>JADMNL010000022.1:492710000-502710000 GCA_016271365.2 Neoceratodus forsteri
TATATATATGTGTATGTGTGTGTATGTATATATATATGTGTATGTGTATATATATATGTGTGTGTGTGTGTGTGTGTATGTGTGTATGTGTGTGTGTGTATATATGTATATATGTGTGTGTGTATATATGTATATATATGTGTGTGTGTGTGTGTGTGTGTGTGTATATATGTGTATATGTATGTGTATATATATATCTACACACATACATAACACACACTGCTGTGATGAAAAAAATCACTGCACAGCACTTAAATAAAACAAGTGGCACAGGGTGTAAAGCTTGAATTTTACACACTTCCTCAATGTTGGATGCTTGTATAAACCCCCTCAAGCTTCACTCTCTGGGTTTAGGTAGCATCCAGCACCTTGCCTGTGTGTAAAATTCTCTTAGTGGTGTCTCTTGCAGCAGGCCATCACCAGCAGGACTACAGCCGACAGGTATTAGAACCACAGAAAACTTTCTAGCCAGCAGTCTACTAGAAGGGGCCTCTGATGTCCAACAATCCTGTAAAGGTGGGCGGCCCCCCCATACTGTCCTCAGATCTTTCTCACTGTTGACTAGCATACGTCAGACCACTGCAGCCACCACAGCTACAGTCTACCATTTTCCCTGCGTTTACTGCGCTTTATTTTACAATTCTAAGTTTAACATTGCAGTGTTCTCACCTACTAGTTTGGCTTCTCAACCTTCTTTATCTTACGACTGCTCCACAAAGTGTGCCTGTGGTAAATGGATCCCGGACAAGGATGGCCATTCTGCCTGCATCTTGTGTCTAGACCAGACCACAGCATCCAATCCTGCAAGACCTGCCAGAAATTCATCCTGGCCATCCGCAGACATCGACAGAAGATCCTGGAGAATTATCTTAAGCAGAAAGTCGCCTTGACTGAATGGGAGCTGCAGGCCAGGAGCTCCTCCGGTTCCCCAGCTCAGTCCTCTGGGTCTTGGTCTTCAAAGTCCTGGAATAAGACCTCCAGGAAGCACAAGAACTGGGACCGACCCAGTCTGCTTCCTGCTTGCAGTTGCCTCACAAAGCTTCAGCTGCGTCTCGGTCTTCTTCCCTCAGGGGGTCAACCTCCTTGGCCCCACACGCCCTTGCTCCCTCATGGCTACCGGTGATCCTGCACCTGCCCAGATATCTCACAGGTGCCAGTTCCTCTGGTCAGGGTACTCTATATCCTGCACCCCAGCCCCTGTTCTCTGGAGGCATATGGTCAGGCAGCTCGGCTGGTGGGGTTGACGGTCACCAGTCTCCAGCAGTCGTCCCTTAAACACCCGTGACCCGTTGATGGTGTCCATGAACACTGGGTCCAGGAAAGAATTCATAGAGGCTTCCGGTAAACCCTCTGGACCAGTCCTTGAACACATTCCCTTCATAAAGGATGAAATTCGAGCCTTACTTCGAAAAAGGCCATAGAACCAGTCCTGCTACATCAGCAGGGCAGGGGATTCTACTCCCACTTCTTCCTGGTGCCCAAGCGGGTGGGAGATCTTCAATCCATGCTGGACTTGAGTTGGCTGAATCTATTCATAGATTATAAAAGGTTCAAGATGGTGACTCTTCAGGGGTTGCTGCCTCTGCTGCATTGGGGGACTGGATCTGCTCTCTGGATATGCAGGATGCCTACCTGTATATCAAGGTTTTTGCCCCCCACGCACACGCTACCTCAGTTTTGACTTTCAGGGAGCGCACTACCAGTTCTGGGCTCTGCCTTTTGGTTTGTCCTTGGTGCCCAGGGTCTTCGCCAAATGCCTGGCGGTGGCAGCTGCCTTGATAGGTTTCCAAATCTTCCTGTACCTGGATGATTGGCTCTTAATGGCCCCATCCAGGGATTGTCTCCTTCAAACCCTGGCACAGACCCACAGCCTGTTCCAGGCTTTTGGCATTACTATCAACATGCCAAACTTTCCTTACTCCCTACCAGTGGCTCCAGTACATTGGGGCAGTCCTGGACACAACTGGGGTATGGCCTTCCTGCCCTTGGATAGAGCGGAGTGTCTAATGGACCAAGCCTGGCTTCTTTACTTCAGCCGTTCTGTTTTGGCGAGGGCCTTCCTATGGCTTCTGGGCCTTATGGGCGCAGCCTTTGCCACTGTTCCTTGACCCATCTGAACATGAGTCCTTCAGTGGACACTGTGGGTCTAGTGGGACCAATGCATGAACACCCTGGATCAGCTAGTCATGGTCTCTAGTCCAAAGGGTACTGTTGTGGTGACTGGAGCCCAACAACCTGCTTTGGAGATTTCTTTCTGTATTTCTCCCTCTCAGCAAGTCCTGATGACAGATGCCTCGAGTCTTGGCTGGGGGACTCACCTAGGGACCCACCAAACTCTGGGTACATGGACCAGGGTGGAGAGGACACTCCACATCAATGTTCTGGAGATGCAAGTAGTCCTGTACACCCTGCAGGCCTCCCAGATTCACTATTGGTTCAGATGGACAACATGTGCGTAGCTGATGACATAAACAAGCAAGGGGGGGAGAACTCATTCCTACCCCCTGTGCAGGGAAGAGATAAGAGTCTGGTATTGGGCCATAAAACACTGGCTGGTGCTCTCTGCTGTTCAGGTTCCCGGCTTCCAAAACATCCTGGCAGACTGTCTAAACTGGTCTCTGTCCAGAGACTCCAGCAGTCAGACTTCTTCGAAAGGTGGGGTCAACACAATCTGGGACCTTTTTGCATCCCCACACAATGCAAAACTGCCACTTTTTTCTGCTTGCTAAATCCAGGGCCTGGAGTTTTCTGGTGATATGCATTCTCTTGGAAAGGGAGGTTCCTCTACACCTTCTTTCCCTTCCTGCTCTTTCAGAGAGTACTGATCAAGCTTCAGATAGAAGGGGCCACCATGATCTTATTTATTTATTTAGATTTTGGTAACCAGGTAAGCCCTCTGAGACCAGAGATCCCTTTTTCAGGGGTGACCCGGTGTTAATTACTACAGCCACTTCACTAGAATCCTCACCTGATGTAAAGTACAATAACTCGGTTAACAGAGTGCATACATAGTCAGTGGGGTACATTAGACAATAGTTGGTAGAAACGGCTAGAAACAGTTACATTACAACAGGTCCACAGTGTTTTTAACATTAACCATAGGCAATCTAAGGAGAGAAGAGCATTGGTCCGTTGGCATAGAAAGGGGTTTGGTTTAGGACATGATCTAGCGGTTACAGCTACAGAGGCTCAGCTCAAGCAGGTACACTTTGAGTCCAGATTTGAACCCG
Source organism: Neoceratodus forsteri (assembly GCA_016271365.2). Taxonomy (NCBI): domain Eukaryota; kingdom Metazoa; phylum Chordata; order Ceratodontiformes; family Ceratodontidae; genus Neoceratodus; species Neoceratodus forsteri. The sequence goes on from JADMNL010000022.1 coordinate 492,713,231, forward strand.
GGAGTGAAGGTTTAACAAGTAAGCTTACTGGGAGTTAGTTCCACAAGTGGGAAGCCGCGTATTAAAAAGAATGCTTACCTTGGTTGGTGCTAACCCGGGGGATGTCAAGGAGACGACTTGCTGTGGACCGGAGGGTTCGGAAGGGGACTTTGGGAGTGAGCAGGCCATTTTGATGCCCCCTTCTGGCCTTGTCAGATTTAGTTCCCCTTACTTCAACAGCTGGCTGTGGAACCCCAGTCCCCCTGCCCCTATGCTCAGGCTTGCCGTCCCAGGAGCGGGGCACCCTGGTCTATCCGGACCACAAATCACTCCATCTCCATGCATGGCTGCTGAGGATGTAGCCATCATCCAGTTTGGGGTGTTCCCCAGAGTGGTGGATGTTCTGGTGGCGGCTAGGAAACCCTCCACCAGGGCTACTTATTCTGTGAAATGGAAGCGAGTTGCCATTTGGGCTGCATTGCACCAGTTGGATCCCTTCACCTGTCTGGTGGATCAGTGCTGGAGTATCTGCTGTCCCTTTCAGACCCGGATCTTCAGCGTCTTTCTGCCATCTCAGCATATGTACCTGTTGAGGGCCATTCAGTGGCTCAACTTGATGTCTCACACTTTCTGGAGGGGCATTCCGTATTTATAGCCTCCAATCTGTGGTCCTGTCCTGGCTTGGGACCTCATTTTTGTTGGAAAAGCTTGCGCTGCCTCCCTTTGAACTGGCCACATCTTGCAAGCTACGCTTACTGTTGTGGAAAGTGTTATTTTTAGCTGCTGTTACTTCTGCTCAATGGATTTCCGAGCTTCAGGCACTGATGTATAAGGAGCCTTATTTGATCTTTTACAAAGACAGGGTGTCTTTGTGAACCAACCCTAAGTTTCTTCCTAAGGTGGTGTCGGAATTTACATTGAACCAATCCATCCACCTGACTGTTTATTTTCTAGAGCATTCTAATCGAGAGGAGGCATTGCTCCATACTCTGGATGTGCATAGAATCCTGCAGTACTATACACACCACACCAAGGACAAAGTCCAATCAGTTGTTTCATTCCCCAAGGAAAATAATAAATTTTATTTCGCATAGGCACCTTTCAGGCCATCAAGGTGTTTTACAAAAAAATAAACTGCCATGTAAAACAGTACACATAATAATAAATAGCATACAGAGAGAATAAATAACAAGGAATCAGAATTATATGGAGCTATCCTAGGCAAAACTCAATAGAAAGGTTTTCAATGCCTGTTTGAACTCCTCCACAGTTGTGCACTCCCAAAGCTGACGGGGTAGAGAATTCCAAAGGGTTGGGGCCACGTGCATAAATCCATGGGCCCCAGAAGATTTCAGATGCCCTCAGACGCTCTAGTAACCCCTCGTCAGCAGACTGCAGCTGTCTCACCAGGTGGTAAGGAACAAGAAGCACTTTAAAGAAGTCTGGGCCCAGTCCGTTTAGGGCTTTATAAGTCAGTAATCCAACTTTAACAGTGATCGGCAGCCAGTGCAAATTGCGCAGCATGGGGGTAATATGAAAAACTAGAGCAGCCCCAGTTGACGATCGTGTTGCTGCATTCTGCACGAGCTGCAGGTGGCAGATTTCAACCCCAGAAAGCCCCAAGTACAGGGAGTTACAATAATCGAGGCGCGAAGTCACAAAGGCATGGACTAATGTAGGCAAGTCCCCGGATTGAACCAGGTGCTTAATCCTGGCGATATTCCTAAGATGATAAAAGGAAGACTTAACGACGGCTGACGCCCGAGATTGTAAAGTCAGCCCATCTTAAAGCACTACCCCTAAGTTTTGCACCCATTCAGAGGATAGGAGCTGAGAGCCCCCGAGAAATTCCAGAAGGCTGATCAGCCCTGAACCACTCTGTTTGGCAACCCGGGTCCACTACCATCACCCCTGTCTTTTTGGCATTCAACTTTAACCAGCTAGAGTTAATCTACTCCTGTATTCAGCGAAGCAAGTATTAAGTACTGAGACACTCTATCCTGGTCGGGGGCAAAAGACAGGTAGAGCTGGGTATCATCAGCATAGCAGTGAAACCTCAGCCCATACTGTCTTACAGTGTCTCCAACAGGCAGCATATACACCGCAAACATGAGGGACTGCACTGAACCCTGAGGGACGGACCCCAAACGGCAGGGAGAAAGGATCTGAGGAAAAATTCCCAACACCACTTTGACTCTGGCGAGTGAGGAAGGATGTAAACCACCTAAGGACTGTACCGGACAGTCCACAGATGGACCTCAGACATCCAAGCAGCACCCCCTGGTCAAGATAGAATGGTTCCTCTGATCCCTTGCCATCAGATCATTGAGCACCCGAACCATCACCATCTCAGTACTCTTGCTAAAAACTGGAGAGGTTCGTACATGTTATGGATAGTCAAGTGGTCACCCAGCTGTATTGCCACTACTTTCTCTCAAACATTCCCTATAAAGGGAAGGTTTGAGATTGGTCTGTAGTTGGCCAGAGAATGAGCATCCAAAGAAGCTTTCTTCAAGAGGGGAACTACCAGCGCCTCCTTCAGGGAGCTTGGAAACTCACTGGATTCCAAGGAGCACCAGACTATCGGAGCCAGGACCAGGCTGATCGTATCCCAATAACCCATAATCAAGGAAGTTGGGCACGGATCCAAACTACAGCACATGGGGCGCATACCCTGGACAATCCGCATGACATCCGCGAGCTCGGGCAAGGCAAAGGTACTCCAGGAAGCTTGAGGTGAGGTGACCAAGCACCGATCATTAGTAACCCCCCCCCCCATAGTGAGTTGAACGAACTCTGACCTGAAATTGGTCACCTTATCTCAAAGAACCGAGCAAGCTCATCGCACTCTACTTGCAAAAAAGGTCTTCGGAGCTGCAGACAGGTTGGGTTGCACAACCTGTCAACAGTTCAGAAGAGCTGAGGTGGTAGATTCTGAGTGGCAGCAATCTCCTCAGACAGGAATTCTGCCCTCTTATAGGAGATCATTGATTGGTAAATCTTATAACGTTCAACCAGTCTAAGGTGGTCAACAGCCAAGGCGGATTCTTGCCAACGCCGCTCCAACCTACGTCCTACTCACCGCAACTCCCTCAAAGGCCCATTAAACCAAGGGGCCTGAGGGCGAAGTGGGAGGATGTACATGGACGTGAGCAATCCAATCCAGAGCTGATGAGATGGCCTTACTATAGGCCACCACTAGTCTCTGGACTAGAGCTGGTCACAGGAAACTCGGAGGTCAATCACTCAGAGGTGAAACATAAGGGAGCAAGGTCACATAAACTATGCTGGTGGTCCAGTGAGGTTCAGGTAACAGTCAGAGAAAAGAAGGCGGCCTACAAAAAATTATAAAATAAGAGGGGATAGGGAAAAGGAAATGTACCATCTTGCATCTAGAAAAGTCACCCAGATGGTGAGGGGGACAAAGTCTAGTAAAGAGCAGCGGCTAGCACAGGGGATACATGGAGGGGAAAAGGGGTTCTTCCGGTACATTGGGGAGCGGAGAAAAACTAAGGGTTATCTCGGCAGATTGAGATCAGAAGGGTGGGTGGAAGAGGCGAGGGACCAGGCAGAGGTATTAGAGTACTTTGCCTTTGTGTTCACTAGGGAGGGGGATGGGATATCTACAAAGCAAGGCACGATGGGGATAGAAGCGGTAGTGAGTGGGATCAGGGAAGCAACAGAAATGGAGCAAGAGGGAGGGAGAGGTACCCCAAGGGTGTCTTATCAGGATAAGGATAAAAAGGCCAGTAAGGTGGAGGGGACGGATGATGCTATCTCCACTGAAAGGGTGTGGTTAGCCCTCAAGGGACTAAAGAAAGATAAATCTCCTGGGCTGGATGGCATTCATCCGAGAGTACTATGGGAATTGGTGGACATACTGGCTGTATCCCTGACAGAGCTCAACAGGTCGCTTGAGACAGAGAGGGTACCTAGTGATTGGCAAGAGGTGCATGTGGTGCCAATCCATAAAGGGGGAGTCGAAGGAAATATCAGGTAACTATAGACCCATCAGTTTGACCTCTGTGGTGGGAAAACGAATGGAGAGTATACTAAAGGAACGATTGTGGGTGTACTTGGAGGAGGTGAGAGGTCTGGATAGTCTGCAACATGGGTTTGTGCCAGGTAGATCATGTCAAACCAATCTTGTGGAGTTCTACGAATGGGTAACATCAGAACTGGACAAGGGAAAGCCTATGGATGTATTATTCTTGGACTTCAGCAAGGCATTTGAGACTCTTCCCCACAATGGTCTTGTGGAGAAACTGACAGGGTTGGGAGTAGGCCCTTTGATCAGATGGATTGAAAACTGGCTAGCTGGATGCACCCAGAGAGTAGTGGTTGGTGGGGAGCTCTCGAACCCTAGAGAGGTCTGTAGTGGGGTACCGCAGGGCTCGGTCCTGGGTCCGATCCTGTTTAATACATACATATCTGACATCGGGGAGGGTATATGGTTTGAAATGAGTCTCTTCGCTGATGACCCCAAGATGGGAGCAGTAGTTGAGGGGAAAGAGGGGAGGTTGGCCCTGCAAGGGGACCTGGACACCCTGGAAAGCTGGGCTCACACATGGAAATTAAATTTCAGTATTACCAAGTGCAAGGTGTTGCATCTTGGGCGGGGAAACCCTAAACATGGGTACACCCTGGGAGGGGAGACACTGGAGGCCTCAACAGGGGAAAAAGACCTAGGGGTCATGGTGGATGCATGTATAACTGAGCAATGCAGGAGAGTGGCTAGCAAGGCAAACAGGATGTTGGGGTGCATCATAAGGGGGATCACCTCTAGGAGCAGGGAAGGGATTCTGCCGCTGTACAATGGATTGGTTAGACCACACCTTGAGTACTATGTACAGTACTGAAGACCACACTTGAAGAGGGACATACAGCTCCTGGAGAGGGTACAGAGGAAGGCAACTAAGATGATGCGAGACTAGGGATTTGAAGTGAGGACAGACTTGAGGAGCTCTGCCTGTTTTCATTGGAGGAGAGGAGAGAGAGGACATGATTTGAGGTCTTCAAGTACCTCAAGGGAATAAATAGGGTAAACATGGAGGGATCTTCAGACTAAAGCAGGGAGGTATCACCAGAGGCATGGTTTGAAGTTGGAAGGTAGAAGGTGAGGGGAAGAGGAGGTTTTTAACTGAGAGGGTGGTGGACCCTTGGAATCGTTGCCTGGTGAGCTGTTTCAGAGATCCCAGATGGAGGGCTTCAAGAGGGTGGGACAGATGCAAGCGGATGTATCAGATGATGGCCTGGCCTGGGGGTGGGGATGGATGATGGGGGTTTCTGGAACACTGAGGGGGGGGGGGCCTCGGCACCCAACTAGGGATCTGAGGTTCGAGCAGACTCGATAGCCCGTAAGGCCTAATCTGCTGGCAATTAGTATGTTAATCACCACTGCTAGGCCTTCAGGACTTGCTTCCTGTAAAGGGCGGTAACTATCTCCACAGGGGCAGGCCTCCAAAGGGGAGCACAAAAGTTGAACCTCACAGTGTAATGATCAGACCAACAGACTGGTTCCACCTCCAAGTCGGAGGCCTCGATTCTCCAGGAGGAAAACCAGATCAAGAGTGACCAAATTTATGGGTGGCAGAGGTAACAACCTGTGTAAAGCCCAGAGATGTCATAAGCTGGAGGAAGTGTTGTCTAAACTGCAAGCAGTCGTCATCGACCCATCAACCTGGGGGACTCCAATGCCATGTCTGCGACTAAGTCCGCTACTTCCTGTAGGAATCGTGTCTCATCCCCAGGTAGATGAGAGCTAACCTGCAACCTACACCAGCCACTATGGTACACTCAAATGATTCGGCTTCCTCAATTGGTACATTCATGAGGCCCAACTCGGTCTTAAAACAGACCGCTACACCCCCCCCCCCGATCCAATCTCAAGTGGTGTGTCCAAGTACCCAGTCGGAATTGCAGCATCCAAAGTGGGGTCGACATTTCATCCATCTAGGTTCGTGATGCAAGCCAGATTGTTTTCAATAATATCTGCACAATTGCAGTCTTATTTTAATAGATCTGACATTGCATAACACACGCTCAAGTTGGATGGGCTTCCAGAGACCCAGCTACTTGCCTGCACACAAGGCAGTGCCCTTGGGTATGGGGACTAGATAAGGCGACTCTGCTCCAGACTCCATTTCACCCCGGGCAAATTTTTAGGCCCAACCAAACATGTGTGTGAGAGGTGCAGCTCATCTCGTCCTCCAGTGTCCACACCCCTCCACGAGTGATACCCAGTGCATGACAGTGCTGGTAGGTTGACAAGGGGGGGAAGGGTCGCTGAGAGTGGAGGATGAATAGCACACGACCGGGGAGAGAACCCACACATTTTTACAATAAAAATTAAAACAACTATACACAACGTTCAGGCACTCCACCTCATAGACCCCCAAAAGAAAGCAATGTAAACAATACCCACCCACTAAAATATAAGATACCAAAGTGCTCCCCACTGTTTGGATGATTTTAGTCCCAGAAACTTAGTCCCTCTCGCAGGATGCAAAAACGCATATGAACACATATAAATCCCCCCACCCCCCACCCCCCACCAAGCCCTCTCACAGCCAAGGAGAAGGGGAGTTCCGGGCACTCACTGCCCAGAAAAAAAAAATTAAAAACAAATAAAAATAAACATAACATTCAAAAAATAAATAAAACTAAAATGTAGGCGTCCAGGTCCTCTCACCACCGGGGAGACCACAAAACAGTTAAAACAAAACAATCCAGGAGAGAAATCATCCAAAGATGCAGGTAAATCCAATGGGTAAATCCAGTCCAAAATGAGTCCAGCCAGTAAAATCAAATGCATCCAAAACGTGCAGTACAAGTCCAGCAAATGAATCAAAACCAGGATAGGGTCCAGCCAAGAAGAAGCCAGCCAAGTATTGATGGCAGCACAGGCCTACCAACTCTGCACCTAGAGGACCCCAACCAGAAATATTCCACTGCACCACCACAACACCAAGATCAAAGCCACAAAGTAGCTATTCCCGGGGGTCTAGGGGCACCCTAGGATCACCAGTCAACTCCCTGACTAAGGATCCCCGGAGCCCCCGTGAAGCAGCAGAATCTAGTCAGTGATCCCCAGCAGAGTCTGGCCAAAGTCAGGCCAGTCTCATGGAGTGCAAACTTCAGACCCACCAAAACACAGCCGGGGGCCCACCACTTGATTCTTCAACCCAGCACACAACTGGCACCTTCATACAATCCACAAGGATCTCAGAACTCCTTCCTAGTGCGGACTCCCACACACTATTTTTTTTTTTTTTTTTTTTAGGACTCTCACAGCTCCTCCTCAGAACAGATTCCCCGATAGGGCGGAAGCCCGTATCACAAATCCCCACTGTCCTCCTGCACCTAGGCAGGAATTAAAGCAATTCTTTCATGCCTACCACATGTTCAAACTTGGCCCGCTCAAAGTCTGCTCCACACAATTCGCTGAGGCATAGACAGCAACACCTCAGACCAAAAAATCCTGCATTTCCCAGTGCAGTGGCACCTTCAAAAATGCTACCACAACCAGCAGGGCAATCAAAGCGACTGATACTACAGAATAAACGGCTGTCTTACACCACGCTTTAGTGGGCAAAAGCAGTTTGCAGCACAGAAAAATAGACTGAAAACATAAAAAAACGAAAAAAAAGTAAAGGGGAAACAAAATGATATGCAGCTCACAGTGCGCCCAGCCTGGTGGGAGGGCATCCCGGTGTCCAAACAGTGCCTAAGTGGTTAGCCAATTGCATTGTCTGTTTCCGGAAGTACAGTAAGGAGCTTCCGGGCATGGTTAAAGGTCATTTCACTAGGAGTATGGCCTCCTTGGTTCCTTGTTTCAGGAACATATCAACTGCTGACATTTGCACTGCTGCTGCATGGAGCATTGTCCACACCTTTACCAAACATTAGTCTTGTCATCGTCTCTGGGCATAGAGCCAACTTCAGCCTTGCTGTGCTTCAAGGCCTCCTATCATAAGCCATCAGTTTTGCCTCCACCTAGACTCCTGTCTGTAGTAGCCAGTACTGCTTGGGACTCGATCCTACTGGTGATGGCTTGCTGCAAGAGATACCTCAAAGTAAGAGTACAGTTACATAAGAACTTACTGCAACAGTAGATCTTTGAGAGAATCTCTTGCAGCAGGCCTTGCTTTTCTCTCCCTCCTTCCCCTTTTTTCCTGTCTGCCTCTCCTCTTCCATAGGGATGAGCCTTCTGCTTCTAGTTTTTATACGCTTTCGGGTTACCTCAGAATCCTCCTATGTTTCCCCCAGACAGCATTCCGCTTTTGTTCTCCAGGAGAACAGAGGGTATGGGGCCGCCCACTTTTATCGGATTGGCGGACGTCAGCAGCTGACATCGGAGGTGGGTGGCCCCCTCTGATAGACTGCTAGCCAGAAAGATTTCTGTGGTCCTAGTGCCTGGTGGCTGTACTCCTACTGGTACTGGCCTGCTACAAGAGATCCTCTCTAAGATCTACTGTTAGTTTTTCTGTAACTGTGCTTTATACACACTACCCCATGAATTTTACATATAGTTGGCTAGTTCTGCGTCACAACTCACCAGGTATAAGGCTCAAAAAGTCTTTCCTCTTGCATCATGTTTTCGTTGGTAAACTACAACAAAACTGTACTTGACTGACTCTAATTAGTCCCAGTCTTACTTTTCTGAGCACATCCTGCCCAATATAATATGGTCTCCTCATGATGAACAAACTCTTCCCACGTCAGTGGTTCACTTCCTGCACCAACGCTAACTACTACCAAAAGATACCCAGATATCAATAAATGCAGGGTGTAATTCTGTTGTGGGACTTTGGTGCCAATATAAACCACTTGAACTTTGCTTTTGTAGTTTAGAAATATCACCAGAACCCATTGATGATAAAATTACTCTTCTGGATACCTGGGTGTACTTCATTCCTTATTTTATGGGCGGGAGCGGGGGCCCACTGTAGATTGCTTTGATAGACCTCACAGCTTTCTTCTGCTGGTTTATTTGTATGTTAGTGTGTTTGTAATTCTATTGATTTGGCAGAGATTCAAGCTAGAACAAGCTTAAGTATTACTTTTAATTCATGTTTATATGACCATGCAGGTGGAATAAAAATAATGTATGCATAAACATTGCATGTTTAAATCCACACATTTCTTTTACACGGAAATAAGATGCAGTTGCAGAAACTGTGAAATTCTTAAGAGGCTTTCCTAGTTAAAGAATTTTAAATAAATTATTTTCATAAAAGGGACCTTCTTACCATTTGCAATACCTTTAGCTATAGCTTCAGTTTAACTGAATTGGATAAGTGCACAAAAGAAAGACCTTTTAATTGATGGGGTGCTTTGTTTGCCAGTGTATTGATTTAGAAGAATACATTTTAAAACACTACTTTAAAGTCTCTTTTTGTTTCTGTAGACTAAGGATGTTTTCTAACAGTACTCATGTCATTGAATAGTTCAGGGTCAGGTCCCAGCGTTCTATACAGTCCTTTTTTTGATCAGTTGATTCGGTTGCATTGACTAGAGGGCATTAAGCGACCTTTTACCTAGCAATGAGAGGTAAAGGGAGGCTTATATTTGTACAGCTTTTTATGTTCAAGGGGTGTGTGTGTGTGTGTGTGTGTGTGTGTGTGTGTGCGCGCACACACGTGTATTATAGGGCAATGTAGTGCCCTATAGTTAGGGTTGCATGGCCACTTCTATGTTAAACCCAATCTTTTGCACTTTAATAACTTTGCAACAGTTTGTCTGATTTGCCTGAAAGTTTACATGTGCTGTCTGGTACCATAGATCTCCGGATCTGGCAAGTTTCGTTCCGGTCAGATGTGTGGTTATGAAGCTGCAGAGTGCCAAAAAATGTGAAATGTAAAAATTTTTATGCAAATTCTTTGCTCGTCTAAGTCCGAAATGCTTAGGGGGGTGTGGTCTGAAATTGTTCGGGTATTTGGGGTTTGGGTCACTGATGTGCCTTTTTGAAGGTTTGGTGGAAAAAAAAGTTAATCCGTTCAAAAGTTATAAAACATTAATTTCCCATTATAGCCTGTGGGGGAAAAATACATGTCTGCCTTAAAAGCAGTTTTGACTTTCGCAAATGGGTTCTGTAGTGTCGCAAATCCACCATCTTGTTTTCAGTTAGTGGCATGGAAAAAACTCTTAATTCAAAAAATACTGCCCCTTGGTAAACACCAACAACAAAGTTGGGGCCCAAGTAACATGATCCTGACATTAGTTTTTAAAAATAATGCTCCGAAACATGTTTTTTCAAATTTTCCGTTGCAAGTGTCGCGAATTTGCGAAAGTACTTTTAAAACTTTGCCATTTCTTTGCCACTTCACTGCAAGAAAACAGGACTTTTGGGCTGAAATTTGCAGGGTAGAAAGGGGTCGCTCCACAGATGTGCCTTTTGATGGTTTGGTGATTAAATGTACATTGGTTCCATAGTGATAACATCCGAAATTTAGAAATTTTGCATAGAATAACATTGTGGTGGCTGTGGTACCTTTTGGCGCCTATCTCAAATGGTTCAATAGATTTTCCGCTAAATGCAGCTTGGTGCACCTCTAGGTGTAAGCACACATGCAGGTTGCCAGGCCATTATAACTACGGTGGAATTGTTTCCAGTGTTCCTATGGTTATGGAGATATTGCACCATTTGCAGCACAAGGGTTACTTGGCTCTTAAGGCCTGAGCTGTGTATCTTCTTATGAGTAGATGGCGGGCCCTGTGCTTCCACAAATGGATACCATTATGGAGTGATGGGAGCATAGGGCCCAGGGAGACGAGGGTTAATTACATTCTCTACAGTTATGGTTACATAGGAGCAGAGGGCCCTGCACTCCCACATGAAAATCTGAGACAATTACAGTATGCATGCATGGGGTCCTGTGCTCCCACAACCACATACAGGTAAGATTAAACTTTCTCAAAGAAGGGAATTTCATTGCAAAAACTCCATTAATGCATCATTTAAGATTTTTATTACAGCGACAAAAGTTTGGAAATTTGGTGCGAAAAACTTCATTAATACATATGTTAGGGTTCCAGTGACAAGGGGTTGTTAGTCCGAATACTCACCACATTCCATGAGTAAATAAGCTGAGATGGGTACCGTATAGGAGAATGGGTTGAGCGTTAGGGCTGACAACCCCAAGGAACACATTGGATGCCTGTTGGTGCATGCAGGGTGGGGTTTTAGGGTTGGAAACCCTAATGCCACATTTCCCAACTTACTGCTGGAAGCCTAACATGCATTAATCAAGTTTTTCACAACAAATTTCCTTACTTTTTGAGAAAGTATAATTGTAGCCTTATTTGCTTGTGCCAGCCCAGAATCCTCCTTCCATAATTTTAGAGAGATTGTAGCTGTATCCTTATTTCCCTGTGGAGTGCTGGGCCCAGAGGGCCCTGCACTCCATCAGTCCATAATGATATCCATATTTACATGTGGGAGTGCAGGGCCATGCATGATTTTTGAGGTAGTGTAGTGGTACCCTTATTTGCCTGTAGTGTCTAGCACCCAAAAACACCTCCCATTGTAATGTTATATAGAAAAAACAGCAAAACTTGAAATAAGGGTAACTGGACACCAAATTAATATAGTTTCATGAAATCAGCAAAAGGCACATCATTGGCACAAGCCCCAAGCCCTTTGTACCCTGGAAAGTTTAAACCAAAATTGCAAACCGTTTCTTCACAATATAGTGACAAGAAATAACTCTGTAAACCTCACATTACAATGTTATCCTGTGGGGAAACTAAGCAAAATGTAAACCTGCAGGACTCCACAGTAGAGTAATATATATATATTCACCAAACCAGCAAAAGGCACATCTGTGGGGCAAACCCTTTGTACCCTGAACATTTCGGACCAAAATCAGCAACCATTTGTGAACTGTGGAGTGACAAACTGGTGTCTTAAAACTCCTTTTTCGCAATTTGCAGAAAAAGAAAATCCTTTTTCGCAAATTGTAGCTGATCAAAAAAACTACCCCCAGAATCGGATTGAACTGTTATCTAGTAAGCCTGTGTATTTAAGTTATTTCATTTTGTTGTCACTAACTGAAAACAAGATGGTGGCAGCACGAAATGATTCCACATTTGCAGCAAAGGATCTTGCATTTGCGAAAAAGGATTCCACGTTTGTGATAAAGAATCCTTTTTTGAAGCTCATCTAACTGGTCCCACAGGAAATAATGGGAAACTTGGAAATGTAATAACTTTGGAGTGGATTATCATTTTTAACCAAATCTTCACAAGACAAGTCTGTACCAAGCCCTTTATACCCTAAAAATTTCAGACCAAAATTCCACACAGTTTTTGTGCAGGGGTGACAAAGAATTTGACAAACAGTAATTTTGACATTTTTTGACACTCTATCTCTGCACCCACACATTCGACCATAACGTAACTTGTTGGGTCAAGAGATCTTTGGTCCTGCACTATCATTTGAACGGTTGCGAAGGTATTAAAGCGCAAACTTTTGAGTTTAACATAGAAGTGAAGACTGAACCCTAACTATAGGGGCTCCACCCGGACTACCTGTGTGTAGTAGCCAGTACTGCTTGGACTGCTGCAAGAGATGCCTCTAAGTAAGATAGTACAGTTACATAAGAACTTACCGTAACAGTAGATCGAGAGGATCCTCTTGCAGCAGGCCTTGCTTTCCCTACCTCCTTCTCCCTTTTTTCTTTTTTTTCTATCTCTCTCATCTTCCATAGGGGCAAGCCTTCTGCTACCAGTTTTTATATGCTTTCGGGTTACCTCAGAATCCTCCTTGGTTCCCCCACATGGCATCCCGCTTTTGGTCTCCGGAGGGAGAACTGAGGATGGTATTGGGGCCGCCCGCCTTTATAGGATTGGCTGACATCTGAGGTGGGCAGCCCCATCTGGTAGACTAACTAAAACGTTGGCCGTGTGGTCCTAGTGCCTGCTGGCTATAGTCCTACTGGTGATGGCCTGCTTCAAGAGATCCTCTCGAAGATCTACTGTTGCGGTAAGTTTTTACTTAACTGTACTAATCTATAGAGCCCTTGTCTGTGCCACAGTGGTACCAAAGTCAGAGACCCTTTGAGATCTGTTATACATGTCCACGCTGGCTATGATGCATATGGAGACAGTGGTACTATCAGTGCCATGATCATGCCAGCATCTGTACCATGATGATGCTGAAGTCAGCACCATGATGGTACTAATGTTCACGCTATTTTGTGCAGTTTCACGTTGGCTCTTAGGGTTCATCAGTGCTGAGCACTGCATTCTACAATTCTTGCACATCAAATGACATATGTTTTAGTTTCTCCAAAGTTTGCAGTGACTGAACTCATGCCATGGCACAAATGCTGGCTACATCACAGCACCCACGCTTATAGCAGTAGTGCCAAAGGTGACAACTCCACATTCTGAGTACGTCTCTTCAATCAGAGATGGCCCCCAGAGTAGAAGAATTCAGTGCGATTAGGGTCTAGTCCCTTTGCTCACCTGACCACAACCTTTCAGTGGTCCTTACTTAGTCTGCCTTTGCTACTGTGGGGACTTGGTCATTCCTGTAAAGGAGCAGTTGAGACTGGAAAGTGTTACAATGGGCAGGTGTAAACATTGTCCAGTGGGGTACCTGCAGCAGCTGTTCATAAAGTTTTTGAAACATCGCTCAAAGGGCAGTGGGCCCTTTTCTGCATACTTCTAGGTATTTACAAACCTTCATGGATTCATTGCAATTCACACTATCAATTCAAGATAGTGGTTCAGAGAATCCACTGGTTCCATACATATTCTACTGGTACTAACGAAAGGTTGCTTTTCTCCAACTGTTAACTGTCCCGACATGAAATTTACTAGCCTTCAATGGTGGGATAGTGCCAGTTTCAACACAGTTCTGTCACCATTTGATGCATTTATTTTCTGTGATTAGAGACCATCTTTTCGCACTAACTGCCACTAAAGACTTGCTGGCCCTTTCTCTGCTTAGCCTGTTGAGATGCAGGCTCACAGCCTCCAGGATCCCCCTCCTTTCATACCTGAAGGAGCATGATGATTTGACTTCCTGGGAGTCCAAATGGCATATCTTCTCTGCTGTTCATTATAGCCATTTACAGGACCAGGCTGTTGCACACTGGTGTGACTCATACTGGTGTCTGTCTGCACCTGGTCATTTATGAAGCCAGTGGTGTACACCACGTAAGGATGCTGGTTTCCCCACAGATGTCACACTGGTGTTTTGTGAAATGCATTTTGGGACCCATCCTACAAGGAGTGCCCTGTATCTTGTGATGCTAAATTACCCTCAGGCAGTGAAGTGGCCACCATTTACTCTACACTTGAAACCGTTCAGTTTCACTGTCTGGGAGAGAAGCAGAAGAGCCACACCAGTTAAATGCCTGCACAGTTTACACATACAAATGTATACCAGTGTGACTTTCCAAACCACCTGCAACAGTGTAGAAATGGCCAGTGTAAATGGGGCTGATGATGCCTTTAAATGGGCATTCCAGTTTATTGGCATGGTGTTGGTTATCATGCCTAGTGGTTTGTTTTGGTAGCTTTTAATTAGCTCCCACAGGCACTTCCTTGGTTGGTGTCCGTCACTTAGGTTTGCCCTGTTAAGGCGTAGGTGGACTCAGTAGATGGACACACCTAATAAGAGAGATGGCAGACGGCTGGCTGGCTACAGTAGATGGATGGATATTTTTTAAACAAATGTCTAATAACCAAGTGCTGTACAGGAGAAAAACATCAAACAAATACAGAATGACTAACGATATGAAAGCAACACAAATCTCAACACTAACAGATAAAATAAGTATATCATAAAATACAGCTTAAATATAAAACATACAGTGCAGAAGATCAGTGGCTATCTCAGTCACCATCAAATGCCTGTCTGAATAGCCAAGTTTTTAGTGCACTTTTGTAAGTGAGGACAGAGGAGAACAGACTGAATAGCTGTCCCAAAGAAGGGGAATAACTACAGAAAATGTTCCGTCCCCTGCTGAACAACCAAGTCTAATGCCAGAAGAGTGCAGCTCATGGATATTGCTGCAGATTGCCAGAAGATGCCTACAGTACTGGGGCCCCAGTCTAAGGGCCATGTATGTCAAAAGTACAATAAGATCTTAATGTCTGTCTGCCATCTCACAGACAGGCAGTGCAGAGAAGTGATACGATCACTCCTCTTTGTAGTGGTATCCAGTCTGGCTGCTGTGGTCTGCACCTGCTGGAGATGGAAGGGAGCAGACCTGTGGGAAGGCCGAAGAAGAACACATTACAGTAATCTAGGTGAGACGACAAAGCAAGCACTAGAGTTAAAAAGGTGGTCAAATGAAGGTAGGGGCATGATCCAGCTATGTTCAAGTGATGGACACCACTCCTGACCAGACAACACTCGAGAACAAATGAAACCATCTAATTGATTCCTTACGAACCTCGTAATGAGCCTAGAGCCTCTCATCCCTAAAATAGGGAGGCCACGACTCTCCAAAATGAATGACCTCGAGTGGTCTGATCCCACCAGTAGCAACTTAGTTTTGCTGGGATTAATCTTCAAACTACTGTGAGCCATCCACCAACAGATCTCGGATACAACACTCTCCTGCACAGCTATTTGGATGTTCTGTCCACATTTAAATGAGGTATAGCTGGGTATCAGCATAGCAACGAAAACCTGTGCTATACTTTTGGATCACCTCAAGTGAGAGCATAAATGCTGCAAACAATAGTGGTGACAAAAGGGAACCCTGAGGGATGCCACAAATCTGTGACTGACTGGGAAGATCGGTAGTTATGGAACAGCAAAAGACCTCCTTTTAAGGTTCCCTAATTTTCAAAGAATCTGTCTTCTCAAAAGTTCCATCTTTTGGTCCTGGGGACTGAGGCACTAAGTCCCCATGGGAACCAGAACTTTTGGGGCTGATGAAATCAGTGTTTGCATACACATGCATGTGCCGTGCATATGCAGACTGCTGTATGCCAGCACTAGCCTCAGCCACTTCATTTCCTTTTTTCTCCACTGTTGAAGTGCAGTTTAATCAGGGATCAGAATTTTCAGTTCTGTATACAGTGTTCTAGTCTAGTTTTTCGTAGTAATAGTATTATGCTGGTATTTTATCCAGTTTGACTTTTTAATGCAATTTTTCTAATTTGCTACACAGCCCTACAATGTTGAATGCTCAACAATCATTATGGCAGGTAGGGTGCTGGGGTATGCATCCCCCCAGCGAAACCCCTACAGCGACATACATTGCTACCAACAGCAACATGTCGCTGTAGGAGTTGTGCCTGGGACTGGGTAACACATTCCCCTGTCCTGCACCCCCTCCCCAAACCAATTCCAACCTGGGGGGGAGGGGCAAAGCCCCCCTGAAGAAAAAACGGACTCTGATGAGCGCAGCTCCCTGCAGACTGCAAATCGGTCAACAGGGAGCCTGGTGCTGTGATGCTGGTCAACAAGTTTGTCGACGCGACATCGTAGAGCCAGGTGTCAGAATAAGTAAACTGCTCAGGCAACAAGGTTTTTCTTACCACCACTCCTCTCTGGGCAAGTGTTTCTCTAAGGCAATCTCATGTGGAGGATGGCAGTCCCACAGTTGCAAAAAGAAATGGTCCCAGCCCGGCTGATGCTTGGTGTCTGGTTCCATGGACCTTCAGCCTCTTCCTATTATTGTAAAGAAAAAGAAAATACCTATGTCGAGGTTAGGCTGTCACCTCTCTGCACTGAGCACTCTTCAGGGTGAGCACAGGATTGCAGTTTTCTTAGTAGTCTTCCTTCAACGATGAATTTTCTGAGGCCTGTGGAACCAGCACCTCTATCTCTTGATTCTCTCCCTGCCTTATGGTGAGCCATCAGATGAGCAGTTAGTTGTTGGACTACTCTTGTGGAGCAATAGCTTCACTGTGCCCTGGCAGTAGCTATTCATTCAGTGCTGACTTCAGTTCCGGCAACCCTATTATCGGGGCCATTGTTGATGACTCCCTTGGGGCCATCTTCAACTGTGCTGACACCTGTTAGTACCAAGGCCTATGACTGTGCTGTCATCGGTTCTGCCCTTGGTGCCAACCCAGCTGATGGAGCTGACTTTGGTGCTGACCTGGATTTTGGAGTCCCTGCCAGCACCGGTGCCACAGATGGTTCTGACACCCTGGGTGCCTCCTTTTGAACCACTTTCTTTTGCTCATTCTCCTGATGAGTATAATTCAGATCTCATCATTAATGTATGTGATACTGATGAGCATTGTTCTCTGGACCCTGAAGAGTCTGTACCTGTGCCAGTCTAGGGACCCCCTAGGAGGATCTTTACTTTCAAGCACTGCTGAAAAATTTGCATGAGGACCTGAATTTACGATCGGTGAGGCCAGTATACCTACTGTGTCTTTGTTACCCCCAATCCAGCCTGCTCTAAAGACGTTCACAGTGGTGGCCTGGTGTAGGTTGGCCTCTACTCCAGCAGTCCCTCTGCTTCTGGTGAAAGTACTTGGTCCTAGGACTACCACACCCAGCCCGTATCAGATGCTATTGTAATTATGGCTAAGTCACACACTTAAAGAGGTAACTGCACAGTGCCCTGACAAGACGTTTCACAAGACTGATATGGTTAAATGGGTGTTTGCTTCAGCTACATTAGGATTACATATTGCAAGCTACTAAGCCCATGTTTTGATGTAGGGGTACTCCTGGAGGAACAAGCTCTGGGACTTGGTGGAGAACTTGTTAGAGTCCTCCTTGAAGCAAGACTTCCTGTGGTTATTACTATAGGATCTGAATATAAAACCACCAGCTGAGGGCTTCTGTGAATTAATTTGGTGCAGCAGCGCACACTGCAGCTTCAGAGATTTTTAACTAGTGCCATTCTTCACTGCGTGTACTGATGGTTTTGCTTTCAGTGTCCAACAGCAAATTATGAACATTCTCTTTAATGGAACTTATGTCTTTGGTAAGTATGTTATGAAGGTGCTTAAGGGGTCCCATGTGAAAAAGATGACCTTGAAATCCACCCAGGCCATCCCTCAGGGGTTAGGGCCATGGCTATTACTGTAAATATCAGCCATTTTGTGGTAAGTCAAGCTAACAAAACTACCAGCAGCAATAAGTCAAAGCCATTACAGCAATAGGAAGAGAAGCTGCAGCGGAACGCACATGCAGTGAAAGCCCCAGTACAACTCTCTGGATGCTGGTTCAGTGTCCACCTCAACTGCCTGAGGTGGATCACACCTCTCTGGTGGGAGGACACTTATCCCTATTCCATTACCAGTGGGATGCCATCACCATAGACAAATGGGTGCTGAAAATTATTCAGGACAGTTGCTCACTGGAGCGTATAGACCACCTTGGATTACCAGATGGGGAAGCAGCATCTGTGGGCAGTGCAAATGGCAGAACTTCTCTGCTGTGAAGTTATGGGCCTCCTACAGGGCAGTGCACAAAGTGCAAAAATAAACAAAGGCTTCTATTCCAGGTCCTTACTCGTTCCCCAAAAACTGGCGGCATACAAATAGT
The DNA here is from genome assembly GCA_016271365.2 of Neoceratodus forsteri. NCBI lineage: Eukaryota > Metazoa > Chordata > Ceratodontiformes > Ceratodontidae > Neoceratodus > Neoceratodus forsteri. Next base: position 492,731,688 of record JADMNL010000022.1, read on the forward strand.
TCTCGACCTCAGATGACCTGATGTGTGCATGAAGCAAAGGAAGTTCAGGGTGGTGTCTATGATCCCTGCTTCCCTATTTAAAAACACAGGATTTGTTGGCATTTCTGTATATGCAGGGCACCTACCAGCATGTCCCTGCCAATCCAAATCGGTTGGTTCTTTCACTTGTCACAGTAAATGCTTTTGCTTCTCTGTGAACCTCTTGACATTTTCACTTGAGTCCTGCCATTTGGACTTCAGACAGGTGTTTCACAGGTCTGGGTAACTGACTCGTTAAAAAGCCTGTCTAGACAACACAGATGTCCATGTTAGCTGCTGTATGATTCTGGTCTGATCTGTCCTCCTGGAGACCAGGAGGGACTCCGTCATCCACATGGTCTGTGTGTTGGGGAACACTCCCAAATTATGGCATATTTCATGCAGCGAATGCTGGGTCTCATGGCAGTCATGGTTTTCAGTGTCCCTGACATGGCTGTACATGACATGCTAGTGCATGCTTAGCACACAGTGGTCACAAGCATCTCACGCTCTGAACCACCCTATACTGGTGACAAACCCTTTGACTTGCTCACTCTTGCAGTCAGTAGTGAACTTTCTTCAGGGTTTCCTGTACCCCCATCAGAGCCACAGGTGAACTTGAGCACAGATGGCTCCTTGACAGGATGGATTGTACATTGTTAATCTCCAGGAGACTTGGTCAGACTGTCCTCCATGTAAATGTGCTGGAGATGAGCGGTACATTATGGACACCAGGCTCTTTCAGACCGCTGAGTAACATCTCCAAATGGACAAGTGTCATGTACTACCTTAAAAGCAAGGAGACCCATTCCTACTCTCCCTACAGGGAAGCAGTACAGGTTTGAGAATGCTGTCACAAACAAACTTCAAGCAACTCTTCTGCCAGGGATTCAGAACAGCTTGACCGACTCAAACAGTGGCCGACCCTCACGAGTGATCGGATGGTGTAGTTTAGTCCCTGTTAGACGAGTGGGGGGAGTGCTGGTGTTGGAACTTTTGCATCCCCCACAATGCCAAACTGTCATGCTTCTGCTCAAGAAATCCAGACCTTGTTACTTTGTCAGGATGCATTCAGGCTACAGTGGATAAATTGATTTCTCCATTGCCTCTTGTCATGGCATGGGTGTTCAGGAAGCTCACAGACATGCAAAATCTCGAGGAAAATGCAGTAGGCATGTACTTATTTGAAGAACAAGCAAAATAAAATAAGACTGGAGTATCACAGCAACCTTAATCAAATTGTGGCACTGTGGTACCTTTTTGGGATACTGGATAGCAAGTCAAAAGTTTCTTTGAAGCAATCTGTGCAAGTTCCATCTTTCAGCAGTGCCTCCAAGGAATCTTTCCTTTGCAGTGGCCAGACACCGAGTGATTTCAGTCCCAATCAATAGGGATTCCTTTAGAGAAACCATTCTACTCCCAATTCCCATAGGCTCCACAGAACACCAAACTTCACAGAAAGTACTACAATGTACACAGCAGTAAAAGGGCATTGCATAAGATGCTGAATAACAGGTGTTTGCCTATTTCTCATATAAGGCACAATTTTGATAATGCATTTATAATAAACACTAAGAAATATTTGCTAACTTTAAGTAGATGTATGGTACAGGTACATGTTATCTAAATCACTTGTCATAAAAATTCTAGAGTACACCAGTAATTTTGCTGTACTGATTAATTTTTTTTTGTCAAGATGGCACTATACATCTAGTTACTTCTCCACTGTTTCTGCATACATTATATTACTGCTCAGCTAACAAGGTAAAGGAGTATGATCCGGGCAACAGAGGGAAAATGGAGGGGACAGGACAGAAGAGATGCGCAAGAGACCCTGTCTCGCCAGACCAGGGGTGAAACAAGGACACAGAATAGAAAAAAGGATTCCATTGCCGAACGGAGGAGGGGAGGGCACTCAACCTCACACTTTCGCTCCCATTTGTATTTCTAATATTAAACAGTGATAGATCAGGCCTATCACACCTCTTATTCGGACACTGCTCCACCACTGGAAGCCCACAGGACCAAAATGATTCTAATAGCCATGTGCTGGCTCGGGCAGATATGGTACCCCTTGGTGACACAGCTAGCAGTTCAGCAACTTCGGAACCTTCCCTTGAGGATGGACTTTCTGACCCAGTTCCAAGATCAACTGGTACATCCTACCCTTCAGTCACTACATCTTCAGGTCTGGCTCCTGAAGAGATGGAGGTCAGCCGGTTCCAGGTCTTTCAAAGGATGTCCCAGGTTCTATTAGCAGCCTATAAGCCCTCTACTAGGAAGGTTTATGGGGCAAATGGAAGCATTTCACCATTTGGTGTTCTAGAACTCTATTGACTGATTCAGGAGTCCTCCTGAAAAAGTCCTAGAATATCTGTTGGACCATTCAGAGTTTGGATTGCAGTGCTCCACTTGTCTGCTGTTTCAGCATACTGTACAGTGAGTTGGGAGCCCTCACCCTAGTTCAGTCCCCACTCTTTTTAAAAGATTCCTAAAGGGCATCTTGCATTTGAGACCTCCCATAAAGAAATCCGTTACTAAGTGGGATCTCTGAGTGATTGTTCACTCGCGAGCCCTTTGAGCCTGCAGCCACTTGAGACATGAAGTATCTAACATAAAGTTTCTAGTGGCCATCACATCTGCATGCAGTGTCCGAGACACATGTCTATTAACAGATGCTCCTTAATTTTCCACGAGGCTAGGGTGGTACTCTGCACACATTTTACATTTTTGCCCAAGGTGGTGTCTTGAATTTCACCTTAAGCCGTTTGAGCCTCCAACTTTCTTCCCCAAACCTGAGAACCCAGGGGAGGTCAACCTGCACCATCCTGATGTTGGGAGAATATTCCATTTCTACCTGGATAGAACTAAGGAGTACAGACAGGCTTTTCAACTTTCTTTTGATCCCAAGAGAAAGGGTATTCCTGTCTAATTGGACTGTAAACTGCACCCAGCACTACTACATTAATTCAGGGTAGTACTTGGAATGCTCTGTTAGAGAACACTTTACCAGAGCAGTTGCCACATCAGTGGCTTCCCTGTGTCCTATACCTGTCTCGGAAATATGTGGGGCTGCTACATGGAATACCAACCACACTTATGTGGCATTATTTCTTTGACATTCATTCCGGATAGCACGCAGGCTCTGACCTGGAGTGGCACTGCTGGTGGAGCCAATACTTGATCCTTTGGGGCCGGTGGAACTGGTACTGCTGGACTAGGTGGTGTGCTTGTGTCCAACACCTGTCCCACTGGTGGCTTGCCCCCTGTCCACATAGGGACTGGGCCAGCCGTGGTGCCATCGCTGGTCGCTTTGGTGCCCATTAGGTTGTAGACACCACTTCTGGTGGTGGGTTTGGGCCCTTCGGAGGGCCAGGCCCAGTGCTGAGTTCAGTGTCACATGGGTTCACAGTGCTGGGAACATTTCCTGTGCTGGTTCTGTCTGACTCACACCAGTCCCTTGTCCTTCAGGGCCAGTGTCAGTGTTGCCACTGCTACACATTGGGTTGTTGGGCCTGTGACTACAACCTCTCCTTCTCCTTCCAAGGATGATGTAGAGCAGGTCAAATCTGACCCTGACCTCATTATTGCTGAATGTAGTGACAACTCCTTAATCTAGACATCCCTCTGACCATGACCCTGTGCGTGTGCCTTGAGAGGATCTCTCTTCAAAGTTCTGCTCTCAGATATGCACTCTGCATTGAATTTCAAGCCAGTGGCCATTGACCAGGCTAAGCACCTCCAGCTAAAGTTTTTAAATGTGCCTAATATATCAGTCAGGTTTCTTAAATTCCACCTGCATTTGAGACCCTGTCTGATACAGCCTGGATAAGGCCTGTTTCGGTGGCAGCTGTCCAGAAGCAAGCAGACAGGAAATACACTGCCCCTAAAAATAAGTGTGTGTGTTTTCATCCACAGCTAATGCTTTTATCATGCTCGCTAAAAATGACAAGGCTGTTGTCCGAAAGAGGTCAGTGTGCACACCATTAACCAGGAGCCATGCAAATTTGACACTATAGGTAAGCGAGTTTATGCTTCAGCCACACTGAGCATGAGGATTGCCAGCTGAAGTATGAATATTTCCATTGGAGCAAGCTAAAATCTCAGGCAGACTCTCTGCCAGACTCTGAGACTGTCAAGCAAGGTGTTTGAGTCCAACAGTCACCAGCTTAAAGCCTCTGTGGATGCCTTTGATGCTGCATCTCACTCTGCCACTGCAGGCATTTGCATCAGGCAGCATTCCTGGCTGCAGACTTCTGGCTTCACCCAATATGTCCAGCAATGGGAAACTAATGTTCCCTTTAATGGGACGATCTGTTTGGACAGCAGGTGGAACAGTCTTTCGCATCTAATGTAATGAGAATGGCCCTTAAGATCTCCAGACCAGCTCCCTTTAACCCTCAAAAGGGTAAGAGACTTGGTTGCTTCTACAGTAAGCAGTCCTTTCATGGCAGACAGGGGAGCCCAAAATAACAGAAACAAACCTACCCAGTCTCAGAAGAAAGCAATCAAAGGTACAGGTGTTGACAGCACCTTGTGCCACTATCTGAAGCTCTGGCTCTGCCTCAATTACCCGAGGCAGACCTCTCCTCCCTTGTGGGGGGGGCCTGGCCCAGTTTAATTGTTAATGGAAATCCATCACAATGGACAATTAGGCCCTCAAGATCATCTGAGAAATGACACTCCTGGATTTTAGAGCTCCCTCTGGACTGTCCACCCAGAAGGCCACTTCCCTTGTCAGCTTACATGTCCAAGCTTCTGATGCAGGAGATTATGGATCTTCTGAGCAACAAGGCAGAGGAAGTAATGCCAGTTAGAATAAAACACAGGGTTCTACTCACACTACTTCCTAAAGAAATCAGGGGTATGTGCCCCATTCTTGACCTCAGAAACCCTGAAAAAAATTCATGGATCGAGAGGAATTCAGGATGATTTCTCTTTGACATCTGCTTCCGAACCTGAAGCCTCAGGATTGGTTAGCGCTTCCGGACATGCAAGATGCATACCAGCACATACTGGCACACCCCAGCCATCAAATAACTCCATTTTATAGTGCCAGAGCAGCATTACCAGTTCAGAGTCTTTCCCTTTTGGGATTTCCTCAGCTCCATGACTCTCTTAGTGCTTTGTGTGTCTAAGGAAGGTAGTATTCCCAAGTTGTCCTGTATTTGGACAGCTGGCTAAATTTCAAGCCCATCCTGACAGGAGATTGAACAGGCAGTGGCCATTGCTTCTTGGTTCCTGACTTTAGTGGAGGTCTTGCTGAATTTCAGAAAGTCTCTGCTACAACTGTTCCAGCAAGTGCTGTTCTGTACACAACCCAGGCTTGGGCTTTTCTTCCAGCGGGCAGATACAAGCAATCCTGCAGATGGCATGCTATATTATAGAGTGCAAACCTGTACAAGCCCACTCCATGCTAGGTCTGATAGCCTCCTCAGCATCAGTGCACATGAGGCAGCCCAGTGGATGCTCAGTGTACAGAGGTCAGACACTGCACCCTTACTTGCACTATTTAGGTGACCAAGCCCCTGGTTTGGTCCCTCACATGGCAGTCAGTGGACTTTGACCTCCCCCAGGGCTTCTCCTTCTCCTATCCGGAGCCTTTGGTGACTTATCACCATGGATGCCTCCTTGTTGAGATGGGGATCCCTCTGTTGGGACATCCAAACTCAAGGTATCTGGAACCTATCAGTCTCATCTCCACATTAGTGTTGATGTGAGCTGTTCTGTATGGTCTGAAAGCTATAGTGAACCTAGTCAGCCACAAAACAGTCCTCCTCCAAACAAGTTTGTCATGTACTGCATCAACAAACGAGGAGCACACTCCTACCTTCTCTACAGGGAGGCCATGAGTGTGGAAATAAGGATGCAGTTTTAAGTATAATTTTGGAAAAAATCACGGGTTCGACATGGACAAATTACTAAAATTCATGGCATTGTCATGATGGGTGCTACTTTTTTAATGCACAACATATGCAAAGGCACATTTTTATGCTTTTATCACAACACAAGATGTACAAATATATCTATTTCTACTTCATGTCACTTATGGACTTCATAATTTACTGTTATCGCAGTATGAAAATATGAAAGCTGGACCTAATTTTCTGTGAAAGTAAATGAAACTAATGAGCATGCAAACAGAACAAATACCATGGAGACAAGAAAAGTACAACACATTACTATGAATTTGGTCATGGGTAATTTTTTTAGTCACAGGTTGATTGGCCAAGGAACCCTTATTGTGCAGTTTCATGAAAATAGTGAAAGTCATGGAATTTCTGAAAAGACCAAAAGTCATGGTATCCATGACTCCATGACTGCCTTGACAAACTTGCATCCTTATAACTGGTGCATGAAGCAGAGGATACTGCTTTAAGAAGTCTGTCTGCCAGGAGTCTGGAACACTCTAGCAGACTAGCTCAGTCTAACAGAGGCCAATCCTCATGAGTGGTCAGTAACACTAGATGTTTTGGGGTACCCCAGATGTGGACCTTTCTTCATCCCCAGTCAATGCCAAACTGCTTTGGTTGTGTTACAGAAATCCAGGACATGGTGTTTTCTGTCAGGATGCATTCAGACTGCAATGACAAAACCTGTTCCTGTATGCATTCCCTCTTGTCCAGAGGGAATTGCTCTGATTGGAGGGACAATGGGGCAAGATGATACTAGTGTCCCCCGCTGGCCTCAACGGATATCGTTTTCTCTGAGCAGACTTTGTCAGCACACTGAGGGCGGACTTATTGACACAGGGTCACCTTGTCATTCCCCAGTCTGTGCTCTTTCACTTTCAGGCCTGGTTTCTTAAGAGATGGAAGTGAACAGGTACGAGGTGTCTCAGGGAGCCTCTGAAATACTTTTGGCTGTGCATAAGCCTTCTACTAGGAAGACATACACAAAAGATTTTCCATCTGGTGCTCCAAAATCCACATGGACCCCTTTGTGTCCACCTGACAAGGTTCTAGAAAGCCTGTTGGATCTTTCTGATGCTGATCTGCAGTATTTCAACAGTAAAGGTCACCTGTGGGCTATTTCAGCATACCATGAGCCTGTCTGTAGCCTCTATTTGGCACAGAAGCCACTGTTCAAGAGGTCCCTCAAGGGCATTTTACACACCAGGCCTCCTATCGGGAAGCTGGTGGCTTCCTGGGATATAACCTTGTGTTAAATATACTCACTTGCAAGCCCTTTAGCCCCTTATAACATGTAACTAAGTTTCTAACTTAGAAAGCAGCTGGTGGCAATCACCTCTGCTCAGAGTATCTGAAATCCATACTCTGGTTAGATCCTCTGTATACTGCTTGTCATAGAGATAAGGTAGTTCTCTGTACATAGAACATAGAAACGGACTTTGACGGCAGATGAGGACCACTTGGCCCACCTAGTCTGCCAATTTTCCTACCTACAAGATAAGCTGCAGATTCTAGTTAACCAACAGCCTATTTCTTCTTACCCCCACAAGAATTGCCTTAAGTCTGTCCCATGAATTCTTGGATCTCCACAGTTTTAGACCCCACAGCCTCCTCAGGAAGGCTGTTCCATGCATACACCACCCTCTCTGTGAGAAAAATACTTCCTCACATTGCCCCTGAACCGCCCCCTCTATCTTTAAATTGTGGCCCCTTGTTCTTGCACATCTTTTTCTGAAAGATGCTACCCTCTTGGACTTTGTTGATTCCACTGAGGTACTTAAAAGTTTATCATGTCCCCCCCTTTCCTCAAGGATATACATATTAAGCTCCTTTAGTCTCCTCGTATGGCTTCTTTTGCAGACCCTGCACCATTTTAGTTGCCCTGCTTGGACTGCTTCTATCCTGTCTATCTCTTTGTGGAGATGGGGTCTCCAGAACTGGACGCAGTACTCCAGATGGGGTCTCACAACTTCCTGTTTTTCTGCCTGTGATGCCTGTCCCTATACATCCCAGTATAATCCTCCCTACTGCCTTCTCGATTGCTTGCTAACCTTAAGGTCATCTGATATGATTACCCCCAGGTCTCTTTCCATTTTGTTACTACCTCCTTTCCCCCAGTTGTTTAATCTCTCCCCCAGGCTTTTTATTTCCCAGGTGCATTATTTTGCACTTTGCACTGAACCAAGCTGCCATACTTGACCATTCCTCCAACCTTGCCAAGTCTCTTCTCATCCTTTCCACACCTCCTTGTGTATCAACCTTGATGCAGATCTTTGTGTTGTCTGCAAAGAGGCATACTTTTCCTTCCAGTCCTTCTGCAGTATCACTTTTAAAGACATTAAAAAGGACTGGACCCGGTACTGAACCCTGCGGTACCCCACTAGTAACCCCTTTCTTCAGGGTGGACTCCATTTACAATTACCTTCTGTGTCCTGTTGTCCAGCCAATGTTTTACCCAGGCTACCACCCTGGGACCCACTCCCAGGCTGGTTAATTTGACAATCTTTTCTGTGGGACTGTCAATTGCCTTGCTAAAGTCTAGGTAGGCCATGTCCACAGCCCCTCCCTGATCTACTACTTTGGTCACCCAGTCAAAGAAATCAATTGGATTCATCTGACATGACCTTCCTGCTGTGAACCCATGCTGCCTTGGGTCCTGTGCCCCACTGGCCTGTAGGTACTCAACAGTTCTTTCCTTCAGAAGTGATTCCATCACTTTCCCTACCACAGAGGTCAAACTGACAGGTCTGTGGTTTCCTGCTTCTGACTTGGTCCCACTTTTGTGAAGGGGAATCACATCCACCTTCCTCCAGTCCTCTGGTACCACACCATCCTCCCATGATTTGTTAAAGGATAGTCCATGGTTTCACTAGTTCTCCCCTTAATTCTTTTAGAGTTCTGGGGTGAATTCCATCAGGCCACATTGCTTTGTCCATCTTCAGTTTTAGTTCTTTCAGAACCCTTTCTTCTGTGAAAGGACTGGGATCGACCCTCCTCCCCCATCAAGAGTGCTTCTGTTAATTAGATTAGGCACCTCCCCCTCCTCCTCTTTTGAGAATACTGAGCAGAAATATTTAAGTATCCCTGCATTTTCACTGTCCCTCTCTGCCCACCCACCATCCATTCTAGTCAGCCTCACTATCCCTCTCTTTGTCTTTCTACGCTCCCTGATGTACCTATAAAAGGTTTTATCCCCCTTTAACTGAGTTGGCTATCTTTTTCCTCAGTTTGGGCCTTTGCTGTTCTGTCTTCCCTCCCTGCTTCCTTCTGTCTTAACTGGTACAGCTCTCTGTCCTGCTCCTTCTGTTTCCTTGTACTTCCTGAATGCTGTCTTTCTCCCTGACTTTCTCCACCACCTCTTTTGAGAACCGTAGTGGCTTTTTCTTTCATTTTGATTTATTTGCTTCACACAAAGGCTTGGTTCCTCTGTGATAGCAGTTTTGATGTTTCCCCATTGTTGCTCCACCCCTCCTAGCCTGTTTGCTAGTGCTTTTCTAAGGCACTCTCCCATCTTGCCAAAGCAGTACCCTCACTTTTGTATGGCTAGACTCTGTAGCTGAGTTTATCGTGAACCACACTGTTTGGTGGTCACTTGTTCCCAGATGGCAACCCACTTCTAAATCAGAGATCCTCTCACTGTCCCCATTTGAGAGTACGAGGTTTAAGATTGCTCCCTGAGGCATGCCACCTGTAGGGCATCGAGAATGGCCCTGCTTTTGGATGTGGCTGCAGCAAATGTGCTCATTAACATCTGGCTTGTTCAGGTCTCCCATCAACAATATCTCCCCTTTCTCTGCCATCCTCAAGATGCCTTCTAGCATATCCTTGTCCATTCTCTCCCCCGACATGGGGGTCTGTATACAACCCCTGTGTGGATTGTGGTGCAATTTCCAGTCTCTAAGGTTACTCACAGTGCCTCTTCTCCTCCCTGTTTACTCTTTTTTGTTCAGTTGCTTTTATCCCTTCCTTTACATAAAGAGCTAGTCCTCCCCCTCTTCTCCCTTTCCTGTCTCTCCTGTAGGTTATGTACCCTGGTATGTTAACATCCCAGTTATGGTTCTCTGTGTACCAGGTTTCTGTGACTGCTACAATATCCAGGCATCCCTCTTCCATCAAGGCCACCAGTTCAGGGAGCTTGTTGCCCAGACTACGGCCATTGGTAGTCATTACCCTCCATTTCCTGATCTACACACCCAAAGTTTCTACCAGAAGTGGTGTCAGAGTTCCATGTGAACCAGGCCTTTGTACTGTCTAGCTACTTTGGAAACTTTCTGAATGAGGGCAAGAGATCACTTCACTCTGTGGATGTCAGAAGGGTCCTTAGGTTTTACCTGGACAGAAGTAAGGACATCACACAATTCAAACAGTGTTTTGTACCAGGCTGTGCCTTCTGATTATGATTGAAGGGGGCAATATGGTGCATTTCTGCCTGGATTGTAAATTGCCTTAGCCACTGTGATGTCATGGCTCAGGTTAAACTGGAGTGCAAGGTTCATGCCCACTCCCATCAGAGTGATTGTTCCATCCCTGACTGAGATATGCTCTTTGCCTATTGGAGGGGTTTGCAGAGCTGCAACTGGGAGCACAGGGCACACTTTTACTAAGCCTATTCCCTGGATGTCCATGCCAGGCAGCAGGCCACCTTTGGCAGGACAGTCCTGAATGGATTATGCTGAGTGAGCACTCTGCTCCTACTGCCCTAGTCCTGGGGAATTTCTCTGAGCTTGGTACTTTGACCCACTAGTGGGAATCGGTAGGCAAGATTGATTCCTGGAAGATATGAAAATGACTTGCCTAATTCATGATCTTCTAGGAATATCTTCATCCTTGACTTGCAAGCCCACACAACATCCCCTGGACTCGCTTCAGTATGGCTGTGCTGGTTTTTGCCCCATTATGCTTGGTTTGGGCTGTGAAGACACTGTTACTGAGTTGGTGGCCCTTATTATATGGGCCACCGGGGCTATCTTATGCCCTTGGGATAAGTGCACAGGTACTTGTTGGGTTATGCTGCACCTCCTCAGTAAAAAGATACTGAGGCAGTTTGTGCCGGTGCCTCTGTACGAGTGGATATACACATGGTGCACACATGCTATCTGCCCCAAAGGTTCTGTCCCATGGGGTCCTAGCACCTCCAGCTCTAAGGTGGAAAAGTGGTACTCCATAAAGAAGATCTTGAAGATCTACTTACAGTAAGTACTGTAATATTCCTATTGCACAGCATGCTGAAAAAAATAGTATTTGTTCTGTACTGCCTTTCCTACACATTGTATTCATAAAAGTGATGGCAGGGAGGAGGCTGGCAATTGTATATCAGTCTGCCTCACATTGATGATGGGGAAAATTAATGTAATTACTGCTGAAGGAGAAGGTAGCAGAATATCTTTAAGCAGATGGGTTGCATGACCTGAGATGGTATGGATTCATGGGTGGGAGTTCATGTTTAATGAAGGAATCGTGCAACTTTTTCAGACGCCTATGACCCCTAAGGCCCGGGTGCCGCTTTCAAATCCTACGCCTAAGTATCTCATCTACCCTACATTTCTAACAGAAACCTAGGACCTACAAGCCTAGTTCCCTTAATCCAAGATGGCCCTGCCTGTGTTCTACCTTTTACCTATTCTGGCCTCCCTCTTGGCTGCCTACTTTTTCACCCCAGTTTCTACCCTATTCCTTAATACCTCCTTATTTTTATCATTTAGGTATGAGCTCTTACTTAGCGGAGACTATATGGGACTGTTGTCTCTTCTCATTCCAGTAAAGCTTATCCTTATGCACCTTTGCATGTTAATTATATTGACCGGTATGTATATGCCCATATTGACCAGCACTTTCGCAGTGGTTTTTTTTTTTTTTTTTTTTGGCACCACTGTCCACTGTAATTGTAATCTTATGAAGTGTACTGTATTAATGCCCAGGACCACCTTGAAAATGAGCTTGCTCAATGGTGTTTATGCCTGGTTAAAGTGATTGATTGATTGAAGCTGACAGATTTCCTTGATTGGGTGACCAAGGAAGGAATTGGATCAGGGTGGAGTGGTGGATGTGGCCTACCTAGACTTTAGTAGGGCAGTTTAGGAGGCAGTTTAGCGCAGTGGTTTAGGGCTCTGAGCTGCAAATCTGGTGACATCCAGCAGACCAGACCTGGGTTTGAGTCCCACAGCTTCTACTTGCAGACTCTGTGACCCTGAGCAAGTCATTTAACTTACCTGTGCTCCCAGGTGGCATCTGTGTGTGTGTGTGTGTGTGTGTGTGTGTGTGTGTGTGTGTGTGTGTGTGTGTGGGGGGGACTTTCAGCTTAGTGTGCTAGTCCTGGTTAAACTAACAAAAAAAAAAAAAAATTCCGTTCCACACAGAAGACTATTAAGCAAGCTAAGCAGCCTAGGAGTGGGTCAAAAAGGTGGTAAACTGGGTAAGACATGGTTAGGGGATGGGACAGAGGGTGGTTGTAAACAGAGTTCATTACGAGGAGGGGAGGGTGTCCAGGGGGGTGCCTCAGGGATGAGTACTGGGACCAGTCTTGTTTAATGTCCTTACAAGTGACATTGCATAGGATTTGGAGAGGGATGTCTGCCTATTTGGGGATGACACCAAAATATGCAATTGGGTGGATACTTCTGGTTTTGGGGAGTGGGGGTGGAAAGGATGAGCAGAGACCTGAGAATGAGTGGTCGCAAGTATGGTAGCTGAGTGTCAATGCGAAAAAGAGCAGAATAATGCACTTGGGGCACAGAAACCCAGGGGCGGAGTACAAAATGTGTGGAATGTTATTTATGACTACCAAGCAAAAGAGAGATCTGGGGGCAATCTCTGACCTAAAGGTGGCCAGGCAGTGTGACAGAGCAGTTTTGGGGGCTAGTGGGATGTTGGGTTGCATGTGGAGAGGTGTCACCAGCAGAAGGAAAGGTGGTCCTGCCTCTATATAGATCACTGGTAAGTCCTCACTTAAAATATTGTGTACAATTCTGGAAACCACATCTCTGGAAGGATAGAGACAGAGTGGAGGCAGTCCAGAGAGTAAGTAAAATGGTGTGGGTTCTGCATTACAAGCCCTATGAGGAATGGTGCAGGGTCTGCATCGCAAGCCCTACAAGGAGAGCTTGAAGGAACTCAGTATGTACATCCTGGAAGAAAGAAGTGAGAGAGGGGATATGATAGAAATCTTAAATACCTCACAGGTGTAAATAAGGGATGGGAAGGAATTTTTCAGAAAAAAAAAAGATGCACAAGAACAAGGGAACATGCTGTGAAGCTGGAGGGTGGGGATAGATTCAGGAGAGATGTGTGGAAGTACTGTACTTCACAGAAAGGGTAGTGGATTTGTGGAATAGCCTACCAGCTGAAGTGGTGGGGGTGAAAACAGTCATGGTTCAAGAATGCATGGGATATGCATAAGGGGATCTTAGTGAAAAGAAATGAGGGGAGGGGGGGAAAAGCCAGAGATAAAGTAGAGTCTATAGTGATAACTGTAGGTAGGGAAAACTGGGCAGACTGGGTGAACCCAAGTGATCCTTACATACCTCTCAACCTCTTGCCTCATGAATCAGGGACAAGGCTTAAAAAAAAAAATCAGGGAAAAAGACCCAAAATCAGGGACACATCCTAAAAAATGGTACCATTCACTCAGAAAACTGATACAATAAGGGAATTTGCATTAAGATGCATTTTATGAAGAACAAGTCTGTAACTTTAATGTTTGACATTATTTTGTGATTTTAATCCTCATTGTTCTGTCAAAAAGACACAAATTTTATGAGGGACAGAGGAAATTTCTGAGGCAAAATCAGGGATGTCCTGAAAATCAGGGACAGTTGAGAGGTATGGGTCCTTATATGCCAAAATATTCTGTGTTTTAGTGATGTGGATAAGGTTTACTCATCCACACTTCTGGCAGTCTCCCTTTAAGAGCTGATTTGCCATACTGTTTTTAAGAGAAGCTTCTACCACCTGGGTGGTCTATCCCTCAGCTTCACTGTGTGGCATTAGATCTTCTTTTCTGCTAGAAGAATCAGGACTCCTTTTGTAGCTCTGCGCACAGTGTAGGCCCACACTTTTTGAAGTGTGACATTTGGCTAACTTTGCTTAAACTTTTTTCCAGTTCACACTTTGATGTATTTTATGGTTCCATTTTCATCTCTGATACTTAAGATGGACCGTGGGGATTCTAAGCCAGCTCCCGCTTCAAGCGCGGAGTCCAGTGAAGTCAGAAAATGGACACTTCTGCACATGTCTTGCATTTACTGTTTAGGTGAACATGTCACTGCCTGCAGCCTGTCAGGCTATGCTTCCCACTTCCCTTGAAGACTGCTACGTTCATCTTCTCTTTGGCTGGCTGAAGGGATCCTCTGGTGAAATCCTAAGAAGCGAGCAAGGTGGTCCTCATGGCTGCAAGGTCTGAAGCCCATGTGGTAGCTATAGAGGAGGCGGTAGGCACTTTGTCAGTCTCGGCACTACTCCCTATTATGTGCCAAGTTTGGCTTGGTTTTCATGGATAACTTTTGTGAAATGTGCAAGACCCTCCAGACCTTCAGTGTGAGCCCTGCTCACCACAGTAAGGTGAAAGTCCATCTTGCTGTTGGTCAGGGCAATGGGCATACCTGCTCCCTTGACTCCCCCTACCACTTGACAGCTGTAGAGCGCTTGGCTTCAGCCGAACCTATCTTGGTCAAGAGACATGCCATTAATTCAACAGTGCCCCATTAAGCTTGTTGGCCTCGACGCAGGTTGAACAGGCAGACACTTTTCTCTACCCTGTTGACCCATTTTGGATCGAAGATTATTCAGTCTCCATGCCCCAAGTCCTATCTGGCCTCACTTCGGGTCAGAAGCAGTCAACAAATCTGGATGTCTCCTCTCAGGAGTTGCCTCCCTCCAGGGTTGAATGGTCAAATGCTGTTTGGCAGTGTATACTGCCCCTCCAGCTGTATCTCCTCTTTGTTGGCCATGTTGCCTGTCAAGGTCCGGGCTAAGGTAGAGGGATTCCTTGCGCACTTGGCATCGCTTGACTGGTAGGCATCTTCATCGGTGCTCTTCTTTCTCTTTGTTCTCAGACTGTAGGAGGTTCTGTTGGCATATGCAGTGGTGCTATGAAGAGCTCCTTTGGAACAGTGGGCCTTGATTGGGCAGGGCTCTATCCTCGACCCCTGCAATCACCTGGTCATCACCAGTTCAACCTGTACCAGTCCTGCAGAGACAGCAGTCCCCGGCACAAGACTCTCCTCCGATTCTAGTGGAACCATTTCCACGACAGCCCTTGCAGGGAGCCCCCCTAAGGCCTCCTGCCCAGCTACTGGCTTGCCAGCATGATTGTCTGTGGAAATCATGCACTCTGCCAAATCCTGAGTGGTGCAGAGAGGCAAATGGCCAAGGGCTGTGTTTATAAGATTCTTTGGATGACTCCAGTAGGTTCTCGATGCAGTCTTCGAGGACTCGTACTTTTGACCATGATTCGGCTGAAGAGTTGACTACTGACCACGGGCTGGTGTTCTTCAGGGCTCTTCTCAGGCTCATGTCTGAGTCCATGGAGGCTCCCTTGGAGCCAGTCCAGAAAAGGGCCAACTACCCCTTTACTGAGATCCTGGATAGCGATGAATCCCCTGGGGTTGCCAACCCAGTGGCCAAAGCAACCCTGGGACTGGCATTGGAGCTTTAGCAGCACTAAGCTTCTTGGCCCGGCACCCTCTGCCCATATGGTCCACAATTATGCAGTCCCTACCAGCACCTTGTCTGGATTTTCAGACCACCCCTCTGAGTCAGGTCAGACTCTGTATTGTACAAGTCCGGCAACACTGCGGACATAGACAAAGCCCCCTGAGAAGGAGTCCAGAAAACTTGACCATTTGGCAGTGGTCTACACTGCATCCTCCCTTGGTTTCCATGTAAGCTATGCCCTGATGGTGGCTGATGTTTGATCACTCCCTGCTGGGAGTCCTGGACCATGTCCTCTCATACGTCCCTGCCGACCAGCAGCTGATGATAAAAGTGGTCTGTGACCAGGATCAAGCACTAGCTAAACTCCAGCTTCAGATGGTGTTGGATGTGGAAGATTCCTGCACCTGTGCCATGGCAACAGCTGTCGCGATGCATCACAGGGCCTGGCTATTTCCACCTTCACAGCGGACACCCAGCAGAAGTTGGCCAGTGTTCTCTTCCTGAGCACTGGCGTTGGCCCTGGGGTGGAAAGATACCTCACCAAGATTGAGAAGTCCAGTGCCACCCTGGATTCTGTGACCTCCTCTCAGGACTTGAAAGGGCAGAAGCCAAAGAGAATTTTTTCAGTTTCAGCCCTTTTTGTCACAGCAGCCCCAGCAGGGCCCATCTCAGGCTTGGTGCCCCAAGACTAAGTTCCCCAGTCAAGGCACCAAAAAAGGCAGGGGTAGGGATAGTAGTGTCCCTCTGGCAGCAGATGCTGGTGCCCCCTCCAAAGCTGCCCAGTGTCAGGCTGGGGGGTGTCTACCTCCCTGCTCCTGGCACACGTGGTCAGCAATTACCTCTGACAAGTGGGTCCTAGAAGTTGTGGGTAGAGGGTTGCCCCTCGACTTCAAGGCTCTCCTGCCTTACTGACCTCATGCACCAAGGGAGTCTGTGGTCACAGGACACACTGTCCACCCTCGGGAAGGATGTGGCTTAGCCCCTCAAAAAAAGGAGCCCAGCCCATGTCCCAGACTCCATGGCAGGCCAGGGTTTCATGTACAGGTATTTCCTGGTTCTGAACCGGGATTGGTGGGGGGGTTGGCACCCATACTGGATCTCCAGTCCTAAATCAGTTTCCCAGGAAGTGCAAGTTCAGGATGGTCATGCTAAACCAGGTAATACCATCTCTGGAGCAGGGCATGTAGTTCTGCAACCTGGATCTCTAGGACAACATTCTTCCACATTCCAGGCCATTCATCCCTCTGGCAGTACCTCTGGTTCTGTGCAGGAGTTCTCTACCAGTTCCTGATCATGTTCATCTCTCCTTGGCACCCAGGGTCTTCATGTGCATATCAGTGGTGGCAGCATTTCTGTGGTGCTGGGGGTCAGGGTATATACCTACTTGGATGACTGGATGATTTGCTGGGCCATCCAAGGAGGCCATGGAGCAGTCTAGGAATCTGGCCCTCCAGACCTGCAGACTTGGGCCTTAAGGTCAATCCGGCCAAGCCTTACCTGAACACCTCACAGGTAACTCGCTTCATTGAGGCAGAGTTAGACTTCCTTTGGGCCAAGGCCCAACGCTCTGCAGACTGGGCACTGGATCTCATCTCCTTTGCCTGATCATTTCATGCTGGGTGCTCGCACACTGCCTGGGACTTCTGTGGTTGCTGGGTACATGGCATCCTGCACCAGCATAGTCCAGTGGGCCTGCTGGTAAACGTGTCTCCTTCAGTGGGAGCTGTGCCATCTGTTATCCCAGTGCCTTGATCACTTAGACCAACCAGTCACGGTCACAGTGACCCAGCTGATGTGGGATGCCATCCTGTAGTAGTTTTGTCTCAGAATATCTGGAGGAAGGAGTTCTGCTTGTCTACCCAGAGCAGATGGTCACTCTTACAACAGACATGTCTGGTGGGGAGTGCACCTGGGGGACAACAGAACCCATGGGTTCTGGACTCCCAGGGAGTCCCATCACTACATCAGTCTGCTGGAGCTCCCTTCGGTGTGCTTAGCTCTAATGGAATTAGCTCCTTTGGTCTGGGATTGGGTTGTGCAAGTCCAGACAGACAATACCATGACCTTGTTCTATCTGCACAAGCAGGGTGGCACGCACTCCCTTCCCTTGTGAAGGAAGGCCCTCCAAACCTGGACCCTCATGTACAGCTTGGGTGCAGATAATTGGGTGATCCATGTCACAGGAGCCAACAACCAGTTGATGGATGCCCTTAGCCAGGTGGGCAAGATGTTACACAAGTGGTCACTGCATCAGGAGGTGGTGTCCTGTTCTCCCTATGGGCACTCCAGGGAAAACACAAAGCTGAGGCTGTGTTGTAGCCACCTGGAACACTGCTGGAGATGCCTTCATGAGGCCCTGGACCCGGGGCCTCCTGTATGCATTAATCTGTTTCCTTTGCTCCACAAGGTGGTGGTCGAGGTATGGCAGGACAAGGCATGGATAATCAGGAGAGCATGCCAGTTCTGGTACCCGGATCTCATCCACCTCAGCACCACACCTCCATGGTGGTTGCCTCTGTGCCCAGATCTGCTGTTTTGTCTTCATCAGGGGAAGATCCTGTGCCCTGACCTTCAGTCCCTGCACCTCGCAGCCTGGTTCCTGACTGGCAAGAGTTCCAGGCTCTGGGAATTTCTGAAGATGTGCTTCATATTGTGGAGACCTCCCAAATGGAGTCTACTTACCAGTGCCATACCTTTTAAATGGAAAACATTTTCCATCTGGTGCCAGGGCATGGAGCTTGATCTCCTTGGCTAGCATTCTGGACCATCTTTGGTCCCTCCCTCAGCTGGGTCTGCCAGTGCGTGAACCACCACCACTTTGGGACTAGTTAGTGGTTCTGGTAGTGCTCATGGGCAAGCCTTTCAAGTCTGCGCTCAGGTGTGAGATGTCACATCTGTCATGGAAAACTGCCTTCTTGGTGGCCATCACTTCCACCAAAAGGATACATGAGCACCAGGCACTCTCCCCAAACAAAACCTAACCATATTACCTATGGGTCCAAGATTCACCTTATTATTTATTAACTTTTTAATTTTACTACCTGATATCTCCTATTAATAACTACCATTTATAATACACAATTCCAGTACCCACCCAGGTGGACCAAGTCTCTCCCTCAGTCTCACATCAGTCTCCTAGAGCTGAAGGCAGTCCGCTTAGCCCTTCAGGCATTTTGACCCTATTTGACTCCAGGACCGTTGCAACACTGCAATGGTATTCTACCTCAAAAAGCAAGGAGGTGCGAAATCCCATACTCTATGCACAGAAACCCCTGCAGTCTGGCAAGAAGCCATCCAGTAACATCTGATACTGACAGCAGTCCATTTACCAAGACATTACCATCTTCTGGCCAAACGTCTGTCGCCAGACATCCACACACGAATGGACACTTCATGACGAAGTACTCCAGAAAATCTTCCACCTCTGGGGGACTCCACAGATCTGTTTGCCTCACCAGTCTCCCCAAATATTTTTCCATTATCCTGAGCAAAAAGGGATGGTCTATAGATGCCCTGTCCCAGCCATGGACAGGACTCTTCTTGCATGCTTTCCCCATCCCTCTCCTGCAATGGACTCTACTGAAACTACAACTAGAACCTACCACAATGATCCTACCAGCTCCTATGTGGCCTTGACAAGTGTGGTTTCCTCTGATTCAACAACTTTCAGTATAGGAACCCATTCCATTGCCAAGCAGACCAGACCTCCTGACTTAGTCATGGGACTCTGTTGCATCCCAACCTGAAGGCCCTACACCTTCACGCTTGGCTCCTGAGGACGCTTTCATAGCCAGATTACAAGTGTCCTCTCCTGTTGCCAGTATTCTCTTGGCTTCACATAAGCCAGCAACCAGAGAAACCTATAACTCCAAATGGAAACGCTTTTCCATATGGGCTGCTTTTCTATCATTGGATCCCTATTCCTGCCCACTCTTGTAAGTTCTAGACTACCTGGCCTTGCTGTCCAAGTCAGGTCTGAGCTACTCCTCCATCAGAGTCTATTTGGCTGCTATTTCAGCCTTCCATGAACCGCTCGATGGCAGATTAATGCAGCAACATCTAGCCAAAATATTTTGAAATGAATGTTGCATATCAAACCACCTACTAGATGTCCCACTCCTCCATGGGATCTCAATTTTCTAATAAAAAAATTAACTCTTGAGCCTTTTGAACCAGCGGTCACTTGTGACCTCAGTTTTCTTTCATGAAAAACCTTATTCCTATCGGTTGTCACCTCAGCTCGCCATATTTCTGAGCTTCATGCCCTCATCTGTAGGGAACTGTACTTCATTTTTCACTGACAGGGTGGCACTTTGTACCAACCCTTCCTTCCTAAGGTGGTGTCCGAACACACACTAAATCAATCCCTGGAGTTACCAGTACACTATATCCTGAGTTCTCCAACTAAGGTGAATTTCTAATTACATACCTTAGATGTCCATTGTATATAGCGTTACTATACTAATCTGACAAAATCTATTAGAAAGGCTTCTCAATTGTTACCATTGCCTTGGGTCGAGAAGGGCTTCCAGTTACTAAAAGAACCTTTTCTAACTGGTTGGCTCATTGTATTACATTTTGTTATAAAAAAAAAATACAACAAACCCTTACCAGGACCTGTCCAAGCCCATTCCACTACAGCAATAGCCACTACTGCAGCTTGCGTTAAAGGAGCCTCCATTTCAGATATCTGCAATGCGGCCACCTGGTCCACAATCCATACATTCATGAAGCACTACAATTTGGATATTGCTTCACGCCGTAGGACGGCCTTTTGCCGAGCAGCCCTTCAAGGCCTTCTGTCATAATGTCCACCCATCTCTGGTATACTGCTTGAAATTCTTCCCAAATGTATTACTTACTGCAAGAGACCACTCCATGGAAGACAGTACAGTTATGTAAACTTACTGTAGCAGTAGATCTTTGAGGAGTGTCTCTTGCAGTAGGTCCTATCCCGCCCTCCATCCCCCCTACTTTTCTAGGAGAATGAATTCTGGTCTAGTGACTTTTGGATTGGGATACCTTTGGTACCTCGGGGTCCCCTCTGTCCTCTCTTAGTGAGCTGAATCCAGCGAGGGAACTGAGGATACCAGGGACCACCCACGCTTATATTTGAAACAGGAAGCCGATGTCATGTGTAGGCGGCCCCTGGTAAGACTGCTAGAAGAGCTGCCATGCACCACAGTGACCTCTGGCAATGACCTTAGCGTATTACCTACTGCAAGAGATGCTCTTCAAAGATCTACTGTTACAGTAAGTTCTTGTGTAACTGTACTTTTTAGGAGTGGTATGTGGTTCACATCAACACAACCCACCTGATGTCCTCTGGTAAGTGGCACATGGATACCTGCTTCCAGCATGCAAGATTCGATGACATGGGGCAGAACAGAGGAATATACCACCTGGGTGTTGGGAGGAGCTTCTCTTAGATAGTCCAGCAAATCTACTCTTAAAGGGATCCATATGAAATCCTGACCCTTGGATGCCCGACATGAAAATGCCAGACTCCAATTTCCCATCCAGTACTAGAGCCCATCATAAATTTTGCCAACACGCGAAATCCCAGCATTAAAGTGTGCACATGTTGCTTGCTGCAAAGCCTCTAAAAAAATAAATATTAACATGCTGTGCCTCCTGCTGCAAAATCTCTATACAAATATAAAATCAGTGAACATGTTAATATGTCTGCCTTCTGTGACTGCTTCACGAAATTTCCCATTTCACAAGCATTTGCAAGTATTTTAACCGCTCCACAAACCTGTTTACCACGTTCAAAGCGCATAGGTAATCTTTCATTCTGCGACAGAGCGCAAGCTCCCCTACAGCCTCAGCTAAAAATCACATCCCACAACCTGTACTAATACTGTACCCCTCCCAAAATCTTGATTGCGGTTTGACCCTGCCCTCTGTCTTTAATGAGCACTCCGCATACAAGTATGCTGCACCCTGTTCCCTCTGAGTTTTTATATTCTCCCCACACACCTTTTTTTCGTAGGCTGGATTGGTCTTTGCAGGGTGGGACTTTTACCTGAGACCTTTGCTGCACTGGGATAGGTTTCTGGGTGACTTACTAATGTTTTTAATTTATTCAGTGTGTTTTAGTGGGTTGAAAGTGGACGTGTTTTCCTATTTCTTGTTGCACAGCTAATCTTGGCATCTTTATTCTGGTATCTGTTTGTTTGATACCAGAGTAAAGTAGGTTATTTACAAAAACAGGCACTACAGGTGGGCTTTAGATGGCAGCAAGCAACATACAGTTTTATTGACGGGATTTCGTGTGTTGGCAAATTAAACCCAACAGTAAAATGAGTCGGTATTTAGGCGTCCTGAATACAGCTGTCAAGATTATCAATGTCAGGATATCGTACTAGACCCGCTCTTAAAGGGAGACTGCCAGAAGTGTGGATATGAACCAGTACCACTCCTAGAACTATAGTTACAGATAAGTAACCCTCATTTTCCATGTATCCTAAAGCACTTTAGAAGAGGGTTGGGCGTAGTGAATTTTGGAATGTTAATACCACTTATACAACCATATTGCATTTAAACGTTACAGAGAGGAATGTTGACCTGAACAGCAAGGAAAACTGCTCTACTCCTTAACAAAAAAAAGTCATGGTATCTTCAACTTCCATATGGAGAGACACCACAGATTGACCTTAGTTTCCCATCTTTTCATCCAAAGGATGGGACGCCCCAACAGTGCATTCCATACCTAGTGCAGCTCTGCAGTGTCCATGATATTCAAAGTGCCCAATGTGGGACTTGAACCTATGACCATATGATTCTCTTTCTCCCAGTGTCTTGACCAACATTCTCAATTAAACAAATTCATACAGGTAATGGGATGTGAATGGCGTGTGCACTTAACCATTGCCATGTGTGTATGTATACAGTCAGTGCACTACCAGTATCTCATTCATTGGTAGTGTACATGAAAGGCCTTTAGAAACCCAGATTCTATTCTATAGCAAGTGGTCCCTTGTTCAGAGGACTGTACAATGCACTTGTGACTCATAATGTTTTGACATTTGGTTTATTTTTTCTTTCAGTATGAACGTGCAAGGTGATTATGACCCCTGCGATGCTTCTGGATTCATCAGAATCAACTCTCTCAGGTTTGTGAAACCAGTCCAAAGTACAAACAAGTATCAAATGCTGCAAGTGTGATTTCGGTGTCTGTCTTAGAAACATAGAAACCTAGAATCTGACAGCAGATAAGGACCGCTTGACCCACCCAGTCTGCCCATTATCCTACCTAATGGATAAGCTGCAGATCCTAGTTAACCAACAACCTACTTCTTCCTGGCCCCACCCACTAGAATTGCCTTATGACTGTCCCATGCATTCTTGAAATCCACCACTTTTTCATTCCACAACCTCCTCAGGAAGGCTGTTCCATGTATCCACAACCCTCTCCATGAAAAAATACTTCCTCATATTACCTCTGAGCCATCCCCCCCTCAATCTTCAAATTGTGCCCCCTTGTTAGTGCGCACCTTTTTCTGAAAGATGTTACCCTCTTGGACTTTGATTCCCTTGAGGTACTTGAAAGTTTCTATCATGTCGCCCCTCTCCCTTCTTTCCTTGAGGCTATACATATTAAGCTCCTTAAGTCTCTGTCTTTTGGTGCAGACCCTGCACCATTTTAGTTGCCCTCCTCTGGACTGCCTCCATCCTGTCTGTCTTTGCGGAGATTGGGTCTCCAGAACTGCATGCAGTACTCCAGATAGGGTCTCACCAGCTGTCTGTACAGAGGGATAACGACTTCCTGTTTTCTACTGGTGATGCCTCTCCCTATGCATCCCAGTATCTCCCAAGCCCTCCTTACTGCCCACTCACATTGCTTGCCCACCTTTAGGTCATCTGATATGACTACCCAGGTCCCTTTCCATTTTTGTTAGTATCTCACCCCCATTGTGTACTCTTCCCCTGGGGTTTTGTTTCCCAGGTGCATTACTTTGCACTTCTTAGCATTGAATCTAAGCTGCCATACATTTTACCACTCCTCCAGCCTTGCCAAGTCCTTTCTTATCCTTTCAACCCCACCTTGTGTATCAACTCTGTTGCAGATCTTTGCGGCGTCTGCAAAGACATAATTTTCCTTCCAGTCCCTCTGCAATGTGGCTTATGAAGACATTAGAGGACTGGTCCTAGTACTGAACCCTGCGGTACCCCACTAGTAACCCTCTTTCTTCAGAGTGGACTCTGTTTACTATTACCCTCTGTGTCCTGTTCTCCAGCCAATTATTTGCCCAGGCTACCATATTGGGACCCACTCCCAGGCTGGCCAACTTGTATATTAATTTTATGTGTGGGACTGAGTTAAATGCCTTGCTAAAGTCTAGGTAGGCCATGTCCACAGCCCCTCTTTGATCTACTACTTTGGTCACCCAGTCAAAGAAACCTTGGATTCATCTGACATGACCTTCCTGCTGTGAATCCATGCTGCCTTGGGTCCTGTGCCCCTCTGGCCTCTTGGTACCCAACAGTTCTTTCCTTCAGAAGTGAGTTCATCATTTTCCCAATCATTGAGGTTAAACTAACAGGTCTGTAGCTTCCTGCTTCTGCCCTGCTCCCACTTTTGTGAAGTGGAATAAACATCTTCCCTCCTCCAGTCCTCAGGTACCACCCCATCCTCCCATGATTTGTTAAAGAGGGTAGTAAGTGGTGTTACTAGTTCTACCCTTAATTCTTTTTTGATTTCTGGGATGAATCCCATTGCTTTGTCCACCTTCAGTTTTAATAGTTCTTTCAGAACCCGGTCTTCTGTGAATGGGCTGGTATCAACCCTGATATCTAGTGTTTCTATTGTTTGGTTTAGGTACCTCTCCCTCTTCATTTGTGAATACTGAGGAAAAATATTTTAGTATCATTGCCTTTTCACAGTCGCCCTCTGTCCACCCCTATTAAGCCTCACTATCCCTCCCTTGGTCTTCCTTCACTCCCTGATGTACCTATAAAAGGTTTTAACCCCCTTCTTAATTTTGGGCCTTTGCTGTTCTGACTGCCTTCCCTGCTTCCTTTTGCTTTAATTGATACAAATCTCTGTCCTGCTCCTTCTGTGATTCCTTGTACTTCCTGAATGCTTTCTTTTTCTCCCTAACCTTCCCTGCCACCTCCTTTGAGAACCATAATGGTTTCTTACATAATTTTATTTGCTTCACACAAAGGCTTGTTGCCTCTGTGATGGCAGTTTTGATTATTCCTCATTGTTCTACCACCCCCCTTCCTGCCCATTTGCTAGTGCATTCCTTAGGCACTCACCCATTTTGGCAAAGTCGGCTCTCCTGAAGTCCAGTACCTTTGCCTTTGTATGGCTAGACTCTAATGCTGTTTAGTGTGAACCTTACTGTTAGTCACTAGCTCCCAGGTGGCTACCCACTTCTAAATATGTGATCCTCTCACCATCTCCATTTGAGTACCAGGTCTAAGATTGCTCCCTCTCGAGTGGCTTCCAATACTAGTTGTCTAAGGCATGCCCCCTGTAGGGCATCTAGAATGATCCCACTCTTAGAAGTGGTTGCTGCAAATGCACTCCAATTAACATCTGGCACATTCAGATTCCCCCCATCAGCAATATCTCCCCTTTTTCTGCAATTCTAAGGATACTTTCTATCATTTCCTTGTCTATGTCCTCCCACTGAGATGGGGGTCTGTATACAACCCCTGTGCACATTGTGGTGCCATTGCCTGTCTCCAAATTGACCCACAGTGCTTCCTCTCCTCCCCATTTACCCTTTTGTTCTGTTGCTTTGATTCCTTCCCTTATGTGGAGAGCTATTCCTCCGCTTTTACCCTCCCTGTCCCTCCTGTAAATAGTGTATCCTGGTATGTTTACATCCCAGTCATGGCTCTGTTGGCCATGTTTCTGTGACTGTCATGATATCCAGATGTTCCTCCTCCATCAAGGCCACTAATTCAAGAAGCTTGTTACCCAGACTACGGGCATTAGTACTCATTGCTCTCCATTTTTTTTTGATGGCTTTACCTCTTGTAGCACTATCCCTGTCCTCATTGACTTTGCTTTCTCCATTCACCCCATCCTGCTTCCTACTGACCTTTCTACCTTGGTCTTTACCTCATTTAGTACCCTGTTTTGTAGGAGGAGGCTTGGAATTCCCTGATACTTATCGGTGCCTCCCCCCTTGACTAGTTTAAAAGCTTGCCAATGAAGCATTTAAACAGATTGCCCAGAAGACTTATTCCCTTCCTGGACAGATGCAGACCATCCTGCCAGTATAGGCTGGTATCCCTCCAGGTGGAACCCCAGTCCCCAATGAAGCCAAACCCCTGTGCTCTGCACCATTTTTTTTTTTTCAACCATCCATTGAATCGAATGGTGCAAAGTACCTTCGCCTCACCCTTGCCATAGACAGGCAGCACCTCTGAGAAGGATACAGTGTGTGCTACTTGCCTTAGGCTCCTTCCCCACTCCACAGACTCCTCCTGCACTACTCTAATCTCATGTTGAGTCAAGTCATTCATCCCTAGGTGGACTACATCCAGCTCAGTCTCCCATGCAGCTGCTCTCGTGATCCTGAGGATGCGCTTCCTGTCCCTCCAAGCCATGGCACCAGGCACCTTACTTCAGTTTTCCCCTGCTCCCCCCAGTTCTATCCCCCTAATGACTGCATCCCCCACCAGGACCTGCTTCTTGTTACTGAATGATGTGGCTTTAGTTTATTATTCTGTGCTCTGGGAGACTGGGGTTTGAGCCGAACTTGCCAAGTGTCCCTTTACTGAGTCACTACTAACAGTTGATAGTTAATCATTACCATATTAACAAAAAGCTTAGGGCAAGAGCTTGTGCACGATTTTCCAAGCTGTAGTTCGAAGACCAGGCCAGCTTGCATCCGAATTTTGGGACGCATTATGTTCTTGTATCCAAAACTGATTACTTCCATGTTTTTCCATGAGGCTTGCAATCAAAGTAGGGTTGGCCTGTGTTCAGAGTTCCTTTTTTAATGCAGACCTTACTTGTGCATCCAGTATTTGCACGTTACTTTTGTTTTTCAGTGGAGAACTGCTGGACCATGAAAAGGTGGGCTAACGTGAAACAATTTCACGTGTTTGGGGGTTATGACAGGTATCCCAACCTTCCCCAACTGCTGTCATTTCCCCTATCCAGTATCAATTTTAAGAAAGTTTTGTTCCATTTTGGATAAGGCACTTCCTTCATGTTTTGTGTTTCAGCCCCACATCCAGCCTGACATGGCTTGCATCTTGTTAACACCAGAAAGACCTGTCTGAACTATAAATGTAAATTTGGGTGAAAGTCATTCTGCATCTGATTAATGGAAAATTAACCTTAAAACTGCAGTAGTGTTTAATTGGCAAAAAAAATCTAATATTTCGGACACTTTTTTTTTAAATTGCTTTTACTATTTACTAATTAATGACTCTAGTAATAAAAGGTGGCCACAACTACCAATTTTTAAAAAACCCTTCCCTAGAGATTACTTTTTTTAATCTGTTTCTACGCCATCTTACAGGCCTGTGCCCCCAGTCCAAACTGACCCTCCCAACTCCATCAGCCAGCACCTCATAGACTTGCAGCATCCACCCCTGTCTGCCTCCATGGTGGGTGTGGCAGGCCCCAACTGTCGCTTAAGGATCCAGTTCTGGGGCAGGCAGCCATGTCCCCGATGTGGGGCCTGCAGAGGGCTGATCCTTCATACTGTCCTCAGCCTGCAGTTTTCTCCTTTACTTGTCCCTTGTTACCTCTTGAGATGCTAGCTTGGGGATGTGACACAAGCGTGCATGCCATCTGGATCACATGTCATCTGCTCACATCTCCCCACCCACTGAGCCACTCCAGAGTGCACCGTCATCTGTGGTCACCCAGGTGCCAGTTAAGCACCAGAGCAGGGGACACTCGATCCTTCCCTTCCCCAATCTGGCCCTCAATGACTTGGGCTCGCTTCTGAACCTGGGGCCACCAGCACTGCAAGCAGTAGTGCTACTCCTGCGCCAATGGGCTGGCACCCCTTGAGGTTACTTTTTGACTTTACATACTGGATTAATGCTGTGGATGTATTAGGAGGGAGGTGACCTGTGTTTTGGTATGGTAAACTGCACACAACCACACAGAAATATATAATTTATTCATAGTGAGTGTAGCTAGAGAATAGTTATGTTTAGAAACCACAAAAATCCAAATCTCAGTTTGGTAATGTAATGCAGTGAAAAGAAAAGTGAATATACTGACCTTTTTTGTCAGAAATATAATGGTTTTATTTAGTAATACTGTGATTGTTTTCTACACCCCCACGCCACCCCACCCACTAACAAATACTGCAACTGGGTGACCAGGGAACTGGACCAGGGCCATGCGGTGTATGTCCTGTATTTGGACTTCAGCAAGGCCTTTGATTCCGTGCCACATGGGAGGCTGTTTTTTTTTTTTTTTTTTATCTATCAGTAGGACAAGCTTTCAGGGCTACTGCATTTGTTGCTGGTTGATTGTTTCTGCTCTTACCACCTTGTTTCTTTCGTGTCTGGATATTTCTTTTCGAAAGGGGAAGGGCCCAACCACCCCACACTACACTCCTTTTATAGCGTAGTAGTGACATTTCCTGTAGCAAAGCAGGAAGGGGTGGATCAGAGGGGTATCCACACAGTGACCTCATGTACAGGGGCACAAGTAAACTTGTTATAACAAGTTATACAAAAACAAACAAAACACAATCAAACTTTTGCTTTCATTTTCCTCCTTCTACTTACTGTGACCAGGTTATAAACCCAGCAACTTACCTGGAATGGATATTAACTGTAGGTACTGTGGGACACTTTTCAAAAGGGCAGTTATAAAGGATTTAGGACACTGTCCTACATGCTGGGCCATTGGAGATCTAAGGGCTCAGCTCCAGGCAGCATGAGCAGAGATTGCACACCTCAGATTGTGTATTCAGGAGGAAATATATTATAAGAACCGCCCACCATTTCACCAACGTACAACAGAAGCACCTCAACCACAGAGGGTAGTTGGTCTGGGAGGTTGACAGGTGGTTAGAAGGGGCAAATTGGGTGCTCCATCACTCTGTGCTCTCCAACATATCACCTCCACAAACCATATAAGAACTGGTATCTGCATCCATCTCCGAAATCAAAGGGGCAGAGGACACTGAAGCACAAGAGCTAGCACAACAAAACTGGCCCAAAACAGGAACCAAAATAAAAAAAGTAAAAAGGAAATCCCAAAAACTTCTGATCATAGGAGACTCCATGATTCGGGGAGTTAATACCCATCTCCAGCCTGGGGTAATGGTCAGATGTCTCCCAGGTACATCAGCTTGGAGAGACACTGACCGCATTGCTAAAATTGTACAGGAAGCAGAAAACATTGACATTCTGGTACAATTAGGGACTAACTATCTCACCAGCTGGTCAGTTGTGGAGACCAAGGAACACCTGACCAGGCTGGGTGACAAACTATCATCCATTTCATCTGGCATCTCCATTTGAAATCCTTCCAGTCTGGGTGAGGGGGGCAGATGAATGGAAGGTCAGAGAAGGGGAGCTAAACATGTGGCTCAAGGGCTGGTGCCAAGAAAAAGGACTCAAATTTGTAGGTAACTGGCAACAGTTTCGAGTGCAAGTTCTTTAAATTCGATGGACTGCATCTGACTAAGGAGGGAGTCAGTGCATTGGGGCAGAAGTTTGATGTCTTTGCATAATATTTAAACTAGCAAATGGGGAGGGGGTGCAGCACCTGATACGTCAAATGGGAAGAACACCCTCCCCCCTCAGCTAGTGATCAAACAGGAGTTCAGCATGTTTGCAGTTCATTTGCATCACCAGGTAAGGAAAAAGGTCCGGCTCCCCATAAGACGCAGAGGGGAAATGCCAGACCTCACTCAACAACTAACGCACTGAAATCTGGCCAATGGAAAATCATGTACACAAATGCTCAGTCTGGGAAACCAGATCCCAGACCTGCAGGCAATAATGACAGAGGCTAAATTGGACATAGTAGCCATTCGCAAAACATGGTTCATCAGTAACCCCACTTGGGAGGCTTCGGTACCCAGCTATGTACTGTTCAGAAGAGACAGAGGTGCAAAAAAGGCAGGGGGGCGGAGTGGCCCTTTATGTCAATGAAAATATCAAAGCTACAGAAATTCAGAATACACACAAGGAGCCAGAAGAACTGTCACCCAAGAAATGGGACAGCCATACAAACTGGGGTTGTCTACAGGCCTCCGGACCAGGGGGAGGACAGACACATTACTGTTAGAAGATCTACAAAACATGGCAGCAAAAGGGGAGGTTCTGATAATGGGAGACTTCAACATGCCAGATACAGATTGGTCAGTACCAGCAGGAACATCTGCCAGAACTAGACACATAGTGGATTCCCTGCAGGGGGGAGGGCCTCAAACTGGTACAACCCACAAGAGACAGAGGCTATCCTAGATCTAGTACTGACTAACAGGGAAAGGAACACAGATCTCCAGGTAGGTCACCTGGGGGCCAGTGACCATCACATGGTATGGTTCAGTTTGGCCACTAGAACTAAATCATCCCATTCCAAGGCAAAACAATGGGACTTCAGAGGAGCTGACTTTGATAAGATGGCCAACAGTTAAGCTAGCCCTGGCAAAAAAAATACAGATGAGGGGGTCCAGGCAAAGTGGGTGAGCACTAAAGATGTAATACTTGAAGCAACATCCCATTGTGTTAGAGAGAAAACGAAGTGCGCAAGAAGAAGGAAACCACTTTGGTTCTCAAGAACAGCAGCAGAAAAGGTCGGAGCCAAAAGGCTGGCCTTCAGGAAATCTAAGCAACACAGCGGGATGAAGATAGGGAGGCATACCAAACTTTCCTAAGAGAAGCAGGGAAGGCAGTAAGGCAGGCAAAGGCCCAAACCGAGGAAACACTAGCACGAACAGTAATAGAAGGTGACAAGACTTTCTATAGATACATTAATGAAAGAAGAAAGTCCAGAGAGGGTATTGCTAAGATCAAATGGGATAGGAGGACCATGTAACCACATCTATCCTAAATAGATGCTTCTGCTCAGTATTTACTGAAGAGAAGGTGGGGCAGGGCCCACAGCTCAGCACCGTGGACACGGGGGAGAGAGATGTGCACTAGTCCCTTCACAAAAGAAGGGGTTCTACAAGAGCTCGATAAGCTCAGGGTGGACAAGGCAATGAGGCCTGATGGCATACATCCCAGGGTACTAAAGGAGCGAAGTGTGGAACTAGCAGAGCCATTATCTGAACTGTTTAGTGAGTCTCTGAGCACAGGAGAGGTCCCAGAAGACTGGAGAAGTGGTGGTGGTGGTGGTGGTGGTAAAAACTGTTATTTATATACAGGATACATGCCATTTGGGTTGGTAACCCAGTTTTCAAGACCTGTTCTTAATGTTACAACTAAACATATACACATGGACAACTATATGTACCCAAAGACTGGAGGATAGCAGATGTAGTCCCCTTATACAAAAGTGGGAACAAAGAGGAAGCGGGGAACTACAGACCAGTCAGCCTCACCTCGGTAGTGGGGAAGATCATGGAAGCACTACTGAAGGAGAGATTGGTGGAACATCTGGTTGTCAATGGACTACAGGACCAAGGCAGCATGGTTTCACCAGGGAAGGTCATGTCAGACCAACCTCATTGAATTTTTGACTGGGTGACTAGGGAGGTGGATCAGGGAGGGCAGTGGACATGGCCTATCTGGACTTCAGCAAGGCCTTTGACACTGTGCCACATAGAAGACTATTGCACAAACTGGGGAATATGGGTGTGGGCAGGACAGTAGTACGGTGGGTAGGTAACTGGCTGGGCAGCAGGACACAGAGGGTGGTGGTAAATGGCTGTCACCCAATAGAGGAAGAGTACCAGTGGGGTACCACAGGGATCAGTGCTGGGACCAGTACTATTCAATATCTTCATCAGTGACATTGCACAGGACCTAGAAGGCAGAATTTCACTGTTCGCTGATGACACAAAGCTCTGTAACAGAGTAGACACACCAGAGGGTGTAGACAGAATGAGAAGGGACCTGCAGAAACTTGAAGAATGGTCAGGGGGTTTGGCAGTTGAAATTCAATGCAAGGAAGTGCAAGATAATGCATATGGGGCACAAAAACCCTGGCACAATATATCAGTTGGGGGGTGAGGATATAGCATGCACCAAGCAGGAAAGGGATCTTGGAGTTATCATCTCTGATGACCTCAAGGCAGGGAAACAGTGTGACAAGGCAGCAGGTAAAGCAAATAGGATGCTGGGATGCATAGGCAGGGGCATCACCAGCAGGAAAAGGGAGGTCATAATTCCACTATACAAGACACTAGTGAGGCCGCACCTGGAGTACACTGTGCAGTTCTGGAGACCTTACCTCGTGGGGACATAGACAGCGAGAGAAGGTTCAGAGGAGGGCAACAAAGATGGTGCATGGATTGCATCACAAGTCCTATTAGGACAGGTTGAAGGCACTGAACATGTACTCCCTGGAGGAGAGGAGGGAGAGAGGGGATATGATAGAGACATACAAGTATCTTACAGGGAGGAACAGGGTGCAGGAATGCACTATTTTTAAGCGAAAAAGATGTTCCAGGACTAGAGGGCATGGGATGAAGTTGGAGGGAGGACGATTCAGAGGAAACGTGAGGAAGAATTTCTTCACAGAACGGGTGGTGGACAAGTGGAACACCCTGCCAGAGGAAGTGGTGGGGGCTGGAAACAATCACGGATTAAGAATGCATGGGATAGACATAAAGGAATTCTGGAGGTCAGGGAGGGACAAGCAGACTTCCTGAGAAAACATAAACTGAACTTACAAAACTTAAATGGGCAGACTGGGTGGGCCATAGGCCCTCATCTGCCGACACTGTCTATGTATCTATGTATATAACATTTCACTAACCATCCTATAAGTTACACATCATTTGAAGACATTACTATCCCTACTACAGCACTTAAAACATGCTCTTTAAAATTATCTAAACATATAGATACTATAAGTTTGATAACACTATATCACAGTAACAAACCCTATAGTTTTGTAAGAAATCAGTTAACATTTATACAATTGCTTGACAGGTGAGAAAATCTGTCTCTAAATACTGCCTTAGGACCTCATAATTCCAATAATCTACCCTCTAAGTACAGACACATCTGAATTAACTAATCTCATTTATTTGTTGAACAAATAGACCATAGGATACTGATGTACGTGCTGAAAAGGGTAAGATGTTCCAATGTTTTGATGCTTGGTAGCCCAGAGTTCATTCACCATGTTTATTAGTAATTTTGGGAGTGTAGATTTTTTACATGAACTGATCTGCTAGATTTGTCAATTTATTTTTTTTTAAATAGCACAGTGTTAAAATAATGGTTTGGGTAGAACATACAATATTTAAAAATTGTTCTTTGCCATGTCCTTATATAAATAATATCCAGGGGTTGCACTGTAATTTATTCAGTAGTGTACAATGGTGTGTACAGTGAGAAGGGATCATGCGATCCCGCTCCACAAGAGTGGTAGCAGGGAGGAGGCAGGGAACTACAGACCAGTCTTACCTCAGTAATGGGCAAGATTATGGAGGCACTCCTTAAGGAAAGGATAGTGCAACACCTGGAATCCATAGGAGCACAGGATCCAAGACAGCATGGGTTTACAACAGGAAGGTCCTGTCAAACTAATCTCATGGATTTTTTTGACTGGGTAACCAGAGTGGTGGACCAAGAGGGAGCAGTTGACTTCAGCAAAGCTTTAGATACTGTTCCACGTAGATTGATTAATAAGCTGGGTAGGCTTGGGGGTGGGTCAGAATTTGGTTAACTGGGTGGCAGACTGGTTGATGGGCAGAAAACAGTGGTGGTAAATGGTATACAGTCCGAACAGATGCAAGTCACAAGTGGGGTACCTCAGTGATCAATCCTGGGGCCAGTCCTCTTCAATATATTCTTCAGTGACATTGCAGATGGACTGGAGGGTAAGGATTGTCTGTTTGCAGATGACACCAAGATCTGCAACAGAGTAGATGATCCAGATGGGGTAGGCAGAATGAGAAGAGATCTGGATAAACTGGCAAAATGGTCAGAAGAGTGGCAACTGAGGTTTAATGCAAAGTGCAAGACCGTGCACATAGGGAAGAGAAATCCTGAAGCCACCTATAGGCTGGGAGGGGAGTTGCTGGCAGTCACAAAGGAAGAAATACTTGGGCATCATCATCATCACAGATGACCTGAAATCATCCAAGCAGACCGCTAAAGCAGTAGGTAAGGCTAGGGGAATGTTGGGGTATATTAGTAGGGGTATCACAAGTCATAAGAGGGAGATAATAATCCATCTTTACAAGACACTGGTTAGGACCCATCTGGACTACTGCATGTAGTACTAGAGGACACACCTTTACCAGGACATTAACCAAACTGAGGCAGTCCAGAGAAGGGCAACCAAAGTGGTGCAGGGACTGCATCAGAAAACATGAGGGCAGATTAACTAAGCTCAGTATGTATACCCTAGAGCAAAGGAGGGAGAGAGACTATGATCGAAACATTTAAACACCTTAAGGGCATTAACAAGGTGAAAGTCTAACATGCTTCAATATAAGAAAAATAGCAGGACAAGAGGACACAGCATGATTAGAGGGAGGCCGATTAAGGGGTAATGTGAGAAAGTTCTTTCACAGAAAAGGTGGAGGATGCATAGAACGGTCTGTCTCAGGAAGTGGTGGATATGAATACAGTGCAGGGCTTCAAACAGGCATGGGATAGGTATAAGGGAGCAATATAGATAAGTAGCAATAGATAGACTATTGACAGAGCAAAGGCCAATGGCACATTCATAAGGTAGAAAAAGAAATGGGCAGACTGGATGGGCCTTGCGGTCCTTATCTGCCATCAACTTCTGTGTTTACGAGGTTGGAATATATAGAGGTGGGAACAAAGATGGTCAAATGGATAATCAACTGGCAGAATGGAAAGCAGCAAAGGGTAGTAGTTGGGGGGGCCTGATCACAGAGGGAGGTGACGAGTGGGGTGCCACAGGGATCGGTACTGGGACCAGTGCTGTTTGAGATATTCATAGCTGATATCTCACAAGGGATCTGGAGTAAGATCAGTCTGTTCACATACAATATGAAGGTGTGAGCTGTGGTAGATGACTTCAAGTGGAAGGGGCTACAGGAGGACCCGACCAAACCACAGGAGTGGTTGGAAACGTGGCAGCTGGGGCCCAGAAGTGCAGGGTACTGCACTTCGGAGCTAGGAACCAGGGGAAGAACTATCAGCTGGGAGGGGTACAGCTGGAAATCACCAAGGAGGAAAAGGATCTGGGAGTGCTTATAACGGGCAGCATGAACAACTCTGCTCAGTGCAGGAAGGCAGCAGCAAAAGCCAACAGGATGCTGGGGTGTATAATGAGAAGAATCTCCTCCAGAAATAGGGAGGTGATCCTTCTCCTGTACAGGTCTCTGGTCAGGCCTCACCTGGAATACTGCGTGCAGTATTGGTGCCCATTCCTGAAGGACATCAAATTGTTGGAGGGGGTACAACGGAGGGAGACATGATCCAGGGATTGGAGGGAAAGTCCTAAGAGGATAGGCTGGGTGAGCTGAACATGTACTCCCTGGAGGAGAGGAGGGATGGGGAGAGGATTGACCCCTTTAAATACCTAAAGGGGTTAAACAAGACTAATACAGAAGGGATTTTCCTGATTAGAAGAGGGAGGAATACAAGAAGGCATCAGCTGAGATTGGAGGAGGGAAATCAGGAGACAATTTTTCACAGAACGGGTGGTGGGCAGGTGGAATACTCTGCCCGAGGAGGTGGTATCCTGTAGTGGTGGGTGGTTTTAAGAGGGGTTGGAACAGAGTGGGGGGGTAATGATGAAGAGGGGAAGGTGGGGCAGCTGCAAGTTGAGGGGCTAGCTGCATAATCGAGCAAACTCGATAGACCATGAGGCCTGTTTCTGCTGGCATTTTCGTTGTTCATATGCAGATTTAAAGGGCAAAATACTAAACTGAAAAGCTAAAAATATTGACTAATTGTTTTAGCTTTAATGTTTCTCGTTTTATTCACCTATTAATGCATTACTAAATAGTTCAGATAATGAAGCACTTTTCTGCTGTCTTTCAAAAAGAATCTGTCCCCAAATGGATTCACATTTGTGTTGACATCAGTCTGTTGTCCCAATGAGCACTATGATGTCATATAGAAAGGCACTACGAGATCAGTTGGGGATGGTCCAACTTTTTACATGCTCTTCCTGGATAGGCTACCAAGATGTGGTATAAACCCAGGAAAGAAAAAACTGAACATTAAGAAAAAAGTATTTTCTAGTAAAGTAATGGTCAAAATAACGTGTAGGGGTTGGAGAACCCCAACAGATTCTGAGGTGTTAAATGGTTCTGATAAGCCACAGATGGTTCTGATGGTTATCTAAGCCTTAGCAGAACATTCAAAACATTTGTTTATTGTAACAAACAAGTGGTTAACAATCATTATCCATTGTTAACCTATTGTCAGTGTAGGGGAAAAAAGCTAAAAACAACTTGGAGGTGGGGTGCAACACAACCTCTAGCCTCCTGAGTCCTGTTACCATCACTACCAACTTTCTTATTAGACAAAAACCTGCCAGTGAGGGGATATTGAGCTTCAGAATTGGTGCATTAAAAGTTAAAAAGTCCTGATAAAGTTCATAAACAGAAAATACCATAGGTTTTGGGTAGTTCTGAACTTATCAAAACCAGTTCTCCCATCTCTGATTACTCTGAAGTGCAGAGTTGAAGAATGACAATGTAGGAAAGAATGAAGTGCCAATCAGGACACTGTTTGGAACTGCTTGTATCCACATTAGGAAATCATGCCACTGAAGTTTACGCCCATGTGACCTCTGCAGCACTGGACCATCCTACTTCTCCCTTACTCTTCCCTCATCCTTCAACTCGCCAACATGGACATCCCTGGGACTCTAGGTAAATAACCTCGAGACTGATCCGATCATTTGATCTGATCATTACACTGAGAAGTTCTCCTTCAGGGCCTCCTTTGTGATCCTCCCCGGTGAAGATTAGGTACCACCCTTTAAAAGGGCTTGGCCCAGGGCTATTAGTGGTGCTTAATGTCTCAGATGTTGGCAGCTTGTGAGACGGTCGGAGAATGCGGTCTTGACCTATAACAAGGTGGTGACCAGGGCCTTCGGTTCTGATTGGTGTACAATCCCGGGTCTCGCTCTCAGGTTCCCTGTGGTTTGATAGGGAACTTGTGGAGCTGAAGACAAAGGGTTGGAAGTTAGAGCACTGCTGCAAGAGGTCCTGTATGAGGAGGACAAACTGACTTTGAGAATTCATTACGATGAATTTCAAAGGGAAGTCTCCCATAAGAAGGCAGCATTCCTGTCTAAGGAGATTGCAGCTTGGAGAAATCTACTAGCTCAGATCTTCCATACTGTGTACAGGCTGTTGCATCCTGCCTGTCTTCAGTTGGTAAGAGTGGTATTAACAAAAAGGTGTGAAGTTTGCTCTGTTTTTCATGAATAGTGTTCTCTGTTTGGGGAGGGATCTACCCAGACAGGCCTTCATGGCCTGGCAGTGTCAGGCAGGGACTTCACAGATGCACTCAGCAGTCCTGGGCTGAGTTGACAGTTACAATGGAGGCAATCTTGGAGGTGATTTCTGAGCTGCAGCCCACTTTTTGTAAACTAGATCCAGGCCCCATGCATCTACTAGCTAGCTGCGTGAGGTCTCTGGAGTTGGTGCTCACTGGGATAATCCAGTGCTACTTGTCGAAGGGTCTTTCCAGCAGCACTGAAAGCACTGGTTCAACCCCCTGTTGAAGACCGCTTTGAACCTGGATGTTGTAGCAAGTTATCGCCCAGTCTCTAACATGCCTTTTCTAGGAAAGGTTGAGGCATGGCAGCTTGAGGTACACCTCTCAGCCTATGACATCTGTAAGCCCCTCCAATTTGGTTTTAGATCTGGGCGTAGCACAGAGTTGCCATTACTCAAAGTGCATAGTGACCTTCTCGGGGCAAGACGAGTGTGAGTGGTCAGTTCTCATTGTTCTTGATCTCTCTTCTACATTTGACACTGTAGATGATGGGTTGTCGGACTGATCACATCTGACTCACTGGCACTGTCATCTGCTTGAGTCCTATCTCAAAAAAAGGACACAGGGTAGTAATGGGTACTTTCTCATCTCAAATGCCCATGTCCTTTGGCGTGCCCCAGGGTTCAGTCCTCTCACCCATGTTTGCAGTGTGCATGCTGTCCGTGGGAGGGATCATTTGACAAGTATAAGCTGGGTTTTCACTGCTATGCAGATGATACCCAGCTGTAGCTGTCTTTCATACCAGAGATGCCAGTCGCTGTTGAGGTGCTAAATCAACGCCAGGCTGAAATCTGGGCATGGATGGACTCTAGTTGGCTGAGGCCTAACCCAGATAAGACTGAAGATGGATGAGCCAGGTCAGAAAGGGGATGTAGAGGTCCTCTCCAAGCTAGGGCTTCAACTTGGGCTATCCCTCCTGAAGACCTGCTGACTCTGGTGAATGCGTTCATGATGTCTATGCATGATTATTGTAATGCGCTCTAACTTGAGGTTAGTGGAGGTACCCTATGGTGCCTGCAGTTAGTGTATAATGCAGTTGCAGGTTGCTGACTGGCCTATCGAGAGCTAGTCATGTGATCCCAGTGCAGTGTGAACTGCACTGGCTGCCAGTGACATGGCAAGTTACCTTCAAGGTTGGTCTTTTAACCTACAAAGCCCTACATGGGTTGGTTCTGACTACCTGTTAGAGCTCCTGCACCCTGCCCAGTCCATGCGCGCGCTCCCCCACTCTTCCAAGGAGGGCCTCCTTTCAGTCCTGAGGACCCAGCTAAAATCTGCTGGTGATCAGACTTCTGACATGGCCAGCCCTCTCTTGTGGAACTTGCTTCCTAGGGGACTGAGTGAGGCCCCTCGGTGGAGGCCTAAACCGGGATTGAAAACGTTTTTATTTAGCCAGGCTTTTGGAAAGTGACATGCTACCATTACTACCCTCTGTTAAGTATTGTGCATTTTGTATTTATATTTACTATTTGAGAAATGTTGTATCGATTTTATTGTGTATCACTCTGTATGGCACCCTGAGCCAGTTTGAGAAGGGCACCTTACAAATAAAGCTGCTACTACCACTACTGCTGTCCAGTGTCCTTTGACAGTGATGATCCCTTTTGCATGGGTTTATTAAGTGGCAGTTTCCCAATCATTTATTTCTAGTCCTGAAACCTCTTGTCAGAGGGTCCTTGGATCCTACAGGAGGAAAAAAAAAATCTTGGTTCTGCTTCTCATGCAAGCTTGTTTGCTGTCAGCCGATAAAAGGCCAAACTGCTTCAGGTTTCTACCTGTTGTTTTTCAGTCTTCCACCTTATTAACCTCCATCAAAAAGAATGGCACTGAGCGTAATTATGAGCTACACAAGGCCCACAGTCACGGAGTCTGTAATCTTAACAGCTTCATGTGAAATGCCATCTACTTTTTTTTTCTGTTCATTGGATTGCAGTGCCTGGAACCGTAACATTTTAAAGCTGGGATTCAGAATGACTCCAAAAGAGAGTTGCAGAGCCCTGGAGCCATTTCTTCAGTTAAATCACCATTGTATCAGTTACATGGCCAGCTCTTGGCACTAGTTCTCTGAACTGTTGGAGCCTAAGGGCTTGGAATAGGGGGACAAACCCTGGATAGCTAGCTGCTTTTTTGATTTGGCATAATTCCCATCATTGCAATATTTTGGCACTGTTAGACACGACTGTCTCCAGTTTGCTGTCTGCACTAGTTTCAGTGATTTCCAAGCAAATTTGTCATGCAGGCAGTCATAAATGGGGAATGATGCTGCTAAATGCTATTTTTCATCTAAAATTAGTCTGACGGGTAGTCATTTAAAGAGCAGGTATCTACAGTACTTGCCATGTACTTTCGTAAATGCAGCATACTGACAGTCATCCTTGCATGTAAAGTATGGGGCGGTAATGATGGAGTAGAAGTACCTTCCAACCATAAATTATTATACAAACATAAATTTTCCTCCAGGATATCTCCTCCATTAGGCCAGTCCTTTGGCACATCGCATAGCATTCTGTTATAGAAAGTACAGTAAGGCACTTCCTGGTGTTCATGGTCAGTCCACAAAAGGTATAGTCACTTCTGATGCTGGTTTTCAAAATGTCCCTGCTGCTGACGTATGTGCTACAGCCACATGGAGCAATGTTCTCACTTTCACTAAACATTAGTCTGGATATCGTCTCTCAGACAGGCTGACTGGGCTTGCTATCCTGCAGGGCCTTCTGTCCTAATCCTCCCAGTTCCCTTGGCACTGCTTGGGAATCATTCCAGCAGTGTGACCTAATAGAGGAGATATCCTTGAAGATGGAACAGTTTTATAAGAACTTAACATAACAGTAGATCTTGGAGAGATGCTGTTCCATTAGGCCATGCCATTCCTCTATTCCCCCACTTGCTTTCAGTGAGGGTTATATCAGATGTGGCTCAAACCTACTTCATGCATCCTGTATCCAGCCCCATGCCACTCGTTATATGCCTAGTGCAGGTATCATCTTTGTTCCCCAGGGTTGGACGTCTTCCGAGACTAATCTCAGCAGGGAACTGAGGTGTGATGGGGCTGCTCACATTTGCATATACAGACTTGGCACAGAAACTTTTGCTAGCTGGGGGCTGCCATGATGACGTGCCAAGTCTGTGTATATAAATGTGGGTGACAACATCACTCCTCCGTTCCCTGCCGGAGATTAGCCTTGAAGAACCACCACCCCATGAGGAACCAGGAGATGAGACCAGCACCAGGCATACAAGGAGAGGCCCACCAGAGCTGGATACAGGATGCATGGAGTAGGTTTTAGGTGCAGCGTCGAATATAACCCTCATTGAAAACATAAAGGGTAAAGGAGGCAAGGACAGCATGGCCTAATGGAGGAGACTCTTTTGAAGAACTAGTGTTCAGTTAGTTCTTGCATAACTGTTCTGTGTTCTTTGAGGATCTCTCCATAAGGCCACACATTTGGAATGATTTGCAAGCAGTACCATGTGAACGGGGGGATCCTTGTAGTACAGCAAGCCCTAAGCTAGCTAGTCTAAAAGAGGCTGTCCAGACTAATGTTTAGTGAAAGTGTGAACATTGCTCCATGTGGCTGCAGCACATATGTAAACGGGGACACGTTTGAAACTGGCAACAGAAGTGACCATACCCCTTGTGGAGTGAC
This sequence comes from Neoceratodus forsteri, assembly GCA_016271365.2. Lineage (NCBI taxonomy): Eukaryota > Metazoa > Chordata > Ceratodontiformes > Ceratodontidae > Neoceratodus > Neoceratodus forsteri. The sequence goes on from JADMNL010000022.1 coordinate 492,772,486, forward strand.
CATGAACACCAGGAAGTTCATTACCATACTTCCTGTAACAAAACATTGTAAAATGTGCCAAAGATGTGGCATAATGGAGGAGATTCCCTTGAAGATCTACTGTTACGGTAAGTTCTTCTATAACTATTTTTTTCAGCTAGTAGGATTTATTAGCATAAACATATTAGCATTTTTACTCTTTCCAGTGTTTGCAACATATTTTGGCATCCTATCCAAGAATATATAAAATATATTTGACTGTCCCTGATTGACCTTTTTGTACCTTTGACGTCCTATTTGTTACCATCAACATTAACGACTTGCACAGCAATAGTATGGTCCATTGGGATCAGTCGGATGTTTTAGAAAGATATAGGTATATACTGTAGCTATTGTGTTTAGAACAGTAATAATATGATAAAGTTAAGAAACTATAAAATATTAAATGTAATGGTTTCAACCCTCTTATTTTAGTAGTTGACTTTTTAAGATCAGAAGGGACTCTAGGTCCATTGTCTGCCTCTCTACCTCCACTCACTTCAAAAGCAGGAATGATTACGCATGGTATCTAAACATGTACTACTTTATAGGGATTCTGTAATCAATGCTATTTTATTTATTTGTTGAATTTTGTTAACCAGGTAAACCCACTGAGACGAGTCCCTTTTTCAAGGGTGACCAGAATTGGTTACAGAGCACTGAAACAACAAATTGCAGTACAGGTCAAATTTACACAAGAGGTTAAGGCAAAGAACAATATAGTAACCACAGTATCAATTATAGTCAATTGGGTATATCAGACAAGATAAAATTCAGAGGCAAAGATGACAGTGACAGTGCTGCTGGGGTCCACAGAGTACTGGGGGCTATTACCAAGGGTACTATGTGATTCCCTTGGTAAGCAGAAATTTTTCCAGGTTTACCTTGAAGGCCTGCATTGTCCTCATGTTCACTGTCTCTGCAAGTAGGCTGTCCTATAAGGTCACCACTCCCTGAAAGTGCCTTCTCCAGCCCAGTGATGCTGAGGGCTGAGGCGCTGGTCGCCTTACCTTGCGCAATGCTGGCGACCAGTGTTCGGGAACTAGCACGGACCGCCAGGAGTCAACAGGCGAGGGAAGGACTGAGCGTCCGACAGACTGCTCTTCTCGGGGGCACGCTTCAGCTTTTGGTGCCTGGTTGCCCCCTAGTGGAAGTTGGGGGACACTGCTGCTGTGCTGCAGACAAGGGAGGAGTTGGGGCAGATGCTTGGAGGGGAGCGCATGCGGACACGTGTGCGCTCCACTCCGCAGGCATCATTGCATGCCCTGACCCCTAGGAGAATGTGAAAGGAAAAAACACCAGCCACAGCAGTGTGATGGAGGGCGCCTCGCAGGCTCCGCTTCCGGCCAGCCACAGCACTGGCCCCTTAAATCCAGTCTCTGTAGGGGTGTTGGGGGAACCCCGCCGGGGGGGGGTAAGCCCTGGGGCCGGGTCAGTGCTGGATGGTGGACGTCGGGGGACGGGGCTGGGGGCGCACTCTGGATGTAGGCCAACAGCAAAAATGAATAGCTGCAAAAAAAGTGCCTTCTATGCTTATCACTGAGGCAGGCAGGGAATCCAGGCAGACTAGGTGGCCCTAGTGGTCCTCGTCTCCTGTCAACTGTCACTGAATTTACCACCTCTGAGTTCCAGGGTGTATTGCTGCATCCTGCAGAATTGAGCATCTGTCTGATCTTGTCTAAGCTCTTAAGGATGTCATCATGTCTAGTCTCTGCCTCTTTTTCTGCAAGGTGAACAGGTGTGGCCTCACCTGGGCCTTGTACATTGGATTACTTCCCCTGCCCTTCTGGTCACCCCATCCACTTTTGATGTCCCCAGCATTCTGCCAGTCCTTTTGATTGCAGTCACGCCCTGCTTACCATGCTTTAACCCCTCCTCTATTAGTCTTTGTCCTTTTGCTCCTCCACTGCAGTAAGGGGAGCCCCACACAGTGTTTCTAACTCTTCCCTTCCCTGAGTACACAACTCATTGCATTTTGTGGCATTGAATTTGAGACTGCGAATTTGACAATTACCCAGCTTGGTCCTGTTCCCCTGAGGTTGGTTCCCATTCTCAAAGGAGTTCACCACCCTGGCCAGCTTAATGTCATCGGCAAACTTAGAGCATGTGAAATTTTCTAATTGACAGCGGACTAAAAGTTCCTGTTTTCAGAAATATTCCCCTAAATTATCCATACTTTTAACTGTACCAGAATAAAGTGCTATGAAAAACGGTATTTGCTATGGACATCATTCTAACAATTCTTCTCAAGATCTGTGATCTAGAGGTTTAACTGTCAGTCTGTGCACACAACTCTGAGCAAGGTTCTGATAGAGGAACAGCTCATAATTGGGATTCTGTATACAAACTGACATAGCGAAAAGTCCACATTACTGCTTCAATGAAAAGAACTGTGCAGCATGTTGTCCATAAAAAAAAAACTCTGATCTTCCAAGAATCCGTCTTCACCATTCATTCTCACTGGTGGGTCTGACCTGGTGCTAGGATACCACAGGAGCCAGAACGTTTTTCAGAGGACTGGCACCAAGTAAGCTGCATGCATGCATGGCTCTGCAAGACTGAGCCCACAGTCGCAGGCTTACCTCTGCATCAGCCCCCAGCCACTTCGGTTCCAGTTTTCTCCCCAGTCAAGTATGCATCAGTGATGTCTCCCACCTGCCAGGAGTCAGAACTTCACGTCTGCACCATAGCATTCGGTTCTTCAGTCTTAGTGTTTGAAGCTAGAGTTTATTGTTGTCAATTTATTGTATTATCACAAACATTTTTTCAGTTTCTCAGCCCTACTGAGCATCAGCGGTCAGAGGCCATGGAGGACTGTTGGGAGCCTGCTCAAGCAAGCTGTTTTGCAAGTGGGGCCATGTCCAGCCCACATTCGCCATCGGGGAAAGGTTCGATTTATGAACAGTCCAGTTACTGGGTTGGAAGGACAGTCTGCCCAGAAAAACAAAAAGCAGGCTCAGTCCTGGTTAGCATCCCTGCATGGCTCTCTACTTCTTCCTCTTCCCACTGGAAGGTGAGGAAATGTCACGGTTATCACCTTCTGCAAGGTCTTCCATGAGATCTCCAGTCTCTGGGGACCGGTGACTCTTGCCTTCACCTTCAGTGTCATTGAGGACCTCTGGTTACAGGAGGTCAGCGTCTCAGGCCTGCAGTCCCTTACTGTCTAAGTGGGGATTCCGGTGGGCAATTCCACCACTGGACAGCTCTTATGGAACAGTAGGTGCAGCATCTGGCCTGTTTGCCTCTGCTGGCAGACCCGGTCCCTGGCTTCTCAGGGCCAGCAGAACCAGAGCTGCAGACAGGGCCCTCAGACCGGCTGGAGCATTTCACACCAAAAGCAGCCCTTGGGTGCTTGCCAGTGACTCCTGTCCCACAGGTCACTGTCCTGCCCCATGCATGGATGGGGTCAGCTGCAGTGCCATTGCCAGTCAGTCCAGTGCCAACTGAGTCATCAACACTGGGGCTGGTTTTGGTGCCATGGCCGGGCCCTGCTGGCAGATTCTGTTAGAGTTCTGGTGCCACCCCTGGCACTGGTCTGGTGTCTCTGGTGTTGCTGCAGCTACATTGTGGATTAGGGGCCCTGCATCCCTAGTCATGACTAGGAGGGCGTGGATGTGGAGGAGTCTAACCCTGACCTCATTTCAGAGGGCAACAAAGATGACTCTGTTTAGCATAGACACTTCAGACCCAGGTCCTGTGTCTGTACCTCAGGAGGCTCTAACTTTACAGGCTTTGCTCAGAAATATGCCTGCTGCACTTGCATTTCAGCCTACTGCCATTGACCAGAGTAAATGTCTGGAGAGAGGCTAAACGTTTCCAATATTCTGGTCAGTTTAGTTCCTCTTATTCCTTCCTCATTTGAAATTGTCTGGTCTGGAGTAGGCCTGCTACAGTGTTGTCCATCTACAAACCGGCTAACAATATTCATAACCTGTTGTACATCCTGGGAGAAGCCAGAAGTCTGCAGCCAGGAATGCTGCCTGATGCAAATGTCTACAGCAGCAAAGCAAAATGCAGTATCAAAGGCATCCACAGAGGCTTTAAGCTGGTTACTGTTAGACTCAATACCTTATTTGACAGTCTGCAAAATCTTGTCTAGCCTCTGAATCTGGCAGAGACTTTAGTTTGCTCCAAAGGATATACTCCTACTTAGAAAAATGCCCTAAGTAGCTGGCAGTGCTCATGTTTAGGGTAACTGAAGCATAGGCTGTCTTGCCCATAGTGTTGGTGTTGTGTGACTTTCACTTAACAGGGTGAGCAGTGACCTCGTGGGAAATTACAGCCTTGTCATTCCTCAGTGGCGATAACAATGGAATTGGTTATAGATTGAGGAACAATAAAATGGCCTGTACTTTATAGGCAGTGTATTTGTCACACCAAAGGACAGTCAACTGTGATCTGCAGTAAGGGGCTGGTACAGTATCAAAACAGGTGGCCCATCTGTAATTCATATAGAAACAGTAAAAGGAGTCGCATTCCTGGAAAGTAGTTGTAAAACCTCCATCAAATGCTTGCAGAGAGGCTATGTAGTATATATTGCAATACAGTGTAGTAAGCTTGCTTGCAGAGGAATGCCAGTGTAATTCAGCTACCCTAGGCAGGAGAATTGCTAGCTGCCAAGGGCATTTTTCTAAGTATGAGTATATGTTTTGGAGTACACTAAAGTGTCTGGCAGAATCTCTGCCTGATGTAGAGGCTAGACAAGATATTTTGCTGACTATCAAATAAGGTATTGAGTCTAACAGTCACCAGCTTAAAACCTCTGTGGATGCCTTTGATACTGCATCTTGCTGTGCTGCTGCAGACATTTTCATCAGGCAGCATTCCTGGCTGTAGACTTCTGGCTTCTCCCACGATGTCCAAAAGAGTATGAATGTCCTGTTTGATGGAACTTACTTATTCAGATAGCAGGTGGAGAAATTGCTCAAGGTGTCTAACAAAACTAGAATCAACCCTTAAGACTTCCAGACCAGCCCCTTTTAACAATCAGAAGGGGTATAGGATGTGGTTCCGTTCAGGAGCAGCAGTCCTTCAGTGACTGGCTGGGGAGCCCGAAACAAATCTCAACCTCCCCAGTCTCGGAAGAAGGCACAGCTGATGAAAACACATAGTGTAACTATCTGAAGCTCCAGGCCTGGTCACACCTCAGCTGCCCAAGACAGACCTCTTCTCCTGGGGGGGGGGGGGGCCTTAACCAGTTTTACCATCAGTGGGTGTCCATTATGATGAACAAGTGGGTCCTCAGGGTCATCAGAGAGTGATACTCTCTGGATTTTACATAAATCCCTCCAGATTATCCACCCAGAAGGCAGTCTCTTACCAGTTCATATGTCAGAGCTTCTGGTGCAGTAGATTGTGGGCCTTCTGAGCAACAGGTCATTGGAAATGGTACCAGTCAGAACGGAACACAGGGTTCCACTCGCACTACTTGCTTAGTTCCAAAGAAATCTGGGGCATGCACTCCATTCTCTATCACAGAAATATGTTCTGGATCGAGAAAATGCTGGTGCACCCTAGCCAGCACAAATTTCTCCATTTCATTGTGCTAGGACAAGCATAAGTAGTTAGAAGTCCTGCCTTTGGGCTTTTCTCAGTGCCACAAGTTTTCAGAGTGCGTTGCAGTACTCGTGGCACACCTACAAAAGCTAGGACTCTGTTTTTCCATACCTAAATGACTGGCTGATTGCTAGCCCATCCAGGCAGGAGACAGAACAGGCAGTGGCCACTACCTCTGTTTCTTGCATCCAGTGGGGGTTTTGCTAAACCTCGAAGTCTCTGCTACAACCCTCTGAATAGCTGTTCTTCATAGGTGCTCTTCTGGATATGACCAAGGCCTGGGTCTTTCTTCCACAAAGCAGACGTTCTGCAAATAGCATTTGCTGATCATGGAGCACAAGTCTGTGCAAGCCCACTCTGTACAATGCATGCTGGGTCTAATAGCCACCTCATTGTTCACTGTGCCCCTGATACAATTGAGGATGACTCAGTGAATGCTCAGTACACTTTGCTCACAGCATCACATGCTCAGACTTACCCGATTCAGGTGACCAAATCTTCAGTACAGTCCCTCACATGGTAGTCAGTGGAGGACAGTCTCCTTCAGGGCTGCCCCTTCCTCCAGCCAGAGCCTCGGGTGATTCTCACTATGGATGCCTCCTGGTTAGGGTGCAGAGGCCACCATCGGGTGTCTCCAAAAACAAGAGGCTAGATTTTCAAACCGCCATGATTGTCACAAGCTCTGGGTGCACCAAAGATGTGATGCACCCGACTTCCAAAAATTCAGAGATTTTCCATCCAATGTTGCAACTGATGCATGCTAGACAATCTCTGTGGTCTGCTTGTCAATAATGGACTGTTTTCACTGAGATTTGGCACAAGCTGCTGTAAAATGAGAACTGTCAATTGCACCAGAAATTGAAATATCTGGCACAGTTGTGGCAAGCAGGAATGGCATAGCCACAGGAACAAGGTAGTGTGGTATAGGGCTTGAGGTAAGCCCTGTGCCACCCTTTAAAAATCCGGCCTCGGGTGTCTGGGACCTGTCATATTTCCACATCAGTGGATTGGAGATGCAAACTATTTTGTACAGCACAAGTCCTAGTGGACTTGATCCGCCACAAAACAGGTCTTCTCTAGACCGAAAAGTCTATCACATCCTACATCAGCAAACAGGGAGGCCCACACTCTTCCCCTGTCTGCATGGAGACAATGAGAGTGTGGGAATGGTGCCTGGAGCAGAGTATCTTGCTTCAAGCAATTTATCTGCCAGGGGTCCAGAACACTCTGACAGATGAGTTCAGTCAAACACAGGCCAATCCTTATGAGATGAGTGGTCACTAGAGCTAGACATTGTGATGACCTTTTTGCATCCCCACTCAGTGCCAAACTACCTCTATTCTGCTCAAGAAATTTAGGACAGTGGTGTTTTGTTTTTGTCTGGATGCATTCATACTGCAGTGGCAAAATCTTTCTGTATGCATTCTCTTCTCCCAAATCTCTCGTGCAGAGGGTATTGCTCATATTGGAGGTTCAGGGGGGAAAGATGCTAGTGGCCCCTTGCTGGCCTCTACAGATATGGTTTCCGCTGTTGAGCAGCCTGTCAGTTAAGACTGAGGATCCATCCACTCAGGATGGACTTGATGACTTAGGATCAACTTGTCCATTCCAACCTGCACTCCCTTCATCTTCAGACTGGCTCCTGAAGAGATGGAAGTGAATAGGTACAAGGTATCTCAGAGGATCTCTGAAATACCTTTGGCTGCACGTAGCCCTTCCACTAGGAAGATATACATAGCCAAATGGAAAAGATTTTCCATCTAGTGCTCCAAAACCCACAGAGACCCTTTTGGGTGCCCACCTGCCAAGGTTCTGAAGTACCTGAGTATTCTGATGCTAGCCTATGGTTTTTCCACAGTAAATGTGCATGTGAGCTATATCTGCATATCAGGAGTCCATAGGTACCCTCTGCCTGGCACAACTGCCACTGTTCAAGAAGTTCCTTAAGGGTATTCAACACACAAGGCCTCCCATTGGGAAACCGGTTGCTGCCTGGGATATCAACCTTGTGCTGGATATGCTCACTCACAAGCCTTTTGAGCCTCTTGTGACATGTGAGTTTTTAACTTGGAAAGCAGCATTCTGGTGGTTGTTACCTCTACTTGCAGAGTGTCTGAAATCCATGGCCTGGTTACAGATTCTCCATATACTGTTTTCCATAAGGATAAGTTAGTTCTCCATGCACATCTCTACTTTCAACCAAAAGTGGTGTAGGAGTTCCATTCTTAACCAGCCTCTAGTGCTGCCTACCTATTTTGCCAACTTCCAGGATAAGGGAGGCAATACTCTCCAATCACTTGATGTTAAGAGTCCTATCAGAATAAAACTAAGGACTTCAGACAGTCTGAACAGCCATTTTGTCTCCTTCAGTCCTAATCAGAAGGGACACCCTGTCTCGTGCATTTCTGCCTGGGTTATGATTTGCCTTCACCACTGCTATGCCATAGCTCAAATTAAATTGGAGGGCAGCATACATGCCCACTCCACCAGAGCGGTTGCCACATCCCTGGCAGAGATCTATTCTGTGCCTATTGGAGATTTCCAGAACTGCAACTTGGAGTGCAGTTACTTTTAAAAAGCACTGTGCCCTGGATGTCCATGTCACCTTTGGCAGGACAATATAATAAAATGTTTTTGTATGGCACCTTGTCTATAACCAAGGCGCCTCAGATTTAAAACAATGACGATATAAAATATAACAAACTTCAATAAAATCATAAAACTATCCATATACTAAATAAGGAGGCTCAGTTAAAAGCTTGATGCCATAAATGTTTTTAATGATTGCTTAAATCCCTTCACAGTTGTGCACTCCTGAATCCGACTTAGAGAATTCCAGAGGGTAGGGGCTACAAATTCAAAAGCTCTCGCCCCCAAAGATTTTAAACATACCCTCAATCTCCAGCAACCCCTCACTGGCTAAGCGGAGCGATCGTCGGGGCGGTAGGGGGCCAGGAGCTCTTTCAGGTAATCCGGGCCCAGTCCATGTAGAGCTTTAAAAGTCACCAAACCAGATGGATTACTATGAGTGAGTGCTCGGCTCCTGCCACCCTAGTCCAAAGGACTTTGGGCTTGGTACTCTGACCCACTGGTGGGAATCAGTGTTGAAGACAGATTCCTGGAAGATATGAAAATGGTGTACTCACCATAATTCTTTATCTTCTAGAAATATCTTTGCCCTTAATTCATATGCCTACCCACACTCCAGTATGTTGTGTTGTCTTCACCCTTTTGTTTGATTTGGGCTGTGAAGACACTTAACTGGATATGGTGACCCTTCTTAATACAGGCCACCAGGGTTATCTTATAGCCCTAGGTTAAGTGCATAGGCACTAATTATGATATAGTCACTTTCTGGAACAAACTGAACATAAGGTCAAATACACAAGTCGCTCAAAAAAAAAAAAAAAAAAAACCTCGCTCAATGATAGTGGAGAGAGCACCCACAAACGTTGATAGTTTGAAATATAAAACACAAGTTTATTTATACACGACGAATTTTAACCCCGGTAAAATGGAATGCCTGACGATAGTTTCACACCCTTGTGGGCTCTTTATCAAGGGATCAAGCGCCCACAATATCTGCCTTTTTATGTTTTAAACAATCAACGTTTGTGGGTGCTCTCTTCACTATCATTGAGCGAGGTCTTTTTGTTTGAGTGACTTGTTAGATTATGCTGCACCTCCTCAATAAAAAGGTACTGAGGTGGTTGAGGGGGCCAGTGCTGAAGTAAGCCAGTGCACACAAGCTGTCTCACATAGAGCTGCACATGTATGCAGCTTACCTTGGCACCAGCCCTCTGAAAGGTTCTGGTTCCTGCATACCTCCATATCGGACGCACTAGTGAGTCAATGGTAAAGATATTCTCAGAAAATCAAGAATTGGTGTGAGTACTTAATTTTCATTTCATATGGTCTGTCTCCAGATGAAATTTGCCCAGTGGGCGCTGCATGCATAGTGGACCCACGTTCTTCACCACTTGGATCATCTGATCAATGTCACATCACTGCTAAGGAGTACTCTGTCAGTGGAAAGATTGTTCCCACTCTTCTGTCCTTCCCCGCAGTTGGTCCTCACCATGGATCCCTTGGGGATGGGGTGGTGTGCCCACCTGGGTTCCTTCTGGACCCAGGGTGTTTGATCCCTAGCAAATTGCTCTTTCCTCAACATTCTGGAGAGAAGGGCTGTTCTCGTCCTTCAAACTAAATGAAACAAAACAAGACTGATTGGGAAATGTTCTAAGGGTGTAGCTCAATGAAAGATGTCCTCGAAGAAGGTAGTTGTTACTTTCCATGACACTAGATATTTGAGATTCTCCTCCTTACACAGCACACCCTCCCACCTTCCCCCTTTTCTGCTTTAGGTGATGTTTACTGGAAGTCTTGCTCCTGCGCAATCTACTCTTCTTCTGCACTTAAGTCTACATTATTCGGTTCCTTGAGCCCAGTATTAGTTCTAGTTTTCCAGGCCCATGCAAGTTTGATGCATCCTCAGACATGGTCTCTGGCAATGAACGGAGGGATGATGGGGCCATCCATTTTATATAGGCAGTGTTAACTTGAGTCAGTGTGGGTGTCTCCAGCTTGCAGAAGTTTCCAAGTGGTTCTGATGGTGAAGGCTTATGGTTTGAGGTGTGGCTCAGTGGAGAAGATTCTTTCAAAGATCAACTGTTATGGTAAATAACTGAACTTTTCCTTTTATGGAAAACACTTTCTTTGGTGACCATCATCCATACCTTGTTTTTCATCAGAATCCGGTCTTGTTTTGGAACAGTCTGTGGTTCCTCCCCAGGGGTAGTGTCTTACTTTTACCCTAAATTGGGCCATTGACCTTCATGTTTTCAGTCTCCTTCCCCCATAGAATTCTAGAGAAATTATTCTGCAGTCTGTGGATGTCCATGTAGTATTATGTTTCTATCTGGATTGTTTGAAGGACTGCAGAAAGTCCTCAACTTTTTGTTTCATTTGCCCCAGAATTGTGGGAGCACCTGTTGCTGAGCAGTGTCTTTCAAAATGGTTGCTGTCCTGCATCTCTTTGGTGCCAAAAGCATGGTGAACAGCTTCCTGGTCCTGTCCATGGACATGTCACTCGTGATATGGTCAGTTCTGTGACTTGCTTCCATTCTCTTTTTGTGACCAACATATGTTCTAACACCAGTTTGAGTCCGACCCACACTTCTGCTATACATTAGTGTTGATCTGGTCTCCTGTAGTTCTCAAAGGCTCCTGTCTTAGGGAGCAGAGTATACCCCCTCAAACACATATACTGCCTTCTTCCCATTCTGCAATATCTGACTACTTGGGAATAGTTCAGCAGGTGCGGCTTTGTGGTGAGGAATAGTCTTTCATATAGCCATCTCTGTCCCGCCCAGCTACCCCCTTCTGTAATTCAGGCACAGAACCATTGTAGACCTGCTGGGTGCTGTGCACATTTGGTCTCCTTTCTATACTCCTCAGTGGGGTCCATCTCAACTCCCCAACTCTCCTAATGTCATGGCTGGGGTCTTGCTCTAGAGTTTCAGAATATTACAGCTTTGGGTTCATCTCTTGGCAGGAAATGAGGAGTTATGGGGCCACCCTCATTAGTCGGACTATGTAGGGCATTCCTTGGCCCCAGATATGCAAACATCTCTGACAGCTTTACAGTTCAGTGTGTGGCTATATGGAGGAGGCTCTCTGGAAGACCTGCTGTTACTGTTAGATAACTGAATTGTAGAAAAGGGTTTGAATCTAAAGCGTACTCTGCACTTTTAAGTAATGCAGAATCACTTTCTGAATCAAATAGCCAATCTGTGTTTGAACAGTGGGCAGTATTTCAGTGGAAGATGCCTAAAATGTTCTCCCTCTCATAAGGAAAACTAAGTTTCATCAGAATTTTAAAATGGAAAGTTGAGGCTGTTTTACCAGGTTATTGCGCGCTCTAGTCTCGCGCTCAGTGGGCCACGAGGATGTGTGCATCATGGGGGTGGGAGACACTTGCTCTGGGGAGAGGAGGGGCTAGAGAAGCATCGTTCTGTGGCACCCCTGTGGCCAAGTTCTGACTTGGGCTTAGAGTCTGAGGAGTCTACTACTTACAAATGACAGTAGCCACAGTGCCCTCTGCATGCTGAGGTGGGGTATAGACTGAATGAATGATAAAAGTAATGCATATGTGACCACAGGGCCACTATGATTTTGGTGCCTGTGCTAGGCAATTTTATATAATAGGTGCCATTACATGGACCTTAATCACCAAATTTGAAGAAGGTTTTACACTCTGTACAGGGAAACTGATTAAACCAGCAGAACTGTGGCATCTGGCCCTAACCAAAGAAGTATAATGCATTATTGCATTGTAAAATATTCTCAAAAGCACTAAATCAGAGGCCCACATTTCCAAATCATCTGTACATGCAGTTCAGTTGCTGTACCAAATTGTAAGACCCTTTTTTTGTAGCAAACTGCCAGCCCATAATTTTAGGGCATCCATCAGTATTTAGAACCCTTATGAATTAAGTTGATTTCAGAGGGGCAAGTACACGGCTGCACCAGTGCCCCACCAGCAGGACCATTTGCTGCTTTGTGCGACTTTCTGTGAGTGCTGATGATGTGAAAAGACTGATAGTAAGTTAGTACTGTCTCAGTACAACCAGTTTTCAGCCAGGCAGCATGGAGTCTTAACTGGCATTCTTTGTACATTTCAGTGTTGCAGAATTTGTTTCCCCTGCTGTTTGAGTTATTATTCCTGTGTTTTCTGTCTGTAAATCTGAAATGAGTAAGAACTGGATGTGGATTTCTTTGAATGGCAGGCCATGTGTAAAACAAATTTTTTTGCTTTGTTTTATAGGCTAAAAGAACATCATCGTCTTCAGAGCAAGGGCGAGTCACAGAATTGAAACTGGATCAGATATCAGCTGCCGCTGTTTTTTTCTTCTATTTTTCTGGTTTTTCTAAACACTGCTGTTAATTGTAGTTGATGAAACACTATTTTGTGAGCTAAATGTGGGTGTAAATGGTTTCAGTGAGAGCTTCTTCTGCAAATGAAATGGAATCAATAAATATATTTAAAAAAAGAACAGAAACAAAGCTGTTAAATGTTTTTGTTTCCTCCTACCCAACAGTCTTATGAGTGCATTAGCTGGTCAGACTCTTCTTAGACTCTTTGTGCTTTTCCAGTGGTTTAAGTGAGTCTGAAGGACAAATACATTTACAGAGCTTGGTACATTTGTTACTGAAAAACAATCCCGCTTCCTACTTCTCATTTTATTGTCTTCAAATCTATCAGGTCAGAAAGGTCTTATGGTTGTGAGGAAAATGGATTTTTTTTAAAATGCTCATTTAAGAGAGAGAGAGTGAATAAGTGTTATGTTGTTGCATTTCTTCCCTTTCCATTTTAAGATCGCTGCTTTTCTCTTCCTAGAAAATGATGGCATTGAATCACTAAAGCTAACTCATTTTGCTCTACTTTTTTTTTCTTCAAGTTATCATTTTCAATTCTAGGGTTCTTGACTTTAGAAGCATCTCTTTGGAAGTCAAATATTTTGATATCATTGAACAAGAAAAGTGGCAGATCATCATAAATGTGTGAAAAGAATGTATCTTTTTTAGGGAAAGATTTGGGATATTGACTTGCACTTGCATCAGTGGTGCTGGAACTCTGTCTTGCTATGCACTTATAGATCTTCCAAGAATCGGTCTCCTCCATAGATTCCCACTAGTGGGTCTGTGCTGGAGGCACTAGGACCTTGTGGGTGCCAGAACTTTTCTTAAGGGCTGGGGGCATGAGTTAGGCCCTGTGCACGCATCCTCGCATGCTGCTATACAGTGGCACCAGCCTCCAGCTACCTCGGTTCCATTTTTCCCTTGCTGTCAAATGGGCAGCAGCATTGCTGCTATCCACTTCGAGGCCAGGACTTCACTACCTATGACAGCATTCAGTTCTTCAGTTTTAGTTTAAAATACATTAGTTTGTTAGTTTAAATACACATGACTACAGTTTTCTCTCAGCCCTACCTGATGCTAATGGTCGACCATGGAAGAAGGTAGGGAGCCTGAAAAGGCCAATTGCTCCCCACCACCTCTTTCTGGGCAGGTGCTCTGGTACCAGGCAATCCAGCGCCCAGGAGGATGGACAGTCCTACAGGAGTTGCAAAAAGAAATGGTCCAGATTCCACACGCACTCTTCATCAGGGTGTTTGTACCATTTAGCCTCAACCTCTTTCCGAAAAAAGCATAAAGGGAACAAACTGCACTGGTCAAGGTCGTCTTCTAGTCATTCTGTTGTGAGACACCAAACTTCTGTGGGCCCAGGTACACCCCATAGTCATCAGACACCAGGGATGGCTGGGCTTCCAAGGTGGAGGTCTGCATCACTGAGCCCCTCTGTCCAGTAGAGGGGACTGTAGTGGGCAGTTTGGGCATTGGGCAGCCATTATGGAGCAGTGGGTGCAGTGTATAAGAAGTGGTGCCATTATTGATGCCGGCTGCAGGCCTCACTATCGGTGGAGCTTTGAAGTCGCTTGATGTAGTGTTATCCATGGAACAGCACCCCTAATTGGCCCCCTACTTCGCAGATGGTACTACTTATATGTATATGTATATGTACTAACCTTAGGGCATAGGCACTTACCATATAAGCACAAGTGTCAGGATCTGAGTTGCTGTATTTTTACTGAAAATACCATTGCTGCTATTCTGATTGTAACACTTGGGAGATACTTTTATTTACACCATTGTATAATGATTAGTTAGGCAATACTGCCATCTTTAGTGATGGTGCAAAACTGCAGCTGCATATGTAACCGCAAGTGTCCTTCATGATATACAAGACCCATTGTCTTCGTTATCTGTTACTTTCTGCTGGCTCAGCATGCTTTCCCAGGCTAGTGAGAAGTCTGGTCAGATGCCACTGGCCAATTATAATGTTTTTATATATATATCTCTTTAGCTGTTGCTATGACTTATCAGGGGTATAAGACCCTTTGTATTACATCTTCTCTCTGAGAAGAGACGTACTGCTGCCTATCGGGGAAGGGGTGTAGTCAGAAATTTCAGTTTTGTACACAATCTCCAACAGTTACACCCCTATTAAAAAAAAATTACACATCCTTTCCAAATGGCACCCCATTCCAAACAAGTCAGATTGTTTTCAGATGATTCCTCTAATCTCTAAAGAGGGAATACATGTATCTGTCTCCTAAACAGAAGTTTAAACAGTCACTCCTCAGTGGCCTACACCAACCCAAATACTACAGGTTAGAATGAAAATGTTAACAGAAAGGCATATGGTTTGTGACAGGCACTCAACAAAACCGTACACAAATGTGTACAGTGAGTATCCCTGTCTACACCCTTGCTGCCTATAGGTAAGAAAGATTGGAAGTATTCTTCCAGTGATCACACTGTTTGGTTGTAAGCCTGCTTTATATACCAGAAATCACTTTTTGTGCTGGATACCACTTGTCTGTCGTTTCTTCACTTTAGTGCAGTTCCAACAAGAACCTGAGAAGGTGATGGTTTTATTATCCCGTTACATTTGGCGACCATGTGCAGGTTGAAATGTACAAAGTAAAGATTCCATTCAAGTTCCTCGAACTGAATGTCGAGTAGTGTAGCGCATTTTTGCCTACTTGGACCTACTCTTACATGGTGGTTATCTTACGGACCTGTTCCGTCTTGGTTTTGGGCATGGCTGACCCACACCAGACTACGGGTATACTCCCTCTGAGTAGCAGCATACCGCCTTGGCTGCACCATTTGCCCACGGATGACCGCAAAGCCATTGGGTGACTGCGCCAAGGATTTAAGTCCAGTCTTTTGACTGCTTTCTTTGTTTGTCTACCCCTTTGTTTGGCATGCCTGAATTGTTCACAAACTGAGACTCTGTCTCAAACTCTTACCTCCCATGGATGCTAGACTGATTTTGTGCTGGACACACAATCAGCAGAAGACCCCTTGCTTGCGATCCCTGATCAATATCTACAGTCTAAGCAAAAAGCCAAAAAAATACCACACCAAAAGTCTCTTGGTTGCGGCTTTACATATAGCCATAAAAAGTTTGCTAGCACAGTGTGCCTCCCTTGAGCTGTAAGATGCTTCTCTAAGAAAGGATGAGCTTGCAGGCATCGGAGTTACTGAAAAGGACAATCTTGCTGAGGAGACTCGCACCATGATCACAACAGACTGTTGCACTGTACTGCTCAAGACTCTGAGCATGAATTGTGTATGTTAAGAGATGACAATGAAAGGTTGAAATGTGATAAATGGCTATCTTATTTGAATGACATTTTGAGTGACATGAATGAAAGTTTGAGAGAGGTTAATGTTGAAGGAAGAGTGTAAGGTTGTATGAGCTAGACGAAGAGCTCAGGGAGAACATCAAATTGGGTGCTGCATATAGAGTATTGCAGCATGATGTTGAGAAGGGTATTGAGCAAGGCACTGCAAAGGTTTGTCATAAATATAGACAAAAACTGGCAAGAATGCGCCATCAGCAAGATATTCTTCGCCATGTAAAAGTCATGAATGGTTGTCAGTACACACCCATTGACATTACATCATCGGGCAATGACTATTCTGATTACGAGTACATAGGCCACCTCATGTCCATAACCCTGCCCCACAGGCGGTGGCCTTTACCACCATTCCCAAGATGGTGGCCACGTTGGCCTGCCTCTTTGTCACATTGGCATGCCTTCCAAGCTGCCATGTGAAAACAAACATGGTGGCCCCATGATACTGGAGGCCAACCACCTCTGAGTAGGAGCCTGCTTCCGTTGGCTTCCCTTTCCAGGGAAGATGATTCGGAAGTGTGCAGTATGATACAGGAGGCCTTTACGAATCTAGAGACATTGGACACAGTCATCCATGCAAGAGCGGATCGAGCGCATGTTTGAAAATGCTGTAACATAAGAACGTGTGATCAAAGCAGTCACTAATGCAGCGGCAGAAGCTGCTCTTCACTGTGCTCTGGGTCGTGCGGAATTGACCAACACTCCCTGTATGCCCATATCCAATCCCCTACAGGTCGCTCACTCTGTTCAGCAAATTGCTCAAGGCGTCGGACAGATGGGCCCAACCGACAATCTCAGTTGTCATTTGGAGAAGGTGCGCTCCTTATGCAAGAAGCTTTCTCTGCAACCAGAGTACCAGGTTCAAGTCCTGAGACAGACCATCGAGCCTACCCTCTGGACCAAACTCTCAGAGGCCGTCTGCAACTGCGAGACACTAGATTACAGTATCATCTCGCAGGCATTCCTTGCTGCCAATGCCCCAAGCATTGTTGGAGCCCGCTTGACCTACAAGGTTAAGCAGAATGTAAAGGAAAGCCCAGCGGCTTACCATCAATGGTTGTGACTCGCCTACAAGGCCAGCAAGGGCCTAGCGGGTGAAAATGCCAACAAAGATCAAATTGAGCAAGGATTTGTACATCCGGAACATGACTCCGGCCCCCTGGGAAAAGTCTGAACTCTGTTTACCTGCAGCCCGATACCTTTGATGTGATGCTCACTAAGATAGAGTGTGCCTTCCAGGTTTATCTCTGTAACCTGGCTTCTGGGAAAAACTCCAACAAGGCCAGCACCATCCAAACTCTGATGGCCCAGGGAGCCCTGACCCAAGTTGCTGTGGTGAACCCTACCCCCACCCACTACATAGTGGAAGGTAACAATGATAAACAGGATACCCCTTCTGACGACAAGCAGTTGCACGGGGGGGGGGCCCAAAACTATTGAAATAATCGGAAGTACAATAACAAGAATTGGAAACATTAAAATTCCGATGACAAGTACCGCAACAGGCCTAGTTATCTGACCCTTGGGGATGAAAACAAGACCCTCCAGAAACAACTGGAGGAGGTCCTTGCCAAAAAAAGCTACATCCACATGTTCTGTGACAGCCCTGGCACCAGCTAGTAACACCAATCCTTTCTGGCCTTCGGCTACTGAACAATCGAGCAGCTGAGGAAAGAACCCTTTCACAGCATCGGGCACTGCCCAGGCCGATGTGGTGATTGGGGAACCACCACTTGAGCAGGCTGAGATTGCGGCTCTAACATCACAGGTACAATATTCGTGTCCTGCAAAGTTCTGAGAGGAGGCCTAAAGAGCTCCTGTACGCCTCGGGTCACA
This sequence comes from Neoceratodus forsteri, assembly GCA_016271365.2. Classification (NCBI taxonomy): domain Eukaryota; kingdom Metazoa; phylum Chordata; order Ceratodontiformes; family Ceratodontidae; genus Neoceratodus; species Neoceratodus forsteri. Next base: position 492,790,167 of record JADMNL010000022.1, read on the forward strand.
GGGACAGGATGATGAAGAATCAAGAGAACTGCACCGATTGACCATTACAGGCCCCAGTCTGGATTATGAGTGACTTGCTTGTCAGCATAAACTGACAGCCCTGTGTAAGGGCCATGGTCGGGGGGCCGCCAACTAGACATGCTTCTGGATACAGGAGCAACCATGTCTGTTCTCCATGAGGAGAACACAGTCACGTCTGCCTGGTCTACCAGCTGGAAGACCAGCGCACAGGGTGTAGATGGTACTCGTCTACACACAGATCTGTATCTCCACCTGCGCAGGTAGGCCATCTCAAGACTGATTTTTGTCTTTGACCTCATGGTATTATGTCATCACCCCAGCATACTAGGGATTGATTTCCTTGCACAGCATAGCTGTGTTGACCTAGCTAACAGGTTCTTGCTACAGATCAAGGGACAATGCCATGCTGTCACCATACCAGACTCTCACGTGGTGGCAGCAATCTCCCATAACGAGTGACATTATGGCTGTATTCAAGTCATTACCTGTTTTCTGAGCTTTCACCTTCGTTACAGGAACACCTTGATGCGTTTGCTGTCAACATGATTGTGGTAAGACCCAACCCCCCCGCTTCTTCCCTCCCTACCCCCTAGTAAACCATTACTATAATTCCTCCTCGCTCTACTCTTTACCCTAGCTTTTTCCTATTACACATTGTTAGCACTTTGCTTGTGTCTATCTGTAATATCACACATTATATGCATGTAGTACCTATGTCTATGCATAACTTTATATGGCTGTATACCTGTTGCACAATGTCTGTCAATGCTTACTGCTGTTATGATATACCTCTCTGGACTTTGTACTACTCTGTAATACTTGCGACCCCAAGTCAACCCTGAAAAAGGGACTGTTATTGTCTCAGTGGTCTTACCCGGTGAACAAAACGTAAATAAGGATGCACACTACCATTGAGATTCCAGGACCTAACCCTGTGAGGCAGAAGGCAGTACCCATTCCCTGCTGAAGCCTTACCTTCATTGAGGGATACCATCCAGCCACTGCTACAACAAGGAGTGATTAGGGCTTGTCTCTACTGTCAAGTTTGCCCATTTGGCCTGTGAAAAAGCCGAATGGAGCCTGAAGACTCTCAATTGACTACAGGAAACTTAATCAAGTTACCCCAGCTGTGCTGCAACTATGGTATCTGCTGCTGATGTGCTCAAGCTGCTGACCCCTTGCAAAAAGTGGTTCTCAGCTCTTGACGTCTCTGGGTTTTGGTCACTTCCATTAGCACAGGAAAGTCACTACAAATTTGCCTTTACTTTTGATGGGTGCCAATAAACCTGGACCTGGCTGCCCCAGAGCTTCCATAACAGCCCATCCCTCATCCATCTCCACATGATGGCTGCCCTGCAGGGATTTTCCACACCCCAGTGTCTCCTGCAGTATGTGAATGACTTGCTTTTAGCATCCGTCACAAAAGAACATTTGGCCCTTCTAGACTAATTGCTGACTCTCCTCAGGAGAGCAGGCCTCAAGTGCAATCCCTCTAAAGCACAACTATGTGAAAAAATAATTTTCCTTGGCCTGTGTACAGTCTCAGACCAAGAGAGAAGCCCAGATGTCAAGAAGATCCAGGGCTTGCAAGATCTGCCACTTCTACAAGCATGGCAGCACTCAGACGCTTTCTAGGAATGATAAACTACTCCAGGGACTTCACAGCTTAAATGGGCCTTGACCTCAGTCCCAGCACTAATAAAACCCTAACCCAGGATTACCTTTTCATTTGGAAACTGCCACCTCTGATGTGGCAATGTCTGCAATGCTGGCACAAAAGTACAATGAGTATCAGCCCCATTGCCTATGAATCCCAGATGCTATCCCCCGTAGAGAGGAAGTATTGTCTCTGTGAAAGGACACTCTTGGAGACCTTTTGGGCTGTCTAGCACTTTCTGTAAATCATTAGGTATGCCCCTATTATCTTGCATACCTGCCACACCCCAGCTAACTTTTTGCTTTCAGACAAAGGAAAGATGGCTCAGTCTCTAACACCAGGCTGACCTACTGGTTTTTGGTTTTGCAGGGCAGGAACTTCAAGGTGCTGCCTGCTAAAATGCCCTCAGTCTTGGCCCATGGCCTGCTCTGTACAAGTACGCCCCACGACTGTGCCCTCCAACCACCTGACCTGCCTGACCAGGACCATTTTTGCCAGCTACACCTGAGGTCCTGGAAGATATTACCATGTTTCGCATCTTTACAGATGGCTGTGCCTCCTGTGTGGATGGAGAGCAGGTAGCAGGGTTTGGAGTGCTCATTCGGGGTCAGGAAGGTGATTTCAGGTGCATTGCTAGTGGGTTCGGTCTTCATAGACCTTACGAAGACATTTGACTCTGTAAATTACAACCTCCTCCTAAGCTGCCTTCTGTCCACGGGTCTATCCCCTGAGACGGTAAATTGGTTTGGCAGCTACCTCCCCAATGGGACATGAGTCAAAATAGGTGATGCCCTATCTGCAGCTAATGAGGTGACCCTTGGGGTCCCGCAGGGGTCAATCCTTGGTCCTCTACTCTTTAGCATTTTCATTCACCTTGCTCCTACAGCATGCTCAGCAAGCACAGTTCTCTATGCTGATGAGACAGTAATATCGATCATTGGTAAAGACCTGCACTCCATCACAACAGATTTCCAAAGCAGCTTCCTTAAACTTGAATCTTGGTTCACAGAAAACAAACTACTGTTAAACGTCAAAACTAAGAGTATGCTCTTCACCACCTCCCAAAGCAAAAAGAAATACCTGCCACTGCTGATACATAACCAAAAGGGTGAGTTTCTAGACTGTCACCAAGTTCAAATATCTCTGCATCACGTTTGACACCCTCACCTTCTCAAGTCACATAGACTGTTATCAAGACCGTAAATGCAAAGCTGGGCGTGCTTTACCGTCATAGACACTCAATGACTCCTGATGCTCTCAAATTAGCCACTAGTAGTTCAGTACTCTCTACCATAGACTATGGATTGCCTATTTATGGGGGCGGGCACAAAAACAGCCCTAAACAGGATCAGCACACTCCTCAATAAAGCCTGCTGCCTCACTCTGGGGGCTGCCATTGACACCCATACCTGCATGCTCTACAAAGACGCTGGGTGGCTCCCACTCAGCCTTCAAGGGCAATAGCAAACCTGCCTGCTTCTAAAAAAGGTGCTGCTGTGTCTGTAGTCTTCCACACTGGGAGGCCACTTTAGGCTGGCTGTCCCTACAAAATCGACCCAAAGTACGGCCACTGACAGGATGATTCCCTTCAAAAGGACAAAACTTGCCCAATACTCCATCCTGTATCAGGGACCGCAGTGTTACAATGAACTACCCACTAACCTCTCTGATACACCCAAGATTAGTACTTTCAAAACTGGGCTCAGAACGTTCTTGGCTCAAAAATGACCAATGTGGTAATAACTCTGCCGACAGTCTCCCAGTACCTACCCCTTTCCACAGTTATCACTCCACTGAATATCACCTTCCCCAGGACCCCCTTACCCTATCCCCCTGTAACTGTCTCCTCATGGCTGAACACTCCTCTTCTCCCCCCCCCCGGCGATGCCACCTTTTGGCTGACCCCCCTCCTTTTTTCTGTGAATCAAGCTTTAAGTACTAAATTGATGTGTAAAACATCAGACTTGTTCCATTACTGGTTGTGTATGTGATTCAATGTTCCTTTTACTGTTAACTATTTTATACTGTTATGTCTGTTTTTAACAATTGACGTGGAACCTTTAAAAAAAAAAAGTCCTTGACTCAAAGGTATTAATCCCAAACTGAAATAAATAAAAAATGCACAGTTATCTCCTCACAGTACGCTGAACTGGCAGCTGTGGCCTGTGCATTGGAGATCATGCCCCCATGGTGACAAGGATGCCATCATCTTTGCTGACTCCAACTTGCTTTGCTCATCACTCAAAGTTCTTTCCATTTTGGCAAAAGAACTATTTTACATCTGATGGTACCCCTGTCAAGTACAGGGAACTGTTTCTCTCTGTTCATGAAAATGTGCCAAACTTTGACATGAGGGGTCAATTTTTAAATGGAGTATATCATTTTTTGGGCATTTCAACATGCTGTGACCCTGCAGTGAAAAGTGAACTGTGTTGTGAGAACTCACTTTGAAATGCTTGAGAAAAATTACCTTTAAAGTTCTGAATGCCATGGTGGACACCAAGTATGTGTTCTGAATGTTATGGTGGACACTATGCTGCAGTGAAAGTTCTTGAAAGTTAACAGATTGATATCTATTTGAGAAACTGTATGAAAATGTTATGGTGCAGATAACAGATGGACACAACTGCAGTTCCAGTGCAACCCACTTGCTTTCGTGGGATGTTTATTTCTTGCAACCAAGAATGTTTACAATAAAACATGGTTCAGTTCTATGGCAGGGACATCCCCAGGCACAATATTAAATATTTATTTGGTCTTTAACTGGGTAAGGCCCACTAGGCACAAGTGCCTGTTTTCAAGGGTGACTCAGGAGCTTTGTGCTTGTTAAGTGACTTGCTCAGTCTCACAGTATGCAGTTGGAGGTTGTGGGAATTGAATCCAGGTCTGCAGGTACCAAACTCATTCACAACTTATCACTCTAACCTCTAGGCTTTTAAAGCAACATTTGAGAATGTCCCACACTAATGTATTTCAGTTCTCGCGCTGCTTTAGCTTTTCATATCTCGCTGAGATTATTTGCTGTATTTGAATTGGCTTTCTCCATTCAGAGTTAATGGCCCATGAAGGTCTGTTGCCTGACCACATCTGAGTCCTGTTTTCAAGGCCATATGTACGATCCATTCTCACGTCGCTGCAGAAATTTGACTGAATTAAAGATCTCTGTTCAATGAATTCCACCACCTGCCTGATTTTTATATAAAAAAAAAATTTTTTGAATACTATACTACATAGAATCTCCCAACTTATGTTTTGTCTGAGTTCATTTTTTTTCTTTTGAATCCGTGGAAGTACAGTGTGCTGAGCAGTGGTGAAGGGGTCTGTTGCTGATGCTCCTGAAGCAGAAGAGGGTTCTGTCAGTGGAGCGATGGAAACATTGTTGGGATCCGTCACTGGAGCGCTGGAAGCATCACTGGGGTCTATTGATGAAGTTGCAGTAGCAGTTGAAGGTTCATTCAAGGGAGTGCCAGAATCCGCATGGGGGTCCATCACTGGAGTTGAGGCGCAGGGGTCCATCACTGGATAGCCAGAAGCATCGCTGGAGTTGCAGGAGCAGTTGAAGGATCTAACAGTGGAGTGCCAGAAGCAGTGCAGGGGTCTCGCTGTAATTGCAGTCATTGATATGCCTGGAACAGGGTCAGAGTTCATCCTGTGGGCTAGTGTTTCAGTACCATTTCTCATCTGAAATTGTGAGCCTCCTCACTGTCGATGGTTGTAGATGTTTGTTGTTCAGACATGGGCCATAATTAGTTTGGCAGTGGATACAAAAACAACTTACATTTCTGCTGGCCACCACACTAGGCACCACAGTCTTCACACTTTGGATCTGTCGAGTTCCAGGGACAGGTTTCACATCTTTTCCTTTTGGCCTTCTTATTCTGTTGGGCACCCAGAAGAAAGTTCTTTGGTAGTGTCTGCACCCCTCAGTTGGAGGTGCTACAGTTAGATTAGCCCAACAGTACACAAACAGCACTTCTCCTGTGGAAATGACTGCACAACGTGACACAACAGCAAATGTTGCCATTGATCTAACAGCACTCTGTCCATCTGAAGGGCCCTTCCCATGCCTTGAGCCAAAGTAGCTGCCTGGTTAATGAAATCCAAATTCTTTTGAGCCATTGAGATTGCAATGAACGCCCACTTTGATTTATATTGGCTTCCAGAGCCATCTGTAAAATTACCTCCTTTTCTATGATTAGGTGCCGGGTCTTCGTGAGATGTGTGGTGGCCACGTTAACGAAGTGCCGAACTGCATGGTGGTCATGTGTGATGTCCTGTGAAATGAATACCAGGGATTTTGTTCATGATGCCAGTGGCAGGATTGGATCTTGTCCTGGTATTTGCAGGCGTAGTTCTCAGCGAAGTCCAGCACCATAACCCATCCCTGAGGTGGTTTCTTAAGCATTTTGAATTGATAATGTTGCCATGCAGCCACATGCAGGTGGTGCCCCAAAAACTGAAGATCCTCCTTAAGCATGTTAAGTTGCTGTAGTGTTGTCAGCTTGCTCTTCAGCACTTTTCGGGATGTTTTTGTTTCTATTCCATCTGTCTTTTTGGTCAGTCATGCTTTCCCACCGATACCACCTTACCATTTCTGACCCATATTTCTTTAACAGTTCCTCTGTGTGCTTATCTATTGCATTTGGGAGGCAGTATAGCGCAGTGGTCTAAGGCTCTGAGCTGCACATTTGGTGACATCCAGCAGACCAGACCTGGGTTTGAATCCCACAGTTTCCACCTGCATATTGTGTGACCCTGAGCAAGTCACTTAACCTCCTTGTGCTCCCAGGTCGCTCCTGTAAAAAAAGCTTTCAGCTTAGTGTGCTATACCTGGTTAAACAAATAAAAAATTAACAGAACAGCTGTCACACACCTTATCCACACAGTCTTTTCTAAAGAACCTGTTTCCTTCTTTCTTTGGACACCTCGTCAGTTCCACAGCTTTGTATATGTTCAGGACTGTTTGCACTCATTCATTTTATGATTATCAGCCATGCAGTTCAGTGTGTGTAGTTTTAAGGAGACATTTTCACAGTACTCACATAGGCACTGGTCAAGTTTCTGTTTGGCGAGTTTAATATGTGTGGGTTGTAGACTGTATCTCGTTGCACCAGTATGGCACTCTGGGGTTTCCTTTTTGAAATTCTTGCAGTGTATTGAACGGTTTGGAAAGGAAGGCTTTCACACACTGGCTTCTTTTCAGAAACCCCTTCTTGTAAGGTAGAGGGGTGGCAAAATCTTCAAAAAAATGTCTAACTTTATTGGCCGTTTCCAAAGGCAACAACTATTTGTGTGTATTTTCACTCTTCTGTTCCCTGCACATTGCATTCATCAGGGTTGTCCAGCTTATTCTAACGGTTCTGCTGGTATCACGTAGCATATTATATTTTTTCCAAGAATAGAAGTGCTCTGATCCAGTCACCTTTCTGTTTTTGTCCACTACTGACTTCCTCCTTTGCAGCCTCCAACAATTTCTTCCCCCAAATTTCCACAACAGACCATGTTTTTTCCTTTTTCCCAGTGCTGCTTTCTTTGCAGGTGAACATGTTAGCTTATCCACTGTACATGCAAAATGGGTGGGTGACCATGCCCTTTGAAGTGCCTTCCGGATGGCACTATCAGGTCGGGGGTCCTCCACTGCAGCTGCATCAGGGCAGCGGTCATGATCCAGCCATAGCACCTCTATGGTGCAAGGAGCCTGATCCACCTACCCCCCCCCCAAAGAGATAGATAAGGTGCCACTTGCCCACTCAGGCAGTGGTCACGATCCAGCCATAGCACCTCTACGGTGCAAGGAGCCTGATCCATCTACCCCCCAAAGAGATAAATAAGCACCTTCTCAGGGTAGCGTTATTGGCTCCACGCCTGTGTAGAGCTCCCTGATTGGCTGGTCTCACTCACCTGAGACGGGAGCACCCAAGACATGTGGTTTAATGTGCCACTTGCCCCCCCTCGGGCAGCGGTCACGATCCAGCCATAGCACCTCTACGGTGCAAGGAGCCTGATCCACCTACCCCCCAAAGAGATAGATAAGGTACGACGCTTGAAAAATTGCCACGATTTCTCTGGGCTGTGTGAACGCTGAACCGGATCATCACTTGCAATCTGCTGTTTTCAATTTCAGCACCTTCACAGGGTAGCGCTATTGGCTCCACGCCTGTGTAGAGCTCCCTGATTGGCTGGTCTCGCTCTCCTGAGACAGGAGCACCCGAGACGTGTGGCTTAATGTAAGCCTGCATCCCTGTACTCTGCTTCTAATTTACATATTTTAATTTAGCCTGTTCTGCTCAGCCTGTGTAAAGTAACTTACCATTCCCTCCCGCTGCAGTTTCTCTCCAACTGTATGTGCACTGATTCAGTGCTAGCTCTGCAAACTTCCCCTTGATTTTTCATTCCACCCCCCCATGCCTCCTTTAAACGCATGCAGTCTCCGTCCACTCCTATGTGATGTGTCAATTTATTGGTTACTTGCTGTCAACAACTGCAATTCCTCCCATCCCCTTTTTGCAACTAAACCTTCTAGCAGCTTTATCTCATTCTGACTTGCTGAGGCATACCATTTTGGTACTTTAGGTTTGCTTATTGCTGACTAGCATATCCTGTCTTGCTAAGGCACTGTTTTACTTGAAAATTGTACTACAAATTTATTTATTGAATTTTGTTGACCCGGTAAGCCCACTAGGCCTAGAAGTCCCTTTTTCAGGTGTGACTGGGGGGGATACAGGTGGTAAGCAACTGAAATTGAACAAGATTAAGCTGTTGGTGGTATTTTTAGTGAATGGGAGAAATTTGGCCAGGACACCAGGGAAATTCCCCTACTCTTTTTCGACAAGTGCCATGGGATCTTTAACATCCACCTGAACTACCACCAATCCAGGCAGATGGGACCTCTGTTTAACATCTCATCCAAAAGATGGCACCTCAGAAGTGCAGCACACCCACCTCATGCTGCACTACAGTGTCAGTATTGGGATATTAACCCAAGTCCCAAATGTGGGAACTGAACCCACAGCCGTTTGATCTCCCGGTCTCAGAGGCGAGTGTGCTACCTACTGAGCCACTGACACTGATTATTGAACTGTGACTGATTTGCCAAAAAACTGTTTATTGTCTAAAAATTTTCCCAGCAACCAAGTGTTGCAGCCCCTTCGTGACTTTGTAGCTCTCTCCAGTCTGCAAGGTGCTAAGGAAATCGCAGGCTTTTCAGTTGCTAATTGAGCTGTTTTCACTCAGACTGCTAGCCTTTGTGTTGCCCCACTATTAATCCGAGCTCCTCTCTCTAGCCGAGAACCCGCTTGGGATCCCAGCTCAGATGCCCTCCGCGTGGACCACGGACACCGGGCGGTCGGCGCTCCGAAGCTGCCACCAGGTACCTCCTCATCGGACTCCACCGCTTGAGAGGTATGGCAAAGCTGCAATTTTTCGCCTACCCACTCATCTCCCCTCCTGTGTGCTATTATATAGACCCGTTGGCACTGCCCACTCCCATCCCTGATGAATCTCTTGCCTTCTTTTTCTTACTAAAACAATTTGTTACTGCCAGGGTTCCGCCAGGGGAATCCTGCAACCAGCAGCTGGCGAGCTACCCTTATCAAAATTCCCTCATTTACCCAACAATTGCAATTATGGCAGCCTTGTGGCAATTCCTCCTCCTGACTGCACTGTGCATCATACCCCTTACTGGCTTATTATCTGAAAAATTTGAGACTGGGGGTACACCACATCCTCATCCTGAAGACTGCTTGCCCAGTCTGACTCTACACATCACATGTTATGCCAAGGCTCCTTGCCAACTGATCCAGGTGGACTACCTTCCTCGAAGAGCAACTATTGCAGGTTTGTCTACGCCTCCTTCCTTATCTCTAATTAATTCGAGTTACTCCCACTGGCGTTACACAGCCAGAGTATTAGCCTCAGTGTCCTTAGGCTTGCATAAATTAAACAACAAAGCTTGGCACCCCTGTTCCTCCTCCATGCCAAGCTGGAAAAAGCCTCAAGCTCATTGTCTTTCACTTGAATCCCTGAAAAAATTGCTACTCCTCCTGCTCTGGCAATGTCGAGCTTAATCCAGAGCCCATAAATATACTTACCTCTCCTGAGTCACTATCTCTTAAAGGTATTAATTTTATGCACATTAACGTGTGCAGCCTGCTGAAAAAATTCACCCTTGTCCAGGCTTGGACCACCCATACAATGCCAGATGTGCTTATCTCAGAATCCTGGGTTCGGCCCTCTACACCAAATAGTGTGATTAATATACCTAACTACCAGATCTTTAGATGCGGTAGGCAATCCAGAGGAGGTGGGGTCGCCATCTACATCAAAGATGGATTTGTGGCATCAACACTTAATTCTAACTCACTGGTAGTGGGATTTGAGTGCCTGGACATAAAAATCGACCTATCCTCATCGTTGACACTCTGAGTCATAGGATGCTATAGACCACCATCTGCCGGTACTCGGCTCTTGTCCTGTCTTACAACTATCTTGGACACTAGCCCCCTTGAAACAATTATCCTTGGGGATCTAAACTACGATTGGCTGTCGGAAGCCGTCACCCACTTAAATCTTTCTGCAACTCCCTTGGTTTCACCCTACTCAACGAAGAGCCCAACTATATCAACAAAAAGAATACAGCCAAAAGTACCCTTCTGGATGTCCTGCTTGTGAATAAACCCCATTCCTTCTCCCACATTGGAACCTTTGACGTGGATATTAGTGACCACTGCCTAATAGCTGGAGTTTGGGCAGCCAACAAAGTGCCAACTACGGCCAGATTCTCCACCAAAAGGTCAACCAGGTCATTCGACCCAAAGGCATACCTACTTGACCTAAAAAAAACTCCCCCTTGTGGCAGAGTCTTTACCTTGCTAAAACAGTGGAAACTGCCTATTCTATACTACATGAAATCATTACCTATGCCATGAATCTACATGCGCATATGCATAAAGGCTAGGAAATGCCGTTGGTTCACTCAAGATCTCAAGGCTGCACTACTGTGCAGGGATAAACTCTGAAAAACTGCCCTTAAATCCCCAAAAGAGGAAGATTGGCGCCTCTTTAGAACAGCCAGAAATTGCTGAACCAAACTGATTGATTAGGGAAGCTAAAGCCTGCTATTACCAAGCAGAACTAGATACTGCAGCCAACTGTCCCTCCAAATTCTGGGCCACGTCACAAAATATGCTCCCTATAAAAATTACCTCTAACAATAATCAATGACAAAAAAGAGATACTGCAGGCATTCAACACACACTTTCAAGCAGCAGACAGTTAACCTGCACTATGTAGCCTGCGCACCCAACTTGCGAGGCCCCACCAAATGTTGGCTCCCTTAGTCAACATTTCTCATTCTCATCGGTTTCCTTCAAGGAAGTGGAAGACTTGATTCTCCACCTGTATACTAAGAAAAGTGCTGGTGCAGATGCACTTGTACCATACTTCCTAAAGATAGCATGCCACGTATTGGCAGTGCCTATTACTCATTTATTCAACCTGTCCCTAACACAAGGTACCCTCCCTCAAATATGGAAGATTGCACACATTATCCCGCTATTTAAATCTGGAGACCCTTGCGACCTTAACTATTAGCCAATTTCTCCCCTATCTACACTCTCGAAGCTACTGGAAAAAATAGTAAATGGCCAACTAAGTTCTAAACCCCCTTCAATCCAGATTCAGAGTCAACCACAGTACAGTCTCAGCATTAACTAAAGTAACCAATGACTGGCAACTGGAGTTGGAGCATAAAAAGTCAGTATGTGCTGTGTTTCTTGACCTCAACAAAGCATTCGACAGTCTACCATGACCTGCTCCTTGACTCATTAAAAACATTAGGATTGGATGCAACTTCTCTAAACTGGTTCTCTGAATATCTGACACAGATACCAGCAGGTGAAAGCAGATGGCAAACTATCTGCCCTAAAACTCTTACAAAGAGGTGTCCCTCAGGGATCCATATTAGGTCCCCTCCTCTTCGCAGTGTATATCAACAACATTGATGAGGGAATCAAGGATGCAAGTATTCACTTATTCGCGGATGACACAGTGCTGTACCTGAGTCATCCATACCAAAAGCTTGTACTGACCTACAAAAGATTTCAACCTCCTGCAACTCCAACTAATCAATAAAAAACTGATATTAAATGCTAAGAAAACTAAAGCCATGTTATTTTCCCCCGCAAACTACACAAGCGCTACTGACTCCCTTCCCCCAATAACCACGATGCTGGGAGAGTGCTTAGAGTACGTTCTGAAATTCTGATATCTTGGGGTCTGGATCGACTGTAAACTCTCCTTCACTGACCACATGGAAGACTTGCTGAAAAAATTAAGGCAAAGACTTGGCCTTTTTCACAGGATAAGAAGACGACTTACAGCAGACGCAAAGAAATGACTAGTCCAAGCCACGTTCCTGTCCTTAATTGACTACGCAGACTTCACATGCAGTAGCTGTGCAGCTTCCTATCTTGAAAATTGGATACGCTCTACCACAGAGCTATACGCTTCATCACTGACCTCCCCTTCTGTACCCATCATTGCGCACTATACGCCACCACAGGCTGGACCTCACTTTACTATAGGCGCAACTTTAATGCAGCACTGTGGACACTTAGAGCCCTCAGTGGTAAACTCCCTCAACACATCGTCTACTGTCTGTCTCCGATTGTGCACAGGAATTATTCCCTTAGAAGCTGCTCACAACTCCTGCTAAATATACCCAGGGCACTCGCACAAGTCGGGAGAGCCACCTTTGGATTCGCACTCCCATCAATATGGAATAAAACCAAAAAAAATACTTAAGCTGAAAACCCCAGTAAGTACCCTTTTGTTCAAAAGGCTTTACTGTGATGGCATTATGGAAATTTGCAACTGCTTTACTAGACACCAACTAACCTCCCTCAAACAGTGGCCCCCCCAGCTGAAATGTGTGTCTCTGCCTCTAGCATGCCCACCAACAGATCCACAGGATTTATTGCAGAACTACCATATCTTAGTCTTTGACGCTCTGAACAGCTGCAGCCTGATTCTAGCACATGCTACCGCACTTGGGGATAATTATAGTCTTTCACCCAAAAAATATTCTGTCCCTCATCCATCCAACACCTCCCTCTGCCCCAACCTCCAGGACCCTCCCAGTTACGCCCCTGTTACTATATTCCTCCTCTTGCACTTAGTACAGTGGCAGCTTTTCTCCTCCATATGTCGCCGCATTTTGGGGCAAAAATTGCTTTGTCGCCTTTTGTAAGGTCCTCCGTCCTCCCTATCCCTCACTCTGCTCTAACAATTGGGTCCTCTTCACTTGCGCCCCTATTCCCCACCTCTCCCTACATTATGTGCTTGATATCTATCTGGTATGGCTACCCTCTCCCTAACATTTCCCACTACAAAATGCACAGTTTTTGGGCTTGGATCCAGCACAAGTTCATTATCCACGACTCCTTGTAGTTCTATGTTCAATGTATATTACCTGTAAATGTGCATTTTTTTACTATAATAGCTATTTTTACTGTTTATACTATTCTAACTTGTCTTTCTGTATTACTGTAGGACTGCAGGTCCACCTTGTAAATGAGCTTGCTCAATGGTGCCCGCCTGGATAAATAGATATTGATTGATGCAAAATGGGTGGGTGACCCTGGCAGTGCTGATCATGCCCTTTGAAGTGCCTTCCGGATTGCACAATCAGATCAGGGGTCCTCCACTGCAGCTTTATCAGGGGTATTTGGTACATTTGCTTGCACTGAAACTGGTGCCAGTGTGTACTACTTTGGACTCCTTGTAGGTTTGTCTTTTTTCATTGATTCTCCTCTTCTTCTGCACTGACATAGCTGCATGTTGCTTTCTTTTTTGTTCCCTCCATTTCTCTTTTTTCTGTTGCATTTTTTGTTCCTCTCCTCATCTCTTTTCTTGTGATTGGTCTGCAAGTAACTGCACATTCCACATTACTGGTTTGCTCCAGTTTCTTTCGACTGTTTCTGTGCTCACAGCCTAGACTTCTCTCTGTATTCACGGCACTTCTCCTCGTTCAGGTTCTCATGGTAAGCTTTTGATCAAGCTTTGCAGGTATTCAAATATGCTTCATAATGTTCTTGGTCATTCTTGATGCCAGCCCTGAAGCGTTTACTTATCTCCTTTCCTGTCAGCAGAGTGGACAACATTCTCAGTCCAGTGTTGATCAAGGATGCAGCAGACACACATGGTCTTCGGCTATGTTGAGATTCCATTGTTCAGAAGAATCTTAAAGAGCAGAAAGATTCAGAATTAATCACACACAATAACTTTCCTCTTTCACAGCTGATATGGCCTGTGCAACAGGGCACCATTTCTTCACTGCGGAGAAGGACAAAAGGAGAGTGAACACACACTGTGACTCAGAACAGATGACATGATGGAATGAAGGAGTTAATCACATCAATTGTGACCCAAGGAGATGCAATGATGGAAGAAAGGAGAACATATCAACAGCCTCACACCATACAAAATGATGGAAGAAAGAACACACATTAGTTGCCTCAGAAGAAATGAGGGAAGGAGCGCACATCAGTTGCCTCAGAAGAAATGATGGAAGAAGGCACATCAGTTTCTCACAAGATAAGACAAGGAATGTGATGAAGCAGAGAGGTGCACTGCAATAGGAACTAAAACCTCTATGCATTATGTGAATCACAAATCAGACACACAGCAGCAACCGAAACCAGACATTACACAGCAAACCATGGATTAAAAAGGGGAAACAGTCCACAACACAGACCGCAGGGTCTCAACATGGCTGGAGGTCGAGCAGCAAAGAAAGGCCTGCTGCTCATCATCCAGCCAGGTGGAGACATTGCGAGGTGTGGTTGCACAACATCAGACTGACATCCGGGCCCAGCACCACAGAAAGATATAGCAAGCAAACGGACATCAAGAGAACATTTTTAAGGCCATTCCCCTGGCAGGGGTGCACTATACCCAGTTGTAATAATTGCCTGTTGACAAGGTTGAAGGCTACAAAAACATTCATGCCCAAGCAATACTCTGACCCCCCCCCAAAACCACACACTGCAGGGTCTCTACATGGCCGAAGGTGAAGCAGCAAACAAACGCCTGCCCAGCATCCAGCCAATTAAAGACCATGCAGTGGGTGGTTTTACAAAATGTGCAGATGTCCGCACACAAAACCCCAGACATGCACACTGAAAATCACACACAACGCAAACACAGCTCTTGGTAGCAGGCAGGCCGATCAGTAGTCACCCTCCCAACCACACACCGGATGGTCTCAACATGGCCGAAGGTGAAGCAGCAAACAAAGACCTGCTCAGCATCCAGCCATTTAAATACTATGCGGTGGGTGGTTTACAAAAAAAGTGGAGACATCCGCATACAAAACCCCAGAAATGCACACAGAAAATCACATATTGAACAAATTTCACTTAGTAGCAGGCAGGCCGATCAATAGCGCCCCCAAACCACACACAGCATGGTCTCAACATGGCCAAAGGTGAAGCAACAAACAAAGCCCTGGTCATGTGGAGACTATGCGGTGGGTTCTTCTCAAAATTCAGATGGATGTCAGTAAGCATGAAGTTCACAAACAGATTTTAACAAGACATTTCCAACACCAACCCCGGCCCCAACCACAGACCACATGGTCTCAACATGGCTGGAGGTTGAGCAGCAAACAAAGGCCTGCCCAACATCCAGCCATTTAATGAACATTGTAGCCCACCAAGCAATCCCTCACAAATGATCTTCCACTAGTGGCTGAGCATACAGAAATTCGGTTATATGCTGATGATGCGGTAATTATTGCATCTGGTCAATCAGACGATGAAGTGCAATCAAACCCGCAGTCTGATTTTTTTTTAAAAGATAGAGGGGTGGTTCACCAGGTCAAAGTTGATTATGAACACAAAGAAAACGAAATGTATGAAATTTTTATCACAAAAAAGTGGTGATACTACTCTTAAAATTTATACAAAAAATCTAAATTAGAACAGGTTAAGGATTACAGTTATTTGGGAGTGATATTTGATGAGCAGATGTCTTTTTCTTGCCATATTACGGATTTGGTAAAAAAAGTGAATAAAAGGGTGGGGGCTATAAGGAGAACTACAGAATGTTTAACATTAATAGATAGGAAGAAGTTGGCTGAACAGTTAATTATTCCAGTGCTAAGATATGGTGAACTGATATACAGAAGAACTAATAAAACACTCTTGGCCAAGTTGGATAACTTATTTCCGAGTGGCCAGATATGTACTAAAGGGGAATTATCGCATTCATCGTCTATTGTTAAATTAAATTGGTTGCCCTTGGATACAAATTATATTTGTCATTGGTTAATCTTAATTCATAAAATGAAGTATTATTGTCTAAATCATCCAATTTCATTATTGCTGTTTCCAGCGAAGCAACATTCTAAAAGGTTACTTTTAAATAAGATTATTATAGAAAAATCATGAAACAAATATGGGGATAGGACTTTAATTCATCAAGCTGCTAGTTTTTGGAATCTTCTTTCTGCAGATGTAAGGGAAATTACTAATTTTACATTTGTTCATATAAAAGAATTGAATACTCATGCCTGTAATTGTTGATTACTCCTTTCAATGTACTGTACAGTTAGATAAGATCTGTCTTTATGCAAAGACAAAGGAAGCATTTTTATACTTTTTTGTAATATCAGAAATATATGCTGATGTGTTTTGTGTATGTGTTAACATGGAACCTTATTGTATGTATTTTAGATAGCGATTGCACAGGTCTGTCTTGTAAACTGGACTTTTGTCCAAATGATATGTATTACCTGTTTAAAAATAATGTTTTACCTACCACCATAGAAATACCACAGGATAAATGAAGCTGCTGAATGCAATGTGTGCTGCTGTTTGCTTTAAATTCATTTAAACATACAGCAGCACACATTGTACTCAGCAGCTTCAGTGCTTTTCCTCCCAGCCAAAAAGTATAATTCTACAGTCTGTACACAATGGCCCAACAGTGACCCCCAGAAAAGCACCCAGTCACACTTCAAGGCCAATATCAGCAATGAAACCAGCAACACTTTAAAGGAGCCAGTTTACACAAACACTCCCTTGTCCCCTAATCTCCCTAACCTCCCACTTCCCACACCAGCAAAAAGCCAGGCTTACCTGGGCTAACCAGCTCCATAAGCAAGTTGGGGATCCTTTTAGGCAGCAAACAATTCAGGGACACAAAAACATGTCTGGACTACATTTAGACAAACCAGCTGCTGGGGCTGTTAGTAGCGTTCGATGGATGCCATTTCATGAAGTCGGGCCTGTTGTGAATGTACTGCAGACACCACACATGCCTAGATTTGAACACAGCAAGACACAGAAAGAAGTGGCATCCGCGAAGTACAAAGTTATCTCCCAGTCACCGAAATCACTCACTTGTGCAGCAATGTGCACATAAAGAAATCTGCATCGCTTTTATCAACACAGCACGCCATTTGCCCCCCATCCCTAATGCTGGCAGACAAGCTGGAACACTTACCTTTGGTGTTCCAAATTCACTTTCGGGAGTCGGTGGGTTTCTTGTTTCTAGCACACCGGAGCTGCAAGCAGGCGGACACGTTGGCTTTCTCTCCACAGATATAACGAAAGAAAGGGGCCAAGCAGTTAAAAGTACCACCATTTATACTCCTCACAAGCCACAATCAAAACGGGGCACATGAGAATCCCAGGGAGCTCAGGCAACCAAGAATGCACCAGGCAAATCCATGGACACGATTGGCTGAAGGGATTAAAGAGACAACCTCGCTAGCAAAGTTTAACACCCTGAAAGTTTAAGTACATGCCATTATAATGAGGAAAGCCACAGTAACACACAGGAACTGAAAAAAAAAGGATGCAAATATCACAAAATATGATTATTGATCTGTGTTCTGAATGTACTAGCTGAGGACACCAGCTGGTACATTCAGAACACATTTTGGGGGCACTTAATAAATCTAATGGGGATAAAAGCATAGGGAGGGTTAAATATAGGACAACATATGGATTATTCAAAGCAGACTTTATTTCAACAAATACATGGCAGACTTGTTGGAAAACACACATCTGAAACCTACAGGTTTTCCATGTCAGTTTAGCACTAATAATACAGCATGAAAATGATGTTGGACAACAAAAAAAAAAATACTTTCCTGGCAGCTGCGGGCCACAAGTTGTTTTTTTTATATGTATCTCTACATGTGGCAAGGATTAAAACATCATTTTAATTTTTCACACAACTTTATATAATACTTTGAATATTTCCATGGTAGTGGTACAAGCTTTCCATGGAGATAATATACACCCCCTGACACAGATGTTTACTCAAACTTTACATCCATAAGGTAAGGGCATATTGTAAATCTGACCCTTACCATGAGTTCATTGATCGAGCTGACTCGCTTGCCAAAGCAGGTGCTCGAGGGGGGGGGAGACATGGACAATGACTCACCCACTAGGTGTAGCAGCTATTGTGGCATCTATCATAGCTGCCAGGAAGAAACCAGAACCTCCACTGGACCTCTCTGCTGCACAAAAAACAGATCCCGAAATAAGATGTGTTCAAATTCCTAGACAAAGAAACTGAACAGCCACTGCCTGTTGGCAGTCCATATGAGACACTCTGACAATATACAATTGTCCAGTGATCAGAAACATCTCTGGTGTCACAAACAGGATACAGGTGATGAATTGTGGGTTGCACCACAATCTCTGGGAACCGAATTTATTCATATGGTTCATGACACTCCCACTGGTGGATACCAGGGGACAGAAAACACCCTACAGAAACTTAAAACAGTAGTCTGGTGGCCAGGCATAGCCAAAAATGTAGAACACTGTGTGGACAACTGCATAGTATGTGCTCAGAACAATCCAATTTTGGTAAAAAGAAATGCAAAGTTGCTGCCACAAAAGCCATCTGGACCATGGAATGCAATACAGATTGATTTCACTGGCCCTCTTACCAACTCCAGTAAAAACAAGTATGCACTTGTCACAGATTTGTTCTCTAAGTGGGTAGAAGCATTTCCCACTAAGAACAACACAGCAAAGACAACTGCCAAGATCCTGGTGGATCAGTTGTTCTTCAGGTGGGGTCTGCCCTTAAAGGTAGACTCAAACCAGGGCACTAGCTTCACAGCCGAGCTGATGCAACAGATACTCCAACTTCTTGTAGTTGATCAAAAATTTCACATCCCTTATCACCCTCAATCCTCAGGCCAGGTAGAAAGAGCTAACAGACACATCAAACAGATGCTATGTAAATTCATCAATGATAATCCCAAGGATTGGGATTCCCTCTTGCCACTGCTACTGATGACAATTAGGGGTACACCTGCAGCCACTACTCAGTGTACACCTTATGAGGTTGACTGGTAGAGCTATGAGATTACCTGAGCACATGCTGATTGATCTCCACACTCCCACTGCAAATAGAGTATCTGAAGATAACTACATTAAAAGCTTCATGATGACATCATGAAGACACACCTGTTCGCTGCCAAGCAGATGGGCAAAGCTCAACAACAGGCTAAAGCTAATTTTGACAAGTATGTCAAAGAAGTCAACTGGCAAGTTGTAGACCAAGTTATGCTTCTCCTATACAGGGAACCCACACACTCATTTGCCAGTAAATGGGAAGGTCTCTATCCCATTGCCAACAAACTCAGCCCTGCTGTGTATCAGGTCAGAGTACAATAGCAGAAAGACTGCTGACAAAATGGTTCCATGCTAGCCAACTTAAATTTTATAAAGGTGACCAAATTTACTTTTCCTAACCCCTTTGGGTGGAATAGTATTTGCACTTACCCAATCTTTTTTGTTTTCTTATAGGCATCTGCAAGATGGCTATCTTGCACCCCTTTCTCCTACTGGTGGGACTACTGACTGTGACTGACTGCACCCCCACAGACTCATAAGGAATGATTGCAACACTTCCTTGGTAAACTTGAACATTCAGCCCCTATCAGTGCACACATTAATGTTCCCAACAAAATGGTTAAAGTTACTCAAGGCTCACATGCCTTTCTTGATTCTGTAGTGGTTGCCCCAGATAAATCTTCACTCTCCATACAATGGCAAACTGATGCTATGGGCTACACAATCCCTGTAGCTTGCCTGTCCAAGGGAACATTCCATGGCTGGCCTTACACTGACCATTCTAAAAATGGTACCCTTTCCATCAGACAGACCAGTCCTAGACATACTGGTCAGTACAATCTCACTGCTCTAATAGATCCTGTCTATTGTGACCGCCTCTCTCCAGAAGAGGCACGTGCTTTCTGTCTTCAAAACTATGCAGCTTCTGAAGCTCTCTCCGTAGTCCCACCAAGTCAGGAACAACTGACTGTCTTCCCTCCTCAGGAGGATGGCCCTCCTAGTGGTTCGACCGCCACATCATTTCCCAGAGCCCTGATTAATAATGTGCAATTCATGCATGTCCCAGTTATTTTCAATCTCTCACATTGAAATATGGCTAAATTTGTGTTTGTAACACAACCAATACCTCCAAATGTTACAGTATGATGCTTACTAATATTGTTGCTGCTTATCAGACATGCACACATGATCCCATAGGTGAACTTCACACTACTGAACATGTGGGAGTCTTTAGACCTGCTCCTAAAGACTATGTTAAACCCAAATCATGTGCACGCACCAAGCGTAATGCAACTGACGTAGCTGGTGCAGCCGGATCCGTCTCTGGCATAACTGCAGCAGCCGGTACCATGACTGGCCTTTTTGGCTCAGGTATGTCCATTTGGAATAGAGCAGATATTGCTTCCATTAAGGCTCACACCCTTACATGTCAACATACCATTAATAATGATGTAATGCCCCCTATTTTACAAGGTGTCAATTCTCTCAGTAATGAAGAACGTTATACCTTGTACAATATGCAAGAGATTGCCCAAGGGTTCAGTGATACCAAGCATAAACTTAATTATCTCATCTTTCACAATAACTGCGATGCAGACAAGCAATATACTGGGCATGACATTTTATGTTCTACTTATGGCTCTTATGTTATATCCACTGTTAACGCTCTCTTCAGGGATTTGGAATCCGGCAAAATTCCAGATATAATACATGATCTCAGATTGGGTAAATGGTATTGCCCACATTGCAAAACCACTGGTTGCATATCTGTGTGTTTAAATAATTCTCTAAACATCTCTACAGCTACTGTTACAAATATTGGTTATGTTTCTAGTTTTCCTAACCAATGTTGCCCCTTCTGAGGCAACAGGGAGGGAATGTTCTCCATGGACCAGTGCCTCTGATTGGCCCCCTGCATCACAAATAGTACTTATATGTATATGTACTAACCTTGGAGCACAGGCATTTATCGTATAAGCATAAGTGTCAGGATCCGAGTTCTACTGTATTTTAACTGAAAATCATTATACCTTTGCTATTATTCTGATTGTAACACTTGGGATATACTTCTATTTACACCATTGTATAATATAATAATGATTAGTTAGGCAATACTGCCAACGTTAGTGATAGTGCAGAACTGCAACTGCATACATAACTGCAAGTGTCCTTCATGATATACAAAACCCATTGTCTTGGTTATCTGTTACTTTCTGCTAGCTCAGCATGCCTTCCCAGGCTAGTGAGAAGTCAAGTCAGATGCCACTGGCCAATTATGTTTTTATATATCTTTTTAGCTGTTGCTATGACGATTATCAGGGGTATAAGATCCTTTGTATTACACCTTCTCTCTGAGAAGACATACTGCTGCCTATAGGTAAGAAAGATTGGAAGTATTCTCCCAGTGATCACACTGTTTGGTTGTAAGCCTGCTTTATATACCAGTAATAAATCACTTTTTGTGCTGGATACCACTTGTCTGTCGTTTCTTCACTTTAGTGCAGTTTCAACAAGAACCTGAGAAGGTGATGGTTTTACCATCCCGTTACAGTAGGTGCATGGCTGACTCTCATTCCAGCCTTCAGGCTGGGGTTGCTGTTGGAGCTGCTGATGCCTGCTCTACCTGTGCTATTTCCTCTGCAGATGGGGGCATCCATGGTACCATTGCCAGTTCCCTTGGGGGCTGTAGACACCAGTGGTGCCATGTCCTGCACAGTGGTTGGAATCTTTGGGGCCTGCTCTTATGTTTGTGCTCCCAGTGGTGCTGCACTGGTCTTCAGTGCCAGGATTGTTTCCTTTGGGAACAATCCCAGGGCCGTACTCTGTGCCACCACCAACACCCTTCCAGAGGCCCCAACCAGGACTGGTGTTGCTGAGACCATGGCCTGCAATGCCCTTTAGACCCTCTTCTCTTTACTTCCCTGTGAGTGTGGAGGGTGTAGAGGGAGACGAGTCAGAACTCAGATGGTGAAGATAATGACTCTTACTGTGGTCCAGAGAATCCATAACTGGTTCCTGTTAGTGTATCTCAGGAGGAGCTCTCCTTTCAGGCTTTGCTCGGATATATTCTGCTCTGAATTTCAAGCCAGCAGCCATTGACCAGGCTAGAAACCTTCAACTGGAGTTTCTGAACATGCCTAATATAATGGTCTCTCTAGTTTTTATCTTCCAACAAACGAACCGTGCACAAGGATTTAGCGGTGCATCTAGCCAAATGAACAAACTTGTTTACAACAAGCTAAAGCACACGCTTACCCACTAAAATTCAGACACGGAGCAACTTTTAAAATCCATTTATTGAACACCAAGATGCGCTTGACGCGTTTCGAACAAAATCCTTTCTCAAAAGCTGCATCCTAGAAAACACAGAACTTAGATACAAAAGCCAAATGACATCACAATTACTAAAACGATTCCATTGGTGAACCAATAAAATAGAAAAATAGAAAATTAACCCTTTTAAACATGCAGTGCTACAAAACACATATAAAAACTTTCATTATAAATATCACATTATTATTGCACTACAAAATTTTATCTATATTCCAAATAAGGTTTTAATTCCAAATGAGCATTTAAACCTGGTTTCTGATATGCTTTTAACCTTAAAATCCATTCATTTTCCTTTTTTAAAATTTTATTAGAAAATTTCCACCTCTGGGTCCATTATATATTTTTCTATGCCCAAAACTTAAACTCTGGTTCTCTCATCATTCCTATTTTCATTAATATGTACGTAAGTTGCATATGTTAAATCATTTTATTTATTGCTCTTATGTGTTCTAACACCCTTATCTTAAAAGCTTCTCCGTTTTACCTATATAAAAGCCCCACAGTTACATATAGCTAAGTATATCACACTTGCGTGACAGAAGTGATAAGATGTCTAATTTCAAACTTCTTATCACATCTGTTAACAACACTAAATTCTTTACTTTTCTTTATATGTTGACAAGCATTACAATTTTTGCATTGGTTACAGCCAACAGGTTCTCTAGCCAATTGTTGGTGTGTCTCACTGGAGTAGTAAAATGGCTGTGAACCAACGAATCCTTTAAAGTTGGGGCATGTCTATAGGTCATAATAGGTGGTTTTTTCATTACATCCTGCAGGTCTATCTCACATGATAATACATGCCAATGTTTCTTAATAATTCTGCTAACTTCATAACTTTGGGCACTGTAAGTAGTAACGAAATAAAAACCATTCTCTTTATTATTGACCTCATTTTTATTTTAGCTCTGGGGTGCACTCTGAGGTGGCATGGAGGAAGCCTGCTACTGTGGCAGCTGTCCCCAAACAGGCAGACAATAAATACGTGGTGACTAAATCTAAGCCCATGTATTTCACTCTGCCAATAGGGATGGCATTGTAATTCTGGCTGAGGATGACAAAACCATAGAGCCCAAGAAGGTCACTGTGTACCCCACTAACATGGAGTCACGCAAAGTAGGCACCATGTGCAAGCCGGTCTCTGCCTTGTCTACCCTTAACACAAGGATAGCTAATTATCAGGGCCACTTCTCTAAGTAAGAATATGACCTCTGGAGCAAGCTTATATCTGTAGCAGAGGCACTGCCAGACACAGAAGCAAAAGAAGAAATGCTGCTAGTTGTTAAACAATGTATTGAATCTGACAGCTAACAGCTTAAAGGAAAACGCCTGATACTACAAAAATGGCAGCAGTTGCTGCAAACCCCCCAGATTAAGACTTTTGGCCCTAAAATAAAAAATTTCTGTACCTGTTTAAAATGTTGTTTAATATACAAAGACCCATATTAACGCACACCAGGAAGATTCTAGCATGTGGGGTATGCTGGTGAGGGCTACCAACTCTGCTTTTAGTTGATAGTCCTCATTGGCATAACCCATGTGCTGGAAGTGGCCTTGTGCATGAACTGTCTATGCACAGCTCAGCCTATATTTATAAATAATTTGCTTTCGGTAACCGAGTAAGTGCATTAGGCAAAACATCTGCCTATTTTCAGGCATGACCCGGGAGAGTATTCAGCAATAACGGTTGTACACAGCAACACGTGTATTACAGTAATTGACATATCCAGTGAATACATCAGAGTCCAAGGCAACGATGGATGGGTACATTGTATTTGGGAATATGCATAAAACAGTTGGAAATAGCATGTAAACAAAAGTGTAAACTAGCTGAGATGAGGTAGCATACAGATAAGAATGGTTCCAGCTTGAGGCATTGTATACAATAAGCTTAGAAAGGTATGTGCAGCCATAAGCTCAGGGAGGAGAGATCGGGGTTGGGGCAAATAGGAGATATAACAGTAAGGGCAGGAGGGGAGGTTAACTGGAAATCACAATAGTTTAGAAGCATTTGCAAGTATCTAAGGCCACAAAGTGGTGGAAAAGGGCATACTTAAGAAACATGTGATTTGGAATGCCTAAGGGGATACGGAAGGGAGTTCCAGAATCTGGGGGCATAGTAGGAGAAGGCCTGTTCACTCATTTTAGTGGCACAGGAAGGGACGGAGAGGAGAGCTAACACGGATTACAGGTGGCAAGGGTTGACCACTGGGGTAAACATGCCCACTAGGGAGGTGCAAATGATGTCTGTGTCACAACCTAGGGAAAATAAGCACCTGGAGAAGGGTGGCAGCCAGTGGAGGTCAGCGTACAGGGAACAGTGGTGGGTAAGTCGAGGGGCAAACAAGGCAAACCTGCAGACATTATTGTAAGAGACATCACACTTTTGAAGGGTGCTTGCAAGAGCCTGTGCAAGGATAGGTAACACATAGCAGAGACCAGGGAGTAGAAGCCCCCAGGCTACTGAGATTCTGGCCGCAGGGGTAAGGGCGTGTCAGACGTGGTAAGCCAACCCAATTTTTGCATTGGTCGACTTGCAAATAGCATTAACATGAAGTGAGAAGCCAAGCACTGGATCAAGAGTTACCCCAAGGTATTTGAACGAGGGGGTGGTACAAACAGGGGAGCCACCCCTACAAGATACCTGAAATGGTGGAGTTAGGGATCTAGACTTGCTGTGAGATCCAAATAACATGGCCTGGGTCTTGGCGACATTAAGTACAAGTCAATTGGCAGAAATCCACGTTTGGATAATGTGCAGATCTTACTTTGAGTGGGAGCTCTTGCAGCAGGCAGTAACCATTAGAACTTCACCACAAGGCACCAGGACCACACGGAAACATAGAAACATAGAAGTTGACGGCAGATAAGGACCGCAAGGCCCATCCAGTCTGCCCATTTATTTTTCTACCTTATAAATGTGCCATCGGCCTTTGCTCTGTCAGTGGCTTATCTATTCATACTCATTTGTATTGCTCCCTTATGCCTATCCCATGCCTGTTTGAAGCCCTACACTGTATTCATAGCCACCACTTCTTGAGGTAGGCCATTCCATGCATCCACCACCCTTTCTGTGAAAAAGAATTTCCTCACATTCCCCATTGGCCCCTCTAATCTCATGCTGTGTCCTCTTGACCTGCTATTTTTCTTATATTTAAACATGTTAGACTCTTTCACCTTGTTAATGCCCTTAAGGTGTTTGAATGCCTCGATCATATCACCTCTCTCCCTCCTTTGCTCAAGGGTATACATATTGAGCTCTGTTAATCTGTCCTCATATGTCTTCTGATGCAGTCCCTGCACCATTTTGGTTACCCTTCTCTGGACTGCCTCAATTTGGTTAATGTCCTTGTGAAGGTGTGGCCTCCAATACTGCATGCAGTACTCCAGATGGGGCCTAACCAGTGTCTTGTAAAGAGGGATTATTACCTCCCTCTTACGACTTGTGATACCCCTACTAATACACCCTAACACCCCCCTAGCCTTACCTACTGCTTTAGAGGTATGCTTGGATGATTTCAGGTCATCAGTGATGATGATGCCCAAGTCCCTTTCTTCCTTTGTGACTGCTAGCAACTCCCCTCCCAGCCTATAGGTGGCTTCAGGGTTTCTCTTCCCTATGTGCATGATCTTGCACTTATTTTCATTAAATCCTAGTTGCCACTCTTCTGACCATTTTGCTAGTTTATCCAGATCTCTTATCATTCTGCCCACCCCATCTGGATCATCTATTCTGTTGCAGATCTTTGTATCATCTGCAAACAGACAAGCCTTACCCTCTAGTCCATCTGCAAGGTCACTAATGAAGATGTTGAAGAGGACTGGCCCCAGGACTGATCCCTGAGGTACCCCACTTGTGACTTGCATCTCTTCTGACTGTATACCATTTACCACCACTCTCTGTTTTCTGCCCGTCAACCAGTTTGCCACCCAGTTGACCAACTTCTGACCCACCCTGAGCCTACCCAGCTTATTTATCAATCTTCTATGTGGAACAGTGTCAAAAGCTTTGCTGAAGTCAAGGTAGGCAACATCAACTGCTCCCCCTTGGTCCACCACTCTGGTTACCCAGTCAAAGAAATCTATGAGATTAGTTTGACAGGACCTTCCTTTTGTAAACCCATGCTGTCTTGGATCCTGTGCCCCTATGGATTCCAGGTGTTGCACTATCCTTTCCTTAAGGAGTGCCTCCATAATCTTGCCCACTACTGAGGTAAGACTGACTGGTCTGTAGTTCCCTGCCTCTCCCTGCTACCACTCTTGTGGAGCGGGATCACATGAGCCCTTCTCCAGTCTTCTGGGACCTCTCCTGTGCTCAGAGACTCACTAAACACTTCTGCTAATGGCTCTGCTAGTTCTATCTTTAGCTCCTTAAGTACCCTGGGATGTATGCCATCAGGTCCCATTGCCTTATCCACCCTGAGCTTAGCAAGCTCTTGTAGGACCCTTTCTTTTGTGAAGGGAGTAGTGCTCACCTCCCTCCCCCTGTGTCCATGGTGCTGAGCTGTGGGCCCTGCCCTACCTTCTCTTCAGTAAATACTGAGCAAAAGTATCTATTTAGGATAGATGCTTTTACATGGTCCTCCTCTTCACATGCTCCCTTTTCTCCATTAAGCTTAGCAATACCCCCTCTGGACTTTCTCCTTTCACTAATGTATCTATAGAAAGTCTTGTCACCTTCTTTTACTGTTCGTGCTAGTGTTTCCTCAGTTTGGGACTTTGTCTGCCTTGCTGCCTTCCCTGCTTCCCTTAGGGCAGTTTGGTATGCCTCCCTATCTTCATCCCGCTGTGTTCCCTTATATTTCCTGAAGGCCAGCCTTTTGGCTCTGACCCTTTCTGCTACTGTACAGTATTTGAGAACCAAAGTGGTTTCCTTCTTCTTTTGCACTTCCTTTTCTGTCTAACACAATGTGATGTTGCTTCAAGTATTGCATCCTTAATGCTTGCCCACTTTGCCTGTACCCCCTCACCTGTGTTTCTTTTTGCCAGGGCTAGCTCAACTCTGTTGGCCATCTTATCAAAGTCAGCTCCTCTGAAGTCCCATATTTTTGCCTTGGAATGGAATGATTTAGATGTAGTAGCCAAATTGAACCATACCATGTGATGGTCACTGGCCCCCAGGTGACCTTCTACCTGGAGATCTGTGATCCCTTCCCTGTTAGTCAGTACTAGATCTAGGATAGCCCTGTCTCTTGTGGGTTGTTGTACCAGTTGCTTGAGGCCCTCCCCCTGCAGGGAATCCACTATGTGTCTAGTTCTGGCAGATGTTCCTGCTGGTATTGACCAATCTGTATCCGGCATGTTGAAGTCTCCCATTATCAGAACCTCCCCTTTAGCTGTCATGTTTTGTATATCTTCTAACAGTAATGTATCTATGTCCCCCCCCCAGTCTGGGGGCCTGTAGACAACCCCAGTTCTTATGGCTGTCCCATTTCCTGTTTCCAGGGTGACCCACAGTTCTTCTGGCTCCTTATGTGTATTCTGAATTTCTGTAGCTTTGATATTTTCATTGACATACAGGGCCACTCCTCCCCCCCCTTTTTGCACCTTGGTCTCTTCTGAACAATACATAGCCAGGTACTGAAGTCTCCCAAGTGTGGTTACTGGTAAACCATGTCTCACTAATAAATAAACTAATAAACCTTCTAGCTAGCAGTCTTCAGCAGGGAACCACCCCAACGTCAGCCAGTGGTATAAAGGGGGCAGTCCCCGGACCCACCTCAGTTCTTTTCCTGCCTTTGACCCACAAGCATCGGCTCTTTGGACACCAGATAGCTTCAGTTCGACCACCAGTTTCATGTTTTTTCTTTGATTTACCTTTTAAAATTATCTTTTTTTTTCCTTCTGCATGTCATCTTCTTCATCTGTTTCTTCAATGGAAAGCAGAAAATCTAGTGTGTTTGCAGCAAACAGTTGCCGTCAAAAGACTGCCACAAAGGCCGGCCCATCGGCGCAGCAGTTAGATTTCTGCTTGCGGCGCGGCGACCGGGTTGCGGAATGGACTCGGGTCGCTGGAAGGGTTTGCCGGGAGAAGGATAGAGCGCCCTATGGACTGCTCTCCTTCTCTCCAGGGGGAGGGGGATAGTGCTCGAGCACTAGTGACCCTGGCGGAGGCCGGGTGTCACACAGCTACCGGCACACACACACTCTGGAGGCGGGGCCGACGTCTGACGTCATTGCACGACCCCGCCTCCCCGAAAACCAGAAAATGGACGGCTGCCGGCCGCCCTCCATGAAGCCTGCCATGGCTTTAATTAGCCCCCCAGGCCAGCCCTCTGACCTATCCCGGTCTCTGCGGGATGTCTCCTCCTCCTCCTCTGCATTCCGCAGCCCCGCCGTGGCGGGTAAGCCACTGGGGTATCGGAGGGCCCGAGGCCGATCTGGGGGGTGGAAGCCGTCGGCCCGTGACCGGGCTGAAAGTACCGGGCGGCCGGCAGCTAGGTGGCGGAGAAAAATGAAAATAAAAAAAAAAAAAAAGACTGCCACAAGGCCTGTCTTTTTTGCCTAGGCCTGAACCATACTTAAAGTATGGGGGGAAATGGAGCAGTGTTCTTCATAGTACGTCTTCAGCCCCCCTGAGGCTCTATCTACATGTACACAAAATGGGGGTTGGGGGCCCTTTTGAAATAGCATCAAAAAAAACTTTTAGTTAGTTCCAATATCTTATTTATTCTTTTCCCCTACGTTTCACCCCTATCAGGGGCTTGTTCACGGGGTATATATTCTTCATTCTCTTTCATATTCTTGTTTATATCTCACTAAGCAGGGCAATACTTATAATGGCTCATAAGAGTTCTTTCAAATATTGTCCCAGCATTTGCGATATAAATGTCATTCTCTGAGATATACCTGGTATGTCTCACAAACTGTCTCGCATATCTTAGATTAAGGTCCAAATTCATTGAAATCTTGAAAGAAGATCAGTACACACGCAAGACAGGCACAAGAGATTGTGGAAGCACCTCATACCTGGTAACAGAACCATTCAGCCATTTTGTGTGGCATTTGTACTGATCTCCTTTCAGGATTTCAATGAATTTAGACCTTAATCTAAGACATGTGACAGTTTGTGAGACATACCAGGTGTATCTCAGAGAATGAAATTTATATCACAAATGCTGGCACAATAGTTGAAAGAACTCTTATGAGCCACTGTAAGTATTGTACAGCTTAGTGAGATATAAACAAGAATATTAAAGAGAATTAAGAATGTATACCCCGTGAACAAGCCCCTAATAGGGGTGAAACATAGAGGAAAAGAATAAATAAGATATTGGAACTAACTATAAGTCTTTTTGATGTTATTTCAATAGGGCCCACCACCCCCATTTCGTGTATAGGCCCGAACCATTACACTGCCGCCTGTGAGCATTGTTGGGCGTTCAACTCCCGGACTCTGATCTGCCACCAGAAGGCCCTTAAGGAGCACCTCATTGAGCAGCAGCTTGCCACCATGTAGGCCCAGCCAGTGGGGAAAAGGCCCTCTTCCTCCTCGATTGTCTCCACGGCTTCCATCTCTAAGACCCATAAGGACAAGAAGAAAGACTCTGGGGAAGCGTCAACCTCAGGACAAGGATCGAGAAAAGTCCTGGGGACGCTCCCACACTTGCACAAATTCCTCCAGTGCTGCTTCTCATGGGGGATCGGACCATCCTTCCAGGCCCATCCTCCCTTGCAGCAGGCTCTAGCTAAACCCTCCACCCTTCCCTCAGCATCAGGTGGAGGTGGGTCGGGGTCTTCAGCCTCCTCCCCGGTGTCCTTGAAGGTGCAGGCAAAACCTTATGCATTGTCCTCCACCTCAGGGACAGGGACCTGTTACAAACAGGGTGGTGACTCTTCAGCTCCCGTCCATTCGGTCCAGATGTCGATAATGTCCAAAGCCTTGGACCAGTCCCACCATCAGGGGCAGGCATCTGGCCAGTTTGAACACCCGACACCTCCTCCCCAGTCTGCGGCTACTTCACTCCAGACACCTCTTAGGCTCACGGCCTCCTCCTCCTCATCGAAGCCGCCATCGGCGCAGGGATACCCACTCAGACGTCTGCCCGGGAGTCCCCCTCCTCATCATTGACTCACTATGCGTCCCCTATAGAGGTGGACTCCCCTTATGGGAGATCTCTGCCGACTGACCATGGACAACAGGCGACCCCCTCTTGTCTGACCCGGTCTCCTACTGTTCCACCACCCCGGTCATCTGTCACCCTGACCACGGCTACTCTGATGCTAGGTAAGCCGATGCCCAGACCCTCAGCCCCAGCTGGTCTGTCATCTCCACAATTTACTAAAGACAATATACAGTAGCTGTTCTCGTTCTGGTGCAGTCTGGTCAAACAGGACCTACTCCTATCTAAAGAACCAATTATGGTGGTGCCGGGTCCGACCCCAGAACCCTTCGAGGAGGGGAATCTGGAGCCCAAGCCACAGACTCCACCACCAAAAGATCATATGCCCAGCCCAGAGGATACCTGCAGCAGACCCCCTCGCAGAAGCTGGCATCAGCACAGGTCTTTGCGCTCCTCGAGCCACCACTGTCGGTCCTTTAGGCGACGTCGGTCTAAGGGTCATCCATCATCTAGCTGTCGCTGGTCCCGTGGCCAACATTCTAGCTGTTCCTCCTCAGCCTCTTTGGTGGACTCTAGTGAGAGTTTGGAGTCCTCGGGCTCAGATAGTTCTGACCCCAAAGGTCACCCTTTGTCTCCTGACAATAGGGACACTCCCAGGTCACCTCCAGATGATCCTACGTTCATGGACGTCATGAGGCACATCCAGGCCTCCAATGGATGGGAGACGGAAGACCTGGATTCTGAGCAGTGGAGGCTGGCTAAATACCTGAGACAAAAGGAGCCCAAGCCTCTAGTGGTTCCTCCTTTGGTGGACATGTTCCAGAACCCAACAAGGCTCACCTGGAAACATCTATCCTCCTCCTCCTCCTCCCCTGTCTTGAAGAAATCTCATAGGCTATACACAGCCCCTGGGGAGGAGTCTTTTTTTGGAAGAACACCCTACTGTGGACTCTATGGTCATTACAGCAGCTTATGATAGATCAGAGAAGCTGAAACACCTTGGTACACAGCCTCCCCATCGGGAGTCCAGATACATTGACCAGATGGGCAAGAAAGTCATTCTTCGTCTAGTTTCTTCATCCAGTCGCTCAACTTTCTCACACATATGGTTCAGTACCAGAACACCTTGTCGGAGAAAGGGATGGAAATAGCCCAGGCCTTTCCAGACTCTGCACAGAAGTCCAAACTTCTGGATCTTTTGAAATCTGGGTTGAATGTGGGCAGTTATGTTTTGAGGGCCTCATACGACACTGCAGATACATCAGCCCGAACAGTGGCTTCCAGCATTTGCCTTAGGTGCCACACCTGGCTTAGTGTCAGGATTCTTCCAGGATCTGCAGTCTGGCATCCTTGACCTCCCTTTTAAGGGTTCAGTTCTCTTCAGAGACTAGATTGAAAAGTTCCTTACTCATCTCCAAGAATCTGGGAAGTCCATTTGGTCCATCCAAAAAATGTACAAGGGGGACCAAAAACCCTTTAGGAAATGGCCCTTTTGGAAGATCTTAGGTCAGCAGCCCCAAAACTGGCCTCAGTGGAGGGGAGGCTTTAAGAGAAAGGCAACCTCCCAGATTCCTGGTAGCTCTGCCTCTCATGCCACAAAGTCCTCCCAAGCCCCTCTGCCCACTCCCAGATCCACACAATGACTCCTTGCCCGACCCCCCCTCCGGCAGAGTCAGTGGGGGAGTCAGGGGGTCACTTCTCCCTTTACCTAGAGGGCTGGAGAAGCATAACATCAGACCTTTGGGTGTTACAGCTCATAGAGAGAGGCTATACTCTGGAGTTCATGCAGATGCCTCCAGAAACTCCACCAGTGTCCTCCCATTATCCTGCTTCTCGCATCCCCCTGATCAAAGGGGAAATTCAGGGCCTCCTTCAAAAACAGACTGTACAGCCAGTTTCTCCCCCCCCCATCCCAGCATGGAAGAGGGTACTACTGGCACATTTTCCTAGTGCCAAAAAAGATGGGAGATTTTCATCCCATCTTGGACCTCCGTTCTCTGAACCAGTTTATAGAATACAAGAGGTTCAGGATAGTGAGGCTGCCAGGTCTCATCCCTCTCCTACATCGGGACTGGCTCTGCTCCCTAGACATGCAGGACACATACCTGCTCATTCTATTCTTTTCACCCCACAGGAGGTTCCTGCGCTTCCTCTTTTAGGGTCACCACTACCAGTTTCGAACCCTGCCTTTCAGCCTGTCCACTCGCAGAGTCTTCACCAAGTGTCTCACAGTGGTGGCTGTGGCTCTACAACGCAGGGGCCATTACATCTTTCCCTACCTAGACTGACTTCTGACAGCTCCCACAAGGGATCAGCTGGTTCACACTCTCGGAGACACCTTTACGCTCTTCTGAGAGCTGGAGATTATTCTGAACCTTTCTAAGTCATCCCCAGAGCCCTGTCAGAGACTCCAGTTCATAGGAGCGGTCCTGGATACCGTTCTGGGCAAGGCCTTCCTACCCTCAGACAGGGTGAATCACCTTAGAGTTCAGGCACGTCTGGTGTCTTTGGCTCCTCGGGTTCTAGCTCGGATCTTCCTGAGACTCTTCAGCCACATGTTGGCAGCCATCCCTATGGTTCCCATGGCTTGCCTGCACATAAGGGTCCCTCAATGAATGCTCGGGGTACAATGGGACCAGTCAGTTTGAGTGTTGCTTGAATGTCGTACCCAGTTCACAGGACACTTTCCTAGTAGCTCAACCCCTCCAATCTCTTGGAAGGGGTTCATTTCTGGCAGGAGCCCCCAAGGCAGGTTCTCACCACAAATGCCTCGGGTTTAGAATGGGGAGCTCATCTGGAGAACAAGCAGACCCAGGAGGCCTGGTCTACAGAAGAGCACTCACTCCATATCAATGTCCTGGAGATGCGGGCAGTCCTGAATGCCTTGCAGGCCTCTCAAGCGGACCTCCTTCTGGGCCCTCTCTTGTATCCAATCAGACAATATGTCAGTAGTGTTTTACATCAATGAACAGGAGAACTCATTCATACCCCCTCTGCAGGGAGGCAATGAGAGTCTGGTACTAGGTGCTGGAACACCACCTAGAACTCACCACTGTTTATGTTTCAGGTGTCCAAAACATCTTGGGTGACGACCTAAGGCAGTCTTGGTCCAGGGCTCATGAGTGGGAGCTCCATCAGTCTGCAGCAGACCAGCTCTTTGACAGATGGGGGCTGTCCAGAGTTGGACCTTTTTACATTGCCACTCAATGCAAACTGCCCAATTTTTGCTCACTAGATCCAGGTCCTGGAGATTTCTGGTGAGACGCATTGTCCCTCTGCTGGACAGAGAGGTTCGTCTATGTCTTCCCTCCCTTTCCTATTTCTGCAGAGGGTTCTTCTGAAACTTCAGGCATGGGGGCAGAGATGATTCTTATTGCACCTCTTTGGCCTCGGTAGATTTGGTTCCCACTATTGCAGCAGTTGGCAGTGGAGCCTCCACTTCCTCTGCCTCTCAGCTCACACTTGCTCTCCCAGGATCAGGGCACGCTGGTCCATCTGAACCTCAAGTCCCTGCATCTTTATACGTGGCTCCTTCAGACTTCGCTGTGGGATAGGTATGGGGTTTCTCAAAAGGTGGAAGATGTCCTACTGGATGCCAGAAAGCCATACACTAGATCTACTTAAGCTATGAAGTGGAAGAGATTTTGCTTCTGTGCTTCAGCACGCCAGCTTAATCCCCTTTCCTGCCCTCTGGACTCTGTGCTCGAGTATCTCCTCTCTCTACAAGCAGGGCCTGAGCTATTCCTCTGTCAAGGTGCATTTATTTGCCATTTCGGCATATCATGCCCTGATAGAGGGGGAAACCATCTCTTAGCTGTACATATCCCGTACTTTCCTGTGGGGCATTCTACATTTAAGATCTCCCATCAGAGATCACGTTCCCCCTTGGATTTCCTTTTATGTTGAAACTCATGCCCCCCCCCCCATTTGAACCTGTTGCAGATTGCGAGCTCCATTTTCTGTCATGGAAAGTGGTATTTTCAGTTGCCATAACTTCTGCTCGAAGAATTTCAGAGCTCCAGGCTCTAATGTGTAAAGAGCCTTATTTGTTTTTTTATAAGGACAGGATGCCCTTGTGCACAAATCCTAAGTTCTTGCCTAAGGTGGTGTCTGAGTTCACTCTTAACCAGGACATCAACCCCCCAGTTTATTATCCTGAGTATTCCAATGGGAGGGAAGCGTTGTTGCATACCCTTGACATGCACAGAATGCTTCGTTACTTGTCCTGTACAGCTCCTTTTTGATCTACAGATCAGCTGTATGTTTCATTTGCTCCTAAATCTATGTGCACCCCAGTCACCAAGCATATGCTCTCTAAATGGTTGGTAAATTGTGTTTTTTTCTTCAAGTACAGCAAGCCCCTACAGGGACCGGTAAGGAGTCGCTCCACCAGGGGGACAGTGACTTCTTTCGCCTCTCTACAAAATGTTTCCGCAACAGACATTTGTGCGACGGCTACCTGGAACTCTGTTCTATTTATTTTTTAATGATTTGCATAATTCAGATTTACAACCTTTGAGTCAAGGACTCATTTACAAAGGCACCTCATCGCAGGGAGGGTAGACAACAATTGATAGTGAGGTAGAACACTGGAGAACGATACAGGTGAGGTACAATAAACACAAAGCAGTTCCAATATTACAGTGGTACACAAAAGCTTGCAATTAGTTACATTTGAATCTGTCATACATATAAATATGAGGTGCGTGCTACAGATTCTAGAGAGGAAAGCCTGGGTAGGGGAACAAGGGTCAGTGGGGGGGAGGCAGTCCAGAGGACATTGTCTGCTACAGTGGGCCATGCAGGGCTCTAGATTAGGGCAATCCAGGGCATTTACAGCTCCAAGTGTCAGAGAGGTGGTTTGGAGGGCAATTTTGAAGGGGCTGATTTTGGGGATGTTTGTGATATGGGGGGAGTTGAACCAGGAGGAGGCTCTGTAGTGGAAGGACCTTTGGGTGAGAGAGGTCCTGGTTCTAGGTACCTGGAAGGTGGCATTGGCTGCACTTCGGGTGGTGACCGATTGAGAGGCCAGTTTTAGGGATGCAGCAACCCCTTGGGGGAAGAGCCTTAGTAGTGATTATTTTTTGGCCAGTATGCAGGTGTGGTAGCGCAGGTGCTCATCAAAGGTGAGTAGGTTCAAGGAGGAGTAGAGCTGACAGGTGTGTGTTCTGCTGGGGTGCCGGTTAGGAGCCTGCATACCTTCTTGATTGAGGTCTGGACTTTGGTGAGGGTGGTGCTGTTAGCAGCTGCATAGATGAGAAGTCCGTAGTTAACCAATGACAGGATGGAGAAGGTGATAGTGAGCCAGAGGGCATTCTGGGGGAGGCAGTCTCGGTGGCAGCAGAGGAGTCCAATACAGGTGTTTATGGCAGTGGACAGGGTATTAAGATGGGAGTGGAAAGTGAGAGCTGAAATCAAGGTGATGCCCAGATATTTGTATGCGGACACCTATTCAAGGGGGTGTAGGGTGCTAGGGAGGATGAGGAGGGGGGGCATTTTTGGCCTTGCTCTGGTGGTGGGTGAAAAGCATAGATTTGGTCTTTTTGAGGTTCAGGACCAGACTCTGGTCGAGTAACCATTTTTCAGCTTAGCTGAAAGTGAGTTGAAGGGTATCCTGGAGGGTGAGGGGGTCGGGGTGGGAGGCGATGAGAACCGCTTCATCAGCATATAGGAGCATTCTGCCCAAGCAGGAGCTGGGGAGGGTGTTGAGAAAGAGACTGAACAGTGTGGGGCTCAGGATGGAACCCTGGGGGACACCGGAGTGAACTGGTAGGGCGGTAGATAGGATACCGTTTATCTTGGACCCATTGGGATCTGGCATGGAGGTAACTGGAGAACCAAGCAAGGGGGCCAGCTGAGAAACCCAGTTGGTGGAGGGAGTCAAGCAGGAGGGGTGACACACAGTGTCAAAGGCCTTGGATAGGTCGATGAACACTGCCCTGGCAACATACCCCGAGTCGAGTGCAGAGGGAGTGTGCTGCAAGAACTTCAGGATGGCCGATGTGGCGCTGTGTTCTGGGTGGAAGCCATATTGTTCAGGACATAGTATGCCGTATTTGGTCAGGTATTCCGTGAGT
This sequence comes from Neoceratodus forsteri, assembly GCA_016271365.2. Lineage (NCBI taxonomy): Eukaryota > Metazoa > Chordata > Ceratodontiformes > Ceratodontidae > Neoceratodus > Neoceratodus forsteri. The sequence goes on from JADMNL010000022.1 coordinate 492,826,705, forward strand.
TGGGTGGACACTATTTTTTCCAGAGCTCTAGAGAACATAGGGAGGATGGAGATCGACCTGTAGTTAGGTGCTGTGTGATCTCCATTCTTATGGATAGGAGTGATTTCTGCTGATTTCCAGGTGCTCAGGAATTGAACAAGACATAGTGACCGGTATAACAGGTCAGTGAGAGGGGCTAGCATGACATCTAGTGCTAGATGGAGGATCCTGGAGTCAATGAGGTCACAGCTAGGGTTGCGGCTGGAGAGGGCTTTTAGCAGGTGTGGCCTGGCTTCATGGGGGATATGGTGCAAAGGAGAAAAGGGGGGTGGTCCAGGGTGGGGGGGTTGAGGTAGGCATAGGGTTGGAGAAGTGGGCAGGTAGGACTGAGCTTAGGTCGTAGAAAGCCATATTGAGGCAGTCAGCAATATGGGGGGTCAGTGGTGCTAATGTCGTTGACAGATATCTGAGACGGAGGGGGCAGAGCGGGTTTTCCCATTGAGCTACTTCATATTATCCCAGAATGCATGCACTGAGCCCCAGGAGGAGGCCAGAGTGGTTTGGTCTTGGCTTGCCTTATGGCCCAGGTGCATTTGTTATGAGTGACATTATAAGCCTGCCTGTCCACTGGCCTGCCTATTTTGACTGCAACATGCCAGAGGTTGTCCCAGTTGTTGGATAAGGGAAGGGGAAATCCATGAGGCATTTTGCCTTTTGGAGTGGGTACTGGTTAAGGGGGCAAAGAGGTCACAGGCCTTGCTGAAAGCACTGGTGAGGTAGGCAAGCACAGTGTCAATATTGGTCGTGAGAGAGATCGTAGACCAGTCAAGCTGGGCTAGGTGCAGCCCATTTCCTGAGGCCCCCTGGCGGTGAAGGGAGGTGACTTGGGATGTAGGTTTATGCACGGGGGATGACCAGCAACAGAGGATAGGGGAGTGGTCACTAAGTGAGTTGGCTAGGACATTAACATTCCTTATTTTGTGGGGGTGGTTTGACAGGATTACATCAAGGAGGGAGCTGGTACCACTTGACTGATTAAATCTGATTGGTAGTGTGACTAATTGAGCTAAGTCAAGGGCAGTAAAGGAGTCCTTTATGTGTGCAACAGAGGTACCAAGCCAGTTGACATTGAGCTCACCTAGGATGAGCTGCTCTGCTTTGTGAGGCAGGGTGGAGAGGTAGTCAGTAAGGCAGCAGACTGCTGTCCCTGATCCTTTGGGGATATGTATGTGGCTGTGAGAGAGAGAGAGAGAGGGCCCCTGCCCGGGTCAGGAGTGATTTTTATGATGATGGCTTGGGCACCATAATTAAGCTTGGGGGCAGGGAGAGCATGGCTAATGAGGGAGTCATGCAAGTAGACTGCACATTCGCCTCCACGCTTGCCAACGCGATCCTCTCTTTACAGGGTGAAACCAGGGAAGGAGACAGCAGAGTCGGGGGGTTGACGCAGAGAGCCAGGACTCCACTATAGTGAGGATGTCAGGCTGGTGTTGTATGACCCAGCACTGGAGAGCAGCTGTTTTCTTTGGGAGACTGCAGATGTTCATTGAGGCAATGCGGAGGCCACACCCGGTGAGGGGCATGTAGATGACCCAGAACCAGGGTTGGGGTGGATGTTCCTGGAAAGTAGAAGAAGTAAAGCGATTTGTCTGAGCAATGGACTGTGATGGCTGGGGCTGGTACACTGGAGCTGACACGAGGAACCAGTGGAGGAGGTGCAAGGGATAGGTAGGGAGCTAAGGGTAGGCATGGCTAGGATGGGGTGGGTTCAGCCCAGCTGGGGTGTGGAAGGTGGGTGTAGAGGTTTACGAGGGGTGTGGTGGAGTTATATGATGGTCCAGTGGGGGCGGACTGGGGGGAGTGGGGTACAGGGTGGGAGTAGGAGGGGCTGGGTGGGGTGAGGGATGAGCAAACATGGAGACCATAAGTAGACTAAGCATGAGAGCCGGTATGCCCATGGTTGAGAGATGCCCGGTGTATAAGGGGAATTGTGGTTCTTTGGTGAGTGTGACTGCTGCTACAGGGTAGGGGTAGTGTCACTGCCTCTGGTGTCGGAGGTACAAGGTTCGAAACCCCCAGTGGGGGGTTGCAGGGCCTGAAAGAGAGGTGGACTGGGGCAAGAGAGGGGCTCGAAGGGACAGACAGAAGGTGCTTGGAGGGGGTAGAAATAGCGACTCCTAGTGGCTGCAGCAGGCACTGCTAGAGGCAGGGGGAGGGAGTGAGGAGAGCTGAGAGGGGACAGTGAGGTGAGAGGTTGGGAGATGGAGGGAGGGACTGGGCAGGATGTAGGGTAGTAGAATAGCTGGGCAGGCAAGAGGTATACATTAAATTAAAAGGTATAAATTAAAGGTTGAGCTTGGGTGGGAGGGTGGTTGGGGCGGGCAGGACAGTCGACGCGTACAGCGTGTCGATGGGCTAACACCCCTCAAGAAACAAGCCAGGAAGGAGGTAGATCTTTACCTATTCAGCTCTCGGTTGCTGTCCCTGGCCCCAGATGGAGCGTGTGAGCTGCGGGAGGTTCACACCTTAATCGAGCACTACAGCGTTGACATTGCTTCTAGACACAGAGCTGGATTTGGACTGGCAGTCCTTCAGGGCCTCCTTTCCTAGACCCTTATTTGGCAGTCTAGTCTCTAGCCTCCTCCCGGATGTTTCCTGTGCCTTGTCTCCTTACTACTTGGGACTCTATCCTAATGGTATTGCCTGCTGCAAGAGCTCCCACTCAAAGTAAGATAGTACAGTTACATAAGAGCTTACCGTAACAGTATATCTTCAAGAGAAGCTCTTACATCAGGCGCTGCTTTCCCTCCCTCCTTCCTTCCACCCTGGCTTGTGCTCTGTCTTTATTTCTGGTGAGAACATGCCTGATTCTCCTTCTGCTTCAGACTTGGGGTCTCCAGCTGGAGAACTGAGGTGGGGCCGGAACCACCCACTTTATACCATTGGCTGACATTGGGGTGGGCTGACAGGGGTGGTCCAGCGCTGAAGACTGCTAGCTAGAAAGTTTCCGTGGGGCTCTGGCATCTGGTGGCTAAGTCCTAATGGTTATTGCCTGCTGCAAGAGCTCCTCTCCTCTTGCGTAACTGTACTATCAGATGAAAGGCAGGAGTTGATTTCATCAATTGAGCTAGAAGAGACATAAAGAACTAAATAACCTGTAGAGTAAGGTGCAACAGTGGGAGGAAAGAGTGGTCAGATTATTAATGAATATGGAAAAGAGTAGAGGTCCAAGTATAGACCCTTGGGGTTGTCAGTAGAGATGATAGCAGGGGAGGAGAGAAAGGAGACAAGTTTGCAAGTGGTCATGCAGGTAGCTGGAGAACCAGGCGCATGTGAAGTGGGAGGCACCAAGGGTGCCCAATTGGTGTAAGAGCAAAGAGTGGGTTACCGTATCAAAGACTTTGGACATATTAATGTATACAGCACCAGTGAGTCGGCCTCTGTCCATGTTTGGTTTGACATCACTAGAAAACTGGACCAGGCAGTTGTGCTGTGGCTTGCCCTGAAGTCATATTGGGCAGGTGATAGGAGGTTATGGCTGAATAGGTGGTCAGACAGCTGCCTATGGATCACCTTCTCCAGGAGTTTGCTCAGGATTGGTAAGAGTGCTATAAGACAGTAGTTTAGTGGGTTTCTATGGTCCCCCTTTTTAAAAACTTGGATAACCCTGGCATTTCTCCAGGAGTGGGGCACCATGGAGAGCAGATGGAGAGATTGAACAGATGCATAATGGAGGTGGCCAGAAGAGAGGCACCTAGTTTGAGAATCCTCGGTTCAAGACCATCAGGGCCAGCACCCCCGTGAGGCAAGACTGATTTAAGAAGTTGCAGGACGTTGGCTTTAGAGACTAGGGTGAGAACCAGAGGGGAAAGAGAGGATAGGTGGGAGGATGCTGAGAGCACTGCACTTGGAAGGGTAGTGAAGAGGGAGTTAAAAGTGTTAGCTATAGTGGTCGGATTAGTGCAGGCAGCATTGTTGATAAGCATTTCACTAGGGGCTTGGGTGCGTGAGTTGCCAAGAATATGGTTAATTTGAGACCAGTAGGTTTTGGGGTTGCTAACTGAGGCCTGTAGGAGTCCTCTAAAATAGTTACTTTTGAAGATGCAAATTTCTCTTACATAAATTACATAAAGAGCAGTAAGCAACAAGGTCGGCGTGATGGGAGGAGGCTTTCCATTTGGCCCAAAGTTTGTCATGCATCTTAAGCTGTTGGAGAAGGGGTGCTTTAACCATTTGGAGGGAGAGCTACACACCCGCTGCCTGTTGGAGGGGATGTGTTTAGCCTGCAAGGCAACCAGGGTGCTGGTAAAATACTCAGTGGCCTGGTCAATGTTGTCAGTAGTAAATAGGGGAGGCCAATTGACAAGACTTGGGTCTCTAAGGAAAAAAGAAAGGTCCAAGGCTGAGTAATCTGACATAGTGACTACTCTGAGGGTAAGAGGGGAGGTCTGGCATGCCAGACACAGATAACAGGGGAATAGTTGCTAATGGAGTCTGCAAGACCATGGACGGTGTGAATTCTGTCAGGTTGGTTGATAAGAACCCAGTCTAATAGAGTGGGTGGTCCCGCTATTGCAGTGTCTTGTGGGCTGTGAGACTATCTGAGATAAGCTAGCATTACTAATAGAGGAAGTTAAGGCATGTGAGTTGGGGCCAAGCCAGTCTTGGTTGAAGTCCCCAATACAGATGACCAAGCTATCTTTAGTTGCTGAAGGAAGAAACCCAAGAATTCATCAAGACCTTTGATTGCAAGATTTAGGAGGAATGTAGGCACATAAGATGTGCAGCTTCTTAGCATTCCCTAGTAGAAGAGTGTGAAGGACTTTGCAGTGCTCAAAGGAGGTACAGGGGAGTAGGGATGTGTTTAGGTGGGTCTTAGGGTAAAGAACAAGACCACCAGCCCCCTCTCAGAAGAGAGGTGATCAACACAATGCATATTGTAACCGGGAAGAGCAAACAAGGCGCCAGGGAGGGATGGCTTGAGCCAGGACTCAGATATACCCAGCAAATCGGGTTTGTAGGTTCTGACCCAGGCTTCCAACTCTGGGTGGTTTACTACCAGGCTTATAAATTGATCTTTAGGCCTTGTGTTTGAGTAGCATTTGCAGAGCCAGTCTGGCTGTGCAGGTGTGGAAGGATGGGGGGGCTAGGGTTTGTTTCTGTGTGATCCGACAGGGTTAGGGAGATAACCACAATCCAGGTGGCCACTAGGGCGAAAGCAGCTTGGCTCTGAGTAGAAGAGGAGCATTTGGACCGCGGTAGGTAAAGGACAAGTAGGCAAAAGGGCTTCAGGTGAGGTACTCATAACTGATAGCACACTGGGGGGAGCGTACTAACAAATTGGAAAATATCTGGTCCACCAAGCACCCATTAGTATGATTAGGGTACGAGAGAGGAGGAGGGACTAGGTAGTCGAGGATTAAAAAGCAGAATGGGGTAAGAAAGGCAAGGAGATAAGTGGAGGGAGACATTGTGTAATAGAGGGTTAAGCGAGAAATGAGTGGCCAAGCAGAGAGAAAGTAATGACAGGCAGGACAGTGTAAAGAGAGAGGAGCTAGAGTTGTTGGTACAGTGAGGTAAGGGTTAAAACTACAAAAAGGAAAAGGAAAGGGCTGTAAGGTAGGGCAAGCTATGGACTGGACCAAGCATGGGAGGGGGCTAGATACAAGAGGAGCAGAGCAGGGGACTGCCCCAACAGGAAATGTGGTGCAGTGGTCAGGGCAGTGGGCACTGGAGTACAGACACCACTGACCAAGGGTTCAGTTCCTGTCACAGGATGGAGGATGGGAAGACAGGTTCCTCTAGAGCTGGGCAGAAACAAGAGGTGAGAAGGGAGGAGTACTAGGTAGAAGGGGGAAGGAAGATTATGGCAGTTTATATAAGGGACGGGCAGTAGGGAGAGAGAGAAAATGGCAGTGAGCAGAGCACAAGAGTGCCCTCAAGTGATTCAACCATAGAAGTTGCAGAGGGAGGAGTGGGCAGTTAGAAAATACATGGCAGGTGTCATGACAGACATCAAGGTATTAAGGAAATGACTACCACGGGTGGGAGGGGGGAGCCACCGCATAGCGGGTGGGGCAAACACTCTGCCAGCTGTTAAGGGCTCTGTGTGACAGGGCTGAAATAAGGCCCTGCCCCATTTGTTATGCAGAGAGAGTTTAAACGCAAGGGTCTGTTTTATCCTCTCCTGTCTCTTCTCTGGTTGCACAACCAGATTTTCTTGTGAGACCTAAGAACTGATCACTCTGACGGTCTCGTGATTCTCCGCCTCTCACCATCTCTCTGCCTTCACTTGCATTTCTTTTATTCTCCCTTACATATCTGTGGGTATAAAAATATATGTGAATCCCTGTGTGGAAATGTCACTGATACTGGAATCCCTTTGTTTAAAACTGTATATAGTTATACTGTTGAAATGATTGCAAAAAGCTATTTGGAACTCAAGGGGTTAACCTGAGAAACTGGTTTGCAAACTCTCTGAGATGCTGTAAACAAGAGGTCAGTTCTGGGTCATTGTTCTTTTAGCTGCACCTGCTAAAACTGACAAGAACACTGTGTGAGAAGTAGAATGTTCTGTTAACGAGCTCCCTACAAAGACTTGTTATAAAAAGCTGCAAAGTTTTGCAAGGGGGAGAGACTAAGACTGAGAGACTGAGATTGAAATAGAGAAGAAAAACTCAGAAGGACGGCTCTGCTTTCTATGTACTGCCATTGTAAATGTTTATACTGAACAATTTATATTTTTTATTTTGCTGTTATTGATAATAAAACGCTACTTGCGAATTTTGAAACTTTCTGGTTTTCCTATGCTTCCTGACCTGTGCCTCAATAGATGGTGTTAACAGTGGGATTTACACTCTGCATACTCTAAGCCTGGAGTTTTGTGCATGGGTACTAGACATAGTACTAGGAAAGCATAGAAGAAAGGTGAGGATTCTGCAGCAGCAAGCCCTGGAGTCATTACCAGAAAGATGGCAGCCAAACTAGCAGAGACAGAAGTCCAAGTGGAGACTGTACAGCCAGCACCAGTGATGGAAAAAAAAACTGTGGTCGGGTAGCAAGTCTGCACCCAAAGGGGCAGATATTCAGAGGAGTTACACATGCCTAACCACAGACATGCGCCCCGGTGCCATGGTCAACCAACGTGAATGCGCTGCACAAAATGCATTGCGCAGCTGCACAACAGTAATGTATGCGGCGCAAGTACAAGGGGGCGTATCCAGGAAGAAGCCATGCAATGGCATATTTAGTGGAATGGCACAGTGCAATTCAGGAGCACCTCCCAGAATGCGCCACACAGAATTGAGCCTATAAAATGAGGCTCAAACACACACACAGCAGATGCGCAAGGCACAGAACCTGTCAGAGGTGGATGCTAGGCCATACTTGATGGAGGCAGCGATGAGGGGTGTGAGGAGGAGGAGGGAGGAACAGCAATGTGGCCAAGGAAGGGCCCGCCGGCGGTATGCTACACACAGACCGTACCGTGCCTGCCTCACCTTTGAGGACTATGGAGATCATGTGCCAGTACCGGCTGAACTGGGCAATTCTGAGGCAACTCTGTGAGCTGTGCCATGATGAGTTGCAGACACCAACCAGGAGGAGCCATGCTAGGATACTGGAGACCAAGGTGACAGCAGCTATGTGCCTGTTCGCCATGGGCAACTTCCAAAAACCAATGGGGGAATCACTGGAATAATCCAGTTGGCCACATCCCATCTCCTCACACAGTTCCTCAAAGCTCTACTGCCACACGCTTCGGAGTTCATTCAATTCCCAAGCACACAGGCAGAGCGTACAGCAAACATGCAGGACTTCTACAGGGTGGCACGCATGCCAGACGTGATTGGGGGTGATACACTGCATCCACGTGACCATACGCAACCCACCTGGCCCAGAGGGTGCCGCCTACATGAATAGAAAGGGATACCCATCAATCAACTGCCAGGTGGTGTGCAATGCTATGGAGTGCATCATCAATGTCTATGCCACCCACCCTTGGAGTGCGCATGATGCATTCATGTGGCACAGCTCCATCCTGTGCCAGAGGTTTGAGCTTGGGGAGATCCCCATGGGTCATCTTGTAGGTGAATAAGGCATGAGATGGGGTGTGGGGGTGGCTGTGCAGGGGCAGAGGCCCACGCCACATGCAGCAAGAGCAGACAAGGTGGCTGTAGGGGGTAGGGGTGAGGGTAGGGGGACAAGCAATGCAATGAGCTAACCTGCACATCTTACCCACACAGGTGACAGCGCATACTCCCTGTGCCCCTGGCTGCTCACCCCCATCTGGCACCCATCCAACCCTGCAGAGGACAGATACGAGGCCCACATCGCAACACGCAGCATCATTGAGTGAGTCTTTGGCATGCTCAAGATGCGTTTGTGTTGCCTAGACAGGTCCGGTGGTGCCCTACAATACAGCCCTGCAAAAACCTGTGGACTATTCCTGGCCTGCTGCATGCTGCACAACATGGCCATTGACCGTGGGATAGCCGTCCAGGTGGAAGAGGACGACAGCAGTGATGAGGATAGGGAGGATGACCCGGATGCGAGTGTGCAACCGCCCATGCAGAGGAGAGACCCCAGGATGGCCACATGTGCCAGGATACACTGGGCAACAATCATACAGGAGCACTTTGGTAACCGCAGGTGAGTAACAGCGACGACAGCAGTGCAGGCACGGAACAGGCATTCACACACACTCTTAGGTGCAAGGCCACACAGGGAGGCATTCAGGGACACTGGCGCACACACATCAGGGACAGCTGCACACCCACAGCACAGTGCACATGCATGTGCGCGGCACACACACACACACACACACACACACAGGACTGGACACAGGGCTGGCTGCGACATGACATGCACATGCAGCAACGGCAACATAACGAATCGCACAGCTGGGCACAGTGGGCCATGCGGCTGGCACAGCCGGATGTGGCGGCCTTAGTGGTAGGCTGGCGCGACACACACACACACACACACGTGCAACTGCATGTGGTATGGATCAGACTGAAGGCACCAGCACACTGGCATGGCCGGCACAGTGCTGACCTCATCATGCCCACTCCACAAGGCCCCGCAGCACAGCATGCACACATGGAGGCCACGCCACATGCCAAACATACGTGCCACCATACGCACACGTGCGTGAACAAACAAGTGTGCATGAGGCAACAGCTGCGGGCAACAGGATGGGACAGCACAACCAGCAGGCCTACCATGTGGATGCATGGCCACATGGGCAGCCATGCCCAGGCTGTGTGGCAGCCACAGGCTGCTCAACAGCTATTGGAGGTGTACTTAACACACTTGCGGGGGTAGAGGTGTGGGAATGCAACCGGGTCCTCGCTGGCATGAACAGGCCAGCAAAGAGATTACTGCTGGGAGTGTCTGGGATGACCATGTCCGAGCCCAGCGACAGCCATGCTGGGGTCACCAGATGCCAGGTCCATGGTGTCGACGCTGTACTACAGGGAGTTCTACACACCCTGCCATGCCCACTGGACACCAGTGTTGCAAATCTGGCTGTGATGGCACTGGCAATGCGGTCCAGTGATATGATTGTGGCCTCCCGCAGCTGCCGGATCTCACCAATTAGCTGTGCGCGTCCAATGTCTGCACACTTGGACTGATGGAGCAACTCCACCTGCAGTGTGCGTAACTGGGCCCTGAGCATTGCCTGATTGTCCATGGAGGCCTGCAGCAGCCTGGTGTGCTCGTCCAGCCTGTCAGCACCACGTGCATCCTGGGGATGACGCTGACCCACTGGGGGTGTGGTGGCATGCCTGGCAGCATCCCTTGCACAGGGGGTTGGGAATGTGGGGGTGCCCCATTGGCGGCCCCTGTGCTGTGCTGCACGGTGGCCACCACTGCCCTCCACCGCTGCCCAGCCACCTGCTGGGCCATCTCTATGGCTCCTGTGTCCACAGAACTGACCCTCCCACGGCCAGAGGTGGCACCACTCACTACCATGCAGCCATGGACAGGGGGCGGCTGCACAAACACTGTACCACCACTGGTGGTGACTGCCGCCAGTGTGCAGGCTTGTACCCTGGGTGGCATGCCCAGTCCCGTGCCACTCAGGATCAGTGTCAGGTCATCATCTGTGTCCGACACCCCACTCACCTGTGTAACTGGTATGGGTAGGTCCTCGATAAGCAGTAGGTCCAACAGGGGGTCATCATCGCCAAACCCTAGGATGTCCAGCAGCCCCACACTGCCATGCCACTGACGATCCATGACCCTGATGCCAATGGATGTAGATGGCTCATCCTCGCTGGGTCCAGCATCATCGGCTGCGTCCTGCATCCCACCCCTGATGCATGATGGCACTGGAATACACAACAGTGATATACGTGATGAGGATGGCAATGTGCACACCGAGCCACAAACATTGTGTGGGGGCATGCGTGACAACGCAGTGCTGTCAAGAAACAGAGTATGCACACGATGCAGTACACAGTATGGTGGACATGCCATGCACGGTGCACATGCCGGGCCAGCCATGTGCAGTGGATGCAGCACATGATGCTACAGCACTGGATGGCCGGCATGCCTGAGCCGCTCACCTCCAAGGCCTACCCTACCAGTGGTGTGCCATGAGGTCGCCTGTGCCCCTGTGGGACATGCTGTGCCCCGGGTCCACTGAGTGGGCAGCACCGAGGGTCTGGCCAGCAGTGCTGCACACCCTGGGGCTGGGGCCACGGTCAAGGTATGGTGCCCCTGCCACTGCAGCACCGCACACAGGTGGACACAGCCATGCATGGTGGGCACATGTGTGCCCTCCACTGCTGCATGCCACACATGTAAGGGGCCCATGGCACTGCTGCTGCCATGCTTGCACGCTGCCGGGTGGCACACCCCCCTCCACACACACACACACCTCCCACTGACTCATTGTGCAGTGAGGGGCTGCCATCCATCTGGAAACCGCCTCCCGGTACACCCTTAATGGCAGCGCAGACGATGGATGCTGCCACCAACTCCTCCCCTGCCATGAGTACAGGTGCGGCTCCTGGGTCCCCGCCCATTCTGCTGTGGGATGCCCTGATGGTGGCCGCCTTCTCCTTAATGCACCGCCGGTCTGTACCCATCTTCTTCTTGCACTCCTGTGCACTCCTCTGATGTCTGCCGTTAGGGTTGACATATGTTGCCACCTCATCCCACCCTGTGGCACATTCCTGCGAGGTGCCCATGGCCCCACTAAACACTTCCTCCCTGTCGAGGTAAGCCTCAAATAGGGCCTGCTGCTCATCTTTCATGAAGTTGGGCCTGCGCTTCCATGCAGACCCCTGCTCCTCAGTTCCCACCATCTCAGACATGATGCTACCTGTGGAAGGTAACACAATGGCACAATTCGTGGACTGGCAGGCCATCCTGGATCACTGCAGCACAGGTGTGGTGCTCCTTACTGAAATGGCTGCAATACCTGTTAGTGCCCAGTGCAGCATTGTGGCCCTTTTATGGCTCATTTCATGCAAATGAGTAGCAGTGCAATTGTAATGGGATGCAAATGTGCCTGACTGCACCTGGCATTGGCCCATGAGCCTATTTACATACGCCATCTGAATATTGCAGGGTTGTGCTCTGCGCAAACGTACTGTACCAGAGAGGGTCGCTGGCGCATCTCCTGCACATGCGTGGTGCATGTCAGTGCAACCGTCATGTGCACCATGGGTGGCACTATAGCTTGTGTGGTCTATTGCACACCTGTGCACAATGTGCAACATGCTCCCACTGCACAGCACTGCACATGTGCAGAGCAGCACTGCTGGGTGGGAGTATGGGGTCAGGGTCGTGACCCCACATACATGCACTGCATGACCCTGGAGCGCATTGGTGGGCAATGAGCCGTAGGACATATGGCGCATGTTGATGTGCTGTGCTGTCAGGTCGTATTGCACAGCCATGCCACATGTGCCATACGTCCTAACGCGCATTGCCCACCAATGTGCTCCAGGGTCATGCAGTGCGTGTACGTGGGGTCACGACCCTGACCCCATACTCCCTGCCCAACAGTGCTGCTCTACGCATGTGCAGTGCTGTGTGATAGGCATCTGGTGTGCATGAGGTAGCGCAGTGGTCTAAGGCTCTGAGCTGCAAATCTGGTGACATCCAGCAGACCAGACCTGGGTTTGAATCCCACAGCTTCCATTTGCATACTGTGTGACCCTGAGCAAGTCACTTAACCTCCTTGTGCTCCCAGGTCGCTCCTGTAAAAAAGCTTTCAGCTTAGTGTGCTATACCTGGTTGAACAACTAAATAAAAAAAAAAAAAAAATATACAAATCCATGCTGCATGGCCATGGCAAGGGGCACTCAGTTGCACATCGGGCGCTGTGTGGTTCCACGTGCTGGCTATGCAGGTACACGTGGTTGGGCACAGTGTGGCAGATGGCAGACATGGCAGTGTTGGGTCAGCATGTGCACTGGGCAGGGAACTGGTCCGATGTTGAGGTGGCGAATCTGGTGGCCCTTTTCCTGCCACTGGAGGACTGGTTATATGGTGTGGCAGAGCTCCAGGAGCCTAGGTCCCAGGTGTGGGAGAGGGTGGCCACCGTCCTGGAGCGGCGGACTGAGGTGCCACTGCACAGCTGAGCAGTGCAGGCACATATATGGAGACTTCCGCAGGAAGGATCCTGGCAGGCTCTGATGGCTGCAGAAGAGGGCATGTCAGGGGTCTGTGCTGCAGCCAGGTAGGTGTTCCCATAACACTGTGCATGCTACCATTGTGCACTGCATCTGCGGCTACACAGGGGGGGCAGCGCTGGTGGCTGGTGCATGTCCTCCATTGCTGCACTGTATGTCTGTGCTGTGCACGTTGACGTTGGGCCATACACCATGCCCCACACACGGGCCTGTGCACCTGCCCGTGCTGTGCCAGCACTGGGCACTGTCAGCTGTGGGTGGGTCTGTGCATGGCATGCCACTCATGTCCATTATCTCTCTCTGTTCCATCCACAGGACTGAAGGAGCGCAGGTGGGCCAGGGTGGCCACCAACAGGGGCAGGTGCAATGGTGATGGTGGTGCTACAGCTGCACCGGTGTCTGGGCAGGCAGGTGAGTGTGTGTGACATGGTGTGCAGGTCATTGCTTGCACTGGGGTGTGCTGTGTATTATGGCAAGGGGCAGTGATGTCATGCATGGCCACTGCATTGGGCAGTTCCCAGCCCCACTGTCTGTGCCATGATGCACAGGGGGATGGCCTTGCACGTGACCTGTGTGTGGTGGTGGCCCGTCTCCATTCCTGGTAGGGTGGGTGTGTGTGCACACATCCCATGGTGTGTGACTGCTGCAGGGGGGACTACTGTACTGCCTGTGGGGCCCTTGCACCAGTACTGTGTGATCCACTGGCACAGGTGTGGGGGCAGGACTGTCACAGGCAACCATGCAGTCAGCCCATGGGGTGCAGCGGTGTCAGTGGCTGCTGTCACTGTGCACATGCCAGTTCCAGTTCTGTCCACCTGTGGGTGTGGCAGCTGTCCCATACACACCAGTGGGTGGGCTCAGGCTCCTTGTGGTCCATCACTCATTGCCTGTCTTGTTTCCCCTCTTGTAGGTCAGGCCAGGCCTCTGGCCAGAAGACGCTGGCAAGACTTGGGCAGTGGGTTCCGTGTGCTACATGGACTTGTGTGGCTGCACATTGCATGGACGAAAGTCCTCATCCGTGTCTGCAGGTGACATCTTGGTGCTACCCGGGCGCTGGTTCAGGAGGTGCACCAGCTGAGGGAACTGCAGTGGCATCTGTGACACTAGCCCAGTCCCCTTCTCACCATTGTTCCCTCTGTTCCTGTGTCCTTACTCCCATTCCCCTTGTTGGCCACTTTGCACCCCCTTCCCATTCACTTACCACTGTTTGTTTGCCCTGTTGGCACACCACTGTTCTGTTATGTAGTAAAGCTTTCTGTTCATACACCTCTGTGTCTGCATCTCCTTTGCCTGTGCAGTGCTGCACTCTGCCTACATTGTTCTGTGCTGCTCTGGGGTGTGCCCATTCTGTACCACTTCTGTGCCCTATGTGGCGTGCTACCGTGTGCAGTGGCTGCTGTGTACCTCTGTGGCATGGGCCCTTGGGCTGTTGCTGTGCATCTGGCCTTTGTGCGGTCCACTGCCTTGTGTCCCTGTTTGCCTCTGCTAGCCTGCCTTCCACCTGCACCATTGTCTTTGCTGGGGCTGGGGCTGGTGTGCAGTGTGGTGCTGGGCCCTATGTCCCTGCTTGGTGGCGTGGCTTGTGCATCCTGTTCCCCAGTGCCTGTACATCTCTTGTGCAGTGCCATGGGCCTGCCAGATTCCCTTTCATCTGGGTGGGTGGCTGGGTGTGTTTGGTGGCCTGTGTGTTTCTGTCTGGCCTACTGTCACTGTGGTCCCATGGCTGTGTGCCTGTGCTGTGCACCATGGTCACGCTCCCCTTGTGGTTTGGGACTGCCAGGGCTGGTCTGGCACTCTGCTCTTGTGCTACCCTGCCTGTGTACCCCTTTGACTGTGCTGCTTGCTCAGCATGCTTCTTGCTACTGTAGAACGTGATGTGCAGAGACTCCAAAATATGGATAGAAAGATTTCTCCACCTGGTCACTATAGACTGTGGTGGAGGAACACAGACTGGTTAGACAATGGCTAAGTATACTCCTTAGCAGTGAAAAAAATCATAGCTATAAATTAATTAGGGATGGGGAGAATAGTACGTTGTCTGTAAATTTCCTTTGCCTAATGTGTTTTTTTATAACCTTTTTTTTTTGTAGTTGTATTTTATTTTCATGTGATTTAAACATGTCTTCTATTATGATTGAATTGACTTAGATAATTATCAGTATGAAATCAATACTGAATTGATTTACGGTTTTATATTTATTTCCTTAAACATGAAGGGAAAATCCTTACGAATTGTTTTTTTGAAGTTATTAAACAAATGGGAATGGGGAAGACTGTGTTAATTTTGCTGTGTGAAGTGTTACCATTTTCACATGAAGTTAATGTGTTTGATCTTTTGATTAATTTGAAGTTTAAAATACAAAAAAAATTCCCTACTCGGGGGGGGGGGGAGTTAGCGTACACTATGTTTCTTTGGAGCTTATTAATGCATGATTTTCATAGCAATCCATGTGTTTACAATGCACTGTATTTAGATGTGTTACGGAAGAGTTACTTCCGTATCTCCTTGTATTTAACAGTATGAAATTAATGCTTGTTGGTTTTCCTGTTTATTTTCTTTTTTTTTTTTCATCTTTTTTTTCCTTATTTTTTCCCCTTAGACATGAATGAAATGTCCTTTATGATTCGTTTTTTGAAGTTGTTATATGGATACGAAGGGGAAAGACTTCATGTGGTATTTTTTACTGTATGAACAGTTTTTGCATATTCTTTCCACGTGATGAAAATGTGTTATGATTTATTTTGAAGTTTTAATAAAAAAATTCCCTTCCTCTTTTCGAGAAGTGCCATGGGCTCTTTAACATCCTCCTGAACTACCACTGGAATGGGCAGATGGGACCTTGGTTTGATATCTCATCCGAAAGACAGCACCTCAGGAGTTCAGCATCCCCTTCATGAAGCACTACAGTGTCAGTATTGGGATTTACCCCAAGTGCCTGGTGTGGGGGCTAGAAACCGCAACCTTTTGATCTTCTAGCCTCAGAGGTGAGTGTGCAACCTGCTGAGTGTTCCAATACATAATACGTTCACTAAACACTACAGTTTTGACATTGTCTCCTACTGACATGCTGGCTTTGGCTTCTGTGTTGTGCAAGGCCTTCTTACTCGGGATCATTAGGTCCTGCCATCCTCCCTCAGTCTTAGGTACTGCTTGGGAATCATTCCCTAATGAGACTTAATAGAGAGAGACATCCTGGAAGAAGATAGAATAGTTGCCAACAGGAACAGTAGCTCCTTGAGAGAATCTCCTCCACTGAGCCACAAGTGTCCTTCCTTCATCCCTGCTTGGGTACAGATGATTATACTGCCTGCTTTCACCGGATATTCCTCTTCTGATGCCCCCAATGGCATCCATACTAAGGTTTCCATATCCTCTCCTGTGTGCCTGGTGTGTTCCTGGTTGCTTCAGTCCCTTCCGGTCCAGTGATCCTCCAAGCTTGTCTTTGTCTGGGAACTGAGGTATGCTGGGAACATCATTACATAGGCGTCAACAAGGCATGATGGCATGGGTGGCCTCAGCTTGCAAAAAACTTCTGAGTGATCCTGATGCTGATGGTGTACAGTTCCATGATGTGACTCAATGTAGGGAGATTCTCTCAAAGATCTACAGTTATGGTAGACAACTATTCTTTCAGAGGAGCTATTCTACTCACAACTTGGGTTCAGGCTTTCCCCCCAGTTAGCAGATTACAGGCAGTCTTAACAGATGACATGTTACATCATGAAATGCATGCTGCACCTAATAGCCTCAGTGTTCACAGTGCCTCTAGCAGTACTGCCCATGAGGACAACTCGGTGGATGCTCGATACCCAGTGGTCACAGGCATTGAACCCTTGAAACTGTCCCATTTAAGTGACCAAACCCCTGGTGAGGTCCATGATATGGTGGTCACTGGAGGAAAGCCTTCTCCAGTACTTCCCTTTCTTCTGACTGGAGACAGAAGGGACTCTCACTATGGATGTCTCCCTGTTGGGGTGGGGAGCTCACTGCCAGGATCTCCAGACACAAGGTGTCTGGGGACTCATCAGAAACATATCTTCACATTGGTGTTCTGGAGATGGGTGCAGTTCTGTATGGTCTGAAAGCCAAGTGGACTTAGCCAGCCAAAAGGCAGTTCTTCCCCAGATGGACATATCTACAAGCAATGAGGTGCACACTCTTATCCTCTCTGCAGGGAAGCAATGAGAATGTGGGAATGGTGCCTGAAGCAGGGGATCTTGCTTCAAGCAATCTTATCTGCCAGGGCTCCAGAACACTCTGGTAGACCAAACTGAGGCAGATCCTTATGAGTGGTCGCTAGCACCAGATGTCTTGAGGTCACTATTTGATGGATGGGTCATTCCAGATGCGGACATTTTTGTAACCCTATTCAATGCTAAAAAGGTTTTGGAGTACTTAATGAATCTTTCTGATGCAGGCCTGCAGTATTTTACAGTTTAGTTCCACCTATTTGCTATATTGGCATACCACAAATCTGTAAGTATCAGCTCTTTGGCGCAGCAACCACTGTTTGAGAGGGGTATTCTACCCACAAGATCTTTCATAAGGAAGCTAGTGGCTCCATGGGATATCACTCTTGTGTTGGATATACTCACTTGCAAGTGCTTCAAGCCTATTGTGACTTGTGACTTAGTTTCTAACTTGGAAATAAGCATTTCTGGTAGCTGTCACCTCTACACATAGAGTATCTGAAATCTATGCTCTGATTAAAGATCCTCCATATACTGTTTTTCATAAAGATAAGGTAGATCATCCTCAAGGATATCTCTCTCCATTGAGCCACATCATGGAACTATAAACTGTTGGTCTCAGGACCACCCAGAAATTTTTGCAGGCTGTCGCTGTCCATGTTGATGTGACTCATCAGCGCCTATATAATGTGGGCATCCCCAGTGTACCTCAGTTCTTTCTTCCACCATCAACCACTTGGTCCACTGCTGCTGAAGAACAATGTCAAACTTCTGCAAGTATCTGCTCATAATATTTCTAAGTTTGTTATTTTGACTTTAACTTGTATGCTGCCACCAAAGGACAAGGAACCATTGCTCTATTATTGACCACTCCTATTGTATCTTTTGCCTTGGTACAGACCACAGTGTTAAAGCCTGCACAGTTTGCCAGGGTTTTAATCAGGCAATCAGGAGATATTGCAGAAGACATTAGAAAATGATTTATTACTACAAGGAATGGATAAAAAGACTGCTGCAAAGGCAACTTTACCATCATCAACCATTTCTGTTCCTGCTTCACCGTCAGCCCATAAATCTCCACTGTTGATGCTGGCTGTCACTGAATCATCGAAGAAAAAGGATAAATCCTCAGTTGGTGAATAAACACCACCATTCTGACAAGGACAAGTGCAGAAAGGAAAAAGACACTTCACTTCACCGCTCCCATTCACCTGTACAAGTAAGTGTACAGATAAAGATGGGTCCCAGCCTCGAGCTACAGAGCCTGCCCCCAGTCCCCCTGGATGTCTCCAACACCAACCTGTCTTCCATGGCTGCAGATCTGCAGCCAGTTCCACCGTCTGGCACTGCCCTGTCAACAGTTCCACCGTCGACCCCTTCAGGCTCCATTGATGCGCAGGCATTAAACCAAATAATGTCAGAACTGTTTCTGCATCTGCTGCCACCATCAGTTCCTGTTGCATTGGTGCCACTGGCTGGCCCATCATTGACATTTCCATCAATATTCCAGTTTTCAGTCCCTGATACTGTACCAGGTCCTGAGCGACTGCCATCAATGGGACACCCATCGTCCATGCCACCTCAGTTGTCTCCCCATCCCGTTGACCCTAAGCTGATGACAATCGATAAACTGGAATACAATCCAGAATACATGGAGGAGGAGGCCATGGATGAGCAGGAAGGGGTTATAGATGTGGTCAGCTCAAGCTCCACTCTTTCCTCTTGCTTAGAGTGTGTGAAAAAGGCATCTAGATCTCCCCCTGAGGATGCCTCTTTTCAAGCTGGTTCAGGCTAAACTAGGTTCCAAGCTGAAGAAGAAGATTTCTTCCAAGAAAAATCTTTGAATTCTTGGAGGTCTTGGCCTCTCCTACTGCAGTTATTGCAATTATTCCTCCTGTGCATTCAGCCCTAGAGGGTGTTACTTTGGTAGCCTGGTACAGGCTTGTTCAACTGCCTGCAATTTCGAGAAAGGCGGATAAATAATATCCAGCACCTCCTTCCAAGCCATATTACTCTTCACATCCTGAAACAACTCTGTAGTGATTATAGCTGCACACAATAGAGCTAAGGCTCCTAAGCCCATGAGCTCTTTTCCTCCTGATCAGGAGATGAGATGGCTTGATGTGATGGGGAAGAGGATTTTTGATTCTGCTTACCTGGGCTTAAGAATTACTATCAGGCATAGGATCAAATATCAGAATTGCCTGTAGAAAACAGTGGCCCCTGGTGTAGAAGCTACCAGATGGCTAGGATAAAATACTAGTTCAGCATATATAGGTAATGGCCAGGAAGCATCTGCTCAGATCAGCCCTTGTTGCCTCTGATGCAGCAGCCAGGGCTGTTAACTCTGGGATTTGCCTCTTCCACTAATCTTGGCTAAGGATGACTTGACTGGGTTTTCATCTATGTACAACAATCCAACTGAATGTTCCTTTCAAGGGGGAAAATTGTTTGGCACTGATCTTCAAAATAAGGGAATTAAAAACTTCTTGAATGACTCCAAGACCCCTATATTCTTTGAACCTGAAAACCCAGAGAAGGGGTTGCAGTTTTTTTCAGGGGTCATGTGTCCATCTGGGCCATGGTTACTCCAGAGACCCTGGTCACAGTGCCCAGAGACCTCAGCCTTCCACTTCCCAAGTCCCAACCCTGCCCCCTGGTGCCCATGCCAGGCTTACAAAAGGCCAGACCATTACTGGCATGCCTGTCATCCCTGGCACCTTCTGACTCTACTCCCTTTCTTCCAGCCTCAGTGCCTCCAGAAGTACTGGTTGAGAGGCTGCATCTCCCTCTTGTCAAAGTGGGGGGAGATCACTACAGATGCTTGGCTACTGGAAGTGGTTCAGCGGGGACATGCCCTAGAGCTCCTTACTGTTACCCCCCTGTTGCCAAACCATTATCATCTGGGACATCTTACCCGTCTGCTTGAGGAGGTTCAAACTGTCCTCTGCAGAAGGGCTGTGGAACCTATCCTGGTGTCAGAGATAAGTCAAGGCTGTTACTCCAGGTATTTGGTTCTAAAATGGACTGGTCATATAAGACCCGTACTAGACCTTTGGGGTCTGAACCTGTTCATAGAACACAAGAAGTTCAGAATTGTCTCCCTGTAATCCCTTCTTCCCCTCCTGTTACAAGGGGGATTGGATGGTTACCCTAAACATAAGACACATACCTTCATGTCAGTATTTGCAGATCTTACAGACAATATTTGTGTATCATACTTCAGGGCTCTCACTACCAATTTCGTATATCTTGCCCCTTGGTTTGTGCTCTACATCATGTGTATTTACCAAAGTATTTGCTGCAGTGACTGCTGCCCTCCTCAGGGAGGGTCTGTACATCTGTCCTTACATAGCTGATTGACTGTAAAAGGTCTTATATCAGAAAGGCATTATGTACACACTGTTTCAGACCAGGCAGTTGTTCAGCCAGCTAGAAATACTGATGAATGAGCCAAAGTAGGTCCTTACTCCTTTCTGGAGGTTTCAGTACATATGAGTCATTCTGGACATGGGTCTTGGTTGGACCTTTCTGCCCTCTGACCATGTCATGGCACTACTGTAGTGGCACAGGCACAGCTGGTTTCTGCAACCATCATGCATCAGACAGATGTCTGCTAAGACTGATTGATCTTGATTCTAAACTATAAAAAAACAAAATCCATGATCTTTGCCCACCGTCAGAGTCCTCATCGTGACTTCCCACTGACCATCATCAATTCACTAGGATCCCCACTTGAGCAAATTGAGTCTTTCAAATATTTAGGTGTCACCCTGGACACGTCCCTCACCTACCATGCCCATATCCAACGTCTGTCAACCACTATCAACTCCAGGCTCAGGCTTCTATACCGCCAAAAACATTGCCTCCCCTGACGGCTATCTGTCTAGCCATGACCTCTTCTGTTCTCTCCCTGATAGATTACAGCATTGTCATCTACAGCACTGCTGATCCCACTGCCTTGTGACGCATCAGAGTCACCCTCAACAGAGCATGCAGACTGGTCACTGGCTGCAACAGATGGACGCACTCAGGTGATCTGTACAAGTCTGCCGAATGGTTGCCATTTGACCTTTGTCTTTGGTACCATACATGCCAGCAGGCCAAGAAAATCCACCTTGGACAAGCCCCACCTGGTCTGCTCAGCCTCATCTGCCCCGGCCCGCTGGTCAGAATCTCCTGTAGTACTACTGGGACCTCCCTACTAGTCCCCCACTGTCGAACCTCCCTTGGTCAAATAGCCTTTTTATACAGAGCCCCCCCCCCCAATCTCCCTGGAGCCCAGGATCAGACCCTTCAAGACTAGTCTCAAAGCTCTTTTGCTAGACTCCTCAGCCTGTGACTGTCCCTAACCCTGTCTTTCCTCCTGCTCCCCCCACATGTCGGGGCTTTGTATTATAACTCCACCTCATAAATGGTTATGATATATTATGTACATAAATGTGTAACATGTATTAACTAAGTATTATGGATAACGCTGGGTCTTCCTCGCCCTAAGATAATTGTTCTGTTCCCCCATCTGTGTGTTTTTTTGTACCTCTTTCTTTCTTCTGAACATTGAATTGATAATATTGTAAGCATAATTCCATTCCTTGTTTTCTCAAACCTCAACACTATATGGCTTTATATTGTATGTAAGTCCTTCATTGTTCTCTGATGTGGAGCCTTTGTAAAGGAGTCTATGACTCAAAGGGTTGTAATTCCAAATGTTGTTAAATAAATAAAAAATAAATAAAATAGATCTAATGGTGACTGCCATTTTGACTGTCCCATTGGCCTGGCTTCATAGGAGGATCCCACAGTGGCTCCTCTGAGTGCAATGGGCCCAACATTCTAAGCTGGAGTGTCTCTCGGCAGTCACTCCTCCTCTCCGTCATTTCCTGCTATTGCAGTTGGACCATTCCAACCTAGAGACAGGGTCCCCATTCCTAAGGCCCTACCTCCTCTGCTGGTAATGACCACAGATACCTCAGATTCAGGTTGGGGTGCTCATCTGGGACCCTTCAGAACCCAGGGCCAATGGGGCCCTCTGGATACAGTGCTTCACAGCAACACTCTGGAGATGAGGACTGTTCTGCATGGTCTACAGACCTTCGCCCCCCCCTCCTTCTAGGGAATCAGCTGTTGATTCACACAGACAATATGTCAATGATGTACTATCAACCAACAGGGCAGGGTTCATTCATACACACTCTGCAGAGAGGTGGTATTCCTCTCTAGTACCCTGAATGCACTGGCAGATCAACTGAGTGGATCCAAGGCACTCTGCCATGAATGGGAACTCTCGTACTCAGTCATGGATGACCTTTTTGAAAATGGGGTCAACCAGACATAGACCTATTTGCATCTCCATGTGAAGCAAAACTGCCATGTTTCTGCTAGCTCGCACCAGTGCCTAGAGTTTTGTGGTGCAACGTGTTGTCCCTCTCTTGGAAAGGGAGGTTTCTGTATGTTTTCCTGCCATTCCCTCTAATACAGAGGGTTCTGGTAAACCTGTGAGCTGAGCCTGCCACCCTGATTCTGGTGGCTGCTTACTGGCCCAGGCAACTTCAGTTTCTACTTCTCCAGCAACTGGTAGTGGAACCTCCTGTCCCACTCCACCTACAAGTCAGACTTCTGATGCAGGAGAGGGGTGCTCTGGTGCACCTGGATCTTCAATCCCTGCACCTGCATGCATGACTCCTGAGGACATAGAGCTGTCCCGCATTGGGGTTCCTCTGAAGTAGCTGATGTTCTTTTAGCAGGTAGAAAGCCCATCTACCTGGTACACTTATTCACAAAAATGGAAATGTTTTACTATATGGTATACTCTGCATGCCCTGGATCCCTTTACATGTCCAGCTCCTAAAGTGCTGGACTGCATGCTGTCCCTTAAGGACTCAGGACTTGGGTATTTCTCTATAAAGGTTCACTTAGCTGCTGTGTCAGCCTTTCTTGCCCTGACAGAGGGCAAAACTGTGTTACAACTGGAGGTTTCCCATAGATTCCTAAGGGGTATCCTGCTTCTGCCCCCCGAACCCCCTGTCCAAGATCCAGTTCCAGTGTGGGACTTCAGTTTGTTTCTAGAGGCCCTCACTGCACCTCTCTTTGAGCATATGGCTACTTGAGAGCTGTGTGTCTTCAATTGGAAGACACTATCTCTAGTGGCTATGATGTCTGCTAGATGCAACGAGTTGCAGGCTCAGGTTGCAGATCCTCTATTTTTCTCAAGGATAGGGTTACATTACATACCAGTTATCTTTCTTCTGAAGGTTGTGTCTGAAAGAACACTAAATCAGACTATAGATCTTCCAGTTTGCTTTTTGTGTCCCACAAATAGTAGTGAGCTTAGTTTACAGATGCTGGACATCTGTAGGACGCTGCATTGGTACCTGGATCATATAAAGGATAGAAAATCCTCTCAGCTGTTTAATTCTTTGCCCTTAGAATGGTAGGCTCCCTGGTTACTAAACAGGGTCTGTCTAAATGACTGGCCAATGGTATTACTTTTTGTTACTGAAAGCACTGTTAATCAGTTTCCTGGTTCTGTTCATGCTCCATCCACCCACTGGGTGGCTACCTAAGTGGCTTGTTTTCAGAAGGTGTCTGCTGCTGACATCTGTGCTACTGCCACTTGGAGTACTTTTTATACATTCACTAAACACTATAGTCTGGACATTGTGTCTTGCAGATGTTGCAGCTTTGGCCTAAATGTTCTGTAAGGCCTTCTTACTCATGATCATTAGGTCCTGCTGTTCTCCCTTGGTGTTGGGTACTGCTTGAGGTTTATTCCTTGATGTGGCTTAATGGTAGGACATACCCTTGAAGAAGATAGAATAGTTACCTACTATAATAGTAGACCTTCGAGAGAATCTCCTCCATTGAGCCACAGCTGTTCCTACACGCCCCCCCATTGTCGGGAGATGGGTGACTGTACCGTCTGCTGTCGCAAGCTATTTCTCCTCTGATGGCTTCTATGGCACCTATACTCCGGTTTCCATATCCTCTCCTGTATGCCTGGTGTGGTTCCGGTAGCTTTGGTCCCTGCCAGTCTGATGATCCTGCGAGCTTGTCTCCAGTGGGGAACTGAGGCATGCTGGGGATGCCCAAGTTATATACTGTAGGTCCTAACAAGGCATGTTGATGTGGGCGGCCCCAACCTGCAAAAATTTCCGGGTGGTTCTGACACTGACTGCTCACAGTTCCATTAAGTGGTTCAATGGAAACGATTCCTTTGGAGATCTGTTTTTATAGTAGGTAACTATTCTTTCGCTGTACATACCCCAAGTTTTTACCTAAGATGATGTTGGTGTTCCATCTTAACTGGGTTATAATCCTGCCTACCTACTTTGCCAACTTCCAGAATGAGGGAGAAAGGACACTTCACTCTCCGGATGTGAGAAAGATCCTTTGGTTTTACCTGGGCAGGACTAAGGATTACAGTTAAAACAGTTTTTGACTCTTTCATTCCTAATTGAAAGGGCCAGCCTGTCACAATCAAGTGCATTTCAGCCTGGATTTGTAAACTGCCTTTGCTGCTGCTATGCTGTGGCTCAAGTTAAACTGGAGGGCCAGGTACATGCCCACTCCACTAGAGCAGTTGCCAGTTCCCTGACAGAGGTGTGCTTTGTGCCTATTAAAGAAATTTGCAAAGCTGCACCTTGGGGTACAGTGCATACTTTTACCAAGCACTATGCCCTGGATGTCCATGCCACTCAGCATGCCACCTTTGGCAGGACAGTTCTGAATGGATTACTATCCTGAGTGAGCCCTGAGCTCCACCTTCTTTAGTCTGGGGGACTTTCTCTGAGCTTGGTACTCTGACCCATTAGTGGGAATCTGTGGAAAAGATTAATTCTTGGAAGATATGAAAGTTATGTACTTATGATAACTGTTAGATCTTCTCCACAGATTACCACACCTGCTCACCATCCTCCAGACTCAATCCAGTATTATGTTGGTCTTTATCCCTTTGTTCTTGGTTTTGGCTGTATAGACACAGTGTTATTAGGTTTAGTGGCCCTTCTTAAACAGACCACCAGGACTATCTCGATGCATAGCTTACTTGTTAGGTTCATGCCGCACACCTCCTCAGTAACAAAGGTACTGAGGTGGTTGGGAGCTGGTGGTGATGCATAGCAGTGGGCACCGTGCAGTGACACGTGCATGGCCTACTTGCGCTGCCAGCACTCCAGAATATTTCTGGTTCCCATGGGGTCCTAGCACAGACCCACTGCTGGTAATCTATGCAGAACATATTTAGGAAGATCAACTGATCTTCTTCTAGGATATCTCCCTCCATTGAGCCACATCATGGAACTATAAGCTGTTGGCATCAGGATCACCCAGAAATTTTTTACTGGCTAGGGCCACCCACGTCAACACATCTTATCGGTACCTGTATAACATGGGCATCCCCAGCATGCTTCATTTCTTTCTCCTGCCATCAACCGCACATCTGTCCACTGCTGCTGAAGAATGCTATCATATATGGAAAGTTTCACTGTCACTACTTACTTCAAGTTTATTATTTTATATTTATTTTTATGCCACCACTGACAGAAAAGGAACCATTGTTCTGCTACTGCCGTTGAGGTGATGTTAAAATATGTAAACAGGATGACCACTCCATTTGTATCCATTGCTTTGGTACAGACCATGATGTTAAAGTTGCTGTGAAGGTTGCTTCACTGTCCTCAGCCACTTCTGTTCTTCGTTCACCGACAGACCATCTATCCCTACTGTAGACTGTGTCCGCTGACTCGTTGAAGGGACAAGTCCTCTAAGTCAGAAGAACAACACCATCACCACTCTAAAACGAGAAGTGCGACACAAGGACAAGGCTGCTTCCCCAGACCATTCCTATTCGTCTCCAAGGAAAAAAAAGACTGAAAAAGACAGGTCTCCAGCTCCAGCCATGGGTTCTACTGCCCCCCCAACCATCTGTCAGACATAAAGGTCGGGGTCTGGTGCCAGCTCACCTCCCCAACCAGGGGTTTGCAACCAATACCACAGTCAGGCACAGTTCTGTCGATTCAGCCGTCATCAACCACTTCAAGGCCTGTTGATGCACAGCTCTTGTAGCAGACAATGTTTAAGCTGTTTTAGCATCTCTTGTCATAGAAACATAGAAACATAGAATTTGACGGCAGATAAGGACCGCTTGGCCCACCCAGTCTGCCCATTTCCCTACCTACTGGATAAGCTGCAGATCCTAGTTAACCAGCAGCCTACTTCTTTCTACCCCCCCAACCCCCAGAATTGCCTTATGACTATCCCATGCATGCTTGAATTCCACCACTGATTTTGACTCCACAACCTCCTCCGGAAGGCCATTCCATGCATCCACAACCCTCTCTGTGAAAAAATACTTCCTTAAATTACCTCTGAGCCGCCCCCCCTCTATCTTCAAATTGTGCCCTCTTGTTCTTGCACACCTCTTTTTTTGAAAGATGCTACCCTCTTGGACTTTGTTGATTCCCTTGAGGTACTTGAAAGTTTCTATCATGTCCCCCCTCTCCCTCCTTTCCTCGAGGCTATACATATTAAGCTCCTTAAGTCTCTCTTCATATGTCCTCCGGTGCAGACCCTGCACCATTTTAGTTGCCCTCCTCTGGACAGCTTCCATCCTGTCTATGTCTTTGCGGAGATTGGGTCTCCAGAACTGCACACAGTACTCCAGATGGGGTCTCACCAGCTGTCTGTACAGAGGGATAATAACTTCCTGTTTTCTACTGGTGATGCCTCTCCCTATGCATCCCAGTATCCCCCAACCCTCCTTGCTGCCTTCTCACATTGCTTGCCCACCTTTGGGTCATCTGATATGACTACCCCAGGTCCCTTTCCATTTTGTTGTTGTTAGTATCTCACCCCATTGTGTACTCTTCCCTGGGTTTTGTTTCCCAGGTGCATTACCTTGCACTTCTTAGCATTGAATCTAAGCTGCCATACATTTGACCATTCCTCTAACCTTGCCAAGTCCCTTCTCATCCTTTCCACCCCACCCTGTGCATCAACTCTGTTGCAGATCTTAGTGTCATCTGCAAAGAGACATACTTTTCCTTCCAGTCCTTCTGCAATGTAAACATAAAGACATTGAAGAGGACTAGTCCTACTAATTACCCTGCGGTACCCGCTAGTAACCCTCCTTTCTTCTGAGTGGACTCCATTTACTATTACTCTCTGTGTCCTATTCTCCAGCCAATTCTTTACCCAGGCTGTCTTCTTGACACCACTCCCAGGCTGGCTAACTTATATATTAATCTTTTGTGTGGGACTGTGTCAAATGCCTTGCTAAAGTCTAGGTAGGCCATGTCCACAGCCCCTCCCTGATCTACTACTTTGGTCACCCAGTCAAAGAAATCTATCAGATTCATCTGGCATGACTTTCCCGCTGTGAATCCATGCTGCCTAGGGTCTTGTGCCCCTCTGGCCTCTAGATACTCGACAATTCTTTCCTTTAGAAGTGATTCCATCATTTTCCCTATCACTGAGGTTAAACTAACAGGTCTATAGTTTCCTGCTTCTGCCTTGCTCCCACTTTTGTGAAGGGAATCACATCTGCCCTCCTCCAGTCCTCGGGTACCACCCATCCTCCCATGATTTGTTAAAGAGGGTAGTCAGTGGTGTCACTAGTTCTACCCTTAGTTCTTTAGAATTCTGGGATGAATCCCATCAGGCCCCATTGCTTTGTCCACCTTCAGTTTTAAGAGTTCTTTCAGAACCCTTTCTTCTGTAAATGGGCTGGTATCAACTTCTGTATCCAGAGTGTTACTACTGTTTGTTTTATGTACCTCCCCTCTTCCTTTGTAAATACTGAGCAAAAATATTTGTTTAGTATCTCTGCCTTTTCACATTCTCCTCTGCCCACCCTCCTCCCTTTATTAAGCCTCACTATCCCTCCTTGGTCTTCCTTTGCTCCTGATGTACCTATAAAAGGTTTTATTCCTTCTTAACTGAGTTGGCTATCTTTTCCTCAGTTTGGGCCTTTGCTGTTCTGACTGCCTTCCCAGCCTCCTTTTGCTTTAACTGATACAGTTCTCTGTCCTGCTCCTGCTGCGATTCCTTGTACCTCCTGAATGCTTTCTTTTTCTCTTGAACCTTCACTGCCACTTCCTTTGAGAACCATAGTGGTTTCTTACATCGTCTTGTTTTGTTTATTTGCTTCACACAAAGGCTCGTTACCTCTGTGATGGCAGTTTTTATTATTCCCCATTGTTCTTCCACCCCTCCTTCCCACCCATTTGCTAGTGCATTCCTTAGGCACTCACCCATTTTGGCAAAGTCAGCCCTCCTAAAGTCCAATACTTTTGTCTTTGTATGACTTGACTCTATTGCTGTGTTTATTGTGAACCATACTGTTCGATGGTCGCTAGTTCCCAGATGGCTACCCACTTCTACATCTGTGATCCTCTCTCCATCTCCATTTGAGAGTATCAAGTCTAATATTGCTCCTCTCGAGTGGGCTCCAGTACTAGTTGTCTAAGGCATACCCCCTGTAGGGCATCTAGAATAACTGCACTCTTCGAAGTGGCAGCTGCAACTGCGCTCCAGTTAACATCTGGCATATTCAGATCACCCATCAGCAATATCTCCCCTTTTTCTGCCATTCTAAGTATACTTTCTATCATTTCCTTGTCCATTTCCTCCCCCTGAGAAGGGGGTCTGCCACTGCCACCATCATTGGCTCCATCGGGAAGACCATTGTCTAACTCACAGTTGATGTTCCAGTTCTTGGTCCCAGCTATAGTGCTGGGCCCTGAATGGTTGCCATCGACTGCTTCTCCTTGTCTCCTCATCCTATCGACATTAATCAGTTACAGTCAACGACAAACTGAGTATGTGGAAGAAGATGAGGAGCCCATAGATCATGAAAAAGAGGCAGTAGATGTGGACTTGAGCTCAACTCTGTCCTCTTGCTCAGAGGAGAGTGTGAAAAATGCACCAAGGTGTCCACCTGAGGATGCCTCATTTCATGTTTTTCTGAAATGGGTACAGGCTAAATTGGGGTTTCAAGCAGAGGAGGAGGATTCCTACAAGAAAAATCTTGGAGTTTTTGGAGGTCATTATTCCTGCTGTTCATTCTGCACTTGAGGATGCCACTTTGGCTGCTTGGCATAGACCAGCTCAATTGCCAGCAGTTTCAAGAAAGGCTGATACTATCCAGCCGCCACTGCTAAGCCCTATTATTCACTACAGCCTGAAATAGACTCACAGGTGATTGACTGCTCATGATAGATCAAAGGCTCCCAAACACGAATGCTCTTCCTCTGAAACTTGATGTGATGAGGAGGAGAACTTTTGCTTCTGCTTCCATGGGCCTGAGGATTGCAAACTATCAAACATATATGATGAAATATCAAAGTTGACTTTGGAAGGCTATTCCACCCTGTCTGAAAATTTGTCTGAGGGCCAGGATAAAATATTGGCACAGCAGACTATTGCTAATGGCCAGGAGGTTGGCAAGCACCTGCTGAGGTCTGCCTATGATGGCTCTGATGTTGCTGCTTAGGTTTCAGTTTCTGGCATTTGCCTTTGCAGCTACTCTTGGCTACTGTAGCTGTTTTTGCCTTAGATGTGCAACAATCTGTAATGAATGCTCCATTCAGAGGTAAACAATTGTTTGGCAACAACAGTATAAAAAATACATTGAGGGATTTACAATCCTCACAAAATGGACCTGGGGATCTAAGGCCTGTACTAGACCTTTGTGAACTGAATCTGGTTATTGAGTGCAAAAAGTTTCAAATGGTCTCTCTGCAGTCACTACTACCCCTATTGCTAAACGGGGATTGGATGGATGCTGTGGACAAGAAGGATGCACACTGTGTGGTGGATTGTAACCTGTTTCTGTCTGCAGTGTTCCTGCCCAGGTAGTGAAAATGAGCAGACTTGGTGGGCCTGGTGGACCTTATCTGCCGTCAAATTCTATGCATCTATATATCTGATGCATACCTTCATGTAAAGATCTGCAAGTCCCACAGAAAATACCTGCAGTTCATGCTCCAGGACTCGCACTGCTAGTTTTGTGTCTTTCCTTTTGGTTTAAGCTCTGCGCTGCATGTCATTACCAAAGTTTTTGCAATGGTGGCAGCTGCTCTTCACAGATGGGGCCTCTGTCTTCCCCTATATAGATGACTGGCTGTTGAAAGCTCCATCTCAGGGAGCCTTTGTCCAAACACTGTTTTGGACCAGACAGTTGTATGACCAATTGGGTGTACTGGTCAATGAACTGAAGTCGGTCCTTACCCCTTGCCAGAGGCTCCAATACACAGAGGTAGTTCTTGACACAGGTGTTGGATGGGTATTTCTGCTCTCTGACCATGTGATGGCACTGGTGCCTCAAGCACAGCTGGTATCATCCAGCGACTGTGTTTTGGTCAAATGCCTTCTAAGGTTAATTGACCTGATGGCTGCTGCAATACTAACAGGAAAAAACTCTCATCATTTGTCTGCACAGAGTGTACGAATGTACTCTGTTCTGTCAGCTGATGTACTGCATCACCAATACATTGTCTGCATAATCAGCTGCTTGCTCCCTGGGAGGAGGGATGTGAAGATCTGTAGGCCAAGCAGAACAGCCCTCATCTCCAGAGTGTTGCTGTGCAGAACCACTTCCACAGGGGTCCATTACCCCTGGGTTATGAAGGGGCCCAAATGCACACCTGTACCAGAACCTAAGGTGTCCGTGGTCATCACCAGGAAAAGGGATGGTCTTAGGAATGAGGACCACATCTTTAGGTTGGAGCAGCCCAACCACTAGAGCAGGGAATGACGGAGTGAAGGAGTCACTTGTATTAGGCAACCAAGCTTACTGGAATGCTGTGCCGACTGTGCCCCGAGGAACTACTGAGGGATCCTCATGTGGAGGCGAGCTAGCAGGGCAGTCAATATTGCATTCCATGCATAACCTCACTATAAACTATGGCTTGGACTGCTGGATTAAGCTCCTGATCCCATGTGTAGTTGAAGCATACCAGGTTAAAATTTATTAGTTCAGTAACCACAAAGATTAACAAACCAAAGTTATAAGAATACAGCTACAGGTTAACGTTTAAGGAATGTAAATCTCATGTGTTTGATCCAGCATTTGTATTTATGCAAAAAATAATTTCTACTGCATTATATTGCCATACTAGCCTGTCAGAACTTATGATACCGTCAGTAATTGACAACAAACAATGCTGATCAGTTATTCATAGCATTTAAGCTATAAAAGTATTAGTATGTGAACTGAGTGATCTGATTGGCTGCACCAATTTGTGTATATATTTTTATGTTTTGGGGATGTTTTCTAAAATCTGTTATGTTGTCCTTATTGCTGTGGTTATGTTTGATGTTTTTTATGTGTTTATACCATGAAATGAACCAATTATCTGTATATTTTAGAACTGAGCTCTGTGATCGGTCGAAAAATTTCACACCATTGAATCTGAAATTTGACGGTATAAATTGATTGTCTCACCTGCAAGTACCATCCCCCTGATGAAACCTTAATTGGCAAAGCGCCAGGCACCTTGCATGCAGATTTTTGTTATGCCTCTACTTATTCTTTCTTCTTTTTTGTGTATTTACACTTGGAATAAATCCATATTTTGCAAGACAGCAAGGATTTTGGTATTTTGTGCTACCTTCACTGGAGGGAAAGTAACTCTCCTGGCTCTGGAGAGTGGGTGGTGTACTGTAACATATTTTTTTCTTCAATTATTTGTTTAGCCGTTCTGTCCCCATTTTCGCCCACCCTCACGTCCTTGGTGTGCGCGCCTGTGGAGGCATGCATGCTTCACGCACTGTGAGTCGCCCCACCCTACCAGTCACCCATTACTCACCTGCACCACCACCGGCCCTCCACCCAGAGGGGGTGGGACTGCTGGAGGGTGCTCCCCCAGAGAGGAGAGCTGCTGTAAGGCAGCTCGATCCTGCTACCCCCCTCCCCCCCAGTCTGGCTCCCCAGTAACCCAAGTCCATTCCTGAACCTGGGTCGCCGGCGTGGTGCAAGGTAAGGCATCCAGTGCCTCAGCCCTCTGTGCCACTGGGCTGATGATTATATATATTTCTATCTGCGGTGTGCCTGCCCAGTTCCTTCTTGTGTGGTGTGCCATGAATGGGAACTCCCAGACTCCATGCACAGCCTTTCTGGCAAATGAGGTCATCCATACATAGACCTGTTTGCATCTCCATACAGTGCAAGACTGCCACTTTTCTGCTTGTTCTATCAAGGGACTGGGGTTTTCTGGGGAGATGTATTGCCTCTCTCCTGGAAAGGGAGGTTTCTGCATGCCTTTCCCCTGTTCCCTCTGATAACAGATGGTTCTGGTCAAGCTACAGGCCAAACTGGCCTCCTTAATTCTGGTGATCCCCTGCTAACCCAGGCAGATTTGCTTTCCTGTGCTCCAGCAACTGGCAGTGGAACTCCCTGTCCTGCTTTTCCTGCGATCAGGTCTTCTGCAACACTAGCAGGGTGCTACAATGCACCCAGGTCTGCGATCCCTGCACACATGGCTCCTGATGACATAGCACTCTCCTAGTTTGGGGTCTCCCCAGCAGTTGCTAATGTTCTGCTTGGGGGTAGAAAGCCATCTATGCGGTACATGTACTCACAAAAAAGGAAACGTTTTACAGCATGGTGTGCTGCCTGAACCCTGAATCCCTTTGTGTCCAGTGCCTACAGTGCTGGACTACCTCTTGTCCCTTAAGGACTCAGGATTGGGATACTCCTCTATTAAAATCAACCTGGTAACAATTTTGGTTTTTAATGCCCTTACAGATAGCAAGACAGTGACCAGATGGAGGTTTCCCATAGACTCCTAAGAAGTATTCTACTGTTGCACCCTCCAGTCCATGATCCGGTTCCAACGTGGAACTTTTGATTTGGTCCTAGAGACACTGACTGCACCTCTCTTTGAGCCTGCCGCTACTTATGAGCTGTGCTTTTTTCTTGGAAGACATTGTTCCTAGTGACTATAACATTACATGCATATCTGAGTTGTAGGCTCTGGATGCAGTCCCTCCAATTATGATTTTTCATAAGGATAGGGTTTCATTACGTAGTAATCCTCATTTTCTCCTGAAAGTTGTCTCTGAGAGAACACTAAATCAAACTATTTACCTTCCTGTTTATTTTTTGTCTCCCATGGATAGTGTGGAATGTTGTTGGCATATGCTAGATGTACGCAGATGCTGCATTGGTATCTGGATCATAACATGGACTGCAGAAAATCCTCAACTGTTTATGCAGTTTGCACACAGGATGGTGGGCTCCCCAATTTTGAAGCCAGGCCTGTCCAAATAGTTGGCCAGTTGTATTACGTTTTGTTACCAGAAGGCATGGTACGCAGCCTCCTGGTCCCGGTCGTGCTCACTTCACCAAGGGGGTAGTAACCTCAGTGACTTATTTCCAAAATGTGCCACTGCTGATATGTGCTACTGCCACTTGAAGTACTGTTCATACATTTACTAAACACTACAGCCTGGACATCATCTCTTGTAGACATGTCCCAGCTTTGGCCTCAGTGTTCTGCAAGGCCTCCTTACCCAGGATCATTAGATTCTTCCATCCTCTCTCTGTGCTTGGTACTGCTTGGGAATCATTCCTTATTGTGGTTCAATGGAGGAAGATATCCTTGAAGAAGATAGAACTGTGTAGATCTTTGAGAGAATCTCCTCCATTAAGCCACAGCTCTCCCTCCTTCCTTCCCCCTAGTTAGCGTGACTGGTAACAATACTGCCTGCTCTTGCAAGCTGCTGCTTCTGTGATGTCTCAACTGGCATCTGTACTCAGGTTGCCATATCCTCTCCTGTATGCCTGGTGTGGTCCTGATAGCTTTGGTCCCTGATGCTCCAATGATCCCTCTGAGCTTGCCTCCAGTGGGGAACTGAGACATGCTGGGGGGACATCCACATTATATAGGCATTGTCAACAAGGTGCATCAACATGGGCAGCCCTAGCCAGCAAAACATTTCTGGATGATCCTGATGCCGATGGCTTACAGTTCTATGATGTGGCTTAGAGGAAGGGGTCAGTGGTTAGAGTGCTAGTGGAAAAATTATGGCCTGGAGTCCAATTGTCTTGTCCTGGCTGCTCATTAGAGAATACCAGGAGATGATCGCCATTGATCCTAGGTGATAGGTTTAAATGCTTCATTGGCAAACATTTAAACTAACCAAGGGGGGAGGCACTGGAAAGAAGCAGGGAAATCCTAGCCCCCCCCCCCAAAATCAAGGTAGTAAAGGAGGTAAACACCAAGATAGAGACGTCAATAGGGAGAAGGTCGGGGTAAATGGAGAAAACAACAAAGGCAATAGGACAGGGATGGGGCAAAAAGGGGTAAGGCCATCAAGAAATGGAGGGTAATGAGTACCAATGCCCGTAGTCTGGGCAACGAGCTCCCTGAACTGGTGGCCTTGATGGAAGAGGGATGCCTGGATATCATGGCAGTCACAGAAACATGGTACACAGAGTACCATGACTAGGATGTTAACATACCAGGATACATAACCTACAGGAGAGACAGGGAGGGGAGAAGAGGGTAAGGAATAGCTCTCTATGTAAAGGAAGGGATAAAAGCAATGGAACAAAAGAGTAAATAGGGAGGAGAGGAGGCACTGTGGGTCACCTTAGAGACTGGAAATGGCACCACAATCAGCACAGGGGTTGTATACAGACCCCCATCTCAGGGGGCGGGAATGAATAAGGATATGATAGAAGGCATCCTTAGGATGGCGGAGAAAGGGGAGATACTGTTGATGGGGGACCTGATTATGCCAGATGTTAACTGGAGCACCTTTGCTGCAGCCACATCCAAGAGCAGGGCCATTCTCGATGCCCTACAGGGGGCATGCCTCAGACAGCTAGTTTTGGAATCCATGTGTGAGGGAGCAATCTTAGACCTCATACTCTCAAATGGGGACAGTGAGAGGATCTCGGATCTAGAAGTGAGTAGCCATCTGGGAACAAGTGACCACCAAACAGTGTGGTTCACAATAAACTCGGCTACAGAGTCAAGCTATACAAAAGTGAAGGTACTGGACTTCAGGAGGGCTGACTTTGGCTAGATGGGAGAGTGCCTTAGAAAAGCACTAGCAAACAGGCAAGAAGGAGGGGTGGAGCAACAATGGGGAAACATCAAAACTGCCATCACAGAGCGACAAGCATTTGTGTGAAGCAAATAAACAAATCTAAACAAAAGAAAAAGCCACTATGGTTCTCAAAAGAGGTGGCGGGGAAGGTTAGGGAGAAAAAGATAGCATTTAGGAAGTATAAGGAAACACAGAAGGAGCAGAACAGAGAACTGTACCAGTTAAGGCAGAAGGAATCAGGGAAGGAAGTCAGAATACAAAGGCCCAAACTGAGGAAAAGATAGCCAACTCGGTTAAGAAGGGGGATAAAACCTTTTATAGGTACATCTGGGAGTGTAGAAAGACAAAGGGAGGGATAGTGAGGCTGAATAGAATGGACGGTGGGTGGGCAGAGAGGGACAGTGAAAAAGCAGGGATACTGAATGAATATTTCTGCTCAGTATTCACAAAAGGGGAGGAGGGGGAGGTGCCTAATCCAATTAACAGAAGCACTCTGGATAGGGGGTCGATCCCAGTCCTTTCACAGAAGAAAGGGTTCTGAAAGAACTCCTAAAACTGAAGGTGGACAAAGTAATGGGGCCTGATGGGATTCACCCCAGAATTCTAAAAGAATTAAGGGGAGAACTAGTGACACCACTGACTACCGTTTTTAACAAATCATGGGAGGATGATGATGTACCTGAGGACTGGAGGAAGGCAGATGTAATTCCCCTTCACAAAAGTGGGAGCAAGACAGAGGCAGGAAACTACAGACCTGTCAGTTTGACCTCTGTGGTAGGGAAAGTGATGGAATCGCTTCTGAAGGAAAGAATTGAGTACCTAGAGGCCAGTGGGGCACAGGACACAAGGCAGCATGGGTTCACAGCAGGAAGGTCATGTCAGATGAATCTAATCAATTTCTTTGACTGGTTGACCAAAGTAGTAGACCAGGGAGGGGCTGTGGACATGGCCTACCTAGACTTTAGCAAGGCATTTGACACAGTCCCACACAAAAGATTAATAAACAAATTAACCAGCCTGGGAGTGGGTACCAGGGTGGTAGCCTGAGTAAAACATTGGCTGGACAACAGGACACAGAAGGTAATTGTAAACTGAGTCCACTCTGAAGAAAGGGGGGTTACTAGTGGGGTACCGCAGGGTTCAGTACTGGGTCCAGTCATTTTTAATGTCTTTATAAGTGACATTGCAGAGGGACTGGAAAGAAAAGTATGACTCTTTGCAGTTAACACCAAGATCTGCAACAGGGTTGATACACAAGGAGGCATGGAAAGGATGAGAAGGGACTTGGAAAGGCTGGATGAATGGTCAGAAGTATGGCAGATTGGATTCAATGCAAAGAAGTGCAAACTAATGCACCTGGGAAACAAAAACCCAGGGGAAGAGTACACAATGGGCGGGAGGTAGTAACAACAACAAAAATGGAAAGGGACCTGGGTGTAATCATATCAGATGACCTTAAGGTTGGCAAGCAATGTGAGAAGGCTGGGGGGATACTGGGATGTATAGGGAGAGGCATCAACAGCAGAAAACAGGAAGTTGTTATCCCTCTGTATAGACGGTTGATGAGACCCCATCTGGAGTACTGCGTCCAGTTCTGGAGACCCCATCTCTGCAAGGACTTAGACAGAATGGAGGCAGTCCAGAGGAGGGCAACTAAAATGTTGCAGGTTCTGCAAGAGAATCCATACGAGGAGAGACTAAAGGAGCTTAATATGTATACCCTTGAGGAAAGGAGGGAGAGGGGGGACGTGATGGAAACTTTTAAGTATCTCAGTGGAAGCAACAAAGTCCAAGAGGGCAGCATCTTTCAGAAAAAGGGATGCGCAAAAACAAGGGGACAAAATTTGAAGATAGAGGGGGACAGCTCAGGGGCAATGTGAGGAAGTATTTTTTCACAGAGAGGGTGGTGGATGCACAGAACAGCCTTCCTGAGGAGGTCGTGGGGTCTAAAACTGTGGGAGAATTCAAGAATGCATGGGACAGACATAAGGCAATTCTTGTGTGGGGGAGTAGGGATAGGCTGTTGGTTAACTAGGATCTGCAGCTTATCTTGTAGGTAGGGAAATGGGCAGACTAGGTGGGCCAAGCAGTCCTTATCTGCTATTAAAGTCTGTTTCTATGAGAAGAACCTTCTTCTTGGGCACCATTGCAGCTGGCCCTCCTTAGAGTGGTTGATGGTATTCTCCACCCTGAATCTCTCTCCCAAGATTTGGGGGAGATTTCTCAGGAAAGTTGTGATGTGTTTGCAAATTTCTTCTCCGACAAGATTGTGGACATGTGGGCTGAGATTTCCTCCATGGTGAGTCTTCACAGTCACAGTGATCGAGAGTGGAAGTCTGTGTAAACTCCAGTCATCTGAGATGAGTTTTGTTCAACTGATTTAATGGAGATTCTCCCGGTGCTGTCAGAGCTGTGCATTAGTCACTGTGTGCTGGATCCTGTTCCTGCCTCTCTAATGCAGACTGGAGAGGTATTGCTTGGTCCAGCCCTCACTGAAGTTGTCAATGCCTCTCTGAGGGAGGGTGCATTTCCTACTGTCTTGAAAGAAGTGGTGGCTCAACAACTTCTAAAGAAGGCTACTGTAAACCCTGATAACTTTGTAAGTTTTGGACCCATGTTTAACTTATTTATTGAAATGTTTCACCTGGAAGGCACACTGAACAACAAGTTGCTCATCTCCCAGTGCGACCTGTGGGGGGGACAAGTGGATTTAAACAGTGATTATACATGCAATTACAATTAACATACATGAGGGTTGTCGTACAGACAATAAAACACAAATTGCCAAGACACTGTTGGATTGGCATTACAATTAGGAAACTGGTAAACAGTATAATAACACAATTAAAGTGCTAGTGGAAGGAGGAGTAAGAGGGACCAGGGAAGCTAGCTGGTTGAAGGAGAGGCAAGTTAGAAAGGGGAGCCAGGACATTAACAGTAGCAGGTACTAAGCCCAAACTGAGTGAGGCATTCTAGAACATGTCTAGGGTGAGCTGAGGTAGCAGCTCTGACAGTGCAAAAGTAGGGACAACATGGAAAGAAATTTAGCACAGGGTATATGGGAACAGGGGCAGACTATATAAGTGCAGTCGGGTACAAAGGAGGGACAGTAAAGGGGGGAGGTGGAAGTTAGGGAGGGAAGGACAAGTCTTGCCTAGATCTAATCCCTCCAGGATGCTGAGAACCCTAGGCGATGACAATTAGGATGAGAAGGACGAGGGCCGGGGGCAGGGGGCAGGCGTATGACAGAGGAATAGTAGGTAAGGTAGATGTGGGGGAGAAGGGAAGGAGAGGACATGCTTAGAACTAACCCCTCCAGGATGCTGAGAACCCTGCAAGGGTGCAGAACTAGGCAAGGGCATTAGTAAGAGAAGATGGGGGGAGTAGAACAGTGGTATAGGCAAGGGGGGCTTTATGGGTGGGAGATAGGGTGACGTGCTGGTGGAAGATGGGCAGGGGGAAACTAAGTGCTATATAGTGATGTATTAAGATGGAGGAGGAGGAGGAGGAGTTGTGGGGGTGTCAAAACCTGTTCCCCTTCAGGTGGATGAGAACCCTTCAAGGGGGTCAGGGAGCTGGCAAGTAGAGGAGAGGAGAGAGGGGGAGTGACCAAGAACCCAGTCACCTTCAGGATGATGAGACCCCTGCTCGGGGACTGGGTGCTGGCAAGTATGAGGAGAGGGAGGGAGTGACAGATACAAGATATGGGGCAGAAGGGGCTCTTAGGAGGTGGGACGGTAAATAAAGAGAAGAGAGGTGGCTAGGGTAGTAACTGTAAGGGAGTAGGTGAAGATATGGTGGGGAACTCTGCAGGAACAGGGTAGTAGGAGGAAGTTAAGGAGGGTTATAACAAGAGCAGCTAGAGGAGAGATAGTTGTGTAAGGCAGTACTAAGAGAGTAATAAGAAGAGTGACGTATTTGAGGGGGGAAGGAGTTCCAGATTTTAGGGAAGTGGTAAGCAGATCCAGACTGACCGATGAGGGTAGTGTGATGGAGGACAGCTAGAGTGCATGTGTCATGAGATCTGAGGGTGAGGGAGGGGTAGAGAGGGATGAGGTGAGGTGAGGTAAGTAGGAAGTTCACCAAACCAATATTTAGAGGTCAGTTTTGCATTGTGGGAGAGGTGCATATTAGCCAGTGGGGGAAAGGACAGAGCATGATAGAGAACACAGTGGTGAGTATGAGAGGGAGCATAACTTACTCTTTTTGGGTACAGTGAGAAGGCAGTAAGGAGGGCTGGGGGGATACTGGGATGCATAAGGAGAGGCATCACCAGTATAAAACAGGAAGTTGTTATCCCGCTGTACAGACATTTGGTGAGACCCCATCAGGGGTACTGCATGCAGTTCTGGAGACCCCATCTCTGCAAGGACATAAACAGGATGGAGGCAGTCCAGAGGAAGGCAACTAAAATGGTGCAGAGTCTGCACCAGAAGCCATACGAAGAGAGACTAAAAGAGCTTAATATGTATGCCCTCGAGGAAAGGAGGGAGAGGGGGAATATGATAGAAACTTTCAAGTACCTCAAGGGAATCAACAAAGTCCAAGAGGGTAGCATCTTTCAGAAAAAGAGATGTGCAAGAACAAGGGGTACAATTTGAAGAGGGGGGGGCAGCTCAGGGGTAAGGTGAGGAAGTATTTTCTCACAGAGAGGGTGGTGGACACATGGAATGGCCTTCCTTCGGAGGTCGTGGGGTCAAAAACAGTGGGGGAATTTAAGAATGCATGGGACAAACATAAGGCAATTCTAGTGGGGGGGTAGGAGGAAGTAGGCTGTTGGTTAACTAGGATCTGCAGCCTATCCAATAGGTAGGGAAATGGGCAGACTGGGTGGGCCAAGTGGTCCTTATCTGCCATCAGCCTGTGTTTCTATGTAAAGTCATTGAGAAAGTGGTGGTGTCACAGCTTAGAGAGCATCTAGAGGAATTCTTCATCTATAAGCCTTCCAAATCTGGTTTCCGTTCTCTGCATAGTGCTGAGACCAACCCTGGTAAAGGTTTTAAATGATTCCCTCCTTGCGAGGCATCGCAGAGAGGTTTATTTCCTGGTCCTTTTGGATTTGTCATCTGCATTTGACACTGCTGAGCATAAAGAGCTGTTGGAGCGTA
This sequence comes from Neoceratodus forsteri, assembly GCA_016271365.2. Lineage (NCBI taxonomy): Eukaryota > Metazoa > Chordata > Ceratodontiformes > Ceratodontidae > Neoceratodus > Neoceratodus forsteri. Next base: position 492,866,690 of record JADMNL010000022.1, read on the forward strand.
TGAGAGGATTCATTGGGGGGGGTAGGGACAGATGCCTATCCTTTCTTAGTGATCGCCATCAGTAAGTGATTTTGTGGAAATGTCCATCTTATTCCTTTGTCCCCAACTGTGGCATCCCTCAGGGTTCCATCTTGTCTCCTCTTTTGTTAACACTGTTTATGCTTCTGCTTGGAGATGTGATCTGGAAGCATAACCTCAGTTTCCATTGCTGTGCAAGTGATACCCAGCTATACCTTTCATTTAAATCCAGATAGGGCTCCTCAGTGACTGTGCTTGAGAATGCTCCATTGGAGATCAGTGGGTGGATGGCTCATATTAGTGAGCTGAAGCTTAATCCTTGAAAGACCGAGTTGCTACTGATGGGATCAGATCGTCTGAGGTCTTCCATTTTGTAGAGGCTGGATCCTCCCAGTTTTGGGGGAGATGAACTCCAGGCCAGTCAGGTTGTTTGCAATCTAGGGCTCACTCATGGCCAAGAGCTGACTCTTGTACCTCAGGTGTCAGCTGTGGTCAGGAGTGGCTTCTATCATTTAAAGAATATAGCAGGATTGCATCCTTACCTTACCCAGGACAATCTGCTAACACTAGTGCATGCTTTTGTCATCTTGTGCCTTGACTACTGCAAAGTGCTCAGCTGGGGCCTTCCAGCAGGTCAACTCTGCCATCTCCAGATAGTGCAAAATGTGGCAACATGACTTGTTACATCGTTAAAGAGGAGTGATCAGATCACTCCAGCATTGCACTCTCCACACTGGCTTCCTGTGAGATGGCAGATTGTCTTTAAGATTCTCTTACTTACTTTAAGGTCCTTAACAGACTGGGACCCCATTACCTTAGTGAGCTTCTTGCAACCCACACCAGTGTCTGTGAGTTACATTTTACTGGTACTGGCTTGTTGGTTATTCCAAAATTGAGACTACAATCAGCCAGCGACAAAGCATTCTCTGCAGCAGTCGCTTTACTATGGAATGGTTTGCCCACGGACATACATGCTGCCCCATCTGTCACCATTTTTTAAAGTAAACTCAAGATTTAGCTGTTCAATCAAGCTTTTGTAGGAAGACTGAAATAGCTGTGGTTTCTCACATTTGATTCACAAGGTGGTGCTCAAGGCATGCAGCTACTAGGTGAATGTGATCCTGATGGCTCTAGACAGTTCTGGTACCAATATGTCCTTGGCCTCAGCAGCAGATTACCATGGTCACTTCACCTCTGGCTGGACCTGCTGACAAGACGAGAGGAAACAGCACCCAGACCTTCAGTCCCAGCACTTCTCAGCCTGGTACCTGAATGGCTACAATTCCAGACTTTGGGCATTTCAGAAGACATTCTCTATGTAATGGCGGCATCCCAGAAGGAGTCATAGAATTTGAATTTGACGGCAGATAAGGACCGCTTGGCCCACCCAGTCTGCCCATTTCCCTACCTACTGGATAAGCTGCAGATCCTAGTTAACCAGCAGCCTACTTCTTCCTACCCCCACCCCCCAGAATTGCCTTATGACTATCCCATGCATGCTTGAATTCCCCCACTGATTTTGACTCCACAACCTCCTCCGGAAGGCCGTTCCATGCATCCACAACCCTCTCTGTGAAAAATACTTCCTTAAATTACCTCTGAGCCGCCCCTCTATCTTCAAATTGTGCCCTCTTGTTCTTGCACACCTCTTTTTTTGAAAGATGCTACCCTCTTGGACTTTGTTGATTCCCTTGAGGTACTTGAAAGTTTCTATCATGTCCCCCTCTCCCTCCTTTCCTCGAGGCTATACATATTAAGCTCCTTAAGTCTCTTCATACGATCCTCGTGGAGACCCTGCACCATTTAGTTGCCCTCCTCTGACAGCTTCCATCCTGTCTATGTCTTTGAGGAGATTGGGTCTCCAGAACTGCACACAGTACTCCAGATGGGGTCTCACCAGCTGTCTGTACAGAGGATAATAACTTCCTTTTTCTACTGTGATGCCTCTCCTATGCATCCCAGTATCCCCCAGCCCTCCTTGCTGCCCTCTCACATTGCTTGCCCATCTTTAGGTCATCTGATATGACTACCCCCAGGTCCCTTTCCATTCTTGTTGTTGTTAGTATCTCACCCCCATTGTGTACTCTTCCCCTGGGTTTTTGTTTCCCAGGTGCATTACCTTGCACTTCTTAGCATTGAATCTAAGCTGCCATACATTTGACCATTCCTCTAACCTTGCCAAGTCCCTTCTCATCCTTTCCACCCCACCCTGTGCATCAACTCTGTTGCAGATCTTAGTGTCATCTGCAAAGAGACACACTTTTCCTTCCAGTCCTTCTGCAATGTCGCTTATAAAGACATTGAAGAGGACCGGTCCTAATACTGAACCCTGCGGTACCCCACTAGTAACCCTCCTTTCTTCTGAGTGGACTTTATTTACTATAACTCTCTGTGTCCTATTCTCCAGCCAATTCTTTACCCAGGCTGTCACCTTGGGACCCACTCCCAGGCTGGCTAACCTGTATATTAATCTTTTGTGTGGGACTGTGTCAAATGCCTTGCTAAAGTCTAGGTAGGCCATGTCCACAGCCCCTTCCTGATCTACTACTTTGGTCACCCAGTCAAAGAAATCTATCAGATTCGTCTGGCATGACCTTCCCGCTGTGAATCCATGCTGCCTAGGGTCCTGTGCCCCTCTGGCCTCTAGATACCGACAATTCTTTCCTTTAGAAGTGATTCCATCATTTTCCTATCACTGAGGTTAAACTAACAGGTCTATAGTTTCCTGCTTCTGCCTTGCTCCCACTTTTGTGAAGGGAATCACATCTGCCCTCCTCCAGTCCTCGGGTACCACCCATCCTCCCATGATTTGTTAAAAAGGGTAGTCAGTGGTGTCACTAGTTCTACCCTAAGTTCTTTTAGAATTCTGGGATGAATCCCATCAGGCCCCATTGCTTTGTCCACCTTCAGTTTTAAGAGCTCTTTCAGAACCCTTTCTTCTGTAAATGGGCTGGTATCAACTTCAGCATCCAGAGTGTTACTACTGTTTGTTTTATGTATCTCCCCCTCTTCCTTCGTAAATACTGAGCAAAAATATTTGTTTAGTATCTCTGCCTTTTCACAGTCTTCCTCTGCCCACCCTCCTCCCTTTATTAAGCCTCACTATCCCTCCTTGGTCTTCCTTGGCTCCTGATGTACCTATAAAAGGTTTTATCCCCCTTCTTAACTGAGTTGGCTAGCTTTTCCTCGGTTTGGGCCTTTGCTGTTCTGACTGCCTTCCCAGCCTCCTTTTGCTTTAACTGATACAGTTCTCTGTCCTGCTCCTTCTGCGATTCCTTGTACTTCCTGAATGCTTTCTTTTTCTCTTGAACCTTCACTGCCACTTCCTTTGAGAACCATAGTTGTTTCTTACATCGTCTTGTTTTGTTTATTTGCTTCACACAAAGGCTTGTTACCTCTGTGATGGCAGTTTTTATTATTCCCCATTGTTCTTCCACCCCTCCTTCCTGCCCATTTGCTAGTGCATTCCTTAGGCACTCACCCATTATGGCAAAGTCAGCCCTCCTAAAGTCCAGTACTTTTGTCTTTGTATGGCTTGACTCTATTACTGTGTTTATTGTGAACCATACTGTTCGATGGTCGCTAGTTCCCAGATGGCTACCCACTTCTACATCTGTGATCCTCTCTCCATCTCCATTTGAGAGTACCAAGTCTAATATTGCTCCCTCTCGAGTGGGCTCCAGTACTAGTTGTCTAAGGCATGCCCCCTGTATGAGTCGACTCATAACGAGCACTCATTCAAGTGAAAGAGATTCACACTTTTGTTTGCAGGTGAGGAGATTGACCTTCTTACATGTCCAGTGGCACAGATCCTTGACCATCTCTAGTCCCGTCCTCAATAGGGGTTACGAGCCCCCTTATGTTGCATCTGACCACAATTTCTGCATACAGAGTGTGGGCCAGTATGCCAATGGTGACACAGGAGGAGGTAGTCTGGTGCTTTTTTGAAGACCTGGACCACTTGTCCCCTCTGCTGCATGAGCCTCTGTTGCTGTGGAACTTAGTGCTGTGCTTGTAAAGCTGATGGAAATCATCTGAGCTGATCCACAAGTGAGACTGCATTTTTGATTGCTATCACCTCGGCCAGATGGGTGAGTTAGACCCAAGTGCTCTCAGTGGAGCCTCCACACTTGGTCTTCCACAATGACAACATTAGCCTGCACACCCATGAGAAGTTCCTGCCCAAGTTAGTCTTTAGTCTGAGTTTCACTTTAACCAGGTGTTTTACCTCCCAGTCTACTTTCCAAAGCCTACTTTGGACACTGAGTGTATGCGTCATACTCCGAGCACATGCTGTGGATGCTCCTCTGCTGTAAGGATTACATGGCAGGGGTTCACAACGAAGCTTGTGAGCTGTTTGTGACCTACACTGAAGCTGTTCCAGGCAGGCTGGCAGTGAAGCAGACAATTGGCTGATGGATAACCTCCTATATTATTCTGTGTTGCAGGTAGGCTGGTAGGGAGCCACCCAAGGGGTTGAAGGCTCATTCTACCAGACATACTGCTGCCTCTGTTGCTGCTGCTGCCAGGTACATCTGGATCGAGGAGATCTGTAGAGCTGCTACCCAGTCCAGTGCAGATACAGTCAAATCCCACTATAGAATTCATGTGCTCAGTGGTGATGATGCTGCATTTGGGGCCTCAGTCTTCTAGTCTCTGTTTGCAAAGTAGAAGGGGTGTGCACCTTGCCCCCTCCTCCCAGAGGACTGTTGGGAGTCTGCCTTAGTGTGGATGGTGAGCTGATTCACGTTGATAGAAACACAACTTCCTCCATTAATCAGTGTTCACCACTGATTCAAACACGTGCATGTTAGATAGTGGCACTAGGACCCTGCAGAATTTTTCAGGAGGGCTGGTGCCGAGGCAAGCTGCGCACATGCGAGCGGTGCAAGACTGGCTCATGTCACATGCCTTACCTTGGTACCAGCCCTCAACCACCTCAGTTCCTCCCCCCCCATCAAGTGTGCATCAGTGACGATGTTGCTCGCCCACCAGGAGTCTGAACTTCATGTCCATACAGCTGCATTCAGGTCTTCTCAGTTTTAGTGTTTAAAGCTAGAGTTTATTTTTACGTCAGTTTAGTGATTTTACAAAAATGTTCTCTGTCAATTTCTCACAGCCCTACAAAGTCAACAGTTGACGGCCACGGATGATGACGGTAGGGAGCCTTCTCAGGCAAGTTTTTCCGGCACCAGGGCCATGTCCGGTGTTCACTTTGCCTGTTGGAAAAGGGTTCTAACTATAGGTGGTCGTGTACCTGGGAGGAAGGACAGTCCTCTCAGAAGCACAAAAAGCAGGTTCATCCCCCCATCCTGATCAGGTTCTCAGCACAGTTCAGCTTCGAGTTCTTTCTCTTCCTGTCAGAAGGAGAAGAAACAGTACTGCTTGAGGTAACCCCCTGCAAGGTCTGCTGTGAGATCCTCAGTCTTCCACAGTCAGAGGCCCTCACTGGCACCATTGGTTTCACCAACAGCCTCTGTCACTAGGAGATTGAGGTCTCCAGCCCAGAAGCCCTCTTTCTCTGTAAGTGGGGTCTCTGGTGGGCAGTTCCACCATTGGGCAGCTCTTATGGAGCAGTTGGTGCAGCGTCTGACTTGTCTGCCTCTGCTATCGTTGCCAGTCCCTGGTCCTTCGGGGCCAATGGAACTGGAGCTGCAGGCAGGGCTCAAAAGCTGGGTGGAGCATGTGACTTTGACAACAGCTCATTTGCCCTTGCTGGTGGCCATGCCACCAACTCCTGTCCCAGTGGCCGTACCTCCATTCAGTGTCACTGTGATGGGACTTGATGCTGTACCATTGTCAGTCACTTAGATGCCAGGTGGATCATGGCTGATGGAGTTGGTGCTACTGTTGTTGCTGGGTTTCAGCCTTTCTGGGCCTGGCCTGCACTGGCACTTATGCCGCTCTCAGTGCCAGGCGGATCTCCCCGGTGCCAGATTCAGTTCTGGTTATGTTGCCGCTCAGGCATTGGCCCCTTATCCCCTGAGGCTGGTGTCGCTGGTGTTGCCAAGGCCACATTCTGGATTGAAGGGTCTATGATCCACCTCCTGCCATGATTCTCCCTCCGGGGAGGATGTGGAAGGCAATGAGTCTGATCCCAGCCTCATCATTTCTGAGGGTGGTGACGAGGACTCTTTCTTAAGCATGGACTCTTTGAAACCAGGCCCTTCTTCTGTTCCACAGGCAAATCTAACTTTTCAATCCTTGCTGAATAATATGTATTCTGCACTTGATTCTGAGCCTTCAGCCACTGACCCAGGTAAACGTATTTGTCTGCAGTGGTTAAACATTTCTACAATGCCGGTCAGTTTAGTTCCTCCTATTCCTCACACATTTGAGACCCTGTTAGATGTGGTCTGGAAAAGACCTGCCTCAATCATGTCTGTCTGTCTGCAAGCAGATGGACAGGGAATATGCTGCCCCTAAGGATAGACCTGTGTATGTTTCTCAGCCTATAGCTGATGCCATTGTTATTCTCACTGAGAATGACAGTCATTCTTCACCAAGAGGCCACTGTGCACCCTACTAACAATGAGTCATGCAAAATTGACTCTATTGGCAAGGGGGCTTTCACTACAGCTACCCTTAACATGTGGACTGCTAGCTACCGTGGTCATTTTTCCAAATATTAGTATACCCTTTGGAGCCCGCTTAAATCTGTGTAAGAGTCCTTGACAGACTCTGAAACTAAACAAAAGATCCTGCTAACTGCCACGCATAGAACAGAGTCCAACAGTCATCAGAGCAGAGCCACTTTGGATGCCTTGGAAACTGCTTCCTGCTCTGCTGTAGCAGGCATCTGTAACAGATGTTATTCCTGTCTATGTAATGCTGGCTTTTCTCAAGATGTCTAACAGGTAATGAATGTTCCCTTCCATGATACTTACCTGTTTGGACAGCAAGTTGAGAAGTCTCTTGAGGCATCTCAGAAAACTAGAAAGACCATTAAGACTTCCAGGCCAGCTCCTGCTAATCCTCAGATGGGGAAAATACATTGTTTCTTTCAGAATTGGCAGTCCTTTTGTGGAAAAGGCAGGGGAACACAAAACAAATCTCAGCCTCCGAAGGAGCAGTCGGAAGCACAGATGCCGAAACCACCCAGTGCCACCCTCTGAAGCTCTGGTCTGGTCCTGCCTCAGCTGCCCGATGCAGTCCTTTCCAACCCAGTGGGGGGGGCACCTGACCCAGTTTTACTGTCAATGGGAGTCCATTACAATGGACAAGTGGGTCCCTAGGACTGTCTGGGAGGGATACTCTCTGGTCTTGACAGAAATCCCTCCAGACTATCCACCCAGAAGGCAGCCCCTCTTACTGGCTCATATGTCAAAGCTTCTAGAGCAGGATATTGCTGACCTTCTGAGCAACAGGTACTGAAAATAGTACCAGAGTTGCAATGAAATGCTGGCTTCAGCTTCTATTCTCACTACTCCCTAGTACCAAAGAGATCAGAGGGCATGAGCCCCATTCATGACCTCAGAAACTTGAACAAGTTCATGGATTGAAAAAAATTCAGAATGATTTCTCTGGGGTCTCTGCTTCTCTTTCTGAAACCTCAGGATTGGTTAGCTTCTCTGGATATGCAGGATGCATACCAGTGCACCCCAGCCACCACATATCCATTCAATTTATTGTGCTGAGACAACATTACCAGTTCAGAGTCCTGCCCTTTGGGCTCTTTTCAGTGCTTCAAGGCTTTACAAAGTGCTTTGCAGTATTGCAGCTCACCTCAGAAAACTAGGACTCCAGGTTTACCCTTACCTGGATGACTGACTGATACGCCAGTCCATTAAGGCAGGAAACAGAACAGGCAGTGGCCACAGCCTCTCAGTTCCTTACCTTCATGGCAGTTCTGCTGAATTTTGTGAAGTCTGAGCTCCAACACTCACAGTGGCTACTGTTTATAGGAGTTCTTCTGGATACGACCAAGGCCTGAGCAATCCTTCCAGAAAGCAGGTGATCCTGCAGATGGCATGCTATATTATGGAGCACAGATTTGCTCAGTCCCACTCCATGTAATGCATGCTGGGTCTGATAGCCTCTTCAGTGTTCCCAGTGCCACTGGCATGGTTCCACATGAGAACAACTCAATGGATGCTCAGTACACAGTGATCACAAGCATCCTATCCTCAGACCTACCCCATTCAGGTGGCCAAGCCACCAGTTCAGTCAATTAGACGGTGGTCAGTGGAGGACAATTACCTCCAGAGCCTCGTTTCTCTCAACCGCACCCTCAGGTGACACTCACCATGGTTTCCCCCCTGTTGGGGTGGGGGGCCCACTGTTGGGGCCTCCCAACACAAGGTGTCTTGGACCCATCAGGGACTCATTTCCATATCAATGTATTGGAGATGTGGGCTTTGTATGGCCTGCAAACCCTAGTGGAACTCGTCAGCCACAAAACAGTCCTCTTTTAGACAGACAAGTCTATGATGTATTACATCTACAAACAAGAAGGAGAACACTCTTACCCTCTCTGCAGGGAAGCAATGAGAGTGTGGGAATGGTGTCTGGAGCAAGGGATCCTACTCCAGGCCATTTATCTGCCGGGAGTCCAGAACAGTCTGGCAGATGAACTTATTCAACAGAGACCAATCTCTGTGAGTGGTCTCTAGCTCCAGACATAGTGAGATCACTGTTCGATGTGTGGGGCACCCCAGATGTGGACCTTTTTTGTATCTTCTCTCAACACCAAACTACCTCAATTATGTTCCAGAAATCCAGAACATGGTGTTTTCTGTCAGGATACATTCAGATTATAATGGCAAAATATTTTTCTGTATGCCGTCCTTCCAATCCTAGTGCAGAGGGTACTGCTCAAACTGTAGGTGCATGGGGGTAAGATGATACTGGTGGCCCCCTGCTGACTTCAACAGATATGGTTTCCTCTCTTGAACAGACTAGACTATCAGTCAGCAAACTGAGGCTCCCACTCAGGACAGACTTACTGACTCAGGGTTACTTGGTCCACCCCAATCAGCACTCCCTTCACCTTCAGGTCTGTCTCCTGAAGAGATGGAAGTGAACAGCTGCAAGGTTTCGCAGTGTCTCTGAAATACTTTTGGCTGTGCATAAGCCTTCCACTAGGAAGACTTACATAGCCAAATGGAAAACATTTTCCATCTGATGTTCCAAAACTCACATGGATGCCTTTGGGTGCCCATTTGACAAGATTCCGGAGTACTTTTTGGACCTTTCTGATGCAAGCCTTCAGTATTCTACAGTTAAGGTCCACTTGTGTGCTATTTCTTCATACCACAAGCCTGTCTATACCCTCTATCTGGCACAGCTGTCACTCTTCCAGAGGTTCCTTAAGGGCCTTTTACACAGAAAACCTCCCATCAGAAAGCTGGTAGCTGCCTGGGATATCAACCTCATGCTGGATATGCTCAACTGCCAAGCCTTTTGAGCCCCCTGAAACATGTAAGGTGAAGTTTTTAACTTCGAAAGCAGCTTTTCTGGTGATCATCACTTCTGCTTGCAGAGTGTCTGAAATCCATTCCTTAGCCACAGATCTCTTGTATACAGTTTTCCACTTGGACAAGGTAGTTCTCCACACACATCCTAAGTTCCTTCCTAAAGTGGTGTTGGAGTTCCATTTGAATCAGCCACTTGTGCTGCCTACCTACTTTGCCAACTTCCAGAATGAAGGAGAGTACACTCTCCATTCTCAAGATGTCAAGAGAGTCCTTACGTTTTACCTGGACAGAACTACAGACTTTCGGCGATCAAAACAGCTTTGTCTCCTTCAATCCCATCAAAAGGGATAGCCTGTTGCAATCAAATGCACTTCTGCCTGGATTATGAGCAGTCTGTACCACTGCTATGCCATGGCGCAGATAAAGTTGGAAGGTCAAGCATATGCCCAGTCCACAAGGGCAGTTGCCACCTCCAAGGCAGAGATGTGCTTTGTTCCTATCAGTGATATTTGCAGAGCTGCGACTTAGAGCACAATGCAAACTTCATTAAGCAATATGCCCTGGATGTTCAAGCTAGGCAGCATGTTATATTTGGCAGGACTACCCTGAATGGACTTCTGTCCTGAGTGAGCCCTTGGCTCCTACTGCCTAGTCCAGGGGATTTGTCTGAGCGTGGTACTCTGGCCCATTAGTGTGACTCAGTGGTGAAGATTGCTTTCTGGAACATAGGAAAATGACATACGCCATAATTCTTGATCTTCTAGGAATGTCTTCATCACTGATTTACAAGCCAACCCACCATCCTGCAGGCTCATTCCAGTATGTCCTGTTGGTCTTCACCCCTTGTTCTTGGTTTGTGCTGTGAAGACACTGTGTTACTGGTTTGCTGACCCTTCTTACATGGATCACCAGGGCTATCTTATGCCCTTAGGTTTAGTGTATAAGTACTTGTTGCCGCACCTCTTCAGTTAAGGTACTGAGGTGGTTAAGGGCTAATGTTGAGGTAAGCCATGTGGAATGAGCCAGTCTCATGGTGCCATGAATGTGTGCAGCTTGCCTTGGTGCCAGCCTTCCTGAAAAGTTTTGGCTCCTGTAGAGTCCCAATGCCCTGGCTAAGACTCACTAGTGTGAATCAATGGTGAAGAGATTCCTAGAAGAATTACAATGAGTACATCATTTTCTCTTACTTACCAGCAACTATAGTTCTACTACTGGTATATAGTTCACATCAGCATGACCCAGCTGATCTCCCCTGACAAATAGCACACCGATCCCTGCTTCCGTTATGTGAAGATATGGCATTGCGAGGGGTGGAGTTGAAGGGTGACACCACAGGTGAAGGGGGGAGCCAAGTTTGAAGATGTCCGATGACAGAGCAGATCCCAGCTGAACTACTAGCTAAGTGGGGATGTGAACAGAATAAAAGTAGTAAAACTATGATTACAGGTAAGTAACCTCTATTTACTAACTGCTGTGGTAACACCCTCAACAAATGCACACTTAGGTGCCTCAAATCCCAGCTCTCTTCTTACTCTGGGAAACGTAATCCCAAAACTCCTTCACATACTACAGTCAGTAATTATTTTAAACAGCAGCTCTTAACTTCAGCCTGCCCTTTCATAAATATGATGTTCCTGCTATTAAACTTTACTAGACATCATCAAAGTGCTCACTATAACAACAGACTGTGATGTCACAAACAGCAACTGTGAGGTCAGCAAAGGAGAGTCGGGTCTATATTTTAAAAAGCTCTAGTAAATAAGCAATACATTATCTGTGATATTTAATAGACGAACAACAGAAACAAGTAAAAAAAAAAAAAAAAAACATAGAACATACCAAAGTTAAAACATAATGGCCCAGATATTCAAAAGGGTTGCACATGGCACAACAGTGTTGCGCCATGCACAACCCACTGATGTGCCCTGGTGCGATATTTAAAAGGGAAAAGTGCACCGCACAAATCCTGATGCACCGGAGTGCAGCAGTAATGTATGCAGGCACAGGTGAGGGCGTGCCCATGCATAACCTGCACAGCCCGATATTCAGCCCGGGATGTGCAGAGTCATGCATGTGCACCTACCCTGCGCCTGCAAAGTTACGCCTTAAAAAAGGAACAAGTGATGGTCACCCCAGGTGAGCTGCCGCGTGCAGGGCAATACAGCAGCTGCCACCTGTGGGTGGCCATCTATTCCTTACCGCACCTGGTGGCGCACCCCATGCCCGATCACGGGCATCAGCAATCCCAAAAGTACAACATCCCTGGTGGTCCAGTGGACGCTATAATGCCTTGTCGCGGGCAGCATTCATCCCCAAGTCCGATATCCCTGGTGGTCAGTGGACCACGCTGGAAATAATCGCGGGCATCATTCAACCCCAAAGTCCGAGATCCTGGTGATCTAGTGTACCCCACCCCACCCACCCACTGAGCCCCACCACCGCTTCCCCATCAGCTGGCAGCCAGCAGCGTCCACCCACCCGCTGCCGCCGACTGACAGCTCGGTAGGGCTGCACACCATTGGTTCAGGCATGGCCAATGGGCATGCAACCATACTATACTAGTCCGGTCAGATATGTGAATGAATTCATTCACATATCTGGACTAACTAATGAATATGGGCTGCGCCTGGCTTATGCTCCTGACCAATGAGGCAGCCCCACCGAGCTGTCAGTCGGCTAGCGATGAGGGCAACATGCGGTGGGGTGCTGCCGGCTGATGGGGGAGCGCGGGTGGTGGAGCTCAGTGGCAGGTGGGGTGGGGTACACCAGATCACCAGGGATCTCGGACCTTGGGGGTGAATGATGCCCGTGATGCGCAGCGGTCCACTGGACCACCAGGGATATCAGACTTGGGGGGGATGAATGCTGCCTGTGATTGGGGCACATAGCAGTCCACTGGACCACCAGGAATATCGGACTTGGGGGGATGAATGCTGCCCGCGATCGGGGCACACAGCAGTCCACTGGACCACCAGGGAAATCGGACTTGGGGGGTGAATGCTGCCCGGCGATTGGGGCATATAGTGGTCCACTGGACCACCAGGGATATCGGACTGGGGGGGATGAATGCTGCCTGCGATTGGGGCACATAGAGGTCCACTGGACCACCAGGGATATCAGACATTTTTTTTTCCTCTTACAGGACGTCCCGCGATTGTGCTGCAGGGGGCGTCGGTCCCCGATGGCTGCTGCCTGGCAGGGCGCCAGGCGCAAGTCATCAGGGATCGGCACACCTGCATGCTAATGGGGCCGTAATGAGATGCAAATGGCCCCCTGTGCGCCTTGCATAAATTATGGCCCCATTTGCATCCCCCTTGAATATCACAGATGCTGTGCATGGCGCAGTAGCGCGCCGCCCCATCTCATGTCCACTTGGTCACTTCTGCGCTGAGCAAGAGTGCCACTGTGCCATGCACAGTGGGGTGGCCAGGGTGCGATATTCAAAGCAGTTGTGCCATAGCGCAGCTCCATTGAATATCGCCCTGGCAACACCCCTGCGCAACAAAGTTGAGCTGCATCCAGGCTTGTGCCACAGCCTGGCGCAGTTTGAATATCCAGGCCAATTTGTTTAAATCTAATAGTTTCAAGATTATTATTATATTAGAGAGCTGCTCTTTAAGGTTTTTGTTTGCAAGGGACACCCAGGTGTAGGACAACACCTTTAATCCAAATTCACCTCTAACCTACCATGCATGACAGCTTAACTGCTCCACATCCCATAACATAGCATGAAAAATGACAAAACTGCAGTTTGAAACATGTCATAACACATCATGAGATACAGTGACTCAGTTGCGCACTCCACTCTGAGGCCGGAAGATAGAAAGGTTGTGGGTTCTGCTCCCACATCAAGAACTTGGACTAATACCCAATACTGAAACTTTAGTGCAGAACTAGGGTGCTGCACTGTTGATGCGTCATCCTTTGGATGATCTGTTAAACTGAGGTCTTGCCTGCCCATCTCCAATGGCTGTCCAGGACAAAGTTAAAGATTCAGTGGTATGCATCGTAAGAAATGGGAATTTCCCCTGTGTACTGGCTAACATTCCCCATCAAAAAAGGTCCATTTAGAAGAAATTCCTACCATAGATGAATGGGAAGACAATATGCACACACTGCCATGTCTAGAGTGCCTCTCGTTTATAGCTGCAGGCAAATGGGCAGGGTCTATACTTATCCTGATCTATGTATCATCTCATAAGCCAAGTGAGGGAGTTTTTTCCTTGCACGTCTCTGAATTTTCAATGGCTGAATGGGTGATGTCCCTACCCCTTACCCCTCCATCCGGCATGGTTATACTCTGTAGGCACACCTATATTTTAGAGCTAATTGCAACTGGAAGAGAGCTTTCCTTATCCAGCAATCTGCCATACACATATTCCATTTAGATACAACAAATCCCATAGGCCCCCCAATAGCAGACAATAAAAATGTTGCGGCACCTCAAGAAATGACAGAAGAACTGAACAAATATTTTTGTTCAGTATACAATAAAAGTACCCCTTGTAACAATTCCACGCATGCAAATAAATAACCAAGAGTGCAAATCAGAAAAAACAAAAGAAGACATATTAAAAAAATTGAGCAAACTAAATGTGAACAAATCACCAGGTCCAGACAAACTGCAGCCAAGATTAATAAAGGAACTAGCCTCTTTGTTGGTGGACCCATTGCACAGGATCTATAACCTATCCCTTATGACAGGAACAATGCCAAATGACTGGAAAAAAGCAATGGTCACTGCTATCTTTAAAAAGGGAAACAGGGGAGATATGAAAAACTATAGACTAATCAGTCTTACCAGCATTTTAGGGAAAGTATTTGAATCATTTATCAAGGAAAGGCTTGAAATAGATATGAAATCAAAAAATCTAATGGACGACACACAACATGGATTCAAGAGATCTTGCCTTACAAATAATATGACCTTCTACGAAAGGGTCAGTAATTTTGTGATGAAAAAAATCCAGTGGACATTGTGTATTTGGACTTTTGCAAAGCCTTTGACAAAGCCCCCCACTCAGGGCTTATAACAAAAATGTATAAATTGGGGATAAATCAGTTTCTCATGAAATAGGTAGAAAAATGGTTAAGCAACCGTACTCAAACTGTATGTATCAGGGGTTTGCACCCTAACACAGGATTAGTTACTAGTGGTGTCCCACAGGGATCTGTATTGCGGCCTGTGCTATTTTTCTTTTTCATCTCGGATATGAGAAACTTGCTAGAAATTTTTCTATAAAATTTGCCGATGACACCAAAGTAGCAGCAAAAGTTACCACAGACCGCAACATATGTACACTGGAAAAAGACTTAGTTATACTAGAAGAATGGGCGCTCAATAATAATATGACCTTTAACACCGAGAAATGTGTAATTATGCACTTAGGGGACACAAATGCAAGACACCAGTATTGGTTAAACGTTGTTGCCCTAAACAATTTCACCACCAAATGGGACCTTGGGATTATTATTAATCTAATTTATCCTTTACTGAACATTGTAATAAAGTAGTAAAAACATTTAAAAAATAACTGAGTGCATAAAAAGGGCGTTTACCTCTAGAGATAGAAGCTGTATACTGCCAATCTACAGAGCTTATGTACATCCACACTTGGACTACTGCTCAGCTCTATGGAGCCCACATTTATGGAGCGACGTGTTAAAACTAGAAAGGGTACAGAGACCTACAACAAAAATAATTAATAATATGCAAACAAAAAGCTATGAGGGAAGACTAACGGAGTTGCAACTGTATCCCTTGGAACTTCGGAGAACCAGAGGGGACTTACTATTAATGTTTAAAATATCTGGGGACCCTACATTAATGAAAGAATTAGGGATGACATTTAATACAAGAGTATGTAATTTAAGAAGTCACAAATACCAGTTAACATTAACACATCAAAAGAAAAATAACAGACATTTCTTTTTTACAGAAAGGATTATACCAATCTGGAATACACTCCCTAATATATAGTAGATGTTAAAAACATAGAATTTTTTTAAAAAGAAATAAATATTTACTAAACCTATGAGTAAACATTGCCCAGCTCTGCTGGAGGTGTGCTTACATGGGCTTAGGCCTGCTGTGCACGTAACTCTCCTAGTATGAATCCTAGTATACTCCTCTTAGTTCCCATTTTTATGTATAGTCAGTTTGTACTGTAATTCCATATCACAGTTTATATTTGTGTATCTTGTTGGTTGCTGAGGACTAGGAGTATTGGAAGGCTGCAAGAATGTACATGGTTCAGAAAGAAGGGAGTTTTGGTGTACATACGGTTATAGCTGTGGGACCATTAAGACCCTCACTATCTGATGATGTGTCTCTGTACTACTCAGGCTTTAGTCTGTAATCCATAGAACTTCTGTTCCAACCAGGTTCAGAAAGATACAATGGTGTCCTCGTTGCTATATGACTTTATGAATTATAATATAAAATCCTCAATAAAATATAAATTACAAAAAAAAAAAAAAAGGTCCATGCATCCCATCCCTCAGAACCTGGAAACAAGCTTTCACAGCAAACAAGCAAGTTAGGAACAGAGTGACACCAGCTGACTAGCAGCAAGCGAGGTACAATGGAAGCATATGAGCACTGTGGGCAACAGCTGTAGATAACCCCAGCAGCACCAAAAACTCTTTTAAAATTAGTGATGCCACAGATTTTATGGACAAGAAGTGAGCTGTGATGATGTTGCCCCACCAGCCCTAAGCATTTACAGTAAAGCTGGTAAGAGCATGTCACTCATGGACAGAGATCATCATAAACTGTGGAAAAAAACTAAGGATTGCATTGATTTTTTAAGCTGTACCAAAAAGAAAACCATCATTTTCTGTACAGGTATCATCATAAACTGTAAAAAAAAGCCCACTAGATTCTCCTTTTAAGCTAAGCCAAAAAAAGAAAACCATCATGTTCTGTACAAGTTGCACAGGAGTGTTGCCATCCAGAGCAATTGCTTCTCACAGCTTTAAGACTGGTGAGGCTGTGACATCACTGCAACACATCTCCAGTTCACAAAATGGATGTTTCCATGTTCCTTTTTTATGTGTAACCATGATTAACGAGGATATTTGTTTAACTGGACATAGAAATCTGAGGAAGTTTTAAAATAATCCATCAAGGAACAGTATAAAGTCCCTTTCACTACAAGTGTTTTTGCATCACAACATTTTCATTCCAGGTAACAGAAGAAAACCTAGTAACCAGTAACTAAAGGTCAAAAGGGATTTTAGGTCCATCAGTCCCCCAACCCGTGCCTCATAAGCAAGG
This sequence comes from Neoceratodus forsteri, assembly GCA_016271365.2. Taxonomy (NCBI): domain Eukaryota; kingdom Metazoa; phylum Chordata; order Ceratodontiformes; family Ceratodontidae; genus Neoceratodus; species Neoceratodus forsteri. The sequence goes on from JADMNL010000022.1 coordinate 492,883,403, forward strand.
ATCAAGATGTGTGCTACGCGAACATGTATTAAGTTAAAGGGACTTCTCATGCACCCAGCTACAGGGGTACTCTGTGATTCCCTTGCTAAGCAGTAATCTGTGAAGGCTTACCTAGAAGGCCTGTACTGTGTTCATATCCACAGCCTCTGCTGGGAGGCTTTCACCACCCTCTGGGAGAAGGCATCCTTTTCTTTTGAAATGCTAATTCTCAATGCAGCATTTTAATAATTAGTCTCAACATTTTTAAAGAAAGGGTATCATGTAACAATAGAATTGTGTTTTTTTTTAAAGCAATGGTATAAATACTAATTAGAATTAAAATAAGAATTCATAATAGTCAGTTTGGGTACTCTATCAATACAGGGCTATTGTATCTTTGTGACAATGGGTTGTTTTGTTTTATTGCATCGTGCCTTGTGAAATAAAGCATTAGCAGGACAATGTCTTTAATGAGTTCTTATACAAACTATTATCAAAAAATGTGTGTACATACATAATGCAGGAATTAATTTTTACATTCATTTGGTTTTCTAAGCACAGCACAGCAACATTTGTGAGTGAATACCAATTCCCAGCATCTGGTATTCTATTTTAAATATCAGATTTTTAATGTGTGCAATGCATATAAAAGCACAGTAGAAGTGTATTTAGCCTGAAACAGTATATCTGATTGCTTCAATGGAGTTATTCCATCTAAAATTCAAAATTAATTTTTTTTTTAGATAGGCAGACGGACAGAATCACATTATGTTAGTTTGGTTGACAAGAACTCTACTGTAAGAATAATACATTTATGTCCACAGTAGCCTTGACATAAAAAGATACTGAACCAAAGGGAGAACAACTTTGCTAATTCACAAAGGTCTGGACTCAGTTTCTTTGCATTGGTTTACTGAGTACCTTGTAGGACGGCGTCAACAAACTAAGGCTGAGGGTGAGCTATCCCCACTCAAACCTCTACTGAGGGGAGTACTGCAAGGATCCATACTTTGTCCCTTACTATTCGCTATCTATGGTAATAACATTGATGAGAGTATTAACAAGGCCAACATACACCTGTTTGCTGATGACATGGTTGTATATATAAGTTGTCCAACACCTGAAGCTGCTTGTGCTGACCTCCAGGAGGAATTTAACCAGCTCCTCCATAAAAAACTTCTTCTAAATGCTGAAAAAAAAAAGCAATGATGTTCTCGCCCTATAGCCGTGTGATGAATCCAGCCAGCTCTGGAGCATTACCTCAGATTACCACAAATCTTGGAGAGAAACTGGAGTTTGTCTCAAAGCTTAAATACCTAGGTGTGTGGTTAGACCTTAATCTATCATTCACTGAGCACATCGAGGACCTTGTAAAGAAGTTAACGCAGAGGCTGGGGCTATTCTTTAGAATTAACCAGTTTCTTACTAGAATCGCAAAAGTGCGCCTTGTCCAAACTATTTTTATTTCGACGATCGATTATGCAGATTTCCTTTATACTCAATGTCCCAAAGCCTTGCTTGCAAAGTTGGATATGCTTTACCACAGGGCCATCCAGTTTATTACTGGTCTCCCCATCGATACCCATCATTGTTCCTTGTACAAAGCTGTAGGGTGGTCCTCTCTTACGTTTAGGCATAATAGAAACACATAGTCTTCTTGAAGTGGCTTCCACAATATACAGTATCATAGACTGTCTCCCACTAAGTGAGCCAGGAACATATGCCCTAAGAAGCGCATCCTACATCACATTATGTATCCCCAAGGCTTCCTCTCGCTATGGCAGAGTGGCCATTCATTTTCTGTTGCCAACATTGTGGAACAAAGTACAAAAATTCTTGAAATTAAGCTGCCTCTGCAGTAAGAATGCCTTTAAATCTCTATATGCTCAGTATGTGAGTGAGCCATGCAATTGCTACCCCAGCCCCAATTGTAGTCCGAAGCATCAGGCTGCTGCCCTCTGAATGTAGTTGAATTTATGATAGCTTGTAACCTTTGGTGACCTTAACTCTGTGAGCGTCTTATGCCTTAAATATTTTTCCCCTCTAGAAATCCCTGTAGGGTTATTAGCTCTTCATGGCTTTCGAGGCCACTACACCTTACTCACCCTGCTGTCTTTTACATATTGCTTAATCTGTGGCTCTTATTCCCCTACCCTGTACCATTTAACTGCCCTATTTCATCTTCATATTCCTTTTTCACTGCATTCCACTCTTACTATCTCGCTCCTCTGTCCCCTAACTCTCTTCCCTGCTGTAGACTAGCCCTTCAGGGGCTCCCTGCCCCTCAGGTGGGAGAAATGCAGATACTGGGTGGTTTTCACTTCCATAGCCACCGCCTGAGACACCTAGACTGGACCACTTATTAGTGAGGTGCGGCGTTGACGATACTCAATCGGAACGCGAGCGCTTTTCTGCTCTGGTGTCTGACTGGCTCCTGCCATCTGCTCCTGTGTTTCCCCCTCAGTACTAAGCTAAAGTCTGATTTTCTGTCTAAAACTTGCACAAAAAAGAGCTGCACTTACTTATTGCCTAACAGTTATGACCTCTATTTTTTCCTGTTTAGAGTGTCAAGAGTTGTGACTCTGATTACACTCCTTTCTGAATTTCTGTGGTTGGGCCAGTCTTTAGGCATCAAGGAATACCCAATTCTGTTGTCCTGCTGTTTTGGTCCTCCCGCTGGTTCAGATATTCCATTGTCTGTGGCCCAGTACTTAATACCGGCCCCTTCCTCCATCCCCTGCCAAGGATATGCTCTCCACGGGCTCTCAACCCATAGGCATGGGAAACCCCGGCACCAGGCGGTTGGCGCTGCCTCTACCGCCGCATGAGAACCTAAGCTCGGACTCTCCATTAGCAAAGCACGGCATTAGCAACCATCCAATTGAAACATGAGCACTCTTCGGCTTTGGCTTCCGATCGGTTCCTGCAGTCTGCTTCTGTGTCAGTTCTAAACCAAGAATAAATCTGATTTCCATGCTGAAATTTGCCAAAAAATAGCTGTAATTACTTTTCTCCTTGACTGTTAAGATCCTTATTCTTCTGTTTAGAGTGTTACATTTAGGGATACTGTGCGATTACACTACTTTTGAAATTCTGTGCTTGCGCCAGCTCCCTACATGAGCGGCTGATCACTTCTCCCTACTGAAACTCCTACTAAGCCTCATCTTATGTCCTCCTTAAATATTACAGAAGCACTCTCAACTGATATAACTGATGTAACATTGAGTACTTACTTGCATTAATTGTTTTTTTCTTGTGTTATTTGGCTCTATTGTAAATATCTCTATATGCATTGTACCATTTGACCCGGAGCTAACCAGGTCCCTCTTGTAAATGAACTTGCTGAATGACGTTCACCTGGGTAAATAAAGATTTTGATTGATTGAAGACTTATGTTGCACTCAGCATGCTGTTAAATGTAGAAACAGTTAAATCTTTTTAGAAACAGCCACTCTGGGCTCACAGAGGCTGGAGGGGTGTACAGAGTTATTTTATTTTTAACAATAAACCACATGGATTGTTGAGTGCAGAATTCCACATTCTGATTAGTTCACTTACAGTCCTTATCTCATGTGTAATGGACCACTACTGTAAAGGGAATGCTGGGAGCACTTCCCACTATAGGAAAGAATATTCAGTGCACAGAGCCTTATGACATGTTTTTAAATTAAAATGATGCTTTTTAAGCATTATTCAAAGGCTATGCCTAAAATTCAATGGGTGGGAGCAACCAGCCATGCCCCTGCCTGAGCTATTTAAGTCAGCTCATTCCAGCCTCACTCAGAAGCACGGTTTCTTTGCTGCAGCCAGAGACTCTGCCAGGGCTCTGCCCTCCCTCCCCCTTTTTCTCTTGGTGTTTGTTTTCCTCCTTCCCATTGTGATTTGGATTTCTGCTTGGTTTGTGCCTCTCTGGCTTCCTAGGTCAGTATTTTGCTTTTTACCTTCTTGGCTGCAGTTTGTGCTTCTCTCTGTCAACTCCTCCTGCTGCACTCATGTTCTCTCATGCCTTGTGTTTCCTTCAGTTTTGTTTCTTTCTGGGCTTTATAGTTTTCCCAGCATCCTGCCTCCCTCAGTTGCTTTTGCCTTGTACTTTCAGGCTCCAACTTTGCTGTTTTTTCCATACCTTCAGCAATCTCAGTTCCAGTTGCAATCTCTAGTCATTTAGATCTGGCTCCTAGCCAGGCAGCCACTCCTTTCCATTTTCTGTTGTTCAATTCAGCAACTTCTGCTTTCCAGTTTTCAGTTCCCACATACCCTGATTTCCCTAGCAGTTTCATTTGTTGTTTTTACTACCTCAGCATACCTGACTTGCAATGCATTAGCAGCTAACACTAATCTCCCTTATGGAACTGGTTGGCATGGATTCATCATTCAGTCGCATTCCGTCCTAGTTGTCATTTGATGTCCCAATCAGCCATTCAGCTTTCCTACATTTCATTTCTTCCATGTGCTCTTGGCCGTCAGGCTTCACCATGGCCTCCCATTTCTCCTGCTTTCAGATAAAAAGTAGCTGTTCAGCCTCACCTACGTTTCATTTCTTCCATGTGCTCATGGCCATCAGGCTTCACCACGGCCTTCTACTACTCCTGCATTTGGATGCATGCCAACCATAACCACAGTATAGCTCCAGGGCTCAGCCCTTAAGCCAATGGTGTCACTCTGCCCCCAGGAAGTCTGCATCTTAAGGGTGAGTCCCTTGATGGGTAAGGTCCTTCTCATTCTGCCCTTTAAGTGAGAATATCCTACACTCTGGAGGAAGCTTTAGCCATGCAGATTTAACTCAGCGGTACTTCTTGATATAGCATTTAAGACTTCAACTGTCAGAGGGTGGGGCCTCTAAGTCCAAGGGGGCTCCTTTAGCTGTGCAGGCCAAGTTGGCAGCACCTTCAAAAGCTAGTCTCCCTACAGCTGCCTAAGGTTCACCTGGTCTCCACCTCCTTCCCTTCCTCTGTCCCTCATGGGCAAATATCATACGTCTCTAATTTCTGGCCCCTCAATGGCTCCACCTATGCCTTGCCCCTCAAGGGTTTGGCTTCCCCACCAGGCCTCCCTTTTATGAAGATCAGGTGAGTGCCTTTCAGTGGTTGTTGCTCTCCTCCTCTGGTCTCAGCACAGGGAATCTTTTTTAGCTGCAGAGATTGGCTCACAGCACCCACATGACTTTCCCGATAGAGGGATAGAGTGAGAGCCCTTCCTCTAAAATTTTTTCCTCTGAATTGGGTCTCAAAATTGCAGTAGCTGAGCCTTCAAAAATTTATCCTAAGCCTAGAGGGAAGGCAACCAAAGCCTTGGATCCCCTGAGGGTTCCCCTCATAGGGTTTTTTCCTCTTCTTCATGCTGAAAGTCATAAAATTAGGTAGACTTTGCAACAGGTAGGTTTCCACTATGAGTTGGGTCTGGCTGGTGGCACTCCTTCCCAAGCCTAGAGGGAAGGCAGCCAAGGCCTTGGTTCCCCGTCATGGGGGGATTTCCTCTCCTCTGTGCTGAAGGTCATAAAATGAGGTAGTCTTTGCAACAGGTAGGTTTCTGCTATTATTTGAGCTTGGATGGTGGCCCTCCTTTCATTCACCATTCCTTCTCTCCTTACAGAAGTCATGCCTTTTCTAATATCAGTTCAAATATCTGTCAGTCGTTGCTCATTTCAGTCTCTGTTTCCAGTCATCACTCGTTGCTGTCAATCTGTCCTCACTTGAAGTCTATGGTCGCTACTTGCTGCCCAGTATTTTTGGGGGCTCCTTCCTAAGGTACCTTTAGCCTAAAGGAATTACTGTATGTTCCTGTGACACCTATAGGAGCGGAACCCTCCTCAACAGGGTTCCTTTGCCTTCACAGTACCACAACAGGGTGGTAGTTCCCCATGGAACAGAGAGTGTGAACAGCCAAAGTATTCACCTATGACAATCATCAACACATTCATTCAAATACCTTCAGTCTACCAACAAAATTGCCCAAGCATAACTGCTCACTAAGTTGCATGAGCCCATTGAATTCAAAAGCTATGCCTGCAATTCAATGGGTGGGAGCAACCAGCCATGCCCCCTGCCAGAGCTTTTTAAGTTGGCTCCTTCCAGCCTCAACCAGAAGTCCTGTTTCTTTGCTTACCATCCTTCTCTCTTTCTCCAGCAGCACACCTCTCGCCTTGGGGCTCCTTATTAAGGTACCTTTAGCCTAAAGGAATTATGTTCCCACAGCATCTCTAGAGGTGGAACCCTTCCCAAGAGGGTTCCTTTACTTTCATGGTACCCCATCAGGGTGGTAGTTCCCCATGAAATAGAGAGCTCAAATGGCCAAAGCATTCACCTATGACAATCATCAACACATTCATTCAAATACCTTCAGTCCACCAACAAAATTGCACAAGCATAATTCCTCACTAAGTTGCGTAAGCCCATTAAGTTCTAATTAAAAATCCCCATCAGGAGGTTTTTAATGGCAATAAGGATCTCTATTTTGGTCCTTTATCAGTAGAATAAGGTTTGGTAGGGAATTAATGGCCAAGGCAAAATATCCCAACAGGTGGTTCTTCTACTGGGTAAAGGAACTCTACATTGTCTTAATTGCTTAAATCAAGACCTTCCAGGCTCAAGGCAGCTGGGGTTTATGAAAAAATCTCCCTAATAAGACCTTTTAGTGTTAAAGAAAAATCACAGATCCCATTAGCCCTTAGAAGGGTCAACCTGCCTGAAGAGGGACCACCATAGACCTCTTAAGCCCTACAAGAGGGCTATCCTGCACATCACAACTCTAAAATAAACAAAAAAGAAGTTACAGATAATGTTACATTAACTTTACAGTAGTATAAATAAAAACAATGCAGTACAAGTCAGACAAGCAATGGCCTGGCTGAGAATACACAACTTATTTCCAGTTGTGTGGGGGAAAGACCTATAAATAAACTCCTTTCCTACAAGATATCAAAACCACGAGTGAGTTATGAAAAGTCCTGCCCCTCTTGCATGTGATGAGAAAAGGCGCATTTTGAGTCAAGTCACTGTGTCCAGTTTTTACCATGCATTTTAAAACATAAAAGCTTTCAGATTAGTTGTTTTTGAGAACTTTACTGTTTATCTGTTTCCTCTACTCTGATAAAAAAAAATGCCCAGTCAGACTACTGTATCATAGATCCATCCATTCTTGTGCCATCAAGTATTAATAAACTGCGCTCACACTAGTAAAAGAGATTTTCTGATTTTTCAGCAAAAATGTTCACAGTTGCCATCACTAGCACTCAGTGACTCAAATTTCCACTTAAATTGAATTTCATAACCTTCCATTCTTTATCACTGAAGCTGTTTTCGTTAGAACAGCTCTTTTCCCTCCGGGCTTCAAGGGCAGCATATTCAGTTATACAGTACTGTCACGCAAAGTGTAGTATGCTTATGCTGCTTTGTGCAAGACCCATGTGGGCTGTGCAAACTGGTTCCAGTACACACCTCTATGAGCACAACACCTAGCAAGGCACATGCCAGTGTGGGAGCACAAAACACACTGCTGTCCCTTCATGCAAACCAATGGCCATGACTGGCAACGGAGACTGGCTAAGTAGCTTTTAAGACACTAAGATGATAGCGCTGCAGCACTAAAGTGCCATATTGAATGCTAGCATGAAAATGACCCCCACACATCATGCACAGCACAAACAGCTCTTTACCATATCTGTATCTGACATCATAATCACATTATCCAGACAATCTGTTCCTCACAGTGGAGGGAGGCTGGGGTCTGTGCAGTAGGAAGAGCAATATAAAAACAAGCACTTGTCAGTGCCAAATATTTGCGTGCGTGTTGTGACAGGTGGGTTTTGGTTGTGTTGTAGAGAATTATGAAGGCAGAGTAGTATTGTAGTAAGAAACAGTTTGCAATGGGGTCAGTGAGTAGTAATGTCTATCTTATGTATTTTCACGTCGGGAGCAAGATAAAGGATTTTGAAGGTTTTAAAAGTTCCCAGTCTTATGCCATGGCAGTTATGTCAGTATGAAATATATTGGTACAGCACAGTAGTAAGTAGTAGTAAACATGTTTATTCATAGAAATGTATGAACAGGGATAATACACCAAAGAGTAAAACTCATTTTCATGGAGGTCCCTTAATTACACATTTCATGTTACACGTAAATACATTAAAATAGCGTACAGGCAACAATGCCGGTGCATATACAATTATTACAAAGAATCAAAGCCACATATAGCCTATACATATGGAGATTCCTTAAATATACTAATTGTGCAGATAAGTAACATAACAGGAACACTACATTTAAACACGAAAACAATGACTCAGGATATTCAGACTCCCCAGTTATGTGATTGAAAATATTCTGGCTTATGTTCTCCCTTTTATGTAACATAGTTTAGGAGCTTTGGTTAAGCTGGAGAACCATTTTTTTATGGATCCTAAGTGAGTTGGTACATACAGCCCTCACAATTGTAGAGGCAATGCATTCCATATACTGGGGCCCCTATATAAGACTAAGGGCCTGCCTATCACTAGATTACACTTTGGGATAATAAATTCAAATCTCCCTGAGGATCTCAATCCCTCCCTCAGTTCCCTACTCCCAAAGTTGTCCAGTACATATTTGGGAAGTTTCTCCTTCCTAATTTTAACTATAAAAGTTGTTAAGTGCCAATTCCTTCTTTCTTCTAGGCTCCACCAGTCTAGCATATTACACATGTCACAATGATACATCCTCCTGGGGGCATTGAAGATGAAGCGGGCAAGTCTGGTGATATTTACGATTGTAAATATGTCATAACATCATCATACTACATGCAGAGTATGAATCTACCGTGTACATTGAACAGGTAAGCTTACGGAAAGAGATTTTAAGAAACTGTGACTGGTGGTCATTTTTAATGACATGAGTAATTAATTACAAAAGTAGCCCATGACATGTACGGCAGCCTTTTGTGAGGGAAGGCTCCCCGGCCCATCACAAGGTGCTGCCTGTGTGACAGAACACTGTGCTATACCTTCCCAGGCTCGGAGTGGTGGTGATCTTGTGTGACAGTGCTGGCCCCCATCCTTGTGCTGCCCACCTGCCTCCCCACGCTTGTCTCCAAGCTTGACTTACTGGCATGGGAACACAATCTGATAGCTGCAGAGCCAAAGGCAGGCCTTGCACATGTTTCTCTGTGACTTTTTTTTTGTTCATTTTGACCCAACATTTTTACATAATCTTTTTATGACTCCCTTCTGAACATGGCAGGTGTTGTTTATAAAATATTAACTGAAATCTAATTTCATGCCACAAAATAACACCTGCTGCACTCATGAGGTGGTGTGAAAAAATGGCTATGTTAAAAATGCGGGGCAAAAATATTGAAAATTACTATAGTTGTGAATGAACATTGAAAAACTTCAATGTACCTTGATACCTTCATAAACTTTGGTGTTTGTAATGATTTCGACCAAGATTTTTCAACTTCTTTTTATGACCCTACTTCATGAGCCTGAGAGGTTCCATTTTTCAAACCTTGCCTGAAAGGTGATTTCACGGAGCAATTGCAAAATCACCTTTTGGGACACATGAAAAGTTGCACCTGCATTGCTCATGAGGTTGGATCCCAAAATAACCATGTTAAAAGTTTGGTGGAAAAATATTGAAAAATAATGAAGTTATGAGTGAATAGTAAAATATTTCTATGTCCACTCATAACTTGGTAATTTTATCATATTTTTTTATCAAATTTCAACGCAGTCTTCTTATGACCCCACTTCATGAACCCATCATATTGAGGTCTCTTGCCCTCCCATGTGTATTTTTAAATGTGTTCTCCCTCCAAGACCACAACTGCAGGGAGGTGCTCCTCTGAGCTGCCTTCATCTCCCAAAGTGTCTATTTCAGAAGGGCTTTTTTGCCAGGACAGCAATCATGCTTTCTCAATTGTCCATGCTATTTGTGTGCTGTTAAAATAAAGGAATAATGCACGACAGGGTGTGTGTCATGCTGGGATAATGCCACGCCTGAGGGGGGTTGTGTACAAGGCTGCAGGCAGACTGCATCCAAAGCCCCAGGCATGGCGTTATCCCAGCACAACACACACCCTGATGTGCTTTATTCCTATTATACAATGGCTTGTTATATACAGAATAAAAAAATAATTTTAAAGATGTCTTTGTTAGTGTGGGAAAATATTTTTGTTTCTGAAGAGAAGATGTAAACAATGCTAATGCAAACAATTAGTCAAGAGGCACACGGTGCTGAGACTAGACCTGTGATGTTATGCTGGGATAACAGTACGGGTCCAGCCTCAGACTGACCAATTGCAGTCCAAGATTCTTTCTTGCCATTGTATAATATGTCTTCTGAAGGCAGTAACTTGTACTGTGCAAATAGGCTGTCAATGTCTTCAGAAAGCTTCCACTATGTCTCTGCATACTGTATGCGCATGACTCCGCCTCTCATTTGCATGCACACATGCAACTAGTGCTGATGCGCTAACTACTTATTTCCACACAAACAGGCTTCCAATATAGCAAGTCCCACGCCAAATGCAGAACAAAGAAGCAAACATCAGTGTCTGTGGTGCTAATGCTTTGAATATAATCAATCAATCAAGTCTTTATTTATATAGTTGGTCACCATTGAGCAGAGCTCTTTTTCAAGGTGGACCTGTTCAAACATATATACAGGTTAAGCAAACGACATACATTAGTTACAGTGTACAGTATGGGAAAAGCCCCAAAGCTGAATTTATACACAGATACACATAAATATATAAGATTTAGGATACTGGTTAGGTCTGGTCAGTAAAAGAGAATTGCATAACAGCATTAGAGTACTACAGACCCCATGTATGCTTAGAGCTGTATGCCAGCTGGTGCTAGGAGGCAAGGAATAGTTTCACAACAGCAAGTAAGGATTACAGACCCCATGTGCACTAGAAGCCGTGGCTATCTGAGAGAAGTAAGGCAGCACATTTGAGGGGCAGGGTATGGGGTGTGGAGTGAGTGGATATAGCATTGAAGCACAAGTTGGAGACTTTCTCAACATACAGATGATAGGACAGTAACAACCACCATAATTTAGAGGCAGCTGTAGTCATGGTTCAGACCTGAGGGTGAGCCATGAGTGGTTTAGGAGCAATTTGAGGACGAGCAAAGCAGTTGCAGACTTCGCTTACTGCACGCGAGTATAATGCCTTAAAGATGGGCAGAGGGACAAGGGCGTCTAATTTAAGAGTCTTTTGTAAGTTATTCCAGAGGGTAGGGATCGTCAAGCTAATTGCTGCTCTACTGAAATGCAAGTTCACTCTGGGTATTGCAAGGGAGATGAAGGAATGGCTCCAGAGCGCATATTTTCTTATTCTGCATAGGGGTAGGCAATCGGAAATGTATTGGGGTAGTTTGTTTGTGAGGGCACGGTAAGTCCAGAGAGTAGCATTTTTGTGGCACCTAAGTTTAAGGGATGTCCATCCCACAGAATCGTATAGGATGCAGGGATGAGTAGAATTTGGGAGACCTGTGATAAACCTTAGTGCACGGTGGTACAGCGTGTCGAGTTTAGCTAGTTGGGAGGTGGGACACTGGCTGTACAAGAAATCTGCGTAGTCCACCAGGGATAGGAAAGTAGATTGGGCCAATCTTGCTTTGGCATCTATAGTGAGGAAGTGGCTTAGTCTGAAGAAAAGTCCAAGCCTTTGCCAGAGTTTTTTCAACAAGTCTTCGATGTGTTCTGCGAAGGAGAGTCTGTTATCAATCCATACTCCTAGATATTTAAATTTGGTTACAAATTCTAGTTTTTCACCTAGTATTGTAATGATTTCCAGAGTAGGTCCATTGTCTGTAGGGCTAAGTGAGTGAGCAAGCGGCAAAAAGAGCATTGCTTTAGTTTTGTTAGCGTTCAATAGTAGTTTTTTGTGGATTAACTGACTTTGCAAGAGGTCGAACTCATTTTGGAGGTCGTTACAGGCAGCCTCTGGTGTGGGTCGGCTAATGTATAGGATGGTATCGTCTGCAAATAAGTGGATATTGGCATTTTTTATATAGTAGTCTGTCATTTATATATATTGCAAATAAGAGCGGACCTAGTGTAGATCCCTGAGGGACCCCTGTCAGGAGCGGTTTAAGAGCGGACAGCTCACCTTCTGCTTTAACTTGCTGGAGACGTCCTGAGAGGTAGTCAGTGAACCAGAGCAGCGAGGTAGAGTCCACGCCTATGGTTTGAAGCGAGGTGAGGAGAAGGTTGTGATCAATGGTGTCAAAAGCTTTGCTTAGGTCCAAGAAGACCGCACAGGTGAAGTTCCTTGTGTCGAGGGCTCTCAGCCACGTATCGGTAACTTTGGACAGCACTGTAATAGTGCTATGTTCGGCTCTGAATCCCGACTGCCCCAATTGTTCACATTGCTTATGCCATAAATAGTACTAGACTTGTGACAACACAACCTGTTGCTTAGACAAGATTCTGATGTTATAAGCAGAGGAATATGACATCAAAGCAGGAAGCTCAGCAGGGACAGACAAAGTCAAAAGGGCAAAGACACTGTTTTATGCAAATATCTGCAGTAATAAAGAGTGGAATGTCCCAAAATTAAAATTGTTTTTGAAGAATCTTATGAGATTTGAATCCTGCTAAAGCCAATGGTAATTTTTTTTTGCAGAAACCTGCAAATTCACTTTTAGTAGTCCACAGGTAGCTAATTAAAACAGAAATGCACTTGACTGTGACTTAGCTGACCTCTTCATAAAACATGTTAGAGGTCTGCTATGTCTCATGTCAAGGTGCACCATGTTTTCTTTGTGTTTTATGACATACACATGTTGTATAAACACATCTATAGAGCGAGATACTCCCAAAGGCTCCTGATATGGCTGTTCTTGGGAACCAAGCATTTTGCACGTTATAGTGAAGTGTAAGTTCTTTTTTTTTCCCCACAGCTCTTTTTATCCTCCTCCTCCTCCTCCTCCACTGGCTGGAACCTACTTCAGTCAAATTCCAGTGCCTGATCCTGCCCCACTGAGAGCCCCTCTGATCTGTAACCCTGGTCCACCTGTGTCTCACCTGCAAGGCAGTTCCCACAGCTTGCATCCCGAGGTGGGGATGCCTTCAGCTCCACAGAGACTTCGGTACATGAATCCAGTCTCCAAGCAGGCAGAGGTGAAGACCAGGGGATTTCGGTGTGCAGGCAGGGTCTGGTAGCGAGCATGGTGGCAGAGAGTGGCATCACCTGTCCAGCCAGTGGCATTATCCACTTATCTGTTGCCCCTTGAGGGAGCAGACATGCAATGACATTATGGACCATCATGCACTCTTCTATGCATAATGTGCCGATGTCCGCTGCATCCCCCCAATCACTAGGATTGCAGCCTCATTTCCCCCCGGACTGCCACCAGGAGGCACTCTGTTGCTGCAGTCTTAAACATTCCCAAACTGGAAGAGATAAGCTGTCTTTTGGATGTTCAAGCCTCCTCCCCCAGCCGGCTCTCCACTGCTCCGGGCTTGTTCCCAAACCTGGGTCATCGGTGCCACAAGCGGCAGCGCTGCCGCTGCACCGGCAGGCAGGCTCAAGGTGTGAGTTCTTAAAAGGCAGATTATAATGAGACTTAATGTATTTGGTAGATGGAGCTTTGCAGCTTTATAATAATGTGACTTATTCCCAGTCTATAAACAAAGCACAATGCTTTAAATGGTTACAAGGGAGACATTTACATGGGCAGCAAATCTCTGGAGCTCAACGTTCCTGAGTAAGTGTGGTAACCTGCAGCGGTTATCCCAGTTGTGTTTCCTCATGCTACTGGATCCATAGCTAGTGTTTTGCAGGGAAATATCATGAGGCAGCCTTCTATACTCTTTCACTAGCTATTGCTAAGTACTCTAAAGATGGTATGTGAGAATAAAAGTGGAGAAAAACTGAAAAAAATGCAACCTGAATGAAAGTTTATCAAACCTTTTTTTTTAATTCATTAAAGTTGCATGAAACTCTACTTCAGTTTAAGAGACCATTTTCATTAAAAAAAGAAAGTTGGGTTCAGGACAGCTTGTGTCAACCTCACATGAAAAGAAACTGCTGCTTTTTACAAGAATATGGAATGTGACAGTGTATCATAAAATGGAGAAAACGGGTTTCTTTGTAGAAATACAAAAGTTTTAAATTGTTTTTTCTTCCCCATCAAACATATTTGAGAATGGCTGTTCGACTAATGGAAGTTAAAATGTATTTTTTTCTCTTGATGTGAAGATTAATCACAACGTAAATGCAAGGGCCACAGCAGAGGCAAAGCTGCTGAGACCTCTGCTGAACTATGCTGTTCACTCGGAGCAGGGATGGAGTGACCCCAATCTTGGAAACACTGGAGCCATTCCCTCCCCATTGACACAACCATCTGAAAAGAGAAGCACACGGAGCCATAGCCTGTTTTCCCCAGCCTTCCAGTCTATTTGGGGACAGATTGAATTGGAGAACCACCAATATCAATCCCAGCATCTGAAAGGCAATATCCTTGTCACTTTAAAATGCCTTTTATTACTTTTGAAGAAAATGAAAGCATTGCGTCTGATTTCTATCAGCTCACAGTGCATCAGAATAAAAGTAGATGTTCCCCTTCCATGTGGTTTATTTATCACCATTTGATCTTTTCCCACTGACGTTTCACCCATCACATTCTCATTTTCTGTAGAGGAGAAAGTCCGCCACTGTCAGTTTATTCTTCTCTCTCTCAAGAAGGTGAGCTGATTTTCATTAATCTGCTGGCTTTAGGCTTTAGGATTTAGGCTAGATTGCCAGAAGCAAAGAAGTCATAAGTCAGACTTTTTTTTTAAATAAGTGGATCCAATATTTGCCAGTGACTCATCAACAGCAGGTTTTGGGGGGGGTAACCTTGAGCCTCATGTTGTCTGACTTGGTGGGGGAAATACATTCGCTTTTCAGTGAGGGACAGGTGTTTAAACCTAGCATGCAGCTAACTTACAGCCTCAGCACACCCTCATCACCAGATCAAATGCTTAAGCTGGTATGAGTCTCGGAGAAGGTCTCCTGTCTGTAGCCCTCATAGCCAGCTGAGCTGGCCCCCCCAAAATGAGGGTCCAAGTCTTGGTTGTAGCTGATAGCAGTTGAAATTTGGAAGGCAAAGAGGCCACCAAAAACTGCCATGCACAAAAGTCTAAGTCATTGAAAGACGGGGGTCTCCCCAGCAACTAAGTCACAATGCAACTCAATCGGCCAAATGGTAGTTGGTACAGCTGGGACTTGGCTTGCAACACCACGTAATTCTTGCCATGGCATAGCACCAGTTGCATGCTGCTATGCTTGTGTAGCCCAGGCACCATATGCCAGTGGGCTGTTACCCCTGCCTGTTGACCCTGGTACAGGTTAAGGGGCCTGGGTCCTGCTACGGTGGCAATTGGGGGTTCTTTCCCAAAGTTATGAATACAGCATGGTGCCTGCACCCAGAATAAGTTGTAAGTGGCTCAGGTGATTGGTACAGCCCCCTGGGAAACTGCACCTACCCACCTCCCTGATGGCACACTGGATCCCCACCAGCCCTTTTCCACCAAATATCATATACCCACTTAACAGGCAAAATGCAATGAACTTCTCTTGACACAGCAGTTTCAACAGTCAAACTCACAGCTTTATTAGGGGTAAGGGCTAGGAAAGGATTACCTGGAGGAGGAGGAGTAGCTGTGAATAAAAAGAAAAGTTATTGGCAGATTGCAAGACAGTAACAATAAGGGCCCATAGGTCAGTCCACCTCTGGCTGCCCACCCCCACTGGTACTAGTGTTACACCCTGAGAAGTTCCTGGGGTACCCACCAGTTGCAGGTCTGGACATTGCAGTGGGTCAGCCAGCTGTTGGGGCCCTGAAAGGTTGAGAAAATGTTTAAATTTAGAATCACACTTCTCTGTTTCAGGATCCAGGAACCAGGTCCTGGGTACTCACGGCTTGTAGGTTTCAGCAGAGTTTGGAGTAGCAATTGCCGGATATCCTGGAGTGTGGAGCTCCACTCAATTCATGCAGCAGGGGGCAGAAGGGAGGATGGACTCTATTCTCTTTGCAGGTTGGATCTTGTTCGAAGGTCTTGCAGCTTGTCCCCTTGACTGAAGATCTGGCCGCTTGTCACCTTCAGCCACTTCTGGCCCATTGCAGAGCTCAATGGCAGGTCCACACCAGCCCCAGAAGGCTCAGACCTGGGAGTGACTCCACAACACAGCTCCCCACAAGGGTTGTAGGTGCCCTAACACCCCAGCAAGCGCCAGTGATCTCTTGAGACAGTGGGTCCCACTTGGGAGAGGTTAACTGGTTCCCTCCCTGGCTCTGGGTGAGGACTCCTAAGCAGTAGGAATCCGCTGCAGTCCCTGCACTGAATCCGTGAATGAACTGGCAACAAACAATTCTCCTGGATAACAGCGGTTACAGTTCACCACGGGTACTAGCCTCTTAAACTTTGGATGGATCTTAAATCATAGCAGTCAGCAGGGGGTTCGGAACTAAACAGGTCCCTGATCACCCTCAGTGCTTTCAGGTCCTAGATGTCCACAACAGTTTCTCTTCAGCTTCAGCTAATACACAGTTCTCTGCTGCTTAGTTCAGTCCACATAGCACATTCACAAAATCTGGCTAGCTCCCTGCACCTCAGACGTTTTGCCTCTTCAATCTTTTAAACAGAGTTCTAATTCTTAAAGCAGGTCCTCTGCAGCAACTGTCCAACTCTCAGTCAGCAGCACAATTCTGTCAGATCAGTCCCGTATACAGTGCAGGGTCTCTGTAACACTAATATTCTCCAATCTAGACAGCACAGTTCACAATACCTACAGAGTTGAAGAAATCAGTCCAGTCTCTCACTTCCTTTTCTCCTGGTATTCCTTTTCTGCCATGGAGGCCTAAGCAAGGCCTCTCACAGTCCAAATCCACTCACACAGAATTCTCCTGACTCAAGAGGAGCCCAGAAATGAGATCCCCAGCCTCCTGATTGGTTGTTCAAGCGGATCAGTCATCAATAACCATAGAGATCAACATTTCCTGATTTCTCATTGGGGCATGAATTAGGTGCCTGAATTAGTCCCCTCTTTCTCCCAGGAGTCCCTTGGCACAGTGGTTGAGCACCTAGACATCTAATTGGCTGCTGAAAAGTGGTGAAAACATCAACAACATGGTGGCCCCATTCTGTTTAGAGCAGTCTTTATGGTGTCATTACTTTTACGTTCTAGTGCAGCCACATCAAATACTTTTATTTTCTCTCTCCCACAGTATTGTAGCCCCTACTGTACCCTTTTGAAAAAGCCCACTCTCAGCCAGTTTCTCCCAGTACTTTTGCTATCACGGCCACCCCAATACTGTCTCCCCAGGTGGCAGGCGGCAACCTCATTAATATTCATGAGGCTAACATTATTATTAATGAGCCCCGGCCTTAGCCCCGATTCAAACTTTAATTTAAAAAAACACAGGGGCTTCTCAGCAACCCCCATGAGGTCACCAGTCCCCATTTAGCTGAGTGGGAGTCACTGGGACTGGAAACACTCCCTGGTTCAACCGCAAAGCCGGCAGTCGAGCACATCAATGTGCTTTCCGCGCATGTGCGATCGCCCGCTTGCTCAAGAAGCAGCAGAGAGCAGTGACGAGTCATGACCAAAATCTGGAGCCCAAAATGGGCTAAAATAACACATAGGCTGCTCTGGGGACTCAGGGAAGACCAGGGGGAACCAGAAAGGACCGGGATGTGGCAATAATGGGGAAACCAGGAGGCAGATGGGAGACGGAGAAACAGGGCAATGCAGGTAAGCCCCCAAAAGGGGATTACACTCCACCCCCCCTTGAATGCTTGGCTTCCATGCCAAGCCTAAGGATAACACACTATAATTGTTTAATATTGACACACAATAACATTTCTAACTATACACCAGAATCTTATTTGTCATGTCATAACCACTTCATGAACAGGAAAACATAACTAGAAAATATTATGTACAGGTCAGGAAATGCCCTTCTCTTTATTAGCCCCTGGCTACATGAAAGTGGCACCCGTATGTTTAAGGCTAGCATCCCATAGTAGACTTAGGCCCACATAGTACACTTTTCTACCTGTCGCTTCCTGTGCACCCTTTTCACCTCCATTTCCTTCTCCTGGTCCCCTTCCCTGCAAACCTGGGGGTTTGGCACTGACAGGGCATGTAGCTACCTTCTGTAGGGACCTTGGGGTAATATATACTCCCTTGTGTACTATGAATAAAGACAAATCTGATGGGACTCCCAGGGTATCATAAGTTAACTTCAGTATCGGTCTGATTGCCCTGCCTGACCTTCTCGGGGTTTTTTGGACCTCAGAGCTACCAGCTTCCTCCTGTTCAGAAACAGATTCCACATCACTGTCACATCCACCCTGACCAGCCCCTCCTTCAGCAATTGGGGCAGGGCACTCTAATATTGCCCCATTTTTACCGGTTTGTCCAATGGGGCTATCCTGTGACTCCTCAGTTGGACCAGTGTTCAGTTCCGATGTGGGCCCTCCAAAAGGCACTTTCCTTCTCTCCTTCCTGATCCTCAGGGCTACTCTGTGGCCATTCACAGGACCCAGACAGACTAGTATCCAAGTATGTGGTGGATCCTCCAAAAGGCATCTCTGCAGGAAACCTACTCGAATACCACTCAAACGGCTCAGCCAGATTAGTGTTCAAGTCCAGAGTGGCCCCCTTGAGGGGCGTAACGGAAGCAGCCCTTCCACCTCCACCCTGTCCTCTGGGTGCAGCTATGTCCACCAATGTCAAGGGTGGTCCCTGAAATAATCTGGCTAACTCTGGAGTAGGATAGAAATGCCAAGGGCACTATCGCCTTCTCCCTCTGTCTCATCATCTGTGCTTTCTCCCTTCAAGATCCCCCCAGCCTGGGCAGGCCCAGCCCCCATGGCATCACTACTTCCATGCCTCTGTCTCCTGCGTGCAGCAGCTCGAGTGGTGGGGGGTGAAGGAGAATCTTCCATGGCACTTTCAGTGTCCATTATTTGATCACCAGTGGGCAACAGATGATTTCGATGTATGACTTTGTGCCCTCGAGTCTCTCCCTCAGGCCGAATCTTGTACACCGGAAGGCCTTCCAACTTTTCCAGGACAACATACAGAGCGCTTCCCCATCTATCAGCAATCTTGTGCTTTCCTGGTATGCCCAGATGTCATAGTAATACTCTTATCACCTGCCTCCAGATCCTGAACTTGCACCTTCTTGTCATAACAGTCTTTATTAGCTTGGTTCCTCTTGGTGGCCAATTCTGAAGCAAGGCGATAGGCATCATCCAGTTGTTGTTTTTATTTCTTCACATACTGCAGATAGTCTCTTGCCCCAAGACTATCGGTGGAGACTCCGAAGCAAAGATCCACAGGCAAACAGGCTTCCCTCCTAAACATGAGCTGGTATGGAGAGAACCCCGTAGCATCATTTCAGGTGCAGTTGCAGGCATGGACCAGGGTGCTCACCTGCTGACTCCAAGTGTGTTTATCTCAGTGATCCAAGGTGCCCAGCATGTCTAACAGAGTCTGATTGAACTATCAGGTTGGGGGTCACCTTGGGGATGATATGGTGTAGTCTGAGACTTTCTGATGCCACACAATGACAAGAGTTCCTTTATAAGTCAACTCTTGAAGTCACGGCCCTGGCTGGAATGGATCCTCTGGGGTGCTCCGTAGTGCACAAAGAATTTCTCCACCAATATTTTAACCACTATGGAAGCTCGCTGATCCTTGGTGGGGTAAGCTTAGGCATATCTAGTAAAGTGATCAGTGACTACCAGGATGTTTGAGATATTGTGTGAGTCCGACTCTAGCATGAGGAAGTCGATGCACACCAACTCCATGGGGCCACTGGTTTGGATATTGACTAATGGGGCCGCCTGTTGGGGAAGTGCTTTTCTTTGTATACATCTTCTGCAGCTTTTACAATATGGTTCCACATCTGCTCCCATCTTTAGCGAGTAAAACCTGCTCTTGAAGTCCAGGGTTTGCTCAGCACCCAGATGCCCCATGTCATCATGCAAGGCCTTTAACACAATCTTTATATGCTGCTCTGTTAACACCAACTGCTCACGGGTTGCCTCCTGCTGGTCTTGCATCTTCCAGTAGAGCAATCCCTTTTTTAACTGTAACTTGGGCCATTCACATAGCAGAAGCCTAGCATGGGGATAAATGGTGTCCACTTGAATTTTGTCCCCCTTTTATTGAAGCACACAAATTATCTTCCCTGTGATAGGACTGGTTCTCTGTTCCCATTTTAAGTCCTGGATGGTCAGTTGTGGGAGAGAAATCACATCCAGTGTGGCCAGCCAGCAATAGGCAACTGGGAGACAATTTCCAAAGGCCCCCAAGCATTCCACCAGGCAGGGGGGTTATCCTCGGCAGGGAATGCCTCTTCGCTGTCATGCTTCTTACACAGGGCCTTCACTGCCTGTTCTGAAATTTTCGCCCAACTGAAGTGCTCAGTGATGTAGGCCAGGGGGCATCTTGACAGAGCATCAACATCCACATGATTAAGACCAGGATGATACTCCACGCAGTAATCATAGGTGGACAAAGCTGACAGCCACCTATGACCAGCTGCATCCTGTTTAGCGGTGGTCTGCACATAAGTAAGTGGATTGTTATCTGTCTTCACTGTGATCTTGGCCCTGTACAGGTAGTCATGGAACTGGTCCACAATAGCCCACTTTAGTGCCAAAAACTCCAGTTTGTACACTGGGTATCTCTTCTCCGATGATTCAGACTTTGACTTGTGAAAGCTACTGGGCGCAAGCCCTCTGGGTACTCTTCGTCGGTGTGAAGAACATACGGTTTCTATGGATCAGCATATGTGAGCACCGGTGCATGTGTCAGACAGTAGATGATATCCTCAAAAGCCCAGTCACACTCTTCATTCCACCGGGATCCAAAAGGTTCTGATGATCAAAGTAGCTGGTTTGACTAGCTTTGGCCCCAAGCAAGGTGGCTTTCTTGCTTTTGTTTGTGGATGGATACCCCTGTAGCAGATTCAATAGGGGCTGAACTACCCTTTGCATAGTCCTTCACAAATCTTCAGTAGTATCTGCAGAAACTGCGCAAACGTTGGAGTTCTTACAAAGTCCGGGGCTTAGACCAAGTGGTGAGGGCTTCAGTCGTTCTGGGGTTGGTCTGGATGCATGTCACAGAAACTATGTGCCCAACATATTTAACTGAAGCCTGAAGGAATTGGCATTTATTAATTGACAACTTCAGTCTAAACTCCTCCAGGTGATCCAACACCTTGAGCAACTGGGCCTCATGCTCTTCTAGGGTCTTCCTGAACACAATAATATCGTCTCGGCAGACCAAACACTCCAGTAAGTTCATATCTCCTATGGCTTTCTCCATTATTCACTGAAAGGTGGCTGGGGTGCCCAAGATCCCCTGTGGCATCCTTAGAATCTCGTAGACTCCAAGGGGACATATAAAAGCCGTCTTCTCCCAGTCCTGGGGGGCCATCGGGATCTAATAATAGCCACTCCATAGATCCAGGACTGAGAACCACTGGCTACTGTTTAGCCAATCTAGAGCATTCTGTATTCTGGTCATGGTATACTGATCGGGCACAGTCCGTTTGTTTAGTGTGCGATAGTCAACATACATTCATATGGTCCCACTCTTTTTTTCTCACTACAACAATAGGGTATGCATATGGGCTCCTTGATTCTTGAATACTCCCAGCATCCTTCATCTCCTGAAGGTGCTGTCAGGTGTCATCAATGTCAGCTGGGGCAAGTCACCTAGATCTCTCCCAGAAAGGCCTCTCATCAGTGAGACGTATGTGATGTTGTTCTCTGCTCACACACCACACGTCCCATTCATACAGGGAAAACACCTTCGTGCGGGCGGCCAATTTCTCTCACACTCTCTGTTTCCATTCCTCTGGGATAGGGGAGTCACTCAAGTCAAAAAATCCAGGATCAATCCTGTGGAGGCACCCCCTCTTTCACTGCAGTGGGTTGCACTGCCATATCGGTGCAGTATACTCTTACCAGGGTTCAACCTCTTCTCACCACCACTTCCCGGTTTGTGACATTCTTCACCTATACAACAACCCTTCGGGTATAAGCATGCGCTCTCACTGGCAGAACACTGGACTTCACCAACAGTCCCACGGGTAACCCATTTTCTTCTGGGGCATCCAACATCGACAACTGATTTGTCACATCTTTCTTCATCATCACTACTCTGGCAATGTTACACTCCGTATTTGGTGGTAGCAAAATTTCACCTTCATCTCTTCTCCACACTATCCCTACGGGGTCATTGGGCACCTCGGTGAGGTGCTTTCTCTTTCTTCTGTAAGCCTCTCTAACCAGGGGGTGAAGTGGCCACTCTTTACCATCCCTTTCAGCCTCTCGAATTTGGCACAGTTGGGCCAGACATTCAAACATTTGCGTATTCATGCCCACTAGCACAGGCACTCTATCATATATTCCAGACTCAGGGCAGATCAAAGCTAGGGCTTCAATGGCTTCCTCTACACCAGCCACTTTAGTGGGAAAAGCCATCCACACTTTGATATAGCCAAGGTAGGGTTATGACTTTTCACTACGTTCCCACATGAGCAGTCCCTCAAGCAGTTATAATTCGACATCTGGCAAATGCTGGTTATACCAGGATTTAAAAATAATGGTGACTTGTGAACTATCAAGAACAACCCATGTGGAGATTCCTTTGATGGTAATGGTGGTCTCAATCGATGGCCACACTAGCTTGCGCATATTGACTGAAGCTGATGTGGTTGTTCTCACTGCTGAGGCTCTTACGTGAGCCATGGAGCTGGAGCTGCCTGGGGTTCCGGTGCACTCCTTTACTGGACCCCTCTGTAGTTTCCCTGATTCGGGGTCAAGTTTGCAGGCAGCCTATCTCTAAAAGGGGTATGGTTCAGTGGCATCCAACACCCCTTCCTTACATGGCTCTCACCTCCACACCGATGACATGTAATGGGCTCCCGAGGCTGCAGCCTATCTGGCACCACAGGGTGGGTACCTGACACTCCCACCATGACACTTTCTGCTATGGGGCCCCATTCTACAACCTGTTCATTGTCCTGGGCCATAACTGGTATCCCTGCTCTCTCTAGTTCAGCTATTCTATGGGCTAACTCATCCATTTGAGCCTGGTAGCCAACCTCAGAAGTGGACGCTGGCATAGGGGGCCCAACGCTGAATGTCTCTGGGCCTACATTAGAAACTGTCCCACTCACCCCTTGGGGCTCAGCTGGTCCCTGACTCACTACCATTTAGCCAAGGTGACTACATCCCTACACTCCTTCAGTAGGGCCCTCAATTCTTGCATCTCACCAGAGGGCACCTCTCATCCTATCTGAGTAGCCCTTGTTCTTCTTCTGCCTCTCTGACCTCTCTCACCAAGACCCAGTACAGAGGGGGGTTGCTTTTCCTATCTGCTAAATGTAATTGTAACACCAACAAGGTGGATTGACAGGCAGCCTTCACCGCATGCTCTAACCTTACTCGGTTCAGATCTTGTGCTGCCACTCTCCCTTTCCTAAATACCCTCTGTAAGGCTTTCTCCACCTGGGTCAAAAAGGCAGACAAAGGTGCCCCCTCCCACTGATGGGTGGTTTTAAATTTCCACATGAGGTCCTTGCAGGACTCTGGACTACTGAACACACTCTCCAGAGCTGTCGGGTATACCTAGACTGGAGCTTCGAGGTCTGTGGCTTGCAGGGAGCAAATGACCTCTAAGGCAGGACTATGGAGGCTCTCTACTAAGTGCTTCTGCTTCTCAGTCTCAGAGCACTGCCAATCCTGAACCAAAGGAGTGGTGCAATCCATCCAGGCCTCCAGATCATTTTCATTGTTTGGGGTGGTTTTGACCCCCGAAATCAGTCTTGGGGGACCTTGAGATGGAGCCAGATCCCCCTCCCCCTCCCCCCCCCGGGGAGGCTATACTAAAAGAGGTCACAATAGGCAGAGCCTCAGACAATCCCTCCGCCACCAAAGCCTCAGGTATCCAGGCAACTTCTATTGCAGCAGTACTCTCTAACAACATAATCAGTGTGCCCTTGGCAGAATCAAACATTTTCCCTTGTACCTTCACTTTACCCAGTCTTGATATGGTGGATACACATTTCTCTACGTCTTCCTTGTCCATCTCTTGGGGTACCCCATCAAGAGAAAGGATTTCTGGGGATTCAACTTCATGCCCCCACTCCATTCCACCAATCACACTTTGTCCTCTTCTGTAGGCCTAAACTTGGGCCGGAGTGGTACAGACTTGGGGGCCGGGGACCCCACAAGGGTCTTGCCATTCCAGTTTTCCATGGCAGACATGGCTGGCAAACAGGAGGTCCCAGCAATGCCTCTAAAGATGTAACCCAGGCGCCATGTGACAGTGGGGTACTACCTCTGCCTGTTGACCCTGGTACAAATTAAGGAGCCTTGGTCCTCCTACAGTGGCAATTGGGGGTTCTTTCCCAAAGTTATGAATAATAGCACAGTGCCTCCACCCAGAGTAAGTTGTAAGTGGGTCAGGTGACTGATTGGTACAGTCCCCTGGTATACTGCACCTCCCCGACCAAACACTGTGCACAATGGATCCCCACCAACCCTTTTCCAAAAATTATAAAGTGATGAAACTACTTCCACCAATCAGGAGACACCATCTACTGTACCTCTTATCCAGCGTACAGTAGGCACTGTCGCACGGCTGATTTGCGCCTCATGGATTATCATCAAACAATGATTGTCGCTGTGTACGAGAAATTGCAGCACTTCAGCAAGTCAGAAATCCGCCGTGCGACTGGTTTGGCTTAGTGAAATCAAAAGTGTATGTCGCTGCAGATTACAACATTTGTAGAAAAAGGGAAGAATTAATGGAAACAAATCAGGCATGTAGTGACGCCCTGTAGTCGTGGATTAATGATGTAAACACTGCAAATGATACATTTTCTTTCATTTCAATTCATTTATTGACACAGTCCCAGAAAATCTCACCATCGCTCTTTAGACTACAATCAGTCATATTTTTTTATTCAAAGCCACTCTCTTTAAAAAGGAAAGCAATAAACCGACAAGCCTCTGGTTAGGCCTAACTTATACAGCATTCCACGACTGGCCCAACGAGAAAGATTTGACAACTATTTTAGCTAGTTAACAGCAATGAAGACTACTCTGTGCACGATGAACATCATAACGCAGTTCCACCACTTTATAATATGTTCATAGGGCTAGTGGTGGTTGTTTCTTACGAGATAAGAATGCTATCTCGTACTTGTTTTGGCTGACAGAACCACTCAGCTTCGCTTCGTGGTCCTCTCACCCAAACCAGCACGAGATAACATTCTTCTCTCATAAGAAACAACCACCACTAGCCCTATAAACATATAATATCATATACCTGTTTAATAGGCAAAATGCTATGAACCTCTCTTGACACAGCAGTTTCAACAGTCAAACTCACAGCTTTATTAGGGGTAAGGGGTAGAAAAGGGGTACCTGGAGGAGGAGGAGTAGCTGTGAAATAAAAAGAAAAGTTAGTGGCAATTTGCAAAATATTAACAATAAGGGCCCGTAGGCCAGTCCACCCCTGGGCTGCCCACCCCCACTGGTACCAGTGTTGCACCCTGAGGAGTCCCTGGGGTATCCACCAGTTGCAGGCCTGGACATTGCAGTGGATCAGCCAGCTGTTTGGGCCCTGAAAGGTTGAGAAAATGTTTAAATTTAGAATCACACTTCCCTGTTTCAGGATCCAGGAACCAGGTCCTGGATACTCATGGTTTGCAGGTCTCAACAATGTTTGGAGTAGCATTTGCCAGATGTGCTGTAGTGTGGCGCTCTGCTCAATTCATGCAACAAGAGCCAGAAGGGAGGATGGACTCTGTTCTTTTTGCAGGTTGGATCTTGCTCAAAGGTCTTGCAGCTTGTCCCCTTGATTGAAGATCTGGCCACTTGTCACCTTCAGCCACTTCTGGCCCATTGCAGATCTCAGTGGCAGGTCCACACCAGCCCCAGAAGGCCCAGACCTGGGAGTGACTCCACAGCCTGGCTCCCCACAAGGGTTGTAAGTGCTCTAGCACCACAGCAAGTGCCGATGACTTCCTGAGACTCTGGGCCCCACTTGATAGGGGTTAACTGGTTCCATCCCTGGCTCTGGGTGAGGACTCCTAAGCAGTAGGAATCTCCTGCAGTCCCTGCACTGAGTCTGCGAATGAACTGGCAGCAAACAACTCTCCTTGATAACAGCAGTAACAGTTACCACAGGTGCTAGCCTCTTAGCAACAAATTCTGATGTACCTTAGACCACAGCAATCGGCAGGGAGTTCGGAACTAAACAGGTTCCTCATCACCCTCAGTGCTTTCAGGTCCTAGATGTCCACAACAGTTTCTCTTCAGCTTCAGCTGATACACTGCTCTCAGCCACTTCGTTCAGTTCACACAGCAAATTTGCAGAATCTGGCTAGCACCCTGCACTTGAGACGCTTTGGCTCTTCAATCTTTTAAACAGAGTTCTAATTCTTAAAGCGGGTCCTCTGCAGCAACTGTTCAACTCTCAATCAGCAGCAGAGTTCTATCAGATCAGCCCCATATACAGTGCAGGGTTTCTGCAGCACTAATCTGCTCCAATCCAGACAGTACAGTTCACAATACATGGAGAGTTGAAGAAATCAGTCCAGTCTCTCACTTCCTTTTCTCCTGGTATTCCTTTTCTGCAATGGCAGTCTCCCACGGAGGCCTGAGCAAAGCATCTCACAGTCCAAATCCACACACACAGAATCCTCCTGACTCAAGAGGAGCCTGGAAACAGACTGACCCAAACCCACCAAGTCCCTGGGTCTTCACACCAGATCCCCAGCTTCCTGATTGGTTGTTCAAGCGGATCAGTCATCAATAACCATAGAGATTAATATTTCCTGATTTCTCACTGGGGCATGAATTAGGTGCCTGAATTAGTCCACTTCTTCTCCCAGGAGTCCCTTGGCACTGTTTTTGGGCACCTAGACACCTAATTGGCTGCTGAAAAGGGGTCAAAGCATCAACAACATGGTGGCCCCCATTCAGTTTATAGCAGTCCTTATGGTGTCCTTACTTTTAAGTTCTAGTGCAGCCACATCAAATACTTTTATGTTATTTTCCCACAGATTAGTGGCCCCTACTGTGCCCTTCTGAACAAGCCCACTCAGCCAGTCACTCCCAGTACTTTTGCTGTCGCTGCCACAATACTGTCTCACCAAGCAGCAGGCTGCAACCTCATTAATATTCATGAGGTTCATATTAATATGCATGAGCCCCGGCCTTAGCCCCAATTCAAACTTTAATTTTAAAAAACACAGGGGCTTCTTGGCAACCCAGTCAAG
The DNA here is from genome assembly GCA_016271365.2 of Neoceratodus forsteri. NCBI lineage: Eukaryota > Metazoa > Chordata > Ceratodontiformes > Ceratodontidae > Neoceratodus > Neoceratodus forsteri. The sequence continues at coordinate 492,910,665 of JADMNL010000022.1, forward strand.
GTGACAGGTCCCCATTTAGTTGAGGGGGGCCACTGGGACCGAAAACACTTCTCGGTTTGACCACAAAACTGGCGGTCATCACATCAATGTGGTTTTCATGCATGCGCGATTGTCTGCTTGCTCGGGAAGCAGCAGAGAGCAGCGATGAGTCGTGACCAAAGCCTCAAGCCCAAAATGGGCTGAAATAAAACACAGGCTGCTTTGGGGACTCTGGGGAATACCAGGGGCACCAGAAAGGACTGGGCTGTGGCAGTGGCAATACCAGGGGAAACCAGGAGGCAGACGGGAGACAGGAGAAACAGAGCAATGCAGATAAGCACCCAAACGGGGGTTACACTTGGTCCAGAATTAAAGGAAAACAGGTTACTGCCACAGTGTTCCCCTTCCACCTACCTGACTCTCACCTTTAGTCTCATTTCAGGGTCAAAGGTTGTCAGATTGTTCCTGTTTTCCTCCATACTTTATCTCAAGTTAGTAAGGCACTCAACCCAATTGTAGTATTCATTTCTTATCTAGTCTTCAAATGATAATACATCCATAAATTCCATATGACATTGTATCCATAATCCATTTCTTTGACATCAGTAAAATGTGGCCACTGTTTTTATACTTTTCTTTGATTTGCTGATGTTTCAGGACTAATTGTCACTTCTTCAGAGCTTTGGTGTGTTAGGTGTGTCTCGGAATATGTCGGCTTTAATACTTTGTACTCATTTCCAACATTTCATTTCTTCTGTATGGACCCACATTTCTGATATTCCCTTTTAAATGTGGAAAAGCTCTCAGTTCTTCTGAGTGGTTGATTCTTGTTTTGATTTTATGAGTTGCAAAAAACAACTGTGGTTCAGACTGTGAGCATTCTTTCTATGAACTGAAAATTGTGAAAACAAATTACTGCCACTCGTGCACATATACAGCATACGTGTTAAGATAAATGGCAAGATAAAAAGTGATAACATGGACTATCTTTTCATATTCCAGTACGTCTTCGTACTGAGAATCCCTGCACGAACTAAAAGTAAAAGTGTGCAGCAGAACCACCATCTCTCACAGCTGCCATTTGGCTGTGACACTTTTCTAACACTTTCTTTTCTACTTTTCTATGGTGGGCTCTATAATTTCTATAATTTTTCTATAATTATTTTTTTACTGTCAGAACTCTTTGTGCTTGCCATACACCAGTTCATTAACACTACAGAACCTACCTGTTGCCCATGAGACAAGCCCTCCTCGATTTCAATATTTTTTTGTACTCATAGCTTCTAGGTTCAGAGTAGCAAGAACTGAGAAGCAGTTATAAATAACTATAAATGCGCTGAGGCCTCAGTTTTCTGTCTTTCTTCTAGCTGCCCAGTAACCTCCCCCCCACACACACACATAGCTTCACTAAGTATTTCTCAGAAGCAGTAATGGTACCTGTGTTCCTGCAGTCCTGGCAGCTGCATCTTCTGTCCTGGTCTTCGGTACAGGTCATAGCGGCAGTGCAGAGAGTGTAACAGGTACAGATGTCAATGACTGAGTGTGTACTGATCACAGTGGCTGCAGCTGACAAAAGCAGGAGCCTTTTGGCTGATTTACTTTCACCAATAATGTTCTATTTGCTTTCACCCACACTTTTGAGGAGGGAGGGTCAATCTACTTCAAATATGTGTTGTATAAACACAAAATGACATAGTCTGATGGAAGATGTCAAATGTATCTTCATTCAAAACCACTGATAGTAAAATATCTCACTTGTGGCTTCGCCGCTAGTGAGACAACAAAATACTAGTGGCCTTTCATGAAGATAACTATGGTATCTTCATTCAGGCCCTGTCATATCCCTCTCTCTTTATATGTATATATATATATATATATATATATGCAATGGGGTGGACATATATTCAGTGTGATAAATGCGTTTATCTGAGTCACTGTATGTGTAAATAAATTTACACATACAGTGACCATTTATACACACAGTTACTATGTCACAAATCTCTTTAGAATTCATTTAGAATGTTCGGCCTCAGAATAAGTACTAACCATATTCAAATGGGAATAACTTTAAAACAAAAAAAGATAGCATGGTACTGTGAGCACGAAAATTGTTCAGCACAAAATTATCTACAACATGAGTGGTGTTTCATGTATAGATATCTTATAGATTTTTTACAATTAGCAAAAAAGCAAAAGAAAATTAAATATTTTGTTCACTTTTTTTTTGACAAACAAATGTGAATAACTTTAAAACCAAAAATGATAGCATGGTACTGTGAGCATGAAAAATGTTCAGCATAAAAATATCTACAAATTGGGGGAGATATCTAGTGGCTTTCTTGGCAGTGTACATGGATAGTACTACATTCAATCCTCAAATATTGTTGCACTGCGATATGCTTAATAAAATATGTTGAATTAAAAAAAATATATATCTACAAATTGAGTGGTGTTTCATTTATAGATACCTTTTAGTCTTTTTTTGTAATTAACAAAAAACAGCATACAATTCAATTTTATTTTCCCTTTTTTGACAAACAAATGTGAATAACTTTAAAATGAAAAAGGTAGCATAGTTCTGTGAGCATGACATTTGTTCAGCAAGAAGTTTTCTACAAAATGAGTGGTGTTTCATTTAATAGCAACCACTATGCTAAGTGGACATACTCTAGGAAAGTTAACTGAAACTCCCAGAAATTATCATTTAAAATAAAGATAAACAGTTAAAACCAAATGTTCCTGCACTGATAGAAGGCATCCCTATTGCATAAATGAAATATACAATGTTGAGCTGTCAGATAAATGATTTACCTACACTTGTGCTGTTTGACCTTGGACACCTCACTCGTGGCTTATGCCACTCGTGAGGTTACCCAAGTCAAACAGCACTTGTGTAGATAAATCATTTTTTGACAGCTCACCATATATATATATATATATATATATATATATATATATATATATACATTCTTTGCAAAAACTTTGTTAATGCACCAGTTAGGGTAACTTAAAGCCACAAAAGTAGGGAAATGTGGCATTATGGTTTCCAACCCTAACTCTCCACCCCCACATCCCAAACAGCAAAATAAAAAAACATTAGGGTTTTGGGTCTCCAGGGTCTTGGTGAATCAGTGGTGGGGTCTTCCCTGGGGTTGTCAACTCCAATGCTCACCCCTCCCACAGCCCATAGCCTCCAGTCTGAAACACAAAGTATAGCTCCAAGCCAGTGCATCACAGTGATACACTCTTCAGAGGTAGAGAAGTATGTCTCACCACAGACTGCCAACACAGTTTGTTTTAGCTTCCTTCCTGCAGGGCTGCAGGGCCCTGCATGAAGAAAGGAGATCATCTATGGCACTGTTTGCTCAAGGAATGGGAAGGGCATTATGGTTGAGAACCCCAAGAAAGACCCCATCACTGATGTGCCAAGACTCTGGAGACCCAAAACCCTAATGCTTTTTCTTTTCACTGCTTGGGAGTGGGGTTGGGGGAGAGTTAGGGTTGAAAACCCTAATACCACATTTTCCTACTTTTGTGGTGTCAAGTTACCCTAACTGGTGCATTAATAAAAATTTTTTACAAAGAATTTCCTTTCTTTTTGGGATAGTGGAATCATATCCTCATTTACACAGGTCCTTTTAGGACCTGCCTGAACAGGTGCAGATGTGCAGGGCCCTTTGGGCCCTTCATCAGCATGAAAAGACTCCATCTGCCTACAGAAGTGCAGGGCCTGGCACATCCCCCCCACCCCACCTGGCCAGGGAATGCATGCTGCAGGATTGTCTGCATGGGCCCAGGTACCATATAGTGAAGACAGCTCTCCTCATTCAGTCTTTACATATTCTCTCATCACACATTCACTCCTAGTTCTTTCAGATCTAAAGAAGCAAAGAGATCTAAATGAAAAAAGAGTGAATGTGTAAGAAGTGATTGGGAACAGTTATCTTCACTGTATGGTGCTCAGCCCCATGCGGACAACCATGCAGCCTGCATTCCTTGGCTGGGCAGAGGGGGTGTTGCATAACAGTGTCACTCCCCTAACCCTCACCCCATCCAACTGGATCACTCAGCTCTCCCCCAAAGTCAGCTCATCAGCATGGGATCACAAAATACTGTATACCCTCTGGGGTCAAGACTGCTACTACACACAACGTTTCTTTATCAAGAGAGTCATTTGTGACTGCCCTTATAAACATGACATGCAGCATTTATCATATATTTGCCAAAATGTTATTTTGCAGCAAAAGTGCAAAAACACTTGTTGTCCAGAATTTAAAAAATGATGCCTACCATGATTATGAGGTATTGTGGAAAAATAGCTATGTTAAAAGTTTGAAGACAAAATATTGAACATTAGTAAAGTTATGAGTGAATGTTGAAATATGGCATTGTTCCCTCATAACCTGGACATTTTACTGTATTTCTACACCAGATTTGCAGCATAGTTTTCTTATTACTCCAACTCATGAACCCAGCAGGTCAGAATTTTCAGATCCCTGCTGAAACAGCATTCCATGCCACTGAAACATCATTCCACGCCACAGGTGCAAAAGCACAATTTGGCCAGGATTTCAAAAATGGCAGCTGTCATGTTCATGAGGTGGTGTGAAAAAAAGGCTATGCTGAAAATTTGGGATCAAAATATTAAAACCTACTAAATGTTATGAGTGTGTTTAAAAAAATGTCAACATACTAACATAACTTTGCCATTTTTACATATTGTGACCCCACATTTTCAAAATAGCATTTTTATAGCCCCACCTCATGAACAAGGGCAGTGAAAGTTTTCAAATCCTGCCTGAAAGGTGATTTTGCCAAGCAACCACAAAATTGCCTTTCAGGCCTAATTTGCATAAGTCCACCACCACTGATCATGAGATTGTGTCCCAAAAGGCCATAATGAAAATGTGGGGTCAAAATATGCAAACATGACAAAGTTATGCATCAGAGTTCAACCCCATTGAAATACAATGAAGCACACTTACAGTACCTTAGTTTCTCATATCGTAGTTGCCAGTTCCAGCAGCAAGATATGTCTTTGATTGGAGAGTGGCTTTTCATGGTGGGACATGTTAAAGTAGTGGGGGGGTGTGGTGGTGGGTGCTGAGTGGTAGGTTGGGGTGTGGGTGGGGTGTGTGGGGGGTCAGATGGGCAAGGGACCATTTTCTTTTTTTACAGGTTTAAAAAAATTGAATGAAAAACATTGAGGGGTGGTTTTCTTTATTTCTGGGGACCCCTCCAACACTGGATATTGGCACCCCAGTGTCAGGCAAGTGTTCGACAGCACTGGGGATGAGAGCACCCTGGTACCACCACATACATAATAGAAAGGAGGCAGTTGACCTGGAGGGGGGCATCAAGAGAACTGGTACCAGGGTTGGGCACCCCAGTCCACTTATATATAATAAAAAACATATATCTATTAATTGGGAAGGACAGGTGGACAACCTGGAGGGGAAGGGGAAGAAATATGTGGTACCGGGAGTGGGCACCTTGGCCCACCCAACAAACAAATAGATAGACAGACAGACAGACAGAACAGGAGAGTGGCAGCTCATTGCTCTCAGTGCAGCCTGCAGCATGACTTCCAGCTGCAGCTGCAGAAACCAAGAAAGTCCCACTGTTCTCATACAGAGAATACAGGTCAGCAGCTCCTCTTGCTAAACTGGGATTTGGGGTACCCAGAATAGGTATTTCTGGCAAGTTTTTAAAACAAACAGCAGAATCCAGCTAAACAGGTCTCATTTAGCTAGGTTCAGGTGTTTGGTTTTTAAAAGAGATCAGTTTTATGTATTTTCATTGCGAGTTTAAAAAGGAAAAAATGGCAGCCATGTCGATCAGTATTTTTCTCAACATGATCTTTTTTTCCACATGATCGATATTTTTTCTTCCATAACAAGTAAACCATGAAAATAAGCAGTCACGATAGTTTTTTTTTTTTTTTTTTACTATTCGCAATTTTCAGTTAACTCAAAAATCCTTAGAACTCTAACATCATATAATATTTTTTCAGGAAACCTTCTAAAGGTGCACCCTTGGCACAGGCTCTTTCAACCTGAAAATTTCATGAAAAAAGCTCTGCATCATCTAGGCTGCAGGTGACAGCAAAAAATATGTAATGTTACTTATTAGCTTTTTTTTTCCAGTTTTGGGCAGTCTGTATCTTGGAAAGCAAACAAGATGCTGTCATGAAACTTTTCACATCTTGTGATTCTGATAACCTTACCTTGTATGCCAAATTGTGGGTTATTTTCTCAAACAACGCCAAAGTTATTAAGATGCGAAAAATGGGGTTTAACATTAAAGGAGATCTGCGCTGAACCTGTAAGTAATTTTCCCCAATAGAAGCTGTTATTAAGCACTGGTTAAATTTCTGTTGTTGTTGTTGTATCTGTTTGAGCCTTTTAGTAACCTCAGTGGTGATTCTGCTTTACTGTCTGGTGGTAAGCACCATTTTAGAATTGTATGATGTAGTTTATGTCCCTCTCAGCCACAAAATTTATTTTATTTTCATTTATTTATTTAAATCTCAGATTGACAATACCTTTGAGCTGTGAGCTCATTTACAAAGGTTCCATGTCAGATAACGATAACATACCTTAACAAACAATAAAATACAATAGAGATCAGGTTACAGTGTGGTACGAAAGACAAAAATCGTAGTGCTAAGGATGGCACAGTCAAGAATGGAAATAAACATGTTGCAAGGTAGGGTATAAGTAACAAGTAACTAGGTTATTTAGAGGCATAGAAATTAGGAGAGAGGATGAGGTAGACACAGACGGTTCAGGAAGGAAAAAGAAGAAACTCTAAGTAACAAGATTGAGAAGGTAAGCCAAGTGATCAGGGCATTAAAGCAGCCAGAGGCCTTGTCAGTGGATGCACAATGCCAACAATAGAAGAGTAGAACAGGAACATAAACTACATCACACAGTTCGAAAATGATTCTTACCAGCAGCACGTACATCAGAAACAGCCAATAGGATAACTGAAAGGCCGGGACAGCAAGAGCAGTAACAGAATTTGAACCAGTAGTTAAAAAAAAGCTTCTACTTAGAAGAATGACTTACAGATTCAGCACAGTTCTCCTTAAACAGCCTACTCAACCCATGCCCCATAAGATAGATAGACAGACAGACAGATAGATATGGCAAAAAATGACATTGTGCATATTTACTGTACGTGTTCGAGTACCGATCAGTTGGCAGCTAGCTGTGGCATGGTGAGGAGGGCAGTGCCAGTCACCGGCACAGGATGGGATGGGGGGTGCAGGGTGGTGGGTACTGCCTACTGGAGTGGTGGGTGGGGGTTCCTACACTATGGAAAAGGGAACTGGTGATTTTCTTTATGTGTAACAGTGATCAGGGAGGGGATTCCTACACTATGTAAAAGGAAGTCAGTGATTATTTTTGTGTGTCACAGTGATTGGGCAGGGAGGGGTGCCTTGCACTATGGAAATCAGTCAGAATTGGTGCTTCCACTTCTGGCTCCCTTCCGGTCACCATCAGTGTACCCCAAGGCTCTGTCCTTGGCCCAATTCTGTTCTCCATCTTCCTGAACGAGCTGCCATCAGATTGCCCACACACATCCTTACACATGTATGCTGACGACACAGTGCTGTATACCTCAGGCCCCTCCCCCTTGGAAGTGGCACACAGACTCCAGCATGATTTCGATGCTGTTCAGCTCTGGTTCTGTTCAAACCAACTTACTGTCAATGCCAAGAGAACTGTCTCACTAACCTTCGGCACGAGACAAAGACTCTCCCGTTTCCCCGCCATTTCTACTTTCAAAACCCTAGATGGGACTCACTTAGAAGTTTGCACCTCCTTCAGATAGCTTGGGGTCTGGCTGGACCAGCACCTTGACTTTTCTGCACATATCAACGCTACCCACAACAAACTGCACCCCAGTCTGGGCACCTTATACCATAACCATGGCCGCATCCCTCTGCCAGCCTGCAAGGCAATTGTGCAGAAAATGATCCTCCCTATTTTTGACTATGGGGATATAGTCTACAGTGCCACACCTAAGTCCGCCCTAGCTCAACTGGATCCTCTTTGCCACTCCTTTTGTCATTTTGCTCTGGACTGTACACCCTCCACCCACCACTGTGACCTCTACCAGTCTCTTAACCTCCCTTCGCTCTTCAATAGGCGTCAGTCCCACTGTAAGACTCACAGCCAAATTCTGGGCCCAGGTATTGCCCCCTACCTCACCTCTACCCTAACTGCTCAAACACCCCCTGCATACTCACTCAGGAACTTCGACTCCCGGCTCCTTCAAGTACCTTACATGGCGACCTCTGCCAGTCAACTGGCCTTCAGAGTTTGCATGCCTAAGCTATGGAACTCCCTGCCAGCAGACATTCGGCACGCTCCCTCCTCTAAGAAACTCAACTCCCTCCTGAAAGGGCATTTCTCCACCAACTGCTCATGCAGCCTAAGCTCACACTAGACAAGGGCCTAGCTCTCCAACCGGCGCCAGGTATGGTTACTCCTATGTTTTATCTCTGATCCTGTTAGTTGTCACTTGTACTTTCTGCCATTTTGATGCCTTATTAACTTTGATGTTCTGTTGTTGCTTATGTACATACTGTATAAATACCTGTATATATTTTTGTATATTATTGTGTACATTATTCTGTCAAATTTCTGTACTATGTATGTGATAATGTGTCCTCCCACCCCCAACTCCCCCAGGACGCATCTGGAATCAAGCAGTAGTCTACTCAGTATGCCTTTCCTGGTAAAACTCTTAAATAAATAAATAAATAAAAATGGGGATCAGGGCTAGGTTCTTTATTTATTACAGTGATCAGGGCTGGGGAAGGGGGACACTACACTATGGAAATGGGCAGGGGAATTTTTATTTTATGATCGGGGCTCGGGAGGGCTGGCCTGGCACACAACACAGACAGTGCAGCCATGCAGATGAGCCCATAAAGGGAATGCAATGCCCCCTTTGGTCCATGCATGCCTAATGAGCTCATCTGCATGTTTTGGCTGAATATTGCCCATGGGGGCTGCAGCACATACAGCTCTGCACCACACATTCCCCTATGGGTGGTCTTCAGCCCCACATTCTGGATGTGCCATGCCATACTTGGTGGCCACTTCCAATGCACCATGCATCCAGGGTTCGATATTCAAACAGGATGTGCAGTCTGTTCCCATTGTGCATTCTGTTTGAATATCGCAACAGAGCCAGCTGGCACAACTTATTTGCATGACACATCATTATGTACGCACATCCAGACAGCTCTGAATATGTCCCCCATTGACCATGACACCCAGGTCCTAGAGCAATTGCTGAGTGTGGGATACTGTGTACTGGGCCACTTTCCTAGATGGGATCTGCAGGAGCTAATCGTGCAAATAAGGGAAGTGTGAACATGGGTAGAAATGGAGTCCAGTAACAAGGTCAGGATGCAAGGAAATTAATCCAGTGTTTATTCAAACAGCAGGATAAAATAAACGGACTGTTGACGGTAAAGAAATAAACTTTAACAAAACAAAAATAAATCCTGTACTATTCTACAGTTAAACATCACTAGAGGAATAAATGTTCACCTAGAAGCAGGCTAAGTGACTGGTAGGTTCAGCACCCTACCACCAACTGAACTCAAGGTGCTTTCAGAGTACATTTATACCTTCTAATAGTCACATGCTAGGCTGAGCTCCACCCATATTTTTGGAGTTTCTTAAAACAAACAAATAGGGGCTTTAAAGTTCACATAACAATATAAAATCATACATTATTGAAGTAGCATAATGCATTTATACGATTTAAACACATTAATCTTTTCAAATATATGAGTTTGTAAGTTTACGCAGGGAAACAGACTCCTCCCATCAGCTACTGTCATAAACAGGGTGATGAAAGGGCCGGCCAACTCTAAAGAGAAACAGTATCCTGAAGGAAGGTCCTGGGTCCTCAGGCTAGCTGCAAACAAACCAGTTTCAGGTAGACTCTCTTATGTATTTTCACTAATATCTTCATCAAACTATTACAGTAACCGTTTAAACAATGTTGCATAACAGGATATAGACTTAAAAGTCATGCAAACCTGACATTTGCAATGCAGCCAAAAATCAGTGACTGCAAAGATTTCCCATCGATAGCTAGCTAGTCCATCTTACGGACCTATGCTGCAGGAGGGAGTTTTATTTTCCTACGTCCAGGGCATTTCCCCAACATACCCTTTAAACTAACAATTCTACCTCTTAATTACAAAGAACGCCTGCACCTGCATTTGGGCTAATTTTTTCTTGCAATGCAGGAGTTGCACAAAACAAGCCACTTTGCTTGTTGCAAAGAGTAACTGATTGTCGTGAGAGCTCCTCTTCAGACGCTCATGGATGTTTGAACATGAGCACTACCAAGAGGAGAGGTCCTAGTTTTAAATAAAAATCAAAAATGGGCTTGTGGTATGTATCTCAGGCTGGGGAGGAACGGAAAATGCAGGGACACAAAGAATACCTAAAGGTGGCCAAGCTGTAAGTAGGGGAAATGAAGGGAGGGAGGGAGGAAGAGGAGAGAGAGGAAGAGAGAGAGAGAGAGAGAGACTTCTGTACTGTTGCAACAGTTTTGTTTTAATTTCAGGAGAAGGAAAAAGAACACTTATTCAGCCCAAGGTGCACGCAGCCCTTCCCATATTTAAATTTAAAAAGGGGGGTGTATTGTTCAGACCACAAAGAAAAAAGGCATACAGCCCCTGTCACGGGAAGATATAAAGCCCTTCTTTCTGGAGGACTGCTGTCACAACTGTGAAGCATCTGGTAAATACCCACAGCACAGAAGATAAGCCAAAGGGCAATACTCGGAACTAATTACTAGGTTACTAGGTGTGTTAGACACAAGAAGGCTAAAGCCCATCGAGAGTGTTTCCCACCACAGAGTGGGTATATCATGTTTGACCCTTAGTCCAGCAAAGGTGATCATCAGGTTGTTTTTTAAACAGTGAAAAATGTGCTGCTTCAACAATGTTCTGAGGCAAGTTATTCTATAACCTAGCGGCCCTATTGGTAAAATAGTTGTCCCTTTTCCATGTATTTGTTTTTGGGATGGTCAGTTGCTTATTATGACTCCTTAATTTGACATTTAGGTGAATAATTTTGAGGTTACATTGAGCCATAAGTGAAGGATTATGTAACATTCTGTACAGTTGCAGTAAATCACCTCTGCTTCTATGCTCCTCCAAGGTAACCAGCCCAGTATGCTTTAACCTATCTTCATATGTTAGATGTTTCAACTTTGGAATCAGTTTGGTGGCCCTGCACCGTACCCTTTCAACAATATTTATATCCTTTTTTAATAGCTGTCCTCCAGAGTAAAGTGGAGGCAATGCCTGTGGCATGTTTGGATTTTGATATGAAGGTAAACAAACTTCATGCCCAGAGAACAAAGCCAGTCCCCCTTTTGGAGAAGAGGAATGAGAGCCTGGAGAAACACCATGCAAATTTTTTTGTACTCAATGAATTTGTTCAGGGCTCTGAAGATCAGAACTGGAAGCAAGTTTCCTATGGATTTGGAGTCCAGATAGTATCTGGAGTAGAACCTCTTGCTCCTTTCTTTAGGAGACAGTTTCTATGGCCTTCCATTGAAGCAGAGACTGCATTTCTTCCCTGAGCAGGGACAGGTGTCCAGGAGGATAATGAGAAGTAGGTGGAGGGTGCACCGGAGGTTTGGAGAGTAGTACCAGCACATCCCCTTTTTCCACTATTTCCAGAACCAGTTAGTCTGTAGTGCTGTCCCTCCATTTTGATAGGTGAAGGGAGATCCTCCCCACCACTTGTACCCCGGTTGTTAATCATGGAGGGGGAGGAAGTGGGGAGCAGAAGGTACCAGGGGAAGCGATGCCACCCGAACTGGAACCTTTGGTCACTTTGGAATGATCACCTGGGTGGGGGGCTGCCTCCTCTACCACCATATTGTGGGTGGTAGCCATAGCCTCCATGGCTCATAGGTGTCAAGATAGCACCTCTACCATGACCTCTGAAAGTTTGTGGGATCAAGGACTTCACAGACCTCAGAGCCATTTTGGATGATTGAAGGTCTTTTAGTGCATTATCCACATCATGTCCAAATAACATGGAACATTGAAAAGGGGCACTGAGTATGGTCCGTTGTACATCAGTAGCAAACCCAGCTACTCTGAACAAGAAATATCTCCTGAGGAAGCAAATCTGGCAACAGCATCTGATGCATCGTATCATACTAGTAGATATTTCCCAGTATCCAAACCACCTAATGCAGCTTTAATAAGTTATTTTGCAGAACTATCAGGCACAGTCTGAACAGTAGACATGGCAGACTTCCAGAGGCTATTTTGATACTTAATCATGTAAGCCTGGTAATTTGCAATGTGAAGTCCCAGTGTGGCAGAGGCATAAGTCCTCTTGCCCATGACATCGAATTTCCTGGATTATTTGTCCAAGGGCAAGGTGCTCATGACTCTAGGACTTCTAGAGTGATCATGAGAAGCCATGATTATCACAGAATCAGTCTCAGGTTTGGAAGCATATTAAGGCTTGACACACAGGGCAGGGAATGGTTTGTCAGCCATGCTGGGGACTGCAGACAAAGTGCTAGGCCTGGGCCCAGCAGCAAAGGTAGCACACTCAAAGGCAGGGTAAACAATAGGTACCACAATAGAGGGTGCTGCTGCGGCTTCTAAGAACTACAGTAGATATCTCTTACTGGAGTTTTCCTCTTCACGCTCATATCCCATTACATCCTGAATTTACTTGAATAACTCTTGAAATGAGAGAGCTTCAGGGGGAGACCTGGAGTTATAGACCACAGAGTCCTTACTGCAAGAGGATAGGATTAAGTTCATGGGGATCTTCTTCCCCTCCATCGTGTAGCCGCTCCACCTCCCCGAATGTCTAGGGGCTCCTGATGTTACAAGAGGGAAGGGGGGCCTACTCTGAAGGAACCCAGACCAGAAACATCCACAACCATGAAGAAATAAAATGTTTTTTTCTTGCCATGGCCTGGGTTTTGCTGCAGATAAAAATGGAAACTGCTACCCCTTGTGATTTCTTCAGAAACTCAGGCTGGAACAGGAGACCTCTTATTTTTTCTTCTCTGGAAGTCCCCCACCAGCATCCCGGCCCAGGAAACACAAGTCTCAAGATAGGCTGAAACATCAAACTCCCCCCAAAGAAGTCTGATTAGGAATTCATTAAACACTCAACCGGTCATCAGTTAATTAAGCTTTAAAAACACTCTCAGGCACTCAAAATTAAGCTGCAAAAACAATTTATTGTACCTGAGATCCTAATGATTTGTCAGGACCCAAAGGTTCCCATTCCTTGCTTGAAACATGTTCAACAACCTGCTTCTTGAAGCACAACTATTCACATACTGGTGCAAAATAAATTGGGAGACAAGATATCTGAGGCAGCATTCGCCTTCAGGCAGCTAATATAACCTTGGTTGATATGCCCGAAACCTGCACTGGATCTTACAGAGCCAAGCCTAACCTCTGGCACTGGTAAGTTGGTCACTGAACTTATTCCTTTCCTTTTCTCTCTCTCCCTGGTCAGCCTCAAACCTTTTGAAGGAGTGAGATGCTTCTCTCACCTGGTCCCTTCCCACAGGATCACAGGAACTTTCCCTTCCCGACCAGTTCCTTGGGGATAGCCGCTTAAACCGCTGGTCTCCTTTCTCCAGCTATGGAGGGGGGAGTCTCCACTATACCTCTCACCCGCATCCCTTTCAGCCATCACTTCTGTGCTTGATTTAAGCTTACCGGGACTGGAGCACTTCCCAAGGCCTGTCCCTTGACCTGTGGCATGCCTGAGCAGCTTGTTCCTGGTACCCCAGGACCTGCTCCTCCAAGCAGGCCCCCTTAGTGGATGAGAAGCCTCTGGTACCCTGCTAAACAGACCTGGACCACCCTGCCACACCAGGACTTAAGAGGGGAGCTTCCACTACCCTCCTCTGAGGGAATCCTGCCACAAAACCCCCAGCCCAAGCAGTCCAAGCCTACTCTCTACAGGGCTGGGACCCCATCATGCTACCTCCAATAGCTCCTTACCCCATCTCCTACTGGAGCCCCAGTTCCCCACATGATGCTGGCAGACTACCTGAGACCCTCCCCATGAAGCACCCATTACTGGTGACACATTGTTGGAATACGGCTCTACCTCCACTTACAAGGAGAGTAACCCCCTTGAATCAGGACTAACCTGGACCGATGAGCTCCTCCCTGCCTGCCTGTCCTGCCATCTCCCAGCCAGACTCCTCTCTCCCCCAGAACCACCCGAGCTCACTCCTTTTATGGACCATGAGACTGACCCTAGTGGCAGTCTAATAACACAGCCCAAATTGTCCCTTCCCCTAAATACCTATCAAACCCTTAAAACAGGAGGGAAAGGCACCATGAGCGGGATCCCTAAAGGTAAGCGTAAACCCCTCTCAAAGAGAGGGGGCTTACATTAATCCTCCAAAACCTCCTCCATGTTCAAGAGATCAGGATAATATTCTACCTTGTTATCATGCTGCATGACAACAGAAGCTATCCATGGAGCTAGCAATAGATGTGGCAGCTGTACTGAAGACTCTGTAGCATGCCTTTACGTTCCACCGTTGGTTCCAACAGGAAAGACCCTATACCAAGACTGGCACCAATGCTGTCAGAACTGGGAACAGGCATGTTAACATTTCTGAGAACGATGCCAGCCTAGCCTGGGAGACAACAATGCCCGGTTGCAGGTTCGTTACTGCCATCATCATCAGGATGGAAACCAATGACATGAGCGGCATACCATCAGTAATAGGTATGACTGCACCAGAGCCATGCCCTGACATTGTTGTCTCAGTAACAGTTGGAGCAGTTGTCGATGCTGCCAGAGCAGATGATAATGAAGACTTACCCTTCTTCAGTGGAGACCCTGACCTCACCAGTAAAGCATGTTTTTCTCTCTACACTTATGGTGACTGAATGAGGAGGTTTTTGATGAAGATTTTTCCTTTTTCCTGGATTTCTTCATTGTCCTCACTGACCTCAGCAGTGATATGGTCGCTGACTGCCTGGGTGTTTCTTTTCCTATGGGGATGGTCATGAGGGAGAAGCTGGCTTGGAGTCTGTGGCCTTTGCTTTGCGTTTCCATGACCTTGATGATAATGAAAATTTCTAGACCCTTCTTCTGGTGTCTCATTGTGGCCTGATTAAATCCTTGGCAGACCTTACAGGCCCTCAGATTATGGGACAGGCCTAAACAGCAAAAACACACAGTGTGAGCATTGTCCTTCTAGATCTGGTAACTGCAGGTGTAAAACCTAAATAAAGGTTCTTCCGACGGTAGCATACAGGGACAACATCGATTGAAAAACTTGTAACTAAGAAAATAAATAACAAAGAAACAATGGTGTTACTCTGCAGATCCGACAAGCGGCCAATGGCAAAAGAAAGAACTAAGGCGCAAAGGGGACTGCGTGACATTGTGCATCATTATGGGTGGCCCTCAGCTGGTAAAAGTTTCCAAGTGGTCCTGATGCTGATGGCTTACAGTGCCAAAGGTGTGGCCCAATGGAGGAGATATCCTTGATGAAGATCATGATTTTCTCACTCTAGGTCTTATCACCCTGACTGGTATTGTGCATATGTTGAGCAGGCAGTTTAATGTTAACCCCAAATTACTCCACCTTAGTAACTTTGGCGCTGTTTGACAAGTGTGCAATATTTTGCATACATGATCCATGTGGTAAGTTCCTAAGAAGAGGGAAGTTTTCTGATGGGCACTCATCTGGATTCTGAGATCTGGAACTTAAGGCCTTCGAAAATGCACTTTCTAGCCTTTTATTTTCTCACTCATGGAGCAAAGATGGTTTGTAATTTTATTCCAAAACTTTCAGGGTAGAAGAGGCTTGGCACAAGGGTGCACCTTTTGAAGGTTTTATACTGCAGGTTTAGGACAGAAGAAGGCTTGTTGCCCATGAATACTGCCCCCACTACTCAGTGGATGCAACTGCGAGAGTTACATTCATGTGAGAGTTCAACTTTGTTTTAGTGCCATCAAAGTTAAATTCTTGTGCAATGTCAGCTGGCAGTTTGTTCCATAGTCTTATTGTCCTCAGCAGAAAAGTGTATTTCTGCAGATTTGTTCTGTGGACATTGTCTACTAGTTGCCTGTTGTGTGTCCTCAGGTTATGCAAATGGTCTTTGTATTTTAACCCCAGTTCTAATGATGGGTCGTTATCTCCCAAAATTTTGTGGAGATATAACAAATCCCCCCTGCATCTTCTGAGACTTGGAGACCACAGGCCTAGCACCCCAAGTCTAGTATTATACGATTTTAATTTAATGCTAGGGATTTGTTTGGTATAACGAAGTTGGGCTCTTTCAAGCTGTTCTATGTCTCTTACTAAACCTATACTCCAAAACTGCGAGCAGTAGTCTAAATGAGGCCTGATGTAAGACTTGTACAGTGGTAACATAACCTGTTTTGATTTATTTGAAAAGGATCTCCTTAGACAGCTTATAAGGTGATTAACTCTTTTGATGACTTGTCTGCATTGATTACTGCTTTTCATGTTGTTGCTTACTAGTACTCCCAGATCTTTGATTGTGTCCACCACCAAGAGCTGCCTGCCATGGATAAAGTATTCCTGTTTTGGATTGTTCCTGTCACAATGCATGAGGACGCACTTATCTAGACTAAACTGCATAATGATCTTGTCCGCCAAGTCTACATTATGTTTCAGGTCTTCAGTCATGCTAGTTCTGCCTTGGCCACACTTTTCCCCACCTCCCGGCTTTATATCATCCACAAACTTTATCAACTTATTCCTACCTAGTAATTAGAGATCATGGACAAACAGGCTGAATAAAAGTGAGCCCAGTACTGAACCCTTGGGGACCCCACTTATCACATTACCATCAGGTGACAGTATCCCAATTATTTTCACCTTTTGCTTTCAACCAGTAAGCCGTCTTAGTAT
Source organism: Neoceratodus forsteri (assembly GCA_016271365.2). NCBI lineage: Eukaryota > Metazoa > Chordata > Ceratodontiformes > Ceratodontidae > Neoceratodus > Neoceratodus forsteri. The sequence continues at coordinate 492,927,597 of JADMNL010000022.1, forward strand.
CTATCTTACTAATGTGTTGTTTTGTTTACAATGCTGCTCCTAAGTCTTCCCTTACCAGGTTGGATACTCTCTTCAGTGCTTTCTGTCACTTTGCTCTTGACTCCCCCTCCCGCACACATCACTGTACCTTGTATCATTCTCTAGCTTTCCCCTCCCGTGAATGTAGGTGTCTCTCTCACTGTGCCAAGTTCACTTCTAAATTCTGGGTTGGGACTCTCCTCTCTTACCTCTTCTCCTTACTCTCTGCTCCATCTCTCTCCTCCTGCCCTCTCAGATCTACTGACACATGCACTGTAGCTATTCCTCATCGCTCTGCCTCCATAGGACAAGAAGCTTTCTCCTACTGCTTCCCAAAGCTTTGGAACGCACTGCCACCTCCTATCAGACCTTCCTCTTCCCCATCTTCAATTTCCTTAGACCTTCACAATTTCTGTTCCCCTAACTGCACTTGTTCTTAGCCCCCCTTCAACACTCCCCACCCTGGCACATTATCCTTTAGCCCTACTTTACTTCTATTCTCCTAACTGTACTTGTTCGTAGCCCCCTTTCATGACCCTCCTAATCCCTTGCACACTATCCCCTTCTCCTCTATCCCTGACTTACCTCCTGTCTCCTAACTGAACCCTTCCTCTGATTACTTCCTCACATGCCACCTCCTAGTATGCCTCCTCCTCCCGGCCCTACCATAACCTACTGTGCCATTTTGACACTCTACTACCATACACAAGTTACTGTGCTATTTCAACACTCTATGGCTGTCCTTCTCCCCCACAACTCCCTCTTCCCCCTACTGATGCTCTCCCCTTTTTCCATTCCTACTTTACCCCTATTTTCTCCAGCCTGCCTATTCCTTATCCCTCTTCTCCCCTGCAGTCACCCACCACACTCCACTTCTCCTCCTTGCCCCCCTTCTCTCCCCTCCTTTTCTGCCTGGTCCTGTCCCCCTTGCAGGGTTCTCTGTCACCCTGAAGGGGTATAGATCTTGGCTCCCTCTCTTCTACCTCTCTTCCTTCCCCCCACTTTCTAATCCTGACCCCCGGAACGGTTCTCTGCATCCTGAAGGGGTATAGAATGACTCAGCCTCTCTTTTCCTCCTCTCCTTTCCCCACTTTCAAATCCATCGCCACTCCACCGCCTCTTCCTCCTTATCCCCTTCCTCCCCTCCTGTTCCTCTGCCCCTCTCTTCTCTACCACACCACTCCATTTCTCTCCCCTCCCTTTCTGCATGATCCTAACCCCCTTATAGGGTTCTCAGCAACCTGAATGGGTATAGGTCTTGGCTGTTCCTCTCTCTCCCTCTTCCATCCCCCACCCTCTATCCCTTGCCCGTCCACTTTCCCACTTGCCATGTAACTGCCCTCCCTTGGGTATACAATAGCACTTCGAATCTTGTGCTCAGTCTACTACTTCTAGTACTTCAAATGTGTTATCCATCCTCTAACCGTTATCCTACTGGACCACCTGCTCTTGGGTTGTTGCAATGTATGCTATATCTGAATATTGCTTTGTTTACCCTGGCTGGTTGATCTGTGTTATTTCTGCTCTGTAATTGTACTACACTGTTTTGTTTTAGTAATTGTACTTGTATTGCTATGTGTTTGCTTGTTCTCCCAACTCTTACCACCCACCCCGGACGCTTCTGGAAATGAGCTGTTTACAGCTCATGTTGTCTTTCCTGGTGAAACATTTTCTAAATAAATAATGTCATTGTGTGGTAAAGTGTTGAAAGCTTTTTGAAAATTGAAGAAAATTACATCAACTGCTTCGTTGTCATCTAAATTCTTAGTAACCATCTCATAAAAACTAATCAGGTTAGTATTAAAACGCCTCTTTTTAGTGAAGCCATGCTATGTGCTGTCTCTCAGTCCTTAGCTTGTTAAGCCCCTAGATATATCATTCTTTATGATCCCTTCAACTACTTTACCCACAATCGACGTGAGGCTTACTGATCTATAGTTAGATGGTGAAGTTTTGCTTCCCTTTTTATGTTATCTTGCACTTGCGCAAGCAACATCTTGAGGTAGTAAGAGAAATGTAGAGGTGTGTCAGTGTTGGCGAATGCAGGGCACACTTTAGTAGGTGCGTGCCTCATTCCCCAGTTAGCCAGCATGCCAGCGCTGACACAAGAATTATGTAAAGTGGACACAACTTGTAAGAAATGTGCCGCTACAATCAGACAAGCTCGTCATGCTGTGGCACAGATGAGACGCCTCCCATACGTGCCTTTCCTGGTGAAAAATTTCAATAAACGTGGCAGCAAAGAAGGCCAACATTGATGGTACAATCCCCGTGTTGGCATGTCCACAACCCTGTGATCGTGGGTGCTCGGAGTAAAACACAGACAACAGGAGTATGGTGCATAAATTCACTCAGAAGTGCAGATTTAATAAATTAGGCAGAAGTAAATAGCATAACTTGTAAAATAAACATAAATAAAGCAAAAGAATAAACACAGACAAGACCCAGCTTTGGTCTATCCTCTGTGCTTCCTCAGCCCTCTCCAAGGCTGAACTGATCTGTTTAGGCTGAAGAGAAGCACCTTTTTATAGGAAGAAATCACATGATATGTGAAACTCCGCCCACTTTCTAACAAAATAGTGCTAAACTAAATTTAAAACACAAATAAACATTTTTATTACATATGAAATCAACATAAACTTGCTTTAGGATCTCTAGGTACCCACAAATATCTATAATTCCATATATTTATGTTTCTTGCCTTGTAACCCTGCCCACCCCCCTAGAGTGACAGCCCCCTTTGTATTTAACCAGCAGTGCAGAGGGGCACTGGCCCTATAGAGGCAACCAGAACAACAGAACAGGTTAGTGTTTTAGCATTTGTCTCAGTCCCTTGTGCACCAGGAAGGAGACCCTCACTAAAACACCAAATACAAACACAAAACACTTCAAATAGGCTGGAGAACTAGAAGAAAATTAGTGCAAAGGAAAAATGCTAAACATGACTTTCATAGCATGAAATTTCAGCACTTTTGACTGTTTGTATGGTGTTTGTAATCTTGAACTGTAACGGCTTGCAAGTTAACAGGTGTAGGGGAGCTTTTTATAATTCAAATATCCCCTAAAAAACTTCTAAATCTCCATTATTCCTGCTTCTATGCTGTTTGTGAGGAGCATCTACAAATTCTGGGAGTGTTTCTTGGTGCCAACTATAACACTCACAGGGCAGTCACCTCACAAAGGACAAAGCAAGACTTTAAATAATTTTAGAAAACATAACACACTGTATAGAAGCAATTACAAAAGCTTTCTCTGTATAGTTAATCTTAAAGTGTTTTTTTTCACTTATTGGGACAGTACTTCCCCACAGCTACTTCCAGGCAGACAAGAGTCTAGCAGTGCAGCTATACCAGGGGATAAAAAACCAACTTTCAGGACAGATTCAGTTTTACCTGTGCTCTTGAATCTGCTGGTCCACAGAAGCTTCCACTTCACAAGTGGAGGCAAGTCTAACATATGAAGGAGCACAGCAGTGTTGCTAGGGTTGAAATTACCAACTCCCTTGGCTTTTTTTCTACTGTTTGTAAAACTAGGTACTTTTTTATTTTTTTTTACTCTTTAAAACAAAATGAGGCAAACTAAAAGAAAAAGGCAGGGCATACAAATTAGGGCAAACATGGACTGTACTGTCTAAAGGGGAAACCTCACTCAAACAGAAACTTTACACAGCTAACTGTGCGATAAGTTACAGCTACTGCAGGGATCATGCAGGTTTGAGAAGGGAGCTGCCATTGCACAAAGGGGATTTAATCAAGTGCTAGCAAAAATGAAGATGTACTTAATAACATTATGTCCCACAAATACAGTGGAGACCTGGCACTTTACTAGTATGGCAGCAAAGATACCCACAGGGAAGTCGGGGGGTTGGGGAGAGAGAGAGCTAAGAAGAAAGGAAAAGAAATACATAGGAAAGAAGATTAAAGACTGTAGGTGGCCTGGGGAAATTAAAGAATAGAATAGTAGAGGTGCTGTTGCGCAACAGACTAAAGTAAGAGTCACTCTGCTCAATCCCACATGGGGGGGACCCAATGCTACCACAAACCCCCACACCCACATTGTTTGGCACACTGGGAGCCCACCCCAGTGTGCCTCTGCTCACAGAAAGTCGATCACGTTGGCATGTTCCTCCCCTCGCCCCCACTGTGTGGCACAATTGGAGCCCACCCCACTGTGGCCAACATCACCCCCCAAAAGTCATAGGGCACACTGGGAGCCCACCCCAGTGTGCCCAACATTTGCTTTATTTCACCTGTAGAGAAAGAAAACCATCCAGCAGCACAGTGCCCATTTTTGGGTTTTTTTTTTGTACCTGAAAAAAAGAAAATGGTCCATTGTCCATGGCATCCCCCCTTTCCCAACCTGCTCCCACCCTCTGTGCACCCCACCTCCCCACACCCTCATCCCATACTTACCACTGGAGGTCCAGTGCTGTGATCTTCGGAGGAGTGGGAACACCTCTGGACTCTTCAAAGCCAAATTACAATATGAAGAAATGCTGGTAAGCTGTGTAATGGCATTGGTGGGGGGGGGGGTCAACTTATGTGGCTCTCAGTCATTTTTTTGAATTTTGGCTCCAAATTTTCAACATGGGGTTCTTGGAACCCCACCTCATGAACACGTGCACTGTCATCTCATTATTCGGTCCTGAAAGGAGATTTTGCAGTCACTGAGCAGAGTCACCTTTCAGGATTGAGTAATGAAATGAAAGTGCCACTGTTCAAGAGGTGGGGTCCCAAAAAGCCTATGTTGCAAGTTTGGTGAAAAAATTCCTAAAAATGACTGCGTTATGTGTGTGCGTTGCACAGTTTCCATGCACACTCTTAACTTTAACAATTTTCAATATTTTCACTCCAGATTTTCAACATTGCCATTTTTCACACCTCCTCATGAATAATATGGCTGTTATTTTTCACATCCTGTCCGAAATGTGTTTTCACATATCTGGTGCACAATGGCGCAGTCACTGTGGAAAATCAACTTTTGGGACAGATTAACAAAATCACAGTGCCACTGTTCAAGAGCAGAGATCCCAAAATGCCTATGTTGAAAATTTGGTTAAATAAAGTCCCCAAAATAATTGCGTTATGGGCATGCATTGCGCAATTTCTACTCACGCTCGTGACGTCACCAATTTTTCATATTTTCACTCCAGATTTTCAACATTGCCATTTTTTTACACCTTCTCATGAACAGTACAGCTGTCATTTTTCACATCCTGCCTGAAATGCGTTTTTGCACCTATGGCGCCAAATGGTGCAGTCACTGTGCAAAATTACCTTTCCGCTAACAAACTGATAATGCCTCTGTTAATGAGGTGGGGTCATAAAAACCTTTTGTTGAAAATCTGAGGAAATACCAACAAACTCCGGGGTGTTAAGGTTTCCAACCATAATGCCCCACTCCATAGAGAGACTGACAGGGAGGCTGGGTGACGGGATTGTCGGCCAATGCCTTGCTATTCCACCCACACCCACACCCTGCAGCCAGTGACAGGCATCAAGGTGTGCCTTGGACTCTTCAGCCCCAAAGTTTACCTCATTCTCCTATACTGCACCCATCTCAGCATATTTCCTTATGGAATGGGGTGAGCGTAAGGCCTGAAGACCCCAAGTCACACTGTGACACTTGTCGGTGTCTGCAGGGTAGGGTGAGATGAAATGATGTGAGCGTTATGGCCGACAACCCAAAGGCACACCCCAATGCCTGTCATTCTCTGCTGGGTGGGGGTGGGGTTGGCATCAGTTCAATACTTCACTGCCATTCCTATTATGTTTCTCTCTAACTCCTGCACTACCAATGCCAATGCCAGCAAGCCAACACTTGGCATTGACAAATGCTTGTTATACATTTGGATTATAACCGCTTCTCTCCAGTCTCCCTTTGACAGTTTCTGATTCTTACTGGTGACACTCTTGTTATCCTTAACATAGATGGCCACACCCCCTCCCTTATGTCCAGACCTCTCCCTGCTAGACAGTTAATAGCCTGTGATTGACTTACTCCAAACACTGTCTTCATCCCACCATGTTTCTGTGACACAGACAATATCTGGATCTTTTATGCTAACAATGCCCACCAATTCTGCTAACTTATCTCTATTTTAACTTCTTACATTGAAGAACAAAGTGTTGTCTTCTTTTGTTAGCCCTCTTTGGCTTTGTGTTTGCCATCCTACAGGGTATATGCAATTGTGTTTTCCTCGCCCCTGAGTTTAGTCAGGTTGAATATGTTGAACCTGCCCTTGCCAAACTAAGGCCCAGTGTCCTGCTTCCCTTGTGAGTGACGTGGAGTCCATCCTTACAATATGTCTGGTTTATTTCAAAAGCTGTCCCATTGCCTCACAAATTTGTAATTCCTGTCCCTTGACCAGGTACAAAGCCATTTATTTATTTATTGAATTTTGATGACCGGGTAGGCCCGCTGGGCCCTTAAGGTCCCTTTTTCAGGGGCGACCCGGGAATAATAGTACAGACATAATGAACTTAATGCAGTTACATAACACAGGAAGTCATGGGTATGCAGTATTCGGCTGTTTACGCATAGCAGTAGTTATTAGGGTATTGTATATCATATCGGTAAGTTGTAGTTTATTGCATTCAAACATTTAACTGGCATATTTTTTTGTTGCTTGTAATTGTTCACCCTGGGCACTGGTAAAAGTTCAGAGAAAATTATTTCCCGACCTTTGCCTTCCAATTTCACTGCTAAATCAGAAAAGTCCCTTACAATCTCAGACTCACTTTTTTTGCCTTTATCATTTATGCCTATATGTAGTAGAGTCAAAGGTTTGTCCCTGGCTTCTTGTAAGATATTATCTGACATGTTCAATAGGTCTCTAATCCTAGCCCCAGAAAAACTATTAACCATGATGTTTTCTTTATTGTATTTACAGATATCTGTCGGTGTATTTAATAATTGAGTCTCCTAGACTATTAATTGTCCTGGGAATTTTTTGTTATTATCCATGGATACATTGTTGACCGAGTCATGTATCGCGATGTCAGTTATATTATGGGTGTTATCATTAGCCAGGGGAGAATATTTATTTTTCAGCTGAAGCCCATTGTTCTTAACCATACTGTCCCCACTTATTGAAGTTATTGAGTGACCTGTGTTAATGTTAGATCCCATCCCTATGCCTGCCTCTCCATGCTCAACAGCAAGAGCTGGTGAATTTGTCTTGGGAGCACTTGACACTGTTAATTGTCTTGGTGATTTTTCGCCATTAACCATAGATACATTGTTGACTGGGTCTTCTATTTCATTGTCAGTTATATAATGAGTGTTGTCATCAGCCAGGGGAGAGTATGTTTTTATCAGCTGAAGCGCATTGTTCTCAGCCACACTGTCCCCACTCACTATAGTTATTGGATGCCCGTGTTAACATTTGATCCCATCCTCTTGTCTGCCTCACCCTACTCAAAAGCAAGAGCTGGTGAATTTGTCTTGGGAGCACTTAAAACCAAGTGCAATGTGCTGCGAAAACAATAGCAAAATCACAATAAAATAACCCCCATTTTATAATGAGTGGCAGCATGTGTGTAGTTCGCTAAACAGAAAGAAACTACAAATCCCAATGCCCCAGCTGAGCTTGCAGGTAGATGGCAGTGCTCAAGTCCAGCCCCTGAGAGCAAATGTCTGTTGCTCAGATAACAAATAAATCTCAGTAAATAAAGTAGGCAAATATCCTCAAAGTAAAGCTGTACAAGACTGCTGTCCTGTAAGTGAAACACAATCTAATTGCCTCGATCGCTAGGAGGGCGAGTTTTATGTGTTAGAACCAGGAAGTGGGTCCAAGTCACTTGACCACTCTTGGTCATAGCTGCCCCATGAAAGTGATTTAAAATTAACTAAAAGTAACCCTTCAGGCTAACTTAACCAATGCAATGTGCTGTGCAAACAATAGTACAATCACAATAAAATAACCCGTTTTATAATGAGTGGCAGTGTGTGTGTAGTTCTCTAAACAGAAAGAACTACAAATCCCAATGCCCCAGGCGGGCTTACAGGCAGATGGCAGTGCTCAAGTCCAGCCCCTGAGAGCAAATATCTGTTTCTCAGATAACAGATAATCTCAATAAATAAAGCAGGCAAATGCCCTCAAAGTAAAACTGCACAAGACTGCTGTCCTGTGTGTGAAACACAATCTAATTGTGAAAATATATTAATCGGTTCTCGAGTTATAAGACTTTGAAATTTGACTCTGAGCATGCTCAGTAGGGTTTTTGAGATAACCCTCCAATACGAAAGAAGAATTCTAAATTCACAAGCTGTTTGTCTTTCATGAGAAAATGTGTTTTACTTCTGTGAGAAAATTTTTTTTACTGTCGTGAGCCCTGACATCTTGCTTTTTGTTTTGATAAAAAAATATTTAGAAAGATATGAAAATGATGCCTTTTATAAAAGCAAACATATAAACTTATGTAAAGTGGACCTGTTTATCTAGATTCTGGGGTTTGTTTGACAAATTTGGCTTCTGAACATGCTCAGAAGGGTTTTTGAGGTAATCCCCTGATACGAAAGAAGAATTTTACTCTCACAAGCCATTTTACTAGACTCTGAGGTTTGTTTGATGAGAAAGTATCCCAAAATACACTTTCTGGCCACCCTGAAATTCTTTGGTTCCCAGCTTAGTGAGGGGTTCGATATTATTGTTGTGAGCTGACAATTCTTTGTTTGCACATAAAGAGCAAACAAAGAATGTTATGTTTGCAAATAAAAAAATATGTTTTGCTACTGTATACTAATTTTTAATGTTAGAACACTGAATTCTTAAAAGTAGTTTTTTTCTGCCAGATAGTGACTTTTATGTGTGAACAGAGAATTCTTTGGTTGCCACTAAGTGGGATCAAAGAATATTGGCTACGACAATAAAATTGCTGCTTTCTGCCCCAAAAGATTTTACTCATAACTCAGCCATTTTGTAACTTTTTTTACCAAATGTTCAGCAATGTTATTTGTTTGTGGTCCTTCGATGAACACAGCAGGTAACTGCTGTCACTTCCACCTCTAAATGTGTTTTTATGTTGTAATGCCATAAACCATTTTTTAAAGGTTGGATTGCAAGTCTGTCATGGCTGTGGATGTCACTGAGGCTTAAAATGTAAGTTCTTAGAATTTGGGACATAAATATTTAAAACTCAGATGTGTGTTGTGGCATGATTGTGCTGGTACACACTTAGTGCTGGACTACAGGATTTGCTTGAGGCCTAAAGGCCCCGGTATGCTGTTAGGTGGACACTGCAATTAGGGTGACGGGAAAAGGTTGTGAGTGACAGGGGCATGTCAGATATTGCTGCATCCCCCACTCCAGTGTTTTTGCTGTCCACACTGGTCTCCCCCTTTCCACTCATGCCCGGACCCAGAGGAGATTATATTTAGTGTTGTAGGGTGCAGGAGGCTTTGCCTCCTGCAAAAATGACTTGCTTCACAGTAGTGTCTGTTGACGGTGACAAGTCTAGCAGCAGAATGTGGGGCCACAGTCATTGCAGGCAACTTGTTTCTGGCACTCTTAATTTAACAGTGACCAGATTCATGTCACACCACCATGGGTGAACCAAAGGCTCCTACCCGAATTCTGAAGATGCACTTAATGCCATGATAGGGGATTTGCATGGGGACCAAAGAGTGCTATGCAAACTGTGTACAAATGCTATGGCCCTATGTACATTAAGTGAACTTGTGTAAGAATGTTGTATGGTATTTGTGTAGGGCCCAAAGGGCCCTATGGTGAAGTGCATGCCCTCATCACACATGAGCTGGGCCATGCTTCTGCACCCACAAGTGGGTTGTACTTTGGGTATTGTAGATTTCTATCTGTATATGGGTCTGTGCTTCTGCAGCCAGAAGTAGCTCTGTATTTCTTGTATGTCTTGCAGTGTCAATGTTTGGGACCAGTGCTTCTGCCACCTGAAATACTGTTTCTATCTGCAGCTGCAGAAGCAACTGTGTAGTTTATGTACTATGAATGTGTATCTGCAGCTGGAAGCACTGTTGTAGTTTCATTTTATTAACTTTCTCAAAAAAAAAAAGGAAATCCATTATAAAAAAAACTGCATCAATGCACCAGTTGGGCTTCAATATAGCACTAAAAAAGTAGGGAAATATGATGTTAGGGATCCCAACCCTAACTTACCCCCAGCAGCAAAAATACAAGACCACATGAGCAATTACAGACATCATCAGGTAAAACAAATAACATGCAACTCTTTCCAGTTGACACAGTGCAGAAGCATGGCTGTATCTTCAAAAAATATGCATATAACACACTGAACTTTAAAAACTCATACTTTGTCAGCGCTATTTAGAAACGTAACAGTGTGGGTGTGTATGTTTTGCAGTGTGCACATGTATCTGCAGGGACCTGCACTTCTGCAGACAGAATCAGTGTTATAATTTGAGAATCGGGGCTTTCTATCTGTGGTTGCAGAAGCACAGACCCCACAGGGGCCTGCTCTTCTGCAGCCAAAAGTGGTAGTGTATCGGTGTCTGCAGAAGTGCTGGCCCCAAAAGGTTGTGATTTTAATATTATGGATTTCTATCTGCAGCCAGAAGTGGGTGTGTATGTCTTGCACTATGCATAGATATCTGTGACTGCAGAAGCTCTGGCACTACAGGGCCCTCCTTTTCTGCAAACTAAAGTAGTATTGTGATTTTAGTATTGTGGATTTCTATCTACAGCTAGAAGTGGGTGTTTATGTCTTGCAGTGTGCATGCATATCTGTGGCTGAAGAAGTGCTGGATTCTGATGATGGATGTATTTTGTGTCATCTGAAAACAGTTGTATGTTGTTTGCCTTACCTAATGATTGCTGGCTGTGGTTGCTTGTGTGGTCTTGTCATTTTGCTGCTTGAACATTGGGGAGTTAGGGTTGAGAACCCTAAGCAAAAATTACTCACCATAGTAATGTTGTTTCTTCCAAAGATTTCTTCATCATTATTGACAGGTGCAGTATGCCAGCTGGGTTGAGCTGCCCCAGAAAGGAGGAGTCAATGTAAATGAGGAGGTGCATTGACCAATCAGAAGAGAGGGGAGGGGAGAGCTGCCTGCAGTCAGCCTGAAGGACCTCAGAACTATTTCGATGCTGCAAAAAAGGCAACACTGTGCACAGTAAAACACAACAATATGGAAACTATAAAATCCAAACGAATACTATAAACACCCAGTAAAGAATACAATAGAACTATACAAATTTAGTAAAGACAAAAAAGCAGAGCCACAGCCAGTCAGGTTTTGCAGGGGAGGATGGGTGGGAATGTTAGTAATGATGAAGAATTCCTTGGAAGAAACAACATTACTATGTTGAGTAATTTTTTCTTCTAACCCCAGCAATTCTTCAGCATTTATTGACAGATGCAGATTACAAAGCAGTACAATTGGGAGGTGGGGATAGAAACCTTCTTAGGAAAAAGGCTCTGTAGCACCGCTGTGCGAAATTTGGCATCAGATCTGGACTGCACATCCAAACAGTAGTGCTTTGTGAATATGTGTACTGTTTTCCAAGGAGCTGCTTTGCATACCTCAAGCAATGGAACGCCCCTTGCTCTAGTAGAGTGGGCCCTGAGGGGGTTGTTTAACAGCTTTGCTGTAGCAGAACTGGATACAAGAGACTATGTTCCTCTTGGTAGCCACTCTTCCTTTGCCCACCTCACCATAAGTGAGAAAAAACTGAGTATGGGGGCCTCTGAACTGCTTAGTATGCTCTAAGTAGTAGGTCAGGGCTCTTGTCACATCCAGGCTATGTAGCTTATGCTTGCCTGGGGCAGATTTATCTGAGAAAAAGACCAGCAGAGTAATAGACTGGTTGAGGCAGACCTCAGAGACTACCTTAGGCAGAAATTTTCTGTTTTTCCTAAGGACTACTTTGTCCTTATGGGCAATTATGTAGTTAGGTTCTGTACAGAGGGCCTGCAACTCCAAAATCCTTCTGGTGGAGGTGATGGCAACCAGAAAAACAGTCTTCCAGGTGATATACTTTAGATGTGCAGTAACCATGGCAACTTAGATTCAATGCAAAGAAGTGCAAAGTAATGCACTTGGGAAATAAAAATCCAGGAGAAGAGTACACAATAGCAGGGGAGGTACTAACGACAACAGTAATGGAAAGGGATCTGGGTGTAGTCATATCAGATGACCTAAAGGTGGGTAAGCAATGTGAGAAGTCAGTAAGGAGAGCCAGGGGGATACTGGGATGCATAGGGAGGGGCATCACAAGTAGAAAAAGGGAAGTGGTTATCCCTCTGTACAGACAGTTGGTGAGACCCCATCTGGAGTACTGCGTGCAGTTTTGGAGACCTCATCTACGCAAGGACATAGACAGGATGGAAGCAGTCCAGAGGAGGGCAACTAAAATGGTTCAGGGTCTACATCAGAAACCATATGAAGAGAGACTGAGAGAGCTTAATATGTATACCCTTGATGAAAGGAGGGACAGGGGGACATGATAGAAATGTTTAAGTACCTCAAGGGAATCAACAAAGTCCAGGAGGGTAGCATCTTTCAGAAAAAGAGATGTGTAAGAACAAGGGGCACAATTTAAAGTTAGAGGGGGGACGGCTCAGGGGTAATGTGAGGAAATTCTTTTTCACGGAGAGAGTGGTGGACACATGGAACCACCTTCCTGGAGAGGTTGTGGGGTCTGAAACAGTGGGGGAATTCAAACATGCATGGGACAGACATAAGGCAATTATAGTGGGGGGTTGCCAGACAGTAGTAGGCTGTTGGTTAACTAGAATCTGCAGCTTATCCAATAGGTAGGGAAATGGGCAGACTGGGTGGGCCAAGTGGTCCTTATCTGCCGTCAAAGTCTATGTTTCAAAGGGAGATTCCATGAGCTTGACTATGTAGAGGTTCAAATCCCACAGGGGAACTGGTTCCCTCAAGGGTGGTTGAAGGTGCAAATGGCTTTTGAAAAACCTTTTAAAAATGGGGTGAGAAATGACTGATTTCTCCTTTCCAGTGGAAAGGTAAGCTCAAATGGCTGCCAGATGCACCTTCAGGAATGAAGCTTTAAGGCCTTCCTCCTGAAGATGGACCAGATAATTCAGTAAGACAGGAGGTGAAGCTTGTAAAGGCTCCACATCTCTATCCTTGAACCATAAAGAAAACTTTTTTCACTTGGAAGCATAAGTCTTCCTGGTGTTAGGTTTTTTTATCCATTCTCAGGATTCTGTGGACCTGTTCAGAGTATTGAGATTCAGGGAACTTTTAACTCCTCAAGTACCATGCCTTGAGGTGAAGAGACTGAATGCTGCGGTATGTTACCTCTGTCTGGAGAATAGTCAGGAGACTGTGGGTTACTGGCAGTCTGATTGGCTTCCTGACCAACAGAGTGAGAAGCAGGGAATACCAAGGCTGCCTCGCCCAGTCTAGGGCCACCAGAATCATGGTGGCTGGCTGATCCCTGAGTTTGAGAAGAACTCTGTACACCAGAGGGAAGGGAGCCAAGGTGTACAGAAACCTTCCTGTCCAGTTCAGTGTAAGTGCATCTACTGGGACAGTCCCCCAAGCTGGGGACTGCTGCAGTACTGGGGAAGCTGGTGGTTGAGGTTGGATGTGAATAGATCCAGGTCCAGAATCCCCCACCTTCTGAAAACTGCGGCAAGGACTTGCTTGTTTAGAGTCCGCTCATGGTGGCCTTGACTGATGTAGCTTAGAGCATCTGCTAAAGTGTTGTCCTTGCCCAGAAAATGAATGGCTGACAGGGACATCTCCAGGAAGTATGCCATGGGCCAAATTCTCATTGCTTCTGTGATGAGTTTGGTGGACCTTGTTCTCCCTTGCTTGTTGATATAGAACATGGCAGTGGTGTCTGTACTTATCTGGACAGCCTGTCCTCTGAGCTGTGGGGTAACGGCCTTGATGTCCAAGAACACTGCTCTGAGTTCCAAAAGACTGATGTGGAGGGAGGACTCCTTGGGGGTCCATGTGCCACTCATGGACAGGTCCCCTAGGTGGGCAACCCAAACTAGGGGGGAGGCGTCCATTGTCAGAACTTTGGAAGGTTGTTGAATCTGGAAAGAAACCCCTTCCCTGAGTTGAAGAAGGGAGCTATGAATTGGGGGGAGTGGCCTAGGCAGGAGGAAGCCAGGTGTTTGGATATAAAACTGTCCTAGCTAGTTTTGGCAGAGAACAGCAAGAGGAAGGAGGTGTTGTTAGAACTTTACTACTCTACTGGGACCATATAGCCCTCTCTCCCCTCCCCCCAGCCAGGTCCACTTTTATAGGCAGAGGATTTGACTGACAACATGGACTTCCTGTTTGGGAGCAGGAAGGGAGTGATCGCAGAGGCACAAAAGACTAAATCAACCCCAGCTGCTGGAGGTCTGACTCTGAGAAAGTAGGAAGGAAACTACTGAAGAATACAGGAACTTCCTGTCCCAGAACAGGAAGAGAGGAGCTTTAAGGGCACAGAGGCAGTGCGAAAGTAGGGAGGAGAAAAAATAAATAAATAAATAAACTGAGAGAGGAAAGAGTAAGCATACAAAACAACAGTTGAGGGGCCACAAGTAAGACATAATGGGAGTGGTGCAGTGCAGTGGCTGTGGAGTGGCAGTCTTCCGGGAGATGTTCTGGAGGATGCAGTGTTGTCCCATCTGCTGGCACCTCTCTGGGCTGAGGGAGGCGGTTACTTATTTTCAAGCTGAGTTGGCCAGGATTTGGGGGACCTCCTTTCCCACCCAGGGACCACCAGGGCCACTTCCACTGCCTCAGAGGTTGCCAAGAAAGAGGAGCAGTTGGACCACAGTGGGCTCAGGGAGGGTGAGGATGGTGGAACAGAGATGCATCCCTCCAGTTGTACCTCTCCACAATTCATACACTGTTCTGGCAGAGTGTGGTTCCTCTATGGAGGCACCCACAGTGGAGACCAAGGAGGATGCTGGGAACCTCCACAAAGGAGACCCACAGGAGGGTGGCATGGGGCCCGACAGGGGGAAGGAAACAACTCCTGGTGGGGGACTCTATTTTTAGGAGGGTAGAACTGGGGGAGGGTGGGGAGAGGGAGGTAAGGTGCCTGCCTGCTACCATGGCTTCGAGGGACAGGGAGTGAATTCTCAGGGTCACAGGAGCAGCTGCAGTGGGGAGGGAACTGGATGTCATTGTCCACCTAGGAACAAATGACCTGGCTGGGAAAGGGATCAGAGCAGTGCAGGAGGAGTTGGGGAGGAGCCTTAGACAAGTAGCATGTATGGTAACCTTCTCGGAGGTGCTGCCTGTCTATGGCATGGGTAAGGCTAGAGTGCTCCGCACCATGGGATTCAATCAATGGTTGAAAAACTGGTGCAGAGCTCAGGGTTCTGGCTTCATTGGGGACTGTGGGTCCACCTGGAGGGATGCAGGCCTATACTGGTGTGACGGTCTGCATATGTCCAGGAGGGGAACCAGGATCCTAGGTGATAGATTTAAATGCTTCATTGGCAAGCATTTAAACTAGCCAAGGGGGAGGCACTGAAAAGGAGCAGGGAATTCTGGCCCCAAAAATCAGGGTAGTTAGTAAGGTAAACACCAACATAGAGAAGTTGATAGGGAGAAGGGCAGGGGTAAATGGAGAAAAAGGCAAAGGCAGTAAGGACAGGGATGGGGCTAAAAGGGGTAAGGCCATCAAAAAATGGAGGGTAATGAGTACCAATGCCCATAGTCTAGGTAACAAGCTCCCTGAACTGGTGATCTTGATGGAAGATAGATGCCTGGATATCATGGCAGTCACAGAAACAAGGTATACAGAGAACCATGACTGGGATGTCAACATACCAGGGTACACAATCTACAGGGGGAACAGGAAGGGTAGAAGGAGAAGGAGGAGCAACTCTCTATGTAAGAGAAGGGATCAAAGCAATAGACCTAAAGGATACAAAGGGAGGAGAGGAGGCACTGTGGGTCACCCTGGAGACTAGAAATGTCACCACAATCCGCACAAGGGTTGTATACAGACCCCCATCTCAGGGGAGGAAGTGGACAAGGAAATGATAGAAGGCATCCTTAGGATGGCAGAAAAAGGGGAGATATTGTTGATGGGGGACATGAATATGCCAGATGTTAACTGGAGCACTGTTGCTGCAGCCACATCCAAGAGCAGGGTCATTCTTGATTCCCTACAGGGGGATGCCTCAGACAGCTAGTGTTGGAACCCACTATCAAGGGAGCAATCTTAGACCTGGTACTGTCAAATGGGGATGGAGAGAGGATCTCAGATCTAGAAGTGGGTAGCCATCTGGGAACAAGTGACCACCAAACAGTTTGGTTCACAATAAACACAGCTGCAGAGTCAAGCCATACAAAAGTGAGGCTACTGGACTTTAGGAGGGCTGACTTTGTCAAAATGGGAGAGTGCCTCAGAAAAGCACTAGCAAACAGGCAAGAAGGAGGGTGGAGGAACAATGGGGAAACATCAGAACTGCTATCACAGAGGCAACAAGCCTTTGTGTGAAGCAAATAAACAAATCAAAACAAAAGAAAAAAACACTAAGGTTCTCAAAAGAGGTGGCAAGGAAGGTTAGGGAGAAAAAGATAGCATTCAGAAAGTATAAAGAAACACAAAAGGAGCAGGACAGAGAACTGTACCAGTTAAAGCAGAAGGAAGCAGGGAAGGCAGTCAGAATAGCAAAGGCCCAAACTGAGGAAAAGATAGCCAACTTAGTTAAGAAGGGGGATAAAAACTTTTATAATGAGGAAAGAAAGACCAAGGGAGGGATAGTGAATGTTGTATTTGGTGGCCGAAAATAAGTACCTTAAACACATCTGGGTCTTGGTAATAAGAAAAACATGCACCACAGAAATTTAGGCCTTCTCTGTTTATCTCTATTCAGCTCAGACATAAGGGGAAAACTGTTCTCAACACACACAGGAAGTAGATTTCTTAAAGCTGTACTGTCTAACATGTCCTAAAGCTGCACTACATATAACAATCCCTCCTGACTAAGATAGAAAATACATAAGTAAATAATTCGGAAAATAGTATGAAACTATCAAAGCTATTACTGCAATGTCCCTTTAGTTAGTCATGTCATTAGGCTATATCTCTACAAGTCCATCCTCTTTGGTGAACGTCTTACACGTCCTGACCAGCGTAGTAGGACTTGAGGCTGTTGCTCTGGAGTATGATTAGCATCAGCCACATCTTGTCTCAATTGCTGTGGTTCCACTATCTCGTCCTGTTCTTGTTCTGGAAGAAGTAAAGCTGGATAACTACCCCAACTCTGGGTATCCCTTTTTAATTGTCTCAATTCTAGTACGTAATTGGTCCACATTTTTTCCACTCTCCTTTGGTTAGTCAGTCAAACAGTATAGACAACATTTCCGAACTTTTTTCTACCACACCTTCTATCCATCTCTTTGGGCCTGCATACAGCCTGACCCACACAAGATCATCAGGTTTGAAGGATCTGGTCTTAGGAAGCATTTCAGTTACTGACTTATAGCCTAGAGGGTGAAGAAGGTCTGATTGAGTTTGAATCTGACGTCCAAATAATTCTGCCGGGGATATTCCCGTGACACAATGTGGTGTTGTTCGATACATCGCAAGAAAGTCCAAAAGGGCTATCTGTATTGCCATCGAAGTAGTAGGATTAACTTTGTCCATACTCTTTTTAAAAGTCTGAACCAGGCGTTCCGCTTCGCCATTTGAACTTGGATGGTAGGGAGGTGAGAAAATATGGTGGATACCACGTTGCTGGCAAAATGCTTGGAATTCAACAGACGTGAACTGTGGTCCGTTATCTGAGACTATCACTTGTGGAAAACCATGGGTAGCAAAGATAGATTTTAGCACTTTGATGGTACTTTCAGTAGTTGTCAAAGACATTTGATGAATTTCTGGCCATTTACTATAAACATCAGTTAAGATTAACCACATGGAATTTAAATAAGGTCCTGCGAAATCAATATGCAACTTCTGCCAGGGTTTTTCAGGTTGTTCCCAATGGTGAACTGGGGCTCTTGCAGGATTTCCCATTGATACAGCACAACCTTTGCATCTTTGTACAACCTGGTATAAGTCTCTGTCAATGGAAGGCCACCATATGTGAAGTCTGGCTAGGGATTTCATTTTGGCAATGCCTGGATGGCCCGCTTGCAAAAGAGTCAGCACATTTGAGTGATAACATTGAGATACTATGACATGCAGTCCCCATAGAAGACACCCTCAGCAATAGACAATTGCTGTCTCTTTGTATGGTAGGGTTGTAGTTCAGCCAAACAGGTAGTGCCTTGTGGCCAACCCTCAAGTGTATACTGATGCACTTGTTTCAAAATTGCATCTTGACTAGTTGCTTTTGCAATGTCCTTAGCTAGTACTGGAAGCTGATCTAACTGTTGTAGCTCCATTGCACACACAACAGTAGAGTCCTCCATGTCTTTGTATTGCACTGGAAAACTATCTGGCCCCACCTAGCATAATAATGGCTCCTCTTTAAGTCCCACATTGAACTCATTTCTCTGGATATTGGTAACCTTGACAAGGCATCCACATTTCCATGCTGGTCTGTTGGTTGGTATGTAACCTCAAAATTATAGGCAGACAAAATTAATGCCCATCATTGAAGTTGGCTAGTGGCTATCTCTGGAATTTCTTTTTCTGGACTGAAAATTGTCACTAGTGGTTTGTGATCCATCTTTAGGTGAATCTTGCGACCTAGCAAGTATTGGCAAAATTCTTGACTCCAAACACAATTGCTAATGCCTCTCTTTGAATCTGGGCATAATTCCTTTTGGCTGCAGTAAGTTTACATGAATCATGGGCTATTGGCTTCTCCATTCCTTCCGGATCTGTATGGAACAGGACAGCTCCTATACCCACAGGACTAGCATCACAGGCCAATGTGATAGGTAAGCTAGGGTCATAATGAATTAAATGATTTACATCGGTTAGAGTGAGCTTGATGGCTTGAATTGCCTTACTGTGGCCCTTGGTCCACTTCCAGGGAGTACCCTTATGTAACAGTTCATTTAGGATAGCACATTTAGTGGCTAAGCCAGATATGAAATGGTCATAGTAGCACACCATACCCAAGAATGAGTGCAACTCTGAAACATTCTGTGGTTCAGGCATGTGCACAGTGGCTTCAATCTTTTCATCATTTGGACAAATTCCATCTTTGTCAATAATGTGACCTAGGTACGTGACACTTGGTTGACAAAATTGGCATTTTTCTCTCCTGAGTCTAAATCCACTCTGTTGCAATCTTTCTAAAGCCTTTTGTAAGTTAAGTAAATGTTCTGCTTCTGTCTTCCCCATGACAATGATGTCATCCAAATAACAAGCAACACCTGGTATATCACCCAACGTTTTCTCAATCACTTTGTGAAAAATAGCAGGTGCAGAACTAAGGCCAAAACATAGCCATTTGTACTTGTACAGTCCTTGGTGTGTATTAATCACTACCAATTTCTGAGAGTCTGTATCCAACTCCACGTGAAGGTATGCATCAGCGAGGTCCTGTTTAGAGAACCCCACACCACCATTGAGTCTATGAAAAAGTTCCTCAGGTAAGGGTAAAGGAAATACAGCTGTGCTAAGTACTGGATTAAGTGTCACCTTAAAATCTCCACATATTAGAACCTTACCACCTGGTTTAGATGCCACCACAATTGGAGTAGCCCAATCTGAACTTAAAACCTTTTCCAGCATGCCCGCTTTTTCCAGTCTGTCCAATTCTGCCCCAACCATCGATTTTAAGGCAAAAGGAAGTTTCTGTGGTTTACAAAACTTAGGGACTGCATTAGGCTTTGTATCTAGCTTGGCTTTAGCTGTTGTGCAACATCCCAGGCCTTTCCACAACTCTGGATACATGTCCAAAATCTTCCCAAGTGTGGGCGGGTTACTGCTTTGTGGTACTTGGACAGCAGCAAGTAGACCAAAATCTGCTGGATCAATATGAATGTTTAGAAGAACCTGAGTGTCTCTGCCCAAACTGTTGACACCCTTTTTTGAAACCAGAAAAGTTAAAGGTGTACTAGGAGAATCAGTCCCGCGTACTAAAGTGGTAAACGAGCCCAGTGACTGAATTGGTTGCCCTTCAAATGCACACAGCAACTTATTACAAGGAGACAATGGTGGCTTATCCAGATCCGACCATGTTTGATGGTTAATAAAAGTAACTGGGGAAGCAGAGTCTACCATTAAACACAACTGATGCCTCAGTTGTGGCAACTGAAGTAACACATAGAAAGGAGGAACATCTTTAGTCTGCATTTGTGGTGGAATCGGAACCACTGCACTGTCTGTGCTCTGAACTGACCACTGCAGTTCTCCTGCTTCTGAAAACCATCAATATGACCCTGATGTTTACATGCATGACACTGAACTTTGCTGAATTTGCACTGGTCCCTGCTATGCTGAGAAGACCCACATGATGCACATTTGTACTGGCCATGCAGTCTGGGTGAAGTGTTTGTATTTTTCTTTGAAAACAGTGGTTTAGACTTAGGTTTGAGATGTTTCAATTTGGGGTTTACTGCAGTTACTTGTACCTTATTTTTAGTGTTCATCTTAGCATGCGTCTCATTTTCTGCAGCATCATACATTTGAGCCAATTGTAAAAGTTCATCAGCATACTTCTTGACACTTACAGAAAGTAATTGCTGAATACGATGTTCATTATTCAACCTCATAACAAACTTATCAGCTACATTAGATTCAAGATGCTCCCTGCTCCACTCACATGTTAGAGCTAAGCTTTTGATCTCAGCCAAATAAGATTGCAATGACTGACCTACTTTCTGACAGCAACTGTAGAATTTATAAAGTTCAGCCCTTGGAAAAGTTGTTAATCTGTATTGTGCATTCAATTTAGCCTGTAGCACTTGATATGGCAAATCATCCGGCCTGTCTGTTGCACACAGACTGCATGAAAGTTTGAAGGTTTCACTTCCCAAAAAAGTACAAAAAGCAGCTTGAATAAACTCACCCTGCTGTTCATTATTAGCAGCCTGTATGGCAGGATTAAGTAATAACCACTGATCAAACCATCTGGACCATGTATCCCAGTCTGTTCCTCTAAAACTCTCAAAGCTGGCTGAAGTTGCCATAATACTGTACAGTTCCAAATTGCTTACTTGCCTCCAATGCAGAAAGTCACAAAATGGTGTAATTCAGAAAGCTGGAGCTATGAACATTTTCACCATCCTTGTCACCAGTTTGTTGTATTTGGTGGCCGAAAATAAGTACCTTAAACACATCTGGGTCTTGGTAATAAGAAAAACATGCACCACAGAAATTTAGGCCTTCTCTATTTACTTCTATTCAGCTCAGACATAAGGGGAAAACTGTTCTCAACACACACAGGAAGTAGATTTCTTAAAGCTGTACTGTCTAACATTTCTTAAACCTGCACTACACATAACAGGCTAAATAAAGGGGAGGGTGGGTAGGCAGAAAGGGACAGTGAAAAAGCAGGGATACTGAATGAATACTTTAGTATTCACAAAAGAAGAGGAGGGGGAGGTACCTAATCCAATCAATAGAAACACTCTGGCTAGGGGGGGTCGATACCAGTCCTTTCACAGAAGAAAGGGTTCTGAAAGAACTCCTAAAACTGAAGGTGGACAAAGCAATGGGGCCTGACGGGATTCACCCCAGAATTCTAAAAGAACTAAGGGGAGAACAAGTGACACTACTAACTGCCCTTTTTAACAAATCATGGGAGGATGGTGTGGTACCTAAGGACTGGACGAGAGTGGATGTGATCCCCCTTCACAAAAGTGGGAACAAAGCAGAGGCAGGAAACTACAAACCTGTTAGCTTGACCTCAGTGGTAGGGGAAAAAGATGGAATTACTTCTGAAAGAAGGAATTGTTGAGTACCTAGAGGCCAGCGGGGCACAGGACCCGAAGCAGCATGGATTCACAGTGGGAAGGTCATGTCAGAAGAATCTAATTGATTTCTTTGACTGGGTGACCAAAGTAGTAGACCAGGGAGGGGCTATGGACATGGCCTACCTAGACTTTAGCAAGGTATTTGACACAGTCCTACACAAAAGATTAATAAACAAATTAGCCAGCCTGGGAGTGGGTCCCAGGGTGGTAGCCTGGGTAAAAAATTGGGTGGACAACAGGACACAGAGGGTAACAGTAAATGGAGTCCACTCCAAAGAAAGGGAGGTTACTAGTGGGGTACAGCAGGGTTCAGTACTGGGTCCTGTCCTTTTTAATGTCTTTATAAGTGACATTGCAGAGGGACTGGAAGGAAAAGTATGCCTCTTTGCAGACAACACAAAGATCTGCAACAGAGTTGATACACAAGGGGGTGGAAAGGATGAGAAGAGACTTGGCAAGGTTGGAGGAGTGGTCAAAGGTATGGCAGCTTAGATTCAATGCAAAGAAGTGCAAAGTAATGCACCTGGGAAACAAAAACCCAGGGGAAAAGTACACAATTGTGGGGAGGTATTAACAACAACAAAAATGGAAAGGGATCTGGGAGTAGTCATATCAGAGGTCCTAAAGGTAAGCAAGCAATATGAGAAAGCAGTAAGGATGGTTGGGGGGATACTGGGATGTATAGGGAGAGACATCACCAATAGAAAACAGGAAGTTGTTATCCCTCTGTACAGACCGTTGGTGAGACCCTATCTGGAGAACTGCATGCAGTTATGGAGACCCCATCTCTGCAAGGACATAGACAGGATGGAGGCAGTTCAGAAGAGGGCAACTAAAATGGTGCAGGGTCTGCAACTGAAGCCATATGAAGGGAGACTAAAGCAGCTTAATATGTATACCCTAGAGGAAAGGAGGGAGAGGGGGGACATAACAGAAACTTTCAAGTACCTCAAGGGAATCAACAAAGTCCAAGAGGGTAGTATCTTTCAGAAAAAGAGATGTGCAAGAACAAGGGAACACAATTTGAAGATAGAGGGGGATGGCTCAGGGGTAATGTGAGGAAGTATTTTTTCACATAGAGGGTGGTGGACACATGGAACAGCCTTCCTGAGGAGGTTTTGGGGTCAAAGGGAATTCAAGAATGCATGAGACAGACATAAGGCAATTCTGGTGGGGGGTAGGAAGAAGTAGGCTGTTGGTTAACTAGGATCTGCAGCTTATCCAATAGGTAGAGAAATTGGCAGACTAAGTGGGCCAAGCAGTCCTTATCTGCTGTCAAAGTCTATGTTTCTATGAGGTTTTCTGCTTACTTACACCAGTCCAATGTTCGAAGAAGGGTCTTTGTGACTGGTACAAGCTTTGAGAAAGAATCTTTTGTCTGAGGCCAGTGAGATCTGAGGTGATACTGAATGTTTCTCATCTGGAATCTGGAACCTGGGACTACTGAGGTCATTGAGGCCATATGACCGAGTAGCATGAGAAAGTGTCTGGCCAGCCTTGGCTCGCCCAGAGTGAAGGAATTTACCAGGCTGAGGAAATTCTGAATTCTGTCTGCTGGAAGAAAAGCATTTCCCTGTAGGGTGTTGAGTTCTGCCCCTATGAACTGTAACACTTGGGTAGGCTGAAAATGGGATTTCTCTTTGTTGATGATAAAGCCCAGAGACTGCAGGGCATGCTTTGTCTGGATCAGAGCTTCTGAAACTGTCTCTGGAGAGTTGGCTGCGATCAGCCAGTCATCCAAGTAAGGAAAGACAGAAACCCTTGTCTTCTGAGATGTGCTGCAAACACTGCCAGGTACTTTGTGAAGACTCTAGGAGTGGATGTGAGTCCGAATGGCATGGCTGCGAACAGGTAATAGCCTGAAGGCAGCCGTAATCTAATAAATTTTCTGTGGGACTGCCTGATTGGAATATGAAAATAAGAGTCCTTCAGATCCGGGGAGGCTAGCCAGTCCTCCTGCTTTAAAGAATGGATGACCTGATTTAAGGTTACCATCTTGAACTTCGGTTTCAGCAGGTGCTTATTCAGGTACCTCAGGTCCAAAATAGGTTGCCACTCCCCATTTTTCTGTGGTGCGAGGAAGTACCTGGAATAGAGTCCTTTTCCCCATTGGACAAATGGCACTCTTTCCACAGCTTTGGCCTGTAAGAGGGTTTTGACCTCTGTCTCCAGCAGCTGAAACTCTGTTGAAGTTAGAGGTTTTGAAGGCTTGGAGCCTTGAAGAGAGGGACATTGTCTGAACTGAAGAGATAGGCCCTGACCCACGACATCCAACGCCCACTTGTCTGAGGTGATGAGGTGCCAATCAGGGAGGTAATGGGAGAGCCTGCCACCTATTGGGAGAGGGAAGGTGACCAAAAAGCAGTCAGGAGGACTGTTTCCTGGATTGTGTCATGAAGAAGAATCAGCATTTATATAACACTTTTCATATACAGTGTATCCCAAAGCACTTTATAAGCAATGCTAGACTGGTAGTGAAGTGACTGAATGTGTAGTGACGGCCATATCGTACATCAACACTTACACACAGCCTGGACATGAACCAGTTTTATGGGAAGGGAAATGCTGGCCAGAACACTGGGAATGTCCCCTACTTTTTGTGAGGAATGCCTTGGGTTCTTTTATTTCCACCTGGACACTCACCAGGATAGTATCAGGATGGGTAGAAGGGACCTCAGTTTAACGTCTCATCCAAAGGACGGTACACCCCAGCAGTACAACACCCCCCCAATACTTCACTCAGGAACCAGCATTTTAGGTACAAGTCCAATTCCAGTGTGGGATGAGAACCCATGACCTTCTGATCCAGAGGCAGATGTGCTACCAACTGAGCCACGCTGACACTTGGGAGCAATAGAGGAGCTGGCTCTTCTCCAGCTTCTCCTACCTCTGCCCCTGTAGAAACCTCTCATCTGGGAAAAATCCATGGGCACTGACATGGGTTAAAATGCCCTAGGAAAATAACCCCTGCCCCACCCCCCTTCTTCTGAGACTTATGGGAATTAGAGGGCTTCTCTTTGGTTGAGTTACTCTTGTAAGTTGTTTTGTACTTATCCATTCTTTTCATGTACTCCTCTGTTCCCTAAAGAGGGAATTCTTCTTACAAGGAAAATTCATAGCCCATGATTGGGTGTCCTGTGTGAGATTAGCAGTCCTTAACCAGGCAAACCGCCAGAGGGAAATGGCCTACGTCATGACTCTTAAGGCTGTGTCAGTGTTATCTACAGCCATGTGAAACTGGTAATTAGTAGCTTCTATGGCCAGTTTTACGGTTTCAGTAACGTCCCTAACCATAGTGTCTCCCCATGCTACACTATGGCTTGGCTCAATTTTAGAAGTGCTCTTTGATATCTAGTTGCATATGCCATGTAGGTAGACTGGCGCAATAGCAGGGAGACTATAGTATATGTTTTCTTACCCATGGAATCTAATTTCTTTGCCTCTTTTTCTGGAAGCTAAGCAGAGAGTGGCATGTTAGCTTTGTCATAGGCTGCTACCTGGACCACCCCTTTGTAGTCCGGATGTGTACAAAGAAAATCAGCAGTTTGCTTTCCAAACTGATATTTTTTCTCAATCTTTCTGTCCACTACAGGAACAGAAGTAGGGGTTTCCCGAATTTTAAAAGTTGCTCTTTGTAATCTATTGGTTTGGGAAGACATTTACTACCTCCACACCTCTTGCCAACAGAAAGCCCACTGCACAGTAAATAGAGATGTTTCCCTGAGAAAATGAAGAGAAACCCTCTAGTTGTTTGTATAAATGAGGAAAGAAGTGGTTCCAAGTGAAAGCAGAACTGCGGGAAAAAAAGCTGCAGAACCATGGAAAAAATACCACAACCATGGTAAAACTGCGGAAAAACTAGACAAACCATGGAAAACTAACACAGAAAATAAGAAAACTGCGGCATTTTAGCAACTACAGAAAACATTTACTTCAGAAATGGCACAAAAGCATGGTAAAAAGTCCTTGGTTCCCAGGAACCAAATGGGAACTGTGTAAAAACTAAGTAAAAGTGCAGGAAAACACCTGAAGATGAAAAGGCAGCACTAGAAAAGAGGTAAAAATCTTGCAGGAAGGTCTCTGAGGAATCTGAAGAAGAGAGAGCTCCGGGGCAGTGTTGCCTAGTTAGCGAAGAAAAAGTTCTGAGGTCCTTCATGCTGATTGAAGCAGCACTCCCCTCTATCTCTTCAGATTTGTCAATGCACCTCCTCATTTACATTGACTCCCCCTCTCCGGGGCAGCTCAACCCAGCTGGCATACTGCACCTGTCAATAAATGCTGAAGAATTCCTGGGGTGAGAACATCACATTTCCTTATGTTTGTTATTTTAAGTTGAACCCAAACTGGTGAATTAATGCAGTTTATATATATATATATATATCTGCCCTAACTATGGTAGCACTACCATGCTACCATAATATGTATATACACACATCTGCACACAGACATATATAGTATATTCCTTGCCAAAAAAATGTATTAATTGACAAGTTAGGATTCAACGTAATGCCACAAACGTAACTGGTGTATTAATGTCATTTCTTGCAAAGAATTTCCTTTTTTCTTTAGATAGTGGAAGCATATCCTTACTCCTGCAGGTCCTTTTGAACCTCAAGGGAAAACTCAATCCTCCTATGGAAATGCAGCAGTGGGTGTCAATAATTCATTGGGATGTCTTGTGGACCGCAGAAACTCAAGGCCCTCTGGGCCCTGCACTTGAATATGGCCACAGATACAGACACAAAGAGCAAAGAGTCCATGTTTCATCCAAAGCACAGGGCCCTCTGGCACCCATAGGTGCAGAGCCCTATGCCAAGAGAAGAGTCCTCTTCACTATTCGGTACTTGGGCCCATGCAGGCAACCCTGCACCTTTGATTCTCTGGCTGGAGGTGTGGTATCCCATGACAGCACCATACCCCCAACCTCAGCCCATCCAGCTGGTTCACTGAGCTTGCCCCCCAACTCAGGCCGCCAGCATGGGATCACAAAGCACTACCCACTGGGGTAAAGGCTGGCCCTGCACACAATGTTTCTTCATTCTTTTTCATTTTGACTCCAAATTTTCAAGATAGCCCAGCTGGCCCGGTGGCGCTGAGGGTTGAGGCACTGGATGCCTTACCTTGCGCTAAGCTGGTGACCCAGGTTCAGGAATGACCTCAGGTCATCAGAGAGCTGGCACGGGGGGGGAGGGAGCTAGATTGAGCAGATGGAAGACAGCTGTCCTCTCCTGGGGTTGTCATCATCCCCCCTTAGTTCTGCTCCCACCAGGTGGAGTTCTGGTTGGTAGTGTAGGCAGGAGGGGGCCACAGTATAGTGGAAGCGGACCCTGGGGCATGGCATGCACATGCCTCCACATGTGCACATGCCTGCCTGGGGCAAGAGGGCAGGGAGAAAATGAGGGGAGGAACCAATAAAAAATTTATTATATTTAAATTCAAGATAAAATTTACATAAGAACATAAGACAATGACAGCAGATGGGGACCTTGTGATCCATCAAGTCTGCCCATGAATCCTACCCTCACCCCTATAGGTTGCTTGTTTTGCTTTTACCATAGTGTCGGTCCATGCATGTTTAAATTCATTCACCGTCTTTGCTGCAACCACCTCTGGGGGAAGGCTGTTCTATGGGTCTATTACCCTCTCTGCAAAAAAATACTTCCTGACATTAGTTCTTAGCCTTCCTCCTCTCAGGTGTAGGTTGTACCCTCTAGTGCACACCTCTTTGTTGGCCTGGAAGAGATTGTCTGCCTGAACTGTGTTTATACCTTTGATGAATTTGACTGTTTCTATCATGTCCCCCTGTCCCTTCTCTGTTCCAGTCATTTCAAAATGCCCACTTATAAACATGACATGTGGCATTTATACAATTTTGTCTGAAATGTCATTTCCCACCACGTGTGAAAACACATCTCATCCAGGATTTGAAAAGTGACACCTGTCATGTTTATGAGGTGGTGTGGAAAAATTACTGTTGAAAGTTTTGAGTCAAAATATTGAAAATTAGTGAAGTTGTAAGTGAACTTGAACTATTTCAATACTCACTCATAACTTGGTCATTTTACCATGTTTTTACACCAAATTTTCAACATAGCCTTCTTATGATCCCACCTCATGAACCAGGTTGATGAAAATGTCCAAATCTAGCCTAAAAGGTGATTTTGTGGAGTGATCACAAAATCACCTTTCAGGACAGATTAGAAAAATTTCACCTACCTTATTCATGAGGTGGGATACCAAAAAGGGCATGTTGGAAATGTGGTGTAAAAATATTCAAAAATGACAAAGCTATGAGCGAATATTGAAAACCCATTGAACTACATTAAACAGACTTACCTTGTTTGTTCATATCTCAGTCACCGGTTCCAGCAGCAAGACATGTCTTTAACTGGAGAGTGGATGTACACCGTGGGACAATTTTAGGTAAGTGAGGGTGTGTGGGGTGGTGGGTGATGAATGGGGTCAGGGAATTGGGGGTGGGTGGGTGTGGGGGTTCAGATCAGCAGTGGGTGGTTTTCTTATTTTCAGGGTAAAAATAAAGACAATGAGGGACTGTTTTCTTTTTTTTTTTGTTTGGCAAAAGCTGAAACTTTAGTGGATCTGACACTGGGAATTGAGAACCCCAGTGTCTGCTTTTAGTGTGCGGTGGCACTGAGGGTGGTCACCCTGCTGTCATCACCCATGCATAGGGAGGTCTGCAATCTGGAAAAGGGGGGTGGGCACATGGTACTGAGGTTGGGCACCCATGTCCACTTTTAGAAAGTTATCACACCAGGGAAAGACAAGGAAGGACTGGTTGAGCTGGGAAGGTAGGGGAGGGGAAATAAAAACTTATGAAAAAAGAGATAGATTATAGATAACCAGATAATAGACAGAGATAGATAGAGAAAGATAGAGAGAAAGATGTCACAGAGAATCAAGTCTTGCAAGCTTTAAATAAACTAAAGGTGGACAAGGCCATGGGACCGAATGGGATTCACCCTAGAGTTTACAGGGATCTGGGGAGTGTACTAGCAGCACCCCTAGCAGAACTATTCCCCAAATCACTAGAGAGTGGGGCCGTATCAAAGGA
Organism: Neoceratodus forsteri; assembly: GCA_016271365.2. Lineage (NCBI taxonomy): Eukaryota > Metazoa > Chordata > Ceratodontiformes > Ceratodontidae > Neoceratodus > Neoceratodus forsteri. Next base: position 492,956,497 of record JADMNL010000022.1, read on the forward strand.
CTGAAAAAGGGCAACCATGGTCCCGCTCCACAAAGCAGGAAGCAGGGAGGAGGCTGGCAAATACCATCCAGTAAGCCTCACATTGGTGATAGGGAAGTTGATGGAGACACTACTCAGATAGAGAATCATAATATATCTGGAATCCAGTGGGCAGCAAGACCCAAAACAGCATAGGTTCACAGCAGGTTGGTCTTGCCAAACTAACTTGGTCGACTTCTTCGACTGGGTTACAAGGATAGTAGATCTGGGAGCAGTGGCAGATGTCGTCTATCTGGACTTTAGCAAAACCTTCAACTCTGTTCCACACAGATCTGCCTTACTAAACTCAGCTAAGGACCCTAGGAATTTCTGGAGGAACATTAAAAACATAGTTAGTGGTTCCTCCAACTGTGGGGTCTCTGACATGCTCTTAGATGGGTCTAATTGTAACAATCCACTAACCATTGCCAATGCATTCAACTCCCACCTCTCGGACCTGTCTGCCTTCACCTCCCTATTCTCTGCTGATGGGAGTGATAGAAGTATCCCAGCCTCTGCCCCACAGGTGGCCCCTACCTCCCATCTGTTATTCTACTTTAGGGCTGTGACATGATGGCATGAAACTTAAGCTCCTCCATTTCAGTGCCTCTTTTATAGCCTCCCCAGTGGCCCATATCTTCAACATGTCCCTAGCCTCTGGTGTTATCCCTGACCTCTGGAAGGTGGTGAGGATTGTCCCCTGTTCTCAAACAGGGCAACCCAAACATCCTTGACAATTACCGACTGATAGCCATCTTGTCAGCTATCAGTAAACTTCTAGAGAAAGTTGTGGCTGGGCAACTCACAGGGTATATTCAGGCCCATGAGCTACTGACCCCTGAGCAGCATGGCTTTTGCAAAGGGCACAGTATGTCCTCTGCCCTTGTCACTGCCATGAACCAGGGTAAACTATCAGGTGCCATCTTCATTGACCTATCCAAGGCCTTCGACCTAGTTGACCATGTCTTACTTTGCTCTCAACTTTGGTCCCTTGGTCTGTCCCCACCTGCCCTAAGATGGTTCAGTAATTACCTCCAAGGCAGACAGCAACTTATCAAATTCAGCAAGGTCCTCTCAGAAACCACTCCCATGACCTCTGGTGTCCCCCAGGGATCAGTCCTATGGCCCCTTCTCTTCTCTATCTTTGTCAATAATCTACCAGCTACTGCTACCAACTGTAGTTCTTTCCTGAATCTGGATGACCTGGTTATACTCACCCATTCCTGTGACATTGGGGTCATCAGCCATCAACTGAGTGAGGATTTCATTAATATCCAGTTCTGGGTAATGACTCATAAGCTGGTCCTCAACCTTAAAAAAACTCAGACCATGGTTTTGGGTCCCTGGCTAAGATAAAAGCCTCCCCTACCCCACTGAGTATTACTGGTATTGATGGTACTCCTATTCTAATCACTGATTCCATCAAATACCTTGGGGTGACACTAGACCCTCAGCTTGACCTTGGGCACCACATCCAAAATGTATGCAGAGCTGTCAACTACAAACTGGGTCTGGCCTATAGAGCGAAGAACAGTCTTACATCTGCTGCTTGCCTTGCATTGGCCAGAGGTGTGTTTCTCCCTTCTCTCTGTTATGGACTCCTCCTGTTTGCATGCACCTCCAAAGTTCACCTCACTAGGTGGAACACAGCCTATAATAACATTTGCCACTTTGCACTTGCTGCCCCTTGCCTCACCCACCACTGTGACCTATATAACAAACTTGACTGGCTCTCCCCACCCAACTACATGAACTTTGTCTTGGGCAGCTTCACAGGCAAGGTTCTCAGAACTGGCACCCCCCAGGGCTGGCTGAGCTCCTCAAACCGGCTGTCTTTTCTTCCTACTCCCTTAGGTCTCTGGGCCCTGCTATTCTTAAAGTTCCTGCCAGCTGAACAAAAATTGGGGACAGGGATTTTGCTTCATGTGCCCCCAGAGAATGGAACTCCTTTTCCACCCAGGTCCTCCTCCCCCTCCCAGTCATGCCTCCGGAGCTCCCTATGGAATTACCTGAAGCTCTCCTCTGTATGTGGGTGTCCCAAACCACCATAGCTAATCTTGGTCCCCTACACTGGACTCGCATGTCCTTTTTGGTACCCTTGTGCAGATCCTGCTGATGCATCCTGCCTGACTGGGTTCTGAGCTGCATATAATATATTTACTCTCTGTTTCAGGAGCTACTTTGACTGAAGCTCTGCTTTTGTGGCCGTATAGAATTTGTAAAATGTACTGTTCATAGCCTTGGTGTCTCTATGTATATATCTTGTTCATATCTTAATTGTGCTTACTGTCTGCTGTGTTATGTTCACTTGGTTCTATCTGATTCTGTATGTTGCCTAACTTGTGTCATGTTGTCCTCTGTATGAACTTGTATTTCATTGTACTCTCCCGGGTCATACCTGAAAATAGGCAAATGACTTGTCTAGTGTATATACCTGGTCAACAAAAGCTAAATAAATAAATAAGGAAGCTGGACCACATGGGGTGGGCAGATAGGTGGTTGAGTGGGTGAGTAGCTGGCTGACAGGAAGAACACAGAGGGTTCAGGTAAACGGGGCATTTTCAGCTGAGAGGGAGGTGACCAGTGGGGTACCACAGGGTTCGGTACTGGGCCCCTACTCTTCAGTGTGTTCATAGCAGACATTGCAAATGGGCTGGAAGGTAATATGTGTCTATTTTCTGATGACACCAAGATTTGCAGGAGGGTGTGATGAGTATGACTTCAGACTTGAAGAAACTGGCGGAGTGGTCAGAAACATGGCAGCTGAATTCAGTGCCAAAAAGTGCTAAGTCATGCACTTAGGAAGAAACAATCCTCAAGAGGGTTACTACCTGGGAGGAGAGAAGATACCCTCCACCAATCAGGAGAGGGACCTAGGGGTCATTATATCAGAAGACTTGAAAGTGGGTAAATGGTGTGAAAAGGCAGCACTAAAGGCAAGTGGCATGCTGGGCTGCATCGGAAGGTGAATCACGAGCTGCAGGAGGGAGGAGGTGTTACCACTCTACAGGCATTGGAGTGCTCTCACTTGGAGTACTGTGTACAGTACTGGAGACTACATCTTAAAAGGGACATAGAATCGAGATGGTGTAGAAGAGGGCCACAAAAATGATTCAGGGACTGCACCATATGGCATACCAGGACAGGCTCAACAGGTATACCCTGGAACAGAGGAGGGAGAGGGGCAACATGATTGAGATTTTTAAATATTTGAGGGTTATAAATAAGGTTAACCTTCAGGAGATTTTCCAATTAAAAAGAGAGCACGAGAATGAGAGGGCATGACATGAGGCTGAAGGGAGTGAGGTTCAGGAGTAATACAAGGAAGTTCTTCTTTACAGGGAGGGTGGTGGGCCCATGGAATAGCCCACCCAGAGGTAGTGGGGGCCAAAATGGTAAGTAAGTTCAGGAACACAAGGGATAGAGATAAAGGTAGAAAATGGAAAGGTAAAGGAGGGGAGGAGGAATTCCACCAGGTAGGTTATTGGGCAGACTAGATGGACCTTGCAGTCCCCTTCTGCTGTCACTTTCTATGTTTTTAGATAGATAGATAGATAGATGGATAGATGGATAGACGGACAGACGGACGGACGGACGGACAGACAGACAGATCACTGGTTCACTACAGTAATGCAAGCCGGTAGCACACCTCCATCTGCAGATGTCAACAATGTCTCACTGTTCTCATATAGAGAATGCGGGTGATCAGCTCCTCTTGCTAAGCTGGGAACCCTGGATTTTGGGGTGCCCAGAAAATATATTTCTGGGTACTTAAAAAAATACAGTAAGCACCAGAATCTAACTAAACAGGTCCCATTTAGCTAGGTTCAGGGTTTTTTTTTATTATGTATTACTGTTTTTACTGTTCAGAAAAAAACTATTTTTTTATTTAAACATTGCACCGAATACAGGATAGGTTCAATGAGAAGCAAGTCTCATTCACAGAATGTTCCAAGTCATAAATCTAACAAATTACAGCAAAAAATAGGTATAAATCTAATAACAGACATGTACAAATGAATTAGTAAAAACAGTTATAGGCAGATTGTTCCTGCAGCAACAATTTTTTAAGTCATGTTTAAAAGTACTGAAGGTGAACAAGTTTCTAGGCTGAGGGTGACAAATTGTTCCAAGAAGAAAGGGGCCACCATATAATAAACATTATTTACCATAGTGAGTATAAAATTTATGCAAGGAAAATTCATGCTGTGACACATCTCTGAAAGTGGATTTGTGAGGAGGAACAATTAATCTACCTGATAAATAAGTAGGGGTCTGGTTGCTTGCTGATTCATAAATGAGGAACAACCAGTGAAGAATATGACTGGAGGATGGAGATAGCCAATTCAGATGATGTAATAAAGTACAATGATGCTCATCCCAGTTTAATTTTAAAATAAAACTGAGTAACTGGAAGTAGCTGGTGTTTAAAGGAATGAGATACAAATCAAGGGCATGGCGATAAAGTGTCGCCATGGTCAAGTATAAGGAGAACTGCTTGCCCAATGATGTGATTGCGATCCAAGTTTGACAAGTAATGTCTATCACACTTTACGTGCCCCAGGCATTGACAGACTTCTGGAACAGTTTTATCAATGTGTGATTTAAAAGTCAAAGAAGAGTTGAAAGTAAGGCCAAGATACTTAAATGCATTAACAAGTTCTAGTGGGTGGTTATTCAAGCAAATTTAACAGGAGTAGTCTACCAGAAACAGAGTGTTTAGACCCAAACAGCATTGCTTGAGTCTTCTTTCTAGTTAACAGTAAAAAAATATCTGAGAACCATTTCACCATTTTGTAAAAATCTTCCTGAAGAGATGTGGCAAGAGAAAAAAAGAGAATTGTGAGCATAGAAAAGCACCATGTCATCAGCATAAAGTCTGACTGACCAAACATCCACAACAGGGGGTTATGGTTCTACAGAAAGATTGAAATGGAACAGACCAGGTATAGAACCCTGTGGATCACCGATGGAAACAGGAAGAGGAGAAGAAAGACAGCCTTTTCAAGAAATGAAAACCAATTGGTGACATTTGAAGAAAAAACATAAAAAGGCAGATGAGTTAAAAGCAAAAAGGGGCTGGCCCGGTGGTGTGATGGTTGAGGTGTTGGACACCACACCTTGCGCCATGCTGGTGACTCGGGTTCGGGAACAGACTTGGGATGCCAGGGTCTGGCAGGGGAAGGAGAGAATTGAGCATCTGCGGGACTGCTTTCCTGTCCTGGGGTGGGTTGCAGGGTAGCCGCTGTCTTAGCAGCAGTCCCTGGTGGAGACCAGGAGCACTGCATGAGTAGCATATAGGGGAACACAGAAAAGTGGAAACAGCTCCAGGACTGGCCGGATGATGGTTGCCAGTCCACTGACACCACCGAAGCCCCTGAAAGGAGCCATGACCACCTCAGCAGCACCCTAGAGTGTACTGGCCAGCCCCCACCACTGCCTTCCCCTTCAGAGGAGAGGGACCCACCCAGAGAAGGGTAACACTGGGTTACCTCAGGGAAGGGCTGCAAATATGAGGATGGAGGCTCAAGTAGGTGTAGCAGGAGGTTAGTCAGGGTACCTTGACAGCTCAAAGTAAGGAGTGGGTCCTGGAGCATGTAGGGGAGTAAAAAAACAGATAATACAAAAAAAAAGCAAAAAGTGATTGATCACATCAAAAACTTTCAATGGATCATTAAAGACAGATCCCACAAGACGCCCCTTATCTAATGCCCTAGAAACAGAATCATGAAAGTCAATCATTGCTGTCTGGGTAGGAAATGTGGGTCTGAAACCTGTCTGAGAACTAGAAAGAACCTGGTTGTTTGCTAAATAATCACTAATCTGAGAAAAAAAATCCATGAATTTAGAAACAATAGGAAGCAGGGAAATTGGCTATTAGTTCTCTGCCAAAGTTCTACCCTCCCCATGGAGAAGGATGACAATGGAATGTTTCTAAGCTGAAGGAAAATTTTGAGTGGTGAGGGACAAATTGAACATAGAAGTTAAGGGAGAGACCAACATATCAGTGCTGCATTTAAGTAAGAAATTATCTGTTATCAATTCCCTTGGCAGTGTCATCTTTCAAGGGGGAAAGTAAATTAAATACTTCCTCAGTCTTTATTGACCTAAAATAAAATCTAGGTCTTGAGAAAGGGAGCACTGCAAGGGGATCATGATGTATGTCAGCAGGGGGCAAGCCAGCCTTGCTTAGCAGCATAGCAGGGGCCTCAGTGAAAAATAAGTTAAACATAGCATGAACACCCTCCTTAGAATAAGCTGTAGAGATCCATCATAAGAAACGTTTGTGGTGGAAGACCCTGAAGGCATCTTCCAGACAGAGTCTACGATGCACCAGAATTTCTTGGGATTATTTCTAGCATTCACTAAATGTGCTTTGAAAAGGATGATTTAGAGTTCCTAATAATAGAAATGCAGTAATTATGAAATTTCTGAAAAAGTTGTCAAGACTCAGGTGTATCCAATTTTGTGGCCTTTTGGTATAGTTTATTCCACGTCTTTAGTTGGGTGAGAATGAAAGGAATAACTCAACAGACATGTTTAGATTTAACTCTTTTTTTTTTTCAAGAAAGGGGAAATCTGGTTGCAGAGCAAATTAAACTGCTTAAATAAATAATCCCAGGCTATAATCAACATTTGAGAAGGAATACATCCCCCCTCAATTAGACAGACCAAGATGAAAAGCTTTCAAGTTGAAATTCCTAAACAGCAAAATTTAATGGTGTTGGGGATAGATTTTGGAGGGAAAAGATTAACTGTGCAAAAGGTAATGGCAGGGTCACTAAATAGGGTCCCCTGGCAACCAGAGGCATGAATTGGGAGCCCAGGGGAGGCAAAAATCAGGGGAATTTCCCCGGTGTCCTTACCAAATTCCTCCCAGTCATTAAAATTCCACCAAAAGCTTAATCTGGTTCTGTAAGTCCGTTTACATCTGTACAAATATTCCCCTTTCCTTGCCCCGGGTCACAACTGGAAATGAGCCATGGCTCAGTGTGCCTCTCCTGATCACAAACTTTCAAATAAAATAAATAAAAATCAGATCTAAAACAGTAGCAGCCATGCAATTTAGATAAAACTGAGTAAGCTCCTTGATTAACTGATTAAGGCTGGGGGGGGGCAGATATTTCTTCAATCTAATGCCTCTACTAGAGGGCCAATTTGCATTATAATCACCCATTAAAACAGAGTATGGAAAATCACTCAGGGACTTAATCGGCAAATAAAGCCTAGGAAATTTAACTGCTTTCAATTTGGGAGCAGTATAAGCTGCCAACTAAAATTTCCCTCCCAGATAACTTTAGAGAAACAAAATCAAAATTGATCAGACCATCCATGGTGTCTGAATGGTCAAGTAAACATGGAATGGAAGTAGGAAGGAACAGATTTGAACCGCCTCCATGTCTTTTCCTGTCAGATCTAAAGACCATGTAGTCTGGGAGGATAATGTCTCAGTCTGGAATGGTTGAATCCATCCATGTCTCAGATAAGGCAAGGATGGAGGGACATGTGGCAAAAAATAGCTTACAAGTGGATCTCTTTTAGAAAGAAAACTAGATGACAGCCATCACGACCAGAAAAATATATTTTTTTTTTGTTGAGAGAAGGAAGGGGTGACAAAAGCAAAAATCTCTCCCAACGGGGAATTTTTTGGGTTATATATCAGAGAATTATCCAAACACCCTACTAACCATGCTCAGAAAAAAAACATTTAAATCCTTATAACTGTGGAACCATTTAATATATTTTCACAAAACCTTCAAAAGGCACTACCTTGGCACAGGCTGTTTCTACCTTCAAAGCTTTTGAAAAACTGAGTTCTATCTAAGCTGCAGGTAAGAGCAAAAATGTGTATTAAGTATAGGAAAAAATGTAGACATTAATGTAAAACTGTCATATGTGGATCTCAGAACCCACACATGCTGCTGTCACAAAACTTCAATATATTGAGACCATACATCCTAGAGAACGCATGCCAAATTTAAGGAATTAAGTGGCAAAGTTAGGGGGTTAATATAGAAACTCTTGGTCAACCCTAACTATATTGACATTGACACGCCAGAATAATACATATATTATGTGTGTGTGTGTGTGTATACAACAGGTGTAGTATAAATGTATTAATTAGTTTTTGTTTACTGGGTAAATGCGGTAGACAAATACAATGCCTATTTTCAGGCACAACCCAGGAAAAGTGCAAACAATAAATAACCATTGTTACAAAGACTCATTAGTGCATAGGAAAACAGTACTGAAATGAAGAGTCTTGTCAAAAATTTAACACCCATGAGTTACAGTTGCAGTTAAAAATTACAGAAAGGCAGACAAGTGGCACAAATTAACTTGGCAGAATAGGAATCAGTTACAGGAACACTTATCCAATAGCAGGAGAAACTTGCAAAACTCATTTTTGAAAACTAGGTGAGTCTGAAAGTACCTGAGATTCAGTGGAATTGAATTCCAGAGCTTAGGGGCAAAGACTGAAAAAGCCTTCTCTCCCATTTGTGAAGTGCATTTTGGTGCTACCAGTAATAACATATCTTTGGACCATAAGGGGTATGCCTGGTCGGTTTCTTTGAACATGCTAGCAAGAGTAACAGGTGTACCTGTTCTGATAATTTTGTCAATAGTGCAATCAATGGTGAGATGACATGAGGATGGAGATAGCCAGCCTAGGCTTGAGTAAATAGAGTGGTGGTGAGTTAACCAGGGCACAGATAGGGCAATGCAACATATATTATTTTAGCAGGTAATCCATTTATTTATAACACATTTGTTATCCTCAGAGAACGGTACCAAACCAAAGGTTAGACTTGGCCGCAAGACACCCTGGGTAATAGCCAGCCTAGTGGTTGGAGACAGGGCATACCTGACTTTATAAGCAAGTCCTAGCTTCACATTTACAATCTTGCAGACTATTGAAATATGCAGACTAAAATCAAGGGCAGGGTCCAAAGTGATGGCTAGGTATTTGAAGGAATCACCTGCAATAAGGGGGGAGCCATCAGAACAGTAAATAGCTAGGGCAGAGGAACTAGCGCTAACTCTAAGTGTGGAACCAAAAAGCATATAGTGGGTTTTCCAGTGTTCAGGAGAAGCATGTTATGAGTTAATCATGATTGAACATTCCCAAAGTCCATATTAAGCCTTGAGTTGATCTCCGATATTTTCTTTGAGCTAGTGCACAGTATCATGTCATCTGCATAAAGGTAACTAGTGATATATTTGAGCTAAGTTTCAAGATATCAAGTTATCACCTATTAGGTACCAAGATATCACCACTTAGATACATCACAATTGACCTATTGATAAATGACCACTAGCAACAGGACATACTGCGTTACCTTATAACAATGCTACCTTGACAACCATTATGTCACACATTCTTCAAAGATTTCAAAGACATTCCATTCATAAAAACAAGCATAAAAACAATGAATGAAAATCACTTGTTTACATTTTATTTATTAAACTTTCAGGTCCTGTTGTATACATCAAATATGAGATGAGCTAATGTACTATATCAGAAATATCTTCTTCCATTGTACTTGACCTCTTTTGACCTCACTTGTGGCTTTGTCACTTGATACTTCTAATATCTTACATTTGCTCATTCCAAAACACACACACACACACACACACACTTACACTTTGCCTGCATTATGGATTCCATTCCCAAGCATGGCCAAAAACGGATCTGTGGTTCACTCCAGCTATCTAGTTAAATAGATAGATAAATAATTATGTTATTATTCATCCTTTACTAGCATATCCGTGTCATATAGTAGAACATGAATTCATGAGCTAAAAATTGTAAGGGGAACCTAAACCTTGTTTTACCTTTTTTAAATTTAACAGCATATTTGGGCATGGTGTAGCCTCCTTCATCTCCCAACTACGTTGACATAATCCATTTTTCATGTTTCAAGGTCCTTTGGTGCTGCTTTTTCTGTCAAATATGAATTTGTATAAATAAGTGACCAGTTAGGGAAGTCAGCGACTGACGATCAGTTGAGCAGAAGTTACAGTAGAAGTTTCAGTGCAGTAACTCAGCTAAATTGATGTCATAGGATTCCACAACTGATCAGTGATTATACAAATGACTATCAGGCAGGAAAATGGCTGCATCAACATGGGGCCTTAAAAAAGGAAAACAAAACAAGAATATTTCAAGGTGAACAAATGAAAAAGTGCAGTAGAGAGATTAAGGAGACATCATATATGCTGGAATGTTTAATTATATGTAACCACCCAGTCCCCTGGGGTTACTAGAATCCTGTCAGTGTTAGACTAGGAAGGTAGTGGGAAGCTGGTAGAGAGTTTATTAGAAACTCTCTACATATCTCTCATTGTTTACCTACCTAGCCTGAGCATGAAATGAGTGAGGTCTTTTAGAACCCTTGCAGCAGCCTGAGCCATAGTGGAATCAGCTGTCTAGGAACAGTTTAGAATGTTGAGTTCAGTTGAGTGGAGAGTTTGAGTGTGGGAGCAGTGGAGAGAGGAGTTCCCAGTGTGGAGGTGCCTGCCAGCCTGCCCTGAGGCTGTGTGAAGGACCTCTGGTTGTTTTTCTCACCCCAGTGTGTGAGGCAATAGCAGTACCACAGGAAGTGGTGGAAACCTATAATTCTGAGACCCCAGTGGGTCACTTCTGTGAGAAGTGGATGGGACTGTGAGATTTGGTGGGTCCAAAGGGCAATCCTCTGAGGGACCAGAAGATTGTCTAGCTGCCCAGATCAGAGACAGAGAGAGAGTCTCAGTGATGGCTACCAGAAAAGGGGAGAAGTGTGTTTCTTCCAAGGTCCATGTCTATAACAAAGGGACAAACAAACCGTGAGTACAGTTACATGGGAATGTTTCAAAGGGAGTCGTCTGGTGGTATATGTGCACAGAGACAAGGTTAGAGTAATTAAAGAATTTGAAAATGTAGAGACCTTTAGTAATCTGAGGGGGTTGAAGACTCTGTTTGTGTAACCCGGATGGAATGGCAGAAGCTGGTTGGGACCAGGGTGGGCAGAACCTCACCTAAAACTCCAGTCAGGGCTGACTGATTACTGGAAGGGCAAAAGGCTACCCTGTGGATGTTAACTATGCCCATTGTGTCAGGAGGGATGTAATATTTTAAATGTGTGGAACCCCCCAAGTAATAGACACTCATGGGAAAATAATGTTCTTTAGGTCCCTAGCAAAGAGAGTTGAACTGTTCGAGGTTCTGTGAGGAAAAAAATCTAGGAAAAGCCCAAACTGTGTTGTGCTGGAAAAGAAGAGTGCTTGCTGATTGTTTGTAATGCACAGTACCAACCTGGGGGATCACCCCTTTCTGCTTTCCATCTGTGTCAGAATAAAGCCATACTATACAATCCCATGCCTAGTAGTGGACATTCCATCTGTGCTTCCCAGTGGGAGCTTGTTTATGGGCCCCCTCAGATAGGAGACATAGCATAGCCCTAGCACCTCTCTCCCAGAACTCGGTGTAAATATAAATGTTATTGTGTGCTCTAACCCCCTGACCTCTTAGATGCTGAGCCAGGTATTTACCCTACTGCCATTGGTGATGCCTATTGTTATGCCAACTTGTGGTTTGTTGCTTTGTCTGTGCACATGTTGGGGGGAGGCCTGGTTACAAGATGATGCTCTTGGCTGGGATAAGGGTCGCATAAATTAAAAAAGGTTAAGCTAGATTTTTTCCCTTTAATGTAACAGTATTTGTTAGCAGAAAAAAATCATCATACGTTTTAGTTATTTTTTATTTCTGACAAAAACATCAATGTATCCATTTTTTTTCTTTTTATTGTATTTTATTTGGACATACGGTACTTGAATTTAAGACAATGGTGGGCAACTGCCCATATAAACTGCCCCCACTTCTCAGTGGAGGTAACCTACATGGTTACCCTTAGTCATATAAGGACCCAATTTATGTTGTTTCAATGACATGCTGGTACTTGGAATTTAAGACAGTAGTGGGCTATGCCGATATAAACTGTCATCCACTTCTCAGTGTTGAAATGAGATATGGGTTTTGATATTAGTAAACATAACTACTCTCTGGTCATGTCCACTATTAATAAATTAAATATCTTGGTGTGGTGTTGTGCTATTTACCGTAAGAACGTATTTTTGCCATATATGGCCCATCTGAATCCTGTCCAGATTTCTTTCACAGTACATCAAATGAACTTAAAAAATTCCCAGATTCTGAATTAAAAGTGGGTGGGGATTTTAATCTTGCACTTTATCTATTTCTGGACAGACATATTCGTAAAAGAAGTTAAATAAATAAATACATAAATACGTAAAGACCAAGAGGTACTAAAACTAATGATGAGTGACATTGGCATTTGTAATGCTTGGCGTGTTCTTACCCTTTGGGAAGGGACTAGTCCTTCCACTCAGCTCCACATAATTCATATAGTCAAACTGACTATTCGCTTCTTTCCAAAGGACTTTGTAAGGGGCTCAGCAATGCATCCACAGCTGACAACACCATCTCAGATCACTTGGTAACTTGTACAGTGAAGATTTCTTCCAACTGAAAAGGGGCTTTTAGATGGACCCTTAACTCCTGCTTTCCCCTAAACACAGACTTCATTACTTGGATAGAAAATGAAACTAAGGCTTTTTTGTAAAATTAATAGTATACCAGGAATGGTAAGCTCCTCAGCTTGGGAAGCCAGCAAATGTGTTATTAGAGGTCTTCAATAGGGCATGCATCCAAAAAGAAAAGAAAGGCTAATTCTGAATGCATTTCTCTAGAAAACAGACTAAAACCTCTTTTAGAGCCACATAAAAAAGAACCAACAAAAAACCAAAATGTAATTCCTGAAATAACCAAATTAAAATATGAAATCAAAATACTAAAATACGGATGGGCAGAAAATACACTTTAAAGTCTGTAACAAAAGTATTGGGAAGCTGGGGACAAACCAATTAGATTATCAGCAAATAGACTTAAGAAAAGGTAGAATAAATCAATAATTCTATCTTGCCGAAGAGATGAGTTTTTTTTATTGACTTCTAGTAGAGACATTAATGTGGAATTCTGTCAATTCTTTTGGGAATGCTATGTCAAAAAGCAAAATGCAAACTCAAAGACTATAGATAAGTTTCTAAAGCAAGCAAATATATAGCATTTACCCGGCAAAATAAGCAACATTCTAGAGAAACAGATTTCCATTGAAGAGATCATCAGAGTAGTTAATGGGCTCCTGAAAGGTAAAACACCAGGCCCTGATAGATTGCCTGTGGAATTTTATCAGACCTTCTTGCCAAACGTAAGCAAACACCTACTGAAAGTAATTAATGACGCACAATCGAAAGTTGTTACCTATATCTATGGATGGTGCTCTAATTGTTCTAATCCACAAGAAGGGCAAAGATCCCAACTGCTGTACAAATTATAGGCCAATTTTTCTCCTAAAGACAGATTACAAAATTATAGCTATAGTATTGAGTAGTACGACTTCAAAACATACTGCCCGAAATACGAACATATAAAAACGAATAGCAAGAGAACAAACTGGCTTTATTCGTGGGTGCCAGAGGGTAGCGAACATAAGAAAGGCAATGTCTGTTCTCTGGACAGCTCCTAAAAGAAATAAACCTTCAGCTTTGGTCTTACTAGATGTGGCAAAGGCTTGTGATTCACTGGAGTGGTATTTACTGTATTTATACAGGTTATTAAAAAAATTAGTCTATCTGATCCCTTATAAACTGAGTAAAGATTCTCTATAAGAATCCAACAGCTGCAAAGGTTTGTAATGTGCACTCCAGACAGAATGAAAAATGGGTATCTGAACTATCAGCTGCTGTAACTAATGTAGCTCTGAAAATAATAATATTGCAGACAAAAGCTTGACCTCACCAAAGCCAAAATATATTTATAGCAGTGCAAGTGAACATAGACTAAATTGCACAAAAGCCCCAGTATGTTGTGCAAAAATCTTGTAAATAGGCTTTGCAGGTATGCAGCTGCCTACAGTCACTGTGCCAAGTATTTACCAAAGTCTATGACTTTGTACATAGTCTACAATAAGAAGCTACATTTGTGAAGTGCTGGATGCAAAATGCCTAACAAATTATCCAACTGGTCCACACACCTTCTCAAAACCCTAGCACATCGGTCCTCACAACTTTCTTCTGAGGGCATGGTATGATGGTGAGCTCAGCCCTTAAATACTGATAATGTAACCATGGGTTAACAGTAACCTCGACTTCTTAAAGGTGCAGTGGTTAAAAAAAAATGTAAAATTAGTTATTAAATGACAACCCCTCTTAAGTGTCAAAATGTGCAGTGAATGACATAACATACAATTAAATTGCAAAAACTTGAAAGGCACTTAGAACCCACATGACTAAATCTCACTGAGAAAATTCACATTCAATACTCTCAACATGAAAGTGACAAATATGATATTGCATTCTATAATGTCCAATTCCAGGTGGCAACAGTTTTAAATAAAGTTTTTGTAAGATCAACGCATCCAAAACGGGAGCTGATTCCAAAAGATCCAGGTCAGGTCATATTGCTCACAGTTAATTTTCTAGAATTCCAGACTGCATCCAATGCTTATTTATTTATATAATAATTGGTAACTGGGAGAGGCACACTGAGCCGAGGCTCATTTCCAGGTGTGACCCGGGAAAAGAGGAAGGGCAGAAACACAATTACAAACAAAATACAGTCAGTCAGGCAATGTAGTTACAATATACCAGCATCCAGGTTTCAATGTAACACTTCAAGTGTGGGCATCAGTCTTGGAATACTAGATATAAAAAGAGAAAAGTTAGAAACAAAGCAGTAACTTGGTTAAACAATTAAAAAAAAACAACTTGCATCTACTACTTACTTAAATGCATTGCTATTCAGTTCTGCTTTCTTTTATTTACATACTGAAATAGTCTAAAAAGTTGTACCTGTGAGGCATTACATGTGAAATCAGTTTGCTGCTATTCCAGCCATATACAAATAATTGACTAAAAGATAATAATATCAGATAAATCAGCTCAGTAGAGTAATGATGCAGAGTATACGGAAAATAGGGAGGGAGGGAGGTTGGGGTTTTAGAATTAGAGAGGTTTTATGCAGTCTCAAGATATGGGAAAGGAGATGTCTAATGTTGTTATTGAAAGGTCCTCTGGGGATTAAGGCAAATTTAAAACACAGTTGTAGATGTAAAAATCCTAACATTAAAGTATTCTGTACAAATGTACAGCCTACTACCTTAGAAAGACTTCTTAAGTCAATATTCCAGGAACAGAACACATGATTTATGATAACATTGTGCCAGCAGAAGTACTTACTGCTCATTCAAAATAACTCAAATGAGATCTCAAACCAGCAACCTAAACAAACAATATTTTTTAAAAAAAGTGTTCAGACATTTGCAAATAGCAGCCCAAAATTTGGATATAAGAAATATGCTGTGCAATTACATATGTGTGCTGTTACATGGAGAAAAATTTAATTCCATTTACAACAAGCATTTGTCAATGCTGAACATTCACTTGCAGGTATTTGCAGTGGTGTGTGGTACTGGTACTGGCTTCAGAAGAGCAAGGAGGCAGCAGTGAGAGTGGTGGGTGCCACAAGGTTAATGCAGCAAGGAGCTGGTAGTCAGAGAAGCCGGCCCCGCTGTTCTTAGTGGACCAGGGAGAGACAGTGTGATGGGTTGCAGTAGCCACCAATAAATAAAGCCGCACCATGGCTTATGTAGAAGCGGGCAGGGGGTCAGAGGGAGTGAGGACCCAGGGAGAGAGAGGTGCACTGGTGGCATGAGCTACCAATAAGTGAAGCCACACTGTGGCTAATGTAGAAACAGGGGGGGTCAGATGAGCCGAGGGCCGGGGAGAGACAGAGAGTGCAACAGGTTGCTGACACTAACCGTAACTCCAGCCATGCGCATTAGTGTCAACTGTATTGCGCATGGACAGAGTTACAACTACAGAAAGAGTGAAGCACTGTCTCATTGGAGCGGTTCATTTCTTTCAACGACAGAAGATGCCACAGCAGCATCCCTCCATAGATCTGTGACCAAATTATCAGCATAGCCATCTTATTACCCCAGCACATGTAAGCAGTATACTGCATTTTCAAATCCTCACTAAAACATAATTCTGTGGAAATAGAAAGCCATTCTGTGCCACAGGAGGAAACACATTTTGGGCAGGATTTGAAAAATGACAGCTGTGACATACATATCGTTGGATAATAAGAAGGCTAAGTTGAAAATCTGGGGTGAATATATGTAAGATTTCCACAGTACTAAAATTGCAATGAAGGGGCATAACTTTCTCATTTTTTAATATTTTGAACCCAAATTTTGAACATAGTTGTCTCATCACTGCATCTCATGAACCCTATAGGTGAAAATGTGTTAATCCATGGGAAAATGCCATTCTGCACCACAGGTGCGAAAATACATTTGGGGCAGGATGTGAAAAATGACTGCTGTATTGAGGTGGTGTGATAAAATGGCTATATTGAAAAACTGGAGTGGAAATATTGAAAATGACCAAAATTAAGTGCATGCATAGAAAATTGTCAATGACCGCACGTAGCTGCCATTTTTAGGATTTTTTTCATCAGATTTTCAAAATGACCTGTTTGTAACCCCAACTCATGAACACTTCCACTTTAATTTCATTCATCTTAAAAGGTGATTTCACACAGCAACCGCACCACTCCGCACCACTGGTGCGAAAACCTGTTTCAGGCAGGATGTGTAGAATGACAGCTATACTGTTCACAAGGTGGTGTGAAAAGATGGCAGTGCTGAAAACTTGGAGTGAACATATTAAAAACTGCCGAAGTTACAACCGTGCATAAAAAAATGTCAAGGGCCGCATGTAACGTGGGTGTTTTCTGGTATTCTTGCACCAAATTTTCAGCATTTTTTTTGGGACCCCGCCTCATGAACAATGGTGCTTTTGTTTTGTTACTTGTTCCCAAAAGGTGATTCCACACAGCGACCGCGAAATGACAATGCCAGTGTTCATGAGACGGGGCTCCAAAAATCCCATGTTGAAAATCTGGTGTAAAAATTCCTAAAAATGGCTGAGACATCAACATCAGTTCAAAATGCCATTGACAGCCAATATTTTATCTATTTATTTAGTTTTTGTTGACCGGGTAAGTGTACTAGACAAATTCTGCCTGTTTTCAGGCATAACCCGTGGGAGAGGGATACAGATGAATTCCAACTGACCTTGAACCAGATTAAGCTGTTGGTGGTATTTTTAGTGAATGAGGGAAATTTGGCCAGGACACCGGGGAAATTCCCCTACTCTGCTGGCACTCTGTGGCCAGTAGAGGGCTAGCAGCATGTCTCACTAGGCCAGTTGAGGTCTGCTTCGGGAGAGGATGGACGGTGGAACGGAGGAAGGATGGGATACTGCTCAGATGGCAGAACAGAGTGAGAAGGAAGTACGGGTGCTGACTGCACTGGTCCCAATGGGACTTGATACTGTGGATACTGAGGTTCCCGATTTGGAGAATGTGATATCACTACAACCTGCTGAAATGATGAATCCTCACCTGATTCAGAGGGCTACCGGGAAACTGGCAGCTTTGTGACAGGAACAGGCACGGGTCCGGGAGGAGATTTCGCTGTTGGAGTCTGTAACAGCATCTGTTTCTCCCGTTCGCAAGGTGGGTGGTGTGGAGACGCCGAAGAAAAAGATGTCCATGACTGAAGAGAACGGAGGACTGGTTGGCTCAGGTACAAGTGGGGAACAGGGTGAAACGATGGTTTTTGTGGACGGAATAGATCTGCCTGCAGCAATTCCTGGTTTGGGGACAGAACTGTGCATGATGCATTTTGTGAGCGACGATGCAACTGGGAACGCTGTCGTGGTTGCTACAGTGACGGAGAGCAACCAGGATGTACTGTGTAGAGACAGCGTGACTGAACAGAGTTCAGCAGCATGTTTGAGAGATGCCGGATTTGTTTTTCGGGAGTTGGACCCACGACATTTGAGCTCCACCCCTTGCATTTTCCAAACGGACCCTAATCGACAGGAGGGGGTGTCAGTATTTACCTTCAACAAATGGCTGGCATCTGGTAAGGAGAAATCAGGGGAAGAAGGGAAGGATAAAAGGGAAGCTGTGGTGTTTGCCAAAAGTAATCTTGAAATACCTATTTCTAACAAGGGGCATGAGACTGAACAGGGTAAGCAGGCTGAGCACCTCCAAGCGCAAACTGACTTTATACAGCCTTCAGAACTTGAGAATTGGTCTCCTGAAAAAGCCCTGCAGGACGCTGGTTGGACACTTAATAAGGGGTCATGGCATCCCACTCAGGACTGGGATCCTAAATTAAATTTCTCTCAGAATGAACCTGGATGGAAACCTATTTTTCCTGTGGGTAGGGATATGTCTGAAGGAAATGTGGGAGGGAGGTACTGGGGAAGCAATTGGTCAAAAAGAACAGGGGATCTCTGGGAGTCATTCTGGGCTTACTCCTGTGATGAGGTTAGAGCAACCAGGGGTAAGCAATGAGCCGCTTCACACTACTGAATGACCTCTTATGTCTGATTTATTTAACACACCAAAGAAGGAGGTGGCCCCGCGTAGGAATACTGTGAGAATAAGATATAAAGGGGGTATGGAAGTAAGACCGGATAGAGTGTATGTGGGGAAATGTTTATTGAAAGATTCATTACACTTCTCACCCCGGGAGGTGTTTGCCTTCATTAATATCTCGGGAGAGGATAATTTTGACGTTAGTTTTCGTTCTGCATCTGCACTTATTTATTTTGGGAAAGGTATAGTCAGGTTAAGTTTTCACCCATTTGGACATCTTTTTTTGTTATTCCCTTGACAAAACCTTTAATTAGGTTTGTAACGGTTATGTTTCAGAATGAGGGTGTCCATGTGGATGATATTTCATACTGGCTAGCCCAAAAATGTGACGTTTTGGGTTCGCCGGAGGCCATCCTGGATTCAGAGCAGTTTTGGACTGGTGGATGGAAATTTAAGGTCAAACTATGACAAACGGATCAGAGGATTGCACTCATCCCTAATTCCTTCCTTTTGGGGAGAGATAGAGGGGTATGCTTTTATGCAGGTCAGCCTAGAGCTTGTTACAGGTGTGGGGTACGGACACATTTGTCTAGCTAGTGCGATAAACCCAGGTGTGATAATTGTGGGGAGGTTTCCCATGGGGTGTTTCAATGTTCAAATCTCATGAAATGCGACTTATGTGACGGAATTGGGCATGTTTTTTCTGACTGTGAATGGGCAGCAAAAAATAAAGCTTCAACCGGTAGTCCTGAATTACTGATTCAAGCAGCTCAGGATAAAGTTGTCACTCTGGCAGTATCTGAGGGTGTCACCATAGAGGGGCAAGGTATCTTAGACACCATTGGTTCTGGCAGCATCAGACAACATGCAGTACCTAAGGACTCTCTTCAGGAAGTTCCAGAGGAAGGTTTGGAGGGACCAACTACCCCGATAAGTGCAGGGGGAGCGACAGTTGTTAAACCTCTGATTTTAATCCCAGTACGGCGTTCTTCCAGAAATACTAAAGCTGGTTCTGGAACAAGTCAGTTGGAGATGGAATCCAATAACCCCTTTGCAGTGTTAGCTACCTCTTGGGGGGAATCAGAAATGGATGGTCTAGAGTTAGATTCCCAGTCTGTTCAGGATAGCCCACCTTCCCCATTGTGAACACAGGAGGGATATAAAGGAAAAAAGAAAAAAAGGAGGAAGAAAGATGGATGATTGGGTTTGGGCCTAGCTAAATGGTGATCAAATTGGGCTCGGTAAATGTCCACAGTCTGTTGAACTTTAAGAGACGTAGTATAATATATGATTATATTCATTTTCAGGCCCTTGACATCTGCCTATTGCAGGAAACGTGGATGTACTCAATTGATCAAGCAAGACTTTTCCAACGAGAATGGTGTTGGGGCCCATCCTACTGGTCGTTTGGTCAGCAAACGGCTGATGGGATTGGGTTTTTATTCAATTCCTTTAGTTTTTCCTTGATTAATTGATAGACATAATTCCGGGTAGATTAATGATTTTGGATGGGGTTTGGGATACTATACCATGTAGAATTATAAATGTTTATTGTTCCCAAATTAAAGCAGAAAGGGTAGCGCTCTTCCAATTAATCAAACCTTATTTGTGCACTACACATTCCATTTTTTTATGTGGAGATTTTAATTGTGAAATTAAAAACAAACTTAGTAAAAAGGTTACTGGAGGGAGCAAAAGATTTATTGTGATGCCAATGCGTTGGAAGAGTTAATTAACTCATCTGGCCTTGTTAATGCAAATACTCGGCAGCTAGGAGGGATACAATTTACTTATAAAAAAAATTTCTATACTTCTACTATAGATTATATGTTCTTATCAGATATTTTGTCATTTACATTTTCATCGTTTCCTGTTTCATTTTCCGACCATTTAATGCTACGATGTATAATAGGAACAGATCACCTACCATCTAAGAAGGGACCCAGGTGGAAACTGAATGCATTATTATTGAATTGTCCTGAGGTAGCGGCTAAATTTAAAGTTTTACTAGACGCAAGATTGTCTGTGGCTTTTCTATATGACAATTTGGGGGAATGGTGGGTAGATTCTAAACAAGATTTTACTAAATTTTTCAAAAATATTGGACGTACTAAGGGGAACGAGAAGTTTCTCAGATATTTATCATTACGACAATGTTTATATAACTTAATTTCATCTGCAAATACTTCTACTAGAGATGCTTCACTTCATATAGAACAAACTAAACAACAACTCAAGGAGTGGCAATATGATAGGGCAAGTACCCTGCAGGCTTTGTTTTTGTAGGGGGAGAAAAAGAGCCCGGCTGGGGATCCTTATGAAGCCTTTAAGACTTATAAAAAGAAAACTACGATTGTTGCATTGAAAAGGGCGGATGGGACAATTGTTACGGATCCAAATGATTTACATACATTAATCAAACAGTTTATCTTCTCTCATGAACCTAAGTTTCCTCCACAACTTCTCGAGATACAGGATTTTTTAAAGCACGTTAAGATGCCTGATTTATGTGTGAAGGGTGGGCCCTTGATTGCACCTATCTCAAAACAGGAAATTGTTGAATCTATAAAAAAAAATGAAATCTGGTACTTCACCGGGGATAGATGGCCTAACGGTGGAATTATATAAAAGGTTTCCAGATGAGTTTGCAGTAGGTTTAGAATTGGTTTTTAACTTCTTTTTAGACACGGAAGACTTCCCTCAATGTTTCACTGAAGGGATACTGATTTTTTTGTTTAAATATGGAGATAGTCTTTTATTAGGGAATTGGAGACCTATTACTTTATTAAATTCCGATTACAAATTGTTGGCAGGAATTTTAAATAACAGGTTAAAGGTAATGGCAAGGCTAGTTATTTCTCCTAACCAATTTTGTGCAATACAAGGGAAAACTATATTTCAAGCACATAGGATTATTCGGGATTGGATAGAATACATTAATATACAAAAATTATCGGGTTGCATTATATCGGTAGACCAACAGAAAGCGTTCGATAGAGTGTATCATCCTTTTTTGGTTTTAGTATTGCACCATTATGGGATACCAGAAAGATTTATTAACTGGATTAAAGCAATGTATGAGAGTACTATGACCTATCCTGTTATTCATTTTATGGTAGGAGAAGGATTTCATATTCCAACGGGGGTACGACAAGGATGCCCACTCAGTCCATTATTATACGTCTCTACGATTGATGTGTTGATCCAGTATTTAACACAAATACCATTCTGGGAAGGGATTACGGCCCCTCCCTTATTGCAGGAAGTTAGGGTACAGGCATATGTGGACGATTTATGTTTATTCTTTACTCATAATCAGGAAGTCTCAGTGTTTCTGGATTGCATGGAGAAGTTCGCAAGGATTTCTAATGCACAATTAAATACTGCTAAAAGCCAGGGTTTGTTTATTGGGGATAATTTCCCAGAGTCTTTAGTTATTTTGGGTTTGAAAATTTCTTCGAACCCTATTAAGATATTGGGTCTATGGTATGGATCCCAAAATTCATCTGGTCTTAATTGGGAGAAAGGTTTAAAAACAGTGGAAAATAAAATCAACATATGGAAACGTTGGAAGTTAACTAAAATAAAGTGAGTTGCAGTATTGAAAAAATTTATTATACCTGTTTTATTGCTTATTGCATATGTTTTTCCACTTCCCATGACTCTGGAGACCAGATTGTATAGTCTGTTTTTTCAGATGGTGTGGGGAAATAGACTTAACCCCATCAAACGATATTACACTTATTTATCAAAAACCCAGGGAGGTTTGGGGATGATTGACCCCGTCATTTTTTTTTCTACCTTATTCGTAGCTTCTAATTTTAAAGAAGGATGGACAGTGGCATCTACGAATGACAGCCTTCTGTTGCAAAATGTATTGTTTAGATATTTTTCGGTTTGGTTAACTGATCCTCCAAAACCCATTCCCACTTTATTTATACCTAGTTTATTTTTACCTATTGCTACAAGACTCTTTCGGTGGAAATTATCGGCGCTCACAATACAGGAAGGTACAGGGAGAAGCTTATATACTAAGGTCATGTTGGAGCTCTATCCTTCCGAACCAGCTTTTAAAAACTGTCCGACAGGTGATATAAAATTGGTCTTGCAACGGCTAAACAACCCAAGATTACCGATCTACATGTGGGAAGTTATATGGCTCACCAGTTATGGTAGATTGGGGGTATGGGGTAATGCTAAATACAAAGCTAAAACTGGAAGGAATTGTCCTTATTTGTGTTGTATTGATAAAGAAGAAACGATGGAACACTTTTTCTTTGATTGTAATTTTACCATTTCTCTTTGGAAATTCTTGGCGAAGACATGGAAAATGCAGTGGTTAGGTAACCTTGATTATGATGTGTTGGTTTTGGGGAAATTCGCTCAGTTACAAACAAGCTATTGCATTGATACTTTGCAGATATTATGTTGTGCATTGATTTATTATTTATGGCAGGCCCGATGTCAATGGGTACTATATCAGAAACAAATGCCATATGAGACTGTGAATCTGTTAATTCCAGGGGCTATGGAAAGGGTATATCTTACTGATATAGGGTTTGCATCCACCAAACAGGTTAGGACTTGGTGGCAAGGACTGACTTATTTTATTAAATATAAATAGATTAGAGGGGTATATGTGACTTTCTTTATGATTCAGGAGGGATTTCCATTTTTTATTAGGGGTAGTAGGTTAGATTAGTGTAACATATTGTTGACTTCAATTTCTGTCTTTTCTGCTGTCAGGCAGCCTCATTAAAAACAAACAAACAAACAAAAAGACTTATTTAGTTTCTGTTTATTACTTTGGTGTGCTTTGACCACTGTTTTCTGTTTAATTTTGCATGCTTGGCTTTCATTTCAATTTATATGTATAATTTGTGTGACTTGACAACAGTTTTAAATTTATTTTGGGTTTTTTCCCTTAATAATCAGTATATTGTTTGGTGTGATTTAACACTGTTTGTAATTATTTGTTTTTGATGTTGTTATAATAAAAAATTCCCCTACTCTTTTCGATAAGTGCCATGGGATCTTTAACATCCACCTGAACTACCACCAATCCAGGCAGATGGGACCTTGGTTTAACATCTCATCCGAAAGACAGCACCTCAGAAGTGCAGCACCCCTCTCATGCTGCACTACAGTGTCAGTACTGGGATATTAACCCAAGTGCCAGATGTGGGAACTGAACCAACAGCCCTCTGATCTCCCGGCCTCAGAGGTGAGTGTGCTACCTACTGAGCCACTGACAGCATTATACAGCACTTACCTTGATTCTTCAGTTCACGGTTTGGTTTTGAGAGTGCAGACATGTCCTGGTCCCCAGCAGATGACAGCACATGACCTTCAGAAGTAAGTCTAGGATGAGGGGGTGAGGAGGTGGGTGCACAGTGGGAGGGTGGGGATGGGGAAAGGAGAAGACTGGGATGATGAGGAACCATTTTCTTTTTTGCAGGTAAAAAAATAAGTTGATGGACTGTTTTCTTCTTTTCAGGTATTTTAATTTTACTAAAGATATCAGGACACTGAGAGTGAGCTCACAGTGTCCTAGTGCTTTGGGGGGTACCCATTAAGGAACACTGGGAGTGGGCTCCCAGTGTCCTAGTGTTTTGGTGGGGTACACATCAGGAGACACTAGGATTGGACTCCCCAGTGTCCCACAGGGAAAGGGGGCACAGCACTAATTGATGTTTTGAAACACTGGGATTGGAATCTCAATCCCCGAGCCACTCATGCACCGCATACGGCAAGTTAGAACAGCTTTTGCTGATCTAACTTTGCTGACCTTTTTACAGGATTTGTGCCAAGTACTTAGCACAAGCCACTGTAAAAAAGGGTAAAGTGCCGCAAAGGCACACAACCTACTAGAATCAGGTACACCATGTGCCAGAGTGTTCCGGGCAGTGTAGGGTTGGACACAGGGCTTGTGAAATCCCTGCGTCAACCTTTGAGAATCAATCCCTGAGTCTTGTAGCATTTCCACTATATGTGCCAATTGGGCTGCTTCAGTGTATTGAGGGAAACCCAGGAGGCTGATCCCTCTTTCTGTTTTCTTTCAATTAAAATTTCCCAGCATTTGGGAAGATGTCTGAAGGCCCAAATTAAGTCAGCATACACTTTAACTCTCTCCGGTTCCCTGGGAGATTAGAAGAGAGAGAGTACACTATATATATATATAAACTAGGCAATATGTTCATACAGTTCCAATTCTGTCTCAGAAATGTTAGGGATAAGTAGTTCCACCTATTAAAGTCAGAGTAAATCTGTTGCATTAAAGGAGTTTAGTTCACGTGGTATAATTGTTGAAACTGCACCTGAGTCTGAGTTCCCAAATACCAATCTTTGCCCCTCACCCACTGAAAAGGAAAGGAGTCTCTAATATTTTAGGGGATTGTTGTACCACTCACTGTAAGGGTCTCCATTTTAACGGCAGCCACACTTCTCCAAACCTACAAAAAATGTCAAACAAAGTGGGGCTGGATTGTGGGAGTTTACATGCTGTATATAGATCAGAGTGTCATCTGCATACGGAGAGATGTAATTTTTAACCTCTCCACCTCTTCTGTCTGCTTTATGGCAGCTGCCAAGGGCTCCCTGCTTAATGTAAAGAGAAGTCGGGAAAGTGTCTTGTACCTCTTTCGATAAACAAATTCTCATAAACTGTGCCATTTCACTTTAACCCTTGCCGAAGAATTTGTTTACAACATTTCAATCCAAGACATGAAGTCCTCCCTGAATCCCATTTTCTGCATCACTGTCTGCAAATAGGCCCAATTTAAATGATCAAACACTTTCAGTGTGTAAAAAAAGAGCTAATTTGGGGTATTTTACTGGTTTGATGGTAAGGCAGAATGTTCAAAAGGTGCAAAATATTATTATGTAAATGCTTCTTTGAAATAAAGCCCGTCTGAGCTGGGTGTATAGTGGTGTTGATAAAATTCTGGAGCCTATTAGCTAGAATTTCTGTGAAGAGGTTCATGTCCTCATTGAACAGAGATATAAAACTAAAAGCAGCACATGCCTCCTTCCCATCCCAAGCTTTGGGATCACCATGTTAATGCCTCCTGCCATGACAAGGAGAATTTACCTTCAGCCATACAAGTATTTAATGTACGTGTTAGGATGGGAGTGAGCTCTTCCCTAAAGACCTTGTAAAATTCAGCACTAAAGCTGTCTGGGCCCGGTGCCTTACCATTTTTAGCATCTATAATTACCTTGGCAATTTCTTCCTCAGTAATGGGGTTATCGAGGGTTGTGCTCATTTCTGGAGTCAGAGGGTGGGATATTCAGAGTGCACCAGGCAGGGGCACAAGCATGGGTGCAGTGCAACTTGGATGCACCTGGGAGTGTGCTGGGTGATATTCAACAGTGCTGCGCCATGGCTCAGCACTGTTGAATATGGCAATGTGGCTTCCCCATTGAGCATGGTGCAGTGGCACTGTGCCAGGGCAAGTGGCGAGAGAGGAGTAGGGGGATGCGCCAACACAAGTGTGGTTGCTCTAGGTGCAGGAACCACGATATTCAGTGGTGGATATGCAAATGGGGCCATAATGCATGCAAGGCACAACTGGGGCCATTAGCATGTCATTATGGCCCCATTTGCATGCAGGTGCGCCGATCCCCAACGACTTGTGCCTGGCGCCCTTCCAGGCTGCAGCCGTCAGGGACCAACGCCCCCTGCACATCGTGGAAAGGTGCCCCAATGCCCGATCGTGGGCATAAGCATAACCTAAGACATGTCCCATATCCCTGGTGGTCCAGTGGACCGCTTCCAGCCCGATCGCGGACTTAGGTAGAAAAATAACATTTAAAATTATCCCTGATGGTCCAGTGGGACCCTCCTCCCCACCCACCCACTGAGCATCACCACCTCCCCAGTCAGCGGGGGCAGCAGCTCCCCAACCACAAGCCGCCTGGCTGCCCACCGACTGACTGCATACAGTACGGCTGTATGCCCATTGGTCCACAGTGTGGGCCAATAGGCATGCAGACCATACCATACTACACAGACCAGATATGTGAATGGATCCATTCACATATCCGAGCTGTGTAGTACAGTACGGTTTGCATGTCCATTGGCCCACGCAGTGGACCAATGGCTGTACAGCTGTATTGTATGCAGTCAGTTGGCGAGCAACTGGGTGGCTTGCAGGTGGGGAGCTGCTGCCTGCTGCTGACTGGGAGACAGTGGGGTGGCGGGGCTCAGTGGGCAGGTGGGGGGGGTGTACCGCTGGACCACCAGGGATAATTTGAAATGTTATTTTTCTACCTAAGCCTGCAATCGGGCTGGAAGCGGTCCACTGGACCACCAGGGATAATTTAAAATATTTTACTACCTAAGTTCACGATCAGGCTGGAAGTGGTCCACTGGACCACCAGGGATATTGGTTCTATTACAATGCCTGCGAACAGGCGGGGGGGCGCGACGCCGACAGACCCTGGCTCTGGTGCTCGGGTGGCCACCCACAGTTGGCGGCTGCCGTGTTGCGCCCTGCAATACGGCAGCTCACTTGTGGGTGGCCAGCCCTTGATCCTATTTAATTTTGGCTCAACTTTGAGCACCAGTGTGCAGCGCAAGTAGGGGTTGCACCAGCATATGTGCCGCACATCCCAGGCTGAATATCGGCATTTGCAGAATATGCATGGGCACGCCTCCTGCATTTGCGCCGCATACATTACTGGTGCACCCTGGTGCATTGGGATCTGCGAGGTGCAACATCCCCTTTTGAATATCATGCCAGGGAGCATCAGTGGGTCGCGCATGGCGCAACACTGTTGTGCCATGCGCAACCTCTTTGAATATCCCACCCAGGGTGCTTGGGTGTAAGGCTCTGAGGAAGTCTTGGGTTGCTGCTTTCATACTCTCTGGGCCTTTATCCTCTGCATTTGGTGCTGCATAAAACTGTTGAAAAATTCTGCTATCTTCTTAGGAGAATACCAGTATTGAACCTGGGCGGATCTGATCTTTGATTCATGCCACTGCTCTGTCTGCTGCTTTTTTTTACCTATATGCCAGCAGTTTGGTAGTTTTTCCGCCTGCCTTTTAGTATTTATGGTTAGCATAGCTCAGATGACCTTCTGTCTTCCTGTCTTCTGTCTCCTTAAATTTATGGCATGCCTGGATTAAAGCCTGGAGTATTCTGACATTCCTCAGTTAGTTGTATGTGATACCTCCAACTCTTTGATTGCAGCTAACAGTTTTTCTTGGGCTTCAATGTACTGCACTGCTTTTTTTAGCAGAAGCCAAACTAATCATCTCTCCCCTAGCCACAGTTATTATCGTATCCCAGACTGTCACCTGCTGTATATCTGGATTTTGATTAAGGTCAGAGGTTTCTGTGATGGCCTGACTGACTTTTTTTCTGAGATTGATGTAATTAAGAAGTGGTGCACTGAGGTGCCAAAGCAGCACTCTCTCACCTACATCTAGTTGCAAAATTATGGAATATAGGTGCTTGGTCTGACTGGATAATGTTATAGATAGAGGAGCTGCTGATTTTATGTTGGTGGGTCATTTGGGTTAGAAATAAATCTATTCCAGAGTACACCGAATTGTGGTGGGGAAAAAGGTATTGTCTTTCTCTCCTTTGCGGAAGTATAAGGAAACACAGAAGGAGCAGGACAGAGAGTTGTACCAGTTAAGGCAGAAAGAAGCAGGGAGGGAAGTCAGAATAGCAAAGGCCCAAACTGAGGAAAAGATAGCCAACTCAGGTAAGAAGGGGGATAAAACCTTTTATAGGTACATCAGCAAATGTAGAAAGACAAAGGGAGGGATAGTGAGGCTGAATAGAATGAACGGTGGGTGGGCAGAGGGGGACAGTGAAAAAGCAGGAATACTGAATAAATATTTCTGCTCAGTATTCACAAAAGAGGAGGGGGAAGTGCCTAATCCAATTAACAGAAGCACTCTTGATAGGGGGGTCGATCCCAGTCCTTTCACAGAAGAAAGGGTTCTGCAAGAACTCCTAAAACTGAAGGTGGACAAAGCAATGGGTCCTGATGGAATTCACCCCAGAATTCTAAAAGAATTAAGGAAGAAACTAGTGAAACCACTGGCTACTCTTTTTAATAAATCATGGGAGGATGGTGTAGTACCCGAGGACTGGAGGAAGGCGGATGTGATTCCCCTTCACAAGAGTGGGACCAAGACAGAGGCAGGAAACTACAGACCTGTCAGTCTGACCTCTGTGGTAGGGAAAGTGATGGAGTCACTTCTGAAGGAAAGAATAGTTGAGTACCTAGAGGTCAGTGGAGCACAGGATCCAAGGCAGCATGGGTTCACAGTGGGAAGGTCATGTCAGACAGATCTAATAGATTTCTTTGACTGGGTGACCAAAGTAGTAGACCAGGAGGGGCTGTGGACATGGCCTACCTAGACTTTAGGGCATTTGACACAGTCTCACACAAAAGATTGATAGTCAAATTAACCAGCCTGGGAGTGGGTCCCAGGGTGGTAGCCTGGGTAAAACATTGGCTGGACAACAGGACACAGAAGGTAATTGTAAATGGAGTCCACTCTGAAGAAAGGGCGGTTACTAGTGGGGTACCGCAGGGTTCAGTATTGGGTCCAGTCCTTTTTAATGTCTTCATCAGTGACATTGCAGAGGGACTGGAAGGAAAAGTATGCCTTTTTGCAGATGACACAAAGATCTGCAACAGGGTTGATCCATGAGGCATGGAAAGGATGAAAAGGGACTTGGCAAGGTTGGAGGAATGGTCAGACGATGGCAGCTAGGATTCAGTGCAAAAAGTGCAAATAATGCACCTGGGAAACAAGAACCCAGGGGAAGAATACACAATGGGTGGGGAGGTAGTAACAACAAAAATAGGAAAGGGACCTGGGGTAATCATATCAGATGACCTTAAGGTTAGCAAGCAATGTGAGAAGGCAGTAGGGAGGGCGGAGTATACTGGGATGTATAGGGAGAGGCATCAGCAGCAGAAAACAGGAAGTTGTTATCCCTCTGTACAGACAGTTGGTGAGACCCCATCTGGAATACTGTGTCCAGTTCTGGAGACCCCATCTCCGCAAGGACATAGACAGGATAGAGGCAGTCCAGAGGGCAACTAAAATGGTGCAGGGTCTGCAAGAGAAGCCATATGAGGAGAGACTAAAGGAGCTTAATATGTATACCCTTGAGGAAAGAAGGGAGAGGGGGGACATGATAGAAACTTTCAAGTACCTCAAGGGAATCAACAAAGTCCAAGAGGGTAGCATCTTTCAGAAAAAGAGACTTGCAAGAACAAGAGGACACAATTTAAAGATAGAAGGAGGACGGTTCAGGGGCAATGTGAGGAAGTATTATTTCACAGAGAGGTAGTGGATGCATGGAACAGCCTTCCTGAGGAAGTTGTGGGGTCTAAAACTGTGGAAGAATTCAAGAATGCATGGGACAGACATAAGGCAATTCTTGTGGGGGGCAGGAAGATATAGGCTGTTGGTTAACTAGGATCTGCGGCCTATCCTGTAGGTAGGGAAATGGGCAGACTAGATGGGCCTAGCGGTCCTTATCTGCTGTCAAAGTCTATGTTTCTATGTTTCTATGTTTCTTTGTGTTTGTGCCTCCGGATGTCAGTCAGTCCCAATTCAGAAAGCAACATTTTTGACCTATTGCTGGCCACTCTGTTCATGGCTACCTGCCCTGTGGAGTGATCCTCAGTCAGAGATAGCACACAGTGAAGATCACCTCCCATTATGACATGTCTCCCAGGCAATTGGACTGTCTTATTGCAAACATCTTGGAAGAAGGAGCCCGATCTCTCATTTGGGGTACACACATTAATGAAATGCAGAATCTCTCTCTGCACCTGACCTGTCAGGATAAACAGTATCTCCTCTAGGTCCTCCTCTGAAGAGATTATTTCTTGGAGGAACCACCTCTTGACCAGTACTGCTGTCCCTGCCTTTTTGTCTCTTGGATGGGAAGCCACAGAAACATGACCCACCCACATTCTTCTAAATTTTAAATGCTCAGCTGTGGAGAGTGAGTCTCCTGAAGGAAGGAGATATCACAGTGTAAGTGTGTTAACTCTGTTAAGATTCTGGTGCATTTAACAGGGGAGTTTACTCCTTTTACATTATAGGAAACTATATGAAGTGACCCCATAGTTGAGGCTAGGAGTGTAGAGCATATAGGAAGTGGTCATATGTCACAGTGTTTAGCATGAGATCATCAGACCCCCTTTACAAACATGATGCAAACCAAGAATAACAGTTGCATCATTAAACTACCTTACTAGTGGTGTCTCCCATCCGCCCCCTGCGCCATAGCCCATAGACCTCACATTTAATTTGTTTGGTTCTGTTGTTTTTTGAAATAATCCAAACCAAAGTTGCTCACCCGGGCTGTTCCTCCACCCCACAGGTGGCTAGAGAGGCAAGGCAACTTTATTATTTTTAAAGTGTCCTTTCCTGAAGGCTCAGGGTGCTTTACAATAAATACAGTAAAAACGTTATAACAATTTATATAACAGCAGACTAAAAACACTTCAAAGCATAAAATCCAGCAATAATTTAAAACAGTCAGGGAAAAGTTTCGCCAAAGAGATAAGTTTTTAAATTGGTCTTAAAGATCCCTACTGTGCAGCAGATCTAATATGTTATGGCAAAGCATTCCACAAAGTAGGCGGCACAACATAAAATGCTCTGTCCCCAGATTGTCGCAGTCTGGATACTGGGACAGACAGCAGGCTCGCATCAGAAGGGTGGAGGGAGCAGGTTTGGTGATAGGGAACTAGGAGGTCTTTCAAGTAGTCTGTTCTCAAACTGTGTAGGGCCTTGAATGTTGTCAAATATATGTTGAAGGATATGTGCCATCACATAGGCAGGCAGTGCAGCGCATGCAGAACCAGTATGATGTGATCCCTGCAAGAGCAGCTCATAATCAGCCTGGCTTCAACATTCTGGACTAGCTTCAGGCATTGCAACAAACCTACAAATAACCCTAGGTATAAAGCGTTACAATAGACAAGCATAGAGGTGACAAAGGCATGAAGTGTCATCACCAGGACAGTAGGGGCTAGATGCTGTTTAATTCTGTCGATGTTATGGAGATGGTAAAAGCCATTGTGGACCTCAGCCTACACTTGTTGATTGAGTATCAGCTTGCAGTCCAGGATGACCCCAAAATTCTTAATTCCATCTATAGCTCTGAGTGGTACACTGCCCAATGAGGGAAATAAAGTTGACCCACTCGTAATCGCTGGGCCCTGCCTGCCCAGCTCGACAATCATGGCTTCCATCTTACCTGGGCTGAGACATAGCCATTTTGAGGCCATTCAGTCATTTATTTCAGTCAAACATCTCTGCAGCCCAGAAGCCACATCACGCCCACCAGAAGTGCCAGACAGGTAAAGCTCAGTATCATCTGCATAGCAGTGAAACTCAACACCTTACCATCTAATGATCTCACCTAACTGCAACATATACACCAAAAATGACGTGAGAGAAAAAAAATCAAGCCTTGAGGAACATCACAGAAGAGTGCCCAGGCCCCAGAAATAAAACTTCCCAGAACCACCTGCTGCATTCTCCTGGTTATGTAGGACTCAAACCAGCTCAACACAGTGCCAGTGAGTCTCATGTAGTCCCTCAGGTGATCCAGAAGCACACCATAGTCAACAGTGTCAAAAACTGACAAGAAATCTAACAGGACCAAGATGGTGCAAAGTCCCTGATTCTTTTGCCATGAGGAGATAATTCATCACTCTGATGAGGCACTCTCCATGCTGTGGCAGACCAAAAACCTGACTGGAGATGTTTGTAGATGTTAAGCTTCTGAAGACATTCCACAAATTGCTCAACACTCTCTCAGTAATATTTCCCAGAAAAGGGGGATGAAAGACAGGTCTGTAATTCCCCACCACATCAGGGTCCAAGAAAGGATTTTAGGATAGGGTCTAACTACTGCCCATTTAAAGACATATGGGAAAACACAGTCCCTCAAGGAACACCCAAAGATCTGGAAAATAATTGCACCCAAAGTCTCCTGGCAGTCTAAAAGTAGCCAGGTAGGACCAGAAACCAGTAAACACCTGGTGGGATGCAAACCTGCAGTCACACTGAGCACCCCTTCCTCCCAAACTGGCCAAAATTCTCCCCAGGCAGGCAGATCAGCAATGCCACCCAGACCACTATCATCACCGGCCCATGACAGACCACTTGAACAGATACCCGATCTAATGGAGGGCACCTTGTCGGTGAAGACATTTCCAAACTCATTGCATTTTTTGGCAGAAGAAACTCAAGCAGACCGCAGACAGGATGGGTTTAATAACCTGTCTACAGTGCGAAAGAGCTGAGCCAGATGATTTCTACCTGAGAGCAATTATTCATGACAGGAACTCTTGTCTTTTTCAGAGCGATTGCTCATTGATACTCACCATAGTGAGTTCTTAATATTTTTAATCACAAGAGTGCAGTGTGCATATTTATGGAACATATACAAACAGAGGAAAGAAAAAAGTAAGTGCCTTAGTTGGGACTTGAACCCAAGCCATCCAGTGTTACAGCTGGTAGCGTAACCGGAACGCTATTCTAGGTGGCCTGGGTTCAAGTCTCAGCTTAGGCACTTCCTTGCTTCTCTCCTCGGTTTGTATGTGCTCCATAAATATGCACACCTCACTCTTTGTGATTGAAAATGTAATTATCTGTGCATCATCAGGTTGTGCATTGGAGAAAGAGTAATGTGCTCCAGAATGGCCCAGTTTCCAGTTGCCTTGGTGGCACAGCTGGTAGTGCAACTGGAACAGTATTCCGGGGGGCCTGGGTTCAAGTCCCAGTTGAGGCACT
The DNA here is from genome assembly GCA_016271365.2 of Neoceratodus forsteri. NCBI lineage: Eukaryota > Metazoa > Chordata > Ceratodontiformes > Ceratodontidae > Neoceratodus > Neoceratodus forsteri. The sequence continues at coordinate 492,989,826 of JADMNL010000022.1, forward strand.
TACTTCTTTCTCTCCTCTGTTTGTATGAGTTTTCAGTGTCAATTTGTCATCCATAGACTGGGCCAAGAACACTCTATCCTCCGTCCCTTAGTCTTCATCCGGTGCAGCTCATCACAGTACCAAAGACAGCTGCATCAGGAGCTCAAAGGCTGAACACGATAAGATGCTAAGGAATCCAAGGTAGATGTGAGAGCGCCATTATAGTGCTCCATGGCATACTCAGAACCCCGCACACAAGTGAGCATCATGCCTGAGATGTCCAATACCTCCACGAGTTTGCTAGACTCCAAATTATGTTTCAAATTGTCTTGGATCATCTCCACAGAGGGAGCAACAAAACAGGGGACCCCACAGAGGAACGATACCACATGATGATCTGACCAAAAACCTGGGTCAATCTTGATCATACTCAAGGTGTGACCCTGATAATGTGTACTGAAGGCAACAGCCTGTGCTATCCCCAGTGAATTAATTAACTGGAGGAGCTGTTGACCAAGGGTGAGGCCTCATCATTGACCCAGGCGTTGAAGTCCCCTAGCACCAAAAGTCTGGAGGCATTCAACTTCTGATCACCAACAAAATCCACCAGCTCCTTCATAAAATCATCCTCATACCCCAGTGGGTGGTATATAAGGATGATGTTGCAATTAACACCTAGGGCACATCTAGCAGTGACACACTCAAAGGACCTGAAAGCTCCCATGGGGTACACAGTGCACCCCAATGTGGATTTGAAACAAATGGCCCCCCCGGGGTCCCACCTTGGGCAATTTGCCATCGAATAACCAGGTGAGATAGATGCCTCTGGCACAGGGTCAGCATGATCCCCCAACCAGCTCTTGGTAATACAAACACGGTTAGTCAAGGAATTAGCAATGCAATCACACATCATGGCTGTTTTATTCCTTAGTGACTTTGTGTTATAAAGCATGACCAAAGAGGAGAAGTAGAGCTAGAAAGACCCTCTACTTCCTGCATGTTGACATTAAGCAGAGCCTGGGGGGGGGGGTAACCAGGCATAGCAGTCCCTATTTCTGGGTTCATATTCTCTCTTGGCACCTCCTAGATCCAACCACCCCAATCAACCCCTACCCTGATCGTTTTACCCAGGACCTCCACCGTGGTTACTGCACCGCCTCCTGAGGTTCCCTACCCACTGCAATGGCTGCAAACCTCTGAAGGGAGTACTAGCCTGGAGCCAACAAAAAGATGGAACTGCCCCAGGTGGTATCTGGAGCAAACGTGCCTCCCGCCTATATATCTCCTTTACACATCTTATCCCTGAGAAAACAATTTTAACTCAAAGTAAACTCCATACAACCACATAAAATAACCCCTTAGAACTAACCCCAATAATATCCTCCCTAACCCACCAGTCAAACCACAGATGCACACACTAACACAATAAATGATATACATTCAAACCCCAATACCTACAGCAGATAAGAAAATAATAGTACAACAAAGACAGAACCAAAAAACAGCCTGAGTCCAGCATTTAGAACAGTATTAAAATACAACCTGTAATTCTAGTTCCCCACCAGCTGCCACCAAATGGAGAGTAACCATTAATGTCACTCAGAGATATTTTTAGCCCAGTTTATGACGAGTTAGGTACTTGAAAACCATATCTTCCAGACATACTAAAATCAACAAGCAGAGTGGTCCTGGAAGCACAATTTTTATAGAGAGAGGAGGTGAGACGATGCTCTCACACAATGGCCCCAACACCTCAAAACAAAAATTTCCAGCAGGTTCATGGGTAACTCACTACCACTGAGCACCCCACAAACCACAGCAGATTCAGTGTGAGAGAGAGAGAGAGAGAGAGAGAGACTCAAATAAATTATTCTTGAGGCTGTCCCCCTAGCTGTCCCACCTCAGACAGCCCAACTCCCCACCCTGCTCTAACTAGGCCTGTGGATGGTATATGCCACCTAAGATCAATGCTGCCCACGTGTCATGTGATAATAGTAGCAACCGAGCCATGGTGCTCAGACGTGGAATGATCTGCCACCCCACTGTCATGAAGCCCAGATCACCACAACATCTAGCCCCCTCAAGTCATTACCACATTTTCCTGCTAACCAGTCAGACCATCATTGTGAGTGTACCTATGGCACTTACGGTGGCCTCCACCTTACATCGACTGAACCTAGGTATGCTGTTATCGCTGCAGGTTTGGGGAGAAGTCAAACCCCACCCCCAAGAGTTGAGGAAACACTCTTCTCCCTAAATCCAACTGGAGGCATTGAGCCCACCACTCAGGTTCTTATGAGCTCCCCTATGGAGAGTCAGACAACAAAACCAGAACCTCTCCCCTCCCCCTCCCCCTCAGGTGCAGCCTGACCATCTCGTCGGCAGCACTCCGCTCCATCTCGAGTGCACGCAGGAGAGAGGAGACACCCACATCACAATTCCCCTTCCCTCTGGCACATTCAGTAGCCACATCATATCAATAAACCCTTTAGCAATGTCATTTAGTGCCAGTTGCCTTGTCAGAACCCCCCTCCAACCCACCACATGTAATTTTAACCAGTAAAATCTATGGACCTGTTAACTCAACTCCCTGCATTAAGTAAACCCCCTGACTTTTAAAATTGTGTTTGAACAAATACGGTTATTAAAATACATTCAGCATCAAGTACAAAAAAAGTCTGTAAGCTTCACCACACCATTCAAGTAGCTGCCCGACAGTTAAGAGAGCAATGTGGTTAAATGTCTGTGTTCATTTAGTTCAAAGGGGTCTTTGAAATCTTTTCTGCCATCTTCTACTTTGTCATTTCTTGCCACTTTAGTTGTTTCATTACATCCATAAGTTTGGGTACCAATTGTTTCGGCAGTGCTGCATCTGGCCATGCATGCTTTCTGTTTCTTCCTGCTGCACTCCATGCGGTCCAAAGCAGCTGACACTCTAGTTCCTCCATTTGTAGATCAGATAGCTGGATCTTCCATTCTTTCAGTTGAGAAAGGGCAACCATTAAGTTGTCATAAATTTCAGAGTCCAGATGTAGCTTATGTTTGGCCAGGAAGCTGAGTTGAGCGTTAGTAATTTTTTTTCTTTAATCTCCTTCACTAATGCCCTGACCTGTCACTTCGTCTGTAACTTGGGAGAAATCTTGATCATAGTAAATTTTCCAGTTTTCAAAGGAAATCTCTTTTAATCTCCAGGCTTCAGTCAAGATTTGTTCTTTGGACTGGTATCTAAGCAATCAAACTATCCAGCACCTTCAGCGGACTGTTGGGTCCAATGGTTTGGGCCCCAATGACCGATGTGCCCATTCCATACCCAGAAAGGCATTGGGGGGGTTTAAAACATCCTGAATAAAAATTTATGGCTGTGGCAAAGTTTTCCTCTGCTCCCTCCATGTTGCCATGGATCCTAAAGATGTTGTGGTGGGACAGATTTTCAGCATCCTCAAGCCATGTATGTATGTCTCTGTCCAATTGCAAAAGGTAGATCAGGACTCGGGCATGACGTTCTGTGTCTTCACCATTTCCCCTACTACAGCTATGGCGACCTTCTTGTCAATCCATTTAGTGTCCATATGAAGGTCCACTATCGAAAATTCGGTTTTATTTACCAAGTAGAGTATTTTTTTAATTGTCCGTTCTGAATTTAAAGGTTTTCCTCTTCTTCTAAGTCAAGGTCTGCAGATGATATTGAGGATGACCTCTGGCAGGAGGCTACTATTGCTCATTAGACTCTCTGTCCCTGCCTAAACTATCAGTTGTTTTAATTTACCCCCTGTAGTGCCAGATTTAGCCGATTTAGGTTTTTTCTGCTTGCTTGCTATCTTAGACAGGCAATTAGGTACTGAGAAGGTTGAAAAATCCGTGATTGTAACCAGATTATAAAAGATTAAACTATGTGGCTGAAGGAGAGAGCTGTGTTATGCTGCTCCCATACTGATGATGTCATCTGGAGGCAGTATAGCGCAGTGGTTTAAGGCTCTGAGCTGCAAATCTGGGGACCTGGGTTTGAAGCCCACAGCCCCCATTTGCATACTGTGTGACCCTGAGCAAGTCACTTAGCTTCCCTGTGCTCCCGGGTCATACCTGTAAACGAGCTTTCAGCTTAGTGTGCTACTCCTGTTTAAACAATTGAAAAAAAAAGCACTAACTGAGTCAAATCTAACTATTTTAAGTTGGGAAGAGGCTCAAGACAGGATGCCCCCTTTCACTGTGCCTATTTGCCATAGCAATGGAACCCCTAATAAGGATCATCAACAACACTAAGACTATTGAAGGAATCTAAATTAAAGGTCACAGATGTAAAATTCTAGCCTTCGTTGATGATGTATTTGCTAACAATACAGAACCATTTAATCTCACTGCCAGCATTAAAAGAAGTACTAGATGATTTCAAACAAATCTCAGGTCTCAAAATTAACTGGTCCAAGCCTAACATTATGCCTTTCAATAAAACATGCTTTGAGAATCTCCTAAGCAGGTTAATCATGCCAGTTCCTCTAATGGCATCCAGTGATCAACTGCTATATATGGGGATCCAAATTACACCTACACTCAAAAATTTAGTGAAAAGGAGCCAGCCCAGTGGCACTGAGGGTTGAGGCACTGGATGCCACACCGGCGACCCAGGTTCGGGAAGTAGCCTTGGCTGCCGGGGTTCAGCAGGGGAGGGAGAGGATCAAGTGTCCGGAGGACTGCTCTCTTCTTTCGGGGGGGGAAAGGAATCCAGGGTTAGTTCGGCACCGCAGTGGCCCCTGGTGGAGACCGGAAGCACTGCAATGCTTCAGGGCATAATAGTGGAAATACAGAGCCGCGACGGACGTCCCTAGCATCATTGCATGCTCAGACTCTGCTGGGAGGCGGGGAGAGGGTGTAACCATACAAGCAAGAAGAAACCCTTTGCCTCCTGATAGGCAAAGAAGGGTCCAGGGGTGCCAGCCAACCACGCCCAACGTCGGGCTACTTCCCTCGTCTCTTCTGCTCTCCTCCATTCCCGGTCACCTATCTAGATTCTAGTTAGAGCGCCAGGAGGAGTGATCTGGCAGTTCCACCTCAGGGGACTCAGAGTCGGGGGGGCTTGGTGGCCGGGAAATGGATGGAGAGAGGGCCACGGAAGAGCGAGAGAGAGCTTCAGGTGGGCGGAATAACGGCAAGCTCTAAGAGACCTCTCCAGAGAGAGTCCAGGATGTAAGAGAGATAAAGTTGTAAAAAAAAAATTAGTGAAAACAATTTTTCCCTCTAATAGAAAAAAAAAGCAAGATTTTGCAAGTTGGAAATCTGTTAATCTCTCCTTATGGGAGAAGGATCAGTTCGATAAAGATGATTATGGCACCCAAAGTATATTGGCCCAGCTATTCAAACTGCTCCCAAAATGTGCGCAACAGCAGGAGCAAGCACAATTCAATTGCGCATATGCACAACAGACGCGATATTCAAACATGGAGCAAAACAAATTGCGCAAGCAGCCAACGTCTGAATATCGCACAAACTACACCATAGCGCAACCAGAAAGGGGAAGCTGAGCAGAAAGGTTGCGCCAGAGCGCAACAAGGCTAGCCCAGCTGAGCAGTCCAGAGGTGCCATAGCGCAAGCAGAGCCCCCCCCCCACCCCCAGCAGAGCAATGGAACTGCACAACCAGGGAGGCAGGCTGGGGCCCACCGCCAGCCATGCCACACGTGGGCACAGGAACACACTGCAGAACCAACAAGACACCTGCACACCCCAAGCACAGCATCACTGGGGGTGGGACGGATGATCCACTGGCCCATGGGGACAAGCCAACAAAGCACAGCAGGGCCATGACGCCCCAGCACAACCACTGGCAGGCTGAGACTGCCACACACAGGGTTGACAACCACAGTGCACATCAGCCCCCATCTGCACAGCACGCCCCCTGCACCGTGACCCCAAGACACCACCCATGTGCAGTGACTGTCACTGCAGGAAACACCATGCATCCCCCGGCACACGCTCAACCTTCATGTAGCATAGAACCATACAAGCCAGACCCACCCTGTGCACCCAGCAGTGGGCAGTAGCAGATGGCAAGACTGACAGAAAGTCACTGCCACACTGGAGACACCTCCCCATGCACACACACGCACACGCACACACACACACACATACCCAGGACCATACCACCCCAGATGGCATGCACACCACTGCAACTGAGCAACCATAGCCAGCTGCAAATCAGAGACCACCACAGTATTCATAACAAAATAGATATATATTTCAAAAATGGAAAGTAGAACAAGAACAACAACAAAACTATTTACAAGAGCAGGGGTAGGGGTACAAGGTAGGTGGGCAAGGGTAGGGATGAACAACTTGGAGAGGGAAGGCAGGGTGGGAGGGATGGGGTGAAGTGGGAAGGGGAAGCCGGTCTAAGGCCTAGCAGGCTGGTCCTCTGCTGCCTGGTGCCGTCTTGCTTGGCTGTGCCTCCTCCGGAGCCCATGGCGCTGGATGTCATGGAGGATGTCACGGTTCTCCAGGGACACCCGGGTCAGCTGGTGCAGTGCCCACTCAATCCTGCGGAGCACGATGAGGCCTAGGAAAAGGGAACACAGTCAATGGCTGTGACTGTCCACAACCCTGAACACCACCCAACCTGCAAGGCATATAGCCCAATGTCCCACACCTGTGATGGTATGCACCCACCCACAGTGACCATGCACATGACAAGCCCAACCAGGCGACCAGCTATGTGCACCACCACACACTGCCCATGTCCATCACAGCACAAACAAGGCTGTCAAGTGACGTGGCAATGTGGTGGGATGCCAGTTCCACAGCCATGTGCCCAGTGCATGCATGGACCACCAGTGACGCACACACAGACGCAGTGACACTGGACAGTGATGATTTTCGCCTGTGTCGTGCATGGTTGTGTTGTCCATGGCTGGTGGTCATGCCCACCCTCCAGCATGCAGTAGCATCCATGATGTAATGATACTACACTGCAGCAGCTGTGGCTGTTGCTGCTGCTGCTGCTGCTGTGGCCCACCCCTCGCAGCACCACCGTCCGCCACCTGGGCCCTGCCACGGCCCTCCTCATCCTGTGCCTGCATCCTCTCTGCCCGGCCTGTGGGAGACAAATGTTGAGAAAAACATCAGTGTGACTCCAAAGCAGACTGCCCCCTGCCCCAGTGAGTGTGCCTGCCCACACAGCCAGACCCATGCATCTCACACCTGCACACACTGACACAGCCAACCATGGCAGAGCCATCCCCCATGCACAGCCACCAAAACACACTCACACCCCTACGGAGAATACAGGTGCATAGATGGTACACCCACCTGGCCTAGGCACAACGCCCCTCCTGGCACGTGACCGCAGGCGTTGCAGCACATCTGGCTCCCTCCTGCGGAGGTCACTGAACCTGTGCCGGCACTGCTCGGCAGACCGGCGCCGCCCTGTGACCCTCACCAGGTCAGTGGCCACCTGCAGCCAGACCTGGGTGCGAGCCATGGTGAGGGGCTCCTCCCCATACAGTGCCCCATAGTGGGGCTCAACCAGGGCCACCAGGTTGGCCACCTCCACTGGGCTCCATTGGGGCACTCTCCTGCATGCCATGGTTGGAGTTTTACAGCAGGCAATATGGCGCCCCACAGCGCGGCAACCCCACGTGGAAATGTTGCGCAATAGACCACCATAGGTTCCAATCGCGCTGTTCGTACAGCGCTGTCGGTTCACATAGTGCTGTCACCAAACAGCGCAATAGGGCCATACACATGGCAGCCAAACAGCGCCAGGGGGCAAAGGTCGGACTCCAGGTCAGGGGTCTATGACGCAAGGCCACGCATAGCGCCATCTGGCGATCTCTATGCATCTCTTGCGACCGACCACCTGCATTCTCCAGTACAGTGGACTGTTGCGCAGTAGTCCACTGGCGCCATATAGTGCCCAGTGCTGTAGCACCACTGGCACAATGGTGGCCATGGCCTGAATTGCCCGATCGCGCACAGCATGTCATCAGCCGCGGCAGACGCCTCGTAAGCTACCTGGGCATGCGCAATGCAGTGTACCACACAGTCACAGATCTGCGCCATTGGCTCAGCTGGCTCAACCGTATTACGAAAAGCGCAATGGCGCGATATTCAGCCGACACATGCAAATCATCTGATCAGCCATTCAAAGGTGCAGTGGCGCGATTTGTATCTCATTACAGTTGCTCCACTCCTAATTTGCATGCATTGCGCTATAAATGTGCGACATTGGGCTGCGCTGGCCAGATTCGGTTACTGCAGGTGAGAGGTGGGTTGCATTCTGTGGGATGTTCTGGACAATGGGCATGGGATAACGCTGTAGACTGCACAGTGACAGGTGTCCACTTCCACCCATACAGATCGCCATGACCAAGCAGAGCCAAGGTGAGGGTGAGGATGGTGGGTGAAGGAGGAGGAGGCCCAACTTCACCACGGCAGAGACAGAGGCCCTCTTCCAGGCCTATCTGGAGGAGGAGGAGTCACTACTGAGTGGACGGCGGGGTACCCCTCAGGCCCGTGCGGCTGCATGGGAGGGGGTAGCCTGGGCAGTGAACCTGCATGGAAGCCACCAGCACTCCGTGCAGGAATGCAAAAAGAAGATTGGGGCAGACCGCAGGAGGGTGAAGAAGAAGGTGGCAGCCCTCAGGGCGGCACGTGCTGGCACTGGCGGGGGCCAGCCAGCGGTGGTAGAGCTGACCCCGGCTGAGGACTGACTGGCTGCATCAATGCAGTGCAGTGCTATTGAGGGCGTACCAGGAGGTGGATTCCAGACAGGTGGAAACCCATCACTGCCCGGTATGACATGGTGGTGGTGTTGGGGGGGGAAGGTTGTTCACATGCACTCACATGTCCTCTCTTTCTGTTACAGATCCTGTTCATCTTCAGGGGACGGTGGTGGTGGGTCCAGGCAGTGAGGATGACCTGCTGGACATGGAGGAGGGTCCATCCACCTCTGTCACCAGCCAGTATGCACTGCACCAGCATGCACGCTGGGCTGCCAACTCTGGTGTCGGTGAGTCGGGTGTGGGGGGTGCACAGCCTGTGTCTCAGCAGTCTGGCATGCAAGCATGCCAGCACACTGTGACTGTGGCTGTAGCATGTACCTGCACCATTGATGATGCAAGGACTGCAATGGGCAGTGACATGTGTGTCCCATGACGGACACACAGCAGGCCAGCACATGCCCCTGGGCCTTGCTGGTTCCAACTTGTGTGCCAGCATGTCGGCACAGTCCCAGGCTGTGCCTGTCAGCACCGGTGGGGCAGCACCAGTGGCTATGCAGGTGTCTGGCACTGTTGCGGCCACAGCAGTGGAACGACTGGTCCCTGGGGCACAGCAGTTGGAGGGGCAGCAGCAGCAGTCACCCACCAGGTCTGGGGGTACAGTGTCCAGCGGTGGCACATGCCCGCCGCCCTTTGATATGCCCATTCCTGGTCCTGGTGAACAGCGCCCACCCTCAAGGGGTGTTGAGCATCAGGACCTTCCACACCCTGGGGGACAGGATGCCATTGTGGCAGAGTACCTATTTGAAGAGCACACCCGCCTGCTGCGAATCGATACAACAGCAAAGGTGGGTTGCAACTCTGTGGGAGGCACTGTGTCGGCTGTGAGCTGCACAGCAGGGATCAGCTCTGGACCATGCAGAGATGGTCCATATGCGGATGGATGTGACCGCCGCCATTGACAGGCAGACCCAGGCATTGGTCGCTGTCGTGGCTGCATTGGGCACACATGCAGGTGCTCCTGTACCGCGCACCCCACACAGTACACTCTCCACTCCCCGTTCCCGGCGTCATGCGACACCAAGCCTGTCGATACCGGGTTCTGCTGTGGGCATCCCAAGCACTCCTGGTGCAGGTATGTTTGGCATTCTACAGACACCACTGCGGACAAGGTCGCGATCACGCAGTGGGACCCCTGGTGGTCCATCGGTGCCACCCCATGTAGCCCCTGCTCAGCCTGCCAGTGCTGTTGGGTCACAGCGGGGCCACCCACGCATCCACGGTGGCTGTGAAATGGTGCAACATGACTGACCTGTCTCCCAGTGCGGGCCCTGTCTGGTGCTGCCCTGTGTGCACTGTGCATCATGGTGGGCAGTGCACTGGTGGGTGCCCTGCCCATCACACCGACATACGGACCACCTGCACACCATCCCGACTGCTGTCCACAGGTGCATGTGCATGATGATGCCTGCATTGTACTGTACACCAAGGTGCAAGGGTGCCCAGCATCTGACACACGTGCTTGGACAGTACAGGTGGTGGGTGTGGTCTGTGGATCTGTGTGTTTTCCATGTCTGTTCCTGCTCTGCTGTGCACCTGCCCATGTACGCTTTGTGCCTGGTGTGTGTGTGTGTGTGTGTGTGTGTCCATATGACTGTTCGCCCCTCCCTGATGGTGTGTTTGTGTGCCTGGTCCCTTCCAACCCCTTGCCGTCATGCACCCCTGGTGTGTTACTCTGTGTGCCTGTGGGTTGTGCCAGGACAGTGTTGTTTGCACATGGCCCCTTGACTTACCTGTGTTGTGCATAATGCTCCTCCATGATGGTGTCCCGGTGCAGCTGGGCCTGCCGGATCAGTCGGGGGTCCCGCCGTCCAAAAGGGGGCTGCTCATCACCATCAACACCAGCGCCGCTGGCGTCCCCATCGCTGTCCCCCTCTTCAACCTGTACGGCTATTCCACAGTCATTGGCCATGTTGTGCAGGATACAACAGGCCAGGAATATCCCACAAGCCTTTGAGGGGCTGTACTGTAGGGCACTGCCGGAGGTGTCTAGGCATCGGAAGCATGCCTTGAGCATCCCAAACACCCGCTCAATGATGTTACGTGTGGCGGCATGTGCCTCATTATAGCGTTGCTGCGATGGGGTCATGGGGTGTCGGTACAGTGTGAGCAGCCAGGGACGGAGTGGGTATCCACTGTCACCTGTGTGGAGATAGTGGAGATCAGTCTCATGTTCAGGTCTATATTGCCCATATCCCTGTGTGCCACTACCATGGCACCTGTGGCATTCCCACCCTTGCCCCGAGTTTGCATTTTCTACATGCGTACTCACCCACTAGATGGCCTGTGGGGATGTCCCCACTCTCGAATCGATGGCACAGTGCGGACTGATGCCATATAAAGGCATCATGTGCTCCGCCAGGGTGTGTGGCACAGACATTGATTATACACCCAGTGGCATCACACACCACCTGGCAGTTGACACTGGGGGAAGCCCTTTCTATTCCTATATGCGGCCCCATCGGGGCCAGGTGGCGTGCAAATGGCCACATGGGTGCAGTCTATGGCCCATAGCACGCCAGGCATATGTGCTACCCTGTGGAACGCCTGCATGTTTGCTGTACGCTCTGCCGCGGTGCTGGGGAAATGGATGTGCTCCGCAGCATGTGGCAGCAGTGCGCTAAGAAATTGGGTGAGGATGGCGTGACGTGGCCGACTGTGTGATGCCTGTGGTGTCCCTTGTTGGCCTCTGGAAGGTGCCCGTGGCAAGCAGGCACATGCAGGCTGTCACCTTGGTCTCCACTGACAGAGCATGACTCCGTCGTGAGGGTGCCTGCATCACATCACTGCACAGCTCACAGAGCCGCCTCAGTATTGTCCTGTTCAGGTGGTACCGGCCCACGATCTCTACATCTGTGTACAACTCAAAGCTGATGCGGGCATGGTACTGCCTGTTGGGGGCGTACCGCCGACGGGCCCATCCACGGCCACGCCCCCTGCACCTTGCATTCTCACCCCTCATTACAGCTTCCATGTGGAAGCTGCCACCGTCCATCTCCTGGCTTGTGCCCCCGGCTGATGTTGCTCTGTTACCCCTGCTGTCCTGACTGCTACTTCCACTGCACTGGTACCCCCCACTGGCCTCTGCAGCCTATGGCCCACACTGCTTCCCTTGCCTGCCCTGGCCTGTCACTGTCTGTCTTTCTATCTCTCTCTCTTCCCCACTTGGCATCCCTGTGGCATTCTTGCGCCTCTTCCTTGAGCCTTTTTATTTTGGCTCATTTCCGCTGGTGCGCAACTTCTGGCTGTTCCACTGTTGCGCATTGCGCAAGTCTTTGGATATCGCATTGCGTTCTTTATGCATGGATCCCTCCTCTTCGGTTGCGCATGCCATCATTTGCATTGCGCTGTTGCTCAGCATGTTTTCGGTGGCGCAACTGCCTCCTGCTGAATATCGCAGAATGACGCACTTTTGGACTTGCGCAGGTGCAACCCTATTGCGCATGGCGCAACCCTTTTGAATATCCCACCCCTTATGTTTTGAGTGCTCTTCCCATTTACATTGGAAAATTCTATTTCAAGCAATTAAATAACCTAATGCAAAGCTTCCTTTTGGGGCAAAGAAACCCTGCTTATCACTTGAAAACCTTTGTGAAAATGCAGACAAAGGTGGCTTCACACTATTGAACTTTGAGATGTACCACTGGGCTTTCACAATTAAGCAATTATAGTATCTTCTTTCAAAGAATACTGGTAAAAACATCCTAATTTGGACAAGATATGAAAATCCATTGTTTACCCCAATCTCCTTTCTGTACGCTTGTTCCTACCAATCATCAAAAGCCTAACTTCACACCCAAAAATCCATCATGCGGTTGCTTTGCTAAAAAAAAAAATCCCTAAATTGGTGGTATTTCCTTAGTGAACTTGTCTCCTATTTGGAATAATTCAAGATTCAAATATGAAGGGGAAATGCCTAAAACAATTGTCCTGGCAGAGAAAAGGAATAAGAAACGTAAGTGCTGTAATAGCTTGGACTTAGTTTTCCTCCTGGGGATTGAGGCCTTCGACTTGGGGGTGGAATCTGTCGGATGGTCTGATCACTACACTGTGGGTTTCAGTTTTTGCACCCCCCCCCCCGTAGGCCTACCCCTGTGGAGATGGACAGGTACCGCCCTTTGCAAGATATTAGCTCTGTTGGCCTGGCAGTGGTGCTTGACCTATCGGAGTTCTCTGGAATGAGCAACGATCCCGATGCCCTGATGCTGGCCTATAATAGGGCCATCTCCTCGGCTCTGGATTTAATTGCTCCTGTTCGTGTTCGTCCTCTCCCCCTTTGACCTCGGTCTCCATGGTTTGATGGGACCTTGAGGGAGATGCGGTGACAAGGATGAAGATTAGAGCGTTGTTGGCGGAGAACTGCCCTTGATACCAACCATCTTAGATTGATGGAACATTATCAACTCTATCATTCCGCAGTCTCCCGTAAGAAGGTAGAGTTCCCTGTCCAGGGAGATTGAGACTGCTCAGAACCAACCAGCTCAGCTTTTTTGAACTGTCGACAGACTGTGCAACCCAGCCTGCCTGCAGATTCAGAAAGCTTTTTCACAAGTGAAGTGTGATGAGCTTGCTTGCTTCTTTGTGGCTAAGGTGGCCGACATCAGGGCTGCACTCCAGCCTGCTCCCTCTATGGGACAAGCTATGGATCGGCGGTTGGTCGCAGCCTCTAGTCTCTCCTGGAATTCCTTTGACCGGCCTGAGTTCATTGATGTCATGAGGATTGTCCAGAGTATGTGCTCTACATGCTGTAGTTTGGACCCGGGCCCGACTTTCCTGATAAAGGGTTGTCATGACATTATCGGCCCAGTCCTAGCATGGATAGTCTGGTGCTTCCTGGATATGGGTGAGTTTCCTAGCTCCCTGAAGGAGGCGGTGGTGATGCCTCTCCTGAAGAAAGCTTCCTTGGACCCTGACTGCCATGCTAACTACAGGCAGATCTCTAATCTTCCCTTTGTAGGGAAGATTTTTGAGAAAGTAGTGGCCATACAATCGGAAAACCATTTAACCATCCATAACATCTATGAACTACTCCAGTCTGGTTTTTGAAAGAGGCATAGTACCGAGACAGCGCTGGTTCGGGTGCTCAATGATCTCCTGATGGCTAGAGATCAGGAGAGCCGCTCCATCTTGGTTCTTCTTGATCTCTCTTCAGCCTTTGACACTGTAGACCATGGGATACTTTTCGAGTGCCTGGAGTTCATCTGTGGCCTGACAGGTACAGTCCTCAGTTGGTTTAGATGCTTCCTCACTGACAGAACTCAGAGAGTGGTGTTGGGGATTAATTCTTCCCACCCAGTTTCACTGTCATGTGGGGTTCCCCAGGGCTCGGTGTTGTCCCCCATGTTGTTCGCAGTGTATATATTGTCCCTCGGAGACATTGTAAGAAGGTATGGGCTGAGGTTTCATTGCTATGCAGATGATACCCAGCTCTACCTATCTTTTGCGCCTGACCAGGATAGAGCTCTCTCGGTTTTTAATAGCTGCCTCACTGAAATCCAGTGCTGCATGAATTCAAGCTGGCTGAAGTTGAACTTGGAGAAGACTGGGGTAATGGTTGTGGACCTGGGTCGCAGAGTAGAGGGGATAGGAGCAGGTTTACCCACAGGTTTATTTCTGGGGAGGGTCCAGCTCCCTACCTCTGAACAGGAGCGGAATCTGGGGGTGATTTTTGACAATGAGCTGACACTGTGCTCACAGCTGTCGGCAGTTGTCAAACTTTCCTTTTATCATCTTAGAAACATTGCCAAGATTAAGCATTTTGTTCCACCCAGTGATCTTCCTACATTGATCCATGCTTTTGTGATCTCATGCCTTGATTATTGCAACTCCCTTTATCTAGGGCTTCCTGGGGTTGATATCCGCCACTTGCAGCTGGTGCAGAATGCTTCGACCCAATTATTGATGGGTATGTCGTGTGCCTGTCATATCTCACTGGTTCTGCGTGATCTGCACTGGCTGCCAATACAGTGGCAGATCACCTTTAAAGTTGGTCTTTTGACTTACAAAGCCCTACATGGACAGGGCCCGGACTACTTGAAAGAGCTTCTGGTTCCCTATTGCCCTAAGCGATCTCTCCGCTCAGTGGACACGGGGTTGCTAGAGATTCTGAGGGTGTCTTTAAAATCTTCAGGAGCTCGTGCTTTTATGTATGCTGCCCCTACCCTCTGGAATTCTCTACCCTGTCCGCTTCGTCAGTGTGCATCCGTGGAGGAATTTAAAAAGGCCTTGAAGACCTATTTGTGATCTAAGATTTATTTTAATTGACTAATATGATGTTATGAGCTCAGACTGATGTCAGATTGATATTTTATCTGTTTTATTTGTATTTATTGTAAGGCGCCTTGAATTTGAGAAAGGTGCGGTATAAATAACGTTTTATTGTTACTATTATTATTATAGATTTTAACCTAGGATCAGTGAAATCCTTTGCTCAGAGCCAAGAAAAGCATAATTTGGGTAGGCTTGACTTTTATCTTTATTTGAAAATAAGGCAGGAGATGGAAGCTCACCTCCCTTTGATATTGACAAAAGCAAAGGGAAATGAGTGGGCAACCCTGTTATAAGGGGCTGAAGGTAAAGGTGCCTCAGTTAGGATTTATAAGATCTTCAATAACACGAATGAAGCCCTCACTGATCAGGTATGACAGATCTACTATGAAACCCCAACAGTCAGTCTCCTGAACTCCATAAACCTGAGTTTAGGAGACCGACTGTTGGAAGACCAACAAAGTCAGTGCAATAAGGGGTTTAAGCCCCCCACACCCCCATAACTAAAATAACCAACTCCAAGGGGGAGCAGACCTCGGAGTAGGTTACGACAAGTTACAGGGGACAAAAGAGCGCTGTGCAAAAAAGTTGCCCTCTGGGAATAGAACCCGGGTCTCAGCGAATTGGTGGCCAAGCTGCTAATGGCTTAGTCCTCCACGGCATGGGAGCAGCTTGGCCAACCACTGGATTTTCCCCCCTCTTGTGGTGCATGGATAGAGGCAAGGTAGTGGTTTGTCACATCCGCTGCCTTGCCCCTGCCAGCACCAGCTTCCGTGTGTCGGGCAGGTGTGTGTCTGGCAGCCGAACTTGGAATCCTGAATGCTGGGATCCTGACTTTCAGCATTTCGTTGTACTCCTGGTATGACAAGGTAGGAAAAGAGCTGAATACCACTGTCTGCCTGTAAAATGGAATAAATTACAGCAAAATGAATTTAAAAGCTCTAAAGAGGTCCAGGGGACTCTACATTATATGTACCATATGCCTGAATCACTCTCCAAATTTGACGGATCTGTAAACAGTACTTGTTGGAGATGTGGTGCAACTAATACCAATTTATCCCATATGCTATTAACCTGCTCTCATTTGAAAGAAATTTGGAATAAAGTAGGGTCCTCTCCGAATGTCTCGGACTCAAAAGACAAATCTTGTCATGATGGCGAACCACCTTCCTACCATTGTTTCAAGATTCGATACAATACATGGGCTCTCTTACATTCAGTGAAATGATTAGTTACATTACAGCTGATAATATTGATTTAGTTAACCTAATATAGAGTCATTTTATTAAGTTATTTGAAATGACTTTATTCTATGTCTCTGCATGTGCCTCTGTCTCTTGAGTTCCTACATACATTAATCTTAGTCAATTTTTTTAACTTGTGTTTTATTCAGTTTATGTAAAACAGTACATAAAACATTCTACAGGCAAGCACATGAAAAACATAATATTAGACATGCTAAGAGCTGCACTGTTATAGTAGAGTATCCCAGGTTATGCCCTGTATGATGTTACAATACTTGGGAGTGAATACCATGGCCTTAAACACTGAAATACAAAACATATCAGAATTACACAAAGTTTCAACATTTTGGTCATAGAAATTTAACCATCGCAGCCATGAATAGGTATATAGCTAACTGGTACATTCATCATTCACCCTTTACATTTGAGTTGATTATCCCTTATTACCAATAGCATAGGTTTACAACAATAATATGCTTGCTAAGCACTTTGCACTTCACTGTGAGTGTACCCACTATTTGTCCGGACTCATAATAAATGCAAGAACATGGGTAAACTTGAAGCTGCATAGAGTTTTTAACTGGTCTCTGCAATCTGGTCTCATACAAAATGAATCCAGAAGCTTCCGAGTAAGGACTGGGTTGGTCCAAAAGCTAAAGCACTTTGTTATTTTTGTTACATCTATGTTGGTCCAATAAAAGGTATCAAATCATTTGCTTCTGGATCTGTTCTTACAAGAACCAATACGGCAAAGATTAAATCTATATGTACAAAAGTAATGAAGCTGATATAGAAACACAGTTCTTATGCTGTGTGGTGAATAGTCTATAGTTGACTGGAGTTCAGATTCTCAAGGTGGCAGGAGAAATCTATACTAAGAAGCATGGAGAAAAACAATCAGGCATGCTTAAAAACAGAATTTTAAAGTCACTAAATGTTACACCTGGACTATGCAAAAAAACAGTCTGACAGTGCCAAGTAGTTTCCGATGTCTAGAGTGCCAAAGGTCACTTGAGGCAGGGCGGCAAGAAGGAGGTGATGGGGCTGCTCAAGTTCATGATGAAGCACGGCAGGGGCACCATCTTGGCCATGTACAAACAGCTCTGTATGCTTGGTGAAAGAACCAACATCTAAACAAAGATTACAACTACACTCATTTTACAATCAGGATAGAATGCATGTTTGTGGCCAGGTCCTACAAAAGAATCATTTAGTCTCAATGGTTAAGCATCACTCCCTCCCTCTTCACCCTCCCATCGTCTCTTCTAAATACCACTTAATTGTCCTTCTCCTCTTCAGAATCCAGTTCACCCCCTCCTGCAGAAAATTGTCTCTCAATCTTGGCCAAAGGTCTGGAGGCTTCAGACAGATCAGAAAACTGAAGTCTTACCTCCATATAAGTTTTTTAGATTCACCTGTATTAGAAGAACATGATGCATTCTGGGGGAATGTAAACAGGATCTAATACCATCAAAACCCTTATCCATCATTCTCATGGCACAGCTCTGATCAGGGAACAGATAAACACGGATAGAGATGTTGCAAAGTTTTACTTCACCAGCAAAGTTCTTGCGAACCTGTGAAATCTGGCTTCATGAATATGTTCACTAATTTCCCACTTTGCCACCTTGTCACTTCACATTAAGTTTACCGGAGGAAATGGCAATTTTTCAGGTGAAGTCAGGCAAAGTTAAGGCAAAGTTATGGTGAAGCTGCAACTTTGCCAGTGAATTTGCATAACTTCTCCTGAAAAAGTGCCATTTAGCCTACCAAAAACTTCTTGAAGTCAGCACTTCATGAATTTGGCAAACTTCACAAATTATTTGGTGGAGCACAATTTGCCAGCTTTGCACATCTCTAAACATGGGCATCGTTCCACTGAAGGGGGCTTAGGTTCTTTGCTAACATCAGTGTGTTGTCTCACTCCAAGGAAGTCCAAAGCTCTGTGTCTGTGAGGAAGGTCCAAGAAGTAAGTTATCCCATTTCTGCTCTGGGTCTCTTGCCATGTGGGGAGATTCTATAGGCTTTTAAAATCTCAATGTCCTCCTCTAAGTGAAGCAACTCCAACAGACAGTTTTTTAGAAAATCTCTGGGAGAGACTCCCTCCGACACCCCCTCGGCAAGTCTAGTATTCCTTAATGTGTGGCTTGAGCGGCATTCTCCAGGTTCTCCAACCATCTCCTGAGCAACGTGTTTTCTTTTGTTAGGCCAGCCAAGACCATTGAGGTTTTGTCTGCAGTTCTTGTAGCCCCCTTATTGTTCTCTGCCACCATTCCTACCTTAGCATCTATTTGTTTAAGTTGTGTAGAGAAATCTTCCATTTTTCTTTCTAAACTCTGAACCACCTTTGAAAGGGCCACATTAGTGGTCTGGGAGGGATGCACATCCCCAGCTCCAGATCATATTTCTTTGCTGCTGCCAAGTCTCTGCTCTTTGGATCGGGTGTCTTCAGAAGTCACTCCCTACTTCTTCCCTCTCACCACAATTCTGGTTATTCACATTCAGTTTTTCAAAGAAAAGTTTCACCTAGAAGCTGTTTGCCAGTTCTATCAAGTAATCTCACTGAGATGGGTAGGCTCTGCAAATAAAATATTTTTTTATCGAAAGACTGCTGCAACCTGTGGAGCTCTGCAGGAAAGCTGTTCTCAGCTCGTTTGCTAGCCACACACCCCAGTCTTAGTCAAATTTTAATAGTAGATTTATTTATTTATTTAAGAGATTTACCAGGAAAGGCATACTGAGCAGGGTAATGCTCGATTCCAGATGCGCCCTGGGGGTAGGGGGTTACAAGGATGTAGTACATAATACATAAGCATAATAGAACATACATAAGTTGTTGGTATCCAGCAAAGGCCCAAGGGAATGGGTGAGGTAACTGAGGTGCATATGGAGTTGTACACAGAGTAGAGTAGTACAGGCAGTGAGTACAGCAGCAGTATTTACAGGAGGTGATGCAGTAGCAAAAATAACAGCAATTACATAGTGAGATTAGAGTAACCCACTAGATGGATTTAGGTGAGAAATCAGACAGTAACAGAGGAGGGTCAAAATACCAGATGACATATGGTACTAATTTAGAAAAAGAAAGAATGGGGCCCAGGATAGCTAATAGGAATTTGGCAGTGAGTTCAGCGATGGGAAGGCATAAGCAGTTGGTGTCAAATCGCGTTTTGAGGAGGGCATTTCGATGTGAGGTACTGTTGGTGTGTCTGATGTCGGCTGCTAGGGAGTTCCATAATTTGGGGAGTCTGAAACTGAAAGCAACCTGACCTGATCGGGTGGATCTGTGGGGAATGTGGAGAAGTCTGGAGTCAGAGTTCCTGAGATCGTAGGTAGGTGGGGTGGCGGCGGTTAGGGATGTTGATAGGTAGGAGGGCAGCGTATGCGACCAGAATTTAGCAGTGATTCTAGTGCAGTGCAGCAATCGCCGATTTTGGAGAGATGGGAGGTCAAGGGATTTGTAGAGGTCGCAGTGGTGGGTGTTCGGCGAACAATCCAAAGCGAACCGGCAGAAGGAGTTGTAAATAGGGTCGAACCTGGCTAAGGATGTTTGGGGGGCGGCCCCGTAAATGACATCGCCGTAGTCAAAAATTGGAAGGATCATTTTTTGTATCATTTCTGCCTGGTTTGTGTAGGGATGCAGAACTTGTTCGATAGAGAGCCCCAGCATAGGATGTAATTTTTTGCAGAGCCTCAACATGAGTAGAGAAATCAAGGTGCTGATCCAGCCAGACGCCAAGATAACGATATGAGGAGGTGATCTCAAGAGGGGTCCTATCCAAGGTAAAGAAGGTGGGCACATCTTTTAGCTGGGTTAGCTTGGCATGGGAGCCGAAGGTGAGGGAGACAGTTTTTTTTGAGTTTAGGAATAGTTGGTTCTTAATGAACCAGTGTTGGATGGCGTCAAAGTCCTGCTGTAGGTGGTACAGTGGTTCCAGATGGGCCAGAGGCGAATATCACCGTATCGTCTGCATACATATGGATACCAGATTGTGTGCAGACAGTAGGCAGGTCATTAAGGAAAATTGAGAAGAGCAGCGGGCCAAGTACAGACCCTTGAGGTACACCACTGGTGACAGGGAGAGGGGAGGATAGAGCTGTGCCGATGCAGACTGTTTGAGTTCTGTCGGACAGGTATGACTGGAACCAACTGAGTGCAGTCGTCATCAGACCAGTTTGGGCAAGTTTAGCGATCAAGAGGGGGTGAGATACTGTGTCGAAGGCTTTTGCTAGGTCTATAAAAATAGCTGCAGTAATGTCCCCGTTGTCAATGCCTGTAAGGATGGCGCTGGTGAGCGAAGGAGGGATGTGGTGGTGGAGTGTTTTTTCTGAAACCAGCTTGAAAGGGGTGTAGAAGGAGATTGAATCAAGATAGTTGTGTAGCTGAGATAGAACAAAGCGCCCTGGATTTTCGCAAGGATGGGAGCAGAGATATAGGCTGATAGTTTGAAGGAGGAGGGGTCCCTCCTTTAGGGAGAGGAATGACTGGGCCTGTTTCCATTGTGTAGGACAGCTCCAAGTTTAAATGACAGGTTATAGAGCATGGTTAGGGGTAGGCTATGACTGGGGCAGAGAGTTGGAGCATTTTGAGTCTAATCTGATGGGCATTTACCTTTGGTTTGTGTTTAGAGAGTGCAGGATTTTTAACACCTGGTCAGGGGTGACTGGGTGGAGCGAGAAGGAGGCCTGGGGAGGTGTGTTAGGGAGAGTGGGGGGGTCCTTTGGAGGTAGGTGAGGGTGGGAGGAGAGAAGCGAGGCAGTAGCGGTGGAGAAGTGGGAAGTTATGTATATACTGTAGTTGTTTTTGTATTGTAAAACAAAACCCATATGTTAAGTCCCTTCTATCCATTGTTTACTTTTAAAATCAATAAAACATTATTAAGAAAAAAAAACTGTGTGAGCGCACCCTCCTCATTCAGTCACAGTACATCCACAGTATGATCCAGCATGGAAAGTCCACAAGTAACCTTGAGGGAAGGGATTTTAATAAAATTACAATGCAGGGTTATGAAACCTTCATACTTGATAGGGAAAGCAAAAGGGGAGGGGGCTGCCTAGTATAACTTAGGGATATTCTACAAGGTAGCTTATTACCCATATTGGGCTGCTTTGAGGTCCACAAACTGCTGGCAGACAAACCTGGATTTGGCAATCCAAGCAAATTGATAGTTATTGCCTCAGTATACTTACCACCTAGGAATGCAAAAGGGAGACTAAACAAAGTCCTGGAAGTGCTCACTAGTATCAATAAAAACAGTGACTTCATTATCATGGGTGATTTCAATAATAATTGGCTCAGTAAAGAGGTGTCCTCCCAAAAGGACCAGATGGCAAGTTCCTACCTCACACAACTAGTGACAGAACCTACTCAAATGAACTATACAGCTGAAAACAGCATGTTGATCAACTGGCTTCTTTCTAGCTCCCCCATCAGGATCTCTGAGGTCACTGTTCTAACAGACACACTGAGTGACCACATCATCTGCCGATGGTCTAATAAATTTAAAAAGCCACCTCCCTCCATAATCATCAGCTGAGTGCTAAAGAAAGGTCTGCTAAGTTATTTTAAAGCTGCACTCTCCCTGATAGACTGGACCCCTATGGATGTGTGGCAGGACATCGACCTTGCAGTTAAATACTTCATAGGCATGTTCAATATGGTTTGTGACAAGTTTGTTCTCATTAGAAAATGGAAAGTGCATGGTTACACAAATGGGTGGATTACTGGGGACCTCCTGGAACATATGAAGGCTAGGAACAATCTCTGGAGCAGGGCCAGGACCTTGGGTAGTAAAAATGATTACCAGAATTACAGAGCAGCAAGGAATAAATGCACACAACTCATTAGGCTTGCTAAAGCCAAGTTCTATAGGGAACAGCTGGAAAGGAACTAGGGCAATGGGAGGAAATTCTGGGAGAACATCAAGGATCTCCTAGGGAAAGAGGAGAAGCCACACTTCACAATGTTCAACATCAGTGGTACCAACACCCTGGACCCAAGCACCACAGCAGATTCCTTCAATGCAGATTTCATGGACCTCAGTTCCATACTTCCACCTATCTCAAAGTCACCAAACCTAACCTGACTGACCAAGCACCTGAGAGCAAAAATCCATTCTTTCATTTTAAATGTATTACAGTAAAAGGCTAGGATGTACATAAAAAAGGTCCTTGGTAAAACTAGGTTAGGAAGTGATAATGTAGACATGAAACTGGTTGCCCTGGCACTTGATGAACTTATTGTACCAATCTTGAAAATCTTCAACAAATTACTAGCTCTCGCCAAATTTCCCATGGTCTGGAAACAAGCCCTTGTGACCCCTGTACTCAAAAGTGGAGATGAGTCCTGTGTTGCCAACTACAGATCCATCTCCATCCTCTCCCCTTTATCCAAAGCGCTTGAGAAGATAGTAGCCAATCAATTAACTGGCTACCTCCAGAAATACGACTTGCAATGTTCCCAACAGCATGGTTTCAGGAAGAATCACAGCACTGCCACGGCCTTGGTGGATTTTACTGATTTTGTCCACAAAGCACTTGATGGTGGTAATATGGTGGGGTCAATCTCCATCAACCTCACAAAGGCCTTTGACATGGTTAATCATCCCCTCCTCCTGGAGCAATTACAGATACTAGGGGTGGCCTCCAACCTGGTACACTGGTTCCAAGACTACTTGTCACACAGAACACTGGGAGTCAAGATTGGTTCATCTGTGTCAGTCTCAAAAGATGTTACTTTTGGGGTCCCCCAGAGGTCGATCTTAGGACCACTACTTTTTAGTTTGTTCCTGAATGCTCTTCCTGAGGCATGCAGCAGCAAAATAATTCTATACGCAGATGATGCTATCATCCTCAGCAGCAACCCTCACATTGAGACACTCCAGAAAAAAATGCAGTCTGCCTTTCATATGCTAGAGGATTGATTCAGCACACAAAAGCTGTTACTCAATAATAAAAAGACCAAAACTATGTTCATCTCTGGCAAACAACTCAAGAAGAACAACCTGACATTGTCAATTTACAACAACAAGGCTGTCCCACTTGAGCAGGTGAATTCCTTCAAGTACTAATTGACTTTAGGGGTGCGGACTTCAGAGGCATGGAGGAGATTCTTAAAGGGTACTTGGACAAGATAAGACCAGATATGGATGCTGCCAGCAGGTGGGAGATCATTAAGAAGGGGGTGCTGGAGGCTACCAGGACACAGGTAAGGCACAAATACAGTAGGGCCAGAAAACCGTGTTGGTGGACCTGGGTGGTACGCTAGGTGGTGAGGGAGAAAAAGGCTGCCTTTGTGAGCTTAAAGTGCTCGAGGGGAGAAAGGGAGAAGGGGGAGTATGAACTGATGTCCAGGAAGGTCACTAGGGTGGTGAGGTCGGCAAAGGCGAGGATGGAGCTAAACCTGTCCAGGGACATCAGGAAGGGGAGAAAAGGGTTCTTTAGATACATAGGGTAAAAAAAGAAAGCAAGGGGTCAGATCAGCAGGATTAGGACTGGAGAGGAATGGCACAGGAGGCAGGCGAGCAGGCTGAGGTACTAAACGAGTACTTTGCCTCAGTTTTGACTGGGGGGGGTATGGGGCCCATACACCTCAAAAGGAGGGTCAGTGAACAAGCTGGGAGATCACCTAGGGTGGGTGGTGGGCCAGCACTAGCAGGTGAGGGTTGAGACAAGCAGGTGGATAGGGGTGGAGACGGGGAGGTTGAAATCACAGTGGATAGGGTGAGGGATGCCCTCAGGTCTCTAAGGATTGAGAAAGCTCCGGAACCAGATGGAATCCATCTGAGGGTGCTGAAGGAACTAGCAAATGTTCTAGGAGCCCCCCTAGTGGAACTTTTCAACATCTCCCTGCAAATGGGATGGGTTCCTTGTGACTGAAGAGTGGCCCATGTCGTGCTCTATCCATTGGGGGTTTCAAGAGAGGAGATGAGGAACTACAGATCCGTTAGCCTGACATCCGTGGTGGGCAAGATGATGGAGGGTATCATAAAGGAAAGGCCTGGGGGGCAGTTGGAGCAGTTGGGGCATCTGGATGAGAGGCAGCATGGCTTTGTCCCGGGGAGATTGTGCCAGATCAACCTTGTGGAGTTTTATGATTGGGTGACGTGTGCCCTGGACCAGGGTACACTGGTGGATGTCCTCTTTCTGGACTTCAGCAAAGCATTTGATTTAGTTCCCCACAGCGGCCTGCTGGCAAACCTGGGGGCCGATGGGTGTCGGGGGGGCAGACGCTCAGGTGGATAGAAAATTGACTCTCGGAGTGGGTGCAAAGGGTGGTGGTTGGGGGGATAGTCTCATCTCCTTGGAGGGTCATTAGTGGGGTCCCCCAGGGATCAGTACTGGGGCCACTCCTCTTTAATGCTTATGTCTCTGACAAAGGGAAGGGTATCAGGAGCAAGCTGAGCCTCTTTGCAGATGACTCGAAGCTGGGAGCATTGGTGGACGAGGAAGATGGGAGAGTGGCACTGCAGGGGGACTTGGAGGCTCTGAACAGGTGGCCGAGGATGTGAGGACTGGAGTTTAATATGGGGAAATGCAGGGTTCTACACCTGGGTGGTCAGTAACCAGGGGCTGGTGTATACCCTGGGGGGTGACATGTTGAAAGTCTTGATGGGTGAGAGGGATCTGGGGGTGATGGTGGATGCTAAGATGAACAACTCTGAGACTTGTAGAAGGGTGGTGGCAAAGGCAAACAGGATGCTGGGCTGCATCACTCGGGGGATGACCTCCAGAAGGAGGGAAGTAATCCTCCCTCTGTATAACTGCCTGGTCAGGCCACACCTTGAGTATTGTATGCAATTCTGGAGGCCACACCTAAAAAGGGACATTGCACTCCTGGAGAGGGTCCAGAGGAGGGCAACCAAAATGATCTGGGGTATGGGTGAAAGGACCTATGAAGAGAGGTTGGAAGAGCTCAACATGTACACCCTAAAATACAGGAGGGACGGGGGACTTGATAGAGGTCTTTAAGTATGTTAAAAGGATCAATAAGGGGGACACTGGGGAGTTGTTTAGGTTAAAAAAGGAGGGGGGACAACCAGGGGGCATGTGTGGAAGATTGACAGGAGGAGACAGGGGTGAGAAGAGGAGGTGCCACTTCACTGAAAGGGTGGTAAAACCATGAAATGCGCTGCCCAGGGGCCTAGTAGAGGAGCATACCATGGAGGGGTTCAAGAGGGGATGGGATAAGTACAGGGGGAGGTTGAAGCCGTAGATGTCCCCTTCCGAGGAAGTCACCTGGAAGGAAATAGGGGGGCCCTACAGGGTGGGGGGGGACTGTAAAACGGGTGCCCAGTAAGGGTGCTGGCTATCGAGCAGACACGAGACCATGAGGCCTATTCTGCTGGCATGTTAGTATGTTAGTACCTTGGATTTATTATAGATGACACCTTCTCCTTCATTCCTTTATGCAGCACATAGACATGGTGGTGAAGATAGTTAACATCAAACTAGGAATTCTATACAGGCACAGACAATATCTGACAGCAACTGCTCTCCACCTTTCTGTCTCCAGTTCAATCCTGTCTGTAATGAATTACGGATTGCTAGTTTATGGGGCTACAATTAACATGGCACTTAAGCGGGTAAGAATAGTCCTTAACAAGGGATACGGACTTACCCTTGGGTCCAATCAGTACACTCATACATGCGTGTTATATGAACAAACCAAATGGCTTAACCTGACCAACAGAATAAAGTTTCAAACTTGACTCTTTGGGGAAAAAAGCTCTGCTAGGCCTAACTCCCCCCTGCATCTCTGAAATACTATTAGCAGCGGATTCTTCATATGAAACTAGAGGGAAAGCACAGTGTTCACTCAGCATCCCTTTCCGTATAACAGCTCTTGGCCAATGCTCATTCTCATTCTCATTCAGGGCCCCCCATTGGTTGAATGAGATTCCAGCTGATATTCAGAATACAGCAAATATATGAGCCTTTAAGACAGAACTGAGACAGTAACTAGTCAGCACTGGTACATGTCCATGTTCGTAGGTTCATGGCCTCCCCTTCCCCACCCCAAATTCCTTCTCCACTGGACCTAGTCCATCCCTTTAAGGTGTACTCTTACCTTAAACTCTTCTTCATCTGTTCTACATAAAACCAGTCAGGAAGATTACTCCCCTCTACCACTTCACCTCAAACCTCCATGCTCCTCACCACTACCCTGCATCCCTCTCCTGAATTTCGCCTTGACCTGGACACTCTTGAGTCTGCCTTCTCCTTTCCCACTGTCTATCCCCCTTAACTGTGCACACCTACAACTTTCATTGTAACTGCCCACCAAAACTACAACTAGATCATTATTTTGGCCAACTCTCCTTATCTGCTGCCCTCTGTGCTACCCTCCCCCCTTCCCCACCACCACCATCTCTCCCACGTCTCTTTTCTTAAAAACTGGAGCATTTTTTTATTTGAAGAACAAGGCCCGTGTTTTGGGCTGCTCACTTTTTACCCTAAGTTGTTCCTTTAAAAACTACGGTAGTAACTATATTGTAACCAGCCCTCTCTGAGGGCAATGAAACTTCTGTTATTTGTCTCTGTATACTGGTACTTGTATTGTTTGTATGACGTGGAACCTTTAGTTTAGTTTAGTTTAGTTTATTAGTCTAGGAATTAATACCTTTGACTAGCCAGGGCTCTTTTACAAAGGTTCCATGTCACAAAGAACATTTAACAAAGCACGATACACATTACAGGTAAAACCAGACAGGAAAGTTGCATCATAAATTTGCTATTAACACTTTAAGGCAGTAACGTTTTTAAGTTTCATAGAAAAACAAGCTATAACAGGTTCAAGAAGTAGACAATTTCGAGGTTAAGGAAACTTCCAGGGAGAGGGTGATCATTAGGTGCCAAAAGGAGGCTAGAGAGGAGGGAAAGGTGGTGAGCGGGAGAGTAAGTGAGAGGGGACAGGAAAAAAGGGGGGGAGTGAGTTTGGGTGGGAGACAGGAAGTAGTAGAGGTACCAGAGGGTTCATTAGTCAGGGAGGAAGAGGCCTCAGATGTGAGGATGGACATGAGGAGTAGTAGTCTTTATCTAGTTATTTACCTTAGTTAATGAGCAGCTTCCTCAAAGGTTGTTTCCAATGACTGCAATAAATAAATAAAATAAATAAGAATGTCAGCCAGTATTTGAAAACTGCATCTACAGAAAAACACACTTTGTAGGTTACATGATGTTTTCTCTTTCTTTTTTTTTTCCACTTACACTTTCTGCACCTGAGTCGCCAACCAGCTCCAGGCCCCTCTCAGGAACCTCACTGCTCTTCCAACCCTGTCACTCTGCCACTTCTCAGGACTTACTATCCTCCTGCCACTCATTTTAGGTATTTCTTTCCCATGATGGTCAACAAGCAGGCTCAAGTCCCGTCAAAACCGGCAAATCTGCTTGGCACCAGAAGGCAGTCCAGGTCAGCAGGTGCTGGGTCTGTGAACAGCACAAATCTGTCATTTTGTGGCAGTTGGGGTATTTCTATGTTTCTCCTTTCCCCTTAGAGGCATCAGCTGAGGGAAGGAGGGTAGGCATGACGTGTGTTAGCACCCACCCCAGCCAATCGGCATCTCTCCCTGACCAAGCATGCCCTTGCCTGCACTGCCACTTGTAGTCACCCAGGTGGCAGTCACATGGTGGAGCATCCCCCCCCCTCCAGAGGAGGAAACTGTCAATGTAAGGCTCAATGCTTCTTTGCCCAGCCAGCTCTCCGATGACCCAGTTCTCGAACCAGGGTCATCGTCATTTTGAGTGGTTGCCCTACCACTGGTAGGTGGCCAGCCCCATGAAGTTCTCTTTTAAAAGAGACATTGAATTGGAAGTGAGGTGCCTGTCTTCAGGGAAGGGAGGGACCAGTTTGGCCTGCATTCTTGAGTCCCCTGCTGGTCAACCATTGGTATTGGCCAAACACTGTTACCTGCCCACCCTCCTGACTAGAGGAAAGATTTAGCCATGGCGACTCATAGAAACATAGAATTTCCTAGCAGATAAGGACTGCTTTGGCCCACCTAGTCTGCCCATTTTTCCCTGTTTAAAGTATCACCACAGATCTTACTTAATCTTGGGCCCATTCACCCAACTTCTTCCCCTTCCCATTCCCCTTCCCTAATACTCCCTTATGCCTATTCCATGGATTCTTGAACCCCACCACTGTTTGCACCCACACCACCTCTGCTAGAAGACTGTTCTAAGAGTCCACCACTTTTTTGGTGAAGAAGTACAGTACTTCCTCACATCTATCCTGAATCTGCTCCCCTCCATCTTCTTATCGCACCTCCTTGTCTTTGAGCACCTTTTGTTCTGAAAAATACTTCGCTCCTGTTCCATATTTAGCCCCGTGAGGTCTCTATCATATCTCCCCTCTCCCTTCTCTCTTCCACCTCTCCTCTCTTCCACGGTGTACATATTTAAGTCTTTAAGTCTGTCCTTGTAGGGCTTCTGATGCAGACCCTGCACCATTTTAGTTGCCCTCCACTGGACCACCTCCACTCTATGTCCTTCCGGAGTTGTGGTCTCAACAACTGGACACACGACTCTAGATGGGGGTCTTACTACCGATCTATACAGAGGCAATACCACCTCCCTCTTACTGATGGTGATATCCCTTCTTATGCACCCCAGTACCCCACTAGCCCTCCCAACTGCCTTCTCACACTGCCTGGCCACCTTTAGGTCATCCAATATGATTACCTCCGGGTCTTTTTCCTGCTTGGTAGTCGTCAGTACCACTCCTCCCATTTTGTACTCTGCCCCAAGTGCATTACTTGGTGCTTTTTCACACTGAAACCCAGCTCCCTCTGGAGTGGTCACCCTATTGCAGATTTTGGTGTCATCTGCAAAGAGGCAGACCTTCCCTTATAGCTTCTGTGCAACATCACTTAAAGAAACATTAAAGAGGACCGGACCCAGCACCGATTCCTGAGGCACACTGCTGATCACCCTCCCTTCCTTGGAGTGAACTCCATTTGCCACCCCCCTCTGCCTCCTATCCCCTAACCAATTCCTTACCCAGTTTATCCCCTTTGAACCTACTCATAAGCTACCCAGTTAGCATAGTAGCCTCCTAAGTGGAACGGTGTCAAAAACCTTACTAAAATCTAGATAGGCCACATACACCACTCCACTCTGATCTAATTCCATGGTTACCCAGTCAAAGAACTCTATTAGATTTGTTTGACATAACCCCCGCCATTAATCCATGCTGCCTTGGGTCGTGTAACACATTGTATTCAAGATATTCCACAATTCTTTCCTTCAGCAGTGTCTCCATTAACTTTCCCACCACCGATGTCAGGCTGACTGCCCTATAGTTGCCAGCCTTTTCCCTGCTTCCACTTTTGTGAAGTGAACTACAGCTGCCATCCTCCAGTCCTCCAGAATGACTCCTGTTTCCAATGAGCTGTTAAACAGTACTATCAGACTCCAAACACCAAGGTGGGGATGGGGCTAAAACAAGGAAAACTAAATAACGGCAACAAAAAGCCATGAGTCCTTCCCCAATTAGGTCAGTGATCATCCTAATATATAATGCAGCTTAATGTGCACTCTATCACATGTTTTATGCTTTTATGGAAATTTGCATTTATACTGGTTCCCAGGGCTAAGGAGTTGTATTTCTGGCAGTTGTTTTAACAGCTGAACCTTGGGGAAGAGTTGTGGGGCAATTAATTACAGGAAGCACAGTTACGCTTCTTATATTACAGTTCTGAGATCCTAACTGTAAAAATAACAAGGCTGTAGACACCTGTAATTAACAAAATGGTAAATGTTTCCTACTGATTGTACATGTGTTTACCCCTCCTACTTTCTACAGAGAAAAGAATTTGTAAATGACATACGTGTGCCATTGACAGCTGAAGACAGCCCTTAAATGTTTTGGATTAGATGTCACTTTTTTTGTGAACCTATTATTGTGACAACAAAGTACTCTCCTTCTCTGACCCTGCATCAAACAAAATGACTGTGTGACATACAAAAAAAAATGTAATAGGAAAGGAAGAGGATGTTGATAAATTGATGGAGATGACCCTCCAGACAGCTATAAAGAATTGATTATGCCACAGGACACCATCCCAGTGTTACTAGGTAATGCATTCTTACCTCCTCTCAACTGGAATCAGAGACAACAGATAAAAAAGGGAAAAGAAATAGAGAATACTGCATAGCCAAACAGTGTGTAATGAGTTATTTTGCACACCTGAGATGTTTGATACCACACAGAGACATAGAAAATAATGGCAGAAAAAGACCACTGGTCCATCCATTCTGCCCATAAAAAAAACCCAGGACCTGTTGTCCATGCTGGGTTCTAACCCACACTATCCAGCCCATGCACCCCCCCCCCCCGAGCAACCACTAAGTCATTCACTCTGTCCCAGCTGTGTTTGAAACCATTGATAGTTTTGGCACCAACCACATCAGCTGGCAGATTGTTCCATGGCTTCACCACCCTTTCTGTAAAACAAAACTTTCTCATTTCCCTCTTGAATCTCCCCCCCATCAAATTCCATGCATGCCCCCGTGTTCTTGATCCACTACTTATGCTAAATAGCTCCTCGCTGTTTGCCTTGTTCATTCCTTTCAGGAACTTGAAGGCCTCTATCATATCATCCCTCTCTCATCCGGCCTACAGTGAGTACATGTTCAGTGCCTTGAGCCAATCCTCGTAAGATCTGCCCTACTGGCCCTGAATCACTTTGGTCACCCTACAGTATACTGCATGATCTCCAGCCTGCCCTTATCTTTCCTTAGGTGAGAATTCCAGAACTAGCACAGTACTCCAGGTGGGACCTCGCCTCTCCAGTGACCTATAGAGAGGCAGCAATACCACCTTCCTTCTGCTGTCAATGCCATTTCCACTACACCCCAGCATCCTGTTTGCCTTACTATAGGCCTTGTTATACCGGCTTTATTGTTTTAGTGAGCCACTGATGATGACCCCTGGGTCTGTTTCCTCAGTGGTTGTGCCCTGCTTTATCCCCCAGTACTCCGTCCTGGGGTGCTTGTCCCTATGTGGATCACCCTGCACTTTTTGCATTGAATTTCAATTGCCAAACATTGGATCACCTCTCTAGACTTTGCAAGTCTCTTTGCATCTCCCTAACCCACTCCTTGTTGTCTATCTTGCCACAGAGATTAGTGTCATCTGCAAACAGGCACATTTTTCCCTGAATTCCTTCTTCCATATCACTGATGAACATTTTGAAAAGGACTGGACCCAGGACTGATCCTTGTGGCACCCCACTTGTGACCTCTCTCTCATCTGATTTGACTTCATTAACCACACCCCTCAGTTGTCTCCCTCCCTGAGAAAGGATCTCAGATTTAGAAGTGGGTAGCCATCTGGGAACAAGTGACCACCAAACAGTGTGGTTCACAATAAACACAGCCATAGAGTCAAGCCATACAAAAACAAGAGTATTGGACTTTAGGAAAATGAGAGAGTGCCTCAGAAAAGCACTAGC
This sequence comes from Neoceratodus forsteri, assembly GCA_016271365.2. NCBI lineage: Eukaryota > Metazoa > Chordata > Ceratodontiformes > Ceratodontidae > Neoceratodus > Neoceratodus forsteri. The sequence goes on from JADMNL010000022.1 coordinate 493,021,537, forward strand.
ACATGGACAAGAAGGAGGGGTGGAGGAACAATGGGGAATAATCAAAACAGCCATTTCAGAGGCAACAAGCCTTTGTGTGAAGCAAATCAATAAAACAAAACAAAGGAAAAAACCACTATGGTTCTCAAAAGAGGTGGCTGGGACGGTTAAGGAGAAAGGGATAGCATTCAGGAAATATAAGGAAACACAGAAGGAGCAGGACAGAGAACTTTATCAGCTAAAGCAGAAGGAGGCAGGGAAGGCAGTCAGAACAGCAAAGGCACAAACCGAGAAAAGATAGCCAACTCTGTTAAGAAGGGGATAAAACCTTTATAGGTACATTAAGGAGCTAAGAAAGACCAAGGAGGGATACAGAGACTTAATAATGGGAGGAATGTGGGCAGAGGGTGACAGTGAAAAAGCAGCGATACTGAATGAATATTTCTGCTCAGTATTCACAACGGATGAGGAGGGGGAGGTACCTAAACCAAACAAGGGAGAAACTCTGAATAGGGGGGTCGATACCAGCCCATTCACAGAAGAAAGGGTTTTGAAAGAACTCTTGAAACTAAGGGTGGACAAAGCAATGAGGCCTGATGGGATTCACCCAAGAATACTAAAAGAACTAAGGGTAGAACTAATAACACCACTAACTACTCTCTTTATCAAATCATGGAAGGATGGAGTAGTACCTGAGGACTGGAGGAGGGCAAATGTGATTCCACTTCACAAAAGTGGGAGCAGGGCAGAGGCAGGAAACTACAGACCAGTTAGTTTGACTTCAGTGGTATCGAAAATGATGGAATCACTTCTGAAGGAAAGAATTGTTGAGTATCTACAGTAGAGGCCAGTGGGGCACAGGACCCAAGGCAGCATGGTTTCACAGCAGGAAGGTCATGTCAGACAAACCTAATAGATTTCTTTGACTGGGTGACCAAAGTAGTAGACCAGGGACGGGCTGTGGATATGGCCTACCTAGATTTTAGCAAGGCATTCGACACAGTCTCACACAAAAGATTAATATACAAGTTAGCCAGCCTTGGAGTGGGTCCCAAGGTGGTAGCCAGGATAAAAAATGGCTGGACAACAGGACGCAAAGGGTAATAGTAAACAGAGTCCACAGTGAAGAAAGGAGGGTAACTAGTGGGGTACCGCAGGGTTCGGTACTGGGGCCGGTCCTCTTTAATATCTTTATAAGTGACATTGGAGAGCACCTGGAAGAAAAGGTATGTTTCTTTGCAGATGACACAAAGATCTGCAACAGAGTTGATACACAAGGTGGGGGTGGAAAGAATGAAAAGGGACTTGGCAAGGTTGGAGGAATGGTCAAATATGTGGCAGCTCAGATTCAATGCAAAGAAGTGCAAGGTAATGCATCTGGGAAACAAAACCCAGTGGAAGAGTACACAATGGGGTGAGTTAATGACAAAACAAAAATCGAAAGAGACCTAGGAGTAATTATATCAGATGACCTAAAGGTGGGCAGGCAATGTGAGAAGGCAATAAGAAGGGCTGGAGGGATACTAGGATGCATAGGGAGAGGCATCAACAGTAGAAAACAGGAAGTTGTTATCCATCTCTACAGACAGTTAGTGAGACCCCATCTGGAGTACTGCATGCAATTCCGGAGACCCACTCTCCGGAAAGACATAGACAGAGTGGAGGCTGGTCGGAGGAGGGCAACCAAAATGGTGTAAGGTCTGCACCAGAAGACATACGAGGAGAAACTAAAGCAGCTTAATATGTACACCCTTGAGGAAAGGAGGGAGAGGGGGGACATGATAGAAATTTCCAAGTATCTCAAGGGAATTAACAAGGTACAAGAGGGCAGTATATTTAAGAAGAAGAGATGTGCAAGAACAAGGGGGCACAATTTGAAGATAGAGGGGGACGGCTCAGAGGTAATGTTAGAAAGTATTTTTTCACAGAGAGAGTTGTGGATGCATGGAACAGCCTTTCTGAGGAGGTTGTGGAGTCAGGAACAGTGGGAGAATTCAATAATGCATGGGACAAGCATAAGGCAATTCTAGTGGGGGGTAGGAGGAAGTAAGCTGTTGATTAACTAGAATCTGCAGCTTATCCATCATGTAGGGAAATGGGCAGACTGGGTGGGCCAAGCGGTCCTTATCTGCCGTCAAATTCTATGTTGCTGTGTTTCTAGCTGTCTTCTCACCCACCTGTGTACTTCGCTGCAACAGATCCTCTAGTTTATTCAGCTCTGTGAGGCACCAACTCAAAATCCCTGCTGAAATCAAAGTAGAGTAAATCCACTGCATGGCCCTTATCCACTACTTCCCTGCCATGAATCCATGCTGTTTGCTATCCTGGAGTCCACTGCTCTCCAGGTAGTCCACAGGGTCCTCTTTGACTAGTATCTCCATCAGTTTACCCACAGTAGAGATAAGATTGACAAGTCTGTAGTTATCCAGTTGCTCATTGTCTTTCCCCCCCCCCACGGAGAGGGACTATGTACACTACCCTCTAGTCTTTTGGAACTACCCCTGTCTCATTTATGCTATTAAATAGTCCTACCAGGGTTCAGTTAGTTCTGTTGCCAGTTCATTGAGCACCCTCAGATGCATTCCCTCTGGCCCCAGGGCCTTACCTATCATTACGGCTGCTAGTCCTTTCCAAACCCTTTCACTGGTAAATACTTACTGCTTCATCTCAGGGATCCCCCTTACAGCTGCCTTAAAGGTGATAAGAAAGGTATACCTCCCCAACAGTGACAGCATTACAGCGAACAACATCGATAGTCCACTGTAATGGTGCACCAGAGACCCGGGCACACTGTCTCCTGGTCCTGCACCCCCTTCCCGAATCAACTCTGACTCGGAGTTGATTATATTTAGTGTGGGTGGGTACGGGGGCAGAGCCCTCCACATGGGGGTTCAGGGGCGAAGCCCCCCAGTAGAAACAAGGACCGGGTTCCCATAGGATTTACGTCAGCTGCAACATGCAGTCGACATAAATTCTGTCGCTGTGATGCCGGTCGATGAAATTGTTGTCGAACTTACATCGTAGAGCCAATAAGAAACATTTTTTACACTTCTAGAACCCTCCATTTGTCCTTTTATTGACTATATAGTATTCTGATATGTTTTTGACTTTTTCTGTTAAACTAATAATCTAATTTTATCTTTGTAACTACTCTGAAAACTTTCTCTTCTCAGTAGTTCCTGCTCTCTTTTCATGCAACCTGAACATTCCATGACATCACAAACTCCACTCTAGGCCATTCAAATGAATTGCATGGAATGGGAGTTATTGATGTCATAGAATGTCTTGGAAATAGGAAAATCAAGAGCAGTAGTTGGTGAGGAGAGTTGAACTCTATGTAGACCTGAGGGCACCCCAAAGCTAGATTATTTATTTAACAAAAAATCATCAAAACATTAGAATATATAATTGGCATGGAAAGGAAGATGAAAGGGCAGTTAACTATGTAAAAATCATTTCCTATCTCCTTTAATGCCACTCTCTTGTAGAGGCCCTCTGTCTTCCCTTATGAATACAAAGCAGAAGCAGCTGTTAAAAATGACTGCTTTCTACCCATCATCTTCAATTTCCCTACCTCCCTCTGTTAGCCTAACAATTCCTCCTTCCTGCTTTCTTTTTTCCCTAATTCTGTATATCTAAAGAACTGTTTTTCCCTCCCTTGACCCCCCTCTGCAATATACATCTCTTTGTCTGCCTTTGCTTCTTCGACCACCCTCTTGGTTTACCTTGTTCTCATTTGATACTGTCGCCTTTCATCCTTCCCTTGTTTTTCCTTGTACTGTTGAAAGCCTTCTTTTTGTCTTTCACTGCTTCCCTGACCTTTTCCAGAGAAACATATTGATCTCTTATACCTGTTGCCCTCGGCCCAGTGGTGCTGAGGGTTGAAGCACTGGACATCACACCTCACAGCACACCGGCGATCCAGGTTTGGGAACAGACTCGGGCCATCGGGGGTCGGCAGGGAAGAGGAAGGATTGAGCATCCCATGACAGCTCTCCCTCCTTTAGGGCGGGGAAGGGGATCACATTGCTCTGCAGTGGCAACTGGCAGAGGCCGGGGGCACTGCTGGTAGTGTGTGCAGTTGAGGGTTGGAGTGTGATGGGCGGCAGCATGTAGTGTGCTGACACTATTGCACTTCCGGCTCTGAGTGAGAATAAATGGCAAAAAATTGCTGGCGGTCATGGCAGCCGATGGCTCTGTGCTGCACCCCTGGACATGAGAGGTGCGCCCCCCCAGGTATCAGGGTCCAGGTCCCCCAAGGGGGGGACTCTGTGTGCTGGCCTGCATGGAGGAGAGCGTGTCACTGGCCAGACCAGGTCTGGGAGTGCGGGTGCCAGAGGCCAGATGACTGGCTGCCCACTCCACAGATGGAGAAAGAGTGTTGTGATAAAAAAAAAATACCTGTTGCCCTGAGAAGTGGCCCTCTTGATTGCCCCCACTCTTTCCTCCACATCCCTGATGCTGTCCACTCTATCTTGTCCTGGAGCAGCTCCCTTATCTGGATGAAGTCTGCCCCTTCTGAAATCTAGGACTTCAGCCTTTGATGAGAGCTTATGTGTCCCAAGAGCCAGGGCAAACCATATAGAGTTATGATTGCTGGAACCTCAAGGCTCCCCTACCTTCACTGTTCATACCACTTCCAATTTGTTGAGTACCACATCAAGTATGGCAGCCTGCCTAGTGGGTTCCTTAACCAGCTGCACCAGCAGGCAGTCCTGCAATGTATCCAGCAGGGCCTGACTTCTGCAGCTCCTGGCCGCTGAAATTACCCAATCAATACCTGACAGGTTTAGATCTCCCACTACCACCACCTCCTCCTCCCCTTCCCCAGCCTTCCTAGTTCTGCCCCTAGCTTTTTGTCTCTCTTTTCCCCCTGTCCTGGAGGTATGTAGATTATCTCATCCATAGTTTATTGCCTGAGGATGACATGAGCTGAACCCACATCAAGTCTGTTTCCCCTTGACCACATAAACCACAAGACCAAATTTTAAGTGGTTTGTGTAAATATCACACACCGAGTATGTGTTTAAAAAAAAAAAAAGTGTTTGACTGTTGCCTATTTTTTATTTTGTATAATTACTGGTTTTGTGTTTCCTTGAGCAGTGAAGTGTGAACAGATAGTACATACCTCAAAACAATTGAGGTAGAGTAAGAGGTAATCTCTGTTACATACTGTATGTGTAATAGGAAGTGTGTAATGGAGATTTACACATACTGATTTTAGGTTGTAACCATACTTAACCAGTAATTATATCATGAGTATACCAGTGCATGCCCCAGATGAATGGTACACCTTGTGCCTACAACCACCCAGGAAGTCAGCCCAGTGGCACTGGCTAGTTGTGCACTGCATAACCCCCGCTCCCTCACTGTGGGATGGCTAGGCTCTGAGCTACCTTATAAAGTGCAGCAAATAAATAGTTACAACCTAGCTGTGTGATGCGACTTAGCCTTACAGCCTACGCTCTGGGAAAAGGGAAACAGCCACTCCCTGGAAAGAGAAGCTGTATTTATCCTGAGCAGCAACCAAAACAGTAAGCTGATTTTCAGTGCTGCCAAGAAAGCACAGCTGGGTAGCACTGGTGGTCATCTTGCTGAGTATGTCTCTCTGGAAGCCAATAAACCTGTGTCAGTACCATGCTGTCTGATGTTAGACCAAGCTCATAACAAAGCTGGTGAGAAACAGTAGCTTTGAGCTTCAACAGTGTGACTGCAGTTGGGATCTGAAGGATCTGAATATCATTATCATGGAGTTGGTATTATTTGGAGTTGGTTGTCTAGAATTTCCAATTTATTAAAATGTGTACATGATTTTCTTAGCATACTATTTTTTTTTTTTTTTATTTATATTTGACCTTTATCCTGGCAGGACCACCAGGCCATCCACCCTGGTCACGGCTCCCGGAGACCTCAACCGCCGTCTATTGCTGCTGGGGACCCACAGTCACCCCCGGCTTGCCCCCCGGAGGGTGGGGCCGTGGGCCACCTTCATGGCCCCGAACTGTAACTAGTTTCGGGTCCCGCAGCTACAGCGCTGCTATGTGAGGCTCTCCAGGAAGGGTTTACTTACGTGGTCCTGCCCACCTTCCTTTTTTCCGCCTTTTACACCCCTGGAAGGAGGCGGGACGCAGTACGACGCCAGCGTCCGCCCGCCTCCTCCCCACGCCAGGGCGCCGGTTGCGTGAACTCCTGGATCTCCACCAGGGTCCCAACGCGACCGATAGTGACCCATTACCCTCCCTCGGAGTAGGAGGAGCCCCATGGACGCTCAATCCTACTCCCCCGGCCGCCCTCCACGACCCGGATCCATTCTCGACCCGGTCGCCGCGCCGCAAGCGGAAATCCCACCGCTGCGCCGACGGGCCGGCTTCTTAGCATACTATGCTGCTGAACTATCTTGGTGGTCACTGAGACCAGTGAGATGGTTCTTCTGTTGTGGGCACTTATGTTCTATCTCCAAGTATCCATTATTGTCACTGTATCATTAGTTTATTTTACTTTTTCTTCAATCTTCAGCATCTATCTATTTATTTAAAATTTTAGTAACCGGGAAAGGCACACTGAGCCGGAGCTCATTTACAGGTGCGACCCAGGGGCGTGTGTGGAGAAAATACATGAGTAGACATAAGAGATAGTACAGCAGAGGTGCAATAAATACATGGTGATTAAACAAACTATATACATATAATAAGATACAGAACTAGTGCAGGTATCATATATTCAGCAAATACAATTGCATTTTTTTATATAGCATGATCATTTAGATCACAACAAATGACATCAAATGCTAGCTGCAGTGTTGGGCCAGTGCAAACTTCAACAGGTGGGCTAACTTCAAACGAAAAACTCTAAAAGGACTGCACTCATGGAAATTCCAATAAAGTTCACCAGACAAAGCTTAGTATACAATGCAGCTTTACTGCACAAGAATTCTTGTGGTGAACTTTTCACTGATCAGGCTGAATACCACAATGTCCCAGCTCTTCAAGACAACGTCTCTTCATCAGGGTGTGTGGCAAATAGAGGCATTGTTTATATACCCAAAATCATTAATATTCATGAATTAAGTATGACATCACAATAAAAGAAAAAAAGGTTGCTCAATGTTATAAAAATAAAAATGTAAACATTACAGATAGTGCCAACAGTGAATCTCTTAACTACATAAATTGTTCTATTAACTATTTAACATAGCTGATAGGATAAGAATTTCCAGCTGCAAAATTGTGCTATCAGTACTAATACTAAATCCATAATTTTGCTTTACTTCTTAATATAGATAGAAGAAAAGCAGAAAAGATGAGAACTAGTAGGTGCTGGAAAAATTGATCCAAAGCTCCTATTTTATTTTCAATCCATCAGATTTTAATTAATTTTATTTTTTATTTTGAACAGAGCTGTACATAAAAAGACAACAACAAGGAGAGGTAAGTTTGGGAGGGGTGAAGTTGTGGTACTAGATAAACAGCAGTATATTGATATAGTAATGGTTTTGTTAAAGATGGAAACAAATTACAGAGAACTACCCAATGACCCAACCCCTGTATTTAAGAAACAGATTACACACACTTCTTATGAAAGGTTTAGATGAAGGCAGTATTTCAGAAAATGAATATGGGTATATTTGATGAGAATTTCCTGTTGTCCCTGGCTTTTTCATACTGCCCACAATCCATAAAGATTTGTTTAAATCACCAAGAAGATAAGTTGTCTCCAGCAATGGAGCAGTATGTGAAAACCTGGCGTACTTTATGGACTTTTTCTTACAGCAATGTGTGATTGGGCTCCCCTCTTATCTAAAGGATAGCAGTGATGCTTTGAGAAAGTTTGACAAACTTATATGGGACAACAAATTAATCTGGCTAGGGATAGATGTAGAATCTCTTTATACATCTCTCAGGCATACACATGGGATACATGCAAGTAGATTCTTTTTAGAACAACTGTCTCACACCAATGAAATACCTGTTGATTTTATGTTAAAAGCATTAGAATTTATACTAAATCATAATGCTTTTGAATTTGGGAAAAAATATTACCTATAATTGTGTGGCCCTGCGATGGGGGCCAGGATGACTCCGAGTTATGCTCATTTATTTTTAGGTTGGTGGGAGTTTACTAAGGTATTTAATCAAGTTAGTAAACCCTTTTTTGATCACATAACACACTGGTTTAGATATATTGATTATTGTGTGTGTATATGGAAAGGGGGACTAGAAGAAAGAAATATGTTTATTAAGTGGTTGAACCAAAATTATTTACATCTTAAATTTACATATACTGCCTCAAAAGAAAGGTAACAATTCATCTCCAGGTAAACCAGTACAAACTAAGTGCTATATAAAGTCTACTGCTACAAATTCAGTCTTAAGAGCAGATAGTGCCCACTCCCAGAAATTGAAGGATTTGATCCCTTATAGTCAAATGGTGAAGCTTAGGTGCAATAGTTCATGTAATGATAATTTTTTGAAACAAGCTACTGAATAGAGAACAGATTTTTGGCACAGGGGTATAGTAAAGAACTACTAACCAAATCGAGAGAGAAAGCACTGAGTTTAAAAAGGGATGGACTTTTGAATAAAGAATCAGAATGTGGTGGCAGAGCTACAGAGGTGAACAATCTAATCACCTTTGTTACAGAATTTAATAATGTTGCTGGAGGTGTGGGGAACATTGTGTTTTGTAACTGGCAAATGTTATTAAGTGACAACGTGATTGGCACAGTGATAGGCATGAAACCAAGAGTGTCTTTTAAAAAGGCCAAAAACTTAAGACATACTAGTACACAGTAGACTACCTAGTTGAAAATCTGAACTGAAGACCAGTTGGCTTCCAACAAGACCAAAGGGGTTTCATAAGTGCCTACACTGTAACATATGTAAATATGCACAAACTGGTCTCAAGTTTGAACATCCAAAAAACAGTACTAAAGGTATCATGATAAACCAGTGTATTACATGTGATACCAGTTTCACAGTGTACACCTTATGGTGTCCCTGTGATCTGGTATACATAGGCAAGACTATCTGCCCATTGAAGCAGTGGATCTAGGAACATATTAATTCCATAAGCAATCAGAGAACTGTCACACCACTTAGGTGTCATTATGCTAACAAGCATAGCTCCTGCCCTGACTCTCTCAGATTCATGGGTCTTGAGCAAGTGGAAATTCCAAAAAGAGGTGGTGATAAAAAGAACTTGTTGCTGAAAAGGGAGAGTTTGGGGATTTTTACAATGCAAAGTGTAAAACCTTCAGGTTTAAATGACAAATGGGCTCTTAAACCACACCTCCTTTGAAGGCTAGCATAAATGACAGTGTCATACAAACAAATAGTTGCTTAAAATGTTGCAATGACATTTGAGCAGTATAAATATAGTATGTTGATGTTTTATTAATGTTACTAATTTATCTGTCTCTTTCTTTTCTGCAGTTCCACACTATCTTTTTATCTTCATTTAGGAGTTCAGACTTATCCATGTTTGTTTCCTTGAGTGTGCACTTTCCTTCCACTCTTTTAACCCTCCCCCCCAAAAAACACAATTATTGTGCAATAAAGCTGCATTGTATACCGAGCTTTGTCTAGATAAACCCCAGGACCAGACAGTATGCACCCACGGGCGCTCAAGTAATTGGCTGCAGACCTGTCTGAGCCCCTAGTAGTGCTATTCAATAGCTCAATTCAGACAGGGATAGCTCTGAAAGACTGGAGGGTAGTAAATGTAGTTCCGCTACACAAGGTGGGGAGACAAGGAGCAACTGGGGAATTACAGACTTGTAAGCCTTGCCTCTGTAGTGGGTAAACTGATAGAGTCACAGATCAAAGAGAACCTTTTGGAATAACTAGTGAGCAACAGTTTACAGGATAGTAAACAAAAGTAGAGCAACTCTGGAGCAGTCACCTCCCTATTAGCATGCTAATGTGCACCTATGCATACTATTCTGGCAAAGTATCAACCAACTAGTCAGGAATAACTTCTAGGAAAGCTTTATTCCATAACAGAAAAAAGATTTGTACATACATATAGTATTGATACAAAAGACACACATATTGAGTGCAATCCTCGAAAACCCATTTATAAATTTCTTAAAATTACCATAATTATCACACTGCACTAAACTAGCTAGCCCAGATAGTCTGGACAAGTATCTGCACTAGCCTGAGAATCCTATCTACCAGTGTCTGATATACACTTAATGCGGAACACATTGTTCCAAAGATCAGACAATGTCTAGTACTTTTTTTGGAACAAAGATGAACAAAGATGGTCATTGAACCAGTGGGAATAAATAGCACTCGAGATAACAGAAGGTTTTTTTGGGGGGGAGGGGGAGCTCAATAAGGTAGAACTGTATAAGTGAACACAAGGGTCAATGATAATCACCAAAAGGCTGTATGTCTTTCCAGAATTACAAACAGAGAAAGGTGATGGACCGAAAAGGATCTGAACAGCCCATCTTATCTGTCCCAAGATTCTCTACTTGGAGATGCTGTAGTCTCCATCCTCCCTCCTAGTCACTCTTCCCCCTCTACTTCCTATCTGATGACTCCTTTTTATCTGTCTTACTTCCTCTTGAATCCAACTATGGTCTTTGCCTCCTCAAGCTTATTAGGGAGTTTGTTCCACCCATCCAACACCCTTTCCATGAAGTAATACTTTCTAATGTCCTTTCTGACCCCCAGCTTGAGCAACATGCCTCCTGATGGATGCGCTGTTTCTTAATGTGATTCAGATTTGCTTTGTCCACTGTGTTGAACCCAATTCATGAACTTGAAAATCTCTGTCATGTTCCCCCCTCTCCCTTCGGTTCAACAATGAATACACATTGGAACTTTTCTGTCTCTCATCATATGCTGTGCCTTACAGCTTTTTAAAGTCTCCTGGGCATGAGTAGTACTGGTCGGCATCAGGGGCAAAAGAGATACATCAGACGTCAACCAGCACAACTCACACCCTGGAGACAGACTTTAAACAAGCTGAAAATCCAGCAATGAACTGCAAAATGTGTGTAGTTTTGCATGTACTCTCAACTGAAAATTATTGTTTGACTATATGATGAAGGACCACCCCCATGAATAAGCTGTTTAGCAAAATGTTGGTGGCCATGGAAACTTGAATGAGGAGAAATACTAATAACAGCAGTGATTGAGTTGTCTTTTTCTTGCAGCTAAGCCATCTGTGTCACTACATTTAAGATGACGATTAAATTAGTCTGACACAACTGGCCCTTAGTGAATCCATGCTGGTTCCCACCCGTTAAGCTTTTTTCCTCTAAGAATGTGACTGTCCCCACCTAAATAATTGTCTCCAGAAGTTCACTATAGCTGTCAGGCTCACAAACCTGTAGTTTCCTGGGCTTTCTATGATTCTTTCCGTATCACTCACTTTGTGTAATGGATCCATGTCTGACACCTTCCAGTCCACAGCCACTACACCTGTTGCTACTGATTCTCCAAAGAGGACTACCAATGGTTCCACTAGCACATGCTTAATTTCCTTCCGCACCCTGGGGAACACTGAATAAAAGCATTCAGTATACATGCCTTCTCCACATCATCCCCTATACTAGCCCCATTCTTCCTTATCCATTCTGGAGGAGACGCTGAGATGCTGTAGAGGAGCCATTCAGCTAATGCATGATTATGCTGTTTTAAAGTTTCTAAAAGGTACGCCAGGATAGCAGTTCATATATTGTAATATATATTTTATCATTAAGTTGTACAGATGTGCCAACTTGAATTGAGTTGTTTACTTGCAGACAGTAGGAAGAGTTTCTAAAGTCTCTAACAGTCTCAAAGTCTTGAAGAGTCAAAGCTGCTCTTGCGAGCCAGCCCAGCAAGCTGAGGGTGGCTTCAGAACATACAGCAGAGAATGGTGTAATGAGAAAAGAGAAGAAAGTGGAGAGCAATGAAAGCAATGTGAAGAGGAGAGAACTGAGAGGGACGTTGGGCTTGATTTTCAAATGCTGACACGGGGCTTGCGTCAAGCCCTGTGTCAACCCCATTCTTTGGCGCAGCTTTGTCAAACTTCTTTGACACAAGTGCACCCGATTTTAGTACATTGGGTGCAGTTGTGACAGTTTCCATGATTTAAGGCACCTTGCATCAAATATTTGGCGCAAGCCCCATAAAATAAGTTCCCCAAATGGCACAATTTAGCCAGGGAAAACCTGGTCTACCTTGTGGCATTTGGCTCTCGGGATTGGAAATCCCAATCACTGGCCGAGTGAGTACCGCAAGCCCCATGCGCCAAATGATCGATGCATCAGGGTCTTGCAGCATTCACAGGGCTTTGAAAATTGAGGCCATTGACTTGTATTTGTAGGTAGTGGTCATATCCTACTGCTCTAGCATCACTTACTCAATTTGCTTAATAAGCGAATATATTATAGGCAGGTAAAAATGGGCAGACTGGGTGGGCAAAGCAGCCCTTATCTGCCATCAGATTCTATGTTTCCATGTTTCTATTATAAGCAAGCTTGCTTCACCATGAAAGGTTCGATTAATGCCATGGTTATGTGTTCATAATTTTTTGGTGATACTTTGCCCCAATGTAGTTATATTTGATAAAACAATATACATTTTTTTGTTTTTGACATTTTTCATGCCACTTGTAATCTGTGATGTCACGTCGTCACATACAAATAAACACTTAAGCAGCTTGCTAAGTCTCAGTTATACAGACTCAGTAGGGAGGGGCAAGAGATCAGCATTTATGTTGAAGAGCTTTTCTGTGTTGTTTTTTTTTTGCTTCATGATACAGGTAAACCACATAAGCTCCAAGCTGGGTGTTTATCTTTTTGTGTCTGTAGAACGTGTGTTCTTTTGCTAAAGGGCCCAGCAGGACCAGAAACGCGTTAGGCAATTGAATAAACTTTTTAAAATGTTTTTCTCTCTTGTACCAGTTTTTTTGTGGTGGTGAGTGCCTGGATTTGTGTTTTTCAACCTTATCAGTATGTCTCCTGATGAAGAGGCTGAAGAGCCTCAAAGTACTGGGGATCCTACCTGGCTGCAGTGTACTTAATGCGGTGATGGTACACACTAGGTGTTGAATGGAAAAATAAAGTGATTTTCACTGCATCACCTGATCTACAAGTGCATCCTTCTTACTTTGACTGTGTCTAGCTATTTGATTGCACTGGGATTAACCATGAGCGCTGATATTAAAAAACAAGCAAGGTCCACTCAGACACCGGGAATGGAGTACATTTATATTACAGAGGATCGGGACGGGGGGTCTGCTAGATGCCAGGATATGTTTTCCATTTCTTGTACAGGGATCGGGATCAGGATGGGGAGGTACGCTAGATGCCAGAGACTGTTGTTATATCTTTATACAGGGATTGGGATAAGGGGCAGGACCACTGGACACCAGGGAATACTGATATAAACAGCGGGCATGTGTGCAGGTGGGGGGAGGGATCACTGGACAATTGGGTGAGGGATCAGGTGGGGGGGACCATTGGACACCAGGGAATACTGATATAAACAGCGGGCATGTGTGTGGGTTGGGGGAAGGACCACTGGACAATTGGGTGAGGGATCGAGTGGGGGGAGGGACCACTGGACACCAGGGAATACTGATATAAACAGTGGGCATGTGTGCAGGAGGGGGAGGGACCACTGGACAATTGGGTGAGGGGTTGGGTAGTGGGAGGAACCACTGGACACCAGGCAAATATACCTTGCATATCGGGCCCACATTCAATGATGGGGGTTACCACTAGCACCAGGGAAAGATATATATACATAACGTATTGGGCTGGCGATCGGCTAGGGGACCACTAGCACCAGCAGAATATTTATTTTCTATCAGGCATGGAATTGGGTTGGGGGAAGGACCACTGGACATCAGGGTCTATTGTGCAGAGGGTCGGGCGGAGAGTCAATGCAGTACCTCCACCAACCACTAGGGCTGCGCAGGCTTAAGGCCAGGTCTTAGTCAGTGGTATTTGCTCCACACAAGAGGACTGCACAAAAGGCCCTTGCACAGAGCAAATGCTCTGTGAATCAAACAGTGCCGATATTCAGGTCTCCTCCCCATCATTTGCATTGCGTCCCCCTCCACACTTTGCCCCAGCACAAACCCCATGTGAGCGTGCAAACTGGGCTTCTGTGAACAGGAACTCAGTGCAAAACTGGGTTTGCGCCAGGGCAAAGTTGTGTGAATTCGGGCCCTGGCTTTTTATGCTAAATTATATTCTCAAAAAATATGTGATAAGTATTTCAACATAAATTTATGCATGTTTTATAGATACTAGAGTTGCTTTTGACTCAGTAAGTAGAAGAATCCTTTGGGACAAGTTACAAGCTCATAATATTGATGTAAATTTTGAAGGTTGCCTTGACTAAAAGGGTTGATCCAAACACATTGACAATCCTCACTGCACATACTGAAGCTGTTGTGGTTTTGCAACCCCCCCTTATATCTTTTCTGGTAGCATTAAATTACTATCACTTGCACTAACTGTACTGCGCTGTTATCACTTCACTTAACAGAGCTTGTAGGAGGTAGTAATTTCAGGGGACTAGCTCATATGATATCACTCGCCCAGATTTGTTTTTCCCTGTTACTATTCTAGCTTCCTGGAGTTCTTCAAATTATTGTGCTTTAACATTTACCTGTCATGGGCTTTTATACAAAAATATTTATTTCTGCCTGTCTGTGATTTTTTTTGTAGGGAAAAGCCAATATCAGTTCAAAGACACTGTCCTTTGGCCAGAGTTGCTTAGTGTTTTCCTACACCCGAGTAGAGCCGTTATTAAATTGTCTGTATATTTCTTGTAATCTCCTGGATCGTATCTGAAGATAGGCATTTATTTGTCTAGTTTGCTTGCCTGGTCATCAAATGCTAAATGAATAAAAAAATCGCTCACAGTTTTAAAATTATTACAGTCAAATACATAAACCAGAGTGAAATTCAGTAGAGATGGTGTGCCAACTTATCCAATCTACATTTCTAGGGGCATTAAGCAGGGGTGTTTACCAGCTCCATGTTTGTTTAATTTGTATATAGCCAGCATAGTAAAGTGCCTATATAAGGTAAATATGTTTCCTCCTAAGATTAACAAGGATATTAAAATTTTGATGTATGTTGACGATGCAGCTTTGCTTTCCCCAACTCCTCTGGGACTTAAAAGTGCCATGGCTGCAGTTGTAGCACATTTCAAAGAATTAGATCTTGAATTAAATGTCAGTAGGACAAAGACCATAGCTTTTGGGGGTAGAAACAAAGAAGTGAGCTGGAACACCAAGGGTGAGGATTTTGAGGAAGTTGTTGAATTTTGCTATCTGAGTGATACTTTTAATAAAAATATAAACTGGATTCCCCAAATTTAAAGAATAAAAGAAACTGCGAATAAAACAATTTTAGGGCTTTTGGGGCTTTGGGGGCTTAACAGATTTGTCAGAAATGTTGCTGATAATTCTTATAAAGTTTTAAAAACTGCATTCGAGACCAAGGTTGTTAATCGCATTTTATATGGGAGCGAGGTATAGAGCTTGAATCTATTCAGAATTTCTTTATAAGAACAGTTCTTGGACTACAGTTTGTTACTCCAGGAATTTAATATTATTAAAAGTGCAGTTAGGTTGTTAAAGCATATTAGCAATATGGGGGAGAAAAGACTATCAAACATCTGCTGGATGGGAGCACAAACAAGAAGAGATAACTGGTTTGGTAGTCTAAATAAGATTTTAACAAAGAATAGAATGTGTAATTTATGGTCTGAGGTTGTTCACCTCTCCATTTCAAGATATGCAAAAGAAGCAGAACAAGACGGCCCACCGACACAGCGGTAGCACTACCACTCGTGATGCCAGCGACCCGGGTTCAGGAACGAGCCTGGGAAGCTGGAGGACCAGCTGGGGGAGGAGGCTTGAGCATCCCAGGGACTGTTTGCCTTCTCCGGGGGGGGGAGGGGGAACCAAGGCTCGGCGCTTGGCTGACCCCGGGTGGAGACCCGAGGTACAGCAAGCCCAGCCAGTAGTAAGGGAGCCATGTGTTGGACATCGGTTTTCAGCACCTTGATGTCAGGGTGCACACCACATGGGGAAAAATGAGAAAATGAAGCGCGGCACCTCCAGTAGATGGAGCGTCAAGCCCTGATCCCCAATGCACCTGCCTGCCTCGGAACTGGCATCCCGACGAAACTAGGAACACGGGGTGTACGGTCCCCCACCTCAACCTCGCCTGGGGGTTAGAACCAAGGCCCCATGGGGGACGGACTGCTCCGGGAACATTTAGGACAGTGAGGACTGAAGGCAGTAGGCAACTCCCAATGAGTGGAGTGTCATGGGACCAGGGGAGTATAAAGAGAAAGTAAAAAAAAAAAAAGAAGCAGAACAAAGAATGAGAGATATAGTGACGCAAAAAGATTTGAAAAGGATTTACACTATGGCTAACTCAAGATAATACTCAAATATTAGATATATCACTGGGACTACAAATTATTTGTACATCTGTGAGAATAAAGCATATAGAACAACTCTATCAAGTTTTAGTTATGGCATTTAGTTAGGATATTTGCCTAATACAAAGACTAACTTTGGCAAAAACTGTATTGAAAAATGTTCCTGTAACAATCAGCAATTTATTTTTCATTTTTTGTAATTTCTTTTTAGCCCCCTTCAGACCTGCACTGTCACCTGACTACACCTACTGACACTGCTATCCCCATGGGACCCCCCCCCCATGGAGCCGTGGCTTACCCCTCCAGGCAGGGACAGAGTGGGAGTGGGGAGCCAGGCCTCTTAGCCCAACCTTTCGGTTCCATACCTTCATGTCTGTATCAGGAGTCTGCTCTGGGCCACAGCGTCAGTGGTGGGGGCCTATTTGACCCTCATGTGGGTGTCGCACTGGTCTGAAAATTTTGAAGTGCCCCCCCCTCCGGAGACAGGATGTGCACTGATGCCAAGGCATAAGCCAGCATCCATCACGCTCCTCCCCCTCTGGACTGCACAGGTATGCTGATCCTCCAGCCACTACTAGAGGAGAGTTGCGCACTGAGCTAAGGTTCCCCGCACTGCCCGGAGGAGACGAGCAGTCCCCTGGATGATCAAGCCTCCTCCTGCCCCCACCCCTCAACAACCCAAGCCCATTCCCGAGCATGGGTCACCGGCGTCAAGAGCGGTAGTGCTACTGCTGCACCAGTGGGCCGAACAACATGCAATTTATATCAGTGGGACCTCTTTTGCTATATTGTCCTGCTCTCAGGAAAGGAAGAGGAAGATGGATAGATTCACTGCTATGTAGAAAAAATGTTTCCTCCAGTATTAAAACAAACTCCAGTCAGAGCTGATATGGCTGCGATGAGTGGCAAGACTATGGAGGAGCTCTCGCCATGGTGCCTGAGTCTGCCATACTTAAGATGGCCACCGTGAGAAGAATGTGCATGTACAATACTTGCACATGCACAGTTAGCGTCAGTGGACATCTTAGGTACAGCAGCAGTAACTTCTTCAGTTGCTGAAACAAAGTAGTGCCCTGTGAAGGGGATGTATTTATGTGGCCTCTGTGAAGTAAGTGAGAAGAAGTAGAAGGGAAAAAAAGACCATTATGGTTCTCTAGGGAAGATGGTGAGGGAAAAAAGGGAGGCATTCAGAAGGTATAAGAAGATGCAGAAGGAGGAATACAGGGAGGTATACCAAGCAAAATAGAGGGAAGGAGGAACGGCAGTGAGGGTAGCAAAGACACAGACCGAAAAAGGATAATAAAAGGGGTAGTTAAAAGGGATAAGACTTTCTTTAGGTGCATGAGTGAGAAGAGGAAAGCAAGGGGAGGGATAGTGAGGATAAGGAGGGTGGCAGAGGGAGACTGTACAGAAGGGGATCAAGAAAAAGCAGACATTCTGGACACGTACTTCTCCTCAGTCTTCAAGGTGGATGGAGGTGGGGATGGACCACCAGGAAGCAGCAGGAACAAAAGGGGGGGGTGGGCACAAGTCCTTTTTCGGAGTAGAGTCCTGAAGGGACTTGATGCTCTGAAAGTGGACATGGCTATGGGACCAGACGAGATACACCCAAGGGTACTAAAGGAACTCAGGGATATGCTAGCTGCCCTACTTGATGGCCTTATTCAGCAGCTCACTGGAAATAAGCTTGGTTCCCGAGAACTGGAGGAGTACAGATATGGTCCCTCTTCATAAAAGCAGAAGCACTGATGAAGCTAGCAACTACAGGCAGTCAGTCTCACATTACTGGTGGGAAAGTTAATGGAAACCCTGTTAAAGGAAAGGTTGGTAGAGTATCTTGAATCCAATGGGCTGCAACACCAAAGGCAGCAAGGATTTATGGAGTAGGGAGGAGGTCATGTCAGACAAACCTGATTGATTTCTTTGACTGGGTGACCAAGGAAATATATCCAGGGAGGGCAGTGGACATGGTCTATCTGCACTTTAGCAAGGCCTTCAACACTGTGCCACACTGGATGCTGATAAAGAAACTGAGCAGCATAGGGGTGGGATCCAAAGTGGTGAAAAGGGAAAGGAACTTTTTAATGGATAGGGGACAGAGGGTGGTGGTTAACAGCACTCACTCTAATCAAAGGAGAGTGACCAGCAGAGTGTTGCAGGGCTCTGTACTGGGACTGGTCCTCTTCAATGTCTTCATAAGTGACATTGCAGAAGAGCTGGAAAGAAAGGTATGCCTTTTTGCAGAGGACAACAAAATCTGTAATAGGGTGGACATTCAGGATGGGGTGGGAAGAATGCATAGGAACACTGGGAAACATGAGGAGTGGTCAAGAGCATAGCAGTTGGGGTTCAATGCCAAAAAGTGCAAAATCATGCACCCAGGGCACAGGAACTCAGGAGTTGAGTAAAGGATGGGGGAGGTGCTGACAGTCACTAATCAGGAAAGGGACCTTGGGGTTATCATATCTGATGACCTCGAATTGGCAGGGCAGTGTGACAAAGCAGTGGGTAGGAGGGCTAGTGGGATACTGAGATGCATAGAGGAGAGGTATCTCCAGCAGGAGGGAAGTGGTGTTGCCACTGTATCACTCACTGGTTAGACCCCACCTGGAGTATTGTGTCCAGTTCTGAAGACCACATCTGAGAAAGGACATAGGCAGGGTGGAGGCAATCCAGAGGAGGGAAACTAAAATGTGCAGGGGCTGCATCAAAAACCCTATAAGTAGACACCCTGGGATCTCAACATGTACAACCTGGAAGAGAGGGGAGCAAGAAGAGACATATTAGAGACCTACAAGTACCTCACAGGGGTGAACTCTCATTCAAATGTGAAAGAGCACCAGGACTAGAGGGCATGCAATGAAGTAGAGGTGGGGGTTTAAGGGGCATGTGAGGAAGTGCTACTTCACAGAAAGAATAGTGAATGCCTGGAACAGATTGCTAGAGGAAGTGATGGAGGTGTAAACAGTAGGGGGCTTCAAGCATGCGTGGGATAGACGTAGGGGAATATTAGTAAATAAGCAGGGAGGAGGTAGGGTCACCAGAAACCAGTTAGGTTCTGCAGCTACACATTAGGCAGGGACCATCTGTGCAGACTGGGTGGGCCAAGCAGTCCTTTTCTGCTGACAAATTCTGTTTCATTGTTGTGCCACTACAGCACTTTGTCAGGGGCAGACCCACGAGTGCTTTGCTAATTCTGTCTTTGATTCACTAGTATTGCATCCCACCCCTTGATAGCGTCACTCACCAACCCACTGTGTGAGAATGCAATCCTAAGATCCACAAAATGTTGTCCTTTCTGACTCCAGTCATTCCCTAGTCCATGGATGGAAGGATAAAGTCACCTGTTAACATTATTTCTCCCAATCCTGACACTTTTTTATCTCCCTCTCCAGAGCTTTATCCATCTCGACCATTTGATATGGTGGCTGTACCCTTTCCCTACCCTATGCTTCTTGCCCCCCTTTTCATGACATGCATCTACAGTGACTCTACCCCCACCCCTTCCTTGGTTGCTGTATCTTCAGACACCATATCTTCCCTCACATGCACATTGCAACCCCTCCTGTTTTCTTTGTCCTTCCTGAAGAGTTTGTACTTTGGAATATTTAGGTTCTAGCTGTTCTTCAAATTAGTTGAAGTTGCAATAACAACCACTATATCTGTTTCCTTTGCAGCCAACACCACCTGCATATTACTCATCTTGTTGCCCAGACTTCTGGCTTTTGTGCACATCTTCCATTTGTCTTCACACATCCTTCTAGGGTTTCATCCTTTTGACCCCTATGCTTTATTCCTTGTGTAACCACCCAGTCTCCTGGGGTTACTAGAATCCCATCAGTATTATTGTTAGAAAGGCAGCAGGCAGCTGGTAGGGAGCTCATTAGGGGCCTTTTACATAATGACATCATTGTTTGCACAGCTAGCCTGAGGGAAGAATGATTATGTCATTCAGAACTCTCACAGCAGCATAAGTCACACTGTGTGGACAGCTGATCTGGAGAGCTTAGAATGCCCAGTTCTAGTTGTCAGTTGTTCAGTGAGGAGGTGAGAGTGGCAGAAGGACTGCCAGTCGGGCACTGAGGTGAGGGCCTAGCATGTCTCACCCTAGTGGAGTATCATGTCCAGCTTCCAGTGAAGTGGTGGAGACCAGTGCTACAGCAGGATTTCCTAATTTCTATTCCCAGTGAAGTGGAAAGAACTACTTGTTCTTAGTGGGCTCAAGGGAAAATCCCCTGAAGGTTCTGTGTGTGTTTCAGCTGCCTTGGAAAGGAATCTTTGAGAGACTGTTTGATCTACTACCCAGGAAAATGCCTTTTCCTTTTGTTGTTCCATGCCCAGTGGACTGGACGACCAGTTTGTGGGTACTGTTCTAGAAGACAAGATCTCTGCATACTTTAGGGACTCGTAGTCTGGGGTGTGTGTGTCCCCATAGATAAGGCTGGATCACACCTGTCAGTGCCCTTAGTTCACACAAGTGAGTGAATGTTCTGTTTAAACTGTTCACCCAAGTGAGTGCAGTTTGTTCTTTGGTCACCCCAATATGTGACGACGTTAAAGTGTGGGACCCCTAGCATTTCAGTGGTAAATGGGGGTTTCAATGGTGTAACCCTGAAGAATGGCAGAGACTGCCGGTTGGGGCCAAGGGTGGGAGGAACGCCATCTAAGTGCTTATAAGGCCAGGCTTCCTGGTTCATAAAGGGCACCAGTTATACCTGAGTGAGGGCCAAGCTACAGGTTTAGGTGTGTGGCTCAGTTTCACTTAATTGCACCTATGTTTGAAGAAGAGTTCTCAGTGTGTGGCTTAGATTCACTAATGACACTCATGGGAGGAAAATGTTCATGTGTGTGGCCAGGTGTCCACTAAATGCACCATTTGGGAAATTGGGAAGAAAATGTTGTTTTGTGTGTTCATGAACTGTACTGCATGCACTTAGAGTTCTTGAAATGTACCTGTCCTGCCTAGACCGACCCTTGGTGGTCCACTTCTGCTTTAAATTTCCATCTGTTGAATAAAGTCATACTGCACAATCCCAGTTGCTGTTCTGGACATTCCGATTATTGCTTCTGGTTGTGTGGATTTACTGAGGCCCACTCAGCAGGTTAGATCTAGCATATGCCTAGCTGTTTCCACTCAGGACCTGGGTTGTACTGTTTACACAAGGTTCACGTTGTTTTGTTTCTATACTCCCGGCCCTCTCTTCCTCTAGAAAATAAGCCAGGTATACATCCTAACACCAGGGGTGGTACCTACCTTTTGTAAAGTAAAATGGTATGCCAGCATGTGGATACCAGTGTTCCAGATTTTCATGGGGGTTGTGCTCACTAATTAAAAAGTGGCCTGGGGGTTACAGTTGCCTTTCCTCTTGTTTCTCCATCCCACTAGTACCCCCCCAATAGGGTTGGTCAGATGTCTCAATATCCCATCTGAGCTAGGATAGTGGGATACTAGGATAATCCATATCCGAATCTGACAGCCAATCCTAGTGTCTGATGTCACCAGATTAGGATACGGATATCTTAAATCCAACTATCCTACAATCCCAAACACAGTCACCCCAACTCTGCAATTAAACAACCCCTCCCCAAATCACACATAACCCAAAGCCTAACTGCCCCCCTGTCCCACTGATTACTTACCAAACTGAAGCAGCTGCAGAACTGTTCTCCGCTCCGGTTCTTTCTTCCTGTATCCAACGCCTTATTATAAAGTTAATACCGCCGGTCCCGCATCACCCCCCCAACCCCTTAACTCATACTACCCCCAGCCTGAACAAAAGAAACAAGACCCTAAGTCCCCCAGATCTGAGCAAGTACTCCCCCACCCAACACACTCACTAGCCCCCACGCCTTTGTCTTATAATAAATATATAATTAAACATAACTTATCTGGAGTCTGCCACCCCCTTGCAAATCATACTGCCCCACCCTTGCACAAAAGAAACAAGGTCCCTGTTCCCTGGATTCAAGCAAGAACCCCTTACTCAACACACCCACTAGCCTCCACCTCCCTCCTACCCCCCATAGCACCCAAAGAAGCAGTGATCATGGTCCCACGGCTGAGTGACTTGCACTCATCTTCTCTCCTCATTCCAGTATGTCGCATTTGTGAAAACACATCCTCCTATAGTAGTAACATTTGACTGGCTGACAGTCAGCCAAACAGACAATTATATTTCAGCCCAGATTTATCAAAGAGCTGCACTTTACTGTTGCTCAACTTGGTGGTGTAGTGAAAAGGTCTACCACCTGATAAACAAGAGACTGTAGGTTCCAATCCAGGCATGAACCACTCATTTTTATATTTTCTACAAAGTCAGTTTCACTGGCGTGGGTGATCAAGGGTTTAAAATTAATCCAATGATAAGCTAGCCCAGTGGCATGGAGGGTTGAGGTGCTAGATGCCTAACCTGTCGCCGTGCAGGTGACCCGGATTTCAGAATGGACTCGGGTCGCTGGGGTTTGGCCAGGTGAGGAAGGACTGAGCATCTGGAGAACTGCTCTCCTCCCTTGAGAAGGAGGGGAAATGAAAATTATGTACCTATTGTAATTTCTGATCTTTCTGTGTATCTTCACCATTCATCACATTTGGGTTCTGGCCGGAGGTCACGACCCCGCAGGAGCTCTTTTTTTTGGGGGGATGGGTGGAGTCGACGCACCAACAGTGCCGCCCTCGAGGCCGACGCATTGCGTGGCATTTGCGGGTTGGCCATTAGGTGTTGTTGACCCGCCCTCCCACCAGTTCTGAGTCACCATAGAGTAAGAAAGAGTTGGGAGGGAGGGACAAGGAAGTCCAAGAGACAGACAAAGGAAAAGATAAACAAACTAAAAGGAGAAATAAACGATGGAGAGGACAGAAGGAGAGTGAGAAAAACTAAGGGGATTGGGAAGGGGCCCCATCTCTGGAATCAGAAAAGGAAATGGAAGGAGGGAGGGAAAAACAAGAAATGGTAGGGGGAGGACATACCCTGGACCGATGACTGTCCTCCAGACTGGATTAGTAGCCAGAAGAAGTAGCCAGAAGGCTGAATTGCCAGAATTCAAGGCACAGAATCACTGGCAAGAAACTCCAGCATGAGCAGAAGAGGCTATTCTGGGAGAAAGAAACAGGATCCAGAGTTGTCCCCCGAAACCACATAACTGGAAGGGGAGAAACAATAGGTTTCTTTTAATTAAATTTGAGAGATGAGTCCCTAAGGACAGGAATTGAGGAGGACAGAGGAAGAGAGAAAGAGAGAAGAGAAGAGAGGTCAACCACCAACCCCCACCCCAAAGAGGTGGAGCCAAGGCATTGAGGAGAGAAGCACCTTCTCCCCTGATATATCTTCCCTCCTGTCAGAAGGTAAAAATCTCCTTATGTGCCCCAGGTCACCCTGCTCCTGACCAGTGGAAAGGAAGATGGGAAGGGGGGCACACAGAGGGAGGTGGTGCCCAGAGACTGAGGCCCCAGGGGAATGGAGGGTGGGATTTGTGATGAATGGTGAAGATATACAGAAAGATCAGGAATTATGGTAGGTACATCATTTTCCTATCTTATCTGTGTCAATCTAAAAGGTGGGTTCTCTGGTACGTGGAGGAATCACCTTACGCCGGGCCAAGGGTGACAACCAGGAAAGAAGTAGCCATGCCATCCACCTAGTGCAGATCGCTGTCCCTACAACCCTGGAAGCTACCTCATTGGCATCATAAGATGCCCTCACTTGGTGCCTTGCTAGCTCCAGGCCATGTGCAGAGCATGCAATGGCTTGTCTGGTTACCTCTGAATCAGGCATAGAAGCTAGAAGTTGAACTAGCCTGGGCCACAGGAACCTATTTTAGGTAGCATAGTGGGCCTGATGGGCAGAAATTGAAAGAAGCAACCATGCCGAGTGAAGGTCCTCCTCTCCCAGAAGTCAAAATCCGTGGAATCTTGATCTGGGAGACTGTCACGGTGGAGGGCACGAAGCCCATTAGGAGTGTCCAGCTGCATCAATCCTGACTGAGGATGAGGCATATGACCTGGAGACTCCAGGTGGTCACAACACCTCTGGTTCAGATCCTTAGGGAATGGGACTCCAGAAAAGGATCTTTGCCAGAACTGCAATGATGCCTCCTGGAAAGGAGCAGGCCAGGTGGGCACCACAAGGGTGGCCGCACTGAAGTCACCTAAGAAGACACACGTCGAATGCTCTGGATTGTGCTGAGTGGGTGGGGTGACCCACAGGCCTTCCATCCTCCTCACGAGGAAATGCTGATACTCCACAAGAACAGCAGCAGGGGAGATGTGGACAGAGATCTCCTCTCCTCCAGAAGAGGAGGATGAAGAAGTGGAAGACCTCAGAGATCCAAAGGTAGGCTGCTCAGGGAGAGGGTGGAACACTGCTCATCCATGGCCCTGACGTACATAGGAAAGTGAGCAGACACACCCCTGAATTGCTCCCAGGAGAGAGGTCTCTTAGGGCCATGAATGCCTGGGACAGCAGGAGACAGTGACAGAGGAGTGGGGACTAAGTCAACAACAGAAGGAGACCATCCTCTGTCCAGGCAAGAGAGCACACCAGGAGCCTCAAGGGAAGGAGGAGCTCTGGAAAGCCCAACAGCTGACAGCTGATCCACCATGCTGGAACTGCCTAGGCCATGCCCTGAACAATCCCCCCCCTGTGAGGTGACTGGGACCATGAAAATCCAAAAGGATGGTCCATTCCCTCCAAAGACCAGGGCCCTCTTGAGGAGACTGAGAAGGAAGGGCGGGGGTCTGCGCTATGACTCTCTCCCGAACCCTGGTGGTTCCCGGAAAAGGGCTGCCATGTCAAACCCTGACCCCTCAACCCCTCAGAATATGAAAGAGCCCTCCTGCTCCTCGTAAACACTAGCCTAGGCAGCTGACAACCCTGGTCAGTCCCCGAGGAGACCACCCAGGGAGTAGCACCCTCCCCTCATGTGGGTGCTTCGGTAAACCCTAAAGTTGGGCGATCCAGACACACCACCTGAGAGGGTAGCCCAACTAAGGGGGCAGAAAACCCTCCAAGTCCAGGCTGCAGGGCAATAGTGGCCTGCAGTATCACCTGCTGGTCAGCCCCCTGACCCTAGACTCAGGGGCTACCGCCCGTTCCTCAGAGGGAGGCCGGCTCCAGTCAGCTGAGGTAACCACCAGGGTGTCCACATGGGCTGCCAACTCCAAAGAGTCAGACAGCTGGTCCGAACCAGACTTGGAGTCCGTCTCCAAAGAGGTAGAGACCGAAGTCCGGTGCCAGACCGTTTGCGGATGCTCGCTCCTGTCTGGTCCGAAAGAGGTGCCAGTCCAGGTGTCCGCACCAGAACCAGCATTGAACTCCCCCATGGCACAGCAAATGGTGCCCAAAGAAGAGACAGTGCCGAGAGTGGCAGCAGAGCCAGAGTCGATGTCTGTCACAGTGCCACAAACAGCACCGGAGTCAGGGATGATGCTGACAGTGACACCGACAGCTCCCTCACCACGACACCTCCCATGGCACCGTGTCCATGCTCAATGCCACAAGCGGTATCGGAACTAGACACAGTGCCATCCCCAGCCTCAGTGCCGTGAATGGCGCCAAGGCAAGAAACAGTTGAAGACAATGCCGTAGAACCTCCCACAGTGCTGTCAGCACTGTCGGCACCACAAACATTGTTGACAGCAGAGACAGCACTGAGCAGTGGACCGGTACTGACCATGGCACCATCAGAGCCCATGGCGCTGCGAACGTCACTGAGGCCCAAAACGACACCAATGGACATGTCAAGGACAGTGCTGACCCAGGCTTCCCAGCCCGAGGAAACAACACCGGGGAAGCCTTTGCCCCCGAAAGGGCGATTGCCAGAGTGGTGCCTCCCACCCACTCCCCAGGGGGAATGGACTGGGCCCCCTGCACCACAGAAGGGGCTTCTGCCATGGTGAGGCTACAAGAAGCAGAAGCCCCCTCCTCCATGGTCTGTATAGAACCGGGAGGGGACCCAGAGGAAAGGCCGAGAGACCGCGGCTTGGCCCGACGAGTGCGCTCTCATCCCCTGAAAGTCAGCAGAGCTCATCCAACTATCCACGCACATTGATCCAGGACACGATGATCCATAGAGAAACAGACATCGTACAAATCCATGTTGTGAAGAGGGCCAAGACACGCAAGACAATGATCATGCTGGTTGGTAACGGAGTACTTGCATCCGCACGGGCACTGACGCATAGGGGGCCACCCCGCTTTCAGTGACTTTTTGTCCTCTGACCTAGACATGATCGATGGAAAAACAATTAAAAAACAGACTCGACATCGCTGAAAAATAATAAAAGGAACAGTCTTACCAACAGCAGCGTCAAGTAGGGCGAAACGGAACCGGCAGGTAAAACTTTTGGCGTCGAAGACACTAGACTAGGCTGTAGTTGCTTGGAGCTCCTCACGAGGTGCAACCTCTATGGCAGGAGATGAAGAACTGGTGGGAGGGTGGGGTCGACGACACCTAACAGCCAACCCGCGAGCACCATGCAGTGCGTCTGCCTCGAGGGTGGTGCCGCCCATCCAAAAAAAATAAAGTGCTCCTTCGGGGTCCTGACCTCTGGCCAGAACCCAAATGTGATGAATGGTGAAGACTGACAAAGATAAGATATTGTGTTCTTCTACTTGACTGCCACCTGTGTGGCAGCACTGTTGAGAGCACATTGACCGGGGGGGTGGGGGCATCAGCAGACATGCCATGCCACTGCATGCTGAAGTCACAGGTGAAAATATGGAGGGGAAAAAAAAACAGCCACTCAGCTTCTCCCACAGGCCCCACATGCCCCCAAGTGGCAGGCCACTCTCTGGAGTAGTAGTAAAACCATTTTTTTTTATACAGGAAATAGAAATACATGTCATAAGGGTTAGATACCCTGTTTTCAAGACAGTTCTGTTTCAGTTGTTTCACCCATACATATAACAATACAATTAAACATCTACATACATGACATCACTACAAACATAATTTAAACACATATTTTAAATCTAGTTTGCATTTAACTTCTCAAATACACACACGTGTCAACAATGACATTCAGTAATAAAAATAGATTTCACATTTCTATTACATTCTTCATGGGATGTTAAAGTGTGCATTGAATAAGGTAAACTGTTTCATCTAACAGAAGCTTAATATTTTAACGTTTTTACCCCAAATTTTGTCCTTTATCTGGGAATTGCTATGTTATTTTCATGCACCGATCTAGTCAATACGCTTGTAGTGTAGGGACAGGACATTAGATTACTGGAGATATATATCATATAGCGTGCTGGATATTTTGTAATATATTTACGAAGCAATTTGAGCCATGCCATATCATTTCTTGCCTCTAGAGTGTGCCAATTTAAATCACTCAATAGTTTACAATGATGCATATGAAAACTACTTCCTAATACTAACCTTGATAATCTATAATAAAGCTTATCCAATTTTACTTTTATTTGTCACCCTATAAATAATATTTTCATACTCTAACGCTGGCTTAATCTGCTGTTCTACCAGGGTCCTACGAGTCTTTATATCCGGGCACCTTGAGGTACGTCTCAGCACCCCCAATTTTTTGTTTGTTGTTCTTAACAAGTTTGAGATATGCTGTGTGAATTTTAATTCGGCATCAAACAATGTGCCCAAATAGCAATACTCTGTCACTCGCTCCAGGCATGTACCTTTCAGAGTAGGTATGTTCAATGTCAGTTCTTTTTTTTTTACCCCAGAGTAAAGAACTTTGGTTTTTCTTGTGTTCATTTGTAGCCTCGACCTGGTGAACCACTCCTCAATGGCACTAAAGTCAGTTTGTAACCTTTGTGCGAGTAAGGCCACCAGAAGAGCCAGTGACAGGGGTAGGGGAAGCCACCAGACCAAGGGACGAAGGTGCCAGAAAGTACTGATTAAAAAAAGAAAATGATCCAATGATTACGCTCAGTGTCCCAACAAAGCAGCACAACAGAGGTTAGTCCTAGCTTTCTCCATCTAAAAAACATGCTGGTCAAATTAAATTCTATTGCAAAAATGAAAATGTCAGGTCTGCTGGCAGTTTGAATCCTGCTACAGCTATGGTCCTAGACTCTTCCTAGGAGTTCAAAATGCCCTGTTGGTAACAGACAGAAAGCTCAGCCAATTTAGAAATTCTTTCATTATGCTGATAAAACTACTTCAGACCAGTTAGTCTAAAGACTACTGATCAAATACACTGCCATGACAAGGGTGTATCCTTTTGAATAACATAATTAACAATACCAGATTAAAATATTCTGGACCCTGGTTAAGTGAAGTTGTTTGGAAAAGGGTTTAACATCAAGTTGATTCTGTCCTTATTTCCAAAATAATAAATACAAGGTTATGGCCTTAGTTGTGAGTGGGTTGGTGGATGAGATAATAGTTTGAGAGACACTGAAGTGCAGAAGGGAAATGCAGTTAAAAGTAAGAAGATTACTACAGGAAGATACATAGACATAAATGTAAGCACCCTCTGGGAGCTTACTAGTTAAAAAATTGTAGTTAGGCAGTAAGATCACTGGTGCCAGTAGGTCTAGGATGTGGGCCTGCTTGCTGCCAGTGGGGGGGGGGGGGCATCCCTAAGGGTATAAGAAGACCTGCATTAGAAGTACAACGGTTTGGGCCGTGATGAGTGAAGGGAAGTGTGGAGCACAAGTCTGGGTCCTATTGGTGCGATTTGGGAGCTGAAGCCCGGAGAACAGAAGTTGGAGGCCCATCAAGTGATCTCTGGCACCTTGATAGGATAAGCACCAATGGGAGGGCCCTGTTCTTAAAAAAATCTCACCCATGGGCAGATGCAGCCTGAGAGCCAGTGATTGTTTCTGCAGTCGGGCCTGCTCTGGCAGACGGGGCCTGTGGCATAGTCCAGAGGTGACAGCTTGGATCATTGTGGGTGTAATGGTGACAGTCTACCCCTTTTCCCCTGGTCAGTGGCTGCTGCAGTGTTTGGGCTGTCTGGTGGAGCAGCCTGTGGAGACTGAAAACAATCCATGTGGGGAGTGGTTGGTTGGTTGGGACCCTGGTGGGGTGGCAGGCCATCCAGGTGCTCTGTGTGACATAGCAAGCAGTCCCCAGGGTGAAAGCAGTCCAGAAGCTGAAATTGCTGCATGAGCGGAAAGTGCCTCAGGTCTTCGGGATCCCTAGGGATGAGATAATTCTTTGGGATGCTCGGAGCAGCCACGTGGCATCAGTGATTGGGTATCAGGAAGGTCTTTGGTGGTTCTGTTCATGCTAAAAAGAAAAAGGGGGGGAAGGGGAGGAGGGGTAGCAATGATAGTCAAAAACTGCATTGGCATAGGGGAGTAGAGGAGGCGGAGAGAACCGTGAGGCGATTTGGTCACCTTGATAACAAGGGGGGGCAAGAGAGTAAAAATAGGAGTGGTGTATAGACCCCCTGCCCTGGCGGAGGAGCTGGAGGACAGTCTGGTGGCAGATGTTGGGAGACACTGCAGACTGGGCAGAGGAACGGTGGTGGTGTTGGGGGACTTAAACATGCCAGGAACAGACTGAGAGACTATGACATCCTCTGTGACCAGGGAACAGAGGTTGTTGGATGTCTTTCAAGACACGTTCTTAACTCAGCAGGTGAGGGAACCGACCAGGGAGGCGCAAGTACTGGATGTGGTCCTGGCAGACAGTGACCAGATTGGGGGCCTGGAGGTAAGGAACCCATTGGCGGGGAGTGACCATGCCATGGTCTGGTTCTGCCTGGACCTAGGAGGGGTAGAAGGCTGCACAAAGACGGAAGTAACTGACTTCAGGGGGTGGATTTTAAGGAAATGGGAAGGATCCTTAAGGAGCATTTGGATGGGATTGGGTCAGACATGGACGCTGATAGTAGGTGGGAAATCATCAGGAGAGGGGTGCAGGATGCTACCAGCACCTGTGCAAGAGTAAGACGAAAATGCGGTAGGGCCCAAAACCCTGCTGGTGGACCAGGGAGGTCCAGGAGGTGAAAGGGAAAGAAGGCAGCCTATAAGCAATTCAAGTGCTCAAGAAGTGAAAGGGCAATTTAGGGAGTACGAGCTACGGCTAGAAGGCCACTAGGATGGTGAGGGTGGCTAAGGCAAGGAAGGAGCAGAACCTGGCCAGGGAAATTAGGAGAGGAACAAGGGTTCTTTAGATACATTGGGGAAAAACGAAGGGTGAAGGGGCAGATTAGCAGGATTAAATCAGGGGAGAGATGGGCACAAGACCCGGGGGAGCAGGCTGAGGTACTAAATGAGTACTTCACCTCAGTTTTCACCAAGGAAAATGGGGGTGCTGCATCATACATGGGAGGAGACAGAGATATTGAGGGAGGGGGGACCCTACCAATCGGTGGGTCTGGGGAGGGGGAGGCATCACTGGCAGGAGGGGGAGGGCTACAGGAGAAGAGGAATGGAAGTGGAACTCAGCAGAGAGGAGAGTGAGGAAGCCTCAGCCCTTAAGACAGAGAAAGCACCGGGGCGGATAAATTACATCCCAGAGTGCTGAAGGAACTTACGGATGTCCTGGCTGAAACCCCTGGTGGAGCTTTCACCACTCTCTGAGGACAGGGTGGGTGCCTCAGGACTGGAAGGTGGCGACATAGTGCCTATCCACAAGGGGGATCAAGGGAGGTGGAGGGAACTACAGGCCTGTCAGCCTGACATCGGTGGTGGGCAAGGTGATGGAGGGCATTGTCAAGGAGAGTCTGGGGGACCTGGATAGTCAGGGTGCCTGGACGATAGAAAGCATGGATTCATCCTGGGAAATCATGTCAGACAAACCTGGTGGAGTTCTATGACTGGGTGATGAGTGCCTTGGACCTGGGTAGACCAGTGGACGCCCTCTTCTAGACTTCAGCAAGGCATTTGACTCTGTTCCTCACGCGGGCCTGTTGGATAAGCTGGGAGAAATGGGGGTGGGGACCCAGATGATCAGACGGATAGGTAATTGGCTCCAGGACCAGACCCAGAGGGTCATAGTTGGCGGGATAGTCTCATCCTCAAGGAGGGTCATTAGTGGGGTCCCACAGGGATCAGTCCTTGGGCCCCTTCTGTTCAACGCCTACGTCTCTGACATAAGGACAGGAATCAGGAGTGAGATGAGTCTCTTTGTGGATGACTCAAAACTGGGGGTGGTGGTGGATGGGGAGGAGGGGAGGGTGGCCCTACAGGGGGACCTGGAGGCTCTGGAAAGATGGTCTAGAAAGTGGAAGCTGAGGTTCAATGCAGGGAAATGCAAGGTACTCCACCTGGGGGCCAGAAACCCGGGCCAAGTGTACACCCTGGGGGAATGCTACAAGTCTTGATGGCTGAGAGGGACCTGGGGGTGGTGGTGGATGTCAAGATGAACAACTCTGAGACTTGTAGGAGGGCAGCAGCCAAGGCCAACAGGATGCTGGGATGCATCGCTAGGGGGATCACCTCCAGAAGGAGGGAAGTGATACTCCTCTGTATAACTGCTTGGTGAGGCCGCACTGAGTCACTGCGTGGCAGTTTGGAGGCCACACCTAAAGAGGGACATTAACCTCCTGGGAGAGGTCCAGAGGAGGCAACCAAAATGATTTGGGGCTTGGGGACAGGACCTATGAGGAGAGGCTCAAGAGCTAAATATGTACACATTGGAAGAGAGAAGGGACCGGGGGACATGATAGAGGTCTCAGGTACATGAAGAGGGTAAATAGGGGAGGAACAGTCAGGGTTGCCAAGGAAGGAGGAGGGGCCACTAGAGGGCATGGGTGGAAGCTGAGGGGGAAGATTCAGGGCAGAAAGGAGGAGGTGCTACTTCACTGAGAGGATGGTGGAGCCATGGAATGCGCTGCCTAGGGGCTGGTGGAGGCAGAGACAGTGGAGGGGTTCAAGAGGGGTGGGACAGGTACAGGGAAGGGTTCTGGAAGCAAAATCCAATGCAGCAAAAATATCCGGAACTGGGAAGGGAGAAGCCAGAGAAGGCGAGGGGGGCAGCAAGGTCAGCACCCAGGGTGGGGGCTGACCAAACGAGCAGACACAAAAGACCGTTAGGCCTATTCTGCTGGCATTTTAGTATGTTAGTATGTTAGTAACATTGTGGGTTAAAACCTCATAGTAAGAAGATAGCTCCCATGTGTTTTAAAGTGCCTCTGCTCCCTTTGTACTGTAACAAGGCAAAATAAGAAATGGGCTTGGGACAGTAGAAACATCTTGTGCTGTCACAATTGCTACCTCCGTTTGAGTATTAATAAGGCTAAGAGAAAAGAACGTAAGCAAGTACCTGTGTTAATGAAGGGTATGAAGGGAGGAATATAAATTGAAAGTCTGTGAGTTTGAACTACCTCTAAGTGTGGCCTGTGCTGGCCCTCTATCTAGTGCTGCTGTCTGGAATGTAGCCTTTTAGTCTCGAGGGAACATCTGCAAAGCAATAAATCAGTCTGTTGGAAAAAGAGATTGTTGCAGAAGTGATTGTCAGGTTCATACCTGTGAAGTGCCTCCACTGTACTTGTTAAACTACTCCATGGAGTGTGGGGGTATCAAATTTATCGTTTTATATTAAATTAGTTTTGCACTTTTGCTTCTGTACTGGACATTGAATTTAATTGATACAAACTGAGCATGTTATGCCTGTTAACAAACATTGCTCACTGCAGCTAGCCCTGTGAAGTGAAGAGATGTACCTGTTCCTCATACTGCGAAGCCATCTCGCAACAACAGAAGAACCAGGTAATGAGCATATGCTATTCTCTTGGACTGTGTTTTTTGGTTGTACAGTGACCCCCCTCTCACAAAGATACCATCTGATACCCCTAGACATTGGGAGTGGGGGGCTTACATACAGAATAATATATGGGCATCTATACACAACAAGGGTGTGTTTCCATCAAGACTGAGATGACATTGTAGACCTTGAGAGTGAAGCTTGAGAGGTCTCTGTCATCTCACCTCGAGAAGGAAACATCAGCTTTGTCACATTATTTTGTGTAGTATGTATATGTTTGTTTTAATTAATTTACCATCTTTCTAACTCTGTCTTGAACTGTGGTCTAATAAACAGAAAACAAGCTGGCAATACTTCTAGTAGTTCATCTTTTACCAATCAGTTCATGCGGGGTTTCAGTCTTGCTTTTGGTTTCTTTTCTTTTTTTTTTTTTATTTGCTTTATGCTACTAGGGCTCATGCAGGGATATACCCTCCTTTTAGTGCCTGGACCTTCCACCCAGCATCCCCCACAGGCTGCCCAGACTGGAAGGCCTACATCTTCCACCTGAGGCCTCAGCTGAGGCTTACATTTGGGACATCATTTGGGTGGAGGTCCAGGGGTGTCACAATGCTGCCAGCCTCAGGAATTTTAGCTTAGGTTCTCCCCCCAGAGGTGCGGACGTGCAGTGATGTCAGCACAGGATGTGTGTGCTTCCACACACGTCCCATAGACGTCTGCCAACACCTCCACCCAACTTACATGTGGTCCTGGCTGGTGTACCCCAGCCTCCGCTGGGTATCACTCTTATGCTGGAAAGCCACAGCCCTTCTTCCCAGAGGAGGACAGCAGTCTGTGGGATGCTTGCCCTGCCTCCCCCCACCCAACCCTCTGTCACACCATCCTCATTCTCAAATAATGGGTCAGCAGCACCACAACTGGAGACACTACCACTGCACGAGTGGTCCAACGGTTTTCAGTCTTGCTGACATCTTCACTGTAAGGAATCTGTAGCAAAGCATGAGGAATCTTAAATGGCATGGGATTCTATGCTCAGAATTCATGGGAATTTTGTACCACAGTAATGACATAGCTACTGTGGCACAACAGCTTTCTGATATCATTACCGTGGTTAAACAGAATCTGGCAACAGATGAATTTCCATACCCAGCAACACTGAGCCATATAATATCATCCAAACTGGAGAGATGGGAGTTCAGTAATGAAAGAGTGATGAGTGCTAGGTGAGTGATAGATGATAGAAAGTTCAAACAATGAAGGTGCAGGAAGAGAGAGAGAGAGAGAAAGATGTTCAGAAATACTTGAAAGGGATAAATAAGGTTGCTAAGGAGATTCTCTTTAAGCGAAGTGGCAACCATAACATGAGGGGGCACAGTCTTAAGCTGAAGGGTGGGAGGCTTAGGAGGGAGGTCAGGAAGCACTTCTTCACAGAGAGGGTGGTGGACACTTGGAATGCATTGCCGGAAGAGGTCATTTCATTGAAGACAGTGGGCAGCTTTAAGAGAGGCTGGGATAGGAATGGGGGAAGGTAAGGATCATGTGTAGAGAGGATGGGAGGAGTGGGGAGGGAGGGCAGGGATATTAGCTCAAGCTGTGGAGCCTGCAATACAAACAGACTTGATAGACCAAATGGCCTTCTTCTGCTGGCTTCTTCATATGTTCCTATGTTCCTATGAAAGATGAAAATGACATTGAAGACACAGAAGTAAGTTGAAGAGAAGACTTGCAGTTAACAGCAGTACCACCACGATGACGAGTAGTAGTATGTGATGTCTTAGAGCACTGGTAGCCTGAAGAGCGGAATTCAGAAAACAGAAATGTCAGAGGAGTTGTGCTAGGTCTCATTGAAATAAAGCATATCAAATTTATCTTCAGTGAAGAGGTCATGAATAAGCAAGAGTTTATTACAGAGGGTGAGGATATTGCAGAGCAACTGCACACTTCTGCATGTACTCTAACAAACACAATGTGTTTGCTGTAGCAATTTACTTGAGAATACTTTTTTTTTTTTAAGGTTTCCTTTCCAGGGTTTATATCACATTTTGGTAATCTATTCAAAAAGCCTGTACAAAAAGCAATGGCCTATACCCTACTGACCTCATAGTGCCTTTGTTTATGACATCATAATGCTCACCATTACTACAGGCTGTGATGTCAGAAATAACAATTGTGAGATCAATTGGAAATAGTTGGATGCTTTTTGAAAGACTTTAAAGAAGCTCTTACAGGCCAGGGTTATAAATAATTAAACTTTTCTCTGGAAACGTGGATGATTCTCATTAAGGAACACACATAAATGGGATACCACACTGTGTTGAGAACCTGATATTCAGAACAATGTGTTCCTCTTTTAAGTGTATATCACAGGGTGGTAAGCAAACAATTCCTTCTGCCTGCCTAATTGGCAAATTAAGAAGGGCAGGCAGATGTGCTCCTGCATGGTCCCACACAGTCGAATGCCACGTACTCGGAATGGGACAGAGACGCAATCATAGTCCTTTGGAGGATTTTCTAAATTCAGAGGAAACAGATGTAAGCTTCCCAAATGGCTTGACCTTTTGGGGACTTTGGGTTCGTGCTCCTCCCAACGTTCTGATTTGAGAATCCCAGTGGGGGGGTTTGACTCTGGTGCCCCTCTGGTGCTTCATGGTTTCAGTCGCATGGATCCTGGTGTCTCAGCCTGTGGTGGGTCAGGCCGAGCACTGGGAGGGTGTTTCCGTGCCTCCAGGTGCATACTGGGTTTCAGTGCTCTGTTCTTGGAAGGTGGCCGAGCTCCATGTTTAAAAAAATAAACAATGTAAATAGTTATGGTGAAATGCAGGGCAGTACATGCACGACCACTTGGGGAAAATTTAAAGGAGCTCTTTCTCCGCTGCAAGGGGAGTAGTTTGGCACCAGGTGGTAGAGTAGTAGACGTGCAGTTTGTAAATAGTTTATTGGGACTACAGGTTCTGTGGGGCAATGGGAGAGAGTGGGTGTTTTGGAGCCAGAGGAATGTACAGTGCCTGGGGATATAAAGGAGAGTGCGAGAAGGGAAAGGGGAGAGAGACTATGGTGAGGACTGAGTGGGGGTGAGTGCCCACTCGGTTAGTGGGACCCCATTGTTTTTACTTTGGGTGGAAGTTCAGTTGTGGAGAGCAAGGACGTGGCGGCAGCTGCTCTGTTGGAGCCCCATTTCTGGGGCTAACGGAGATCAGTCCCTCTTCAATAAAATAAAATAAAATGGCAGTGTCCTGACTGGAAGAAGAGATGAACATGTATTGAGGATTGTGGCATGGGGTGGGCTGGTCTGCTGCCAGCCCGAGGGACCGCTGTCGTGTGGGACCCTAAGAGGAGATGGAAGCACTTCAGAAATGGAAGGAGGCCAGAGGAGTAGAAATGGCTGATCTAGAGCTTAGAGTGACTGAGGTGATGGGCACCAGGGCCTACGGGGGTTAGGATGTGGTCCCCAGGCCCATACTTCCCCTATTGGAGACTGTCCAGTTTCTGGGTGTGAGGACAGATGGGGACATCTGCCCTTTGCTGATCAGGGTGGAGTCAGCTGCCTGGGTCTAATATCAAGAGGAGCTTGAATATGAAGGGTGTCCCTGATTTGAGCCAGACAGCCCTCCAGAGGTAAGTGAGAGAGACAGAGACAGACAGACAGAGAGATTGGCCTCAAGTTATGCTGCTCGTGTTTTAGACTGTTAAAAATGCTGCATTTTGAAATTGAAGGCCTCTGTTGCTTGTTATAATTGATCCCCCCTTGGGTACATGCATTTCACATTTAGAAGCTGATCTTGTTCTTTGTGTTTTTCTACTATAAAATGTTTATTTGCTAAGAAATGATAGCTGCATTATTTAGTTTTCTAGATGCCATATACAAAGACATCAGGAGAGTTAAAAAAAAACTCAGTTTTATGCAATTCTAAACTTCTGTTAAGATGAATGAGCAACAGACCAGAAGGACTCTCTAATATTTTTAATAACGTTATTTGTTTCTGAGAAATTTTATCTTTTTTTGTTGTGTTTATTTTCTATAGGCTTGTTATGTATTGTATGCACTCCGTTGTAAATGTTGGCATGAGTTGGCCATAGGTCGTCCTTGAAAATAGACATCTGTTTGCTTAAGGACCTATCTGGTTATTAACAACCAAATAAATAAATAACACAACATGAAGGTATCAGGAGGCTCTCATCCTCCAGTCCCACAAATGCCCCGATGAGCATCGAAGTCCCTTGACTTACATATGTGAGATCTACTTTGTGTGGGGCTAAAGCTTTTAAGTGGAAACCAGACACTCCTTCGCTCTGCCCTGCTCCTCCTACAGATCACTGCACAGCTGTGTGGAAATCATGCTTTAGGGTCCAGAAGTGTGGGGGCGGGCAGTGGCACAGAGCCACCATGCAGGATTTCTAGTACATTGTGCTCTGGGCCTGCATGTCTGCCCTATTTAATTATATGTGATTTATACTACAAAACATTTTCAGGAGACTCCAGCAACATAAACTTGCAAATGTATTTTATTTTTTACATTCTACACTAAACTTTACAAGAGAGCAACAAAATGTTAAGTTGCTTAGGCTGCTGCTGGTCCGTCATGTAATACAAGTGTTTGCCATCTTCTGTCATTGTTTATTATGTGAAAACCTGCTGCCATGAGAGCCCCTGAAATGTAAGAGCAGTGCTGCTGTTAGATGAAGAAAACTGGTATACAGCGGCAACATTGTTTTTGTACTTGGTGAAAGTTTTTTTCTTTTCTAATTGTGCATTCTTGTCACTTTTCAGAAAACATAGGAAAACATAATATTTAATCACAATTCAGCTTGTATTATCAATCAGTCAATCAATCAATCAATCAAAATTTATTTATAAGGCGTTTTTCAATAAATCAAAGCGCTAATACATAACAAAAGATAAAACATAAACAATAATAAACAATAACATAAACAATAAAATGTCTGTAAAATTATGTATTGCTACATTTCCTTTATCTATGTTCTTCAGTGCTAAACTTTCATTTCATTTTCATTTTGTTTATGTAACCAGGAGGAGGGCTGGGTAGTGTACCCATTGTCAGCCTCACCTGTCGTAGAGATAGACATCTAACAGTATTACAGATGATGTAAGGGTAAGCACATACCATTAATGCAGTACGATGTAGTTATTAACATTGCTAGGTAGATTATCGTTAAATGTGCAAGTAACAGCAACACATTTACATACTGCTGGGATCATTTGAATAACAACAGGTTCCTTGTCCCCTAGAGCACATCTGTTTCTACTGCTCACTCCTTTTCTGAAGTAATAATCTTCTGGTTGTAGCATCACAGTTTGTTGCTGTGGAAATGACTCTGACGTCACAAATGGGAC
This sequence comes from Neoceratodus forsteri, assembly GCA_016271365.2. Taxonomy (NCBI): domain Eukaryota; kingdom Metazoa; phylum Chordata; order Ceratodontiformes; family Ceratodontidae; genus Neoceratodus; species Neoceratodus forsteri. Next base: position 493,059,919 of record JADMNL010000022.1, read on the forward strand.
AGCAAGGGAGTAAACAACAGGCCTAGATCCACTTAAAGGGATAAGGATCCTGTTTCCATGTAAACGAAGGACTGAATAATGAACAATAAAATGAACCAAAATACATCAAATCTATAAAATATATGTAAGCAGAATTTTGCCTAGATACTATGTTTTTTAAGTCTTCCCAAAAGTGATAAACTTACTTTAACCCTTCGAGGCTGAATGTGTTTCAAACATATTCAGATTCTAAATGCCTGCCACACTGTAAACTGAGTTTTCTTGTGGATCATGCATGCTGCAGAGATAGAGAGGGAGGGAACCAGGCATAGCCCCCCCCAAAATTTTCCAATGTCACAGCAGCATACCAATGCAGGTAAAATGAATAAGCAGTAGGGAAAAAAATAACCGTGAGCCTTATATTCCTTCAAATACGATGGTTATTGTTGTACAGTAGGTGCAGTTCCTGTCGCAATTAACCCCAGGGTTGCAGGGCCAGCAGCTGGGCTGATCAGTAAGCGTGTCAGGCTAGAGGAGGGTTTGGCTAGGTCAGCTGAATCGATAACTCATCTTTTGACTGTCCTAGCGGAAGTGATGGCCTATTGGAAACACGGTAATGGCTCCTTTCTAGTGGAAAAGGCTAATCTCCCCCAGATGTGCAGGAGCACTGCAGGTGTCCCTTCGGCAGCCGGCCCCCTTAGACACACACCAGGTCCAGCAAATGACAGAGAAGTGTGCCTCTACCATTTTAAAGAAGCAATGCATTTTCTCCAAGAAAACAATCTTGAAATGTATAATGTGCAGTTGTGAATGGCTGCAGACAATGATAATAGTAATGATTCTTAAATTATGCAGGTTTCTTTTTGCTCCTCATAGCTAGTAGAAAGAAACGTATTTTGTTTTTTTATATACTTTGGATTTTTCCTCGCATTTTTCTCAAGCCAAGACCAGGAACCTACTCCCATCTATTAAAAACCCTTATCTGGCTTGAGAAGCCCCCTTGGATCTGACTCCCAACAAGCTGTTGTTCACTCTACTGGCCTCTTTTGCACAGCAACCCACCATGTCTTGTCCCCCCAAGGGCAGGACACAGTGGACAACCATCTTGCCAGAGACTATTTTAATTCAACGGCAGAGCTGTGGGGAGGAGCTGGTATAGAGAGGGGGAAACTTGGTTAAGTCTCTTTGAGTGGTGATGGTGGGGCAGGTGATTTTATTCTGCACTGGGTCCCCCTGCTATGATTATCTTTCCCATAACCCCTCCCAGTAGCCCTTCCTCAGGGATATGGCCTTTAGGGAGTGTACAGCAGTTTCAAGACTGTGCCCACAAAAGCTGCTGCAGGATCAGTTTACCAGCCAAACAGACCCATGATCAGGTTGCCAATTGAACAGATCTGGGATCAGTTTACTGTGAGAATGTTTCAGTTCAAGAGCTATTCTTTCCTGCACATAACTCCCTTTACTGATTTACTGTTCTAATACCACACTGCAATGGATGAGCACTGGAGCAATTTGAGGGGTAACAGAAATTTAAATGTTTTATGTCTTTGCTGAGATTCAAACCCATATATTCTTGTCTGCAATACTATGCTCTAACCACAAGACTATTCTGGCTGTTGTTCTGCAAGCTTGTTATCAAGATACATCTCTGACACAAATGGATCAGTTGTTCTGGTAACCTGGTAAACTGGTCCGGGGATCAGTTCAACTAGAAAATTGGTCCTGGATCATTTTGGTTCACCTGGAAAGCTGATCGTGGAGCAGTTTGGTTGAATGCCTAGTATACTAGTCCTGGAGCAAGTGTAATGGGCACACTCCACCTGCATTGCTAGCAGCAAAGTGCCATTCAGTGATGCAGGAATGTCTTTTGTTTGCTTTGGTCTCATTACTTCATGGAAATATATTGGATCTGATTTTCAAAAGCTAAAGAAAATGTTTGACCATCAGCTGAGGGAGGGGGCTGCCCAGATGGAATGGTCTAAGTAAGGATTCTCTTTTATTTAAAATGTTTGCCTTTTGTAGTCCCAGTAGTGCAGTGGTAGCCCTTCTGCTGGCTACATGGTGACCCAAATTGGGGAACAAACTCGAGGCACTATGGGGGACAGCTGGAGAAGGAATGAGCATCCAAGGGACAGCTCTCCTTCAGGAAGGGGTATAGTGCATATTCCTGAATTCTCACATCTTGGCAGAGGCTGGGAGGTGGGGCAGCAGATGCCACACTTTGAGAGGGGGGCCTGAAACAGTTACCGCTAACATTCTCTGTGGCAGTGCACATACACACACACACACACACACACACATGTCTTTGCACATGAGCAGACCTCATTAAGTGAAAAAAATTGGTGAAAAATCCCGGACTGGCAGGGTAATGCCTGGCCCCCACAGACCCCTCACTAACAGCTGTGTACTCATCTCAGACATGGATCCAACCTCTGTCAGGGAAACTGCACTGCTTGGGGACCCCACCATGGGAAACAAGCCAGGGGGTCGAGGAGGTCATGGTAGGTACCTAGTGAAGACAGGTGATGGATCTGGGTGCCAGGTAGATGGGGGCAGGTTGGCAGCAGAAAAAATGAAAAATGTTTGTCCCAAAGCAGGAAAACGTAGCTCAAGTCAGCTTGTTTTCAGGATCATAGTGGAGGAATGGTGTAGGACACAGAGTAAAGAGAAAAATATATACACAGTAAATTAAAAGAATATTACTGACTAAACCAAGAGTAGACTAGTGTGACCAGTGTGAGGGATGGATGTACAAGGGTTCCATGGGGGGTTCTGAAGGTGACAGAGAAGGATTAGGGAATTGGGGACAGGATGGGCAAGAAATCTTGAGGACATGAGAACAGAAAGGATGGGAGGAAGGGCAAAGAGGTGAGGGTGAGTGTGTTAAAAGCAGGTGTTGGCATGAGTGATGTGTTGTGAAATTTTAGTATGGTGGCAGCTGTGGTGCAATGGGGTGAGGAGGAGCTGATGTGGACAGCAGGAGACTGGATCAGAGAAGGGAGCCTATATGATAGATGTGGCCTGTCCAGCAGAGGTCAAAGGGTGGAGGAGACAGAAAGGCCGAGAGTCAGAGCTTCTAAGACTGAGGAGGAAGAAAAAGGTCAGTTGAGAAGTATGTTAGGTAATTGGGGTTAGAGAGAGACAGACAAACCAAAACTTTGAGGAGAGGGAGATTCTGTGAGGGAGATGTTTTCCCCCCCTAGGGAAGGAAGGTAGAGGTCGGAGTTAAGGTGCAGTGATGGGTACCCAGGGAGTGGCAGCTTATAGAAAAGTTAAAGAATGAGTGGAAGAGGAGGTTCAATCAGGCCAGGGTGGATTTGGAGGTGGCATTATATACAGCACCCTTGTTGTCAAGTGCATGTTTAGAGAGTTAGTTTCACAGTGAACTCATGATGCACAGGAAGGGGAAGACTTGATTTGTTCAGGTACAGTGGCCCAAGGTTTGAGAGGAGCATTTTGTGGATCGTGTCAAGCTGCTATGAAAAGCTGAGGTAATGAAGCAGCCAGACTTCTAGGCTTTTTAAATAGGGGACTTGGGTTAGCACAGAATCAGCTTTGGACATTGTCACAGTTACATTAGAGCTGCACTTCCAACTTGGGGACTGAGGATCCACTTTCGTAAGACACCTGTATCATCAATATGCATATAAATGCTTTAGGAGGCATAGGCTGAAAAGAATTTTGTAAAGTGTAAGTGGCTCAGCAGGTGCACACTCGCCTCTGAGGCCAAAAGATCAAAAGGTTGTGGGTTCTAGCTCCACACCGGGTACTTGGGGTAGATCCCAATACTGACACTGTAGTGTATCATGAGGGGGATGCTGCACTCCTGAGGTGCTGACTTTCGGGTGAGACATTAAACCAAGGTTCCGTCTGCCTGTTCTGGTTGTTCAAGTGGATGTTAAAAGATCCCATGGCACTTCTCAAAAAAGAGTAGGGGTGTTTTTATTGAACAATAACTTTCACAGACTTAGAAATCATACATTAACATACTAACATACTATTTGCCAGCAGATTAGGCCTTACGGTCTATCGAGTCTGCTCGAACCTTAGATTCTTAGTTGGGTGCCGAGGCCCTCCCATCCCTTGTGCTCCAGAAACCCCTATCATCCATCCCCCCCCCCCCCGGGACAGGCCATCATCTGATACATCCACTTTCTATGTCTGTCCCACCCTCTCTTGAAGCTCTCCACTGTGGATCTTTGAACCAGCTCGCCAGGCAGTGCATTCCAAGGGTCCACCACCCTCTCAGTGAAAACCTCCTCTTTTTCCACCCTCACCCTTCCACCTTCCAACTTCAAACCATGCCCTCTGGTGATACCTCCTGCTTTAGTCTAAAGATCCCTCCATGTTCACCCTATTTATTCCCTTGAGGTACTTGAAGACCTCAATCATGTCCCCTGTCTCTCCTCTCTCCAATGAAAACAGGCAGAGCTCCTCAAGTCTGTCCTCATACATCAAATCCCTAGCCCTCGTGATCATCTTAGTTGCCTCCTCTGTACCCACTCCAGGAGCTGTATGTCCCTCTTCAAGTGTGGTCTCCAGTACTGTACACAGTACTCAAGTGTGGTCTAACCAGTCCATTGTACAGCGGCAGAATCACTTCCTTGCTCCTAGAGGTGATCCCCTTACGATGCATCCCAACATCCTGTTTGCCTTGCTAGCCGCTCTCCTGCACTGCTCAGAGTTATTCGTACATGCATCCACCATGACCCCTAGGTCTTTTTCCCCTATTGAGGCCTCCAGTGCCTCCCCTCCCAGGGTGTACTTGTGTTTAGGGTTACCTCAACCAAGATGCAACACCTTGCACTTGGTGATATTGAAATTTAATTTCCATGTGTGAGCCCAGCTTTCCAGGGTGTACATTATATCATACATCAACATATTACTTAACCAACACAGCAAAGCCTTCTTATCCACACTCTATGCATATTTTTTTTAGGAAAGAAAAACCCCGCCACCACACCAACACATGATCTTGGGTGTAACTTTAAATCATTTTTGTGTACCTCTAATAATGCATTCTCACACAACTTACAGATAGTTATAGATGGCATACATTTTTGCTAAAACAGAAATTGACACCTCCCTTGCCACAGGTAATATTTCATAACACTATCAGCGTGCCAAAGTCATATGCATTTAAAATGTGAGGGAAATTTCCTAAGACCAACATTTCAAAAGAAATCCTTTGCAACCACGGCATCGTCCACTGATGGGCCATAAATTCCCACAGCCTGGCAGAATATGAACATTCCAGTAAAAAATGTTCCTGAGTTTCTACCTGATCTACACAATTAGGATATAAACATTTCCACTCCTCCAATGCCTTGTGTTTTTTGTTTCCTCTAACCCCAGTTCTACCATGCACACAGAGCCACTGAGTGTCCCACATCTTCTTGGGCACTTTAGGGTGGTTTAATTGTTTATATACCAAATGATTATTCGCAGTCACACAGTGTTTAAATTCAGGTTCCTCGGGTCCAATAGAACTCAGCACCTGGTGATTTACAGATTTCCCAGACCTCTGCAACAACTGTTGCTTTGTAACTTTCCATTTGTATTAATTCTGAAAAGATGTTTTTAAATACCCATAAACCAGAATACTTGGTATCATTTTTACTGGAAAATTGTCCCACTTACTTAGGATCTGTTTAAAAGTATTGAGCAATTATAACTTTGTTAATGAACACCTCAAAACTAAAGCCAATTTAATATTGGCAGCCAAAAAAAGTGAATGAAAAAACACAGTGGGGTTTACCATTGCCAGCCCCCTCTTTTTTGTGGTAAATAAGTCACCTCCCATTTGACAGGATTCGATCTGTTTCCCCATAGTAACTGAAGAAACACTCGTAACACTCTAGTTTCAAGGGCCACTGGGACAGGAAATACCATCCCTACATATAAAAAACAGGGAATCAAAAACTGTTTTATAGTATGAACTCTTTTTCATTTTCCCATTCTCCAACCCTTCCATCTTGTCACTTTGGCATCCCCCTTTTCTAATGCTTCCTCCCAATTTAGTCTTGCCATATCCCGTGGGCCATACATGACTTTTAAAATTTTTATTGGACACTCCAAAATTTGTATCCCACACATTTCATCGACTGGGGGGGTACTATTTCCTAATTGTAAACCCACACATTTTTGTAAATTTAATCTAGACCCTGATACAGTAGCATACCGTCCCATCTCTCCCAACATTTCCTGTACACTGATCTGGGTTTTAACAAACACACATATATCGTCCACATAAGCTATCACTTTCACCTCATCATTCACCTGTGTTCTGGAAATACCTTGCATACTAGGATTTACCAAAATATGTCTCATAAGAGGGTCCAAGGAAAATATATATAAAAGGGGACTTAATGGGCAACCCTGCCAGACCCTGCCCGACCCGTATCCTCTTACTTCTCTGACCTTCAATCATCAGGGAAATCACCTCATTATCATACAGCAATTTTAGCCAATTATTGAAGCAATCCAGGATACCATACCTCCTCAGTATTTTAAACTGGAAGTCATGATTAACTTGATCAGAGATCTTACATTGGTCCAAAGACAAAAGAAACCCAGAGACCTCATGCTGTTCACAATAACTATACACATCCCGTATCGTGCTTAGATTATTTTGGATATTTCTACCTGGCAGGGTACATGTTTACATTGGATGTATTAAGCACTTTGCCACCAATTTTAATCTTTTTTGCAACAAAAATGTGAGGATTTTAAAATTGGAGTTTAAAAGACAAATAGGCCTTCAATTGGTTAGTAAAGTGCTGTCCCCTGACTTATATAGGTATGTCACTAATCCCTGAGTAAAATCCTGGGGCAACAAATCTGAGGATAATAAAAACCAAAATATTTTATCCAGGATTGCCGCCAATATATTCAGGAAGGTCCTACAGAATTCATTTGGGATACCATCCCTCCCTGATGTAATACCTAACTTCAATGTGCCTATCACATCCAAAATTTCTTGCTCTTGGATTGATGAAGTTAAAACTTTTAATTGATCTGGGCTCAACCCTGGTACCTGAATCTCTGCCAAGTACCCATCCATTTCCTCGGGATCCAGCTGTGTCATAACCGAAAAAGATTCCAGGTGTCTTTCCACCAAACTGCAAATTCCCTCAGTGCTAGTTTCTCTATTGCCTCCTTCATTCATCAAACAAGAAAACTAAGACACATTTTTCTGATCCTTGCAGGCTTACAGGGGTCTGAGAAAGGCGCCTTCCAAGTCCCGAACCCTAGCTCTACCTGCAAGGATCCAGCCCTGTCATACTGATAATCTCTCATCTCCTGCGTAACTGTGAAAGTGTGGTCAGATAACTCTATCCCAGCTGTATAAGTAGCAGTTAAATGTCTATACAACTGATTCCTTGAAGAAAGGTACTTCAAAAATTTTGAATTTTCCTGTGCTTTTTCATACTGATTCATCCAATTACAGACTTCTTTTTTTGTATCCTGCCACCACTCCCCCAAATCTTCATACAAACAAAGTACAGATGCCCTGGCCATAAACACTGAGGAAAGACCTAACTTTACCTCTGGTATAGTAAAACTACCAGTATTCATTTTCCATCAAGTATGGGGCAAGGAAATCCCAGTGTCTGTCGAAACACATGACTGTATTAACATGTGATCTGAAAATGTTGTTGGTCTAACCTTAGTATCCCGGACATGTAGTTGGTTACATACAAAAAAATCATCAATTATTGATGTCAAGTTGCTTCGCACATAGGTATAGAAAATCGCAGGAACAGCTTTATCATTACAATTTATTAATTCCGCTATTTCTATACAATTTTTAAGGGCCGCCGAGTCACAATGAACGTTCATGCCATGTACCCTGCACAGGTTAGTATTTAAAGTACAGTTAAAGCCTCTGCATAGGAAAACAATTTTTGCTGTTGCTAAATAGGGTTGGATATCTTCTAGCAATCACACTCTTTCTGCCTTCAGTTGTGACCCATATACCACTACAAATTGACTTTGAGCATTATGCTACATCCCATCTACTATTAGCCCACACCTCAGCAGCAGATCTATTATTCTATGCCATCTAAACCAAGGCCCTGAAAATAATATACCCACCCCATCGGCTTTATCTCCACCAAAGGACCAAAAAGAGGGCCCCCACATCCAGGTTCTGTGTGTCTGTTGAACTCCCATCCAAATACTGCAACCAGGTTTCCTGTAAAAGAATGATATTGAATTTAAGATCATGCAACCAAGATAAAACAGCCTCACTCTTCCTAACATTTAGCAAGCTATGTACATTTACTGTGACAATAGTAAATTGTGACATTTATACATTAAAGTCTAAGACAGAACACAATCATTTCTTTTTTTTGTTCTTCCATTTTTTCCCATCCTGCCTAGACACCTCCATCTCCTGAGAGGCAGAATGGGAAGAGGATGCACCTGACTCTAGGTCCCCATCATCTGTGTCTCCCCAAGGGTTCCACCAAGTCGCATGGACAAGAAATTTGTCAAAGGACTTCACAGCAACAGCATTTTGCCAACCGCGATCACATCACCGCTGCAAAGTGCTGGTGGACCCAGCAACATCTGGAGTCATGTACTGCTTGCAAGAGGCTTTGCCCCCCCCCCAACACCCACTGGACTTTTAGATTCCTAACTCGGGGGGAGCAGATGTCAGGGGAAAGTGGCTGAACCCGGGAGTTGATGAATCCATTCATTGCTCCCACAACCTGTTCAACACTGCAGGTGTCGAATGGGTTGAGTTACTGTGGGGGATTCATTGCAACAGTATCACTGTTACAATGGTATATGCTCCTGAAGTGACTGTGGACAAAACACTGAAGGGATTGTCCGTCTCCAGAGCCTCTGGTGCAAGTTTTTGCTATTGGAGACTCCGATGTCTTGGTAACGGAGCTTTCCACTCCAGAGAGTGGGGGGGGGTCTAGTCTCCATATCTTGCTGAGGTGCTCCAGCCTCCTGTGTAGAGGGGACCTGGGTAGAATCTGAGATACTACCTCCTGCCACCACCTCTGTCTCCACAGGCTGTGTGTCCATATTAGACTCAGACTGTATTACCTCTACTTCCAGGGTGATCGGTACTGGTAGAACAATGGCCACAGTTGGGCCTTTCTCGGGGACCAGGGCTTCTTCCCTTTGTTGTGCTCTGTTGATGAGATCATCAGGATTTAAAGGACATGCTTTATTGTGTGCCGGCCAGGGACATCCTTGAAAAACATGTCCATGTTCTTCACACAAGTTACAGTGAGCATGATTGGCACATTGCAAACTCATATGCCCAAATTCCCCACAGTTCCCACATTGTAATTTGCCACAGACATTTGACAAGTGCATATGGGCCCCAAATTTGTAGCAAGTCTTGGGTTGCCCCCCATAAAAGCACACACACTTGTCTCTGCCCACAAAAAAGCTATTGGGAACGTGGACCACCCCTTCCTCAGAATGTCTGAGCTTGATTTTAAATTTGCATCCCCCAGTCCAGAAAAACTCCTCATCAATGATGGCCTCTGGCACATTCAAGACCTCACACCTCTGCTGTAGTCAATGCACTATATCACTAACATGAATGCTCTCATTGTAAAACATTTCTGCAATATTTTTTATTGTGGGTTTTGTCAAGAGTATGACAATAAAGGGCATCCACTGGGAGGAAAACTTTATTTGATTGTATTTGGCCCAGAAACAATCTAAAGAATGAGGTGATCGAAAGCTAATGTCATCATTGTCTTCCCCTGACACGTGTATCAAGGTGTACACCTCCAATGTGATAAATCTCATTGATTCTTTCAGTAAGATTTTCCCTACATAATGACGGTCTGGCCTGAGCTCCATGCCACCTTTATACCGCAGCTGGACAGCATTCCAGCAGGGGTCTGGCTCTGCTCTGGTAAATAAATCAGAAAACCTGAGAGCTCCTCTCCGGGGGGGTGAGGTTAGACCTTTTCTGTTGCTGGAAAGACCTACCTTGTCAGCCGTGGCCTGCTCAGTTCTCCCAGTGTCCCCTGACATCTCTGCAGGTACCGCATCATCCCCGAGGTGGCAGAAGATTCAAAATCATCCCACTGCGAATCCAGGATCCACTTCCCATCTGCTGTCTGCATCCAGCCTGCTCCCTTTAGTGCATACTCTGGGGATCATCCAGAATGATCAGGGCTTTCAGAAGTTGCCCTGAACACTTACCAGATTGTGTCTTTTACCACTGGTGTCTCCGGTGAGTGTCTAGAAGAAGGAGTTTGCGGAGGCAATGATGTACTTTCTGGTAGTTTTGAAAAATACAATTTTATATTTGTCCCAGGTTGTTTCAGTGGTGTAACTCTTGTTTTCTCACTTGGGCCTGAATGCAGTGCTGCCTTCCTCTTTGTGTACCTCTCCTCATCATCCACTAGCATTTGCAGTATGATCGTCCTCTGTTCATCTAGTTCCCTTTCTAATTGGGCTGCCACTCCTGCAATATCACTCTCCGTTGTGCTCCTGCTTTCATCTTCATGCTCTTTATCCATCGCCATTTCCAGTCTTTCCAATGCCTCTTCCTCCTCCTCTTTATTGTCAACCATTCTTTCTTCCATATCTTCCTGTTCATGTTCTCTGTCCTTCTTAGCCACCTCAGCTGGGGCAGAGGACCCATCCCTTTGCCCGCTGCACCTCTGACTGTCCTGGCTCCTTTGACTTCTTCATTGGGGAAACTGTCCAACAGCACCCCCTCCCAACAGAGTAGGGGAACTTCCTCGGTGTCCTGGCCAAATTTCCTCCATTCACTAAAAATATCACCAACAGCTTAATCTGGTTCAATTTTAGTTGGTTATCATCTATACCCCCGAAAAGGGGACTTCTAGTCTCAATGGGCCTACCCGTTCAACAAAATTCAATAAATAAATAAATAAATGCTTTGGAACGGTCATTAAAAAAAAACTAAGAACAAGGTGAGGCCCAAGACAGAGCCATGGAGCACACCTGATCTGATTTGTGGGAAGGAAATTGGCCCCTAGAATCCCTTTGGGACCTGTTTTCCAGTTAAGGTTCCAAACCATTTAACTGTGAGGTTAGAGGTGTGAACTCCTGCAAGCTTTTCAAGTAGAAGAGGGTGGGCAACAGTTCTGAAAGCCTTGACAAGTTCCACAAATGTGGTGGTAATCAGACCCTGATCCATCCCCTGCATGACAGAAGTAGTAGAATCAGTTAAGCTAAGCAGGGAGGTAACTGTGAAATGGGACTTTCTGAAGCCATAGTGGAAGAGGCTGTGAATGATGGAGGAATCAAGGAGAGAAGGAGAAGGTAGAGGGATGGGAGGGTGGAAGGGGAGCAGTGAGAGAGCACAGGTAGAGAACAAAACATTAAAAGAGGTGGCAACTTTGATGGGATCAGAGATGTTAGAAATGGTAGCACCTCTTAAGTGTGCACACATGGAAGCCCCTAGTGATGCAATGGGACCAAAACTACATTTTGGAAACCAGTTATATTTCAGATATTATTTTGGAGGCCCTGTCATTAACCAAAGATGGCAGAACCTCGAACAAATGCCATTCTTTAACAACAGAGTTGTTTCGGTCCAACCTAACTGAGTAGTAGTTGGCATTTGTGTTTACTGCATTGGGAACCAGATTGGATTCCAATCCGAGGCTCCTAGTAAGGGAGGCAGAAGGCTGAGCATATTAACCAGGGGGTGTGAAATGTCTCTAGTGAAGGAGTGTGGTATCTAGCACTGTGCTTCTGCACTCTCTCTCCGTCTCCAGTGCTTCAAGGGGAAGGGAGATAAGCAGGCAGAGTTCCTCTTGCATGCGTGCTCATACACAATAGGGCATCTGTCATATCTGATGTAGAGGAAGACTGAACAGCCCTGAACTAATGTCAGTGCAACAGCTTTGGGCTTCACCTTTTCCACCACTGACAGCTGGGTGTAAGCTTTCCTCCAGGTCTGGCAAAACCAGGGGGGTAAACTGTGGGTGTTTGCCAGCAGTGGAGAGGGCAACCCAGGTATTACAGCTGGAGAGGGCTTGAGCCAGACAAATAAAAAAGCCAATGATAAGGAAGTTGAGTGGAGGCAATAACATTGGGGGAGGAGAGAATAATAATCATCAAATAGCCTTTAAAAAAAACTCAGTTGGGCCCATGGTAAAATAGGACAGAAAGACACACAGTAACCGTATTCTTGTACTGTCTGTGCAACATAAACTGAAATGGATGCATTTCTTCCACCTCCATTTCAAAGTGAACTTTTTGTTTCTTCCCTATGTTCCTTCACACCACACTCCTTCAGACCCATATATCCATCCCTGCTACCCACCAGACTTGCCCAGCACTGTCAATTGCCACCTCCAGACTCCCCAGGGGTCCCCGGCATCTTCAAAGATTCTGGCTTAATCATTCTGTAGGGTCCCATCTCCACTAGCAGCCAAGGAAAGGGAGGATTGACCATAGGTTGACTGAGGATCGCTGGGGGGGGGAGCAGCATTGGTGCACTAGGTGGCCTTGTGACATGGGAAGGACGAGGCAGTTATCATCTGGCATGCCTAGTCTGATGTGGTTTCCATTTTCTGGGCCCCTACCATGACCTCAGCAGTGTACAACATGTAAATGCCCTGGGGGTGGATCTGGACAGAGCATGGTCACCCATGCCAGCTAATACTCTTTTCTCTGCCAGGTGTCACATTCTGAGTGGTGTTCCACAGCATGATCCTTGGAAAAGGAAGATCGTCTGCATGGATACTCCTTTGGCCAGGGCTTGGAGTGCAAACCTGGGTCACCAGCATGCCAAGCAGGTGCTCCACTGCCTGGCCTCATGAAGCAGCTGGAAGGGAATTTTGTAACGCTTTAAAACAATGGGATTTTGCTGTGGATCATGTTGCCTGCACTGCAGATTCCTGCAGCACATTTTGACTTCTGCACATCCATTCTACAGTTGTAAGCAATAACTAAAATATCATCCGGAATCTAATAGTAGCATCTGTTGGCAATGTGTAGCAAGTCAGGACAAAGAACCAGGTTTAAAGGAACACTGTACTCAATCTTCAAGTAAATATTTTCCACGTAGAAGCTGTTCTTTAAATACTGGTTCTAGTTCTGTTATTGTTCTGTCTACACAGGCCTGTTAGTAACTTCAGTGGGTGTTTCTGGCATGCACTCTGGTATTATTAAGTGCCATTTTAGAACTGTATGAGGTAGATTATGTCCCTCTCTCAACTAGAGTCCTACAGTAGAACATGGATGCATTGTGCCAACAATGGAAGAGCAGAGTAAAGGACATAAACTACATCATACAGTTAGAAAATGGTACTTAGTATATAGAAAGCCTATAGAGATGGAACAGTAACAGAATTTAAACCAGTGTTTAAAAATCAGCTTCTACAGGGGAAAATGACTTACAGGTTCAGCGCATTTCTCCTTTAACAGTTTTTGCTCAGTCCCGTGTGTCAGACCAGAGTCAAGTTTTGGCAGATCCAAACCAATTTTGGGACAATCTTGCACTCTTGCATCAGATAAGCAAAAAATACCTCCATTAAGAATCCAGCTCCGAATGCCCATTTCCCCTGCTCATTACAAAATAATTTGAAATCTTCAGGGTTACAGCAACGTGTACCCCCCTACTCTGCACCTCCTGCATCTCTGGAGAGCCTTCTGTAGCATATTCTTACCCTCGATGTTGCTAGCAGTTCTCATCCAGCACCAAAGTTTAAATTAAAACCTAGTCCTAATCTCTGGGGGCACAGCAATGTGTTTCCCCCATCTCTGGTACCTCTCAAATTACGATTAGATGCTCTCCTTCAGGTTTGATTACGCGGAGACAGCATCAAGGTGAGCAGCAAGTGGTCAAGCTATATATTACATGTTTGGTTTTGGTTCTATTTCTTATTTATCCCATCTGATCCAGTCTGACCCCTCAGAACCAGAAACGTCAATCTGCACACCTCTAATATCTATATAGATGGACTGTGTTGGAAATACTCCTCTACTCACAGTTTTTGTACTAATTAGGCACCATATGTATAACTGAATATGGCCTAAGCCAACAGACCCAATGTTCCCTCCACCCAATCCTGATACACTCTCCCTCTTCCAACATGCTTCATTTACATAAAAAAATATGATTTCACTCTGTACAAATAGATCAGACAAATGAATTACTCACCACAGATATTAAAGAAACAAATATTTATTTTTCAAAAAGAGATTCACACATCCAGGTCCTGTATTAACGTTAATATTAACGTTCTGCATTAACATTACAGTTTCATGGCACTACCAGAGTGGGCAGGAAATCTTCTTGCTGTGTATTTCACATTCTTGTGCGGGTGTGCAGCTGAGTCATGCTGAATCTATAACCTTTAAAGGCTGTGAGAGCTGGGATATTACAGTTTAACTCATTCCTTTTAAGTATTAATGGTGTGCTGCCTGGTGCCTACCAAAATGACACTGAGATATGCACCATGAAGTTTTCCTGTTCACCCTGAGATAAATCGCTGAGACAATGGCTCACAAATAAATCATTGGTGATAATGCAGGACCAGGGTGTAAATTTCTTTTAGCTAAATGACACTTTTTTTTTTTTAGTTAAGCTTTATTTAAAAGAAAATGATACACATACAGTCCCAACTTGTACAAACTAGTGGTTCATATTCAACAGTGTAGTCAAGCCCAAGTGGATGTATTTAGCTTACAGCATGACATCTTCAACATAATTTCTTCTTTTATACCTCTGGTGAGGGGATCGTTTGTCCATTCCATGTTTGATTACTTGACCTGACGGGATCAGATCTCTCTTGGCTTTTCTTTAGCTATATTTGTGGGTCACAAGTATACACTGAGTCTGCACAGTTTATCATTTCAATCTGCAAGTAAGAATGTGTCACTATCACGAAGGAAAACTAAACTCATTGGACAGTGTGATGCGTTTCTGGACCATCACAGATCCTTGCAATATTCTAAGCCAATAGAGATGCCAGTTACTTGACATGTGAGACATTCTTATACTGCAACGTGTGGCTCACGTGTTGAGAAGACAGTTGACATGCTAACTGCTCCACAAACAGTTTGAGGTAGTGGAGTGAGTCGTAAAGTGCACACAGACCATGGAAGAAGGTAGACAGCTCAAATAGCATTGTTTTATGAACAACAAAACAATACAAATAACAAAAACATAAGCTGTCAGACTGCAACAGACTTGCAAAACGATTTGGAAGCTGCTTTACTTCAGTTATAAATCATGAGTTCAGCAAAGACTTTTGCACTTCATATCTCCTCTAAAAGTTCTTGCTTGTATCAAAATCTCCCTCATCCCTACCATTATTTCCAAAGTGTCCCTTCCTCTCCCTCCATCTCTTTCTCCCTGATTTTCTCCTTCCGCTTCTAAGCGCATCTTCTTCTCCTTCATGTCAGGCCCTCTGCCAGTCCCCTCCATTCATTCCTTGCCTCCCATGTTCCACTGAGCACTATTACTGTAATTTGTTGGATTGCTAACTGTTGTTTCTGCTGTATTTGTTTACACATTATGCTCACAATACCCGTAACTTATGAGCTTTGTACATTTCTTGTATTTGTCTCCCCCTAGCTCCCCGGGCTAACCTGGAAATAAGCCTCGTCGCAGTGTGCCTTTCCTGCCTTCCAAAAAATTTTAAATAAATAAATAAAAATTGTAAACAAATAAAATCCTGCTCTCAGAAAAAGCACCTGAAAAACAAAATAATGCAAAGGCGGCTTTATTGATAGCAAAAATCCAGACTGGCTGGAGGTCTCAGGGTAAGCTCCAGCACCTCGGCCAAAAATACTGTCCTTCATCAGTGGGCATGTCAGCTCCCGAGCCCCTCTCCCTTTTTCAATCGCAAATTTAAAGGGACAGTACATATTCAAACTGTGATCACATCATTAAAAAAATGAGATCTATAATATTCACAATAAGCAGTATCACAAGTTTAACAGTTTCACAAATGAAAGCAAATGCTCCTCAGTATAGAAAGAAAGTGTGAAAAAAGAATAGTGCCCAGTGTCAGGTAGTGCCGTGAAACTTGGAGGGGGTGGGGGCCAGAAACAGAATGAGAAGCTGAAGAACTGCAGCCCTATAACTTATAAATGTTTACTAAGGAACACAGTTGGATTAATCGTAAGGCATGTGGAAATTAATGCTGCATATCAATTCACAACAAAATTTGAAATGCACTATATGAGTGTCCCACTTGCTCCTGTAGTTTCAAAAATGGTGGGATTCGAACCTGAAACTCTCGCCAACTTGTCCATTAGAAATCTAGAATGGAACATGAAACAAATAACACTGCACTGAGACACATAACATAGACAAGGACAAGACAAAGACACAGGTGACATAGCCTATGGTGTGTCACCGAGCAGTAAGTTAGTGGATTTAATTGTTGCTGATCATAATTTTAAGTTTTCAGGTATGCCAATTATGTATGTTTGGTGACTTTTTTTGTACAAAATGGCTAGATGCTAATAGATCACCTAAATGTTGGGCTTTTCTGAATGTAATTCTGGGTTTGTCTCCTAGTTCATTCTGTAGGACATTGTCCGTAAGCAGAACTGGCCAATGTTGGTGTATAATGTTGCCTATTCTCCCTGTTCAGTTGTTGAATTTTGTTGAAGTTGTTAGACATTTTCTATCCGAACCCACACTAGGAGGTAGTGTACCTACTACTTTCGTTATTGACTTCCTCCAAAACCATTGGGCTTATACAGATGTGGAAATTGTAACATCTGTAAATATACCCAAGAAGGGAACACTCATATACACCCTCATGACAACAGGAGGGTTGTAATTAAACATTTAATTTCTTGAGCCACTCCCTTTGTTGTCTATATAGCCTGGTGCCCTTGCCTTAAACATTATGTGGGCAAAACTGTACACTCCTTAAAAACACACATTCAAGAACATGTGAGGGCCACGCTAAAATGTTAGGGTGATTTTTCTATTGCTGTAGTGGTGTCCCCATAGGCACGTCAGATTATTTATGTCTCTTTATCTTTTACTTGTAAATTATTGTTTAATAAAGTGCTTTGTAGTAAGCAATAAAGACAGTGCCACCTTTAACCTGATAGTGTCTTTGTTTCAAGGCTGTCACATCAGTAACAGAGCGCCCGTGTCTGTTTTGCAGTCTGCCTCTTCTCGGAGAGTTCAGAGTATGTAGAGATCCCTCTTTCTAAGCCTTCCTGTGGCTATTTATTGTTTTCCTGATCTGACCTTCCTGTGACCTTTTGATCTCAGCACATCACCCCACCCCACCCCACACTCAATTCTCTGTACCTCCTGACCTTCCTGAGAAAAACAAGCAAATACGAAAAACAACTCTAGCACAGGTTTGAAAGCATTAATCCCTTGCTGCCTTCAGATTTAATTTATTCTTCTATCAAACTCCTAGTTTTGTTTTTAATTAGCTCCTTTTCACAGCCTAAGGAGCAGCTCACATTCATTTTAACGCTCCTCAATGTGTGGTTACAGACACCTTAAGGCTAGTTGCATGGGGGTTCACCATGTACTGTGGCAGAGGGAATGGGAGGGCTGGGGCACTGGATGCTTCAACTCCCACCAGACCATTGACCTGGGTTTGTGAATGGACCAAGGTCGCTCAGGGGCTGGGGGGAGGATTTAGTGTCCGTTGACAGATCTCCTCTTTCAGGGTGAGAGGATAGTGTGCACCACTGATTGGCTGCCACCTAGTGGAGGGTAGATGTCACAGCAGCAGTCACCAGACTTGAAAGTTAGAGGGAGGCATTGAAAGTGTGCACTGTCTTCACAGTCTATGTGTGTACCATAGCATGTCACCAGCTCTGACTCAAGGGGAGTAATGGGTAGAAAAGAACCTCTGTTGACAGAATGATGTTGCAACCCCAAAGACACCGCACCACCACCATCTGTAGCACCCACTCACACAATGAGGTAGGAAATAGATGGAGAAGTTCTGGAGGTGGAATGAAGGGGCTGGGGGTTGACTAGAGAAAAAGGCTGATGGAGAGGGACAGTAGGATAAAGTCCATATAGAAAAAGGACTTCAAAATATATGACCTATAAACTGAATTGTGTTTAACTCTCACATTTCTCAAAGTTATCCAACTAGTTTCAGGGGCTTTTTAAAGGGAACATAAACATTATGTACTTTAAGTCAACTATTGCTGGTGTTTTCTGTTCATTATTGACATGCTGTTAATATATTTGAAGCTATTATATATGTATTCTGTATGCTGTTTTCCCCCCAACTCTATTTAGTGCTTTCAAATAGGAGTTTCCTGTCTGTAACAAGGTGGAAACTATACACACATACACACACACACACATATACACTGTGAGGCATGATGTTTATCTTCAAAGCCTGATAATGTCTGCTAGCTGGCTAACGGGCAGAAAACCAGTGTGACTGGTGGGACTTTATCCTTTAAACTACAAGACATTTGTGACCATCATCTAGCTGAACATTGTCATCATCAGCCTTCTCAGCACTGGCTTTTGAGAGGCAAGAATCCTTCATGTCTACATCCATTGACTTATACAGTACACACCTACACAGCCCCCTACACTACAGTACCAATATGTTTACTTTGTGCATGTGTGAAAGCAAACATAAAAAGTCCCTGTAACGTGAGCTTATGGTAGCAGCCTAGAGAACAGCATGTTCGGCTCAGTACAGGAAGTAAAGGCTGGTCTAAACAGAGTATAAATAGAACAGAGGCATAAGGTAGCAGAAAAATAATATAAATAAAGCTTCCTGAATCAAAAAAGGCATTTTCAAAGCTCAGTGGGAGTACATGCTATCTGCAATTACTTATAAAAATCAGAAACTGTTTTAATTTGGACACTAGTGGCAAAGGGGTTCAGGAGTAGAAAGACTGAAACAGACAATTTTGTATAACTAGACATTTGGGTACAGTACTTTACTAAAATATTCCATGATCTAACACTGAGATGTTTTTGAATCCCATGGGAACCAACTGCTGTTAAAGCAAATTTTTAATTAATCACTAGACAGGAAGTAGTTTTCTCCATTGAATATTTAAAACTAAATAAGGCACCTGGACCTAATGGTATCCCGGCAGAAATTTACTCTTGTATGGCCAATGACTGGGTGGATATACTGACTTACCTTTTTTAATAAATGCATCCAGGAGAATTTTGTTCCTTACTCTTGGAGAGGATCACTGCTCATACCAATACACAAAAAGGATGATAAAAAGTACCCTAGAAATGATAGACCTATAAGTTTAATTGATATCATAGAAAAGATCTTCACCAGAATTCTGTTAGGCAGACTTAAAATGAAATCCAAAGACTTGGTGACTTATCCCCTTGCCAGGCTGGTTTTAGGGAACATTACACTAGACAATTGTTTTGTGTTAAAACACCAACTGGAAAAATATCCCATAATTCAGCATCAGAAGTTATAAACAGCAGTTATCGATTACACGTCCACATTCGATACTAGAAATAGAGAGACCTTATGGTCTTATACATGATTGGGGCATTTGCCCAATCTTGATAAACACTAGCAGGAATTTATATATAAAAACTTGGGCCCAGGTAAGAGTGGGTGTTGGAAACCAGCTTTCAGTTAAAATGCCCACCAACAAAGGGGTGTGTCAAGGTTGCATTCTGGCCCCCACACTATTTGCAATTTATATTAATAATCTAATTGCAATTTATATAAATAATCTTATTGCACTCTCAGAACTAGATTCAGACTTTCCAAAAATTAAAATGGGTCTATACTGTATACATATCGACCTCACAAAAGCCTTTGATATGGTCAATCACTGTACTCTCCTAAAAAAAACTACTCACCCTTGGAATCTCTACTGACGTAGCCCTCTGGTTCCAGAGCTACCTAGCTCATAAAGCCTAGCAGGTAAAGATACAAAATATACTCTCATATGTCAGAAAGGTGTCACTAGGGATTCCCCAGGGCTCTGTCTTGAGCCCACTTCTGTTTGGTCTGTTCCTCAGCTCCCTCCCTGATATCTGCTTGTCCTAACTCCCTCTTTATGCAGATGATGCTGTCATCTTTGGAGGTAGCCTCCGTCTAAACCAACTAACCACTAATCTGCAAAAGAGCTTCTCAAGTGTTGAGCAGTGGGTCACCCAAAATAAACTTCTTCTAAATTACAAAAAAAAAAACAAATCTATGCTGTTCTCCAACCTCCAGAACAAGAATGAACCCAGCAACCTAATAATCCTTAACAGCAGGCTTGAACTGCCAGAACATGTAAGCACCTTTTAAATACCTTGGTATGACCCTTGGCAGTCCCCTCTCCTACACACAGCATATTGACCATGTCATAAAAACAATCAATACAGAATTGGCCTGCTCTACCGAAACCATTCCTACCTGACACCTGAAGCCCTCACACTAGCAGTTAACAGCTCTATTCTCTCCATTGTCGACTATGGCCTTGTCATGTATAGCATAGCTACAAACACTGCACTGAAAAGAGTTAGAATGGCATTAAACAAGGCCTGTAGGTTAATGCTAGTAACAGGAGCCCTCACACATACCTGTGACCTGTATGCCCAAAATAACTGCCTAAACCTTCACAGGAGAATCAAGTACCAACTCTGCTTCCTTGGTAAAAAAGCCCTCCTAGGTATGACCCTGAAATCTGTTCTGAGGTTTCTCAAACCAGCACACAATTTGCATCTGACCAGAGGTAAGGCAAAGAATGCCTTGCACATCCCTTTTCATCACACTGCACTTGCCCAAAGATATTTCTCATATAAGGCCCCACTTTGGCTTGAGCTCCCAACCAACATTACAAATAACATAAAACTTGTATCATTTAAAAAAGAACATAAACCGCACCTTTATGACCTAGGGAGATATGACTGCTCCAATAAACCCACTCCTTCCTCTCCTCCCCCCACCCCCCCTTACACAAATCTGACTACCTGCCCCATTCTCTATCCTTCGGCCTTGTCACCCTATTAAATCTCCAATCTAGCTCCTCCTCTTCAGCCTCCCTCCACCTACCCCCTCCTTTTACCTACCCCCTCCTTTTACCTACCCTGCCCCTCTACACCTCACACACTTAATTTATTCTCTTACCTCTTCTTCTCCCTTCCTAAACCTCCCTACTATAACAAAGCCACTGCCTAGTGGCTTATCATCCTTCACTCACTGCCTTCCTGCTGCCCTCCCTTCTCCACTTTCCTGTGTGTAATATTTTGCAACATGTAATTGCCCTATTTAACTGTTTATGTACCTCCTGCATTTGCACAGTTTTTTTTCAATTCATGTATATAATTTACCTTCTAATTGTATTACCTTTCTGTATTTTTTCATCTGTTCATATATGTGTACCATGTTGTATGTTGCTTTACCAATGACGTGGAACCTTTGTAAATGAGGTATTCTAGCTTAAAGGTTGTTATCCAAGACAGTTAATAAATAAGTAAATAAAGGTTCTGTTTGTGCAGCATTAGCTTATGCTGACGATTTGGTTTCATTTTCATTGACTCCTAATGGTCTGCAGAAGAAACTTAATACTTTAGCAGACCACTCTAAGAAATTGGCATTAACAATAAACCCCCCAAAATCAAAACTTATGGTATTCGGTGGGTCCAAAACTAAATACAAATGGAGAATTGATTCTACTTCATTGGAGGTTGTAAAAATGTACTGTTACTTGGGACTTGGCTTCTCTTGCACGCTTATTTGAAAAACACATTTTGACACAATGATAATGAAAGTGAACTCTACTATACATGGTTTAAAGAGATTTAATAATCTCTAAGGGGGCCTCAATTAGGCCCTTATTAAGGGCCATTGAGGTCAAATATAACATACAAATACTCTATGGAGTTTAGATTTAGGAACCCCTCCTATACAGAGAGTTTAGAAAAACCCGTCATTCAAACACTTCCAATAGCCTTAAGTTTCCCTAAAACCATTCCAGCATGTTTTGTTAGGGCTGAATTGGGTCTTCCATTGCTTTGCGTCTTGGCAGACTCAAGGTTCATAAATTATTGGCTATGAATAACTAAATTACCTAAGTACGGTATAGCTAAACAGTGTCTGGAAGAGAAATTGTTCTGGCAGGATACTGGCTGTAAACAATCATATTGGTTATTGTATCTTAAAAATTGCTTAAACGTTATGGATTAGAGGTTCTCTTCACTTATTCTAGTAATAATATTGCAATCAGTGACCAATATAAATCCTGTATATGTAAAGACTGGTCATCACTTGTTTCAAACATGGAAATCTGGAACTTATAAGCATTTCTATATATGTGAAATGGTATAGTATGAATGATTGTAGACATTGGTTCAGATATTACTTGGATAGCTTACCAGAGCAAAACAGTAATAAAATGTATGCAAGATACAAAATGGAATTCTTTGAATCAAACGTTTTAACTGCCAAATTTAAGAGAACTTCTGATCCAACTGAGAGTCTCTGTTACTGCAGTGGAAGAGACAAAGAAGATCTGTTTCATGTAATCTTAAAGTGTTCATGGTATAAAAAAGTGAGAAATAAGTGGCTGTATCCCATCATTAAATGTATACAACAAGTTGATGATAACATGATGTTAAACATTCTCTTTACTGCTGAACATGATCTAATTATAAAAAGGATGGTCAGTTTTATCACAACCATACAGAAAGTGAGGGGGGGAGTGAAATTATATTACCCAAATTAATTATTGTTACCTCTAGGGCAATTGTTTTTATTCTCCTACACTCCATCACGTTTTTAACTTATTTATGTATTGTCAATAGTGTGTAGTTGTTTTTCTGTTGTCTCTTGTATTTTAAGCTTGTAATGATCATTTACCAAATTTTGATTGAACAATAAATTAAAACTTGACTTGAGTATGAATAGTAAAGCAAGATACAGCAGAGGTGTTCTGGTTGTGGTTCTGGAGAGTGCCAGTGAAGAGAAGAGCTAAGGGCAGCTGTCCCATCCCTAGGGTTGGGACCCAGTCTATGGAACAGGGCCTGGGGTACTTACTGGACATGGAGTGGTAGCAGTGCTCCAGGTCTGGGATGTGGCACAGGTGCCCTATCTTACTCAGTCTTTCTAAAGGGGCCAGAAAAGAGCAGCCAAGTATAAGAGCCTTCCAGTAAAAAGACAGATAATAGAGATTCCTGGAGGACAGAGGAACACAGTTTACATGGGACATCTTTGTTGGTAATTCGATTATATGTCCTGGAGCACTCATTCCAGTTCTATGGTGATCAACCTGTTACAACCAAGATGTGTATGAGAGTACAACCATGCTGAAGATAGAAAAGATCCCACTGTATCGAAGCAAGTGCACTTTGTTGAGATGCTAAGAGAAAAACAGAACTTTACAGAGACAGAAAGCATAAATCTAGTGTAACCCTCCCCAAGTGTGGAGAATTACCTCAATGGCTCTACTAGGCCTGCCCTGCAGCATCAACCATCAGTGCCACTGCTCTCTAGTCCCACAGGACTGTTGACAGAGGCTGGAACTGAAATGAGTGAGCAGCTGCAGTCTTCAGCATGCTTCACCATTAAAATCAAGCAGTTCACAGCACACACTGGAGGTGGCCACCTGCCACTGGAAAAATGAGTGACTGGCACTTGCAAGGATACTACCTCTCTAACGGTCTCAAGTCAGTGCAGGTTGGCAGTGCTTGTCCCCTCCCCTTCCCTCCATATCCAGTCAGGCATCCCCCAATGTTCCATCTTGGAGCCCATCCTATTTTCCATTTTCCTAAATGACCTCCCTTCTGTCTCTGTTGATTCGCACATTCACATGTGCATGGAAAACACTGTACTCTTTGCCTCTGTCATCTTTGTCTTAGACTTGGAATCATTGCTATAGCTGGATTTTAACAATGTCCAGTGCTGGTTCCTCTCGACCCAACTTTGGGTCAACACTAAGAAAACTTGGCACCAGCCATAAACTTGCAGGTTCCTTTCCAGTCCTGTGTTCTCCTCATTGAATTGCATTCCCCTTGAGGCAGTCCCCTTCTTCAAATACCTCTGTGTGTGGCAGGATAGTAGACTCGACTTCTCTGCCCATGTTGATGCCATCCACAGTAAGTTCTTCCCCGAGCTCGGTGCCATTTAGCACAACAAAGATTGCCTCACACCAAAAGTCTGCCAAGAATTGATAACTATGATGGTGCTTCCTATGCGGATGTGGTCCACAGTACCTCCACTTCCTCCTCCTCCTCCCTTGCCAGACTGGATACCCATTGCAATGCCTTCTGCTACTTTGCTGCCAAAGCTTCTCCTTGTACTAATCACTGCTCCCTCTACACTGCCCTCTGTTCCTCCTCTGCCATCCTGCTGCTTCTTACATTGTGCCTCTGTTGTCTCTAAGTACTAGTGTGACTCTCTGCCTCCTTATCTCTCTTTTTTCCTCTCCCCTTTCCTTCCACATCTTATGCTTTCACTCTCATGACTCTCACACCTTCTCCATTCCACACCCCGACTCTGCTGCTGAGCATTCTGCTTTTTCCTCCCATCTTCCTTCCAATCTTGCTCACTCCCTCTGCCTCTCCTCCTCCTATTTGTCCTCTAACTTTCAGGACTGCCTTGTAAATGAGGTTTTGTCAATGGTGTTTCCTCCTGCTAAAATAAAGATTGATTGATTGATTCACTAAAACCTCTTGCTGCCACCTTCTACTCCTGCCCCAGTTAGTCATTTCACACTTAGGGGCCATGTTACTTGCCTGTTTTTAACCTTAGCGCACTAGTACCCTTACCAGTGTTTTATCTGCCTACACATTATTACTGTGTGCATTTTGCCAAGTTGCTTCAGTTTACTACCATTGTGTACTCTGTATTTTGCACTTTCCATCTAGGATAGTTTATATATTTTTTAGTCTGGATACCCTGTACTTTTTACTTTTTTTCCCCTCCCCCTTGGTTGCACCAAGAAATGAAACTTGGCCCAGTGTGCCTTTCCTGGTTACCAATTTTCAGTAAATAAATAAATATATAGACTGGAAATTCCCCTGATAGTCAACGCAATTGACCAGACACTAAGCACAACCATGCAGGCCAGTAAGGGAGCACAAATAAATGTCTTAAATGTAACAGCCCTTGAAAATGTCAACTTTGGGGCCAGTGACCCTTAAAACTGCCAAGGCAGCAGCCATATTTGCCCACTCTGACCCCCTAGGATCCATGTTCATGGGGTCAGAGGCTGTATAAGAATGAATCAGGATGCAGGAGCTTGCAAATGGAGCCAGAGGAGCTCTTGGGACACAGGAGGACTTAATTAATATACCATCATGAGTTTTTGGCCAATGTTTGTTTGAATGATGGCCCTCCAGTGTCATGAACCCACTCCTGGGGTGGTCAGGTCCACTGAGCGCTCAGTGTCCACCCCTATGTGCAATCCATGATGGGAGAACAGGAATACCCTCCCCGTACTTTTAGAATGCTTGCCAAGGTCATGACTGTTCCTTTGTCACAAGGATCCAGGGCATCCCTCTAACTCTGGATTAGGACAAAATACCAGTCTCGAGTCTTGTGGCCAAATATGAACCCTTCATTGGCTATTACACAAAGGAGGAAGACCCAGGCATCACGCTCTCTTCAGGGGTAGCAATGTAAAGACTGATATGGCCTTCTTCCTACAAGACATGCAACAGCCTGGTTCAGAATCCTGTAGACTTGTCCCCGAGACTTTAATATTCTCCCTATCCTTCCAGATCCCTTCCAGACCCTTTTCTCAATTTAGTTTCTTATGGTGGCCCCTATAAGCAATTAATAGTTGTCACAGATTATTAATAAACCTTCTACAGTCTCACACAAATATAGAAATTTCACACAGGCAGAACTTCTTTAGAAAAACAAAAGTTTTTATTAAAATAAATAAATACAGTTACAACTAAAAAGAACATACACTAATTTGGGCTACAGTATGCAGAAACAAAAACAGAAAAATGTACAGTGAAATGCATTTAAACTGTTAGCTAAAAAGTCTGCCTTATATTTGCAGTAAATTAAAGTTCAGAATAGTAGATGAAAGTTTTCAGTTCCTTTAGTCCTTGTAGCCACACTGGGTTTCAGCAGTTGAGCTTCTCGTGTGTGTCAGGCGGAGTCCAAATGAGAAAAAGTGTGTGCAAATGCCCTGATCTGGGCTATTTATATACCTGTCTGTGGATAGAGGCTGGTCCTTCCATTTTAGGCCACTGGGTGTCACACTTGCTCTTCCCCAACACAATGTTCTTCCACCTGATGATGTTACCCAGCCCACATTTATGACACCTGACATTACAATCTAACACAGGTCTGTTTGAAGGATGATTCCTGTTTTTTCCTTTCATCTCATCAAAGGCAATACCTTGTAACACAGCATCCTGCTTTTTTTTTGTTACTATCTGTTTATATGCCTCCCCTCCTGTGGCACTCCACTCCCTTCGGGAGACGCCTATGGCCGTTCTAGTCCCCACCTCCTATCTGTATCCCATGGCAGTCCGTCCTCCACGTAGCCTTGGCTTACTCCCCAGGAGGGGATGAGGTGGGGAGGCAAGCACCCGAATTTCTGAGTCTAATCAGGATGCCAGTCACGGGCAAGTAGGGGTATTGGGGATCGGGGCCCGGCACTCCGTCTACCTGGGAGTGTCACGGGTGTTTTTCCGATGTTCTGGGGGAGTGGCTACACCCCGATGTCAAGGCATCTCCGCCGATGTCCGCCACTTCCCAACCCCTCTGTGCACTCAGGTGTCTGCTATGCCTCTGGCTTCCACCAGAGGCCAGTCAGGCATCGAGCATGTGTTCCCCCTCCCTCCCAGGAGAGGACAGCTGTCCTTGGATGCTCAATCCTCTCCCTCCCCTGACAACCCCTGATGTTGCGAGCTCGTTCCTGAACCAGGGTTGCCAGCATGGCACAAGGTGTGGCATCCAGCACCTCAACCCTCAGCGCCACAGGGCCAGCAGCATCCTGCTTTTTGAAGTTAAAAGGGCTATCTCCTGAACACTTTATTCACCTCTTTTTTCCCTTGGTCAGTTAACTATTGGAAATACCCCTTTGAACAGTTATCCCCAAAGCCTTTGACAATAACTTGTCAGATTCCTGGCAAGCAAGGTGGCTTTCCAGGTCAAAGGAAGGTCAAAACCTTTTTTTTTTTAATTCTGTCTTTTCTGTATGTCCACTTGAATTAACACTGGCATTTTGTGGCATATATATATATATATATGTGTGCAGAATTACATAAAATATAAATATATATATATATATATATATATATATATATATATACACACACACAACAGAATTATATCTACAAATAAGGACTAGCAGTCGGGTAGCTTGCCACATCCAGCACTGCTGAGAGTGACTGACAGCTCCATGGGCAAATCCAGAGCTGTGTTTCCCTAGTGAACATCATGTCCATCCCAGAACTTTTCAAATCTGTTTTGGCTGCTGGAGGAGACAGACCAATCATCTGTAAGGTGCAGTTAACCTGTACCTCAGGTTGGAGGCAAACTCATGTTTCTGAAGTACAGACATAGCAGAAAGAAGGTATTGGAGCCAGGAGAACTGGTTGCATGAGTAAGCTGCCCTACAGCAGTGCTCCAGAGCTTACAGAAAGACTTTGCTAAACTGCAACATTAATTCAGTGGCAGAATGCAGTTCTGTGTCTGGGAAGCCACCCAGTCAGCATTGCTTCCATGTAGTGGTTATCACAATACACTTAGTGATTGGATGCCAAGACATGGTGTATTGGTCTGACACAGTCAGCCTTCATAAGCTAAAGCTGCATCTGTGAACTCACAAGAGGACTGTCTGTTACATGCAAAGATGAGGAGAGGCCGAGACAGACAGAGTACGTTAAATTAGCCAGAGGAGGAACTCGCTGCACTATGTCAGTACACCGTATGCACC
Source organism: Neoceratodus forsteri (assembly GCA_016271365.2). Lineage (NCBI taxonomy): Eukaryota > Metazoa > Chordata > Ceratodontiformes > Ceratodontidae > Neoceratodus > Neoceratodus forsteri. Next base: position 493,087,705 of record JADMNL010000022.1, read on the forward strand.
AAGGGAGATCATGCTGGTCTGGGAAAACTTTGATTAAATCAGGGTCTTGGTCTGGCAGCACCACTGGCGCTGTTTTTAGTTATTTGGTAAAACATTTAATGGACCAGGGCATCAGGCTGGGAATATGAATACCCAGCTAGGTTTAGGTTTGTGACTAGGTTGAAATAGTAATAGTTCCCATTTATTTCTGAAGTGCACCAATGCATGCCAACCTCATACAGCATCACTGGGCCTACAATGTTTCCGTGGCTGGATATGGTGCTCCCTTAGAATTAGAGTTATTCACAGCTGGCCCATCAGTGCAGCAGTAGCACTACTGCTTGTGACACCAGTGACCCAGATTCGAAAGCATGCCCCAGTCATCGGGGGCCTGCCGGGGAGGGAGAAGGATCAAACATCCCAGAGCATATTCACCTCCTCCTCTTCGGAAGGGGGGCTGTGAGTTCTGCTGCAACACTGCCACCTGGGTGACCACAAGTGTCAGCACAACCAGAGCTGTGATGGATGGGTGGGCGCATCCCAACTAAGGACAGTGGCATGGTTGCATGTGATAACCACTTCAGTTCTTGTCCACAAGGTGCCCGGAGGGTGACAGGAAAATCGAGCCCTTGACTGCAGGATGACACCGCCTCTCATCTCACAGGCCACACACTGCTCATTAGGCTGCCAACCAACATCTGAACTAAACTTCTCCCGGGCTTGGGGAACCCGGGAGGCTCCATCACAGGGAGCAAACCGTGGGGTGCTGTCAGGTTGGAGGTAAGTGCTGGGAACAGCAGGTGACAGGGCTGCGGGAAAGAGTGGCTGATGGGGGCTGGTTGAGTGTGGGAGATAAAGAGCAATATATTTTTTGGCAGTTAATTTGTTTATTAAGCATATTCCAAACATACATCAAATATAGTACAGAGAACATTTAAAAGTAAAATGGGTATAGCAATACATTTTTTTTAAAAGAACTAAGGTTATTAATTACTGGTACCAGTGTGGTAGTGCCTTAATGTGGTAAATATTTCTGTGGTGAAGTAAGGATTACAATGGCCACCAGTATAAGGTGGCTATGGCTAGACATGCAACAGAAGTGAAGTTAGGACTACTGATAATTTAGGATGGGCCAAGCAAGGCACCAGAAGACCAGGGAGCACTATAGTGCTGCCTCATTTAGTTAACCTTTTCCCTTTCTCTAGAACCTGTTCTTGCTATCGTTAATAAAGCCCTTGTTAAAGTGAAGTCTGCCAGGATGCAAGCCAGTTCTGCAGAATATGCAGCAGAGCTACCGCATGAAACAAGGCATGATCAATGGCACACAGTCCCATTTGTCATGCAGGAATGTGTGACACTGTGTTGCTTCTCAGTGGGCTCCACTATATATGTTCATATTTACGGCCTGTGAGCATATTATTGGCAGGGTGTCAATAACTGTATTTTTGGCAAGAACTGTTCTCCCATTGTGTTGGTTCATGGGTGGGGTGATCCTGTTGGGGGGGAGGCACTGGATCTCAGGGGGTGGTACTACACTTGACAGCAGGCCCACATCAGTCTCTTTCTGGGTGAAGGCATCACACAACTCACACTCAGTCTTGGACACAATGTCCCCCCCCTTAGAAGTTATCAACCCAGGCCTCTCAACCTTATACGAGCCCATAAGGCAGGGGTAGTGAGACATCTATGATGTTCTGATCACACTAGAAAAGAAGAAGAGTTGTGACTGCCTAATGGATCTTCTTATTTATTTATTTATTAAAGTTTGATGACCGGGTAGACCAACTGGGCCCCGAAGGTCCCTCTTTCAGGGGTGACCCGGAGAGACATTACATGAAGAGGTACAGGCAGTGACAAGGTAACAGTGTACATACATGATCAATAAATACAGTTTTAGTCATACATGTGGAGCCATAAAAGGATTCCATCCTTAAAATTATGGCATGGTACAAGAACATAGGTGCGTTGCCGATATGTCGTCTAGTTCTGTGCAACGTTTGTGCAAGTGAGGTGATTAGCATAGTTGGGAGGGTGGCGGATTGTCAGGTGTCCTGACATCGGCAAGTGCTGGCTACAAGTAGGTGCACCTTGAGCCTGATATGGAAGTTCATGAGAGAAGGGGGGGCTTCCTGTACCTCTGGTGGAAGTTTGTTTCACAGGTAGGGGGCTTTGACAGAGAAAGACTTGCCACACACATGTGTTCTGACCCTGGAGGTTTCCAGCAGAGTGCGACCTGATGTCCTCATGGTCAGAGGGTTGTGCTTGGGTGCAATGGTAGCGGAGAGGCTGGTTGGGGCTCCTGGGCTGTGTAGCTTGTATGCTAGGCAGAGGAGGGGGTATTGTAGGTGTGCTTCCAAGGAAAGCCACTGTAATTTGACTAATACATTACAGTGGTGACTTCTGCAGTGATCCTGTGTAGCAAACCGTGCTACCTTGTTGTATAGGATCTGCAGCCCGTGGACCTCAGGCTTTGCCATGCCCTGTAAAACAGGGGCAGCATAGGTCAATGTGGGAAGCAGGACACTGGAGGCAATGGAAAGCCTGGCTTTGGGTACAAGTTGGTCCTTAATTCGGTACAGGATGCCAAGTTTCCCATGGATAGTCTTGGTCACTTGTTCCACATGTTTTTTGTAAATGAGGCCTTGGTCAAGCGTAAGCCCTAGATATTTTTAGGAGGACACAACTCCAATGCCAGCCCCTGCAAGAGTTTTGAGATGGGAGTTGGTCCTGTCTTGCCCCAGGAGTCTGGGACTGAACAGCATGGCTTTTGTTTTGCCTGCATTCAGGACCATTCTGTTTGACTTTAGCCAGTTCTCCAGTGAAGTTAGGTCAGTTTGGAGTGAGGGGCCAAGAGCCTCCAGGTTACACAAGGTGTGGTAGATGACTGTCATCTGCATGTTGTATGACTGAGCTATACCAAAGTGGAGGTTTAGGTCATTTGTGTACAACGAGAATAGTAGAGGACCAAGGATTGAGCCCTGTGGTACTCCCTCTTTTAGAGGTAGTGGGTCTGATAGCACCCCTTTCCAGCTGACTCTCTGGGTGCGGCCAGATAAATAGCTCTCGAACCCCTTGAGAGCCAGTGGGTCTAGGCCTATCAATTTCATTTTTACTAGCAGGAGGTTGTGGTCGACAAGGTCGAAGGCCTTGGACAGGTTGATGAATACCGTGCTGGTGGGGGTCCCCTTATCCATAGCACCGAGTACGTCAGTTGTGAGGTTCACGAGGGCAGTGTCTGTGCTGTGGTTAGCTCGAAAGCCATGCTGAGAGGAGGCCAACAGTTGATGAGTCTCCAGGTAGTCACGGAGCTGGCAGTATAATAGCCTTTCATGCAGTTTGGCAAGCAGACAGAGCAGGGAGATAGGTCTGTAATTGCTTGTTTGCTCCCAGGAGCCGCCTTTGTGGATGGGAATCACATTTGCCTGTTTCCATTGGCCTGGTGTGGTTCTCTCAAGCAGGGATCTATTTATGAGCCAGGACAAGGGTCTGGAGAGGTCTTGGGCTCCGTCCTTGAGGAACCTTGGGTTAATTCCATCAGGTCCTCCTGGCCCTTGATTTTCAAGGCCCATAGGAGAGCCTGTACCTCTTTAGCCCTGAGCAGCCTCAGGTGAAATAAAGGTCACTGAAAATTGAGGGTTTTGGCCTTGTCTAGAGCCAGGGTGTGGGGGGGTATTCCGACCCTATAAGAGACAAGGTTAGTGAAGTGTAGGTTGAGGGCCTTTACTCACCATCCTACCACTGACTTCCATGGGGCCGGGTTCAGACTTGGTGTTACCTCTGATCAGCTCATTGATGTGAGCTCAAAATAGTTTAGGGTTGCATAAGCTATTTTTTTGTAGGCTGGTGACATACTCCATTTTAGCCATTTTTATGGCTCTCTTACATTGGTTTCTCAGGGTTTTGTAGGACCACAAGGTTGGCCTGGAGAGAGGAATTCTTAAATCTTTTCCAGACCTTGTCCAGGCTAAGCATCAGAGTTTTTAGAGTGGGGGAGATCCACTTGTAGCAGCTGCCTTTGGTGCTTAGCTTCTTTAGCAGGGCAAAGAGGTTGGCTGCTTTTTTCAATGAGTTGTGGAAGAATTCTAGTGCCTCATCCATGGAGGGGAGGAGCCTGACTGGGCTCCAGTCCAGGCTGTTTAGGTATTTGGAGTATTGCGCCACCAAGAAGTTTGAGTAGTCACGGGTGGACAGTAATCTAGGCTGAACCTTGGGTGCTCTGTTCCTCCAGATGCAGAATATTGGGGAGAGGTCACTCAGGGCATCGGCCATGAGGCCAGCATTCTGGATGTTGGTGGGGTTTGACACCAGTGTCCAGTCCAGGATGGTGTGGTTCCCCATCTTGTGGTTCATTCTGGTGGGTTCGGAAATAACCTGTACCAGATTTGCCTCTTGCGTCAGGAACTGGAGGACTTTGTTTGGGTCATGGACCCAGTTTAGGTTGAAGTCTCCCAGAATGAGGAGCTCCATGGAGATGCTTTTGGCCGTGGTTCTAGTGATGGCCTCTAGGAATTGGAGAGCCATCTTTGGGGGGTTGTAGACACAGTCAAAAATGAGGTTCTTGGACTGACCAAGGGTAACCCGTATGAATATAGCTTCACTGTCCTGTGCGGAGTCCAGCTTCAGGGTTAGGTTCAACACCATTAGGTGATCCTTCGTGTAGATTAGCACCCCCCTCTTTTTGCTCTCCCTATCCCTGTGGAAGGAGTTGTACCCTTGGGCCATGATCTCATGGTCGAGGATGTGGGTCTTCAGCCAGATCTCTAATATAGCCAGTATATCTGGTTTATAGAGGTCAAGCCAGGCTTGCACTTCATACCTTTTAGGTCTGAGGCTGCAGACGTTCATGTGTGCAATTTTCAAACCTTTGGAGGATGCCCAGTGAGGGTCCTGTGGGGATGATATTAGGACATTGGTCATAGGAGGGCCCATATTGGGCTGGATATCACCTGCCAGTAGAAGTAGTGCTGCCAGTAGGCCTAGTAGCTTTGGGCTAGCCGAAAGGATTGGGTTACTTCAGAGTCTCCTACTTGTGAAGTGTAGTGACTCATGGTATACACCCTGTCTTACTAGCTCATGGACTATTAATATGGTTTGTATGCTAGTGTGGGGCTCTGTATAGTGTCGGCCCCAGTGAGGGGTGCCTTTCTCCTGGGGTCCTCTGATATTAGGGTCTCCATGGCATAACATCAGGTCCACCCATAGGAGGGACAGTATGTATAGTGTTGCCAGGAGTACTCCCCTACTGGGGAGTAGGGAACAAGGCCTTTTTACACTATCCAGCCCTGGACAGGGTGGGTAGGGGGCCGTGGTCCGCCTCCGGGAGAACATTGTTGGTGGGAAGCTGAGCCCCATGTGTCTTTGGTAGATTACCTCTGTGACATAGCACTCTCCTGGTCAGACTAGGATAGCTGGGGCTGTAGTGCTGGGCTATGGAGGTGCACAGAGTGTTTCTACTCAGGCAGTCAGAGGTGCATCTAGTTTTCTAGTATTGCTAGGCTAACACCTGTCTTCAGAGATTACTGCCAGTGTTGCTAAGCTAACTCCTGGCTTCAGAAGTAAATTGCAGGCAATTTGTACTTGTGCAGGAGAAAGATAGCTAGCACCAGGGCAGGCTCGCAGGAGGAATTACTGTGATCAGTGTAATCTGTAGGAGAAGGACCCTTCTATCCATGGTGCAGGCAATCTCCCTTGGACTGGAGGTTAGAAGACAGCTCACGTTGCGAGGAAAAACAGAATCAAGTTAAATCAGCAATGTCAAGGATTCAATGCATTAGACACTCTTACATAGGGAGCAAAAAAGTAACAAGTTAAATAATAGAGGCAACGCATCTATACATTAGTAAGGTTTAGGCAATTAGAACCAGATTTGAGCAGTATATATATATTTTTTTTGTCTCAGAGTCACTGAGGTCAGAGCTAGCCTAGGAGTGTCAGTTTGCTAGCCTAGGCATCAACATTGTCATTTCGGCTTGTGGTTCTGTCTTTACATATAAAGAGAGAGGAAGGAAGGAAGGAAAGAGTAGGTAGGTAGGTAGGTATCAAGGAATCAGTCCAACAGGCGGGGGCTCCCATATGCTCCAGGGGAGTTTGCACGTGTGCTGAGTTCTGCTGAAAGAAATGCTTTTGCTGCCCAAAGAGGTGACATGGCTGGTCTGATGGGGGAGCTGTGACTGCAGGTGGAGTACAGTAAAATGGACTAGTGTACCATGTGCCTCAATGAAAACTGCAATATGCTGTACTGGCTCCCTATGGGGAGCAGCAGGAAAAGAAATATGAGATATCTGTGCACTTGTTTAATCGAGCTGTATTGATTGACTGGATCCCCCCAAGGAAGGAGGACTCCAATAATCGGCCACATATAATTTGGTGAGGCTCAATAATGTATTAATACATCCCCACAGAGCCACTCACTGATGCATAATAGCAGTTTCACTTGCATCTGTTGGGTGTCAGATCAGCTCAGCGTCATTCCTTTCTTCTCTCACTCATCGAGTGTGTGTGTATCCACTCTTTTATAACAACGAGTGGCTCCATGTGAGGCAGCAACACACATCACAAATGTGACCAGTCCCTCCTGCAGTGTGAGTGACATAGCTGGGTAGCTGGAAGGAACTGGCAGAGGTTTTAGGCCTGTGGGTGGATAGTGCCTAGGTCTGTGATGTTACTGAAATTTAGCGGTAGTGCAGTGCCGCCTCCTGCTGGGATCCCTTTGACAAAAACTGCCGGGGTGCTGCCCCTCAGGAAAATACTCACTCACGGGGACAGGGGATCCATCCAGCATGTAAAACAATAACCAATAACATGCAATACAGTAAACATAACACAATGATTACAATGGAGTCAGAAATATGATGCAAACAATAATGAAGGGCTTTATTTGGGGGACAGGAACAGGGTCTGAGGAAGGGAAGGGTAAGGTAAGCCAATAATTAACAAGAAAAATGCAGTCCCCAACACAAAATCCCACCACCTTCCAACACACAAGTTACTCTGCAGACCCATTGCATGGTGCGTGAGGAATTCCCATAGTCCCTAATCAGAGCAATCACAGTATATTAAGTATGCACAGGGTGGGGGCAAATTACAGGCCTCATGTCGTGTGAAGAGGTGCAGTACCAATGTGGACTGGTTGATGTTGGGGATGCCAGGAACACGGTTAACTCAAGCAACAGTTTTAGTTAATCATTGGTACACGTGACCTCTTGGAGACTGTTTTGTGGGGCATGTTCTATGTTTGCACAGTCCTTGCCCAGGAAACAATCTAACTATGGCTGTAACTATATAATACAGTTACTGGGCTGAGGTCCCTGATTTTGTACTCATGACTGACCTCAGATACTGTAGCTGTTGTAGTCATTAAGGAGTGTCCTCTTTGCTGATCCTGACTGGGCAGCCTGAATTGGACCAGCGAACCTCAACGCGTCTCCACTGGTGATGGATGGGAGCAGTGCAGTAAGAGTTGCATTGGAAATCGCAGCAGCAGAATCTGTTGAGAGAAAGAACTGACCACTTCCAGAAGAACCTAGAGTAAGAAAGGTCTGTCCTTCTCCAAGTATTGAGGTTTTGGGATGGCACTTCACTTCTAAGGCTCTGAATGTGTTGGTTGTAAGTCCCAGACAGAAATTTGTGACAGAAGCGCAACCGAATGGCTGAGCAACAGAAAGTATGCTGTATTCTCTTTCCAGATCAGGCAGAGCTGACATGGCAGGCTGAGCTACTACTGGGCACTTTGCAGGCATCAAACTCCTCAAGCGTCAGAGTCCATTGGTTAAAGCAGACACAAGGGGGAAAGGAGCTCTCTAGTTCATGCAGTATTCGTGCCCTTCCTTTACTGTATTAAAATGTCCAACAGCCACTCTCTAGCAGGTTACTTGCTTCTCACTGAATGTTGCAATTGATAGGTGTGTCCTCCTGGGACCTTATGCATTTCCTGACTAGCTCCTGAGTCCCTACAGGGTGGACAAACTAGTGACCTCTGGCCCCTATTCACAGTTCTGTGGGTTAGTGTAACAAAAATATGGTGTCATGAATGGCCTGGTGGGCAATCTTTATGAAAGTGTTAGATCTTTTCATCCCTTGACATGGCTTCTAGCCAACATTGCTGGCTAGTGCACAATTGGGTCTGACCAACCTGCTTGCCATCCGTGTAGGGAGTGTGAAAGAAGAATATGTGATTGATTTTGGGTTCTCCACTCCCAGGTGTCTCCCTCTTAGTGCTCCCTGCCAATTTCTGGTAGGAAGCCAAGCCTTTTTTTTTTAATTTCCTCTCTGGTCTATTATCATGGCTTCTGACTGCCATACTTGACTTGGTATTGGCCCAGACAGCAACCAAATGCACACCACCAACACAAAGAAACTGCCACAACTACTGAGAGCTGCCCCATACCCTGCTGCAGTCCTCAGGGCCTGAGAGTACAAAATCAGCTGGTTCAGCTGGTGCCCACAAAATAATCTATGGGAACTTCTTGGGGGAGCTGGGAGGAGAGGTCTGCAGTGCTTTCAGACAGAGAGCAGTTAAGGTAAGCCCCTCTTTTTGGAGGGTGGGGTTACACAGATATTGCACATAGATGTTCACAAGCTTTTGTGGGGGCTGGGAATCCACTTGGATGGATAAGGGCCTATAGAGGGGCGATGGCCTGCATTCATCCAGGAGGGGAACCACAGTCCAAAAACAGATGGTTTTAATCTTACTTTAAACATTGAAACTAGCCAAAGGGGCTGACAGAAGACATCAGGACGACAGAAACAGTCCTCCCCACAACACACATACACACACAGGCTGACGTAGAGAGTAGGGGTAGCCGTGGGCAAGGATCCCCCACAGGGTACAAATTAATTAAGGAAATAGGGTAATAGAAATAAAGAGGGATAGGAACAGGAGAATTAAAAAGGGAAAGAAGGGGGCAAAAAGGAAAAAAGGGGAGTAACAAGCACAGTGGAAACAAAATCTGGCAGGCCATGTGTGTGAATGCTGGAAGTCAAGAAAATAAGATTCCAGACTTAAAGACCATCATGGCAAAGGCCGACCTGGATATTGTGGCCAACTGAGTCATGGTGCACTGAAAACCATGACTGGGACATGGCCATACCAAGCTATACTCTTATTTAGGAAAGACAGAATGGGAAGAAAAGGAGGGGGTGTGGTACTTTATGTGAAAGAAAGCATAAAAGCAACAGAGACACAGGGGTATTGAGAGGAGGGGGCAGAGTACTGCGGGTCATCTTGGAGACAGAGAATGAGGCCACTATTTGCATTGGCATGATCTACAGACCTCCAGCGCAGGAGGAGTTAGATAAGGGTCATCCCTGACATATGGAAAGTTGCCAGGGTTGTCCCCGTCCTGAAAAGTGGTGACCCTAAGGATATAAACAATTACCGCCCTATCGCAATACTATCAGCTGCCTGCAAGCTGTTGGAAAAAGCCATTGCATCACAAATATCCCACTACCTACAGGGATATGGTGTCCTCTCCTCATCTCAACATGGCTTCCGTAAAGGCCACAGCACCTCTACGGCACTTGCTGAGGTCACCACTAGGATCAGGACTGCAATGGATCAGGGCAAGCTGATTGAGGCTATATTTGTTGACCTATCCAAAGCCTTTGACTGGGTGGACCATCCCCATCTCCTCTCCACACTTCAGACCCTTGGCTTCTCCCTCCGTGCCCTTGACTGGTTCTCGAACTACCTCGGGGGCAGGAAGCAACTTACCTGTTTCAATCGGACCCTCTCACCCCTCTTACCCGTGAACAGTGGGGTACCACAAGGATCTGTCCTTGGACCTATCCTGTTCTCCATGTTCATCAACAAGCTACCCTCGGTCGCCACAAAAAGGCACCTAACCCTGTATGCTGATGACCTGGTCATCTTAGCCGGCGCCCCTGATGCCGCCAGCATCAATAACCAACTCAACTCGGACTTCTCGCGTATCAGAGCATGGCTGGATGGTCGTAAACTCTCAGTCAGCTTGAAGAAAACCCAGGCCATGCTATTTGGCACAGCGGCCAAAATCTCCGCCTGCACCACGCCCCTCGAAATCCATGGGTCCAGCAACTCCCTCTTGCCGACAGTCAACTCAGCTAAGTACCTGGGGGTCACCCTCGACCCTCACCTTGACCTCTCCGGACATGTCAGAAACATTTGTAATGCTACCAATGGCAAACTCGGCCTAGCTTATGGGGTGAAAGACTGCCTTACCCCACGCTCGGTTGGCTATAGCCAAGGGGATATTACTTCCACCCTTTCATATGGTCTTGTTGCCTTTGCCGCCTTCCCATCCTCTAGCCTCGCCAAGTGGGACACCACGCATAAACAATATTCGTCATGGCCCTCGCCTGTTCGTCACACACCTCGATGTACACTCTACTGGCGACTGGAATGGCTCCCTGAAAAACATCGGACCTATATCATGGGAAACTTCATTGACAGCATAATTCGTACAGCCACTCCTGCCTCTCTTGCCCTCCACCTTAAACATGCCTCCCCCGTCTACCACCTCAGGTCTTGCGTGTCCCAGACCCGCCTGGTCCCCAAGACCCATACCCTCTCAGGTGATCGGGCATTCACCACCCATGCCCCCAAGCTGTGGAACTCCCTTCCCTTACATGTTTGTGCATCCCCTTCTCATTCCACCTTCAAAACCTCCCTCTAGAACTTCCTGAAACCTGCTGCGCCTTGCATGTGTGCCACTTAACGCCCAGTCTGACAGCCCTCCTCCCTCCCTCAATGGTACCCCAGCTAGGCTCTTTCTGCCCGCCACCTTGGTGCGGCACCTTACCTGAGATTATGCTATGTATTGTCTATTATCACCCTGGGGGGGTCCTATACCTTTGCTGCCCCTAGGCCTGTATGTACCCTATGATACCCGACCCACTAGTGTCGCTTATACGCTTATCTCTATACTATGTACTACTGCTTTAAATGACCATTGTTGATTCACTCCTGTGTTGGAGCATGCCGCTTCAGGTTTGTACTGTGACTATGTAATTTTCTCATGTATACCGTGTAACTATGTATTTCTCTCATGTATGCCTTGTAACTCTCCCGGGTCGCACCTGAAAATAGGCACCAGCTGTCTAGTGTGCTTACCCGGTTACCAAAAACAAATAAATAAATAAATAAAAAGGTGCTGGTGGAAGCCACTGGCAAAATGACAGAAAATGGGGAGATGCTGCTAGTGGGGGACTTCAATCTGCTGGCTGTAGATTGAAAACTCCCAGCTGTGGCTTCAGCTAGAAGCAGGGGCATCCTGGGCTCCCTGTAGCATTTCATGATGGGGCAGTACTGGACCTGGCAGTCACTAACAGGGACAGTGTTGTAGACGTCAAGGTGAGAGACTACCTACAGGCCAGTAATCACCATACAGTGTGGTTAAATATAAGAACTGCTGTGGAATCATGCCACACAAGGGCAAGGGTCCTGGATTTCAGGAGGGCAGATTTTACAAAGATGGGTGAATGCCTCAAGGATGACCTGGCGGGGAAGCTGATGACCTGGGGCGTGGAGGAACAGTGAGAGAAGCTAAAAGTGAGGATAGTTAAGGCAACACATCTCTGCATCAAGCAAGTGAGGAAAAGCAAGAGGAAAAAAGAGACTACTGTGGTTCTCGAAAGAGGTGGTGGAAAAGACTACAAAAGTTACATTCAGACGGTATTAGGAAACACAGAGGGAGGAGGATAGGAAGGTATATCAAGGAAACAGATAGAATCAGGGAAATCAGTAAGGAACATGAAGGCGCAAATGGAAGAGAGAATAGTCCAGGCGGTAAAAAAAGAGAACAAGACATTTTTTAGGTATGTAAAAAGAGGAAGACTGGGGGAGGGACTGTAAGGTTAAAAGGGAAGGGGAAACTGTGCAGATGGGGACCAGAAAAAGAAAGACATCCTGAACAAATACTTCTGTTCAGTATTCACAGAGGAAGCAGAAAGGGAGGGGCCACAAAAAAGTAACAGGAGCTTTGGAGGGGGGAGGTGGACATTAGTCCATTTTCAGAGGTCAGAGTCCTGAAGGGACTCACGAATCTGAAAGTAGACAAAGCAATGGGGTCAGATTGGATGCATGCATCCAAGTATTTTGAGGGGGCTCAGGGAGGTACTTGCTGCACCTCTGACAGTCCTAGTTAACAGCTCACTGGAAACAGGAGTGGTTTGTGGAGGACTGGAGGAGGGAAGATGTAGTCCCACTACACAAAAGTGGTAGCAAGAAGGCTGGCAATCATAGACCAGTTAGCCTGACATCAGCGGTGCTAAAGTTAATGGAAACACTGATGAAGGAAAGGATTGTAGAATATCTTGAACAGAATGGGTTACAAGACTGGAGGCAGCATGGCTTCACTTGGGGGAGGTCATGTCAAACAAATCTGATAGATTTTGTTTGACTGGGTGACCTAGAAATTAGATCAGGGTGGAGCACTGGATGTGGCCTATCTAGATTTCAGTAAGGCTTTCAACACTATTCTACATAGTAGACTAGTAAGCAAGCTGGCTGGCATAGGAGTGGGTCCAGGTGGTAAACTGGATATGAAATTGGTTCAGGGATAGTGACAAAGCGTGGTGGTAAATAGAGTTCACTCCCAGGAAAGGAGGGTGACCAAGAGGGTGCCTCAAGGATCAGTGCTAAGACCAGTAAGTCTTTAATCCTGCCAGGGTGGGGACCACTAGACTACCAAATTATTGTGTTTTCATTGGGACAGCAGTCAGGGAATGGGGGAGGGACCACTAGACCACTAGGACTGCCTTTAATTCTTATGTACCAGAGGAACAGGGCTAAGGAGGGATCACTGGACCACCAATTATATGTTTTTTACATGTACAGGGATCGGGGCAGGGGAGGGACCACTAATGATTTATTTTTTCATTCATGTACAGGAATCAGAGCAGGAGAGGGACCACTTGACCACTAATGATTTTCTTTTCATACATGTACAGGGATCAGAGCAGGGAAGGGGACCACTGTACCACTAATGATTTTATTTTCATACATGTACAGGGATTGGAGCAGGGGAGGGACCGCTAGACTACCAATGATTTTCCTTTCATACATGTACAGGGATTGGAGCAGGGAAGGGACCGCTGGGCCACCAGTGCTTTTGTATTTTTTTACACGGACAGGGATTGGGGCTCTGGGGGGACCTGGCCCAGTGCACATGCAGATGAGACCATAATGGGTATGCAAATGGCCCCTTAGTGCCCTGCATGCTCAATGGGCTCATCTGCATGTTTGGGCTGAATATCACCCATAGGGTCCTCAGGGCCGACCAGTGTGTGACGCACTTTACCCCTATGGGTGGTCTTCGGCACAGAGCTTGGGTGACATGGCATAAAGCATGGCAACTGCCTGCTGTGTGCCGCATACATGTTCAAGAAATAAAACAGATAGCATGGTCAGCTCACATCATGCTCTCCATTTGAATATGGTGCCAGACCATCTGGCCCTATTTTTTCACACAGCACCCCCACATGGGCACACAGCTGGCCGGCTTTGAATATGGGGCCCTGATTTAGGGCAAGAAAAACAGGAAGAATAGATGAAGTCTAATGGGAAAAGAGCCTGTTTTCATGCAAGTATCTTAATCCAGATTGTTTGGGGGTGTCACGAGATTTGTGTACTGTCAAAGCCAAGCGTTATTCTTGCACAGGAAACTGGAAAATCACTTTAAAGTTCTCTGCAAGCCTTTCATAAAATTACCACCATTTTTCTTCTGTAATCTGTCAATTTTTGTGGCAGTTTGGGGCCACCCAAAATCTGACCCAGTGTGCATTTGTGTACATCTGTGTGTGCACATGAGTCTAAAACTAGAAAATGTTTGCATACCCTAATTTGCAGTCTGAGGTGCACAAGCCAGTGAAAATTGGTTTCTTTGGCTCTTTGGTGCCCGACTTTTCTATTCTTCAGGAGCTGGTTTGGATCAGTGTGTCAGTGGTTGTACTGGCTGCTGGTATAAATGGCTGTAACTCCTCTGTGTGTGGAGCCCTGCTAGCTGTTGCATCATTAGATTGTCTCTCTATGTCACAGCATCTAGCACAACCATGACAAGGCATTCAGATAAGCCAGAGCTGTATCTTTGAATCCTGGTAACCTGAGCTTCCAGAAATGGCTGTCACAGTGCACTCCAGTCCAGGTCAATTAGGTAACAATAACAGCTCAGCATCAATGTTGATCAGATCAATTAGGAAAAGAATATCGCAGTTTTGAGAATTTTATCTGTACCCCCTGTCAGCCCTCTTCAGCAACTTTCATAAGAGAACCCAGTCGTCCAGCTATACAATTGTGCTAATTGCCGTATTACCAGCATAAAAAATCTTTTTTTCTAAATTTCTTAACCCAGCTTTGAATCAGATAAAGAGACATTATGTTTGTCTCCCTGATACTTTTTCTCTAGGGGTATTCGGAGTGCTTTGGTCTATTTAACTTGGGATCAGAGAAACTACGTGAAACACACATACACACATAAAAAGTTAGCCTAAGGGGACAGATAGTCTACAGAATGATCTACAGAAAAGACAAGCAGGTCTGAATGAGCCTTTGAGAGCAGAGCGGGTGGGGGAGGGTCCATCTGGTCACTCAATACTGATGGCCACTGACCTCAGTCTTTGCATAGCCCCCACCTCAATCCTGTTCCCAGTATGGTGTTTTTCAAGAAAACATGGAACAATCTCCTGAGAACAATACCAGAGAAAGGTGAATTAATTTGTGTCACATAGCTTCTGTTGCTGTTGTTTTTCTAAGGTGAGGGACAGGTAAGTCTTAACGGACCCTTGGTAACCAGAGATTCATGGATAAAGGATGCTTTTCTGAAGTCTACTGATAACAGGAGTCATGAGATGGAGCTATACATTATAGCCAATAAACTGCTGGGGTCAGCAAGGTTGTTCCCACAAGGTGTCATTCTCCATGTCCTGGGAAGGTGAACATTTTCCAAGATTATGTACTCTTGTTTCTTTCACAACCCTGTTCCCAAAAGATTATCAGACTGGAAAAAACAAATAACTGACCTGTGTAAAAGTTTCTTTGAATTTGGAACTGGGTTCAACACTCACTCTCCTTTAGTGTTGTCTGAGAAGGCAGCTACTAAACTTTATCCTCCCCGTCATAAACTGGAAATCTCACAACAGGAACAGTAATGGAGATAAAGTCATGTATGTCATGCGTTCTGAGTTTGCAGGTACACCAAGGGAGCAGAATTTTCTATAACCCTTTACTAGAAGGGTTACGTTTTAGCACATGCTGAAAAAAAGTAATACATCTGTTTTATTTTCACAGCTTCACATCCAATCTCTCACATGCTCTCTTTCCTTTTCTCTCCCTCAGTCTCTCTCTCCAGCAAACAAACACCTGGCAATTGGCAAGGTCATCTAGTAAACTGTACATCATGCTGCTCACATCTCTTTTCCCTCCCACTCTCTGTTGCAGATGGACACCTTCCAATTGGCAAGATCAGCTTAGCCACATTATTTGAATTTTTTTTACCAGGGGTACTACAAGTTTATCAGTCAGATGCAACCAACCGAATGAATGAATTTTTGGTTTTGTATGGTGTCCTGCATACACACTGTGTTTCAAAATGCTTTAAAGAGCAATGAGACATTGCTAGTGCAGGGACTGAACACACTCACTGGCAACGGTTTTGAGCTCGATATCCCCAAACAGCTATAAATATTTGCATTATAACCTGTTTTAGGTATGGGGGAGTATTAGCCAGGGTCAGTGGGGATGATTACCTACACTAACAAACTATGCTCTGGCTTTCCCTAACAAAGATAAGAATACCTCCACAGTAGCAAATATGCTTTTGGACAACTATTTTGTTGTCTCAGATTTGCCTAAATGGCTACATTTGCATGTAGGATGCACATTGAGAGCTGGCTGGTGAAGGAGTTACTGGCATGTGTGGGAACTGAGTAATTTAGAACTATACACTTCCACCCCAAGGAAACATGCAGCCTGAGAGGTTTAACAGGATCATTGACAACATGTAGGGACTTTGACCCCTCACCAAAAGTTACACGGGAGTTGCCATGTTCAGTTCTTAATACATGCCTACAACTGCACCCATAATGAAGCCACTAGGGGGTTTGTCCTATATTCTACTGATCAGAAGGGGAGCCAGACTCCCTGTGGACTTGTGTTTTGAGTCTCTGCTGATGGCACTCTCCAAGAGACATATTTGCAGGATACACATCGTCTACCAGATCAGTTGAGAGCAGCATACTGCCTAGTCCAAGAGGCTGCTTAAAAGTCAAACATATCCAACAAGCAAAAATACAACAGAGCGTTGGGACAAGCTCGTCATGCAGGAGACTATGTTTTGATCTGCAATCTTAGAATTTCTGGAAAGCATAAAATAGCTGACTGTTGGAAACCAGAATCTTACATAACTGTAGATCAGTTACCTAACCTATCAGTGTATCATTCTACACTTGGAAAAAGGAAATGTCATGGTGAGAACATTGCACCTCAATCATCTTTTGGCCATAGGAGAACTGTTGCTCGAGAATGAGATGGTGACCCCCTCTGTACCCAAGGGATGGCCTGTCAACAGGAATGAGACACAGAGACAGATACAGAGATCCCTGAATTGTCAGCCTTTATCCCCTGTTGCTAGATCAGCAACATCCCCTAATGCTGTATACAACACAAACGAAGAGGAAAAGTTTGGTTACCCAGCAACAGAAAGGCTTGTGCAGATTCCCAAGCTAGAGAGTTTCAGCAGTCAGAAATAAGTGATTAGGAAGGTGCAACTTTTGTAGATGTGGACCCAGCACCTCATGCTCCACCAGTTGATCTGGACCCGCATGCAGCACTATTTCTTCAACCCAACTATTTATTATTTATATATTTTATTTAAAAATTAGTAACTGGGAAAGGCACACTGAGCCAAAGCTTGCTAACAGGTGCAACCCTCAGGAGGGGGAAGGGGAGTACAGGGAGAATAAGAATTAAAATAAAACAAATGGTGTTTACATAGGCAACATTACAAATGTAGGATCACATGGACACCATGTGTGAAAAACAGCAGTATTGTGTAACACAGTAATAAATGGACACTCATGAGACAGTCAGTAAAAGTGGTCAGTGCCTGATGGGGTAGGTGACAGTGCTAGCAATGGCCAAAGACAGACCTAGGGTGGAGTCACAGTAGCAACAGCAATGGGGGGTCCAAGCGAGAGGTGGTGAGGGGAGAAAGGGTTAAGAGTCAAGGGAGTTGGCAGAAACGGGGAGAGTAGAAAGATGCCTTAGTTGGCATCTAAAACTAGGAAATGAGGGAGTGGGGCATAAGGGAGAGGGGAACTGGTTCCAGAGGGAAGGGAGGCAGTAGAAGAAAGCAGCTTGACCTGCAGAGTTGTGAGGGTAGAAGATGGAGAAGGTACAGGAGTTCCTGGAGCAGGGAGGGTAAGAAAAGGATAGGGCAGGAGGGATGAGTGACGAAAGGTGGGAGGGAAAGGACCCAAACCAGTATTTGGCAATGAAGGAGGCACAGTGGAACCGGTGATGAACTGATAGCAGGAGAATGGAGAGGGAGGAATACTAGGAGCAGTGATGTGCAGAGGGGCAGAGTTGGTGGCAAAATGACAGAAGGCATTGCAGCGGATATCCAGTCTGGCAAGGTAGGAAGAAGGTCTGGTGCCATAGACCACATCTGCGTAATCGAAGACCGGAAGAACCGTTTTGGTAACCAGCTCCTGGTGGACCTGGAGGGAGAGGATGTCCTTATTGCAGTACATGGCACTGAGTCCAAGATGACATTTGGTATGGATGGCGTCGATGTGGGCGGAGATGTCAAGCTTGCTATCAAGCCACACAAAAATGTACTTGAAGGCAGGGACAACCTCCAGAGGGGTGCCATCCAATGTGGAGAAAACAGGGGAGGATGAGAGCCTGGTCAGTTTCTGGCTGGTACTAAAGGTTATGGGCACAGTCTTCTTTGTGTTGATCTGGAGTTGATTATTGTGGAACCAGTGCAGTACATTGTGGAAGTTGTGCTGGAAGGGACCCTCCACAGCTGAGGCTGAAGGTCCAGAGGCATAAATGACCATGTCATCTGCATACCTGTGGATATGTGAGGAGACACACACAGAGGGGAGGTCATATAGGATAGAGCCAGTATGGAGCCCTGTGGGACCCCTGCTAGAATGAGGAGGGAAGGGAACAGGATGCCACCCACTTGTGCTGACTGTTGATGGCCTGTGAGGTATGAGAGGAACCAGCCTACAGCTGGCGCTGAGAGACTGGCCAAGCACAGTTTGTTGAGGAGGAGAGGGTGGGACACCACATCAAAGGCTTTGGCCAACTCAATGAATATTGCTGCAGTGATATGTCCCTGATCCATCACAGTGAGGACAGAGTCAGTTACTCGCAGCAGGGACAAGATAGTGGAGTGGTGTTTCCTAAAGCCAGACTGGAAGGCGAAGAAGAAGTTGGAGTAGTAAAGGAAGTCAGCCAGCCAAGAGTGGACAACAGTCTCCTGCAGCTTCGCAAGAGAGGGAAGGAGAGAGATTGTCCAGAAGTTGCCAAGGGAGGAGGGGTCACCCCCTTAGTGCATAGGCAGAACCTTTGCAACCTTCCAGGCCTGAGGGACAGCACTGTTGGAGAAGGAAAGGTTCAGAATGTGAGCAAGTGGAGAAGCAATTGCTAGAGCAGAGATATGTAGCAGTTTGGGGTCCAACCTATTAGGGCTGGACTTGGGTTAAGAGAGGTGAGGGCGCGGATGACTTCATGGGGAGAAACTGAAGGGAACTGGAAACCTTCAGGGGTTGAGATGGGGGGGATAGCAGGGGATGGGGGGTGACCAGGAGGAGAGATTGAGCACAGGTGGTGAAAAATTTATTAAAGTGAGCGGCCACTGTGGCAGGATCAGAGACCAATAAGTCATCCACCAGAATGGCAGGGGTAGTAGACTGGGGGTGGGATCAAAGAGAGAATACATAACTTGCCAGAATTTCATGGGGGAGTTAAGGTTAGACTGGAGGTTTCATTTGAAGTAGTGAGCCTTTGCAGTATGGACAGCCTTTGTGCAGGAATTCCTGAGTGCCCATTAGGACAGGAGGTCAGACAGGGACTGGGAGGATTTATAGCATGCCCAGGCTAGGTCCCCAGGCCTGCCCAAATCGATATGGTCAGGTGTAACCCAAGGGTGGTGAAAGCATTTAACCTTGGACTTTCAAAGGGGGGCATGAATGTTCCAGGTGTGGATAAATATGGCATGGAAGAGGGATAGGGCAGTATCAATGTCCAGGGCAGAATAAACCGGGGACTAGTCAGAGCCAGCCAGGTCCCATAAAAGGGCATTAGTGTCCAGAGACCTGAGTAATCTAATCCAAATATATTTAGGAGGGAATGAATGGGCCTCACTTTCTTGACACAGTAGGTCATACAGTAGTCACTGAAGGTGTCTGGTAGAATGGAAGCAGTAATGATACGGTGGCGGTGGGAGGAGAGCACTCAGTCCAGGAGGGAGTGATTATGGAAGTGAGAATTGTGCCAGGTGGGCTGGGTAACTAGTTCTGAGAGATTTAGGGGCTCAATCTTGTGAAGAGTGGTCCTGAAGGCAGGGGAGAGCCAATTTATGTTGAAGTCCCCAGGTAGGAAGAGTTCTCCGGAAGCAGCATGGGAAAAAAGAGATGAATGTGATTCTACTTGGGGTTGGGGGAGATTTTGGGAGAGGCATAAAAAATGCCAACAAAGATAGGGAGAGTAGAAGGGAGGAATAGCTTGGTTAGAAGGAGTTCATGAGGTGAAGGGACTGACTTTCTGAAGGTGATGGAGCAGTATAGCTTCTGCCATACATACAAGGCAACGCCACCACCATGCTTACCATGGTGCTGATGGAAGAAATTGTAGTCTAGGAGAGCAAGGCTGCAGTCAGATACCCTGGCAGAGAGCCAGGATTCAGAGATACACAGGAGACCAGGAGAGCGCTGAGAGATCCAAACTTTAAGAGGGTTGAGTTTAGAGAGGAGGCTTCAAGCATTATAGGTGGAAAATGTTAAGGCCTTTAGAAAGGGTCGGGGGAGAGGATAGAGACAGGGAGCCAGGGTTGGGTTCAATGTTGCCAGCAAGAAGGAGGAGAATAAGGAGGAGAAACAGAATGGAGCTGGATTTCCACCCCTTTAACAAGGGGGGCGGGGGAAGTAGGGAGAATAAAAGGAGGGAGGCACGATGGGAGAACTTCAAGGTTGAGGAGGGGTAAGGAGAAGCCAAGGGTGGATGGGGGTAAGTATTGGAGTGAAGGGAAGAGGAAGGGGTGCAGAGGGAGCAAGGAAGGGAGAGGTGAAGGGGAGGGAGGGGGAGGAGGGGAGGTATGTGTAGACCCCCACACCCTGCCTTTTTGCAAACGGCAGGTGGTATGCTGTTTGAATCTGACAGCAGTACCAGGTGGGGACTGGGTTCGGGAAGGAATAGGTTACTCGGCACAAGAGATAGGTTTGGCTACTCTGCACAGGGGCACCCAAGTAATTCTGAACACAGGAAGCAATAACTGTAATGTCCAATACCAGGAATGGGATTCTAAAGTGTGGCTTTATTCACGTCCAAGCAGAACAAACAAAGCATAGACGGACCCCCACGTGGGCTACACTTCTGGTAATGCAGATTAAAAAGAATCAGAAACACTTCTTCAACACTCCAGCCCTCAGGGTCTGAACCCACCGGGCACACAGCCCGGACTTGCACTCTGCTTTGGGTACACAGCCCAAACTTGTACACTGTTTGGGATTCCCAGGCTCGGATCCCTTGCCGGCCACTCGGACACCTTCCATTTGTCATGGAAACATTTTCTGGTGGCTCCCTAAACCACCTAAGGGCAACTCATCTCTATAAGGGAAACTTCCTTTTAATCCCACGTCTGTGTATTTTCCTCAGGCATTGGCCAAGTACCTGAGAGAAAGTAAAGGTGCCACAGAGCAAATCCGTAGAGGTGAATTTGGGTTAATACTGATGGAGGATCTCCCACCTCTCGCTTCCACAATTCATACCCGGCCATTTCTCTGGACATTAAACATCTCTTTCTGTAAAGCTTGGCAATGTAGATTAAAGGGTAAATGTATGTCACATTTCCTCTACTTGTCTTGCTTTCCCATTGCTGAACTTGAACATACTTTTACTTGGCTTAGCCCATTGCTCTAGGCCTCCCACTGATTTAGCAGTCCAGTCCCCACTTTACTTCATGCTTTGTGCTGGACTTGAACCTACTTGAATTAACCGGCCATGTCTATTATACTAGACCTCCTACAAATTAAGTAGTCCAATCCCCATGTTCCCACAGTTCAGGTGAAAATATTTAGGCCCTCTGTCAGAGCAAACTCACCTTTTGGTTGCAGGTGCCCCACAGTTGATTCCTCACAGGAATTTCTATCCCACAGCTTCTGGTGCCGCAGCACAACTTGAAATAAGGCAGCTTCTTCCTTAGCCGGAACCAGGAGGGTTGCCCCTGGAAGACAGGCAAAATCCTTCCACCCCCATCCCCTCAGGGATGGGGCACATGGACCAGTAACAGCGGTCTCCACCACTTCACAAACAGCTTACTGTGTTCCTCTTTTGGTGGAAACACACACCTCCCTTACAGTAGCTCTAAGACAGAGCTTAAGGCTCGGACAGCCTGTCCACAGACTGCTGTGCTGCTCCTGTCTTCAAGACTGCACTCAGACTCTCTTCAAACTCCCCAACATTCTATCCTAACCTCCAAATACAGATTCCAGTGTGGCTAATGCAGCTGCGAGAGTTCTATGGTGATGTCATCCCTCAGTCTCAGCTGAGACTGAGAACAGAGTGAGACAGTGTGAAATCCATTTAACTGGAGTTTCACAAGCTGCCTTCCCTGTCTACCACTAGGTCTTACTGGGATTCTAGTAACCCCAGGTAACAGGGGGGTTACATATGGGACAAGGTATGAAGGGAGGAGAGGAGGAGGGAGTTAATAGGACTAGAAGATAGAGGAGAGTGAGGTGGACAGGAAGAGAATGGAACATAGTGATGTGTAATTAGATGCAGGTAACTGAGCCTAGTGGAACAAAAGCAAATAACTTGGCATTGAAGAGAGAATACGGCAGCCACACAACTGTGGACATAGACAAGCAGGGCTAAAGGCAGACAGTGCAAGCATAAAATGGCAGTAGACATAGACCTATAGAAAATAACAACAGGCTTGACGAGCAGCTCTAGGAGACAAACCAGACAGTAAAGTATGCAATTATTGGTATAGGAAGCTCAAGGGCAAGGTGACCCAGACTGGGAATAAGCAAGGGTTAGCTTTTTGGCCTGAGTTATGCAAGTTAAGGCAAATAAATTTTACAACCTAAACAAACTATTGGTATCAGCAGCTTAAGATCAACTTAACTTCTTTACCTCCTGTGTCTCCACCCTCCTCTCATCCCTTCTCCCCTCCTCCCCACCTCTTACACCCCCCAATCAACACACTTTACCCTCCATTTTCTCTTTCTCCAGTGTCTCACCAGAAGATGCTCTTAAAGCCTTACTTGCCCTAAATCATATTAAGGGCACAAGTACAGATGGGCTGGACCCTAAGCTCCTGCTCCTCTCTGCTTATGTCATCTGCCTCCTCTTGCATTACTCATCAACTTCCCTTTCTCACTGGCATCTGTTCCTTCTTCTTGGAAATTAGACACCGTCATTCCCCTCCCTAAAAGTGATGACCCCTCAGCTCTGGGCAACTACCACCCCATCCCTCTTCTTCCTACCCTCACTAAACTCCAAGAACACGTGGTACTCTCACAAATCTGTCCTTTTCTTGACTTCGCCTTCTTTCTCACCCCTTTCCAGTCTGTTTTCTGCAACTCTTACTCCATATCCACCTCCCTCCTCAGGCTCTCTGATTCCGTCCTGACCAGCATGGAACAGGGCCTTATCACCTCTGCAATCTTTGTCGACCTGGCCAAAGCCTTTGACACAGTAGCCCAACCCCACATCCTAGCTAAGCTATCTGCTGCTGGTCTCTCTTCCCGAGCCACAGATTGGTTCCATTCTTACTTCATGGACAGAACACAAACTGCTAAAACTGGCAACTCTCTGTTCCCCCCCCATCCACACCGGCTTCCCCAAGGCTCAGTGCTTGAATCCACCCTCTTCTCCATCTTTCTAAATTCCCTCCCTTCAGCTTGTTCATCTGCATCCACACATATGTATGCTGAAAATACTGTTATATTTGCCTCCAGCTCTTCCCTCGTTGACCTGATGAACAGACTTCAGCTGGATTTCAGCAATATCCAGCACTGGTTCCTCTCTAATTAGCTTTCTTTAAATGCAAGGAAAACAGTCTCTATGACTTTTGGCACCAGGCAAAAACTCTCTAGACTTTCAGCCCTACCCACCAACCACACTCTGGACAGGTCTATCCTCAAAGACATCAAATCTTTCAAGAACCTAGGGGGTGTGGCTCGACCATCACCTAGACTTCTCTGCTTATGTGGACTCCATACACAAAAAGCTCCACCCTAAACTTGGAGCACTGTATATGAACCATGGGTGTATCACTCTGCCAGCCCACAGAGCCATTGTACAGAAAATGATTCTCCCCCTCTTCAACTATGGTGACACAGTCTATGATAGTGTGCCCAAGTCTACCCTGGCCGGAATGAACCCCCCTCTACTACTCCTTCTGTAGGTTTGCCCAGGATTCCCCCCTCAAATCCACCACTGTCTCCTCTACACCATTCTCACCCTTCCTTCTGTAGATGCCAGATGGCTTGCTCATGGCTCCTCCCTCATTGCTAAGCACTGGCTGAGCTCCCTCTCATCCTACCTCTCTTTTCTTCTCTCCTCACCTTCTAACTCCTCCTACTCCCTCTGTAGTTCTAATCTCCGCTCTCTAACTCTCCCACCTAGGCAGACCTTGGCTGGGCAAACTGCTTTCTCCTTCCACCTCCCCAAACTCTGGAATTCCCTCCCTCTCCCTATCCACTCTGCCACCTCCATCCACTCCTTCTACAGTCTTCTACATGAAGACTCTGCTCCCTCCTGTAACTGCCTCTGACTCCGCTCCCTCATGTAACTACCCCTGTGCACTCTCTCTATCCTTCCTCTGCTTTCCCACTCCTTCTACTCCCCCTCCTACCACCACCACCATCATTCCTCTGCTCTTCTACTACCACATCCTTTACCTAACCTCATTGTCCCCTCCTAGCACACTGCCTCCCCTCCATCTGCTCTACCTTCTCCTTCCTCCTCATTTCTAACTCTTCTCCCCAGATGGCAGCTAATCCCCCCCCAAAGTTCCACTCCCCCTGCTCCCCTTTCTTGAAAGCTACTGAATTTAATGTTGTTGCTTCATTTCTGTAAATAATCTGTTGTAAATGCTCTCTGTCATTCAATGTATATTTTCAATGTTTAATTTATTGTATAATGTATGCGATTGCTTTTATACTCTGTAAACATTCTCTTCTCTGTAAATATATTAAACTCTGATTGTATATACTCCCCTTTCCCCCTCTCCCCCAGGATGCATCTGGAAAAGAGTTGTTTCCAGCTCAGTATGTCTCTCCTGGTGAAACTTTTAAAATAAATAAATAAATAAAGATCACAGTGACCCAGGTAGGGATTAAACAATAGCTAGCATTTCAGCATAACAAGCACATGAAAAGTATTGGACTTTAGGAGGGCTGACTTTGGGAAAATGAGAGAGTGCCTCAGAAAAGCACTAGCAAACAGGCAAGAAAGAGGGGTGGAGGAACAATGGGGAGTAATCAAAACAGCCATCACAGAGGCAACAAGCCTTTGTGTAAATCAAATCAACAAAACACAATGAAGGAAAAAAACGCTATGGTTCTCAAAAGAGGTGGCAGGGAATGTTAAGGAGAAAAGGATAGCATTCAAGAAATATAAGGAAACACAGAAGGAGCAGGACAGAGATCTTTATCAGTTAAAGCAGAAAGAGGCTGGGAAGGCAGTCAGAATAGCAAAGGCCCAAACCGAGGAAAGGACAGCCAACTCTGTTAAGAAGGGGAATGCGATCTTTTATAGGTACATTAGGGAGCGAAGAAAGACCAAAGGAGGGATACTGAGGCTTATTAAAGGGGAGGGAATGTGGGTAGAGGGTGACAGTGATAAAGCAAGGATACTGAACGAATATTTCTGCTCAGTATTCACAAAGGAAGAGGAGGGGGAGGTACCTAAACCAAACAAGGGAAACACTCTGAAGACAGGGGTCTATACCAGTCCATTTACAGAAAAAAGGGTTCTGAAGGAACTAATAAAATTGAAGGTGGACAAAGCAATGAGGCCTCATGGGATTCACCCAAGAATTCTAAAGGAACTAAGTGTAGAACTAGTGACACCGCTGACTACTCTCTTTAACAAATCATGGGAGGATGGGGTGGTACCTGAGGACTGGAGGAGGGCATATGTGATTCCTCTTCACAAAAATGGGAGCAGGACAGAGACAGGAAACTACAGACCAGTTAGTTTGACCTCAGTAGTAGGGAAAATGATGGAATCACTTCTGAAGGAAAGAACTGTTGAGTACCTAGAGGCCAGTGGGGCACAGGACTCAAGGCAGCATGGATTCATGATGGGAAGGTCATGTCAGATGAATCTAATAAATTTCTTTGACTAAGTGACCAAAGTAGTAGACCAGGGAGGGGCTGTGGACATCGCCTACCTAGATTTTAGCAAGGCATTTGATATAGTCCCACACAAAAGATTAATACACAAGTTAGCCAGCCTTGGAGTGGGTCCCAAGGTGGTAGCCTGGATAAAAAATTGGCTAGACAACAGGACGCAAAGGGTAGTAGTAAATGGAGTCCACAGTGAAGAAAGGAAGGTTACTAGTGGGGTACCATAGGGTTCAGTACTTGGACCGGTCCTTTTTAACGTCCTTATAAGTGACATTGCAGATGAACTGGAAGGAAAAGTATGTCTCTTTGCAGACAACACAAAGATCTGTAGCAGGGTTGATACACAAGATGGAGTGAAAAGGATGAGAAGGGACTTGGCAAGGTTGAAGGAATGGTCATATGTATGGCAGCTCAGATTCAATGCAAAGAAGTGCAAGGTAATGCACCTGGGAAACAAAAACCAAGGGGAAGAATACATAATGGGGGATGAGATACTGACAACAGTAAAAATGGAAACGGACCTGGGGGTAATTATATCAGATGACCTAAAGATGGGCAAGCAATGTGAGAAGGCAGTAAGGAAGGCTGGGGGGATACTGAGATGCATAGGGAGAGGCAACAGTAGTAGAAAACAGGAAGTTGTTATCCCGTTGTACAGACAGTTAGTGAGACCCCATCTGAGGTACTGTGTGTGCAGTTCTGGAGACCCCATCTCACAAAGACATAGACAGAGTGGAGGCTGTCCAGAGGAGGGCAACAAAATGGTGCAGGGTCTGCACCAGAAGACATATGAAGAAAGACTAAAGGAGCTTAATATGTATACCCTTGAGGAAAGAAGGGAGAGAGGGACATGATAGAAACTTTCAAGTACCTCAAGGAATCAACAAAGTCCAAGAGGTAGTATCTTTCAGAAAAAGAGATGTGCAAGAACAAGGGGGCACAATTTGAAGATAGAGGGGACTGCTCCAGATGTAATGTGAGGAAGTATTTTTCACAGAGATGGTTGTGGATGCATGGAACAACCTCCCTGAGGAGGTCATGGAGTCAAGAACAGTGGGGGAATTCAAGAATGCATGGGACAGACATAAGGCAATCCTAGTGGGGGGGTAGGAGGAAGTAAGCTGTTGGTTAACTAGGATCTGCAGCTTATCTGTTAGGTAGGAAAATGGGCAGACTAGGTGAGCCAAGCGGTCCTTATCTGCCGTCACATTCTATGTTTCTATGTTTCTATGTAAATGACCCTGGAGCTGTAGCAGCCTAAAACTAAATGACATAAGAGACTGATATCACGAACACTAGAACACGGTGAACAGATAGTGAGTAAGCAATAAAAACCCAAAGTCTTGTGTAAATAGCCAATGTTCACATTGAGACCAGGAAAGGAGAGAACAAATGGGTAGAGCAGGTTTCCTTGCAGAGCCCAGTGATTGAAGGGCATATGGGATAGTCATAGGATTGATGGGATGGTTAGATGGGATTATTGGTGAGCAATGCTACCCATGAGCAGGATGGAAGCTGTATAGATGAGATTGTTGCTCAGGATGTTGAGAAACCAAGGCCTTTGAAAACTATTTTTGTGGTGAATGTAAAATCTGCTGATGGTACTGCACATACCATTTAAGAAAGATGATTTGAGAAACCAAGACATTCAGAAAGACCAGTAAAAATAAAAGTGAAGCTCACCTACAATGCCCTTGATGCCTCCACAGAATTACCTTTAAATGTGGTGCATAACAGTATAAGAGTGATTCCCAGACCCTACTTTACTTTCTACTATGCTGCACTTACTGTATGCCCCATTGAAAAATTGCCTTTGTTGGGGTTAATAAATAAATGTGGGAATCCCTCAGTTTGAGAAATGTGTGCTCTGTGATAATGTCTGTATGTCTATAGATAGGTTACAGGTGTATTAGCTTGCCTACTGCTATGTTAGTATGGTTTTCAGTTTTTAGGTTCTTGTAATGGAAACCAAGGATTTTGGCAAGGGGAGGGTGATCCCCCCACCAAAAAATTATTCTGATATATAAAAGCAAACAGCACTTTTTCAAGGGTCTCCCAGGTATATGCAGTAAATACATTGATGTTAAAAATAAATATATTCAGCATATCTAATTTACATGCTTTAATACAATAATATATTATATAATATTTTTTATGATATTTAATGATATTCAGTATTCTACAGGATAGTGAATTAGCAAGGGAATGTAACCTAATCATGACATCCAAACCAGTTATCCTGAGATGTCATAATAGGCAATTAGTACTCCGAAGGAAATTACTAATAAAAGGAAAAATTACTTTATCATCAGGGCAAGTAAACTGTGGAACACACTACCTCAAGAACTTGTTGATATCAGTAACTCTGACCAATTTAAGGTTGAACTGTATAAACTACTACTGGGTAATTGGGTTTAATTCCACCTGCATTGTATGAGGAAGGCAGTCTCGATGGGCCACTGTCCTGCTTCTGCCTTTACTCACCAAGTAATACCAAGTTATTGCAGGGCAAAATCATGTTAATATTAACATTTCATTAGGCAACCTACACCAACATTATCACAACACAATGTATTTACTCTTTACTTATGTGAACTTGCATTTGACTTTGCACCGTTCATGAATTTCCACCCTCAGTAGAAGTGCCAAGAGAAAGTATCTCAAGACTTAGGGGAAATGAGGCCATACAAATTAAGGAAAGAGGGCAAGAGGAGGAGAGGAGAGGAGAATGGAGGGCTGAAGTAAACTAAGTCAGGAAGATCTGGGAGTAGCTATTTTGTATAGTTGTAGGAGTTAGCCAGCTGCCCATTGAACCACAAACAAGCCTTTTAACTGTCATTGAGTAGTGTGCTATTATTAACCTATTTTTATAATGCACCATATTATATGTTACTGAGGGTGTTGAAGTATAAGGTATCAGTCAGTCAGTCCCCTAGCACTGTGAGTGGGAGCCATCTATCTGACTGTAGGTAAGCACCCTGACAGCTTTTTGTTAGAAGGATCCCCACAGATGGAGGCAATGTGGCACAACCAACTCCTGTTCTCACAACTGAACTCAGGCACCATTCACCTGAAAACCTAAACACCCAGCCATTCCTTGTTTTTACATGGCTGACTCACATGTCTTGCAGATGGGAATGGTTATATCAATGAGTCTTTATACAGACATATGTAAAAACATTTATGAGGCAAAACATATGGAGCACTAAGAATTGGGTGCTCATGGTCTGAATGCAGTTTAGTAGAGGGGCATGGCTTGACAGCTGGCAAGATGGCTGCCTAATTCTCCTTGATCTTAATGCCCTTTACATAATTCATCAACATCCTGCACAAGAAGTGCACTAACTTCATCCAGTGGTCCATAGTTTGATGGGGCACACCACCTGGCATAGTTTGATGGGTCTTGGTTCCAGATTGGTACCATGCTGGGCCCAGAAACTATACTTCTGATCACAGCAGTTTGTTCTCCTCAGTGAGTCAGGCAAAGTCCTCAAGATAGTAATGGCCACCCCAGGAGATGTTCCAGCTGCCCTGTGTGAAATAAAATCAGTGTTTGAACAACTGATGTCTCAGATCGCGAAGGTGGAGATTAGTCCACAGAGTAACCGCTACCGAACAGAGAGTTGCAGCTATTGAAGACAGAACGTAGAGATCAACAGCACACATTGGAGACCAGGACAATGCTATTAGAATGCTTTGGGACAGTGCAGGAGAAATCTACACTGCATGCTGATGACATGTTGTTATATATACAGAGCCTCATTGGTCTATGTCGGTATTGCTCCAGGTGATCTCGGAGTTCACCGATTTTTTGGGCTATAAGCCCAATTTGGCAAAGTCAGAGTTACTATCCTAAGGACAGGGTCAGGGATGGCAGGGAGTGGCACTTGGGGACTATGTGAGGTCTCCACTTCCTTTAAATACTTAAAGGTTGGTAAGGGTCTGAGCTCTTTATATCGCCTGAACTATACCCCTTTGGTAAATACAATTCTGGGGGACTTGGGGAGGTGGAGGGCGCTCCCTATATCCTGGTTAGGGCATGTCAATTTGATTAAAATGAGCTTCCTTCCGTGGATACTGTACATGATGCAGATGTTCCCAATGGGCCTTATAAAAGCAGAATTGAAACATCTGGACAGGGCTTTTACCTCCTTCTTGTGGCAGGGAAAGTGCCCCCAGATGAGCCTCCAGCATCTTAGGGCAGATGTATCCAAGGAAGGGTTAAATTTCCCCAATATGAAGAGCTATTACACTGCAATTTAGCATCAGTATATCTCTGACTGGATTAACTGCCCTCCTGTGGCTAGGTGGCTAGATTTTGAAGAGATGGGGTGCCCTGGCCCTTTGTCCACTTATCTAGCCAGGAAAGGCCAGTCGGCATACAAGCATGAGGATGTCTCCAATCTCCTAGTGGTGTGGGTGCTGGAGGCCTGGGACCACATTAAATGCCATAGAGGTATGATGGAGGACAAAACACTGTTGATACCAGTCGTGGGAAACCCGTTTTTCCTCCCAAGTCTGTCCAACAGTAGATATAAAGAATGGGCGCTCCAAGGGATTGGATGTATGGGCAACCTTTATAATTGGATGTGCTCCTTTGCAGATCTGCAGGGGGACACAGGCCTGTTGCATGCACACTTTTTCCATTATTTGCAGATTAGAGCCTTTTGGAGGGGATTAAACAGGGACCAGTCACTGTGTCAGCGCTGGCACCAGTGGAACAACTGGTTTATGCTACCCAGAGGGATCCCAGGGGAATATTAGAAAAGCAGTAAGGCAGGATAGACAATATGTCCCTGACCTCACATTGAAAAGTAAAGCATTATGGGAGTGAGATCTAGGAATAAATATCTAAGAGGAAGATTGGAGGTTACTGCTATACTCCCACATGGGTATATTGATTTGCAACAAATACAAGGACTCACAGTTTAAATTTGTTTATCATTTATATTGTCCCCCACAGATTGTACATAAATATCATCCAGTGATTTCTCCCCCATCTGTGGCAGATGTCAGACTGAGCTGGGCATATATGTACACTATTTCTGGGTGTGCCCGGTTCTGCAGGCCTTTTGGAGGGCAGTAGCCAATGAGATTTCAGTCATGGCAGGGCATCTGCTACCTATAGTACCTGCCATCCTGCTTTTTGGCGTGGAGGACTCTGGGGGGAGGAGGGATGCGAGCTGCTTCCCCATTGGATTCAGGTGATGTTGGTACTAGCCCGCCACTGTGTTTTGAACACATGGGTCTTGTGTGCGACGCTCACGGTCCAAGCCTGAAAGAATCTGGCAGCACAGACCTTGGCTATGGAATGCCTATCATTCATTTTGAGGGGAAGATCATTTTGTTATCATTTGGGAGCCCTTCCTGAACTCCCTGTCCCCAGCAGAGGTTCAAGCCCAGAGGGAAGGAATGGCATAGCCCAACCCATTGACTGAGTGGGGGCACAGACCTTGGGACTTCAAAGTCTCCCCTCTGTTAGTAATATTCCTTCTTTTCTCTGTTTCAGGAGAGTGGCCCACTAACCCACAGCATGCTAACCATTCTTTTATCATAATCTTATATGATTTTATGATTTCTCTCCTCTTTTTAGCCATTATAAATTGACTATTATTTGGACCCTCGATCATCTCACCTGTTATTCATTTATTGTATAATTTGGATTTTATGCTGGAACTCATGTTGCCTGATTGTGACTATCTTTTGGATGTTTTGTTTGTATTTGACATTGTTTGTAGTTGTATATTTTTTAATTTTTTTATGTCTTTGTTAACCGGGTAAGTGTGCTGATCCAAAGGATCATTTTCAGGCATGACCCAGGCCACAAGGTGGCACCAGCATAGTTCAATGTGATGATGTTTCGTTCTGAAAATCAATAAAAAGATGGTACAAAAAAAAAGAATGCTTTGGGACAAGTCAAAGATTTAGAAAATAGAGTCCGATGTAACAACCTCCATTTTGTCAGCTTTCCAGAAGGCTGCAATGGGGAAAAATGTAAATGACTTTCTACAATCAGCCTTGCTAGAGCTATTCGAGGAACACTGCCCACCGAAACTTGAGATCGATCGCTCACATCAGACTTTTGCCCCCCTTCCCCCATCCCAGAATAGCACCCCAAACCTGTTCTGGGCCACTTTCTGCGCTTCACAGACAAAAAACATAATGGTCTGGGCAGATTTAAAAGGGGAGCTTCAGTGGATGGGAAATAAAATGAAAATCTTTTCCAACTTTTCCAAACAGCTGTCTGTCAGAAGGAAGACCTTAACACCTACCGGAAGGGCCCTCATGGACTTTGGCAATGATGTAATGTTGTAAGAAGCTTTTAACAACTGCCTACAGACTGCCCAGGAACCTTCCTAGTCTAACACTGATGGGATTCTAGTAACCCCAGGGGAGTGAGTGGTTACATACAAAACAAAACTCTCTTTCAGTGTATGGTAGAACGTTGTTCTAGGTAGAAATCCATACATAGAACAACTTTGTTGTGCTGCAGTAGCTACATTATTTTCATTTTTGTGCTGCAGTAGATATGTAGCTATTGCAGCACAACAACATGGAACATCTTTGCACATGCACGTATTGGAAACTTCAGCTTTTCATGAAATGGCCATGGCGGTGAGAGCTGAACCAGAAGAAAGTGGCAATAAAAATAACACGCATTTGTCAATGCCGAATGTTTGCTTATAGTGTAGGAGTTACAGAGCTGCATAATAGGAATGGCAGTGAAGTATTGAACTGAAGCCAACCCCACCACCACCAGCCTGCAGATACTGACAGGCATTGGGGTGTGCCTTTGGGTCGTCAGGCATAACAGCCTTGCCATTTCACCACCCCCTACCTTGCAGACACCGACAAGTGCCACGGTTTGCCTTGGGGTCTTTGGCCCTTATGTTCACCCCATTCCATCAGGAAATACGGTGAGATGGGTGCGGTATAGAAGAATGGGGTGAACTTTGGGGCTGTAGAGTCCAAGGCACACCTCCATGCCTCTCACTGGCTGCAGGGTGTGGGTGGAGGTGGAATGGTATGAGCATTACAGGCAAGAATCCCAAGTCACACCCCTGATGCCTGTCAGTCTCTACAGTTGTGGGGCGTTATGGTCGGAAACTCTAACACCTCAGGCGTTCGTTGGTATTTTCACTCCAAATTTTCAACACTTTTTTTGTGACCCCACTTTATGAACAGTGGCAATATCAATTCGTTAGCTGAAAGCTGATTTTGCATAGCGACTACGCCATTTGACACCACAGGTGCAAAAATACATTTCGAACAGGATGTAAAAAATGGCAATGTTGAAAATCTGCAGTGAAAATATTAAAAAAACTGGTGAAGTCATGAGCGTGCGTAGAAACTGCACAATGCACACCCGTAATGTAATTAGTTTGGGGATTTTTTACAGCGGCTTGTCAACACGGGCATTTTGGGACTTCCGCTCATGTACAGTGTCACTGTGATTTTCTTAATCTGTCCCGAACATTGATTTCCCAAACCGATCATGCATTTCTGCGCTGGAAGTGCAAAAATGCATTTCGGCCATGGTGTGAAAGCTGACAGCTGTACTGTTCATAAGGAAGTGTGGAAAAATGCCAGTGGTGAAAATCTGGACTGAAAATATTACAAATTCATGAACTTACGAGGGTGCGTGGAAACTGCGCAATGCTCGCACGTAACATAGTCATTTTATGGACTTTTGTCACCAAATTTTTAACATAGCCATTTTAAGACCTCTGTTCATGAACAGTGTCATAGTGATTTTCTTAATCTGTCCTGAACATTGATTTCACACACCGACTGCGCCATTTTGCGCTACATGCATGGAAACACATTTTGGGCAACAAGAAAAATGACAGTTGTACTGCTCATAAGGAGGTGTGGTAAAATGGCAATGTTGAAAATCTTGAGTGACAATATTAAAAATTTACAAACTTATGAGCGTGCATAGGAACTGCGTAATGCACACTCGTAAAACAGTCATTTTTGGGAATTTTTTCACCAAATTTCCAACATAGGATTTTTGGGGGCCTACCTCATGAACTGTGACAGTCATTTCTTAAATCGGTCCCAAAAGGTAGTTCCGCACAGTGACCGTGAAATCACCTTTTGGGACCGAATAACAAAATAACAGTGCCAGAATTCATGAGGTGGGGTGCCAAGAACCCCATGTTGAAAATTTGGTGAAAAAAATTCCCAAAAATGCCTGAGATATGCATCAATGTTGAAAAAAACCTATTTATTCCATTATACAGCTTACCGGCATTTCCTAAATTCGCGGTCAGCTTTGAAGAGTGCAGACATGTTCCCAGTCCACCGAAGATCGTCACGCCGGCCTCCAGAGGTAAGTATGGGGTGAGGTGAGGGTGTGAAGAGGCAGGGTGTACAGAGGGTGGGTGCAGGTGGGGGGTCAAGACAATCAGCTAGGGACCATTTTTTCTTAGAGGGCATGTTTTTTTAAAGACAATGCAGGACTTTTGCCATGCTGGGGTGGGCTCCCAGCATGGCAGCTGGAAGGCTGTTTGGGGGGTAGTGGAGCCGATGGGGAATTGGGCACCCCCGTCAGCCATACAGACTGTTGCCATGCTGGGGTGGGCTCCTAGCGTGACACCTGGAACTCTGTTGGGGGGGATACAGTGGAGCCAATGGGGATTGGGCACTCCCATCGGCCTTATGGGACTGTTGCCACACTGGGGTGGGCTCCCCAGCGTGGCACCTGGAACCCTCTATTGGGGGAGCGCTGCGGGCTGATGGGGATTGGGCACCCCGTTGGCCCTTACAGTGCGTGGGGGGGCATGAGCACACTGGGGTGGGCTCCCAGCATGCTACTTGTTATGGGGGATGGAGCTGTCTATGACAGCCAATTCAGTACAGTGCCGACATGTAGGCACTTTGCATACTTCCAACGCAGCAGTATGCAATTTGCCTACACATTACCATCACTGATTGCAGCGTTTTTTTGCTTTCAACTGTATGCCACTGCATCTGAAGGGTTGTCATAGACAGCTCCGACATTCATTGGTGGGGTACGGCCGCGCCTGCAAAAGGGAGCAGGGCACTGGAAGTGGAGGAGCCACACCTACGAATTCTCATATGGTGGCACTATGTTTCTTGCACATGCGTGCAGGCAAACATAAAAATGCAAAATTAAGGGCTCAGTAGTGAATTTATGATTAAAATAGACTATTTTTTCTTCTGTATGTGGACCATACACTGTAAAAGACAATGTATGGTCCACTACCCACAACAAGCATGAGTAGCCATCGAGAGGTTGCCATGGCAACCAAAACCTCTTGAACGTCACTGTCGATGTTTAAACTTTCCTTATGGCAACCTCTTGATGGCTACACATGCTTGTTGTGGATAGTGGACCATATATTATCCTCTGTAAGGTGCTATAGAACCCCTGCAGCCCTCAAGAGGATGGGAGTTCTCCAGGGAGATGCATACTGGTGCTGCCAGGAACAGGGGTCCCACCTTCCACATGTTCTCTGGGCTTGTCCCAGGTTACAAGAATTTTGGGTCGGGATTATATTTATCTGTGCCTCCACAATAGGACCCTCCTTTCCCCTTACGGGGCTCCTGTTCCTGATTGGGATAACTAACGAGGGCATACCAAAGCACTCTCCAGAGGCACAATGGCTAGTTGCAGTGGGGGTGGTAGCCAAAAGGCTGATCCTGTGCAAGTGACACTCCCCAGCTATCCCTACTACAGCAGAATGGTTGCAGGCTGTGGGTCAACTTGGCTCGTTAGAGAGGCTCTCACACTTAAATATAGCCACAATGAAAACATATTGAAAGATCTGGGGCCCCTTCCTGGCTTCCTCCTCCTGCCACAAAAAGTAACCCCTCTTAGAGAAGGTTTTAGGCAATCTACAAGGCAAGCACAAGTGCCCCTGAAGCTGAGAGTTCTAAACAATTTTCTGAGCCACCGGTAACAAGTATTTTTAGACTGGCAGAGTTCTTAGTTGGTGGAGAAGGTCTTCAATGTTTATATGTTCTTCAGCCCTAGGCATTGACTCTTTGTTCTTATGTGGTCCAGAACCTTGTAACCCTCCTGGACCAATGGTTATTTTATCATGCCTGTTACAGGAATCTTTTTCTGTTATTGTTATGTTTGTCTGTGCTGAAACTCTCAATAAAAAGATTAACTGAGGCTGCAGTTTAGTAAAAGGTTAGAATGACCAGTCACTCGCCACTGAACATGCTGAGACACGGGCTTCTCTCAATTAAGTGGATTTAACTTTGATTTTTAAATATAGTTTATTTATTTTATTTATTTATTGAATTTTGGTAACCAGGCAGGCTAACAGAGACTAAAAGTCCCTTTTTCAGAACCAGAAGGGTGATCTTTTAGATCTGCCAGTACAGATTTAAAAGACACTTGAACAGGGCTCACACTGCCTTTTACATCTGTACTGGCTCTGTGTTTGAAAATAAAAGTTAAAGCCATACAAAGAGAGAAGCCTGCATCTCAGTGTCTTTGATGGTGGGGGTCTGGTCTTCCTAGCTTTTTACTGATGTAAAAACAGTTGCTTTTGAATATGCAGCTCAAAGATGCCACTAGAGTTAGAGTTACTAACTGAACAACAGTGAGAACAGTGTATTAAGTGCTGCTAACAGAATTTCAGATAATAAATGATGGATTTATTAAATCCAGATTTTAATTTCCAAGGGATATTCTTATACAGGTGTGATTGATAGGTCACAACTGGATCATCCCCTGAACATTATTCATAGATTTCCCCAGGGAACATACAAAGGGCCACCAAGGAAGGGTCTCTGGATATGACCCCTTCTCCCCAAAACACGTTATGTGAATACCATTGCACTACATACATACCATAGCAAGGTTCTGTTCTAACATCCTTCACCATTACTGTGCAGGCAACCAGGGCGTTTACCAGTTTATTCAGCATTTGTGGTTAAGTACTGTAAGAGTTATAAGGAATTCCTCTTTGAAGCCTTGATTCTGCCATGATAATTCTCATTCATTCTCTGTATTTTGTCCACTTTACCCAACCAAATCTTTATCGTGGGAGTAGTTTTGTAAAAGTGTGATCACTTTCATCGCCACGTTAAGCAACATTAAAATCAAAGCCACGTGTCCTGGCAGCACACTCCCCCTGCAGAAACACTCAAGAAAAAGTTTAAATAAAACTAAAAAAAAGGATTCACCCTCCTATGACTGGAAGTATGCAATTGTGTATCCTTTCCCATATGGACTGTATTGAAGGCCATGCCAAGACAATATGAATATGAGTACTTGTCTGGCACCACACCTTCTCCGGCATCTGTTCCAGTGAACTGTTTTGTAAGATTTGAAGATGATAAAGGACTGACTAATCAGATATACTTCTAGTTGTTATTCTACAAATAGTAGGTGAGTCTTTATCTTGATAAATAAATCCCTCGATTCCCAAAATCTATTTACTAGCTCCCCCTTCTATTTTCTTCACCCTGGATGGCACTTCCTTGAGGCTGTCCCATTTGAAATATCTCAGTGTGTGGTTGGACAGCAGGCTGAACTCTTTGATCCATATTGGTGCCATCCAAAGCAAGCTCCACTCCAAACTTGGCACCCTCTACCGCAACAAAAATAATCTCTCATCCCTAGACTGCCATGAGCTGATCACTAAGTGGTGTTCCCAGAGCTGGCCCAGTGGCATGGAGGGCTGAGGCATCCGTGCCTTACCTTCTGCCATGTCAGGGACCTGTGTTCGTGGTGCGAGGGGGTCGACCGAAGAGGGAGAGGATCGAACATCCGGAGGACAGCTCTCCTCTCCTGGGGAGGGGTGGGAATGGAGTCCATTGCTTGCCTGGCCCCTAGTGGTGGCTAGTGGCTGGTGCAACAGCCCCACAGACAAAGGAGGTGGATGCTGGGCAGATGCCCAGCTTGCTGCACATGGAAGCATGAGTGGCTCGGCAATTGGCATCATTGCACGCCACCACACAGCTCTCGGGGAACGGAAAGAAAAAGTGGAAAAATCCCAACCAGCGAGATGATGCTGGCCCATCGCAGACACCACAGCCCACCAGCTGGCACCTCATGAAAGAGCCAGAGGTGAGTCCAGTGGATGCCCGGGTGATGGGGCTGGGGGGGGGCCAGTGGAAGGGGACCAGTCAAGAGGGTGAGAAAGACAGAAGAAAAAAAAATTGTGCTCCCGGTGTCTGACTGTGCGGATGTGATTTATGGCACTGCCCCATCCTCTTCCCTTGCCAGACTGGACATCCTCTGCAACGCCGTAAGCCATTTTGCTGCTATGCTCCACCTCATACTCATCACTACACCCTTTACACTTCCCTTTCTATCCCTCCCCTTCCTTCCCATTTCCTCACACAGTGCATCCCAAGATTATAAGGACTGGTTTGACTCACTGCCCTACTATTTCTTCTCTCTCCTCTCTTCTAATTCTTCTGCCTCTTATTCTTGTGGCTCTTGTACTTTCTCCATGCCACACTCCAGCATACTGCTAGGAAATCTGGTTTCTCTTCACATCTTCCCTCAATCTGGAACAATCCCTCCATCCCACCCTCTGCCTCTTTCCGTCCCTTTTTTACCTCAAATACCAGCTCAGCCCTCTTGCTGCCCCCTCCTGCTCTTGCCCTGGCCATAGTTAATTTTACTATGCTATTCTCATATACATAACTTATGTGCTCCTGTACTAGTGCTTTAGTTTTGATATAATAGCCTTTACACTGTTTGCTTTTTTGTATTTAATTATTGTAGTTTTGCTGCACCATGCATCTTTTCTACCATTTGAACTTTGCATATTTTGCCTATATGTTGTATATTTTATCTCCCTATTTCCCATCCCCTAGGCCATGCCTGGAAACGAGTCTTGGCTCAGTGTGCCTTTCCCGGTTACCAATTTTGAATAAATAAATAATAAACCTCAGATGACAATGGAGGGGTTATAGCAATTAAAGGTAGAATTCAAGGGTAATTTTAAGAAATAATCAGTGTTTATGCCCCGAACATGGATGAACCTTTGTTCAAGAAATAGATGATATTAAAGAAGATCTTAATAAGCCGGCTCACCATACCTCTCAACCTTTTGTCACTGAAATGAGGGACATGGACATTTTTGGATACTCAAAATGAGGGACAATGAGGGACACAGACCCTCAGAATGAGGGACACATCCTCAAACATGGAGATACAAGCTCAGAACACTGTGAAAACCATAGTGTTTACTTGTACAATGTTTGTTTTAGATTTTGTATTTTAGAATATTAAGAGTTTCTGCTTTAAAGTCTGAATTTACAGCACATTCTCTGTGTAAGCAGCACCTTTTCCATGAGGGACAGATGAGGGACAGAGCAATTTTAAGGGGCAAAATGAGGGATGTCCCTCGTAATGAGGGACACTTGAGATGAGAGGTATGCAGCTCACCAGCGCAGAGGCAGGGCGTCCATCTGCTACACCGATGACCCAGGTTCAGAAATGGACTCATGCTGGCTGGGGGAAGAAGGATTGAGCATCCTAGAGTCTACTGTCCTTCTCTGGGGTGGGTAGAGTGTCCAACACATCACGGACCTCTGGCGGAGACTGGGGGGACCCATTGTGTCGGCACTGTTACCTGTGGGGGGCGGGGTGCACGTGGGATGTCATTGCACTTCCCTGCCTCCAGGTACTACCACAAGCCATAAAAAATGCTGGCCCCCGAACATGATGCCCAGTTCTGCTATCATCCCTGCTGCCAATAGTGTCTGCCAGAGGAGTCCTGCTCCTGTGGCCTCACCCTGGGAGGTAAGCCAGAGCACAATACCAAGGACTGTGGGGAGGGGTGCCCACCTGGCAGCCCCACCCGGGGGGGGGGTAAGCCTGGGCATGAGGGGGTGGTGGGAAGATGAGGCTGAGCTCCCTTCGGGAGGGGGTTGGACCACAAAAATTAAAAAAAAAATAAAAAGATATTAATGTAGAAATATTGCTACTACTAGGAGATAATAATTTGGGTTATGGATCCAATATAAGATAAGGAGACACAGAGAAGTACAACACACCATAAATCATTGATAAAATTGAAAGAAATTATAGTACAACATGAATGAATTGACTCTAACAAGTTAGCAAGTCCCAAAGGGAAAGCATATAATTTGTATTCATCACCACATAATAAGATGAGATTAGACTACTGTATGCTTGAACTCTCAGCAAATTACTGATTAAATCATCTAAGGTAAAAATGAACCCAATCATATTATTAGACCATGTACTAGTAACACAGTTCTTTACTATCAAAGGGAATTTATCCTCTCATGAAGCATCACATCTGAATAGGGAAACAAAAGGGAAAGGGGAAATGTTTTAACCAGGAAAGGCACATTAAACTGAAGCTTGTTTCTAGGTGCAACCTGGAATATCCTGAATATTTCTTTATATGACAAGGAACAATCAAAACTGGGGGGGTGTTGCTTACCTCATAAAAAGCTTAAGTCCATATATATTTTAATATCCAATTTATTTAAATCACAAAACACCCTTATGTTTCACCTATGTGGCATCTTCAGAGTTTTTCTTATATTTTCAGTATGTCGGTATCTCACCTATTATTTACAATATGCTTTACTTATATTCCTGGCTGCATGGACTGCTTCTTCCAAAATCAGTTCAGATTGTCTTTTAGTTTTGAACTGGCTGTGCCCATTTTTGGGTTTCAAAAAACACCAATGGCACCAGCCATGAGAGAGTTGCAGGTTTTACCACTCTCTAGTGGAGATAAATGTATTTGGTTATTCCATTGCAACCCATTATGCATCTTCTGCATTTCTCATTAAATCATCCAGTACTCTCATAAAACCAAATTTTAAATATGAAATCAGTTTCAGTTCAGAAGGCATCTTTTTTTGAGCTTCACTACATCCTATACTGTGCGTTTTGGAGTATAAGCCAAAGGAAAGAAAGGGAAAACAAGAATACACTATTACTCTACGAAATCCACAAGTATAGACGGGCTATTTTTCTGTAGCAATATGTTTGCTGTCAGCATTAGAGCATTAGCATCAAACAGATAGACCTGATGTACCCATTCATGGGCATTTTGGTCAACTCTGCTGTTGCTGCACCCATACTCCTGGGTGAGCGTTGCCATGGACAGGGACAACTGGCAAGCAGAACTCCCCTGTCAAGCCTTCACACCAGACTGTCTTATCCATACCTTTTTATGTCACACATAAGTTAGGAACGTATACTCTTCTAGCTGAGGTAACTACCTTCCTTAAAGCAATGTCTAAGGATTAAGAGGTCAGGAACCCTTTCATGCCTGTGGAGGAAGACAGATGGTTATGTTTCCATAGTATGCTCTTTTATGAGAGGCAGTCTGCATCACAGATTGGGAAAACAGAGCTGTGTATGGGCAACAGAGTCACACATGACCCATAGCATGGTTGTCTGTCTGCAGGTGACATTTACTGCATGACAAATAGCTGTGAAAATCTCAGTTTTGCAGTCGTGAATTAAAAAGCATTGGATTTACAAGATTAGTTCTGGATTTGAAGTAGTGGTGCTAGCAGGAAACTGACCATAGCAGCAATTGCACTGGGAGAGTCAAAACCTGCCAAATGTTTGACTGGACTAGGTCAGCCTACCACAGGGACTGATTTAAGGTTTTTTTGGTAGCCTGTAGTAGCAAGATTCTGCTGGTGCCTCAAACACTTGGCAGCCAAACCTCAGAGTCTGTTAACTCTACTTTTCTGAGCTGTGTACAAATGCCCAAGCTCAGAGGCAGAAAAACTTTACTATTAGATTTAATTACAGGTAGCAAAGGCTTAGATTGTCAGTAGCAGTGTGCTAGCAGTAGAATGCAAAATGCAGACTCCGCTACCTGCCTGTTTTAAGTGGCACATGTCATGCACACACACAGAGCGGCAGTCAGGCAGAACATTTTCCATAATGCATGCTTGCACCATGACGCTGACCTCTGCCGGTGAAGTGTGGGCATGCATACAGGATGTGTATGTAGGCATGTGTATGTACTATATGTATAAAAGTGTTTGAGCACGTATGTGTACCTATGTGTGCGTGTCTACTAAATGTCAGATGTAGAACTAGAACTATTCCATAGCTACAATAACCCTGCACGCAGCTTAGACTATTTTGAGTGCAAAGCTGCAGTTAATGCTTCTCTGCAAAAGATCAACAGGTTCAGTCTTCTGACATCATCACTGAAGTAGTAACATGGGCTAACCCAGGGTTTATATATGTAGAGAGAGCAAACCACACATTGATGTATTGGGGCTGAATTTTAAATAAGAGTTAGAGCTAGGCAGATCCAGTGGCATGGCGGGCTGAGGTACCCCATACCACATCGGTGACCTGGGTTCAGGAACAAACCAGGATCACTCAGGGGCCAGCTGGGGGAAGTAGGACTGATCATCCACAGACAGTTCTCCTCCTTCAGGGAGAGGGATAGCATGTGCCGCTGCTTGGCTATCACCTGGCAGAGGCTAGGTGGCACAGCATAGGCTGCCTCTCAATCAGTCGGGCACAGACGCAGAGTAGGTGTAGCGACTTTCAGGCACATGCCCATATCATGGTACATGTGCTGGCCTGGGGAACAGTGCAAAACAGGGAAGAAAAGAATCACGACCAGCAGGGTGAGGATGGTGACCCCGCAGGCTCCACACCACCACCCTAGGCAACCACTTATCCATGGTGGTTCAAATAGATGGGGTAAATCCTGGGTAGGTGGGTGACAGTGCTGGGGGTTGCTGCCCCAAGGAGGCTAGTTGAGAGGTTGAGGTGGATAAATAGATGATAAATAAACAAAAAGCCGGCATTAGGTTGAGCACCCCATCCACCCCAAACACACACACACACACACACACACACACACACACACACTTCAAGCACTGATGATAATGTTTAGGTGTACAATTCTTCTGCCAAGATGAGAATGAGAAAAATGAAACTGTAAACAAAAATCACACATGTATAGATTTCTCAGAACAGGGGAGGGGAGATACAGATGCAACTGCAAGTTGCGCTTGCATCTGTGTCTAAATTTGAGTTCAAAGTTACATCCAAAAGTATCTAAATTTTACAAGTTGCTTCCATTTGTGACAAGTTGCAATTTGCAGCAATTTTCATCAAAAAATCAGGTCCAAATTGAACTTTTGTCTAATTTTTATGTAAATTCTTCTGGATGGACGGAAATGGTAGAGCACCTAACAGATGGCCCCACTTATGATTTTAACCATATTTACACAGACACTGCCTTTGTCTGCATCTGATACCATTATATTTTACACTGCAACTGTTTGTTCAATGTTCTAGTTGTATATTAGTCTGATTCACCGCTTCTCTGGACATATAGTTTTGGGGCCATTCACCTTTACCATGTTACTTCATTTTATTAAGCTACAGCTTAACCTATACTGTTACTTATTGTAGCAATGTTGGCTCTCCCTATGGAGTTTCCTGTTCTCCGCTACTTTAAATATCAATTAGCATATTTGGGGGAATGCTTTCTATTTTCTTAATGTTCCATATACTTGGGGGGATCATGGGATTAGCAGTCTAAATTTGGAGATTTCTTAATGTGAGTATGTAAAGTTGGCAAATCAGTTTTATAAGGATTTTATTATTAAATTTAGGCTGTATGCATGACAATACAGTACCACGGTTGGGAGTTGTACTCTCCTGGACTGTTCATGGACTTTTAATTCAGGACCCAGTTATGCTGCTTATGGGCACAGCTTTAGTGCTAATCTTGAATTTTACAGCTTATTATGTGTGTATATATATATATATATATATATATATATATATACACATATATGTCGTGATCCCCCCATGATGTATCAAAATATGGTGGTTGCTTTTACTATTTTCTTGTTTTAAGTGGGTTCTTCTCCAATGGGATATTATTGTCTTTGGACTGTAAACCATATGCTTATCAATTGACTGTATGGTAATTGAAAATTATGCAAATAAAGTTTAACTCTTGCTGTGCTGCTGATGTGTATCCATGTCCTAGAAACCTAACTCTTCTGGCAGACTAAGGGGAAAAAAAGATTGCTCCACATATCCCGGCAGATGCAGGCACAAGTCTGCAGTTGAATATATAGGCAGGTGGATCTTGGACAATCCAAATCATGTTGGAAATTCTGCCCACAGTGTTTCCTCATGGACAGGACCTGATATGCTTTAAAGTGTCACAAATCAATTCTACGGACTCTTTGGGAAGCTAGAACAATTGGAAGTGGCTTTCAGGAGATGTCTTTACTTAGAATAGCTAAACATGCCCAATCAGTGCCAAGTGTTTGGCAGATATATTTAACTAGTACAATCTCAAATATTTATTACCTGACATATAAAGGATGCTGTGAGGGGGAGCAGATAGGATAGACTGTGGGTGAAGGAAAAATAGGAGCAGGATTTAGGGCAGTGCTCTCAGGAGCTTGTAAATCACCCCATGTGATTACAAGCACCAGTGCCTGGCAAGAGTTTTGCTGGAAAATCCTGATCCATTTCTTCAGAACCCCACATATACTAGATAGAATGGAGCAGGAGGTTCGCCTCTGCTTGCTGGCATTTACATGGCAAATCAGCATTTACAATAGGAACAGATATTTTAGTATTGCTCCAAACCCATTATTCAAAATTATTCTGAAAAATATTCCTCTCAATTAGAA
The DNA here is from genome assembly GCA_016271365.2 of Neoceratodus forsteri. Classification (NCBI taxonomy): domain Eukaryota; kingdom Metazoa; phylum Chordata; order Ceratodontiformes; family Ceratodontidae; genus Neoceratodus; species Neoceratodus forsteri. Next base: position 493,131,880 of record JADMNL010000022.1, read on the forward strand.
CACAGAGCTACTGCCTCACTGTTCTGCAATAATGGGGCAGTAGACTCAATAATAAGACTGTATGCTAATCCTTATGTTCTGCCTGGCTAAGGCTGTAGAAATTGCCGAACATTCCTGATTTTCTCACAGTCACGCTTTACTGCTAGAGAAAGAATGATCCTGGCTCTATTTGAAAATCTTGTTTTATTTTTTCAGGATAATGGCAATAATAAAATAGTTGTCAGGTTGTACTTGGTAATAACCGGACAAGGTTGTTAATAAACACACCAGCCTTTATTCACGCTGGCCCAGTTTTTACCTTGTAAACACTGCCCACAGTACAACTATTGCTATAGTAACATGACTGCTGCTGCAAGGGAGATACTTAGGTTGTAAGGTTCACTGGATTCAGAACCTTTACTTTTAAATAAACTGCCAACTACTTTGCTAGAAAAAAAAAGTAAATACTTAAATTGGGAATCCTGGTATTCAAGACCCCTGGAAAAGTTATCCCTACAAAGTGGTTGTGAAGAGTTCTTCTGACCTTTGTGGTATGATTAAAAAGTGTTGATAATCAGTTACATGAGAAGGAAACGATGGCTGATTCTTTTCCATTAAAGAAGTGTTCCTTTGAACACTGCACTGCATGGACAGTGTATGTAATGAAGCATATAACTATTTCTGTTCCTTAAATGAGTTAGCGATATGGCCTAATACATGTAAGCAATATTATAAAAAGTATAAGAGAAATCCTGGAAGCTGATTGGCTAAAGCAATCTTTGACTCATGACGATATCTCAGTATATCATCCTGGCTCTAAACTGATGACCAAAATCAGCTATTTCCTAACAGTTTGGTGCCATTTTATAATCGCAATAGCACACTCCAGGCTGTGGCATATTATGGGATTTGTCACTTCTTGGGTGGTTGAAAGCACTTTGCATTGCCTTATGCCTCAACACACACCCAGTATGTGAATATATCTCATGATGTACCACATCATGTCATGTATTATTGCTGAAACTATGTGACAGAGAACACTGATGTCAAAATTCCATAGGTATTATGAGGCAAAAGGTGGAACCAAGGGCCTTCAAAGATTTGAGAAGTGATGATATTCCATGACAATGATTATGTGCCCTAGAGTATATCACTGCATTCATTAAACTGATGCCTAGCTCCAAACTGTGTGGGATATTGTCATGGGTAAGAAAACTCTCAACCAATCAGGATTCAGGAGCTCTCATGTCAACCTGATGTTATAATTCTTTTTATTTAATTAGAAATTTTAGCCAGAACAGCACTCTGAGCTGGTTCTTATTTCCAGGTGCGTGGGGAAGGGGGGATAACAAATAAAGTACAAGAGAATAATAAAAAGTGGCAGCAGTGATTGTCTTTTACAGCTGTTTATAGTAAGATATTGTTGTAACAGTAGCAAGTTTGCCATGGAACCTGCATAATTATGCTCCAAGATATTTGCTGCATCTTCTATGCTCCCCAAGGCTAAGTAATGGTGGCCTCAGGTGAACACAGTGTTGACGGCAGAGGTCTTGAAGTGTAGCTGTATTCTGAAACATAGGAAACACCTGCTGTCACTCCTGAATCTCCTGCGGCTGATCCCATCAATGAAGTCAGCCATGGGGGATGCTGGAATAGACCAAACATAAAATGAAGGTGGTTGTCAGTATTGCTAGTTTAATTGGGAATTATTTTTTTACAATAACTGTTGTAAAATAATTGTAGTGACTTCAGTCCGCCTGCCAGTGCAGAGGTAGTGCTACCGCTTGCGACACCGATGACCCGGGTTCAGAAATGAGCCCGAGGTGTTGGAGGGCAGGCTAGGGGGATGAGGATTGAGCATCTGAAGAACTGCTCTCCTCCTCCTCCTCCTCTGGGGGGGTGCAGATAAGGTCAGTGCTCGACTGGCCCCTGTTGGAAGCCAGAGAGGTGGCAGCCCGAGCCACAAGAGGTAGGGGAGACATGGCAGATGTTGGAACGTGCGCCTTGATGTCAGTACATGCCATGTCTCCCAGGGGAGAAAATGGAAAAAGTCCCCCAGTTGCATAAGGTGACTGCTGGCCTCCACAGCCCTCACACATGGTGACTCAGGCACCTCCTGGAATCTGGATCCGGTCCTGGTGGGTCAAGGGACTCCCTTCCACCCTGCCACATAGGGCAAGCCATGGTGGGCTATGGGAGAGGTAAGCCCTGGGAGAAGCTTGGGGGATGGTGAAGTTTGTAGAGGGCTAATTTAACATAGGGAACCTAGCCCTACACAATAGCTGTAGAGCTTTGTAGATGAATGTTCCACTTTAAAGTTTTTTTTTTTTTCACTATGGGAGCTGTATGCAAATTCTGTGGTAGAATCTTGCAGTGCACAGGGACTGCTACTCTTAGACAGCTCATTCTCCTACTTCATTCAGTTAGACTGTGAGACTGCCAGCAGCATTCCTGCAAAAGAACACAAGGATCAGGAAGATGTTAGCATTTAAAGATATAGTTTATGTGTAGATCATTTTGGTATCTAAAGACTCCAGGATCATGATCTGAATGTGCAAGGTTGTTGTTTGAGTTCTTTGCGACTAAAGTGGCTCTTAGATGTGAGGGGGTTAAAAGTGATAGGGTTGAGCTGGTAACTTGCCATCCAGGCCACCTTGGTTAGTGCCTGGGAATGTCTGGGGCCAAAAAGTAAGGCAGGGTACATGCATCTACTTCAGATGCATCCTGCAGAGGGTAGCCCCTCTCCCTGCTCTGCTATCCCCTAGTGTTTCTAGGAGAAGGGAGCACTGGGGACAAAAGTTCATGGTCACCTGAGGTAGAAATAACCCTGGTGCACACCTGCTTGCTGATGTCAGATGCAGAGGTTTCTGACAACCAGAGTGAGCTGGCAGGTAGTCTCGGAGGGAGTGGGTGTCACTATGCCCTCCAATTACCCTATCAGGTAACTGTTACATGGCCTCCTCAGGGCATGCTCCTAATGGTGGGACAGATAAAAATGAAAGGGATATGGGACCCAAAAATGAGGTTAGTAGAGGACAGATGAAGTCCCCTCACCTCATCAGACACACCTGGACTGCCTGGTCTACAAGTTCCTCCCTTCAGATCATCCACCCTGTCAAGTAAAGTTTCTTCTTGGGGGTGTTGGGAGCCTCTGAGGTCCTGCTTATGGGGAAGAGATCACAGGTTATTGGTCTGGGTACTTGAGTTAGGAGAGCTGAGCAAAAGGCAGGTCAGGAGTAGGGTTTACCAGAGGTTCTTTGGGCAGGAGAGGGGCATTAGGACAATGGAAGGACAGGTGCCCCATTCAGATCCAAGAAGTTTAGTAACAGAAAGCATAAAAAATGAAGGGATAGGTTAGGTTTTAGTCTCCAGTTTTAATGATTAAGTCCTCCGATCTGACAGTGTTAAAACTGAAGGAACAGCCATCTCCATGGCGCCAGATGATGGGATTTTGCCCGGCATGCTGGTGACCTGGGTTCGCACCCGAGCCCAGGACAGTAGGAACGGAGGCTAGTAGGGAGAGTTCGGAGCATCCCACAGATGCTCACCCCTTGGGGGGGAGGGAGCAAGCTCCACATCTCTTACAGCAGCTCCTGGTAGTCCATAGGGGCAGCGCTCAGTTGCGGGACGGGTGACCACTCTCCATGGGGGCGTCAACCAGGATGCTGAGAGCATGTGGCCAACTGTAGAGCGGCACATAACAGAAAAATCATGGCTGCCTGGCTGTCCGGATGACAGTGACCTGCTCCCTCGCTGCCACGAAACTGGAGGTGTACATGCTGTGCCCTTGCCGTGCCCCAGTGGGATTTGATGAAAATGCCTTCAGGCATAAGAAAGTCTCCTCTCCTGGTCATGAACATAGGAGAGGAGCCCCTGAAGAATGGACACATTGGGTCGATTTGGGCTACAGCAAGATAAAGGACAGTGGATGGTGATGGAGGAGATGGTGGGCGAAGGACAGGCTTGGTCACCCCAAAGCAGTGGATGACCAGGAGTGGCCCAGTGGATAAAAAAAAAGAGAAGGCAAACTGGAAGGAATTAGGCTTGAAGCCGGAAATGGAGGTGAGTGAAATAGTATGAGATGGTGTGGGGAGCAGGCCGTCACCAGAGACCAAGTCAAAGGTGAGTTACAATACATCTAAGTACAAAACCACGTCTGTCTGGCTACTAGAAATGTCAAACATCTAAAAAACCCTTCTCAGATTCTTAAAAAGATAGCCTGTTGCTTAAAGTCTAGTTCAAGCAAAGTATTTGTGGTGTTCACTGTCATTTATAAAGTTGAGCCGGACTTTTCTGCTAAGTAAGCTGTCCCAAGTGGGGCTTATCACCACAACAAAATTCTCAGATCTGTCGCAGGGGAGTACTGCTGTTGGTACTCTGGTGATCGTTAACAAAAGATAAAGCGGCTTGCTTTATATGGGCACTCAAAAAGGCAGAGGTAAAGTGATGCCTTTGTTCTTCTGTCCTCCAGCTCAGAGTATGGGAATCCCAAAGTCTTCCCTCTGCCCCAACCCCAGCCCCACTGGGAACCTCTCTGAGGCTGTCAGCTCTTCCAAGATAATAGGGGGACAGTAATTGACCTGGACCTCAAGCTTCTTGGCGCAGGGCCAGCGTCTTATCTCAGGCACAAATCTGGCCAGGAGACACTGGTACAATCACACTGACTTGTTTGGCTTGGGAATGAGTTGACAGCAGAGTTGCACAAAGCAGATTTTATCAGGGGGGCTTTCTCCAGCTCTCTCCTTTCACCTCTCAGATATTTTTTTCTTTTAGAACTTTTGATAGCTAGATTTTTTTCCTATGCATATCTGGTTCTCAAAGATTTAGTTAACCCCCTTAAAAGCAGCAGTAAAAGCTTGTATGTATAATTCCTGTGTTTCTTATGGCTGTAGGAGAGCATTTCGCTAGTTTTTTTGGAGAGAGAACTGCAAAGCATAAGCTGAGCAGTGCTGGCACACAAAGGACTTGAGAAGAAATTCGTATAACCATAGGAGACATGGGAACTATATATATAAACATATAATGATGTTAAAGATCCTTGCCTAAAAACACGGAATCTGAATTTAAAATCAAAATGCTTCACACTGCAGAATATTAGCAAATCCCCCTTGTGGGAAATGAACCATGTCAGCTGAACTCAGAACTTCTAAATATTAGAGCTACATTATGAGACATGATCCTGTGGTTGTAAGAGTACCTGGAATGTTTAAAAACAAACAATCCTGATTGATGAAAAATAATGGCATGACTTATAATGATAAATAATGTTTTCATAATTTAATAATAAAAATTTCAACGTGCAATGTTTTACTTAATCTTAGATCCAGAAACAAATGGTTTGATACCTTTTATTGGACCAACATAGTTGTAACAAAAGAAAAGGGTGCTTAAGGTTTCGGACCAACTAAGTCCCTCCTTGGAAGCTTATCGGACTTGGTTGGTCCGAAAGCTTAAGCACTGTTTTTTTTTTTTTGTTACATCTATGGTGGGCCAATAAAAGGTATCAAACCATTGGTTCCTGGATCTGTTTTTACAAGGACAACTAACTATTTGGTGTACTTAATTTTAGGATCACCCTTTTTTCCTGTATTGTAACAAGTCATTTTAACTCATTCAGAATCTGCTTTAAAAGTTTTGATAGCTTTGAAATTATTAAAAAAAATAGTTTTCCTTTTAATATGACTGTCCCCAAGTTTATCAGTATTATTACCTGTTTTTGAACATCCACTGTTTCACATCACTTTTCTTGTGCCTAAGACAAACAAAAGGCACTGCTCCCTCGCCCTATGAGACAGAGGGTGTTTAAAATAGACTGAGAATACTAACCAAAACCTATCAATGGCCATATTAAAAGGGAGTTCTCCTTATAATGATTTAAAATCTAAAAAAGTGCCAAAGTAGATTCAAAATAGGAAAAAAAAGGCACCTTACAAAACAGGAGAAAAAGCGCACTCGAACATAAAATAAAAAGGTATGGGGCAAGATATTCACTGTAACACGCTTTAAATTACATTTTCACAGTATACTTGTTACTCTACTTATGAAGCAGGCAGGGAGGGCATTTGATGGACCTAGACTCCTTCCCTACTGTCAACTGCGTTGTTCCTGTATAGTCTAGTCTTAGAAGTGAGCTTTTAGAAAAGCAGAAATACTTGTGCTTTGAGCACTTTCTTACTTTTTAAAAACTGACGGTCCCCTACTACTGTATGTGGTTGAAAAAAGACATGCATGTCGCATACTGCCACCTGTGAGCCCAGGATTCATGTACAAGCCACAGAAACACACACTGAGTCTAATGGAAGGTGGATCATACCATGCAAGATGACAAAGAAGAGGTATAGTCTCAGCTGTGAAGGCAATCACTCGCCTACCTTCCTAGCTGAAACAAGGGGACAGTCAGGGAGATGCCATCATCAGTGGTGGGGGACAGAGGGCATTATGGGGGAGAATAAGTAAAGGATAACACATGACAGGGTGTGTAGTTATAAGGGAATAATACACACTTCAGGTGATTGCTAGTCAAGAGACGTAGCTGAGTGTCACAATCACCCAAGATGTGCATTTGTCCCCTGTGACCACACATCCTGAAATATGTAATCCCGCTTATAAAATGGCCTTTATTTATTAAAAGAAATATATAGCCCAGGAGAGGTGTGCACTTATCGTAAAATATAAAATGGGCTAGTAAATCCCTACATCCTGATTGGCTAAGACTTGGTTCTAGTCAGGTGGGTTGGTGGATACATGCCTGCTGGAGGAACTATGTTCTGGCATAGCCAGGAAGCTTATTGGTAGGGGATGAGCACCTGGGGTAGGAACTGGGGCAGAAGACACTCTGGGAGAGAACATGCTAGGACCCAGGCATGCAGTTGACCATATTGGAGCAGCAGACACCAGTTTATAGGAGGAGAAAAATTAGTATTGTAACCCCTCCAAAAACGAGGGGTTATATAAAATGTCCCAGGTTTCCGTGGCAGAGACAGCCCTATTGGTTCAGTCCAAAAGCGGGCATAAATAGAGGCCCCACCACTTTCTAGAGAAAGCAAAATTTGTGAAGTGACCATTGCTGTCTGAATCCAGTGTTGGTCTCTACCTGTGAAGAGAAATCTCGAGCATCTTGGTTTAAGAGCCTCCCCCAACAAAGGTTCCAACAGGTAGACAGCTAAGCCTACAGTGAGTTTGGGATTTCATCTGTTTGAAGCGTCTGCCAGATTTTGTCTTTGATTCCCACTTCAAATTGCAGGAAGAACTGGAGTGCCATCACAATAGCATTTCAAAATGTTAAGTTTAGAGGAAAACAGACATTGTCAACCTTTTTTGCATCGTATTATTTCTAGTTGAACACCCACATTGTACGATTGATAACCTTCTCTAAAAATTGTTGATGTTGCTGGTTGTTTTATCTGCTTCCTTTCTTTGTAAAACAGAAATGCATGCTAATGATGTAATTAAACATAACCTTGTTTTGTTTGAAATCCTTGATCTGCTCTCATTGCATACTTCCTGGATATTAGGAATACCCCCAACACAGTGCAGCTACTCATGATGCAGTAGTCGTCTCTCCTGACACTGAATCTTAAGTATCGAGGCTGTGCTGTGGGTATTCCCATGTCTAGTAAAATTGCAGTAGGAGTTGATCAAGGACTGTAAGCCAACATGTTTTTATGTTGTAACACCAGTATAGTGGGCAGTCTGTTTTTCACTGAAAAAAGGAATTAGAATCAAACTGACCAGCTACATCAGCAAATTCTACAGAAAGTAGGCAATCCTAAAATGTGTTTTTATGTTGTCTCGCGCTTGTGCAGCCAACATATTGCAGTAGTAGCAGATTTGGAGGTGTGGTCACTGTGGGTGAATGCAGGGCACGCATCAGTAAGTGCGTCCCTCATTCCCCAATAAGACAGCTGCAGACGCTGACACCTGCAACACATAAACTGGCCACCAGATCAAAGAAAAGGTCCGCTGCAATGAGAGCCAAGCTCGTCATGCAGCGGCGTGCCTTTCCTGGTGAACCAGCTCAATTAACATGGCGGCATTGACTGCCACCATGCAAAGCGCCAACTTCAAGGGTGCCCAATCCCCCATCAGCATGCCCTGACCCACTTAATTTGCTGACAGGGGCGCCCACTCTCCATCAGCATAATGCCCCTTCCCTCCCATTTCAGTGTGTGCCGAGGGGGTGCCCAATCCCCCTTGGCATCATGCACCCCCCCCAAAAGTCTTTCTTTGCCAACAGGGGCCCAAATCCCTGTCAGCTTTAGATCCCCCTTCCCAGTTTAATTTGCTGACAGGGGAGCCTGCTCCCCATCAGCATTATGTCCCCCCATTTGTTGTGTGCTGAGGGGTGCCCAATCCCTCAGCTCTTGTCCCCACCTTCGCGATGTGCCAATGGGGATGCCCAATCCCCGTCAGCTACAGCACCCCCAAAAAATACTCAGGTGGCATGCTGGGAGCCCACCCCAGCATGCCAATGGTCTCTGTAAAAAAAAAAAAAATGCCCGCAATGTTTTTTTTTTTCTTTAAACCTGTGATTCAGAAAATGGTCCCTCGCGGTCTGTCCTGCTCCTTCCCTCAACCCGCACCCACCTTCTGCGTACCCCACCTCCCACACACCCCCACCTTATACTTACCTCCAGAGCCTGGCAGAACGATCTTCGGTTGGACCGGGAACACGTCTGCACTCTTCAAAGCCAACCGTGAACTGAAGAAATGCCAGTAAGCTGTATAATGGCATAAATAAAGTTGTTTCAACTTGGGTTCATATCTCAGCCATTTTTGGGAATTTTGGCATCACATTTTCAACATGGGGTTATTGGGACCTCTTCTTATGAATTCAGTCACTGTCATGGCGTTATTCGGTCCCGAAAGGTGATTTAGCGGTCACTGTGCAGAATCTTCTTTTGGGACCAATTAACGAAATGACAGTGCCAGTGTTCATGAGGGGGGCTCTCAAAAAGCCTATGTTGCAAATTTGGTGACAAAAATCAAAAAAATGGCTGTTTTACTAGAGTGGGTTGTGCAGTTTCCACGCATGCTCGTAACTTCGTGAATCTGTAATATTTTCACTCCAGATTTTCAACATTACCATTTTCCCATACCTCCTTATGAACAGTATAGCTACCATTTTACATATCTTGGCTGAAATGTGTTTTCGCACGTCCGACGCAGAATAGCGCGGTCACTGTGCAAAATCAGTTTTTGGGACACTTTGACAAAATGACAGTGACACTGTTCATGAGCAGAGGTCCTAAAATGGCTATGTTGAAAATTTGGTGATGAAAGTCCATAAAATGCCTGTGTTACAAGCATGTGTTGTGCAGTTTCCATGTACTCTTGTAACTTCGCAAATTTGCAATATTTTCATGACAGATTTTCAACAATGGCATTTTTTCACACCTCCTTATGAACAGTACAGCTGTTATTTTTCACATCCTGCCCGAAATGTGTTTTCACACCTGTGGTGTACAATGGCGAGGTCGCTGTGGGAGATCAACTTTTGTTATAGATTAAGAAAATCACAGTGCCACTGTTTATAGGGGCGGTCCCAAAATGCCTATGTTGAAAATGTGGTTAAAAATAAATAAATAAATAATTGGGTTACAGATGTGTGTTGCGCAGTTTCTATGCATGCTCATGACTTCACCAATTTTTCATATTTTTGCTCCAGGTTTTCAACGTTGCCATTTTTTTACACCTCCTCATGAACAATACAGTTGTCATTTTTCACATCCTGCCCAAAATGTGTTTACGTACCTGTGACGCCAAATGGCACAGTCGCTGTGCAAAATCACCTTTTGGCTAACAAACTGATACTGCCACTCTTCATGAGGTGGGGTCACAAAAAGCCCATGTTGATACTTTGGAGTGAAAATAACAATACATGCCTACGGCATTAAGGTTTCCAACTGTTACACCCCACCCTATAGAGACTGACAGGTGTCAGGGATGTGACTTGGGATCATCAGCTGTAATGCTCCTGCCATTCCACCCCCACCCCCACCCTGCAGCCACTGACAGGCATCAAGGTGTGCCTTGGAGTGTTCAGCCACAAAGTTCACCCCAGTCTCCTATACTGCACTCACCTCAGCGTATTTCTTTATGGAATGGGACAAGTATAATGCCCAAGGACCCCAAAGCACACCACGACACTTGTCGGGACCTACAGGGTAGGATGAGGTAAAATGGCATGAGCGTCATAGCTGACGACCCAAAGGCACACCCCAACGCCTGTCAGTCTCTGCAGGGTGGGTGTGGGGTTGGCATCAGTTCAGTACTTCACTGCCACTCCTATTATGCGTCTCTAACTCCTGCACTACCAATGCCAATGCCAGAGAGACGACATTCGGCATTGACAAATGCATGTTTAAACTAGAGACACTTTGAGGCCTAAGGGGATTAACCGTCTTTAATGACTAATCCACATCTCCAAAGAAAGTGAAACTGAAGGGCATGGCCACATTTCAATGAGCTAATTTTGTTCTGGGCTTGTGAACTAGCAAATTACTGTGGCAAGTTGATCTTGACTACAGCCAGTAGCTGGATTGCTAAATGTCCTGCTAAAACAAATGTGAGATGGACAGTCATTTTCCAATAGTTTTGAAAAGCTGAATCGAGACTAGTGTCAGCAAGTGTTAAGAATCGCTTTAATTCAGGTCTGTGCTAATCTAGTTATGGTGTAAGAGCAGCCATCTGAATGCACCGCATTATAACTTGCATACTGCCCCAAACTAGAATTGTTTAAGAAAGGGCTAAAAATAAGTATGCTTGAACAAGCATGCCTGCAAAAATGTATTGAGTAATATCTAAATATCTGTTTGAACTGACACAAACCGTTTTATAAATGTGCTGCTTGTACAACGTGATGTACCTTGACTTTTGTCTCACACATCTTACTAAATGGTAAAAATAAAATGATTACCCACACTTTCAATATGCTGACGGAAGCAGACTAAAATGGTTCTCAAACTGAGAAAGAAGCCCTTGAAGTGATTATAGTTTACAAATTGTCACTGGTACCTTTTCAGGCAAACGTTTATGCCAATCATAGGTAACAGATGAATTGATTTTGTCATTGGATGCAAGGTCCAAGTTCCAGCAACAGTACTGCTTATGTGAACAGTAGAGCCAACACCAAAAGTACTGTCTGTTGACAGTACTGCCAACACCAGTAGTATTGTCTGGGTTAACAGTACCACCAACACCAACCATACTGTCTGTTAACAGTACTGCCAACATCAGTAGTATTGTCTGAGTTAACAGTACCACCAATACCAACCGTACTGTCTGTTAACAGTCCTGCCGACATCAGTGGTACTACCTATGTTAACAGTACCACCAACATCAACAGTAGTGCCTGTTAACAGTACTGCCAACACCAATAGCACTGCCTGTGTTAACAATAGTACTGCTTGTACTCACAGTATTGCCAACCCCATTAGTACTACCTGTGTTAACAGTACTGCCAACACCGATAACGCTGCCTGTGTTAACAGTACTGCCAACACCGATAACACTGCCTGTGTTAACAGTACTGCCAACACCGATAACACTGCCTGTGTTAACAGTACTGCCAACACCAATAGATCCACCTGTGTTAACAGTACTGCCAACACCAACAGCACCGCCTGTGTTAACAGTACTGCCAACACCAATAGCACCACCTGTGTTAACAGTTCTGCCAACACCAAAAGCACCGCCTGTGCTGGCAGTAGTGCCAACACCAATGGCACTGTCTGTGTTAAAAGTACTGCCAACACCAACAGTACTGCCTTTTTTAATGATCCGTCAGCACCAATAGTATCATATGTGTTAACAGTACTGCCAACAACATTAGTACTACCTTTGTTAACAGTACTGCCAACACCAATAGTATTGTCTGGGTTAACAGTACCACCAACACCAATCATACTGTCTGTTAACAGTACTGCCAACATCAGTAGTACTACCTGTGTTAACAGTACCACCAGTACTGCCTGTGTTAACATTATCACCAACTCCAGTAGTACTGCCTGTGCTAGCAGTACTGCCAACACCAATGGCACTGCCTGTGTTAAAAGTACTGCCAACACCAACAGTACTGCCTGTTTTAACAATCCGCCAACACCAATAGTATCATCTGTGTTAACAGTACTGCCAACAATAATAGTACTGCCTGTGTTAACAGTACTGCCAACAATAGCACTGCCTGTGTTAACAGTACTGCCAACAAAAATAGTACTGAGCTGTGTTAACAGTACTGCTAACAACAATAGCACTGCCTGTGTTAACAGTACTGCCAACAATAGCACTGCCTGTGTTAACAGTACTGCCAACAACAATAGCACTGCCTGTGTTAACAATACTGCCAACAATAGCACTGCCTGTGTTAACAATACTGCCAAAAACAATAGCACTGAGCTGTGTTAACAGTACTGCCAACAACAACAGCACTGTCTGTGTTAACAGTACTGGCAACAATAGCACTGTCTGTGTTAACAGTACTGCCAACAACAATAGCACTGCCTGTGTTAACAATACTGCCAACAACAATAGCACTGCCCGTGTTAACAGTACTGCCAACAATAGCACTGCCTGTGTTAACAGTACTGCCAAAAACAATAGCACTGAGCTGTGTTAACAGTACTGCCAACAACAACAGCACTGTGTTAACAGTACTGCCAACAACAATAGCACTGTCTGTGTTAACAGTACTGCCAACAACAATAGCACTGTCTGTGTTAACAGTACTGCCAACAACAATAGCACTGCCCGTGTTAACAGTACTGCCAACAATAGCACTGCCTGTGTTAACAGTACTGCCAAAAACAATAGCACTGAGCTGTGTTAACAGTACTGCCAACAACAATAGCACTGTGTTAACAGTACTGCCAACAACAATAGCACTGTCTGTGTTAACAGTACTGCCAACAACAATAGCACTGTCTGTGTTAGCAGTACTGCCAACAACAGTACTGCACTGTGTTAACAGTACTGCCAACAATAACAGTACTGCCACTGTTAACTGTATCGCTAGCAGTAATAGTATTGTCTGTGTTTTTTTGTTGTTGTTTATTTTTTTTTATATTTCTATGTACTCTCCTCCCCAATCCCCTATGCTCAGCATCCTTGGGAGTCGCCAAGGCATCTTGTCCCCCTCTTACCTCCAGGTGCTACCCCATCAAGCCGTGGTTGTTCCCCATAGGTGGGGACGTGGTGGGGCATATACACCCCGAATCTTAGTGTTCCGTCGGGCCACCGTGGAGGTAAAGGTTGGGGATCAGTGCTGGCGCTCCATCTCCTAGAGTGTAGGAGGCTGATTTTCCATTTTCTGAGGAGCATGACTTGTGCCTGGATGGCATGGCGCTAACGCCAATGTTCATCATGCTCCTCCCCTCTATCTGTGTGACTGATGCTTTAAACCTCTGGCTTCCACCAGAGGCCAGCCAAGCACCGAGCTTTGCCCTCCCTCCCTACCCGTAGAAGGTGAGCAGTCCGTGGGTGCTCAAGCCTCCCCTCCCCCAGGCTGGCCCTTCAACTCCCGGGCTCGTTCCCAAACCTGGGTCACCAGTGTCGCGAGCTGTACTATTACCACTGCACCAGCGGGCCAGCCTAGTATTGCCTGTGTTAACAGTACTGCCATCCCCAACAGTACTGCCTGGGTAAACAATACTGCCAACACCAATAGTTCTGTCTTTGTAAACAGTACTGCCAACAACAATAGCACTGTGTTAACAGTACTGCCAACACCAATAGTACTGTCTTTGTAAACAGTACTGCCAACACCAAAAATACTGCCCCTGTTAACTGTATCGCCATCATTAATAGTATTGTCTGTGTTAACAGTACTGCCACCCCCAGTAGTACTGCCAGTGTTAACAGTATCGCCAACACCAATAGTGCTGCCTGTGTGTTTTTTCAGAACATAAATTTTGATTGAAATTTAAAAAACAATACATAAGCATAGAATAGCAATACATAAAAATAAATTACAATAAATATTATTTATAGAGTTAGTTATAAGTAGAATAGCAATAAGCATTAAATGGAACATACCCAGATAATCATTTGAACTGAGCTCATTTAACATAAGACAAATAACAGTTCCATATTTTGGTAAACAAATCCATTTGTACTGAAAATAAATAATTGATTCTTTCATTGTCAACTGGGATCCCAGCAAATCTAACCATTCACGTATAGCAGGAGTTTGGTTTTTCTCCAGTTTTTAAGAATGAGTATTTTAAATGGTAATGCTACAGATAATAACCATCTGTGTTATGTATTTTCCATATTAGATGTTATGGAGGTATCACCCAGAATGTAAATAGTTGGCAAAAAAGGAATTTTAACTTTAAGGATCTGTTGACACATATCATGGATTTCTTTCCAAGTATAGGACATATCAGGACGGCATAGATGCAACATCTCATTTTCATTGGGGTTCTGTTTTTATCCAGTTTGACTGCTGGGAAGGAGGAAGTGAATTGCAGGGGAGGGAGATCAAGTGAGTTGCTCAAGGCCACCCAGTGATCTAATGGCTTTATGATGGGATTCAGACCTGGAATCTCATTGTTTCACAGTTCAGTGCTCTAACCAGTAGATCACACTGCCTCCCTAAGGGAATACTATGAATGAGATATGCAAATCGAAATTTATAATGTGTAAATGAGTAAATGTCAGGAATCATGAGACTGCAATTGTTTTGTACTGCTTTCCACCTGTACCCTCTTGCCCCAGTGCATGATCAAACATGTATTTGATTTATTTAGGAGTTTTGGCTTGGAAGGCAAGCTGAGTAAAAACACGTTTCCAGTTGACACCTGAGTTTAGTTTGGGGGGTAGTTAGGGGTACAGGAATAAGAAGGTAGATTATACACAGTGATGAAATATACAAATTGCAATTTGTAGGAATTAAGAAGATGTTTATTTGTATCCTACCCTTCCAGAGCTCTGAACAACAGAAAATAAAAGTTATATTATGCAAAAGGTCTTACATTAAGACATAGGGATGCAAAATAAACAATCCTATAACAAAATACATAATCTAAAAATGTTCTTCTTACCTGACTAAATAAATATTGAAATCTCAGCATCTTAAAACTATTAAAGGAGAGGGTCAGGAGGATCTGCTTTGGCAACATATTTCCACAGGCCAGGTGCAACGATGAATGCCCACTTGATTTTAATCTTAAAGACAGTACACTCAGTAGCCCCTAGTCTGGGAAGTGGGAGACTCTCCCTAGTGCACAGGGCATCATTGAGCCTGGGAAGATAGAAAGGGTACAAATTCATTTAGGGCTTTAGGTAAGCAACAACACGACAGGTGGCATGCAACAAAGCATTTTGTTAATCAATTATTTAGGCTGCTTACTGCTGCCTGGCCTCCATCCTCCCTGGCCCCACGGGCTCCATGACCCACCATCTGGCTCCTTAAGTCCCCCACAGTTTACCCTCTGTGAATACCTGGAGGGGGAAGTCCACCCCCCCCAACAGAGCATAATCCAGATTCAGAAAGCTGCCCAGTTGGTGTGTGGAACCTGTGGGGGTGCTGAGTCACCAAGTCAGTCGGGGGTTTTCATCATTTCTCCCCAGGGCCAACAATGTGCAATGATACACTGTGTGTGTATGCCTGCCTCCGCATGCATGTATCAGCATCTGAGGGCAGCCCTCCCACTTCTAGGGTGAACCTGCTGCACTACCACCTGGCCTCCACCAGATGGCAGCGCAAAAGCAGAATGCCCCTTCCCCCCCAAAAGGGAAGTTGTCCCTGGGATGCTTCATACTCTATCCCCCAGCCAACCCCCCAAATGACCCATAGCCATTCCCTAACTCAGGTCACCAGTGTTGCAGACAGTAGCACTACTGAGGTACCACCAGGCAGACCTTAACTTACATCAAAGCATTTTATAAAATGGCATTAGAAAAGTCATTACATAGAAACATAGAAACATAGAAGCTGATGGCAGATAAGGACCGCAAGGCCCATCCAGTCTGCCCATTTCTTTTTCTACCTTATAAATGTGCCATCGGCCTTTGCTCTGTCAGTGGCCTATCTATTCATACTCATCTGTATTGCTTCCTTATGCCTATCCCATGCCTGTTTGAAGCCCTGCACTGTATTCATAACCACCACTTCCTGAGGTAGGTCATTCCATGCATCCACCACCCTTTCTGTTAAAAAGAATTTCCTCACATTCCCCCTTAATCGGCCTCCCTCTAGTCTCATGCTGTGTCCTCTTGTCCTGCTATTTTTCTTATATTTAAACATGTTAGACTTTCACCTTGTTAATGCCCTTAAGGTATTTGAATGTTTCGATCATATCACCTCTCTCCCCCCTTTGCTCAAGGGTATAGATATTGAGCTCTGTTAATCTGTCCTCATATGTCTTCTGATGCAGTCCCTGCACCATTTTGGTTGCCCTTCTCTGGACTTCCTCAATTTGGTTAATGTCTTTGTGAAGGTGTGGCCTCCAGTACTGCATGCAGTACTCCAGATGGGACCTAACCAGTGTCTTATAAAGAGGGATTATTACCTCCCTCCCTTTTATGACTTGTGATACCCCTACTAATACACCCTAACATCCCTCTAGCCTTACCTACTGCTTTAGAGGTCTGCTTGGATGATTTCAGGTCATCGGTGATGATGATGCCCAAGTCTCTTTCTTCCTTTGTGACTGCCAGCAACTCCTGTCCCAGCCTATAGGTGGCCTCATGGTTTCTCTTCCCTACGTGCATAATCTTGCACTTCTTTGCATTAAATCCCAGTTGCCACTCTTCTGACCATTTTGCTAGTTTATCCAGATCTCTTCTCATTCTGCCCACCCCATCTGGATCATCTACTCTGTTGCAGATCTTGGTGTCATCTGCAAACAGACAAGCCTTACCCTCTAGTCCATCTGCAATGTCACTAATGAAGATATTGAAGAGGGCTGGGCCCAGGACTGATCCCTGAGGTACCCCACTTGTGACTTGCATCTCTTCTGACTGTATACCATTTACCACCACTCTCTATTTTCTGCCCGTCAACCAGTTTGCCACCCAGTTGACCAACTTTTGACCCACCCTGAGCCTACCCAGCTTATTAATCAATCTTCTATGTGGAACAGTGTCGAAAGCTTTGCTGAAGTCAAGGTAGGTGACATCAACTGCTCCCCCTTGGTCCACCACTCTGGTTACACAGTCAAAGAAATCTATGAGATTAGTTTGACAGGACCTTCCTTTTGTAAACCCATGCTGTCTTGGATCCTGTGCCCCTATGGATTCCAGGTGTTGCACTATCCTTTCCTTAAGGAGTGTCTCCATAATCTTGCCCACTACTGAGGTAAGACTGACTAGTCTGTAGTTCCCTGCCTCCTCCCTGCTAACACTCTTGCAGAGCGGAATCACATGAGCCCTTCTCCAGTCTTCTGGGACCTCTCCTGTGTTCAGAGACTCACTAAACAGTTCTGCTAATGGCTCTGCTAGTTCCACCCTTAGCTCCTTAAGTACCCTGGGAAGTATACCATCAGGTCCCATTGCCTTGTCCACCCTGAGCTTAGCGAGCTCTTGTAGGATCCTTTCTTTTCTGAAGGGAGTAGTGCTCACCTCACTCCCCCCCTGTGTCCATGGTGCTGAGCTGTGGGACCTGCCCTACCTTCTCTTCAGTAAATACTGAGCAAAAGTATCTATTTAGGATACGTGCTTTGACAGGGTCTTCCTCCTCACATGCCCCTTTTTCTCCTTTGAGCTTAGAAATACCCCCTCTGGATTTTCTCCTTTCACTAATGTATCTATAGAAAGTCTTGTCACCTTCTTTTACAGTTTGTGCTAGTGTTTCCTCAGTATGTGACTTTGCTTGCCTTACTGCCTCCCCTGCTTCCCTTAGGGCAGTTTGGTATGCCTCCCTATCTTCATCCCGCTGTGTTCCCTTACATTTCCTGAAGGCCAGCCTTTTGGCTCTGACCTTTTCTGCTACTGTATTTGAGAACCAAAGTGGTTTCCTTCTTCTTTTGCACTTCCTTTTCTGTCTAACACAATGGGATGTTGCTTCAAGTATTGCATCCTTAATGCTTGCCCACTTTGCCTGTACCCCTTCCCCTGTGTTTCTTTTTGCCAGGGCTAGCTTAACTCTATTGGCCATCTTATCAAAGTCAGCTCCTCTGAAGTCCCATAGTTTTGCCTTGGAATGGGATGATTTAGATGTACTGTAGTGGCCAAATTGAACCATACTATGTGATGGTCACTGGCCCTCAGGTGACCTTCTACCTGGAGATCTGTGATCCCTTCCCTGTTAGTCAGTACTAGATCTAGGATAGCCCTGTCTCTTGTGGGTTGTTGTTGTACCAGTTGTTTGAGGCCCTCCCCCTGCAGGGAATCCA
Source organism: Neoceratodus forsteri (assembly GCA_016271365.2). Classification (NCBI taxonomy): domain Eukaryota; kingdom Metazoa; phylum Chordata; order Ceratodontiformes; family Ceratodontidae; genus Neoceratodus; species Neoceratodus forsteri. The sequence continues at coordinate 493,150,194 of JADMNL010000022.1, forward strand.
CCATGTGTTTAGTTCTGGCAGATGTTAATGCTGGTATTGATCAATCTGTATCTGGCATGTTGAAGTCTCCCATTATCAGAACCTCCACTTTAGCTGTCATGTTTTGTATATCTTCTAACAGTAATCTGTCTATGTCCTCCCCCTGGTCTCGGGGCCTGTAGACAACCCCAGTTCTTATGGCTGTCCCATTTCCGGTTTCCAGGGTGACCCACAGCTCTTCTGGTTCCCTATGTGTATTCTGAATTTCTGTAGCTTTGATATTTTCATTGACATACAGGGCCACTCCACCCCCTCTTTTTGCACCTCAGTCTCTTCTGAACAATACATAGCCAGGTACTGAAGTCTCCCAAGTGTGGTTACTGGTAAACCACGTCTCACTAATTGCTACTATGTCCAGTTTAGCCTCTGACATTATTGCCTGCAGGTCTGGGATCTTATTTCCCAGGCTGTGAGCATTTGTGTACATGATTTTCCATTGGCTAGATTTTGGTGTGTTAGTTGTTGGGTGAGGTTTGGCATTTCTCCTGTGCGTCGTATGGGGAGACGGACCTTTTTTCTTACCTGGTGATGCAAATGAACTGCAAACATGCTGAATCCCTGTTTGACCACTAGCATTACAAGGATTTGTTGAAACGCCTCACATGAACCTGCACTGAAAAGCTTTAATACATGGTATAGAGTTGGATCTTCTTTACAATAACAAAAGAATGTCTTTAATTATAATAAAAAGAACACAGCAATTACTATTATAACACCAGAACGTTAACTATCTTAAAAAAAATACAAAACAATTAAGACACAAAAACTGTCCATACAGCAAGCCATTTTATAAGTGCAATAACACACTCCAGGGTGTTTGCATTAAAGCATTTCAATGTGCTTTACTGGAGTGTAAGGTGCCTGGCTATGTCTCATGCCTTGGGAGGTTGAGGCAGGAGGCACAGCAAAGTGCTTACACCCCTGGGAAGTGCATCAAAATGCTAAAATGCTCACATTGGAATGTGCTATTATGCTTTTAAAAAGGCAACTTTATGGAGTCTTTTCCGCTATGAAAATAAGATCCAAAACCTAACTGTGCATTAAAGCATTTCAGTGCACAGTCTGTAACTTATGAACATATGAACATATGAAGAAACTAGCAGAAGAAGGCCATTTGGTCTATCAAGTCTGCTCGTATTGCAGGGTCCACAGTTTGAGCTAATGTCCCTGCCTTCCCGTCCCACTCCTCCTGTCTTCCCTACCCATCATCCTAACCTTCCCCTATGCCTATCCCAATCTCTCTTAAAGCTGCCCATTGTCTTCAAGAGATGACCTTTTCCAGCAGCACATTCCAAGTGTCCACCACCCTCTCTGTGAAGAAGTGCTTCCTGACCTGCCCCCTAAACCTCCCACCCTCCAGCTTAAGACTGTGCCCCCTTGTGTTATGGTTGCCACTCAGCTTAAAGAGATTCTCCTTATCAATCTTATTTATCCCTTTCAAGTACTTCAAAGCCCCAGTTATGTCCCCTGTCTTCCAGGGAGTACATGTTCAGTGCCCTCAACCTCTTCTCATATGCCTTACCCTGCTGACCCACTATCATTTTTGTAGCCCTCCTCTGGACCTTCTCCAGCAGGTTAATGTCCTTTTTGAGGTGTGGCCAAAAAGAAGTTCAGGTGGGTTCCCTTCCAAAGTGGTTTGAAAAGTCCTGAGAGTTCCTATTCGGGGATGGTAGTATGTACCTCATCAAAATTCAGCACAAATTAGATGGCTGGCTTTCTAATTTATGCTGCTTTTTGAGGTGTGGGCACCAATACTGAACTCCATACTCTAGATGCGGCCTAACCAGTTACCTGTACAAGGGCTGTATAACCTTCTCTCTCCTACTACTGATCCCTCTATGCATCCCAGCATCTTGTTTGCCTTTGCTGCTGCTTTCTAGCATTGCGTGGAGTGTTTCGGGTCACTAGTGATCATCACTCCCAGGTTCTTCTCCTCTTCTGATGCAGATACTCAGACTCCACCCAGGTAGTACTCTGTCCTGGGATTCTTGGCTCCAATATGCATAACTTTGCATTTCTTGGCATTGAAGCCAAGCTCCCAGATTCTAGACCACCTCCCCAGCTTTTCCAAATCTTTCTGTAGGTCCTGTATCCCTTCAGCTGTGTCCACTCTCCAACAGAGTTTGGTGTCATCTGCGAATAGGCACATTTTACCCTTAATGCTATCCACAATGTCATTGATGAAGACATTGAACAACACCGGCCCCAGCACCAAGCCCTGCTGGACCCCATTGGTTACCTCTCTGGTGCCAGATAACTCTCCCCTCACAACCACCCTCTGGGTTCTGTCCCTCAGCCAGTTTTTCACCCATCTGGACATCTTTTTCCCAACCTTGAGATCCACCAACTTCCTGATTAACCTTCTGTGGGGCACAGAGTCAAAAGCCTTGCTGAAATCAAGATAGGGGATGTCTACCGCTTGGTCCCTGTCTACTGTCTTAGTGACACAGTCAAAAACTTGTGGTGTTAATGGATTTTCTAATGCAATTTTGTAAATAAAAATAAAAAAACTATAGTCAATTTGTCCAACAGGCATCCAGCACAGAACTTGTAGCAAGGGGATGATATGGTCTGTCTTCTGGGTAAAAGACAACCTCGATGTTGCATTCTGCACAAGTTGTAAATGCTGCATCTAGCTACAGGGCAAGCCCCTGTGGAGCCGATGCATTACAGTAGTGCAAGGGAGATGAGATAAATGCCTTTACCTGGGTCAATGTCAGGTTCCAGGAAGGGAGACTGTCTGGCAATAGCTGTAAGATGATAGAGGCAGCCCCTACCTACCCTGGACACCTTGGGTACAGGTGTTTGCCTCTCATCAAAGATGACTCCCAGCGGCACTTTTTCTACCTCAGCAGAAACTCATTAGAGATGGGGAGCCTGTAGGCTGCACTTGAGTGTGGTGTCCTGGCATGTAGATCATACAGGTAGCAGCTTGGTTTTCCTCGATTGAGCCCCAACCAGCTGAAGGGAATCCAGTTACTGATCTCGGATCTCGGACATTATGGAACATGCAATAAAATACTATGCGTAAAGCCACCCTGATGGCCCAGCAAAGGCATGCCCCGCTGCCATGCAGGTCACCCAGATCTGGGATCAAACTCGAGTTTCTATAACAAAAGGGAGGCCAGGCTGGGGCAGCTGCCACATGGCAGTGTGCCTTGGTCAGTGACCCCTGTGGCTGGGCCAGGAAGCTTGCCCCTGCCACAGGGACATGTTCTCCATGCAGTGGCCACCAAGCAGGCTGTGCTCAAATCAGGGGAGGAAGAAAGAAACTGTCTTTCAACTACCAGTGCTTGCTTATCCCCTCCTTCCTCACTATTAACTCTTCTCCCTGTCACTCCACCTCTGGCCCTATATACCCCCTCTTTCTACCTCGGTTGCACTGGCCCTATATTCTCCCCCATTAACCCTGTCTGCAACCCCTAGCTTGTTTATTTTTCCCTCTTGCTGTATCATTCTCCTATTCTTGGTGACCTTGTGTAGTTCCCTATCTGGCAAATGCCTTCACCCACTTTGTAGCTGGTGCCTTGTCCAACTGACCTATGATATCATTTTTCCTACGAATGTTACCAAGATATGCTAAACCGTGCTCCTGCCCCCGTTATGATAGCACTTATCTTGTACAACATGTCTGCTGGCTAGCTTTACTATATTGTATTTTATTTTACTTTGCTTATTGTATTCAGGAGTGCTCAGTTTGCTTTGAATTTGTCTCTGTTTTTGCATTGTTTGGATTCTGTCATGTATCCTGTACCAATACGTTATCTTGTCATGTATCCTGTACCACTACTTTGTCACCCATATTTGCTCAGATTATGTCATGTTCTCTGTACCACTACTTTGTAACCTCCTGGGTGGTGTCTGAAAATAGTCATTCATATGGCTAGCCCACCTTACCCGGCTAACAAAAACAAATAATAAATAAAAAGAAGAAAATCCCAAATCCATCTGTATGATGCTCTGGGTCACTTACGGTAGCTTCCCGGGGTCCTAGACCCTGTTGACACCAGATCCTAGTCCATACAGTGGACTGCCTTGGCTTGGGGTACAGCCCCCCCCTCCCCACCAGCGCCCCTGCCAGAGAGGGGGAATTGTGGGGGTAGTCAGAGGAGTGCTGTACTTAAGGAGAAAAAGATGTCGCAGGCCCAGAACATGGTATATCTCTGGAAGATGAGCATGGCAGGGAGTAAAAGCTCTACAGATAAGAAATACAACGTATAATTCATGTATAAGATACAGTAAGATCCCTACTACACTGTATATACCTTATAGTGGCGTGGTAGCACCACTATAAGTTAGGGCTGGGTAGGCAGTTCAGTGTTAAATGGTGACTTTCAGACAGCTATATCTCAGCCATCCCTTGACAGAATTTCACAACATTTGTGAACACGTGTATTATGACATCAAATCTTTTGATCTGCCAACTTGGATACATTTTTGGTCTACTGTTTTTTCGCTGAGGAGGGGCAAACAAATGTGCAAGTATGACAAGGGGCTCTGATAAAGGCACTTCATGAGCCACTGCCTCTGACATGTATAGAACAACCAGTGGCTTATGAACTGCCCTTGTCAGGGCTTGGCGCGAACCTTGAAAGTGCCACTGCTCCTTTCTCATTGAGTGGTTGTTGGAAGCACATCCCTGCTGCCTGCTGTGTCACCGCTCCTGCATCTCTCTCCCTCCCACTTCCCTCGCCCCCACATGTGTTAAAAAAGAAAATAATCTGTGACCACCAGGAGCCAAAACCCTGGTGCTGTCGAAGATGCCACCCATTATTCTGACACCAGGTGCCCAGCCACGATGTTGGGAAGCTGGAAAAAAAAATGCAGACAGTGGGAACCCAACTCCAGTGCCACCGAAGACCCCCTGCCACCCCTCCCCCCAGTTTCAACACCAGCTGCCCAACCTCATGTCAGATATACTGTTACTAAAAAAACAAATAAATGAATAAAAAACAATAATTTACCTCCCCCCCACCATCTAGCATGTATCCCTCCCTGCCCTTCTACCCACCAAACTGCAATATAACCCTCTTCCCCCGCCCACTGGCACCCCAATTCAACCCTCCTCCCCACATGCCACCCATAATTTTTTTTTTTTAATGAGATGGCAGCTGCCACAGCTGTCCTATCACCTTCTCATCAGCCACCGTTTGAATGAATGAAACCATGATCAGTTGTTTGAAACCTCCATTTCATTCGTTAGATGGCAGGTGGTCTAGGAGTAGGCAGGGCTGTGCCGGTCTCCCACCCAGGTAAGTGGGGAAGGGGGTTAGGGGGTGCCAGAGGGAGGTATGGTGGGGGTTTTACTGTGGAGGAGGGCAGGAAGAAAGATGCGCCGGCGGCACTACCAGCAGTTTGGATGGGCTCCCTACCACCAGTAATGCTTTTTCATCAGCAGCCAAGCACCTCTTGGAGGGAGGTGGCCTGGCAAGAAACAAAGTGGGGGCAACACTACCAGCACTGAGGTTGGGCTCTTGACTGTCAATTTTTTAAAATAAGAAATTGGTGGTTGAGTGCCATGTGTGGGGGGGGTGACAGAGAAAGAGACGTCAGCACTGGTGACAGTTGAAGCAGTGGGGACTGGCTCCCAACCATTGCTTATGTGAGTGGCAGCAAACACTGGTGGCTTCACAGCTAGCTCCACAGCCCTGATAAGGCCAATTCATATGCTTCTAACTGTCCTGCGTGCATCAGAGACCATAGTGCATCAATTTCCTTATTGTTGAAAAATTGGTCTTTTCACCTCTGTGCCACTATCTGGACAAAATAATTGGCAGAAGAAGAGATCCTGTACCACAATACATGCTTCCAAGCATTTGATTAAAAGCCATAAAAAAACGACCAAGATAGCCACCCTAATGGTCCAGCAGCAGTGCGTTGCACTGCTGTGATGATGACCCACGTTCAGAAGCATGAGTGGGAAGTCACGTCAGGAGGCAGATCAAGGCCAAGACAGCTGCCACTACACCAGAGTAGGTTGGTGACCACTAGACACCCCTGCAGCTAGGCCAGGGAGCATGTTCCTGCCTCAGGCAGACTATGACTGTGTGAGGCCACCAAAGGCACCACTACAATAAGGGGAGGAGGCAGGGAAGAAGATGAAAGGAGAAAAAACCTGGCTGCTGCCTACATGATGTTAGGGTTCAGCCTGACCTGGGTATATCCCTGCAAACAGGATATGTCCTTGGGAATGTGCAGCTGGCCTGGACAGAAAAACCTAGATGAACAAAAAAAGAAATGGCTGAAATATAAGCAGCTGGAAATTGTGATTTAACATTAAAGAGCCTACCAATTCCTAGAGTGGCGCTAGCATGCCACTGTAATATAAATATTTGTCATGATTTGATGCTAACTTAAAAAACGAAAAACTGGCCCTTCTACCAGCGCTCTCCTCCTTCTCAAGCCTGTAACTGAAGACCTCTTACTGTTATAATCAGTCCTTACACCCAGGCAGCTAGCAATATCAGGTGCTGATTGCTTGAAACAGTGCAGGTGACATCTAATTGTAATCAGTGTTACCCCATAGTGACCCTGCCCTCTTTAAAAGTGCTTCACTCCTTGCCAGCCTGATAGTGCAGCGGGTGGGGAACTGCCTGCCATGCCACTAACCCAAGTTTGTGCCCAGATGGTTGGGGAAATGCATGCCATGCAATTGACTGAGGTTTGTGCCCAGATGGCTAGGGAAATGCATTCCATGCAAGTGACTGGGGTTTGTGTCCAGATGGCTGGGGAAATGCACGACCATGCAAGTGACTGAGGTTTGTGCCCAGATGGCTTGGGAAATGCATGCCATGCAAGTGACTGGGATTTGTGCCCAGATGGCTGGGAAAATGTATGCCATGCAAGTGACTGGGGTTTTGTGCCCAGATGGCTGGGGAAATGCATTCCATGCAAGTGACTGGGATTTGTGCCCAGATGGCTGGGGAAATGCATGCCATGCAAGTGACTGAGGTTTGTGCCCAGATGGCAAGGGAAATGCATTCCATGCAAGTGACTGGGGTTTGTGCCCAGATGGCAAGGGAAATACATTCCATGCAAGTGACAGGTTTGTGCCCAGATGGCAAGGGAAATGCATTCCATGCAAGTGACTGGGATTTGTGCCCAGATGGTTGGGGAAATGCATGCCATGCAAGTGACTGGGATTTGTGCCCAGATGGCTGGGAAAATGTATGCCATGCAAGTGACTGGAATTTGTGCCCAGATGGCTGGGGTAATGCATGCCATGCAAGTGACTGAGGTTTGTGCGCAGATGGCAAGGGAAATGCATTCCATGCAAGTGACTGGGGTTGTGTCCAGATCCTAGTTCATTGCTGAGGGCTAGTGGAAGGTTGGTAAGGCATCTGCGTGGATGTCTCCAGCCTTTCAGGTTGGAGGGTTGTGCTGATGGCTCCATGATTGTTCCCTGGTGGCTGCAGGGAGCCAGCACAAGCACAGAACACCTGAATGCATGGATGGTGCAACATTCTCCAACATTACGCCATGACAGGCATGTGCTTGTGACTCCTAGCTGACACTGTCCAATGGAGGGAGTAAACCAAGAAAAAGGGTGACCACCAGGTCAATGGCTTCGGCACACTCAGGCCCCATGCTTGCCATTCTGTCCCATGCTGACTGTGCTGTGGGGTTGCCTGTCTCACTACCAGCTCCATCATGGAAGACCTCTTGGATGGTGGTGGTGGCAGATGGAACTGGGTAGTTCCCAGTGGAGCCTGAGGTGAAGGTGTCCAGCTCAGGAGGAAAAACAGAGGATGAAAAAATGTGACTTTTAATAAAAGTTTTTATTGCAAAGTAGAACCATATTAAAACATTTTGGTCTTGTTAAAAAAAATAAGCCAAATACTGGTATGTTCAAGTTTTCTGCCCCCACCCCATTGTAGCCTCTGTTCTTAATCCCAAATTAATGTGCTTCCCTTTTGCATGACTACTACTTGGATGTACATTTTTCTCCTGCTGGTAACAAAACCAGTTTAACAATTGGCCTGCTAACACAGGAAAATAAGGTAGCTACCCCCAGCTAATTCTGCTGTGCACACACCAGCAAACAGCTTTAAATGTGGTCAGCCAACTATGGGGAATGCCTGATGGACACGTGTGCACATGTGCATACGTCAATGGTCTTATGGATATCAAGCCCTATGAATACAACAGTTTTGCACAATGAGGACATGTAAGTCCTGTTTATTATTCCCCTAATTAAATGTTCATTAATATGGAACATCATAATAACTGTAAATGATGTTTAAGCTCCAGCACCTGAGAGTGAACCCTCCTGCTATCAGTCAGAACCAAAATGGCACCACTTTGTTCATTATGCTGGTGGGCTAGCAACAACTTTTACTCTTAAATAGCCAAAAAAAATAAAAATAATGTGGCAAAACTCTTATTCCCCTGTGCAGTCCATAGCCTCTAATAACATGCTCCTGGCAATTAGAGGGCTGTCCCTAGCACCTCCCTCTGCTACTCCCATCCCACCCTACCACCCCCTGGGGACCACCCAGCCAGCTGTGAAGGATTAGAAGTACGGTTAGTATTGCAGGACTACTCATTTTGGGATTAAGGGCTAATGGAGCCATATTAGGAAACTAAGCTTCCTCTCGTAAATCAAAACCGCTCTATCATAGGACAGTGGCTGCCATGCGTCCTGTCAGGCCCCTAAATTAACTCTTTACTGGCCCATAGATAGAGCAAGTAAATCTGCCATGCTCATTTGTAAATTGCAAAAAACTACTGTACTTGGTTCAGGGACTCTGAATCCAACACAGCAATGAGAATGCAACTATTTGCACACTGTTGCACGCATTAATCTCAGCAGCTGCCCACTGTTATCACATAGTTGCATTTATGATGTTTCATCTGAATTATTTAATCCAGTGTTTTAAACCAGTTGTCTGTAAGTATCAACTAAGATCTGCAAACAGAAATTGCCTAATTACACCAGCCATGGGAAGGGAGATTGGCAAGCAGATTGGAGTCAGTTACTTAAGGCACCGAAGCAGGAATCTGATAATCACAGATTCAAAGCTCCTATTCAAATGCACTGTAATGGTGATTGCAACTGCTGTAACTGACCGCTAGCTGATGATGTAGAGTATTATATTAATGTGCACATGTTCTGTGTTCTTATTTGTGCAATGTGTATCTGCTGTTACTGAATTATTTTGCCCAGGACATTCATGGGAAGGCAATGCTGATGCCACATCAAGTTTTTTTTCTTGTTAAACATTTAAAACAACCAATCAATCAATCACTACGCAAATTAATATCCTAACATGGGTAATCTGAAAGCTCAGACATTCACTGTTTGGTTGCTTTGTTTTTCCAATTTCTCCATACTCTGTAGAATCAGAACACATCTCACAAACACATGCATACCAGTGCCCCCAAATGCAAGACTAGATATTACTCAAACAGGTCTTGCTTCTTTTCCTTTGAAGTTGCTGAAAGAGATCAGCCTTTGCACATCAAAATCTGGCCAGGACACCTCGTCTCTCGGTTGGTTGGTGAATGAAATGTTATTATTCATTCTTGTCATTTAGTGCACAGCGACATATTTTTAAGGACTGCTAACTACAACAGCTCATTTGGGGGCTTTGAGATATGAACTACACTGGTCATTAGGAACTAAGCTGAGGCCACCAACAACATTCCTCTTATGGCCACATGGAGTGGGAAGTTTGGCTGACTACAAAGGACACTATCCAGGAGGTCCCACCAATGGGACTTAGTCATTTATCCATCACGGTTTAAACTGAAGATTTGTTCAAACTTAACAACTGATTTTACTGCATCTTTCTAAGCAGGCCCAGCTCTTCCTCCTAAAACCCCATTTAACTGGTCCAGAGTTAGTGGTCTTATCTTTTAATCTGTGTAAATTGAATCTGTTAGCGATCTCGTATCTGCACCTGTTTATTTAAAAATGTATGGCATGTATGAATATTACTGTATATTATGTATTGTAATACTGTATGTGTTTTACTATGAACGTCCAGGTCATGCCTGAAAATAGGATTTTTGTATTTGAGTGAACTTAACTGGTTATCAAAAAAAATTAAACAAACAAACATTTGGTAACACTCCAAGTTCAAAGGTTATAGGTTCAGGTCCCATGGCAGAGATTTAGGTTCATCTTCATTGCAGATGCTGTATTAGAGTGGGTGTTGCCTGCTGGAGAGGTCATATTGCAGACAAGGTGTTAAACTGAGGTCTACTCTGGCTACTTTTTTTATTTATTTTATTTATTTATTAAACTTTGGTGACCAGGTAGGCCCACTGAGCCCCGAAGGTCCCTTTTTCAGGGGCTACCCGGGATAACAATACAAGATAAAATACAGTGGAGAAAAACTTTTGATTACATAGGTTGTTCAAGTATAACGTGGTCACAGACAGTGGTTACAGACATGGTTATCATCATGACACAGTTTTGTCTTGGTACTACTTGGCATAGTGATATACATGAGGTAGCATTTGTCCTTAGGTGTCCAGATACTAGAGGTAGGTACATGGTCGGCTCACCTTTGGGAAGGTTTGATGCAGAAAAAGGGGATACCTTAAGAGCCGTGGCAGTGGCATGCACTTGTGGCCAGTATATGGGACTTAAGCCTAGTGCAGAAGTTCGTGAGTGAGGAGGCATCCTGGACCGGGGGGGGCTTGCCCCATAGGCTGGGGGCTTGGCAAGAAAAGGATCTGCCACCAGCATTGGTCCTTACTCTGGGAACTTCTAGTAGTGTTCATTCTGATGTCCTTAAATTCCTAGGGTTGTGTTTAATGGCTATGGTTCCGGCTATGCTTGGTGGAGTGGGGGGTTTGAGTAGCTTTTAGGCCTGGACAAGCAATGGGTATTGGAGGCGAGCAGCCAATGTTGGCCACTGGAGCTGGGCCAGAGTGCCACAGTGGTGACGTCGTGGGTGGTCTTGGGTAGCGAACTGAGCTACTTTGTTGTATAGGATTTGCATCCTGGATACCGCTTGCTTTGCCATGCCTTGTATAATCGGGGCCACATAGGTCAGGGTAGGAAGCAGGACACTTGTCTTGTGCTGGTAGTCCTGGTGGAAGTTAAAGATCCCATGGCACAGTTTCAGAAAGAGCAAGTTGAGCTGTCCATACATGCAGCACACATAAACCTTTAGTGCGTTGCATTTAGATCTGATTCAAGCAAGTCATTGTTTTATGAATTCAACTGATCCAGCACCAACAACCTTTTTTTCACTTAACACGATCCCACTCTCAGCAGACATCAAGGGTCCAGCTTCCCAGGAATGGCAGGGGGACTCAGCTCACTGGGGAGGAATGCTATGTCGGATCCAGGATTTTATAGTAGGGGGTGCTGGGGTGGTGTGCATACTTCATACACAAAAAAAATTTTGACTTTTTTTTAATCCTTTATTATAGTGTGCTATTACGTTTTTCATTACATTCTTGACAGAAAATACAAACCTGATCTATAGTTTTGAAACTTGGCTGTGAGGCTCCCACAGCAACTCTTGCTTGCTCATTTCATACACCAGGGAGTTCTGCTACATACAGTATGTAGATGGTTTATGGAGGGATAAGAAGGAAATAAGGAGGATGAAAACAATCTAAACTGGGGGGTGTATTTTCTGTTCATGCAAGCTAGGGTTTCAGTGTTCTTGGTTTTGGGTGGAAGGGGATCCAGTCAGGCAGTCCTAGTTACAGGTGATGTTCAAGTGATATTAAGTCAGGCTTGCAGAATTAAAGTTGTCCCATGTGTAAATGAAAAACAAGCTGCAAGCACTCAAATAGAGCTGTCTTCTTCAGCTGTTGTCACTGAAAAATTATCCCAAGAAAATATTTAGTTGCACTCATCTTTGGGGCGGGGGGGGTCATGCAGATAAAACAAAACAGTCATATTTAAATAATGTCTAGTGATTATAGCATGAACTTGGGAACCAGTTGACCATTTGTTCAACCCCCCAAGCCAAATACTCACTTTGTGACCTTAAGCAAATCACTTAACTTAAGAGTGTTCCAGTCCACCCAGGTGTGGAACTGAGTAGAAGCAGGAGGACCCTCACTGAAAATGAGATGCAGGGTTTTAAATAATTGATCAGCGTTTTTTTTTCTTGGGATGATACTAACTGTTCAGAAGTATTTATATAGATTTTCTAGAAGTGCTGTGTTTGTTAAACACAGTGAGGCATAAGCCATGCATTTTCACAAAGATTTACCACTTTTATGAGCAAAACGCTAATCAATTTTTAGAGTTAAATAAAACCCTGAGATGTTACATCTAGTTAGGCTATCTTGAGTCAATAAATTCTGAAATAAAAAGAAATGGAATGCATGTTGAAAAGAAAAGAAAAAATAAAGCTAGAATAAAAACAATGGAGTGAGCAAAGTTCAAGAGGACATGCACAGTTTGTGTGCGTTACAGTTGGTTAATTCAGATGTGCTGTTGGGAATTGTTGAAATGCCCTGAACAGGAGAGAGTTAAATCCAGACCAGCACTCAAGTTAATGAGGGGGAGGTAGTAACCCAGAAGCATTAGTGCCTTTTTATTGACTGGTGGTGTATTGACTCCCCTTCAGATCCCTAATGAGGGGTTCTAAAAGATACTGTTGCTTAAATATTTCATAGAAGTTATTAGAACTTAACTGACAGAAGCGCTACACTAAACCTATTTAACATGTCTGAAGTGGTCCTTTTTATTAGACACAGCTACAACACATGAAGTGTTTATCACTCAGGAAAGGGAACCAAGCAGGGGATCAGGAAACCCCTCTGCCTGCCAACCTTGGGAAGACGTGGCATGGTCTGGGCAGCACTGACATCAGAAGTGCAGCACTGAAGTACGATGACAGCAGTCAACCTGCTGTGTTCTCAGCTGTACACGAACTCCAATACAGGGACTTTCAGGTTTTTTTTTTTCAATATATTTTTACTTATTTTGTACACCAGGGATAGCCTTATTTAGGTGAAGGACCTAGGCTTTTTTTTTTCATAATGCTTTTTTGTGCCCCCTCCCTTGGCCGCATCTTTGGGGATATTCCCTGGTCCCAGAGGGAAACCCTGTTCAGGCCTGGTTCTCCCCATTACCCTGGGCCTAGCAGCCACCTGACAGCTGCTGTCTTCCGCTCCATGGGCAGGGTCTCTGGGAGTAAGGCCCTCCTGCCCCACTAAGGCAGTCCACCAAGTGGACAGGATCCAATGTTGGAGGTGCTTGGACCCAGGGGAGCCAGGAACCCTGACTGTCATTTAGATGGTATGTGAGATTTTATCCCTTCCCCCCTCCTCCTCCCTGGCATGGACAGAGCCTGTTGCCAGCTTTGGACACATAGCCATGTCCAGTTGAGAGAGCAAGCTCCCCTGGCCCAACACAGGACTGGTTGTGACACCAGATGCCCAGTGCCTTCCCTTCTGGCCACAGCACACTGCCAAGCAACAGCTGCTGCAGTCTGGCCTGCCTCCTGATATGTCATCTCCAGTTTGTTCCTAACCCAGGTCACCTGCACAGCAACATGATACACTGCTGCTGGGCCATCGCAGTGACTGCACTTAGGTTTTTCTTTTGTATTTATGTTATTAATACACAGATGCTGCCCTTCTCACCCAGTCTACCTCCCAACACTATCTCCATGACTTCATCCAGCTTCCTCTTCCCACAGACTTCCACCTCCATTCAGGGGTCTTGCTTGAGGGGCTCCAGCCACACAACCCCCCCCATAGAACTACACAGGGTCAGGAGGTGGGGGGGTGCAGTTGGTACTGGCGTGGAACGAGAGTGAGGGCATCACGCTGCTGTGCACTGGGGGGAGGCGTGTCCTTGTTCTTGTAAACCCGCCCACTTGGGATGCAAATGACAAGGGCTCAGTGGCATTTTAATGTGGTATTTTAATGCTTCAGCTTTTAAAAACAGGGTACTTGCTCATTCTTGCAGTTCTGTGACTAGGACAAGCTAAATTATAGCTCTCCCAGTCAAGGCAGGTAGCAGCCCTAACAGATAGCAACAGAGTACTAAGTTGGGGTAGTGGAATGTCCAAGAAGTCCTAAATGAAAGCTACTTGATGTTTTCTAAAAAAAAGTCAGGGGTTACTGGATTTTCCACACTGCCATTTGATTTGTCAGAAAGGGGCTGAGAGAGCTTACCAGAACATATATGGTATGCACGAATTTAGGAAAAGGCCTCTTGCCCATTGAGTTACTAACTATTTATCACCCTCCCACTGCATAATGAATTTTCCAGCATCTCCCACAGGTTGTTCCTGCCCTATTTCTTTTGGTTTTTACTCTCTTTTTAGAAGGCATCATCCTTATCCCTTTGCAGACCAACTTTAACCCAGCCACAATGTCCCAAAGTTAGCAGCACCTCTGCTGGGATCAACACTAGCACCAGGTCTCCACTCCACCTTCCCCTATACTTCTGGATCTGTCCCTCCCCACCCAAACAGGGCCTGCAAATGCTGATCTGTGGTGCTTCCTCCAGGACCAGCCTTTCTGCTCCTTGGCTGTGCTCCTTCTGGGAGGAGTCAGGATCAGGGAAAGGGGAGAAGGAGTAGCCCAAGGTCTGAGCACCCCAACTGAGTGGTCAGAGGGTGATGTGGGAGGTGTAAACCAGGAGTGGCCCCTTATGCACTTTTCTGCTTCCCCTGCCTCCCATCCACGGGGATGCAGGGACACCCTGGTGCCAGCATGCCTGATCACTCACGTGGCAGCCATGCAGTGGGGAGGACTGGTACCCACGACAGAGGACAGCATCAATTGCCTCTGCTGTGCCATCAGGCTGCCCCTTATCACCCAACCACATAGCATAACATACTCATCAACTCATATAGTGCAGGCATTATTAGGCTTCAGGGTGTGACTCAGTGACTGGCTGTAAGCAGGGCAATTAAATGTGTGGGTCTCTGCTTCCCCTCCCAGTCCCTCAACATGAACTGCCCCAAGTCAAACAGCCATAATAAATCCCCAAATACCCCCCCACACACGTTTCATTGATAGGGACCCCAGTACATGTTCCCAGTACACATGTTTAGTTGGTCTGTCTGGTTCCCCTGCTAGACAATGGATTACGGTGCTCCCTGAGAATTTAGTCCCTGTGCAGCCACTGGAATCCATGTTCAGAAAAATACAGAATTTTATGTCATCATTCCAGCTATAAAGAAATACAGTATGAGTGAAGTATGTTTTGCTGGCGATTTACAGAATTGTATTTGATTACACCATGAAAGACATACTCCAGGTCTTAATTAATCCCACTGGAAATCATGCTAACCTCTTTTACAAGCAGGTATGTCATGACTAATGAAGCCATGTTATCCAAATATGCTTTGTTTGAAAATGGCTCGGTGTAATAGCTTAAATATTGAATACATATTAAATAAAAATGTACAACATTTTAAAAGATAATCTTGGAATCTGATTTACTTTGTAATAGATGTTCAACTGTTTTTTTATGCCTCTGTTGGCAGCAAATTGAACTAATTAGTATAATTTACATATATTAGCAGAAGCAAATACTTTGCCCCTTGTGGCACGTTGTCCATAGAGAAAGCTTTGTTTTGCATTTGTGTGCAAAGATGCATTTCTGAGACATAAAGATAATTGCCTATGCCAAGTGGCTAATTGCAATAATGTCAATTTCCACTGTCCCACTCTGACTACCAGAGCCAAATCTATGCTCCATTTAAGAACTGTTGGTAAAAGCCAATTGTTTAACTGCAAAAAGCATATTTTATACTAATAAAGCAGACAAACCTAAATACAAGATTACCTGGTCTTTATGCAAATAAATTGTTTGCAATCTCGGCAGTCTTCATGAACTGGGGTCCGGAATTCAACTTTTCAAACAGAGAACAGAAAGAAGAAGAGTTAGCATTTATATAGTGATTTTCATAAACATTGAATCCCAAAGCATTTTATAAGCAATGAGAGACTGGTAGTGCAGTGACTGTAAATGTGTCGCAGCAGCCATTTTACACATTTACACCCACAAAGCCTTGGACAATTCCATGAACTACTGTTATGGGAAAGGAAATGATAGCCAGGGCACTGGGGTAAAATCTCCCTACTCTTGCAAAAAATGCCTTGGATTCTTTTACTTCCATCTGGATGCCCACCAGGAAAGCACCAGAGATGGCCTGAGCAGTCAAGACCTCAGTTTACTGTTTCCTCCAAAGGACAGCACACCATGACAGTACAGCATAGAAACATAGACTTTGATAGCAGATAAGGACTGCTAGGCCCATCTAGTCTGCCCATTTCCCTACCTACAGGATAGGCCGCAGATCCTAGTTAACCAACAGCCTATATCTTCCTGCCCCCCACAAGAATTGCCTTATGTCTGTCTCATGCATTCTTGAATTCTCCCACAGTTTTAGGCCCCACAACTTCCTCAGGAAGGCTGTTCCACGCATCCACTACCCTCTCTGTGAAATAATACTTCCTCACATTGCCCCTGAACCGCCCTCCTTCTATCTTTAAATTGTATCCCCTTGTTCTTGCAAGTCTCTTTTTATCCTACTTGTACTGCATGTGCTAGGTTCCCCCTAATTCTAAAGTTGCCATGGCTAGTCCAATAACTGAAAAAACATTTGTTTATTTAAAGTTTTTGTTTAGAAAAATCACAGAGAGATGAAGCTTGTTTCCCGCTGTGTCCGGGCTGGGGAGGAGGGCCAGTTTATAGAACTATATGGACAGGAAACAAGCTGCTGGTAAGGTGGAGGATTGCCTTCAAGGTAGGGTTGTTGACCTATAAAGCCCTACACAGTGAGGGACCTGACTACCTGCAAGACCTTCTGGTTCATCACTGTCCAGCTCGAACCCTTGGCTCCTCCGAGGGTGGCCTCCTGATGGTTCAGGATGAAGTTGCAGCTGTCAGGTGACCGGCCTTTTTTGGTAGCCACACCTGTCCTGTGGAATTTGTTCCCGCTTTATCTTAGAGAGGCCCCCTCGGTGGAAACCTTTAAGTGGGGGCTTAAGACACTCCGGTTTGAACAAGCTTTTAGCTTGACATAATCTTATATCTTAAGGCTAATCATCACTACTGATGTTAGGAATATTGAATTTTAGGTGATTATTTTTTGATGGGTGGGGAGAGGGAGGTATGCTCTGAAATAAGTTTATGAAATATGTTTTTCGAATAATTTGAAGTTCAGTTCAATTTCAGTTTTATTGTTCGGCAAATATGCCATTACAAAAATACAAGAAAGGTAAAACAACATTTTAAAAATAATTAAAAATTTTTAAATTCATGCAGAAATGTTTGCAAATTCGTTGCAATAAGAAAGTGTATTGTGCTTATTAGGATGACAGAGAGTCCATATGGAATTAACTTTGGATTACAGATCCTAATTTCTCATATGCGCAGAGTTTATCTGAATTGTCCTTCAATGCTGCAATGTCAAGTAATTGTACCTTAGAGCACAACTGACTTTATAAGTGTAATGCAGCTAAAATGTTTGCCAGTCTATGCAGTAGTTGTTCATCCTGTGAAGTGTATAAAGCAGTAATTGCTGTGAGGGAGGGAGACCAAGGGAACCAAGGGTCTGGCCCAGCCAGTATTTCAGTGGTTTAGCATAAAGGGGGCATATCAAAGTTATGTGTTTGAGGTCGTCTTCCAGTCCTAAGCCACATGTACAAAATTGAGTCACTACCTCTGGTCTTTTTTTGCTGGAAGTGAATATAGTTTGCTGGAAGTGAATATAGTTTGCTTTATATAATTCAAGTCAATATCTTGTGATTAGCGGAAAGTTAAAAAAAAAAAAAAGGAGTGGAAGAGGGGATCCAGCCTGACTAGGGTGGAGTTAAGGGAAGCACTGTAGACCATATCTGGGTAGTCCCCTATTACTATGAATGAGAACAGCTTATTTTCTTGTGGGGCAGCACCCTGGCAGCTTCTGTCAAAAGGATTTCCCCTGATGAGAGCACCGCACCACCGCAAACTCTCAATACCATCACAAAACTAAGTGCCATCCACTCGAAGGTGTGACTACGCAGCCACTCCCAACTACCTGACTACATCACTCAGCTTGTGGGTGGAGGTGGTTACATTAAAGACACTCATCTCAGGGCCAGCCTGGTGGTGCTGAGGGTTGAGGCACTGGACGCCACAGCTTGTACCACGCTGGCAACCCAGATTCGGGAACAGACTCAGGTCGCCGGTAGTTGGCTGGTGATTGAGAGGATTGAGCATCTGGAGGACAGCTCTCCTCTCTGGGGGGGGGGTTGTGGGCCTTGCTCAGCTCCCTGGCCACAACTGATGGAGATCGGGGGCTCTACAGGAACCACTGTAATCAAGGGGGTGGAGCGACAGCAGATGTCAGAAGCATGTTTAATAGAGCAACTATCTAATTCACAGCTTTCCCCAAAATCCACTCCCCCCCCCTTTACTGTGGAACAAACTAATCAGACGTCTTGGCAGGGGCATCATTTAGGGGTAGCCAGAGGTTACAGTCGAGACCCCTATGATTTCTTTGCAACCACTGTGATGTCCACTGTGACCCCTAGGAAACCCTACAACAAGGTTTACCAATAATCTATTTATATAAAATGTGGTGCGTGGGGAGCTTTGCAAGTCCTATGATTCTGCTGAAATGGGACTTTGCAATCACTATGATTCTACTAAAACAGGACTTTACGACCCCTAAGATTCTGTTAAAATGGGACTTAGCAACTGCTGCGATTCTGGTAAAATGATGCTACGGTGTCTTGGTCTGTTGTTTTGGTCACTGCCTTAGAACAAACTTTGATGTCAAGGCTGACTACTCTGATACGGCTCCTCAATGATCTTGGGCCAACTTTGGTGCCTGTTTTCCCTGGTGATGTGCCCTCCATGGTAGATGATGCAGCACAGCCATGGTCAGCATTTACAATTGGAGAAGGCATACCCCAGAATTTTGTACCATGATTCATGAGGGCCACTCCGCACCTTTATCAAAGCTGGTCTACCGTACTTGAATACAAGGGATATGTTTCATATTAACAATTATGAGGACAGCTACTATGCAGTTTGTCCACAACATGCTTCTGAAACTTGGCCAGGACACTTAACTCGTATTCCCCATGGCAGACAACTACCCTGCAGTGTTAGTTCAAAGGCCATCTTAAGTCCTTTCAGGAGTCTTTGGTTTGCATGGATTCAAACTGAATTAAGTGGTTATGCACAACATGATTTGATTCCCTTTCAGTGAAGACATCTAAAGACTCCTGAAATAACTTTCAGACTGATTTTGTGGGTCAGTGTGACACATCATTTCTCTTGTATTTGCATTCATTTGAAGCCCTGTTGGTAAAATGGTTTAGCTACATGAGTCACTTCTTCCTGTGAACGCCAACCAGTCAAAGTAGGCTGGAACACCCTGTAGAAAAAATCTGCTTCTCTGTCTCTAGAATGTATTTAGCCAGCATTTATGGGTGTGGTCCTCTTGATCCAATTTCCATTGAGCTAATTTCGGATTTTGTTGAGAAACAACGGTGATAGGTGTGGCATCGCATCTTTATTGCCATGCTTATTCTCTTGAGCAATACCAAGTTTCTGATTGACAAGCAGATAAAGTTAGGACTTAATCTGAAGGGATGCTGCTGCCAATGTAGGTACTTGAGCGTTGGAATAGGAGCTAACATGGTCTGGACAGATAAAAATTGAACTTTTTTTGACATGAGTATAAAAAGGAATTTGTTTTTTAAGCAATAAAGCAAGACCAGGGATATGCTAATGTTCTTTTAATCTCTTCTATGTGTTTAATATGGTATGAGGTATAGCCAAGTGCTACATGCCCCAAGAGGGTTATTCACTGAATATTAACATAACCCCTGGGGATGCCTTATTGCTATTATCAAAATGGGTACTTTGAAATAGAATTGTGTCTTGTTGAGGATTTGTTTAGACTCTGCATATATGTTTGCCGTCACCCGCAAGTCTTTCTCCTTTGCTTCAGTATCTGAATGGAACTCCCTCCCTCCCTCTGTCTTGTCTTGCTCCTCTCTCCCTATGTTCCAAGCTACTCTGTATGCCTCTCTCTCAGCCTCTGCGGCTTGCTCCGGCTTCCGCTGATACCGCTTCTATTTTTTGCTCCACCCTTTTCCTCTCTCCTCCTACCTTTCCCCTGAACCTGCCCCCCCCACAATCCCTATCTACTTGCACCACCTGTTTATTTCACCTCCCTCCACCCCCTTTTTTGAACCAGTAATCCTTTCCTTTAGCATTAGGTCCTCTAGTTTGTAGTCTCAATATTGTTTTATGCCATGTAATTTATGATTTTATTGAATTGTACATAACCTCTCCATGTTCTGCTATATTCATGTATAACATTTATACCCCTTCTCTTGCTGTGATGTCAATTTTTAACATGTTTGCTACTCTGCTTGCTTTGTTCTGTGCTGCCTCTATTTATTGTAACCTCGGGTCAACCCTGAAAAAGGGACTGTAATTGTCTCAGTGGAATTACCCGGTCACCAAAACTCAAATAAATAAATAAATGAATGTTTCCCTACAGTTAACACAGGCCTAACAGAATGTCTGCAGCCAATCAGGAAGCTCTATTTCGCCAACCCTTTTTATACTCTGTAGCATCTTTCAAACACATTGTATCTCAAAATGCTTTGCAAACCATGGACAGTTTGCAGTGGCTCATAGGACCAAACAAAGAGGCTGTGTGTGATTGAATGAGGTTAAGGAAAGCCTTCAGGCAAGGCAAGGCAATTTTATTTCTTTGGCACCCATTTCCAGGGGCTCAGGGCACCATGTAAAACCGAACAAATTGAAAACAAAATACGATAAAATAAAGCCGAACAACTGATATGACAAATAAATTGCTCCAGGACTCAAAAGCATATCCCAGCTAGCCATAGTTCAGAGGAAAATTATAAAATTAAATCAGGCAGTAGGTTAGTTCAAAAAGATAGAATTTCAGGGCACATTTAAAGGCTCCCACCATGCTGGCAGATCGAATGTAGACTGGCAAGGAATTCCACAGTATCAGCGCAGCCACCATAAAAGACCTATCCCCGGAGAGCTTTAACCTAGACCAAGGTTCAGGGGCAAGCACAGAGAAAGAGACACAGAGGGAGGGAGGGAGGGACGGAGGGAGGGAGGAGAGTTGAGCACTGGGAGGTTATGTAACTTGCTCAAAGTCACAGTAAATACATAGGGGTGAGATTCAAACCTGGGTCTTCTTGTTCACAGCACTGCATCTAACCACAAGGCTCATTGCCACAATTCCAAGAATATCTTTTTAATATTGTACTTGATTCAGTTTTTAACTGTACCCCCCACACATACACACACACACACATACACACACACACACACACACACACACACACGGGTTGGGTGAACTTATGTGCCCTGGGTCAGGTTTTTGGCCTAATCAATTACAGTGGCGTGAAAAAGTATTTGCCCCCTTCCTGATTTTCTCTATTATTGTATATTTGTCACACTGGATGTTTTCAGGTCTTTAGAGAAAATGTAATATTAGATAAAGGGAACCTGAGTGAACAAATAACACTTGTTTTTTTTTTTAATTTCACTTTTTTAATAAAAAAAAGTTAACCAACACTAACTGGCACTGTGTGAAAAGTAATTGCCCCTTACACTTAATAACTGGTTATGCCACATTTAGCTGCAATGACTGCAACCAAACACTTCCTATAATTCAATATCAGTCTTTCACATCGGTGTGGAGGAATTTTACACTCTTCCTCATAGAACTGCTTTAATTCAGTAACATTTGGTAGGTTTTGGAGCATGAACTGCCGTTTCAGGTCCTGCCACAGCATCTCTATTGGGTTTAAGTCTGGACTTTGACTAGGCCACTCCAAAACTTTAATTTTACTTCTTTTAGCCATTCTGATGTGGACTTGCTTTTGTGTTTTGGATCATTGTCTTGCTGCATGACCAACTCGCTTCAGCTTCAGCTGACGGAAGGATGACTGGACATTCTCCTAAGAATTTTCTGGTACAGAGCAAATTCATGGTTCCTTTAATTATGGCAAGTCATCCAGGTCCTTAAGCAGCAAAGCATCCCACACCATCACTACCACCACCATGTTTGACTGTTGGTATGGTGTTCTTACTGTGGAATGCTGTGTTTGCTTTACGAGAGACATTATATGGGATCCATGTTGTCCAAAAGTTCCACTTTGGACTCATCTGTCCATAGAACATTTTCCCAAAAGGCTTGTGGATCATCCAGGTGCTTCTTGGCAAATGAGAGACGAGCATTTATGTTCTTCTTGGTTAGCAGTGGTTTCGCCTTGCTACTCACATGAAGCCCATTTTGCCCAGTCTCTTTCTGATTGTGGAGTCATGAACACTGACCTTAGCTGAGGCAAGAGAAGCCTGCAGTTCTTTGGATGTTGTTTTAGGATCCTTTGAGACTTCTTGGATGATTTTACACTGCACCCTTGGAGTAATTTTGGCAGGCGCCCACTCCTGGGAAGGTTCACTACTGTTCCTAGTGTTCTCCATTTGGAGATTATGGCTCTCACTGTGGTTTGATGGAGTCCCAGAGCCTTAGAAATAGCTTTGTAACCCTTTCCAGACTGATAGGGGCAACAAACTTTTTCTGATCTTTTCTGGAACTTCCTTTGATCATGGCATAATGTGCTTGTTGAATCTTTGTGCTGGCAACATGAATCTGATGGTAAGGGCCAAAATAAGTGAGGTTTATATTGAGCAGGGCTGGCTGTAATCAAGCCTGGCTGTGTTCAATCAGCTGACTCTCATTATCCCTTTAATTGGGTTGATTTAACTAGGGGGCAATTACTTTTTCACACAGTGCCAGTTGGTGTTGGTTAACTTTTTTCATTAAATAAATGAAATAAGTAAAAAAAAAAATGTGTTATTTGTTCACTCAGGTTCCCTTTATCTAATATTATATTTTGTCTAAAGACCTGAAAACATCCAGTGTGACAAATATGCAATAATAGAGAAAATCAGGAAGGGGGCAAATACTTTTTCACGCCACTGTAATTAGTATTAAGGAATCCACCTACTGGTGGGGTCTCCGTGAGTCAGTGGTCGTCCTGGTGTCTCGGCCATAAATAAAGGATCTGGGTGCGAGAGAGAGGGTTCCTGCATTGTGGGGGTGTGCAGCAGTGTGGTTGCGGGAGCATGGGTGATTGCCAGCTCCTGAATCAAGTTATGTGGCTAGCTGGGTGTTCAGGGTGATAGCGGCAGTTGTGACGTGGCAGCGGCTGTAATTAGGGTTTAACAGCTCTGTGGATTGGGGGAATTTGAACCTTCAGTCAGTGAAACAGTGAGTGGTTGGAAGATGAACAGAAGCAAATATGGCAGTCGGTGAGTGTTGGTCGGTACTTCACCAGTATCGGAACCACTGATCCAGAGGTTATAGCCATGGAGCGGGAGTGGAGACTGGCCAGTGGTTAGTGGAGAGAGAAGCTGGCAGTCCCGGACAAGATGACAATACGGATGGGGGCAGTGGTGGGGATGTCTGCCCTGGAGTGTTAGGGGGAGAGTTACCTGCCTGCCCCAAAAAAGAGAGAGACAGAGAGAAAGCCAAGGAGGGAAGAGTGTGGGTTGGAGCCCCAATGTGCGAGGGTTCCACCCAGTCTACCACCTTGCAAATTTGTGAGGGAATAGGAGCCTGCTTTTTTGCCTAAGTGAAGGAGCCATTTGTCATCAGAGTGAAGAAGCGATGCTATTGCCAGTATTTAGGGGTCACCCGGTCCTTCATAGTTTAGTACTGTTGCCCGAAATCCCAAGGGTGGCCTCCCAGCCCAGGGAATAACTGTATTTGGTGGAGGGTCAGCTCGACCACAAAGAACCACCACTGTTAACTCCATGATGGACTCACGGATCTGGAGGATCAAATGTATAAATAAATTTGAGACTGGCCAAGTCTATCAATTAAAGATGGGATCCCCTTTTCCAGCATTATTTTGGTGTGGACCTTCATTTATTTGACTGTTTTGCAGTTTTAACCTGGAAGTTTCCTTGAAGCCTAGCACCCAGTGTGACACCCCGTCTGGCTTCAGAAGGATCCTGCCAATCCAGCCAGAGCATGGTAAGAACTGTTTCAAATGGCCTGTATGGTTTCTGCAGTTCTGGCCCCCCTCCTCATTTTATCATCAGGCATACCGCTAGACATGGGGATGGGGGGGTTTACATAACATATACAGGGACAATTACAAGGCACACATTATTTAAATCTTCTAACATTATGTACAGTCAAGTGTAATCATGACTACATTCCATTTTAGAACTAGCGCCAGCTAGCACTGACAGACATCCAATTCCAATAATTTCACTGATTTCAGCATAGCTTTTTTAATATAATTTGTATTAGTTCTCATGTTATAAACAAGAGGTACTATAATACTGTGCTCCACATGAGCAGAACATGTAAAGACATCTCTATTTAAAAATTTCCTTTTTGAACTTGGGGTTTGTCTCCTAGTCCTCCTGATTGACCTTCAACACTCCTTTCTCCTTTCTCCTTCGGCCATCCAGTCCCCATCTTCCACCAGTTTCACAGATATGTGCTTTCCACTTCCTTTCCAGAGCTCCCCAGTGATCTTTCCGCCTTGCAGCAAAGTTCCACACAGCAGGACATGAATACCTCAACATGCCCAGATGTTTTGAAATTCTGCCTTCTAGGCAGCCATCAAGGAAAAGCTGAGGTGCCAGGCACACTGGGAATGGAGTTGGGGAGGTGGCATTATCTGACTGTCAGGGATCCCACCTGTAAACTCTCATCCTTCTTCCACTCTCTCTGATGACATCAAATGCCATACTGGGCCTGGTGGAGGGGAACCAGCTGTTATTCATCATTTCCCAGACTGCGCTGAACCCACCACAAGAGGTATTCAAGAAATGTGGACTCAATCAGGGTCCCTCCAGAGTCTGAGAGCACTGTCTTTACACTTTCCTGCCTCCTCTGGCCCAGGGTGGTAGCCAGGTTCCTACTACAAACCCTAGCCATCTATACTAGATTGCAATGTGCCATGCCAGTGCCACTGTGCCTAGCACCAAAGTCTCTTAATGCACCGTAACTGTGAGAAAACAACAAAATCAAGCAATGTAAAGGGAAGGGTTGTGGGTAAGAAAATTAATGAAATTTCCAAGCCTTCCAGCTGCTCTAGCACATCCGGAATAATTCTCTATTCAAACAGTGCATCAGTTCATGGACTAAATATTACACTTTCTGCTATTTGAGGGTGCAAAAATCAGCAGATGTCACACAGTTCTTTAAAAATAATTACTACAAGATAAATGAGCCCCTTAAGGCAGATCTGGCAAGATGGGCATTATTCCCCTTGACTCTATATGGGTAAACATAGATGCCAACTCCATGGATGCCGGGGTGCTCAAATGGGCATTATTCTCCTTGGCTTTGTAGGGTGAACATAGGTGCCAACTCCATGGATGCCTGGGTGCTCAAGCACTCACAATGTTGACTTACACACCCTCAATGTTTAGGAAACTGGCCGTAGGATAAATACTACCTCCTCGTGGTGACCACCCACAAATGTTCATAAATGTTGCCACCTCCCGTGGATGAATACAGATTATTAAAATGGAGCTCTTACTCAGGATGTTGTTCCTGTTTCATACATTCCCTATTCCAATCCACTGAGTTATTGGAACACCTTTGCTAAGGACATACTGAAATTTGTATGGGTAGGGAATTGCCTGAGAATATCAAAGAGAACATTACAGGCAGAGAGACAGAGACAGAGACAGAGAGAGAGAGAGAGAGAGAGAGAGAGAGAGGAATTAGGCATGCCTTGCTTCTGCTGATATTATTATCAACTTATTATGTTAGTGTTATTTAACGTTGATAAATGCACCATCCTCCATCTGGGTAGGAAAAAACCAAGGTGGAAGTTATAGCCTAAATGGAATTGTTATGAAACCTGTCAATAGTGAAACGACCTCGGAATAATCCGCAATAATGATTTTTCATCCAGCGACCATTGTAGGAAGATCACATTGACTGCAAATCAATTGACTAGGTCTATTCGCAAGACCTTTATATCAAGGAATGAAATGTGTATTATACCTCTATATAAAACATACATAAGACCACATCTTGACTATGCAGCATCATTCTGGTCCCCCTACTTAATTGACATTAAATTTCTCGACAGTCTTTTTATTGAGGCTTAGTTATCCATTATCAAGCAATACGTTTTACAAAGTCAGCATTGTCCTTGTTACATATACTTTTGTATTAAACAAATGTTGTATCAGGTATTGAATAGTTTCTGCTGAATAATGGTATGATGGAGAAAAGTAACATTATTTACCATATGAAGGTTTAAATTATACTTAATTGTTTGGTGAAATCTTGCACTCCCGATGCTGACAGGCTTTCTCAGCTTAAATTATATGATCTTCAAATGAGAAGAATAAGAGAGGATATCCTGATGTTGTTCAACATCTTGAAAAACGAAGAGTTGATCCAACAGTGTAACATCATCCCTGTATCCAGGCCAACATGTTTAAGATTCCATGACACATAATTATGAATTTAGTGTGCAACAACTAATAAAAGAGATAACTTTTTTACCATAAACGCTTGCAAGCTATGGAACAGTCTTCCCCAGCACTTGATAAATATCTCTGATTTGGACAATTTCAAGACATAATTGGACAAATTCCTTTTCTGATAAAACAGGTAATACCCCCACATGGCATGGGGAGGGAGTCATGATAGGCATAGTGCCTTCTTTTGCCTCAGTTACTGAGTAATTCCGAGCAATTTAGCAGCCCAGGAAGCTTACCTCTGCACATGGTCTAAACAAAGGGTTGTGTCTGACTGGTGTAATATTGAAGTGTGCCCTCCCAACAGCAGTGCTCACTACACAGATTGGCAACAGGTGAATAACCAATGAACGAGACACACCCTACGTATCTTGGTAAAACTTGGGAAGCAAACTAATACCTCTAACAACATAGTGGCCCTGGTATTAATTAGGCACCAGGATGATTTTTACACCCCTTCCCCCAACTGCTCGACCAAGGCTATGCATACTGGAAGGGCAGAGAACTCACTAGGTTTTCGCAGTGTGCCTCTTTCACAGGGACACCTTCTGTTTTCTACCCTAAAGGAACCTTTGTTCTCAGAAGCGAAGATCACTATAAGTACTTACAGGAAAAGCACCATATCCATCGCTCAGAAGCCTTGCCCAAACTAAGCCAATTACAGACAGAACTGGAAAAATATTTTTATTGGGTGTTGATACTGGTAGTTAAGTTTAGTAACATAATGGAATTTTACAAGGTATTAGAAATAGAAGATATTCCTCCCCTAAAGCATCTTCATCGTAGCTGGGAATGGGGAGGACTGTGAATTCCAGAGAGGCAATGGGTGAAGAGACTAGAAAGATGTTGGAGAGTTACTGCTTCCCCCACATGGAGGGAGTATAACTGGAAACTTCTTATCCATTTTTTTTCATATGCCCAATGTCACAAAACATTATGGGGCTAGTTACAAAGACGTCTATTGGAGACAGTGCAGTGGGGGCATGGGATCACACCGTCACATACTGTGGTAATGCCAGGTGCTTACTTCTTACTGGGATCAGATATGTAAGGCAATGCAGGACATACTGAAGTTGACTATTCTAAAGACCTTTACAGATATGGTACTGGGGCTCTCTGCCCTTATGAAGGGATCCAAAGGTACCCAGAGAGTAGGACAGATGCTCCAGGTGGTGGCACAAAAGTGTATTGAGGTTCAGTAGCTCACCTCAACTTCCCCAGCTTTAGAACAGTGGCAGAACAAGGTAAAGGAGATAAAACCATGGTGAGAATTACAGGTGACCATATACCAGAGAGGCAGAAATTTTTAGATACATGGGGTCCATGACACACATATAGGACAATCGTAGGCAATGGGGGCTCCATTGAAGGGGTGAGGGGACAGTGAATAATCATAAGGTTATGTCCCAGCCCTTCTAAGGTATGCTGAAGCACAAAGTCATTAACATCATTGTTTTTTTTGGCACCCTTGTCTCTCTGCAGGCTATTCAGTGAACAGATCACATCTTCATGACCCGAACAAAGAGGCTTCTGATTGAGCTTGAGTGCACATTAGGCCACTGGATGCTGGGACGGTTTAAATGAGATTAAAGGGACAGATTTACTCTCTGTTATTCAGCCTTACTAGAAATAGTGGACTTAGACTTTTTTTAAGCTTTCTGTTATAAATATGGACTAGAAAACTAATCAGAAATTAAATTGATACTTGTTACAGCTATTATTTGCAGGTTATGAAACCGTTTTTAGTCTGGACTTGTTGTACGGGTCAGTTAATGGACCCCATGAGCTTTCACTGTTGTATATCGCTGGCAAGTTGATCGATAAAATTTAGGTTTAAAAAAAAGAGTGTGCCAAGTTTGGCCCAAATGCAGGCCATTTTCTTCACCCACCGGTGGGCCTGAGTACCCTCTGCACATTTATGCGACAGTATTAAACATTGCCAAAACTGGACTAAAGGATCAACAGGCATTTTCTAAAATGGCAGCATTTTAAAAAATAAACAAAACTGTGGCCACCCTTTGGCCCAGCAGGAGTGCCCTTCCCTTCTGGGGACCCAGGTCTGGGTTCAGACTCGAAGCAGTGGGGTAAGGCAGCTGGGCTGGGTGAAGTGCTCCCAGTGGCTAACAAAGTTCTGTAGTTTAACAATGCTTCACACCCCAAACCAGTAATGCACAGGTGAGCTTACTCACCAGTTCAGTCGTGGCAACGATCAGGAGATTCCCAATTCAGCTGGAAGCCCTGATGCCTTAGCTCCATTGGCGGCTGGAACCTTTTATGTTTGTGTGCAGAAAGATTTAAAGGTAAAGCCCTTTTGGGAGGCTTACACTCAGGTAACAGTGTATTTGTCAAATACACCTTCTGTATGAGGTATTTGACCACTGATTCAACTTTGATGAATACCCCTAGTGTCTGGAACTGTTTAGAAACCCGTTATCAGCAAATATAGAGACAGAATTTAACCAAAGAGAGTAACTGCTAGGGATAATTGCAAGGACATTACACTGAACATATTAATGTATATCTAGTATTAACTTGAAGTTCAGTGCTAGAAACAGGAAGTAGTAAAAGTAACAATCTTTTTTTTTTAAAACAGGATATAGCTATTAGGCTCAGTGAGGACCTATTTACAAAGCTGTCCTGTATTTGCAGGAAAAACAGTTACACACAATTGGTTAATTCAAGAGAAAGAGTATTCAGTGTTCACTGTTTTATTAAGTCACCTAATCACCTCCACCAGACAATGCTCGTTGTCCTTTTTTGCTGCTGAAGGGATGACTCCTAAATCCAAAAGAACAAATCATGTTCCATTATCTGATGATGGAGTATCTACTCCTGGCAGAGCGGGAAAGTGAGTGTCTATAAAACGTTTAACTGCTGCAGATACGTTTCAGCTGCACAGGGTGCAGCAGGTAAAACTGAATACTACATTTATCTTAAACCTCTGGGTTACTTGCTGAAAGGGCTTCGGTTATTTCCCAGTATCTGGGGCCAGTGATTGGGATCCGAGCACAGTTTTCTCCTGCTTTTATCAACATACATGGTGTGTAAGCGATTGGTTTCTCTATACCATCTGCTAAGATGTTTGCAATGATTGTTCCCACACTATAACGGGGCATCTGACAGGTCAGAATGACAGGTAGCTTTTTTATCCAAGTGTAGCAGACATGCTGTTACTTGTTCCTATTTCAGCTTTTCAGCACTTTGTCAACAGGAAGAGGATCATTTCTCTCACATGATTTTCTTTTGCAGGTCATAAGATTGGTAGAGATATGTTTTGCTACATTTCATATAAACTTGCTGTGGGAGTTCACAGGCCCAAGGAAAAACAGGAGCTCTCTGAAACATATAGTGTGACACCTAAGAGACTCTACAACTTTATTTTCACTAGTGTTTTTATTGGCATGTCTGATCAGATTAAATATTTGCAGTTGTAGAATGATTTTTGATTTTTTTTTTTTTTACTATTTCATTTTAAATTTCCCCTTAGTGTTTCTCCCCTTAGTCCCTCCCTCCCCACCCCATTGTTTCCTCACTTCTGTGGCCCCTCTGGTCCTCTACTGCAGGGTTGCCAGTCACATCCCTCGATACTATGGCCACATCCTCTCACCACTGCTGAGCCCCTGTGGCTTGCCCCTTGTAGCTGACTCCTCTGGGCAGTGAGTCCCAGAAAGCAAACAGTATCCAGCAAGGTAGCCAGGAAGGCAGACTGGCATCAGGGTTCCTGTTTATGACATCAGCATGGGGGCTGGATGGAGTCTACTTTCACAACCCATGACAATGCTTCCCTGAATGTCAGGAAAGGACCTAGGAAGGGGACTCCACAACACATGACTCACCCTCAGGCCTTAAAGCAGTATTACTTGTTAGTCAAGAAAATGCTTCATCATATAGTTCTTTAGCAAAAATGTATTTGTGACATCCTTGGATTCATAATCAGTATATTGTTTTTCCTCAAATATTTACAAAACAGCTTTTGTAACTATGTGCCAGGTAGATCATGTCAAACCAATCTTGTGGAGTTCTACGAATGGGTAACATCAGAACTGGACAGGGGAATGCCTGTGGATGTATTATTCTTGGACTTCAGCAAGGCGTTTGACTCTGTCCCCCACAATGGTCTGGTGGAGAAACTGATGGGGTTAGGAGTAGGCCCTTTGATGGTCAGATGGATTGAAAACTGGCTAGCTGGACGCACCCAGAGAGTAGTGTCTGTGGGGAGCTCTCGAACCCTAGAGAGGTTGGTAGTGGGGTACCGCAGGGCTCGGTCCTGGGTCCAATCCTGTTTAATGCATACATATTGGACATCAGGGAGGGTATAGGGTGTGAAATGAGTCTCTTCCCGGATGACTCCAAGATGGGAGCAGTAGTTGAAGGAGAAGAGGGGAGGTTGGCCGTGCAAGGGGACCTGGAGACCCTGGAAAGCTGGGCTCACACATGGAAATTACATTTCAATATCACTAAGTGCAAGGTGTTGCATCTTGGTCAGGGAAACCCTAAACACAGGTACACACTGGGAGGGGAGGCGCTGGAGGCCTCAATAGGGGAAAAAGACCTAGGGGTCATGGTGGATGCATGTATGAATACCTCTGAGCAGTGCAGGAGAGCGGCTAGCAAGGCAAACAGGATGTTGGGATGCATCATAAGGGGGATCACCTCTAGGAGCAAGGAAGTGATTCTGCCGCTGTACAATGGACTGGTTAGACCACACCTTGAGTACTGTGTACAGTACTGGAGACCACACTTGAAGAGGGACATACAGCTCCTGGAGAGGGTACAGAGGAGGGCAACTAAGATGATACGAGGGCTAGGGGATTTGACGTATGAGGACAGACTTGAGGAGCTCTGCCTGTTTTCATTGGAGGAGAGGAGAGAGAGGAGGGGACATGATTGAGGTCTTCAAGTACCTCAAGGGAATAAATAGGGTAAACATGGAGGGGATCTTTAGACTAAAGCAGGGAGGTATCACCAGAGGGCATGGTTTGAAGTTGGAAGGTGGAAGAGTGAGGGGGGAAAAGAGAGGAGGTTTTCACTGAGAGGGTGGTGGACCCTTGGAATGCACTGCCTGGTGAGTTGGTTCAGAGATCCACAGTGGAGAGCTTCAAGAGAGGGTGGGACAGACACAGAAAGTGGATGTATCAGATGATGGCCTGTCCCAGGGGGATGGGGATGGATGATACGGGTTTCTGGAGCACAAGGGATGGGAGGGTCTCGGCACCCAACTAAGGATCTAAGGTTCGAGCAGACTCGATAGACCGTAAGGCCTAATCTGCTGGCAAATAGTATGTTAGTATGTTAGTATTTTCTTAATAAAGAATGCAAGTAATTAAAGTTGGCTGCCACTCACAATATTTTACATATCTTTTCCATTCAGGGTGCCTTTGAGTGAAATACTGAATTTATATTGTGCCTGTATTATTACGGTGGTAGCACATGTTTCTGATGGTAAGGCAAGGCCAGACAAATTTTGTTTGGCGTCCTTTCCACAATGCTCAGGGTGCCTTACAACAGAAAACAGAAAACAATAAATAAACAGTATTGATAATAAATGCACAATAAATAATTATTTAAAACTAATCTATTCTGGGTAAGTGTATGCGAACAAAAGAAGTTTTTAACATGTTCTTAAAAGCCTCCATAATTTGGGCTGATTGTACCACCTCCAGAAGAGTGTTCCAGAGTATAGAGGCCATGACCCCAAAAGCCCTGTCCCCCAGTTGCTTCAGACAAGAATGGGGGACCAGAAGTAGTCAGTATCTGTGAAGTGGAGGGGGGAGTAGGTGTGTGAGACAGCAAGAGGTCTTTGAGGTAGCTTGGGTCCAGACCATATAGGGCTTGAATCTAAACAAGCAGATCTTTTTTTTTTCCCCCAATTCTGTTTATGCTCCTCTGCTCTGTGGCAGGGCATCCTTCAGCTCTTGCAGCACCTGTTCTTGTCCTTCTAAAGTCCTCCTACCGGATGCCAGGCTCCCAGACCACCCACAACACACCAGAGTCAGACTCTCCCAGCCTGCTCACTGACAAGGTTGCTTTCTGCTCCTCAGAAACTGCCCCATTCAATCCTGTCAGCTCTGGTGGAGGTAAGCTCTGGCTGGTCCAGGCTCAGGCAGGTCAGACCCAGAGTGGACATGGTGAGCTAGCCGCGGAGTGTCATCTACCTACCTACCACTGGCTGGCAACTTTCCACTTTTACTTGGCTGCCCCAGAGAAGGGGGCATGCAATTGCATTGGCACACCACTGTGCATGCTCCCACACACAGCACGTAGACACCCACCACTCCCCTCCCACCGTGCATGTGGTTCCAGGCTGCCTGACCGCCAGCCACTGCTAGCATCAGGCAAATATTGGATGTCACAACCCTCCCCCCCCAGAGGAAGAGAACAACCCTGAGGATACCGATCCCCAGCTGACCCTCTGACACTTAGGGTCATCAGCAACACGCCAGCAGTAGTGCTACTGCTGTGCCAGCGGGCTGGCCCTAACAAGCAGATCTTGAAGGAAACATGCTGCCAAAATGGCAGCCAGAGTAGAACGTTCCACAGCAGCGTGATGTGGTTCCCTCCAAGAAGATCCCACTGCCAGCCAGTCCACAGCATTCTGGACCAACTGCAGGTACTGCATCAAGCCTCCAGCTAACCCTAAGTAAAGAGCATTGTAGTTATCCAGGCTGGAGGTGACTAAGGAAGGGACTATCATTTTCAAATAGCTGATGCTATATGTGCTTTGATCCAGGCACTATTATGCAGATGGTGAAAACCGCTTTGGACTACTACTGACATATTTTGCGCTAGAGTCAGCCTGCAGTCCAAAACGCCCCCCAGGTCTTTCACTACATCCACAGCTCTAAGTGTCTGACCATTCACAGATGGCAAAAGATGGTCACCACTTGTCATTGCTGAGCCATGCCAGCATAGATCTACAGTTACCACCTGTACCTTATCTGGAGGAATCTGGTTGGCAGCGTAGTGGAATGCAAGGGAAAGGAACCCACCTGCAGGATACCTGGGGAGGCATCTCTGCGTAGACATAGTACACACAATGTGTCATTGCATGCACTGAGGGCCATAGGGCAGAAAATGGTCGAAAAAATCCTGACCATGGCTGGATGACAGGCCAGTCCACCACAGGCCCACACGAGTGACTGGGCGCCTCAAGGTTCTGGGGCAGAGGACAATTGAAGCACAAGGTAAGGCCTGGAGAAGCCAAGTGATGGGGTTTGAGGAAACTGAGCCAGAAGGGGTCAGATCAGGCAACAGCAGGAGATGAAAATACTGATAAAAAAGAAAAGATATATCCACCAGCAAACAGTAAGTCAAAGGCGCTAAGTCTCCCTCAAGATAAATAATATAACGGTGAAACTGTAGTCACCAGAGAGTAGCTACCAATGTGGGAATGGCACAAACAGCAATAATAAGGCATAATCAAGTGCTTCTGAAAATGTAAAACGTTTGTTTTTGGTCACCATTGTACTGTTGGATATAATGCAATATGCAAAATTTCAAAGAATCACATGAAATTGTGAGCATATCACAACTTCCATCAACACAGTAGTCTTATACAGTAGCAATTCTGATTTCTATGAGAGCAATTATGCAAGCCACGGATTATAAATAATCTTTACATATTTACTGGTTAAGTGTGTTGATAACCAGATTTCAGGAGCTGTATCTTGCTGTTATTCACATAGAAACATAGAAGTCGTCAGCAGATAAGGACCTCTTGGCCCACCTAGTCTGCCCAGTTTTCCCTGCCTACTGTGCCACCGCAGACCCTACTCAGTCTCTGGTCATCTCCTCCCCTTGCCTTGCTGCCAAGGTCACCTTGTATCTATCCTATGCATGCTTGAATCCCATCACTGTTTTGGCACTCACCACCTCTGCTGGAAGCCTGTTCCAGGTGTCCACCATCCTCTCCTGTTATTTAGTTGTGATGTCCTACTCATGTATAAAGGGATTTGTGGAATTTTGAAAAAGTGTCTGCTGGCATTGTTTTTCCTTCTCTCCCCTTTCTCCTACCTCATTCCTCCTCATACTCAAATTTAAATGGGACCTTACTTATCCCCCCCCCAATGCATCCAGTTATGTATCCCAGATTCAGTGTGGTCTGAAATTTAATTTTCTAACACTATGCATTAGTTTTTGTAGGTACTGAAAAAAAACAGTTGCTATATAAAATAAAATATGGGGACAGAGTCAACTTGTTTTTTTACATACCCTTGGTTGGTGGTAACCTTGCAAAACCATTTTTGAAGTCATTATCAGCCTCAGGTATGTCAAATTACCTCATTCAAGTGACAAGTGGTGTGCCCCAGGGATCAGTGCTAGGACCTGTGCTCCTCAATGTCTTCAGAAGTGATGTTGCAGAGGGTCTAGAAGGGAGGGTTAGCTCATTCACAGATGACACAAAGCTGTGTAATAGGGTAGATACACAGGAAGGTAAAGAAAAAATGAGGAGAGATCTGAAGAGGCTAGAAACTGGTCCAAGGAATGGCAGTTGGGTTTTGATGCAAAAAAGTGCAGGATTATGCACCTGGGGAGTGGGAATCCTAGGGTCGAGTATGAACTAGACGGGGTAACACCACTGGAGGCCACCACAGAGGAAAGGGATCTAGGGGTAGTCATAGAAGACAACCTCAAAGGGGCTAAACAGTGCAATAATGCAGTCAGAAAGGCTAACAGAATACTAGGATACATAGGGAAGGGTATAACAAGTAGAAGGGAAGAGGTGGTACCATTGTACAACTCCCATCTGGAGTACTGTGCTCAGTTCTGGAGGCCACATCTCCAAAAATACATAGACAGGATGGAGACAGTACAGAGGAGGACGACAAAAATGGTGTCCAAGATGCAACATTAGTCATATGAGGAAAGACTCAGAGCTCTCAATATGTACTCCCTGGAGGAAAGGAGAGA
This sequence comes from Neoceratodus forsteri, assembly GCA_016271365.2. NCBI lineage: Eukaryota > Metazoa > Chordata > Ceratodontiformes > Ceratodontidae > Neoceratodus > Neoceratodus forsteri. The sequence goes on from JADMNL010000022.1 coordinate 493,185,607, forward strand.
GGAGGGGGGACATGATAGAGACTTTCAAGTATCTGAAGAGGATCAACAGGGTACCAGAGAGGAGCATCTTTCATATGAAGGGAAATAGAAGAACAAGGGGGCACAGCATGAGACTAAAGGGGGAAAACTTAGGAGGAACTTGAGGAAATTCTACTTCACCGAAAGGGTGGTGGAGAGATGAACAGTTTTCCCCAGGAAGTGGTGGGGGCGGCCACTGTTCAGGGATTCAAGAATGCATGGGATAGACACATGTGAATTATCACGCTAGGGCAAAAGAGGGAAAACTTGCAGCATGTAGGATACCTTAAGCATTAGAAAGAGAGAGATAGGGCAGACTGGGTGGGCCACAAGGCCCTTATCTGCTGACAACATCTATGTATCTATGTTCTACACAGCTCCATACATTATTCTAGATACATATTGCACAATTCACTCTGATTCCATAAAACCGAAGGGATGTATGTCAACGCAGATCCTATAATTTATGAATTAATGTACAGTGCCCACAAATGGTGCACAGATTGAATAAAGTCAAAGCTACAAGTAGCAGCAGCGGGCATTTATATATTAAGGGGCATCAGCAGTATAGAGCAATCAATGCTGGTGGTCTAAATGACTTTTGGCAAATAAGGTACTGAATAATGCAGTCACTGTGGAAAGTATCAACACTCCTTTCCACATACTAGAGTTCCACTTTATAAGAAAATGTGTAGACTCATACTCAATATAGAGAGGATATTTTAACTAAAGGAGTAATTTGGTCAATGCTACAACTTCTAAGCTAGCAGTGGGAGTTCAAAAGTAAATTGTAGGACATAAACAGTGGTGATAGCACCTAGGGAGTTCATTTATAGTGTAGTACTGTAGAATACCAAGTGCTGGTCTTAAAAGGGATTTATAACTACAAGTCACTTGAAGAACAAAAACGTTCATGACAATAGTTGAGAACAAGTAAGCAATAAGTCATGACAAGGTGTTGGTAGTAGTCATAGGCGTATGCATGGGGTGCCACTCCCCCTCCAAATTTGGAAGGCACTACTACAAACACTCTTGAGTGTCTTACTGCACTTATTACATGTGCAATTCAGGTAGTAAAAATATGCATGAAACTGTTAAGCTATTTTTAATTTATTTCTTGAATTGACTGAACTGTTGTAATGAGAGAAAATAGCCCCAAAACTTGTATGCGTGTTGGGGACGTGGATTAAAAAAATGCTGGTCTTTCTTTGAGTAGAGATTTCAGGCTGTAAGTTGTGAAAGCAATGCTTGCTTGGTAGTTCTAAAATTGAAATTTTAGTTTTCTGAATAATAGGTTAGTGGGATACGTAGTGCTGAAACTTTTTTTTTCAGGTGTTGATAGTAGTCATATTAAGCATGGCTACTAGCCAATAAAAATGCTGCATTTTCTCTACCTGTTTTACAGTCACCCACCTGGCAGTGAAGGATGACAGCCACTGATGTTAAGGGTTTCCCTTCCCCTTTCTACACACAAGATGGGCACTATTGAGAGTTCCATGGGAGTTGGGTGCTAGTAGTCTATTCAAATCAGTGAATATCGGGGGTGGGGTGGGGTAGGGTGGATGGGAGGGGGTTTCAGGTAGACGGCATCAATATGGATCTTTGTTCTGCTCAAGCAGTAGCCTTCAGAATGTGGGATGGTTAGGGGTTTGTTGAAGAGGAAGCTGGTAGGCTGATCCATTCTGCTGGGCCTATGATAGGGAAGACCTGCCTGCCGAAGTCTTGAGAATTTGGGTACTATCTAGTTGGCTGCCATTCCAACCAATATGTTCATGCAGATAAAGTAATTAATTAATGTTATTATTTATTTAGTTACTTGTACACCAACAGGCCGCTTTACCAAAAGATTTGGTCGTGCAGCCTAGAGATAGTAGTAGCATAAATAAGAAAAGGCTGGTTTACCCGCCACCCTAGTGCTGCCATGTGCACTGGAAAAAACAGCTGACTTACCATAATCAATTCCAAAACCACTATTTATTGCACAAACCCTCCATGTGAGATAAAAAAATGCTGTTATCGACACTGGCAAATAGACAGGGGCTTCCATAGAGACGGAGGAAGCCCCTCCTAGTGGGAGTGAAACATCAGTTCCTGTGTGCCAATTTTTGGCAGTTAGCTCCTTTATGAGTATTATAGTGTATGGTGCTAACTAGTTCAGTCCCAATTTCTGTAGCCTCCCAAAAGTCAATCTGCTGTAATAGTGGCATTCATACAACAGCAGAATGACTTTTTGTTCTGCTGCAGGGGTTGGGCAGTGCTTCGTCAGGCTTCACATGCATGTAGTGTACCCCTGCAGAGAAGACAAGATCCTCGACCCATTGCAGGGGTTGCTGTCATGGTAGAACCCAACACCATCCCTTCCTGGCTGGGAGCATGTCTTGAGCAGCAGTGCTACCCCAGCCTCACTGACCGCCTGGCCCAGCTCCCAGGTCCAGTCCCAAACCCAGGCCACTGGTGCGAGAACACGATGTGCTACCTGCTAGACCATTAGGCAATCCTGCAATATTGCTTTTTGACTAGATCACTGAACCAAATTTAATGGCGGGTAATGTTATGGACTGTGGAATCAGTATTTTTCCATTGTGTGATATAATCCTTAATTTTATATAGGATGCCTAATTTTTTTTATGCGCACATTTAGGAACACTGCACAAGCGTGTGTCAAAAGATGCCATGGGAATTAATCAAAAATCTGTTCAAGTCACAGCTCTTCTCTAGATATATACTGCAGTACTCTCAGTATGAAGATTTTTTGGTTAGGTTTAACAATAAAGAATGTGATGCTGTGACCTTTGCTTCAAAGTCAGAATAGGTGACAAACAGATCATGCCGAGAAATCTCTGTAGTGTGTGACTATTTCAAGCACATGTCAGTGTGAGAGCTGGGGGTTGAAATCAGTGAGGTGTTTTGATCAAGCACCTATTAAGTCAGTTGGTAGGGAAGCCAGAACATGAGCAAAAGGTCTTTTCAGTCCCTGTGTTCTTATCAAGCAACATTTAACAGAGGGCAAGAAAAGGTTAGAATCTATAATGTGTCATAAAATATCTAACCGTGTTGTAGCCCCAATCCTGATATTTCATTGAAAAAGAACATTTAAATCTATCGCTTCAGTTGTACCACATGCAGTATAACCAAAATTGGTCTCTGTGTTATTTTTAGCAAGCATAAGAACACTGTTGTCATTAAATGGAATTCTGAATCTGAGAAAAATGGCATCTGATCTGAATTACTGCACTTATATTATGACTACATTCCACACGTTTATGGATATTTACAAATGTAGGAGCGGATGATAACAATCAAATTTAAGCTAATAAGTCACAGAGAGAATATTTATAGGTACATGATTATTTTCTGGGTATTAAACAACAGAACTGCGTAGGTGGTGGAATTCAGATGGAATGGTAGCTCCACATCCAAAATGCTTTTTGCGTTTTTTTTTTTATAAATCCATGGAATTCCAAAAGTGCTTTACCTAAGACAGTGGATTAGTTGTCTGTGGTTTCCAGAAGCCTGATCCGCATTTTACATAAAATGCGGACACCACTCCCCTGTTTAATGTAAACCACAAATTACTAATCTATGGTTTAACTAAAAAGGCACAAACTATGTTTGGAATTTTAGAATTCTGCTTCTGACAGAATTCTGCATAGTTAGGTAGAATTTTTTAAATTGCATAGAATTTCATCGGAAGTCGAATTGGAAGATTCTGCACAGCTCAAGTAAACAGGCTATTGTTATTTCTACAAACAATGCGTAGTCCGTTAAGTTGCCGACTCATTTTGGTCGCAGCAATTATGGTGCCACAACAAGGGCGACAATGAAAGAGGTGATCTTGATTTTAGATGGCCCCTCACTTATGTCACCGTTTGTGTCCCCACAGTTTCTACCCCCCTCCAGGGCATGCCGTTTGGGGGTGTGGAGGTGTAGCCCCCTACAAAAGCAACCGTTTCCCGGGATGGCGCTTTAGCGCTGTAACTTTTGGAAGACGAAATGCCTGGCGTTGTAATGCCAGGTGGCATTTTGCCCGCTCCGTAATCGGCATCTGCAAAATGTATGTCGCTGCAGCATGGGTGAACCCAAATAATGTCACTATGCCTACTAATGCTGAAAAGTAACTGTGTCTATCATGTGCTGCATTTATAGTTATAACCTTAACCGATTGCAACATTTCATGGGTAAATATTGATTGACTGATTGACTGATTGATTGATTCATTCATTCATTCATTCATTCATTCATTCATTATTGTCATTTGTTAACCAGGTTAACTCACTGGGGAAACTCCTCTTTTACAGGCTTGTTACTGACAGAAAACATAGACAAGACAGACCTTTAGAGCCAGAAAGTGTTACAAAGTGCTAGTAGCACCAGAAAGATAGCAGGCAGACATTTTTAGTAATTTTTAAAAGCAATCCATTATTATTTTTTATTTCTGAAGGTTGTTTTTCTTTTTCTATATGCTCACTGGATTGTTTTTTACCTACTAGTTTTGTGTGTGATGTACAAAGCAGTGTTTTTCCTGGATGCAGATTTATCTAGCTCTATGTTCCTTCCGCTACATAATCAAACTGTGACCTCATTCATTGCTACATCATAAGCCCTGCTGCCTGATGGGGAACATGCATTACAAGTTACCAATCAAACAGCAGGAGATTGGCTCTTCTGGGTTACTAATGAGGTCAAAATGCTGATGATGTATAGGAAGGAATAGTACTGACTATGTCGGCCTCCAGGTACAGTGCTGTTCTACACATCACACCTAGTACTCTCAGGTAGAAAATGTTCTAATTAGTGTAGCCTGTGACACTTGGCCAGCTGGTTCTGATTGCTCTATGATTTTTAATATAAAAATGTAGTGTGTGATTGTCTGTCATGAGACATCCTGTGCTCCTGGGACGACCCCCTTCCCCCCCAGGTTTCAGTTCAAATGACAGGATATGTTAAACAGCAGATCTCTGTAATGTGATTAACTTCCAAGTTGCATTTTATGGTCATGTTTATGATCTGTGTTTGCTTTGAAGCTGGGAAACTAAAATATCCATTTTATGACGTCTTCGGAGGAAGAACAGTTAATTTCAATAGGTGTTAAAAAGCTATATGGCACCTAAGTGAGATATGTCAGAGTTAGTCATAAAAGTTCTGTGATGTATTTGAAAAGCAGGAAACAACGCTGGATCAAAGGAAAGACTTAATTAAGAAGCCATATGGGGAAATGAGTTTCTGCTGATGTCACCTTATTTAATATACCTTCTGATAGGACATCCTGTGTGTATTCATTTTTTTATATTTAACCAGGAGGAGCTAGGTGACATCATGGAAGAGGCGGTTATACAAACAGTTTAAACTATTCTGTGTCTGATCTTTAGTGATACTTTTCTTTGTGGGCTCTTAGAAACAACATCTACTTTAAGCACTGTTTAGCAGGTAATACATTAGATAGAAAAGTCTAATTGTTTTGTGGTAGAAGTTTTTGTTTGTACTTTAACCTTGTTCCTGCAAGTGATTGTATTCTTTGTAATATATGGTTCTGTGATTACATTTTACATATTTTTATCCATTTTTAAGTAAACCTCTTATTTTAATGAGACTGCCTGGTATGCCTTCGAAGTTCTTTCTTCTGCATGTGAAATACAGACGGTTAAGGCTGACTAAACTGTTCAAAGCTTGATGGTGTACTAAACTGGGAAAAGGTAAGAATTTACCTAAGGTCTTTTATAGAGTTTTAAGGGTTTATTTTGTATAGCTGGTTAGGTGCCCTTGTCGAAAGACATCTGGTATTCCCCAGAGAGCAGAATTATCTGAGCCTGTACATTTGGGTACACTAGCATAAGGTTCACAGTTTGAATCCCCCCAGAACTTGAGACCAAAGGTGATTTGGACCCACAAGCAGACAGGAGGGTTACCCTGTTCTGTTACCTGTTCACAATACTGCGCTTGGAGGTTGGCACTGTGGGAGTAGAGGGTCTGACCTGCTGAGGGGGTTTGTGACATGGCCTCTCTTAGGAACTATGTTAATATTCCTTTAACAGTGTCTCTTGAACTCTAGGGTGATGCCAGTTTCTTCTGTGCCCTTGGAGGACTGGGTTAGCTGGTCTGCCCTAGCATTCCAAAGGAGAAGAGTCAGGAATCAGTGATTCTGCTGAGTCAGTGTGGGTGGGAGATGTTCAACTAGTGTACTATGCCAGCTCAACCTACCCCATAAGTTTCCCTGTGGAACCTGTCATCAAAGAAAAGTGCCCGACTGTGACGGAGGCCATCTTCTACAGCCTCTGAAAGGGGGGGTGCCCCTCTCCAGAAGGAGAAACACCCATCTGAAAAGAAGTTTAGAGGTATGTCTGTGAGGAATGTGAAGCTAGAGAGTTCTGTGGGCAAAGGATCTGAGGTGATGTTTAAGCTTTATTGAGTGTGAAGTGACTGTTTGGCACTCTGCAGTGCCTTCCCTCCTCACGCGAGGGATAACATCTGACGTGATGCAGAATTCCTGTCAACCAACAGGAATTTAGCTCAGGAAGTGTTCGGTGTGGGCTGGATTACCCAACTTCAGAAGATGTGTGGAGCCCAATGGCACCTAAGCTATGCCCAGGTGGGCACAAGTGTTGTGGTCTCCGAAATAAAGACGAACTATGAAATGTGGAAAAAGGATATGCTCTGTGGGAGGACAGCATGGATCCCTGAATTGTGTCACAGGCTCGAGTTGGTGCCAGTTCTGTGCCAGCCAGTGAGATTTCGAAGTAGCCACATGGCTAGTAAAAGTGTAAATGGGCTAGAAGAAGCTTCCCACCCAAGCTGCAGGGGTGAGAGACTCGGTGAGCTCTATGGTCCCCTTGGGCCCATGCAGCTTTGACTTAAAAGTAACCCACCAGCATTGAATCAAACCCAGATTTGGCGCACAGAACAATAGTATTACGAGATCTCATAATGCTATCATTGCAGCTCTAATGATAGTATTACGGCAACTTTTTTGTATGGGTTTCAATGCTATTATTAGCATTATTCATATATTACATTGTAACAGTGCCCCCCTAAACCAAAGGCCTAAACATTTGGCAATAAGGATGTAAGAACTTGAACTCTGGGAAACAGAAATTATGGATTTTGAGCATAGAAACATAGGACTAGAATGACAGTTGCATATGTCTGCGGATTGCCGAAATTATGTTAGGATGGGACACTTATTGTTGCACTAACATGCTTATCTGTGCCATCCTCCAACTATATAAGGAGCTGTGTGGCAGCCAATGGGGAAATGAGTGCACACGGATGGAGAGGGGTTATGTACAACACTCTTAATTAGAAACCAGAGATTCAACTGCCTGTTTAAGGAAGGTTGAGGCTTGACATATTGGAGTGCATCCAGTAGGTCAACATCTGCCATTCTAGTGTTAATAATCCTAGGGTTTTCGGTTGCCACAGTTGTTATAACTAGAAATAATGTATGCCAAATAGGTACATAGTGGGTTTTACAGTGTACAGTAGTACAAAATAAAACCACAAAGAAGAGCTGGCCCAGTGGCATGGAGGGCTAAGGTGCCATGCACCTTATCTCCTGCCACACCGGCAACCCGGGGTCAGGAACAGACTCAGGTTGCTCGGTGGCCAGCGGGGAGAGGAAGGATCGAGCACCCCAGGACAGCTCTCCTTCCTCAAGGAGGGGGAGAAGACATGGTCTGCTGCTTGCCTGCCACCCAGCGGTGGCTGAATGGCAGCTCACATGGTGCCATTAAGAAGGAAAGGGAACCCCACGTTCGGGTTGCCGGGGGTATCTCCATGGAGGTGGAGCATGTACATTGTGGCCATTGCACCAGGGAGAAAACTGTGGAAAAACACCCTGGTGGTGGGATGAAGCCTAACCTTCTGCAGGCCCTGCACCGGTGACCAGGCACAATCAAAGTCCTGTGGCAGGATGATGGCGAAGGTAATTCCTGGGGAAGCTAGGTGATGGGGCTGGGGAGGTCGGTCAGAAGGGGGCCACCAGGGAGGAACAAGAGGACAAAATGTATATTAAAAGAAAGTGCAAAGAACACCGAGAGGGGACATGATCATGGTGTTCCAAGTACTAAAGGGGTTAGATGGGATGGTGTATACACTGCTGTCTGAGCTTGCGAGTGCAAGTAGAAATGGAGGACATGCATGCAAACTGAGGGGGTGAAGCGGTACAATGGGAAACATTAGAAAGCTTTACTTCACACAGAGAGCATGTCAACATGTGGAATAGCCACCCCAGTGAAGTTATGGAAGTTAGCACAATTTGAGCTTTCAGAGCAGAACTAGACAGAATAATTAGGCAGAATAAGTAGCTTGGAGGGTTACACAGCATGAGTAGGGGTAGGTTTCTAGCTGATAAGCTTGGGTGTGTGTCCTTAAACTGGGCACAGCAACTGCTGTGTGACCAAAGGTGTGAACAAGATAGGCCCTAAGTCCCTTCCACCACCACAGTGCTCTGTTACCATGTTAGTATTCCTGTTTCCTTTTACTAGTTGGTTCTATTTTGCATTTCCAATTACTCTCCTTTTCCCTTTTCTATCCATTCTTTCTTTGCCTTTTAAACTTCAGTTTTCCTTTTCTGTTTCCTTCACATCCTTATTTTCCTTCTCTGTTCTCAGACCCATCCTGTTCTTTTATTTTCCCATTCCGTTTAAATTCCTCTTGTCTTTTTTCCCCCTTCATTTCTTGATTCCCTTTTCGATCCCATCCCCATTTCTATTTATAGCCACATTCCTTTCTTCCTCCCTTTTTCTTTTCTCATTCCTCTCTTTAACACATATAAAACTCTGTTTTATGTCACAATTTCTGATCTAATAGAATTCAGTGGGTGTCCGCAACCTAAGGGAGGAGTTATGCTTGTGAAACACTGTTGATAGTCTGGAGGTTAGTTGAATGAGTAAGTTGTTTGACTGTTATATGTGGATACTTTGGCCATTCGCACTATCTGTCCTGTAAGAGACTACCACCCTTTCAGGGTATCGTGGAGGCAAAGGAACCCTCTTGAAGAAGATTCCACCCCAGAGGTGTTGCAGGAACTTAATTTATTTAGGCTAAAGGTACCTTAGGAAGTAGCCCAAAAGATCTGCTAAGCAGGTGGTAAACATAGAGACTGGCTGGAGTTATGACAGACAGCTGAAACTGGTGATGACTAATAGCAGACAGAGGCATGACTTCCAGAAGGAAAGATGGAATGACAGGACTGTAGGATGAGAAAACAATACACCATCCAACCCCAACTCACAGCGGTTATGGCCTTTGACACCCAGGAGAGAAAAAAATACCCTGTGGAGGAACTCTCTGGTGATCGATAACTTGGCCACCAGCTCTCCCGGCATGGGTAATTATTATTATGACAGCTCAGCTTTGCTAATTTGGAATTCAATTCAGGGGAAGTTTTGGAGGGTAACTCTCGCTTTATTCCTCTAATAGGATAATGCTGTGGGGATCCACAAATTGATCTCTGCAGCTAAAAGAAGTTTCCCATGAAGGAGGCCCACCCCTCAAAGCATGGAAAGAGGAGAGTAGCAACTCCTGAAAAGCTAGCACCCAGCCTCAACACCATAAGAAGGCCTAACCTTGAATGGAAACTAAAGAAAGGGGATACAGAATGAGGCTAGGTGAACCTTAAGCAAATGCAGGGAGAATCGCTTTCAGAGGTGCTGCCAATGTGGTTTGCACAGCTAAAGGAACCTAGGTAGTCTAGCCCTCCACCCTATGGCAACTGAAGTCTGAAATGCTAAACCATGAGCTGCTACAGATTGAAGATCTGCACAGCTAAAGCTTCCCCCAGAGCACTGGACTTCACCACCTGGTGGGACTGCTGGGAGGCACCACAGGAGACAAGTGACCTAGAGAGGAGGACCCCCACCTGAGCCAGGGACTCACCCTCAATATGTGGACTTCAAGGGAAGCAAGTGGGCATGTCTACCCACAGGACAAGCCTGAGAGCAAGCTTCTGGGACCATAATGATGGCCAGAATGAATGCATCCAGAAACTGATGGCATCGAGGCAGAAAGTGACTGACTGAAGGAAGACTGCTAAAGAAACAACTGGTATGATTAAGAGTGACCAAGTGAATGATGACTGCTAAAAGGAGTGACTGATATTGATGGAGAGTGAGATAACTGAAAAGGTACTGAAAACTGAATGCATAGCAAAAGTCAAAATCATAAGTAAAACCCAGCCACAAGCAGGAATGGCTGGAAGCTGTATTACCCTAAGACTAAGGTGATGAATGCTGAACCAGATTGACTGAAGTGACAGAGCAGGAGTTGGAGTGACTGCCTTGCTAGGAAGTGAGGTGAAATCAATATAGGAGTGGAATGCAAAGGAAGTAAGAGGAGGCTGCAAGTGACTTGCTCTGGACAGCAGATAGAAAAGACTGAGGTGGCACAAGCCAAAAACTGCAGAATGACATAGATAGGTCATACTGTAAAAACTAGTAAGCACACCAAGAACGAAAACATAAGCAAACACAGGAGTTACATGAGGACACAAGTGCAGCAGGAGTGGCTAACTGTGAGAAAAGCAGGATACACAAGCTACAGCCAGGAAAGTCAGGAAAACAAAATACTAACCTAGAAAGCCACTGAAGGCACAAACCAAACAGAAAGCCAAAAGCAAAAATTAACTTGCCTAACACAGCCCTAAGGGGTAGGTAGGGAAGTAAAAGGAGCCTTGAGAGTGCACAGACTACGTACAGATCCAGAGTGGAAGCAGCTTTGTACATGTTACCCACAATGGGAGATGGAGACAGTGGTGAACCTGAAGGAAAGATCTTGTGGGGGCAGGTGAGGAGGAAAAAAATAATAACATTGTTTGACTTCCAGGCATATCCTTATATGGGGCGGTTGTTGTCTTTCTAATTCTCTCTACGTATTCCCAGCCTTTATCACATTTTCCTTTCCTTTTTCCCTTAATCATTTAAATTTCCTGTCCCTGTTTTTTGTTTTCATTTCCTATGTCATTTATGTGTCTCCCTCTGAGGCCAGAAGATCAGCAGATTGTGGAGTTTAGCCCCACGCCAGGTACTTGGGGTAGAACCCATAACTGACACTGTAGTGCAGCAGTAGGTCACAGTAGATCAGGTGCTGCACTGTTGAAGTCACATCCTTTGGATGAAATGTCAAACTGAGGTTTCTTCTGCCCATCTCTGATCACTGTCCAGGTGGAAATTAAAGATCCCATGGCACTTATCCAAGACGAATTGGTGAGTTTCATGGCCGGTGTCATGACCTGCATACCCCCATTAATAAAAAATGCCCATGTCACCCCCAACCCTGAACTCATGTGGAAACAAGCTATCACAATTTATTGCATGTTTCCTAGTCATAAATTACAAATAAATAAATTCTTGGGTATGTTATTTCCACATCCTAGTTCCACATGTCATTTCAAAATCCACATGCCTTCTTTATATTTTTACACCTTTACCTTCTTCGCTGCACGGTGCAAGCTGTAAAAAAGTAAAACCCTTCCCCAATTCCAGCTAGTCCTCAGTCTTAAAAGGCCCTGCAACATCCAAATAGTTTGCAGTCTTTCATGTTTAATCAGAGGAAGCGAGACTTTGGTTAAAAGAATGAGGAAATTAATGTTGTTTTGTGTAGCACCTTTCAATACAAACCATGAAGAGCTGTCAGCAGCGATCTGACACACACAGAATGGTGAAGGAAAGGCCAGGGGATAAGTCTCAGAGAAAAAGAGAATTAAGCAGAAGGAGGTCATCCCTTGCACAGGGTCACATTACACAGTAAGTAAGCGGCAGTCGTGGGATGCAAACCTGGGTCTGCTGTATCTCTAGGTTCACAGCTCTGTGCTTTAACCACTAGGTTATACCACATCTCTGTAAGAAGGGCAAAACAGGATCATTTTCTTTTGCACTACTCACTGCCTTCTTGCTAAAGAAAAAAAAACTAAAAAGTTTCTTATATTTCTTAAATGATATTAAGTATAGGGTCACCACCTTTGGATGAGGTAAAAACCGGATGCTAAACCACACCTCAAACTCTGCCTCTGGCTTCACCCCCTTTTTATAACTGGCAAGTATATCGCGCCGCCTCCAAAGCCATTTGTAATGTTGGAATAGACATTACTAGTGATAGGAAATCATTTTTACACTGTTATTTATTTGATTTATTTATTCAGTTATTTATTTTTATTCTTTGGTAACCAGGTTAACTCCCATAGATCACATGGCCCATTTTACAGAAGTGACCCAGGAGCACAGGAAGGTTAAGTGACTTGCTCATGGTCACACAGTATGTAAGTGGAGGTTGTGTGAATCAAACTCAGGTCTGCTGGATGTGCCAAGCTCATCCACAGCTTATTGTTCAAGCCTCTGTTAAACACTCTCCCATTTTCCTTTCCATGTCAGTCATGTATTCTGATGCTTTGACCAATTTTTGATAACTTAATCGTTGGTGCTTGTGGTTCCCTTAATACTGCACTATGTTCCCCTTTACCTCAGCAGCTACTGCTGTTTCTTTTCATATTTCTAAGACATTCCACAATTTCAGACACACCATTCCATGCTGTTTATCATAGTGACCTGTAAAAGTGTAGCCAATATCATGGAATGTTCAGGTAATACAAAAAATGAGAGCCAATGTAGTGATAAAGGCAACAAAAGCTAGATTATTACTTTAGCAAAAAATGGGTCTAAAACATACCAGAATACAGGAAAACCAAAAAGAAACACATGAGAGCACATAAAGGTGTAAAAGCTATTTCCCATCACAGCAGTAAAAGACCATACTTAAAATTCAGAGTGGAAAAGATTAGGTTAATTTACTGCTAATGATCTTAACGGGCGAACTTTACACCTCCCAGACAGACTGGTTTTACAAACAAAGGCAGGTCTGAATGACCGTGCCATCAGAACTTCTTTGTAATCTGGACATGCAATGCAGCCAAAACAGTGAATGATTTGATACATCAGTTTTAAAAGTATATGAGCACTCAAAATGAATCAAAACCTGATGACCGGATAAGGACCCTAAAAAACGGATTACCCGGACAAAAACCGGATAGGTGGCAACCCTAATTAAGTAATTCACCTTAACTCAACTTTTATGAATTTTTGGTGCTACTTTGAAATATGACAAGAGAGAACATCATTCTGTTATATTTTCCTTTCCTCTCCTGTAATACACAGCCTGTTTCTGTCACTCTGCAAAGGGTGTGTGTGTGTTGTGTGTGTGTGTGTGTGTGTGTATACGTGTGGGTGCGTATGGGTGGGCAGATGTGTAAACATATGTTTGTCATTGTGGTCCTCCTGTCTTTGACAGAAAATGTGCCTTGCTGACATGTGGGCAGTATAAAACTTGTATGAGTGTGGTGGTCATGTCATGGAGTACAGCCTGTGATTCAAGAAGACAAAAGCAGAAAAGAGGTAATGAGTAATAAGCAATGAGTGAGGGATGAAGTCATTTTGTAAGCCTGCTAGGATCCTAGCTCTGTACAAAGGGAACTACTGGATAAAAGATCTTTCTCAATTCTACCCCTACCCCCCCTCCCGTAGAGAAATAACTGATCTCACTGATAGCCATGCTAATTGCACTTTCTCAGTCAAAAGCAACACTGTTTGCCTTATTTTGCTAACCTTTATCCAAACACTTTCTAAAAGGAACTGTGCTGCCTCCACCACGTTGCAATCAAGTAGCGGGACACAGCCTTCCCCACGCCCCCCTCCAAGGGAGGAAAGCTTCCCTTGCAATGCTCGATCCTCCCTCCCACAACCAGCCCCCAAGCAACCCCAGTCTGTTCTTGAACCTAGGTCAATGGCATAGTGAGCTGTAGCACTACTGCTGTGCTACCAGCTGGATCATTCTCCACCACCCCATTTTACTGACTCTGAGAGAAGCTTCCAAAGTTGTTACTTTTGTACTTACAACCTCCTGTGATCATCTTGAAGCAGTAAAATCAAGCATCTGTCAATGTCAAACGTTGTCTTGCTGGCATTGGCTTTGGTAGTGCAGGAGTTAGAGAGATGCATAATAGGAATGGCAGTGAAGTATTGAACTGACGCCAACCCCACCCCACCCTGCAGAGATGGACAGGCATTGAGGTGCATCTTTGGGTCACTTGCCATAACGCTCATGCCATTTCACCTCACCCTACCCTGCAGACACTGACAAGTGTCACAGTGTGCTTTGGGATCTTCGGGCCTTACGCTCACCCCATTCCATAAGGAAATACCCTGAGATGGGTGTACTATAGGAGAATGGAATGAACTTTGGGGCCGAAGAGTCCAAGGCACACCTTGATGCCTGTCAGTGGCTGCAGGCTGCGGGTGAAATGGTGTGAGCATTACAACCAGAAATCCCAAGTCACACCCCTGACGCCTGTCGATCTCTACATGGTGGGGCGTTACAGTTAGAAACCGTAATGCCCCAGGCGTTTGTTGGTTATTTTCACTTCAAATTTTCAACATGGGCTTTTTGTGACCCTACCTCATGAACAATGGCACTATCAGTTTGTTAGTCGAAAGGTGATTTTGCACAACGACTGCGCCATTTGGTGCCACAGGTGCGCAAACACATTTTCGTCAGGATGTGAAAAATTACAGTTGTACTGTTCATGAGGAGGTGTAAAAAATGGTAGTGTTGATAATGTGGTATGAAAAATATGGAAAATTGGTGAAGTCTCGAGCATGTGTAGAAACTGGGCAACAGACGCCCATAACGCAATTATTGTGGGGATTTTTGTATCCAGATTTCCAACATAGGCATTTTGGGTCCTCCACTCATGAACAGTGGCACTGTGATTTTTTTTTAGTTTGTTTTTTTGTTTTACCTTTTTTGGTACTTGCTGACTTGTTTCCAGAGGGATCCCCCAGCCCCGTCCCCTGACATCCACCATCCGGCACTGGCCTGGCCTCGGGGCTTACCCCCCTTGGCAGGGCCAGTGGGGTTCCCCAACCCCTACCGAGGACTGGATTCAGAGGGGCAGCACTGTGGCTGGCTGGGAGCAGATCCTGCAAGGTGCCCTCCACCATTCTGCAGCAGCAAGTTGATTTTTCTTGGATTTTGTACCCAGGAGTCAAGGCGTGCAATGACGCCTGCTGAGGGGAGCGTGCATGCGTCCACACGTGCTCCCTCCAAGCATCTGCCCTGACTCCTCCCTCTTCTACAGCATGGCACCCTGTCCCCCAACCTCTGCTAGGGAGCAGACAGGTGCTGACCTCTGAGACCCGCTCTCCCCAAAGAAGGAGAGCAGTCCATCAGACGCTCAATTCTTCTCTGCCCCTGCCGACCCCCAGCGGCAGGTGCTTGTTCATGAACATGGGTTGCCAGCATTGTGTGAGGTATGGCATCATGCACCTCAGCCCTCAGCACCACTGGGCTGGCGGCACCATGATTTTGTTAACGTGTCCCAAACATTGATTTCCCACAGAGAGCGCACTATTGTGTGCCAGATGTGTGAAAACACATTTCAGGCAGGATGTGAAAAATGACAGCTGTACTGTTCATAAGGAGGTCTGAAAAAATGGCAATGTTGAAAATCTGGAGTAAAAATACTAAAAATTCTTCAAGTTATGAGCGTGCGTGAAAACTGCACAATGCACGCTCCTAACTCAGTCATTTGTTGGAATTTTTTCACCAAATTTTCGACATAGGCATTTTGGGACCTCTGCTCATGAACAGTGACACTGTGATTTTCTTAATCTGTCCTGATCATTGATTTTCCACAGCGACCATGCCATTGTGTGCCAGATGTGCGAATACACATTTCAGGCAGGATGTGAAAAATGACAACTGTCACATTGATAAAGAGGTGTGAAGAATGGCAATGTTGAAAATCTGGAGTGAAAATATTAAAAATTCTTGAAGTTATGAGCGTGCGTGGAAACTGCGCAACGCACACTCATAACACAGTCATTTTTTGGAATTTTCTCACCAAATTTGCAACATAGGCTTTTGGGGAGCCCATCTCATGAACAGTCACACTGTTATTTCATTAATTGGTCCCGAAAGATGATTCTACACAGTGACTGTGAAATCACCTTCCGGGGCCGAATAATGGAATGACAGTGACTGATTTCATGAGGTGGGGTCCCAAGAAACCCATGTTGAAAATTTGGAGTCAAAAGTCATAAAAATGGCTGAGATATCCACTTAAGTTGAAACCTCCCCCATTGATGCCATTATACAGCTTACCGGCATTTCTTCTGTTCGCGGTCAGTTTTGAAGAGTGCAGACGTGTTCCCACTCCACCGAAGATCGTGGCACCAGACCTCCAGGGGTAAGTATGGGGTGAAGGGGGTGTGGGGAGGTGGGGTGCGCAGAAGGTGGGTATAGTTTGGGGAAGGGGGCCCCGCCGACAGCAAGGGACCATTTTCTTTTTTTCAGGTTCTGAAAAAAAAAGAACAGCTCAGACCGTTTTCTTTCTTTACAGGTGTATGACAAATGTTGGGAACACTGGGGTGGGCTTCCAGTGTGCCCCATGACTTTGGTGGCATGATGCTTGCCACACTGGGGTGGGCTCCCAGTGTGGCTCACAATGGGGGTGGGTGGGGGCAGGAAAATGCCTACACGGTCGGTTTCAGAACACACACAGGCACACTGGGGTGGGCTTCCAGTGTGAAACACAATCTTCAGGGGGGGGTTATAAACATGCCAACACAGGAATTGGGCACCCCTGAATTCAGCTTGCTGGGGATTGTGATAGGCAGACGGCAACAGCCGCCATGTTTATTGAACTGTTTCAGCAGGCAAGGCATGCCCTGCAATGACAGGGTGCTCCCTCATTGCAGCAGGGAAATTCTTTCAAGTTGGTGGCATGCTTCTCAAGTACTGTCATAGAGTGTGCTCATTCATTGGTGCCACACAGACCAGCCCAAGAAAGAAGTGGCACCATTGGCCACAACATGGCCGCACCTCCACAACCTGCTACTCCAGCAAGTTGTCACAAAATGTTGCTTGCGCTGCATGTGCAAGACAACATGAAAATGGGTTGATTCCAATCCACCAAACTTTGTCGGCATATGGATATCAGGTTGAAAGATTGGAAATGCCAGAAAAGTATTGGTGGGCTAGCAGGAGTACTACTACAGGTGCAACTACTAAAGGACTCAAGCTAATTATGGAATGGAAATAGAGGATGGTAGTCAGACATTGGTGACCCCAGGAGTATTATTTACAAGGAGGCAAACATGTATACAGGGTAAAAGACTAAAAAAGATGTGAGGAAACTCACTCCCCGTGTGCCTGATTTGAAGATAAGCATTCATATTGCACAACCCCCTTCAAGAAGACAAAAGATATTAAGAATTTATTTCATTTGAGGTGACCTGCCCATTGCCATGAAATCTTGGAAACTTCCACTATTAGTTTTGACAACTTTTACACTTGGTGTGTTTACATGCACACTGGAATCAGATTGAAACTCCAGTTTTAGCGGAATCAATGCTGTAATTAATTCTCTGCTGGAAGCTTATGTAAACTCATTCATTACTGTTTTATCAGAATCAGATTTAAGTGCAATGGTTCAAGGGCATTGATTCTTTTGAATCCAGTTACTTAGTTTGTGCATATACACCTGACTGATGCTGTTATTTCTCCTGTTTAAATGACAGCAAAACGCATGCAATATGATAAAAAACCTCAGTAGCTATAATTTTCTTTCTTTCTTTCTTTCTTTCTTTCCTTCCTTCCTTACTTCCTTCCTTCCTTCTTTCTTTCTTTCTTTCTCTCTCTCTCTTCCTCTTTCCAGAAAAGGTACACTGTGCCATAGCTTCTTTCCCAGTTCTTCCCAGGTTTGTCGAGCTGTATACTTACATTCAGCTGGAATCAATCACTTGGTGATCAGTTCAGCACCTTGTCAACAGTCCAACAGCATGTAAATCAAATAGGATTGTTTATTACAGACTGTATGAACTGAATTAATTTCAAAGTAGTTGATTCCACAACATGTAAATATGCTGTAGCATATGAGAATTTGGAAATAATCAGTTGTTAGGGAATTTTTGGCTAGTGTGGAAGTGAAAGAGTTAAAAGCATGAGAGAAACCAATCATATGTTTTATGACTTGCAAACAACCAATGGATTTATTAGGATTATGGTGCCCTCACCCTTACCCTTGCCGCCTTCGATTTGGGGCGGGGGGATTTTGTTTATTGATTAAAATAAACTTGGGACACATTACATTTTTCTGTGAGGTCAGGAGATCAACAAGACATCTGGTTAGTGCCTTGTGGGCAATTTTTATGATTTCACAATGATCCGGTCAGAGATGTTTTTCATTTGTTTTTCCCTTTACAGAATGGAAGTGAACTCATCTCAGAAGCTTGATACGACCCCCGGGGTTTGGACGAAGTGCTGAGGCGAGAGAGGGGAAAAACAAATCAATGAGGTCCTGGCAGTGACATTTTGACCCTGTTACTGTCACAGCGAGTTTAAGTGTGTGTATGTGTCTGTAAATCTGTGTTGTGATTATTTCTGAACGGGGCTGTTGTGTACAAAGGGAAGAACATATGGTGAGACACGACTGGCCTCCGGTTTTGATGGACACCTATCACTATCTACAGTCTTCATGAACAGACAAGAAGATTACAAACACATTAACCAAAACTGGCTGCTGCTTCCTTTTCCACGCTACACAGTGTTGTAGTTAATCACTGCTAAACAACTGTAAATACATTGCAACTATAAGTTACATGTATCCAGTATGCAGTTAAAGGGGAACAGCTGAATCAGCACAGTAAGAATCTGGTGCCAATTTGCACTTTGTGTGCAAAAACATGTTTTTTAACTTACTGATTACTGTGTATCTGGCTAATTTTGGTGACTTCTGAGCTGACATTTGCTTTAACCAGAAATCCCAGACTCCCCTGCAGCTGATATCAGAGCATGGCTGCAGCAGTGGGAGAGGAAATAAGCTGCAGTGCATCTTGGAGGTTTTATAAGCTCAGATAAGGTGTTTGCCTGTCCCGCTGTTCTCCAAGGGCTAAGTACAGTCCTCTGTGACTGGACTTTGCCCT
This sequence comes from Neoceratodus forsteri, assembly GCA_016271365.2. Lineage (NCBI taxonomy): Eukaryota > Metazoa > Chordata > Ceratodontiformes > Ceratodontidae > Neoceratodus > Neoceratodus forsteri. The sequence goes on from JADMNL010000022.1 coordinate 493,204,593, forward strand.
GGGAGGACAGCATGACCAGCAAATGAAAGATCAGAGCTTATAAAAAACTCGGAGGCAGTATAGCGCAGTGGTCTAAGGCTCTGAGCTGCAAATCTGGTGAAATCCAGCCGACCAGACCTGGGTTTGAATCCCACAGCTTCCACTTGCATACTGTGTGACTCTGAGCAAGTCACTTAACCTCCTTGTGCTCCCAGGTCGCTCCTGTAAAAAAGCTTTCAGCTTAGTGTGCTATACCTGGTTAAAAAAAAAAATAAATAAAAAAAACTCTAACATGCACTTCAGGCTACTGAATCTCCCACTGCTTCAGCCCTCCTCTGATGTCAGCTGCAGGGTTTCTGGTTAAAGCAAATGCCAGCTTGGAAGTCACCTAAATCAGCCAGATACAATCTACTATATTGCAGTAAACAGCAAGTAAAAAGAAATGTGTTGGCACACAAAGTGCAACCTGGGACTAGCATCACACAAAGGTATGGGGCTCTTAGTGCTGACTGTTCCCCTTAAATATACTAGCTTGTACTGTGGGTCTAGATACAGTGTTAAAAAGTGCCAAGTGTAAGGGGTCGCTCTGATGACTCTGTAGCAGCATGTTCTTTACCCATAACATTACGGCCATTCCATGGTGACCCAGTACCATTTGGCCATATCTTAACCTGGCTGGAGGAGAGGAAAGCTGAAGTGTGTGTATGCCAACGGTAATCTCTCTATTTTACTATGATGACTGACTACTGTTTTAATTTGTATGTTTTATATGTATGAAGTTTGAATTAGCATTCTATGTTATTTTACAGTCTTTTCTATTGTCGTTTGAATGTTGTTTAAACTATAGAAACAATGGGACGGATTTTCAAAGGGTGGCACAGGGCTTACGTCAAGCCCTTTCTGTGCACCATAGGTTTGCTGCAACTGTGCCCAATTTTACAATCTCAGGCACGGTTATGAGAGTTTTGCTTGTGCTAAATCTCAGATGCAAACTCCATGAAAATGGTCCCTGGTATTTTATGCAAGCTAGACCAAAACAAGATGTTCTAGCCTGAGTTAATTGCCTCAAAGCATAGAAAATCCCCTTAGAGTGCCACAAGCACAGTGCGCCATATCTTTTGCACACCCGGGGCTTTTGGCAATCTCAGGATTTTGAAAATCTGGCACCATGTAACTAACTGCTGAATTTAAGGAGTTAGGATGTCACTGGAAACAAGCTTTGGCTCATATGATGGTCATCATCCCGTTTATATTTTAATAAACAACATATTGATGGATTGATTGATGTTGCACTGCTGTGCTGGCAACTCAGGTTCAGAAGCAAACTCAGGCACCATGTCCAGAGGCAGGCCAGGCTGGGGAGAGTTGACAGTGGAGCTCTGGTGCCACAATGACCTCAGCAGGACAAATTGGCCCTTAGGTCACATTATGCTGACTATCAGGGGGCAATCTCCTGAAAGAAGGCGGAGTTTCTGTCTAAGGAGATTGCTGCGGTGAGAAGCAGACCAGCTCAGCTCTTCCGTATGGTAGACAGGCTTTTACATCCTGTCTGTCTCCATCCTGGAGGAGCAGGTTCTAGCACTATGTGTAAGGAGTTGGCTCTGTTCTTCACCGACAAGGTGTACTCTATCAGGACTGAGGTCTCCTCAAGTATCTCTCGAAAGGGATCCGGTGTCCGGCCTGAGTTGTGCCGAAACACTCCTCCTGTCTGGGATAAGTTTGGGCTGGTTGGGGTGGAGAAGGTGATAGGGATAACTTCAAAGCTGCAGCCTGCACATTGTGATCTCTACCCAGGTTCAACCCACCTTTTAGTCCAATGTTCGGACCTGATAGGACCTGTGGTTGCTGAGGCTGTCTGGAGTTCCTTGAGGAGTGAGGTCTTCCTGGTGTCCTTGAAAGAGGCTCTGGTTATACCCCTTTTAAAGAAGCCCTCCTTGGACTTAGACTGCCTCAGCAACTACAGGCCAGTCTCAAACCTCCCATTTTTAGGGAACGTTATAGAGAAAGTGGTGGCTGTGATTTCCTGATTGTGAGGGACAGGACAGCCCCTACCATCTTGGTTCTCCTCAACCTCTCTGTGGCATTTAACACTGTGGACCATGAAATGCTGCTTGACTGCCTGCGGTTCTGGTGTGGCCTGTCCGGTAATGTCATTAACTGGTTCAGGTCAAACCTGACAGACAGAGTGCAGAAGGTAAAAATGGGACTTGTCTCATCTAGCCCAAAGCCTCTGAGCTGTTCGATTCCGCAGGGGTCGGTCTTGTCGCCTTTATTGTTCACAGTGTATGTGCTGCCATTGGGGGACATTATCAGGTGGTATAGGTTGGGTTTTCACTGCTATGCAGATGATGCCCAGTTGTACCTGTCCTGTGCACCCAATGCTCAGGTGTCAGGCTCCGTATTTAACAGCTGCCTTGGGGAAATCCAGTTGTGGATGACTCACAACTGGCTTAGGCTCAATCCAGACAAGACTGAGGTACTGGTGGTGGAGCCAGGTCGTCATGCGGGGAGGGGGATGGGGGGTTGTCCCCTAGCCTAGTGTTAGGGGGTGTTCCCCATGTCCCTTCTAGACAGGTGAAGGATTTGGGTGTGATCCTAGATGATGGCCTGACACTTGATGCTCAGGTGTCAGCCGTGGTCAAAAGTGGATTTTATCATCTTAGGAACATCGCCCAAATCCGAGCCCTGATCCCCTCTTGAGGATCTGCCCACACTGGTGCATGCTTTCATCACTTCCAGGCTGAATTACTGTAATGCCCTGTACCTTGGGTTATCTAGAGACAACCTCTGCAAGCTGCAGCTGGTGCAGAATGCAGCGGTGTGACTTTTGACTGGGATATGGAGATGTGAGCATATTACCCCAGTCCTCCGTGGACTGCACCGGCTGCCAGTCAGGTGGAGGATTGTCTTCAAGATAGGGCTCCTTACCTATAAGACCCTGCATGAAGGGGGTCCTGTCTATCTGCAAGATCTTCTTATCCCTTACCGACCAGCCCGGGCACTCTGTTCTACTGTGGGAGGCCTCCTTGGGGGTATCCAGGGTTAGGCTGTGGCATTCGGGAGACAGAGCATTTGCGTTGGCCATGCCAACCCTGTGGAACTCCTTACCTGATTATTTGAGGGGGGCCCCCTCAGCGGAAGCTTTTAAAAGGGCACAAAAAACATACCTGTTCCAATTAGCTGTTTTTGATTGATGCTGCCTGCTATGAATTATAGAGAGATGGCTGCCTGTATTTATAATGATTTTATTATATGTGTGTTTTTTGCTTGATTTTAAACAGATGTATTTTGTATTATTGTTTTTATTGTACAGCACCCAGAGTCCCAGGAATTGGGTGCTTCATAAATAAAATATCGATCTGTCTGTCTATCTATCTAGCAATCAGACCAGGGGGTTTGCTCCTTTTGTATGGGCACACTGTGCGTGCACAAAGCTGACATAGGATGTGCCCATGCTAAGAGGAGGAGGGTGGGACTGGGGAAAAAATCATGGTCTTCAACAGGGAGAAGGCTACTGGTACACTTGAGCCCCATCCCATATGCAACCACCAGTCACTAACCAGATCCATAGCTGGGCCAAGGGGGGGACAGTCCTCCCCCAGACACCCCCTCTCCCATCATGAGGTGCAAGCTATAGGGGAGAGGAGTGTGGAAGTGGCAGGGTCAGTGGTTAATGGGGCTGGGTGGTTGCCAGTTACAACCTGAAGGCAAAATGTGAATATTCAGATGAGAGAAACACCTCTACGGAAAAAAAGTTCCAAATGTGAGGCTGCCCAGTGGTGTAATGTTAGCAAGTCACACTACCATTTTGGTGACTTGAGTTCATAGACAGACCTGGAGGAGAATTGCATTGAACAAGTAAGTTATTTTTCCTATAGATGCTATGTTTTAAATACCGGTGCCCATTCTATTATTGTTCGGTCTTTACTGGTCTTTTAGCAAAATCAATTGATTTTAACATACATATTGGTGGTAGATAGATAGATAGATAGATAGATAGATAGATAGATAGATAGATATTTATTTTTATTTATCACGCACCCGATTCCTGGGACTCTAAGTGCTGTACAATAAAACTATAATACAAAACACAATTAAAAAAAAAGGTAAAAGTAAAATGGTAAATGCCATTTTAAAACGATATGATTTATTTTATGTCTCCTTCAGCCAAAGAGTTCTAAAGCAGAGCATAGCTGCATCATGCCAACAATGGTAGAACTGAACAAAAACATAAACTACATCATACAGTTCTAAAATGGTGCTTACCAGCAGTGTATGAAGTAAGAACACCCACTGAAATTACTAAAAGGCCAACAAAAATGGAACAAGAATGGAATGTGAACCAGTACTTTGAAAAATGGCTTCTACAGACAAAACAGGCTTGTAGGTTAATGGTAGTTCTCTTCTGAGATGCTCGGCCCACTGTAGCAGCAACCCCTGTGTTGTGCCAGGCAGCCTGTTCTTTTTTTACCAGGGAAAGGTTAAAGCTGCATGAGTGTGAGGCCATACTGGGAGTGTGAAGAGCCAGCATGGGGGTGGGAGAACAAGAGAACTGAGGAGAAAGTTGGAGGACAAATGGAGCCTCTGGCAAAAGGAAGGGTCAGTACTCTTGGGGCCCTGCACCACTGCCTGATTCCCCATGAACCTTGTGGGAAGGTAAGTGGGGCTGTCAGGGTTGGGAGATCACCTGACCACCCAGGTCAGAGGTGGGGAAAATAGATGGACTGAAAATAAAAGCCAAGTGTACAACAAGCTTTGAGGCAGTCCGTGAGATTTTTACAAAAATCAGTGACTGTACAGGTGAAGGCACATTTTCCCCACTCAGTCTTAACTCTGGGTATCTTTATACAGAGGATGTTTGTGGAGTGGGTGGAATACAAGAAGACAACCGATGAAAGCTAAGATTAAAAACAATGAGTTACCATGAACACACATGTCTAGATAGGTCAACCGATGGAATTTGGGATGTGAGAAGAGTTATATATTCCTACTGCAGCAAACACAATTGACTCAATTTTGCCATGCTAATTGTGTTTTGTGTGCAGAACTGGTATCCATCAGTAATGCATGCTAACCTCTGCTCTCCTTTGTGCATCTCTCAGAGGAGTTTTACAAATGGAGGAATTGAAATGCTGCAAAAAGCAATGCAATACCAGTTTCATCATTAAAGGGGTGGCGAGGGTATTGTGGAGACTAGTTTAACTATTTAACTAATCCACCAAGAACATAGGCTAATAGCCAGTTCTGACACTGTAGTGCAGCATTTTTTTGGAGAGGGGCTGCACTATCGAGGTTCCAACCTTCAGATAAGACAAACTAAAGTCCCTTCTGTCATCTCTGGTAGTTGTCCAGGTGAAAGCTAAAGATCCAATGGCACTTACCGTAAGAGTAGAGGTTTTTACTTGGTGTACTGGCCAACATTCCCCTTGTGAGTAAAACAGGTCCATGCATTCCCCCCACTAAGAGACACACCTGGAAAGAAGCTGTCACAGCTTAGTGTGCCTTCCTAGTAGAAAACGCCAAACAAATAATAAAATAAAACATCTTTCAAATTCCTAATGCCTTCATTAAAAAAAATGTTTGTTACCTCTGAACTCCCTTCTTGGGTTTACTGCTTTTTTTTCCATTAAAAACTGCATAAGAAATAATAAAAGTGTCTGCTTACAGTCCCATGATTTATTACATCACAGCCCAATGGTTTCTGATCTATGCAAGTGGATGGGTTGTTTCCCATTGAAACATTGTGCTCCCATGTGGGTGACCCATGTTTAGGCACAAACTCAGGGGCCTGTAGCAGGGCTGGGGAGAGCTCTGTCTTTGACAGTGCATCCTTGCCCGGCGAAGGAGGTGCCATTGCCAACCATCACAGTGACCCTTAGCAGTGGGCTGGGAATCAGTTCCCTTGTGAGGAGAAGGCTTTTATTTTAACACTGCAGAGAGGATGATCAACAAACAACTCTCTAACATCTGATATAGTTAATCATACACTGCTCTTCGCAACATTAGCCTCTTCTGGTCTCTCTGCCTCCTCCATATGCTGGTTCAACTCCTACCTCTCTAATAGAACCCAATCAGTCAAATTAGGGTCCTCAATTTATCTGTTTATTTACTTAAAATTTGATAACCAGGACTGGCACACTGAGCCAAGGCTCGTTTCCAGGTGCAAGCTGGGGGAGGAGGGGAAAGTGGAGCTACATACAATAAAGAGCAGTTGTTAGTATTCAAAGTGCAGCATACAAAACTGCAAGTTTCTCAGGCAGTAAATCCAAACATTGAGTGACCAATCAGAGCAATACGTAGAAACAAGTTTAGTAGTAACATACTTGGTTGCAGTGATCAATGTGTGCTAGAGAGCAACAAAATGGAGTACCAGTGTATTGAGGAGCTGGCAGGGAGTCGAGAACACAGTAGATCCAGGTAGGTGAGTAATGGGACATAGGATTCCAAGTGTCTCTAGGGGTTTCCAAGAGGTAAGTCCTTGGTCCCTTTCTTGTCTTTGTTTTTATTAATGACCTCCCCAGCTGTCTTAAAGCATGCAAATCCCACATGTATGTGGATGATAACATCATTTTCTCCTTTGGTCACTCCCTCTCAGACATTGAGCTTACTCATCAGTCTAACTTTAATAATTTGCAGAAATGGTTCCTTGCCAATCAGCTAGCTATGAACACACAAAAAACAGTTACTATGCTCTTTGGTGCTGCCCATTGGTTGCATTCAACCACCTCCACTCTGAAGCTGAGCTCCTTATCTGGTGACCCCACTGATTCTGTAACGTCCTATAAATACCTTGGGGTGACGCTAGATAAACAGACTATTCACTCCACAATAATTCATATAGTGGAAAAATGTCTTGCCAAACTAGGGGCTCTCTATAGGATTAAAAACTGTCTCCCTTTTAAAACCAGAAAAACTGTGATGGAGTGCTCAGTGTTCCCACTGCTGAACTATGGGGAATGTAGTTTTCTCCAGAGTCTCCTTCTCTACCATAGCAAAACTTACCATCTTCTCCAGCTCACTGTGTACATTTCTGCTGGCCTGCCCTCCCTGCACCCATCATTGCACAGTGTGTGAAGACCTAATGTGGATCTCCCTCGCTATAAGGCAATCCTTCCATATTGCTTGCTATGCACCAAATACTGGTCTGGGAAACTTCTGGGATATCTCAGTGATTTATTTACCCCCCCCCCATCCAGTCCCTCATACTCTCTAAGGTCGGAAGAGGGACAAAGCCTACAAATTCCCAGGTATAGACTCACTGTGGGCCAAGCCTCTGTCAGGTACAGACTTCCCCATATGTGGAACAGTCTTCCCTCCTCCCTAACTACCATTACCAGCCTCCAGTCTGTGAAGGCTAAGCTTAAGGAACACAACAGGACCCCTTTGCCCTGCCCAAATTGCCCTAGAAATATTCCTTAACTATTAATGGGGTCCTGGTCCAGTTCATTTACTCCTACCCTAACCTGTGATGGGGCTTACCTCATGAATATTATATACAGCAGTAGTTAACTTCTTTTGCATTGAACGACTGTGTTCCCCTAATACTTGAGTGTCTGAGGGGCTGATTCTCAAATGGTTGGTGCAAGTCACGCCAAAGGTGAGTTGTGCCAAACGCCATTGCACCAGGGACCCTGCACCTGATTCTGTAGCAGGCAGGGTCCCCACAGCTAAGTCTCATGACTTGTGCCAACTGGAGCGATGCACCAAACAGAAGACATACCTGCATAGATTGCAGCAAGCCTGCGGCATACCACAGAAGAAGGGTGTAAGTGCCCCCCCCCCAAGTCCGGATCTCCAGTTTGAATAAATTGTAAAGCCCCACAGAGCTATGGTCCCCCCAAGTCCCAGTCCCCAGTTTGAATAAATTATAAAGCCCTGTAGGGCTATCAGACCCCCCCAAACCCTGATCCCTGAACCCCAATAATTGGTCCTGAAGACTAATAAAATAAAAACAGTCCCACATCCCTGTTAGCCCTGGTAGTCTAGTGGCCCCCACCCAGCAGTGCCAGACCACCTGGTCCCCCCAATCCGTACCCAGCCAGCTACTGGCACAGCCCACCTCTCACCACTGTGGCTAGTCGCTGACTGAGCTTTGTATGAGAGCATACTACTGTAAATAGTACGCACTCAGTGAATGATAGCAGCTGTACTTTGATGGATGTCCTCCGGGGGTTGTTTTAGAATCCCAAATTAGGGGATGTGGCATCCACTCTTACAGAATAGGGCACAACTGCTGCTGTAAACCCCCTTGTGCCATGTTGCATCAGGGTTTATGGCGCACCATGGCACAAGTCCAGTTTGGAGCAAGCAGCCTGTGACATGTCGCAGGCTGCTTTCCAGAATCCAGCATGTTGCAACTCATGGCACAAAGTGCTACTTGCGTCATTCCTGTTGGTGCAAGTCACTTTGTGCCATGCATAAACCTTTCTAGAATCAGCCCCTGAATGTTTAACTCTGTATATATGCTCTATTAATTGGTGACTTGTATACATTTTGTCCTGTATATCTGCTGACTTGCTGACTTCGTACATATATATATATATATATATATATATATATATATATATATATATATATATGTGTACCATTACTACTGAAATTGTTTGTGTTGTATTTCCCTTTCTTCCTGCCCACCCCCATCACAACTGGAACACGAGTCCATTTGGACTCTGCTTGTCTGGTAAAATATATCACAAATAAAAATAATTACAGTTGAGTAATCAAAAACTGCTCAGTTATTATCTTTGTTAGGGATCTTAAAAAAATTTCCGGCAGTACAGGAGTTACCTTCTCAAATGTTTCTCTTGAATTGAAAGGGATCATTTAATCCAGTGCAGCTAAATGGATGTTTGACTCTAATCTTATTACTTTTAGACTGAGAATGTGATTGTGAGATGGCTGCATTCGACTTCAGGGCTCCCAGATCTACATGGATTCCTGTGTTTTACAGGTATCAGGAGCCATCTACAGGGAAATTCTTCCTATAGACTAGCATTTGTTATATAGGAAAATAGAGCAATTTGGCTTCCATACGAACTAAGGTAATCTAAAGAAAAACACAGGAAAATCACCTTGGAGTTACATGGAAAATGGAAAATCAATCTGGGAGCACTGCTACTTTGCTACTTAGTCTGCAGCTTCAGCAACATGGTTTTGTTCCTTCAGTGTCTGGTGAGTGCTTGTGTAACCCACCCCCACTGGCCCCCCTTGTCTAACTAGCAGAGCTGCTCCTCTCACCACATGGTGCCAAAGAGAGGGATGGGGGTTGTCACTACAGTTCAGTTTACTAGTACATCTTCTTCTGAGCCTGCCATACACAGACAGGCAAACCAAGTGTGGCAACTACCTGGCACACACCTGGTGGGACCATTTACCATGGTCGTCAACATAGGTCCATGGGGGAAAATGTTTACTCAGAATTATGCTAGGTTTGCATTCTGGACAGGGGCACCCAAGAAAATCCAGACACAGTGGAAGAAATAACAATACTGTCCAAACCAGGTTGGGGATTATAGAGTGTGGCTTTTATTCACATACACAGAGAATAATCACAAAGTGAAGATGGCCCCCCATAGGGCTACTCCTACTGGTAATGCAGATTACTGAGGTGCAGATGTAAGCCCTAGGGAGCGCTATCCCAAGGGCTACTACCCTTGCCTGCTTGGCTAGTAGCAGGTTAAGGGGCAGAGTTCTGAAACGGGTGCCTCCACCCGGAGGTCAGGGTTGGTAGTGGTCAAGCTAACCTGGGCACAGCCCTCCGGGACACTGTAACCCCCCTCTTTCCCCTCTAGTGGCCTGAACACTGTACAATAATCACTTTCACAATCCCCCTGGTACACCACACAAGTACCCACACTGTTTGCACTTACCACCAGGGCTGGTTCCTCTGGCTCGACCCTGGGGACCCCCTGTAAAACAGTACAGTACTTTGAGCACAAACTGGAACCACAGTCAGATTACATGCAGAAAAAGTTAGATCTGATTTATTCAGGGGACTTGAACAAGGGAGGGACAAAATCAGGTTAATTAGCTTAAAGGTTATATCAATCAAGCAGTTATGCGTATGCTTTGAGTCCCCACACACAGTCCACCTCTGGGTTTCCAGGTAGAGAAGAGATGGGCTAGCCAGGACAGTTGCCCGGGGTTGCAGCTGGTTGGGGCCCTGTGATGGAAAACACAACATGCACAGTACACAATATTTGTAATCTGGAGCCAGAGGGCTCAGTTCTTAAAGGAAACAAAACAACAAGACAATCAGATGACACACTCAGATTAAGCTGTTGTTGTAGGGAGCTACCCCGGTATTTACTCATGATACCCAAGACTGGACACAGGCTGGACGAAAATCGAGACTGCCGGTGGTCGATCTGGAATGCCAGGAGAAGCAGGGCCCACACAAGTCGTAGAGGCGTCGTTCCTGTTCAAGCGTGGAGCAGGGGGCTGATCCCCAGGCAGGTCTCTCGTCGATAGCTTCTCTGTGCAGTGGGTAGTCTGGCTGGGTCAGTCTGGAAAAGCCCAGACCACATTAAGACAAGTTCAGAAGCAGTCCGTTTTGGGCTGGATACAGCTTCCAGCAAGCAGAACACAGTTCACACAGTGGGGAACTAACTCACAACCCACTAGCAGCTCATAGCACATTTACATGTACGGGAATTCTGTGGTACCAGGCAAAGCGCTCCCCGGGCACAATCGCAAAGTCTCTGCACACACCGGGAGCTTAGGGGTAGCTGGAACTCCTGACAGGCCGATTGCATTCAGCAAAAATATTCGGTCTTCTTCAGGTTGAGCCTGGCCCATTTCAGCAGCTTACTTTAGTCACACAAACTTGGATTTAGTCCAAAATAATTCTCATCTCTCCCTCTCAGGAGCAGCACACCGGCATGCAGGCCAAAAACTTAGCCTTTTCAGAGTTCTCTCATGCAAATTCACTCAGGATTGCTGCTCAGAAAACTTCAGCTCCTTCTTGCTCAGCTTCCAGCTTAATTCTAACAGAAAACTGCAAGCAGCCCGGGACTTCCCCAAGATCCAAAAGCTTTGGTTGACTGGTTTGGCTGACAGTCAAAGCAAGAGCTCCCCCTTCAGTTGCAAAAAAAGGTGCAAAAACTCAAACCACAGTTCCTAAGATTTTGAATTCAGACAGCTCCTGTAGTCCGGCTACATTTTAGGTCCCACCAGAACTGATTGGTCCAATTTGCAGTCCAGGACAAAAATAGTGGAGACAAACAAAACAGTCCTTGCTACAAAGAAAGCAGGTTAGACAAACTACATTATCATTATCATTCTGAATGGTTTTCAGCAAATAGTTACATCTTTCAACAGAGCTCCATCTCAGATTACTTATGCTGCAATTAAACAGCTCTTAAAGAGACAGTGCACAGAGGCTATACAGGCTCTGGCAATCACATTTAAACTGTTAAAATGCAGGACACCAGCCTGGCAGTGAGCATGTAGGCAAGCTCAAGGGAGACTTTTTGGGAACCCCCATTTGTAGGGCGGGTTACGCAGACATTCCTAAATTCCCATTTAGCATAGGCATACTGAACACACACAGCGAACTCTCAGGTTCTTTTTTTTTAAATATCTTTTTATTATATCTTTCACACACATACATACAGGAACGCATATAAGTTATTACAATATAAATATTACAGGCGGGCTAAAACAGAGTAGACTTCTATTATTTATCCTTTACTAGTGTTAAAGTTCATAACTTGGTATTAGACCATTTCTTATCTTTTTTAGACTTATTTAATCTTATTCGAGTATTAGTTTGACCAGTTCCCATTGAATGTGATTCTTATGTAGGAACTAGGTAAGAGATGAAGATAATTCAAATCAAAAACCTTTTGAGGCAGTTTTCATGGACAAAAGTTTGGGTCAGTGGATGTTATATAGTGAACTCACTTTTGCCATTTCATTGCTGAAGTTGTCTTACCCTCCCCCCCCCCATGCTCAATATTAAAGGTCTCTGCTCTGTATATATCAAACATTATTTGTTTCTATTCTTGTATAGCTGGAATCAGGGACGTCATCCAGCGTCTAATAATTGTTTTTTTTGCAGCTATATAGCAAATTCATAAAATTGTGTGTCCCCATTGGGGGGAGTGGTCCGGGACAATCCCCACTAGAAATTGTTCAGCTGTTATTTCAATTGACTCAGAAAATAATTTTGATAGCTCATTTTGGAATAAGATCCAGAATGGCATAAGATGGGGGCATTGCCAAAATATATGCCCCAGGGTGGCAACCAAACACCCACAGCCTCTCCAGCAGTGCCCATATTTCTCAGGGGGATATTTCTGTAGGTTGGAAGGAGACCGAAAGTATCTGGAATGACATTTCCATGAAAATTCCCTCCAATGGGGGCAAACAACAGATTTTATTTTGGTCAAGGTGGATCGAGACCAGTCGGTCATGGTAATCTCTATTTCTAAATCTCTATTCCATCCATTCAGAATAGAGGCCGTGGATGATGGAAGACTGTTTCTAAGGGCTCTGTATATGATACCTATTAAATGCGAAGCCAGGTTACCTTTTATTGCTTCTGTAAAGAGCTTAAGTAGATCCAGCTTTGGGGAAGGTAGGGAGGGCTGAATGATTTTGTTCCGTAGTATATGGTTTCTTAGCTGGAAGTAACGAAATCTATCAGAGGAGTTAAGACGATATTGGAGTTGGAGTTCATCAGAAGGGATGATCTCCTCCTTTCCCAGAAGTTGAAATATGTGAGTCAATCCCACAGATCTCCACTGTGAAAAGGTATGATCCATGAATATTGGGACAAAACTTTCGTCTTGTGATATCACTTTGCAGTACTCATAAACGATCGATAGGGTACCAGAGCACCTCAGTTTTCTCCATATTTTATAAGGTTGCAATGTGATTCCAGTTAAAGCTGAGGGGTTAAGCGATCTCCTTTCGGAAGAAAACAGAATCTTTTTTATATCAAAGAGGTCATTTAAATGAAACTCTATGTTCTTCCAAGGAGGGGAGGAGTAGGAATCAGTCAGCCACAACAACACTATTCTAAGAAAGGAGGTTTAGGCATGCAAATTCAAGTCTGGGAAGTTCAACCCACCCTGGGAAAGGGGAAATTTTAAGATAGAGAGTCGAACTCTCAGCTTGTTTTTTCCCCATATAAAATGTAATATCATTTTATTCCAGGATTTAATGTAATATTTCGAGGGGAAGAAAGGAATAGTTTGGAGCAAATATAAGATCCGAGGGAGGATATTGGTTCATATGATAGAGGTTCGTTGATGTAGGGGAAGGAAAGCTGTGTCCCACCTTTCCAGGTCTGCCTGTATTTGTGTTGTGAGAGGTTTGTAGTTACTGAGCTCAAGTACCCCGAGATCTGATGGGATATGAAGTCCCAGATACTTTATTCTTGTGGAATGCCATTTGAATGGAAATAATTTTTTCATTAATTGGTGGGGGAGTAATTAAATGACAATATTTCAGTTTTATTAATGTTTAGTTTGAAGTCAGATATTTTTTCAAAACAGGTTAGAATCTTCCAGGCCTCTGGGATAGATTGGGAGGGAGTTATCAGGGTTAACAGAATATCATCCGCAAATAAACTAATTTTGTGGTCGTGTTGTCCTATTGGTATACCTTCGATCAGGGGGGAATTTCAAAAAAGGGCCGCCAGGGGTTCTAGAAATAAGGCGAAGAGGTATGGGGATAAAGGGCAACCCTGTCTGGTTCCTCTTCCCATAAGCAGAGGGAGGGGATAAGGATCCGTTAACCCGAATATAGGCTCGTGGGGATTTGCATAGATTAATTAAAATAGCAATGAACTGTGGTGGGAATTGGAAACATCTAAGGGTGTCCCATAAAAAGAGCCAGGAGACACAGCCAAACGCCTTTTCTGCGTCTAGACTAAGGAATACAGATGGGATTTGTCTTGTTCAAACATATTCCTGTAAATTCAAGGCTCGATGAATGTTGTCAAAAGTGTTCCTGTACTTAATGAATCCTGACTGATCTGGATGTATGATTTGGGGTAATATCAATTCAAGTCTAGTGGCAAGTATGGCCATATATATTTTATAGTCAACATTAAGAATAGATGTAGGGCAATAGGACCCCGGATCCGAGGGGTCCTTATTTGGTTTCAGAATGGGGGCGATAGTGGCATAATCCCAAGATGGGGGGGACAGACCACCTCGGAAAATATAATTAAATATGTTTTGTAGTTTTGGGGATAATACTTTGTTGAATTTTTTTGTACCATTCCACAGGGTATCCGTCAGGGCCGGGGCAGTGCCCTGGATTAAGTTTTTTAATAGATTCCTCTATCTCAAGTATTGAGATGGGAGATTCTAATTTTTTGATTTGAAGAGGTGAAAGTGTATGAAGGTTAGCCCTTTTTAAGAATTGTGTTGATTCACTGTGTGGGATTGATGGGGAGGGGGAGTAAAGTTTGAAGTAATAGTCTAGAAAGGCCTGTTAGACATGTTCCAGCGAGTGATGTACTCTACCAGATGTTGGATTCTTAAGTCTTAATATTGTAGAGGACCCTTTTCGTACTCGTAGTTTATGGGATAGATTCTTGATAGCCCTGGGACCCCCCTCATGGATTGATTGTCGTAAGTAATAGAGGGACTGCTGAACCTTATTGTCCATGATCTGTTGTAAATCAGCTTTTGTATTATTGATTAATTTTTGCAAATCCACATCACCCTCTCTATATAACAACTGCTAATTTGCCAATTGTGTTGAAAGTTTTTGATATTTGTGTTCTTTCTCTTTATATTTTCTAGAAGAGTATGCTATTAATTCACCACGAATGGTGACTTTCATCGCATCCCATTGTATTGCCATTGGAATATCGGGATCAGCATTTTCTGAGAAGAAAAGGGAAACTCTAGCAGAGAGACTCTCCACCAGTTCCCTATCAGTCAAAATTGACAGGTTGAGTCTCCATAGGGTAGTATTCCTCTCTCTTCCCAAGTCCAGAGTTAGAATCAGAGGGTGGTGGTCGGAAAAGTATCTTAGGGCCAATATTTAAATCTTGAATCATTGATAGATGTTCACATGTCGTAATCATGTAATCTAATCTGGAGTGAGATTTGAATCTGGGGGAGTAATAGGTGAAACCTGGGCTAGAAGGGAACAATCGCCTCCATATATCAACTAGACCCAAATGTTCAATGTTTATTTTAAATTGTCTAGTAGTGGCATTGTTCCTGTGTTTTAGTGGATTAGAACTGTCTATACGTGGGGCCAGGGTCAAATTCAGGTCGCCACCCAGTATTAACTGGCCCTGTAAGATTTCTAATAATTTGGATATAAAGCCCCTGTAAGTAGGGAAGTTTGATTGAGGGGGAAAATAAACGCTGGCCAGCGTGACTTGTTTTTCATATAGTATCACTTTTATAATTACATAGCGACCATGGGAGTCAATAAGTGTTTGCTGAATCTCAAAAGAGGTGTTTCTCGGGATTAATATTGCCGTGCCCCTTTTTTTCCCCCCCTGGGATGCGACGAAGTCATTACACGGTATCTCCCCCCCAATTTAGTTTGGTATGTTCTGACTCTGAAAGGTGGGTTTCTTGCAGAAAAATCAGATCTGATGGGTGTCCTGAGACATGTTGCATGAGCCTTGCCCTATTTATCGGATCATGTAACACCATTAATATTATGGGACATGATTTTTATTGGGTTTATTGCTCCCATTTTTTATAGTTATTAATGTTTTTTCCTTTCTTTCCTTCCCACCAGAGTGAAGATAAAGAGGTTTCCCCGGACCACTCCCAGCAACTCTGCAAAATATATATATGATAAGAAGCCTTTAATTCTGTTGTGTTATATAAATTGTTGAATAAAACCTGGAAATATACTTTCTTTGTCCTGTGTGTGTTTTTGAAACCCCCCTCTACATATAGTACAAACTGGAGTGGATAAACAATCAAACATTAAAAATTTTATAACCATTATATAGATCAAACTCTCAGGTTCTGACTTAAACAGCGAACACTCTGGTTCTGAATTACACAGTGAACTCTCTGGTTCTGAAATGAAGCTTGGCACACATGGCCAGAACTGGTACATTTCCTCTTGACTAGGCACACAAGGCCAGTACTAGGAGACTTTCCCATATTTCATGAGGAAATACTGGTGGCACCCTCAACCACCAAAAAGCACATACAGGCTCACAGAAAAACATAGAAACATAGACTTTGACGGCAGATAAGGACCGCTTGGCCCATCTAGTCTGCCCATTTCCCTACCTACAGGATAGGCTGCAGATCCTAGTTAACCAACAGCCTATTTCTTCCTACCCACCACAAGAATTGCCTTATGTCTGTCCCATGCATTCTTGAATTCTCCCACAGTTTTAGACCCCACAGCCTCCTCAGGAAGGCTGTTCCATGCATCCACTACCCTCTCTGTGAAATAATACTTCCTCACATTGCCCCTGAACCTCCCCTCTATCTTTAAATTGTGTCCCCTTGTTCTTGCACGTCTCTTTTTCTGAAAGATGCTACCCTCTTGGACTTTGTTGATTCCACTGAGGTACTTAAAAGTTTCTATCATGTCCCCCCTCCTTCTTTCCTCAAGGGTATACATATTAAGCTCCTTTAGTCTCTTCTCATACGGCTTCTCTTGCAGACCCTACACCATTTTAGTTGCCCTCCTCTGGACTGCCTCTATCCTGCTATGTCCTTGCGGAGATGGGGTCTCCAGAACTGTACACAGTGCTCCAGATGGGGGTCTCACCAACTGTCTGTACAGAGGGATAACAACTTCCTGTTTTCTGCTGCTGATGCCTCTTCCTATGCATCCCAGTGTATACCCCCAGCCTTCCCTACTGCCTTCTCACATTGCTTGCTAACCTTAAGTTCATCTGATATGATTACCCCCAGGTCCCTTTCCTTTTTTGTTGTTGTTACTACCTCCCCCCACATTGTGTATTCTTCCCCTGGGTTCTTGTTTCCCAGGTGCATTATTCTGCACTTCTTTGCATTGAATCCTAGCTGCCATACTTCTGACCATTCCTCCAACCTTGCCAAGTCCCTTCTCATCCTTTTCACGCCTCCTTGTGTATCAACCCTGTTGCAGATCTTTGTGTCATCTGCAAAGAGGCATACTTTTCCTTCCAGTCCCTCTGCAATGTCACTTATGAAGACATTAGAAAGGACTGGACCCAGTACTGAACCCTGTGGTACCCCACTAGTAACCCCTCTTTCTTCAGAGTGGACTCCATTTACAATTACCTTCTGTGTCCTGTTGTCCAGCCAATGTTTTACCCAGGCTACCACCCTGGGACCCACCCCAGGCTGGTTAATTTGACTATTAATCTTTTGTGTGGGACTGTGTCAAATGCCTTGCTAAAGTCCAGGTAGGCCATGTCCACAGCCCCTCCCTGGTCTACTACTTTGGTCACTCAGTCAAAGAAATCTATTAGATTTGTCTGACATGACCTTCCCGCTGTGAACCCATGCTGCCTTGGGTCCTGTGCTCCACTGGCCTCTAGGTACTCAACTATTCTTTCCTTCAGAAGTGACTCCATCACTTTCCCTACCACAGAGGTCAGACTGATAGGTCTGTAGTTTCCTGCCTCTGTCTTGGTCCCACTTTTGTGAAGGGGAATCACATCCGCCTTCCTCCAGTCCTCGGGTACCACACCATCCTCCCATGATTTATTAAAAGAGTTGCCAGTGGTTTCACTAGTTCTTCCCTTAATTCTTTTTAGAATTCTGGGGTGAATTCCATCAGGCCCCATTGCTTTGTCCACCTTCAGTTTTAGGAGTTCTTGCAGAACCCTTTCTTCTGTGAAAGGACTGGGATCGACCCCCCTATCAAGAGTGCTTCTGTTAATTGGATTAGGCACTTCCCCCTCCTCTTTTGTGAATACTGAGCAGAAATATTCATTCAGTATCCCTGCTTTTTCACTGTCCCTCTCTGCCCACCCACCGTTCATTCTATTCAGCCTCACTATCCCTCCCTTTGTCTTTCAACGCTCGCTGATATACCTATAAAAGGTTTTATCCCCCTTCTTAACTGAGTTGGCTATCTTTTCCTCAGTTTGGACCTTTGCTATTCTGACTTCCCTCCCTGCTTCCTTCTGCCTTAACTGGTACAGCTCTCTGTCCTGCTCTTTCTGTGTTTCCTTATACTTCCAGAATGCTATCTTTTTCTTCCTGACTTTAACAGCCACCTCTTTTGAGAACCATAGTGGCTTTTTCTTTCATTTTGATTTGTTTATTTGCTTCACACAAAGGCTTGCTGCCTCTGTGATGGCAGTTTTGATGATTCCGATTGTTGCTCCACACCTCCTTCTAGCCTGCTTGCTAGTGCTTGTCTGAGGCACTTTCCCATCTTGCCAAAGTCAGCCCTCCTGAAGTCCAGTAGCCTTACTTTTGTATGGCTTGACACTGTAGCTGAGTTTAACGTGAACCACACTGTTTGATGGTCACTTGTTCCCAGATGGCAATCCACTTCTAGATCTGAGATCCTCTCACTGCCCCCGTTTGAGAGTACGAGGTCTAAGATTGCTCCCTCATGAGTGGGTTCCGAAACTAGCTGTCTGAGGCCTGCCACCTGTGGGCATCAAGAATGGCCCTGCTCTTGGATGTGGCTGCAGCAAATGTGCTCCAGTTAACATCTGGCATATTCAGGCCTCCCATCAACAGTATCTCCCTTTCTCTGCCATTCTAAGAATGCCTTCTATCATATCCTTGTCCATTCCTCCCCTGACATGGGGTCTGTACACAACCCCTGTGCGGATTGTGGTGCCCTTTCCAGTCTCCAAGGTGACCCACAGTGTCTCCTCTCCTCCCTGTTTACTCTTTTGTTCAGTTGCTTTTATCCCTTCCTTTACATAGAGAGCTACTCCTCCCCCTCTTCTCCCCTGCCTGTCTCTCCTGTAGGTTATGTACTCTGGTATGTTAACATCCCAGTCATGGTTCTCTGTGTACCATGTTTCTGTGACTGCTACGATATCCAGGCATCCCTCTTCCATCAAGGCCACCAGCTCATGGAGCTTGTTGCCCAGACTACAGGCATTGGTACTCATTACCCTTTATTTCCTAATGGCCTTACTCCTTTTTGCCCCATCCCTGTCCTTCTTGCCTTTGTCACTTTCTCCATTTACCCCTGCCCTTCTCCCTATCGACACCTCTATGTTGGTGTTTACCGCACTTACTACCATGATTTTTTGGGGGGGGCTAGGTTTTTCTGCTCCTTTCCAGGGCCTCCCCTTGGTTAGTTTAAATGCTTGCCAATGAAGCATTTAAACCTATCACCTAGGATCCTGGTTCCCTCCTGGACAGATGCAACCCATCATGCCAGTATAGGCTTGCATCGCCCAGGTGGACCCCCAGTCCCCAGTGAAGCCAAATTCCTGAGCTCCACACCAGTTTTTCAACCACTGATTGAATCCCATGGTGCGGAACACCCTAGCCTCTCCTATGCCATAGATGGGCAGCACCTCCGAGAATCCAACCCACGTCCGGGTAAACTATTTTTTTCAGACACTGTAATGCAGCATGGGGGGGGGTGCTGCACTTCTGCAGTGCTGTCTTTCAAATGAGACATTTAACTGAGGTCTCATCTGCCTGGATTGGTGGTAGTTCAGGTGGATGCTAAAAGATCCCATGACACTTATTGAAAAAAAGTAGGGGAACTCCCCCAGTGTCCTGGCCAAATTTCTCCCATTCACTGAAAATACCACCAACAGCTCAATCTGGTTCAATTTCAGTTGCTTACCACCTGTATCCCCCCTCCCCTGGTCGCCCCTGAAAAAGGGACTTCTAGGCCCAGTGGGCTTACCAGGTCAACAAAATTCAATAAATAAATAAGATGGCAGCTGGAGAGGTCTTGTTATTACATTAGTGGACGGGTAAAACTGCATGCAGCATTTTTAGCAGTTTTAGAGAGTTACCTAGGTGCAATAAATTGTCTGCCATTAATACAAAAACTCATTTTGCTGCAGTAAAATTATCGAGTATGCCTATATGATGAAAAGGAAGACATGGCCAAGCCCTGTAGTTAACAGATCCAGTCCAGTAACATTTTACTCATCCACTGCATGCCCATGTCTTTAATAAGAACATATATTAGATAAACGGGAAATGAGGGTGTAAAGGGCACACAAAGCTTTATTGCATAGGACCCCAAAGCCTTTATGTAATTGATAAATGCTCCAAGTTGCAAAAACACACTTACAGTACTTTAGGCCACTTCTCCCCTACAGGATTCTTCATAATTTAGCTTCCAGTACTCTAAAAGGAAAATACTCCAACTAATTAAAGAACTCCACCCCCCATCAAACTTCTTTTTTTCAGAAATAAGCATCAAACCCTAGAGGTAAAAGAAAGAACATTTCGATTCTATTTTCCCATGCCCAACCCCTCCTCACAGCCCTTCTGTGTGCTCCAAAACATTTAAGAACACCTCTGTGTAAAGTTTAAATCATACATAGACTGGATTATTTTAATATGGTGAAAGAGCATGTGTGTGCCTTGTGCCTGTATGTGATGTGTGTGTGTGTGTATAAACATAGGTACTGTGAATAGCAAAGAGAAACAGAGCTGGCAGGTACCCGGTACAATTAGCTAACAAGTGGCTGTTTTGTGGAGGATTGTTGTTGATGTGTTTTAAGTGCCTTTTTGAGTGGAAAATGTTGGGCGTCGGAGAGAGGCTGAGACAAAGGCAAAATGCATTAGTTTTTATGGATTCTGTTTGCGCACATCTGACGTCCTTCTTATTATGGCAACACTTCAGCTTTCTGGAAAAAAAAAGTGATTCAAATAGGCAAACATTCACATAATGGTAAGGAACATTCAACTGGGCCGAACGGAACAGATGGGACCCACTGTTCGCATTCGCGAATGGCTGATTTAAAAAAAAAAAATAGAACTGAGGAACAATTATGTTGTTAAAAAGGGTAATGGGCACATTGTAGAAACCCTGCCCTCAGCTGCTAACTCACTCAAGGACAAAAGTCACCATTTAAAAGAGAGGTTGGGAAAATTAAAAATAAAAGAAGACAAGAAAAAAGGGAAGCAATAAAAGGTGAAGTTAGTACATTAACTGCAGTGATTTCTTTAAGTGCCATACACTCACATATAAACGCACAATAGACTTCTGTGTTTACAAACTGCACTAGTGTATGCAGTTGGGGGGGGCGGCTTTGGGGTTTGAAGACCCCTCCCCCCAACTTGCAGAAAGATCGGAAAAGTTCCACTTAAGTGCAAATGTAATAAAAGGTCATCCTTTCTGGTTAAAGAGACCCCCTCCATTTAAGCGAGATATGCCATGAAGTGGTAAACAAATTATTTATTTATTGAAATGTGCCATTAATGGCTGATAGAAGGATTAAATGTTTTTCTGTCTGTTTTTTCCTTTTGTTTGTTACAATACATTAAATACATTTTGCTCATTCTTGATGATCATTAAGAATTGTGTGTGGACCAGTGAGTGATGGGGTGATTAGGTATTTTTCCATTCGTACATTTCTATCTAATAATTAGACTTCCGCACCTACTGTTGTCACAATGACTTCCTTCCACTTTGTGGTGCGGACACAAACTAGGGTCACTAAGTAAGTTGTAGCCCACCAGAACAATGTCTTTTGTTTTGGCAATTGTTCTGGGCCTACACTAACACTTTTCATTTTGCAAGCTATTCTTGATGTCCTTGGACGGTTTCTGGAGTCACCATGACTAAGATAGTGAGCACTACAGCTCATGCCACCAAACACTGACTGAACATATGAACATAAGAATAAGCCAGCACAAGAAGGCCTTACATTACATAGAAACATAGTAGTTGACAGCAGATACTGACAGCAAGGCCCATCCAGTCTACCCATTTTTTTCTACCTTATGAATGTGCCATAGATCTTTGCTCTGTCAATGGCCTATTTATTCATACTCATCTGTATTACTCCCTTATGCCTATCCCATGCCTGTTTGAAGCCCTGCACTGTATTCACATCCACCACTTCCTGAGGTAGGCCATTCCATGCATCCACCACCCTTTTTGTGAAAAAGAACTTCCTCACATTACCTCTGAATCAGCCTCCCTCTAATCTCACGCTGTGTCCTCTTGCCCTGCTATTTTTCTTATATTGAAACATGTGAGACTCTTTTACCTTGTTAATGCCCTTAAGATGTTTAAATGTTTTGATCATGCCACCTCTCTCCCTCCTTTGTTCTAGGGTATACATACTGAGCTCCATTATTCTGTCCTCATATGTTTTCTGATGCAGTCTCTGCACCATTTTGGTTACCCTTCTCTAGACTGCCTCCATTTTGTTAATGTCCTTGTGCAGGTACAGCCTCCAGTACTGCACGCAGTACTGCAGATGGGACCTAACCAGTGTCTTGTAAAGAGCGATTACCTCCCTCTTACAACTTATGATAGTCCTACTAATACACCCCAACATCCCTCTTACCTTACCGACTGCTTTAATGGTCTGCTTGGATGATTTCGGGTAATCTGTGATGATGATGATGATGCCCAAGTCTCTTTCTTCCCTTGTGATTGCCAGCAACTCCCCTCCCAACCTATAGGTAGCTTCAGGGTTTCTCTTCCCTATGTGCATGATCTTGCACTTCTTTGCGTTAAATTCCAGTTGCCACTCTTCAGACCATTTTGCCAGTTTTTCCAAATCTCTTCTCATTCTGCCCACCCCCATCTAGATCATTTACTCTGTTGCAGATCTTGGTGTCATCTGCAAACAGACAGACCTTACCCTCCAGTCCATCTGCAATGTCACTGATAAAGATATTGAAGAGGACTGGCCCCAGGACTGATCCCTGAGGTACCCCACTTGTAACTTGCATCTCTTCTGACTTATGTCGTTTACCACCACTCTCTGTTTTCTGCCCGCCAACCAGTTTGCCACCCAGTTGATCAACTTCTGAGCCACCCTGAGCCTACCCAGCTTATTAATCAATCTTCTATCTGGAACAGTATCGAAAGTTTTGCTGAAGTCGAGGTAGGCGACATCAACTGCACCCCCTTGGTCCACCACTCTGATTACCCAGTCAAAGAAATCTATGAGATTAGTCTGACAGAACCTTCCTGTTGTAAACCTGTGCTGTCTTGGATCCTGTGCTCCTATGGATTCCAGGTATTGCACTATCCTTTCCTTAAGGAGTGCCTATCTAGTCTGCCCAATGAGGGGCTCATGTGATACTTCTTTACATGTTGCTTTGTCTCCCCCCTCCCCTGACTCTCTTACTTTATGCCGTCCATAATTTCTTTTATGAACATGTTGAACAACACTTGCCCAAGCACTGATCCCTATGTACCCCACTGGTAACCTACCCCTTATCCCTGCATATTCTCCCCCCCCCCGCCAACACTCTCGGAGTTCTTTCCCGCAACCAACCGGTTCACCACCCACCCAGTCATTTTGCCCCACACCCCCAGGTCTTCCAGCTTCATGATTAATCTCTTATGGGGCACCAAGTCAAAGACCTTGCTGAAGTCTAGGTACTAGTTTGTCTGCTGCTTGACTTCTATCCACTGCCTTTGTTACACAGTCAAAGAACTTAATCAAGTTCATTTGGCATGACTTCCCTACCACACAGTCATGCTGTCCATTGTATTTAAGCTTGTTTGCCTCTAGGAACTCAACCAACCAATCTGCCTTACCTCATGCTACACTGGCGACCTGGGTTCTATTGAACCTGGGTTTTTAGGGGCCAACTGAGGGGGGGAGGATGGAAGCAGGATTGAGCAAGCCACATGGCAGCTCTCCTCTCCTGACTGGGTCTCTAGAGTCATCCCCATCTTGGCTGACACCTAGTGGAGGCTGGGTGTCAGAGCACAGGTGGTCGGAGGCTGCTGCAATATCAGGGAGGGTGGAAGGGAAAGTGGGCCGGGAGCGCATGGGCACCTTCATGAGTATGCATTCTCCGTTGCCATGACCCCAGGGCTGGGGAGAAAAACAGGAGGAAAAAGGTTGGCACGGCAGGGTCATATAATGCCCGCCCACCACACCTCCATTCACCATACCACCGACACCTGCAGCACTTACTGGATTGTACTTGGGGGGAGGCCCTCCCTCTCCTGAACCCACCATGGGAGGAAAATCCATGGTGGTATCTTGCCAACAGGTTAGCCAGGGAGGTGGTGGATGATGAAGGAAGTGGTAGGGCCAGCTGAAGGGAGCATACTCTGCCCATGGCCAGGAGAGGAAAAACCTATATGGAAAAAGAACAGTTTTCATCAGCTTGCTGATGATTGATGTTGTCAAGCTGACTGGTATGTAGTTCCCTGGGCTATACCTTGCCCCATTCTTATGTAAAGGCGCCACATCCGTGGTTCTCCACTCTTATGGCATCATGCCTCTGTCTACAGAGCTACTAAACTGGTCGGCAAGAGGAGTTGCCAGAACTGTTGTCAGATCCATCAGCACCCTAGGGTGCATACCATCTGACCCAGGAGATTTACCCACTTTAAGGGCCAAAAGTCCCTTAAGGACCCTGTCCTCCATGATTTGCTCATCACACATCTGCATCCCCTTTACCTCCCTATTCCTATCATACCCTGTGAATGAATGGGAATCTGTGGTTAGCAAGACAGAAGAACAGAGCTGAAACAAACCAACTCTCCAGCATTAGGAATGTATCTTTCTGATAGATATGAACTTTGGGGTTGAAGAATCAAACAACACTGGCATTAGTTCAAATCTCATTCAGAACTGATTCAAATGTGGAGATTCAAATTAAAATCCAAGCTCCAAACTATAAGGTTTCATGAAGAACCCCCCACCATCCCATGCAATAGTTTTAGCTGCAGATTTAACCGGAGAAAGCAAACCTGAACGTTGCCAGGATCAAATCTAACTGTTCACTTCTTCACCATTTCAAAGGTGTCTCCAGCTGTGCATCATGCTGCACGGCATGCTGGTGTAATGCCCTCCTCCTCCTCCCACTAGGTGGCAGATGTCATTACTAATCCTCTGGGAAACATACTGTCTAGTTAGTTTATTAGGGGGTTAATAGTTAATGTTCCTTAGGGGAGGTGCCTAGGGGAATAAATAGCAGATGATCAGCCATTTTAGCGGGTTGGTCCCTGGGATCTCTATGAGAGAGGCCTCTCCGGTGACCCACTATGACAGGGTTCTATCCCTTGCAGGAGGTCCTAATTGCTGTAAATGTGGTATGGCAGAGATCTTTCCCAAAGAAAGGGAGTGGGTTGAGATCAGGCAGTGCCATAGATGAACTGGGTGGTGAAAATGTCAGTTGTTTGCTAGAACACTGCTTCTGTATTGGAGCTTGCATGATTTATGCACAAAGTGTATTTATGTACTATTATGTATTTGTATTCTATGTGATCTTTAATTTTTTTAGTTTTTGTTTATCTGGTAAGTGCACTAGCCATAAAATGCCTATTTTCAGGCATGACCATGGAGACCACTGGACTACAATAAAAAAATACAGAACTGACAATTTACATCATGCACAGAGTGAATTAAAGCATGGGATGCAGGACTGAAAACTGTGCATCAAATACAGCACAGTAGTGCATAATAACACAAAAGGAGAATGACATCAAACTGCATCTAGGAAGCAACAGCTTCATCCCAACTCATGCCTGACAAAGAAACCAATATTCCAGTGTACTTACCCAGTTAATAAATAAAAACAAACATAAAACATGTAGAATAAATGATGGGCAACTGTGAATTACAAGGGTGGAATATGACTAAGGGGTTTGGGGCCATTAGAAACCACAACAGTGAAGCTCAAGTGGTTTGTGTCACCAGAACCCCGAGACTGAGTTACATCCTTGTAAATCAGAGATGGTCAAGCTTTTATTTTATATAAATGTGGTTAATACATCCCCTGCATCTCAAACACTGGCAGCTCCATTTTTGCTTTAACTTTATTTAAAGTAGGACATACTCAGACATACCTTACCTCCCAACAATGGGAGAGTACTTCCTTCTCCATAAGATGCAGGTACATATTAAAAATACATTTCTTATCTTACATTCAATAGAAGCTCAGTTGATAATGATACTGGCTGATACTGAAAGTTAGTTACTTAAGGATAAAATAATAATAATAAATTATCAAGTAAAATAATACAAATTTAGTAAAATAGTAAATGAATGCCCATGGGTTGTACAAGCCATCAAAAGGTAGGGAACCAGTCTCTGTAGATGGCTTGTTCCAGGGGGAGCAAATCTCCTTGTATTTGCCTAGTTGCCTTCTGACTAGGAATTGTCTCCTTTCCAATTTCATTACTTGCATAAGGGACGTAATCCAGGAGGCTATAGTAGGGACCTGTTTGAGTCTCCAGTACAATGCCAGCTCCCTCATCCCTACTACTAAACCAATTAACCATAATAACTGACCTCCCCTAGGTTTCCAACTACCTGAAGTAGGGAGCCCCAACATAATTTTCATTGGGTTTGATCTAGGTGCGATATTCAGGGTTTTTGATACGATATCAATTATCCCCTTCCAAAACTTATAAACTTTAGGACATTCCCAGACCACATGGAAGAAGTCACCCACCTGGGTGGAACATTTATAGCAATATGGAGAGGTCTCAGGATCTATTTTATGTGCTAATTTAGGGGTATGATAAGTTCTTAGATGGAAATTATATTGAATAGCTCTCAAACGGTTATTAACTGAACATTTTAAGATATTTTTGAAAATTAATCTCCAGTCCCCCCCCCCCCAGTAAGTCCCTCTGGGTAAATATCCTCTTCCCAAGCCCTTTTAATTCTCTCCATAGGGTCCGAAAAGCTCTCCAATAATATTCTTTATCACCTATTTAGTGGTCTAAAACCCTTGGTGTTGGAGAATTTTGTAAATAGTTCCTCCAGTGGAGAACGTTGTATTAAATGGGAACCCTGGAGCCTTGATAGCTCTCCCAGCGCTTTATTTCTGATTCTAAGGAAAAGGAAATAATGGGAGGCATGCAATTTAAAATAATTTTTTAAGGTTACAAACTGGCGCACCTCCCCTCCCTCCAGAAATTGACTAAGCGAAAAAGGCCCTGTGTATTCCATGCTCTGGTATCACTGTTGGTTAGCCTCCCCCACTAAAAGCGCTCGGAGTTATATCAGGGATAGACGTGAGGTATGGCCTATTAATGAATGGGCTGCTGCCCACACCCTCCAGGTCACTCTGGTACATTGATTGGAAATGCTAGGGGGGTCTCCTCCCTCAGGGAGTAAACATATAGGTTATAGTATAGGTGAGAGACTCCTTCACTCTCCATTTTCCTCCAAGTTGGGACTCCTTCCCCATCTCTTAGCAAATCCTGGATATGGGCCAATTGAGCAGCCATGTAATATAGATGCATGTTAGGTAGACTCAGGCCCCCCAAATTATCTGGCAACCACAGTATCTCCTTCCTGATTCTAGATTTCTTTCCTTGCCACAGCAGTTGTGTACACGCTCCCTCCAACGCCTTAAAGTACGTCTGTGGGAGAGAAATTGGAATGGATCGGAAGAGGTAAAGTGCCTGTGGTAGGATGCACATCGTGATAAGATTAACCCAGCCCAGTAAGGTGAGGGGAAGGGCCCTCCAATTAGTACAATCTGTCTTAAGCTTCTGAATCAGAGGCCTATAATTAATTGAGATGATTTGGAAGAGTTTGCTAGGGAGCAGAATCCCTAAGTATTTTATCTGTTTAGTTGGGTTTATTATAGTCCCAGCTATCTCTATTGATGTTTTCCTTTCTCCCAAAGGGAGCCACTCACTTTTGTCCCAGTTAATCTTGTGTCCTGAAAGGGGTCCATACTTCTCAAAGATCCTGCCCAATGCTGGCAGAGCCTCTCCAGGGTTTTCCAAAAGTAACAAAATATCATCGGCAAACAAAGCTACCACCTGATTATCACTTCCCACCCTGCGTCCCCTGATCTCTCTATTTCCCCATATGGCATTCGCCAGTGCTTCCACAGTAAGAACATAAAGCAGGGGTGACAGGGGGCAACCTTGTCTTGTCCCTCTAGACAGTGCGAAAGGGGCCAATATGGTAGTATTAGTTAATATTTGGGCTTGAGGATTGGTATATAAGGCTTTTATCCAATTGAGTAAGGGTTCCCCCAACTCAAACCTGCACAGCACCACAAACATAAAGGGCCACTCGACCCGATCAAATGCCTTTTTGGCATCGAGTGCTCGGAGTCCTCTATGGGCACCTCTCCCCACACCATCTATGAATGACATTAATGGACCTACAGAGATTATGTTTAGCCTACCGTCCTTTAACAAATCAACCTTGATCTATGTGCATCAGACCTGGTAGGACCCTCTCCAACCTATTTGCCAGAATTTTGGCTAAAATTTTATAATCCGCATTAAGAAGCGAAATAGGACGGTAATATCTGCACTTGTTAGGGTCCTTTCATAGCTTGAGGAGCACTACATTGGTGGCCAGCTTCTGAGAGTTTGGCAACTCTCCCTGAGCCAAACCATTTTCTAGAACTTCTCCCATGAGGGGACCAATGACATCTCAGGTGTATTTATAAAATTCGGCAGGGATGCCGTCTGGGCCCAGTGACTTCCCCTTGTTTGTCTGACAGACAGCCTGTTTGATCTCATCGGGGGATAAAGGGGAGTTTAATTCATCTCTTAGGTCTCCACTGAGGAATGGCATTTTCACTCCCTGGAGGAAGTCCTCCAGGTCACCCTCAGGTGGTACCTGAGTAGTATACAGCTGGGTATAAAATGCCCTGAAGACCTCAGTAATTTCTTTCTGATCAAAGGTAGGAGAGCCATCTGGCTTAGCCATCTTTAATATTGCCCATTCTGCTTTCTTGTGATTCACTAGGCTGGCCAATCATTTACCTGACCTGTCCCCCTCAAAGTGCATGAATGACTTTGTGACCACTAGGTCTCGTTCAAGCTTCCAGGAGACAATCTGGTGCAATTTCCCCTTTAATGATTTTAAATTTTGTATTAGTTATGGATGGGGCTGAACCATAGCTTTCCTCTCCAGCTCCTGAACCTCATTCACAAGTTGTTCTTCCTCTTTACGGGATTGCCATTTTTTATGTGCTGCATAGGAAATTGTTTCCCCACGTATGAAAGCCTTTAAGGTGTCCCACACAAAATTTATATGTGTCCCCTTGTCTTTGTTATGATCAATAAATTCCATGATTTTCCCAGTTATATTCTTAATATAATGATCATCTAGGAGCAGGATAGGGTCAAATCTCCACTGAGGCCCTATGGAAGGCTGTGACCCCGCTGACAGGTGTAGCTGCAGTGCAGCACGGTCTAAAATTAGTATGGGCCCGTACACTGCCCTCATGTTATCTGTGACCATCTGAGGGGATATAAAGATGTAGTCTAGCCTAGTATAGACTCGGTGTGAGTGGGAATAAAAAGAATATTCCCTGTCACCAGGGTGAGAGGGCCTCCAAGCTTCGACCATTGCTCTCCCTGCTATAAATTCCTGTAGTGCCGCTACACTTTTAGGATACGGTTTTGTTTTAATCCCCGAATGATCCGACCCGGGGTCGAGGTAAGTACTGAAATCTCCCACCAACACTAAATTATCCTGATAGGGGGCCAGGATTACTCCCAGGTGTGTGAAGAAGTCCGGGGAATCAATATTAGGACTGTAAATTGAGGCAAAGGTATACATCCTGCCACCCACATCTACTTCAGCTATAGCATATCTGCCCTGGGGTCCACCACAGAGCTATTCACCTTATGTGGGAGACAAGGATGTAGCCAAATGGCCACCCCCTAGCCCTAGAGGTAAAGGGCACCACCAAGAGGACTCCCCCCCATGACAAGGAGAGTTTATTTGCCTCTTCCCTTGTAAGATGCATTTCCTGAAGTAGTACCATATCACCTCTTATTTTCTTGATATATGACCACACCCTTTTCCTTTTAACTACAGTTTTCAATCCACTGACATGCCATGATAAAATATTTGTCTGCCATTTTTTCAATGTCAAAATATGAAGAGCTTCATCCACAAGGTAGTACCTAATCTTAATAGTACTAAAAAAAACAAGGCATTGTCCAAACTGTCCACAACTTTTGATTTTTAACAATTCCCCACACTTAGAATCCCCCTCTCATTCCCTCCATATCCCTGAACAAACTTTATTTATTTATTTAGCTTTCGTTGACCAGGTAGGTACACTAGACAAGTTATATGCCTATTTTCAGGTACGACCCGGGAGAGTACAATGAAGATACAGGTTCAAACAGAGTTCATAACAATGAGTAGAGCAATGTACAGAGACACAAAAGAACATGCCAACATAGATACTCTACAGTAAGCAGTAATAGGTAATAGGATTGGACAGCAACCCTGTTCCTCCCTTCCGATTGGCTGGCGCTAAGTTAGGCTCCGTCTGGGACTGGCTGCCTGACAAATCCTCTCCTTTAAAAAAAAAAAAGCTACTTTGGGCGCCTGCTCGCTGTATGCTTCTGGTGGGAATTTTCTTCCCACACCACTCGCCCCGACCCCGGCCTCTATTAAATACTCTTACTGTTAGAAGCTAGGTCAACCCCTACTCTCGTATTGGTCTCAGCACACTCAGCCACATCAGTGCTTAGTCCACCCCCCTTGGATAACCCCGCCTCTTAAAGCTGTTGCTGATCAGCCTTCTAAAACTAGTGCAACATAACACTACTAGCCTCATATAAGGTAGTTGTTCTAACCACTCCTGCTATACCTTGGAGATATTTCCCTGCAAAAATTACCCCTGTGGCTGCTCTCCTTAATAGCTGTATCATTTTGCTAATCTACATACCATTCAGTAGTCCAGGTGACACTTGGCACCAAGGCCAAAAATCTCCCTCTAACTCATACCACGATAGGACCATTTTTATTAATGCTTGGTCTCACTCCAAAGGGCTGACTTCATTATGGCCACATCCTCCCCCAGCACCAGACAATAATTAATAAGCAGGTGCGAAGGTCTCTGACACTTTCAGCCTTAATAACCATGTATATCCTATCCCTTCCTAAACGTACTACTGCCCAGAACACTGCCACCAATAAAGCAACTCATTCCGGAAGGAGTAAAAAAAGGCTACTCAGCAGACTAACAAATTATCTAAAAAAACTACTATTACTTCTCCTACTCTGCTCTGGAAACATTGAATTAAATCCAGGCCCACCCTCCCCTCTGTACACCCCTGCAGACCTACCACGATATAAAGGTATCAGCTTTCTCCATATCGATGCCTGTAGCTTATTAAAGAAGCTAGACCCTATTCAGGCCTGGGCTCTACATGCTTTGCCTGACGTCCTCATGATAACTGAATCCTGGCTCATGCCTTCAGACTCGGACAAATCTATCTATATACCAGGATACTATTCCTATCATTGTGATAGACCCTATAGAGGAGGGGGGGGGGGTCATAATCTATGTGAAGTGTAAATACACAACTACAATCCTTGACTGTACCTCAAAGGCTAAAGAATTTGAATGCTTGGCCCTAAAACTCTCCCTTTCCAAAGATAAGTCACTTCTTATAGCAGCAGGCTATCGTCCACCTTCTGGAGGCATGGCGTTGCTGTCACATCTACAAAATCTTCTTGACTCTGCTAACTCTGAATGTATACTGATGGGAGATTTCCACCAAAATTGGAATGATGATAGCTCAAAGAAGCTAAAGGAATTTTGTGATGCAAATGGACTGGTACAAATGACAACCACTGCCACCAGATCTAACAGAAAAAATCCTGAGCGTAGCTCCCCTCTAGATCCCATACTGGTAAACAAACCACATAACATCTCCCACATTGGAGTATTTTTCAATGACATAAGTGACCACTGTGCTACGGCCTGTATCAGACATTCTCCCCAAATGAAGCCAGTTGCTAAATTCAAAGTCAAACAATGCCTGAAAAACTTCTGCCAGAACTTCTTCCTAAAAGATTTAAGCAACATCAGATGGCAAGACTTCTATCTGGCACCCACCCTTAACGAAGCCTTTAACATCTTTTATAGCCTACTCATAGGATTAGTCAACAAACACGCCCCTCTAAGAAGGATCAGATCTAAAAAAAAGACCTCCTGGTTGGTTCTCTCCCATCCTGAAGAAAGCACTTAAGGATAGAGATTTTTGGTGAAAAAAAGCAAAGAAATCTCACCTAGAAACTGATTGGCTGGCATTTCGCACTTCTAGAAATGCCTGCACCTGACTAATTAGGTCTCAAAAAGGTCACATATTACCAAACTGAACTGGAAAACAACAAAAACAATTCTGCCAAATTTTGGAATATTCTTAAGGAGGTCGTAGGTCAGACAGCCGATTCATCCCTCCCAACCAAAATTGTGTCCGCAGATAATACCTACACAGACAAAGCTGCTGTATTAGAACAGTTCAACGAACACTTTGCTACTGCAGGGCTTGCCTTTAACACCTCTCCCATCAACAATCTCAATCCTGCAGGGGATGCTACTGCTAATCATACTACTAATCTCGACTCAAACCGACCGCATCCTGCCAACTTTAGCTTTCTAACAGTTATGTTTAAATAAGTTGAGGACCTCCTCCTGTCCCTGGATATAAAAAAGAGCGCTGGTGCAGACAATATCAAACCTTACTTTCTAAAACTCGGCCACTTCTATTTAACCGCCCCCATCACCCACTTATTCAACACCTCCCTCAAACAGAGCAAGCTACCTGTGTCGTGGAAAACTGCACACATCCTACCCTTATTCAAATCTGGGGACCCAAGTGATCTGAACAATTATCGGCCTATCTCTATTCTATCCATCCTCTCAAAACTACTCGAAAAAATTGTCAACACCCAGATCAGAGAACACCTTGACTCAGATAACTTGCTAAATCCGGCTCAGTCTGACTTCAGAGCCAAACATAGCACCGTTTCGGCCCTAGCAAAAGTATCCACCAATTGGCAAATTGCCCTGGATTCCAAGAAGTATGTAGCTGCCCTATTCCTGGATCTTAGCAAAGCCTTCGATACTGTGGATCATAACATCTTACTTACTGTTCTGGGTAATATCGGTTTCAATAGCTCTGCCATCAAATGGTTCACCAGCTACCTAACCAACAGGCTTCAGCATGTCAAAGCTATAGGCGATCTATCCCCGCAAAAATCCCACTTACGAGGTGTTCCACAAGGCTCCATACTGGGCCCAATCCTCTTTGCAATCTACATCAACAACCTGGACTTGCACCTGTGCACAACCAATGTGCACTTATTTGCAGATGACACTGTACTCTATACCACTAACTCTTCCTTGGACTTGGTCCACATGAACCTTCAGCAAGACTTCATCACTCTCCAATATAACCTCATCAAACATAAGCTTCTCCTCAATGCCAATGACTTCACTCATCAAATTAAGAGAAGCCTTCAGAAAGGTAGCAGAGATTGATGTCAATCCACAAGCAGATAAGGAATTGTCAGCAACAGAAAACGCAAAGAATCAGAAAAAGGAGTATAAGGATAAAGACCAACAGAAAAGAAAAAACAATTGGAAAGCCCATAATTATAGTGGAAAATACAGGGAGCTACTGAGCAACCACAGGTCGATCAAGCCCTGACCCATGAGTGGTTAAAAGAGGTGAATTTAGGCCACGAGATGAGAGACTAATAATGGCAGCTCAAGATAGTGGGCTACGACAAGATGGTTCACAAAATCCATAGAAAAAACAGGAGAAACAGACAAGTGCAGGTTCTGTAGTAAGAATTAGAAACAGTTGCGCATCTCGTGGCTGGATGTGAAGTACTCATGGCAGAAGGCCTGTATACTGAAAGACACAACAATGTAGCAAGATTGATCCACTGGAAACTGTGCAAACACTATAACATACAGGTAGTAGAGAGACACTGGAAACATGAACCACAAAGAATCACAAAGAATGAAGAAGTAATGATCACATGGGATCACCCAATACCAACAGCCAAGAAAGTGGAAGCAAGAAAACCCGATATTGTAATACAAGAAAAGAGAACAAAGGTAGCATTACTGATTGAAATAGCCACCCTAGTGACTACAGTGTGCTGCGTGACAGAGAGACACAAAATCATGAAATACCAAGATACGCAGTCAGAAACCAAACTGATGTGGAATAAGGACACACAAATTGTTCCAGTAGTGCTTGGAGCAATGGGACTAATCAAAAAGAACTTTCAGGCACATTTAAATATGCTACCAATTCTTGTGACACCTTATGAACTTCAAAAGGAAGCCATTTTGTGGACGTTGCGTGTGCTGAGAAGAACGCTCTCAGCAAACATCAAAGATTAATACAGTACTAATTTCTTGAGTTTTGAATATGCCCTGGCTAAAGAATGGGGTCCATTCTTGCCACGGTATTAGAAATCCCTAAACATTTGGAGACACTAACCCCCAAAAAGACTAAAACCATGATCCTGTTGCCAAAGTCTGCCTCTGGGTCTACACATACCCCCCCAGATTCTAACACTGCTAGATGAACCCCTAGAGACAGTGGATACTTTTAAATACCTAGGGTTCTGGCTAGATAATAAGCTCAACTTCCTGTACCATCTACATGAAATCTCGAAGAAATTAAGGCAGAGATTAGGCCTTTTTTATCGCCTTAAACATCTGCTTACCCTAGAAGCCAGGAAGAGGCTAGTGCAATCCACATTTCTACCTGTACTGGACTATGCTGACTTCCTCTACAGTCATTGCCCTACTACGACGCTCAAGAAACTTGACACCCTTTACCACCAGGCCCTTAGATTTATCCTTAACCTACCCCGTCGCACTCACCACTGTCTACTATACCAGGGGCTGGGATGGCCCTCACTCGCAACCAGGAGAAAAAGAAATACTCTCCTTTGGATGTTTAGAGTGCTATCCAATAATCTCCCTACATACATCTCGAGCTTCTTTGTACATGCCAAGGGATCTTATGGATTAAGACGTTTCTCCATGATTTGCTACCAGACTCTTAGAGTGAAAACAACCCTTGGCCTGGCAGCAATCAATTTTTCTCTGCCTTCACTTTGGAACTCTATGCAAAAATCTTTAAAGCTTTCCACGCTCCCTAGCATCTTCACATTCAAAACACTGATATGGGACCTGTTGAAGGATACATGCAGTTGCTTTAGATGACTCTTTTACCTCAATTACTGGTCCCTTCTGCAAACCTTACACTCCGACGGTCGCCCCTTCTCTCCTAGCAAGAGATCCCCAGCACTTATTCCCTTCTCCCCCAAACTTAGCCTAACTTCCTTTTTTTTCTTTCCTGGCGTACTCTCACTCCCCTTCTCCTCCATTATCTGTTCTTTCCCCCTCCCTTGCTTCTAGTATAAAGATACTAGCCTCTAAATCAGTGGTAACAGCTAGGATGGTACACTTTGCTTTCTTGTAAATAATGTTGGAAACGGTGTATGTAACCTATATTAGACATTATGTATATGCCTCCCATGGCCTACATCTGCTCACTAGCACCACATTAATGTCTACCATATCTGTACTATGTCATATTTTTTTTTTAACCATCCGATTACTGTATTCTATGTATTGTATCGAATTTATGTCCAGGACCGCCTTGAAAATAAGCTTGCTCAATGGTGTTATATGCCTGGTTAAATAAAGTTGATTGATTGATTGATTGATATATATATTCATACAAAACAAATAGTCTAGGTCATTCAATGGCAAGAGCAGTAATCATAGTGTACGAGTGACCCTTTAACAGAGCCACCGAAACAGATAATTCCTGAGCAGATAAACAAGCAGGTCGCATGCATCTCAGTGTAAAAAGGACAGTAGACAGCAATTAGAGCCTGCAAGAGGGACCCCATGGCTAGGTGAGTCCAATTTAGGGACCATGTTAAGGTGGCTTGGGACACCCGCACGCGGAGGTCAATTTCAAGTGCTCCCACAGGGAATTCCGGAGGCACAAGTGGGTGGGAGGAACGAACATGGGCAGAAAGGGTGTTCCATAGCCTAGAAGCACTCATAGTGAAGTCTCTATCCCCCATAAGGGTACGATTATAAGGAACTTTGAGAACCCCAAGACCCTGAGATCTGAGGGAGTATGAGGAGGAGCCATCAGGCATGAGAAGCTGCACCAGCCCTGGAGAGGTGCCAGTTCTGATCACCTTACCCACAAAACAGCCCAGCCCAAAGTTCAAGTGACTTGCTGGGGAAAGCCAGCCAAGTTTGTCATATAATTCACAATGATGGGTGAGGCGAGGGGCAGCCAGGGCAAAGCGACAGATATTATTGTACGACATGTGCCATCGAGTGAGGTGGACCTTAGAGGTGCGAGCAAATTGGAGAAGGCCATAGCTAAGCGAAGGGATCAGCACACCTCTGGCCAGTGCCAGGTGAGCAGCAGACACCAGATTTTTCTTTGCCCTGTAGGCAAGACCCAGTTTACAGTTTACGGCTCTGCAAACATTTAGGATGTGACACCCAGGTCGAGTTGGGGGGTCAAGTGTCGCCCCAAGGTATTTGATGGAAACTGTGGTTAGTAGGGGAGCACCATCCACACCACTGACACACAGAGGGGCAGGGGAGGCCTTGATCTCGGCCAATGACCCAAACAGCATGGCCTGAGTTTTTTTAGGTTGAGGACCAGCTTGTGAGATGTTACCCAGGACTGAATATTCTTGAAGTCCTCAGTCAGCTGAAGGTTGAGAGTCCTAATGTCCCAAGAATGTGCCACGATGACCAGATCATCCTCATAAAGGGTGGCACTACAGTTGGTAGCAGTGGCCGGGAGATTGTTAACAAATACAGAGAAGAGGAGGGGCCCCAGAACTGATCCCTGGGGGACACCAGAGGTCACCGGAGTGGGGTCAGAGAAGATCTTATTGAATTTGGTCAGTTGTAGTCTGCCCTGGAGGTAATTTCTAAGCTAACTCAGGGCAGGAGGGGACAGGCCAAGGGACCGCATCTGTGAGCAACATAATGCATGGTCCACAAGGTCAAAGGCCTTGGATAGGTCAATGAATATGGCCCTAGAGAGTTCTCCCTCGTCCATGGCTGCCCTGATGCTAGATGAGACAGAGACAAGGGCCGTGGATGTACTATACCCTTTTCAAAGCCATGCTGCACAGGGGACAGCAACTTATGGGCCTGAATGTACTCCTTTAAACAGTATGCCCCTTAAGCTATTCCCAGAATCCCACTTATCTGAAACAATTCCCCCTAAAGAGAAATACACCCCCTTCCTCAAAGCCATAAGCATCCCACCCCTTCCTAGTTTGCTTCCCCCAATGTATCCCTCCTCCCACTTTCAAACCTTTGAAAATCTTGTATTCCCCCCAATCCACTCCCTCTTGGAATCTCGAAAAAACATTGTCCTCTACTCCACATGGCGTGAGCTTCCAAATCCACTTTACTAAAAAAAAAAAATAAAAAAAAAATGTTTTTATATAAAATGTAATACATCCCATTTTATTTTATTTTATTTTATTTAAACAGCAGTTTGGAAAACCTTTGAGCCATAGGCTCATTTACAAAGGTACCTTGTCACAGTATTACATTTACTAAATATAAGGATGTACATGTGGGGAGAGACCCATGGCCAGTGGGCTCCACCAGTTACTGGCTGGCATGCGAGGAGAAAAATGTCTTGTTTTCTACCATCCCATCAGACTATCCCTCCTGTGCACAGAGCGGGGCAGTGTCGAGAGGAAGAGCCCCCCCCAATGCCCAGATCAGCGTGGCACAAGGCCCCCCTCCACACTAGAATGCTTCTTACAGTTTGTCATAATAGTGCTACCTAAGTAAAAGTCCATAGTCCCAGTCGTGCCCCAGAGAGCCATGGCTTACCAGAAGAGAGGCTCCATCTTATCGGTGTAAAGAAGAATCTCACGCCAGTACATCTCCCCCCCCCATGGATAGCTGCTCATTATATCCCACCCAAGTTATCTAGCAATGTCTAGGCTTAACAAACAGAACAAACATAAGCCCCCACAGGCTGTAGCGGGTACTAAAAAGGCCATCTTGATTTAGGTTCCCCATTATAGAAGAGAGTAGGCATGGACCCAGCCTCAAGCCCCCTCCCGGGGCAAACCTTATTCAAATACGGTCAGTGTCATTCCCCCCCTTCAAGAGTGGGAGCTAGTGTACCATACCTTACCCCAGTGGGGTGTCACCTGGGCAGTTCCACCCCCACACCCATTAGTCAAAGAGTTCACCCCTCAGTCCACTGAGTGCCTTCATGAGGGTGTAAGTATACCAGTATTCAAAAATAACAGTCTAAAAAAGAGATTTACAGCAGGCCAAGTAAAATTCTGAGCCTGGGGTGATTAGGCACCGGAATGAGGCCCGCATCAAAAGGAGCTCAAACGCCCCTATGAGAAGAGAACTTGGAGCATTTAGAAAATCATATTCCTTCCCGGTAGAGAGGGTAGGTTACGTATTCGTGTCTGCTCAGGCATGCCCTGATAGGCCTCCGACCCTGGAGTTGTGTGCCGCGTCGGTCCCCTCCCAAAAAATCCTTCCCAGCAAACTATAATATCAAATCAAATTAAGTTAGTGTACAGTCACCAAAGTCAATCTCCATTTCCCTCCATATGCTCCTCAACATTGCACCTCTGCAGTCCTCTCACATATTCCACGGCAGCCCCGGGGTCGGTGAACACTCTCTGCCTGCTTCCTGGATAGTACACAATGAGTTTCGCCGGGTAGGCCATCGCAAAGGGGCAATTCAGTTTGTGAAGCCTTTTTTTGACATCGGCAAATGCTTGACTTCTACTCTGTAGAGGAAGAGAGAAATCTGGGAAAATACTAACTCTAGAGTCCTGGATTAAGATAGAATTGGACTTTCAGGCTGCTGTTAAAATTGCCTGGTGGTCCTGAAAACACAAGAATTTGACCAAAAGGTGTCTCGGTCTCTGATCTGGAGATGGTTGTTGGCCAGAAGGTCGATGGGCCCTCTGGATTTCCAAGGTAAGATCTGGAGCTACTTGCAGATGATTTTTTAGCCAGGCTTTGATGAAAGACAAGCAAGCTCTCCCCTCCAGTCCCTCCAGAAGGCCCACAATCCTTATATTGCAGTGCCTTGCTCTATTTTCGTGATCATCCACGACTTGTTTCAGTATTTCAATATCTTTTAGTGCTTGTTGCAGGTCTGTTGATAATCTGGTCGTGGCATCCTCCTGGTTACTAATTCGGGCTTTGGTCTCCATTATGCGTGTTTCATGGGCTTCCACTGATTCAGAGGTAGACTTGACTAATTGCTGCAGATGCTGAATCTGTACAGCCATATTGTCGAATCCGGACTGCATCCATGTGCCCAGGTTGTATTTTAGGTCCCAAAGTAGCCTCTCTAGATTCTGGTAGCCCGAGTCCATAGTTGTACTGTCTCAGCCCTGTTTCCAGGATCCTGCTGTAACTTTTGATCCTGGGCTGGAGATCTGCTAGGAGAGCCCGCAGGCTGCGAGGAAGTTGCTGAGCTGGAAGTCTGAAAAATCTCAGTTTGGCTTGTTTCTTCGCAGATTTAGATATAGTGGACATTGGAGCTTCAAGATCTGTCAATTTAAGCAGCTTTTATTTAGTTATACCTCAGGATGCAACAGATTTTGAGTGGATTTGGATGGAGCTCTCCTAAAACACCTCCATTCAGCTCCTCAGTTGGGCCACGGTCCCGGCAGCTCCATTTTTTTGTGTGAAAGCTGTGTCCTGCAGTTACTTTTTATACTTCTCTGGTCAGTGTCCCTTCACCCTCACACATGCAGTGCTGGTTTTTAGTTAAATCTTATGTCCTTGGAAGTTAGGAGGAATAGAGGAGATTGTTTTCTCTTCCATAATATCATCAGAGATCCAATCTTAAGGAATGATTGCGGCATAATTCCTAATAATAGAAATCAAAATTTGAAATCAGATATTTACCAGTTTGAACTACCCATGACAAATACAAAAAAGAGGGAAAACATTTTTACCCAGCGTGTAATAACAATCTGGAATAAACTACCAAGTACTGTAGTTAGTGTATAGGATCCCCATGAGTTCAAGAAAGCACTCAATAATTATCTGGGTTATTAAGCTGTGCCCCACTGGCACGGGGGGACAGGCAAGATGGACTCTAGCCTAATTTCATCCTAAACATACAAAGTACAAAGCTGCAGAGCTATACGGTTCCTCCAGCTGACCTTTCAACTCTGGTCCACGCCTTTGTGACCACTCGCCTTGATTACTGCAACTCCCTTTACCTGGGGCTACACGGGGTTGATATTCGTCGCCTGCAGCTCGTGCAGAACGCAGCATCCAGGCTTCTGACTGGGACATCTAGACATAGTCATATTATGCCTGTCCTGCGCGGGCTGCACTAGCTGCCAGTACAATTGCGAATTACCTTCAAGGTCGGGTTACTGACCTATAAAGCCCTGCACGATCAGGGACCGCAGTATCTGAAAAATCTCTTTACTCCCTACTGCCCCTCTCGCTCACTCTGATCCGCTGACGAGGGATTGCTAGAGATTCCCAGGGTTCATCTGAAAACATCTGGAGCTCGTGCATTTTCATATGCTGCTCCTGCCCTGTGGAATTCGCTACCTCATCGGATACACAGCTGCCTGACCATCGAGTGTTTTAAAGCGAAGTTAAAACCTTTTTTATTTGCAAAAGCTTATGGTATGTGATTTTATATTGTTAATGTTGTAGTTGTTTGTATTTATTATTATTTGTACAGCGCTTTGATCTTTGGAAAAGCACTTAAAATAAATGTTTACTTACTTTACTTACACTTAGTTTCTCCTTTTATGTGGTATTGTATGTTTCTGGTCTCTGTCTCAAATTGAAAGTGCCAGTTTGTTATGAAATGTTTCTGGTCTCTGTCTCAAATTGAAAGTGCCAGTTTGTTATGAATGCCACTGCACAGCACTTTTATTGTTTTCCCCGAAAGCGTGCAACAGTGCTCACTATGTAAGCAGTGTTAAAATTAAAGGGGGAATGCCAGGGCTTGCCCCCCCCCCCCACCGGCTCAGAAGTGAGGCCTGGTGGATCATGCATTACAGCCATTGACTTATAATGAAAGAGGGGCTCAAGGGGCCCCCCAGCTCATAAAGTGTCATTTCAAAACTGTATGTAAGAATGAGAGATTCAGTTTTCGTGAGCATTCGGGTAACACAGATTTGGCTGAGAGCCATGGGTCATAATTCATGGGTTGTAATTCATAGAGGAAGCAGAAAAGAATGCATAAAGCTACTGGAAAGGCTAGGGAAGACAGATGGACACTAATAGGGCCTCAATTTGCAGCACAGGAGGTAAGTAAAAGTTTGTGTAACATATCAGCAAAAGGCAGGAGAGAAGAGGAGAGGAGAGGAGAAGAGAAGAGCATGGATACACAGTTCCAGGAGGAACAGAGATGCAATAAAAGGGAAGAAATCCCCTCAAAAATATGAATGATCTGCAAAGAGAAATGTAAGAAAACAGAGGACAGCGTCAAATCAAACAGCAACAAAGCAGCCAGGAAATGCATAAACAAGAAAATGCGAGTCAGAGGGACGCTGGAGTGGGCTCTCTAAAACAGTGCGGGGGGGGCGGGGTGTGTAGCCCACTGCCCGACCAAACCACAGGTGTAGCCTTTAAAAGTCTGAATGTGAACATTAAACTTGCAAAAGTTTAAAAATTAAAAAACAATTATTTTTGTTAAAACATCTGGCAAAAATATATAGCAATTTACTTTTAAACTGTATCAATATTATTTTAATATATCAATAATAAAAACTGTATAGCTAGAGCTTATCTATATTGCTTTTATTTAAAAAAAAAATTAAGTATCAAGCACTAAGGGTTCCAAAGATAGTCATTGCCAATTAAATTATCTTTAGAAAAGGCTAACTTTGGAACCATTAGGGCTAAGCCAGCAATAAGACACGACAATGTGTGGGCTATGGCCTGATAAGAGCACTCCCCAGGTGCGTTATGAGGTACGAGGCACTTGCGCCGAGTGCCTTTAGCACCTGGGAAGTGTTTTATCAGGCTATCAACCTACACCTCGAGTGTCTTATTGCACTTATAAATGGGCCCACAGTAAAGAAGTTAATAAAAAAAACACATAAGAAGTGTATATAAAGATAATCAAAAATGTAATTATTTTAATGATAGAAAAAGTAGTCCCTGTCATTGTGCTGTAATGGAGCTCTTTACAAGCAGATAAACCACAAATCCCTCTTGCTAGACAAGCTTTAAAGTTATATTTTTTTTGTGACGGTGTTTTGTTTCACTCACTGGCCATCTCGTAGTGTCAGATTAATTCTCTATCCCAGTCACAAGTCTGCCCAGTACAAAGTAAGAGCTTCTGCTATTTCTGCATTTCATGCTGCCCCCCACGGCGCCGTCCCACGGCCCATCGTCTCCTCTAAATAGGACCACAACAATGCAGAACTTGGCATCTAAATTTTATGTTCATTTTTTAAGCTTTAGCTGTTTCAGTCATTTTTTTTTTATTTTATAATGACGGGCTGCATGACTGGGAGTGAGCATGTCCCTCTACGACTTCCGTAGCCTCTCATTTTTTTGGTTTGCGGTTGCGAAGCTAAGCATGGCAAAAGAAAAGTGAGTTGGCGCCATGGGGGGTAGCGTGGAATGTGAACATATCAGAAGCTCTTACTTTGTACTGGGCAGACTTGTGAGTGGGAGAGAGAATTAATGTGCTGGTATGTCCGACATGTTTTTTTCGTTTCTTGCTTTTTGTTGGGGAAAAAAATCTAACCGCTTTTCTTTGAGGAAGTGGTAGCATTTGAAACGCCGCGCTGTCACTGCCGCATTGCGATACTGTGAATGTTCAGCAAAGTGGTTTTGGCAGCACAGGCTCACTGATTTCTGAGTGTGCCAGGGCTATTGGCTGGCCTGTTGTGCAGGTTGCTAGGATAACTGCCTATGAGGACACGGCTCTAGCAACCTGTGGGCCAATCATAGTACTGGAAATTTTTCACACATTTTATAATTTTTTTTAATGATAGCTTAGGAGACAGGTCATAATGATGTCACTACTGTGGCAGAACAAGCATATTCCAGGCACGGAGTTCCATGCATAACAGCATTCCACCTTACACTATAAATAAGTTATGCAATGCAGTTTTCATTATCAGTATTTTTTTTATATATTTATTGAATCATAGACAGGGCTAACAACACACATACTGTACAAACAAATCCATTAGATCTCGTATGAGTTCCTTTAGAAGAAATAAGTTAAAATAAAGTATTTTAATGACAGGCAAACTAACATGGCAATAACAGCTATATAAAGTATCCATTTAGCTTACAGAATCAGCAAAAAGATATAAGATTTAGCATATTTGCTATGGAGGACCAATACCGATGCAAGCATATACAATAAATGATTATTATGTCAGTATACCTGTACTTATTCCTGTGATCCTATACTAATTTATAAATGACTGCCTAAAGAGAATCCACATTTTATTGTACGGTGCCACTTTTTTAATAAATAATTGCTGTGAATTGAGATTATACAATTCAACCAAGCAGTAAATTCCATCAGCAGATTATCCTTCCATTTACATAGAAACATAGAAACAGAAATTGACGGCAGATAAGAACCGCTAGGCCCATCCAGTCTCCTCATATACCCTACCTGTTATCAGTGGCCGCTTACCCTACTTGGTCATTGGCTTTAGCTTCTCCTTCCCACCTCTAGGATTCCCTTATGCCTATCCCATGCATGTTTGAATCCTGCCACTGTGCTCACTCCTACCACCTCCTGGAATGGGCTATTCAATGCATCCACCACCCTTTCGGTGAAAAACAACTTCCTCACATTACCTCTTTTCTTGCCCCCCCTCCAGTCTCATATTGTGTCCCCTTGTTCTTGTGCCTCTCCTGTACTGAAAGATGTCTTCCACTTGCACCTTTTTTATGCCCTTAAGATACTTGAAGATTTCTATCATATCTCCCCGTTTTCTCCTCTCTTCCAGTGTATACTGTACATATTGAGGTCTTTTAATCTCTCTCCTCATAAGTCTTCTGTTGCAAGTCCTGCAGCATCTTAGTTGCCCTTCTCTGAACCACCTCCACCCTGTCTATGTACTTATGAAGATGCAGCCTCCAGAACTACTCACGGTACTCCAGATGAGGCCTCACCAATGTTTTGTATAGTGGTATCACCACCTCCATCCTTCTGCTGGTGATACCCCTTCCTATGCACCCCAACATGCCACTAGCCATCTTTACAGCCTTTGTACTCTGCACAGCCACATTTAGGTCATCTGAGATGATAATCCCCAAATCCCTTTCCTCCCTGGTGACTGTCAGCAACTCCCCATCCTGTAACTCTCCACAGGGTTTCTGCACCCCAGGAGCATGATTTTGCACTTCTTCACATTGAACTTCAGCTGCCACACTTCGGACCATTTTTCCAGCTTTCCTAGGTCCCTCCTCATTTTTCCCATCCCATCTGGAGTGTCTACCCTGTTGCAGAGCTTGATGTTATCTGCAGACAGGCAAACCTTCCCTCTAGCCCTTCCACAATGTCACTAATAAAGACATTAAAAAGGACTGGCCCCAGGACTGATCCTTGAGGTACCCCACTGGTCACCCCTCTTTCCTTGGACTGGATCCCATTTACCACCACCCTCTGCTTCCTGTCACCCAACCAGTTTCTAATGCAGTTTACCACCTTGTGGCCCATACCCAGGCTTCCCATCTTATTTACCATTTTTTTATGTGGAATGGTGTTGAAGACCTTGCTGAAATTGAGGTAGGTGACATCTACCACTCCCCCCGATCCACCTCCTTCATCACCCAGTCAAGGAAATCTATCAGATTTGTTTGACTTGACCTTTC
The DNA here is from genome assembly GCA_016271365.2 of Neoceratodus forsteri. Classification (NCBI taxonomy): domain Eukaryota; kingdom Metazoa; phylum Chordata; order Ceratodontiformes; family Ceratodontidae; genus Neoceratodus; species Neoceratodus forsteri. The sequence continues at coordinate 493,249,253 of JADMNL010000022.1, forward strand.
TACTGTGAATCCATGCTGCCTTGGATCCTGTGCTCTGTTGGATTCCAGGTGTTCCACAATCCTTTCCTTAAGCAGTGCCTCTATAACCTTATTCACTACTGAGGTGAGACTGATCGGTCTGTAGTTTCCTGCCTCCTCCCTGCTTCCATTTTTGTGAGGAGGGACTACATGTGCCCTCCTCCAGATCTCCATAACTACTCCTGTATTGAGCAACTGACTAAACATGGATGCCAGTGGTGCTGCTAGTACCATCTGTAGTTCCTTTGGTATCCCAGGTTATATGCCATCTGATCCCATTGCCTTGTCCACCCTCAGTTTTGTGAGTTCCTCTAAGACTCTCTCTTCTGTAAATGGATTACTGATCACCTCCTTTCCCCTATCCCAAAATCCTCTGCTCCCCACAAAGTAAGTAACTCAAGCACTGACCCAGGTATCAGATTGGATGCTCAGTGTCTAGCTCCACTGTGCCTCCCAGAATGCCCCAAGCCCCAGGATGTTCCCCATGTGCACATAGTGGGAGAGGTTGGGCTGTGGATTTGGCCATGTATAGCTGAATATTGAAACATACAGCCTACATACCAGATATACGCAGTTCATGGTTATCTGGACCCATCTTTGTAGATTGGGCCCAAAGTTCCTAACTCAAACAATTCTTTAAAAAGGCTTACTTTGGAACTGTTAGTGGTAGAAACATAACAGAAGCTTGAAGTTACGTCAACATGGTGTTTCTCTGTCAATTTCTTTCCACAAGTTGACACACTTTGATACACAATGATGCTATACAGCAATATACTTTTAACAAATATGTTATTATTATGAGTGTATTTATGTATATTGACGCATATAAATTGTATGGATATGATGTATCCTTATAAAGTTGATAATACAGCTATGCCACTTCAAATTTTTTATGATCTGTTGCTAAAAAGGGGAAAAGTCACAAAACCCTAAATAGCTAGGGTCAAATATGCAAAAGATACTAGTGGTTTTCCATCAAGGAGATCCACAAACATTTCCTAGTTTGCCATAGCTCTGCTTTCCTGCTCTCCATTTTAGTTTAATTCTAACAGTGACGCCCAAATCCTTTTCCTGCTTGCTGGTTGTAATTTCTATACTATTTAAGTAGTAACTTGATCTAGTATTTGTATTATTTTTGATTTCCTTAGCTTCTGATGAGAGATGTTATTTACTCTGTGACTGTTTGTTAAACAAGTCCAGTAAAGTTGTTGGCTGGGATAAAACCACAAAATATTATACTTTTGTGTGGAGTCCATTTAAGTAGAATAATTAAAGTTTTAATTTCTTAACAAAGTACATGATTGCAAAGCACAGTGATGTCATTTTATAATAACATTTTAATTAACTGTAAATGGGAATGCATTAGCACAATCAGAAAGACTTGAGCTGCTGAGCTGCAGCAAGGTCTTTCTCCATGTCTGTTGAACAGTCACACATTTACATGTGGCAGATCAAAAGAATTGAGCACAATATGTATTATAGGGGTAGCTGTTTTATACTATGGTTGAGTAGGCACTTCTATGTTAAACCCTGATAGCTGCACCTAAATAATGCGGCTGTCCCTGGATGGCATATCTGGAAATTTTGTTTTCACGTAGGTGGAGCTAGGATCTCTGGATCCTGTAAATTTGGTAATGGTCAGATCAGTGGTGTAAAAGTTATATAAGGTGGAAAATACATAAAATATATATTTTTTAAGATATTCTGTTTTGCTCACTGGTAGTAAAAAAAAACTGTTGTGAGTTAAAACCTGAAACTTTCAGGTTTGTTAGAGTTTGGCCAATGGACAATTCTTGGATAAGTGGCTTTACAAAAAAATATGTAGATTTTAAATGACTAAGAAAATAAAATGCAATTTTTGTGCATGCACAGGTCTTTATCTCACAAATTTTTCGTAACTGGATTTTTGCAAAACTGATGTCCATCACTTTCATGGGTCAGAACCCACTTTTGTGAAATAAGACTCATGGTTTTGTCAGCTTTAGTCACAAAAGTGGGAAAAACAAGAGAAACCTTTACGCATAAAAAAATCCCCAAAAAACTGTTAGAAATTAAGTCTGAAGCTTATGTTGTCGATAGTGTAGGTTATATGGTTGATTCTTCATGTGTTCATTTTTAAATACTTTTAAAAATATTAAGGAAATTAGGCTATTGCCAGCCAGAAAAGCACACCCTGCTTTTGTCGCCACATTGTGGAATTAAATTGCTATGTTACTATGTTGGGGCTAGCAACTTAGCCTATAGGGTAGAGCAACGAGCTGGGAATGAGCCTGCTGCATTCAGCAGGCCTGGCTTTGATTCCCACAACCGCTATTTGCATACTGTGTAATCCAGAGCAAGTCATTTAGTCCCCCTGTCCTCCCAGGATGCAACTGGAAATTTGTTTCAGCTCAGTGTGAATTTTCTGGCAAACAATTGTAAAATAAATAAACAAAATACATTTTGTTACTATGGCATGTAACCTTTGATAGAGGTGATATGTTTGCCCCCCCCCCCCGGAGGAGGTCCTAGCACACGTCACTAATCAGTACCTCTAGCAATCTGCTGACTAACATGCATGAGTCTGAAAGCAGCCTAGTAACCACTGCCCCTTATGATGGAGCTTCGGTAACTATCCTACAGCCAGGAGAAAGAAAGTAGGGAAGAGGAAAATGTGGTGGTAGTACCACTGGTAAACTCCCAGTACACTCCCAGAAACAAATGGGATCTCTCCATGTGGTGGTAGTACCTCTGGTAGACTGCAGGTATATGCCTAGTAACCAATGGATTCCCTCAATATAGTGGTAGCACCACTTTTACTCTTCAGTTATACTCCTAGTAAACAATGGACTCTCTCAGTGTGGTGGTAGCACCCCTGCTAGACTGCAGGTTCTATCCCAGAAACAAATGAACTCTTTCAGTGTGGTGTTAGTGCCTCTGGTAGACCACAGGTACAATCCCCGTAACCAATGGATTCTCTCAATGCGGGGGGTAGGATCTCTTGTAGATTGCAGGTACACCCCCAGTAACCGATGAACTCTCTCAATGTAGTGTCAGCACCGCTGGTAAACTGCAGGTACACTCCCAGTAACCAATGGATTTTCTCAATGTGGTAGTAGCATCTCTGGAAGACCACAGGTGCACTCCTAGTAACAAAAGGACTTTCTCAGTGAGGTGGCTGCAGCTCTGGTAGGCTGCGGGGGCACTCCCAGTAAACAATGCATTCTCTCAGTGTGGTTGTAGCACCTCTAATAGACTGCAGGTACTCCCCTTAACCAATAGACTGTCTCCATTGGTGGAAGCTCCTCTGGTGCACTGCAGGTACACTCCCAGTAACAAACACTCTCTCCATGGGAGGGCAGGAATGGAGGGGGAGGGGTGACGGATAGGGAAATCACAGAGGGCAGGGTTCTGAAAGGTTTGAGGGCACTGAGGGTGGACAAGGCACCAAGCCCAGATGGCATCTACCCCAGGGTACTGAAGATGCTGGCAGAGGTCCTGGTGGGACCTTTGGCAGACCTGTTCAATGCTTCACTATACTCAGGGTGTGTACCTCAGGACTGGAGGATGGCTCATGTGGTTTCCCTCCATGAAAGTGGCCCCAAGGATGAACTGAGGAACTACAGACTGGTGAGCCTCACATTCATCATGGGTAAGCTAATGGAGACTATCCTGAAGGAGAGGCTGGTGTCCCTCCTGGAGGCCAAAGAGCTACAGGACAGCAGGCAGCATGGCTTCATAAGAGGCAGATCCTGCCAAACCAACCTGGTGGAGTTCTATTACTGGGTAACTAGGCAATTGTCCAGGGGCCATGCAGTGGATGTCCTAAAGCTGGACTTCAGTAAGGCATTCAACTCAGTGCCATATGGGAGGCTGGGAAGTAAGTTAGAAGGCACAGGGGTGGGTGCAAAGCTGGTGAGATGGGTAGAGAACGTGGCATGCTCGTAAATAAAGTCAGCAAAATCAAATAATGGAAAAATCTAAACTTGAACGATTTTCTGGATTGTCTTTGAATCAGGCTGCCCTTATTTTTATAGAGGAGTCCCACCCTGGTTCCCTTTTTACCTATTAGATTATCCAGCTGTTTTTCCCCCAAAGCAGAAGTATCTAGCCAGTAGTCAAGATATTTATATGTGTAACCCCCCCTTGCCTAAGGATATAAATCTTTGTCACAGTTGTTCCAGAGGGCACATAGAAAAGACTACATTAAGCTCTAACCCGAGCAAGTACACACATATCAGATAGGAAAATAGTGACCCTATCATTCAGATGACTTCATACACCAGTGCACCCTCAATCTCGCCTCCAAATCTGGAATTTTGTCCCTGAACACTGACCACCGGGCCAGGATCTCCCAGCTGCTACCTCCTGACTCTTTGCACCCCTGAGCACCTTGATCCGGAAACTGGGATGACAGCATCTCTCATGGAACTGAAACTTATGAGATAAATTAGACACAAGGAGGGGGAGTTCTTATTTCATTCTATCCTCCCTTCCAGCTTAAATGAAGAAATGCCCACTACCAATTTCTTCCCAAACTAGCTTCTTTATTTAGCTCCAACATCCCAAATGATTTCAGGAGTGCAGGGGTCACATCCTTCATAAATAAACAAAGCAGCTCCATGGGGCTATTGAAACTTTGTACAATTCATCCTGATTGGACACTAGTAGCAGCACTTCAAATAGAGGCAGTACCACAGGGATCCTTCACCTTACCCAACTTGGATGCTTTACCCAAGGAACCTCCCTTCTCAGAAACCTCCAGGCTCCTGTCTCACTGGCACTGGTAAGCCAGAACTGTTTCTTCGCTTTTCTACTCTTCACTGGGGTGCACACAGCACTCTGGCACTGGTTGCTGCCCCGACTCTGGTGCAGGAAAGCGGGCTGCTTCCCCCACCTGGTCCCTGGATCTCAGCCCAAATACCAGGGATACCAGGATTTTTTCCTGCTACCCAGGCCCTGCAACCTCTTACTCTCTCGCTCAACAAGGAACCTGCTCTGTAAGATGCTTCCACTCTCACAGCACCTGCTCCCTCCTTGCAGCTCAGCTTTTTCATCTACACAGCTTCCACAGGTGCAGCGGCCCTTAAACCCAGCCCTGCTCCAGCATCTGAGGCCCTTGCTTTAGACTGCACTGCCTCGAGAGAAGCCCTGGGCCCTGCCACCACCCAGGCCTCTCCAAGCAGCCCAAATCCTGCGAGTAGTGCCATACTCTCTTTTGCTCCCAGTTGACCCTTTTTTTTTGGGGGGGGTTCATGCCCAGGCCCACATCCCTCTCACATAACTCCTTAGTTTATGGTAAGCTCCAAGCAGTGGCCACGCTCCAAGGTCTGCCTTAATGACCTGTGACCCACCCGGCCCTTTAATTCTGTTGCCCCAGGACCTGCCCTTCCAAGCAGGCCCCAATTATGGGTGAAGGGCCCCCTGATTCCAATTGCCCTCAGGCCACCCTGTCACACTGGGTACCATGAAAGACAACTGCCACCAGCCTTCCCTCTGTGAGGACTCTGCCACCATCCCCACAGCCCTGGCAGCCTGAACAAACTACCCAAATGGGCTTCTCTAAGGGCTCCTTCCCATTCTGGCCTCCTAACTGCCTCCTACTCCTCCCTTACCCCCAATGACGCAGGACTTGGCCAACTATCCTCCTCCACAGAGCTTTCTTCCTGGCTCCTTGACATCATGTCGATGCAGCAGCCATCCCTATCTGCTATCTGCCACCTAAGGAGGGGGGTCTCCTCCCTTGCTGGCCCACCTGGACCACCGAGCTCCCCTAATTCTGCCTGCTCTGCTCCTCCAGCCACCCCCCTCTCCAGCCCCAGGCCTACTGCCTGGGCTGGAAAAGGTCCCAAAACGTCCTGTCTCCAACCTTATGTACCTCCTCAAACCTACTCTCTGCTGCCACCATGAGCTGTCCAGCAAGTACGAATCCCCAGAGCACTAATAAATTCTCTAGCTCTGGGGGAGGGGTAGGAAGGGAAAGGGAAACGGATGCCTAAAATGGGTACATAAACCCCACTTTCAAGGGGGGCTTACATATGATTCAACAATCTCCAGTTTTGACCCATTTTCTGCTTGAATTACAATTTCTGGGGCGATTTTAAGTTTGGACTGCTGTCCAAAAATCATTAACTTTGTTTTAGTGATATATAGACACAATTTTGGTCTTTAAAGAATGCCTGGAGTTCGGTAACGCTCCTTTGTAGATTTGTCTTAATAAAAATCAAGTGATTTACTAGCCATGTAGATGACAGTGTCATCTGCATACAGATGGTAATTCGCATCACCAACACTGTTGCCCAAGCCTCTTAAATAAATCAAAACTAGTAAGGACCCCAGTACTGAACCTTGTAAGACTCTCCTCTCAGTTTCAAGAGATCCTGATTCTAGCTCATTAAAAGTGGTTGTCTGCCTATGAAAGGCTAAATAAGATGTAAACCACTGAATTGCAGTCTCATCAATGCCCAAATGGGACAATCGGTAAAGCAAAACGCAATGGTCATCTGGGTTGAAGGCTTGGAGAGGTCAACAAAAATGGCTCCAGTTAATTGCCCAGAGTACATAGCTTTGTTGACATCATCCAAGATCCTCGACATGACAGCAAAGACACTGTTTTTAAAAAAAAACAACAGATTGAAACCTTTCCAGTAAACCATTTTCATCTAGATATTGGTTAAGCTGTTTTGTTACCAGTCTCTCCAATGTCTTGGAAACAACCAGTCAGTAGACTGTGGTGATTCTAGCTCTGGTAGATGCAGGTCCACTCCCAGTAATCAATGGTCTTTTTTAATGTGGTGGTAGCACCTCTTTTACATGGTAGGTAACTTCCCAGAAACCAAGGGGCTCTCTAAATGTCATGGTAGCATCTCTTCTACTCAGCAGATACACTCTCAGTAACCAATGGGCTCTCTCAACAAGGTGGAAGCACCCATTTTACTCTGCAGGCACGCTCCCAATGCTCAGAGAGCTGGTGGCTGTCCCTCTGGAAGAGTGGAATTTCTCTTCCTCTAACCAACAGTATCAGAGAAATCATATAACTAATAGGTTTCTTAGTGCTCAAAGCTTGTAGCAGTTCCTTCAGTAAAATGGAATTACACAATCCTGGTAACTAATGGGCTCCCTAATTGGTTCTGTGGTTTATTTAAGCATTAATGTTAAAAGTTTAGCAAGTTCAACTCAGGCTAATACACAGAGATCTTATCCCAATTCTTACGCAATTTTCTTATTTTTTAATTCTTTTAACTTTTACTTTTAGCGTGCCAACATGAGCTGAAGTCCCACTGCTTTCTCTCTTGTTCTTGTGTGGAAACTACTCTCTGGGTTGCTAAACCTTTAACACTGCATTGCACACTGCAGAGATGCGACCTTCTCAAAATTGATGAGCTCGCCAGTGGGGGAGCCTCTTATGGGCCAGTGCACACTAAATAAAAGATGAAGCCAAAGACCGGTTTCCACACAAGAAAGAGAGAAACCAGTGGGACCTCAAGTCATATTGGCATGATAACATTTAAAGTGTAAATTTCCTGACCGATAAGGGGCCCACCTTGCCGCCAGTGGTCAGGCTGGTTGTAATTCGGCCAAATGATGAGACCAAGAACCACTAGATAGAATGGGTGGAATGAAAATCAAGTAAGAAAACTAAATTGACTTTACTGAGTTGCAGACTTTCAAGCAGTTTGGGGGGCAGTGAACACTGGTACAATAACTATTTTACTTAAGCATTAAGACACAAACAGGGTTTGGGTTACCGTCAGTTAATCTAACCCTTAGCCTAGGGGTGGTATAACAAAGGCAATGCAACTCCTGGAGTGCTTTAATGCAGTCCAGGACATGCAGTCATCAGCTACAGATCAAGATGATACAGCAGTTACAGATATACAATGAAGTCTGACTTTCTGAATTATGCATACAGGTAGCTTTAAAAGGCAATAATAAAAAGGGAGACTCCCCAACCTTATGTAACAGCACAGGCTGGGGAAGTGTTCACAACAGAGCCTTAGTGTTATGCACAGGTTATTATGTCCTAGTTTGTCAGAGGTTTCAAACAGTCATCATGGAACCATAATTCAGTTTATAGGAGGTGGTGACAAGTGGAGTTTCTAAGCCCAATTCATTTTTAACCAGGTAAAAAAGGGGAACTCCATCTGGGTAAATAAAACCCAGGTTGTTGCTAATATGGGACTGTAAGCATTCTGAAATCATGTACATGCTCTAAGTCTGTGTTTAGAGTACAAAACTGGAATCTTTATTCATATTGTAAGGTACCCAGCCTGTCCAGCGGGTGTTAAATACTAGGCAATTATTCAGTGAGCATGTTAATCTCTCTGCCTGATAAATTTGGTGTGTAGTTATTCTCCAGGCCTCCATGGTTGGTGTTATTGGGCTGAGCCATAGCCTGTTAAGTGTCTTTTTGCTAACAGTAATCAGGATCCCTAGTAAGTAACGTGTGCAGGTTTCTAAAGTTGGGGGTTGTAGCAGCTGGTTTAGTTCTGGTGTGAGTGGTACTGGGTGTTGAAAGAATGCCTGTAGTTCTTGCTGTAGATCCTTAAAATATAGTTACAGGAGGGGACAGTTCCCAAAAATGTGGGTGTGGGTTGCCCGTTGTTCTCCACACTGCTGTCAGCAGGCTGCTGAATGAGACATGGTGAAGTGAGCTGTGACCACCGGAGTACAATAATATTAAATTAGGTGCTTCCAGGCGTATTCCTGCCATGCATGTGAGTCTGTAATTCATGAGATTGCTTGACAAGAAGTTTTCCATTGTTCAGTGATGATCTCGTGTCCTATTTCCTCCAATTATTTGTTAGCTATGGTGTGTGTGTGTGTGTGTGTGTATGTGTATGTGTGTGTGTGTGTGTGTGTGTGTGTGCGCCTTGTGTGATTTTCAGGGCTTAATATAATTACATCGAGTGCTATATGTCTCATGTCCTGAGGAACTCATGAAAGAATGTCACCAGGGTAGGGACACTGGCATGTTTTGAGCCACTATGGGGAGTGTCGTCACATACTTGTGCACCTGGAGGTAAGGATAAAAGTCTGTTTGTCTAAGAGCATATCTCTGTTGCAGATCTGAAAAAGTAAGGAGCTTGGGCCCTGTGTAGAGTTGGAAAAGGTATTGGAAAGAGTATCATTCCCATGTTTGGCACCCGTGCTCCAAATGTGCAGGTAAGAAGTGTCTGAGTTTTGAGATGGGGCAGAATAGAGGTAGGAAAGATGTAAGCTGAAGAGAATTCTTTATCTTATGCCACACTGTTATCATACTTCTACACCATGGGTTTAAGTTGTTTAGTGTAGTACAGTACCATTCTGTGTGAAATAAGAGAGGAACCAAGAAGGAAAAGGGTAACTCAGCCTGCTCCATGGTGGCCCACTGTGGAGAGGAGCCAGCCAAATGTCCGAGGAGAAAGACTCAGAACTGTGCTACCCAATAATGAAGGCAAAGATACAGCAGGGAGAGCCCTCCAGTAGTGCATGGTAGTGAAAGAATTTGGAACCAGACTCTAGGACGCTGCCCTACCCAGATAATCCTAGATATTAACCTGTGTCATTGTCACTAAAGTGATTTCCAGGAGGTGTAAGGGAATATTTAAGAGAAGACCAGGCTCATGGTAGGACTGCCATTCTCACAACTTCCACTCTGTGAGTTAGGGACAGGGGCACTATGGTCCATTGTGCCAGATCCTGCTGCAGTTGTATGGTGAAAGGTTAATAGTTATGCTTAGTATGTGTTGTTTTTTGGGGGGGTAGATTGATTCTTAGATATTTCAGGACTGTAAGGTCACAGTGGAAGGGGTATTGAGTTCAGATCTTGGATGAGAGAGAACAGTTAAACGAAATAGGGTCTGTTTGTGTGTCATTTAATTTATAACCCAAGAGATGTGCAAATTACTGGAGAATATTGAATGTTGTGGTAAGTGACGTTGAGGTGGACTGTAGGTATAGCAGTACATCGTCTGTGTATAGGGCAATATAAAGCTCCTTATCTTGCCTTTGCACTCTTTGAATATACAGTGATTCCCATATTACCTGTGCTAGCAGTTCTATGTAAAGAGCAAACAAAAGTGGCAACAGGAACAGCCTCGACAAGTGCCACAGAGTAAGGAGAATACAGAGGAATGATATCCATTCACTTTGAAACAGGCTTAAGGGGACTGGTACAGCCATTGAATGAGCTGTATAAATGAGACTGGGAATTCCAGCCTCCCCATAACTGAATACAGGAAGGACCAGGAAACCAGGTCAAATGCCTTTTCTGCGTCTAGGTTCTGGATGACCAATGAGGTGAGTGTGTTCATAGCTAGTGTATTATATGCAACGTCCTCTGAGTATTATCCATGTTAGTGCAAGCATGAACAAAGCCAGTTTGGTCAATACCAATTAAGGGAGGAAGCATCTTGTTGAGGTGCTAGGCTAGCACTGACATAAGAATCTTATAATTGGTGTTAAGCATTGTGATCGGGCGATAAGAACAACAATGCTGGGGATTCTTCCCCAGCTTCAATATCTCTAAAATTGCAGCATTCGCCCAGAGAAGAGTCCCCTTCCAGGACTTCATTAAATATACGGCAGAGGCCAAGGAGCAAGTGCTCTTTGCATACATTTTAGTATTCTTACCCATAGCCATTGGGTCATGGGGCCTTCATTGTCTTGAGTTCATTTAAAGTCTCATTAATCTAGTAAACTAGTGCTGTGACATGATGAACTATACCATTTGATGCTTATGAAACTGATGTTAATGCAACAACTGTTTTAAATAGCACTGTATTGTATGCTCTTCCAAAAGGGGTGCCTTTCTGCCAGGGGCTAACTCCTTGGCTGTGCACTGCTGAATTCTGGGACACTGGAGGACCATTTACTCTTACTTCCTGGTCCTGTGTACTTTTGAAGCCTACAGGCTATTTTTGTAACCAGTTAGCCACTTTGTTGGCCAAAAACCTGCTAGACATATACCAAAAGCCTTCTTAAAGGCTGATTTAAGGCATTAAGTGACAATTTACTGCATTGACAACCGGAAGTAGCGCTACACGTACTTCGGTTTCGGACTCCTCAAAAGCGCTCACACTAGCGAGCGCGCATTAGATTGAAATTAGTGCTGTAACATGATGAACTATACCATTTGATGCTTATGCAACTGATGTTAATGCAACAACTGTTTTAAATAGCACTGTATTGTATGCTCTTTCAAAAGGGGTGCCTTTCTGCCAAGGGCTAACTCCTTGGCTGTGCACTGCTGAATTCTGGGACACTGGAGGACCATTTACTCTTACTTCCTGGTCCTGTGTACTTTTGAAGCCTACAGGCTATTTTTGTAACCAGTTAGCCACTTTGTTGGCCAAAAACCTGCTAGACATATACCAAAAGCCTTCTTAAAGGCTGATTTAAGGCATTTAAGTGACAATTTACTGCATCGCGAAACCGGAAGTAGTGTTGCGACGAACTTCGGTTTTGGACTCGCCGACTAGCCGAAGTAGCTGATTTGAAATTAGTGCTGTGACATGATAAACTATACCATTTGATGCTTATGCAACTGATGTTAATGCAACAACTGTTTAAATAGCACTGTATTGTATGCTCTTTCAAAGTGCAGCTTTCTGCCAAGGGCTAACTCCTTGGCTGTGCACTGCTGAATTCTGGGACACTGGAGGACCATTTACTCTTACTTCCTGGTCCTGTGTACTTTTGAAGCCTACAGGCTATTTTTGTAACCAGTTAGCCACTTTGTTGGCCAAAAACCTGCTAGACATATACCAAAAGCCTTCTTAAAGGCTGATTTAAGGCATTTAAGTGACAATTTACTGCATCGCGAAACCGGAAGTAGTGTTGCGACGAACTTCTGGTTTTGGACTCCTCAAAAGCGCTCGCACTAGCGAGCGTGCATTAGATTGAAATTAGTGCTGTGACATGATAAACTATACCATTTGATGCTTATGCAACTGATGTTAATGCAACAACTGTTTTAAATAGCACTGTATTGTATGCTCTTCCAAAAGGGGTGCCTTTCTGCCAAGGGCTAACTCCTTGGCTGTGCACTGCTGAATTCTGGGACACTGGAGGACCATTTACTCTTACTTCCTGGTCCTGTGTACTTTTGAAGCCTACAGGCTATTTTGTAACCAGTTAGCCACTTTGTTGGCCAAAACCTGCTAGACATATGCAAAAGCCTTCTTAAAGGCTGATTTAAACATTTAGTGACAATTTACTACATCATGAAGCGGAGTAGCGTTGCGACATACTTCAGTTTCAGACTCCTCAAAAGCGCTTCGCACTAGCGGACAGCGAGGTAACGTCTTGCAGGCCAGCGCTTGCAAATGCACGCAGAGAACACGCCGTCGACGCATTCTCTTCCGTGTCTCCCGGGGAAAATGGGAATAGGGACTGTCATTCACCACTGGGAGTGAAACAGGTAACTCTACTCTAGCGCATTACTGAAGTAAACGCTCTCTTAACCCTGAGTGATAATCTAGGGGAAAATATAAGACTATCCAGCATAATGAAGAAAGCAAATAAAATGTGTACAACCTGCTCCATGTTTACCACAGGAAAGCAAACACCCAATTATGTTTGTGATAAATGCCTACTGGTAGAAAAACTTCAAGAGGAAATTAAACGCTTATTGCCTAAAGACAACTTACAGCCCGAAATAAAAGCACTCAAGGATTATATAGGTCGCTCCTGTAAAAAAGCTTTCAGCTTAGTGTGCTATACCTGGTTAAACAACTAAATAATAAAAAAAAATATAGACCAAATGTCCTTGTTAGTGGAAAATAATGCATCTATCAGCCAAATGTCTGACAATCCACCACATTTTAATAAATCACCAAATAAATGCATTTTTACTAACTTAGCAAAATCCCCAATCACCTCTTCTACCCCCTCAAACAACAAACCAGATGAAAGCTGGTCCAAAGTCCTCTACAAAAAACATACAACAAAAACTAAAAATCTATGTACAGAAAACCAGGAACTGGCCCTGCACAATTCATTTGAAACTTTAAACTTTGAAGCAATTGAAGGACAAAGCATAGATAAGGTAAAACCCTCCTTAGATGCATCAACTCCCCCCCCCACCATCTCAAACAAAACTTTTTACCAGACTCAGAACACAAAATTAACGCACCTGAAAAAAATAATGTAAACATAAAAGAAACACCCCCTATGGGTAACTCAGTAACAAACCAAAAACAGGTCATCATATTAGGGGACTCTATCATTAAATACCTTGACAGACTAATATGCAATCCAGACAAACAGCAAAGAATGTGTTCGAGCTTTAGAGGAGCCAGAATAGCAGATATAACAAGAATGGCTAAACCAATATTAGCCAAAGCAGAAAAAAATCCTTTGGCGATAATTCACGCAGGCACCAATGATATCAAAGAATCAAATCTTATGCAAATTAAACAAGATATCGTAGCACTAAACAACATCCTAAGTAAACATGGATGCTCAGTATGTATTTCAGAGGTGTTACCTATCCCTAGAGCCACCGAATACACCACCAATAAAATTAAAGCCCTAAACGAATGGCTATGAAAATGGTGCTACAAACAAGACATTAAATGTCTAACCCATTGGGAAGAATTTGAAAATACACCATCCTTATACTGCTGGGATGGGCTACACCTCAGTAGAAGAGGGAGTACAATACTAGGGCAACAAATGAATGCTTATATAAACTCCCATTCAAACTAAAAAAAAGGGGGGAGTCTGGGAACTTATCTCACTCTCTAGTTAATAAAGCTAACCTACCACAAAACTACAACTTCAACATACTCAGTTTTAATGCCAGATCCATGACAATTCCTAAATACGCTGAATTAGAAACACTAACACACACTTTAGATTTAGCTATAATAGCCATAACTGAAATGTGGGGAAACTTAGAAAAAATTTGGTCAACAGAGATATCTGGCTATAAACACTTTTACAAAAACCGAAACAACACTAAAAAAGGAGGTGGGGTCAGCTTATATATAAGAGACGACCTAAAACCTTATCAAAAAGACTCCAACCCCTGTCTAGAAAGTGTATGGGCATACATTCAAGCTACAAGTTCACACAAAATACTGATAGGAACCTGTTATAGACCACCAGCTTCCAACCTAGAAACCACCAGACTAATAACTGAGGAAATACAGCAATTTCCTGATAGAAATGATATATTAATACTAGGAGACTTCAATCTGCCAACTATCAATTGGAATACACTAACTGGTTCAAATCAGTATGACAAGCAATTTCTATCTGTTGTGACTGAACAAGGATTAAAACAGAAAGTGAGTGAGCCAACCAGGGAAAAAACATATTAGATCTCGTCATTACCAATTTAGAAACCCCAATATCTGATATAACAATTTTACCGCCAATTGGAAATAGTGATCATATGACAACATACTTTTCCATCCAGCTACCATCACAACCAAAAATAAACAACATTAAAGTAAAGCAATACCATAAAGCAAATTTCACCCTTATCAATCAAGAACTGGGAACAACCAAATGGGAGCACATTTTATCCCCTCTAAAAACAAATGAAGTATGGCAAATAGTTAAACAAAAGATACTAAAACTTGACAAAAAATATATTCCTGAGAAACTTAAGTACAATAATAAAGGAAAAATTCCCCAATGGTTTAATAAATACATAAAAACTTTAATATCTCGTAAAAAGAAACTTTTCTCCAAGCTTAAAAAGACAACACTATCTAAAACAGATAAAATACTAACGTCCTATAGACAAACAGTTAAAAAACTCAAAAAACACATAAAAATAGCAAAACGTAATCTCAAATTCAAGATAGCACACACAAAAGACTCCCATAAAGCTTTATATTCCTACTTAAACAAAAAAAAGAACTGTAATGACCAAATTGGACCCCTGGTCGTAAACTCACAAACCATTACCTCTGACATAGAAACAGCTACTGAATTTAATAATTACTTCTCTACTGTCTATACACATAAATCAGATACTATTACTGTTCCCCTATTATTGATACAAATGCAGAAAAGATTTCAGAAGACGATATAAAAATGCAATCAACACTCTCAAAAAACACACAAGCCCAGGACCTGATGGAATCAGCTCTAGATTCCTAATAGAAACAAAAGATGAACTTATCCATCCACTAAATATATTATTCAACAAATCACTGAAAGAATCATCGGTACCAAATGAATGGCGCACTGCAATAGTTACACCAACTTTCAAGAAATGTTCCCAGTCAAAGACTGAAAATTACAGACCCATAAGTCTGACGTCCATCCCATGCAAACTTATGAAAAAAATCATCAAGATCAAAATAGAGCATGAATTAGAAATATTAAAAATAACTGACATATATCAGCATGGGTTCAAATATGGTTTCTCATGTGTAACTAACCTTATTTCTTTCTATGAACATATCAGCTACCATTTAGACAACAATACACCTATGGACGTCATATTACTTGATTACAGCAAGGCGTTCGATAAAGTTTCTCATTCTTTACTGATTAAAAACTTATTAAAATAGGGCTGTCACTATATTAACTTCCTGGATAAATCAGTGGCTGAATAGCAGAACTCAGAGAGTCAGGGTCAACAATGTAATGTCCAGAGAAAGGGAGCAGCGGGGTTCCCAGGGTTCTGTGCTGGGGCCTGTTCTCTTTAATCTCTTCACAGGGGACATGTACATATCTAGTAATAACAAAATGGTGAAATTTGCAGATGACACCAAAATCAGGGGTAAAGCTATTAGTCAAACCAAGGACTCTGGTTTGCAAGCAGAACTGCTGCTAATCGAACAATGGGCATCTACAAATGAAATGTACTTCAATGTCTTTAAATGCGCAACCCTTCATCTGGGAAAAAACAATCCACTGCAAACATATTACTTAAACAATCTGGCTATTAAAATCTCCTCAGTAGAAAAAGATTTAGGTGTCTTAGTTAATAACAACTTGTCTTCTACATCGCACTGTACTAAGATAGCCAATCAAGCAAAAGTCACCCTCAGAAGGATCAATAAAACATTCATAAATAAAACTGAACAGTGTTTACTTCCACTCTATAGATCCCATGTCAGACCATATCTGGATTATTGTTCCCCCTTTTGGAACCCTTACTTAATTTCTGATATTAATAAAATCGAAAGTATTCAACATAAAGCAACAAAATTAATACCTTATCTTTCTAAACTCGATTACACCACTAGACTAGAACAAACAGGTCTACACTCACTATCCCAAAGAAGACTCAGAGGGGATTTGTTATTACTATTCAAAATCACAAAACATACAGAACAGATGCAAAACTGTGGACTAAAATATTCTAATAGAAAAACAGTTGCAAGATTACACAATAGACAACTGGAGATTATGGAAGCAAAAACAAACAAAAGAATGAACTATTTCACTATAAGAGCACCCAAAATATGGAATAAATTACCTCAGGAAATAGTTGACTCACCCAACATTTTGACTTTCAAAAACAAACTGGACAAATGGCTAACCAATCAGGGATTTACTCAATGATCCACAAACGTGGAGGACAAATCATGATGGGCAAATTGCCTTCTTTTGTCCCATACTACCAAAGTACCAAAGTGCCAAATCTCTTCTGCGGAGATCTGTGCTGTCAATTGCTCTTGGGATTCCCTGGATAGAGGGGGAAGGGTAAGAGAGGACAGGAAATCTTGGCTGTCCTGAATGAGGGATTCCTCCTCTGGAGTATATAACTGTTGATAGTATGCCTGAAATACATTTGTAATGTTGTGCAGTCTCAGGCATGTTTCTCCCATAAATGGGTGCAATACAGTTGTAACTGTCACTTTTTGTTTCTGTTTGTGAAGCTGGTAAGCTAATAGTCTGCAGGTTCTGAGACCTGCCTTGGTGAATTTCTGCCCAAGGTGGAAGAGGGCAGTTTCATTTGCTGCAGACATAGGGCATCAAGTTCAGTCCTTGTCTTGTCCAGCTGTGGATTAACTGTTTGTTCGCCCTGTTACACTGAAACATAGAAACACAGAAGCCAATGGCAGATAAAGGCCACATGGCCCATCCAGTCTGCCCTTTTTCGCTGCATTGCTTACACTGTAGACCTCTCCAAGTCTATGGCACTTTCTCTGCCACCCCCTTACTTATCCCTTATGACTCCCTTGTGCTAATCTCAGGATTTTTTGAATCCCACCACAGTTTTCTCCCCCACAACCTCCGCTGGAAGACCATTCCAGGCATCCACCACATTTTCTGTGAATAAGCATTTCCTTACATCTCTCCTAAACCTACCCCCCTCCACCCAACTTCATAAC
The DNA here is from genome assembly GCA_016271365.2 of Neoceratodus forsteri. Lineage (NCBI taxonomy): Eukaryota > Metazoa > Chordata > Ceratodontiformes > Ceratodontidae > Neoceratodus > Neoceratodus forsteri. The sequence goes on from JADMNL010000022.1 coordinate 493,266,538, forward strand.
ATGGCCCCTTGTCCTGGAGCACCCTTTCCTCTGAAAAATACCTCCCACTTGTATCTTATTCACCCCCATGAAGTATTTAAAGGTCTCCATCATATCTCCCCCTTCCCTCTCTCTCTCCTCTCCTCCAGGGTGTGCAAGTTTAATTCCTTTAGCCTCTCCTCACAGGATATTTGATGTAGACCCTGTACCATTTTAGCAGCCCTCCTTTGGCCCGCCTCAATCCTACCAATGTCCTTCCTTTTTTTTAATTTATTTTTATTGTATTGGTTTTTACACTTTCGAGCTATCTTCCATTTTTACATTGCTATGAACTCCAATACTTATATTAAATACACGTTATATCAGTGAAATACAATGAATAAGATTTCCTAGGTTATGTTTTAATCTAGTAGTACTTACAGCTTGGATTTGATCTGATGTTTCCCATTTCCATCAACAGCTGACCCCAGTACCTTCAGTTCTATTGGCCCTCTGTGTTTCTTTTATGCTTCCATTTTTGTCAGGTCCCCTCCCATCCACCCCACCAGAAATTAGTTAAATCAAGGACGAAACTCTGGGTCCCTATCTGTTGGAGAGAGAATCCATTTTGCCATTTCGGTGTTTGGGTTTCGTGTCTTATTCTGCAGTTTAGCATTGAGACTCTCAAGATGGTAAATGTCTTTCATTATTGATCTCCAGCCATTAATGGTAGGTATATTGGGTGACATCCATCTTCTGAAAAAAGCTTATTTAGCTGCTAAAAGGTATGTTGGTGGTAGGGTGCAATCCCATGAGGGAGAGTGATAAGGATAAATAGCCATTAGAACTTGTTTGGCTATCAGTTCAATTGGTTCACCTAGGCAGAGAGATATTTCCATCTGTATACTAAGCCAAAATGGCATAAGATGTGGGCACTGCCATAAAACATGTCCCAAGGAAGCCCTTGTACAACCACATTCCCTCCAGCAATGGCCATACCTTTCTGGAAGATATTTAATTAATATCGCTGGAGAGTGGAAATATCTGGATCTGCACTTCCAAGAAAATTCCCTCCAAATATGTGTTAGCTGTAATATTCGTAAAATCTCTAGGTTGTGGGGACTTTCGATCTGAGGAAAAAAGAATCTTTGATGTCAAACATGTCATTCAGATGGAATTCGAGAGTCTTCCAGGGAGAGTTAAAATTATCAACCAGCCACAAGAGGATTACTTGGAGGAAGGCCGCCCTTGCATATAGCTTGAAGTCAGGGAGGTTCACTCCTCCTTGAGACAAGGACAATTTTAAAATGGATAAACGGATCCTTGGGCACTGGTCCCTCCAGATAAAATGAGAAATCATCTTGTTGCAAGATTTAAAGTAATAGGGAGCTGGAAAGAAGGGAATATTTTGTAGCAAGTATAGGAGGCGTGGAAAGATATTCGTATGAATCATCTCAACTCTCTGGTAGAATGGGAGGAGGAAACTGAATCATCTTGTGAGATCTGCTTGTATTGAGACTGCTAGGGGTTCGTAGTTAATTATTTCTAGGACATCAGGGTTTAGGGGGATATGTATCCCCAGGTATTTTATTTTGGTGGTTCTCCACTTGAAAGGATAGGTCTCCCTCAATAGTCTAGGGTGAGTGTAATTAAATATTAAAATTTCAGTTTTAGTTATATTTAGTCTCAATCCAGCAATCATCTCAAATTGTTTTAGTATCTTCCAGGTTTCTGGAATTGAAGTGTTTGGAGATATTAGAGATAGAAGAATGTCATCAGCAAATAAACTGATCTTATATTCTTGTTGGCCCAGGGGCACACCCCCCACCCCGGTTGCCCTTCTAAAGGCCATTGCAAGTGGCTCCATATAGAGGGCAAAAAGAAGGGGGGAAGGGGGCAACCTTGTCGGGTCCCATGGCCCAATGAGAGCGGGGAGAACAGGGCCCTGTTTATTCTGATATAACCCTTCAGAGATGTATGCAGGTTATGCAACCAGGTTATAAAGGTGTCAGAAAACTGAAAAGCCGATAGTGAATCCCATAGAAAGGACTAAGAGACCCTATCAAAGGCCTTCTCGGCATCTAGGCCTATGAAGGCTGCTGGTATTTTCCTATTCCAGACGTATTCCTGCAATATAAGGGTCTTATGGATATTATCAAATGTGTTTCTGTTCTTGATGAAGCCCACCTGATCTGGTTGTATAATTTGGGGGAGTATGTTTTCCATTCTTGAAGCCCAGATCGCTGTATAACTTTTGTAATCAACATTTAAAATTGAAATTGGATGATAAGACAAGGGATCTGATGCACCTTTGTTTGGTTTGGGTATTGCTGCCAGTTTAGCATAATCCCAAAATGGTGGAGGGACACCCCCGGGCCACTTCAACATAGAGTGTGTATAGTTTAGGAAGTAGTTCTTTTTGGAACATTCGGTATCATTCAGCTGAGAAGCCGTCAGGTCTTGGGCAGCGCCCCTGAGATAAGTTTTTAATCACTGCCTGGATTTCAAGTTTTGTGATTGTGGATTCTAATTTTCTTTTATGTGCCTCACTTAGTTTTAGAAGATCTAATTTATTTAGGAAATTTTGCCTGGCTTCTGGGGTGGACTGACCGTCTACCTGATATAGGTTTTGAAAATACTCTGTTAATGTCTGTCTGATGTCTGTGTCTGTGTGGGAAATCTGACCAGTTTTAGGGTTTTTAATTTTTAAAATAGTGGCTGAGCGTTTATGTGTTCTGAGCTTTTGTTCTAGTCTCAGAGTTCCTCTTGGCCTCCTTCACGTGTTGTTTGTCTAAGAAACATCAGGGATTGTTGTATTTTATTATCTATTATCTTTTGTATTGCTGCTTTGGTATCCTTAATTTTACATTGAAGTTCTATATCTCTGTCCCTATAAAGTAGTTGGTAGTTGAGAAGCTGGTGTGTAATATCCTGGTATTGAGCCGCCCTCTCTTTTTTTTTTTTCTAGTTGCATAGGCTATTATCTTCCCCCTTAGAGTCGCTTTCAAGGAGTCCCACTGTATTGTTTCCGGTATTGTTGTAGAGGCATTCTCTGTGATGAATTGAGGTATCCTTTTTTTTAATGCGGTTTTGGAATTCTTTGTCTTGTGAGATTAAAGGGTTAAGTCTCCATAAAGTTTTCTTTGCCTCTTTCCCTAAATCCAGCTTTAATAATAAAAAATGGTGGTCAGATAAAATCTTGGGGCCAATCGAGATATCTTGAATTATTGAAAAATGTTCACAGGTCATTAAGAAGCAGTTCAATCTGGAATAGGTGTGACATCTGGGTGAGTGTTATGTGTATCCTGGGGAAGACGGAAACAGCCATCTCCAGACATCCACTACACCCAAGTGTTCTAAGATATCCCTTAATTGTTTTACCATTTTAGTTTGCCGATGTTTTTGTGGGTTAGAGCAGTCAAGGTGAGGGGTCAGTGTCACATTTAGATCTCCCCCTAGGATTAGTTGACGCTGGAGAGTATCCATTAGAGAGGAGATAAATGCCCGGACTACTGGCATGTTTGTTTGAGGGGGAAAGTAAACGTTGGCCAGTGTAACTTTTTGGCCATATAGTAGGCCCTGTGATATTACATACCACCCCTGGGAATCTATATGTGTAGTTGGGATTTCTAGGGGGGTAGTCGACGGGACGAGGACAGCTGTTCCTCTTTTTCAATGCCTAGGATAGGAAGAAGCAAATATTAGAGTATCGATTGCCCCATCGTAACTTTTGATGTTCTGGGTCAGATAGGTGTGTTCCTTGAAGAAAATAAACATCAGCTTTCTGTTTATTGAGATGTTGCATGAGACAGGATCATTTAATTGGGTTGTGGAATCCGTTGATATTCTGGGAAAAGATTTTTATCGGATGAGTGGCAATGATGATATACTATTTCTAATTGTATTTATATTTTTCTCTCCTAGGTTGGTTGAAGTTAGCACTATTCAGATCACTCTCCCCTGAACTGGAAGATGTGCCCAGGAAGCATTCAGAACTGTCCCACTGATATTTTGCATAACTGTAAATAAAAGTTGTTTTAACCAAGTTTGATTTTGACTCATGTGTTTTTCAATCCCCCACCCCCACCCCCACCCCCAAGTTTCTGTTCGCTAAGAATACCTTTTTAGAAATAACTTTCGGCACAACAAGTGTCTTGAACATACATAATCATCAAGAACATTTGTAACTTATCGAGCAACTATATACAGTGTGACTCCCATATTGGAGGGGCATACACAAAGCCACCTCTGAATAACATAGAAACATAGACTTTGATGGCAGATAAGGACCACTTGGCCCACCCAGTCTGCCCATTTCCCTACCTATTGGATAAACTGCAGATTCTAGTTAACCAACAGCCTACTTCCTGCAACCCTCCACTATAATTGCCTTATGTCTGTAATGAGAGCATTGCTTTGGGGTTCGAGGTCCTCCACACCTCGAATTAGGATGCAGTTGGCCACTATTTCGATCAGTTGGATAAAGAACCAGCTGGAGAATAGCCAGAGTGAGAAATAATCTGGTAAAACCCTGGTTTGGAGCCTGAGGGCTTCAAGAGGGAGACACATTCCCTGATCCCAGTAATACCTATGCAGCTCTTCTAGTGTTTTGTATCTCTGTCTCTCTGTCTCTCTCTCTCATCCCCTCCCCCCCAACTATCCATAAGGGTCATTCAGTTTTGATACTTTTAGTTCTTTTAGTCCCCTCCTTCTCCCCCCCCCCGACCATCCAAAAGTCTAACTGATGTAGTTCTGATAACAGTCTTGTAGATGATTATTTAACCAAATTTGGCAGGGTTCAATCACTCAGTGTCTGCCTATAATTTAAAGATATTTGTACATTCTACCAATGCCCCCCAAAGGTTTCTTTAATTGCCATTTAGTACTGGTAGTTATAACTAACTATGATTTCATGGTTCACTTCATTTTTTTACAATCAGCTTTAGTTCTCTTATTGCCATGGCATAGGTTGACCTTTATCCAGGGATCCTTAAGTTCCTGGTCATTGCAAAGGTTCCCTCTAGAAAATGTAATAGTCTGTCGCAGAGTCCCCCCCTCCCCCGGCCGCTGGGCCCCCACTCTGAGAAAGTGTGGGGCAAGTGGGTGCAAGAAGCCAGCTAGAGGCGAGGAAGACCACCAGGAGCACAGAATGGGGGCCGATAACCTCACAGGATTTGACCCTCCAGCCTGGGGCATGCCCCGCCATCCGAGGGTTGTACAGGTCCAAATTGGCAACTTGAGGCCTAATTGGGTTACAGTGATAAGAAAAGAGAGAAGACAATTTGTAGAGGTTGCCTGGGCCTTTAAGAGGTACTCTCACTCCCATGCCCCATAGCAGGAATCCCCCCTGACCTCCCCCCCAAACCGACCAGGAGGAGAGAGGTCCACCTAAGTGGAAAAGGTTAGTGATTTACCAGGTTTCTTCATGTATTCAGGGTTGGGTTTCTGTATTGCTGTATTTTCTTCAGAATTTCCGCCAGCTGCAGATTTAAGTGTTGTTGCTTCTCTGGATCCGATTGAAATGGTTATCTTAATCGCAATCTCATGGACTCGAGGATATTTTCATTGATGATTCCCCTGGCTGCTAAATCTTCAACTGCCTCTGCTGCTGTATTGTAAGTCTGTTGTCCAGTAGGTAGTAGAACAGTTAGTTTTGCGGGATATGGAGTATGAAATTTTATTTTTTGTAAACGGAGTACTGGAAACAGAGGGTTGTACTCCTGACGCAGGCTTTGGGAGTATGGTTCATAGTCATTGTCAAATAGCAGGTGGCTCTGTCCAAGCCTAACGCAACCCTTCTGCCAAGTTTTCTGAAGTAGTTTTTCCTTTGTCTGGTAGCTCAAGAATCTTATAACAAATGAGCGAGGTCTGGAGTCCGGGCATGAAGGTCTAGGGCCAAGGGCACGGTGTGCCTGTTCAATGTCTAACTGAAACCCGGGATCCAGCTCCAAGACCAGACGGAGGAGATAAACTGTAAAGGCCATAGGATCGCCTCCCTCCTCACCCTCAGGCAAGCCAAAGATTCTAATATTTCTTCTCCTGCCCCAATTTTCAGAATCTTCTTGGCGCATTGAAATAGCGAGTTGTTCTGCAGCAAGAATTTTGATGATGTCTTCTAAATTTATCAATACGGGCCTTGTTTTGTGTTATTTATTAGTCTGCCTCGGTCATCTGGTTCTGAAGGGACCCCATCTCAAATCTGATTTCTTGCATCGATTCTTTCATTTTGCCCCAAAACTCAGCAACTACCTGAAGGATTGCCTCTCCTGAATTTGGTTCAGGGCTTTTTTTCTTGCTTTTTGAGGTAGAATTCATTTTCTTCTGCTCTGATCCCGATGGAGGCCTAGTATGTAGTTCAATGTCGTCGGTCCTGTGGTCTTCTGTTTCACCATATCTGCAAACAGCTGGAATCAATTAAGTTGATTTTTGCCCGTAACTGGTAACAAGGCACTAATGCTGTGTTTGATTTGGTTAAAATAATATAATTTACTGTTTTTTGACGTTTTAGTGCATGATTTATTTTAGTGACGTGGGAGAGCCTCATAGACTTTGTGTTCAGCTTTCCATGCCGGAACCAGAAGTCCTGTCTATGTCCTTACTGAGATGTTGCCTGTTGATGTACCATTATTACAAAATGGAGCATCTCTTTCAGCTGGGTCTGATGTTGCTGTCACTCTCTTTTCTTTTGGACTGTGTATTGTATTATGTGGCTCCTTCACACCACTTTAAGCATGTCCCACTGAATAGATTCTGAGACTTTGTTAGAGACATTGTCAACAGTTATTACTTGTATCTTGTCTGCAAGGAAAGTGCAGAATTCTTCTCATTTTAGGTGCATAGTGTGCAGGCACTACTGTGGATTCAGTCATTCCATGCCCAGGTCCCAGCGGCCATTTACAGGAGAGCATGCTATGAAAGACATATTGCCCAGTCAACACCCCACCACTCTCCCAAGGTTTTTGTCTGTGTAAAGCTGTAACTGATCTGGGAATATATCCCGTGTACTAAAGAGTAGGGGGTGTACTGATGAGTGTGTGGCTGGTGCTGAGACCAGCCATCAATCTGTCCGATGTCCGAACAAAAAAGTTTAAGTATCTGTGTGCCGATGGCTGGCATGGTGGGGAGAGATTGGACGAGTCCCATCTAGGGGACAATGTCATGATTAGATCACTTGAGAGATGAAGCACCCCAGAGATAAGGAGTGCTATTGGGATCAGTACTGGGTCCTGTCCTCTTCAATGTCGTCATGAGTAACATTGCTGAGGAACTGGCGAGGAAGGTGTGTCTCTTTGCAGATAACACAAAAATCTGCAACAGGGTGAACTCTCAGAAAGGGATGGAGAGATTGCAAAAAGATCTGGGGAAACTAGTGGAGTGGTCTAGGGTGTGACAGCTGGTTTTCAATGCCAGAAAAGTGCAAAGTCATGCACCTGGGGTGAGGACACATGGGGGCTGTGTATAAGAATGGAGGAGGTACTTGCAGTCACCAAGCAGGAGAGGGACCTTGGGGTAATCATATCTGATGATGTCAAGGTGGCAAGACAGTGTGACAAGGCAGTAAGCAAGGCTAGTGGGATGCTGTGGTGCATAGGGAGGGGGAATTCTAATAGGAGAAGGGACCTGCTGTTGCCACTGTATCACTCCGTAGTGAAACTCCACTTAGAGTACTGTGTCCATTTCTTGAGACCGCTCCTCTGCAAGAACATTGAAAGTGTGGAAGCGGTCCACAGAAGACTACTAAAATGATGTGGGGATTGCAAGAGAAACCGTACGAGGAGAGGCTGTGGGAGCTCAATATGCACTCCCTGGAGGAGAGGAAAGAAACAGGTTACATGATTGATACCTGTAAGTACCTTACTGGGGTGAACAGGGTATAAGAGTGGAGGGGAATCTGTTTCAGAGGGGAGGAGCACTAGAACATGGGGGCATGCAATGAAGTTTTGGGGGGGGGAGTTCAAGAGGGATGTGAGGAAATATTTCTTCAAAGAAAGGGGGATGGACACCCTAGAACAGCCTAGCAGAAGAGGCGGTGAAGGCAAAGACAGTGGGGAGCTTCAAGCATATGTGGGACTGGCACATGGTCATAGTAAGTAGAGGAAAGGGAGGAGCGAGGGACACCGGCAATCAATTTAGAGTCCAGGGTATGGTAATAGGCAAGGAAAAATAGGGCAGACTAGATGTGCCTACTGCTCCTTTTCCACCAACAAGTTCTATGTTCTTAATGTTCTAAGGAGTAGAAGCTCTGTCAATTTTTAAGGGAGGGAGTATAATATTGGGGGAAGCAACAGATTGGTAAGTGTCACTGAAAAGCCATTAAGCAGTCTCCGTACCAAAATAAAGCAGCCCTCTTGGTCAGTGACTACCTTAATCTCTTGAAAGGAGATGAGACGAGGAATTAGTATTGCCATCCCCCAACATGTTCTACTTGGCTGTGACTGAGGATGAATACACCACAGAGAAACCACATTTTGCTAGTTTGTTGTGTTCTGCAACAGTTAAATGGGACTCTTGGATGTAGAGCACATCTGGTTTGGACCATTTTTGCTAGGAGAATACTTTGGAGTGTTTGATGGGGTTATTGTGTCCATTTACATTTATGGAACTCAACAGTACAGTTGGTCTGGCCATGGCTGGGTTTTACAGTTAGTCCCCTGGTCCCCACCCCCACCTCTATTCAGTTTGCACCATACATTTTTTGAATGAAAAAAAAGTATGGTTACATAAAACATTAAAAACTCTGGTATTACTAATATTGTAACAGCCAATAGGATTGCCATGTGGTGCAGTGGTAAACGAACTGCACTCAAGTGCTAACAGGGTGGCAATTGGACTTCCAAGGGGGCTTTGCAAAGGCTCTCATTGCAGAGGATTATTCCACCTCCAGGAGGTTATGCCTTCAGAAGATGGGCCTCCAACAGCTAAGCTGTCTAGGGTGTGGGGTCTCGGGGTGAGATGCCAGCCTCCATACATAGCCATTATCTGGTATCTGTCTTATGTGGGAAAGTAGGGCAACTAGTAGATCTTACTTCGAGTGGGAGCTCTTGCAGCAGGCTATTATCATTAGGACTATGTTGCAGTCACTAGGACCTATCGGAAACCTTCTAGCTAGCAGTCTCCAGCCGCAACCGCCCCTGACGCCGGCTCTGCCCCGACGTTGACCAATGGTATATCAGGGGGAGGTCCCTAGCCCCACCTCAGTTTTTTTCCCACCGCAGACCCGTCTACCAAGGCTCTTCGGTTGCCTTTGAGAACTCCTATAGTAGTTCCCAGTGAAATTATTATTAAAAGTTGTTTCTTTTTTTGTTGAAAAGTCTGTTTTTCACTTACTATTTTTACACTGCATGACGACCTCACCATTTTCGGTCTCCTCCACCGAAAAGAAGAGGACAAAGTGTGCCTGTGGCTGCCAGATACTGGTGAAGGATAAGCACAAGGCCTGTGTCATCTGCCTAATGCCTGACCATGACACCAAGGCCTGCTCTATCTGTAGCAGCTTTATCAGCTGGACTAGGATTCACTGCCTCAAGGCACTTAAAGCTCATATTTTGGAGCAGCAGGTGGCCGTGATGCAAAGCTCACTGGCGGAAAAATCAGCTCACTGGCGGAAAAATCTTCCTCCTCTTCTCAGTCCTCTGAACATAAGGAGAAGAAAAACGGAAACTGACCAACGTACATCCCACAAAAAGGACCGGGGTCAGTCCAGGGGTGCTCATGCTCCCGGTCACCGTAAAAAAAAGAAAACCTCCTCAGGATCCAACTCAGGAGGTTCTGACCACTCCTCCCACCGCTCGCATCACTCTACAGGGTGGCAGGACTCCTCCACTCCTACCAAGATACTGACATTGGGCAGTGGCAAGCAAGGCTCGGTTTCCACACTGGCCTCATCTACCCAGAAGGTGAAGGCAGCACCCTTGTGGTCACCCTCTGCCTCAGGGGTCGAGACCTCATCCTCTTCCTCTGCAGGGACCTTGGTCCCATCGTGCAAGGTCCTGACATTGGTCTATCCCGTGGCTCCGGGTAAGATCACTGAGCATAAGGAAAGGGAGTCTGTACCCAAGCCGACCTCGGCTCACCACCCCTCGATGGCTCAGACTTCAAAGTCCAAACCCATGACGGTTTCCAAGCCGGACGGCTCAAAACCATTGATGGTATCAGATAAAGGACAAACGTCAGCTAAAACCTCTAAGGATCCTGAACATTCACCAGTCCATAGGGCCTCTACACCTGATGACCAGGGAGATCAGTCCATTTCCTCTCCCAGGACCCTCTCCTCCTCGCCTATCACTCCACCAATACCAGATAGACCTCACCACCCAACGGGGCCAGCGACTCCACAATTCTCAAAAGAAGAGCTAATGGAGCTCTTCCCATTCTGGTGGGGCCAGGTCAAGAAAGACATTCTTCCACTGAAGCCAGATACAACTCTGACCCCAGAGGAAGAGAAGGACAAAGGTCAGGGAGAAAAGCCTTCCTGTCCCGTGCCAAAACTGTCCTCGCCAAAACCCCAAACGAAGTCATGCTCACATACTCCTACTGACAACCGTGGTCAGACTTTGTATAAAGAACGGTGGCACCAATGTCTCTCCCATTCACCCAGCATTACCCGCCATCACTTCCCTAGCAGAAGGCAATCAGTCAGCCGACACCAGTCAGAAAGCCATCATCAGCACTCTACCAGCCATCGCTGGTCAGACAGCGGTCTCCAGTCCTATAGTTGTCACCAGTCAACCAGTGGGTAGCATTCCCATGAGAAGAGATCCTTTTTATGTTTGAGAGCAGCTTCACCCTCTTCTGAAGGCCACGGTTTGGATTCCAGTACTTCTGGATCTGACCATTCTCCCTCAAGAGAAAAGCCAGTGTCCCCTGATGAAAAGGACACTCCTAGATCCCCTCCTGATGAGTCTACCTTCATGGACGTCATGAAGCACATACAGTCCTCCAACGGATGGGAGACAGAGGATCTGGATCTGGATCTGGAACACTGGAGGTTGACAAAGTACCTGAGGCAGAAGGAGCCAAAGCATTGGTCATTCCACCTCTTGTGGATACATTCCAGGATCTCACTTGGATCACTGGAAGCATCCCTCCACCACTCCGGCGGTCTCCAAAAAATCAGACAGGCTGTACTGAGCCCATAGGGAGGAGCCTTTCTTGGCAGAACACCCTCAGGTGGAGTCCATGGTGATTATGGCAGCACACAATAAATCTAAGAAGCCTAAACACCTTAGTTTGCTCCCGACCTAGAGTCCAGATTTTTAGATCAGGTGGGCAAGAAGGTGTAGTCTGCTTCCACCTGCTCTATTTGATCCCCGAACTTCCTCATGCATATGGTCCAGTACCAGAATGCTATGTGGGAGAAAGGCTTTGAAGTGGCTCAGGCCTTACCAGACTTGGTACAAAAGACCGAGCTTCTGGACATCCTGAAGTTGGATTCGGACATGGGCACTCTTGCCCTGAGGGCCTCGTGCAATATTGCAGACATGGCATCTAGGGCAGTGGCATCCGGTGTTTGCCTTAGGTACCACTCCTGGCTCAGAGTCTTAGGATTCTCCCAGGATCTGCAGTCCGGGATCCTGGATCTTCCTTTCCAGGGTTCCGTCCTTTTTGGGGAGGAGACAGAGAAACTCAACTCTTGCCTCCAAGATTCCAGGAAGTCTATCTGGTTCATCCAAAAGATGTATAAGGAGGATCAGAAACCCTTCTGCAAGTGGCCTTTTCATAAGCCCTCAGGGCAAAATACCTGCAGCCAATTTCAGCAGAGAGGTGGCTTCAAGAGAAAAGCACCAACCCAAACTCCAGGGAACTCCACCTCTAGAGGCCCCATGTCCTCCCAGCCCTCTCTGCCAGTTCCCAGATCTGCCCAATAACTCGCTACCTGCCCCCCCTCCTCCAGCGGAGCTAATGGAGGAGGTAGTAGGGGATCACTTCTCCCTCTATCTAGAGGGATGGAGCAGCATCATTACAGACCTCTGGGTTCTAGATCTGATAAGGAGAAGACATACTCTCAGGTTCGTTCAGATCCCTCTGGAAAAGCCACCAGGGTCCTCCCATTATCCTCCTTCACACATTCCTCTGACAGAAGAAGAGATCCAGGCCTATTGCAGAAACGGGCAATAGAACCGTTCCCCCCAGATCAACGGGGTGGGGCTACTATTCTCATTTTTTTCCTGGTACCAAAAAAGACTGGAGACCTTCTGCCCGTTCTGGACCTCATCTCCCTAAATCTCTTTATAGAGTACAGGTGGTTCAGAATGGTCACTCTGCCAGGCCTCATTCCCCTCTTGCACCAAGGGGACTGGCTCTGCTCCCTGGACATGCAGGATGCCTATCTGCACATAAGGGTCTTTCCTCCCCATGGGAAGTTCCTGAGGTTCCACGTCCAGGGGAGACATTATCAGTTTCAAGCCTTACCGTTCGGCCTCTCCTCCACTCCTCGAGTCTTCACCAAGTGCCTAGCAGTGGTGGTTGCGGCTCTCAGACACCAAGGCCACTATGTCTTCCCTTATCTAGATGACTGGCTCTGGCAGCCCCCTACAGGGCTCAGCTACTTCACACCCTCAGAGACACCTTTACTCTCTTCTGAGAGGTGGGGATCACCCTGAATCTTCCAAAGTCATCCCCATGGCCCAGTCAGTGACTTCTATTTATCAGAGTAGTCCTTGACACAGTTCAGGGCATGGCCTTCCTCCCTCAAGATAGGGGGGATCATCTAAGGGGCATAGCCCAGATGGTATCCATGTCTCCACAGGTGCAAGCCAGGACCTTCCTCAGACTTCTGGGGCACATGGCAGCTATCCCCACAGTTCCCTTGGCTCGCCTCCACATGACAGTCCCACAATGGATGCTCAGGGTGCAGTGGGACCAAAGGTCAGATGACCTGGACCGGCCAGTCAAAGTCTCCGACCCAGTGCAAAGGACTCTTTCCAGGTGGTTAGACCCCTCCAACCTGGCATGAGGTGTCCCCTTTCAGCAGGAGCCTCCAAGACAGATTCTAACAGCAGATGCATCCAGTCTCAGTTGGGGTGCTCATTTGGGAGACAGACAGACCCAGGGGACATGGTCTCCAGATGAGCAACTGCTCCATATCAATATCCTAGAGATGAGAGCGGTCCTGAATGCCTTGCGAGTGTTTCAGACGGACCTTTCACCAGGCCCTCTTCTCATCCAGATGGACAGCATGTCGGTAGTGTTTTACATCAATAAGCAAGGGGGCACACATTCTTACCCCCTATGCAGGGAGGCGATGAGAGTCTGGTACTGGGCACTGGAACACCGCTTAGACCTCACCACTGTTCATGTTCCAGATGTCCAAAATGTCTTGGCTGATAGCCTAAGCTGATCTCGGTCCAAGACTAATGAGTGGGAGCTCCTCCAGTCTGTAGCAGATCAGCTATTCGACAGATGGGGCCACCCAGAGTTGGACCTATTTGCGTCTCCACTCAACACCAAACTGTCCAGTTTCTGCTTATGAGAGCCCACACCTTGTGTTTTCTGGCCAGACACTTTATCTCTCTGTTGGACAGGGAGGTTCCTGTATGCTTTCCCTCCCTTTCCCATTCTTCAGAGGGTTCTTCTGAAACTACAGGCCAAGGGAGCAGAGATGATCCTCATCGCTCCATTTTGGTCTCGGCAGATTTGGTTCCCACTACTTCAGCAGCTGGCAGTGGAGCCTCCAATTCAGCTGCCGCTGAGCTTGCACTTGCTGTTGCAGGATCAGGGAACCCTGGTCCATCCGGATCTCAGATCCCTGGATCTTCATGCCTGGCTCCTGCAGACTTAATCAGATCCAGGTTTGGGGTCTCCCAGGCAGTGGTGGACATTCTTGTAGCAGTGAGAAAGCCCTCAGCTAGATCCACTTATGCCATGAAGTGGAAAAGATTTTGTCTGTGGGCTTCACTCCATCACTTGGACTCACTCACCTGTCCAGTGAACTCAATCTTAGAGCATCTCCTCTCCTTATCAAAAAAAGGCTTGATCTACTCCTCCATAAAGGTACATCTATCAGCAATCTCTGCTTATCACATGCCTATAGAGGGAAAAACAATCGCCCAACTGGACATGTCCCTTACATTTTTGTGGGGCATACTGCATATTAAGCCTCCCATCAGAGATCCAGTAGTGCCTTGGGACCTCCTTTTTATGCTAGAAAAGCTGAGTCTTCCACCGTTCAAACCTGCTGTGGAATTCGAGCTTCGCTTCCTTTCCTGAAAAGCATTAGTTTTAATTGCCATTACTTCTGTCCGGAGAGTTTCTGAGCTTCAGGCCCTGATGTGTAAGGAGGCTTACTTAATTTTTCACAGGGACAGGGTGTCCTTGCGAACCAGTCCTACGTTTTTACCTAAAGTGGTATCCGAACTCACATTGAATCAGGACATCAACCTTCCAGTGTATTATCCAAATCACTCGAACAGAGGGAACGCACTCCTGCATACTTTGGATGTCCACAGGGTGCTACGATATTATCTGAAACGTACCGCTCCACACCGTAAGAGGAAGCAGTTGTTCATGGCCTTTGCAGCTCTCTGCGAAGACGCTCCAGCGTTCAAGCAGACATTATCGAAGTAGCTGGTAAATTGCATCGTCTTCTGTTACAACAAATAAAACAAACCCCTGCTGGGCTTGGTTAGGGGTTATTCTACCAAGGGAGTGGCTATTTCCTTCGCATCCTTGTATAATGTCTCCATTGGAGACATCTGTGCAGCGGCTCCGTGGAGCTCCGTGCATACTTTCATTAAGCATTATAGCATGGACATTGCTTCTAGAAGAAGGGCAGGCTTTGGCCTAGCAGTCCTTCAAGACCTCCTATCTTAAAGTGCCTTTCTAGTACTGTTTCTTTACAGCGGCCTCCCAGTTACCTGTTTCCTTTTTGTGGGACTGCTTGAGATTCAGTCCTAATGGTAATAGCTTGCTGCAAGAGCCCCCACTTGAAGTAAGACAGTACAGTTACATAAAAACTTACCGTAACAGTTCATCTTTGAGAGGAGCTCTTGCAGCAGGTGCTGCTTTCCCCCCCTCCTTCCCCCAGTGAGCTGTTCTGCATTTTTATTCATGGCAAGCTTCCACCCGGTCCTCCTACTGGCCTTACCAATGGGTTTCCAGTGGGTGAACTGAGGTGGGGCTGGGGACCACCCCCTGATATACCATTGGCCAATGTCAGGGCAGAGCCAGTGTCAGGGGCAGTCCCCACTGGAGACTGCTAGCTAGAAGGTTTCTGATGGGTCCTAGCGCCTGCCACATAGTCCTAATGGTAATAGCCTGCTGCAAGAGCTCCTCTCGAAGATCTACTGTTACAGTAAGTCCTTACATAACTGTACTTTTCTCTCCTCCACCATAGCCAGGGCATTCTGCAGCATTCCAAATAGGCTTCCCAGGTCTGTGAAGGAAGGGGCCATCCTGTGTGGACTGCTGAGTGCTGGTGTGTTATCATTTGTTTAAAACAGCCCCATCCTGATCCAGGTCTCATAAACAAGGCTATGGTTTGGTGCCTGGGAACCTCCAAACATGGATTAAGCTCTGTTTACCAACCCGTTGTGCTGGGAAGGGAGCCTCCCAGGGCAAGTTGCACACCTGGGAGGGTAAAAACGTGTAGGTAAAAAGGGGAATTCTAATTCAGATACTCCATAGAATGGCGGTCTTACTAAGCACTAAAGCCTCCCCTATCTCAACACCCATTAGTATCCTCCCTCATCTTTCGTGTGAGCTCAATGACATCCAACATTATTGGCATCTAGTTTATGCCTCAGAATTATTTAATTATTCCCTCAAGCATTTCAGTAGTATGCCCTGTGCTGGTAATGAGATGCTAGGTGGTAATTGTGACGACAGATATAGGCTGCTGGGCCCACCCAGTCTGCCTATTATGGTGCAATAGCAGTGGCTAATTTAGTCCCGTTCTGATTGTTCCAACCCCTGTCCTAACAGGCAGCCTCGGCCATAGCCCCCATTCCTCCTAACCTCACAAGTGACTCAGTCCTACTAACCTGCACTGGAACTGGCCCTGATTTTAAGACCGGTAACATTCGTCAATGCAGGTCACTGCATCATGGGTATTCCATCAGGTGAGAGCTACTAGGTAGTGTCCTGACTAGTCCTGTTAACCATCATTTATCTGTGCTCCTCGTTATCACAACTCCTCAACATTGTAGAAGTCAATCACTCCAATGGTACTCTGGTGGTGCTTAGCAATGTGGGCCATAGGACTGTGCTCCCCCCTAGCTGTCCACATGGTTGCAGCCTGCTTGGTCACCCCAGTAATGAGGGCCTTGGGAGAGGCACCTATGTCTCTGTTTCTATACAGCTGAGTCAGCAAAGTAATTTATATGGTGAGGCTAGCCTGGTGTAGGTGGGGGCCACAGAATACTACTCCACTCCACACCCAGACTCCAGCCATTTCCCGATCAGTGTTTAGGCAGCTATACCATTATTTTTAATGGCTCTTGGCATGGATGGGGGGAGCAACAGAAAAGTCCAGTTTAGCCCACACTCAGGACTAAGGTGGAGCAACGTATTGGAGTCTCCTCCAAGTCAGGACCTGCAACTTCACTGTGCCATGGTGTTGTCGTTGCCAGCAGAGAGAGTGGTAAGCATTATTAATAAGGAGTTTCATTGCGATCTAGGGTAGTTAAAATAGCTACTGGGAGAGCAGCTCAAGCCATACACGGGAGTAATCAATTAAAAAGATATTTCAGTTCATTTCAGTCAGTCTGTCATTGTAGGGTCCACAGTATTCTCGGGTGGTGTTTGTACTGCCTTTGAATGTGAAATGATCTCCTGAATAGCTGCAGCCACTTGCTGTCAATGCTGTTCTTTGGGGGGGGGGGGGTGGCTGCTGTGTCCAGACCCAGCATGACAACTTTGATGCCAAAGTCTGTAGTGGTGTTCTTTAAGTCAACGGTGACTGGATGGTCATGCCTCATTCTCAGTGGTCCTGCATAGCCTTTTCTGCCATGTCATATTGAACATACCTTCTGAGAAAAAAATGGACAGTTTGGCAGGGTAAGGCATTCTAAACCACAACTGTTGGACATGAAGGGTCTTCAAGGCTGGTATGTAAGCCTGCTGGAGTGCAACAGTCACCAGGAAATAATCATAATCAAAATATAAGTGTGTGTTCTGGTAACAAGTGTCCTTTTTCTAGGAGGTATGCAACACATCTTCTTTGTCTGGGAATTTTAGAAAATGGAGGATGACAGAGCCAGGGCAGGCATCTGTTGTGTTGGGCTTCAGGCTGAGAGCCTGTGAGCCCAATCTATTTCAAGGGAGCATTCAGGGGAGAAGCCAAAGGTGGTATGGAGTAAGTCCTGTAGAAAAGGGATAAATTGGGTCCCCTTAACTCCCACTAGGAGTTCATATATTCTCAAGTTATTATGCGTGTTGCAGCACTAGGGGTCCTGTATGTTCTCCTGCAGGTATTGGATTGGACTGTGCAACTGGGTGACCACCTGCTTGGTGCAGTTCACTCTTTTATCTGCAACAGTTAATTGGTCTGCCACCTCAGTTTGACTCTCATCTATTTGTATCAGTCCTTAAAGCTGTGGTTATTGAATGGATTTCTTTATGGAAATACCATAACTCGTCAATGATGGTGTCCATCTGTTTTATTAGAGTGAACGATCCTGCCAATACTTCTTGACGGCGGTTCTGCTGTGAGGTACCCGAGGCTGGGGAATGCTCTCTGTTATAGACGCCAAGGTCATATCCATCCCCGTCAACGAATTCTGCTGGACAGAGGTTATGGCTCGACTTCCTCATGGTGGTAAGTAGCCTCTGTAGACGAACGGAAGCATTTTGTGTTGAAATGTCTACAGTTACAGAGGTTTTATTTAGTAGGCCTGTACGGAAGCTCAGTAATCAGGCTGCCGTGCTGTACATGACATCACCCAAAGTCCCTATTTATTTTTGCAGCTGTATTGTTTTAATAGTTTAAATTCCAAATGTTTTATTGTGCATGTGGGTGTCCTGTCATGAATATATTTATTTATTTATTTTTATTTATTTGAACAAGTCGGATTTATAACCTTTGAATCAGGGACTCATTTACAAAGGCACCTCATCACAGGGAGGGCAAGGCAATAGAACATTGTGCAGATACAACATTGGAAAACATTACAGGTGCAGACATTGAACACAGAATACACTTAGTTACATGTTGGTATACAATATTGATTTACAATTAAAGATGCACAATTTCTCTGGAGTTGCAGTGGAATACATCCTTGTATAAACCAAAGCGGACAGGTAAAAAGGGGTAGGGGGAAAGATGGATCGGCAGTCCAGGGGACCTTGTCAAGATTAGGGGGGCCAGGCAGGGAAAGGTCATGCAGTAGGATGGGGGGCAGGGTTAGTTGCACCTGCAGCAGCAGACATTAAAGATATAGCACATTAAATGCATGTCAACCAATCAGAATTCTCCATTTCCAGCCACTGTTTTAAAATTAAAAATAAAAGTAAATGCAGCTAATAAAAAAGTGTGGCATATTTTGAAAAATAGGAGAGAAACATTTAATTTGGGTGAGCAGCACCTATGTTCTGTAACAGGACAGATAAAAAGTTCTTAAATAGTTTTCTTCTCTTTCTTCTCCATCACCATTTAAAGCCGTCCTCTATATAGCCAGCATACATGGGAGCTAACAGAGACCTGCACCAAGTACTGCAGCACTCTGCTCTTTTTGGCTCTCCGCAATTCCCTGACAGTTCCAGCTACAATGCCAGCAGCCTGCAGATATACTAAAATACTAAACAGTCTTATACAGACATGTGATGCTTCCCAGACAAACAGGTCCTACACCATAAAATTGTAACTTACAGCAACAAAAACGTGAAGGCCATCAAGAAACATCCACCCCCTTGCGAAGAATCAACTGATTTATGTTCCCTGAGCAGAGATCTCTGAATTAGTCTCTAGCCCCATACTTGTTTGAAGTAAGGTCTCTTTCCCTGAAGGTCATATGGCCCTAACTATGTTTTTTCATCAATCTCTTAGTACCTTATTAAATATAACTTTTCCACTGAATCTGCCACTAGAGGGCATTTGGTAAGCTGGCTACAGCAGGCCAGCATGTTTTACATCATCTCATCGAGCAACCAGACTAAAAGTGAGGAAACTGCAGCATTAGAAGCTACAGTCCTCTATTTCTCTGCATTTCAGGGCAGTGCAAGCTATGCCACCTCACTTCACCTTGACACACCTCAGTGCTTATCACAAGACCCCCCCTGCCTGTGTCAAGAGGGTCATTTAACAACAGGTCAAAGGACTATGTAATCATAAATGTCTTTACTTCTTGGTAGGGGTGTTTTGAGACCCTGGACACAAGGGCTTGTGCCCCGGATGTTTTAATGTGGGCCTTGGCTGAACTGTTGCTGAATGCTGCTGCTAAAATTAGTCCTTCTTCAGAAAAAATCTATAACTTGGACAGACAGCCCTTAGACACAGTGGCTGCATTACTGCTTGCAACCCTGGAAACATGCTGGCCTGTTGGCACAGAGGCATGGCTGCCGTTTGCGATGCCAACGATCTGGGTTTGGGAACAGATCCAGGAGTCGGAGGGCCGGCTGGGGGGAGTAGGATTTAGCATCCGTTGGACTGCTCTCCTACTCTGGGGGGAGGTGGGGTTGAGTGTCTGATGCAATGTGGACCCCTAGCGGAGGTCAGGGGACCCGCAGCGACCAGCGCCAGCATGCAAGGGGGCGGGGCAGGGCCGAAGCAGGTCATCATTACTTGTCCCCGCCCACAAGGAAATCTCAGTACTAAAAATGCTGGCCCTCTCTAATGAGCCGGCTCTGGCACCTTCCCCTCTAGGCCACCTAAGTCAGCCGCTGGTGGCCCCACTCGGGGGGGTGGCAAGCCTCGAGTATGAGGGGGCAGGCAGCCGGAGCCTGGTGAGCCTGCTCGCAGGGCTTGAGGATGCCCGGCAGCAAAAAAATAAAAATAAAAACCTCTGAAAACATAGGTTTTGAAGGGGATCAGGGTTGTCAGAGAATGAGCCACGGTGGAGTAGCTTCTGTATATGATTCCTCTATCACAAAAAGAAGGACAATTCATTGCAGAAAAACTGCATTAATGCAGAGATTAGGAATCCCAAAAAGTCAAAGCCCGCGAAGCAGGGAAATGAAAATATTAGGGCTTGAAGTCTTAGGAGTCTTAACGAATTGGTGGTGTGGTGTTCCTTGGGGATGACAGCCATAATGCCCACCCCTTCCCTGAGCAAGCAAAGGTACACATTATCTCTTCTTTCATGCAGTGCCGGCCCCTTCCCTGAGCAAGCAAAGGTATACATTATCTCTTCCGTCATGCAGGGCCGGCCCTTCCCTGAGCAAGCAAAGGTATACATTATCTCTTCCGTCATGCAGGGCCCGCCCCTTCCCTGAGCAAGCAAAGGTATACATTATCTCTTCCTTCATGCAAGGCCCGCCCCTTCCCTGAGCAAGCAAAGGTATACATTATCTCTTCCGTCATTCAGGGCCCGCCCCTTCCCTGAGCAAGCAAAGGTATACATTATCTCTTCCTTCATGCAGGTCACACCCCTTCCCTGAGCAAGCAAAGGTATACATTATCTCTTCCTTCATGCAGGGCCCACATGAAGAAAGTTACGACAGATTCTGTTGGCCACATATGGCGCAGCTTACTTCTTTACCTACAAACAGTATATGACTATGAGGCATGGGCTTGCACCAGTACCTTGTGCTCGGACAGGAAGCATGTGCTGAGGGAAGGGGGTGGGCATTAGGGTTGATAACCCCAAAGAACATCAGAGCACCAATTTGTCAAGATTCCTAAGACTCTGAATCCTCATGTTTTATTTCCCTACTTTGTGTGCTTTGACTTTTTGGGAACCCTGCATTAATGTAGTTTTTGGCAATGAATATATATATATATATATATGTATTCTATGCCAAAAACTTTGTTAATGCATCATTTAGAATTAAAACACAAAAAGTAAGGAAATGAAACTTTTAGAGTTGACCCCCCCCCTTGGACCTGCCCATCATCCCAAGATTGACAGCCAATGGGGTGTGTCCTTGGGGTTGTGAGGCCTAAATCTCACCCCATTCCATGTGTAATCATATTCACAAGCCACAGAAAAGAAGAATCTCATGATCAAAGAATTTGCAGGCTCACGATCAAAGAATTTGCAGGCTCACAATCAAAGAATAAAAAAATGGTGAAATTAAATTTTAGACATAAATGCATGAAACCACCAGCATGGTCCAATAAAAAGAAGCCCCCTAAGCAAAACCCACCCTCATTTGTGTTCATAGCCCACCCCTGAGCTGAGAAATTAGCTTTTTTCAACTGGCCATCTTGTCCCTCGTTCACGATCAAAGATCGCAGTCAAAGAGTCTCGCGATCAAAGAATTTGCAGGCTCGCGATCAAAGATCATTAGTGAATCATGATCAGAGAATAAAAATGTGTGAAACAGTATTTTTTGACCATTTTTAACAAAACCAAAGGCATTGCTCAATAGCGCAAAGCCCCCTGAGCACAACCCATCCAAGTTTTACTTCTGGAGTCACTCCTGAGCCAAGATATTTGAGTTCTTCCGACTGGAACCTTGAAACAAGATGGCGGCCGTCATGATCAAAGAATTCTCAGGATCAAAGATTCTTTGACCGCGAGCCTGCAAATTCTTTAATCGTGAGGAGGGACCAGATGTCCAAAACCCCATTCTTTGTGAGCAAAACAACCATATAAATTTTCCCCTTAACTTATAATGGGAACTTAAAACTGCAATAACTTTTGAATGGGTTAATATTTTTTCACGAAACAAAAAGTGGCATGTTCATTGACTGAAGCTCTTTCAGATGAGCCAATTCACAGAGCAGCACACCACATGACAGCCACGCAGTGCCCCGGACAAAATCCCCAAAACTGCCCACATAACTGGCGAAAAGTGCATTTTTCAGCATTTTGGTGCGCAAAGACCGTAAGTCTGACTGAAACGAAATTTGGAAAATCAATAGATCTACCATGCCCCACTATGCATACCAATTTTCATGCAAATCTGTTCAACGGGTCCTAAGTTATTAACATGCAAAATTTTTAGTTTAACATAGAAGTGGCTTCATAACCCTAAATATAGGGGTGCGACCATGCCCCTATAATATAGATAGGCACGGTAGTGCCTATATATTAGGGTTCAATGGTCACTTCTATGCTAACCCCCAAATTTTGCACTTTAACAACTTTGCAACCATTTGACTGGGTTGCATGAAACTTAGCAAGAGCCATCGGGGACCAAGGATCTCTTGATGTGACAAGTTTTATTCTGGTCGGATGTGCAGGTGCAGAGATAACAGTGTGTCCAAAAATGTGTAAATTACCACTTTTTGTCAAATTCTTTGTCATGCTGTTTCTCAGAAATGGCTTGGGGGTTTGGTCTGAAATTTTTAGGGTGTATGGGGTTTAGATTACAGATGTGCCTTTTGAAGGTTTGGTGGAAAAATATTAATCCTATCCAAAGTTATTACATTTTAAAGTTTCCCATTATTTCCTATGGGAAAAATTAGATGTGCCATGCAAAAGTACTGTTTTGTTGCCACAAAAGCGGTATTTACTTTCGCAAATGAGGAATGTAGTGTTGAGATTCTGCCATCTTGTTTTCAGTTAGTGACGAGGAAAAAATTAAAAATCTTTAAAAATACTGCCAGTTGGAAAACACCAACACTTGTGTTTACCTAATTGGGGCCCGGGGAATCAGATTCCATGGTTACTTTGCCCCAGAAGTGGCCCAAAATATGTTTATTTTACTGGTAGCTTTTTTGCTTTCGCAAATTGCGGCGGTATGTGCTGCAATTTGTGAAAGTACTTTTGTGAAACTAGTGAATTTTGTCGCAAATTGCAGCACTGTTTCGCAAAACAAACAGGGGTATTGCCACAAATTGTGACACGACTTTTTTTGTATGTCTGTTTTTTTGTCACTTCATTGCAAAGAAATTATCTGCACTTACGGGCTGAAATTTTCAGGGAACAAAGGGTTTGCCCCTCAGATGTGCCTTTTGCTGGTTTGGTGAGAACATTTTCAAGTGCTGCATAATTATAAGATTTTGAAGTTTAGTCACTTCCCATAGGATAACATTGTAATGGTCGGGGTGCATTTTGGCAGCTATATCTCAAAAATGCTCTGAAATATGTGTAGTAAGCCATTTTGCATGTTTCCAGGCATTGTTTACATCTGCAGGTGAATTTTAATGAATTGGGTTAAGGTGACTGTGATACTGTGTCATACATTCACAACATGACATCTGTGCTGCTTTGCCTTCAAGTAAATGAGGGACACTTATAATATGCATGCATCCCATATGGACATATAGCATTATGGACTGATGGCAGCATAGGGCCCAAAGGGTCCTGTGCTCCCACAGGGAAATGAGGGTTAATTACAATCTCTCTACACTTATGGATAGATGGGAGCGCAGGGCCCAGAGGACCCTGTGCTCCCATAAGCCACTAAGTCTATGGTTATACAGTACTTTCTCAAAAAGTAAGACAATGCTATGCAGAAAACTTTGTTAATGGACCATTAGGGTTCCAGCATCAAAAGTAGGGAAATGAGCTCTTAGGGTTACCGACCCTAAGACCCCAACCCCACTCTCGACTTCCAACCCTAACACCCCACTCCTATCCTGCATGCAGGAACAGGTGTGAGGAGTGTGCCTTGGGGTTGTGAACCCTAATGCTCACCCCATTCTGTTATTCTGTACACATCTTAGTTTACTTACTCTTGGAATGGGGTGAGCATTAGTGTTTACAACCCCAAGGCACACCCCTCACACCTGTTCCTGCATGAAGGGCATGGGTGGGGTGTTATGGTTGGAAGCTGAGGGTGGTGGTGTCTTAGGGTTGGTAACCCTAAGATCTCATTTCCCTACTTTTGATGCTGGAATCTTTAATGGTCTTATTAATTAAGTTTTTTGCATATAATATATTATCACACGCTACAAGCAAGGTGTGTGTGTGCGTGTGTGTGTAGAGAGAGAGAGAGAGTCATCTTATGTTGCAATTTTTAATTTTTCTTGTACTTACATCTTTCTAGTTTATTGTGTGTTTCTGCCGAAATGGCATGGGATGTGCCTGAAAAAGCTCATTGGTCAAGGGCACTTACCTGGTTATCAAATACAATCAATCAATCGAACATGTGTACGGGGGGGGGTAGGGGGCTACAAACATTTGCTAGGCTAAAATAGAAAGAGACCTACTTGATGAAATAGGGGGTTGGCAGTGCAGTCGAATATGGAGGCTAATGTATCAGATACCAGCTGTCCAATATTCCAAATGTAGTCTATTGTTCACTCATGCCTGAGTTTTACACAGTTCAGAGGCTCAGAAGATCAAAATTCCACAAAGTCCCCAGCGGACACAAAATAAACATGATTACTGGCCTACTTCTGTATGCTGACATTGTGTCTAGGCCACTACCCACCTCATTTTTGGACAACTTGGGCTAAGAGGACCTAGTACCTGCATTTTCTAATATGGGACGTATGTGCACCCCCAATTTATGGATGCAAAACTCAGCAAATGGGTATTAAATCTTTTAAAATGTGTGTTCCCAGATATGACTAACTGTTCTTTATTGGGAGACATTGCCACATACTAGTCAATATCCCAGGGTATAAAAGATCTAGTGGTCTGGTGGCTAAATGTCATTAAATATATGTTTAAGTAAGCATATGGCCACTAGATTGAGGGGGTCTACCCTTTCCAAATACATGAAACATTAAAGAGCATGTGGATTTCATATCACTAACTATTTTAGTCTAATGGTCACTGGTCATCAAATCTAAAGATATATTTTGTCACCTTGCTGTTACTGGCAAAATTTGTTACATGGGTACCCCAGTATCTCTTCTGTCCTCTTTATATATACACACACAGTGTCTCCTGTTCAGACTGGATTAAGAGGAGAAAGAGTTAACTCCGTCCAGTGGCAGCAGAAATCAGAAAGGATTACAGGGTTGGAAGGCGACTGTCCCATCTGTCATATATACACACACACATACACACACACACACACACACACACACACACACACACACACACATCCCTCTGTCTACAGACTTGACTGTCAACAGAGTCTACTGCATTAGAACTCCATTAGAGTGAAATCGCTGGGTAAAACTGCACCTGTCATCCTGTGATCATGCACTCTATAATTCCCGGCACTCTTTTTTTTTTCCAGTGACACTCAAATACCAGTTCCTCCTACTGGGGAAATTTTGAATTGTATTTAAGGACGCAGTGTACCTTTTTCAGTTTCTGTGACAACCACAGCATTGATGCACAGGCTAATTCTCCTTCACATTCTTTTCTCTCTTTTTTTTTCAACCAGCTGTTTTCCCATCATTTCCTGTAACTGGTTCTTTTGGGCTCAACTATGAACCACTGTGGCTTCTGCAGTATTGGACTACTCATATTGTTTTACAGTTTATTTACTCGGGATTGCCCAGCTGAGATACAACATCCTGTTTTCAGTGGGGTCTTGTTTCTACTCATTTGCACTTCTGGGTGGACTCAGACTGCAGCACTGGGAGGTTAAGGGACTAGCCAGGGGTCACACAGTGAGTAATTGGCTGTAACAGATTTTTTGGGAGGAATTATAGCCTAGAAGTTAGAACTCCAAGCTGTGAACCTGGAGACTCAGAAGAGCAGGGTTTGAATCCCACACACCTCACTTGCATGTGATCATTTGACCCTAAGCAAGTCACTTAACCATCCCATGGTCCTGGAATGCACATGGAAATGAGTTTCAGCTTACTGCATCTTTCCTTGCCAAAAATTATTCAATAAAAAAAAATGCAGTCTCCTGGGGTTCCCAAGTCGGTGCTGTACCCATTAGACCACAATGCCTCCAGTGTTTCTCCCAGTGAATATTTCCACTTTTAATAAGATTATGATAGTGAGTGTTTAGTTCTCATGACATGCTCCAGATTAACAGCACCAGACACTGAAGGCCACTACAACTCTCAAGACAGGAACAGCACAGGTGGCCAAAATGCAAGTTACAATCACACTTCCCCACCATTGTGTCTCATTCCTGTAATGGAGGGGCCCCCTCGAGTGGGTGAGAGGACACATCTTTAAACTCCATGCCCACACAGTCCTTGGCCTCTCATGGGAGGCTGCCAACATAGGTGCCAATAAGTGCTATTGATGATGGTGGCTTTGTAATGTGGACGCCTGTCCACTGGGGATGCAAATGAGAGCACCATAACTCATTTCGCATCAGCACCATACTGTCATCAGGTGTCATCTGCTTTTGGCAGCTGCCCATCTGAGCAGGATTCAAACATATGACCTAAGGGTGAAAGGTCTGTGAAGGAATATAAGCAAAATAGTTATTGTATGAACCTGGAGACCCAGCAGGCCTGAGTTTCAAACCCACAGCTGCCACTTACATACTGTACAACTGTGAGCAAGTCACTTAACCTCCCTGTGCTCTTGAGTTGCACCTGGAAATGAGTTTTAGCCCAGTGTGCCTTTCCTGGACAAACATTCCAGCATACATAAATAAACTAGTACCAATCCACGGAATCATTCAACTTTCTCAAGTTATTCACGCTTCTAGTCAGCGGACAACCCATTGGATCACTGCTGCCTACTTAAAAACCTTCTGGTTTCCACCAAAAAATTCAGAGCTGGCATCACCAGAACTCAGTTACACAACATTCTCCCAAAATGTGAGTTCAGGGCCTTCCATTTTTTATTACTGATGACATTTTCATTCAGACAGGTTTTTTTCCCCCCTTAGACTTCATCTGTTCCTGCTGTTTATTGCTGCCCTGAACTCATAATAGTCTGCTTATAGCATCACAGCCTGCTGCCACAGAAATTATCCTGATATCATAAGCAGAGGCTTATCACTTCAGGGCAGGAAAGACAGCAGGAACAGATAAAGACTAAAGGGCAAAGGGTCCATTTTTAACAATAAACAGTGGCATGTTCTCAAATGCAGATTGTTAGGGAGTTTTATGAGATTTGAGTCCTGCTTATGCCAATTTGCAATTATTTTTGCAGAAAACTAGATTATCACTTTAACAAAACAGACAGGCATAGCTGTGATCTCTTGACTGGCAGTTCTCTTGCATGACTGCATAGAGAAACAAATGCTGAGAAATGTTTGTGACTTGGGAGCAGTCTTCAGGTGCATCCATGCCCCCAAGCCCTCAAAAGCACAGTGCATCCATTACCCCGATCTTGAGTATGCCAGACAGTTATAGGGAAGCCTGATGTTGCACCCAGCCTACCTCCCTCTGCTGAAAATAGAACCAGCTTCAGACATGTGCATTCCGGCAGCCCCTGCTTGTTTAGTGGGCATCCCAGAAAAATATTTATAATTCCTTTTATCACCAATTTCCATTTCTGTAATCCCCATCCACCTCCTCTTCCTCCTATATATATATGTGTATATATATATATATATATATTGCCTTAATTTAGTATTCAGATCCCTTCCCCTGCACACAGGTGGGTGCAGCAGTGCTGTGATCCTCTTTACTTTCTTCCTCTGTCAAAGCACATTACGAAGTCATGGGTCCCACAGTATGAGATGGCTCAGCAGTGATGAGATCACTTAGCTTATTCCTTGCATGCCCCCAGCATGCCACAGAAGTCATGTTTTGAGGTTCACGACAAATAAAAAAGGGGGGTGCTATCCAGCGCATACAAGGGGGAATCTGGAAGACAAGCACTGGCTACTCATTGTCACAGATTGACTCTTGGATGGTAGAAAAATAGAATTAATTATGCAGCTGCTTTCATACAAAGTATCATAAAGGGCAGAACTAGAGAAAAGCAGGACCCAGAAGTAACCAATACTCGGGCTAGCGCTACCCTACCTGCTGCTTATGTAGCACAGTTAATTAACTGACTTTTTCTTTTTCAACATGATTTGATTAGTTTATTTTTGAGTGCAATGCCTGCAAAATTGGATCTCACCCAGTTTTCTCTTTTCCTCTTTTGGAAGTCAAACACTTGCTCTTAAAGGGA
Organism: Neoceratodus forsteri; assembly: GCA_016271365.2. Lineage (NCBI taxonomy): Eukaryota > Metazoa > Chordata > Ceratodontiformes > Ceratodontidae > Neoceratodus > Neoceratodus forsteri. The sequence continues at coordinate 493,294,482 of JADMNL010000022.1, forward strand.
AGGTCCCCTCAGCCTTTTATTCTGTTTACCTGTGTAGTTTGTAGGCATGAACAGCGAGGGACTCTATTGTACCCTCCTAATTTCATCAGGATATAAATGTAAATGAAGGTACTTAAGTCTGGTGTGAAAACCTGCTTGGCTCCATTGCAAAGGTCATGACCTGACTCATGTAAGGCATCTTGGAATTTTATGATGTTTTAGTGCTAAAGCCTGCAGTAGTTATACTGTATTAGTCAGTGCAGTTACTGTCCTCTGCAGTCTCTATGTTCTTGTCTTATGTTGGCCATGAAACATTTCAAGGCATAGTTAAGTGCCCTGCAGTTCTCTGTAGTTTAAAGTGTATCTGAGCTAGACAAAAATGTTTTTTAGAGTATACAGGAACTTCACAAGACACGCAACAAAACTGAATGAGAGTATGACTTCTGCTAGTTTTTGCATATAAGCATCATAAACTCCAATGGTGCCTTGCATGAGTGGGGTCATGACCTTTGGAATTGAGACACATGTTTTCACACCAGGCCAGAGTGAAGCAACCTCATTTATATTTAAATTAGGATGAGATGAAATTATGGGTATGAAAGAAAGGAATCATTGTTAATGCCTACAAACTATGTTTAGTTTCCCTTCTTCTAACCAGTCAGTTATCACATTTCATATAAAAGCCTACAAAAGCCCTATTATTTGGTTATTATCCCTGCTATATCTATTATCCTCTTCATTTTTACAGGTTAAGTTATTTTACTGTGCCTTGTATATCTGTAAATTTTGTATATATCTCTTATTTATTTGATTGTACTAATGTTATGCTATTCTCATGTCTTTGTAAAAAAACTTGTACCCTTATTTGTATGACCACTCAGGTCCATCTTGTAAATGAGCTACGCTCAATGATGTTCGCCTGAATAAATAAAGATTTTGATTGATTGATTTTGATTGACAAACTACACAGGTATATGGACAATAGGTTACGGGGACTTTCCCTTTAATTGTAACAGTTTTCCCTTTATTTGTAAAAATCAAATAAATTCAAACCTAATTTACAAGACAAACACTGCAAAACCTACCCTAGAAGGGCATGGCAGCCAAGTTTCAAAGATGTACCAAATTACACACACCCCATAAATTCAAAGCATCATGGGAAGTACTGTATATGCCAATCATCATGAAAGAACAAAGGCTGACTCAGCTTTAAGCGGGACTGAATAGTGCCAAAAGGCCTTACAGACCATCTACAAAGGCTGAAAACAGCAGCCACAGGCACGTGTTTTGTCCTTGTTAGGCCTCATCAGTGTGCCACCATCTGTATCTCAGCCCGTCGAGTGGGGGACCAACCACGTGATCTCACTGGTTTGGGTCATGTTGATCCCAAAATAGGAAAGCAGTTTAAAGTAGCAGTGCATGATAATGGTGAACAGTTCAGCCTATACTGTTTTATTCTATTTTAGATTGCCTCTTATCCCCTGGCTGGTGTGATGCCCTTCTTTCCCCATTTTAAGCCTGCTGTACCTCTTTTTTCACATTTGAAATAATGAAAGGAGTGCTCCTTTTACTACTTCAACTTTAAAAAAAACTTAGTAAAGTAGACTCAAATATGGAAAAAATGATATCATGCAAATCAGGAGACAGGTAGGAATCCAAAATAAAATAAAAAAGTATAGGTCAAAAGTTTTTACCACTGTCAAGCACTACTGCTTTAAAAGATGAACATCTCATTTTAAAAACACCGCAGCAATGATTACCCTGAAAGGGCATTAGCAATAAACTCAAGTGAAGTTAACTGAACCCCTGGTGTTGCCTATAAATTGCATCAAATAAACCAAATAAATACACATGGCTGATTAAACAGAGTAAAATGACTACAGCACAGGAAGATATTTATAGCAAAATACACTGCCAGGAGTCCTTTCTTTTTTTTTTTTTTTTTTTAGCATTTGTTACTGTGATCAAATTTTATTTATTTATTTAGTTTTCTATTGACCAGGTAAGCACACTAGACAAATAAATACCTATTTTCAGGTACGACCCGAAAGGTTATGAGATGTACAGGCAAACAATTGTAACAGTGAAAAAAGAACAGTATATGGGTAAAGTAACAATAACTTAAAGATCAGATTTATGTTTTTGATATACAATACCTTGTTTAAACTTTGCGAATGTTTCAAATGAATACTTTGTCATGGCAACACATGCTTTTGTTGTTTCCCTATTAATTCCTTTACCTTTTATTGATTCCTTGCTGTTATTTTTATCAACTGTACTTTATTCAATTGTAAATGAGACCTGCGTTCAACTTGCTTTCCAATAAATGCATTTAAAATTGAAATTGGATTAGGTTTGAATTGCCACCCCTGAATGCCTGATTTAATCATGACTTTAGTTACACTGAATTTGTTGCATTCTCTATGAGATGTTTTTCTTGTTTTATTTTATTATTTTTTATTGTATCTTTTTTTGTTAAACGTACAGTGCCAAGCCTATGGGACTGGACACTCTACAAATAAATTTTCCTTACCTTGCCACGTGATAAAGATACTGTTCTCTGGTACAAAACATCAAAGTCTGCAAAATTCTTTGGCCTATGTTCACGGCATTATCTCCAGTGTTACCATCATTTTACTTTGCCTAAAGTTACTAACCTGATTTAACAATCTTCCATATAGTTCAGTGGCACATTGTTGAATCCGGTTAGTAAAAGCCAAATTAAGTCGTGGTAAAGGATTTCAAAATTAGGATCCATGCAAGTTTTTGACTTCCAGCAAAGCAAATTAACTGAGCCCCCGTCAATAGATTTGCTTTGCCTCTCAGGCCGTTTACCAGTTTTTTTCTCCCATTTAGATCCCCAGTACTTCTCCCCAATTGACACTGCTTTAGAGTGCTTGCAGGGAGAAAACAGTGAATCCATGGAACCTTATTATCTATACACTAATAAAACTCACAGGCCTTTATTCTCCAACGTTACCTCCAGCATTAAAGAAAAACACCACACAATCTTCAGGCACCCGCTGCAGCAAATAATTGCCCCAATTAGCGTTTTAAGCACATACATATTTTTTTAAATACCTTATTTTTATGTTTATTTACTTCAATTGAAGCTTCCCGTCTGAAAGGCTGCCTGCCACCATCCCACAAGCAGCAATGCACATACATAATTCTCTGTATGCTAATGTGCCCTGCTGACCAATGGCTGTGCCAGCAAGGTACACTGGCATACAGCGGGCGACGGATGCACGTTACTACCTATGAGACTGTGATGGGCATCCTTTCCAACCAGAAGCTATGGCCAAGGTAAATAAAAATACATGTTTTAAGGTATTAAAAAAAATTACTTGTAGGCTTAAAATGCTAATCAGGGTCTTTCTTTGTTGCAGTGGAGGCCTGAAGCATGTGTGATGTTTTCCTTTAATGTTGGAGGTAATGCTGGTGAATATAGATAGGCCTGCAAGTGTTTATTAGTGTGTACATAATAAGGTTCCATGGATTCACCATTTTTTTCCCCAAACACTCTAAACCAGTGTCAAGTGCGAAGGAGTACTGGGGATGTAAATGTGGGGAAATTTTGTAAACAGCCCAAGAAGCAAAGCAAGCCCACCAATATGGGTTCAGTTAATTTGTTTTGGTGAAAGTCTAGAACTTCCATGAATCTCAGTTTGGAAATCATTATTACCTTTTAGAAGTCAAAATACTTAGAGCAACAATTAGTTAGTTGGTAAAATTTGTCATCATCTAGTTTTGTAGCAGCAATGCATTTCTGGAAGTCTTAAATTCATTATCAGTAGCTTTTTAATTTCCTCAGATATTCAAGAAAATAGCCTTTATAAATATTGTTGTAATTAATGACTCAGGTCATTAAAGAAAGTCACCGATCACAATATTTAAACATCTCTTCCTTTGAGGGTACATTTTGACAGCAGATATTACATTTATTCTGTTCATGTATTATGATGGTGCCATCATGTTTCTGACAGTAAATAGCACTGCACCAAACCAAGATGTTTATTATTTTTCATAGACAGTATTGCAAGGGAGCAAGAACATTTTGAAACTTCAAAATCATGTATCTCAGTTTAGGAATGAAAGAAAATGAAAAGAAAATTGGTATAGTGCTATTTCTGCCAGATATATATCACCTCTAAAAAAAACATGATGATTGACAGATACTGCTGCTTTAAGGCCCCAGACTTTGGATGTCGCTATTCTAAGAGACCAATTTTAGGAAGCTAATATAAAATACTATTGGCAAAATATGCCTTCATTTAGGATGTCACCTATTTCCCCCCTGGAAGTCAAGTACTTTGTCCCACTTTATTTTGGAAGAGTTCCTTGTTTGGTGGAGTCAAATACTTTAAAAACAGAGTTAACTGAATCCAGAGCCCAAATCCAACCCACAGCCCCATGAAAATTAGTCACTGCTGTCGAGACCCCTTGTCCAAGGCTCATGGCCTCAAGTGGTGGATCAGGGCAGAGGGTTTCTGGTGTAAGAATGCTCTGGAGATTAGAAGCCAATAAAAAACAGAATTTAAGAAAATATATAAATAAGATATGGTAAATATTAATTAAGCAATAAGGTATGACAGGGATGCATTATTGTAGAATAATGGTCCCCCACAGGAAGTGAGGCATGAGGCAACACTGAGTGCCTTGTAAATCTGAGGAGTGCAGGTATCCCACAGTTACACACACACTGGAGTGCCTTATTGTGATTATAAAATGGTTCCACTGGTTTTAATTTTAAAACAGAGTAATGAGGTTCAGAAAATTAAAGGAAAACATCCATTTATAAATGCCCCACACCTCAGTGTGGGGCAGCCCCAACTAGCATTTTTGCAATATGTTTACATTTTTTTCAGTTAGATGCTTCAGAGTATTTTATATTTGATCTGGTTGACCCTGCCATCCCTCCCTACAGCATTTTAACTGAAGCACTTCTAGCGGCACATTCCCAGAAGCTCACATGGCTGATCTCAGAGCTGGGGAGTAGCTGCAAGAGTGTGCATAACATATTCTTATGGAAGGAGCTATTAACAGATCCAGTTTGCAATGAATAGGTCCCAGTACTATACTGATACCAAGCATTGACTAACATGTAATGCTTCATGTTTCCCTTTAAATATTTCAGACTTGTGATGTTGTGTTGGAATAATGCACAGTCATGTGAACACACCTGACCAATCACAGGTCTTGGTTTCTCTTACCCATTTTATAAGCTAGAGTATTTAATAACCAAGGCAAGTAAAAGGGATGATGAGTGGTTGAGGCCAGCTGGAAGAGGCAAAGGAGACCAATTGCAGGGGGTTGGGACATGTTAGAGTGCAAAACTACAGAGAAACGATAAGTGTTAAGATTTGAAGCAACCCAGAGACCCAGCTGAGTAGAAATCTGCTGTTATTTGCAACTTCAAACTGTCTATGAAGATGACTGAAATTTTTATTACAGATTTGCTCAAAAAAATGGACAAGGTTAGGTCTAGAACCTTATAGTTAATCATGTTGGGACCCCTGAATCCCCCCCCCAACACACACACACACACACACATACACACACACTGCTGCCACTCCAAGCTGCAAACTGAGATACAGATTTGAGAAACAGAATTAGAGGGTAGAATGGAAGGAAAAAAAAACAAAAGAGGAAAAAATTATATAGTGTACATGGTGATGCAGCTTTTAAAAAGCAGATGTTGTTCCTTAGAAAAAGAAAAGAAAGCAATATTTTTCCTGTAGAGAGAGACGGGATAACAAGGCGTTATTACCCACAGATTTAAGAGGTATAAAGCAAAATTGTGTCAGCCGACACCAGGGAGAACTAGCAAGAAAACCAATTTACTTATTACTTCCCTGGCTCAGTCAGACATGGCGTAATGAGTACAAATTTCAAAGGCAATATGTACGAGATAGAGAGAGGGCAAGGGAAAAAAAGAAATAGAAAAAAAACCTCTCTTGTTGTCCAGAAAGGGGAGAAAAATAGAGGAAAACATCCGTAATTTTCTCTGCAGGGATTGGAGTAATTGATCCATCTGGATAAAAATAAAAGTCAGCAGGCACTAGGTAAGGAGAGTGCTTGCAACCCAAGAAGGGCAAATTGTACAACCTCATGTTACTTTAAAAACACCCTCCGTGTGCTGAGAAATCACTTTCCTTTTCTTCCTTTTAAGTAGCTTGTCAAACCTTGTCAGGCCAGCTCTGAATTTGAGCTGTCACAACTAATTTTTTTTTTCAATTTCTTTCCCTCACTCTCTTTTTCGCCCCCTCCCATTTCTTTCTTTCTTTCTTTTTTTTTTTATAAAAGAGAGATTTACATCAGAAATTTGTTTCTGGAAGTGTTTAAGGGCTGTAATTTCCTCCCTTGAATTGCCAGCAGTGTCGTTTTGGGTGTCAGCGTCAATTGCGATCCATTCTCTAAAATCATACCTTATCGCCTGGGCTTTATGGCTGAAGAATCCCTGTTGGACCACATGAAAGAGAGAAGTGTTTCTCCTTGGCTTTTCTGGGCTAAAGGTGAAGCCTCATCTCCTTTCACATAATGCTTACCAGTTTCTTCAACACCATCCTGCAACTGTTAAAACTTTTACATCATCTCCATTTTTCCCTTTGTAATTACTTCCTTATAATTTGTCTGCAATAAAAAAGGAGTTACAGTACATGGGAACCAGCTTTAAATCTAGGGGCTCGTCAGAAATGCTGGTTTCTTACTTGTGGGGCCATGCTGGAAATACAGTGACAAGCCGTTTGAGTTGCCGATTTCACTGGCTTACATGATGCTGCTTGTGTGGCCCAGATCTGAACTTTCTGCATTGCAGTTGTCTGAGATCTTGCAGCATACCCTCCACCCTTCCAACCAGTGTAGAGCATCCCAGCATTTTAGTGCAAAAATAGCACTCAAGATGATAAACAAACGTATTCCATTCTCTCTTCTGGGGACGTTTTCAAAAATGGTAGCTTGGATGTGATGCAAACACCAAATGAAACCAAAACAGATTGTCATTTAATTGTTGTTTAGTGAGATAGGTTTATCCTTCCTGTTCAGACTTTCCTGTACTACACAACCATCATTATTTGTCCTAAAATTGGTGATTTCTTTAACTGCTGTTTTTATTCTTTGCTCATGGTACAGCATGGTTTGTTGATTGCAATAACAGTTCTAAAGTGGACGGCCTAGTTTCATTTATTTGTGAAGAGCTGGGGCTTGATTTTCAGATGGCCAGTTCCAACAAAGAGGCAACTACACGGTTCCCCTCCTCCCCATATCTTTCCTATTTCCTTAGTGAGAACTTTCAGTTTTAAACAAGACAGTGGACAAAAGGGAGTGACCAGCAGGAAGGGGATTTAATACTGACACTTTACAAGGTGCTGGTCAGACCCCTACTAGGAGTACTGTATGTAATCCTGGGCTCCTGAATACAAACAAGGATGCTAAGGTGGTCGAGATGGTGCAATGCAAGGCCACCAGAATGATTAGGGATTTGGGATACAAGAGCTACAATAAGAGGCTGGTGGCTCTTAACGTATTTACCTTAGAGCAAAGGAGGCTGAGAGAGGACATCATCTCACTTTTTTCCATATTCAGGGGAATTGACAAGACTGAACAGACAGAGATGTTTGATTTAATGTCTTCTAGCAGGACACAGATATATGCCCTGAAGCTCAGAGGCTGTAAGTTCAGGGGTAATGTTTGGTGGCCCTTCTTCTCCCAAAAGGTGGTGAACATTGAACATTCTACCAGCAGAGACAGTGGACATGAAGACAGTGCAGGTATTCAAGGTCAGCCTGGACACATTTCTACTTATCAAGGGCATCACAGGGAACCATGCATAATGGGATGGGTCCGGATGCAGGGAAATCCCCAAACATTTGTACATGTTAGCCAGCCCAGTGATGCAGTGGACTGAGCCACCGAGTGCCATACCACCCACCACATTGAGGATCCTGGTTCCAGACCAGACCAGTATTACTGGGGGTCAGTCAGGGAAAGGAGGACTGAGTATCCGAAGATAGCACTCCTTCTTTGGGGGGGGGACACAGCGAGCAACTGCATTCCTGTCACCCAGCGGAGGCTGGGTAGCATAGCATCAGCAGATGCTTCCTAGAGGGCTGGGGGCAGGCACGCAAGTATGTACAGCATCTTCATGCCATATGCACACACTATGGCATGTATTTCTGATCTCAGAAATAAGGGGGAAAACAAGGAGGAAAAGCCCACTGAGTGTCCTGGAGGCTCTGCTCCACTGTCCATGGCACCCACTGAGGTAACCAAACAGCTGGGGTAAGCCTCAGGGTAGTTAGAGACAGGCCTTTGGGTCACCATTGGAAGGGGGGCCACATAGGGAGAAATTTTGAATCAATCAATCAATCAAAGTCTTTATTTAACCAGCCAATCACCGTGGAGCAAGCTCATTTTCGAGGTGGACCTGGGTTTGTTAACAAGGAACAAGGGACAATATACATGGCATGCAACACACAAGAAAATAGTAATAATACAAATAAAGTGAGATACAATAATACAGTTTATACAAAGTATCAGCAGGTAGCACTGACAGTAGTATATGTTTGGAACAGAAGATACAGCTAGTTTTGGGTAGGACACAATTTTTCATAAAAGTAAAGAAATATACATATCAGGTGCACTGAACACAAATAAAACCTAATATAAAAAGATATATAGTGATACGGTATGGAGAATTTAGAGCTGGAACCAGGGTCAAAGGAATGTGGAAGGGACAGATATGGGGGTAGAAAAAGGGGAGAGGGAAGAGTCGATTATAGATGTGATCAGTCTTTTAACAGTAGGAATTAAGTGTCTTGGACTTGTAGGAGTCACTATTTAGGGTAGACAGGCACAGGACTCCTTATTATGATGTAGATATAGAGATTTAAAAGCTGCTAGGCTGATGGGGTGAGTTAATTTCAAATAATTAGTACATGTTTGCACAGTATATTTATTCATCCAAGCAGGCACTGGTGGGGGTGGGGGCAGACATAATGGACCTAGAGTTACTTATGGACTTTAATTACTATGTTAAGTTGCAGCTTTATTTGTGTTTACCGTCAATGCCACTTTCAGATCTTTTGTAGAAAAATTGTCCAGTAAATAAAATGAAGTGATTTGAATTTGAATAAGTTTCCTGAAAGCCACATATATTGAAATATTTACTCATAAAAACTAACCACAAATATTTCCCCTCTAACTAGTTTTTGAGGGACTCTGTGGACTAGAAAGCAATCCAGCCCTAAGTCTTGATAAACACGACCATGTTCGTGTGACTATTGACTGACAGCAGACTGACCGCTGAGAGGTCTTCTGGGTTTGAGCAGAACCTCCTCCTATTCGGAAAGATAGGGAACTCTGCTAAAGCACATCGTCTGTAGTTCTTTTTCGGGTGGGGGGTTGATACCGTATAAGTAACTAATACCAAATAAAGTATTGTCTGATAGCATTATAAGCTAGAATAAACACAAAATAATGCATGGCCAAGAGCGTATTACTGGACAATATTTTGTATCGAGGTGTTCTGATGATGTCTGTACACCTCAAAAGCTAAGCTCAGAAGATCTGCAAACCACTGAAAGAACCATGAGATACAAAATTTAGCCCAGTAATATACTCTTGGCCATGCTGTGTTCTTTATACAGTCAATTCCTCTTGTACGCACACAGCTGGGGACAGCAATATTTGTGCATACATCCAAAATTGCATATATCCTGAAAATGAACTATGCATGTTAAAAGCCTGCATGAAGGCAAGTTACTTTTTATTTTTATATATATATATATATATATATATAGCTTTGATCACATCTCTTCACCCGCCTACTTGGCGACAGGGATACATAGTAGTTTTACTGCTTTTTCTCCCCACACACTGGGACCCCAGCACACGGCTGTGTGTGCACGTGGAGGTGCACACACACACCGTGGTGCCAGCTGAGCCCCTTCTGACCCTTCTCTGGCATTTGCCGAGCCCCCCCCCGTAGCCCAAACTGCCATCCGTCCTCCACCAGGTGTCAGCCAAGGGCTGCGGGAAACTCCAGATCCCTCCCTGGGAGAGGAGAGGAGAGCCACCCTACGGCCACTCAATCCCAATCTTCGCCCCCCCACTACAGCCACCGCCACCAACTCCAGACTACCTGGGTCCGTTCTCGAACCTGGGTCACCATCGTGGCGTGAGGGGTGGTGTCCAGTGCCTCAATCCTCAGCGCCACCAGGCTGGCTGTGAAGGCAAGTTTGTGACTTGTTTTATTCCAGGCAAGGAAGGTTTGTCAAGCAGTTGCACCTTATTCTCAAGGCACAGCACAGTTCTCTTGGCTTTCTGGATTGTTTGTGAGGTAGCATACCGAGCGTACAGGACTCCTCGTACCTTTTATGCTGCACCTACTACACCATTTAGTATCTGATTTCACCCAGCATCTAAGTAATTATCACCTCAGCCAGATCAGACTACCTGGAACAAAGGCATAAACGTTTCATATAACCAACATTTGCTATGCATACAACTGAAAAACATAAACACCATAGAACAGGAGATGATTTGGGGCTGAAGGAAAATGTTTTGTATCCAAAATTTTGTTTATATCTGAACTGCATGGAAGTGGAATTGACTGCAATAGACAGAGCTCCTGTTTTTTGATATTACCATTATTTTAGTTATGAAACTCGGCCAGGTGTTTAACAGAAACTGGCCTGCTATTGTTCTTAGAATTTTGTTAGTTACAATACACTGATAGATCTTTTTTCCTCGGACAGGAACAGCTGAGTGGTGCCGAGACGGGATAGCTAGGTCATCCTGAATGAAGCCGACCGCTATAGAAACATAGAAACATAGAATTTGATGGCAGATAAGGACCGCTTGGCCCACCCAGTCTGCCCATTTCCCTACCTAATGGATAAGCTGCAGATCCTAGTTAACCAGCAGCCTACTTCTTCCTACCCCCACCCCGTAGAATTGCCTTATGACTGTCCCATGCATGCTTGAATTCCACCACTGTTTTTGACTCCACAACCTTCTCCGGAAGGCCGTTCCATGCATCCACAACCCTCTCTGTGAAAAAATACTTCCTTAAATTACCTCTGAGCCGCCCCCCCCATCTTCAAATTGTGCCCCCTTGTTCTTGCACACCTCTTTTTTGAAAGATGCCACAGGCAGCTTACTTTTATCAGTGCATGACGTAGGCATGTTTGTATTATCCATGTGCGTGTGTGTGGGCAGGTTACTATTATCAGTGTGGGAGGTAGACGAGTTCACATTATTGCTTCAAGATATACATACACAGCTGCTTTTTGTAAGTAGGCGACATTGCTGAGCAATTAGGGTCCATGTGTTTTTACAGGGAAATAATTTTCCCCTATATATTATATTAGGATTTGGCTTTATACAACATGTTTCATACACAGGATATCTCAAAGACCTTTTTGCATAGCAGTGAGTGAACTACTGGTAGTGCAGTGTACAAGGATGGCAGTCATTAAGTGCTCAACATCATCCCCACACAGCCACTAGCAGTTGCAGAACATGTCTTACAGAAAAAGGGAAGGCTAGCCAGGACACAGGGTAATACATTATTCGCCATTAAGTATGCCATATATACACAACATGCTAATATTCCCCCCTGGAAAGCTGCCGGACAGGGGCAGAAAAAAATCTGGTTTAATGTCTTATCAAGACAGAACCTATAAATGACAGTATCCCTCACATCAGTGCTACACTGAGCTCAGGTTCTAGGAGTGGGTCTAAAATAATGTCAGCATTGTTTATCAGCTCAGATTTCAGGTGTGGGTCTAGAAAAGCATCAGCATTGGATGAGGGCTCAAGTCCCCAGTGTGGATCTAGAAATCAATGTTAGCATTGGTTATGTGCACAGTTTCCACATGTGGGTCTAGATCAGTGTCAGCACAGGTTATGTGCTGAGGTCTCAGGGTAGGTCTGCAGTAGAGTCAGCACAGGTTATGTGTTCAGGTCTCACATGTGGATCCAGAGTAGTGTCAGCATTGGTTATGTGCTCAGGTCTCAGGAGTGGGTCTGCAGTAGTGTCAGCACAGGTTATGTGCTCAGATCTCACATGTGGGTCCAGAATAGTGTTGGCATTGGTTATGTACTCAGGTCTCATGTTTAGTTCTAGAGCAGTGGCAGCACCGGTCATGTGCACAGGTCCCAGGTATGGGTCTAGAGCAGTGTCAGCACTGATCAAGTGCTCAGGTCCAAAGTGTGGGTCTAGAGCAGTGTCAGCATTGAGTATGTACTCAGGTCTCAGGTGTAGATCTAGAGCAGTGGCAGCACTAGTTATGTGCTCAGGTCCCAGGTGTGGGTCTAGAGTAGTCTCAGCATTGAGTATGCACTCAGGTCTCAGGTCTCAGGTGTAGGTCTATAGCAGTGTCAGCACAGGTTATATGCCCAGGTCTCAGGTGTAGGTCTACAGCAGTGTCAGCACAGGTTATATGCTCAGGTCCCATGTGTGGGTCTAGAGCAGTGTCAGCATTGGTTATGTACTCAGGTCTCAGGTGCAGATCTAGAGCAGTGGCAGCACTAGTTATGTGCTCCAGTCCCAGGTGTGTGTCTAGGGTAGTGTCAGCATTGAGTATGTACTCAGGTGTCAGGTGTAGATCTAGAGCAGTGGCAGCTCTAGTTATGTGCTCAGGTCTCAGGTGTAGGTCTACAGCAGTGTCAGCACAGGTTATATGCTCAGGTCCCAGGTGTGGGTCTAGGGTAGTGTTAGCACTGAGTATGTGCTTGGATCTCAGGTGTAGGTCTACAGCAGTGTCAGCACAGGTTATGTGCTCATGTCTTAGATGTAGATCTAGAGCAGTGGCAGCACTAGTTTTGTGCTCAGGTCCCAGGTGTGGGTCTAGAGCAGTGTCAGTATTGAGTATGTGCTCAAGTCTCAGGTTTAGGTTTACAGCAGTGTCAGCACAGGTTATGTGCTCAGATCTCAGGTGTGGGTCTAGAGCAGTGACAGCACTAGTTCTGTGCTCAAGTCCCAGGTGTGGGTCTAGAGCAGTGTCAGTATTGAGTATATGCTTAGGTGGGTTCCAAGTGTGGATTTGGGGCAGTAGAAAATAGTTTGTAGCCGCATTGGTCCTTGTACAAAAAGATGAACAAAGTGGATGATCTGATACCATTTACTGGATCAACAAGAAATTTTCAGAACACAAGCTTTCAGGCTACATAACGCCCTTCTTCGGGTATGGCAGTTTCTAAAGAAAGCAAGTTTTTATTTAATGGATATGGCAATCTACTGATATCAATTAACATACTTGAGAAAGAGTTGTAGATCTAAAGACAGCAAGGCTTTTAGAAGGTGACCACTGTCAGCACTGAATATGAGCTCAGGTCCCAGGTGTGGGTCTAGACTCTAGAGCAGTGTCAGCACTGGTTATGTGCTCAGGTCTCATGCATGGGTTTAGAGGAGTGTCAGTACTGAGTATGTTTAGTTTAGTTTATTGAAGGAAAACTCCATTGAGCAGACTCATTCACAAGGAGGTCCTATACACGTGACAGCAGTTTACAGCAGGACATAAACAACAGATAAGGGAAATACATAATCAGTAGTACAACAGATAATGTAATAACACCTTATAGTAAGACACACAGCAAACTGAGAAATCAATATTGCCAAATTATATACATACCACGTACAAAAGAGCATAAAAACATTTCTGGAATATGCAAGCAATAAAACAAACTTGGCATGATACAAGCACATTTTGGTCCTGGCAAGCTAAATGCATAGGGAGAAACAGTGACTAGGAAAAGGGTAGAAGGGTAAAAGGAGTGAGGAGAGGAAGTAGGATGAGTAGATTGATGTGGGCCAGTCATAGAGATGGCAAATACATCAAAAGGATGGACGAAGCTGGAGGGGAGAGAAGCAAGGGGGTGGGTGGGTTAGGTGGTGGTGGTATTTTACAAGAAAAAGGAGACAGGAAGGGAACAGGGTAAAGGGAAGGGTAAGGGAGGGACAGGGGTCAGGAAGTGGAAGAATAGCATCAAAGGAGAGTTTTAATTGCAGTGTTTGTATGTGCTTGGGTCCCAGGTGTGGGTATAGAGCAGTGTCAGTACTGAGTATAAGCTCATGTCCCAGGTGTGGGTCTAGAGCAAGGTCAGCACTGGTTATGTGCTTAGGTCTTAGGTGTAGGTCTAGAGCAGTGTCAGCACTGGTTATGTGCTTAGGTCTTAGGTGTAGGTCTAGAGCAGTGTCAGGCTGGTGATGTGCTTAGGTCTTAGGTGTAGGTCTAGAGCAGTGTCAGCACTGGTGATGTGCTTAAGTCTTAGGTGTAGGTCTAGAGCAGTGTCAGCACTGGTGATGTGCTTAGGTTTTAGCTGTAGGTCTAGAGAAGTGTCAGCACTGTTTATGTGCTTAGGTCTTAGCTGTAGGTCTAGAGCAGTGACAGCACAGGTTATGTGCTTAGGTCTTAGGTGTAGGTCTAGAGCAATGTCAACACTGGTTATGTGCTTAGGTCTTAGGTGTAGGTCTAGAGCAGTGTCAGCACTGGTTATGTGCTTAGGTGTGGGTCTTAAGCAGTGTCTGCACTGAGTTTGAGCTCAATTCCCAAGTGTGGGTCTAGAACAGCTCAAGCACTGAGTATGAGCTCAGGTTCCAGAAATGGTTCTAGAGCCAAGTCAGAATTGAGCATGAGCTTAAGTCACAGGTGTGGTCCAAGGGCAGTGTCAGCATCGAGTATGAGCTCAAATCCCAGGTGTGGGTCTAGGTTAGTCAGTACTGGGTATGGACACAAGTCTGGGTTTTGTTCTAGAGCAATGTCAATGCTGAGTATGAGTTCAGGTCCTAGATGTGGGTCTAGAGAGGTTTCAGTATAGATTATTTGCTCAGGCCACAAGTGTGGGGTCAGAACATTGTCTGCAAGCAATAGGCATTAACTCAGGTCACAGGGGTGGGTGTAGAACAGTATCGGCTTTGTGTGCTCATTTATTTATTTATTTATTTTGTTAACCAGGTAGGTACACCTCAACTCAGTCAGGATTGGATTCTAGAGCAGTATCAGCATTAGGTACAATCTCAGGGTCCCCTGTGTGGTTCTAGAGACATGTTAGCATTCAGTTTAAGCTCAGATCCCTAATGTGGGCCATCAAAAACAGAAGTCTATGTTATCTATCTATCCATCTGTCTGTTTATCTGTCTGTCAGTCTGTCTATCTGTCTGTCTGCCTATCTGCCTATCTTCCTTTCTTCTGGCTCTGAGATGACTTTACTACCACCAAGCTACACTTATACATTCAGTGCTATGCACTATTGGGCGTAAGATATGCACCAAAGGCTCATAGCCTGCCCATGTTGGTCCAAACCTGCGGACAGGTGTGCACAAGCCGGTATTCATGACCGGTGGCCACCTGTCTGTGGGTCTGCCCCCACGGCACGCAGGACTCCGTGGGGTGGCCAGGGGTGGAGTTGTGATCCCAGGCAGGCATCCAATCGGATGCCCATCCTGGGCCAACAGAACATACCTTGTGTAGTGAGGCACGGGTCCGGGTGCATGAATGCCCATCGCAGGCACCTGGACCTGTGCGCCCATGCCCCAGTGTCCATCCATCATAGGAAGCCCACACACACACACACACACAAAACACAGTAGGGCCCCGACATGGGAGCCCCTGACCACCAACAGAGTGGTTCCCCATCCCTGGATTTCCCACACACACACACACACACACATGCCTGCCTGACCCCACTGTGGCATAACATACTGGCACCCCCAACCATCACATTGACTTGACCCCTAATGCCTTAGGCTGCCCCAACCCCACCCAACTTAGCACAGCCCTGACCCATGTTGTTGCCCTGGAGGTCCCCTCTCCCCCAACCACACACAGGTGCTTTGCTGCACTCAGCCATGCCCCTCCAACCCAGCACCCTGCCAAAACCATAGAGGCCAGTGGCCGGAGGTCCCCCCACCACCCATGGCATGGCCCCCCCATGTCAACATACCTGCCCTACTGGTGCAGTGGACATGGACAGCCAGCAGCACAGCCCTCACCACACCTCCACGGCCACCAGCCATCCAACTGCTGCTGGGAACACACTGCCATACATAGGCAGCATGTTCCCAGCAGCAGGTAGAAAGCCAGCAGCCGAGAAGGTGCGGTGAGGGCTGTGCCACTGGATGTCCATGCCCACGGCACCACCGAGCAGGTATGTTGACAAGGGGGGTGTTGGCACCATGGGGAGTGGGGGGACACTGAGCACTAATGTGGGGTGGGATGCCAGGAATGGAGGGCGATCCACTCACTGTGCAAGGGTAGGGGCAGTGCTGTGTGGCATGGGAGGGTTGCAACGCAAGGATGGGGATGGGGCACAGATGTGTATGCATGTGGGGGGTTCCTGAGACTCTGGGGACTGGGGTACCCATAAGTGGTTGGGGGGTGTCGCCTGTGTACCACCGCGGTATGGGGCTGCCATGCATGGGAAGCAGGGGGAGCGGCTTGAACATTATGGGGCTAGGGCTGTCAAGTGAGGGGATTTGGCACATATGAGGCTACCAGCACATCCATGCAGACACTCACCTGGTTGGCGGCTCCAGCCTTCCCCATCAGCGAGTTGTCTGGGCCAGCAGGGACTCATTTCCCAGTCCCACCGCACCCAGCGGGTGTAGGTTCTGGGGGCATGCAGTGGGTTATGGCAGGGTCCCAGCTGTTATAACCTGCGCCCTTCTCCACATCCTTGCGGGCTGCACTATGCGCCTTTGTGAATGGCAGTAGTGCTGCCATGCCCCCAGCCCACCCCTGATGCACTGCTCTCCGCACAGCCAGGGGATCAGGCGTGTAACTGTTGCATGCCCCAATGGTGAATGGTGCACAGGCCCCACTCCACGGCATTCCCGCATATGGTCCCTGTGCACCTGTTTTTTGCGGGCTTGTTGGGATCATGCATAGTGGCCAATGTTAGTAGGACTGTAATCTCCCTCACTTATGTCATTTGCTGGGAAATTGATAGCGTGTCCCAGAGATAGTTATAGTGCTTCCCTAAGACTGACAGTACCCCTCACTATGTAGTGTAAGGCACAACTTCAGTATGTGTCTAAGCTGAAAGAAACTGCAGGAAATTGAAATCAAAGGAATTGCCAGACAGCTTATTTTTGTTAAACAACAAATTCTTCTTGCTTGCTGCTAACTATCAGGCTGGGTGGGGGGATGTGCAGATAAGAGGAGTGTAAAAAGGTCAGGTACAAATTGGAGTCTGTGTGAGTTCCCAAATTGGACATATGTACTCCATTACACTTGATGGGTTGACCTCTCAAGTTCCTTAACACCTTGGTTTCAGAGCACAGACCCTGATGTTAAGACCACAGAGAGGGGTCTTTTGGTGTTACATTACTGTGCCATACTCTGATGCAGAGAGCAGAGAGGCAGGGCCTACATCTGAAAGCCTTTTGGAAGTACAGTAGAAGCTTCTCAAACGTGATTTCCCAGAGGAAACAAAGGGCTAACATCATCAGGATGGTGTGTTGAACAGAACCTGTTTACATTCATTCTAGATGGTGACAGAATGTGCAATGCACAGGAAATCCCAGTCAACAAAAACAAAATAATAAATCAATCAATTAATTAATCAATAAATAACAAATAAATGTCACTTAGATCAGTCATCCTTATTTAGAGCATCTCATGGGTGTAGCAACACACATGTACACCATGGTTTGCAAGTTAATTGGTACTGGGCACCATTCTGGATACTAGCTGTCGATTTTGGCTTTGTCCGCTGCCTTATCACCACCCTCACTGATGTTATAATACGATTGCTGTGCTCTCATTTTGAGTTGGGAGAACTGGTTAGGATGCATTCAGAATCTTTCAGAACCCGGGCAATGTACAGTGAAGAACTTTATGAGCAAATGTTTTCAGGTTCTGATCATTTTTAGAGCATTGACTTTGGAGCGTAATATACTCCATCAGGTCTGTATCTAGAAACAAGGCTGGTGGTGGTGGAAAAATCCAGAAAGAAGGCAGGAGCCGAAGAAGGCTGCAGTGAGCCAGATCTGCATTAAGTGGTCTTACAGTAGTGTTACACAAGAGGGACTACCTAGCCATATGGCACTAAGTAACATTAACCCACGAGACAGTATGGGTCTACTGGAGAATTAATCCACACCTGGGGGGTTGGAGCATGAGACCACTACTAATGTAATTACTGTAGTGCCACTCCCAGTTAGAAAAAAGCTTATGGATGGAAAATGATGGTTAAAACTGTTCTTTGTATTTCAAACGTAAAGGATCTGAAAGCAGCAGTGCAACGAAATGGGACAAACAAAATGTGACTTTACTATTTGTTTGTTTTTTTACTATACAAGATTCCAGGCCTCTTCCAGTTTTGTTTGGTGGTAAATGTTTTCTAATGCCACCAAAGTCCGAGTATTTTATCAATGTTTTAATTTAGTTTTTTCTCAAGAATAAAATGGCCACCACATTTGACTAAGAACTAGCGTTGTAGACCTGGTAAGGGTTATGATCGAGAAAATAAAAATAAAACTCACGGTATGCAGCATATAAGGTACGTAGAAAAGTAAATTTGACAGGCATGCTAATATTGCTATTCACTGCATTGCTTCCCACAGGGTACTAGGAAAGTCGCTCCACACTCACTGCAAGCGGTGTTACTAATAAATAAATACTTTTCTTACAGAGGTCGTTGGTGCACCCACTATCGCTCGCTAGGCTGTACATGTACAAATCCAAACACACGGAGTTGCTTATCACTGTTAAACTGATTTATTTAATCTTCATAAAAAGTGCAGCAAACAAAGTGTTTGAGCAGCTGAAAGTGAGCACTGCCATACACAGCCTGTTGATTGATAGTGGGTACACCAACAACCTCCATGAGTATTTTTAATAACTGTAGCTGAAACTATCTTTTTGTGAAAAAAAAAAATGTTCATTGCACTGCTGCTTTAAAGTTCTGATACGGTTTGGATAATTATCAGAACCAGGCATGGTTTACCAGAACCTCAGAACCTTTTGTGGCTCTCCCATCCCTACTGTTTTTGAAATAAACATAATAAATGAATAAATGATAGATAAGTGTGTGTCACAAGGCAGTAATACCATTGAGAGGTTTTGGGGACTTGGAACCTCTAGACCGAAGCTCGAGAGGTTCCCAAAGTCCCCAAAACCTCAAGATGGTTTTACTGCCTTGTGACACACACTTATTTATCTTTAATTTTTTGTAGTATATGGATCTGTTTAAAAAAAAATCCTGGACTTCACAACGGTCGCCCAATCACTTCAGTGAAGTCTCGCTCAATAAGAGTCACCAGACTACACTGAACACTCACTCAGGAGAAGCACTGTCCTGAACATTCACTTGGGAGAAGCGCTGCACCGAGCAGTCACTCGGAAGAAGCGCTGTACTGAAGAGTCGCTTGCTGAACAACTTGTTTGATTATGTATTGAATGCAGAGCGGGGTGAAAGCAGGATTAACCGGATAGTTATTTAAATTTAAAACAAAACCAGAAAATAACAAAAATTGCTGACTGTATGACAGAAGGGAATTCCTCTCGCTAAGCGAGAGACAGACACCATGTTTTCAACTGTGTTTGGCCCACCCACACATAAAGAGTGTCCAACCACAGGGCAAGGTTTGAATAAAGGTTACATTGCCTGTCTTGGAAGGGCACTTGGCACCATGGCAACCAGGCTTGTGTGGGAGGCAGTCCTGTACTTGCACTGTTCTACTTTTCTGATAATACTATCATTCAGAGCAAAAACCATGTATTATCAAGTCTGAACAGTAGTATTATCAGTCTGAAACCATCTATTATCAGTGGTGGAACAACGCTATTATGGCAATGAGAGTCATGTATTACAAGGAAATTTTCCGATAGGTCAGGATGGTATTATTAAGGCTTATCCATATATTATAAACATATAAATCTAACTACAGAGGTAAATGTTTTGCTCTTTTTTGGGGTCTATATACTACTGTAAGCTAGGTACATGTGAAAGGCACATGCATACCTGGCCTGCACCCACCCACATCCCCAGACAGGCTCACACGACACACTATTCACAAATGCCAGCTATCTGTCCGTGGCCCCACCCGCCAGCTCATTGGTGTGCAGGGTGTGGACTAGTGGCCACAGATGAGCATCCTATTGGATGCCCACCCTGGCAGCAGATGGGATCCCCTGTTCTGCATGAAGCAGGGGGGTTGTAGGACACAGTGGGTCCTGTTAAAACTACATGGACTGGGTGAGTGCCCTGACAGCTGCCCCTAGCCCTCTGTGCATGTCTGGAGGGCTGGGACAGCATGGCGGGAGAGGGGGAGTCACTTGCCCACCGTGGTTGGTCAGTACAAGTCAAAGGGGGGTGCTCAGCAGCTTCAGCAAGGTTCCTGCTTGCATAGCCTGCACCTTCCTCTACCAACACTCCACACCTTGGTGCATGGCGTGGAGCGAAGCACCACCCCTGGCCTCTCCCCTGATCTGTTTAGATGTGCAGAGATGGATATCAGGTGTGGAAGGGGCCCGCATCCCTTCTGTGAATGCCACGGAGTATGTGGGACCCCCAATGTGCGGCGGTTAGATTTAGGGAAGATTACGCCCAGCGTATATGTGGTGCATAGGCTTCGTGCCTAGACGCCATTGTACAGTTTCTTAAGGGGAACACAAAGCTTGTGTTTTACATTTTTTTATATAATTGAAAATGTGGGCATCTGTGTACTGTTAGTCTGTTTAATCTCCCCAGTTTTGTGTTTCATGTGTTTGTTCTGAAATAGTCATAGTCTCGCCTTATTTAGGGTTTTTTTGTTAATGCTCACCTTCATGTCTGCTATTCGCCTCAAAGGCAGGATTGCTAGGGTGGGGCAGATGCACAGTGGGAAAAATAAGGGAGCGCATAATTAGAGCAACCAACCTCTGCCTGAAGAAAGTGAACAAAAGCAGAAGGAAAAAGACACCATTATGGTTCTGTAAGCAAGTGGCAAATGTGGTGAAAGAAAAAAGGATGGCATTCAAGAGGTATAAGGAAACACACAGAGAGATGAGGAGGTATACCAAGTAAAGCAGAAGGAAGCAAGCAAGGCCATGATGGGAATAAAAGCATAGACAAAAGGACTGCCAAAGTGGTCACTACAGGGGATAAGACTTTCTTCAGATACACAAGTTAGAAGCAGAAAGCAAGGGGAGAGACAGTAATGATTAGAAGAGCAGAAGGGGACCAAGAGAAAGCTGACATCCTAAACAGGTACTTCTGCTCAGTCTTCACAGTGGAAGGAGGAGGAGGAGGGCATGTATCACCAGGGAGAAGCAGGAGCAAGGGGAGGAGGTGGACATAAGTCCAGTTTCCATGGAAAAAGTCCTGAAAGGACTTGCAGCACTGAAGGTGGACAAGGCTATGGGACAGGACGGGGTACACCCTAGAGTGCTAAAAAACTTTGGGAGGTGCTAGATACCACACTGATAGTCTTGTTCAACAGCTCAGTGGAAATAGATGTCGTTTGAAAGGACTGGAGAAGGGCTGATGTGGTCTCTCTACCTAAAAGCAGCAGCACAGTGGAGGCAAGCAACTATAGGCTGATCAGTCTTTTACCGGTGGTGGGGAAATGAATGGAAACCCTATTGAAAGAAAGACTGGGAGATTATCTTGAATCCCATGGGCTGCAAGATCACATGAAGCATAGAGTCTTGGAGGGGGGGAAGGTCATGCCAAACTAATCAGGTAGGCATACCCAAGGTGCTTGGACCCATCCTGTTCTCCATCTTTATTAATGACCTTACCCCCATCTGCTCCTCCACGCAGATACATACATACTCGGATGACACCGTGATTTTCTCCTCTGGTTCCTCCAATGAAGCATTCTCTCAGTTACCACAGGACTTCAGTAGTGTCCAATGCTGGTTCCAGAATAGTCAGCTCAAACCTAACACCAAGAAAACAGTATCAATGGTTTTCAGCACTAGGCACAGGCTGGCCCAGCTCCAGTCCCCCCTGTCCTTCACAACACTAGATGGCACCCCCTCAAAATGGTCCCTTCTTTCAAATATTTAGCTGTCTGGCTGGACAGCTACCTTGATTTTTCCCATCATATTGATGCTATCTGTTCTAACCTCCACCCAAAACTGGGTATCTTCTACCTCAACTGAAACTGTCTATCTTTACCTACTCACCGAGACCTGGTTGTAAAAACAATTCTTCCTGTATTTAATTATGCTGATGTAGTCTATGGCACTGCTCCTATGACATCCCTCTCTAAACTTGACACTCTCCTAAACTCATTCTGCCATTTTGCTACCTCCTCCCTTCCTCTCACACATCACTGTCACCTCTACTCCACCCTCTCCATCGCTCGCCTCTCCCACAGTCAAGAGTTTCACTGCCTCTCCCTCATTGTCAAATACTAGTTTGGATCTCTTCCCTCCTGCCTCTCCTCCTGCTTGTCAACTGCTCTCCCTTCTACCTACTCCCTCCGTGCCAGGGACTCTCGAACATTTGCTCTCCCCTCCCTCACACAGCCGCTGAACAGTCGGCCTTTTCCTACCACTTCCCTTCTCTGTGGAACCAACTCCATAGTACTGCCCACCACTCCACCTCATTCGTGTCCCTTAAAGCCAATCTCCATCTCCTCCCATGCTCTACTTGCTGCTCTCCCACCTCCCCTCCTTCTTCTTGTCCCACCTAGTCCCTAAAAGCACTCTTTCCTCCCCTCCTCACACCTCTCCTCTGTCGTTTCCCTCTCCCATTAGCTCATTGCTAATACTACACAGCTGCTACACTTGCACACTGTGGTTACTACTTGATTGTTTACCTGTTTGCACTTGTATCCCTCACCCAACATTGCAATCCTCTGACTTCCCTGCTGCATGATGTGTTTCTGGCACTTGGTCCACCCTGACTGTGTTTTCCATTTTGACTTGTTCTGTGATCATGAAACACTGCTATTGTAATATGTTTTGCCTGTACTATATTGTACAAATTTTATGATTTATAATCTCCTTGTATGTAATGTTCCCTTTCTCACCTGGAAACGAACCCCAGATCCGTGCTCCTTTCCTGGTTGCCAAGTTTTAAATAAAATAAAATAAAAGGTCTGAGCTGCTAATTTTGTGTTTGTTTAATGTTTGATGGGTGTACATCTCCCTCTGTTAGCAAGCTCCTCATCAGTTACCTACACACTGGTTGCAGATGGTTCTGTGTCATAACGGCAATTGTGGAATAGCCGTTAGGGCAAGTGTACATTGCCGAAAATGAATTACGTTGATGCACCCTCGCAGTGAAAAGCAAGAAGGCACCCGAGATCTAGGGGATTTTTTTTTTAATGCATGGGTCTGTGCTCCTTGCAACCCCCCTGAACCCCTTTACTAATGGATTCTCAACTCCAGGGGGGGTGCATGTCGGTGGGGGGGGATGAAATACTTAGAAAATAAAAAGCCTCTTGCCGGCCAAAAAAAACCCACTCCATTCCAGACCTGAACCCTACACCCTGCACCTCCCAACCAACCACCCTCCCCACCACGTTAGCAGACCAGCTCGGCAGCTACCCAACACACTTCCTCCCATATACCTTCCCTCCCCTGCCTCCTCCCCCACATGCATATACTTGCATACTTCCATCCTTCTACTCACCCACCCCGGTATCCGGTCACCCCCCCATAGGTAGCCCTGAACAAAGGCGCCATAACTGAGCTGACATTTTTGTAGGCACTCAGTTGCAGTCGCCTTAGTCACAGGATACCATTGTGGATTGCACCTTATACAGAAGAATCCAATTCAGGCAGTTACATTTTAGACTAACATCGGACTGTGTGCTAGCTCTGCATGAAACCCTATACTTCCACGCCTGATTCGTGAACTGCTGTGTTTAAGTTATTTATTTAAAAATTGGTAACTGGGAAAGGCACATTGAGCTGAGGCTCATTTCCAGGTCTGACACGGGGGCGGGGGAGACAGAATAAAAATTACAAAACATCAGACTGTGTACACACAGGCAAACATCACAGATGTAGGATCAATTGTGACGAGTCAAGTAAAATTAACACCAGCCATGCTACAATACAATAAAGTGTGCAGTGCCTGTTGGGGAGGGTGACAGTACTATTGCAATACAGAACAGTTTAATGTTTTGAGCTGCTATTGTGTGAACTGTGAGCTGTTGTCCTTGACTGTTTTCATAACTTGAGTCCGCACTGTGCTGCCCCCTGACTTTCTGGTGGCCTGCATTAATTACTGCTTGAACTGTGTTTGAACTGCTGCTACCTGCCACTTTCCCACTGTGCCTGAGGTGACCCACCTCTCCCTCTCCTAACACTAACAGCCAGCAGGGTGGGGTTTGGGGGTTTACATCTCTAACATGCCAGATGCAATGGCGTCTGTAGCTGCGGCCAAAGTTTGGGTAAAGTGTGGGTTAAGTGCATTGGAGTTAGTGGAGTTCGTGGAGGCAGTGAGGCTGAGGGACAATATTTTAATTGATTTTGGTTTTTTAATTTTTGTACGTTGCTGCCAAATTATGTTTATATTTTTCATCTCCTTACTGTCTTGTCTTTTTACAAGTTGTTTACCTTTACAAGGGTCTGCTGTGCAAGTGCAACTTTCAATAATAGGTCAGCAGATTTATTCAGTTTTAATTTACAATAATACTGAACATTTCTCATGGGGTTATTTTGCTAATTTATTATTTGAATGTTGGTATAGACAGAATCACTCTTCCAGACTTATTAATTGGAAATTTAAGCTCACAAAAGAGAACTGCTAAGACTAAAAAGGGATATCAGAAAATGTTTCTTTCATGTTGCTCCTGTTATTGCTGGCTGGTAATGTGCAACCTAATCCTGGACCTACACACACTGAATTTAGTGAGAATGCTTCATGGGTCCCTGATAAACATGCTATTTTGCTTGTTCATGTTAACATACAAAGCAGTTTGCCTAAGTCTGATGAATTTCAGGCATGGGCCAGTAGTAATGTGTTTGATGTTCTTACAGCCTCAGAATTCTGGTTATCCAGTAAAATACCTGATTCTACTATTAGTTTGGAGGGTTTTAATTTGTTCTATTGTGATCAACTGGCTAGACATGGGGATGTCATAATGTATATTACATATACTTTTTCCACAGCCATAGATGAATGTGTACCTAATCATGCTGCTATAGACTTTCTTCCCTAATTATTTATATATATATATATATTTTTTAAGTTGTTTAACCAGGAGTAGCACTCTAAGTTGAAAGCTTGTTTCCAGGTGCAACCTGGGAGCACAGGGAAGTTAAGTGACTTGCTCAGGGTCACACAATATGCAAGTGGAAACTGTGGGATTCAAAGCCAGGTCTGGTCTGCTGGATGTCACCAGATTTGCAGCTCAGAGCCTTAAACCATTGCGCTATACTGCCTCCCAAAGACCTATATAGGATGAGTTAAACAACTTCACTTAGCCACCTTCTAATTTCCCCATGGCCACTCAACTGAAGGCTTAACCTTGATCTCGAAAAATAAAGACTCAGTTCCTACATCTAGAGAAATAATCCTGCTCGAGGATACAGATGTGAACTGGTCAGACAAGTCCAGTGTTAAAATTAGGGACCACATAACTAGTCTGAACCTGCACCAGGTTATAAACACAACCAGGTGTAATTACAAAACAGGTTCTGAAACTCAAATTGACTGGATTCTGGCCAAATGACCTGATAGGATCTTACAGGCATGCCCACTGGCAGACAGCCTGAGTGATCACTTCCCAACATTTTGTTCTTGGAGTGTACACAAACCTAAAGTCCCTCCAATATACATAACTTCGCGCTCCCTAAAGAACTTAAATGCCAGGGGGTGGGACAGGTACAGTGGAAGGGTTCTGGAAGCAAAATCCAATGCAGCGAGAATATCCAGAACTGGGAAGGGAGAAGCCAGGGAAGGAAAGGGGGGGCAGCATGGTCAGTTCCCAGGGTGGGGACTGACCAAATGAGCAGACGCGAAAGACCATTAGGCTTATTCTGCTGGCATTTTGGTATGTTAGTATGTCTCAGAATTTTGTGATAATATTGTTTCCCTCGATTGGTTCTACTTGCACTCAATTCCCAGTGTTGACTTAACGTTCAGTTTTGTTGCATCTGAATTCAACAAGATTTGTGATTTATTTGCACCGGTATATAAACTTTAATAAAAAAAAAAAAAAAAAAACGCTGTCAGGAGTGGATCAATCCTGAACTGATTTCAAAGGTGCAAGAAAGAGACAGTGCTTGGCCTACTCTGGGTGGCCTGGGTTCAAGTCCCAGCTGAGGCATTTACTTATTTCGCTCCTCTCTTTGTATGTGTTCCACAATATATGCACACCGCACCCATGTGATTGTATTAATGCAATTATCTGTGCAGCCACTGGATTGTGCATTTGGAGAAAGAGTTATATACTCTGGGACAGCTCAGTTTCCAATTGCCTTGGTGGCACAGCTGCTAGAGCAATCAGAACAGTATTCCAGGCAGCCTGGATTCAAATCACAGCTAAGGCACTTACTTCTTTCTCTCCATTGTCTGTATGTGCTCCACAATATGTGCACACTGCACCCATGTGATTGTATCCCTGCTTCCCTTGCAAAGTATGAACAGCTAAGAAATGTATGTAAAAGATTAATGAGGTGATCTAGATCTGAATAATTTTTGCAGCACCAGTTCTCTTGCTCTAATAAACAGCAAGAGAACTTGCCCCATTCTAAATAAGCTGCTTGGCAAATCCGATTCTACTCAGGCTCCTCTGCTTACTGCAAGTGAAGGTAACTGAACAGATCAAATGGTTATTGCCACAGAGTTTAATGAGTATTCACAGATGTTGCCAAATTATCTCCCTCAGCAGCCCCCTTAGTTTCAGACACCAAGGCTAATATAGTCATTTCTGACTACCTCAAATTTGAATTTAAAATGCTTTTACAGGAACAGACCCGTGGATACCATGAGGGAATGAATCTGAGAACACTCATAGGAGCTGATAATATTGATCTACGCCTCCCTGCTTTAGTACTGCCATCTGATGGTTTACCCACTGAATATTCTTTGAAATTCTCTAAGATTCTGCACTCTTGGAAGCAGGCAAACTGTTGTGTCAATTTATAAATCTAGAGATTGTGCCTTAACAATGAATTATCATCCTATTTCCCTCCTTGCCCCTCTGTCCAAGGTCCTTGCAGGAATCATTTTTAACCTAGGATTTCTTTTGGGACCAGTCTTTATCATATAAAGATCATATTGATTATGTAGTTAAAAATGTACATTCTTGACTGGGGCAACTGTATCGATTAAAAAATTGCTAATCTACTAATTCTAGGAAAGTTTTGGTTCAGTCAGTGATGGTATCGGTCATTGATTATGACCTCCCAATATGTTCATTCAGCTTTTCTAACTGTTCTCCAGCAAGTAAGAGTTCTTTATTACTCAGTTTGTCATTTTGCTGGTTCCACCCACTGTTCAACTCATCATTGTTCCTTTTACAGTAAACTGGAATGGTCCTCCTTTATGTCTGGTGCCTGTAAACGTACCAATCAGTATCTTACCAGATCTGCACATATTAATGTTTTTCATTCCCCTTTTCGTAAAACATCCTTTGAACAAATATGTTTATTGTATCATGTCATTACATTATGGAATGCACTGCCTGATTCATTGTTGTCTCTCGATTCCTTGTATGTTTTTTAAGAAATAATTAAAACAATACTGGAATCTTTCCCAATGTTCATGCAATGACCTATGTATGTATTATGTACTGTTCTGAATATTTTTTGTCTCAATTGTATTCTCAGGTCTCCCACAAAAATGGGCATCTGATGCCCCAGGGTATTACCCAGTCAACACATTTTAAATAAAAATATAGAACACAGACCCAGCTGATGAAATTCTTCAATGTCTTCATAGGGGACCTCACAGAAGAACTAGAAGAGGAGGTATGCCTCTTTGCAGATGATACCAAACTCAGCAATAAGGCAGACTCTCAGAAAGAGGCGTCGAGAATGTTCAAGGAAACTGGGCAACTCAAGGAGTGGTCAAACACATGTCAATTGGTGTTCAATGCCAAAAAGTGCAAAATCAGGCACCTCCTAGGGTACAGGAACCCGTGAGCTGAGTAGAGGATGGGAAGAAGTGCTGTAGTGACAGTCACTAAACAGGAAAGGGACCTTGGGTTATCATATTTGAGGACCTCAAGGGCAGTGTGACAAGTGTGTAGGGCTAGTGCGATTCTTGGGTGCCTAGGGAGGAATATCTCTAGCAGGAGGAGAGAGGTGGTGTTGCCAGTTTATCACTCACTTGTGAGACCCCACCTGGAGTACTATGTACAGTTTTGAAGACAGCAATTCAGAAAGGACACAGACAGGGTGGAGGCAGTCCAGAGGAGGGCAACTCAAATGGTGCAGAGTATGCAAGAGAAGCCCTACAAGGATAGACTGAGGGATCACAACATGCACACCCTGGAAGAGAGGAGAGAGAAGCATTATAGAGACCTACAAGTACCTCACAGGGGTGAACATGTTGCTGGGAGGGGGAAACTATATCAAATGAGAAAGAGCACCAGGACGATGGGGCATGTGATGAAACTTGAGGGAAGAAAGGTCAAGAAAGATGTGAGGAAATTTCTTCACTGAAAGGGTGATAGATGCCTGGAACAGACTGCCAGTGATGAAGGCTTAAACAGTTGGGGGTTTCAAATATGTCTGGGATGAACATAAGGGTATATTAGAAAAGCGGCAGGGATGCAGGAGGGTTGCTGGAGTCTGGGTCTGTGGAGGCAAACTAGGCTGGGAACGTCTGAGCAGACTGTGTAGGCCAAGCATTTTTTTGTGCCAACAAATTCTATGTTTCTGTTCATTTTGATTAACCGTACTGGAACCTGGTTACATTAGCTGAGCAGATGTCTGGAATTATGCACTCCATGCAGAGCTTCAACTTAGAGGAGAATTGTGCTGAACCTTTATGCCATTTTCCCCAGTAGCATCTGTTTTTAAGTGCTGGTTCCAGTTCTGTTATTGTTCCCACTGTACGGGCCTTTTACTAAGGCCTTTTACTATTCAAGGGAATAGTGTGCCCCAAGGGATCTTGCCATAATCAGTTGCTAATGTTGGATGGCCCAATAGAAGCTGGTTTGCCAGATGGGCATGTAGTCAGACCTAGCAAATTGCCAGCTAAAGCTCATGCAAAAGTCAGACAAGTAACAGTTCAGGTGACAAATGTAACAGACTGACCAGTGACCATCCGAAGAGGATGGACCCTTGCCAGGGACTCTTGTGCTGAGCTGGATGTGCAGCCACAAAAGAGAGAGAACCCATCTCCGGAACAATTAGATCCTTCATTGTTCAAGTTTGGAGACCCTTCTTTGCTCACAGAGTGGAAGAACAGAATTCAAAAGAAGTTGGTACAGTGAGCAGAAGCTTTCTCCCTGAAGAAATGGGACACTGGGTATGTCAAAGGTGTACAGCACCACATTTATTTATTTTTAATTTATTAGGCAATCAGAATTACAACCTTTTGAGTCAAGGACTCTTTTGCAAAGGCTCCACGTCAGGAATACAAAGAATACAAACAGTGCAGGAATATAAACAGTGGCAAAGCTTAGAAAGTACATGAAATTTAGGGCCAGTGACCCAGTGTCAGGAAGTATCACACTACAATATTGTAGATAAAAGCAGCAAGAAGTAATTACATAATTAAAACATTAGAAGGATAGCTTCTGGGAGAAACTAATATGCAAGTTAGGCCACACCGCTGGCAAGAGGTATTAGGCTAGCCAGGAAAACAGGATATTGTGCCTTGGGCGGGGGGGGGCAGACAAATCCTCATTGCCACGTTAGGATTAAGTACAGCCACAGGAGGAGGAATCTGATGAGAGACCTTTTCAGGAAAGGTCAGGATGACTGGCCCCTGCTGACATAGAAGATGTCCAGGAACAATTGCAGGAGATGCTTGCCACAGACATCATTCAGGAATCAAGGAGCTCTTATGCATCACCAATTACAGTTGTCAGGAAGACCAGTGGGACTGTCAGAATGTATGGACTACCGGACTCTAAACAAAGGAACTGTGCCCAACTAATACACTATAATATGAGTCCAAGATATCCTAGATTGCCTGAATGGAAGCCAGTGGTTCAGTGTGATGGATTTGAGGTCCAGCTATTATCAAATCCCAGTGGCCAAGCAGATCAAGAAAAGACTGCATTCATCTGCCCTTGGAGTTCTGAGTTCCAACAAATGCTGCAGTGGATCTCAGGGGCACCAGCCACATAACAACAGCTGATGGAGAGAGCAGTGGGTGACATGAACCTGTGTGAAATATCTTGTGTACTTGGATGACATTATCATGTTAGGGAGAACCCTGGAAGAGCACCAAGCCCAGCTGTTCAAAGTACTGGACAGACTGGAAAAGTACAGCCACAAGCTGTCTGTTGAAAAGTGCCAGTTCTTTAGGACCTCGATCATGTATTTGGGTCACATTGTGTCCCAAGATGCATCCATACCAATCCTGACTATGTCTCTTCCATCACCACCATGCCAAAACCATCCAGCTGAGAGAGAGCAAATGGAGGACACTGCAAACAAAGACACCGTTAAAAGTCTCCAACAAGGGGACATCCAGAATTTGTCAAAGTGGCTCATCATGATACTTCCCTGCTACCAAGAGAGTGGAACAAACTGAAAGTGCATGAAGGTGTGATTTACAGAGAACCACAGAGCAATGATGGGCCAAGCCTAAACAGTTTTTACTGTCAGTCAAATTAAAAAAACGGGGTCTCTGAAAGCCCTGCATGATGAGTTGGGACACTTGGGTGTTGACAAAAATGTTGGGCCAAGTTGGAAGTAGGTTCTATTGGCCCCAGATGAGTACATAGGTGGAGAACTACTGTAAATAGTGTATGAGATGCATTCAACATAAAACACTGCCCACCTGAACCACCCCCGTGGTGAACATTACAACAAGTGCTCCCATGGACTTGGTTTGTATTGCTTTTTGAGCTTGGAACCAGATGAAAAGAACATTGCCAACATCCTGATGGAGACAGACTACTACTCCTTGGTATGCCAAGGCATTTCCCATGAAAACCAAAAGGCCACCACCATAACCAAGATTCTGACTAAATGGTACTTTGTTCATTATGGACTGCAAAGGAAAATTCATTCCAACTAAGGTCGGGATTTTGAAAGTCAGCTGTTAAAGGAGTTGTTGTCTCTCTGGGTGATTGGAAGGTCATGGACCACTCCCTACCACCCTTAAGGTGATCCACAACCAGAAAAATTCAACAGAACCTTGTTAAATATGTTGGGCATGCTGGACCCTCATAAAAAGTCAGATTGGAGTCAACATGTGAGCATGATTGTCCGTGCATACAACTGACTGCGCTCACAATTATACCATTGAGCAATCCCCATACCTGCTCATGTTCGGAAAGGAGACCAGGCTCCCAGTGGACCTTGCATTTGGAGTGTCATCTGATGTAGGCAATCTACAGACTTACACCAACTATGTTTGAAGACTACAACAACAATTGGACGATGCCTATAGGCTGGCTGCAGAATTGCCTACAAAGAGAAACTTGGCAAACAAAGCCAGATATGACAAACATGTCAGAGCTCATGAGTTACTCCCTGGAGACAAAGTCTTGGTTCGGAATTTGGGATACCCAGAAAGCATAACATTGCAGATCAATGGGACAACATCCCCTTTGTGGTCACAGAAACACTTGTGCACTTGCCAGTGTACACTGTTTGCCAGGGGCGGGGGGGGGGCAGTAGAAGTAAAAGTTTGCACTGCAACTATTAGATCCCCATTGGACAGTTGGATGTACTAAATTTGAACAATGCCACGGTACTTCTCCAGCTCAGGGTAAAAAACAGAAGTTCTCGTAAACACAGGTACAAACCATGTCAGCCTGCAACCAACATAAATAACTGTCCATTTAGGCCTCCAAAAAGGCCTTCACTGGAACCAGTTCAAAACACAACAGACTGAATGAAGAGGATGACCTTTGTTCAGTATTATTCCACTGTGGACATTCCCTATCTGTTAAATGCTTCTGATGATAGGAGGATGCCAACTACTTCACCCACAGAGTTAGATCCAGATGCAGAGCCTTTTAAACTCCCAGTTAGACCAGTCGCCCTGAACTACAGCATGTGGAAGATTACATAGAATCTGACCAAGATCTAGATACTGTACGTGAACCAGCTCTTTCTGAGGAATCTCACTGACTGCCCAGAGGGGAGGGACATCCACCCTCAGTTGCCCAGGACTCGGAAGAAGTCCCATTGTGATATTCAGAAAGGTCTGTAAGACCCATTTTGAAGCTCAGTTATGACACTCCTAGTGGCCCCACTGACCTGCCCCTGTATGCCGTGCAGCATGGAATATATATCACACCCTGATCCCTGCCCAGTATTGTGTCCACAGTTATAATGTAGGGATGCAGAGCACTGGAAATGTTGGTTAAATAGAAACCAATTGTCGATATAGAAGTGTCTGTGAAACTGTTGTTAATTCTGAACCTGTTGATACTGTTATTCAATTCAGTTCTCTTTATTTATAAAAATGCACTATTCCAGAAAATCACAGTGCCCTAACAATTAAAATTCAGTAAATAAAGCCAGCCCGGTGGTGCTGAGGGTTGAGGCGCTGGATGCCACAACTCACGCCACACAAGTGACCTGTGTTTGTGAACGAGCTTGGGCTGCCAAGGGTCGATGGGGAGAGAGAGGAGTGAGCATCCAGAGGACTACTCTCCTCTCTCAGGGAGGGAGGGATAGCTGTCCCACCCACTGATCGCCCTCTAGTGACGGCTGGAGGGTGATACGGGTTAGGAAGCTCAAGCCAATGTATGAGTCGACGGGAGGGGGGCAGGGAGAAAAAACAAGAAAATGAAACTGGCAGGCTCCATGATGGCCTACCAGTGCCCGTCCCAACACCCAGAATCTGGATTTGTGTTCCAGGGTGGGGGGGGAGCCGGCACTCATCACCCTGGCCCTGTCATAGGAGAGCAACCCATGCGGGATCACCAGGGATCGTCGGGGCATGAAACGGTGGGGCCTGAGAACGAGTCCCTCCAAGGGAGGGACCGGAGCCACATGCCAGGCTCCCCGGAGGAGGGAATAATGTATACAGAAAGAAAAAAGAAAGAAGAAAAAAATTCAATAAATAAAACATATAAACTGTATTCCCAAAAAACTAACAATCGTTAAACTGAATCACAAAATACAAGTTCAAACAGATATGTTTCCAGAGCAGTTTTTAAGCTCTCCAGAGTCAGGCACTCTTGTATCCAACGAGATAGAGAATTCCATAGGGTGAGGGTCACAAACATAAAGGCCCAGGACCCAGATGTCTTCATCCAAACCCTGGGAATCTCTAGCAAGGCTTTATAGGTCAGCAAACTAACCTTGAAGGTGATCCACCACCGAACTGGCAGCCAGTGCAGTTTACACAGCACAGGTGTAATATGACTGGATCGAGATGACCCAGTCAACAACCTGACCGCAGCATTCTGCACCAGCTGCAGGCGGTGGATATCAATCCCCAGAAGCCCTAGGTATAGCGAGTTACAGTAGTCCAGGCGAGAGGTCACAAAGCCGTAGCTCAATGTTGGAAGGTCGCCGGACGGAACAAGGTACTTAACCCAGGCAATATTCCTCAGATGGTAAAAAGAGGATTTGACAACAGCTGACACCTGTGAATGAAGCGTCAGCTCATTGTCAAATATTACACCCAGATTTCGCACGCATTCAGAGGTCAGCAGCTGGCTACCCCCAAGCTAAAGCCTGGAGGCACTGCCAGCTGCCAATCCTTCACTCCGATGACCCGGATCCACTACCAGCACCTCACTCTTGTCAGGATTCAACTTCATCCAGCTGTCATTCACCCAGTCCTGTACCTCAGTGAGGCAGTTGTTAAACACTGAGACTGCACTATCCTGATCGGGAACAAAGGACAGGTACAGCTGGGTATCATCTGCATAACAGTGAAAACCCAGCCGATACCTCCTTAAACAACAGGGGAGACATCACAGAGCCCTCCGGGACCCCACATGGCAGAGAGAATGAGTCAGAGGAAAAAATCCCAGATACCACCATCTGAGATCTGCCAGTGAGGAAAGAATGAAATCATCTGAGGACTGTCCCAGACAGGCTACATATGAACCACAGATGCTCCAGCAACACCCCATGGTCCACAGTGTCAAACGCTGCAGAGAGATCGAAAAGAACCAAGATGGAACTGCGATTCCGATCTCTCACTATTAGAAGATCACTGAGCACCCGAACAAGGGCAGTCTCTGTGCTATGCCTCTTCTGAAATCCGGACTGGAGAGGATCGTAGATTTAATGGATGGTAAAATAATTCTCCAGTTGCAGTGTGACCACCTTTTCAATAACCTTCCCCACGAAAGGAAGATTAGAGACTGGTCTGCAGTTAGCAGGTCAGTCTGGGCTGAGAGAGGATTTCTTAAGGAGAGGCATCACCACCGCCTCCTTCAGAGAGTCTGGAAACTCACCTGACTCTAACAAACACTAGACTATCTCTGCCAGGACCGGGAAGATGACATCAAGACACCCCATTAAGAGGTGAGTTGGGCCCGGGACCAAACTACAGCAGGTCAGTTGCATACTCTGGATATCCTCAAGATCTCCATGACCTCCAGCCAGTCAAAGTTGATCCAACAAAACCAAGGAGGAGCAGCCTTACATTGACTGCTGCTGCTGCTACCCCCCCAAAGAGCAAGCCGATCGAATCTCAGACCTGATGTTGGCCACCTTATCAGCAAAGAAGCGAGCAAACTCATTACACTTTTCCTGTAAAAACGCTCTTCGAACTTGCAGACAGGCTGGATTACACAGTCTGTCCACTGTTCAAAAGAGCTGAGCTGGTTGATTCTGAGCTGCAGCAGTCTCCCTGGACAGGAACTCTGCCTTCTTACAAGAGATTGACAATTGATCTATAATGGTCTACCAATCTAAGTTTGTCGGCATCAAAGCCTGAATTCCGCCAACATTGCTCCATCCTTTGACCAACTCGCCTCAACTCCCTCAAGGTCCCATCAAACCAAGGGGACTGAGGGCAAAGGGTAAGAGGATGAACATGGACAGGAGCAATAGCATCCAGAGCCTGCCACAGCCCTTTTATAGGCCATTAACAGGTTATCCAGACCCGTTTGCACTCGGTAATCCCGATAGGTCCAGCACCGCCAATAGGCCATCTGGAGTCACACCCCCAAAGGGCAGTACCGGACAATCTCCACAGGGGCAGGCCTATGGGAGGAGCATGGCAATTGAACCTTATAGTGTAATGGTCTGACCACCCGACTGGTTCCACCACCAAGTTAGGACCTCCATCCCCAGCAGGAAGACCAGGTCTAATGAATGGCCGGAATTATATGTTGCAGAGGCAACTGCCTGTGTGAAGCCCAATGAGGTCATAAGTTGGAGGAAGTCCTGACCAAACTGTGAGAGTTCATTATTGACCCAAGCTTTGAAGTCGCCCAACACCATCAACCTGTGAGACTTCAACACCATGTCAACAACAAAGTCCTCGACTTCCTGCAGGAACTGCTTCTCGCCCCCAGGTGGATAGTACACAAGAAGAATCCTGCACCCCACACCTGCAACCACGGTACACTCAAAGGATCTGGTCTCCCCGACCGGTGCAGCTACAAGGCCCAATTCCGATCTAAAACAAATTGCTACACCCCCACCCCTGTGATCCAACCTCAAATGGTATATCACCAGGAACTCATACAGAATCACTGACTCCAAAATGGGCCCAGCATTTTCATCCAGCCAGGTCTCGGTGATGCAAGCCAGGTTCACTGACCCAACAAGATCGACTATTATAGCCATCTTGTTTTTAATGGACCTGGCATTGCACAGCATCATTCGAATCGGATGAGACACCGAGGCTGACCGGGCCACCGGCCCGCTAACTGCAAAGCCCTTGGGTATGGGTAGCAGGCAAGGTGGACCTTGATCTGGGACCCATTTCACCCCAGGGCATCTCCTGGTCCTCACTACTCCAATCCAACCACCCCCCTCTTCCTCCCCTCCAGGTCCAGGACACCCCCCCCCCACGCCTCCTACCAACTATCCCCAGAGCCCTACAGTGTCCATACACTGCTGCTGTCAATGGAGGACAATTAAAGGAGCAGAGGTCCCAGAGCTCATAGAGGGAGTACAACTGATCAGGACAGCAACCTGCCAACACATACTAACAAAAAACCAGAACAACAGCCCCCAAATACCCAAAAACAAAACCCAAATACAAATAAATCAAATAAACAACAAATACAGTTAAAAACCCCAGTACCACCCTGAACTCTACTTAAAATAACCCCTCAATCTAGTAAACTAGAAGGACAACCAGGGTCCTAGCACCCTCCAGCCACAGTTCCAAAGCACCCTATGAGGGAGGCAACCCAACCCCCACTCCAGCCACCAGGCTCGTCCCATGGAACAACTACAGCCTGCACCT
This sequence comes from Neoceratodus forsteri, assembly GCA_016271365.2. Classification (NCBI taxonomy): domain Eukaryota; kingdom Metazoa; phylum Chordata; order Ceratodontiformes; family Ceratodontidae; genus Neoceratodus; species Neoceratodus forsteri. The sequence continues at coordinate 493,330,884 of JADMNL010000022.1, forward strand.
CCGTAGACCGACAGCACAAAACACCACTTCATAGCTGTTAAGTGGCCAACTGAAGGCCCCCAGATGTGGGGGGAGGCTGAGGTAACCCGCTGATGACTAGGGACTGGGGCTCAATATCTCCGGCTGTCCTCCGACAGTCAAACAGCAACCCAAACCCATAAGCCGCCAAAACCCCCACCCTACGGCGGAAAGCTCCCGCAGCTATTATCCCAATCACTCGAGGCCGCAAACAGCCCCCTTCCCACACTGAAGACCTCAGTGACTGAAAATCCAAGCAGTTCATGAGCTTGAAATATCTGTAGATCCCAAAATGTTTGTATACAGGGAAAGCAAAGCAGTATCAGACTGCCAGCACTCACGCCGAATGATCTTCCTCTTCCAGCTTTTCCAGGGTCCTTTCACTCCTTAATGAAAGTTCCTTCTTCCTGGTCTGCAATATCTCCTCAATGGTGGATATGAGGACAGGAATGGGTTACAAAACACCCATCTGCTCAATCAACTGCCTCAGTAGAAATCTGCTTGCGAATATTGAATTATCTCAAGCAACAACCAAAGGTAACACTCTCTGAGAATATCGCAAGTGCTTCCAAAAGAAATGCACTGACTATAGAAGTTAATTTGGGCAAATTACCACAAAAATATGTTATAAAGATGTAAAAATTAAAAACTGATAGTCTCGGTCTAACCTGACTACACAGCCTGCCACACTGCAGTCAGAAAAATTACAGAGACACCCAATAGTGAAACTGGCTGAACACCCGGGCCTGGATATTCAGACTGCACCAGGCTGTGGTGCAAGCCTGGGCGCAGCGCAACTTGGCTGTGCAGGGGCATTGACAGGGTGATATTCAACAGAGCTGTGCGTGGTACAGCATAGCTGAATCTCGCACCCTGGCCACCTGCAGTAGCATGGTGCAGTGGCTTTCTGTAGCACAAGTGGCCAGAGTGGGCAGGGGGATGCAATAAGCATAAGAGTTTCCGTTGTGCTCAAACAACAGCGATATTCAAAAGTGCACATGCAAGTGGGGCCATAATGTATGCAAGGTGCAAATGGGGCCATTTGCATGTCATTATAGCCCCATTTGCATGCAGGTGCGCCGATCCCCAGCGACTTGCACCTGGCGCCCTGCCAGGCAGCAGCCGTCGGGGACCGACACCCCCTGCAGATCACTGCAATGTGCCCCACTGCCTGATCATGGGCACATGTAGAATAAAATAATCGTCCAATATCCCTGGTGGTCTAGTAGACCGCCTGCAGCCCGATCGCGGGCATATGTAGCATATAAAAACGTCCTATATCTCTGGTGGTCCAGTGGACAGCTTGCAGCCCAATCGCAGGCATATGTGTTAAAAGAAAAGTCCTAGGTCCCTGGTGTTCCAGTGGACCACTAGCAGCCCAATTGCGGGCATATGTAATAAAATGGAGAGGTCCAATATCCCTTGTGGTCCAGTGGTACCCCTTCCCCACCCACCCACTGAGACCACCACCCCGCTCCCCCGGTCAGCAGCGGGCGGCAGTACCCACCGCCTGCCTCCCCACCGCCGCCAACTGACACCGTGCGGTGAGGGCTGTATGCCCATTGGTCCTAGCGTGAGCCAATGGGCGTGCAATACCGTGCTACACAATCAGATATGTGAATGGATCCATTCACTATCTGACATATATAAATACAGAGCAGAAGGGGCGGGCAGGTGAGTGAGTGCCACCTGCACTGACTGGGAGGGCGAGGTGGGGCTCAGTGGGAGGATCAGGGAGGTACAGATGGACCCAAGGAATCATGAACTCCCATTTAGCACATATGCCGTGATCGCTGCGAGATAGTTTCTTACCCAGTGCCCACGAGCTCACCAGACCACAGAAGACAGAACGCTCTTCCGCGATGTCCGTGGGCTGCCGCGTCACTGGACCACCAAGGAATATTGAATGTTCTGCCATATGCCACGATCAGGGCATGGTGGCGCCACCGAAAAAGTGCGCCGGGCTCGAGTGCCCACCCACAGGTGGCAGCTGCCATGTTCGCGCATCCTGTCGGCAGCTCACCTGTGGTGGCCAGCTGTATTCCTTTTTTTTTGGCTCACCTGTATTGCAGCGCAGGTGAGGAGTTAACGCATGCATGGGTTCAGCATATTCGGGCTGAATAACTCGGGATGTCTTGAGTATGCATAGACACACACACCTACCTGCACTGCACATTACTGATGCACTCCGCTCATCGGGATTTGTGCCAGGTTCAGTCCCCGTTTGAATATTGCGCTGGGGCGCATCAGTGTGTTGCACATGGCGCAACAGTGTTGCGCCATGCGCAACCCTTCTGAATATCCAGGCCCAGAAGTACAGCAGCAAAACAGCTTGAAAAAATATTAATAAACTGGTCTACCTCACTTCTTTGCCCCTAACTAGCCTACTAGACTGAAGCTAAAATAAAATGCTAAAAGAAAAAACACAAAACTCCAAAACAAATAAAACCAAACAAAGTTAATGTTCTGGCTGGCTCATATCAGCCACCATCTTGCTTTCTTTAAGGGCCTCAGTCCCTTGCATCCCTCTGTTATATTGCTATGGACCATACGACTAGCATAGTTAAGAAGCCTTTGTCTAGGAAGAGCTGTTAAGTGTTGTTTTTCTGTCTTTCAGATATGCACTGGATAGAACTCAGGGAATTGCCGGGATGACAATTTGTGACCCAGGGACAGTGTAACCCCCTCCTTGAGAGGGGGCTTACCTGAACTGCTGCTGCCATCCTCCCAAGGTGTAACCAGGAAGTCCCTGTACTGAGAGGAGTGAAACCAGTACACTCTGAGTTATGCTTTAAAAGGGATGCCCACTGGCAAAAAAAATGTTCTCAAGGCGCTGGGGCTTTCTTGTGGTATTCAGCCTGCCTGCTCCCTCACTCATATTTTGCATAATAAAATGTGTTTATTTTGTAGTGTAACACAGAGTGTCCTGGTTTTTAATCAACTGAGTGCAGGAATTACAGTTATCACTAGCTGAGCTGGCTGCCCATCCTTTCCTGCACTGGCACTGCACCGTGATTTTGTGGTCTACCTTTTTGGAACTGTTTCACAATCGTGCTCCTGAAGTTGCTGCCGTTGCCATCCTGTTGCAGCACGGCTCTTGCACATCCATGTGTGTGGCATGGTGAGAGAGCCGTACTGTCAGGAAACCTTTAGCATCTCCTGCACCCTAATGTAGTGGCTGTGACCGCATTCTTCTTTCCCGGTCCACCAATTCCGGTAGAGGGAACCAGGATCCAGTAAGACAGGGGTGCCATTCCACCAACTGCCACCGATGGAGAGAGAGAGAGAGAGAGAGAGAGCACACATGCTGAATGGGGCTCTTCCCTAGCATTCTCTCTCTCTCTCTCTCTCTCCTCTCGACCCCGGCACACCACAACTTGTTGATCTGCTACCACACCACTGAAACAGATGGACTATATAACAGTCCTAAAGGGCTGTTAAACACCCAGGGGACCAGCACATGTTCAGGAGCAAAGAATTTAATAAAAGAAGAAACTTTGGGGCCATCCTGCTGGTGCAGGGGTTCAATTTCTGCCTGAAATGCCGATGCCCTGGGTTAGAATCTGGACTCGAGACATCAGAGGGCCGGCTTGGGGGGGGGGTTGAGCATCCTATGGACTGCTTTCCTCCTCCAAGGGAAGGGGGGTGTGACTGGATGTGATTAATCCCTGGCAGTGGCCGGGGGTAATACAGCTGTCGCCTGTTCTAGTTGGAAGGAGTGTCAGACGTTCGGCGTATTGCCTTAACGTCATTGTATGATGTGCCTCCTGGGGAGAAAACTGTGAAAAAAATCAGAGGTTCCACCTCTGCAGGTTGAAGTCCACCCCATATAGTGGATCTCGCACTGTTGTCTGGGTTCCTGCTCCTGTGCTACCTACTTGTTTCCACTGGGAGAAACACAGCTCACCCTCGACAGCCCCACCCTTGGGGGGTGAGCTGGAGGTGTTCGGGCGTAGGGTCTGTCCTATTGGCGGATGCAAAGACAAGCAAAAAAAAAAAAAGAAGAGACTTGCGCACAAGGCTTCAGCAGAGCATCAGGCAGCCATCTTTGGCCACTTGAGCCTGACATCCAGTCAGTCAGTGTGTTGAAAGTCCCTGCAACAAACAGCAGGGACTGTGGGAGGAGGATGATGCAACCGGTACCCTCACACATGGACTGGCAAGCTATGAGGGCCAATTAGAGGGCAGGGCAGGACAGAAGGATTGATGGAGAGCCATGCCTATCCAATGAGACACTGAATGAAGCGAAAAAAGTTTCTGGGCTCTTGCGGAGCTCGGGGCAGTCTGAGAGAGACACTGAGGTGTTCAGACCTGCTGCTGGTGAGACCAAGCGAGAGGCCTAGCCAGGCCAACAATCCTGTTAGCCCTCACTGGTTCACTGTGCCAATTCACTGTGAGCATTATCCTGGTTTTACACTATTTGGAGACTTTGCCAGATGAGTACCTGCTGGAAGAAATTATTGAGAGTTTAAGCCTGTGGGTCACTGCTGCATACAAAAGCTTCTGAGCTGTTCCAAGTGGAGACAGGGATCTACACCCTATTCAGGTTGCTCCAGACTCATGTAAGGAGCCTGTTAGCCCTTATCTAGTGGGATGGATTGGGGAACAGGGAGCCACAGAGCACATGTCAAAAGTTTGGGAGGTACTCTGAATCCAGAAGGGAGTCAGACCATGGGATTTGCTCCTAGGGTTTGGGCTCCTCCGGAACCGGGAAGCCACTGTGTAGTGTTGCTATAATGAGAGCTGAACCATAAGGGCCGTATCTTGACAGGAGTGAGCCAGAAGGATACCAGATCTATCCGGCAAAAGAAATCTACCTACTTCAAGAATGCTCTCACAGATATCTGGGGTAATAGGAGGGCATTTTGGAACAAAATTAAAGAGGTAACTGGGAAGCAGCCAAAAACCTCCCCTACCTTGCTCAACATAGATGGGTCTACTACGCTTGACCCTAAAATCATAGCAAATACCTTCAACACTGCATTCACCGATCTCAGCAGTGTTCTCCCTTCTGAATTTTTCAAGGACTATGACTCTCCCTCTCCTCCCCCCAATGCCTCCTCCTCCTCTAGCCAACTGCCTTTCCATTTCAAAGCAGTCAAGATGCATTATGCCCGCAAATACATTACCAAAGCCATCTCCATATCCTGATCCAGCAGTGATACACTTGACCTTAAACTGCTGTCCCTCATTCTTGATGAGGTGTTACAGCCACTGACATATATTTTCAACCTCTCACTTAGGCTCAGCCAGTTCCCTGACAAATGGAAATCAGCCACTGTTACCCTGTCCATAAAAGTGGTGACAGGGCCACTCATGGAAACTACCATCCGATCTCTATATTGCCATCCCTCTCCAAGACCCTTGAACGTATTGCAGCAGATCAGCTCACAGTTTCCTGGACAAATACAATATCCTGTGCTCACAACAATATGGCTTCAGGAAAGGACATAGCATCTCATCTGCCCTACTGGAATTCTCTAGCATTCTTCACAGCTCACTGGACAATGGTCAGTTAATTGGGTCCAGCTTTATCAATCTGACTAAGGCGTTCAACACTGTCTATCACTGCCTACTGTTTGTGCAACTTCTGAAAGCTGAGCTCTCTCCCAACTCCACTGCCTGGTTCAAAAGCTACTTGGAGAACTGGTCTCAAAGAGTAAACATTGCAAATGTTCTCTCTGATACTAGGCCTGTTCGCTCAGGTGTCCCCCAGGAATCCATTCTGGGCCCCTACTATTCAGCTTGTTCCTGAACTCCCTTCCAAATTCTTGCTCTGAAATAATCATCCTCTATGCAAATGATGTTGTAATTCTTGCTTCCCACAAGGATCCTAAGCCTCTACAAGACAACCTTCAGCTTGGCTTCACATCTGTTGAAAATTGGTTCTCAAATCACAGTCTGGTCCTCAATGATAAGAAAATAAAGTCTATGACCTCTCAAAAGCCTTCAACCGTGTTGACCACTCACTCCTGCGCTCCTCTCTCCAGTCTCTGGGCTTCTCCTACCCCACCCTTGCCTGGATCAGCAGCTACCTCTCGGGCAGACAGCGGTACACCTTGTTCAACAAGGCCCTGTCAAAGCCTGCCCTGGTCAACTGTGGGGTCCTTCAGGGCTCTGTCCTTAGGCCCCTCTTATTTTCCCTCTTTATTAATCAGCTGCCCACAGCCCCGGCTCATGGACATTCTACTCTGTACACTGATGACTTAGTCATTCTGTTCAGCTCCCAGGACAGCTCTGACATCAACACCAAGCTCAACTCTGACTTCAACCAAATCCAATCCTGGCTGGAGGCTCACAAGCTTGCTTTCAACTTGCAGAAAACTCAAACCATGCTCTTCGGCTCCACAGCCAAATTAAAAGAGGTCCCGTCCCCTCTAAGGATCTCATGTGCTGATGGATCCTTCCTACATGACTCTGAATCTGTCAAGTACCTGGGGGTGACACTTGATCCACAACTGGACTGCACTCTGCAAATTCACAATGCCTGCAAGGCCTCAAACAGTAAGTTGGGCCTTGCGTACAGAGCAAAAAGTTGCCTCACCCCTGCGTCACGTCTCGCTCTAGCCAGAGGAGTCCTCTTACCCACGCTCTCCTATGGCCTTGTCTCTATTTCCCTCTCTACAAAAAACAATCTCTCCAAATGGGATACAGCATACAATGATGTATGTCGCTTTGCACTCTCTGCCCCCCACCTGACCCACCACTGCCAGCTCTATTCCCAGCTGGAGTGGCTTCCTCCAGAAAAGCACCGGTCCTTCGTTCTAGGCAACTTAATTGACAAGGTTATCAGAACAGCCACCCCACCTGCCCTTGCCGTTAGCCTCATATCCCCTTCCTCCTCCTACCACTTAAGGTCCAGCGACTCTCATGTCCTCCTGGTTCCTAAAACATGCACCCAAATGGGTGACCAGGCCTTCACTACTCTTGCCCCTAGACTATGGAACTCCTTTCCAGCGAGCACTCTCTCCTCCACCTACCATTCCTGCTTTAAAGCTTCCCTCTGGGGCTTCCTCAAATCTGCTGCTACCTGCCTCTGCACTTAATGTACCCCTGCCGCATGTCCCATTGATTTCTGACTGCTTTAGGGTTAGGGTCTCCTGACCTTCCCTACCAGTGAAACATACTGTGATCAAAGAACAGATTGTGACGGATCCTCCCTGGCTCTACTGTATCAAATTGTGCATATGCCATTTGTTCTATTCCTTCTGGTTACTTACTAGCCTCTCCTATCCCCCTTTGAAATCTGCTTGATGTACTCCATAACCCCTAGCCTGCAAAGCCGTGTTGCCTGTTAAACTCAGCTGACTGCCTGCCTCCTTTGTACTGTGGTTTATCTTCCTCCCACTGGCAAGGTAAATGCTCCCCGAAGTTGCTGCATTGACCATGTTTATGACTGTTGCCCTTACTTGTACCTACTCTTATTGTCTGCCTGTTGTACCTGAATGTATCCTTGTAATTTTGAATGTATCTCTGTAATCTCCCGGGTCACACCTGAAAATAGGCACTTGGTTGTCTAGTGTGCTTACCTGGTAAACAAAAACAAATAAATAAATAAATATGATGTTCAGTAGCTCTCATAACAAGCATAAGCTGCACCCCCTATCCATCAAAACCAGTCATGGAGTCACCCTGGAACAGGTTCTAGCCTTTAAGTACCTTGGGATCACTCTAGACCCTCATCTAACTTATAGTGCCCACATTGACCCTGTAGCCAAAACAGCAAATACTCGCCTTGGCCTTCTCTTCTGGCACAGTCAACATCTTATCCCAGAAGCCCTGACTGTTGCCATTCAGAGCTCTGTTGTCTCGATTATTGATGATGGGCTTATTATCTATGGCTCTGCCCCTGCTACCGGTCTTAGATGCATATCCACCTTCCTCAGTAAGGCCTGCTGACTTCTTACTGGATCCCACCACCTCACACATACGTGTGACCTCTATGTACAAACTGGATGGCTGCAACTCACCAATCAGATAAAGCACTTAACCTGCACCATGGTGAAGAAAATAACTATGGGCCTTGCCCCCCCCGGAATGTGTGCACTCCTGCACCTTAGCAATACCTTCCGCTCAACCAGGGGGTCTGAATTACAGCTTCTGCAGGTTCCATGTTGTCATACCTCACAAGGTCAAAGATCTTTTGCCTACAGGGTGACCAGCTGGCTAAATGGTCTAAACAGTTACATCTACTCCACTCCTACTCTTGGTGCATTTATATCAAGGCTGCATCTCTCTCTCTCACTGCCTCTAGCTCCTGTGACTGCCTCCACTAGCTGACCACATGAATATTTCCCTAACCTTATGCAGTTCTCTCTCTTATTAGCACTTGGTTGCTCCTCAGCACGCACTTCCCCATGTTATGTCTATGACAATGCCTCTGGCTGCACTCCTCCTCTATAGCTCTCCGCCCCCCTCTACTCTTCCTCTCTCTTGTCCTCTATCCTCTCTGCACCTCATCTGCTATCTCCTTGTAACCTAACCTCCAAAACTTGTTTTGTTTCTCAGATGCTTTGTAACACTGTTTAGCTTACACTTTTGTAACCTTGTCCTATGTATTGAATTTGTAATCTGACTTATGTCTTATGTTTTGAATTGTAACCTGACGTGGAACCTTTGTAAAAGAGCCCTGGCTCAAAGGTATTGCAATCCTAGACCTAATAAATAAAAATAAAATAAATTAAAACTTTGACCCACTGCTGCATACAAAAGCTGCTGAGCTGTTCCAAGTGGAGACAGGGACCTACACCCTATCCAGGTTGCTCCAGACCCATGTAAGGGGCCTGTTAGCCCTTATCTAGTGGGGTGGATCGGGGAACAGGGAGCCACAGGGCACATGGCAAAAGTTTGGGAGGTACTCTGAATCCAGAAGGGAGTCAGACCATGGGGGTTGCTCCTAGGGTTTGGGCTCCTCCGGAACCGGGAAGCCACTGTGTAGTGCTGCTATAATGAGAGCTGAGCCACAAGGGCCGTATCGTGACAGAAGTGAGCCAGAAGGGCTGGACTACTGCAAAAGTCTGAAGAAATCAGAAGTGCTTCATCCCCAGGCCACTGGGCCCTGTTCCTGACTACTGCTCTCCCTGTTGCTGTGGGCTGTCCACTGCCTCAACTGAACTGCTGCATCCATGGGGCATGGGAGTGCTGGCATTACTGTCTGTCTGGGATCTTTTGTATTTTTCCAATTATGGTTTACCATTACTGCATTTGGATTACAAGTTGGGTTTTAATAATTTCCCCCTTGGATTTCAAGTTCTTTAAATTATGCTAGCACGCTATGGCCTTTTGGAGGTTAAATTGCAAGCTTGCTAATTTTCATCAAGTGCACTGCCGAAAGAACCCAGGCAACATAGCTACCAGGCTTGCACCAGGACTGTAGTGCAATTCCTGGCACCCAGAGTTATTAGTTATTGTATCATACTTGAAACTGTAGATTTACTACCGGTATTAGCTGAAGAATTACCACATCCTATGTAGTATAAGTCTTCTTTTTGTGCCCCTTGATTGGGCAGGGGCTTCACAGCCTGTGTGAGATCTGAGAGAGTGGTAGTGACACAGTACAGTGACTCCCAGGAGGGTGTTGCTACAGGGTGGGAGCATTCAAGGTAACTTGCAATTCTCTAACCGCCTCCTTTCCACCAGTTTCCACGCCTGGGTTCTTAAATAAAAGCACTGTTAATTTGCTGAATTTTATTTCTGTGTGCACCCATTTTGTGTAACTTGATTGACATGTTATTGGTGAAGGTAACGGTGTCTTACTGGTCCCCAGGGGGTGGTCCAGTCCAGTGTAGGGAGGTGGGTACATACTACATCCCAGGAGGTGGTACTGCACACAACATCTGGCCCATTTATTGCCTCTGGGTGTAGGCTCTGCGCTATTTCTTATTTATTCTGAGACTACCACCACCCTCCACTGCAGGAGAAAGAATGAACCCAACCCCCTCAACCAGGTGTGCCCTGTACAGCCACCCCCAGACACAGCAAACTAGGGGTCACACATAAAAATAAAATGACATACAGGTTCAGTGCAGTTCTCCTTTAACTGTTGACTCCAGGAACCAGAACTGCCAAACAATAATCCAAATTATAAGTTTAATTAATTATTCATCAGCTAAAGCAGCTCACTGACTGGCTGCCATGCCAGTCTGAAATCTTTTAGAAGTGCCCAGCACGGCAGCCACACAGCTGGTTGAGTGCTGTACACTAGCAGCACCGGTGCCAAAACAAAAGAAGTGTTTTCAGCGCTGCAGTCAGCGTGGAAGATCCAAAGTGCAGTATAGTAGTGACCGTGACAGAAAAACTAACTCCTGCAACCATGGACCAAAAAAATTATTTTTCCAAACCCTATTTCAACATGTTCTGGGGAGCAGATGTCAAGCAGTGGCTAGAAAATATTGCATCTCAGTTGTCTGTCTATAAACGATAGTGTAATCCCGTCTCCACAGACAGACCTCTGTCACCTGAGGTAAACTCAGCAACCATAAATAAATTCAAAGGGTATTTGCTGAATAATTCATGATACTCTTTGGAACATCAGTTGTAACTGGTTACTTCTGTTACAGCTGCTATTGCATATTAATTGCAGTGGCAATACTCTTGTAGCCAAATAATTACTGTGTAAAAATTTGTGAAATTAAAAAAAAAAAACAACAGTTCAACATTCCTTACTATTATTACAACTAAACAGTTACAAAAATACCTACTATAAACACCTGCACCACGCCACCCCTAACACCGAAACCCCGTTACCACAGACAACAGATACCACGCAGCAGTCTCAACGCTCGCCGCAAAGCAAGAAAAAGAATCCAAACAGAAAAACATCCAAAAAAGGTCATTACTGCAATTAGTCTTATAATCACAATAATGACCTCACAGACATTCATTTCCTGAGGATTAACGATCACCAGTCGGTGGGGGATGGCCTTCCCCCCAACCAGTCGTTAATGCCCAGGAAATGACTGGCTGTTCAGCCATTATTGCTTAAATATAATGTTGGGCAGAGAAGACACACCATTAAAAAGGATCATAAATATGGAAAACTAGGAAAACAAACTTGTGAAACAACACACAATAAACAGACTACACAACATACATTTTTAAATGTCCAGTTATTTAAAGATGTAAAAAAAAAAAACATTTTTAAATTCCCTTTAAGTAGAACATGGGGTATACAATGGGACAGGGCAACGGATCAAGCTATGTCCATGAAAGAAATGCTCAGCACTCATGGAAAAATATGCAAATAGACAGATCTGCCCCCGAGGAAAACACAGAGAAGGGTTGAAGCACTGGGGCTAGTGGGTACTGTCCAGGCACTTGCCAAATAAAACTTGCACTGTCTACCTGAATATTCTTCCACAAGTGCTGAACGTTTCTTTCATGTTCAAACTTTAGCTGGCAGCCAAGCTTATGCACCACCGATTCCAGTGCGCACCTTGGTTTCCTTAGCTTGAAACCAAGCTAATTGTACAACATAGTCATGATGGAGCTCGGCTGACTGGGGGTAAAGATGCTTTTGGTGTATAAATTTTAGTTTCCTAGCTACACATCTGGTTTGATATGCTAAATCCGGGGCAGCACATCCTAATTGTTTAAGTGGTGTACATTTCTAGTCTTCCACAATAGAACATACTAAATAACGAAGCTCCTCACCCCACCACCACCATTTACCACTTCACTTGCACCAACCTGGCTAATCCCCTTCAATTTTTCTGCAGCCAGAATGGTGTTGCAGTGAAGAATGGGAGCCTACTTTGGAGGAAACCATCATACCATTTTCTGATCCCAGAGGGTTTCTGTAAAATAAAATGGCAAAAAGTAATTTAATAAAAAGGATACCTGGGAAGATGATATCCTGTAAATGGACATCAGCATCCCCTCTCTTTACTTGTGTTCCACCATGGCAGGGCTCTCGGCCTGTCTGGAGCTGGTGGAGAGGTCAGTAGACAGTCAGAACCCAAAACTGCCAACTGCCCCAACATCATCCTGATGTCAACAGTATTTATTTATTGAGTTATCTATTTATTTAGTTCGTTTTTGGTAACTAGGTAAATACAAATGATAATAAATGCCTTGTTTCAGGAACAACCCAGATAATGTAGAGCACACAATGCAAGCAGAACATTAACAGTAGCATGATGACAAACAGGTACAATCCAGAAAATTCAGAGTACACTCCACATGGTAAGCATCAGCTAAAATATCTGATACAACCAGGAGGTAGAGAATGCATTCCATTTTAGCACAAGGCACAGCCCCATATACAAGAAGGTCTAAAAGGCAACCAAATATGCCTGGTTCATGGAAGTAGGCAGAAACTAAGAGCAGGTACAGGCTGACTGAAAAATAGTGGCCAAGTAACAATGATTTAAATTGCCAGTGGTAAACAGAGTGGTTGCCCTGATAAGGAATCTGATTCCAGTGCCAGACTGCTAGTACATAGGTGGCACTACCACTTGCTACGCCGGCAACATGCGTTTGGGAACAAGCACGGGCCATCGAGGGTTGGCTGTGGGAAGAAGGACTGAGCATCTCAGGAACTGCTCCCCTTCCTCAGTGAGGAGGGAACTGTTCCCGCTGTGCTACTACTGACTGGTGAAGATCAGTAGGCAGCACAGTTGGGAACACCAGAGAGGAGTGGTTGCCGCAAGATGCATGCATGCATGCATGCCACTGTACTGGGTTGGGCCACTGGCCTTGCATCTGACTCATGGGGAGGGGCCAAGACGAACACTTAATATTTATTCTGGATATGGTTATATGCCAGGGAAGTCCCATGCACAAGCCATACATCCCACTCTACCCTTTTCACTCACACTTGGTGCACAAAACCTTTACTGGTCTAAAAAAACAGACGATACAGGAACCTGCATACATTTTAGCTTTAGTTGCACACAGTGAAAAGTAGTTATTCAAAGCTACAATATGCCCTATAGTGTTCTACTGTAGCTACATAGCACAGCTGCATAGCATAGCCTGCCCCCTGCTCCCATGGACTCACAGGGGATGGCCACACTGGGGCCCTGCCTCATAAGCTACTTTGATATTTAAATGATTCCATTTTGTTGCACCCCCAGGAGCAGTAACAAGAAAATAAAAATAGCTAATCGGAGCCAACAGGGGTCAGGTCCTTTGCAGCAAGAGTCCCAACAATCCAGCATGGTGCCATCCAGATCTGGAAAGGCCCTCTGGTGTCTTCAGTTACATCATGGACCTGTCTCATCCTCGAGTCCTTGCAAAAATAATGAAAAAGAACACACCCCATGCAAAACATGAGTCCCTTCAGCCTAACAGGGCAGTCACCTTTTTCTTTCAACTCCCCTCCAGAATTTGGACCCCACAAGGCCACAAAGTCAGACTCCCAGTCACAGGCACCCTCTCCTGGTGGAATTGCTTGCTGCAGTGCAGATGGCCCCCTCAGGTGGAGGTTTGGGGTGGGCTCCAGCATTACAGCTGCAAATGTCCTAGGCCTCTGGGCCAGGTAGATGAGTCTCCTTATTTCTCCTCTTGTTTGAACCCAGCTCTCAGGGCACATGTGCCTTCAGTTGCCATTGCAGGCACTTCCTCCTTAGGACCTAGGGCTGGAGATGCAGTGAATAATGAGGGACCTCCTTTTGGGGTCTCAGATGCAGTGGTGGGAGAGTCGGGGTGTTCACATGTGAGAAAAGATCTTACCCTATGCAGTGCTTACATAGGCACACTGGCCTTATCCCTCCATGGCTGTGCTGACAAATTTTAGACAACCCTCACACTAAGGGGTGCAATTCAAAGCCTGTCAGTGGGCTCTCCACTGATTGCACTGCCTAGCTACAGAGCACATGCTGCTAAGAGTCTCTGTGCAACAAACTAGTAAAAGTCTCTGGTGTACTTTGATTAACTTTAAATTCAATACTTCCCTAGCCCCAGCTCCAACACTGAAATCAAGTGCTCGCGTGAGCCCTGCTGCAGTCTCTGGTAACAGCTTTAGATGTCATTCACCAGATTTACTAGAAACCCTGCTGATTCTGGGGTTGGCAACCCCAAGGACCATTCTTTCTCCAGCATGCGCCAGTCAGGAAATCAGCAGCTGAGCTGACACACATGGCCATTGATAAAGTCACTGTTCTAACTCTGGGTGGGGGATCTTTGCTGAAATGAAGACTGTTCGCCAATGCTCTCTGGTGCCATGCCATTAATACATATAACTGTTGCTTTCTTCAAGTTATGTGAGTCATTGCAGTCTCTCTTCCCTGACTACTTCGCGAAAGGCAGGTCTTTCACAACAACAAGGCACTCCCCCAGCTGGCAAAAGTCCTATGGTTGGGAACATGCAATTTTAAGACCCATTTACTCATGTGTAGGGAGTTCTGCTATATTTGCACGCTTTCTTTTTGCCTGTCCGTGAGAGGCACATGCTTTGAGAGTTAATTCACCAGTGCCATGTGACCAGTTACTTACACAGCATTTAAACAGAAAAAAAGAACCTTTTTTACAGCTGTAGATTTTGTCCAGAACTCCATTTTCAGGGTGCAACTGGGCATAGGCACAGGCAGTCCTAAACCCCTTAAAAATCCTGGATGAGCCCCCTCATGTAGCCTACCCTGTCCCCACCTAGGGGATGTACTACTGGCCTGATGTCTCGGTCATGGAGAGGAGCCTACATGAAAATGTTATATTTATTCCAGAATTGGTGGTGTGCCAAGGGCTTACCATGCACAGGTCAATGCAGCTTACTCTGTCTTCTTGATTCACACCTAATAGAGGATGTGGAGATGTCACATGGTGCACAAAAACCTTACCGATCTCAACAGACAACAGATATAGGAATCTGGCTAGAGTTGCACTCAGTTCACAGTAGCCATACAAAAATACAAAATGCCCTCCAGTGTCTTGACATGGCTACAAGGCCTAGCTACATGGTTATGGCCCACCCCCTATACCTACAGATCCATGGGGAGTGACTACACTAAGCCATATCTCTGCAGCTGAGAGCTATACGGTGCCAAATTATATTTCAAGGCATCATTGCCTAGCTCAGCTAATAAAGTCAGGTGGCAGACATCCAGCAATGAAGAGAGTCAGCATTGAAGGGATTCAGTACTAAAGAGATTCAGTCTTACTGCATCCCCAAAAACCTCTGCAAGAACCCATTGGTGCCCTGGGGCCCGGGGGGGGGGCAACACCCATAGCCTGATCTCTTTGTCTTTATACAGATGATTACATACCAGCAGTCAGACTTCTAGGGCCCCCAAATCTGAATTCACACCATCTCTCTCAAAATGGTGCCTGAACACTTTTTTCCCTCCCATCCTAGAACACGGGTCTCTAGACTTAACCGTTAACACACCCTTGCTAATTACTATCCAAACTCCTACACATGGAAGATGACTTGGCATTCTCAGAAGGTGCCACAGTGGTGGGGGGGGGAATCAGGGAGTGGGAGAGGAGGTAGGGTAGATGATAAGAGTGAAGGGTTTGAGGCACCCTGGCCAGAAGTTAGCAACTGATAGAGGCTGTCCCTATCTTACTCTACTAGCAAGGGATCCCTTGCTGGTGAGGGAGGTTACAGCCAGAATGAAGGGTATGAGGCACCCTGGCAGAAGTTAGCATCCAATAGAGGCTGTCCCTGTCTTACTCTGCTAGCAAGAGATCCCTCCCTGGTGAGGGAGGTTACAGCCAGAGTACCAGGTAGTCCTGAAACTCCCTTTAAGGTGATTCTGTGAAATGTCAGGTCACGTAAGGCAGTTCCTCAGCTGACCTTGTGTGCATCATGGAGATGTGGATTGAGAATGGCTCCTGCCCAACACTGGAGCTCATCATTCTAGACAGGTACTCCATCGTACACCACTCTAGGTGGATGCACAGTGGTGGCAGGGTGATCATCTGTTTTAGATCTGAACTGGGGTTCACAGCTTTCCCAGTGGTGGAGACTGCGTCATTTGAATGTGTGGTGGGTCAGGGTTAGTTGGGCACAGGGTGCAAAATCCTACTTCTCCATCAGACTCTAAGGAATGAGGGTGTATTTTTGCAGGAACTTGCTGACGTCATTTGCTGGGCGGGCATTGGAGTCCTCCATGTTATAGAGCTGGGGGGACTTCAACACCTAGGTCGAAGATGAGGGCTCACAGTGTGCTAATAACTTCCTCCAGATAATGTCTGCTCTGGATCTTGTATAGGTCATTTCCAACATTACTCATGAGCATGACCATACCTTGGACCTGTCTTCACCCTCAGAGTCAATATTTCTAATATGAAGATTGATCCGATAGCTTGATTGGATTATTTTGCAGTCAAATTTCCATTCAGGCCCCCATATTGTTTTACCCCCTGTAGAGATGATCCAGTAGTGCTCTCTATTGGACCTGACTACAGATAGGCTCCTTGACATACTGGAAATATCAGGCATGTTGAGCTCCTGCGAGAATGGTGTTGATGCAGCCCTGGAGGGATATAACAAGGCTCTTTCGACTGCTGTCAACACTATCAAGCCTCTTCAAACTCACCCATCAGTCCCCCACTGCAACTTGTCATGGTACAGTGATGAGCTGCGATGGTTGAAGACACAAGGACGGAAACTGGAGTAGGCTTATAGGTTCATAGGAGAAATACGAGTTCAACAGGCCATAGCCCTTTAAAGAACTCACCACCCATGTAATCATGGGTGGAATTCATACTTTTTTTCACCCATGTATTCGTCAAGCCTGCCTTTAAAGATAGTGATATTTGTACTTGAAACTACTTGATGTGTCAGGCTATTCCACAGCCCTACAACCCTCTGTGTAAAGAAGCTTCTTCTCCTAGCTTGGTTAAGATTGCACTTGATAGAGGACAGTCTGACTCTGAGGGTCCATTATGGACCGTATCAGAGGGCAATCACCTAGAAGACGGATTTTCTGTTAGGGCTGATTGCAGTGGGGGAGAAAAGACCAGTCCAATTCTTCTGCACTGTAGATAGACTTTTACACCCTGTCTGCCTATAATCCACAGGAACTGTTTCCATAGTAGGTGCAAGGAATTTGGTATTTTCTGCCTCAGTAGAGTGTCATCCATCAGAATCGTAATCTCCCAGGTTGGGGTGACTCCCAAGAGTGGGAGAGTCAGGGCGATGAAGGCACTATGGTGTTTTGGATAGAGTTTCAGAAGGTCTTGGATCAAGAGATTTCTCAGGTGGTGTCTGCTCTGCAACCTTCTTACCGTAGTCTGGTTCCAGGGCCAACCCTGTCATTGGTGGACTGTCAGGACGCCTTAGTTCCAGTACTGGCTAACATTATCTGTGATTTCCTTGGAGTGAGTTTTTTTTCTGGCTATTGAAAAAATGTGATTGTGATCCCCTACTTAAGAAACCATCTCTAGACCCAGACATTTTGGCCAGTCACAGACCTGTCCTCAAACTTTCATGTTTTAGGGAAGGTAATTACGATTGTAGTTGTTTCACAGTTGGAGACACATCTGGTGCAGTATGAAATCTATGAGCCATTTCAGTAAGAATTCAGATTTCAGCATAGAACCAAGACTGCTCTGGTAAAGGTAATGAGTGATCTCTTCCTGACAAGAGATGAGGGGAGAAATACTCTATGGTCATTCTTCTTGGCCTCTCATCAGCATTTTTCAGCAAGGATCATCAAGTTTTGACAAGTCACCTGTGGACTTATGGGGGACTCCTCATTACAGTGTTGCATTGGTTTGAGTCCTTCCTGGCTGGTAGGGAGCAGTGGGTAATACTGGGGAAATTGTTCTCCAGCGTCAGTGCCATTCCCTCATGTCCCTCATGGCTAAGTTTTATCCCCTCTGTTGTTCATGGTGTGCATGTTGCCCCTGGAGGAGATTGTGAGATGGTACATGTGATGGGGTTGTGGGATAACAGATGGACCAGACACCGAACTTCAAGTTCAACACACAGTCTCTGTGTGATATTTATTCAAAATGCAGGAGATAACCCTCAGCAATAGCACGTCTTTCCTCTACACCTAGCCAGCACCTACTGACTCACTGATCTCTGATCTAATTTAACAGTTGAGAGGCAGCCTTCCCTATGCAGGCCTTGTTTGCTTGAGTGGTGGGGGCTCAAATAAAAACAAAACAAGCTAAAGGCAAAAAACCTCAGCGCAGAAGCACTGAAACAAGGGTTATCCCAAAGAGTACTGACAATAAGCCAAGTTTCACAGAAACACAACATCACACATACTTCCATAATGCAAAGCTTCATGGAATATATGCAAATCACCATGACATTTCAGACTTGTTCAACTTACAGCAATTTACATGCATTTGAAATAGCACAACTAACATCATTTTTACAATACAGTCCCCTAGTAACTTTTTACCTTTATCAAAAACACATAGTGCCATGGTATTTTCAACATTTACAGGTTTTATAAACATAAGATATATACATTGAAGTATTTTATGACATAGTGCCATTGCATACTAAATCCAGCAATGAGGAACACAGCCTGTTGTTTTTTACTTCAGTTCGGAGGTCACCACGATAACCTCCCTGTGCGAGGACCTGAGAGGAAAAAGGAAAATGAAAGAGGACACTATAGCATAGTCAAGAAAGGGAAGGGGTGCCCATAGGTGGCCAACCTTATGGACTAGAAATTGTAAAGAATAGATTAGGCTAAGAAACAGAAGAAGTGTTGCAACAGATTTAAGAAAAGGTCCGTCCTCAAGAGTGGCAGCAGCTCCCAGTCACAGTACAATCTGGATTTTCCCTGCTATGCAGATGATACGCAACTGTAGTCTCCAGCTAGTGCTACTCCTTATTTTCATAACATCTCCTTGGTGGAGACTTAAGTCCTTAAATTTTTTTTTTTACTTACTTTCCCCGACTTTTAATGATTATGGTTGTGTTTGTTTATTATTAGTTTTCATGAATACTGTATTTTAAATATTATGATTGCTGTTGTACTGCCACATTTTTATGTACAGCACCCTGAGCCCCTGGGATCGGGCTTTTTTAAAAATAAAAAAGACCTGCCTACCTACCTATGAGATTTAGTAACAACCATCCTGCCCATAGCAGAGGGAGGAGGCTATTACAGGAGAATTTGACAATTCTGGCAGCAGGTGTAATCTCTGTTTCATGTTTACAGTGAAGAGAGTAAAATTAGGGTTGATGGATTAGCCCCAGCACCACCCCCATTGCCATCACCAACACCCCACTGCACTGAGTTTTTCATCTTGATTTGTCGCACATAAAAATGGTCACTGCACCATTTTATTACATGTGTGCACAGTTGCAACAGAGTACTGCTTCTCAAAATGTATTGTCAGCCTCCCAGAGGAGACCACAACCTGGTCCAGGAAAGTCTGAGGCTGCAACCTGTTCCAGGGGAAGTCTCAACAAGCCTGAAAATGGACCATTTCCTGACAATTTGGGTTTTTGGGCCCAAATATTCAAAGGAGATGCGCCCGGTGCAACTGAGTTGAGCCGGTGCATCTTCAAAATGCACCCCAGGGCCATATTTAAAGGGCAGGGATGCACCACACAATTCTGGATGCACCACAGTGCAAAGATAAAGTATGCAGTGCATCCGGAGGGGGCATTTCTTTGCATATGTGGCACATCTCGATATTCAGCCAAGATATGCGGCACAGCTGCCCGCACATCTTGGAGATGTGCTGCACAAAGTTAGTCATGGAAGAACCATGCCTAAGTCATAGTCACCCACAGGCGGGCTGCTGTACTGCACAATGCAACACAGCAGCTGCCAGCCCCTAGGTGGCTTCCCCCCCAGCCCCGATCATATAATTAACTTAAGCATCCCCTCTGTCCCTGGTAGTCTAGTGTGCCCCCCAGCCCCGATCATAAAATACAAATGATAACCCCACACATCCGCCTGGTAGCTAATGTCCTCCGACCTAGCCCCAATCGTAAAATACAAATGATAACCCCACACATCCCTGGTAGTCTAGTGTCCCCACCCTCCAAGCCTCGATTGAAAACTACAAATGATTACCCATACATCCCTGTTGGTCTAGTGGCCCGCTCTCATCCCGACCCCGATCTAAGACAAAAAGTCCAGTCCGAAATATCCTGATGGTCTAGTGGACCCCCCTCCCAGCCCCAATTGTAACATAAAAATAAATCCCAAGATCTTCCTGGTAGTCCAGTGGACACCACACACCCCCCACACCCACTGAGGCACTCACACCCCACCCCGCTCCCTCATCCCAGCATAGTCAATGAAGCCAGCGGGCAGCAAAACCCACCCACACACCTCCATGGCTGCCTGCCGACTGAGCTGTCACTGAATGACAGCTTACGGTAAGCATTCAGTACCATTGAATTAGACACTGTCGATCAATGGGCTTACAGTGTGTACTGTAAGCTTTGATTCTCAACTTGTATGCATAAAGGCCTCATTTGCATGTCACGGTCTGAATATCTGGAATTTGCACCCAGCGCATCCCAAAGATGCACCGTGCATCCCCATTCCAGGTATTCAGACTGCACAGGGGGATATGCCGGCACATCTTCAGTGACCCCCATATATGCCGCCCGCATCTTTTGCTATATTCAGACAGGATGCGCATTGCGCATCTCATTTGAATATAGCTCTTTTGCACTCTGACGCAACACAGTTGCACGGAGCAAACACTTGCGCCCTTTGTGGGTGCAGTTTGTAAATCCTGGCCCTGCTCTTTTGTGTGAGGAGGCAGTGGGCAAACTTCACAGAGTTGCTGCTGCATACAGAGATCCTCTGGCTGTTCATGGAAAGAGGGCTGCTCCACCTCTAAGAACTACATTAGGGAGTTTGTATCTTTCTTTGTAGGTATCAAATGTACTGAAAGAAACATAGATGATGTCATGTGAATAAACTATTATTTATTGAAAGGCATTATAGCGATAATACAATAGTGGTCTGGGTTTATGAGGTAATAACTGGACCAGGGGTAATAAACACTGAGGCCAAAGACCAGGGTGTTTATTAACCTCAAGTCCAGTTATTACCAAGAAAATCAGGCCACTGTGGTGTTATCGCTATTATACTGCAAAAATAAAAATTTTTTAAATCTCCTAAATCAGTCGCGCTACAGCACGTCTGTGAGAAAGCAGGAACTGGTTGAGAAGAACAAATACAGCCATATGCAGGCCTGATAAGGGGTAACTTTGCTGTTGTGAATCAAGATTATATGGGCCACTAAGGAGGAAAACAACTCCAAGGGAAAATCACCTTTTCCACAGCTTACCAAAAATAAACTTCTGGGCCAGTTTTCTCAAGACCTGTACACAGTGTTCTGGTGAGAGATTTTCAGCATATAGAATTATGCCTTAAGGTTGCATTAACTTCGCATTTCCCCTGCAAATGCCATAAACAAGTCACAACACATGACAGGGTGTGCAGCTGCAAGGGAATATATGCACACCTATGATAGTTATAAGGTGCAAGGTGCAACCAAGTGCCTTGAAGCAATTGAGAAGTGCGTATTGCATATTTATTTATTTATTTATTTTGCTTTTGGTGACCTGGTAAGTGCACTAGGCAAACAATGCCTATTTTCAGGCACGACCCGGGAGAAAACAGTTTACAGACAGAACAATAAACATGTGACGCAGCACATGAAACAGTACAAATGGGTAAAAGCAGTGCATAGTAAGTACATTGACATACTGAATGGTGAAGAATAAGATACCATGAATACAGAAGGAGAAAACAGGATTGGTATCAAAAGAAAACAACATGGAAGGTAGTAAGTTACAGTGCAGTAAGTGCCGTAAAAGGTAGAGAGGGAGAGAGAGAAGGAGGAAAGAGGGGATGAAAGAGCATGGCAGGTAAAGATCATAAGTAGAGGAAGGGGAAAAAAAGGGAGTAGATAGGATGAAGATAAGGGAGACAGCAAGCATTAGTAAGGGTTCAAGGTGGGTTAAAACAAGTGCAGAGATGTAGAGCGTGAAGGTGTTCACAATGTAGTTTCTTGAAGATAGCATGGGTGTTTGTTTGACGGATGGAGAGGGGTAAAGAGTTCCAGTATTTCGGAGCAGTGTAGGAAAACACGCGAGTGCCCATTTTTGTTCTACATCTTGGCACATGCAGAAGGGCTTTATCAGTAGATCGTAATTCATGAATAGGAGGTTGAGTTTCCAGTGCAGAAGAAAGGGATAGGGGGAGACCTGTTCTGATGACAGAGTCAATTAATGATCCAAAGGTCTGAAGACGCTAGGCGGATGGGCTGAGCCATTTTAGTTCCCGATAAAGGTAGCAGTGGTGCTTGAAATGTGGTGAGGCCGCGGCATAGCGACAAATGTTATTGTAAGTGATGTCCCATTTATGAAGGGCAGATTTAGATGCAGAAAGGAAGATCGTCGAGCCATATACTAGAGCCAGTAGAGAAACCTTGAGCCACTGAGTCTGGCTTGAGGGGGTACGATGATGTAGCTGTACGATAGGCACTTCCTAACTTAGCATTTACTGACTTACAAATAGTAGAGATATGAAGGTCAAGGTCAAGTGATTAGTCAGGGTGACACAAGATATTTGAAAGATTTGGTAGAGTGTGAGGAGAGCTGTCCGCATAGGAGATGATAAGGGGATAAGGATTATTTTGAGTCTGGCCTGGGCCAAACACCATTGAGTAAGATTTGCTAGAATTTAGGACAAGTTTATTATAAGTAAGCCAGGTTTGGATACTTGAAGGAAATATGATGCAAGGGATGGTGTAGGGAGATTGAAGTTTTGCACTATGATAGATAACCAGATCATCCGTGAGAGCAGAGATGAACAATTGATGCGACTGAAGGGATGTCATCAATGAAGATTGTGAAGAGTAGAGGACCAGAATAGAGCCCTGTGGCACTCTAACGTGGATAGGTGCAGGATCCGAGTTGCAGAGTTAAAGACCACGGTCTGTTGCCTGTCGGTCAGATAGCTCTCAAACCAAGTTATGGTATCTGGGAGAAACCAAGGACTGTAGTTTTGACAGAAGGGCGAGTGGTTTACCAGATCAAAAGCTTTAGTTAGGTCAATAAAGACTGCTCCAGTCAAGAGGCCTAGGTCCATGGCTGAGTTAATGTCACTAGTCAGCTTTAGCAGAGCAGAGGTGGTACTATGGCCTTTACGAAAACCGTGTTGGGAACTGGAGAGGAGGTTATATTTTTGAAGGTATTCAATTGTTTGTGTGGCGACTAGTTTGTCCAAAATTTGCTTAAGATAGAGAGTATAGCGATGGGACGATAGTTCTTTATTTCCTTTTGGTCTTCTTTCTTTGGAATAGGAGTGATTTTAGCAATTTTCCATATAGTTGGTACTATACCACGGCATAAGGACATATTAAAAATTGTGGTTACTGGGGAGGCTATAAAGGGGGCCGCTGCTTTCAGCAGCCTTGATTCAAGACCATCAGACCCTGGACTATTGTTGTCATTGATAGTAAGAAGTAGCTTTTCAACTTCTCTTTTATGAATGATCCGGAACCTGAAAGGGTGGTTTGAGGGTAGCGGTTTAATGTGATTCCACACCCTGAAGGGTGTTATCACACTTATGTAACCCCCTTTCCTTTGGTGGGACTTAACCTTTGCACTCCATTGGGCCCAGCCTGCACCAGTCACCACCACATTCCTCAGCTCCAGACATCTGACTTGGACTGAAGGAGGGACCACAGGCAGGAGTGGACAGAAGGAGGAATCTTTGATGCAGCCGGCACCATCAGTTTTTTTGTCTCCACTGCTGCATTTCACTGCCACTGCAGAGAGTTTGGTCTCAGTGCTTGGAAAAAGTGAATTCCCATAACATCACAGACGAAAGTCCCAACCGCACCACACACTAGCACGACTGACTACACATGCACTTAGGGGTGCAGGAGTGCTTTAAGGACAGGAGACCTACTTAAAATATAGACTTTGGGCCAGTGCCCCTAAAAACTATGGGGACAGCCATCTTTGTCACCTCTGACTTCCTCTCAGCATGGCAACTGGGTTCAGAAGTTGGGCAACAGCCAATCAGGCTGCTGAGAGTCTGCACTCACAGGGAGGTGAGCTTCAGGCCCTTGCTTCTAATAGACACTCCAACAGAGACTGACAAAGAGAACCAGAGCTGATCCAATAGAAACATAGAAAGATATCATCTGTTGGCAGAAAAGGACCACTTGGCCCATACAGTCTGCCCAAGTGTTCCCTATGTATTCTGTCTCTGCACACCCCAACTGGCCTTTGGCAACCCTCCGCCCCCATGCTTCTGTTCTACTATACCCCTGTAGTTATCCCACACATGCTAGAAGCCCTCCACTATTCTAGTCTCCACCATTTCTGATGGCAGTTAGTTCAATGTCTCCACCACCCTTTCAGTGAAGAAATATTTCCTCACATCCGTCCTGAACTTCCTCCCTTCCAGCTTCATTGCCCACTAGTCCTGGAGCTTGCCCACATTTGGAAAAGGCTCCCCTCCTGCACCCTGTTCACCCCGTGAGGTGCCTGTAGACCTCAATCTTTTCACCTCTCGTGCTCCTTTCTTCCAGGGTGTACATGTTGAGATCCATCAATCTCTCCACATAGGGCTTCTCTTGCAACACCTGCACCATTCTGAATGCCCTTGTCTGGATTGCCTCTACCCCCCTATGTCCTTTCTGAGGTCTGACCTCCAGAACTGAACACAGTGCTCTTGGGGGGGGGGTACTAGAGGGTGATACAGCTGTAGCACCAACTCCCTCCTCCTATTGTAGATACCCCTCCCTATGCACCTCAGCATCCCACTAGCCCTGCCTACAGCCTTATCACACTGTGTATGGCCTTATCATAGTGTGCTGCCACCTTGCAGTCTTCTGATTTATTAATTCCAAGGTCCCTTTCCTGTCTAGTGACTACCAATAACCCCACCCCAATTCTATACTGAGCACCAGGGTTCCTATGCCCTAGGTGCATGTTTTCGTACTTTTTGGCATTGACCCCCAACTGCCATGTCCTTGACCACTCCATGAGTTTCCCCAGATCCCTACGCATTTTCTCTGCCCTTCCGAAGTATCCACTCTATGGCAGATTTTGGTGTCATCTGCAAAAAGGCATACATTTTCCCTCCAGTTCTTCTACAATGTCCCTGATGCAGATATTGAAGAGGGCTGGTCCCAGTACCAAACACTGTGGTACCACACTTTCTACTCTCCTATCCTTCTAGTGCGTGCCATTAACCACCACCCTGTCTCCTATCAGTTTTGAACCCAATCTACCAGTTTAAACCTCACTCCTAAACTGGTCAACATCGTAATCAGCCTTCTATGTGGCACAATGTCGAAGGCCTTTCTGAAGTCCAGATAGGCTATGTCCACTGCTCTCCCATCATGACCTTTTTCTCTGGTCATCCAGTCACAGAAATCTGTCAGATTCATTTGGCAAGACCTTACCCTTGAATCCATGCTGCCTGTGGTCCTGCAGCTGACTGAATTTTAGATGCTCCAGCAGCCTCTCTTTCAGTAGCTCTCACACCACTGAAGTGAGGCTGACTGGTCTGTAATTGCTGGCTTCCTTCTTGATGCCATTCCTATGTAGAACAGCTGCATCAGCCTTTCTCCAGTCCTCCATAACCACCACTGCTTCCAGTAAGTTGTTGAACAAGGCTGTCAGTGGGGTACCTTGGGGTGTATTCCATCCAGTCACTTAACCTTATCCACCCTCAGGGCTGCAAGTCTTTTAGGACTCTTTCCTCTGAAAATAGACTTGTGTCCATCTCCCCCACCCCCTATTCTTGCTTTTCCCCGGTGGACCTCTCCACCGTGAAGACTGAGCAGAAATACCTGTTTAAAATGTCAGCTTTTTCTTGGTCCCCCTTCTGTGCAACCTCCCCCTTCCACCCTCCTAGTCCACACTATCCTTTCCCTTGCTCTTCTCTTCTACCTTATGCATCTGAAAAGCATCTTATACCCTTTAGACACCCTTCAAGCAGTCATTTCCTCTATCCGTCCCTTTTTTCCCCCTAAATGCACTACCCACTTCCTTCTGCCTGGCTTGGTACACCTCCCTGTCCTCCTCACTCTGCGTTTTTTTGTACCTCTTGAATGCCACCCTTTTTCCTTTTGGCAACCTTGCCACTTCTTTGGAGAACCATAACAGGCTCCTTTTCCTTCTGCTTTTGCTTATCTACCAGGTCAGTTCACTGTATGTAGAGCGGCATACATCAACACTGAGCAACAGAGACAGAACGGGGTGGGAATAGCGACAGGGTGCAAAACCACTAAATGGTCTATGCGCGGTTGTGCACCCTGTCTCTGTTCCCTAGCAGAGGATAAGTCCTCTGCTGGGTGAAGGGTCCACCAAGCAGCTGCTGTGGCTCAATAGGATGAGCCACAGGCAGCAATGGAGACGGTGTGTCTGCAGACTGGGTATCGAATCCTTGTCCCAGACATATGGAATTTTTCTTTATTTCACACTTTGTGCGATTTTAGTGTACAACCCCCCTCCCCAGAGTTGATTATTTTAGTTGGGGAGGGTTGGGGGGCATAGTCCCTGTAATGGGGGGGTGGGGGTGGAGACCTCCACAAAACATAGAGAAATTCTGCTGGCAATATATCACGCTGTACTGGCAACGTGGTATATTGCTGCAGCATTGTGTCATGCGACATTATAACCCTGTGCTTTCTGCTTACCTCTTTCACACAGAGCTTTGTTGCCCTAATCATACCCTCCTTTATTCTTTCACACTGTGCTTCTACTCCTTCCTGGCAATCTTCACTACAAGGCAACTTCTTTAAAATACACCCTCCTAAAGTCCATGATCCTTGTCCTTGTGTGGTTTACCTCTGCTACTTTCCTTATGTTGAACCACACTGTATGGTTCAAGTTCAAGTTTGGTTTTACTGATTGGCTAGAAATCCATTGCAATATACTGAAAAAAAACAATAAATACCGTCATTCCATGCAAATGGACAGAAAAGAAAAATTGAATATCACAACTGAACACACATATACACATATTAATAGCTAATTATGCTTGCTGAATAAACCCATTACCGTATGAAACAGAGGAAAAAACATTCAATACCTGCATCTAGGAAAAAAGCAAAGAGTAAATGGTAAATGTCAAATGTCGAGATCTACCCCAATTCATGATAACTGAGGAAGTATCAATAATTATTAACATCTGATTTTGCTTCATTGCATAGCTTCATCCTGGTTCTACATATAGAATACAGAACTTACATCCTGACAATGCTCGTATAGTTTTAAACTTTAAAACTTCAAATAATTGCCCATACGATACATTCCTACATTACAATTCAGCCTGCAGAGGAATATGGTCCAGATATGGTGTCTCAAACTGACACCATGGGAAATCACCTGGGATTTTCCAGCTGTAAAAAGCTGCACAAGCTACCCCACACCAACACCACATACCAGTGTCAAGCCATCTCTCAAAGAACTGAGAGCCTTTGCATGTTAATTATGCTGTCTGGTATGTATAGGCCCATATTGACCGGCACCTTCACAATGTTTTTCCTTTTTTTTTTTTTTGCACCGTTGTCCACCGTAATTGTAATCTTATGAAGTGTACTGTATTGTATTAATGCCCAGGACCACCTTGAAAATGAGCTTGCTCAATGGTGTTTATGCCTGGTTAAATAAAGTGATTGATTGATTGATTGATTGATTGAGAACCGAGTATGAACACATGTGCCCAGCCCAGTTAGGACTCCGGGCACAATGTCAGATTATTTTGGCCCACAGAGTTAACCCTGTCCTTGTGCACTAGATCCACCCCTGTGCCACATATAAACTGGCTCTGACATGTTGATTCCTGGAGAACCACCTGGGGCACCCTGCAGTGCATGCTGCCCCGTACCCCTTGATTGTACACGGTTAAAATAGCCCCTGGTCCAACCACTTTCACCAATTATTCTTGGGGCACGTAAGGCAGTCCTCCATACTTTGGGGTACTTTCCTCACTAAGGGTCTTTTCATCTCTCTGTATAATGCTCAGTAACCCACATCTCAGGCAAGTGCATAGCTTCAAACTCCTCACTCCAATGTGACCTGCATAGGGTTGTTGTCAGTACCATGTAGCTGCACCACTTCACACATCTGTGAATTGTCCTGATACTATCCCATAGTAATCACCCTATTGCACCTATAAGGGCCAATATAATGTACATACCACTCTTCCTACACTCCATAGCAATAATTAGCCTTATACCATCAACATTATATGATTAAAACTATAGGGACATTGTAGCTGGCATAGGAGATAATTTCTCATCAGATGTATGCTCTTAGAGCATCCCATGTGTTAGGGATAGAGGTATCTGCCATCCTGTTTGTTAAAAGTCATTTAAGCTTTCAGATATGTTCCTGACAAATTGAGCATCTCCCAGTAGTGTGGGGTCCAGTCTCCACTGGCAGGATTAGGGTAACTCCCTTCTCAATGTTAAGGAAACTGTCATGGGGGCATGATTGGACACTAGAGTAGGACCATATGAGGTGTCCATTCCCCTTCTCACTAGAGAGGGGGAGAGAAAAAGGTAGTCAAGTCTTGTGTAGACCTGGTGGGCATGTGAAAAAAATGAATACTCTTGTTTAGTTGGGTGTTGGTATCACCAAGCCTCCAACAATGCTCTCTCTGTGGCCAAATGTTTAAGAGCAAGAGTGCTCTTGGGTGGTGGGCAGGCTTTCATTCCAGAATAATCTAAGACTGGGTCCCAAGATGTGTTGAAGTCAACCCCCCATGACTATGTTGTCCTGAAAGGGGGCTAGTGTTACTGCCATATGGTGGAAAAAGTTGGGGCAATCATAATTCAGCCCATAGATTGATACAAAAGTGTACCTTTTTTCCTCCACCATTGCATCCACAATTAGGTACCTACCCTGTGCATCCAATATCGAGGAGTGAATTTTCACCATTAATGCTGGTCAAAACCATATAGCAACTCCTCTTGCTTTGGATGAGAAGGGCGCCACTATCAATGATCCCCCCCATGAGGACGCCAGCTTAACTAATTCTTGTTTTGTCATATATAGTTCTTGAAGGAGGCCTACGTCTTCCCTAACCCACTTGATATAAGACCATACCCTTTTCCATTTTACAACAGTTTTCAAGTCATTGACATTCCATGTCACTATATTTAGGGACCCCACAATGCATACTTAAACAAACAGATCACTCTGTACCTTGTAAAAATCTCGATCAGCTGACTTCTTAAAATCAAACATTGTTTAGCTGGCTTAACAGTTTTAAACTGAATAAACAATCCCTCAAACCCCCCACCACGCCCCTGGAAAAAGTTCCCACAATGAACATTAACCCAATGAACAAACTGACATCCCCCCATTTTCTAGACCCTGTCCCCACCTCCCACCCCTTAGTTAGTAGGCAATAGCAAAATAAGAGCACAACCGGCACTAACCTAAACAGTATTGAACTTAATAGCATTAATCCCCTCCTCCTCAAAACACTCTCCCCGAAAAGGAGAGCCAACCTACCCACTACTCTTCATGGATGATGCCGTCTGCCCAATCCTGTCTGTCTAACATGTTAATGAGCCATGGTTAAATCTTCTGTTCATTTGTGGCAAGACATGGGGGGGAGGAACGCCCATGGAGAGATACCCAGTAGAACCTCAGCAAAGGGCCTACTTACACAATATAAGATAAGAGGCTTCCCAGCAGAGAAGATCCACTGAAAGGGCCAAGAGTGTAGCATACTCCAATAGGATCCCCAGAGTGCAACTAGGCCAGGCAATGCGAGGGAAGGGCAGGGAGTAACCAAGAGGCCAGAACTGAGAGGTGCCTCTTTCCCCCCATGTCCCCCCATATGCTTTTTTCAGATTAACTATAACAGCTGTAATGACCAAGCTGTATTAGTTGTCAAAACCCAGCTGCTAGCTCCCCACTCCCTCCCATGGACGTGGGAAGAGGAAAGTGGTGCAAGTCTCTCATCCAAGTGTGGTCGAAACAGTCCACTGGGAAAATGAAATGATGGGCCAAATTTGAAGGAAGGCCCCCATTAAAGAGAATCAAACCCCCCCCCAGTCCCTTCCATCCTGCTCTTGTTAGCCTCATAATAGAACCTACTCTCAGAAAACATCCATTGTGTTAGTTTGTCATGTACTTCTCTATCCCACCCTTATCATACTGTACCCGCCCCTAAATAGCTATGTCTTTGAATCGCAACATATTGAAAGTTGCATCACAAAGTTATACAGCACTTATTATGATTGCCATATACTTTCAGGGACACTCTATGGACCCTCATAGTGAAATAAGCAATCAATAAAGGTCTGTAACAAAGGAAAAAGACAAATATTAAAGTAGTCTGGTGGGTCAGATAAGGTTGTTCCGAAGCAAGGATCATAGTTCAGGTCAGTCCACATATAAAACTCGGCAAGGCAAAACCATGAGCAACATAATACCAGAAACTATGGTAAAAATTAGTGTTCCAAATTAGGAGCAAGTGTAAAGCTGGACCCATGAAGTGGTGCTCACAGATCTCTTCGGAGTTGTACATGGGGAGTACTCCCGGGGCCCGAAGCATGGGGGGTAACTGCAGTCCTGCCTTATAGGCCCTAATGGAGTTATTTAACTGTGAGACCCCGAGGTCCCCTCCCCAGCCCTGAAGCCCCTCCCCAGTTCCATTAAATAAGGAGCAGCACAGTACCTTAATTAATTATCTTCAGGTCTGCATAGTGACTTTCTGATAAGAGGCCTGAGTCTGCAACAGTTGTTCTTCTCGAGTAAAGAACTCCATGGCAGCATTTGGACAGGTAAACATTTTGGCCCGCTTGCCCTGCTGGCGAATGATTAAACGTGCTGGGTAAATCAGGGCAAAACGGCCATTGCAGAGCATGGAGCTTCTTCTTAACTTCTTGAAATGCCAGACGCTCATTTTGCAGCTGACGAGAGTAATCAGGGAATATACTCACATGGCTCTTTTGTATCATGATCGGGCCTTTTTTCCTGGCTGCCTCCAAAACCAGTTGATGGTCCTGATACCATAAAAATGTTATGATTAAGTGCCTAGGATGCTCCTCAGGACCCGGTCTGTGGACCAGAGATCTATGGGCTCTCTGGATTTCGAGAGTAGTGGTGTCAGAGAATTGTAGATGCTGAAAAAGCCACTGTTGAATATAGTGTGCACAGTTGTTTCCCTCTGCACCTTCCGGGAGGCCAACCACACAGATGTTACACCGACGCTCCCTATTTTCATGGTCGTCCAGTGTTGTCTTGAGATTCAGATGTCTTTGAGGGCCATACTCAGTGAAGATTCTAATTTATGGATGGTATCCTCCTGTGTGCTCAAACGTTCTTCCAGCTCCCAGAGCCTGGCAGTATGGAGTGTGATCATTTCCCCGAGTGAGTTAAAGGTTTGCTGGAAATGTGATAATTGAGCTGCAATATTTTCAAAACCTGAGGTCATGCGGGTAGTTAAATTGTACTTAAGAATAGATCAGCAATCAGTTTTTTCCAGTGAATTAGTTGTAGCTCCGTTTTCAGGTATTAGTGTCGAGTTGGCGGCCCACTGATCTTCCGCTATGACCTTTGAAGCAGCATGTGTGGCCGGCACATCCAGGCCTTGCAACTCCGGAATTTCACCCATCGGTTTAAAATTTATTTGAGTCTGTTTTTTCAACATAATGGCATGCTAGGGGCTAAGACAACCTCCAAACGCGATATCACTGCTTAAATTCAATTCTGAGAGCAGGATGCCAAGAAATATACAGGATTGTAATGGAGCTCCAAGATTATGCTGCCATCTTGGTTGCTGGCTTGGCCACATCCCCTAGGATGTGCAGCTTATCCAATAAGTAGGGAAATGGGCAGACTGGGTGGTCCAAGCAGTCCTTATCTGCCATCAAAATCTATGTTTCTGTGTTTCTATATCCCTTATGTATTCTTTGCAAAAAATCTCTGTTAATGCATCAGTTAGAGTTGCTGTTAAAGCGGCAATAGTATGGAAATGCGATGTTAGAGTTTTCAACACTAACTCCGCATTGCCCCCCAAGCAGCCAAAGGGGGAAAGGCAACATAAGCAAACACAGACATCCATTATCAGGTAAGACAAAAAACATACAACTCTTTCCAAATGACATAACAGACATCCATCATCATGGTTCAGCGCTTCTATAGCCATGGATACACATGCACACTTGCACACCACCTGGGAAGTGCAGTAAAACAGTCCCATAGGATCACATTGTAAATTGTAAGTAAGGAATAACACATGACAGGGTGTGCAGCAATGCTAAATTACCACACACCCAAGGTGGGTTGTGAGGCATGAGACACAGCCGAATGCATTCAACCACCTGGGAAGTGTGGTGTATGATTCCGATGGGATCCATTGTAAATTGTAAGTAAGCAATAACACATGGGAAGGTGTGGAATAATACTAAATTGCTATATGCCCCAGGTGGGTTGTGACTGAGGCCTGAGGTGCAGTTGAGTGCCTTCAGCCACCTGGGAAGTATGATATAGAAGTCCCATAGGATCACAGTATAAATCGTAAGTAAGCAAGTAGTAGAGCAGGGAGGGGCTGTGGACATGGCCTACCTAGACTTTAGCAAGGCATTTGACACAGTCCCACACAAAAGATTAATATACAAGTTAGCCAGCCTGGGAGTGGGTCCCAAAATGACAGCCTGGGTAAAGAATTGGCTGGAGAATAGGACACAGAGAGTAATAGTAAATGGAGTCCACTCAGAAGAAAGGAGGTTACTAGTGGGGTACCGAGGAGTTCAGTATTAGGACCGGTCCTCTTCAATGACTTTATAAGCGACATTGCGGAAGGACTGGAAGAAATGTATGTCTCTTTGCAGATGACACTAAGATCTGCAACAGAGTTGATGCACAGGTGGGTGGAAAGGATGAGAAGGGACTTGGCAAGGTTAGAGGAATGGTCAAATGTATGGCAGCTTAGATTCAATGCTAAAGTGCAAGGTAATGCACCTGGGAAACAAAAACCCAGGGAAGAGTACACAATGGGGGTGAGATACTAACAACAACAAAAATGGAAAGGGACCTGGGGATAGTCATATCAGATGACCTAAAGGTGGGCAAGCAATGTGAGAGGGTAGCAAGGAGGCTGAGGTTACTGGGATGCATAGGAGAGGCATCACCAGTAGAAAACAAGAAGTTATTATCCTCTGTACAGACAGTGGGTGAGACCCCTCTGAGTACTGTGCAGTTCTGAGACCCAGTCTCCATAAAGACATAGACAGGATGGAAGCTGTCCAGAGGAGAGCAACTAAAATGGTGCAGGGTCTGCACAGGAAAACATATGAAGAGAGACTTAAGGAGCTTAATATGTATAGCCTTGAGAAAGAGGGGGACATGATGAAAACTTTCAAGTACCTCAAGGGAATCAACAAAGTCCAAGAGGTAGCATCTTTCAAAAAGAGGTGTGCAAGAACAAGAGGCACAATTTGAAGATGGGGGCGGCTCAGAGGTAATTTAAGGAAGTATTTTTTCACAGAGAGGGTTGTGGATGCATGGAACGGCCTTCCAGAGGAGGTTGTGGAGTCAAAATCAGTGGTGGAATTCAAGCATGCATGGGACAGTCATAAGGCAATTCTAGGGTGTGGGGGTAAGAAGAAGTAGGCTGCTTGTTAACTAGGATCTGCAGATTATCCAGTAGGTAGGGAAATGGGCAGACTGGGTGGGCCAAGCGGTCCTTATCTGCTGTCAAATTCTATGTTTCTATGTTTCTATGTAAGCGATAACACATGGCAGGGTGTGCGGCAATGCTAAATTGCTGCATGCCTCAGGTGGATTGTAAGGCATGAGGTGCAGCTGGGTGCCTTCAACCACCTGGGAAGTGTGGTATATAATTTGAATAAGATTATATTATAAATTTTAAGTGATCAGTACCACGTGGCTGGAATTTTACCCCTGCTCATGCTCTGTCACCCGCTTTAATATTCACCCTTAGATATTTGTCTAATATACTTGTTAGTTGAATGGCGGCTTTGATTTAAACCAAATGGACCTCTAAAATATGAAAAATCTAAGTTAGAACCTATCCACGTTTACTTTTATTGAGAAAGCTCCCATGCTGTCTAAACTTAGACAACACAAAATGTCTGAGCACAGGAGTGGGCCATCACTCTAGCAAATGGAACGGATTGAGCTGCTAGCTCTTTAAAGCCAAAATATGATCCATTTGACAATTACTAAAAATGGCCAAAACACGTTGTACATATGTTAATAAAAAGTCAGTTTCTGGAAGGTACTTAAAGGGACACTGTCAACTCCCTCAGGTTTCAAATTGTCTCTAGTTTAAAAAACACATATTATGATTGTTCACATAGAAACACAGAATTTGACAGTAGATAAGGACCGCTTGGCCCAGCTAGTCTGCCAGTTTCTCTGCCTGTTTCATATTCTGAAGAGACTGCTGAAGTAGCTGGTAGTTTGATTCCGATTATTTTCTCTTTTAAAAAGTGAAAAACAGACTGCCCACCATACTGGTGTTACTGCATCTTGCCTGGACTTAGGGACACCCATAACACAGTCTAGCCACTCATAATACAGTGGGAGTAAAGGAGACTATTGCACCCTGAGTGGCTGCACTGTTTTGGGGTGTTTCTAATGTTCGGGAAGTATGCAGAAAGAATAGGTCAAGAATTTGAAGCAAAACAAGGTTGGGTATAATCATACATTAGCATGCATTTCAATTCAGGAGGCAGGTAAAACAACCAGCAATAGCAATGGATTTTAAAAAAGGTAAGCAATCATAAAATGTGGGGTTTAAATTAGAAATAATATGATGCAAACAAGGTTGACAGTGTCCCTTTAAAGTTACTTTTGTTCTCTATCAGGACTAATACTTGTACCCTTCCTCTGTGGCTTGAGAGAATGACATACCACTGTGTAACAGTAGTACACCCATGTCCCTACTACTCCCTTGCAGGTCACATTGGAAATACAGCAGCACATACAGAAGAATCGGCTCAACGATCAAGGATACACCATTATTCCAGTATAGAAAGCATCAGAGTGAAGTGAAACGTTGCCGCAGCCTCTATATTGTATGGGGGGGGTGCTACTTCTTTTTAAGTACCAGTATATTGTGTGCTTTTTATGTGTTTTCTTACCTAATAAATATATATACATAGTTTCCTATACTGGAATAGTGGTGTATCCTTGGTCATTGAGACGATTCTTCTGTGTGTGTGCTGCTGAGCTTAATTTTTGGCCCCGTCCTGCAGGTCTTGAGCCACCCTCCTATTTCTGCACATTGGAAATACATTGCCATCCGTGCACAGCATTGAAGAATTACACCAATGTTGTTTGAACATGAAGAGAGAATGTGCAAAATATTTGCCAGTGCTTGGAAAGCATTCTACGTATAAGGTGCCAAGTGGGGGAAATGCTCCTTTGCAGTAATTCATTTTAACTTTTGAAAATTTAAAAACAATATTATCCTGGGACCCAAAATCAAAGGCTGATGTCTGAGCAGTCAGATTTTTTTTTAATGAAGGATGTTCCCCAAGAATGATGGGAAATATAAACTGACAATGGTGTAGTTGGCATGTTTGATCTGGTTATGGTATAAAGTCACAAAAACAGTTTAAGAGAAATTATCAAATGAGTATAAGCATTCCTGCAGTCTGATTGGCCAAGACCAATTTCAAGCTGTGGTGATATCTCTTGATAACATCACAGCCTAGAAATGTTCCTGCCAATGGGTTCTTTATGTACCTGTAATCCTTTTGATAATAGAAACAATTCACTTCTGAATGTGTGTTATCATTTGGAATAAAGTCCCTTCTCAGCTGGCTGAAGTCACTCTTCTGTGCCTTGTCTCTCACAATGCACCTGAGGTGTGGCGTTATCCCATGATAGCATGCACCTCACTGAATATAATTTGTTGCTTAAAGAGTTGCTGATGCCACTGGGAAAATTTTGGAAAACATTAACACTTAGGTAGAATTCAGTTTGTATGTCACATATCTTTCCCCTCCCAAATAGTTACTACACATGGAAACAGGGGACTCAATTTTCAGGGCCCCAGGAATGCCACAAGCCCCCGGTGCACTGACCGTTTGGTGCACAGGGCTTGCAAAATTCTCTCGGCCAGCGATTGGGATTTTCATTCCCAAGTGGCAAATGGCACAAGTTAGACTAGCTTTTCCCTGGTCTAACTTGAGCCATTTGGGGAACCCTTTTTATAGGGCTTGCACCAAATCTTTGGCGCAAATTGCCATAAATTGAGGAAACATACTAAACTTGGGTGCCACTGCATCAGAGGAGTTTAGGACAGCTGCACCAAAAACAGGGCTGACGCAGGGCTTGAAGCCCCATGTCACCCTTTGAAAATCAAGCCCAGGGTCTTTATCCCTCAGGGTTCATCTACACAGACAGCTGATTCCTCACTTAGTCATAATCCTTTGTTATGATGTCACAGGCTATTGTCATGAAATCACTGTGATATCATAAGCAGAGTATTATGATACCAGGTTGGGATTCAGTAATAGGAGCTAATGAACTTGCAAAGAACAAAGATCCTGTTTTCATGTACACAACCTCAGTAACAAATAATAGGCAGGAGAAATATAGAACTAATGTGAAATATATGTTGAACTGGGTCCATATATTATGCTTTTCAAAGTTCTGGAGGTGTCGGTTGTTCTTCAAATATCCTCCTCTGGGACAGAAAGGACAAGGAGGGGCAGCTTTCTTCCCCACAGTCAGTGCTGTTTTATTAATGCCAGTTCCATGCCAGTGACCCACTCAGGTAGAAGGAAGAATCAGGAGTTTGGATTTTTCCTTCCACAGCTTTCAATTGAGCAGAGCAGGTGAGGTCTGGAAATTTATGACACTGATCCTAAAAAGATGGCCCCAGGCCACCAGGCAATGCCAGGACTGGAGTTCACAGGGTACGTAAATGCACTGAGTTGTGACATGATGCAGGTCCACAATGCACCTTTCAAATGGAGCGTACAATCAATTTGACAATTGAGACCCACTTGTTTCCCACTATGGAGGCTGTGGTTCTCTGTGTAAATGTAACTTTTCACAAGGCATAGGTGTTGATCAGTTGATGCGAACCATGTTGGGTAGGCCCCCTTTGCTTCAGGCCATTTTCCATGGGAGACTGCCTCTTACCCACCTGCTCTGTACTTCACTGCTAACATATGAGACACTCAGAGCAGTAGGACCCTGTACTCTCCCCCCGATTACCTCCATCTCAGTTTCGTAGTCTCAACAGAAGCCCTTTGTTTTCCTCTTCTTTTAATTAAAGTGAAAGAAACAGTTTGATCCTTTGTGAAACTACAGCAGGAACATTTTGGTTCCTTTTCAGCAAATTACAATTTTTCTGCCCCCAGAAAGACTAAGCACTTGATATTTAGTTCTGTGACTGTGGACATTATCCCAGCAAAGAATATTGTGCTGTTTTACATTGCATCTCCCAGCGTCTGGGAGGTGTTCACAGACTTGACACTTTCAGCGTAGTGATAAATCCCATTTAAATGTGAGCAGAATCCTGAAGAGGGCACTAGTGACACATCACTTTTCTTAGAAAATATGATACTGTTTCTACATCATCCTCGACATACTTGCTTTTTTTCATTATTATTCTTCAGTGACCAGGTGAAGCCCACTAGGCATAATACCTGTCTTCAGGGGTGACCTGGGAACATTGGGGAAGGTTATGTAACTAGCTCAGAGTTGCACTGTATGCAACTGGAGGTTGTGAGAATCAAACTCAGATCTGCTGGATGTACCAGGCTCATTTACAGCTCATCCCTCTAACCGTTAGGCTATACTGGCTGCCCTGCCTGCATGTAAGGCATCTTTACTATAAAATCTCTACTCAATATAGCTTACAAGATCAATCTACTCAATGTAGCTTACAAGATCAGTCTTACAAAAAAGTATGCTGTTTTAGTTTTTCTTAAAGTATTTATTTCTCAAACTTTAACAGTCATAGGTAGAGCTACATTTTTGTCATAAAAAATGTTGGGAGATAATCATGGTGTTGTGATGGTTAAAATGCCAGAAATCATGGAAATCAATGTTAAAGTCATAAAATGTCATAGATCCATTGTGTGTTAAACAATTTTGACATTACATTATACCAGCATGACAGCAAAAATGTAAATGTTTTAAAACATTCATTGTTAGGTGGTTCAATAGCAGGAGACAGTACATTATGCTGTTGTCTGGGAGACTGGGGCTTGCATACAAGCCCCAACATCCCACACTAAAGCCCAGTTGGGACCAAGTATATCTGTGCTGGTTAGGCACAAAATTAAAGCTTTGTAATTTACATGCATCAAAAACTAAGGTGTTTTCATTAAAAAATCATGGGTTGTCATGGAAAATGCCAAAAATCATGAGGTTGTCATAAAAACAGGAAAAACTGTGGAATTCATGGCTTCCATGACAAAGATACAGCCCTAGCCATGCAGTATACAAGAGCAGTAGTTATAGTAGTGGTAAAAATGTTATTCACTGTATGAATCGGATACTCAATTGAGCAAAGCTCATTTTCAATGAGTTCCTTATTATTTTTTACATGTAATTTACAATATTCACATATTCCTCATAATAACATCATCATAACAACAGGGTAGGGCAACAAACGGTGCTATGACTTGGGAGCACAAAACAGGGTCCTGGTGTTCCAGTTTTAGTTTCCGAGCTAGGGCAAAGTGCTTTACAGTCCACGAACAGCTGCAGCAGCCATTTAGCACGCACAGAGAGGATAAAGAGCTAGCAGCACCACAGAAAATGTTACTTTTTAAAAGTAGTCAGTTGTTAACTTCTTATTTTTGATGTATTTTCCTTTTTTTTCTTTTTTATAATTAAACTTTATTTACTTTATTAAATAAAGGCAGTGACCTGCCTGGGTACACAGCAACATAATTTCACCAGAATCACAGGGGTTGTAAAGCTCCTACAAGCATCACATTTTATATAAATAAATAGTAGGGAACTGTTGTTTTAGTGGTTCCTAGGGGCTGCAGTGTATAACATAGGGGTTGCAAAGAAATCATAGGGGTCTCGACCGCAACCCCTGGCTACCCATTAATGACCCCCGAGGTGCACAAACAATGCAGTCACATACATCAAACTTTGACAAAATGGACATAATGAAACTTTTTTCTCAGTGTATTATAATGTAATCCACCCTGCTGTAGTCTGGTGTGTCTCCAGGAACCCCTCCATGACAGATCAGGGTTTTATTTAACTCTAAAAATTGATTAGCGTTTTGCTCATAAAAGTTCTAAAACATTGTGAAAATGCATAGAACTTGCTTCACTGTGTTTAAAAAATATAACACTTCTAGAAAAACTATATAAATGTTTTCTGTACAGTTAGTATTGTCCCAAGAAAAAAACTGCTAATCAATTATTTAAAACCCTGCAGATGCAATTTATGAAAATACTGTGGACAGGCATAGACCCATGTGGGTGGGCACAGAAGTCAGGGGAGTATGTAGTTACATCTGCCTCTGACCCTTTTGAAAATCTGGCCCTTGATCTCCAGGTTCACAGCTCAGTATGCCCTAACCACTAATCCACTATGGACATTAAAAAATTCTGAGAACTGATTGTTCTGCTAAGGTCTTCACCCATGAATAAATCCTGCATTAAGCCATGGCTGAGAAAGGCCACCAATTCTTACTGGTAGCACCATATGGCATCAGAACCATCCATTGCTTAACCCAACCCAAAATGGCTGAACAAGATGGAATGAGTTAAGAAAAAAGCAGAACAAAATGAAATACATTTCACATTTATTTTACACAATGGTCCGTTGTATAACTGTAATAACACACTCCAGGAAGTTAGTAACTGGGGATTTCCAACTTCTTGAGTGGTTAAGCCACTCGGCTGCACCCTGTGACACACTACATGAGGCATGCGACAATCCCTCAATAACCCATGCCCTGTCATACCTTATTGCTTATGTCTACAGTGCACCTCTTATCTATTGTAGCTTCACAATAATCTAGAAAAATCAGATGACCTATCCAGGTGACTTCAGTTTTTATTTTTTTTGTTTTCAATTAATTTAATATTTTGATAACCTGACTGGCTCACTGGGACCAAATCCCTTTTACAGAAGTGACTTGGGCACAAGGCATAAAAGAATACAGGAATGACAAACATCAAAATCATAGACACATAGAAACATAGACTTTGACAGTAGATAAGGACCGCTTGGCCCACCTAGTCTGCTCAATCAGCAGTGAATAAAGAGATGAAACATATACTGTGTATGAGCAATCATACACAAATGCTGTTTTTCGATCGAGAGGTTTCCGTGATAACAAGAGACCTCGAGAGCACAGCTCGAGAGGTCTCATTACCACAGAAATTATCGAGACTAAACAACAGCACTGTTTGTGTAGGATTGCTCATACACAATCTTTTATAGAGTAGGGCAACCATCGTTAACCTCCTGAGTTCAAAAAAAGGTCCCCCCAATAGTAAAAGTACCCTACTTTATGCAGGCTGATGTAATTCCTTCCAGTGCCGGGTTTTATTTAACTCTAAAAATTGATTAGCGTCTTGCTCATAAATGTTCTAAAACATTTTGAAAATGCATAGCACTTGCCTCACTGTGTTTAACAAGCACAACACTTCTAGAAAACCTATATAAATGCTTTCTGTACAGTTAGTATTGCCCCAAGAAAAAAACTGCTAATCAATTATTTAAAACCCTGCAATGTTAGTCGCTTCCTGGGCCAGCTCTCACCATCACGGCTGCTTCATTGCACTTGTGTGATGAAATTCTATCTTGTTGTGCTACAGTAGTAACATTGCTAGTGCAGCACAACAACATCATGACGTAGCTACTGTAGCACAACAACTCTGTTCCAAGCATGGATTACCAAGCAGAACAGCGTTCCACCATACACTATATAAACATGTACAAAACACTGGAGTCACCAAGGTATACTATTCAATTAGTCAAGGAAAACAAACAATGCAATTTATTTACCCTGGATAGCCCAGCTGGGAGGCAACATCTCGTTTCCAGTGGGAAATGCTAAGAGTTTCTCATCCTCTTGTTTCCCCACATCCTGCTGGATCTGAAGAAACAGATTAGGGTGACAAAGTATAAAAAAAATCTACATTGTGAAATAAAGGGGGCACTCAATGCCTTTAAAAAGGAGGACCATTCAAGGGGAAATATCTGGATGAACTACTGAATGAGTGGTGGACACTTGGAATAGACTTCCAGAACAAAGTGTCAGTCCACAGTGTTTCTTCCTTCAGGTTTAAACTAGATAAGTACCTGAATGAAATAGGCATGACAGTGTATTCCAACAGAGTTGGTAAGGAAATTAATCTCGATGGACCAGTATTCTTTCTTTCCTAAGTCCATATTCTCGTTCATTTCCAGTTTTTTTTTAAAGAACTCTCAGTAATATCTGTTTAATCCCTGTATTTGTGATTGCTTCTGACTGTATTTTTATAATAATGATACAGTTATTGTCTTCTTTAATTTGTATTGTACTGCATCTCTGGGTTGAGCCTGTAAAAGGATCCTCAGTCCAGTGCTCTCATCTGGTTAACAAATTAATTTTTTTTTTATTGTGCATATGTATGTGTATGCCTACCTAATTTTATGATTATTTTGTTCTAGTTTTAACTTTAATGTATGTTGCATCATCATGTACTTCGCTACCTCTTAGGACCCAGCTGAAAACAAGCCGTTTATCTTACTCTGTTTTTCTTGCCTTGGTTTCTTTTCCAACCAGTCAGTATCACTTCTGTGGTGGGCAAATTGATGGAGTTACTACTTAAGGAAAGGATACTAGCATTTATGGAAGGAAGCGAGCAGCAGGACACAAAGCAGCATGGCTTCACGACAGGCAGATCTTGCCAAACAAACCTAATTGACTTTTTCAACTGGGTCACCAGGATAGTGGACCAGGGGGGAGCAATAGATGTGGCATACTTGGACTTTAATAAAGCATTCGACTCTCTCCCAAACAGACAGCTGATAACTAAATTGGATAGCATGGGAGTAGGGCAGGGGTGATAAACTGGATAAGAAACTGGCTGGGTGAAAGGAGGCAGAGGGTGCAGGTGAATGGTGCATTGTCTGAAGGGAGGTGACCAGCAGAGTGCCTCAGGGGTCAGTGTTGGGACCGCTATCCTTCAATATTTTCATTAGCGACATCGCCAAAGGATTGGAAAGTGTGTCTATTCTCATATGACACCAAGATTTACAATACAGTGAATACCCCAGCAGGGGTACAGAAAATGGAAACAGACCTAAAGAAGCTGGAGATGTGGTCAAGAACATGACAATTGAAGTTCAATGTGAAAAAGTGCAAAGTCTTGCAAATAGGTAGGCAACCCAGCAAGTGAGTACTACCTAGTGGGAGAGAAACTAGCAGCAACCAAACAGGAATGGGACCTGGGTGTCATTAAATCAGAGGACTTAAAGGTGGTAAAACAGTGTGAAAAGGCAACACTGAAGGCTAGTGGTGTGCAGGGATGCATCGGGAGGGACATAACGAGCAGAAGGAAAGAGGTGGTACTGCCACCGTATAGGTCCCTGGTGAGACCAACATGGAATACTGTGTCCAGTTCTGGAGGCCGCACCTCAGGAAGGACATAGGCTGGAGACGGTGCAGAGAAGGGCTACAAAGATGTTACAGGTTCTGCACCAAAAGCCATATAAGGAAAGACTAGGAGAACTTAAAGTGTACTTCCTCAAATAAAGGAGAGACAGGTGATATGATAGAGACATTCATGTACCTCAGGGGAGTAAATAGAGTGCAGACACAGGACATCTTTCAGGTCAGAGACCACATAAGAACCGGGGGGGGGCAACATGAGATTGCAGAGATGGAAGTTCGGAGCAACGCTAGGAAGTACTTTTATACTGAGAGGGTGGTGGAACCTTAGAACAGCTTGCCCCAGGAAATCATGGGGCAAAAGCAGTAATGGAATTCAAGAATGCATGGGATGAATACAAGGGGATCATCAGGAATTAAGTCATATAGGGGAGTAGGGTATGAGCAGGCTAGATGGATCAAATGGTCCCGATCTGCCATCACATTTTATGTATCTATGTCTCTGGTCAGCACATTTTATTACATAAATTCAGCTTCAGTTTTCATGATCAAGTGATCCAACCACTACATCTTCATGCTTAAGGCAGAATCTTCCTGTTTCA
Source organism: Neoceratodus forsteri (assembly GCA_016271365.2). Taxonomy (NCBI): domain Eukaryota; kingdom Metazoa; phylum Chordata; order Ceratodontiformes; family Ceratodontidae; genus Neoceratodus; species Neoceratodus forsteri. Next base: position 493,373,947 of record JADMNL010000022.1, read on the forward strand.
GACACAGACAGAAATTGAAGAAATGTTTGTGCTTAAGACAACACAAGAGGGGTAAGTAGCAGGGGAAACTAGAAGGAAGAAGAGTAATACATGCAGTCTAATGGTTATTGTGTATAGGGTGACAGCTGACAGTATGGAGCATAGGTACAGTGGGGAGGTGGTCAGCTGCTGGGTCTGTGGGGCACTCATCTCCAGGATTATGCTCTGGAGGAGGGGACACTGCTCCATATGTAGGACCTTTGCAGAGCTCCATGCTCAACTGGTAGCAGCAAGAGAGAAGAACTCTCGGCTGCAGCACTCCACACCACCACTCCCTTACATGCCCACTGGCCCGGGAGGCTGAAAGGTGGTGAGGTGAGGGGAGGGAAAGGGAAGCAGCGACAGTCACAAGGTGGTTGACTAAACCCATGAAATCCTGACAGCAAATCGCTTTGCACCCCTGAAGGAGGCACAGGTGCCTGATTCTGTTGTGGGGGAGGGACTCTGACTCAGCTGGGAAGAGAGACATGATGACTTGGTGGCCCCTGGGAGTGACAGCAGGATGAAGTTAACAAGGAGTGTCTTAGTCGTAGGGGACTCAATGACTAGAGGGGTGGTGAAGATGGTGGGCAGGGGAGAGAAAGGGAAGGGGTGGTCAGATGCCTTCCTGGAACATCTGGGATATGGCTAGGATAGGCAGGATGGCAGATGAGGGTGTGGGAGAGCTGGAGCTGCTGGCATATTTGGCTACCAATTATCTGGCAAAAGCAGCCTATGGAGGCATTGAAGCATAACTTTCAAAGGCGGGGGACAGATTATAGGCACACTCGGCTTCCTGGCCTTTTCTGTGGTCCTCCCTGTGTGGGGCAGGGGGAATAGGATGCTCAATCCTCCATCTCCTGTTGGACCCTGAGCATCCTGTATCTGTTTTCAAACCTAGGTCGCCAGTATGACAGGAAGTGAAGTGCCCAGCTCCTCAGCCCTCGACAACCTGGGGATTTCCAGGTAATTGCTAATTAGCAAAAACTGAATATATGCCAAAAGCTGCATACATCATGAGAATCCTCCATAGCATATACTTGAAAGTAATTCAATAAGGAAGGGGGAAGGGGCGAGCCAAGGGAAGTGATCCTCCCCCTGTACATGGCCTTGGTTAACCCACACCTGGAGCACTGCATCCTGTTCTGGCTCACCACAGTACAGGAATGACACTGAACAGATTAAGAGGATCCAGAACTGGGCAACCAAGCTGATTTGTGACCTGGGGCATGAACTATGAGGAGAGACTGGGCAAAGTCAAAGTATTCAGTCTAGAAAGAGAAGACTAAGAGGAGTCATGATCACAGTGTTTCAAATACTAATGGGATATACAGGGTGGAGTACACACAGCTGTCTGAGCTGGTGAGAGCAAGTGGAATCAGAAGACCACATGTCCTCGAACTACAGGAGGGGAGGAGCAAGATACAGAGAAACATTAGAAAGCATTATTTCACACAGAGGGTGATTAACATGTGGAATAGCCTGCCCAGTGACATGGTGGAAGCTAGCTTTGTTTAAGTTTTCAAAGTAGAACTAGACAACTTCTTGAGTGAGTCTGGCATTGAGGGTCAAATGACATGAGTAGCAGTAGTATTCTGGCTGATAAATTTGGAGGCAAGTCTATTGACAAATTGGGTATAGCCAGTGCTGCACTATAGGAGAGGCAGACAAGAGGGACAATAAGTCTGAGTTTTGTCCAGACTGAATAGTTATTTCTCAACCTCTGCTTCAGGTTCAGTGGCAACCCCCTTCTCATAGCTGCTGTAACCAAGTAAGGGCAGGCTTACTTTCAAAACTGATAGTTGTTCCACAGTTCATGGCAACAGCCTAGGTTGTACATCTGCAGCCACCAGGCCTACAGAATATAGCTTTCACTCTGGAATGTACAGTGGTCGGGAACTTGAGTATATTATATAGCAGACCTTAGAAAAGTAAACTTAACTGATGCAGTACAGTCAGCATTAAACGTTAACTGCAGTGAGTTGCTAACTCATTGTTTAATGAGTTGCTTTCTTTTTTACATTTTAATTATGAGTTTTTAAGGACTGAATTTGTATATCAATGCAATGTAAACATTTTATTAAATCTGAAGCATTTTAGTAAATTGATGCAAAAAGGCTGAAAATTCATTACCTTCTTGACTGGAAAAAAAAACACTAAAATTCATAGTTCAAACTCATTACTATTGAGGTCAGACAATGGACTATCAGCTCAATAGCAACAAAGTTGCTTTCAAGTTTATTTACATGCTGACTGTACTGTACCTTTCTAGTTTATTACTTTTAGCTGAAAATTATTTAGACCTTGGTGTTACTAAATCTGTTTTGCAAAAGGCAGCCAGATAGGCAGTTAAGAAATGAGCTTCTGACAGGGACTATTGTGCACTTTGGAACCGAAAGAGCTCAGCTGATGTGTTTTATCTGTCATGTACTGTAATCTGACAATTCCAGTAAAGACAGAGTAGTTCACAAAGATTCTAGTCAGCTGTTGTCTTTACTTTCAACCTCAAATACTGTACATGACATATCCATCTGGCACTCTATTCAAAACAAATTATAGCATCCCTGTGGGAGGGAAGGGTGTGAGAGGGTGGACAGAAGTATACTTTCCTGGCACTGTTCAAGATAAGTGCACCCTGGTGATGAAGTAGAGGGCATTACCCAGCAGCAGGTATCATTGTTATCCACCACGGAGGGGGTATCCCTTGGCAATGGGGATATAGTGAAAGCCTACATACATAATTTTCCTTGTTTTGACTATATCTTGAGAACTACAAAGTCAGTGGGCATCAAAGTATATATAGACATTCTATGTTAGTACCGTATGTTGAGAATATCAGAAACTTGTCCATGAAGACTTCATTTTATGTGTTCTGGTTTGTCAATGCATGTCACATTTTTTGACTGTCTCTTGAGAACGACCTATCTAATTCCAAACCCTTCGGAAGAGATGTTAAAACTGAGGTCCCCTCTGCCTTTTCTGTTGGTTGTTCATGTGTATGTTAAAGATACCATGGCACTTCTTGAGAAGAGAAGAGGAAATTTTATTAAAAGAAAGAAATATTCATACAGACAATACAAACAGCAAAACATAAAAAGCAACGCCAGAAATAAAACAATAAAGCCATATAATGTCTAACAGGAACAACCTACAAAAGAAGGTAACATAGGTCTGATTACATCAAACAATAAATAAGTAAAATGTGAAAACCCAACACATTTGAAGCAAACCGAACACAATAATGTGCTGAGAAAACCAAATGAAGATAAACCATGCTCATATCCAGCATCTCACCAGCTCTACCTTATGTCAGTATTCTACTAAATAAATGTTTCCACAGACCCTTTACAGTGGTTGCTGAAGTACTTTCTTATCTTTCTGATAAGATAAAAGTATAGACTCTGTAGCTGTGGCATACAAATCCTTATACGTAACTACCTCCTTCTGAAGGAAAAAAGGCATGCCTCACCCGCCATATGTAATATTTCAAAATCGTAAATATCACCACCAGCTTGCTCCTGTCATAATCTTCCCATGCAGGTGGAAAATTCCAAGTACAACTGTTTGGTACACTAGTACGGAAAAGAATGGTTGTGATATGTGATTCCGTGGCCTGCAAGCAGCAGTCAGTTTTTACCTAATTATCCCCAACCTCTGTTATTTTTAGTTCTATGGCTGCAACTCAGCTGGTCAGCGCAGTGATGGAGAATTGTGTCTTAGTCATCATTTGCTGGATTGACTCCACGTTTATAGCAATTTTCTCATGAAGCATCACTTGTTTGTCTGTTGTTTTGCAGCCCTGGAGGCAGACGACGTGGTCATCTTCGTCTCTGGTAGGTGCTGGCAGAGTGGTGATGTTAACGGCTGACCTATAATGCCCTACACAGATGAGGTCTGCGTTATCTGCAAAAACTCTTGCAGCCTTACTGCCCCCTCCACCCACTCCACTCCATTGATGAGGGATTGCTAGAGATCCCCAGGGTAAGTTTGAAGACTGCTGGTGCCAGGGCATTTTTGTTTATGGCCCCTACCCTGTGGAATTCTCTACCTCGTTCGGTAAGAGAGTGTCCAACCGTGGAGAGCTTAAAGTGGCATTAAACACACACACTTGTTTAGTCTCACCTTCTTGGAATATGGATGAATTAACTATTTTGGAATACTGTGTTTATATATCTTTATAGTATGTATGTTTTTAAATTGCTGTTTTCTTTGTTTATTTGTACAAGCGCTTGGATAAATGTTGACTTGCACTTTTTTAAAATAAAATTGAGGTGAGTTGAGCTCAGCTCTTTTTTTCCTATACAAAACAGCAGATATTGTTGGCACTCAGACTCATTGGGGTGCACAGTAGAACAACCGTGCAGGTGCTTGGTTCAGTAAACATGGGCCCTATAATATCCAAGATAGTAGTTTTCATTGTTCACACTGATAGGCTGTAATATAAAATAGTTTTGTTATTTTTGGCTATATACATATATAAACTCATCCTGACTAGTAGGCTATGTGGTTGTTTTTAATATGTATTGTACTGCGTTGTTGTGTGTACAAACTTACACATGGAGGGTACTCACGAGCGGCTTTCATTCTCCTCCCCCTACATGAATATTCATGGCATGCCTACACAAAGGTCTGTGGAGCAGTGAGCATGCATGCTCTGAGGAAGTCAGGCGTGCTCATGACAAAACGTCAGTTGTGCACCTGCGCAACCGCGAATGCTTTTTCTGCATGGTGGTGGCTGTAGTTTTAACCCACCTGGATTGCCTATAAGGTTATTTTTGCTGTTGATAGATTTATGCTTTAAGTTTAAATAAATTCATGATCTGCACAAAAAAAAAGGTACGCCCTGACTGCATTTTGGATTCTGTGAAAGCTTTAAACCTCCTGATCGGTGTGGCGCTACCTCCCAGTATACTGAGTCTAACTGTGAGCTCTTTTTTCCTCTTCACAGTTGTAGTTGGGGTTCCAAAACTGCAGGGTTTGATGGACATACTCTTCACTTTCCTCTTCATGCATTTTGTAGCTTTCAGTCTAATCAGGAATCAGCAGATGTAGGCAGATTTTACAGGAGACGTCTCAGAGTAGAAAAGCTACGTTGACATTTTCTCCAGGCACCCACATGGCCTCTCACCACATGAGTGATAGATAGATAGATAGATAGATAGATAGATAGATAGATAGATAGATAGTGGCAGAGAGCAGGTAGGATAGGATGATAATGGAGGCAGTGTGGACTAATGGTTAGAGCAGCAGCTTGGGAACCACAACATCACAGGTTCAAATCCCAGCAGAATCAAATACTGTGTGACCTTGTGCTTTTGCACTTTCTGTTCAGTTTGTGCCTTCGGTGGCTTTCTAGGTTAGTATTTTGTTTTCTGACTTTCCTGGCCGAAGCTTCTGCTTCCTTTTTTTCTAAGTTAGCTAATCCTGTTGCACTCATGTCATCATATAGGTCCTGTGTTTCTTTCTATTTTGGTCCTCGGTGTGCTTACTAGTTTCCACAGTATGTCCTACCTATGCCATTCTGCTATTTTGGCTTATGCTATCTTAGTCTTTTCTATTTGCTGTTCATACCAAGCCACATGTAAACCTCCCTCAGTTTCACTGCATTCTTCCTCAATTGATTTCACCTGGCTTCCTAGTAAGGCAGCTGCTCCCACTCTTGCTCTGTCACTTCAGTTAGTTTTGCTCGGTCAGTCTGCTTCAGCATTTATTACCTTAGTCTTAGTGTGTACATAGTTTCTAACTTTTTCTGCTTGAGGCTGGGCTTTACTATCATTTTGACCTTTAATGCATATTCAATTTCCAGTACCTTTTTTTTCAATGTATTCTCCATCAGTATCAGTCATTTCATTCAGCAGTCATTATTCAGTCAGAATCTTGCCCTCAGGGCTTGCCCAGTGAGTAGACATGATCTTGCTCCCCTTGAAGTCCACATCTTAAGGATAAGTCCCTTATCTCAGGTGGGGGTCCTTCTGTGTAAGCCACTTGTCTCCTATGGTGCCTCCCAGCAGTCTCATCAGGTGGTAAGGTCCAAGACTCCAGGGGAAGCTTTAGCCTTGTAGACCTTCAGTCGGTGGCACCTTGTGGTGTAGCATTTAATAATTCAGCTGCCAGAGGGTGAAGCCCTAAGCTCACAGGGCTACCTTTAGCTGAACAGACTATTTTGCAGCACATCTGAAAGCTACTGTTCCTGCATCTACCTATGGTCTGCTTAGTCTCATCACGTAGCCCCTTCCTTTAGTTTCAAGTCAAGGCTAGGCCTCCTCATGGTCTCAAGGAAGGGTGATAGCCTTTCAACAGTCACTACTATCCTCATTCAATACTTCAAGGGGTGGGTCTCCTTCATGGGGAACTTTATTGAGCTGGGTAGCACACCACCACAATGACAATTTTAAAGCGAAGACCACCACAGTGACAAATCTCGCGCAGATTGCTGTGATGGTCTCGCTTTACACAGCCGCTCTCTTTCCAAGTATGTGCCCCCAACCCAAACCAACTCTGACTTGAAGTTGGACATTTAGAGATGGGGGTGTGTGGGAGGCATACTTAATTCTAATGGGAACAATGCTGGCATTGTTCCCATCACTGTCGAGTATGTTGACAACATCGTTGTTGATGTGTTGACATGGAACCATTTTGCTGCAGAGATCAACTCACAGCACCCCACAAAGTTATCCCATTAGAGGGATAGAGAGAGAGAGAGAGAGAGAGAGTTACCCTCTAAAAACTTCCCTTGAATTTGAACTCCAAATCAGCAAAGCTGAGCCGTCACAATAAGTACCCATGCCAGAAATGATGGCAGCTGAGGCTATGGATCTCCAGAGATTTCCTCCACAGGGTTCTTTCCTCTTGTGGGTGCCAAATGCCATGATGTAGTGTATATATTTAATTGTAGCATTTACCCTAGTAGTAGGATTTTTGCTGTGAGTTGGGGTTGGATGGTGGCTTGCTTATCCTACAATCCTGCCTTTCCCTCTCTCCTTCTGGAAGTCATGCCTCTTATTGCTATTAATCATCACCAGTTTCAATTGTTAGTCATTACTCTAAGCAGTCTCTGGGCTCACCATGTGCTTTGCAGTACTTTTGGGCTCCTTCCTAAGGTATCTTTAGCCAAAAGGAATTAAGTTCCCATGGCACTTCTAGGGGTGAAACCTTCTTCAAGAGATTTCCTTTGCCTTCACGGTGCTCCAACAGGGTAGTTGTCCCTTAGGGAACAGAGAATGCGAACGGCCAAAGTATCCACGTATAATTGCCGAACAACTCACTCATTCAGCTGCCTCCAGATTATCAACATGTTGCACAAGCACAGCTCCTCACTTAGGTTGCATATGCCCATTGAATTAACCTTTTGCTGTTCCTTGTTCCCATAATTAAGTTCCTCTTATGACTGTGCTAGTGTTATGCAAAATTTGTTTTACATTTATTTTTTTTATTTTGTATGATTTATGCCTCCTCTCACCAACTGGCCCCCCATCAGCCTTACCACTCTGCCCAGTCCCATTACCCACCATCCCCAGGACTTACCCATCTTCATGTTCCCCACATAGATGACCCTCCTTCCCCCACATCCAGGAAGGGCCACCAGAGCCCAGCTCAGCTGCTCTGGTGGAGCTGAAGTTTCGGTTCTAGAGTGGGAGCCCAGTCGGTGCTGTGGGACATGTGACAGACAGTTGGCAGCATCCTGCTCAGTAGGGCTGTTTCCTGTTTTTCTATCCACCCTTAGACAATGCATGGGCCTTGCAATGATGCACATATGTAAGTGTGCCTGCTGTGTGTGTCAGGGTGGTGATGTCCCCCTCCCTGGATCTGCTGCCTCCACCTGCACTGCCACCTGTGCTCACCCAGCTGATGGTAGTGCAGCAGAGACCAGGCACCCTTCCTACCCCAAGGAAGCAAGCATCTGTTGAGATACTCCATCATCCCCCCCACCTCCCCTCCGACAACTCAGGGTTGTTTCTGAACCCAGGTCACCAGCACCACAAGTGGTAGTGCTATGCTGCACCAGCAGACCAGCTTTGTTTTACATTGCTATATACTGTATCTATGCTACATGCGTATAGCCATCATATTCATTTTTTCCTGAGATATGGCAGAAAAAGAGCAACTACTTATCAGTAACAATAGATCTTCATGAGAATCTCCTCTATTAGACCTCACCTTTGGAACTATAAGCCATCAGCGTCAGGACCTTCCAGAAACTTTTGTCTAGCTGGGGGCCACCCACAATGATATGAAACATTGGCGCCTATGAAATGTAGACAGCTCACTCACGCCTCAGTTTCTCACTGGAGATGAGTTTGGAGGGCCACTTACCAAGAAGAACCAAGAGACCACACCAGGACTCAGCACACAAGGAGAGGCTGGGACTGGTGACAGAAGACAGACATATAGCACAAATATCATACCTGCCGTGAAGGCAGTGGGACAGCCAGCCAGCTGGTACCTCAGAAAAGGAGGAAGGAGGGTGAGTGTGCTGTGACCCAGTGGAGGAGACTTTCTTGAAGATCTACTGTTACTGATAAGTAACTTCTTTATCTTCATCAAGGATATCTCTTCCATTGGACCACACCTTTGGAGCAATTTCCAAGCACTACAAGATTCTCAGGGAAACTGCTAAAGTCTTACATGAGATCAGGACAGGAGGCCTTGCAGAACAGCAAGATCAAATCCAACACATCTGCAGGAGATAATGCCCAGACTGTAATGGTTATTATACAATGGCAAGAAAGAATCTTGGACTGTGATTTGTCAGTCTGGGGCTGGACCCATGGTGTTATCCCAGCATAACACCACGGGTGTAGTCTCAGCACTGTGAACCTCCTGACTGACTGCATTGAATTTGTTGGATTTTTTGCATCTTTAGCATTGTTCTCATCTTCTCTTAAGAAGCATATTTTTCCACATTAACAAAAACATTCTTTAAAATTATTGTTTTTATTCTGTATAGAACAACAAGCCATTGTATAACAGGGATAATGCACTCCAGGGTGTATGTGTCGTGCTGGGATAACGCCATGCCTGGGACATTGGACGCACTTAGCCTGCAGCCTTGTGACCAACCCCACTAAGTGTGGTGTTATCCCAGCACAACACACACCCTGTCATGCATTATTCCTTTAGTAAATGTGTGGACAGCACTGCATGTTATGGCACCACAAAAGTCAACAGCACAGACACACTTTGGAAACAGGCAACAGAAGTGGCCATACCATGAGTAGACTGGCCACACACAGTCCCAGGAAGTTCCTCAACATTCTTCCTATAACAGAACATGACACAGTTGGCCAGTCATTTCGACAGGCACTGCTTAGTCACCAAGATGCCCTCTCTTCCAGGGGTGAATGAGACAAACAGCTGAGAGGACTTTCTACAGTCTTTTGTGTGTTCTAGACAGAAACACAGGGTTCTGTGCACATCAAGGGTATAGAGCAATTCTTCACCCTTGTTGGAATGCTCAGAATAATACACTGGCAGGTTAATGGTCTGATTCAAGGTGAAATTAGACACCACCTTAGGTAAAAAAAAGGCTTTGTATGCAATGCCACTCAGTCCTTGTGAAAAATCATGTAGAGGTGGATACTCAGAAGAGTCTGAAGCCCCAAAATCCATCTGGCTGAAGTAATAACAACCAGAAAAAGTGCCTTCCAAGAAAGGAAGTGGAGTTTATAAGTTACAGCAGGCTAAATAGGAGACAAATTTAACCTTTCAAGTACAAAATTAAATACCTAAGGTGGAGCCAGTTTACGAATCTGAGGATGCATGTCGAAAATACCATTCAAGAAGATAGAGGACACATCCAGTTGTGCCACCATGTGTCCATCAACAGGGGAATGGAAAGATGATACAGCAGCCAACAGCACCTTAATACAGGAGTACTGCTGACTGGATTCTGATAGAGACAGGAGGTAGGCAAGTACAGTATTAACAGGACACATACAGTAAAGGGGTCCTCAGAGTGGGAAGCACACGAAATAGCAAGCCACTTCCACTTAAGTGAAAAGTATGTCTGGTGGAGGACTTCCTAGCCACCAACAAGATATCAGCCACCTGGGGATACACCCCAAAATGTGCAATGGCTATGTCCTCAGAAGCCAGGCATGCAGGTGGAAGGACCTGAGGTCCGGGTGGACCAGGGTCTCCCTCATCCTGAGACAGCAGGCCCTGACACAGGAGCAACTGAACTGGCTGCTCCACTGCCAGATGCTGTAGAAGTAGAAACCATATCTAGTGAGGTCAGAGGAGGGCGATCAGTATCAGGGCAGCTCCCTGTGCTTGCAACATTAGATGGACCCTCTGAATGAGAGGGATTGAAGGGAATGCGTAAAGGAATCTCCCTCTTCAGGACAAGGACAACACATCTCGCCAAAAAAACTCCACGCCTTAGAGCGACCAAGCAGAAATGTGACAGTTTTGCATTGTGCGGGGACTCAAAATGGTCCAATTCTGGATTATCCCATTTTATGAAGAGGTTGCTTACCACAGAGGTCAGCAGTTCACACTTGTGTACCTGAGACTGGGACTGACTTATTCTGTCTGCTAAGATGTTTTAGACTCCTGTGAAAAAAATGGGTGTCAGCTGCAGGCCATGAGAGAATTCCCACTGACATACTCTCATGGCTTTCCTGCACAGAGGGTAAAAGTGAGTGCCCCCTTGCTTGTCAATATAGTGCATCACACTGATGCTGTCTGTTTGTATCAATAGGGGACCTGGACAGAGATACTCTTGGAAGGTCTGAAGCTAAGGAAGAATAACCCTCATCTCCAAAGCATTGATGAGGAGATGCAAATCCTGGTCTGTCCACAATACCTGGGTCTGGTAAAGGCCCTGTTGGGCACCCCATCCTTTCTTGGAGACATCCATCATGAAGATGTGCTCCAGAGTTGGGGAAAAGAAAGAGACACCCTGTAGTGAGTGTAGGGGTTCCATCCATAACAGCAGAGAATTTCTTAGAGTGGATGTGACGAGTATCATATGTTCCAGTTCACCCATCCATTGGTCTCACTGCACCCAAAGAACCCACTGCAGTATTTTCATATGCAGGCATGCTAATGGGATGGTTACAATGGCAGCTGCCATAAGGCCCAGGAGGCAGAGTATAGTCCTGACTGACACACAGTGATTCCTGCACACAAGCCATGCCTAAGCAATCAGGACCTTGGCTCTGTCCTGTGGCAGGAATGCAGTGCACACTGCCATGTTCAGTACTACTGCAGTATATTGAAGACATTGTCATGGAGTGAGAATAAATTTTTTTTTTGCCTACTACTTTTTTCCTCCCCTGGCCCTGGTAAGCCCCTTCCTTCAGCCGTCCGTCCAGCCCCGTCCCCCGACCTTCAGGCACTCACCTTCTTAAACCGATGGCTTACCCTCCATGGCAAGGTAGTGGGGAGCCCCCAAATCGACCCACCAGGACCGGATCCAGTTTCAGGTGGTGCCCTTTTGGGGGCAGCACCTGCAGCGGGCAGCCATCATGCCACTCGACTAGACTGCAGTTTTCCACTTTTTCCTGTAGAGGGGAGCATGAAGTGCTGACGGCCACACCATGCATGCATCTGCATGCAGCATGCCCATCGGCTGCTCCACCTCCGTGACCCACTGTACAGGACCTGCCATGCCAAGACCTAGCCTCCGCTACGTGTCAGGAAAATGCTGGTCTTTGTTCCCACCCTCCTCGGGATAAGAGAGCTGTCCTCTGGATGCTTGATTCTCTCCCACCCCAGCCGGCCCCCGACAACCCACTCGCACAGCGAACACAGGTCGCCGGCATGGCAGGAGGTAAGGCATCGCTGCCTCAACCCTCCATGCCACTGGGCTGGCTTGAGTGAGAAAACATTTTGGCATCTTGGCCCTGAAAGGTCTGTTACTTTTCTCAGTGAACAATAAATACACTGAAATACAGAAACATTTCCAGTGGCCTAGCAGTTAAGGCATTCATTTTCCACTCATAGGACCATGGGTTCTTATCCGTGGTGCCAGTCAGCTGCAATCTGAGAGGGGGGAGACACAGTCACAAGGATGCCTCTCCTCTATGAGGGAGGGTCTCATGCAATCCTCGTTAAAGGAGAGGGGCAAAAGACACTGTGGAGGAACCTAACAGTGCTGCCTGCCTTTCCCATGATGATAGGTGTCAATACCCAATGGTGAGAGTGTGTGGAGGTGCTGACAATAGGCCATGGCTCCCTGCTCACAGGAGTATGCAGCACACGGTTGGGTCTTCGTCCACAGCAGGAGCTGTGCAAGCAGCAGTTAAGAAGGGCAGAGATGGGTGGCTTATGAGGGCAAATTTAAGAAATGGAAATAAATACAATGATAAAGACAGAGCCATTGACGTCACCACTGTGACACTCTGGCCCAGCTCTGGTGGCCCAGATTGGCCGCTCACCTCCAATACCCATTGCTTGTCCAGGCCTACAAGCTACTCAAACCCCGCGCTCCACCAAGCATAGCTGGAACCATTGCCATTAAACACAACCCTAGGAATTTAAGGACATTAGAACAAACACTACTAGAAGTTCCCAGAGTAAGGACCAATGCTGGTGGCAGATCCTTTACTTGCCAAGCCCCCAGCCTATGGGACAAGCTTCCCAACCCCCCCGGTCCAGGATGCCTCCTCACTCATGAACTTCTGCACTAGGCTCAAGTCCCATATACTGGCCACAAGTGCATGCCACTGCCACGGCTCTTAAGGTATCCCCTTTTTCTGCATCAAACCTTCCCAAAGGTGAGCTGACCATGTACCTCCCTCTAGTATCTGGACACCTGGGACCAATGCTACCTCATGTATATCACTATGCCAAGTAGTACCAAGGCAAAAGTGTGTCATGATGATAACCATGTCTGTAACCACTGTCTGTAACTACCTTATGCTTGAACAACCTATGTAATCAAAAGTTTTCCTCCACTGTATTTTATCTTGTATTGTTATCCCTGGTCACCCCTGAAAAAGGGACCTTCGGGGCTCAGTGGGCCTACCCGGTCACCAAAATTTAATAAATAAATAAAAAATAAAATCATGGATCCATCAGCTGGCACAGAATGAACTTATGTTTGCAGGGCATACCAGCTGCTTAATAGTCTACTGCCTTCTGAAGCTCTGACTCAACTGTATTTGAAAAATCGGTACTTGCGTAAAAGTATTATGCCTGTGTTATTTTTTTAGCCACCTGCCACATATCACAACTTTTGTCGCAAACTCACACAGCCCTTTCGAAATAGGGTGACAAGTCTGGATGAGGATGCAGACATCAAGCTGCTGCACCCGATCTGACCCTTCTGAAAATCCCAGCTCTAGACTTTAAAACTTGTGTTAGATTGTGTAGTTTTGCTGCAGCAATAACGGGTTTTAGAATGTGTAGCAGTGAACCCCTTAAGTCTGAAGATGGCAGCAGGAATACATAGAATGAAGATTAGAAAAAATATGTGCTACAGAAACTAGCCCTGGTGGCCAGAGCAGTTCCTCACCTGCTAGATTCAGCAATACTTTAGGGTCACTAGTATGTTGAATGTGTGCAGGTGGGAGGTCCTGGGTTGCTCGATTGATTCTGCATTGCTGTGGCAAAAGAGTCAATGTTGATAAAAAACATAGTGGGGCAGAAACTGGGAGAGCATATCCCCCACAAAAGACCTATTGATGCTTTGGGCAGTGCAGTTTACTCAGCGGTTTTGAGTCTGAATCCTGATACAGAGTGTTGGGTGACCATTTGAAAATATTGCACTGAGGCTAGTTTTCAGGTATTGATGTGACTTGACTGCTGGAGAAGCCATGGCAACAGGAAAGTTGGACAGAAGAAGTATCTATGCACCTTTAAGCTGGCCATTTGCACTGGAGTCTTTTACCATCGGAGTCATAACTAACTTAATAAAACTGAACTCAGGAATCCAGCCTCCTGATTGGCCAGGGCTTATGTGTGTTATGCACGCTGTCATTGCTAGATACAGAAGCACCCGCATGGGAGGGAAAATAAACTTTTTTTATTTTAAAAATGAGAAAAAAGGCCAGTCCGGTGGCCTGAAGGTTGAGGCGTTGGATGCCACACCTTGTGCCACGACGGCGACCCATGTTTGGGAGTGAGCGCAGGCCGCTGGGGGTCGGCAGGGGAGGAGAAGGATTGAACATCCCAGGGACAGCTCTCCTTCTCTGGGGAGGGGGGGATGATCAGATGTCGGTGCATGCCTGGCCTCTAATGGTGGCTGGGGGCTGGCACACTGACACTGTATCCAACAGGGGCAACAGAAGGGGCAGATGCCAGATGGGGTGCACGTATGGGAGCATGCACAGTGCTGTCTCTGGCATCCTTGGGTGCTCCACCTCTAGGGACCATGCACCAAAAAGAACAAGGAAAAGGGCTCCTGGTCAGGCAGCGTGATCTTCCATACTCCATGGCACTGACCCCGAATGATACTTCCCTTGGTCTGGATCCGTTCTGGTGAGTTGAGTTTGGGGAGGCTCCTCACCACCCTGCCATGGAGGGTAAGCCATGGAGGATAATGGGGGAAGTCGGTCTGATATTGGGGTGCGGGCCGGGAGGACAGTCGGGATGTACAACTGACCAGGAGCCAGGAGGAGAAAGTAGAAACAAAACATTAAGATAAAAGAAAAATGCAGCCAAGTTGCCTTATAATGTCTCATAATTCCCACTGTCACTGCCACTGTCACTGCCCTGGCACCCCTCAATTTTGCCCCTCCACTCCTCCATCCCAGTCTAATTCCTTCCGGTCCTTTCTCTCTGACCTTCCCACAGCCCCACCTTCAGGACTCTGATCTTACGCTACCATCCCCTTCCCCCTTGCTCCCTTTCCTCCCTCCACTTCTCCCCTTTCACTTTGATTCTTTCTCTTGTATCTGCACTGGCCTAAATTCCTAACAGTATGCTTTGACTTAGCCACCATAGGCTGCACCTGCCCTCCCTTCTCTCAAGGCTTATGCTAGCAAAATGTTATTTTCTTTCTTGTTCCAAGATTTTATTTCTATACAGTATCATATTGTTGACTGAATGCTTAAAATTTGCTAATTGTATAATTGTTTAGCTAGTGACTCTTGTATTGTTTTCCATTGTATGTTCTCCCACCCTTTCTGACGTGGAACCTTTGTAAACGAGTGGTTCTCTGCTCAAAAGTATTGCAATCCTAGATCGAAATAAATACAAATAAAATAATAACAGTAAGAGAACTCAAGGGGGTGGGTTACCAGTTAGTAAGTCCCACCACACCCTGGCAAACCGGTTCCACTATGCCACGGTGACAAATTTCTTGTTGACCGACGGCACAGTGACAGCACAACAGCGCCAATGGATATGGTGCTGTCACTCAGAAACAAGTGTTTTCTGTGGGGGGCTATGACCCCCACCACCCCATGCGGTGGGCTCTGCCCACCATATCCCCCATACTTTAGATTGCTAACTCCAGTCGGCGTTAGTTCGAGGATGGGGGCAAACACCTCCCCGGCACCAGTGTCGGGTAGCGGAGACCATCACAGTGACTGCCGACAACGTCACTGTGATGGGTTTGCTGTAGAACCAATGCTGCACGGTCGGTATATGTGGCAGACCACACTTGCCATCAGCCTGTGTGGTTAGGCATGTAGGATGTGGGGTTACTTCACAGTAACCTAACCCCATCATGCCTTACTACTAAGGATTACTAAGGCCTATGAGGAAAAAGAAAGCCATGAAGACCATCAAGACTGCTCCTTCCCCAGGCTTCAATGCTAGTACCAATCAAGCTTTCTCGTAGAGAGCCAAGTTATTTTGAAATTATCCTTAGTTTGACAATCTACAATATAGTCTGGGAGCTCATTCCATAGTCTCTAGGTAAAGAAATCCTTCTTTTTTTTACTATTAAAACATAATGAGAAAGTTGTTTGTTCTGCCATCTTAGGTAATGAACATCATTTTTTGAGAGTAAGCCTAGTGGTAATTTTAGCTCATCATCCCTGCTGATGTCATACACTACTTAAATGCCAGACAGTGCAAAGGGGAATCTCCCGTCAGTATTTCAGCCCATTATGATAATGCAATATAGGACAATTTTACATCGCATCATTCATACAAATGTATGGCAAAACTCTTCAGAGTAATTAAAGAACCAAATTAAAGGGAAAGGGGAAATTGTTTAGCCAGGAAAGGCACACTAAGCTTAAGCTTGTTTGCAGGTGTGACCTGGGAGAACACAAGGAAGTCAAGTGACTTGCTCAGGGTCACACAGTATGCAAGTGGAGGCTGATAAGATTCAAATCCAGGTCTCCAGGTGTGCAGCTCAGTGCCCTTAACCATTAGGTTATATTGCCTAGAAAATATTTAGATTAATATGATAATAAATATACAGAAATATGAAACATCATAGTAGTTCTTTTAGATTTGATGGAAGACTGAGCAGTATGTGGTGCTTGTGCAACTGTGTACTTTGACTTACGCTCTCTATGTCCCTGCTACAGGGACTACCACCTGTCGAGGTGTCATAAGGTTACTGAAACCCTAATAAAAGGGTTCCAACCCCTTGAGCTGTCACATGGGATGAGGTCCCAGGACCAAAGGCACCTTAGGGAAGAAGGCACAAAAGCAAAACAGAAGACAGACAGGCACATTCTTCCTGAGGAGAGGAGAGATGTAATTAGGACTAAGACCTGGATCTGGAGAGCTACCAACCGACTCCAACTCCAGTGGAAACTCCTTAAATTTATATGACCATTTGGCACAGAGAAGAGGAAAAAACACTTTTTGAAAAGGAGGAAACCTCTGGGGATCGAAGGCCTCGGACGCCCTCCCTCCAGGCTCAGGTTAGAATTAGTGATGGCTCTGCTGCTATAAAACAGAAACCCAATTATGGGGAAGTATTTTAGAGGGAGGGCTCTTACTCTGTCTCTCTAATGGGAGTGCCATTAAGGTGCTGTGAGCTGATCTCTGCAGCTATAGGAGGTCCCCCACAAAGGAGGCCCATTCCCCAGGGCAGGAAAAAGGAGAGTAATGACCGCTAAAGGGCACTCACTTGGCCTCTAGCCAGCAGGGAGGCCTAGAAAGGAAGCAAGCCCTTGAGGGGCAAGACAGGAAATTGAGTTCTTGAGGGGCAAGCAACGCATTTGAGTAACTGAATGGATCTTTATCCTTGAGTGGCAGAGGGAGTTGAATCTGAGGAGACCAGGTGAACCTTAGACTGCCGTAGGGAGAATAGATTTTGAAGTTGCTGTCAACATGATCTGCACAGCTATAGGAGCCCCCATGGACATAGAGGCCCCACACTCTGATAGATGATATCTTAAATGCTGCATCAAAAGGTGCCACTGAGTCAATCTGCATGGCTGAAAGTTCTCCCAAAGCGCAGGACATTCTTACCCAAAAGGCAGAAAGAGAAGGATCTGACCCAAGATGAGGAACTCGCCCTGAGGATGCAGACTTCACAGGAGTAGAGCAAGACCACTGACTTCCAGAGTAGGAGGGCCTGGAAGCATAAATATGGTCGTGGCTGGCATGCGTAAAGTGCAGGAATGTGCAGGGGGCCAAACGTGAAGCCTGATGCCTGCAGGAGTACAACTGGGGTAGAACTGAACAAGGCATGACTGAATGACTGACTGAAGGCATGACAGCCAACTGAGTGCAACAAAAAGTGAAGGTATAACTGAGTCTGAACAATACATAGTACTGAACAATGGCGGATGCACGCCAACCAATCAGACTTACTGAGTAACTGGTTGTAACTGTAATGGACCATTCAGTGTGAGACACACTGAAGCTGAAACAAAAACTGCTGAGAAAAAGAAAGAGCATAGCTGTTTGCACTGAAACCTGTGATGCAGTGAGCTGCTGCATGCTTTTGTTGATGGAAAACTACTGCAAGGATTAAGTGAGGAGGTTAGCAGCTGACCAGGGGTTCTGCTAGAGGATGAGTACAGTAATATGGAGGGCACTCGGACCCAGGAGTGACCTGAGCGAAAACTGGCACAGCAGAGCCAGAAGGAGTCAAGTGAGCGACGCACTGAAAGGCATGTAAGCCAGGTCAGCAGCTGGAGAAACGCTATGGTGAGAACGCTGGTGGGTTGCAACAGGGCTACAAGAACTGCCAGGAGCACAAACAAAACTCAGCACTCCTCAGCTAGGCGTACATAAAGGGTATAATTTACTAGAAAAAATCAGATGACACAATAAGCCAAAGGCTCAAAAGCACAAAAAACTCCCGGCCGGTTTCGTGCAACCTGCACGTCATCAGGGAGTGGTACCTTGTAAAAACATACATGTATAAATAGGGTAAATTTAAAGCAACACATACTATGGTAGTGATTGCCAATACATATACAATTATGCTGTCCACATTCTTTCACACACATAATCATCAGCAGAATTTTTTTTATATGTGAGTGTAAATAAGTATAGCTAATAATGTATAGGCATACACCCAACTTTGGTAAACAGCCTATAATGAGATAGGCTGAAATGTGTTGAACTTCCCTATCTATAAAGACAAACACACTTATAATTAAAATATAGCCTTAGTGATATCTAGATTATAACAAAAATGTAATGAAGTCCAAAATACAATACTAGACAGAAGAACAGCTCCCGACCACCAGGATACACAGATATGTTCCATGTCATGGAATTATTAATCATCAGCTTTATCTGTAAGAAACAACAACTACTATGGTAAGTCAAAGCGTATACTTGAGACTATATAGGGCTAAAATGCATAACCATCAACCAAGAGAAAAGTGAAAGAGACCATCAAAAAAGAGAGAAAAGGCCTAATAATAATGTGTCACCCACTGTTCCTCTGCGCTGCAGGAAAAGCCTTACAAATAGAACACTGCACAACTAAAAGTTTTATTGTTACTGTAGTTAATCAATAGTGAGGTACGTTACATGTTCACAGTCAATCCATTATTTTTATTCATTTCAATATTAATAATTTTAATTCTTTACCCACTGCTTGGTGTCTGTCTTTATGTATGTGAGTGGCAGTTGCAGCAGTAAGTGGTACTTCAGGGGTGTGAAAAGGTGGGACAAATTAGACCCCAAGAGTGGACATTTTGGTAGACAAACTAGTGTAAAGTGGTGACAATTAATATTACATAATGAAAGCTGGTAATTTTCTGAAGTCATTTGAAATATGGGGTCTATTCTCTAGTTGCATCATTCTTTACATGCAAAAGCACCTTCTATGAAACAGGACAATTTGTAGCTGCAGAAAGGGATGCAACATTTCAAACCTTTCTGATGCCAACATTAAAGAGTGACAGAACAGGTTTGCTTCAATCTGGGACTTCTTTCAGGTCTCATTTTTCAGCCCGTTGGTGGCAGAAGTGATTCCAGGTGGGTGAAACAGAGCGTGGATTTCCCTGACCGGTGACAAAGTGAGCCAAAGGAGATGGTCACAGATCTGTAAGACAGAATAAAGGGAGTGAGGAGGGGAACAGCAGGAGTCAGTGAACTATCGCATGGAGGGGACAATGTGGGAATCCCTTTCCTTCCAGCTATAGGGTTTCTCCAGCCTTGAAGGGTGAAACAGGATGCCCTGACCCCACAACCCTGCCCACTCAGTGTTTAAAAGTGCATGACCGTGTTACTAAGTACCTCCCCATTACAAAGCAATTCCTGATCAATTAAGATTTGTGACCACTGTAATGCAGATGTTTCTGGAGACATTTCAAAACAAACAATTAAGGAGAAGTAAGTACTACCCTTGAGTTTGTTCACATGCCTCTGCCCCTGGCTCTTGAATGAAACTTACCAACCTACAGACCGTTACTGAAGTGTCATTTGTCTGCAAGGTGGATCCTGGGTGCCAGGCCTCTTGTATACTCTGTTGATTAATTTAGTTATTTGAAATTTTTTACCAGGAAAGACATACTCGTACTGAGCTGGTAACAGCTCATTTCCAGATGCATATTTTGGGTGGGGGTGGCGAGAACAGACAATATAACAAGTTGTAGTAAGCACAATAAATTAACAATTGTGCAAAAGGCAAATACCAGGTGCAGAGACATACCATACAATGAGGTGCAGGTTAAGAATGTGTAATTGTTCAAGAGCAATACAATAAAAGCATGGTTAGGGAGAGCCGTGGTTAGCCAAGGTGATTCTAAACTCATTATAAGTAGTACGTGATTTGCAGTTTCCTGCAAAAAGATTGCTGTTAGTGGCAGCAGAAAAAAAATCATAGCATTCCAAATAGAAACTGAGACTTAGGACATCCCATTCTTTATTGCTAAAGTCCTCTGCATGAAAACAGGCTTGTTGCCCCTTTAATTTAATCTGTTTCTACTGCTTTTCCTACCCTGAAGTCATAATCCTCTGCTTAAAACACAAGAATTAGTTCCCTGGCAGCAGGTGGTAATGTCAAAAGCAGAGGACTATGACCATGGTAGACATCAGCAATGTGAACCTATGACATCTAAGGGGAACAGACAGTGTTTTAATGAAATGACTTCAGTAGTAAAAAAAACATAAGATCCTGCAAATCAAATTGCTGGAGAATTTTGTGTAACTGAGTTCTGTTGAGGCCTACTGGGAATTCTTTGCTGGAAACTGGAAAATTTCTATAAAGAGCAGTTATTCTCTTCAGTATATAATTTCCTAATCATGCTATTTCCTGTGATTACAGTGCACTAAGGAGCGCCTTTTTTAAATTTCCTTTGTCTTTCCCAGGATTTCAAGTTATGGTTTGTAATGTCATACTATACAAATGAAAATTAATTTCACCAGATAAATAGAGAATACTGGATGGGCAACTATGCACAACCAGTGTGTTGTGCCACCGAGGGGTTCTGATTTCCTGTGACCTTGAGAGCAAAACTTGAAAGGTCCATGGAAATCAGAACCTCAAAGTGGCACACACTGGTTGGGTACAGAGTTGTCCACCCAGTATTTTTTTATTGTGTAAGGTGCTCCCCTAAAGAAAATGAATACTCTTTTGGCACTTTTTTATGATTATAGACTAGAAATTGTTCGTTCCCTCACCCTGTTCCGGTAGCTAGGCCTGGTTGCTAGAGTGATGTGTAGTTGCTAGGGACCAAACGACCCTATGTTTGTGGAGTTGCCTTCCACTGGTTGTCACTCCTGTGTGGGAGGGATTTTCAAAAAAATAAAATGGTGGCCATATTCCTCGCATAGAGAGAGGTGGACTGTAGGAAAGTTTTATTTGGTAAGTTAATTTTAAATACCTGTTTGATTCTGCATTTTATTTTTCATATGTGTGCACATATCTGGTTGATCCTGCACTTGTTTTTGTATATGTCTGAACCTGTGTCTCGGGTTCAGGTGATCGCACCACCACCATCACTGCGTATCTGCTTGATCTTGCCATTTCTGTTGGCTGTGGCTGGTGCGAGTTCCACCTCGGCTCAATCCTTGCTGTGGCACGGTTGAAAGATTAGGGAACATGATTGCACTCCAGAAGGGAGGTCACATTCCATGACCTTTGAACAGTGGTACAACAAGGTTTGAGTTGAGATAGAAAGTGAGTTAGAATCGCATTCCACCATACACTATATGGTGTTATTTAGCTATGACATATCTACTATCAACATAGTAGGTATGTGACAAGCATGCTATGCTTAGCCAATAGAAGAGCAGCTAAAACAATGCTTGATGATATTACAGTAGAACTATGTAGCATTCCAACCAGAGCAGTGAAGTGAAAATAAACAACTGTATTTGAAGAGTTTAATTTGCAGTTATAGGGAGAATGGGATATCCAGAAGCTTATACCAAAGCAATTAGCATCTTGCATAAATATCCCTGGGCTACAGTAACATGTAATGGACTAGAAACATAGAATCTGACAGCAGATAAGGACCGCTTGGCCCACCTAGTCTGCCCATTTTCCTACCTAACAGATAAGCTGCAGATCCTAGTTAACTAACAGCCTACTTCCTCCTACCAACACTAGGACTGCCTTATGTCTGTACCATGCATTCTTGAATTCCCCCACTGTTCTTGACTGCACAACCTCCTCAGGAAGGCTGTTCCATGCATCCACAACCCTCTCTGTGAAAAAATACTTCCTCACATTACCTCTGAGCCGTCCCCTTTCTATCTTCAAATTGTGCCTTGTTCTTGCACTTCTCTTTTTCTGAAAGATGCTACCCTCTTGGACCTTGTTGATTCCCTTGAAGTACTTGAAAGTTTCTATCATGTCCCCTCTCTCCCTCATTTCCTCAAGGGTATACATATTAAGCTTCTTTAGTCTTTCTTCGTATGTCTTCTGGTGCAGACCCTGCACCATTTTGGTTGTCCTCCTCTAGACAGCCTCCACTCTGTCAATGTCTTTGCAGAGATGTGGTCTCCAGAACTGCACACTGTACTCCAGATGGGGTCTCACCAACTGTCTATACAGAGGGATAACAACTTCCTGTTTCCTACTATCGATGCCTCTCCCTATGCATCCCAGTATGCCCCCAGCCTTCCTTACTGACTTCTCACATTGTTTGCCACCTTTAGGTCATCTGATATAATTACCCCCAGGTCCCTTTCCAATTTTACTGTTGTCAGTATCTCACCCCCATTGTGTACTCTTCCCCTGGGTTTTTGTTTCCCAGGTGCACTGCCTTGCACTTCTTTGCATTGAATCTGAGCTGCCATACATTTGACCATTCCTCCAACCTTGCCAAGTCCCTTCTCATCCTTTCAACTCCACCTTGTGTATCAACCCTGTTGCAGATCGTTGTGTCGTCTGCAAAGAGACATACTTTTCCTTCCAGTTCCTCAGCAATGTCACTTATAACCCTCCTTTCTTCACTATGGACTCCATTTACTACTATCCTTTGCGTCCTGTTGTCTAGCCAATTTTTTTATCTGGGCTACCACTTTGGGGCCCATTCTAAGGCTGGCTAACTTGTGTATTAATCTTTTGTGTGGGACTGTATCAAATGCCTTGCTAAAATCTAGGTAGGCCACGTCCACAGCCCCTCCCTGGTCTACTACTTTGGTCACCCAGTCAAAGAAATCTATTAGATTCATCTGGCATGACCTTCCCATCATGAATCCATGCTGCCTTGGGTCCTGTGCCTCACTGGCCTCTAGGTACTCAACAATTCTTTCCTTCAGAAGTGATTCCATCATTTTCCTTACCACTGAGGTCAAACTAATTGGTCTATAGTTTCCTGCCTCTGCCCTGCTCCCACTTTTGTGAAGAGGAATCACATCTGCCCTCCTTCAGTCTTCAGTTACCACCCCATCCTCCCATGATTTGTTAAAGAGAGTAGTCAGCGGCATCACTAGTTCTACCCTTAGTTCTTTTAGAATTCTTGGGTGAGTCCCATCAGGCCCCATTGCTTTGTCCACCTTCAATTTTATTAGTTCTTTCAGAACCCTTTCTTCTGTAAATGGACTGGTATTGACCCCTGTCTTCAGAGTGTTTCTCTTATTTGGTTTAGGTACCCCCCCCCTTCCTTTGTAAATACTGAGAAGAAATATTCATTCAGTATCCCTGCTTTTTCACTGTCACCCTCTGCCCACATCCCCTTCCCTTTATTAAGCCTCAGTATCCCTCCTTTGGTCTTTCTTTGCTCCCTAATGTACCTATAAAAGGTCTTATCCCCCTTCTTAACAGAGCTGGCTATCCTTTCCTCGGTTTGGGCCTTTGTTATTCTGACTGCCTTCCCTGCCTCTTTCTGCCTTAACTGATAAAGTTCTCTGTCCAGCTCCTTCTGTGTTTCCTTGTATTTCCCAAATGCTATCCTTTTCTCCTTAACCTCCCTGCCACCTCTTTTGAGAACCATAGTGTTTTTTTCCTTCGTTGTGTTTTGTTGATTTGCTTTACACAAAGGCTTGTTGCCTCTGTGATGGCTGTTTAGATTACTCCCCATTGTTCCTCCACCCCTCCTTCTTGCCTGTTTGCTAGTGCTTTTCTGAGGCACTCTCTCATTTTCCCAAAGTCAGCCCTCCTAAAGTCCAATACTCTTGCTTTTGTATGGCTTGATTGTATGGCTGTGTTTATCATGAACCACACTGTTTGGTGGTCGCTTGTTCCCAGATGGCTACCCACTTCTAAATCTGAGATTCTTTCTCCGTTCCCATTTGAGAGTATCAGGTCTAAGATTGCTCCCTCCCAAGTGGGTTCCAATATTAGTTGTCTGAGGCATGCCCCCTGTAGGGCATCAAGAATGACCCTGCTCTTGGATGTGCCTGCAGCAAAGGTGCTCCAGTTAACATCTCGCATATTCAGGTCCCCCATCAACAATATCTCCCCTTTTCTGCCATTCTAAGGATGCCTTCTATCATTTACTTGTCCATTCCATCCCCCTGAGATGGGGGTCTGTATACAACCCCCATGTGGATTGTGATGCCATTTCCTGTCTCCAGGGTGACCCAGAGTGCCTCATCTGCTCCCTGTATACTCTTTAGTTCTGTTGCTTTGATCCCTTCCTTTACATAGAGAGCTACTCCTCCTCCTCTTTTACCCTCACCATCCCTCCTGTAGATTGTGTATCCTGGCATGTTGACATCCCAGTCATGGTTCTCTGTGTACCATATTTCTGTGACTGCCACAATATCCAGGCAACCCTCTTCCATCAAGGCCACTAGTTCAGGGAGCTTGTTACACAGACTATGGGCATTGGTACTCATCACCCTCCACTTTTTGATGGCCTTACCCCTTTTAGCCTCATCCCTGTGCTTACTGCCTTTGCCTTTTTTTACATTTACCTCTGTCCTGCTCCCTAATGACTTCTCTACCTTGGTGTTTACCTCACTAATGACTGTGTTTTGTGGGGGGAGGCTGGGATTTCCCTGATCCTTTTCAGTGCCTCCCCCCTTGGCTAGTTTAAATGCTTGCCAATGAAGCATTTAAACCTCTCACCTAGGATCCTGGTTCCCCCCGGACAGATGCAGACCATCGCACCAGTATAGGTCTGCATCCCTCCAGGTGGCTCCCCAGTCCCCAATGCAGCCGAAACCCTGAGCTCTATGCCAGTTTTCCAACCATTCATTGAATTCCCTAGTGAGGAGTACAATAGCATCACCCTTGTCATAGACAGGCAGCACCTCTGAGAAGGTTACCATATGCGTTACTTGTCTAAGGCCCCTCCCCAAATCTACAAACTCCTCTTGCACTGCTCTGATCTCATTCCTAGCCAGGTCATTTGTCCCTATGTGGACAATGACATCCAGCTCTCTTCCTCATACAGCTGCTCCCACGATCTTGAGGATTCGCTTCCTGTCCCTCCAAGCTGTGGTGCCAGGCAGGCACCTTACCTCCCTCTCCCCTTCCTCCCCCACTTCTACCCCCCAATGATTGAGTCCCCCACCAGGAGTTGTTTCCTTCCCCTGTGGGGTCCCATGCCACCCTCCTGTGGGTCTCCTTTGTGAAGGTTCCCAGCATCTTCCTTGGTCTCCACTGCAGGTGCCTCCATATTGGAACCATTATCCACCAGAAGAGTGTATGAATTGTGGAGAGGTACAGCTGGAGGGATGCAACTCTGTTCCACCACCCTCTCCCTCCCTGAGCCCACCCTGATCCAGCCTCTCCTCTTTCTTGGCAACCTCTGAGGTAGTGGCATTGACCTTGGTGGTCCCTGGGTTGGGGAGGAGGTTTCACGAATCCTAGCCAGGCCAGCTTGGAGATGGGCAACCTCCTCCCTCAGACCAGAGAGGTGCCTGCAAATAGGGTAGCATCGCAGCCTTCAGAATGTCTCCCGGAACACTGCTGCCCCACAACCATTGCACTGCACCACTCCTATCATGTCTTATTTTGTGTCCCTTCTCCTGTTTCTCTGTATGCTTACTCTCTCCTCTCCTCTCCTCACAACTCTCACCCTTCCTGTTCTTGGACAGCAACTTCCTATATTCTTCAGTAGCCTCCTTCTTCCTTGCTCAGTGTCAGACCACCAGCAGCTAGGGGGGAGTGCGAACTACTTTTTCCTTTAGGGTTGACAAAACTAATGTTTCTCTATGATCCTACCCTTTCTACTGCCAAATAGGTAGTTCCTGTTCTCAGTCAAATCCAGTGGCTATAAAAGTAGAACTGGCTTAGGGTGGGTGGGATGGAGGGCAATTAGTATGAAAAAAGGCTAGCAACAGGAAGTTGTAATTGGAGTCACCTGCTTTTATATTGTCTAGGCCACACCCTTAATTAAGCTCTCTCTCCTCCTACTGATTTAGCAATGTAAGTTGATACAGTACCCTTCCCAGCACAGAACACACACTGACTTTTTCTTTTTTTTTGTTTAACCCTAAATAAGACCCCTTCTACTTCTAATAAAGTATCTGTCTGCTTAATCTCAACAGACACTGATTTCTGCTGTGATAAATTAGTAAGAAAATGGTGGCTTCTTTTAGTTAGCTGCTTTCTGCTCTACAGGCTAGCAACCTAATATACTAAAGACTAATACAAAAGCCTTTCATTTTTGCAATATAGTACAAGACAGGGATGTCATTTACCCCCATTACTTTTTAAGATACATTCAAAGTTCTTGATCTGCCTTAGTAGTCAATCCCCTGAAATATACGTTGTAAAAATAAGTGAAAAAACTACAAGTGATCTCTATATGCAGATGATATACTACTGCATCACGCAAAAGTAATCTCTTACAAAGCTTTTGTTTTTCAAACAGGTTTCTACCCTCTGCCCCTGCCACCAGACTAGGGATATACACTGCAAGCAGGGATACACCTGAGCAAGCAGACTCACCATCATTCGGATGGCGGGGGGGTTCTTAACTATTTTTACCCACTAATCCCTCTCTTCACTCCATGGCGTGAGCAATGCCATGTTGGCCTCATACACACTCGGCACCGTTGTGGTATGAGCAACCTCTCTGGTCCAACCACAGGGTTTACTGCAATCCCACAACCCAACACCAACCCTCCCTGACTGAGGCACACTACCACGCAGCAGCTAACCCAGCCTAACTTACCTCTTGATGTGGTGATTCGAGCTCACTCCTGAACTCAAGTTGCCTGCATGACAGAGTGACGCACTGCTGCTGTTAGTGATCATTTTGTTTCAGCCAAGTATCAGGATGTCAACTGAACATGGAAATGTCTATTATAATGCCTTTTAATCATTTAACAGTACACATGTATTACTCTCATTGGTGCTTTACATGGAGTAAACAACATACCTCTTATCTTGGTCTTAAACAAAATCCACAAATATGCTTTATATCTGTGCCCCCCCACGCACTTAAGATAACCAACTCTGAGTCAGAGTTGGTTCAGGGAGAGGGTAAACACCCTGGAGGCAGCAGCATCAGGAACCCAGCAGACCATCACAGCGAACTGTCGAAAATGTTGCTGTATGTTGCTGTGATGGCCTTTGCTGTTTTCCCGTTGCTGTGCCAACATGATACCTGTAAATCTAGCCCAATGAAGATTTGGCCAGAGATAAACATGGACTTAGAATGTTGGTCAAAAATATCTTGGACTATGTGGGACAGAAACAGTATGATAAAAATGAATGTTCCTCCCAGATAATATTACAAAATCAGTATAGCTTCCAACTGCGATCACACATGCTTTTTGCAAGAACATACACAACACATTATCAACTTTTATTTGAAGTAACTCTCCAAGAATTTCCTACTCAAAACTGGTGGCACTAAAAAGCAGGGTGGTTTAAACACTCCAGATTTCCACCTCTGCCTCTACCCTCAAGCATTTTCTGCTGCAAAATATCTAAAATAGTATTTCCACAAGTCATTGGAGGACCCCACAATGCACCAATGTGTTTTTTTTTTTATTGAAAAGAAATGTGCAAAGCAAATAATATGTCAGTTCAGGCTGCACTGCATTCAAGTAGGAAGAATATCCCAGTTGAATTTAAGGGTACCCTAATCAAACATCCAATTTCAGCTTTTCAAAGTTTACAGAAACTATTAAATGGAAATTTTGTAGAGGAATACATATGAGTTCTATTAAAATACCATTTAATTTTATGATAGCTGATTTAAACACCGTACCTATGCTCCTCTCTCCCTCATTCCATGCGTCCCACCCAAACTCCATTAGCTTTGTTCCTCGCATGACCACCCTGCTGGGCGAGTCTCTGGAATTCATGGAAAGATTTAAGTATCTAGGTGTATGAATCAACTTTAAACTATCCTTTGTCAGCAACATTGAAGAAATACTGAAGAAACTGAAACAGTGATTTGGTCTCTTCTTTAGGATTAAGCATCTGTTAACTCAAGAATCAAAAACTAGGCTGGCCCGGTGGTGCTGAGGGTTGAGGCGCTGGACACCACACCTCGGGCCATGCTGGAGACCCGGGTTCAGGAATGAGCTAGGGTTGTTTGGGGTCGGCAGGGGAGGGAAGAGATTGAACATCCGGAAGACTGCTCTCTCTTCCTGGGGAGGGCTCTAGGGGCTGCGTCACACAGGGGCAACCTCTGGTGAAGACCAGGGGATAGTCGAGTTTGCGTCGCCATGCATTGCAAGGGGTGGTGCTGTGGTAGGCATCAGTTAGTGTCACTGATGCTATTGTATGACCGAGCATTGGGGGGAAATGAAAAAACGGAAGAGAAAAAAACCTCCAGAGGATAGGCAAAGGCACTGCCACCAGCTCCACACTCCCAATGCTGGGCTCCTCACTATCCCTTGTCCTCCACTCTGACAGGGCTCACTACACTATAGATAGAGTGCCCTGGGAGGATAGGGCAGCCCTTCCTCGTAGGGGCTTAGATTCGGGGGTGCAGCCTGGTCAGAGTGAGGGAGCTGATGTGGTCGCCACAGTGGGAGGTAGAGAGCTGGTTAGGCAGATGCTGGAGAGAGTTCCTTGGGTAAGGGGGCGAAGAAATAAAGTTAAAAAAAAAAGAATCAAAAATTAGGTTAGTCCAATCTACCTTTATGCCATTATTGGACTATGCTGACTTCCTGTACAGCCAGGGCCCTAGCACTGCCTTATCTAAACTAGATACAGTCTATCACAGAGCTCTTAGATTTTTTACAGCTGCACCATACTCCACTCACCACTGTGCTCTCTATGAATTAATAGGCTGGAACTCACTCAGTTTTAGACGTTAAAGAAATGCTGTCCACTGGACATACAGAGCCATTACTAACAAGCTCCCTCACCATATTTCAGATTGTCTGCCTCTATGCGTTGCAGGTTGTTATTACTTGAGAAGCTACTCGTGGATCTCTCTTATCATCCCCAAGGTTAGAACTCATTATGGCAGAGCTGCAATAAGTCATGCCCTCCCTCTTCTCTGGAACAACATGCAAAAAACCCTGAAACTTTCTATCCCCGTGAAGCTGTCCTTCTTCAAAATTCAATTTGAGTGTATCTTCAAGGAGTCCTGTAAGTGTCGCCACTGATAACCACCTGACTAGTCATACTTCTCTCTGCCTTCCCTCTATATTGTGGCACTGTCATATGTTATAAGGTACTTTTGTCATCCACTGTTCTGGCCCTGTACCCTATTGCTACTCCCTCTTCCCCAAGCTCATTACACATACCTTATGCCAGATTCATTGTACATATGTATATAGGTATTTGTTGACTACTTCAGCCACATTGTGCATATGTATATAACACATGTTGAATATTCAGAGTACTGCATTTGCTGCTTTTATGTTGCTTTGTGTACTTTGCTCTGTCTTTATGTAACATTGTTATTTTTTTTTTTAATCTTTTTCCCTCCTGGTCATGGTCCTAGGAGCCTCTCTCAGGCATCCAGCATGAGTCCTGCCCTGCCTGAAGTCCACCCGACAGTACCTTCCTCACCCCCGTCCCCACCTTGCAGCTGGCACCCCCAGTTTAACCCCTCCAGGGTGGGACTGCCCCTCCTACCTTGGGCACTCTCAACCATAGACTTCATCTGTGGACGTGGGCCCTGGATGGAGGCTCCATGAAGGCTGGCTAGGTCGGACCCGGCAGTGGGCATGGGGGTTGGTACTGTCGCCTACCCCAGGACTGGATTTTTCTGTGTTCTGTGTTTCCTCCCTCCCCATGCGTAGGCATACCTCAACACTTCTGGTGCATGGCAACCCTGCCTGTGTTGGCCATGCTAGTATGTGCTTGCCTGGCTTGCTATAGTACCCCTGGTCTCCACCAGGGGTCCCTGACTCGCCGGGCCATCCCATCCCCTTGGTCTGTGAAGGAGAGCACCACTCAGGCACTCAGTCCTTAACCCTTCCCCTGCTGACCCCTGGTACCTGAGTCCGTTCCTGAACCCAGGTCACCAGCGCGGCACAAGGTGTGGCGTCCAGTGCCTCAACCCTCAGTGCCACTGGGCCAGCCAACATTGTTATTTTATAACTGCTTTATTTACTTGACTTTCCCAGGTCCACCTTGCAAATGAGTTTTTCTCAACAGTGCTTCACCTGGTAAAATAAAGATTGATTGACTAATTGATTGATTAAAGGTAGATTGTAAGCTTTTGAGCAACAGCCTACATGGGGAAATCTCATGCTGAAAAGCAGAAAATACATCCTCAGTTTTTTAAAAATGGAAAACCAGAGAAGGTCTTAATCTCACTCAGGAATGTCATGATAACATAGTATGATGATATATCGCAAATATTTACACTAATGATAATTTATCATTAAAAAAATATTGCAATTATTGTTCAGCACGTTATATCATGATTTACCATGATAAACCATTTTGACTTTCTCATCTCTGCTACTATGGCAGGTGTCCATCTCCAGACATGACGAAGATTCCCAATGCTCGTACTGCTCTAACTAGATTTTTACTATTTTTTCTAAACACAGAAATGCTGCAAAATTATTGTGATGATATATCAAGATATTTTGTAAACAAATACTGTCTCAGAATCTGATACTGTGACATCCCTAGCCTCAAAAAAGTGCTTACTGAAAATGCTGTGGTATCTTTCAAGGAATTGGTTTATGGACAAAACAAAGAGACAAAAGAAGCCTCACAATATCTCTAGTTCTCATCTACTGTTTCCAAGGCTTACCCTACAAATAACAGAATGGATAGGAATTCTTTAGTTCTGCGTAATCTTAATAATCTCAGCAACAAGAACCATTCTGTTACCTTATTCATAAATAATTACAATCTAAAGGAAAACTTCCTCTTATTATAGTGCAAAAGAGGAGTTCTAATTTCCAGTGAATTGACCAATTGGAGGCATCACGCTCCCCTATACGAAGGTATTTAAATCAGCTATCATAAAATGAAATGGTATCTTAATAGAACTTATATGTATTCCTCTACAGTTAATCTGTTGACAGTTGGTGTTTTGTCTGGCAAATAAAATAAATTTTTATTATTAAAAATGTTTTCCATTTAATTCTGACACATTCAGTTGGGTAGGAATCTGAGAGAATGGTCAAGGATATTCAAGGTTGTATAATCACTGATTAACTCACTATATAAAGTCATTTACAAATCATACTGTAGATCATTTAAACAAAACTGTTGTAAGTGTAGGAATACTCCTAGGTTTCTTAGTCATGTCTTTTTGGAATTGTTCAATGATCAGGCTGCTTTGTATATGTTTCTTTTTATTAACATATTTGTTTTACAGTATGTAACATGACAACAGACAATTGTTTCTAGTTCAAGTTTACACGTTAAGCAGGTATACTATGGCTATATCATACCTTAGGCATCTTTTCATCTTGTCATTTTTGAATCAGACAAAGAATGATCCAGAAATATCTGGGTAATGAGATTGCACAAGCCACACTGCCTTCCTTCAGGGACTTTGCCGTTGATATTCCCATGGTGGTTTTACAACAGCTCACAATTTTATATTATATGGTGAGGCAGTTAAGGATTTAAGAATGTACTCCCCTCCCCTGCAAAAAATTATGAAATGGAGAAAGAAAACTGAACCCTCCCAGCACCTGGGAACATATATTCGCATATTGAAAACGGAAGCACAATCACCAATCATTGAATCCTGCTGCTCAAAAGCACAAAGCTTTTATAGAGAACTTTTTAAAACATTTGCCACTCTAAGATCACCGGAATATGCTAACATTTGGTGAGAGGGATATCAAGGTCAGCAGCAGCAAGTGTTCACAACATTTTATGTATATCGGATTTGGATGAGGAGGGAACAAGACTAAGTGGGATGATAAATATTGAAAATTCGGTGCTGCAAGAAATGTCTTCACTGGCATTATTAAGAGAACTGAGTGCAGGGTTTGAAAAAATGTGGAAAAGCCATCGAATTTGGAACTATGCTACAGAATGCTATCTTCGATAAACTGCTGGACATGAAGATCTTTTTGCTGTATAAGAGGTCTTTAAATGCAGCACGGTTCTTCACTGAGTCTAATGCAAATTAAAACAAGGCTGGCTAGAGCCAACAATGGCTGCCTCAGGACTGTTTTGATTTGTAAGGTTTTATTTTATTTTGTTGTATTATTGAAATGCAGGTGTCATATGCTATAGGGGACTGAGAGGAAATACGAGTGTCATAACCAGCAGTAATACCATCTCACACTTTTGTACAAGATATCCCTCCCACACTTACATCACAATAGTACAACAAATAAAATACTGCAAATTAAGTTAGTGCAGAAGGTGTATTTTTTTCTGAATTGAATTTTTATTGTATTTTAAAGAGTCGTACAAAACCAAAATACAGAAACTAGAATGAACAAATAAATAAAAATACCCTCTGGACTGAATCTACAGCATACTGGGGGAAGAAAGGTGATTCTGTGCCACAATTGTGAAAACCCATTTTGGCCAGGATCTGAAAAATGACAGATGTCACATTCATGAGATAGTGTAAAAAAATGAATATGTTTAAAATTTGGGGCCAAACTATTGAAAAATACGAAAGTTACGACTGTGCATTGAAAATTTTCAACGTACTGTACACTTATAACTTTGTTGTTTTTAACTTTTCACCCCAAATTTTCAACATAGCATTCTTATGACACCACCCCATGAACAAGGGCAGAGAAATATTTCAAATCCTGCCTGAAAGGTGATTTTTGCACCACAAGTGTGAAAATGCATTTCGTCCAGGATCTAAAAAATGATAACTGTCACATTCATGAGGGTAGTGTGAAAAAATGACTATGTTGAAAATGTGGAGCCAAAATATTGAAAAGTACCAAAGTTATGACTGTGCATTGAAAAATTTCAACATACGCTCATAACTTTGTTTTAATATTTTCATCCTAAATTTTCAACATAGCATTCTTATGACCCCACATAGCCTTCTTGTGACTCTGACTCATGAACAAGGGTGAATCACTTGGCCACGACATGTCTTCCTCGGCACACCTTCCTCGCTACCCCACCCATAGCTAACAATCCCCTTCCTTCCAATCCGATGACAAGGCTCTCTGTGGCTGCATTAGTTTTGCCTTTACCTTTATAATTATGTGCAACACTAGCACTGTTAGTTTCTGTATCCAGGATGTATTGTATATTTCTTCATTTGTGTTGCTATTCTGCTTTCTCCTGTGTAACTTGCTTACAATATATGACGTGGAACCTTTGTGAAAGAGCTTGCGCTCAAAGGTGCATTCCGAATCAATAATAAATAAATGAGAACATTTTGGAATTCTGCCCGAAAGGTGATTTTGTGCCACAAGTGTGAAAACACATTTTGTTACTGAAAATTACCAAAGTTACGATCGTGCGTTGAGGTATTTCAACATACACCCATAACTTCGTTTTTTTTTCAGCTACTGCTATTTATGCTCCTACATTTCTTATCAGCCCTCTTCTGCTTAGCTGCCCCAGCCCTATCACCCTGGTGTCCTCAGGACTTACTCTTACATCCAAAGTTCCCCCAGAGCTTACCCCCCCACAGCAGGGGCGGTAGAGACTCCCTCAAAGTCCGCCACAGAATGGATCTGGTCTTGTGAAGGTGGTTCCTGGGTAGCCAGGTGCAGGGCCTACAAGCAGTCGGTCTCATCCTGACAGCCAGGATTTGTGCACTTATACTTCCCATCATCTAGGACGTCAGCAGCAAGGGTGCACAAGCATGTCCAGTGCAGCACCAGCCAATGTCCTCCCACCCACAAGCTGCTCCCAACTGCACTGCTACCTGTGGTCACCTAGGTGTCAGTATTGCAGTGGAGCTGGCTGCCCTCCCACCCCAGAGAAGAGCATCTCCTGTGACACATGATCCTCCTCCTCCTCCCCCTGATTGGCCCCTGATGACCCAACCTCATTCCTGAACATGCGTCAACAGCATCACGAGTGGTAGCACTACAGCTGTGCTGACAGGCTAACTTTGTTGTTTTTTAAATATTTTTACCCCAGATTTTCAACATAGACTTTTATGACCCCATGTGGCCTTCTTATGACCCCTCCTCATGAAGAAGGGTGGAGAAAATTTTCAAATCCTGCCCAAAAGCTGATTTCGTGCCACAAGTGCAAAAACCCATTTTGGCCAGGATCTGAAAACTGACAGCTGTCACATTCATGAGGTGGAATGAAAAAATGGCTATACTAGGGCCAGCTCACAGGCTCAGCAGTAGTGCTACCACTTACAACGCCGATGACCCAGGATCATAAGTGATCTCAGGAGTCAGATGACCAGCTGGGGCGGAGGAGGATTAAGCATCCCAAGGACTGGGACCCTCCTCCAGTGGGGAGGGTGGGGATGCTGCTGGCATGGTACTGACCCCTTGCAGAGGGCATGGGGTCCAACTGCCAGGGGAGAAAAGGAGAAAATTCCCAACCTGCAGGATGACGCCTCCTCCTTGCAAGCCACGCACCCACCTACTGGGCTCTCCAATCACATCGAAACTAAACTCCTCCCAGGTAAGTTGGGTTCCCGCAAGAGACTCCTTCATGAGGGGGAATCGTGGGGCACTGTGGACCATTCTGGTAAGTCCCAGAAATAATGGGATGATGGGGCTGGAGAAGAGGCAGAAGACAGCAGGCTGGGTGCGGGGCAGAAAAGTATACTAAATTAAAAAAACTAGCTATATTGAAAATTTGGGGTCAAAATACAGAAAATTATGAAAGATACAAACCTGCACTGAAAAATTTCTAAATATACTCCTAACTTTTTTTTAAATAGTTTTACCCAAAATTTTCAATATAGCATTCCTATGATCCCACCTTATGAACAAGAGAGGAGAACATTTTCAAATCCTGACCAAAAGGTGATTTCTTGCAATGACCACAAAAAGACTACAAGGGACGTTTTTCTTTATTTCAGGTGCCAACACTGGGGATTGGGCACCCCAATGTCGGTGTTATGTCTGGTGGCACCAGGGGTAGGCCCCTCCATTGTTGCACACTGAAAACGGGCAGGGTGGAGGGTATTAGCCACAGGGAGGAGCAGCTGCTAAATGTGGCTTTGTTTTGTATGGGGGGCTGGGAAGCAGTTGCCGACTGCGGCTTTGTTTTGTATGGGGCTGTGAATCAGCCGCTGATCATGGCTTTTTTTGTATGAGCAGGCTGAGAAGCAGCGGTCAATTAAGACTTTGTTTTGTGAGAGGAACTGAGAAGCAACTGCCCATCACAGCTTTGTTTTGTATGGGGGGGCTGAGAAGCAGCCGCCAATTGCAGCTTTGTTTTGTATTTGACGGGGGGACTGAGAAGCAGCTGCCGATCATGGCTTTAGTGAGGGGGCACTGTACTATTTTTTCTGCAGATGAATCCATGTTGCTACCATGGTTACTGCAAAGTCACATCACAGTAATCGCAGTAGGAACATGGATTATCCGACACATCCTGATTCTAAAAGACTGGTTATAGTAATCACAAGAAGTCAGTCCTGACTATGTCAGACAGCCTTAAAAAAGACGTGACTTATAAGGAACGCACTACTACATGCACTACCTAGGTGGTTTAAGGCCTTTCCTTCTCATGCATTAGCAGTCAACGTGTAGTATCCTTAAACCAATAAAACCTCACCACTCCCTTCAGGATGAGTCCATGGGCATGCTGCATGAGAGAGCCTTGTGCATGTTTTGACTTCCATGTTAGTATGCATGTACTTACCCCAGCTTCTATATGGTGCTTGGCCAGGTGTTTTACCTGTACAGAGCTGGAGGATAGCATACTTTTTGTTAATTAAGGAGGAAGGAGAAAATGGAAAAATTGTTAACCAGGAAAGGCACACTAAGTTGGAGCTTGTTTTCACTTGCGACCTGGGAGCACAAGAAAGTTAAGTGACTTGCTTAGGGTCATACAGTATGCAAGTGGGGCTGATGGGATTCAAACCCAGGTCTTGAGGTTTGCAGCTCAGTGCCCTTAACCACTACGCTATACTGCCTCCTAATTATGTAACTTTATCCATAGTTATCTCACTATGGGGTCCCTTCCCCCCATTTTTATTTTGTCATTGCAGCATGTACTGACTCATGTTTCTAAGTACCTCCTCTTTTCTCTAGTTGTGCCCCCCTGGATTATGCTATCAGCACTCTAGGTGGTTGTACAGTCTGCAGCCATAGGCATAGGCACAACCTACTGCAGTTCCAGGCCTATTGGGCATTGTCCATTAAAGTCCAGAGTGTGAGACACTTCCTATTGTTCTTGATGCAGCATTTTGTGTCCTATCTCATGTAATAGCTTCCCTGGTATTATATCCTATACTCCGGAAACTTAACAATTGATTACTAACACAATATGACATAATATTGAACAACTGCAGATCATATTTTGTGAACTATTGATTGCTTCTCATTGGTTTGTTTCAGCTCATTTCATCATACAGGTGGGGAGGATGCCCCCCATGGTCCCTCAACCCCCTTTCCCTGTTATCTATTTCCAGAGGGCTCCTCCCCAGCAGGGACCCTGGCTTAGCTTCCAATGGGCATCCAGGGGAACCACCCAACTTGTTTTATATGTGTTAATTTAGGTTGTCAAAAAGTGCACCCATGTGGCAGCAGGTAGTTTTTTGGGCAGCACGTTCTTTCCCGGTACGGAATCAGATTCCTCGGAATAGATCCTCCAGTTAGTGTCTACCTTCATCAGACAAAGGTAGGCTCCTTGTCCATTATGCAAAATAACCTGGAGGGTAGAACTGGAGAAAAATATGGACAGTCACTCAGTTGGAGTAATGCTTTTGAAACTTGCTTGTTGAGGGTCATTCCATCAGGTATCAGTAGAATAAAGTCCATAGTAGTTAAGAAACTTGTTCTTAAATACAGGTTGCGTGATCAAATGATATCTTTCAATGAGTGGCATGCAGCCATCCCGTAAGTCTTACATTTAAAGAACATATCATATGGCTTACACAATAATTTGGTGAGTTTTGAATGGAAAAGGAATACTTTACTAGCTACTCTCACTAATGTTTAACACATAACGATATAATGCATCTCGTTTCATTCTTTGATATAGTTTCACGGTCTGTGTGTTCCATAATATGAGGTATAGGACTGCAATGCTTCTGATTTATGTTCTGACTAGTAAGATGATATCTTGACTTGTATTAGTTTTATGCCCCAGTTTTAAATTCTCCATTGTATTGTTTGTATTAGCGTATAATGTGGTAATTTTATTTTTATGATTTTCTCTCTTAAAGGGACACTGTCAACCCCCTTAGGCCTTAAAGTGTTCCTAGTTTAAAAAACACATTTTATGTTTGTTTACATCTATAGAGACTGTTGATGCAGCTAGTAGTTTGATTCAGATCCCTTTTTTCTTTTAAAAAGTGAAAAACTGAGTGTCCACCATGCTAGTGTTACCACACCAAAACATGTCTGTTTACATTTCTTGGCCAACTCCCACTGCATCTTTCCTGGACTCAGGAACACCTCCAACACAATATAGCCACTCATGCAGTGGGAATAGAGGAGACTATGGTATCATGAGTGGCTGCACTGTTTAAGGATATTTCTAATGTTTAGGAAGTATGCAATAAGAGCAGTTCAATGATTTGAAGAAAAACAAGGCTGGATATAGCTATACATGACCATGCATTCCAGTTCTTATAAGCAAGGAAGCAGATAAAACAACAAGCAACATCAATGAATTTTAGAGAAGGTAACCAATTATAAAATGTGGGTTTTTACCTAAAAATAATATGATGCAAAAAAGGTTGACAGTGTCCCTTTAAACTTAATAAAATATATTATGAGAGAAACAGCTGAAGCTCCAAAAACAGCAAATTTGAAAGGTTTAGATTTAGAAATGTGTAGTATACACCAGACATTCAATGCCCTGACTCAGAATGTGCCCAAAGCATCATAATTCCTTTGTGACTTTTTTGTTTGTGCATTATGGTCCTACCTCTCACTCTCAAAGCAAAATGGCCTATTATGAGTCAGGCTCCTGTGTAACCCCTATTTATCCATGAAGCCTATATAAAAAGATTTAATATTGATTTTCTGACTTATTGATGCAATTGTTGTGGCATCATAGAGTTTACAATTGGAACTTCACTGCTATGCAGATGATACCCAACTATACCTGTTGTAGACACCTGAGGGGGTTAATGCTGGTCCTATGCTGTACCAATGTCTGCAAGAGAGTAACCAGATGGCCTCCAACTGGCTAAGCCAAGCAAGACTGAGGAGATGATTATTGAGCCAGGTTCCTGTGGGTTAGCCATGATAAGGCTCAACACCTGGTTGCCATCTCTAAACAGTGCCCCCGTTGGGACTGTGGAGATGGTCAAAAGTCTGGGAGTCACTATGGATTGCAGGTTGACCCTGGAATACCATGTGTCAACTGTCATCAGTACTGTCTTTTTTCTTCTCTATCCTTTGTTTATCCACCCGTCGGGTGGTAGCTCATAGCATCCATCTGGCACTGGACTTCTGTGGTCATTTGGGCACCCTCTCCTCTACCCAGTGAAACCACCAGCCTTGATGTGGGGCCTTCATCCAACCATGGCCCCCGGTTATCCATTTTACTCTCCTTATTCCCAGGACCCCAGAACATGGATGCCCATGCACGTGGAGGTGCACATGTGCACCACGGCTCCAGTGACGGCCCCTTCCACCCTCCTGGTCTATTGCATGATTTCCCCCATGGTACTACCATCTGGCCTCCACTGTGTGAAAACCACATCCCTCCCAGGAGAGGAGAACTGCAGCCGGCTGCTCAATCTGTCTCTCACTTCCCCTTCCCCCAGCCAACCCCTGGTGGCCTGAGCTCATTCCCGAAACGGGGTTGCCAGCATGGTGCATGGTGTGGTGTCTGGCACCTCAGTCCTCAATACCACTGGGCCAGCTGGTACTGGCTTTTTTCATCTTCGAAACATCACCCAGATTAACTAATTTCTAGTGCCCAATGACCTGGTGATGATCGTCTATGCCTTCATTACATCTAGGTTGGATTACTGCAATGCTCTCTACCTAGGGTTATCTGGGAGCTTATTGCACTGCCTGCAGCTTATCCAGAATGTGGTGGCATATCTGATTTCCCGCACTTATCATATACATCATATTACACCAGTGCTCCATGAACTGCATTGGTTGCCCATTCAGTGGTGCATTAACTTCAAGATATATCATAGGTGGTTTTACGCTGCACCTAGGAAGCATGGCTGTACTAGGTTCAATGGAGACTACAACAGCATTTACGTGGATGGGCCAGCACCAGCCAAAACCTTTGATTGCTCCCAGACAGTCTCAGAACAAGTTCCTTTTGCAAGGAATAAAGTAATGCATCATACCTTGTAGCAACTGCTTGAATTCTTTATTTTGTCTGTGTTCAAAACAGTGTAGCCAAACACATCCCACAGCCTTGGGCATCATAGCTTTGTAGTGTTTTTGTTTTTTTTAAACAAACAGCTTTTGAAAAGTACGCCACCCTACAAGTCAGTTCCCCCAGTGACTCCCAGTTACCTACAAGGTATGATACATTATTTTATTCCTTGCAAAAGGAACTTGCTTTGAGACTGTTTGGGAGCAATCAAAGGTTTTGGCTGGTGCTAGGGAAACAAAATATATAGATATACAGTAGATATTGATACATAAAATAATTGGGAAAATCTTACAGGATGGACTGTAAATCCAATGAAATATATAGAGATGCTTTTTAAACAAGCTAAGTCTCAAAAGCGATCAGGATGCATAAACGGCTAACAGGGCCAGCTCAACTAATAAGATTCCTGTCAAGCAACGTGAAGAAGAATAGTGAGTATATATCCAGTGGGGACAAAACATAAGGGATTCTATAGCATCAGCTAGAAATTTCCTTTTATGCTTAAAGGTTGAAAGGCCACCATAAGAATCCCCTAGTAAATGAAGATTATAAAATAAATGAAGAATTCAGAAGGTTAGAAGGTTAAGAATAAGCCACCATGGCTAATTTATGAGATTACCCTCTACAGAACCCCACATGCCTTATGGATACTACATAAACAATTGAATGATGAATAGAATTCTAAGAGAGTTTGTGTTTAGACTAATGCTTCTATAGGCATCGACAGGTTGTAAAAGTTGCAGCATCAGCATAAATAGGCTGAAGTTGAGGAAGGTAGACTGATTAGGACAGAAAGTGTAGTAATCCATCAGCCAGCACTGAAAACAGTTCCATACAAGTCAGTGGTAGTAGGATGGCTTAATGTTTAAACATAAAGTCCATTGACCTTCCACAGAGGATATATTGAGGACCAAATCCTGGTGTAAAATCATATGATTTGCGAATTTACTAGACTGGAAGTGAAGCAGGGCAGGCATTGTGTGCCCTGGAAGGAAGTGACAAGGAGGCACCATGATTTCTTTGAATATCAGTTCCAGTTGGTTGTGCAACTTCAGTAGGGGCTGAAATATTGGAGGGCTCAGTAGACATTTGTTCAATATCTGGTTCAGGGGAGGTTTGTGCAGATGAAGTGCGATGGATGTCCTTGCTTCTACGTCTCTTCTTAGAATTAACACTTTGTTGGGAAAGCCTGGGAATATATGAGGACCAGACGGAAGGTTTTGAACTTGCGGTGAATTCTGGATGCCCAGGACTGCTTGTTTTTACATTTAGCTGCCATGGACTAAAGGTGAGGTGCAGAGATAATCTGTCTGTGTTTGTGCACAGTAGAGTTATGAGAAGCATTGATTTCAGCTACGTGAGTCTGTGGAGGGGGGTGGCATGAGAGTTAAAATTTGAGCATTCCAGGCTATTCTGACCTCAAGCATCATTTGAATGTGAGAGACTATTAAAGTGGCCAGTAACAGAGCTTGATGAAAAGGATTCTTGCACAAACAATGTAATCCCATGCATCATTAACAGAGTCACACTTAATAAAATTGCCCCCTCTTCTTCTCTTCACTCTTCCCCCTTCCCCTATGACTCTCTACACACCAATGAGTCATATTGGAACATCAGCAATCCCATTCAGGTTCCGACGAACACTATGACTAGTTTTGGTTACTCCATGTCTTTCAGTAAGAGTTGCTTCTGGAATCTTATTGATGGGTGAAATCAACCTTTACTCACCCCAGCAGCCAACTACCACCTTGGACCCTTCATTTGTGGGCATGTGGCAGTACAGTAGACTCAATCCTACTGGATCTACAATATTTTCTCTACAGTTCTTATAACTACTCTACATCAAGTTAACCTTGGTCTTCACGCCGCATACAGAGTTATTACCATGCATATCACTATCTACAGTGTTCTCTGTGTTGTTATTTGAACACTTTACTCATTACATTTAGGCAGCCTAATTACCATGTACTGTTTTTTTGCATAGTTCAATTAGTTATAACTGAATTGCTAACAGTTGTTGCTTAAGTAGTGTGGTTTTACCTTGAATACAATTTTTCTTTATTATTCTCTGATTACATAGCTGCAAGTGTATTTGTTGTCTAAACCCTCAATCTTCCCTTCCTTGTCTAGTTAGTATTTGCTACAATGCAGCCTTATAAGATTGTATCTGGGAATGTTAAAGGAATTGGTTCCCCCATCAAAAGAAAATACATTCTTGCATATCTAAATAAGAAAAAGCAGACATTGCTCTTATACAGGATATGCATCTGCACCCTAATAAATCAGCTAAACTCTGCAAAGCCTGGATTTCTCAGGTAGAGTTTAGCAACTTCAATAGTAAACAAAGTGGTGCTGCTATCCTAGTAAGGAAGGGTGTTAACTTTCTTAAATCTAACCATATCGCTGATCTGGAAGGCACATTTCAGATCCTTTCTGGTT
Organism: Neoceratodus forsteri; assembly: GCA_016271365.2. NCBI lineage: Eukaryota > Metazoa > Chordata > Ceratodontiformes > Ceratodontidae > Neoceratodus > Neoceratodus forsteri. Next base: position 493,415,891 of record JADMNL010000022.1, read on the forward strand.
CATTAGATGGGCTAAATATTGTTATCTGCAATGTATATACCCCAACTCTGGACAAAATATTATTTTTTTTTACATGATAGCTACCCAACTTAGTAAATATCCCAATCATAAAAAAGTTGTAGGAGAGTACTTTAACAAAGTAATGGATCAACTTTTAAATAACCCTCCCCCCTTGTCCATCTCATTCTGTTACAAAAGCCTGACACTCCCTTCAAAACCTATTAAAGGCTTTAGATATAACAGATATCTGGAGGCTTGTTCATCCCCAGGGCAAAGATTTTACTTTTTTCCCATAGGCACTCCACCTTCGGTAGGATATACAGTACTACATAGTTCAGTTCAGCTTTATTGCTTGGTGAATACACCATTACAATATACTAAAAACATTACAGTTTCTAATAAATCATCACGTATTTTAAAACACACCATACAAAATATGTAAAACGAGTTAAAGTGCTTAATCAGTTTTTTCTCCCTTCCTTTTTTCCTTTTTTCCCCTTTTCCTTCCCTTTTCTTCTTTTTTTTATAAAGAGAAAAAAATAAAATGCAGGAAAGGAAAAATACTTAACAGGTTTTTCTCGTCTTACCTATGTTTTTTCCTAACAGCTATAAAGCTGCTAGTTATAACACTTTTTCAATTTCCATCCCCAAATTAATTCTCAGAGGCAGGGAGATGTTTTTCTTTGTACTTCATCACTTGATAAAAAGTTTTGAAGCCATCTTAGCCTCCTTTAATGTATGGGGATATACAAGTATGAATAGAGGATCATATTCTGCATTTACATATTTAATGAGAAAATCATTTAACAAATTAAACCTCAAGGTTTTATATAAAGGACATTGTACTGTAATATGATAAAGATTTTCTTCAAAGCCCCTGTTACATTTACATAATTCCGGGGTAAAGTTTTTCTGTTGAAAAATACAGTGTATATATTTAGAACAAATAATTCTCATCCTTGCCCAGGTCATCATTTTCCTATCTAACAGGGTCAAAAGAAGAATTAAATAGTTCTCTAAAAGTGCATCAATCTTATTTTGTGCAAGCCAGCTATCCTGGCATTGGACTCTAAGAAGATTCATTTGTTTTTCTTGAGCAGACCTGAGTATTCTCTTTTTAACTGATTCCTTAAATTAGGGAGATATTGTAATTGATTTCTCCCAATCTGACCAGAGATGAAACATAGCAACTCTTCCCAGGATACTCTGAATATTTTTGACCCAAAATGACCTAAAGTCTTGTTTATGCCAAGAAATCTTTTCTTTCAGGTACAGTAAAGGCAAACAATTGGCCTGTTGATTAATAATTTTTAACCAATAACCCGTGGAACATATATCAATTATTGTGGCGATGGGAACTCTACCCAATTCAGCAATAACTATGACATTGGATGTAGCTAATGGGACCTGTAATAAAGATTTATAATAAAAAGAAAGTGGTGTTTCCAACCATAAAGGAACATTATTGTTCCAAACCTCTGCTCCATATGTGAGAATTGGATTGATCTTTGCTTCACCAGCAACTAATACTGGTAAGACCAAATGGCCTACATATTTCCTGCTGAAGCGTAACAAATCTTTAGCAATCAGTTTTGCCTTTATCACTTGTTCCCTCCAATGCTCTATCCAGTTTCCATTTGATGCAAACTTCACCCCCAGATATGTATAAGAAGTTACCCCCTCTATAGGTTCATTATTTAAATAAAACCTTGATTTAATTCTTTGTCCCTGATGTGGGGCAAAGATTTTAAACTTAGTTTTTTTCATATTTATTGTTAGATCCAGGTGTTTACATTTAATATAAAGTTGATTTATTTTATTTTGCAAACCTTGAATGGATAAAGCAAAAATAATTAAATCATCTGCATAGGCAAGACTATGAACTGACATGTTTTTAATTTTAGGGGAATCAAGACTAGATGCATCCCTATAGGTCAAAAGAGAGTCAATATACAAACTAAATAAAAAGGGAGCCAAAAGGCACCCCTGTTTGACTCCTGAAGTTGTACTAAAATAATCAGTAATATTACCCTTATTGTCATATCTAACGGCCAAAGTTGTGTGTGAATATAACATATAGATTGGGACCAACAAATTTAAAGGTACATGTCTATCTATTAATATCTCCCATAATTTGACTCTGTTAACAGAGTCAAATGCTGCCGAAAAATCAACAAATAAAGCATACAGCTTCATTCTACGAAATAACCTATATTTTTCTATCAGATGTGCAAGAATATAAATATGATCTATCGTAGAAAAATCCTTGTGGAAATCCGCTTGAAACATAGATAAAGGTGAGCTTACAGATGACCAATTTTGTAGTTTATGTAATAATATTTTAGCAAAGATTTTTCCGCTAATATCAATGAGGCTAATTGGACGGTAGTTAGATGGAGATTGAAACTGCCCTTTTTTATGAATTGGTACTATTATATTTCTTGTCCAAGAAGGTGTGTGAATCTCTCTCTTAAACATATATTGAAAAAATTTGTAAGAAAAACTACCCGATAATTCAAATACTTTTTATAAACTTCCCCCGGTATCAAATCAGGCCCAGGCGCTTTATTATTTGGGAGATTTAGAATAGCATATTCTACCTCCCCAAAAGTAAACACTAAAGGTATATACTCCCCCAGTACTAAAATTGTCTAACACATCTCCCCCACTATTAGGATGTTTATTAAGTAATGAATTATAGTATGTTGTCCAAGTTTCTTTAGGAATATATATAGGTGGTCTTAGATTCTGATTAATAACCCCCTTAGATACTAGGACCCAGAAGAGCCTAGTATCACCCTCCTTAATGGCTTGGTACATTACTTCCCACTGTTTATAAGTAAACTCCTTTTGGGGGGGCAAGAAGTTCTTTATACTCACCTCGAATTTTATTTAAATTTGAATTCGCCCTCTTAGTTGGATTTATTTTGGTCTGCCTAATAAACCTCGCTAAATTCCTTTTCTCTCTCCTACAATGGCCATCAAACCAAGATACTGGGTGAGGCTTAGTAATATTAGTAGAATAAATCACTGTATTAATTACCCTAAATTCAATAGCTGACTAATCTGTTCACCTTTAGGGTCAGTCTGTGCTTTGTGATATAAATGGACGAAAGTAGGGGAGTATATAAGATTTGAAACTCCATTCATGGTCTTATTATTCAACCTTAACCTCTTTTCCCCACAAATCTCAAGCTCTGCCATAGGCTTCTTTAAAGAAGAGATATTACTATCAGAATTCCTAAAATCCAGCAAAATTGATGCATGATCACTTTCTGTTCTCATAACCACCTCCAATCTCTTAAAGAAATGATAACTAAGGGGAGAGCATAAAATAAAATCAATCACCTACTGGAGAGAAAAAAAGTACTTTCTCCATGTCGACCCCCTTCTAATCTCCCATTAAGAATAAAAAAATTATCATCTGTGATGAAAGTTCGAAAACGGCTCCCTACCTCATTAACAGTCATAGTCATATTTCTTTGTTCCAAATCTGACATATATAATAATTCTTGCAACACTGATAAGTTATCAAAGTTTGCTATCCTAGCATTAAAATCCCCTGCTAAAAGAACAGCATCTACCGTGTTTGATTGTGTAATTAAATCTATTTCCACAGACAATTTGGACCAGAAATCATTTGTTGGGTTGGTGTGAAAACTTGGTGGAATATATATATTTACAATCAGGACTCTACATGAATCCCAATTAACAACTACCATGAGTATTTCAGGAGTGGGTGAGTAACTTTTTATTACCCTTAATCCATCCCTAATTTTAATCATAGTAACCAGGCCTCCTTTATTTCTCCCATGCATTTTTCCTTTGATTGCAGGAACAAAATTAGATTCATAGCCATTCAAATAAGGGGGTGTTAACACCCATGTCTTCTGAAAAATAATGGCTTCATATCTAGAAATAAAGGTAACCCACTGCAGGTCTACAAACTTATTATAAAGTCCTGATATGTTCCAATTAAGAACATTATAACCAAAATCACTTTCTAACCCCCAATCCTGCTCTAATAAAGTATCATTACTTTGAGTTTCTACTGAGTATAGTCAAGATTGAGCAGCTCTAGACTGTGCTAGTATATCCCACTCATTTACTTCCACCAAGTAAATACCCACCTCATCCAGCATATGTCTATTCTCAAAAAATAATGCCAATAATTGTGCGGAACAAATAAGGCAATTTATCTGAGTACCCACTTTACCTTTCCAAACTCTTGTCACCTGCACTAATTCTTCAGGAAGTATATGAGTTTTAATAATGGTTGAAAGAATCATCCTCAAAAGGGTAGATACATTAGCAGCAGTTTCTCCCTCCAATGTTTCTACCCCAAAAATAGAAAGCATTGAAAATTCAGAGGAAACTCCAAACTCCCAATTCAATAATGCAAGAATGGACTTAAATTTATCATATGTTAACATTTTCCCTGTTTTCACCCCATTATAAGTATTTTTCCAGATTGTTGTCCAAGTAACTGGTGTTGATAACAACAATCCCAATGAATTTACCAGGCCTTGTTTAGCCCAAACTTGTTTTGCCATGTCCATATTGGGAAGCATCAAATAAACTGAATTGGAAGCATTGGATGTATCCCTAGTTACCATAATAAGTGCATCCGCAACAGCTGGTAACCCCAGTTCAGCTCTTAACATATGTACTGTCATGTTAGTCAGTGATAGATTAGTTTCATAATCTTTGAAATACATCTCATCTATTTTAAAGACTACTTCCTTGCCTGTGCATATTAAATTATATGCTTCAGAATCATTTGCATCAAGATTACTATCCTCCATAACTAACAATGGGTTTAAATGAGGGTCTTTATTAGACTTGTCTCCCTTAGTTGAGTTCTCTATGGAGTTTGTCTTTTGTTCAGCAATGAGATTACCCATCCCCTTTCCCTGTTCTTTTGTGGGTATCATTTCCTCAACTATAGACTTATTTTTTACTTCAGAATTCTTTCTATTCAATGTATAATAATTTTCTTTGTCTACCTGTATCTCTTCTACAGTAATATAGCCTTTAATCTCTACCTTATTTACTGATTCCATTTTAGTATTTTCATCATTGATTTTTGTTTTATGGTTCTGTTTTCTTGGTTTATTGATTTTAGTAAGCCCATCAGCTTTACCCTCCTTTTTCCCCCCTTTTTTCTTGTTTAACCCCTCCCTCTTTTTGCCCTTTTTGCCTTTTAGAGGCTCAGAAATATTTAAGAAAGGGAATGACAAATTATGTTTTGGTTTATAAACTTCCTTTTCCTCAGATACTGTGACATTTGCTGTTCTAGTGAGGCAAATCTTTCTGCACAAAAGCGTGAGAGGTTTTCCAATATTGTTTTAATACCATTGTATGCCTCCAATAAGACAACCTTGGACATCACCGGATGAGCAAGGGCCTTAATAGTATATTTCAATATGGTATCAGGACACTGAACAAAAAAATCTTGATCTAACTGAATCTTCTGGACCTCTCTATCCATTCTTTCAAATAACTCATCCAGAGAACCATCCAGAATTGCATGCAATGGTTCTTTAGGGTCCATTATAGAACTCCCAGCCTCACTTGATATCTCCAATGGACTAAATAAGTTCATGCCAGATGGAAAACATGAAATGCCATCATCCTTATTTACATGGTCCCCTTGATTTACCGCATCATTTTGATGACTGGATTCTACCTCCCCTACCCAATCATCATAAATAGAGACCCTTGTGTAATCCATTGTATTTGCTCACTCCCCCATGGGGGCACTAGCTTGATCACCTACACAATGTAAAAAATATGAACTGTTAATTTTTATGGGTTCCTGAGATTTATTAAGGTTTTTTTAAAAAAAAATATATCAGTAATTTTCCTTGATGAGCTGATTTCAAACAAATAAATGAGCTTCTGGTGACTTCCAGTTCAGCAGTTGTAAGTTTACTATCAATAGAAACTAGATGTTTTCCCCCCAACATTTCCTTTGAATTCTTTTCACCTTCACTATAATGATTCTTCTCTAATTTTACCATAGTATCTTGAATTATATTATTCGAGCTATCCAGGGCCATCTTATCCTGATTCTTATCAATCTTTTTTACAAAGTTTTGCTTTCTCCAATTAAGCTCTGGATTATATCCACATGAATCTAATCTAGAATCATCAGCAATTGCCCCTTTAAAAGGGAGGGTGAGTGGGATATTGGAATGATTCCTACCGATTCCTTAGGGGGTCGAAGCCGTAATAACCAGTTCCTGAGTATATACACAGCAATTACCTTTTGTGCTCTTATTAACATTTGGCAACTATTTCCCTTTGTTCTTTCCCTTGATAGTCTTATTCACCACCTTACCACTACGAGTATACATGTCGTTTATTAGAGTAATTAACAATCAGGATCCAAACAAACAAAAAAAAGGGTCTCTCACTCTGATTGGTAATTTAGTCTAACCCATTCAGTCAGTTTAAGGCATCTTTGAGCTCTATATCTTCCCTAGAAAATCTACACAGGTTTAAGCTGTAAAGGGAATATGTAATATATAATATATAATCTGTAATAGATATAAATAAGTATATCAAACTCAAATTCTGGGTCAAGCTCAAACTCAAATGTTAGGGAATAACAAATATATATGAACTGGTTTGCTTCAATTTCACATTACTAGGCTAGTGTTCATAATTCACTAGACTCCACCCATATAAACCTGCGTCTAGTCAACAAGCGACCAGTGCATAACCCAAAACAGCAAAAAAAAAGTTTATCTCAGCACTCTTTGAAGCCAGAAGAAGCTCAATTCGCATTAGCTGTTTGCAAAAAGCGGCATGCACTTTCTCCAAAACTTGTCCAAAACCTCTTCTCTCAATGTTCCAGCAAGGAATAACCAGGAATGAGTATCCTTAAATCTCCTTAAAACAGTTTTTTTACATTTTTATCAATGTCAATATCTATTCACAAATGCAAATCTTTGACTCTAAACTCCATAATAAGGGTTCATTGAAGGACTCCTCTGTGCACTCCACCACCGCTATAGCCTCTACGGGTATTAAAAGATGCAACAGGAAGCTGAGAACCCTGAAAGCAATAACACAAAAATGCTTTTAAAAGAGATCTTATGATATCATGTAAAATACCTCAAATACCCAAAAGTAACAATTTTTCAAAAAATTGCCTTAATAGAAAGGTCCCTAATAAAGGAAACTAATATAACATTAATCTAAAGTTTAACATACTTCGCCATCCTGCCACAAAAAAATAAAATCAGCGTGCAGCAAATCCCACAAATAGAGCTTTTCTTAGACTTTTCTTGAACTCCCAGGGGAAAGAGATCAGCAGATCGGCAGAGCGGCAATATGTCTCTGCCACCGGCAAATTTAAAATCGCGAAGTACCAACACTAAAAGAATAGGAAAGGATAGAGATATGAAGGGAGTGAGTTAAACAGATCTCTAACACTTCTCAAAATAACCATAAAAAACACAAATTCACTAAAAATTTAGAATCCAATACCTTACACAATTAAAAGTCGGGAAAACTCTTCTCCAAGCCGCATTTAAAGCAGAAGTTTAAAAACATGAAACAACGCTCGGCAGGTACACTCCTCTCCAAGAGGTAAACCCTCGACTGCTCTCATACTACTCCACACATGTGCCTTAAATCCTCTGCTAACATGTGAATGGGGAGCCAATCCACTTCTTACTATACGCAAATGATGCGAAAATACAAACACCAAAAAAAAAAGAGCAAAAAATAAATAAATGAATAAAATAAAACAATAGAACAAAACAAACTAAATCACCCCACCTCAGTCCCACTCAAAGTCTTTTTACACAATTTTCGAGCACAGCTCTCTCACTCTCTCTCTCACTGCTCCATACAGAAGTATCTTCTCGAAATTTTCAGGCTATGCTCTCTCTTTTCTCTTTTCTCTCAGGAAAAATTTGCTCTAGCTTTTCACAACAGACTCAGTCCACTCTCTCGATTCTCTGCTCGTACCTATTGATCAGACAGTAAACCGAGAAAAGTGTGGTTCCTCAAGCTTCAGGCCTTTCCGAAGGGCCCCCTTTTTCTCCCGTAATCCAGCTGCCACAAAATGCATTCCTCCTAAGGGAGACAAGGAACAGCCTGAGGCCACACACCAACTGAGAAGACACAAGAAACTCTGGAAAGACATGCTAGTATAAGAACGGTGGCATACCTTTCATAAATTAAATATAGACTTAAACCACGTCTTGCTCTGAGGCTTCTCCTCAGCACCCACAGTGTGCAGTCTCCTCTCTCTCCAACAGCGGGCCGAACAAAATCTCCGTACTACATATTTATCTCTGTTGACTTAGTAATTTCAGTTTTAGATGCAAACATGGATTGTGATCTTGTATCACAGCCTAATTGATTCACAGATTGCTATGGGGGAAGGTAGACCTAAGGAACTTAGATGGAGGCTTAACACCTCTCTACTGAAAGGCAAAAGCTTTATAGACTGGGGGCAGGATTCATGAAGCTTTGGAAAGACCCGCAGCTGTGGGTAAACCACTGCACAAGTGGGCTGCCACTTGCGGAGCTGCAGGTTACCCGCAGCGGCAGGTATTCACAAAGGTGGAGCTGAATTACGACCAGCTCCATGGATTACAGCTACTTGTGGGAGGTGTCTTCAGGGAGATGGCCACAGCTACAGGAATGTGCTACGGCCAGAGGGAGCAGCCATAGCACCATCCTCAACTGCTGTGGCAGTAAATCGCACCCACTGCAGCTGTGGCCGGCTACAGTCCACAACAGTAGTTGCGGAGTGGGACTTAGGATTCTAACGCTTCATGAATCGTGCCCAAGATCTCTAAGGAGACAGTCTATAAACCGTATAAACTATAGTTACTTTAACATTAACAATAATGGTTAGATTTCATATGGCTGTTTATGGAAGGCCTATAAAACCTACATAAGAGGTTGAATAATAAGCTCCTCTGCCTCCAAGAAAATGGAAAGGATGAAATTCCTTGCTGAGAAACAAACCCAACTGGCCGAACTTGAGCAACTGCTCAAAAATTCTAAACATCTAGACCATTCGCTAATATATAAAAGTTGCTTTGGTCAAATTTGACATAAATAGGATACTCTCAGCACAGGCAGAGTTTGCCTTATTTCATACTAGGCAAAGGTATTGGGAATCTGGGGAAAAGCTGGGAAGTTATTAGTTTATCGGCTAAAAAAAATGGAAGACCAAAATATCATCCCAGGTGTCAAAGATGCATGTGGTAGAGTTCTTAGTAAAATTAAAGACATTAACAATGCATTTAAAGACTGTTACATGCAGATTTATGCTCCTAACCTTATAAATGAAGGGGAAATGAAACCATTCCAAGATTCCATTTGTACTCCTAAAATCCCAGATAAGCACAGAAAGAAACGAAATCACAATATCTTGTTAGAAGAGGTTAATGATGACGTTAAAGCCCCTGGATTAGATGGATTACCTGGGGAATTCTATGAACTGATGGGCCTTAAAATATCTTCGAACTTATCTTCCATGTATAAAGAGGCCTGATACTCTAAATTCCTCCTGCCCACACTACTGCAAGCATAAATTACTCTTATACATAAAAAAGGACCCCTTAATTTGTGCCAACTACCGGACCATTTCATTGATGAGCTTGGATTATAAAATTTTTGCAAAAATTCTGATGGTGTGAGTTCAAAGTGTCACTGGCGACCTAATTGGGAAGGAGCAGGTAGGTTTCCTACAAGGTAGATCTGGTGCTGATAGTGTCAGAAGACTTTTAAATATCTTATGGGTTGCAAATAAACTCAAAGAACCGTATCTGGTTATATCTCTTGATCTGTTTAAAGCCTTTGACTCTCTCTCTCCTGGGATTACTTGTTTAAGGTGTTGGATCACTTTACCTGTGGTGTTAACTTTAATAGAGGGCATCTTTTCTTTACAAAAATTCAACTGTCCAGATTCTCACTAATGGTCTCCTCTCCCATCCCATTACTTTATTAAGGGGCACTAGACAAGGTTGTCCTTATCTCCATATTTATTTATACTTGCAATGAACTCTTGATTACAGCAATTGCAGATCACCCACACATATTTGGGATTAAAACTAGTTCCCACATGCATAAAACCTTCACCATAGCAAATGACCTCCTCCTGATCCTAACCAGACCAGTCCAATCTTATTCTGTATTAAACAAATTTATTATCTCATTTTGAGCCCATTTTGGGATTAGGGGTGAACTGGGATAAATCACAAGTATTGTGCTCTAACCCCACCCCCTTTTTATTACTAAATTTAAGAGAGATATTTGAGAAGAACTGGGTTAAGGATCAAATAGCCTGTTTAGGCCTACAAATCACCACTAGACTAGAAACCTTGACGAATACTAATTTTATTACTTTAAGATACAGACTCAGACCTAACCAGATGGAATCACCTCAGTCTCTCACTCTGGAGGAAAGTAAATTTTGTCAACATGATTATAGCTCCCAAGATATTGTATATATTCCAGAACATCCATCTCTTATTAAATAATAAGCTGAATCACAAATTAGATAATCTCATAAGAAATTTATTATGGGGCTCTAAACCTCATAGATTGAGCATCAAGAAGCTAAGGGCCACCCATGAAGTAGGGGGTCTGGCTCTCCCACACCAGTGGGCATTTATTTTCAAGCAAAGATCATTACACCTGCAGAGCAAGGCAAGTAGTCCTGAACAAGAACCTTTATGGCTCCAAACTGAGAAAACCTTCCTGGCCCCCTATTACTTATAAGATTTCTTGTACATTCCCATTCCTTCAACCATTAAAGGCAACCCCTGTTTAACAGACACTATCAAAGTATTTAAGATTAATGTAACCATCAGTCCCAATCTCCTTCCTTTAGAGCTTGCACCTATCTGGTCCAATCCTTATATAACCAGAGGTAATACGTCTCTAACGAATGTGAATGGTCTTGAGCAGGTATCAGCAGAATATGTAACATTCTGTCCAAGAACTTGAATACCCTAATGCACTTTACTGAAATTAGGGAGAAGTTTAAAATTACATAAATTTCTGTTTCATTACTTTTTTCAATTAAGGGACACACTTACAAATTCCATTCTCCTCCCTGACTACTTGTTCCCTGCAAACGATGAGTGGGATCAAATAAAGTTGGCCCCCTGAAAAAAGGCACCAGCTTTATTTATGAAATATTGGCTAACTCCTCTTAAACTTCATCCCTGTCTTCCTCAGCAAAAACAAAATGGGAAAATGAATTCTTCGCTAGTATATCTCACCAGGAATGGAACTCCACCTGGAAACATGCTTACCATGGGAACAGGGAATTACAAGGTAAGCTTATTCAGTACTGAATAAGATTTTACAACAGTTTTATCTGTCCCATAGCAAACTTTTAGAACTAGGTCTAGCAACCAATGATAAATGCTGGAAATGTAACCAAACAGGAACCCCCCTTTCTCACGTGCTTTGGAGTTGTCCCACCTTAAATAATTTTTGGAGGAATATACACTTTACATGTAAAACCATCTTAGCAGCTGATCTATCCATCTCCCCTCTCATTTACATTCTGGCAATATTTCCACCCTTCACCTCCCTCTATTACAATCAGAAATTATGGCTATTGGTTGCAGCACTTGCACCCAAACATTTAATCTTAAAACACTGGAAAGAGCTAAAAGAGCCCTCCCTGGCTGAATGGTATAATCAAATGGGTTATACAGCAAATATCGAGAGAATTAGTTATTTGGTCTCTGACAAAATGGATACATTTCTTGAAGTTTGGGGTCTCTTTCTTCAATCAAATAACTGCTGAACCCTTCATGTTTCTGTTTTTACCCTGTTGCAATGTTCCACTCCTTAATTATTGGTTCTATGTCATAATTAAGCAATAAGCCACGAGGGGGTGTGGGTTATCCTGGGATTTACCATTGCTGGAGTGGTTTGCCCACAAGGTGCAGCCAAGTGGGTAAATCCATGCTAGCCATGGTAAATCCCCCAATAACCCAGATTATCGCTTATTGCGATTATAACAAGTACTGCTTTTTTTATTATTTAAAAAAAACAGTACTTGTTATAACGCTTAAATAAGTGACTCAGTAGTAGAGCAGTCAGTGTTTTTGTTTACTTTCCCATGATGTACAGAGCTGCTGTTTTACAGTCTCCGCTTAGCGGGGAAACAAAATGGCGGTTGGAGTGCCTCGATTTCACCATCGGATTGCTTTTTTTCCAAGATGCGGCTGGCTGGCACCTTTTGTGGTGATTATCAGAGGATTTAGAATGGTGGTAAGGTGCCAGTCAGTCGTTTTGATTGGTTGTTGTCTAAGGTCCATGATATAATAGCGATCAAGAAACAGCGAACGCTATTATGGTGAGGGCACATCGCTGAAAATCAATTTCAGCGATGCACACTCGGAGTGCAGAAAAAAAGGCACCCAAGACCTACAGGTCTCGTTTTTAATGCAGGGGATGTGCCCTTCGCACTCCCCCCCCATGGGGGGGCTTTTCCTCCACACACCTCTACTTATGGATTCTCAACTCCAGGGGGTGCATGTCGGGGGGGTGCAAAACCTGATTAAAATACATGCTGCCAGGTGGCAAAAAAAACAACCTGCACCATGCCGGATCAGAACTCGGTACCCCATGCCTCCCAGCCGACCATCCTCCCCACAACACCAGAGATCCAGCTCGGCAGCTGCTTGCCGCAACCCCTCCCACATGCCATCTCTCCCTTGCCTCTCCCCCTTCCATGGGTGCACATACATATACCTGCTAGTTCCTGTTGCTGTTTTCACCAACTGCAGTATCCGGTTGCCCTCCCCTCTGGGTAGCCGTGATCACAGTCACCGACACTGAGTCGCTGTTTTTCTAGGCGCTCAAATGCGATCATTATGGTCACAGACTGCCTTAATTATCCAATCCATTTGATGTAATACTGTAATTCCCTGTTACTATATAGTTTGTATAGAATACTAAATATACCTTTTGTTAGCATTAATAATTTGTTAGCTCACTAATTTTACATATTTGTACTCTGAAGTGATATGTAGTGCTGTCTCAGATATTATGCTGTTTCTTGTAAAGTTTTTTTTGTTTCGTCAACTAAAATTATTATGGAAAAAAAAAAGGTTTTGACTGGTGCTAACCCACCCATGCAAACTTCAAGTTATGCTTGCTAGTCTACAAGGACCTACATGATTTGGGACTGAAAGATATCCTGGCTCCACACACACTTTGTTTGCCCTCTCTGCTCCACCAGTGCTGGCCTGCTGTCTGTGCCCCTGTCAAGGCTGAAGTTATCCAGGGACAGATCGTTTATGGTGGCTGCTCCCATTCTGTGGAACACCCTGCCTGTCCACATCCATTCTGCAAGCACAGTTATGGCCTTCAAAGGGGCCCTAAAACCCCCATCTTTTTAATTTGACCTACTGCCTCTATCAACCTAATTTATGGAACTACTGCTGGTGTATAGTATATTCCTTTGAGCTATTTATGTATTTATTTATTTAGAAAGTGACATAGAAATACAGAAAATAATGGCAGAAAAAGACCCTTGGTCCATCTAGTCCACCCATAGATTCTAACCTACCCTGAGATTTAGAACGGGATTTCCAAAGCCTGGCGCAGGGCTTGCATCCAGCCTAACACCACAGCACAGATTCTGGAGTTGTGCTAAACCCTTTGCTGCAACGGCGCCTGATTTTATAATCTCAGGCACAGTTGCGACAGTTTCCACAGATTACAGTAGCTTTGGCCAAACATCTGGTGCAAGCTCCGTAATAATGGCCCACAGGACTGCCACACACGGGATGGAAAATCCTGTTAAGATTACCACGAGCCCCAAGCATTGTATTGTTGGCGCACTGGGGCTTGCGGTGATCTAATACTTTTGAAAATCCAGCCCCTAGTGTCTATACGGCCTTTTTGCACACACCACTCCCTCTCCCATGTTTCCTGCCTTACTGCTCTGCAAACCCATCCCAGGTCACTAGTAAGCCTTGAACTCTGTCCCGAACATGCTTGAAGCTGTTGATGCCTTTGGTGCCCACCATCTCATTTGGCAAGTTGTTCCATGGCTCAGCTTCTCTCTCTGTAAAACAGAACTTCTTCAAGTCCCTCCTGACTCTTCCTCCCCCGAGCTAACACTCATGTCCCCAGGTTCCAAATTCAGATTTGTTATTCCTGACATGTACAGAGAAGGTGCCTCCATTGAAAAGAGGGGACAACAGGGTACAAAAATTTCTTCAGAAAGAAAACAGGTGGATTTTACACTGGCCACACTAAACCATTTGTCCTGAGTGAGATGGATTTTAAACTCTTCTTGTGACATGAAATAGAGATCTTATAGGAGAAGTTTACTATTGCCATTTTGGCCATCATATAGTTTCTGGTCCCTTACATTTTGTATAATGTTATTAAATATTTTACATAGTATTTATGTGCACATTTCTATGTAGCTAACATGGTGTTATCTTATTCTACGGTACCAAACTCTTTACAGCGGAATAACTATTTAAGCTCTTCTCACATGCCCATCTATACATTATACACTCTCTCTCTCTCTCTCTCTCTCTCTCTCTCTCGGGCCTGCTAAGTTCAACCTGTACCAGGTATGGCATATTTTATCACTGATATGCAATAATGAAAGAAGCTACTCAGGTAGAGTAATAATGGCTATTTCTATGTTCTGCCTTTTGTGAGAGAACTTACAGTGCAGGAACCGCTGTCAGAGAGTGACCACCACTCAGTATGGCTCACATTGGATATGGGCAAGGAAGGAGTGGAATCTGGCACAAGAGTGGACTTCAGGAGGGCCAACTTTGTGAGGATGGGGGAAGTAGTAAAAGTGTACCTGACCAGAATTCAATCTAGTATGGATACTAACCAGAGGTGGGAGCTCATACAGCTGGGGATAGCAGATGCAACCAAAACCTGCTGCAAGGCCCAGAACAAGAAGGTGAGGGCTAAGAAACAGAGCTGGTTGAACAAGGAGGTCATGGAAAAGGTAAGGAGGAAAAGAGCTGCCTTTAGAAAGTACAAGAAAACAGGGAGAGGGGAGGACAGGGAGGAATACTTGACAGAATTGAAGGAGGTGACAAGGGCAGTAAGGGAAGCAAAAGCATCTACGGAACTCAGGCTGGCACAAGGCATTAAGAAGGGGGAGAAGGACTTCTTTCGGTACGTCAGGGAGAAAAGAAGCTGTAAGGACCACATAGTAAGGATTAGGAAGGAGGGGGGTTGGGTGGAAGCAGGGTGCAATAAGGCAGAAGCACTAAATGAGTACTTCTGCTCAGTATTTACTAAAGAGAAGAGGGGGTGACACCCAAGGGGGGAGAAATGGCAGAAACAGGGGGGGAAGGGGTGACAGATGGGGAAATCATGAAGGTCAGAGTTCGGGAGGGTTTGAAGGCACTGAGAGTGGACAAGGCGCCAGGCCCAGATGGTATCCACCCCAAGGTACTGAAGAAGCTTGCAGAGGTCCTTGCAGGACCTTTGGCAGACCTATTTAATG
The DNA here is from genome assembly GCA_016271365.2 of Neoceratodus forsteri. Lineage (NCBI taxonomy): Eukaryota > Metazoa > Chordata > Ceratodontiformes > Ceratodontidae > Neoceratodus > Neoceratodus forsteri. The sequence goes on from JADMNL010000022.1 coordinate 493,431,384, forward strand.
CCTCACGACATTCGGGGTGTGTATCAGGACTGGAGGATGGCTCCTGTGGTGCCCCTCCACAAGAGTGGCCCCAAGGATGAACCAGAAAACTACAGACCAGTGAGCCTCACATCCATCGTGGGTAAGCTAATGGAGACTATCCTGAAGGAGAGGCTGGTGGCCCTCCTAGAGGCCAAAGGACTAAAGGACAGCAGACAGCATGGCTTCATATGGGGCAGATCCTGCCAAACCAACCTGGTGGAGTTCTATGACTGGGTAACTAGGCAACTGGGCAGGGGCCATGCAGTGGATGTCCTGTATCTGGACTTCAGTAAGACATTTGACTCGGTGCCGTATGGAAGGCTGGGAAGTAAGTTAGAAGGCACAGGGGCGGATGCAAAGCTGGTGAGATGGGTGGAAAACTGGCTTCAGGGAAGGCAACAGATGGTGGTGGTGGGTGGGGAGCTCTCATACCCAAGGGTAGTGACGAGCGGTGTTCCACAGGGCTCGGTGTTGGGACCAGTGTTGTTTGGAATATTCAGTGCAGACATATCATAGGACATCAAGAGCAAGATCAGTCTGTTTGCTGAAGATACCAAGGTAGGAGTGGTGGTGGATGACCTAGGGGGATGGCAGGGGTTGCAGGATGATCTGGAAAAGCTTGAAACCTGGTCAGACACCTGGCAACTGGGCTTTAATGCCAAAATGTGCAAGGTGCTGCATTTTGGGATGAAGAACCCAAGGACGAGTTACCAGCTGGGGGGAGTGCAGGTAGCCCAGACAGAGGAGGAGGAGGAGAAGGATCTGGGGGTGCTCATTACAGGGTCAATGAACAACTTGGCACAATGTAGGAAGGAAGCTGCAAAGGTCAACAAAATGTTGGGTTGTATTGCAAGGGGTATATCCTCGAGGAGGGAGGAGGTGATTCTGCCACTGTATAGGTCACTAGTTAGGCCGCACCTGGAGTACTGCATGCAGTACTGGCACCCGTATCTGAAGAGGGACATTAAGTTATTGAAGGGGGTGCAGCACAGGGTGACAAAGATGATCAAGGGGCTGGGGGACTTATCATATGAGAGGAGGCTGAGGGAGTTCAACATGTACTCAATGGAGGAGAGGAGGGACAGAGGGGACATGACTGAAACCTTTAAGTACATAAAAGGAATAAATAAGACAGGTACAGAGGGGCTGTTCAAAATAAGGGAGGGGAGGGACACCAGGGGCCATGATATGAGACTGGAGGGAGGAAGGTTCAGGAGGAGATGAAGAGACACTTTTTTATAGAGAGGGTGGTGGCTGGGTGGAATGCATTACCTGCAGAAGTGGTATCCAGTAGAACAGTGGACTGCTTCAAAAGGGGATGGGACAGGACAAGGGGAAGGGTTAATGAAGGGGAAGGGTGTAAGGGAGGGGCAGCTGCAGAATAACGGGTGCTAGCTGCACATTCGAGCATACTTGATAGACCTCTAGGCCTTTATCTGCTGGCAAATTTCGTATGTACATATGTTTGTAATAAGAAGTACCCCTGTATGTGTGATTAGTATGGTCTAATTAATGCTTTTTTTCTAGGACATTGTTATACGTTTATTTATACCCAAACAAAGCTGTCAACATAAAGAGGAAGAACTTTGAACTTGCCTGAAGAAATATCATTGAGACGTCATTGCTTTAATTCTTTGCCCTCCCCTAGAGTAGTATATTCTGTGGCCTCTATACCTTTCCCGATGTACAGTGGCACCCCCACCCTTGCCTTAGCATTGTCATGTTGTGATATTTTTTATTGAATTTTCTGAGATTGCTAATTTGAGATCAAGAACCTCAAGGCTGCTTGGGCCTGTTACATTTTTGCAACTAATACACGCTCATTAAAAACCAATACATGCATTCTGAAACCAATATATACGCAGTGAAACCAATACAGAAACAACCAATACACCTTCACTGAAACAAATACATTTTCATTACAATCACTACATTTTCACTGAAACCAATATATTTCCACAAAACCAATACATTTCCACACAGTATATTGTATTTTGTGGCTAAGAACACCAGAAATCAGGTCTTGCGGGACGCCTTCCAAGATTGTCTGCTGGTACAGCTAGTTAGGGAACCCACCAGGCAGACCACAATTCTCAATGTGGTGCTCACTAACTCAGAGGCAGTAGGAGCTGTGGCAGTATGGAAGCCACTGGGGAATAGTGACCATAACTCAGTTTGGTTCAAACTGGCCCATGGGTCTGGCAAACTGCAACTGAAAGCTGAAGTCCATCATTTTAGAAGGGCGGCCTGCAATAGGCTGAGGGAGTTGGTCCACGAAAAGTTAGTAGGGGTTGATAACATAGGTGGGGTGGAAGAGAGAGTGGGGCAATTAAGGGGGCCATTTTTGAGGCATCTACGGTATGCATCAGAATGGCGACTAGAAAGAACAGGTTCAAGAGACAGTTTTGGTACTCGGCAAGGGTCAGGGAAGTGGTGAGGGCCAAAAAAAAATACATTCTACAAATATAGAGAAATGATCTGGGTGCAGCCAAAGTCACAGTAAACTAGGTAGGTAATTGGCTAAAGGGGCAAGAGCAGATGGTGGTAGTTAACGGGGTGAAATCAGAAGAGAGGGAGGTTATGAGTAGGGTTCCACAGACATTTGTCCTGGGTACAGTCCTTTTTAACATCTTCATCAGCAAAACTGTGAGGAAATCCAGGGCAGGTTGTGTCTCTTTGCAGATGACACGAAGCTCTAGGAGGGTGGATAGTGAAGATGGAATAATGGAAATGCAGAGAGACTTACAAAAGCTAAAAAGATGGTCATGGGTTTGGCACTTAAAATTCAATGTAAGAAAGTGAAAGGTAATGCACCTATAAATAGAAACCCCAGGACAGAGTACAAGATGGAAGGGGCGAAACTTAGCACTATGGCTGAGCAACAAGACCTAAGAGTTATCATCAGCAAATCTCTAAACCAATTGAATCAGTGCAAGAAGGTCTATAGCAAGGCAAGTAGGATGCTGGGATATATTGGGAGGGGTACTGATGGCAGAAAGGGAGAGATAATATTTCTTCTATATAGATACCTGGTGAGGCTACACCTGGAGTACTGCACCCAGTTCTGAAGTTCTCTTCTCAGGAAGGATAGGGACAGGCTGGAGACGGTGCAGGGCAAAGTGACAAAAATGATTCAGGGCCAGCGGGGCACATCCTTTGAGTGGCCTTTCAAGGCCCTGAATATGTACTTGCTGGAGACCTGAAGAAAGGGGAGATATAACAGAGACCTTCAAATTCCTAAAAGGAATTAACAAGGTGAACTGCGAGGAACTACATAGATTGAATACTAACTTGTGGTCACATGGACATGAATGGAAACTAACAGGAGAGAGGTTCAGGAGGGATGTGAGGAAGCACTGTTTTATAGAAAGGGTGGTGGAGCCGTGGAACACTCTGCTAGCCAAGGTGGTGGGTGCGAAAACCATTAGTGGTTTCAAGCATGGCTGGGACAGAGTGAAGAATACAGTGGTTGCCTGGGTGACAGAATCAGGGAGGAGAATGGGTGGAGGATGGTGAGGGCTAGAACCCTGGAGGAACAATAAGACACAGGGATTGATGAATTTGGTCAGAATGGATGGACCACTTGTCTTTTTCTGCCATTATTGTCAATGTTTCTATGTGTATGTCCACTGAAATCAATACATTTTCATTACAACCAGTGTATTTTCGCTGAAACCGATACATTTCTACTGAAACCAATATATAAGTACAAACACCAGTGCATGTTTACTGAAAACATAGAATGTGTTGGAAGAAAATGACTGCTTAGCCCACTCAATCTGCCCAGGTGTTTCCTGCCTAATCTGTCTCTACAGACTCTAACTGATATCTGGTGACCCTCCTTGCCTATTTACTAATATTCCCATGTCTATCCCATACATGCCTGAAACCCCCCACTGTTATTGTCTCCACCACTTCTCCTGTCAGTCTGTCCTAGGTATCTACCACTCTTTCAGTGAAGTAGTACTTCCTTATACCCCTCCTAAATTCCCCCTTCCCTCCAGCTTCATCCAATGCCTCCCGTACTGGTGCTCTTTCTCATTTGAAAAAGACTTTCCTCCTGCACCCTCTTCATCCCTGCAAGGTGCCTGTAGTTCTCTATCATGTCCCCTCTCACTCTTCTCTCATGCAGGGAGTACATGTTGAGATCCCTCAGGCTTTCCTCATAGGGCTTCTCTTGCAAACCCAGCACTAGGTTAGTTGCCCTCCTCTGGACTGCTTCCACCTGGTCTGTGTCCTTTCTGAGGTACAGCCTCCAAAACTGGACACAGTACTCCAGGTGGGGTCTCACCAGTGAGCAATACAGTGGCACCACCTCCCTCCTGCTGGAGATGCCCCTCTCTATGCACCCCAGAACCCCACTAGTCCTTCCCACTGCTTTTTCACACTGTCCTGAAACTTTAAGGTAATCAGTTACAATGATACCAAGGTCTTTCCTGCTCAGTGACTGTCAGTACCCCTCCCCCCAAATCCAGTAGTCCACTCCTGGGATCCTATGATCTAGGTGCGTGATTTTGCATTTTCTGGCACTGAACTCCAACTGCCATGCTCTTGATCACTCCTTAAGTTTCCCAAGATCCCTGCACACTCTTTGTACCCTTACTGAGTATCCACTCTATTATAGATGCTGGTATCATTTACAAAAAGGCATACCTTCCCTTCTAGTTCTGCACTGTCACTTATGAAGACATTGAAAAGGATTGGCTCCAATACTGAGTCCTGTGGCACCCTGCTAATCATGCTTCCACCATTAGAGTGAGGGCCAATAACCAACACCCTCTGTTGCTTAGCCATTAACCAGTTTCTAACCCAATTCACTACTTTGGATCCCATCCCCACACTGCTCAATTTCTGTATGAATTTCCTGTGTGGGACAGTGTAAAAGGTCAAAGGCCTTCCTAAAGTCGATAGGCCATGTCCACTGCGGTCCCCTGATCTATTTCCTGGTCACCCAGTTGAAGAAATCAATCAGATTTGTCTGGCATGACTCCCCGGTGAATTCATGCTGCCTGTGGTCTTGCAGCCCACAGGATTCAAGATATTGTACTAAACTTTCCTTAAGCAGAGTTTCCATTAATTTCCCCAGTAATGAAGTGAGACTGACAGGCCTATAGTTGCTAGCCTCCTCAGTCCTGCCACTGTTATGTAAAGGGACATCTGCTCTTCTCCAGTCCTTTGGAACCATGCATGTTTCCAGTGAACTGCTGAATAAAGTCATCAATGGGGTAGCTAGCACCTCCCTGAGTTCCTTTACTACTCTCCAGACTTGTCTGCCTTCAGAGCTGCAAGTCCCTTCAGGATTCTTTACTATGAAAATGGACTTGTGTGTTTAGGATGACAGTGTTTTTCTTGGTTCTCTTCTGTGCCATCTCCTCCTGCCACCCTCCTAATACTCACTATCCCTCCCAATGCTTTCCTCTTCTCACTTATGCATCCAAAGAAAGTCTTAGCTCCTTTAGCTAGCCCTTTGTCTACCCTTTCCTTTGTCTGCGTCTTTGCTCTCCTCACCATCTTTCCTGCTTTCTTCTGTTTCACTTGGTATATCTCCGTCTTCCTTCCTTTGCATTTCATTAGACCTCCTGAATGCCACCCTTTTTTCCTTCAGCACCTTGGCCACTTCACTAGAGAACTATAATGGCCTATTTTTTTCTACTTCTGCTTTTACTCACATCCTTCAGGCAGAGGCTGGTTGCCTTAATTATCCCTTCTTTTACTGTTCTCCACTGTGCCTCTGCCCTTCCCTTTCAATCTCTTCTTATGAGACAGTTTTTGAGAGTCACCCATTTCTTTAAAATCCACCCTCCTGAAGTCCAGGGTTCTTTCCCTTGTATGGTTTACCTCTGCTCCTGTCTTTATGTTACACTGCACTGTATGGTGATCACTGGTACCTAGGGGACTGCCCACTGTGATGTCCGCAATGCTGCACCTATCTGTACATATCAGGTTCAGTGCTGCCCCATCCCTAGTGGTTCTTTAACTAGCTGCTTGAGAAAAGCCTGTTGTAGGGAATCATGGATGGCCCTGCTCCTTGTCAAAGCCACGGCTGGAAGGCTCCACTCCACACCTGGCAGACTGAAGTCACTGACTAGCATCATCACCCCCTTACTTGCCATTCTGATGATGGCTTCCCCAAGTGCCTTATCCAGCTCCTCTCCCTGTGCCAAAGGTCTGTACACTGCCCTTGTACAGCGAGTGAGCCTGCCTCCAGGATGACCCACAGCACCTCCAGCCCTTACCTTTCCTCCTGGTTACCCCATACCTCTATGGCCTTGATTCCCTCCATCACATATAGTGCAACCCCTCCTCCCTGCACTTTCTCTCCTAAACAGAGAGTAACTAGGTATGGTCATGTGCCAGTCATACCATGATGGCCTCCAGGTCTGTAATTTTATTTTCTAGACTCCTTGTACTGGTGCACATGGCTCTCCATATCTTACTGCCTCCCTGCCTCCTTGCTTTCCTTCCCCCTTCCTGTCTGTGCTTTTCCCCTGAAGCTCCACCTCACTAATCTCTTCCCTTACCTTTTCCTTTCCCTGTCTCCTTTACTCCTTTAGTCTTGCTTACCTGATTTATATCCCCCTTTACCTCTGCCTTGTTCCCACCCCTGCAGGGTTGCCACCTTTAAATTTGGCAAGAAACAGACCAATTTAGCCATGCCCATTTGCCTAAGGCCATGCTTACTTCCACCAGAGGAGCCAGAGCCTTTCTAAAAGTGTGTGTGGGGGCGGCAAGGGTCTGGGGGTAGCCAGGGGTGTCCCCCAACAGCTATCCCCTAGGAGTGTAGCAATGGTTATGAGGACTAATAAATGCTGTTCAGACACAGACACAACTGGTTGACATAGACGCAACAACATAAAGCCTTATGTACAACTTATTGTTTTCAGATCTTTCCAAAGAGGTTATGGCATGTGTCACTGGCACCACAAAAGTTACAGAAAACATTTTTAAGATCCATAGAATCAGTCAGATGTTTGTGAAGATTGAGGAAGAGGAGGTGGATTAGATGTTGCTCAGTCATGGATAACCTTAGGTATGTTTTCAGCCGTCAAAGGCACGAAAAGCTATGCTCAGCCATAGCATTAGACATTAGGATAGTAAAATAGATTCTTAAAAGTTTATCAGCTTGTGAAAAAAGACAGTGCATTTCTGATCTTCCTGCCAAGATTTCTAAGATGGTGCCATAGGATGTGATATATTGTGAGTTTTCAAAAGACTCAGCAGCATGTTCAGCTGTATTAAAAGTCTGTCAAATGCAACATCACCAGAGTATGTATCAAATATCTGTTGAGGTATTTGATCACACGGCTGACCATTGATAGCATCAATGAACACTTTTTCTATGCTAATGAAAAGTAACAAAGTGGGCTGGTCAAACCTGCAGTTCAGTTTAGCTGTGACCAAGTCAATCAGCTCAAAAAACTGGATTCTAAAGTACTCTTCAGGAGTTGCCCACTGATGAGGCTCTGCACCGTCATCATAGCGATGTGATGTTCTTCGTCTCTGGGGCATGGTAGGATCCTCTATTAGTCCATCATTACTGGTTCACTGTGCATCCTCAAAGACTTGGTTACTTGGTTACTTGGTTAGAGGGACAAAAGAAGGAGAAAGCCCATAGATATTGTCCTCCACATATGTGGATCATTGTCAATGGTTCCTATCTAGTTAACCATTTGTCCAATTTAAGTTTAAAAGTCATAAAGGAAGGGGCATCTACAATATCCTGGGGAAGTGTGTTCCATAGTCTCGGGGTTCTTATGGAAAATAAATTTTGTCTTTTATTGGTTTTACATTTGGCTATATCCAGCTGTTTGTTATTCAGCCTGGGTCCGATTTTCCTAGTTGCAAAAGAAATACCACATTGCCTCATCAAGATTGGGTTTTGAATAATCTTGAAGAGTTGGAGTAATTCCCCTCTTGATTGTCTCAATTTGAGTGAGTGTAACCCCGTTTTATGTAGTCTAGTTTTGTAGTCCGCCTGTGCCAAGTGGGGAATAGTTTTAGTGACTCTTCTCTGAATCCTCTCAAGCCTGTCTGTGTCCCCACAGAGGTACGGACTCCAAAATGGAGAACCGTAATCAAGATAAGGTCTAATATGTGATCTGTACAGCGGAATAATACACTACTCGGTTCTAGAAACAAAAGTACAGTTGATTTTACGAAGAAGTGAATTTGTTTGGTTTGCTATTTTATTGCAATGTGAAACTTGGGTCAGCTTATTATTGATTAGAATCCCTAAATCTTTTTCTAAACAAGAAACCTTAATAATGGTGTTGTTTAGTGTATATACTTGTTGGGGGTTGTTTTTCCCAAAGTGCAGGACGGCACACTTGGCTGTGTTGAACTCCATTTTATTAATGAGGGCCCAGTGCTCAATAGATGAAAGATTGTTGAGTAGAATTTGTCTATTTGCAGCATTGTTAACAGCACCACCCAGTTTGGTATCGTCAGCAAATTTTATGAGGATATTTGAAGAATGAATTTTCATATTGCTAATGAAGATATTAAACAGAGTGGGTCCCAGGACAGAGCTCTGGGGAACTCCGCTTGTCACCCTGCCCATATCTGATAGAGTGCCATTAACCCGTACCCTCTGAGATCTATTTGTCAACCAACTTTTTATCCATAACACAAGAAATGCAGAAAATCCTTGCTGAGTAAGTTTAGAATAAGAATGCTATGAGGCACTTTGTCGAAAGCCTTGCTGTAGTCCAGCAAAATAACATCGGAAGGAATGTTTAAATCTAGGTTAGAACTAATGGGATTGTAGAAGGTCAATAAGTTAGTGGTGCATGACAGACCAGATCTGAATCCATGTTGAGAGATATCTGTAAGATTTAAGGATAATATTTCCTTGTCCAAGAGTGCTTTAATAACTTTTTCAAGTAGTTTACAGGGAATAGAAGTTAAGCTAATGGGGGGATAGTTATTAACTAGTGAATGAGAGCCTTGCTTGTGTATAGGGGTAACTATTGCTGTTTGCCAATCAGGTGGGACTGTAGATTCATGGAGTGATTTAATTAAAGATGATTGTAAGCGGAAGAGTGATTGTTTCTTTGGTGCCCAGGAGGAATTTTGAGCATATACCATCTGGACCAGGACTAGTGGATTTCTTTAGGGCTAGTAGTAGTAGGTTATAGGTGTCTTTCTGCTGGACTAGTTGCTCGTTGATATTAATGGGTGGTATGGCTATTGTGGGTTGTAAGGGGTCTTGAGTAAATACTGATATAAAGTAGTTGTTTAGTGTAGAGGCTACAACAAGATCAGAGTTTATTATTTTATTGTTAAGCATAAGGGGTCCGATTGATTTATTATTTCCTTTTTTACTGTTTAGGTAAGCATAAAGTGATTTGTGTGTGTCCTTTGTATGTGCTATGTGGAATTCAAGATTTCTTTTAGCTGCTAGTATTGATTTTTTAAGTAATCTTACTGATTCTCTGTACTGTATTATTAACTTATCATTATTACTTGTAGGTGATTTTTTTTAGACGTATAAATAGTTTGCATTTGCATCGTATTTGCTTTTTAATGGATGAGTTATACCATGGAGGTATTTTTCCTTTGCAGTTGTGGGTACATTTATTTGGGACAAATTTATGTTCGACTAGGAATATTTGTGATTTTAAAAAGTCTCATGCCTCGATTGTATTAAGGGGAGATAAGATGTTTGTCCAATCAATATTACTTAAGTGTTCATTTATTTTTTGAAAATCTGCCCTTTCATAATGTTTGATTGTTTTTTTATTAGGTACCGAGCAACGAGGCACGGTTATGGTAAAGAATATTGATTTATGATCACCATTGCCAAGTGGGTCAGATATATGCAGATTGTTTACAGGAACATCTAAGCTAGCTATAACAAGATTTAAAATATTGTTACCCCAAGTAGGTTCTTTGACTAGCTGGTACAAACCCAAAAGACTGTGTGAAAATCCTCTGAGTCTCTCATTTTCATCAGATGAGCCGCAGCATTTCAACAGTAGAATTAACAGCCTCTGACATAATATTTTTTGACTGTAGCACCCTAGCCACTTCTTTAGCTGCTGAAAAAATCTTCAATGACACCTTCAGACCAAAAAACACATCAACGCATGTCATCAGAGCTTGAAGTCCAGGTGCTTTCTTCGCTGCTTCTGTGTTACCCCCAGCGGCAATTATTTCCTCTAAAATGTCATAAAAGGCTTCGTAATTAAATAGTACTGATTCAATTGCCTGAGTTCTTGCCATTTAGCAAGTGGGACAGATAGGCTTCAGTGCATGTTGTAAACCTCCTGATGGGGAGGAGGAGGAGTAGGAGTCTGGAATATTCTCAGACATGGCCAGTCTTTTTGGCAATGACAGAATAATTACATGAAGTTCCTGTAGTATGCTCAAAGCACTTTGAATCTTATTCTACAGGAAGCTGGTCGCAAGTGTACCATGATTCAAACTGTGGTTCATATAATGAAGTGAAACAGCCTTTGGAGAAATGTCTTTGATTCATTTAGCTGACAGCTGACCCTGAACAACTGATGCATCATCGTAAGTTTGTTCTCTCATGCAATCTATATCTAATCCACAACATTGTAAAAAGATCCTTTATTTTAAGGAAAATGGATTCTGCATCAGTTTTGGGACAGTCATACATTCCTATAAAATCTTCACCTATGACATAGTCCTATGACACCCACTGTAGTGACAAAGATAACTGCTCATGTTCAGCTACATCTTGTGTTTCATCAACAATAATGGAGTAGATCTCTGCCTGCTTAATCTGCGAAAGAAGACAACTGAGGCACTCTCAATACATTTCCTTGATCAGTTCATTCAGAATACCATGCGATGAATACTTTGTATTAAAGGTTTGTAACTCGGGGTTATTTTGCGACACTAGCTCGACTAGCTTGCAGAAATTACTTTCTTCATCTGTATGACCTCTAACAGTGAGACCCTGCCTGACAAGAAATTGCAAACAGTGTAGTTGTTCTAAAAGGTACCGCCGGTTCTTTTCTTGCGCAGCCATCTATTGATGAACAAATTGTGACTCCACAGGTACTTATTTCAATAAGCATTGCATTTCAGCAAACACTCCCTGTGAAAATGTGAATTTTCATGCAAATCGAAATCTGCAGGACAATTTTTCCAATTATTCATTCCGACTTTCATGAATGCATCATCTCTGCATTTTGAAAATCTCAGTAGATGTTTTGCTACTGCAAAACGACGAACTGCACAAAAAGCTATCATTCGAGTTTTGCACAGAACAAGCCAACCTCATGGATGTTGCTCATGGATGTTTCATATATTGTCTTAAGCCTTCCTTTATTGTGTTGCCGCATCAGTGTTGTAGTTTTGTCTTCACATGGCTGACTGTGCACCCTTTTCTTTGTAACACTGTTCCTGTATATTTTTCCTTTGTAACCTCCTGGGTCGTACCTGAAAATAGGCATTATTTGTCTAGCGTGCTTACCTGGTACACAAAAACTAAATAAATATATAAATATCTGTTTTTATACCACTCATGGTTGAAATATCTTTCTCACACCTTTTCCATATACTCTAGTGGTCTCTGTCTTAGGGACTTTCAGTTGAACTGCCATACCCGAGTCTTTGCTGACATAGCATGGTCCATTGCATTCTATTTCCATACCATTATCTGTGTTAGCCATTTGTTCTCCTGACTCCACCCTATTCTGAAAATCTGCCATCGGTGCTGGGTCCAGAGATGTAGGCCTTGTGGAAGTTGTGGACTGATCAGTCTCACTTGCATTGCTTGGCAATGGTAATGTAAATGCACCAAAATTAGATTTTACCTGAATCAGTTTTCGCTTATGTGCTGGTTCAACAGCTGCTTGTTCTTGTTCACTCATTGCTGCTTATTTAAGTCCTGACCAGAAGAAATTATAGCCAGTTGTTATCACTGTATCTCCCCTTCACACCAATGCCCTCTTGCCCAGTCTGCAAAGTGTGCTTTTTAGTTAACTTTTTTTTTAATCCGCTTCAGTTCGGCACCATAGTGCTGCCCCCAATCCTTAAGTCCTTCTTTTTCCTTATATAATGAAAAACAGCAGGAAGTAGGAGCTATGTTACTTTTTATGTCCCTGTGCCCTTCCCACCAATGTCCACTTGCCCAGTAGTCTGCTGCAAACTTTGCTTTTAAGTTAAGTCTTGTTTTTCTTTAATTCACTTCAGCACCACAAAATGCTGCTCCCAATCCTTAATTCTTGCCAGCAAAAAGTGACAGCAAGGAGCGGTGCAGGAGTCAGGACAATGGCCCTCCCCACCAATAACCACTTGCCCAGTGCCCAGTTAAAAGTTAAAGTTTGGTATTATGTTAACTTTATTTTTGTTCATGGCTAATCACTTCAGTAGCACCACACTGACTGCTGCCCCCCCCAATACTTAACATTTCTTCCTTATTTTTCCTTATCCCTAATTTATCTTGGCTGACCTGCCTTCTTCCAACCTGTTTTTCCGTGTTCACTCTCCCTGACCCTGTATGCTCCTTTGCTCACTGATTCCCTCACTCCCTAGCTTAATAAAAATTCCTCCAGTCCAAATAATTGCTCTTTCCTTTTTGTCTCCTGATAATGTCCCTGCCTAGAGCAGCCTATAAAGTGTGTATGTGTCTGGTGGTTTGGGTTTTTAAAGGGTTGGGAACTTGAACTTGGTTGGGAGGGTAAGGTTTGTTTTTTTTTTACTTCTTACACAGCAGTTTTAGTTTTTTTTCCCCTGAATCTAATAACACCCCCACCACCACCACCACCACCACAGCGACCTAGTCAGTGTCTGTCTGGTCAGGATTTTTAAGGGTTCAGTGTTCCAGTAACTAGTTCAGTCCAAATAACTTGTCTTAATTTTTGCACCCTGATAATAAGTTCTTAACTGTTAAAATCAAGAACAGAAAAAGAAAACAAGATGAAAAAATGGCCCACGACGGAGCGAGCTACTGTCTGTCTGGCCTGTCAGTCGCCGATGAAAAGAGCAAGCTGCTGCTGGATTCTCTCTCTAGTATGGCACTGCAACAATGAGCCTGAAGCAGCTTAGCAAAGACACCTGACTGTGTCTGTCCAATCAGTGAGTGCAGGCAGCTTGGCAGTAACATGGTCATGTGATTAGCCTGCAGCTCCATGGAGGACCCCCTTAGCTGACTGCCCTATGCCTGTGTGGAGAACACAGTTTCCAAATCTCCATCCATCCTGGCCTGTCGCTACCACCCAAACGCCCACAGTGACCCAACCCATACTGGAGCGGAGCTGGCCAGAAGAAGAACAGAGTCAGAAGTAGACAACACACAGTGTAAGTCCAGTCCAGCATGTGCTGCACATCGGGTGCCTTAGTAGCCAGCCTGCCCAAATTAGCTCTTCCAACTCTGACTGAGTCTAGACTCTGCTGCTACCTGCCAGCTATGGCACTGTATGGCTTGTTGCTGTACTCTGTCACCTGGGCTCAGCATGGCCATGAGCCAAGCAGCCCCAGAACTAAGTTTTTTTTTAAATTTCTGCAAGAAAAAAGTGAGGGGGAAGGGCCCCCTTACCTTTAAAAGTATTGAGGCCATGACCCCCTAGCTCCTGCACCCCTGACTTCCACCGGACTGGTATGTCACATGGGCTGCTGGCTGTTCAGATTTTTGATGCCTAACCTGCCTTGCCAGCTTACTTGCTTAATAAAATAACTGATGATCAACAGGGAAAGGCAGAGATTTAATAAATAATTCAACAGTCCCTCCCCCTTGTGACTGAATGGTAAAAAAAAAAAATACCCTGGCTACATGACAGTTCATCATGACCACTATGCTGCTGACAGGAAGGTCACCAGTCACCTAAGTTTAATTCCAGATTAACCAAAGTTAATTTATCCTTAGTAATTTAACTGAGATTCGACTGAGCACAGATAATAAGTAAAATATTCCTTTAATGAAGGCATATACATATTACAGGGGTGTGGTAGCCCCCCATAGGGAGTGCTAGCTGCACGTTTGAGCAGACTTGATAGACCTCTAGGCCTTTATCTGCTGGCAAATTTCGTATGTTTGTATAGTTAGGGTTGAGTAGGCTGTTTAATGCTAAACCCCAATTTTAGGACAACTAAACCATCTTTTTACAAATTTTTTTTAAATGACTCCATAGGGTTGTAAAGGGGAGCCCGTTGTTTACATGTATACTGAAACTGCATTTATTAAAGTAGGATAAATGCAGTTTCATAGCACTTGAAAATTGTAAACACAGCCACTCCTGATTCAAAAATCCTGCTCTAAGAATCCTAATATGGCTGCCTTGATGATGTCAATGAAGAGAGAGAGATGCCCAGCTGTGCAGATGTATTCTAGCTCTACTAACCATATTCAAATGCTAATAACTTTAAAATGAAAAATTATGGCATGGTACTATGAGCACAAAAGTTGTTCAGCACAAAAATATCTACAAAATGAGTAGTGTTTCATTTACATATACCATTTAGGTTGCTTTTAAATTAGCAAGAAAAGCTGCTGAAAATTCATTTTTTTTTCACTTTTTCAACAAACAAATGCAAATAACATTAAAACAAAAAAGTAATACCATGATACTTTGAGCATGACATTTGTTCAGCACAAAAATATCTACAAAATGAGTGGTGATTTATTTATGTATACCTTTTAGTTTTTTTATAATTAGAAAAAACAGCAGGAAATTACATTGTTTTCACTTTTTGCAACAGACAAATACAAATAGCTTTAAAATGAAAATGATAGCATGGTACTTTGAGCACAAAGGTTGTTTCAATGGTGGTGTAGAAAGGGGAGCGGACAATAGAATGTGGCCTACATCATAGAGATCACTGAGATGGAATTTGACAATTTCCAAGGTGTGGTAATCTGGGGGCCATCCATAAGAGGACTATGTGGAAATGGGCTACTCTAGCATAGTACATTAAATTTGGCAAGTTAACTCCCTCCAGACTGGTAGGGAACTGCGGTACGGGTAGACGGATTTGCGATCTCTGCCTTGCCCATATGAATTTAAATATTATCTTATGCCAGGACTTAAAGTAGAAAGATGAAGGAAGGATTGGCAAGGTTTGAAAGAGGTAAAGAAGGCATGGAAGTATGTTCATTCTTATAATTTCTACGTGAGCAAAAAAGTGAATTGTTAGATGATTCCATCTGTCTAAGTCTTGCTGTAGTATGTTAGGCAGTGGTTCATAGTTCACTACTTCCAAGTTAGCAAGATCTTTAGGTATAATTATTCCAAGATATTTCAGTTTAGTGGTGTGCCATTTTATCAGGAGCAGTTTTTCAGCATCGACGAGGGGGAGTAAGAATTGAGGAGGACTTTGTGCTTATTTAATTTAGTTTAAACCCAGCCAGTTGTCCATATAAGTAAATTAGTTTCCAGGCAGCCAGGACAGAGTGCTCTGGGTCCAATAATGTCAAGAGGATGTCATCTACGTATAACATAATTTTGTGTTCCTGTTGTCCCACTGGGATTTCCTCTACATTAGGGTCTAGACATAATGCCTGGGTGAGCGGTTCAATATATAATGCAAATAACAGTGTTGAGAATGGGCATCCCTGACGAGTGTCCCATTGCATGGTGATAGGATGGGATAGAGCCCCATTATCTCATATACATACTTTGGAAATTTTGTATAAGGATTGGAGCCATGTTGAAAACTGTGTTGGGAAGCCAAAGGTTGACAGAAAGCCCCACAGAAAGTCCCAGGAGATCCTGTTAAATGCTTTTTCACACTAATTAATGCTGTGGGAATTTGTTTAGTTTGGACCCTTTCTAGGAGAAGCAGAGCTTGTCAGATGTTGTCCATTGTAGGACGCTGATTAATAAATCCCAACTGATCTGGGTTTATTAGCTAGGGGACAATATTCTCCAACCTTTTGGCTATAATGGCCATGAGAATTTTATAATTCACATTTGGTATGGATATGGGGCAGTATGATGTGGGACATATGGGATTTTTGTTTGGTTTTAAGATAGTAGAAATCATGGCATAACCCCATGAAGTGGCAGGGAGTGTCCTTCTGTTACATCTGAGATGGCTCCTAGGAGGAGGGGAAGTATGGGTTCTGAGCATTTTTTTGTGCCACTCAAAAGGGAAGCAGTCTGCTCCGGGGCATTTCTGAGTTTTGGCATCTTTGATTTGAAGTTCTCTTTCCACACAGCTTATTGGTGCTGTGAGGTGGAATTTCTGCTGTTCCAAGAGCTGAAGGAGTTTTAACCTGGATAGAAATGGGAACTATGTGTTATTTGGGAGGAGTGGGGGGATGTATACAGCTTTTGATAATAATTATGGAAAATGATTTGTTTTTGTGAATCTTCATGTGTAATCTGTTTTGTAATGGGGTCTCTTAATTTGAGGATACAAGCATCCTTTCTAAGGACTTTGAGTTTGCAAGCTAGGTTACGAGTTCCCTTTGTGCCTCCTTCATAAGAGGACTATCGTAGAAATGCCATTGCTTGTTGGACCTTTATGTCCATTAGTTTCTGTAATTGTGATTCAGTTTCTTTTATCCAATTGCTGACCACCTGATCATTTATTGAATATAGTAATTGGTATGTTGTTAACTGTTCCATTAGAGTATTGTATTGCTTCTCTAGCTCCTTTTTCTTTTTAGAAGAGTATGCTATTATTTCCCCCCCCTTAAGATGGTTTTTACTGTATCCTATAGTATAGACAGGGAAACAGGATGGTTTAGATTGTTTGTAATTATTTCAGGAATACAGTCCGCCATTAAGTCACAAAACTGTCTATCTTTTAGTAGGGAAAGGTTTAACCTCCAAAAGGAGTTTTTTTGTGTTTCCCTAGGTTTATTTTTAGAAGTGAATGGTGGTCCAAAAGGATTCTTCGACCATAGTTGAGATCTTGTATAGTTGTGAAGTGTTTAACTGTGGTAAAAAAAATAATCAATTCATGAGTAGGATTCATGCCCGGGTGAATATATATATATATATATATATATATATATATATATGCCTTTTGAGTTGGGAAAAGCCGCCACCAGATGTCTATTAAACCCAGGTGATTGAAATTGTCTTTAATATATCGCTGATTGAAATCTGACATCATTCTGTGTGCTTTGGGATTAGTGGTGTCCAGCTCAGGGGAGAAGACTATATTAAGATCTCCTCCCATTATAAGCTGGCCCTGAAAAAAATCTAAAAGTTTGTTCAGAAACATCTTCACCACTTTGGATTCTGTGCTGGGGTAAATATATATACTTACTAGTGTGTCGTCTTGTTGGTAAAGGCACCCCTGAACAATGACAAAATGTCCCTGGATATCTGTGCATGTTTCACTTCAAAAGGGATAGTTGAGGGATCAGAATAGCCCTACCCTCTTCCTGCCACTTGAGTGGGATGCAATGAACACTCTGGGCCTACGACCCCAAGAAAGTTTATGTTTGGGGGGGTAAATTCTCTTGTAGAAAAAATACATCCGCTGGGTGGTGATTAAGATATTGCATTAGTCTGGTTCTTTTGATGTTTTTTTTTAATGAATTAATAAAATGTATTTATTTATTTTATTTATTACAGTCTCAGATTACAACTCTCGAGCTTAAAGCTCATTAACAGAGGTTCCACGTCCAGAAAAAACAAACAAGGCAAAACATACACATATTTCATGAAATAAGGTGGTGACAGACAAGATCTAAAACATATTACCATACAAGGCAAAAGTAGTTTACATATGAAAGAAAAAAACAAGCAAGTACATCACAATGTTTATATCAGGAATAATTACACAAAGAATATGACCAATAACAAGGAGTGGAGAAGAGTGAGTAAGAACAGTGAGGGAAATCAGCTTAGCCAGTAACCTTTGTCGAGAAGGAGGGATAGATGGGGGTGAGGGAAGTGTAGGTAGGAAAGATGTTGAGGGAAGTGGTGGTAGTGAGATGTGGAGAGAGGTTGTAATGGGGGGCAGGGGGTAAGTAGGGTTGAGCAGAGGGTGCACAGGAATTGCGTTAGATTGGGCAGGTGGTAGAAAGGAGAAAAGAATCAATTGGGGGAATAGGAAGCTGAAATAATAAGGACTGACCTAAAACAGAAAACCGGTTGGTGGAAGCAAGGGCACTTCTTAAGGCATATGAGATGTGAGTGAAATTTTGATTTAAAAGGTCCAAGTTTGTACAGACACGCTCTAAAACAGTCCATTGATGTTTTGGGAGAAAATTTTTACTGAGTTGAGTAACACTGTTATTTTATTTATTTTTCCAGGAATCGAAGGTTGACTGAGGGACATAAGAGGACAATCCCCCTGTAGTCTGAAACCTCAGCGTCAGTAAATAATCCTGAAGGATGGCACAACTGACTCATGATCCCGAAGGAATCCTGGTTGCTAGGCAGTCACCTTGAAGCAGCCTTGTTTTATTTATTTTTTATTTAGTTTTTGTTTACTGGGTAGGTGCGCTAGCCATAACAATGACTATTTTCAGGCACGACCCGGGAGAATAGAAAACAAACTTCTGGAAACTAACAGTAACAGTACATTCTTAGAAGTAGTCAGAGTAATGGGTACATACAAGCAGGTAGCAACATTGGTAATGCAGTATCATTGTTGGATCATTCCAGATACACAACGTATGGTAATATCAGTACTATATTTAAAATCAAGTGCAATAAACTGATGTAACCAAGCTATATGTGTATGTCTCTTTGTTTTTTGATAAATAGAAAATCTTGTCTCTAAATATAATCTTATGCATCTACAAAAACAAAAATTTAACAGTATAAAAAGCAAACATGGTACAAAAACTTTTAGGAAAAACTTTACACATTTGAAGAAGTGCCCAACTGGGCCAGTAAAACTGGGAGGAACTTTGCTTGTGTCCCTTTAAGGACTCTCTCCAACAAAGTCCCCTAAAGACAACTTGGAATTTTATTAAGGTACCCATGTAAAACTATGCTAGACAGGCTAGGGGTTTCAGGGTAGGAGGTGTTACTAGGGTGTAGAGACACCCTATCCTCTTGGGAAGCTATACTGTCCCAACTTAAAACACGGGTAAAGGAGGGGTATCCACCCAGTCTCTGTTACGTAAGGAGCGGGGGGGAGGGTAAGCAAAAGAAGCAAAAATAGTGTGCTGCTTATGTGTATCATTATTCAGGATAGGGATCATGCATCCCTCCAGGAGGCATTTCTTGGAAATGGGAAAAGGAATTTTTTTTTTATTTTTAATTATTCACTTTTCCCTTTTTTATTAACTTTTTTAATCCTTCCCTTTTCCCTTTCCCTTGTCTGCAGTTATTGAAGCTTTATGTTCATAACGTCCAGGTTTAGACCCATACCTGGAGGAAAGCAAGCTATGTTAATGGGAGAGAACACAGAAAAAGAACTGACAGGTATACTTAAGTTTATACTCTAATTCTTAAAATGTTACAGTTCAGGTCCCCCTCCCCCATTTTTCCCCTCCTCCTTTTTTTTTAGCAGAGTGGGTTATTGAATACTACCAGGCTACCTGGGAGGATTTGTTTTCCCCTTATTTATTTATTAACTTTTGGTAACCGGGTAGGTGCACTAGGCAACAGTCCTGCCTATTTTCAGGCACGACCCAGGAGAGTACAACAAGAGTAATAAAATCAAGACAACAGCACAGTATCAACAGATCAAATACAGTCACAACAGTATGGGAGAACATTATGATTCCTTTCAGCTCCCCTTTTCCCTTTCTGTTGTCCCCTGTCCCTACCTTTTCCTCATTCAAGAGCTTCCTTCTTGTTAAGATGTTTCATTGCTATGTAAAAGAGAGAGAATTACCTTACAGTTGTCTGTAGGATTCCTCAAACCATCCTAGCAGATTTCGTACAACTGTGTTTTAAATGGAAGAAGGGCAAGCATCTTCATCCATGGTGGTTTCGGGGGGGGATAGATATTGGGGAGGGTGGCAGAAAATCACTGCCAGAGGGAATGCTTCTCATCTCACACCCTTCCCCCTTCTCGTCACTTAACTCTCTCCTTCCCTTCTCCTCCCACCTGGGGCGAGAGAATTCTGGCAGGTGTCCATAAGGGAGTGTTTAAATACCTGAGCCATCCACTTAGTAGTTCAGAAATAGGTTTGACAGTTTCTGGATCAGATCTCACCACATCCAGTGTGGAATCTAGTGCTCTGGAAACATTACTCAGTGGGACCAGGGCACTTTGTCTGAGAATCACGGGTCATAAAAACAACTAAGCTACCATAAATCTGTCATATTAAGTACCATAAGGAAAAAAACACATAATGGGGGGGGGGGGACATGCTGCAATAGTCAAGTTAGAAAATCAGCCGTTACAGACATTAATTTATCCTGGAACCTGACCAGAGATCTGTTAAAATGTTTGTTCGTTGGGGGAATCCAAGGATAGTCTTTTGCGGTGGCGTAGCGGAGCCTCGAGGCATATCCATAAGTTACAGGAATTGGAACAGCAAAGAGTTTCGGTAGGGGAGAACTCCAGTCGCCATGAGGCTCTGCCATTTTCAACGGCCATAGTTTCAAGTTTTTCTCCCTTCTTCTACTCTCCTCTCCTCATAGCTGAGCACTGTTGTTTCAATTTCCATACATTTCATCACTGTTTATTTTCCGTTCAGTTCGAACTGTGTTGTGCTGTACAGAAGTCCTCTGTAGCCCTCCAAAGTACACCCATTACTTTCCCAGTGAAAAATGTAGCTTGATTTGAATTGTAGGGAGAGGAGAGTGTAAGGAGCTAGTTGCAGTGTGGGGGAAGCACTGCTGGTATATTGTACATAGGCTAGTGACGTGAAATGGTGTGAAATGGATTCCAGGGAGCTCATTGTCTTGCTTGAGCGCATGCAGGACGATTTTGAGGCAAGGAAGGGGGTGTAAGAAGGGTAAGGGGAAACCCCCAAGACATACCGTCAAGAGTGTTACTGACTGGAAATCATTGAGGTCAAACCCTTTCTGAGAAAAATATAAACACACCCAGTAAGGCCCTACCTGTGACTTGGCAACATTCTACTATGGGAAATAGTACACAGGTTTTATGAGTTGTGAGGACTGGATGATTTATGTCACCTCTAGCGATCCCCCAAACAAAACTCCATCAGTGATAGTCATATAGAGGCCCCCATGTAACCCTTCCCCCTCCCAATACCCCCTCCCCATCTACCTCTTGGGTGTTTCTCAGCTAACCGATCTCACCCTCAGGAGCAACTGGATTTATGGCAAAGGAAGAATTCAGGTGTCAGCTCCAGCTCGATGAAAAGATTGTAGGTGTGAGACGATCGCCGCCATGGTGTCTTTACCATGTTGTAGTCTCTGCACCTTGGTTTTTGCTTGTTGCCATCTCAGGGTTTGATTAGACGTTTTGTTGTTCTGGGATGGTTGCAGTTCTTTGATAAGTCCTCTACTGTGTAGATCGTCCGCTGCCTCCTCTGCTGATTAGTATTGCTTGGGGCCATCGGGGTAGTGAACTACAAGTCTGGCAGGATATGGGGTATGGAATTTTAAGCTGTTTTGGTGAAGATGAGGAAATAGAGGCAAGGAGGCCCATCTCAATTTGGTAGTCTCAGGCGCATAGTCATTATCAAATAGCATCTTCGATTGGCCATAAAAAAACTTCTGCTTCTTCCAAGCATTTTGCAATATTTTTTCTTTTATAGTGAAGTTTAGAAGTTTTATGACTATTGAGCATGGCTTAGCTTCTGTTGATGGAGGTTTGGGTCCCAGCGCTCGGTGGGCTCTTTCGATATCAATTGGGAATTCTGGGGGTAACTCCAACGCTGTCTGGAAAAAAAGAGTCTAAAAATGCAGTCATATCGGGTCCCTTAGAGTTCTCTGGCAAGCCATGGAGCCATAGATTGTTATGTCTGGCTCTATTTTTGGCATCTGCCAGGCAGCCGAGGATTAAGGCTTGGGTTTCTTCAATCTTTTACAGCTGAGCCTCGAGATTGTCTGTGCAATTTTCCACCATCGTTGTTTGCCTCTCCAGTGCATCTGTCTGCTCCTCAAGTCCTGCTATGCCTCTGTGGAGCTCTTTAACAATTCCTTTAATTTCTGCTCTAAAAGCCAATATTTCATTGTAAATGGTGTCCAGCTTGATTTTAATACTTTTATTCTTCCCTGGCGTGGTAGATTTTTTAGTGGAAACTCCCTGCGTGATCCATGCTGTGTCAAAGGCCTGGGAGTGTTCAGAGTCAGAGCCATCCATTTGCCATCCCTTTTCATTCTCCGTTGGTAAGACAGTTTTTTTTTTGTGAAGACTTTATTCTCATAATGTAGCTCACCCTCTGACATGATGTTGTGGATTATTTTTTAGTTTTTCAAGTTTTAAAAAGGCAATCCTCTGGAGGAATGCAGGAGCCCTCAATCTATGCTGCCATGCCACTTGGTGACGTCACCGGAAGTCCCCCCATAATTATATTTCCCTGGTGTCTCATGGCACCTCCACCCTCTGATCGCCACCCCCTGTAATTATTTTATATTTCCCGTGTGTCTAGTGGCACCCCCAACCCTCCGATTGCCATCCCTGTAAATTTTTTATATGTCACTGGTGTCTATTGGCACCTCCACCCTCTGATTGCTGTCCCCAGAATTAATTTATATTTTCCTGGTGTCTAGTGGCACCCCCACCCTCTGATCACCAGCCCCATATTTACTGTATAATTCCCTGGTGTCTAGTGGCACCCCCCACCCTCTGATCACGGTCCCCATAATTATTTTATATTTCTCTGGTATCTAATGGCACCTCCACCCTCTGATCACCATCCCTGTAATTCCTCTATATTTTTCTGGTGTATGGTAGCACCCCTCACCCTCCAATCTCCATCCTGCTCTGAAATAAAGAAAAAAAGTCCCTTGATGTTTTTTTTCTGCAAAAAATAAAATGGTCCCATGACAATTTGGTCCCCCCACACCCCCACCTTCCACTCAGCATCCACCACTCTACATCCCCCCAGTACACCCTCACACACCCTCACTCACCTAAACAGGTCACAGGGCAAAGATCCACCCTCCTATCAAAGACACGTCTTGCTGCTGGAACTGCCAACTGCAATATGAGAAACTAAGGTTAGTGCAGTTCAATGTATTTCAATAAAAGATTGAACCCTGATGCATAAATTTGCCATTTTTTTCATATTTTGAGCCCAGATTTTCAACATAGCCTTTCTGGGACCCCACCTCATGAACATTGGCAGTGGAATTATGCAAATCTGTCCCAAAAGGTAAGTTTGCTGTCACTTGGCAAAATCACCTTTTGGGCGGGATTTGAACATTTTCATCACTCATGGTCATGAGGTGGGGGACATAAGAAGGCTATGTCAAAATTTTGAGGTCAAAATATGTAAAAATGGCAATATTATGTGCATACATTGACATTTTACTCTGCTCGCTTGTAACTTTGGCAATTTTAAATATTTTGACCCCAGATTTTCAACATAGCCATTTTTTGCACCACCTCATGAATGTTTTCGCACTTGTGGTGCAGAATGATATTTTGATGCCGCGGAATGATGTTTCGGCAGGGATTCGAAAATTTTCACTACCAGGTTCATGAGGTGGGGTACTAAGAAGGCTATGCATATAATGTGGTTGCTGTTT
This sequence comes from Neoceratodus forsteri, assembly GCA_016271365.2. NCBI lineage: Eukaryota > Metazoa > Chordata > Ceratodontiformes > Ceratodontidae > Neoceratodus > Neoceratodus forsteri. Next base: position 493,454,912 of record JADMNL010000022.1, read on the forward strand.
TTCTACAGATCCTACAGGCAAATGAGGATATGATTATACTATCTCAAAAAGTAAGGAAATTCATTGCAAAAAACTTTGTTAATGCACTAGTTAGGATTAAAGAGACAAAAGTAGGGAAATGTGGCATTGGGTTTCCCAACCCTAACACCCCACCCCTACCCTGCAGACAGCAACAGGAAAAAACATTATGGTTTCACCTCTCTTGTGTCTTCGCAAATCAGCTGTGGGGTGTACCTTGGGGTTGTCAACCCTAACGCTCACCCTCACACATTTCCCTACTTTTGTCATTTTAGCTCTAACTAGTGCATCAACAAAGTTTTTTGCAATAAATATATATGTATGTGTGCATGTGTAAATCTATATATGTGTATATATTATAGTGGCACAATAGCACCACTATAGTTTGGGTTCAACACTCACATTTATGTTATACCCCAAATTTTTCATTTTAATAACTTTGCAACCATTCAACCAATTTGCATGCAATTTTGCACGTGCCATCGGGGACCGAAGATTTCTTGATACAAGTTTTGTTCCGGTTGGGTGTGTGGTTGCGTAGATGTGGATTGTCAAAAAATTTGAAAATTACCATTTTTATGCAAATCCTTTGTCATGCTGTTTCTCAGAAATGGCTTGGCGTTTGGTCTGAAATTTTAAGGGTATGTTGGGTTTGGGTCACATATATACATTTTGAACATTTGGAGAAAAATATTAATCCATTCAAAAGTTATTAAGTTTCAAAGTTTCCCATTATTTCCTATGGGAAAAGTTAGCTGGCAGCCTCAACAACATTTTTTTTGCTGCAAATGCAGAACATTTTGCTGAGCTTCTGCCATCTTGTTTTCAGTTAGAAAGGTAAACAAATTTAAATATTTAAAAAAATTCTTGCACTTGGTAAACACCAACAGTTGTGTTTACTTAATTAGGGCCCTAGAGCCCGAGGAATCAGATTCTGGGATCAGCTTGCCACAACAATGCCCAGAAATATGTTAATTTTGTCCACGGACATGTTTGTGCCACAAACTGCAGTGGTTGTTTTGTGAAACAAGGGGAGTTTGTGCTGCAAATTGTGACACAATTCCATTGTCTCACAGAGACTAAACTGGACATAGTAGCAATTAGTGAGACGTGGTTTACCAGTAACCACACTTGGGAGACTTCAGTGCCTGGCTATGTATTGTTCAGAAGAGACCAAGGTGCAAAAAGGGGGTGGAGGAGTGGCCCTGTATGTCAATGAAAATATCAAAGCTACAGAAATTCAGAATACACATAAGGAGCCAGAAGAACTGTGGGTCACCCTGAAACAGGAAATGGGACAGCCATAAGAACTGGGTTGTCTACAGGCCCCAGACCAGGGGAGGACATAGACACATTACTGTTAGAAGATATACAAAACATGACAGCTAAAGGGGAGGTTCTGATAATGGGAGACTTCAACATGCCGGATACAGATTGGTCAATACCAGCAGGAACATCTGCCAGAACTAGACACATAGTGGATTCCTGCAGGAGAGGGCTTCAAACAACTGGTACAACAACCCACAAGAGACAGGGCTATCCTAGATCTAATACTGACTAACAGGGAAGGGATCACAGATCTCCAGGTAGAAGGTCACCTGGGGCCAGTGACCATCACATGGTATGGTTCAATTTGGCTACTACATCTAAATCATCCCATTCCAAGGCAAAATATGGGACTTCAGAGGAGCTGACTTTGATAAAATGGCCAACAGAGCTAAGCTAGCCCTGGCAAAAGAAACACAGGTGAGGGGGTACAGGCAAAGTGGGCAAGCATTAAGGATGCAATACTTGAAGCAACATCCCATTGTGTTAGACAGGAAAGGAAGTGCAAAAGAAGAAGGAAACCACTTTGGTTCTCAAATACAGTAGCAGAAAAGGCCAGAGCCAAAAGGCTGGCCTTCAGGAAATATAAGGGAACAAAGCGGGATGAAGATAGGGAGGCATACCAAACTGCCCTAAGGGAAGCAGGGAAGGCAGTAAGGCAGGCAAAGTCCCAAACTGAGGAAACACTAGCACGAACAGTAAAAGAAGGTGACAAGACTTTCTATAGATACATTAGTGAAAGGAGAAAGTCCAGAGGGGGTATTGCTAAGCTTAATGGAGAAAAGGGAGCATGTGAGGAGGAGGACCATGTAAAAGCATCTATCCTAAATAGATACTTTTGCTCAGTATTTACTGAAGAGAAGGTAGGGCAGGGCCCACAGCTCAGCACCATGGACACAGGGGGGAGGGAGGTGAGCACTACTCCCTTCACAAAAGAAAGGGTCCTACAAGAGCTTGCTAAGTTCAGGGTGGACAAGACAATGGGACCTGATGGCATACATTCCAGAGTACTTAAGGAGCTAAAGGTGGAACTAGCAGAGCCATTAGCAGAACTGTTTAGTGAGTCTCTGAGCACAGGAGAGGTCCCAGAAGACTGGAGAAGGGCTCATGTGATCCCGCTCCACAAGAGTGGTAGCAGGGAGGAGGCAGGGAACTACAGACCAGTCAGTCTTACCTCAATAGTGGGCAAGATTATGGAGGCACTCCTTAAGGAAAGGATAGTGCAACACCTGGAATCCATAGGGCACAGGATCCAAGACAGCATGGGTTTACAAAAGGAAGGTCCTGTCAAACTAATCTCATAGATTTCTTTGACTGGGTAACCAGAGTGGTGGACCAAGGGGGAGCAGTTGATGTTGCCTACCTTGACTTCAGCAAAGCTTTCGACACTGTTCCACATAGAAGATTGATAAATAAGCTGGTAGGCTTGGGATGGGTCTGAGTTGGTCAACTGGGTGGCAAACTGGTTGACGGGCAGAAACAGAGAGTGGTGGTAAATGGTATACAGTCAGAAGAGATGCAAGTCACAAGTGGGTACCCTCAGGATCAGTCCTGGGGCCAGTCCTCTTCAACATCTTCATTAGTGACCTTGCAGATGGACTAGAGAGTAGGCTTGTCTGTTTGCAGATGACACCAAGATCTGCAACAGAGTAGATGATCCAGATGGGGTGGGCAGAATGAGAAGAGATCTGATAAACTAGCAAAATGGTCAGAAGAGTGGCAACTGGGATTTAATGCAAGAAGTGCAAAATCATGCACATAGGGAAGAGAAACCCTGAAGCCACCTATAGGCTGGGAGGGGAGTTGCTAGCAGTCACAAAGGAAGAAAGAGACTTGGGCATCATCATCACTGATGACCTGAAATCATCCAAGCAGACCTCTAAAGCAGTAGGTAAGGCTAGGGGGGTGTTAGGGTGTATTAGTAGGGGTATCACAAGTCGTAAGAGGGAGGTAACAATCCCTCTTTACAAGACACTGGTTAGGCCCCATCTGGAGTACTGCATGCAGTATTGGAGGCCACACCTTCACAAGGACATTAACCAAATTGAGGCAGTCCAGAGACGGGCAACCAAAATGGTGCAGGGACTGCATCAGAAGACATATGAGGACAGATTAACAGAGCTCAATATGTATACCCTTGAGCAAAGGAGGGAGAGGGGTGATATGATCAAGGCATTCAAATACCTTAAGGGCATTAACAAGGTGAAAGAGTCTAACATGTTTAAATATAAGAAAAATAGCAGGACAAGAGGACACAGCATGAGATTAGAGGGGGTCTGATTAAGGGGGAATGTGAGGAAATTCCTTTTCACAGAAAGGGTGGTGGATGCATGGAATGGCTTACCACAAGAAGTGATGGCTATGAATACAGTGCAGGGCTTCAAACAGGCATGGGGATAGGCATAAGGGAGCAATACAAATGAGTATGAATAGATAGGCCACTGACAGAGCAAAGGCCGATGGCACATTTATAAGGTAGAAAAATAAATAGGCAGACTGGATGGGCCTTGCGGTCCTTATCTGCCGTCAACTTCTATGTTTCTATGTTTCTAATGAAGGGTGTCTCACAAAACAGCTGCCGCAATTTGCAGCACAAATACGTCCGCAGGAAAAAATTACACTTCTGGCCATTTTGGGGGCAAACTAATCCCAGAATCCGATTCCTCAGCCCTCATTTAGGTAAACACCTGTTGGTGTTTACCTAATTCAAGTATTTGTTAGCATTTAAACACCTCCAAGGGGAAGGGAGCCAAGGCATGAGAATACCATTAATAAAATTAAATGTAGTTCTCAATGCTGAACGTTGGCAGCTTCACAGTAGTAACTCCCACTGCAGCCCAATGCTTTCTTGACTAGCTGACATCGGGAGGCCCAATCCCCATGTCAGCATTTAGACACTCCCCCCAGCAGTGTGGGCCACTGGGGAGTTCACTCTCAGTGTCCCGAAATATTTTGTGGCTGGACAGTAGTAACCCCCACCGCAGCCTGGTACGTTCTTTACTAGCCAACACCAGGGGGCCCAATCTCCGTGTCATCATTTAGACACCCCCCTAGCAGTGTGGGACACTGGGGAGCCCACTTTCAGTGTCCCAAAATATTTGTTTTTTTCAATCCTGTAAAGAAAAAAACAGTGTCCTGACATATTTTTTGTTTTAAAATCTGAAAAATGTAAAACTGTCCCTCATCGTCCCTGCCATCCTGCTCCCCCTATCCCGACCCTCCAATTGAGCACCCACCACCCCCCCTATACTTGCCTTCGGAGGTCATCCGCTGTCTTTTTCTGTGGACCAGGACACGTCTGCACTCTTCAAAGCCGAATCGCAAACTGAGGAATCAAGGTAAGTGCAGTATAATGTATTTCAATGGTATTTTCAACTTATGTTCTTAACTTTGGCATTTTTTGATATTTTTTCACCAAATTTTCAACATGGGCTTTTTGGAACCCCACCTCATGAACACTGTCACTGTCATTTCATTAGTCAGGCCCGGAAGGTGATTTCATGGTCACTGCATGAAATCACCTTTTAGGTCAGAATAACAAAATTTCACTACCAGTGTTCTTTGAGGTGGGGTTTCAAAAGGCCATGTTGTAAATTTGGTGAAAAATTCCTAAAAATGCCCGAGTTACGTGCGTTCGTTGAAAATTTTCTATGCATACACATAACCAAATTTTCAACATTGCCATTGTTTCACACCAGTTCATGAACAGTACAGCTGTCATTTTTCACATCCTGCCCAAAACATGTTTTTGCACAAGTGGTGTGGAATGGTGTTTCACCATGGATGTTTAAATTTTCACTTATGGGGTTTATGAGGTGGGGTCATAAGAAGAGTATGTTGAAAATTAGGGGTCAAAATATGAAAAAATGCCAAACTTATGACAATTCATTGCAATTTCACTATGCCCGCTCATAACTTTGGAAATGTTAAATATTTTTACCCAGATTTTCAACATAACCTTCTTATTAACCCACCTCATGTATGTCACGGGTGCCATTTTTCAAATCTTGCCCAAAATGTGTTTTCGCACCTGTGGTGCAGAATGGTGTTGCAGTTGCACAGAACAATGTTTTGAAATGGATTTGACAATTTTTCTGTACGGTGTACATGAGGTGAGTAATAAGATGGCTACACTGAAAATTTGGTCAGTGTTGTCTTAGAAATAGAAGTGCAGGATCTGGAGGGCCCTGTGCTTCCACACCTACATACATACGTGCATCTATAGAGGGATGGGAGCGCAGGGCCCTCAGACAAATAAGGATATGATTATACTATCTGAAAAAGTAAGGAAATTCATTGCAAAAAAACTTTGTTAATGCATCAGTTAGGGTTCTTACTAAGGTGACAAAAGCAGGGAAATGTGGTGTTAAGGTTTTCAACCCTAACACCCTACCCCCACCAAGCAGACACTGACAGGCATCAGGGGTATGCTTTGGGGTCATCAGCCCTAACGCTCACCCCATTCTCCTGTCCTGTGCCCATCTCAGCTTATTTACTTATGGAATGGAGTGAGCGTTAGGGTCAATGACCCCAAGGCACACCTCTAACACCTGTTAGTGTCTGCAGGGTGGGGGGTGGGGTGTTAGGGTTGGAAACCCTAACATCACATTTCCCTGCTTTTGTTGCTTTAGTAAGAACCCTAACTGATGCATTATTGACATTTTTTGCAGTGGAGTGATAGATAGATAGATACATAGATAGATAGATAGACATAACTTATTTATTATTTATTTATTTATTGGAATCTCGGATAACACCTTTGAGCTAAAAGCTCATTTACAAAGGTTCCACATCATAAGGCAATAGACAAGATATGTAGACATTACAAAACAGATAGGTGTATATACAGCAGGCAAGTACATTATGGTACATACAGATACAGACTCAAGCAAGTACAGTTAAAATACATCAGGTAGGAGAGGTCAACTTTATTGCAACAGTACTAAGAGCATACCTAAGGTGGACAAGCAATTTATAGTGGTAGCTGAGCTTTAGAGTGTGCAGGTAGAGTTATGGAGGGTCAGAAGTGGTGGTGACCAAAGGAGGGGGGAGGACAGAATAGATGAGAGCAGGGGGAGGGTGGGGGCGGAGACAAAGGGGGTGACAGAAGAAAAAATTACTCACCTTAGTAATGTTGTTTCTTCTAATGGAGTCTTGCTGTATTCTGACAAATTGCAGTGTGGTCCAATCTTCGAACTGCCCCGGAGATGAAAGAGTTACCTTTCCATGCCAGGCATGGAATGCTGAGCTCGAGCTCGGTTGAGACTCTGTCTGTTGCTGTTTGAACTCAAACCATCAGATCTTTACAAGCTAAACTCACTGAGCGTCCTGTGTGGAAGCTGTAAACCTATACTAGCCAACTGGCTACTAAATATAACAAACAGATTTTTTGGTCCCAAAACAAAGACTCAAGTCAGGAAACCCAAAAAATGAAATAACACAACACCCACTCACCCAAAGAAAAAGGGGTGATAATAAAAAGGTGGGGCACCTCCTGAGTGCCAACACTGCTACTGCCCACCCACATCCAAAAACAAGGTTCTGAGAGGAGGAAGTGGGAGGTCAGAATACAGCAAGACCCCATTAGAAGAAACAACATTACTAAGGTGAGTAATTTTTTCTTCAAACAACATGAAGTCTTGCTGTATTCTGACAAATTGCAGACTACCAAGCAGTACATCCATGGAGGAGGGACAGAACCTACTTAGGAAATAGGCTCTGAAGCACTGCTGTGCCAAACCGAGCATCACTCCTAGCCTGGATATCCAGAGAGTAATGCTTGGTAAAAGTGTGAACTGTTTTCCAGGTAGCTGCTTGACATATCTCTAAGATAAGAATATCCCTGGCAGCAGTCAGGGAAGCAGCTGTACCTCTGGTAGAGTGAGCCCTCAGGCCTGAGGGTGGAACCTTACCTAGTTTTTCATAGCAAAATTGAATGCAAGAGACAATCCACCTGGCAATGGATCTTTTAGTGGCAGGTTTTCCATTACCAACCTCACCATAAGTGAGGAACAGTTGGAGGGATTCAAACCTGTGACCCTTGGTTCGCTCTATGTAGTAGCTAAGGGCTCTTTTCACATCCAAACTGTGCAGCCTCCTCTCACCAGAGGAGGAATGGTCAGTGAAGAACACAGGAAGAGACATAGATTGGTTAAGGTGGAAGTCTGAAACCACCTTAGGTAAAAACTTCCTGTTAGTCCTGAGGACCACCTTATCTCTATGGAAAGAGATAAAATCAGGCTCCACTGGCAGGGCTTGTAACTCACTTATACGCCTGGCAGAAGTGATGGCCACCAAGAAAACAGTTTTCCAAGTCAAGTACTTAAGCTCTGCTGAGGACAAAGGCTCAAAAGGGGGTTGCATAAGCTGAGCAATGCAAACATTAAGGTCCCAAGCAGGGGCAGGGGCCCTGAATGGCAGATTGGTATGGAGAAATCCCTTGAAAAACTTGGAGAATACAGGATGAGCTGAAAGGGAAGAAGGCTTACCTGCTGAAAGAAAAGCAGAGACAGCTGCCAGATGCACTTTTAGTGTAGCTGGTCTGAGTCCCAAGCTATTCAAATTAACCATATAGTCAAGGACTGTGGGCAGGTCAGCAGACTCTGGGGAAATATGCTTCCCAGAGCACCATATGGAGAATCTTTTCCATTTGGAATTATAAGTGGTTCTGGTGGAAGGCTTCCTAGAAGCCTTTAGAATATCCATAACACCTTGAGAGAGGTGTAATCGGCAACTCTAACTCTCTCAAGAGCCAGGCCTTGAGATTGAGAGATTTGAGATCTGGTACCAAACCCTCCCTGAGCACAGGTTAACAGGTTGTAATTCCTGGGAAGAGACAAGGGAGGTGGACTGCTAAGGACAACAGAGAGGGTACCAGGGTTGTCTGCCCAGTCTGAGCAATCAGAATCACCTTGCAGGGTTGAGACCTGATTTTGACTAGCACCTTGAACAGGAGAGGGAAGGGGGGAAAAGCATACAGGAACTTCCCTTCCCAATTGAGAACCAGGGTATCCAGGTGGACTGAGCCCAACACTGGGGGCCTGCAGCAAAAGAGGGGAAGTTGGTGATTGTCTGGGGCTGCAAAAAGATCTATCTGTGGGGTGCCCCATCTGGAGAAGATCACCTCCAAAACCAGGGGATCCAGTGACCATTCGTGATGGCCCTGAGATATCCTGCTGAGGGCATCTGCCAGGACATTGTCCTTGCCTGGGAGGTGTACTGCTGTAAGGGAGGTGTTCAGGGAATAGGCCAGAGACTACAACTTCATTGCTTCTATGCACAAGGCCGTAGACCGAGTGCCCCCTTGCTTGTTGATATACCACATCGTGGTGGTATTGTCTGTCCTGATCTGAACAACTTTGTTCTGAACAGACTTGGAAAAAGCTTGAAGTGCTAGAAACACTGCTCTGAGTTTCAACAGACTGATGTGAAGCAGAGATTCCTGAGAAGACCACAACCCTTGGGTGGTCAGGTCTCCCAAGTGGGCCCCCCACCCCAAGAGGGAGGCATCTGTAGTAAGGATTAAAGAGTGAGACTGAGTGACAAAAGGAACTCCCTGTCTTAGATTGTCCTGATCCTTCCACCACTGCAAAGCCTGGATCAGGGTTCGAGTCACTGGGATCAGTTTGGTCAGAGGGTCCTTTTTCTGAGACCAAAAGGCTCTCAAGTGGAACTGAATGTCCCTCATCTGAAATCTTGCTCCCTGCACCACTGCAGTAGAAGCAGCCATGTGCCCCAGGAGCTGCAGAAAATGCCTTGCTGGTTGAGACACCTGTAAGGTGAATGAAGAGGCCAGTGTGATAAGGGTCCTTGCCCTGTCCAGGGGAAGGAAGGCTCTTGCCTTTTCTGTATCTAGCTCTGCACCTATGAAGGTGAGGAGCTAAACAGGCTCTAGAACTGACTTTGAAAGATTCAGAAGGAAACCTAGAGAAGTGAGCAGTTGCTGAGTTATCTGTAGGTGTAACTGATTTGGTCTGGGGACTGGCCTACTATGAGCCAGTCGTCCAGGTATGGGAAGATGGCAATCCTTTTGCCTTCTTAGGAAGCAACTACTACTGCCAGGCATTTTGTGAACACCCTTGGAGCAGAGGTTAGTCAAGGCATTGCTCTGAATTGGTAATGGCCTGAGAGCAGCTCGAACCTGAGGTATTTCTGATGGGAGCTCTGATGAGAATATGGAAATAGGTATACTTGAGGTCCAGGGAGACTAGCCAGTCCCCTGGCCTTAGAGAGGTAGAATTATTCCCAGAGTCACCATTTTGAACTTTGGCTTTAAAAGATGCTTGTTTAAATATCTGAGATCCAGGATGGGCCGCCATTCTCCTGTCTTTTTGGGGTGAGGAAGTACCTGGAGTACAACCCTTTTCCTTGTGTAGGGGTGGAACCCTTTCTACAGCTCTGAGAGCCAAGAGGAAGAGACCTCTGCCTCTAGGGCAAGTGCCTCTGAAGGATTTGCAGGTGGAAGGATCTGGTTCTCATCTTTGGAACTTTTGAAGCTGAGAACTAGTCCCTGGCTTACTTCCAGGACCCATTTGTCTGATGTTAAAGACCTCCAGTCCTGGACAAAGTAAGCCAGCCTGCCCCCTACAGGTGGTGGTGGAGAATCGGCCCTGGCAACCCCATCAGGGTGCCTGTTTGGCAGGGGGTTTAGGCTGAGGGATGGAAGCAGGCCTGCTTGTACCCCTTCTGCCTCTCCCTCTAAAGAACCCCCTCTGAGCATAAGCAGAAGATGAGGCCTGGGCTTGGTAAAAAGGCCTATGAAAAAGCCTGCTCCTGCCCCTGGGATGCTACCTCTGAGAAGTGGCTTGCCTTTCCTTGGCCTGAGCACTCCTATAGGTGGTCCTGTATTCATCCATTTTCTTCATGTAGTTCTCTGTTTGCTCCCCAAACAGAGAATTACCTACAACAGGAAAATCCATGGCCTTAGTCTGGGTATCCTGAGACAGGCTAGTACATCTGAGCCAAGCCATCCTACGAAGGCCAAGATGTAGCCATGACTCTAGATGAAACATCATTGAGTCCACTGCAGCATGGAATTGCACCTTGGATGCCTCAATACCATCAGCAGCCACCTGCTCCAGCTCCTTGGCAAGCTGGCCAGGGACCTGTTTAGCTAAAGCCATTACAGTGTCCCATCTAGATTTCTGATATCTAGCTGTATAGGCCATATAATTGGCCTGCCTGAGTCCCAAGGATGCTGCCATGTACTGTTTCTTTGCCTTGGCATCAATCCTCCTGGACTCCTTATCTGGGGGGGGTGAAGCCAAGGGTATATTAGCCTTGTCACAGGCTGCAGCCTGCACTACCCCAACATGGCTGCATTGCTGGGTAAGGAACTCCATATCTGAGCCTGACAGAGTATACCTCTTGTCCATTCTCTTATCCACAGAAGGTATAGAATTAGGAGTCTTTAAAATCTTTGTTGTCTGTTTCCCAAAAGACTTGTGTAGGGGAATAGACAGCCTCCTGGACTCTGGGATATCCATCATTTCCACATAGTCAGGCTCCTCCTGGTCATCCACAGCTTCTTCCATAGGAAGCTGAAGGGTTTCAGCCACTTTCTTGTAAAACATGAAATGGGATGGGGACTCAGAAAGCCTAGGAGGAGACACTCCTGAAGGTCTGTCTGGGGAGATGTCCGGGTCAATGGGCACATCCAGACTTTCATAATCACATTCACTTTCCTCATACTCTCCTTCCTCCTCCTCCAGTTCATAAAATTCCTCCAAATCATAATCCGAAACCGGTGGAACCGGCCAAACCGAGCGCCTTCCTGATGGTGCCGGGTTTAGTCGAACCGGGATAGCTGACTGAACAATTTTTATCGCTTTGGCTATTTCATCAGCGGTTGGAGAAGAAACTTTTGGATCCACACCAGCTGATTTATCCCTTCTTGTTCTCTTAACCAGAACTGTCTCCTCGGAATCGGTTCTCCTTTTGCCCAAAGAAGTTTTGCCCTGGTCAGAGGGCATTCCTTCTGGTTCGGTTTGAACCGAACCGGGCTGGCCATCTGGGTCAGCGGACTTTTTGGCCTCCCTTTCCCTGAGCCTACCGACTCTCTTTTCTAGGGTAGCTGCAGGAAAATTTTTACAAATCTGGCAGTCTGAATCGAGGTGGTCAAACCCCAGACAATAAACACAGATGGTGTGGGGGGTCAGCCTTAGCAAAGACTTCCCCACACACACTGCAGTGTTGAAACCCAGTGGGCCTGGTTTTTCTTTTGGGTTTCTCAGACATGGCCAGTCCTAAACAAAACTTATCCTTTTAATGGCAATCCACCAGGCAAGACACTCTTATCGGTTCCTGACCATGTTACGGGTTGTGGAAAAAAACGTAATAAAATCAGTTTTTTTTAGAACCGATAAGAACCAGTAACCACACTCTAAAAGTAGAAGTACAGATTTTTAAAACAACCTGATCGGTTCAAACCGAACCGATGAAACGTTTACAAGTTCCACACAGAATAGAAAACAATATAAACCTATCTAGTACTCATGAATACCACAGACAGAGACTGAACCGATAGGTTGCGGTTTAAATTCAGTTGAAAACCGAGAAAAACGGTACTTTAACTGACAAATTGAACCGAGCAAAGGAGAAATCTCCGGAGCGACTGTTCAGTGAGGCAGAGTAAAGAATCTGATGGTTTGTGTTCAAACAGCAACAGACAGAGTCTCAACTGAGCTCGAGCTCAGCGTTCCATGCCTGGCATGGAAAGTTAACTCTTTCATCTCCGGGGCAGTTCGAAGGTTGGACCTCACTGCAATTTGTCAGAATACAGCAAAACTTCATGTTGTTTGAATAAGGAGGATTGAGTAGTCAGAGGGTGGGATTGGATAGGAATATACTCTGGGTTACGTAAATAGGTGATAGGGCAGGGCTGGGTAATGTGGGGGGAGAGGGATAAGGAAAGGGTTTTAAAGTGGGGAGTGAGTGAAGGGGAACTGGGGGAGGGGTGAAAATTGGGGGGATTAACATTTGTGAAGAGAAAGGAGGAAGGCAGGGAGGATAAAGAGGGGACGTGAGAGTAAGTGCTCAGTGGGGTCACACCAGGCAGGGGAGGAAATGGGGGGAGATGGGTGCTATGCAGGACAGATAAGCTATCAATAACAGTAGGATTATGCACAGTTGACGCAGTTGCAGTTACTAAAAGTGGCCAGGTACTGCAGCAGCTTGGCCTTAAATGGGCGTAGTTTCATTTCCTCAATCAACTCAGAGTTAAGGGAATTTAGCCAGCAGGGGGCCCTATATTCAAAGGACCATTGCCCTAGTGAGGTCTGGCAGAATGGGATAATGAAGGCAGCTTTACTCAACCCCATAGTTAGTCTGGAGGAAGTGGAGTTTCTTAGCAGTTGCCTCACTCCAGGAGGAGCAAGACCTAGGGTGGATTTTTTAGCTAATAGACAGACTTGGTACTGAATTCTGCTATTCAGGTTTAACCAATCAGTGCTTGAGTATAGTTCAAAAGTGTGAGTTTAACGGTCCACACCCAGGACTAGTCTGCAGGCTTTGTTTAAGACAATCTTGATTCATCTAAGTGCTGTATCAGTACAGGCTCAGTAGACTACCAGTCCATAATCTATGCTAGAGAGCACAGAGCTGTTAACTGCAAGCTTGATGGCATTTTCAGTGAGGCACTGCCTATGCCGGTAGAGCTGATTGAATCTGGCACTAGCTACCTTGGCAACATGGTTTATGTGCTGACTGTAGGAGAGAGAGCTTTCAAGGTAGACACCAAGGTACTTAAAGGTGGTGACCATTTCGAGTGCATCAAACTTGTTATTGTAGATATTAAGGTGATGTGACTTATGACGGTTTTGATGGGAGGCAAACAACATTGTTTTAGTCGTAGTGCAGTTGAGCAAGAGCTTAGACTGAAGGAACAATTTTTCCACAGCAGTAAAGTCGTCTTGCATGCCTTTTTCCAGCTCTTCCAGAGAAGAGTGACGTGTAGAGAACAGCATCATCTGCATATAGAAGGATCTTATTCTGGCAGACTTTGGGGAGTTCATTTAGAAACAGGCTGAAGAGCAGGGGGCCCAAAATGGAACCTTGGGGCACCCATGTGTTGACATGCCGACAGTTGGATAGAACGTCAAAAATCTTGACCTGCTGGATCCTGTTAGAGAGGTAACTCTGGAACCAGCCTAGAGAGACAGAGGATATACCAATGTTAAGAGAGTTGTGTGAGAAGCAAGTCATGGTTGACCATGTTGAAGGCTTTGGTGAGGTCGATGAAAGTGGCCCCCGGTCAAGTGCTTCATGGATATGACCGGTAAACTCAACCAATGCCGTTGAAGTACTATGTGCCTTCCGAAAGCCATGCTGTTCCTGGCATTGAAGGTTGTACTTATCAAGGTACGTACCTAACTGATCATTTACTATCCTCTCTAGTGCCTTGGGGGGGGGGGCAGAATTAAGATTGGCCTGTAGTTGGTCAGGCAGGTTCTGTCCCCGCTTTTAAAGACTGGGGTGACCACTGCAGCATTCCGCATTGAGGGAAAATGCCAGTGGTTAGTGAGAGATTTAGGATCCAGTTTAGAAGGGAAGAGTAACACATCCAGGGTGAGAGTCACAATCTTTAGGTCAAGTGAGTCCCCACTGGATCTAGTATTCCCGAGAACTTTTTACAAATATTTTTTGCCTCAGTTGTGGAGATGACCTTCAGATAGAAGGGAGGTGCTGTGTGTGTTTAAGGGATGTCGGTACCACTAATGGCGGAGCTAGGCACAGGTCAGAGATAGTCTGGAGGAAGGGCCTCACTAAGGTCTGTGAAGGCCTTGTTGAAGCCATCTGCGATAGTTTTGGGATCCTGGGTGATCGCACCCTCAAAGTTAATTTGCGATGGTGGTGATTTACTTGCTCTGTCTGTTAGGGTTTTTATATTGTCCCAGAATCTGCGTCTGTCGCGCCAAGAGTTGTTCAGTTCACTTTTAAAGTGAGATCTTTTTGCAAAGTGGATGGCTTGAGTGCACTTATTACGTACTGCTTTGTATTTCTGTATGTCAGAGGGGGACCCAGTGCTCTTAGCCCTATGCTACAGGTTATCCCTGACCCCCATGAGGTCAAGGAGCTGTGGTGTGATCTATGATTTGCTGGTTCCTTTGATTTTTCTCCTTTTTAAAGGGGCAAAGATGTTGCAGGCTGAGTTAAACTTGCCGATAAAGCACTCAAGAGCAGCATTCACATCGGCGGCAGCGTAGACCCCCTCCCAGTCTAGCTGGCAGAGATAGGATTTTAGTGAGGCAAGATGTCCAGCTTTTATAATTCTGGAGGTTATTGTTTTTTTGGGGGGTTTCAGGGTCTTGTTTGTCCAGGAGCATAAGACTGGCGAGTGGTCACAGATAGAGTTGGCTAGCACAGTGGTTCTAGTTATTCTTTGTGGCCAGTTGGTTAGTACCCAGTCTATAAGAGTATTTGAACCGGTGCGATAGTTTACATGAGTGGGGGACTGAATGAGTTGGACCATGTCTATGGCCACTATTGCATCCTGGTAAGGTGCAGCATCTGGGGATAACCAATTTATATTAAAGTCCCCTGACATTATGATTTCAGATTGATAGAGATTACTAGATAAATAATCAAGTGCTAGTTTGAAACCAGCCTCTTGGTCTTTAGGGGGTATGTGCACCAAGATTATAGTTAAACACTTTCCCTGGGATCCAAGTTGAACCTGGACAGAAAGAATTTGTGATCTCCCACTCTGGGGTGGGATGGGGAGTGCCCTGCACTGAACTGAGTCATTAACATAAATGACACATCCTTCCCCTCGTTTCCCTCGCCTGTCCACCCTGAAAGTTGTGTAGCCCTCAAGCTGGATAGCAGAGTCAGAGGTTCTAGGAGTGAGCCAGATCTCCATGACTGAGATGACATCTGGTTTATGTTGGGCCATCAATACCTGGAGAGCATCAAATTTTGCTAGCAGGCTGCATATGTTAAGAGATGCAACAGTTATTGCACCAGCCTTGCAGTCTGTTGGTGGTATTGAGGCACTAGTACTAGGTCCAGGGTTTGGGTGAACGTTCCCCGAGAGTAGAAGGAGTAGCAAGCAATTCTAAGAGCTTATAGCTTTAAATGTTTCATTAGATAGGACTTGCTGTGGGAGTCGACTATTTTCTTCTTCACTTTTGTGGTGACTATCAGCATATTCAGTTGAGCCGGCAGGATAGCGGACGTATGTTTAACTGCGTCCCCTGCTCTTGTGGCATGGCAGAGGGATGGCATAGTGGGACTGCCAGAGGTGGTCTCAAAGCACCTTATAGTTGGGACCAGAAGTTGGATTACATTCCACATTATTTTGGAGAAGGGTAAGTCAAGTGTATGATCCTGTCCATTGCTTAGGAAGGCTTTGTTGGGTTGTTTGCCTTGGACACTATCAAGGGCAGTGGTGCGGGAGTTTGGTGATATAGATATCTACTTTGCAAAAAACTTTGTTAATGCACTAGTTAGTGTTGTTACAGTGACAAAAGTAAGGAAATGTGGCATTAGGGTTTCTAACCTTAACACCCCACCCCCACCCTGCAGGCACCAGTAGGGGGTAGGGTATGCCTTGGAGTTCTCAACCCTAACGCTCACCCCCTTCCATAAGTAAATAAGCTGGGATGGGTACATATATGAGAATGGGGTGAGTGTTAGGGTTGACAACCCCAAGGAACACCCCACCCTGAGCCGCCTGCAGGATGGGAGTGGGGTGTTACGGTTGGCAACCATAACACCACATTTCCCTACTTTTGTTGTTGTAACCAACCCTAAGTAGTGCATTAACAAAGTTTTTTTTGCAAAGAATTTCCTTACTTTTTGAGCTAGTATACCCGTATCCTCATTTGGCTGTGGGAGCGCAGTTCCCTCCGGGCCCTGCGCTCCCATTCCTCCATACAGGTGTACATGTATGTTGTCATGGAAGCATTTCAGCCAAAACAGCAACCAAATTGTCAGCATAGCCTTGTTATTACCCCACCTCATGGACACTGGGCTGAGAATTTTCAAATCCCGGCCGAAATGTCATTCCGAGCCACCGCAATGTCATTCCATGCCACAGGTGAGAAAACACCTTTTGGCCAGGATTTGAAAACTGACAGCTGTCACGTTTGTGAGGTGATGTAAAGGAATGGCTATGTTGAAAATATGGGGTGAAAATATTGAAAATTACAAAAGTTACAAGTGAGTGTAGTGAAATGTCAAGAGATGTGCACAACTTTGCCACTGTAACATATTTTGACCCCAAATTTTCAACATATCCTTCTAATGACCTCCGCTCATGAACAAGTATGGTAAAAGTTGAAATCCATCCTGAAAGGTGATTTCGCCAGCTGAAAACTAAATCACCTTTCAGGCAAGATTAACGAAATTACACCAACATTGCTTATGAGGAGCAGTCTCAAAAAGAGCATGTTAAAAATTTGGTGTCAAAATCATTACAAATTACAAAGTTATGCACACAGTTGAAAACCCATTTACATACAGTACATTGAACCACAGTTACCTTAGTTTCTCACATTGCAGTCACTGGTTCCAGCAGCAAGATGTGTCCTCAACTGGAGAGTGTATCTTCCCCCTGTTACCTGTTCAGGTGCGTGAGGGTGTGTGAGGGTATACTGGGAGTGTGGGGTGGTGAGTGCTGACTGGGAGGTGGGGTAGGGGGGGTCTGACTGGTGAGAGGCCATTTTCTTCTTTTTTAGGTAAAAAAAAACAAACAGTGAGGACCGTTTTCTTTTTTTCAGGCTGGGACAGCGTTTAGTGGTTGGGGTGCCACTAGACACCAGGGACAATAAAAACATAATGGGGACAGTGATTGGAAGGTGGGGGTGCCACTAGACACCAGGGATAATAAAAACATAATGGGGACAGTGATTGGAGGGTGGGGGTGCCACTAGACACCAGGGATAATAAAAACATAATGGGGACAGTGATTGGAGGGTGGGGGTGCCACTAGACACCAGGGATAATAAAAACATAATGGGGACAGTGATTGGAGGGTGGGGGTGCCACTAGACACCAGGGATAATAAAAACATAATGGGGACAGTGATTGGAGGGTGGGGGTGCCACTAGACACCAGGGAAAATATAAAAATAATGGGGATAGTGATCAGAGGGTGAGGGTGCCGTTAGACACCAGGGATAATAAAAAAATAATGGGGATAGTGATCAGAGAATGGAGGGTGCCGTTAGACACCAGGGATAATAAAAAAATAATGAGGATGGTGATCAGAGGGTGAGGGGTGCCACTAGACACCAGGGATAATAAAAAAATAATGGGGGCAGCGATCAGAGGGTGAGGGGTGCCATTAGACACCAGGGATAATAAAGAAATAATGAGGACAGCGATCAGAGGGTGAGGGGTGCCATTAGACACCAGAGATAATAAAAAAATAATGGGGGCAGCGATCAGAGAGTGAGGGGTGCCACTAGACACCAAGGATAATAAAAACAATAACAGGAATGGCAATCTGAGGGTGGGGGCGGTGCCACTAGATACCAGGGAAACAGCGGGCCAGTAATCGGAGGGTGGGGGGTGCCACTAGACACCAGGGAAAGGATTTCACATTATGAAAAATGATCCTTTTTCATGACTTGTGATATAGAAACAATATTTTTTTCTTACCACAAGTCACGAAAAAAGATTTATAATCTGACAAAAAAAATTAAAGGGCATTTCTTCAACAGATAAGTGCAGAATCCAGCTGAGGGAGTCCCGATAAGCAAACTACAATGCATGCTGGTTTCTACTTGACACATAACTGTTTTCAGTTATTTGATTTTGTTTTCCTTGTTAACTGTAAAGCAAAATGGCAGCCACATGAAAAAAGATTTCCCATTTGTGACACAGGATGACCTGTTTGTGAAAAAGGATTACCTATTTGTGACACAGGATCCTTTTTCGAGGCTCACATCTAACTGGAGAATGAAATTCCCATTGAAAATAATAGGAAACTTTAAAATGTAATAACTTTGGAATGAATTAATATTTTTTGACCAAACATACAAAAGGCACATCTGTGACCCAAGACCTTCCTACCCTAAAAATTTCAGACCAAAATCCCAAGCTGTTTTTGTACTGCAGCGTGACAATGAAAAAAATGAATAAATAGTCATTTTCGAATTTTTTACAGTCCGTATCTCTGCACTCATGCATCGGACTGCAATAAAACTTAAGACATCATGAGATCTTCAGTCCATAATGGTACATTCAAAATTTCATGCAAATCGGTGGAACGGCTGCAGAGTTATTAAAGTTCAAACCTTTGAGTTTAACATCGAGGTGACCGTTCAACCCTATTATCCATCTACTGTGTCTGTCTGTCTGTCTGTCTATCTATCTATCTATCTATCTATCTATCTATCTATATCTTTGCAAAAAACCTTGTAATGTACTAGTCCAGCATCAAAAGTGGGGAAATGCTGTGTTAAGGTTTCCGACCCTAACACACCACCCCCACCCTGCAGGCAGCAACAGGCATGGGGTGTGCCTTGGGGTTGTCAGCCCTAATGATCACCCCATTCCATGAGTAAACAAGCTGAGATGGGTACAGCATTTGAGAATGGGGTGAGCCATAGGGTTGACAACCCCACGGCACACCCCATGCCTGCAGGATGAGGATGGGGTGTTAAGGCTACTAAAATTTAACATCAGGAAGTGTGCAGTTATGCACCTGGGACATGGTAACCTGAGGACAGAGTACAAAATGGGAGGAGAGGGAATCAGGGCAACAAAGCAGGAGAAGGATCTGGATATAGTAGTCTCTAGCGACCTTAAGATGGGGAAACAGTGTACTAAAGTGGTGGAGAAGGCCTATGGGATGCTGGCTAGTATTAAAGGGGAATCACCAGCAGGAGAAGAGAAGTCCTAGTGCCCCTGTACCAGGCTATGGTGAAACCACACCTGGAGTATGGAGTCCAGTTCAGGAGGCCTCACTTGCCTAAGTACGTAGACCTGATTAAAAAGGTTCAGTGAAGAGTGACCAAGATGGTGCTAGGGATGAAGGGCAAACTATATGAGCAGAGATGCTGTGAGCTGGGGCTGTACATACTGGAGACCAGAAGGGAGAGAGGGGACACAATTGAGACCTTCAAATACATCAAGAGTTTAAACAAAGGGGGCCTAGGGGCCTTTTTCAAAATGAAGAAGGACACAGCTACTAGAGGGAATAGCCTGAGACTACAAAGGGGGGCACTAACAGGGGAACATGAGGGGGCAATTCTTTTCAGACAGGGCAGTGGATGCCTGGAACAGGCTTCTGGAGGAGGTCGTGGGGGTGGAGACAATGCTGGGATTCAAGAGGGCTTGGGACAGGCATAAAGGGCTAAGGGGGAGCGGTGGGTTCCCAGGGAGGGAGGCAGTAGTCTGAGGGGTAATGGCAGACTGGACCATGGGGTCTTTTTCTCCTGTCAAGTTCTATGATTCTAACATGACATTTCCCTACTTTTGATGGTGGAACCCCAACTAGTGCATTAACAATTTCTTTTGCAAAGAATTTCCTTACTTTTTGAGATAGTACAATCATATCATTATTTGCCTGTGGGCCTTGTGCTACCATCCATACATAATTTTTGAGATATTGCAATCATATCCTTATTTCCCTGTGGGAGCGCAGGGCCCTCTGGGCCCTGCACTCCAATCAGTCCTCAACAGTATCCATTTTGCGTCATTGCATGAGGGAAAGCAGGGTCCTCTGGGTCCTATGCTCCCATCCATCCATAATTTTAAAGATACTGTAGTCATCTCCCATCCCGTGCTGCACAGCACCAAATAAAGAACTTACATTGCAATGTTATCCTTTGGGAATCACAGGAAAATTTGAAACTTGTATAACACCACACCAAATTAATATCTTTTCACCAAACCAGCAAAAGGCACATTTGTTGGATAAGCGCTTTGTACCCTGAAAATGTCATACAAAAACTGGAAGCCATGTCTTCACAGCAGAGTGACAAAGAAACAGCTGCATATACCTCACATTATAATGTTATCCTATGGGAAATGAAGGACAATTTAAACCCCCAGAACATCAGAGCAATGTAATATGCTTTTACTAAACCAGCAAAAGGCACATCTGTGGAGCAAGCCCTTAGTACCCTGAAAAATTCAGACCAAAATTCCAAACCGTTTCTTCAGTGTGAGGTGACAAAAAAGAACTGTATAAAAATACTTTTTTCGCAAACTGTGAAACAGGATCCTGTTTTCAGCTTTCTTTTTTGCAATTTGTGAAAAAGAAAAATCCTTTTCCACAAACTGTAAAACCGAATTCTGTTTTGCATTGTTTTTTGCAAATTGTGAAACAGGATCCTGTTTCGTGATTCTTTTTTCTCAAATTTGCAAAAAAAAAAAAAGGATTTTGGCATGTTAAAAAAATACAAGTTTCAGATGATTTATGAAAAAACTAACACCAGAATCTGATATAATAGGTCCCGATTAGCAGAACACGTGTTGGTTACTTCAAAAAACACCACGGGCCAGATATTCAGAAATGTGCTAAAGGCCAACGGAAATCCCGCACAGTGCAAATCTGATGCACCATGGCACAATAGGAGCCACATTCAGAGGTTGCGCTGGCTGCACTACGCCAGCGCAACCTGGGTGAATATGGTACAGTTGCACCATGGCGTAACTGTGGATTCGCCATGGTGCAACCACAGGTGTACCATGGGCAGACACAGAGGCCCCAGGGCAACCATGGGAGCACAGCAACAGAGTGGGGCATGGCACAGAGAGGAGAACCAGGGATAGACCCAGGGAAGCAGAGTGACAGCCCACAAGAGGCCACCACCAGCTGGGCACAGCAGAGTGCACACAGGCACCCAGACCCCCACCCCAGAACACAACAGTGGCACAGACAGTAGGCAACAGGGGGTGCCAATGGGGGATGGAGGGCCACCAAGGGGGCCCCCCGCAGGCAGCAGGCCATGCCCCCACACACATCCAGACCAGGGCAGGCCACACCCAGGACCATGCAGCCAAGCAGACACACTTGCTACACAACCCTGACAGTTGCCCCAAGGGCACCCCGAGGGACAGCCATCTACCGAGGGGAGGGCCACTACCACCACGGGACACACTGCAGCACACAGCAGTTATCCTCAGAAGCACAACGTATGCCCCAACACATGCTCACCACACGGACAGGCACTGGGCCACTGCAGCATGGCTCCTCATGCCACCTGCAAAGCAGATACAGACACAGGCGGGTATGGCAGAAAAATATATTTTGTCACAAACTATTTACAATAACCAGGGGCTGAGAAAGGGTAGGTATAGCAAGGGAAGGGGACAGGGAACAGGGACTGTACAGTGAGATGGAGGACTGGAGGGGGAGGTATGGCTGGGGAAACAGGGGAACACAAGGCCTGACTAGCGGCGGCCATGGCCTGCCACCCTCTACTGATGCTGGTGCCTCCTGACCGCCAGGAGCAGTCTGCAGACCTGGAATACCACCTCCATTGTTGTGGACGTTATTAAAATCAACTGCCTCAGGAGCCGGCAGTACAGAGGCCCTCCTGCACCGACAGTGGACACCTAGGACAAGGGACAGGACAGGTGATCAGTGCAATGTCCCAAGGAACAAGGTCCAACCATAGCGCATACTGAGCAGGGGGAACATACACCCCCGGAGGGCCCATATAGGCCACTCACAGGGGCATGGGCCGACACCTGCCGGCAATGCGGCACACCACATCAGCACACAGCGGTGGTCCTCAACACATAGTGGCCATCCGACTGCACTATGGCAGTCACATGGCACAGTACCCTGGCAGCATCACAGCAACATCAGTGGCGGCCGTGTGCACACCCACCCCACCAGCAGCTGGCATGTGTGTCCAATGGATGCGCCACAGTGGCAGGCACCACGCACAGTGTGACACAGACAGCTGCCACGGCACACGGCACAGGTGACCATGCCTGCACCCATGCCCCTGTTACCCCCAAGGCCAGTGTGCAGAACAATGTTAGTGCCTACTTGCCTTCTGTGGCCCCACTGGTGCCAGAGCCGCTCCTCCACCCTGGGCTGCTGCAGCCTGGCGTCCCACCAGTGCTGCCCGTCTGCGATCTTCAGGTCCTGGGAATGGAACAGAAACGGTTACACATCAGTAACCAACCACAACAACTGCCCACCACCCCAACCCCTAGGCACAGAGTGAGACCCTGCCTGACACGTCCCACATAGTGGCAGTGCAACGCAAGTGGCAGAGGGCAATGTCACCCCACAATGCGCACGATGGCAGTACACCACCCTGCAGGACATGCCAGGGAGCCTAGCCAACACCACATTACAGCACCAGGGCACACATGCATGATGGACCTACTCACCTGGCTATGGCACAGGCCCACGCCTCACGCACACCTCTAGCCCCCTGAGGTGCTCTGGGTCCTTCCGCACCAGGTCCCTGTATCGGTGGTGACACTGCTCACCAGTCCTGGCCACCCCTGTGCGCTGCTCCAGTGAGGCAGCAATTGCCTGCCACACAGCCACCCGGGGCTGCAGCAGTGGCACCTGCCCGAACAGCTGGGGTGCATGGGGCTGGATGCAGGCCATGAGGTTGGTAAGCTCTACCTGCGTCCAGTTTCCCGCCCATCCATGTTGCTGCTGTGCCATGTCTCAGGTGCAAACCATGGAGCAAAATGGTGGCGGCAGGTGCACATGGCCACTGCATGCGCTAGATGCGTGGGCCGAGAGGACATGCACTGTGTCTGCCTATCGCACACACACGAATATGCGCGGCATGGACATGGCTAGGTGGGGTCATGGGTGCGGGGATCAGCCAGGGACCGAAGTCACAGCATGAGTCAGAGGTTAAGTGCCACACAGTGCGCACATGTGCAACGGCAGGCATGGCACACCATGTGCCATGGCCCCTATTATGCAGTGTGTGCACAGTGTGCAATAGGCAGTAGTGCATCATCTGGTACATGCGCACTGCGGTCCCACACACCACGCATGCGTGCACATTGTGCCATGACTTGCTCCGGAGCAATCCCATTGTGCATGGAGCAAATACGCGATATTCAGCCACCACATGCAAATGAGCTCATCAGCCAATGTGTGGCACACTGGGGGAAATGGCATGTCATTACCGTTGCACCAAAGCTCATTTGCATGCGATGCGCTATAAAAGCGCCATGGTTAGGCACAGGCCATGGACCGATATTGCACCTTTTCAGGTAAGTTGCACATGCTGCTGGAGCACACTGTGCACAGCCAGCATAGCTGGGGGGACGGAATAGGGTGCTGCTGCCACTGACACACTGAGCTCTCCATGTCCACAGGAAGCATCATGTCAGAAAGGGAGGAGATAGCGCAAGTGCAGGCCCAACTTCATGAAGGTGGAATCAGAGGCCTTGTTCGAGGCCTACCTCGACAGGGAGCCACTGTTGAGTGATGCCACAGGCACACCACAGACCAGGGCTGGGGCCTGCGAGGAGGTGGCGGCATGTGTGAACCAGCAGGGCAGCCACCAGTGGTCGGTGCAGGAGTGCCACAAGAAGGTGGGCACGGACAATCAGCACATAAAAAAGAAGGTGGCGGCCATCTGTGCGGCCTGGATTGCCACTGGAGGGGGGCCTGCAGATGCACCACAGCTCACGGCGCAGGAGGTGCTGGTGGCAGCCACCATGGGCTGCAGCACCGTGGAGGGTGTGCCTGATGGATGATTCCAGACAGGTGGCAACCCATCACTGCATGATACGTATGTCGTCCACGCACAGCATGCAGTGGCTGAGTTGGGGGGGCACCTGTGGGCATTGCATCACTGACACACCTGTTTTCTCTTTCAGCACTGGAATGCCTGCATGCAGAGGATGGGGTGCTGGCAGCAGCCATGGGAGCAGGACCAGCCCCGGATGACCAGCCATCCACCTCCATGGGCATCCGGGGGCCCAATCAACTGCAGCACACTGCCACTGTCCAGCTGGATGTCCTGGGCGTGGGGTTGGATGAGGCCCTGGATGTGTTTCTCCAGGATGCCAGTCTCAGTGTCTTGTACATGGAGACACAGATCTGGGTGGGGTCCAATGACAATGACGACCTCACCATATTCCTGGACAGCATGGGTGGTGTAGTGGGGGAGATGCCCATACCTGAATCGAGTACAGGTGGCGCGCCCAGTGACCTAGCAGTGGAGAAACATCTGCCAGCCTCCACTGAGGGTGCAGATGTGTGCACTGCCATAGCTGTGCTGTGTGGTGGCAGTGGTGCACAAGCGCAGGTGCTGGGCAGCAGTCAGCGGCAGGATGGGCAATGGCAGCAGGCTGCAGGTGCCACAGGGCAGCCCGATGCAGGGTCCACCACTGGGGTGCCAGCTAGGAACATGCCCCATGAGGATCCCACTGTGCAGCATCCACCTGAGAGGGGGCCTGTGCAGCGTAGCCGGTCACTACAGGAGGGTCGGCATCCTGTCCAGGAACCCCAGGACATCAACCCGCTGGCAGAGCACACCCATTTGCTGCAGGTCTCCTTGGAGAAACAGTTGCTGCTTGCTGCTGGGGTACATGCACTGTGTGCAGAGGTGTGCAAGGCAGCCAAGCAGCATGAGAGGGCACTGCATAGCTCCTGGCAGCAATACAGCGCATGCACGAGGTCACGACTGCATCCCAGGATCGATGCGATCACAGATGGCCTTGCACTGCTGGCTACCATAGGGCATGGCCAGCCACCACAGACCTCACACAGTGCACTGTCCACCTCATGATCCCGGTGTTGGGCGACACCCTCACTGTCAATGCCGGTCTCTGCTGTTGGCATCCCAGGCACACCTGGGGCGAGCCTGTTTGGATGCCTATGCACCCCTGTATGGGCTCAGTCACAGTCCCACAGTTCAACCCCTGATGGGGCTGTTGATGACACCCTCAGTGGCCAATGAGCAGCCTGTGGCTGCCAATTGACCCCAGCATGGCCATCCCTGTGGCCATGGTTCCACGCGGCGGCCCTGATGTGCATGCTGCCCTGACCACTACCTGCAGCTGCTGCCCTGTGCATGCATGAGTGGCATGTGTGTGTGTGCATACCACTGGTGTAGTATCTGTATGTTGCGCCGCATGCTGTCTGTGTGCGTGCCTGCCCGGCCGCTGGCCATGTGGCGTGGGCGTGATGAAGACAGTGCACTGATTGCACCTGTGCACTGGTGCATTGCATCTGATCCCCGCCACATGCCTGCACCTGGGAGTGTGGGTGCATGTGTGTGTTGCTGTGTACAGTTGTGTGTGGTTGTGTGCCACTGACTTTCCTACCCCTGCACCACGCCGTTGTATGTGCATGCCCAGTGCCATGCACACCCCTGCCTGTGTGTTGTACCTGTGTGTTTGGCCTTTGCATGGGTTCCATGCCACCTACCTGCGTGCACTATAGTGCTCCTGTGTGATGGTGTTACGATGCTGACGCGACATCCGTTGCAGCCGGGGATCCCTCCACTCTAGGGGGGGGCTGTCCACCACCCTCTGGCCCATTGCCACCATCATCCCCACTACTGTTGCCCTCATCAGCCTCAACAGCTATTCCATGGTCAATGGCCATGTTGTGCAGTATGCAGCAGGCCAGGAACAGGCCACAGGCTTTTGAGGGGCTGTACTGTAGGGCACCGCCAGACCTGTCTAGGCAACGGAAACATGCCTTCAGCATTCCGAATAAATGCTCAATGATGTTGTGCGTGTTGGCGTGTGCCTTGTTATAGAGTTCCTCTGCTGGGGACGATGGGCGCCAATAGGGGGTGAGCAGCCAGGGCCTCAGTGGATAGGCACTGTCTCCTGTGTGGATAATGACATGGTTAGCCCTCTGCCATCCTTTGCCGTGCCCCTTGCTTGTCCCTGGCACCCTCGCCCACCCGCCCTTCCCTCTTCCATCCCATGGCCTGCTCTGTCCATCACCCATGCCCATCCCATACTCACCCACTAGGTGGCCCGTGGGGATATCCCCACATTCGAACCTGTGGCACAGCGCAGAGCTTTGCCAGATGAATGCATAATGTGCACTCCCAGGATGTGTGACACAGACATTGGTGATGCGCCCCTTGGCATCACACACCACCTGGCAGTTGACGTTCGGGTACCCCTTCCTATTGATATAGGCCACACCCTCAGGGCCAGGTGGCATGCGGATGCCCACGTGGGTGCAGTCAATGTCCCTCAGCAGCCAGGCATACGTGTTACCCTGTGGAGGTCCTGCAAGGTTGCTGTATGCTCCACCGGTGTGCTGGGGAAATGGATGTATTCTGAAGCATGTGGCAGCAGAGCATTGAGGAACTGTGTGAGGAGGCGTGATGTGGCTGACTGGATTATGTCTGTCATGTCCCCTGTTGGTCTCTGGAAGGTGCCCGTGGCGAGCAGGCACATGACAGCTGTCATCTTGGTTTCCACAGACATTGCATGGCTCCATCTAGTGGGTGCCTGCATCTCCTCACTGCACAGCTTGCAGAGCTGCCTCAGAATGGCCCTGTTCAGGTGGTACCATCGCACAGTCTCCGTGTTGGAGTAGTTCTCAAAGGTGGTGCGGGCATGGTACCACCTGATCCAGGCATACCACCGACGGGCCCTTCCTCATCCACACTGCTGTTCCTCCTGCCCCCTCACACCCCTCATTATGGCCTCCATCAGGAAGGGCACACACTATCCATGGCCCCTGATGTCCTATCTCCCCCTGGGTGGTCAGCTGCTGTGGGCTGTGTGCCACCCTGGTGCACTGCCTGGCACTGAGCCTGCCTGTCCCTCTCACTCTCTCTGCCCCTGACTCCCTCTCCACTGCCACCTCTGTCCCTCTCTCACTGGCTCTGTCTCTCTTGGTCTGCCTTTCTGTCTGTCTGTCCTTCCTTCTTGCTCTGTTTTGCCACTGTCTCTCTCTCCCTCTCACCTGGTGCAAATGTGCCCTGTATTTATAGGCTCAAGTCTGCTTGGCACATCCTGGTTTTGATCCGCACTTACGCCATGGTTCCACGGTTGAATATCGTACTGCAATGGATATTCATGGGCACGCCCCCTGCTCTTGCACCCGCATTCATTATAGTTGCGCATTAGTGCAATGGGATTTGTACTGCACAATGACTCTTGCTGAATATCGCTCATTGGCGCATGTCCGCACTTGCGCCTTGCACAACTGCTTTGAATATCCTGGCCCATTTGTTTCTGTTTTTTAACTTTGCCTCACTAAGAAAAAACAAGACGACGGCAGCACAACAAAAGATTCCCCATTTGCAACAAAGAATAACTCATTTGCAACACAGGAATGCCAGTTTGCGACACAGAATCTGTTTTCTAGGTTCACATCTTTTCCCCATTGAAAATAACAGCAACATTTTACATTTAATACTTTTTGAACGGAGTGGAGTTTTTGCTAATGGTAAAAAAGAATTAGCCCATCAGCCTGCAGTAAGAGACTGCTGCCAGTAGGTGCTGCTGTAAGTCAGTCAGAGTCTTTTTGTAGCTTGAGGAGTAAAAAGCCCTAAATCCTAACTTTAACCTAGAAATACAGGAAGAGTGACAGAAAAAACAAGGAAAAAGGAAATTGTCTATAGGCAAGCTATGTATACCATGCTAAACTGTAGAACATTACATCTGTTAAGGCTTTCCAGTAAGAAATTTGGCCTGTGGTAAGGACTGCAGAACTATTTTCAGCAAGGTTATGTGAGGGAAGTATGGGTATGAGGTCAAGCATCCTGAGGGATCCCCTGGAAGAAACAATACTACTATGGTAAGTAATTTTTTCTTCTCACCCCAGGTATCCCTCAGTATGCTTGACTAATGCAGATTACAAAGCAGTGTAGCTGGGAGGAGGGAACAGACCCTAGTTTGGGAAAAGGTTCTGCAGGACTGCAGTGCCAAATCTGGCATCTGACCTAGACTGTGCATCCAAGCAGTAGTGCTTTGTGAAGGTGTGTACAATCTTCCAAGCAGCTACTTTGCAGATGTCGAGAAGGAGAATATCTCTTGTTGCTGCCACTGAGGCTGCTGAGCCCCTACTGGAGTGGGCTCTGATGCCTTGAGGTGACTGTTTATCAGCTTTACTGTAACAAAATTGGATGCAAGAGATGAGAGATAGCTCTCTTAGAGGCTGGCATGCCTTTGCCCACCTCACCATAGGTGAAGAAAAGTTGAGTGTGAGAGGATCTGAGCTGCTTGGTGTGCTCCAGGTAGTAGGTAGTGCCCTCTTTACATCCAGGTTGTGGAGCCTGTGCTCACCAGAAGTGGATTTTTCTGTGAAAGAGACATGGAGAGTTATGGATTAAGGTGAAATTCAGACACAACCTTGGGGAGAAATTTCTTGTTAGTCCTGAGAACTACTTTATTCCTGTGGGAAATTATGTAGTTTGGTTCAGTGCAAAGAGCTTGCAGCTCTGAAATCTTTCTGGCTGAAGTGATTGCCACAAGGAATATAGTTTTCCAGGTGACATATTTTAAATCAGCAGTCACCATGGGTTCAAACAGAGACTCCATCAACTTTGCTATACACAGGTCCAAATCCCAGGGAGGGACAGGTTCCTGAAATGGGGGTTGAAGATGCAGCAGGCCTTTAAAAAATTTCTTAAAAATGGAATGAGAAATTACAGATTTCTCCTTGCCAGCAGAGATGTAGGCCAAAATGGCTGCCAGGTGAACCTTCAGAGATGAGGCTGTAAGGCCTGATGCTTGTAAATGTACCAAATAGTCTAGTATGGAAGACAGGCTAGCTTGCAGTGGGTCAATCTGCCTGTCTCTACACTAAAAAAGAAAATCTCTTCCATTTGGAAGCATACTTTTTTTGGTACTTGGCTTCTTGGACAGTTGAAGGATTCGCAGGACTTGCTCTGAATACTGAGAGTCTGGGAACTCTAGCTCCTCAAATACCAAGCTTGGAGGTGAAGAGACACTATGCTGGGGTATATTATACCCCTCTGAGGCAGGGTCAGGAGACTGTGGGTCGAGGGCAGATGAATGGGCCATTTGACTGAAACAATGTATACCAAGGATGTCTTGCCCAGTCTGGAACCACCAAAATCATTGTTGCTGGCTGGCTTCTGCATTTTAGTAGAACCCTGAGAATCAGAGGAAATGGAGGGAAGGTGTACAGGAACCTCCCTGTCCAATCCAAAGACAGGGCATCCACTGGCACTGAGCCCAGAGCTGGAGGCCTGCAGCAGTACAGAGGAATCTGATGATTGAGGATGGAGGCAAAGAGGTCTATCTGTGAAGTGCCCCACCTCCTGAAGACTGTGGCCAGTACTTGTTTGTTTAGGGTCCACTCATGGTGGTCCTGACTGATGCAGCTCAGGAATCTGCCAGCACATTGTCCTTGCCTGTGAGGTGAATGGCAGTGAGCTGCAGAGACCAGATCTTCATGGCCTCTGTGCAGAGCTTTGTGGATCTTGTGACCCCTTGTTTGTTGATGTAGAACATGGCAGTGGTGATGTCTGTCCTAATTTGGACAGATTGACCTCTTGGCTGGGGGGCAAAGGCATTGATAGCCAGGTACACAGCTCTGAGCTCGAGGAGATTTATGTGACACCTGGACTCTGTGGGGGACCACACCACGCTTATGGACTGGTCTGCCAGGTGTGCACCCCACCCCAGGAGGGAAGCATCTGTAGTGAGCACCCTGGAGGGTTCCTTTTTTCTGGAAATGGATTCCTTTACTGAGGTTTTCCTTGTCCTTCTACCAGGCCAGAGCTTGCAGAAGGGTCCTTGTGACTGGAATGAACTTTGACAGAGAGTCTCTTTTCTGAGACCAATGAGATCTCAGATGGTATTGAATGTCTCTCATCTGAAACCTGTCACCTGGAACTACAACTGTAGTAGATGCCATGTGCCCTAGGAGCCAAGAACTGCGAGGACTCCTAGGTGCGTTGTGTGAGACTTAGAAAGTCTCTGACTTTTAAGGGAGACTTGTCAACTATGAGCCAGTCATCCAGATAGGGAACTACAGAGATCTCCTGTCTTCTGAGATGGGCTACCATCACTGCCAGGCTCTTTGTGAGAACTCTGGGAGCTGGAGAAATGCCGAATGGTAGAGCTGCAAACTGGTAATGGCCAGAGGGCAGTCTGAATCAGAGATACTTTCTGTGAAAGGGCCTGACTGGAATGTGAAAATAGGCATCCCTGAGATCCAGGGAGGTTAGCCAGTCTCCCTGTTGTATGGAGAGTATTACCACTGACAGGGTGACCATCTTGAATTTGGGATTGAACAGGTGCTTGTTCAGGTACCTGAGATCTAGAATGGGTCGTCGGTCCCCATTTTTCTGTTGGGTGAGAAAGTACCTGGAATAGAGGCCTTTCCTGCATTGAGAAAGAAGAACTCTTTCCACTGCATTGCTGACAGGATAGACGTTACCTGTAACTCCAGCAGAGTTCTTTCAGTGGTAGTTAGGGCTTTTAAACTCTTGTGATCCTGTTGAGCGGGAAATTTTTTGAAACTGCAGTGTAAGTCCTCTAACCACCACCTCCAGCGCCCACTTGTCTGTGGTGATGTGTTGCCATTGGTGGAGGTAGTGGGTCAGCCTTCCTTCTACTGGAAGAGGAAAGGCAACCTATCCCTTCCAGCAAGGGGGTTTGTTTAGTCTGAGTTTTTGTTGGAGAGGTAGGATCAGCACATTTCTGAGTCCTTCTACCTTTTCCCCTAAAGAATCCTCTCTTCTGAGAGTAATCCATGGGCAATGGCATAGGGTGGAGGGCCCTGGGATAGTAACACCTACCTCTGCCCCCTCTACCTTGGGAATTGTAGGAGGTAGAGGCTTTCTCTTTAGCTGCACTTCTCTGATGGGTGGTCTTGTATTCCTCCTCCTTTTTCATGTACTGTATGTCTCTGTTTTGTCCCCCAAAAGAGAACTGCTCTCTCAGGGGAAATCTATAGCTTTAGTCTGGGTGTCCTGGGAGAGACTGGTAGTTCTCAACCAGGCAAACCACCTCAGAGAGATGGCCTGAGCCATAGCTCAGGAGGCACTGTCACTGGCATCTACAGCCTTGTGAAATTGGTATTTTGTGGCTTCCAAGGCAGTTTTAACATTTTTTGTCAGGTCCTGAGCCACTTTTTCTGGGGTTTGTTGGCTGATGGCCAGGACAGAGTTCCAGAGAGTTTTCTGATATTGAGCTGTACCCACCATGTAAATAGAGAGACAAAGCAGCAGATAGGCTGTGGTGTAAGATTTCTCACCCATAGTATCCAGTTTTCTAGATTATTTTTCTGGAGGCTGGAATGAAAGAGGCATCTTAGCTTTGTCACAGGCTGCAGCCTGCACCACCCCTTTGTGTTCTGGATATATGAAAAGGTACTCAGCATTAGTTTTAACTAGCTGATACCGTTTCTCACTATTCTTATCCACCCCCTGGGATGAAGGTGGGATTCTGGAGTAACTTGAAAGTAGCCCTGCGAAGGTACTTATGAACTGGAAGGAACAGCTTTTTAAGGGGAGGGAGACCCACCATGTTCAAAAAGCCTGTCTCCTCATCCTCCTCAGTGGTTTCTTAGATAGAAAGATCCAGAGTGTCCACCATATGTTGAACAAGGTATAATGAGAGGAAAAATCCTCCTGGCTATGTGAAGGAGAGTCAAAATCCTGGTCTGGGGATACATCAGGTTCACTCTCTTCTTCATCACCTTCCTTAAAGAAAATGCCCTGGCCAAGACCCAGGTCAGAGGGAACAGGTGTGGTAGGACCAGCTGGGACATTGATGAGGTTGCCCACAGCCTGAAAAGTTTGATATAATTGCCAAACCTTAGCCATTTCCTCCACAGAGGGTATATCTTGTTGAGACAACGGTGTCTCCCCTTTGTTTTTCAGTGGAAGGGGCAGTGATATGTTTTTCTTTTTGTTTCTTTTTAGCAGGCACTAAATCAGGAACCTGCTCAGTATGTTTTTTTTGTTTGGCTTGGTCATTATTATTTGTATCAGACTTATTTTCTAGGGGGTCCTTGGAGGACCTTTCTTTAGATTTTTTATGAAAAGAGGACCCCTCTTCTGAAGTTTTATTGGGGGGGGGGGGACAGACTGAGAAGCCATAATTTCCAGCCTTTTTGCTCCTTTTTTGACTGTTTTGAGCAAACTAGTGCAAAGTTCAAAGTTAGCAGATGTGTGACTGGAACCCAACCAGCTTAAACAAAGGTTGTGGCAGTCTGCCTTGGTCACACACAGTTTTCAAGCATTTAATACAGTTCTTAAAACCAGTGGGTCCAGTCCTCTTTTTGGGTCTATCTGATATGCCAGTCTATCAGAAGACCTTGAAAAAATGGTTCCCAAATGGGGAAAAGGGCCAGTTCCCAAGCACTGTGGAACCATGAGAAATGGTTCCTAACCGAGGAGAAACAGAGTAAAAAGTAATAGAAACTGTGGATTCACTAAAAAAATAGGAATCTACAGAAAAATAATGTTAAAATATAAAATCTGCAGAAATTTTATCTCAGAAGTGGTATTTTTAGTCAGAAAAAAAAGCATGGGAACCACGGAAAAGACCACTGTGAGAAGAGATTCTGCAGTTCCTGAGAACTGAATAGAACCACAGAAAACATACTATAATATAAAAAATAGGGGTTCGCTCAGCACACTGGTGACTCGAGTTTGCGTCCTGAGCCTGGGTGCCAGGATCGGAGACTGGCAGGAAGGGGATCCAGAGTGTCCACTGGACGCTTCTCTACCAAGGGGTGGGCAGGGCTTTGGCATCTATAGATGGATTGGATGATGTGCTAGGGGATATGAGACCTCGACATTCCCCCACGCATCACCTCCTCAGGTCACTGCTCCCATGCAGGTCAATTAGGATAGAATGGGCGGGCCGAGAAAACTGGAAAATGCCTCCTGGCCTGACAGGATGACAGCCACCGGTCCCCAGCACACCATGGTAGCCTGGGATAGCCCTATGCTGACCACCCCCCACCGATCCCCGGGCTAAGTAGTTGTGCCTCTGGGCGCTTCTCCCCTGGGGGGGGCCCATTTGATGAAGGGTTACATCGGGTCACCCAGGGATCAACTGGCAGCTACGGGGGCAGCGGATGGTGACCAGCGGAGGAGGGTGGCTGAGGGTCCTTGGTGGCCTGAAGGAGTGGCTGGCTGGGGGTAAGGAGGAGCATAAAATATATATATATATATAAACAACAGGCACTAAAAGCTGCACAAAGATAAAAATATTACCAACTTAAGGAAAAATAAACTTCTTCAAGTGAGGTATGAAAAGAGCTCTGGGGCAGACTTGTTCACTCAGTGGAGAAATGAATCTGACTGGCTTACAACAGCACCTACAGGCAGCACTCTCTTACTGCAGGCTGATTGGCTAATTATTTTTTATGATTAGCATAAACTTCACCTTGGTGCAGCTAACCCAGCTGGCATCACTGCATTAGTCAAGCATACAGAGTGATTCCTGGGGTGAGAAAATGGTAATTTTCATATTTATGACACTGTATCTCTGTACTGACATATCCAACCGGAAAGAAACTTGGTATACCAAGAGATCTCTGGTCCCTGATGGTGCAGGCAAACTTTAATGCAAATTGGTTGAATGGTTGTGAAGTTAATAAAGTGCAGACTTTTGAGTTTAACATAGAAGTGAAGGTTTAACCCTACCTATAGGGGGGCGACCACACCCCTATAACATATAAAATTGCAAAACACTTTGTTAATGCACTTGTCAGGGTTAAGGTGACAAATGTACGGAAATGTGGCGTTAGGGTTTCCAACCCAAACACCTCCTCCCCCACAGGCAGCACAGCAGGTATGGGGTGTGCCTCGGGGTTTTCAAGCCTAATGCTCACTCCATTCCACCAGTAAATAAGGTTAGATATGTACAGTGTGTGAGAATGGGGTGAGTGTTAGGCTTCAGAACTCCAAGGCACACCCCACACCTGCTATGCTGCCTGGAGGGGGCGGTGTTAGGGTTGGAAACCCTAATACCACATTTCCCTATTTTTGTCACTTTAACCCTAACTAGTGCATTATCGAAGTTTTTTTGCAATTTATTTCCTTGCTTTTTGAGCCATTATAATCATATCCTTTTTTGGCTGTGGGAGTGGCCCTGTGCTCCCATCCATACATCATTTTTCAGATAATGTAATCATATCCTTATTTTCCTGTGGGAGCACAGTGCCCTCCAGATCCTGTGCTCCCATCCCTGCATGGATGTGTATATATGTATTTTTTGTGTAGCCTTTTGGGACTAGTGCTTGTCTGTCTGATTGTACTGCACTATAAACAGATCACTTTGTGTGCCTCCTACAGCAAGGGACCTCCCTCCTGAGATGAAATATTGTATTCTAAAGGGCTGTCCAAATAAACAGTTAACTTCTAATACATACTGAACAAAAGGGGGGGGGCACAGGCAAGAAAGTTTATCTGGGTTGTAAGTACCTAGAGTACAAATGCACACGCGCACACACACACGTCTGTACCTTCCATAGAAACCCACAACTATCACCTGTTGTTGCAGTATCTTTTCCCAATGAATTAACTAAAAAGGAGGAATATTTAATAATATACATAAGCCACAGTGCAAAGAAACATTTAACTTCTAGTATATACTGCATAAAACAAAACAGAGGGGTGGGAGGTGATGATGGACAAGAAAGTCCATCTTGGCAAGTTGTATCTAGAGTTGTAACTAAAGTACAGATGCCCACACAAACACAATGGACCTTCTGTATCTTTCTCACAAACCCACAAATGTTGCCTGTTGTTGTGTTATCTTTTTCTCAATGAATTCAATGAAAGCAAAGGAAATTTAATAACGTACATATGACTTGACATATATGAAGCTTGTTGGGGAGCCGCAGTTGGTGTTCCAAGATCAACACAATTAAAATATGAAAAGGGTTAAAAAAACAACCACTCTGAAGTCCTCAGCAGTTTTCGTCATTATACCACCACTTACACAATAATAGCTTCAAACCAGCTCCATGGACACTCGTATCTATTTATTATTTATTTAGTTTTTGTTGACCAGGTAGGTGCACTAGACAAAAACATTGCCTATTTTTAGGCACGACCTGGAAGAATTTCAGACAGAGGAAACAGTTCCAGGATCACAATACTACAGGACATCAATCAATGGATTAGACAAAGCCACAATATAACAATACAGAGTAAAGCAATTCTGATGACAGTCAATTAAGTGCATACGTGCATTGCCAAGGGATGCAATGATTAAGCATAAATACCCATCTACAAATACACTTGTCTGAGTTCATAAGGAAAGAGCAAAGTTCCTTCTTAAAAACCTGGTGTGATTGGGAGTGCCTTACAGATACTTACAGTGAGTTCCAGAGTTAGGGAGCAGATGCTACGAAAGCTTGCTCACCCATTTTTGTTGCACACTTTGATATGTCTAGTAGAGACCTAACAGCAGACCTCAGGGTATAGGCCAGCGTGACTTGCCTTAACATGCAAGCAAGTGTCATAAGTGTGCCATTTCTCAGGATGTTGTCTAAGGTACAGCCAGCAGTGTACTGTCAACAGGAGGTGGGGGATAGCCAGCCAAGACTCAAATATAGAATGCAACGGTGGGTAAGACTGGGTATGGAAGGGGCAAAGTGGCAGATGCTATTGTAGCAGGTGTTTCATTTTTGTAAGACCCCCTTGTTGGCCTCCATATGTGCCATCAGTCCATAGGTTAGACTTGGTCGAAGGATCTCCTGGGCAATAGCCAGTCTTGCTGCTGTGGTTAGAGTATTCCTTATTATATAGGCAAGTCCCAGCTTTTTTACAGATTTACAAGCAGTTGTTTTGTGCAGAGTAAAATCCAGTGTAGGGTCCAGTGTTACTCCAAGATACTTAAAGGCATCAACCGCCTCCAGAGGGAAGCTATCAGGACCTGGGATAGTTAGTGCAGAGGGACAGGCCTTGATTCTGGGTCCTGAGCCAAATAGCATGCCCACAGTATTTTTGGTGTTCTTAAGGGTTTGTTTTGTTCTAGCCAGTTACGTAGGAGATCAAAGTCTGACTTCAGGTTGGAGCTGATGATGGATATATCCTTTGCGCTTATGTAAAGAACCATGTCATCAACATACAGAAGTGTTGAAAAGGAACTGAAATGGCAGGTAGTTTATTTAGAAATAGACAGAAGAGTAGTGGGCCAAGAATGGATCCCTGAAGGACACCCACACTAGTGTGGGATAAGCTGTATTTTCTTCTATCGATTTGTACGAATTGTTGTTACCCAATGAGGTAGCTGTCAAACTAGGCAGTGGTATTGGGAGAGAAACCCAGAGTAGTTAGCTTCGATAACAACAGTGGGTGGTCCACGAGGTCTAACGCCTTGGTAAGGTCAATGAAAACTGCCCCGTAAGCAATCCCTTATACATCTTAATGTCACTGGTAAATTGTACAAGTGCCGTGGTTGTGCTGTGGTCATGCCTGAAACCATGCTGAGCCAGGGATAGTATAGCTTATATAACTGTAAGTGTTCAGTTACCTGTCTGGTCACACTTTTTTCCAACAGTTTGTCTAGCACCAAGAGAATGGCTATGGGTCGGTAATTATCCATGTTCTTGGTATCTCCCTTTTTATAGACTGGTACCACCCATGCAACTTTCCAGATTGCTGGAACTGTCCCACAGCAATGGATTGAAAAGCCTAGTGACTGGTGCTGCTAAGAGGAAGGAAGCAATTTTTAGCAATGTGGGTATCAGTCCATCAGACCCAGCTAATCCACAAGCAGGAATGGTCCTCAGGAGACACAGAACCTCTGAACTGGAGACAGCCCTCAGTTTAAACAGAGGGCAAACAGATTCATCGGCGCAAGGTATAGGTGCTGTGGACAGGCCAGTTTGCTTTGTATATCTGGAGAGGTCAGAGAAACGCAAATTGAGGGCATTAGTAATGGTGTCAATATTATTACAATTAGCACCATCCAGCATCATCTCTGTTATTGATGTGCTCCCACTCTTGGCCATGAAAGTTTTGATGTGATTCCAGAGACCCCGAAAGTTGCAAACAGATGCTTGGAGAAGTTACTTGCAGCAGTCCCTTTTCACAACACGTATCACATATTTACAGGCGTATTCGTCATCTTCTGTAATCAACTCAGTCTGTCAATAACTTTGATTGCTTCACTTTTGCCCAGGTCCTGTCCCTTTCTCTGATGGGGGCTAGTAGGTCACTATGCAACCATCTGGTCACCAAGCCTCTGACTACGTTCTTTGTGTGGCATATGTTTATCTTGAAGTGCATGAAGAGTGGATATGAGGAAATTAAGAGCATTCTCTACATCTGATATCTGGTATAGTGGTGACTAGTTGGTTTGTTATAGATCCGTAAACAGAGACCCAGTGTTTAGAAAATTCCCAAAAGTGAATTTCCTTCATGGTGAGCTTTGGTGTACATGCACTCCAGACATAATAAGTGGGTGTGTGGTCACTGATAGCATCAAGCAGAATACCAGTAGCCTGGACCCTGTCTGTTCTATTTGTGATGACCCAATCCAGAAGGGACTGGTGACTGTTACATGAAGATACTCTGGTTGGACACGTTATGAGTCAGGGAAGGTGTAGCTTTCCTAGCACACCTTCATACTGACTGGCGTTTTCCCCGTACAATCAAGACTGAAACCCCCCATGAGGAGATATTCATTTTTTCCTTTAAGGGATGCCAGGTGGTCAATGATATTTGTTAAGCCATTTAGACCACTTTTGGGCAGACTGTATACACATATGATGTTTATTCTTTTTGTTTTCCCAAGCACTAGGACCCCACATAGGGCTTTACAGTGCATGTTGTCACAAAGGGTTGTGTGGTAAGGCTTAGCTGATTTTTATAAGAGTGCTACACCCCCCTTAGGGGAGGCACTATCTGCCCTTATGAGCTTATACCCCTTTAGTGCACACATGGCATTAGAGATATTTGGCTTAAGCCATGTTTCCGTGAGACCTAATATGTCTGGGGAGTACTGTGACACCCAATCCTCTACCTCATCGAAGTTAGCCATAAGGCTCCATGCATTCATGTGGGCTATTTTTAGGCCCCTTGTTGAGTTAGCCAGGAGAACACTGGCTGGCTTGGCCCCAGATGTTGGACTGGAGATTGTTTCTATGTCACCGGATAGTTTTAGGCATAAACGATGAAGCCAGACCTCATGAAAGAACTTTAGCATACGTCTGCCCCAAGGAACATAAAATGAGTAAGTAGTTAAGTAGTGTCCTATGTAGGCAGCACCCCGTCCAGTTGTTAGGACTGAAGTGAACACAGCGATTTGCAATAAGACACTTGTTTACCCTATGGCAATGTCAGGAAAATTTCACAATAATTAGTATGGAAATACTGCCCAAAGAAACCTACAATCTCCTCCTGAGGTCAACTAATAAAGAATAATGCTTTATAAAGAAAAATACTGTGTGAAGCAGTTAAGGCAGTAGACTAATGCAAGTTTCTGAAATGAAAACTGCTCTCCTAATTACATGAAAAATGACTCGTAGGTTAAACTCTTGCTATTTGTTAACTCATGTTATGGTGGCTGCTACACTGTACTAGAAGAACCATCCTTGGCCTATAACATCTTTTAGTACAGAGCATGAGTGTTAACTCCAGACCTATAATGCAAATTGGGACATCAGATTCCATTTACCAGTGTAGGTATGCCTGATCTACCCCCAGTGCACAACTGCAGTCCATCACCTTTGACGCAAATTACTGTAGCACAGCACAACAATGAGCTAATTTTGTGTCAGTCCTCTTCCTTATACAAAAATGCAGCAGCAAGACAGTCTGATTCTAAGAGTGGATTATTAATGCAGCAGCATTAAGGCAATTTACTGACATCCTGACTGTAGCATACGTCTCCACAAATTATCCAGTGGGAATCCATCTGCCAATGATGTGGTTCATTTGGGGTTATATAACATCTGTGTGTGGGGGGGAGGCGGGAGCAGGGGCAAAATATCCCAGATTCAGGAGTGGTTCTCCAGGACTTGAGAAATATTAAAATAAAACACAGTTTCACAGGAGCAAATCTCCTGTTATAAATCAGTCTAAACTCGAAGTCCAGGTTTTCTGTTGCAGGGTGAGAACAATCTGACCCCTGTTGCTGCCACTGTCCTCAGACTATTGTGGCCAGGCTGCTTGTAGCCCAGAGAGTCATTTAGTGAACTGCTGGCCATCGGGCTCCCTTTAGAATTTGGAGCCTTATTTTAAGAAAAAAAAATCCCCAGACTTCCGGTGATGTCACAGAACCGCTACAAGCCTAATCCGTGAAGCTCCTAGCCTGGCAGACAAAAAATCCCCCCCAAAAAACAAACACTTAAGCTCAAAATATGTCAAAGGGCACAGGGGGATCACTATAGAGTACTAACAGAGGCAAAAATCGACAGGATCCAAAGATGAACAGTAAGGATGCAACCAGATTGAAGTCGGGCCCACCAAGTAGATCGTCCTCTCCACCTGGCCTACAGACTCCCGATTATGACACTGATGGACAAAACGAACATCTATCGCATTCAAGATTCGAGAGGCTACTGCATGAAATAACTGAGTCCAGAAAAGAAATAAACAAGAGTTTCGGACCATGCAGACCCAATTAACTGCCTTTGAGAATCGCATAGGCCAGATCGAGGAGAGACTATCAGAAACGGAAGACACTACTGCGCAGATGGCAAAGATAGTCCAGACCCTGGTACAGCACACAGAGGATTTACAGGCTAAATGTCTAGATTTGGAAGGTCACTCTCAGCGTGACAATCTGCGTTTATATGGCCTTCCAGAGAAAGCAGAAACAACCGCCATGACATCCTTCCTAGAAAACCTGCTAAAGGACATACTCGACCTACCGCCCTTCCTGAGCTTCCATACTGAGAGAGTGCATAGATCACTGCAGGCAAAACCAACTGACCCAGCTGCACGCCCGTGTTCCATCGTATTTAAGCTGAGCTCTTTCAGTGCCAAAGAAGAGATACTGAGGCATGCACAGATGAAAAAAGAGCTTAAATACCTCTCAAACAGGCTTTTCCTGGACCACGACTAGCCCCACAAAATACAAGTTCAAAGGGCCAAATACTTACTGATCCTGACAGCATTGTGAGAAAAGTCAATACGCTTCCATACACCCTACCCTTCAAGGCTGAGAGTATTTTGGGAGGAGGGGGTGAAGATTTACACCACAGCAGAAGAAGCCATGGAAGCCCTGAGAAAAATAAATATCTCAGTGAAAGAGAGGAGGAACCAAGAAATTGGGAATCGGTGGCTCTTTAAACAGCGCTCAAGCAACAGGAAGACAGGGAATCAGAAATGGAGCCCACACAGAAGAGATGCGCAGTATCCAGATGATCCTCAAGGGGAAAACATCTCGAAATGGCTCTCTAACCTGAAGGCAGAAGGGAAAGGAACTGTAATGCAAACCTGAGGAAGGTTCTGCCGCTTACCTCAACCCCAGTTCAGATGCTCCTCTTTGTGCTGCAACTCAGGATGAGTACTTAAAAAACATAGTAATATACAACAGTGCATAACTGTACTGAGACTGCCTTGCCCTGTGTCCCCCCCCCATACGGAATAAACGAATGAGGCTCTATAATGGAGATTTGTTCTGGGGGGGTGGGAGAGATGGAACTGAACTCTCACATTGGTAGCAAACAGATGGTATGAACTGGGAAATGAATTTGGACCTGCAGGTTTGGGGCAAAGTCTTCAGCCCTGCAAGGCAACTAAGATATGACAGCCACGGCCAATTGAAAATTAAAAAAGAACTGGCTACAAACTAATTCTTAAGGGGGAATTTAAATGGGAAAACGTCTAAGCGAAATGCTTTCCATACCTATATCTTTTACCTTCCCCTTCCCTTCCCTCCCTCTTCTCCCACCCCTCCCTTTTCCCCTTCTACTCCACCCCTCACCACCACCCCCTCCCTTTTTCTTTTTTCCCTATCTCTTTAGTTGTAGCAGGCTGGCTTAAGACAGTTCTGATAAACAGAAGGCATATCGACC
Source organism: Neoceratodus forsteri (assembly GCA_016271365.2). Classification (NCBI taxonomy): domain Eukaryota; kingdom Metazoa; phylum Chordata; order Ceratodontiformes; family Ceratodontidae; genus Neoceratodus; species Neoceratodus forsteri. Next base: position 493,496,093 of record JADMNL010000022.1, read on the forward strand.
TGGCTACCTGAACTACTATGCAGGATTGTTTGGGTCATTGAACCCAGGAAAGCATCACCTACTTATCATAATAGAGTCTGAGTAGAGGGATCTAACTAGATATGCTGGCTGAAAAGCCTCTGTAGTACAACTTAAGGGTAAAATTAAATGGTTATGGGCAGCTGGGCACGGGGCATACTGTGGTACTAGTAACCCATAGTAAAATAATTTGGATAGGAGCCCTACATTATCGAGGCTCTAGAGGGGGTCCTCCGGAAATGGAGGGGTATGAAATCCTCCTCGTTCTCCTAGTATTAGGAGTACAAAGGGGCAAATGGGAACAAAACATTAATCGGACCAACAGCACTACTGGAAATATAAGTGGTTTATTCTAAACCAGACATTTAATAACCAGTGGTATAAAAACCAGGTTAAAAAAGGGCTTGAAGCCCCATGGCAACTTTTACAAGGAAATAAAACATTGAGCTTTGAAGAAGCCCAGAGAAAATATGGGTGGTCTGAAAAAGACAGGTTATTTTACTACCAAATAAAAGACTATATCTCTACGCAGATTAGACATAATGAAAAGAGCACCAGATTGATAGAGGATAACACCCTTTTTAAGCAAATCTGGTCCTCACTCCATGGGAAAGGGCGATAACGATAACACATAAATTCCTTGTACAACATGTATCTCATGCAATGACCCTGACTCAAACAAGGTGGGAACAGGAGTTAGAGCAGACAATACCCACTAAGGAATGGATCAAGGTATGGAAGGGTACTTGGGCAACTACCTCCTCTATGGAGAGAGTTTATTTGGAAGGTAAGGGTGAGATTTTTCTTGGTACCCTCAGTTATGGCTTTAAGAAATTAGGGAAATACATCTCAGTGTTGGAGGGAATGTGGTGAGCCAAGGGCCTCGCATAAACATATTTTTCTAGACTGCCCAAAGATATCATTTTTTTGGCAACAAGTAACAAGTCATATAAAAATGATACTACATATACAAAGCACACTCGTGGACGTTAACTTAATACTGGGGATCCCACCGGTGGAGGTTAGAGATAAAGTCAAAATATATTTATGATCAATACTATTAGACTTTACCTATAAGTCCATAACCAAAAAATGGTTACAAACAACTGCCCCTCAAACTCCGGAATGGAAATCAGTAATATCAACTATTCAGCATAATGAACAGATCTCCCTAGGACTACAAGACTGAATGGAGACCTACACAACAAGGTGGACTAGGTGGGAACTCTACCAAGACCAAGTAGAGTAACACAATTGAAAATAAAGTAACAGAAGGATGACAGGGTTATGAAAGTGGAGGTTATACCTAAGAAAAATAAATTATAGCAAAGGCCTGGATTAAATAAAGAGAAAGGGGACCATTTTTATAAGTGCCTATGTATCAATTCCTCCTGTCTATATGTTAAAGCAAGGTAATTCAGAAACCATGTGTAAAGGTTATAAAGAAAAAGAAACTAATGACTATAAGAAATTGTCTTGCATTAGATGCCAAAGTTGTGATGTTGAAGTTAAGTTGGGTATGGAATTTGACTGATTGAAATATGTGAATGCTTACATGTGTACAAGTATGTCTGCTAAATGATTATATGAAATAAAGGAAATATAAAAAAAAAATCCCCAAGCAAAGAAGGGCTCTGGTTTTGTGTTCAAACTGTCCTGGTTTCAGGAGCGGGTCTCCTGGACTTGAGAAATATTAAAATAAAACAGTTTAACGAGTAGTGTGGCTGTTATTCAAATCCACTAATGTGATTCAGTAAACAACTAAAATCCTGAACTAGAAATAACTTAAAAATGAACTGACATTGTGTGATTCTTTGGGGGATAGGCTGTGACCAGGGCACTACCTGTAACTGCAGCTTGCGAAACAGTGGCCTTTAAATACAGATCACCAGCACCCAGTATCACAGTCAAGACCACTGCATGAGGTGGCTGGACTTGCGAGGGTACTTTTTTATCACATTTTAATCTAATTTCGGGCTCTACAGTGTAACATTAGCTTCAGGGGAGGAGTTATGAACTTCCGGTCAGATCCTTACAAAAGCCATCAGAAGCGGCAGGCGAGCTGGCGGAGACCAGCGCCAGGTGCACAGAGACACCCACAGACAAATGCGCATCTCAGCGCATGTTGGCTATGTCCATGGTGGTGCAAGGAACAAGGGGAAAGATTTGGGTTCTTGTTAGAATAAAGGGTTGCTTGGCTACACAACCTAAAACCAGGAAACGAAGGTATAATATTGTTTGGAACAAATGGAGTCTCGATTTACAAAGTGCATAAATTGTTTAATGTTTGTACAGGGATTAGGAAACGTAGAGGAATATGAATGCAGCAAATGTGTGTTGATAGGTGAACTATTATAGGAAATAAATGAATTAAGAAATAGGTGGGAAACTAAGCACGACATAGAAACGCTTGAGAAATTTATTGATACTATTGCTAGTGATTTGGATGCTGAAATAGAAACTCTGGAAGAGGAGGGGGGAAGCTGGGCTACAATTAAAAACAGTAAGGGCAAACGTAGAGGTAACCAAGTATATAATGTTGCACCTCTGGAACTGAAAAATTCCTTTTCAGTTCTGGATATGGACCAGGCCCAGGAAATTAGTGATGGATGTCCCATGGAAACTGATAAAAAGGGAAACTGAATCTCCAGTTCTATCATCTACCAAACCCCAGGATATGGACCAGGCCCAGGAAATTAGTGATGGATGTCCCATGGAAACTGATAAAAAGGGAAACTGAATCTCCAGTTCTATCATCTACCAAACCCCAGGATATGGACCAGGCCCAGGAAATTAGTGATGGGTGCCACATAAAAGTGATAAAGGGGAAACTGAATCTCCAGTTCTAACATTTGCCAAACCCCAACAATTACATTTAAATTTAATGAGGGATAATGATACAGTTAACCATAATAGTGAGCAGTTAGATTTAAAATCAAGGGAAATTATAACAGTAGGTGACTCTACAATAAGGGGTACTGATAAAATTGTATGTAAAGGAAGGAATAATAACACAATGGTTAGCATGTTTCCAGGAATAAAAAATCAAGAACTTAAACAAGAAATAGAGGGATGTATGGGACAAGCTAAACAACCATTGGTGATTCTGCAAATAGGAGTGAATGATATAAAGTCAAGTAAAAAAGGGAATATTTTAGAAAATTATACTGATTTAATCCAGGAAGTGAATAAATACACCACTGATATTATTGTATCTGGTATTCTACCTACTTATGGATTGCATCAACATATCAATCATGATATTGTCTCTACTAATTGTAGGTTGCAAAGGTTATGCCTTGAACATAAAATAGGGTTTATTGAAACTGGTTGTATTTTCAGAAATGGATCATCTATCACAAATCCAGGATACATAGAAAGGATGGAGGGGTGGCAATTTATGTGCATGAATCTATTTCTAGTACAGAAAAACATGATGGTAAATTAAATATTGAACATTTATCTGTTAAAATCACGCCTCAAAATTCGCCAAAAATTATGTTGACAGCCATGTATTGTCCCCCCTACAGCAAATAGGATACTAGATGCAAAAATTCTAAGCTATCTGGACCATATTGATTCAGCTAAAAATATTAACATAACAGGAGACTTTAATCTCCCAGGCATAGATTGGGTAAACCAGACAACAGTCAGTTTAAATGAAAGGAACTATTTAGAAAGCTTTAATCAATTGGGCCTGGATCAGCTAGTTTTAGAAAATACAAGCTCTAATAATATATTGGATCTTGTATTTTCAAACATGGGACCCAGATTAATTGTCACTGAGGTTGGAACTCCAATCTCAAACAGTGACCATAACACTGTTTTCTTCCAATTAAGTGAATTACCTACTCAACAGGGTAGTAACATAAAGATTCCCAATTTAAAAAAGCAGAGTTTCATAAAATCAGACAGGCATTACTTTCATGGGATTGGAAATCAGATTTCACTGGGTTAACTTTGGATGAAATGTGGAACATTTTAGTGGATAAAATTAGAGAGATTACAGACGTAAATATACCATATACAAGTAAAAATTCTAAATTGGGTGCTTCTCCTAAATGGATAACCTGTAAAATAAAAAGACAGATAAAAGAAAAACATAAAATGTACAGATTAGCCAAACTGGATACAAATTTAATGCCAAAGTATAAGGAACAGGTTAAATGTGTAAAGAAATTAACAAAAGATGGCAAAGCAAATTGTGAAATTAAATTAGCAACTAGAAGTAAAAATAACTATAAAGCATTTTATGCATACATAAATAACAAAAAAGGGAATAGACAAACAAGAGGCCCCTTTAAGGATGAGAGTGGCAACTTACTAAATGATAAGGAAATGGTTGAGGTACAAAATCAATATTTTGCTACTGTATTTAACCCCAAAGATACAATAACAACTAATACTAAATACAATATAATAAATGAAAAACAAATTAAAATTGATATAAAAGATGTGATGGATAGATTAAAGAGAGTTAAGATTAATAAATCCCCTGGACCAGACAATATTCATCCTAGACTAATTTATGAAATAGCAGAGGAAATAGCCTATCCATTAACCTTTATTTTTCAAGAGTCATTAGATAGAGGGGAAGTTGTTAGCAAATGGAGGGAAGCACATGTGGTTCCCATCTTTAAAAAGGGAAAGAAAGATTCCCCTGATAATTATAGACCAGTTAGTTTAACATGTACATTGGGGAAAATTTTGGAAAGCATAATAAAAGATCATATTCAGGATCACATGACTGAAAACGACCTTTTTGATCGCAGTCAACATGGGTTCATAAAGTCACGATCATGTCAGACTAACCTATTGAGTTTTTATGAAAAGGTTAGCAGTTTTTTGGATCATGGTAGGTCAGGGGATGTAATTCAGTTAGATTATTCAAAAGCTTTCGATAAATTACCACATGAAAAACTAATTAAATCCCTTCTTTTGCTAAATATAAATAGAACCCTTGTAAACTGGATATCAGAATGGCTGGAGAATAGGAGGCAGAGAGTGGTGATAAATGGGTTGTTATCCGATTGGCTTTCGGTGTCAAGTGGGGTCCCCCAGGGTTCAGTGTTGGGCCCCTGCCTGTTCAACATATATATAAATATATATATATCATCATTACAATATAATAAGGGAAATATATGGATAACCAAATTTGCAGATGACTGTGGAGTGGGAGCAGTAATAGATTCATCTTCAGATTATATTGGACTTCAAGAAGCTCTTAAATATACTGAGAAATGGACAGTAGATCATAAACTTAAACTAAATGAAGATAAATGTATTGTACTACACATGGGAAAGAAGAATTTGAAACTCAATTATGCTATCTATAATAAACAATTAAAACAAGTGACACAGGAAAGGGATTTGGGTGTTATTATACAAAATGACTTTTCATTTTTACTGCTCACTGTGATCAAACTATAAAAAAATGCTAATAGGGCTCTTAACTGTATATTGAGACATACAGTAAGTAGAAGTAGAGAGGTTTTGATCCCACTGTATGGATCGTTGGTTAGAACTCACTTGAAGTACTGTTCCCAGGTCTGGTCCCCCTACATTAAGGGTGAGATAGCGAGAGTGGAGAGAGTACAACGAAGGGCTACCCGATCAATAATAGGAATTAAAAATATGACACATGAGGAGAGGTTGAACAATTTGGATCTGTATTCCTTGGCTTATAGAAGATGGAGGGGTGATATGATTTTAGTCTATAGATCATTTCAAGATAATATCCTCAGAGAAGATTTAAGACTCAAATTATTTGTCAGAAATTACAATACTAGAGCTCACCGTAGACAAATTTAACAACAAAAGTGGAAATCACAAAAAAGAAAACAGTGGTTTAGTCAGAGGGTCGTATCAAGGTGGAATTCTCTCCCCCATGATATAGTTAGTAGTCCAACTATAGATATTTTTAAAATAAGATTAGATGATTACAGTAGAACCAAGTTTATAGTTTATTAATTAGTTCCCTTGTTGATTATACATTTTATGGAAGCAGACAAGGGCAAAAGTCTATATATGCTTTGTGACAACTATGATACTAAGAACAGGAGCAGGTCTCCTGTTATAAATCAGTCTAAAATTGAAGTCCAGGTTTTCTGTTGCAGGGGGAGAAAACTCTGACCCTGTTGCTGCCGCTGTCCTCAGACTACTGTGGCAGGGCTGCTTGTAACCTAGAGTTATTTAGTGAATTACAGGTTGTTGGGCTCCCTTTTGAGTTTGGCACCTTATTGTTTCAAAAACATATCTAGAAGCAAGTCAGATTTAATTAAATTTTCACTCTCAAGCATATTAGGCAGAGTGTCAATAAGACTTTTATCGTAGTCAGTAGCAACAGAAAGTTTACATATGCAGCCCTGCTTCCGAGGGGGTTAAAGGATCATTGGAACCTTTATTCCTCTCTTTTACCTTTTGATGGCATGAAGTAAAAAAAAAAATAAAATAAAAAAAAAACATACATACTTAATAACTGTTGGAACAGTGCCTTACCATATCTAAAAGGCTCACTTTGTAAATTACAGGAACACATTTACAAGTATTAGCACCATATGTGCTCATGTTTGCCTACAATTTGATGTAAATTTGCATGTATTCACTGTAATTTGTTTTCCTGTTTGTCTGTGCTTCTGCAGCCGGGTCATGCCTCAGAAAGGTACTTGTTATACAGAATCATAGACTTTGACGGCAGATAAGGACCACTTGGCCCACCTAGTCTGCCCATTTCCCTACCTATTGGACAAGCTGCAGATCCTAGTTAACCAACAGCCTACTTCTTCTTAAACCCCACCAGAATTGCCATATGTCTGTCCCTTGCATTCTTGAATTCTCCCACTGCTTTTGACCCCACAATCTCCTCAGGAAGGCCATTCCATGTGTCCACCACCCTCTTAGTGAAACAATACTTTCTCACATTGCCCCTGAATTATCCCCCCTCTGTCTTCAGATTGTGTCCCCTTGTTCTTGCACATCTATTTTTCTGAAAGATGCTACCCTCTTGGACTTTGTTGATTTCCTTGAAGTACTTGAAAATTTCAATCATGTTCCCCCTCTCCCTCCTTTCCTCAAGGGTATACATATTAAGCTTCTTTAGTCTCTCATCATATGGCTTCTGTTGCAGACCCTACACCATTTTAGCTGCCCTCCTCTGTACTGCCTCCATTCTGTCTATGTCCTTATGGAGATGTGGTCTTCAGAACTACATGCAGTACTCCAGATGGGGTCTCACCAACTGTCTGTAGAGAGGTATAACAACTTCCTGTTTTCTGCTGGTGATGTCTCTCCCTGTGCATCCCCCATATCCCCCAGCCATTCTTACTGCCTTCTCACATTGCTTGCTTATCTTTAGGTCATCTGATATGATTATCCCCAGGTCCCTTTCCATTTTTGCTGTTGTTAATACCCCCCTCCCACTGTGTACTCTTCCCCTGGGTTTTTGTTTCCCAAGTGAATTACTTAGCATTTCTTTGTATTGAACCTAAGCTGCCATACTTTTGACCATTCCTCCAACCTTGCCAAGTCCCTTCTCATCCTCCCCCTCGCCATGTATCTATCTTGTTGCAGATCTTTTTGTCATCTGCAAAGAGGCATACTTTTCCTTCCAATCTCTCTGCAATGTCACTTATAAAGACATTAAAAAGGACCGGACCCAGTACTGAACCCTGCAGTACTCCACTAGTAACCCCGCTTTCTTCGGAGTAGACTCCGTTTACTATTACCCTTTGTGTCCTGTTGTCCAACCAATTTTTTACCCAGGCTACCACCCTGGAACCCACTCCCAGGCTGGCTAATTTGTTTATTAATCTTTTGTGTGGGACTGTGTCAAATGTATTGCTAAAGTCTAGGTAGGCCATGTCCACAGCCTTCTCTGGTCTACTACTTTGGTCACCCAGTCAAAGAAATCTATTAGATTCGTCTGACATGATCTTCCCACTGTGACTCCATGCTGTCTTGCATCTTGTGCCCTGCTGGCCTCTAGGTATTCAACAATTCTCTCTTTCAGAAGCGATTCCATCATTTCCCCTACCACTGAGGTCAAGCTAACATGTCTGTGGTTTTCTGCCTCTGCTTTGCTCCCACTTTTGTGAAGGGGAATCACATCTACCCTCCTCCAGTCCTCAGGTACCACACCAGCCTCTCATGATTTGTTAAAAGGGGTAGTCAGTGGTGTCACTAGTTCTCCCCTTAGTTGTTTTAGAATTCTGGGGTGAATCCCGTCAGGTCCCATTGCTTTGTCCACTTTCAGTTTTAGGAGTTCTTTCAGAACCCTTTCTTCTGTGAAAGGACTGGTATTGACACCCCCTTCCAAAGTGCTTCTATTATTTAGCTTAGGTAGCTCCCCCTCCTCTTCTTTTGTGAATAGTGAGCAGAAGTATTTATTCAGTATCCCTGTTTTTTCACTGTCACCCTCTGCCCACGCCCTCATTTTTATTATGCCTCACTATCCCTACCTTGGTCTTTCTTCACTCCCTATTGTACTTATAAAAGGTTTTATCCCCCTTCTTAACCGAGTTGGCTATCTTTTCCTCGGTTTGGGCCTTTGCCATTCTGACTGCCTTCCCTGCCTAATTCTGCTTTAACTGATCAAGTTCTCTGTCCTGCTCCTTCTGTGTTTTCTTATACTTACTAAATGCTATATTTTTCTCCCTAATCTTCCCTGTCACTTCTTTTGAGAACCATAGTGGTTTTTTCTTTTGTTTAGATTTATTTGCTTCACACAAAGGTGTGTTGCCTCTGTGATAGCAGTTTTGATGTTTCTCCATTGTTCCTCCACTCCTCCTCCTTCTTGCCTGTTTGCTAGTGCTTTTCTGAGGCACTCTCCCATTTTGACAAAATCAGCCTTCCTAAAGTCCAGTACCCTCACGTTTGTATGGCTTGACTCTGAGGCTGTTTATCGTGAACCACACTGTTTGGTGGTCAGTTGTTCCCAGATGGCTACCCACTTCTAGATCTGAGATCCTCTCTCTGTCCCCATTTGAGAGTACCAGGTCTAAGATTGCTCCCTCCCAAGTGGGTTCCAACACTAACTGTCTGAGGCATGCCCCCTGAAGGGCATCGAGAATGACCCTGCTCTTGGATGTGGCTGCAGCAAAGGTGCTCCAGTTAACATCTGGCATATTCAGGTCCCCCATCAACAATATCTCCCCTTTTTCTGCCATCCTAAGGATGCCTTCTATCATTTCCTTGTCCATTTCCTCCCCCTGGGATAGGGATCTGTATACAAACCCCGAGCAGATTGTGATGCCATTTCTGGTCTCCAGGGTGACCCACAGTGCCTCCTCTCCTCCCTGTTTATCCTTTAGTTTCATTGCTTTGATCCCTTCCCTTACATAGAGAGCTACTCCTCCTCTTCTACCCTCCATGTCTCTCCTGTAGATTGTATACCCATGTATGTTGACATCCCAGTCATGGTTCTCTTTGTACTATGTTTCTGTGACTGCCACAATATCTAGGTGTCCCTCTTCCATTAAGGCCACCAGTTCAGGGAGATTGTTACCTAGTCTATGAGCATTGGTACTCATTACCCTCCATTGTTTGATGGCCTTACCCCTTTTTTCCCCATCCCCGTCCTTATTGCCTTTTCTCCATTTACCCCTGCCCTTCTCCCTATCAACTTCTCTATCTTGGTGTTTACCTCACTAACTACCCTGAGGGTTTTTTTGGTGGGAGCTAAGATTTCCCTGCTCCTTTTCAGTGCCTCCACCCTTGGCTAGTTTAAATGCTTGCCAATGAAGCATGTAAACCTATCACCTAGTATCCTGGTTCCCCTCCTTGACAGATGTGGACCATTATGCCAGTATAGGCCTGCATCCCTCCAGGTGGACTCCCAGTCCCCAATGCAGCCAAAATCCTGAGCTCTCCACAAGTTTTTCAACCATTGGTTGAATCCCATGATGCGAAGCACCCTAGCCTCACCCATGCCATAGACAGGCAGCACCTCCAAGAAGGTTACCATGTATGCTATTTCTCTAAGGCTCCCTCCCCAACTCCACAAACTCCTCCTGCACTGATCTCTTTCCCAGCCAGTTCATTTGTCCCTAGGTGGGCAATGACATCCAGCTCCCTCCCCAGTGCAGCTGTTCCCGTGATTCTGAGGATTCACTCCCTGTCCCTCCAAGCCATGGTACCAGGCAGGCACCTTACCACCCTCTCCTTCCTCCCCCAGTTCTACCCTCCTAACAATGGAGTCCCCACCAGGAGTTGTTTCCTTCCCCTGTGGGGTCCCATGTCACCCTCCTGTGGGTCTCTTTTGTGGAGGTTCCCAGCATCCTCCATGGTCTCCACTGCGGGTGCCTCCATAGAGGAACCACACTCTGCCAGAACAATATACGAATTGTGGAGAGGTACAACTGGAGGGATGTGGCTCTGTTCCACCATCCTCATCCTCCCTGAGCCCACTGTGGTCCAACCGCTCCTCTTTCTTGGCAACCTCTGAGGCAGCAGCGGCGGAGGCCCTGGGTGGGACAGGAGGTCCCCCGAATCCTGGCCAACTCAGTCTGGAGACGAGCAACCTCCTCCCTCAGCCCAGAGAGGTGCCTGCAGATGGGACAACACTCCATCCTCCAGAACATCTCCTGGAAGACTGCCACTCCACAGCTACTGCACTACACCACTCCCATTGTGTCTTATTTGTGGCCCCTCAACTGTTGTTTTGTATGCTTACTCTTTCCTCTATTTATTTATTTTTCTCCATACTTTTCTACTGCCTCCTTGTCCTTAAAGCTCCTGCTTTTCCTGTTCTGGGATAGGAAGATCCTGTATTCCTCAGTAGTCTCCTTACTTGCTCAAACTCAGACCTCCAGCAGCTGGGGGGGGGCGGTGGAGAGCTACTCTTTTCCTTCTAGGATGGTGAGACTTTTGTGCCTCTGTGATCACTTGCTTCCTGCTCTGAAACAGGAAGTTCCTGTTGTCAGTCAAATCCTGTACCTATAAAAGTAGAACTGGCTAAGGGTGGGGGGGGTGGAGGGGAGGGAATGCTATATAGTCCCAGTAGAGTATTAATGTTCTAACAGCACCTCCTTTCTCTTGCTGTTCTCTGCCAAATGCTATATAGGGCAGTTTTAAATACAAACACCTGGCTTCCTGCTGCCTAAGCCACTCCCCCTAATTCACAGTTCCCTTCTTCACCTTGCTAACTGCACGGGTAACAGTTCCCTTCACCCAACTCATACACACTAACTTGTTTTTTTGTTTTTATCCTAAATTGAAGACCCCAGTAGTACAGTTCTAGTTCTTAAGTCCTAGTAGTATTAAAGTTCTAACAGCACCTCCTTTCCCTTGCTGTTCTCTGCCAAATGTTATATAGGGCAGTTTTAAATATAAACACCTGGCTTCCACTTCCTCTAATTCACAGTTCCCTTCTTCACTTTGCTAACTGCACAGATAACAATTCCCTTCACCCAACTCAAACACACTAAATCATTTTTTTTTGTTTGTTTTAACCCTAAATTGAGGGTCCCAGTAGTAGAGTTCTAGTTCTTAAGTCCCAGTAGTATTAAAGTTCTAACAGCAACTCCTTCCTCTTGCTGTTCTCTGCCAAATGTTATCTAGGTTACCAGTACAGTCACCTGGTAAACAACGTCAAGTATACCATTGAATGTTGTTTACTTACTACTGCTCTTCCTTGTTAACTAACGGGCCAGTTCTGCATTGTGTGATCAATCTCTAAAATGCTTACATGAGCTATTTCTACTTCTGTAATGACCCTTATGTTCCTTCTTGTGCCTGTTATTACTGAACTCTGTACTTTGTAATTGCAAGTGTCAATGTGTTTTTACCAGACATGTAACTAATCCTGTGTCACCCATGAAAAAGGGACCCTTAATCTCAGTGGGCCCATCCGGTCAACAAAATTCAGTAAATAAAAATAAATAAATACAATTTTGACAGATGCCTGCACTTATAAATTATACACTTCATTTATATTTTCAGGGCATGAGACATTATGCAAATAATGCATAACATTCATATGCATAATGGATTCCTTTCATCAATTCAGTTGCTTCATGCTTTTTTCTCTGTCCCTTTTTATAATTGTGAGAACGATGGTGAAAGTTCCCATAACGTAGTAATACTTCCCCATGCCCTCCTTTGTCTCCCCCACAAATAGAGAGACTAATACCTGTACTAAGAATGGGAAATTCATTGCCCAAATGTTAAGAGAGACAAGAAAATTCCTTGCATCCTGAAAATACCCCACAATGTCAAAAAGTCCACTGCTGATGCCTACCAGCACCCCCATCCAACCTCCCACTGCGCACCCACCACCCCACACCCCCCACACACCCTCACTCACCTACACTTGTCCAACTGAGATGATCCACTCTCCGATCGAAGACACATCTTGCTGCTGGAACCAGCGACTGCTGTATGAGAAATAAGGTTACTGCAGTTCAATATATTTCAATGGGATTTTCAACTGCAGTAACCTTATTTCTCATACAGCAGTCGCCAGTTCCAGGAGCAAGACACATCTTCAATCGGAGGTAGATCTTCACAGTGGGAGCAATTCAGGTGGGGAGGGTGTGGAAGTGGTGAGGTGATCATGGCATGGGAGGTCAGAGATGGTGCAATCACCAGTGGATTTTTTACAGGTTGAAAAAAATACAAGACATCGAGGGGCTGTTTTCTTTTTTTAGGATACGAGAGACATGGGAGGGGGGATGGGGGGTAACCACTGGACATCAATGGAAATATAACAAACAGTTTATGGAAATTGGAGGGTGGTGGGTGCCATTAGGGCTATTATCTACAAATTAATGGGGAGCGGGGCACAATTGGAGGGTGGGGGGTACCACTGGACACAATGGTAATTCAATTAAATTAACTGGGAAACAGACCACAAATCTCTTTTCATGCAAATAAATCCTGTGCAATATGGAACGAAAAAGGATTTACTGGCATGATAAAGGAACTGGGGTAAAAAATTAAGTCCCAAATTGAGAAGGGGCAGAGCAGCTAGATGGTCACAGTGCTGCTCCGCTCCCTGTACAGTGCTGTCTGCTTAGGCATTAGTTTGGCAACCACTGTTATTATACTATTTTTTTGCTACAACCTGTTGATATTAAGTTTTAAGCATTGAACCTATTTTTGGAGTTCTCAATACTTGAGGTAAACGGCATTTAGAGTGGCGGGACTGATGGACCAGGTGTGCCTTATATGTGACCGCCCAGATGGATTTTCCAAGGCATTTTACAATTAAAGTGGTTCTGAGACCCCTGAGAGGAAAGCCAGGACTGTGATAGCACTTTTAGCGCTGACAGGTTCATTTTGCCCTGTTAAAGGTATGCCAACATTGCCTCAGGGGTTGTATTACTAATGTTTCCTTGGTCTGATCAGACCAAAGTTATTATGCTCAGTGGAGTGTTTTTCTGTTTAATTTTGAAGGTGTTGCTGCTGCTAGAGTTTGAGAAGGAAGAGAGATGGAGGTAATAATGCCTCAGGTCTGTGTGGAGCCATTTAACATGTATTAAGGACTCCTGGAGTGAAGAGACTGTGTATGGCAGAGACCCTACAGGGATTATATAGCTCTTTTCCTTGTTTTTACCATTTTTAAAATTTTTTGTGAAAGGGGCAAATATTTTCACACGGGTAAGCTACTAAATTCCTTGTTAATGCTTTTAAAGGAAAATGGTACACAGCTGGACTCAGGAGGTGTATGAGGTAGGTGAACTGCCTTCAATATATTTTAATATATTGCTTACCATGCCGTTTTAAACAACAGGGAGAACTGGTGAAAAGACCCCATTGTTTTATGATATCCCATAGCCTTTCTTGCTCAATGAATCAGGAATTAAAACCAAAGATAACTATTGTTGTTGGCGGGATGCCTAGTTGTGGAGCAGAGTGTTGTAATGCTTAAATAGTCTGGAATGAGACATTTGTAAAAGGCAAACCATCAAACCAACGATTCTGTGGCCTCTGTGGCCAAGTGGAAAAATTACTAGCCTCCCTTCATCTGGTAAATTTTACATTGGGACTCCACACAAGTTCTTTTGATTTAAACTCGGCAAATTATAAGGAGTAGTAAACCTTTTTATATATATAATAACTGGTCAACTATTTTTCTCTATGGGCTGATCCAGTTGCTCTTTACTGTAATAACCGGCTGGTTATTATGGCATTCACGTGCACTGTCTTTAAAAATTAGCACTCTCTGATTGGCTTGTTTTTGTCTGTGGGTGGAAGTAACAGTTTGGCAAACATGGTGGCTCCATCTCTCACTTACTGCGAAGCCGTCATAACATCAAAATGCATCTGGTTGATACTGCTGTTCGTCTGCTTTGGGACATAGGCAGCGCAACCTCAAATGGAGCTGGTCCACGACTCACTGATCCAACGCTTGTCAAGCACGATTGAAAATGGCAACTCTGTAAGTGAAAAAAAAGGCAAAACAATAAAAAGAAAATTTTACTAATAGAAGACTATTACACATTTACACAGAGAAGACTATTGCACAAACTGGGGAATATGGGTGTGGGCAGGACAGTAGTGTGGTGGGTAGGTAACTGGCTGGGTGGCAGGACACAGAGGGTGGTGGTAAATGGCTGTCACTCCACAGAGGGAAGAGTGACCAGTGGGGTACCACAAGGATCAGTGCTGGGACCGGTCCTATTTAATATCTTCATCAGTGACATTGCGCAGGACCTAGAAGGCAGAATTTCACTGTTCTCTGATGACACAAAGCTCTGTAACAGAGTAGACACACCAGAGGGTGTAGACAGAATGAGAAGGGACCTGCAGAGACTTAAAGAATGGTCAGGGGTTTGGCAGTTGAAATTCAATGCAAGGAAGTGCAAGATAATGCATATGGGGCACAAAAACCCTGGCACAATATATCAGTTGGGGGGTGAGGATATAGCATGCAGGAAAGGGATCGTGGGGTTATCATCTCTGATGACCTCAAGGCAGAAACAGTGTGACAAGGCAGCAGGTAAAGCAAATAGGATGCTGGGATGCATAGGCAGGGGCATCACCAGCAGGAAAAGGAGGTCATAATTCCACTATACAAGACACTAGTGAGGCTCACCTGAGTACGCTTGCATAGTTCTGGAGACCTACCTATGTAAGGACATAGACAGGGTAGAGAAGGTTCAGAGGAGGGCAACAAAGATGGTGCATGGATTGCATCACAAGTCCTATGAGGACAGGTTGAAGGAACTGAACATGGACTCCCTGGAGGAGAGGAGGGAGAGAGGGGATATGATAGAGACATACAAGTATCTTACAGGGAGGAACAGGGTGCAGGAATACACTATTTTTAAGTGAAAAAGATGTTCCAGGACTAGAGGGCATGGGATGAAGTTGGAGAGAGGATGATTCAGAGGAAACATGAGGAAGAATTTCTTCACAGAATGGGTGGTGGACAAGTGGAACACCCTGCCAGAGGAAGTGGTGGGGGCTGAAACAATCATGGGATTTAAGAATTCATGGGATAGACATAAAGGAATTCTGGAGGTCAGGGGTAAGGGGCAACAGACTTCTTGGAAAACATAAACTGAACTTACAAGCTCAAATGGGCAGACTGGGTGGGCCATAGGCCCTTATCTGCCGACACTGTCTATGTATCCATGTATGTAAAAAAGAAAATGTTTGCTCACAGTAAAACTGGACAGAGATGTGTGTCTGTGTGAGACAGAGAGAGAGTGAGAGAGTGTGTGTGTGTGTCACTAAGTCATGCTGCAAATGGTACTGCTCAGGCTCGAGAAGAATAGTAGACCAGCAATTATAAAAAAATAAAGGATGGGGTTAGTCTGTATATGAGAATTTAATACACCCCCTCAGTGAGGGATGTTTTTATCAACCCCTCGAGCTTTGCGCTCAGGATTTATGTAGCATCCCACACCTTGGGGGTGCATTAAATTCTCATATCACACACTGCCCCATCCTTTATTCTCTATTAATTTACCAACTATCGAATGAGTGAAACTTGTCAGAGCACACTCTAATATGCTCACCTAGCCCAGAATCAGTCTTGCAACAAATGTGCAACAATGAAATATGTGTATATAAATGCCTGTGTTTCTTTTTTATGGTCAGTGTTAAAAGTGCTGTTCCACTGGACTGCTTTAAGCTGTAGATTAATATTAACTGGTGGACTCCGGTGTTTAAATGGAGCACTCATGTTGTTTTGCTGAGATTTTCTCCCTGATAGAAAAGGAATGAGTATGGGAGGTGTTTTAAATTCATATACCCGGGAGCACTTCAAAAGACACTTTTACAAAAAGCTTGATTCATTAATTATTTGTCAAATGTTCACTGCTTTATTCTTAGACCGTAATATTATACTGTTTCTCCACTGCATTGCAATCTATGATGGGAGGTATTAACTGTTGTATTCTGGATTATCATTACAGGATGTTCCCATCCTGATTTATCCACTGAAATGCTAAAATTGATGCTGTGCTAGTTTCATGACTTGAGACAGCAGACTTGAGGTGCCAGAAGGAATTTTATAAGTGCTAACTTTTTTGAAGTACTATATGACCTTACTTTTATATATTTCAAGATTTATTTATATGTTTGTTGTGGGGTTTATAGTTTTTTTTTTAAATGCTGCTACTAACTGTTGGAAAAGTGCTGAGTCTATTATGGGGTTTAAGGGAGGCAGTACAGCGCAGTGGTTAAAGGCTTTGAGCTGCAAATCTGGAGACTTGGATTTGAATTCCACAGCCCCCACTTGCATACTGTGTGACCCTAAGCAAGTCACTTAACTTCCCTGTGCTCCCAGGTCGCATCTGTAAACAAGCTTTTAGCTTAGTGTGCCACTCCCGGTTAAACAATTGAAGAAAAAAAATAGCAGCAGGTATGGTAAATTTAGAAATGCCAGTGCTTAAGTATTTGCCTTATAGGTGACAAATAAGGGAACTACTAACAGAATGTACAAAAACTTAGGAGATTTGTACCAATAGGAGATGCAAGGAAATCTATAGAATATATAAAATATTTTCCTTTTTATAGTGATAAATGAATATATAGCCACTGATGAAGGTTAGGTAGGGAACTGTTTGAATTCAGCTTGATTACCAGGAAATTAATTAACCTGTGGTATTAAACAGGGTCTTGATTGACACATAAATAATGGAGTGTGGATAGACAATTGAAATTACAAGGGAAATGTATTTTTTTCCAGATTATTTTAAATCAATTACTACTTTATATGTATAGAATAATTAAATACGCTCATGTCTAATTGCTGCTTGATAGTTGTTATTTATTTGGTGTCTATTATTGTTTCATAAGCGTGGAGATTTAACTGTATACTTGGATTTTTTTTTCTTGTTAAAAAAAGACTTTAATGGTCGAACAATAAAGAACTGAACTGAAAGTCCCAAATCCTTTTTCGTGCCAATAAATCCTTTTTCAAAATCTTTTTCATTTGCTGAAACAAGGATCTATTCTCACAAAAAAGGATTTTGGACTTGTTTTTTTTCTGAAATCCTTTTTCGCGAGACGCAATCCTTTTTCACAAGAATGAAAAAAGACTCTCGAAAAAGGATGTTAGCGAGTCACAAAAAAGGATTTAAATAAGATTACAAAAAGTTCTGGGGTCATTTCAACAGTAAACAGGTAAATAATACAGCTAATGAAATCCTGATGAGCAAGATACATGTTTTGGTGTCTCTGCAATACAACATTTTGGAGAGTTATGACATTTTTTTGTTAGAAAAAATGGAAAACAAAATGGCGGCTCATGAAAAAAGGAATTTTTCCTCACAAGAAAGGATTGGCCTCTCACGAGAAAGAAACATTTTTCATGAAACCAAATATTTTTTTCATTCCAGGAAGCTATCCTGGAGAGTGAAATTCCCATTGACTATAATGAGAACTTTAAAACTGAATAACCTTAGGATGGATTCATATTTTTTTCATCAAACAAGTGAAAGCCACTTCTTTGTGCCAAGCTCTTTCTACCCTAAAAATTTCATACTAAACTTCCAAACCATCTGTGTGCAAGGCAATGACAAAAAACAGCAAGAAATGGCAATTTTCAAGGTTTTTGCACTATCTGGATCTCAGAATCCGCACATCCGACTGGAACAATAACTTGACACGTCAAGAGATCTACCCCATGAAACTGCACATGCAGAATTTTGTGCAAATTTGTTGAATAGTTGCAAAGTTATTAAAGTGCACACTTTGAGGTTTAACATAGAAACCCCCAGATCAACCCTAATTATAGGGGTGCAGTATGTATATGTGAATGTATATATATTTATGTATACATAATTTTTTTTTATAGTAAATTCGTAGGACTGCTCAGATCTTATCTGCTGTCTTGCTATCATGTTGATCATCAGGGAAAAAGGCAGGCACTCCCAAGTAGAGATTTAAGGCATATTTTAAAGCATTCTTAAATGGCTCGCTGATTAAAATGTCAGATATCACTGACATTATTGACTATGATTGTGCTGTTGTACCTACCTTAGGATATGCTGTTGTGTTCCTGCTTGCTGTCTGATCAGTGCTGCACTGGAGTCGGGGTCATTCGCCGGTCGGTGTGTGAAACATATGACTGAGTTCCTGGCTCTCAGTCCAGGGTGGAGGTCTGTCTAGGTGGGGTCTCTCTCTGTTGAGTTACTTCCTCCTGGTGGCACTGCAGGGATGGGTCGATGGTTCTCTTCCTCTCTGTATACATACACTGCAATCCCTATTTCTTTTTTCTCGAAGCAATCAGAGATGTGAATCTAAGGATTTAATTAGTCCTTACAATAGGACCAGTCCCAGCTCTTTATGTAGCCTGCCTCCCTGACTGGTCTGCCATGCAATCCTGACTTCCTGATTTTCAAGCTGGTGTCTGAGGTTTTCTTGTGGGCCGAGCCATGGTTGGGGAGCCAGTGAGTCATTCAGTATGGTGTGGATCAGTGGCATGCAGCCTTATGGCATGGTGATCGACATGGTCTCAGACTCAAAATGTTTGTTTTACTCTCGTCGGGCTGGCATCCCTGAAAAAACAGACAACCCCAAAGAATACTGGAGAACTGGAGAGCAGCTGCAAAGAACAGATGATTGGGAAAAATACTGGGTAGGTGGAAACTCTACACCTGTCTTCTTGTACCTCTGCCCTAGGGAAATTTATTTCCCTCAGGTCCTCTCTCACTAGTGCTACATCAACAGGGGGGGTACTGTTGGTTTTACAGCCCCCCCAGCTAGTTTAAATGCTTATCCACATGGCATTTAAACCTCCCAGCAAGGACTGTAGACCGCTTCCTGGAAGGATGCTGGCCATCTCCCCTACAGAGGCCTATATCCTCCCAGACCCCAATGTACCCAAAGACATCCCCACGCCTGATGCCTGTAATCAACTGTTAAATGCCCTGGTGTGGAGTACCTTTTCTTCTCACCAGCCATGAACAAGTAACACCTCAGCAAAAGCCACCATGTGTGCCACCTACTTTTTTTTTCAAACTTTGAGTTTATTATATTATAAAAACATATATACAGTTATGTTCACCAGCATTTGATATGACAGTTTTACAGTTTATAAGTGGGAGGGTGCCACTCCTCTTAATAGATTCTTTTTTTTTTCAAATTTTAATATTCTTTATTTAGAAATAAAGCAGAGCTGAAACACAATTGCAACAACACATGTGCCCATATCCACCAGTTCAGAACAGGTTCCAAACATACAGCTTAATACAATAAAGACAATTTAAAGAGCCGAGTCATGAAGTAAAAACTCTGCTGAATAGAGATCTGTTGTCCGGAATTTTCTATAACTACCAACCCTCCCATACCCTTCCCCCTCCCCCCGTCACCAAAGAGAGTGTTGTTTCTCATATAGGCTCCTCTCCCAGGAATTGAGATTCTCATCTATGAGAATATGAGGATATTATAGGTGATATACACACTGTAAGAGTAATTAAAGACCGAAAAAGTCTGGCCCTATATAGTCAACAAGGTTTGCAGTGGTTCTCAAATCTTCTTATACCTGGAAAGGCAACCAGAAAGGTTTGCGACTAGACATTTGGCCTGTAAAGCAAACAGGATTTACCTATACCATTCCAGAAATTGGGGAGTAACCTGGTGTAGCCAGTGCTGCAAAATAACTTTCTTGGCACAGGCTGAACTCAGTGCCATGTGAGGTCTCTGGTTACCTGTTAAAAGTCCAGAAAAATCCCCTAAAATGCAAATTTCAGGCCTAAAGGCATCTGAAAGTCCCAGTAAGGGGTCCAGATGAGTATGGATGGAATTCCAAAAAGGAGTGACCTTCAGACATGTCCATAGAATATGATATGGGGAACCAGGTTCCTGTCCATATCTGGAACATATATCACTAGGGAGATGACCCATCCCATGCAATCGCACCAGAGTATAGTAGAGATTGTGAATGATATAGAATTGAATGAGGTGGTATCAATTCCATCAAATAAATCATTACATATGTTTCCAGATACAAGACCAGTTCCTGGAGGATGACACCAGAGGGAGAACTTGGTCTCAGCCATATACCCTAGGCCCCTCGTTCACATCCAGAAATGTTTGTAAAGAGCGGTAATAATATGACAGCAAATGGGAGGTGGGGGCAGAAGATACAAACAGTTGTATCACAGTACTTACCAGGCTTTGCCACTGGCCACAGCCAAAAAAATTGCAGAAGTATGTGGGTAATTTGAAAATATTTAAAGCAGGATGAAGCAGGCAAGTGAAACTGTTCTCTTGCTATCTGAAAGCAAAGCAGTTTGCTGTCCTGGGTTAATTCTTGAACTGTTTCCACTCCCATACTGGCCCTGAAATGCCTGGATACAACCTGTCCTGCTATACACAGATTCGAATTTCCCACGAGAGGATGAAGGAAGTCCTTATTAAGGAAACTCTCAGGAGGGAGCACAACTGTGCATGGGTTTGTAAAAAGGCCCCTAAGGGAGAATCCTGTAAAGGGAGGGGTAACTTCTTTCTGGATATGAAAGGAAGGGCCCTGAAATTTATACCAGACATTGAACATAGGGAACGTTCTATATTCACCCATTGTGGAGTATACTGCTCCCCTTCTGATCAACTGAGCCAGTATGAGAGTCAACTAAAATGGAAGAGCTAAGTAGTAACTATAAAAATTAGGAACCTGCAGACCACCATCCAGTTTGTTTCTCATGAGTTTGGAAAATGCCCTGCGGGCTGCCTTGCCTCACCATAAGGAGGTCAGGAGTCTATACACCTGGGCAAACCAGGATTGAGGAAATTACCAACTGTACATCTGTGGGGAATAAAGTAACCGGGGGAGAATATTCATTTTAATAACATTTAATCTGCCCCATAAAGAAAAAGGAAGGAGGGACCAACATTCCAGATCTACTTTGATACAGGAAATAATAGCATCTTTGGGCTGGCATTATAGCCTAGAGGTTAGAGGAACGAGGTGTGAATGAGCTTGATACATCCAGCAGACCAGACCTGAGTTTGATTCTCACAACCTCCACTTGCATACTGTGTGACTCTGAGCAAGTCACTTAACCACCCAGTGCTCCCAGGTCACCCCTGAAGACAGGCACTTGTGCCTAGTGGGCCTTACCCAGTTACCAAAGACTAAAATAAAAAAAAAATTACAACATTTAAATCT
Source organism: Neoceratodus forsteri (assembly GCA_016271365.2). NCBI lineage: Eukaryota > Metazoa > Chordata > Ceratodontiformes > Ceratodontidae > Neoceratodus > Neoceratodus forsteri. Next base: position 493,517,673 of record JADMNL010000022.1, read on the forward strand.
ACTGGGAGAGGTGCTGAGAAAGATACCTAAATATTTAAGTTTATCCTTCCGCCATGCTAAACCTCAGTGGTCTAGTTCCTCTTCAAACATTGTTATTTAGGAGCATAATTTCAGTCTTAGTAAGATTAAGTTTGTAATTGCAGTAGATAATTCCCTGAATTGAGAGATTATTTGTAATACTGAAGGGAGTGAAGCGGCTGGAGAAGAAAGATGGAGGAGAATATCATCCGCATAAACGGAAAGTTTGAAGTTTGTATCACTGATTAAAATACCAGTAAACTGTGGGGAGGAATTAATCTTCCTAATGAGGGGCTCTAAAAATACATTGAATAAAAAGAGGGATAGAGGACAACCCCTCCTGGTACCCTGGTACAGGGGAAAAAGGCTAGGATAACATACCATTACAGAGAACTCTTGCAGTTGGGGAGGAATACAAGACCTTGACCCATTGTATAAATTCACTAGGAATGCCGAACTGGGGTAGAAGAGTGAACAGGTAGTCCCAAGAGACTCTGTCAAAAGCGTTTTCAGCATCCAGAGATATAAGTGCCGTAGGGATGGGAAGATCCCTGGATGCCGAGAATATATGACATTTTCTGGAAGTGGTCTGACAATAATCTTCCCCTGATGAATCCAACCTGCTCTCGACTGATCAGTGATTCCCATACTAGGCTGAGCCGACCTGCAAGTATTTTAGAGAGAATCTTGAGATCCACATTGATGAGTGAAATGGGTCTATAATAAGTAAGCAACAGAGGCTCGCGGTCCGGTTTAGGAATAACCACAATGGAAGCAGAGGTCATTGAAAGATCAGATATGCCCTTTTTAAAAATGTAGTTATACATATTAAGGAGAATGGTGGCTACCAGTTCCTTAACAGCCAGATAAATAGTTGTGGTAACACCATCCAGACCAGGAACCTTATCTTTAGAAAGGAAATCAATTGCCTGGGAAACTTCTAAAAGTGTCAGAGGAGATTTCAAAATTGCTTGTTGCTACTCCATCAGTTTGGGGAGCTGGAGGTCTTGTAGGAAAGATTCAAATTGCACCAGATTGAAAGGGGTGGAAGGAGGGGCATATAACTGTTGAAAAAAACAGCTGAAAGCTTCTACTATATCCCGGGGAGATGTCACAAAGTGGCCCGAAATGTCCCGGATAGAGGCGACAAGTTTGTCTGCCAACTGCGATTTAAGACGGAGAGCCAGCAATTTCCCCTTGATCAAAATACTTCACTTCTGAACGTAATATCATTTATTCCACCTTCTCGCTTAATAACTTATTGTACTGAAATCTAAGTTGTTCTAACAATTCCAACTCTGATGAAGGGGAAGATGTCGATATACTTGCCTCAAGGTGTTCAATGCGGGATATCAGAGAAGTTAAGGTTGCTGATGTTTGTTTCTTACGCCTCGATGATATTTTAATAATTTCCCCTCTCAGTGCACATTTTAAGGCACCCTACAAAATGTCGAGTTTAGGCACTGAGGGGGAGATAAATGTCATAAATATTTTTTTTATACTTTATTTTTTATTCATTTTGTAATGAACTTACAAAGTACAATCTGTGATTCCAGGTATAGGATACAGTTTAAGAATAGGACACATTATGGTAGGTAATGCGAAGCCCTTCATTCGTTGTTACAACACCAAAGGAGAAAACATCCTCTTCTAACATTATATATCTAACCTAGAAAGGCTTTTGCAGCAAGACCATGGACAACCATTCCTAAAATATTTTTAAAAAGTCCAAAGAGTCCCTTCTTTGCAGATTGGGTCGATGTCTTCGACAGAGCCCAGGAGTCCATGAAAAATTCAAAAAACAGAGAGTTAATCCCTATCAGGAAAATAATGGAGATACCCCGATATTTGTTCTAGAGCAACCATATATAGTAATTTGTATATTAAAAAAAAACAACAATATTAGCAGTAAAAGCCCCCCACTTATTTACTATCCTTCATCAGAATTCAAACATCACCACTAGATGGTGGCAACAACCTCAAAGTAGAACAAGTGCATTAGAAACATGCCACAGTAATGTTATCACATTGCCTTTAAACTTTAACTGCTCATGTTAGTAAATCGAAGAAAAAGAAAAACTGGCAATATGTAAACAATTATAAGACTATAACAGTCCTCTGTCCCACAAACCAGTCACTGGTACATTAAGTTTTTCACATTATTCCAGCTTTCAGGTGTCGCCTTCCTCTCCCTCCGTCTGAACAGGTTTGGCAAAGTCCGCATGGAGCATATCCAGCCTATGAACCACATTGGCTGGGTCTTTGTAGATGTCTTGCCCGCATAGATCATTTTCAGCCTTGCTGGCATCTGCAATGCATAGTTAATCCCCAGTTCCCGTAGCCCTGCATGAACAGCATTAAACCCTCGGTGCCTCATTCTGGTAGAATAACTCAGATCCCGGAAACAATGTAGGACCGAGTCATCCGGTAATGTAAGTGACCCCACTGATTTGGCTTTCTGTATTTTCAAATCTCTTATGTGCACTACTGAGGTGACCACCAGTATAGTCTGGGGAAGACCTGAGTTGTTGGGTTTTCTGCAAGGGGTGACACGATAGGCCCTATTAATCAGATACTCCTCTTGTAGGTGAAACAGTTCCTGCACAAGCTGGTGCATGTAAATCACCAAATTTGCACCTTCTGCTCCTTCGGGTATCCCCAAAGAATGGAGGTTGCAGGCACGAGCATTATTTTCCAAGTATTTCAATCTTATACAAAGCAGCTTGTTCTCCTTCAACACACCATCAGTAACTATTGCCGCTTTGGAGACTTTATTAGTAAGCTCAGTATGAGTTGTTTCTAGAGCGTTAAAAGTAGTTTCAACTTGCGATAGTCTGTTGTATGTTTCAAGTTTTGTGTCTATTTTTTGTACAGCCTGTAGAATAGCATGTACTGTGGCCTCTAGATTCCCAGGTTTCTCTCCCGATGAGGCAGCACTCATAGCTCCACTTGTGGAGGGCACAGGGCCTTTCCCTCCACCTGCTTCTTTGAAAGTATCTGTTTTGGTTCTCCCCATTATGTAGATGGGCTGAAACTTCACCACTTTCATCCGAGACTCTTCATCTCTTCTGCCAAGAAGTTCAGTCGGGGAAAATTCTGTGAAAGTTCAGTATTTTATGACTTTTTCTGCTACAAAATTCTAAAGCAATACTGGGAGTGTCTTCCCCTGTCGGCTGCTAGCCATGCCCCCCCAAATGTCATAAAATTGGTGAAGAATTGCTGAATATGTTATAATGAGGCCTGGTGTTTGAGCAGCTGGTTATTAATGATCCACACTTTACCTCTAGATAAAAAGGGGGCTAAATTCAATTGCAGAAAAAATGGATGGTGATCTGAAAGGACTTTAGCAGGGTAATAACATAAAGTTACACCGGATAATTAGAGTCCAACAAAAAATAATCAATCCTTGAGAATGAATTATGTGGGAGGGAGTGAAAGGAGTACTGTCGACCAGATGGGTTAAGGGTTCTCCAAGGGTCTACCAAGCCGGTTAATTTCATAAATTCTTGAAGGGCTATCTGACCAGGTGATAAGGCTTGACTAGAGCCCCTGGATTTATCCAGGACATTGCACTGAACCAGATTCCAGTCTCCTTCAATGAGCATAGGTAAGGAACACCAGGGAGGCAAGACTGACATAAGGTTAGTAAAGAACCCCGGATCCTTGACATTGGGGCCATATAGGTCTCCTAAGACCACTTCCAGATGGCCTAACAGAGCTATAATAAAGACAAAATGTCCATTGGGATCTGATTTTTCGTGAAGGAGGCAGAATGGGAGTCTCCGAGCAATTAGAATGGCCACCCCTCTACTACGAGTGCCAAGTCCTGCCCCAAAGGTGTGTCCCACCCAAGACCTCCTAAGCAGGAGGACCTGGGAGGGTGGCAGGTGGATCTCTTGTAAAAATGCAATGTCAACTTGTAACTTATTTAAGTGTATGAGGATCTTAGCCCATTTGCAAGGGGATTGTACTCCTTTCACATTCCACAAACAGAAGTTAAAGACTGCCATGTTTGAGATAGACCCAAGGTAAAAGGGAGCTAGCAGATCTATAATATCCACAACAAGATCTAGGAACCAAATGAGTGTAAGTACCAATTCCCTCTTGTGGCGCCCTTCCCCTCCCCTCCCCTCCCTGCTCCCCACAACTCCCACAAAAAAGAGAAAAAAAAAGACTCATTACAAACAGTAAAAAGCATTTGTCAATGCCGAATGTTTGCTTGCTGGCATTGGCATTGGTAGTGTAGAAATTACAGAGCTGCATAACAGAAATGGCAGTGAAGTATTGAACTGAAGCCAACCCACCACCACCCTGCAGAGAGTGACAGGCATTGAGGTGTGCCTTTGGGTCGTCAGGCATAACAGCTACGCCATTTCACCACACCCTACCCTGCAGACACTGACAAGTGTCACGGTGTGCCTTGGGGTCTTTGGCCTTTATGCGCACCCCATTTCATCATGAAATACAGTGAGATGGGTGTGATATAGGAGAATGGGGTGAACTTTGGGGCCAAAGAGTCCAAGGCATACCTCGATACCTCTCACTGGCTGCAGGGTGTCGAATGGTATGAGCATTACAGGCAAGAATCCCAAGTCACACCCCTGATGCCTGTCATTCTCTACAGGGTGGGGTGTTATGGTTGGAAACCCTAACACCTCAGGCATTCGTTGGTATTTTCACTCCAAATTTTGAACGTTTTTTTTGTGACTCCTTCCTCATGAACATTGGCAATATCAGTTTGTTAGCGGAAAGCTGCTTATGCACAGCGACTACGGCATTTAGCACCATAGGTGCAAAAACACATTCCGAACAGGATGTGAAAAATGAAAGCTACACTGTTCATGGGGAGGTGTAAAAAGTGGCAATGTTGCAAATCTGCAGTAAAAATATTAAAAAAACTGGTGAAGTCACGAGCGTGCATAGAAACTGTGCAACGCACACTGGTAATGTAATTAGTTTGGGGATTTTTCACAGCAGATTGTCAATACAGGTATTTTGGGACCTCCAATCATGAACAGTGTCACTGTGATTTTCTTTATCTGTCCCGAACAATGATTTCCCACAGCGACCACGCATCTCTGCGCTGAAAGTGTGAAAACACAATTTGGCCATGTTGTGAAAAATGACAGCTGTACTGTTCATGAGGAAGTGTGGAAAAATGCCACTGGTGAAAATGTGGACTGAAAATATTACAGTCACGAACTTACGATGGCATGTGGAAACTGCGCAATGCTCACTCGTAACCCAGTCATTTTACGGAGTTTTGTCACCAAACTTTCAACATAGCCATTTTAAGACCTCTGCTCATGAACAGTGTCACTGTGATTTTCTTAATATGTCCCATACATTGATTTCGCACACCGACTGCGCCATTGTGCGCTACATGGCCGGAAACACGTTTTGGGAAAGATGTGAAAAATGACAGCTGCACTGCTCATAAGGAAGTGCAATAAAATGGGAATGTTGAAAATCTGGAGTGAAAATATTGAAAATTCGCAAACTTCCGAGTGTGCGTAGGAACTGTGCAACACGCTCGTAAAACAGTAATTTTTAGGAATTTTTTCACCAAATTTTCAACATAACAATTTTAAGACATCTGCTCATGAACAGTGTCACTGTGATTTTCTTAATGTGTCCCATACATTGATTTCGTACACCGACTGCGCCATTGTGCACTACATGGCCGGAAACACGTTTTGGGCAAGATGTGAAAAATGACAGCTCTACTGCTCATAAGGAAGTGCAATAAAATGGGAATGTTGAAAATCTGGAGTGAAACTATTGAAAATTTGCAAACTTACGAGCATGCATAGGAACTGCGCAACGCGCACTCATAAAACAGTCATTTTTAGAAATTTTTTCACCAAACTTTCAGCATAGCCATTTTAAGACCTCTGCTCATTAACAGTGTTACTGTGATTTTCTTAATGTGTCCCATACATTGATTCTTTACCGACTATGCCATTGTGCGCTACCTGAGGCGGAAACACGTTTTGGGCAAGATGTGAAAATGACAGCTGTACTGCTCATAAGGAGGTGTGGTAAAATGGGAATGTTGAAAATCTGGAGTGAAAACATTGAAAATTCACGAACTTACGGCGTGTGTGGAACTGCGCAATGCACGCTCATAAAACAGTCATTTTTAGGAATTTTTCCACCAAATTTTCAACATAGGCTTTTTGAGAGCCCACCTTATGAACAGTGGCAGTGTCATTTTGTTACTCAGTCCTGAAAGGTGATTTAATGCAGTGACTGTGAAACCACCCCGGGGCTGATTAACGCCATGACAGTGAGATCATTCATGAAGGGGTCCCAAAAACCCCATGTTGAAAATTTGGTGTAAAATCTACAAAATGCCTGAGGTATGCAGCAAAGTTGAAAAACCCCTATCTATCCCATTATACAGCTTACCGGCATTTCCTCAGTTTGCGGTCGGCTTTGAAGAGTGCAGACGTGTTCCCGGTCCACCGAAGATCATCGCCCCGGTCTGGAGGTAAGTATGGGTTGGGGGGTGTGGGAAGGCAGGGTGCACAGTGGGTGGGTGCAGGTGGGTACAGAGACACTGAGGGACCATTTTTGAGTTTCAGGTGTTTTTTTTTTTAAATGATGACGACGTGGGATGTTTGCCACGCTGGGGTGGGCTCCCAGAGTGGCACAAGGACAGCTGGTGGGGGGGTGTGTAGCCGACGGGGGATTGGGCACCCCGTTGGTGATAGCATGTGTTGCCATGCTGGGGTGGGCTCCCAGTGTGGCACCTTCTACTCTGGGGGCAGTGGAGCCGGCAGTTGGACACCCCGTCGGCTATAATGTGTAGCCAAGCTGGGGTGGCACCCAAGCGTGGCATATAAAACTCTGTTTTTGGAAGTTGCGCACAACTGACAAGTTGGGCCTCCACGTCGGCTACACAGTGTGTGTGGGGGGGCGAGCACGCAGTATGCGTGCGAGTGTGTGTGTGTGCATAGGGGGAGCGCACATAAGCAGGCAATATCTTATCGCTGCTCACTGAAGTGTAGCTCCCTCTTTCAACTGTACGACACTGCATTTTGGACTGGTCATAGACAGCTCGAGCAGGCACTGGAGAACTGCGGCCGCACCTGCAAACACACTGCCTGAATTGAAAGAGGGCTGCCACACACCTCCGAAAACTCGGATGATGGCACTATGTTTCTTGCACATGCGTGCAAGCAAACATAAAAATAGGACCCAATCCATCCCCTTTCCGCCCACAAATCCCAAACCTAAACTGTATGCAAAATGTAAATGACCTACACTATCCATCCCCCCTCAACACTCCGGTGCATGAAACTCTTAGCCCGCGTAGTAAAATGCCCCAACCCTCCGGACAACCCCTCCCCCCTCAAAAAGCACCATTATATTGAATGCAACAAAGAAATACAGTAACAAGCATTAGAAACCTTCTAATTACCAGCCCTTAACAAATCTGGTAAAACTGGTACAAAGGAGGACAAAAAAGAGCATATCAAACTGTAATGAATTTTACCGACAACTACTAATAGTTGAAAATTATTTAAAACAATAGGGGTAAGTCCCTTAATATGTGAAAATTAGATGCCATCAAGACAGGTTCTCTGAGAGTTGTTAAGCCTACCCCTGCTATTCTACACAGCCACAAAGTAGCCAGGGCTTAAGTCCGGGGGGGGGGAATGAAGCTTGCTGAGGCCAATAATTTGTTTTCAGGTTCTGCCGATGAGCTGTGGCCCCTACCTCCCGAATACTGCCATGGGATAGAGCAGCAGGTCAGATGCCCACGGTGAGCATAGTTACATATCTAACCAAAGTACAATCCTGCAGTACTCAGGGGAGGCTCAAAAAATCATACCAAGTTCCCTTGTACCCGTGGTTCGTGTAAGGCCAAGGGAAGAATTTGGCATAGAGAATAGTCATTCTAAGTACATCTTTTCACACACACCCCTCTTGAAAAATATCATTATTTGCCATAAAGAAATGGATATTTCAGATGTCCTGAAATAAGTCTGGCAGGCATTTCTTAAGATCTGATGTGGCTTCTTCCACAGAGTCATAGGAGCGCCACTAATCTTGCAGGAAAATCTGAAGCCTAGCCAGATACTGCATTCTGAAGCGGATCCCCATAGCAATGATCTTGGTAACAACGTGGTGGAAGGCTGCACACTTCTGCCATGTGCCAGCAGGTAAATCCTGTGTCAGCTGCAGTTTCGTACCCTCCCAGAGAATATATTTCAAGTCCTTGGTCTTCTGCAAGATAAATTGTTTATCCAGAAAATTTAAAAGTTTCAGCATAAACGGCCAGGGAGGGTTGCCAGCTGCGGGTTTGGGGCGTAATGATTTGTGCGCCTTTCCACCACGTCTGCCGGGCCATTTGGTGAAAGGCTTGCCACCCATTCCAGAAATTTTTTGCGAATAAGATCAGAACTGTACCTTCTTCCCCCTCAGGCAGGCCAAAAATGATTAAATAATTTCGTCAGCTGCGCCCTTCTAAATCTTGTAACTTCTCTTCGAGCTTATTGATTTTTGTTCGCAGGGTGATCGTATTTTTCTCCAATCTGTCTCTCCAGTTCTCCAAGGAAAAAGTTTGGGCTTCTACACTGCCTACCCAAGTGACCCAGGTCAGATTGAACTGTTCTAACTTCAAGTGTGAGCTCCTATATGGCATTTGTAAGGATCTCTAAAGCTTGCAGAAGTCTATCCTCTGTTAGGGGAAGGTGCCAGGGTAACCATAGAAGTGCATCCGGAGCCACTTGCCTGGGCCTTGGACTGCTCTGCTTGCTTGTCGGGCATCTGCAGCGGGGTATGCTTCAGGACTGCCTGTCTCATCTCCACTTCAGACATGGTGCGGTTTTTAACAAACTTGGCTCCCAATTCAACGTAGCAGTTCCCTTGGCAGTATTGCGGAAGGTAAGCTGATTCAAGAAGGTTTTAAAATAGTAAAATAAACTGTTTAATGTAGCAAGGAGAAGGAGCGTTGGAGGAAAGCTGCTAGCGGGTCTAGACCATCATGTGACTCTGCCTCCTAATACATTCTGTTGAACCATCAGATGTTTAAGGATATGTCACAAGGGGGAATACCTAATCTAGAACCAACATTTAATTTCATTCAAAAATCTTGTGGCATGAGCTGCATGGTATTGTTAACATCAGTTAAAGTTTATAGTCTGTGTTTCTTCACCCTCTGAAAGAGGGTAAAATAAGACCACCATGCTATCTCGCAAAAAGAAACACTATATAGTGCAAAATATAGTTAAAGAGAAAGCTCCACATCTCCCCGAGAATCAGACCATACCTGTCTCAAGAACAGTGCATATCATTGAACCCACCAGGAATTGTAATTTTACATCCTATAAAGCGCAACTGACTCATAAAACTTTCTAAATTTAACTAGGCACTTTCTAAAATTAGCACTATAAAAAGGAAACAAAACTTGCTGCCATTTACAAACAGAAATGCTTTTAACAGGTGCTGAAACTCTAGGGAGTGTTCCCAATGTCTAGGCCACATTTAAGGTAACTAGTAAAACCAGTATATTTGTAAAATTAAATATATCTGGCCATGACCACAGAAATATCTCCCGTCTTCAATACCAAAATTAAACCTGTTGAAAAGTCCAGTCAGGAGTCCTTTTAGGTTTCTTCCTCTTCAGATTAAGTATCCTCTCTGTTGCTGTCTCGGGGCCAGACCATATTCTTCTGGTACCACTTCAGTGTGTCCATCGGATCAGTGAACAAAAATATTTTACTCCGATATACGATCCAGAGCTTCACTAGGAAGACCACACTGTGCGAAATGCCTGCCTCTTGGAGCATAGCCCGGGTGCCATTGAACTTTTTCCGTTTTTTTGCTGGGTTGCATATCCAGTGTCGGGAAACATGAGGATCATCTGGCCACCTTGTAAAAGTGTACATTTCTGCCATGCCATTGCATGGTAGTCCCGGGATCCTACACCATCTGTTACTATGACAACAGTCCATGGGGCTAAGGGATTATCAGGGCCACCTCTGGACATTACCTGATAAGCTTTTTGGAATTTTTGAACTGTGGGTGCCACTTCCTCTCCGAGTTGTTGCACCATTCATTCTTGCAGAAATAACAGCAGGTGGTCCCCTTCACAGCGTTCTGAGAGACCTAGGATTCGTAAGTTATGGGCACAAATCTTATTTTCCAGGGTTTCCAGCCTTGATTTCAAGTTCAAGTTTATTGCAGGAAAAAAACACTCCATTGAGCAAGCTCATTCACAAGGAGGTCCTGAGTCATATACACATAACTATCACTATTACATGGACAGGAACATTTGAATGTAGACTAAACAAAATGTATACATATAATACAAGAGATATACAAAATAGAAAAAAACTTATAACAATTAGGCAAATTACATTCTGGCTTAGTGAGCAGAAGGACAGTTGGTACACAGATACTTGGCTTAGAGTTAGGAGGAGGCCTAGTAGAAACTGCAGATATATTTTATTTTAGAGACAGCTAGTGTTTTGTAGGAGTTAATTGAGATAATACTGGTTATCTTCAGCATGGCTTGTAGTCAGTTCCAAATGTTAGGGAGGGCACATGAAACAGCTCGTTGGCCAAATGTAGTACGCGTCCTAGGAACATCTAGTAAGATATAATCAGATTCCCTTAGGGAGTATGCACTATGTGAGATGCGTATGAAAGACGTTAAGTAGTCCAGCAGTTTGTGAAGAAGTATCTTAAGGGTCCAAATACCAGCATCAAGAAGGCGTCTGGTAGCAAGTGAGGACCTAGTGGAGCTAGTAATGAAAGAAAAAGCACGGTGGTAAAGAACGTCCAGTTTAGTAAGGCTAGAGGTTGGGGAGGAGATATAAATGAAGTCTCCATAATCAAGTAGGGGAAGGAAAGTGGCTTGGACAAGTCATTTACGGATCATGAGAGTGAAGATGGACCCATTTCTAAAAAAGAAACCCAATCATGCCTTAAGCCTCTTAGTTAGATCCTCAACATGGTCGTTGAAAGAAAGCTTGTTGTCTATCCACATGCCTAGATATTTAAATTTAGGCACGACTTCCAAGGGTTCACCCAGGGAGGTAACTATGAAGTCCTTTGGTGGGGCAGGTAGGGCACACAGTGTGGTATACCACGGAAAAAATCATTGCCTTCGTTTTTTTGGCATTTAAGAGAAGCCTGGCATTGGTGAGATTGCTTTCTAGCTGGACAAAGTCAGCTTGCAACACTTCCCTGACTTCAGATAGGGTTGTACCTGAGGTGTACAAAACTGTATCATCTGCAAAGAAAAGTATGCTGGATTTCTTTATGTGGGAATTAAGGTTGTTGATATACAGGGAAAAAAAGATTGGTCCTAGGATGGAACCTTGGGGGACTCCCCTGGCAATCAGAAGGGGGGCAGATAATAAGCCATCAGCTTTGACTTTTTGTATAGAAAGGTAACTATTAAACCACTGTGCAGCAAGTGGAGTGGCACTTAGGTTGGTAAGGCAGGTGATTAGGTGATGGTCGACAGTGTCAAATGCTTTACTGAGGTCTAGAAAGACTGCACCAGTAACCTTCTTAGAAACAATAGTGGAAATCCAGTCATTAGAGACTTTAGCCAGTGCTGAGATGATACTGTGTTTAGTCCTGGAGCCAGATTGTGCAGGGTTTAAGTGTGAGTGCACTTCAAGGTGATTTTTTAGTTGGTTGTAGATAAGTTTTCCAGAGCTTTGGAGAGAACAGGCAAAATGGAAATAGGTCTGTAGTTGTTCAAATCACAAGGGTCTCCTGATTTGAAGAGGGGAAGAATATGGGCAGATTTCCAGCATGATGGAACTGTGGCTGAGGTGATGAAGAGGTTGAAAATGTGAAAGATGAGAGCTGTGAGCTGGGCAAAGCCTAGTCGCAAGAAGAATGGTTCAAGGCCATTATCCCCTGCACCTTTCCTGGCATCAAGGCTGAGAAGTAAGTCTTCGACTTCTTTATAGCTAAACAAATGCAGCCGAAAGGGATGAGGAGGGGAAGTATATGCAAAGGCTGGGCTAGTGTTGCTATTCACGCGGCTAGCATATGGTGAGGAGTCGAAGGCTAACCCAGCTGTGGCAAAGTGTAGGTTAAGTTCTTCAAGGATTTGCAGTTTGTTTTCCATCATCCTGCCCTTGGTAAGAATCTTGGTAGGTATACAGGAAGCTGCCGGACGGCCTTCAATGGATCTCGGTGTCCTCCAGATTTTTTTGGAGTTTCCATTGGCCTTTTCAAGCAAGGAGATGTAGAAGTTTGCTTTAGTAGCATGTATATTTTTAACACAGGTATTTCTGGCAGTTCTAAAGGCCTGCCAGTCTGCCAGGTTCTTTGTGTGCCTAGCCCTGGCCCAAAGCTCGTCTCTATTGGTAAGTGCTGCCTTGAGCTCTGGGGTAAACCAAGGATGTGAGGTTTTCCAATGAGAGGGGCATGCTTGTTTATCAGGATGGTAAGGTTATCATTAAGGACAGAGATGGCTTCATCATCTGTTTTGGCAAGACATAGATCTTGCCATTTGATCTTACCCAAATTGGCTAGAAAGTTTACTGTACTGAATTTACGGAATGATCGTTTGATTTTGATTTTAGGTTGCTGGTGGGTTTTAGTTTGGGATCTTGTATGTACAACGACATTGTGGTCACTGATATCATTATGGAAAACTGCAGAGTGAGAGATTTTGTGAGGATGCATAGTTAGGATGACATGTAGGAGTGAGCTATTGGCAGTGTTAGAAGTATTGTTTCTTGTGGATTCAGTGACTATCTAAGTAAGGCCCAGCTCATCACAGGTAGATTTTAGACAGTGAGATTTTGCAGATGGCAGTTTTCCTTAATTAGAAAGGTTACTGCCCTCATGGTGGCATCTGCTCTTTTAGTAGGTTCTGTAATGGCTAAGGTGATCGATTCAATCAAAGTTTCCGTACTGACTACTCAATTGGTTAAATTGTCAAATTTGTCAGAGAAAGACCTGCTACTGTTGAGATCGGCCGGGTGAGCTTTAATCCTAGTGTTTGCAGGGTTTCTTCCCTTGCAATGTCTGAGGCATCTGGATCATGGCCTTGGGCAGACCGCGACGTCAGAGCTCCCGGGAGAGTTTTCGGCTTTGCTCCTTTCCCTGTCTGTTTATCCTTGCAAGGATTCCCAATGTCGATCACCAAGTTTTAAGAAACTCCTCAATTTCAAAGTGGTTGGCTTTGGGGTTGAAAAAGCTATTCTTTTAGTGATTATATTCCATGAGAAATGTAGAGTTCTATTTCTGAGTGGCCAACTTGCTTGGGCTCCACCGTGTGCCACCTGCTTGAGGTCCCTCCCTAACTCCCTGAAATCATTTTGCACTACCCCTACCCTGTCCCTTGCCAGGTCATTTGTCCCCAGGTGGAACAATGATGTCTAGCTCCCTCCCAGTTCCTATTGCCCTAGTGATCCTCTGCATATGCTCACTATCCTTCCAAGCCGAAGCACCTCACAGGTGCTTCCTCTTCCTCTCACTACTCCCAAGTCTATTTCTTTAACAATAGAGTACCCCACCGGCAGCTGCTTCCTCATTTGCTGGGGGCCTCTTCCTCCCTCCTTGGGACCTCCCCTTCTGAGGACCCCCACTTCCTCCATTCCCACTACTATGTGTGCCTCCTCTCAGCTGCCTGTCCAGCCAGTATGGTGAAGGAATTCTGCAGTAAGGCTGAGGAGCATACACAATTCCTGCCACATCCACCTTCCTGGAGCCTACCAAGGTCAACCACTCTGCCTAGTCATCCTCTGGGGGCGCAGAGGCAGGCTTGGTGGTCCCTGGATGGGGCAGGAGATCCTCTGCATCCTTGCCAGTTTGGTCTGGAGTCCAACAACCTCTGCCTTAGCCCAGAAAGGTGAATACAAATGGGGCAGCACCCCAGTCTCCCAAAAGACTGCTGCCCCACACCTGCTGCACTGCACCACTCTTATAATCTTTTCTTCTTTTACTTTGTGTCTACTGAAACTTCTCTTTATCCTACTGCCCTCTTCCTACCACTCCCTTTAACTTGCCTGAAATGTATTTGTTACCCTACCCAAGACTGGGTGTCTCTTATTTTCCCCTTTCTAATGTACCTACCTGTACCTAATTTTCCCTGGTGTCTACTTAAGCAATAAACCACAAGAGGGTATGGGTTATGCTGGGATTTACCATGGCTGGCATGGTTTGGCCATGAGGCTGCAGACCGAGTAGTCAAATCCTGGCCAGCCAGGGTAAATCCCAGCATAAGCTACACCCTGGAGTGGTGTATTGCAATTATACAATGTCTCAGTTTTTTTTGAGATACAAAACAATAAAAACATTTTTTTGTCTTTTATTTTTATTATGTTTGTCACTCTGCCAGAAAAAAAATATCCTTGGTTGCTAGGGCTATGGGGTTGTTGGCCATGCATTCTAATGCAGCCCTATATGCAGAGGGTTATAGCTGTCATTTATTTTTTAAAGATAGGGCTGCAACTCCTAGGTTGTTCTTTTCTTTTCTCCCCTTAGAGATTGCTGTCAGAGAGCGGGTGGTTCCAGGGTGAATTTTTCGGTCGCTAAACAGTGATGGTGTCATGACAATTATTATTTTTTAAAGGACAGCCTGTAAGTCATTACTTTTTTTTTTGTCATAGTCTGCAAGTAAGTAGTGTGACCGCTGGTCACTTTATCAGATAGCATGGTGCAAGCCCGCCAGTGTCATTCACCATGTACTTCCGGGTGAATCTGTTTTGTGGTCAGAAGCAAGTACTGTTTTGAGACGGGTTATGTGTGCCCAATATGATACTGTTTTTTGGTTTTTTTGAAGTGGGAATGATTCATTTGATTTGAGTAAGGCACCAGGAGTGATCAGTTTCAGGAGCTGTGATGGGGAATGTGGGAACGGAGGCGAGTGGCAGTTACGAATCGGTTCCACAGGTGAGTCACGTGGGAAGACTTGGAAAAGACTGTTCTAGCTCTCATGCAGTATTCATACTATTTCTAGAATGCAGGGGATAAGAGGGCGCAGAGTTTTTTTTAGACAGAATGCAGGTAGTTTCTGGGGAGTTTAGTGGTAATAGATATGGCTGTTTGAAACTTGCTCATTACCGTAGCTGTTTAGTGGTGAGTTCCTATTGTGGTTTCCCCGCTTTCATATTCAAGGGGGTGTCAAAGTCATTTTGGTGGGAATACCAGATGCAGCTGGCTGGCACCTTTTGTGTGGGTTATTGTAGGATTTAAAATGGCAGAAAGATGCCAGCCAATCAGAATACAGGATTTTGCATTTCTTTTCTTGCCCATTGTATAATGCTCTTTACCCATCTGCCTGAACTTTGTTACCCTACCCTTTCAATTACTTGTTACCCTACCCTACACAGGGCATCTTTTACTGTCCCTTTTCCAACCTTCCTATCTGTAGCTACTTTACCCTGGGAGTCTACTGCTACTTTCTCATTTGTGGCCTATGCACTACCTGCATGTACCTTCCTTGTTGCTTGTTGTACACTAATGTGTTGCCTTCCCTTGGTCTGGTGCCCCCCGTAGAGTCTCCTGTGGACTATATGTTTGTAGCAGTCAATACATTTTATAAATCAGTACATTTTAACACAGAAAAATGAAATTTGTCGCAGATAAGGACTTCTTGATCCACCCAGTCTGCCCCCCTTTTTCCCTGCCTATATTGTCACCATAGACCATACCTGATCTCCAGCTGCCTCCCCCACTACTTCCCTATAAAGATCCCCTTGTGCCTATCTCATGCATGCTTGAAACCCAGTACTGTTTTTGCCCCCACTACCTCTGCTGGAAGACTGTTCAAGACATCAAGCACTCATGCAATGAAGTACTTCCTCACATCTCTGCTAAATTTCCCCCTTCCAGTTTCATTACATGCCCCTCATTCTCATAAACCTTCTTCTCTGAAAAATATTCCCCTCCAGTACCTAATTTACCTCCTCAAAGTATTTACTGGTCTCTGTCATGTATCCCCCTCTCTTCCAGGGTGTACATATTGCGATCCTTTAGCCAATCCTCATAAGGCCTCTGGTGCAGCCCCTGCACTAATTTAATTGCCCTCCTCTGGACAGCCTCCACCCTATGTCCTTCCTGAGATGTGATCTCCAGAACTGGAGAAACCTATGTACAATTGCTGCTAGAGATGACACAAGGCAGCAGGATAGAAACAGGAGGAGGACAGCAAGGAGCCAGAGGAGAGCAGGGAGCCAGTGGCTTGTGGGAAGGGGGTACTTTGGGGAGGTGGGTGCATAGCTTAAGGTAAAAAAGAGGCACAAGTGAAAGGTGCAGAGCACAGCTGGAGAAGCACAGCCTGAGTCCTAGAGTAACTGCAGAATAAGTGCAGTCAGTGAAAGCAGGTACAGATTTCCTTAAATGAATGTTGGTACAGGGATTTAAAGAAGCTCAGTTTCACAGGGATTGACAACTTTAGGGTTTTCTGTATGGTGTTCCATATGGCTGGAAGAGCATGACTAATTGCTGATTTATCATACCTGGTTCTCACCTTGGGGATTAGCAGTGAGATATAAGTTAGGCTTCTCAACGTATAATTTCCAGCACTGCAGGTGAGCTGGGAGCTCACAATATACTGCAGAAGCTTATTGATGATGGCTCTGTAGGTCCTGAGCACTGTTTTTTGACGTCTGAATCTTATGAGATTTCCACTCTGGAGTAAGGTAGGCCAGTAATGAATCTAATAGTTCGATGGTAGGCAGAATCCAGTTTAGAGATGGCAAAGTTAGTATCTTGGCCATACAGAAATTCAGCATAGTCCAGAACGGGCATGAATGTAGTCTGAACCAGCCCTTCCAATTTCTGCTGCTGGTGTGAGCAGATTTTTATTTCGAAAAAAAGAGTCCAAGTCTTTTTTTTTTTTTATACTTTGTTTTTTATTTTATAATATATCATCATACAGACAATATTACCATATTTAGGACATACCAGTTACATTGGTACATATTGGAGAGAGGGAAAAGCCTCCATCTTAATCATAGGATTAGTGATTCCCAAATATTTTGATACCACATAGAGGGGTAATCCAAACATTTTGCTAGGAAGTATAATGGCGTTATTAAGCTGCCTTTATAAGCCCATGAGCAGTGTGACTATTTTGAAAACTGAAGATGAGAATTTTTAAAGTCCTTCCAATAAAGTATCCCTATACTGGGGTTACTTGGTGTCACACTATATACCTACAAGTCTATTGCTAAAATAAAAACAACAAAGGCAGCAATTACCCCAGCCCCAACTGAACTATTAACTAGTTCCACCCCTCACAACAGGTGGGGGAACATTATCTCTTATGATTATTTATTATACTGTGACAGGTAGATATGGCAGCTCAGCAATACTGTAATAGGCAACATACAGACCAAATAAATCACATAATAAAATAAAGTTATTATACAGGCAGTCTAAAAGCCTAGTTTGCCTAGAAAACAATCTATGGCTGCACCAAAATGGGTCATTAGAAGAGTTATTTATTCAAACAGTCATTCTAAGATTTAATAAGTCTTTTGGAGAATAAACTCGTTTTCTGGCCTGTCTATATTTTCCTCAGTCATCTTCAAGGTCTTCTGCCTCACTACTCTCCTCACCATGGTCTCATCGTCGATTCTGGCTGGATTCGGCGAAACGTGCGGCCCATTTGCCGGCCTCAGTAGGGTCTGAGAAAACCCACACTTTCCCACTATGGGTTATTCTTAATCAGGCTGGAAATACCATCGAGTGGGAGATATTCGCTTTTTTAAGCCTCTTTCTGACTCCGTCAAATCTTTTCCGTTTAATTCGGGTGGCATAACTGATATCCGGAAATAAATAGACAGTTCGATCATCCTGAAGGATAGGGCCAGCCTGGCGGGCATACTGGAGAATCTTATCCCTGGTGCCTATACCATCTGTTACAATTAGCAATGTGCGAGGTGTTTCCACATCTTCACGGTAACCTCGGGGGGGGTAATCCTGTAGGCTTTTTGTAAGTCAAAAGAAGTTTCTTGCCCCTCTGGGACCAATTTCTCCACCAGCCACTCTTTCAAAAACATCACCGGGTGGTCCCCCTCAATGCCCTCTGGCAAGCCCAGTACTCTGACATGAGCAGAATGGGCCTGGTTCTCCAAAGTCTCAAGTCTGGCCTTCAAGTGCATGTTTTCCCTGACAAGCAAAGTTGTTGCAGCCGACGCTGATTCTGTCTGCTTTTTAACTTCCCGAGCCTCAGTTTGCAACTCCTCTACCGTCTTTTCGATAATTGCGACTCTCGTACCAAAGGAGTCTATTTTGCCATTCATGTCCCGCTACTGATACAATCAGCCTATTCAATTTAAGGCCGATCGACGCTATCGTTTCTTCCGACTCCTGTTGCGGCGTGGCCTGTAACTCGTTGGTCTGTCTCGAATGCTGAGAAGAGCTGGCTGCTTTAGCGGTTGTGCCTCCACCTCCGTCCTTACGAGGATTGCCCATTTTTATGTTTAGAGGGATCCTCTTTCAGATAGTGCATTTTGTTAACCTCAGTTTCTGATAATTATAGAGAATTTTTAATGATTTTAATGTTCAGTCGAGGAGCTGTTGCAGATTGCTGCCATCCTGCTCGGGCTCCAGAGCGCCCCCCCCCCCAGTCTTTGTTTTAATTTTTTTGTGAGCTCATCAATGTGGTCAATGAAAGACAATTTTTTATCTATCCAAAACCCAAGGTACTTAAATTTCTACATGAATTCCAGAGACTCACCCAGAAGTGCAGATACATCAGGAGCTGATTCAAGAGAACAATGTTTAGTTGCATAGTTGGATGGGGCAAATAGCACGGCTTTAGTTTTTTAGCATTTAAGAGGAGCTTTAACTGTAGTAGGTTTTTCTGAAGGTGGTCAAAGTCTCACTCTGAAGGTCCCCACAGGCAAGTTCCATAGTAGTCCTGGCTATGTACAGGACACTATCATCAGCAAACGGATGTTTGCTGAAACAATACCAGTATTAATGTTGTTACTATAAACAGCAAAAAGTAAAGGGCCTAAAATAGACCCTTGAGGGACAAATCTTAACAGTTTTTTTGAGGAGAGAAGCCCCCATCAGCCTTAACCAGCTGGTGACATTCAGTAAGGTAACTAGTAAACCATTTCACGGCTAAATGATCCTCTTCAACGCTTTTTAGTGTAAGCAGGAGTAGGTCATGGTGTACAGTATCGAATGCTTTGGTCAGATCGAGAAACAAAGCGCACACATAATTTTTTGTATCCAAGGCAAACTGCCAATCGTTGGTGACCTTAGCCAATGCAGATACAGTGCTGTGGCATGGTCTGAAGCCTGAATGAACTGGATTGAGCAGTTACATGTCTCAAGGTGGCTCCTGAGTTGCTTGGTGCCAACCTTTTCAAGTAGTTTGAACAAGATGGGCAAAAGGAAAATTGATTGGTAGTTGTTTAAATTGCTGGGTTCACTGAATTTAAACAGGGGAATGACATACTGTTTTCCAAATTGGGGGAGTTCACCTTGAGCAAGGGACATATTAAAAAGGCGAGTGATGGGGGGGTGACAAAATGTAATACCCAAGTTTTAAATAATATGGTTCAATAAGGTCTGCACCTGCTGACTTTCTAAAATCTTGGCTCAATAATAGGTCCTCCACGTGTTTTAAAGTAACTGGAATGAAGGAGAATACTCCTGCATGAGTAGTAGCAGCTGTAGTTTGCTGTGCAGGGTCTTGGCTGCTCAGCTGTGAGTGAAGCTTGGATGCTGGTGAAATGTCAAATGCCAGACCAGCCATCGCAAAATGGTTATTGAGTAGTTTGAGGACCTTATTTTCATCCGCTGTGGAAATGCCACCAGATGTGATTTTTGGCGGAAGTCAGCTGACTGGGCGGAAACCTTCTAAGTCCTTAAGCATTTTCTGAAATTTAGCTGAACAGTTGAACAAAGGCTAAAGTTTAGTATGGAAGTAATTAGCTTTTTCAGCCCTAATTAGCTTAGTACACTGGTTTCTAGCAGCTCTAAACGCTGCCCAGTCTGCTGGCTGTTTAGATTTTCTCACCCTTTTCCACACGGCATCCCTATTTAGCAGTAGTTTTAAGGCTAGCCATGAACCAAGGACAGGACTTCTTTCTGGTGTGTATTTTAAGCAGTGGTGCATGTCTGTTCATAGTATCGAGAACTATGGTTTGGAAAATCTTATAAGCTTTGGCTACCGTGTAGGCAAGGTAGAAATTTTATCAGTTGGATTGAAGATCAGGGAGGAAGGCAGTAGGATCAGAGTTCGGAAGACTTCTCTTGGGATGCCTGAGTGCCGGCTGGGGGCAGATTGAGTGGCTATAGCATGCTCTCCAACTCCACGGGGAAGGGGGGTAGTGTGTGACTCCAGTCGGGTGATCCTGGGTTACACCTCACAGTCTCTCCCCTTGGCTTTCTTTTTTCACATATGTACCTAGAAAGGTTTTGTTCTCCTTAGTTACCTCTTTCTCTATTCTTTCCTCAGTTTGCACCTTTGTGCCCCACACTGTTTTCCCCCTTTCCTCTGATACACCTCCCTACTGTTTTCCCTCTGTATCTCTATGTAATTCTTGAATGCTACCCTTTTAGCCTTAACCTTTGCAGCCACTTCCCCTGAGAACCAAAGCAGTCTTCTTCCTGTTTTTGCTCACTTCTTTTGTGCAGAGGTTTGTTTCCTTCATTTATGCTATCCCTTAATTTGACTCATTATTCTTCCACCCCACCCCCACTAAGTCATCTCTGAGGCACTCATCCATTTTTTAAAAACATGCCCTCCTGAAGTCCAGGACCCTTGTTCTTGTGTGGTTTACTTCTGCTGCTGTCCTTATGCTGAACCACACTGTACAATGACAGCAGGTAACCAGGGTGCCTCCCATCTTGATGTCTACGACACAGTCCCTATTTATGGGCACCAGGTCCAGTACTTCCCCCTCACAAGTGAGCTCACTGACCAGCTGAATGAGAAATGCCCCATGCTAGGTTATCCCTGCTCCTAGCTGAGGTCGTGGCTGGGAGACTCCAATCTACCTCCAGCAGAGTGAAGTCCCCCCCCAGCAGCATCTCCCCTTTTTCTGCCATTATGTTGATGGCTTCCCCCAGTGCCTTAGCCAGTTCCTTCCCCTGTGCTGGAGGTCTATATACTGCCCCCGTACAAACAGCAGCTCAGGCTCTTGTCCCCAGGGTGACCCACAGTACCCCCAGCCCTCCTTCCCCCATGACTTCCTTGTGTTTTTGTTGCTTTGATACCCTTCCGTACACACAGCACAACCCTTTCTCCCTTCCTACCCACCCACCCTCTCCTTCCTGAACTGAGTGTGGCCTGGTATGGCCATGTCTCAGTCATGGTTGCCTGTGCACCATGACTCAGTAATGACCACAATATCTAGGTCAGCCTCCACCATGATGGCCTCTACGTCTGGAATTTTCTTTTGCCCCATTTTTAACCTATCCCCGTACCTTGGCCGTGAGTGCGTATGTGAAGGCATGTGCGTGCTGTGGCTCATGGGACCCTTCTGTGACTTAATGCCCCCTTCTGCCAATGCTAGCCACAGGACAGCCACTCAGTGGCAGCAGAACTACAGGGGGACGACAATCACCCCGAGAGAGGAGAGCTGCCATTCAGCTGCTCAATCCTGCTCTCACCCTCCTCCCCGAGTCCGTTCCTGAACCCGGGTCGCGAGCGTGACACGAGATAAGGCATCAGGTGCCTCAGCCCTCTGCGCCACCAGGCCAGCCTGGAATTTTATTTTCAAGATTCCTTGCATTTGCACACATGGCCCTCCACAGCTTGCTCTCACTCTGCCTGCAACCCCCTTCCTCCCCTTGTGCCCTGCTTTTTCCCCTCCCTTCTTGCAATTTTTGTTGCCATCCCCTTTGTCCTCTACTTCCCTTCTGTTTCCTTTATCCTGCTCCTTGGGGGATACTCCTCCTCTTGGGTCCTCATTTCCTACTGCTTTAGTCTGTGTGTGTGTGGCACTTTATTTATTGAATTTTGTTGACCAGGTAAGCCCACTGGACCTCATGAAGTCCCTTTTTCAGGGGCGACCCGGGGTTAGTTACAAAGAATACAACCCAGTTTGACAACCAGTATTACAAGACAGGTTGGTAACACAAAGCAAACATACAGTATGTATGAGAGTAACAACAATCTGCAGGTTAATGATAGGGAAGAGACAAATGAAAATTACGTACCTACCGTAATTCTGATCTTTCTGTGTATCTTCACCATTCATCACAGATGGGTATCTGGCCGGAGGTCAGGACCCTGCGGGAGCTTTTTTTTTTTTTTAAAGGGTAGGCGGAGCCGACACACCATCGGCGCCACCCTCGAGGCCAATGCACTGCGTGGCACTCGCAGGTTGGCCATAAGGCTGTGTCGACTGCCTGCCTGCCAGTTCTGAGTTGCCAGAAAGGTAAGAGGAAGGGATGGAGGGTGGGACAATAGAGTCCAAGGGACAGAAAAAGGAAAGGATGTAAGAACTAAAAGGAGAAATAACGACTGAGAGGACAGCAAAGAAAGAGGTTAGAAACTAAGGGGATTGGGAGGGGCCCAAATCTCTGGAAGCGGAAGAAGGGAGGGGTAGGGTGGGTAAAGAATTTAGAAGAGAGGGGAGAAGTATAAGATATCCGAGACCCTAGTCCGTCTCTAGATTGTATAGGAACTGCAAGGAGTATCAAAGCTTTTGCCAGAATTCAAGGCACGGAATAACTGGCAAATACTCCAGAAAGCAGAGTCGGCTATTCTGGAAGAAGGACAGGATACAGGGATTCAGTTCTCTCTCAGGAAAAGATGTTTGATGAAAAAAACATTTTTTTTTTTTTTTTAGGAGAAATAGGTTGGATGGAAACAGGGAGGAGGAGAGAAGGAGGAGGACAACTACCAACTCCCACCCCAAAGGACTGGAGACAAGGAACTAGAGAAGGAGTGTCGCTCAAGCTATCCACTCTTCCTGGAAAAATACTCCCCTGTGTGTCCCTACTTTACCCCACTCCTAAGAAGAAGAGGGGGAGTCACAGAGAGGGAGGGGGGCCCAGAGACTGAGGCCCCAGGGGGATGGTGGGTGGGGTTGTGATGAATGGTGAAGATACACAGAAAGATCAGAATTACGGTAGGTACATAATTTTCATATCTTATCTGTGTCAATCTTCACCATTCATCACAGATAATGATGTAAAGCCCCAAAGGGGCTGTTTCTTACACCCTGAGGGACAAAGTCCCTTAGCCCTCAGTGGGTGAAACACTAGGGGAACCTTCAGGGCCTGGAGAGGCCGAGTGGGGAGAGAGGCGGAGTTCCCCTGGAGGGGAAGGGAAGTTACCCCGACAAGCGTCGTCTCACTCTGCGGGAGAAAAGGTAGGTTCCCTGGAGGGCGGAGTTAATCACCCTATGCTGGGCTAAGGGTGACAACCGGGAAAGACGTAGCCATGCTGATCACCTAGTGCAAATCACTGTCCCTACGACCCTGGTAGCTACCTCGTTGGCATCGTAAGATGCCCTCGCTTGGTGCCTTGCTAGCTCCAGGCCACATGCAGAGAGTGCGATGGCTTGTCTGGTTTGCTCCGTGTCAGGCAATGAGGCTAGGAGCTCACCTAGCCTGGACCACAAGAACCTGTTGTAGGCTGCGTAGTGGGCCTGATATGCAGAGATAGAGAGAGTAACACGTGCCGAGTAGAAAGTCCTCTACCCCAGAAATCAAAATCCAGTGCCAGTCTGGGGGCGTCCCACAGTGTAGAGACTGGCGTACAGCCACATCAGGAGTATCAACTGTGTCAAACCAGACTGTGGATGAGGCATGGAACCGGAGACTCCGGGGTGGGCAATACCTCTGGCTGAGATCCCTGGGGCAGGAACTCCGGAGAAGGGTCTCTGCCAGGAGCATATGATGCCTCGAGGGAGCCGGCCAGCGGCACCACAAGGTAGCCTCGCCAAAATCGCCTAGAAAGGCATCGCCACGTGTTCAGGATTGCTGACAGTGGAAGGAGAGGGTGCAAATCCTCCAACATCCTCACCAGAGATCGCTGATACTCAGAGATCAGCAGCCAGAGATGTGGACAGAGGTTCCTCTCCCCCTGAAGAGGGGGATGAGGAGCTGGAGGTCAACATCTGTTCAATGGGTGGCTGCATGGGGGGAGGTTGAAAAACCTGGCTGTCCATTGCCCTAACGTAAGCAGGGAACCGGGCAGCCACCGCTCTGAACTGCTCCCAGGAGAGAGGGCCGCTAGGACCGAGGATGCCTGGGAGCGCAGGAGAGTGTGGCAGAGGGATGGGAACAGAGCCGAGAAGAGATGTCGGCTGACCTCCGCCTGGGCTAAGGAGCGGACAGCGGGCACCCATGGAAGAAGGTGCCCCAGAAGACCCCACAGCCAACAGCTGCACAACCACATCAGTACTGCCTTGGCTGCACCCAGAAGAATCCCCCCAGTGAGGCGACCAGGGCCGTAAAGGTCCAGAAGCGGTCCCCTGCCTCAAAAGACAGGACTCACTCAAAGAGACACAGAGGAGAAATCTGCACTCGGCTTCTCCCAGGCCTGGGTGGACCCAGAAAAGGCCGACGCACGACCCCACCTCGAGGTCTGAAAGGTCCTCCTCCTCAAGAGGGCCAGTCTAGGTAGCTGGCATCTCTGGGCAGCCCCCGAAGGGGATACCCAGGGAGCAGTAGCCTCCCCCCCTACAGGTGCTCTGATGGGCCCCAAAGTCGGGCGATCAAGGCACACCACCGGAGGGGATACCACAACTGAGGGATCGGTGAACCCGCCAAGACCAGGCTGCAGAGCTATGGTGGCACGCACCACTACCTGCTGGTCAGCACCACTGACCCTAGTCTCAGAAGCCACCGACCTCACCTCAGAAGGGGGCTGGCTCCGACTGGTCGAAGAGACCACCGTGCTGCCCACGTCAGTAGCCAACCCCAAGGGGTGAGACTGCACGTCCAACTCAGAGCTCAACTCCGTCTCCGAGGAGGTAGAGTCCGAGGCCCTGAGCCAAACCGTAGGAGGGCGAGCAGAAACATCCCTACCACCAGGCCCGGAGACCACCGCTGTGCCCAAGTTGGTGCCAGCGCCCCCCTCAACCCCGCGAGCAGGATCTGAGGGAGGCAGAGCCCCAGCCCGAGCCAGAGATCCAGAGCCAGGCCCAGTCGCAGTACCATCTGTTCTCATGGCGCTGAGGACAGGGACAGCACCGACAACACCCCAGCAGCACCCCTCGGGCCGGCCGCATGGCCCGCCTGGCTCCGGCGTGGCGTGGGCCAGCGCAACTGATGAAACTGAATGCCGGCGCCGAGCCGCCGGACAGCGCCATGCTCAACACCGCAGCACGAGGCGAGACATGGTGAAGGATAGCGTCACAATGGATCTCATGGTGCCACTAACAGTGCCAAGCGCCCGTGTAGACAGAGCCCATGGCGCCCGCGGCAAGCCGGCACCGAATGGCTGGCCCGGCGGCGTCGAGGATGGGCGCCGACCTGGACCTCCCAAGCCGCGGGAAAGACACCGGGGGAGCCTTTGCCCCGAAGGCGACTGCATGGCGGCGCTCCTGCCCGCTCCGGGAAGGGCGAGGCAGACCTCCTGCGCCACAGAAGGAGCCTCGGCAATGGCTAGACTACAAGTAGCCGAGGTTCCCTCCTCCTCGGTCTGTATAGAACCCGGGAGGGACATGGAGGAAGGCCGAGACACATGGCTTGGCGAGTCGAACCTGACCCCAGCTGGCGGAGCTCGCACCACTTTCCACGCATGTTGTTCAAGGACCCGGTGGTATATGGAGAAGCAGGTGTCACATGAGTCCATGTCGTGAAGCGGGCCAAGACATGAAAGACACCGGTCATGCTGGTCGGTGTCGGAGAATTTTCGGCCGCATGGGCACCGTCGCATGGGGGGGCCGACCTATCTTCGAAGATTTCTTGCCCTCCGACCGAGACATGACCTACGGAAAAAACACCATAACAGACTCGACGTCACAAAAATTCAAAAAATAAGGAAAGATCTTACCAGGCGATGTCGAGTAGAGGCAGAAAACAGAACTGGCAGGAGACCGACGGACTTGACGCTGAAGGATTGGTATTGGAACAGGCCTAAGATTAACTTCAAAGCTACCCACAAGGCGACCTCTATGGCGGGGGACGAAGAACTGGCAAGCAGGCGGAGTCGACACAGCCTAACGACCAATCCGCGAGCGCCACGCAGTGCGTCGGCCTCGAGGCGGCGCCAATGTGTGTCGGCTCCGCCTACCCTTTAAAAAAAAAAAGCTCCCGCAGGGTCCTGACCTCCGGCCAGACACCCATCTGTGATGAATGGTGAAGACTGACACAGATAAGATCAGCTAAAGGAAAAATACAAAAAACAATAAAACAACTTAAGAGTTTAAAAAATACAATCTATGAGTTTTGTAATATCAACAGTGTAAAGACAGGGATTCAATGATATAACTTCTATGACTAACAATAGGGACAAGGACGTAGCAAGGTGTTAGCCAACAAGTTCAAGATATAGAGTGGGAGGCTATCAGTGGTAGCAGTTACAAGTGATGTGCTCTAGTAAAAGTTTCTTTAGCCCCTTCTTGAAGCTGCTTAGGGAGGGGACTTCCCATAAATAATTGAGGAGGGCATTCCAAATGTTCAGGACTGAGTTTGCAAAGGATCTGCTGCCTACCTTAGTCTGGACTTTTGGGACCTCAAGGAGACAGTTGTTGGAGGATCTGAGGGGTCTCCTTTCAGGTTTGGAAGCTAGCAGATTTTTGAGGCTTGGTGGGGCTTTGTTGCTTAGCAATTTGAAAGCTAGGCAGAGAGGAGTATTCCAGCCACTCTTTGAGAGAGGGCCAGTTTAGAGAATCAAGCACTTTGTAGTGATGTTCCTTGGGGGAAGCCACAGCTGCAAAATGCTCTATGCAGTGGTACAGAGATTTAAGCCTAATTCAGAGGACCTTAAGGAATGGAAGACGGGAGACGTAGAGCAGTGTGGGTAGGAAGACCGTGTTGACAAGAATTGTGTGCAACTCCCTGGTGAGTTAGGGACTTAGTCAATATAGTAGACCTATTCTTTGATGTAGTGACTTAAATGGGCATTTGTAAGGTGATGTCTTGATCTAAGGTGACGCCCAGGTATTTAGTGGAGTCTACAACCTCGATTTTGGAACCGTCTGCCAGGATAGGTGTGAGCAAAGGCTGCCTTTGTGAGCCAAGACTTTTTGGATCAAACAGTATGGCCTTCGCCTTCTTGCTGTTGAGGACCATTTTGTTTAAAAGGAACCAGGATTCAAGTGAATGCAGGTCTCTGGTGAGCAGACTATCCAGCTCTCTGACATCCTGTGAGGTGTGTTTATGCCTCCTTTTTTTCTTCTGCCATTTAAATCAATACAAGTCTCTTGGAATCAATACATATTTTCTTAAACCAATACATTTTAACTCAAACCAGCACATGTGAACCTACACCCATATATTTTTTGAAAATTAGCGTACTTTATTTCATTTTTAACAGTTAAAGCAATACACAATAACAGTAACTAACATACTGTACATATAAAACACAGGACTCCCAACTACGTACAAATGTCCTGTGTATGACGAAACACGTCTGTATCTTCTGTTTTCAGCCTTTGCAGAGTGTGAACCAATCTAAATTATTTCACGGTTATTTGCATATACTTA
Organism: Neoceratodus forsteri; assembly: GCA_016271365.2. NCBI lineage: Eukaryota > Metazoa > Chordata > Ceratodontiformes > Ceratodontidae > Neoceratodus > Neoceratodus forsteri. The sequence goes on from JADMNL010000022.1 coordinate 493,545,258, forward strand.
CCATGATGCCTTGCATTATGGGGATATGTGTTATTCTACAATTCTTTGAAACCTAGCTTAACTGCCAATGTCCTTTCCAAGTTAACTCTTGCCTCTGCTTTTATTCTGAGGTACTTTGTGTTTTACTTTCTTGTTTTGGGCTTCAACATGAACCAAACCAATAAGACCAAAATATGACTGGTTCATCCTTCCCTTGGGCTGCCACAGACAATGCACACTGATGAGTCCTGTTTAGGAAGAAACATGTCTGTGTCTTCTGTTTTCAGCCTTTGCAAACTGTATCAGAAGCCAATTTGGCATCATACACTCTTGCTCAAAGCAGAACCAGTCGCAATTCTTTCATGGTGATTTGCATATTTGGGATATGTGTGATTTTACATTTCTTATGTACAAATGAGCTGACAAATGATGACAGGATTTATTTTAACATACAAGTATTTGATTGGCTATATGCATAAGGTAAGACGATTTGATAATGGACCAAAGTCCTAAATGTCTATGGGTAGATATTACTCTCATTTTCCCTATAGGGACCTCTTCTACACCCCATTATGTGCAAGATAAGTGTATGCAGTGTCTCCTATCTGCGTGCATATGTTTTAGATCTGTTATGGAGACTGGACAGCCATCTTTTCGGCTGTGAAGGCAAATACTATTTTTTGGTGTCATTCCCTTTCAGAGGGTGTCTCCTCACCTAGCAAGTGATGCATAGGTATAGGTCAAAACCCGTACTGCTGATTTAAACTTAATTTTCCTCTGTCTACAGTCTCCTACGCATGGCACTGGCAGCACATCTGCTTCAATACTGATACGGTACCATCTGGTGGCATATGTCATTAATGTATAGAACACAAAGTATAGGACCCAGCACTGAGCCCTGTAGGACACTCCTGAGAACTGGTAGTAATGGTGTGGTATCAGAGTCAATCAAAAGTAATTCTGCAAGCCGGCCTGCTGGCACAGTGGTAGCGCTACCGCTTGCGACCCGGGGTCAGGAGCGACCTCGGGATGTTGGAGGGCCAGCCAGGGGGGAGGACGATCGAGCACCCACAGGGCTGCTCTCCCCCTCCCAGGAGGGGGGCTGTGTCCCGCTGCATTACCACAACCTGGGTGACCACAGGTGGCGGTGCAGTGTGAGCGCAGATACATGGGAGGGAGGGTGTCGGACACAGTTTGGAAGTGGTGGAATGTCTCAGTGTGCCCCGCCTCCTTGGATTCCCCTGGGTGCCAGCGCTCTCACGAACAAGGAAAATACCCCACTGTGGCTGCCAGTAGATGAGACCCAGCTGCCCCTAGCCTCCAGAACCAGGCTCCCTGATGGATCACCCAGACCACCCGACGCACACTTATGGACTGCGGAGGTAAGGGGTGCCCTCCACTCCCCACCTGGGGGGGGACTGCAGCTGGATGGGGGTCAGTCTAGCGGGGTTCCAAGAGGGAGTTACCTGGAGTGGAGCAGAGGGATCCACAGCATAGGGTCTCTTTTTTTTTTTTTTAACTTATTTTATTATTCCTTTTTGTATAGGACACAGTGCGAGGACACAGTGCGAGGTACAACTGATTATGGGATACAAATGTACATAAGACAGTGATTTTGATACTAAATCAATAAGTAAACTCATAATATTATAAGTTTAAACTAACAGATCCAGTTTTGTTTTACAGGTGGTTCATCTTACAAATACAGTTTTCAAGCTGTCCAGAGTCTGTCAACAATATCCCCAAACTGGATTAGAAAGTGTGCTCATCATCCTTGAGTTCAGATTTAAGCACTGAAAAGTCAGAATCTTGAACATAGTAAGTCATTCATGTATACAATAAAGTATCTGTATCCTATTGACTTGATGTGTTTATTTTGTCCTATATCAATAAAACTATGTGTACAAAGTAATAACTTCATATCAACCAGAAACCTATAAACTATAACTATTTATAACTGTGTGGAAACCTGGCTTAAAAGAAAAAGCTATACTAGTTAATAGAAAATATTGTTAAAAGAAAGTGGTTACTTTTGAGTTAATAAAAATGAATCTAATATTGGGGTACCAGATTTGGTTTCAACATATTCAAATAGAGGGAGCCATTTAGAATTAAATTGATCTGTTTGGAGTCTTAAATGGGCAGTTACTGATTCCATTTCTTTTATATCGGATACACTAGTCCACCACAAGGGGTAAGAAAGAGGATGTGGTGTAAGCCAATGTTGAGTTATTACTTTCAGGGCAGCAGCAATTAGTATAAAATATAGATATTTCTGTGCCTTAGAGACTACTTCCTGAGGAGGGAGATCCAGTACCAGGTGTGGAAAGTTAGGAGCATCTTTCAGTTGCATAATCTCCTGAATAGCTCCCGACACTTCCAGCCAAAAGATCTGGATCACCGGGCAGTCCAAAAATATATTTAAATGAGATCCTTGACCCCCACATTGCCTCCAGCACTTATCTGTATGAAGAAGTGGCATACTTAGAGGAAATTAATGGTGTAATAAAATATCTGGTGGTCATTTTCCATCTGAATTTCCTCCAGGAGGGGGGAGTTGGTTGTCATGTTTATGCCATGCCAGACCTGTTTCCATGCCTCCTCAGGAATCTGACTGCCTGATTCCACTTGCCATTTATCTCCGATAGTCTGGATCAGGAGGACTCCAATCCCCTCCTGTAACACCCTGTAAATACAGGAGATGACATTTTTAGTATCTACCATACGACTCTTTTGATAAGTTCAGGTTGGGGGGGCAGGTAATCCATCATGGGCCGTCACACCCACTGTGTTGTTAATATAGTGTCTACACTGAAGGTACCTAAAGAAGACTTTGTGTGGAATATTGTATTCTCTCGGGATCATTTCAAATGATTTAACCTTATCCTCTTATAAATTGTGGGAGGTATTTACGCAAGCCCTAGATTCGCCCAGCAATTAAAGCATGGGTCATTGTGCAAGGTGGGGAATCGAGGAAGAAATGTTAGGGGCATATGTTTCCAAATTGATGTGGGAAATCTCCTACCATTGCCTTGTATTGAGCCAGGAGTTGATGGTATGTTTGGTCCATACGTTAGTGATAACTTTAAGATCTGAGTGAAGAGCTACCCGGGGAAGGATGTTAAGAGGGATCGATGGGTGTGCCCATTTTTCCATTGTAAACCAGACCACTCTTAATTTGGGGGACAACATCTTTAATATTGGTAATATCTGGGCTGCTTTATAATAATTTAGAAAATGTGGGACTCCCAGGCCCCCCCCCCTTATCTTTGGCCTCGGTTAAGACATCCCATCTCTTTGGTGGTTCACGGTCTGCCCAAATGAAGTTAGATAGTTTCCTCCTCGGTTCCCTCCATTTTGGCCTTGGAATCAGAAGAGGCAATGTTGTAAATAAAAACAAATAATGTGACAGAATATTCATTTTAACAGTTTCCACCCTGTTCATAAGGGTTGGGGGAGAGTCAGCCACCTGTTCATGTCTTCAAATACTTGTTTCTTTAAAACCTGGTAATTAAGGTGATACTCCTGAGAGCTCGTTGGGGATGAAAATACCTAGGTATCTGACCTTCTCCATTTAAAGGGGATTACTTTCTGTATTTCTATCTGTGGCAGCCCATTAATACACATGACCTCCGTTTTGTCTGCATTAACTTTAAATCCTGACAGGTTCCCAAATTGCTCTATTAACTGCAACAGAGGAGGGATGGATCTCTCCAGGTCATCTAGATGAATGACCGTGTCATCAGCATAAAGGGACATTTTATTTACCACCCCTTTTACCTTAATACCATGTATAGAGGCATTCTCTCTGACTGCCTGGGCCAGAGGCTCCATACTAAAAGCAAACAGCAGGGGGAACAAAGGCCACCCCTGTCTGGTCCCTCGTTCTATCTCAAAGAAGTCAGAAATCGTTCCATTTACTTTAACTCGAGCTCTGGGGTTTTGGTAGCACATTGAAACCCACTTGAGAAAGGATCCCCCTGCTCCCATATGTGTTAACACTTCTCTCATGTAGACCCAATTAGACGATCAAATGTCTTTTTTTCCGCATCCAGAAAAAACGCTAGTTGGGGAGTTTTGGAGAGAGGTTTGTTTACCATAATATTAAGTAGCTTCCTAATGTTATCATATAGATGTCTATGGGGATAAAACCAGTCTGGTCAGGGTGTACCATTAGCTTAATATATTTCTGCAAACGGGTGGCTAGAATTTTTGTTAACATTTTTAAGTCCTGATTAAGTAGGGAAATGGGTCTATATACGTCACATTGATTAGCAGGTTTGCCTGGTTTGGGAATGACGGTGACCATAGCCTCACCCCAGGCATCAGGGAAGTCGCCTTCTTGTAGGCTAGAGTTGAATAACTGTATTAGCTTAGGTGGCAGGGTTTTTCTAAGTTTCTTATACCACTCAGCTGACAGGCCATCAGGGCCTGGTGATTTGCCAGCCTGGAGACCCTTTATTGCCTGAATCACTTCTTGTTCAGAGATGGGTGCTGACAGACCCTCCTGTGCCTCTTGAGGGAGGGTGGGTAATGTTGGAGAGTTCAAAAAGCACTTCGTTCTCTCCGAGACTGTCTCCTCTAGTTTATCTTCTGCATGTCTTTATAAAATAAACAAAATTGAGAGGCTATGTCCTTGGGTTTAGACCAAACCTTAGCAGAGTCATGTTTACCTTTAATCGTTATGACATATCTGTCTGTCTGCTTCTTGTGGAGTCGGAAAGATAATGGTTTTGAGGCCCTCCCTCCCAATTTGTGATATTTTTAGTTGGAAAAGCGCAGGAGACTCTCAGCTTTCTTATGCTCCAATACTTCGCGTTCAGTATGACTATTGGCAAGTTCTTTCAGAATCTTTATTGTCCCGGGATTTTGTTTATGCAGGGTCTCCAGTCTGGTAATTTCAGCAACCTTACATCTGGTTTGTTTCTTTCTAGTCAAGGCAAAGCTGATTATTTGTCTGCTGGTGACAGCTTTCAAAGTGCCCCACCAAAGGACAGGAGAGCAGTCCTCAACTGGGGAGTCAGTAGCTAGGTTTTCTACTGTTTGAGTGCCTATCTTCCATCCCCAGTATCAGTTTAAGAGAGATTGGACTGTGGTCTGACAGGGTTATGGGATGAATTTTAGAAGAGGTAAAGAGGTGAAGATCTGTTTTATGAGTAAAAAAAAAAAGTCAACACATTAGTAGGAGTTTTGAGCATGGGAATAAAAGGAGTAATCTCTCTCTAGTCCATGCGGTGATCACCACACATCCACCATTCCTGCTTCTGCTACCAAGGCTTTGAGTTTTCTGGTAGCGACTTTATTTGTGGAGATGTGACCTGAGGAGCAATCCAAACTGGGGCAAAGAACTGTGTTGAAATCTCCCCCCAGTAACAAGTGACCCTGTGGAAGGGCTGTTAATTTATGGAAGACTTCTGTGAGAAATTTTTCATGTCCACATTGGGGGCATAGCTATTGACTAGATGTAATGTTTTGTCCAGCAAAAGACCTATGATTCTAATGCTTCTTCTCTGAAAACCCTCTTCCACGTCTTGTACCACTAGTGGGATGTTTTGTTTAGTTAGGATTGTAACCCCTGCTCTTTTTGCAGTAGGATGTGAAGATGCCGCCACATGCCCCACCCACATTCATCTAACTTTGGCGTGCTCTTGTTCTGATAAGTGGGTTTCCTGGAGGTATGCCACATCACAATTTAGATGTTTTAGTTCTGTCAATAGGCTGGTTCTTTTAACTGGTGAATTAACCTCTTTAACATTATAAAATATAATATTTAGGTGAGCCATTTCAACAGTTTTCTATAGTGACCCTTATCTAGGTCTCTTCCGGAGAACCATTCTGTCACCCTACTATTTGCATCTTAATGAAAAGACTCTTAATTGTTGGACCATATAAAATAAAATGAGAAGCCAGGTATCCATTTTTAACATAAAAATCAAGAACAGTAGTACAAGAGTAAAATGCGAACATTAACAAGTTGTAACAACCACAATTAACAAAAAAGGAAAAACAAAATGAGTGAGATTTAGTGTGACCTCCACGGAAGTCCCACAGTATGACTGCAGGGGGTTAAAGCCCTGACCTTAGGGAAGCCCCTATGATCTGCGGGCGAGTGGAGGGAGCAGGTACCCTATAGGGGTGCTCATGCTCACTCTAAGCCCACCACTCAACTGGTGGGTGGTAAAGATAGTCCTTTAAGACAGATCTCGGGCTACGTCCTATCGCATACTCCATAGAACTCCCACTCCTTGCCAAATTGAGGAATGTTTTTCAAAATAGTCTTTATCCTGCTACCTCTGAGATTTCCATGTGTATTTTGGAAGCTTTTTATACTGTACTCCCTTAGATTACAGAGAAGCTGTGCTGTTTATAACTATTAGGGGATACTTCCATAAGCACTGGGTATCCATAACATCTAATATTGTCTTGCCTCATTAGTTAAATCTTCAAATGGTCATGTCTGTTGTACAGTGCAGTACCCTCTTCCTCCCCAAACTAGTTTTTATCAGTGCAGGCTATTCTCAATCATTCCTAGCCTTTTAGCCTATGGTGAGTTTGCTGAAAGGTTTGGGTTCTGCGGGCCAGGGCTACACCCTGCTTCCGTTTCACTCTATGGGATTTATTTAAGTAAAGAGGAATAAGTACCCTCCCACATTAGAACTTCGGGCATTTACTCCAATATCAAGCCCTTAAACATGTTTCCCAACTGAAGAAAAAGCGATCATCACATGAAATGCTTGCTCATAGTAAGCCCCCCTTCCCTTCAGCTGCTATTGCAGCAACAGAAATACAGTCAGAGGCTCGAGTTAGATAATAAAGAGAGCACATACAGTATTATTACCAATTCAGACACTAGAGCCATCTTACTTGTTTGGCACATATCCCGATTAGAACTGAATTCCACAATCAAAGTTTCTACCCTCCAGGGTATGCTCTACTGTGTCTCAGCGTTTTGGAGACTTGGGGAGTGGGGAGACAGTATTCAGGCCTTGAGATTGTTGGTCAGCGTATTGCAGCAGTCTGGCAATGTCTGTGGTTGCAGTGTGTGGAATTGCCCCTGGAAAGTTCTGTTTCTTATTCTGCCCCGAGATACCACACTCCATGCTCCCTTCGTTAAGTTTGTGTTCCAGTTGCTCCACTTCTAAATCCGTGAGCGAAATATCCAGATCTCGCAACACAGGCAGGGCTTCTACCAGGGCTGGAAACAATTTAGTCCCTGACTCCAGGTATATTTTAATGTGCACTGGAAACAGTGACAGTGCCCTCACGTCCTTGGCTTTGAGTGCTTTAATTACTGCCAGAAAACACTGTCTTTCCGCTTGCAGTGCGGACAGGAGCACCCTTGTATTGTAGATCCCTATGCCGCCACACCTCCTGGAGAATCAAGTCCTTGCTTTGGAAGTACACCACTCTTATGATCCAGGATCTAGGCCGTGCAGTAGGGTCCGAAGGCTTGGCTACCAGAGAGCTGGGCCAGATCTATGTCCAGCTTCAGGTCAGAAGGTAGGCACAGTGCAGAGCTTAATAGGTGCTGTATAACATCTATTGCAGTTGTGAATCCTTCCTTGGCCCCTTCTGGTATGCCATGTACCCTGAAATTATTTTGTCTTGATCCGTTCTCCAGATCTTCTAGACAATGTTGCACTTCATGGCTGCACTGAAGTAGGTACAGGATTAGGCATTCGGAGCTGTCTTGGGCCTCCGATATTGCAGTGACCTTGGCTGCATTTGCTGATACCTTCCTGTCCAGAGTGCGAATGTCTTGCTTAAGGTCAGATAGAGAACAGCCAATTTTATTTACTGTAGCTAGGATGCGTTGAAGAGCTTGTGCTATATTCTCAGGGAGAGTCGAGTCTTCGGTTTCTTGGTCGATGGGGGATTCAGAGGGAGACTGCGCAGTGACTGGGCCACAAACCCCTCCATTTCTTCATCTAAAACGAGTTGTTTCATTTTGGCTGAAGAACTGCCAGATTTCAAATTCTTGCCCTGTGACTGCTGCCCCGCCATCATCAGCAATAGGGGAAATCTGTTTTTAGGTTAGAATCTAGCATTTAGCTTCAGGATGCACTTAGACTGAGGAGGTAGGATCACGGAGCTGCAAGAATTAGTGTCCAACCTTGTTGGTGATATCACTGGAAATCCACAAATTAGGGTCTCTGAAGAGTGGCAATCAGAGTGGAGAGAAGGGGGGGGTGTAAAAAGAATAAATATATATTTAAAAAAAAAAAATTATGCCACCTGTCTCTGTTGCTCAGGTACCACTGTCAGCCACAACTATGATATGGCTGTATGATGCTACTGTATATAATTAGGGATTTTATTTGTAGGATGCTTTAGATGAATAGCCTAGCATGCGTAATTTACTGCAAAATACAATTTCCTAATAGAAAGTGCTATACTTTTACCATGATATGTAACTGCTGAACAATTTATTCTAACTTTGAAACACAGACACATAGAAATTGTCGGCAGATAAGGACTGCTAGACCCATCCAGTCTGTCCATAAGCCCTACACTTGTTTGCGGCCTCTGACCTTATCTGGTCATGGCTTTTCGCCACTCCTTCCCACCTCTAAGGTTCCCTTATGCCTGTCTCAGGCAGGGCTGTACCAACAACTGTAAGGGCCCCCCTGCAAAACATTTTGTGGGCCCTACCTTCCCACCAATGAATGTAAAATATTTTGTTTTATATCAGCCCTGCTGAGCATCCATACTTTGTCCATGCTGCGTCCCCCTTACCGGCACCGTGATCAAGGAACTGAACAATGTAATATGTTCCTGCTCCTGCTGGGGACACCTACACCAAGATTAGATGTTTTGAGTAATGGGCCCTATTGCTACTTTGTTCTGTATCCCCCAACCCCCCCCACGTGAAACTGGAGTTGGTACCTTCTGATGCCACTGCTGACAGGCTCAGTTTCAAATAGACGAGCAATTTCCAAAGAGAAAGTTGCAAGTTCGTCTGTGATAAAATAATTTCTTACTGCTGACCTCTGAGGCAGTGGGCCCCATGACAGTGTGGGCCCTACAGCAACTGCAGCTCTTGCACCCCTCTGGTCACAGCCCTGGTCCCAGGCATGTTTAAAACCCTCCATCGTGCTTGCTCCCAACACCTCCTGTGGCAGACTATTCCATGTGTCCACCACACTCCATGAAGAAGAACTTCCTCACATTCCCCCTCAACCTGCCACCTTCCAATTTTATATCATGTCCCCTTGTTCTTGCACTCCTCCTATATTGGAAGATATCTCCCCCTGCACTTTGTTTATGCCTTTAAGATACTTGAATGTTTCTTTCATGTTCCCCTGCTCCCTTCTCTCCTCCAGCGAGTGCATGCGATCCTTTAATCTCTCCCCATATGTTATCTGGTGTAAGCCCTGTACCATCTTAGTCACCCTTCTCTGGACTGCCTCCACCCTCTCAATGTCCTTATGAAGGTGCGACCTCCAGAACTGCATACAATACTCTAGGTGAGGCCTCACTAGTGTTTTGCACAATGGCATCACTACCTCCCACCTTCTACTAGTGATACCTCCTCCTTGCAGCCTTTGTAGTCTGCATGGACATCTTTAGGTAGTCTGAAATGATAACCTCCAGGTCCTTTTCTTCCTTGATGACTGTCAGCTCTCCCCAGGGTTGACTTGTCCCAGGTGCATTATTTTGCATTTCTTTGAACTGAACCTCAGTTACCATACCTCCAACCATTTTTCAAGCTTTCCCGTGTCCCTTCTCATTTTCTCCACCCCGTCTTGAAAATCCACCCATTGCAGATCTTGGTGTCACCTGCAAACAGGCAGACCTTTCTCTCCAGCTCTTCCGCAATGTCACCGATGAAGACATTAAACAGGACTTGCCTATGGACTGAGCCACTGATCCCTGAGGTACCCTGCTGGTCATCCCCCTCTCCCTGGACTGTATCCCATTTACCACCACCCTCTGCCTCCTGTCCGTTAGCTAGTTCCTAACCCAGTTTACCACCTTGTGCCCCATGCCCGGACTACCCATCTTGTTAATCAGCCTTCTATGTGGGACGGTGATGAAGGCCTTGCTGAAAACGAGGTAGGCAACAGCCACCGCCCCCACCCTCGATTTACTTCCTTCATCACCCAGTCAAAAAAATATCAAATTTGTCTGACATGACCTTCCTGCTGTGAATCCATGTTGCGTCATATCCTGGGCACCGTTGGATTCTAAGTATGCGACTATTTGCTCCTTAAAGGAGACAGGAAATTATTTATTGTTGTTGGAAACAACTAAATAAATCATAAACAACAAGCAGTGGTCTCCCTGTGTGTTTGTCATTATTGCAGAGGATTTAAATGCGTATTTACATGCTACTTTAAAACCTCCATCCATTTTGACAACTTTTTTTTTTTCTATCAGAAGTCAGCGTGTGTCAAGCTCTGGAAAGGCTCACATCAAAGATTCTGATACTAGACTTCTGCAGCCGTGCTGGACTACCGTTCCGTTTGAACACCAGTTCCATCAAAGGATGATGCCACACTACCTCCTGGCATATGCAAATAAGACAGGGACCAGGCTCAAATGACTAACAGTTTTTGGCAACCGCTCCACCCCCCACCCACCCAGGACACATGCCCCGTCGCATTTCCAGTAACAGAACAGTTAGGATAAATATAGTGCCAGGCTGAAAACTGCCATAGTTTTTCTGTGACCGGCTCACGCGGCACAACCCCCCTCCCCCCAGATACACACATACTTCCCTGGTCGCTGTACTAATAACAGCATAGTCAGGATATTAGCAAACCTCCTATCCGGTTTTGTGGTGTCCTCTAAATGTCTGGTAACCCTCTCCATGGTAAGAGCTTAGCCTACCTTTGCCATTACCTTCGGTATGTCCCAGAAGCACCATCAGTCTTGTCCGCTGAAATCAGTCCCTTAATGATGGCAACTACCTGTATCTTTGTTCCCCCGGTGCTCTCTTCAGTGGCATCATGGCACTCGAAAAGTCCACAGGTGCTTATTTCAATCGGTGGCGAGAGAGCCGCTCAAGGAGACCATTCTCTTGGTGCCCCCCTCCCCAAAAAAACTTGGATCGGGAAATATATGCAACCACAAGCTGCTTTTTTTGTGTGGCCAGAAAAGCCCCACATTTTCTTGCTGCCCTTCTCCATTGGGACATAAGAAAGGAAAGGGTCAAGGTAGGTTATGCTTCTGCCCTGGGAAGGGTTACTGGACTTTTAGAGGACACCACAAAAAAAACTGGATAGGAGGTTTGCTAATATCCTGGCTATGCTGTTATTAGCATAGCGACCGGGAAAATGTGTGTATTTTTTGGGGGTTGTGCTGTGTGAACCCGTCACAGAAAATGATAGCAGTTTTCAGCCTGGCACTATATTTATCCTAACTGTTCTATTACTGGTAATGTGGCCAGGGGCATGTGTCCGGGGCGGGGGGGGGAGAGGAGAGCGGTCACCAAAAACCGATGGTCGTTTGAGCCTGGTGCCTGCCTTATTTGTATATGCCAGGACGTAGTGTGGTGTCATCCTCTGATGAAACTAGTGTTCAAACAGAATAGTAGTACAGCGCAGCTTCAGAAGTAGAAAATCAGAATCAGTGATGTGAGCCTTTCCACAGCTTGGCACGTGCTGACTCCCGATTAAAAAAAAAAAAAAGCTGTCAAAATGGATGGAGGTTTCAGTCGACCCAGTGGCACCAAGGGTTGAGGCACCGGACGCCTTACTTCGCACCAAGCCGGCGACCCGGGTTCGGGAATGACCTTGGATTGTTGGGGAGCCGGCATGGTGGGGAGGGAGCAGGATTGAGCCACCTAAAGGCAGCTCTCCTCTCCTGGGGAGGTGGTCACCCTTCCATAGTTCTGCCATCACTGGGTGGAGGTCTGGTGATGGCGCAGGCAGGAGGGGGTGACATGAAGGGAGGGTGTCTGGTAGTACGATGTGCGCATGCCTCCACATGCGCGTGTCCATGTCGAGACAAGGGGATGGGAATGGGGAGAAAAACTAGAAAAGCCCTACAAACTATGTACGGAAAAATATATGAATGGAGGTTTCAAAGTAGCATGTAAATATGCACTTAAATCCTCTGTAATAATGACAAACACACAAGGAGACCACTACTTCTTGTTTATGATTTATTTACCAGTTACCAACAACAAATCATTTCCTATTTCCTTTAAGCAGTGCCTCCATGATCTGACCCACTACAGAGGTAAGACTGACTGACTTATAGTTCCTTGCCTTCTCTCTACTACCGTTTTTGTGTAGCAGGACATGTGCCCTCCTCCAGTCCTCCGGAACCACTCCTGTGTTGAGTGACTCAGTGCACAAGGCTGCCAGAGGCACTGCTAGCTCTCTTTGCAGCTCCCTTAATATTCTTGGTTGTATGCCATCTGGCCCCATTGCTTTGTCTACTTTCAGTTTTGTGAGCACCTCCAGGACTCTCTCCTCTGTGAATGGACTTGTGTTTAAACCCCCCCCCCCCACACCTTGTGTCTGTTATCCAACTGTGGTCCCTGACCGTCTCCCTCTTCAGTGAATACTGAACAGAAGTATTTGTTCAGTATTTCCACCTTTTCCAGGTCTCCCTCCTTACACTCTCCTGTATGACCCTGCCTCTGAGCCTTACTATCCCTTCCCTGGCCTTCCTTCTTTTGCTGATGTACCTATAGAACGTCTTGTCACTTTTCTTCACCGTCTGCGCTAACCTTTCCTCAGTCTGTGCCTCTGCACTCCTTACAGCTTCCTGCTTCCCTTAGATTCCTTAGGTACACCTCCCTGTCTTCTTCCTTTGAGTCTCCTTGTATTTCCTGAAACCCGCCCTTCTGGCCCTTACCTTGCCTGCCACCTCTCTCGAGAACCACTGTGGTTTCCTCGTCTTTTTTGCTTACCATCCTGATGCACTGGTTCGTCACCTCCTCTATGGCTCCTTTCAGGTGTTCCCACTGTTCCTCAACTCCCCCACCCCATCTCCCTCCTCGATACACCCCCACATTTTAGCAAAATCCATCCTCCTAATATCTAAGACCGTTGCCTTTGCGTGACTAGACTGTGTCTCTGTCCCCGTGTCAAACCACACTATATTGTGGTCGCTGGATCCCAGTTGACCTTCCATCACGACGTCTGTGATTCTGTCCGCATTAGGCAGTACAAGGTCCAGATGCTGATGAACGTATTTATTACTGTCTTTTTCTTATTGTAACTGGGTCATGTTCATACTGGAAACCATTCTAAATGAGTTTCTCACTCAATGCTGTAGTCCATTCTTATGGGGAGAAAAAAAAATATTATTGTAGCCATTTGAGTGGTGTGTCCTTGAAACCCAGGTAGTGAAACTTGACCAGTAAAATAAAATCTAGCTAGTTTGTTTCTGATGACTGGGAAAGGGAAGCTAAGCAAACCTGCCTATTTTCAGCCTCATCCTAGTTTTTGATAACTGGGAAAGGAAGGCTAGGCAATCCTGCCTATTTTCAGCCTCATTCTGGGGAGGCGGGGATACAAATGCAAACTGGCATACTAAGTCAGGTAAAACTGGCAGTGGTATTTAAGTGAATGCGGGAAATTTGGCCAGTGCTGTCATTTTAACAGCCACACTTTGTGAGGGCCACACCAGGGAAAGTCCCCCACTCTTAGGTAGGGAAGCTGTTGCTCTCTTTCTAGTGGCTGGCTAAGATGGCTGACATGGATGCCGAGGAGGAGGACGGAGGCGGCATCTCCTTTTCACCCTATGCAATGACTGTAACAGTCTTGAATGGAATGGAAGTGTTGAATGAAGAGGAGATTACTACGACTCAGATTGATGAAGAAGAGGAAAATGCACTTTTGTCTCAGGAAGCAGTTAACTCTGGTCATTGTTCCATGTTAGTGGAGTGTAATATATATTGCTATCCAACCCCCCCACCGGCCATGCGCTATTCATCCTCCGCTCTTCATGCTCTCCGCCCTTTCTCCCCCCCCCCGTTACTTTTTTCCATTTACCAAAACTGCAGGGCCTTGGGAATTGCCCGTAGGAGGGTGGAGGGGGCAGAGGATATGAACAACGGAGGATGGATGGGAGGGGCGCTTGCATCGGAGTGGTTAAGTCTAGAAGTCGCCCTGGGGCAAAATGGAGTGCAGAACGTGGGCTTTCCTGTCTGGTCTCCATACCCTAGGGCACCACCTCTATAAATGGTGGGCAGGTGGTTGGGGCATCCCAGGAGTTCTATCAAACCCGAGCGATGTTATGCAATGCCAGGTCCGCTGTGAACAAGACTGCCACTGTAGCAGACTTAGTGGGTACAGCGGACCTGACTTGCATCACCAAAATCTGGTTGGATGGCAACGCTGACCCCGTACTCAAGGCAGCAGTTCCAGACGGGTATTCGGTGATACACTGCCCGAGATTGGATCGCAGGGGTGGGGGGTTGCGGTCTGTTTCAAGACTGAATTGGATCTCACTAGTGTCCCAGCTGATGAGACCAGATCATTTGAATGTGTCTTAGTGGCAGGTGGGGGCTATAGGATGGCGCTCGTCTATCGTCCACCCGGAGACGAGAAGCTATTCCTTAAGGAAGTGGCGGATTTCGTCGTCGACTTGGTGTTTGAGTCGCCCAAGTTGATGGTGCTGGGTGACTTTAATGTCTGGATCGATGACGAACTCTTGCAATTTGGACAGCACTTCCTCCAATTGATGTATTCATTGGGCCTCTCACAGGTGGTTACCTCTGCCACTCATAAACATGGCCATTTCCTTGACCTGGTCTTCCTCCTGGGGATGGAAGCCTCCAATGTGGGGGTGGAACCTGTCGGATGGTCTGACCATCACACTGTGAGATTCAATTTTCGCACCCCTCTGCGTAGACCAACACCTGTGGAGACGGTCAAGTACCACCCTTTACGGTATGTGACTCCCGATGGCCTAACTGTGGTACTTGATCTATCAGAATTTTCTGTGATGAGCTTGAATCCTGAAGTTTTAGTTCTGGCCTATAATAAGGCCATTACCTCTGCACTGGATTTTTTTGCTCCCACCCGTGTGTGCCCTCTCTCCCTTCGCCCTCGGTCCCCATGGTTTGATGGGGACTTGAGGGAGATGCAGTGATTAGGATGCAGGTTGGAGAGGTGCTGGCGGAAATCCGGCTTAGAAGCCGACCATCTTAGATTCCTAGAGCATTATCAACTCTATCAGTCAGCAATTACTCATAAGAAGGCAGTATTCCTGTCTGGAGAAATTGCTGTTGCACAGAACCGACCGGCCCAGCTCTTTCGAACCGCAGACAGGCTGTGCAACCCAGTTTGTCTACAGGTTCGTCGAGCCTTTTCACAAATGCAGTGTTAGGAGCTTGCTCGGATCTTTGCAGATAAGGTGGACGACATCAGGGCCGAGACCTGCGCAGCACTCTCTATGAGAGTTGCGGTGGACCAGCCTGCGGTTGCAAACCCTCTGTTTTCCTGGAGTTCCTTGGAAAGGCTGGAAATCGAAGATGTCATGAGGATTGTCCATGGTATGTGCACCACATGCTGTAGTTTAGATCCGGGCTCCACGGCCCTGATTATGGGCTGCGGGGAGGTTATCATCCCGGTTCTAGCTAGGATAGTCTGGTGCTCCATAGACTCTGGTGAATACCCCTGCTCGCTGAAGGCAGCGGTGGTGACACCAGTGTTGAAGAAGGCTTCTCTGGACCCAGACTCCCTAGCCAACTACAGACCTATCTCGAACCTTCCCTTTGTGGGGAAGGTAATTGAGAAAGTGGTGGCTGCCCAGTTAGACAACCATTTGTCCATTCAAAACATCTACGACCCTCTTCAATCAGGTTTTCGAAAGAGGCATAGCACCGAGACTGCACTGGCTTGGGTGCTCAATGATCTCTTGATGGCGAGAGACCAGAAAAAATGGTCCATTTTGGTTCTGTTGGATTTGTCAGCAGCATTTGACACTGTAGATCATGGGGGGAGCGCCTGAGATTCATCTGTGGGCTGTCAGGTCTGGTTCACAGATGGTTTACCTCCTTCCTCACAGGTAGAACTCAGAGAGTGCTGTCGGGGGTATTTTCCTCCAATCCTACCTCTCTGTCTTTTGGGGTGCCTCAGGGCTCTGTGCTGTCCCCCATGTTGTTTGCGGTGTATATGCTTCCCCTCGGAGACACTGTTAAGACGATATGGGCTGGAGTTTCATTGCTATGCTGATGATACCCAGCTCTGTCTTTTGCACCTGACCAGAATGGAGCACTCTCGATGTTTAACAACTGTCTTGGCGAGATCCAGGGTTGGATGAGGTCCAGCTGGTTGAAGTTGAAGTCTGGGAAACGGAGGTGATGACTGTGGATCCCGGCTGCCGGATTGTGGGGTGGGGAGCAAACCATCCCTCAGGTTTATTCTTGGGGATGTTGAGCTCCCTATCTCTGAACAGGTGTGCAACCTAGGGGTGATCCTTGATGACTGGCTGACATTACGTGTGCAGGTGTCGGCGGTTGTTAAGGTATACTTTTACCATCTGAGGAACATCACTAGGATCAAGCACCTTGTTCCGTCTGGCGACCTGCCTATGCTGATCCATGCCTTTGTGACCTCGTGTTTGGACTACTGTAAATCCCTTTACTTTGGGCTTCCTGGGGTTGATATCCACCGCTTGCAGCTAGTCCAGAACTCAGCAGCCCGGCTGTTAATGGGGATTTCTAGTTCCTCTCACATTACACCAATGCTGCGGGATCTGCACTGGCTGCCGGTTCAGTGGTGGATCACCTTTAAAGTCAGTTTACTGACATATAAAGCCCTACGTGGTTTGGGCCCTGACTACCTGAAAGATCTTCAGGTTCCTTACCTTCTGGAGCGAACGCTCCGCTCAGTCAACGAGGGGTTGCTAGAGATTCCAAGGGTAGTTTTAAAATCTTCCGGCGCCTGAGCTTTTATGTTCGCGGCACCGACCCTCTGGAATTCTCTACCCCATTGGATTAGAGAGTGCATGACTGTGGGGGGTTTTAAACAAGGATTGAAGTCCTTTTTATGGAAAAAGGTATTTGGAGATGGCATCGACATCGACTGAAACTGTTGATTTTATTGTTTATTTTAATGTTTTTATGATGTTTTAATATGATGTTATTTTGTTGTAATGCGCCTTGATTTTAGAAAGGTGCAATAAAAATAAAGATTATATTATTATACCAAAATGGATACGGATGCACTAAGCGCCGACGGTCCATCTGTGTCTGCTATGCATCGGATGGAGGCTACTGAGGATTCGGTTGAGGCTTTTTCAAAGAAGGCCATGGAGGAGAAAAAAAGACAATTACTATCACAAATAAAGGAAGAAGAGCTACAGGACTGAAGCTGCTAAATTGCAGCAGTCTGTGTGGCAAGCGGCCGCACCCAACACTTAGACAAAAAAGGCTACACCTGTGATGAAAGCAGGAACAGCTGAAACTAACCGGCAAGATCAAAGGCAAAGTTCTGCACCCGTAATGATGGGTTTGCCTCAGAGAAAAATGCTGGGCTTAAAACAGAAGCCTACAACAGAGAAAAGAGAAACTGGTGCAGTAAAGAATCCTACCTGGACAGTAACCACGACTCTGCAAAACGCAGCTGGGTACAAACAGCACAAGGGCCTTGGGTCGTGGATCCAGATGATCCTGCAGTACAAGAATACAATGCTCCTGATCTGAATCAGGAGGGTGTGATCTAACATACTACTAACATACTAAAATGCCAGCAGAATAGGCCTAACGGTCTTTCGTGTCTGCTCGTTTGGTCAGCCCCCACCCTGGGTGCTGACCTTGCTGTCCCCCTCGCCTTCTCTGGCTTCTCCCTTCCCAGTTCGGATATTCTTGCTGCATTGGATTTTGCTTCCTGAATCCTTCCCTGTACCTGTCCCACCCCTCTTGAACCCCTCCACTGTCTCTGCCTCCACCAGCCCCTAGGTAGTGCATTCCATGACTCCACCACCCTCTCAGTGAAGTAGCTCCTCCTTTCTCCCTGAATCTCCCCCTCCAGCTTCCACCCATGCCCTCTAGTGGCCCTTCCTCCTTCCTTCAAGCAACCTGACTGTTCCTCCCTATTTACCCTCTTCATGCTGACCTGAAGACCTCTATCATGTCCCCGGTCCTTCTCTCTTCCAATGTGTACATATTTAGCTCTTCGAGCCTCTCCTCATAGGTCCTGTCCCCAAGCCCCAAATCATTTTGGTTGCCCTCCTCTGGACCCTCTCCAGGAGGTTAATGTCCCTCTTTAAGTGTGGCCTCCAAAACTGCACGCAGTACTCCAGGTGCGGCCTCACCAAGCAGTTATACAGAGGGAGTATCACTTCCCTCCTTCTGGAAGTGATCCCCCTAGCGATGCATCCCAGCATCCTGTTGGCCTTGGCTGCTGCCCTCCACAAGTCTCAGAGTTGTTCATCTTGACATCCATCACCACCCCCAGGTCCCTCTCAGCCATTGAGACTTGTAGTATTCCCCAGGGTGTACACTTGGCCTGGGTTTCTGGCCCCAGGTGGAGTACCTTGCATTTCCCTGCATTGAACCTCAGCTTCCACTTTCTAGACCATCTTTCCAGAGCCTCCAGGTCCCCTGCAGGGCCACCTCCTCCTCCCCATCCACCACCGCCCCAGTTTGAGTCATCTGCAAAGAGACTCATCTCACTCCTGATTCCTGTCCTTATGTCAGATATGTAGGCGTTGAACAGAAGGGGCCCAAGGACTGATCCCTGTGGGACCCCACTAATGACCCTCCTTGGGGATGAGACTATCCCACCAACTATGACCCTCTGGGTCCGGTCCTGGAGCCAATTGCCTATCCATCTGATCATCTGGTTTCCAACCCCATTTCTCTAGCTTATCCAACAGGCCCACGTGAGGAACAGAGTCAAATGCCTTGCTGAAGTCTAGAAAGAGGACATCCACTGGTCTACCAGGTCCAAGGCACTTGTCACCCAGTCATAGAAATCCACCAGGTTTGTCTGACACGATTTCCCGGATGAATCCATGCTGTCTATCGTCCAGGCACCCTGACTTATCCAGGTCCCCCAGCCTCTCCTTGACAATGCCCTCCACCACCTTGCCCACCACCGATGTCAGGCTGACAGGCCTGTAGTTCCCTGCCAGCTCCTTGATCCCCCTTGTGGATAGGCACTACATCGCCACCTTCCAGTCTTGGGGCACCCACCCTGTCCTCAGAGATATGGTGAAAGCTCTGCCAGGGTTTCAGCCAGGACATCTGCAAGTTCCTTCAGCACTCTAGGATGTAATTTATCCGGCCCGGTGCTTTCTCCGTCTTAAGGAGCTGGGGCTTCCTCACTCTCTGCTGTGATTTCCACTTCTGGTACCTCTTCTCCCTGCTTAGCCCTCCCCCACCTGCCAGTGATGCCCCCCCTCCCCAGACCTGCCGATCGGTGGGTCCCCCCTCCCCTCATTATCTGTCTCCTCCCATGTATGATGCAGCATCCCCATTTTCCCTGGTGAAAACTGAGGTGAAGTACTCATTTAGTACCCCAGCCTGCTCCCCTGGGTCTTGTGCCCATCTCTCCCCTGATTTAATCCTGCTAATCTGCCTTCACAAAACTGATTCACAAAACGCTGCAACTGCTTCAGCAGAACCAAACTCTGATGCTTTGAATATAAACGAACTCAAGGAGGATGAGAGTATACCCGCTGACATTGTCTCACATGATATAGTAAATCTGAATGTAAATTCAGTTACAGTTGCAAAAGCAAACAAAGCCAGTATTGCTGTAAACAGTAATTCAGGGGCCCCTGATTCACCCTTAATGGGTCCATCAAACAGACAAATGCAAGTACCACATATTTCTGAACAACCAACTGATGAGACCTCACTTAAAGTGGGGATTCGGGAACATACCATGGAAGACCCAGCTAAAAAGGCCTTTTATAAACCACTGCTGAGGATGTTGGATCTGTTCAAGAATCCAGGGGAACAGGCCCCAAGGAAAAACGCAATTCGTCTGATGACCAAACACTGTACTGCAAGTGACACACCACAAAGAATACTGTTCTGCAACCATACATATCCCTACATGCTCTATAAGATTGCATTCAGGCTGTTTGGCACTCTGCACCCTCCTGACTTTTTCTCTTGGAGTGGTCAAATTAGCGTAATTTGCCTTTTCCAGTTTTGGCCACACCTAGCAGACTGCTATGGAGTCTGCTTTTTAGTTTTGCTTAGCAGCCTTAAAGAGAGAGAGCTGATTATGTTAAAAACAATTTTTTGCAGTAGGAGTGCACATTGGGGCAGCCCCACACAAAAGGTACAAGTGAACGTTCTCCTCTGAGAGTGTCTTTGTAGTGGTGCTTGAGTAGATTAGACACAGCGAAAGGGGGAGAAGGGGGGCCATCAGTATTGAGGGCCTTTTGATTTGCAGGGTCAGTCTGATGCATTGCTGGACCCAAAGCCACAATTTGGAGACAGTGGAAACTTGACAGCTCTGAAACAAATAAAAATAAATATTAGATGTGTTTCATTCAAGCCTATCATTACAAAACACTGCAGCTTTGGCATTTTTATTCAAATACCTCACAACTTAGTTATCTGGACATAGAAACATAGAATTTGACGGCAGATAAGGACAGCTTGGCCCACCCAGTCTGCCCATTTCCCTACCTACTGGATAAGCTGCAGATCCTAGTTAACCAGTAGCCTACTTCTTCCTACCCCCACCCCCTAGAATTGCCTTATGACTGTCCCATGCATGCTTGAATTCCACCGATTTTGACTCCACAACCTCCTCCGGAAGACCGTTCCATGCATCCACAACCTCTCTGTGAAAAAATACTTCCTTAAATTACCTCTGAACCGCCCCCATCTTCAAATTGTGCCCTCTTGTTCTTGTACACCTCTTTTGAAAGATGCTACTCTCTTGGACTTTGTTGATTCCCTTAGCGTACTTGAGACGTTTCTATCATGTCCCCCTTTTCCTCGAGGCTATACATATTAAGCTCCTTTACGTCTCTCTTCATATGTCTTCGGTGCAGACCCTGCACCATTTAGTCCCTCCTCTGGACAGCTTCCATCCTGTCTGTCTTTGCGGAGATTGGGTCCAGAACTGCACACAGTACTCAGATGGGGTCTCACCAGCTGTCTGTACAGAGGATAATAACTTCCTGTTTTCTACTGGTGATGCCTCTCCCTATGCATCCCAGAATCCCCCCAGCCCTCCTTGCTGCCCTCTCACATTGCTTGCCCACCTTTAGGTCATCTGATATGACTACCCCCACGTCCCTTTCCATTTTTGTTGTTGTTAGTATCTCACCCCCCATTGTGTACTCTTCCCCTGGGTTTTTGTTTCCCAGGTGCATTACCTTGCACTTCTCAGCACTGAATCTAAGCTGCCATACATTTGACCATTCCTCTAACCTTGCCAAGTCCCTTCTCATCCTTTCCACCCCACTCTGTGCATCAACTCTGTTGCAGATCTTTGTGTCATCTGCAAAGAGATATACATTTCCTTCCAGTCCTTCTGCAATGTCGCTTATGAAGACATTGAAGAGGACCGGTCCTAATACTGAACCCTGCGGTACCCCACTAGTAACCTTCCTTTCTTCTGCATGGACTCCATTTACTATTACTCTCTGTGTTCTATTCTCCAGCCAATTCTTTACCCAGACTGTCATCTTGGGACCCACTCCCAGGCTGGCTAACTTGTATATTAATCTTTTGTGTGGGACTGTGTCAAATGCCTTGCTAAAGTCTAGGTAGGCCATGTCCACAGCCCCTCCCTGATCTACTACTTTGGTCACCCAGTCAAAGAAATCTATCAGATTCGTCTGGCATGACCTTCCTGCTGTGAATCCATGCTGCCTAGGGTCCTGTGCCCCTCTGGCCTCTAGATACTCAACAATTCTTTCCTTCAGAAGTGATTCCATCATTTCCCTATCACTGAGGTTAAACTAACAGGTCTGTAGTTTCCTGCTTCTGCCTTGCTCCCACTTTTGTGAAGGGAATCACATCTGCCCTCCTCCAGTCCTCGGGTACCACCCATCCTCCCATGATTTGTTAAAAGGGTAGTCAGTGGTGTCACTAGTTCTACCCTTAGTTCTTTTAGAATTCTGGGATGAATCCATCAGGCCCCATTGCTTTGTCCACCTTCAGTTTAAGAGTTCTTTCAGAACCCTTTCTTCTGTAAATGGACTGGTATCAACTTCTGTATCCAGAGTGTTTCTACTGTTTGTTTTTATGCACCTCTCCTCTTCATTTGTAAATACTGAGCAAAATATTTGTTTAGTATCTCTGCCTTTTCACAGTCTCCTCTGCCCACCCTCCTCCCCTTTATTAAGCCTCACTATCCCTCCCTTGGTCTTCCTTGCGCTCTGATGTACCTATAAAAGGTTTATCCCCTTCTTAACCGAGTTGGCTATCTTTCCTCGGTTTGGGCCTTTGCTGTTCTGACTGCCTTCCCAGCCTCCTTTTGCTTTAACTGATACAATTCTCTGTCCTGCTCCTTCTGCGATTCCTTGTACTTCCTGAATGCTTTCTTTCTCTTGAACCTTCCTGCCACTTCCTTTGAGAACCATAGTGGTTTCTTACATCGTTTTGTTTTGTTTATTTGCTTCACACAAGCTCATTACCTCTGTGATGGCAGTTTTATTATTCCCCATTGTTCTTCCACCCTCCTTCCTGCCCATTTGCTAGTGCATTCCTTAGGCACTCACCCATTTAGCAAAGTCAGCCCTCCTAAAGTCCAGTACTTTTGTCTTTGTATGGTTTGACTCTATTGCTGTGTTTACTGTGAACCATACTGTTCGATGGTCGCTAGTTCCCAGATGGCTACCCACTTCTACATCTGTGATCCTCTCTCCATCTCCATTTGAGAGAAGCAAGTCTAATATTGCTCCCTCTCGAGTGGGCTCCAATACTAGTTGTCTAAGGCATGCCCCCTGTAGGGCATCTAGAATAACTCCACTCTTTGAAGTGGCAGCTGCAACTGCACTCCAGTTAACATCTGGCATATTCAGATCACCCATCAGTAACATCTCCCCTTTTTCTGCCATTCTAAGTATACTTTCTATCATTTCCTTGTCCATTTCCTCCCCCTGAGAAGGGGGTCTGTATACAACCCCTGTGCGGATTGTGGTGCCATTGCCTGTCTCCAAATTTACCCACAGTGCTTCTTCTCCTCCCTGTTTACCCTTTTGTTCTGTTGCTTTTATTCCTTCCCTTATGTAAAGAGCTACTCCTCCTCCTCCTCTTTACCCTCCCTGTCCCTCCTGTAGACGTGTAGGGGATATGGGGTGTGTGTGTGTGTGTTTCAGCTTGAAAGATATGGCCTTCCAGACTTTATTCATTCTTACCACCCTCCTCCTACTCCCTGAAAATGAAAATTACGTACCTACCGTAATTCTTGATCTTCTTGGACGAGTCTCCACCACTTATTCACACTAGTGGGATTAGCGCCGGAGGCACTAGGACCCATCGGGAACAAACTTTTGCTGGAGGGGTCGGCGCGAGAGGCGTGCCCTTGAGGGCATGGGCGCCCATGAGCAGCGGCTCGAGGCAATGACCATCTCGGCCGACGACCCTCCAACCGCCTCAGTACCTTTTTACCAAGGAGGTGCAGCGCAACTAACGAAAAGTAAATCTAACTTAAAAAACGGACATAAGATAGTCCGTACGACCCTGTAAGAAGGGTCAGCAAAGAAGTCCTCACGGCCTAAAGATTTGAGGAGTGAAGACCAACACAGCGGTGAGCTCGGGGATGGAGGTGGGCGTGTGAATGAGTGGTGGAGACTCGTCAAGAAGATCAAGAATTACGGTGATGCGTAATTTTCCTATCTTCCTGGACATAAGTCTCCACCACTCATTCACACTAGTGAGAGTACCAAGCTGATAATCCCCAAAAGGGCGGCAGGAGAGCCAGAGCTCACGCATCTAAGATAGAAGCCCATTAGGATAGTTCCACGAATCGCGGAATGTCGCCTAGCATGAACATCCAGTGCATAATGCTTAACGAAGGTATGCACTGAGCTCCAGGTGGCGGCGTTGCAGATATCCGCAATTGGAACATTGCGAATCTCCGCTAAAGATGCCGCGACCGCCTAGTAGAGTGAGCGTACACTCTACCCTCCAATTTAACTTGAGCCATGGAGTAGCAATGTCGAAGGCATGCCACTAACCATGATGAGATGCATCTAATAGCGACGGGTTGACCCAGCTGGGTGTCGCTGAAAGAAACAAACAGTTGCTGAGTCTTGCGAAAATTCTTGGTTCTATCTAAATAGAACACCAAGGCTCTCTTAACATCCAAGGAATGAAGAGATCGTTCCCCTTCATTTTGGAAATTAGCGAAGTAAGAGGAAGTACCAGAGGTTGGTTTAGATGGAATTCTGACACAATCTTGGGAAGAAATTTAGGATGAGTACGGAGAACTACCTTGTCTTTATGGAATACAGTACACGGAGGGTCGGGCCACCAAGGCATGAATCTCCGAGACCTCATGGCTGAGGTAATGGCCACCAGGAAGGCAGTCTTCCAGGTAAGAAATTTTAGCTCACAGGTAGCTAGGGGCTCGAAGGCTCAGTGAGCATGTCCAGCACCAGGTTAATGTCCCAGGTTGCAACTGGATGCTAACAGGGGTCTGGTATGAAGAATCCTTAAGAAATCTCTTCACCATGGGAAGCTGAGCCAGAGTCAAGGAAGAAACCGGCTCATGGAGCTGAGATGGCACTAGGTGAACTTTAACTGTGAGTACTGAGACCTGAGTTTGATAGGTCCAAAAGATACTCCAGAACCTTGTCAGGAGGACAGGAAAAGGGATTCAAGAGGACTTAGACACCAGAGAGAAAAGCGTTTCCATTTGGGCGTCGTTTTCGGTGGCTGGCTCACGCAGCCGAAGGATGTCCGAGACTCTACGAGACGTTGAATCGATTCACTTCTACCTCTTCAGGAGCCAAGCATGAAGGTGAAGTGATTTCAGGTTGGGATGGACCAACGAACCCTGAGTCAAAAGGTTGATTTGCAAGGAAGTGGTCTCGGAGAGCTGCCAACATACTGTTGAGCAGAGGAAACCATAGTTGCCGAGGCCAGGAGGAGCAATGAGAATCATTTTGGTCCCTGAGACTGAACTTGAGGAGAACTCTCTGGATTAGAGGAGGCGGTGGAAAGGTGTAAAGAAAATGTTTTGTCCACGCAGCCTGAGCATCCTGACAGAAAATGCCAGGCCCTGGATTTCTGGAGCAGAAGAGAGGCAGTTTTGCGTTGAGTGGGGATGCAAAAAGGTCCAGGTCTGGAGTCCCCCACTCTTCAATAGTGACTGAGCTACGGCTGGATCGAGAGACCACTCGTGAGGGTCAGCCTCCGTTCTGCTGAGGTGATCTGCTAGATCGTTTGTATACCTGGCAGATAAACCGCCTGAATCAGAGACTTGTGCTCCAAGCACCACTCCCACACCTCATTGCTTCCCTGCAAAGGGTAGAATGAGCACCATTGCTTATGTCATGTAATACATCACAGCTTTGTTGTCCGTTTGAAGGAGAATGTTCTTGTGACAAAGGATATCCTTCAGAGCTCGGATCGCGTAGAGGACCGCTCATCTCCAGGACATTTATGTGGAGAAGAGTTTGAACTGAGTCCATACACCTTGAGTGTGGAGGAGGCGACAGTGAGCTCCCCATCCCATTAGCGATCGTCTGTGGTGATGGAGATCTGATGATCCGGGAGCAAGGGAACCTTCCAGGAGATTGCTCTCTTGATTCCACCAGGTGAGAGACCTTGAAGGGGCTCCGTCACCTTGATGGGATAAGACTGGGGTGAGAGGTCGAGACCACTGAGTGGAGAGCATCCATTGGGTGGTTCTCAGTGCACCGGGCCAGGGTACAGTGAACACCGAGACGCCATGAGACCCAACATGCATTGCATCGAGAAAGCTGTAACCACTGGTTCTCTCGATGTAACGGGCCATCCGAAGGATGTCGAGTCTTCTGTCCTCTGGAAGGAAAGCCTTCGCGGAAGAGGTGTCTAGAAGCGTCCCTATGAAAAGGAGCCTCTGGGAGGGCTGCAGTTGTGATTTTTTTAAATTCAGCAGAATTCCCATGGACGTAAGAAGACGAGAAATCGTTTGCATGGCTTCCAAAGTCCCTTGGCTGGAAGGGCTTGCTAGAAGCCAATCGTCCAGGTAGGGAAACACTCGGAGTCCGATCTTCCTGAGATGCGCTGCGAGAACTGCACAACACTTTGTAAAGACTCGCGGCGCCAAGGATAGCCCAAAAGGCAGGACTCTGAACTGATAATGCTGACCCAGAGCTACAAACCTGAGGAACTTGCGGTGGGTCGGGGTGGATGGGGATATGCTGGTAAGCGTCCTGCATATCCAGGGAGGCCAGCCAGTCGTGCTGATGCAGCAAGGGTAACAGGGTACCTAGGGAAATCATTTTGAATTTCTCCTTGGGGAGAAATTTGTTTAACTTTCTGAGGTCTAGAATGGGGCGCATTCCCCCAGATTTCTTTGGAACCAGGAAGTAATGGGAGTAGAACCCTGTGCTTCACAGATGCGGGGGCACCAGTTCTATTGCCCTGTTGCTTAGAAGGCCCTGGATCTCGGCGGTGAGGAGGTCTGACTAAGAGGCCGACAACCTGGGTTGTCGTCTGGGAGGACAATTCGGGGGGGTTTCCAAAAAATTGAGAGAATAACCCTCGCGAATTATCCGAAGGACCCATTTGTCCGAAGTTATGGTCTTCCACTGGTTGTAGAAGTACATCAGACGACCTCCCACCGGAGGAGAAAGTTCCACCTCGGGCAATGTGGATGGAACTTGGGCCAGCAATTCATAAGGTGGCGCTGGGGGCTTTAGGCCCCTGCGCTTTCTGCGCTTTTCTTTTGAGGTTGGGCAGGTTGGCTTTTATGGAAGCTTCCTCTGCCTCTGCCTCAAAGGACTGACGACTATGAAACTGACGTCTGTTCACATGCCCCGAGGAAGAGAGGCGGAGGTCTGGCCAACTTAATGGCCGACCTAGTCTTCTGAGTGGCCTCTAAGGCTTGTTCCACCTGAGGGCCGAAAAGAAAGGAGCCATCAAAGGGCAGCGCCATTACCTGCTGCTGAGCATCATTCGTGAAGCCAGAAGTATGCAGCCAGGAATGGTGCCGAGTACAAATACCTGCGGCTGCTGAGCGAGAAGCAGTGTCAAAAGCGTCCATAGCGGCTTTGACCTGTTGGTTATTGGACTCAATACCTCTAGTAACGGTCAGAAGAAGCTCTGACTTGGAGTCCGAATCCGGAAGAGCTTCAACCATTCTTTTCAAAAGTGCCACAGGATATACTCATACTGAGAAAAATAGCCTTGATAACTGGCAATACGCATACTTAGAGTGGAGGCAGCAAAGACTCTCTTACCTAATGTATCAATCTTACGAGACTCTTTGTTAATAGGTCGAGCTGTAGTAGTTGAGGAAGAACGACCTTACCATTCTCTGCCAGGACTACAATAGGATCCGCAAAAGCTTGGGATGCCAAAATGGGACGATCCTTGGGAGCTGAATACTTCTTATCAATGGATTTAGCCACTGAAGGAATAAGAGCAGGATTATTCCATACCATTTGAGACAGCGTCTCGAAGGAAGCTGGATCGGAGAGTCAAATCTGAGGGATCTCCGAAGCATGAAGGTACTGGAGTCTTAATATCTTCCCAGGATCGATGTCTGTAGTCTGGAGAGAAAGAGTGGATCTCAGGTTCTTCAACAGAGACTTAAAGGACAGGTCCTCGACCACAGGCTCTGTAGCAAAGAAAGATCCTGTTTCCTCCACTTCATCACCCAACCGAAGGTCTGGGTCAGGCTCAACATCATCTCCTGATGGTCTAGAAAGGACTGTTTGGACAGGAAGAGTGAAAATTAGGAGAGGAGGAAATAGCAGAGAAACAAGGAGAGTCCCCGAGGGCCCCCGGTGCCGAGAAGGCAAAACGGGTAGAAAATGGCACCGCAGAGGGGCATGG
This sequence comes from Neoceratodus forsteri, assembly GCA_016271365.2. NCBI lineage: Eukaryota > Metazoa > Chordata > Ceratodontiformes > Ceratodontidae > Neoceratodus > Neoceratodus forsteri. The sequence goes on from JADMNL010000022.1 coordinate 493,573,114, forward strand.
TGCCGAAGAGGCACGCGGCACCGCGAGCGCCGCCCGGCGACGCCCGCAGACCCAACGGTGCCGCTGAGACCACGCGTCAAGAGACGAAGGCACCAAAACGCCGACAAGCCAACAGACCTCGCTGGAAGGCGCGGAAACGCCCAGGAACCTGGAAAGCTAGAAGGAAAAAAACAGGAGATAAGGGCATTGGTGTGGCCCCTGCCAGCCATGTGAGGGGGAAACACCTAGCGGCAGGGTCACCGGCACCGAAGAAGGCGCCAGCGACTAGGGAAGGTCAACCGCCCCTACCCATCGCTGGAGAGCCCGGGGCTCCGTGGCAATCGAGCCAGGCAGGAGAACCAACCTCCGAGCCCATCGCTCCATAAGAGCGGCCCACTGATGAAACTGCTCATCTGGAGCCCTACCTATAGGCGGGGAGGGGCTCCGATGTCGAGGACGACGGTCACCAGCAGTTGGCGACTCCGAAGAAGGAGAACGGCAACTAGCTATGATAACCGACCGTCGACACGCAGACATACCAGAGAGCGACCTCGAGTGATGCCTTCTCTTTTTTGACCTGTGGGCCGAAGAAGAGCTCGAGGCCGAACGGTGCCGAGAATGCGACCGTTTATTTTTATGCCGACGGGGGGACCGCCCATCCCCCCGGGCATCGGACTGACTGTTGTCGGAACCCCGCTGAGGAGAAGGAGGCTGACCGGACCCAGCCCGGCTGACTGAACAGCTTTCATACGAAGTCTCCCTACCGTCACCTGACCTGCTCATGGTCGACTCCGTCCAGTAGGCCGAGACTTCTTCAAGTAAGTTAAATTTAAAATATTAGAAAAATTTAACGAAAATAGAATAAAATTAAGCGATACTACTATCGAGATAATGTTACAAAAAAATAAACTGAAAACTATGCGCGAGTTTGAAGTTTGACTCCCGACAGGCGAGCGACGTCGTCACTGAAGCGCACTCGACGGCGGGAAAAAAGGAACTGAGGCGGTTGGAGGGTCGTCGCCGAGATGGTCATTGCCGCTGAGCGCTGCTCAAGGGGCGCCATGCCTCGCGCCATCTCCTCGCTACCAACCCTCAGCAAAAGTTTGCTCCCGATGGGTCCTAGTGCCTCTGGCGCTAATCCCACTAGTGTGAATGAGTGGTGGAGACTTATGTCCAGGAAGATCATACATTGCCCACTCCGTCCTTCCTAATTCTCCACTGCAGGATCCCCTACAGTCAGACTGCTTTCTCCTAGTGACTCTTATCATGGGACAACCTCCCCTCTGCCAGCAGTCCTTGACCTCTCAGCAAATACTATCACTTGAGCTTCAAGATCTGAGCGGCCCTTACTGTCACTGCTACCAAATCTGCAGAGCCCACTGGGATCCCACAGCCTGTATTTTTACTTATATATTGTGCAGTTGCACTCCTTCACCTCTGCATTTTAAGCAATAATACACAACAGGAGGTAGTATATCATGGGATGTCACCATACAGAGAGGGGGGACATGATAGAAACTTTTAAGTACATCAGTGGAATCAACAAAGTCCAAGAGGGTAGCATCTTTCAGAAAAAGAGACTTACAAGAACAAGGGGACACAATTTAAAGATAGAAGGAGGGCGGTTCAGGGGCATTGTGAGGAAGTATTATTTCACAGAGAGGGTAGTGGATGCATGGAACAGCCTTCCTGAGGAGGTTGTGGGGTCTAAAACTGTGGGAGATTTCAAGAATGCATGGGACAGACATAAGGCAATTCTTGTGGGGGGTAGGAAGAAATAGACTGTTGGTTAACTAGGATCTGTGGCCTATCCTGTAGGTAGGGAAATGGGCAGACTAGATGGGCCTAGCAGTCCTTATCTGCCGTCAAAGTCTATGTTTCTATACCTTGGCTGTGTTGTAAGGCAAGAGGCACAGCTGAGTGCCTCATACACATGCGAGTGTATTACTGCTATTATGTAATAGACAATTTGTGTAAACAAAAAATGCAAAACATAAAAGTGTTATAAATATTTTATAATTATGTTAAGAGATGCACAGGAAGATTTTAAAAGGACACTGTCACCCCCTTAGGCCTCTAAGTGTTTCTTGTTTAAAAACACATTACATGTTTGCTCTCATTCTGTAGAGATTGCTGATGCAGTCTGCAGTTTGATTCTGCTTTCTTTCTTTTTTTTTTTTTTTGTTACGTGAGTGACAGACTGCCTACCATACTGGTGTTACTACACAAAAACATGTTAGTTTACAGCCCTTGCGCGACACTGTTTAATTCCAACTGCATCTTTTCCTAGACTTGGGAACACCCCCCACACAGGCTAGCCACTCATGATGCAGCTGGAGAAGAGGAATCTATTTCGTCATGAGTGACTGTACTGTTTTGGTGGCGTTCCTAATGTTCAGGAAGTGGAATTAAGAGTAGATCAAGGATTTGAAACAAAACAAGGTTTGGGTATAATTACACCCACTAGCATGCATTACAGTTCTACTAAAAAAGGAAGCAAATACAACAACCAACAAACATAAACAAATTTTCAAGAATGTGAGCAATCATAAAATGTGGGAGGTTCAACTAGAAATAATACAAAAAGGGTTGATAGCGCTCATTTAAAGAAGTAGTTCTTACCTTACTATAAGTAGATGGCCCTGTTGTAAGTGGCTAGAGCTGGGAATCAGGATCAGAGACTGTGGAGAGATCTAAGGTCAATTTAAACAAAAAAAAAAAACAACAAACTGTTGGCAGGGATTACTTGTAGACCATGGCTATGTGCTGGGAGTAGGTTTCACCCAATTAGGTTTCAGGATTTGATTCCCCTACTACATAAATTTATGCTGGCCTGGAGACCTGGGTTTGAATCCCACAGCCCCCACCTGCATACTGTGTCACCCTGAGCAAGTCACTTAACCTCCTTGTGCTCCCAGGTCGCGCCTGTAAACAAGCTTTCAGCTTAAGTGTGTTTCTCCTGGTTAAACAAACAAACAAAAAATTATACCTGTTTACTCCTGCCTGTAATAGTGTGCTTTCAAAGGTGTACTGCTGCACTTGCTCCATGCTGTAACTGCCTGCTACTTACCATGTGTTCATGCCATGTTTGCGGTCTGCCAGCTGTTTTTTTCTTTTTTTACCCACTGTTGTAAATATGACTGCCCCATGAACCCCCTCCTCCTAAAGGACGCACCTGGAAATGTATTTTCACAGTTCCGTGGGTCTCGTGCCACACAGATAAATACAATTTGTCGGCAGATAAGGACCACCTGGCCCATCTAGTCTGCCCATTTTTTCTACCTTTAACTTATGCTGCAAACTGTAGCTGATACGCGGATTTCCTACTCTTCCCATTTTCTGGTGTTCCCTTGTATGTGTCCCATGCACTTTTGAATTCCTCCACCGTTTTTGCCCCTACCACCCCTGCGGAAGCTGCCACAATATGCAATTAAATAAATCTCGTTTCACACATCTATTTTGTGGCCAGTAGACTAGGTTGCCTTCTTCTGTTTACAAAGTGTTTGACATCAGACAAAATATCCAATCCCAGAGGACGCCATTATGTATATCTGCAGAAGGAATGTTCCCTTGACTCTGCAGATGCCTCATTACTGACATAAATAGTCTATAACTGTCTTTAATAAGTTTATGTTCTTTGTGTTCTTTCTGCAGCCAGAAGCCACATTCTTGCTGATAGAATGCCATCCATCACAGAACATGAAAGAATACTAGAATGACAATGAACACCCCCTTCTCAGGCACATTAATGTAGTGGTCATAATGCATTTGCATAAATGCTGCAGTGAGGGCCTATAAAGAGTGGAGTGTGGATGTGTAGAAATGGCACCATAGTTTTTTGGTTTTTGCTGCTGAATTATTTCTTGTAACATGTTCTGCCAGATTCTTCTCCTTCAGAGTATCATTTAAATCATGTATGGAGATTATAAGTTCCATAACCTTGCACCAAATATTTTACACCATCTTCATTTAGTACTATGTGCTGAAAAATGTACCCCGTTAATTCTGCAGCTCGACTGGGGTGGAGGAAGAGTCTGTGAGCCTTTGCTGCTGTGTGTCAAGAAGGCTACTGGATTGGTTTGATCCTCACAAAAGAAAATGGTTGCGGCTTTGGTGGTAGTAGTTTTGGGGAATAGGGGGTATCCCCTCCACAGCAACAGCATTTACCCTAGCTGGGGTAGCAGTTACTTTCCTTCCCCTGCTACCTCCGACTTTCTGTTCCAGTGATGCCATGTCTCACTCCAAGAACCAAGTCTTACTGTAATGATTATCATTGCAATTCAATGGATGTCTCAAGCTTTATTTTTTCAATTCACTCCTACGATCAAAAGCATTAATGTTTCTTTTTTCCTTTTCTAAATCATGTTGATTTTCCGACCTTTATAGCTATTCTGCCCCATTCCCTGCCACCGGGATGGGGGACAGCAGTGAGTGGATCAGGGATATTACATGTTGGGTTGGGAGAGTTTGTCTACTGCAAGCATGGTCACAGATTGCGGCAGCTATCAGCAGGGAGCGAGACTTATGACATCACTTGCTAATATGACAAGAAACTGTCAGCTGGGCCTGCCCATTGGCACAGAGGTAGTGCTACTGCCTGCAATATTGGCAGCCCAAGTTTCAGAACAAGCTTAAGTTGTTGGTGCCAGCCGATGGAGAAGGCTTGAGCATCCCATAGGTTACTCTCCTCTTCTGGGGTGGGAGGGTGCCAGCATCTTCGGCATTGCCGCCACCTTTGTGACCACAGGTGGCAGTGCAGCTGGAACTAAAGCAGGGAAGGGAGGAAGTGGAAGGCTACAGGCACGCATGGCATGCTCTATATGCTCACCGCAGAGTCCTTAAAAGCCAGCATCCTGCAGGCAGAGAGAAAGCAGATAAATCCTGAAGCACTGCAGACTGATGCTGGGCTCTCTCAGGCCCCACAAAGCCAAATGCCCACTGCGCCACCCAGATGGGCCAGGGCCCCATGGCCCCACCATGAAGGGGTTAATCCGTGGTAAGAGGTGGCAAGGGTAAGAGACTGGGAAAGTGGGATGGGTTTGGGAGGTTGCCCTGACCAAGGCAGGAGCAAAACAAACAGTCACCTGGAATGGGGAGGTGTCAAACTCCAAGGTGAATGGCTGCCAGGTGGTAGTAGAGCTGGAGATTTCACAGGTTGGATTGGGAGTGGAATCCTAGAGTGCACAGCTACTGGCCTGAAATGGGGACTGGGATGTCATTTGTAGTGATAGGGCTTAGGAGAGGGTCTGAACTGTGGAAGGTGGCTGTCAGCTTGGAAAAGGGGTCAGACATGTCACTTGTGGGGATTGGGGTATCTAATACTAAAGGTGTGTGTTTTTCTGCTAAGGCTGGGGGATGTAATTTGTGGGAATGGAGGTAGGGTAGGGCCAATGATCTTCTTGTTTTAATGGAAAACAGGAAATAATGGAATTTACTAGCATTTGGGAGTCAATTTTTCCTCGTGTTTGGAAATTCTACGGGAAGAGAGTGACTGGACTGGTGTTTGGGCTATTTTACTAACAACTGTGAGGGTTGAAATTGGGAGGTATGTTGGCTTGTTATACTGAGACTGGAAGGGGTGTGAATGGGGTTATGACTGTGTCACAGGAAGGTAGTGATATGAGCAGCAGTGTGTTTAGAGAAAGCTAGAACTTGGCGGACGGGTTACCAGTGACTCGATACTGAACATCACAGAAACACTGGTGGCTGGCACTTTGGCTTCTGCCAAAGAAAGACTCAAATTCTTGCAGTGCATGTAAAGTATTTCTTGTGTGTAGTGAAGCGTCAGGATTGATTTTGTTGTGTGCAGGTATGTAGGTTGTGCACTGTATATTTGTACGCATTTGGGTGTCATGTGAAGGATTCATATGCTGCTTGTGTAACATGAGTGTGAAGGTTTTAAATGCTGTGTGTGTGTATTAAGCATGTAAAATGGGTCTGTAGTCTGTAGATAATTACGTGCAATGAAGTCTTGACAGCTGTCGTGCGTGTGAGTAGTTCAAAAGCTGTGAGTTGGTGTATCATGTATGGCAGGTTTGTAGGCTCCGTGTGTGCTGGTGCACAAGACATATTCCCGCGTGCATGTAAACCTTTGTAACAGAGATACTCCCCAGTCACAGGGGATCAATTTGGAGAGAGGGTGAAGGATCTAAACATGAACTGTGTATGGGGCAAAAACATAGTGGACTCACAAATGGAGCACAAAGTGAAAGGAAGGAATAAAGTGTTACTACACATATAAAGTGACCTGTATTAAAAGGTTTTGCTTGCAAAATGTAGCACTTTGTGTTTCTGAATATGCGTGTACGCAGGGCAGGTGACCTGGTTTGTTCAATTAGAGAGCAGTATCTGTAGTGGACATCTTGACCCATTTTATAAAATACAGTCAGTTTTGGATGTATGCCCATGCTTGGGACGTCGTACATGATCCAAAATTGATTACAACCAGAAATCCATATGGAATACTAACATGGTTTGAAAAATGAGTTTAAAACAATTGTTCTGAAGTATTTGACTAACTTGGATTTAAAACATATTAGACACATTTTAAAAACCTCGTTTTAAGCAACTTAAAGTTCATTTTGCAGCATCATGTGTTTGTAATATCGGGGTCAAGTTTTACAAAGTCTGTGAATTTGGAAAATTTAAGTGCAACATAGAGAGTGATGATCTAGTCCATTTGCTGATAGTATGTCCCCTCTATCAAAAGGACAGGCTAAAAATATTGTGGCCAACTCTGGGAGAAATGAATGGAAACCCCCACGTTTTGACAGAGAACCTGTTAAATACAGAATCAACAAGAATCCTAGAATCAGTAATATCATTCCTTAAGATCACTGATCTACAAAGGTTGCACATGAAAGAAAAAGATGAGTGAAGGTGCACAAAGTTAAAATAGAGAAAATAGTTGTAAATGGACCAAGGCAAGAATGAAGCGAAATGATGAAGCAATATGCTAGAGTAAGCATGATCCATGGCTACAGAAACTGTGGTTTAATGACACGAGTTTTATGGATACAGTGCAATATGTAAAGGTCAATATTTGTGTTTTTTTACATTTGTATCTATAAATGTGAACATCTTATATGTAATGAACAATGTATTTATATTGCAACAACATAACTTGTTATACAATAAACTTTTTGATGATTGAAGTCTGTGATTTGAGTCCATCTGTTGTTAGCAGTCGCATCTCTTAAGAGTTACTCAAATCATTAAAACCATGCAAAAATTTGATTTTTTTCCCCATTTCTCTGTGCATGATAGATTTAGACAGATATTTATTTGGTGCCCAATGCCACAGGCGCTGGGTGCCGTACAATCAAAAGGAACAAAATAATAATACACTTAAGTTATGTAATCAATAAATAAAGTAAAACAATTTAAAAGTTCAGAACAGGTTAAAAAAATTATGCTTTGCCACTGACTATACCCATCATAATCCTTTGCTTGTGACAGCAGAATCATTTCGGCAGCAACAGGTTGTGATGTCACAGCATAGGATTATGGCTTCAAGGCAGGATGGCAGCAGGAACAAATGAAATTGAAGAGGCAAAGAGCCCATTTTTATGCAAATATCTTTAGTAATAAATCAATAAAATGTTCTGAAATTAAATTTTTTTGGGAATGTAATGAGATTTGAGTAATACCGATTCCTATTGTTAGTATTCTACCAAAAACAGGACACTCATTTAAAACATTTACAGTTTGGTTCCTCCCCTAAATTAAATACCTTTTTTCTGAAGGGAAAATGCCTTTTCCAAATTTCTAAGGATGTGACCAGAATTTACAGCTGTTTTCTTTTCATGGAGATTTCCATCTATTCCTGTCTCTTTTTTTGTCATGAGGTCGACTCCAGCTATGCTCGTCAGCCCCACTGCCCACTAATCCCACTGCTTCGCATTCCCTCACTACTCTACCTTCCATGGCAGGGGAGTCTGACAGAAGGCTGTCCTCCCCCGGCCCGAATCGAAATATGACTGCAAGCAGCACGGCTGCATGGTATGAGGCACAGACATGATGGCAGCTGTCATGTGCAGTGGAGACAGAGATTATTTATTTTGCTGCATTTACTCCCAGGTCTTCCCTCCTCCCCAGGCATAGGCCCAGCCTTCTGGTTGGCCACAAACATGCACAGCATTTATATTTGTATTTATATTTAGTTGTTGTTGACCGGGAAAGGAGGACTAGACAATTCTGCCTATTTTCAGCCTTGTCCCGGGGGTAGGGGGATACAGATGAATGGAAACTAGCACTGAACCAAATTAAGCTGTTGGTGGTATTTTTAGTCAATGGGGAAAATTTGGCCAGGACACTGGGGAAATTTTCCTGCTCTTTTCGAGAAGTGCCATGGGATCTTTAACATCCACCTGAACTACCACGAGAACAGGCAGATGGGACCTCGGTTTAATGTCTCGTCCAAAAGATGGCACCTCAGGAGTGTAGCACCCCCCTCATGCTGTACCACAGTGTCAGTACTGGGATTTAACCCAAGTGCCTGGTGTGGGACTAGAACCCACAGCCTTCTGATCTTTCGGCCTTAGAGCTGAGTGTGCAACATGTTGAGCCACTGACACTGCTCATACTTCTGCCACTACAGTAAGGTCCCTTGCCCAACTGCAGGGGTTACTGTGGTACCGGAACCTGCAACAAGCCCTCCCCAATCATGGCACACTGCTGTGTTGCAGCTACCTTAGCCTGACCTGCATCCTGATGTGACAATCTGCGTTCACTCCTGAATTCAAGTCATCTGCATGACAGAGACTGAGCCACTGTAGTTACCAACTGTCACAGCTATTTTAATTTTAAATTCTCAATTGGCATTTTCTGCCTAAATAAAATGTTTGTTTTTTTTGGCACTGGCACAGCCAAAATGCACATGTGCAGTAAATGATTAGACTGCCCAGATCCAAATGTTCAGAAACACAAATTAAATAAAAAAAAAGGAACAATTAACAGACCCACTGTGTTTTTTGACAGCCCTGGTCAGAGAATAAGCAGGCATCTGCGATTAAAGCAGAAATGCAGCAACTGCAATTTAAAAGGAAAACAAAACATTTTTTTTCGAAAGGTGGGGGACCATCAAATCTGTACTTGCCAAAACTGTAAAAGGAAAACAAAATTAGCGTGACAGCAGGAAAGCAAACTTCAGAAACAGGAAAAGCCAGAGGGTGATGGAACTGGAGAGGGGGACAGTGACAAGGGAAATGGTAAGTGGGAAAGGAAGAGGCTAGTGAACAGGGAAGTGGAGAGTATGAGGGGGAAAAGGGGCTAGTGAGAGAAGAAGAGGCTTGTGAAATGGGACAGTGAGTGGGAAGAATGAAAGGAGGAAGGAGCCAGTGAGACGGAAAGGAGCTAGTGAGAGAGGCTAGAGAGTGACTAATTGAGTGAGTGAGAAAAAAAGTCACTAAGTAGAAGGGGCTACTGAGAAGAGCAAGAAGCTAGCGAGAGAGGAAGGGGCTCATGACAGAAGAAAGTGGAGAGAGGGTAAAGGGGTGTGAGAAAATGGAAAGACGTCAGTAAGAAGAAAAGGAGCTAGTAACAGGGTAAGGGGTGAGAGTGAAGAAGTGGCTAGTGAGAAGGGAAAGGGTGAGTGAGTGGGGAAGTGGCTAGTGAGAAGGGAAAGGCTGAGTGAGGGGGAAGTGGCTAGTGAGAAGGGAAGGGGTGAGTGAGAGGGGAAGTGGCTAGTGAGAAGGAAAGGGGTGAATGAAAGGGGAAGTGGCTAGTGAGAAGGGAAGGGGTGAGTGAGAGGGGAAGGTGTGAGTGAGAGGGGAAGTGGCTAGAGAGAAGGGAAAGGGTGAGTGAGAGGGGAAGTGGCTAGTGAGAAGGGAAGGGGTGAGTGAGAAGGAAATGGGTGAGTGAGGGGGAAGTGGCTAGTGAGAGAGGAAGTGGCTAGTGAGAAGGGAAGGGGTGAGAGGGGAAGAGGCTAGTGAGAAGGGAAAGAGCTTGTGAGAGGGGAAATGTTGAGTTTTAGGAGAAAAGGGCAGGTAAGAAATGAAGGGGTCAGTGAAAGAGGATGGTGCTCATGAGAAGGAATGGGGAGTGAGATAGGTAAAGCTTTATTTTTATACAGGAAATACATATCATTTGGACTTTGTAGTCCAGTTTACAAGACAGTCCTGTGTTTAAATTATCTAAAGTTTCAGTACATAGAACTTTGAGGGTTAAAATTAAGAGGTCACATGCAGAACAAATGACGTTGTTAAAACACTGGGGACATAACAAATACACTCCCAGTTAGCATATATACAATATTTGCATTAACATACAAAAGTTAACTAAAAAGTTAAATACATTAACAGGTAAAAAGCAACAGTCCCTGAACTGCTTGTTAAAAGCTTGAAGTTCTAATATTGTACAAATAGTTGGAGGAAGTGTATTCCATACAGCTGCTGCCCTAGAATTCAAAACTCTCTCCGTATTTGTTCAGTCTTTTTTTTAAGTGAATTTTATTTAAATGGACTAGTCTTGCTAGTATGCTCTTGTTTTTCGTTTCCATTGGGAAGAGGAGTTGGGAACTAGGATGCTCAGGAAAAGACAACTTCAGCTTGTGTGTAAGTGTCACCCAATTTCTAATGTAGCCTGTTTGAAGAGGCTGCCAGTCAAGTCTACTCAACAGCTGGCAATGATGTGTTTGAAAACTACACTGAAGCACATATCTTGGTATTTTGCACGTGTTTTATCTAATCAATCTAACAATTGTTTACTTGCCATGCTGTATACCAATTCACCATAATTTACAGCAGGTAAAATGAGCTGTTCAGCTATTCTTTTCCTGCCACGTAGTTTTAAACATTTTGTAGTTCTCTGTAAAGAACAACTATCTAGCACCCTTGCCAAGAAGCATGGCTAAACCTTACCTGGGCATAAGTCCTATGGTGCCCTTATTTTTTTGTTACAATCGCCCCATTTCAGAAGGGAGGATCGTATTTTGCCTCCGTGGAGCTGTGCCGGGCTGATCCCTTCCACTTCCTGATACAGTACAGCTGCGTAAGAACTTACTGTAACAGTAGATCTTCGAGAGTCTCTTGCAGCATAACCATTGGGATTCAGCGGCAGGTGCCCTCATCTTCGGATGATTTTACAGCAGTTGACCCTGGGACCTCCCCTCAGCACCACCACGTGTCCTACACCTGGCAGGTATAAAAGGGGGAGGTCCCAGGCATTCCTCAGTCCTTTTCCCATCCCAGCGACTGTATGTGTAACCATATCTGAGGGTCTCCGAGGGGAATGGAGGAGGAAAAAAGTAAAGGTAGCAGCTCATGGAGTATCAGAGACAGAAGCTAGTAACCCTTGTGAAGCAACAGCAAGGGGGAAGGGGGAAGGAGGATGGGGCTGTATGACCTGCTGCAAGAGACTCTCAAAGATCTACTGTTACAGTAAGTTCTTATGCAACTGTACTATCTTCTTCGAGGCAATCTCTTGCAGCAGATCATAACCAGTGGGAAGATTCCCAAGCAGTTGTAAAATCCAGCGGGAGGATGGCAGTGTATCCTGAGTGATTAGGACAGAAGACCATGTAGGACAGCCCATCCAAAAGTGGTGCGCCTCGTAGAAGCGATGTCCAGATTGTAATGCCTAGTGAAGGTATGGACAGTGGCCGCAGTGGTGGCCATGAACATCGGTAAATGAAACAGGCCGTCGAGGCAGCCATGCTTCTGGTAGACTGTGTCTTGACAACACCCGTGAGAGGGACGTTGTGTTTAGCATAAATACATAATGCAGTTGGCTAACCATGTGGACAAGCACTGCTTGGAGACACCGATGCCCTGGCGACCAGGGGCAAAAGAAATGTGCACATTGAGTGTATGAAGCAAGGCTTCTGCCGGATTCTGAGGGTCCGCAAAGTAAATTGGCAGTTGGATGATCTGATTTAAAGAAAAAGCAGAAACAACCTTAAGCAAAAACGCTGGGTCGTTATGAAACTGAATATACAGGGGTTTGAACATCAGGGCGTACGCCTCCGAGACCCATCTGCCAGATGTAATGGCTATTAAAAACATAGTCTTCCAAGAGAGACATCGGAGGTCGCTGGATTTAGCAGGCTCAAAGGGACTTGTGGTCAATTTTTCAAGCACAAAATTCAAATCCCAGACAGGGACTGGATCCCTAATAAGGGGATGCAGGTGCAGAATACTTTTCAAAAAGGTACGAATCAATGGCAACTGGGACAAAAAAATCTTTCTCACAGGCAAATAAAATGTGGCGATAGCTGAAAGGTGGACTTCCACCAAGGAATATTCCAGTCCACCATCTGACAAGCAGAGTAAATAATCTAGGATGCGCTGAGGGGGACACTCATAAGGATCCAAGGCTTGAGACGATGCCCAAGTAGAGAAGCGTTTCCACTTCAAAGAAAAAGAGGACCGAGTAGAGGGCTTCCTAGCAGCCCGGAGAACCTCTGCTACCTGTGGGGATACCTAGAAGCACAAGAGGACTACATTCTCCAGAGCCAGGCGGAGGGAGCGAAGACCCAGGTGTAACTGGGAGCCTTGTGCCTGGGACAGCAAGGCTCGGCAAATAGGCAGAGGGATTGCTTCCACGTCCGAGAGCTGTAGAAGCAGAGGGAACCAAATCTGTCTCAGCCAGAATGGCGCTATGAGAATCACAGACACTCTGTCCTGGGCCAGTTTGAGTAGTACTCTCTGGACGAGTGGAAAGAGCAGGAAGGTGTATAGAAATCTTCCTGTCCAGGAAAGAGATAATGCATCCTGCCACGCAGTTCCAGGACCTCACATGAGAGAGCAGTAATGTGGCAGTTTTGCATTTTGCAGAGAGGCAAACAGGTCCAACTCTGGTCAGCCCCAGACGTGGAAAATGTCGTTGGGAACATCAGGTAAGATTTCCCACTCATCGGCCAGGGCAGAGGATCTGCTCAGGGCATCCTCCAGGGTGTTGGACACCATCCGGATGTGTACCGCCAGAAGATGTATACGTCTCTGGATCGCCCAATATCACACCCTCATGGATTCTTTGCAGAGAGGGTATGAATGGGTGCCACCTTGTTTGTTTAGGTAGTAAACTACTATAGAACTGTCTGATCCCACCTGTAGGCAACCTGGAAGGAGGTGCGCCTGACTGCCCGCAGTTCCAAGACACACATGTGGAGGCGGGCCTCCACCAACACCTAAGATCCTTGTGACCGGACGTGCAGGAGGTGAGCACCCCACCCAGTCAAGGAGGTGTCCGTCGTCAGAATGAGACTTTGGACGGGTGAATGAAAAGGCACCCCAGGAGGAGATTGTCCTTTGACTTCCACCACTGCAGGGCTCAAAGAGCCGGGGAAGACAGCAGGATCAGGGCATCGAAACTGTCCAGATACTGGTCCCTCTGGACTCTGAGGGACCACTGAAGGATTCTCATATGCAACCTGGCATTGGGGACCATTGGAATTGTGGCGGCCAAATGTCCCAAGAGACAGAGATAGTCTCTTGCAGAGATCTGACTGCATGATTCCAAACCGCGCGCCAAAGTGAGCAGGGCATCCACCGGAGCGAGGGGCAGATATGCCCATCCTACAGAGGAATCCAGCACGGCTCCCATATACTGGAGGCGTTGAGTAGGGTGCAATTTGGACTTCAGATAGTTTACCACAATCCCTACTTGGGTGAACAACTGCAGGGTGTGAGAAAGCGTGTGAGACAACTGGTGCCTGGAGGACGCTTTCAGGAGCCAGTCGTCCAGGTAGGGGAAGAAATAGAGGCCTTCCTGTTGGAGGGCTGCCGTGACCGCTGAAAGGCATTTTGTAAAGACTCTCGGGGCTGAGGAAAGACCAAAGGGGAGGGCTCTGAATTGGTAATGACACCTCTGGAACAGGAAACGGAGAAACCGTCGGTGAGCTGGGTACATCATGATATGAAGGTATGCATCCTTTATATCCAGACAGCAGAGCCAGTCGCCATTGTTCAGCACAGGAAAAAGTGTCGGAAGGGACACCATGTGGAACTTTTGGTAAAAGATGTAGAGGTTGAGACCCCTCAAATCCAAAATGGGGCGTAAATCCCCATCCATTTGGGGACCAGGAAGAAGTGGGTGTAAAATCCCATCCCCTTCTGAGGGAGGGGCACTGGTTCGATAGTCCTTTTGATAGTAAGGCAGCGATCTCAGTCCCTAGGACCAGTGCCTGGTCTGGGGTGTAGTGAGAGACCCTGGGTGGCGACAGAAGAGGCATCACCCTGAACTCTAGTGTGTGTCCCGTATCGATCAGCTGCAGTAGCCACTGGTCAGAGGAGAGGGCTTGCCACCCTTGCAGGTGCAGGGAAATCCTGCCCCCGATGGCTGTGGGTAGGGCCTGCATACCCACGACCGGAGGAGGAGGACCCTCGGGTGGGAGGCAGGCCCTGCTGAGGGGCAGGAGGGACATATCGGGGCCTAGGAGTATTTCTTGGGCCAGGCAATTGTAACTGAGGTTTCCGTTTATTGACCGGCTGCCGACTGAACGGGGGACGGCCTCTGTAGGGATGGCCCCTGGAGGAACCCCTGAAGGGTTGCTTGGCCTTAGGGCAGTAAAGGGTCCATACTGATTGTAGGGTATGACTGGAGTCCTGCAGGTCTTTTAAGATGTCCTGCATCTGTGGACAGAACAGTTGCACCTTTAAAGGGAGCATTCAAAATGGATTGCTGGACGTCCTGGGAAAAATCAGACACCCTAAGCCAGGCGTGATGCCTGAGACATTTACCAGCAGAGGATGTACGAGACGTGGTATCCACGGCATTGTAAGCGGCCCTTAGCAGGTGTCGGCTAACTGCCATGGAAAGTTTCACCGTTAGGTCATCTTGGACAGCACCGGCTGGGAGGCTTTAAGAATTTTCTCCAGATATTTAAGAAGGTGTCCCATGTAATTAAGGACCTGGAGAGACAAGGCAGCCGAGGAAAAAAAACATTATCCCATGGGGTCCAACTTCCTAGACTCCGCATCCGGAGGGCTGCACACTCATGTGCTGAGGCCTGGAGGATCGATCATGAGCGGCACTAATCACCACATAGTCCACCTGAGGCGGAGACATGGAAAACTAGGTTTGCTGGCCAAGGCACCTAGCTTCACCTGAGCTCTTTTCTTCTAGGTTGCTTGAAAGGACAGAGCAAATAACCTTACCAGAGCAACAATAAGGAATAAGGCTTCTTTTGGCTAGGCAGATTTACTGCGTGTTGTTATTTTTATTTTGTACTCAGAGATTGTTACTGTTTGTTGCTAACATTTTAATACTTTACTTTTCTCTGATTCAAATTGTTGTTGCTGGGTATACATTCTGCTGCATTATTACAGGGTGTGCCTACAGGTCTGTGCTTACAGACTACTGCTGTAATCTCCTGATTCAAACTGTCTTTTACAAGGTATATCTTCTGTTACTGCTTTATTTTTCTCTGTAGCAAAGTGTTTCTTACAGGGTATATCTTCTGTGAAATTATTACAAGTGGCGCTTTACAGGTTTCACGGTTTTATCTGTCATTAGTATAAGCTTTCAGGATTACTGCATTTGTTGCTGGCTGATTATTTCTGCTCTTACCTAACATACTAACATACTAAAATGCCAGCAGAATAGGCCTAACGGTCTTTCGTGTCTGCTCGTTTGGTCAACCCCAACCCTGGGTGCTGACCTTGCTGTCCCCCTCGGCTTCTCTGGCTTCTCCCTTCCCAGTTCCGGATATTCTTGCTGCATTGGATTTTGCTTCCTGAACCCTTCCCCTGTACCTGTCCCACCCCCTCTTGAACCCCTCCACTGTCTCTGCCTCCACCAGCCCCCTAGGTAGTGCATTCCATGGCTCTACCACCCTCTTAGTGAAGTAGCACCTCCTCCTTTCTCCCCTGAATCTTCCCCCTCCAGCTTCCACCCATGCCCTCTAGTGGCCCCCTCCTCCTTCCTTGGAAGCACCCTCACTTACCTCCTTGTTTCTTTCATCTGTGGTTCCTCCTTTTCAGCAGGGGAAGGGCCCAGCCACCCACCCCCATCCCCAACCACCCCACACTACACTTTTTTTATAGGATAGCACAGTCGTGACATTTCCTGTAGCAAAGCAGGAAGGGGCAAATCAGAGGGGTATCCACACAGTGACCTCATTTACAGGGGCACTGATAATTTAAACTTTTGCTTTCATTTTTTTCCTTCTAATTACTCTGACCAGGTTATAAACCCAGCAACTTACCTGGAATGGCTATCATTAACTGCAGGTACTGTGGAACACTTTTCAGAAGGGCAGTTTTACAGGATTTAGGACACTGTCGTACATGCTGGGCCATTGGAGATCTAAGGGCTCAGCTCCAGGCAGCATGGGCAGAGACTGCATGCCTTAAATTGCATATTCAAGAGAAAATATATTGTAAGAACCGCCCACCATTTCCCCAACATCCAACAGAAGCATCTCAACCACAGAGGGTAGTTGGTCCGGGAGGTTGGCAGGTGGTTAGGAGGGGCAAATCGGCTGCTCCATCACTCGGTGCTCTCCAACATATCACCTCCACAAACCATATAAAAACTACAAACAGGTATCTGCCTCTATCTCCGAAATCAAACAAAGAGGCAGAGGACACTGCAGAGCAGGACACTACAGCACAGGAGCTAGCACAACAAAACGCGCCCAAAACAGGAACCAAAACAAAAAAAAAAGGAAAAAGGAAAAAGGAAATCAAATAAACTTCTGATCATAGAAAACTCCATGCTTTGGGGAGTTGATACGTATCTCCAGCTAGGGGTGATGGTCAGATGTCTCCCTGGTACATCAGCGTTTAGAGACACTGACCGCATTGCTAAAACTGTTCAGAAAGCAGGAGAAAACATTGATGTACAGGTACACATAGGGACTAATGATCTTGCCAGCCGGTCAGTTGTGGAGACCAAGGAACACCTGACCAGGCTGGGTGACATACTATCATCCATTTCATCCGGCATCTCCTTCTTTGAGATCCTGCCAGTCTGTGAGAGGGGGACAGATGGATTGGAAGGTCAGAGAAGGGGAGATAGGGGGTTAAACATGGCCTCAGGGCTGGTGCCAGGAAAAAGGACACAAATTTGTAGGAACTGGCAACAATTTTGGGAGCGAAAGTTCTTTAAATTTGATGGACTGCATCTGACTAAGGAGGGAGTTCGTGCATTGGGGCAGAAGTTTGACATCTTTGCAGAATATTTAAACCAGCAAATGGGGAGAGGGGTGCAGCACCCCATACGGTGAATGGGAAGAACACCCTTCCCCCCTCAGCTAGTGGTCAAACAGGAGTTCAGCTTGTTTGTAGTTCATTTGCATCACCAGGTGAAGAAAAAGGTCCGGCTCCCCATACGATGCACTGGGGAAATGCTGTACCTCGCCCAACAACTAACGCACCGAAATCTGACCAATGGAAAATCATGTACACAAATGCTCGCAGTCTGGGAAACAAGATCCCAGACCTGCAGGCAATAATGACAGAGGCTAAACTGGACATACTAGCCATTAGCGAGACATGGTTTACCAGTAACCACACTTGGGGAGGCTTCGGTACCTGGCTATGTACTGTTCCGAAGAGACCAAGGTACAAAAGGGGGTGGGTGGGTGGAGTGGCCCTTTATGTCAATGAAAATATCAAAGCTACAGAAATTCTGAATACACATAGGGAGCCATAAAAACTGTGGGTCACCCTGGAAACAGGAAATGGGACAGCCATATGAACTGGGGTTGTGTACAGGCCTCCAGACCGGGGGAGGACATAGACACATTACTGTTACAAGATATACAAAACATGACAGCTAAAGGGGAGGTTCTGATAATGGGAGACATCAACATGCCAGATACAGATTGGCCAATACCAGCAGGGACATCTGCCAGAACTAGACACATGGTGGATTCCCTGCAGAGGGAGGGTCTCAAACAACTGTAACAACAACTCACAAGAGACAGAGTTTTCCTAGATCTAGTACTGACTAACAGGGAAAGGATCACAGATCTCCAGGTAGAAGGTCACCTGGGGGCCAGTGACCATCAAGTGGTATGGTTCAATTTGTCCACTAGAACAAATCATCCCATTCCAAGGCAAAAATATGGGACTTCAGAGGAACCGACACTGATAAGATGGCCAACAGAGTTAAGCTAGCCCTGGCAAAAAGAAATACAGGTGAGGGGGTACAGGCAAAGTGGGCAAGCATTAAAGATGCAATACTTGAAGCAACATTCCACTGTGTTAATGAAAAAAAGGAAGTGCAAACGAAGAAGGAAACCACTTTGGTTCTCAAACACAGTAGCAGAAAAGGTCAGAGCCAAAAGGCTGGCCTTCAGGAAATATAAGGGAATGCAGTGGAATGAAAATAAGGAAGCATACCAAACTTCCCTCAGGGAAAGCAGTAAGGCAGGCAAAGGCCCAGACCGAGGAAACACTAGCACGAACAGTAATAGAAGGTGACAAGACTTTCTATAGATACATTACTGAAAGGAGAAAGTCCAGAGGGGGTATTGCTAAGATCAAAGGGGATAAGGGGGCGTATGAGGAGGAGGACCATGTAAAAGCATCTATCCTAAATAGATACTTCTGCTCAGTATTTACTGAAGAGAAGATAGGGCAGGGCCCACAGCTCTGCACCATGGACACGGGGGGAGTAAGGTGTGCACTAGTCCCTTCACAAAAGAAAGGGTCCTACAAGAGCTCGATAAGCTCAGGGTGGACAAGGCAATGGGACCTGATCGCATACATCACAGGGTACCAAAGGAGCTAAGGGTGGAACTAGCACAGCCATTATCAGAACTGTTTAGTGAGTCTCTGAGCACAGGAGAGGTCCCAGAAGACTGGAGAAGAGCTCATGTGATCCTGCACCACAAGAGTGGTAGCAGGGAGGAGGCAGGGAACTACAGACCAGTCAGTCTCACCTCAGTAGTGGGCAAGATTATGGAGACACTCCTTAAGGAAAGGATAGTGCAACACCTGGAATCCAAAGGAGCACAGGATCCAAGACAGCATGGGTTTACAAAAGGAAGGTCTTGTCAAACTAATCTCATAGATTTCTTTGACTGGGTAACCAGAGTGGTGGACCAAGGGGGAGCAGTTGATGTTGCCTACCGTGACTTCAGCAAAGCTTTCGATACTATTCCACATAGAAGATTAATTAATAAGCTGGGTAGGCTTGGGGTGGGTCAAACGCTGGTCAACTGTATGGCAAACTGTTTGATGGGCAGAAAACAGAGAGTGGTGGTAAATGGTATACAGACAGAACAGATGCAAGTCACAAGTGGGGTACCTCAGGGATCAGTTCTGGGGCCTGTCCTCTTCAACATCTTCATCAGTGACATTTATTTATTAGCTTTTGGTAACCGGGTAAGTGCGCTAGGCAACAGACCTGCCTATTTTCAGGCACGACCCAGGAGAGCACAGGACACTGGTTACAATATGCAGAAATGCACAGACATAATATAGGTGTACAGGAGCAAAACAAGATATACATTTATTTATTTATTTATTGGTTTCTTTTTCTTTAAAAAAAAAAAATTATCTGAGGATCAGTGGCAGGATTTTTAGCACAGTAAATTAACAAAAAGGGAATTAGGAGAGCTTCAGTAGCAGACAAGTAGTGGAACTGCAGTATAATGTGGGGAGTGGTGCAATGCAGTGGCTGTGGGGCAGCCATATTCAGGCAGACCTTCTGGACACTGAGGTGCTGCCCTATCTGCATGCATCTCTCTGAACTGCAGGATGAGGTAGCCAGACTCAGAGTGTAACTAAACTGGGTCAGGAGTACCATCACCCAGGGACCACCCAGTCCAATGCAACTGCCTCAAAGGATGCCGAGCGAGGAGCACTTGGATGACAGTGGGCTCAGGGAGGGTTAGAGTAGTCAGGCAGAGGCACATCCCAGATCCTATTCCACTCAAGAACTCATATGCCACACTGGCAAATGAGGACAACCAAATAGAGGTACCCAGAAGTGGAAGGAAAGGATGTGGAGGTTAGCCAAGGAGTTGACTTCAGCGGGAAAGCAGTGGACCCCAGAGGAGGAGGAAGAAATCCTGGTGGGGGACTCCATCATAAGAGGATCCAGCTAAGAACACAGGAGGGGAGGACAGGAGGTGAGGTGCCTACCAGGTGCCACGGCATGGAGGAGCGGAAGGAAGATCCTGGGGATCACTGGGAAGGCAAGATGGGAGGGTGAGCTGGATGTCATTATCCACCTAGGTACTAATGACCTGGCAAATGGGAAGCAAAGGAAGTTCAGGAAGAGTTTAGGAAACTGGGAGGGGTCTCAAGCAAGTAGCTACTTCTGTCACTTTCTCAAGTACTACCTGTGAGAGGCAAGGAGAAGCATAAGTGCATGCACAGGAACTTTAACTCATGGTTGAAGAACTGGTGCTGTGAGGAAGGGTTTGGATTCATTGGTGACTGGGGACCCACCTGGAGGATGGAGGTTTGTTCAAGCCTGATGGCCTGCATCCATCCTGGAGGAGAATCAAGCACTCAATGATAAGTTTAAATGCTACATTGACAGGCATTTAAACTAGCAAAGGGGTGGCAGGCCAGCAAGGAGGTACCTACTTGCTCACCCCACAGCTAGCAGTGGAACCAGTGAACCAGAGGTGGCTATCTCTGTAAAGCAGTGTGCAAAAGATGGAGATTAGTGCCCAAGAGGGTGGATAAGCAGAAAAGGGGCAACATTCAGCAGAAGGGCAGACAGCAAGGAGAACCAGGGATAAATGACAACAAGGAAGGGCTGGGTAGAACAGTGAAACAGTCTAGGGAGGTCAAATCATGGAAAGCCATGTGTGCAAATGCCAGGAGCCTTAGCAACAAGATGGAAGATCTGGAGGCTGTCATGGGACAGTCAGACCTGAACATTGTGGCCATCACTGAAATCTGGTGTAATGATAACCCACGGCTGGGAAGATGGCCATACCTGGCACCTAACATATTCAGAAGAGACAAACGAGGCAGGAAGGGAGGAGGAGAGCACTGTATGTGAAAAATGACATAAAGGCCACAGAGATCTCAGGAGGAACAAAATGGGGAGAGATACTGTGGGTTAAGCTGGAAAGGAAAATGGGACAGCCATCCACACAGGTGTGGTCTATAGACCACCAGCCCAGGAGGAAGAAACAGATAGGGAGCTGATGTTAGCCATCCAAGGATGGCAGACAAAGAAATGATGGTACTGGTTGGAGACTTCAATATTCCAGGCGTGGACTGGAGCATCCCAGCAGCAGCAGCATCAACTAGAGCAGATTTATCCTGACCTCCTTCAGGGTGCCTTCCTCAAGCAACTGGTCATGGAACCAACTCGAGAAGGCAATACTGGACCTTGTGCTCACAAACAGGGACAGTGTGATGGGGAACAGTGGGGAGCACCTGAGAAACAGTGACCACCAGTCATTGTGGTTTGAAATCACAGAAAGAGCAGAACCAAACCACACAAAAACACGTATCCTGGATTTTAGGGGGCAGACTTTGGGAAAATGGGAGATACTTGAAAGAGGCATTAAGGGAATGGGACAGGAATCAGGGGTTGAGGAACAGTGGGCAGTATTTAAAATGGGGATTACAAGAACAACAGAATTATGCATTAAGCAGGTTAACAAGAGGAAAAGGAAGAGGAGACCATTATGGTTTTCCAAAGAAGTAGAAAGTGAAAGCCAAAAAGGATTGCATTCAGGCAATACAAAAGACACAGGCAGAAGGGATAGGGAGAAGTACCAGAGGAGAAGCAAAGGAGGCAGGAGGTCAATGAGGGAAGCCAAAGCTCAGACAGAAGAACACATTGCAAAATCAGTGGGTAGAAGGGACAAAACCTTTTACAGGTACATAAGTGAAAAAAAAGAAAGACAAAGGAGGGATAGTGAGACTGAAGGGAGGATGGGGCCCGTGGAGGATGACAACAGTAAAGCTGACATATTGAACAGGTATTTCTGCTCAGTCTTTACTGAGGAAGAGGAGGTAATGGGTCTGAAGGGAGTACAAGGGGTGAGAATGGTGCAGAAATGGACACAAGTCCTTTACGAAAAAGGTCCTGAAGGAACTGGAAGTAATAAGAGTTGATAAAGCAATGGGGCCAGATGGGGTGCACCCAGGGTCCTTAAAGAACTAAGAGGTGGTGGCTGAACCTCTGGCTATCCTGTTTAGCCGATCACTGGAAACAGGGAGGGTACCCAAAGAGACTGGAGGACAGCAGATGTAGTCCTTTATACAAAGTGGGAACAAAGAGGAAGCAGGGAACACAGACCAGTCAGCCTCACCTCGGTAGTGGGGAAGATCATGGAAGCACTACTGAAGGAGAGATTGGTGGAACATCTGGTTGTCAATGGACTACAGGACCCAAGGCAGCATGGTTTCACCAGGGGGAGGTCATGTCAGACCAACCTCGTTGAATTTTTTGACTGGGTGACTAGGGAGGTGGATCAGGGGAGGGCAGTGGACATGGCCTATCTGGACTTCAGCAAGGCCTTTGACACTGTGCACATAGAAGACTATTACACAAACTGGGGAATATGGGTGTGGGCAGGACAGTAGTGTGGTGGGTAGGTAACTGGCTGGGTGGCAGGACACAGAGGGTGGTGGTAAATGGCTGTCACTCCACAGAGGAAGAGTGACCAGTGGGGTCCACAGGGATCAGTGCTGGGACCGGTCCTATTCAACATCTTCATCAGTGACATTGCGGAGGACCTAGAGGCAGAATTTCACTGTTCGCTGATGACACAAAGCTCTGTAACAGAGTAGATACACCAGAGGGTGTAGACAGAATGAGAAGGGACCTGCAGAGACTTAAGAATGGTCAGGGCTTTGGCAGTTGAAATTCAATGCAAAGAGTGCAAAGATAATGCATATGGAGCACAAAAACCCTGGCACAATATATCAGTTGGGGTAAGGATATAGCATGCACCAAGCAGGAAAGGGATCTTGGGGTTGTCATCTCTGATGACCTCAAGGTAGGAAACAGTGTGACAAGGCAGCAGGTAAAGCAAATAGGATGCTGCGATGTATGGCAGGGGCATCACCAGCAGGAAAAGGAGGTCATAATTCCACTATACAAGACACTAGTGAGGCCCCACCTGGAGTACAGTGTACAGTTCTGGAGACCATACCTACGTAAGGACATAGACAGGGTAGAGAAGGTTCAGAGGAGGGCAACAAAGATGGTGCATGGATTGCATCACAAGTCCTATGAAGACAGGTTGAAGGAACTGAACATGTACTCCCTGGAGGAGAGGAGGGAGAGAGGGGATATGATAGAGACATACAAGTATCTTACAGGGAGGAACAGGGTGCAGGAAAACACTATTTTTAAGCGAAAAAGATGTTCCAGGACTAGACGGCATGGGATGAAGTTGGAGGAGGGACGATTCAGAGGAAACATGAGAAGAATTTCTTCACAGAGCGAGGTGGTGGACAAGTGGAACACCCTGCCAGAGAAGTGGTGGGGTTGAAACAATCATGGGATTTAAGAATGCATGGGATAGACATAAAGGAATTCTGGAGGTCAGGGGTAAGGGGCAACAGACTTCTAGGAAAACAAACTGAATTTACAAGCTCAAATGGGCAGACTGGGTGGGCCATAGGCCCTTATCTGCCGACACTGTCTATGTATCTATGCATTGGGTAGCACAGTAATAGTTACATAAGGGTACATTTTAGGCGTAGATCATAATAAGGATGTAAAATAAAGCAATTAGGGTAACCATAAGACAGCTGAGGACAGTAAAGACATCAAGGTTCATAGCCACCTAGACAAGCATATTGCATGGGAGAACATTAGTGTAGTACTCAGGGTCAGACCCGACAGCCTGCAGTGGGACAAAGCAAATTAAGAGCATTTGCATTGGCCAGAGGCTAGAAGGTGGGTGAACAGCGAGTTCTGGAATTCTCGATGGGAGGCTGAAGTTTTTCACCATAAGGGGTAGGTTCAGAATTTGGGAACAAAATGGGCAAATGCCTGTTCACCCATTTTGTCGTGCAAGGTCTAGTGGAGAGCATGGGGACAGAGGAAGACCTGAGGGTACGGGTGTGTGAGGCAGGAGTCAGGAGGTTGGCAAGATAGACAGGGCAGGGAGGTCTAGACAGGGAGTCAATAAAGCAGCCCAGGGAGTAGGCTCGAATATCCTTAGGTGACAGCCAATTTAAGCCAGTGTAAAGGAGACAATGATGGGTAAGACATGGGGCAGTTAAGGTGAATCTACAGATGTTGTTGTAGACAGTGTCCCATTTGTGGAGTGTAGCAGAGTTTGCAGCAAAGAGGAGGGGCAGAGCATATTGGAGCACATTGCAGATGGACTGGAGGGTAAGGTTTGTCTGTTTGCACATGACACCAAGGTCTGCAACAGAGTAGATGATCCAGATGGTGTGGGCAGAATGAGAAGAGATCCGGATAAACCAGCAAAATGTCGGAAGAGTGGCAACTGGGGTTTAATGCAAAGAAGTGCAAGATCATGCACATAGGGAAGTGAAACCCTGAAGCCACCTATAGGCTAGAAGGGGAGTTGCTGGCAGTCACAAGGGAAGAAACAGACTTGGGCATCATCATCACCGATGACATGAAATCATCCAAGCAGACCTCTAAAGCGGTAGGTAAGGCTAGAAGGATGTTGGGGTGTATTAGTAGGGGTATCACAAGTTGGAAGAGAGAGGTAATAATCCCTCTTTACAAGACACTGGTTAGGCCCCATCTGGAGTACTGCGTGCAGTACTGGAGGCCACACCTTCACAAGGACATTAACCAAATTGAGGCAGTCCAGAGAAGGGCAACCAAAATGGTGCAGGGACTGCATCAAAAAACATGAGGACAGGTTAACTGAACTCAATAGGTATACCCTAGAGCAAAGGAGAGAGAGAGGTGATATGATTGAAACATTCAAACACCTTAAGGGCATTAACAAGGTGAAAGAGTCTAACACGTTTCGATATAAGAAAAACAGAAGGACAAGAGAACACAGCATGAGATTAGAGGGAGGCCGATTAAGGGGTAATGTGAGGAAGTTCTTTTTCACAGAAAGGGTGGTGGATGCATGGAATGGCCTACCTCCAGAAGTGGTGGATATGAATACAGTGCAGGGCTTCAAACAGGGATGGGATAGGCATAAGGGAGCAATACAGATGAGTATGACCAGATAGGCCATTGACAGAGCAAAGACCGATGACACATTAACAAGGTAGAAAAAGAAATGGGCAGACTGGATGGGCCTTGCGGTCCTTATCTGCCGTCAATGTCTATGTTTCTATGAAATAGGGGTCAGCCACTGGAGCCTGATAAAGCCTGTCCGCCTTCCTCGGATTGAAGGGAATCTTGAATGGCTGCTTCCAGGCAGCCATAATAGCCTCTTCAAAGGTGTTCACCAATGGGGGGATAACCAGAGTAGGGCATTCAGGTATACCCAGGTACTTGAGCCAAAATCTTGCAAGAGGACTCCTGTACTGAGCTCTGGAACCCGAAGGTTCTCTGGAGATGGAGCATGATGTCTGCAAATGTCGGGTCATCCAGCAGGGAACAAGGGAGGCCAGGGTAATGTCCTCTTGAACAGAGGAGGTGGCAGAGGAGGACCGAAAGGGGATGCCTCCTGATCCATACCATCATCCTCCTCCCCGCTTTCCAGACCCCAGTCTCGCAGGAAAGGGTCCTCCATGTCCACATCCTGGGTATACAGACCCAAGGAGACATGGGAAGAGATGACTGTATGCTGGGCTGAAGAGGGCTGAGATGGAACAGAGAGGTTTAGTGCTGACCCCTCCTTAAGGGGGCAGTGGGGCTGAGTGAGGTCCAGGATGGAAGTAACCAAAGCCTGGATGTCAATCATGGCCATCTGTCCAGAGGTGGTAGATCTACTGGAACAAACTGGCACTACAGATGGAACAGTGGCCAACAGAGGGACCAAAGGAGCAGCCTTCGATGAGGGGGGCATATAGGACCCCAAAGACGTCAAAAACGGTGCTAGGCCGACTGTCGACACCGACAAAGCATCCCTCGTCCCAATCGTCGACGAGAACTTCATCAATGGAGGAGGCAGCGATGGAACGCTGAGTATCGTCGTTGGGCAGTGGTACAGGGCTGTCGGTGGGTCAATGCATTGAGCCATCGACAGGCCATGTTGCAGGGCTGTCGATGAGCCAGAGGCCGTCGATGGACAAGGGCCATGCAGCAGTTAAAGCGGGGGCAGCTGCAAAACAACCCGAGAGGCGCCCGTCGGAGGAGCCGTCGACAATCCCGGAGAGCAGCCCACAATCGTCAATGGTACAGAAGACGATAAAAGAGGGACTACCTGCTCCATACTCACAATTTTTATATAGGATGACACAGGGGTGGAAGAGACATGCTTGGTTTTAGAAGCATGCTTCCTACCCTGACCCTGTGCCGAAGTGAAGGGGCCTCCTGTGGAGCGGTGAGACCCTGAAGAGGACGACAGAAAATCCCTCGCAGAGGAGCGTTTGTGCTGCTGTTGTTCCAAGAGGGCTACCTTTTGCTCCATGAGGTACTCTCGAAGCTATTGCAATCATCGGCGTTTTGTGGCTCTGGAGAAATCCTGACAGAAGACACACCCCACAGTGCCATGCTCAGGACCCGGACAGCGAACACAGACTGTGTGGAGGTCTTCCCTTCCAATACTGTGGCGACAAGCACAACTTTGGAATAAAGGATCTGAAGACATAAGTGATGGTAAAACAAAAACACACACACAAAAAAAATAAAGCCAGTTGGTTTTAGAACTATTCAAAAGATTACTGTGAAGCAGGAACTACGAAGGAGTTGCATGCAGACTGCAGTTGAAAAGAACTGAGGAATGCCTGGGACCTCCCCTTTTTATATCTGCCAGGTGTATGACACGTGGTGGTGCTGGGGGAAGGTCCCAGGGTCGACTGTTGTGAAAACCATCTGAAGATGAGGGCGCCTGTGGCTGAATCCCACTGGTTATGACCTGCTGCAAGAGATTGCCTCGAAGAAGATCACTGCAGTCGGCAATTCGCCCCCCATGCTCGCTCATGATGTCATTCTTTGTAGAGCGTGGGGGGCGTTCTTCCATAGAAATGAATGGGTGCTGTTTTCAAAGTTAAATTTATGTAGTTTAGATGGCCATTTGGAACAAATCATGGCCACCGCTTAACTAGCAAGCCTTAAAAAGTGGATTATCTGCTACATGTGGAGGTTAAGAGAGGCCTGACTTGACTGGTGGATGACAGCCATTCTAATCAGCTGCCACAAGAAGCCTGTATCCAGAGAGGGAAGCTGAAACCAACCGGAGGGGGAAGATTCACTACTGCGCCACTATCCCTGATAGGGAGCACTATGTGTATGGAAATATCACCACTGTACAACAGTTAATTGGGAAATCGGTTAACAGACCAAGTCATTTTGCCCAGAGTTACAAATACCCATTCTTGGGTGTCGGGTACTGAGTATGCAGCCAAGTACTGTGTGGCTAGTGAGGCCTGGACAGTTCAGTCAAGCAAGTGGGGGTGTAGTCTGTGGTTTTGGGGAGGGCTGCTGTATAGTTTGGCTGAGCCACAGAGGGTGACAGAAGCACAGCCAGGCCCCTGCATTTTATTTAGGCAAGGCCTAATTGGGTACTGATAAAGCAGCCAGCTGGGAACTACTATACTGCCACCTCACTTGCTTGCCTCTTTATTTCCTCTAGGGACTGCTCCTGATCCTAATAAAGCCCATGTTATTTTTGTTCATAGTTACTGTTTGAGTGCATATCATTTTTAGAATGTTAAGTTGCATATTTTGTGGGAAGGTACTGCATTCCAGGGGGTGGTATTGTACTTATAGCAGGCCCACTTTATCTATTTTCTGGGTGGAGCCACCGTGCTATTTAAAACTAACCTTAGATATGAACCTTTCCAATCAGGTGTTTAACAACCCAGGCCACACAACCTTGTTTGAGCCCACAAGGTAGGGGTATGCATGGAATGGTCTTCCTGAGGAGGTCGTGGGGTCAAAAACAGTGGGGGAATTCAAGAATGCATGGGACAGATATAAGGCAATTCTGGTGGGGGGTGGGTAGGAAGAAGTAGGTTATTGGTTAACTAGGATCTGCAGCTTATCCAATAGGTAGGGAAACTGGCAGACTGGGTGGGCCAAACACACCTTATCTGCTGTCAAAATCTATGTTTCTATGAACAGTCAACATCAACAGCGACTTGGTTACACATATCATGTCGTCAAAATTTAAATAAATATAGAACGGTGTATGGACAACCATACACAACAAGGTTGAAGGGCTGAGAAAACATCACAGGAACCTTGAAAGTGAAGCTTGAGATCCCGGAAGCCAGATATTCAAAACTTTGCCTGGGATTTGCACCCATGCGCAATATCCAAAGGGGGCTTTTGCTCGCATTAACAGGATTAGTGCATACAAAGAAAAATCACGTATGTGGTTGGACAAAGAGAGGAGCAGGGACAGGAATACTGGTGCAGCGCGATATTCAGTGCATTTGCACTGCATAAAAGGGGTTCGTGCAGACCACTTTGCACAGAGCAAATACTGCCGATCAAAAGCCGGACTTACTCTGGGCAACCCTAGCGGCTGGCGAAACAGCAGAAGCCAACAACCAAGTTGGCGGTTGGGGAAGCACACCTGCCCCATGGTATTCAGTGTCCCCCATCCCCCTCCCTGCAAAATGAAAATATGTTCCTGGTGTCCAGTGATTCCCCCCGTCCTACGATCCCCATTCCGTATATGAAAACATATGTCCCTGCTGTCCAGTGGGCCTCCCACCCTCGATCGCTGTCCTATATATTATATGTCCCTGGTGTCCAGTGGTTCCCCCCACCCTCTGATTGCCATCCGCTTACATGTAAAATGAATCCCTAGTTCCTAGTGCCCCCTCCCACCCTCTGATCACCATCCCTGTATCGGACAAGGCAATTCCAGGTGCCTAGAGGTCCCCCCATTGTCACCATCTGCTTACATGTTAAATTAATCCCTAATTCCTAGTGGTCCCTCATCCCGATTGCCAGCCCCGTAAATTAATATCCATTGGTATCTAGTGGCACCCCCCACACTGACAAACCCACCCTTCCAACCCCCCCTTAAGTGCCAGTGTGGTGGAGCCCACATGGCGACTGGGACAGTCCTCCTCGGCCAGCCATTGTATAGAAAGACAAGGAGCACTCATCCAATGTACACAGTACAGGGCACGTGTCCACTGTATTCTACAGGGAAGTGCGGCCTGTATACTGTACAGTACACAGGCAGCATGCTCCCTATATAGTACTGAAGATGCAAGCCATGTACTGTACATTGGACAGGCACTCCGTCTTTCCATATGGTGGCTGGCCAAGGAAGTGACAGGGCTGTGCCAGTCGCCATATGGGATCTACAGCACTGGCACTTAAGGCAAGAGGAGGCTGGCAGGGTGGTTTGTCAGTACCGGTGGTGCCACTAGATGCCAGGGAATAACTGTTCATATATGTGGTTGGTGATCGGAGGGTGGGGAGGGATCACTAGGCACCAGGGATTAATTTCAGATGTAAGTGGATGGCGACTGGAGGGAGCACTAGGCACCAGGGATTACCTTGTCATATACAGGGATGGTGATTGGAGGGAGTGTGGGACACAAGGCACCAGGGATTCTACGAGACCAGGTAATAGAAGTAAGGGTGGAGCCGGTCGCAAGAGTGCAAACCTGCCAGCGCTTCCCATGCAACTGTGCCCATAATGGGCAAGCAAATAACTCCTTAGTGCCCTGCAAGCCTGATGGGTGTCACTTGCATGGGCCCATCTGAATACTGTGCCAGGAGCTACCAGCAAAATCGAATCTGGTGGCATTGTTCCCTGCACTGCCGGGTTCCATGTTGGGGCAGTGCTATTTGGCTTAACGCTGCTCTGACATGCTCCTATATTCAGTAGGATAGTGGCGGTGTGCTATCCGACTAAATATAGCATCCT
This sequence comes from Neoceratodus forsteri, assembly GCA_016271365.2. Taxonomy (NCBI): domain Eukaryota; kingdom Metazoa; phylum Chordata; order Ceratodontiformes; family Ceratodontidae; genus Neoceratodus; species Neoceratodus forsteri. Next base: position 493,602,914 of record JADMNL010000022.1, read on the forward strand.
CAGGGTTGTGGGCAATGGGCAAGCACAGCATGAAACACTGTGCTCCACTTTGGCCATTTATGAATACTGGGCCCCTGATGTCCTCTCGAACCCAAGATCGGAAAAAGATGCCGAGTTACATACGAGCTCCCATATTCTGTTTTTTTTTTTGTAGTAGATGGTCAGTCATACTGGAAGAAATGTTCTTACTACCCCGCTGCTGCCTGTGTTAATGTGCTGCACAAACAGATCTTTCAGTTTTTGTCAGAACATGTGCAACAAAATTTAGAATGTGCATACCCATTTAGAACGTGCATAAGACCACAACAAGAATTCTGAACTGGTCGATTTCCAAATTTACGTAAGAGGGGGGCCTACAATTCTGTCAAAAAAGTAGTCCCAGCAAAATAGCCAACAAGGGATTGGAGTTAGAATCTTATTTAATACCACTTTGGAAGGGGCAGCTGGTGCTACAGCCGATGCATGAGGCTAGCTCGGGGTGAGTTGCTATATCATTCTCTCCTCTCTCTGAGAAAGAAATTGGGATAAGGAAAGTATGGCAGAAGGCTGGAGAGACCTACAGAGATACTTAGCAGCATGTCTGGCTACAGCGAGGCGCTGTCGGCAAAGGTGTAGGAAAACATACTACATTGTATACAGTTTTACTTTAGGGACATTAACAAGGCTCTGAACTGCTGCATTTGTTCATAAAATACAACACAGACTAGTTGATCCTTTCTGTAAATTTATTCTTTGGAGTCTAAACTGGAAGAGTTGGCTACTGAGATCGTCTTTGCATTCCAGGAACCATGCAACATTACAGGCTTTGGTATGGTACATGGTGTTTGACGGAGCAATGTATGCCAACTAACCTATGCATGGGTGGGGCCAAGAAGTGCCATGGTGTATACAAGTTATATTTATTTTGCCAGATGGATCGGCATGGTTATGGACTGCGCATTTTTTTGATCTGGCTACAACACCCTTGGTCCTGGAGGAGACAGCAGGGCGGTGAACAGGTCGACGATAAACATACAGAATATCCTTTTTCATAACTCGTTACAAAAACTTCAAGGGTGGGATATTCAGACTGCGCCGGGCTGTGGCGCAAGCCTGGGCGCAGCACAACTGGGATGTGCCAGGGCGCTGACAGGGTGATATTCAACGGTGCTGCGCCATGGCTCAGCACCGCTGAATATCGCACTGTGGCCACCCGCAATGTGCATGGCATAGTGGCACTGCACCAGCGCAAGTGGCCAGAGAGGGGCAGGAGGATGTGCTAGCGCAAGTGCCGTTGCACTAGGCGCATCACCCGCGATATTCAAAAGTGCATATGCAAATGGGACCATTTGCATGTCATTATGGCCCTACTTGCATGCAGGTGTGCCCATCCCTGGCGACGTGCACCCTGTGGACCGCATGCAGCCCGATCGCGGGCAGAAGTATAATGTAAATATCCTCCTATATCCCTGGTGGTCCAGTGGACCGCTCACGGGCAGCAGTGTAATGTAAATATCCTCCTATATCCCTGGTGGTCCAGTGGACCGCTCACGGGCAGTGTAATGTAAATATCCTCCTATATCCCTGGTCGTCCAGTGGACCGCTCGCGGGCAGAAGTATAATGTAAATATTCTCCTATATCCCTGGTGGTCCAGTGGACCGCGTCCAGCCCGATCACGGGCATCAGTAATAAAATATTAAAAACAATCCATCCCTGGTGGTCAGCGGTACCCCCTCCCCACTAAGCCCCACCACCCGCCCCGGTTGGTCGGGCAACTCCCCACCGCATGCGCCCGGCTGACTGACTCTGTACAGTAGGGCTGTCGCCCACTGGTCTAATGTGGGCCAATAGGCGTGCAACCCATGCCGTACTACACAGTCCAGAAATGTATAATATGTTATAGGCTTGCGCCCATTAGCACTGTGAACCAGGGCATACAGCCCTACTGTGATGGAGTCAGTCGGCGGGCGGCATGCGACGGGAACTGCGCCCGCCGCTGACCGGGGAGCGGTGGTGGGGCTCAGTGGGCAGGGGGGAGAGGGGGTACCGCTGGACCACCAGAGATGGATTGGTTTTTAATATTTTATAACTGATGCCTGCGATCAGGCTGGACGCGGTCCACTAGACAACCAGGGATATAGGAGAAAATTTACATTATACTTCTGCCTACAAGCGATCCACTGGACCACCAGGAATACAGGAGAATATTTACATTATACTGCTGCCCGCGATCGGGCTGCGAGCGGTCCCCCGGACCCCAGGGATATTGGACCTTTATTACAATATTAATGCCCGTGATTGGGCATGGGGGGGGGTGCACACTACCACGAAGGTGCCGCTGGAGCTCAGGTGGCCACCCACAGCTGGTAGCTGCCATGTTGCGCCCTGCAATGTGGCAGTTCATCTATGGGTGGCCAGCTGTTGCTCCATTTATTTTTGCTCAACTGTGTGCAGCGCAGGTACAGGTTGCGCCTGCATCTGCTCAGCACATCCCGGGCTGAATATCCGGATGTGGGGAGTATGCATAGGCACCCCCCCCCCGGCCACATACATTACTAATGCGCTCCGGCGCATCGGGATTAGTGCCACGCACATTCCCTTTTGAATATCGCGCCGGGGGCGGTCATGCGCAACCCTTCTGAATATCCCACCCCAAGTGTACAAAATTCATGCATATCCACTATCACCAACCACGCAGGCACAAATAAACACAAAGGTACACAAGAAACCAACCGATCGTCAAAAACATACTGTCAAGCAATAGTATATCCGGAAAGTACCAGGCTGGTAGGTCTGCTGAAAGAGTAAACCTAAAACATGCTTTTTTTTTAATCAGACATCGCGCTCGAAACCACCCGTGCTAGCTGCTAGCGCGTCAAACGAACTTGCACCTCCCGGCCCCGAGATCCCGTCGCTGTCTGAAATGACTCTCGCGTGACGTGGCAGGACTGCCCCGTTTCCGTTTCCGGGTCTCGTTCTCTGTTCACCCTCCCCCTCCACTCCTCCGAGGAGAGTAAGCAGCAGTAGCAGTGGCGGTGGTGGTGGCGGAGAGAGTAATGGCGGAGTTGGTACAGGGACAGACCGTTGGGATTAAAGGCGAAGGATTTGCTGACGTGTTTCACCGGGCCCGGCAGGTAATAGAGACCACAAAGAGGGGGACCCAGAAGCGTGGGGCGGGCGGAGTAGGCCTTCTTATATGGGCCTTGGGGTAAGCAAGCGGCCTGAGGGAGGCGCGGGGCCTTCAGCCACTGCAGGCAGAGGTCTCCCCCCTCCCCCATTCCAGTGCATAGCCAGACCAGCCATGCGGCCTGGGCCTTGCCTGATGGAATGCAGCAGTATGTGGTAAGAGATCTGGCGTTTGAAATACAAAGTGCGGCTTGTTATTGCCCAGTAAGCACATTCCAGTCTTCAAATCCGCTGTATGCAAAGTTTGCCAAGCTTCTTAGTTTGGGTGTCTGTCCCGATGGCAATATGGTTGTTCGAAAAGAAATAAAAACAGCTGGGCAGGTTGATGGTTTTAAGCTGCCAAAGGTATAAACTGGGCCAGTGTTGCACTGGTTTGCCAGGACTGTTACACAGCAGACAGTCCCTTATGTAGTAAAAAACATGACATTTTGATGGGTGGGGGTTATAACATTGGAGTGCAAATACTGTGGAGATCATTGAAAAAAACCGCCAATCATCTTATGTCTGACAGCCAGAATATACATTCAGTTGCCAGTTTGCCGTTGGAGAATGTTAGGGAAACGGCTGCAGCATAGAATGTGAATGTTATAGTCTGCTGTCTCTACAGTAAATACTGGGGTGACACAGTCTAGGCTAGTTGCACTGGTTGGCTAGTGGGCGCAGTAGTTCTTCAGCACTTTTGAATAAAGTGGTGCTTTGAGCTAGGGATGTCACAGTAGCAGATTTTGTTGGTATGGTAACCATGACACACAATACAGCAGTTACTGTGAATATCACATCATAATGGAGGTAATTTTTGGACATAAATGTCTAGTTGAACTCGTGTCAAGAAGAGTTAGCGCAGAAGGGACTGTTTCTAAAACTCTCCTAGTATTGGTTGAAAGGCCTAAAATCAGCATTCTGTGAACCACTGTTCTTGTGGTAGAAACTGGCCACTGTGACATATGATGCCGTGGAATATGCTTCCCCTAGGATTTTGAAAATAACAGCCACTGTGGCTTAGCTGCCCCCAAAAGCGTGTAGTCACTATCCAAAAACGTAGCCAACATGATACATACTAACATACTAAAATGGCAGCAGAATAGGTGTAGCGGTCTTTCGTGTTTGCTCGTTTGGTCAGCCCCCACCCGGGGAGCTGACCTTGCTGCTCCCCGCCCTATAGAGCTTCTCCCTTCCCAGTCCAGGGTATTCCCGTTGCATTGGTCTTTGCTTCCATGTCTCCCCCACCCCGGAACCCCTCCACAGTCTCTGCCTCCACCAGCCCTCCCCGGGCAGTGCATTCCATGGTTCTTCCACCATCTCAGTGAAGTAGCACCTCCTCCTGTCTCTCTCTCCCTTCCACCCATGCCCTCTAGTTGCTTTCCCCCTCCTTCCTTTGGAGCACCCTGACTGCGCCTCCCCTATTTACCCTCTTCATGTATTTGAAGATCTCTGTCATGTCCCCCCGACCCTTCTGTCTTCCAGTGTGTACATATTTAGTTCTTCGAGTCTTTCCTCATTGGTCCTTCCCCCAAGCCCCAGATCATTTTGGTTGTCCTCCTCTGGGCCCTCTCCAAAAATTTAATGTCTCTCTTTAAGTGTGGCCTCCAAAACTGCACGCAGTACTCGAGGTGCAGCCTCACCAAGCAGTTATACAGTGGGAGTATCACTTCCCTCTTTCTGGAAGTGATCTCTCCCCCACAGCGATGCATTCCAGCATCGTGTTGGCCTTGGCTGCTGACCTCCTACAAGTCTCCTGAGTTGTTCATCTTAACATCCAACACCACCCCCTGGTCCCTCTCAACCATCGAGACTTGTAGCATCACCCCCCGACCCCAGGATGCACACTTGGCCTGGGTTTCTGGCTCCCAGGTGCAGTACCCTGCATTGAACTTCAGTTTCCACTCTCTAGACCACCTTTCCAGAGCCTCCAGGTCCCGCTGTAGGGCCACCCTCTCCTCCTTCTCCCCACCCACCACCGCCCCAGCTTTGAGTCATCCGCAAAGAGAATCATCTCACTCCTGATACCCGTCCTTATGTCAGAAACGTAGGTGTTAAACAGGAGGGGCCCCACTAATGACCCTTCTTGGAGATGAGACTATCCACCCCACCACGACCCTCTGGGTGTGGTCTTGGAGCCAGTTCCCTATCCATCTGATCATATGGTTCCCCACTCCATTTCCCCCAGCCTGTCCAACAGGCCTTCGTTAGGAACTGAATTAGCCATGCTAGAAGTCAAGAAGGGGCCGTCCACCGGCCTACCCAGGTGCAAGGCACTTGTCACCCAATCATAGAACTCCACAAGGTTTGTCTGACACGATTTTCCTGGGATGAAGCCATGTTGTCTATCATCACGGCACACCAACTTTTCCAGTCCCTTCCCTTCTTGACAATACCCTCTATCACCTTACCCACCACTGATGTCAGGCTGATGGGCCTGTAGTTTCCTGCCACCTCCCTTGAATCCACTATTGTGGATAGACACTATATGCACCACCTTCCAGTCTTGGGGCACCCACGCTGTCTTCTGAGAGATGCTGAAAAGCTCCGCTGGGGGTTTCGCCAGGACATCCGCTAGTTCCTTCAGTACTCTGGGATGTAATTTATCCAACCCTGGTACTTTCTCCGTCTTAAGGGACCTGAGGGCTTCCCTCCTTCTCTCTACCATGATTTCCACCTCTGCTTCCTTGGCCCCATTTGCCCCGCCAGTGATGGCTCTCCCAGACCTGCCGAGTGCAGGGGCCCCGCCTCCTCAGTTTCCTCCCATGTGTGATGCAGCCCCCAATTTTCCTTGGCAAAACTGAGCAAAGTGCTCATTTAGTACCTCAGCCTGCTCCCTGGGTCTTGTGTCCATCCCTCCTGTTTTAATTCTGCTAATCTGCCCTTCACTCTTCTCTCCCCCAAATGTATCTAAATTGTTCTATCTCTAATTTCCTGGCCAGTTTCTGCTCCTTCCTTGCTGTAGCGCTCTCACCACCCTAGTGGCCCTTCTGGCCATCAGCGCGTATTCCCCTCAATCCCTTTTACTCCTTGAGCACTTGAATTGTCCATAGGCCGCCTTTTTTTTTTTTCTTCCTCACCACCTCCTGAACCTCCCGGGTCCACCAGCAGGGTTTTCGGGCCCTACTGCATTTGCGCCTCACTCTTGCACAGGTGCTGGTAGCATCCTGTACCCCACTCGTGATGATTTCCCACCTACTTTTAACGTCCATGTCTGGCCCTATCCCGTCCAAATGCTCCTTAAGGATCATTCCCATTTCCTTGAAATCCACCCCCCTGAAGTCAGTCACCTCCGTGTTTGTGTAGCCTTCCTCCCCTCCTAGGTCCAGGCAGAACCAGACCATGGCATGGTCACTCCCTGCCAATGGGTCCCCTACCTCCAGGCCCCCACAATCTGGTCACTGTCCACCAAGATTACGCCCAGTATCCACACCTCCCTGGTCGGCTCCCCCACCTGCTGGGTTAGGAACGCGTCCTGAAAGACATCCAACAACGTCTGTTTCCTGGCCACCGAGGAAGTCTGTCTCCCAGTCCGTTCCTGGCATGTTTAAGTCCCCAATACCACCACCCTTCCCAATCTGCAGTATCTTCCAACATCTGCTCGTTTGTTCAGTGCCCACTCTGGGAGCTGACCTTGCTGCCCCCCTCTCCCTTTCTGGCTTCTGCCTTCCCAGTCCGGGATATTCTCACTGCACTGGTTTTTGCTTCCAGAACCCTTCCCCTGTACCAGTCCCATCCCCTCTTGAACCCGTCCACCGTTTCTGCCTCCACTAGCCCCCTGGGCAGTGCATTCCATGGCTCCACCACCCTCTCAGTGAAATGCACCTCCTCTTTTCTCCCTGAATCCCCCCTCCAGCTTCCACCCATGCCCTCTAGTTGCCCCTCCTTTCCTTGAGACACCTTGATTCCTCCTCCCTGATACCTCCTTCGTACCTGAAGACCTTTATAATGTCCCCGGTCCCTTCTCTCTTCCAATGTGTATGTATGTAGCTCTTGAGCCTCTCCCCATGGGTCCTATCCTCCAAGCCCCAAATCATTTTGGTTGCCCTCCTGTGGACCTTCTCCAGGAGTTCAATGTCCCTCTTTAAATGTGGCCTCCAAAACTGCACGCAGTACTCGAGGTGCGGTCTCACCAAGCAGTTATACAGTGGGAGTATCACTTCCTTCCCTCTGGAGGTGAGCCCCCTAGCGATGCATTGAAGCATCCTGTTGGCCTTTGCTGCTGCCCTCCTACAAGTCTCTGAGTTGTTCATCTTGACATCCACCACCACCCCCAGGCCTCTCTCGGCCATCAAGACTTGTAGCACCCCGAAGGGTGTTCACTTGGCCCAGGTTTTTGGCTCCCAGGTGCAGTACCTTGCATTTTCCTCCATTGAACCTCAGCTTCCGCATTCTAGACCACCTTTCCAGAGCCTCTTGGGCCACCTTCCCCTCCTCCGCAAACTCATTTCACTCCTGATGCCCTCCTTATGTTGGAGACATAGGCGTTGAACAGGAGGGGCCCAAGGACCGATCCCTGAGGGACTCCACTAATGACCCTCCTTGGGAATGAGACCATTCCTCCAATCACGACCTTCTATGTCAAAGAAGTTATTACTACGTTAACCCTGCCCCGTCAAGTCCTGGCCGCCTGAAGACCAGAGCAAAATTGGGGAAGGAGGTTTGTGAATCGGGTCATTGGAGTGCTAAGAGGATGGGCATTACCTGAGCGGACAGATGTAGGTGTCCCTAGCAAGGAGCCAGGCTTTATAGTCGTGTTTAGAGGCGTGATGTTTGTTATTGGTTTAGACATATTGATATTGTAGCCAGACTTGATGCACAGGCTAAACAAATGCAAGGAGTGTAATTTTGGCCAGATAATTACACTCCAGTACTTGTTTTTTTTTTGGGGAGTTAAGTGGCTAAAGTGTTTTTAGCCAGAAGTGTCAATAATGCAGGGCAATATGCTTTCCTTGGTGGATACCAGCAGTCCTCCAGTGTGTGTGCTAAGGCGCACACCATCAGCGGCCTTGTTCTTGAGCACACATCAGAGCAGTGTCTTTATCTCCCTAAAAAAATAAAAATAAATACACACCTCGTTATATGTTATGACTCTCATAAAAGTGCACATGGATCCTGGCCCTTTGATACGTTCTCTTTAAGGTCTTTGCAGATCAAACTGTCAAAATACCAATGTGGAGATTTATTCTATTTAGTCGTGAGCTGATTCCATGTTATAGAAATTGGGTATAAAAAATGACCAAACATCTTACATACTAACATGCTAAGAAGCCAGCAGATTAGACCCTGTGATCTATTGAATCTGCTCGATGATCAGTGCTTTCTCAGGGCACCATTTCTAGCCCTTCCCTCCCTACAAGGTCCCCCACCCCCAGCGGGGCTCTGTGATACACCCTCCCCCAATCCCAGCCTTTCTTGAACCCCTCCACCATCGTAGTAGCCAACAACTCCCCAGGCAGCGCATTCCAGGGCATCATCACCCTCTCAGTGAAGTAGCATCTCCTTGTTTTCCCCCCTCAGTCTGACCCGTCCAGCCTCATGGAGTGTCCTCAGGTGGCCCCTACCCCCCTCAGCTGAAACACCCCCTCTAGGCTTACCCTGTTCATTCCTTTGAGATATTTGAAGACCTCTATCATATACCCTCCTGTTCCTTCTATCCTCCAGCGAGTACAGGTTGAGCTTGTCCAGTCTTTCCTCATGGGACCTTCCCCTAGTCCCAGTATCATCCTGGTCACTTTCCTCTGGACCCTCTCCAGAAGAGCAGTGTCCCTCTTTAAGTAGGGATGCCCACACAGTATTCAAGGTGTGGTCTAACCAGGCAATTGTACAGTGGAAGGAGCACTTCTCGATTCCTTGAAGTTATCCCCCTGACTATGCAGCCCAGCGTTTTTATTTGCCTGGGCTGCAGCCCTCCTACACTGCTCCGAGTTATTCATTTTGGCATCCACCATCACCCCGAGGTCCTTCTTCCCCCTAGAGCTTCCCCAAGCTTTATTGGTTAAAACACAGCATCTGACTGATTTAATTACGAACTATGCAGCTTCTAGGTAAATAATCTATCTTAAATCTGCCTAGCAACAACCTAACTAAATGAAAATACTTTCCTGTTAAAATACAATAATTTTCCATTTTTTCAACACAAACCCCCACAACAGGGCATAGGTTTTTTCAAAATAAATGCAGTTCCCGGCTTTACTCAAAGGCACACGACACGTCTTGTACCTAGCAACAACCAAACTAAAGAAAAATAAAACTTTTTTCTATTTTTATATATGCAGTGACCCACTCCAGGGCATGGGTTTCTTGAGTGCTAATGAACTTTCTGGGTGCACCGGGAGTCACTTGGCTGGCCTTGTGCCTTCCAGTTCACCTGTGACGTACACTAATTTTCTAAAAATGCATGCCTGTTGTGGGTTCTTGGTTACATGTACAGTACTAGTTTATATGTTAAACTGTAAATAGCGAGTCCCAAGTTGATTTGCAATGTTTCCCATATTTGGTGTCAAAATTGTAACTGTCTCATGAAGAAAAGTGGCATTTTATGTTTCTTATTAGTCTCTTTACCCTTGAGTGGCAGTGCTGTCGCTGAACAAGAATGGTGGTACGGAAGTTATTTTTGAGCCTCAATGACACAGAGTGATGGCATCATCTGATCTGTGACTGGAATGCCATGGCATCAGGACTGCCCGATCAGTAGCTCATACAGCGCAAGAGTTCATCCTTTTTTTTTTCTTTTCAGCTTTGTTTCACTCCCGTCACGGCTCCAAGATCCTCTCTCGAGCATCCCATCCTTGGCCTGCCTGCCTGAGTATCCCTGGACTGTCTCCCCTTTTTTACCTCCTCGCCGATGCCGGCACCCCCAGCCAACCCTATCTGGGGTGGGTTGCCCCTTCTCCTACTTGGGGCACACTTGCAAGGCAGGCTTCGACATTGGACAAGGAGCGGGCGCCGAAATCAGCGGCCAGTCAGGGAAGCCTGGCGTAGGACAAGGGGAACGTGTGCTGTCGCCTGATCCTCGGCGCCGGGTTTTTCCTGTGTTCAGGTTACGTCCCCTGACACGAGACATGCAGTGCTGCCCAGCCCTCAACGTAGGTACTCCCACCTACGTCAGGAGGGCAGCTGCCCAGCGTCACCCTGTACTGTACTGTACAAGCCCGAGTGCGTAGCAGTGCCACTTGTCTCCACCGGGCTGCTGCACCGGCTGCCTCATGATCCTCCTCGAGAGGAGAGCAGTCCTGTGGACGCCATTCCTCTCTCCCCGCCAACCCCCGTGGCCCAGACTCGTTCCCACCCGGGGTCGCCGGCGTGGCGCAAGGTGTGGCTTCCAGCACCTCAACCCTCAGTGCCACCAGGCCGGCCTCAACAGTTCATCTTCACCAATCTAAAGAGGTCTGTGCCAGGAATTTCTTTTCTTGGTACCAATACACTGGGCATGGAATCACATTCAAGTAGAACAGTATAAATGTTTTCTTACGGATGATTACAATAACTACATTTTAATGTATGGACGAGCTGAATAATTAAGAATGGTATGGTTTCAGATTTCGTAATTCATGCTTATTTCTTATTCTGTAGTACTCCTTGGCTTTGGACTCTTGCTGACTTCTGTCCAGCCCTTTCCTCTCACCTTCACCTCAGGGACCTTCATGGCTTTTTCCCTGTGGAGGGGATGGTAGCAGGCATCATTCGCAGCCTAGGAATCAAAATCCCAGGCCTCGTGGCATTTATGGTTAAGGCAGACGTGGACATAGTGTCTATAACAGAAACATGGTACACAGAAGACCAAGAGTGGGATATAGCCATGCCAGGTTATGCGCCTTTCAGGAAGGAAGGGAGGAGGGGTGGCTATGCAGGGTTCCCCACTGTCTGAAAATATAGGGTGGTGGCAGTGGTGATGATGAAGTCCAAAGGTGCATTATTTTTCTGGACCTCCTATATGCACTGTCCATGTGCATAAGTGGATTTTAAGTAAAATATAGTGGACTGGTATTAGAACAGAGATAGTAGTGCAGTAAAGGATGAGAATAAAAGATAGTTTTGGAGGATTTTATAACAAATAGTCAGGAATGGATAAAAATATAGGGTGGTGGCCCACCGTGCAAAAATAACGAATGGGGAACACTGCTATGTACGTGAGGGAGGGAATCGAAGCAACTGAAGTTCGGGGACTGCTGCAGGGAGGGGAGGCACTGTGGATCATCCTGGAGACTGGAAATGGAATCAACATTCGAATGGGAGTGATCTACAGACCTCCGACGCAGGGGGAGGAGACGGACAAAATGCTAGTGGAAGCCTTACACAAAATGGCATCCAAAGGTGAACTACTACTGCTAGGGAACTTCAGTATGCCAGATGTAGATTGGGGCACCCAGTCTGCGAGTACAGCAGAAAGCAAGACCATCCTTACCGCCCTGCAGGAACATGCTTAAAACAGCTTGTGGCTGAACCCAGCTGTGAGGGGGTCATATTGGACCAGGTGCTCACCACTGGAGACAGGGTCAGGGATATGAAAGTAGGCAGCCACATAGGAACCAGTGACCACAGAATGGTATGGTTCAATGTGGCCACAGAAGTGGAGGCAAAGCACACAAAAGTAAAGGTCTTGGATTTCAGGAGGGCTGAGTTTGACAAAGCGGCGGAATGTCTCTGGGGAGTCCTGGAGAAAGAGGGCAAAGGGAGGGAGGGACGTGGAGGAGCAGTGGGCTATTCGCAGGGGGGGCCACAACAGAGGCAATGAGTCCCTGTGGGTTAGAAGTCAAAGCAAGAGTAGGGGAAAGAAACCACCACTTTGGTACTCGAAGTGGCCAGGAAAGTAAAAGGAAAAAAAAGAAGGGCATTTAGAAGATACAAGGACACACAAAGGGAGGAGAACAGAGAGCAGTATCTAGGAAGCAGAGGGAAGCAGGGAAGGCGGTCAGGAGCGCAGAGGAAAATATAACCTGGGCAATTAGGAAAGGCGACAAGACCTTTTTCAGATACATTGGCAAGAGAAAGAAGACCAGGAGTGGGATTGTCAGGATGGGGGGGGGGTGCATAGGAGGACTTGGAAAAAGCAGCAATGCTGAACAAATACTTCAGTTTTCACGAAGGAAGGGGAAGGCAAAGGACTGCAATGCAGCTGCAATAAAAGCAACCATGGACTGGAGGTAAACACCAGTCCATTCACGATAGAGAGTCCTAGAGGAACTGGGGGGGAGGGGGCTGAAAGTAAATAAAGCAGTGGGGCCAGATGGGATTCACCTCAGAATATTAAGAGCTCCGAGAGTTGCTGGCGGCCCTGCTGACCACCCTGTTCAGCAGATCACTAGAGACGGGTGTAGTAGTCCCAGAAGACTGGAGGAGAGCAAATATTGTCCCTCTTTACAAAATGGAAGCCAAGAAGAAGCAGGCTACTGCAGACCAGTCAGCCTGACTTCAGTGGTGGGAAAATTTTAATGGAGACACTGCTGAAGGAGAGGATTGTGTTATTCCTTGACTCTAGCGGATCACAAGATCCAAGGCAGCATGAATTCACAGCGGGAAGATCTTGTCAAACCGATCTAATAGATTTCTTTGACGGGGTGATCAGGGACATAGATTAGAAAAGGGCGGTGGATGTGGCCTACTTAGATTTCAGCAAGGCCTTTGACACTGACCCACATAGAAGGTTGGCAGATAAGTTAGACATCCTGGGGGTAGGTCCCGAGGTGGTGAACTGGGTCAGAAGATGGTTGAGTGGCTGGGCACAGAGGGTGCTGGTAAATGGTGTTCAGTCTGAGGAAAGAGAGAGGTGACCAGTGTGGTGCCACAGGGATCGGTCCTGGGGTCAATCCTCTTCTGTGTCTTCATAAGTGATATTGCAGAGGGGAAGGTATGTCTTTTTGCAGACAACAGAAGAGATCTGCAACAGGGTTGATACTCCAGAGGGGGTAGAAAAAATGAGAAAATACCTCAGCATGTTGGAGGAGTGGTCAAAAGTATGGCAGCTAAGTTTCAAAATCATGCATTTAGGGAGCAGAAATCCAAGTGAGGAATACAGGATATTGGGGGGTACTAGCAACCACCAAGCAAGAACGGGACCTGAGGGTACTCTATCTGAGGACCTAAGGATGACCAAACAGTTTGAGAAGGCTGTGGAGAAAGCCAGTGTGGTGATGGGGTGCATAGGGAGGGGGATCACCAGCAGAAGGAGGAAGGTGGTGATGCCATTGTACAGAACACTGGTGAGATCTCAACTGGAGTACTGTGTCTAGTTCTGGAGGCCTCATCTCCGGAAGGACATAGAGTGGAGGCAGTCCAGGTTAGGGTTACCAAGATGGTACAGGGTCTACATGAAAAGCCTTACAAGCGGAGGCTAGCGGAACTCAATATGTATTTCCTGGAGGAAAGGAGAGAGGGGGATATGATAGAAACGTTCAAGTACCTCGGGGTGTAAACAAGGTACAAGAGTGTAGCATCTTTCAAAAAAATTTACAAGAACAAGGGGACATGAGATGAAGCTAGAAGGGGGGAGGTGCGGGGCAACATAAAAGTAATTTTTCACAGAAAGGGTGGTGGATGCTTGGAACACCCTCCCTGCAGAGGTGGTGGGGGTGAAAGCAGTTGGGGGAAGTCAAGAAGGCATGGGATAGACATATGGGTACCCTAGGGACAAGAAAAAAAAAAGTAAGCTGCGGATCAACTAGAATCCGTGGTGTTTTTCTCTCTCCTAAGCTGATCTCTGGGCTTCCTTACTCATGGGGCTGTACCTCCTGATGCTGGTGGTAGGCAAGGCTAAAGCTCTGCAGCAGGGGGATAGGAAGCCCTCCACATCCTGTTGTCTCCAGTTCACTTCCTGCCTTGCAATGAGCATGTACTCTGCAGCAGAGCTCTGTCACTATGGCGATAGGGCCGAAGACTTCAAGACTGTAAGTTGTGTTTTCTTGTCCTTTTTGGATTTGCTCAGAGAGCAGGGATGGGTGGACCCAACGACAGCCTCTCTCTGTGTTAGCAGGGGGTCCCAGTCTCAGCCCTGCGTGCTGGACAGACTGGCCCCTCACATTCATCACGATCAGGCCTTCATGCCTTTTAGGCTGGACTCTAGTTACTTATCCCGCACTAAGCGGGTCCTCGGCAAGGAGAGCCTCGGCGTTCAAGTCTGCTCACAGACTGGAAAGCCCCGGCGGTCAAGTCGGGATGAGCCGCCAGCCGGTTCTGAGGAGCAAGAGAGCAAATACTTTTTTCTCTCCTAAGCTGGTCTACGGGCTTCCTTACGCCTGGGCTGTACCTCCTGATGCTGATGGTAGGCAGGGCTAAAGCTCTGCAGCAGGGGGATAGGAAGCCCTCCACATCCTGTTGTCTCCAGTTCACTTTCAGCCTTGCAGGGAGCAGGTACTCTGCAGCAGAGCTCTGTCACTGCGGTGACAGGACTGAAGACTTCAAGACTGTATGTTTTCTACAGCAGAGCTCTGTTACTGGGGTGACAGGGCTGAAGACTTCAAGTCTCTAAGTTTGGACCTTTTCCCTTCTGGATTTGATCAGAAAGCAGGGATGGGTGGACCCAAAGACTCTCTCTCTCTCTCTTAAGGGGGTCCCAGTCTCGGCCTTGCATGCTGGACAGACTGGCCTCTCTGGATCGTTGGGATAACACACTCTGTTCTTTGTGGGGTCCCAGTCATAGCAGTGTGTGCTTTTCAGACTGGCACCCCTTCTTCTTCATCCAGCACAGCCTCAATCTCTCATACTAGAGAGGCTTGGCCATTATTTATTCCTGTGCTAAGAGGTGCACGGCGCCACTGGCGCTTATGAGCTCCCCATGTGGGTCAGCTTCATGGGGAAAAGGAAAGGGGGAAATCCTTGCCAGCATTTTGTCCTGGCGCTATGAGTTGCCCCTTCCGACTTTTGTGTCGGCTCTAATGAGGAATCCTTATGCAGTTTTCAGGTAGCGGATGAACTGCTATGCTGGAACTGCTGCTCGGCTGATAAAAGCACCATTGCCAGCTCATCACGGAGCCCCTTTCCAAAAGCTCATTGGTGGGAGTGAGCTCGTCGGTGGGGGGGAGCGCTGGCCACGTTTCCATCCAGGGACAAACAATACTTTTTTTTTTAACATTCAGGCAGCAGATGAGCCGCAAGGCGGGATTTGCTGCCCTGCCTATGGTAGCGCCTCTGCCAGCTAGACCACTCTGAGCAGCTCGACGAAAGGAGGGAGCTTGCCACACTGGAGCACTGGCTACATTTACAAGGCGCCCACAAGCACTTCAACGAGCAGTTTTCCGTTGATGGGCTTTTCAGCTGCTAAGCTCATCGACAGAGGTCGCGTACTTCATAGATGTGTAATCGACAGAGGTCATGTACTTCATAGATGTGTAATCGATGGAGGTCGCGTACTTTAGAGGTGTATTGGATAGCAGTGCGCACAGGTGGCCAACAAATCCTATGGCTCATCGCTTATGAATTTGGCGCCAACATGCAAGGCACCTTATGGAATTAGTGGCGCCACTGCAGGCTGCCCGGAGGCATGCTCAACGAACCTTTTGGCTCATCATTATTTCATTAGCACTAAAAGGGCACAGGATTCCTTACTGATTTAGCTGGCTCATTGTGATTAAATGGGCGCTAACAGGCTCATGATGTCTTATGGATTTAGAGGTGCCACAGCAGGATGCACAGTGGCGCCACTACTTTTACGGACAGAAAAGTAAAAATCTTTTGGATTACAGTATGGTCCTTACAGGCCTAACACAATTCTCAAAGGGGCCAGCGCTTCCTGCATAGTCTACTACAGGTAACATAACATTTTGAATCACGCAAAGACATCTCCGAATGGCCCTTAAAGGACCAGCACTTTTGATCTTCGCCTCAGCAGCATGACATCAGCAATGGTGGGTAAACTGAATTAAAAGGACGTAGGGCCTTTTTTGTGGTGTTAAGGCCTCACACAAACCTTCCAGGGGCATGAACAGCCAGCGCTGCTAGTCCCCCCGCCGTAGCTGGGTAGATGTGCCCATAATGTCCAGAGGGCAACTGCTGCGAATGGGGTGGATGTTATGGAGGAAGACCCTCCTCGGCCCAGTCTGTTAGTGCACAGGTTATAATAAGCGGCAGCCACCAGAGGGACCCAGCAGTCCGCAGCCCCCTCCGATAGCGCACAGGTCATAATAAGCGGCAGCCACCAGAGGGACCCAGCAGTCCACAGCCCCCTCTGACACTGACCTTATAAATCAGTTAGAGCCTCGATCTGAATCCAGTAGATGACATGGCATTACCAGATATGAGACCTCTCTAGGGGGCACAAGAAACAGGACCCTCTATTCCTCAGCAGAAAGATAAGATATAGATGGTAATCTCAAGCATTGCAGGGGGCGCGTATTGGACTCCAGTTTATCTCCTTCTGGAGTGGGAGCAGCTGCTGCCAAACCTGGCCACACCCCCCCCCTCCTTTTCCGACATAGAGGGCTGCCGATAGGAGAAATGGCAAGGCCCAGAGGGCTTCCGATAGGAGGAATGGCAGGGTCCAGAGCACACCTACCTAGGGGCCTGGTGGCTATCTGTCCTTTTCAAGCAGTCAAGAAGCAATCTGCAAAGGGGTTAGACGGGCATAGGAAAATGGACACCAATCTCAACTAGGCTGTAAAAGCTTCAGATATGTCTCAAGGTGGCATCCACCACTCTTTTCGGCCGGAGCCACTTCGCCCAGGGCCCCTGCATTGACCATCTCGGTTCACGGGACTCTCAGGAGAACATGCCTAATTTTCACCAGCTGCAATTAATGGTTTTGATTTAGGATTATGCTGTATCTGTATAGGAAAAGGCGTCAAGGAGTGCCACTTGATCAAGTCTCATCAAACATTGACTGGATGCAACCTCTGGCTTCAGTCTGGACAAGCACCTCGGGCGTCAGACCTGACAAGTGGGAGGCAGTATAGCGCAGTGGCTTACTGGCTGTAAGCTGCAAATCTGATGACATTTAGCAGACCAGACCTGGGTTTGAATCCTGCAGCTTCCACTTGCACACTGTGGGACCCTGAGCAAGTCATTTATCTTCCGTATGTTCCCAGGTCGCTCCTGTAAAAAAAAAACAAAAAACTGCCTTTTACCCCAGCAACAAACCAGTTGGTTAACGCACCCTATGATGATATTTCCCAGTCGATTCAGCTGAAGAAGCAGTGAAGGAATCCGGGGAGCTGACAAAGGTGCACATGCACTATCACGGCGCAGGGTCCACTTCAAGCCGGTTAGGGAGGTCCTAGTCATTATCGGCAAGGGTTGCCTATACAGGCCCCCATTTGCAGCCAGGGTCGTCTATACAATGACCCCCTTCCTCATGTGGTGCCCTCCCCTATCTATGGCAATCCGTATAAAGGACAGGCGATGATACAGGTCAAAATAGACCTTTGGCAAACTGGCTATTTTTACTCCTCAGAAATCCAAGCAGGTAGGTGTCTGCCTATTCTCCATTGTGCCATCCTGCACAGAGAGATTCTGGCCAGTCCTAGGCTTCAGCTTCCTGAATAGATTTGTCCACAGCACATCCTTCAAGGTGGAAACCTTGTCATCAGTCATCAGGGGGTCACAAAAGGGAGATTTGCTGGCATCCATCTGCTTACACCATACCTATTTACACATTCAGTAAATTCATAGATGCACCTGAGAATTACTAAAGGTGCTAGTAGCAGTCATAGCCCACATAGACCTATCGGTCCCAACCAAGCAAGGCTCTTTTTGCCTGGAAGTGAAATCTTTAGGGCTCTGCCAAAGCTCTTCATGGAGTTTTCACATAGTCCCTCCACTGCCTGCATTTCTCTCTTCATGCAGCCAGTGGGGACAGATTGTTTTCTCCCTCCCTGGAGGGTCTCTGAGGACAGAGGCCATGAAAGGTCTCCAGTTGGGCCTTCACACCAAACAAGAATTACGACCATTGCAAGCCTCAGGAGCCTGGGGGCTCACAAGCATTAACTATCAGCCCAAGGCAGGTACTCCGGTTAGAGACAAGGTGCAGCATTATTGTTCTCGAGATGAGAGCAGTATGCCTCGCTCTGAGGCTTCGGAAAGAGCAATTCCTCGGTGAGGATGGACTGGTTCCAACTGACAGTCTGACAACGTGGGTATACATCGACCAACACTGTGGCACAAGAAGCCCAAAAACGCTAAAAGATTCCCCTCTTCTTTTCAGTGCAACGAGCACTACTGAAAGATGTATATTCTCTCCCCTAAGCTGGTCTCCGGGCTTCCTTACTCCTGGGCTGTACCTCCTGATGCTGATCCACAGGCAGGAAACAGACCTCTGCAGCAGGGCACATCCAGCTCTCCACTTCCTGTTCTCAGTTTACTTCCTGCCTTCAGTCTGGCAAGTACTCTGCAAGCAGACAGAGCTGAAAAGAGCAGACTGTAAGTTAAGCAGTTTTGTTTCAATGAGAATCAAAAATCACTACTGTATGTTGGAATCCCAGGGTGGGTGCCTGTCTCAGCCTTGCAAGCTGCACAGTCTGGCCCCATTTTCACTGGGTTGTTTTTTTCTCTACACATCCTGCACTAGGCCTGAAATGCTACTTAGTGCAGTGTAAAGTGTTTCTCAGGGAATCAAAACGGGCATCGGAGTGATTTGATTTTCAGGGAATCGGAACGGGCTCGGAGTGCTCAGTATCCCGCAACATCTATTTTAAGGGGGGTCAGAACAGGATGGGCTCCATCTGTTCGTATATTCCTGGACAGGAAAATTACACAACAGTTTGGCCTAATCGCAAGGTTGTTTTTCTAGGGGAATGGGAGCTGGAGGACAACACCCCAACAGAACAGGGGGGCAATCCTCAGACAGATCTTTCGCCTGAGGGCAGAATTCAAAGGTGCAGCAATTCTGATTCCTGGCCAGGGACAAACCAGCGGTAGCTCAGGATGCCTTCTCCCTAAACTAGGATCAGTTTGGCCTCCTGTTTGCCTTCCTCCAATACCATTTCTATCAAGACTCCTCAAGTGGCCTTGGACAGAGCAGTCGTGATTCTAAGGGTTCCTTAATGGCCAGTCTGCACATGTTTTTCCAGCTATCGTTCATTTTTCGAGGCAGCCACCTCTAACCTTCAGTTTCAGCCCAGATCTTATCCTCGAAAGGCCGGTCTGCATCTCAGTTTGAACAACTTCTCTCTCTGGGCCTGAAGATTGAGCAGGCAAATGGTCAAGGAGCTAGGCTCCACAGCTCCTGTAGTGATGGGAAGGATGTGGTACCCATGTTTCGCTTCTTCCTCTAAAGGGTATTATAGAATTTGGATGAAATTCTGATCTGGGTGTCATACCAACGTATACAGAACTCTTTAATATAATCACCTGTACGAGGTGGTGGGGGTGAAAGCAGTTGGGGGAAGTCAAGAATGCATGGGATAGACATAAGGGTACCCTAGGGACAGGAAAAAAGAGTTAAGCTGCGGATCAACTAGAATCCGTAGTGTTTATTTATTTTTTTTTTAAATAGGTAGGCACTGTGGGCAGACTGGGTGGGCCACATGGTCCTTATTTGCAATCAACTTCTGTGTTTCTATTCCTCTGTGCCGAGAGACGATCTGGTATGGGAGAGGGTGGTTGACTTACTGCCCGAATGGACCAGATCCATCATCGTAACGGCTGTCAGTTTTCTTTGGCTTTTCCTTCCCATGTCCTATGGCAGTGCTCACAAATCCCATTGTGGGTTTGTGGTGTGTACCTGCACGGTATGACTCCTAATGGCGCTGAGGACAACTGGTATGGTGGAAGTTGGTGCCTACTCTCCATGGCCTGGGATGCTTGCTGCTTCAGTTCAAATGACCCATGTCTGCTCCTGAACCCATGTTCCCTGCATGGAAGTGCCCTGAGCAGTCCAGTAATTCAAGGGTTTGATGACACATCTTATAATTCATTGGTACAATGTATTTCTGTCTGTCTCAGGCACTTACGTGGGGTGAAATTGCCCACGGTTATTCCCTCTGCAGCAGGGTTGAAAATGGAACGCCGTCCTTCTCACTTGAAGCACAGTCCAGTTCTCTCTCCTAAGCTGGTCTCCTGGCTTCCTTACTCAGGGGCTGTACCTCCCAGTGCAGATCGGAAGGCAAGAATTAGATTTCTGCAGCTGGGGATATCCAGCTGTCCACTTCCTGTTTCCTTCTGTTTGCTTTCTGCCTTCAGGTATCACTGGCGGATTCAGTCCCTTGGGCTGTAGTCCACATGTGGCCCATTCAAGTCCATTTGCTCAGGCTGTGGTCACAGTCCAGACACAGCCAGCACCGGCTCATCCCAGTCTCTCAACAGATAAAAACCTCCTTCCAGTGGTGGACTTGGAGGACAGACATCATGAGGGGTTGCAAGTTGGGCCATCCACACCAAATCACGACCAGTGCAGGCCTCGGTCTGGCAGGCTCACCTGAATCAGCTGTCAGCACAGGACAAGTGGTCGCTGGTAGAAACAAGGTGCAGCACCAACGTCCTCAAGATGAGAGCAGTACGCCTTTCCCTGATGCACTTCAAACAGCACGTCCTCAATCAGGACTTTCTGATTCTAACAGTCAGACAGCGATGGCATACATCAACCATCAAGGCGGCACATGAAGCTCAAAAATGCTACGGGCGTCCTATTTCAGTGGGTCGAGCTCCACCTGGCAAGCGTAAGAGCGGTGTATATTCCAGGACAGGAAAATGTCACAGCAGACTGGCTCAGTCGCAGAGATGTTCTACCAGGGGAATGGGAGCTGAGAGGACAACGCCTTCCACATCATAACAGAACGGTGGGGCAATCCTCAGAGCTGTTCGCTTGCCGGCGAAACTCCAAGATAAAATAATTCTGCTCTCTGGCCAAGGATGAACTAGCAGTGGCTCAGGACACCTTTTCCCTAGACTGGGGTCCGCTGGGTCTCCTGTATGCCTTTCCTCCAACACCACTTCTATCCCGAGTCCTCCACAAAGTGGCTCTAGACAGGGCAGAAATGTTATGTTTTTTTTTTTTTTATTGAAGTTTCAGAAATTGCCTTTGAGTCAGAGACTCATTTACAAAGGCTCCACGTCAAAGATATAGAGACAGCCAAACAGTTACACAGAGGAAGTATAAATACAGTGGCAATTAGGGAACAGCAATTGATGAATATAAAGGTTACAGAGTGGTAAAAACATCTTTAAAATTGAAACCTTGGGGGTGCCAGAGAGCCAGCTTCCAGACAGGACGTATTTTCTCCCAGCTCCTCATTACATTTTCTTCTAAATAGTCTCAATTTGTAAGAACCAAAAGCTGTTGAGCAGCAAATCTTCGACAGCTTCAAATTCTGCACATTTCAAGCTTTCAAGAGATGCCTTTTTTTGTGATGGGATGCACAAAAAATAATCAGAATCCAGCATCGGGAAGTGTAAGACCTACCTCCTCTCAGACACCAGCAGGACCAGCAGTAGAAGTACTTAAAGGCCCATTAACAGAGCCTCCCTGGAAGATCGTACCTGAGTCGGTTCAGGCTGTGGATGCAAAAATAGAAAAAACCCAAATCGCTTAGAAGCCCATGATGCAGCCCTCATCTCTCTAAAGGACACTGTAGCAGAAGCAGACAAGCGCTCATTGTTTGCGCAAGCTATGGTGGCATTGCTTATGAAGGAAAACCAGCAATTGAGAGGACGTTTGGAGGCCGTAGAGAATGATCAGACAGTGGGGAATATTCGAATAGTAGGCTTGCCAGAAAGTGGAGGGAGCCTATCTTTTGGATTACCTAAAAGACTGGATGGCAGAAACATTCTTACCAGATGGGTTTGACTGGACGACCTTGCGGCAGGCTCATCGGGTACATTCCAGGGCCAGACCTGCTGATCCCTTGCAACCCTGGACTGTGCTGATTCTGTCGGTGGGGCTGGAGGTCAGAGACATGCTCAACTCTGCTGCCAGTACGGTGTACCCGGTGGAGGCTCTGGGACATGACGTGAAACTATTCCCTGATTTATCATTTCAAACTCTGGCCAGATGCAAACAATTTGATGTGATCAGACAGAAGCTCAGATCCTTGGGAATTGTTCACTCTTTTCTTACTAACATGCTAAGGTGCCAGCAGGATAGGCCTAATGGTCTTCCGTGTCTGCTCGTTTGGTCAGCCCCCACCCTGGGAGCTGACCTTGCTGCCCCCCCCCCATCCTCTCTGGCTTCTCCCTTCCCAATTCCGGGTACTCTCACTGCACTGGATTTTGCTTCCAGAACCTTTCCCCTGTACCTGTCCCACCCCCTCTTGAACCCCTCCACCGTCGCTGCCTCCACCAGCCCCCTGGGCAGTGCATTCCATGGCTCCACCACCCTTTCAGTGAAGTAGCACCTCTTCCTTTCTCCCCTGAATTTTCCCCTTCCAGCTTCCACCCATGCCCTCTAGTTGCCCCATCTCCTTCCTTCGAAGCACCCTGACTGCTCCTCCCCTATTTACCCCCTTCATGTACCTGAAGACCTCTATCATGTTCCCCGGTCCCGTCTCTCTTCCAATGTGTACATAATTAGCTCTTCGAGCCTCTCCCCATAGGTCCTGTCCCTAAGCCCCAAATCATTTTGGTTGCCCTCCTCTGGACCTTCTCCAGGAGTTTAATGTCCCTCTTTAAGTGTGGCCTCAAATTTATGCGCAGTACTGGAGTCTTGACCTCGAAACATGAGTTATACAGAGGGAGTTCTCTCCCTCCTCCTGGAGTGATTCCCCCAACCTTGCATCCCAGCATCCTGTTGGCCTTGGCTGCTGCCCTCCTACAAGTCTCCGAGGTTGTTCATCTTGACATCCACCACCACCCCAGGTCCCTCAGCCATTGAGACTTGTAGCACCCCAGGCGTCACTTGGCCAGTTTCCCAGCAGGTGCAGTATCTTGCATTTCCTGCATTGAACCTCAGCTTCCACTTTCTAGACCATCTTTCCAGGTCCCCTGTGAGACCACCTCCCTCCTCCCATCCACCACCACCCCAGTTTTGGAGTCCTCCATGAGAGACTCATCTCATTCCTGATGCCTGTCCTTATGTCAGAGATGTAGGTGTTGAACAGGAGGGGCCCAAGGACTGATCCCTGTGGGACCCCACTAATGACCCTCCTTGGGGCTGAGACTGGTCTGCCAACTATGACTCTCTGGGTCCAGTCCTGGAGCCAGTTGCCTATCCATCTGATTCTTCTCCCAGCTAGCTTACGCATCATCCATGGAGGGAAAAGTTGGCAGTTCACTGACCCGAAAGATGTTGGCTGATGGCTCAAGAAGATTGAGGCGACATTTTGGGGGGGGGGGGGCTTGAAAATGCCTTAGGGGATTCTGATGCAGGATGAGTACTTTTAGACTCTATATTGTAGTGTTCTGATTTTCAGATGTTTCTCTCAGAACAGTACATGGACATGTTTTATTGGTGGAATAAATGTATTGCCAGTATAATCTTGTTTAAGGGATTTTTACTGTTAAAATACCCTACTGTTGAAGTTTAACTTGCTTAGTACTTGAAATAGTGTTCCATGTTTTAGGTTCCCATGGGCTGGCTAAAGGTTTAAGGAATTCGCTTAATGGCTTTACAGAGGTAATAATTATAATGTTATATGGAGATGGGGAGTAGATTGGGGGATTATGTATTGCTCATTATACCTTTTTAGAGAAAATAGGTTTGTTAGCATTACTGGTTTGGTGCGTATGTCTGTTTGATTTTATCCCTATGAATCTCTACCTATGCCTCTAAAGCGGCTGGTGACTTGGGACATTAACTTTGGGACTTTTAAGGACTTTGTGTGCCTTTCTAAGTTTTGTATAACCCCTACATCCTGCTGTACCAGATTGTATGAGGGAATATGTGTAACGCCAATATTGTATGGCAGTGGTCTTATTTGACTTTAATTCTCTGTACCTCTTACCTGAGTATTACTGTTGAACGCAATAAACAGATAGTACAAAATAAAAATTTGACAACTTGGGCAGTAAAATATAGTCCTAAAACAATACAAATGGGTAACCATGGGAGAATAACCAGGGGTCTAAGCAATTGGGAGTACAGGGTGCGGGGGCCGGTTGTCTGTCTGAGGTCCATTGTCATTGTCAGCGGGGGAGGAGGAAGGGGAGACTGGAGGGGTAGGGACAGGGAAGGAAGGGGACCATGAACGTGGAGGAAGACACTACATGAGGGCTTAAAAACACAAGCACTGGTGGAGCGAAGGTGGTCCCTTAGGGAGACCTTAAAGCTGCCAGTCTTGTTTTCTGAAACAAGGGTGCTGGGGAGAGAGTTCTTCCATGATGGGGCTTTGTACATAAGAGTGGTGGCAAAGGGAGGTGCGGCATCTGGGTACATTAGAGATCTGGAAATGATTCTAGTCTGTCCTTGATGGCCTCGTCGTCCATGGTTCCTGCTTCTCATTCATCTGTCAAGGCGGCCACCTCGAACCTTCTCCATCAGGGTCCAGTTCTGCATCCCAGTTTGAACAGCCTGTCCCTCTCGGCCTGGAGATTGAGCAGGAAACTTTCAAAAAGCTAGGCTACACAGTTTCTGTTATTGAAATGAAGGTGAACTCGCGTCACCCCTCTTCCTGTAAAGTGTATTATAGAATCTGGAGAAAATTCAAGAGCAATGAAAATGTGTATTAAAAGAACGGACGCTAGTCGCAAAACTTCAAGTTCGTTCATTTTTACTACAGATCAAACCATGGGTAAAAGGTTACAAAAGAGACTGTAGCCAGATGGATCCATTCTGCCACCACCACGGCTTATGATTAGGCTGGAGTAACTTTGCCTGGCCCAGTGAGAGCCCATTTCACCAGAGCTATGGACTTCAGAGAAGCATCTCCAGCAGACCTATGCAGGACTGCCACTTGGTCATCTTTTTACACAGTTACAAAATTTTACAAACTGTATATGATGTCCTTTGATGCTTTGGCTGCTGAGTGCTTCAAGGAGTGGTGGACCCTTGCCCCTTAGGCTGCCGACAGAATTAGAACGTATAGGAATTTTAGACTCAGTCCGTGGCACAACAAGGTTTAGGAGCACTTGACATTCTTTCCCACCTGGGATATCTCTTGATGTACTGCTTTTGTATATTCCATGAGTAAGGAAGCCCGGAGACCAGCTTAGGAGTGAGAAACCGGAGTTTAAATACCGGTAAATTTTCTTTCTTAGATAGCTGGTCTCCGGGCTTCGGCATCCCTCCTGGAATGTTCATAGTTGGCTGGCCAGTTGACCATGTGTGCCTTAATTTTCTTCTTTTTGTTTCCAAGTTCATGTAGTATTGCCACATTTGGACTGCTTTCGTAAGAACTGTGGGGAAACGGGAAGTGGAGGGCTGGATATCCCCAGTTGCAGAGATCTAATTCCTGCCTTCTGATCTGCATCAGGAGGTACAGTCCATGAGTAAGGAAGCCTGGAGACCAGCCATCGGAGAAAGAAACTTTACAGGTATTTAAATTTCGATACAACTTCCCCAGGGCCGTGTACGTGGTGCGAGGCTGTGGCGACGAGGGGATCATCTTGCGGCTGCTACATTTTCTCTTTCTCCCCTTAGCCAGATGGCATGCAAGGACGCAGCCATGCGTGTGCGCGTTGAGGTGCACATGTGCTATGGGTCTGCTGTTGGCCAACCACTTCAGAGTTGCAGTCGCTGCCCTGCCACCGCACCTCCACGTGGTGGCAGTACTCTGGCAATGAGGCATACCCTTTCCCAGAGAGTGGAGAGCTGTCGTCCGATGCTCAGTCTAACCCCCTGTGACCCTAGCTCAGTACTGAACTTGGTTCACTGGCATGGCATCCAGCATCTCCATCCTCTGCGCCACTGGGATGGCTGTTAGTATGTTTTTAAAATTAAATTACAACCTGCGGATGTCTGTAATTTATTGTAAAACGCGGTGTTCACTGAAAGTAACTTACAGTGGCTTCATGATTTATTCGCAGGCCCTAAAATACCCCCCACCCCCAAGTCCCCGCCCATATACTAACATTCTAAAATGCCAGCAGAATAGGCCTAATGGTCTCTCGGGTCTACTCAGTTTTCAGCACCTGCATCTGCTAAACTTATAAAACCTCAAGTGCTAATTAAAACGTAAAATTGCCTGTTGTTTTTTTTTTTTTTTTTTTGTACAGACTGTTTTTACTAACAATGTCTCACTTTGTAGATGCTGCCTAGTGAAAACACTGTGAAACATGAGACTAGCAGACTTATTTCATTCCTGCTTGTGAAGGGTGTGTGGGTGTGTGTGTCAGTCAGTCAGATGCGATGGACCTAGGGTTCTTTCCAACCTTAAATTACTGTCACTGTGAGCGCTGACTCGCTCGGTGACATCTCCACATCACAGCACTGTGGCAGTTGCTCCCCCCCCAGCTAAAAAAATTGATATTGCCCCCATATAAAAAAAAAAAAAAAAAAAAAAATTGGCATGGGGCGTCAGGTCATCAGGTTGGGTTTGCTAGCTGGATTGAGTGGGCAGGGGGGAGAACTAATTATGTTGTGGTAGCTGTCTCTAAATGGGACATGGCTAATTTCTCTCCCCCTCCTTTGATTGGAAAAGCGGATTAACAGAGCAGCCCTGTTTTTATAAACATAGCCATGTATTATGTCAATTTAAATAGGAATAAACTTGTAATTACAAAGTTACCATTTCCACCTCTGTGTTCTGGAAACCTTTACAAACCACTCGAGCATTGCTCTTGTGGTTTATGATCTGTCAGCAGTACCTCTCAATGGAATTGTACTAGTGTTGTTCACAGCTGCACATACTTTATTCTATATTTTGCATTCCCCTCCCTGTCACTACTGTAAATTTTTGCTTGTAATCAGTTTATTTAAATGACTGAAAAATAGCTAATATAAATTCATTTGACGGTGTATTTACTAAATGTAGCCCAGTCGAATTGTAACATTTTCCGTAGGTTCCTGCTTTTACCCAGTGCTCCAGCTGGGAGAACTGAAGCTCTGAAGTCAGTTAACTTGCTCAAGGTCATGTAGTGAGCCAAGAGCCATGGGAAGATTCAAACCTTTGGCCTCCTCCTCTTTCACAGACCAGTGTTCTTACCACTAAAACACGTTGCTTTCTCTGCTTTCTGGCAAGTCAAAGCTGTTACAAGACCATCCTCCCCAGGTATAATAGGGTTGGCAGCTTCTTTCAAAATAGTGTTCACTTCTAGTGGATCGGGGCTTTCTAGTAGGATATGTGAGGGTCCGGGACTTTCGATAGGGGGGAAAAAAGATTATTACTGTAGTGTAACTTTGGTGTTTCTATAGCAGAGGAGCTGTTGTTGCTCTTTATTTTTTCCAGGACAGGTGAACAGTTCCATGAGATGGGATATCTGTTTCATGGGAGTCCCAAGTTAAATATCACCCATTCCACTGTAGGCTTCAAGAGGTAATGCAGTTAAGCTGGCCCGGTGGCGCTGAGGGTTGAGGCGTGGGTGCCACACTGGCGGCCCGAGTTTGGGAACAAGCCAGGGCCGCTGGGGGACAGCAGGGGAGGGAAGGGATTGAGCGTCTGGAGGACAGCTCTCTTTCTCTCTCCTAAGCTGGTCTCCGGGCTTCCTTACAGCTGGGCTGTACCTCCTGATGCTGATTCACAGGCAGGAAATAGACCTCTGCAGCAGGGGACTTCCAGCCCTCCACTTCCTGTTCTCCTCAGTTTACTTCCTGCCTTCAGTCTGGCAGGTACTCTGCAAGCAGAGCTCTGCCATGTGGCAGAGCTGAAGGCAGCAGTCTGTAAGTTGAGCAGTTTTGTTTCGATGAGGATCAGAAATCACTGCTGTATGTTGGAATCCCAGGGTGGGTGCCAGTCTCAGCCTTGCAAGCTGCACAGTCTGGCCCCATTTTCACTGGGTTGTTTTTTTTCCCTGCACATCCTGTACTAGGTCTGAAATGCTACTTAGTGCAGTGGAAAGTGTTTCTCAGGGAATCAAAACGGGCACCGGAGTGATTTGATTTTCGGGGAATCGGAACAGGTCTGGGGTGCTCAGTAACCCGCAATATCTATTTTAAGGGAGTCAGAACAGGATGGGCCCCATCTCTTCGTGAGGCTGTTTTCCTTGCACTTTTTAGGGTGTAAACAGTATGAGGAGTTAGGGAGAATACATCTCCCCTCAGCTTTTGGGCAGAAACTGAGTGTGGGTTTTTCCTGCGCCTACTACCTGTGAAGGATCGCGCAAGAGAATAAACGGCACAAGGACTTAGGGAGACTACATCTCCCCTCAGCTTGCAGCCCCATATCTTTTCCCCATATTTTCTTTTTATCCCATCGACGGCATTCTAATTGAGCCACTCATCAATGGTGGTCCGGCAGCTCGTCAGCGGCAACTTGTTGACGAATCACTGCTCGACAAAGCGCTGCAGGGATGAAGAACTCCCAACGAGCACGCAAAGGGGCTTAAATTATCACATATGAGGCAACTGTCATTGGCGGGCAATCCGATTACCTTAGCCGCTCGTCGACAGCGGAACTGCAGCATGATTTAGCGACTCCATTGACAAGCACTACAGCTCAGGAGGAGCGCTATTATGGAGCCTCCATTGACGAGCACTACAGCACGGGAGGAGTGTTGTTATGGAGCCTTTTATTCACCGTGCTGCCCCCAAACTGTCAAGAAGTGAGCCAGCTGCCTAGGTCAGATCCCTGCATAGTCTAGGGCGAGTAAAATAAAAAACCTTAGAAAAAAGACTACAGCACAAGGGCAGCTCTGATGGCCTTTACAGGACTAGCACAATTCTTAAAGAGCCAGCACACTTTCTACCTGCTTCAGCAACAGGACATTAGGAAGGGGAGAGTAAGCTGAAATAAGGGAAGGTAGGGCCTTTTGTGGTATTATGGCCTTGCACAAGCCTTCTCTGGGCAGAAAAGGTCAGCACTGCTAGTCGCCCGCTGCTAATAACCTTGGCTGGGTAGCTTCTCCTATAATGTCCAGAGGGCAACGTCTGCGAATGGGGAAGACGTCACGGAGGAAGATCGTCCTTGGCTCAGTATCATAGCCCACGGATCATATTAACTAACAGCTTCCAGAGGGACTCTGCAATCCGCAGCCCCCTCTGACACCACACATCATAAAACAGTTAAATACAACCCAACATTTAAATAAGACCAGATATGAGACCTCTCTAGAGGATACAAGAAAATGGACTATCCATATTCTTTCTGGGGAGGGTTTCGGGGTTGTGCCGCTCTGTAGCGGCACAGGGCGACAGTTGGGTGCTTCACAGACTCTGCGGTGCACGAATAGTTGGAGAGGAGCTTGGCGGGTGGCGGCACATAGTGCCTAGCCATCATTGCACGGCCAAGCCCTTTGGTGACTAAGCACAGAAAACCCCTCTGGTGCTCCGGTGAGATGACGGAGGCACCTGTGACATGCCCACATCCCAGCTTTGCGGTGCCCAGCACACCCAGGACTCCCCATGGCTGACCTGACTACAAATGTAGGTCCCTCTAATTCCAGACTGTGCCGCCAAGGGAGGGTGGTCCCTCTCCTGGAGGGTGATCTGGGGGGGCTGGACCTACGGTCGAGTCGTTCGGGGGGGGGGCCTTGGAATAGCAGGGGTTTAGGCAGGGAGTGAGAGGCACAGCTGAGTGGGCACTCCTGAAGAATGCCCAGAGTGAGAAACAGAGTATAAAGAAAAAAAAAAAAAAAGAGGTAACGTGGTGAGCCACTGTTTCCCCTTACATTTAAGCAAGGAATGCCCCTTTACTTTTGTTTTGCATACCCACGCTTCACATGACTGTAAAAACAGCGCTCAAATCCCCAATTGTGTTACTGCATTTGGTGGCCTGAGAGAGGAAAAAAGAAGAGGGGGAAACATAAAGACGGGACAGTGTGTTTATATGTAGGTTGCTCAAACCCCGGCCCCATATAGTTACATTTTCTGGGTGAAACACTGTCGCAGCCCAAAACTTCTTCGACCTTAACTTTTGCTGTCTTAGGTGTTATGTCTTGTGTGCAGCATTTCTGGTTGTCGTGAGGTTGTGTGACAGAAAAGAACTTTGTCACCACCACAATTGTTTGCAACATCTTGATTAAGATAGCATTCAAAATATCCCCTGGCAGCACCTTTGAATCAAATGGGGGTCTCAGGGATGCTATTATCCTTGTCCTCTGCACACATCATCAATAAAGGATGCAGATGCTCTCTGATTTGCATCTCTGGGTCATGCAAATTCCCACAATTTTGGTAATTTTTCATGCATATTGTAGCAAAAAGTGCTGAACTGCAGTCATTTTCCCAGCAGTTCGGCAGTTATTTGTACAAATGCATACTCCAGGAACCTCAAAACTTGGTGTTTTTCAGGAACCCCAATTTCTAAAAGCACTCCACTATTATCTTTTATATCTAAGGTACTTTCCCATTGATAATTAGAATATTTTTTTTACCTGATTTTAGTATAGTAGATGTGCGATGTGTGGAACTGCACTATGCCTGGTAGCTGGCATATCTAGCTCTGTTCCTCCAGTTACATCATCAGCATTATGACATCACTGACTGACAACACAGCTGCTCAGGAAGAGCCACTCATTAGCTGCTAGGTCAGTCACTTGAGGTGTCACTTTGCTGAATTAAACTTATCGTCCTTACAGGTTGCCTTGGAGGCAGTGCTGCCTCTGCCGTTTCTGCACCCTAGACAAAGCAGAGCTTTTTTTCTCCCCTACTCTGTTGCCCCAAGGCGAAGTTCACTTGAGTGGTGGTGTTGGAATAGTAAATCTATAGGAGTAGGGAGTTAGCTGTCAAAGAATATATGCAAAAGCAAGGGGGCTGTCTACACTTCTGGAAGTTTCTGTGGGGGCTCTGACTACTATTTCAAGTAATTCTGCTTGAGTTTAAAGTGAGTTGAGCTGGGATTGTGTTGCCAGGGCTGATGCACTCTCGTGAGAGTCGGGTGTGGGCCCTAATCCCACCTGCCCACCTCCCCAGAGCACAGCTCATTTATAGGGGAACACCTACCCTGTAATTGGAGGAAGAGGATTCAGGTGCAGCTCATGTAGTTCTACCCAATAATGCAGCTATGGAGCAGGGAAAAAGCATAGGTTGGTCCCAAATAGGAGTGCAGCATCCACAGTGAATTGCTGATTAGTGAGACAATTGGATATTGTGGAAGGCCTTAAACTGGAATATGTTAGGTAAACTTTCTGTTGGAGGCTGGGCTATGAGTAGTGTTGTGATGAAGGGAGAGAGACCACATATTGCTTGAGCAGGTATCTTTAGGCGTGTGGTTGGGTGCGCAGGGTGTGGTGCGGCCATGATACTGGACTGGGCTTGGAAGTTTGAGGGATGCCCAGTGTGCTACCAGCTGGCACAGCTTGAGGAGGTAGAGGGATCCAAAGGCAGCTGGGGGATTGGAGAGGTAGGAGGCAAGTGGTCACCTACATGGAAGCACTAGATGCTGGGTCCTCCTAGTCTTGGGGAGGAGTGAAGAGAAGTGCTCACACTGGGGGGGGGTACACAGGATGCTCTAGGGGACCCTTGCAGGTGGGGCCCAAAATGTGGAAATATTCACAGCAGTAGGCAAGAGTCTGGGGGTGCTCAAAGGAAACTGAGAGATGCAGTAGGGACAGAGGGGGGCACTAGGGGATGGGCTAAGGCTCACAGATTGTTTTAATCCTCTGCGCCCATTGGTAGAAGAGGGGTGTGTGGGGGGAAGATGTAGGAGGAGGATGATGATGATGCTGGTGAAGCTGGGGCAGGGACGGATAGAAAGGGTGAAGGGGGCAAGAAGCAAGGGCGCAATACTGCTACAAGTCTCGATGGCTGAGAGGGACCTGGGGGTGGTGGTGGATGTCAAGATGAACAACTCTGAGACTTGTAGGAGGGCAGTAGCCAAGGCCAACAGGATGCTGGGATGCATCGCTAGGGGGATCACCTCCAGAAGGAGGGAAGTGATACTCCCTCTGTATAACTGCTTGGTGAGGCCGCACCTTGAGTACTGCGTGCAGTTTTGGAGGCCACACTTAAAGAGGACATTAGCCTCCTGGAAGGGTCAGAGGAGGGCAACCAAAATGATTTGGGGCTTGGGGGACAGGACCTATGAGGACAGGCTCGAAGAGCTAAATATATACACATTGGAAGAGAGAGAGAGGACGGGGGACATGATGAGGTCTTCAGGTACATGAAGAGGTAAATAAGGAGGAACAGTCAGGGTGCTTGAAGGAAGGAGGAGGGGCCACTAGGGCATGGGTGGAAGCTGGAGGGGAAAGATTCAGGGAGTAAGGAGGAGGTGCTACTTCACTGAGAGGGTGGTGGAGCCATGGAATGCACTGTCTAGGGGGCTGGTGGAGGCAGAGACAGTGGAGGGGTTCAGGAGGGGGTGGGACAGGTACAGGGGAAGGGATCTGGAAGCAAAATCCAATGCAGCAAAAATATCCGGAACTGGGAAGGGAGAAGCCAGAGAAGGCGAGGGGGACAGCAAGGTCAGCAGCCAGGGAGGGGCTGACCAAACGAGCAGACACGAAAGACCGTTAGGCCTATTCTGCTGGCATTTTAGTATGTTAGTATGTAATAGAGGTAGTTTTTGGACAGGATGGGGAAGAGGGGTAGGAGGGGAGAAGAAAAAGGAGGATCAGGGGAACAGGGAGGAGGCTGATGGTATGGAACAGGGGAGCATGACAGGCAGGCACAGGACGTAAATGGAATGACAGCGAGCGGAAAGCCAAGTAGGCAAATGAGTAGAATGGATGGATTAATAAGGAGTGGGGAAAGAGATACAAGAGAGATACTAAGGGTGGGGGTGGGGGAATAAAGAGACCAGGACACAGGTAGAGGAGGTGACGAGGACAGTAGTGAAGGGCTACCTTCAACACCCAAATTATGGGAGATCCGAGCAGCGGTTGATGGGAGAATCTGAATGAAGGATGGGGGGCATGGAAGGAGAAGCCGAGGGGTGAACAGGGAGGTAAGGGGAAGGTTAGAGTAGTGCTGCTGGGGGACTCCATGATCAGAGGCACCCAGTGGGAGGGGCAGAAGGAGGGGAAAAACCTGTCTGATCAGAACCAAATGCTACCCAGGCCTGATGGTGCAGATGGCTAAACGTGAGTTGTATTCACTGTCAGGGGAATCCGGGGGGACCCCGGACATGCACTTGGTGACAAATGACATAAATGGAAATAGTTAGCTAGAAATTCAGGCAAGGTTCCGGGAGTTGGCCAGGGTATGCTGGTACCAAGGGCTAGTGGGGAGAACAAGATGATGATTGGGGAGATAAATCGGTAGCTTAGGGAGTGGTGTGGGGAATTGGGGGTATGGCTTGGTGGGGGACTGGGGGAGACCTGGGAGGATACGGGGCTGTACACTAGGGACAGGCTCCACCTTAATCCTCTAGGGGGCTAGGGAGATATGGAAATGGGTCACCAGGTAGGGTGCATGAGCTGAGAAATGGGAGCTCAAGGGGGGAAAAAGGAGAGGGCGGAAAAGGGCTGGAGAGTGGTCC
This sequence comes from Neoceratodus forsteri, assembly GCA_016271365.2. Taxonomy (NCBI): domain Eukaryota; kingdom Metazoa; phylum Chordata; order Ceratodontiformes; family Ceratodontidae; genus Neoceratodus; species Neoceratodus forsteri. Next base: position 493,636,373 of record JADMNL010000022.1, read on the forward strand.
TGACAAATGCCAGGAGCCTAGGAAATGCCTGAGCTCCAGGCGATGCTAGTTGAGGGGGAGGTAGATGTGTCAGCAGTCACTGAGACCTGGGCCACTCAAGGGCATAAGTGAGACCTAAATTTGGAGGGCTACTCTATATTCAGAAAAGATGGGGTGGAGGGAAGGGGGGGTGGTGTAGTACTGTTAGTCAGAAATGGCATGGGTATTGGAGGGGTAGAGGAGGCAGAGGGGAACGTGGAGGCTATTTGGGTCACCTTGCTGACACAGGGGGTTAAGAGTGAATGTCAGAGTGGTATACAGACCACCAGCACTGGCGGAGGTCCTGGAAGCAAGTTTGGTGGCAAATCTTGAGGGACACTGTAGATTGGGGAAGGGTAGTGGTAACGGGGGACCTCAACATGCCAGGAATAGACTGGGGGACTATGACTTCACCAGTGGCCAGAGAGCAGAGACTGCTGGATGTCTTCTAGGATGCGTTTCTGACACAACAGGTGGGTGAGCCAACTAGGGATGCCTGGACACTGGATGTGGTCCTGGCGGACAGTGATCAGACTAGGAGCTTAGAGGTGAGGGACCCATTGGCTGGGAGTGATCACACCACAGCCTGGTTCTTCCTGGACTTGGGGGTGGGGAAGAAAAGCCGAACAAGGACGGTAGTAATCGATTTTAGGGGTGTGGACTTCAGGGAGATGGGAAGGATTCTTAAAGATAATCTGGACAGGATAAGGCCAGATATGGATGCTGATGGCAGGTGGGGGATCATTAGGAGGGAAATACAGGAGGTTACCAGTTCCTGCTCAAGGGAAAGGCGTAAGTTTGGTAAGGCCAGAAAACCCTGCTGGTGGACCCGGGAGGTACAGGAGGTGGTGAGGGAAAAGAAGGTGGACGCAGTTAAAAAGATCAGGAGGAATATGAGCCGACAGCCAAGAGAGTCACCAGGATGGTGAAAGCAGCTAAGGCAAAAAAGGAGCAGTCCTTGTCCAGTGGGATCCGGAGAGTGGACAGGGGGTTCTTTAGATACATGGGGGGGGGAAGGAAAGTAAGGGGGCAGATCCGCAAGATAAGGAGAGGGGATGGTTGGACACAGGATGAGTACTTTGCCTCAGTTTTTACCAGGAGGGATGGATGGGCTAGGTCTTGTGAGGAGAACGGGGCAAACCAGAGAAAGGAGTAGGATCGGTAGAGACCAGGGTCCCTGTCGGGTCTGGGGAAATGGAGTGGCCACCACAGACAGGTGAGGGACCAGCAGTGCAGGGTGACAAGGGGGAGGACGTGGAGGCTGAAATCCCAGTACAGAGAGTAAGGGAAGCCTTACTGCATTTTTAGAATATTGACTGAATTAATTGTTCTGATCTAGCTGAATTTCTTTTAATGATTTTTACCGTTTTAATCTGTTTATGTATGGCGCCTTGACAACTGAAAGGCGCCTTACAAATGAAAATTATTATTACTACTGTATTAAGCCCGCATGTCCCTTTGGACAGAGAACACCTGTGCCAGATGAGATGCATCCCAGGCTGCTGAGGGAACTGGTGGATGTATTGGCGGTCCTTCTAGCGGACCTTTTCAACATCTCTCTGAGGAATGGATGGGTGCCCCAAGACTGGAGGGTGGCCCATGTCATGCCGATCCACGGGGGGGGGTGTCAAGAGAGGAGGCAGGAAATTACAGGCCCATTAGCCTGATGTTGGTGGTCAGCAATGTGGTGGAGCGTATTGTCAAGGAAAGGCTGGGGGGGTTACTGGAGCAAGCTGGGTACTTGGACGATGGGCAGCATGACTTTGTCACGGGAAGATCGTGCCAGACAAATCTCGAGTTCTGTGACTGGGTGACATGGGCCCTGGGCCAGGGTAGGCCAGTAGACGTCCTCTTTCTGGACTTTGGCAAGGCATTTGATTGGGTACCACACAGTGGCCTGCTGGCTAAGCTGAAGGAAATGGGGATAGAGAGACAGTTGTTAACATGGATAGGAAATTGGCTCTCTGGGCGTACTCAGAAGGTAGTGGTTGGAGGGGTAGCCTCATCTCCATGGTGAGTTACTAGTGGGGTTCACCAGGGGTCAGTGCTGGGGCCACTCCTGTTCAACGCCTATATCTCAGAGATCAGGAGTGAAATGAGTCTCTTTGCAAATGACTCAAAGCTGGGTGCAGTGGTGGATGGGGAGGAGAGGAGGGTGACCTCGCAGGAGGAGCTGGAGGCTCTGGAAAGGTGGTCAGAAAAATGGAAACTATAAAATTCAGTGTGGGGAAGTGCAAGGGTCTGCACCTGGGAGTAAGAAATCCAGGCCAGGGGTATACCCTGGGGGGAGCCATGATTCAAGTCACAGAGGGTGAAAGAGACCTGGGGGTAGTGGTATCAAAATGAACAACTCTGAGACCTGTAGGAGGGCAACGGCAAGGGCAAATAAGATGCAGGGATGCATCGCCAGGGGGGTTACTTCCAGGAAGGCGAAAGTGATTCTTCCACTGTACAACTGCTTGGCTAGGCAACACCTAGAGTATTGTATACAGTTTTGGAGACCACATTTAAAGAGGAACATAACACTCCTAGAGAGTTCCAAAGGAGGGCAACCAAAATGATCAGGGGCCTGGGGGAGAGGACCTTTGTGGAGAGGCTCAAAGAGCTCGACATGTACACCCTGAAGGAGAGGAGGACAGGGGACATGATGGAGATCTTTAAGTACATGAAGGGGATTAATACAGGAGGCCCAGTCAGGGTTCTCCAAAGGAAGGAGGGTGGGGCAACAAGAGGGCACAGGTGTAAGCTGTAAGGGGGCAGGGTCAGAGGGGAGAGGAGGAGATGTTATTTTACTGAAAGGGTGGTGGAACCATGGAATGCACTGCCCAGGAAGCTGGTAGAGGTGGAGACTGCGGACGAGTTTAAGAGGGGATGGGACAGGTACAGGGAGAGGGTAAATCTGACCAAGCCCAATACAGGTGGAACGACTGGGGAGGGTTTAACCCAAGGGGAAGGGGGGACACAAAAATCTTCCCTCGGTGCGGGTGCTGACAGTCGAGCAGACTTGAGAGACCATTAGGCCTGTTCTGCTGGCATTTTAGTATGTTAGTAAGGTGCTGCCTCGCAGTGACTGTTTGAGGTCACAGTGCTGATGTAGTGGGAGGAATAGAACTAGATAGGTCTGCTGTCAGGCAGAATGCCATTCCACACCTAGTGTAATACTCTCACACAGAAAATTTTCTAATGCGCAAAAGGAACAATAAAAGTATTAAAAAAAAAAAAAAAAAAAAAAAGTTACAACTGACTACTTAAAATGTGTAGCTTCCTCCTATCTGCTGTTTTCAGTTCTGCTAGCTCTTTAATCTTGCTCTAATAGCTGGAGTCACAAGGCATTGGTGGCACACAGCAGGAGTGGAGTGAAGGTGCTTTACCTTGAGACCAAAAATAGAAAAATTATCTGCATCCTCTGTGGCAAGGGGCTAGTTTAGTCAGTGTAAGAGGAAGGACCACGGGCCTTTGTAGGCACAAAATAATAAGCATGAGCAGCAGTATGGGGCAAGTCAAAAACGCTGATAAGCTCCTCTTTTAAAGAGCAGTTGATGCCTTCAGGAGAACATTACCAAAACACAATAATTCGACACAGTCCAGTTTGAATTTCACATTGGTTCTGTATTCCATCCTCCCTATTATTTACCACTGAGGTCATCTGCATAAAAATGAGATCTTTGCTCCTGGCGAGTTCATCTATTCCTGTTGCTGTCTCCCTACCTGAGGTCATACTTACATACTAAAATGCCAGCAGAATAGGCCTAACGGTCTCTCGAGTCTGCTCGATTTTTCAGCACCCGCATTGAGGGCTAACTTTTGGTGCGCCCCTTGGGTTATACTGTCCCCAGTCCCAGATGTTCCACCTGTATTAGGCCTGGTCAGAATTACCCTTGTCCTATCCCCCTCATAATGTACTGCTTGTGACATCACAGTTACTCCCATGGCAACATACTGTGGTGTCACAACAAAGGATTATGACTTGAAGTAGGGAGTCTGGCTATAGAGACAGATGAACCCTGAGTGATAGACAGTTTCTTTCTCTCCTAAGCTGGTCTCCGGGCTTCATAACATCTGGGCTCCACCTCCTGATGACGTCATTAGGCAGGACTGAAGGTCGTGTGTGTGGGGGGGGTTAAGGACTGCTCCCCTTCCAATTGAAGCCAGTTTACTTCCTGCCTTGTCTGAAGCAGGCAGCGTGCAGCAGGAGCCCCGCCACTGGTGGCAAGGCTGAGGAGACTGTAAGTTTATTTTTCGATACTACCAGCTAGTGGCTTTAATTGCAGCCAGCCCAGGGGTCTCTAGAATTGGCGACTAGCGGTCATTGGAAACATCTAGACCGCCCGTAGTGGCTTCCTGATCACTTCTCGGGTGGCTAGCGGTCCCGGAAAGCTTCAGATTGCTCGTCGTGACTGTCTGAACTCCAAATAGCATGATACGCAGCGTGGGAAGCCAGGTGGCTCCTGATCACTTCACGGAGCTTAGCGCGATTTTCTCTTGCAGATGTTCTTGGTAATAATACTGGGGAGGGGACTCTTTAGAATATACAAGTAATGGTAGCTGAATTATACCCAATTGTTCAGTTTTTTAAGGAGTCAGCAGCTCTTTAAAAAACAAACAAAAAAAAACAAAAAACCTGGGACTCACAACCACAGCAGTGATTGGCGGTAAACACCTTAAGTGAGGGCTGCCAATCACTGCATTGATTGATGATCGGTGCCTCCGTTTTTTAAAGTGCGATTACAGTCCATGTGTTTCTGGGATTATTTATTTAACATCTTAGTAGCTGGGATAGGCACACTGAGCCGATGCTTATTTCCAGGTTCTACCGGGGGGTGCAAGCAAACCAGGAGTAATAAGCAGGTCATACAGGAACATTACAGTTATTATTATTGGTTGGTGAGGCATACATGGTGATTGAATAGTATCGAGGATAAGGAAAACTTACAGTACAATAAGTCTAAGCGTACATGTTGAGTTGATGGCAGAGAATCAGGGAAAACTTGTAATTTGGTAAATAATGAATTCATGGGACATCCGTGGTGCTAGGCTAGTAACTGGACTGGGGGGGAGAGGTATAGTGGAGTGAGTGAAGGTAAGATGTGATAAGCAGGGAATAAACCCACAGGTAAGTCAGGGTGAGACTTATGAGAAAACATCTGGAAATAGAAGAGGAAGCGAGGGAGGGAAGAGAGAAGATAGAGGAGGAAGCAGGGCAGGAGCACAGGGTGAGCTGGAGGAGGTGGATGTGTTGCTTGAAAAAGGGGAAGTGGAGGAGTTGCGTAGTTGAAGAGGGAGAAGGTTCCAGAGGGATGGGAGCCTGTAAGAGAAGGCAGATTGACCGGTACAGGTGTGGGGATGGGGAAGGGAGAAGGACGAGGATCTCCGGTGCATAAATCATATGAGGAGGGAGCAGCTGGTGACAGCTTGGAGGAGAGGTAAGGGGAGTAGACTAAACCAGAATTTTGCAGTAAATGTTAGGGAATGGGTAGAACACCTGAGGCAGAGCAGGAGGAAGGAGAGAGAGAGAGACTGAGGGTAGAGACTGCAGTGGGGGTGGGGGGGTGAGGCATTGGTAGCAGATCGACAGAATGAGTTCAGAAGCTTGGAGGTTGAGGAAACCAGAGCAATTCCATAGGCTACATCAGCACAGTTGAATATTGGTAGAATCATTTTTGAGATTAATTCACAGTGAATAGGGAGGGAGAGGCAATCCTCCTTTTGGTATAGAAGTCCCAGTTTTGGACGGAGTTTGGAGCATATGGAGTCGATGTGGACAGGGAAGTCTAGATTGTTGTCCAACCAGACACCTAGGTATTTGAATTTGGACATGTAATCGAGTGGGGTGCCATCCAAAGTGGTAAACACCAGTGGGGATGAGGTTATGGCTAACTTTTGAGTGGTGCCGAAAAGTATTGTAACAGTCTCTTTGTGTTGACCTTTAGGTGATTGGCTTGAAACCATGCTGGCAGTTAATTTAGGTCTTGCTAGAGCATGGCATGAATGTCTGTGTGGAGGGACCTGAGGCAAATAAGATGGAGTCATCTGCGTACATGTGGATGAGGGAATTGGTGCATACTGAAGGGAGATCATTTATAAACACCGAAAAAGGATGGGGCCCAAGATGGACCCTTGAAGGGACACCAGCATTGATTGGGAGGGGAGGAGAAGAGGAGTTACCCACTTGTACCGATTGCTGTCTGTTGGATAGATATGAGGTGAACCGTCTGATTGCGGGGGCAGCAGCCCAATGGAGTTGAGCTTGTGTTTTTGCAATGCCTTGGTTAGCTTAGGTCATATTTGGACTACTGTATTCAGTTCTGGTTGATTTCAGTGCTAGAAGGATATTGGAGAAGGTGTATGACAGGGCCGCTGAATTAATAAGGGAGATGCAGAAGGCAACAGCTATGAGGGAGATTGGCAGATTTAAATTTGTCTGGAGAAGAGGAGATGATATGGCTAGGTAGAGTGGAGAGTTTTTTTTCCTGCTAATTTTTAAGTGGATATAATGGAGCAGGAGAAACTAAACTTCAACTTTTTCAGGACAGTAGAATGACTGGTCATACCCTGAGCTTAGAGGAATAGAGTTCTGGGTAATGTGAGGAAGCATTTTTGTTTTTCAAGCAAAGGTGAGTGAACCTGTGAAACGAGCGTTTAAGGAAGTGGTGTAAGTAGTTAGTGTATGAATCTTAAAATCAGGTATGGTCAGTTCCTCAGGCTAACCTTACAGTGTACAGAATTAAATTGGGGGCGCCAAGTCTTCAGTTTTATTTTTTCATATGCTGCCTCTGGGACTGCAGTGATGTGGGATGGAGCTACAAGTTGGGGCCTAAGCTCCTTTTGTCTTTAATTTTCTATGCTTCTGTGGGTAAAGAGCTGCTTTTGTGTTGTGCTGCTGCACTGAAGCTTCCTGTTGTGGTTGAGTTCCAAACTAGCACTGCACCACAAACCTAAATGGAATGAGCCGCATGTGCACTATCCTGCAGCTTGTATTTTTAAAAACACGTGCTTAGAAGCATGCTGCTAGGTAGTCACTATTTGCATATGCTAGATAGCAGCAAAGTATTGTGGTAGCTCAAAGGACTTCAGGTTGTGCTCATCTGCCCAACCTCCTGCTGCATGGTAGTGCCTGTACACAGTTTCATTTCGGACATGCATCCAAGCTGCCAGAATGTTCTCTCCTCTTTCTTTTAGGCTGACCATTATCCAAACCAATAAGTACATTATAAATAAAATTATATATAGAAAAGTATCTATTAGAAGGCAGACCATCGAGAGGTTTTTGGGGACTTGCCCTCGAGAGGTTCCCAAAGTCCCGAGATGGGCTTACTGCCGTGAAATAGTTTTATATTTATTTTTTGGGAATATATGGATGAATTTCGAAATTCTGCAGCTTTTGTTTACATTCTGTGAACTCGGCAGCCAGTCGCAGCAGTGAAGACATGCTTGCACTCGGCTGACCGTCACACTGGAGACAGACTCGTTTGACCACATCCCCGCTCCTGACTGCCACTCTCTCGGTGTCTGTTTATATTTTGGCAAGTCCTACCTTTTAATTTGTGATCCTTTGGGTAATGCAGGATCAACCAGATAATCCAATGAGAGAAAAAAAGCAGAAGAAACAAAGCGGACACATTTGGCTTGCTAAGTGAGAGTATCGAGCCTCCATGTTTTCAAAATTAGTGTGCCTTCCCACAGGAACAGTGACCAATTAGAATGCATGACGTGGCTTTGGACATGCAGGAAGGGACGGGATCATGGCAACTGGGTTTATGTGTGAGACTGACTTGCGCAAGCCGCTGTGGCGTTTCTGTGATAATACAATCATTCTAATGTAGGAACGATAGTGTTATTGGGAGTGAAGTGTAGTAGTATTGAGAGTGAAGTGTGCTATTATGGGGAAACTAGCCATCTATTATAGGGAATTTATTGCACTGCTTTCGATGGTATTTTGATGATCCATATATTATAAGGCTTTTTCCCCCTTCCCCTTGGGCTGGAAGACAGATGAGGCACGCTTGAGTCCCGAGAAAAATAAAACAGATTGCACATCACTTATGTTCTGCCTTTGCAGATTGTGAGAGGCCATTTGGTACCATACTATTCTGCTTAAAACAGGCTGTCTACATTTTCATGATTTGCATGCGTTTCCCATGATGCTTTACATTTCTGTCTGCTGCACGGAGACAGTTGGGCTCCATGGATGATTTTGCTCCTGCTGTCCTGCCATGGATTTAGCCCCTGTGCCCTACTGTGGTGGCAGGTTCACTGTACTGTTGTGGGCGGGGTTTCGTTCACTGCTGGGAGTGGCTTTCAGACTGACCACATTCTGATGGTGCTGCTGTTTTCCTGAATGGGACTATCTGCTGTGTTGAGTCAATTGAGCATCTTAGGTGATTTTGCTCCTGCTGTCTTGCGTGGATTTAGCCCCTGTGCCCTACTCCTTTTGGGAGGTTTGCTATACTGTGCTGGTGGGCAGAGTTCCGGTTCACTATTTCATGGCCACTTCCTAGCGGTCCAATTGCTTAAGGGCCTCGGTATAAGGACAACTTGGAGTCTGACTGGAAGAAGCAGTTTGGCCGGTCACGGTGCTCCTGAAGGGTTCAGTAAGGTATCCTTTGTAACCACCAATGCCTGCTAAACAATAAGTCGTTTTGTTTCTGCTGTAATTACATTTTGTGCTGTGCAGGTTGTTTCCATGGTCTGTGCTTGTACTGTATTGTCTACATTGAGATTGCTAATATGCCTGTTGCTTGTAGATATAACTAGTAACTACTGCTACGTTCTAATGTGTTTAATGTATTTTACCATTTGTCTGCATGTTTTGATAATTAGCTTTAGCATGTTAAAGTACCAAGATCATAATGTTGGCTAGTGTATTCCTAGTGTGTATTGCGGAGGGAACTGTGGATGTGATTTGGGTCACCTTGATAACAAGGAGTAGGAGCAAGAGCGTAAAAATAGGAGTGGTGTATAGACCCTCTGCAGGGATTTATTTAACTCTAAAAATTGATTAGTGTTTTGCTCATAAAAGTGCTAAATTTTTGTGAAAATACATAGTTCTTGCCTCGCTGTGTTTAACAAACACAGCACTTCTAGAAAATCTATATAGATACTTTCTGTACAGTTAGTATAGTCCCAAGAAGAAAACTGCTAGTCAGTTATTTTAAACCCTGCCCTGCGCTGTTGGAGGAGAGGCTGGTGGCAGATGTTGGGAGATGCTGCAGATTGGGCAGGGGAAGGCTGATGGTGTTGGGGGACTTAAACATGCCAGGAACGGACTGGAAGACTGACATCCTCGGTGGCCAGGGAACAGAGGTTGATAGATGTCTTTCAGGACGTGTTCCTAACTCAGTTGGTGGGGGAACTGATCAGGGAGGTGCGGATACTGGATGTGGTCCTGGCAGACAGTGACCAGATTGGGGGCCTGGAAGTAAGGGACCCATTGGCGGGGAGCGACCTTGCCATGGTCTGGTTTTGCCTGTACCTAGGAGGGGTAGAAGGCTGCACAAAGATGGAGGTAACTGACTTCAGGGGGGTGGATTTCAAGGAAATGGGAAGGATCCTTAAGGAGCATTTGGATGGGATTGGGCCAGACATGGATGCTGTCAGTAGCTGGGAAATCATCAGGAGTGGGGTGCAGGATGCTACCAGCACCTGTGCAAGAGTAAGACGAAAATGCGGTAGGGCCCGAAAACCTTGCTGCTGGGCCAGGGAGATTACGGAGGTGGTGAGGGGAAAGAAAGTGGCCTATAGGCATTTCAGGTGCTCGAGAAGTGAAAGGGATCGAGGGGAGCATGAGCTGATGGCTAGAAGGGCCACTAGGGTGGTGAGAGCGGCTACGGCAAGGAAGGAGCAGAACCTGGCATGAGAAATTAGGAGAGGGAATAAGGGTTCTCTCTCCTAAGCTGGTCTCTGGGCATCCTTACTCCTGGGCTGTACATCCTGATACTGATAGGCAGGCAAAAATCAGACCTCTACAGCGGGAGGACGTCCAGCCCTCCACTTCCTGTCTCCCTCAATTTACTTCTTGCCTTCAGTCTGGCAGGTTCTCTGCAAGCAGAGCTCTGCCATGTGGCAGAGCTGAAGACAGCAGTCTGTAAGTCAAGCAATTTTGGTTTCTCTCTCTTAAGCTGGTCTCTGGGCTTCATTTGCCTGGGCTCCACCTCCTGATGACATCACTAGGCAGGACTTAATGTTGTGCAGCAGGGGTCAGCTGTATTCAAGAACTCCAGTGTGAATGCCAGTCTCAGCCTTGCAAGCTGCACAGACTGGCCCCATTTCACTGCCTTGCTTTTTCTCCACACTTTCTGTACTCGGCCTGGAATGCTCCTTCAGTGCAGTGAAAGTGTGTGTTGGGGACTCAAATGGGCACGGAAGTGCTCAGAAAGGCAGACTGACCCCCTTTTTATTGTGTTGCTGTTTCTCCCGCAAAGTCTATTTCAGGAATAAATACTGTACCGGAGTGCTCCTGAAGGACAAGGCAGACTAAGATTGACTGGCCCCATTTCATAATGGTGCTTTCCTGTCCCGCGCTTTCTTCCTCAATTCTTCAAAGTTAAGGTCAGAACAGACTACAGACACCATTTTCACTGCAGTGAAGGTTTGGGCTGACAGCACCAGAGAGCTGGGGGTACAACAAGTTTACGAAGGATCTGTCCCTGCTAGGTGGTGTAAACTGGCACTGGAGCCAGCAATCAGCAGCCCTGTATTTTTTCCCGCTGGCGGCTTCTTGTATTATCCGCTCGTTGATGGTGGGCCGGCAGCATGACAGTGGCAGCTTGTCAACAGGGAGCTAATTGACGAACATTGCAACGTATGAGGAACCCTAATTGGAGCAAGAGAACTCCTCAATGAGCACAGCAAGGCACTGCATGGCTTCCGATTGAACGGCTTTTTAGGAAAGCTGCAGCCGTTCATCGTTGGCAGAACTAGTCGGCGCTCATTCAGAAGCGCGCCAAGCTGCTCGTCTGTCTTCTCGTCGACGAGCGCTGAAGAGCCTGACAGGTGGCTGAGAGCCATAGGGGACTTGCTTCAGCACCTGCGCCCCCCAAGCCACTCTCCCTCATCACAGACAGGGATTTATTTTACCAGTGCCTGAGAAGGGAACAGTCACTCATAAGTGGATCTTAAAGGGTCAGCCCTAATTACCAAGGTAGACTAAGATTAGGACGTCTGACAAACATCCCAAGGGCAGAAAATCTAAAGGGCAGCACTTGGTATCTTGCCCTTAAAGGGTCAGCAGCAGCATAGACCAGAAAGCCTCCAAGGGGAGGGGGTACGCTGAATAACGAAAGGCAGCATCTGTGAATGCCGAGATCTCGAAGGATTCAACCCTCCCTTGGCTCAGATGGATAACCACAACGGATAAACACCAGGTCTGAGAGAGCAGCGTCCACCGGGGGACTCCGCAGTCCCCCCTCGGGCCCAAGGCCTCATTAACAGGTGAAATGGGTCCTTTGCCTGGGACCCTATACGCTTCACAGCTCCCTCTCTGGCCCCAGGCCTTATCACAGGTAAAATGGGGCCTTTGCCTTGATCCCTGCATGTGCCATGGGCAACTTCTGGGGTTTCCGGGTGGGAGACCTCCCAAGAAAGCTAAAGGAAGAGGTCCCCATCTCTGTCCTCATCTGAAGAGGAGCAGTGGTCCTCACATCACAAGGCCTGGAGGGCCTGGTCTCTCATTTAAAAAAATAAAAATAAAAATTCATAGCCAGAATTCCCATCGGATATTCCCCCGAGGCTTCCACCCAGTCAAACAGGCTTCTGCTTTCCAGTTGTCGTCAGTTTTGCCTCAGCCTTCCCTATTCCTCCAGCCATAGGGGACTTGCTAAAGGAGGAATGACCAGGTCCAGAACACACCTATACAGTTGCCAGACAGCATACTAGTAGCACAAGTCCGCCAGAGGTCAGTTAGTCCTCCCAGAGGCAGGGGGGCTACTGAGTGGCGTTCCTGTCTCGGACAGCTCTCCACCCGGAAACTTAGCCTTGGATGATCTAGATTACTTCAGGGGGTGGGGCTTCTCTGTGGGACCCAGGGGACATAAAGGTGGAGGCATCCCTCGAAGAGGTGCTTTTAGTCCTCCACTCCTTCCTTATAGCAGTGGCGAACAACCTGTTCTCAACACCACTGACGTGGCATTCCAGCGTCCTGACAAGCCACATATAAGCAAGCTCAGCCAACCTGTTTTCCACATGGGCCACTATCCTGGCATACCAGCGTACTGAGTCAGATGTAGATAAGCCCACCCCTCAACAGCTTCAGAGTGGGACTATTCTAGGCATTATCAGCAGATATCTCAAAGGACGCTGCCAGTTGCGCAGCAAGGGCCATGCTTTAACTCACTCGCCTCAACATACCTAAGGCTGCAGGTGGACAGGTCACCAAGGCTCACTTGGTGAATGCCCCTGACAAGGGAGAGCTTCCGTATGGATAGTCTTTAAAGGGGGTGGTAAAAGATTCCAGAGAAGTGACGAAAACCTAACTACCACAATTCAGGAGCATGTACAGACCCTGGATGTAGGAATCCAGTAAGAGTATTCAAGCCCACGCATATTCGGAGGACAAATTAATTCTGCCTTGACAGATGATACTGGGTCATCTCTATCACCCAGCAGACGCAAAAAGGGTTTCTTTCTGGCATCCGTAGATCTGCAAGATGCCTATTTACCCTTCTCACTCAGTAACGTCATGCGCACAATCTCTGGTTCAGAGGGGCAGAGCAGTACTGCAATTCAGATTCTACCTTTGAGGTGGTCTGTTACCTGCCGGCACATGGTTTTCTCATTAACTAGAGAAAGAGTTCCCTACATTGGGGTCTTCAGATGCACGAACCGAATTAAAGGTGCCAGTACCGGTCATAGTCCGAATAAAGGCCCCACAGCTCAATCAAACAGTATAAGCAGTGGCAAAGGTGGTCTGGTACCTGCCGACGCACGTTTCTCTCATCAGCTGGAGAAAGAGTGCCCTAATTTCAAACCAGACCTTGATCCTTCTGGGGGGCAGATATCATGACACAAGGATCCCCCCCCCCCCCGCCGAAAACTAAATGTCGGCTTCTGCTAGAGCTCATCGAGACAGAGTGAACCCTCCCTCTAGTGACTGTCTCGGAGGACAGGGGTCATGAAGGGTCATAAGTTTGACCATCCTCACCAAATCCGAATAGCAACCGATGCAAGCCTCGTGAGCTGGGGACGGCTCACCTGCTTCAGCTGTTGGCACTGGGCAGGTGGTCACTGTTAGAGGCACAAGGTACAGCATAAACGTTCCCGGCATGGACAGTAGGCCATGCCCTGAGGCACTCTGAACAGCAATTCCCCAATCAGAATAGTCTGGTTCCAGCTGACAATCTGTCAACGTTGGCATATAACAACCATCGAGGTGGCATAAGAAGCCCAAAATGCTAAGGGAATCCCTTCTTTTCCAGTGGGCCTCGCACTACTGAGCAAGGTATTTACCAGGGCAGGTAAATGACACGGCAGACTAGCTTAGTCACAAGGTTGGTCGACCACGGGAATGGGAGCCGAAGGATAGTGCCTCCTACATCTTGACAGATCAGTGGGGTAATCCCAAGACGAATCTTTTCGCCTGCTGGCGGAACTCCAAGGTAAGCAGTTCTGCTCCCTGGCCAAGGATGAACCAGCGGTGGCTCAGGGCACCTTTTTCCCCTAAACTGGGATGAGTTTGGTCTCCTGTATGCCTTTCCTCCAGTACCACCTCTATCAAGAGTCCTTCACAAAGTGGTTCAGGACAGGACAGTCATGATTTTAGTCTGCCCCTTATGACTTTTCTGCACATAGTTCCCGATTGTCATTGGTCTGTCAAGGCGTTCATGTCTAACATTCAAGTTCAGCCTGGGCATTCTCCATCAAGGTCTGGCCCAGCATCCCATTTAAAGGGACACTGTCAACCTGTTTTTCATCATATTATTTCTAGTTGAAACCCCACATTTTATGATTGCTTACCCTCTCTAAAATTCATTGATGTTGCTGTTTGTTTTGTCTGTAGCCTTGCTTAGTAGAACTGAAATGCATGGTAATGTATATTTATAAACAACCTTGTTTTTGTTTACAGTCATGGTTCTGTTCTTACTGCACATGTCCTGAGCATTAGAATCACACACATACAGTGTAGTCACTCATAAGGCAGTAACCTCCCAATGCATCATGAGAGGATAGACTGTTTTGTGGGTGTTCCCAAGTCCAGGAAAGATGCATTTTGAGTTGATCAAGGAATGTAAACAAACCTGTTTTGGTGTGATAACACCAGTATGTTGGGCAGTTTGTTTACCTTTTTAAAGAAAATAAGAGTCAGAATCAAACTACCAACTACATAAACAATCTTTACAAAATGTTGGCAATCATATGTTTTTTAATCTAGGGACACTTTGAGACCTAAGGGGGTTGACAGTGTCCATTTAAACAGCTTATCTCTCTAGGCCTGGAGATTGACAGGGAAAAACTTTTTTAAGGAGCTCAGCTACACAGCTCCTGTTATTGATGAGATGGAGAATTTGTCTCTCTTCTTCCTCTAAAGTGTATTATTGAATCTGGAGAAAATGTTGGTTCTGGCTTCATTCAAAACGCAAGTAGAATTATCTAATATAATTGCCTGTTCTACTGCAGTTCCTTTCAGATGAATGGACAAAGGACTGCAACCAGCCACCTTACAAAGTCAGGTTTTTGCACTGGGGGTACTCTTGTGGGCAGATTCAGGGTAATCGTTGGATGCATATACTCATGTCTGTAGGTTTCCAAAGACAGCAGCATTAGGCTGCCTTCTAACCCACCAAAGCTGCCACCTTGGAGTCTTACTCTGGTTCTCAAGATTGTGGCCGAGGCCCCCTTGGAGCCTATCAAAAGAAGATATCCATCAAGCGTTTCAACATAAAGGTCACCTTTTTTTTTTTTTTTTTTTTTTCCCTCATAGCTATTGCTTCAGCCAGGAGAATCGGCAAACTAAAAGCATTGCTTACCCAAGCGCTATACACTGCTTTTCATCAGGCTCGAACAGTTCGTGGTTTTTTGCCAAAGTTATGCTTCCCCTCCATTACAGTCAAGGGTTCATTCTTCCTTCCTTCTGCCCACTCTCCAAAAGCAATAAGAAAGGGGAATTGCATCCTCTAGATCGGAGAGGCGTAATAGCAACATAGACATGGAGGTTGAGGTGAGATGGGGACCTCGTGGCCCATCCAGTCTGCCCCTGACGAAAATGTATATTAAGAGAGAGGAAGCTATTTACAAAACTTCAAAGTTGTTCATGCCAGCTATGGGCCAAAATTATGTGTAACAAGGATTCAGAAGGCTCTTTAGCCAGATGAATTCTGTCAGCCACTTCCATGGCTTGTGGTCAGGCCGGAGTAACTTGCCTGGCCCAGGGAGAGCCCTTTCCAGCAGAGCTATGACCCCTTCGTGGGCGCACTTAAGAGAAGCTTCGACAGCACACTTGTGCAAAGCGGCCACTTGTTAATTCATTCACACATCTTCAAAATTTTAATTGCTGCAAGTGCTGCCCTTGATGAGGAATCCTTGGCTGCAGAGTGCTTTCAGCGGTGGTGGATCCTTAAGGGTTCCTGACTTTCTTCCCACCCAGGACATCTGGGGATGTACTGCTTTTGTATATCCCTGGAGTAAGGAAGCCCGGAGACCAGCTTAGGAGAGTGAAATAGAAATTTAAATACTTGTAAATTTTCCTTCTCTTACGGCTGGTCTCCGGGCTTCAGATTCCCTCCCAGAATGTATATACTTGGCTGGCCTCACAGCCATATGTATCTTAAAATTCTTGTTTTTAGTTCCCAAGTTCTTGTATTACCACATTGGACTGCTTTAGGAAGAACTGAGGAGAACAGGAAGTGGAGGGCTCGAAATCACCTGCTGCAGAGGTCTGATTCCTGCCTGCCTATCAGTATCAGGAGGTACAACCCAGGAGTAGGGAAGCCCGGAGAACAGCCGTCGGAGAAAGAAAATTTACAGGTATTTAAATTTTGATGTTCTTTAGGTACATTTGAGGAAAACCGAAGGGTGAAGGGGCAGATTAGCAGGATTAAAATGGGAGGGATGGGCACAAGACCCGGGGGAGCAGGCTGAGGTACTAAATAAGTACTTCGCCTCAGTTTTCATCAAGGAAAATGGGGAGGGTCTGCATCATACATGGGAGAAGACGGTGAAACTGAGGCGGGGGGACGTTTACCGATCGGGTCTGGGAAGGGGGGTCCAGCACTGGCAGGAGGGAGGAAGACAAAGCAGGGAACGAGGGAGCAGAGGTGGAAATAACTGCAGAGAGAGTGAGGAAAGCCCTCCCGTCCCTTAAGACGGAGAAAGCACTGGGGCCAGATAAATTATATCCCAGAGCGCTGAAGGAACTGGCGGATGTCCTGGTGAAACCCTTGGGGGAGCTTTTCAGCATCTCTATGAGGACAGGGTGGGTGCCGCAGGACCGGAAGGTGGCACATATAGTGCCTATCCACAAGATGGGATCAAGGGAAGTGGCAGGGAACTACATGCCCATTAGCCTGACATCGGTGGTGGGCAAGTGATGGAGGGCATTGTCAAGGAGAGGCTGGGGGGGACCTGGAACGGTCTGGGCACCTGGACGATAGACGGCATGGATTCGTCTCAGGGAAATTGTGTCAGACAAACCTTGTGGAGTTCTGTGACTAGGTGACTAGTGCCTTGGACTGGGTAGACCAGTGGACGTCCTCTTTCTTGATTTCAGCAAGGCATTTGAGTCTGTTCCTTATGAGGGCCTGTTGGTTAAGCTGGAAAAAATGGGGATGGGGAATCGGATGGATAGGCAGTTGGCTCCAGGACCAGACCCAGAGGGTCGTGGTTGGTGGGTTGGTCTTATCCCCAAGGAGGGTCATTAGTGGGGTCCCTCAGGGATTAGTCATACTAAACATACTAAAATGCCAGCAGAATAGGCCTAACGGTCTTTCGTGTCTGCTCGTTTGGTCAGCCCCCACCCTGGGTGCTGACCTTGCTGTCCCCCTCGTCTTCTCTGGCTTCTCCCTTCCCAGTTCCGGATATTCTTGCTGCATTGGATTTTGCTTCCAGAACCCTTGCCCTGTACCTGTCCCACCCCCCTTGAAATCCTCCACTGTCTCTGCCTCCACCAGCCCCCTAGGCAGTGCATTCCATGGCTCCACCACCCTCTCAGTGAAGTAGCACCTTCTCCTTTCTCCCCTGAATCTTCCCCCCCTCCAGCTTCCACCCATGCCCTCTAGTGGCCCCCTCCCCCTTGGTCCTTGGGCCTCTCCTGCTCAACGCCTACGTCTCTGACATAAGGAAGGGTATCATGAGTGAGATGAGTTTCTTTGCGGATGACTCAAAACTGGGGGCGGTGGTGGATGGGGCGGAGGGGAGGGTGGCCCTACGGGGGACCTGGAGGCTCTGGAAAGGTGGTCTAGAAAGTGGAAGCTGAGGTTCAGTGCAGGGAAATGCAAGGTACTGCACCTGGGAGCCAGAAACTCGGGCCAGGTATACACCAGGGGGGAGGGGGGATGCTACAAGTCTCGATGGCTGAGAAGGACCTGGGGGTGGTGGTGGATGTCAAGATGAACAACTCGGAGACTTGAAGCAGGGCAGCGGCCAAGGCCAACAGGACGCTGGGATACATCGCTAGGGGGAATCACCTCCAAAAGGAAGGAAGTGATATTCCCTCTGTATGACTGCTTGGTGAGGCTGCACCTAGAGTGCTGCGTGCAGTTTTGGAGGCCACACTTAGAGGGACATTGAACTCCTGGAGAGGGTCCAGAGGAGGGCAAGTAAAATGATCTGGGGCTTGAGGGACAGGACTTATAGCGAGAGGCTCGAAGAGCTAAATATGTACACATTGGAAGAGAGAGAAGGGACCGGGGGGACATGATAGAGGTCTTCAGGTACATGAAAGGTTAAATAGGGGCGGAGCAGTCAGGGTTCTCCGAAGGAAGGCGGGGGGTGCAACTAGAGGGCATGGGTGGAAGCTGGAGGAGGGGAGGGAGAAAGATGGAGGTGCTGCTTCACTGAAAGGGTGGTGGAGCCATGGAATGAGCTTCCCATGGGGCTGGTGGAGGCAGAGACGGTGGAGGGGTTCAAGAGGAGTGGGACAGGTACAGGGGAAGGGTTCTGGAAGCAAAGTCCAGTGTAGCGAGAATATCCGGGGCTGGGAAGGGAGAAGCCAGGGAGGGCGAGGGGGGGGCAGGAAGGTCAGCTCCCAGGGTGGGGGCTGACCAAACGAGCAGACACGAAAGACCATTAGACCTATTCTTCTGGTATGTTAGTATATGTGTGAGTTCTTACCAGAGTTAGTAGGTGTAGTTTGTTATAATTATATTACTTCTAATTTATTATTGGCTAGTTCTGTGTTGCATTAGTTCCTAAAGTTTCTACAATGAAGTAGTCTTAGCTTGCAGTATACCCATTTCTAATTTAGTTGTTAGTTGTAACTTGAATTAGTACCTAAGGTTTTAATTTATGTAACCTGCTAACATGCTAAATAGCCAGCACATTAGGCCCTATGGTCTGAGTCTGTTCGGGGATTAGTTCCTACCCAGGTCACCGTTATGGCCCCCCAACCCCCAGCAGGGCTCCTCCCCCTGTTCCTATCCCAGCCCTTCTTGAACCCCTCCACAGTTGTAACCACCACCAGCTCCTCGAGCAGCGCATTCCAGTGCTCCACCTTCTCGGTGAAGTAGCGTCTCCTCGTTTCCCCCTTAGTCTCCCCCCGACCAGCCTCAGTGAGTGTCCCCTGGTGGCCCCTTCCTTCCTGAGCTGAAGCACCCCCTCTAGGTTTACCCTGTTCATTCCTTTGAGATATTTGAATACCTCGATCATATCCCCTCTGTTCCTACTTTCCTCCAGTGAGTACAGGTTGAGCTCCTCAAGTCTCTCCCCATGGGGCCTTTCTCCTAGACCTAATATCCTGGTCGCCCTCCTCTGGACCCTCTCCAGAAGAGCAATATCCCTCTCTAAGTAAGGATGCCAAAACTGCATACAATATTCAAGATGTGGTCTAACCAGGCAATTATACAGCGGCACGAGCACCTCTCAGCTCCTTGAGGTTATCCCCCTGGCTGTGCACCCCAGCATACTTCTGTGGTGTTTTTCTTCCATCTCTCACCCTGTATTTACTAACATACTAAAAGCCAGCAGATTAAGCACTGTGGTCTAGCGAGTTTACTTGGGGATCATTGCCTACCCAGGCCACTGTTATAGCTTCCCCAACCTCCCTATTGCTATTCCACAATCTACTGCCTTTTCCTTTTCTAGCCGTTCCCCTTCCACTACTTTCCCCTCTTCATCCTACTCTCCTCCATTTTTCTTGGCGTCCTTGGTGTCCAATTCTTCCTGTTTCTTGGTTGCATCTAAAATCTCTCTGGTGCTTTTTAACTCCCCCCATTCTGTCTCCTCTCCTGTCCCCCTTCCTCAAGCATCATCCTGGTTCTTTAAGCTCTTCACCTTGTTACTACTTCTGGCAGGTGACATTGAACGTACTAGCTTCACCTTGTTACTGCTGCTGGCAGATGACTTTGAACTTCATTCTGGCACCATCACAATTTCATCCTTGCAGCTTTCCAAAGATTTTAAACATCTGTAGCCTTTTCCCAGAAATTGACCAACTTCAGTCTATTGTACTTCATATATGGCCAGATGTTCTAGTTGCATCTGAATCCTGGCTGTCCTGCAAGGTGCAGAATTCGGCTGTAAGTATACTTGGCTACACTATAGCCAGGCAAGATTGCACAAAGAGGGGCGGTGGTTTTACAGTTTACGTTTCAACCGTAATCCAGTTTGACTGTTCTTATTATTTTTTCTTCCTCTTTCTTACATCCTGAGCTGAGGTCACCAAACTATTCTGCACCTGGATCATTTCTGTAATGATCCATTGCAGAAACCAGTAAAGGCTTTTTGGAATAATTTCCTTTGACTTTGTAAGTGTGAGATTATCAATATCGACTGGTTTGATGTTAATTCCCTTGCAGGTCTCCTAATCTGCTGTCAATATCTGTGCTGCATGAAAGAGGAAAGTGGAGGGGTTCAAGAGGGGCTGGGACAGGTACAGGGGAAGGGTTCTGGAAGCAAAATCCAATGCAGCAAGAATATCCGGAACTGGGAAGGGAGACGCCAGAGAAGGCGAGGGGGGCAGCAAGGTCAGCACCCAGGGTGGGGTCTGACCAATCGAGCAGACTCGAAAGACCATTAGGCCTATTCTGCTGGCATTTTAGTATGTTAGTATGTAAAGAGCACCTGAATAGGACTGTCTGTCCTTGGCTTCTCTGCCGTCTGCAGATTCTAAAGTCACCTGGGACTGGGATTTCTCTGAGCATGCAGTGGAAGCTGCATTAATAACATCTTGTAAAGATCAGAGTAAACAAGTTCTGATTTGGTTGCTGGTGAAATACCAGTGAGTCCTGAAAGTGAATCTGCAACCTGCTCTTCAGTCACTGGGAGCAGTAATTGTCTGCTGCAGTACCCTTCTTTTCCAGATAAGACTTGTAGCGACCTAACATAACACAAATGTCATGGTTATTATAAGCCCTTCCTGCATTAATACCTGGTTGTATGTCTTATCACTCTTTCACGGAATGCCTGTGTGTACAAGTCTTCATCAACTGGTTCTTTGTATGACTTAAAGCTCACATTTCACTTTGCTACATACAGAGCTTTGCGTATTTCGTGATATTTTGCCTCTGCAGCAGTTAGGTCAACATCCCGAATTTCGGTGTGCGTTTCAGCATCTCCCTTTCTCTTTCCTGGGCTGGTCTCCGGGCTTCCTTACTCCTGGGCTGCTCCCTCCTGATGTCAGTGATAGTCTTGCGTGCAGAAAATGTAGCAACTAAGAATAGTTTCTTGACTTTCTTGTGGGTTTTCTTTTGACAGAACATGCACATTGACCAGTTCAATCCATATGATTGGGACCTTGCTGATCCAGCAGTGGTAGGCAGATCTTCCTGGACTAAAAGACTCCGCCACTCATTCACACCAATGGGACTATGCCGGAGGCGCTAGGACCCCGCAGGAGCTAATCTTCAGGAGGGCTGGCTCCAGGATAGGACCATGCATGCGTAGCACTGCGAGACTTGCTCGCGCCTGTAGATGCTATCTCAGCGTCGACCCTCCTACTACCTCAGTTCTTTTCTCCTGGTGTCGAGTGCGCTTCGATGTCGACATTGTTTGCCTGCCAGAAGTCAAGTCTTCATCTGTATGACAGCAGCTATAGCCATTCAGTATTCGATTAATTTACTATTTTAGTGTTTTTCTTTTTTGTATACTTTATTCTGGTTGGATTCATACAGACATACTACTCCACCGTGGGGGAGCAGCTCAACCGTTTCTTTATACAATTAATGTAATGGAGTTTACAGAATCGGTGTACAAATCAGTTAAAAGGAAAAAATTACGAACACTGAGCTGATTGTGCCACCTAGTCTCAGAGAGACTAGAGGCCTAACAATATCTAGAGAATGGCTTTCCATACAAGTACATACATGCTGCCTAATCATCATCCAGTGGTATTTCCCTCCATTCCTGGAGTTATACTGTAAAATTATGGTATTTTCAGACTGCAGAAATACTGTATGTAGGGTTGAACATAGAGAATAATGGATGGGGAAGGGTGTGATATGAGAATTTAATGCACACCCAAGTTGTGGAATGCTTTCGCCCTCGGGGTTTATCAAAGCATCCCTAGCGAGGGTGTGCATTAAAATTCTCATATACACACCCTCCCATCTTTGACCCACATAATGGCCAGACCAGCAGTTTTTCTCAGTCCAGTTTTTGTGAGAATGTTGGCCAATGAGGCAGCAGCATAGTTTGATTGGCATGGCTCGTGAATGTCATAACAACCAGCCGGTTGTTATGGAAAATAGCAACCTGGTCAGTACACTGAGAGAAATTCCTGACCAGTTATTATAAAAGTAATAATACCCAAGGACGTGACTCTTCAATGTTACAGTTTCAGTGGGTCTGAATTTGGAATCTGGAATTCTAGAATGCTGGGAATCAGTCCTTTGGTAAAGCCTGTTCCATCTGGCCCCATATTGCCTCATGTTTGCTCAACTGGTTCCTAACCAAGTAATGAGTTCTCTGCCAAAAGTTTTACTATTTATTTTGTAATCAGCATTTAAAATCGATTTATAGGGCGATAAGAAGCACATTTTATAGGGTCTTGTCCCGGTTTAGGGGGAACTGTGGTGGCTGACCTCAGTGAAGGGGGTAAAAGCCCCTCCTCTAGTGATTGACATATAACCTCTGTTAGAAGTCCACCCATGGTATCCCAGATATGTCTGTAAAATTCTGCAGGGATCCCATCAGGTCTTGGTCCCTTCCCTTTTTTTAATTCGCCATATAGCCTCTTTAAAGAGGACCTTCACCAGTCCTTTTGACTTCATGCATAAATTACCCCTTCTTGCATTGATTCTGGAATTGTATTTCATTACTGTCTGCTGCAGTTAGTTTTTGCATTGTGAGCTGCCAAAAATTGCAGGGTGTACCAGGGCTTCTGTGGACCTAGGATTGTACTGCTGACATCGCTATAGGGCAGAGTCAATTTCGCAAAAAAAAAAAACATAGTGACAAGGCATTTGGGTCTTGGCATAATGCATTGCCTACAGGGTGTCTTGGGGGAGGGGGAACACATTATGTATAGTGAGTACTGGTAGGTTTCCCTTGCAACATTGTTGCAACTGCATGGTACTGCGCAGTGCAAGTCACTCCCCTATCCTACAATGATGTCACCAGGAGCTAGCAGCCCAGCAGCTAAACATCAAAGGCAAGTGTAGCAGGGCTCAAAAACAAATCCAAATTATGGAAGGCAGTGTAAACCTTGGCCACAAATCACAGATGCACACACCCTTTCAGATCTAGTACTGCATATAATAACTACAAGTTGTAATTTTTTGGACCATCACTGAAGTTCCTCTTTAACCTCCTCAAGAGTAATAGGTATGCGCCTAAGAGGAAAGCGCCCGCTAAGGGCTGGATACAGAGCAGATGGGAAAGACCGACAGGCCTATTCTGCTGGCTTTTAGTATGCTTAAGTTGCTCCTGTTATTCAAGTTCAAGGAGGGTAACTCCATGCTCTCAAGAAAAGCCTCTGGTTTGCCATCTAGTGAACTGGGAAGAACAGTGTATCATAACATTCTTTAAAAGTGTCATTTATTTCTTTCTGTTCACAAGTGAGAGAGATGTCTGCCCTAGCCATTCTGAGGATAGTCCTTTCCACTTTTTTTTGTTCTACTAGACCCGCTAACCACTTGCCTGCTCTGTCACCTTCAAAATGTGTGTGGGATTTAGTGATTAGGAGGTCCCTTTCCAGTTTCCAGGATTCTGTTTGGTTCACGGCACCCTTCAGTGTTCCAAGTTTCCTGGCTACACTGGATTTGGGGTTAGTCATAGCCGCCTTTTCTGGGGTATGAATTTTGCGGGCAATGTTACGCACAAGCGCTCGCTCTCTCTAACATACTAAAATGCCAGCAGAATAGGCCTAACGGTCTTCGTGTCTGCTTTCGTTGGTCAGCCCCACCCTGGGATCCTGACCTTGCTGCCCCTCGCCTTCTCTGGCTTCTCCCTTCCCAGTTCCGGATATTCTTGCTGCACTGGATTTTGCTTCCAGAAACCTTCCCCTGTACCTGTCCCACCCCTTCTTGAACCCCTTCACCGTTTCTGCCTCCACCAGCCCCCTGGGCAGTGCATTCCATGGCTCCACCACCCTCTCAGTGAAGTAGCACCACCTCCTTTCTCCCTTGAATCTTCCTCCCCCTCCAGCTTCCACCCATGCTCTTTAGTTGCCCCCTCCTCCTTCTTCGAAGCACCCTGACTGCTTCTCCCATATTTACCCCCTTCATGTACCTGAAGACCTCTATCATGTCCCCCGGTCCCTTCTCTTTGCCAGTGTGTACATATTTAGCTCTTTGAGCCTCTCCCCATGGGTTCTGCTCCCAAAGCCCCAAATCATTTTGGTTGCCCTCCTCTGGACCCTCTCCAGGAGTTTAATGTCCCTCTTTAAGTGTGTCCTCCAAAACTGCATGCAGTACTCGAGGTGTGGCCTCACCAAGCAGTTGTACAGAAGGAGTATCACTTCCCTCCTTCTGGAGGTGATCCTCTAGCGATGCATCCCAGCATCTTGTTGACCTTGGCTGCTGCCCTCCTACAAGTCTCTGAGTTCATCTTGACTTCCACCACCACCCCCAGGTCCCCCTCAGCCATTGAGACTTGTAGCATTCTCTCTCCCCCCCCCAGGGTGTACACTTGGCCCGAGTTTCTGGCCCCCAGGTGCAGTACCTTACATTTCCCTGCAGTGAATGTCAGCTTCCACTTTCTAGACCATCTTTCCAGAGCCTCCAGGTCCCCCTGTAGGGCCACCCTCCCCTCCTCCCCATCCACCACCGCCTCCAGTTTTGAGTCATTCACAGAGAGACTTATCTCACTCCTGATACCTGTCCTTATGTCAGAGATGTAGGCGTTGAACAGGAGGGGCCCAAGGACTGATCCCTGTGGGACCCCACTAATGACTGACTCTGGGGGTTGAGACTATCCGGCCAACTACGACCCTCTGGGTCCGGTCCTGGAACCAATTGTCTATCCATCTGATCATCTGGTTCCCCACCCCATTTCTCCCAGCTTATCCAACAGGCCCTCCTGAGGAACAGAGTCCAATGCCTTGCTGAAGTCTAGAAAGAGGACGTCCACTGGTCTACCCAGGTCCAAGGCACTCATCACCCAGTCATAGAACTCCACAAGGTTTGTCTGAGCCACGATTTCCCGGGACAAATCCATGCTGTTTATCGTCCAGGCACCCTGACTTTTCAGGTCCCCCAGCCTCTCCTAGGCAATGCCCTCCATCACCTTGCCCACCACCGATGTCAGGCTGACAGGCCTGTAGTTCCCTGCCACCTCCCTTGATCCCCCCCTATGTGGATAGGCTCTATATGCGCCACCCACCCTGTCCTCAGAGAGATGGTGAAAAGCTCCACCAGGGGTTTTGCCAGGACATCCACAAGTTCCTTCAGTACTTTGGGATGTAATTTATCCAGCCCTGGTGCTTTCTCCGTCTTAAGGGACCTGAGGGCTTCCCTTACTCATTCTGCTGTGATGTCCACCTCTGCTACCTCTTCTCCCTGCTTAGCCTCTCTAGCTCATGCGTGTGGTTTTTTTTTTTTTTTTTTTGTTATAAGCTGTATATGAGATAGTTTTGCCTTTTATGAAAGCTTTTAGGGCATCCCAGACATAATGAATGTGTCCCTTTATCCTTATTCAGGGCCATGAATCTCTTTACCCTATTAGAGATAAAACCAATGTACTGGGGATCTGCTAAAATAATTGGGTCCATTCTCCATGTAGTTGCAGGGGGGACTTGGGGAGAGACCCGCAATGCCAACCTCAGGGGAGCATGATCCGAAACCTTTATGTGCCCATAGCTAACCATCATGTCCTCTGTTACCATCATAGCGGGAATGAATATGTAATCTATTCGGGTGTAGAGGTGGTGGGCATGGGAATAGGAGTATTCTTTTACATCAGAGTGAGTACATCTCCATGACTCCACTAGGACCCTTGCTAACATACTAACATACTAAAATGCCAGCAGAATAGGCCTAACGGTCTTTCGTGTCTGCTCGTTTGGTCAGTCCCCAACCTGGGTGCTGACCTTGCTGTCCCCCTCGCCTTCTCTGGCTTCTCCCTTCCCAGTTCCGGATATTCTTGCTGCATTGGATTTTGCTTCCAGAACCCTTCCCCTGTACCTGTCCCACCCCCTCTTGAACCCCTCCACTGTGTCTGCCTCCACCAGCCCCCTAGGCAGTGCATTCCATGGCTCCACCACCCTCTCAGTGAAGTAGCACCTCCTCCTTTCTCCCCTGAATCTTCCCCCCTCCAGCTTCCAGCCATGCCCTCTAGTGGCCCTTCCTCCTTCCTTGAGCACCCGACTGTTCCTCCACTATTTACCCTCTTCATGTACCTAAAGACCTCTATCATGCCCTCGGTCCCTTCTCTCTTCCAATGTGTACATATTTAGCTCTTGAGCCTCTCCTCATAGGTCCTGTCCCCAAGCCCCAAATCATTTTGGTTGCCCTCCTCTGGACCCTCTCCAGGAGGTTAATGTCCCGCTTTAAGTGTGGCCTCCAAAACTGCCGCAGTACTCAAGGTGCAGCCTCACCAAGCAGTTATACAGAGGGTATCACTTCCCTCCTTCTGGAGGTGATCCCCTAGTGATGCATCCCAGCATCCTGTTGGCCTTGGCTGCTGCCCTCCTACAAGTCTGAGTTGTTCATCTTGACATCCACCACCACCCCCAGGTCCCTCTCAGCCATCGAGACTTGTGAGATTCCCCCAGGGTGTACACTTGACCTGGGTTTCTGGCCCCCAATTGGTGCCGCACATTCCTGCATTGAACCTCAGACCACTTTCTAGACCATCTTTCCAGAGCCTCCAGGTCCCCTGTAGGGCCACCCTCCCCTCCTCCCCATCCACCACGCCCCCAGTTCTGAGTCATCTGCAAAGAGACTCATCTCCTCCTGATTCCTGTCCTTATGTCCGATCGTGGCGTTGAACAGAAGGGCCCAGGACTGATCCCTGTGGAACCCCACTAGCTAGCCCTCCTTGGGGATGAGACTATCCCCCAACCTACGACCCTCTGGGTCCGGTCCTGGAGCCAATTGCCTATCCATCTGATCATCCTGGTTCCCACTGTGCCAGCTTATCCAACAGGCCCGCGTGAGGAACAGGTCAAATGCCTTGCTGAGAGTCTAGAAGAGGACATCCACTGGTCTACCAGGTCCAGGCACTTGTCACCCAGTCATAGAACTCCACCAGGTTTGTCTGACACGATTTCCCGGGATGAATCCATGCTGTCTGTCGTCCAGGCACCCTGACTTATCCAGGTCCCCCCAACCTCTCATGACAATGCCCTCCATCCCTTGCCCACCACGAGGTCAGGCTGACAGGCCTGTAGTTCCCTGCCACCTCCCTTGATCCCCCTGTGGATAGGCACTATTCGCCACCTTCCAGTCTTGGGGCACCCACCCTGTCCTCAGAGAGATGGTGAAAAGCTCTGCCAGGGGTTTTGCCAGGACATCTGCAAGTTCCTTCAGCACTCTGGGATGTAATTTATCCGGCCCTGGTGCCTTCTCCATCTTAAGGGAGCTCAGGGCTTCCCTCACTCTCTGCTGTGATTTCCACTTCCGGTACCCCTTCTCCCTGCTTAGCCCTCCCCCCACCTGCCATTGATGCCTCCCTCTCCCCAGACCTGCCCGATCGGTGAGGCCCCCCCCTCAGTGTCTGTCTCTTCCCATGTGATGCAGCACCCCATTTCCCTTGTGAAAACTGAGGTGGAGAGTACTCATTTAGTACCTCAACCTGCTCCCCCGGGTCTTGTGCCCATCTCTCCCCTGATTTAATCCTGCTAATCTGCCCCTTCACCCTTCGTTTTTCCCCAATGTATCTAAAGAACCCCTTGTTCCCTCTCCTAATTTCCCTGGCCAGGTTCTGCTCCTTCCTTGCCTTAGCTGCCCTCACCACCCTAGTGGCCCTTCTAACCATCAGCTCGTACTCCCCTCGATCCCTTTCACTCCTTGAGCACTTGAATTGCTTATAGGCTGCTTTCTTTCCCCGCACCACCTCCTGGACCTCCCTGGTCCACCAGCAGGGTTTTGGGCCCTATCGCATTTCGTCCTGACTCTTGCACAGGTGCTGGTGCATCCTGCCCCCTCTCCCTGATGATTTCCACCTACTATCAGCATCCATGTCTGACCCAATCCCATCAAATGCTCCTTAAGGATCCTTCCATTTCCTTAAATCCACCCTGCGAAGTGGGTTACTTCCGTCTTTGTGCAGCCTTCTACCCCTCCTTGGTCCAGGCAGAACCAGACCGTGGCATGGTCACTCCGCCAATGGGTCCCTTACCTCCAGGCCCCCAATCTGGTCACTGTCTGCCAGGACCAATCCAGTACCAGTGCCTCCTGGTGGTTCCCTCACCTGCTGAGTTGAGGGCAGCGTCTTGAAGAGACATCCAACAACCTCTGTTCCCCTAGTCACAGAGGATGTCATAGTCTCCCAGTCTGTTCCTGGCATGTTTAAGTCTCCCAACACCACCACCGTTCCTCTGCCCAGTCTGCAGTGTCTCCTAACATCTGCCACCAGACTGTCCTCCAGCTCCTCCGCCAGGGCAGGGGTCTATACACCACTCCTATTTTACCCTCTTGCCCCCCTTGTTATCAGGTGACCCCAATCGCCTCCCCGGTTCCTCCGGCCTCCTCCTCCCCCTATGCCAATGCAGTTTTGACTATCATTGCTACCCCTCCTCCCTTCCCTCCCTGTCCTTCCTGAACATTAGTGTATCCTCCAGGTTCAGGTCCCAGTCATGTCTTGCAAGTGGCCTAGAGTCTCAGTGACACTGCCCATCCACCTGCTCCCTCAGTTAGCTCGCCTGGAGCTCAGGCATTTTATTGCCCAAGCTCCTGGCATTTATGAGACACCTTCCACCCTTTCCCTAGTTCCATTTCCCCTGCTGGTGTTCCCATGGGGATTCTGTTTCCCGTCTGCACTTTGCCAGTTGGCCTTTTCTGCAATCCTCCTGGTCCCCAGGGGGTGAGACAGAGTCCCTCCTTTACGGCACCCCCTTGACAGCCTTTTCTCCCATCCACCCCCTTCACAAGTTTAAACCCACTTTTCACCAATGAGCCCTCTGTTTTTCAACTTAGGATTCCCTCCCAAATTGAGATGTAGTCTATCTCTAGCATACAGCTCCTTATCCTCCCAGGTCTCCCCAAATCCCCCATCAACCCCATACCCTCTGGCTCCACCACCCCTGGGCCACTGGTTTATCTCCCTAATTTTCCTTTTGTGTTCCCCACTAGCCCTTGGCATTGGCAAGTTTCCGAGAAGGAAACTGTGCATCCTATCATGCCACAGACCCTGGCGGCTCCTGAATCTTGCCTGTATCTCTAGCTACTATTTCCTCAATGTCATTGTACCCAGGTGGACCAGTATGTCTGGGGACCCCACAATCCTTGCCAGCTGATATACCTCGTGTTAGCCCTGTGCACCGTTAGTCCAGGGAAGCATCTTGTTCTAACTGGCCAGGCTTCTCCCTCCCTATCCCATTTGATACCCCTGATCACAGAATCCCCCAGCAGGAGCACTCTGACCACTCCTTTTCCTCCATTTCCCCCCCCTTCCATGTCCCTCATCCTTTCTACAGGCCCCTCCACCCAGCCGGCTCCGTGTTCCTCCCCCTTTCTGGGTGCCACATGCCACCCCTCCTTATTTACCATGGCCACCCTCCCTCAATCCTATGCCTCTCTCCTCCTGGGTATCCTTCTGTTCCTACTAAATTCCCCTCACTGCTTCATAACTGGTCCTTCTCCCCATCTGCTAAACTAGCCTCGAACATCCTCCCTTCCTTCCTGTCTCCATTTAGTTCCTCCTTTCTAGTCATTGCTCCCTGGCTTAAACCCTCAGCTCCTTTACTGAATCCTCCTTGTACTTCTGGTCCTTCTCCTTTACCTTCCCTCCCAACTGGTCCTTCTCCTTGCGCTTTCCCCTCTTCCCCTGCCCCTCCTGCTCTGATTCACTGCTCCCCCATTCTTCTGCATTCCAGGTCCCCCCGTTCTTCCTGCTATCTGGCCCCTGCCTCCCACTCCCCTCCCTTTCCATCTCTTAACTACCCGTCATGGCTACATCACCCCCCTCATCCTTGAGCAGAAGAAAGGTGAGCGGTTTACTGAGTGTAGGTCTGATCCACCTCCCTTGCTTCCTTCTGTCCAGCCCTGGCCATCTGCCTACTTCCCTGAGAATGTTGTCCCTCAGTCCCCCTTGTGAGGGCCCCAGTTACCTGCCTGCTTCCTTGGTAGTGTCCTTTTGCACCCCCCTCTGCCAGGTTCCTATGTGACCCTGAGTATTCTCCTGCACTCCTTTCTTACCCCCACCCCCGTTGCTTGGTGCGAAAAGCCCTGTGGGAGATTCCCACACCCTTCCCAACCATACCACCCCTTCCCCCAGCTTTCTCCTAATGCCCGCAACCTCCTCCCTAAGCTGTGCTGGCTAGTAGCCTGCTAGGCAACCACCAGACTTCAAGCCCAGTCAGTATCATGGCTGCTCCACACCCTATGCACCCCATCACCCTCCCAAAGATGCGGCCCTAATGATGTGTGGTTCCATCCCTTCCAAATAGGTTTCCTTGGGTGAGCCACCAGGTTCCCCAGTCCAAGATACCCTACTGCCACAATCAGGTCACCACTAATCTTAGACAGTCCCACTGTACACCAGTAGCCCTGTTACTAGGTGCAGTACAACACGTTAAACTTATAAAGGAAATGAACAACTCCGAAAGCTCCTCTCTCCCAGCCTTTAAATCCTACCCCCAGTGGCTAGAACTACATGAGCTGCACCTGCAGCCTTTCCTCAATTGCAGGGCAGGTGTTCCCCTTTAAATTTGCAGACTTCTGGGGAGGGAGGGTGGGGAGGTGGGTCTTGAGGCAGACACCTGACTCGAGAGAGAGTGTATCAGCCCTGTGTCTCCCCTCAAGCCCAGCAGCCAAAGAACCAGGCCCAAGCAAATCCCACCAAATAGGTTTTAAATCAGAAGAAATAGGCCTCTACCAGCGCAGCCTGTTACACAGTGAAACCTTCACAAAATAAGCCCCCCTTACAGCCACCAAATCCGTTTACAAACATCCAGCAGCACCCCAAACAATACCCTGCTAGCCCCTTAGAAGTAAGAAAGAAAAGAACCAACCTACCAAGTAAAATCCACAAGAACCCTGTGAAAACAACAGCAGCAGCTTCTGTCCTGGAACACAACTGATCCTGTCCCCTTCCAGTTCTTTCTGTTAATTAAATCATTTAGCGCTGCCATGCTCTTAGGATAGGGTTTTAGTTTGTTTTCCAGAGTGGTCCTGAACCGCATCTAAATAGGTATTAAAATCTCCCCCCCAATCAGTGTTATTAGGAAATGGGGTCAATGTGACCCTAAGTGGGTAAAAAAAAATCAGAGGATTCGAAGTTGTCCATAGACCGATACAAATGTTATACCCTTCCCCACCATGTCCACTTCAGCTGTGGCATATCTGCCTTGTGGGTCTGGAACCCATTTAAGTGTGTTATGTGGCAGGTCCGGGTGGAGCCATATTGCCACCCCTCTTGCCTTGGAGGTGAATGGGTCCACCAGGAGACCCCCCCCCCCAAAGGACTGAGCCAGGTTATCAGATTCATCTTTATGAAGATGAATTTCTTGTAATAACGCCACCCCCCGCTCTTTATGTATGACCAGACCCTCTTTCTTTTTACTGCAGTTTTCAGCCCATTGACATTTCAAGTCCGCACATTTAAGTTTGCCGTTTTGTAAAAGTAAAGTTATAAATATCCATTGTATATACGTAGTACCTTTGTGCAAAATTTCCTGAGTTGTCTGATGAATCCATATTTTTTAACCTTGTTAACATCCCCTAAACCATAACTAACTAAATCCAAAATTTCCCCATCACCCTCCCCATGAACTCTGATTCCCTCTTCGCTTGTATAGTCAATCCCATTTTTAAATGTCCCTACCGCCTCCCCCCCTTTTCCTTTTCTTCCACCTACCATACCCTGCTTATTGTGCATATGCACCATGATTCTCACCCTCTACTTATCGTTGAAGGAGCTCCTGGATCTACTACACCAAAAGAGGGCATTCCTTATGCAAATAAAAACTTTCTGCCCTATTCAGGCATCACTATGGCTCTGCGGAAGGCCTAAGTCCGGCTCTCCCAGCTGGCCCCAGGAAGGCGCTCGCTAAATTATACAGCCTATCACACTGCCCCAGTGGAAATGTGTGTGCAACCGATTTGGGACAATGGCAAAAAAGGCCCACATTACGCCCTGTGTGGCGCACGTCTCGCAGTCCCCTGCCACTTCAATATGTCATCCACAGTCTGTCAACATTGCTCTACCTTTAATCTAAAAATAATCCCCTTCTGCTGATATGCGAAATCGGGTCTTCCCCTTGGAGCTGACGCCTGCATTGCCCGTGCAGCCTTTGTAAGCTACATGGCCTGCCTTTTACCCATGTATGCGTCGACCTCCCCCTGTCCTGCTATTAGACTATAATAGCCCAATCCCCACACTGGCCTACAACATGTAGGCAGTAACTTCAAACAATTAAAACATATTAAATTGAACTCTTTCTGGTATAAGGTAAAACATTATTAAAACAAACTTTTTCTAGGCTGTAAAATTAGTGTTTTAAAGATCAAACTGGTCAAAATGTCCCTGCAAGGTTGAAGCCTAGTTATCATGTCCAAAGATTTCTTGAGACCGAGCCTACCGGGGAGACAGGGTGGGAAATTTCCAGGAGCCCTCTAAGACCTGCCCTGATAGGCCTCCAACCATGGAGTTGTGGACTCGGAGGGACCCATCTCTAAAACCCCCTCCCCCGAGTTACCTTCTAGTTTGGCATCTCACTGTCTGTGATATCAGTTCAGCCATCATTTTCAACCCATTCATGTTGTTCACATTGCAGCAATCCCTGCACATGTTATATCGCCGCCTCTGGGTCTGTAAACACACGTTGTCGGCTGCCTGGATATTGGATGATCAGCCTTGCCGGATAGGCCATAGTAAAAGGACAGATAATATTGTGGAGTTTGCGCTTCAGTTCCACAGATTCTTGTCTCATAACTTGAAGTGGCCTGGAGAACTCTGGGAAGATGCTCACCCGAGAGCCTTGAACCAGTATCGGCTCACATTTCAAGCAGCAGCAAGGACATCCTGGCGATCTTGAAATTGGAGAAATTTCACCAGCATATGGCATGATTTTTGCTTCGGAGTCCGTTTTTGTCTAGGTGAGCGATGAGCCTGTTGTATTTCTAGGGACACTTGCAGGAAGTGCTAGGGTTTTTTGCAGCCAATCCTTTATAAAACTTATACAGTCCCTTCCTTCCAACCCCTCCGGGAGACCCACTAGCTGAATGTTACAGCACCTCTCTCGATTTTCATGGTCATCCACCACCTGTTTCAAAATCTCTGTCCTTCATAGCTTGTTGCAGCTATGCTAATATGTAGACTGTTTTGTCTTCTTGGGCACTTATTCTAGATTCCGTCTCAGTTATACGGGTTGCATGGGCCTCCACTGCCTCCTAGGTAGTATTCACTGTTTGCTGCAGATGTATTTGTGCCGTCATGTTGTCAAAGCCAGATTGTATCCATGTACCCAGGTCATATTTCAGGTTCCGGAGCATCCCCTCCAAGTTCTGGTAATTAGCTTCCATGACTATATTTGCACTACTTCCCTCTGGTTCCTGTGGGGGAGGGCCTCTCGGTGGATCTGTAGGCCCCGATGCACTGTTGAAGTTAGGATGCTGATTAAAGCATATTTTTGCCTGTTTCTTTGCAGATTTCGATGTAGGTGGCATTGATGCCGTAATATCTTGGCCTGTGTGAACATTTTGGGCTCGGTTAGGGCAGGATGGTGCAGATTTAGAGTAGATCCAGCTGGAGCTTTTCTAGTTCACCTCCATTCAGCTCCCAGGCTTAGCCACCCCCCACAAGTGTTCTTTTCTTATTTAAAAAAAAAAAAAATTTTAATAAAAAATGAAGAGGAAGAAATTCTCAGCCTGCCATCAACGGACTCTACTGTAAACCGTAGCGGTGACGGTAGAGAGACTTTGTTTGAAAGCTGTGGTGGCAGTGGGGCTGTCTGGTCTGTTGCCCTTTGCGGGGGGATGGTGGTGTTCGACCAAGGGCAGTCCGTTGCACGGGGTGGGGGGGGAGGACAGTCCGCCCGAAGCACAAAAACAGTGGTTCCAGTTCCTAGCTCCGCTTGACCTCAAGCTCTTCTTCCTCCTCCCGTCGGTGGAAGAAGAAATGGTACCGCTCGAGGTCACCCTCTGGTGCATCGGGGTCATCGGTGGTGGTGGTGGCGAGCGTCAGGCCTGACCTGACATAAATGGGGTCCTCTTCCCTGTTCTTAATGGCCGTGATCTTCGACACCGGGCCCTTTCCCTCTATGCGATGGGGCTCAGGTGACGGGCTGCTCTTTTTAGAGCAGGGGGTTTGATGTCTGCCTAGTTGATTTTGCCACTGGACCCGGTTCGGGGGCCTTCAGGTCTCGGAGCCACCGGTCCATGGCAGAGTCAGGCAGGCAGGATATGCGCGGTGCCTACTCTGGTGCCAGCACCATCGATGCCGACCTCTTATGCCTGCTCCCTCACCTTTTCTTCTGCAGGGGCCGGCATGGGTACCACTTTCCTTCTCCCCCTTTCTTCAGGTCTAGGGCCAGGATGCCTGGTGCCGCGGGTGGTGCCAACCGGTGCTCTGTGGAATTCCGGTGGAATGAAGTTCAGTGGAATTTCTTTTTTTCCGCGAATGTCACTGTGGACATTTTGCGGAATGGATCTTAGTGGTGCCCTGTCGAAGAACCAGTGAAATTCCAGTAGACATTCCACTGGTGGAATTGATATTCCGCACTGATTCTGTTGGCGAAATTCCGCATTCCGCGCAGCACTAATTACGCCTCCGTGAATGGCGCTGGACTCAACGCTGTTCTGGGTGGCGGAGTCTTTTGTGATTCTGGACCTGCCTTTTGGAGATCTTTATGGGGTAGAAGTGGATCTGGATGAGTCTCCATATCCTACTTTGTTTGAGACGCATTGGATGACTCATTTTAGAGGCTAGAAGGCAAGCCTTCTGTATCAGCAGAGCCTGTGATGTAGTTTTACCTCAGGGATATGGGGTCCACCATAACATTTCCGACTTCTTCTGTGGACGGAAGCAGACTTCTACACCTGGAGTTTCTTCAGTACAAGTACACCCTGTAGAACACGTTAAATTCAGTGGTCGAGAGTCTTCTGGTCTCTACTGCTCCATTAATAGGGGCTTATAGCCCAAAAATCAGCTAAAGCTTTTATAGACTCCTATGACACTGCCCCAGGGTGACTACTGTTGGCAGTGATTATTGGTTCGACCCTTGGATTGAGCTCTGGAGGGTGCTCAGACTCCTGCTGCCCGGGACACCGTCGTCATTCTTGTAACAGCCAGTCCTTTCAAGGTAAGGGCCTGGAAGCCCTTGTCAAAATTCCAACTCCTTATCTGCCAAAAGAAAAAAAAAAAACAATTTTGCAGCAGAAGACACAGGGCCCGGTACCATCCTCCTGGATCTGGCCCAAGTACCACCTCTGCTGTCTGAGGTGGATGCCTCTCAACGCAGTAGAAGTTGTTCCTAGTCAAGACAGAACACAGCTTCTTACTACTTTTGCTCGTTTCCAAGATAACAGGCGGCATACTCCCTTTTTTCGACCTTGAAAGGTTAAACATGTGCCTGTTCAGTGAGGAGTTCACTACAACCTTGGTATTCAGGCCTTCACTTCGTAGACGATTGGCTCCGATCTGGGTTAGAGTCTCAGGAAGAAGTTGCCACAGCTTCTCGCATGCTTTCTTCCAGGAGGGGTTTTCTGAATCAGGGAAGGTGCCAGATTCACCTTCCCAAAGGGAGCCATCCTGGATACATCCAGGGTGAGGGTTCTTCCTTCTGAGAACAGATGAAAACGACATTTCAGATGTCTCGCTACTTCACAGAAAGCGAGACTGTCCGGGCCCTTTCGATGCAGCAGATGCTGGGACTTATGCCCTCGTCCGCAGCAAATAGTGGTCTTCAGCTGCGCATCCACATAAATAACAGAATCTCGGACAAAATTACTTATATGATAGCCGCAGTTGGCCTAACTTCTGCTCAGCCTACCTATACCCTTTAAATCCCAGATCACCATCTCCACTGTTGCTCTCCTGATCGGTTAGTGAGCTCACTGTCAGGACCTTCACATTCAGGTGTGAAGCCAGGAGTTAGGAGCATCATCTTCTCATAAAATGAGATGAGGGCTGTCTTGTACGCTTTCCAAGTCCTGAAGGAGGCCCTCTGCCATGAAGTGATTCCACTTCGGACAGATGACAGAATTGTGATGTTTTCATTAACAGCCTTGTGGAACACACTCCTACCCTCTGTGCAGGAAGGCTGTGGGGAGGTGAGAGTGGCGCCTTGAACACGTTGCGTCAGTTCAGTCATTGTGCAGTCACTATTCGAACAGTGGGGCAGTCAGGACCTGGTCCTTTCTTCGTCCCCATCTCAATGCAGTTCTGCCTCTGTCCTGCTTCAGAAATCCAGACCCCTGGTGTTTGTCAGGATGTATTCGCTGCAGTGGAAAAGATGCTCCTGTACACTTCCCTCCTCTTCCCTTGGTTCAGAGGGTGCTGCTCAAGTTGTAGGCAAATGGGGGCAGGATGATTCTCATCATCCCAGACTGGCCTCGGCAGATACAGTTTGCGTAAATGGTCGGTCAGAATTTCCCCCGAGGGGACTCCCTCTACGAGCGGCCCCTCTGACACAGGAACTTGGTCCATCCTTCCTACACTCCCTTCATCTCCATGCCGGGCTCCTGAGGAGATGAGTGTACAAGTTTTAGGTTTCCAGACAATCGTAGGGATCTTCTTGGCTCCGCATAGACCATCCACCAGGAGGACTTGGGCAGCTAAGTGGTTTCACTTCACCTTCTGGTGTGCAAAGTTTCATCTGGATCCTTTTAGTTGCCCCCAAGTAAAATTTTGTGGTGCCTCGTGAACCTGTTGAACACAGGTCCGCATTTCATGGCAGAGAATGTTAACCTCTCCGCGTTTTCAGACTGTCTTGAGCCGTAGACATGTCACTGGCTCAGTCACCGTTACTCAAGTTTTGCTTCTCCCTCTTTACTTCGTTAACTCCAGTATGAAGGAGAGCGTTCCCTTTATCTCTCTGAATGTTAAGAGGGTTTTGCGATTTTGCATTGACCAAACGAGGAGATATGCATCTGAGCAACAATTGTAGCTTTTTGAATACCTTGACTGGGTTGGCCTGTTGCCATGAGATGTATTTCTGCCTCGTTAGTAGCATGTCTTCGACACTACTAGTCCATGATACAGCTCAAGCTGGAAGGCTTAGTTCTCACCACTCTACGGGAGCGGTTGTGACTTTCCTGGTGGAGATTTGTAATATACCTGTTACCGACCTTTGCAAGGCGGCACGTTGGAGCTCAGTGCATACCTTTGTAAAGCATTATGTTCTGGGTGTCCATGTCTGACAGCTAACTTTCTTTGGCAGGACAGTCCCTATGGACTTCTGTCCTGAGTGAGCTTTGTCTCCTACCACCCTACTTGGTGGGGGTTTGATTTTTAGCTCGGCACTCTCCCATTAGTTTGAATGAGTGGTGGAGACTTTTAGTCCTGGAAGATATGGAAATTATGTACTTACGGTAATTCTTGATCTTCTTGGACGAAGTCTCCACCACTCATTCACACGCCCACCCACCATCCCCTGAGCTCTCATTCTGTTTTGATTTTCACTTCCTTGTTGTTCAGGCTGTGAAGACATTGTGAATTGACCCTTCTTATATGGGTCATCCGGCCCTTCGCATGGCCAAAAGTTAGGGTTAGGTTTTCTTTCTTTAGTTTACACTGCACCTCCTTGGTCGAAAAGATACAGAGATGGTTGGAGGGTCAACGTCGAGATAGCTTATACAGGTGCGAGCTAGTCTCGTGGTGCCGTGCATGCATGGTTCTATCCCAGTGCCAGCCCTCCTAAAGATTTTTGGCTCCTGCAGGGTCCTGGCACCTCTGGCGTAGTCCCATTAGTGTGAATGAGTGGTGAAGACTTCGTTCAAGAAGATCAAGAATTACGGTAAATGTCATTTCCATTTCTTCCCCTTTTGTTTTTTTGATCTCAAGATGAACAGGAGTAAGAGTTAAGGATGCGTTCTTTGTGAATTTTAAGATTACGTGCACTGGTATATTTAGCATAAGTTTCTGTGTCATACAGTATTGAGTTCAGTGAGCCTGTCAAAGTCAGACTTGAGTCTTTTGTGGACTTCGCCTTCTGTACATTGTATGGCCTCTATGAATTTCGAGACCAGTTTGTTGCATTGCTTACAGTTTCTCTACTGTCTGCCTAGCATAACACATTTGCTCCAGTCAGTCCCCTTGATGCACTTTGAAGGCAGAAGATGACGAGCCACTTCGTTAGTTATCACTGTTCCATTTTTAATTTGAAAATAGAAGTTTAAAACCTTGTTATGAAAATGTGTAATTGCAATTATAACACTACATTTCATCCTCTTGTTTTGAAGACGGTGTAAATTGGCTAACTAAAATGTGCACACTTACGTAGACTGCACTCCTCATTAAAGGTTCAGACACACAGCGTGTGCATTCTACAATATCTAACATACTAAAATGTCAGCAGAATAGGCCTAGCAGCCTTTTGTGTCTGCTTGTTTGGTCAGCCCCCTGGTTGACCTTTGACAGTTGACCATTAACATTTTGGCCCGAAATATACAGCTTGTCTAGGAAATGTCAGTATGAACATGCATATTAAATTTCATGATCCTATTAGTTATTGAGTTATAACCCTATGATATATGTGCCCGTAGTCTGAGTAACAAGCTTCCTGAATTAGTGGCCGTGATGGAGGAGTAACATCTGGATACCGTGGCAGTCGCAGAAACATGGTACACACAAAACCATGACTGGGACGTAAACATACCAGGATACTCTATCTACAGGAGGGACAGGGAGGGTAAAAGAGGAGGAGGAGGAGTAGCTCTTTACATAAGGGAAGGAATCAAAGCAACATAAAAAAAGGGTAAACAGGGAGGAGAAGAAGCACTGTGGGTAAATTTGGAGACTGGCAATGGCACCACAATCCACATAGGGTTGTATACAGACCCCCTTCTCAGGGGAGGAAATGGACAAGGAAATGATAGAATATACTTAGAATGGCAGAAAGGGAGATATTGCTGATGGGTGATCTGAATATGCCAGATGTTCACTGGAGTGCAGTTGCAGCAGCCACTTCGAAGAGTGGGGTTATTCTAGATGCCCTACAGGGGGCATGCCTTAGACAACTAGTATTGTAGCCCACTCGAGAGGGAGCAATCTTAGACCCGGTTCTCTCAAATGAAGGGAGAGGATCACAGATATAGAAGTGGGTAGCCATCTGGGAACTAGCGACCATGGGACACTATGGTTCACAATAAACACAGCAATAGAGTCGAGCCATACAAAGGCAAAAGTACTGGACTTCAGGAGGGCTGACTTTGCCAAAATGGGTGAGTGCCTAAGGAATGCACTAGCAAATGGGCAGGAAGGAGGGGTGGAAGAACAATGGGGAATAATAAAAACTGCCATCACAGAGCCTTTATGTGAAGCAAATAGAACAAAACTATGTAA
Organism: Neoceratodus forsteri; assembly: GCA_016271365.2. Classification (NCBI taxonomy): domain Eukaryota; kingdom Metazoa; phylum Chordata; order Ceratodontiformes; family Ceratodontidae; genus Neoceratodus; species Neoceratodus forsteri. The sequence continues at coordinate 493,675,580 of JADMNL010000022.1, forward strand.
GAAACCACTATGGTTCTCAAAGGAAGTGGCAGTGAAGGTTCAAGAGAAAAAGAAAGCATTCAGGAAGTACAAGGAATTGCAGAAGGAGCAGGACAGAGAACTGTATCAGTTAAAGCAAAAGGAAGCTGGGAAGGCAGTCAGAACAGCAAAGCCACAAACCGAGGAAAAGATGGCCAACTCAGTTAAGAAGGGGGATAAAACCTTTTATAGGTACATCAGGAAGCGAAGGGAGGGATAGTGAGGCTTAATAAAGCGCAGGGAGGGTGGGCAGAGGGTGACTGTGAAAAGGCAGAGATACTAAACAAATATTTTTGCTCAGTATTTACAAAGGAAGAGGGCGAGGTACCTAAAACAAACAGTAGAAACACTCTGGATACAGAAGTTGATACCAGCCCATTTACAGAAGAAAGGGTTCTGAAAGAACTCTTAAAACTGCAGGTGGACAAAGCAATGGGGCCTGATGGGATTCATCCCAGAATTCTAAAAGAACTAAGGGTAGAACTAGTGACACCACTGACTACCCTCTTTAACAAATCATGGGAGGATGGGGTGGTACCCGAGGACTGGAGGAGGGCAGATGTGATTCCCCTTCACAAAAGTGGGAGCAAGGCAGAAGCAGGAAACTACAGACCTGTTAGTTTAAACTCAGTGGTAGAGAAAATGATGGAATCACTTCTGAAGGAAAGAATTGTCGAGTATGCAGGATGCTGGGATGCATCGCTAGGGAGATCACCTCCAGAAGCAGGGAAGTGATACTCCCTCTGTATAACTGCTTGGTGAGGCCACACCTTGAGTACTGCGTGCAGTTTTGGAGGCCACACTTAGAGGGACATTAAACTCCTGGAGAAGATCCAGAGGAGGGCAACCAAAATGATTTGGGGCTTGGGGGACAGAACCTATGAGGAGAGGCTTGAAGAGCTAAATATGTACACATTGGAAGAGAGAAGGGACCGGGGAGACATGATAGAGGTCTTCAGGTACATGAAGAGGGTAAATAGGGGAGGAACAGTCAGGGTGCTTCGAAGGAAGGAGGAGGGGCCCACTAGAGGGCATGGGTGGAAGCTGGAGGGGGAAGATTCAGGGGAGAAAGGAGGAGGTGCTACTTCACTGAGAGGGTGGTGGAGCCATGGAATGCACTGCCCTGAGGGGCTGGTGGAGGGGTTCAGAGAGGCTGGGACAGGTACAGGGAAGGGTTCGGAAGCAAAATCCAATGCAGCAAGAATATCCGAACTGGGAAGGGAGAAGCCAGAGAAGGCAAGGGGGGCAGCAAGGTCAGCACCCAGGGTGGGAGCTGACCAATCGAGCAGACTCGAAAGACCGTTAGGCCTATTCTGCTGGCATTTTAGTATGTTAGTATCAAGAGGCCAGAGGGGCACAGGACCCAAGGCAGCATGGATTCACAGCAGGAAGGTCATGCCAGACAAATCTGATAGATTTCTTTGACTGGGTGACCAAAGTAGTAGATCAGGGAGGGGCTGTGGACATGGCCTACCTAGACTTTAGCAAGGCATTTGACAACAGTCCCACACAAAAGATTAATATACAAGTTAGCCAGCCTGGGAGTGGGTCCCAAGATGACAGCCTGGGTAAAGAATTGGCTGGAGAATAGGACACAGAGAGTAATAGTAAATGGAGTCCACTCTGAAGAAAGGGGGGTTACTAGTGGGGTACCGCAGGGTTCAGTATTAGGACTGGTCCTCTTCAGTGTCTTTATAAGCGACATTGCAGAGGGACTGGAAGGAAAAGTACGTCTCTCTCTGCAGATGACACACCAATCTGCAACAGAGTTGATGCACAAGGTGGGGTGGAAAGGATGAGAAGGGACTTGGCAAGGTTAGAGGAATGGTCAAATGTATGGCAGCTTAGATTCAGTGCTAAGAAGTGCAAGTTAATGCACCTGGGAAACAAAAACCCAGGGGAAGAGTACACAATGGGGGTGAGATACTAACAACAAGAAAAATGGAAAGGGACCTGGGGGTAGTCATATCAGATGACGTAGGTGGGCAAGCAATGTGAGAGGGCAGCAAGGAGGGCTGGGGGATACTGGGATGCATAGGGAGGCATCACCAGTAGAAAACAGGAAGTTATTATCCTCTGTACAGATAGCTGGTGAGACCCCATCTGAGTATGCGTGCAGTTGTGGAGACCCAGTCTCCACAAAGACATAGACAGGATGGAAGCTGTCCAGAGGAGGGCAACTAAAATGGTGCAGGGTCTGTACCAAAGACATACTGAAGAGAGACTTAAGGAGCTTAATATGTAGCCTCGAGGAAAGGAGGAGATGGGGGACATGATAGAAACTTTCAAGTACCTCAAGGAATCAACAAAGTCCAAGAGGGTGGCATCTTTCAAAAAAAAAGAGGTGTGCAAGAACAGGGGCACAATTTGAAGATGGGGGGGCAGCTCAGAGGTAATTAAGGAAGTATTTTTCACAGAGAGGGTGTGGATGCATGGAACGGCCTTCCGGAGGAGGTTGTGGAGTCAAAAACAGTGGTGGAATTCAAGCATTCATGGGACAGTCATATGGCAATTCTAGGGGGTGGGGGTAGGAAGAAGTAGGCTGCTGGTTAACTAGGATCTGCAGCTTATCCATTAGGTAGGGAAATGGGCAGACTGGGTGGGCCAAGCTGTCCTTGTCTGCCGTCAAATTCTATGTTTCTATGTATCTGACCTTGACATTTTGACCCCAGATGTGTTGTACAGCCAGAGTATATCAAGATGAATGCGTACAACACATTTTGATGATCCTATTGCAATCGATATTTGAGTTTTGTAGACATTCCCGTATACCCATGTACTGAGACCGGTATGCACACCGTCCGATTCACGCCGGCGTAGTTAATTAGTGATAAATCAAATTCATAGTACAACAGGTCTAGAAATGTTCTTTAGGTATTCCCCTAACTGGACCGAGTGGCGGACCTTCCGAATACTGGGTGTGCTAAGTGGTCATTTTTGACCCAATGTTGACTCCTGAACTACTACAGAAAAACAGTATTTTGTGCTTATTAGTTAATAATACTATACCCAGCAGCTCGAGTGTAGTCAGGAGAACATTTTTTTTTTTTTTTTTTTTTAGTCTTTGCTAACCGGGTAAGGCCCACTAGGCACAAATGCCTGTTTTCAGGGGTGACCTGGGAGCAATTTAGCAAACATTGTTTAGGGATCACTTTTCTTGTTACTGTAATGAACTAGCGTGCAGCAGTGTGCTTTCTATCCTTATAGGACAGCAGCTGCACAGAAACGGCTAAGAGTATGGATAAAGACCTGTTTTAAGCCATATTAAAAGGAGCACTCCTTTTTATTGCAGTTGAAGCCTCTTAAAAGGGACGCCTCGGTGGACTGGCCTTCGTCCCCTTTAAGCGGGCGTCTCTAACAGAAGATCCAGAAACTGCAATGTACAGAGACCGAGCAAACAAACATCAGGAGCAGACAGACATACATTAACACTAGAACAGCACATACTGATTTCAGCTCTTTTGTAATTTTGTGCTGTATGTCTCAAGTTAGGTAATGTTACTTTACTTTATTGAGAAAAAAATGTTAAGTGTTTAAAAACAGTACAGTCTTTAGCTACCTTGGACATTGATGCACCCGGCTTCTGCAGCACTTCGATAACCATCACTTTGTCTGCCAAGGGAAGATTCACTCATTTAGACTTCATCAGGAGAGATAAATGTGTGCAGATAACAGCAAGAGACACAGCCTGTGTCGATCAGCAGTTTGTGACTCTCTTCATGCAGTATGTACTGATTAAATTTGATTAGCTGCACCTGATTAGGTGTGAAGTGTCAAGGAGGTCATCTTGAAAGAGGCTGGAGGGGGTTCTGAAGGCACAGGGCCACCTAGATGATCGCCAGCATAACTTTAAGGGAAGACTGTGTGAGACCAACCTGGTGGAGTTCTGTGAAGGGGTGACGAGTGTGCTGAATCAGGGCAGGCCAGTAGATGTCCTCTTTCTAGACTTCAGCAGGACGTTTGACTCTGTACCGCATCCTGGGCTGCTGGGGGATATGGGGGTGGTGGTGCAGATGGTCAGGTGGATGGGAAACTGGCTAGCAGGACGTGTACAGAAGGCGGTGGTTGGGGGGAGGTCTCATCCCCCAGGAGAGCCATTAGTGTGGTCTCACAGGGATCTGTACTGGGCCCACTCCTGTTTAATGCCTATATTGCAGACATCAGAATCGGTATCAGGAGTGGGATGAGCCTTTTCGCCAATGACTCGAAGCTGTGGGAGGAGGAGAAGCTGGCTCTCCAGGAGGACCTGGGGAGATGGTTACGCACCTGGAAACTAAAGTTTAATACTGGGAAATGCCGAATTTTTCACCTGGGGGCCAAAAACCTGGCTCACACATATGCGGGGGGCACTGCAGGTTTCTAGGGTGGGAGGAAGGACCTTGGGGTGGTGGTGGATGCCAAAATGAATAACTCTGAGCAGTGTAGAAGGGTTGCAGCCCAAGCAAATTAAATGCTGTAGTGCATAGCCATGGGGATAACCTCGAGGAGCTGAGAGGTGCTCCTTCCGCTGTATAATTGCCTGGTTAGACCACACCTTTGAATACTGCATGCAGTTTTGGGGTCCTTACTTAAAGAGGGATATTGCTGTTCTGGAGAGGGTCCAGAGGAGGGCGACCAGGATGATACAAGGACTAGGGGGGAAAAGCCCTATGGGGAGAGAGTGGAGGAGCTGAACCTGTACTCACTGGAGGAGAGGAGGAACAGAGGGGATATGATTGAGGCCTTCAGATATCTCAAGGGAATGAATAGGGTAAGCCTTGAGGGAGTGCTTCAGCTGAATGAGGTAGGGGACACTAAATGAGGCTGGTCGGGGAAACAAGGAGACTCTACTTCACTGAGTGGGTGGTGGAGCCGTGGTATGCGGTGCCTATGGAGCTGGTGGCTATTAAAACTGGGGGTGCTGGTGGCTGTTACAGCTGTTTGGGGGGTTCAGGAAAGGCTGGTATAGGTATGGGGTAGGGTGCATCCCAGAGCCTCTCTGGAGGTTGGGGACCTTGTAGGGAGAGTGGGGTGAGGGTCCATAATGGTGCTCTGGGTAGGCACTGATCCCCGAGCAGACTCAATAGACCATGGGGCCTGTTCTGCTGGCTTTTTAGTAAGTCTTAACTGGTGATAATGACAGATAATGAGAAGATAGCAGAGGAAACGGCCAAAAAATTGTCCCCATTAATAGGACTCCTATGTCCACTTTAAAGGTGTGATATTTCCATTCAGTTGCACAGCCACTTAATTGGTGCCTGGAGGATTGTCCCCTTAAAGTGAACGTCCCCATTAAGGATGTCACGATTAAGTGGCTTCAGCTATATTTTAAATTGGAAAAAAAGTGCTAACACATACTTTGAGAGGAAAAAGGATGTTACACAAGTTAGGCAATAAAAGGCAGTCTCAAATAAGAATAAAAAAGTATAGGTCAAAATTTTCAGTGGTGTCCTGCACTGCTGCTTTATTGTAGGTCTGTGGCAAAGAGCCCTGCTCTGTGGTGAAGGTACAGTATTTAAGGTTCTAATGCGGTTCAGTAATTGAGACTAGTGAGATCTGTCCAAGTCTGGCAGCAGCTTCCTATGGCATTGATCACTTCCTGTGGACTAACCTCGATGTACAGAATCCTTTTGTCAGCCTTTTTAAGTAAGCATTAAGCCAATACAAAGGTGGCATCTAATGCTGGATTGATGCATGGTTGGGAGGGTTGTGGCCCGAGGCTGGAGGCAGAGGGCAAACAACCGCCCAACCATGCATCAATCGCATTAGATGCCACCGCCAGAGTTGCTTAATGCGCTTGTAACATGGGCCGCGTGACGGTGGTGTCGCCAGGAGGGTGCCTACTGTACGTTCAACATAAGATACGGAGTCGGAGCTGTGAGGAAAGTGTTTTACTGCACTTTCAAATCTTTGTACACAACATTATTTACATACTGATGCGATCAAAATAATGGGTAGGTCTAACTAAGCAACATAGTGCGGCTCACATCACAGTCCTAAAATTCTGCAGTTGTGTGCGGGTATTGTCTTCATACCTGGTGCTGGAGGTCTCTGGTTTACTGCTTAGTAGCCGCGGTGTGCGCTCGGATCTCAATTTGCATGGAGCCACCGGTCACTTCCCCTTGTCTCCGACTGACTTGTCTGACGCCGAGAATCTTATGCCACTTGCCTGCATGCTATATCTATCTCGCACTGTCCTATCTGAGTTCTGTGTGCTGCTGGTTCTTGTCTCTACCCCCATTTCCGTCCCCGCGTAGCTGCTGTCCCTGAGGCTGTGCCAGTCTTGCGCCTGTTAGACTCGCTCCCCACCTGGTGTCCAGTGTTGCTTAGCAGGGGGTCTTGCTCACTTCGGTACTGCCATTTCGGACACGGCATCTATCGTGGATTAATACCCGCTCCAGATTGGACCCCATGATGCTCTTTCACCAATCACTGCTGCCCATTCCACCAGTCTGATTATTGCCATGTTACATAGCTGCTTGATTATTTAGAACAGTTTGTTGCTCTGAGCAGCTGATGGATAGCCAGGTGATCAAACATGACTTCCCTAGTAGCCTATTGACTCGGTTCAGCCAATAAAGGAGCTTCATTTCAGCCACTGTAGTGTTAGCTGTCGCTGCAAAAAATCGGTACTGCCTGATATGTTGGTCTCCCAGAGCTGGTAGACTAGTACAGTAGTTTTTATTTATGAAGAGTATTTAGACTGGGTGACTCATTTTGGGCGCACTAGTACCATGAGGCTCTGTTACAGTGGGGCTTTCTATATACAGTAAATGCACCATGTAACAGCAGTATGGTAGGCAGGACTCCTAGTTCTCTGCGGTGTGTAAGTCATTATTTTTTGTGGTGGGCCTCCTAGTCTGCTGGGGCAGCATTTGCTTATTTCTGTGACAGAATTCTGTTCAGCTGTATGCTAAGTTGTGATGAGATGTCATCGGTGACATCGGATGTTGAGTGTGGAGATGGGTCTTCAGGCTGAACAGACCATGGAAAGGAGCAATGCATTTTGGGGGAAAAAAATCAGCATGATTTAAAGACTAATCAACAAAAGTAATGAATTATGTTCAGAAATGCATATTTCTGTGGTGCTTCTGCATCTGAAGGATTGTGGAATTCCAGGTGCTTCTCTTGACAGGTAAAATGTTCAGTAGACTGTAGGTAGTTGTTTCTTTAAGCATATCTCCCTCCATTGAGCCAGTAAGCTGTCATTGTCAGGACTACCTGGAAATTTCTGCAGGGTGTGGGGACCCAAGTCAACGTGCCTCTTCAGCTCCTGTATAGTGTGGGTGTCTCCAGCATGCCTTGGTTCTTTCTCCCACCATCAACCGCTTGACGGTCCACTGCTGCTGAACACTGTTGAGGTTCTGCAGGTGTTTACTAACACTGCTACTTACGAATTTATTTTAACATTTTCTTTTATGCCACATCTGAAAGATGAGATAGTTGTTCCTTTGTTGCCATTACAGCGATGCTAAGATTTACAAAGATGAATGCCCTGTTTGTATCTGTTTCCTCAGCACAAACTGCAACATTAAAACCTGCTCAGTTTGCCAGAGCTTTAACCAGGCAACCAGGAGACATTTCAAGAAGGCTTTATAAGTCAGTCATGAACGTCAAGAAACTGAGAAACAGTTTATGGTGAAAATGGCTTTGCCATAGGCAGCCACTTCTGTTCCTGGTTCACTGCTGGCCGTTGCTTCGGCTGCAGGTCCTGGCTCCTGCCTCTGTTCATCTCTAACATCATGGTTAGGGTCTTCCATCTGCTTGTCTGCCCTGCCAGGAGATTGTTTATTTCACTGACTGGCACTGTCCTGTTGAAGACTCCGCTGTTGTTGACCCCTTCAGGGCCCACTGACACGTGGATGTTGTATCGGACAGTATCTGAGCTGTTCTAATGTGTCTTGCCACTACCATTATAGCCTGCTCTGTTGGTGCCCTTGGCTGGTCTGTCATCGACTTTACGGTCGACGCTCCAGTTCTCTGACCCTGCCACATTGCGGGTTCCTGAACAGTCTCTGACAGGACTCTTGCTGACGACTCCTTCTCAGTTGTTTCCTCCTGTTGACCCTCAGCCAGTGGCGGTCGACATTGACAATGAACTGGAGTGTAATCCAGAGTATATGGAGGAGGAGGCCATTGATAAAGAGACAGTAGATGTGGTAGGCTCTAGCTCCACTCTACCAGTTTCCCTACTTCATGTTGCTTGCCCCACATTCTGTCTCAGATCCTTGGACACTACCTCACTTGTCACCCTAAATGCTCTACGAAGATGGATGACCAGGCTTTTTCCTTGTTTGCCCCCAGGCTTTGGGACTTCCTCCCCTTATGTCTGCAGTTCTCACTCCCTGCCATCCTTCAAAACTGCCCTTAAGTCTCATCTAACATTATCCATGACCTGAGGCTGCTTCTGGCCCCGGTCATCCATACGGTTCCATGCTTCTCATTACACCCTATTGGTGTCCTCCTTAGATTGTTTGTTCTTTTACTTGTTTGTACCCTTGCATAATTGCCTGTAATTACCCTGCATCCTAATATGTTCCCAAGCAACATATTTTGTAGTCTGTTCACTAATTGTAACTTGCAATTGTTTCTCGATATACTTTTCCCAACCTTGAAATTGTGAGCTCTCTAAATTTCTCTATTTGTTTTTGAAGAATTTTGTTCTGTAACCTCTCGAGTGATACCCGAAAATAGGCATTTTGTCTAGTGTACTTATTTGGTCACCAAAAAAAGCCAAATAAAATAAATCCTGTTGCTCAGAGGAAACTGAAAAACACACCAATGTCTCCACTTGAGGATGCCTCATTTCAGGCCTTCTTAAAACAAGTTCAAGCCAAATTGGGGTTTCAGGCTGAGGAGGAGGCTTCCATCAAGAGAAGTCTCCAAGCTCTTGGAGATTTCAGCCTTCCCTGTGGTTATATCTCCACGGTGGCTTACTCAGTGGCGCTGTGGCACTGGACACCACACCTCATGCTACGTTGGCTACCTGTGTTCGGGAATGAGCACGGACTGCCGGGGGTCGGCAGGGGAGAATCGAGCAGCCAAGGGACTCCTCGCTTTCTCTGTGTGTGTGTGTGTGTGTGTGTGTGTGTGTGTGTGGGGGGGCCACGGGTTGGTATGACTTGCCCCTAGTGGAGGTTGGGGTGCAGCATGCAGATGGGGTCAGAGATTGGGCAGATGCCTGGAGGAACGCATATGGGTGCATTCACACTCGCCGGCAGAGGGAGTGTGTATGCAGGGGGTAAACAGCTGCATGGAACGGATGTTGAAAATGCATTAAGGGATTTACAGTTCTCTAAAATAACTCTTAGATCCCTGCATACTTTGAACCCCATGGGAAGGGATCGTAGCTCAGCTGCCTGCTTACTTTCACACAGCTCATTAAGACTGATTAAGCCCTTCCTCCAGGGACGGTGCTAGAGGTCATGAAGGGCCACAAGTTAGGCCATCCGCACTAATGTTTCTCCACCCGAAAACTAGATTTTGGGATATGCAATTGTTCATCAAGGAGTTTTGTAAGCTCCTCGGTTGCCTGCTTATTTTCTCTCACAGCTCCACAGCTCATTAAGATGGATTAAGCCCTTCCTCCAGGGACGGTCCCAGAGGTTGGAGGTCATGAAGGGCCACAGGTTAGGCCATCTGCAGTAAGTCTGAATCGCAACCAATGCAAGCCTCAGGAGCTGGGAAGGACTCGCCTGCATCAGCTGTTGACACCGGGCAGGGGATTGCTGTTGGACACATGGAACAGTAGGCTATGCCCCGTGACACGCTGAACAGCAATTCCTCAGTCAGGCTGGCCTGATTCCAACTGACAGTCTGGCAATGCTGACATAAACCGACCATCTGGGTGAAACGAGAAGCTCAATGATGCTAAAGGAATCCCTTCTCTTTCAGTGGGTTGAGCACCACTGAGCGATGTTTGTATTGGGACAGAAAAATGTTTTAGCAGAATGTCTCGGTCGCAAGGTGGGTCGACCAAGGGATCGCAGCTGAAGGACAGTGCCTCCCACATTCAGACAGAATAGTGGAGTAATACTGAAACGGATCTTTTCGCCTGCTGGCAGAACTCCAAGGTAAAGCAATTCCGTTCCCTGGCCAAGGACGAACCAGCGGTGGCTCAGGACACCTTTTCCCCATAAACTGGGATCTGTTCGGTCTCCTATATGCCTTCCTCCAATACCACGTCTATCAAGAGTCCTCCACAAAGTGGCCTTGGACAGGACAGTCATAATCCTAGTCTGCCTCTTATGTTTTTTTTCCTGCACTTAGTTGTTTCTCATTCATTGGTCAGGCTACCACTTCAAACGTTCAGGTTCAGCCTGGGCATTCTCCATCAAGGTCCAGTTCTGCACCCCATTTTAACAACTGGTCTCTCTCTCTCTAGACCTGGAAGTGAGTGAAAAAACTTTCAAGGAGCTATGTGGCACAGCTCCTGCTATTGACATTATGAGGAACTCGTGTGTCTTTTTCCTCCAAAGTGCATTATAGAATCTGGAGGACATTTTGGTTCTGGCTTTATTCCAGACACATACAGAATGACACAATATAATCGCCTGTACTACTGCAGTTCTTTTAAGACAGATGGACAAAGGACTGTAACCAACCACCTTACAAAGCAGAGTTTCTGCACTGGGGGCACTCTTGACGCACACTGGGGAATTGTTGGATTCATATCCCCATGTCTGGTAGTTCTTCAGGCAGCAGCATTAAAACATCTTCAATCCACCAAAGCTATCACCTTGGAGTCTTAATATGGTTCTCAAGGCCCCCTTTATAGCCTCTCAAGCCATCCATCATGCATCTCAAAATAAAGGTCCCCCTTTTTGCTCAGTTGTTATTCCAGCCAGGAGTTTCAGCAAACTAAAAGCATTGCTTGCCCAAGAGCTGTGCACTCGTTCATCAGGCTGGAATAGTTTCAGTTTTTGTTTGCCGAAGTTATGTCTCCCATCTATTATAATCAAGGGTTCATTCTTCCTTCCTTCTGCTCACTCTCTAAAAGCAACAAGGATGGAAAATTTCATACACTAGACCTGGGAAGAGGGAGAAAAATTTACATTTAAGAGAGAGGATGCTATTCACAAAACTTCAACTATGTTCTTTCCAGCTAAAGGGAAAAAATTTGGGTCAGCAAGGATTCAATAGGCTATATAGCCAAACAGATTCTATCCGTCACCTCTACAGCTTATGATTAGGCCAGAGTAACCTGCCTGGCCCAGTGAGAGTCCATGGCCCCCTTCGTGGGCGTAATTCAGAGAAGCATCGACAGCACAGTCACACTGAGGGGCCTTTTTGATCATCCATTCACACACTGTAGCGCAACAAAAAAAGATTCTCACTGGTGGTGATGTCTTCAGCAGAGGCATCCTTTGGCCACAGAGTATTTCAAGCAGTGGTGAACCCTTATGGGCTCTTGACATTCTTCCCACCTGGGACATCTTGGGACGTACTGCTTTTGTATATCCCAGGAGTAAGGAAGCCCAGAGACCAGCTTAGGAGAGAGAGAAATCGAAATTTAAATACCTGTAAATTTTCTTTCTCTAATGGCTGGTCTCCGGGCTTCGAATTCCCTCCCAGAATGTATATAGTTGGCTGGCCGCATGGCCATATATGCCTTAAAATTCTTGTTTTTTGTTCCCAAGTTTTTGTAGTATTACCACATTGGACTGCATTAGGAAGAACTGAGGAGAACAGGGAGTGGAGGGCTGGATGTCCCCTGCTGCAGAGGTCTGTTTCCTGCCTGTGGATCAGCATCAGGAGGTACAGCCCAGGAGTAAGGGAAGCCCGGAGAACAGGCGTCTGAGAAAGAAAATTTACAGGTATTTAAATTTTGATTTCTCAGGCCTCAGTGGGGACAGTATTCAGATGAATTGGAGCATCTCATACAGGTGACTCCTCCACTATGTCGCTCCCTGCTCTGGTGTTTGGACCGCACAGACCTAGAGCTGGGATCCCTATTCCTCTTGGCGTGCCCCCGGGTGATGACCATGGACGCATCAGGTTCAGGTTGTGGTGCCTGTCTGGGCCCCTTTAGAACTCTGGGCCCATGGACACCTCTGGATTTGGTTCTGCAGAGCAACACTCTGGATATGAGAGGAATTCTGTGTGGCCTATGGGTCTTTGCCACCCTCCTCCAAGAGTCCCAGCTACAGATCCGTACAGACAATATTTTAGTGATGTATTACATCAGCTGACAAGGTGGAGTTCATTCATAGCCCTTCTGCAGAGAGGTGGTGGGAGTTTGATACTGGGTAGGGGAGTAGGATATATTTCTGTCCGCTGTGCTTCTGCCGGGGACCTAGAATGCTCTGGAGGATCGCCTAAGTTGGTCCCAGGCGCTGTGCCACGAATAGGAAGTTTCTGATTTCTGTCACGGATGGTGCCTTCAAAAAATGAGGTCAGCCAGGCATAGACCTGTTTTGCATCTCCACACAGTGAAAACAGCCGCATTTCTGCTTGTTTGTTCACTCTATGGCCTGGAGTTTTCTGGCGAGATGCATTGTTCCTCTTCTGGAAACTGTTTGTGTACACATTTCCCCCATTCCCTCTGATACAGAGGGTGCTGGTCAAGCTACAGGCCTAGTCTGCCACCATGATTCTGGTGGCCCTTTACTGACCCTGACCGATTTGGTTCTCTTTTCTCTAGAAACTGGCAGTGGAACCTCCAGTCCCGCTTCTCCTGTGACTGGGCTTCTAACACAGGAGCAGGATGCTCTGGTGCATTTGGATTCGCGATCCTTGTACGTTCACGCATGGCTTCTGAAGACATGGCACACTCTCACTTCTGGTCTCCCTGGCGGCTGCAGATGTTCTGCTGGTGGCTAGAAAGTAGTCTACATGGTACACCTAATCACAGAAATAGAAGTGTTTTAACTATTTGGTGTATTAGACCCTAGATCTGTTTACTTGTGCTTTTCCTAAAGTACTTGAGTACCTCTTGTCCCTTAAGGACTCAGGATTGTGGTATTCCTCTGTTAAGGTCCTGGCCACGGTGTCTGCTTTTCATGCTCTTGTAGAGGGCAAGACTGAGGCACAGATGGAGGTTTCCTGCAGATTCCTAAGTGGTATCCTCCTGTTGCACCTCGGTATGAGATCTGATTCTTGTGTGGGACTTTAGTTTCATCCCAGAGAACCTGACTGTACCTCCCTTCGAGCCTGCTGCTGCTTGTGAGCTGTGCTTCCTCTCTTGGAAGACACTGTTCCTAGTGGCTATTACATCTGCTCTGCACATATCTGAACTGCCAGCTTAGGTTGCAGACCCTCCTTATATTTTTTTTTCCACAAGGATAGGGTTACATTAGGTACTAATCCTCATCTCCTTCTGATGGTTGTACTTAAAAGAGCACCAAATTCGACTATTGACCTTCCTGTTTATTTTTTATCTCCTGTGGCTAGTGGGAAACATTGTTTACGTATGCTGGACATCTAGAGGATGCTGCTTTGGTACTTAGTCGTACAACGGATTGTAGAAAATCCTCTCAACTGTTTGTAGTTTTCCCCTAGAATGGTGGGCTCCCATTTCCAAATGGGGCCTGTCCAAATGGCTGATCAGTTGTGTTACATTTTGTTATCAGAAGGGTGGTTAACAGCTTTCTGGTCCCTGTTCATGCTCACTCCACCCATGGGATGGCTACTTCAGTGGCCTGTTTTCAGAATGCGTCCTCTGCTGACACGTGCTGCTGCATTTTGGAGTACTGTCTATACATTCACTAAACACTACAGCCTAAACATTATCTCTCGTAGATATGCCAGCTTTGGCCTCATTGTTCTGCAAGGCCTCCTTACTCAGGATCATTAGGCCCTGCCGTTGTTCCTCTGTTCTTGGTGCTGCTTGGGAATTGTTCCATGATGTGGCTTAATGTTGTGGGTGATCTCAGTATGTAGGGGGCGGACTGGGACACCATGACATCCTCTGTAACCAGGGAACAGAGACAGGATGTCTTTCAGGATGCCTTCCTGGTTCAGCAGGTGGGGGAACCTACTAGAGAGGGGCAGATATTGGACGTTGTCCTAGCGGACAGTGAACAAATTAGGGGCCTGGAGGTGTGCAGTCCACTGGCAGGTGGAGACCATGCCACGATTTGATTCCTGCTGTATCTGGGTTGGGGGGACTGCACTCATACAGTAGTGGTTGATTTCAGGGAACAGATTTCGTGGGTATGTGGAGGATTCTAAGGGAGAGGTTAGACATGGTTAGACTGGATATGGATGCTGGAAGATTGTGGGAGACCATTAAAGAAGGGGTACAAGAGGCTACTAGGTCCTATACTAAAATAAGGCGTAAGCATGGTAGAACCAGCAAGCCATGTTGGTGGACCAGGGAGGTGCAGGAGGCGGTGAGGGATAAAAAGGCCGCCTAAGTACATTTTAAATGTTGTAGGGGGAATAAGGAGCGAGGGGAGTGTGAACTATTGGCTAGGAAGGTCACCAGAGTGGTGAGGAGAGCTACGGCAGGGATGGAGAAAAACCTGGCTATGGATATCGGGAGGGATTCTATAGATACATAAGAGAGAAGAGAAAAGAGAGGACACAGATCAACAGGATTAAGATTGTGGGGGGATGGGCTCAGGAAGCGGGGGAACAGGCAGAGGTGCTAAATGAGTACTTTGCCTCAATATTTGCAGAGGGCGATAAGGGATCCCTATAGCCTGATGGGAGAGATGAGGAGTCAGTAAAAGCGAGAGGTCAGTCTCGTCTGAGACCATAGGATGGCAAGAGACTGGGGCACAGGCTAGACCGGACCAGGAAGGAGTAGGAAGGTTACATGACGGAGTAGTTTTGGGGGGGGAGAAATCACAGTGACATAGGGTGAGGGAGGCCCCTCGGAATCTGAAAACTGATAAGGCGCCGGTACTGGATGGAATACATCAGAGGGTTATGAAGGAATTGGCGGATGTGCTGGCAGCCCCACTGGTTGCACTCTTTAACATCTTTTTGCGGACGGGATGGGTGCCACAGGAGTGGAGGGTGGCTTATGTGGTACCTTTACATAAAGGGGGAGTCTAGGGAGGAGATGGGGAATTATAGGCCGGTCAGTCTGACATTTGTAGTTGGCAAAGTAATGGAGGGCTTTATCAAGGAGAGGCTTGGGAGGCAGTTGGAAAGGTTAGGACACCAGGATGATAAACAGTATGACTTTGTCCCAGGGAGATCATGTCAGACCAACTTTGTAGAGTTTTATGATTGGGTGACGCGGGGCCTTGTATAGACATAGGCCGGTGGATGTCCTATACCTAGATTTCAGCAAGGCGTTTGATTCAGTACCTCATAATGGACTAATAGCAAAAATGGGGGAGATGGGGGTGGGAGGACAGGAGCTAAATTGGGCTGAAAACTGGCTTTCGGGGCATTTACAGAGGGTAATAGTGGGTGGGATAATATTCTCCCCCAGGAAGGTAATCAGTGCAGTCCCTCAAGGTTCAGTATTGGGGCCACTCTTGTTCAATGCCTACGTCTCGGATATAGGGAGTGGGGTTAGGAATAGGTTGAGTCTTTTTGCGGATGATTCAAAATTGGGAGCACTGATGGATAGTGAGGAAACGAGGGAGACAGTCCAGGGGGATCTGGATACCCTGGAGGGGTGGTTAAGGAGTTGGGGACTGAAATTTAACGCTGGGAAATGTAAGATACTTCATTTGGGGTTCAAAACCCCGGGCCATGTATACACCGGGGGGTGTCGCACTGCATGCCACATTGGGAGAAAGGGATTTAGGGGTGGTGGTAGATGTCAAAATGAATAACTCTGAAAATTATAGAAGAATTACAGCTAAGACAAACAGGGTATTGGGTTGCATAGCCAGGGGAATTGCGTCCAGAAGCGGGGAGGTGATCCTCCCTCTATATAATGCCTTGGTCAGGTCGCAGCTTGAGTACTGTGTGCAGTTCTGGAGACCTCACCTGAAGGAGGACATAGCGCTGCTGGAAGGGGTCCAGTGGAGAGCGACCAGGATGTTTCAGGGCATGGAGGGGAGGCCTTATGAGGAGAGACTGGAAGAGCTTGGGCTTTACTCACTGGAGGAGGGATAGGGGAGACATGATAGAGGTTTCATGTATGTAAAGGGAATAATTAGGAGTGAAACCAGGGAGTTGTTTAGGCTGGGGGGGGGGGCGGTGACCAGGGGTCATGAGTGGAAGTTGGAGGGGGGACGTAGGAAGCATATTTCACTGAGAGGGTGGTAGAGCGGTGGAATGTGCTTCCTGGGAAGCTAGTGGAGGAGGGCACAGTGGAGGGCTTCAAGAAGGTTTGGGACAGTTACGAGGGGAAACTGAATCTAGAGAAGACACTCTTGGGGCTAGGGGGGTGGTGAGGCGGGCAGCCATTAGGTTGCTGGCTTTCCAGCAGACAAGACAGACCATTTGGCCTATTCTGCTGGCTTTTTAGTATGTTAATGGAGGGAAATATCCTGGCAAAGATTCTGTCAAAGATCTAGTAGGAAACTGTTCTCTGTTTGAAATAGAACATTGAAACATAGAAGTTGACGGCAGGAGGAGACTGGTCCATCTAGTCTGCCCAATTTTTTTTGACCTGTTTTGACACTCTAGTTGCCCTTTGTAGTCAGGGCTCCCTTGTATCTATCCCATGCATTATTGAATCCCCCCACAGCCTCTTGGGGCAGGCTTGTCCAGGCGTTCACCACTCTTTCTGTGAAGAAAAACTGCCTGATGTTGGTAGAGAGCCTTCCTCCTTGCAGCCTGAAGTCATGTCCCCTGGTCCCGGAGCCCTTCTTGAAGTGAAAAGGTTCCTGTGCCTGTACCTTGTTAATGCCTGTTGTACTTGAATGTTTCAGTCATGCCCCCACCTCTCTTCTCTGCTCCAGGGAGTACACATTCAGTTCCCTAAGTCAGAAGGAACTGAATATTGAAGAGAGTAAGCGACGCTGGATATGACTAGAGGTCACTCAAAGTGCTGTTTGATTCTAGCCATGTGTACCTGGGTTGTGCATGAAACAAGTATTCATATGTGTAGTGCTCTTACTCAAATGAAATGAACTGCTGGATATGTGTGTGTGTATGTATGTATGTGTGTATATATATGTGTGTGTGTGTGTGTGTGTGTGTGTGTGTGTGTATATGTCTATATATTTTTTTTCCTGGATATTCTAAGTTACTTCTGGTACTGGATCTGGTAGCATGGCTGTGGATGCTGTCGACCTTATGGAATTCTAGGATTGGTCTGCGGTGTGATTAAAAATGGCTTAAGAAAAGGAAGTGGCAAGTGAATGTCTTTTTTTGCTTCCTAGATAGAGATCCTGTCAAGCTCCAGGGTGATTCGTTTACAGAAATTGCTAGACTGTTCAGAAATTTTCTGCATACTGATGCATGCCTAAGTGAGATCATAAGCCTGTTTAGGATGTGAGACACACTACACTACACTGTAATTCTTCAGTGCCTTTCAGAGAAAACTATTAAGCATACCAGTCGGGTTTAAAATTCAGGGAGAGAACTGAGCATTTTGTACTGTGGTCCAGTCCTGCTAATTTTAACTCTTGCCAGGTGGGAAGAATCTTGCAAAGGAAGTAAAGCACTGGATAAACATGAAGTTGAGGTTTGTGCCCAATGTCTAGGGTTTGACCATACAGTGGCCTATTTACATACTAACCTACTAAAAGCCAGCAGAATAGGCCAAATGGTCTTTGTCTGCTCGAAAGCCAGCAACCTAGTGGCTGCTCGCCTTACTACCCCAAGAAGGGTATTCATTTGTTCAAACAACATGAAGTCTTGCTATATTATGACAATTGCAGTTTGTCCCACCATTAGAACTGCTCCGGAGGTGAAAGGGTTAACTACCATTCTGAGAATGGAGTTTAGAGCGCGAGCTCAATTAGAGAAGCTCTGTCTGGATAATTTCAAACTGAAACTGTCAGATTCTTTACTCCGCCTCACTGAACAGTCGCTCCGGAGATTTCTCCTACTGCTCGGTTCATTTCTCGGTTTAAACAGTATTTTCTCGGTTAAATTCAACCGCGAATATTATTTTTAACCGCAAACCGATCGGTTCAAGCTCTGTCTGTGGTATTGTAAGTAATAGACAGGTTTTTATTTCTGTGTGGAACTTGTAAATGTTTATCAGTTCGGTTCGAACGATCAGATTAATTAAAACTTTAAAGTTTAAGCATTTTAAAAGCTTTTAGAGTGCGGTTCCTGGTTCTTATCGGTTCTAAAAAAGCGGATTTCATTATGGTTTTCACGACCTGTGACGGTTGGGAACCGATAAGGGTGTCTTACCTGGCACTGCCGTTAAAAGGCAAGTTTGTTGGTTAGGCTGGCATCATGTCTGAGAAACCCAAAAGAAAAACCGGGCCCACTGGGTTTCAACACTGTAGTGTCTGTGGGGAAGCCTTTGCCAAGGCTGACCCACACACTACATGTGTTTATTGCCTGGGGTTTGACCACCTCAATTCAGACTGCCTGATTTGTAAGAATTTCCCTGCAGCCACCCTGGATGAAGTGGGCAGGCTCAGGAGCAGAGGCCAAAAGTCCGCTGACCGGATGGCCCGGCCGGTTGGTGCCAACGAACCGAGGGATGTGCCCTCTTACCAGGGCTAGACTTCCTGCTGAATCGTAAGCTGGCTCTGAGGAGCCAGTTCCAGCAAAGAAAACTAAAAATCAGCAGGTATAGAGTCCAAAATTCTTCTCCAACTGCTGCAGAAATAAAAAGCTATACAAATTGTACAGTCACTTTCTCCGGTTCCGTCTGAACCGCCACTGTCTAGTAGGAGGTCGGTTCGGTTGGTTCCACGGTTCAAGAATATGATATTGGAATTTTATGAACCAGAGGAGGGGGAGGAGGATTATGAACAGTGTGAATGTGACTTTGAGAGTCTGGATGTGCCCATTGAACCGGACATCTCCCCAGACAGACCTTTAGAATCTCCCCCTATGCTTTCTGAGTCCCCTTCTCATTTTTTGTTTTATAAAAAGGTTGCTGAAACCCTCCAGCTCCCATTAGAGGAAGCTGTGGATGAGCAAGAGGAACCTGATTTTGTGGAAATGATGGATATCCCAGAGTCTAGGAGATTATCTATCCCCTTACATAAGTCTTTTAGGAAGCAAACAATAAAAATTCTAAAAGCCCCTAATTCTGTGCCTCCTGTTGACAAAAAGATGGACAGGAGGTACACTTTGTCAGGTCCTGATACAGACTTTCTTTCACGCAAATGCAGTCATGTTGGGGTAGTTCAGGCTGCAGCCTGTGATAAAGCTAACATTCCCTGGCTACATCCTCCTGACAAGGACTCCAGGAAGATTGATGCCATGGCTAAAAAACAATACATGGCAGCGTCCTTGGGACTCAGACAAGCAAATTACATAGCTATGTGGCAAGATACCAAAAATCTAGATGGGACACTGTCATGGCTTTGCTAAACAGGCCCCTGGCCAGCTTGCAAGAGCTGGAGCAGGTGGCTTCTGATGGTATTGAGGCTTCAAGGTGCAGTTCCATGCTGCTGTGGATTCTAATGATGTATCCTCTAGAGTCATGGCTACATCTGTGGCCTTTCGTAGGTTAGCTTGGCTCAGGTGTACTAACTTGTCACAGGATACCCAGTCTAAGGCTATGGATTTTCCTGTGGTGGGGAATTCTCTGTTTGGGGAGCAAACAGCGAATTACATGAAGAAAATGGATGAATACAGAACAACTTATAGGAGTGCACAAGCCAAGGAGCAGCAAGCCACTCCTCAGAAGCAGATCCCCAGGGGTAGAGGTAAGCCCTTTCACAGGCCTTTTTACCAAACCCAGGCTTCTTCTGCTTATGCTCAGAAGGGGTTCTTCAGAGGCAGAGGCAGACGGGGTGCAAATGGGTCTGCTCCCACCCCTCAGTCTAAAGCCTCTGCCAAACAGGCACCCTGATGGGGTGCCCAGGACATTCTCCCTACCTGTAGGGGCAGGCAGCTTACTACGCCCAGGACTGGGAGTCTCTAACATCAGACAAATGGGTCCTGGAAGTAGTAAGCCAGGGTCTAGTTCTCGCTTCAAAACATTTCCAAAGATGAGAGCCAGATTTTTCCATCTGCAAACCCTCTAGAGACTTTACCTTAGAAACAGAAGTCTCAACCCTCCTAGCTCTCAGAGCTGTAGAAAGGTTTCCCCTACACCAGGGCAAGGGTCTGTACTCCAGATATTTCCTTACCCCAAAAAGACAGGAGAATGGCGGCCCATTTTAGACCTAAGATATCTGAACAAGCACCTTTTGAAACCAAAGTTCAAAATGGTGACTCTGCAATAATTTTACCTTCTCTAAGGCCAGGGGACTGGCTAGCTTCCCTGGACCTCAAGGATCGTGTTCCATGTTCTAATCAGAAGCTCCCACAGAAAGTACCTCAGATTGAACTGCCCTCAGGTCACTACTAGTTCAGAGCAATGCCCTTGACCTCACCTCTGCCCCAAGGGTATTCACAAAATGTCTGGCAGTAGCAGTTGCTCATTTAAGAGGCAAAAGGATTGCTGTTTTCCCTATCTGAACAACTGGCTCATTGTAGGCCAGTCTCAGAACAGGTCATATCACACCTGCAAGTTACCCAGCAGCTGCTCACCTCTCTGGGCTTCTTGCTCAGTCTTCCAAAGTCAGTTCTGGAACCTGTTCAGGTACTCACCTTCATAGGTGCAGAATTGGACACAAAGCAGGCCAGAGCCTTCCTACCCATAGAGAGGGTAAGGAACCTGGTGGCCCCTGGCCTCCTCCTTCCTCTGCAGGTCTCTCGACCAGCAAGGCACTTCTTACAGCTCCTAGGGCACATGGCTGCTTCCACAGCTGTAGTGCAAGGAGCAAGATTTCAGATGAGGGACATTCAGTTTCACTTGAGAGCCTTTTGGTCTCAGAGAAAAGATCCCCTTTCCAAGTTGGTCCCTGTGACTCGAACCCTGATCCAGGCCCTTCAGTGGTGGCAGGATCAGAGCAATTTAAGACTGGGGGTCCCCTTCATCCCTCTGTCGCATTCCTTTACCCTCACTACGGATGCATCCCTTCTGGGATGGGGAGCTCACATGGGTGACCTCTCCACTCAGGGAGTGTGGTCCCCTCAGGAATCTCTGCTCCACATCAATTTGCTGGAATTCAGAGCTGTCTTTGTAGCACTTCAAGTGTTTTCTGCATCTGTTCAGAACAAAGTGGTACAAGTCAGAACAGACAACACCACCACAATGTGGTACATCAACAAACAAGGGGGCACTCGGTCTTTGGCCATGTGCACCGAAGCAATGAAGTTATGGTCTCTGGCTTATTCCCTGAACACTTCCCTCATAGCAGCTCACCTCCCAGGAAAGGACAATGTCCTGGCAGATGCTCTCAGCAGGATTTCCCAGGGCCATCACGAATGGTCACTGGATCCCCAAGTACTGGGGATAGTTTTTGCCAGATGGGGCACCCCTCAGATAGATCTTTTCGCAGCCCCAGACAATCACCAACTTCCACTGTTTTGTTGCAGGCCCCCAGTGATGGGCTCAGTCCCTCTGGATGCCTTTCTCCTAGATTGGGAAGGGAAGTTTCTATATGCTTTTCCTCCCTTCCCTCTCCTATTCAAGGTGCTAGTCAAAATCAAATCCCAGCCTTGCAGGATGATTCTGATTGTTCCAGATTGGGCCAGGCAGCCCTGGTACCCACTCCTTCTGTCCTTAACAGTCCATCTTCCCCTGTGCCTCCCCAGGAGACACAATCTGTTATCTTGTGCCCAGGGGAGGGTTTGGTATACAAATCTCAAATCCCTCAACCTCAGGGCCTGGCTCTTGAGGAGTTAGAGTTTGCTGACCTACACCTTTCTCAAGGTGTTCTCGACATCCTGAAGGCTTCCAGGAAGCCTTCCACTAGAAACCACTTATAATTCTAAATGGAAAGGTTTTCCATCTGGTGTTCGAAGCATATTTCCCGGAATCTGCTAATTTGCCCATTGTTCTGGACATATGGTCCATCTTAATTCTTTGGGCCTGAGACCAGCTACCCTGAAAGTTCATTTGGCAGCTGTCTCTGCTTTTATTTCAACAGGAAAGCCCTCTTCTTTATCCACTCACCCTGTTTTCCAAGTTTTTCAAGGGATTACTTCATACTAATCCACCTTTCAGGGACCCGGCCCCTGCCTGGATCTTAATGTTTGCATTGCTCAGTTGATGCAACCTCCTTTGAGCCTCTGTCTTCTGCAGAGCTCAAGTATTTACGGAAAACTGTTTTTCTAGTAGCCATCACTTCTGCCAGGCGCATAAGTGAGTTACAGCCTTGTCAGTGGAGACTGACTTTATTTCCTTTCACAGGGATAAAGTAGTCCTTAGGACTAACATGAAGTTTTTGCCTAAGGTGGTTTCAGACTTCCATCTTAACCAATCTATCTCCCTTCCAGTGTTCTTTACTGACCATTCCTCCTCTGGTGAGAGGAGGTTGCACAGTTTAGATGTTAAGAGGGCCCTTGGTTACTATATAGGCGTACCAAGGGTCATGGTTCGAATCCCTCCAACTTTTCTCACTTTTGGTGAGGTTGGAAAAAGTAAACCTGCCACTAAGATCCATTGCCAGGTGGATTGTCTCTTGTATCCAATTTTGCTATCAAAACTGGGAAAGGTTCCCCTTAAGGCCTGAGGGCTCACTCTACCAGAGGTACAGCTGCGTCTATAGCTGCTGCCAGAGACATCCTATTTTAGAGATATGTCAAGCAGCTACCTGGAAAGCGGTACACACTTTCACCAAGCATTACTCCTTGGATATCAGGCCATGAGGGATGCTAGTTTTGGCACAGCTGTGCTTCAGAGCCTATTCCCTAAGTAGGTTCTGTCCCTCCTCCATGGAGGTACTGCTGTGTATTCTGCAGTTGTCATAATATAGCAAGACTTCATGTTGTTTGAAGAAAAAATTACTCACCTTAGTAATGTTGTTTCTTCTAATGGAGTCTTGCTATATTATGACCTCCCCAGCCTGCCCCTCTCAGAACTTCTACTTGGGTATGGGGTGGACAGTCCAGTGTGGGCACTGGTTATGCCCATTATATGTTTTTCACTCCTTTTGGGGTTTTGGGGTGTGGTTTTATTCTACCTTATTTTATTATTTTCTGGTTCCCTGACTGGAGTCTTTGTGTTGGGACCAGGAATATGTGTTAATATTTAGGTAGCCAGTTGGCTAGTGTAGGTTACAGCTTCCACACAGAACCTTAGTGAGTTTTTGCTCGTAAAGATCTGACAGTTTCAGTTTGAAATTATCCAGACAGAGCTTCTCTAAACTTCATTCTCAGAATAGTAGTTAACCCTTTCACCTCCGGAGCAGTTCTAATGGTGGGACAAACTGCAATTGTCATGATATAGCAAGACTCCATTAGAAGAAACAACATTACTAAGGTGAGTAATTTTTTCTTTCAGATTTCCCTTGTATCTGTCCCACCCCTTCTTGAAGCCCTCCACTGTGCCCTCTTCCAGCAGCCTCCCAGGTAGCGCATTCCACGGCTCCACCACCCTCTCAGTGAAAATAATGCCTCCTACGCTCCCCCTGTAATTCCCCCGTCCAGCTTCTACTCATGACCCCTGGTTGTTACCCCCACTTCTTTAACCTAAACAGCTACTTGGTTCCACTCCTGGTTATGCCTTTTACACACTTTAAAACCTCTATCATGTCTCCCCTATCCCTCCTTTCCTCCAGTGAGTAAAGCTCAAGCTCCTTCAGTCTCTCCTCATAAGGCCTCCCATTCCATACCCCGAATCATCCTGGTCACTCTCCTCTGAACTCTCTCTCCAGCAGCACTATATCCTTCTTCAGATGAGGTCTCCAGAACTGTACACAGTACTCAAGCTGCGGCCTGAGCAAGGCATTATACAGAGGGAGGATCACCTCTCTACTTCTGGACGCAATACCCCTGGCTATGCAGCCCAGTATCCTGTTTGCTTTGGCTACTGTTCTTCTACAATTTTCAGAGTTATTCATTTTGATGTCTACCGCCGCCCCCCCCCCCCCCCCAAAAATCCCTTTCTCCCAATGTCAGGGTTTTATTTAACTCTAAAAATTGATTAGCGCTTTGATCATAAAAGTGCTAAAACATTGTGAAAATGCATAGCACCTGCCTCACTGTGTTTAACAAACATAACACTTCTAGAAAACCTATATAAATACTTTCTGAATGGTTAGCATTGTCCCAAGAAAAAAACTGCTAATCAATTATTTAAAACCCTGCAGTGTGACCCCTCCCCCAGGGTGTATACATGGCCTGGGTTTTTTTACCCCCAAATGAAGTACCTTACATTTCCCGGTATTAAATTTCAGTCCCCACCCCCTTGATCACCCTTCCAGGGTATTCAGATCGCCTTGGACTGTCTCCTTCACTTCTTCACAATCCACCAGTGCTCCCAGTTTTGAATCGTCTGCAAAGAAACTCAACCTATTCTTAACCCCCCAATATCTGAGACGTAGGCATTGAACAAGAGTGGCCCCAATACTGAACTTTGTGGGACCCCACTGATGACCTTCCTGAGGGAGGAGAGCATCTCACCCACAATTACCCTCTGTAAATGCCCCAAAAGCCAATTTTCCACCCAGTTGTGCTCCTGTCCTCCATCCCCATCTCCCCCATTTTTGCTATCAATCCATTATGGGGCACCAAATCAAACGCCTTGCTGAAATCTAGGCATAGGACATCCACTGGCCTATGTCTATCCAAAGCCTCCGTCACCCAATCATAAAACACTACAAGGTTGATCTGACGCAGTGTCTCCAGGACAAAGCCATATTGTTTATTATCCTGGTGTCCTAACCTTTTCAACTGCCTCCCAAGCCTCTCCTTGATAAAGCCCTCCATTACTTTGCCTCCTATAGATGTCAAACTGACAGGCCTATAATTCCCCATCTCCTCCCGTCCCCCCCCCTTTATGTGTAGGCACTACATTAGCCACCCTCCAGTCCTGTGGCACCCATCCCATCTGCAAATAGGCGTTAGAGTGCAGCCAGTGGAGCTGCCAGTACCTCCGCCAGTTCCTTCATTGCCCTCGGATGTAATCCATCCGGCTTCAGCGCCATTCGGTTTTAGTTTTTACGAAGGGCCTCCTCACCTATTCCTCTGACCCCAAAAAATCCACACACTCATGCAACCTTTGTACTACTCCTTGGTCTGGCTCAGCCTGTACCCTAGTCTCTTTCCAGCCTCTGGTCTCAGACTGAGACTAACCTCTCGCTTTTGTTGTCTCCTTGTCACCCTCTGCAAAGATTGAGGCAAAGTACTCGTTTAGCACCTCTGCCTGATCCCCTGCTTCCTGAGCCAACCCCCCCACAATATTAATCCTATTGATCTGTGTCCTCACGTTTCTCTTATCTAGCTATAGAATCCCCGGATATCCCTAGCCAGATTTTCTCCATCCCTGCCTTGGCGCCCCTCACACTCTGGTGACCTTCCTGGCCAATAATTCACTCCCCTCGCTCCTTATCTCCCCCAAGAACGTTTGTAGGCAGCCTTTTTTTCCGTCACCACTTCCTGTACCTCCCTGGTCCACCAAAATGGCCTGCTAATTCCACCATGCTTATGCCTTACTTTAGTACAGGACCTAGTAGCCTCTTGCACCCCTTGTTTAATGGTCTCCCACAAACTTTCAGCATCCATATCTAGTCTAATATCCAACCTCTCCTTTAGGATCTTAGCCTTACTCACAAAGTCCGCTCTCCTGACATCAGCCATTACTGTATGAGTGCTGTTTTCCTTCCCCCCCTAGATACAGCAGGAACCAAACTGTGGCATAGTCATCACTTGCCAGTGGACTGCACACCTCCAAGCCCCTTATTTGTTCACTATCTGCTAGAACAATGTCCAATATCAGCCCCTCTCTAGTAGATTCCCCCACCTGTTGGACCAGGAAGGCATCCTGAAAGACATCCATCATTCAAACAACATGAAGTTTTGCTGTATTATGACATATGCAGTGAGTCCCAACCTTCGAACTGCTCCGGAGGTGAAAGAGATAACTTTCCATGCCAGGCATGGAACGCAGAGCTCGATCTCGGTTGAAACTCTGTCTGTTCTTCTTCAAACTCAAACCGTCAGATTCTTTACTCCGCCTCCCTGAACAGTCGCTCCGGAGATTTCTCCTTCTGCTCGGTTCATTTTGTCAGTTAAAGTATTGTTTTTCTCGGTTTTCGACCAAAATTAAACTGCAATCGGTCGGTTCAGACTCTCTGTGGTATTGTGTGTACTAGATAGGTTTTACATTGATTTCTATTCTGTGTGGCACTTGTAAACGGTTTATCGGTTCGGTTTGAACCGATCAGGTTGTTTAAAATATATTAATCTGTCATTTAGAGTGTGGTTACCGGTTCTTATCGGTTCTAAAAAGAACGTTTTTTTTACGTTTTTTTTCACGACCCGTGACACGGTTGGGAACAGATAAGAGGGTCTTACCTGGCGGATTGCCATAAACGGGTAAGTTTGGTTAGGACTAGCACTATGTCTGAGAAACCCAAAGAAAACCGGCCCACTGGGTTTCAACACTGCGGTGTCTGTGGGGAAGTCTTTGCCAAGGCTGACCCCCACACCGCCTGTGTTTATTGTCTGGGGTTTGACCACCTCAGTGCAGACTGCCAGATTTGTAAAAAATTTCCTGCAGCTACCCTAGAAAAGAGAGTTGGTAGGCTCAGGGAAAGGGAGGCCAAAAGTCCGCTGAACCGGATGGTCAACCCGGTTCGGTTCCAGCCGAACTGGAGGGAGTGCCCTCTGACCAGGGCAAGACTTCCTCGGGCAAAAGGAGATCCGACTTCGAGGAATCGGTTCCAGCAAAAAGGACTAGGAAATCAGCTGGTGTGGAGCCAAAACTTTCCTCTCCAACCGCTGAAGAAATAGCCAAAGTGATTAAAATTGTCCAGTCGCTTTCCCCGGTTCAGACCGAACCGGCACCATCAGGTAAGCGTCCGGTTCGGCCGGTTCCACTGGGTTCAAGAGTATGATGTAGAGGAATATTATGAACCGGAGGAGGGGGAAGAGGAGTATGAGGAGAGTGAATGTAGATTTGAAAGTCTGGATGTGCCCATTGACCCGGACATCTCCCCAGACAGACCTTCAGGCAAGGCAAATATTCCCTTGGCTTCACACCCCCCTGACAAGGACTCCAGGAGGATTGATGCCATGGCAAAGAAACACACCGCCTGTGTTTATTGTCTGGGGTTTGGGGTGTCAGGGGAGAAAGGAGGAGGTGCTACTTCACTGAGAGGGTGGTGGAGCCATGGAATGCACTACCTAGGGGACTGGTGGAGGCAGAGACAGTGGAGGGGTTCAAGAGGGGGTGGGACAGGTACAGGGGAAGGGTTCAGGAAGCAAAATCCAATGCAGCAAGAATATCCGGAACTGGGAAGGGAGAAGCCAGAGAAGGCGAGGGGGACAGCAAGGTCAGCACCCAGGGTGGGGGCTGACCAAACGAGCAGACACGAAAGACCGTTAGGCCTATTCTGCTGGCATTTTAGTATGTTAGTAAACAGTACATGGCATCATCCTTGGGACTCAGACAGGCAAATTATATGGCTTATGTTGCTAGATATCAGAAATCCAGATGAGATACTGTTATGGCTCTAGCAAAACAGGTCCCTGGCCAGCTTGCCAAGGAGCTGGAGCAGGTGGCTGCTGATGGTTTTGAGGCATCCAAGGTGCAATTCCATGCTGCAGTGGACTCTAATGATGTGTCATCAAGAGTCATGGCTACATCTGTGGCACTTAGAGAATGGCTTGGCTCAGATGTACTAGCCTGTCACAGGATACCCAGACTAAGGCCATGGATTTTCCTGTTGTGGGTAATTCTCTGTTTGGGGAGCAGACAGAGAATTACATGAAGAAAATGTATGAGTAGGAGTGCACAGGCCAAGGAAAGGCAGGCCACTCCTCAAAGGCAGCTTTCCAGGGGCAGGGGCAGGCCTTTTCATAGGCCTTTTTACCAAGCCCAGGCCTCCTCTTCTGGTTATGCCTAGAGGGAGAGGCAGACTGGGTACAAGCAGTCCTGCTTCCACCCCTCAGCCCAAAGCCCCTGCCAAGCAGGCACCCTGATGGGGTTGCCAGGGCCGATTCTCAGCTACCCGTAGGGGGCAGGCTGGCTTACTTTGTCCAGGACTGGAAGTCTCTAACATCAGACAAGTGGGTCCTGGAAGTAGTAAGCCAGGGACTGGTTCTCAGCTTCAAAAAATTTCCAAAGATGAGAACCAGATCCTCTCCAGCTGCAAATCCATCAGAGGCACTTGCCCTAGAGGCAGAGGTCTCTTCCCTCCTGGCTCTCAGAGCTGTGGAAAGGGTTCCACCCCTACACCAGGGCAAAGGGTTGTACTCCAGGTACTTCCTTACCCCAAAAAAGACAGGAGAATGGTGGCCCATCCTGGATCTCAGATATTTAAACAAGCACCTTTTAAAACCAAAATTCAAAATGGTGACTCTGGAATTATTCTACCCTCTCTAAGGCCAGGGGACTGGCTAGCGTCTCTGGACCTCAAGGATGCCTACTTCCATATTCTCATCAGAAGCTCCCATCGAAAGTACCTCAGGTTCGAGCTGCCCTCAGGCCATTACCAGTTCAGAGCAATGCCCTTTGGCCTCACCTCTGCTCCAAGGGTATTCACAAAATGCCTGGCAGTAGCAGTTGCTGCCCTAAGAAGGCATAAAATTGCCATCTTCCCTTACCTGGACGACTGGCTCATAGGCCAGTCTCCAGACCAAGTCAAGTTACATCTACAGATAACTCGGCAACTGTTCACCTCTTTAGGTTTCCTTCTGGATCTTTCAAAGTCCGTTCTAAAACCTGTCCAGCTCCTCACCTTCATAGGCGCAGAGCTGAACACAGAGGAAGCCAGAGCCTTCCTTCCTTCCTTTGGACAGGGCAAGGACCCTGGTCTCTCTGGCCTCCTCCTTCACCCTGCAGGTCTCTTGTCCAGCAAGGCATTTTCTACAGCTCCTTGGGCACATGGCTGCTTCTACAGCAGTAGTGCAGGGAGCAAGATTTCAGATGAGGGACATCCAGTTCCATTTGAGAGCCTTTTGGTCTCAAAGGAAAGACCCTCTAACCAAATTGATCCCAGTAACTCAAACCTTGATCCAGGCCCTACAGTGGTGGCAGGATCAGAGCAATTTGAGACAAGGGGTTCCCTTTGTCGCTCAGTCTCACTCCTTAATCCTTACTACAGATGCATCCCTCTTGGGGTGGGGAGTTCACATGGGCGACCTCACTACCCAGGGATTGTGGTCCCCTCAGGAATCTCTGCTCACATGAATCTGTTGGAACTCAGAGCAGTTTTTCTAGCACTTCAAGTTTTTTCCAAATCTGTTCAGAACAAAGTTGTACAGGTCAGAACAGACAACACCACCACAATGTGGTACATAAACAAGCAAGGGGGCACTCGGTCTCGGCCTTGTGCTCCGAAGCAATGAAGTTGTGGTCTCTGGCTTACTCCCTGAACACCTCCCCTACGGCAGTTCGCCTCCCAGGAAAGGACAATGTCCTAGCAGATGCTCTCAGCAGGATTTCCCAGGGCCATAATGAATGGTCACTGGACCCCCTGGTCCTGGAGGTGATATTTGCCAGATGGGGCACCCCGCAGATGGATCTTTTTGCAGTCCCAGACAATCACCAACTTCCCCCTTTTTTTGCTGCAGGCCCCCAATGTTGGGCTTAGTCCCTCCAGATGCCTTAGTTCTCAGTTGGGAAGGGACGTTTTTCTATGCTTTCCTCCCCTTCCCTCTCCTGTTCAAAGTGTTAGTCAAAATCAGATCTCAATCCTGCAAGATGATCCTGATTGCTCCAGATTGAGCCAGACAACCCTGGTATCCACTTCTATTGTCCTTAGCAGTCCATCTTCCCCTGTGACTTCCCAGGAATCACAACCTGTTAACCTGTGCTCAGGGGAGGGTTTGGTACCTGAACCTCAGATCTCTCAATCTCAAGGCCTGGCTCTTGAAGAGTTAGAGTTTGCCGATCTACACCTCTCCCAAGGTGTAATGGATATACTAAAGGCTTCTAGGAAGCCTTCCACCAGGGCTACCTATAATTCCAAACGGAAGAGGTTTTCCATATGGTGCTCTGGGAAGCATATTTCCCCAGAATCTGCTGACTTACCCACAGTCCTGGATTATATGGTCCATTTAAATACCTTGGGGCTGAGACCAGCTACCCTCAAAGTACATTTGGCAGCTGTCTGCTTTTAGTTTAGCAGGTAAACCCTCTTCTCTTTCAGCTCATCCTGTATTCTCCCAAGTTTTTTAAGGGATTGCTTCACACCAACCCTCCATTCAGGGACCCTGCCCCTGCCTGGGATCTAATGTTTGCATTGCTCAGTTTATACAACCCCTTTGAGCCTTTGTCTTCAGCAGAGCTTAAGTACTTGACTTGGAAGACTGTGTTTCTGGTAGCCATCATTTCTGCCAGGCGATAAGTGAATTACAAGCTTTGTCAGTGGAGCCTGATTTTTATCTCCTTTCATAGAGATAAGGTGGTCCTCAGGACTAACAGGAAGTTCTTGCCTAAGGTGGTTTCAGATTTCCACCTTAATCAATCTATATCTCTTCCAGTGTACTTCACTGACCATTCCTCCTCTGGCGAGGAGGAGGCTGCACGACAGATGTGAAGAGAGCCCTTAGTTACTACATAAGGCGTGCCAAGGGTCTGAGGTTTGACTCCTCAACTGTTCCTCACTTATGGTGAGGTTGGTAAAGGAAACTTGCCACTAAAGATCCATTGCCTGGTGGATTGTCTCTTGTATCCAATTCTGTTATGAAAAGCTGGGTAGGTTCCTCCCTCAGGCCTGAGGGCTCACTCTACCAGAGGTACAGCTGCTTCCTTGGCTGCTGCCAGGGACATCCCTATTCTAGAGATGTCAAGCAGCTACCTGGAAAACAGTTCACACTTTTACAAGCATTACTCCTGGACATCCAGGCTAGGAGTGATGCTCTGTTTCAACACAGCTGTGCTTCAGAGCCTATTTCCTAAGTAGGTTCTGTCCCCCTCCATGGAGGTACTGCTGTGTAGTCTGCATATGTCATAATATAGCAAGACTTCATGTTGTTTGAAGAAAAAATTACTCATCTTAGTAATGTTGTTTCTTCTAATGGAGTCTTGCTATATTATGACCTCCCCCCCTGCCTGCCCCTCTCAGAACCTCTGTTTTTGGGATTTGGGTTGGCAGTGCAGTGTTGGCACTTAGTAGATGCCCACCTTGTTGTTTTCACCCCTCTTTCTTTGGGGTGACTTGGTGTTGTGTGTTATTTTTTGGGTTTCCTGACTTGAGTCTCTGTTTTGGGACCAAAAAAATGTGTTTATGTTTGGTAGCCAGTTGGCTAGTGTAGGTTTACAGCTTCCGCAGAGGACCTCAGTGAGTTTAGCTCGTAAAGATCTGACTGTTTGAGTTTGAAAAACAGACAGAGTTTCAACTGAGCCCGAGCTCTGCGTTCCATGCCTGGCATGGAAAGTTAACTCTTTCACCTCCGGAGCAGTTCGAAGGTTGGGACTCACTGCATATGTCATAATATAGCAAGACTCCATTAGAAGAAACAACATTACTAAGGTGATTAATGTTTTCTTCTCTGTTCCCTGGTTACAGAGGATGTCATGGTGTCCCAGTCTGCCCCCGGCATATTAAGATCACCTATGACCACCACCCTACCCTTTCCAAGGTCAAAGTGACCCATGATGTTCTCAACCAACTTACCCTCCAGATCCTCCTCTGTTGCAGGGCGCCTGTGTACCACCCCTATCTTCAGTTTCTTCCCTCCCCTCATTTGCAGGGTTACCCATATCACCTCCACACCCCCTCCAACCTCTTTAGATCCACAAACCATTATGTCATTTCTGACTATCAGCGCAACCCCCACCCTTCCCACATCCCTATCTTTCCTGAATATCTTGTAGCCCTCTAAGTTTGGGTCCCAATCATTTCTCTGAGTGGCTCATGTCTCTGTAATTGCTGCCACTTCCGCTGTTCCCTCAGCCAACATAGCCTGGAGCGGAGGCATTTTATTGCTCATACTCCTGGCATTGATCAGGACTGTCCTCCACCCCGACTTTTCCCCTCTCCTCAGTCCCCCCAACCCTGCGCAGTCCCTTTTCTGCCCAGTTTTCCTTGAATTTGCAACATATTCCCTCTCGCCCCTCACGTGCCATAGACCTGGACCCTCAAACAGCGCCCCATGGGTCTTTTTATTATATGACCCCCCCTTTACAAGTTTAAACCCCACCTCTCGCCTATAAATCCAGCAAGTTTTAATTTCAAGATCTCCTTCCCCTCCATGTTGAGGTGTATCCTATCCCTGGCATGTAGCCCCTTATCCCCCCCAAGTCACCTACCAGCACATACCCCTCTGCCCTGCACCAATCCCTGAGACACTTGTCTCCCCCCCTCCCCAAGTTTTAGCTTGGTCTCACCAGTTGCTCTTGGTACCGGCAGAATCTCTGAGAAAGCAATTTTGCTTCCTGTAGAATGACAAACCCTTGCCAGCTCTCGGAATCTAACCTGCATTTCTAGCTCGCTAGTCCCTTATTTATTTTATTTTAATTTGTACATCAGTTTACAACCTTTGAGCCAGAGGCTTATTTCCAAAGGTACCTTGTCACATTGAGGACAAATACATTACAACTTTTTGTTACATCATAGAGGTTACAAGTTTAGCAAACACATGCGGTTACAATCATTTGTACAGGGAGAGACCGTTAACTTACAATGGCATATACTTGCAAGCGGTTACGTGCAGAAACAGCAGGTGGTAATAGTTCAGTGGGCGACAGGGTGAGGTTTGGGTGTGGTGTGGTGGGGTGAGGAGCAGCTCAGTGAGCTTTGTCAGTGCATAGAGCTATGCCGCCTTGGAGACAAGTGCAGCTACGCATATTAAATAGGCTCCGAAGTGCAGTTTTGAAGCAGGAGATCGTGGGGGTGTCGGAGATGGAAGTAGGGAGCGTGTTATACCAGGAAGGAGCTCTGTAACAGAAAGACCTCTGTCCATGGGTGGTCCTGGATCTTGGGATCAGTAGAGTGGCCTCGCTGGAGGTTTGAGTTTGAACCAAGGGTTGGGCTTGGTGGATGGAGGCTGTCAGCCTGGGAGGGGATAGCCCGAGAATAATTTTTTTAGTTATGAGGCAGGTTTGGTATCTTAAGTCGTTCATCCAGGTTAAGCAGCATTGCCATGTCATAGAGCTGGCAAGTATGCGTGAGCCTGGGGGCCCCCGTAATTAGCCTACAAGCCTTATTCAGGGTGAGGCTAATTTTATTGAGGGCGGTTGAGCCCGCAGCACCGTATACTGGCAGGCCATAGTCACAAGGGACAGTATTGAGGATGTAACCACTAGTCGGAGGGCATGGGGGGGGGACAGTTTTTGTAGCGGTAGAGGATACCTAACCGCACATTGGTAGCTGAGGCAAGAGCATCAATATGGGCGTGGTAGGTGAGGGCTGGGTTGAAGGAAACCCCAAGGTACTTGTATGGGCGGACTTGTTCGAGATGTTGTTTGGAACTAGGGAGGATGTGGAGTGAGAAGTTGCTGGCTTTGTTTTGGGGGTGGGCAAAGAGCATAGTTTTCCAAGTCACGTGTCCCCAAATGTACTAGGAAGTCTGGGGATCCCCCCCGCAATCCAGTGCCGAGTATAGGTGGAATTTGGCCTTGTGTTTTGATAGACCTGGTATACATTTAGCCTTGCCAGGGCTGTTTTTATTCTTCCCCTCCCCATCCCAATGGATACCCCTTGTCATGGAATCCCCCAGCAATATGACCTTCACCTCGTCCCCTACTTTATTAGTCCTCTTTATTCCTTCCAGACTCCTCCTTCTATCATCAAACTCTTGTTTGCTCCTTCCTCTTCCTTCAGCCTGCGGGTCTTTACTAGCCCG
Source organism: Neoceratodus forsteri (assembly GCA_016271365.2). Lineage (NCBI taxonomy): Eukaryota > Metazoa > Chordata > Ceratodontiformes > Ceratodontidae > Neoceratodus > Neoceratodus forsteri. The sequence continues at coordinate 493,709,360 of JADMNL010000022.1, forward strand.
TTTTAGTACCTTCCAGGCTTCTCCTCCTGTCAACGACCCCTTGCTTGTGCACCCCCCCAATCATCTGGGGGGGGTCACCCTCATATGCAAGCCCTACCATATTCCTACTTCCTGCAACTGCCAGTTTACTCCTTGCCCCCCCCCACACTCTAGGGTGACCAGAGGTCACCTCCCATCTCGAGCTATAATCCTCCAATCCCCCACCCGAGTAACCTCTCACTGCCCCCCCTTTGGACCTGCACCTCCCTCCTCATCTGCTGTATTACTCCCCACCCTGTTCTCCACCTCCCCCAGTGATTTATGTCTCAAGGTTGACCTGACTAGAGAACTCTCTACCTCCCCCTCCTTGATTGAATTCCCCAATCTGTACACCGGCCTGTCCCCAATCTTACCTCTTTCCACCCTGTCCTCACTCAGTGTCCCTCTTTCTGTCGCAGTTCCCCTCCAAACTAGACTCATGTCCCTCCCTCCTCCATCCTTTCCTTTGGATCAGGCTCCCTCCTCTGTCACCCTCCCCCCTCTGCCTACTGACCAAACCCTCCCTGTCCACTTGCACCCCCCTCTCCCCATCCTCCTCCACTTCATCTCCCGGGTGTAGTATGGTGAAACGATTTGCAAACTTGATGCTCGCTCCCATTTTGCTCTCTCCTACTTCCTCCTCCCTCGTCTGCTCCCTCTGAGCAGCCCCCTCCCTGTGGCATACTTCTCATACGTTGTTTGTTCCGCCCCCCCCACACCTCCAGAGTTACCATATAATCCACTTATGTAGCTCAGCCCCTGTTCAAAATTGGTGCCTCTCTGCCGATTGGTCCTCCTGCAGAACAGCTACCTCAAACCCTGGCCCGCTGCCGATTGCAGCTGCTGGAAAGCCTCTCTGATGCCCTCTTCACCAGCTCCTGAAAACCCTGGCTTGCTGCAGCCGGGAAGTCTGGTGCCTACTTCAGCTGCCAGTGCAGCCCCGAAGCTGCCGTCCTCAGTGCAGCTGCTGATGCAGCTCAGACTCCTCCCGCAGCAGCCCCCAGCAAGATTCACCACCACCGATGCGGCCAGCAACCTCCGCTCCTCTCAATAACTACAGCTGCTTGAGAGACTGTATCTGTCTTTTTACTTCCCAAGTTTCCCTTCGGACGACCCCACGGGCCCTCTGTAGCTGTCTGCTGGTTCTGTTTTCTCCCAATTCCAGTCGATGAAAGTCAACTACCCAGCTACTATCATGTTACTTCTCACATGCTCCGTTGAAACCCTGCTCTCTAATCCCAGAATTTAGCTCTACGGCTATAAACAAAGAGAAAAAATCAGGAAGGGCTTAGTTTTTCTAGAATGCATATGCCTGTATCAGCCACTAATGTGCTGGAAAGAAGGTGCTAAAGATGCGCTGCAAAATTAGATGTGTGGTGCAGGTAATGTAGCATGTTGTGAATGCATGTGAACATGTACTGCAAACACTGTAGCTTATTTTCAACGTTTTTAGACAGTAAAATGTCCAGTTTGCAGATATGAATGTATTTTGCAGCCAAAATGGCAAAAATTGGATTTTACAGGGTGCAGTTACGCCTCATCGCCTATATTTTATGCCTACTCATATGTAAGACCAGAACGCTAGAATACTCTCTCTGCTGGTTGCAGGGCTCCATAACCACTGGGATCTTCCAACCCAGGCTTCCGTAGAGGCAGGACGTACCCTTGTGGCACAGGGTCCACTTCTAGTGGATTGTGCCAGTCATCTTCCTGCCTCCACGAAAGCAGGCAGCTTAGTCACAGGTCTGTCACTTCATGACAAACACAGGCATTTTTTTTGTAATTTCTCTAGCAGCATTTCTGCAGCGTGCTGCCTTTTTGTGCTAGTGGTCCATCTTGATCAGAACTACCCTGCACTGTGGCTGTCTCTCTTGCTCCCCACCATCCAGGGCTCATTAGATGGAGCAGACTACATTTTTTTTTTTCTGTAGAGCTGTTTTACGCTTACCATGGCCACCTTGCTCCTTTTGTCTTGCTGTTGTCCCGGGGTCCCCCAGTCCCATCGTCCGCTCCCCCAGCCAGTCCTGCTGACTCGGATCTGCACGCTGCGAGACCTGGGAGTCCTCAAGAGCTGTCATTTACAGCGGCCGAGGACATGTTTTTCTCCTTTTGTTCTTTGGGGTGGTCTAATGCCAACCCCCCATTTACTGATATTTGCCATAAAGCCTTCACTTTCGTTGGCAGCGAAGAACTGAGGTCTTACTTCCCCAGTCAGAGCTGCCTGCTGGTACTCAGTCCTCTACCAGTCCCCCGACCTCCAGCAACCCAAACTCGGGTTGCTGGCATAGTAGGAGGTAAGGCATCCAGTGCCTTAGCCTTCTACACCACTGGGCTGGCTCTGAGCTGACAATGTTTTGAGATCCCTCGTGTACAAGCAGAAAGCCTGAATTTCAATTCCTGTACCGGAATGGCTTAGTGTACTGGATAAACGCAAGAAATAGATGTCCAATTGTATTTATTTTACAATTTACGTATACCAGATAGCTCAGCTGTTATGCTCTTGCTTTCAGTTGGGTCCTGCTTCTACTTTTTTTTTTTTTTTTTAACAGTTGGCGGGGGGGGGTGGGGCAAAGCAAAGATCAGGGTTAATAATCAAGGTCACGCCGTGGGTCTGTGCGGGGAATCCCAACCTTTGCATGCTGCTGTTTAAGTGTTAATGTGCTCTAACTACTAGACTACGCTGCCTGCAAAAATGAGAGGCAGACTGTGTAGTCTGAATTGCATTAAAGGGCAGTGGGGCTGGTCCCAGTTTTTGTGGTTTGTGTGCAAAAGCACTTTTTTTTTTTTTTTTTTGGTTTCAAAAAAAAAAAAAAGCTCTTACGAGCTCTCCTAATAGTAACAGCAGCAAGGAGTGTGAGCAACGCCATTATTTTTTTATTTATGACTTTGATAACTGGGTGAGTGCACTGATCCCAGGGACCGTTTTCAGGCATGACCCAGGCCATAATACATAGTGCAGCGTAGCATGGTACATAAATTCAGTAGCCAAAATGGTACATGAAATATACTGTGAAAAAGATGTGTACAGTATATACAAAGGTAAGAAAGTCACATATAATACAAGCAGTAGATATATAGTATAAAGGCAAGGAGGATACTGTTGAAGGATAGGAAGTTGACTAGGGTTGGTGGGTGGGAAACCCCTGGTAGCAGGGGCAGGGTAAGATTGTCTGGAGCCAGATTTTAACAGCTACAGTAGGTGCCTGCCTTTGATAGGAGGGCAGTGAGGGAGAGACTTGAGGGTGGAACTACAATCAAAAAAAGCTCATAAGAGCTCATTTCATTAATAGGAGCTAGAGGTTCTAATAGAATTACTGTGTGCTGCAGATAGTTACTACAAGTTCTGCAAAAGAAGTTGGTGGCTTGCAGTGGAGGGACACTGAACTGCCTGAGGAAGCTAGCTAAACTTAAATAAATTTTGGGTCATGCCTGAAAATAGGCAGTTCTGCCTAGTGCACTTACTCGGCTACCAAAAGCAAATAAAAAAAAAAAAAAACCTCTTAAGAGCTACAGGAAGCTGCTGTCTCCAGGCTTCATTTATTACTGGAGTCAGTTACTGGGAGATGTTGGGCTAGCTGAAAGCTAATTAAAAAAAAATATATCAAATGCTAAATAAAAAGGCTCTTAAGAGTTAACTGCATCTAAACTAGCGATGATGTAGAAGAACATTCTGTTGCTTGGCTCAGTGATGAGAAACTAAAATTATGTAATGTAAATAGTGACACGTAAATAAATTTTTTGGTATGTATTTTTACTACTTATATACCAGAGTCAGCATGTACTTTGTTCCACGAATTTCATACCCTGAGTACAGTAGTGCAGTCCCCTGCCAAAAGAAACTAAAGATCTTACTTTGAGAGAGTTGCTGCAGTAGGTCATTACACGTAGAACTGCGTCCCCTTGTGTCATGACTACACGGCAGACTTCTAGCCAGCAATCCATAGTGGGGGGCTGCCCCCAGTGTGACATGACTGGACGTCAGCGTGACACTAGAAAGTCCCTGCTCGCGGTGAACTCGGCTACCAGTCGACCGCCACTTTGTCACTTAAGTATTTCTTTTTTCTTATTTTCCACAGTTGTAATTTTTATTGCATGTCTTCTTCGTCGCGTCACCTAGAGAAGTGTGACAAGTGTGGCGCCCAGATCCTGCACAGGGATGAACACTCCTGCTGCGTCCTTTGCCTAGGCCCCAAACATCAGGTCCAAGACTGTGAGGTCTGCCAGCCCTTTAACAGGGCTACATGAGTCAGACGCCAGAAAGCCTTCGAAGCCCACCTGCTCAAAAAGTGCCTTGCTTTGATGGAAAAAGAGCTACAGGATCTGCAGGAGCATTCCTCCTCCCCCACCACTGAGTGCAAGAAGAAAACGAAGTGCCGGGACCTATACCTTTCTGTCCAGCACCACCAGATTGATAAAGCAGTTTCCTGTGGGGCTTCTGCTTTGGTAAGTACCCCTCCTGCTCTGTCTGTCTGCCATGGCAGATCAGTCGCCGACCCTGCTTCCTGCCATGGTCAGAGGGCGGAAAGGGCGCTTCTCACAGGAGGGTTCTTCATTTGGGCCTGTGGTCAGCTCTCTGGCTGGTAAGTCTCCCTCCGGTTTTACCAAAGAGTGCTCAGCCCTGGTCGATAAGCCGGACTCCAGCTCGTCTGGCATCTGCCCGACCCGGATTGATAAGCTGGATGTCGGTTCTGCTGATGCCCGCTCTGTCACGGTCGATCAGTCTGTTGCCGGCTCACCCAACCGCTCCACTGAGGTTCTCCCATTGGGCTCTTTCGAATTTCCTGATGGTGGGCAGAACCGGCTGCCAGACCCACTTTCTTCCCTTGAGGGTTCTCCCTCCCGGAATTCTTCACTTCCTCTGACCCAGCGCAACCCCTCGCTCTCCCTTGATTCTGTTCCAGAGGCGAGTGTTGTTTTTCTGAGGGCATCTTCCCTGACGTCAGGTCTCCTTACTGCCAGGTCCTCTGCTATTGCAGTGTACCTGTCAGTACGTCACCTCTCCTAGATCCCCCTCTCACACTTTGGACCAGGCGTTGGGCTCCTTGGTACCTCCGCCCGATACCCTAGCATCTGACCCCACTGATGATCCAACTCCTAGGAGCTCCTCACCGGTTGGTGCCCTTCCTGACTCTGTGATGGCTGGCGTACCGGTCGTGGCTCCCCCCCCCCCCTTCATTGCTGACAGCTCTCGGGGTGCTCTGTCTACTCCTCACTCTCCAACACCTGAGCTTCTGCCAGGCCGGCCGATGGATCCATATGCGCCTAGCGGTTCTTTGGCTCCGCCTTCCTCACGTCCATCTGCCCCTCCACCTGCTGGTCTTCCGGGCATGGTCCCCAGCTACCTTGTGCCACAATATCCTTATTACCCCAGTGCCAGTATATGTCGACTGGTTACCCTATGCCCACTTATACGCCCGGGTACCTGCCACAGGGTCATTTGTATCAGGGATGCAACCCACAGGGCTACCGCTTTTGCTACCAGCTCCCTGGCTACCCCATATATCCTCATGCAGGGTACACAGGGTTCCAGCCTCTGCCTCCACCGCCGCCTCCCCTTCTGTAGTCCCAGGCTCCAGATTGGTCACAGGCTGATGCTCGGGGGAACCATTCCTTCATAGTGACAGGATGCCGAATCCCAGCTCCTCCAGGAGCTGGTTACAATCCCCACGCCAGCCCCCAGGGCGGTACACGGGAGCCTCCCTGTCGACCCTGGGTGGGTTAGTCTGTCAGATGGCCCCGGGCTTTGCCTGGCAACAAGGTCACTGAGGATGTGTTGGATAAGGCCTCTTTCCCCATCTTCAGGTTCGGGGTCAGACTCAGATTCTTCGGCCAGCTCGGGCTCCCATTCCCCTATTGAGCCCCAGCTGAAAGAATCCCCCAAGTACCTTCCGGAGGATCCTTCATTTGCTGAGCTCCTACAGTCCATCCAGTTCGCCTGTGGCTGGGCTAATCAAGAGCTAGACCCAAAAAGAAAGGCTTGCAGAACACATCTGGACATTTCAGATGCAGACCCCTGCCCAGTCCTCCATGGACGGGGCTGCATGACGTCCACCATTTGGCAGCAGCCATCTTCCATCCCTGCGGTCTCCAAGCAGGCTGACGGGACCTACCATCCCCTGGAAGGGGTTTCTCATTTCACTATGCAGACCAAAGCTGACTCCATAATAACTGTGGCCCATGACAGATTGGCCAGGCCTCAACACCTAAAGTGCCTCTCCTCCAGATAAGGAGTCTAAGCACATGAACCAATGTGGCCACAAGGTGTATGTGCTTCCACTTGCACTTTGAGGTTACTGAGTTATGTAGCCCACATGATTTCTTACCAGAAATCCTCCCTGGCTGATCTGGAGTCAGCTTCAGTCGATTCTAGACCAAGATCTCAGGGACAGACTTCTATGCAAGGTGAGGCTTACAAAGTCTTTCTGTTGCCATGCTGTATGAGCCACCTGTGATTCCATCGACTCGGTCTGCCACACTGCCTTGGGCATTTGCCTAAGAAGGCTTGCCTGGCTCTGTATAGCACGCCTGGCTCTGGATGTCCAATCCACTCTCCTGGATGCCCCGTTCTGGCGCCCTGTCTTGTTTGGGGGTGATGTGAAGGATATTACCGAGCTACAAGATAGTGGCAGGTCCCTTCGGGATGCCTGCTCCCTGTACTGCTCCGTTTCAAACCCAAGCAACCTTTTTGTCACCCCCAGCGGAAGCGGAACAAACAGCCCCAGTCCAGACATCAGGGTAAGTGTCACGCCATGGGCTCGGGGGTGCCAACCCCCCCAGCCAAATTCCAGAGAGCTGCCCGAGGTCATCAAGCGGCACTCCCCTCTGCCTCCCGACTTGTGGGAGACCCCTCCACATCTTCTGGTGGAACCGGTGGGAGGAAGGTTCGCCCTCCATCTCAGAGAGTGGGAGGAGATCACCACAGACACTTGGGTATTGCGTTAGTTGCAAGAGGTCACTCAATAGAGTTTCTGGACAGGCCTCTGGACAATCCTCCGGGCAGGTCCCACTACCCGTCAAGTTATCTTCCTCTAGTAAAGGAGATGATTTGATACCTTTTAATGGACCAACATAGATGTAACAACAAGAACAAAGTGCTCTAGCTTTCGGACCAACCAGTCCTTCTTCAAGCTCAGCTGAAGAAGGACTGGTTGGTCCAAGCTAGAGCACTTTGTTCTTGTTGTTACATCTATGTTGGTCCATTAAAAGGTATCAAATCATTTGCTTCTGGATCTATTCTTGCAAGGACCAATACGGCAACTACTAAATCAAGATTTCTAGTAAAGGAGGAAATTCTGGCTCTTCTTCTTTCCTGTGCTTGAGGAATGGGCTCTCTGGTTGACTTGGACAGGGGGTATTATTTTCACTTCATCCTGGTGCTGAAGAGGGATTGTTCCCTCGAAGCGCCAGGAATGCTACGGGCACAATAAATGCTCTTGCTTTTTGCTTAAACTGTTTGTGAGTCGCTGCCTTGATGCAATTTACTATACTGCAGTAAACAGAAAGGGGGGAAGTTCTCTCTCTCTCCTAGTGGTGATTGTTGGGATCAGGAACTACTGGGATATTCCCTCTCTGGCTTCTGTAGAGGCAGAAAGTAGATTTGTAGCACATGGACAGAGGCTCCACCTACAGTGGATTGTCTGGTCTTCTTCCTGCTCCTTGAGAGCTGGAAGCTTAGAGCACAGGTCTTTCACTTTATAACGGTGAGACAGGATTTTTGCAGCTCTGCCACCCTGCAATTAGTGCCCTCCCAGCACTATACTTGTTATGCTAGGGAGCCTCATCTTGATCAGCTGTACCCTGCACTGGGACTAGATGGATACATCTGTCTCTCTCTCTCTCTCTCTCTCTCTGGCCGGAGCCTACCAGACATTGCCCAGTTACAGTCTGGAATCCCGCCTCCCACAGCAGAAGGTGATTTCCAACCAGTCACCATGGAGTTCCAGCAATTCTTAGCTTTTAGTGAGCAGCCCCTTGCTTGCATCAGACCCTGAGGCCCCACCAGAAGAACATGTCTTGCCACCTTGACTGGCCGTGACCTTTAGGAGCCTTGCGGCTGCAGCCAGCCAATCACCGCAGCATTCCAACAATTCTTCATTCAGCAAGGAGCCATCCGTCTGCAGCCGGCCCTTGAAGCCACATACAAAGAAAGCACGGCTGGCCAACTCTATGGAGCATGACCATTAGTAGCGTCGTGGCTGCAGCTGACACCAGGAGCGCCCATGGGGATCATGCAGCTTGCCTTAGAGAGGGGGAAACAGCACCTGGGAGCTGCCCTGAGGGTACACTTCAATGAATGGAACATCTGCGTTTTTTTTCTTGCTTTTCTGGGGGGCAGGCAGCTATTGTTTGGGGGACTGCTGTTCTTTTGAGCCAAAAAGATGTCCCTGTATTTCAAGGCGTGGGAACTACACTAGGTGGCCATTATGTTGGCGTGCCAAAACTGTCGACTGTAGTCCACACTTGGTTTTCTTAGTGGTCAATTGCTCCTTGTCACACAGCACTGAACAGTGACCTAGTGGACTTCTGGAGGAACTGTTCATTTGCCACATCTACCGGACAAGCTCATTACATTGCCACACTGAGAGGCTTTGCACACTTGGCAGCAAGTTCACTCACTACTACTGAACTCTGCAGGCAGGTGCCAATTTCAGTAGGACTCCATTCCCTCAAACCACTGAACTGTACAGGCAGGGGCTGTTTTCAGTGGCAACTTTTTTTGTTCTGCCTCATGTTCGCATACTTCTGCTAGCTGCACATTCTCTGATCAGTTTTTTTTTTTTTTTTGGGGGTGGCCTCCGTAGACTACCTGCACTTGCATAGTGATGCCTGCGAACATGTCATGGAACAATTCCTCCAAGGCCAAGTCTTCTAGGGGAAGAACATGTTCAAAATGTAAGTCCTACCTCTTAGCCACAGTTGCAGGATCTATGTGCTTAGGGATCCATGTGCCTCAAATGCTAGATGACAGTAGAATCTGTGGCCCATCCATGGATGGGGACCTTGCCATGACCAGTCGCAGGCAGGATGCTGAACAACCACTGCTTCAGCTGGCCCCAGACCTCATTGTCAAACTGGACAGGGCCTTTGCCTTGCACCCAGCATGCTTCCGTCTACAGCCCCCTGCTTCTCCGAGCCCTACACAGAAAAAAGCCTCCAGGAGGAGAATTTAATTTTTCTACTCGGAGGAAGAGGACCACTGAGATTATTGCCACGTTATGAAAAAGAAATGCTCCAGATTTCCTCACTGTTCTGAAGAATCTTATCTTACAAGTCAGATTCCACATCTACAGAAAAAGGTGCACTGTAGACAGATTCCTCAGATGTCTAAACTGAACCAGAAAGACATTTTGACACAGATGATCTTGACTTTATCAAGAACGTCCTGTCAGAGATGCGTCTGGCTTGGCCTCCCCCAAAAAACTGTTATTCCAGCTGATGGGGTGCTAGCCACAGGGATGCTGTGGATCGTAAGGTGGACACATCTTTGAAAGACATTCCAGGCTTCTGCGGCATGCATGAAGGCAGCAACTGCAACTGTTTTTCAGCTAGGACCGCTCTGTCTTGGACTACTGATGTGGTGTACAGATTGGGGGAAGTTTATCAGAAGAACAAGGATCTGCTTCATTAGTTACAGCTCATGCGCTTGACTTATGGTTACTCTGCAGACGTCTTGGTGGATGCTGTGCAGCCAAGACAAATTTGTGCCACACCTCGGCAGGACCAAACCTATGGTTAAGGGCCTGGCAGATGGTTACCTCCTCAAAAATATACTTAATGCACCATACTAAGGAGGTCTCTTCTTGGCACGGCACTTAAGGATGCAATGAAGGACTCGGGCAAAACAGCCAGAATAGGGGCTTCAACAACAAACAGCACTGGTTCATCTCCAAAAACCAACTCTACAATCAGGGCGGAGGAAAGGGCGACTGTAGAAAAAAAAAATCCACAGCAAGACAGTCCAGACCCATCCCCAAATCTGAGGCAAACTTCTTTAGTTTCCATGGGGAATGGTTCCATTCAATAACTGACAACTTTGTTTTGGAAATTGTGACCCGGGGGTCTCATCTAGTGTTGACTTCAAGCCTCCAGTTCCTCATGTCGTACCTTCGCCACTATTGCCTGGTTTGGTAATTGGACTGTTTTTCTTTGCTTTGGAACAGACTGGCACAATCAGCTGAGGTTGGAGCCGATGTCCCTGTGCTACAAGTCTTCCTGCCTCTACAGAAGCCTGGGAGAGAAGAACCTAGTAGTTCTGTGCCCTGCGACCAGCAGAGCAGCAAAACTTACAGGTATTTAGATTTCTGGTTTTTTTGCACAAATGTGCAAATTGGGACCAGCTCCACACTTGGGTGTAGGGCTGTTAGTGCTTAGCGGTCCCTTTAACACAGAGACCATGAATGGTTTGAATTCAGGGTGGAGTTTATTAACTGGAATTATCAGCTAAGGAAGAGTAATCTTTGGAGATTAGGTATGCATGACGTAGGGTCTTGGGACAGTCTTTCTATCTTATTTTCTGTGTGTAATTAGAGCAGCAGTATTTACTAGTAACTATTTTTTTTCCCAGCAGTAAGGTTTGTCTGGCAAAAATATCAAGATACACATTTTTCTTTTGTTTTCTTTCATTCCTGAACCAAGATACGGGATATTAGTTTTTTAAAAGTTCCAACTCCTGTGTCATGCCAGACATGAAAAAAGTAAATGTCTTGGTACAGTGTTGTGCTGTTCTCCCTCCTAAGCTGGTCTCCGGGCTTTCATACAAATGGGCTGTATCTCCTGATGCAGATTTGCAGTCAGGAACTAAGCTCTGCAGCTGGGGATATCGAGCTCTCCACTTCCTGTTTCCACCAGTTTACTTTCTGCCTTCTAACTAGGAGGTACTCTGCAGCAGAGCTCTGTAACCATGTGGCAGGGCTGAAGACATCAGAATGTAAGCCACAAAATTTAATTTATTGGGATTGCTGAAGAAACACAGAACTTTAGAGCAGTCCTTCATGGGTCCCAGTCTCAGCCTTGCAAACTGCACAGACAGGCCCCACTTTACTGTGGAGGTTTTCCCACAATTCTGAGCTCAACCCAGTGTTCATTTTAGCTTTGGAGTTCGACTGGGGGATTTTGTTGATGGGTGCTGTTTGTTTTGGCGCTTGGACATTAATAGCACCACAGTGCTGAGAGGATTCTCTCCTTGTCGATGGCAGTGCCGTTTTTCTCCCGTTGACAGCCGGCTCCCTGACTCTCTCAGCCGCTCGTCGATGGTGGGCCTGGAGCTCTAATTCATTCGCTCATCAACGTTCCAGTACTCTGTCTACAAGCACGGCAGTTCACTAGGAGTGCTGCTCAGGACATAATGGAGCTTCTCACCCGTGCTGCAGGCTCCTCCAACCCCCAGCTTTACGGGAGCAAGACAGTATTAACTAATCAGGACCCAAGACAGCAGTTTAAACAGCACAGCTTTTTGCACTTAAAGGGCTGGCAGCATTGTTCCATCGGAGCTTCAGCATTCTTCCAGATAGCCTCCTGTTTTATCAGGAAACCTGTGGGGGGGGGGGGGGAGGACAGACGCTGAATCAAAGGGGATCAGGGCCATTTTCAGTATGGCTTCAGACAAGCCTGCCGGGGCAGAAAATGCTAATGCTGCTAATACTCTCTTCTAATCACCTTTGCAGGTTCGCTGTGCATAAAATGTGAGAAGGCAGCGTCTACAACTGAGGAGGACATGGCAGAGACCTCCCATGCCTCTGCTCAGACTGATAGCCAGCAGACACAGGTCTGAGTGAGTAGCGGCCACCAGGGAGACCCAGCAGTCCACAACCCCCTCTCTGGCCCCAGACCTCATAGACAAGCTAAATAGGGCCTTTGCACTGGACCTTGCATGCTTTGACTGGCAACCTCCTGGTTCACCAGATGTTTGACCTCACAAGAAGGCGAAAAGAAAGAGGACCTTGTCCCGGTCTTCATCTGAAGAGGGACAGCTGTCCTCACATCTCTATGATAAAAGAAAGAAATCCCAATACAAGGAAGAGCAGCATTCCTCATGCCACAAGAGGAAGAAAAGATCTCGTTCTCAGAGCAGATCTAGGAGCACTCACGGGGGGAGCATCGCAGGGACCGTTCCCCGGGCTCCTCAGATTCCAGTTCTTCTCCAAAAGAAGGGGAGCTAGTGGACTCATCCTCTGACTCAGATGACTCCCCGTCCAGAAACTTTGACCTGGAGGACCTTGACTTTTTCATCAAGAAGGTCATAGATGAAATTCATATTAATTCTTCCCCAGTGGCTCCAGCATAGCTGGAACGGGCTTTAGCCTGGCCTCTGCCGCCAAACCGACCACAGCCTTCCCTATACCTCCAGCCATAGAGGACTTGCTAAAGGAGGAATGGCAAGGTCCAGAATGCACCTATCCAGTTCTCTGGTGGATCTCTAAGCTCTGCTCTTCAAGTTTGACAAGAAACAATCTGAAAAGTGGCTAGACTGCCCCAGAATCGACCCTCTGATTTCGAACCTCACCAGGAAGATGGTCATCCCAGCTGAGGGAGGGGCATCACTTAGGGACCCAGTGGACAGGAAAGTGGATGCCTCACTCAAGAAGGCCTTCCAAGCATCAGCAATGTCCTTCAAGGCCGCAACTGCCAATCTTTTTTTGGCCCGATCCGTTCTGTCCTGGGCCTCAGAATTAGCTTTTCAATTCACTGAGGACCCAGAGAAGAACAAGGCTATTATTCATCAGCTGCAATTAATGGGTTTGGCATCAGCTTATGCAGCAGACTTATCAGAGGAGGTTGTTGGGTGTGCCGCTCAGACCATGTTTTATCAAACTTTGGCCCTCTGCAACCTCTGGCTTCGTCCTGGCAAGTAGACCCCTCTTCGAAGAGCCATTTGGTGAACTCCCGCTATGAAGGTAATCTCCTCTTTGGCTCAGCTGTGAAGGAATCCGGGAAAACATAGAAACATAGAATTTGACGGCAGATAAGGACCGCTTGGCCCACCTAGTCTGCCTATTTTCCTACTTAACAGATAAGCTGCAGATCCTAGTTAACCAACAGCTTACTTCCTCCTACCCGCCCCTAGGACTGCCTTATGCCTGTCCCACGCATTCTTGAAGTCCCCCACTGTTCTTGACTCCACAACCTCCTCAGGGAGGCTGTTCCATGCATCCACAACCCTCTCTGTGAAAAAATACTTCCTCACATTACCCGTGAGCCGTCCCCCCTCTATCTTCAAATTGTGCCCCCTTGTTCTTGCACATCTCTTTTTCTGGAAGATGCTACCCTCTTGGACTTTAATTCGCAGGTACTTGAAAGTTTCTATCATGTCCCCTCTCTCCTTCTTTCGTCAAGGTATACATATTAAGCTCCTTTAGTCTTTCTTATTATGTCTTCTGGTGCAGACCCTGCACCATTTTGTGCCCTCCTCTGGACAGCCTCCACTCTGTCTATGTCTTTCGGAGATGAGGTCTCCAGAACTGCACACAGTACTCCAGATGGGGTCTCACCAACTGTCTGTACAGAGGATAACAACTTCCTGTTTTCTACTATTGATGCCTCTTCCTATGCATCCCAATATCCCCCAGCCTTCTTTACTGCCTTCTCACATTGCTTGCCCACCTTTAGGTCATCTGATATAATTACCCCCAGGTCCCTTTCTATTTTTACTGTTGTCAGTATCTCACCCCCCATTGTGTACGCTTCCCCTGGGTTTTTGTTTCCCATGTGCATTACCTTGCACTTCTTTGCATTGAATCTGAGCTGCCATACATTTGACCATTCCTCCAACCTTGCCAAGCCCCTTCTCATCCTTTCCACTCCATCTTGTGTATCAACCCTGTTGCAGATCTTTGTGTCATCTGCAAAGAGACATACTTTTCCTTCCAGTTCCTCTGCAATGTCACTTATAAAGACATTAAAAAGGACCAGTCCCAGTACTGAACCCTGCGGTACCCACTAGTAACCCTCCTTTCTTCACTGTGTACTCTATTTACTACTACCCTTTGCGTCCTGTTGTCTAGCCAATATTTTATCCAGGCTACCATCTTGGGACCCATTCCAAGGCTGGCTATCTTGTGTATTAACCTTTTGTGTGGGACTGTATCAAATGCCTTGCTAAAATCTAGGTAGACCATGTCCACAGCCCCTCCCTGGTCTACTACTTTGGTCACCCAGTCAAAGAAATCTGTTAGATTCGTCTGACATGACCTTCCCATCGTGAATCCATGCTCCCTTGGGTCCTGTGTCCCACTGGCCTCTAGGTACTCAACAGTTCTTTCTTTCAGAAGTGATTCCATCATTTTCCCTACCACTGAGGTCAAACTAACTGGTCTGTAGTTTCCTGCCTCTGTCCTGCTCCCACTTTTGTGAAGAGAAATCACATCTGCCCTCCTCCAGTCCTTGGGTACCACCCCATCCTCCCATGATTTGTTAGAGAGTAGTCAGCGATGTCACTAGTTCTACCCTTAGTTCTTTTAGAATTCTTGGGTGAATCCCATCAGGCCCCATTGCTTTGTCCACCTTCAATTTTATTAGTTCTTTCAGAACCCTTTGTTCTGTAAATGGACTGGTATTGACCCCCGTCTTCAGAGTGTTTCTCTTGTTTGGTTTAGGTAACTCCCCCTCCTCTACCTTTGTGAATACTGAGCAGAAATATTCGTTCAGTATCCCTGCTTTTTCACTGTCACCCTCTACCCACATTCCCTTCCCTTTATTAAGCTTCAGTATCCCTCCTTTGGTCTTTCTTCGCTCCCTAATGTACCTATAAAAGGTCTTATCCCCCTTCTTAACAGAACTGGCTATTCTTTCCTCGGTTTGGGCCTTTGCTATTCTGACTGCCTTCCCAGTCTCTTACTGCTTTAACTGATAAAGTTCTCTGTCCTGCTCCTTCTCTGTTTCCTTATTTCCTGAATGCTGTCCTTTTCTCCTTAATCTTCCCTGCCACCTCTTTTGTGAACCATAGCGTTTTTTCTTTCGTTGTGTTTTAGTGATTTGCTTTACACAAAGGCTTGTTGCCTCTGTGATGGCTGTTTTGATCACTCCCCATTGTTCCTCCACCCCTCCTTCTTCCCTGTTTGCTAGTGCTTTTCTGAGGCTCTCTCATTTTCCCAAAGTCAGCCCTCCTAAAGTCTAGTACTCTTGCTTTTGTATGGCTTGATTGTATGGCTGTGTTTATCGTGAACCACACTGTTTGGTCGCTTGTTCCCAGATGGCTATCCACTTCTAAATCTGAGATTCTTTCTCCATCCCAATTTGAAAGTACCAGGTCTAAGATTGCTCCTTCCCGAGTGGGTTCCGATACTAGCTGTCTGAGGCATGCCCCCTGTAGGGCATCAAGAATGACCCTGCTCTTGGATGTGCCTGCAGCAAAGGTGCTCCAGTTAACATCTGGCATATTCAGGTCCCCCATCAACAATATCTTCTCTTTTTCTGCCATTCTAAGAAAGCCTTCTATCATTTCCTTGTCCATTCCCTCCCCCTGAGATGACATGGGGAGACAGCTAAGGTGCATATACCCCATTCACAAAGCGGGGCAAATCATGGTCCTCCAGCTCCAGACGCAATTGTCATGACTGAGGTTACAACAAGGGTCAAAACCTTAATTCCTCTAGAAAAAGAACATGGTTCTCCTTGCATAACTTCAGAGGAGGTGAATCTGGTGGCAGTGGTGGCACCAGACACACCGGGAACAGCAGCAAGAAGTCACAATGAAGCTATCTGAGCCCATCCTTGAGCAGGGGGCATATTTTCATTTTTCTCTAAGAATGTGTCTAAATGACATTGGACAGATGGGTCCTAGACATCATTAGCAAGGGTTACCTAGTAGAATTTGAATCCAAGCCCCCACTGCCTCTTTTGGTGCCCTCCCCCATCTCAGGCAACCCATACAAAAGACAGGCTATGTTACAGGCCATTACAGAACTTCTTCAGGCAGGGGCTATCAAGCAAGTTCCCGCCACAGATATCAATCGGTGGGGAATGGGGGTCTACTCCCTATTCTTCATCGTGCTAAAATGCACAGGGGGATTCACACTAGTCCTAGACTTCAAATTCCTGAATAATTTTGTCTGCAGCAGACCCTTCAAGATGGAAACCTTGTCAATCAGGGAGTTGCAACAAGGGGATTTTCTGGCATCTGTCGATCTGCAGGATGCCTGTTTGCATATTCCCATCTGGGAACTACACTGGCAATATCTCAGGTCCAAGGTGGGGAGCAGCACTTCATTTTCAGTTCAGAACACTGCCATTCGGGGTTTCTTCAGTCCCAAGGACATTCTGCAAGGTTCTAGTAGCTGTCATAGTTCACCTTCGGAACCAAGGGATACAACTTTCTCTCTCCTAAACTGGTCTCTGGGCTCATAACTAACATACTAAAATGCCAGCAGAATAAGCCTAACGGTCTTTCGTGTCTGCTCGTTTGGTCAGCCCCACCCTGGGAGCTGACCTTGCTTTCCCCCTTGTCCTCTCTGGCTTCTCTCTTCCCAGTCCCGGATATTCCCACTGCACAGGACTTTGCATCCAGAACCCTTTCCCTGTACCTGTCCCACCCCCTCTTGAACCCCTCCACCATTTCTGCCTCCTCCAGCCCCCTGGGCAGCGCATTCCATGGCTCCATCACCCTCTCAGTTAAGTAGCACCTAGTCCTTTCTCTCCTGAATCTCACCCCCCTCCAGCTTCCACCCATGCCCTCTAGTTAACCCCCCCTTCCTTCGGAGTACCTTGACTGCTTCTCCCCTATTTAACCCCTTCATGTACTTGAAGACCTCTCATGTCCCCCCGGTCCCTTCTCTCTTTCAGTGTGTACATATTTAGCTCTTCGAGTCTCTCCCCATAGGTTCTGTCCCCCAAGCCCCAGATCATTTTGGTTGCCCTCCTCTGGACCCTCTCCAGGAGTTCAATGTCCCTCTTTAAGTGTGGCCTCCAAAACTGCACGCAGTACTCGAGGTGCGGCCTCACCAAGCAGTTATACAGTGGGAGTATCACTTCCCTCCCTCTGGAGGTGAGCCCCCTAGCGATGCATCCCAGCATCCTGTTGGCCTTTGCTGCTGCCCTCCTACAAGTCTGAGTTGTTCATCTTAAGATGGAGAAAGCACCGGGGCTGGATAAATTACATCCCAGAGTGCTGAAGGAACTGGTGGATGTCCTGGTGAACCCCCTGGCAGAGCTTTTCAGCATCTCTCTGAGGACAGGGTAGGTGCCCCAGGACTGGAAGGTGGCGCATATAGTACTTATCCATAAGAGGGGGATCAAGGGAGGTGTCAGGGAACTACAGGCCTGTCAGCCTGACATTGGTGGTGGGCAAGATGATTGAGGGCATTGTCAAGGAGAGGCTGGGGGAGACCTGGAAAAGTCAGGGTGCCTGGACGATAGACAGCATGGATTCATCCTGGGGAAATTGTCAGACAAACCTTGTGGAGTTTTATGACTGGGTCACGAGTGCCTTGGACCTGGGTAGACCAGTGGACGTCCTCTTTCTAGACTTCAGCAAGGCATTTGACTCTGTTCCTCATGGGGGCCTGTTGGATAAGCTGGGAGAAATGGGGGTGGGGAACCAGATGATCAGATGGATAGGCTTCAGTACCGGACCCAGAGGGTCGTAGTTGGCGGGAGGGTCATTAGTGGGGTCCCACAGGGATCGGTCCTTGGGCCCCTCCTGTTCAACGCCTACGTCTCTGACATAAGGACAAGTATCTGGAGTGAGATGAGTCTCTCTGCGGATGACTCAAAACTGGGGGTGGTGGTGGTGGATGGGGAGGAGGGGAGGGTGGCCCTACAGGGGAACCTGGAGGCTCTGGAAAGATGGTCTAGAAAGTGGAAGCTGAGGTTCAATGCAGGGAAATGTAAGGTACTGCATCTGGGGGCCAAAAACCTGGGCCAAGTGTACACCCTGGGGTGGATGCTGCAAGTCTCGATGGCTAAGAGGGTCTTGGGGGTGGTGGTGGATGTCAAGATGAACAACTCGGGAACTTGTAGGAGGGCAGCAGCCAAGGCAAACAGGATGCTGGGATGCATCGCTAGGGGGATCACCTCCAGAAGGAGGGAAGTGATACTCCCTCTGTATAACTGCTTGGTGAGGCTGCACCTCGAGTAGTGTGTGCAGTTTTGGAGGCCACACTTAAAGAGGACATTAAACTCCTGGAGAGGGTCCAGAGGAGGGCAACCAAAATGATTTGGGGCTTGGGGGACAGGACGTATGGGGAGAGGCTTGAAGAGCTAAATATGTACACACCGGAAGAGAGAAGGGACCGGGGGACATGATGGAGGTTTTCAGGTACATGAAGGGGGTAAATAGGGGAGGAGCAGTCAGGGTGCTTTGAAGGAAGGAGGAGGGGGCAATAGGAGGGCATGGGTGGAAGCTGGAGGGGGAAGATTCAGGGGAGAAAGGAGGAGGTGCTACTTCACTGAGAGGGTGGTGGAGCCATGGAATGCGCTGCCCAGGGGGCTGGTGGAGGCAGAGACGGAGGGGTTCGAGAGGGGGTGGGACAAGTATATGGGGAAGGGTTCTGGAAGCAAAATCCAGTGCAGGGAGAGGCCAGAGAGGGCGAGGGGGGGCAGCAAAGTCAGCTCCCAGGGTGGAGGCTGACCAAACGAGCAGACACGAAAGACTGTTAGGCCTATTCTACTGGCATTTTAGTATGTTGGTATGTTAGCTGCACCTGAAGCCTTTTCCTCCAGTTGCAGGGCAGGTGTTCCCCTATAAATCAGCCTAGCTCTGGGGAGGGAAGGTAGAACTAGGGCCTACACCTGACTCTCATGAGTGTATCAGCTATGTGACTGCCCCTCACTGCACCTCCAAGCACTACCAGCTAAGAAGATCTTTTAAGTCTACTTCCTCACAGCATCCAGCTAGAAGCTTCTTTCCCTATTCACCTCTAACTGAAGACTGACTGAGTTGAGTCTCCCACCTTACTTTCAAATAGCACTAATCCCCTGTAATGTGATGCCTACACTTACAGGCCAGACAGCAGCTTTTAAACACACACACACCCCAAATAGTCTGCTAGAAACGCACAGAAAACCAGTTAAGACTAATCTTTCAAGTCTACTTCCTCAAAGCATCCAGCTAGAATCTTCTTTCCCCATTCACTTCTAACTGAAGACTCAGTGGGAGGTCCTTCCTGGAACCACGTGGCAGGCAGGAAAAAGATAGGGGAACCAAATCCTCCCCTCTGCATCCTGTAGCTCTGTTTACTTCCTGCCTGCCATGAGGCAGGTTTTCTGCAGGGGCTTTGCCACTATTGTGGCAGAGCTGAAGACATCAAACTGTAAGTGCAGTTTACTTTCTAATTAGATGAGGATTTTCTAGGGAGAAAGCTTCACAGGAGCAGAAGCCTCACAGATTTTCTAGGGTCCCTAGTCTAAGCCATGCATACTGCACAGACTAGACCCCTTCTCTTCTGCTTTTTCCTGTGCTTTCAGGCATGCGTCCCCCCCAGCAGTCATTACTTGGAGGGAGGCCTATGATTCACTCGACAGCCCTTGGAGGGAGGCATATGATTCACTCGACAGGCCCCCTCACTGCACATTTATTTTTTTGCTCTGGAGAGCTGCGCTGTATTTTCCTCATCGGTGACCCTGCTGCTCAAGCCGCTGATGCTGCGCTCTGTCAACGGGCCCCCTGGTCTGCAGGCTCGTTGACTTAACAGGGGTGAAGCATCTAGAACGCTCCACAGCAGCAGGAGCTTCATTTTGGCTCAGGATGAGCCGTGCTACAGCCCCTTCTCAACAACTAGGATCAGGCGCTTCATTTCAGCTCAAGAGGAGCCATGCAGCCCCTTCTCAACAACCAGCGCGCAGCCCCTTCTTAACAGCCAGGAGCAGGTGCTTCATTTCGGCTCAGGAGGAGCTGCGCTACAGCCCCTAATCAACAAACTGGAGGGCAGAAGCAGTTTCCCGTTGTCGAGCCCCCGGTCCTCTGACTCACTGTCGATCTGCGGAGGATTCATCTTGGAGCGGTAGTGCTTCACAGCAGCAGGGGCTTTGTTTCAGCTCAGAAAGAGTTGCTGTACAGCCCCTTATCCAGTCCTCTGGCTCGCCGATGATCGGCAGAGGAATCTTCTGGGAGCGGTTGCGCTTCACAGCAGCAGGGGCTTAATTTCAGCTCAGGAAGAGCTGCACTACAGCACCTCATCGCCGGCCTCTTGGAGCGGTGGCGCTCCACAGTAGCAGGGGCTTCATTTCTGTTCAGGAAGAGCCACGCTACAGTCCCTCATCGGCAGCATTCTTGGAGTGGTAGCGCTCCACAGTAGCAGGGGCTTCTTTTCGACCCAGGAAGAGCCGCGCTACAGCCCCTCATCGACCGCCAGGAGGGCACAGGCAGTCGACTCTGGCCTGTTCTGAGTCTCCTACCCATCAGGCCCCTGGATGTACGATGGGGAAAACCGGCCAGAGCTACAGCGCTCCCCTTACAATACAGCTTGTGGTTTTCTGCTGCCCGCAACATATTCCGCCAAGGGCGATCTAATGGGAGAAAGGGCGCAGCTTACAACGTGGGGACGAGCCTGTGCTAACTCGCCTCGACAATGCCTTTGAGCCCATTTGGACAGATAGGCCCTCGCTCCAGGTGGCAGTGCTAATAGGACTCAAAACAGGCCACCCTCCAGTACACAAGGTCTGCAAGGGCTTGCGAGAGCATAGCACAAATTCTCACAGGCGGAAAGGGCCAGACGTAGCTCTTCCCCCGTCATCTTCTCCAGCTTGCTATGCCTAAGTGAGACACCTACAAGGTCAGAGGTGGTCTGGAGACATCCACCCTGCTATCACAGGAACCAATCCCGGACAGCGCAGACCCCATCAGCCCTTCTTATCATGCCCTGACCATCTTGCCTCGATTTTCTTCATGGATCGTAGGGTCCGTGGGAAGCCAACCCCATGCCCTACTCCTAATCTTCAGACTGGAGGGACATCCCTCCTCTCTGTACCATAGGAGAGGAAGAGGTCACGTATTAGTAGCAGACTTGAGGATGTCCACAGTGGGACAGACCCCCCCCCCCCAAGTCCGCCTGAGGTCAGCTCATCCCCCTAGAGGAAATGGCGGCCGAGGGAGGAGTTTCCTTTGAGATCTCCCTTGTCAACTCCTAAACCACCAACGAGCCCTCAGACTTGCATCCGCTGCCATGCAAAACAGAGATAGATGTATCCCACCGGGGGTGGGGCTTCTCTGTGGGACCCAGGGGATACAAAGGTGGATGCACCCCTCAAAAGGATGCTTTAGTTCTCTGCAACCTCCCTTAAAGCAGCTGCAGACAACCTGTTCTCAACAGGAGCCGCAATACCATTGGCCACTGACCTGGCATTCCAGTGTGCTGATGAGCCAGATGTAAACAAGCCCACCCCGCAGCAACTATAGCTCGGCACTATTTTCTACATTCTCAGCTGAGGTCTAGAAGGAGACTGCCAGATACACAGCAAGGGCCATGCTTCAGCTCACCTCGCCTAGGCATACATAAAGCTGCAGGCGGACAGGTTGCCAAGCCACTCTAGGGGAATGCCCCCTACGAGGGAGAGCTCCCGTTTGGATCATCTCTCAAGGGGGCAGTAAGAGAATCCAGGGAAACGACGAAAACCTAGGTGCCACAATCCAGGAGCAGGTACAGACCCTTGTCGCAGGGATCCAGTCATAGTATTCAAACCTATACATACTCTGAGGACAAATTAAATTGGCCTTTGGCAGATGATCCTGGGTCATCTCTTGAATCCAGCTGCAGAAGAAGCATACGAGATGCCAGAAAGCTCACAGTAAAGGCCCCGGACCCATCCTCAAGTAGGGGGCAAGCTTTCCAGTTACCTCAAGGAAAGGGTGTGCACCGCCACAATCAAGGAGGTGCCCAGAGAGTTTTAAGCAGGGTTCCCCCACTGCATGTGGTACCCCCACCCCTATCTGCACAGAATAGGGCGGTTCTCCAATCACTAACAGACCACTTACAGGCTGCAGCAAGCAAGGTACTTGGACATTTACGGTCTAGTCATCGTCCCAAATTGATCTGGAGTTTTCAGAACCATACGGGTCCTAAAATGTCTGATCGAATTCATCAACCACAGGACATTCTAGATGAGTACCCTTGCACCCATCTTCAGGGGAATTTCATCAGGGAGATCAGTTGGTCTCAGGAGATTTGCAGGTGCATTTTTACATATCCTATCCGGGGGTCACTCTGGTCAATGCCCCACAGTACGAGCAAACAACTCTGGCAGTGACCGAGGTCGCACAAGACCCCTCACCCATAGGATTCCTGATCACCAAAGAGCTCTCTTCCGCCATACAAGCATCCGAATCATGGAGGGGTAATCTTCTGAACTTCACAAATTAAAGACCTTCCCTACGGTGGCTAAGTTCAGGACCTCAGGGTTCTCTTCAGCAAAGACCAAGCGGCCTAATGCCTTTCAGACCATACCCTCACGCAGCTAACAGGGACGATGGTCTCCCTGACAGTTTCCGTGCCATGGGCTCTGGTTGTCATGTGTCCCCGGCAGTCGAACCTACTACATCAAGGGTTCCAGGCAAGGGTCAGGCCAGCATATTCAAACATATGGCTAATCAAACCTGATCCATCAAGGGACCAGCCACGGGTCAATCCGAGCCTACGGATTCAAGGCTGTTGCCAGGAGGAAACATCCCTGCATTGGGGGACTCATTGCTCCAACTTCATGAAGATTCTCAAGCGGGGGCATCCTCACCAGGGGAGAACTACTACCGATACCAGCCTTCGGGGCTGGCAGGTAGTCGAAGGTTCAGACCCACTACAACATCAACATACTGGAGATAACCGCCTGACATTTCCAAGATTCGAAGCACAGATCTTGAACCAGGATGCTCTCATCCTCAGTTAATCGAACCACAGAGGCCTGCACCTATCACCAGGGAGGTACTTGAGCTCTTGGATAGTACAAGAAAACCCTATTGCTCTTCCAGTGGGCAGAGCATCACCGGGTGAGCTCAATGGCCATATACATACCAGGTTAGATGCACATCATGGAGGATTGACTAAGTCACTAAAGGTCAGCCCCTTCCTGCTTCTGGTGGCATAGGGGCCCTCCTGCAGATAGTTCTTCATTTGCTGGTGAAGCCGCAGAGTTCCCCAGTCCTGTTCTCAAATCAGGGTCAAGCTGACTATAGCATAGGATGCTTTCTCCCTAGACTGGGGACCCTGCAATTTTATGTACGACTTTCCTCCAGTTCCGTTTATCTCAAGAATCCATTTCTATTAATCCCAAGGCTCCTGCACAAGATCACCCTGGATTGGGTGGAGCCGTCCTCTGACACTGGAAAATCAACGTGGCCCTCAGAACCCTCACCAAGACCCCATTGGAGCTCATTAAGGAAACGTCTGTCATCCTCCCTGCTATGAAGGCGGTCTTCATACAGCACTCGCTTCAGCCCTCTGTACAAGCAGATAGGAGCTCTATTT
The DNA here is from genome assembly GCA_016271365.2 of Neoceratodus forsteri. Taxonomy (NCBI): domain Eukaryota; kingdom Metazoa; phylum Chordata; order Ceratodontiformes; family Ceratodontidae; genus Neoceratodus; species Neoceratodus forsteri. The sequence goes on from JADMNL010000022.1 coordinate 493,732,765, forward strand.
TCCAAGAAACTTTACACCGTGTTCCCCAGAATTCCGTGATTCTCCAGACATATCCATCCTTTCTACTGAAGGTGTTATCTCCCTTCCTCGGCTACCAGGAATTGAATATCCCTGCTCTACATCCTAGCCCGAAGAGTGAGAAGGAAAAGGAAATTCTCCTCCTTGGCTACAGGAGAGCACTCGAGATTTACATCAGTAGAGTGGAAGCCCGTATATGACTCTTCTAGTCTAGTCACCCTCAGGGCCGAATTTGGGCGCAAAAGCCTTTTGGACCACCCGAATTTGTTCTCTATCACCTTCCAAAAGGTTTGGGTGTGCTGGGCCCATGGATGGCTCCTTCAGCTCGAGCAGTAGCTACCTCCTGGGCGGAATCCAGAGAAGCCTTCCAGCAGTCTTTCACAGAATGACCACTTGGACATCCATCCATTCCTTGGCAAAGTTCTACAGAATGGATATGTCTGCCTCCACTGAGGCGTCCCTCCATAGGCGGGGGACTCATAAGGGTCTGCTCACATTCTTTCCACCCAGGAAGCAAAGGGATGTGTTGCTTTAGTATATCCCACTAGTTATGAGCCAGGAGACCAGCTTAGGGGAGAGAAATTTAAATACTTGTAAATTTTCTTTCTCCGACTGCTGGTCTCCAGGCTCTTCCCCTCCCCTCCCAGAATGTTGGATGTTGGCCATCTGGCCTGAGGATTTTAAGTCAGCTCTTCCAGGCCGTAAGTACGTATTAACATTTCTTCTTCTTGTTTCTCAGTGATGTTTTACTGCAGGGGACAGGCTTTGGAACGAACTGAGAGCTACAGGATGCAGAGGGGAGGATCTGGTCCCCCTGCAGAGATCTTTCCTGCCTGTCACGTGGTTTCAGGAAGGACCTCCCACTAGTTATGAGCCGGGAGACCAGCAGTCTGAGAAAGAAAATTTACAGGTATTTAAATTTTTATTTTCCCTTTCTTTGAATATATCCTCATCAAGGTCCCGCAGTTTGAGAAAGCAGTACAAGCAGTGGTGGAGGTAGTCCGGTGCCTGTCTGCACAGGGATTTGTCATCAACTGGAGAAGTTCCCTAACTCCACAGCCAGACCCATGACACCACTAGGGGCGACTTCATGACACAAGCCAACAAGGTCTCTTCTCCCCCCAGAAGCGAAATTCAGGGACCTGCTGAAGCTCATCAAGAAGTGTCATACAGCTCCTCAGCTGCTGTCTCACTCCTTCATATTGCTAATTGGGACTATTAGTATTGCTGTCAGATTCAGTCCCTTGGACCCTAGTCCACATGCGGCCCATTTAAGCACACTTGCTTAGGCTGTGGTCCCAGTCTAGACACAGCCAGCACAGACTGATCCTAATTTCTCAACAGATAAAAACTTTCCTCCAGTGGTGGACTCAGAGGTCAAATGTCATGCGGGGTCTCAAGTTAGGCCATCCACACCAAATCCATATCATAGCCGATGCCTGCCTTGGGCTGGGGGGGGTTCACTTGCATCAACTGTCTGCTCAGGGCAAGTGTTTGCTGTTAGAAACAAGGTACAGCATAAACGTCCTCGAGATGAGAGCAGTCGATAGCCCTGATAAACTTCGAACAGCAGGTGCTCAGTCAGGATGTACTGATTCTAACAGACAAGCGAACAGTGGCCTACATCAACCATCAGGGCAGAACAAGAAGCTCAAAAATGCTACGAGAGTCCCTTATTCTCTTTAAGTGGGCCGAGCACCACCTCGCAAACATAAGGGCAGGGTACATTCCAGGACAGGAAAATGTCACAGAAGACTGGCTCAGTCGCCAAGATGTTCTACCAGGGGGATGGGAGCTGAACAGAACAGTGGGGCAATCCTCAGATCTTTTCGCGTGGCGGCGAAACTCCAAGGTACAGAAATTCTGCTCCCTAACCAAGGACGAACTAGCGGTGGCTCTGTATGCGTTTCCCTAGACTGGGGTCAGCCCGGTCTCCTGTATGCCTTTCCTCTAATACCGCTTCTATCCAGAGTTCTACACAAAGTGGCTCTAGACAGGGCAGAACTGATTCTAGTCTTTCCCTGATGGCCTCGTCACCCTTGGTTCCCACTTCTCATTCATCTTTCAAGACGACCACCTCTGACCTTCCAGATCAGCCCGGACTTTCTCCATCAGGGTCCGCTACTGCACCCCAATCTGAACAACCTTTCCTTCTTGGCCTGGAGATTAAGTGGGAAACTTTCAAAGAGCTAGGCCACACAGCTCCTGTTATTGAAATGATGGTGAACTCGCTTCGCCCCTCTTTCTCTAAAGCGTATTACAGAATTTGGAGGAAATTCTTGTTCTGGCTCCAATCCAAACACATACAGAGCCAGCCACTATCATTACCTGTACTACTGCAGTTTCTTAAGGATGGATTTGACAAAGGACTGCAGCCAATCACCTTCAGGGTTCAGGTTTCCGCACTGGGGGCGCTCTTGTTGCTGGATTCAAGAGTCATTGGGTTCACATCCTCATATCAGGAGGTTTCTAAGGTAAGCGACTTTAAAGCGCCCTCCAATCAAGCCAACAGTACCACCTTAGAGGCTTAATGTGGTTCTCAAAGCTTTGACCAAGGCTGCTTTTGAGCTTCTCAAGGAGACATCCTTCATGCATTTTACAGTGAAGATTGCTTTTCTCATTAGCTGATAGATACTTCAGCCAGGAGAAACAGCGAGCTAGGAGCCTTATCCACCAAAGAGCCGATACTGTGTTTCATCAGGACTCTGTGGTGCTCCAAACAGATCAAGGTTTTTTGCTAAAAGTTATGTCTCCATTCCATTGCAACCAGGAGTTGATTCTGCCTTCCTTCTGCCCACACCCAAAAAATGAAAAGGAAAGGGAATTTTGCACGCTGGATCCAAGAAGAGCGGTGAAAATGTATATTAAAAGAACGGATTCTATTTGAAAAACTTCCAGTTTAATTCTAACTACAGGTCAGAATATGGGTAAAAAAAGCTTCAAAGGACTCTATAGCCAGACGGATCTGTTCTGTCATCACCACTGCTTATGATCAGGCTGGAGTAACCTTATCTGGCATAGTGAGGGCCCATTCTGCCTGAGCTGTGGCCACTTTATGGGCAGACTTCAGAGAAGCATCTCCAGCAGACAGACCTATGCAGGGCGTCCATTTGGTCATCCATTCACACGTTCACAAAATTCTACAAATTGGATGTGACTGCCTTGGTGGAGGTGTCCTTTGGCCGCCAAGTTCTTCAGGCGGTGGTGGACCCTTAAGGGCACTTACATTCTTCCCACCCGGGATATCTGAGTATGTACTGCTTTTGTATATCTCATTTGTATAGAAGCCCAGAGATCAGCTTAGGAGAGAGAAATCGAAATTTAAATACCTGTAAATTTTCTTTCTCCGACAGCTGGTCTCCGGGCTTCTGCGTCCTTCCCAGAATATATAAAGTTGGCCAATTGGCCATGAATGGCTTAATGTTGTTGTTTCCAAGTTCAGATAGTATTGCCACATTTGGACTGCTTTCGGAAGAACTGGTGGAAACAGGAAATGGAGGGCTGGATATCCCCAGCTGCAGAGCTTAGTTCCTGCCTGCATATCTGCATCAGGAGGTACAGCCCATTTATATGGAAGCCCGGAGACCAGCCGTCGGAGAAAGAAAATTTACGGGTATTTAAATTTCGTTTTTACCATCAGAAACCTGTGGTAGCACCGTCCTAATACATCTGCAGGATAAATCTAGCATGTACATTCAACAGGTAGGCTTAGCAAGAGATTTTTAAAAATGGCGAGTGGTGGCTATCTTTAATGATGATGTAAGTCATTGATTACAAAACTAGCTGTAAAAGCTGTTTAACAATATCTGAGAAAACCCTATGTGATAATTTTTTTTTTTTTGGCTGACTTACAAGTACTGCTACTTTAAGGGAGGAAGACTGGCAGAATTTTAGTAAATTTTATTTCACAGAAAGAATGGTGTCTGGAAACAGAGCATTCTGATTGGCTGATCACTTATCCTGGGTTCCTGGCGTGGGGCAATAACCCATAACTTTCGGATCTCCCAGACTCTGAGGCAAATGTGCAACTTGCTAAGCCACAGACACTAATGAAACACTGACAGTAATGAAAATAAAATTTGCTGGAGTAACCATATTTCATATTCATGAAGCTGTGTCATTAGTGCCCACTGCAACTGTTCTGAATACTTGACTGTCTGAAAATGGAGGCCAGATACAGACCCAGAGGCAGGCACCCCTAGCTGTAGTCTGTGACCCTTCAGTTGTCATTTCTATAGCAGGGTTGCTCGGTTTTTGTTTGTTTCTGACACGAAAGTTGGTCTAGACATTGGAGGCGATAGTGTGCGTCATGAATTACATCCTGTGCTGAGCATGGAGGGACTTTGGAGGGATTTCAGGATGAATGAGCAGAAGGAAGCTAGGCACTGTGAAAAACATTGTTTATTTAAAGAACAAAACACCAAACATGAATTCTGCAGTACTGCATGTATTCTGCAGTGAAGTGCAAGTTTTTTTTTTTTTTTTTTTTTATTTTGACATATTTTATCCCCCTGGGTGCTCATTGGGACTTCTTTCACCATCTTCTTAGCCTGAAACCCAGTCACCGAGACTACTGCACATACCTACGCAGGTCTCCTAGGCCACTCAAGTCACACTGCTTTGCTGCCCCCTGGTTTGTACCTCAGGGTTGAGTACACCCACTTCAGCATTACTGCCCCACTGTCAATCTGGCCACCCACAGTGGAGATGAAGACCTGGAGGTAGCCCCTGGCAGGCTGTGGATTCAGTCTGGCTCTGAGCGTGGTGGTTGGAGAGAGGCTTAATCTACCCAATGTGTTCCCTGTTTTTTCCCCTTCAGTCTCGCCATCCCCCCAGGAGTGTGCTGCTTCAGTGGGTGCCAGCATGCTGACGTACTTACATGACCACAATGCTTGCTCCAATATCCCCGTCTGACACTGTCCCCTGCACTGCCATCTGTGGTCACCCAGGTGGCAGTAATGCAGTTGATCAGCAGACCACCCCCTCCCTGGAGGAGAGCGTCTGTTGGGATGCTCTCCTTGGCTTCTCTTATTCCCAAACGCGGGTCATTGGCGTTGAGTGGTAGTGCTACCGCTGTGCTAGCAGGCCAGCTTCTGGGGTGCAAATTCCGTGACTATTTCTGTATCTGCATCATTTCTGTGGGTATTGCATAGTAGGAACTGTTCCTGTATTTTTTTCTGTCTTCAGTACTACTTTTTTCTTTTGGTTAACCCATTGTAAATCTCTGTTTACCTCAGAGTACCCTTTTCGAAAGACACATCTGGAAATGAGCTTTCCAGCTCAGCATGCTCTTCCTGGAGAAACATTTAAAATAGTTTATGCCCAGTGAGTTAAGTGGGAAAGAGAGCTCAGTGGACAAAGGTTTTTGCCTTTATAGGGTTCCTACTTACCTCAAGAGGTTCGAGTCAAGTTGAGGCCTATTTTTAAGCCACTAAATCTAAAATGTTTATTTTTTATATTTTTGTTAATGTGTGGTATTATAAAGTGTAGTACATTTTTCTAATTAAATTGAGTAGCAGCCTAGTTGCAAGGAATTGGTAAGTTTTTTTCTTTTTTTAGGTTTTTGTTAATGTAATTAGTGGTGATTCATGCAGTCCTTGTCTGTTTTCAGATTGCTGTTAAAATTGGAGCAGATCCAGTTCATCTGAATAACTCCACGCCACTGGTGGATCCTACAGTTTATGGCTATGGAGGGCAGAAAAGATCTCTGGATGATGGAGGTAAGTTCTTAGCCAGACATTCCAGCAAATCTTTTATTTCTCTTGAAGACTGCAGGATCTCCTTGAACCTGGGATTCTGGTAATTTAGCTGATTTAAAATAATGAATACGTGCCTAGTCAGCAATGTTCTCTTCCAACCTCTCTTTCTAATACATTTGACTATGCTCTACATCCATTTACACAGAAACTGGCGGGGGGGGAGGGGGCATCCCTGTGGGAACCAAAATAAAAAAAGGGAAATTAAAATGTAAGGCAGAAAACCCTGTTGGTGGACCCAGGAGGTTCAGGAGGTGGTGAGGGAAAAGAAGGCTGCCTATAGGTGCTTCAAACGCTCAAGGAATGAAAGGGATCAAGGGAGATATGAGCTGGCCAGAAGGGTCACCAGGGTGGTGGTCTGCTTAAGGCAAGAAAGGAGCAGAACCTGGCCTGGGAAATCAGGAGGGGAACAAGGAGTTCTTTAGATACATTGGGGGAGGAAGGTGAAGGGGACGATTAGCAGGATTAGAGCGAGGGGGGGGGATGGGCACAGGACCCGGGGGAGCAGGCCGAGGTACTAAATGAGTACTTTGCCTCAGTTTTTACTGGGACGAATGGGGGCGCTGCATCATCCAAGGGAGGAGATGGTGAAACTGAGGATTGGGCGGGACCCTTACCGATCTGGAGCCCTGGCGTGTCTAGGAAGGGGGGAGGGGTGACTTCACCGTCAGGAGGAGGGAAGGCAGAACGGGGACAAGGTGAAGAAGTGGAGGTGGAAATCCCAGTAGAGAGAGTGAGGGAAGCCCTCGGGTCCCTTAGGACGGAGAAAGCACCAGGGCCGGATGAATCGCATCCCAGGGTACTGAAGGAACTGGTGGAACCCCTGATGAAGCTTTTCAACATCTCTCTGATGACTGGGTGGGTGCCCCCAGGACTGGAGGGTGGCACATATCATACCTTTCCACAAGGGAGGATCAGGAGAGGAGGTAGGGAACTACAGGCCCATCAGCCTGACATCGGTGGTGGGCAAGGTGATGGGAGGGTATTATCAAGGAGAGGCTGGGGGGGGTACTGGAGAAGTTGAGGTACCTGGACGATGGACAGCATGGCTTTGTTCTGGGAAAATCGTGTCAGACAAACCTTGTGGAGTTCTACGATTTGAGTGATGAGTGCCCTGGACGGTGGACGTCCTCTTTCTTTACTTCAGCAAGGCGTTTGACTCAGTACCTCACGGGGACCTGTTGGATAGACTTGGGGAAATGGGGGTGGGGGAAACGGGAGATCAGATGAATAGGAAATTGGCTCTTGGAGCGTACCCAGAGGGTCGTGGTTTGGGGGGGGTAGTCTCATCTCCATGGAGGGTCATCAGTGGGGTTCCTCAGGAATTGGTCCTATGGCCCCTGCTGTTTAATGCCTATGTCTCTGACATAAGGAAGGATATCAAGAGTGAAATGAGTCTCTTTGCGGATGACTCGAAGTTGAGAGCAGTGGTGGATGGGGAGGAGGGGAGGGTTACCCTGCAGGCTGACCTAAATGCTCTGAAGAGGTGGTAAAGGAAGTGGAGTCTGAGGTTCAATGCAGGGAGATGCAGGGTTCTGCACCTGGGCGCCAGAAACCCAGGTCAAGTGTATACCGGGGGGAGGGTGTAATGCTTCAAGTCTCAGTGGCTGAGAGGGACCTGGGGGTGGTGGTGGATGTCAAAATGAACAACTCTGAGACTTGTAGGAGGGCAGCGGCGAAAGCCAATAGGATGCTGGGTTGCGTCGCTAGGTGGATTACCTCCAGAAGGAGGGAAGTGATAATCCCTCTGTACAACTGCTTGGTTAGGCCACACCTCAACTACTGTGTGCAGTTTTGGAGGCTGTACTTAAAAAGGGGACATTGCACTCCTGGAAAGGGTCCAGAGGAGGGCAACCAAAATGATCTGGGACTTTGGGGGGGAGGACCTATGGGGAGAGGCTCAAGGAGCTCAACATGAACACATTGGAGGAGAGGTGGGACAGGGGGGTATGATAGAGGTTTTCAAGTACACGAAGAGGCTAGATAGGGGAGGCTCATTCGGGGTGCTCCAAAGGAAAGGGGGGCAACTAGAAGGCACAGGTGGAAGCTAGAAAGGCGAAGACTGGGGGAGGTGCTACTTCACTGAGAGGGTGGTGGAACCATGGAATGCGCTGCCCAGGGGACTAGTGGAGGCAGAGACTGTGGAAAGGTTCAAGAGGGGTTGTGACAGGTACAGGGGTAGGGTTGTGCTGACAGTCTAATACAGGGGGGACTGTCTCGGACTGGGAATGGAGAAGCCCGAGGGGTTGGGGTGACAGCAAGGTCAGCTCCCAGGTTGGGGCTGACCAAACGTGCAGACACGAAAGACTGTTAGGCCTACTCTGCTGGCGTTTTAGTATGTTACTATGTTAACAAATTAAAGAAAATGAAAACTAGTATTTGCCCTTCTACTCCTGAAAATGGCTTTGAGGAATGAAGAATGCAACTTCGTCTGCCTCCATGCAGAATCTGCAGAAATTTTCAGAAGAATGTCCGATGGGCAAAACAGATGTTAGACACATGGAGGCCAAAATCTTAATTCTTGACCAAAAAAAAAAAAATTACCTTTTTACGCTAATCTGCAGAGAGCAGAGAAGTATTTAAGGGGCATTGTTCTGTCAGAAACAGTGGTTCTTCAGATCTGGGCCAGTAAAGCACAAGGTCAAACTAGTAAAAATAACCATCTGGCTCTGCTGCTGTTTCTTATCAAAGTAAGCAGAAGAGAAAACACAAACAGCTGCAGAGTTGCTTTTTTTTTGTGCAAGAGCATTTGTTAGCAAGCGCGAAAAATTGGCAGGAGCTTGGACATTAGCCTTGTAGGTTTCGACAGCCGTTCTTTTGCATAAAAAGCCTTTTAGCTGTTATATCGTTTTTACTGAAACACCTTTAAGTAGCAAGTCACGTGAGGAAGCCTGGCTGTGTTTTTTTTATTCCTTTTTTTTTTTGCACATTTTATCTGGCACTGGTGCCCTGAGCCGAAGTTTATTTTCAGGTGGGGGGACAACATGAAGCAAGGGAAGGGTGTAAACAAAAATAAATAACATGTAGATGCTGATGCTCAAACAAGGCAGCCGTAGCCAGACTACAAACATAATAGGTTGGCTCTTCAGACACAGACAGGATTTGTGTGTGGGGGGGGGTAGCACTATCAAAGATGTGCTCCTGCATAGTGATGGGTACCATACCTTCAAATGAATATTTGTGATTTTGTGCAGGGATGAAGACATTGTCATTACTAATGTTATAGTGGTCCTAAGTGTGTGTTTATGTGAAAGCATTAAGGTGTATTTAACTGTAATTACATTTGTATGATATTTTATTAAAATAACATAACATGGCAGTTAATGCACTTTGAACTGGATTTCTCTTTATCTCTTGTACCTTAATTTTAGTTTGATTATACATGAAGTGGAATGCAGTTTTTGACAGTGTGATGACCGTGAGATGAAATGCTGCAGTTCTATGTAATTTGTAGTCTTTTTTTTTTTTGCACAAAAAAATCCCTTGAACTCTTGTGTTGGTGGAGGGGGAGGGGGCATGGAGTGGACACAAAACAAGGGCCGCTGTTCCCAAAAACAGAAGCTGTTTATTTTTAATGTTTATACACCAGGATAGCCTTATTTAGATGGAACACCTACTTTACAAAGGGAGCTGGGGAGGACATTTGCAGCAGCAGAGCACGTACACAATAGTTACAACTTACAAAGTTTAAACACATTAGTTGGAAATTAAGGATTCTGATTGGCTTTTGGCTGACTGAATTATAAAAGGGTTGGGTTAATGGAAGGAAAGCTTCATGCACAATAGATTAACATAGAAACATAGACAATGACAGATGGGGACCAAAGATCCATCTTGTCTGCCCTGAGTGCTACCCCCCCCCCTTTAGAATTTCTTAGAGACAATCCCCTTATGTCTATCCCAAGCAGATTTGAATCGCCCTGCTGTTTTGGAGTCCGTGACTTCTGCAGGTAGGCTATTCCATGGAACCACTACCCTTTCTGTAAAGAACTTACACGTGTTACCCCAGAACCTCCTTCCCCTTAATTTCATTTCATGACCCCTTGTCCTTGTGGAGCTATTGATCAGAAAGAGTTCCTGGGTAGGGACTCTGTTTATGCCCTTCAGGAACTTGAATGTCTCTATCATGTCACCCCTATATTTGTCCTGCTCAAGGGTACATGTTGCCATAATCTGCTTTCGTATGGCAATTCATGGAGCCCTTGTACCATTTTTGTTGCCCTCCTCTGTACCATCTCTAGTCTATCCATGTCCTTCCTGAGATAAGGCCTCCAGAACTACGCCGTACTCAAGGTGGGGTCTTACCAGGGACTTGTATAGTGTCATGATCACGTCCCTCTTTCTACTTGTGATGCCCCTTCCTATGCATCCCAGCATTTTGTTGGCTTTTTGCACTGCTTTTTCACATTGTCTGCCCACTTTTAATTCATCAGAGATGATGGCCCCAAGATCCCGCTCCTGTTTGGTGGCTGTTAGCTGCTACCCTCTCAGATAGTAGACTGTCTCTGGGTTGCTCCTGCCCAGATGCATCACTTTGCATTTGTTTGCATTAGATTTTAACTGCCACATGTTGGATCATTTTTCTAGCTTGAGCAGGTCACTTTCCATTTGTTCCACTCCCTGAGCAGTGTCCACTCTGTTACAGATCTTTGTGTTGTCTGCAAACAGACTCCCTTTCCAGCCCAGCCCCTCAGTGATGTCACTTATGAAAATATTGAAGAGTAAAGGACCCAGGACAGACCCCTGTGGCACCCTGCTGGTCACCCCCTATCCTCTGATGCTGCCCCGCTGACCATCACTGACTGGTTCCTCTAACTAAGCCAGCTCGTAAACCATGATGTCACTTCCTGTCCCACTCTTGAATGCTTGCGCTTATTTAGTAGCCTTCTGTGTGGGACCAAGTCGAAGGCTTTGAAAAAGTCGAGGTAGATAACATCCACGTCTCCCCCCCCTCCCCAGTCCAAAGATTCATCTAGTCTGCCCTGAATGCTACCTCCTACCTTTGTTAATCTAATCCTAAGGGCAGAAGACCCTTGGCTGCGCCTCGTGCCCCATGGCTTCTTCGGTTTAGATTAACGGGCAACTCAACACCTGGTCGTGCCTTAATGCTTAGCCAGTGACATAACCGTTAGTGCTCCTGAAAAGAAGAATAAGGTATAAGCAAAACAGAAGCATGGACACAGTCCTGTTGAATGAGTTGGATTTGATGAACTGAGTGAAAGTATGGGAACAGAGTACATTTTGTGGGAATAATAGGAAAGCACAAGTGGGGGTTTAACAGGTTTAGATAGTGGAAAGGCACAGCGTACATGAGGATTTAACAGGTTTAGCATGCTAGAGGGGTGTTAAAGCCTGGTTAGCAGTTGTCTGGACTGAGATGACCATACAAGGCTAGTTTTGAAGACTGGTAAGTTGCTAGATTCTGTAGTACTGTTGGGGAAGTGGCTGGGGCAGCAGTGATGAATGCCTTCTCACCAATCTATTTGGGTACTCTTGAGACTTGGAGGGGGATTCTGTTCTGTTATCTTAGCTGGTAAGTTTTGGCTAGTTCTGATTAAAAAGTTGCAAAGTTAGTGAAGGTAGAAGCTGCATATGCATTTATAAATCTGGAATGCCCAGTTGCTGTCTCTTAGCCTGGGGCAGAGTCCCAGGCTAGAGTAAAGAAGGCAGTGGTGGGTAGCTTTGTTGCATTTAAGTGCCAGTTCATAGACTTTTGAAGGCTGACATGATTTGTGCAGGACTGTGGCATTTGCCGTTCTATGGATTTCTTACATTTTCAAAGACAGGCAGGAGGGGATTGTTGAAGTAACTTTCTAGTGTTGGGGGTTAATTAGAATTGAAATACAGTGCTTGAAAACTGTGGCATACCATGATGAAGCATGGTTATTGTGGCATTGGAAATAATCCACGATATATTAGAACTGAGAGTTTAAATTCCGCAGTAACATTCTTAGTAAATGTTTTTTCTATTCCTGGATCAGCTCCATACACCATCTGGAACAGCTGGGTGACTCTTCCATTCAGCAGGTGGAGATAGAGAACACTTAACATTTTTCAGGACTACCTCTTTCCATCACCCACAGTACTTGGCAGTGGAGCTGCAGCTCCTACAGGATTTTGTATTACTTTTTGTCCTTTATATACTATATGATTTAAATCTTGTGCAACTGCAGCCTGTAGTATTGAGAGCAATTACTACAATAAAACGTGAACTGACCCTGTCAAAACCTATGGAAGAATTATATGCATGAAACTATATATATTTTTTAAATTACATCATTCTCTCTCCTAAGATGGTCTCCGGTCTTCTTTACACATGGGCTGTACCTCCTGATGCAAATAGGAAGGCAGGAACTTGATCTCTGCAGCTGGGGATATCCAGCACTCCACTTCCTGTTTCCCTCTGTTTACTTCCTGCCTTCAGACCGACGGGTACTCTGCGCGAGTGGAGCTCTGTCTCCACGTGGCAGAGCTGAAGACGGCAGACTAAGTCAAACAATTCTTATTCACTTGTATTTCTGAGGAATCTTAGCTGTGTTACAGCACTCCTGTGTGGGTTCCAGTCTGTCTTGCAAGCTGTACAGACTGGCCCCACTTCACCGCAGTGTTTTTTCCTGTGACTTTGGGCTCAACCGAGCAAACTGACAAGAAGCAATCTCCTCGTTCTTCTAGTGCCATTTTTCGGTGATCGAGGGAATAAAACCGGCACCGGAGTGCTTAATAAGGATCTATCCCCTCGCCAACGGCTGGCATTCTGATCGTCTCAGTTGCTTGTCGACGGGCCTACAGCGCTAGTATAGCAGCTTGTTGACATTCAGTAAACTCATCGACTAGCACTGCAGTGCATGAGGGGCGTTAATACGGACCAACGGCCTTCTATTAAGCGTTGTGTATGCTCCCTCAGCAGTAAGGGACGCACAGGGAAATTCCTAGATGGACTTTAAAGAACTTAGTAAAATTACTGATTACAGAAAGGAAAAAGGGGAGCAGCTCAATATTTTGCCCTTAAAGGGCCAGCACAGTTCATCATAGCATCAACAGCATAGCATCAGGAAACCTCCCGGCGGGGGGTACTCTGAATCAAAGAGGCATAGGGCCAGTTGGTGTCATGGCCTCAGACAAACCTTCCAGGGGCAGAAAATGCAAGCGCTGCAAGTCCCAGGCTACTAATCACCTTCGCTGGGTTGCTTTGCCTAAAATGTGAGAAGGTAGCACCTGGGAATGGGGAGGACACAACTGAGGCAGTCCCTTCCTTGGCTCAGAATTGATAGCCAACAGACAGGTCTGAGTGGGCAGCAGCCACCAGGTCTGAGAGAGCAGCGGCCCCCAGGGAGACCCAGCAGTCCGCAGCCCTCTCTCTGGCCCCAGACCTCGTAGACAAGTTAAATGGGGCCTTTGCTCTGGACTCTGCATGCTTCGACTGGCAACCTCTGGGGTCACCAGATTTGAGACCTCACAAAAGGCAAAAAGAAAGGGGACCCCATCCTCATCTGAAGAGGGGCAGTTGTCCTCGCATCACTACGATAAAAGGAAAAAATCCTGACACAAGACCAGATCCTCGGATGAGGATCAGCATTCCTCATGCCACAGGAGAAAGAAAAAATCTTGTTCTTGAAGTAGATCTAGGGGCAGTCATAAGGAAAAGCTCGCAGGAAGCATTTCCCGGACTTCTCAGATTCGAGTTCATCTTCTCCCGAAGAGGGAGAGCTAGTGGACTCCTCATCGGACGTGGATGACTTCCCGTCCAGAAACTTTGACCTGGAGGACCTACATTTTTTCATAAAAAAGGTCATAGCCAAGATTCACCTCTGATATCCTTGGCAGCTCCCACCCAGCCGAAACAGGCTTTTCGCCTGGCATCTGCCTTCAGACCGGCCACAGCCTTTCCTATTCCTCCTGCCATAGAGGACTTGCTAAAGGAGAAATGTCAAGGTCCAGGACGCACCTTTCCAGTGCCCCAGCAGATCTCTAAGCTTTTCAAGTTTAAGAAGCAATCTGAAAAGTGGTTAGGCTGCCCCAGAATCGACCTTCTGATTTCAAACCTAACCAAGAAGACTGTCATCCCAGCCGAAGGATGGGCATCGCTTAGAGACCTGGTGAACCGGAAAGTGGATGCCTCGCTCAAGAAGGCCTTCCAAGCATCAGCAACGTCTCTCAAGGTGGCAACCGCCAATCTTTTTTCGGCCAGAGCTGCCCTGTTCTGGGCCCCGGATTTAGTCTTTCAATTCACTGAGGACCCAGAGAAGAATACACTTATTATTCATCAGCTGCAGTTAATGAGTTTTGCTTCGGCTTATGCAACAGATGTGTCCGAGAAAGTGATCGGGTGCGCTGCTCGGACCAGGTTTTATCAAACCTCTGCTTGCCGCAACCTCTGGTTTCAGGTGTGGCAAGCAGATGCCTTTTCGAAGAGCCATTTGGTAAACGCACCCTATGAAGGTAATCTCCTGTTTGGTTCAGCCGTGAAGGAGGTGGTGAAGGAGTCTGGGGAGAGGGCTACGGTGCACATGCCCCAGTCAAAGGGCAGGGGCAAATCATGGTCCTCAGGCCCCAGATGCAATTTTCTTGACCGAGATTACAACAAGGGTCAAAACTCTTAAACTTCTTTTTGGGGGACATGGTTCTCCCTCGTGTAACCAGTGTAACTTTAGAGGGGGCAGATCCGGTGGCAGTGGTGGCATCAGACACACTGGGAACAACAATAAGAAGCTACAATGAAGCTGTCAAGGCCCATCCTTGAGTTAGTGGTCAGACTTTCAAATTTTCTCGAGCAGTGGGTCCAAAGCACGTGGGACAGACGGGTCCTGGACATCATCAGCAATGATTAACTAATAGAATTCTAGTCCAAGCCCCCACTACCTCATGTGGTGCCCGCCCCTATCTTGGGCAACCCGTCTAAAAGACAGGCAGTGTTACAGGCCATTACAGATCTTCTGCAAGAAGGGGCTATTGAGCAAGTTCCCCCCCACAGAGATTGATTGGGAGGGTCTACTCCCTATTCTTCATTGTGCCAAAATTCACAGGGGCATTCAGGCCAGTACTGGACCTCAAATTCCTGAATAGTTTTGTCTGCAGCAGACCCTGCAAGATGGAAACTGTGTCATCAATCATCAGGGAGTTGCAACAAGCGGATTTTCTGGCATCAATCTGCAAGATGCCTATTTGCATATTCACATTCAGGGACTACACAAGCAGTATCTCAGGTACAAGGTTGGGAGCAGCACTTCCAATTCAAAACTCTGCCATTTGGGCTTTCTTCAGCCCCATGGACATTCTCAAAGGTGCTAGTAGCAGTCATAGCTCGCCTTCGGAACCGAGGGTTACAAATTTTCCCCTTATTTGGATGATATTCTCATCAAGGCCTCATAGCTCGTCCAAGCAGTACAAGCAGTGGCAGAGGTAGTCCGGTGCTTGTCGGCACACGGATATGTCATCAATTGGAGAAAGAGATCACTAACTCCAAGCCAGACCTTGAACCACCTTGGGGCATACTTCATGACACAAGCCAACAAGACCTTTCCCCTGGACACGAAATTCAGGGACCTGCTGAAGCTCATCAAGAAGTTTCACACAGCCCTTCACTTGCCTGCTCAAGCCTTCATGCAGCTAATTAGGACTCTAGTATCACTGATGGATTCAGTCCCTTGGGCACTAGTCCACATACGAAATTTGCCAGCAGATAAAGGCCTAGAGGGCTATCAAGTCTGCTCGACTGTGCAGCTAGCACCCCTTATTCTGCAGCTGCCCCACCCTTCCCCTTCATTAACCCTCCCCCTTGTCCTGTCCCATCCTCGTTTGAAGCAGTCCACTGTTCTACTGCATACCACTTCAGCAGGTAATGCATTCCACCCAGCCACCACCCTCTCTGTGTAAAAAAAAAAAAAAAAAAGTTGTCTCATCTCCTCCTGAACCTTCCTCACTCCAGTCTCATATCATGGCCCCTGGTGGCCCTCCCTCCTTACTTTGAACAGCCCTTCTGTACCCATCTTGTTTATTCCTTTCATGTATTTAAAGGTTTCAGTCATGTCACCCCTGTCTCTCCTCTCCTCCAGTGAGTACATGTTCAACTCCTTCAACCTCCTCTCGTATAAGTCCCCCAGCCCCTTGCTCATCTTTGTCACTCTGCGCTGCACCCCCTCCAGTAACTTAATGTCCCTCTTCAGATATGGACGCCAGTTGCAGTACTCCAGGTGTGGTCTAACTAATGACCTATACAGTGGCAGAATCACCTCCTCCCTCCTTGAGGATATACCCCTTGCAATACAGCCCAGCAGTTTGTTGGCCTTTGCAGCTGCCTCCCTACATTGTGCCGAGTTGTTCATTGACCCTGTAATGAGCACCCCCAGATCCTTCTCCTCCTCTGTCTGGGCTAGCTGCACTCCCCCTAGCTGGTAACTCCTCCTTGGGTTCTTCATCCCAAAATGCAGCACCTTGAACTTTTTGGCATTAAAGCCCAGTTGCCAGGTGTCTGACCAGGTTTCAAGCTTTGCCAGATCATCCTGCAACCCCTGCCATCCCCCTAGGTCATCCACCACCGCGCCTACCTTGGTATCATCAGCAAACAGACTGATCTTGCTTTTGATGTCCCATGATATGTCTGCAATGAATATCCCAAACAACACTGGTCCCAACACCGAGCCCTGTGGAACACCGCTCGTCACTGCCCCTGGGTGTGAGAGCTCTCCACCCACCACCACCCTCTGTTACCTTCCCTGCAGCCAGTTTCCTACCCATCTCAGTAGCTTTGCACCCACCCCTGTGCCTACTAACTTCCTTCCCAGCCTTCCATGTGGCACTGAGTCGAATGCCTTACTGAAGTCCAGATACAGGACATCCACTGCATGGCCCCTGTCCAGTTGTCTAGTTACCCAGTCATAGAACTCGACCAGGTTGGTTTGGCAGGATCTGCCACGTGTGAAGCCATACTGTCTGCTGTCCTGTAGTCCTTTGGCCTCTAGGAGGGCCACCAGCCTCTCCTTCAGGATAGTCTCCATTAGCTTACCCATGATGGATGTGAGGCTCACTGTCTGTAGTTTCCGGTTCATCCTGGGGCCACTCTTGTGGAGGGCGCCATGAACCATCCTCCAGTCCTGAGGTACACACCCCGAGATGTAGTGAGGGCATTAAATAGGTCTGCCAAAGGTCCTGCAAGGACCTCTGCCAGCTCCTTCAGTACCCTGGGTGGATGCCATCTGGGCCTGGTGCCTTGTCCACCCTCAGTGCCTTCAAACCCTCTCGAACTCTGCTCTCCATGATTTCCCATCTGTCACCACTTCCCACCCTGCTTCTGCCATTTCTCCCATTGGGTGTCACCCCTTTTCTTTAGTAAATACTGAGCAGAAGTACTATTTAGTGCTCCGCCTTATCGCACCCTGCTTCCACCCAACCCCCCTCCTTCCTAATCCTTACTATGTGGTCCTTACAGCTCCTTTTCTCCCTGATGTACTTAAAGAAGTCCTTCTCCCCCTTCTTAATGCCTTGTGCCAGCCTGAGCTCCGTAGATGTTTTGGCTCCCCTTACTGCCCTTGTCACCTCCTTCGATTCTGTCAAGTACTGCTCCCTGTCCTCCTCCCTCCCTGTTTTCTTGTACTTCCTAAAGGCAGCTGTTTTCCTCCTTACCTTTTCCATGACCTCCTTGCTCAACCAGATCGGTTTCTTAGCCCACAAAGTCCCCATTTGCCAGCACAAGGTCAAGGGTATTCCCTAACCTGGTTGGTTCACTGACCATTTGCCGCAGGAAGCTGTCCTGGAAGGCATCCAGCAGTACCTGCTCCCTTCTGTTCCTGGTTGTTGGGGTGCTCCAGTCCACTCCTGGCATGTTTAAGTCCCCCACAATCACCACACTACCCTTCACGCAGGTCCTCCTGATCTGTCCCGCTAGTTCCTTGTCTAACTCCTCCGTCTGAGATGGTGGCCTGTACACCACTCCCATTCTAAGAATCCTATTCTTGGAATCCTGGATTTGCATCCAAACTGACTCCGTACTACCCTCCTCCCCTTCCTCCCTTACACACTTCAGTCCTTCCTTCACATATAGTGCCACCCACCTCCTTTCCCAATCACCCCTGTCCTATGAAATAACCTGTACCCTGGTACAGACAGGTCCCAGTCATTGTATTGGGTGGCCCATGTTTCCGTGATGGCTGCAATGTCCACTCTCCTCTGCCATGAGAACCTGTAACTCTGCAGTTTTCCTCCCAAGGCTCCTAGCATCAAGGGTAACCACCTTCCACCCTCCCCCTCCCATCCTGCCATCCTGCCCTCCTTTCCTAGCATCACCAACAGCACTTGCCATTTGTCCTTTGTCACTGTTATGGGGGGTAAGCTCATATGGTTTCCCAACCTGTGGTCTCTGCATATCTCTTCCCCAACTGCCACCCCCCACTCCTAGTTTAAATTCCCAACTTCCTCTATGTACTCCTCCATCCTCTGTTTCAACACTTTCTTTCCCTCCTCACTCAAGTGTAGCCTGTCCTTGGCATAGACTACTGTCCTTCCAGGTCCCTCCCCACCCCCCAACAGCCCATACCCTTTAGCACAACACCAGGTTCTTAGCCATCCGTTAAATTCCTCTATTCTCAGCTTTCTTGTTGTGCTTGCCTTTGGCACCGGAAGTATCTCTGAAAAAGTTACTGATCTTCCTGCTCCCTCACATAATTGTGCTAGTTCCTCAAACCTCCTCTAGACTGTATCTACTGTCTTGTCAGCCAGGTCGTTTGTCCCAAGATGTATAATTAAATGAGGCTTGTCCCTACCCCATCTAGCATATTTCAGAACAGACTGTCCCACCCTTTCCGCTGTCATTCCTGGCATGGCCTCCACCCAAATGCGACTATGCCTCTCCCCCTTGCTACCCCACCTAACTCCTCTTAGTATTGAGTCCCCCAGCACTAAGATTCTACCCCTCTTACTCCCTGCTTGCTTCCATTCATCTCCCTCTCTCATTTCCAGCTCCTCCTCTTCCTCCTGCACATTATTTCCCCCTTTTACAATTCTCCCAGCAGAACTCCCCCCCCGGCTCCAGTTTGGTCCAGGCATTTATCAATTACTCCTCTAATTTCATAATTTTCCTCCTCCACCTTCTTCCTCTCTAGCAGTGCAAAACTATTTTCTGAAGGCCCTTCACAAATGCCCGCTCCCTCTCTCTTCATAGTAACCTGTTCTCTCCTTTCCACTCCATGACTTTTGCCACTTCTTCGCCTCCCCTCACAAGTCCCTATCTCCTCCTTCCATTTGTCTTTTGTCTCCTGACATGGTTTCCCTGGCAATTGTTCTTCCTGCCCTGGGCCCCTTTGTCTCTGCATCCCTTCTTCTGAACCTCTTTCACATGTGGCCTATTCAAGCACATTTACTCAGACTGTGGTCCCAGTCCAGGCACAGCCAGCACCAACTGATCCCAATTTCTCAACAGATGAAAACCTCCCTCCCGTGGTGGACTCTGAGGACAAATGTCATGAGCGGTCGCAAGTTGGACCATCCACAACAAATCCGAATCACGACAGATGCAAACCTCAGGGGCTTACATGCATCAGCTGTCAGCACAGGGCAAGTGGTCACTGTTAAAAAGAAGGTACAGCATAAACGTCCTCGAGATGAGAGCAGTACTCCTTGCCCTGATGCACTTTGAAAAGCAAGTTCTCAATCAGGATGTACTGATTCTAACAGACAGTCTGACAACGATGGCATACATCAACCATCAGGCGGCACAAGAAGCTTAGAAATGCTATGGGAGTCCCTTCTTCTTTCAGTGGGCCGAGCACCACCTGGCAAGCATGAGCGATGTATATTCTAGGACAGGAAAATGTCACAGCAGACTCTCAGTTGCAAGGATGTTCTACCAGGGGAATGGGAGCTGAAGGACAGTGCCTTCCACATCCTAACAGAACAGTGGGGCAATCCTCGGATAGATCTTTTCGCCTGCTGGCAAAATTTCAAGGTAAAGCAATTCTGTTCCCTGGCCAAGGACGAACTAGCGGTGGCTCAGGATGTCTTTTCCCTAGACTGGGGTAAGTTCGGTCTCCTGTATGTCTTTCTTCCAATACCGCTTATATCCAGAGCCCTCCACAAAGTGGCTCTAGACAGGGCAGAAAGGATTCTAGTCCGTCTCTGATGGCCTTGTCGCCCATGGTTCCCGCTTCTCATTCGCCTGTCAAGGCGACCACCTCTAACCTTTCATATCAGCCCGGTCCTTCTCCATCAGGGTCCGGTTCTGCATGCCAATTTGAACAACTTGTCCCGCTCGGCCTGGAGATTGAGCGGGAAACTTTCAAAGAGCTAGGTTACACAACGCCTGTAACTGAAATGAGGTGAACTCGTGTCGCCCCTCTTCCTCTAAAGTGTATTATAGAATCTGGAGGAAATTGTTGTTCTGGCTTCAATCCAAACATGTACAGAACCATCCAGTATCATTGCCTGTACTACTGCAGTTCCTTCAAGATTCGGTTGACAAAGGACTGCAACCAGCCACCTTACAAGTTCAGGTTTCAGCGCTGGGGGTGCTCTTGTTGGCGGATTCAGGGGAATCATTGGGCTCACATCCCCATGTCAGGAGGTTTCTAAGGGCAGTAACATTAAAATGCCCTCCAGTCAAGTCAACGGTACCACCTTGTAGACTTTATCTGGTTCTCAAGGCTTTGACCAAGGCTCCTTTTGAACCTCTCAAGGAGACATCCCTCATGCATCTCACAGTGAAGGTCACCTTTCTCATAGCTATTACTTCAGCCAGGAGAATCTGCGAACTAGAAGCATTGTCCACCTAAGAGCTGTACACTGTTTTTCATTAGGACTGTGGTGCTCCTACCAGATCTAGTTTTTTTGCCAAAAGTTATGTCGCCCTTCCATTGCAACCAAGAGTTGATTCTGCCTTCCTGCTTCCCACACCCAAAAAATGAAAAGTAAAGGGAATTTCACAGGCTGGATCCAAGAAGAGCAGTGAAAATGTATATTAACTCATTCTCTCACAGTGACTGTTTTGGGTTGGGCTCAGCAGTGGATGGTTCCGACACCATATGGCGGCTATGGGATTGAAGGAGTTAATAGAACGGATTCTATTCACAAAACTTCAGTT
Source organism: Neoceratodus forsteri (assembly GCA_016271365.2). Taxonomy (NCBI): domain Eukaryota; kingdom Metazoa; phylum Chordata; order Ceratodontiformes; family Ceratodontidae; genus Neoceratodus; species Neoceratodus forsteri. Next base: position 493,753,606 of record JADMNL010000022.1, read on the forward strand.
TGTTTATTCTAACTACAGGTCAAAATATGGGTAAAAAAGCTTGGAAAGACACTCAAGCCAGATGGATCTGTTCTGTCACCACCGTGGCTTAAGATCAGGCTGGAGTAACTTTGCCTGGCCCAGTGAGAACCCATTCCATCTGAGCAATGGCCACTTCATGGGCGGACTTCAGAGAAGCATCTCTAGCACACCTATGCAGGGCGGTCACGTGGTCATCCATTCACAGATTTACAAAATGTTACAAACTGGATGTAATGTCCTCGGTGGAGGCGTTCTTTGGCCGCTGAGTGCTTCAAGCGGTGGTGGACCCTTAAGGGCACTTGACATTCTTCCCTCCTGGGATATCTGGGGATGTATTGCTTTTGTATATCCCATGTGTAAGCAAGCCCGGAGACCAGCTTAGGAGAGAGAAATCTAAATTTAAATACCTGTAAATTTTCTTTCTCCGGCTGGCCTCCGGGCTTCTGCTTCCCTCCCAAAATGTACATAGTTGGCTGGCCAATTGGTCATGTATGCCTTAATTTTGTTTTTGTTTACAAGTTCATGTAGCATTGCCAGATTTGGACTGGTTTTGGAAGAACTGAGGGGAAACAGGAAGTGGAGGGCTGGATAGCCCCAGCTGCAGAGATTAAGTTCATGCCTTCTTGTCTGCATCAAGAGGTATAGCCCATGTGTAAGGAAGCATGGAGACCAACTGTCGGAGAAAGAAAATTTACAGGTGCTTAAATTTCTATTTATGCTTCGGTTTTTACGATCTGGACTATAGGATGACTCCTCTTTTTGGTAGACAGTAGACTGAAGAATTTTGTTGGCACCTCCAACATGCTCACTGTCTTGACAGTAGAGGAGCAGCCATTCTTGTAGCCTGTTTTGCATAGAGCTTCTTTAGTCAGGATGCACTTTTTTTTTTTTTCTTTTTTCTCCCTACTTTCCTCTTTACCCTGTAGGACAGGCTGCTCGTTAGCCTGTCTGCAAGCCCTTTCATCACAAACCTACTGGAATGTGTTATGCTGGAGGGCAACAGTATTTCTACCAAGATTTGTGCTGGCCCATTTCTAGTGTTTGCAATGCTCTTTTTATTCCCCCCAGTAGTCCACTCCATGTAAAATGTACGAAAAGCTTTCCCTACCTATCCTGGCTACACATCCCTTCCCACCCAATCCATACACGTCTGCTTCACTTAACTATTTCAGTCCTTGTAATTACAAGTAACATCAGAAACTGTTCGGTGTGGCTCCTCCATCTTTATCCTATCCGTCTCACCACCGGGCTGAGTGCTAGTATTCTCTCCCAAACATAATAATGCACTGTACTACTGGAAGAGATTACCGTTATTCAGGCTTGGCAGTAAGAGACTGAGGATCAGTACCCTGTGTTGGATAGTTTTTAATATTACTTTTAATTACTGGGGTGATGAGTATAGGTGATATGCATGGACTTTAGGGGAGAGTGGCAGGGCCAAGATGGTTGGGTGGATGGTTTGACTATATTTTTGACTGCACTGGCCAAAATGGGGAAAGTTGAGAGTGGGGGATGAGTCGTACTGACCCGAGGCAGTTCACGCTGTGTCCCACGTCAGTCTTGCTGTTTGATTTTTGTTGATTCTCTTGAGTTGCAGGAAAACTGAGATGATGTCCCTTGCAACCTTCTTGGTGAATATGTTAAAGGCCACCATCCTGTCCTCATCGCTTTAGTCTCCAGTGCCACGGATCACTTTGGTGGCCTTGCACTACACACTGTCTATTACGTCTGTCGTTTTTGTGTTGAGGGGCCCAGACCTGCATGCAGTACTCCATGTAGGGCCTGACCAGGGCCTTGTAAAGCAGCAGATTTATTTACCTTGCCCTCTACTGAGGCACCCCAGCCAGCCCTCTTGACAACAGCCGCACACTGCTCATCATGCTTCAGCACCTTGTTTGTTTTGTCCACAGGTCTAATTCTTTTTTGATAGTTACACACATGAGGCATGCTGGAATTGCCCGTGGGGGAGAGTTTTGTGGCATAAACTGCCTGAGTTCCACCGTTTCCATCTGTTTGCACCCCACCCAGCTAGGGCAACGCCTGAGAAAGGAGACCTTTCACGTCAGAAACAGGCTGGAACCACTAAAAGCTCCCCCTCCACACTCTGCATGACATTCAGTGGCAGAGGACTGAACGTATAATGCCATTGTGTCATATGCCTGAGTTATGCCAGTGGCAAGATTTAACCCTCCTGTTTGGAACTGTAAATTTCTGCCCACACGATTCCCAATTCCCCCATGGCCTCCAGAGGGCGGTTGTGTACTAGTGGGAGCTACGTTGTTATTACTGCCTTGTGTGTGACAACCTGGGCTTGGGATGCGAGTCTGTAGTCAGCATGGTGAATTGTTCCAGCTGTCATTTATTCCATCAGGCAACATAGGATAGCTTTCCGTTTTCTCCCCATTTGTTTCCCCCTAGACCCCACTACCTTCCCACATTACTCCTTCTTACCTTGCCCTCAGATTCTGTGGCCACTTTCAGAGACCCCTTCTGTGGTGTGACCACACTATTGCTAATATTGTTGAGGTTGCCCCTCTTTTGTGGCATAGAGCTGTTTCTTTCCTTGGCTGGTGCAGCAGGCTCTCAGCCTTGTCCCTCTCCCGGGACCCTGTGACACAAAACTGCCAGGCCTGAATCCACCCCCGGAAGGAGAGGGTCGTCATCCCCCCACCCAGTGACACTCATCCAGATGTTGGCCCATAGTGCGTAGGCAGTGAGCAGTGCTCCATTTAGCCTGTACTATCCATTTTCTGCTTTTCTCCCCAAAGTCTTCAGCCGTGGCAGCACGTGGACATATACGTGGAGGCGCACATGCCTACGGAACCACGGTCCCTCCCTTCATGTCACTTGAGGCTACCGGCACTACCCCAAAACCTCAATGTGGCAGCAGCCAAGGGCCAAGAAGGCAAACCACCCTTTCCTGGGAGAGGAGAGCTGTCCTCTGGATTCTCAGTTCTTCCTCCTCACTCCCGATGACCCCAGACAACCCTGGCTCGATCCCAAACCCTGGTCGCTAGCATGGAAAAAGGTAAGGCCCAGAGTTCCTCTTCCCTCTTCACCAGCGGCTGGTGAGGTTGCCTCTTTGAGGGTAAGGGTCAGTAACATCAGCCTTGCTCAAGGTGAGCTGAGCTGCTCAGGCAGGAGCATGTGCCGTGGACGTACTGCATTCTGCCACCACAGTGTGGCTCAATCATGCATCAACATCAGGATCGGCATTGCACAGTGGGCTTTGGCTGCCTGACTTCCATTTTTGCAGGGCCTCCAGTGCAGGGGGGTGGTTAAGATTTCATGCATTTACTGATTTTGCTCAACGTCTGTAAAGACCATGTACTTATGTTGATCACATGCAGTCTCCCACCTGGACCAACTAGAATATCGGTCTCACGACCTGAACCTAGGTCCCAGTACCCACAGGCAGTGTGGAGACTCCTTTCACAAGTTTGGTTTGACTCCTGAATTATTCCTTTATAGTAATTTTCTTATGTGAAGTATCTCGCAGTGCACTGCAGACCAGTGAGTTTGACTCCGGTTAGTTGAGTGACAGTGCATAATGGCTGCTGTCTATGTAGAAACATAGAAACATATCATAGAAACATAGACAGATAAGGACTGCTTGCCCCCCTAGTCTGCCCATTTTTCTACCTACTGGATAAGGTGCAGAGCCTAGTTAACCCAACAACCTATTTCTTCCTACCAACCACGGCAATTGCCTTATGTCTGTCCCATGCATTCTTGAATTCTCCCATAGTTTTAGACACCACAACCTCCTCAGGAAGTCTGTTCCATGCGTCCATCACCCTCTCTGTGAAAAAATACTTCCTCACATTGCCCCTGAGCCGTCCTCCCTCTATCTTCAGATTGTGTCCCCTTGTTCTTGCACATCTTTTTTTCTGAAAGATGCTACCCTCAGCAGGGCTGCGGACTGATGTATCTGTCCAGAATTCCAATACCTTCTAATTCTGTCAGCAGCCTAAGGTTTAGGGCACTCTTCAACCTCCCAAAATAGTCAGGGACATACCCAGCAAAGATGCATCAAAATAAAAAATGTTCTGTTTCTTTATAACGTATCAAGTAAAAAGTAAACTCAAATGAGCACTACACAAGGGGTGGCCAGGGCTAACAACTTCTGCCAAACTTCGATCTGTTGATTACTTTATGAGCTGAGTTTGTTAATGGCACCACATAGACCCAAGAGTGTCTGTCTGTGTATCTTGTTTTCTGACGGCTGGTGTCATTTTGTCATTTTGACCTGTTAACTCCTCAGCTATAGGCTGTCACAGCCTAATAAAACATTATTGTTATAATAATCATACAAAGTAAAATGTTGTAATTATAATAACTCTGCAGAAATTTTAGTCAAAACCTGCAGAGATTTTGCATCACTTGCAACTCCTTCAGCATGGTGTGAAGGCATTTACTAATCATGACAAAACATTTCAGGTGTGTGGTAAAAGGGGAACACACTGTATGCAGGGTATCTCAGTCTGAAAGCTAACAAAAAGCTCTGTAAAATTAGGAAACAAGCTTACCTGTTGGCAGAAGTCCCATGACTTTATTTCGTTGCTCATTGATTGATTTATATATTTAAGAACTGGTGACCTGGAATTGGGCATTGAGCTATGGCTTGCATCCAGGTGTAACTTGGGGGAAAGAGTACTTGGGAGAATCCAACAGAGGCGCAAATACAAATATTAGTATAAAGTGCAGAAGATACAAGTTATTGCAAGTAGAAAATGGATACAGAACAAAAATATGTATATGACCTAGAGTACCATTACTGTGATAAGTAATAATGAATGAAATTACATGACTAATAATAAGCATTCGTCAGTGCCGAATGTTGTCTTGCTGGCATTGGCATTGGTAGTGCAGGAGTTAGAGAGATGCATAATAGGAATGGCAGTGAAGTATTGAACTGATGCCAACCACCCCATCCCGCAGAGTGTTTAGCTCATCAGTTCATATTTTGTGAATGATTTCCCAGTTTTGCAATTTGCAGTCTCTCCGCTTTCAGACTGATACCCTGCATACAGTGTGTTCCCCTTTTACCACACACCTGAAATGTTTTGTCATGATTAGTAAATGCCTTCACACCATGCTGAAGGAGTTGCAAGTGATGCAAAATCTCTGCAGGTTTTGACTAAAATTTCTGCAGATATCTGTCGGCAGGGTTGTTGGAACACAACTGCTTTAGAATCTGTTTTACTTTGGAAGCGAAAAATCTGAAAGAACATGTTTCACTGAGAGGGCGAATGTCTGCCACAGAATTGGTGCAGTCCCCTACTCCTCCTCGTCGGCAGTGGCATCACCCGTTTCTGCCCTTTGGGGCTGATTTGGCCGGGGTCCCACATTTGCTGGTTAGCCATCACAGGCTGTTGGACCTGAAGGGGGAGGCGACCTCCAGGGTCATGCTGTAAAAGAGGAGGACCAAGATGCTGATAAACCCCTAGTGACTGCCTGACAGGTAATTTCCAACAGTCTGGGGACATTTGTGTCTGTATCTCTAAGTTCTCTAACCAGCGGTAGGCTGTCTTGTCAGGAAAATAAAGGGGAGACTAAACGTGTTCAGGCTCCTGAGCTACCAGGTAGAAGCTGCTTTGCACTGATGGTAGGAAACCCATCATACTAAACATAGAAACATAGAATTTGTCGGCAGATGAGTACTGTCTAACTGTCTAGCTGAAGTTAGAGGGGGGATGGCTCAGAGGTAATGTGAGGAAGTATTTCTTCCCAGAGAGGGTTGTAGATGCTTGGAACAGCCCTCCTGAGGAGGTCGTAGAGTCAAAAACTGGGAGAATTGAAGAATGCATGGTACAGACATAAGGCAGTTCTAGTGGGGGGTAGAAGGAAGTAGGCTGTTGGTTAACTAGGATCTGCAGCTTATCCGTTAGGTAGGGAAATGGGCAGACTGGGTGGGCCAAGCGATCCTTATCTGCCATCTGATTCTATGTTTCTATGACACCTAGGCATGTGAGGTGTCTTGCTTTTCACCCAAACGTTCTTGACGATCGTCTGGCACGGCTCAAGTTGGGCAGGCCCGAGAAACGGAATCACTGGTGAAATCCAAGGAAGCCCGGTGGGGCGGTCTCCAGCGACTGTAGGGTCTGCCGAGCAGGTAGAGCGGACGCTTGAGCCTTGAGAAGAGCGGTGCTGGCGTGGAGCTATCCTCTCTGCCGATTTTGTTCCTCTTAACCTGGGATTCATATTCTCAGGCTTCTTTTGGGAGATGTGCCTGCTTCGCCTCCCCCACCAAGGGTGAGGGACATATGGGCTCTCGTACCTCATGGTCCCGTAAAGGACAAGGAACGAGAGATTCTTTGTCTCAGCGAAGGCGTTCTTGGGATTGAGCAATCTTGGTCACAGGAATTTCCAGTCTAGGCTTGAGTTGAGACTGCTTCTTTAACCGCTAGCTTCTCGGCTTTGCCGACTGGTCAGCCGGCCATGGTCTCAATGGACGATGCAATGGAGATCACTCTCGACCCTGTTGATCTTTTGTCGCCTGACGAGGCAGACTACTCTCTTACCAGGACCCCGGTCCTGCCTCTTCCTGATGAGGAAACCCAGCCTGCTGGCATTCCCATTGAGGAACCGGTCCCTGACCTGGGTAAATCACCGGTTCCCCCAGTTTCCCTGGAACGACCCACTCTGCCAGTCTGATAGAGGTCGAGATCTCGGACCTCCTTGACCGACAGGCCGAGGAAGCTGCATAAGAGCTCTAAAAAGAGGCAGCTCCACCGCTTGTCTTCGTCGTCCTCGGACGAGGAGAGGCTTTGACAGAAACTACATCGACACTACAAAGATCTGATGTGGCAGCAGCTTATTCTGTCTGGACAGAAGCCCTCTTTGGTTTCCACCCTGGCCTTTACATGGCTTTTGTCTCCCAGGCTGAAGCAGACTCCATTAGAGCCGGTAAAATAAGTTCCTCCACCTGTGGAGTCTGTTAAACCTGCCCCAGTTTGTCCAAAACCAGTCTCTCCAATGATAGTGGTGGAGCCGCCTCCTAAACAGACCTCGGGAGGGGCTCCTACGAAGGATTCTCGAATGGTTCTGGGTCTCCCTCTTAGACTGTTGGTCACCCTCACACCTGATCGTCCCAGGCGTATGCAAGGGGACCTTGGTGGCCGACTGATTTTATCCGGATTCCTCTGATTCTGATAACCTTCATTCTCATCTGCTGGATGATGAGTCTGTGGGTAGTCTGTCGACGGAGGGCCCTTCGTCATTTATGGGAATTCTCCACCTTCTCTCTGAATCCACAGGGATGCCCCTGGAACCTATCCAGAAATGGACGGAGCACCCTCTTACAGTTATTTTTAAGAGGGTTACCTCTACGGAAGCCTTCCCAGTGGCCGAGGCCATTGTTGGCCTGGCTTTGGAGCTCTGGCAGCATCCTGAATCCTGCCCAGTGCCGTCTGCCCAGATGGCTTGCAAGTATGCAGTGCCCATTGGGTCCCTCTTGGGGTTCACGGAACATCCCTCGGCTGAGGGCTAGTGACCGCTTCTGTGTTCAGACGAACAGGCAGCTCTGCTGACACTGATAGACCTCCAGACATGGAGTCCAAGAAACTGGACCACTCTACCAGGAAGGTTTATGCAGCCTCCTCTTTAGGCCTCCATCAGGTAAGCTCTGCCATCATCATGGCGCACTTCTCTCATGCCCCCTGGGCTCCTTGGATGAAGTTCTCTCACTTCTCCCCGCGGACCTTCAGACTACGGTCAGGTGGGTCCGGGACCAGGGCTGAGCCATTGCCAAGTAGCAACTTCAGGTGGCCTTGGACCTCGGGGACTCTTGCACCAGTTCGGTGGTAGCCACAGTTGCCATGCGCCACAGGGCTTGGCTGAGACTTTTCACCTTCATAACAGATATCCAACACAAACTCACTGATGTTCCTTTCCTGGGCACAGATCTCTTTGGCCCAGGTGTGGATTGTCACCTTCAGCGAATTGAGCAATCCAGTGCCACCTTGGACTCTGCTACTTCTGGCCAAAAAGGCGGCCCTGGTGCCAAGAAAAAGCAGCAGCCACCATTTTGGCACTTTGCTCCTGCCGCTCAGCAGCCCCCCTTTCAGGGTGGGGAGCAACAGCAGGCACAGTCTTGGCACCCTCGGCCCAAGTCCGGGCCTCCAGCGGCCCGCAGACAAGGAGGCTAGGGTTCAGGTGGCTTCCATTGTGGACCCTCTTCCTCCAAGCCTGCCCAGTGGTGGGATAGGGGTTGCCATCCCTATTCCTGTCATGCCAGCTCTGGGTCCTCCTGTGGGGGTCGGCTCCATCACTTCCTTTCCGCCTGGTCCGCTGTTACCACAGACAGGTGGGTCTTAGAAGTGGTTGGCCAGGGTCTGCCTCTGGAATTCGAGAAATACCCTCCATGCCGAGCCTGCACACCATGGGAGGAGAGAGTATCAGCTCACGCATGGTCGGCTCAGAGAGACGACATAGCCCAACTCCTCCTCAAGGAGGCAGTCATTCGAGTGGCAGATCCTCCAGTCAACCCAGGGTTCGCTTCCAGGTCCGGAAGTGGATGGGGGGCTGGCACCCCATTCTTGATCTGCACGACTTGAATCAGTATCTCAGGGCCACGCACCTTCAGGATGGTAACTCTGTCCCAGATCATACCATCCCTGGAGCAAAACATGTGGTTCTGCTCACTGGATCTCCAGGGTGCATTCTTTCATGTCCCAATCCGTCTGTCCCACCAGTGGTTCCTCCGCTTCAGAGCAGAGGGAACCCTATACGAGTTCTGAGCCATGCCATTTGGTCTGTCATTGGCCCCACGAGTCTTCACCAAATGCATTGCAGTGGTGGCAGCCCATTTTGGGCGTCGAGGGGTCAGAGTGTACCCTTACCTCGACGATTGGCTCTTGGCAAGTTCCACCCAGCAAGAGGTGGAGAGGTCCAAGGACCTGACCCTGCAGACCTGCTCTCAACTTGGCCTCCTGATCAATGAGGTCAAGTCGGAGCTCGTGCCATCTCAGGTGATATGCTTCATTGGGGCAGAGCTCGAGTCTCGCCCAGCCAGAGCACTGCTCCTGGCGGATAGGGCGGAGGTTCTCTCCTCCTTTGCCCAGTCATTTTTGGTTGGGAACTTGTGCCCTGCCCAGGACTTTGTGCACCTTCTGGGTTCTATGACAGCCTGCAGCACCGTGGTCTGCTGAGCCCGGTGGAATATGCACCCCCTTCAATGGGAGCTGGCCGCCCAGTGGATTCGGCACCTAGGTCATTTTGAGCAGCTGAACACTGTGACCCAGAAGATGTGGGATGCTCTCAGTGGTGGACCATCCTAGACAATATTCAGGAAGGGGTCCAGTTTGTCCGCTCCGAGCAGATGGTCATCCTCACGACTGATGCCTCCCTCACAGGCTGTGGATCCCACGTGGGGAACAGGGCCGACGGGTTCTGGATCCCGGAGGAATCCTGATACCATATCAACCTGTTGGAGCTCAGAGTGGTCAGACTGGCGTTGTCAGCATTTGCTCAACATCTTCGAGGTCAAGTGGTTCAAGTCCAGATGGACAATACCACGACCATGTACTACCTCAACAAGCAGGGTGGCACGCACTCCCAGCTGCTGTGCAGGGAAGCACTCTGTATCTGGACAGTTGTGAGCAGACTGCAGGCGGATCTCCTAGCCGTCCATGTGGCAGGAGCCTCGAATCAACTGGTAGATGCTCTCAGCCGCATAGGCGAGACATTCCACAAGTGGTCTCTGCATCCAGAGGTAGGTCACAGCCTGTTCTTCCACTGGGGTAAACGAATGGAGGACCTCTTTGCCTCCAGGGAAAACACTAGGCTGAGGCTGTTTTCAGGCCTGCCCCTGGGGGGATGCCTTCTTGAGGCTGTGGACCCCTGGCCTTTTCTACGCCTTCCTTCCATTTCCCTTGATCCACAAGGTGCTCCTCAAGGTGAGGAGCGACAAGGCGCGGGTGATCTTGGTAGCCCCAGATTGGCCCCGCCAGTTCTGGTATCCAAATCGCCGCAGCAACAGGCTTCCGAGGCATCTTCCAGCATGCCTGGACCTTCAATCCCTGCACAGGACAGCCTGGTACCTGAGTGGCTAGAGTTCCAGGCTTTGGGTCTTTCTGAGGATGTACTCACAGTAGTGGAAGCATCCGGGAAGGAGTCGACCAGAAAGTGCTATGCCTTCAAATGGAAAAGATTTTCCATTTGGTGTTAGGGCAAGGGTCTGGACCCTCTGTCCTGTGCCGAGTATTTTAGACTGCCTTTAGTTTCTGTCCAAAGGGGGGTCTTCAGTCTTCGACCCTTAAGGTGCACCTGGCAGCCATCTCTGCTTACCGGGCACGGGCCGGTCAGCAGACTGGCACAGGAGAAGGTGGTCTGGCGCTTTTTCAAGGGCCTAGATCACATATCTTCTCCGGTGCGTGAGCCTCCACCTCCATGGAATTTACTGCTGGTTTTGGCAAAACTCATGGGCAAGTCATTTGAACCAGTGCACAAGTGTGAGCTATCACACCTGTCTTGGAAGACAGCCTTCCTGGTGGCTATCATGTCAGTAAGAAGGACTGGGTAGCTCCAGGCGCTTTCAGTGGAGTCTCCTTATCTGGTCTTTCACAGGGACAAAGTTGTCCTACGCCCCTACCCGAAATTCCTCCCGAAGGCGATGTCAGTTTCACCTTCAATCAGATGTTGACTCTGCCTGTGTTCTACCTGAACCACACCTTGGACGCCGAGTACAGGCTCCATACTTTGGACCTCAGACGTGAGCTCTCCTATTACAAGGAGAGAATGGGGGAAATTCGGGGAGAGGTTCGCCAGCTGTTTGTCACCTACGCTGAAGCTGCTCCTGGCAGACCTGCAGCAAAGTGGACGATTGGCAGATGAATTACATCTTGCATTGATCTCTGCTATAGGTTGGTGAGTAGGGAGCCTCCCGTAGGGTTAAGGGCTTATTCCACCCGCCGTACCGCTGCATTGGTTGCTGCTTTTGGGGCCTCAGTTCTCCATTCTCTATTCCCAAAGTAGGGGGGAGTGCGCCTTGCCTCCCTTCTCCTGAAGAACTGTTAGGAGTTTGCCAGTAAGTGTGGATAAACAGCACATCCACGTCCCTAGAAAATCACGTTACTCACGTGTAACAGTAGTTCTAGGAGTGGTATGTTCATCCACACTGACCCACCCAACCTTCCTGGCTGCGACGCACAAACCTGGCTTCCAGCAGGCTAAGATCTGGTGTCATGGGATGGAACAGAGGGTTGTACTACCTGGGTGGGAGGAGCCAGCTTGAAGACCTTCCCCCGAGAATTAAAGGGAAAAGGGACATGCCAGTAAGTGTGGATGAACAACATATACCACTCCTAGAACTACTGTTACAGGCGAGTAACCTATTTTTTCCTACAACCGAGTTCAAACTAACAGGTCTATAGTTTCCTGCCTCTGCCTTGCTCTCACTTTTATGAAGTGGAATTGCATCTGCCCTCCTGCAGTCCCCAGGTACCACCCCATCATCCCTTGATTTGTTAGAGAGTAGTCAGTGGTCACTAGTTCTCCTCCTTAGTTTTTAGAATTCTGGGGGTGAATCCCGTCAGGCCCCATTGCCTTGTCCACCTTCAGTTTTAAGAGTTTTTTCAGAACCCTTTTTTCTGTGAGTGGACTGGTATTGATCCCCCCCAATCCAGAGTGTTTCTCTTGTTGGTTTAGTTACCTCCCCATCTCTTCTTTTGTGAATACTGAGCAGATGTATTCGTTCAGTGTCCCTGCTTTTTCACTGTCACCCTCTGCCCACATTTCCTCCTCCTTTATTAAGCCTCACTATCCCTCTCTTTGTCTTTCTTCCCTCCCTAATGTACCTATAAAAGGTGTTATCCCCCTATTTAACAGAGTTGGCTATCTTTTCCTCAGTTTGGACCTTTGCAGTTCTGACTTTCTTCCCTGCCTCCTTCTGTTTTAATTGATAGTTTTCTGTCCTGTTCCTTCTGCGTTTTCTTACGTTTCCTAAATGCTATCCTTTTCTCCTTAACCTGGCCTGCCACCTCTTTTGAGAACCATATTGGCTTTTTACTTTTTGTTTTGTTGATTAACTTTACAAAAAGGTTTGTTGCCTCTGTGATGGCAGTTTTGATTTTTCCCCATTGTTCTTCCACCATTCCTTCTTGCCTGTTTGCTAGTACTTTTCTGAGGCACTCTCCCATTCTGACAGTCTGTCCTCAAGTCCAATACTCTTGCTTTCGTATTGCTCGACTCTACAGCTGTGTTTATTGTGAACCACACTGTTTGGTGGTCGCTTTTCCCAGATGGCTACCCACTTCTAAATCTGAGATTCTCTATTCCCGTTTAAGTGTACCAGGTCTTAGATTGCTCCCTCCTGAATGGGTTCCAACACAACCTGTCTGAGGCATGCCCCCGTAGGGCATTGAGAATGACCTTGCTCTTGGATGTGGCTGCAGTAAAGGTGCTTCAGTTAACATCTGGCATATTCAGGTCCTCCAACAATATCTCTCCTTTTTCTGTCATTCTAAGGATTCCTTCTATCATTTCCTTGTCCATTGCCTTCCCCTGAGATGGGGGTCTGTAAACAACCCTTGCGTGGATTGTGGCACCATTTCCTGTGTCCAGGGTGACCCACAGTACCTCCTCCCCTCCCTGTTTACCGCACAGTTCTGTTGCTTTAAATCCTTCTCTTATGTAGAGAGCTACTACTCCTCCTCTTTTACCCTCCCTTTCCCTCCTGTAGATTATGTACCCTGGTACAGTATGTTGACATCCCATTCGTGGTTCTCTATGTACCATGTTTCTGGGATTGCCACGATATCCAGACGTCCCTCATCCATCAAGGCCATTAGTTCATGGAACTTGTTACCTAGACTATGGACATTGGTTCTCATTGCCCTCCATTCAGATGGCCTTACCCCTTTTAGGCCCACTGTTGCCCTTACTGCCTTTTTGTGGATTAACCCCTTTCCTGCTCCCTATCGACCTCTCTACCTTTGTGTCTACTTCACTAACTACTTTTTTTTTTTTTTGGGGGGGGTCCCTGCTTCTCTTCAGTGCCTCCCCCTTGGCTAGTTTAAATGCTTAGCAGTGAAGCATTTAAATCTCATCACCTAGGATCCTGATTCTCCTCCCGGACAGATGCAGACCATCACACCAGTATAGGCCTGTATCCCTCCAGGTGAAGTCTAATCCATGAGCTCTGCACCAGTTTTTTCAACCAGTTATTGAATCCCAAGGTGTGGAGTACCCTAGCCTCACTCATGCAATAGACAACACTTCTGAGAAAGTTACCATGTGTGCTGCTTGTATAAGGCCCGCCCCAACTCCACAAATTCTTGCTGCACTGCTCTGATCCCATTCCCAAGCAGGTCACTTGTCCCTAGGTGGACAGTGACATCCAGCTCACTCCCCCTTGCAGCTGCTCCCACGATCCTGAGGATTCGCTTCCTGTTCCTCCAAGCTATGGCGCCGGGCAGGCACCTTATCTCCCTCTTCCCTCCCTCCGCCAGTTCTGTCCCCCTAATGATCGAGTCCCCTGCCAGGAGTTGTTTCCTTCCCTTGTGGGGTCCTGTGCCCCCACCAGTTGGTCTCCTCTGTTGGGGTTCCCAGCATCTGCCTTGGTCTCCGCTACATGTGCCACCATAGAGGAACCATGCTTCACCAGAACGGCGAATGAATTGTGGAGAGGCACAACTGGAGGGATGCACCTCTGTTCCACCACCATCACCCTCCCTAAGCCCACTGTGGTCCAACCGCTCCTCTTTCTTAGCAACCTCTGAGGCAGTGGTGGTGGCCTGGGTGGTCCCTGGGTAGGGGATGAGGTTTCCCGAATCCTCACCAGGTCAGCATGGAGATGGGCAACCTCCTCCATCTGACCTGAGAGGTGCCTGCAAATAGGGCAGGCAACGCGGCCTCCAGGATGTCTCCTGGAAGACTGCCGCTCCACAACTAGTGCATTGCACCACTCCCCACATGTCTGTCTCCCTTCCTGTTTGATGTTTTTTTTTTTTGCAAGCGTGTGAGCTTGTTTAACCCCTATTCAGTGTGCTGTGCTGTTAAAGATATGAACAGGTGTATGGCCTTTGCATTTTGGGAAAGTAATGTCAGAACCCCTAATATAAAAGGAAGTGATGTGCTTGGGGCAGGTGGGGTGACCAGGCAGGAGTGGGTGGGAGTAAGCCCATGCCCTTTAGAAACAATCGACTACAACTCTTACCCACCACCCCAGTGAGTGCCTTCCTTCCTTTCAGACACGTATTTCACAGGGTTTAAATAACAAATCTAGTCACAAATGGCTGGAAATATTCTCCCAGTTAGATTTCCTCCCTGGCAAAAAAAAAAAAGTTACACTAAAGTAAAGTCAACCTTAAAAACAGAACCAAAACACTGATATCTACTTACTTACACAGGCCCCCAAATTATGGATTCAATTCAGTGTACTCTATTAAATAACCTCCTTGCTTTAAAGAACCTGATGGCTGCTCTCTCAGCTACAGCAGACAGAGTTCATGATAGGAGAGTGTCCAAGGGACAGCCTCTCTGCAGAAAACTTGGGCTACTGTATCTTGTTCGGGGATATGGCTTTCATCAGGTCACACCTATGGAACATAAGCTGTCAGGCTCTAGGACGACATGGAAGCTTTTTCTAAGCAGTACCACTAAGGGGCCACCCATGACTGTCTGATGTCGGCATCCTTTCGTAAGCGTGAGCGGCCCTGGCCCTCCTCTGTTTTCCTGCTGTCGATCAAAACTTGTTGGACCCTATGGGAATGCCCTCAACAGCAGTGTTCCTGATTTTCGGCACAGACTCCTTCGCTGCTACTGCCCATGGTTCAAGCCTTTGTTGCCGGGGTTGCAGTTATTCTGGGGTGCTCTAGGCCATGCCACCTGACCAGCAGACTTCCTGAGGGGCTTCCATTCCACTGGCAGCTTGGGGTTTTCTGTGAGAGTAATGGTAGCCATTTCTACAATTTTTCCTCCACTCCAGTAGGGTTTTCTGGGGACAGAGAACCCTTTCAGTTTTCCAGCTTTTCTTTAAACCAGTATTGGACCCCCCCTAAAAGACACTCACTGACAGGTTTTTCAGAGCAGAGGGTCTCAGGTTGGTCTCAGCGCTTCTGCTGTGGCTGGCACCTTTGGGGTACAGTAACACCTGAGCCTGTCCAGTCTCCTCCCATTCTTTGACAGACTGGGCATGGCTGGATTCTCCTGGGCTGGCTACCGGTGGTCCAGGACCACTGATGGTGGCGCCCTGTGCCTCCCCTGTCGACATTTTCTCTCCCCATCGCTTCATGGTGGTTGGTGTCCCTCCTCACCTTTTCGTCTGTATAGAGTTGGCTCAGTTCTGTTGACAGTGGCACTCTGCCTCTCCTGACGTCGCTGTCCACCCCTATTGCATTGTGGGGACTGGATTGCCTCTGCTGATGGTGGTGCCTTCTGCCTCCCCTGTCAGCTGCCTCTTTGGCCAGTCATTAGCTCAGATGTTGACTCCGTGGGTTCTTTGGCCTTGATCCCTTCTGCTAGGACCAGGCTTGCTGGTATGGAGCCTTGTCGATGCTCCTCCTGACTTTCCACTGTCAACATTTGGGTGTGTCCTAATAGAGGTGTGCCTTGCCCCCGCCAGACCGCTGGTGATGCAGACGTCGATGCTGGGTGGTTTACTGGCATCAGTAATCTAGAACTGGACACCGTTTTTGCCTTATCTTGTCAACTCGTTTTCTCTTTTCTGACTTGACGTAGTAACTACCACTCTTTACTGGGGAGCGCCCCCACTCTTTTTTTGTCCGACACACTGACAGAGCAGTTGGCATAGCTTTGTTGAGGGACACACAAGCCTCTCTTCCTGGTCTGCCCCTTTGGTGGGTCAACTCCCCCCCCTTTCATTTAGTGGAATAAGATTGGGGCTTCCTGCATCATGCCCACCTCCCAACCGAGCTTTGGTGGCTGCGCAGGTTGGCTACCGTAGGGAAGTGGGAAGTGTTTGGAGCTCTTTAACCTTGCCCTCACCTTCTTTGGCAGCTTGCGGAACCCCAAGCCACATTCCCTATTTTCTTCAGCAGCTAGTGGGGCTGCGGCCTGGGCACCTCTTGGCACTCCTGCCCAGCCATCCATCCTCATGAGGGATCTAGAGCCAGTTTGGCCACAGGGTGGTCCAACTCACTTCCCTCGAGCCTAAGTAGTTTATAGAAGGCCCGGATGTAGCAGGTGGGCCTTTCTTCCCTGGGCCCTGTATGCCAGTGCCCCCCTCCCCTCATGCATGGGTAGGGTCCTACACGTCTTGTCCATCCCTGCCAGGGGCATTGCGGTTACACCTGCTGTGCCGGGCTCTGCCTGTCCCCCACCAGGGTATGCTCTCTGGACCTGCAGACTACCTACCTGCTTATCTCTCTTGAGCCCCTCGCAAGCATTTGCCCAACTCCCAGTTCTAGAGGGGACACTACCAGTCCACACTTTTGCCCCTTGGCTTGTCCCTGTGCCACAAGTCTTCCCCACATGCTTGATGGTAGTGGCTGCTACCCTTCAAAGGGAGGGACTGTATGTCTCCCCCCACCACCACCACCACCTGGTTGACTGGTTGCTTAGAGCTCAGCCCGTGGAGCAACTTTCTCAGAACTTAGTGCATACCAGGCAGCTGTTCACTGCCCTAGGGGTTATGGTCACTCTATCCCAGTCTGTCATGACCCCTTGTTGGTGCCTACTATACAAAGGGGCAGTACTGGACACAGTGCAAGGTTTAGCCTTCCTGCGCTAGGACAGGGCCGAATGCCTTATTGCTCAGGCCCAGGTGGTTTCTTTGAGCAGGTATGCCGCAGCCAGAACATTCCTGAGATGGCTGGGCCTGATTGTCCTGGTACCCCTGACGAGACGGCATGTGAGGATCCCTCAGTGGACTTTGAGGGTCCCGTCGGATCAGCGCATCGATCTAGAAAAGCAGGTTCCAGTGTCTTTCCCTGTTCGCAAGGGGCTCCAGTTGTGGATGGACCCCAATAACTTGCTGAAAGGTGTTCCATACATTATTCCCTCCCCTCAGCAGATTCTCACCACAGACTACTTTGGGGCAGAGTTGGGGGGAATGTCTTGGTCCTCGTCAGGCTCAAGGATCACAGACCAAGGTAGAGATTTCCCGGTATCCAGTGATATGGGCAAATGAAATTGAGTGACTTAAATTAAGTGACTCTGTTGGAGTGCTTGAAGAAATGGCTACCATTATAGCGAGTGGTACTGTATAGCGAGTGTATAAATATTCAGCCAGTGAATAGCAAGGTAGAGGCAGTAGAATTAGGTTACAGTGCTTAATTCAGCAAGCCAGTTCCAAGCTGGCAGCCTGAAGTGGTGGTTCCAGTCACCGCCTCTGAAACTGACTGGTCCAGGTTTGAGGACTGTGTGTTTTTTTGTCTTTAGTTGCATCATTGTTATTTTTTTGTGGATGACCTCCCATTCCTCTGACTTTTTTCCTCCTGCCCGCAGGTCCCCCACCCCGGGCGTTCTCTTCCTGCAGACTGGTATTCCATTATGGAGTAGCCCCCTCCGAGTTTTCCCCTACCCCCGTTCTCAGTCTTGGCAGGTGATTATATTATTATATCTGATTGGGTGTGGGAGGAAGGCTGTGAGGCATTGCCCCACAGAAATAGAAACGTTAGATCGCCCCCGTAGAGAGAGTATGGAGTCATTTCTGTTTTTACTTCTCAGCGTCGTGCTGATCGCCATTTTGTTTCTTGGCTTTTTGTAGTCACCGTCTTATTTTTGCTTTTATTGCATGGAATCAATTTCCCACCCTATAAACGTTCTAGAAATGAGGGCCATTCTGTGCGCGTTGCAAGCCTCCCAGGATCATCTGTCCATGTGGCCTCTGCTAGTGCAGTTGGACAACCTCAGTGTAGTATACTATGTAAATAAACAAACAAGAGGGGGACTCATTCTTACCCCCTGTGCTGGGAGGTGCTGAGAGTTTGATACTGGGCTCTGGAACACAGTCTGGAACTCTTGGCCATCCCTGTTTTGGGTGTTCAGACCGTCCTGGAAACAGGCTAAGTAGGTCATAGTCCATAATGCCCGAGTGGGAGCTGCTGACCTTGGTCGTAGAAGACCTGTTCGACAGGTGGGGTCATCTAGAGTTGGACCTGTTTGCATCCACAATCCATACAAAACTGCTGCTTTTCTGGTCGCTTGACCGAGGGCCCAGAGTTTTCTGCGAGACACGTCCCTGTCTTGGAAAAGGCGATTCCTCTGTGCCTTTCCTCTGATTCAAAGGATGCTAGTCAAGCTTCACATGGAGGGGGCCACTTGAATTCTTGTGGCATCCTTTTAGCCTCACCCAGTATGGTTTCTGTTACTACAACAATTAGCAGTGGAACCTCCAGTATCCCTGCCACTGTGCAAGGGCCCGCTGTCACATTAACTGGGAACCCTGGTCTATCCAGACTTCAGATCACTCCCTTTCCATGCACGGCTACTGAGGACATAACCCTTGCAAGATCTGGGTTATCCCCCTCTGTGGCTGATGTCCTGGTGGCTGCCAAGAAACCCTCCACCAGGGCTAGCTATTCCATGAAGTGTCAGTGTGTTGCTCTGTGGGCCGCTTCCTGTCACCTGGCTTCCTTCACTAGCCCAGTGAATCAGATTCTGGAGTATCCGCTGTGTGTGTCAGACACAGAGCTGCAATATTCATCCATAAAAGTGCACTTGTCTGCTGTATCAGCCTTCCATATGTCCATTGATGGCTATACTGTGGCCCAGTTGGACATGGCCTGTATGTTTTTGCGAGGCATCCTGCATTTGAAGCCTCCCATCCGCAATCCAGTCCTGGCTTGGGATCTGCATTTTGTTCTAGAAAAGCTTAGTTTAGCTTCTTTTGAGCCAGTTGCAACTTGTGGGCTACGCTTTTTGTCATGGAAAGTGTTGTTTTTAGTTGCTGCTACTTCTGCTTGAGGGAATTCTGCTCGAGGGATTTCAGAGCTGCAGGCTGTCATATGTGAGCCTCCTTAATTGATTTTCCACAAAGATAGGGTGCCACTGCATATGAAACCCATGTTTCTATCAAAGGTGTGGTGTCTTGAGTTTTTCTTCAATCAAACCATCCACCTGCCTGTTTATTATCCTGAACATACCAATCCAGGGGCTGCATTGCTTCATACATTAGATGTACATAGAATACTCTGGTACGATACACATCATGTGAAGGCCTGCAGGTAGTCCTCACAGCTTCGCCCCTGGGAGAGTAGGCATTCCAGTTTCTAAACGGTGTCCATCTTAAATGGTTGGCCAACTGTATTACTTCTGTTACCGAAAGTACGGTAAGGCACTATGAGATAGTTCATGGCCATTCAGCCAGAGGCATGGCTGCTTCTGTTGCCTATTTCAGAAATGATTCAGCTGCTGAGATCTGTGCTATTGCAGCTTGGGGTACTGTCCACACTTTAACAGAGCGCTACACTCTGCACATTGCCTCCAGATGGAGGGCAGGCTTTGGCCTGGCTATGCTTCAGGGCCTCCTTTCTTAGGTCTAGGGTTTCCAGCCACCCAGCCTGTCTTGCTATCTGTACTGCTTGGGACTCGCTCCATAGGTGTGACCTGATGAGAGAGATCCCCGAAGAAGAAAGAACAGTATTTACCGTAACAGGAGATTCTTCAAGGGAATCTTCAGTCGGGTCATGCCGACCCTCCCTCTGTCCCCGTTAGACTCAGTACACTCTAGCTCCTGTCTCCTTCTTCAGTGTGTATTCCTGTGGTTCCAGCCTTTCCTGGTAGCTGGTCTTATCTACCTCCCTTGGTTTTTCCAGAAGGGAGGTTTGGCTTTCCCCTTCCTATGGGACGGGCCAGGAGAGGTTCCCCGCCCTACCTGTTGGCTGAAACCTTTAATTCTTCTTGGTTTCCTAGAGACGGCCCTTTGCGTATGTCCCTCTCGGTATGTTAGGGCCATTCCTCTATTGCTCATTTCTTCCTCGGGGCTTCTCTGCTGTTTTCTTCCTTGAATATTGGGCACAACCGTAATTTCTCTTCTGGT
Source organism: Neoceratodus forsteri (assembly GCA_016271365.2). Taxonomy (NCBI): domain Eukaryota; kingdom Metazoa; phylum Chordata; order Ceratodontiformes; family Ceratodontidae; genus Neoceratodus; species Neoceratodus forsteri. The sequence continues at coordinate 493,773,572 of JADMNL010000022.1, forward strand.
TCCCTCCAGGAAGGTCCTCTGAGCTTCATCTCTGGCAGGGAACTGAGGAGGGCTGGGGCTGCCGACGCTTATATAGGGATGACTGTGTCAGATGTCGTGGGCGGCCCCTAGTGGTACTGTTTAGAAAAAGCTTCCTATGGTCCTAGAGCCTGACGACTTATGTTCAATAGGTGTGACCTATTGAGAGATTCCCTGGAAGATCTGCTGTTGTGGTAATTTCATACGTAACTGTTTCCTGAAACAGGACCAGAGGTCCTCCGGTGGCACTCTTTAACGCTGCACTGCAGTGTTGCAGTTGGGCAAAAGCCCGTAGTATCCAGGCTGGGGCCTTAACCTGTGAACTGCAATCTTAGAGGTTTGACTTTACATCTGAGCCACACCAGCGAGGAAAACGGAATAAAAAAATCATGCATGCTGCAGGGCCATTATTGTAATATGCTGTGTGCAATTGACCAATAAGATAGTTGCTCTTGTTTTTGAATTGGATATGATGATTCAAAAGGGCAGGGAGGTGACGGATTTCAATTTGTTTAGCCCATGGCAGAAAAGTATAGTGAAGATAGGTTCCAGCAGAGAGAGATAGAAACAAATGAACCGAAAAATAAATTCAGCTTTGAATAGCAGTAGGTCCGATCTTTAATATCAATTGTGCAACAAGGTACTACTTAATGGGTAGCAAAATGCTGTGCAACGCAGGTCGTTTTCTTGCCTGTTAATATTGTTTCTGACTATGTGGTAATTTTATGCAGTACGAAGAGAGCCTAAACTCAAAAGGGCTTTGTTGGTCCTTAGTGGTTCAGTTGCCCCTTGTAGCCTGTACCAAACGCAATGTATTGTTGAGGGTTAAAAGCAATGTAAAATAAACTGTTCCCTAGCTTGATTGATCCTGGGACGAGGAGAACTGAAGCATCCTGAACTTTTCTTCCAGGGATTTGTGTCTTACGAGGGTTAACTATATCTGTTGGGAGCTGTGGAGTGTGGCATCTAGTAACATTTGTTTCAAAGAGTCTCGAGACCCCTCCAGCAGTCTTTCATGCATTCTACAAAAAAAAAAAAAAATGTGGCCTGGAAAGTAAATTTAAAATGTTGAGCTAGAAAGGATGGTGCATCATATTGAACCTCGTGCTTTTGTGATAAGGGGAATTGAGCAAAATTCAGGGGTCCCATGACACTTCCTGTACAGTTTGTAAAAACTCTGGCATTTGTAAATAACAGTCTACCATCATACAGCCTAAGCGGTATGAGTCAGAATGCCACCAGCCATTTTGCGCAGCTAATAGTACTGTTATATCAGTTTCTTGGGGTATATGTGCAGTGGTGTTACTGCAGTACAAGTTAACAAGTGCAACTGACATTTAGATACAAACCTATGATTTTAGGAAAGAAAGCGAGAGAAAAAGACCATCTGACCATCTTACATCTCAATCTTCTTTGCACTTTGACGCTAGAGGAACTGCCACTCCTGCTCACAGACTCCTCCAGTGATGTTTACTGTGTAAACTTTAGCTCATTACCTTGTGTCCATATATCTGTATCCGTGCAATTGTATTTAAATGGCACTACTTCCTGTTGAACCTATTGCTATGTTCTGGTGCAAGTATCTTGTCGCATGCAATGGTTATATGTAATTATTATTAATATGTAATTGTTATATACGTTCACTCAACCTGTTATGTCTTAACCCTGTCGGCAATTGTTTTGCCCCAGGTCCGTCTTGTAAATGAACTTGTCCCAGTGATGTTCTGCCTGGCAAAATAAAGATTTTGATTGATCTCATTCTTCCCCCAGCAGCTCTGAATACAGACACCCCAAGTTTTTCAGAGTACCTGTTAAGTACAAGTTTGATTGAGGGGGGTGGAAAGGAGGAAGTAATGTAGTATTCATATTTGCATGCCCCCCGTTCTTTCTGCACAAATCTTATTTTCTTTTGTCTGTCTCCAATCAATCAAAATCCCAGAATATTTCTTTGGCTTGGGCATAAGAAATCTACTTCCAGCATGCAAGCGTAGGTTGTGCCTAAAGTCGGAGATGAGGGTTAACAGCGTCAACAGGGAAGAGGGAGTCTGTTTAAGCAATATTTAACCTCGATCAGTCCAAGGTGCCATGAACATCTGTAACATAGCGCGAAGGCCAGTGCAGCTGATCTGCCTGTAACACAGTGAAGATCAGTGCAGCAGGTCCTATAAGGAGCAGTGGTGGGTCAGAAGGGGCAACCTTGAGGGTAAAGTGGCAGAGGGTGTTGTACAGTATATCAAGCCTAGAAAGGTAACGATTGGGAGCCATAGCATAAATAACCTCCCCATAATCAAACACTGGAAGAATTGTTTGCTCAACAGAATGCTTTCTCATCCCTTGTAAGAGGCCATCTAGTACTCAGTAGAGGGCTCCCAGCTTTTTAGAACATTTGGAGACCAGGGGTGGTATATACAGTTTATACTGTAGTAAGACATGTCACACAATTTTTATTTCCCCATAACCTGGTCTTAGTGGTTGTAAAAGTTCTGCACAACCATATTTATTTTATGTTTCTTTAGCTATGTATGTATGTATATATTGATTTATTTATCCATCCATCCATCCATCCATGCTAGCCAGCTTCACATCTTAATTTGCAGTGCGGGTCCTCTTACCTAATTTTGTATGTGGGTAGACTAAAGCACAGGGACATAAAATGACTTGCTCGTTTTTTATTTTCTTTGTGTTCCTGTCTCGGTTCTCATGCCACAGTTCAGCGTTTAGTGTTTCACCACAGGTATAAATGGCAAGCAATTTTATGTTTTAAATAACATCACTTTAGTCATTTAAAAATGAACGTCTTTCCCTACTGATGGATGGTGGCTGATTCGAGGCCAAATTTAAGAACTTAAGATGAGCTGCTTTTAGGTGGCATATTGTGTGAACTACCTATATTAGTTTTACCCACTTTTTCTAATTCTGTGGGTGAAATGTACATATATCTCTTGCCTGGCAAGTCCTTAATACTCTAATGATGATAAATGAGTATATTTGGCTCTGCTGAGAACATTTGGCTGGCAGAGCTGCATCTACAGAGTGCTGAAGCAGTGGGGACTATGTGAGTTGGAATAAGCTCAGCCAGTAGGGTTACTTTATAGGCGAACAGAAAAATAAATAAGACAGAACAGAATGGTGATGGACATACAGTAGAAGGTGTGCTTAAAAAAACAAATGCAGTTACCACATGATTTAAAAATGTATGTTTAAAAAAGTTTAAAGAAGAATAGTGGAGAGGGAACAGTAAAAGGCAAGAGGGGATCAGGAGAAAGATGGAAAGGGGTCTGCCTCAGCATCCCTCTGAGGACAGGATCGGTGCCCCAGGACTGGAAGGTGGCGAATATAGTGCCTATCCACAAAGGGGGGGGGGGGAATCAAGGGAGGTGGCAGGGAACTACAGGCCTGTCAGCCTGACTTTGGTGGTGGGCAAAGTAATGGAGGGCATTGTTGAGGAGAGGCTGAGGGGGACCTGGAAAAGTCAGGGTGTCTGGACAATAGACAGCATGTATTCATCCTGGGGAAATAGTGTCAGACGTGCCTTGTGGAGTTCTATGACTGGATGACGAGTGCCTTGGACCTGGGTAGACCGGTGGATGTCCTCTGTCTTGACTTCAGCAAGGCGTTTGACTCTGTTCCTCATAGGGGGCCTGTTGAATTAGCTGGGAGAAATGGGGGTGGGGAACCAGATGATCAGATGGATAGGCAGTTGGTCGTGGTTGACTGGATAGTCTCATCCTCATGTAGGGTCATTAGTGGGGTTCCTCAGGGATCGGTCCTTGGGCCCCTCCTGTTCAATGCCTACGTCTCCGACATAAGGAAGGGTATCAGGAGTGAGATGAGTCTCTTTGCGGATGACTCAAAACTGGGGGCCGTGGTAGATGGGGAGAGGGGAGGGTGGCCCACAGGGAAACTGAGGCTCTGGAAAGGTGGTCTAGAAAGTGGAAGCTGAGGTTCAACGCAGGGAAATGCAAGGTACTGCATCTGGGAGCCAGAAACCCGGGCCGAGTGTACACTTTGGGGGATGCTACAAGTCTCAATGGCTGAGAGGGACCTGGGGGTGGTGGTGGATGTCAAGATGAACAACTCTGCGACTTGTAGGAGGGCAGCAGCCAAGGCCAACAGGATGATGGGATGCATCTCTAGAGAGATCACCTCCAGGAGGAGGGGAAATGATACTCCCTTTGTATAACTGCTTGGTGAGACCGCACTTTTGAGTACTGCGTGCAGTTTTGGAGGCCACACTTAAAAGGGACATTGAACTCCTGAAGAGGGTCCAGAGGAGGGCAGCCAAAATGATCTGGGGCCCTGGGGGACAGGCCTGAAGAGCTAAATATGGCCACATTGGAAGAAAGAAGTGACTGGGGACATGATAGAGGTCTTCAAGTACATGACTGGCAATAGGGAGAGCAGTCGGGTGCTCCAAGGAAGGGGGGGCAACTAGAGGGCATGGGTGAGCTGGGGGATTCAGGGAGAAAGGGGGAGGTGCCACTTCACTGAGGGGGTGGTGGAGCCATGGATTGCGCTGCCTAGGGGGCTGGTGGAGGCAGAGATGGTGGTGGGGTTCAAGAGGGGTTGGGAGAGGTACAGGGGAAGGGTTCTGGAAGCAAAGTCCTGTGCAGCAGGAATATCTGGGACTGGGAAAGGAGAAGCCAGAGAGGGCGAGGGGGGCAGTAAGGTCAGCTTCCCAGGGTGGGGGCTGACCAAACGAGCAGACATGAAAGACCGTTAGGCCTATTTTGCTGGCATTTTAGTATGTTAATGCTAGGAGTATGGGAAATAAAATTAGTGAGCTCCAGGCAATGGCAGCCATCACAGAAACTTGTGCCACAGAGAATAATGATTGGGACCTGACTGTCCCATTTTATATCATGTTTAGGCAGGACAGGAAAAGGTAAAGGAGGAGGCGTAGCCCTGTATGTCAGAGAGGGCATAGAGGCAGCGGAGGATGGAAACATCAGAGGAGGTAATGGGGAAACTGAATTGCTGTAGGTTCAGCTCATAGCATCCTCGGCAAGAAACTATGAATTGGGGTGATCTATAGACCTCCAGGACAGGGGGAGAGAGATAAGGAGTTGGGGTCAGAACTAGAAAGGGGGGGTGGCAGAGGGAAAGCGGTGATGGTGGTGGGAGATTTAAACCTGCCAGACATTGATTGGGTCATTCCAGCGGACAGGAGCGCCAGGAGTCGGGCCCTACTGGATACAGTGCAGGACTGCCTGCTGGTGCAGCTCGTTAAGGAACCCACTAGACAGGCTGCCATTCTTGATGTGGTGCCCACGAACTCAGAAATGGTAGATGGAGTGAGGGTAGTGGAGCCACCAGGGTCCAGTCACCATAATTTTGTATGGTTCGACCAGGCCCTTGGGACAAGTAAGCTCTCATCAAAAGCTGAAGTCCTGTATTTCAGAAGAGCAGACTTCAGCTGGATGAGAGAGCTGATCTGGGACAAGTTAGAGTGGACGGCATCAGGGATGTGGAGGAAAGATTTTTTGGGGTGGGGGAGGGGCAATGAAAGGGCATTCTTGAGGCAGCAAAGTCCAGAGACCAGCATGGTTCCTGGAAAAGTCAGGGAAGCAGTGAGCCAAAAGAAGGCCTTCACCAGGTACAAGGAAAAACAAGGGAAGGAAGAATGAGGACAGCACCTAATGAGAACAAGGTTAATTAAAAAGACAGCCGGGGGTGCATGTGGCCAGCAGCTGAGCTGTGAGCAGCATCTTGCACAGCTCTGCAGAGATGAGCACTTTTTTTTTTTAAGGTAACCATTATAAAATATCTACAAATTGCACTCTAAATAGTATGACTAGATAGCATACTTGTATAGCTACCGATCGTACTAAAATTCTTGAAGCTGGAGTGCACTGGACCACTACAGTGGTGCGGGGAAACAAAGCAGCAGCAAATGCAGAGGGAGCCCGTTCAAAGGACCCTAAGGCCGGTACCAGCAGAGACCCAGCAGCCTGGCGTCTGGGAGCAAGATGCGGCCCAGCCATCTAACACTGTGCTGCTCCGGGCCATACAGGGGCTCAACCGCAAACTAGAAGATCACAACACTGAAGTGAAGCAACTGAACGCTGAAGTTGGGTGCCTTGCTGGAGGAAGTAAAAAGAGCGACAAACACTGTAGATAAAGCTTTGGCAATTACAGCGGGGCTTACTAAAGAAAACACCTTGTTCTACCATTGGCTTGAAAATTTGGAGAATACAGCACGTGCATCCATTAGAGTGTTCGGTCTCCCTGAAGAAGTGGAGGGATATAACTTAAAAACTTTCCTGAAACTCTGGCTACAGCAACTACTAAATCTTGAGGAGGACTTTGAAATTGTGAAAGCGTACCACATATCACCACGTGGAGATAGGCTGCAAGCTGCTACAGGGGACTGTACTCCATGCACCATCTTAGTGGTGCTTTGTACTGTTGGAGAGAGTTTGATTTTATAGCATGCCAAAAATCTCCGTCCTCTCACTTGGCAGAACTCCAGAATCCATCTGCTCCCAGACCTCAGTTACTCTACTTGTATGAGGAGGAAAAGTTTTGATGGCATCCCAGAGCGTCTTCGTTCTCTTGGGGTCCACCATATATTATTGATGCCGGCCGGCCTAAAGATTCTCTGTGGTGGCCAAGCTTTACAGTTTTCCGACACTCAGGAAGCAGCAAAACTTCTCGCAAAAATAGAGCATCGGTTTTCATCCAAAGGAGAGGAATCTGAATCTGAAGGCGAGGAGGTAGCCTAAGCATGCGTAATGTGTTTGAAAAGTAATGTTGAAGGGAGGGGGTTTGGCAGCGGGAGTTGGATGTCTTTCTGTAACTGAAGTAGGGGCTCCGTAGGTCTTGAAATGATGCTCCTTCACACATGTGGCAATGTAATGACTTTTTTTTTCTCTGATCTTATCAGGATCATATTAAGAACAAGGAGTCCATCTCGGTGTAAGAACATTAAGTCAAATCTGTACTGCCCCCAAGATGTTCTTGCTCTTCTCTCCCCCCTCCCCCTTTATTCAGACGCTGGACTCTAGATTGAACTTAAAAATGTCGAGTAGAGAGACCATTGCTGAGTAATGCTCTAAAGCAGGGGTTCTCAAATGGTGAGGCCAGCCTCCTTGGGGAGGCCCCAACCTGTTCCAGGGGAGGCTCAAGCAAGTCTTGAAAAAGTATTATATTTCAGTTTTGAACTTTATAGATTTTGTGTGAAGGGATAAGGCAAACTGAAAGAGGATAACAGTAGGTGAATTTATGTATTTAGTCACAAGTATGTGACCAGGGAAGGTACTGTAAACTGAGCAATGGCTTATTTCAGGTGTACCCAGGAAGGGTAGTGAGAGACTACAATTCAAAATGTAACTGCAAAACACTCAAGAAAATACAAAATGAATAAAAGTACAAACAAATTAAGAACAATAAACTAACAATGCGAGAACAATTGATCAATTAGACTGGCAGCAGAACTGTCTAAATAACAAGAGTTAACCATACAGGTACTAGGAATAAGAGCAGGAGGGAGCAAAATGATCCCTGAGAAGTTGCTTAAGAGCAGGGGGAGAGACAAAGGTCAGCAAGAAGGTTATTCCAGTTAGAGAGGAAACAGAAAACGCAGTCTGACCCATGAAGGTATGGCAGTAAGGAGTAACAGTGGTTTGAGAGTCAAAATATTGGAGCAAGTAGGTTGTCCTGTTTTGGGGGGTACAATAAGCTTAAAAACATGGCAGCCAGCTATGCAAAGAGGTTTCAATTTATTCCTGATGTACTGTGAAAAGTAGGCTATTTTTCTATGGGGAGGCCCAAAAATATTTCAGTATTTTGGGGGAGGCTCATGATCTTTTCCATGACTTAGGGGAGGCTCACTATGACAAAGTTTGAGAACCGTTGCTCTAAAGCATGCAGTTGGGCACCTGTTGTGCTGTTACACTAAACATGATTGCTCTCCATATTGTTGCATTGTTAGGGTTTAGGAGAGTTTACTGGCTGTTCATTTCTAGTGATGTCTATATTAACATATGCAAATAATGGCTGTTGTCAATGTAAAGTTCTACATTGTAGGTAGGACAGTTTGTTTCTAAAATGTTTATGCTACCTGTGTAAGCAGTGCAGAGGAATGCTGTGCTAACTTTATCCCGATATGCATAGGAATGGGACACTAAACCCCTTTGATAGGGTGCATGATATTGTTTTGGACCTTTTTGATCGTCCCTGCTCTTGGCTAAATTGCTGAACAATTAGATCTCGTATATACCACCCTGAGAATGGGTGGATTAACTCAGTCCTCTATTTAGCAATTCTAATTATTGTTAACATCTGGACACCCTCAAGTGTTGTAACATCTTAAAGGGGTGCTTATGGTCTGTTACTGTTAAGATGTTGGGCTTGCTGACAGCAAACATTTCTATATAAACTGCCTGCTGATACAAATATGTAAAGCTTTTACATGAAACTAATAAAAATAAAGTAAAAAAAAAAGTCAGAGAAGCAAAGGCAGACACATAGCTGCATATTGCAGAGGGATCATGGGTGGGAAAATAGTTCTTTATATAGTATTGGGGGAACTAGACGGAGGGATGAATTGTTAGCTAACTGAGGAGGTAGAGTATTGCGGGATGGGCAGAAAGCAGCTGTTAATGACTACTTCTGCTCTGTATTCACAAGGAAGACTGTGGGCCTCTGCCAGAGAGTGGCATTAAGGCAGCTGTCGGGGGGATCCCTGAGATGAGACAGCAAGTATTTACCAGTGAAACAGTTGGAAAGGACTAGCAGCCCTTAAAGATAAGGCTGTGGGGCCAGATGGGGCGCGTGCATCCAAAGGTGCTCAAGGAATTGGCAGTGGAACTAACTGAGCCCTAGGTGGAATTGTTCAGTCGTTCAGCTCACGCAGTGGTAGTTCCAAAAGACTAGGGTAGCAGACGTAATCCTGCTCCATGTGGGGGGGAGAGAGACGAGGAGCAACTGAGTAACTACAAACCTGTCAGTCTTACCTCTGTTGTGGGTAAACTGCTAGAGACAGTAGTCAGAGGACCTCGTAAACTACCTGGAGAGTAACGAACTCCAAGATAATAAACAGCATGGGTTCATGGCAGGAAGGACTTGTCAGACCAGCCTGATATATTTTAACTGGGTAGTGAGGATGGTGGACGAGGGCCATGCTGTGGATTTACTCCACTTTGATTTCAGCAAGGCTTTCAACTTGGTGCCTGACAGAAGGTTCCTGAAGAAGCTGGAGGATCTGGGTATAGTGAAAGACACAGATGGGTGAGAAACTGGTTGGAAGGGAGATGGCAGAAGGTTAACGGAGTCGAGTCAGAAAAAAGGGAGTTCACCAATGGGGTGCACAAGGATCAGTCCTGGGTCCAGTCCTTTTCAATACGTTCATTAGCGACATTGGAGAAGGAATCCAGGGCGAGATGTCTCTTTGCAGACAACACTTAGTTCTGTGACAGGGTGGACAGGGAGGAGGGGGTGAGGGAGATGCAGGGACACTTGCAAAAGCTAGAGAGGTGGTCAGAGGTTTAGCAGTTGAAGTTCAGTGCCAAAAAGTGCAAGGTGTGATGCACATGGGGCAAGAACCCAAGGACAGAATAGTGGATTGGAAAGGGGTAAAGCTGTGCACGAACTCTGAGGAAAGAGACCTAGGGGTTATTGTAAGTGACTTCCTAAAACAAACCAGTGTAACAAGGCCTACAGTAAAACAGACAGGATGCTGGGGTGTATTGGAATGGGTGTTGACAGCAGAAGGAAGGAGGTACTACTACCTCTTTGTATATCACTGGTGATGCCCCACCTGGAGTACTCTGCCCAGTTCTGGAGTCTTTACTTAAGGAAACATAAGGACAGGCTGGAGACAGTGCAGCGTAGGGTGGCCAAAATGATTCCATGCCAGCAGTGCAGATCTTACGAGGATCCGATCAAGGCACTGAACATGTACTTGCTGGAGGCCAGACGAGAAAGGGGAGATACGATAGAGACCTTCAAGTTCCTAAAAGGACTGAACAGGGTAAGCTGCAAGGAACTATTTAACATAAATAGTGTACCAAGAACACAGAGGCACAAGTGGAAACTGATGGAGAGGGGGGATTCAAAGAGAAGTGGGAAACTTTTTTTTATTTTACAGAAAGGGTGGTGGAGCTGTGGAACAATCTAACAACTGATGTGGTGGCCCACAATGTATCTACTGTCCCAAGGGACCCATCTATGGGTCAGGAAATGGAGATTGTCCTATAATAAAAACAAAAGGGCTTAACATACTAACATACTAAATGCCAGCAGAATAGGCCTAATGGACTGTCGTGTCTGCTCGATAGCCAGCCACCTAGTGGGTGCTCATCTTCCCGGCCCCCGAGAGGGTCCTCTTTGGCTTCAGTTTCCCCTTGTACCTGTCCCACATCTTCTTGAAGCCCTCCATTGTACCTCCTCCACCAGCCTCCCGGGCGGCACATTCCACAGCTCCACCACCCTCTCAGTGAAATAATGTCTCCTATGTTCCCCCTCCAGTTTCCACTCATGCCCCCTGGTTGTCCCCCTCCTTCTTTAGCTTGAACTGCTCTTGGTTATTCCTTTTATGTACTTGAAGACCCCTATCATGTCTCCCCTGTCTCTCCTCTCCTCCAGTGTGTACAGCTCAAGCTCTTCCAGTCTCTCCTCATAGGACCTCCCCCAAAGTGCCCTGAATCATCCTGGTCACTCTCCTCTGGACCCTCTCCAACAGTGCTATGTCCTCCTTCAGATGAGGTCTCCAGAACTGTACTCATTAGTCGAGTTGCGGCCTGACCAAGGCATTGTATAGTGGGAGGGTCACCTCCTTCCTCCTGGACGCAATACCCCTGGCTATGCAGCCCAGTATCCTGTTCGCTTTGGCTGCGGTTCTTCTACAATTTTCGGAGTTATTCATTTTGACGTCTACCACCGCCCCTAGATCCCTCTCACCCAGTAACATTGTACCCTTTCTATAAACCTGTTCTGGTAGGATGCTGCACTGTAAAATGTGAATCTGCTTGCCAGAATATCTCACTTTGTGTCACGGCAAGAGCCAAGGAAGCCAAATAGAGAGGGGGGGGGGGCTGAATTAAAAAAACACGACTATTCCATGGGGTCCAGCTTGGGTATATTCACTCATCTGCCCCCAAACACTTTCTAAAATGCAAACTCTGCTGCATGGCAGCATACGACATGTTTTGAAAGTTTGTTTGGAATACTAAATAAATCATAGATTTAGAACAAATGCAGATCCCCCAGATTTTCACCATAGTAGCTTTCACTTAAGTTTCTATCCCTTTCTGTTTTTAAAGATCACTCCCTCCTTCCCATGCAAACACGAGAGAGATGGTCCCTGTAGAAATCCTGTTGCTTCCAGCTTTTTAGAAATGTGGGACCATCAGAGTTGTGAACTGCTCAGTACCCTTTAAGTATTGTGGCCAAGTAAACACTAGCACTATTAAAACACCAATCTTCTACCTGTTAAAAACAGTGTGTCAAGTCTTATCCTTTTATAAGCCCCCACTGGGAATTTTGATTTGCAGAAAAATAATAGAAACATAGAATTTGACGGCAGATAAGGACCGCATGGCCCACCCAGTCTGCCCATTTCCCTACCTAATGGATAAGCTGCAGATCCTAGTTAACCAGCAGCCTACTTCTTCCTACCCCCACTCCCTAGAATTGCCTTATGACTGTCCCATGCATGCTTGAATTCCACCACTGTTTTTGACTCCACAAACTCCTCGGAAGGCTGTTCCATGCATCCACAACCCTCTCTGTGAAAAATACTTCCTTACATTACCTCTGAGCCGCCCCCCCATCTTCAAATTGTGCCCCCTTGTTCTTGCACACCTCTTTTTTTGAAAGATGCTACCCTCTTGGACTTTGTTGATTCCCTTGAGGTACTTGAAAGTTTCTATCATGTCCCCCCTCTCCCTTCTTTCCTCGAGGCTATACATATTAAGTCTTTCTTCATATGTCTTCCAGTGCAGACCCTGCACCATTTTAGTTGCCCTCCTCTGGACAGCTTCCATCCTGTCTCTTTGCAGAGATTGGGTCTCCAGAACTGCACACAGTACTCCAGATGGGGTCTCACCAGCTGTCTGTACAGAGGGATAACAACTTCCTGTTTTCTACTGGTGATGACTCTCCCTCTGCATCCCAGTATCCCCCCAGCCCTCCTTACTGCCCTCTCACATTGCTTTCCCACTTTTAGGTCATCTGATATAACTACCCCAGGTCCCTTTCTATTTTTGTTGTTAGTATCTCACCCCCCATTGTGTACTCTTCCCCTGGGTTTTTGTTTCCTAGGTGCCTTACCTTGCACTTCTTAGCATTGAATCTAAGCTGCCATACATTTGACCATTCCTCTAACCTTGCCAAGTCCCTTCTCATCCTTTCCACCCCACCTTGTGCATCAACTGTGTTGCAGACCTTTGTGTCATCTGCAAAGAGACATACTTTTCCATCCAGTACCTCTGCAATGTCGCTTATAAAAACATTGAAGAGGATCGATCCTAATACTGAACCCTGCAGTACCCCCCCTTTCTTCAGAGTGGACTCCATTTACTATTACTCTCTGTGTCCTAATCTTCAGCCAATTCTTTACCCAGGCTATCATCTTGGGACCCACTCCCAGGCTGGCTAACTTGTATATTAATCTTTTGTGTGGGACTGTGTCAAATGCCTTGCTAAATTCTAGGTAGGCCATGTCCACAGCCCCTTCCTGATCTACTACTTTGGTCACCCAGTCAAAGAAATCTATTAGATCTGTCTGGCATGACCTTCCCGCTGTGAATCCATGCTGACTTGGGTCCTGTGCCCCTCTGGCCTCTAGGTACTCGACAGTTCTTTCCTTTCCAATTGCAGCTCTCCTTCAGCTGAATCTGCAACTGAACTCCTGGAGCACAATTCTTCCGAAATGGGTAAAGGCAAACCCGCGGACCCTGGAGGACAGGCAACTGACAACCCCGAGAGAGGCCTCTCCCAAGCCTTGCAGCCCCATCTTTCTGCATAGAGGCTGGAGTGTCCCTTCCCTCTGGAACGGCTCCCACTGAACTGAGACTAGAACCAAAAGTCTCTGGGTTTAGGGAACTCTCTGACAGCTCCCCATTGGCTGAAGTCAGTGTCCCATCCAAAAATTAATATGCATGAATCTCCTTCAATGTCTAATTGGCTGGGTGAAAGGGCGCCAAGAATTTCCTCAGCTTTTACCCCCATAAGTCCACTTTACTGTCCCACAAGTTCCCTGGCAAATCCTGGCCAAGACTGCCATCATGGCTAATGACAGAACCGTCCCACTGCAGTCCATACCTAGTCCCAGCTTTATTCCCCTGGTGCAGTCACAGTAAACATTTTATTTATTGCCCCACTGTTTTGTAGCCATCCTTTCACTCTGTTAGCCCACTACACCATTCAAACCCTTTTTTCATCCCCCTGCCTGTTGCTAGCGCTGTTTTGCTCTGCCCCAGGCATTAGACAGGCTCCCTCATCAATATTTAAATTTGCCTCATTAATATTCATGAGACTGCTCCACTATAGCACTGATAGGCGCTCCTTAATTTAAACAAGAGGCTTTTACTACACCTCCTTCACTTTATTCAGGTCTCTGGACCCTGAATAGCTTAATGTCGGGACCAGGACCACTGCAGAGGCAACCGTGTGGCCATAGGAATGGCTGACAACCAGAAAGAGCAACCGCACATGCGCAAGCCATCCAACCGCTCCAAAGCACAGGAACAGGTGGGCAGCTGCGTGGTCTAGCTCCCTTGGCCCCGATTTGGGCCAAAACTCTGCTGGTGCTGGAGGGTAATCCTGGGGCAAATGGGACTGTAGGGTACGACAGGACCTGTGCCAGCACAATGGGGGCACAAGTGGGGAAAACGGGGCAGCCTCAAGGGGGCAAATAGGTAAGCCCCTGCAGGGGAGTTAGAAAAATATTACATTAAAGTATTCTGTGTAGTGGCATTATTTGCACAGAATGGGCCAACCAATACCACATCACCAGGATCTTTCTCTAGACTAAATAATCGGAGTATGTCAGATTTCTACCTGCAGCTGTCTCTCCCCCAAGCACCTAATCAGTTAGTTGTTCCTATGAACAATTCATGAAGGGAAGATGTTTTGGTAGCCCGTGGTTTTAAAGGGGAATACTCTGTACTAGAAACTCTACACGCCCCAATTTGCTTAAGTGCCTGTTTAAAAAGTTAACACTTGCTGAATCTTTCGAATTCTTCTCTTGTTTCTGGTTGATCCTGCCCTCTCTGTGCCATAAGATTACCAGAATCCTGCTGCTCAGTAGGCTTACCACAAACTTCCATGGCAGGCATCAGTAGCTGATTGCAGTGGCTGGAGATGAAATTGTGTTAAGTACATTTAAGTTTATTGCGAGCACGCGCTGATTGGTTATGCTGTACTTCAGGCCAAGTACAAGCAGCCCAAGAGTACAGCAGGATCGGCAGCTAGTGAAGCTCTGTACTATATTTAAATCCCCAGTGGCTGCAGCCTGCCCCCAGTGTCAGTTGGGGATTTTGGGATGCCTTCAGTGAAGCGGGACTTTGGAAATAAGGCAGAGACAGCAGGTTAAACTAGTTACAAGAAGAGTTTTGAAAGACAGTGAGTGTTTACATTTAAATGGACACTTAAAGAGCAGCTGACACATTCTGAGCAGGCAACTCATACCAAGGAGCTGCCTGAGGAGCTAACTTAGCCTAGTATGAAAATGTTTCATGGCATAATTATGGACTTACATTTTATTGGCTGGCTTGTAACGTCGGAGTATGAGCTGAACGGCTGCCAAACACTGCAGTCCTGCCCCTAAAAACAGCATTTTGATGACGCATGCTTGGGACTGAGGCTACAGGCACGCTGCATTGGGATCCGTGATATTGAGGGAGGAGGGGCCATCTAAACGTGCTCAGTGTGTCTTTGATTGCAGTTACACTTGTATGCACACATGTATAATATATATGTTAGTCCCATACAGTCATACATGTTTAACTACAAACCGACACTAAGCATGTTGCGATAGCCCCTACCCAGTATCACATATCCCTATGTGAAGCATCTGCAGTCCCAGTTCAAAGCATGCGTCATCAAAGTGCTGTTTTTAGGGACGGGGCTACAGTGTTCGGCTGCCGCTTGGCTTGTACTCTGAAGTTACGAGCCCGACAAAGTACAAGTCCTTAATTATGACTTAAAAAAATTTAATACTGGGCTAAATTAGCTCATCGGGCAGGTAGCTTGTTGGTATGAGCTGCCTGCCCGAGTTGTTAGATTGTGTCAGCTGCTCTTTTTAATGTGGTAATCCAGGGCAGCGTCACACTGAGGTTAGGGCTTTTAGTAGTGAGGGTTCCCCTTTAAAGAACGGAAGCTTTGTATCATGCTCATTTCATAGTTGCTTAACACTTCTTTTTGTATGTGTGTGTGTGTGTGTGTCTCTCTCTTTTCTGTCTCCCAGGTATTTAAAATCAGCCATTTACGTAGCCCTTCCCCTTGTGGTATTGTAGGTGCTCCAGTCAGGGACTTCATTGGTTGAAAGAAATCAGTCAGGCTGCTGATGCTGCTGCTTCTTGTGTGGGATGCTGCAAATTAAAATGAAACAAACGGCCCCTCAGCTCTTATACAAACCTATGTAGTTTCCTCTGGAACAGCCCATTTGGTATCAGCCCTGTAGAAATCCATACTGGACACGCAACAAGGGAACACTAACCTGATTGCGCATCAGTGGAGTGAGAAGTTGACAACTCCAGTCATACCTCAGGTTTGGGACAGAATATGCAAGGAAGCCTCAAAGATGGGATCTCACAGTTGGTGTGAATTTGGCTGGAAATGTCTAACAAGATTTTTAGGACACCTTCTGTACAGCATGACTCAGCATTTGGGTCTACCTGTTGGCGTTGCAGTGGTGAGCAGTATGCCACACCCACCCACATTTTTGGGGGGTTGTGGGGTTGCAGCTTTTCCTACAGGAGCTGGAAATGGCCCTTATAGAAGTGTTTTGGCTGCTGTTGACTCTTATCGAAGAGAATGTTTATATTACTGGGTTACCCAGCAGGATGTTTGTTTTGTTTGTTTAAAATCTGGCGAATCTGTGGCACAATGACCATTTTCATGGGCAACCAGAACATATGATGTGACGGACATACAAATAAATAGATCAGTTGTAACAATCTACAGTGCATGACTAGACACAAACAGTATCTGACCATAATTACATTTGCACTATCAGCATGTAGGCGCTTCTTGAGAGTATGTTAAAAACTAAAAACAGAAATATTATTCCTTGTTAATGAGACTGGTGGTGAATTGTAAAATAAAGGCAGTTTATTTAAGTCTTTTGACCAGTAGTGGTTTTCATTTTACAATTATGGAAGATAATTAACACTTCATTCTGTTTTTCAAAATTATACTAATTTTGCCTCGTTCGGCCATGAAGTGAAATGGGAATGTAGTCTGTCACCTTAAAAAAAAAAAATAAAAAAAAAAAAAATAAAAAAGTGTTACCTACCCCCCCCAAAGAAAAAACATGAATTGATTGCCATTTGCCCTACTATTCAGCTGGATTGCATAAATGAGAATGAAAGTCACATGAGCTGTAACAAATGGATGATGCTGCTGTTGTAATTCTTGTGTGTGTCCCTGTCTGGGTGGGGCAGCAGAACTGTGAACTGAACGATGTATTTTTACTGTATTTACAGTGTACCTTTGTGCACATTTTCAGTAAGCAAAGCTACAAACAGAAAACCGCCCCTCCACGTGTTAGTTTCATTAAAGTTGGAGCAATGCCAGTAGTGGAATTGGTGGAAGAAGTCCCTAGCTGATTGTTTCACTGTTTGGAGCCCCCAGAAGGGTGACATTGTTGTGGTGGGCCACATACATAGCTGGTTTGGAAGGCCAAAGAGCCCAGCAAAAGAAAAGAAACAATACAGGATTTTAGGGACATGGATATGTTCAGTCCACACTTATTGGCAGGTTCCTTGCCGCTTTAAATCTTGCCGGAAGGTCTTCAAGCTGGTTCCTCCCACCCACTCGGGTGGTAAAACTCTCGGCTCCGCCCCATGACTCCAGATCTTCCATACCTCTTGGAAGCTCAGGTTCCTTCCTTAGCTCTCTGCGTTTTAGACTGGATCCTAACTCTTCAGTTCATCCGAAATTGGTTTTGAAGTTTTCTAAACTTGGTCTTCATCTTCCCTCACGGCTCGCGATGGACAAATCTATTCCCGGCTTTGGAGGTGCCCTTGCGGGCAGAAAATGTCCAGAACGGATCCGCACTCCACGTGCATCTACTGCCTAGGCCTAGATCACGACCCGCAGGCCTGCGAGTTGTGCCGCTCTTTCTCGGCCAGTGTCCTGGACGATCGTGATGCCCAATTGAAGCTCGGGCTCCCCGAGAAACGTTTTCCGCCGGTAAAATCAAGAGGCTCGTTGGGCGGTGTCCGCGGCGGCTGGCTCGAGCAGATGATCGCCCTCGAGGAGGAGGCGGCCCAGGCCGCATCTTCCTCCTCCTCGGCTGTGGCATTTATCCCACTCTCTGAGTTCCTCGTATACGGCTTCGCTCAAGGAGCATTGTCAGTCCCTTTCCACGAAGGGAGAGGGGCCATGGGACATTCTTCTCGGCCCAAGAAGAAGGCGTCAAAGGGTAAGTCCCACAGTCGGCATTCGTGGGAGCGGGAGAGGTCCCCTTCCCCGGACAGCCAACCGTCGACTTCGGTCGAGGTTGTGGCTGAGGCCGCTGGCTTCACGGTGCCCCCGTCAGCCCAGCCTGCCGAGACTCCCGTCGTCGAAGTCGAGATTTTTCTCGATCCGTTAGACGGGCTGTCGACTGGAGAAGCCGACAACCCTCCTTCACTGGTTCCCCCAGTGGATACCGAGGATCTGCCTGTGCCTTCCGGGCCACAGTCCCCGGTTAAAGTGCCCGAGCCGAGGGAAGAGCAGGTGTCCCCCGCCCCTCCCCATACCCACCCTCGGTCCCCAAGGGTCTCTGTCTCGGACCTGTTCTCGGTCTAGCCGTTCCCGCCGACATCGGTGGTCTTGGTCTCAATGCGAGTAAGCAGTGACACCGTTCCTCCTGCGTCTCTGATGAGGGAGAAACCCGACATAAATTTACGCCCGAGCTTCAGGGGCATATGTCCAGCAGTTGCTGTTGTCCGGGCCTAAGCCGACCCCGTTCCAGACCCTGGCCAACAAGTGGCTGTCGCCTGAACGTCCGAAGCACCGCTCGCCCCAGTCGAGTTGCCCGCTCCAGGGCCGGTTGCTCGGCCAAAACCAGCTGCTCCACCGATTGTGGTGGAACCTCCGCCTCCACAACCGAAGTCAGGGGCACCGACCAAGGATTCTCGGTCTGGTCACAGCCTGCCCCACAGGTTGTCGGTCACCCTCACTCCCGACCGTCCTCGGCAGGTGGAGGGTGGCTCAGGGCCGAGGCAGCTCTTCGCAGATTCTTCGGAATCCGATGACGACGCCTCCCTGTTCTCCAAGCAGGTCGACCTGGAGTCCTCCAGGGGCCAGTCATTGGACGATAGCCCATCGTCCTTGGGTCTGCTTCGAGTCATCTCGGAGTCCACCAGGATGCAGCTCGAGCCCGTGTCCAAACGGGCCAAGTATCCCCTGACAGAGATACTTGACCGAGGGGATTCCCCCACAGAGGCCTTTCCGGTGGCTGAGGCCATTGTCGGCCCAGCCTTGGAGCTTTGGCAGTGGCCTGCTTCCTGTCCTGCGCCCTCGGCCAGGATGGCCAGGAAGTATGCTGTCCTTACCGGCTCTTTGCCCGGTTTCTCGGAGCACCCCTTTGCCGAGGGGTTAGTCACCGGCAGCATTTTCCGGTGTTCCGGTAACGCTCGGGATGTGGATAAGCTCCCTGACAGAGTCCAAAAAGCTGGACTTTGCCGGGCCCAAGGTGTACACTGCGTCCTCCATCAGCCTCCAACAGGGCAGCTCAGCCGTGCTGATGGCACACTTCTCCCACGCCCTCTTGGGCTCCCTGGATGAGGTTGTTCCTCATCTCCCGACTGACCTGCAGACCACGGTCCACCAGGTGCGGGACCAGGGTAGGGCGGTGGCGAAGCAGCAGCTTCAGACTGCTCTGGACATAGGTGATTCCTGTGCCAGGTCAGTAGCGGCTGCGGTGGCCATGTGCCGCAGGGCGTGACTGATGATATCCACCTTCACAGCGGATACCCAGCACAAGTTGGCAGATGTCCCCTTCTTGGGGACTGACCTCTTCAGCCCTGGAGTGGAGGGACACCTCCTGCGGATCGAGAAGTCCAATGCCACCCTGGACTCGGTCACCTCCACCCAGAGGGACAAAGGCCGCTGTCGGCAGCAGAAGTCCTTTCGTCCTTTGGCCCCTGCATCTCGACCAGCCCAGCAGCACCAGCAACAGGGCCAGCAGGCTCGCGCTTGGCGTCCCAAACCCAAGCCGGCGGCTTCCTCCAACAGGAAGCAGGGAGGTAAAGGCCCAGGAGGTCCCTCGGCCGGTTCCTCCTCCAAGCCTGCCCAGTGGCGGGCTGAGGGTGCCGCCCCAACCTCGTCACTCCCCTGGCTTCCCCTGTGGGAGACGGCTCCGCCACTTCCTTTCTGCCTGGTCCGCTATCACCACGGACCGCTGGGTGTTGAGGTGGTAGGAAAGGCCTGCCTCTGGAGTTCGAGCAGGCTCCACCCTTTCGAGGCCGTCCGCCTCCACGGGGCCACGGGGTCCGCCAGCCTGCGCTGTCGGCCCGCCCGAGCCGATATTGCCCTGCTCCTCGAAAGAGGTGATCAGGAAGGTAGCGGATCCTCCTCCAGACCCGGGGTTTGTGTCCAGGTACTTCCTGGTCCCAAAATGGATGGGGGACTGGCACCCCATTCTCGACCTGCACAACCTGAACAGGTTCCTAAGGTCTCGGACCTTCAGGATGGTCACTCTGGCTCAGATAATCCCATCCTTGGAACGAGGCGTGTGGTTCTGTTCCCTGGACCTCCAGGACGTGTTCTTTCACGTCCCAATCCGTCTGTCCCATCAGAGATTTCTCCGCTTCAGAGTGGAGGGATCCCTTTACGAGTTCGGGGCCATGCTCTTCGGCCTCTCCCTAGCTCCCAGGGTCTTCACCAAATGCATGGCAGTGGTGACAGTGTTCCTGCGGCGCCGAAGGGTCCGGGTGTACCCCTACCTGGACGACTGGCTGATTGCAGCCCCCTCTAGAGTGGAGGTGGAGCGGTCCAGAGACCTGGCCCTCCAGGTTTGCTCTCAGATTGGCCTCCTCATCAATGAGGCCAAGTCGGAACTCGTGCCAAAACAGGTGATACAGTTCATCGGGGCAGAACTCTACTCTCTACGAGCCAGAGCACGGCTCCCAGTGGACAGGGCCGAGGTTCTTTCCTCCTTTGCCCAATCATTTCTGGTTGGGCAATTGCGCCCTGCCCGGGACTTCCTGCACCTCCTGGGCTTCATGGCAGCGTGCACCAGCGTGGTCCGTAGGGCCCATTGGTACATGCATCCCCTTCAGTGGGGACTGGCCAACCAGTGGTCACAATGCTGCGATCCGTTGGACCAGCCCGTGACAGTGACCCAGGAGATGTGGAACGCTTTCCAGTGGTGGATTGTTTCGGCATATCTGCAGGAGGGCATCCCGTTCGTCCGCCCCGAGCTGACGGTCTCTCTGTCGGCCGATGCATCTCTGATGGGTTGGGGCGCCCATCTGGGGGAGCACCGAGTGCACGGCCTCTGGTTCCCTCAGGAGTCCCGATGCCATATCAACCTGCTGGAGCTCCGAGCGGTCCGTCTAGCTCTCACCGCCTTCACTCCATTTCTACGGGGTCAAGTGGTTCAGGTCCAGACGGACAATACCATGACCATGTACTATCTGAACTGCCAGGGCGGGACGCGCTCCATGCTGTTATGCAAGGAAGCTCTCCGCATATGGTCCCTCGTGCGCAGCCTGGAGGCGGATCTCCTAAGCATTCATGTGGCAGGAGCCTCCAACACCCTGGCCGATGCCCTAAGCAGGATAGGGGCTGCGTCTCACGAGTGGTCTCTCTTGCCGGAGGTAGTACAAGACCTGTTCTCCCACTGGGGCACGCCTCAGGTGGACCTGTTTGCCTCCAGGGAGAATGCGAAGCTGTCTGTTCCATGCCTGCCCCCCCCAAGCAGGACTTGCTGCAGGGGGATGCCTTCTCGAGGCTGTGGACCCCAGGCCTCTTCTATGCCTTTCCCCCATTTCCCTTGATCCACAAGGTGCTTCTCGAGGCGAGGAGGGACAAGGCGCAGGTGATTCTGGTAGCCCCGGACTGGCCCCGCCAGTTCTGGTATCCAGATCTCCTCAGCCTCAGCTCCAGGCTCCTGAGGAGGCTTCCAGCCCACCCGGACCTGATCTCCGTCAACGAGGGGAAGGTATTCCATCCGGACCTTCAATCCCTGAACCTGACGGCCTGGTTCCTGAGCGGCTAGAGTTCCAGGCCTTGGGTCTTTCCAGCGAGGTCCTCAACGTCGTTGAGGTGTCCCATAAGGAGTCGACCAGGAAATGCTATACCTTCAAATGGAAGAGATTCTCCATTTGGTGTCTGGATGGGCTTGGACCCTTCCGCCTGTCCCTTGGCAAGCATTCTGGACTACCTGTGGTCCCTTTCTCAGCAAGGGCTTTGGTCTACGACCCTTAAGGTGCACCTGGCAGCCATCTCTGCTTACCGGGCGCGGGCCGGGAAGCAGTCGGTGGCGCAGGAGAAGGTGGTCTGGTGCTTTTCAAAGGCGTGACCACATTTCCCCTCGGTCGAGAACCTCCACCTCCGTGGGATCTACTGCTGGTATTGGCCAAGCTCATGGGCAAGCCATTCGAACCGATGCACAGGTGCGATATTTCCCACCTGTCGTGGAAGACCGCCTTCTTGGTGGCTATCACGTCAGTCAGAAGGATGGGAGAGCCCCAGGTGCTTTCCATCGAGTCTTCTTATCTGGTCTTCCACAGGGACAAGGTTGTCCTGCGCCCCAACCCGAAATTCCTTCCGAAGGTGGTGTCAGAGTTTCACCTTAACCAGGTGTTGACTCTGCCGGTGTTCTACCCCAATCACACCTCGAGGCGAATATAGGCTCCATACTTTGGACCCTAGGCAGAGCACTCGCTTATTATAAGGAGCGGACAGCTGAAGTTGGGGAGAGGTTCGCCAGCTGTTTGTCACCTACGCTTAAGCCGCACCTGGCAGACCTGCAGCCAAGCGGACGATAAGCAGGTGGGTCACCTCCTGCATAGAGCTCTGCTATAGGTTGGCGGGCATGGAGCCTCCCAGAGGGATAAGAGCTCACTCTACCCGCCATACCGCTGCATCAGTAGCTGCTTCCAGGGATGTCCCTATCCAGGGTATCTGCAGGGCTGCTACCTGGAAGTCTGCACATACCTTTATTACCCACTACCACATTGACCTTGAGTCACGCCGGGATGCTGGTTTTGGGGCCTCGGTTCTCCAGTCTTTTCCCAAGTAAGTATGGGGATGTGCTTGCCTCCTCTCCTCCTGGAGAACTGCTAGGAGTCTGCCAGTAGTGTGGATTGAACAACATATCCATGTCCCTAGAAATACAGGTTACTCACCTGTAACAGGAGTTCTAGGAATGGTATATGTTGTTCATCCACACGCCCCACCCTACCTCCCCGGCTTCGACGCACAACCTGGCTTCCAGCGGGTTAGATCTGGGGTCCTGGGGCGGAGCCGAGAGTTTTACCACCCGGTTGGGTGGGAGGAGCCAGCTTGAAGACCTTCTGGCAAGATTTAAAGCGGCAAGGATACCTGCCAATAAGTGTGGATGAACAACATATACCATTCCTAGAACTCCTGTTACAGGTGAGTAACCTGTATATATGGAGACATGGGGCCAGATTCACAAAACATTGCCCTGGTGCAAACCTGGGTTTGTGGCGATTTGGTATTCACAAAAACATGGTAAAGTGTGGTGGGGCTGCAATGCAAATGGGGGTAGGAGACGTAAATATCAGCGTTGTCCAGTTCACAAAGCATTTGCTCCGCACAAGGACCTCTTGCAGGGCCCTGTTGGGCGGAGCAACTAACGCCGACTGAGACCTTGCCTTAAGCGCAGCCTAGTGGTTGGGGGGGTAATGCCCGTCCACCGCCAATCGCCAGCCTGATATAGTGGTCCTTCCTGCTGACTGCCACCTGATGTAAAAAGTATGATTTCCCTGGTGTCCAGTGGGGCACCCCCCCACCTGATGCCCTGCCCGAAATAGAAATCAGATTCCCTGGTGGCTAGTAGTCCCTCCCCCACCTGATTACTCGCCAGATGTTCACATCACATTATGCCCTGGTGTCCAGTGTGACCCCCCCTCCCCAATCCTGATCCCCTGTATAGTCAAGAAACATTTCTCTTGGTGGTTTGGTGCCCCAAAGTAAGTGAATTCATCGTATTCCCTGGTGGTCTAAGGCACCCCATCTCAGCTGATAGTGTCTCACCACTCTGTTCCTCCATCCCAAACTGGCAACCAGCACAGGCGCCTTCTCCCCACGGCTGGCGCAGACTGAGCTCTCAATGAGCATGTACTGTATACAGTACATGTTCACTGAGAGCTCATTATGCAACCAAGCCGTGATGAAGAGAGAGCTGTGCTGGTTCAGCTTCAGATGGGAGGAGAGTGGTGGAGCAGTACCTGCTGGGGGTGCACTAGACCACCGGGAATAGATGTGAATTCACTTACAGGGATGGGGGTGTCACTAGACCACCAGGGAAATGTTTCTCTTGATTATACAGGGATCTGGATGGGGAATCTCATTCTACACCAGGGAATATGATGTCAGTGTCAGGTGGGTGGGAGGGACCACTAGCCAACAGGGAATCTTTTTATTTCTGTTTTGGGTGGAGCTTGGGGGAACTGGACACCAGGAAAATCTATATATTTTGATATGGGGGAGGAACAACCACTGGGGACTATCTTTCTGTATATACTGGACCGTGATCGGTAAGAGAGGGAACCACTAGACTACCAGGGAATATCTTGCTGTATATCGGGCTGGCAATTTGTTAGGGTGGGGGACCACAACACCAGGGAATGGTGATTTAAATGTTGGGGAGGGACCACTAGACACCAGGGACATCTTTTATTTCATATTGGGTTGGTGGGGCCACTAGCCACCTGGAACTATTCTTTTTATGGGTCATTTTGAGGCGTACTGGCACTAGGGACTATTCTTTTGTTTTACTTGGGCCTGTGATTGAGGGGGAGCTTAACTCCATGTGGACCATGTCACTGGGTCTATAATGGGCATGCAGATGGCCACCTAGCACGCTCAATGGGCTCATTTGCATGGTTGCTTTTGTGAACACCAAATAGTGCACCTGTACTATTCATTGTGGGGCCATTCCCGGGGATGCAGGTTGGGGCAGTGCTAGTGTGGTTAGAGGCAGCAGTAATGGGGTTACTGCTGACTCGACCTAGCCCTAGTCACAGATGGATAGCGCGGTACACTATCCATCTGTGACTAGCATTTATTTTTAATACCTGAGCAGTTGTAAAGTGCAACGCAAGATCTTGCATTGCCTTTTCGATTTTTTGTGAATCTAGCCCATGGTTTTTAAATAATTTGTTTTTTAATTTGCAGCAGTGCAACCTACGGGCTGTTCAAACGTACAGTTAAACAGGTTTGAGTGTTATGACCTGCTACTCATCACTTCTTGACCTTGGGTAGTAGCCTTAACTACCTGGATTCCATGCAAGTCCACACTTGGGTAGTCTTCCACTGAGCATGCTCAGTCTACGGAACAGTCGTCAAGCTCAGCTCCTTCTTCCACCCAACCATGTGGTCCTCCAACTCCACCCTTTGATACTCAGATTTTGTCTTGCTCTGGAAGGTTTGCGTTTTTTTATTTAGATCTGCGTTAGTCCTCCGACTCATTGCTATACCCTTAATAGTTGCTCAAGAGGTGTATTTTATGTAGGTAGGTACCCAATGGCGTCCCTGACCTGATAGTGATGATTGGGTTTATTGTTTGATCTAGGTCACAGTGTGGTATATTGCTCCTGATGTCAGGCCTTGCATGCACCAGCTCTCGAAGAGCAAAATCTGCAGGTTGTCCATGGCAAACCTAGGGTGCTTATGCTGTCCACATCTGAAGAGTTGGCAGTTCAGTTGCAGGCCATGGAGGCCAAGTGAGCTGATGAAGACATTCCGGTCCTGTATCACCTTTCAGTAGAGGAGGAGTACGCAGTAGTCTCCCAACTCTGCAGGAAGAGAGTTTAAAACTTTTTTTCTGTGTCTCCACTTCTTCAGAGGTGAGTCTCTGTCTCGTTAGAGAAAGCACAAGAGGAGTAGACACTGGTCATGAGATAACAGTTGAGGGACCACTTGCGCTCTCCCTGTTTGTAGGAAACACGAGGTTTGTCACTCTCAAGGGAGGTCAGACCTCCACTGGAGCCCTTTCAGTCTGCCCACAGAGTTATTGTCTGTCAACGTCATTCAGTCGGGTGGTGGATCCCACTGAGGGCGAGTCTGTTGGGGAGGATTCCTTCTTCAGACCCCAGTGCTGGCAGAATCCGAGGTGAGGTGAATTGGGTTTGGCTGTGCTCCCAGTGGGGCCCCTGCCGGTTCAGCAGTCATTGGTCATCTTGATCCTCCACTTCATGTTCGTCCGGTACCCAGGGTCAGTCTGTTGGTGTAGCTGGATGTGCAGGTGCTAAGTTGATCGCTTGAGTTAACGCTCAAGATTGCGTTGTCTGTCCCATTCTTGGCATTGATATCAAGCTTTTTCTTGTCTGGCTCTTGCCATCGACGTTGACCCATCACAGATGGGAAACAGTGGCCTGGCAACAGTGGACTTACAGAACATTTGCCCAGGGTCAAGGTCGACCAGCCATGCTGGTCAATTCCCCTCGGCCCTGGCTGCCACCCCCGGCACCCACCCCAGTCTGTGCCTTGCGGCTCCCCCTCTGGATATGCTTCTGCAGCTGCTGACATCGGTGGAGCCCCCAGTGCCACAGCCAGGGTTGGGCTCTCTGATCAAGGAATTTAGACCTGGGACTGGACTTGTTTACCTCCTGTCTGTTACTGTTACTCTGTTCGAGAGGAACTTCCGCACCGTGTGTTGGCAGTCTGTACTCCTCCATCCTGACTCTGAATTGAATGCATATTCTGTCCCCTTGATTCCATGTGGTTGAGAATGTAACCGGCTAACATTCAGGCCCCTGTTGAGTTATTGCACCTCTTTCATAGTCCTCAATGAGACGCATGTCCGCAACCAACAGTTCAAAACATTGGTGCCACCATTGCCTCATGCACAAAGCCACTGAAAACTAAGTTGCAAAATTAGTTTTATTCCAAACTGGAATAACAAACAATTCACCGGCTCGCACACTGCCCCTGCGCCTCGGCTACAAGCCTTCCTGAGGGGGCACCCCTGAGGAAGCCAGTGTTTTGAATGGTTAGAACTCTCGGGTTTGGCAACCCTTATTGAGCGCCCTGCTCCGTTCTGTGAGAGAGCACAGGTAAAAACTTTTTGGAACTGTCAGCAACCAGCAGGGGGACATGATTAAGACCTATAAGTACCTCATGGGGGTGAACAGGGTACAAGAGGGGAGCCTTTTTCAGCGGAGGAGCCCCAGAACACAGGGGCATGCGGGGAGAGTTTGAAGCATGTGAAGAAGTACTGCTTCACTGAAAGGGTGGTGAATGCCTGGAACAGCCTGCCAGAGATGGTGGTGGGAGTCAAAGACAGTGGGGAGCTTCCAGCATGCTTGAGAATAGGCTCATGGGCATAGTAAGTAGAGGAAAGGAAGGAGGGAGGGACACCAGCAACCAAATATGGTCTGGGTGCAGTAATATAATAGACAGGGAAAATAGGGTAGACTAGATGGGCCTGCCAGTTCCTTTCTGCCGACAAATTCTTTGTTTCTCTGGACACACTGTTGGAGGAGGCGCAGGAGGAGAACTACCAACTGCTGGACATTCTCCTGTGAGACTCATCAGAATGAAATCTTTATTTATCCAGGCGAACACCATTGAGCATAGCTCATTTACAAGATGGATCTGGTTAGCACTGGAACACAGGATATACGATATATGAACAGCCACAACATAGCACCTCAGTAATATTATACAATACAGCGATACAATAATTAAACGTAGTCATAAGTGGAGAACAGTTTGGAAACAGTGGTTCAATTCCTTTGTGGTGTATAATGAGTCTAGTAACAGTAGCTGGAAGTACTAACAAGGACAATTGTTAGGTAATGGTATATTACATACAATGCCATAAGTAACAAGACAGACATTGAGTTAAAAAATAAAAAAAAACAGTATCAGGGTAGAAGGGGGGGTATGGTAGGCAAGGCGAGATGGGGTACAGGCAGGGTAGTAGGGGATAGACGAGGAACAGATGAAACCTTAGAGAGGACACAGGACAGGAGGGTGGGGAGCACAATTAGATACTAGAGAAATGTGAAGGAGAGGCCACAAGGTCAGGCGTAGCGGAGAGGACAACGCCATCATGGTACGCTATAAGTGCAGGGAAGTTTAGGATCGGTGAAAGCAGTTGCAAATTTCCTTGACTGAATGGTCATATAGTATCTTGAAGGAGGATAGACTGACCGGGGTACTAAGCTTTAGTGATTTTTATATTTTATTCCATAGAGACGGCAGCGCAAAGCTTATAGCCGTTCTCCCGAAGCGTGGTTTTAGCTTAGGTACCTTTAAGCTTCTCAGTGCATAGTTACCAAGCTCGCATAGCGGAAGACAGATATAGGGGTAGTTTTTTTTCATGATAGCTCTGAACGTCCAGAGTACAGCATTTCTGTTTCTCCTGTCAGGAGGGCCACCCCACAGCAGCATAAAGGGTACAATGATGAGTGGAAAAAGGTAGACCAGTAATGAATCGCGGAGCTCTGTGATACAACGTATCCAATTTAGGAAGATGAGGCAAGGCAGTGACTATAAAGCAAGTCAGCATAGTTTTATTTTTTATTTTTATTTATTTAGTTTTTGTTAACCGGGTAGGTGCATTAGCCATAAAATTACCATTTTCAGGCACGACTTGGGAGAGTACAACAAAAGAACAGTTGAACAACAGCAACATGGGTACAATAATACAAATAGAGGAACAGTACAGCAGTGCTACAAAAATACAATGGGTAGAAACAAAAAATAATGGCAAGCATTATACAGATAATGGCAGTAAGATATATAAGTGCAGAAACCATGAACCCGACCTGTGGAGTGAAAGGGTTAATAAGATAGTAAGGTTATATAGAGAGAAATGTGAGGAATGTTCTAACATAACAAGAAAGACTGACAGAAGGAAGGTCAGGGGTGGTAATTGGCAAAACAGTGGATGGTCAGCAGCAAGGTTCGAGAAGGAAGAGAGCTAGTAGTCAAGAAGTTACTTACAAAGAGAAGGAAGAATATGGGAAGGGGACCAAGGAGAGAAATGTTTGTACCAGCCGCCGCTTGGCATCGCTAGTAAGGAAGTTATTAATCTTGAGAGAGTCCAAGCCTCTGCCTTAATTTCTTTAGCATATCATCAATATGGTCTGTAAAGGAAAGTCTGTGGTCGAGCCACACTCCCAAATACTTGAATTTATTGACAAAGTCTAGGTTTTCTCCCAGGATTGTTGTGATCTGTGGAATAGAGCCAGCACTGGCCGGGTTTACAGCATGGAGAGGTGGAGAAAATAGCATTGCCTTAGTTCTTAGGCGTTTAATAGGAGTCAGATGGGGAATTATAGAGGGCAGGATACTGGAGGACTTGAGGGCACTGAGGGTGGACAAGGTGCCAGGGCCGGATGGAATTCACCACAGGGTACTGAGAGAGCTAGCTGAAATCCTAATGGGGCCCTTGGCAAACCTGTTCAATGCCTCCCTGGTCTCAGGAAGTATACCTCAGGACTGGAGGATGGCTCACGTGGTACCCCTACATAAGAGCGATCCCAAGGATGAACTGGGAAACTACAGGCCAGTAAGCCTCACATGGGTGTTCTGAATGGACTGGGAGTCAGAAACATAGGCAAGTGTGTTTTGCAAAGCTAATTGAGTAAGTTATAGGTTCAGTGAGAAAGAGAAACTGCTGCAGGTAACACTGAGAAAGAGAAACGTCTTTGTAAGAGGGTTTCATTTAGAATTGAGATTGTTTTGAAGCTGAGATCAGCACAGTAGTGGGCTAGGAGCATTAGAAACACAATGGGACACAAGTGAGAGTGTTTTTCAAAGCTAATTGAGTAAGTTGCAGCTTAAGTGAGAAAGAGAAATTTTTCTAAAGCGGTTTCAATTAGAATGCAAGCTGCAGTGAGGATATTCTCACTCGTGACATCAGCAGAGTGTGGATAAATATCGATATCCTCACTCTGCTGATGTCATCAGGATACATCCTCACTCTAGTGGAAATAACACATTATTTCCTACTGAGAAAGCTCTGACCCCGTAGGGTGGGGGTGTGTGCGTGTGTGTGTGTGTGTATGTATATATATATAAATAATATGGGATACATGATGGACGACTGTGGAATATGGAAAATATTTGCATGAGTACAGAGTGAACTGTGATATCACGAGTGATATTATTGCAGTTCACTCTGCACTCATGCAACTATTTTCCATATTCCACAAGCTCCACATCATGCAATGCATTTATACAATAGGACTAGCCCTTTAGGAACATTTTTGTGTGTTCTCTCCCTGTTTACTTTATTTTGGTAATTGGGTAAATTTTTAGGGTTGGGGGAGGACCTGGGAGCACTGGGCAGTTAAGTGATTTGTTCAGAGTCTCACAGTATTGAAATGGAAGTTGTGAGAATCAAACACTGGTCTGGACTGCTGGATGTAGCAAGTTTGTTCATTGCTTGTTACTCTAACCTATACTGACAGCACTGTTTGTGTGTGGTCTGTGTGTCAGTGTTTCTGAATGGGCTGAGATTGTTAGGCACTATGAGAAACAGGTGAATGTGTTTTGGAATGATAATTGTTACCTGCAGCTAGGAGTGAGAAACTGACTTAATTCAGTAAGTTGCAGGCTTCACTGAGACAAACTGTTGCAGTCAGCACTCAGAAAGAGAAACTGGTTTATGAAGGAGGCAGGTTTGAAGATTAGAGCAGCACAGTATTGTGCTAGGATTTGTCAGAATAACTGGGACACAGGTTATTGTTTACAATGCTAACCCGAGGTAGTTGCAGGATTCAGTGAGAAAGAGAAACTGTGAAGCTATTACATGCAGGCTGCAGTGTAGATAGTCTCACTCTGGTGACATCACTATTGTGAGTATATTTGCTGGTGATGTAGACACTGTGGGTTTATCAGGAAATAAACCCACAGTGTGTCATCAGAGTTATTCCACTGCAGTGAGAATACATGTTATTGTCAATGTTACATGCTCACCCCATTGTGTGTGTGTGTGTAATAGATAAACCACTCTATGTGTGGTCTTGGTGTGTGTTGTATGCACGAGGCTACAGATCGAGTACGCCAACCACCCAAGGCGTGCGTATATCAGAGCGGGACTGCACACCTCATCGTGGTTGATCTGTCTTATAAAATGTCAAAATTGTTTTGGAGGGTGGGTAAAAGTGCAGGTGTGCGGTTGCGCTCTGATATATGCACGGTCATGTGATGCTTTTCATCCTATAAGATATCAACATTTTCCCTACCCATTTCATAAATAAATATATATGCAATTGGGGTGGAGATAGTGTGTGATAAATCCATTTATAATGTATGGTAGAATGCTGTCAATGTGAAAAAATGTATTTATTTTATTTAGTTTAACCAGGAGTAGCACACTAAGCTGAAAGCTTTTTTTACAGGTGCAACCTTTTACTAAGTTTGTTATACCATCGATGTGACGTAGCAGTGTTCTTAACCCATCAATGGTACGTCACATCGATGGCATAACAAATTGGAACAAACAGTCGCGGGCGTTACCAAGGCAACCTGGATGTCCACGCTCGGGTAGATTCTGTTCAAATCGGGTAAAAGAACTGTCTCCCCATTTAAAACACTTTCACACAAAGGCGCACAACTACATAATGCAGCTGCTAGCAAAGTGGGTTTTTTTCAGAACCCCCCCCCCAAAAAAAAAAGTATAGAAACTCTTAATTGTCTGTGCCATTAACACTGAGCCGGTACCTACCTTCTAAAGGCGTATTTTGTTTATTTTCCTTTTATATTCTGCCCCCTTTTCTTGCTGGTTGCACTGGCAAAGCTCCAGGAAGCAGAACATTTGCACAGTGAGTTACAGCGCAACCAAACAAGTGTTCTATGGCTAGCCGTTTGGTTGTCTTGTGTCACATGATCTGCTTTGTTGTAGTGGTTACGTTAATCTGTTTTTTTTTTTTAATCTGCTTCCCGTTGCATCCTGGCTGAAAGAGCCTTTTCTGTATGTTAAATATATAGTTTTTCTTAGCATAAAACTGACCGTCTCGTTGTCGTCTGTGTAAGGTAAGAGGCTGAACCCTACTTAAACCGCTGTATTTTATTGTCTATAATTTGGCAACATCGATGCCCATACACTATAAAAGACAATGTATGGGCATCAGTGGTCAACCACACTATGCTAGCATCCCGTGTTTACCTTGGCAACTTGATTAACCTCGAGAGCGCAGCTCTCGAGGTTAATCTTGGTTGCCCAGGTAACCACTTGACGCTAGCATAGTGTGGTTAACCATTGATGTCCATACATTATCCTCTATATCTGAGTAACTGTGTACATTTCATTTATGTACACGAGTGCTTGTCATCAGCCGTTTATCCACACAGTGCTTGTCGTCAGCCATTTATACAGTGCTTGTCATTTAGAATGTTCAGCCTCAGTAGCAGTATTAACCATATTCAAATGCGAATAACTTTAAAATGAAAAATTATAGCATGGTACTATGAGCACAAAGTTTATTCAGCACAGAAATGTCTACAAAATGATTGCTGTTTCATTTATAGATACTTTTTGGTTTTTTCATAATTGGCGAAAAACAGCAGAAAATTCAATTTTTGTGCACATTTTCATCAAACAAATGCAAATAACTTAAAAAATGGTAATATACTTTGAGCACAAAAGTTCAGCATAAAAATATCTACAAAATGAGGTTTTTCGTTTCTAGATTCCTTTAAATTTTCTATAATCAGCAAAATATGGCAGAAGATTCAATTTTTATTCACTTTTTTGACTAACAAATGCCCCCTACAAAAGTAAAAACAAAAGAATTGCATAAATGGAATATGCAATGGAAAACTCGTGTAATAAATGATTTATCTGGACTCTAGCAGTTTAACCTCAGACACTTCACTCATGGCTTGCGCCACTCGTGAGGTTACCAGAGATCAAACTGCTCTTGTGCAGATAAATCATTTATTAGACTTGCTTCCATTGCATATCCCTTATATGTATATATAGATATATATTTGTGTGTTTACTGCAATATATGTATCATATAATATACGTGTATTATATAATTTACATGTGTATTGCACCCAGGGTGATGTTTGTGGACCTGACTAAGGCATTTGAGCTGGTGAATCATACACATCTTCGAGGAAATCTCTTGCAGCAGCATGACCTGCTGCAAGAGATCCTCTTGAAGATCTACTGTTACGGTACATTCTTATGCAATTGTACTTTCTGTTGGATCGTCTTGAGCATCTTGGGCTGAGTGTTAATACATTGGCCTGGTTTGAAAACTACCTTTCGGATAGGTTTCGGTGTGTTAAATTTGGCGAGGTATACTCCCCGTATAAGAGGGTCCAGTGAGGGTGGAGTCCCTCAGGGCTCCATACTGGGCCCTCTGCTCTTTTCATTGTTCATCGATCCTATATCTCACGTGACTAGTAATTGTGATTTATTTATATATGTAGACAATGCAGTGTTAATTACTCAAAGTTCAAAAGTAACCAAAATTAATATCACATTGAATGATGAATTCGCTCAGCAGCAAAACTGGCTATGTAAGTAATAATACCCCATAGGGTAGGTGTTATTGGGATATAATGGACCGCTCAGGGGTGTAATGAGGCCTTGTAGCCCTTGGAAGGTCTGTTATATAGAAACACAGAAAGATAGAAGTTGACAGCAGATGAGGGCTGCAAGGCCCATCCAGTCTGCTCATATCCCACAATGCCCACCCTGAAGGGTATTATTATTACACTTAGAAAATGGGCACTGTAAAGGGAAAAAATTTAATTTAGAAAAGTTAAAAATTAGTTGACAAGTTTTCTAGTAATTTTATACTAAAGTAGTTCCTCCGCCACTATAGATTTTGGCGTACTGGAAGTGCTTCTGCTGCAATTGGCACAGTCTGTGACAAGCTGAAAGGCGGAGCAGGCATGGAAACATAGCTGAAGCTCCCATTTGCATGATGGAGGACCGCCACGAAAGAAAAAGCATTGTGGCTGCATTTTTTTTTTTTATCTGTTTGAATGAGAAGGCACGGGTTTGGAAAACTTAGGATCCTGGGTTACCACTCTGTGAGAGTGCAGTACTTTGAATCGGCCAGCAGTGGAATGGTAGCTGGCCGGCCGCAGCGTGGAGAAAGCAGAAACCAAGATGTGCAGTCGAGCTGGAATGTCTCAGTCAAGGTAGGAGGAAAATTGAAAACGAAATTTGTGCCTTTTGTCACATTTTTAAAAAAAGGCAGATTGTCGGTGACAGGATGGCAGGTGGGGGGATGAGATGCTCATCGGGAGACAAATAATGGTGGCTGCTCCATTTCAGAATTTGGGGTGCCCAGTAATATCCTGAGTAATGGGGCACTTGTGTTTTACCAGGCGTTGTTAAGCTATAACAACACCGGTGCTATGCTGTTTCAGCCAATCCGCATTGAGCTTTCCTGTTGCCCATTTTCTAAGCCAAAATAATCTTGTCTTAAAACAAAAACGGTCAGTGCAATCCTAAAGTATCTTACCAGGTGTTTCCACAAATACCTTTCCTCGAAGCAACCCCTTTTTCCCATTCCTCTTTCCTTGGGGCGTTTCCGGGCTCCTCGTCCCGTTTTGCTGCTATTGTGAGAGTTTTATAAGGCTGTATCTTGTAATGCTTTGCATATAATGGAAATGTGATGTCTAGTGTTGGGTACTTTTAATCTGTGTGATTAAAGTTTCTGTAATGGCAGGTGCATTTGTGTGGTCTGTTATTTCTTGGGGCAGGGAGGTAAAAAAAAGTGTACCCGGAGGTACCTATAGAGATCTGTCTTGCTTACCCCATATTGCGCTTGTTTTTCTACAAATGATTTAGTGGTGCTCCCAGAAAGGAACTGTTAGATGAATAAGGTTTTTCCTTCTCCAAGCCCAAAATGTAGGGTCGGTGCGAACTGCAGCAAACCCTTCTAGCTGTGCCAGAGGGCACTCCATATCCGACTGTTGCTCCCAGTTTTTTTTTAATCATATTTTAACTTTTTGAACAAAGAGAAAGAAAACTTTACACTCAGAATAAACAGTGCATGTAAAGAGGGCAGAAATACATTATTAAGGATCAAACCAAGTCCTAGTGGACAGTACATATTATAAACCCAGGATTGCAGTGATAAAAGAAGACAGGTGACATGGTGACAATAGTAGTAGTGGTGCGCAGTCTAAGGTAGTCAACTAAATACCAATAATAAGAAAAACTAGTCAGTGGACAAATGCAGGATCTCCGGCCATAACAAGTAAAAGCCACCGGGACCATCTGTTCATCCCCTTTCCTCTTGTCAAATAGCTCAAGTCAGCATTTCCATTGTGTAAGTTGTGTTGACTAAGGAGAGCCATTCTTCTATTGTTGGTATACTTGTTGTAAGCCAACATTTAGTTATACATTTCTTCACCATTAAAAGACTACTTAG
This sequence comes from Neoceratodus forsteri, assembly GCA_016271365.2. Classification (NCBI taxonomy): domain Eukaryota; kingdom Metazoa; phylum Chordata; order Ceratodontiformes; family Ceratodontidae; genus Neoceratodus; species Neoceratodus forsteri. The sequence goes on from JADMNL010000022.1 coordinate 493,808,302, forward strand.
TAAATATCTGATTGCAGGATCTTTAAGCCCTTTAGGAAATATCAAAAATAAGTATAATGTTCAGTCAGCTGCAGAGTGGGGTCAAAGATCTGTTGGAGTACTCTCCACCGAGGCCCAAAAAGGGAGATAAGCGTGGGCAAGCCCAGAAAATATGGTGATGGGCGGCCCACTTCTCCCTGCATTGTCACCAACAGGAGGCATTAGGGGCCATGTATTGGTGGACCTGCTGTACAGGGGCAAAGAAGAAATGGACGAGACATTTCCAGCTAAATTCTTCACCACTGTATAGAAGAGGATACGCGAAAGGAGTTGGTGCAAGCAAGGAACCACTGTTCTTGGGGGTGGAGTAGCCAGCTCTTCATTCCACTTGTCGAACACTGGGAGTGGTGGGTAATTTTAAAGCTGAATCTACATGGAGTATAAATACAAAACAGTGTTGCATGGGTTCTCCTCGAATAACTGATAGGATGATACTAATCATGATTTTGCAGATCTAATGTAGGGCCCCGGTGCAGCCAAGAGGATATAAACACCCTAACTTGAAAGTATCTAAACAAATCACGCTGTTGAATACCGAGGGATTGTTGCAGGGCTTGAAAGGATTTAATTTGATCCCCATCTAGGACGAGATATGGATAAAGGAGGCCCAATCTATACCAGTCTGTGTACTAGGCATCTAACCTGACCAGCAGAAAATCGAGGTGTGAGTGTATTTGTTTACTGGGTAGGTGCACTGATTCCCATGGACCATTTTCAGGCAGCATCCATAGTCGTTGTTCCTGCACTCCTGCCTTTCTAGTCAACTTCCTTCATATACGGAGTGGGGTTAAGACGAAGGGGGAGTTACAGTCCGCCAGGAAGTTTATTTGAGAAAAGGTTAAGATGTCTATTTTGGGGTCATAAGTGGGCAGAGCTGCTCTTTTGAGCTGTGTCCACTGTTGGGAAGGATCGTTTTGAATCCAGTGTGAGAGAGGTTGTAGTTGGGTAGCTTTTATTTATTTATTTGTTTTTGTTAACCAGGTAAGCACACTAGACATCACATGCCTATTTTCAGGTGCGACCCCGGAGGATTGCAAGTGTACAAATCGGAGTAAACAGGTAGACAGGGTGCACACAAGGCATTGAAACAACGGTTACATTCAGAGGTACATTGTGATCATCGGGCAGACAGGGTTCATACAGGAGCAACAGACATAGTGAAATTGGGGTGAGGGGTAGAATAGCAATAAGTACAGGCATGGGAGAAAAAAACAAAAGTACATAACAAACAGCAAGCTAGCTAGGTACATGGAAGAGCTTCAGGCTCATACATTTCGTCAAGAGGTAGAGGACTGTGTGGAACCGGCCTGGGCAGCAAATGCATACAGTACGAGTCACCAGTACCCCTCGGTAGAGCCACGTGATTGAGAGGCAGGCTACACAGGATGGGCAACAGGTTGTGGGTGGGGGACTTCTGGATGTAGGCACTCAAATCATGGTCATCTAGGGCAGGGAAGCACACCATATACAGAAGGTGGGACAGATGGCCTCGAGCTTGCCGGGTGGAAGAAGTGCTAGTAGTGGCTGGGTTCAACATGCCCAGACTGTTGGGACCAGTTTGGCGGCTCAGGCGCAGAGGCAGGCAGAGGCCGATTTTTAGGAAGCCGCATAAGGAGGCTTTGAAACAGGGGTGGGAGGTAGTGGAGCGAGTATTAGCAGGAAGGGAGTTCCACAGTTTGGGCGCATAGGCCCGATCCCCTATTTGGGTGTGAGTTTTAGGGACCAGGAGGACCAGAGAGTTGCTGGATCTTAGTTGGTAGGTGGGGTTAGCAGGTTTGAGGAAAGAGGCGAGTATGGGGGAGAGGCATTTCTGACAGTATTGTCAATGAAGTTGCCAAGGACAAAGGTGCGGTGGTATTCTGGGGGAAGCCACTCCAGTGGGGAGTATAGCTCACAATGGTGTGTGAGGCGAGGAGCGTCAAGGGCAAAACGGCATACATTGTTGTACGCTGTGTCCCATTTGGAGAGACTGAATTTTGGAACATGGGCAAAGGATACCAAGCCATAACAGAGCGTAGGTAGGAGGATCCCTCTAGCAATGGCAAGACGTGCAGCCGGGCCAAGACAGTCTTTAGCCCTGTAAGCCATGCCCAGCTTGTAGTTTATGGCTTTACAGGCATTCTGAATGTGGAGTGAGAGGTCCAGTTGTGGGTCAAGGGTGACCCCCAGGTGCTTGACCGCATCTGTAACATTCAGGAGGGAACCATCAGCTTCCAAGATATTGAGAGGAACTTGGCATGATTTTATCTTGGCAGAGGAGCCAAAGAGCATGGCCTGGGTCTTGGTGAGATTAATGGTTAGCCTGTGGTCCTCAAGCCAGGTTTGGATGTGGTTAAAGTCGTGGTTTAACTGGGAGTTGATGTCTTTGATGTCCTGTGAGCTGATCAGGATGACAAGATCATCCGCGTACAGGGTGGAGTGACCATGGGCAGATACTGAGGGCAGCTCGTTTATGAATAGGAAAAACAAAATGGGTCCAAGGACGGAGCCCTGAGGTACCCTGCAGGTCACCTGGGAAGGTTTAGAGAGGGCTTTGTTAAAGACAGTATATTGCTGCCTCCCGGTGAGGTAGTTGGAGAACCAGGAGGGGAGAAACCAACAGACCAAAGAGTAGAATGCAGGAGCGAGTGGTCAACTCGGCCAAAGGCTTTTGAGAGATCAACAAAGATGGCTCCTGTCAGCTTACCATGGTTGGTAGCAGACCTGATCTCTGAGGTGACCACCACAAGGGCTGTATATGAGCTGTGCCCTTTTCTGAAGCCATGTTGCGCTTGGGAGAGTAGCTCATAACTCTGAAGGTAGTGAGTGAGCTGGGAGGCAACTACTTTCTCAAGTAGCTTGCCGATCGCTGACAGGATCACAATAGGGCGGTAGTTATTGGGATCCTTAGGGTCGCCATGCTTGAGTACAGGGATGACCCTAGCCACCTTCCATACCTACTAACATACATACTAACATAGTAAAATGCCAGCAGAATAGGCCTAATGGTCTTTCGTGTCTGCTCGTTTGGTCAGCCCCCACCCTGGGTGCTGACCTTGCTTTCCCCCTCGCCTTCTCTGGCTTCTCCCTTCCCAGTTCCGGATATTCTTGCTGCATTGGATTTTGCTTCCTGAACCCTTCCCCTGTACCTGTCCCACCCCTCTTGAACCCCTCCACTGTCTCTGCCTCCACCAGCCCCTAGGTAGTGCATTCCATGGCTCTACCACCCTCTCAGTGAAGTAGCACCTCCTCCTTTCTCCCTGAATCTTCCCCTCCAGCTTCCACCCATGCCTCTAGTGGCCCTCCTCCTTCCTTTGAAGCACCTCACTGTTCCTCCCCTATTTACCCTCTTCATGTACCTGAAGACCTCTATCATGTCCCCGGTCCCTTCTCTCTTCCAAAGTGTACATATTTAGTTCTTGAGCCTCTCCTCATGGGTCCTGTCCCCAAGCCCCAAATCATTTTGGTTGCTCTCCTCTGGACCCTCTCAGGAGGTTAATGTCCTCTTTAAGTGCGGCCTCCAAACTGCACGCAGTACTCCAGGTGCGGCCTCACCAAGCAGTTATACAGAGGAGTATCACTTCCCTCCTTCTGGAGGTGATCCCTAGCGATGCATCCCAGCATCCTGTTGGCCTTGGCTGCTGCCCTCCTACAAGTCTCAGAGTTGTTCATCTTGACATCCACCACCACCCCCAGGTCCCTCTCAGCCATTGAGACTTGTAGTATTCCCCAGGGTGTACACTTGGCCTGGGTTTCTCCCCCAGGTGGAGTACCTTGCATTTCCCTGCATTAAACCTCAGCTTCCACTTTCTAGACCATCTTTCCAGAGCCTCCAGGTCCCCTGCAGGGCCACCTCCCTCCTCCCCATCCACCACCGCCCCAGTTTTGAGTCATCTGCAAAGAGACTCATCTCACTCCTGATTCCTGTCCTTATGTCAGATATGTAGGCGTTGAACAGAAGGGGCCCAAGGACTGATCCCTGTGGGACCCCACTAATGACCCTCCTTGGGGAAGAGACTATCCCACCAACTCGACCCTCTGGGTCCGGTCCTGGAGCCAATTGCCTATCCATGGATCATCTGGTTTCCCACCCCATTTCTCCTAGTTTATCCAACAGGACCACGTGAGGAACAGAGTCAAATGCCTTGCTGAAGTCTAGAAAGAGGACATCCACTGGTCTACCCAGGTCCAAGGCACTTGTCACCCAGTCATAGAACTCCACCAGGTTTGTCTGACATGATTTCCCCGGGATGAATCCATGCTGTCTATCGTCCAGGCACCCTGACTTATCCAGGTCCCCCTAGCCTCTCCTTGACAATGCCCTCCATCACCTTGCCCACCACTGATGTCAGGCTGACAGGCCTGTAGTTCCCTGCCACCTCCCTTGATTCCCCCTTGTGGATAGGCACTACATGCACCACCTTCCAGTCTTGGGGCACCCACCCTGTCCTCAGAGAGATTGTGAAAAGCTCTGCCAGGGGTTTCCCGAGATTAGTGAAGTGTTGAATATGTGAGAGATGGGCCAGGCTGGGGGGATGCCCCAAGGCAGAGAAGTTTTGGCTCAAGGCTGTCGTGGCCAGCTCCAGTGTGAGGGGAGAGACTAGCAAGGAGCCTCTGGGTCTCTGAGGCGGTGACAGCCTTTAGATAGAAGGAAGGTTGTCTGGGGGCCCAGAGTTACTGGGCCGAGGGGTTGGGGGGAGGGAGCAGCTGGGGTCAGAGAACTGGCTGTTAAAAGCATTGGCAGTAGTGAGAGTTGTACCTTTAACCCCAAATCAGCAACTTGGAGGCCTGGAACGGGCTGACCCCCCTACCGAGTTTTTTTGTTTTGCCAGAAGGTCCTGGGGTTGCTGGCTGAGGATATCTGGGCGGACTGGCAGAATTCGCTGTTAGCTGAGCAGATGGCTCTCTTGCAAGAGTTCCTCAGCTGTCTATATTCGAGGAAGCCTGTCCTGGAGTGGTTGGATTTGAATTTTGCCCAGCATTTGTCCCGTTGCTTCATGAGGGAGAATAGGCCCCCATGGAGCCACTTGGTAACCGTGCCCCTTACCCTCCTTTTTGTTAGGGGTGCATGTTTGTTTAGCAAGGATGTGAAGACAGTGAGGAAGATCTCAAGGGCCTCTGTGGGATCACTCGTGGCAGTGACCCGGGGCTAGTCAGTTTGCTGGAGGTCAGCAAGGTAGTCTACAATGCTAAAGCATGAGTAGTCCTGCATCTAGATCACCTTGCTAGGGATTTTGGGGGATGAGATGCCCCATGTGCAATAGGTGGGGGAGTGATCCGAGATGGCTTCAGGGAGGACACCCGAGGAGACTATTCTATCAGGCCTGTTACTCAGTACCCAGTCAATGAGGGATCCTTTCTCCCTGCGTGGGGAGGGCCTCGTGGGTTCGGTGATGAGTTGGGTGAGGTCTGATAGCAGATGCTCATACAGCTTGGCGTTGCCCCCCAACCAGTTTAAGCTAAGGTCACCCAGGACCAGTAGCTCATTAGAGCCCACTTTGTCATTAAGGCAGTCCAGTAACGAGGAGAGCCCAAGCGTTCCTCTCTTTGGTGGGTTATAGGCACATACCATGTGGATCTTTTTTGTATTGCCTAGAAGGAGGAGGGTGTGCAAGAACTCACAGGTAGGGGGTGTGCCTAATGATTGACATGTTTAGATGCCCCTTGTAGTAGAGGAGCACCCTGCCCCTGCCACTTTTTCCCCTTCTCTGTCCAGCCTGATAAGGTGGTACCCAGGGAGGGCACATACGGAGTCTGGGGTGTGCAGCTTCAGCCAGGTTTCAGTGACCCCCAAAAGGTCAGGGTTGTAGTGAGCCACCCAGGCAGTTAGCTCTGCTAGGTTAGGTAGTAGACTACGCACGTTCAGGTGAGCCAGCTTTATGCCTTTGGTAGTTATCCATGTAGGAGAGGTCTTGAAGGAGGGCATGGCAGCTTGAGGCCCAGGGGTTTCATTTGTGCCCCCTGCTAGGCCCAGAAGGACCTAGCACCCCAAGGGAGACATCCTGAAAGCCATGGGGGGTCCAGTACAAGACAGTTCCAGGCCTTGAGTAGCGCACCGGGCAGCCCAAGAGAGGCAGAGACCAAGACTAACCCAAAAACAGTGGCACTGAGTTATACTGACGGAGGCCTGCTTGTGGCAGTCACCCCATACCAATTTAGAGACAGGTAGCAGCCTTGAAAGATGCTAGGCCCTGATTGCCATGGCACAGGGGGCAGAAAGCTGTAGTGTAAAGGCCCAGGGTTGGGGTAGCAGTTGCTGGTCAAACCAGACAAGGGGTAGGGATTAAGCAACTCGCACAAAATGCAGTACCAGAACAAGTACGTAGAGACACTATATCTAGCCTGCAGAAGCAAGTATATTATACATCTCCCTATATACAACACCAGTGAGACAGTGAGATGTGATATAATGCATACATATGACTGCAGGTCCATAGAAGTCCAAGACTTTCGGCTGTAAAATACAATCCAGCGATTGGGGAAAAAATACATGCCCTAAGAAACAACAGTAAGTAGAATCCAGTGGTGGGAACAGTAAGAACAAGGCAAGAAGAAAAGTTCTTGCTACAAGTCTGGTTGAGAGCCTGGAGTCAGTGCACTGATTTGAGTCCCCACAGAGCCAGTCAGGGGAGCGATCCTAGAACGAGACCTAGAGAGCTCTGGGAGATGCAGCACTAGTCCCGCTGTGGTGACCGGTAGAGAAGAGGTGGCCCAGGCTAGTGGGAAGGGCTGGGGAGCATTTAATGGGAGGAGGGAGCGGGGCAGATGGGCGGGAAAAATTGTCCCTGTACAGTACTGCATTCTACCGCACCACAACCCCTGCAAATTCAGGCAGTCCCACCACAGAAGATCAGCACCCAGTACAGGCAGCGAGGAGCAGGTATACAAAATCCGCCTGGTTAGTCATAGCAGTGATGCGGCATCTGCTCGTTTTTGGGGGGGGGGGGATGCCGTAGAGAAAGGGCTCCCAAACCACTTCTCCCGGGTCCACAATTGCAGAGGACTGCACCGCCAGCTCCAGAGGGCAGCTTTAAGTCGGGCTGGTCAGTGACTGGGGAACCAAACAGACGCCAGTGCTGGATTTGAAATTGGCGCTAGAAATCTCCCCAGTCTCCATTCGGGAACAGCGTTGAGACTCCGAAATGCAGAAATTGTCCCCGTACAGTACTGCAGCCCGCCGTACCACAAGCCCTGCAAATTCAGGCAGTTCTACCACGGAAGATCAGCGCCCAGCACAGGCAGCGAGGAGCAGGCATACAAAATCCGCCCGGTTAGTGTAGCAGCGATCACGGTGTCTGGTCGTTGGGGGCGCAGCGAGAGAAAGGGCTCCCAGACCACTTCCCCTGGGTCCACTATTGCAGAGGACTGTAATAGAGAAACAGGTCAGGAAGTCCTAGACCTCCCTCGGATTTAGGGCAGCATAGGTATGAGTAAGCTACTCATGGAGAGTGACCATTCCATATGAAACAACTGATCATTTTACACCATTTTTCCCAGTGCACACTATCTGTCCCAATGTACTAAAACTGAAAAAGGTAAAAGAAGCGGGGAACACTATCATTTTAATTGTGGCAACGCGATGTTCTAAAGTTAGAGGGAGAACCGACCATTTGTCTAGTTCCCGCTGTAATTGTGCAGTGAGTGGGACAAAGTTAGCTTTATATAAGCTGGACGTAGAGCACGTGGGGCTCACTCCCAGATATCTCATCTGAGACAGGTCCCAACAAAACGGAAAATGCACCCTCAGCTGCGTGGTGGCAGAGAAATTAAGAGAAAGGGCCTCTGTTAGATTCATTTACTTTATAACTGGAGAAGGAGCTATAAGTACATTAAAAAGACCACAGGTGTTTTAGACTGGTGTCGGGCGAGGACAGAATGACCAAGATATCTACGTAGAGTGAGAGACTGTTCGTCACCGTCAGGGCCATGATAACCAGTAATAGAAGGATGCTGGATTACAGCTAGCGCCAAAGGCTCTGTAGAGTACAAAAAGGGGAGAGAGGGGGCAGCCAGGGTGGGACAAATTAGGTGGCTAATGGCTACTTAAAAATGTGGTTTGGCTACCAAATTTTGAAAGTTATTGGCCAACTTAGCTACCAGCCTACAAAGTGATTTCTGAGCCTTTAAGAAGGATGGCCACTACAGATATTGGTTTGGCTATCAGATTTTGAAAGCTAGTGGTCAAATTTACCACCAGCTCACTAACTGACTTGTCCCACCCTGGAGGCAGCCCTGTCAGATACCACACTGAGGGCCCAGGGTTGTCATTGTGCTGTGCCGGGTTTCTCATACCTGGTGGAGCCATGGGTTCTGGTGTACATGGAACCATTGCTCTTCCTGTGACCCAGTCGTGTAGCTTTTCATGTCCCTAATGGGAAGCTTATTTCATTCAGTGTTGGTTCATTGCAGCCATGTACCCCAGCATATGCTATAAGAAAAGGATCTGGAGCTGGACAGCAGCATAAAAGGTACACAGGTCTGGTAGGCTAGCCCCTCTTTTGATTTTTGGCAGCATCTGGGTTCTCAGTTTAACCCTGGGCCTTTTTCCTGTCCAAATGTATTTCGTGTGTAGGCGAGGGGATATTCTGGAAGTACTGTGGCAGGACCACCATCCTGATTGGGTCCATGCGTCTAAGCAGGCTCCTTGTATGCCAGTGCCTTAAGTCCTCAGATAGTTGGGAAGATAACTATCCATAATTGCCCTCATACAACCTGTCCAAGGTAAATGGTAGTTTTATTCCTGGATACTTAATTTTTCTGATGCTCCAGCAAAATGGGTATTGACGTATTAAGTGGGGTGAGGGGGTAGAGCACATAGGGAGCACTTCGGTTTTGGTAGTATTTCATTATATGTGCTAATACTGTGCTGAATTTGTCAGGGATGGCCTCTGGGTCCATCAGATACAGAAGGATATTGTCTACATACATAGTACACAGTGCTCCAACCCCCCTCTCCCCTCCAGGTGGACTCCCCTAAGTGTGCTTTGCCTGACTGCCTGTGTCAGAGACTCTCTATATAGAGGGCAAGCAACTGGGGCGAGAGGGGGCAGCCTTGTAATATGCCCCTACCCAGATCAGAGGATCTGGAGACGTGACTAACTAGTAACCTTCGTAGATGCTTGGTGTGATCTGTAAGCCCTCTGTATGAGAGAATCTTCTTAGAATCCCTTGCCACCCCAGAGCTGCAAACAGGGCCAAGAGACCCTGTCGAATGCTTTGACAGCATTTGTGCTGATCAGCAAGGAAGGTGTTGGCCTTGGAATGTAGCCGATGGAGGATATGAAGGGTGTGGCGGGTGTTGTCCCCTGTCTGGGACAAAACCAGTCTGATCAGGGTGTATTAGTGGAGGAAAGGGGGTGGAGGGGTGTCGTCTAGATGTTCAGCCAGCACCATCGTAAAATATTAAAGGGTTTTGACCTGGCTTGGGAATTACTGATATTTATTTGAAAATTGATAACTGGGAGAGACTCACTGAGTTAAGGCTTGCTTCCAGGTGCGACCCCGGGGGTAAAGGGTACAGGAGTAGTAGTAGATACAACACACATACTTTTCTTGATTCAGAATAAAGTGCTGTCGTAGTACAGTATGAAACACTACACAGTAATGTCTCTTGTTACAGTGCAGTTGCTATACAATATGGAACACCTATACAACTGTATTTAAAGCCGCAACAAGGCACAGGGTGCTAAAAACAAAACTGCATTACACTGGAGACCGGTTAGGCAGAAGTGTCTTCCCCTGTGAGTGAGTGACATGGAGAGATGGAGAGTAAATGGATCCGGGAAGCAGTTTTAAGGAGATTCAGACAGAGGCCTAACACATGGACAGTAAGGAGTTCATGGGGGAGGTGTCATGTGGGTGGGAAACAAGCTCAGGTGCACTGTATATTTTCATTTTGATGAATCGGCACTCTGAGGTGAAATCGTCATGTATTGCAATTATGAGTTTTCCACCATTGGTTAGTAAAAAGTGTATTTTAACTGACTGAACAACCCCACAATCACGCCTCACGAGGAAGCCCGAAAGAGCGAAGCACCAAGGTGTAAGTGGTGTGAAGGGTAGTAATTGCAGACCTTTCCATTTCATGCAATAAAGCATGTAAAATATAGCAGTGGTCTGCGAGTTTTTGTGTAACCTGTATACAGCGTTTTTGCAGAGTTGGTTTAGTGTGGGGTTGGCACCCCACCTCTGCACCTGGCCACCGACTGCAGTGTGTGTACGACTTTTGTGGTGTTCCAACAGCTTCAACTGATGCCTGAGGGAGCCAGGGGTGGTGAAGAGGTGCATATTCAAGAGTGTGGGAAGTTGATGGTCTCTGGCTGGTACCAAAGGTCATGACACTCCCCCACACCCACCCACCTCGTCTTGACCTGGAGTTGGTTACATTTGAACCAGTGCAGGATGTTGTGGAAGTCCTACTGGATCAAGTCTTCCACAGCTGTGGTAGAAGGAACAGAGGTGATGACTGTCTGCTTACATGTGAATGTGAGTTTGCACAGGCGGAGGGGAAGTTAAGGAAAATGGAGAAAAGGGTGGGACCCAGGATGAAGACCTGTGGATTCCACAGTTTAAGGCCTGTGAGGTAGGAATTGAACTGTTTGACAGTATGAGCTGAGAGGGCAGTAGAACTGAGCTTGTCCAAGAGGAGCAATTGGACACCAAATCGAAAGCTTTGGCCAGATCGAAGAAAATGGCATCTGTAATGTGCCCTTGATCCATCCCAATATACAGGCATATTGCCATGCGATACCACCCACATCTGTGTCAGTAATTTACACAATGTCAGCGGAAGTCAAACCATACAGATAAAGCAGTATTATCCCCAGTGATAAAACACATTCTGGAGCAGGTTATTGATATGAACAGCTAGATTACAGGTCAACAAATTATAGTTGGTAGGAACTTTCTGCAGGCTATGGTGTTATTGTGAGAGATCACCACAGCTTTCAATGGTTCTCATTCAATTGGTTTGGAGGGAATCTGTTACCCAGTAGATAACTCATTTAGTCAGTTGTGAGGCACAAGGTGTAGCTGAGGGACTTCGACAATCCAAGATGTTTGTTTTTATTACTGCACACTGCCATACCTTGGAGTGTGTGTTGTTTCACCTGTACTATCCTTAAAAAGCTCAAACACGTTTTGAATGTTCAGGGCTTGGGCAGGGGTTCAAGTTGGACACAGACCCAGGGTTGTGTCGAGGCCCAAGTTGGGTGTGAGGCTGGATACAAGCCCAAGTTGGGTGCAAGGCTGGAGTTGAGCAGAAGTCTAGTTTGGATATGAACAGAGTTGGGAAGATGCCTTATTTGGCTGTATGGCCTGGTGGAAAAAAAAAAACCCATAGCATACACACCTATAGTTAAGGTTCAACCTTCACTTGTATGTTAAACTCAAAATTTTGCACTTTAATAACTTCAACTGTTCAAGTGATTTGCTTGAAATTTTGCATGCGCCATCGGGGACCAAAGATCTCTTGATGTCAGGTTTCGTTCTGGTAGGATATTTCGGTGTAGAGATGTGGAGTGTCAAAAAATATGAAAATTAGTATTTTAATTTCTTAGTCACACCGCTGTGCAAAAACAGTGTGGAGTTTTGTTCTGAAGATTTTAGGGTAGAGTGGTCTTGGGTCACAGATGTACCTTTTGAAGATTTGGTGAAAAAATATTAATCCGTTCCATGCTGCCGCCATCTTGTTTTCAGTTAGCGGTGACAACAAACTTAAATAACTTAAAAAATAAATAAATAAATGGGTTTAGTAGACAAGTTATCTTTACCTAATCGGGACCTGTAGAATCTGATTCTAACATGCATACTAAAAGCCAGCAGAATAGGCCTAATGGTCTGTCATGTCCGCTCGGTAGCCAGCCACCTAGTGGTTGCTCGCTTTTCTGCCCCCCTCAGCCCCCAAGAGGGTCTTCATTGAATTTAGCATCCCCTTGTACATGTCCCACCCCTTCTTGAAGCCCTCCACTGTGCCTTCCTCCACCAGCCTCTTGGGCAGCGCATTCCATGTCTCCACCATCCTCTCAGTGAAATAATGCCTCCTACGTTCCCCCTATAATTTCCCCCCTCAAGTTTCCACTCATGCCCTCTCGTTGTCCCTCCCCTTTTAGTCTAAACAGCTCCTTGTTTCTGCTCTGTTATTCCCTTTACATACTTGAAGACTCCTATCATGTCTCCCCTGTCCCTCCTCTCCTCCAGTGTGTACATCCCAAGCTCCTTCAATCTCTCCTCATAGGTCCTCCCCTCTCTGAATCATCCTGGTCGCTGTCCTCTGAACTCTCTCCAGCATTTCTATGTCCTCCTTCAGATGAGGTCTCCAGAACTGAAAACAGTACTCAAGTTGCGGCCTGACCACGGCATTGTATAGAGGGAGGATCACCTTCCTCTTCCTGGACGCAGTTCCCCTGGCTGTGCAGCCCAGTATCCTGTTTGCTTTGGCTGCGGTTCTTCTGCTATTTTCAGAGTTATTCATTTTGACGTCTACCACCACCCCTAAATCCCGCTCACCCATTGTGGCTTGCAGTGTGACCCTCCCCCGGGTGTAAACATGGCCTGGATTTCTGACCCCCAAATGCAATACCTTACATTTCCTGGCATTAAATTTCAATCCCCACCTCCTTGACCACTCCTCCAGGGTATCCAGATCCCCTTGGACTACCTCTCTTGCTTCTTCCAAGTCCACCAGTGCTTCCAGCTTGGAATTTTCTGCAAGGAGACTTGGTCTACTCCTAACCCCAATATCCGAGACATAGGCATTGAACAGGAGAACACTTGAGAAATCTTAAATCCTAGATTTGAATCTCACCACAGCCCCAGCCTCACTGTAAGACCCTCAGAAAGCAGTTAACTTATGTGCTTCATACCTCTCAGCTGTACACTTGGGAAGAAGCCAAACCCACCATAAAACAAGATACTGCCCCATTGTTGGGCTGCCCTGGGTATAACTCTTTCCTAATCACTTTTAAGGCTGCTTTATGATTTACTGGCTGTGTTGCTGCACACTCGTATTTGGAAAGGAGAAATTGTTCACTGTACTAGCCAGTTGCTTTTATGAAGTTCAGAATAAAAAACTATACAAGGTTGGAGGAGCATTCTCAGATTTGTATTTCTGATGTTCTTGTGTCCATGTGTATGTGGAGTTTGTTTGTAGCATTGGTTTGTTTTTAAAGGACAGGGCATGTTATATTTTTTCTTTCTGTTCTAACCTTTGGATTGTGACCCACAATCTGTTGGTATTTCTATAATTGATGCAGGCTGTAAGTCGGGGTTCTGAGAGCTCTGAAGAGATATTTGTGCATTACTAATGTGACTGTTTGCTTTTACATAGGTATGTTCGAGTCATTACCTTGTCAGTCATGAGAACTAGAAATCCCACCCCGGCGTGTTTCATGGACAGAAAAGTAGGTAGCCAAGTTAACATGCGAATTTGGGGTCCTGTCCATGTGAATAAGCTGAAAATCAGTTATCCTTTATCTTCTGAATGTCCTTCAGCTGTTAGTATTGAAAAACTAACAGCACTGAGGGGTTTCCAAAGGCAAAAAGGGGGGGGCGGGGTTCTTTGACCCATCTGCTACCTTTTAAATTTGGGCGCCAGTCTGGAAAAGCTGGTGATCAGAATTCTTATGGAGCGCATTTGTACCGTATTACTTGACACTACTGCTAATGATTCAGGACAGTGCTGAAGCACAGTTTTCACTTTTGTGCTTCAAAATCCTTTAAAAGAAACCCCATTGTGTTGTCTGTTATAGGCAGTCACTTGGTTTGGACGGTCTCCCCTGCTGGAAAACAAAATCCTACTTTGGGACTTGAGATGGTTGACACAAGACCTGTGAGTCAGTGGAAAGAGGCAGCACAGTTAAGTGATTATAGCAAAGAATGGGGTGGAGCCTGAAACTACTGTGGCTGGACCTGCTTCCCTGTGCACCATGTTGTTACTAACATACTAAAAGCCAGCAGAATAGGCCAAAAGGTCTGTCTTGCCTGCTCGAAAGCCAGCAACCTAATGTCTGCTCACCTTACCACCTCCCATAGCCCCCAAGAGGGTCTTCATTTGATTCAGTTTCCCCTTGTACCTGTCCCACACCTTCTTGAAGCCCTCCACTGTACCCTCTTCCACCAGCCTCCCAGGCAGCGCATTCCATGGCTCCACCGCCATCTCCGTGAAAAAAACCTTGCTCCCTATAATTTCCCCTCAGCTTCCTCCTGGCCTGGTTGTTCCCCCCTTCTTTAACCTTAACAGCTACTTGGTTCCACTCCTGGTTATTCCTTTTACATACTTGAAAACCTCTATCATGTCTCCCCTCTCCCTCCTCTTCTCCAGTGAGTAAAGCCCAAGCTCTTTCAGTCTCTCTTCATAAGGCCTCCCCTCCATGCCCTGAATCATCCTGGTCGCTCTCCTCTGAACCCTCTCCAGCAGCATTATATCCTTCTTCAGATGAGGTCTCCAGAACTGTACACAGTACTCAAGCTGCGGCCTGAGCAAGGCATTATACAGAGGGAGGATCACCTCCCTTCTTCTGGACGCAATACCCCTGGCTATACAGCCCAGTATCCTGTTTACTTTGGCTGCTGTTCTTCTACAATTTTCAGAGTTATTCATTTTGACGTCTACCACCACCTCTAAAAATCCCTTTCTCCTAATGTGGCTTGCAGTGTTACCCCCCCCACCCCGGGTGTATACATGTGTAACCCCCAGGTGGCGCTATCCCAAGGGCTACTACCCCTGCCTGCCTAACTGCTAGCAGGTTGAGGGGCCTAAGTTCTATGGCGGGTGCCTCCACTCGGAGGTTAGGGTTTACAGTAGTTCGACTAACTTGGTCACATCCCTTTGGGACACTGAGACCCCTTTTTTAATCCTATTAGTGGCCCACACAATGCACTGAGTATCTTCACTATTTACACTTACCCCCAGGACTGGTTCGGTCAGCTTGACTCTGGGGACCCCCTGTAAAACAAGATGATGCAATATGATAGCCACAGTACAATACGTTAACACACACATACCTCAATCAGTGTAACTTTGCTGAAACAGAGATATGATTTAAGGGGCTGTAACAAGGACAGGGGGAAATCAGGTTAATTAGGTTAGACACATTAATAATCACAGTACTGTGCGCATATTCAGAGTCCCAAAATGTCACTTTGCTGGGTACCCAGGATGGTGGGGGGCTAGCCAGGATTGTTGCAGTTGGTTGGGGCCCTGTGACGGACAAACACTTGCACAATACCCAGTTTGTAATCCGGAGCCAGATGGCTCAGTTCATGAAGAAAGAAAGAAATCAGATGAAAGACTTGCAATTAAAGGTACAGATGGCAGGGAGCTACCCTGATTTGCACTCACTAACTTGATGCTGAACGCTGTCACCGAGGGTGTCATGGATTGCTGAACGCCCTCGCACAGAAGGGGGATAAGGTTCTGCAAGCAGGCACACAGCTTCAAACAGCAACGGATTCAGTCCACCTGCACGCGATTGCCTTCCCGTCCACACATACGGGACAAAAAGACTCGTTTAGCCATCCTCCCCAGACACCCTACACATTTATATGTAAAGGAAATTACTATACCAGGCAGCTGCTCTCAGGTCCCGATCGCACTTACTGCTAACCCGGGAGTTCTCAATGCAGCTTCAGTTCCTGACAGGCAGAGCGCGATGAAGCAGTTTCTCCGGTCCTCTACAGGGTGAGCCTGGTTCTCAGGTGTTCAACCTCTCCTTTCCTCGATAGCTGCGGATTCGGTCCAAATCGCCACGGCAAATGTGCCACCCGAGCTTAGACCTTCACATGCGCTTCCCACGCGAAAAATCTGCAGCACAGGAGCTCGGAGCTCCTTCCCCAGTCACGGTCACAATGGATCTGCCTTTCCAGACACAAGGCAGGGTATTCCATTCAGGTGCCACCCGGTCCAGTTGGTGGACTTCAGTTGTCAATCACTCAAAACTCTCCTTATTGATGAGAAAAGCGCCATGATCCAGAACTTCACTTCCCAGAATTATTAGCTATATTCCTTATGGCCAGCCGGCTCCCAAGAGAGTCCTGATCCTGGTTAGTCTGCTTAAGCTCCATTTTAGAGGCCCCTCCTGCCTGATTGGATCTATTCAGCAGTTCAGATCCAAAATGGAGGGGCAAGAAAGGCAGGTTAGACAAATTACATTTCCACTAATACTCTAAATGGTATGGGGCCAACAGTTACATCTCTAATAAGCGCCCCCTTTGTCCACTTAGCGACAGCATTAACGGGGCGATTTGTCAGAATCTCGAGCGGGACTCGGTAGGAAGATACCCTCCCTTTGTAAACTAATCATGCCTGCAAGCAGACAGCTCTTAAAGAGAGAGTACCAGAGGCTCTAAAAGCACTCACAAATAAACGGCTTAAACGCTGAACACCATTCAGGCTGGGAACACTTAGGCAAGCTCCCAGGAGTCTTTTGGGAACCCCCAATTGTAGGGGGGGTCACACATGGCCTGGGTTTTTTATCCCTGAATGAAGTACCTTACATTTCCCGGCATTAAATTTCAGTCCCCACCTCTTTGACCACCCCTCCAGGGTATCCAGACCCCCCCTGGACTGTCTCCCTCGCTTCTTCACAATCCACCAGTGCTCCCAGTTTTGAATCATCCGCAGAGAGACTCAACCTATTTCTAACCCCCCTCTCCCTGTATCAGAGACATAAGCATTAAACAAGAGTGGCCCCAATACTGAACCTTAAGGAACCCCACTGATTACTTTCCTTTACCATTACCCTCGGTAAACACCCGAAAGCCAATTTTCAAGCCAATTTGCTCATGTCTTCCCACCCCCATCTCCCCATTTTTGCTATCAGTCCATTATGTGGCACTGAATCAAACACCTTGCTGAAATCTAGATATAGGACATCCACCGGCCTATGTCTATCCAAGGCCCACGTCACCCAGTAATAAAACTCTACGAGGTTGGTCTGACACGATCTCCTCGGCAAACAAAGTACAAGTAGGCACTGGTCTCATTCTTGAGTGTGGTGCTCTTAGTGTGAACTGTTCTCCTTTAAGGATGGGAAATCCTCAAACTGCGTACCACATCCGACCATGTGGGCAGCAGGCTGCAGCAGTAGATAGTTGAGTAAAGTTGGACCTGTCTAACGTGCAGGAAAGCAAAGCCTCAGAACCGTCAATTGGGGCCTTGCTTTCTGCAGTATAGTATATGGACCTAAAACATAGTTGACT
The DNA here is from genome assembly GCA_016271365.2 of Neoceratodus forsteri. Taxonomy (NCBI): domain Eukaryota; kingdom Metazoa; phylum Chordata; order Ceratodontiformes; family Ceratodontidae; genus Neoceratodus; species Neoceratodus forsteri. The sequence continues at coordinate 493,825,519 of JADMNL010000022.1, forward strand.
TTCAGTTGCATCTGGCGACTTGTGAAACATAAGTGGAAACTACTGTAAATGAGATAAATAGGGTGTCTGACATAGCAGTTCAAGTGATGAACACTGCAGCTGTAACAACTAAAGAAAATGGATTGTTCTGGCTTTGGCTGGAGCACTTAGAGAACCAAGTATGAGCTCCATATCTGTGTCTTGAAGATCTGAAAATATCTGAAGGTGAGGATTCGTTTTCCTTTACTGTTACCCTTTTGGGTGATTTTATTGACCTGGGATCTTGCACCAATTCTGTGGCTGTATCAAGTGATACCTAGACATTGCCAGGACACCCCAAACATTACTCACTTCTCTTGAATACGGTCAGGGTGCAGGACTGATTGCTGGAGGTGTCATGGAAACAAGGGAGGCCGACGATGGTGAAATAGCTTCCTTATTCACCTTACCCAAATCTCCGTTATGCCTCCCGAGAACACAGAAAGGCATTTGAATGGTGGCAGGGCTTAGGGAACTTGGGCATTTCCCACAGGCTACAGCTGGTTAAACTGAAGGTCATTCACTCTGGAGGAAAAAGTATATTTCTAGGGCAGTGGATATGATGCACTATCCTCACTTTGGCAGCTTTTCCTTCCCTTTAAATCTTACTGGAAGGTCTTCAAGCCAAGCTCCTCCCACCCACCTGGGTGGTGTCCTCCTCAGCAGCGCGCCATGATGTCAAATCTTCCTTTCTGCTGGAAGCATCATGTCTCCTTCTTTGCAGCTCCAGCATGCAGTGTAGGCCCACTTTGGTCTTAGATTATTTTCTTCTGTATCAGTTTTCCTAACCGTATTAAAATGGAGTGCGACAACCAGAAAGTTGGTCCAGGGTTCAATTGTTGTGCTGTTTGCAACCAGAAAATGTCACACGCCAATCCTCACACCTCATGTACAGGGGCTGAGATTAATTGCTATAGCCACTAGCCAGCAGGGCTAGTGACTGGGAAAATCCACTGGCCCCACAGTTTTCCACTGGCCCAGTTGGTGTACATACTGAAGTGCTGCCTTCCCCAGTACAAACCCGCGAGGCTAGTTTAAATGAAAATCTTACTAGCCTGATACAAAATCTACCAACATTTGGCAAGCAGGCCAGTGCCAGTTTCGACTGCTGATGTATTGCCTAGAGGCCCAGCATGATCCGCATACTTGTGAGCTGTGCCAGTCCCTTCAGCCCTCCACACTGGAGAACTGTTACATCTGCCTCCTCTTAGGCCGCCTGGATGAACAGGATCCTCACGTTCATTCCGAGGACGCTTATAAGGTGATTGGATGCAGCTCGCCACTTTTGAGGAGGCTGCGGCCCAGGTTGCGGCGGGTGCAACTTCGCTCTCCCTGCTTCTTCCGCTGAGTTTGGGCGCATTGTTCACCAGAGCATTCTGAGACTTATGCCACTCCCTTCTTACCCTCTGAGAAGGTCCTTCCCGTGGGTCCAAATCTTTCTGGACCTCCATATCTAAGAGGTCCTGGCGCAGGTTGTGGGACAAGGAGCAGGCGCGTTCTTCCTGCTCCCACCATTCTGCCTTTGGCTCGATGGCTGTCGAGTCATCTGCGTCAGACGAAGCTTCAGCTGTTCCTATCCAATCCCCTTCGAGACGTGGGTCAACCAGCCAGTCGACCTGTTGTCAGAGGATGGTGGGGATGACTCACTTTCGAGGACCCTGGTCCTCTCTAGTCTCTCTCAGGAGTGCTGGACAAGCCAGTTGATCTGGCTGTCTCCCCTTGGGGGGGTTCCCTGAGCCCGGCTCTGGTTGATCACATGGTGCCTTCCCCTTTGTCCCCTCCTTGATGACCTGACTGCCATCAGTCGAGGTCTCAATCTGGCTCTCGCTCGACATCAGGGGAATCTCTGTGTTCCCACTCTCTGCCATTGACCATGAAGTGCTGTCGACATTCTTCATCTTCCTCGTCTTCGGATTGCAACACTGTTATGAAGAGCTGGTGGGGCAGCAGTGGATCCTCAGTCACAGCAGAGCCCTGCCTCAGCATCCAGTGCTTCTGTGATCACCTTTGCTGCAGCCCGTTGTGGTTGTGCCGATGCCTGCTTCTCCCTTTCAGGTGGAGCCCTCGCAGCCCTTGCACGGGGCCTTGTCCAAGGCTGCTTGCCCAGCTTCCGCTCTCCATCAGAATCACCAATTTGTATGAGTCTTCGGTTGTCCAGGTCGAGTGTGGGTTGAGGGTTGTGTTTGAGGAGTCCTCTGATTCAGAGGACTCCTCCATGCACTCCCTTCAGACTCCAGACTTTGACCGGAAGTCTTCAGAAGAGCTCACCACTGAGCACAGACCTGTCTTCTTAGTGGCCTTGCTCTGATTGCTCTGAGTTTATGGGGATCCCGATGGAGGTGATCCAGAAGTGGGCCAAGTACCCCCAAAACCAAATTCTTGGACAGGGATGACTCTCTGGGGGTTGCCTTCCCAGTGGTGGAAGCCATTCTGGGTCCTGCTCTCGAGCTGTGGAAATGTCCAGCCTCTTGACTGGTGCCTTCGTCCTGTATGGTCCGCAAATATGCTGTACCTACCGGGTTTCTTCCCGGTTTCACTGACCATCCTTTAGCTGAAGGATTGATGGCAGACTCTTGTGTTCCAGCAGATGGCAATGCCAGGGATGTCTAAGCCCCCTGACAAGGAGTCCTAGAAACTGGAACATGCGGCTAAGAATGTCTACGCCGCTTTGTCTCTGGGCCTTCGGTGGGCTAGCTCTGCTATCATGATGGTCAGCTTCACCCATGCTCTCATGGTTGTCCTGGGCCTGGTTCTTCCCCACCTTCCTGCAGACCTGCAGTTGATGGTTAAGATGGTCCATGATCATGGACATTTTGTTGCCAAACGGCCTTGGACAACTGCGATTCTTGCACTCTGTCCATGGCCGCTGCGGTGGCCATGCAGCACTGGGCATGGTTACGGATCTCTGCCTTTACAGCGGATACCCAATGTAAGTTAGGGGATGACCCCTTCTTGGGTACTGACCTGTTTTGGTCCAGGAGTGGACAGTCACCTCACCTGGACAGAGAAATCCATTGCCACTCTGGATTCCATAATGTCCTCACAGAAGGACCCTAAGGGCCAGAAACAGAAGAACCCCATTCAGTTTTGACCCTACCCAGTGCCACAACAGCCCCAAGCAGGGCAGCCTGAGCCTTGCCATATCGATCTTTAAGGAGTCTGGAGGCCGGGGAGCTGGCGCCGAAGCCTCTGACAAGCTGCCCAGTGACAGTTCAGGGGGTGTCACTCTCCTGCCCATCCTGCTGTAGTTGTGGGTTCCTGTGAGGGGTCGGCTCTGCCAGTTTTGGCATGGTTGGTCCATCCTCACATCGGACAGATGGGTGCTCGACATGGTGGGTCATAGTTTGCCTCTAGGCTTCGAGGCTGTCCCGTCCTACAGAGTCCATGCCCCACAGGAAGAAGTATTGTCCCCGGACATGCGATCTGCCCTTCAGGAGGACATCTCTCAGCTGCTTAAGAAAGGTGCTATAGCCCATGTCACGGACTCCATGGCCAATCAGGACTTCGTCTCCAGATATTTCCTGATTGTCAAATGGACGGGGGGCTAGCGCCTCCTATTGGGTCACGATCTCAGTCGGTACTGGAGGAAGTGCAAGTTCCTGATGGGCACCCTGAACCAGCTCTTCCCATCATTAGAGCGGGACCTGTGGTTCTGCCCTCTGGACAGCCAGGATGCCTTCTTCCACATCCCAATCCGTCCATCCCACCTGCAGTTCCTTCAGTTCCTCATGGAAGGGGTCCTGTATGAGTTCTGTGCCATACCATTCGGCCATTTCTTGGCCTCCAGGGTCTTCATCAAGTGCATTGCAGTGGTGGCAGCATTCTTGTGGTGCTGAGGGGTCTGGGTGTATTCCTACCCGGACAACTGGCCGAATGCTGGTTTATTTCAGGAGGAAGTGGAGCGATCCAGGGACATGGCCCTTCAGACTTGTTCAGCCCTGGATTTGCTAGTCAACCCAGCCAAGTCGGAACTTCATCCTTTGCAGGTTATCTACTTCATTGGGGTAGAGCTAGACTCCCTGCGGGCCAAGGCCCGATTTCCAGCAGACTGTGCAACGGATCTTAGCTCCTTAGCCCGATTTATTTCAGTTTGGGCACTCACGCCCCTACCAGGGACTTCCTTCGGCTGCTGGGGTACATGTCTTCCTGCACCAGCATGGTTCGGTGGGCCCGCTGGCAGATGTTCCCCCTGCAGAGGGGGCTGGCCCACTGGTGGTCTCAGCGCTTTGGTCATTTTGTCCAGCTGGTCATGGTAATGCAGCTGATGTGGGATGCCATCCAGTGGTGGCTCGTCCCCGGAACATCTGCAGGAAAGAGTCACATTTGTCCGCTAGAGCTGACGGCCACTCTGACAAGTGCGCCTCTGGTGGGACGGGGAGCCCACCTGGTGGACCATGGGGCCAACAGGCTCTGAACCCCCAGGGAGTTCCAGTATCATGTCAGCCTGCTGGAGCTTCTTGCAGTGTGTTGCTTTGATGGCCGCTCCATCCACTCTTGGTCAAGTCGTGTGGGTCCAGATGGACAACTCCATGACTATGCATTGCCTCAGCAGACAGGGCAGAACACATTCCCTTTGGTTGTGCTGGTAAGCCCTCCACACCTGGAGCCTCGTATGCAGTCTGGACACCAGTTTTCTGGCGAGCCACATGGCTGGTCCTCCAACCAGCTAGCAGACACCCTCAGCTGAATGGGTGAGGTCTCATACTTGGTAGCGTAAGACAGGTAGAAGGCAAACTGACCATTTTTTCCAGTCTCCCCGGTGAGGGGTATGTACTTCAGGTAGCCAGTAGGTATGAGTCTAGTCTTGTCTTAAACAGATTCGGAGTATCAGCTGCCATAACCTGCTCTGGAAGTCTGTTCCAATGTGGGATGACTCTCTGGGTGTAAAAATTCCTCCTTATTTCCCCTTGGATATGTTGGACTCCATCGTGACTTCTTCATTCAACAGTTCTAGTAGCTAGTTGAACACCTAGACTAGTCATTATTTCCTTATCATTGATGATCCTATGAATAAGCAGTAAATCCTCTCTAACTTTCCTTTCCACTGAGTACAAACCTAATCTTGCTATCCTTTTTCTATATGAAAGGTATTGGAATCCAGAGATCATTTTGGTCATTCTACACTGTACTCTTTCAAGAACACCAATGTCCCTTTTTAGGTGCTGACTCCACAATGGGCTACAGTAGTCCAAATGTGGCCTTATAAAGATTTTTGTACAAGGGTAAGAGGCATGATTGGTGCCTTGTAACAAATGCTGTTCTTATGGCCTCCATTATTTGTCCTGTTTTTTTAACTAATTTGTTACAGTGGCTATCAAAGGTGAGATCATTTATTAGCACCCCCAAGTCTCTTTCCTTATCAGCCACATTCATCCCAATACCATTTAATTTGTATCTATGTCCCCTATTTTTTGCTCCTAGGTGCATCACACATTTTTTGGAATTCCATTTCATTTTCTATGGCCCATGTTTGCATTTCATTAAGGTCAGCCTACAGTTTTTCCGCTTGATCCATACTTGACGCTTCCTTGAGGAATTTTGTGTCATCTGCGAATTTCATACAGTAGGCTCCATTACTAGTTCTCTGATCTGAAATAAACAAGGAATACAGCGATGGTACTAGAACGGAGCCCTGAGGTACCACGCTGATAACTCTTCCGTTTTTGGACATATTGCCTGTAATTCTCACAGTTTGGGTCCTACCACTAAGCCAGTTCCTAACCCACTGGATGATGTTACTACTGATAAAATAACTAAAATGTGTATCTATATGGACACCATGAGGGACCCTATCAAATGCCCTCTTGAAGTTTAAAAAGATATCAGCTAGCTCATTCTGGTCCAGGAGGGCACTTATTTTGTTGTAGAATACCAACATGTTGGTCAGATAAGATCTGTGTTTCCTGAAACCATGTTGATTTTCATTAACTAATTCCTTGCGTATTGTTTCTATCTCCAATTTTTCTCTTATTAGGGCTTCTAGCATCTTCCCAATTATAGATGTCAAACTAATCTGCCTATAATTGCATACCTCATTTCTACTACCCCTTTTGTACACAGGAACCACTATTGCAGATTTCCAATAATCTGGTATCAAACCAGTGTTAAATGACAAGTTTAAAAAGATGGTGTAGTGGATCTGCTAACCAGTCCATAATTTCTGTTAGAAGTCGGGAATGTAATTTATCCAGACCTGCTGACTTTGAGGTATGAGTCTTTCTGGAGGCTGAGATGCTGCCCTATTTGCAGACAACTCTCTGCCCTGAGGGAGGAAGTTGCCCGTCTTAAGGCCACACTGGACAGTAGTAAGGGAATCTTCCCCCAGGCCACACTGGACAGTAGGAAGAGAACCTCCCCCATCCAGGGAGCACCAGAGCCACCACCACTACCTCAGAGGTTGCGAAGAAAGCACAGCAGTTGGACCACAGTGGGCTCAGGGAAGGTGAGGATAGTGGAACAGAGGCACACCCAGTCAGTTGTTCCACTCCATAATCCATACACCATTCTGGGGGAGCATAGCTCCCCTATGGATGCACCCGCAGAGGAGACTAAGGAGGCTGAGGACAACTGTCACAAGGGAGGTCCACAGGAAGGAGGCAGAGCACACCACAGGGAAAGGAAGCGGGTCCTGGTGGGGGACTCAGTTATTAGGGGGATAGAACTGGGGGGAGCAGGGAAAACTGAAGTCAGGTGCCTGCCTGGGACCATGGGTTGGAGGGACAGGAAGCGCATCCTCAGGATCATGAGAACAGCTGCACGGGAGTCTGAGCTGGACGTCATGGTCCGCCTAGGGACAAATGACTTGGCTCATCATGAGATTAGAGCAGTGCAGGAGGACTTTGTAGAGTTGGGGAGGGGCCTAAGACAAGTAGCACACACAGTATCCTTCTCAGAGGTGCTTCCTGTTAATGGCATGGGGAGGCGGTGTACTTTGCACCATGCAGTTTAATGAATGGTTGAAAAAATGGTGTGGAGCACAGGGGTTTGGCTTCACTGGGGACTGGGGTTCCACCTGGAGGGACACCAGCCTATACCGGCAGGATGGTCTGCATCTGTCCAGGTAGGGAACAAGTCTTTTGAGCAATCTGTTTAAATGCTTCATTGGCAAGCTTTTAAACTAGTCAAAGGGGGAGGCACTGATAAGCAGCAGGAAAATCCCAGCCTCTCCCTACAAAACAGGGTATTAATTGAGAAAAAGATCGAGGTAGAAAGGTCAGTGGGGGATGCTGCAACAGAAGGTAAAGCCATCAAAAAATGGAGAGCAATGAGTACCAATGCCCGTAGTCTGGGTAACAAGCTTCCTGAATTAGTGGCCTTGATGGAGGAGGAACATCTGGATATCGTGGCAGTCACAAACATGGTACACACAAAACCATGACTGTGACGTAAACATACCAGGATACGCTATCTACAGGAGGGACAGGGAGGGTAAAAAAGGAGGAGTAGCTCTTTACATAAGGGAAGGAATCAAAGCAACAGAACAAAAGGGTAAACGGGGAGGAGGAGAAGCACTGTGGGTAAATTTGGAGACTGGCAATGGCACCACAATCCGCACAGGGGTTGTATACAGACCCCCTTCTCAGGGGGAGGAAATGGACAAGGAAATGATAGAAAATATTCTTAGAATGGCAGAAAAAGGGGAGATACTGCTGATGGGTGATCTGAATATGCCAGATGTTAACTGGAGTGCAGTTGCAGCAGCCACTTCGAAGAGTGGGGTTATTCTAGATGCCCTACAGGGGGCATGCCTTAGACAACTAGTATTGGAGCCCACTCGAGAGGGAGCAATCTTAGACCTGGTTCTCTCAAATGGAGATAGAGGATCACAGATATAGAAGTGGGTAGCCATCTTGGGAACTAGCGACCATCGAACAGTACGGTTCACAATAAACACAGCAATAGAGTCAAGCCATACAAAGGCAAAAGTACTGGACTTTAGGAGGACTGACTTTGCTAAAATGGGTGAGTGCCTGAGGAATGCAGTAGCAAATGGGCAGGAAGGAGGGGTGGAAGAACAATGGGGAATGATAAAAACTGCCATCACAGAGGTAACAAGCCTTTGTGTGAAGCAAATAAACAAAACAAAACGATGTAAGAAACCACTATGGTTCTCAAAGGAAGTGGCAATGAAGGTTCAAGAGAAAAAGAAAGCATTCAGGAAGTACAAGGAATCACAGAAGGAGCAGGACAGAGAACTGTATCAGTTAAAGCAGAAGGAAGGCAGTCAGAACAGCAAAGGCCCAAACCGAGGAAAAGATAGCCAACTCAGTTAAGATGGGGGATAAAACCTTTTATAGGTACATCAGGGAGGCGAAGGAAGACCAAGGGAGGATAGTGAGGCTTAATAAAGGGAGGGAGGGTGGGCAGAGGGAGACTGTGAAAAGGCAGAGATACTAAACAAATATTTTTGCTCAGTATTTACAAATGAAGAGGAGGTGCCTAAAACAAACAGTAGAAACACTCTGGATACAGAAGTTGATACCAGCCCATTTACAGAAGAAAGGGTTATGAAAGAACTCTTAAAACTGAAGGTGGACAAGCAATGGGGCCTGATGGGATTCATCCCAGAATTCTAAAAGAACTAAGGGTAGAACTAGTGACACCACTGACTACCCTCTTTAACAAATCATGGGAGGATGGGGTGGTACCCGAGGACTGGAGGAGGGCAGATGTGATTCCCCTTCGCAAAAGTAGGAGCAAGGCAGAAGCAGGAAACTACAGACCTGTTAGTTTAACCTCAGTGATAGGAAAATGATGGAATCACTTCTGAAGGAAAGAATTGTCGAGTATCTAGAGGCCAGAGGGGCACAGGACCCAAAGCAGCATGGATTCACAGCTGGTAGGTCATGCCAGACGAATCTGATAGATTTGTTTGACTGGGTGACCAAAGTAGTAGATCAGGGAGGGGCTGTGGGCATGGCCTACCTAGACTTTAGCAAGGCATTTGACACAGTCCCACACAAAAGATTAATATACAAGTTAGCCAGCCTGGGAGTGGGTCCCAAGATGACAGCCTGGGTAAAGAATTGGCTGGAGAATAGGACACAGAGAGTAATAGTAAATGGAGTCCACTCTGAAGAAAGGGGGGTTACTAGTGGGGTACTGCAGGGTTCAGTATTAGGACCGGTCCTCTTCAATGTCTTTATAAGCGACATTGCAGAGGGACTGGAAGGAAAAGTATGTCTCTTTGCAGATGACACAAAGATCTGCAACAGAGTTGATGCACAAGGTGGGGTGGAAAGGATGAGAAGGGACTTGGCAAGGTTAGAGGAATGGTCAAATGTATGGCAGCTTAGATTCAATGCTCAGAAGTGCAAGGTAATGCACCTGGGAAACAAAAACCCAGGGGAAGAGTACACAATGGGGGGTGAGATACTAACAACAACAAAAATGGAAAGGGACCTGGGGGTAGTCATATCAGATGACATAAAGGTGGGCAAGCAATGTGAGAGGGCAGCAAGGAGGGCTGGGGGGATACTGGGATGCATAGGGAGAGGCATCACCAGTAGAAAACAGGAAGTTGTTATCCCTCTGTACAGACAGCTGGTGAGACCCCATCTGGAGTACTGCGTGCAGTTCTGGAGACCCAATCTCCGCAAAGACATAGACAGGATGGAAGCTGCCCAGAGGAGGGCAACTAAAATGGTGCGGGTCTGCACTGGAAGACATATGAAGAGAGAATTAAGGAGCTTAATATGTATAGCCTCGAGGAAAGGAGGAGAGGGGACATGATAGAAACTCAAGTACCTCAGGGAATCAACAAAGTCCAAGGGGTAGCATCTTTCAAAAAAGGTGTGTGCAAGAACAAGGGGCACAATCTGAAGATAGAGGCGTGCTCAGAGATAATTTAAGAGTATTTTTCTAGAGAGGGTTGTGGATGCATGGAGCGGCCTTCCGGAGGAGGTTGTGGAGTCAAAAACAGTGGTGGAATTCAAGCATGCATGGGACAGTCATAAGGCAATTCTAGGGGTTGGGGGTAGTAAGAAGTAGGCTGCTGGTTAACTAGGATCTGCAGCTTATCCAGTAGGTAGGGAAATGGGCAGACTGGGTGGACCAAGCGGTCCTTATCTGCCGTCAAATTCTATGTTTCTATCTTTTTGAGCTCATCCATTATCTCTTCCTTTGTAAAGACTTCCGTTCTCTCACTACCACTTAAAATCACAGAGGGACTAGTGCTTGGGTTGATCATTGAGCAAAAGTAGGTGTTAAAGGCTTCAGCCATCTCTCCTGGTCTGCTGATTTCTACACCATTACTTGTAATCAGACCATTTTGTTCTTTCAACTGACTTATTTACATAAAAGAAAAACGTTTTCCCTCCGTTTATATGGGCCATCCTGAATTCTGCTGCCCTCCTTCTGCTCCTGATCATCTAAGTTCCAGCTGATATATAATATTTACTGTTCTCTTTCCTTTTGCTTGACCTGTTTCCTTAGGTTCTTAGTAAACCACACAGGCACTTTTCCTCTCTTATTGTAAAGTTGTTTATTAGGGATCAAACATTCTTCCAACTCATGAAGCTTGTTTTTAATTCTAACGCATAGGGAATTTGCATCATCCGTGTATCCCTATACCAAACCAAGTGCTTCAACTCTTCCTTTATCTACCTAAAATCCATCCTACCATAGTTTTTAATTATAGTTTTCCCCTGCACCACTTTAGTGGGTATAGTAAGATCAAACTTCACAATATTATCGTCACATCTAATCAAAGGTTCCAGTACTTGGATTTCCCTTTTGTTATCTACTCTGTTTGTTAAAATGAAGTCCAATTTGTTGGTAGATAGACTAGGTAGTCCGTTTGTGTCAGATCATCACAGACCGGTATCCAGCAGACATTGTTCTTGATTATTTGTTGTGTGGTACAACTGCCAATCAATGCCAGGAGCATTGAAATCCCCCATGATTATAACATCATTGTCCAGAGCTATCTTATTGATGTCATATAGGAAATGTTGGTGTTCCCAAATGTTAGTGTCAGGTGGCCTATATACTGTACCCATCGTTAACTTCTTGTCGTTGTTTAATATTAGCTCAATCCATGTGCTATCAAGACATATTTGCTGGAAAATCTACTGATGTACCTAACAGTTAAGCCATCTGTAACATACATTGCGATCCCCGACTTTACCTTCCCTATTTGTGTCTATTAGTTTACACCATCAATATGCTGACCCTTTGTGGGTACACCCTTCTACCATGTTTTTGTAATGATTTGCTATATCAATGTCTTTTTCCAGCATTAATACTTCAAAGTCTGTCTTCTTAATGTTTGGGCTTCTTGCATTTACCATTAATATTCTTACATTAGTTTGGTGCTTTCTCCCTTTCTTTTATTTTGCTCAATGTATGTGTCTGATGCGATCTGAATCCCTGTTGCCCCACGCAGTGTAGTTTTTTGTATCATTTACACTGGTATTTATGAGAGCATAAAACATATTCCCCAATTTTCTAACTCCCTTTTTATTTGTGTAGTCCATCGTAGCTAAACATATCACAGGCACCATCATATTCCTCATAGTGTTGTCTCTTCACCAGGAGATAGTCAGTTGCATGTTCTCCCAGTGGGGCACTCCCCTGTTCGACCTTTTACCTCCGGTAGAGCGTGAAGCTGAGAGCTGTTTGTACTTTGGGGGCCCCATGGTGTAGCTCACTGATTTGGGGGGATGCCTTTACAAGGGCTCCGGGCCACATGTACGCCTTCCTTCCCTTTCCTCTGATCCACAAAGTGGTCGAGGTGTGGAGGGACAAGGCGCAGATGATCCTGGTGGCTCCGGACTGTTCGCACCAGTTCTTACACCCAGATCTCCTCAACCTCAGCAGTAGACCTCCGTGGCGCTTGCCTCTGCGACTGGACCTACTCTCTTGCCATCAGGGGAAGGTCTTGCACTCAGACCTTCAATCCCAGCACCTGACAGCCTGGTTCATGAGCGGCTAGAGTTCCAGGATTTAGGTCTCTCTGATGAGGTTCTCTGCTTTGTCAAGGCCCCTTGGAATGGGTGGACTTGCCAGTGCTATGCCTTCAGGTGGAAGAGATTTTCCATTTGGTGCCTGTTGTTTTGTTCTGTGGCTAGCATCCTGGACTATCTATGGTCCCTGTTGGGCCTGAGGTTGACAATCCTCAAGGTTCACCTGGCAGCCACCTCTGCATACCAGGCGTGGGCCAGTATGCCTATGGTGGTGCAGCTGAAGGTGGTCGGGTGATTCTTTAAGGACCTTGACCACATTTCCCCTTTGGTGCATGAACCACCACCACCTTGGGACTTGTTGCTGGTACTAGTAGTGCTCATGGGCAGGCCATTTAAACCAGTGCACAGGTGTCTCATCTCCCACCTGTCGTGAAAGACCACCTTCTTTGGGGCTATCACGTCCGCCAGAAGGATCAGCGAGCTCCAAGTTTTCTCAGTGAAGTCTTCATACCTGGTTTTCCACGAGGACAAGATTGTCCTCTGCCGTATCCCAGAGTTCCTTCCGAAGGCTGTTTCAGAGTTTCACCTTAACCAGGTGGTTAACCTCCCAGTGCATTTAATCACTCCAACCTCGGAGGCCAAGCACGGGCTCCACATGTTTCTCTTTTTTTTTTTTTTTTTTTAATTGTTTAACCAGGAGTGGCACACTAAGCTGAAAGCTTTTTTACAGTTGCAACCTGGGAGCACAGGGAAGTTAAGTGACTTGCTCAGGGTCACACAGTATGCAAGTGGGGACTGTGGGATTCAAACCCAGGTCTCCAGATTTGCAGTTCAGAGCCTTAAACCACTGCGTTATACTGTCTACGTTGGACCTGAGACTAGCGTTTGCTTACTATACAGAGTGCACAGCTGGAGTTCGTGAAGAGGTGCGCCAGCTATTTGTCACCTACTCTGAAGCCACACCTGGCAGACAGGCAACTGAGCAGATGATTGGCAGGTGGATTGCATCATGCATCAACTTCAGCTATATAGGTTGTCTGGTAGGGAGCCTTCCATTGGGCTAAGGGCTCATTCAACCAGACATACTGCTGCCTTGGTGGCTGCTTCCAGGGACATCCCTATCCAGGAGATCTGCAGGGCTGCTACCTGGAAGTCCGCACACACATTAATCTCCTGTTATCACATCAACCTTGAGTCATGCTGGGATGCGGGTTTTGGGGCCTTAGTTCTCCAATCCCTCTTTCCAAAGTAGGGGTGTGCGCCTTCCCCCCTCCTCCTGAAGAACTACTGGGAGTCTGCCTATGTGTGGATAGTGCGCCATATTCACATCCCTAGAAATGAGGGTTACTCCTGTGACCGTCGTTCTAAGACTGGTATATGGTGCATATCCACATGACCTTCCTGACCTCCCCTGGTAAGTGGCACACAGATCCTTGCTTCCAACATGCAAGATCTAATGTCACGGAGTGGTGCTGAGGAGGATACCACCCAAATGGGTGGGAGCAGCTTGGCTTGAAGACCTTCTGGCAAGATTTAAAGGGGAAGGAAGCGTTGTCTAAATGTGGATGTGCACTATATACCACTCCTAGAACTACAGTTACAGGTGAGTAAAAACGGGTTACTCGCTTGTAACAGTAGTTCTGGGAGTGTTATATGATGTTCAGCCACACTTCAGGCAGTGTCCTTTCCCTATAAGAATTCACCAGAATGTCTTTAAGCTGGTTTCTCCCACCCACCTGGGTGGTACCTCCATCTGCATCACCCTGTGACGTCAGATCTTACCTGCTGGAAGCAAGACTGGTGTACCACTTGTCAGGGGAGGTCGAGTGAGACAGTGTGGATGAACACCATATACCACTCCTAGAACTACTGTTACAGTTGAGTAGCCTATTTTTCTAGGGACGTGGATATGGTGTTCTATCCACACTTCAGGCAGACTCCTAACAGTTCACTGGGAGGCAGGGGCAAGGTGCACATCCCCTACTTGGGAAATAAAGATTGGAGAACTGAGGCCCCAAAACAAGCATCCCAGGGTGACTCAAGGTTGATGTGGTGGTGGTAAATGAAGGTGTGTTGGCTTCCAGGTAGCAGCTCTGCAGATTTCCTTGATGGGGACGTACCTGGAGGCAGCCACCGAGGCAGCAGTATGGTGAGTGGAATGAGCCCTTTGCCCAACGGAAGGCTCCCTACCCGCCAACCTATAGCAGATGTCGATACAGGATACAATCTACCTGCCAGTCATCCACTTAGCTGTCTGTCTGCCTGGTGGTGCCTCAGCATAGGTGACAAATAGCTGGCAAGCCTCTTCCCAAACTCCAGCCATGCGCTCCTTGCAATAGGCGAGTGCGCGCTGCAGGTCCAGAGAATGTTGCCTGTGCTTGGCTTCTGAGGTGTGGCTGGTGAAGTACACCGTGAGATTAATCACCTGGTTAAGGGGAAAATTGGACGCAACCTTCGGGATGAATTTCGGGTTGGGGCAAAGGACAACTTTGTCCCTGTGGAAGACTAGGTAAGGAGACTCCCCCGAGAGTGACTGTAGCTCATTGATCCTTCTGGATGATGTGATAGCTACTAGGAAGGTGGTGTTCCACAACAGGTGACATGTCACACCTGTGCATTGATTTGAATGGCTTGCCTATGAGTTTGCCAACACCAGCAACAAGTCCCAAGGTGGTGGTTCACACTCCAGAAGGGAAATGTGGTCAAGGCCTTTAAGAAAAGCACCAGATCACCTTTTCCTGTGCCACCGACTGCTGACTGGCCCGCGCCCGGTAGGCAGAGATGGCTGCCAGGTACACTTTAAGGGTTGTTGACCGAAGACCTGACAGAGAGACCAAACGTAGTGGAGAATGCTAGCCACCAGGCAAGATAAGGGGTCGAGCCCCTTGCCCTGGCACTAAATGGAGACACTCTTCCATTTGAATGCGTAGCATTTTCAGGTTAACTCCTTCAGAGATGCCTCAACCACAGTGAGGACATCTTCGGAGAGACCCAAAGCCTGGAACTCTAGCTGCTCAGGAACCAGGCAGTCAGGTGCAGGGATTGAAGGTCTGGATGGAGTACCTTTCCCTGATTGATGGAGATCAGGTCCGGACGGAGAGGAAGACGTCTTGGGAGCCTGCTACTGAGGTGGAGGAGATAAGAGTACCAGAACTGGTGTGGCCAATCTGGTTTTCACCAGGATCACCCATGCCTTGTCCCTCCTGGCCTTGAGCAACAACTTGTGGATCAAGGGAAACTGAGGGAAGGCATAGAGGAGGCCCAGGGTCCAGGGCCTTGAGAAGGCAGCCCCCTTGCAGTGTTCCTTGCTGAGGGGGCGGGCACAGAACAGCCTCAGGTTTGTGTTCTCTCTAGAGATAAAATTGAGACGCCTCGCCCACTCGACTGAGGGTGTCTGCAAGCTGGTTGTAGACACGGGTCACATGAATTGTCAGATCAGCCTTCAAACTGTGCACGAGGGTCCACACCTGGAGAGCTTCCCTGCACAGAGGAAGGGAGTGTCCCACCCTGCTTGTTGAGATAGTACATGGTCGTTTTGTTTGTCTGGACCTGAACCACCTGACCCCAAATGTGTGGAGCAAAAGCAGTCCGCACCAGCCGAATTACCCGACACTTCTGTGGACTCTGTGTTCCCTAGGTGGGCACCCAAGCCCATGAGAGCATCGGTTGTCAGGATGACTGGCCCTGGGTGGACAGACAGGACACCTTCCTGCAGATTTTCTGGGACTAACTACCACTGGAGGGCGTTTCTGACATCCTGACACCAGGCTCAGTGTTAACTGTGGTTCCCATGGTTCATGCAAGAGACAAAACTACATGCACTGGCATGTTCCCACTTGCAGAGGGAACAGGTTTTGTATGTTAATTTGGACTCCCTGAACCTCCAGGTTTGGGAGCCCTATCTCGCATCTCTGTCATATAAGCCCCCTTAAGCTCGTTTAAATGGTAGTACTGTATTGCTAGTTGTCCTTAGTGTTGCACTACTTAGTCTTTATTTGTATTTAATAGGCTTTCGTAATTAGTTTAGTCTTTGCTCATGTCTGAGTACACAATTCAGTATTACTCGGTATTCTGTGCTATAGGTTTCATAAGCTGCAGTTTTTAACTGTGTTTATTCTGTTTGTATGCTTGTTATGTGAATGGCTTTTCAATAAAAGCTAACATTACAAACGAACAAAATTTAACTCTAAGGTAAAAGGTTTCAGTTCCTGTGTTTCAAAAGAAAGGGCCTCTTTAAATGAAACACACATTGAATGAGTAGGAATTGTGTTGTGGAATGATAGTTCTCACAAGAGGTGTTCTGGGATCAGTTTTCCTCTTCCAGCTGATCTGGGACCAGTTCGTGTCAGAGACACGTATAACTACAAGCCCAGCCAGTATAGCCTAGTGGTTGTGGCCCAATATTGTGGATCGGGGACATGCATTTAAATCCTGACTCTCCATATTGTCCTTTAGCATCACATTTTACTCAAGTGATGAACCATGGCAGTGTAAGGTTAGAATAGTAAATGTACACTAACCAGGGTTAATTACAAGAAAGAATACCTCCTCACTCACGGGAACTGCTCTCCGAACAGGTCTCCTGGGCACAATCCATCTAGAGCAGGAAGATGTGAGATAGCTAGGAATTCAGTTCAGGTTCCTAAAATACTGTCCAGGTTCTCTACTGGCATTTAGTGTGAACTTGCCTGACTTCCACTGCTAGCCCACTGCAGTGCAGTGGGATTGGAATTTACTAATTTTCAATCCCACTGCCCTGCAGCTAGAATACTGTATTGCATATGGGAAAGTTATTGGACTATTCAGCACCACTAGGTATTGCAAATGAAACTGAGGAATAATGTGCCCATCTCACCTGCTGTACTCCTCTGCAAGCGTGTATATACACTCACCTATATCCATGATTATTGCATTTTGTTATATTGGGAGATCACAGATTTGCCCCAAGCTGTGTACACTAGGTTTTTGTTCCAAAATCAAATGTGTACTTTGACAGCCTGTTTGTAAAGGAGGTTTGTGTTAGTGTCCCGCATGGCCCAGTTGTTAGATTTCTGAGATTACTGGAGACATTTACTGGTTCTGATTCATACATTAAGCTAACCAAAACGTCAGGTTGTAATATGCGTCTCTTTACTGTTTCAAAATACATCCTCTGCTGGCAGTTAATGCAATATTTAATAATGGAGCCATAATTGGTTTACTAATGGGGATCCAGATCTGTGTTTTACTCATGAGACTAGAGTCCCCAAGACTGATAGATTCATCTGTGTGTGTGTGTCCCCCATTCTTCCTTGGTGTCCACCGTCACCTGCAGGCCCCTGCCCCCAACAGGGCTCCAATTTTTGGGGACGGGTACTGTACTCGTCATTTTGAAAGTGAGGTGAGTAAAGCCAATTTCAGATATGTATATGTGTCTGGACAGAGTGGAGTGAGGAATACATTTTTAAAAATGTAGTTTTTTTTCTTAGACAAGAATTGATCAGGTGCCAGCAGTGCTCCAGCCACTTGCCGGGTTTTAAATAAGTGAGTAAAACAAAACTGGGATATGCACGAGTGCTGCAAATCTGGAAAAAACTCCCGTTGAATAACCAGTTATGATATGAAGCATTGTTCTGTGGAGTATGGCGCAATTACAGATGTTGCGTGAATATTGGTACTCGTTAAAATAAATTTCTGAAGAGTATTTCCTAAAATAAGGTGAGTAAAGTAGGTTGGTTCTCGCCTTCTCTGGAGCATTGCACACACTCATTCTTTCTTGCCAGCAGCATATCACATCTTTCCTGATAACTGTCAGCTGTTTAGCAACAAGTCATTTATAACAGAAGAGTGACCAGCTCAATGTTATGTACACTGCAGTGTTTTATATGGTTGGTGGTGGTAAGAATTGCCACAGCTTTTATTTTATTAAGGGAAACCGGCTTAAAAATACAGTACCAAAAATATTGCTGTACCTTGTTTGTTCTGTGTTCACAGCCATGTATTTTTGGGGGTTAGAGGGGTAAACACAAGGGCATAGACACATGATTGTTAGGGTGTGGAGTGTGGCAAAGACATGTTGCAGAGTGTTGGCTTCGGTTTAATCTCCCAATTCAGTTTGGCTTACTTTTTTAGGGGAGTTTTCTGCCCCTACTCAGCATGGGGACCCACAGATCAATGGCACATTTTGTGTTTGGTTTGATGCTGGCTTATATAAAATATTGATTAAGACATCTCCTCCTGTTTCATGCCAGATTACACTTTCATTTAAGCTGTGGCGCCTCAATTACTGTCTGTTTTGGAGGGAATGAGAAGTCTTTAAGAGATGAGAAGTTAGTTTATCCGTGCTAATACTTTGATTTTTCTCTCCTTTTTTTCTCTTTTTCCCCACAGTAGGCAACCAGCTAGGGGCCCTGGTACATCAAAGGTACGCAGTAGGTTATGTTTTATTATTTATTGATCGATTTTAATTGTCTATTGATCTGCCATCTGCACTTGAGTCTAAGAAAGCTTAAAGCCGAGAGATCTATCAATAGGTTCTGGGCAGCAGTGAAGCTTTACTTACTTTCCCTTTCTCCTCCAGGAAAAACAAAACAAAGTTAAGAATTATTTAAAAAACAGTGTAATGACATATCCAGTTTTAAGCATTTTGGACTTGTACAGTTCTGAAGGCTTCCGTGTACGCTTGCTGTACTGAAATCTCAGGTATATCAGTGCTCTATATGCCACTGAAAAGGTAGCTGTACTCCAGTCAAGTTTTTATTTGGCCAGCTAAAATTTCAGTAAGCAGTTTGCATCAGTATCTGAAAACTTAGCAGCAGAATTATTTTTAAAATGCTATGCAATGCCCACTAGCATCCCACTCTTACGGCTACCTGTGTACACCCACCATGCCACCCCTTACTGATGTTGCTCACCTACCAGACCTCCGTTTCCCCCGGCAACCCATGGGACTGGCTTGTCCCTACCATGGGCCTCCTCTGACCTAGAAAAGGAGTGCTTTGCCTTGACATCCTCTGTAGCCAGCTTATCTCTGACCTAGAGGAGGGGGCACCTATATATCTGGGTGCCAGATGGAGGGCTGCTGGTATGTGGGTGAGTACAGCCATCATCCTGTGTGTTGGAGCAGTAGATCCACTACTTTAAACATGAAGTCTTGCTGTATTCTGACTATCGCAGTTAGCTCCAGCCTTTAAACTGCCCAGGAGAACAAAGAGTTAACTTTTCTATGCATGGCATAGAATGCTGAGCTCGAGCTTGGTTGAGGTCTCTGTCTGTTTCCCTTTGAATTTAAACCGTCAGATTCTGTACTCCGCCTTACTGAGCAGTCGCTCCGGAGATTTCTCCTACAGCTCTGTTCGACAGTCGGTTAAAGTGTTAAGTATCTGTTTTAAACTAAAATTTATTCCGCATAGTCGGTTCAGTCTCCGTCTGCGGTACCGTGTGGGTACTAGATAGGTTTTATTCTGATTTTCTGTGTAGAAATTGTAAAAGTGTTAGATCGGTTCGGCTGAACCGATCATTTGTAGTGAATCCTTGTGTTTTACTTTTGTGTGTGGTTACTGGTCCTTGAAAAAAAAAAAAAAGTGTTTTGAACGTTTTTTTCCAATACCCATGACATGGCTAGGAACCAATAAGGGAGTCTTGCCTGGCGGTTGCCATAAAAAGGGTAAGTTGGTTAGGTTGGCCATGTCTGAGAACCCAAGAAAAAAGACGGGCCCACTGGGTTTCAGCACAGCAGTGAGTGTGGGGAGGTCTTTGCTAAGGCCGATACCCACACCACCTGTGTTGATTGTCTGGGGTTTGAACACCTCGATACAGACTGCCAGACATGTAAAAATTTTCCTAAATCTACCCTTGAAAAGAGATTAGGTAGACTGAGGGAAAAGGAGGCCGAGACGTCCGCTGACCCGGATGGTCAGCCCGGTTCGGTTCCAGCCGAACCAGGAGCGCCCTCTGACCAGGGTGATACTTCTTCGTGCAAGAGGAGAGCCGATCCTGAGGGATTGGTTCCTACAAAAAGAAAACTGAAAGAGAAATCTACGGTTCAGATCTAGAAGTTCATGTTCCGACCGCCAAGAAAATAGCCGGAGCGATTCGGATTGTGGAATTGCTTCGCCCGGTTCCGACCGATCCGGCACCTTTTGGTAGGGGTTCGGTTCAGTCGGTTCACCCGGTTCAAGATTATACCCCTGAAGACTTTTATGAATCTGAGTTTGAGGAGGAGGGGGAGTTTGAAGATGATGAAGGTGATGGTCAAAGTCTGGATGTGCCAGTGGAACCGGACATCTCCCCAGACAGACCTTCGGGTGTATCCCCTCCTAGGCTTTGAGTCCCTTTCCCACTTTGTTTTACAGAAAGGTGGCTGAAACCCTCCAGCTTCCTATGGAGGAGGCAGTGGAGGATCAAGAGGATCCTGATTATGTGGAAATGATGGACATCCCAGATTCCAGGAGACTGTCTATTCCCCGTAACAAATGTTTTGGGAAGCAGATACAAAAAATCCTAGTGTCTCCCAATTCTATACCTCCTGTTGACAGAAGGATGGACAAGAGGTATACACTATCAGGCTCAGATACAGAGTTTTTATACCAGCAATGCAGCCATGTTGGGGTAGTGCAGGCTGCTGCCTGTGACAAGGCAAACATTCCCTTGGCTTCACACCCCCCCAGACAAAAACTCCAGGAAGATGTATGCCTGGCAAAAAAACAGTACATGGCATCTTCCTTGGGACTCAGGCAGGCGAATTATGTGGCCTATACAGCCAGGTGTCAGAAGTCCAGGTGGGACACTGTACTGGCACTGGCTAAGCAGGCTTCCCCCCAAGCTGGCCAAGGAGCCGGAGGAGGTGGCTGCTGATGGGATTGAGGCATCAAAGGTACAGTTTCATGCTGCTGTGGACTCCAGTGATGTGTCATCGAGAGTCATGGCTACATCTGTGGCTCTTCGGAGGATGGCTTGGCTCAAATGTACTAGCCTCTTACAGGACACCCAGGCTAAGGCTATGGATTTTCCTGTGGTGGGTAATTCTCTGTTTGGGGAGCAGACAGAGAATTACATGAAAAAGATGGATGAGTACAGGACCACTTATAGGAGTGCTCGGGCCAAAGAAAGTCAAGCAACTCCTCAAAGGCAGCAATCTAAGGGCAGGCCTTTTCATAGGCCATTTTACCAAGCACAGGCCTCCTCTTCCTTTTCACAGAGGGGGTTCTTTAGAGGGAGAGGCAGAAGGGGGATGAGCAGGGCTGCATCCACCCCCTCAGCCTAAGGCTCCTGCCAAGCAGACACCCTGATGGGTCTGCCCGGGTCGACTCTCCTATTCCTGTAGGGGGCAGGTTGGCTTACTATGTCCAGGACTGGATGTCTTGTTACATCAGATAAGTGGGTCCTGGAAGTAGTAAGCCAGGGACTGGTTCTCAGCTTCAAAAAATTTCCAAAGATGAGAACCAGATCTCTTCCACCTGCAGGTCTCTCCAAGACCCTTGCCCTGGAGGCAGAGGTTTCATCTCTTCTGGCTCTAAGAGCCACAGAGAGAGTTCCTACCCTACACTGGGGAAAAGGTCTGTACTCCAGATACTTCCTTACCCCAAAAACGACAGGGGAGTGGCGACCCATCCTAGATCTAAGATACAAACATCTTCTAAAACCAAAGTTAAAGATTGTAACTCTGGGAATAATTCTTCCCTCTCTAAGGCCAGGGGACTGGCTAGTCTCCCTGGACCTCAAAGATGCCTACTTTCTTATTCCTATCAGGTGCTCCCACAGAAAGTACCTCGGGTTCAAGTTGCCCTCAGGCCATTATCAGTTCAAAGCAATGCCCTTTGGCCTAACATCAGCTCCAAGGGTCTTCACAAAGTGCCTGGCAGTAGTTGTTGCCTTTCTAAGAAGGCAAAAGATTTCCATTTTTCCATATCTGGACGATTGGCTCATAGTAGGTCAGTCTCCAGACCAGCAAGCGACTCAGCAAGTGCTCACTTCTCTGGGTTTCCTTCTCAACCTCCCTAAATCAGTTCTTGAACCAGTTTACCTTTGTAGGGGCAGAGCTGGATACTGTCAAAACAAGAGCCTTTCTTCCCCTGGAAAGGGCAAGGGTTCTTATAGATCTGGCTTCGTCCTTCACCCTTCAGGTGTCCCGACCAGCAAGGCACTTCCTCCAGCTTTTGGGCCACATGGCAGCTTCCACAGCAGTGGTCCAAGGGGAAGATTTCAGATGAGGAATATTCAGTTCCATCTGAGGGCCTTTTGGTCACAGAGGAAGGACCCTGTTACCAAACTGATTCCAGTTACTCAAACACTGATCCAGGTTCTTCAGTGGTGGCAGGATCAGGACAATTTAAACCAAGGTGTCTCTTTTGTCACTCAGTCTCATTCGATGGTCCTTGCCACGGATGCTTCTCTCTTGGGGTGGGGAGCTCATCTGGGGGATATCACAGCCCAAGGACTGTGATCTCCCCAGGAGTCCCTCCTTCATATCAATCTCCTGGAACTCAGGGCAGTGTTTCATGCACTGCAAGCTTTTTCCCAGTTGGTGCAGAACAAGGTGGTTCAGGTTAGGACAGACGACACCACCACCATGTGGTACATCAACAACCAGGGAGGCACTCTGTCTATGGCCTTGTGCATGGAAGCCATGAAATTGTGGTCCCTGGCTTACTCCCTGCAGACCTCTCTGATAGCAGTCTACCTTCCAGGAAAGGACAGTGTGCTAGCGGATGCACTGAGCAGGATTTCCCAGGGCCATCACGAATGGTCCCTGGACCCCCTGGCTTTGAGAGTGTTTTTTTCAAGGTGGGGCACTCCAGAGATAGCTCTTTGCAGCCCCAGACAGTCACCAACTTCCTTTGTTTTGTTGCAGACCCCCAGTCTTGGGTTCCGTCCTTCTGGATGCTCTGATTTTAAACTGGGAGGGAAAATGTCTGTATGCCTTCCCTTCCTTTCCTCTCCTGTTCAAAGTCCTAGTCAAGATAAGGTCACGACCTTGCAAAGTGATCCTGATTGCTCCGGACTGGGCCAGACAGCCTTGGTACCCCCTGCTGCTGTTTCTAAGAGTCCATCTTCCCCTGTCTCTTCCCAGGAATTACAACCTATTAACCTCCTCTTGGGGGAGGATTTGGTACCCCAATCTTCGGTCCCTCAATCTCAAAGCATGGCTCTTGAAGAGCTAGAGTATGCAGATTTGCATCTGTCCCAAGGAGTTCTGGATATTCTCAAAGCCTCTTGAAAGTCTGCCACCATAAAGACTTACAACTCCAAATGGAAAAGATTGAGCATTTGGCGTTCCAAGAAGCATATATCCCCAGACACTGCTGAATTGCCTACAGTTCTGGATTATTTGGTCTATCTTAATGGTCTAGGCTTTAGACCAGCTACTCTTAAGGTACACTTGTCAGCTGTTTCTGCTTTTCTGTCAGTGGGAAAACATTGCTTACTGTCATCTCACCCTGTATTCTGCAAATTTTTTAAAGGATTGCTTCATACCAATCCTCCCTTTAGGGATCCTGCCCCTGCCTGGGACTTAAATGTTTGCATTGCCCAATTTATGCAGCCTCCTTTTGATCCTATGTCCACAGCAGAGCTTAAGTACTTGACTTGGAAAACTGTGTTTTTGGTAGCCATCACCTCTGCCAGACGTATTAGTGAATTGCAAGCCCTGTCAGTGGAACCTGATTTTTATCTGTTTTCATAGAGATAAAGTGGTCCTTAGAACCAATAGGAGGTTCTTGCCCAAAGTGGTGTCAGACTTCCACTTAAATCAATCCATGTCTCTCCCTGTCTTCTTCACTGATCATTCTTCCTCAGGGGAGAGAAGGCTACACAGTTTGGATGTTGAGAGCCCTTAGCTACTACATAGAGCGTACCACGGGTCACATGTTTGACTCCCTCCAGTTATTCCTCACTTATGGGGAAGTGGGAAAAGGCAAACCTGCCACCAAGGGAACTGTTGCCAGGTGGATTGTGTCTTGTACACAATTCTGCTATGAGAAACTAGGAAAGATCCCATCCTCAGGCCTGAGGGCTCACTCTACAAGAGTTACAGGTGCTTCCCTGGCTGCTGCCAGGGATATCCCTCTCTTAGAAATTTGTCAAACAGCCACCTGGAAAACAGTCCATACCTTTACCAAGCATTACTCTCTGGGTATCTAGCCTAGGAGTGATGCTCGGTTTGGCACAGCAGTACTTCAGAGCCTATTCCCAAAGTAGGTTCTGTCCCTCCTCCATGGAGGTACTGCTTGATAGCCTGCAGTAGTCAGAATACAGCAAGACTTCATGTTGTTTGAAGAAAAAATTACTCACCTCAGTAATTGTTTCTTCTAATGGAGTCTTGCTGTATTCTGACCTCCCTCCCTGCCTCCCCTCTCAGAACCTGTGTTTGGGAAGTGGGTGGGCTGGTGCAGTGTTGCACCCTAGAGGTGCCTATTACACACCCTCCCTTTATTTGTTTGGGTGCTTTTTGTTGTTATTGTTGCCCCTTTTGGGGTTAGTTTTTGGTTTTGGGTTTTTCCTGGCTTGAGTCTTTTTTGGGAATCCAAAACTCCTTGTTGCCAGTTGGCTAGTAAAATTTTTTTTTTTTTTTTTTTTTACAATTTCCACATAGGGTTAGTGAGTTGTTGCTTGTAAGAATCTGACTGTTTAGATTCAAAGGGAAACGGACAGAGACCTCAGCTGAGCTCGAGCTCAGCATTCTATGCCATGCATAGAAAAGTTAACCCTTTGTTCTCCAGGGCAGTTTAAAGGCTGGAGCTAACTGCGATAGTCAGAATACAGCAAGACTCCATTAGAAGAAACATAATTACTGGTGAGTAATTTTTTCTTTTTGCCCACCCCTCCTGTCTCATTGACACATACCTGCTGCTACCAGCCTGTGAGTACCTTACTGCACGTGGTCAGCCACACCATCCATGGCACTTCAACTATGCTACCAGCATAGAGCAGTGTGCCAAACACCCTCCTCCTGGGAGAAGAGCTTCCAGCGGCTGCTTTGAGCCTTCCCTCCCAGTCTCCACTTCTGACATCCTCGAATCAGACCACAAACCCAGGTCGCCAGCGGGCCAGAATGATCCTCCATTGAGTGGCACCATGGAGCTGTTAGCATGATTTTTAAAAAAGGGTCACTTTTAATGTTGACGTAGGACAATGGTGGGGAGGAGGCGCTCACTCTACCTCTTGTCAGAAGCCACAAAACCAAAATCCTTATTTACTACTTGTATTATATGCACGTGGACTCCAGCGTTTTGCCCATTTAGGGCTTCTCCAGGGGAAGTGTGTTCTGGATGTTCTCAGTAAGATTTTCTCCCACAATTATTTGAATATAACTCACAAAGCTTAAGACCTGGCTGCATGGCACGACAGGAACTCTGCACCGAAGGAGATGCTGGAGGATGTAATTCCACAT
The DNA here is from genome assembly GCA_016271365.2 of Neoceratodus forsteri. NCBI lineage: Eukaryota > Metazoa > Chordata > Ceratodontiformes > Ceratodontidae > Neoceratodus > Neoceratodus forsteri. The sequence continues at coordinate 493,850,812 of JADMNL010000022.1, forward strand.
AAACTCTAAGGCGTTTTGGAGATTTTTTTTCTCTGAAGTCTTGTGCCTTCCCCGAATATATGGTGGACTGGAACTCTCTCAGGCAGTCCATTCACCTGCTGCTCTACCACCCACTGTGACCATCTGCTCCTTCAAAGTAGTTGGCGCTCCCCGGGCCCCAAACCGTGAGATCAAGGGGTGGAAGCAGAGGCCTAGTGTTAGGTGTGTGGTGGTCAAGGCACTGGGATGCTGTCACCTATCCGGCCCACAGGAGATTTTCGGATGCTTCCCCACCCCCGAACGTTGCGTGTGGTGACGCCATGGCGCACGGCAACCCCGACGTCTGCCATGCTCCCCTTCTTTGCTGGTCCAGGATCCTGCAGTACCCCTGGTCTTCACCTGGGGTTACTGGGACCCCGGACAACCCCAACACCCTCCTCCTGGGAAAGGAGAGCAGTCCTGGGGTCACTTGATCCCTTCCCTCCCTGCTGACACACTGCGCCTGAGCTCGCTCCTGAACCCGGGTCGCCGACGTGGCACGAAGTGTGGCATCCAGCGCCTCAACCCTCCGCGCCACCGGGCCGGCCGTCTTGTGGCTTCTTAAAAGAAGTGTGCCTCCCCCCCAAAAAATCAGTTCTCCTAGGACATGGCTGATCTTCCAGTGGTGGCTCCTGGCCTACATGTATATTGAGAAACTTGGCTTTTCCCTGAAACCGTGTGGACCACGGACTTAATTGAATTTTGATTCAGAAAGGGAGCTGAATCACCCGTCTGTAACCTAACACTGACTATGGTCAGATAGTTATCTCAGTTCTTTTCTGGAGATGTGAAGGAAGGATGGTACTGCTTTGGCCTACCCACTCTGATTCTAGAAGAGCTGGTGCTAGACGTCTGAGAAAGCAGTCTGCTGTAGTTGGTTTGCAGTTGGCGGAGGGAGGGCCAGTGCCATTTTTCCTAAGAATCCTCCAGAGAGAACGAAAATGTTTTACTGAAGAATTTTTTTTTGGCTTACAGTAGTGTGATTCAGTGAGAGTGCAGGTGCTTCCTTACTGATGTGAAAATAAATCTGTGCTGTTTTGCTCCCACAGTGAACATGACCTGCTTTAAAGAGCTAGTGCGACAAATGGCAGGCAGAAAATCTTATTCATTTTAAGAGTAGTCTGTTACTTTTTCCTTCTGGAGTATTTTTCTTTTACCATATGCTCATTAGAAGGTTTTCTATCTGGTAGTATTAGGTGTGATGTGAAGAGCAGTAGTTTACCTGGAGACTGACGTATCTAGATCTTATCTGTGTCAGTCTTCACCATTCATCACTGTTGGGTACTTGGCCGGAGGTCAGGACCCTGCGGGGGCTTTTAGGTGGGTGGAGCCGGCACACCGTGGCGCCGCCCTCGAGGCCGACACACTGCGTGGCGCTCGCGGGTTGGCCGTTAGGCTGCGTCGACTCCGCCTGCCTGCCAGTTCTTCGTCTCCCACCGTAGAGGTCACACCTCGTGTGGAGCTGCTGCGCTAGAGGTCTAGTCACCCCGGACCACCCTCGGCGAGTCGGAGGTGACCTGGGCGGTCGGCCGTTATATCCGGATTCCTCGGATTCAGACGTTGCCGGCTTGCATTCTCATCCAGGCAATAATGAGTCAACCGTTGGCTTGGAGACAGAGGAAGGCCCCTCGTCTTTTCAGGGCATTCTTCGCCTCATCTGAGAGTCCACAGGGATACCCCTGGAGCCAATCCAGAAAATGGTGGAGTACCCTCTTACGGACATCCTTAAGAGAGGGGATACCCCGATGGACTTTTCTTGTGGCCGAGGCTATTGTTGGCCCGGCCCTGGAACTCTGGCAGTGCCTGCCTCTTGTCCAGCTCTGTCTGCCCACATGGCCCGCAAGTATGTGGTGCCCATGGGGTCCCTTGCGGGGTTCACAGAGCACCCTTCGGCTGAGAGCCTGGTGACTTCCTCTGTGTTTAGGCATGCTGGCAGTTCTGCCGACACTGACCGACCTAATAAAGAGTCCAAGCTTTTGGACCATTCTGCCAGGAACGTCTATGCGGCTTCCTCTTTGGGCCTTCGTCAGGCAAGTTCAGCCGTCATCATGGCACACTTCTCTCATGCCCTTCTAGGGTCTCTGGATGAAGTTCTCCCACATCTCCCTGCAGGCATGCAGACCACAGTCAAGCAGGTCCAGGATCAGGACCGAGTTGTTACCAAACAGCAGATTCAGATGGCCCTGGACATTGGGGATTCTTGTGCCCGTTCGATGGCTGACGCAATTGCCTCTCGTTGTAGGGCTTGGCTGAGGCTCTACTCCTTCCCGGCGGATACCCAGCACAAACTGGCTGACGTGCCCTTCCTAGGGACTGACCTGTTCGGCCCGGGAGTGGCTGGTCACCTTTAGCACATTGAGCAGTCCAGTGCCACCTTTGATGCTACTTCTGCCAGGGGTTCTTCAGGCAAGAACCAGCTGAAGAAAAAGCCTTTTCTTCCCCTGCGGCTCAGCAGTCCTCCTTTCAAGGTGGACAGCAGCACCAGCAACAGCAGCAGGCTCAAGCTTGGCTCCCCAGGCCCAAAAAGAAGGCAGAGGTTCAGGTCCTGGAGTCTCCATCTCCAAGCCTGCTCAGTGACTGGGCAGGGGCCGTCAACTCCTCTCCCGTCACCTCAGCTCTGGATCTGTAATCGAAACACCCTTAGTGTGTAGGGTAAATAATAATACAGATTCTTGTGTCTCTAAGACTGCCAAGAAATATTCGTAAACATGCAAGGAGTACTAATAAAGTTTATTATACTACTTACACGAAGCATGTGACAGAGAAAATCACAAGGGAGATGAGTTTCTCACCACTTCTTCTGAAGAATGTACATAATCTCCAGAATTGTAGCTCTTAGGTTGTCTAAGACCTTGTCTGTCTCCCCGCTCTCCTAGAGTACTAATCCTTATAGAGGTGAACTAGTAGTGTCCAGAGAGCAAACAATAGGTTTGCAGACAACTATATATTACAGATAACAGCATATCAACAGCGATTACAACATAATTACAGATATGAGAAACAATATGTATTGGTCCCAAGTCATTCTCCATTGGATAATAACTTAGGAAACAAAATTACTAATGAGTATCATATGAAACAGAATATGCTTCCATTAACATTATAGCTTAGACAAAAGAAATGCTGACTGGTTCAAACTACATGCAGCATTTCTTGCTTACATACAGTATAAAACATAGAGACGTAACAAATGATTTTCTCTCTGTCAGCTTGCTTAGACAAAGAGAACTGATGACGGGACTCTTATTACACGTGGCATATCTGCCTGAGTGCAATACACACACTTATAATTATATGAGAATATAAGTATACAACAATCATTGATCACTCAGATTCATCATATCAGTAATTAGATAGATTATATATGGAATATCTATGAAAGACAAACTAATCTGGATAAATGTATGATAGTGAGTGAGGGTATAATGAATCATGCATGACAATATTAGCATATCTTAGCAGCAAAGCACATTCGTAGCACCCATGTTTATATGATGTGTGCTCCTATCTACAATGTTAGTGCAAAATAGCAGTATCACAGTACAATAGACCGGGAATACAGTGTGAAGTGTATGTGGGACGATAGGGGGCATAACCCAGACGTAACAGGTCCTCCCTGTGGGGGGCCGGCTCTGCCACTTCTTTTGCGCCTGGTCTGCTGTCACTTCGGACAAGTGGGTTCTCGACGTGGTCGGTCAGGGACTGCCTCTGGAAGTTGAGCAGTACTGTCCAAGCCGAGCCTGCGCCCCTCGGGAGTAAAGCGTATCTGCTCAGACTCGGTTGGCTCTCCGAGACCACATTGCTCAGCTCCTCCTCAAGGAGATAGTAGCTCCAGTGGCAGATCCTCCCAGCAGACCCAGGCTTTGTCTCCAGATACTTCCTGGTGCCCAAGCAGACGGGGGGCCGGTGCCCCATTCTAGATCTGCAAGACCTGAATCAATATCTCGGGTCACGCACCTTTCGGATGGGCACTCTGTCCCAGATCATACCATCCTTGGAGCAAAACGTGTGGTTCTGTTCACTGGATCTATAGAACACGTTCTTTCATGTCCCAATCCGTCCTATCAGCGGTTCCTCCACCTCGTCATCTAAGAGACCCTGTACGAGTTCTAAACCATGCTGTTTGGCCTGTCTTTGGCCCCACAGGTCTTCACCAAATGCATTGTTGTGGTGGCGGCCCATCTTGGCGTCGGGGTGGGTGTGGCGCGGGGTCAGGATTTATCCTTACCTCGAAGATTGGCTCCTAGCCGGTTCCACCCAACAGGAGGTGGAGAGATCCAGGGACCTGGCCCTCCAGACCTGCTCCCAACTCTGCCTCCTGATCAGTGAGGCCAAGTCGGAACTCGTGCCTTCTCAGGTGATGGACTTCATCGGGGCAGAGCTCGACTGTTGTCAAGTCACAGCTCTGCTTCCGGTAGACAGGGAGGAGGTTCTTTCCTCCTTTGCCCAGTAATTTCTGGTTGGGCTGTTGCGCCCTGCCCGGGACTTTCTGCACCTTCTGGGTTGCATGGTGGCATGCACCTCAGTGGTCCGTTGGACCCGGCTGCACATGTGCCTCCTCCAGTGGGAGCTGGCCACCCAGTGGACTCAGTGCCACAGTCATTTCGACCAGCTGATCACTGTAACTCAGAGGATGTGGGACGCTCTGCAGTGGTGGACCACCTCAGACCGGTTGCAGGAAGGGATCCCAGTTTTCCGTCCTGAGCCGGCGGTCGTCCTCATGACTGATGCTTCTCTCATGGGCTGGGGACCCCACAGGGGGGACAGAAGTGCCCATGGGCTCTGGACCCCCGAGGAGTCTTGATGCCACATCAGCCTGTTGGAGCTCAGAGCCGTCATACTGGCATTGTCAGCTTTTGCTCCTCAGCTCCGGGGTCAAGTGGTTAAAATCCAGACTGACTATACCACGACCATCTACTACCTCAACAAACAGGGCGACATACACTCCTGTCTGCTGTGCAGAGGAGTGCTCCTCAACTGGACCCTCATGAGCCGATTAGAGGCAGATTTTCTAGCTATCAATGTGGCAGAAACCTCAAACGATTTTTCAGATGCGCTCATCCGCTTAGGCCAGACATCCCATGAGTGGTCTCTCCATTCAGAGGTAGCTTACAGCCTGTTCTCCCACTGGAGCATACCGATGGTGGACCTGTTTGCCTCCAGGGAAAACGCCAAGCTGAGGCTGTTTCATGCCTGCCCCCGTCAGCAGGGCTCGCTGCAGGGGGATGCCTTCTCGAGGCCAAGGACCCCAGGCCTCCTCTACGCCTTCCCTCCATTTTCCTTGATCCTCAAGGTGAGGAGGGACAAGGCGAAGGCGATCCTGGAAGCCCCCTGGACTGGCTGCATCAGTTCTGGTATCCAGATCTCCTCAGCCTCAGCTGCAGGCCCCGGGCGGCTTCCAACATGCCCGGACCTGATATCACTCAGTCAGGGGAAAGTATTCCATCTGAACCTTCAATCCCTGCACCTTACAGCATGGTACCTGAGCGGCTAGAGTTCCAGGCTTTGGGTCTTTCCAAAGATGTCTCCACCACGTACACCGTGATGGAGGCATCCAGAAAGGAATCGACCAGGAAATGTTATGCCTTCAAATGGAAATGGTTTTCCATTTGGTGTCAGGGCAAGGACCTGGACCCTTTGTTCTGTCCAGTGGCTAACATTCTCGACTACCTTTGGTCTCTCTCCAAAGGGGGTCTGCAGTCATCGACCCTTAGGGTGCACCTGGCAGCCATCTCTTTCTGGAAGAGCGGGTCGGTCAGCCGACGCTGGCACAGGAGACAGAGGTCGGGTGCTTTTTCAAAGGCCTGGATCACACATCCCTCCGGTGCGTGGACCTTCACCTCCATGGGATTTACTGCTGCTTCTGGCAAAGCTCGTGGGCAAGCCATTCGAACCAATGCACAAGTGTGAGTTGTCACACTTGTCGAAGACTGCTTTCCTGATAGCTGTCATGTCTGCTAGAAGGACAGGAGAGCTCCATGCGCTTTCTGTGGACTCCCTTTATCTGGTCTTCCACAGGGACATGGTTGTCCTACGCCCCCACCTGAAATTCCTTCCGAAGGTGATGTCCGAGTTTCACTTTATAGGTGTTAACCCTGCTGGTATACTACCCTAATTACACCTCGGAGGCCAAGTACAGGTTCCTTACTTTGGGCCCGGGACGTACTCTCTCTTATTACAAGGAGAGGACGGCGGAAATTTGGGGAGTGGTTCGCCAGCTGTTTGTCACCTACGCTGAAGCCGCCTCTGGCAGACCTGCAGCAAAACGGACTATTCCAAGATGGATTACATCATGCATAGGTCTGTGCTGTGAGTTGGCGGGCAAGGAGCCTCCCAGAGGGATAAGAGCTCATTCTACCCGCCATACTGCTTCATCGGTGGCTACTTCTAGGGACATACCTATCCAGGAAATCTGTCGGGCTGCTGCCTGGAAGTCAACAAAAACCTTCATCACCCACTACCACATCGACCTTGAGTCATGCCGGGATGCTGGTTTTGGGGCCTCAGTTCTCTAATCTGTTCCCTAAGTAGGGGATGTTCCCCTTGCCTCCCTCCTCCCAGGAAACTTCTAGGAGTCTGCCAAAGAGTGTGGATGAACAACATATCCACGCTCCTAGAAAAACAGGTTACTCACCTGGAACAGTAGTTCTAGGAGTGGTATATGTTCATCCACACGGACCCAACTGACCTCCCAGGCTGTGGACGCACATCACCTGACTTCCAGCGGGGTAAGATCTGGCGTCATGCGGCGAAGCCGAGGTATATACCACCCGGGTGGGTGGAAGGAGCCAGGTTGAAGACTTCCGGCTGATCTTAAAGTGGAAAGGGACATGCAAAAGAGTGTGGACGAACAACATATACCACTCCTAGAACTACTGTTACAGGTGAGTAACCTGTTTTTCAAACAACATGAAGTCTTGCTGTATTCTGACTATTGCAGTTAGGTCCTGCCTTTCAACTGCCCTGGAGAACAGAGTTAACTTTCCATGGCCAGCATGGAACGTTCAGCATGAGCTCGGTTGAAGCCTCTGTCTGCTGCTGTTTAAACTCCAACCGTCAGATTCTTTACTCCGCCTCACTGAACAGTCGCTCTGGAGATTTCTCCTTTGCTCGGTTCAAAAAAGTCAGTGTCGTTTTTTCGCTCGGTTTCTACCGAATTTCTGCTACTGAACCTGTCGGTTTAAGTCTCTGTCTGCGGTACCGTGAGTACTAGATGGGTTTTGCATTTGGTTTCTGTGTGGAACTTGTAAACATTGGGTCGGTTCGGTTTGAACCGATCAGATTGGTTTTAAAAAAACTTAAATTTATTAGTGTGTGGTAACCGGTCTGTATCGGTTCTAAAAGAAACAGATTTAATTACGTTTTTTTCCAAGACCCGTAACGCGGTCAGGAACCGGTAGGGGTGTCTTGCCTAGCGGATTGCCGAAAAAAGGGTAAATTTTGGATAGGATTGGCCATGTCTGTGAAACCCAGGAAAAAAAACGGGCCCACTGGGTTTCAACACTGTAGTGTGTGTGTGGGGGGAAGCCTTTGCTAAGGCTGATCCCCACACCACCTGTGTTGATTGTCTGGGGTTTGACCACCTCGATTCAGACTGCCAAATTTGTAAAAGTTTTCCCAAAGCTACCCTGGATAAGAGAGTAGGTAGACTGAGGGAAAGGGAGGCTGAGAAGTCCCGCTGACCCGGATGGCCAGCCCGGTTCGGTTCCGACCGAACCAGAAGGAGTGCCCTCTGACCAGGGCGAAACTTCTTCGTGCAAAAGGAGAGCCGATTCTGAGGAGTCGGTTCCAGTTAAAAGAAAGAGAAGGGAATAATCATCTGGTTCGGATCCACAAATTCTTTCTCCGACTGCTGATGAAATAGCCAAAGTGATAGAGTTCAGTCGCTAACCGGTTCGGCCTAACGGCACCATCTGTCAGGAGGCTTGATTCGGTCAGTTCCCGGTTCCGGATTATACTTTAGAAGAATTTTATGAACCGGAGGAGGAGGAGGGAGAGTATGAGGATGATGGTGATTATGAAAGTCTGGATGTGCCTATTGACCCAGACATCTCCCCAGACAGACCTTCAGGTGTTTCTCCTCCTAGGCTTTGAGTCCCCTTCCCACTTTGTTTTACAAGAAAGTGGCTGAAACCTTCCAGCTTCCAATGGAAGAAGCAGTAGAGGATCAGGAGGAGCCTGATTTTGTTGAGATGATGGACATCCCAGAGTCCAGGAGATTGTCTATTCCCCTCCGTAAATCTTTTGGGAAACAAACATTTAAAATTCTAAAGACTCCTAATTCCATACTTCCTGTGGACAGAAGAATGGACAAGAGGTATACCCTTTCAGGCTCGGACACGGAGTTCCTCTCCCAGCAATGCAGCCATGTTGGGGTAGTGCAGGCTGCTGCCTGTGATAAGGCAATTATTCCCTTGGCTTCACACCCCCCAGATAAGGACTCCAGGAGGATTGATGCCATGGTAAAGAAGCAGTACATGGCAGCATCTTTGGGACTCAGGCAGGCAAACTGTATGGCCTACACAGCTAGATACCAGAAGTCCAGGTGGGACAATGTGCTGGCTCTGGCTAAACAGGCCCCTGACCAGCTTGCCAAGGAGCTGGAGCAGGTGGCTGCAGATGGGATTGAGGCATCCAAGGTGCAGTTTCATGCTGCTGTGGACTCCAGTGATGTTTCATCTAGAGTCATGGCTACATCTGTGGCCCTTCAGAGGATGGCTTGGCTCAGATGTACTAGCCTATCACAGGATACCCATGCTAAGGCCATGGATTTCCCTGTCATTTGTAATTCTCTGTTTGGGGAGCAGACAGAGAACTACATGAAGAAGATGGCCGAGTACAGGACCACCTACAGGAGTGCTCAGGCCAAAGAAAGGCAAGCCACTCCTCAGAGACAGCATTCCAGGGGCAGGCCCTTTCAAAGGCCTTTTTACCAAGCCCAGGCCTCCACTTCTGCTTATGCTCAGAGGGGGTCTTCAGAGGGAGAGGCAGACGGGGAATGAGCAGGTCTGCTTCCACCCCTCAGCCTAAACCCCCTGCCAAGCAGACACCCTGATGGGTCTGCCCGGGCCGATTCTCCAATACCTGTAGGGGACAGGCTGGCTTACTTTGTCCAGGGCTGGAAGTCTTTGACATCAGACAAGTGGGTCCTGGAAGTAGTAAGCCAGGGACTGGTTCTCAGCTTCAAAAAATTTCCCAAGATGAGAACCAGATCCTTTCCACCTGCAACTCTATCAGAGACCCTTGCCCTAGAGGCAGAGGTTTCTTCTCTCCTGGCTCTCAGAGCCATAGAAAGGGTTCCTGCCCTACACAGGGGAAAAGGATTGTACTCCAGGTACTTCCTAACCCCCAAAAAGACAGGAGAATGGCGGCCCATCCTGGATCTAAGATATCTGAACAAGCACCTTTTAAAACCAAAATTCAAAATGGTGACTCTGGGAATAATTCTGCCCTCTCTAAGGCCAGGGGACTGGCTAGCCTCCCTGGACCTCAAAGATGCCTATTTTCACATTCCTATCAGGTGCTCCCACAGAAAGTACCTCAGGTTCGAGTTGCCCTCAGGCCACTATCAATTCAGAGCAATGCCCTTTGGCCTAACATCAGCCCCAAGGGTGTTCACGAAGTGCCTGGCAGTAGTGGTTGCTTTCCTAAGGAGAAAAAATATCTCCATCTTTCCATACTTGGACGACTGGTTCATAGTGGGTCAGTTTCCAGACCAAGTCAAGTCACATCTGCAAATAACTCGGCAAGTGCTCACTTCCTTAGGATTCCTCCTCAACCTTCCAAAGTCAGTTCTCGAGCCAGTACAGCTCCTCACTTTTATAGGGGCAGAGCTGGATACAATAAGAGCAAAAGCCTTCCTTCCCCTGGACAGGGCAAGGACCCTTATAGAACTGGCCTCTTCATTCAACCTTCAGGTGTCTCGACCAGCAAGGCATTTCTTGCAGCTCCTGGGCCACATGGCAGCCTCTACAGCAGTGGTCCAGGGGGCAAGATTCCAGATGAAGGACATTCAGTTATATTTAAGAGCTTTCTGGTCCCAAAGAAAGGATTCCCTTACCAAACTAGTTCCAGTGACTCGAACCCTGATCCAGGCTTTGCAGTGGTGGCAGGATCAGGACAATTTGAGACAAGGAGTTCCTTTTGTCACTCAGTCTCATTCAGTGATACTAACCACAGATGCCTCCCTGCTGGGCTGGGGAGCCCACTTGGGGGATCTTACCACCCAAGGGCTGTGGTCACCTCGAGAATCTCTGCTTCACATCAGTCTCTTGGAACTCAGAGCAGTGTTTCTGGCACTGCAAGCCTTTTCCAAATCTGCACAGAACAAGGTGGTCCAGATCAGAACAGACAATACCACCACAATGTGGTACATCAACAAGCAAGGAGGCAGTCTGTCTACGGCCTTGTGCACAGAAGCAATGAAGTTGTGGTCTCTGGCCTATTCCCTGCAAACCTCTCTGATGATGGCTCACCTCCCAGGGAAGGACAATGTCCTAGCAGATGCTCTCAGCAGGATATCCCAGGGCCATCACGAATGGACCTTAGATCCCCTAGTTTTGGAAGTGATTTTCTCGAGATGGGGCACTCCACAGATGGATCTTTTTGCAGCCCCAGACAATCACCAACTTCCTCTCTTTTGTTGCAGACCCCCAGTCTTGGGCTCAGTCCCCCTTGATGCTCTGATTCTGAATTGGGAAGGGAAGTTCCTGTATGCTTCCCCCCCCCCTTCCCTCTCCTGTTCAAAGTGCTAGTCAAGATCAGGTCTCAACCATGCAAAGTGATTCTGATTGCTCCAGACTGGCCAGACAGCCCTGGTACCCACTGTTGCTGTCCTTAACAGTCCACCTTCCCCTGTCTCTTCCCAGGAATTACAACCTGTTGACATCCTCTCAGGGGAGGATTTGGTATCCGAACCTCAAATCTCTCAATCTCAAGGCATGGCTCTTGAAGAGTTAGTTTGCTGATCTGCACCTTTCTCAAGGGGTTCTGGACATCCTTAAGGCTTCTCAAAAGCCTTCCACCAGAAAGACTTGCAACTCCAAATGGAAAAGGTTCACTATTTGGTGCTCTAATAAGCATATTTCTCCAGAATCTGCTGGGTTGCCTACAGTCCTGGACTATATGGTTCATCTTAGTGGCTTGGAACTTAGGCCAGCTACACTTAAAGCGCATCTGGCAGCTGTTTCTGCCTTCTTGTAGGCAAGCCCTCTCCTCTGTCAGCCCATCCTGTGTTTTGTAAGTTCTTCAAGGGATTGCTGCACACCAATCCCCCCTTTAGGGACCCTGCTCCTGCTTGGGACCTTAATGTTTGCATTGCTCAGCTTATGCAACCACCCTTTGAGCTTTTGTCCTCTGCAGAGCTTAAGTACTTGACTTGGAAAACTGTGTTTTTGGTAGCCATTACCTCTGCCAGGCGTATCGGTGAATTGCAAGCCCTGTCAGTGGAGCCTGATTTCATCTCTTTCCATAGAGATAAAGTGGTCCTAAGAACTAATAGGAAGTTTTTGCCTAAGGTGGTTTCAGATTTCCACCTTAATCAGTCTGTCTCTCCTGTTTTCTTCACTGACCATTCCTCCTCTGGAGAGAGGCTGCACAACTGGATGTTAAAAGGGCCCTCGGCTACTAAGTAGAGCGTACCAAGGGTCACAGGTTTGAGTCCCTCAGTTGTTCCTCACATATGGAGAGGTGTCGGTGAGGGCAAACCTGCCACTAAAAGATCTGTTGCCAGGTGGATTGTCTCTTGTATACAATTCTGCTATGAAAATTGGGTAGAACCCCACCCTCAGGCCTGAGGGCTCACTCTACTAGAGGTACAGCTGCTTCCCTGGCTGCTGCCAGGGATATTCTATCTTAGAAATTTGTCAAGCAGCCACCTGGAAAACAGTCCATACATTCAAGCATTACTCTCTGGATATCCAGGCTGGAGTGATGCTCAGTTTTAACACAGCAGTACTTCAGAGCCTATTCCCAAAGTAGGTTCTGTCCCTCCTCCATGGAGGTACTGCTTGTAGTCTACAATAGTCAGAATACAGCAAGACTTCATGTTGTTTGAAGAAAAAATTACTCACCTTAGTAATGTTGTTTCTTCTAATGGAGTCTTGCTGTATTCTGACCCCCGCTTCCCCTCTCAGAACCTGGTTTTTGGGATGTGGGTGGGCAGGAGCAGTGTTGGCACCCTAGAGGTGCCCCCTTTTTCACCCTCCTTTATTTTGGGTGTGTGTTGTGTTTTTTTTTTTTTTTGGTTTCCTGACTTGAGTCTTTGCTTTGAAACCAAAAAAAACCTTTTTTAATTTGATTGCCAGTTGGCTAGTGCGAGTCTTAGTTTCCACACAGAACTTCTAGTGAGTATTGCTCGTAAAGATCTGACGGTTGGAGTTTAAACAGCAGCAGACGGAGGCTTCAACCGAGCTCGCGCTGAACGTTCCATGCTGGCCATGGAAAGTTAACTCTTTGTTCTCCGGGGCAGTTGAAAGTCAGGACCTAACTGCAATAGTCAGAATACAGCAAGACTCCATTAGAAGAAACAATTTTAAGGTGAGTAATTTTTTCTTCCCCACCCTCCATCCCAGTGCTTGCGGTGTTGTCATGTGAAACTCACTCCCTCTGTACACTGACCTGTATATTCAGAACGTTTTTCGAAACGTTTTCATTTTCTGTGTTTGAGCATGGTTGTCGGCACGTCCACACTGTGCTCAGACACTGTGCTTGCCCCCTTGAGTTCCCAGTCGGTAACTGTGTTTGCCTGAAACCGTGCTAAAACCCATTGAACAGTTTTTAGACACTGTTCTTAGCACGGTTTTACCATGCTATGATGTGGACGTGATCCGCGTTTGCCAGTCTTGTAACATTACCGACTGCCGGTAACATTACAAGGCCACAGGTGTGGACAGGGCCATAGAGCCTTGCCTTTTATAGAATGTTGGCAGCTCAGTGGCCATTTGGTGGAGTATGCATATGGAATTCTTGTCACTCAGTCTCGTCTTAAGATGTTAGCTGGCTCCATTGGTTTAATGTCGGTAAAACGTTTTGTTTTTAAGGAATGCTATGATGAATTGTTTTAATGGTAGTCTGATAAATTGAGTGGGCAGCTTAAGATCTCATTTTTGTTTCTTGTGCATTTCAGGGCAGTAATGTCAGAAGACTATAAAGTGCCTGATAAGATGGTTGGATTTAGTAAGTATTTAATTATCAAAGAAATTGAAAGTGCATCTAAACTGTTTTTTAGGAATATTGGCTCTCTTGGACTCGAATCAAATAATGCTAGCCAAGCACTATGTCAAGGCAATTCCAAGAATACAGATTTTCCGTAGTTTCTGGCACCTTTCCACTATTTGTTTATAGTATATGATGCACTGCTGTTGTGTATGGAAACCTGTGCCCTTTTGATGTACCATACTAGTGATGTCAGAATGTCGTTGTGCTGCAGTAGCTGTATCACTACTGTGTACAAGTATAGAATCTCTCATGTTTACCAGCTACCCTGCAGATTCCTCATAACAAATATATTAGAAAGACTGTAAACACCCCAAGTGATATGTATGTTAAAAGCTGAAATACTAAATATGTTGCCAGATCATGTAGCTATTACTTAAATCACTTTAAAAATGTTTAAATCTTATCCTGTTTGCTGCTGTTTTAATTTTTTTTTATTTGACCTCTGTTCAAAGACAACATACGAACATGCAAACCTGCCAGCAGATAAAGGCCATCCGGTCTGTCATGTCTGCTGGGGTGTGCAACTAGCCATCCCCTTACTCAGCTGCTTCTCCTCCCTCCCAGCCCCTAACGGTGACCCTCCCCCCTCACTTTGTCCCACCCCCTCTTAAAACTGCCCACCGATTTGCAGGAAGCCACCTCTTCAGTCAGTGCATTCCACCTAGTCACCACCCTTTCCATGACAAAGTGCCTCCTCATTTCTTTCCTGAATCTTCCACCCTCTAGTCTCAGACCATGCCCCCTTGTGTTCTTCCTTCGCTTTAACTTAAAATTCCCCTCTGTACCAGTCTTGTTAATACCCTTCACATATTTAAAGGTCACTATGATATCTCCCCTATCCCCTCCTCCTCCTCCTGGGAGTACATGTTCAGTTCCCTTAGCTGTTCCATGTAGGGTTTGTCCTCCAATCCCAGGATCAACCTTGTAGCTCTGGGCCGGGCCCCCTCCAGTAATTTACCATCTTTCCTTAAGTATGGGTGCCAGTACTGTACGCAGTACTCCTGGTGTGGCCTCACCGATGACCTGTACAGTGGCAGGATTACCTCCCCTCTCCTGGAGGCGATGCCTCTAGCAATGCACCCCAGCATCTTATTGGTTTTAACTGCTTCTTTCCTGCACTGTGCTGAGTGGTTCATTTACCCAGTTATCACCCCAAGATCTTTCTCCTCCTCTGTTGTGGCTATCTGCACCCCTTCCAGCTGGTAACACCTCCTTGGCCCCATGTGCATGACTTTGCACTTTTTTGCATTTAACCCCAGTTGCATTGTGTGACCAGCACTCTAGTTTAGTCAGATCTTCCTGCAGCTCTTGCCACCCCACTGTCATCCACCACTGCCTCGATCTTTGTGTCATCTGCAAAGAGGCTAATCTTGTTCTTAATGTCATGCGAGATGTCGTCGATGAAAATGCCAAACACTGGGCCCAGTACTGAGCCCTGTGGCACTCCGCTAGTCACAGCCCTTGGAGCTGAGAGTTCCCCTCCCACCACCACCCTCTGCTGCCTCCCCTGCAGCCAGTGCTTGACCCAATTCACTATCTTCGTTCCTGCCCCCTAGTATTCCAACTTAATTAGCCTCCCATGTGGCACCGAATCGAAGGCCTTGCTGAAATCCAGATACAGGGCATCCACCGTCTGGCCCTTGTCAAGTACCCTAGTCACCCAGTCATAATAGTCCACCAGGTTGGTCTGGCAGGATCTGCCAGAGTCAGACCCATGTTGCTTTCTGTTCAGTAGCCTGTTCCTTTCAGAAAGATTACCAACCTCTCCTTAAGGATAGTCTCCATTAAGTTCCCCTACAGTGGATGTAAGGTTTACCGGTTTATAGTTGCCTGGATCATCCTTGGGACTGCTTTTATGGAGGGGCACCCCGTGCGCCATCCTCCAGTCCTGGGGTACGCACCCTGTCCCCAGAGAGGTATTGAACAAGTCTACCAATGGCAATGCAAGAATCTCCATCAACTCCTAAAATAACTGGGAGTGAATGTCATCTGGACCAAGTGCCTTATTCACCCGCAGTCAGTGCCCTTAGACCTTCCAGTACCCTGCCCGCTGTGATTACCCCATCAGTTATCTCTGCTCCCTGTGCTTACCCTTCCTATCCTCTGAGGCAGTGACCCATCCTTTTCCTTAATAGATACAGAACAAAAGTGTGCATTGAGTGCTTCTGCCTGATCTGCCGCTTTCTCCACCCACTCTCCATCCCTTTTGATCCTTAAAATTTGATCCTTGCAATTCCTTCTCTCCCTTATGTTCTTGAAGAAATCCTTTTCTACTTCCTTGATACCCTGTGCCAGCCTAAGCTCCCTTGAAGCCTTGGCTGCCCTGATTGCTCTAGTTATCTCTCTCGATTTCTTCAGGTACTCCTCCCTATCTTCTCCACAGTTGGATCTCTTGAATCTTCTGATGGTTGCTCTTTTCACCCTCGCCTTGTCCAACACCTCCCCACTTAACCAACTTGGTTTTTTGAACCTAGCTTTTTTGCTTTGTGTCTTGGTACAAGAGCTAGTGGCCTCCGTGAGACCTAGCTTGGTAACCTCCCATTTCTGATTTGCATCCATGTGCTGGTGGATGCTGGCTAGGTGCCCGGCCACCATCTTCACCATCCTACCAAAGCAGGCTTGTCTGAAGTTCAACACCCTGGTCCCTGTTGCCTCCCTGCCCATGTTGAGTGAGAATCACACCATGTGGTTGTCACTTCATCCCAGTGGTTCCTCTACCCCCAGCTCTCCATTAGTCAGCACAAAGTCCCCATTAGTCAGCACTAGATCCAGAATGTTTCCTAACCTGTTTGGCTCATTTACCATCTGTATAAGAAAGCTGTCCTGGAAAGACTCCAGGAGGATCTGCTCCTTAATGCTTGAGGTGGCTGGGGTGCTCCAGTCTACCCCTGGCAGATTGAAGTCCCCCACGATCATGGTGTTACCCTTCTTGCTGACCCTTCCTATCTGCCCCGCTAGTTCCCTGTCCAAGTCCTCTGCCTGAGACTGTGGTCTGTACACCACCTCCCATTCTAAGTGTCCCGTTCCTCGAATTCTGGAATTGCATCCATAATACCCTTCTCCCTGGCACACTTTATCCCCTCCTTCACATAAATAGCTACCCCTTCTCCCTTCCCTTTTTCCATGTCCCTGCGATAAAGCCTGTACCCTGGGATCACCAGGTCCCAGTCCTGATATTGGGTGGCCCATGTTTCAGTGATGGCAGCTATGTCCACCTCCCCCTCTGCCATCAGAGCCTGTAACTCGACTGCTTTGTTCCTCAGGCTCCTCGCATTTCAGGAGACTACTCTCTAATATGTGACCTTTCCATCCTTCCCTTTCTGAACCCTGTTGTCAGTGACACTGTGTGAACACAACCCTGCTGTTATCTTACTAGTATGGGGGATAAGCCCGTTTAGTCCCCCGCTTAGAGACATTGTTTGATTTCCACCCACTTGCCTCCCTCCACACCTAATTTAAATCCACCCTGGTGGCTATGTGTTCCCCCAGTCTGTTTTAAGACCCCAGAGCCCTCACTGCTCAAGTGTAACCTGTTCTGGGCAGAAGATAAATGAATTAAAACAAACATACTGTACAAAATAATGATGGGCAACAGTACACAAAGCTGATGTTTCCTTCTCATAGTGAAATGACATTATAGAGACCTTTCAAGCTTTGCTCTTGGTCTTGATGTCATCCCATCTCTCGATGAAAACACAGCTCTGTTGTGTGTGGTTACACAAACATTATTCTATATTATCTTCCTGTCCAATTTTGATGTCATAAGTGACATCACATAATATTTTTGCCAATGGCTGGACTACATTCTGCCAAAAACTCGAAGAATTTCCACTGTAGGGAAATGAACAAATCCTGCTGCTGAAGCCTAAGAACCCTGGCGCAGTAATCGAGACAGAAATATTGCATAGAAATAGGGCCTCTGATTATGGGAATCAGACGCTCCTCAAATGTTTTAGTTTTGATTTGGGTTTGTGGCTAAGGGTGATGCGGTAGCTCTTGAGTTTGTGCTAATGAAAGGAGTCCCTGAGTTCATGTAATAAATCCATTTATCTAGTGGTTGCGGATTTGCCCTTTTTTTTTTTTTTTTTTTTTGCCAGAGTTTAAAGGGACACAGTCAGCCCCCCTTGGCCTTACCTTGTTCCTAGATTAGAAAACAAACGCTATGATTACTCAAATTTTGTAGAGGTTGCTGATGTAGCTGGTAGTTTGATTCAGACTCCTTTTTTATTTTTAAAAGTCAGTAAGACTGCCCACCATACTGATGTTACCCCACAAAAAAGTGTTTGTTTTAACCCCAGGAATTCTTCAATATTTCTAACTCTTACAGTCAGCCTGTAGAGTTGGACTGCCTGGAGAATGGAACGTATGTAAATGATGGAACACAAATTTGGCACTTGCCAGCATTCAAATACCACCTCTACCAATTGCCGCATTCTAACAGCTTCAGATTTCTTTATGCGCCTGCTAGTCAAAACACCTTGGAGATCCCTCTTGACATTCGTGATCCTTCAACGTTGTTTTGTTGTTTCCATTTCAAACAAGTAACTATTTTATTTATTTTCAATTGCTGCCTTTACTTTCTGTAGATTTTGTAAGTTAGTGTTAGATTTTTAGTAGTTTTAGTGGTACCTCCCGGTTCTCTGTAACCGTCAAGGAAACTACTCATTTTCCATCAGGTTTAGATTCTCCTGTGTATTTTATTACTTGTAGCTTAGTTTTAGTTTACTTTTTTCTTTTATATTTGAACCAATATCTTCGGTTCACTTTTGTTAACATTGTGGTTCTCCCTGACAGGAACCGTCTGCTATCCTTTAGTACCACTTTAGGAACCAGAAAGAAGAAAAAAAAGAAAAAAAAATAAGGTTTGGGTTGGACATTTGACCAAAATGTCAGAAAAGCCTAAGAAATGAACTGGCCCTCCAGGGTTTAAAAATTGCATTCAGTGTGGAGAGGTCTTCGCCAAGGCAGATCGACATGAGAAATGTTATCTGTCTTGATGAGGGACACTTCATGTTTGACTGTGAAATATGTAAGATCTTTCCAGCCAAAACCATAGAAAAACGGCTGGAAAGATAAAAAAAACCAAAACTGCTCAAACTGAACATTCCGGAGACAACGGCTGTGACCATCCTTCTCCTTCTAAAGAAACTGGTGAAACTGTGCAAAAAGAGCCAGCTGCCCTGGGTAAAGGGGATCCTGTCAAGTCTAAAAGAACCGAGGAACCGGTGGAAAAACTGGGACCGGCTAAAAAATTGAAAAAAACTAAACACCTTGAACCTCCTGTTACAAAACCTAAGGGGACTTCTGGTGATTCTGTTGAAATGCCCACTCCAGAGGCCATAGCGCAGGCTCTGAAAGTAATTGATTTAGGCCTTTCAAGGGCTGGTACAGGTTCCGGTACCGCAACCGGCGATCCAACCGGTTCGACAGTCTGTTCCTCAACTGGTGACTCCGGTTCAAGCCTCGGTTTAAGAACTTAAGGAACATGACCAGAAAGAGGATGCACCCATAGAGCCAGAGGTTTCTCCTGAACAGGATTTAGAATCCCCTCCTAGATTGCCTAAGGACTTCTCTTGCCACTGTGCATTTATAAAAAAGATAGTGGACGCCTTGGACATTACTCCAAATGAGGTAGTGGAAGATGAAGAGGTGGAGGAATTCCTCCACATCATGAACTTGACTCTCACAAAGAAACTCCTGCTTCCTATAAATAAGTTTCTGAGGAAGCACACTGAGAAGATTTAAAAATTCCAAATTCAGTGCTACCCATTGACAAGAGGGTGGACAGAAAATATCAGCTTGACCGCGCAGGAGCTGAGTTTTTATACTCCCACCCTGATCATGAGGGGGTTGTACAAATGGCTGCTTGTGACAGGGCAAAGGTGCCCCTTGCCTGGCATCCTCCTGAAAAAGATTCCATAAAAATTGACTGCATGGCCAAAAAGGGTTACCTGCCAGCCTCTCTCTCTATCAGAAAGGCCAGCTACCGTGCTTGTGGTGCCCAGTACTAGAAGTCACTATGGCAGTCAATAATGGCAGTGGCAGACAAGGCCCCCACCCCCCCCGCGGCATGTCTACTGACCTGTCAGAGGCTCATAGATTCTGTCTGGAGGCATCGAAATATCAGTTAAAAAAGGCAGTGGATGCTAATGACACAGCTGCAAGGTGGATGGCTTTGACGGTGGGTCTTAGGAGGTTTGCCTGGCTTAGAGCCGCTAACCTGTCAAAGGATACACAGATGAAAGCCATAGACTTCCCCTGTGAGAATAATTCTGTATTCTGGGACAAAATGGGCATACATGAAAAAGGTGGATGAGTACAAAACCACATACAAGAGTAACACAGCTAAAGAAAAGGCCTCCACCTCATACATTCCTTATGGAATGGAATGTAGAGGTAGGTCTACATATGGTAGACCTTTCTTCCTGGCACAGGCTGGTCAATAGTACCAACAGTACCCACAGCAGACTGGGTACTTTAAGGGTGGAGGCTGGAGGGGTTCTAGGTGGGGCAGCCACACTGGTCAGTCTCAGCCCCAGCAGTATCCCTGACTTGATTGCCAAGGTTGCCTCCCCAGTACAAGTAGGAGGCAAGCTGGCTGGCTCAGTACTTCCAGGGTTGGAGAAACATCACCACAGACAAGTGGGTCCTGGAAGTAGTGAGTAAGGGCTTGTCTATCAGGTCCAAGTCTTCCCACCCTGAGAACAGGATCTTTCAAACCAGCCTCAAACACAGAAAGAAAGTTGTTGGAGGAAGTGGCAAGCCTACTGCTATCAAAAGCAGTAGAACAAGTTCCTCCACAACAAAGGGGAAAAGGATTTTACTCAAGGTACTTATGAACCCTGAAGAAAAATGGGGAGTGGTAACCTATTCTTGACCCAAGGGTATTGAACAGGCACTTGACAAACCCAAAATTCAGGATGGTAAACCTGGCATTGATTCTGCCAACCCTCCAAAAAGGAGACTGGTTGGCATCACTGGATTTAAAAGATGCTTACTTCACATCCCCATAAGGGAGTCCCACAGAAAGCATCTCTGGTTCATTCTTCCATCAGGTCATTACCAGTTCTTAGCACTGCCATTCGGCCTCACCTCAGCACCCAAGGGCATTCATAAAGTGCCTGGTAGTGGTGGTGGCACACTTAGGAAAGCAAAGAGTTACTGTGTTCTCCTACCTAAATGACTGGTTAGTGATGGGAAAATCACCACAACAGGTGGCAGATTCTCTAAGGAAAACCCAAGATTTTCTGGAGTTCCTAGGGTTCTTGGTAAGCGTGAAGAAATCCATCCTAAAGTTGGTGCAGGTTCTGCACTTCATGGGGCAGAACTAAACACACTGGAGGGAAGAGCCTGTCTCCCTCAGAAAGGGTAGACAGCATCCTAAAGATTGCAGGGTCCTTAAAGTCTGGCAGCCCAAAACAAACAAGGCAGTTCTTGCAGTTACTGGGCCATATGGCAGCAGCAACAACAAGCACAGTCCTAGGGGCCAGGTTCCAAATGAGAGAGACAGTTCCATCTCTGGGCACATTGGTGCCAAAGGAGGAACCCTCTGTCAAAGCTGGTTCCAGTAACAAAAACCTTGTTCCAAGCACTTCAGTAGTTGCAAGCAAGGGAAAGCCTCAGGGAAGGAGTTTCTTTCCAGCAAGAGTCTCCATCAGTGACCCTCACCACAGATGCCTCCCTACTAGGTTGAGGGGCTTATCTGGGAGATCATACCATCCACTGCACTTGGTAAGTACAGAGTCTCTCCAGTGTATAAATCTGCTGGTGCTCAGAACAGTGTTCCTAACCCTGCAGTCCTTTGCATGCATGATTCAGGGCAAGGTGGTACAGGACAGATGATACCATCACTATGTACTACATAAACCAGCGGGGAGGAACAGGGTCCACCCCTTTGTGCACAGAGGCAATGAAGGTGTGGAGCCTGGTCTACTCATTACAGGCCTCATTAGTAGCCATCCATCTGCCAGGCAAGGACAATACCCTGGCAGATGCCCTCAGCCGAATCAGTTGGGACCATCACGAATGGTCTCTCAACAGGTTCTAGGGGTGGTATTCAGAAAGTGGGGCACTCCAGAGATAGATCTCTCTGCATCCCATTACAACCAGCAGTTGCCACAGTTTTGTTGCAGATCACCAGTGAGGAGCACAGTCCCTCTAGATGCCCTGGAGCTAGATTGGTCAGGGAAGAAGCTGTATGCATTCCCTCCATTTCTTTTGTTACTCGGATCCTACTCAAGCTCAGGTCCCAACCAGCTTCAATTATCTTGATAGCCCCGGATTGGGCCAGGCGGCCATGGTACACTCTGCTGCTCTCCATGTCTGTACCTCCTCCAATACACCTGTCAGTGAGGCACAATCTGTTGACCTCCTTTCGGGAGATTCTTGTACCCGAAACTCGGGTCCTTCAGGCTCAAGGCATGGCTCTTAAGGACTTACAGTATGCAGGCCTGCAGCTCTCTGAAAGTGTCCTGAATATCCTGAGAGGTTCTCTACTAAGAAGACTTGTGCTTCTAAGTGGAAAATGTTGTCTGTATGGTGTTCAACTAATGATGTAATCCCGTCACGTGCAGGGGTGCCAGCCCTACTGGACTATCTCACACATTTACATACATTGGGTCTGTAACGTGCTACCCTAAGGGTGAATTTGGCCTCAGTTTCAGCATATATTTCAGCTGGTAAGGTTGTTACCATAGCTTTGAACCCTATTTTTAAGATGTTTTTCAAGGGACTGACCCATCTGCACTCTTCTCACAGGGAACTGGTGCCAGTATGGATCCTAATGTGTGTATTGCCAAGCTCATGGAACCTCCATTTGAGCCTATGGTCTCAGCTCACCTAAAATATGTTACCTGGAAAACAGTTTTTCTAGTAGCCATCATGTCGGCAAGAAGGATTAGTGAACTTCAGGCCTTGTGCATAGAACAGAACTACATCTCATTCCACAGAGATAAGGTGGTGTTTAGGACTAACAGGAGGTTCCTTCCTAAGGTGGTTTCTGATTTCCATTTAAATCAGTCTGTCACTGTACCAGTCTTTTTTACTGAGCATTCTAGCTCAGGTGAACGTAGGTTACACAGTTTGGATGTCAGGAGCTTTGAGCTACTACATGACTCTCACCAAACACCACAGGCAGGACAGACGACTGTTACTTATGGGGATGTGGGAGAAGGAAAACCAGCATCTAAAAGGACCATCTCTCGCTCTGTTACTCAAACGTGGGTAAGGAGCCCTCGGTGGACCTCAGGGCCCATTCCACAAGGGGCACAGCTGCTACCAGGGACATCACACTACTAGAAATATTTTTATTTTTTTGTGCCCCACCTGCCACCTTACATCCACCTGGTCATGGACCCCTCTGACCTCCACCTCCTCTGAGCTGCACATTTGCTCTAAGCCTCCTTGCTTGCACCCGCAGGGTTCAGGCGCCTCTCTGTAAGGCCCAACACTAGTTTTGGGACGGGAGCAGGGGCCCCAGAGGTTAATCTTAAGGCAGAGTTGCAGGTTTATAGATGCGGCAGTGCAAGTTTTCACCATATATGGGGCGGGATGTGCAATGACGGCCAGCATCCACCCCGCCGCCCCCAACGTGCATGTCATGGGGCTGCGGCACACCCAGCCTCTATGTTCGTGAGTGCCCCGACACGCCACCTTTCCCTGGAGAAGGAGAGCAGTCGCAGGACGCTTTGATCCTTCTCCTCCCGGCTGGCCCTCCAACAACCTGGGTCTGTTCCCGAACCTGGGTCATCAGAACTGGAAATCTGCAAAGCAGCTACATGGAGAACACTTTCACAAAGCACTGCTGTTTGGACACCCAGTCCAGAAGTGATGCCAGGTTCGGCACAGCAGTTCTGCAGAGTTTATTTCCCAAATAGGTTATGTGCCCACCTCCAAAGCTACTGTTTGGTAGTCTGCAAGAGTTAAGAATGTTGAAGAATTCCTGGAGTTAGAAGAAAAAAATTACTCACCTTAGTAATCTTGTTTCTTCCAAGGTAGACTTCAATATTCATAACTCACCCACCTCCCCTTCCCTTCCAGAACCAGTGGCCTGTGCATCACAAGCTGATATCTACCTGAAGGGGATATTTCATTTCCCCTGATGGCATATTTTTAAAATCAGTGGGTTAGTTTTTCCCCTTCAGGTAACTTCTGACAGTATAGGGGTGGGTTGCCTGTAGAGGGGTTTGTTGTTATTGTTTGGTACTATAGTGAGCTACGTTTCACGTAGTCTAGGATTATAAGAGTAAGTTAAGGAGGTTATATTAGAAGGGATCTTTCCTGCAGGCTCCAATGTAAACTGAAGCTGTTAGAGAGCAGCAGTTGGTAGGGGCAGCATTTGAATGTTGGCATGCGCCAGTGATGTGTTCCATCATTTTATGTATGTTCCAACTCAGTCCAACTCTATAGGCTGACTGCAAGAGTTGTAAATATTGAAGAATACCTTGGAAGAAACAAGATTACTAAGGTGAATAATGTTTTCTTTACATTCTCTAATCAACTTCCACTGCATCTTTCCTGGACTTTGGACTTTGGACTGCCCCTAACACAGTCTAGCCACTCATGATGCTGTGGGAGGAGACCATTGTATGAGTGGCTGCATTGTTTGGGACTGTTCTAATGTTCAGGATATATACAGTAAGAATAGATCCTAATTTCGATTTTCAAAGGTGTTCTTCAAAAATTTTCTGAAGCTGTGTTTTAATTGATATTACATTGTACTGTTTTCACATTTTTTGTAATTTTGTATGTCATGTTGTATGTATTTCTGGTGGCCATCATGTCAGCCAGAAGGATCGGGGTGATCTTGGTGGAGTCTCCCTACCTCATCTTCCATAGTTACAAACCTATCCTTCGTCCAAACCTGAAGTTGCTCCTGAAGGTTGTATCGGAGTTTCACCTTAACCAGGTGATTACCTTACTGGTATACTTTATTAACCAGTCTTCGGGGGCTAACCACAGGCTCCTTACCCAGCTCCTGTGGAAGATGCCCCCTTACTATGTTGAGCGCACAGCTGGACTTCAGGGAGAGGTTCGCCAGCTGTTTGTCACTTATGCAGAAGCTGCTCCTGGCACACCGGCAGCAAGGTGGACAGTTGGCAGGTGGATCACATCCTGCATGACCTTTGCAATAGGCTGGCTGGCAGGGAGCCTCCTGTAGGGCATAGAGTTCATTCCATCAGACATACCGCTGGCTCAGTTTCTGCTTCCAGGGATATCCCTATCCAGGAAATCTGCAAGGCTGCTACGTGGAAGTACACACACACCTTAATTTCCCACTACCATATCATCCTTTATCACAGCGTGATGCTGGTTTTGGGACTTCGGTTCTCCAGTCTCTGTCTGCCAAATAGGGATGTGTGCCTTGCTTTCTCTTCCTGGAGAACTGCTAGGAGTATGTCAGAGTGAGGATATTGGACCATTTCCATGCCCCTAAAAAAGGGGGGTTACTCACCTGTAACCATAGTTCTAGGAATGGTGTATGGTTCGCATCCACACAACCCAAGCGGCCACACCTGACAAGTGGCACACAAATCCTTGTTTCTAGCATTCAAAATCTAACGTCATGGGGTGGAGTTGGGAGGATATACTGCCCAGGTGGTGTGTGAAGCTTAGCTTAAAGATGTCTGACAAATCAAACCTATTCCAGGGGAACTGCTAGTGTGTGATTCTGAACCATATACCACTCTTGGGTTACTCATCAGTAACCACAGTTCTATTTTTTTCCCCTCACATCCCCCAACCCATTCCAGCTAAGTAACTCCTTCGCTGTCTTGGAGGAGCGGAAATCCCCAAACAAGGGCACGCACATCTGTGACCAAGGAGGATGGGCGGGTTCTCCATGATGGAACCCCAGGGAAGGGTGGTAGAGGACCCCAGAGGAAGAGGAAGCTACTCCTGGTGGGGGACTTGGTCGTCCGGGGAGTGAAGTTAGGAGCACCTGGCAGTGGGGAGAGGGAGGTCAAGTGCTTCCCAGGAAGCACTGCATGGCGGGATGGGAAGTGGATCCATAGGATCACAAGGGCGATTGTAATGAGGGAGGAGCTGGATGTCATTGTCCACCTGGGGACAAATGACCTGGCAGGGGACTAGGTGGAGATGGCCAGAATCCCGGAAGATTTCAGGAAGTTGGGGGTGGGGGTGGGCTAGCACACTCTGTATCCTTTTCGGAGGTACTACCTGTCCATGGCATGGGGAGTCTAGGTCTCTCCGCATCCAGAAATTCAGCTTCTAGTTGAAGGAATGGTGTGGAAAGGAGGCTTTTGGCTTCATCACGGACTGGGGCCCCACCTGGAAGGATGTGAGCCTGTATAAGGATGATGGCCTGCATCCATCCGGGAAGGGGACCTTAGTCCTAAGTGAGAAGTTTGAATGCTTCTGCAACAAGCATTTAAACTGGCCAAGGGGGAGGAGCGAGGAAGGTCAGAAGGCTTAGTATCTCTCCTCTCAGCACATGCTCTACACGAGTACTCAAGGAGTGGATAGACAGGCAGAGAGCAGAATTCAGCGAGGGCGGAAGACTGGGAAGACCAGGGGAAAAGAACACCCAGGTAGGGGGTGGGCATAGGGCAACAAAATGGGAGGGAAGTCGCATGCTGGAGAGCCATGTGTGCCAATGCCCGAAGCCTTTGTAACAAGATAGAGGACCTAGAGGCAACCATGGCACAGTTGGACCTGGACATTATGGCCATCAGAGACCTGATGTAACTATGGGGGGAAGCCAAAGCACAAACAGAGGAGCGCATTGCGAAATCAGTGGTTAGAGGGGACAAAACCATTTGCAAGTATGCAAGTGAAAAAAAGGAAGGTTAAGGAAAGGATAGTGAGGCTGAAAGGGGAGGACTGGAGTAGAGTGGAAGATAACAGCAAAGCAGACGTACTGAACAGATACGTCTGCTTAGTCTTTACAGAGGAGGGGGTGGGCAATGGGCCAGAAGGGAGTAGGATGGGTAGGAAGGGCACGGAAATGGATAAAAGTCCTTTTCCATGGGAAAGGGTCATAAAGGAACTTGAACGAATAAGACAATAAGGCTATTGGGCCAGATGGGGTACACCCCAGGGTGCTGAGGGAGCTAAGAGGTGGTGGCTGAACCTCTGGCAACCCTGTTTTGCCAGTCACTGGAAACAGGAGAGGTACCCAAAGACTTTAGGACGGTTGATGTAGTCCCCCTATACAAAAGTGGGAACAGAGAGGAAGCAGGAAACTACTGACCAGTCAGCCTGACCTCAGTAGTGGGAAAGATCATGGAAACACTACTGAATGGAAAAAATAGTGGAACACCTGGTTGTCAACTGTCTACAGGACCCAGGGCAACATGGTTTTACTGGGGTGGGGCTCATGCCAAACTAACCTCATTGAATTTTTGACTGAGTGATAGGGGAGATGTAGATCGGGGGCAGTGGACATAGCCTACCTGGATTTCAGCAAGGCCTTTGACACTGTGCACTGGGGAGGAATGGGAGTGAAAAACGTGGTGGTGCAGTTGTTTGGGTAACTGACTGGATGGCAGGACACAGAGGATGGTGGTAAATGGCTGTCGCTCCATGGAGGGAAGGGTGACCAGTGGAGTGCCACAGGTTCAGTGCTAGATCCAGTCCTCTTCAACATCTTTTTCAGCGACATTACAGAAGACCTAGAATGGAGAAGTTGCCTGTTCACTGACACAAAGCTCTGCAACAGGGTGGACACGCCAGAGGGTGTGAATAGAATGAAGAGAGATCTGAAGAAGCTTGAGGACTGGTCAAGGGAGTGACAGTTAAGATTTAATGCAAAGAAATGCAAAATAACACACATGGGGCACAGAAACCCAGGAACAACATATCTGTTGGGGTGGGGAGGAGGCTATAGAATGCTCCAAGCAGGAAAGGGACCTGGGGGTTATCATCTCTGATGCCCTCAAGGTAGGGAGTCAGTGCAACAAGGTGGCAGGGGAAGCAAACAGGATGCTTGTTTGCATAGGCAGGGATATCACCAGCAGGAAAAGGTCATAATTCCACTACACAAGACATTAGTGAGGCCACGCCTCGAGTACATTATCCAATTCTGGAGGCCTTACCTTTGTAATGACATATACAGGGTGGAGGCAGTTCAACTGAGGGCAACCAGGATGAGGCAAGGATTACATCACAAAACTTATGAGGACAGGCTGAAGGACTTGAATATGTACTCCCTGGAGGACAGGATAGAGAAGGGGGTAAGGTTGAGATATATAAATACCTCACAGGGAGGAACAAGGTGCAGGAAAACACAATATTTAATAGAAAAAGATGTTCCAGGATTAGGGGACATGCGATGAAACTGGAGGGAGGTTGAGGGAACATGAGGAAGAAGTTCTTTACAGAGAGGTGGTGGACAAATGGAACGCCCTGTCTGAGGAGGCGGTGGGGGCTGAAACGATTACAAGATATAGGAATGCATGGGATAGGCATCGGGATCCTGGTAGTTGGAGGAAGGGGGATAACCTAATTCTAGAGAAGCTTGAAGAAGCCAAGTATGTGCACACATGGGAAGACTAGGTGGGCCATAGGCCCCTTATCTGCCGTCAGCATCTATGTATTGTAATACTTTGAACAGTCGATGTAAAACAGAGTAATGTGGGGAAAATGAAAGTCAAGCAGTAAGAAAATAACATCAGTAACAGCATGTAAGATGCCACTTCCTGTGAGAATGGTGGCTTTTTTATATGATGTATTACATCTTTTTTGTTTTACTTTTATATAATACATGGATGGGAACTTTTCTTCATAGAAAAGGCCATCATTTCTTTCCCTGTATACCTGTCATTAATCTATCAATTAGAAAGTATATACTTGCACTAATCTATTACAGCTGTATACCTGCACTAATCAAACAATTACAGCTATATACCTGCACTAATCAATTAAAAGGATACACTTGCACTAATAAAATATACACCTGCACTACGTTAAACCCTATGGGACACCACTAGTAACACAGCATTAGTCAGCTAGCCAAACCAATTAGAAAGAACGTGGAAAAAGACGCACAAAACCTTCCGAAGCCCAGAAATTCTCGAAACGCTTACCTGCACTCACTACACACCATTCTCTCCTAGCTGTGGGAGACCTTCAGGTGCCATAATGTGCTCACAGATGCAGTCTCCATAATGATAACCATCCTAATGTCTTCAGCAAACAGTGGGTAAGGGTGGTATACAAGGATATATACCCATTGAGGGGGCTAATTAGGGTTATTGGACTCGTGGCCTTATAACCCTGATTAGTCCCCTCGATGGGTATACATCCTTGTATACCACCCTTACCCATTATCTATTATATTTATAATCGGTAGTTTTGGTGTATTAGAAGCCTGTTGAATGCTCCCTGTGTACTGTTTTGTGTTTTGAAATAGCCTTATATTTCCTTATTTTTGGGTCTCCTTGTTTTTGCTGCCTTTTTTTCACCCAGTATTATATATCTAAGGCTGCAGGACATAGCCAAAAGCTGGTTTTGTTGTTAGGGTAGTGGTGGAAGCTGCAAAACCAGGAAGACAAATTACCCCATTTTATTCCCTCCAAGGAATAGCAACTCCGTAGAAGCTGACCTGTTTTTAGTTGTAATGTAGTGGTGTAGCCAACATAGGGATCTACAGCATTGCACAGCTGATGGTTTAGGAACAATTTGCAATAAAATTGCTGATTGGTTGTCTAGTCATTTTCCCTTTCCAAATGGTGAAGTAGTATTTGTCAGATTACTGCTTTTCCCAGGATGCTGTTTTCTCTTTACACAGGCTGAAATGTGATCCTGTATTAATCTAGACTTACTTGATTGTCCTGACCATGATGTGTGGTTATCGTTTCGAGGTAAAGTGTTGACTGGATTCAAATTCTAACAAAAAAAGAAAAAACAGCTGTGCTTTATTTGCTGTTATGGCTTATTTTTTCACTAGACTCCATCACAAACTGTGATTGACCTCATTTCCAACTATGTGTTTCTCATGGTTTATTATGCCACTAAAATCCCTCTGTGGAATTCGGGTGTTTAAATTAGTACTTTTTAAAGTCACATTTCCAGAATAATAGTTCGTTACGTACATGTCAAATTTGGTTGTTGCACAAATTTCTGTAGCGCTCCACATTGTCAATGGATAATCACAGTTACAACGCTAGGGGTTTTAAAACATGGGTCAAATTAGACCCACTGGTGTAAAAAATGTGGGTCAAAATGAGAAACAGCTGGGTCAAAATCTAATCACAAGCACAAATTTCACCAGTACAGAAGCTTAAATTTGTCAAGTGAAAATACTTTTCTGTTTTCGTTTCCATCTTTTGGCTATTGTTACAGACAGGTGCAGCACTTTGGACACACTGACATGTGGAAAGTGGATAATTTCTGGGCAAGCTGCAGCTTTTTCCCGTATCTAGCACTCTCTCTGGGTAATAACAGCTGGGTATAGTGCATGCCTACCAGAGGAATGGCACAGACCAAGCTTAAGAATGTTGGGCATATGAGGATTCCATGCAGCAGCAACTCCCCAGTTAAGCTGTGCCATTTGAAGGGGACTGAGCTACTTTTATTTTCTCAAGAATTCCAAGTGTCAAGATTTCACGACTTCATTTGGGTTTGCAATTCTGCACAGCAGGTTTCAGGGAGCACCCCTAAATTAAAATCTTGCCTGTTAGGCTGCAGCTTTCAAATTGAATAACCTGCCTTTTTTCTCACTCCCTGTGTGGACTGAAGCCACTTCTGCCTTGCTAGGGTGTTTTAATGGTCTCTCTTTAAAATAAATGACGAAAAGGTGCCACAGGTAGGTACAACTTTACTTTTTGGGAGTATAGGGTCTCTTGGGGGTCCTTCGGCTCTAGTGTCTGTTCCTTTTCCCTCCCCATGCCTCAGGTGTTTGTGTTTCTTACTGACTACACCTAGTTGTGATTTTCTTTTATACATTTTATTGTTGTTCTGGTGGTTTTCCACCACAGATCTCCATTGGCGCAGCTGCCATTGGGGCTAGGTGCATGCTCCTTCAGTTAGGCTCCCGCCATTGTTTAGAGCATGCACTTGTGCTGGGTCCGCTTGCACAGCGTTAAAGCTGTTTGCGCAGTGCAGTCCCTGTTGAAACACATTATGCAAGTATGCACATTGCACTAGTGCTCCTATGCTCTGTGTGCACCTGTTGAGGAGCGCACATGCTCATCCTAGCATTTTTTTGGCACGCTAATACATTTTTACATTTTCTCTGAAGTTTAGCCCAGTAGGCTGCAGGGATAATAGTTATTTTCTATATAGTTCAGTCTTTTTTTTTTCCCCCTCTGGTGATTTATTGGCGCCATGGCTTCAGCTTGGTACTTTAAGCAGTTATGGGTTTGATTCCCACGACCTCCACTTGCATGATATGCGACTCTGAGCAAGTCATTTGAGACAACTCTGTGGAGAATTTTAGCCCAGAAAAGATATTGAGGCTAATTATATTCCTATTATATTAAGGTTCAGTATTCAAAATCTTTATTCTAACGCTGTGATAAATTCTGTTCTTCCCCCAGCCTCAGGAAAAAAGTCTAGTTTGGACCAGTCTTCTATCCTGGTATCAGACAGTTTCCAAATTGGATCATAATACACTTAAGAAGAGTGGTTTGCACTCTAACTCTGGAAATCGCATGATTAAATCAGTTGATTTCCAGTACTTTAGTATTATCCTTTTAATGCTCATTATATTAGCTTTAAATATAATTCTGTAATCTTTATCTATTAATTGTGGGCTGTACATCTCCAGTATCATGACTGATTGGTTTTTCCAGTAGTGAGACTGAAAACCAGTGTTTTCTAAGAAAACTAAGGACTGTTCCCACTATGCTTTACTGCGTTCACATTCCCGAAACATATGAATAAAATCTGCATCTGGGAATTTGCAGTACCAACAATTACTTGAGATTGATAGGTTCATTCTAAAAAGCCTAAAGAGTGTATAATAGGCTCTGTTGACAATCTTTAATTGTATGGATTTATCCCTTGACAAATTTATAGTTATATATTTATTTGGGACAGTGCCAATAATCGTTGTTGATCTGTTACTGGTTGTGTTATTTCCTTTTCCCATTTTATTTTTGATTTCTTGTATATTGTTAAAATATTGTTTTGAAATTTTGACCCAAGTATGGTTTAGAACTTTTTGACTCAGAATTAAAAATTCTCTTTAGCTCTGTTTCTTTAATAGTATTAGTTGGAGCTGTTTCCCATCTTTGATCATCTTTTTTGTAAGTGCTGCTTAACTGTTTAAAGTAAAATGACACAATCTTCCAGATTAAATTTTTTTTGAAAATCATCCAAGGAAGTTTGGATCCTTTGTGATAAAACTTCACTTTGTGATATGACTTCAGTCCTATCATTTCTTATTTTACACATTGTATATATGTTTTTATGTACAATACTTGCTGCCCCAGTGGTTTTGTGGGTTAATTGGGTCAGTAGGATGAGTTGCTCAACAGTGACCTTTTGACTGCACCAGAGTCTTCTGATGTGGTGCTGTAAAAGAATCGCCTTGATGGACAGTTAAGTGATAGTCTTCACCCCCCTTCTGTGCACACAAACCCACGTGACCCACATATATAGACACTTTTGTTTATGATTATTTGCGTTTGCAAAACAAGTCTGTGGTTACCTCCTTGGGATGTAATGGTTGAATCAGCTGCCTGAATCCTGGGATTTTCATGTCCCAGAGGGATGGGAAGATTTCAGCCTTGTTGGGATTACGTTCTGTGAGCTTTAGCAGCTGCAGGAGCCAGTGGGGTCTCTGTCAGTAAACTGACTCTGATGGGACGTTAAACCGAAAAGTCCCATCTGCCTGTGCTGGTGGTAGTTCAGGTGGATGTTAAAGATCCCATGGCACTTCTCGAAAAGAGATGGGGAATTTTATTGAAAAATGTAAGTGTTCATTACATATAAAAACTTTTTTTATGACTTCATAAACTTATGAAACAAAACAAACTGAAAAGAACATTTTTCTCCTTTTCCCTCCCTCAAAATTCTGCATATACCAATACATTTCAAATGAACTTCTTTCCCCTTTGGTATAACCTTTTTTAATCTATTCTCTGTCCATTGTGGTGTCTCCATTATTTTACCCAGTTTTCTCAAAAAATCCACCAATGTTTCCATCTTTCTTTGTTATTTTTTTACCTATTAAGCTCTTGTGATTTTTCTCAGTGCATTTTTAATATTGGCTAACAATTCAACTTGATTTACCCATTTCTCTTGTATAACCCATAAACAGAGATTCCCAGATGCAATATTTTTTTTATTCCAAAGCAAATATATATTGTATCTGCACAAAATTTCCTAAAGCTTCCCTTTTGTGAACCATACATCAGACCCGTATGGGTCAGCTTTGCCCATTCTGGGTCCTCCCATTCTTTTGCCAGTAATGTCCAAAAGACTTTAATATATGGGCATTCTAACAAGAGGTGTTCTTGTGTTTCTAGTATTTGCATACAGGAATTTCTGGGGCAGTATCTTTCTGTTAGTCGCTTGTGCTAGCTATTAGCTTTAACATTGACGCCCTTAACTGCTTAACCAAAGGCAATCCCACATAAATGGTGGAATTGTGGGGTTCGTTAGGTGTTTACATATGGCAGGGATTTGTTCTTTAGGGCATTCAGGGAAGCAAACTTCAGCTTGACATTCTTTTTCCATAATGGGTGAGTATATTAGTTTTCTCCCAAGGGTCAGAATCTGATCTTGTTTTAGCTCCCATCTTATGATCTACTTAAAACATTCAGTTCCATACAGTGACACCCTGTTGCCTTTGGGGAGTGATCTAACTGCTTTGGAGTCCTAGGCATTCCTGCATAACTGAATCCAGTGCATCACTACATCTCCCCAGGGCTTTGTTCCAGGTCTTAATGCCTGACTTAATATTGTATTGGATGAAAATACTTGGAAGGCCACTGGGTGGATCATTCCAATCCCTCCATTCTCAATTGGCTGGTATGTATACTCTCTTTTAATGGGGGTTAGTCTAGACCCCCAAAAAGCTTTAAGAAAGACACTAAATAAACTAGAGTATAGAGAAACTGTTTTTTTTTGTTTTTTTTTTGGGGACACGTAACTTAAATATAAAAATACTGGTACCAACAGGGATTTAATTAATGCCACCCTTTTTCTTTTGGAAATTTGCTGATTTTCCTTGGGTATGTTAATGATAGCTGAAAATTATGACTTCTAAGATTACAGTCCCTGATATTAAAGGACAAGCCAAGTAGTGCCATAAGCCCTGGATCTTTTGATATATTATACATAAGTAAGAGGGCACCCCTTGTTCTCCGTTCCAGTGAGTATAGGCCCAGATCCTGTAATCGTGCCTCACAGGTCTTATTTTGCATTCCATCAGTCATCTTTGTGACTCTACACTGAACCCCCTCCAAACTGTTGACATCCTTCCTAAGATAGGAACTCCAAAGTGGAGAACAGTAATCTAAGTGGGGGCATACATATGTTCTGTATAATGGGAGAATACAGCCCCTGTTCTGAGTAACAAATGCTCTTTTAATGCATCATATAAGCCTATTAGCTTGATTTCTAATATGGTTACAATGAGTCCTAAATGTAAGATCTGATTTGATAATTCCCAGGTCTTTTCCTCAGTTATAGGTTGCAAAGGGGTACCATTAAATTTAAATTGTATATTTGGGTTAGAATCCCCCAAGTGCATAATTACACATTTGTTTGCATTAAAGCACATATTTTGTTTTGCCCATTCTTCTAGACTTATCAGATCTTCTATTAGGTCTGATGTATCTCTTTTAGATCCAACTTTGGCTGCACCTTTTGTATCATCTGCAAATTTGATGGCTATATTCAAATTTGTTGTCATGTCAGACACGAAGATAGAAGACAGCACGGGTCCCAAGACTGACTCCTGTGGTACTGCCTGTGCTGGAGGAATAGCCCCTTATGTACACACTGTGTTCAGTTATTTGACCATTCTTTAATCCAGTTTACCAACCTATAGTTTATCCCAAACGAGTGCATTTTGTTAATCAAGGTTCTGTGCGGCACTTTGTCAAAGGCTTTGCAAAGATCCACATATACCACATCCACTGGTATTTTATCATGAAGGAATTTACTAACATTCTTGTAAAAAAAACTAGGCTGCTGGTGAGACATGACCTTTTACTTTTGAAACCGTGCTGACTGGGATCTACTAGGGTTTTCTTAACTAGGTCTTCTTCGGTTCTTTTTTTTTTTTTTTTAAGATAGCTTCAAATATTTTACCCCAAATGCTAGTCAGGCTGATAGGTCTGTAATTGGATATTTCACTTTTGTTGCCTTTTTTGAAAATCTGTGTTGCCAATGCAACATTTCAATCATTTGGTACTATTCCTGATATTAGTGATAGGTTGAATATTTTGTATAGTTGTTCAATTAACCAAGATGTTATTTCTTTCAGTAGGCATGGATGAAGTCCATCAGGCCCTGATTTATTGATTTTAATTGCCTCCAGTTTGATCTTGATTTAGTGCCTACTGATTTCCGTGATACCATCTAATACATTATATGTATATTCAACATCTTGTTTCCTATCTGTTGCATCATTAAAGATGGAACAAAAATAAGTATTGAACTCTTCTGCCATTTTCTGAGGATTATCCACTGTATCATTGCCCTCTGTAAGTGGACCAGTGGTTCTAGTGGTCTGCTTTTTATTGTTTATGTAAGAGTAGGAACTGTTGTCTCCATCTTTGATATGTGCTAATTTGAATTATAATTCCCTTTTCCATTTTTATGGCATATTTACACTTTTTTAGTATATCCCTGTATTTGTTCGTATTGAAGTTATTTTTACATTGGATTGAAGCTCAGTATGCTTTTTTTTTTAGTAAGTGTAATATATATGGGGTTGCCCAAATTGGTATTTTTTCCTCAATTGTTGTAGCCAGTTTTGTTCGGCACATATTTTTGTTCTAATTCAATAATTTTGTTTTTTATTGTAAGCCAGATTTCTTCAGGTGATGTAGACCCATTGTCATGTTGTTAGATCTTTCTTGAGTTAAGAAAAATGAACCTTATTATAGTTTGTAAATGTTCTGCCCAGATTTCGTTCAGTAATGAGTTTTGTATTGAAGGTTATCACACAGTGATCACTATTTTGTAGCGGGTCATGGATTTAATTTTTTTTTTTAACTTTTTATCCCTCCTTACTCGACCCACTCCTTCTGACCATTGATCAGTCATCTAGGTCCCTCTCACAGAATCTGCCCTCTAGAGTGCCAGGCAAGCTCCTTTAACCCTCCTACCTTCTCCAACTCCTAGGAGTGCCTGCACAACAGGGTCTGTCCTGCGAATCTGCGATCCTGAGGTGGTTTGGTCGGCATCTTGGTCTGGGGAGGGGGTCTGTTCTTCTTCCCTTATCCCTGTCTCTATCTCCTGGAACGCCGGCACGAGGACATATGTCTAGAGAGGTGACGGGTTAACGACATCTTCCTCCCCGAAAGCCTAACAGCCGCCCCCCCCTCCCCTCGACCACCCCAGTGGAGCTGCTAAGCCCTCTAGAGCCCGTGGCTTACACTGGTCCTCTCAGGGTGTCTGGTGCTGGCACACCCCTCCCCAGAGGGGAGGAGAGCATCCATTGGGATGTCAGTCCTCTCTCTCCCGCCACCCAGCCTGCTTTCCGGTCCCGTCGCTGGCGTAGAGCGAGGTGTGGCATCCAGCACCTCAACCCTCAGCGCCACCGGGCCAGCATGGATTTTACTATTTTTGACTTGCTTTGGGATGTCAGTTATTAATAAGTCAAGAATATTGTCTTTTCTCCTGGGGGGTTTTGAGTTGTTAAAAGCACATAACTCCAGGAATGAGTTTTCCATATTACTGTTAGTTGTTCCCTTATTCCAGTCTATCTCTGGGAGATTACAATCTCCCATCAATATAATGTCAGTTTGATCTATTTTCATATTTAAGGCATCTAATATTGCCTGGTGTTTCTGTAAATTGACATTGGGTGGTCTGTAGCAGAGACCATCCAATAGTTTAGTTCTTCTCTCATGATTTCTACCCATAACATTTCATTAGTTATTTCGTCCATAGACTCATTTATATATTTATAATTAATATCATTTTTGATGTAGCATTCTACCCCATCTCCCCTTCTGAATGTTCTATTTTTGTAAATGGCATTATAGTTCAGAATATTTATGTTCCAACTGGAATTATCCCCACACCAGCGTAATTGCTGCTATATCAATACCCTCTTAGTTTTCTTCATATTTATCTGGGATCCTGAAATCTTAGAGAATTGTGCTAGCTTATCTAACCCCTCTTCTGAGCTTTCTGGAGAAATTAATACGATGATATCTGTGTATGTCATAATTTTAGACACAAACCCTCCATTGTTCAAAGTTAGCCCTTTAACTGATTTTTTTTTAAAACCATTCTGATTAAAATGTCTATCCCTATGACATATAACACAGGGCTGAGTGGACACCCTTGTTTGACTCCCCTCTTCACTTCACTTTTCTGACCCTGCCATTCATTTATGGTGGGTATTATTCCAGCTCCGGTATACATTGCTTTTAACCAGGAAATAAATTTACTTGGAATACCGAATGCTTCACATACTTGGAACAGATAGGAGTGAGATAATTTATCAAAAACTTTCTCTTGGTTGATGTTAATTACACACCCTTGGAGTGTTTCTACTTCTGCCTGCTGGAATAATTCCCAGATGATTATAAAGTCATCTTGTTGCTTTCTTCCACTGATAGCACAGGTTTGTGCCGGCTCTATTAAATATGGGACTACTTTAATCTGGATAATAGTATTTTACTAAGAATTTTTACGTCAGTATTCATTAAACTTATGGGCCGCCAATTCCCAAAATCACTCCTGTCACCCTTTTTGTGTAACAAAATGATTAATGCTTCTTTCATTGATCTTGGGTATTGGTTTTCTTTTAAGATATGGTTGAATAATATAACTAAGACCGGGCCTAGATCTTGTATGAAGGTTTTGTAGCGTCTGGAACTAAATCCATCTGGACCAGGGGCTGAGGATTTAGACAATTGTGCGATAACTTGCTGAACTTCCTTTAGGGTAATGTCCTGTATCAAAGATTCATAATTGGACTCTAATACTTGTGGTAAGTCTAGGGAAGAGAGGAGTTCCTTGTCATTTGCTACCTCGGGGTAAACCAAAGGAATTATAAATGTATTCTTCCACTGTTTTCAGAATATCTTTAGAGGATGTCACCACTTGTCTTGTTGGTGTTTTGATTTCTTGCATTACTCTACTTTCCACTCTTTATTTACATTCTTTAAAGGGGTCTAAGGATCCCTTATTGAGTTAGGTTCCAAATTTGTTTTCTTGATCAAGGGACCTTGCTCTTTTGTACTGAAGTTCTACCATTTGCCCGTTTTGTTTTTAATTTGTTCTGCATGATTAAGTTGTGAACATTTTGATTCTGAGATTAGCTTCTGCAGTTGGTGCCATAATTTGATATTTCAAATATTCTTTATTGGCTACATAGAGATCTGTTTTGAAATAATTCTTTCCATGTTTCTTTTGTATCCTCCCACCCTAGGGAAATGTCATATAATTCTGCAACTGAGAGCCTGGCTATCCAATTCTCTATCTATTCCTTTTGGATATATGTATCGTCCAGTAGGGATTCATTTAGTCTCCACTGGCCTTTTTTATATCGGGGTGTATTTTCCCAGGCTATTTCTGCTACAGTGCAGACATGGTCTGAAAATTCGCTAGGTTTTGAAAACATTTGCCTTACTTCTAGTGATTGAGATAAAAATATGAAATCCGTTCTAGTTTTAGAACTCCACTGAAATATGTGAAACCACCTGATGAGTGTTTTTTTTCTATAGGCATCTTGTAAACTGGCTGTATCTATGATTTGTAGTAAAGATTGAGTATCACAAAAAAAGTTTGTGTTTTAAGCCCTTCTATCCTTCTGTGACAGACAATTAAAATTCCCAGCCCAAATCACTGAACGAGAAGTGTGCAACAAAAGGTTGCATCTCCTGAAATAACTTGGCCCTAGCAGCTTTAATCTGGGCAGCATAAATCGAAATAAGACGGAATCTAGCCTACCAAAATTAAATATCGAGGAGAATGGCCCTCTCAGGGAGGATGTCTGTAAGTCTGGAGACCCGAAGATGGGAGGAGGCAACTAAAATCCCTATCCCATCGCAGGAATCCATCCCTGCAGACCAAAAGGAGGGGCCTAAGGTCCAGAGTTTGGAAGCTTGCTGAGGTCTGTTTGCTTTTAATAGTGTCTTGTAGACGGACATCACATTTTAGTTGATGCAGAGACCTTAGAGCCCCTACCCTTTCTTTCCACTTTTTATCCCATTAATACTGAGGGTTCCTATAGTTAAAGAATGCATTTAAAACTAAGAAATGGTGACCACAGGGGGAAGATTTACATAAAACTAATTAGAGCTCAACTACTAGGTTGTTTTAGACCCACGCTTTTGTCTGTTTCTTTTTGCAATAAGAGGCCCCCCCCCCGGACCGTCTCTGTGGTGGAGTTTAACGAGGATGTTTCTACCCCATCTCCCTCTGATTTCCCCCTCTTCTTCCAGGTCCAGTGGGGCATATTTGTTTCCTTTCTTTGGCCCCTCACCATCTGTTTCTGTATCTGAAGCTCTGGAATGAAGGGGGAGGGGTTTTCCCCTGCATAGTTATTTTTTTGGAAGCAGTAGTTATAAATGGTGCTGTTCTGCTCGGGGGGTGGTGGGTGGCATTCTTCCTGGTTGGGTTTTTCCTGCTTGAATATCTTCTACCATTACACTGGCCTCCTCTAGTGATGACTGTTTGGGGTGTTCAGAGGCCCTTGAGACTTCCTCCTCTTCCAACCTGTTACTATTTTTGGGGGGGGGGATCCTTTGATTTGCTAGCTGCCTAGTGGTTTCTTCTACTTTTTTGTTCATTTGTTCGGCCACCCTTTTGGCCTGTTGATGCTGTACCTGATTGATGAAGCCTTCATGGGAGGGGCAGTCTTCCCTATTGTGAGATGCCCATGGACATCTCCTGTATGCATGCTCTGTTTGTTCACAAACGTTGCACTTAAATAAATTAAGGCAATTTGCAGCAACATGCCCATATTCTAGACAGTGACTGCATCTTGATACATCACATGCAGAGCTGATGTGTGTTCTGGCCCCACATTTAAAATATTACCTTGGTAAAAAAAAAAAAATATGGACTCCCTGTCTCGTCCTAAGAAGAAAGTGCTTGTATGGTGGACAGGCCCTGTATTGGTGGAATATAATTTCATCTTTATTTTCCGTCACTCGTCCTAAATTTGTTTGCTGTCTAGGGTTGGGTATGGCTTCCCCAAAATTTCGCAGCGCTGTCTCAACCAGAAGAGAATGTCTTCGACATTTACTCCTTCATTTTTAAAAATTACTGTCATAAGTTTTACCAAAGGTTTATTTAGTGGGATCACATGGAATGGGATCCATACTGGTGTGTTCTTGAGTGACTGGAACTGGGCCCAAAACCTATCAAAACTAGAAATATTTTTAAAACTGACGCCAGTTACCATTCCCCAGGGAAATGAGGGCAAAGATTCAGATGAAAAGAATTTCATGGACTGTTTTAATAAGATTGTGGCTATGTGCAGCTTATCTGGGGGGGCTTCTAGTCCTACTTTTGTATAAAATTCCGATAGCGTTCCTCCTAGGGGCTGGTTCTCCTTTGTTAATAAAAAGGTCTGATAGTTTGAAAAGGGGGTTGAAGTTTGGCCTGTCTATAGGTGCTTCTAGCTGAACTTCTGTGGGCCCTGCTCTGAGGAGTCTCCTTTTCTGGGAAGGGGATAGGGGGAAAAACCTGGGCCTGAGGAAGGAAAACTCTGATTAGTGTTATCAGCATCCTTATTCAGCATTTCTGGATTTAATATATTCATCAGTGCATTATCAGTACTGTTTTGTAAAGAAGAAACATCACTAGTATTAATTAACACATTGTTACCCCGGGGTATGGTGGAGCTCTCTTGGTTGTCTGCGTTGTTGGCCATGACCACAATCAGGTTCAGTTCAGTAGTTTGTGAATTCCCTTGCTGGGTAGGAGACCATGAACCATCTGGCATGTGGTGCCATCCTGCATTTTCAAGTGCTTGTTCAGGTGTCCAGTGATCAAAGTCAGTTTCAGAGTCTTTGTTTCTGTAGTCCGAGTCTCTTTCTTTACTTTTATCCCTGTCTTTTAATAAAAAACCTCCTCCGTGGTGTTTGGGTCTGTTATGCTGTCTTTGGCTCGTTCAGTGATCAGAGGCTGCCTGTACTTGTGTTCCTGGTCCTGATCATTTTTTTTTTCCTGCTTTCTTCCTTTTTACCCTTGTATTTCTGTTTTAGCTTTGTAGTGAGAAGGCTTTGGGCACACCACGGTAATGCTAGATTTACTGTCAGCCTTGGAACTGCTCTCACTTTGGGCTGAAGTGCCATCTGATGGGACCGCTGGGGAAGGAATGTGAGTCAGCGTGTTTGTTTGCTGACTCATCCTCCGCTTGTCAGCGTCTCCTTCCGGACTGTCAACTTTTTCTTTTAGTTTTTCCAGTTCTTTATCCATAGTTTGAATTAGCGCAGCATGTTTTTCTTTTCTAGACACAAGAAATGAAATTCTGGTTACCTCCTCGGCTGTACTGATGTTTTCTAGTCCTTCCATTTGATCTTCTGACATTTCTCCGAGGCATACTGCGCCCTCGTTCTCCAGTTCACTGTCTAATAAGATATGTGCAATACATGCAGCGTCTTCGGTCTCTAAAGAAATCGGGGCTGAGGGGGAGGCCTGTTCCCCTAGCCCTTCCACGTCCATCCTCTCTGGTGGTTCAGCAGAACTGGCCATCGAGATTTGACAGCCAAGGGTTCCCCCTATTGGACGAGTAGGGGAAATTCCCCGCTGCCCTGGCCAAATTTCCCCCATTCACTAAAATACCACTAAGAGCGTAATCTGGTTCAGGGTCAGTTGGCCTTCATCTCTAGCACCCTCTCCCCCGGGTCGTGCCTGAAAATAGGCAAAATTTGTCTAGTGCACATACCTGGTCAACAAAAACTAGCTAGCTAAAAAAAAAAAAAAAAAGATTCCTTTTTGATACCAATGTTTATTGGAAAGTAAAACCCCTTGTAGGGTAAAATTTGGATTGTCCCACAGTGTTTAAGGGGGATTTGGAATTTAACCACTTACGTGTAGTAAGGAATTTTTGTAAAATAGAACTTACATTTTTAATAATGGTACATTTTGATCTTGTACCTAGAGATGGTAGAAATAACGAGTTTTTTTATATCCAATTTCTCTCTAGTAAAAGTGTATTTGATTTTCCCATTTCATATCTGTTTCTTTAAATGCCCATTTTATAATTTGATCATAAAAGTGTAATAAAACTGAATATCAGGACACGCTAGCTCCCCGTTTTCTTTAGGCAAGCATAACTTCTGCCAAGAAACATGAGGTGCTTTATTGTTCCAAATGAAAGTGCTGAAAAGCTTGTTGATTTTTTTTAAACCTTTGGGACGGGATTAAGAACAGAATAGATTGTAGTCTATGCGATAAAATTGGGACTACCATCTTACTAAATTTAATTTTCCCCCAGACTGATAAAGGGAATCTACTCCAACCTGAAAATCTAAGTTTTAAAGAGTTGTATAAAGATTCAAAATTAGATTGATACCATCCTTCCTTTTTATTTGAGATGATTACCCCCAAATAAGTCCTCCTTTTTTCCTTAATTTTGGCATTTATTATGGTTTTATATATATATGGATGATCTATATTAAAAGCAACCATCTCTGATTTTTATTTTGTATCCAGCTATCTTTGAAAATTTCCTTATTAGCTTCATCAGCTCCATTATACTTTGTTCTGGGTTCTGAATCAGTAATAAGTAACAACACAAACAGATTTTGACGGCAGATAAGGACTGCTTGGCCCATCTAGTCTGCCCATTTCCCTACCTACAGGATAGGCCGCAGATCCTAGTTAACCAACAGCCTATTTCTTCCTACCCCCCACAAGAATTGCCTTATGTCTATCCCATGCATTCTTGAATTCTCCCACAGTTTTAGACCACACAACCTCCTCAGGAAGGCTGTTCCATGCATCCACTACCCTCTTTGTGAAATAATACTTCCTCGCATTGCCCCTGAACCGCCCCTATCTTTAATTGTCCCTTGTTCTTGCAAGTCTCTTTTCTGAAAAATGCTACCCTCTTGGACTTTGTTGATTCCACTGAGGTACTTAAAAGTTTCTATCTTGTCCCCCCTCTCCCTTCTTTCCTCAAGGGTATACATATTAAGCTCCTTTAGTCTCTCCTCATACGGCTTGTCTTGTAGACCCTGCACCATTTTAGTTGTCCTCCTCTGGACTGCCTCTATCCTGTCTATGTCCTTGCGGAGATGGGGTCTCCAGAACTGGACACAGTACTCCAGATGGGGTCTCACCAACTGTCTGTACAGAGGGATAACAACTTCCTGTTTTCTGCTGCTGATGCCTCTCCCTATACATCCCAGTATACCCCAGCCCTCCCTACTGCCTTCTCACATTGCTTGCTAACCTTAAGGTCATCTGATATGATTACCCCCAGGTCCCTTTCCTTTTTTTTGTTGTTACTACCTCCCCACCCATTGTGTATTCTTCCCCTGGGTTCTTGTTTCCCAGGTGCATTATTTTGCACTTCTTTGCATTGAATCCTAGCTGCCATACTTCAGCCATTCCTCAACCTTTGCCAAGTCCCTTTTCATCCTTTCCATGCCTCCTTGTGTATCAACCCTGTTGCAGATCTTTGTGTCATCTGCAAAGGCATACTTTTCCTTCCAGTCCCTCTGCAATGTCACTGATGAAGACATTAAAAGGACTGGACCCACTCTGAACCCTGCGGTACCCGACTAGTAACCCCTTTCTTCAGAATGGACTCCATTTACAATTACCTTCTGTGTCCTGTTGTCCAGCCAATGTTTTACCAGGCTACCACCCTGGTCCCATTCCCAGGCTGGTTAGATTGACTATTAATCTTTTGTGTGGGACTGTGTCAAATGCCTTGCTAAAGTCTAGGTAGGCCATGTCCACAGCCCCCCTGATCTACTACTTTGGTCACCCAGTCAAAGAAATCTATTAGATTCGTCTGACATGACCTTCCCGCTGTGAACCCATGCTGCTTTGGGTCCTGTGCTCCACTGGCCTCTAGGTACTCGACTATTCTTTCCTTCAGAAGTGACTCCATCACTTTCCCTACCACAGAGGTCAGACTGACAGGTCTGTAGTTTCTTGCCTCTGTCTTGGACCCACTTTTGTGAAGGGGAATCGCATCCGCCTTCCTCCAGTCCTCGGGTACCACACCATCCTCCCATGATTTATTAAAAGAGTAGCCAGTGGTTTCACTAGTTCCTCCTTAATTCTTTTAGAATTCTGGGTGAATTCCATCAGGACCCATTGCTTTGTCCACCTTCAGTTTTAGGAGTTCTTGCAGAACCTTTCTTCTGTGAAAGGACTGGGATCAACCCCTATTAAGAGTGCTTCTGTTAATTGGATTAGGCACTTCCCTCCTCTTTTGTGAATACTGAGCAG
This sequence comes from Neoceratodus forsteri, assembly GCA_016271365.2. Lineage (NCBI taxonomy): Eukaryota > Metazoa > Chordata > Ceratodontiformes > Ceratodontidae > Neoceratodus > Neoceratodus forsteri. Next base: position 493,894,564 of record JADMNL010000022.1, read on the forward strand.
AAATATTCGTTCAGTATTCCTGCTTTTCACTGTCCCCTCTGCCCACCCACTGTTCATTCTATTCAGCCTCACTATCCCTCCCTTTGTCTTTCTCGTTCTCTGATGTACCTATAAAGGGTTTATCCCCTTCTTAACTGAGGTTGGCTATCTTTTCCTCAGTTTGGGCCTTTGCTATTCTGACTTCCCTCCCTGCTTCCTTCTGCCTTAACCGGTACAGCTCCCTGTCCTGCTCCTTCTGTGTTTCCTTATACTTCCAGAATGCTATCTTTTTCTTCTTGACTTTCACAGCCACCTCTTTTGAGAACCAGTGGCTTTTTCTTCGTTTTGATTTGTTCATTTGCTTCACACAAAGGCTTGTTGCCTCTGTGATGGCAGTGTTGATAATTCCCCATTGTTGCTCCACACCTCCTTCTAGCCTGTTTGCTAGTGCTTTTCTGAGGGGCACTCCCATCTTGCCAAAGTCACCCCTCCTAAAGTCCAGTACCCTCACTTTTGTATGGCTTGACTCTGTGGCTGAGTTTAACGTGTGAACCACACTGTTTGATGGTCACTGTCCCCAGATGGCAACCCACTTCTAGATCTGAGATCCTCTCACTGCCCCCGTTTGAGAGTCGAGGTCTAAGATTGCTCCCTCACGAGTGGGTTCCAAACTAGCTGTCTAATGCCTGCCACCTGTAGGGCATCAAGAATGGCCCTGTCTTGGATGTGGCTGCAGCAAATGTGCTCCAGTTAACATCTGGCATATTCAGGTCTCCATCAACAGTATCTCCCCTCTCTGCCATTCTAAGAATGCCTTCTATCATATCCTTGTCCATTCCTTCCCCTGACATGGGGTCTGTACACAACCCTGTGCGGATTGTGGTGCCTTTTCCAGTCTCCAGGTGACCCACAGTGCCTCCTCTCCTCCTGTTTACTCTTTTGTTCAGTTGCTTTTATCCCTTCCTTTACATAGAGCTACTCCTCCCCCTCCCCTGCCTGTCTCTCTCCTGTAGGTTATGTACCCTGGTATGTTAACATCCCAGTCATGGTTCTCTGTGTACCATGTTTCTGTGACTGCTACGATATCCAGGCATCCCTCTTCCATTAAGGCCATCAGCTCAGGAGCTTGTTGCCCAGACTACGGGCATTGGTACTCATTACCTTCATTTCCTGATGGCCTTACTCCTTTTGCCCCATCCCTGTCCTTCTTGCCTTTGTCACTTTCTTCATTTACCCTGCCCTTCTCCCTATGACACCCTCTGTGTTGGTGTTTGCCGCACTGCGACCATGATTATTTGAGGGCTAGGATTTTCCTGCTCCTTTCCAGTGCCTCCCCTTGGCTAGTTTAAAAGCTTGCCAGTGAAGCATTAAACCTATCACCTAGGATCCTGGTTCCCCTCCTGGACACATACAGCCCATCATGCCAGTATAGGCTTGCATCACTCCAGGTGGACCCCCAGTCCCCAATGAAGCCAAATCTCTGAGTTCCACACCAGTTTTTCAACCACTGATTGAATCCCATGGTGCGGAACACCCTAGCCTCTTCCTATGCCATAGATGGGCAGCACCTCCGAGAAGGTTACCGTGCGTGCTACTTGACTAAGGCCCCTCCCCAATTCCACAAACTCTTCCTGCTACTTCTAATCCCTTTCTTAGCCAGGTCATTTGTCCCTAGGTGGACAATGACATCCAGCTCCTTCCCTGTGCAGCTGCTCAAGCAATCCTGAGGATTCGCTTCCTGTCCCTGCAAGCCATGGCGCCAGGCAGGCACCACCTCCCTCTCCCTTCCTCCCCAGTTCTACCTTCCTAACAATGGAGTCCCCACCAGGAGTTGCTCTTCCCCTACAGGGTCCCCCTGCCACCCTCCTGTGGTCTCCTTTGTGGAGTTCCCAGCATCCTCCTTGGTCTCCACTGTGGGTGCCTCCATGGAAGGAACCACACTTTGCCAGAATGGCATAGGAATTGTGGAGGTACAGTGGGAGGGATGCGCTCTGTTCTACCACTCACTCTCCCTGAGCCCACTGTGGTCCAACCGCCCTCTTTCTTGGCAACCTCTGAGGCAACGCAGTAGTGGCACTGGTGATCCCTGGATGGAAGAGGAGGTCCCACAAATCCTGGCCAACTCAGCCTGGAGATGAGCAACCTGCTCCCTCAGCCCAGAGAGGTGCCTGCAGATGGGACAACACCGCATCCTCCAGAACATCTCCTGGAAGACTGCTGCTCCACAGCCACTGCACTGTACCACTCCAATCATGTCTTATTTTTGGCCCCTTAACTGTTTGCAATGCTTACTCTTTCCTCTGTTTTTTTTTTCTCTCTCTCTCCTTACTTTCTGCTGTGTGCCCTTTAAGCTCCTGATTGTCCTGTTCTGAGACAAGAATATCCTATATTTCTCAGTAGACCACTTACTTGCTCAGAGGCAGACCTCCAGCAGCTAGAGGGTGCTGGAGATCTACTCTTGCCCTTCTAGGATGGTGGGTCCTTGGTGGTTCTGTGATCACTCACTTCCTGCCCCTAAACAGGAGGTTCCTGTTGTCAGTCAAATCCTGTGCCTATAAAAATAGAACTAGCTTTGGGTGGGGGAGGGAAGAAGGGCAATATAGTCCCAGCAGAAGTTCAGTCACTTGAGTCCTTTCTCCTGGTGTCTTCTGCCAAGCTACTAGCAGAATCTTTCTAAGGCAGTCTTTAAATGTAGCTTCCTTCTAGCTAAGCTCACTCCCCCTACTTACCAGATCTTTCTACAAGTAATTTAAACCTCACAGCAAAGTCCTTTCAGTCACCTGAGATTTACACCTAGATAACTCTTCAGATACCCATTCAGTTCAGTTAACCCAAACACACTCTTTTTTTTGTTAGTTTTTTTACCCTAAATTAAAAGTCAAATACAAAAGTTGTTCTACTTTAGTCCCAGCAGAGAAGTTCAGTCACACAGCAGTCCTTTCTCCTGGTGTCTTCTGCCAAGCTACAAGTCATCTGCATAGGCGTTATATTTTAATTCCAGTGAAGCCACCTTGATGCCGGAAATATGATTAGCCTTTATTTCTTTCAGCGATAACTCTAACCCTATTATAAATAAAGAGGGAGACAAGGGCATCCTTGTATCCCTTTTTGTTTTACCTCAGTTATTTGTCACAGTTGTATTTCTCTTTGGCATCATGAAACAATGTAAGACTTGCAAAAAGGGTGACGAGGCCTTCCCCCACGAGTTTCTTTTTCCCTCATTGTGTTGCTCAGCACCCCCCAGCCGGTTCTTCAGCCTAGGAAGGGGGAGGGAGCACTTGGTTCTTTAATTGGCAGTGGCAGCAGAATTTCAAAGAAATGACCTTTGTAGCTCCTGAGTGAGCTTGAGCCCTGTTCAGCAGGATATCCACGCAGATACACCCGACCCAATCTGGCCCCTCAGGTCGGGGGGCAGGACCCCATCCAGGCACGTCCAGGTGCAGCACGGCGAGCTTAGGCTGCGATAACACATGTGCAGACAGATCCTGACCCTGCCTTTTTGAAGGCCAGGATGACTATTACGAGGATCTTGGGGAAGTTCCTGACCTTAACTTAAAAAAAAAAAAAAAAGTCCAAATCAGGATTGTATTTCTCCCCTGCTTCAATAAGCCCTTGTCTTTTTGGATAGCTGAAGCATGTAGTCCCTTAGAGCTCAGGAGGTAGTCTATGGAAACGGCGGTTGTCGGTCCGACTCCATCTTTTTTTTCAGCTACTGTGACCAAAATTATTGCGCAACATTGGGCAGGTCTGGATCAGAAAAGTGTCTTTCCAACCATGTCACGGATCTTCCTTTTTTAAGGAAAAGGTCTTGCAAGTGGAAGGCTCCTCTATTGAAAGACAAGGCAGTTTGTATTTCTGAAAAGACACCGCCCTGCCTATAGAAGGATCTGGCCTCAACAGTCTTCATATAAGTGGGTAGACACCACGTGCAGGAGGAGTTTCATCTCTATCAGCACACAACAGTTGTATGTCTTGTGCTTCTTTTATTGTCCAGAGCCTTCAACATACAGGTTACTACCCTGGCCAGTTTAATTCTGCTTTTCTGAAGATGCAAGCCTTTTGTTTTGCGATTCATGGCCATGGTTCCACCTTTCCAGGTGGTTATTCATTGGAGAATTTTGTGTTGGACTGCTTGGCCTGCTTCATTGTTTTTGGCCATGAGGGCCATGTAGTTTAGTCATTGGGGCTGGTTAAGCTTCATAAGCTAAGCTGTTTAACCTCCGCTTGAGGGAGGCCTATGGCTTGATTCTGCCCTGGATACCATTTAAAAGAAAAAAAGATATGCAGTGAAAAGGACTTTCTTTAGTGTCAAACAGCATAAGATTACCATAACCTAAAGGAGTCAAGGTAACAGCCGGCACAGACAGTTCTGGAAGGGGAGGAGGGGGTTGTGTTTCTTCGGAAATTGACTCGTGAGAATGGAGGAGCTTACTCTAGTAACAAGGTTACAGTATCATAGGAGCACTGGCCAGGCACCATGCAGGAGGCTCGGCACCACAAGCGTAGTGCCTCACAACGAAGCACGAGGGCCCGTCCCTGACTCCTTTTCTTTGTGGCAGAGTAGAGGACTTTTCCTCAAGATGGGCCAAGTCAGTCAGACACCTTATTAGGGGTCACTTCTCTGTCCCAGTTCTCAAGGGTGGCTGAAAGGCCAGATGTCATCAGAGCTTCTGACCCCCCTTTTATTCTTCAGTACAGGTTGCGCTAATCGAACATGGTCAGGAGTTCTATTGGTTTTATTTTTTGGTCCCCAGGAAGTTAGAGGGTTGTCAGGCCCATTCTAGATTCAAGTGCCTGAACACATTTGTGCTCCACAAACCTTTCAGGATGAAGCCCTGGAGGTCCATCGCCAGGCTGCTCAATCAAGGGGGGGTCTTAAGCCCCAGTACACCTGATTGATGCCTGCTGCCACATTTCCTCAGTCAGTCCTACTCTGAGTATCTCAGGTTTTTGATACTGGATCAACCCTGCAGTATAGGGTGCTTCTCTTAGCCTGAGCATCAGCCCCACCAAGTTCCATGAAGGTGATGGTAGTCCTGGTGGTTTAATGATTCATGCACAGATGTCCTTGGCAAGAGGTCGGTACTTGGCATTCTAGATATGCCAAGAGTCGCATGGCAAAGGGTGAACCAGGAGAAGAGGTCTCTCGAGCCATCTCAGACCTTGGAATGTCTGGTTGTAATTTTTCAGCACAAAATTACAAAAGGCTTTGCTGCCTTCCCAGAAGGTGACTTTGTCAGAAGTCTGCTGGCTGAGGATGCGGTCATAGGCATCTGCCCTCGGTGTGCTGCAATTTGGGCCTCAGGATGGCAGTGATAGTTAATCCTGTGGGCTCGCTTCCAGATGCAGCCTATTCAGATGGGTTTACTGTTGGCCTGGGATCCCTCATCAGAAGGTTATCAGACAGTTTTCCCTTTTCCCTCTCAGCTTCATCACTCCGTGGGTTGGTGAATGGATGTACAAGATCTGAACAAGTTCCACTAGAACTTCCAGAGTTAATTCTCACATGAGATGTCTGCTCACACAAATGAGGGGGGAGGGCCGGAGTCAGCTTCCCACTCAGGGAAGTTGGTCAGTCTAGAAACAGCATCTCCACATCAATGTTCAGGAGATGAGATGGTCCGCCTAGCTTCCCTTAGGTTTCAGTCATGCTGCTAAACATGGCGTACATTTGTACATAACCATTTAAGGCACAGGAGATGTTTCGAGAGGTCACTGACCTGTCAACAGTTCCGTGGCAGGGGAGTTGAACCTTCTGGTGGACTGGCTAAATTGCCAATGTTCATCCCATGGAGTGGAGGTTTAACCTGTAGGTTTTTGAACTCCTGTGCAACTGGTTTGGTTGACCTCAGATCAGTCTGTTTGCATCCAGCCACAATGCTCAGATCTGAGAAGGTGCTTCAGTCTTTTTCGATGTCCACAGCCGGGGGCAGTGGTTGCTCTGCCTCAAGAGTGGACTTTCAGCAGAGCATATTCTTCTCTCGAACTCTTCTTCCAAAGTCTTAATAAATAAATAAATAGTAAATCAAAGACGCTCTGGAGGGAGCTGTCTCTTATTAGCTGCAGAGTGGCTGAGAAGACTATAGTTCTCAGACTTGCTGAATCTTGTTAAGCAAGCACCCTTACACTTTCTGGTGTGTGGAGACCTGCTTCAGGGTGTCTCTCTTTCTCTCTCCCGCCCTAAATAAATATGTATGTTTAGTTTTCCCTGAGAAACTATTTGACACCTTGATGGCTGCCAGAAAATCCTTTATGTTTGCAGCTTATACTCCAGTAGGGGCCACCTCTCTTTTTTACTTTGGGCCAGCAGGGAAGTTTTTTCCTTTGACAGCCTCTATTCCAGAGTTTTTGTTGGTTTCTACAAGAAGGCATAGCGAAGAGGTTGGCATTGAGTCCGCTGAGAAGCCAGGTTCTGCTCTCGCAGCACTCTGGGACTTTGGCCTAGGAACTAACAGACACATGTTTAGTAGGACTCGTCTGCTGTCCTGATCTCTGGTTCTTTTTGGGATCTGAATTAGGTTCTGAATGCTCTTTGCAAGGATTTTTCAAACTTCTTCCATCCATATCGCTTGATGTGGTGTGTGTTTTTTTTTTTTTTTGCAGGCTACCTCTTGAGGACCCATATCTTATTAAGCATAAGGACAGGTGGTATTCGGAACGGTTTTTCGCTCCTCAGGTGCTCAAGGAGTTCCAGGACATAGGCTTGTGTCCGCCTGTCCTCTACCTGCTCAGTCCAAGGGAAGGAATTGCAGAAGTTGGAGTCATCACGCACTGTAAGGATCTATCCTAAATAGACAGTTGCGTTTTGTAAATACAATAGTCTTGTTTGTTCTCGTGGAACAGACAAGCCAGGTCAAGAGACTTTTTTTTTTTTTTAAATTTTAGGCCACCCACGCTAAAAGGGTGCGGTCCTGTGTTGTTCAGGCCAACGTTGTAGAAAGGGGAGGCCCACGGCTCTCCTCAAGACTCATCACTCCAGGGCTAAAGCGATGCATTGGTTTTAGGTTATGCAAGGCAGTTACGTGGTCTCACATCCACACATGCACAAAACATCCATCTTGATGTTCAGAGTTTGGCTGACTCAGTTTGGTTGCAGAGTGCTTCAGACAGCAGTTTGCAAGTAATTCTCAGTGCTTGCCTGTGGCATATGGGATAATATTCTCCTCTGTCCTATTTTTTCTGGGTACTGATTCTTAGAACCCAGTTATGATTACCTATTGACAATGTGGAGCACTACAGAAAGAAGAAATTAACTTCATACTTACCATAATTTCCTTTTCAGTTAGCTCCTACATTGTCAGTGGGGCTCTCCCAGGAGCCTGGCTCCTGCGGGAAAATCTTATACTATATGCTAGGAGGGATATCCTGTTTGTAAAAATTCCCCTATTTTTTTTTTTTTCAGACATCCCTCCTTCTTGTTGTACTGTACTCATGAATAAGATATATATGAAAAAATAAAGGATTATTTTCCGATCAGTCAGCGATCACAGGTTAACAGCTTTACTGACAACTCTTGAGGTGTGTTCCTTGTTACAGGTAACCTCACTACATCCAGTTGTTGCCTGGAAAGAATATCTTAGTGGGTGGTCAGCCTCAGTCTTCCAGATGTGCGAATGGTTTGGAACCTGCCTTTTTACCGGATGGTCCTTAGTGCAGGGAGGATCAAATAGTCAAAACCTTGAGTCCAGTGGAGAGCCTTTTTTCCTCCTCTGATGTCTCCCTGGAAGGTAAGACAGTATTTACAAGTTGAAATATGTTTTATGTTAGTAGTTGATTATAATGTATGAAAATGTGTAGCTATTATTGCACTGCGAGATCAGTAGTGACTGGGGAGTTGCTGCTGCATGCAATCCTCATATGCCCAACATTCTAAAGCTTGGGCTGTGCCATTTCCCTTGGGCAGTGCACTACACCTAGTTGTTTTGATTACCCATTGACAATGTTGGAGCTAGCAGAAAAGGAAATTACGGTAAGTATGAAGTTAATTTCTTTTTTTTTTTATTTTCAAGTGAGTTCCTGAACTTCCTTTAGCCTGGCCACATTTTTCTTAACCAAACTGATTTTGAGTGCCTTAGAAGAACCATAAACAGTCAAGTCGTGGGAAGACTTGCTGCCAAGGGTGTAGCAAAATGTTTCTCTTCCCTGACAAATTTTTGGCAGAGTGTCAAACTTCACGCTCCACATGCACTTCAACAGTTTGCAGCACAAAGTAACATTTTTAGAAAGGCTAAAAAGGCTTACAAAATAAGTACCTATCCCACCTCCTCTCATCCCATAGCCCCAGTCAGTATCATAAAGTACCCCCCCCCCCAACTTAGGAACACCTAATTCCATTTTCCACCTGCCTTGGCAAAATAAAACATTCCTTCCCTCAGTTACTTGACAGAACCAACCCCCCTTTGCCACGGCCAAGACAGTGACGTCAACCCTCCCCCTCCCATGCCAGCCAACAAAAAGATACAAGAACTGTGTGACAGAGACTCTCCTCTGACCACGTTGGCCAGATGACCTAGTGATCCTCTCAGAATCACAAATGCTTGTAGGCAGCTCCACAACACATTATGGCAAAATGCTGTCAAATAGAATTTGATGCACGTACGCGGCTTAACTGAGACTATTTATTGGGGGGGAGGGGGTGGACTCCAAAGCTGCTACCACCAGCAGGGTGGGAATCGCTGCAGCGGGCATCAAAAGTGCACTGGACGTAGAGGGGAAAACCTCTAATCTTATTATCTTGTTTATCAAAATATATTTTACCAGATCAACAAGCGGAGCCATGGAAGGCTAGTTTCCAATGTGGTGGGTTTTTTTTTGGGGGGTTGCGGTGCAGAGGAACAAACAGGAGTACGTGTAATGGAATTTACAGTTTCTGTATCGCTTCATGTCAGTGAGTGGGGAAGGTAGTTGGTACATATGGGTTAATATCCTCCCCTGCTGGGGTAGTGGTACACCCCAGAGCTGTTACATCAGCATAGAAGCGTAGGGATGTGAACATTCTGAATGCATCATTGCCTCAGTCTTTGCTGTACCACTGTAAGTGGTAGAAACATGGACTGAGTTCTCTGGAAAATTACTTGCCTTTTTTATTTTTTGTGCATAGGTTTGTGCAGCTTTGGGACAGATTGGATCTCCCTATTTGTCAGAGAGCACCCCTAAATTTAGTATTTGTGCCTGTTTAGTTAACTGGAAAGCGCCAGCTTATCAGTCAGCAGACTCCCATTCCAGTGCCTGGATGGGGACCACAGGCCATAGCAGGGTGTTCCAAAGCTATTGGTCTATGAGAAAATATAGCCTGGTGCCTCAGGTAAGTAAATATAATTTTCTTTTTACTTCCTCCTCCCACAGCATCTACAGTCCTTCCAGTGCTTGGTAGAACTTAGAAAAGTAATGTTTTTCCTCCTTCAGGTGCCTGCCTCCTATGAGTTGTCTGGTTGGGGCTGCTGGATTTCTTCCCCCTGTTCCGTTGCTGTTAGGAACTAGGGCAGGCGATCCTCAAAAAGCTTCTAGCAGCCCTCTCCCCTTTCAGGTCGACTCTTGTCTCCTCTCATGGTGGTTGTTCTTTCTGTTCTTCCTCTGGCACTTCAGCACTTTTCCTTATTGAAAGTTTTTTTCCAGAAGACATACGAAGTAGGTATCAGCTCGTTTAGAGCTGGGATGGAGGTGTTCCCTCTTTTTTTTTTTTTTGTCCTGCTCTTTTATTGCTTTATTTATTCCAAAGTGTGTGTTGTGTTTTTTTTTTTTTTTCAAACCAAGAAAGCCATACTGAGCTGGTGTCAGCTCGTTTTTGTACAGGGGATGGCATTGTATTTTCTTTTGTCTGGGCGGGAGTTTGTCCAGCGTCCGGTGGCGTGGCAGGGAGCTGTTTGGTGAATTTTCCCTCTCCTCCTCTCTTTCCGTGTGGCTGGCTTGCTGGCAGCAGTCCATCTTGTTTTTTCAATTCTCCCTTCCCTCTTGTGGGCAGTTCCAGCATGCCCATGTGTCCTCGCCTGTTGCCACATTAGGGGACATGTTGCGTGCACAATCTTGTCACGTGGCGGATGTGCTGGAAGGCGCTCCTCTCGCAGGATGGCATGGATATTGTCTGGCAGTGGTTAAGCTGTTGCACAAACTCCATCCAGATACTTTCCATATATATGTGTATATGTGTATGTGTGTATGTATATATCTATACATATACACACACATATATAATTCGTCGGCAGATAAGGACCACCAGGCCCATCTAGTCTGCCCATTTTTCTTATCTACTTACCTTGCAGACTGTAGATGATCCGCGGCTTTCCCTCTTCCACCCCTGTCTCTAGGGTCCCCTTGTGTTTATCCCACGCATGTTTGAATTTCTCCAATGTTTTGGCCCCCACCATCCCTGGGGGGAGGCTGTTCCAAGCGTCGTCCACCATTTTTATGTTTGATGCTCTTGTGTTCCAAATGTCTTGGAACAGTAACAGGAAGTGAAGTGTGTCACTGCCAAGCCAATTACAGCTGAAACTGCAATGGGTTTGGTAGTGCACATAAATAACCAGGCACTCTGGTCATGACAGCAGTTCAGCTTTGCTGACATGGCGCGGCTGGACTTCCAAGAAATGAACTGCTCCAATGGGAGCACTTCATTTCTTTCTCTAGCTTGGACTCCAGCCATGCACATTAGAGTGCACACCAATGCGCATGGCCGCAGTTACAACCCATCTTCGCTCCTCTGACCCCCCCACCCCAAAAGCTGAAACGTTCGCCACGGTGCGGCTTTGTCTCCCAGTACTCACCCCCCCCCGCCTCAACAGTAGCCGTGGAGCGCTTCCTCTCCCTCTCCTTCTGGTGCTTGCTTCTCTCTGTGCGCCCAACATTAGCTGTGGTGTGGCTTTCTGAAAGTTGGCATTGGGGTCCCCAATCACCATGTTGGTATGTATCTCCTCCTCCCCGTATGTGGCACACTGGCATCCCACCCCAGTGTGCCTAAATGTATTTTTATTAACCTGTAAAATAAAGAAAACCATCCTTCAACGCCTTTTTTTTAACCTGTAAAAAAGAAAATGGTCTCGTCTCCCCAGTCCTCCCTCTTCATCCCCACCCTCCCACTAAGCACCCACCTCCCTGCATGCCCCCTTACCCCATACTTGCCTCCAGAGGTCGATGCTGTCATCTTCTCCTGACCAAGACTTGTCTGCACTCTTCAAAGCTGACTGGCAAATTGAAGAATCAAAGGTAAGCGTCCTGTAATGTCAGTCAGTGGGGTTTTTAACTTATGCTGCTATCTCAGCCATTTTTAGGAATTTTGGCTCAAATATTCAACATGGGGTTCTTGGGACCCCCACATCATGAGCACTGTCATGGTCATTTCGTTACTCTGTCCTGAAAGGTGATTTTGTGGTTGCTATGCGGAATCACCTTTCAGGACTGATTAATGAAACAGTGCCACTTTTCATGAGGTGGGGTCCCGAAAAGTCCATGTTACAAATTTGGTGAAAAAAATTTCAAAAAATGACACTTACGAGAGTGCGTTGCGCAGTTTCTATGCACGTTCGTAACTTTGCCAATTTTTAGTATTTTCACTCCAGATTTTCAACATTGCCATTTTTTTCACACCTCCTCATGAACGGTACAGCTGTCATTTTTCATGTCCTGCCCGAAATGTGTTTTTGCACCTGTGGTGCTGAATGGCACAGTTGCTGCGCGAAATCACCTTTCAGGATTAAGTAACAAAATGATGGTGCCCCTGTTCATGGGGTGGAGTCCCAAAAAGCCCATGTTGAAAATTTGGAGTGAAAATACCAACAAACTCCCAGGGCACTAAGGTTTCCAACCGTAATGTGCAGCCCCCCTCCACCCACCCTGTAGGGACTGACAGGTGTCAGGGGTGTGACTTGGGGTCATTGGCCATAATGGTCATGCCATTCAACCCCCACCCTGCAGCCAGTGACACACATAGAGGTGTGCCTTGGGGTCTTCGGCCGTAGCGTTCACCCTATTCTTCTATAATGCACCGATCTCAGTTTATTTTCTTACAGAATGGGATGAGCATAAGGGCCGAAGACCCCAAGGCACACCTCAACATGTGTGTCTGCAGGGTGGGATTAGGTGGAATGGCGTGAGTGTTACTGCCGACGATCCAAAGGCACACCTCCAACGCCTGCCTGTCAGTCTCTGTAGGGTGAGGGTTGGCGTTGGAAACCTTGAAGCCTCAGTAAGGAAGTAAATAAAGAAGGGTGGTGGTCATCACCTACCTTGATTTCAGGAAAGCCTTTGACACCGACCAACATAGAAGGCTGATTAACAAGATAGGTAGTCTGGCCACAGGATACAAGCTGATAAAACTGGGTTAGAAACTGGCTGACAGACAGGAGGCAAAGGGTGGTTGTAATGGGATTTAATCTGGGGAGAGGATGGAGACCAGCGGGGTACCTCAGAGATCAGTCCTGCTCCTCTGAGACTGGGTGGGGGAGGTGGAGTGGAGAGAGAGAGGATGATAAGAGGGGAGCCCCCAAAACAGAATTTGGAGGTTAGTTTGGCACAGTGAGAGATGCGTCGGTGAGATAGTGGAAGGAAGGTTAGAGAGCGATACGAGGTTTTCTGGTGGGAGCGGGAAGGTGAGTCGAGAGCAAAGCAGCAGAAGGAGTTAGTGTGTCCACTTGGTCAGTGAAGATTTGGGAGCAGCACCATAGACTACGTCACAGTAGTCAAAGATGGGGAGTATCATCTTCTGGACAATTTCACGCCTTGCTATCAGCGGGATGCAACTACAATTCCTGTACAGAGCACTAAGCTTGGGGTGCAGTTTCTTCAGCATAGCATCAATATGCACAGAGAAGTTGAGGTGCTGGTCCAGCCAAACCCCCAGATATCTAAATGAGGAAGTGTCCTCCAGGATGGTCCCATCAAGGGCGTGGAAGGTGGGAAGGACCGGGAGCCGAGAGAGTCTCTGCCTGGTGCCAGAGTTCACTGAGACTGTCTTGGCATTTAGAAAAAGCTTGTGAGAGGCAAACCAGAGCTGAACTTGGTTGAAGTCATGTTGTAAGCTGGTTTCCACAGCAGCAGGGTTTTTGCCGGAACTGTACAAAACAGTATTGTCAGCGCACGTGTGGATAGAAGAGGATGAGCAGGCTGTGGGAAGATCGTTAAGAAAAACGGAGAAGAGAAGGGGACCAAACCCTGAGGGACGCTAGTGTTGATGGGGAGTGGAGGGGAGATGGAATCAAGGATTCTCACCGATTGGATTCTGCCAGTAAGGTAGGATTTAAACCAGTTGGTGGCTGACTGAGCAAGGCCAGCTGAGGAGAGGGAATTAAGCAGGGGATGGGAAACCATGTCGAAAGCTTTGGCTAGGTCGACAAAGATGGCCGAGGTGATCAGGTCATCGTCCATCCCTAAAAGGATGGAGTCAGTAAGCCTGAGGAGGGAGGTGGTTTTAGAGTGGTTCTTCTGAAAACCAGATTGGAAGGGGGTGAAGAAGCAGGAATGAGAGAGGAAGGGTGATAGTTGAGAGAGAACTAAATGTTTTTGAAGTTTGGCAAGGGTAGAAAGGAGGGAAATGGGGTGATAGTTGCCAGGAGTGGATGTGTCACCACCCTTTCGGAGAGGAAGGACTACAGCCTGTTTCCAGGATGAGGGTACTTGGGCAGAAATAAAGGAGAGGTTAAGGATTAAGGAGATGGGATAAGCAATTGCAGGAGCAGAAAGGTAGAGAAGTTTATGATCGAGCTCATCTGGTGAGGAGCCTTTAGAGGGGTTGAGGGATAGGAGAGCACTAAAAGCTTCATCAGAGGAGATAGTAGAAAAGGAAAAAGGGGGAAGGGTAGGCACTGGCTGAGGCGAAGGGCTGAAGTTAGTAGGTGGCAGTGGGGAGAGGGCATTTAGAAGAGTCGTGGCACACAAGGTGTAGTAGGCATTAAACTCATTGGCCACGGTTATTTATTTTGAGTACTGGAGGTGGAGGGGGAGGGGAGAGAGAATCGGGCATGTATGACCCTCCAGAATTTAGGAGAGTTAATGTTAGTCGGGAATGAGGGGTCGAAATAATCTGACTTGGCCAATCTAGTAGCTTTAGTTCTGTACATGGCGTAGTCGTTTGGATGTTTAGTAGCTTTGTGTTTTCTCCAGGCCCGGTCACACTCCCTGAAGCAGGCCAGTAGTTAGGGGGTGATCCAGGGGAGGTGAAGCCCATGGACTCTTGTCCTTCTGAAAGAAGCAAAGGCATTCCAGGTGGCAATGAATTATCCTTAAAATAGTCAAGGGCTTGGTCGACAGAAATGGCAGTGGAGAGGGGGCCCAGTCAGTGGAAGCGAATGCAGAGCTGAGTGGGGTAAGAGCTAAGGATTTAAAGGACCGGAGCTGTATGATTTTAAGGGGAGGTTTGGGGCAATGAACCTTATGTACAATGAAAATGGGGTTGTGGTCACTAAGGGCATCGGGGAGATCTTTATCGCTATGTAACATGTACAGTCTCAAGGTACATGGAAACATAGAATTTGACGGCAGATAAGGACCGCTTGGCCCACCCAGTCTGCCCATTTCCCTACCTACTGGATAAGCTGCAGATCCTAGTTAACCAGCAGCCTACTTCTTCCTACCCCAACCCCCTAGAATTGCCTTATGACTGTCCCATGCATGCTTGAATTCCACCACTGTTTTTGACTCCACAGCCTCCTCCGGAAGGCCGTTCCATGCATCCACAACCCTCTCTGTGAAAAAATACTTCTTTAAATTATCTCTGAGCCGCCTCTATCTTCAGATTGTGCCCCTTGTTCTGCACACACCTTTTTTGAAAGATGCTACCCTCTTGGACTTTGTTGATTCCCTGAGGTACTTGAGTTTCTATCATGTCCCCTCTCCTCCTTTCCTCGAGGCTATACATATTAAGCTCCTTAATTCTCTCTTCATGTGTCTTCCGGTGCAGACCCCGCACCATTTTAGTTGCCCTCCTCTGGGCAGCTTCTATCCTGTCTGTCTTTGCGGAGATTGGGTCTCCAGAACTGCACGCAGTACTCCAGATGGGGTCTCACCAGCTGTCTGTACAGAGGGATAATAACTTCCTGTTTTCTACTGGTGATGCCTCTCCCTATGCATCCCAGTATCCCCCCAGCCCTCCTTGCTGCCCTCTCACATTGCTTGCCCACCTTTATGTCATCTGATATGACTACCCCCAGGTCCCTTTCCATTTTTGTTGTTGTTAGTATCTCACCCCCCATTGTGTACTCTTCCCCTGGGTTTTTGTTTCCCAGGTGCATTACCTTGCACTTAGCATTGAATCTAAGCTGCCATACATTTGACCATTCCTCTAACCTTGCCAAGTCCCTTCTCATCCTTTCCACCCCACCTTGTGCATCAACTCTGTTGCAGATCTTTGTGTCATCTGCAAAGAGACATACTTTTCTTCCAGTTCCTCTGCAATGTCGCTATAAAGACATTGAAGAGGACCGGTCCTAATACTGAACCTCTGCGGTACCCCACTAGTAACCCCCTTTCAGAGTGGACTCCATTTACTATTACTTCTGTGTCCTATTCTCCAGCCAATTCTTTACCCAGGCTGTCATCTTGGGACCCACTCCCAGGCTGGCTAAGCTTGTATATTAATCTTTGTGTGGGACTGTGTCAAATGCCTTGCTAAAGTCTAGGTAGGCCATGTCCACAGCCCCTCCTGATCTACTACTTTGGTCACCCAGTCAAAGAAATCTATCAGATTCGTCTGGCATGACCTTCCAGCTGTGAATCCATGCTGCCTTGGGTCCTGTGCCCCTCTGGCCTCTAGATACTCGACAGTTCTTTCCTTCAGAAGTGATTCCATCATTTTCCCTATCACTGAGGTTAAACTAACAGGTCTGTAGTTTCCTGCTTCTGCCTTGCTCCTACTTTTCTGAAGGAATCACATCTGCCCTCCTCCAGTCCTCGGGTACCACCCCATCCTCCCATGATTTGTTAAAGAGGGTAGTCAGTGGTGTCACTAGTTCTACCCTTAGTTCTTTTAGAATTCTGGGATGAATCCCATCAGGCCCCATTGCTTGTCCACCTTCAGTTTTAAGAGTTCTTTCATAACCCTTTCTTCTGTAAATGGGCTGGTATCAACTTCTGTATCCAGAGTGTTTCTACTGTTTGTTTTAGGCACCTCCCTCTTCATTTGTAAATACTGAGCAAAATATTTGTTTAGTATCTCTGCCTTTTCACAGCCTCCTCTGCCCACCCTCCTCCCTTTATTAAGCCTCACTATCCCTCCCTTGGTCTTCCTTCGCTCCCTGATGTACCTATAAAAGGATCTAACTGAGTTGGCTATCTTTTCCTCGGTTTGGGCCTTTGCTGTTCTGACTGCCTTCCAGCTTCCTTCTGCTTTAACTGATACAGTTCTCTGTCCTGCTCCTTCTGTGATTCCATGTACTTCCTGAATGCTTTCTTTCTCTTGAACCTTCACTGCCACTTCCTTTGAGAACCATAGTGGTTTCTTACATCGTTTTGTTTGTTTATTTGCTTCACACAAAGGCTTGTTACCTCTGTGATGGCAGTTTTATCATTCCCATTGTTCTTCCACCCTCCTTCCTGCCCATTTGCTAGTGCATTCCTCAGGCACTCACCCATTTGGGCAAAGTCAGCCCTCCTAAAGTCCAGTACTTTTGCCTTTGTATGGCTTGACTCTATTGCTGTGTTTATTGTGAACCGTACTGTTCGATGGTCACTAGTTCCCAAGATGGCTACCCACTTCTACATCTGTGATCCTCTCTCCATCTCCATTTGAGAGAATCAGGTCTAAGATTGCTCCCTCTCGAGTGGGCTCCAGTACTAGTTGTCTAAGGCATGCCCCCTGTAGGGCATCTAGAATAACCCCACTCTTCGAAGTGGCTGCTGCAACTGCACTCCAGTTAACATCTGGCATATTCAGATCACCCATCAGCAATATCTCCCCTTTTTCTGCCATTCTAAGTATACTTTCTATCATTTCCTTGTCCATTTCCTCCCCCTGAGAAGGGGGTCTGTATACAACCCCTGTGCGGATTGTGGTGCCATTGCCCGTCTCCAAATTTACCCACAGTGCTTCTTCTCCTCCCGTTTACCCTTTTGTTCTGTTGCTTTGATTCCTTCCCTTATGTAAAGAGCTACTCCTCCTCCTTTACCCTCCCTGTCCCTCCTGTAGATAGAGTATCCTGGTATGTTTACGTCCCAGTCATGGTTTTTACCATGTTTCTGTGACTGCCACGATATCCAGATGTTCCTCCTCCATCAAGGCCACTAATTCAGGAAGCTTGTTACCCAGACTACGGGCATTGGTACTCATTGCTCTCCATTTTTGATGGCTTTACCTTCTGTTGCAGCATCCCCACTGACCTTTCTACCTTGATCTTTTCTCATTTAGTACCTTGTTTTGTAGGAGAGGCTGGGATTTTCCTGCTGCTTATCAGTGCCTCCCCCTTTGACTAGTTTAAAAGCTTGCCAATGAAGCATTTAAACAGATTGCTCAAAAGACTTGTTCCCTACCTGGACAGATGCAGACCATCCTGCCGGTATAGGCTGGTGTCCCTCCAGGTGGAACCCCAGTCCCCAATGAAGCCAAACCCCTGTGCTCCACACCATTTTTTCAACCATTCATTAAACTGTATGGTGCAAAGTACCCTTGCCTCCCCCATGCCATTAACAGGCAACACCTCTGAGAAGGATACTGTGTGTGCTACTTGTCTTGGGCCCCTCCCCAACTCTACAAAGTCCTCCTGCACTGCTCTGATCTCATGATGAGCAAAGTCATTTGTCTCTAGGCGAACAGTGATGTCCAGCTCAGACTCCCATGCAGCTGTTCTCATGATCCTGAGGATGCGCTTCCTGTCCCTCCAAGCCATGTTCCCAGGCAGGCACCTTACTTCAGTTTTCCCTGCTCCTCCCAGTTCTATCCCCCTAATAACCGAGTCCCCCACCAGGACCTGCTTCCTTTCCCTGTGGTGTGCTCTGCCTCCTTCCTGTGGGCCTCCCTTGTGACAGTTGTCCTCAACCTCCTTAGTCTCCTCTGCGGGTGCATCCATCGGTGAGCTATGCTCCCCCAGAATGGTGTATGGATTGTGGAGTGGAACAACTGACTGGGTGTGCCTCTGTTTCACTGTCCTCACCCTCCCTGAGCCCACTGTGGTCCAACTGCTGTGCTTTCTTCGCAACCTCTGAGGTGGTGGTGGTGGCTCTGGTGCTCCCTGGATGGGGGAGGTTCTCTTCCTACTGTCCAGTGTGGTCTGGGGGAAGGTTCCCTTACTACTGTCCAGTGTGGCCTGAAGACGGGCAGCTTCCTCTCCTCAGGGCAGAGAGTTGTCTGCAAATAGGGCAGCATCTCAGCCTCCAGAAAGACTCATACCTCAAAGTCAGCAGGTCTGGATAAATTACATTCCCGACTTCTAACAGAAATTATGGACTGGTTAACAGATCCACTACACCATCTTTTTAAACTCGTCATTTAACACTGGTTTGATACCAGATTATTGGAAATCTGCGACAGTGGTTCCTGTATACAAAAGGGGTAGTAGAAATGAGGTATGCATTTATAGGCAGATTAGTTTATCTATAATTGGGAAGATGCTAGAAGCCCTAATAAGAGAAAAATTGGAGATAGAAACAATGCGCAAGGAATTAGTTAATGAAAATCAACATGGTTTCAGGAAACACAGATCTTATCTGACCAACATGTTGGTATTCTACAACAAAATAAGTGCCCTCCTGGACCAGAATGAGCTAGCTGATATCTTTTTAAACTTCAAGAGGGCATTTGATAGGGTCCCTCATGGTGTCCATATACATACACATTTTAATTATTTTATCAGTAGCAACATCATCCAGTGGGTTAGGAACTGGCTTAGTGGTAGGACCCAAACTGTGAGAATTAGAGGCAATATGTCCAAAAACGGAAGAGTTATCAGCATGGTACCTCAGGGTTCCATTCTAGTACCATCGCTGTTTTCCTTGTTTATTTCAGATCAGAGAACTAGTAATGGAGCCTACTGTACGAAATTCTCAGATGACACAAAATTCCTTAAGGAAGTGTCAAGTATGGATCAAGCGGAAAAACTGTAGGCTGACCTTAATGAAATGCAAACATGGGCCATAGAAAATGAAATGGAATTCCAAAAAATGTGTGATGATGCACCTAGGAGCAAAAAATAGGGGACATAGATACAAATTAAATGGTATTGGGATGAATGTGGCTGATAAGGAAAGAGACTTGGGAGTGCTAATAAATGATCTCACCTTTGATAGCCACTGTAACAAATTAGTTAAAAAAACAGGACAAATAATGGAGGCCATAAGAACAGGATTTGTTACAAGACACCAATCATGCCTCTTACCCTTGTACAAAAATCTTTATAAGGCCACATTTGGACTACTGTAGCCCATTGTGGAGTCAGTACCTAAAAAGGGACATTGGTGTTCTTGAAAGAGTACAGTGTAGAATGACCAAAATGATCTCTGGATTCCAATACCTTTCATATGAAAAAAGGATGACAAGATTAGGTTTGTACTCAGTGGAAAGGAGAGTTAGAGAGGATTTACTGCTTATTCATAGGATCATCAATGATAAGGAAATGATGACTAGTCTAGGTGTTCAACTAGCTACTAGAACTGTTGAATGAAGAAGTCACGATGGAGTCCCACATATCCATTCCATAGGGACTGAATAATGGGGACTGACTTGCTAAGATTACACCATCGTGTTAGACATTCCCAGCAATCTTATCCTCCGATCGTGGCGGTGCTCTGAAATGTTTCTGGTTTGCCGAAGTACAAAAGAATTTCGCTGAAAAGGCATAAAATGTTTTTTTTAAGGTAACTGCTTCTACGATTCAGAATCACCCCGTCTGCTGTACTTCAACAGGAGGGTTTTTAGAATTGTATACCCCATTAGAAGTATGTTTAGGTAGCCTTTAAATGGGAATACAATCAATACAAACAGTAATGTACAGTTGACATATAATTACATATGAGCAGTGATCAAATACAGGCAGAATAGACCTCAAGCTGCCATCCCAGTGGTGATGAGGATTGAGACGCCGGACACCACACTTCGCGCCACTCCGGTGACCCGGGTTCAGGAGCGGACTCAGGCCGCCGGCGGAGGGGGGCGCAGACTTGGATCGAGCTGCCAGCAGACAGCTCTCCTTTCCCGGGGAGGGTGTCTCAGCACTGTGCAGCTATGGCAGCCCCTAGTGAAGATTGGGGGGCTCGGCTGCACAGTGCACGTCTTGTGGGTTAAGGCGGAAGCAGCGGACGTCCTGCAGGCAGGTGCAGGAGCATGCCTGTGCTGCGCTGGACGTCATTGCACATCTGCACCACTGGGAACACCTACAAGGAAAATCCCCCTCTCATCTGATAGGCGAAGGCGGGCCCAGCAGTTGCGGCCCCACGTCCAGTGCCAGCATCCAGACGTTCACTCTTGGTTCCTCCTCCACATGGCTAGCCCACCAGCACTATAAATACAGCGCCGGCAAGAATGGGCGATTCTTCCTCGGGGGACTCGGAGCCGAGGGGTTAGGGTGAGCTGTGTGTGTGTGTGGGGGACAACCAGGAGATGGATGTATCGGAGCTACAGGCAGATCCAGAAGCCGTGACCACGCTGGAGAGAGGTCAGTGGTAGAGGGTGAAAAAACAGAGTTTGGAAAAAAAGACATCAAGCTGAATGAGTATATAACATTATGGACCCCAGGTTAGGAGAGGGAGTAGTGGAAGTCATATAGAGTGGTAGATCGAGCAGGGAGCGTGAAGAAACAGCTAGAGTAGAATGAGTAGAGTGAGTAGAAAGAGGATTTAAGTGATTGAGAAAGGTATAAGTGTATAGAGGGGAGCAGAGTGGGTAAAGGAGGATGTGAATAACCTAGGAGGGTCATGAGTGTACAGCGAAGGGTTAATGGAGGATAAAAGCATGTGAAAGGGGACGACTTTATTAGGTGATAGCGAAGCAATCTTTTGAAGCAGGCACGAGTAGGGGCAAATTGGATGTCTAAAGGTAGGGAGTTCCAGAATTGTGGAGCAGCATGGGAGAAGGCCCGATCTCCCATAGTTATGTTGTACCTGGGGACATGGAGATGGGTTTGTTCCCCTGATCTAGGGTCATAAGAAGAGTTTTGCTGGTTCAGCATGGTGGCTGGAGATGAGGGAGTACCAGATATAACGATGCCGTCAATCAGGTAGCCAAAGGAGAGAAGACGGTGGGCCTTGGGGTGGACCAGTTTAGGTTGGTGTAAATGGACAATGGTGAGAGTGGCGGAGAGATGCTAAGGCAAAGTGACAGATGATATTGTAGGTGGTGTCCCATTTGTAAAGACTGGCTTTAGAGGCTCCAACATAAGTGACCGAGCCATATGCAAGAGCTGGGATTAGGATACCCTGGGCAGTGGCAGTTCTAGCGAGGGAGTTAACGCATAGCTAGTTTTATATGCAACACCAGTTTTGGCATTGACAGATTTGCAGGTGAGACAAATGTGCTAATCAAAGTTGAGTGAGGAGTCAAGCCTGACACCAAGGTACTTAACTGAGTTGACACTTTCCAAGAGGGAGCCATCAGCACAAGAGATTTTCAGTTGTCCGTGGCAGGATCAGAGTCTGGAGGAGATCCAGAGAGCAAGGGTTTTACCAATATTGAGAATAAGTTTATTGTTGGAGAGCCAGGACTGAATATGAGGGGAATCAGATGAGAGGATGGCATTGATGTCAGAGGTGCTCCTGGAGCTGAAGTAAAGAACTAGGTCATCCGCATAGAGCGGGGACGAGCAGGTGGAGGTATTATGAGAGATGTCATTAATGAAAACAGAAAAGAGAAGAGTGCCAAGAATGGAGCCCTGGGGGTTGCCAATATTTATGGTAGCAAGATCAGAGATGGCAGAGTTGAATTTGACCACTTGTTTCCTGTTTGATAGGTAGCTATTGAACCAGGCAGCGATGTCTGGGGAGAAACTGAGTGACTGTTGTTTGGTAAGGAGAAAGGTGTTGTCAACTAGGTCAAATGCCTTCGTTATGTCTGTAAAGACCATACCCGTCAGAAGGCAGTTGTTCTTGTTGACTTTGGTGGTATTGGTAAATTTGAGGAGGACTGTGGCATTTACGAAATCCGTGCTGGGAGTAGGAGAGACTGTTGCAGTCAAGGAGAAAGGCAGTAGCGCCTTGACTAAAATCCAGCTCTCAATCAATAAGGCCTGCAAGCTCCTGACCAGAGCCCCTAGCCACACTCACACTTGCCTGCTGTACTCCACCGCCAACCTGCTGACCTTTGCAGAGCGTCTGCGCTACCAGACTTGCCTACTCACCAAAAAATCTCTTCTAGGGCCCCCCTTCCGTGGGTCTCTGCTTCCCTATGACGTGCATCCTTGTCTGTTGCCACCCTTAGCTCTGTCAAGTCCACCTTTCTGGTGCCCATAACCAAGACCTCGCTAGCCCAGAGGTTCTTCCATTACCGAGCCCCCTGCTTGGTTCAACTCCCTCCCACCCTGCATCACAGACATTGCCAAAATTGGTCCCCTCAGAATCGCCCTCCGAAACCATCTCTTCGAAGCTCGTTGCTGTTGATGCACCTAATTAATCTCACTGTGGGATCCTCCTGTCAGGTCTCCCTGACTTGACAATGTCTTCTGGACAGCCTGTCCTCTCCCCTTCCCCCGTCCCTACCTCCACCCTCTCCAGGTATTATCTAGGTATTTCCAGGGCTGTACCCCCAATGTAACCCTTGAGTACCTTGTATATGACTGTAACCTATTATAAGTAACATTATGTAACCTATGTGTACTCTGTTTAATGTTCTGCACCTGTACTCTTCTCACTGTTGTAACCACACTATGTAACTCTGTCTACCCCCGACGAGGTGCCTTTGTAAATGAGTCCATGACTCAATGGTTGTAAATGTGACTTCTCTAATAAATAAATAGTTTGCTGAGCAGCCAGTTTCTCTAGGATTTTACTAAGAACCGAGAGGATGGCGACGGGCCGATAGTTTGAAATGGATCTGGGGTCACCCTTTTTGAAGACTGGTTATTCTGGCAACCTTCTGGATGCTAGGAACTGTGCCATTGCAGGGCGACATATTGAATATTTTGGCAATGAGAGAGGCGATAATGGAGCAGCCAGTTTCAGAAGTCTAGGCTCAAGCCTATCAGAGCAACACTAGTACAATCAGAGATGGTATGGAGCAATTTAAGTACTTATGCCCTGGTTATGATATGGAACCTGAACGGAGGGAGTGAGTGAGTTGTTTGAGCCTCAGTGAGGAATGGAAGAAGGTGGGAAAGAGAAGGGAGCCGTATAATTGGATAGGTCCGAGAAGTGAAGATTAAAGGAGTTTTCAGAGGGTTGCAGTCATTTAGCAGTATTTTTACCTCCATGGTGTCTACACTGGATACAAGCCCTGTGTAGGGCTCTTCTATTAACCGACTGTTAGTCCTGTTTTGTTCCCCTTTTTTCTTCAAGTATTCAGAGAGCAATGGAATTTTTTTAGCAGTCTTGTTGTTTCCATGATACCTGCACTGGGATGGCACAAGCCCCTCTGTAGGACTCGGGAGAATCTTGTAAATTTTACTACTACTACTTACTGTGGAACTAGAATATACCGCTGTCCATTAATAATAGTTATAACCATGCTGTACCTTTAATGCGCGTCATTAAGTTGACAGCGGTATTTATTTGATGTACGTGCCACGTGGCATTTCGGCTGTAATATGGTTTCAGTGTTTTCGTCGCTTTTATAAGAATAAAAAACACCAAACGATTTAGTACTGCATGTGAAAATAAGATTTATTTGTGAATTAGTGGCTAATATCCCCCCAAAAAGAATAGACGCTGCCTTTGTTTTGGTACTGTGTTTCGGCATTTCGGCATCAGTGTGCACTCAGCTCTGTCATCAACATCGTCCGTAGGAATCGCCTCTGAAAATACAAAAGAAAAACAAGTAAGCAAACAGTGTCTTGTATACTGGTATCGTATCTTCATTCAGACAACATGTAGTCTTGCTGTATTTTGACATTATGCAGTTAGCCTGAGGGAGTCTCACCCAGGTCAGTGGGCACTCCCTCGGTTCGGTTGGAACTGAACTGGGCTCGCCATCTGGGTCAGCGGCTTCTCTGCCTCCTTTTCCCTAAGCTTGCCCAATCTTTTATCTAAGGTGGCCTAAGGATTTTTTTTTTTTTTTAACAGATTTGGCAGTCTGAATCAAGGTGGTCAAAACCCAGACCGTAAACACAGGTGGTGTGGGGATCAGCCTTAGCAAAGGCCTCCCCACACATACTGCAGAGTTGAAACCCAGTGGGCCCGGTTTTTCTTTTAGGTTCCTCAAACGCAGCCATCCTAACATATACTAACACTTACCCTTTACTCTGCAAAAGTCAGGCAAGACCCCCTTATCGGTTTCTAACCGTGTTACAGGTATTGGAAAAAAACATCTAAAATACGTTTTTTTTTTGTTTTTTTAAGAACCGATAAGGACCGGTACCTCACACTAAAACAGTGAAAGAATAAACTTAGATAGAAGTAAATCAGACAATCGGTTCAGCCGAACCAACTGAAAAAACTTTTTACAATTCTCACACACGATAACACTCAGCCCACTGCCTAAGCACTTACTGTATCGCAAACAGGAATATGAACCAAAGTAAAATAAGAAAATAGTTTAAAACTGATATTTTTACTGTACCAAACTGAAAGCAATGGAGATCTCCAGAGCGACTGTTCAGTTAGGCGGAGTAAAGAATCTGACGGTTACATTTCAAAGTGCAGCAGACAGGTTTGAACCGAGCTCGAGCTCAATGTTCTATGCTCTGGCATAGAGTGAACTCTTTACTCTCTGGAGCAGTTCAAGTGCTGGGGCTAACTGCATAATGTCAGAATACAGCAAGACTCCATTAGAAGAAACACAATTACTAAGGTGGGTAATTCTTCTTAAAGAACTCACAGTAGTGCTTTACCGTTAAAACATTCTGCGTGGGCTTGCATAATCCCAGCTTTCTGAAACCCCCTCATGCAGTTCTCTGAGCGCTTAAACGCATAAAGCTGCTCACTAGCCCTATTGTGCATGTCTGTTTTTTAAGGTGGTTGTTCGGAGGTCCACAGTAATGTCACTGCTTGTGCTGCAACCCTTTAGCTGGTCAGAGATTTGGGTCGCATACCAGTCACAGAAATGTTGTTCAGCTCATCCTTAAACACTAACAGTGATATCTAGGGGCTGAAGGAGATCAGTGCAAGAAGCAGGCACAAAGATCGGAATGATGTGATTCTTTTCAAAATTAAGGATCACATCTTCAGTTGTATGTCCACAAAACAGGTCTAAAATCAGCAGACTTCTTTGACAGTCGGGAAGGTTGTTTTTAATCTTGATGTTGGGGACAATAACCGTATTTGTGTAGTGGATAGTGGTTTCAGAGTTGCCCCAGTGGTTCTCTGTGTGAGTAATGTCCCAACTTTCAGGGAAAGCGTAGTTTGGGCAGCACTGATTTGTCTTCCCCTGATAGATCACTTGGGGTGGTAAATACAGGTCAGAAAGGGTGCAAGCAAGTACTACAGTGACCTGGTGCTTATCACCATGTCCGGAGACCTGAACTTTTTTTTAGATTGTCTCCATCGTCCACTGAGAGCAAGGTAGCAGGTTAACTCCTGTCTCGTCTAAATTAATGACTAAGTCTGCAGGTATGAGTTCTTGACTTGCGGCAATAGAGATACGCCTCAAGAACTTCTTCTTTAATGAGTCGAAGACAACTGGGGTCTTTTGTGCTGCTTTGGTCCCCTTTCTGTTGCTAAACCCACTACCATTTTAAAAAAAGCCATGACCATTGGCGAGAGAAAGTTAGGTTGCTGCCATTTTCTGCTAGCGTTTCGGGGTGAGAGCTTTTTACAATCCCCGTGACGACTGCAGTTAGCACACTGCCATTCACCACTGCCCCTTCTGCCCTCAGAGATTTGACAATAGCTTTAAGCTCATTCTCAACATCTGCCATCAGTAGTGGTGGTCTGCCTCGGCTTTTCAT
This sequence comes from Neoceratodus forsteri, assembly GCA_016271365.2. NCBI lineage: Eukaryota > Metazoa > Chordata > Ceratodontiformes > Ceratodontidae > Neoceratodus > Neoceratodus forsteri. Next base: position 493,920,486 of record JADMNL010000022.1, read on the forward strand.
TGGCAGCGCCTTCTGCGTGGACTGTAGGTCGGGAGTACTCTTCAGTTTAACAAGATAGTCACACTTAAATGTTCTAACAGTACTTTCATTAATCTTATTTTTATATTTACACTCGTAAAAAGCGTACTGCATTCATCACCCCATGCTCACGAGTACTGTCCAATCTCAAATCTGACTTCGGGCTCATATACTTTGTACTGCACCTTTTTCTTTTTCGCAGGAGGGGAGGCGGCAGCAGATGACAGCTCATCTGTGGCAGCTTCAGCCATTAATCTAGAAATACCGGCTGTCACATTTACGACATCTACATCAATATCCGCTGTCTGCAGAGCCGAAAAATCCCTCTTAACTGCCTTTCATGGGGGAGTGTTGAGCCAGTGCACAAGCAACATCGTAGCAAGAGAAACAGGTTGAGGTACGGCCATTCTTATTTAACCGAAAGTGTAGCCAGTGACAGAGCGCAATGTAAGTTTTACACGATGACGCTCACAATCACCGTTCCGTGATATAAACTTTATGTGGACATTTATAGTTATACAGTATTCTCCGCCTGTTGATCCCATGATCCCTGAAGTTTTTGTTTTTCCCTCTGTCAGTTTGCTGCTAGTTGTGGCCCAGTCTAAGGTCCTTGTCATTCATGGTACTTCACTTTATGACCCAGAGGGGACAGGTATCTGCTGCAGTTCAGAGTGCAGTACAACACTGATCATGGTTGACTAGGTCATAATGTGTTGCCTTTGGGCCTTGCCAGACATTACGGGGGGAGGGGGGTAAGAACCTCCAGTTTGTCTTCGGTTAGTTAAGCAATGAATTGAAATCATATGTACAGGAATGGAGGGGCTCACTTTCAGCACGGCACCCATGGATTGAAAAGGCGGTGATTCTGGTACAGAATTTTACAGGCGAGTATGTAGGGCGGCTCACATGGCTTAGTCCAGTGTTTTCCAAAAATGAGGGATGGTGGGCCATGGTACAGCCGGTGGCGTGGATCTGGACAGTGGACATTTTTAGGTGAATCCAGTTACTACCAGCAAGGGTGATATCTGAGACATTATTCTCCCTCTCTCTACATTGGATGGGTACAGCATTTTAGAACCCATATGTATTGATTGATTTCCCCATTGCAGTGCGGAGCTATACAGAAAGGAGAAATTGCTTCATGCATACCGTAATTTCCTTTTCTGTTAGCGCCTGCATTTTCTGGGGGGCCTCACCCCGGTTTCATTGGATCCGATGAAGAATATTGTCCAATATATGCTTATTGTTGGTGTATTTGTTTGTTTAATTTATGGATTCATCTGGTGTTCCAGACGTCTGATACATAGCTTTCGGGTTACGCAGTGGATTGTTTGTGACAAGTGTCTGAAGTTTGGAAGTCCACCAGGTTCAGCAGACCTAGCTGTTGCTGATCCCCAGCACAGAAAGGAGGTCGGGAGGAGAAATGTTGATGGTGGTATTATCCCTCAAGACGAGGTAGGTGTGTGCGCCCTCTGTTTTCAGTCATATTTACTCAGCTGTTGTAGATTCAAGTCCAGAGAGGAATTACAGATAAGTCGATTAATTTTGTCTTTAAAGACAGGAGAAGCCTCGTTTGTCCAGTCATATCAGATTTGTTGGTATACATGTTGTAAGAAGAACACTACCAGTGAAGTGGAAATGGCATTTGAATACTTCTTGTCCGTAGTTTGTGTACCGCATGTGCAAATGTACATTGAGGTGATGATGCATTTGGAATGTTCATGTCCCTAGGGTTCTATGCTGATGTAACAGCTTTGGGCTGTACCGCTATCCCAGTAGGGGAGCATATTAACCCATATGTATTGATTACCTTCCCCACTGATAACGTTGGAGCCAACAGAAAATTACGGTGAGTATGAAGGAATTTCTTCTACTTATAAGTTACAGTAATATCCTCAAACATCAAAAGCAGCCTACAGAATGCAGAATTCATAAATAATTAAGAAGATGGAGGTATGCTTGCCCGTTGGCGCAACGGTTGGATTTCCACTTGCGACGCTAGTGACCCGGGTTCAGGGACGGACATGAGTGGTAGAGGGCCGGCTGGGGAGAGGGGGCTCGAGCGTTGGATGACTGCTCAGCTTCTCTCGAGAGGGGCAGGGAAGTGACCTGGCACCTGCTAACCCCTGGCGGAGGCTGGGGGTACGGCAGTGCACTGGATCACAGTAACTAATGGGGCATGGTGAATGTCGGCATACAACTTGGCGTTTATGGCACGCCACACCCCCCGGGGAGCAAACTGGAAAAAAGGGCCCCATGGCTGACCGGATGGCGGTTGCCAGCTCCCGCTGTCACGAGACCCTGAGCAGTCCACGGACCACCTCAGCAGCACCTGGGCCAAGAATTGTGCTGGCTACCTCACTGGTGCCTTCCCCCTCTGAGGAGAGGGACCCACTCGGTGAAGGGTTACGTCCGGGTTACCCAGCGGGCTGCAGTATGCGGTGATGGATGACTGCATCGGGGCAGTGTGGCAGCGAGGGGCATAGGAAGGCCCAAAGAAGAGGTCGGCCCGGGGAGGTGGACAGGGACAAAACTGGGGAATTTGGAGATGACCATTGGAGGCAGAATGGCAAAAAGGCCTGCCTCCTCCCATGTCCACCAAGGACTCAAAACAGCAGCCTTTTCATTGTCATGACTTGGTGTCCTGTACTCTGCCCCAGGGTGTGCTGATAAAGGGGGTAACTGAAAGTGGACAAACCGGTGAGGAAGGAGTTGTGGTTGAAGGGAGGTACTGAAGTGAGGAGGAGGCTTTGAGAGCTTGGAGCATGGCACTATTAATCAGTCAATCAATAACTTTATTTTACCAGGCATAAACACCATTGAGCAAGCTCATTTTCAAGGTGGTCCTGGACAAGAAACAAAGAACATTACATACAGTACAATAAGTACATAAGCAAAGATGAATACAGTAATTTTACAGGATGTACACAAAATGGTCAGCAACAGCTAACTTGTCAATATTGCAAGCTAGGCAATTAAAGTATATGAACATGTGGAAAAATAAGTCTCAACAACCACCTCTGTTAATAGACAGGATCGGAGAAGCAAGAAGCAGCTGTGGAAGAAAGGAGGAGAGGGGAAAAAAAGAGCCAGTGTAGGTACAAGAACATACTGGTTCCAGATTAATAGGAAAAAAGTATGGAGGGTCATCTTTGTCTGAAACAATTGCAGTTTTCACTCAGGAAGGTAGTAACTAACTTTTTGAATGTGGTTAGGCCTGGAAGAGATGGCAGTTTTAGTGCTTTGCATGGAGTTCCATAGGGATGGAAGAGAGAAGTTAATTGCTGCCGAGCCATAGTTTGTATTCACTCTAGGAATCTGAAAGCAGAGCATAGAGAAGCGTCTTGGTCCATTAAAAACCCTTGGCGCACACAAATAAGTTAGATATGTATGAAGGGAGCTTGTTTGAGAGTGCTCTGTGGAGCCAAAGAAGAGCATTTCTTTTCCTCCTAGCTGATAGAGACGGCCAACCCGATTCCTGGTATAGTAGACAATGAGTACGTTAGGGTAGATTGTGAATAAATCTGAGGGCCTGGTGGTATAAGGTGTCAAGTTTACTGAGCAACGTTGATGGACAATGAGAAAACATGAAGTCAGCATAATCCAATATAGGTAAGAAAGTAGATTGTACTAGCCTCTTTCTAGCATCTAGAGTTAGGAGATGTTTAAGCCTATAAAATAGGCCTAACCGCAGCCTTAGTTTATTCGTGATTTCATTCAGGTGGCATTGGAAGTTCAGTTTGTTGTCCAACCAGAATCCTAGGTATTTAAAGGTTTCTACTAATTCTAAAGGTTCATCTAGGAGCGTTAGAATCCGAAAAGTGGATGTCAATCCAAGGCCAGCTTTTGGTGCGAGAACCATAACTTTTGTGTTTTTGCATTGAGGAGAAGTTTACGTTCAATAAGATTATGTGGAAGCGTAATAAAATCTTGCTGCAGCTTCTCCTGCGCCACATCTAAGGAAGGGTTTACGGTATATAGTACAGTATCATCCGCGAATAAGTGTATATTAGCTGCTTGCAGGTGACTGTCCAGGTTATTGATATAAATTGCGAATAGGATCGGGCCTAATATGGAGCCTTGGGGAACGCTTCTCGCAGAAGGGTTTTTTGAGATGACAGGTCACCTGCAGCTTTGACTTGTTGCAGTCTATTAGTGAGGTAGTTAGAGAACCATTTGATTGCAGAGGTGTCAAGTCCAAAGCTGCTCAGAGCCGTAAGTAGTATGTTGTGCTCCACAGTATCAAAAGCTTTGCTGAGGTCCAGGAAGAGAACAACCACGTATTTCTTAGTATCTAGTGCAGTTTGCCAATCTGTGGTTACTTTCACAAGTGCTGATACCGTACCGTGTTTAGCTGTAAAGCCAGATTGTGCCGGGTTTAATAAGTTATGCATATCCAGGTGTTCTCTTAATTGGGCATTAACAATTTTTTTGAGTAGTTTCGACAGTGCAGGCAGTATAGATGTAGGTCATAATTGTTCAGATCGCATGGGTCTGCCGACTTGCATAGAGGTAGACTATGAGCAGTTTTCCACAGCTGGGGAAGTTCTCCGTGCATTAATGACAAATTAAATAGATGTGTACCGGGGGCGGTCAAGTAATATCCAAGTTTAAGAAAGTATGGTTCTAAGTTGTCTGCACCTATGCTTTTTTAGAATCCAGTGACAGTAGTAAGTCCTCGACTTGTTTAAAAGTAACTGTATTGAAGGTAAATACAGGAGAATACAGTATGTTAGGATTAGTAATGTTACTAAGGTCGACAGCAGGGTCACCGTGAGGAGTAATTTTACTAATAAGTGAGGCATCAAAAGCAAGTCTTGCAGTGGCAAAGTGATCATTTAGCTGTCCAAGAATTTCGGCTCTGTCAGTGAAGGTATGCCCATTGGACAATATTTTGGCTGGCAGGGATGATTCTGTCGGGTTTCCTTCAACTTCTCTAAGTATATTCCAGAATTTGGCACAATTCAATCTGGTGAAGCAGGGCTCAGTCTTGGCGCCGTGCCAAGTCAGGGCTTCGATAGTCCAGAAGCCCAGAGGGAAAGGTCCTGGCGTTCCCTTAGCCGGATCCTCCTCCTCCTCCAAACCTGCACAGTGATGGGATGGGAGTTGCTACCTCCATCTCTCACGCCCACTCTGAGTCCTCCCGTGAGGGACCAGCTCCACCACTTCCTTTCCACCTGGTCTGCTGTCACAATGGACAGGTGCATCTTGGAAGTGGTTGGCCAAGGCTGCCTCTGGAATTCGAGCAGTACCCACCAAGCCAAGCCCACGCCCCACAGGAGGAAAAGGTATCCGTGCACACTCAGTCGGCTGTCCGAGACATCGCCCAACTCCTTCACAAGTAGATGGTGGTCAGAGTCGCGGATCCCGCTGTCAGCCCAGGGTTTGTTTCCAGGTACTTCTTGGTCCCAAAATGGACGGGGGGCTGGTGCTCCATTCAAGGCCTGAACCAGTTTCTCAGGTCTCGCACCTTCAGGATGGTAACTCTGTCTTGGATCATACCATCTCTCGAGCAGAACATGTGGTTTTGCTCCCTGGATCTGCAGGATGCGTTCTTCCATTTCCCGATCAGTCCATCACACCGAAGGTTCCTCCACTTCTGGGCAGAGGGAACCCTATACGAGTTCCAAGCCTTGCCGTTCGGCCTGTCATCTACCCCCAGGGTCTTCACCAAATGCATTGCAGTGGTGAAGCCCATCTTTGGCTTCACGGGATCAGCGTGTACCCCTGTCTGGACGATTGGCTTATAGCGGGTCCCTCCAGACTGGAGGTAGAGAGGTCCAGGGATCTGACTTTCCAGACGTGCATTGACCTTGGCCTCCTGGTCAATGAGGCCAAGTTGGAACTCGTGCCTTCGCAGGTGATCTGCTTCATCGGAGCATAGTTCGACTCTTGCCGAGCCAGAGCCAGGCTCCTGGCAGACAGGGTGGAGGTTCTCGCCTCCTTTGCCTGATCATTTCTGGTTGGGCGCTTGCTCCCTGCCTGGGACTTCCTGCGACTTCTGGGTTACATGGCGGCCTGCACCTCTGTGGTCTGATGGGCCCAGTGGCATATGCGCCCCCTTTAATGGGAGCTTGCCAGCCAGTGTACTCGGCGACTAGGTAATTGTGACCAGCTGGTCACTGTGACCCAGAAGATGTGGGACGCTCTCCAGTGGTGGACCGTCCTAAAGCATCTGCAGGAAGGGATCCTGTTTGTCCGCCCCAAGCCGACGGTCATCTTGACGACCGCGCCTCTCATGGGCTGGGGTGCCCACAAAGGGGACCACAGAGTCCACGAGCTCTGGTCCCCCAAGGAATCCCAATGCCACATCAACCTGCTGGAGCAACGAGCAATTCGGCTGGTGCTGACTGCATTCACTCTGTTCCTTCGGGGTCAAGTGGTTCAGATACAGAGGGACAATACCACGACCATGTACTATCTCAAACAGAACGGTGCGCATTCCTGGCCGCTGTGCAGGCAGGGAAGCTCTCTGTATTTGGACCCTCATGTGCTGACTGGAGGTGGAGTTCCTAGCCATCTATGTGGCAGGAGCCTCAAATCAACTGGCGGATTCCCTCAACCATGTGGGCGAGGTGTCCCATGAGTGGTTTCTCCATCCAGAGGTAGTACACAGCTTGTTCTCCCAGTGGGGCACCCCTCAGGTGGACCTGTTCGCCTCCAGGGAGAATGCAACGCTGAGGCTGTTTTGTGCCTGCCCCGAGGCCGGGGACCCCAGGCGCCTCTTATGCCTTCCCTCGATCCACAGAGTGCTCTTCAAGGTCAGGAGAGACAAGGCACGGGTGATCCTGGTGGCTCCAGACTGGCCACTCCAGTTTTGGTACCCTGATCTCCTCAGTATCAGGCTTCCGAGGCATCTTCCAGCACGCCCGAACTTGCTCTGTCAATCAGGGGAAGGTCCTCCACCCAGGCCTTTAGTGCCTGCACCTGACGGCCTGCTTCCTGAGCGGCTAGAGTTCCCGGCTTTGAGTCTCCCCGAAGATGTACTCACTGTAGTTGAGGCATGTAGGAGGGAATCGACCAGGAAGTGCTATGCCTTCAAATGGAAGAGATTCTCCATTTGGTGTCAGGGCAAGGGGTCGGACCCTTTGTCCTGTCCAGTTGCTGGCATTCTCGATTACTGTTGGTCTCTGTCCAAAGGAGGTCTTCGGTCTACGACCCTTAAGGTGCACCTGGCAGCTGTTTCTGCTTACTGGGCACAGGCCAGTCAGCAGACGGTGGCACAGGAGAAGGTGGTCTGGCGTTTCCTCAATGGCCTCGACCATATTTTCCCTCCAGTGTGTGAACCACCACCACCACAGTGGGATCTACTGCTGTTACTGGCAAAGCTCATGGGCAAACCATTCAAACCAATGCACAGGAATAAGATGTCTCACCTGTCGTGGTAGACTACCTTCCTGGTGGCTGTCACGTCAGCCAGAAGGATTAGGGAGCTCCAGGCGCTCTCTGTTGAGTCTCCTTATCTTGTCTTCCACAAGGATAAGGTTGTCCTGCACCAACGCAAAGTTCCTCCTGAAGGTTGTGTTGGAGTTTCACCTGAACCAGGTGATGACTCTGCCGATGTATTACCCCAGTCACACCTCAGGGGCTGAATACAGGCTCCATACTTTGGATCTGAGAAGAGCGCTCTTATTATAAAAAGCGCATGGCTGAAGTTCGGGGAGAGGTTTTCTAGTTGTTTGTCACTTACGCTGAAGTTGCACCCGGCAGACCTGCAGCCAAGCAGACGATTGGCAGATGGATTACATCATACATTGATCTGTGCTGTAGGTTGGTGGGTAGGGAGCCTCCCGTAGGGCTAAGGGCTCATTCTACCCGCCATACCGCTGCATTGGTGTCTGCTTCTAGGGACGTCTCTATCCAGGAAATCTGCAGTTCTGCTACCTGGAAGTCGGCAAACACCTTAATTTCCCATTACCACATTGACCTAGAGTTACACTGGGATGCTGATTTTGGGGCCTTAGTTCTCCAGTCTCTGTTCCCTAGGTAGGGTGTGTGTCTTGCCTCCCTCCTCCTAGAGAACTGCTTGGAGTCTGCCATAATGTGTGGATGAGAACATATCCACATCCCTAGAAACACAGGTTACTCACCTGTAACAGTAATTCTAGGATTGGTATATGTTGTTCACACGGACCCACCCGACCTCCCCGGCTTTGGCGCACAACCACTGCTTCCAGCGGGCAGAGCTGAGGGATGTACCACCCGGGTGGGTGGGAGGAGCCAGCTTAAAGACTTCCAGCAAGATATTTAAAGGGAAAGGACATGCCATAACATATGGTTGAACAACATATACCACTCCTAGAACTACTGTTAAAGGTGAGTAACCTATGTATTAATGGCTCTCGCTCACTGATGTCACAGGTTTCCCGGAACTGCTAAGCAATTAAAAAATGAAAATTTGTGGGAAAAGGGGACAGCATTAAAGAGCAGCTAACACCAATATGCCCTTGGATTATGCAACTCGTGGCAAGGCATTGCCTGTCCAAGGACCTAAATCGCACAAAGTTTTTTAATGCAAGCATTTAAAAGAAAATTAAGTTACATTACCCCCCGATCTCACTTCCGCGTTGGAGAAAGCCACTCTGCTCCCACCATAGCCCCACCCCTAAAATCAGCGTTTTTAATGACACAAAGTAGGGAAGAGGGCTGCATGGCTTCAGATGGCTGCAGGTAGCAGTAGGGAGCAGCGGCACTCTGTAGATTCGCATAGTTCACTTTGCAGGCACTTACACATATTTAGTGGGGTAGTAGTACATTTATATACCCCCTTAACATGTGCAAGTGCCTACAAAGTAAACTATGTGAATCTATACAGTGCCGCTGCTCTCAACTGATATCTATAGTTATTAGAAGCCATGCAGCCCCCTTCCCTACTTAGCGTAATCAAAATGCTGATTTTAAGGACAGGGTTGCAGCGGGAGCTGAACTGCTTTCCTGACTGCTGAAGTGAGATTGCGGTAATGTAACTTGGTTTTCTTTTTAATGCTTGAAGTAAAATCTTAAAACTTTGTGCGATTTAGGTTATGACCTAACAATGAAATGTATGGGAAATGGTTGTTTCTAGGAATAGATGGATTGACAAAAGTGTATATGAAAACTGTAGAAAAGATTTTAAATTTGGGTATATAGTGCAACTTACAGTTGTTAGATATATAGTATTGTGTCTTTAGTCTATTTTTTAAATGAAAATGTATAAGTGTTGTGATATACTTGTTTGGATGTATGTGGTATATGTTTTTTAAAAAAAATTTTTGTGCAATATGTCTAAAACTGTAGATTTATAAATGTAACGGGTCCATCTTGAAAAAGGGTCTTTGACCCAATGATGTTTTAACACCACTGCCTGTATAAAAATAAACTTTTACTACTACTACTTGTGTCATGCAACTCCTTGCTAGGAGTTGCCTAACCTGAGGAGTCAGTAGCTGTAGACCCCAAATAAGGAACCAAGACATTTCAAAACTGTTACCAAAGAAACTGTTCCCAGGTGATATTAAACGGACATCACACATGCCCAAAGTTATGATTATATTACAAGAATGCAGTTTTTTTAACATTGAAGTGATAAGACTCAGTAAATGTTTTTCTTGTAGTATGTTTAGAACCTTCTCGTAGTTTGTAAGTGGTGTTTAAAGCAGCAGTTCATGTAGACTAAGAAGAAAAACAGCATTACTGTTGATTTAGAGAGCATCAATGCTCTTTCTGACTCACGTACTGTACATTAAAATAATTAAGGTGAAATAGTTTTTCTAAGGGCATGGACACAATTCACTATCCACACTATGGCGGTTGCACTGGAACAGGCTGATTCATTGGACTCTTCTGCCTTCTGGGTGTTATGTACTTCGTCTCTGCCCCATGACATCAGATCTTTCTTTTGCTGGAAGGGATAGGCGTCCTCCTTCTCAGGCCTGCAGTGTTCCAAGATTCTTTCGAGTTTAGTGCTTTTTGTCAAATAATTCTTCTACTTCGATTGTGTTTAATCTTCTGTTCATTATGGCTGTGCCTTTGACCTTGATCTCAGCGTGGAAGAGAGGATGCAACAACGTGACTTCAAATTCTGCGTTCATTGTCGACAAAAAATATCAAACACTGACTGACCCCTTGTGTCCTGCGTTTATTGTCTGCAAGTACAGCATGACATGAAGGGTTGTGGCCTTTGCCAGGCAGTGCTTCTAGCGTTGCGTTAAGATTAGTGGGCCATGCTCGCCCTCTGTTGACCCTTGGAATGGGACCCCAAGGATCGACCTAAGAGCCACAGAAAGGCTGACAGCTGCTGGATCAGCTTCCTAGCTTGCAGCACTTGAGGAGGAGGCAGTTGCAGCCACAATCAGTTCAACGGTTTCTGCACTGCTTCCAGCTGGGACCAGTGTCGGGGGGGGTCCTTCACAGAGGGTTTCTGAGATATGTCTGGCCCTGCAGACGTTTGGGGAGAGCCCTTCTGTCAGCAGCAAGAAGCATAAACACCACCAGCATAGGTCTGATCAGGAGAGACCACGATCCTCCTGCTCCCTCAACACACCCAACAGCTCGATGTTTGTCAAGCGCTCGACTTCAGTCGAGCTGCTTAGGTTGAGCACCTGGTTGAGAACTGCTCTGTACCCCTCTCGTGCTTGTCGACTTTGATGTCTGTCAAGATTTTTATGGTCTGTTGACTGGGTGTCGGAAGAGCTCGACTGTCCATCTTCCAGACCTGGGTGCTCCCAGTCCTCAGTCAGGAGGAAATGGCTTGGTCAGTGTCCCTCCAAAGCCGCTGCTACTGAACGTAGCTCGGCACATGGTCTACCATGATCCTCCAGAGGCCTCTCTTCGACGTTGGCCCCCCAGGTCAACAGTCAAGATTGAGATCAAGACGTCACTCATGGTCTTGATCCTGCTTGACCGGGAACCATTGATGCTCCTCGGGCGAGGAGAGGCACCACGACAAGATGGAGGCAGAACAAGGAGCTCCTCTGGCTGCAGTGGGGCATTGCGGTGCGGGTTAGGGCTTTAACCTCTGGGCTTTCAGCCACCTACGAACCACCAGTCATGGCCGTGCTAGTTCATCCATGACAGATGTCCCCAGCATCTGCTTCTCGACCTCTAAGGGTTAAGCTGCTACCACCACCACAGCCCTTGGTGGGAGTTCCCACAAAGGACTCCCATGCTGCTGGCTTGCCAGGTAGGCTTTCGGTGGAGATCACCCAGTCAGAGGACACTTGGGTGGTTGAAGTCTGCAGATATTAGAGGGCCATTTTTAGAGAGTCCTTGAATGTCTGAGGGGCTTGTCCATGCTTTCATCGAGGACCCACACTTTCAACCAGGGCTCAGTCAAAGAAGTGTTCACTGACCATGGGGCAGGTGTCATGGGCCGGTGTCTTTTGAGGCTTTATTCCACTTCATGTCAGAGTTCATGAGCGTGCCCTTGGAGCCAGATCAGATGAGGGCTAAATACCTATTCGCTGACATCCTGGCCAGGGATGGATCCCTTGGGGTTGCCTTTCCTGGGACCAAGGTCATTTTGCGACCAGCCCTGGAGCTTTGGCAGCTTCTAGCATCCTGGCTGGCACCCTCCACCCATATGGCACTTGGGTATATGGTCCTTAAAGGGTCCCTTTCGAGTTTCTTGGACCACCCTTCAGCCAAAGGGCTGATGTCAGACTCTAGGAGTTCAGTGGCCAAGGGGACATGGACAAGTCCCGAGAAAAAAGGTCTAAAAAGCTTGACCATGCAGCAAAAAAGGTCTACACTGCTTAATTTGTTCTCCGCCAGGTGAGCTACGCATTCATAATGGCCAGCTTTAGTCGCTGTCTGTTTGGAGTCCTGGATGATGTCCTCCTCACCTTCCTGCTGTCTGGCAGCTTGCAGTGTAGTTGGTCAGGGACCAGGCTCAAGTGCTGGCTAAAAATACCAGCTCCATATGATTCTGGACATGGGTGACTCTTGTGCCTGTGCCATGGTATCAGCTGTTGTGATGCGTAGCAGGTCTGGGTGCAGCTTTTCCGCCTTCTCTGCAAATACTTGGCACAGACTGGCTGATGTGTCCTTCTTGGGCACAAACTTCTTTGGCTGGGAGGTGGAGGGAAATTTAACTAGGATTGAGAAGTCCACTGCCACCCTAGACTCTCTGGTGTCATCCTAGAAGGACCCTAAAGGCCAGAAGCCTAAGAAGACTTTCTAGTATGGGTCCTTTCAGCCACAACAGCCTCAGCAAGGTCAGTACCAAGCTTGTTGCTTAAAGCTCAAGTTCGGCAGCTAAGAGATGAAAAAAGGTGGGGGTAGGGGACGTGGTGCCCCTTAAAGCTCTCTATTGATTGGGCAGGTGTCATCCTCCTGACTGTCCATTCATTGACCCAGCTCCCAGTTGGGGGTAATTTGTGCCACTTCTCACCATATTGCTCTGTCTTTACTACAGGCAAGTGGTTACTGGAGGTGGTCGGCAGAGGATTACCTCTAGACTTTGACGTTGTCCTGCCATACTGACTCCATGCTCCTCTGGAGTCCATGGTGTCCCAGGACAAGCTGTCTGCCCTCAGGTAGGACGTTGCTCTGCTCCTTGTGATAGGAGCAATAGCCTGTGCCCCACACACTGTGGCAAGTCAAGGATATGTGTCCACGTACTTCCTAGTCCTCAAACAGATGGGCGGCTGGCACCCATACTGGTTCTGCACAATCTGAACCAGTTCAAGGGGAAGTGCAAATGCCAGATGGTCACTGTGAGTTGTATTATACCATCTCTGGAGCACGGCATGTGGTTCTGCTCCCTGAATCTTCAGGATGCTTTCTTCCACATCCCAGTCCATAGGTCTCACTGGTGGTACCTCTGGTTCTACACAAGGGGGGGGTTCTGTATCAGTTCCATGTTCTGCCCTTCGGCCTCTTGTCTGTGCCCAGGGTCTTCACCAGCTGAACTGGCCATGGTGTCTGGGTGTAGCCTGCCTGGATGACTGACTTATAGCCAGGCTGTTTGAGGAGGCCATCGAGCAGTCCAGTGATCTGGTCCTACAGAACTGCAGAGACATGGACTTTGTCAACTAGGACATGTCCAAACTGATCCCTTCACAGGCAATCAGTCATTGGGGCAGATCTAGACTCCCTTCAGGTCATGGCCTGTCTCTCTGCGGACCAGGCTTAGGACCTTACCTCCTCTACCCAATCATTTCAGGTTGGGCTTTTGCGCCCTGCCAGGATTTCCTGAGGCTGCTGAGGTACATAGCATCCACCACCTGCATGGTCTGTTAGGCACGCTGGCATATGCTCCATCTGCAGTCTTCATGACCTAGCTGATGAGTACCATCCACTAGTGGCTGGTCCCTCAACATCTGGAGGAAGGAATCCCAGTTGTCCACCCAGAGTCAACCATCACGCTCAAGATGGACACGTCTAGTGCAAAGGGGAGCACACTTGGGAGACTACAGAGCCCATGGGTTGTGGTCACCTTTGGTGTCCCATCTCCGCATCAGCCTGCTGGAACTCTGTGCAGTGCGACTGGCTACCATGGGACTTGCTCCTCTAATCAGTGTCAGGTTGTGCAGGTCCAGACAGACAATACCGCAACCTTGTTCGCCCTGAACAGGCAGGGTGGAACACACTTCCTTCCCCTGTGTCAGGAGACCCTCTGCACCTGGACACTTATGCATAGCCTGGGTGTCGATAATCTGGCAATTCATATCGCAGGACTGAACAATCAATTGGCAGATGCTCTCAGCTGGGTGGGGAAATGTCAGAGTGGTCCTTGCATCAGGAGGTAGTACACAGTCTGTTCTTCTGGTGGGGTGCCCTCTGGTGGACCCGTTTGCCTCCTGGGAAAATAGAAAGCTGAGGCTGTTTTGTGCCTGCCTTCTACAGTCTGGGACACTGTTGGGGAATGACTTTGTTAGGCCTTGGACCCCAGGCCTCATTTATGCCTTCTTTCCCTTGATCCACCGAAATGGGTGTCGAGGCCCAGAAGTATGAGAGATGTATGATCCTGATGGCCCCAGACTGGCTCAGACAGTTCTGGTACCCAGATCTCCTCTTCCTCAGCAGCAGTCGCCTCTTTATCCGGACCTGTTGACCAGGCCTTCATTCCTTGCACCTCTCAGCCTTGTTCCTGAGTGGCTAGAGTTCCACCCCTTGAATCTCCTGGAAGATGTGCTTCATGTTGTAAAGGCCTCCCGAAAAGAGTAGATTCGCAGATGCTATGCATTTAAGTGGAAGAGGTTCCCGATCTGCTGCCAGGGCAAGTAACTTGATCCCCTTGCCTGCCCTGTAGCAAGCATCTTGGAGTACCTTTTGGTCCCTCTCCCAGTCAGGCCTATGAGCAGTGACCTTTTAGGTACATCTGGCAGCCATCTTTGCTTACTGGGTGCAGGCTGGTAAGTAGACGGCCCAGGAGAAGGCTGTCTGGAACTTTTTTTAAAGGCCTTGACCACTTGTCCTCTCCGGTGCTGGAGCCACCGCCACCTTGGGACCTACTGCTGGTGTTTGCTGTGCTCATGGGCAAGCCATTCGAGCCTGCACACAGGTGTGAGATGGCACACCTGTCGTGGAAGACCGCCTTCTTTGTGGCTGTTATGCTAGCCAAAAAGATCAGTCGGCTCCGTGTACCCTCTGTGGATCACCTTATAAGGACAAGTGCATCTTTGGCCCCCACCCGAAGTTTCTCCTGAAGGTCGCATCTCAGTTTCACCTTAACTACCTGATTAATCTTCCAGTGTCGTTTAACAGCCCATCTTCAGAGGTAGACTGCAGGTTCCATTCTCTGGACCTGTGGAGAGCACTTACCTGCCGTAAGAAGTACACTGCTGGAGTTTGGGGTGAGACGTGCCAGCTGTTTGTAACTTACGCTGAAGCTGTGACTGGCAGTAAAGTGAATGAGTGGCAACTGGATCACATCCTGCGTTGATCTCTGCTGTAGGTTGGCTGGTAGGGAGCCTCCCAGAGAGCTTAGGGCTCATTCCATCAGATATACCACAGCCTCGGTGGCTGCCTCCGGGAATGATCCCATCCAGGAATCTGCAGGGCTGCTACCTGGAGGACAGCAGACATCTCTCTAATTGTTCTACATCCCTTTTTGTTATTTTATCTAGTGGTGACTGGAAAAGGAGGGCTAGATAGTGCTGCCCATTTCAAGCCTCGTCCGGGGGTGGACAGATAGATGCAAACCATTTAAAATTAAGCTGTAACTGGTATTTTAGTGACTAGGAAATTTGGCCATGATACCTGGGAAATTCCACTCTTCAAGAAGTGTCATTGGAGCTTTAACATCCACCTGAACAAACGTTCAAAAAGGCAGACAGGACTTCAGTTTAACATTTCACCTGAATAGCAGCACACCCCTGACAGCATAGCATCCCCAGAGTCCTGCACTTGGGTACCAGCGTTTATGGTATGAGCTAATCCCTGTGTGGGACTAGAACCCAAGACCTCCAGGTCCAGAGGTGGATATGCTACCAACTGAGACATTCTGAGTCCTTGACTCCTTAGTAGTGTCCTGTCTGCTGCAGATCTGATGTTGTCAGAGGAGAGATGCATCTTACCTTGTATATATCCTTTCCTATGTTAGATAAAAATATTACATGTTACCAGTCCCAGGACAGATCCCTATTATACTCTATTCATACCCCCACAATCTTCACCATTGACCACCACCCTCTGTGTCCTGTCCCCCCAACCAGTTCACAGTTCTTCTGGTCAGCTTGTCCCCAACCCCCATGTTTTGCAGATCAAATTAGAAGACCTCTCCCTTTATAGAGCCACACCTTTGGGACTAAGCCTTCGGTGTCAGGACCACTCGAATGTTTGCATAGTTGGAGCTGCCCAGGTTGAAATATGTTGGTGCCACCTACCGCCTTTTTTTTTTTTTTTCTGCTGTTGTCTTCATGTTTGACTTAAGAAACACCTTTGTTGAATTCCCTTCAAGTTTTCCTATTTCTCAATGCTTGTTTACAATTCTATAACATTTTAATTATATAACATTTGCTTTTGACTCTAGCCAGTGAAGCCATCAATTTTTTTGGCACTGGTTGCTGCTATTCTGTGAAGCTGTTTTTTGTAACAAACAAGGCCCCTGGTCCCACATCTATGCTTGGCCCCCTGTTGCGCTTTTAATAGACCTGCTTCGCTGGTCTCGATCTTCGGGAATGGCACTGCTAACTCAGGTTTGTGTCTTTTCCAGCTTTCCCATCATTCAGCTGGCTGTTTTCCAAATGCAAATAAGTTGATGCTGTTTTCCATCCAGGCCCCTGTGACCCACTGTCAGGTTCCTCCTGTTGGAAAGATCTGGTCATGTCCTGTGCATTCATTGCCATTCCAACTAGTTTTAGTGACCCCAAGATTGTTGCTGCTGTTGGGCGTGGGTCCCTATGCTTGTCAGTAGGTCTCTGCTTGCTTGCTTGTCACTTGACTCTGCCTCATTGATGGTCCTGATGTGGTTTTTGGCTCTATTCTGTTTTGCTCCAGAACTGTTGCCTTCCTTGCTCATATCACCTGGTTGCTGACTCTCTGTTCTGGTTCTCATGCTGGCCCATACATTTTTGCTTACTGGTCATCACCTGAATTTGCTACATCAGTGTTTCTGCTGCTGTTTTGACTACTGTCCATTGTTTTACACCATATGCTGTTGCCATCCATGCCATCGATGTTCTTGTTCACTCCGTTTGTACCGCTCCACCCATCCCATTGATGTCTCGGTCAGTTGCAGGCTCTGAAGTGAGCCCTTACATTACCCCAGAGCTTTTTGCTTACAGGTTGTTGTCTGGCTTCACTTAGCTGCCGTTCCTGTGACTTTGTCAGGTTGTCTGTGTTACTCCAGAGACTGTAGCTGACTTTGCCTTCGGTGTTCTTTTAGTTGGATTCTCACCTATGCATTTTCATGGTGCTTGCCTTCCGCTTGTGACTGCTACTTCTGCCATTTGGCACAAGGTGGACTGTAGTTTCCTGGGCACTTTGGTAGTCCTTGGAACAGATTTCTGCCAACCTGATTTGTCGTTTGGTAAAACATGCACACGCTCTGTGCTGTTGCTATTTTGGCCCCACTCTGTGTTGCTTTGGGGCTGGCTTTTGTTTGGGTGCTGTTACAGGCCCATTGCTGATTATAGGCTCGTCGTCAGCCTCAACACCGTCAACACTGCATCCCTCAATCCAAGCTGCTGGCATCATCTTCACAACTCCTTTGTTCTCTGCATAGATCCAGAGACTCCAGCCTTGTTTGCTGTACCGTGACGTTTGTTGAATGCTCAGCCCCTGTCACCGACAACATTGCTGTCTGAGGTTTTAGCCATTCTGTACTCATTTTGACTTGGAGTTCTGTTCCTTCAGTTCTCTTGGTGCTGAGGTTGGAATGTGGTTCCTGCTCTTCTTGATGTGGCAGGCTGGCCCTTTTAGAGCACATTGCCTATTTCTCATGAGTTTTTCTCTCCCTTTTTTTTCTTGGGAGACCTGAGGCTGAGGGGTTTCTATGCCCTGCTCCCTGCTCTCTTCCTGCAGCTGTCTTTGCAGGCAGTGTTTGTTGCCCATACTGCTTGGCACTGCTTTAATTCTTGCTAGTGGTTCCAGGGCCAGAGGATTTGTACTGTTTTGCGTCTTCTGTCACTGCCCTGCCTGGAACGGGCTCCGTGGCTCTCATGGCTGCTCTTGATAGGTCTAAAGCACCTCTTCTTTTTGTTTTTTTTGTGCGCTGTTGAGGCCTCTGGTGCTGTGCTGGCACACAGTGCCTGCCTTTTTGCCTGTACTTCCATATGCGTCTGTAGAGGCATTTTCTTCTGACTTATGTTTCAAACCTTCAAGGTTGCTGGTGACTTTCTGTCTCTGGCACCTCTTGTGGTCTGCATGTGTGATGGCCCTTCCATGCCTATTGCCTGGTACACATTTCATTTCTGTGGTGTGAACAATGAGACATTTCCCCTGCCACTGCTCCTTGCTATACTGGATGCTTCTTGCCCTCCCAGTGGTTTTCTGGTTCTGTTCACTTGTACTCCTGGTTGTCCATCCCTAGTTTTACTGCCATGGTTTTTGGTGCTGTCTTGCCCTTTCTGAGCTTGTAATAGTTGGCCTGGGGTTAGGTTTTCCTTAGGAAGTGGCGATCCTACTCCTCCCTGTGTGTGTCTACATAATGCTACCCTATAGTCTGTCACATTTGGTTTTATGTACCACTGTGCATGCTTTGGCCTTACAGACTCTCCTACTGGTCCCTCCACTGGTGTTAGCTGGGTGGTTGCAATCTGGGTATTTCCTGGTCCTGCTGCAGCTGGATAGTCTTAAGGCTGTCCTTTTGGGCTTTGTGCATGGCTGTGATGTCCCACCTGGTTTTGCGTGGACTCTCCTTCTGCTGTTCTCATTGAGGGGGGGGAGTAGTGTTGCCTGAGCACTCTTGTCTTGAAGGGTATTGGAAATTCTGCCACTGCCTCTTTCCTGTGGGGCTGACCCTGACATAGACTTCTTCTAACCCCAGTTATTCTTTATATTCGTAACTATATGCAGTCGGCCTCCTAAGTAGAGCTGCCCGGAGAATTGGAACTATATGCAAATGATAGAACTATCATTGGCTCATGAGACAACATTCAAACTGCTGCCCTTATCTGCTGCAACATTCCATCAACGTATCAGATTTCTTCTCTGCTTGACAAGTCAAGATGCCCAGGAGACTTCCCAGATCAGTCGTTCCTTGTGGTTTCTCACAGAATATAAGCATTGTTATATTTTTATTCTTACTGCTGTCCTTATTTACTTAATGTTACCTCATACATTAGTTTAGATTACTTTATTAGATTCATTTTAGTTTTATTTCTCAGTTCCTCATGGTTCAGTATAACTGGGGAACCGGGGCTTTTATAACCTTTGCGGAAACTTTTCAGTTATATTTCTGCTGTTTAGTCTATTTAAACTGTTTACTTTTAAACTAAATTTGTTTTGAAACCGTTGAACCAGTTTCTATGAACCGCCAACCTGGTTCCTGCGAACCGCTGACATGGTTCGGATTTGTTGAACCCTCGGTTCATTATCGGAACTTGATCGGTTCCTGAACCAACCACAAAGAAATATAAAAAATAGAGAGATAAAGAGTGAAATCTTTATTGCAGTTGGGTTTTTTTTCTCTTTTAATGAGAATGTCTGAAAAACCCAAGAAAGACTTGACCCCCAGGTTTTAAAAACTGCCTAAAGAGTGGGGAGGTTTTTGCTAAGGCAGACAAGCATGATCTGTGTGTGATCTGCTTGGGGACTGACCATTTCTCAGCAGATTGTGAAATCTGTAAGTCTCTTCCCCAGAAAACTTGAAAAAAGAATGGAAGGATTACAGAAGAGACTGGATAAGGGTGCTACATGCTCTAACCAGCCCACCTTTTCCAAAGCTGTGGGTGAAACGGCTGTGTCTTCCCTGAACACCTCTGATAAGGGTGATGCAAGTACTGCCAAAAGGAAAGGTGATCCGGCTGACTATCCGGTCCCCTCCAAGAAAACCAAAAAGACTAAGCACGTTGAACCCCAAGCTGATAAACTTAGAGGGGTTTCATCTGTGCCTCACCACCTGCCATCAGCAGAGGAGATTGCCCAGGCCATGAAGGTCATCCAGGCTTTGCAGGGTCTTATACCTGCAAATCCTGGTTGCTCCCTCTGAACTCCCATCTCAAGAAATGAAGCATGAGGAGTATGATGAGCCAGAAACTGATGAAGGTGAGCCTATAGAGCCAGAGATCTCACCAGAGCAAGAATTTGGTTCTCCTCCAAGGCCAGAGGATTTTTCCTCCCATTTTTCCTTTGTAAGGAAAATAGTTGGTGCTCTTGACCTGGCTACTACAGAGGTCATAGAGGACGAAGAGGAGGCCAAATATATGGAGATGGGTCAACACTCACTAAGAAGATTCTTCTTCCAGTAAGCAAGTTCTTTAAAGAAAGACTTGTTTAAAATCCTGCAGGCTTCAAATTCTATTCCACCTCTGGATAAGAAGATGGACAAGAAATATCAGCTGGACAGACGGGGGGTCTGAATTCCGCTATTCTAGTCCTGATCATCAGGGTATAGTCCAGCAGGCAGCCTGTGAGACGGTGAGGGTCCCCTTATCCTCTCACCCACCTGAGGACTCTTGAAAAATGGACAGTATGTCTAAGAAAAGGTACTTAGCTGCCTCTCTGGGAGTAAGGCAGGCTATCAGGCTTACTCTGCACAGTATCAAAAATCACTGTGGCAGTCCATACTGGCAATGTCATCCCTCTGATGACCTGGCTGAAACAGCAAGGTTTGTACTGGAGGCAACAAAGTAACAGTTTCAAATGGCAGCTGATGCCAATGACTGTGCTAGGTGGAGGGCTCTGACTATAGCCCTTAGAAGGCTGGCATGGCTCAGGGCTACCAATTTAACCCAGGATAAGGCCATGGATTTCCCTGTGGAGGATTATTCTTTATTCGATAAGCAAACTGAAGCATACATGAAAAAGGTGGATGTGTATAAGGCCACCTACAAAAGTAATTCCTCCTGAGACAGGCTTTCTTCTTCATATAGGCCTTATGAAGGGAGGGCAGAGGAAGGACAGTCTTTGGTAGGCCCTTTTATCAGGCTCAGGCTGTCCCACAGTTCCAACCATACCAACAGCAGACTGGGTATTTCAGGACCAGAAGTAGAAGGGGCTCCAGAAAAGGCTCCCAAACTACCCAGGTTCAGCCCCAGGTGAAACAAAACCCCTGACTTAATAGTCGAGGCCGCCTACTCACTACCAGTAGGGGGCAGACTGGCTTACTTTTTTCAAGCCTGGCATTCCATCACCACAGACAAAGTGGGTCATGGAAGTAGTAAGTCAGGGTTTGTCCCTGAGCTTCAAGTCTCTTCCTCCCCTAAAATCAAAGGTTGTCAAACCATCTTCTTTCATGGAGAGAAAACTCTTGGAAAAAGAGGTTCAAAGCTTACTCCACATGAAAGCAGTGGAGTGTGTACCAAGCCATCAGAAAGGAAGAAGCTTTTACTCAAGGTATTTCCTCACCAAAAAGAAAAATGGGGAGTGACGGCCTATTCTAGACCTCAGATTCTTGAACAGATATCTTATAAAACCAAAGTTCAGAATGGTCACACTGGCTCTGATTTTGCCAGTTATCCAGCAGGGAGATTGACTGGCATCTTTGGATCTAAAGGATGCCTACTTTCACATTCCAATAAGAGTCTCACAGGAAGTATCTCCGGTTCAGACTTCCATCAGATCACTACCAATTCTCACCTCTGCCTTTCGGTCTCACCTCAGCACCCAGGGTGTTCACAAAGTGCCTGGCAGTAGTAGTGACATACCTAAGAAGAATGGGAATATCAGTCTTCCCTTATCTCGACGAATGGCTAGTCATGGGAAAGTCACCACAGCAGGTGTAAGATCACCTAAAGGTGACACTCGACCTGCTACAATCTCTAGGATTCCTGATAAATCAGGAAAAATCAATTCTCACTCCAGTACAAGTCCCGCACTTTATGGGAGCAGAACTAAACACATTACAAGGAAGAGCTTTCCTCCCTCAGGACAGGGTGCAAAGCATCCTGCAGCTGGCCATATCATTCATGCTGAACAAGCCACGTCCAGCATGGCAGTTTTTGCAAACCTTGGGACATATGGCCGCAGCAACAGGCACAGTCCTGGGAGCAAGGTAACAATTGAGAGATATACAGTTTCATCTCAGAGCACATTGGTGCCAGAGAAAAGCCAAAATGACAAAACTGATTCTAGTAACATGAACCCTGTTTCAAGCACTGCAGTGGTGGAAGGGAGGAAGCAGACAATCTCAGGGAAGGGGGTACCCTTCCAAAAGGAAAACCCATCAGTTACCCTTACAACAGATGCCTCCCTGTTAGGATGGGGTGCTCACTTGGGAGAGTACACTACTCATGGGACCTGATCAAGTGCAGAGTCACTCCTGCATATAAATCTGCTGGAGCTTCGAGCAGTGTTTGTAGCCCTAAAGGCATTTGTTCATCCGGTGGAAGGTAGAGTGGTGCAAGTCAGAACAGACAACACCACAACAATGTACTACATAAACGAGCAAGGGAGAACAAGGTCAGACCCTCTCTGCACATAGGCCATGAAAGTATGGAATCTGGTTTACTCACTAAAGGCTTCTCTACAATCCATTCATGTACCAGGAAAGGACAACACCCTGGCAGATGCTGTAAGCAGAATTAACCAGGCACATCATGAATGGTCCATAAACAAACAGGCACTGGACTCGGTGTTCAGAAGGTGGGGCACGCCAGAAGTGGATCTCTTTGCCTCCCAAGAGAACCATCTCCTGTCCCTATTCTGTTGCAGACCACCAGCCAAGGGTACAATCCCACTGGATACTCTAGCTCTGGACTGGTCAGGGAGAAGTCTATATGCTTTCCTCCCTTTCCACTCATCTTCTGAGTCCTGATCAAGCTCAGGTCACAACCTGCATCAATGATCCTAATAGCACCAGACTGGGCCAGGCAGCCCTGGTAACCTCTACTGCTATCCATGTTGGTGTCCAAACCGATACACCTCCCCAGGAGGCACAATCTTTCGACCTTCCATCAGGGGAAAGTATTGTACCCGAATCTTAAGTCTCTCAGACTCAAGGCATGGCTCTTGAGTACTTAGAATATGCAAACCTGAATCTCTCTCAAGCTCTTCTGGATATCCTGAAAGGATATAGAAAACCTTCCACTAAGAAAACCTATTCATCAAAATGGAAAAGGTTCTCTATCTGGTGTGATTCCTGGGAGATTTTGTCTGCTCTAGCTTGAATCCCAGTACTCCTGGAATACCTCGCATATCTGCATTCACAGGGGTTGAAATATACATCCCTGAAAGTTCATTTAGCATCTGTCTCTGCTTGCATTTCTGCTGGGGAAATATGTTTCCATAGCAGCTAATCCCATTTTCAAAAAGTTCTTCAAAGGTTTGTGCCACATGCACCCACCTCTCAGGGAACCAGTCCCAGTGTGGGACCTAAACATTTGTATTACTCGACTCATGAAACTTCCTTTTGAGCCTATGTCTTCTGCTCATTTACAATATGTCACATGGAAAACGCAGGATAAGTGAGTTATAGGCACTGTGTGTGAAGCACTGTCTCGCCTTCCATAATGACAAAGTAGTGCTTAGAACAAACAGGAGATTTCTTCCTAAGGTTGTTTCTGATTTTCACTTCAGTCAGTCCATAACATTGCCAGCTTTCTTCACTGAACATACTAGTTCAGGTGAGTGCAGACTCCGTAGTCTGGATGTCAGAAGTGGAGTAAGTTACTATATGACCCACACCAGGCATCACAGACACAAGCAACAACTGTTTCTCACCTATGGGGATGTGAGTAAAGGTACCCCAGCCTCTAAGAGGTCAGTCTCTCACTGGATAGTCCAGTGCATTCAGTTTTATTATTCAAAAGTTGGCAAGCAACACCCAGCAGGCCTGAGGGCTCATTCAGCTAGGGGCACATCTACTACTATAGTAGCTCCAAGAGATATTCCATTAGTGGAGATCTGTAAAGCAGCTACCTGGAGAACAAGACGCACTTTTACTAAACACTACAATTTAGACACACAGTCCAGAAGTGATGCCAGGTTTGGCACAGCAGTCCTGCAGATCCTCTTTCCTAAATAGGTTCTCTGCCGTCCTCCAAAGGTACTGCTTCGAAGTCTGCATATAGTTATGAATACAGAAGAATACCTGGGGTTAGAAGAAAAAAATACTCGCCTTAGTAATCTTGTTTCTTCAAATGTATTCTTCTATATTCATAACTCTCCCTCCCTGCCTCCTTCCAGAACCAGAGCCTCTGCATTCCTAACCAAGTCTTTTTAATTTGACAGTTCCAAACACTGGCACAGATGTTTATACTCCTGTTGGAAATAGTAATTCTCTTTTTCCAGGTGATTTTGGGGCCTTTGGAATTTCTACCCATTCGGTTTCAGGAGGCATAACTGTGGAGGGATTTAAACAATCCCTAAAAACGTATTTGTGGCTTCAGGCCTTTGGTTAATTGATACAGCCGATTTTATTAATTGATGTTCTCTTTAACTGCTGTCTTATTTTTGTCTGTTAGAATTTTAATGTGTGTTTATTTATGAATTGTGAGGCGCCTTGGTTGTTTAAAAGGCCCTTAAATAAAATATTATTTATCATTGCATGCTGTTTTACATGTTTCATGCTGTCATGGACAGCTTAAGTTGTTTCAAATTACATAGGTATAAGTAGATAATTCTTAGTATAGGTTGCCTTATAGGCTCCTTAGAAATCTGGTACGTTGATGGAACGTTGCAGCAGATAAGGACAGCAGTTTAAATGTTGTGTCACGAGCCAGTGATGCTTCTATCATTTGCATAGAGTTCCAATTCTCCAGGCAGCTCTACTTAGAAGGCTGACTGCATATAGTTATAAATATAGAAGAATACATTGGACGAAACAAGATTACTAAGCCGAGTAATTTTTTCTTCTCTTCTCTCTGGACATCTGCTGATCTCCATGGCTGTTCATCCTGCGGGACTTTCTGGTTCTCATTCCCATGTCCCTGTGCCTCTGACCTGCATCCAGCACCTGGCTTTTTCCTTGGTCTTGTGTTTTCTGGGCTGAAGGGACATGTCCCTCTCCTGGCTGATCCTTTGTCTGTTGCTCTTGGAGGGGTTCCTGCCTCTCTGAGTGGCGTTGGCCACCTTGATTCTGGTGTTCCCCTTCTTTTTCGATATATTTTTGTTGCTCCGACTGTGGCCCCTTCCGTTCTGGCCTCCTGCCCCCTTCCCTCTATGGTTTCAGCATTCTTCTCTGCCATTGTCTACATTTTGCATCTCGACCTTCCATCCTTGTAACATGATACCTGGCTCATGTTGTCGTAACTCTGTCCTGCTCATGTTTTTTCTCCGTTGCCTCTGATGTTCTGTTGGGGGTTTGGCAACCATCTCCTTGGCACCCTGTTCTCTTTTATGGTCACATTTTAGTATGTGGTGTGCCTCCCTCCTAGACTCGTCTACTGTGCAGTCAGTTGTGCTCTGGTATACCTCTAGTCCCTCTCGGACTCTGGCTTTAGGTGCTCTTCAATGCAGATATACTCTCTCTAGTCTTTTCTGGCAGCACATTACCCACTCTCTAATCTATGATAACCACCCAAGTTTCTTGAGAACCATTAAATAGATCTGCCAGTGGCGTGCCAAGGCCTGCCCATCCTCGCTTAGCACCCTAGAATGCATCCCATAAGGCCAGGTGATTTGTCTACCTTAAGGGTCTTGAGTACAGTGAGCACCTTCTACTGTTGCTTCATGTCCAGTACTTGCAGCCTCTCCCCTCTTGCCTGTATCCCACATTCTAGGAGTGGTTCTTCCTCCTCCTCTACAGAAAAAAAAACCCAGAAATTTCCTCTTATCAGTCTATTTCCACCTTTGTTTTCCTCTTGTCCCTGATATAATGAAAGAAGAAATTTGTCACCTTCCTTGATCCCCTCCACATTTCTCAGTTCCGTCTCCACCTTTGCTTTTCTTGCCATTCTGTTGGCCTCTTTAAATTTATCGGGATATATTTTCCAGATTGCCGTGTTCTGCTCCCCCTTGCACTTCAGGAATGCTGCTCTTTTTGCCCTTAGTGCCTCCTCACCCCTTCGGAGAACTAAACTGGGTTTTTATGCTTTTTTTTTTTTCCTGATCTGCTTCGTAAAGGAATTGGTCACCTGTGCTATACCCCTCCTGATAATGTCCCACTTGGCATTTCACCCCTTCTGTTCCTGCTGTTAACCTTTCCTTGAGCAGTTCCCCCAGCTTCCCAAAGTACAGTACTCCTTTCTTGAAATCCATTACCATTGCCCTTGAATTGGAATGGTGGGTCTCCGTAGCTGTGCTAAACCACGCAGAATTGTGGTTAAAAGATCCTAGGGGTCCCAAAGTAAGGGAGGCTAGATTTTGAATCCGACACAGAAGTCTTTTTTCTGTTTGAGCAACATGAACTGCTGCTTTAAAATTGCGATACTGTAGTTGTATAGGAGCACTAGGGTGAAGTGTGGAATTGGTTGACTCAAGAAATCTTTTTTTTGTTTTTGTTTGCTTAGTAGTACCATTGGGCAATCTGGGCATCTCCATGACTTGGAGAATCATTTTAGTGAAGAGAGAATCTCAGGCTGAGGTGGCGAGGTTGCAGGGGATCTCTTCCCCCACCCAGGGCCCAGCAGGTCTACACCCACTATCCCAAAGGCGAACCAGCAAAAGAAGAGTGTGGGCTCAGGGAGGGTGAGGCGGGTGGATCAAAAGTGCATCCCCCACCCAGTGCAACTAAGAAACTCCTATACAGATTTGGAGGAGCGGGAGGATCCCACTGTGACACCTGAAGTTCTGACCTTGGTGGGCAAGCAGGTTCTACAGAAGAGGACCCCAAAGGAAGAAGCTTCTCCTAGTGGGGGACTCCATATTTTGAAGAATGGAAATGGGGATAGGGAAAGAAGAGGAAAGGGAGGTAAGGTGTCTACCAGGAAGCACAGTTTGGAGGGATGGGGAGAGGATCCAGGGAGTTGCTAAAGCAGTAGCAAGACAGAGGAAGCTTGATGTCATTGTCCATCTGGGGACAAATGACCTGGCTGGAGACAAGGCAGGGATAGCAAGAGTGCAGGAGGAGTTCAGGAATCTGGGGAATGGCCTTGCACAGGTAGCAAGCTCCATGACCTTCACGGGGGGTGCTGCCTATCCACGGCAAGGGGAAGGCTAGGAACCTCTGCACCAAGGACTTCAACACTTGGCTGGAGAGCTGGTGCAGAGAAAAAGGTTTTGGCTTCATTGGGAACTGTGGACCCACCTGGAGGAATGTGACCTTGTACAAGGGGGACAGCCTACACCTGTCCAGTGAGGGGACTGCTGTCCTAAGTGAACAGTTTAAATGCTTCATTGGCAAGCTTGTTTAAACTAGCCTTGAAGCCGGTCAGCAGAAGGATGTAGAGAACAAAGTGCCCGCCCCCACAGGTTAGGGATGTCAACATGGAGGACCGAAACCCACAGAAGGGGAACAGTGGAGGACAGGAGGAAGCGGGGGAGGTTGAATACGGGAAGGACAAACTAAGAGGAGGCAAAAATACGTCGGGGGGATGATAAGAGGACAAGTGGGACATGGAGGGCCATGTGTACCAGTGCTCGCAGCCTAGGGAATAAAATCCCAGACCTGGTGGCCTTGATAACGGAGGCTGGCCTGGACATTGTAGCTATTACTGAAACGTGGTGTTCTGGAAATCATAACTGGGATGTAGCAGTACCAGGTTATACTCTGTTTGGAAGAGATGGGGGGAAAAGGGAAGGGGTGGTTCTTTATGTCATGGAGGGTATTAGCACGACTGAGGTACAGAAAATGCAGGGTGGGGCAGATGAACTTTTGGTCACCCTTGAGACGGGCAGTGGCACTGCTATTTGCACAGGCATGATGTACAGACCTCCAGCACAGGGGGAGGAGGTGGGCAAGGTTCTAGTGGAATCCATCCACATGATGGCAGCTAAATGGTAGGTGATTTGTCTGGCAGATGTGGATTGGAGCATCCCAGCTGCTGCCTCAGCCAGGAGCAGGGACGTCTTGTACTCTGCACGAGGGGAAGGCCTCAGGCAGATAGTGCTAGAGCCCACCAGGGAGGGTGCAGTTTTGAACCTGGTACTCACCAGTGAGGACAGAATTGAGGAAGTCGGGGTGGGTGAACACCTGTGATCCTGTGATCTTCGCACAGTGTGGTTCAGTATGAGTATAGTAGCACAGTCAAACAAAGGTGAGGGTCCTGGATTTCAGGAGGCCGGACTTTACTAAGATGGGGATATGTCTCAAGCATGCTTTGGCAGGGAGGGCCAAAGGGAGGGTGGAAGAGCGGTGGGCCCATCTGAAAGGAGCCATAGTGGAGGCATCAAACCTTTGCATTAGGCAAGTAAACAAGGGCAAGAGAAAGCAACTATGGTTCTCAAAGGTAGTGGCTGGGAAGGTAAGGGCGAAAAAAGATGGCTTTTAGGAAATGCAAGGAAACACTGCGGGAGGAGGACAAGGGTAGTGTATCTGGATAAACAGAGGGGGAGGCAGGGAAAGCAGTCAGGAGTGCAAAGGCACAGACGGAGGAAAAATAGCACAGGAGGTAAAGGCGACAAGACTTTCTATAGGTATATTAGTGTAAGAAGAAAAACCAGGGGTGGAATAGTAAGGCTTAAAGGGGAAGAAGGAGAGTGTGGGAAAGAGGACCTGGAAAAAGCATCAATACTGGACAAATATTTTTGTTCTGTATTCACAGGCGAAGAAGGTGAGGAACCACAGTTAGGCAACATGAACAGATATTGGAGGTAGATGGACACCAGTCCATTTACAGAAGAGTCCTAAAGGAACTCACAAAACTGAAAGTGGACAAGGCAGTGGGACTGGATCGGATACATCCTAGAATATTAAGGGAACTACGGGGTGGTGCTGGCGCCACCACTGGCAGCACTGTTCGAGTCACTCGATATGGGAGTGGTTCCAGAGGACTGGAGGAGGGCAGATGTTGGCCCTCTTCACAAAAGTGACAGTAGGGAGGAGCCAGGAAACTAGAACAGTCAACATCACTTCAATAGTGGGGAAGATTATGGAATCACTACTTAAACAAAGGATCATGGAACATCTTGAAGCCAGCAGTGCACAGGATCCAAGACAGCATGGATTCACAGCGGGAAGGTCATGTCAAACAAATCTGATTTCTTTGACTGGGTGACTAAGGTCGTGGATTAGGGGGGGGAGCGGTGGATGTCGCCTACCTGGATTTCAGTAAGGCCTTTGATACCGTTCCTCATAGAAGACTTGTGAACAAGCCAGACAGCCTGGGAGTGGGTCACAAGGTGGTAAACTGGGTTAGGAACTGGTTGAGTGATAGAAAGCAGAGGGTCATGGTAAACGGTGCTCAATCTGAGGAAAGGAAGGTGACCATCGGGGTACCGCAGGGATTGGTCCTGGGCCCAGTCCTTTTTAATGTCTTCATAAGTGACATTGTGGAGTGGCTGGAGGTGAAGAAGTGCTTCTTTGTGGATGACTTTTAAAATCTGCAACAGGGTGGAAAAAAATGAGGCAGGACCTACATAAACTGGAGAAATGGTCCAGAGTGTGGCAGCTGAGATTTAATGCGAAAAAGTGAAAGATCATACATTTGGGGCACAAGAACCCAGGGAGGATTACATGATATTTGGGGGGGGGGGAGAGAAACTGATGGTCACCAAACAGGAAAGGGATTTGGGGTAATCATATCTGATGACCTAACGGTGGCCAAACAATGTTCCAGGGCTGTGGGGAGGGCCAGTGGGATGCTGGAGTGCATAGGGAGAGGGATCACCAGCAGAAGGAAGGAGGTGGTGATGCCACTCTACAGATCATTAGTGAGGCCTCATTTGGAATATGGTGTCCAGTTCTGGAGCCAGCATCTCTGTAAAAACATAGACAGGTTGGAGGCAGTTCAAAGAAGGGCAACAAAGATGGTGCAGGGCTTGCACCAACAATCATATGAGGAGAGACTGGGACACCTCAATATGTATACCCTGGAGGAGAGAAGAGACGGGAGATATTATAGAAACCTACAAGTATCTAAAAGACATAAATAGGGTACCGGAGAGTAGCATCTTTCAGAAAAGATGTCCAGGAACGAGGGGGCATGACATGAGGTTGGAAGGGGGTAGACAGAAGTATTAAGCGTGAGGAAGAATTTCTTCACAGAAAGAGTGGTGGATGCATGGAATAGACTCCCAGCGGAGGTGGTGGGGGGAAAACACAGTGGGGGGATTCACGCATGCATGGGACAGGCGTAGGGGAACCCTAGCAATAGGAACGAGGAGGTAAAGCCAGAGATCAAGTAGGGTCTGCAGCTTTTACAGCAGGCAGGGAAAATGGGCAGACTAGATGGGCCTAGCAGTCCTTATCTGCTGTAAATTTCTGTTTCTATGAAGTGTGTGTGGTATAGTAAGACTGCATAATACCTTGGGTATGAAAAGTAGGGAGTCTAGGTTTGTTACCCTTGTAGATTCTTGGACTGAAACAGAAAATGATCTTAAGCACCAGTTTTTTATTTTATTTACAGTTCAGTTTTGGGGACTTAAAAAAAAATTAGACCCCCAAAAAAAAAAAAACCCCGCTTGGGTTTTTACATACGAAAACACCAGCAGAAACAGACCTCATGGTCTACCGAGTCTGCTCGATTATGTAGCTAGCCCCTCAACTCGCAGCTGCCCCACCTCACCCTCCTCATCCTTAGCCCCCCTCACTCTGTCCCAGCCCCTCTTAAAGCCTCCCATCGTTCTACACGATACCACCTCCTCGGGCAGAGTGTTCCACCTGTCCACCACCCATTCTGTGAAAAAATGTCTCCTGATTTCCCCTCTTGAATCTTTCCTCCCCTCCAATCTCAGCTGATGCCCTCTTGTATCCCTCCGTTATACCTCCCTCTTCTTATCTGGAAAATCTTTCTGTATTAGTCTTGTTTAACCCGTTTAGGTATTTAAATGTTTCAATCATATCCCCCCTATCCCTTCTCTCCTCCAGGAAGGGAGTACATTCTCAGCTAGTTTGGCCTGTCCTCATTGGACTTTCTCTTCAATCCCCTGGATCTTTGTCACCCTCCATTGTACCCCCTCCAACAATTTGATGTCCTTTGGGAATGGGCTCCAGTACTGCACGCAGTACTCCAAATGCGGCCTGACCAGAGACCTGCACAGGGGAAGAATCACCTCCCTATTTCTGGAGGAGATTCCCCTTGCTATACACCCCAGCATCTTGTTGGCTTTTGCTGCTGCCTTCCTGCACTGAGCCAAATTGTTCATGCTGCCCATTATAAGCACCCCAGATCATTTTCCTCCTCGGTGCTTTCCAACTGTACCCCTCCCAGCTGATAGCTCCTCACCTGGTTCTTGGCTCCGAAGTGCAAACAAATACTTTTCTAGTACTTATTTGTTTTGAATGCTTTTTTTTTCACCTGTATTGCATGTTCAGCCCACATTTTTTTTTCTGCCAGTCTGCCTCTAAATGTGTCTAGCAATCATCTCAGTGTGCCTTGTTGTAACAGTTCACCTTCCAGTACCAAACCTGGCCTGAGTTGTGCCACTGTCTGGAATATCCAGATCTACTACTCTGAGTGCATAACATCCCAACCTAATGTACTGAAAGTAGCACTGCAGTGCAGTTTTAAAGAAAAAGAAGCCAGCAGTATGTCTTAAGGTGGTCATACCTAATGTCAAAAAACAAGAGAAAAAAATTGCTGGCAGCGGGATGATGGCGTGGACACCTGCAGGTCCCGCACTCCGAATAGCTGGGCTCGCCAGCCTGAACTGGATCCGATTCTCGGCGGGGACCTAGGTCAAGCCCTGGGGGAAGACGGCTGGCAGTAAGTCCTGGTGGACTTGGGACGTGACTGGGGTGGCCTCCTGAACAAGGGCCAATCGGGTGGTGGAGAAAGAGTAGGGGAAAAGAAAATTAAGAGCATGTAGTTGCCACATTCCCCCATTCCAAAATGGATCCTGAGTGTCTAATACTTTGAAATGTGTGTGTTTTAAAAAGTTGAATAATTGCCTTTTTTTATTGTATTGCAGTAATTGGTAGAGGTGGTGAACAGATATCAAGAATCCAAGCTGAATCCGGCTGTAAGATCCAGATAGCTCCAGGTAAGGGTGGATTTATAACTGGTTGTTTTGTGATTACCGTTGCTGTGTCACCTAACTAGAACTTCATTCTTAAGGGGTGAGGCCAAGAATGGCTGAAACCTGTAAGTAGGTAGCAGTTGAGTTGGTGGTGATTTTTTTTTTTTAAAACACAAATGTTGTCACTGCAAGTGGTTCAGCACTATTTCGTTCTGTGTTGCAGTAAATTTAGTATCAGTTTGTTTTTACGTACAAACATATGAAGAAGCCAGCAGAAGATGGCCATTTGGTCTATCATGTGTGCTCGTGTTGCAGGGTCCACAGCTTGAGCTACTGTCCCTCCCAACTCCTCCAATCCTCCCTACCCATGACCCTTACCTTCCCCCATACCTGTCCCAGCCTCTCTTAAAGCTGCCCATTGTCTTCAATGAGATTACCTCTTCTGGCAGCACATTCCAAGTGTCTACCACCCTCTCTGTGAAGTGGTGCTTCCTGACCTCCCACCCTCCAGCTTAAGACTGTTCCCCCTCATGTTATGGTTGCCACTTAGCTTAGAGAGACTCCTTATAAACCTTATTTATCCCTTTCAAGTACTTGAAGGTCCCAGTCATGTCCCCCCTCTCTCCTGTCTTCCAGGGAGTACGTATTCAGTGCCCTCAACCTCTCCTCGTATGCCTTACCCTGCTGACCAGCTATCATCTTTGTAGCCCTCCTCTGGACCTTCTCCAGCAGATTAATGTCCTTTTTGAGGTGTGGGCACCAGTACTAAACTTCATACTCTAGATGCGACCTTACCAGTGACCTGTACAAGGGCAGTATAACCTCTCTCCTACTACTGATACTCCTAGATATGCATCCCAGCATCTTGCCTTTGCTGCTGTATTCTTGCACTACGTGGAGTGCTTCAGGTCACTAGTGATCATCACTCCTAGGTCCTCCTTCTCCTCTGATGCAGATACTCTATGACTCCACCCAGGTAGTACTCTGTCCTAGGATTCTTGGCTCCAATATGCATAACTTTGCATTTCTTGGCATTGAAGCTAAACTGCCAGATCCTGGACCACCTCCCTAGCTTTTCCAGATCTTCGTGTAGGTCCTGTATCCCTTCAGCTGTGTTCCACCCTCCCATAGAGCCTGATGTCATCTGCGAATAGGTACATTTTGCCCTTAATGCCATCTCCAATGTAATTGATGAAGACTTTGAACAACACTGGCCCCAGCACCGAGCCCTGCAGGACCCCACTGGTTACCTGTCTTGTGCCAGATAATTCTCCCTCTGCAACCACTCTCTGGGTTCTGTCCTTCAGCCAGTTTTCCACCCATCTGGCCATCTTTTCCCCAACCCCAAGATCCAACAACTTCCTGATCAACCTTTTATGTGGCACAGAGTCAAAGGCCTTGCTGCAATCAAGATAGAGGATGTCTACTGCTTGGCCACTGTCTACTGTCTTGGTGACACAGTCAAAGAAGTCAGTCAGATTTGTTTGACATAATCCTCCCCCCCAATGAACCCATGCTGCCTCGTGTCCTGGAGACCATGCTTCTCTAGATATTCCGCCAACCTTTCCTTCAGTATGGTTTCCATAAGCTTGCCCACAATGGATGCCAGACTGACTGGTCTGTAATTCCCTGGGTCATCCTTGGGACCGCTTTTGTGGAGCAGCACTGCATGTGCTGTTCTTCAGTCCTGCGGACTACGCCTGTCTCTAGTGAACTATTAAATGGGTCTACCAGTGGCCCTGCTAGCTCCTCAGCCAGTTCCTTTAGTACCCCTGGATGTACTCCGTCTGGGCCTGGTGATTTGTCCACCTTCAGTGCCACCAGCCCCTCCCTCACTCTATCCTCCGCTAGCACTACATCTGTGTTCCCCTCCCCCGGGGTCCTCTCTTCCCTCCTGAAGGCACAGGTCCATCCTTCTCCATGGTGAAGATGGAACAGAAATATTCATTTAGTATCTCTGCTTTTCCCCCATTATTCTCCACCCACTCCACCCCTTTTTTAAGCCTAAATCCTTCCCTTCTTGTCCCTTTTCTCACTTATATTTATTTATTTATTAATTAAACTCTAGGATTACAAGTATCTTTGAGAAGGAACTGCTCGTTTACAAAGGTTCCACGTTAGAGGATGGGGGGTAACATACAACAATGGTAAACAGTGGTAACAGTCATAACATACAGATTACTAGTTCATAAATAGTTCAGTCAATATGTTGAAGTAGAACACCACTAGCTAGCTTCTATCAGAATTCATGGTGGAACGGTATACTTGGTAGGAAGGAGTCGTGAGGAAGCTGGCTGGAAGGTGCCATTGTCAGATAGGGATGAAAAGAGCGAGGGGGACAGGGGCCATTGGGCAATGGTATGAGTGAGTCAAAAGAGAGGGGATGAGTGGGTGAGGGCGGGCAAAGTGAGAGGGGGAAGGGGCTGGTGCCACAAATGTAGGGCTGCGATGGCTGATAACAGTTCCAGCTAGGATAGAGGGTGATGACCATGGCTCTGGGGAGGCAGTCACAGTGTGAGGTAGAGAGGAGGAATAGACGCAGTTGCCTTTTAAAGGAGCTTAGCGTTGCAGCAGCATGAGTTTCTTTATTAAGGGTATTGAACCACTGAGGAGCCCTGTACATGAAGGATCTCTGACCCAGCGAGGTCTGGCGCCAGGGGACCTGGAAAGTCTGGAATTGAGAACTACGTGTTGGCAGGGTGCAGCTGCTGGTAGTAAGGAGTCTCACCACACCTGGAGACATAAGTCCGAGAAGAACTTCTTTGCAATAAGACCGGTCTGGTATTGTATTCTACTTAGCAGAGGTAGCCATCCAGTCTTGGTGTAAAGGTCACAGGTGTGCGTTAGGCGTTCAGTCCCGGCGAGAAGTCTACAGACCTTGTTAAGTGTCACAGATATCCTCCTAAGGGCAGTAGCGGAGGCAGAGCCATAGATTACTAGACCGTAGTCAACAATGGAGGTAACAGAGCTGAGGATAGCCAGTCTAAGGGCTTCAGAAGTTATGCAGTGTTTGTACTTGTGGAGCAGGCCAAGGTGTATGTTGGCAGACTTTGCAACCTTCCCAGTATGCTGGGAGTAAGAGTGAGCTGTCTAGGGTGATGCCGAGGTATTTGAACTCGTGAACCTGATCAAGTAAGGTCCCATCTTGATTCTTGATGGTGAGGGGTAGAGGTTTATACTTGCTACGTGCATTGCAGAAAGACATAACCTTGGTTTTACTATAGTTCATGATAAGTTTGTAAGAGCCAAACCATTTTTCTACCAGGCTGAAATCATGTTGTAGTTGACTCTCAAGTAGGTTAAAGTCCCGATTGCTAGAGAAGAGGACTGCATCATCTGCATAGAGTAGTATCCTCTGTTGGCAGATGCCAGGGAGGTTGTTTAGGAAGAGAGAAAAGAGTAATGGGCCCAGTATTGACCCCTGAGGGACATCCAAGAGGACTGGCTTTTCAACTGAGGAGACTCCAGCAGTTTTAACACTTTGAACTCTCTCCCCAAGGTAGCTAGTAAGCCAGGGCAGTGCATCCTTGGAGAGCCCAAGATCAGTCAGTTGCCTGAGTAGTAGGGAGGTGGTTAACTGTATCAAAGGCCTTAGTCAGGTCAATGAATGTGGCATCCCCACATAGTCCTTGGTCCAAGGCGTCATGGATACAACCGGTGAATTCCAACAATGCCGTGATGGTACTGTGCCCTTTATGGAAGCCATGTTGCTCGGGGCACTGAATATTGTGTTTTTCCAGGAACTCTACAAGCTGGTCTGAGACTATACGTTCAAGTGCTTTGGATAATGGGGGGGAGGATGGAGATGGGCCTATAATGGGTGTGCAGTGACTTGTCTCCACTCTTATGCACTGGTGTGATGGTAGCCTTTTTCCAGAGTGATGGGAACTGGCCATACCTGAGGGAGAGGTTGAAAATCATTGTCAGGGTTCAAGGATCTCGTCAAGGACTAGTGTGAGCAGCTTCCAAGTCGAGTGAGTCACCGCTATAGCCAGTTTTGCTGATAGCCTTACAAATATACAGTAGGTTCTAGGGACATGGATATGTTCTTCATCCACACTGTCTGGCAGGTTCCTTGCCGCTTTAAATCTTGCCGGAAGGTCTTCAAGCTGGCTCCTCCCACCCACCCAGGTGGTAAAACTCTCGGCTCCACTCCATGACGCCAGATCTTCCTTACCGCTTGGAAGCTCAAGTTCCCTCCTTAACGCTCTGCGTGATAGACTGGATCCTAACTCTTCGGTTCGTCCAAAACTCATTTTAACATTTTCAAGACTTCAGTCTTCCTTTTCCCTCATGGCTGCGATGGACAAATCGACTCCCGGTTTTCGGCGGTACCCTTGTGGGCAGATGATATCCAGGATGGATCCACACTCCATGTGCGCCTACTGCCTCGGCCTAGAACACGACCCGCAGGCTTGCGAGTCATGCTGTTCGTTCTCGGCTAACGTCTTGGAGGACCGCGCTGCCCAGTTGAAGCTTGGGTGCCCCGAGAAGCGCTATCCGCCGGTGAAGTCGAAAGAGGCCCGTTGACGGTTACCGCGGCGGCTGGCTCAGCTGAGCAGCTTGAGCAGATGATCGCCCTGGAGGAGGAGGCGGCCCAGGCCGCATCTTCCTCCTCCTCGGTCACAGCATTTATCCTGCTCTCTGGGTACCTCGTATTCTGCTTCATTCAAGGAGCTTTGCCATTCCCTTTCCACGAAGGGAGAGAGGCCATCAGGACATTCCTCTCGGTCCAAAAAGAAGGATTCCAAGGGTAAGTCCCATCGTCGGCGTTCGTGGGAGCGGGAGAGGTCCCCTTCCCTGGACAGCCGACCGTCGACTTCGGTCGAGGTTACGGCTAAGGCCGCTGGCTTCATGGCATCCCTGTCAGGTTAGCCGGCCGAGACACCCGTCGACGCAGTCGAGATTTTTCTCGACCCGTTGGACGGATTGTCGACTGGTGAAGCAGACAACCCTTCTTCACCGGTTCCCTCGGTGGAAACCGAGGATTTGCCTGCGCCCTTGGTGCAGCAGTCTCCGGTTAAGGTGTCAGAGCTGAAGGAAGAGCGGGTGTCCCCCGCTCCCTCCCGGGCCCGTCCTCGGATACACTGAGGATCTCTGTCTCGGTCCAGCTGATCCCGCCGACATCGGCAGTCTCGGCACCGAGGTAAGTGGCGACGCCGCTCGTCCTCGTCTTCCTCCTCGGATGAGGAGTGGCTTCGGCGCAAATTGTGTCGACGCTACGAGGAGCTGATGTGGCAGCAGTTACTTTTGTCCGTGAGCAAGTCGACACCAACGCCTTCCCTGGCCATCAAGTGGCTGTCACATGAACGGCCGAAACAGCCTCTCACTGCAGTCGCCTGGGCCGGTTGTTCGGCTGAAACCTGCTGCCCCACCGATTTGTGGTGGAACCTCCGCCTCCACAACCGAAATCGGGGGCGCCGACCAAGGACTCTCGGTCAGGTCAAGGCCTGCCCCACAGGTTGTCGGTCACCCTCAGTCCCGACCGTCTTCGGCAGGTGGAGGATGGCTCAGGCCCTAGGCAGCTCTTCGCGGACTCCTCGGAGTCAGACTACGACGACTCCCTGTTTTCCAAGCTGGTTGACCTGGAGTCCTCCGGGGGGCAGTCACTGGACGAAAGCCCATCGTCCTTCATGAGTCTGCTTCGGCTCATCTCGGAGTCCACCGGGATGCAGCTCGAGCCCATATCCAAACGGGCCAAGTATCCCCCAACGGAGATACTGGACCGAGGGGACTCACCCACGGAGGCCTTTCCCATAGCTGAGGCCATTGTTGTCCCAGCCTTGGAGCTTTGGCAGCGGCCTGCTTCCTGTTGTGTGCCCTCGGCCAGGAAGTATGTGGTCCCTATCGGCTCTTTGCCCGGGTTTTCGGAGTACCCCTCTGCTGAGGGGTTGGTCACGACAGTGTTTTTCTGGTGTTCCAGGAACGCTAGGGACGTGGACAAGCCCCCGACAAGGAGTCCAAAAAGCTGGACTACACCGGATGCAAGGTGTACGCTGCGTCCTCCCTTGGCCTCCGCCAGGCCAGCTCGGTCGTGCTGATGGCACACTTCTCCACGCCCTCATGGGCTCCCTGGATGAGGTGATCCCTCATCTCCCAGCCGATCTGCAGACCGCGGTCCGGCAGGTTCGGGACCAGGGTAGGGCGGTGGCGAAGCAGCAGCTCCAAACAGCTCTGGACATAGGGGACTCTTGTGCCAGATTGGTTGCGGCCGCGGTGGCCATGCGCCGCAGAGCATGGCTGAGGATATCCACCTTCACGGCGGACACCCAGCACAAGTTGGCAGACGTCCCCTTCTTGGGGACCGACCTCTTCGGCCGTGGAGTAGAAGGCCACCTCCAGCGGATCGAAAAGTCCAATGCCACACTGGACTCAGTCACCTCTGCCCAGAATGACAAAGGCTGCTGACAACAGCAGCACGAGCCCTTTCGTCGTCCTGCGCCTGAAGCACGTCCGGCCCAACAGCACCAGGGCCAGCAGGCTGGCGCTTGGCATCCCAAACCCAAGCCCACGGCTTCCTCCAACAGGAAGCAGGGAGGTAAAGGCCCAGGATGTGCCTCGGCTGGTCCCTCCTCCAAGCCTGCCCAGTGACGGGTTGAGGGGTGTCGCCCCCAGCCTCGTCACTCCCCCCTGGGTTCCCCCGTGGGGGGACGGCTCCTCCACTTCCTTTCCACCTGGTCCGCTATCACCACGGACCGCTGGGTGTTGGAGGTGGTAGGAAAGGGCCTGCCTCTGGAGTTTGAGCAGACCCCACCTTTTCGAGCCATCGCCCCTCGGGGGGCCATGGGGTCTGCAGCCTCACTGTCGGCCTGCCGAGCTGATATTGCCCTGCTCCTCAAAAAAGAGGCGATCAGGAAGGTGGTGGATCCTCCTCCAGACCCGGGGTTTGTGTCCAGGTATTTCCTGGTCCCAAAACGGACGGGGGAGCTGGCGCCCCATTCTCGACCTGCACGACCTGAACAGGTTCCTAAGGTCTCGGACCTTCAGGATGGTCACTCTGGCTCAGATAATCCCATCCTTGGAATGAGGCATGTGGTTCTTTTCCCTGGACCTCCAGGACGCGTTCTTTCATTTCCCAATCCGTCCGTCTCATCAGAGATTCTTCTGCTTCAGAGCGGAGGGATCCCTTTACGAGTTCCGAGCCATGCCCTTTGGCCTCTCCCTAGCTCCCAGGGTCTTCACCAAATGCATGGCAGTGGTGACAGCATTCCTGCAGCGTCGAAGGGTCCGGGTGTACCCCTGCCTGGATGACTGGCTGATTGCAGCCCCCTCCAGAGCGGAGGTGGAGCGGTCTAGAGTTCTGGCCCTCCAGGTTTGCCCTCAGATTGGCCTCCTCATCAACGAGGCCAAGTCGGAACTCGTGCCAAAGCAGGTGATACGTTTCATAGGGGCAGAGCTCGACTCTCTTCGAGCCAAAGCACGGCTCCCGGCGGACAGGGCCGAGGTTCTTTCCTCCTTTGCCCAATCATTTCAGGTTGGGCAATCGCGCCCTGCCTGGGACTTCCTGCGTCTCCTGGGCCTCATGGTGGCCTGCACCAGCGTGGTCCATTGGGCCCGCTGGTACGTGCGTCCCCTTCAATGGGGGCTGGCCAGCCTGTGGTCACAGCGCTTCGATCCATTGGATCAGCTAGTGACAGTGACCCAGGGGATGTGGAACGCTCTCCAGTGGTGGACCGTTCCGGCACATCTGCAGGAGGGCATCCCGTTTGTCCGCCCCGAGCCGACAGTCTCTCTATCGACCGATGCCTCTCTGATGGGTTGGGGTTCCCATCTGGGGGAGCACAGAGCGCACGGCCTCTGGTCCCCTTGGGAGTCCCGATGCCACATCAACCTGCTGGAGCTTCGAGGTTCGTCTAGCCCTCACCGCCTTCGCTCCGTTTCTACGGGATCAAGTGGTTCAGGTCCAGACGGACAATACCATGACCATGTACTACCTAAACTGCCAGGGCGGGACGTGCTCCATGCCTCTGTGCAGGGAAGCTCTCCGCATTTGGTCTTTCATCGCAGCCTGGGCGGATCTCCTCGCCATTCACGTGGCAGGAGCCTCCAACACCCTGGCCGATGCCCTAAGCCGGATAGGGCTGCGTCCTCACGAGTGGTCTCCCGCCGGAGGTAGTACAAGATCTCTTCTCCCACTGGGGCACGCCTCAGGCGGACCTGTTTGCCTCCAGGGAGAATGCGAAGCTGAGGCTGTTTCATGCCCGCCCCCCTCAGCAGGGCTTGCTGCAGGGGGATGCCTTATCGAGGCCGTGGACCCCGGGCCTCTTCTACGCCTTCCCCCATTTCCCTTGATCCACAAGGTGCTTCTCAAGGCGAGGAGGGACAAGGCGCAGGTGATTCTGGTAGCCCCAGACTGGCCCCATCAGTTCTGGTATCCAGATCTCCTCAGTCTCAGCTCCAGGCTCCCGAGGCGGCTTCCAGCCCACCCAGACCTGATCTCTGTCAATCAGGGGAAGGTATTCCATCCAGACCTTCAATTCCTGCACCTGACGGCCTGGTTCCTGAGCGACTAGAGTTCCAGGCCTTGGGTCTTTCCGACGAGGTCCTCAACGTTGTTGAGGCGTCCCGTAAGGAGTCGACCAGGAAATGCTACGCCTTTAAATGGAAGAGATTCTCCATTTGGTGTCTGGAGTAAGGCCTGGACCCTTCCTCCTGTTCCTTGGCAAGCATTCTGGACTACCTGTGGTCCTTTCTCAGCAGAGGGCTTGTCGGCGACCCTTAAGGTGAACCTGGCAGCCATCTCTGCTTGCAGGCACAGGCTGGGAAGCAGTCGGCGCAAGGAGAGGGTGGTTGGGCGCTCAAAGGCCTTGATCACATATCTCCTCCAGTGCGAGAACCTCCACCTCCGTGGGATCTACTGCTGGTATTGGCTAAGCTAATGGGCAAGCCATTGAACCGATGCTAGGTGTGACATCTCACCTGTAGAGTGAAGACCGCCTTCTTGGTGGCTATCCGTCAGCCAGAAGGATGGGAGAGCTCCAGGCGCTTTCCATCCAGTCTCCTTATCTGGTCTTCCACAGGGACAGGGGTTGTCCTGCGCCCGAAATTCCTTCAGAAGGTGGTGTCGAGTTTCACCTTAACCAGGTGTTGACTCTGCGGTGTTCTACCCCAATCACACCTCGGAGGCTGAATATAGGCTCCATACTTTGGACCGTAGAAGGCGCTAGCTTATTATAAGGAGCAGGCGGCTGAAGTTCGGAAGAGGTTCGCCAGCTGTTTGTCACCTACGTTGAAGCCGCACCTGGCAGACCTGCAGCCAAGCGGACTGATGGGCAGGTGGGTCGCCTCCTGCATAGATCTCTGCTATAGTTTAGCGGGCATGGAGCCTCCCAGAGGATAAGAGCTCATTCTACCCGCCATACTGCTGCATCGGTGGCTGCTTCCAGGGACGTGTCTATCCAGGAAATCTGCAGGGCTGCTACCTGGAAGTCAGCACACACCTTCATCACCCACTACCACATCGACTTTGAGCCACGCCGGGATGCTGGTTTTGGGGCCTCGGTTCTCCAGTCTTTATTCCCCAAGTAGGGGGTGCGCGCCTTGCCTCCCTCCTCCCGGAGAACTGCTAGGAGTCTGCCAGACAGTGTGGATGAACAACATATCCATGTCCTAAAATACAGGTTACTCACCTGTAAACAGGAGTCCTAGGAATGGTATATGTTGTTCATCCACACGACCCACCTGACCTTCCCGGCTTCGAAGCACAACTTGGCTTCCAGCGGGCTAGATCTGGCGTCATGGGGCGGAGCCGAGAGTTTTACCACCCGGGTGGGTGAGAGGAGCCAGCTTGAAGACCTTCCGGCAAGATTTAAATCTGCAAGGAACCTGCCAGACAGTGTGGATGAACAATATACCATTCCTAGAACTCCCGTTACAGGTGAGTAACCTGTATTTCTGGCTGAGTGCATTGGGATCCTTTTGAAGAAGAACTGCGGCACTGAGTGTGCTTGGGATGATGTGGCAGTGGTGGGAGTGTAAGTATTTGCTTTTGGCCATCCGTATAGCATGGGTGCAGCTATTACTTGCTTGTTTGTAGTTTTGAATGTCTGCTTGGGCAGCTGTGGCTCGAGCACAGTGCCAGAGGTGGTCCCTTTATTTGATCTGCGTGATAAGCTCAATGTTTATCCATGGATTAGCTCCACCTTTAACCTTCATTTTTTTTTTTCTTCAGCGGTGCATGGATATCACAAGCCTCAGTGAATCGGCTGATAAACAGATCTAGCGCTTTGTTTACGTCCTTGAGTGAGTCCATTTTTGACCAGTCTGAACTACTTAGGTGGGATTTTAGTAGTTGTAGGTGTCCCTTCTTGAGAATCCTTGCGTGTAATAATTTAGGGGGGGGCTTGATGTAGTTATTAGCCCAAGTGCAGATGATGGGCGAATGGTCACTTAAGGAGTCAGGGAGAACCGATACCATGGAGATTCTTTCAGGGTAGTTGGACAGAATCCAGTCAATAAGGGTGTAGGTCCCTGTCCTGTAGTAACACCTGGTAGGAGAGGGGACTAGCTGTGTGAGATGTGCTGCAACTGCATCCTTGTAGGTGCAGGCCTCGGGTGCAAGCCAGTTGATGTTAAAATCTCCCATGATGCTGGACTCTGAGTTATGGCGTAGACCCTTCAGACATTCCATCACAAAATAGAAGCCATTAGTCGGGTCCTTTGGGGGGATGTAAACGGAGACTATGGTGAGGTTTTTGTTGTGGGCCCCGAGGAGAACTTTGATAGTGAAATACATATAATTATATTTATATTTATTTTTTATTATATGTATTATATAGCGAAAGAAAGAAAGCCTTCTCCCCAGTCTTAATTCCTTCAGCTATCTGTAGCTCCTTGTGTGCCTTTGCTCACCTGACTTTCTTACTTCCTCACTAGCCAACCTTAGGTAATTTTCCCTATCCACCCTCTCTTGGTGTTCCAGAATTTTCTATAGGCCAACTTCTTTTTCCTTGGGCAACCCCAGAACTGAACCAGCTGGGTGCTTTGGCCCTTGTGTTCTTAGCCCCGAGCCTAATGCACTCATCTGTGGCAACCAGTTTCTAACCCCAGTAATGCTCAATATATTCATAACTTTATGCAGTAAGCCTGAGGGGTTGGACTGCCTGGAGAGATGGAACACATGCAAATAATGGAACTCTTTGCACGTGAGCA
Source organism: Neoceratodus forsteri (assembly GCA_016271365.2). Lineage (NCBI taxonomy): Eukaryota > Metazoa > Chordata > Ceratodontiformes > Ceratodontidae > Neoceratodus > Neoceratodus forsteri. The sequence goes on from JADMNL010000022.1 coordinate 493,963,179, forward strand.
TCTTTCAAACACTGCCTCTATTAACAGCCTGTGTTCTAACCTCTTCAGATTTTTCTCTCCACCTGAAAAGTCTGGTCGCTCGGAGTGCCATTCGTCCACTTTCTCCTGCATGAAGAAAACGACAAATACTGACCTTAAGTATATTTTGTTTTCATTTACTGCCTCTATTTGTTTTGTATTATTAATCTTATTTACGTTTAAAATTGTTTTTCTCGGTTCCTCTCGGTGGGGGAACCGGGATAGTTTTCGTTGAAATCGGGGTTCTCTGATTAAAGAACTGCCTTATTTATACTTTAAAAATGTAATTTTACTTACTTTTTGTAACCGATAACCCTCGGCTACTGAACTGCTAACTCAGTTCCATATTTTATAGACGATCCGGTTCCATCAGTTTCTCTTCGGTTCTGGAACCAATTTATAAAAAAAGTGTTTTCCTTAGCGGTTGCTTGTTTTTTGAATAATGTCGGAGAAACCCAAAAAGAAAAAACTGGTGAACCCGGTTTCAAAAACTACTCAATGTGGAGAAGTGTTTGCAAAAGCAGACACACACGCTTTGTGTAGTTTGCCTGGGATTTGATCATTTAAAAGAGGAATATGATGTATGTAAAACATTTCCTGAGAAAGACCATTGAGAAACGCCTTGAAAGGCTTAAAAAGAAAATTTCAAGGGGTCTCTCTGACTCTGACCAGCCAATACCCCAAGATATTGTGGCTGAACCCACATCTTTGTCTGTTCCTGCCCCTGAGACTGGCACAAAGGGAACAAAAAGGGTTACTGAACTGGCTGACTAGCCGGTTTCTGCTAAAAGAAGCAAAAAACTGAAGCACACAGAACCCTCGCCTGCTAAACCGGGGACTTATGTGACTGCTTTGCCTGTACCTACGGCCCAAGAGATTGCTCAGCCCTTTAAAATAATTCAGTCTGTACAGGCAATAGTTCCTCCTCAACAGCCTCCTGCCCCCTCCCAGTGTCCCCAGGTTGGCAGCAATGTGAATCCTCTCCCTCAAGAAGGAGTGGATACTAGTGGTGGTGGTGGTGATGATGATGGACCAATAGAACCAGAAGTGTCCCCTGAACAGGACTTTGGTTCTCCTCCAAGGGTGTCTTGAGAATTTTTCATCCCATTTTACGTTTGTCAGGAGGATGGCAGATGCACTGGACATCTCCACCACTGAACAAATCGAAGATGAAGAGGAGGTGGAGTACTCAGAGATGATGGGGTTAACACCCACAAAGGCTCTCCTCCTCCCCGTCTTTAAATTCTTTAAAAAAAAAAAAAGATGCATTAAAGATTTTACAGGCACCAAATTCCACTTCTCCCATAGACAGGAGGATGGACAAAAAGTATCAGCTGTAGAGGGAGCGAGCTGATTTTCTCTTCTCCCACCCTGAGCACCAGGGGGTCATACAGCAAGCTGCCTGTGACAAGGCTAGGTTCCCTCTGTCCTCACATCCTTCAGACAAGGACTCTAGAAAAATCGAAAGTATGGCCAAAAAAGGGTACCTGTCAGCCTCTCTGGCTATGAGTCAGGCTACCTTCCAGGCATATGCTGCCTAGTATCAAAAATACGTGTGGCAATCAGTCCTGGCCATGTCTCAGAAAGCTCCCTCGCCCTTGTCAGATGACCTGGCTGAAACTGCCAGGTTTGGGTTAGAGGCAGCTAAGTACCAGATAGCTGCTGACACTAATGACACAGCAGCCAGATGGATGGCGAATACGGTGGCACAGAGGAGGTTTGCTTGGCTCAGAGCTACAAACCTAACTCAGGATACACAATCAAAGGCTTTGGATTTTCCCCTAGAGGGAAATTCTCTCTTTGGGGAGTCCACTGTGGCATACATGAAGAAGGTGGATGAGTATAAGGCCACTTATAGAAGCAACTCTGCCAAAGAGAGAGCTTCTCCATCCACCAGGCCTTATGGAAGGGGAGGACGGGGCAGGTCCTTTTACACCAGGCCCTTCTTCCAACCAGTGGCTTTACTCCAGTACCAGCAGTATCCACAGCAGGGATACTCCAGGGGCAGAGGCAGAAGGGGCTCGAGGCGAGGATCCCATACTCAACCTCCATCACAGACCAAACAGATCCCCTGAACTACAGGCTGCCTCCTCTCTACCTGTCTGAGGCAGACTGTCCCACTTCCTCCAGGCTTGGCTGAACATCACCACAGACAGGTGGGTTCTGGAGGTGATGGGCCATGGTCTGTCTCTGAAATTCAAGTCCCTTCCTCTTCAAAAGTCCAGAGTTTTCATTTCTCCCTCCCTAGCAGAAAAGATGCTCTTAGAGGCAGAGGTTTGAAACCTGCTACAGCTGAGAGCAGTGGAACCAGTTCCAAAATCTCTGAGGGGACAGGGCTTCTATTCCAGATACTTCCTAACCACAAAGAAAAGTGGGGAGTGGCGGCTTATATTGGATCTCAGAGCTCTAAACAAGCTCCTGAAAAAAACAAAGTTCAAAATGGTAACTTTGGCTCTGATTCTGCAAACACTTCAAAGAGGAGACTGGTTGGCATCACTTATTTCCACATCCCCATGAAGGAGTCTTGCCGAAAATATATCAGATTCAGACTCCCTTCAGGTCACTACCAGTTTTCAGCCCTGCCTTTTGGCCTTTCTTCGGCCCCAATGGTGTTCACAAAGTGCCTGGGAGCTGTAGTGGCACATCTTCGCAGACAGGGAATATCTGTTTTTCCTTACCTGGATGACTAGTTGGTCGTGGGAAAATCTCCCAAGTGCAGCAAGATTTGAAGGTCACACAGGACCTCCTGGAGTCTCTAGGATTCCTGATCAATTACAAAAAGTCAGTCTTCACTCCTGCACAGGTATTGCAGTTCATAGGAGCAGAGATCAATACCTTACAAGCCACAGCATATCTGCCTCTGGAGAGGGTAAAGAGTATTCAGTTAATAGCAAGCTCTTTAGGGCTGCACAACTTAAAAACTGCAAGATAGTTTCTACAGCTACTGGGCCACATGGCTGCGTCCACAGCCACAGTGCTGGGGTCTAGATTCCACATGAGACATCCAATTCCACCTCAGGTCTCACTGGTGTCAGAGAAAAGATCTTTTTTCAAAGCTTATTCCAGTAACAAGGGCACTGCTACAGGCCCTCCTGTGGTGGAAGGAGGAATACAATTTAAGGGAAGGAGTGCCTTTTCAGAAAGAGAATCCTTCAGTGGTTCTCACAACAGATGCATCCGTTTTGGGCTGGGGCACCCATAGAGGGGAATACACAACCCAGGGCTCTTGGTCAGCCGCAGAGTCCCTTCAGCACATAAATTTACAGGAACTCAGAGCAGTTTTGCTAGCTCTAAAAACTTTTTTTTCTCTAGTCCAGGGCAGGGTGGTACAGGTCAGAACAGACAATACCACCACAATGTATTACATAAACAAGCAGGGAGGCACAAAGTCGGGCCTTCTCTGCACCGAAGCCATAAAGATTTGGACTCTGGCCTACTCATTGGGAGTATCTCTGTAGGCAATTCATTTGCCAGGGAAGGCCAATATCCTGGCAGATGCATTGAGTCGAATAAAACAGACCCATCACGAATGGACCCTAAACAAGACAGGTGGTACAAGTTATTTTCAGAAGGTGGGGCACTCCAGAGATAGACTTGTTCGCATTCCATCAGAACCACCATCTGCCACAGTATTGTTGCAGACCACCAGATCAGGGAACGCTTCCTCTGGATGCTCTGAATCTGGATTGGTCAGGAAGGTTCCTTTATGCTTTCCCCCCTTTCCCTCTGATGTACAGAGTACTGGTCAAGCTCAGATCCCATGCAGCATCACTGATCTTGACAGCTCAAGACTGGCCGAGGAAGCCATGGTACTCTTCTGCTCTCGGTGTCTGTTGCGAACCCAATACATCTCCCTCGGAGGCACAACTTGCTGACCTCCAACCAGAGAACTCTGTTGTACCCAAATCTCAAGTCCCTCAGTCTCGAAGCTTGGCCCTTGAGGACTTAGAATATGCTAATTTAAAACTTTCTGAACCTGTCTTAAATATTCTACGAGGTTACAGAAAACCTACTACAAAAATCTGTTCTTCCAAATGGAAGATATTTTCTATCTGGTGTTTGGGCAAGACTCTGGTACCAGTCCAGGCTGGATTGCCAGTGGTATTGGATTCTCACCCATTTACATTCTCTGGGTCTACAGCCCAGTCCTTTGAGGGTTCACCTTGCAGCAGTGTCTGCTTACCTTTCTGCTGGGGAAAAAGGTAACGTTAGCTTCAGACCCTATTTTTAGGAGATTCTTTAAGGGCCTGAATCATTTGCATCCCTGTCACAGGCCACCAGTGCCAGTTTGGGACCTGAATGTGTGTATAGTTAAGCTCATGTCTGCTCCGTTTGAGCCCATGGCTACAGCGCATTTAAAATATGTCACTAGTGGCAGTGGCTTCTGCAAGAAGAATCGGTGAGCTTTATGCTCTCTGTGTAGATCAGGACTATATCGCTTTTCATGTGGATAAAGTAGTCCTTAGAACAAACAGAAAAGTTCTCCCCAAGGTGGTCTCTGATTTTTCACTTAAATCAGTCACTCTCCCTGTCTTTTTCACCTATCATTCCACTTCTGGTGAAAGGAGGCTTCATAGTTTGGATGTAAAGAGGGTCCTCAGTTGTTACATGGCAGCCACTAAAGACCTTAGACAGGATAGGAAGCAATTGTTTCTAACTTATGGGGATGTAGGAAAAGATAATCCAGCCTCAAAAAGGTAAATTTCTCGATGGATAGTCCAGTTTATCCAATTCTATTATGCTCATGCTGGCAGGGAGCCCCCATCAGAATTGAGGGCCCATTCTACAAGAGGGCCAGCTGCTACTTTAGCTGCTGCCAGGGATGTCTCATTGGTGGCTATATGTAAAGCAGCTACCTGGAAAACAGTACACAACTTTACAAAACACCACAACCTGGATATTTTATCTAGGAGTGATGCTAGGTTTGGCACAGCAGTCCTGCAAAGTCTGTTTCCAAAACAGAGTCCTGTGTTCACCTCCAGGGGTGCTGCTTGGTAGTCTGCATAAAGTTATGAATATACTGAGCATTACTGGGCTTAGAAGAAAAAAATACTTACCATAGTAATCTTGTTTCTTCCCAGTGATGCTCAGATATTCATAACTTCCTTCCCTACCTCCCCTTCCAGAACTTCAGCCTCTGTACTCTGCATGCTGGTGCCACCATGTCACAATACACCCTTGGAGTGAAATTCTTTCTTCTGCACCTGTATTAGTTAGGTGAACAGAGTTCATTGTGTTTATCTTTTTGTATTTTTCTGGCATGTTCTAACTTTTTTTGTTCCTCCAGTTGGAGGTTTATTTTTTTAATAAATCCATATTGTTGGGTAACCCCAATTTTAATGATGATAAAAGTTTAGTACTACATTATTCTGGGCCTACTTTTTCAGGCTGCTTTGTAACTTCTGAAGAGGTTAGAACACAGGCAGTTAGTAGAGGCAGTGTTTGAAAGATGCTCACGTGCAAAGTGTTCCATCTCTCCTGGCAGCAAAACCCCTCAGGCTTACTGCATAAAGTTATGATTATCTGAGGACAGGTTTCATCTTGCCCCATTAGGGAAGAAGTCCTTAAACAGGGCGTGGCTGACTACATTCAAGAAAAGTGGGTTTAAACTTGTGAAGGGGAGGGATAAGGGAAGGGCTGACCAAAGCCCTCTCCTCCAGATGAGGCGTAGCCTTCAAACCCAAGGAAGGGGAAACAGACTAGGGAGAAGTTTTCAAGAGGAGCAGACTAAGGAATCTGGGTGGGGTTGACAAAGGGGATCAGGGATAAGGGGTGGGGTGGTGTTAGTAAATGCCAGGAGCTTGGGAAACAAGTTGCCAGAGTTCCAGGCCATGCTGTTCGGGGATGTGGTATGGGTCATGAAACGTAACAAAAAAACCATGACTGGGACCTAAACGTGCGGGGGTACGCTATGCTTAGGAAGGATAGAAAGGAGGACAGAGAGGGTGGAGTGGCTATGTTCATTAGAGATGACATAGAAATTGCTATGGTAGAAGAGGCAGAGGGAAACATGGAGGCCTTTTGGGTCACCTTACGCAGGAGGTAAGGTCAAGCTGGGTGTAGTATATAGGCCCTCCAGGATGGGTGATGTTCTGGAGGGTGGTTTGCTGGACAACATCATTGCCCAGTGTGGACCAAAAGGGGAGGGAATGGTGTTGATGGGGGTCCTTAATATGCCAGGTACAAACTGGGGAACCATGTCCTCTAAGGTGGCCAAGGAACAGAGGCTGCTGGACGGCTTCCAGGATGTGTTTTTAACACATCATGTGATGGAGCCCACAAGGGATGGGCATGTCCTGGACGTGGTTCTGGTGGATGGGGATGGAGATCTGGTAAGGGACCTGGTTGTAGAGGATCCCCTGACTGGGCATGACCACAATACTGTCTGGTTTCAAATAAGCATGGGGGGAGGGGGGAGAGACACTGGCATTGGACTTCAAGGGGGGCAGACTTTGTGGACATGGGAAATATTCTCAAGGATCACTTGAAGGGGATTACAACAATGACAAATGTGGAAAAGAGATGGGAGGTCATAAAACGGGGACTTCATGAGGCAGTCGGGACCTGCGCTAAGGTGAAGCGTAAAGGAGCTAGGTCACATCAACCATGCTGGTGGTCCAGTGAGGTTCAGGTAGCGGTCAGAGAAAAGAAGACTGCCTACAAAAAAATATAAAACACGAGGGGACAGGGAAAAGGAAATGTACCATCTTGCATCTAGAAAAGTCACCCGGATGGTGCGGGGGCAAAGTCCAGTAAAGAGCAACGGCTGGCACAGGGGATACAGGGAAGGGAAAAGGGGTTCTTCCGGTACATTGGGGAGCGGAGAAAAACTAAGGGCCATCTTGGCAGGTTGAGATCAGAAGTAGGGTGGGTGGAAGAGACGAGGGACCAGACAGAGGTATTAAACGAGTACTTCGCCTCTGTGTTCACTAGGGAGGGAATGGGGTATCTACAAAGTAAGGCATGATGGGGATAGAAGCGGTGGTGAGTGGGATCAGGGGAGCAGCAGAAATGGAGCAAGAGGAAGGGAGAGGTACCCCAGGGGTGTCGCATCAGGATAAGGATAAAGTCCAATAAGGTGGAGGGGATGGATGATGCTATCTCTACTGAGAGGGTGTGGTTAGCCCTTAAGGGCCTAAAGAAAGATAAATCTCCTGGGCCAAATGGCATTCATCCGAGAGTACTATGGGAATTGGCGGACATACTGGCTGCACCCCTGGTGGAGCTCTTCAACAGGTCGCTTCAGACAGGGAGGGTACCTAGGGATTGGCGAGAGGCATATGTGGCGCCAATCCATAAGGGGGGGTCGAGGGAAGTACCAGGTAACTATAGACCCATCAGTTTGACCTCGTGGTGGGAAAATTAATGGAGAGTATACTAAAGGAACGATTGGGGGGTGTACTTGGAGGAGGTGGGAGGTCTGGATAGTCAGCAATATGGGTTTGTGCCAGATAAATCGTGTCAAATCAGTCTTGTGGAGTTCTACGAATGGGTAACATCAGAACTGGACAGGGGAAAGCCTGTGGATGTATTATTCTTGGACTTCAGCAAGGCGTTCAACTCTGTCCCCCATAATAGTCTGGTGGAGAAACTGACAGGGTTGGGAGTAGGCCCTTTGATGGTCAGATGGATTGAAAACTGGCTAGCTGGACACACTCAGAGAGTAGTGGTCGGTGGGGAGCTTTCGAACCCTAGAGAGGTTGGTAGTGGGGTACTGCAGGGCTCGGTCCTGGGTCCAGTCCTGTTTAATGCATGCATTTCGGACATCAGGGAGGGTATAGGGTGTGAAATGAGTCTCTTTGCTGATGACTCCAAGATGGGAGCAGTAGTTGATGGGGAAGAGGGGAGGTTGGCCCTGCAGTGGGTCTTGGACACCATGGAAAGGTGGGCTCACACATGGAAATTAAATTTCAATATCACCAAGTGCAAGGTGTTACATCTTGGCCGGGGAAACTCTAAACACAGGTACACCCTGGGAGGGGAGGCGCTGGAGGCCTCAACAGGGGAAAAAGACCTAGGGGTCATGGTGGATGCATGTATGAATAACTCCGAGCAGTGCAGGAGAGGCGGCTAGTAAACCAAACAGGATGTTGGGATGCATCATGAGGGGATCACCTCTAGGAGCAGGAAGTGATTCTGCCACTGTACAATGGATTGGTTAGACTACACCTTGAGTACTATGTACAGTACTGGAGACCACACTTGAAGAGGGACATACAGCTCCTGGAGAGGGTACAGAGGAGGGCAACTAAGATGATATGAGGACTAGGGATTTGACGTATGAGGACAGATTTGAGGAGCTCTGCCTGTGTTCATTAGAGGGAGAGACAGGGGTGGGGGGACATGATTGAGGTCTTCAAGTACCTCAAGGGAAGAAAAGAAGTAAACACGGAGGGGATCTTTAGACTAAAGCAGGGAGGTATCACCAGAGGGCATGGTTTGAAGTTGGAAGGGTGAGGGGGAAAGGAGGAGGTTTTTCACTGAGAGGGTAGTGGATCCTTGGAACGTGCTGCCTGGTGAGCTGGTTCAGAGATCCACAGTGGAGGGCTTCAAGAGAGGGTGGGACAGACACAGAAAGTGGATGTATAAGATGATGGCCTAGCCAAGGGGGGAGGGATGGATGATGGGGGTTTCTGGAACACAAGGGGGGAGGCCCGTTACCCAACTAGATCTGAGGTTCGAGTAGGCTCGATAGACCATAAGGCCTAATCTGCTGGCAATTAGTATGTTAGCATCACTGGGAAGAAATGAGATTACTATGGTAAGTAATTTTTTTCATTCCTTCCTTAATGATTAACCACCTTTGGTTCACCCTCATATCTGCTCTGATGCCCACCAGATGGCTCCTTAGCACTTTGCCCATTTTTCTGAAGTCTGCCCTCCTGAAATCCAAGATTTTATATAACAAACTCGAGTTTCTCTTGCACTGATTCGTCATTACATTCTTAAAAGTAAGCAAAACCACGTGTCCATGTGCAATAATGATTCTGCAGGATTGCTTTCAGTGATCAGGGAAGAGGGGTGATAACAGCATTATTGCACATGCTAGAGACTTGTTAGTGCTTATAAAATAGTATATAATTGTAAGCTTTAATGGAAAAGGGGTCTGAACTGCGTGAAATCTCCATACAATCAGGTGATTAAATACAAGAATCACATAGCTTGATCTGTATTTGCTGTTTTTAAGCCCTTATACTCAAGTTAAATAGGGGGTTGATTTGGGGAATATTTTAGACCCTCTCCCCACAGTCCCATTCCCAGCACTAGTAGAATGCATTGTGCACTCAACACCGGCCTAAATGAAAGGAATTTGGTTTTGTATTATGCTTTTCATGTAAACTGTACCGTAAAGTACTTTATTACATGGGGCTTCTGAGGCAGTAATCTCATTGGATGTTGCCCATCACCTGACAGTGATAATCCACACTAACATCACTGTCAGGGTGATGTCCACCAGAGTACGGATCAAGGGGCAGAACGGTCCCTGTTTCTCACGGCACACTGCAAAAACAAAAAGCAGCTTATTGCAAAATCTGCTTAGTGAGATAATTCCCTGTGTATCAGGTCTGTTCTGGCATGCTATCCTGCTCACTCCTCGCACACTGTGCAGCCTGGCAGCTAGTCATGTTCTGTCACCTTGGTTTAGAAAAAACGTAGAGAGCAGTCTTGATACGTGCCCATGTACAAGAGGGCATGTAGAAACAGTGCAACAAATTAAAACATATTACTTTGAATTGTCCACTCCATATAAAGTGGAGAATTAAATACATAAAATAAGTAAACTCGCCCATATGCATGTAACTTAGAAGATGCTATGTATATGTTATTACATGCCCTTGAGCCCAAACAAGCCACTGAGGTAAAAACATTTTATAAAGAAATGATAAAATATAGAAAAACCTTTACAACCATGTGATATAGAAACTGCTGTATAGTGGAATAACAAACTAAATAATACAAAACAAGTACAAAGGCATCCTTGTTTCTACCTAAAAAATGTTGCCTCAAGAATGTTATCACTAATCATAAAAATAAAATCGATTGGTTGCTGGATCTTGGTGTTGTCTGTGTAATTTAGCTGTGTTTTAGGGAAGGGACTTCACAATATTGATACTGTAAAATGTTTTAAGTAGGTACTTATGAAGAAATAGAAAATTTAAATATTACAAGCTGCTAGAAAAAATGTGATAACTGTTTTTAAACACGTTTGTCTTTTTTCTTTATTGTACAGTGCCTTCAGAAAGTATTCACCCCCTTGGATTTTGTCACATTTTGTGATGTTGCTAACTCAAATTAAAATACATTTATATGGGATTTTTTTGTCACGTATCTACACAAATTACTCTGTAATGTCAAAGTGGAATGAAACGTCTGGAATTTTTTGTACATGTAATTTAAAATAAAAACCTGAAATGTCTTGAGTTGGTAAGTATTCACCCCCTTTGCTATGTCACTCCAAATTGAGCTCAGGTGCATCCAATTTCTTTGTGAGATCACTCTAAAACTTGAATGGAGTCCACCTGTGGTCAGTTCAAATGGTTGACATGATTTCAGAGGAAATACACCTGTCTATATAAGGTCCCACTGTTGACAGTGCATGTCAGAGCAAAAACTCTACCATGAAGACCAAGGAGCTGTTCGTAGAACTCCGTGATAGAATTGTGGGGAGGGGTATAAAAACATTTCTAGGGTGTTGAAAGTTCCCAGGAGCACAGTCAAGTCCATCATTAGGAAATGGAAAGATTACGGAACCATCCAGACTCTTCCTAGAGCAGGCCGTCCTCCCAAACTAAGCAACCAGGCAAGAAGAACCTTGGCCAAGGAAGTGACCAAGAACCCAATGACCACCCTGCCAGAACTACAGAGTTCCATGGCTGAGATGGGGGAACCTGTCCAGAGGACAACAATCTCTGCAGCACTTCACAGATGTAGCCTCTATGGGAGGGTGGTTAGACTGAAGCCACTCCTGAGAAAAGGCCACATAATAGCATGCCTGGAGTTTGCAAGAAGGCACGTGGCAGACTCTGAGACCATGTGGCAAACGATTCTCTGGTCTGATGAAACAAAAATTGAACTCTTTGGCCTAAATGCAAAGCGCTGTGCCTGGCGCAGACCGAACGCAGCTCATCACCAGTGTGACACCATCCCTACCATGAAGCATGGTGGCGGCAGCATCATGTTATGGGGATGCTTTTCAGCAGCAGGGACTGGGGCACTTGTCAGGATAGAGGGAACAATGAATGAAGCCAAATACAGGCACATCCTTGAGGAGAACCTGCATCAGTCTGCAGTAGACCTTGGACTGGGGCGAAGATTGACGTTCCAACAGGACAACGACCCCAAGCATACAGCCAGAGCAACACTGGAGTGGCTTCAGAACAAGAAGGTGAATGTCCTTGAGTGGCCCAGCCAAAGCCCAGACTTGAGTCCCATTGAGAATCTGTGGAAAGACTTAAAGATTGTGGTTCACCGACGCTCCCCATCCAACTTGACAGAGCTTGAGCAAATCTGCAAGGAAGAATGGGCGAAAATCCCCAAATCCAGATGTTCAAAGCTAATACAGACATACCCAAGAAGACTCAAAGCTGTAATTGCTGCCAAAGGCACTTCTACAAAGTATTGACTCAGGGGGGTGAATACTTAAGTAAACAAGATATTTCAGTTTTTAATATTTCATACATTTTTGTTACGCAATACAAATATTTTGGCCCCTTTAAATTGTTGAGTATGCTGTGTGAATCAAGGGGGAAAGAAATCATTTCAATGCATTAAATATTCTGGTAGTAACACAACAAAATGTGACAAAATCCAAGGGGGGGGGGTTGAATACTTTCTGAAGGCACTGTATGTCTAAAATGGGGCAGTATTGTTTTGTATGGATTTTATCTTTGTAATGACATTTGTATGTCGAACCAGTAAACACTGAAAATTGAACTGTCACTCCGGGCTTTGTAGCAGCTGCCATGAGACCTCGCCTTTTGGCGATCACTCCCCCAAACTGCTGCCAAGCACCCCCCCCCCACTATATATTCCACATCGTAACATCATTGTCCCGTATGAGGTTTGAGTATATCCACCTACCCCATGGATCTCTGACACCAAAAGCAACATTCACTCCTAAGCCACCCCATACAGTATGCATGGTATCGGTGATCCATTCCCCAGTGTAAGCCCCCCATTGGTGCAACTACCCACCCACCTGCCCAGCGTACCTCAGACAGCCAACGCAGAATTTACCCCTTGTACGCAGGTCCTGCACACCGTGACTACTTTGGTGATCACATCTGGAGTTGCGGGTGGCATCATGCTGGCTTGCAGCTCTGGCTTTTCCCACCCTCCTGCTCAGCAGACCTCTATGCACCAAGTGCTGCGGTATGACACTGTTGGGATTAGCTGCCGGTCATTCTTCTGCACTGTGCAGTGTGCCTACAACAACCGAAAAGGTGCACCGGCATCCATGTCAAGACACCGGCAGAGTAACTGCCACAATGGAAGGTGACGTGAGACACCAGCAAGTAGCAGAGGTGGCATCAGAGGCAGAGCTGTAGCGGGATGCTGTGCAGGTGAAGCCCCACATACTCTTCATGGCACAAGTTGTGTCTTTACCCACCCACTCAGTGGACTGTGGCTCTGCCAGCAATCACTGTGTGCCCCCAGAAATTCACCTATGCTGCTGGGAATCTTGTGCACTCTGCCACTACTGCTCAGGCTGCTCGAGTCGGGCAGGGATGGCACTGCACGTCAGGCACCACGATCCATGAAACAAGAACAATGTAAGTAAAATACTGGAGTGGTCGGGTTGCAGTTCAGTTATACTGCAAAGCCCAGAGTAAGGCAGACCTGCACAGAAAGGCACAAATGAAAGCGCAAGTGGATCAGTCACTGCAGCAGTTTCAAACCGACTTCCTCTTAAAAAAAGTTGCTGCAGCCACGAACTAGGTTCCATCCAGATTCTGCTTAGTGTAACTTTTTCCCTGTTCTGTTAGGTTATGAAAAAGGTTGCCGGTATTAAACTTACAGATAGTCTGGTTATCATAAGCCAAGGCCCCTACTTTTCTGCGGCACAGTGGGATCAAGTTCTGCGGCAAGACTACCGTTTGCCGCAGAACTTCTGCAGTGGTGGTTTGTAATTTCTGCGGAAGTTCTGCGGCACTAACAAACTACCACATCACAGTGTCCGCTTGTCATCCTGACTTCACTTTCATGGCAGTGGTTATAGCAATCAGGATGGTGGAAAGCACAGTAACACTAGTTCAAAAAATAACAGACTTATAAAAATAATTTTATGCCTAAAAAAGCAAAACAAATGTCTCTCCCTTAAGGTCCTAGCCTGTTGCATAAACGATATATGCAGAGGGGATCTTATGTGATAAATAAGGTATTTCTATATGCATGCTATCTATCCCACTAATGAGGTTGCCACTGTCTATCACTTATATATTTATATGCAATCTGTAACATACATACAAATATGCACGTGTGTGTGTGTGTTGTGAGAGAGACAGAGATACTGTATTTGTGTGTGTGTATATATCTATATTTTTTATTTTTTTTAATCTCCATGAACTTGCATCCTCATTCATAGAGGTACCATTGGAAATGGAATAGAGGAGTTATTGCAAAACTCATTTTTCATGTCAACCTGCTTTCCCTGACACTCTGCGCAACACCATCAGGCCATGACACGCATGTGAACCAATTGTGAGATAGAGCTCTCCGGCCCATCACAGTGTAATCCACCATGTGACAGAACACTGCACCATACCTTCCAGGCTCAGTAGTGATGTGTTCCTCCAATCCTTGTGCTGCCCAGCCAGCTCCCAGAGCTAATCTCTGAACCTGAGTTGCCGGCATGAGACAGCATGCTACCCTCTGGCCCAACAGCTGTCCCTGAACACAACATTTCTCAATAACTTTTAGGTGATTCTATCAACCAATGATAATATGTAATCAATATCCCTGGCAAAAATGCGTACAGTACAATTATTTATTTAACAGGTCTATTCTTTCAAAGGTCTACACATTATTATATTTCACTTTTCTGGGCATAATTACTTTATTTTTCTTAAAAATTTAGACAGTTAAATTCATTTTACCAGTTATTCATTTCAGATAGCGTCTCTATACCTTAAAGGCACAAATAGGTTTGTACAAAATAAGGTATGGACTTAACAGGTCTGTGCTGTTGACAAGGTTTTGTTTAAGTTGGCCCTAGTGCAATAATGTAAGACTGAAAATTGTATTAGGCTGTAGTACAGGTTGAGCAAATATCACCATGCATGATGTGCTGTGCCACTGTCTCTGGCAGTGGGAGCTGTGGTAGATAAGTGACTCTTCATTTCTGTTGCAGAATGCAGCCATTTCATTAGCTAATGTATGTTATAGCAATGATAACATCACATTCTGAACATATAGGGGGGTTTTGGATATAAAAAGAGGGGAAGGGAACCAGATTCTATGTATAAACAGAAATATTAATAAAAAATCACCAAGAAGAGTTAATTCTGCGGCACCGTAGAAGTTCTGCGGTAGATTGTAGAGTTCTGTGCAAAATTCTGCTGACGCAGAATTCTAGGGGCCTTGTCATAAGCTCAACACTGCTGTGAAATTCAGCACATGGGATGCATTTGCAGATGTTAAGTGCATCCTAAAATACCGAACTGCAGAGCTGTGGACTTGATGAATTACGGTTTTTGAACCACTGACGTCCTCCGAACTGACCCTGTTGATTGCAGCACATCCTATAATGCACAGATGGAACTTTTCTCAGGTGTCACCCGATCGTTCAGCAGCAGTGCAAATCGTACAATTATCTGACTGAAATCTTAAAGCATTTCATGTTGTAAAGTGGGGGCTGCCAAAAGGAGCAACAGATTTGGAGGGAGAGGCAGACATGCTGTAGGGACACAGTAGGCACTGTCAGGGTACTCTGTTTCTTCCTGCTCACTAATTTTTGCCATGGGCTCCTGTACTGTGCTGTGTATATGAGAAGCATTGCAGCAGTGGGATTTCTTTGTGTGGGAGAAGGGTACATGGCAAAATCCATAGTTTTTCATCATTTTACATAAGTTTTTGTATTTTTTCACACTTACATGTGCGACCCCAAGTAATAAATGAAACAGTGCACTCCAGAGTGTGTTATTGGGGATTAACACACACCTGGATGCTGTGAGGGCATTTGGCCTGTGACCTCGTGCCTCACAATGCACCTGGGTGTGCGTTAATCCCCAATAACTGCACACCCTGTCGTGTGTTACTGCTTAATTAGTCCTGGAGAGAAATGGGAGAGAATGTTGCTGCTGTTCAGCACACAAGGAGAGTCTGAGAGAGCACAGAGATGGATTAGAGAGAGCAGGGCTCCAGGTAAGATATTTTGGGATGAGTACTGTACTCCTCACTTTGAAAGTGAGCGGAGTAAAACCAAATTCAGATGCGTACAAATGTCTGGACAGAGTAGTGAGGAGTACATTTTTTTAAAACAATGTAGTCTTTTTCTAGATAAGAGTTGATCAGGTACCAACAATACTCCAGATAATGTTAGTTGGTAGGAGTAATTTACTCACCAGTTTAAAATATAGTGAGTAAAACAAAATTGGGATACACACGAGTGCTGTAAATCTGGAAAAAACTGCTACTTTTGATCACCAGTTATGTTGTGAAGCACTATTCTATGGAGTTTGGAGCATTTAGAAATGTTGGGTGAGTATTTGTACTCGTTAAAAAAAAAAAAAAAAAAATTTCTGAAGATTATTTCCTAAAATGAGGTGAGTAAAATAGATTGGTACTCACCTTATCTGGAGCCCTGAGAGAGAGAGAGAGTTTAAGCATAGGAAGTTGTTACTTGCTGAGGATCACACAGTGAGTTAGTGGCAGCTGTGGGATTCAAGCCCAGGTCTCCAGATTCACAGCTCTGTAGTCCACTAGGAGCACTTCAAATTGGCCAAGGGGCTCAGGTGGTGGTCTTCTTCGAAACCTTGCCAGGTCCACTCATTATTTGACTGCAGAGGGTGCTGAAGCATGACATGCAATAGCTTTCCCTCTCTTCCTGGAGTGCAAGTGCATCACTTCTGTCGCACACCAGCCCAGTGTGTAGGAGACCCGAGGTCGCTCCTGTCTCCTATGGTAATGCATCTCGCTGTGATCAAGGCATTGGTTTGGCTGTACGACCGAGTTATTACTATGCAATAATAGCGACAGGGGATCCAAAACCAAGGGTCCTGTTGGACCCACCAGTGCTAAAAATGTGGGTACCCAAAATGTAAGCCTTCAAAATAGCACCAAAATGCAGCATTTTAATATTTTTCACAGCAGTTTCACTTGCTAGACCATTGTGCCCTCACAGCTTACACACACACACTCGCTCTCTTTTGGCTGCTTTTACAGATTGGCCAAGGCAAGTGCTTATCTCCTCACAGAACAAACGGGGTCCCTCATGACAACACTACATGCCACATTGATTAACTCATTGAATGGCCAGCATGTCGACATGACCTGAAAAACAATTGCAACATCTTACACCCAGGCCACAGCAGCTCTAGTCGTTTCTTCATGGCATTGTAGGGATGTTGCTCACAAAACCACCCCTTCAAGACCACAAAAGTATGCACAGCCCAAGCTGAGAACACATTCAAAGGAACAGTGCACACTCTAGTCAGTAGTAAGAAAATGAATAACTGCCAATGGCAAAAATGTAGACCTTTGTAAATTGAATTGCTTGCAGAAGTAAGTCTTAATTCAAGGTCTGCACAGCAACATAGGAGCAACCGATATTAGCTAGGTGCCCAAGTGTCAGTTGCTCTTGTTTATGTTGCTATGTGGACCTTGAATAAAGACTTATTTTTTCAAGGAATTAAATTTCCAGGGTCTTTTTCCTTTTTCTGCTGTTAGCGGCTCTTAATTTTCTATTGCCATTAGTCTGCCCACTCATAACACCTTGAGACTTTCTCTCTCTGTCCCTTTCTTAATCCATTCTGCACCACTGGTTGGGACAGGCCTGGTCAGGATAAAGTAAACATGAGAAAAATGTAACGGGGCAGGCAGTATGACTGTTTTTTGTACCACACAATTCTGCACCAGCTACACCAGTCTTAGCCACCTGCAAACTACAAACCATCCACCTGCACTGCACCAAGGGATCACATTACCACTCCCTGCCATTCTCGTGGAACCTGCTGCCATCCATTGTCCCCATTGGTGCTGTTGGCAGTAAAAATGCTGCCACCTGGCTGCATCCAAACCACCACTGCAGGCCACCACATTTTTGGAGGGGGGAGAAACACTGCTAAAGAGGGAAGGCTGAAGCCAACATTCAGGGACAGAGACTAGATGTGTTGGGTGCGGTACAGACAGACTGCACCAGCCAGCCCCCCTGTCTCAACTGTACAACTCCCATTCTCAGACCACATGTGTGGCTGATCAGCTCCAAACTGAAGGGAGCCCAGAAAACACAAAAAAGCAAACAGCCATGTGGTCATGTCAAGGGCACTCAAGACAAAAGGGTAACATAGCATGCATGCAGTTGATACCATACAGCACACTGGCAGGCAACTCGGCATGAACGTCTGATCAGACTTGCATATTATCAGGAGTGCATCCTAGCCGGCCCACCGGCACAGCAGTAGTGTCTCAACTGGCGACGCTGACGCCTCGGGTTTGGGAACGGACCCGGAGAGTCAGAGGGCTGGCTGGAGGAGGATTGAGTGTCCCGCGGACTGCTGTCTTCCTCTGGGGGGCTTTTGGTATGTGTCTGACCTCTGGCGGAGGCCAGGGGGAGCAACAGCCGATGCTCGCATTGTTGGGAGGTGTGCCAGATGTCGGCGCTTCTGAAAATGAGCTTGCTCAATGGTGTTTATGCCTGGTTAAATAAAGTGAGTGATTACACGCCACGCCTCCCCAGAAAATACTCTGGGGAAAAATACCAGCCTGTAAAATGACACCCCGCCTCGTGAACCGTGCACCACCGCCCAGAAGCACTTGGCTGGGAACCAAGCTGTAACGCCATCGGGCATGGCCCAGCCCGACGGCAGCACCCTGGGGGAAGCTAGGGAGGAACACCGGCAGAGGTATCTGTCAGGAGCCAGGCTGTAACTCTGGGAACTGTGCCTGCTTGACGGCCCCGCATTGGGGGGCAACCCAGGGAGGAAGACTACCCGAGCTGAGTCCCAGGGTGGTGACTGCCAAGCAGGGGCTGAGCTTAAAGTTGGAACCGTACAGAAAAGCGTACTAAATTTAAAAAAAAAAAAATAAAAAAATAAATGAGTGCACCCAAAAAAAAAGTGGCACACCTGTTCCCCTCTTGGCGCATGTTAGCATGGTCACTGCTCCTATGAAGTCATTCTTTTACGGTTATGTCTGAACATACGAAATTTGCCACAGATAAAGGCCTGAGGTCTATCAAGTCTGCTTTCGAATGTGCAGCTAGCACCTATTCTGCAGCTGCCTCCCTTCCACCCTTCCCCTTCATTAACCCTCCCCCTTGTCCTGTCCCATCCTCGTTTGAAGCAGTCCACTGTTCTACTGCATACCACTTCTGCAGGTAATGCATTCCACCCAGCCACCACCCTCTCTGTAAAAAAGTGTCTCATCTCCCTCCTGAACCTTCCTCGCTCCAGTCTCATATCATGGCCCCTGGTGGCCTTCCCCTCCCTTACTTTGAACAGCCCCTCTGTACCTGTCTTGTTTATTCCTTTCATGTATTTAAAGGTTTCAATCATGTCCCCCCATCTCTCCTCTCCTCCAGTGAGTACATGTTCAACTCCTTCAACCTCCTCTCATATGATAAGTCCCCCAGACCCTTGATCATCTTTGTGCCCTCGCTGCACTCCCTCCAGTAACTTAATGTCCCTTTTCAGATCGGACGCCAGAACTGCCGCCAGTACTCCAGGTGTGGTCTAACTAATGACCTATACAGTGGCAGAATCACCTCCTCCTCCTTGAGGACATACCTTGCAATACAACCCAGCATTTTGTTGGCCTTTGCAGCTGCCTTCCTACACTGTGCCGAGTTGTTCATTGACCCTGTGATGAGCACACCCAGATCCTTCTCCTCCTCTGTCTGGGCTAGCTGCACTCCCCCTAGCTGGTAAGTCCTCCTTGGGTTCTTCATCCCAAAATGCATCACCTTGCACTTTTGGCATTAAAGCCCAGTTGCCAGGTGTCTGACCAGGTTTCAAGCTTTGCCAGATCATCCTGCAACCCTGCCATCCCCTAGGTCATCCACCACCGCGCCAACCTTGGTATCATCAGCAAACAGACTGATCTTGCTCTTGATGTCCCATGATATGTCTGCAATGAATATCCCAAACAACACTGGTCCCAACACCGATCTGTGGGACACCACTCGTCACTGCCCTTGGGTGATAGCTCCCCACCCACCACCACCCTCTGTTGCCTTCCCTGCAGCCAGTTTCCTACCCATCTCACCAGCATTGCACCTGCCCCTGTGCCTACTAACTCCTTCCCAGCCTCCATGTGGCACTGAGTCCAATGCCTTACTGAAGTCCAGATACAGGACATCCACTGCATGTCCTCCGTCCAGTGCCTAGTTACCCAGTCATAGAACCCGACCAGGTTGGTTTGGCAGGATCGGCCACGTGAAGCCATGCTGTCTGCTGTCCTGTAGTCCTTTGGCCTCTAAGAGGGCCACCAGCCTCTCCTTCAGGATAGTCTCCATTAGCTTACCCACGATGGATGTGAGGCTCACTGGTCTGTAGTTTCGGTTCATCCTTGGGGCCACTCTTGTGGAGGGGCACCACATGAGCCATCCTCCAGTCCTGAGGTACACACCCAGATGTAGTGAGGCATTAAATAGGTCTGCCAGAGGTCCTGCAGGACCTCTGCCAGCTCCTTCAGTACCCTGGGTGGATGCCATCTGGGCCTGGTGCCTTGTCCACCCTCAGTGCCTTCAAACCTCTCGAACTCTGTCCTCCATGATTTCCCCATCTGTCACCACTTCCCCCCTCGTCTGCCATTTCACCCATCTTGGGTGTCACCCCCATCTTCTCTTTAGTAAATACTGAGCAGAAGTACTCATTTAGTGCTTCCGGCTTATCATACCCTGCTTCCACCCAACCCCCCTCCTTCCTAATCCTTACTATATGGTCCTTACAGCTCCTTTTCTCCCTGATGTACTTAAAGAAGTCCTTCTCCCCCTTCTTAATGCCTTGTGCCAGCCTGAGTTCCGTAGATGCTTTGGCTTTTGTCATTTGAACAGGTAGTGTTCAGCAGTGTCTACCTTTTAATGGTTTTTAACACCACCATAATCTCTTCTCTCACTTGAAGGGATAAAGTCCCCATTCACCTTATTTACTTAAAAAAAAAAAAAAGCGTCTGCAAGCTGGGCACCATATGGCATTGAGTTGCTGAGGCAGTACTGGGCATTAGTTTTCGACACCTCCCGCATCAGTGTGGACATCAGGTTAAAAAAAAGGGGGTGGGGGAGAGAAAATATTGGTGGCACTTAAGCGGATGAGATGGCATGTTGCCCCCACCCAGTTGCGGGGCACGAGCCACTGAGTTTTTCTACCATTACCCCTCTGTAGTCTGGAAAGTTCTGGCTGGCTTTCCTGACAGCCACTTGACCCCACCCAAAGGGATTAATCTAGAAAACAGAGGGGATAAAGCAGTGAGTTAGCTGGTTTGTGTTTTTTCAGAACAATCAAGAAATTGTACATAGCTGTTACAGTACACAAGCTTCGTGGGCCACAGGGTCTCTTAAAGCTTGTTTACTGTAACATCTGTATTTAATTTTTTGGTTGGTCCAATAAAGGGTATTACAATCTGCTACAAATTCAAGCACTTGTATGACTGCAAATATTCTTGTATAGTTTCATATTGACATATGTGGCCACTATTTTTCCTGCTTAGCAGGTTATGGGGATCAGCAGTTCAAACAACACGAAGTCTTGTTGTATTCTGACTATTGCAGTTAGCGCCAGCACTTGAACTGCCCCGGAGAGTAGAGGGTTACATTTCTATGTAAGGCATAGTACGTTGAGCTCGAGCTCGGTTGAAAGACTCTGTCTGCAGTACTTTGAAACCAAACCATCAGATTCTTTACACTGCCTCACTGAACAGTCGCTCTGGAGATTTCTCCTCTGCTTGGTTCAAAAGTCGGTAAAGTTGTCCGTTAAAAATTTGAATTATTTTCCGCATTGTCGGTTCACTCTGTCTGCTGTACTGTAAGTACTTGGGTAGTGTTTCTGTCTCTTGTGGAAATTGTAAACAGTTTTTTTTTTTTTCGATCGGTTCGGCTGAACCGATCCTCTAGTATACTGTCTTTTAGTGTGTGGTTACCGGTCCGTATTGGTTTAAAAAAAAAAAAGTTGTTTTGTGTGTTGTCCCCAACCCCCCCCAAAATACCCGTAAGATGGTTAGAAACCGATAAGGGATTCTTGCCTGGTGGTTGCCATGTAAAGGGTAAGTTTGGTTAGGTTGGCCATGTCTGAGAAACCCAATAAAAAAACTTGGCCCACTGGATTTCAACACTGTAGCGAGTGTGGGGAAGTCTTTGCCAAGGCTGATCACCACACCGCCTGTGTTTACTGTCTGGGGTTTGACTACCGCGATTCAGACTGCCAAATTTGCAGAAATTTTCCCCAAGTCTACCCTGGAAAAGAGGTTAGGCAGACTTCAGGATAAGGAGGCCGAGAAATCCACTGACCCAGAAGGCCAGCCCGGTTCGGTTCCCACCGAACCAGAAGGAGTGCCCTCTGCCCAGGGTGATACTTCTTCAGGCAAGAGGAGAGCCGATCCTGAGGATCGGTTCCTACAAAAGAAAAAGAAGAAAATCGACCGTTCGGATCCAGAGGTTCATGTTCCGACCACCGAAGAAATAGCCAGAGTGATTTGGATTGTTGAATCGCTTCGTCCGGTTCTGACCGATCCGGGGCCTTCTGGCAGGGGCTCGGTTCGATCGGTTCCTCTGGTTCAAGATTATACCCTGGAAGATTTTTATGAACCGGAATGTGATGAGGAGGGGGAGTTTGAGGATGATGGTGATGAGGAAAGTCTGGATGGGCCTGTGGAACCGGACATCTCCCCAGACAGATCTTTTGGTGTTTCCCCTCCTAGGCTTTCTGAGTCCTCTCCCCACTATCTGTTTCACAGAAAGGTGGCTGAAACCCTCCAGCTTCCTATGGAGGAGGTGTTGGAGGATCAAGAGGAGCCTGACTTTGTCGAAATGATGGACATCCCAAAGTCCAGGAGACAGTCTATTCCCCTTCATAAATCCTTTGGGAAACGGACACAAAAAATTCTTAAGTCTCCTAATTCTATACCTCCTGTTGACAGAAGGATGGACAAGAGGTATACTTTGTCAGGCTCAGATAGAGTTTTTATACCAGCAGTGCAGCCATGTTGGGGTCGTGCAGGCTGCAGCCTGTGACAAGGCAAACATTCCTTTGGCTTCACACCCCCCAGACAAAGACTCCAGGAAGATGGATGCCATGGCAAAGAAACAGTACATGGCATCTTCCTTGGGACTCAGGCAGGCTAACTATATCCCCTGTGCAGCCAAGTACCAGAAGTCCAGGTGGGACACTGTACTGGCACTGGCTAAGCAGGCCTCCTCCCAGCTGGCCATAGAGCTGGAGGAGGTGGCTGCTGATGGGACTGAGGCATCAAAGGTACAGTTTCATGCTGCTGTGGACTCCAATGATGTTTCATCAAGAGTCTTTGCTACATCTGTGGCTCTTCGGAGGATGGCTCGGCTCAGATGTACTAGCCTCTCACAGGACACCCAGGCTAAGGCCATGTATGTCCCTGTGGAAGGTAATTCTCTGTTTGGGGAGCAGACAGAGAATTACATGAAGAAAATGTATGAGCACAGGACCACTTATAGGAGTGCACAGGCCAAGGAGAGGCAAGCAACTCCTCAAAGGCAGCAAGCCTGGGGCAGGCCTTTTCACAGTTCTTTCTACCAAGCACAAGCCTCTTCTCCCTTTCCTCAGAGGGGGTTCTTTAGAGGGAGAGGCAGAAGGGGGATGAGCAGGGCTGCATCCACTCCTCAGCCTAAGGCTCCTGCCAAGCAGACACCCTGGTGTGTCAGCACAGGTCGACTCCTCCATTCCTGTAGGGGGCAGGCTGGCTTACTTTGTCCAGGACTGGATGTCTGTTACCTCAGACAAGTGGGTCCTGGAGGTAGTAAGCCAGGGACTGGTTCTCGGTTTCAAAAAATTTGCATAAATGAGAGCTAGATTCTTTCCACCTGCAAACACCTCAGAAACCCGTGCTCTGGAGGCAGAGGTTTTGTCTCTGCTGGCCTTAAAGGCTATAGAGTTCCTACCCTACACATGGGCAAAGGCCTGTACTCCATGTACTTCCTTACCCCAAAAAGACAGGGGAGTGGCGACCCATCCTAGACTTAAGATATCTGAACAAACATCTTTTAAAACCAAAATTCAGAATGGTGACTCTGGGAACAATTCTTCCTCTCTAAGGCCAGGGGACTGGCTAGCCTCCCTGGATCTCAAAGATGCCTACTTTCACATTCCCATCAGGTGCTCCCATAGAAAGTATCTCGGGTTCGAATTGCTCTCAGACCATTATCAGTTCAAAGCAATGCCCTTTGGTCCAACATCGGCTCCAAGGTTGTTCACAAAGTGCCTTGCAGCAGTAGTGGCCTTTCAAAGAAGAAAAAGGATTTCCATCTTTCCATATCTGGACGACTGGCTCATTGTGGGTCAGTCCTCAGACCAAGTCAAGTCAGACCTGCAAGTGACCCAAGAAGTGCTCATTTCCCTGGGATTTCTTTTCAACCTTCCCAAGTCAGTTGTCGAGCCTGTACAGCTTCTTACTTTCATATGAACAAATCTGGTTACAGTCAGAGCAAGAGCTTTCCTTCCTCTGGAAAGGGCAAAAGCCATTACAAAGCTGGCTTCCTTCTTCCGCCTCTGGTTTCTCGTCCAGCAAGGCACTTCCTTCAGCTTTTGGGCCACATAGCAGCTTCCACAGCTGTGGTCCAAGGGGCCAGGTTTCAGATGAGGGATATTCAGTTCCATCTGATAGCCTTTTGGTCCCAAAGGAAAGATCCTCTTACCAAACTAGTCCCAGTTACTCAGACTCTAATCCAGGCTCTCCAATGGTGGCAGGATCTGGACAGCTTAAGACAAGGAGTTCCATTTGTCACTCAGTCTCGCTCTGTGGTCCTTACCACGGATGCTTCCCTATTGGGGTGGGGTGCCCATCTCGGGGTCTCACAGCCCAGGGACTGTGGTCCCCACAGGAATCCCTCCTTCATATCAATCTCCTGGAGCTCAGGGCAGTCTTTCTGGCCCTACAAGCTTTCTCTCTATCGGTACAGAACAAGGTGGTTCAGGTCAGGACGGACAACACCACCACCATGTGGTACATCAACAAGCAGGGAAGTACTCTGTCCACGGCCTTGTGCACAGAGGCCACGGCCTTGTGCACAGAGGCCATGAACTTGTGGTCCCTAACTCTGATAGCAGTTCACCTTCCAGGGAAGGATAATGTGCTAGCAGATGCACTGAGCAGGATCTCCCAGGACCATCACGAATGGTCCCTGGACCCTCTGGTGTTGAAGGTGATTTTTTCAAGGTGGGGCACTCCAGAGATCGATCTCTTTGCAGCCCCAGACAATCGCCAACTTCCCCTGTTTTGTTGCTTCGCCCAGTCTTGGGCTCAATCCCTCTAGATGCTGTGATTCTGAACTGGGAAGGGGAAATTTCTTTGCCTTCCCTCCTTTTCCTCTACTCTTCAAAGTTCTGGTCAAGATAAGGTCACAGCCTTGCAAAGTGATTCTGATGGCTCTGGACTAGGCCAGGCAGCCTTGGTACCCCCTGTTGCTGTCCCTAGCAGTCCACCCTCCCCTGTCTCTTCCCAGGAATTACAACCTGTTAACCTCCTCTCGGGGGAGGATTTGGTATCCCAGTCTTCGGTCCCTCAATCTCAAGGCATGGCTCTTGAAGAGTTAAGAGTTTGATGATCTGCATCTTTCCCAAGGGGTTCTGGATATCCTCAAAGCTTCTCATAAACCTGGTACCAGGAAAACTTATAACTTCAAATGGAAGAGGTTCAGCATTTGGTGTTCCAGGAGAAGCATATCCCCAGACACTGCTGGTTTGTCTACAGTCCTGGATTATATGGTTCATCTTAATGGTCTAGGCCTCAGACCAGCCACTCTGAATGCATTTGTCAGCTGTTTCTGCTTTTCTGTCAGTGGGAAAGCCTTCTTCACTGTCATCTCACCCTGTATTCTGTAAATTTTTTGTGGGATTGTTTCATACCAATCCCCCCCTTTAGGGATCCTGCTCCTGCCTGGGATTTGAATGTTTGCATTGCCCAGCTTATGCAGCCCCTTTTTGAGCCTATGTCCTCAGCAGAGCTTAAGTACTTGACTCGGAAAACTGTGTTTTTGGTAGCAGTTACCTCTGCCAGACGTATCGGTGAATTGCAAGCTCTGTCAGTAGAGCCTGACTTTATTTCATTCCATAGAGATAAAGTGGATCTCAGAACCAATAGGAGGTTCTTGCCCAAAGTGGTTTCGGATTTCCATCTAAACCAGTCTGTCTCTTCCTGTGTTCTTAACTGATCTCTCTTCCTCAGGAGAGAGGAGGTTACACAGTTTGGAGTTAAAAGAGCCCTTAGTTACTACATAGTGTACAAAGGGTCACAGGTTTGACTCCCTACAGTTGTTCCTCACTTGTGGGGAAGTAGGTAAGGGCAAACCTGCCGTCAAGAGAACCATTGCCAGGTGGATTGTATCTTATATACAATTCTGCTATGAGAAACTAGGGAAAATTCTACCCTCGGGCCTGAGGGCTTATTCCACTAGAGGTACACCATTTCCCTGGCTGCTGCCAGGGATATTCCTTTGTTAGAAATCTGTCAAGCAGCCACCTGGAAAACAGTCCATACCTTTACCAAGCATTACTCTCTCGATATCCAGGCTAGGAGTGATGCTCGGTTTGGCACAGCAGTACTTCAGAGCCTATTCTCAAAGTAGGTTCTGTCCCTCCTCCATGGAGGTACTGCATGGTAGTCTGCAATAGTCAGAATATAGCAAGACTTCATGTTGTTTGAAGAAAAAATTACTCACCTTAGTAATTGTTTCTTCTAATGGAGTCTTGCTGTATTCTCACCTCCCTCCCCTCAGAATCTGGTTTTTGGGAAGTGGGTGGGCAGGTGCAGTGTTGCACCCCAGGGGTGTCTTCAGCACACTTTTTTTGATTTGGTCACTTTGTGTTATTAATTAATAATTTTCATTCTTTAATACCTGGGTTTTGGTTTTTGGGTTTCCTGACTTGAGTCTTTTTTGGGGAATCTAAAAACTTGGTTGTTGCCTGTTGACTTGTAGAAACTTTACAATTTCCACATAGATAGGTTAGTGAGTTATAGCTCGTAAGAATCTGACCGTTTGGTTTCAAAGTACTGCAGACAGAGTCTTTCAACCGAGCTCGAGCTCAACGTTCTATGCCTGGCATAGACATTTAACCCTCTACTCTCCGGGGCAGTTCAAGTGCTGGAGCTAACTGCAACAGTCAGAATACAGCAAGACTCCATTAGAAGAAACGTAATTACTAAGGTGAGTAATTTTTTTCTTTGTGCCTATTGCGAGGCTACAGAGACCAAGTTTGGTGCAGGTTGTTTGATTTTAACTGCAAACCACTGTATAATTTTGAGGCCGTGTGCCTGAGTGGCTCAAACAGCAGCATGGGAACCAGAGATCCCAAGTTCAAACCCTGCTAAAGCTAAATAATATTGCACACTCAGTGTGTGATAGGGCAAGTGAATTTCCATTTTCAGAAAATGGCCAGATCTGTTTGGCAAAACCTTAAAATCATTTTTTCCCCAAATTAAGGGCAGCTCAAGCGTGTTTTGTATTAAAAAAAAAAAAAAAATTGGCTCACAATTCGGAGATTACCACAAAAGCCTGGTACAGAGTGGGATTGTTTGCATGATAAAGTGGTGCAGATAGAAGGATGGTACCCAATATGTTGCATCACTGGCAGTTGTCTATCAGTACTGAAGCTAACATGTCTGTAATGCATCAAGTATTGGAGCTCATGTAACCTTGCTCCACTGTCTGTACCGCTTTTTATGAAATCATTGAAAAATGAATAAAAGAAAGTTAAAAAAAAAAAAAAAAAAGTGGTGCAGATATTTTTTGTGAAAAAACTGACTCCCAAGTGCTGGTTTAAAAAATGACAAATGCTGTTTTTCTTGTGTTTTCAGTTGAAAATTGAAAATCATTGGCCTTGCTTGGGCAAGTCATCTAACTTCCTAGTGCTCCATCCCACCCAGCTACCAAAATAAGTAGTAGTAAAATTTTTTATTCAATTGACAAGCAAAAGAATAGGAGGCTCAACTGAGACTAGCTCATTTCCAGTGAGGTCCCCAATACAAACATATATACATTCATAGTAACATAATAAAAACACACACAAAAAAGAACAATCATCACATAAGATTATTTACAATAATACTCACATCCAAAACAACATTAACAACAAAGTGGACATTCATAAAGTGCAGTTAATATCCTATTTTAAGGCAAAACATTCAAATTACTCATTTAGCCTTTTAACGGCTTCAAATTTAAACCAGTTTTTTATTTCACCAAGATTAAGGCTAGAGCTATTTGGCCTCAAGTAAGTTGGAAGTGAATTCCATAGGCTAGGACCCAGGTAGAAGAAATGTTCTCTACCCATCTCCGTCCTTCTTCTGGGTAGAACATATTCCATACCCTCCGTAGAGTGCAACCCTCCCCTAATTGTCCTGATCTGAAGTTCATCACTAATATATTCTGGTACCCTGCCCCTAACTGAGTTAACCATGTATATCAAAACATGAAATATCCTTCTATCAGAAATATCCTATCATTAGGACTCCTCCAATTCAGAGATTGATATAACTCTCTTCTATGAGTTCTCTTAGGGACATCCAAAATAAATCTGGCTATCTTATTAAAGAAAACATCTATTCTAGCCAACTGAGTTGAAGTAGCCCCTATATAAATAATATCCCCATAATCTAGTAAAGGAATCAGTGTAGCAGTAGCTACCTGTTTCCTTACATTAACATCCATACAATTCCTAATTCTATAAAGTGCACCCAAACGACTATTAACTTTTTAATTGTATAATCTATATGGGAACCCCAACTCAATGATCTATCCATATACATCCCTAAGTATTTATAACATTGAACATGATCAAGGACAATATTATCCACAGTCACTATACTTACATTCAAGTTAGAATAAACCTCCGTATTTTCCCTAGAGAACAACATTACCTGGGATTTCTTTGAATTAAGAACAAGATTAGATTCCCTATAGAATAACTGAAGCTCATCAAATGCTTTCTGAAGAGTAGATTCTATCTGAGTCAATAATAATCCTTCAACATAAATAATAGTGTCATCTGCTTCAGATGACACTGTCCATCAGGATTAGTTAGAACAAAATTATTCATATATAAGTTAAATAATATTGGGCCCAAAATGGATCCTTGGGGTACCCCAGATATTATCTCCCCTAAAGCCAGAGTCCCATCCATTTATTGAAACCATTTGTTTCCTGCATGTTAAATAAGCCTCCAATCACCCTTTTCGAAATACCCAAAGCAGGTAGTCTGGACAGGAGGATGCCGTGGTCCAGTGTATCAAAAGCCCTGGATAGATCTACAAAAATTGCTTCCACCAACATCCCCCTGTCCAGAGCACCGGCAATATCCCCAGTAACCTTCAACAAAGCAGAAGTTGTGCCATGCATGGGCCTAAAGCCAGATTGAAATTTATTAATCAACTTACCTTTTTCCAAATAGGTCTGTAACTGTTTAGCTATCAATCTTTCAAACACCTTAGCTACTATTGGTAATAGTGATATAGGCCTATAATTCTCCATCAAAGACCTAGATCCTTTTTTATAAACAGGAATAATTTTGGCCATTTTCCACATTTCAGGAATTTCCCCTCTCATAAGGGACATATTAAAAATACTAGCCAAGGGGTAAGAAATAACCGGGGCAGCGTACTTTAACAAAATATTAGGAATCCCATCCAACCCACCAGCCTTCCTAACATTTATACCAATTAAACGCATTTTGTATTTCCAATGGAGATATTAATTCAGACTCAAACTCCTTGTCCTTTAAAGGGACAACCTCTATAACTTTAGTTTGGAAATTTAAGGGGAAAAACTAAACTTATCTTGCAATGAGGCCTTTTTACCCACTGTTGTAAAAAGTTCATTGAATCCATCCACTACCCGTGGGCCCATAGGCACTTCAGTATCATCTAATTTAAACTTCTCAGGGTAGTCTACTCGTTGATCCCTTTTCACTTTTTTTAAAACTTGCCAAAATTTTCTTGGGTCAAGAATCAGATTAGAATTTAATTCCCTATTACAATAATCTTTTTTAACCCTCCTAAGCTCACAATTATAATAGTTACGCATTTGTTTATATTTCACCCAGTCATTATCCGATTTTGTATCCTTAGCCACCTTCCATGCCTTATCCCGCTGTTTCTTAATTTTAAATAAATAAGAGTTATACCAAGGGGAATTATTAAACTTTATTTTCCTAATTTTTAATGGGGCATACCTATTACAAATTGTGAGAAAGTCCTCCTGAAATAATTTCCAGGCATCAGCAACTGTAGGAACCAAATCCAACCTTCCCCAATTATATTCCTCCAATTCTAACATAAAGTTTATATAATCAAAGTACTTAAATAATCTATAATAAACTGTTTTTACTGATTTCCTTATTCTTTTTTGATTTCTAATAGCATATATCATCTGATGATCCGAAAAGGAATCTGGAAGAACACCACTAGCAACATACCTATCTGGATCAGTAGTAAACAATAAATCTAAAATTGTGGAAGAGGATGGTCGTTTAGTATTCACTCTAGTTACTTCTACAATTAACTGAGTCATACCCAGAAGATTACACATCTCAACACTACTATGATTAACATCTACAGTTTTCCAGTCTACATTCATATCTCCAATTAACATAACCTCATATCTATTTAGGTAGTCACCCAGAAAATCCTGCAAAACCTGAAATACCTCAATACTAGCCTTTGGGGGGACGATAAATACCCAATAATAATAAAGGTTTACTAAATGGTGAATTAAATAATAAAGGGAGAACCTCAGATCCACCCCAATCCATTTGGCAATTAACCATAAAAACATCCAAAGAACTAAGTGCATAAATAATAACACCCCTTCCCCTCTTTGTTCGATCTCTCCTCCATAAATTATAACCATTCATACACACCATACTATCAGGGACCCTATCAGATAACCAAGACTCTGTAATAACAATTACTTCAGGACTATATTTAATAGTCCATTCCCTCAAGTGATCAATTTTCTTCATTAAACTACAAATATTAATATGAACCACACACATCCCATCCTTTTTTAAAATATCAGCAGTTAAATCAAAGTCCATTACTTCACTGGGGTTAAAATTTACAGAATCCAAGTTAGTGAAAGGTCCCGGATTTGGGTGAATATCTCCACTTATAATCAAACTAATCATAATTGCCATTTTACAAACTTTATATAACTGACTTTTCAAAGATATTTTCTTACAATGTTTGACTATATGATAGTCCTGAAACTCTCCATTTTGTCTCCAGCCCACCAATAGACCCTTGTATATTGAAGTCCACTTTAAAATAAGATTCAAAGTAAACAGTCAATATACTTGAACAAATCACATGATTGATTCCCCTCACTATTTATACTCAAAGTGTCCCCTTGTAACCAATCACTCGAGAGAGTCAATGAGCAATCTAAATTACTCAAGAATACCATCAGGAACGGAGGGAAACATATAACCACCCATCAACCACATAATCCCCAACTGAAACAACAACATTTTCAAAGTCACACACAAAATTACCACTTACAACACAGATTGTATATAAATACACCCAATATACTAAACAGCAACAACAAATTTTAAAACAATCTACAATCCTAAATATAGTTTTAATTTATACATAAATTTCCAAATAAATTAACAGACTATCAGATCTACATATAATCTACAGACCTCTAATTTAAATTAATAAGCTCCCCCAATATTTAACTCAGCTCTATAAGTAAAATATTTAGTACACTACAATTAAAATCACAGTTAGCCTCCTAACCTTAATTTGACCCAACAGTTTCTGTAGACGAGTGGCGCTTGCGCCACTCACTATCGCTCGCGCTAGCGAGCAGCGCGTGGATTTAAAACAGCTGCTCCCGCCCCTTTTGGTGACCTTAGCAGTCACTCCCCAGATTCCCTCGTAGCTTTAGGTTTTATCAGCAAGCAAAAGTCACACAAACAGTTCAACAGAAGTCAGTCTCTCACTCTGGCTCCGGTAAAGATGTAACCCTTCCGTTAGTAGCTGCAGGACCCCAGTTGACGTGAGGTGCTGCAGCTCAGCTGGATTATTCTTGGTTAGAATTCATCAGTGGCCCTACACTGAGGACAAAAACCTTAAAATTGTGGTGCTCAGGACAGAGTATGCATGTCTTTGTCTGAGGAAAATGTCTATGGAAAGTTGCTGCCTGACTTGAGTATAGGAGAGTTAGCATGTTTCTCTCCTGTTGTCTCCATTGTAGTACCTTCTCTGTTCTTAAATCTGGGTACCAGAATCACATGGTGAATGAAGTCTCATATGTTCAGTCATAGATTTTGGCGGCAGATGAGGACTGCTTGGCCCACCCAGTTACTAAACTGTATTCAGCGGGTCTGCCCACAGAACTCCTGCCAGGGCAGTCGGTGGAGTCTAGGCTGCTTGACCCTGTTGTAGTCTAGGACAAGTCCATCAAGGAAGACAAATCCTCGGACTCTGGTGTTGATCGTGGCCCATGTGGGGGCAAGGTGTACGGAGATCTTACTTTGAAAGGGCTCTTGTAGTAGGTATTCACATATAAGACTAAGCTGCCAGGCGTCAGGACCCTACGGACAAATTTCTAGCTAGCAGTCTCTGGTGGGGGACCGCCCCCACGTCAGGTGACTAGCATCATGCGACGGTATAAAGGGGCAGTCCCCCACTCCCGCCTTCCAGTTCTTTCCCACTGTCGGCTTGTGAATGTTCATCACGGTAGAACAGCGCCTGTCAGTCATTCATTGGTCTTCAAGTTTTTGAACTTTTGGACCTAATTTCTCTTTATTTTGAAAAAAGAAAAAAAAAATATATATATATATCGTCCCCGAAGCCCTCAGAATCACATAGAAACAAGTGCGACCCGTGTGGTTCCCAACTTCACACAAGGATGGTCACTCCTTGTGCGTCTTTTTTTTTTTTTGTTTGTTTTTTTTTATATTTTCTCTTTATCCTCCTCCCTCCTCGCAACCACCTCTTCTTCGGGAGACACCTTATGGCCTCATCAGCCTTCGCTCACCTACCTGGAGCCAGTGCAGTCCATGCCCCATTGAGCCGTGGCTGTACCCCCCAGGCGGGTACGGGGTTTTTCCCCCAGCCACCCCGACGTCCTTCTAGTCTTCATCGGCATGCTGTCCCTGGACAGGTAGGGGCATTGAAGGTCGGGGCCCTGGTGCTCCGTCTACTAGGTGGCTGCAAGGGTTTTTTCCTGGTGTTCCACGGCGTGCCATATCCAGTGGCGTCAAGGCGCGAGTGCCGGCGTCTGTGCGTCGCCCCTCGTGTGTTTAGACGCCGGGCTTGCTGTGCCTCAGGTCTCCACCTGGGGACAGACAAGCACCCGAGCTCAAGTAACCCTCCCGGGAAGGGCAGGCAGTCCCTGGGACGCTCAAATCCTCTCCTCCCGGCCCAGCCCTCCAGCTCCCGGCTCGCTCTCGAACCCGTCGCCTGTCAAGCGAAATCCAATCAGTACGCGGCAGGCCGGCCTTGTGCCTTCTGTCTGGGCCCAGACCACCCCATGGAGAAGTGCCAGCACTGCCAGAAGTTCAGCTCTGCTACGGCAAGAGAAGGCAGCAGTCCCTGGAAGCCCATATATTTAAGAAGACAATGGCCTCCATGGAAAAAGAGTTAAAAAAGCTTAGACAGGCGTCTACTTCCCCCGAAGGTCATAAGAAAAAGCGTGACAAGGAGAAGCACCGGGAGCTGGAATCGGCTTCCACAGCAGCCGTGACTTTGGCCGGAGTCGCTGCCCTCAAGGTAACATCCCCTCCAGGGGATTGCACCATGACGGCGGTCTTGGTGGTTACCAAGAAGGCATTGCCCCTCCTGTCCGGCTCACGCTCAAGCCCTTCGGGAGCCTCTGGCAAAGGAGGCCTCTGCTTCCGTTAAGGCCGCTCCTTCCTCGTGGCCTTCCAGTCAGAGTGGGTCTGGTAAGTCTGACGTTGGTCCCACCGACGCATGCCCGGACAAGGCTGCTAAGCTGCTTACCCCTTCGGGTGAGCGCCCAGCCAAAACACCTTCTGACAAGGCCACCTCCCCTTCGCGACCTTCCTCGGGTATGGAGTCCGATAAGTCTGACGCCAGCTCCTCCATCGTCTGCCCGGCCAAGAAGCCTATGCCAGACCCCATCGAACAGTCTGACGCCCCAGGCTCTCCACAGCGTCTTACCACATTGCCCACTGAGGTCCCCCATCTCCTCGACCGACCCCTGGGGATTATAACCCTCCTTCCCTGGTCACCGAGGACATTGAGACGCTGCCGTCAGGGCTCCCTACTCCTGTGCCGGACCCCCTGATGCCGGATCCTCAGACGCCGGCTGACCCAGTGCCATCTAGCGTCCCTATACCTGACTGAAGACCTATTCCTCCGTCAGGGCCGTTGGCCCGCTCAGTGGTATACCCACTCCTCTGCCAGGTCCCTCTGCTCCGTCAGAATCCCTGGCACCGCACTATCCGGTGCTGCAATACCCAGCCCCCTCAGTATCTGGCGCCACAGTACCTGACGCTGGGTTACAGATACTCCTTTTACGGATACCCTCAATACCCGTATCCCCACCTCCTCCACTGCCCACTCCTCAGCTGCCGACAGATCTGAAGGAGACCTTGGCCTCCTGGTGGGCTGAGGCAAAGGCTCAGCTCACCAGGGAGGTCAAGAGTAGTCTCCCGATGTCAGAATCGATATTGGATCCCCTGCATCGGAGACTGGAGACTCCCTCCCCCTGCCTGACACCAGAGGAGAGCCCTCCAGTGCCCAAGGCGGGGAGTATACGCGCCTCAGAGAAGTTCGCAGAGGGGTCGTCCCTTTCCCTCCTAGGGAGGAGTCTTCTTCCTCTTCATCATCTTTGGTCACAGACTCTGAGTCTGGCCACTCTGACCCTGAAGACGAGCCCCATATTCCAGAATGCCCTAGGCCAAGGGATCCTCCGAAGTCTCCTCCGGAGGACCCTTCTTTTCTGGAGTTACTGAGGAAAATCCAGGAAGTTCATCAGTGGCAATCAGTGGTGCCAGACCCACTGCGTAAAAAAAATTGCTGTTCATCCGGATCTGCCAGAGACCGCTCCTACACTGATCCCACCCTGGCTAGAGCCTCATGCAGATCTTGTCTCCACCATTTGGAAACCACCATCTGCATTAGCACCCCCCCCCCCTTTCCGAGGAAGGCGGACAGGCTATACCAGGCTCCAGAGGGTGTAGACTTTCTCAGCCTTCACCCCAAGGCGGATTCAGTTGTCATCAGCGCCTTCCATGGCCACTCCACCAACCCTAAACATCTGAGCTCGTCCCCGCTTATCAAGGAATCCTGGCTTCTGGATCAGTATGGAAAGATCTTTTCCTCTTCTATCCTTGGCATCAGGACCCTCAGTTATGTCAGAAATATGGAGGATTTCCCGAAGTCCATCCTTAGCCATGTGGAACCCAAGTTGGACTCCCTTCCTGATTTGCAAACTAAGCAGGAACTCGGAGACTTAGTCTGTTCCACTCGTTCGGCCTGTAGGCACATGCTTCGTGCCACCTACGATGCGGTGGACACAGCTGGAAGGAGCTTGGCCTTCGCCGTGGGCCTAAGACGTCATGCCTGGCTCCGTGTGTCAGGATTGGTCCCTGAGGTACAGTCCACTATACAGGATGCTCCCTTCAGGGGTTCGTTGCTGTTCGGGGGTGATGTCAAGGACATCATAACTGAACTGCAAGAGAAGGGCACTGCACTAAAGTCTGTCCAGACTTTGTATAGACCCCCTCAGGGGCTGCGACAACCTTTTCATCACCAAACCCGACAAAAACAAAAGTCTTAAGAAAAGCGTGCCAACAAACGTTGGGCCCCTCCAGCAACCAAGACTCCCCCCAGCAAAAAGTCCGCGGGAGCCTCAGCTGCTGCGCTGCCCCACACCTCCTGACTCCCTGCTTCTCCCTCTGGCCATTCCAGAGGAACCGTTGGGGAGGGGAGATTCTCTTCCCATCTGCCGGGTTGGGAGAGGATAACATCAGATGCTTGGGTGCTCCAGCTAATATCGGTAGAACACTCAATAGAGTTTCTGCAGAAACCACCCCCCGCCCCAAGTAGTCTTACTCCCCACAACATCTTCCTCTGGTTCTAGAGGAAATGATCTCCCTCCTGATGAAGGCTGCGATAGAGCCAGTCCCCACTCGTCTTTGGGGACGGGTTATTATTCCCATTTCTTTCTAGTTCCAAAGAAGACTGGAGACTTGAGGCCAGTTCTAGACCTCAGCTCCCTGAACATGTTCGTGGAGTACAAACACTTCAGAATACTCTCTTTGCAGAGCCTTCTGCCATTACTGTGGCTGGGACAGTGGCTGGGTGCTCTGGACATGCAGGATGCTTACCTGCATATCCCTATGTGCCCTTCCCATTGCAAATACCTCTGTTTTTGTTTTCTGGTGGACCACTACCAGTTCAAGTCCCTCCTATTTGGTCTTTCCTCAGCGCCCCAAAGTGTTTACCAAATGCCTGTCTCAGTAGTGGCCCACCCAGCGTGCCAGGGTGTGCAGGTCTTCCAGTACCTGGACGATTGGCTCCTGGCAGCCCCATCTAGGGAGGAACTCCTGCACTCCCTTTCCCTTACCCTGCAGGTTTTCACTAGCCTGGGTATCCCCATCAACCAGGCCAAGTCCCCCTTGGTCCCTTGCCAACACCTCCAGTTTATAGGGGCGATCCTGGCCATGACCACAGGAAAAGCCTTTCTGCCTCCAGACCAGTTTGAGACCCTTCAGAATCAGGCTCGTCTTCTGTCAGGTCGCAGGAGGGTCAGATCCAGGTCTGTCCTCCGTGAATACCTACTGCAAGAGCCTCTCTCGAAGATCTACTGTTACGGTAAGTTCTTGCGTAACTGTACTTTTCCCCAAGAAGAGAGGTCCTCCAAGCACAGTTTCTAACATGAAACGGAGGCGAGATGGGGGCCGCTCATGTTTATCTAGACACTGATGTGTAACCTCCTCATGGGCTGCCCCCATCTAGCAAGTTTCCAAGTGGTCCTAGCGCTGACGTGGGTACAGTTTGAAAAGTGTGATCTAAGGGAAGAGTCTCTCAAAGATCTACAGTTATGCCAAGTATGTTACTGTTCTTTTCATAAACACTAAGGTTTGCAGTCTTAATTGATAACCTTCTTTTTCTGCTGCATGTCAGCTGGTCTCCCAACACCTTTCCTCAAGTGGGAAAGGCGGGAGCAGCTTTTCCAACAACTAGTGCCACTTCAAGGATGGGCCTGTAGGAGGTAATAGTATGTAGAGCAACAAGTAAAATTCTCCTTGGCGGTTGCGCTCCAGTGCCGCCAATACTGTCTGGCCTCCCAAGTCGCAGCACAGTGTACAGTTGCTGCCCCACTTTGCCACTGGTTAACATTTACTTCAGTGTTCTACAGAGGAAACCTCGTAAGAGATACGGACTCTGCTGCATTCCTGTCCAGTCCTTCTGTGTTGCTAATTATCTGCTCTGTTAAGATGATGATGAAAAGTAAACTAAGGCTTAGTGAGATTGTTGAAAATCTCTAAGATCTAACTTCGAGGGTGGAGCTCTTGCAGCGGGTAATACCATTAGGACTGAAGCTGGCAGGTGTCAGGACCCCATGGAAAACTTGTAGCTAGCAGTTTGAGGCAGGGGGACCACCCCCAATGTCGGCTATGCCCCGTCAGACTTGGTATATAGGGGGCGGTCCCCTGGCGCCATCTCCGTTCTTTTCCCGCCGTCGACCCGTGTAGTTTGGCTCCTCGGACACCTTCCTTAGCAGTAGACAGCCAATGAAAAAAGTATTTTTAATCAACATTTTCAATCATCGCCTCATGTAAGTCATCGCCCTCCCCACCACGGCGAAAAGCAAAGTGTGCGTGCGGGAAGCAGATCCTGGCCAAAGACAGCCACGCGGCCTGCCTCCTTTGCTTAGGTCCAGAACACCTGCCTGACGTGTGCACACATTGCCAGAAGTTTAACCAGAAGGCACGCGCCAGGAGGGCCAATGCACTCAAAACCTTTCTGCTCGAAGAAGCTTGCGGTCATGCAGTGGGGATAAGGAGCCAGCTCATCCTCGCCCACCAGGGATTCCCAACCAAACGATAAGTCATCAGGGGGAAAGCATCACCACAGGGTAAGGATTGGGCCAGGTCTGAGTCCCACCCTAAGTCACCAGCCAAGCAGGCCTAGTCTTCTTCGACCTCCGGCCGGAGGTCTGGTTCGGTTCCAGCTCAGTCTGAACCTTCCTGTACGTCTAAGTCCTCTCCCGCCTCTTCTCAGGGCAAACATCAGGAGTCTGCCACGTCAGGACACCACACTTCCCTGGCCCATCGACCCCTCAGACCTTCAGTGTCCACCCAGGAAAGTCTGTCCAAGGCTCAGGACAGGTCCAGTTCTTCAGACAAATGCAAGTGTTCAGAAGAACCCTCAAGTAGGCAGGAGGCCGCCCAGGCTTGGACGCCTCCCCCTCTGGCTAAGGTGCTCCCTCCCCAGAACAGTGCAAACCTAGCCGGTCACCTACTCCGTCGTCCCGCTCCCCAATGCCTGACATGGGGCAGTTGCCGAATGAAGACCGGCCATCCGCCCCTCCGAGGGACTGGAGGCCTGACACGGCCACACCGGATGCCGGACCACAAGATGAAGGTGCTACTGGTCGTCGTCCCACTGACGCCGGGATCCTGGACCTGACGCCTTCCCCCAAGGAACCTGAGTTAGACGCCCGTGCCGATAGACCCGACGCCGGGCCCTGCGGTCGTCCCAGTGGCAGACGTCTGGAGTCTCTTTACCACCTGGTGGAATGTAGTAAAAGGGGATCTTCTGTATAGACCCCCAGACACTGTCCTTACTCCATCAGCCATGGGTTCCCTCCCACCCCAGGGCCTTGGGGTAGGGGGGGGGCACACCCATGTCCTGACCCTAAGGAGAAGAGAAGGAAAAGCCCTCTGTCTCCATCTCCTTCTTTCCCTGCTGTCACGTCTTCTGATGAGGGCAATATATATACACACATACACACACACACACACACACACATATATATATATATATACACACACACATATATATATATATATATATATATATATATATATATGTGTGTACATACATACATACACACACACACACACACACACACACACGCACACGAGTGGGACACGGAGGATTTGGATCCAGAGCGCAAACACCTGACCAAGTTCCTTGGAGAGAAGGAACCCAAACCTTTGGTTATTCCCCTGTTCGTGGAACCATTCCAGAACGTGACCTGGCATACGCTGTCTTCCGTACCCGCAGTCCCTCGAAAGGCAGACAGACTTTATAAGCCTTTGAGGTCTGAACATTTTCTAGCCGAACATCTGAAGGCCAATTCTTTGGTCCTTACGGCTGCTCATGGCAGAGGTTCCCAGCCAAAGCATTTGAGTTCCCAACCTCTGGACCCCGTCTCTAAAAAGATTGGGGCTGAAAAGTCTTCTCCTCAACCACTGGAGCCATCAGGTCCTTGAACTTCATGGCCCACATGATTACCTATCAACAGTTACTGTGTCAGAAGACAGTGGACCTCGTCAGCTTTTGTCAGATTCCGACTCGAAGCAGGAAGTATTGGTGTATGCCCAGTCAGGACTAGACATTGACAAACACGCCCTGAGGTGTTCCTATAATACCGTAGATATGGCCTCCAGAGCAGCTGTCTCGGGGGGTCTGCATGAGGCGGCAGTCATGGGTTAGGCTCATGGACTTCCAGCTGGACTTACAAGAGTCTGTCCTGGAGTCCCCCTTTCAGGGTCCCGTTTTGTTCTGCCGGAAGTTGGAGATGATCAAGCAACTTCAGGAATCTGGGAAAGCGGTGGCAGACGTGCACCGGATGTATAAATCCCAGCCTCAGGAACCCCACTGACATCCTTTTCATAAAGGACAGGGACAGGGGAGCAAACAGTCCCATGGTAAGGGGTTCAAGAGGCAGGGTCACCCTGCCCTTCAAGGTTCCCAGGGCCCCAAGCAGCCCAAAACTCCCAGGGCCCCACCACCCCTTCAGCCTGACTCCCTCTGCCCCCTCCTCCCTTCAGGGACAAGCAGAATGAGAAGATAGAAGGGCGGTTTGCGCTTTACCCACTGGAATGGTCCAGTATCAAGGTGGACCAGTGGGTGCTGGACACCATTCGAAAAGGGTATGCAATGGAGTTTATGTCTATCCAGCCGGACAACCCCCCCCCCCAAAATCCAGGCCTGTTGTTCACTGGCACACAGTCTCCTCCTAGAAGTGGAGATCCAGCATAGATACATAGACAGTGTCAGCAGATAAGGGCCTATGGCCCACCCAGTCTGCCCATTTGAGCTTGTAAGTTCAGTTTGTTTTCCTAGAAGTCTGTTGCCCCTTACCCCTGACCTCCAGAATTCCTTTGTCTATCCCATACATTCTTAAATCCCGTGATTGTTTCAGCCCCCACCACTTCCTCTGGCAGGGTGTTCCACTTGTCCACCACCCGTTCTGTGAAGAAATTCTTCCTCATGTTTCCTCTGAATCGTCCTCCCTCCAACTTCCTCCCATGCCCTCTAGTCCTGGAACATCTTTTTCGCTTAAAAATAGTGTATTCCTACACCCTGTTCCTCCCTGTGAGATACTTGTATGTCTCTATCATATCCCCTCTCTCCCTCCTCTCCTCCAGGGAGTACATGTTCAGTTCCTTCAACCTGTCTTCATAGGACTTGTGATGCAATCCATGCACCATCTTTGTTGCCCTCCTCTGAATCTTCTGTACCCTGTCTATGTCCTTGCGTAGGTATGGTCTCCAGAACTGTACACTGTACTCCAGGTGGGGCCTCACTAGTGTCTTGTAGCCATCAGGCTGCACAATCGCGCCCAGCCCAGTTTTCCTCCCCTTTTTAGTCCCTTTGGAGTGCGGATGTGCAATGACGTCCAGACACAATGTGCTGACGTCTGCCACGCTCCCCCACACTTGCACCGATGCTAGCAGCTCCTAGAAAAAAGGGCCTTCCAAAGGGTCTCACAGGCCCAGAAGGTAAAAAGGGTCATTACTCCCGCTTCTTCCTTGTCCCGAAGAAAACGGGAGACCGTCCCATTCTGGATTTAAGCCAGCTCAATCTCTCGGTAGAATACCAGAGATTCCTGATGGTCACTCTGGCAGGGCTCTTCCCCTTGCTCCGTCAAGGGGACTGGCTGTGCTCCCTAGATATGCAAGATGCCTACATGCATATCAAAGTCCTGACGTCTCACAGAAGGTTTCTGCGCTTCAGCTTCCAGGACGAGCACTATAAATTCGGGGTACTCCCCTTCGGCCATTCATCCGCTCCCAGGGTCTTCACCAAGTGTCTAGCAGTGGTAAGGGCAGCCCTCCAAGGAGAAACACTCTTCGTCAGCCCTTACCTGGACAATTGGCTCCTCTCCCGCTTAGTTGGAGGAGGCTTCTAATGTGCTACGAGAGAGACATGGGATCTATTTTCCTCCCAAGGGAACCCAGTAAACTGGCTAAAATCACGTCCTTGGCCAACACAAAGGCTGCAATTCATAGGGGCTATTCTGGACACCGAGCAAGGGAGAGCTTTCCTTTTTTATTTCTATTTTTCTGTCTTGCTGTGGCGACCCCGGCGTGGGGCATCTAGCCGCCAGCTCTGCCTGCCCGGAGATCTGGGTGGCTGTAACTGTACCCAGGAGGGTCTGGGACTACTGTCTTGCCATCCTGCTGGAGGGTCTCCCGATGCCTCTCTCAGCCAGGACAGCCCCGGAACCCTCCCTGATGGGACTCCTCATGAGTCCTCCGGGCAGCGCAGAGCGCAGCCATCATTCTGCACAATCGCGCCCAGCCCAGTTTTCCTCCCCTTTTTAGTCCCTTTGGAGTGCGGATGTGCAACGACATCCAGACAAAATGTGCTGACGTCTGCCCGCTCCCCACACTTACGCGATGTAGCAGTACCTCTGGGCATCCCCAGAGTCCTTCTGCCGGTGAGTGTCTAACCCTCCAGGACTTGGAGAGCAGTCTACAGATGCTCAGTCCTAGTCCTCCCCTGCCGACCCGGGCTAGTTCCCGAACCCGGGTCGTCGTCCTCATGGCGCAAGGTGTGGTGTCCAGCGCCTCAAACCTCAGCGCCGCCAGGCAGGGGAGAGCTTTCCTGTCCCCAGACAGAGCAGACCACCTTCGGGATCTGGCCAGCAGGCACCAGAAGGCCTCCTCTTCCCCTGCCTGGGTTGTTCTCCAACTCCTAGGCCTTATGGCAGCTGCCATAGTCACAGTACCTACCGGGTCATAATGTAGTACGCGTAATAGCGTACGACATTATAGTTAACCTGAATGAGCGCTGTCCAGGACAGCGAATGGTGCAATACAGCATGTACTGCTGTACGCGGTATTGCACCATTCTCACACTCCCAGTAGAGGATAAGACCTCTGCTGGGAGTGGGTTCTGCCGAGCAGCTGCTGCGGCTCACTGGACTGAGCCACAGCAGCAGGAACCGAGGCGCTGCGTCTGGGACGGGTTTGATTCCCGATCATTTTATTTTTCTCCATGAATTGTGTGCTCCCAGAGTAGGACCCCCCTGGAGTTGAGAATCTTTAGTTGGGGGGTGCATGGGGGGCAGAGCCCCCCCACAGAGGAAAGACTTCTGCCGCATGGCAATATCACGCTGTATTGGCAGCGCGATTTTGCTATGCGGCATAATGTCTTGCAGCATTATGACCCCATGCCATCACAGTACTCTTAACCAGGCTACATAAGCGGACCCTCCAATGACATCTCAGGGTCCAGTGGGACCAATCGATGGACGATTTGGATCTTTGAATCCGGATTTCTCATGCAGTACACCGCCTTCTCAAATGGTGGCTCCGTCACGACAGTCTAGCAGGAGGGGTCCCATTCTGGAGCCCCACACCTCTTCAGACTTTAACCACAGATGTGTCTCTGTCCAGCTAGGGGACTCATTTAGGGGCTCACAGGACCCGACAGGTCTCTTGGTCTGCCTTAGAGAGCTCTCTGCATATAAATGTTCTGGAAATGAGAGCCATGCTGAATGCCCTTATCACTTTCAGAGACCAATTCCTGACGGTCCTTTCCTGGTGCAGACTGACAACACACCAGTGGTCTTCTACATCAACAAGCAAGGGGGGACTCATTCTTACCCCCTTTGCAGAGAGGCCATGAGAGTATGTGATTGGGCAGTAGAACACTGGCTGAATCTCATTGCAGTTAATCTGCCAGGGGTCCAGAACGTTCTCACAGACAGTCTCAGCCGCTCTCTCTCTCTGAATCATGAGTGGGAATTGCTCCAAGAAGTCTCAGACCTGTCCAGTCGCTGGGGCCATCCAGAGTTGAACTTTTCTAAGAGGGGTCTTACATATCAGACCTCCCAGGAGAGACATCGTTCCTCCTTGGGACTTGTTTTCCGTCCTGCAGAAACTCACTCTCCCCCCCCTTCGAGCCAGCAGCTTCCTGCGAGCTACACTTCCTCTCGTGGAAGACCCTTCTTTTGGTAGCTATCACCTCCGCTCGAAGGGTTTCCAAGCTCCAGGCCCTGATGTGTAAGGAACCTTACATAGTTTTGCAAAGGGACAGGGTAATCCTGCGCACGAACCCAAAGTTCTTTTTTTGTTTTTAATTCTTTATGGTGCCCACTCCGCTTTATGCTGGGCATCCACCCGGTCACGGACCCCTCAGCTGCGGCGTCCCCAGTTGAGCCGCACTCCCGGGACCCCCTGAATTACCCCCCAGGGCGAGACGTGGCACACTGGCCCTATTGGTCGCTGCAAACAATGGGATAGGGCGGGAGTCTGCCTGGGGAGCCGATTGCAGCTGCAGGGGCGGGCTTCATTTAGGCAGGCTGAGCAGGCAGATTTTTTCCCCCCTTCTGTAGGGGGGGCAGGAACGTGCAGTGACACCAGCATCCATCCGGCCCCCAGGAACCTTGTGGATGTCAGTTGCTGTGGCACCCTGGCCTCCGCTAGGGTCCCCCATGCACGGCGATGACCCTCCCTCCCCGGAGGAGAGCAGTCGTGGGGCAGCTCAATCCTTCTCCCCTGGCGGCCTCCGATGACCCAAGTCCGTTGCCAAACCCGGCGCCGGAAGCGGAAATCCAACCACTGCGCCGGCAGGCCAGCTTGGGTTTCCAAGCTCCAGACACTGATGTGTAAGGAACCTTACATAGTCTTCCACAGGGACAGGGTGATCCTGCGCATGAACACTAAATTCTTGCCGATGGTGGTGTCCATGCTGACTCTTAATTAGGACATTAACCTTCTGGTTTATTATCTGGAATTCATCAGTCAAGATGAAGCGCTGTTGCACACCTTGGACGTTCACAGGATTTTGAGGTAGTACCTCCCACAGGACCCGCTCCTCCCGACAGTCGGACCAGTTGTTCATCTCATTCGCCAAATGAATGCTAGGG
The DNA here is from genome assembly GCA_016271365.2 of Neoceratodus forsteri. Lineage (NCBI taxonomy): Eukaryota > Metazoa > Chordata > Ceratodontiformes > Ceratodontidae > Neoceratodus > Neoceratodus forsteri. Next base: position 494,006,908 of record JADMNL010000022.1, read on the forward strand.
GCTCCTGTTTCCAGTCACTAGCCCTTTGGCTGGTGCAGTGTATTACTTTCTGCTACCAGCATCATAATAAACCACTTCCGGGAACAGTCAGGGGCCACTCTACCAGAGCAGTGGCCTCTTCCTTCGCAGCACTCAAAAATGTCTGTTCGGCAGATATTTGTGCTGCAGCTACATGGAGTTCGGGCCATACTTTCATCGGTATTACAGCCTGGACATTGCATCCAGAAGGAGAGCAGGTTTCAGACTAGCAGTCCTGCCGGGCCTACTCTCTTAAGTGTCTTTTTTGAGCTTCAGCTGTTTTCAGCATCTCTTCCTACCACCCTCTCAGACCTGGGTCTATCCTTGGGTACTGCTTGGGACTTGGTCCTAATGGTACTACCTGCTGCAAGAGCTCCTCTCGAAGAGCTACTGTCACGGTAAGTTCTTACTTAACTGTATCGTCAGGATAACGATCGAGGGTCTTGTTAATTTGTAATGCATTACTTCTTTTCTGTTTGCAGATAGTGGAGGAATGCCTGATCGACCCTGTATGCTGACAGGAAGCCTGGAAAATATTGAGTAAGTTTTAGTGCATTTTCTTACTCCTGGACAGTGAAGAACTATTTTACTGCACAGTCAACATTAACCAAAAAAAAGTGTACGCGCAGAGACAAAATGTAAATGTTCTCTCAGCAGTTGTCCATTACACAATCTGAAATAACCCACTGTCATTTGCTAAACAAACAAAAACAACCCTTCAAACTTGTGAATTCCAATGTCCACTTTTTTAATATAGTTTATTGATCTTCTTCAAGGATATCTCTTATCATGCCACACCTGTAGAACTACAGCTGCCAGGCACTAGGACAACAAACATTTTTTCAAGCAGTTCACTAGGGGCCACTCATGACGATGTCTTGCATGTCAGCTTATTGGGCGGATTTGCTGATTTGTTGGGTGAACTCACTTGGCTGCGGGAGGGTTTGCTTTCCAGGTTACTTTATTACTGTCATTTGCTGGGGAGTTGATGTTTTTTATTTGCTGGTACATACCTCATTGCTCTTCAGTTTCAGGGTCCATTTACAACTATAACTGAGTAAAACATTGGTGTTTGCAGTATTCGGAGTTTGCTGTGGGATTACAGTATGATAGAAATTGGCATGCTAAATTAATCAAATAGGGCTGATTGTTTTATTCAGTTGAACACCACAAAGGGAACCACTTGCCCTCCCTCAGTCCCACCCAACCCAAGCTCATCCGCCTTTATAGTCTGCTACTTCATTGATACTTCCTGGTGTGCACGGAAGTATACATAAGGAATACAGTTAAAGCCCAGCACATTTAGGTTTATCTTTGGAGGTATCAAAAGGGCAACCCCTATACAAAGGTTACATCTGCTTTAAAAACACAAGACTAACAGGAGGAAAAAGGAGGAGGGGAAAAAAAACACCAAAAACCTAGATACAGGCAGGGAAAAGGAGGTGAAATATAGTACTCAAGCACGATGCAGGGAGTAGTGCAGTGGGTGTGGGGCAGCAGTATTTAGAACATTCTGGGAACTGCGGCGCTGCCCCATATGCAGGCACCTCTCTAGGCTGAGGGCAGAGGAGGCTAGTCTCCGGGCCGAGCTGGCAGGAATACTGAGGACCTTCACCCCCACCCAGAGGCCACCATGTCCCCAGCCATCACCCCAGCGGATCCCTCGGCAGAGAGCTGGATGGACTACAAGTGGACTCAGGGGGGAGGATGAGGAAGGGGGTGTCTGAGACACATCCCCAATCCTATCGAACTCAGAAACTCGTATGATGTCCTACAGGAGAGGGAGAGTCCCAAAAGGGAACCCAGAGTTGAGACCAAGGAGGATGTGTAGGTCATCCAGAAGGGCGACCAGGGTGTGTGTAGAAGAGAACCCAAGAGGAGGAGGAAGCTACTCCTGGTGGGGTACTCAGTTGTCCGGGGCATGGAATTGGGTGCAGGAGCAGGGGAGGAGAGGGAGGTAAAGTGCCTTCCAGGAGGCACCGCTAGGTGGGGGAGGAGGGGAGATCCTGAGGATCGCTAAAGCAGTGGAAAGGGGGGGTGGGGGACGGCTAGAGGTTGTCCACCTGGGAACAAATGACCTATCCAGTGATGGGTTCAGCATCGAGGAGGTACAGGAGGACTTCAGGTGGTTGGGAGAGCACCTTGGAGAGGTGGCAGACTGTCACTTTTTTGGCATTGCTTCCGGTTCATGGCAGTGGGAAGGCTAGGAATCTCCATATCAGAAGCTTCAACAAGTGGTTGGAGGGCTGATGCATGGAGAAGGAATATGACTTCACTGGGGACAGGGGACCCACCTGGAGCGATGTGGTCCTGTACTCTGGTGAGGGCTGCATCTGTCCAGGAAGGGAAAACAGTCCTAAATGAATGGATTAAGTGCTTCCTTGCGGAGCATTTAAACTAGCCGGGGGGAGGGGGGGGGCAATAGGAGCAAGGAGACTCTTAACAGCCCACCCCTACAGGTTGGAGGAGACAGAAAGGAGAAACAGGAAGGCAAGATGCAGGCGGTAACACCTGAAACAGACATAAAGGGAAAGGCAGAAGAAAGAAGGAAGCTAAAAAATGGGATTGGGGTTGAGGGGAGAAAGCAGGAAGGCAAAGGCATGAATAGAAGAAAGATAGGCAGCAGAACATGGAAAGCCATGGTTACAAATGCTCGCAGCCTGGTAAATAAAATCCCAGACTTTGAGGCATTGCTAGTAGAGGCCGACCTGGACATAGCAATAACAGAAACTGCTACACGCAAATAATGAAAAGGTGGACATTAATGTACGGGGTATGCTCTAATCAGGAGGGGATGGGGAGGGGAGAACGAAGTGGCCATGTATGTCAGGGAGGGTGTAAAAGGCAATGGATGGAAGTACAAGGTAGGCAAGGGAGGCCGAGGCACTGTGGGTCACCCACGAGTCTGGGAAAGGCACAGCGTTCTGCACAGGTGTGATCTACAGGCCTCCAGTGCAGGGGGAGGAGGTGGATAGGCAGCTAGTGGAAGAAATACATGAGATGGCAGCAAAAGGGGAAGTTCTTCTGCTTGGTTATTTCAGTATGTCAGACATGGATTGGACCATCCCGGCAGCTGCTTTAACCAGGAGTAGAGACGTATTAGATTCCCTACAGGAGGCAGGCCTCAGGCAGCTAGTGCTTGAACTCACTAGAGACATGGCGATTCTTGACCTGCTACTGACAAACAGTGACAAAATCACAGAAGTCCAGGTAGGTCAACTGGGGTCCAGTGACCACCACATAGTGTGGTTTGGCTTGGGGAATGGGACACAGTCAAGTCACACTAAGGCTAGAGTCTTAGATTTCAGGAGGGCAGACTTTGATAAGATGGGAAGGTGTGTCAAGGAAGCACTAGCGAGGGGGAGGCAAGGGAGGGGTGATTGAGGCCCAGTGGGAACACATAAAAGGAGCCATAGGGGAAGTAACAAACCAGTGCACTAGGATGATAACCAAAGGCGAGAGATGGAGGAAACCACTATGGTTCTCTAAAGATGTGGCAGAGAAAGTAAGGGCCAAAAGGGTGGGATCAGAAAGTATAAGGGGACTCAAAAGGATGAAGACGGAAGGGGTACCTAAAGTGTCTAAGGAAAGTAGGCAAGGCTGTTAGGAGCACGAAGATGCAGACTGAGGAATGTAGCGCAGATGGTAAAGAATGGGAACAAAACATTCTATAGGTACATCAGCAAAAGAAAGAAATCTAGGGAAGGGATTGTACAGCTTGGAGGGAATGAGGGGGAGTGTAAGGAGGGAGACCTGGAAAAGGCGGAAATACTGAATAAATATTTCTGCTCAGTATTCGCCAAAAAAAGGGTAAAGTCAGGGACCACAGCTGGGGAACAGATACAAAAGTGGGAGAGAGGTCAATACCAGTCCATTTACAGTGGAGAGAGTCCTGGAGGAGCTTCCAAAACTGAAGGTAAACAAAGCAGTGGGGCCTGATGGCATACACCCGAGAATATTAAAGAAACTACAAAGGGAGCTGGCAGTGCCCCTGGCAACATTGTTTAGAGTCGCACGACACACGAGTGGTGCCACAGGACTGGAGGAGGGCACATGTAGTCCTTCTTCACAAAAATTGTGGTAGGGAAGAGGCAGGAAACTATAGGCCGGTCGGCCTCACCTCAGTATTGGGTAAAATCGTGAAGGCACTGCTAAAGAAAGAATAGTGGTGCACTTGGAATCCAGTGGTGCCCAACGCAGCATGGATTCATAGCAGGGAAGTTGTGTCAAACAAATCTGATTTTTTGACTGGCTTCCAAAGGAGGTGAATCGATGGGGGAGGGGGGGCAGTGGACGTGGCCTACCTTGATTTCAGCAAGGCCTTAAACACTGTCCTACATAAAAGGCTGGTCAGCAGGTTGGGTAGTCCGGGCATGGGCCACAAGTTGGTAAACTGGGTTAGAAACTGGTTAACAGATAGGAGGCAGAGGGTGGTGGTAAATTGGATCCAGTCCGAGGAGGGGGGTAACAATTGGGGTACCTCAGGGATCAGTCCTTGGGCCAGTACTGTTTAGTGTCTACATTAGTGACATAGTGGGAGGGCTGGAGGTTAAGGTCCGCCTGTTTGCAGATGACAGCAAGATCTGCAACAGGCTAGATACTCCCAGAGGGTGGAGAAAATTAGATCTAAGGAAACCGGAAAACTGGTCTGAGGTTTTTTTTTTTAAATTTGTTTAACCAGGAGTAGCACACTAAGCCAGAAGCTTTTTTACAGGTGCGACCTTGGAGCACAGGGAAGTTGTGACTTGCTCAGGGTCACACAGTATGCAAGTGGAAGCTGTGGGATTCAAACCCAGGTCTGGTCTGCTGGATGTCACCAGATTTGCAGCTCAGAACCTTAGACCACTGCACTATACCTCCCCTGTGGCAATTGAGGTTCAATTCAGAAAGTGCAAAATAATGCACCTGGGACGCAGGAACCCCGGGGAGAGCTACAAGATGGGGGGAGTTGTTGACAGTCACCAAGGAAGAAAGGGGTCTGAGGATTATAATTTCTTACAACCTAAAGGTGTCTAAGCAGAGTACAAAGACTGCAGTGAAGGCCAGTGGCATGCTAGGATGTATAGGCAGAGATATCACTAGCAGAAGGAGGGAGGTGGTGATTCCACTGTATAAAACACTGGTGAGGCCTCGCCTGGAGTACTGTGTACAATTCTGGAGGCCACATCTTCGAAAGGACATAGGCTGGAGGCAGTCCAGAGACGGGTGACAAAGATGGTACAGGGCTTGCACATGAAAACATACAAGAAGAGATTGAAGGACCTCAGTATGTACTGACTAGAGGAAAGGAGGGAGCGGGGAGACATGATGGAGACCAAGTACCTTAAGGGCATAAAACAAGGTGCAGAGGTGACATCTTTCAATATAGGAGAAGTGAGAGAACAAGGGGGCGTGATATGAGACGGGGGGGGGGCAGGATAAAGGGGAATGTGAGGAAGTGTTTCTTCATGGAAAGGGTGGTGGACACATGGAACAGTCTGTGACAGGAGCTGGTGGGAGCAAACACATTGGGGGGTTTCAAATATGCATGGGACAGGCATAAAGGGACCCGTATTATGAGAAGGTATTAAGAGAAAGCCACTGACCGAGTAGGGTCAAAGGCCACAATCAAGGCTAGGTTTATGGGAAGACTACATGGGCCTTGCAATCCTTATCTGCCGACAAATTCCATGTTTCTATTGACAACCTGTGTATGAACGTGGGTGGCCCCTCTCTCTTCAGTTCTTTTCCCGCCATTGAGTATACTCGCTGGACTTCACAGAGACGCAGCCACTACAGTTGACTGCTTTTTGTTCAGTTTCTTCCATTTTTTGTTTTCTCACCCTGGTTCTTATCACTTTTAAGTGATTGTCGTCCTGTATGTTGTCTAAAGATGCCGCTGAACTTTCGATACTGTGAGTGCGGTGGAAAGATTTACTTAGGCGATGATCACAACGTTGCGTGTGCTGGCTTGGAGAAACCCACAATGTTAAGGCCTGCGAGATCTGTCTGAAATTTAACACAGCTACCTGGCGATGCCGTCAACAAGCCATGCATACTTTCCTCCTGGAACAGCAGGTAGCCAGAATGGAGAGCGCACTCCGGGCCAAGAGCTCCTCTGAGTCGCCAGCCCATTCCTCGGGTTTGCAGTCCTTCAGGGCCCAAGAGAAGTTCTCTGGAAATCTCAAAACACTGGGAGAGGGAGAAGTAAAAGGCAATCCCCACCACACACACACACACACACACACACACACACACACCACCCTGCAAGGCCCCTGTTGCTTAACTTGGCTTAGGACAGCAGAAGGCCATCGCCGCTTCCAGCACTGACACTCCTGTCACTTACACCCTCGAGAACCCACAAGGTTGGCTCAGGCAGTGAGTTCCACCTGTCCTGCTATGACCAGTGAAGGCTCATCGACGTTGGGGCGCCAGTCACCCCTGTCGATGTTGCAGAGTGCCTCTGCAGTTAAGGCCACCATCAGCGTGCAGACAGTGCTCTCCTCCTGTTCAGACATACTACAGCGCCTGGTGCCACCTCCTCCTACACCAGGCATGGTGATGGGGCCTGTCGAACCAGCCCTCGCTCCTACGCCTGCTAGTTTGATGTGTCCGACTCCCTCCAGGACGTCAGTGTCCTCTTCCCCCTGTGACTTTCAAGGCCTGTGGACAAGGATCAGGAATACAGCCCTGACCTACATGAGGAAGAAGAGGAGGAGGAAGGTAGTAGGACCCCATCTGGGAGATCGGGCTCCACCATTTCCACCAGGAGTGAGGACTCCACCTTAAATACTCCGAGGTCCCATTTTGAAGACCCCTCTTTCATCTCTATGATGAAGCAGCTCCAAGCTGCAGTGGGGTTTGATGCTGAAGAGCAAGACATGACTAGAAGGAATTTGGTGGAGCTCCTAGAGTTGCTGGGTTCTCCACTCTTGATCATTCCTCCTCTGTTGGCTGTGCTAGAGGATGCCTCCCTGGCCGCCAGGCACAGTCCAAACATGATTCCTGCCATGCCCAGAGAGGTGGACAAGTTACACTAGGCCCCCTCAGGAAATCCCTTTTTTGCAGGCCAGCCTAAGGCTGATTCAGTGGTGATAAATGCAGCTCATGATAAGTATAAGGTGCGTATGCATCTCAGTTCGCTTCCCCCAGATAAGGAATTGAGAAAGCTGGACCTCCTGGAAAAGAGAACCTTTGCTTCTGCCACATTGGGCCTCAGAATAGCAAATTATCACGTCCACATGATCAGATATCAGAATACCTTCTGGAAAAAGGCTAAAGCAGATGCTCAAGGCCCTCCAGACTGGGGCTGATGTGGGTAAATGCCTAGTAAGGTCTACCTGCAACATTTCTGATGCCTCAGCCAGAGCAGCTGTGGCTGCCATCTACTTAAGGAGACATTCTTGGTTGAGGGTGTCAGGATTTGCTACTACATCCAGCAAATCATTACGAATGCCCCTTTCAGGGGATACAAGCTCTTTAGGGCAGATGTGCAGAATATCCTCTCCAGTCTGCAAGCCTCAGGAAGGACTCTGTCAGTCCATTCCCTTTACCACACACAGCCGAAGGTGCCCTTTTACAGGGCTACTGACAGACCTAGGTCATGGGCCAGACAACAGAGCAAAATCAGAACAGGGTCAGCTTTGCTAGCCACAGCCTTTTCCACAGGTGCCCACTCTAAAGCCTGTAGAGGTTGAGATGTGGCCGCGGCGTCCGTATCTGCTTCAGCATGACGGCTTCTTAGACGCCCACCCTCAAGTATTAAATCTGGAGGTGGTGGTAGGGGGTCACCTTCACCTAAACAAGTGGAGGAAGGTTACAACAGATGCTTGGGTTCTACAGTTAATAGAACTGGGCCACACTCTAGAACTTGTGGAACTGCCTTCAGACCTTCCGCCAATTTCCTCGACTTATCCTGCAGACCACATACCAGTGCTACTAAAGGAAGTATGCACACTGCTCCAGAAGAGGGCCATGGAACCAGTTCCCTGGAATCAGAAGAACAGGGGGTTCCATTTTCACTTCTTTCTAGTCCCCAGATCTGCAGAGGATTTGAGGCCCATTCTGAATTTGAGAAATCTGAACTTCTGTTTTCAGTACAAGAAGCTCAGGATGATCATTCTTTATTTTAGTTTCTGTTAACTGTGCTGGGTGCACTAGGCATACATATGCCTGTTTTCAGGCATTCTGCAAGGCATGCTGCCCATCATACAGAAAGGGGACTGGAAATGCTCCTAGGATATGCAGGATGCTTACTTGCATATCAGCATTTGTTGCCCCCAAAAAGGTACCTCAGGATCTTGCTTCGAGTGGGAGCTCTTGAAGCAGGCTGTTACCATAAGGGCTATGCTACCTGGCACTAGGACCCCACAGAAACCTTCTAGCTAACTGTCTTCAGCTGGGACCGCCTCGGACACCGGCTCCGCCCCAACATCAGCCAGTGGTACATAAGGGGGCGGTTCCCAGCCCCACCGCAGTTCTTTTCCCGCCATCGATCCATCTACTTCGGCTCTTCAGTTGCCTTCCAGAACCACATTTGCACTTTCAGTGGTTTTTTCTATTTTCTTGAAGAAAAGTCCGCTTTTCTTAGTTTTTTGCTTCTTCTGCATGTCGTCTTCGCCATCCTGTGTCTCCTCTACTGAGAAGAGGACCACCTGTGCTTGCAGTCGACAGATCCGGCCAAGGACAAGCATGAGGCCTGTGTCTGCTGCCTGGGGTCTGACCACGACACCATGGCCTGTCCCATCAGTACCAGCTTTACTGGCTGGACTCGCATCTGCCGCCTTAAGACACTAAAGGCACATATCCTGGAGCAGCAGCTGGCCGTCATGCAGAGCTCATCATCTGAGAAGTCTGCTTCTTCCTCTCATTCTTACAAGCACAAGGAAAAAGGATCTGGACCAGCGCAAGTCCCATGAGAAGGACAGGGATAGGTCTAAAGGGCGTTCGCGCTCCTGGTCTCCACACTACAAAGACCTCGGGCTCTAACTCTGGGGGCTCAGATCACTCCTCCCACCATTCTCATCATTTCGCTGGTCGGCAGGACTCCTCCACTGCTGCCAAGACCCCGACATTGGGGAGTGGAAAACGAGGCTCAGGCTCCTCAACCCAGGCCTCGGTTACCCTGCAGGCGAAGGCCACACCCTTGCGGTCACCCTCCTCCTCAGGGGTTGGGACCTCCTATTCTTCTAGCGTGGGGACCTTGGCCTCGTTGCACAAGGTCCCGGCATCGGTCTCTCACAGGGCTCCAGATAAGACCAAAGAGCACCGGGATCAGGAGTTGGTCTCCAAAACCGATCTCGGCCTCTCAAACACTGATAGTCCACAAAGCCGTCGGCTCCAGACCCTGTCTCGTCCATGCCAAGGTACGTACATCGGATACGGTCTCTCTGGACCTCACTAGTTCTCTGGTCCAAGGGCCCTCTACACCCGATGACCAAGGTGATTGGTCTGCCCCTTCCCCCAGGGATCAACCAGAGCTCCCGTTTCTTCCTGTCGCTCCACCCACACCAGGTGACAAAACACCTCGCTCCTCGGCAGGCACCATGGTTCCCCAGTTTTCCATGGCGGAACTAACTGAGATCTGTCAGTTCTGGTGGAGCCAGGTTAAACAAGATGTCCTTCCCCCGCAGCTGGACGTCACCCCGAATCCGGATACAGACAAGGACCAGAATTGGGTGGGGGGGACAAACCATCCTCATCCACTCCAAACTCGAAGTCCCGCTCTTACAGTCCCACAGACTCCTGTGGCAGGACTTTGCACCAGGAATGGCGCCATCGATGTCTCTTCCACTCACCGAGTACCTGCTGACTTGGCTCCTCCAGCCATAGGCGGTCTGACAGCCGGCAAAGATTGGCACTCCACCAGCCATTGCCGGTTCTCTAGTAGGCAGCGTTCAGATGAAGGACGCAGATCTTTCCTCCAGATCTAGATCTGCTTCCCTCTCTTCTAGAGATCCCGGATCGGACTCTTAATGCTTCGGAATTCTGACCGATCTCCTTCTAGGGATAGACATGCCTTGCCAGAGGCGGACACCCCTAGATCACCTCCTGACGATACTACCTTTATGGACATCATGAGGCATATCCAGACCTCCAAAGGATGGGAGACTAAGGATCTGGATCCAGAGCACTGGAGGTTGGCCAAGTACCTGAGGCAGAAGGAGCCAAAGCCCTTGGTCGTTTCTCCTTTAGTGGATACATTCTAGGACCTCACCAGAATTACCTGGAAGCATCCTTCCTCCACTCTGGCTGTCTCTAAGAAGTCAGACAGGCTGTACCGGGCACCAAGGGACGAGTCTTTCCTGGTGGAGCACCCTCAGGCAGACTCGATGGTTATCACAGCTGCTTACGATGAGTCAAAAAAGCTGAAACACCTCAGCTCGCAGCCTCGTGATAGAGTCCAGATTTCTAGATCAAGTGGGCAAGAAAATATATTCTGCCTCCACCTTCTCTATCAGATCTTTTAAACTTTCTCACACTCACGATCCAGTACCAGAATGCAGTGTGCAAGAAAGGACTAGAGGTTGCTCAGGCCTTGCCAGACTCTGCCCAGAAGACAGAGATCCTGGATATCCTCAAATCTGGATCGGACGTAGGCATTAATGTCCTGAGGACCTCGTACGATACTGCAGATACGACTTCTAGGGCAACGGCATCCGGCATTTGCCTTAGGCGTTACGCCTGGCTTAGTCTCCGGATTCTCCCAGGATCCGTAGTCCGGTATCCTGGACCTTCCCTTTCAGGGTTCCGTACTATTTGGGGAGGAGATGGAGAAACTGATCTCCCATCTCCAGGATACCGACAAATCCATCTGGTCTGTCGGCAAAATATACAAGGGGGACCAGAAGCCTTTTTGGAACTGGCCCTTTTGGAAGCCTTCAGGGCAAAATTTCCACAACCAGTTCCAGCAGAGAGGAGGCTTAAAGAGGAAGGTAACAACCAAAACTCCTTGGAGCCCTACTTCTAGAGACCCCATCTCCTCCCAGCCCTCTCTGCCTGCTTCCAGCTTTGCTCAGTGACTCGCTGCCTCCTCTGGTGGAGGCAGTAGGGAGTTGCTTCTCCCTCTATCTAGAGGGATGGAGCAACATCACCACAGACCTCTGGATGTTGAATCTGATCAGGAGAGGACATACTCTAGAGATCCTACAGATCCCTCCGGACAAGCCACCAGGGTCCTCTCATTATCCTCCTTCCCACATACTCGTATAGGACAGATCCAGGCTTTTTTGCAGAAGTGGGCAATAGAGCCGCTCCCCCCGGAACAACAGGGGCAGGGCTGTTACACTCATTTCTTTCTGGTCCCAAAAAAAGACTGGAGACCTTTGTCCCATGCTGGACCTCAGCTCTCTAAACCTCTTTATTGAGTACAAGTGGTTCAAAATGGTCACACTTCAGGCCTCATTCCTCTCTTTCACCAAGGGGGAGGAGACTAGCTCTGCTCTCTGGACAGGCAGGGCGCCTACCTGCACATACGGGTCTTTCTTCCCCATCTGACATTTCTGAGGATCTTAATTCGAGAGGATTCCTGCAGTAGGTCATAACATGTAGGACTGCGCCCTCTGACTTCAGGCCCGCATGGCAAGTTTTGCTAGCAATGTCTGGCGGGGGACTCGTCATGCGACTGACGTCAGCATGATTCTCAAACCTGTGGACAGGAACGCTCCTCGGCCGCCTCCCCTGGTGATTGTACAGGCCTTGTTCTCTGCTTCTCTTAAGCCCATTAAAATGGGCTCTAAGACAGGATCCTAGAGGAGCCCGCCTGGCCATAGATAAGTCAGGTTCTTGCCCAGAGAGAACTTGCTCGACATCAGCAGATAAGCTGGTCTGGTGCTCCTTCCCTGCCCGCCTGGCTCATTTCTCCACCGACCGATAAGTCGGGGGGGGGGTGGACTCTGGCTTCCTCCTGGTTGAAGCTCACTCGTCAGGGCTGGCCACAAACCCGACGTCCGGCTGAGCTCACTAACCTACCAAGGCCAGCCCTCCGGTCTGGTTTCCCCTGACAGGGAGCCTTTCCCTCCACCTTTGATGGTGAAACCTCCTGTGCTTGACTCTCTACATGGAACAGAGGAGGAAGTGGGTCCCCTGGATGTGGCAATTTCTTCACCCACTGCAGCGCAGGTAACCCTCCAGGAACCCATGGATAACACTCCCGGGACTGTTACGTTGGAGTTGGTTCCTCCACCATCTTCCAGGGACCTTCCTATCCCGTCGGGCCCTCTCTCAGCCCCAACGCCAGGGGTCCCTCCACCGGGCTCCGGGCCTTTGACCTCAGGTGCCCCGTATGACTCTTTGGACTGCCTCCATCAGGCCCCCTGAGTCTGACGCCATCTTTCCTGATGCCTGAAAACCAGACGCTAGGCTTCCTGGCACTGGCCCCCAGTGCCAGATATTCTGACACTGGGGCCTCCCGATGCTGGATAACTTGCCAGGTCCCTAGGGACTCCCTTGGACCATCATGGTATTCCCCATGGTCTGTCTTCAGGCTGTGTACATTACCCGGGCCTGTTGATGCCAGGCTACCCAATGTAGGCTTCTTTCACCCACAGCTTTTACCCTGGATATCAGGCACCAGGCTATGGCCTCACTTATCAGGCCCCAGGTTACCCTTCCCCCTCATTATCCAGGGACAGGTTACCAGTACTTCCAGCCTCCACCTCAGCAGGACCTCCAGGCCATGTTCCAGACCTGGTGGCAGGAGGCCAGATCCGAGTTGGTGGTGGATTTAGACAAGAGACTGCCGGCCCCGGTGGCAACCCCCACCCCACACTCCTCATCTCCTGTAGGTTCACATAGGTCAGGCTGTTCCACCATGGCACACATTTCTGGGGGCGCTACTCCAGAGGTCAATCTGACCGAGCCTAAGACCTCTGACAGGAGGGACTCCTCGGACTCTGAGGCTGACTCCACCGACTTGTCCTCCGGAAACCTTTCGGAAGCCATGATTTCCAAGGGTAAGGAGTCTCCCAAGTCTCCTCCCAAAGACCTCTCTTTCACCAAGCTCCTCCGCATCCTCCAACAAGCTAACCATTGGAATGCGAAGGAGCAAGACCCGAAATGCAAGCACCTAGCAGAGCACTTGTACTTAGCGGAGGCCTTACCCATTCGGATCCCCCGTGGACGGAGCCTCACAAGGATCTTGCCTCCACTATCTGGCAGATACCTCACTCCATCCTGGCCGTCCCCAAGAAGGTGGACCGGGCCTACTATTCTTCTGAGAGCGCTCCTTATCTATGCTTTCGCCCTAAGGCAGACTCCATCGTGATTGCTGCGGCTCACGACCATACTGCCAAACCTAAACATATGAGTACCTCCCTTCCTGACAAGGAGTCGAGGCAGTTAGATCAGTTCGGCCGTAACATCTTCTGCTCCTCTACATGTGCCTTACGTTCCTTGCACTTTGTAGCACATTTGATTTCATACCAAAAAACTACCATGGCTCAGCTCGAGGCTAGGCTGCAAACTGTGAAGGACTTGGACCTTAAGTCAGAGCTCACCAAGGCCCTGAGGCTATCTAAGATCTCTTGTAGGCATGCATTGAGGGCTACCTGTGAGACTGTAGATGCCATGGCTCGCTCTTCGGCAACAGCAGTCTGCCTCAGGCGCCACGTTTAGCTCCATATTTCCAGCCTCTCCCAGGACATTCAGGCAGCCGTACAGGATGCCCCCTTTGGAGGATCCATGTTATTTGGAGGCGATACCAAGGACATCATCACAGGCCTCCAGGGCAGCGGGCAGGCCCTGAGATCAGTTAAGGCCATGTACACGGCGGACTTTAAGCCTAAGCAGCCCTTTCGGTGTCAGCAAAAGCGCCAAGGCAAACTGCCTTTTAACAGGCGTCAAAACAAAAGGAGAGCATCGGGACCTGATGTTACCTCTCCCCCTCCCTCCAAGACCCAATGAGCTGCAGGCGGTACCTTCCCACCCATTCCTTCACTTCCTGACTCCTTCAGTCCACCTCAACCTCCAGATAGTGGAGCCAGTGGGGGAGGATTTGCCTTCCACCTAGCAGTGGCAGGGCATCACTTCGGATTCCTGGGTCATTCAACTCGTAGCAAGAATGCACACCATCGAGTTTCTGGAAGAACTTCCAGACTCTCTTCCAGGACGATCTCATTATCCCTCAGATCACTAGCACTGGTTAGAGAATGAGATCCAGGCTGTACTCCGAAAATCTACGATAGAGCCAGTTCCCTGGGCACAGAGGGGAAACAGTATTACTCCCATTTCTTCCTCATTCCCAAAAAGATGGGCGGTCTCAGGCCCATCTTAGACCTCAGCCAGCTGTACCTTTATGCAGAGTACAAAAGGTTCCGCATGCTAACGCTCCAGGGACTCCTGCCCCTGCTCCAAACAGACTGTTGGCTTTGTGCACTGGATATGCAGGATGCATACCTGCACATTCCGGTTTTCCTGGGCCACCGCAGCTTCCTGCGGTTTTCTTTCAGAGGGGAGCACTTCCAGTTCAAAGCCCTCCCCTTTGGCCTTTCCTTGGCAACCCGGGTCGCACCTGAAAATAGGCACCTGGTTGTCTAGTGCGCTTACCTGGTAAACAAAAACAAATAAATAACCAGAATCTTCAAGTGCTTGGTGGCAGTGGCACTTCTTCGCCAGAGAATTTGTGTTCCTGGATGATTGGCTCATAGCAGCCCTGTCCAGGGGCAGCCTGGAGGATTCTCTCTCCTCCACCCTGGACCTTTTTGCATGACTGGGTATGGTCCCATCCCAGCACCTCCAATTCACTGGGGCGGTACTGGATACGGTCCAGGGCAAGGCCTTTCTCCTGTTGGACAGAGTGGATACTTTGCAGGAACAAGCCAAGCTGATAGCCTCCTCCAGCCATGCCCCAGCCACGGTGTTTTTATGCCTCCTCGGCTTGGTGGCCGCGGCCATTCCGACAGTGCCTCTGGCCAGGCTGCACGAGTCACCCAGTGGACCTTATGAGTCCAGTGGGCTCAGGGTTCAGATCACCTGGATCATCTTATTCTGGTGTCCAGTGCGCTCAGGAAGGACTTCTCGTGGTGGCACGACCCTCTGAACATGTCTCGGGGAGACACTGTTCAGGCCCTCCCCACCCTCTTGGACCCTCACCACAGACTCATCGAGTCTGGGTTGGGGAGCTCACCTGGGAGACCACCTACCCAGGGGAAATGGTCCCAGTTGGAATCCTCGCTCTACATAAACATTCTGGAAAGGAGGGTGGTCCTGTATGCCCTTCAGGCCTTCCAGTCCCCTGTAGACTGCGGGAATACTGTTGGTACAGACTAACAATATGTCCGTGGTCTGGTACATCAACAAGCAAGAAGGCACCCGATCGTATCCCCCTGTGCAGGGAAGCGATGCGGGTCTGGTACTGGGCAGTCCAGTACGGTCTACATCTCATGGCCGTGCACGTTCTAGGTGTACGAAACATCCTGGTGGACAGCCTCAGCCATACCTTACCCCTAGCTCACGAATGGGAACTACACCAGGGAGTGGCAGAAAATCTGTTTCACTGTTGGGGGCATCCAGAGGTAGATCTATTCACCTCCCCATCCAACGCAAAGCTTCCCAAACTTTGCTCACTCGTTCAAGGGCCTGGTGTTATCTGGCTAGACATGTTATCTCTCTGTCGGACAGGGAGGTACTTGTACACCTTCCCTCCCTTTCTGCAGAAGGTTCTGCTGAAACTTCAGAGGGGGCACAACTGTTGCTGATCGTCCCCCTTTGGCCCAAGCAGATTTGGTTTCCACTCCTATAGCAGTTGGCTGTGGAAACCCCAGTACCTCTGCCTCTTAGGTACGACCTGTTAATGCAGAATCACGGCAGCCTGGTGCATCCGGGCCTCAGGTCCATACGCCTCCATGCATGGTTCCTTCAGACATAATCGCAAACAGTTTTGGAGTTTCTGACAGGGTCACCCAAGTTTTGGTGGAGGACAGAAAGCCTTCCACTAGAGCTACTTACACTATGAAATGGAAACAGTTTTCCATTTGGGCAGCCTCAAAAGAGAGGGACCCTCTTTCTTGCGTGGTGCCCCAGGTTATGGAGTACCTCTTGCACCTGTCTGACTTGGGACTCTGTTACTCTTCATTAAAGGTCCACCTATATGCTATCTCTGCCTAACACTCCCTGGTGGGCGGGAAGAAGATTGCTCAGTTGAAGGTATACAAAACATTTCTGAGAGGGATCCTCCATCTGAAAACCCCTATACGTACCCCCCTTCCCCCTTGGGATTTGAATTTTATTTTGGAAAAGCAGAATTTACCTCCCTTTAAACCAGTAGTAAGCTGTGAGATGCGCTCTGTCTTGGAAGGTGCTCTTTTTAGTTGTCATTTCTGCTTGAAGGATTTCCGAGCTTCAGGCCCTGATGTGTAAGGAGCTTATATGATTTGCCACAGAAACTGGATGGCTCTGCATACAAATCCTAAGTTTCTTCCCAGTGTGGTTCCTACGTTCACTCTGAATCAGACCGTTGAACTGCCAGTCTGTTATCCAGTTTACGCTAATAGGGGTGAGGCTGTCCTGCACACTTTAGATGTGCACTGGATTTTGCGCTACTACATTAATAGGACTAAGGATGTCCGCAATGCGACCAGCTTTTTGTTTCCTTTGCCTCCAAGATGCTGGGGTCGTTAGTCTCTAAGCAGTGCTTGTCCAAATGGTTGGCTAATGGCATTCATTTCTGTTACCAGAAGTACGGCAAGCCTCATCCGGGAGAAGTCAAAGGTCATTCCACCAGAGGTGTGGCTGCTTCTGCTGCCTTTTTCAGGAATGTGTCCGCAGCAGATATTTGTGCTGTTGCAACTTAGAGTTCTGTCCACATGTTCACTAAAGATTACAGTCTGGACATTGCCTCTAGGCATGGGGTGAGTTTTGGCCTAGCCGTCCTGCAGGGCCTTCTGTCATAGACCTGCTCTGGTCTTTCTGCAGACCTTCCTTCCTCCCATGCTTCAGTTTGTCCTGGTCAGTTGACTGCTTGGGACTCTGTTCTACATGTTATGACCTACTGCAGGAACCCTCTCAAAGTAAGATAGTACAGTTATGTAAGAACTAACCGTAACTGTAGATCTTCAAGAGAGGTTCCTGCAGTAGATTATATTTTTCCCTCCCTCCTTCCCCCATTCTTCTGTTTGCTCTCGCAGGCCTGTCTGGATTGGGCTCCAGGGATTTTCTCCTTGTCTCCTGTCTCACTCTCCTGGGTCTCCAGCGGGAGAACTGGAAGGCGAACGTGGGGACTGCCCACTTATAGGATCATGCTGACGTCAGTCATGCGACGTCAGGTGGGTGGTCCCCTGCCAGACATTGCTAGCAAAAGTTTGCCATGCAGTCCTGATGCCAGAGGGTGCAGTCCTACATGTTATGATCTACTGCAGGAACCTCTCTCGAAGATCTGTTGTTCTTGCGTAACTGTACTTTCCACTTCCAGGGGAGATATTACCAGTTCCGAGCTTTACCATTCGGCCTCTCCTCCGCTCCTTGAGTCTTCACCAAGTGTCTAGCAGTGGTGTCTGTGGCATTACGACGTCAGGGCCATTACGTCTTCCCTTACCTGGAGGATTGGCTCCTGGCAGCTCCTTACTGAGCTCGGCTACTTCATGCTGTGACACTTCTGCACTCTTCCGAGAGCTGGGATTCACCCTGAACCTTCCAAAGTCATCCCCATGGCCCAGTCAGCGACTCCTTTTCATCGGAGCAGTCCTGGACACGGTTCAGGGCATGGCCTTTCTCCCAGAAGACAGGGGAGATCGCCTGAGGAGCTTAGCCCGAGCACTATCCATGGCTGCCCAGGTCCTGGCCAGGACATTCCTCAGACTTCTGGGGCACATGGCGGCGGCCATTCCTACAGTTTCCTTGGCCCACCTCTACATGAGGGTTCCCCAGTGGATACTCATAGTGCAATGGGACCAAAGGTCAGACGACCTAGACCAGCCAGTCAGGCTCTCAGATCTAGTCAGAAGGACTCTGTCCTGGTGGCTAGACCTCTCCAACCTGGAACAACGGGTCCCCTTCTGGCAGGAGTCCTCGAGATTGGTTCTGACTACAGACCCTTCCGGTCTCTGTTGGGGTGCTCACCTGGAGAATAGACAGACTCAGGGGACCTGGTCTCCAGGTGAGCAGATGCTCCACATCAATGTCCTAGAGATGCGAGTGGTCCTGAACGCTTTGCAGGTGCTTCAGTTAGGCCTTTTGCCAGGCCCTCTTCTCATCCAGACTGATGACATGTCGGTTGTGTTTTACGTCAACTAGCAAGGGGGCACACATTCTTACCCCCTTTGCCAGGAGGTGGTGAAGGTCTGGTATTGGGCCCTGGAACACCACTTAGACCTCACCGCTGTTCATGTTCCAGGTGTCCAAAACGTCTTGGCCAACATTCTAAGCCAGTCTCTGTCCAAGGCTCACAAGTGGGAGCTCCTTCAGTCGGTAGCAGACCAGCTGTTCGACAGATGGGGCCATCCAGAGTTGGATCTCTTTGCGTCTCCACTCAACGCCAAACTTCCAGTTTCTGCTTGCCTGAGCCCAAGCTTGGTGTTTTCTGGCCAGATGCTTTGTCCCTTTGTTGAACAGAGAGGTTTCTCTACGCCTTCCCTTCCTTACCGATTCTCCTGAAGTTAAAGGATGAGGAATCAGAGATGATCCTCATCACTCTATTTGCCCCTGCAGATTTGGTTCTCAATACTTCAGCAGGTGGCAGTGGAGCCTCCAGTACAGCTGCCACTGAGCTCACACTTGCTATCACAGGATCAGGGCACCCTGGTCTATCCGGGCCTCAGATCTCTGTGTCTTCATGCGTGGCTCCTGCAAACTTAAGTCCAGGTATGGGGTCTTCCAGGAGGTGGTGGATGTTCTCATCTCAGCGAGAAAGTCCTCAACTAGATCCATTTATGTCATGAAGTGGAAAAGATTTTGTGGGCTTCACCACGTCACTTGGACCTGCTTACCTGTCCAGTTGATTTGTTTTTTTTAACCAGGAGACGCGCTCTAAGCTGAAGCTTGTTTACAGGTGCGAACTGGGAGCACAAGGATGTTAAGTGACTTGCTCAGGGTCACACAGTATACAAGTGGGGGCAGTGGGATTCAAACCCAAGTCTCTAGGTTTGCAGCTCAGCACCTTAAACCACTGTGCAATACTGCCTCCATGCCTCCAGTGAACTGTCTTAGAGTATCTCCTCTCCTTATCAAACCAAGGCTTGAGCTACTCCATTAAGGTACATCTTTCTCCGATTTCTGCTTACTAATGCACTCCAGGTGTTGGGGGGCCTCACCCAGCTGGATGTGTGCCGCACCTTTTTGCAGGGCATACTGCACATTAAGCCTTCCATCAGAGATCCTGTACTGCCTTGGATCTCCTCATTATGCTCGAAAAACCTACCAGAACTCTTCCCCCACCTGAGCCTGCCGCGAACTGTGAGCTTCACTTCTTTTCTTGAAAAGCGTTCTTTTTAGTTGCTGTTACTTCTGCTTGGAGAGTTTCTGAGCTTCAGGCCCTGATGTGTAAGGAGCCTTGTTTAGTTTCCCATAAGGACACGGTGTCCTTACGTACTTAACCGTAAGTTTTTACCTAAAGTAGTGTCAGAATTTACACTTAAGACATTAACCTGCCAGTGTTTTACCTCAACCACTTGAACCGAGGGGAAGCGATCCTGCATACTCTGGATGTTCACAGGGCGCTACGGTGCTATCTCAACTGTACTGTTCCGTACCGTAAGACGGATCAGTTGTATGTGGCCTTCGCGCCTTGTCAAGGCGCTCCGGTGTCTAAACAGATCTAAGTGGCTGGGGAATTGCATTGCTTATGCTGTGACAAGTACAGTAAACCCCTTCCGGGCTCGGTACGGGGTCATTCCACCAAGTGAGTGGCAGCTACGTTCACTTCTGTGCGTGTAGTGTCTTGATAGCGGACATTTACGCAGCAGCTACCTGGAGCTCTGTGCATACCTTTATCAAGCACTACAGCTTGGACATTGCCTCTAGGAGAAGGGCAGGTTTTGGCCTAGCTGTCCTTCAAGGCCTGCTATCCTGATGCCTTCTTCTGGCAGTTGTACTTCAGCCTCCTCCCAGATCTATTTTGCACCTTTTTCTGGGACTGCTTGGGACTCTGTCCTTATGGTAATAGCCTACTGCAAGACCTTCCCTCTCGAAGTAAGATAGTACAGTTGCATAAGAACTTACCGTAACAGTAGATCCATCTTCAAGAGGGTTCCTGCAGTAGGTCATCAGATATAGGACTGCACCCTCTGGCTTCAGGACTACACGGCAAGCTTTCTCAGCAGTGTCTGGCACGCCCGCCTACCAGTTCTTTCCCGTCATCAACCAGTGCTAGTACCTTGCGATAGCTTCAGCGTCTTGTTGATCGCCATTTTTGTTATTTTTCTGGCAAATTTCAGTCCGAAATTTGCAGTATGTCGTCACAGTCACCACCTCTTAAAGCAAAGAAGTGGTGCACCAGGTATGTAGAGCAAATGCCACGAGACTGTCACTCTCTGCCTCTTTTGTTTATGCCTGTGCCACGACATCGCGGCCTGTTCCAACTGTCAATCTTTCAACCAGGCTACATGCAAGCGACGCCAGCAGGCTTTAGAGGCCCATCTCCTTAAATCTAAGATGGCTTCCCTGGAGAAGGAGATGCAAAAGATCCATGACTCAGCTTCTTTCCCTTCAGATAAGCAAAAGAATTAAAAAGACTGACACAGAGAAGGCATGTCATGAAGACCAGGATCGATCCTCATCCAGCAAGCCTTTGACCAGCAAGGCTCTTTCCCTGCTGCTGACCCTCGTGGTGACTCGGGCAGCTTCCAGGACAACCTCCAGTGCTGCCGTTTTTCAACCAGTTACCACCGGTAAGTCGCCTGCTGGCTCCTTCTGCGATCGCCCAGTAAGTCGGACCCTGGCTCCTCTGGGGCCCGGCTGCCAATGGGTCGGACCCCACCCAGAAGCAGCCTGTGGTCCGTCCAGCTCCAACCAGTGGCCCGTTCCGGTCCTACCTCCGCCTGTTAAACACCGCCTGGTAAGTCTGCCGCCTCTGGTGACCGCCCAGGCATTGCTCTCCCATCGGGGCTAACGCCACACCACCTGACATCCAGCAGAGCGGTCTGACTTCTTCCAGACAGCCTTCCCACAGGCCTTACCTGGATGGGAGACTTCCTTTACACCTCCCCTGGTGGTGTCCCCTGGCCAGCAGCCTACGCCTGGGGCAGAGGAGGAAGAAGGGTGCCTGGAAGTGGTTCTCACCTCACCGGCTTCTAAGGCGGTCCCTCAGTTCCCCCCTAGGGATCACCACCCTTTGCCAGTTACTCTGACGTCGGGTCTCCTTATGTCTGCTGCCCCTCTTGTCACGACAGCAGCATTGTCTGGTGCTTAGCGTCAGTCCCCTCCATCAGGGCCTATCAAAAGGCCTCTCACTCAGGATCTGACTTTTGTAGGGCTCATGTCGGACACTCTTACGTCTGGAACTCTGATATTTGTGCCCTTTTCATCGGCTCCCCTGACGTCCACTGTTATGATGTCAGGCATTTATCCTGGTCCATCCAGGTATATGGGTCATCATACCCTATCATCCGGTCACATTACTGGGCATCAGGCCTTCCTACCTCCGTCGTCAGTCGATGCCTATTTATTCCCAGGGTTATTTCCCGGGATACCAGCAGGGATACCCATACTATCAAGGGTTTCCCCCTCCTCATTTTGCGGGAGCTTCTTTTTATTCGCCCCCAGCTAACACACCTTCTCCTCCTCCTCCACAGCCAGACTTCCAAGTATGATCCAGTCTTGATGGAAGGATGCGAGGTCGAAGCTCGTTTCAGAACTGGAAAGTAGGCTCCCTAGTCTGGGGATAGTACCCCCCGTCCCCTGCACCTCAGTATGCGGTGCATGTCTCAGGTGCTTCCCCCAAGGACATTCCTCTCCTGGACTTTGAATGTCCAGAGGGTGAGGAGCCCCCTGATTTGGACGTCGATACATCAGAATCTTCATCTGACAAGCTATCCCACGGGGGTCAGAGCATCTCTGGAGTCCCTCGAGGACCTTCCTACTTAACTCCCCTGTATTAACCAGCAAGTGGTTGGAATTCAGAGAATCTGGACCCCATGCAAAAACGCTTTGCAGAGCATCTCGGTTTAGTGGCTGCCACCTCTATTCCAGTTCCTCCCTGGATAGCTCCTCATGAGGACCTGACTGTCACTATTTGGAAAGTGCCACACTCTTTTTTTTTTTTCTCCTGCTGTCCCCAAAAAGGCAGACAGGACTTACCACTCCCTTGAAGGAGTTCCCTTTCTGGACTTGCACAGAGGCAGATTCAGTAGTGATCCCATACTCATGATCATTTCCGGCTAACCCCAAGCACATAAACAGCCCCCACCCCCACCCCACGGACAGAGTCTTCAGATAGATGGAACAATTTGGGAAAAAGGTGTACTCCTCTGCCACTTGTGCCCTACGCTAAGTTAATTACATGGCACATATGGTGTCTTATCAAAAAGCCACACTGGCCAGGTTGGAGGACAGGATCTCCTCCCTGGAGGACTCAGACCTGAAGACTAAGATCATAAAGGACCTCCGCCTTTCCAAAATCTCTTGTAGGCATGCCCTCAGGGCAACCTACGATACTGTGGCCCACTCCTCAGCTATGGCCACCAGCCTCGGGAGGCATACTTGGCTGCAGATTTCAGGCCTTTCAAATGATGTCCAAGCAGCCATTCAGGATGCCCCTTTAAGGGGTTCAATACATTTTTGGAGGGAATACAAAAGATCTGATCACAGGCTTCCAAGACTGTGGTCAGACCCTCAGATCAGTTCTCTCTATGTACGGAGCTGGTACCCCTAAGAAGCAGCCCTTTCGGCATAACCCGAAGCACCAAGGGAAGCAAGCGGCCGCCAAGAAACAAAACAAAAGGCGAGCAGTGGGCTTTTCCTTTTCCTCTCCCACTGGCCACAAAAACCCAGAGACTGGCAGCAGGACCTTTGCCCCCTGACTTGCCCAGTCTTCCTTCCCTCCACTACAAAGTGTGGAGCCAGTGGGGAGAAGATTTGGCCATCACATACAGGCATGGGAGGACATCACTTCGGACACATGGGTACTTCAATTCATATCACAAGGACACATGCTAGAGTTCCTGGAGCTCCTTCCAGACTCTCCTCCTGGTAACTCGCACTACTCCCTGCACCAAGCATCACTGGATGAGGAGATCATCAGGTCTCTGGTGCAAAAGGCCGCAATGAAACCTGTGCCTGTCGCCCAGAGGGGAAAGGGGTACTACTCACACCTCTTCCTGGTCCCAAAGAAGATGGGCGACCTTGGACTATTCCTGGACCTCAGCATTCTGAACCTCTTCGAGTACAAGAGGTTCCGCATGTTTGACTGTTCAGAGCCTTCTGCCCTGCTACAGCAGAATCACTGGCTCTGCACCCTGGATATGCAGAATGCCTACCTGCATATCCCGATCTTCCTGGGCCACTGCAGTTTCCTGAGATTTTGTTTCCAGTGGGAGCACTTTCAGTTCACAGCCCTCCCCTTTGTCCTGTCTTCAGCACCCAGGGTTTTTACCAAGTACTTAGTGGTGGTGGCAATGTCTTTATGCCGCCAGGTTATAGCGGTGTTCCCGTACCTGGACGATTAGCTGATTTCATCTCTGTCCAGGGACAGCCTTCTGAACTCGGATCTTGGTTACCCTGGACCTTCCCCCCACTGGTGATCAGTCAATTTCCTCAAGTCATCTTTAACTTCTTCTCAGAACCTATTGTTTATAGGGGTGGTTTTGGATACGGTCCAGTGCAGAGCATTTCTCCCCCTCAGAGTGGAGACTCTCCGGGAGCAGGTCACTTTGGTGATCTCGTCCAGATCTTTTCCAGCCAGAGCGTTGCTACTCTTGCTGGACCTGATGGCAGCCTCTATCTCCACAGTTCCTTTAGCCAGGTTGCATATGCGGATATCTCAGTGGACTCTTCAGGTCCAGTGGGATCAGTGTTTGGACGACCACCCTATTCTGGTCTCCAGAGCAGTTCAGAGGGATCTACAAAGGTGGACTAGACCCTCTCAATTTGTCCAAGGGACTTCAATTACGAAGTTACCTCCCTCTGTGGACCCTCACCACGGATGCTTCGTGCTTGGGCTGGGGAGCGCACCTGGGGGACCATCGGACCCTGGGTTCATGGTCCCAAACAGATGTCATTACGCATCAACATTCTGGAGAAGAGGGCGGTACTGTACGCTCTGCAGGTCTTTCAGACCATCCTTTCAAAGGGAGCATTTCTAATCCAGACAGACAATAGGTCGGTAGTGTAGTACATCAAACAGGGAGGCACCCGATCGTACCCCCTATGCAGGGAGGCGATGCAGTTGTGGAACTGGGCAGTCCAGCACAACCTGTTTCTCACAGCCGTGCATGTTCCAGGCATTCACATCGTCCTGGAGGACAGCCTCAGTTGGACATCGTCCCTTGCTCACGAATGGGAATTGTCAGGAAGTAGCATACATTCTATTTCAGAGGTGGGGTCACCCAGAAATCTATCTGTTCACCTCCCCATCCAACGCCAAACTTCACAGCTTTTGCTCACTCGTTCCAGAGCCTGGAGCTTTCTGGCATGATGCGTTCTCTATGTTGGAAGGGAAATTCTTGTACACCTTCCCTCCCTTTCCCATTCTTCAGCGAGTACTTCTCAAGCTACAGGTAGAGAATCCTCAAATGATAAAATTGGCTCCTCTTTGGCCGAGGCAAATTTGGTTTCCACTACTGCAACAGCCTTCAGTGGAACCCCCAATTCCTTTACCTCTCAAACACGACCTATTGACTCCGGATCAAGGCAGGCTGGTACATCCAGGACTCTGGACATTGCATCTTCATGCGTGGCTCCTTCAGACATGATCCGATTTTGCTTTGGGGTCTCTCATAAGGTCACTCAGGTTCTGGTGGAACCCAGAAAACCATCTACTAGATCCACCTATGCCATGAAATGGAAGTGTTTTTCCATTTGGACGACTTCTAAAGAGTTGGATCCCTTTACATGCACTGTTCCTCAGATCGTGGAGTACCTCCTCCACCGGTCTGATTCAGGTCTGTCGTACTCGTCCCTGAAAGTCCTCTTGTCGGCCATTTCAGCCTACCACATGCTGGTGGAGTGGAAAACTGTAGCCCAGTTGGAGGTCTCTTAAGACCTTCTTGAAGGGGATCCTCAACCTAAAACCTCACATTCATAACCCCACCCCACCTTGGAATTTGAATTTTGTTTTGGAGAAGCTTACGCTTCCTCATTTTGAACCAGTGATGAGCTGTGACATGCGCTACCTTTCTTGGAAGGTGCTATTTTTAGTTGCCATTACTTCTGCTCGTAGGACTTCTGAGCTTCAGACCCTGATGCATAAGGAGCCTTATTTGATTTTTCACAAGGACTGGGCGGTCCTGCGCACAAATCCTAAGATCTTACTTCGAGAGAGTTCCTTCAGTAGATCATCACAAATAGGACTGATGTCGCCTGACGGGCCACACGGCAGACTTTTCTAGCAATCCCTGACAGGGGACCGCCCACCCGATGTCACGTGACCGACAGCATGACGGTATATAGTGGGTGGCCCCCATGCCCACCCTCCAGTTCTTTTTCGCTGTCACCTCGTGCTAGTCGCTTCGCAGACTTCATTCAGCGATCGTCGGAAAGTTGTTTTTTGCGTGGGTTTTCAAACTCGCTGTTTTCTTCACAATTTTGTTTATTTCATGCCTTCTCCGAAGAAGTGCTCCAAGTGTGGCACTCAGATACCGCACAAAGACCGTCATCTGCCTAGGCCCAGACCATCCAGTCTCCTCTTGCCCCGACTGTCAGTCCTTCAACCAGGCTACCAAAAAGCGGAGACAGCAGATGTTGGAGGCCCATCTTCTCAAGGTCTGTTTACTTTCTCTTGAGAAGAAGATGGACAAGCTTAGGGACTCGTCCGAAAAATCTTCCTCTAAAAAGCATAAGGAGAAGACTGGAGAGCGGGCTCGCTCCGCTATCGACATCAGGCCCTCTACCAGCAAGGCTCAGCCACCGTCGAAGCACCCAGGTAAGGAGAAACTTCAGGTGGATAAGCCGGCCTCCGGCTCCTCTGGAGACCGCCCAGCGGCCGTTAAGTAGACTCCCCCGGCTGGGGGCAGTAGCCCAGCCTTGGTCGCTAAGTCGGCCGGGGTCTTACTTCCGACCACGCCTGCTAAGTCGTACGTCCCTGACAACTGCACGGGCTCGGTTCCACCGTCTGGGCCTAACGGCGCATCAACCGGCTTCTGGCGGGACCGAATGGAGACGGCCCCGCTCCCTCCTGTTCTTCCCTCGCATACCACCACGGACACGTCCGGCGAGGCCAGTAGGGACGCTGGTGAACCTGTCGATTTCTGGGGTTCTTCCCTGTGCTCCCCCGCCTGGGACCAGGGTCAGGAGGCTCCTTCTCGGCTGGAAGGCCTTTCTCGGGAGGCCCCTCCTCAGCCCGAGGGCGAACTGCCAGCGTCTCCAACGCCGCCAGTCCCTACAACAGTCCCGACGCCGGGATCGGTGGTCAGGCCTGTTCCATCGGCCCAGACGCCGGACCCAACTCCTACAACTGATACTCTTTGTCCCGTGCTGACACCGGATCCCCTTCCGGCGCCAGATCAGGTGATGCCGGTGCTGATGTCTGTCCCTCTAATGTAGACTGTCCCGATGCCAGATCCTAACCTGATTTACACAACAACAGGTCCGACGTAGGTTCCCCCGACGTCAGGGCTGACAACGGGGTTTTATAACCATCCCCTCACTGTCCCCATTACCCCCACGGGTATCCCGGGGATCCTTACCCGGAGACTCCCACTCTTGGATGGAGTCCATTATGACAGTTTTACCAGGGTTGTCATCCCTATACCCATTACATGGGTCCTCATGGATATTATCCTCCTCCAGTTGCCCCTCTCCCCCCCCCCCGCCTCAACCAGCTCCAACTCCACCCGCTCAGGTTATGCTGGATTTCAAGTCCTTCCTTCAGTCTTGGTGGCAGGGAGCGAGGTCGGAGTTTGTTTTGGACCTGGAATCAGCTACGTGGCCCATATGGTGTCCCACCAAAAAGCGACTATGGCCAGGTTAGAGACGAAGGTCAAGTCTATGGATCCTTCACCTCTCAAGGAGGAACTCGCCAAGGATCTCCGCCTCTCCAAGATCTATTGTAGGCATGCTTTACGGGCCACCTACGATTCAGTCGATTCCGTGGCCCGTACCTCAGCGACTGCCGTTGCCCTGAGAGAGCACTCCTGGCTTTGCTTCTCGGGCCTCACTAACGAGGTTCAGTCGGCGATTCAGGACGCCCCATTCCGGGGCTTGGTCCTTTTTGGAGGCAGCACCAAGGACATCATTACAGAGCTACAGGACAAAGGTGTTGCCCTTAGATCTGTTCGGTCTATGTACCGATCGGGTGCTCCTCAGCAATAACAGAAGCAACCCTTTCGGAGGAGGATCTGGAGACTGGGAAATCCACTCAGGCGCATCGCCAGGGTAAGCGGAAGGCCACAGGTACCCTCACCCCTCCTGCCTCCATGAATCTGCGACATTCAGGGGATCCTCACCCTGACCGACCCGCCACTTCTTGACTCCTTGGCCCCACTGCCTCCTCAGCCTCTCGGCGATGAGCAGGTGGGGGGGGGGCACTCTCCACATGCAGGAGTGGAGGGCGATTACCTCCGATGAGTGGGTCCTGCAACTAGTCGCCTTAGGTCACACCATAGAGTTACTGGAGCTTCCTCTGGGAAATCCTCCATTGAAGTCCTCATATACTCAGGATCAGGCTATCCTCGTTCAAGAGGAGATAAATTCGCTCTTACTAAAACAAGCAATCGAGTGAGTTCCCTCAGGACAAACAGGAAAAGGCTTTTACTCCCATTTTTTCCTGGTTCCAGAAAAGACCGGGGACTTCCAGCCCATCTTAGATCTGTCAGCTGAACCATTATGTCGAGTACAAGAAGTTTTGCATGCTGACACTCCAGAGCCTCCTTCCGCTTCTGTTGGAGAATCACTGGCTCTGCACCCTGGATATGCAGCATGCCTACCTACATATCCCTATTTTCCCCAGCCACCGTCGGTTCCTGCATTTCCTGTTCCAAGGGGAGCACTTCCAGTTCAGAGCGCTTCCCTTTGGGCAGTCTTTGGCACTTCTTGTTTTTACCAAGTGCCTAGCGGTGGTTACGGCGTTTTTACACCGCAGAGGGATTGCAATGTTTCTTTGCCTGGACGATTGGCTACTAGTGGTCCCATCTAGGGATGCATTGTTGGAGGCTCTGTCATTTACCCTGGACCTGTTCAATCGACTCGGGATCACTGTCAACGTGCCCAAGTCATACCTTATCCCCACCCAGAGACTGCAGTTTATTGGGGCGGTCCTCAACATGGTCCAGTGCAGAGCTTTTCTTCCTCCGGACAGCATGGAGACTCTGGTCCACCAGGCCTCCAAGGTGGCATTTTGCAAGACTGTCCTGGCCCGGGAGGTCCTTCGCCAGTTAGGCCTCATGGCAGCTTCCATTTGTACCGTTCCCCTAGCCAGGCTTCACATGAGGATCACTCAGTGGTTCCTGACGGTGCAGTGGGACCAGCTTCTGGACGATCTGGACCATTCGGTCCTCATCTCTTCAGCGGTCTGGAAGGACCTTCTATGGTGGATGAATCCACACAATCTTTCCTTGGGGCTTCCATTTCGAAGCCCAGCACCCGTCACCACTCTTGCCACGAATGCCTTGAACATGGGGTGGGGTGCGCATCTGGGGGAACATCAAGCCCAGAGACTTTGGTCCGGCTTGGAGCTTTCTCTTCACATCAGTGTTCTAGAGCTCAGGGCGGTCCTGTATGCCTTACCGGCCTTTCAACCCTTGCTGCCTGAGGGAACACTGCTGATCCAAACGGACAGTGTGTCAGTGGTTTGGTACATCAACAAACAAGGAGGAACCCGGTCGTACCCTCTTTGCAGGGAGGTGACCAGGGTGTGGAGCTGGGCAGTCCAGCACCACTTGTCCCTAGTGGCCGTGCATGTACCGGGGGTCCTAAACGTCCTGGTGGACAGTCTCAGCAGATCGCGGACCCCTGCTCACGAGTGGGAACTTGATCAGGAAGTGGCGGAACCCATCTTCCAAAATTGGGGGCGGACGGAACTCTACCTATTCACCTCCCAATTCAGCACAAAACTTCCTAAGTTTTGCTTGCTCGTTCCAGAACCAGGTGCTTTCTGGAGCGACGCATTATCTCTATCCTGGACAGGGAAATTTTTGTACGCCTTCCCTCCATTTCCCATACTGCAGAGGGTCCTCCTCAAACTACAGGCGGAGAAGGCCAAGATGATTCTCATCGCTCCTCTTTGGCCGAGACAGATTTGGTTCCCGCTGCTTCAGCAGCTATCCAGGGAACCACCAGTTCCACTTCCATTGACACACAGCCTCCTTACTCAGGATCAAGGCCGTCTGGTTCATCCGGGGCTCAGGACCCTGCATTTGCATGCATGGCTCCTGCAGACATAGCCATTTCTCGCTTTAGGGTATCCTCTCGAGTGGCACAGGTCCTTGTCGAAGCCAGAAAAACCTTCCACCCGTTCCACTTATGCCTTGAAGTGGGAGCGGTTTTCCATTTGGATGACCGCGAAGGGCTGGAACCCTTTTTCTTGCTTGGCCCCACAAGTCATGGAATACCTCCTTCACCTATTGGACTCTGGTCTAGCCTATTCCTCTCTGAAAGTGCACCTCTCCGCTATCTTGGCGTACCACGAGCTGGTGGATGGTAAACCCGTGGCTCAGTTGGATATCTCAAAGACCTTTTTGAAATGGGTTCTCCATCTGAAACCCCCCATCCGCAGCCCAACACCACCATGGGACTTGAATTTCGTCCTGGAAAAACTCACCTTACCTCCTTTCGAGCCAGCTATGAGCTGTGACCTACGCTTCCTATCTTGGAAGGCGTTGTTTCTGGTTGCTACCACTTCAGCTCGGAGAATTTCGGAGCTTCATGCGCTGGTTTGTAAGGAGCCTTACCTGATTTTTCACCGGGACAGGGTGGTTCTCAGAACCCATCTGAAGTTCCTTCCAAAGGTGGTGTCTGAAGCTACTCTGAACCAATTGGTAGAGCTTCCAGTATATTATCCGGCTCCCGCTAACAGGGGTGAGGCACTCCTCCATACGATGGACGTTCACTGGATTCTCCAGTGTTACACACACCGAACCAAAGATTTTCGCAATTGCAATCAAATGTTTTGTCTCCTTCGCACAACGAACATGAGACAAACCGGTTTCCAAGCAGGGTCTTTCCAAATGGCTGGGCAACTGCATTAGATTCTGTTATCAAAAGTATGATAAACCCCTTCCCGGGCTCTATCGGGGGTCATTCTACTAGGGGCATGGCCACTTCTGCAGCCTTCCTTTGTGATGTTTCTGCAGCGGATATTTGTGCTGCTGCTACTTGGAGTTCTGTCCATACCTTTACCAAGCATTATAGTTTGGACATTGCTTCTAGGTGGAGGGCTGGCTTTGGCCTAGCTGTCCTGCAGGGTTTGTTGTCCTAGGCTGGGTCTTTTCGGACTTCAGACTTTTCCGTGGATCTTGTTTTGCCCCCTCCCTAGTTTCTTTGTCTCTTCTTAGAGGGACTGCTTGGGACTCGATCCTATTTGTGATGACCTACTGAAGGAATCCTCTCGAAGTAAGATAGTACAGTTCCGTAGGAACTTACCGTAACAGTAGATCTTCGAGAGAGGTTCTTTCAGTTGGTCATATTTTTCCCTCCCTCCCTTCCCTCATTTTATTTTTTACAGGGTCTCCAAACCTGTTTGCGCCTGCTGTTAGGCCTCTTCCTGGCTCTGGCGGGAGAACTAGAGGGCAGGCGTGGGGACCGCCTACTATATACCGTCACGTTGACGTCAGTCATGTGATGTCGGGTGGACGGTCCCCCGTCAGGGATTGCCAGAAAAGTCTGCCATGCGGCCCGATGTCAGTCCTATTTGTGATTACCTACTGAAGGAACCTCTCTCGAAGATCTGCTGTTACGATAAGTTCCTACGTAACTGTACTTTTCTTCCTAAGGTGGTTTGAGTTCATGTTGAATCAAACTGTTGAACTCCCGGTTTATTACCCTAACCATTCGAATGGGGGGAGGATCTCCTTCACTCTCTGGATCTTCACAGAGCCCTCAGATGCTACGTTAACTGTACTAAGGAGTGCGTTCCTGCGGAATGTTTCTGCTGTAAAAATCTGTGCGGCAGCAACCTGGAGTTCTGTCCATACGTTCACAAAGCATTATAGTCTGGACATTGCCTCTAGGTGTAGGGCCGGGTTCGACCTTGCCGTCTTGCAGGGCCTACTGTCTTAGGCTGGTCCTGTGCTGTCTTTCTGTTGCTCCTCCTCCCATGAGACTCTGGCTCTCTCTGAGTGGCTGCTTTGCGATTCAGTCCTTTATGTGATGACATACTGCAGGAACCCTCTTGAAGTAAGATAGTATAGTTACGTAAGAACGTACCGTAACAGTAGATCTTTGAGAGAGGTTCCTGCAGTAGGTCACCTTTTCTTCAAGTTCTTTTGCATTTTCTTTCAGTCATTCTGAACTGGGCTCCAGGATTCTATCCTTTCTCCTCTCTCATCCTCATTGGATCTCCGGCGGCAGAACTGGAAGGCGGGCGTGGGGACCGCCCACTATATAGGGTCACGCTGATGTCTGTCACATGACTTCGGGTGGGTAGTCCCCAACCAGACACCACTGGAAAAGCCTGCCGTGTGGTCCTAATGCCAGAGGGCACAGTCCTATATGTAACCTACTGCAGGAACCTCTCTCGAAGATCTGCTGTGGTACGTTCTTACGTAACTGTACTATCTTCAAGAGGAGCTCTTGCAGCAGGTGCTGCTTTCCCTCTCTCCTTCCCCCTGGTGAGTCTCGGCATCTTTTTTACGGCAAGCTTCTGCCCAGTCTGCCTGCCGGCCTTACCAGCAGGTCTCCGGCAGGTGAACTGAGGTGGGGCTGGGGACCGCCCCCTTTTATAACATTGGCCAATGTCGGGGCAGAGCCAGCGTCTGTGGTGATCCCAGCTGAAGACTGCTAGCTAGAAGGTTTCCGTGGGATCCTAGTGCCTGGCAGCATAGTCCTTATGATAATAGCCTGCTGCAAGAGCTCTTCTTGAAGATCTTATGGTAAGTTCTTATAGAACTGTACTATCTTACTTTGAGTGGGACTTCTTGCAGCAGGTTATTACTATAAGGACTGAGTTTCGGGGGGGGGGGGGACTGTCATTTCAGGGTACTGTCCTTTGGCTTATCAGTGTGACAGGTATTTACCAAGAGCTTGTCTGTGGCGGCAGCAGCTCTCGGGAGACATGGACTATATGTCTTCCCCTATCTAGACCATTGGTTGCTCAAAGCTCAGTCCAAAGAGCAACTGTCTCAGACCCTAGCGCATGCCAGACAGCTGTTCAATTCCCCTAGGGAGCATTGTCAGTGTGACCAAGTCCATCTTGACCATTGTCAGCATCTGCAGTACATAGGGGCAAGTCTGGACATGTTCAAGGCTTAGGCTTCCTGCCCCAGAACAGGGCAGTGTCTAGTGTATAGGCCTAGTTGGTTTACAACCACAGGTACTGTATAGCAGCTTATTTTAGCGCCCTCTTTATTTAACGCGGAGAGGGGTGCAATACTATTTAGCACCCTATTGAATTGGTGCATTAGCTTCATGTCCAGTTACAGCACTATGCTCCCTGTAATATTAGTGATAAGCTTATTTTAGCACTTTTGTCGGTTAAGCAAATATAGCGAAAATAAACTGAACGCTGATATTTCCTGCCATACGGTACGTCACGGCCAGGACATTCCTGAGACCGCTGGGCCTGATGGCAGCAGCCGCTGTCATGGTACCCATGACCAGGCTGCACATGAGGATCTCTCAATGGAAATTGAGTCCAGTGGGATCAGCACATTGATCTAGAACAACAGGTTCTGGTAACTTTTTCTGTCCGCAAGGTGCTCCAGTGGTGGATGGAACCCAGCAATTTGCTGAAAGCTTTCCTTCCTCATCACAGGCACTTCATGGAATGGGCTGGGGGAGGCACATCTGGGAACTCACCAGACCCAAGGAACATGGACCAGAGTGGAGACCTCGCTCCGCATAAATGTCCTAGAGATGAGGGCTGTTCTTTGGTCTTCAAGCCTTCCAGAGCCTCTTGTCCCCACAGCATCCGCTGGTGCAGATGGACATCAGTGTAGTAAACTCACAAGCGGGGAGGACGGGGGACTCATTCTTACCCTCCTGTGCAGGGAAGCAATGAGGGTTTGATACTGGGCTCTAGAACACGGCCTAGAGCTGTTGGACATCCACGTACCAGGCATCCAAAATGGCTCAACAAACGGGCTAAACAGGTCGCAGTCCAGAATGCACGAGTGGGAGCTGCTGACCTCCATAGTAGAAGACCTGTTCGATAGATGGGGTCACCCAGAGTTGGACCTTTTTGCATCCCACTCAATGGAAAACTGCCGCTTTTTTGCTCAGTTGCTCCAGGGCTTGGAGTTTTCTGGTGAGATGCATTGTCCCTCTTTTGGAAAGGGAGGTTCTTTTACACCTTCCCTCTCTTTCCTCTGATTCAGAGTGCGCTAGTCAAGCTCCAGATGGAGGGAGCTACTCTTAATTCCTGTGGCTCCCTTGTGGCCTCTTCAAATAGATTTCCATTGCTGCAGCAGTTGGTGGAATCCCCAGTACCTCTGCCATTGTGCAGGGGCCTACTATCATAGGAACCCTGGTTCATCTGGACCTCAAGTCGCTCCATCTCTATGCCTGGCTCCTGATGACATAGCCAATGTGAGATTTGGAGTGTTCCTCCAAAGTGGGTGATGTCCTGGGGGCTGCCAGAAAACCTTTCACCAGGGCCACTTACTCCATGAAGTGAAAGCGGTTTGCTTTGTGGACCACTTCCCAACACTTAGACCCCTTCACTTGCCCAGTGAATCAGATTCTAGAGTATTTATTGTCCTTTTCAGATGCAGGGCTGCAGTACTCTTATATCAAGGTGTATCTGGCTTGTATTTCAGCTTTCCATATGCCTATTGATGGCCATGTGGTGGCACAGCTAGAGGTGGCCCGTACATTCTTGAGAGGCATCCTGCACTTGAAGCCTCCCATCCTCAATCCAGTCCTGGCTTGGGACCTGCATTTTGTCATAGAGAAAGTTACTTTGACTCTCTTTGAGCCTGCCTTGATTTGTGCTTTCTTTCTTGGAAAGAGTTATTTTTAGTTGCCATTACGTCTGTTCAAAGGATTTCAGAGCTTCAATCTCTGTGTGAGCCTCCTTATTTGATTTTCCACAAAGACATGGTAGTGTTGCGTGCCTACCCTAAGTTTTTACCAAAGGTGTTGTCAGAGTTTACTTTACATCAAACCATCCACCTGCTAGTTTATTTTCCTGAACATGGCAGTCATGGGGAAGTGTATTGCTCCATACCTTAGTTGTATATAGAATACTCTATTATGTTCACTATATGAAGGCTTGCAGGAAGTCCTCGCAGCTTGTTTTCTTTGCCCCTAGGAAAGAGGGCGTACCGGTTTCTAAAGAGTGCTGTCCAGATGGTTGGCTATCTGTATTACTCTTTGTTATAGGAAGTACGGTAAGGGATGTCCTGTGGTTGTGCGTGGCCATTCAGCCAGAGGTATGGCCACTTCTGTTGCCTGTTTCAGTAATGTATCAGCTTCAAAAATTTGTGCTGCTGCAACTTGGAGTACTGTCCACACTTTCACTGAACACTACAGTCTGGACATTGCCTCTCAAAGGGCAGGCTTCAGCCTGCCTGTGCTTCAAGGCCTCCTTACTTAGGCCTATAGCCTCCAGCCACCCAGACTGTCTTTCTGTCAGCACTTCTTGGGACACATTCCATAGGTGTGTCCTGATAAGAGAGATCCTCAAAGAAGATAGAACAGTTACATACTTACCGTAGCAGTAGATATTTGAGAGAATCTCTCATCAGGCCGTTCTGTTCCACCCTCCATCCCTCTTAGACTCTGAACTTCTTCTCTCCTGTCTCTCTCTCTCCAGGACAGACTGCCTGCTGTTTCCTGCCTTGTCTGATAGCTGGAAACTCCAGTTGTGTGTCTGTTCCGTAGGAGGAGGTCCTTTGAGTATGATCTCTGGTGGGGAACTGAGGAGGGGAGATGGGCCGCCCACGTTTATATGCAGTGTGTCACCGTCCGGCATCATCATGGGTGGCCCCTAGTGGACTGCTTACAAGAAGTTTCCGTGTGGTCCTAGTGCCTGGCAGTTATAGTTCCATAGGTGTGGCTTGATGAAACGGATTCTCTCGAAGATCTACTGTTTCAGTAATTAACTGTTCTTTTCTACACACCGGCATGCCCCCTCACTCAGTCGGGTCCAGACAGACTCCACTGCATCTCTGGCACTTCTCAGGGTTTCAACCCAACACGTTCACACCCACACACATGCTGTGGCAGGGCCATCAGAGCTGTGAACGGTAGTGGGATTTCATGAAGCGTCCTCTAATAGCAGTTTGGGCCCTAGGGCACCAGGATCACTGTGTGCGATGTGGGCTTTTTGTTTTCGGCTTGTTCAGTCCTGCCTCCTAGGATGCCGACATGCCTTGACTCTAGAAATTCCAACAGTAATTTCCCAAAGTGAGGCAATCTGGTGCCATCCCCCGAATCGGTGGAAGACTTTCCATTTTCTTCAGGGAATGGGATCCATATGACAACCGACGGATGGGCCCTGGACATTGTGAACAAGGAATACCTTACAGAGTTTGACTCAAAGCCTCCACTTCCCCATGTTGCTCCAGTACCACTGTTTTCTGACCTCACCAAGAGACTTGCATTGCTTCAGGCAGTAATGGACCTACTGCAGAAAGGGGTAATAAAACCATTACCCCTGCCAGAGGTCAACAGAGGTGTATGCTCCATCTTCATTGTTCAAAAACAAATGGGTTTTCAGTCCAGTATAGGATCTCGGGTTCCTGAATTGTTGTCTGCGGCAGGTCTTTCAAGATGGAGACTCCTTTGGCCATCATCAGGGAGGTTCGCCAAGAAGACTTCCTAGCTTCGATCAACTTACAGGACACCTGTTTACACATCCCCATTTGAGATGCCCACGAGCACTGTCTGAGGTTGAAGATCCATTGACTGCCACTTCCAGTTCTGAACCCTTTTGTTTGGGCTTTCCTCAGTCCCAAGAATCTTCTCAAAGGTTCTGGAGGTAGTGATTCCTTACCTACGCAGTCAGGAGATTCAACTATTTCCCTATTTGGACGACATCCTTATCTGAGTCCACAACGCGAGTGGGCTCAGCAAGCAGTTACAGGGTTTATTCGTTGCGTGAGCTTAAAAATCCTGCAGTTATGTTAATAAACTAGCATTGACATGAAACATGTTTACATTATAGAAGGTATTCAAACTTTTTGAAGGCCTAATCCTGCTTTGAGGTGTATGTCCTGAAACGCATAAGGCATAAATATTCTTAGAACAATTTGGGATTGAAATTAACTTCTTTATCCAGTGGGGGAGGCATTTGGGAAAATCCACTAACCCCCATAGATGTTCAACTGGCCTTTAATGCTTGGGGAGCTCTTTTCCCCTAGGGTCTTGCAAATGGAGAGTGACTGTGGAATTTGAGATAAAATGGGAATTGTTGCCATGACTCCCCTTGTCATCTGCCTGTTTATGATGACTGGGCTCTGACAGCAGCACCTTTCTTCCCTCCTGGAGGTAGAGCAATCGGCTGCCTTTACACTCTCACCACTCCTGTCAGCTGGTAGGGGTGTGTGCGAATGACAGGTGGCTCCTGCTTAGCCTTCTGGAAGCCAAGCTCACCATTTCTGTGGTGTGCCAGTCCCTAGATGATCCCCTTGTGGGGTTTCAGGGCTCATTGGAGCCCCCGTTTTCCCGAGCAATACATTGAGCCAGTGCTATGTTAACTTGCTTTTACTATTTTATAGAAAATTTACCAAAATCTAGTGGTGCTCAATTAAAATTAAAAATTTGTTAAAACTTGTTAAAACTTGTAGGGTTTAGCAACAAGATTTCTGACTGACTTTAACATCAAGTTGTGTAAAATATCTCTAATCTGTACAGCTGACCTGCTAAGCTAATGGTGAGGGAAAATGCTGAAATGCTTTTAGCTGCCTTGCCAGTTTGTGGTAGTCGTTCCCCACAGGTTTTCTGTTGTCTTCTGACATATTCTCTTCTCTAGTTCTGTTAGTTTAAGTGGTGCAGTTCTGTCTCCCCCAGCCGTGCTGCCTCTTTTTTCCCTTGATAGGCCCCGCCTCCGGGGATGATATTTATTACTCACTGGTCTCTGGTCCCTTTCCATATAATTAGCTGTTCAAAACCCAGGAGTCCCTCAAGTATGCTTAACTGCAATCATTTACCTGGAATGAGCTGCCCCAGAGCTTAGAATTGTATGCTAGTTAGTGTTAAAATGAAGTTCAGAACTGCTGTGTGATCATGCTTACCCTGAATTCTGATGGCAGATTTATTTCTTCGCCTCTAGAAAGCAGTCACCCCAAAGTCTTCGCTACACTTCAACCTATTAGTTTATTATTTTGTCTCGCTTGCGGATTGGCCAGTAACTGCAGTCCCTTTACCTTCTTAGTTTGTTTTTCCCATTGTCGAGTGCTCACCGTAGGAGCTTCCTCACCAAAATTGCGTTGCATACTTCCCTTAGTTTGTTGCCGCTGTAGTTCGACACTGTTCTTTCTCAGCACCATTTTGCATGGTGCCATTTATTATTTTAACGTTCCCTCGTCATAGTTCGGTGCCAGACTATTTTCCTTTTCTTTAATTTTTCTGCGTTGAAATGTCTGGTCCTGAGGAGCATAAGGGCAATGAAACCAAACAGAAGAGGAAGAATCTCATTGGCTTCCCACCACCACACAGGTCGACGCTCCTGTGCAGGCCCCATTTCTGGTCAGGACAAGCGTGACGACTGCTGGGCCTGCCTTGGCGTGGACAATGATATGGATAGGTGTAACACCTGCTTGTCTATGGACTACCACACCCTTGAGAAGCACGTGTGGAGGTGGCACCGTGATCCACCCACCTTTGGAGGCCAGCATCACAACAGGGATGTGAGGTTAAGGTCCCTGGGCTTTTCCACTGAGACCCGTCCCAGTACTATATGAACTGAGGAAGACAAGGGCTCTCCACACATTTGCCTTGCGGAAACATTGGAGACCCTGGGGGAGGGTCGAGTAGACAGTCTAGTTCCTCCAGGAGGCTGTCTGAGCACCACTCCCTGTCTGGCTCTTTGTGCCAGCAAACACTTCCGATCATGAGGTCAAAGCTGTATGCTCGGTCTACATCAGTGGCACCATGAAGTTGCAGCTTGGTACCACCTCAGCTCCTGATACTAAGGCCAGTACTGGTAAGTGAGGTGGTGCTGACTGTAAGACCACACCCCTCTCAGGCACCATTCTCTGTGCTGGAGGAGGGATGGGTTCCGGGACTGATCCCTCCATGGGCGTCAAGATTGTCATTTCTTCCCCTGAATGGTTGGATGACACAGGGGAGGATGATGGAACTGACCTTTAGCCTTTGGACAGGGCCGGCAAGGATGGAGGCCTTTCTGGGCCTGGGGCCTGGTTCCGAACCTTTCTTAAGGCCAGGGGCTACTTCTGGAGTGGCCCCTCGGGCTGTCACCAGGGGTGGCAGCAGGATTCCTCCTGGCTCTCTTCGTGGTGCCAGTTCGGGTCCCAGTGATGAGGACAGGGGGCGGGTGCCGTTCATGGTACTGGGGATATGGCCCGTGCCATTTGGGGTGCTGGGGACGAGGCTGACTCTTCTGGAGGCCCTGGCCTAGTGTCTGGGCTTGGTTGGGTGGTGGGGGCAGGGTCAGTACTGGTGAGGAGATGAGGCAGGGCATTGGACCTATGGCTAACCCCTTGTTCAGAAGTGGGGGGAAATTCTGGCAGGGATTATAGCGCTATTTCATGTCCCAGCTTCTCTGAACTGTCTAGCCCTGTCTCTGGTGGGGATCAGGGCTGCTCTGTGGGATGCATACTTCTCTGCTCTCCCCGCCTTGGGTTGCCCTCCCAGATCACCATTTAGACTGGTCCACAGATGTTTGTCGTACATAGATGGGTGAGTTTTCCGGCCCTCCCTCCAAGCGCGATCCCCTGAGCTTTCTCACAGCCATGGCAGAGGACATGGCCTGGTCACACATGCTGCTTCTCTTCCTCCACCCCGTCTGTCTCTCTCCCCCCTCCTTTGCCAGGAATTTCTGGTCCTCTTGGGTCCATGATCTGAGACCAGTTCAGGTCAGTGGCTGGTGTGTTCCACCAGTTTCACCTCACAGCTTATCAAGCTGTTTTTAGGCCTGAGGTCCCTGTGTCGCTGCTACCTGAATCCAGCTCCTCCTCTCCCACTACCACCTCTGACTAAGACAATTTTTCAGTCCATCTCGTAGAATTCGCTGAAGTTGAGTACTCTCAGTATCAAAAAAGTGAAGTTAAGCTGGCCTGGTGGCGCTGAGGTTTAAGGTGCTGGACACCACACCTCATACCACGCCGACCCCGGGTCGGGAGCGACCTCGGGTATCGGACGGTCAGCCGGGGGTGGGGGGGAGGACTGAGCATCCCAGGGACTGCTCTCCTCCAAGGAGGTAGGGGTAGGACTACCGCGACTATGCTGGCTCCTGGTGGTGACTGGGGGCCGGTGGTACAGGCAGGCGGATCGCTGAGGGGATGGCACGGACGGCACTGGATGTGCAGTGCGGGGAAGCATCATTGATGCCTTGTATGTCTGTGCCATGGGGTGGGGATCCATCAATAAAAAGTATATTAACAAAATGTAAAAAATCCTGTGGCGTGCTTCATGACATC
The DNA here is from genome assembly GCA_016271365.2 of Neoceratodus forsteri. Lineage (NCBI taxonomy): Eukaryota > Metazoa > Chordata > Ceratodontiformes > Ceratodontidae > Neoceratodus > Neoceratodus forsteri. Next base: position 494,046,687 of record JADMNL010000022.1, read on the forward strand.
TGATCCGTCAGCGCCGCACCACTCTGAGTCGAGATAGCTCCTCTTGGATCTGGACTGTCTGCTTTCCACAGTGGTTAGGTACATACCCGCCGTGAAGCAGCTGGTGAGAGGAAAGGAGTTGGTCGAGCTCAGGTACTGGGAGTGGTGCGGTGCTGCAGATCCAGACTGATTGGGGGAAGGGGGGGGACCATAGGTAACACCCCCGCCAGCCGAGGAGGGAATAAAGAAAGCAACATAAAAAAAGTGAAGTATGTGGGGTCACTTGAAATCTTAACACAATAATCTTTTCCAAAAGATACTTTTTCTCTTTTTCTTACTAGCCCTGACGTTTCGCACCTTATGGATTTTCAGAGGGCTTCATAAGTTTCTGTAAATTAATTCAAAAAATCATTTTAAGTATACATACATTTGAGCGAGTCATAAATGCTTATAAGTCTGGTATATATCTTTGTACAGGTAAATGCTGTTTAATTCCTTTCCCAGTATGCTCATTGATTTCCTTGTAACACCTGTTACTTTCTCAAATATTGTTTTCCACCACCTAAATAGGTTGGTTCAAACTGAAAATAAAGCTCAGAAGCATTTGTTTGCCATTTTCTATAAACTATCTCTTTTAAGTACACATTCTCTGCAGTGTTTCATATGACAGTAAAAAATGAAAAATGGCTCCATGAGAAGCCTGACTAACCCCATTGTAGAATACATGCAGCACTTTAAGCTGTTCTCTGTTTAAGCTCTGATAGTTTCTTGATCTGTGTAAACGTAGTACTGAGTTTTACTATTTAACTTATTCTCTTCTAACAATGAAGCTCAATTAACATATAAAGCATCATTTCATTACCTTTATGTTCAGTGTTTTTTTTCTTGCTCCTGGGCAATGTCCTGTGTTTGGCTTTCAGTTTGCAAGTGTGTGTTTTGCTACATGCTTCCTCATCTGTTAATTTTGCCTGCCCCTCCCAATCAGCCCTCATTTTCCTCCCTTACGAACACTCCCCAGTGCCCTACACTGTCTGTAGGCCTCTGCTGGTAATGGGAGACAGTCAAAGGGATGAAGGTTGTGGAGCCTAGAGGGGGAATAGCACCTTATCGGAGGGTCTGCCAACCAACACATAACTAAATACACTCCCAAATAAAAGCTAACCACACCAGGAATTGATTTTATACAGTAGGAGTGAGCAGATAACCCTTTAGATAAAAAAAGGTATTCTCACTGCAGTGTGACAACTCTAGTTCTAGGAGCGTGGATATGTTGTTCATCCGCACACTCTGGAATGTCCCTTTCCCCTTTATATCTCGCCGGAAAGTCTTCAAGCTGGCTCCTCCCACCCACCCAGGTGGTAAATACCTCGACTCCGCCCCATGATGCCAGATCTTCCTTTCCGCTGGAAGATTCAGGTTCCCTCGTGCTACTTCAGCAGTTCATAGGCCCTGGATTCTCAACGACTGTTTTCACCGCAAACGCTTTCTCTAAAACTCGTTGATACGATTCCGATCCGAGCGCATTGGACGTGGAGGACAAATCGTCCCCGGATTTCGCCGGTTTCCCTGCGGACAGAAAATGTTACACACTGATCCCCACCTCTCCTGTGTCTACTGCTTAGGTGTCGTGCATGACACCGCCTCTTGCATCATCTGTCTGGCCTTCCATCCCAATGTCGTGGACGACCGCAAGGCGCGCCTAAAATTGGGGAGACCGGAGCTTTGCAATTCACTGGTGAAATCGAAGGAAGGCAAGGTGGGCGGTCTCTGCAGCCGTGGGATCCGCTGAACAGCTCGATCAGATGGCAGCTTTCGAAGAAGCTGCTCAAGCTTCGGCCAGCCGAAGTTTTTTCGTGTCTCTCAACCTTGGCTCTACCTTTACTGGGTCCTTTTAGGAGTTGTGCCAGTCTTTCCCCACCAGGGGTGAGGCACCCTCAGGCTCGCACTCCTCCCACCCTAGGAAGAGGGACAAGGACCCCAAGTCGTCTTCACCCCGAAGGAGACGTTCCTGGGATTGAGAGAGGTCCGACTCTCAGGAACTTGAGGTCTCGACTTCCGTCGAGATCGCTTCCTCGGCTGCTGGCTTCTCAGACCTTCCGTCGGGCCAAGGCACCGAGGTTGAGGAAACGGCTGAACCGGCAAAGATATCTCTCGACCCAGTCGAACCTTTGTCGCCAACTCCAGTCGACGACTCCTTAGAAAGGAAACCTATCCTTTCCTTCTCTGACGAGGAGACTCAGCCCTCGGGTGTCCCGATCGAGGGAAAGGTGCCAGAACCTCGGTTCTCTCAGACTCCGTCTTCTCCCAATCGAACAAGCCAACCCCGTTGGTCTCGTTCGAGGACCAGGGCCCCTTCGGTCGAAAAACCGAAGGACGGTCACAAGCACTCCAGGAAGAGGCATCACCACTGATCCTCCGCCGACGTTATGAGGATCTCATGTGGCAACAGCTGATTCTGACCAGTCAAAAGCCCGGCTCACGACAGCACCGGCTTCAATGCCAGCGGCCTCTCAGGCGAGCGCCAACCCCTCTGGATCGGTTCCCCCACCCATAGGGCCGGTACACATTCCAGCTCGGCCTATCTCGGTCTCCCCACCGATATTGGTGGAACCACCGCCTAAGCAGCCTCAGGAAGGGGCTCCCTCGAAAAAGGACCGGACAGACACCGTTGTCTGTCCATTACTGTTGTCCCCGATTGCCCTCAGCATATCGAGGGAGACATGGGCGGGAGACCTTTTATATCCCAACTCTTCGGACTCTGATGCCACTGGTCTGCACTCACATCCGGAGGATGACGAGTCATCAGTGGCAGGCTTGGAGGAAGGTCCTTCCTCTTTTCAGGGCATCCTCCACCTGATTTCCGAATTGACCGGAATGCCCTTGGAGCCTATCCAAAAGAAGGCGGAATACCCACTCACGGATATCCTCAAGAAGGGGGATACCCCAACAGAGGCCTTTCCAGTGGCCAAAGCCATTGTTGGCCCGGCCCTTGAGCTATGGCAGCGCCCTGCCTCCTGCCCAGCTCAGTCTGCCCGCATGGCCCGCGAGTATATGGTACCAATGGGGTTCCTGGCGGGGTTCACAGAGCATCCCTCAGCCGAGAGCCTTGTGACTGCTTCTATGTTTAGACGCACGGGTAGCTCAGCTGACACTGACCGCCCTCTGGACGAGGAGTCCAGGAATATGGACCATTCTGCCCAGAAAGTTTATGCAGCCTCATCCTTGGGCCTTCGTCAGGGCAGCTCAGCTGTGATCATGGCACACTTCTCTCATGCCCTCTTGGAGTCACTAGATGAAGTCCTCCCTCATCTCCCAGCGGACATGCAGACCATGGTGAAGCAAGTCCGTGACCAGGGCCGTGCTGTTGCAAAACAGCAGCTCCAGAAGGCCCTGGACATTGGAGACTCCTGTGCCCGCTCCTTAGCAGCCGCAGTGGCCACTCACCGCATGGCCTGGCTGAGGTTATCCTCCTTTCCAGCGGATACTCGGCACAAGTTAGTTGACGTGCCCTTCCTAGGCACCGACCTCTTCACTCTGGGAGTGGCAGGTCACCTCCAGTGAATAGAGCAGTCCAATGCTGCCTCTGCAAAGGGTTCTTCGGGCAAGAACCAGAAGAAGCCCCTTCGGCACTCTTCCTCTGTAGTTAGGCAGCCGTCCTATCAAGGAGGCCAGCAGCAACAGCAGGCTCATGCAGGGTCCTCAACAGCCCCATAAAGGAGGCCGAGGTGCCGGACCAGGAGCCTTCTCCTCCTCTAAGCCTGCTCAGTGACAGGTCAGGGGTGGCCACCCCTACACCCGTCATGCCAGCTCTGGGTCCTCCCGTAGGGGGGGCCGGCTCCGCCACTTTCTTTCCGCCTGGTCCGATATCACCTCGGACAGGTGGGTTCTGGAAGTGGTCGGCCAGGGACTACCTCTAGAATTCAAGCAGTACCCTCCCAGCCAAGCCCGCGCCCCTCGGGAGGAAAGGATCTCAGCTCGCACTGTTGGCCCTTTGGGACAACATTGCTCAGCTCCTCCGCAAGGAGATGGTAGCTCCAGTGCCGGATCCTCCTACAGATCCAGGTTTCGTGTCCAGGTACTTCCTGGTGCCCAAGCGGACGGGGGGTTGACGCCCCATTGTAGGTCTCCACGACATGAATCAATATCTCGTGTCTCGCACCTTCCGGATGGTAACTCTGAACCAGATCATACCATCTCTGGAGCGAAACACATGGTTCTGTTCACTGGATCTGCAGGACGCATTCTTTCATGTCCCAATCCGTCTGTCCCACCAGCGGTTCCTCCGCTTCAGGGTTGAAGGGACCCTGTACGAGTTCCGAGCCATGCCGTTCAGCCTCTCGGGTCTTCACCAAATGCGTTGTAGTGGTGGCAGCCCATCTTCGGCTTCGAGGAATTTGGATATACCCCTATCTCGATGACTGGCTCTTTGTGGGTTCCTCCCTTCAGGAGGTGGAGAGGTCCAGGAATCTGGCCCTCCAAACCTGCTCCCAACTCGGCCTCCTTATCAACAAGGCCAAGTCGGAACTTGTGCCCTCTCGGGTGATGGACTTTATCGGGGCAGAGCTCGACTCTCGTCAAGCCAGAGGTTGGCTCCCCGGCGGACAGGGCGGAGGTTCTCTCCTCCTTTGCCCAATCATGTCATGCCACAGTTCAAAGCAGGCCTCAAACAGCACCTAAAGTCTAGTTCACAATGCACCTGTTTCTCAGGCCATACTTGAAAGACTAACCAACACCTCTGGTTAAACCTGAACAGATACCTAGAAAAACCTGCCCTCATCCCAGCCTAGCCAGGAGCACCAGTAAGCTATTAATCCTCCTTACCGCTCTGCATACTGCCCCCCCAACCCCCCTTCTCCCACTTTCCCAACCATAGTCTATAAATGGACTTTTTGTGGTCTCCAGGGCGAGCCACCCAGAGAATCATCCAAGACATAACCTAAATCCTCTTACAATCGTTTTGTTTTCAACTGTTTGTCTAAAATTATCATGTATTACTCTTTAATTGCCTAATGTGCTGAATCCTGTAACAACTGTATTTGTTCTGAACCTGTAACCACTGTATTTGTGTCTTGTACTATTTGTCCACCCTGACGTGGAACATTTGTAAAAGAGCTCACGCTCAAAGGTCTTCCGATATTACAAATAAATAAATAAAATAAATACAATTTCTGGTTGAACACTTGCACTCTGCCCGGGGCTTTCTGCGCCTTCTGGGCTACATGGCGGCGTGCACCTCGGTGGTCCGTTGGGCCAGGTGGCACATGCGCCCCCTCCAATGGGAGCTGGCCATCCAGTGGACTCAGCAATATAGTCACTTCAGCCAGCTGATCACTGTAACCCAGAAGATGTGGGACGCTCTCCAGTGGTGGACCGTCCCAGACCGATTGCAGGAAGGAGTCCTGTTTGTCTGCCCCGAGCTGACAGTCGTCCTGATGACTGATGCCTCTCTCATGGGCTGGGGAGCCCACATGAGGGACAACAGGGCCGACGGTTCTGGACCCCCGAGGAGTCCCGAAGTCACATCAACCTGTTGGAGCTCAGAGCAGTCAGACTGGCCCTATCAGCTTTCGTTCCTCAGCTCCGGGGTCAAGTGATTCAAGTCCAGACTGACAATACCACGACCATGTACTACCTCAACAAACAGGGTGCTACTTTGCAAGGAGGCGCTCCGAATCTGGACCCTCATAAGCCGGTTGGAGGCAGATCTCGTTACCATCCATGTGGCAGGAGTCTCTAACCAACTGGCGGATGCTCTCAGCCGCTTAGGCCAGGCATCTCATGAGTGGTCTCTCCATCCAGAGGTAGCTTACAATCTGTTCTCCCGTTGGGGCAAACCGTTGGTGGACCTGTTTGCCTCCAGGGAGAACACCAAGCTGAGACTGTACCGTGCTCGCCCCCCTCAGCAGGGCTCACTGCAGGGGGATGCCTTCTCGAGGCCGTGGACCCCAGGCCTCCTCTACGCCTTCCCTCTATTTCGCTCGATCCACAAGGCGCTACTCAAGGTGAGGAGGGACAAGGCAAAGGCGATTCTAGTGGCCCCAGATTGGCCCCGCCAGTTCTGGTATCCAAATCTCCTCAGCCTCAGCTGCAGGGCCACGGAGCGGCTTTGTACATGCCCAGACCTGATATCATTGAACCGGGGGAAGGTATTCCATCCGGACCTTCAATCCCTGCACCTCACAGCCTGGTACCTGAGCAGCTAGAGTTCCAGGCTCTGGGTCATTCCGAGGATGTCTACACTGTGGTGGATGCATCTCGTAAGGATATTGACCAGGAAATGTTATACCTTTAAATGGAAAAGATTTTCCATTTGGTGTCAGGTTAAAAGTCTGGACCCCTTATCCTGTTCTGTGGCTAACATTCTTGACTACCTTTGGTCTCTCTCCAAAGAGGGTCTACGGTCATCGACCCTTCGGGTGCACCTGGCAGCCAACTCTGCTTACCGAGCGTGGGCCGGTCAGCCGACATTGGCACAGGAGACAGTGGTCGGGCACTTTTTCAAAGGCCTGGATCACATTTCCCCTCCGGTGCATGAACCTCCACCTCTGTGGGATCTCTTGATGGTTTTGGCAAAGCTCGTGGGCAAGCCATTCGAATCCCTGCACAAGTGTGAGCTCTCTAACTTGTGGAAGACTGCCTTCCTGGTGGCTATCACATCAGCCAGAAGGACAGGGGAAGCTCCAGGTACTTTTGGTGGACTCCCCTTATCTGGTCTTTCACAAGGACAGAGTTGTCCTGCGTCCCCACCCAAAATTTCTTCTGAAGGTGGTGTCAGAGTTTCACCTTAACCAGGTGTTGACTCTGCCGGTATACTACCCTACCTACACCTTGGACGCCGAGTACAGGCTCCATACTCTGGACCTCAGATGTGCTCTCTCCTGTTATAAGGAGAGGACGGCGGAAATTCGTGAATAGGTTCACCAGCTGTTTGTCACCTACGCTGAAGCCGCTTCTGGCAGACCTGCAGCAAAGTGGACCATTGCTAGATGGATTGCATCATGCATTGGTCTGTGCTATGAGTTGGCGGGCAAGGAGCCTCCCAGAGGGCTAAGAGCTCATTCTACCCACCATATGGCTGCATCGGGGGCTGCTTCCAGGGACATCCCTATCCATGAGATCTGTTGGGCTGCTACCTGGAAGTTGGCAAACACCTTCATTGCCCACTACCACATTGACTTTGAGTCATGCCGGGATGCTGGGTTTGGGGCCTTGGTTCTCCAATCTCTGTTTCCTAAATAGGGGGTGTGCACCTTGCCTCCCCTCCTCCCGGAGAACTGCTTGGAGTCTGCCAGTGTGTGTTGATGGACAACATAATCACACTCCTAGAAGAACGGGTTACTCACCTGTAACAGTAGTTCTAGGAGTAGTATATGTTTTTCATCCACACACACCAACCCGACCTCCCTGGTTTTAGGTGCACCACCTTGCTTCCAGCGGGCTAAGATCTGGCGTCATGGGGCGGAGCTGAGGTATTTACCACCTGGGTAGGTGGGAGGAGCCAGCTTTAAGACTTTCAGCCAGATTTAAAGGGAAAGAGACATGCCAGAGAGTGTGAATGAACATATATACCACTCCTAGAACTACTGTTCTAGGGACATGGATATGTTGTTCATCCACACTGTCTGCAGGTATCCTTGCCGCTTAAATCTTGCCGAAGGTCTCAGCTGGCTCCTCCCACCCACCCGGGTGGTAAAACTCTCGGCCCACCCAAGACGCCAGATCTTCCTTACCGCTTGAAGCTCAGGTTCCTCCTTAACGCCTATATAAGACTGGTTCTAATTCTTCAATTTTCGAAATTAAAGTTTTTTGCTAAAAAGACTTCGGTCTTCTCTCCCTCGCGGCTACGATGGACAAATCGACTCCCGGTTTCCGGAGATGCCCTTGCGGGCAAATGATGTCTCGGACGGATCCGCACTCCACATGCGTCTACTGCTTAGGCCTTGAGCACGACCCGCAGGCTTGCGACCTGTGCTCTTCCTTTTCGGCCTACGTCCTCGAAGACCGTGCTGCCCGTTTACAACTGGGGCGTCGCGAGAAGCGATTTCCTCCGGTGAAGTCAAAAGAGGCCTGGTTGGCGGTGTCGGCGGCGGGCTCGGCGGATCAGCTCGAGCAGATGATCGCCCTCGAAGAGGAGGCGGGGGCCGCTTCTACCTCGGCTGCGGCATTTGTCCCGCTCTCTCTCGGTGCCTCTTATTCAGCTTCTTTTAAGGAGCTTTGTCTGACCCTCTCGACTAAAGGTGAGGGACCAACTTCTTCTGGACTGTTTTCTCGGTCCAAAGAGAGACAAGGTGTGTCTCACCGTCGGCACGGCTCTTAAGGGCCAGGAAAGATCCCTCTCGGTGGTCGGCCGTGGAAAGCTTGATCCGACTTCTGACCGACCACTGTCTCCACGGTGTCCCTGTCAGGCCAGTTGACCGAGACTCCCGTCGACGCGGTCGAGATTTTTCTCGACCCGTTGGACGGGTTGTCGGCTGGAGAAGCCGAGAATCCCCTCTCCCCGGTTCCCCCGGTGGGAGTTGAGGACCCCGTTGGCTCGTCTGTGCCTCCGGTTCCGGAGCCTTCGGTTGAATCTTCCGAACCGAGGGGAGTGCCGGTTCCCCACGACACCTCCCCGCACCGTCCTCGGCAATGCCGAGGTCTCGATCTCCGGACTTCTTAGCGGTCCAGCCGATCCCGCCGTCATAGGCAGTCTGGCACCGCTGCAAGCGACGCCGCTGCTCGTCCTCTTCTCCTCCTCCTCGGACGAGGAGGCCGGCGCAAATTGCGCGAATATGAGAACGTGGCAACAGCTCCTTCTGACGGGAATAAGCAGGCGCCGTCGTCTTCCCAGCCATTAAGTGGCTGTCACGGAGTGGCGAAACAACCCTCGTTTTATCCGAGGCCTGTTCCCAGGCTGGTTGTTTGGCCAAAACCAACTGCCCACTGATTCGGTGGAACCTCACTTCCACAGCGTTAGTTGGGGCTCCGACCAAAAATTCTCGGTCGGCTCAGGGACTGCCCCATGGGCTGTCTGTCACCCTCCTCCGATTGACCTCGGCAGGTGGAGGGTGGCTCAGGCCGAGGCAGCTCTTTGAGGACTCTTCCAAGTCGAGCGATTCCTCCCTTTTCTCCAAGCGAATGGACTTGGGTCCTCAGGAGGACAGTCGGTGGGCGATAGCCCTTCGTCCTTCCTGGGATTGCTTCGGCTCATCTAAGGTCCACTGGGATGAGCTCGAACCCGTTCTAAAGCGGGCCAGGTATCCCCTCACGGAGATTCTGGACCAGGATTCCCCTACGAGGCCTTTCGGTGGCGAAGCCATAGTGGGCCCGGCCTTGGAGCTTTGGCAGCGCCCTGCTTCCTGCCCTGCGCCCGGCCAGGATGGCCAGGAAGTATGCAGTCCGGTTCCCTGTCCGTTTTGGAACACCTCTTGGCGAGGGTTGGTTACAGAACAGCGTTTTCCGCGTGCGGGCGCTAGGGATGTGGACAAACCTCCCGACAAGGAGTCCAAGAATTGGACTATGCAGGCCGAAAAAGTCTATCTCGTCCTCTCCGGCCTTACGCCAGGCCAGTTCGGCCATCCTCATGGCACATTTCTCTCATGCCCTGTTGGGCTCCCTGGATGAGTGGTCCCTCATCTTCCTGCGGATCTGCAGACCACGGTCAGGCAGGTGCGGGACCAGAGCAGGGCAGTGGCCAAACAGCAGCTCCAGACTGCTTTAGACATTGGGGACTCATGTGCCAGGTCTGTGGCAGCCGCGGTGGCTATCGTCGTCGGGCTTGGCTGAGAATATCCACCTTTACCCGGATACCCAGCACAAGTTGGTGGATGTTCCCTTTGGGACTGACCTCTTGACCCTGGGGTGGAGGGTCACCTACAGAGGATCAGGAGGTCAATGCTACCTTGGACTCGGTCTCTTCCGCTCAGAAGGACAAAGGCCGTAAACCACAGCCTAAGCCCTTTCGTCCTTCTGCGCCCGCGGCGCGTCCGGCCCAGCAACGTCAGGGCCAGCAGGCTCGGGCTTGGCATCCCAAGCCCGGGGCTTCCTCCAACAGGAAGCAGGGAGGTAAAGGCCCAGGAGGTACCTCGGCTGGTCCCTCCTCCAAGCCTGCCCAGTGACGGGCTGAGGGGTGTCGCCCCCAACCCCGTCACCTCACCCCAGGTTCCCCCCGTGGGGGGACGGCTCTGGCACTTCCTTTCCACCTGGTCCATTATTACCACGGACAGGTGGGTGCTGGAGGTGGTGGAAAAAGGCCTGCTTCTAGAATTCGAGCAGGCCCGCCCTTAAACACGTCTCGCACCTGGGGCCTCGGGGTCATACGCCTCACTGTCTGCTCGTCGGGGCCGACCTCGCTCTCCTCCTCCAAAGGTGGTGATCAGGGAGGTGGCGGACCCTCCCTCGAACCGGGGTTTGTATCCAGGTACTTCCTGGTTTGAAAGCGGATGAGGGGCTGGCGCCCATTCTCGACCTACATGACCTGAACAAGTTCCTAAGGTCTCGAACCTTCAGGATGGTCACTCTGGCTCAGATAATACCATCCTTGGAACACGGCGTGTGGTTCTGCTCTCTGGACCTGCAGGACGCGTTCTTTCACGTCCCTATCCGTCCGTCACATCGGAGATTCCTTCGCTTTCGTGCGGAGGGATCCCTTTTTGAGTTCCGAGCCATGCCCTTCGGCCTGTCTCCAACTCCCAGGGTCTTCAAATGCATAGCAGTGGTGACAGCTTTCCTGCGGCACCGAGGGATCGGGTGTACCCTTACCTGGACGATTGGCTGATAGCAGCCCCCTCCAGGCAGGAGGTGGAGCGGTCCAGAGATTTGGCCCTCCAGGTTTGCTCTCAAATCGGCCTTCTCATCAACGAGGCCAAGTCGGAACTGGAGCCGAAGCAGGTGATTCTGTTTATCGAGGCAGAGCTCGACTCTCTTGAGCCAGAGCACGGCTTCCGGCGGACAGGGCAGTGTTACCTCCTTTGCCCAATCATTTCTGGTTGAGGCAATCCATCCTGCCGGGACTTCCTGCGCCTCCTGGGTCTCATGGCGGCCTGTACCAGCGTGGTCTGTTGGGCACGCTGGCACATCGCCCCTTCAGTGGGGCCTGGCCAGGCCAGTGGTCTCGGCGCTGCGATCCATTGGACCAGCTAGTGGCGGTGACCCAGGAGATGTGGAAGCAGCTCTCCGGTGGTGGTCCGTTCAGCTCATCTGCAGGAGGCATCCCGTTTGTCCGCCTCGGGCAACGGTCTCTCTATTGACCGATGCCTCTCTGATGGGTTGGGGTGCCCATCTGGGGAACACACAGGCGACGGCCTCTGGTCCCGCGGGAGTCCCGATGCCATCAACCTGCTGGAGCTCGGCGGTCCGCCTAGCTCTCACCGCCTTTGCTCCGTTTCTCCGGGGTCAAGTGGTCAGAGTCCAGACGGACAATACCACGACCATGTACTACCTAAACCGCGTTCCATGCTTCTATGCAAGGAAGCTCTCCGCATTTGGTCACTCATGCACAGCTTGGAGGCGGATCTCCTAGCCATTCATTTGGCAGGAGCCTCCAACACCCTGGCCGATGCCCTGAGCTGGAGAGGGGCTACATCTCACGAGTGGTCTCTCCTGCCGAAGGTAGTACAAGATCTGTTCTCCCATTGGGGCACACCTCAGGTGGACCTGTTGCCTCAGGGAGAATCTGAAGCTGGGGCTGTTCCATGCCCGCCCCCCTCAGCAGGGCTCGCTGCAGGGGGATGCCTTCTCGAGGCCGTGGACCCCGGGCCTCTTCTACGCCTTCCCCCATTTCCCTTGATTCACAAGGTGCTTCTCAAAGCAAGGAGGGACAAGGCGCAGGTGATTCTGATAGCCCCAGACTGGCCCGCCAGTTGGTACCAGATCTCCTCAGCCTCGGCTCCAGGCTCCTGAGGCAGCTTCCAGCTCGCCGGACCTGCTCTCAGTCAATCAGGAAAGTGTTCCATCGGACCTTCAATCCCTGCACCTGACGGCCTGGTTCCTGGCTAGAGTTCCAGGCCTTGGGTCTTCCGACAGGTCCTCAATGTTGTTGAGGCGTCCGTGAAGTCGACCAGGAAATGCTATGCCTTCAAATGGAAGAGATTTTCCATTTGGTGTCAGGGCAAGGGCTTGGACCCTTCCTCCTGTCCTTTGGCAAGCATCTTGGACTGTTTATGGTCCCTTTCTCGTCAAGGGCTTAGGTCCACGACCCTAAGGGTGCACCTGGCAGCCATCTCTGCTTACAGGGCGCGGGCCAGGGAGCAGTCGGTGGCGCAGGAGAAGGTGGTCTGGCACTTTCTTCAAAGGCCTTGATCACATTTCCCTTCCGGTGCGAGAACCTCCACCTCCGTGGGATTTACTGCTGGTCTGGCAAGCTCATGGGCAAGCCATTCGAACCAATGTACAGGTGTGAGAACTCTCTCACCTGTGGTGAGAAGCACCGCCTTCTTGGTGGCTGTCCGTCAGCCAGAAGGATGGGAGAACTCCAGGCGCTCTGCATGAGGTCTCGCCTGGTCTTCCACAGGGACAAAGTTGTCCTGTGCCCCCACCGAAATTCCTTCGAAGGTGGTGTGGAGTTTCACCTTAACCAGGTGTTGACTCTGCGGTGTTCTACCCCAATCACACCTTGGAGGCTGAATACAGGCTCCATACTTTGAACCCTAGAGGGCACTTGCTTAGTATAAGGGCGCTGGCTGAAATTGAGAGGTTCGTCAGCTGTTTGTCACCTCGCTGAGGCCGCACCTGGCAGACCTGCAGCCAAGCGGACGATAAGCAGGTGGGTCACCTCCTGCATAGATCTGTGCTATAAGTTGGCGGGCATGGAGCTTCCCAGAGGATAAGAGCTCATTCTATCCACCATATTGCTGCATCGGTGGCTGCTTCCAGGGACGTCCCTATCCAGGAAATCTGCAGGGCTGCTACCTGGAAGTCAGCACACACCTTCATCACCCATTACCACATCGACATTGAGTCACCCCGGGATGCTGGTTTTGGGGCCTCGGTTCTCCAGTCTCTCTTTCCCAAGTAAGTATCGGGGGTGTGCGCCTTGCCTCCCTCCTCCCGGAGAACTGCTAGGAGTCTGCCAGACAGTGTGGATGAACAACATATCCATGTCCCTAGAAATACAGGTTACTCACCTGTAACAGGAGTTCTAGAAATGGTATATGTTCATCCACATGACCCACCCGACCTCCCCGGCTTCGACGCACAACCTGAGCTTCCAGCGGGCCAGATCTGGCGTCATGGGGCGGTGTCGAGAGTTTTACCACCCGGATTGGTGGGAGGAGCCAGCTTGAAGACCTTCCGCCAAGATTTAAAGCGGCAAGGATACCTGCCAGACAGTGTGGATGAACAACATATACCATTCCTAGAACTCCTGTTACAGGTGAGTAACCTGTTCTTATCACACTCTGGTTACATCATCACAGTGTGATAACTCCATCAAACAAAGGAAAAACAAAAAACACAAAACACGCTCCTATTGTATAAAACGGATACGTGCTGGGCAGCTATGTGATAGCTGAAATATCAACACTCGTGGCAGCTGAGCTCAGGGTTAAATCATTTCTATCACATAGTTAACCCATCACGTATCCCCTAAATATTAGTATTTTAACTTGACAATTAAATACTAATTTCGCACTCACACATCATGTACTTATTTACAGTTTTCACTTCAATAGCCTCACTTAGGAACAACACCTAGTTTACAAGATTAATACTGTAATACTGCATTTAGGTGTCATGCCTACTGTACAAAAGGAAGGGAAGAAATCATAAATTGCCCCTGAGGGGCTAGCTATGTGATCTCTTTCCACAAAACACTCTCCTATTGTATAAAATGGATACATGCTGGGCAGTTATGTGATAGCTGAAATATCAGCACTCGTGGCAGCTGAGTTCAGGGTTAAATAATTTCCATCACATAGTTAACCCATCACGTATCCCCTAAATATCAGCACTTTAACTTGACAGTTAAATACCAATTTCACACTCACACATCCACATCCACACACAAACTCCCCAAACCCTCCCTTACCCCAGCTAGGCACTGCACCTAAATTCAATATTACATATTACTGTGGTAAGCTAGGCATTTTTCCTAAATGCAGTCTTATGGCATCACTCTTGTAAACTAGGTGTAGCAGCTAAATGCAGAATTACAACAAGCTGTTGTACAGTAGGCAGTGCACCTAAATGCAGTAGTACAGTATTAATCTTGTAAACTAGGTGTTGTACCTAAGTGAGGATATTGAAGTGAAAACTGTAAATAAGTACATGAAATTGTAGGAGTGTATCCTTGGACTAATGCCTCAGTTTGCAGGTTACTTATGTTATAGAGCTATGCTAAGATCATAGGGAAAAAAGTAAACATGGAGACACAGTATGTGTCAATACATGGTTGCTACAATTAACAAGAACGCAGCCCATTTGAAGCCTTCTGTGAAGACAGCAGAGATCGAGACCCCCAATCCTACTGAAGCTTCAGGTCCATGAAGGGCCTGTCTTAGGCCTTGGTAACCACAAGATCCCACACCGTGGAGAGGCTCGTCCAAGTCTTACCCGCACACACTCCACCCTCCTGTGGCTCTTGACCTTCCTCACCAGGCCTGACTCCCCCCGGTCAATGCAGTGAGTACCTAATATCCTTTAAGCTGTAAACAAGGACCCGTAAGTCTGGAACTCTTTTCTTGCAGATTCGACGATGTCTGGCCGGGGTTGACGGACATGAGGCAGCAGATTTTAATAAAGGGCCTGGGCGCAGCGCTGTACCATATTGAAGACCCTTCCGTAGAGCAAATTTGACCCAAAAGGCTGCGCCATCAGACACCCCATCCCGAAAGGGATCTGCAGTCTCCTCCGCATCTTGGTAGCACTCACTATGGAGCAGGCCCCTCGAGAATAATGACACTTTTTTTATATGTTTGATATTAGGAAAAGATACAATATTGTAGCCTTGATTTGGGAACGGAACTACACCTTAAACAAATTTGGGGCCTGGCACTTGTTGTTTACCAACCCAACCTCTTTCGATGAATAGCTTAAAATCTGGTTGTTATGTACAGTAGCGGGTGTTTGGAGGGGGGGGGGTTGAGGAACCATTAGCGGGAGGGAATAGTCTGATCCATTGGACGAGCGTCACTGTTAATTTCCTGAGACGCTTGGGTACAGTAACTCTCGGCGTGGGACTTCCAGCCAGACGGGGGCATTCTCCGGAGGCATGATACCCTGATATCCGAGGAGTCCTTCTTCTACAGGCGGTGTCTGGTTAACACCGGGGTTGGGGATGTATGGGGAATCCCACTGAGGGTTCACTGGTAGCGCCCTTACACCGTAGGCGCGACTGCGGATGGGTAATTCTTTGCCTATCCCGTAGCCTCTTCCCTTATGGTTTCAACCAGTGAACAACATTTAGCAAGTAGCTGGAAGTCGGAATGGGAGAGGGACGACACTTTCCTTAGGACAGAACTAGAGTATATTAAAAATTAAGATGATTGAATGTGTTGATAAAGACCAGGCTAGCAGGAGTCGTAGTACTCCATTAACCTTTTTCTAGACCCCTGGTGGATGGGTCTCAGAAACCCTCTGGCTGCAGGAACCCATGGTGCCCTTTACTGACCATAGGAAGGGGGGCGCATATCCTGGGACTTCCAGGGCCGTGCAGAGAACATGCACTGCACTCTTGTGTGAACTGCCTTGTTCTGTTATTACAGATACCCTTCCGCTGATTAACACCATTCATCATCTCCTTGGAAATTGGAACATTGCTTATGGTCCTACCCTGTCTAGAGGAGTCTTGGCAGGGCTCGACCTACATCTAATTTTGCTCAAGGTCCGGGATGGATGGGGACCTGAGCACCAGTTCAGAGTTCTAAATAATTGTTACCTCTGTTTGTTTATTGTTGATTTTAAAAAGTTGGTAACTTTGCTGACGTGTTTTTGGTTCACAAACCTATTGCCTAGAGAGTTATCGGTCCAGAAGGTGGCAGTTTCTTTGTTAAACCTTGATTATGCTAATTACTCTACGAAATTTATGTCCTTTAATGTAAACGGGTCGTCCAGCCCTATTAAGAGGAAAAGGATCCAACAATTTATCGCATCACAGGGTTGTGGTGGGATTTTCCTCCAGAAACCCACCTCTCCCCATTGGAGCCCAAAATTAAAATCTAAGGCTTCCCCCAGTTGTATAGTTCCTCCCTCCCCACAGGCAGGAAAAGGGGAGTGGCAATTTTCCTGTCGGCGGCCCTCCAGTTCCAACAACAAAAGGTGATAGAAGACCCGGAGGCCAGGTATTTGATAGTTATAGGTTGGGTACAAGACACCCAAATAACACTGGCCAACATTTATATTCCTCCTGGCTCGCCGTTGGGAGTTTATTCCAGTATCCTCTGCTTAGTTGCTGAAAGAGCCAAGGGCATATTAATCCTGGTGGGGGGCTGGAATATAACTCTAAATAGGGTTCTCGATTGTACTTCCCAGATTCCGAAAGTAGACGCCACAAAGGTGAGGTTGATTAAGACTCAGCTTTCACAACTGGGCTTAACTGACATCTGGAGAGAAAAATACCCTAGGGCTTTAGAGTACAGGTTTTTCTCCCAGATTTAAGGTCTTTTCACGCCTAGACATGTTTTTCACCTTTTCAAGCGACCTGGGGAGATTTCCCTCCATGTGGGTTGGCTCAACCATCTTATCAGACCACAGTCCGTTTTTTTTTTTTGGAGGTAGAGTTGGGTCTAACCAAACATCCCACACACTGGAGGTTAAACACCTCCTTACTTCAGGATGGGAGGGTATTGGATGACCTCAGGGAATCCCTTAAAATAGCTCTAGCTGAAAATGATGGGCCAGACACCTCGCCCCAAATTCTCTGGGACACAATTAAATCCATTCTACGAGGTAAGCTCATGTCAATAGCCTCCCGTAAGAAGAGAGAGACGCGAGACAAAATCAGTTAAATTTAATATCTGGGATTTGTGAGCTGGAGGGTGCCCAAAAACAAAAGTGGGATGATTCTCGAAGCAGGGAACTAATCTCTTGTAGGAAAGCACTTCAAAAGACCCAGATGGCTGAGATGGAGAGAGCTTTATTCTACCTGAAACAAAAATACTATGAGGGAGGACCCCGTGGTACCAGATTGTTGGCCTATAGGCTACTCCAATCTAGGGCAAAAGCCACAGTCACTAAGGTAGTCTCTCCCCGCTCAGGACAACTGGTCTGACAATCCACGCAAATAGTGGAAGCCTTCATGGAATATTACACGAAGCTATATGGCGCAGAGGAAGCCTCCACTAGGCAAGATAAAATAAGATACCTCGAATCTATCCCGCTTCCTAAACTCTCACCCGACGCCGCTGGGTCCCTGACTAAGCCCATCACTCAGACTGAAGTGATCTCCGTGATCAGAAATCTTAAATCAAGCCAAATGCCCGGGCCCTGACGGCTTCGGAGCCGAATTTTACAAAACCTTAGCCCTGATATTATCCCCTTTTGCTTAAGGTTTTCTCTGAGTGCTGACGCCCGGCGCAGTATGCGACAATCACTGTTCTACACAAAGAGGGCAAAGATCCTTCAAAATGTGAATCGCATCACCCAATTTCACAGTTGAATCAGGATTATAAGATATTTACATCAATAATAGCAACAAGGCTTAACCCCCTGCTCCCAAATCTAATCAGACAAGACCAAACTGGTTTTGTGATGGGCCGTCAGGCTCCGGACAGCGTTCGACTTGCCCTAAACATAATAGATAAAATCAGACGTTCTCGAATCCTGGCTTGCCTACTTAGCCTCGACGCCGAGAAGGCGTTTGATAGGGTCTCGTGGGAATTCCTTTTCCTGGTACTTGAGCAAAGAGGCTTCCCAGAGCTTCTCATAAACACCATTCCATCTTTATATACGGGTCCGCAAGCATATATTAGAGTGAATGAGGGGCTGTCCACTAGATTCCACCTAGGAAGAGGCACCCGACAGGGATGCCCCCTCTCTCCCCTGCTCTTCGCCTTATATATCGAACCTCTGCCGGAGGCAGTGAGATCAGCAGGGGGAGTTAAAGGAATTGAGGTGGGCGATGTCGAGAAAAAAATCTTGCTTTATGCGGATGGCATATTACTAACTCTCTCGCAACCACAGCAATCCATACCCCAAGTCTGGACCATCCTAGAAGAGTTCAGGAGACACTCTGGTTATTCCCTGAATAAAGCTAAAACAGAAGCTCTTAGTTTCTTTTTTCATCCCTCAGAGAACATCCATCATCTACTGCCCCTGAACTGGGCAGCGGAGGACATGCGATATCTGGGGGTCCACCTATCTAAACAAGCGTCCGGGCAAACTACGTCCCAATGGTTTCCTCTCTTAAGAAAGACATTGAAAGATGGTCTGTCGCCAAACTACCTATGTATTCTAGACTCCAAGCCATATCGATGAATATTTTACCCAGATTCTTATACTTGTTTCAGTGCATCCCGATGCACATTCATAAATCACATTTTCAACATTGGCACAAGCTGACCTCTAAATTTATTTGGGCCAATAAGAGACCCAGAATAAACCTCAGGATATTAAACTCATCGTGCAGAGGGGGGTAGGTCCCTTCCAGATCTCGAGGACTACTTCCTAGCAGTACAGCTAAAAAATGCCCTGCGGTGGACAGATCATGGTCCGGCTCCCAGTTGGAGGGAGATCCGAGAAGGCAGAGGAGGAGGGGGAAGACAGACCACCCCTCGAAGACCGACTGGTGGCTTCTCCACAGGTCCACACATCTCTTATGCCTAGACTTAACGCAGTGGGGGAAACACTTCGGGCTGTTCTCAGGTTATGGAAAAAATATAACCTACTGTCTCTACTTTGGCCCTAAAAGATTAGGTTGGGCTGAGGACCCCCAGCCCAACCGCCTGGACCATTCCTATAAACAGTGGCGCCGACTGGGTCTTGAACACTTGAACAATTCATCCAAGGGGAGATGATTCTGGATTTCACCTCACTCCAAAATAGATATAATCTTAGAAAAACGGATCATTTTTTATTCCTGCAGGTTAAAACCTACATTATATCCTCACAGAAGAAGGGAGGGTCTCTTGCCAGGGTTGAGCCCCTACTGGAAGCTATTAAACAGACAAAATCCTCAACAGCCCAAAAGGGCCTCATTTCAACTCTTTATGCAGCCATTAGAGTTACAAGAAAAGATCCCCTTATAAGGGTTAAGGACCATTGGCAAAGAGAGATGTCCCCCGCCCACATCCCAGTAAACTGGAAAGTGATTTTTAATACTGTGAATCACACCACTAAATCCCCACTATGGCAGTAGTATGCTTGGGAGGTCAGGATTAGGTTTTTCCTAACACCAGCATCCCTGAACAAAAGAAGTCCAAGCATTTCGGCCTGTTGCTGGAGGGGCTGTGGGGAGGGGGAGGCAGATTACATCCATACACTCTGGGCCTGCCCAAAGCTACATAGATACTGGAAGGATATCAGACAAGCCATAGAAGGTATCCTCTCCCTCACTCGAAACCTGGATTGGGAGGAACTGATCCTGGGGGTACTGCCCTTTGACATTAGAGGCCCTGACGGCTCATATTTGTGGGCCATTTTAATAGCAGCTGCTCATAAAGCCATAACTAGACTGTGGCTTAACCCTCAAATACCCAAGAAACAAGACTGGATCTCAGTGGTGGGTAATACTGCTAACTTAGAAGAACTGACTTTCAAAATAAATCCCACATCTATATTCGATGATGGACCAGGTGGCTTATGTGGTTGCAGGCAGAAGGCACCTAGGACCGTGGGCTGGGGGAAAGTGGTTCCTGTAGGCAAAGGGGCTCTGGACGACCTGTCAGGGACTTCAACTATATAATATGTTGTTTAAAAAACAAAAAACATACACCCCATACAACTCTAAAGAGTGTTAGCCTGGAGTACTTGTTTCACTTCTTGGAAAACTCAATTGACTTATAATACTAATATACCTAACCTTGTTACTCTGTATATATGTAATAGCCATTGCTATAGTAATGTACTGATGTCTTTCAAAGGCTAAACCGAATGTACAGCAAAGTTCAACAATAAAATATGAAAAAAAAAAAAAAAATACATGGTTGTTGAGAAGGAAGAACACTGATAGTGTCTAGCCAGGGTATCTTAAATAGCACCTTTCTCAATGTTCTACACAAATAAGAGGAAGCTCCCTTATCTCCATGGGAGCTCCTCTGTGGTATTGGCAGATTTTAGATTTTTTTTTGTACCTCCAAAGGAAGGAAGAATGAATAAATTGCCCGAGGGGCAAGCTATATAGTCCTTTCCACTTCCCAGCTGCTGGACCCCTTCAACATTTTATTACATATGTATATAGAAAGCATGGGGAGTGCTCCATTCAGGTCTCTGGAGCATGATTTGTAAACACAGCTCTTCCACTGAGTGGTCTCTTGCAGTAGGTAATACTTTTGGGTATCCAGCAGAGGTCGCTGTGGTGCACTGCAACTCTTCTAGCAGTTTTTCACCAGGGACCGCCCACACATGACATCAGCTTCCTCTTTCCTATGTGTGGGTGGTCCCTAGTAGCCTAAGTTCATTTTCCCGACATCTTCAGCTCGCGCAGCAGCTAATGCAACTTCTGTGTAGCAGTCATCGATGAGAAGTTTGAAACTAAGACAAATGTCTACAAATTCTTCAAAGAAACCAGCATTATTTCGTTCCTGCCGTTGTGATATGAAGATATACCTCTTTGACAACCACACACTTTGGTGTAAGGTGTCTGGGACCCACACACGACACCAATTCCTGCAGTTTGTCAGGAAGTTAATCAGGCAACTCACCAACGACGGTTGCTTGAAATCCAACATCTTTTGATGGAGTAGATGATGTCTCTCTTGGAGAACCAGGGGGCTTGTACCAAGGGCTCCCCCTCTACTGGTTCTTGTTCCCAGCAGAAAAAGGAGATACCCCCCTCTCATGCCCTGCCTCGTCTCCCATCGACTGCCACCGTTTCAGGTGTCTCTCTGACGCGGTGTCCTCTAAACACTTCTTGGTCGTCGATGGCACGTTCCAGCACTTTAAATGCAGTCAAACTTCAACTGCACCATCAGTGGAGGCTTATACCCTTTCGTCAGTGATGCTTTCCAGTGCTTTACATGCAGCTAAATATACAGCTGCTCCGTCGAATGGGAGCTCCTCTCCCGTTGACGGCATCTGACAATTTAAGTGAAAATAATTATTTTTCCCCTGTGGGTCCGTCAAAGGAGACCCCGCATTCCTCAGAGAAAACCTGTGGCTTATGCCTTACTAACTGCCCCTCCGCCTTCACAGATGGCTTCCTATAGGGGTCAGGCGGACAGGGATCCGGGATCCTGGTCTTTATCACCCAGGGACGCGACTTGCTCATACTACCTCGACCACCCCCTCTTGTTTCCCAACATGTCCCCCTTCTCACCCCCCCCTTCCAATCCCAAGAAAGGGATATCACCAACATAGTCAGACAGGTCTTACATGCCATGTGGCACTCTCAGTCTTCTGACTATGGGGCGCTGTGCCAGATTTGGACTGGACTTTGGCCAACTGATTGTGATTCAGGGCTGGGCCAACAATGGCTTCGGCCACTGGAAAGGCCTCTGTCAGGGTATCCCATCTCTTTAGAATATCTGTGAGAGGATACTCCGCCTTTTTCTGGGTAGGTTCCAGGGGCATTCCGGTGGAGTTGGGAAATGAGATGGAGAATCCCTTGGAAGGAGGAAGAGCCTTCCTCCATCCCTGCGCCAACGGACGACTCGTCATCTCCGGGATGAGAGCGGAGCCTGGTGACATCCGAGTCCGAGGAGTCGTGATACAGCGGTCTACCACCGAAATCACCCTCTATCCACTGAGGGCGGTTAGGGGTGACAGTAACCGACAGACGTCAGGGAAGCCAGTGCCCAGTCGGTCCTCTTTCGAGGGAGCTCCTCCCGCAGGCTGCTTAGGCGGCAGTTCCACCCGAATGGGTGGGGAGACCGAATAGGCCGAACTGGGACAGGCTGACCCACTGGGAGGAGGAACCAGAGGCTTCAGTTCCGAGAGGTTGGCTTCAGCCTGGGAGGCTAAGCTGGCATGGCCTGGGGCAGGCGGCGGAGCCGGCTTCTGCCCAGTCAAGATCAGCTGCTGCCACATAAGGTCCTTATAGTGCCAGAGTTTCCAACGGAGCCTTTCCTCATCCCTGTGCTCCCAGGTTGCACCTGTAAACAAATGTTCAGCTTAGTGTGCCACTCCTGGTTAAACAATTGAAAGTACATATACACATGTAAACGACCTCTTCCTTACAGAAAATGCCATCAGGCCGGCCTGTCGGCGCAGCAGTTGGATTTCCGCTTGCGACACCAGCAACCCGGGTTCGGGAACGAGCTTGGGGCGCTGGGGGGCCGGGGGGGAGGCGGCTTGAGCGTCCAGTGACTGCTTGCTGTCTCCAGGAAGGGTAGGGGTCGCGACCCAGTGCTGAAGCGACCACTGGTGGAGGCTGGTGGTAGAGCAGCACATTGGGGTCATAAGGGGTGGTGCATGACAGACGTCGGCTCTCGCCTTGACATCCGGACGTCACGCACCTCAAGAAAGCCAGGAAAATCGCTCGCTGGCCTCCGAATGATGGCCTCTGTTCCTGAGGGCCTCCAGTGCCTTCCGGCGCCTCCTGTTCCCCAGCAGCATCCCCAGGCCCTAGAAATGAGTGCTGGGGCTATCTTCCCACCCGGTGCCTTCTCCTCTGAGAGAGGGACCCCGCCAGTGAAGGGATACACCGGGATATCCCGGGGGTCGGCTGCGATCTGGGGAGTCGGAGGAGGGCCAGGCAAGGACAGAAGAGGTCAGGGGGAACTCGACAAGAGCCCGAAGGAGTGGAGGACCAGCGAGCACGGGGCGGAAAAATAGATTACACAAACAAAAGAAAAATGCCATCATATAATTTCCCATGTATGATGGTATTTAAGTTCTTTATACCCAGTTAATTACCTGCTGACACCTCATTAACCTAGAAACGCCTTAATAATGTACTAACACCTGATGAACACAATACAATCACCTCATTAGTACCTTATTAACATGCAACAACCATCTTAACATTTTAATGACACACGAAATAAACACCTCATTAAAACATGAAAAACATCCTAATTCACATATGCACATTACTGACTAAGCCCTTCACAAAGTAAAAGCCTGCAAAATGAACAACTCCAAAAAGCTACAATCAACTATTGCAACTCCTGCACTGTTTCAATCTACAAGCACCCATTCTTGTTTGTCCGACACCCAGCACCATGTAAAAATGCCGACTAAACAGACATGACACACCTCTAAACGCTAAAGCTACAAACTGCATAACTTGCAAACTTAAATGACACCCTTTACCTAGTAACAGCATTCAGCCTCTACAGCTACAGGAACATAAACTTAAAACCCTGGAATAAAACTGTTGAATTACAGTACTCAGAAACCTAGACTCTCACCACACTGTTCTCTCCGACAACTCAAATGCTGAACTGAAAGGACTGCCCACGAGTTCTCTTTTATGGGAAAAGTCCTGACATTAGCAGCATCGCACACATGCTTGCTTACACTGAAATAAGGATGCACGCACACCTGGAATCAGACTTGTGACCACCAGCCACAGAGCATGCACACAAGGTGCAACTTTCACAGCTGTGCTGACAGTGAAGATACTGGTAAACATTAAACCATCCTAATGTATAATAAAAACAAAGGACAGAAATGTGCACTCACATAATACCATCTAGGAGGCTAACAGGCTGATAAGGGCTACTGTCCCATCAGGCTTGTGGGTTTATGAGCTTATTAGTATCCTCAGTGGTATTAATTCCTTGTACATCACACATTTCTTTAACTTGCATTTTATTCGTTTTATGAAATAGACACTTATACATTTGATCCACAAATTAAGAGCATTAAAGCAGTACACAAAATGCATCACAGTATGATTAGGGCACATTCATCCCAGATTGCTACATCATGGGGTGCTTTAACAACAGATATACAGAAACCTCAAGCCTGTAAGCAGGCTTAAAACACACATTACCAGACCACCAGGTATTTCCATCATACATGCACCTAGGCATAAAAACTTAAAGGTGTTCCATTGGTTATAAGTAAGCCTAGTGGGAACTATGGGGCCATTTCACCATTTTTTTAAATCTTAAAGTATTCTTACGTTGTTGGAGGCTATGGAGTCTTGCACTAGGAAGAAAGGCAAGAAGGGAAAGGCAAAGAAACCCAGTTGGCTGACAGGGGGTTATGGAAGGGGTGACGGCCAAGAGGGCAGCATTTCGAAGGTACAGGAAGTCTGGGAGGGGTGAAGATAAGGATACATACATGGAGAAGTCCGGGGAGGTTACCAGACTGGTCAGGGAGGCCGAGGCATCAAGGGAACTGAGACTGGCGCAGGGAATCAAAAGTGGAGAAAAATACTACTTCTGCTACAACTGAGAGGAGGAGGAGAAGGAGCAGGTATCAGCTGGTGAGGATCAAGGAGGACGGGGGTGGGTGGGTGGAGAAAGGTGGAGCAGGCAGAGGCACTGAACGAATACTTCTGTATTCACGCAGAAAAAGGAGTTGGGTGGGGGGAGACAGATGTAGGGATTACTGAGAACAGGGTACTAAATGGGTTGAGGGCATTAAGGGTAGACAAAGCACCTGGACCTGATGGCATTCACCGTAGAGTACTAAGGGAGTTGGCAGAGGTCCTGGCTGGGCCACTGGCCGACCTGTTCAATACCTCCCTGGACATGGGATGTGTACCACAGGATTGGAGAATAGCTCATGTGGTGCCCATCCACAAAAGTGGCCCAAAGGATGAACCAGGAAACTATAGGCCAGTGAGCCTCACATCGATCATAGGAAAGCTCATTGAGGCCATCCTAAAAGAGAGCCTAGTGAGCTTCTTGGAGGAAAACTGTCTCCAGGATGGTCAACAGCATGGGTTTGTAGCAGGCAGATCCTGCCAGACAAACCTTGTAGAGTACTATGACTGGGTGACGTGGGAACTGGACAAGTGCCATGCAGTGGATGTCCTGTATTTAGACTTCAGCAAGGCCTTTGATTCACTGTAGCATTGGGGGGGGGGGAGACTGGAATATGTGGGGGTGGGACCAAAAATGGTGAAATGGATCACAGACTGGCTAAAGGGAAGGCAGCAAAGGGTGGTGTGGGGGACCTCTCGTCACCAATAGCGGTGACAAGCAATGTACCACAGGGATTGGTACTGGGACCAGTGCTGTTTGGGATTTTCTTCTGTTCATCTCTTTTGCCCCTGGTCACGACAGCCTCCCGGTTGCTAAATGTGCACTTTCATCCTGGTTGACAAATTGTATTATATTTTGTTACAAAAAAATACAAGACTTTACCTGGATCTATCCAAGCCCATTCCAGTAGAGCTATGACTACCACTGTGGCTTTAAAGGAGCCTTCATTTCAGATATCTGCAATCTGATATTGCCTCACAACATAGGGCGGCCTTCGACTGTGCAGTCCTACAAGGTCTTCTATCAAAACTGTCCTCCCACATGGGTATTACTGCTTGGGATTCATCCCAAAAGTATTACCTACTGCAAGAGACCACTCCATGGAAGATAGTACAGTTGCGTTAAACTACCATAACAGTAGATCTTTGAGGAGTGTCTCTCGCAGTAGGTTTGTTCCTGCCCTCCATCCCCCTCCTACTAAGAGAGCAAATTCTGGTCCAGTGACTTTGGATTGGGACTCCTTTGGTACCTCGGCTTCTCCTGAATCCGGCGGGGGAACTGAGGATACTAGGGACCGCCCACACTTATATAGGAAACGGGAAGCTGATGTCATGTGTGGGCGGTCCCTGGTGAAAAACTACTAGAAGAGCTGCCATGTGCCACAGCGACCTCTGCCGGATACCCAAAAGTATTACCTGCTGCAAGAGACACTCCTCTAAGATCTACTGTTATGGTAAGTTTTTACGTAACTGTACTTTCTCTGCCGTTTGTGGCCATATGGTAAAATCTGAGCCATAGTTCACCTTGAACCCTGGCTCTCATTTTACCAAATGGCCACTTAAACGACCGAAAACTGTGTTTAAAATCATGCTCTATAGTCTTAAATGGAGCCCACCCCTTGCAGTCTCCCTATACATATGTCATAGAATGTCAGAGCACGGGGACATGGGCAACAACTGGAAAATGGGAAAGGATTGTGCGATTAGCCCCTTGGGGGCAATTTACAATTCCTTCCCATCCTTTGGAGGTGTTTAAAAAAATGAAATCTGCTAATACCTCTGAGGAGCTCCCAAGGAGGTAAGGAGATCATCCTCTTATTTGTTTTCAGTTTTTAAAAACGGCAGGAAAGGTTCTCTTTAAATACTCCCTGCTATTCATCCAGGAGGTCATTCCAATTAAGGAAAACGATTACATCCTTGAGCACGAGTTGTACATGGGCTTTAATGTTGTATCAGATGATAGGCCGTGTGTAAAAATGCACTGGCAGCCGTATGTTTTAGTAATGAAAATTGGGAAGTGGACTTGGTTTAATTGTGGGCTCCTGAATTTAGGTCCAAACAAATAATGTGCTACATGCTCCAGATAGGTTTGATTGGTAGCTATTTATAGCTTATAGGGCAGTCTGAGATTTGCCCCCTTTCTTATATTTTGTTTCTCCTGGATATCATGCATCAGGTTCATGGATAGGGATAATATTGTTTCAACTGTTTAAAAGTTATACAGAACAAATGAAAGGATTTATTGAATATATGATGTCTGTTAATAGCCTTTTTGTTTGGTCTGCATACAGTAAACCAGTCAGCAGTTTGTCCATTTATGAGGCTGTTTTATACTACCAATGTTCTTGTTTTTTTTTCTCTCCTTTTTCAAGACAAGCTAAAAGGCTGCTGGGGCAGATTGTGGAGCGGTGTCGGAATGGACCAGGGTTCCACAATGACCTGGAAGGGAGCAGTGCAATTCAGGAAATCCTGATCCCAGCCACCAAAGTAGGGCTGGTGATTGGCAAAGGAGGAGAGACTATAAAACAGCTACAGGCATGTACTTGCATTATTTCAATCCATACCTTACTGTGGAGATAGATGATGGTGCTATTAGAAATTGAGTACTGTATATTCATTGCTGTCTCACACTAAACCCTCTTATAACAGTCAAATGGGTAACCAGTTGCTTATTTTAAACTGAATGGTCTCAGAGTAAATGACATTGACAATGTTGGTGACCTGTTTTGGATATACAGTGCAGGGGTATTTTCAATGCATTATTAAGATATTTTTTTTGACTGAATGTAGTGTTAATTGCAAGCTGTTGATTGAGATCAGAGAACTGAAGCCTTCCCCCTTGCATACAGGACTGTTGTGTCCACACCAGAATATATGAAGTTTATTTAAATCACACTGGCTTGTGACAAAGATTTCGCAGCCTGCCATGGAGGCTTCTAGATCTGGGAGCTGGAGAAGGGAGGGTCGATCGGACCCAGAGTTGTCAGCTGTGACTGGGCAGAGAGGGGCGCATAGCTTACCCCTTCCTTGCGTGGCTTTGCACTGCAAAGGATGTTTTGAGCATTAGGTAAATAGCTGTGTATGTGGGCCCCCCCCCAATTTTACCTTCACAACCTTCCGTGTGGACAGAGATCTAGTGTAGAGGGGGCAAGCGTCCATCACTGTGAATGCAGCGGAGTGTCCCAGAGGTGTACGTCCTGTTTGTAGGTGGCCCTCTGGAGCCATTCCTGGCCCTCCACAGATGCAGAGGGGCCGAGAACCATCTGTAGATCAGGCCCTTGGCCTGGAGCCAGGTTTGAGCAAGGACTGTAATTGTGCTGTATTGTTCTAAACCAAGTGGCCCCCAAATCTCTTATGTAAGCAAAACCAGATTTGAAGTCCATACCTCTGTCTGTGAATGGCTACCGCTTTAATAATAGCCCACCCATTTTCCTGGGATTTAGTATATTGATGTCAGTAAAACATTTGAATACATGTTTGTTGCCACGTTAGCCAAATGTACAGTAATTCTTAGATCTTTGGGGATATCTCTGTCAGGTCACACCTATGGAACTTAGCTGTCAAGCACTGGGATGCCACGGAAGCTTTTCTGCAGCAGTCTAGCAGGGGTTGCCCATGCCAACATCAGACTCCGACGTCACAGCCCTATATAAGTGTAGATGGCCCCGCTGCCTCCTCGGTTCTTTCCTGCTGTCGACCATTCGCGCAGGGACTCCGCAGAAGCTTTGTCGCTCAGTTTGATCACCAAAAAGACTACTTACCTTTTCTTTTGTATTCATCCTTTGAATCACTTTTATTTTAAAGTGATTCCTTTTATTCTCCCCCCCCCCCCACACCTTTTATTATTTTGGTATGGCTAGAACTACTCCATCGGCCCTTTTCCATCGCTGCCGAAATAAGATTTCTCCACCCGTTGTTCACGAACTGTGTCTGCTGTCTTGGACCTGGTCACAACACTCTTGCCTGCAAGCTTTGCCTGAAATTCAACCTCACCACCCAGCAACAATGCAAGAAAGCCCGCAGAAATTTCTCGTCTAGCAGCAGGCAGCCAGCGGAGAGCAGGGGTCTTCAGAGTCTTCCCCCTCCCAGTTGCTGGTGTTCTCTTTGGGCTCTCAGGCCACTAAGGCCCGGGACAAGTCCTTTTGGGGGGGGGGGGCGCGCACACTCATCAGGATACAGTCTGGTCTACGGACCATTCCCCCTGACAGTGATCCTGATCCGCCTTGGATTCCTCTTCTACTGAGATCACACTATCGAACGCTTCAGTGCCTCTCTGCGTTCAGGCCTTAGCTCCTATCAGGCCCCCCACGGAGGAGAGTTCTCCCAGCCTTCTCAGGGCTGCGGAGGGGCTGTCGGCCCCCGGGTCATCAGCCCCAGCCCCGCCATTAAGACTTCTTGAATCACGAGGTCTACATGCGCTGGGTCCCACCACCTCTGCTACAGCTGGTGACTGTTCGGAGCTGAGCTTTTCACTCTCTCCGTTGATACTTGTGTTGACGATGCTTCCTTATCCTGCCGTCGACCTTAATGCTGTTTTTAGTTCCATAAGCTCGACTCTCGTGCAACAGTTTGTTCCACTGCCTGGGCTTTCATCGCCCTCATCATTGGGCGCTGCTTCAGTGTCGACGCCTGTTTGACCTGTCCACCCCACACCCTCTAGAGAGCTGCTGGTTCTCTGGCCATCCGTCCCTGCTGCTGAACAGGCCTAGTGTAGTGTAGGAATATCGCCCTGATGACATCCTCCCTGAGGATGAGGAGGAAGACATTGAGGTTTACTCCTCTGACAGGTCTGTCTCCTCCAAGAGCGAGGACTATGTCAAACACACGCCAAGGCTGCCCACCCCCCCTCGGATGACCCCTCTTTCTTTAACATAATGAAATGGCTCTCCTCTAATATGGGGTTCCAGACTGAGGATGAGAATGTCACCAGGAGGAACCCGTGGATTTATTGGAAATCCCAGAATCTCCACCCAAAGTTATTCTTCCTCTGTTTCCAGCATTGCGCGAAGCTGCCAGTGCTGCTTGGCATAGGCCCAACCTGGTACCTGCCATGCCAAGAAAGGCTGATAAGCTTTATCAGGTGCCTTTGGGGCTGCCTTTTTATGTTTATGCAGCCCAACTGGAAACTGACATAGTGATAAACAAGGGTGCTCTTGACAGGTTCAAGCACTCTTCCCTCCCCCTTGACTGGGAATCTGAGGATTGACCTATGGGACAAGAGGAATTTTGCCTCAGCCACTTTGGGCATTAGAATTGCCAACAGCTTGGCTCATTTGATTAAGTACCAGAATACCCTCTGGAAGAAGGGCAAGGCTGCTGCTCAGGCCCTTCCTTAGGGTTCCCAGAGATGAGAGGTCTTTGGGCTCTGCTTATCTCAAAGTCCCAGCCACTCGTACACAAATGTGGGATAGGGGTTTTGCAGTAAGTGCTCCCAGAGTTTGGAACTCCTTTCCCTCCCAGGTCCACTCCTCACCCTCTCACTCATGTCTTCGGAGCTCCCTCTGGACTTACCTGAAGCTTTCCTCCGCATGTGGTTGTCCTAAACCGCCATAACCCAATCATGGTTCCTGTACTGGGTTACTATGTCCCTGCATTTCTGGTGGCCCCTTCGTGGGCCTTGAGGGTGGTTCTCTATGCTGAGGTCCTGTGTGTATTATATTGTACCTACTCTCTGCTCTAGGCGGAGTTTTGTCAGAAGCACTGTTCGGTGGTCCTTGTCTGTATAGAAATGTACAGAAATGTAGAAATAGAAATGTTATGCTCCCAGGTGGTGAAGTGTTGATGCACCGTTCTTCTCCTTATGTGTTCCTGTGTATGCCCTTTCCTACTCAACTGTATTATATTCTTGACTGCTTATGTTATGTGATGTCATCTGTTTCTACCTGATCCTGTACAATACTTAACTGTGTCTTACTGTTCTTTGTATGGACTTTGTCCCTCTTTGTACTCTCCCGGGCCGTACCTGAAAATAGGCGATTGTTTTGTCTAGTGTGCTTACCTGGTCAACAGAAGCTAATAAATAAAGTTTTCCAGTCCTCAGAAGATGTCAGTAAACATCTACTCAGAGCCACCTATACTAGCTGATACATGATGGCATTTGTCTTAGACGGCACTCCTGGCTTAGAGTCTCTGGTTTCGCAGCTGATGTCCAGCAAAAGGTGTTGAATGCCCCTTTTGTGGGTCAAACACTTTTTGGTCTTAATGTGAAGGATATTATTAATGGCCTGCAGGCATCTGGCAGAACTGTTAGGCCTGTCCACTCCCTTTATCATACCCAGCCCAGGAGCAGTCCAGTGCCCTCTTTTTGTAAGGCCTCTCCAAAATCTGGCTTGGGAACCAAACTCTAGGGCAAACACAGGGCAGCTCTGCCTTGCCTGACCCCTCCTCCACCACTGGCCCCTCTGCTAAGCACTCCAGAGGAGGAGGTGCGGCCCGGTCACTGGTTCTGCCTCAGCCTGACGTCTTGCCAGATGACCCCCCCACGTTCCAAGCCGGAGGTGGTGGTCGGAGGTCAGTTCTCCCTTCATCTGCCCCAGTGGAGAACCATTACCACAGATGCTTGGATCCTACAGCTACTTGAACAGGGCTGTGCTCTAGAACATCTGGAACGGCCTCCATATGTTCCCCTGGTTCCCACCTCTTATCCTCCGGACCACACAGCGGTGCTATGGGAGGAGGTGTTCACCTTGCTGTGCAAAAGGACCATAGAACCAGTGCCTAGGTGGCAGAGGAGCAAAGGGTTCTACTCCTGGTTCTTCCTGATTCCCAGCAGAACTGGGAACTTGAGGCCCATTCTAGAGCTCAAGGAGCTGAATCTTTTCATCCAGTACAGAAAGATCTTCAGGGGTGTTTCAGTTATCAGGTCACACCGTAGGAACTTCCTCATCAGTGAAGCAGGATCCACATGGAAGAATTTCCAGCAGCACAGCTGGGATTGCCAACGCCAATGTCACCTGCCGATGTCATCAACCCTATAAAGGCGTGAGTGGCCCTGCTCCCTCCTCAGTTCTTTCTCGCCATGGTCTCTGTTCGCATGTGTATCTGCGGAAGCTCCGAAGCAGTTTGCGCCATTTTTGGCTGCAGTTTTTTCTCTTACCCTAGTTTTTAGAATCTCTTTTAAACAAGAGATTATTTTACCTTGTTTATGTCGAGAATTGCTCCTTCAGCTACTCCCTTCTGTCACTGCTGAGAGAAGATAGCTTCTTCAGACGACCACAACCTCTGTCTGCTGTCTTGGGCCTGACCATGACGTCTCTGACTGAGAATTCTGCCAAAGGTTTAATCTTACAACCCTTAGGCAATGTAAAAAGGCCTTGAAGACATTCCTCATGGAGCAACAGGTAGCCAGCTCTGGGCAGGGGTCCTCTGGGGTCCCTCCTTCCCAGTTGCTGGTGGGCTCATCGAGCTCCCAGGCTTCAAAGGACCAATGCAGGTCCTCAGGGAAAAGTCATAAAATAGACCATGAATGGGACCGCTCTCCCCGGCGCTGCTTCTGATCCCAGATGACTTCTTCTTCCGAGGCAACCCCATCGGCTGCACCGACACACTCTAGTGTCCAGGCCCCTACCAATAGCACATCCTCCTATTTCTCAGGGAGGCGGGTCATCGACCCCCTGTTCGTCAGTCCTCAGGTCATCGATGACGGTCCCTCCATTGAGGCCTGATACTTCTCCAGTGTGACAGGGTTGAATAAAACCCTGCCTCATTTGTTAAGCAGAAAGAGGTTAAATAAAAGGATTTGTTCTATCCTCTCTCTTTCTCTCTCTGTCTGATTGCGCAACCACATTTTCTTGAGACCTAGGAACTGATCACTTTGATGGTTTCGCAATTCTCTGCCTCTCGCTATCTCTCTGCTTTCCCTTGCTATTTCTGGCTTTTCTCCCCCCTTGCATATCTGCGGGTATAAAAAATATATGTGAATCAATGTGGAAGTATCGCTGATACTGGGAACCCTTTGTTTGAAATTGTATATAGTTATACTGTTGAAATGATTGCAAAAAACTATTTGGAACTCAAGGGGTTAACCTGAGATGTAGTTTTTAAGCCCTTTGCAGGATTGTAAACAAGAGGTCAGTTCTGGGTCACTATGTTCTTTTTCACCAAGGTAGGGAGCAGGGCAGGGGTAAATGCAGAAAAAGGCAGTCGGGACAGGGATGAGGCTAAAAGGGGTAAGGCCATGAAAAAATGGAGGGTGGTGAGTACCAGTGCCCGTAGTCTGTGTAACAAGCTCCCTGAACTAGTGGCCTTGATGGAACAGGGATGCCTGGATATTGGGGCAGTCACTGAAACATGGTACACAGAAAACCATGACTGGGATGTCAACATACCAGGATACACAATCTATAGGAGGAACAGGGTGGGTAAAAGAGGAGGAGAAGTAGCTTTCTATATAAGGGAAGGGATTAAAGCAACAGAACTAAAGAGTAAACGGGAAGTTGATGAGTCACTATGGGTCACCCTGGAGACAGGAATGGCACCATCCGCAGGGGGGTTGTGTACAGACCCCCATCTCAGGGGAAGGGAATGGACAAGGAAATGATAAAAGACATCCTTAAAATAGCAGGAAAAGGGGTGATATTGCTGATGGGGGACCTGAATATGCCAGATGTTAACTGGAGAACCTTTGCTGCAGGCGCATCCAAGAGCAGGGTCATTATTGATGCCCTACAGGGTGCATGCCTCAGACTGCTAATGTTGGAACCCATTCGGGAGGGAGCAGTCTTAGACCTGGTACTCTCAAATGTGCACGGAGAAAGGATCTGCGATTTAGAAGTGGGTAGCCATCTGGGAACAAGTGACCACCAAACACTGTGGTTCACAATAAACACAGTCCTAGAGTCAAGCCATACAAAAACAAGACTATTGGACTTTAGGAGGACTGACTTTGGGGAAAATGAGAGAGTGCCTTAGAAAAGCACTAGCAAATGGGCAAGAAGGAGGGGTGGAGGAACAATGGGGAATAATTAAAACAGCCATCACAGTGGCATCAAGCCTTTGTGTGAAGCAAATCAACAAAACAAAATGAAGGAAAAAAACACTATGGTTTTCAAAAGAGGTGGAAGGGAAGGTTAAGGAGAAAAGGATAGCACTCAGGAAATATAAGGAAACACAGAAGGAGCAGGACAGAGAACTTGATCAGTTAAAGCAGAAGGAGGCAGGGAAGGCAGTCAGAATAGCAAAGGCACAAACTGAAGAAAAGATAGCCAACTCTGTTAAGAAGGGGGATAAAACCTTTTATAGGTACATTAGGGAGCGAAGAAAGACCAAGGGAGGGATACCGAGACTTAATAAAGGGAAGGGAATGTGGGCAGAGGGTGACGGCGAAAAAGCAGGGATACAGAATGAATATTTCTGCTCGGTATTCACAACGGAAGAGGAGGGGGAGGTACCTAAACCAAACAAGAGAAACACTCTGGATAGGGGGGTTGATACTAGTCCATTCACAGAAGAAAGGGTTTTGAAAGAACTCTTGAAACTGAGGGTGGACAAAGCAATGGGGCCTGATGGGATCCACCCCAGGATTCTAAAAGAAGTAAGGGTAGAACTAGTAACACTACTGACTACTCTGTTTAACAAATCATGGGAGGATGGGGTGGTACCTGAGGACTGGAGGAGGGCGGATGTGATTCCACTTCAGAAAAGTGGGTGCAGGGCAGAGGCAGGAAACTACAGGCCAGTTAGTTTGACCTCAGTGGTAGGGAAAATGATGCAATCACTTCTGAAGGAAAGAATTGTTGAGTACCTAGAGGCCAGTGGGGCAGAGGACCCAAGGCAGCATGGTTTCACAGCAGGAAGGTCATGTCAGACAAACCTAATAGATTTCTTTGACTGGATGACCAAAGTAGAAGACCAGGGAGGGGCTATAGATATGGCCTACCTAGATTTTAGCAAGACATTTGACACAGTCTCACATAAAAGGTTAATATACAAGCTAGCCAGCCATGGAATGGGTCCCAAGGTGGTAGCCTGGATAAAAAACTGGCTGGACAACAGGACGCAGAAGGTAATAGTAAATGGAGTCCATAGTGAAGAAAGGAGGGTAACTAGCTGGATACCGCAGGATTCGGAACTGGGACTGGTCCTCTTTAATGTCTTTATAAGTAACATTGGAGAGCACCTGGAAGGAAAAGTATGTCTCTTTGCAGACTGCACAAAGATCTGCAACAGGGTTGGTACATAAGGTGGGGAGGAAAGGATGAAAAGGGACTTGGCAAGGTTGGAGCAATATCCAAATATATGGCAGCTCAGATTTAATGCAAAGAAGTGCAAGGTAATTTACCTGGGAAACAAAAACCCAGGGATGAGTACACAATGGGGGGGGGGGGGGTGAGATAATAACAAAAATTGAGACCTAGGAGTAATTATATCAGATGACCTAAAGGTGGGCAGGCAATATGAGAAGGCAGTAAGGAGGGCTGGGGGGATACTGGTATGCATAGGGAGAGGCATCAACAGTAGAAAACAGGAAGTTGTTATCCCTCTGTACAGACAGTTGGTGAGACCCCATCTGGAGTACTGTGTGCAATTCTTGAGACCCCATCTCAGCAAAAACATAGAGAGTGGAGGCTGTTCAAAGGAGGGCAACCAAAATGGTGCAGGGTCTGCACCAAAAGACATACGAGGAGAGACTAATGCAACTTAATATGTATACCTTTGAGGAAAGGAGGGAGAGGGGGTACATGATAGAAACTTTCAAGTATCTCAAGGGAATTAACAAGGTACAAGAGGGTAGCATCTTTCAGAAAAAGAGATGTGCAAGAACAAGGGGGCACAATTTGAAGATGGGGGGGACGGCTCTGAGGTAATGTAAGGAAGTATTTTTTCACAGAGAGGGTTGTGGATGCGTGGAACAGCCTTCCTGAGGAGGTTGTGGAGTCAGGAACAGTGGGAAATTAAAGAATGCATGGGACAGACAAGGCAATTCTAGTGGGGGGGTAGGAGGAAGTAAGCTGTTTAACTAGAATCTGCAGCTTACATATCAGGTAGGGAAATGGGCAGACTGGGTGGGCCAAGTCCATATCTGCTGTCAGATTCTGTGTTTGTGTGTTGCTGCATCTGCATCGAAACTGACTAACATTCTGTAAACTTACAAGAACATTCTGTGAGAAGCAGGATGTCAGTGAGGCAAAGATTTGTTGTAAAAAGAGCAGTAATGCTTTTGCTAGAGACAAGGAGACAAACTTGAATTGTGATACTCTCAGAGGACTTGGTTTTCTCTATTTGTACTGCTTTTGTAAATAGTTACACTGAATAATTTTTACTGTTTATTTTGCTGTTATAAAAAATAAAATGCTATTTTCGAATTTTGAAACTGCACTTGGTTTTCCTATGCTTCTGACCTGTGCCTCGATGACATCCAGGCCCTCGGATGTTTGGGCCTTTGGGCTTTCAAGACCTGATGGATTGCTCGTCCTGCCCTGTGCTGGTGACCCCTCCACTGTCGATGCACTCTTCCTCTGCTGTCGACCTCAATGATATTTTTAGCCAGGTTAACCACAGCCCTGGTGCATCAGTTGGGCTCTTACAGGCCTGATACCCCAGCCCCATAGTTGACGCCAGTTAGGCCGTCTCGGGCTGCGTCCTGCCAGCCATCGGTGGCCACTCAGTCGTCTGACCTTGAGTTAGAACAGGTCGACCTCAAAGAGGAGTACCACTCTGATTTCATCCTCCCTGAGGAGGAGGTACCTCTTGCCTCTGGTAGATCTGCAGCCTCTTCAGAGAGTGAGAACTCCCTGGTCCCCTCCTGAGGATCCTATCTGTTTCAATGTTATGAAGCAGCTGTCCACAGCTATATACTTTCATACTGAGGAAGAGGATGCCACCAGGAGAGATCTGGTGGACTTCTTGGAGATCCCGTAATCTCCTCCTAAGATCATTCATCCTATTCTGCCAACTCTGAGGAATGCCACCACTGCGGCTTGGCATCACCCAACCATGGTTTGTGCAATGCCTCGCAGGGTGAATGAACTCTTATCATGCCCCTCAGGGCCTGCCTTATTATGCTGCCCAACCTGAGACCAACTCTGTGGTCATCAAAGTTCACATGTAACAGGTTCAAGGTGCCCAAGCACCTTAGTCCTCCCCACCAACAGGGAATACAGATGGGCAGACCTTTAGGGTAAGAGAGTTTATGCTTCCTCCACCTTGGGGCTTCAGATTGCCAACTGTCTCCTCCCTCTCACCACGGATGCCTCTGTTTCAGGTTGGGGTGAACACCTGGATCCATTTCAGACTCTGGGGACGTGGTCCAGATCGAGACGTGTCTTCATATCAGTGTCCTCAAGATGTGGGCGGTCATGTATGCCAGGCAGACTTTTCAGAAGCATCTCCTTCCGGGCCATTTGTTGTTTTAGACAACCTCAGTGTACTGTATGGTGGATCATTGTTGGGAATGGAAATGCATCCCTCTATCGTTGTGCTGCAATAGCTACGTCGTCATAGCTGCTGTCCTGTACTAGCTACGTATCTACTGCAGCACAACAACTTTGAACGTCTGAACGCATGCATGGTGCGTGAACTTCTGAGCTTCGTCAGATGGCCAAGGTGGTGAGAGCAGACCCCAGAAGAGAGCAGCGTGCGAAAAGTGCAAAAAGTAAGGAAAGAACATACAATTATGATTGACCATACACTCTAAAAACATGCATAGTCAATCATGCACAACGAGATGTTGTTTACTCTCGAGGTTTCCATGGTGGCAAGACCTCTAGAGCTGCACTCTTGAGGTTTCCTGTTATCACGGAGACCTCTCGAGTGAAAAACATCCTTGTTGTGTATGATTGATCATACACTATCTTCTATATTGTCTACTACATCAACAAGCAGGGGAATACCCCCTATGCAGGGAGGCCATGAGAGTCTGGTACTGGGTGCTGGACCACAGCCTCGTCCTCTCAGCAATCCACATCCCAGGCATGCTGAACATCCTGGCGAACAGTCTCGGCCAGACTCAGTCCAGCATGCACGAATGGGAAATTCTGTCATCCATCGCAGATCATCTGTTCGACAGATGGGGGCATCCAAAGTTGGACCTTTTTGTGTCCCAACTGAATGCAAAACTGGCCAAATTCAGCTTGCTTGATCCAGGGCCTGGAATTTTCTGGCAATATGCACTGTCCCTCTCCTGAAGCTGGAGCTTCCTTTATCAGGGACACTGGTTTACCGGGATTGAGAAAGGGCATATTCCGTTTTGCACATTGTAAAAAACGGTATTGTCACCGTTGGGTCTGCTAAGCCAAAATCCGGTTTTACCGGTGTTTGGTTTTGTGTACTTTATTTAACAATTTTAAACTCTGCTAACATGCATTTTAGCAATTTCGACCTCCACTATTACACATCCTTCCATCCTTGTACCAATTTAAAGTTATTTTAGGTACAAGATGTGATGGCAGCAGCAACACTACAGCCCCGTCCCTAAGGTGTGATGGAAGCAGCACCACGGCCCCCATCCCTCTGGTGTGACAGAAGCAGCAGCACTATGGCCCCCATCCCTTAGGTGTGATGGCAGCAGTACTACGGTAATCATTCCTCATGTGTGATGGCAGTATCAGCACTATGGCCTCCATCCCTCAGGTGGGATGGCAGAGGCTCACATTCCCCATCCACCAGTGGTGATGGCAGAAGCACTACCGCCCCCACCCCTTTGGTGTGATGGCAGTAGCAACAATGCAGTACACATCCCTCTGGGGTGATGGCAGTAGTGACAGCACTATGATCCCTTTCAACACTCACATCCCACATGCACAAGTTGCAAATGACTTGATCTCTTTGCTTTGTTAGAACTCAGATGTGAATTCATCTGAACCATCAACGCTATGGTGGACTACCTTTGTTTTTCCTATCTATAATTTAACTGTCTGAATTGGATATCTGCCTGTGACACCGCTGACCAGAGTTAGGGGAACAGACTTGGGTGTTGGAGGCCAGCTGGTGGGTGAAGGCTTGAGTGTCCAATGACCACCCTCTTCTCCTGAGAGGGAGGGTGGGTTCACGGCTCAGCATTTGCTGGCCCATGGTGGAGGCCAGAGGCATGACAACACTTCAGTCCTCACTGCGGGAGGAGTGTGACGGATGTCGGCTTGTGCCTTGACATCATGTAGCCTGTCAAGCTCCCAAGAATATGGGAAAACACCCACTGGCCAACTGAAGGATGGCTGCTGGTCCCACCATACACCAGAAGCCCCAGACATGTGACCATTCTGACCCCCAACATGCCCAGGATACGCAGGAAGCTCTTTGGGGCACCTCCTCCCTAGTAGCCTCCCACAGGGTAGGGGCCCACCAATGAAGGGTCACTTTAGGTTACCTGGTAGCACAGCAGTAAGGGTCAGTGGATAGTGATCGGGATTCAGCAGCGGTGGTAGGGGGCCTTGGCAGGCCTGAAGGAGTGGATGGCCAAGGGGTAGGAGAAGCAAAAAAAAAACCTGCTTGAATTTGCTTCTTTGAAATAAAGTGTGTTCACCTAAAAAATCCACAAAGTGATTAGTGGAGGACCTTCAAATGGATTCATGCATCTTCCAGACATGCGGATGCCTTTTTTTCTACTTGGTGTCCATTAAAAGGGTGACTCCCAGTGTTCATGTCTTTGTTCAGATGTGAATTGAGCACTACTCTGCCCACCAGCATCATACAGCCCCTGGGGTCTTACCTTCTGTATGTCATTGAATGTGCTTTCAAATCCACTGGCCAAACATAAGTACTCTTAAATACTTAACATTTGCTTTTGTTGAAGCAGTCTTTCAGAAAACATTTTGTTGTCAGAGAGACAGAACCAGCAGGTGGAAGAAAAGGTACAAGTGATCCAGTTCATCTAAATGGGGTGCTAACTGTGAAGTCTTTTCATAAGTAGTAAGGCAGTTTCTTCTTTGTGAACATACTTTCATTCAGACTAGTTTTCATTCAAACAACTGAGGATTTTGGATGGCCCTACTGATTATAAACTTGAATAAGTTAGTTGGTAACAGTGATCCTGCATTTAGCAATCTACAACCTAGATGCTTATATGCAAAGAATACAATAAAAACCTGACTAAAATCTAAAAACAGGCTTATAAAACGTATCTGAATATTTATCTTTACCTATACAAAATCATTGCAGCCCAAGTAAAACTCAAGTAAATTACATGGTACCCTGACTACTATTCTATGTTGTAGTAAACATATGTTGGTATTTTTTTTTCATATTCTTTGTAAAGCAGGTAAGGCCCACTAGGCAAAACTGTCTGTTTTAAGGAGTGACCTAGAAGCACTTGGGAGGTTAAGTGACTTGCTTGGATGCAAGTGGAGGTTGTGGTACTCAAACCCAAGTCTGCTGGATGTACCCAGTTCAATCACCATTTGTTACTCTAACCACTAAACATGGGTGGTTAAACTGAATGGCTGATTACACAAAACAGTGCAGGTGATTTCCTTACTATTTCTATATGCAGCAAAGCAGAAGAGTGGAAAGCTGGCAGCACTCATTTTAAGATACTGAAATCTGGGTCGGCCCGCTGGCGCTGCAGTAGCACTATTACTTGCAATGCCAGTGACCCAGGGTCAGAAGCAAACTCGGGTTGCTGGAGGTCTGTCCGGGGAGTAGGATTGAGCACCTGGGGGACTGCTCTCCTACTCCGGGGAGGGTGGGCTGCAGATCCTGCTTCTTTACCACCACCGTGTGAACACGGGTGGTGGTGCAATGGTGCTGCAGAGTGATCAAGAGGGGAGGACGCTAGCCAGGATCTGGAGCAGTGGCATGTCTCTATGTGACCTACCTCCTTGGATCTCTAGTGCCGGTGCCATAAGGGACAGAGACCAGAAAACCAGGAACAATCACCCCACATTGGCCACTGGCAGAAGGGACCCAGGTGCCCCAAACTTCATAACCAGGCTCCATGAGGGACCCACTGGGCTGCCTGACACA
This sequence comes from Neoceratodus forsteri, assembly GCA_016271365.2. Lineage (NCBI taxonomy): Eukaryota > Metazoa > Chordata > Ceratodontiformes > Ceratodontidae > Neoceratodus > Neoceratodus forsteri. Next base: position 494,087,014 of record JADMNL010000022.1, read on the forward strand.
CAATAAGGGAGTGTGGAGGGGTGACCTAGGGTCCCCTCCCTTCCCACCTGGGTGGGGTACAACCCAGACAGAATAGGAGCAGGCCCACAGGAGCTCCTGAGCATTATCTGGGGGTGAAGCTAGGGGATACCGATGCTGTGAGAAGGCGATTTAGAAAGAGAAATTAAAAAAAATGTAAAAAGATACTGAAATCTTAGAGATTATGTGCAGTGACATGCAATTTCCGTGAAGCACCGGTACAAGAATTCAAAATCCACAAACCAAGCAGGATTCCGTGATTGTTACCGTTAAAAATGGAAAACCAGGGTCCCTGTCCTTTATGCCTTCCCTCTGTTTCCTCTCATTCAGAGAGTGCTAATCAAACTGCAGGTGAAGGGGGCCAGCATGATACTGATACTGGCCATGGCAGATTACTGCAACAGTTAGTGAAGGAACCTCTGGTTCTCCTTCCCCTCTGCAGGAATCTGCTGACGCAGGCTCAGGGGTTCCTCCGAATCTTAAGTCCCTTTGGCTGCATGTCTGGCTCCTGAGAACGTAGCCATCGCCTGATTCAGAATATCTCAGTGGGTGACTGGTGTGCTCGTGGCAGCTGGAAAGCCCTCCACTAGAGCCACGTATGCCATGAAGTTGAAGAGGTTTGCCATCGGGGCTGCCAAACATCACCTGGACCCTTTCACTTGTCCGGTGAGCTAGATTCTGAACTACCAGATATCTATGTCGGACTCGTGTCATCAGTACTCCAACTTCAAGGTGCACTTTTTTGGCCATTTCTGCCTTTCACAAGCCCATAGGCGTTCACACCATGGCTCAATTAGATGTGTCCCTTACCTTAATCAGGAGCATCCTACATCTGAAATCTCCAGTCCGTTGCCCTATCCCGGTTTGGGATTTAAATTTTGTTTTGGAGAAGTTGACCCTGTGCGCAGACCTTTGAAGTATTGCTTCCTTCGAATTATGGACTGCAGAAAGTCAGAGTAGCACTTTGTTTCTTTTGCCCCAGGAAGGAAGGCATTCAGGTTTCTAAGCAATGTTTGTCCAAATGGTTGGCACATTGTATTGTGTTCTGCTACAACAAGCATGGCAAAGAGTTGCCAGGGGCAGTGAAAGCCCACTCCACAAGGGGCATGGCTGCCTCTGTGGCCTGTTGTAAAAGGGTCTCAGCCGCTGACATCTGCGCTGCTGCCACCTGGAGTACCGTCTATACCTTCACTAAGCACTACAGTCTGGACATTTCCTCTAGAGTCCGAGCAAGCTTCGGCTGGGCTGTCTTGCAGGGTCTTCTGTCCTAGGCTTTGGTTGGCCTTCCTCCCAGACTGTCTTGATGCACCTGTAACTGCTTGAAACTTGTTCCTATGGTTTGACCTAATGACTGAGATACTCCTGAAGAAGATGGAACAGTTACATAACTTATCGTAACAGTAGATCTTTGAGGGAATCTCATTTATCAGATCTGCCTTCCATCCCACCACTCCCTTCTTATGGAGTTCTCTTCTCAGAACTGGCTTACTGGTGTATACAAACTTTTGTTTTGGCCTAGGCACCCCTCTGTCTCTCTCTTCAGTCCCCCATGGCACAGGTTTGCTTCCTAGTGCCTGGGATAAAGAACTGAGGATGGAGCGGGGCTCCTCATGCCTTTATAGAGTTGGTCATGTCAGCAGGTGACGGTGTGGGCATCCCCAGTGGGACTGCTGAAAAATCTTCTGTGTAGATCCTGCTTCACCAACGGTGAAGTTCCTACGGTGTCACCTAATGACTAAGATTCCCTTGAAGATCTGCTGTTACGGTAAGTTCTTTATTCTTTTTCCAGGGGGAGCAGTACCAGTTCAGGGTGTTGCCCTTTGGCTTATCTTCTGTGCTACGGGTATTTATCAAGTGCTTAGGAGCTGCAGCAACAGCTTTCCGGCGTGAAGACTTTTGTGTGTTCCCATATTTGGACAACTGGTTGCCGAAACCGCAATCCAGGGAACTTCTGTTACTGACTCTGGAACGTACCCTGCATTTGTTCCAGTCTGTGGGCATCTCTTGTCAATTTGCCCAAGTCTGTGCTGACCCTGTCCCAGTGGTTGCAGTACATAGGGGTGGTTCTGGGCAAGGCCTTTCTACCACGGGACAGGGGGGACTGCCTCATAGCTCAGTCCCAGGCAGTGGCTCAGTGCCAGTATGTCTTAGCCAGGGAGTTTTTGAGGCTGCTAGGCTTAATGGGTGCAGCCATTGTGGCAGTCCCTTTGGCCAGGTTACACAGGATCCGGAAGTGGACCTGTGGAGTCCAGTGGGATTAACCTTCTGACGATCTGGATCAGCTGATCCTTGTCTCATCCCAAGGTGCTTCAGTGGTGGATGAACCCAGACAATCTCTTAAAAGGGTCCTTTCATATCCCCACCCTCACCAAATCCTCACCACGGATGCTTCGGGTCTGGGTTGGGGAGTGCACCCAGTCCCTTATCAGACTTGGGGAGGGGTGGGGGAGAGATCCACCTCCACATAAATGTTTTAGATGCAAGCAGTTCTGTATGACTTCCAGAACCGCTCTTTCCGGGCCCACTGTTAGTACAGTTGGACAACATCAACCTCAGTGTGGTCTATTACATCAAGAAGGAAGGGGAGACTCAATCCTACCCCCTTGCAGGGAAGCAATGAGAGTCTGGTGCTAGACTCTAGATCATGGTCTAGAACTGTCGGCAGTCCATGTGCTAGGCGCCCAAAATGCCTCAGCCGGTCACAGTTCAGAATGCATGAGTGGGAATTGCTGACCTCTGTTGTTGAAGAGCAGTTTGACAGGTGGGGTTGTCCAGAGTTGGACCTTTTTCCATCCCCACTCCACAAAATGCCTCGTTTCTGCTCGCTAGATCTGAGGCCTGGAGTTTTCTGGCGAGGTGCGTTGTCCCTCTCCTGGAAAGGAAGGGAGGTTTCTTTATGCCTTCCCACCCTTTCTTCTGATTGAGTGCTCATCAAGCTACAGATGGACTGAGGGTGGAGGCGCTGGACGCCACATCTCACGCTACGCCGGCGACCCGGGTTCGGGAATAGACTCGAGTTGCTGGGGTCGGTGGGGGGAAGGAGAATTGAGCATCCCAACGGATGCTCTCCTCCCTCTGGGGTGGGTTACCAGGGGTGCATCTAGCACCCGATGCCTCTGTAGCCGATGGATGCATGGGCTTTTGGGGCACCGGCAGCTCTACTTGTGTCGGGGAGGGGGGTGCTGTTACGTGTGTGGCTGCACATCGGCAAGCCTGGACACAAGTCCTAAGCACAGGCGTCCCAGGGGAATGGGAGAAAAATGGGGAAAAAAATGTAACACCCCTGACCCTACGAGCGGATGAAACTGGGGATGGGATGCCATGGGGATTGCCCTGGCAGACAGAGTAGGAGGAGGTACGAGGCCTCCTCTGAAAGCCATGGGAACCTGGCAAATAACCAAAAAAAAAAGCTACAGATGGAGGGTGCCACCCTAATTCTGGTGGCTTCATTCTGGCCTCATCAGATATGGTTTGCAGTTGGCTGTGGAATCCCCAGTTCCCATGCCCCTTTGCAGGAACCTGTTGACACAAGCTTAGGAGACCCTGGTCCATCTGGACCCCAAGTCCCTCCATCTGCATGCATGACTCCTGAGGACATAGCCATTGACCGCTTTGGGATGTCTCAGAAGGTGGCTGATGTCCTGGTGGGTGCTAGGAAACCTTCCACCAGGGCCACTTACTAAATGAAGTGGAAGCACTTTACTTTATGGGCCACTTCCCATCAACCAAGTTCCAGAGTATCTCCTGTCCTTATCAAATGCAGGACTTAAGTGTTCCTCTATTAATGTGCACCTGTGTGCTGTTTCAGCCTTTCCTGTGCTCGTTGATGGCGGTACGGTGGCCCAGTTGGATATGGCCCATACTTTTCTCAAAGGCGTTCTACTCTTGAAGCCTCCTGTCCGGAATCCGATCTGGACTTTGGACCTCAACTTTGTGCGTGAGAAGCTGACTCTGCCTCCTTTTGAGCCAGCTGCATCTTGTGAGCTATGCTTTTTTTTTTTTTTTGTGAAAGCATTATTTTTAGATCGCTATTACTTCTGCTCAAAGAATTTCAGAGCTAGAGACTCATGTGTGAGCAGACTTATTTGAATTTTCACAAAAGACAGGGGGTCTCTGCATATGAATCCTAAGATCTTCCTGGACTTAGTCTTCACCATTTAGTCATACTGCTGGGTTACAAGCCAAAGGCGCTGGGATCCTATAGGGAGCCAAATCTTCAGGAGTGCAGCGTCAAAATTAAGACCGAATGCACGGCACAGCAGGAACTGTCTTGCGCCTAAGTGACACTACCTCGGCGCTAACCCCAACCGCCTTGGTCCCTTCCGCCATCGTGAAGTGCGCCTAGTGATGTCGACAACATGGCGGGAATTGGAACAGTGTCTAGTCATTCAGTTTTTAGTTTTTGTATTGTTTTTCAAAAAAAAAAAAGATTTTTATTCTTTTTCCTCTCAGCCCTACCAGTCAAAGGAGTCAACCATGGATGTATCGGTGACAGTAGAGACTCTGTTGGAAGGCTGCTCTGGCAGCTGAACTGTGTCTGGTCCACCATCCTCTCCGGGGGGTTCGACCATGGGCAGTCCATTGTTCGGGAGGGAGGACAGTCTTCCCATAAACAAAGAGAGGCAGGTCTGATCCAGGTCGGGGACCTGGCGCTGCTCTGCCTCGAGTTCTTCCTCTACCTGTCAGAGGAAGACGCTGTACCACTTGAGGTCACCCTCTGGTACGTCTGCCAAGAAGTCTTTGGTGGTCAGGAGTGGCAGGCTGTCTCTGGCTCCAACCAGTTCCCCGATGGCTTCCACTCACAATCGTTTTGATTCTCATCACCAGAGCCCTTCTCTGTTCTCTTGTGGGGTTTCCGGTGGTCGGTTTCAACACTGAGCCGCTATTACGGAGCAGTAGGTACAGCATCTGTCTCGTTTACCCCTTCCGGCGGATCCAGTTCCAGGGCCTTCTGGCCTAGGTGCATATGAGCCGCAGTTGGGTCCTTTGGGGCAAGTCGAGTGCTCGGTGCTGGCAACGGAATCTTCTCCATTGCCAGTGCTTGCGCCACCGATGCCGGTTCCATGTACCTTCCCCCTTCGGTCTAGTTCTTCACAGGGGCTGGCACGGGTACCATCCCCTTCCCCTTCTTTTTCTTCTAGGTCTGCGTTGGGATCTTCAGGTGGCCCAGTCACAGCTGGCGCTGGCTCTTTGTAGGTTGGCACTGGATTCTGCATTGTCGGGTCTGGGGCCAGTCTCAGTGTCTCCTGTTTATCCTCTTCCCAGACCAGGCAGCAGCCTATTAGGGGCAGCTCCCACCCCCTCTGAGGGTGGCTTGGAGCAGGATGAGTCTGATCCCGACCTTATTATTTCTGAAGAAGGCGATGAAGACTCGGTTCTGCAGCTTGGATGGTAAGCCGTAAGTACCAGTTAAAAAAACAGTGGAGGACACCTCATTCCAGTCTTTACTTAGGAATATGAGGGCAGCCCTAGCTCTTAAGAAGTTTTCTGTAGACCCAGGTGGGCTTTTGCGCCTGGAGTGGTTTCATGTTCCAAATATTCCAGTGAACCTAACGCCACTTGTTTCCTGAGACTTTGTCTGAAGCTGTGTGGGCGAGGCCTACCCTTATTCCTTCTGTCTGCAAGTCCATAGATAGAAAATATGTCCCTTCCTTGGAGAGACCCATTTTAGCCTCGCAGCCCATCGCGGATGCGCTGGTGATCCTTGCTGAAAATGACAAAGCTGTTCTTCCTCTAAGTATCAGCATTTCTTATCAATAAGGAATCTTGCAAGTTAAATACTATGGGGGAAAAGGGCCTTTGCAGCTGCAACTCTGGGCAAGCGTATTGCCAGCTATCAAGGACACTTCTCCCAATGCGAATATGTCCTTTGGACTTCCCTTAAATCCCTAGTGAAAGGCCTCCCGAGAGTCTGAATTTAAATTTGAGATATTACAGACTGTTACCAGAGGGATATAATGCAATAGCTATCGGCTGAATGCTTCCATGGATGCATACAACACAGCTTCCAGGGTGACTGCTGCTGGGCTCTGTATTAGAAGACATTCCTGGCGTAAGATATAGGGGTTTTTCTCTGCTCAACAGCAGGTAATGAATGTCCCCTTTGATGGCACATAATCTGTTTGACCAACAGGTAGAACAAGCCCTGGAGGCCTCTCAGAAACCCAGGACTGCCATTAAAGCAGACAGGCCGGCTCCTTCATCTCCGCAAAGAGGCAGAAATGGTCAGTTTTTTCGTAACAGGCAGCCCTTTTGAGGAAGAGGGAGAGGAGCCCCAAACAAGCACCAGCCTGCTCAGCCGCAAAAGAAAACACAGCATTAGGCACAAGGGCCAAAAGCACCCAGTGCCACCCTCTGAAAGTCTGGCACCGGTCCCACTTCAGCTGCTCACGGTGGGCCTTTCCACAGCAGTGGGAGGTCGTCTGACTCAGTTTTGTAACCAATGGAAGTTTGTCATAACAGACAAATGGGTCCTCTGGATTGGGTCGAGAAGGATACTCTCTCAACTTCTGGAGATTCACCCAGACCTTCCGCCAAAGTGGCAGTGCACTCGGTCAGCCGCTCAGTCAGAACTTCTCGCTTCAGAGATACTGGGTCTTTTCAAAAACAGGGCAGTTGAAGTAGTTCCTTGGGCAGAACAGAACACAGGTTTCTACTCTCATTAGTTTCTGATTCTAAAGAAGACAGGCAGCATGCACCCCATTCTTGACCTCAGAAAGCTAAAGTTCTTGTTCCGGAAGAAGTTCAGGATATTCTCCTTGAAGACGCTCCTACAACTTCTCCGTCAGCACAACTGGCTGGCATTCTTTGACATGCAAGATGCCTACCAGCATATTCTAGTACACCCAAATCACCTCATGTACCTTTGCTTTGTGGCCTTGGGTCAACATCATCAATTCAGAGTCTTGCCCTATGGGCTGTCCTCACCTCGTCGAGTCTTTACCAAGCGTGTCGCAGTCCTCGCTGCACACCTTTGAAAGCTTGGTGTTCAAGTCTTCCTCTGCCTGGACGATTGGCTGCTGGCAAGCCCGTCAAGGCAGGAGACACAGAAGGCAGTATCCACAACATCTCGGTTCTTCACCTCCATGGAAGTCCTGCTGAACCTGGAAAAGTCACAGCTTCAGTACTCACAGCAGGTCCTCTTCATAGGAACCCTCTTAGACACTACAAAGGCGAGGGCTTTTCTCCCGGAGGACAGGAAGAATGACATTCTCCAGATGGCTCACTTCAATAGAGAGAACAACCCAGTACAAGCTCACTCCATGCAATGGATGTTAAGTGTCATGGTTTCGTCTGTTTTCACAGTGCCTTTAGCTCTACTGCACATGAGGACCACTCAGTGAATGCTCAGCACACAGTGGTCCCCAACAACACATCTGCAGTCTTACCCCATCAAAGTGACGGAGCCTCTGTTGGGGGGGGGGGCACTGCTGAGCCCAAGCCAAAAGGCAGCTCTTAGACAGTGCTCTGCACAATACCTAGATTTGGGATAAAAAAAAAAAATGATGGTTTTAGGTCATTTAGATTACTATTGAGTGGCCGTACCTCTGGTGGATCACTGGAACGACCAGATGGGAAATCCACACAAAGATCGAATTCAGCACGACTGAGTAAAATCCAAAAATGCTACGGCATCTTTTGCCACGCGGTTGGCCTTGCGTCAAGTCACACACGGAGACGGAAAGCGAGGAAACCCTGCAATCTTTGGGACTAAAATGGAATAAACTAATATTCTCTGTCTCAGGGCTGGCTGACAAAATTGATGGTATAGCCAACAGAGTGAGTAACGTGGAAACCGCATTGGAACTGGTTTCCATGGAATCTACAGAGGCCAAGAAATGCTTGGATGCAGGAATGGGGGCAATTACCAATGTGCTTAAAGAGAATGGGCACTTGAGAATGAGGTTAGAAACTCTGGGAAATCAAACCAGGGCAATGATTCTTCGTATTCTAGGTCTCCCGGAGGGCTCCGAAGGGGACCATCTGGTACTGTTTCTACATGACTGGCTACAACAGCAACTCGGGGATGATGCTACCACACGGATACAGGTGATTCAGAAGGCCTACAGAGTAGCAGCCAGAAGTAGGCCAGAGAATCCGGAAGCTCCACGGGCTGTCTTGGCGATGACGGACGGAGTGGCGACAAGAGACTACCTACTCTCATTAGCCAGAAAGAAAAAGATACTCTTATGTGAGGGAGAGGCAGTGCGATTGTATCCTGATACTAGTTTTGCCACCAGGCGGCGACGGAAACGATTCAATGGCACCAGAGCTGTTTTGCGAGAGGCGGGGATCCAGCACATCATTTTCCCTGCTCTTCTCCTTATCACTCACCAAGGCAAAATTTTTATTTTTTCTGATCCGAAGGACGCGATGAAGTGGTCACAGAGACAGGCTCCTAGATGTCCAGTGGAACAGGAGGACAGCCCCTCAGAAGACGACGAGGCATGAAAAATCACTTGGATTATTATTTTCCTGAAGAGGTGGGCAATATGGAATGGTCCTGTGTACAAAAGTACGGTACCTATTGATTAAGGCATGAGTACCTTCCCAGAAGTTTATGGGACCCATAATCTCAGGTCACTTTCCTGTGGTTATAATATTTTGGGACTTTAGCTGAGTTTCATAGTTTAGGCTAAAATGTTAATCGCCTAGTTTATCAGAAGGACTGCTGTTTATCAGTCCTATATATTTGCTCCCAATATAGTTTACTTTAAAATTGTATTAGCACTGCCACTCTGGATTTAGCACTTTTTGTGCTTATATGATTGATGAAAGCATGGACTTATTATTAGTCTCTCTTGGAGGAGACAGAATACCTGGGATTTATGCAGTCGACCTGTTTGAATTTTACCATGCAGCTCATGGACTTTAAATTCAGCTCTTGTATAATGAGTTTCTGTGGAAGTAAAGGTTTTTAGTAACCCTCTCAGACGTATCTTAAAGCAGTAGAAGAATTATATTTTGAATGTTAAGAGGAGTGGCAACCTCACTGTGACCAGTGTATTGACATTTGATATTTCACTGCTTGAAATGTGCTATAATTGTTTAATAGAAACAATAAACACAAAGTATAAAAAAAAAGTGACACAGCCTCTGCGAAGATCACTTGCATGGTGGATACTAGAGGACAACCTTCTACAAGGTCAGTCCTCTGTCCCACCCGGAGTCTCGGATCACCATCACCTCGGATGTATCTCTGCTCGGCTGTGGAGCTCACTGCCGGGACCCTCACACTCAAGGAGTGTGGACTCGAGAGGAGTCTCATCTTCACATCAGTGTTCTAGAGATGAGAGCAGTCCTGTATGCCCTCTGAGTCCTAGTTGAGGTTGTCAAACACAAAATAATTCTCCCTCAGATGGACAGCAAAGCTGTGATGTACTACATCGACAAGCAAGGCGAGGCACACTCCTACCCTCTCTGCAGAGAAGCCATGAGGGTATAGGAGTAGTGCCTCGACCACGATGTCCTGATTCAGGCAGTTTACCTGCCAGGAACTCAGACTGATCTGGCGGACCACCTCAGCGGGACAGAAGCAGATCTTCATGAGTGGTCGCTTGCTCCAGACATTGTGCAATCACTCTTTGACGAGTGGGGCAGTCCAGACCTGGACCTTTCTGCATCCCCACTCAATGCAAAACTGCCTCTATTCTGCTCCAGAAATCCATAACCTGGTGTTTTCTGGCAGGATGAATTCAGGCTGCGGTGGACAGGACGTTTTTGTACACATTTCCTCCTCCTGCTAATTCAGAGGGTGCTGCTCAGATGGGAGGAGCATGGGGCAAGATGATTCTAATTGCACCGTACTGGCCTCAACAGATCTGGTTTCTTATATCAACAAGTTGTCAGAGGCCCTTCATAGGCAACCGTCTCGGCGAATGAACTGCCTGACACAGGGAACCTCTGGTCCATCCCAGTCTGTGCTCACTTCATCTCCACGCCTGGTTCCTGAGGATATAGAAGTGGGCAGGTTTAAAGTTTCTCAGAGAATTTCGCAGATCCTCTTAGTGGCGCGTAAGCCTTCCACCAGGAAGATTTACACTGCTAAATGGAAGCTTTTCTCAGAATGGTGTACTAAGATCTTCTTAGATCCATTTCAGTTTCCTCTGGATAAAGTTTGTATCATCTGCTAGACCTTTCAGATGCAGGACTGCAATACTTATCTGTAACAGTGAACCTCTGTGCACTTTCTGCCTATCATGAGCAAATCCAGAACATGTCCCTGGCTCAGTTACCGCTGTTCAAAAGATTGCTTAAAGGCATTCTTCACACAAGGCCCCAAGTTAGGAAGCCGGTTGCCCCCTGTGGTATTAATCTCGTGTTAAACATGCTCACTTGTAAACCCTTTGAGCCTCTAGCCACATGGGATTTGAAGTTTCTGACCTGGAAGACTGCCTTTCTGGTGGCCATCACTTTTGCTCGCAGGGTCTCTGAAATACATGCCTTGGACACAGACCCTCTGTATACCATCTTTCATAAAGACAAGGTGGTCCTCCATACTCACCCTAAGTTCTTACCCAAAGTGGTTTCAGATTTCCACGTCAACCAGCCCTTGGTTCTTCCCATTTATTTCTCTAACTTCCAAAATGAAGGGGTATGCACCCTTCATTCCCTGGACTTTAAAAGGGCTCTACGATTCTGCATCGATAGAACCAGGGATATCCGTCAGGCAAAGCATATCTTTGTGGCCTTCAGCACGGCCCGGCTGGGTCAGCCACTGTCCATCAAATGTATCCCTGCATGGATAGTGACATGTTTTCGCCATTCTTACTCTATGGTGCAGGTTAAGTTGGAGGGCCAAGTGCCTGCCCACTCTACCATAGCAGTTGCTGTGTCATTGGCAGAGATCCGCTCTGTTCCCATTGATGACATTTGCAAAGTGGCTACTTGGAGTTCAGTGCACACTTTTGTAAAGCACAGTACTCTGGATGTCCGTGCTAGACAGCATGCTTCCTTTGGCAGGACAGTCCTTAATAAACCTCTGTCCTGAGTGAGCTCTGTCTCCTATTGCCCTACTTATTTTTTTTGGGGGGGAGGGGTATTGATTTTAGCTTGGTACTCTAACCCAGCAGTGTGAATAAATGGTGAAGACATTACGTGCAGGAAGATATGAAAATTACGTACTCAATTTAATTCCTGATCTTCTTGAACAAGTCTTTACCATTTATTCATACGCCCCACCCACCATGCCCAAGCTCACTCAGTCTGTTCCTGGTTTTTACTCCCTTGTTTGATTTTTGGGCTGTGAAGACACTGTTTAAGGTGACCCTTCTTATACGGGTCAATTGGGCTATCTTACGCCCTTCTTAGGTTAGGTGTTAGGTCACATTACGCTGCACCTCCTCAGTAAAAAAAGGTTCTGAGGTGGTTGAAGGGTCAATGCTGAGGTAGCCTACACAGGCTCAAGCCAGTGTTGCAGTGCCACGCATGCGCAGTCTTACCTCGGCGCCAGCCCTCCTGAAGATCTTTTGGCTCCCACAGGGGTCCCTGCACCTCTGACTTGTAACCCAGCAGTATGAATAAATGGTGAAGACTTGTCCAAGAAGATAAAGAATTATTGTGAATACATAATTTTCCTTTTCTTCCTAAAGTGGTGTCTGAGTTTACTCTGAATCAATCCATCCACCTACCTGTTTATTTTCCAGAGCATGCCAATCCAGGGGAAACATTGCTTCATTCTTTTGAATGTGCACAGAATTCTCAGGTACTATACACTCCGTACTAAGGACTGCAGAAAGTCCTCAATTGTTTGGCGCTGGCAGAGAGGGTGCTCCAATATCTAAACAGTGCTTGCCCAAATGGTTGGCCAGCTGTATTATTTTTTTGTTACAGGAAGTACAGTAAAGAACTTCCTGGTGTGGTTCGTGGCCATTCAGTCAGAGGGATGCCACTTCTGTTGCCTGTTTCCGGAATGTGTCAGCAGCAGAAATCTGTGCTGCTGCAACCCAGAATACTGTCCACACTTTCACCAAGCACTATAGTCTGGACATTGCCTCCAGAAGAAAGGCATGCTTTAGCCTAGCTGTGCTTCAGGGCCTTCTTTCTTGGGCCTCTGTCCTCCCGCCACCCAGACTGTGTTGTGCTGAGCACTGCTTGGGGCTCGCTGCATAGGTGAGACCTGATGAGAGATGATCCCCGAAGAAGATACCTTACCGTAACAATAGATCTTCGAGGGAATCTCTGCCATCAGGTCATGCTGTCCCTCCATCCCCCTTTCTCTGTCTCTCTCTAGCTCGACTGCTTGGTTTTTCCAGCCTTTTTGCTAGCTGGGCACCTTCTCTCTCTCTCCTCTGTTATCTGGTGAGACTCCTGTCTCCTATGGCCTCTGGATAGGGAAAGAACGGAGGAGGGAGCGGAGTAGGACTGTGAAAGAGTCTGATATCAGCGTGGACGGCCCAGTTAAACTGCTTCAGAAAAGCTTCTGTGGGATCCTAGTGACCGACGTCCAAGTTCCATATGTGTGATCTGATGAGATTCCCTCAAAGATCTACTGTTACGTTAAGTTCTTGCGTAACTGTTCTGTCTTGTGGCATGGATATGGTTTACTTACCCACACGATGGCAGTTCTTCCTGAAGAGCTAATTCATCGGAATGTCTCTAAGCAAAAATCCTCCCATCACCCGCATGGTATATCCCTTGGCTTTGCCCCATGACATCAGATCTTCCTTTCTGCTAGAAGAGTTCAGTCTCTTCCTTCGCAGCTGTGTGCATTGAAGGGACTAAAATGTGTACCATTGGCAAACATAGATTTTCTTTACTTTTTCTGTATTCCTCTCCTTCCTCTGAACATGTCAAATCCTCAGCTAGGGATGATAGAACACAAGGAAGCGAAGCAGGCTCCCTGCTTCAAGCAGTGTCACATTCTAGCAGATGTTGCGGATGGACCCACACACATGTTGATCCTTTATTGCCAAGGAACGACACAGTGTCACGGGTTGCGGCCTCTGTCAGATGATACTGCCATCATCTCTCGAAGATAGTAAGGCTCATCTTTTCTTCAGCTGGCCGACTGGGACTCTAAATTACAGCAGAAGGGTGTTTGCAAGGTGGCCTCTGCTGTGATAGGGTTCGCGACCCAGCTCACAACTACGGAAGAAGCAGCAGCGAAGACCACGGTGGGCATCTCATGTACCTTGACACTGCCCCCAGTTGGGGCTAGCATCAGAGCGTCCTTCACATGGGAGTTTCAAGAAATGTGCCGGGCCCTCCAGACCATCAGGGAGAGCCCTACCCGCCATGGTATGAAATATAAGAATGCCGCCTCCTCATAGGACTAGGAGAGATGACGCTTGTATGCTCCCTGACTACACCTCCCCTGTGAGTGCTCGGTAGCATCTTGAGTGTCTGGCCAAGGAAGCAAGATTATCAAGAGGCAAGTCGCTGAATCTGTGGTACCGCCTGCCAGGCTTGATGATCTCTACACCGGTCGATCATGTGTTGATATCGTTCTTGAACCTGTTAACCATTTTTCTGACGAGGTCAACGAGATGATCTCCAGGACCCTGGACTTCATGGTCCTCACTGAGCAGGAGATGGAGCAGTAGGTGTCCCTGGCCATTACCACTTCGGATCAGCCTCCATCAGGAGTCGTGTAGTCTAAATCAGTGCCTGTCATGTACGCGGCACCTTCTGCTGCTTCTCCCCGACATCGGCTTCCGGGTCAATGGTCAAGATCAAGGCAGTCCTCGAATTCTCTCCCGCTAGACCAGTAGGCATCACCCTCGAAGCTCCTCATCTTCCTCATCCTCGGATGACGAGAGGCTCTGCTGGCATGTACAGTGGCACTGGAAGGAGCTCCTCTGGCATTAGTGGGCTTTGACAGGGTACGGCTCTACACCCAATGGTCCTACCTCTCCAGTCCATGACCTTCCTCTCTGTTGGAGGTCAGCTTTGCCACATCTGGCCTCAATGACCCATCATTACTACAGACAGGTGGGTTCTCGAGGTGGTAGCAGAGAGTTACTTCTTGAGTTAGAGGCTCCTCCTGCCATACTGATCTCACGCTCCAAGGGAGTCCTTGGTATCGTAGGACACACTGTCTGCCCTCAGGGAGGACGTTGCTCACCTCCTTGCAAAAGGAGCAATAGCTCATGTCCCAGATGCCTTGACAAGTCAGGGACACGTGTCCAGGTACTTCATGTTCCTGAAATGGACGGGGGGCTGTCTTCCCCCACCCACTTACTGGATCTGAACAATCTAAATCATTTTGTGCAGAAGCGCAAATTCCAGGTGGTCACTTTGAACCAGCTCATGCCGTCTCTGGAGCAGGGCATGTGGTTCTGCTCTCTGGACCTCCAGGACTCGTTCTTCCACATCTCAGTTCATCCGTCCAAGTGGAGGTGCATATGGTTCAGTGCAGAAGGGGTGCTCTGTCAGTTCCAGGTTGTCATTTGACCTCTCGTCTGCGTCTAGGTTTTTATCAAGTACATGACAGTGGTAGCAGCTTTCTTGGGGCCCGGGGAATCAGGATTTATCACTTCCTGGATGACTGGCTGATAGCAAGGCTGTGGAGTAGTCTAGTAATCTGGCCCTCCAGACCTGCAGAGACTTGGACCTCATGGTCAACATGGAAAAGTCCAAACTGATCTCCTCACAGGTGATTCAGTTTCTCGGAACAGAGATAGACTTCCTGTAGGCCAAGGCCAACCTCCCTGTGGACAGGGCATTGGACCTTATTTCCTTTGTCCGATCGTTTCACATTGAGCACTTGTGCCCCGCCTGTGACTACTTGAGTCTGCTGGGGTATATGATGTCGTGCACCACCATAGTCCAGTGCAGCACCTGCAGTGGGAGCTGGGCCGTTTGTGGTCCCACTGCCGTGATCACCTGGACCAACCACTCACAGTGATCTAGTTGATGTGGAATGCCATCCAGTGGTGGCTGACCCCAGAACATCTGGAGGAAGGACTCCTGTTTGCGACCAAGAACCAGCTGTCACTCTCACAACGGGCATGTCTCTGGTAGGGTGGGGAATGCATCTGGGAGACCACAGGACCCATGGGTTGTGGTCACCCAGGGAATTCCGTCACCACATCAGCTTGCTGGAGCTCTGCTCAGTGTGGTTAGCTCTGAAGGAATTCGGTCCTCTAGTCCGTGGTCACGTCGTTCAGGTCTGGACAGATTATAATACTACAACCATATTCTGCCTGCATAGGCAGGGTGGTACTCATTCCCCTCCCCTGTGTTGGGAGTCCATCTGCACCTGAACCCTTGTGCGCAGCCTGGGTGCAGATCTCTACTGGCGATCCATGTCACAGGACCTGACAGCTGGCAGACTCTCAGCAGGATGGGCGAGACTTCACACCAGTGTTCCCTGGATCAGCAGGTGGCGAGTCGCCTTTTCTCCTGTGGGCACACTTCTGGTGGACCCATTTGCCTCCTGTGAGAACACGAAACTGAGGCTGTTCTGTGCACACTCCCGCAGTCTGGGGCACTAGTGGAGGAATGCCATTGTGAGGCCCTAGACCCCAGGTCGTCTTTAGGCCTTTCCTCCCTTACCCTGATCCACAAGGTGGTGGTCAGTGTGCAGCAGGATGAGGCGTGGATGATCCTGAGAATTCCGCACTGGCCTCGCCAGTTTTGGTACTGGACCTCCTCAGCTGCAGACCTCTGTGCCTCTTTGCCCGGATCTTCTGACCAGACACCAGAGGAAGGTCCGGCACCTGGACCTTCAATCCTTGCACCTCACAGCCTGGTTCCTGAGTGACTAGAGTTCCAGACTTTGTGGCATCTTTTCGGAGGATGTGTTCCACTTTGTGGAGGCCTCCCGTAAAGAGTTGACTTGTCGGTGCTACACTTTTCAATGGACAAAATTGTCCATTTGGTGTCGGTGCAAGGAGCTTGATCCCACTGCCTACCGTGTGGCTAGTATCCTTGAATATCTCGGCTGGGGCAGTGGTCATCGATCCTGAAGGTGCACCTGGCAGCCATCTCTGCATACCAGGCATGAGCAAATATGCTGCCATTGGCACTGGAGAAGATCGAGTACTTCTTTAAAGGCTTTGACCATGCCCCCCCCTTCCGTGAGCCACCACCACCGTGGGATTTATTGCTGGTACTGACCGTGCTCATGGGCAAGCCTTTTGATCTTATGCATAGGTGGGAAATGTTGCACCTGTCATGGAAGATGGTCTTCTTGGTGGTCATTACATCAGCTGGAATGATTAGTGAGCTCCAGGTGCTCTCACTGGAGCATGATTATCTGGTCTTCCACAGGACGAGGTAGTCCTTTGTCCCCACTCGAAGTTCCTCCTGAAGGTTGTCTCCCAAGTTCCACCTTAACCAGGTGATGAACCTCCCAGTCTACTTTATGAACTCATCTTCAGAGGCTGACTGCAGGCTCCATACATGCACCTGAAATGGGCGCTGTCCTGCTATGTTGAGCACGTGGCTGGAGTTCAGGATGAGACTTGCCAGCTCTGTCACATGTTGAAACCACGGCTGGCATCAAAGCATACGACTGGCAGGTGGATTATGTTCTGCATTGAACTTTGCTATAGGTTGCTGGTAGCAAGGCTCACATAGGGCTCAGGGCTCATTCCACCAGACATACCACGCTCTCGGTGGCTGCTTCCAGGGACATCCCTGTCCAGGAGATCTGCAGAGCTGCTACCTGAAAGTCAGCACACACCTTCGTCTCCTGTTACAGTATTGACCTGGAGTCTCGTTGGGATGTTGCATTTGAAACCTCGGTTCTCCAATCCCTGTTTGCCAAGTAGGGGTATGCACCTTGTCCCCTCCTCCTACTGAACTTCTGAAAGTTGCCGTCATGTTGATAAGTCAGCCAAATCCACGCCCCTAGAAAGATGCCTGTGACCATAGTTCTAGGAGTGGTATATGGTTCTCATCCACACCACCCACCCGACCTCCCCTGGCAAAAGGCAAACTGTGATCCATGCTTCTAGCAAGCAGGATCTAATGTCACAGGGTGGAGCCAAGGGATATACCACCCGGATGGTGGAAGGTGCTTTGCTCAAAGATGTTCTAATGAATCAGTTCTTCAGGAAGAACTGCCATCATGTGGATATGAACCATCTACCACTCCTAGAACCACGGTTGCAGGTGAGTAACCTGTTTTTTTTTTTTTTCCTCAAGGTTTTTTTCCCTTATTATCCTATGTAAAGATATTTTTCTTAGTTGTGTTTTGACAGGCTGTAATATCTGAGATTGGCTGCCTATTGTCCAGGGACCACACTGCAAATGAGACGGTTTCTGTGGTTATATCCCTGATTTCATATCCACCAGGATTAAGTACTCTGTGTATGATTTCAGTTTATACATTGATTTCCTGCAGGAGATCACAGCAAAAAACTTGAGTTTTTGATCCTGCCATTTGGCACTGTAAAGAAACCATTTAAGTCACTGTCATGCAGAAACTATGGTGGTGTTTGTGTTACCATTACCCCCCGTGGAAATTGTAATTGTCTGCCAGTATTTATTTATTGAATTTTGATGACCAGGTTGGCCCACTGGGACCACAAAGGTCCCTTTTTCAGGGGCGACTTGGGGAACAGAAGCAATACAATACATACAGTCAGGTGATCCAGAAGCTATACAGTACATACAGTCATGTGATACAGGGTTACAAGAAGTAGACAAGATAATGAGGATAACAGTACAGGCAGTTATTCAAATCGTAGACCATAAGTGCAACACTTGAAAGATTTAAGGATTTAAGGCATGATGATTTAATGTAGGTTAAGGTGAGAAGGAGGGGGGTGGGTGTTGTGATTAGGATCGGGGGTGATTATCCTATACCCTCACAATGGCATGAGCTTGTCCTGAGCAAATGGGACTTAAGCCTAGTGCAAAAGCTTGGTAGTGAGGGGGGCTTCCTGTACTAGAGGTGGAAGAGTGTTTCAGAGTTTAGGGTCTGAGAGAGCGAAGGAATTGTCTCCCTTGTGAGTCTTGATTCTGGGGATTGCCAGCAGGGGCCGACCCGAGGTCCTGAGCATTCGAGGGTTAGGCTTAGCCTTGATTATTCCTGTTAGGCTTGGTGGGGCCTCCGGGCTCTGCAATTTGTATGCATGGCAGAGCAAGGGATACTGTAGACGAGCTTCGAAAGAAGGCCATTACAGCTGGGCTAGTAAGATGCAGGGGTGGCTTCTTGGTGTTGTCAGCCATTCCAGCTGAGCCATTGGTTTAACTCCATCATGTTGGCACCTGGAAGCAGATTAGAAGGGATTACAAATGTCTGAAATTCAGTGTGTCTGGCAGGGTTCACATTTAACACCCCTTTCCTCGGCCAGCCTGAAAAGTGGTACCTAATTTTACTGTTCTGCCGACATTTGCAGTGACTAGAGTATTCCTACACAGAGTGGTTTTCCTTTTACTTTTTATTTTTTTTTTTTTTATAAAATTCCTCCACACCCAGTGAATGCATCATTCTCTCTACTCCTTGTGATATTGGTTCTGTGTTTTGTTAGTAACCTCCACCAGACACACACATACACTCACTCTGGCCTGATGGCAGCAGCATTTTAAGTGCTCTGTGAGGCAGTTTTTCTCCCCTTTAATACCATCAACTTGCAATTGCTTTTCCCTAGTAACCACAAAGAATATAGTGAAGTCTTCCCCCAACCCGTATGAGCCCTGCCACTCTCCCCACACAGTTCATAGGTGTCCTCTTTGCTTAGTAATGTACTCTCAGTAATCAGACTTTGGCATTAAAAAGTATTCAACTCAGTGTGCTGATCCTCATCTTATTGGTCTCACTGCCAGACCCAAATGTGGTATTGCAAAGCACTACTGGGTGAGTTTACCGGCACTTGGGCTAGGTGGTGACTGAGAGGGTGAGGATCAGCGCTGTACATTGGGTGCTTTCTAATCTAATTACTGGGAGTATGTTGCTAAGTATAGGGAGCATCTATGGACTGGGTGGGGAGGATGGCAGGGTTCATATAGGTGGGGAAGCATGGGGGTGAGGTTTCATTAAATTGTATACTACAGTTGTTTAACCGGGAAAGTCAAGGGTGAATCGCATTGGCCTGAAGCAGTTTGCTCTATGAAAAAGGCCAGTAAATTAACGTTAAGGTAAGACCCCTGTCTGAATAGGTCATGCTGCCTGGGGTCCAGTGCTTGGATGTTGTAAACAAAAAAAGAGACATGAAAGGCAAAATAAATCGGGGGAGATGGAAATGAAAGAGGAGAAACCAGTGTGTGGAAGAGAACTAGAAAAAAAAATTAAAGGAAAAAAGTGGAAGCATGGCCTAGTGGCTAGATCACAGATTTTGGACCCAGAAGACCCAGGTTCAAATCCTACCAGAGCCACATAATCACTGTGACCCTGAGCAAGTCGGTTAACCTCTGTGCTTCAGTCCACCCAGCTGTCAAAATGGGTAAAACCAGTACCCTGCTGAAAATGAAATGTCCTATGCTGATTCCTGTTTATACTGCTGCACATCATTACTGATTCTATAGTATTGCTACAGTACCATCTTCCCTTGTTCCCTTTAGTGTACTGAGCCAAAATCAAATACTTGAAGTGTGCTAATCTGTTTCAGTTAACTCGCCTGATACATTAGTGTGTGTTATTGTTTGTTTAGTATTGTGTGTTATTGGGTGTCAGCGTGGCTCAGTTGGTAGCACCTCCGCCTCTGGACCAGAAGGTTGTGGGTTCTTGTCCCACACCGGGATTGGACTTGTACCTAAAAAAAATCGCTGGCATCCGAGTGCAGTATTGGAAGGTGCTGTACTGCTGGGGTGTGCCGTCCTTCGGAAGAGACGTTAAACCGAGGTCCCTTCTGCCCATCCTGGTGTTGTCCTGGTGGGTCTCCAGGTGGAAGTAAAAGAACCCAGGGCACTCTTCGCAAAGAGTAGGGAACATTCACGGTGTCCTGGCCAACATTCCCCTTCCCATAAACAGGTTCATGCAATTATCCAGGCTGTGTGTGGGTGATTATGTGCGATATCGCTGTCACCACACATTCAGTCACTTCACCACCAGTCTAGCATTACTTGTAAAGCGCTTTGGATGTATGAAAAGCGCTATATAAATGCTGATTCTTCTTCTTCTTTATAGATGTTTAGCATGCGAATGGCCTACCAGTGGAGAGTAGCATTTTCTGATGCAAATCAGTGCCCAAAGAAATGGTTCCTCTAAATTCGTATCAGAAAAATGTTGCACAGTTATGAGAGATGTGACATCTTTTAAAGCAAAACCTGACATGCACCTAAATATCTGTGGATTTTGCTTTGTCTGACTTATGCTGCTGCCAGGGGCTCCCTCATATGATGTGCTATTCTTGGATGTTTTGTGATTATTTATTTATTTTGCAATATTCAGGCATGGCACTGTTTAGGGGTCCAAGTCGCAGTATTTTCTAATCAGTCTGTTAGATATGCATCACAGATTAGTGCATCTTTTAAGACCTAATTCAGTTTAAAGCAGTAGCATAACTTTGTTTTGCATATCCTGTAGCACTGCATTAGGTAAGAGGAGGCTACCTGTCCAGTTTTAGTTGTGTGCTAGAGTTGAGCACTGGTCACTTCCCTCCGAGTCGATCATTTGAGCTCCTAATGTTGCTCCTCATGAGTACCTCTAGATGAGTAGGGTTTCTCTAACCCTGTCTGCAACAGGTGGCTGCCCTGTGAGAGTCTACATATTAGACCCTAGCCAAAGCTACCTTAACCCCACGGGGGACAGAACTTCCCATCCCAAGGCATTAATGCTTATAACTGCACCAGTTGACCGGTTGGTTATTATGTGCCTTATGAAGCCATTAAATATTTATACAGATTCCCCTTGCAAGCCATGGAATTCACATTATTGCACAGTAGCAAGTACCTGCTGACTCCTGTACTGCATTTGTGTTGAAAAGCCTGCATTGCTGTTACTAGTGTTTTGAGAGATTTTTCAGATGTTATTGGGGTATTCTTTTTATTATGTTTCATGTTCGAAGGGTGTTTTAGTAACAGATTTTAATTTAGTAGTTAGTTTGTCCTAGCTAGTAGCAACATTCTAGTGGCCGCAAAGCTGAAATTGGTAGCAGCCATTGTCTACGCTTTCTCGTACATAATCAACAAGTTATTTATGAAAGGCTTACCACATGTTGAGGGGATATGTGCTTTTCCATCACAAGATATTTATTTTATATATACCACATTTTTAAATGTTTATATAAATTGCTTCATTAAAAACCTCCTCTTTCTGGATCGCTCCATGTTTTCAATGGGAAGTTAATACATATGGGTAATGAGCTCCCCACTGGGGTAGAGGGGTACAGCCCAAAGCTGTCAATCAGCATTGAACTCTGGGCACATGAGGATTCAGAGGACAGCAACAACTCAGTCTGTGCTGAACCATTGAAAGGAGTAGGAACTTGGATAGACTCTGAAAGATTCCGCAGTTCTGCTTGTTGTTTTTTGCCTTGAAATTGTGTGACTTGGAGGCAGGTTGGGGCTGCCCGGTGACAGGTGGCACCCAGAAATTTAGACATCCATGTCTGTTAAGCCATAGAGGCTTTCAGATTGGCTGACCTGCTAGCTAAAAATCTCATTAGTGCCTACAGTGCCTGGATGAGAGTCACTCGCCTCTCGAAAGATGGTTAGTGTGTTGGTCTGGTGTTTATTGCCTTGGGTCTGTCTCAGACATGTCTCTGGCCTGGTGCCTCAAGTAAGTGAGTGAATTTTTATCTATGGTTTTGTGGGGGTATTAGCTAGCCAGGCGTGTGAGAGTACATGTCTCTAGTTTTTCCCTTGCCTTTTGTTCTTCCTGGCTACAGCATCTAGAGCGGTCCCTTGCCCTCCTGTTCTCATTTTCCTATATAGGTTGAAATTTATGTGTCAGAAAGATTTGTCAGCAGAAATTTGATGTGGATGTTCAAGGTACCACTGTGTCATGGGGGACATAATTTTGGAGCTCTCACAGTATTTTTTTCTTTTTTGGACCTCGGTTTTTCGCTTTGTGTGACCAGGCATGTCTGTGCAATTTGTTTTCATGGCATATTTTTGGACAAGAGTTGTCAGCAAAATCTGACAGTCGGGTGTACCCCTCCTGCACAGTGGGGCTGCAAGTAATGTGGTTGTTTAGGATCCATATGTGTCATGGGGACCTCTAGTTGTGGTCCCCGCAGTATTTTAGAGCCTTTTTCAGTATTTTGGTTACATGGACAGGTGTTGTCTGGACCGTGATTCCATTGTCTGCCACGTGACATTCTTGCCTTTTTTTTTTTTCCTCTGTCTCTGAGCTACTCACTGGCTTTATGCCAGTCACTTTACAATAGGATGCCCTGTCCCAGTCACCTCTAACAGCAAGGGTTGCATACATAGAATGACGTCACAGAAGTATGCTTGACATCAGCACGCGCTCCCGCTAGCTTCAGGCCATGCCTCTGAATTAGGAGCAGAGTGTCTGTGGTGTTTCAACTTCTCCCTTGGGGTGTGTGTTATAACACGCATGGTCTGCGCTGAGGCAGAGTTATTTTCCTTTCCTTGGAGCCTGTTCTTCAAATCCTCAGTCTGGTGGGGGAGAGAATATATGACCTGCTACAGGACTGAGACCTTCACCTATGGAAACTTACTGTCCAGCCTGTAAAGTAAATGAGCCTGTATAGTTCAGTTCCCCCCAGCCGAATCTGGGGTTGGTGGTGGGGGTACCTGTGGTACTGTCTGGTAGTGGTAAGGTTGAGTCACAGAAGTTCATTTTTCCTATACAAGATGTTATGATAATGCACTGTGGGTCTTGCCTGCAAAGACACCTGAATCCCAAGCAAGCCCCTTAGGTGGTGGGAGCACATCCAGGTGCACCATAGCAGAGTTCCCTTGCTGACCTGAAATTGCGACACCCCGGACACTGTTAACGTGCCCAGTCAAGTGTAGTATATTTGGGGGGTGGGGTGCTGACGGTCCTGATCCGAGGGTAAAATGATGGAAGAGCGGATAGAATCCAATTACGTATTGTAGGTTCCCCCCTTCTTTTTGATTCATTATAGCTGTCATATTGTATTGCAGAAAATGACTTGTAAAGTTTTACAGTTAAAGGAGATTAAGAACATAAGGAATTGAAAGGCGAAACTCATTGTTGGCTGTGTCAGCCGTGGAATGTAGCATGTGCTGACATTGTGTTGAGACTGTCATGACGAACCAATATGGGCAAGCAAAATCTACTGCCCAGGGGCTCGGTGAAGTTCCTTTGGGTTGAGTGAGGTCTCCTTTAAGGAAGAAATTCTCTTTGGGAGATGGTTAAGTCCCCTAGCCCCAAACAAGGCAGTAAGCAGTGCTGTCAGTTAATCACCATATGTAGTTCCTTATAGTTTTCAGCACCCCAGAGCAAGTGAAGAGGCAGGAGGTGAGCCAAGCCTTGGATCTGTTGAGGCAGTTGCCCCAGTTCCCAAGCATTGGCAGGGACCAAAATGGGCAGAAACTGAATTCTCCTAGATTCATTTTGTAGTCCTGAAGAAGACAGTGGGGATTTTGGTTGTCAGGGGGGATTACAGTTCATTCTGGTTCTGAAACTGTTGAACAAGTTTATCTGTCGCATGACATTCAGGATGTGGTCCGTGCAGACGGTCCAGCCATGGGACTTCTGGCACCCATGGATCTGAAGGATGCCTGTGTTAACATTCTGGTCAGTTGGTTGCACCAGAAATATCTGTGGTTTGTAGTTCAGGAATGTGTTCCAGTACTAGGGTTGTCGATTTGGTCTGTAGCAGCACCTGAGGTACTATAACAGTGCTTACTGTGTGTTTGAAGATTCTAATTGTACTGCGATTGCAGCTGAGGTAGGAGGGGCATTATGTATACCCCTTCCTAGAAGATTTGCTTATCCGCACTCAATCTGTGCAGATACGGGGAGATCACTAGCAGGATAGTGGGGTCCTGAAAACACAGGTTGGGGACCGCCAGTCGACACCAAGCTCCATGTGGCTGTTTTGGAGGCTGAAGCTCCTGGGAGCGGTGTTCACTTGAAAGAGAGGAGTGTCCATCTCCATGTCCAAGAAGGTGGCTTTGTTTCAAGAGAGTCCATTGCTGTGATCCCAGGCAGAGGTTTCTGTTCTCAAGTTATCCCAGTCTTTAGTCTTGGTGGTGGCAGTGATAGCACCAGTGCCATGGGTACAGTCGCACATATGGACGCTGCAGAACAGGATGTTGACAATTTGTCGCTGGCTGCGAAGAAATACTAGTTTCTCTCTTCACTGTCTCCAGTGGGTACTGCAGTAGCTTGCGTTGTAAGACTCCAAAAAGTTTCGGCATGGAAACTTCAGAAGAATTGATTCTAGCAACCAATGCCAGCCTGTCCAGGAGTACTGTTTTGGCACAGTTCCCCAGGGGATCTGAATAGTGAGCTAGAAATGAGTGGTGTATCTTGCTCAGCTTTATTTTAACACCAGGACAGTCCAATGCAGTCTTGATGAAATCAGACAACACCCTCACTTGGGCATAAACTGTCAGCGTGACAGAAAAAGTGCAGGTATGTTAGCAGAAGTGACCAGAGTCTTGCAAGGGACAGGGCCCACCTCCTGTCACCCTCTGCAGTTCTGCAGGCAAGGGAGTTGTGCTGGCCAGCTGTCTTCATCGGGAAAGAGTTCATATGGGCCAGGGTCCTGGTCCTGGAGGTGTTTGATCTCCCAAGCAGACATTTTCAGTAAAAGGAAAATGCTCAGTTACTGATCATATTCAGTTTGTATCGGGAGGTGTTGGATGCCTTGTACCAGCAAAGGGATCATCACAGAGCATGCTTGTTTGTCCCAGAATGGCCAAGAAAGCTGTTTTTTTTTTGTTTGTTTTTTTACCTTTTTCGCTAGTGTCCAAACTTGTGGCAGAATATCAGGCAGCCAAGATAATGTTTTCTTCTTGTTTTCAAGATAACATTTTCTTCTCATTTTCCCCAGTGTTGCTAGGAAGGCCATGGATCTGCCACTTACTCTAGAGTCCAGGTTGCTGAAGAACATCAGGCAGCCAAGTGGAAGTTTTAGCTGGATAGCTGCAAAGGCCCAAGGAGGCTTTGATTGTCCAGCCTAGTGAACCTAACACAGAAGCCTCAGTTTTCATCTCCCATTTTGCAGAAATCTCCTTGGCTGGAGTTTCCACTCTGCATGCAGCCCAGCAGCCATGCAGTTGGCTGCTTGATTCCTGGACGCGGCAGCTGTTAAGCAGGGTGTTTCCAGGAAGATACTGTCATGGCTGTTATGAAAGCCTTCATGTCAGTGGTCTGTAATAGAGTTTGGAGCACCTTTTCACTTAGACCGAGCTAGAGGTATCAGACTGTTGAAGACCGCACTCTCACAGATGTTGGATGTTTTGCAGATGGGAGGACAGAGATCTTATATGAGGTGCTCATCAATGGCAGGTACCCGCTTATGGGGCAGTGTTAAAAACACTCATGGGCTCGTTCCTGGGAAATGCCTTGGATGTTATCCATTTCCTCTCAAGGTGGTTGGCACGAGTTGACCGTTCACTGGATCTGCCATAGGATTTGAATTTGTTGCCACTTTTACTTTGTAGGGTAATCTTTAGAGCCATGTTCATTCGGTGCTGTCAGACATTTTGTCTTACAAGGTATTATTTGACTACGGGGGGGGGGGGAGGCAAAATGGCGCAGCACACCCACACTGAATGCAGATACACATGGACAGAAGATGCTCTCCAAGCATTTATTCACAGATTGAACACAGCAGTCTAGCAGAGGACAAAACCAGGTCGTAAAAACACTCAACGTTTCACATGCATGCGCTTTGTCAAGAGGATACTTCGGTCAGTGCTGTATATCTTGGTATCAACAGACAGAAGGCGTTGGCCCATCAGGAGTGTGTCTCTCACTGTGTAGGGAAGCATACCTAAAGGTATCCTATATATTTATACAGTTCTTTCTTGAAGACATCAAAGTTTGTCAAATCAACAAGATTTTGTGGCGGGGTATTCCATACTCTAGGTGCCTGGGTTGTAAAGTAATTGTACCGTTTCATTGTATTAGCCCACAAGCTTTGTAGTTGCTTGTTATGAAACCTTAGGTTAACTTTCCTTTCCTTAAAAGTTGTAACACTGTATAGCAACATCTGACATCTGGGCTATTCAATATTTTGAACAGTTGTAAAATGTCACCTCTTTTCCTTCTCTGTTCTAGGCTATGTAAACTGAGTTCATGTAGTCTTTGACTATATGCAGGGGTTGAAATTGGTACCAACCCACTAGGCAAATGCTGGTAGATTTTGTATCAGGCTAGTAAGGTTTTTCTTTAACTCTGTGGGCTTGTACTGGAAACAGAAACATAGAATTTGACGGCAGATAAGGACCGCTTGGCCCACCTAGTCTGCCTATTTCCCTACCTAATAGATAAGCTGCAGATCCTAGTTAACCAACAGCCTACTTCCTCCTACCCCACAGTAGAATTACCTTATGTCTGTCCCATGCATTCTTGAATTCCCCCACTGTTTTTGACTCCACTACCTCCTCCGGAAGGTCATTCCATGTATTCACAACACTCTCCATGAAAAAATACTTCCTCACATTACCTCTGAGCCATCCTCCCTCTATCTTCTGATTGTGCCCTCTTGTTCTTGCACATCTCTCTTTCTGAAATATGCTACCATCTTGGATGTTGATTCCCTTGAGGTACTTGAAAGTTTCTATCATGTCCCCCCTGCCTCCTCTCCTCGAGGGTATACATATTAAGCTCCTTTAATCTCTTTTCGTATGTCTTCTAGTGCAGACCCTGCACCAGTTTAGTTGTCCTCCTCTGGACAGCCTCCATCCTGTCTGTCCTTGTGGAGATGGGGTCTCCAGAACTGCACGCAGTACTCTAGATGGGGTCTCACCAACTGTCTGTACAGAAGTAAGGGAACCACCAATCCAATATTTAGCTATTGGCTTGGTGGTTTTCTACTGGTGAAGCCTCTCCCTGTGCATCCCAGTATCCCGCCAGCCCGCCTTACTACCTTCTTACATTGCTTGCCCACATTTAGGTCATCTGATATGACTACCCCTAGGTCCCTTTCCATTTTTGTTGTTGTTAGTATCTCACCCTCCATTGTGTACTCTTCCTCTGGGGTTTTGCTTCCCAGGTGCATTACTTTGCACTTCTTTGCGTTGAATCTAAGCTGCCATACATTTAACCATTCCTCCAACCTTGCCAAGTCCCTTCTCATCCTTTCTACCCCACCTTCTGTATCGACCCTGTTGCAGATCTTTGTGTCATCTGCAGGGACGTACTTTTCCTTCCAGTTCCTCTGTAATGTCACTTATAAAGACATTAAAGAGGACTGGTCCCGTACTGAACCCTACGATACTCCGCTAGTAACCCTCTTTCTTCAGAGTGGACTTAGTTTACTATTACTCTCTGTGTCCTGTTGTCCAGCCAATGTTTTACCCAGGCTACCACCTTGGGACCCACTCCAAGGCTGGCTAACTTGTATATTAATCTTGTGTGTGGGACTGTCAAACGCCTTGCTAAAGTCTAGATAGGTCATGTCCACAGCCCCTCCCTGGTCTACTGCTTTGGTCACCCAGTCAGTGAAATCTGTTAGATTCATCTGACACGACCTTCTTGCTGTGAATCCATGCTGCCTTAGGTCACGTGCCCCACTGGCCTCTGGGAACTCAACAATTCTTTCCTTCACAAGTGATTCCATCATTTTCCCTACCACTGAGGTCAAACTAACAGGTCTGCAGTTTACTGCCTATGTTTCTGTGTCCTTCACTAAGGATTGATACTCTTCCTCACGGTCTACTTCACCACATAGTTTAGTGTCATCTGCAGATGTTAAGATGTTGTTTCTTACTCCATCATGTAGATCTCCTATAAAAAATTTGAACAGAGTTGGTCCCAGAACAGATGCTTGCAGAACATCAGTAGTGACAGGTCTGTCAGACAGTTTCCCACAGACTCTTACTTGTGTTCTCCCATTGAGCCAGGATTCAACCCATTTAACTAGGTGTACTATGTCCCATTTTTCTAATTTATATATTCAAACTGGAGCAGAGTGTCAAAGTTTTTTTTAAATCCCAAGAAAATCACGTTCGTTGATTTATGATCTAGACTAGCACTGACCATCTCATAAAAGCAATCAAATTTGTGGTGCAGGACCTACCCTGGTTAAAACTGTGCCGAGTAAGGTCCTGCAGCTCCGTGGAAAGTGCTTTGTTCTCAGATTTTGATTTTAAAAGTTTTTCCATTAGTTTACAAAGGACCAATGTTGGGCTTCTAGGCCTGTAGTTACCAGGTTATGTCGTCCTCCCTATTTTTGTGTTTGCGTCTAACTATTGCTTTTTTCCAATCAGACGGGACTTCCCCCATTTCAGGCGACTTATTGAATAGTATTGAAAGCAGTGCACAGTGATGTTGCAAGCTCTAATAAATTTCAGATGGATACCATCAGATCTCTGGTGAATTGGGTTTAGTGGTTTTTAGTACTGCCAGTACTTCTTCAGATGAAAAACCTTGCATAGCTATGTGACAGAGTTGAATAAGGCCCTGTCCCATTTGTTATGCATAACGAGTTACATGTAATTGCAAAGATCTGTTCTGTCCTCTCCTTTTCTGTCTGACAGGTTGCACAATCAAATGTTCTTGAGACCTAGGAATTGATCACTCTCAGTCTCACGATTCTCTGCCTGTTGCCATTTCTGCATTCTTTTCTGCCCCTTTGCGTATCTGTGGTTATTAAAATATATGTGAATCTTTGTGTGAAACTGGGATCTCTTGGTTTGAAATGTATATAGTTATACTGTTGAAATTATTGCAAATCTTCTTTTCTTTTTGTTTTACTGTTAACTGCTCCTGGTTTTCCTATGCTTCCTGACCTGTGCCTTGATGACAGAGAGTGTCGGACTAAGTGGGATTTTGTTGTGCATACTCTAAGCCAGGAGTTTTTGTGTGTGGGTTCTAGACCTGGTACTAGGGAAGCATAAAAAAAGGTATGCAATCTGCAGCAGCAAGTCCAGGAGTGATTACCAGAAGATTGACGGACTGTAACAAACTGTAACTGCTGATGCTGTAATGGTGAATGTTTCCTTAACCTCCGAACAAACCGCACGCAGAGGTTCATAACTTGGTAAAGACATTTAACAGTACTTTTATCAAATTGCCATGCCAAGCAAAAGGGGTTGAGCACTTAATAGGGAATGCACGACCTATTAGACAAAAGACATACAGATTACCAGAGCAGTTAAGGGCAGACATGTAGAAGGAAATGCAAAAAATGAAAGAATTGAGTATCATAGAAGAGTCAAAAGTGCTTGGTCATCACCAATGGTGATTGTAAATGAAAAAGAAGGGGGTGTAAGAATCTGCCTTGATTTTAGAAAACTTGATGTCCAAATTTAAGTTATCCTATGCCCAGGATAGATGATTTGGTGGACAGATTGGGGAATGCCAAGTACATCAGTACCCTTGATCTCACCCAAGGGTTACTGACAAATCCCCCTACCTAAAGAATGCAGGGAAAAGCTGCATTTGGCACTCCTATTGGATTTTATCAGTTCACCACCATGCCATTTGGTTTACATGGCACACCTGCTGCATTCCAGCGATACATGGATATAATTTTATACCCTCACAGCGGTTATTGTGCTGCGTAGTTGGATGATGTTGTGGTGTACAGTTCAGACTGCAAAAGCCACCTGGAACACCTATCAGCAGTTATCTCCACCTGGAACACCTACGAGCAGTTATCTAGTCTATCAAAAAGGCAGGTCTGACAGTTAATCCTACCAAGTGTGCATTGGGCATGCAGGAAACCAGATATTTGGGCTATGTTTTGGGAAATGGAGAAGTTAAGCCAGAGATTTCTAAGATGGAAGCTGTAGCTAATAGTCCTATCCTTAAAACAAAAACATATCGGGTAATTTTTAGGGCTGGCTGGTTATTATTGGAGATTTGTCCCCAACCTTGCCCAGCTAGCTACTCCCTTCACTGAACTCACAAAGAAACTGTTGCCGAATAATGTAAAATGGACCCCAGAGTATGATGAAGCTTTTCGGGCCATCAAGGCTGCATTATGTTCACCCCTATTTTAAGGAGCTCAGACTTTGAGAAACACTTTTTATTAGACAGATGCATCAGAGGTAGGCCTAGGTGCAGTCCTGAGTCAAAATATAGATGGGAAAGAACTTCCTATTCTATACATAAGTAAGAAATTGCACAACCAAGAGAAAAGGTACTCCACCATTAAAAAAGAATGCCTTTGGGCAAAGTGGGCCATGGAGTCCCTTAAGTTTTATTTGCTAGTAGCTGACTTTGTACCTACAGCAGATCAGAATCCTCTCTGTTGGCTTAACCAAATGAAAGATAAATATTTCAGAATCACAAGGTGGTGCCTAGCCTTACAGCCATTTAAATTTAAAGTGATGCACCAATCTGGGAAAGAGAATGTCAGTGCTGATATTATGTCAAGGTATGGATCCGGAATTAAGAATTCCGAAGGTTGATAAAAATGTGTAAGTTTAAACTTTTCTGTTTGCTATACTGCATATGCACTAAACTGTGAAGGTTATAAGCTAATGTTAGAAGAGACAGGGTTTTAAATAATTGATCTGCAGTTCTTTCCTTGGGACAGTACTAAATGTACAGAAAGCATTTGTATAGGTTTTCTAGAAGTGTTATGTTTCTTAAACACAGTGAGGCAAGTGCTATGCATTTTCACAGTGTTTTAGAACTTTTATGAGCAAAATGCTAGTCAATTTTTAGAGTTAAATAAAACCCTGAGAGAATTAATAGAAAGGTTTGGAAACCTGTTTTTTTTTTTTTAAACGGATTCCCCCGTAAAGAGGGGGTATGTGACAGGGTTGAATAAGGCCTGGACCCATTTGTTATGCAGAAAGAGTTAAATGCAAGAATCTATTCTGTCCTCTCCTTTTCTGTCTCTTGTCTGTCTGCATAACCCAATCTTGTGAAACCTAGGAATTGATCTCATTCGCGGTCTCGTGATTCTCCGCCTCTCGCCATCTCTCTGCCTTCTCTTGCTGTTTGTCTCCTCCCCCCTTGCATATCTGCGGTTATAAAAAATAAATGTCAATCTTTGTGTGAAACTGGGATACCTTGGTTTGAAATGTATACAGTTACTGTTGAAATTATTGCAAATATTTTTCTTTTACTGTTGTTTATTAAACTCAAGGATTACAAATACCTTTGAGCAAGAACTGCTCATTTACAAAGGTTCCATGTCCAAGGATGGAGGGTAGCATACACACAAAGGTTGACAGTTGTTTACAGTCTTAACACACTTTAGAATTACAATCATAAATGTAGGGAGAGTTCAAAGGCCAGCTTAGCTCAAGTTTCAGAACGAGAATTATAAAGTAAAGGACAGATGGTATGAGCAGGATAGGTGGGAATATGGAAGAAGTAGGCAGGCTGAGAGGCCTCTGTCGGAGGGAAGAGCGGCTAGAAATAGTGCAAAGTGCCGTAGTGGTGGGAGGGGTGTGAGAGGGTTGGGGGGGAGGGCAGGGGTGAAATAGGAAGGGCAGGTGCCAGTAGTGTAGTTTGCTTTGAGTGGTTACAGGTCGCAGGTAAGAAACCACCGAGTGGATGGAGAGACAGTCTCATTAGTAGAAAGTCACATTGTGTGGTTGAGGTGAGGTAGTATTGAAGATTCCTTTTAAAGGGTCCAAACATGGCAGAAGAAAGTGCTTCTTTGTTGAGGGTGTTGTACCACTGAGGAGCCCTGTGGGTGAATGACCATTGACCCATGGTGGTTCGGCATCTGGGAACATGGAAGGTTTGATGTTGGGCACTACATGTATGCTGGGTACTGCTGTGGGCAGTAAGGAGCTTTTCAGCACCTGGAGGCATGAGCCTGAGGAGAACCTTTTTGGTTAACAGGCAGGTCTGGTATTGTATTCGACTCTGAAGTGGAAGCCAACCAGCCTGGGTGTACAGGTCACAGGTGCGTGTTAGATGGGCAGCTCCCGTTAGTAGCCTGCAGGCTTTGTTTAGCATCACTGAGATCCTGCGGTGGGCAGTTGTAGGAGCACAGCCGTAGAGGGCAAGTCCGTAGTCCATAATGGAGGTGACAGAGCTGTAGATAGCTAATCTAAGGGCATCAGCAGTCATACAGTGCTTGTGGTTGTGGAGTAGGCCAGTTCGTGTATTGGCGGCCTTTGCTACATTGTCTGTGTGCTGAGAGTAAGAGAGGTATTGTCCAGTGTGATACCAAGGTACTTAAACTCAAGGACATGTTCAAGTGAAGTCCCCAAATGATTCTTGGTGGTGAGGGACAGAGCTTTGTACTTGCTCCGTGCATTACAGAATGTCATGACTTTAGTTTTGCTGTAGTTCAGGATGAGTTTGTGCGTGCTGAACTATTCTTCAACACATTTGAAGTCGAGCTGCAACTGACTTTCTAGGAGTTTAGTGTCATGGTGACTAGTGAACAGGACTACGTCATCTGCGTAGAGTAGTATTTTTTTGATGGCAAATGCTAGGGAGGCTATTCAGGAAAAGGGAATAGAGTAATGGTCCCAGTGTAGACCCCTGGGGAACTCCGGGGAGGACTGGCTTTTCATCAGAGGTGACACCGGCAATCCTAACACGGACCCTGCCCCCAAGGTAGCTAGCAAACCATAGCGGTGCATCATTGGAGAACCCTCTCATGGACAGTTGCCTGAGTAGGAGTGGATGAGTTACGGTGTAAATGCTTCATTAGGTCAATAAATACTGCCCCCACCCACCCACACACACCGCTGATTTCCTTGGTCAGGCGTGGGCGTGGATGAAACCGTAAATTCCAACAGCGCCGTGGTGGTACTATGCCCTCTGCTGAAGCCATGCTGTTCTGGGCATTGGACTTCATATTTAACTAGGAATTCGACTAATTGGTCTGAAACTATTCGTTCCAATGCTTTAGATAAGGGGGGAGGAGAGAAATAAGCCTGTAGTTGGTGTGTAGGGACCTAGCTCCACTTTTGTATACAGGTGTGATAGTCACCAGTTTCCAAAGTGAATGGAACTGACCCAGTCCGAGGTTGAAAATCTTTGTTAGGGGTTCTAGGATTTCTTCAAGAACAAGCGAGATCAGCTTCAGGTCGAGGGAGTCGCCACTGTACCCAGTTTTGCCGATGGCCTTGTGGATATAGGTTCTGGCTACATGTGTTGGTATCTCTTTGAAGAACTGCGGAGTTGTGTGTACATGTTGGGAGGTGTCATGGGGTGTACTGGAGGTAGGGGCATCAAAGAAATTTGGTGGAAGGACACTACCCAGGTTAGAGAACACATTGTTGAAAGTATTGGAGATAGTGCCAAGGTTAGGCGTTGGTGTTCCATCTGTGTTGAGCATAATGGGTGGTACCTTTGGATGCTTGCCTGTGAGTTCTTTCAGGTTATTCCAGAAGTTTTTCCCGTCACCCCATGAGTTGGACAGTGACTCCTTGTAATATTTGCTTTTAGCATTCCGTATCGCTCCAGTGCAGTCATTTCTGGCAGCTTTGTATTTTTGTATGTCCCCTTGTGTAGGTGTTCCTCGAGCACAGTGCTAGAGGTGTGGTCCCTGTGTTTGAGCCATGTCATGTGGTAGCAGCCCCTTCTGGGCACGGGACCTCAGCTGTTGCTGGCTCCCACACTGGCTCTCCCTCGGCTGCCACCCCTTTGTCCCGAGCTGACTCCTCCAGCTTGGCTGATCCCGGTCTCTCCACCCATTAAGGTGGAACCCTCACCTCCACAGCCAAAGGAGGGTCCCCCTCCTAAGGATTTCTGCGTGACCCCTGAGCTTCCTTGTCTGTCTGTGATGGTGACTCACACCGATGAACCCTGCAAAGTCAGCAGGGATACAGGGGCTAGGTCGGCCTTACATGAGTCATCCATGCATACTCATCCAATTCCCGGCTTTGGCCGCGAGTCTGGTGAGGATCTGTCAATGGTCCATGGTCCTACTTCCTTCGAGGCCATGCTCTGCTTGATTTCTGAGTCCACGGGATTTCCATTGGAGCCAGTTTAGAAGCAGGCTAAATATCCCCTTACTGAGGTCCCCGACAGTGACAATTCCCTCGGGGTTGCGCTCCTTGTTGCAGAGATTATTCTTGGCCCTGCACTGTAACTATTGCAGTGTTCTGCTTCCAGCCCGATGCTGTCGGCTCACATGGCTCGCCACTATGCGGTCCCCATGGGCTTGCTCTCCGGCTTCACGGACCACCCTTTGGCTGACAGGCTGGTCGCTGACTCCCATCTTTCGGCATACTAGATGTGTCGGGGATGTTGATAAGCTTCCTGATGAGTCAAAGAAATTGGATCATGCAGGCAAGAAAGTTTACGCAGTCTTCTCTCTCAGCCTTCGGCAGGCTAGTTCTCTCCTCATAATGGCCCACTTTACCCATGCCTTGCTGGGCAATCTTGATCAGGTGCTCAGTCAGCTCCTGGCCAACCTATAGCTGCAGGTGTCTAGCTGGTCCGGGATCAAGGCTATGCTGTTGCAAAACTGCAGCTTCAGAGTACCATGCACATTGGCAGCTCGTGTGCCAGGTCCATGGCTATGAGCCGTAGGGCATGGCTGTGGATTTCTGCTTTATGGCCGATACCCTGCACAAGCTGGCGGATGTTCGCTTTTTGGGTACCAACTTGTTCAGGCCAGGGATGGATGGATGGCCATCTCACCTGTATAGAGAAGTCCAGTGCTACCCTGGACTCAGTCACCTCTGTGCAGAAAGATGTCAAGGGCTTGACGTCTAAGAAAAAGTCCTTTCAGTTTCGGCCCAATTCTGCCCCTGTGGTCTAGCTGTCTTAGCCCCCTGCTGGGCAACAGTAGACTTGGCATTCTCGGCAGAAGTCTGTGGCTTCCGTCATCAGGAAACATGGCGGGCGAGGGGCAGCTGCTTCCTCAGCTAACCCTGCCATGGCCTTTAAGCCTGCCCAGTGATGGGTTGTGGGGGTGCCCCTCCACACCAGTCCTGATGCATCCAGGTCCCCCCAGACCAGTGGGTGCTCAAAGTGGTTGGCTGGGGTCTGCCGCTAAAGTTTTATGCACTACCACCAAGCCAAACCTGTGCCCCTCAGGAAGACATGGTGTCCGCAGACATGCTGTCCGCCCTTTAGGAGGCCATTGCCTAGCTCCTCCTGAAGGAAGCGGTGGTTCATGTCCTGACCCCCCACCAGCCGATCCAGTGTTTGTCTCCAAATACTTTCTGGTTCCAAAGCGGATTTGGGGGGGCTGGCTAACGCCTCATACTGGATCTGCACAACCTCAACAAATTTCTACAGTCATGCTCCTCCAGGATGGTCACCTCGGCCATCCGGTCACAATGTCTCGACAGATGTGGGACGCCATGTAGTAGTGGTTGGTTCTGGACCATCTCCAGGAAGGGGTCCCGTTTGTGCTCCCGGAGGTGATTACTCTCATGACCGCCTCCCCAATGGGCTGGGGTGCCCACCTGGGGGACCACAGAGTCCATGGACTCTGGGCCCTCCAGGAGTCCCGATTGCATATCAACCTGGGCTCCGAGCAATGCACCTGGCACAGACTGCTTACGCTCCCCACCTTCGAGATTAGGTCGTCCCGATCCAGACGAACAACACTACGAAGGTGTACTACCTCAACAAGCATGGCAGGATGCATTCCCTCCCAGGAAGCTCTCCGCATCTAGACCCTCGTTCGCAGCCTGGGCACCGACCTTCTGGCTTTTCATGTGGCTGGCGTCTCCAGCCACCTGGCAGACGCTCTTGTCGAGTGGTCGAGGCATCTCACAAATGGTCTGTTCACCAGGAGGGACTGTACTCCAGGTACTTCCTTACCCCAAAAAAGACAGGAGAATGGCGGCCCATCCTGGACCTAAGATATCTGAACAAGCACCTTTTAAAACCAAAATTCAAAATGGTGACTCTGGGAATGATTTTACCCTCCCTAAGGCCAGGGGACTGGTTAGCTTCCCTGGACCTCAAGGATGCCTACTTCCATGTTCTTATCAGAAGCTCCGACCGAAAGTACCTCAGATTCGAACTGCCCTCAGGCCATTATCAGTTCAGAGCAATGCCCTTCGGCCTTACCTCTGCCCCAAGGCTATTCACTAAATGCCTGGCGGTAGCAGTTGCTCATTTAAGAAGGCAAAAGATTGCCATCTTTCCCTACCTAGACGACTGGTTCATTGTGGGTCAGTCTCCAGACCAGGTCAAATCACACCTGCAGGTTACCCAGCAGCTGCTTACGTCTCTAGGCTTTCTTCTCAATCTTCCAAAGTCAGTTTTAGAACCTGTCCAGGTACTCACCTTCATAGACGCAGAACTGGACACAAAGCAGGCCAGAGCCTTCCTTCCCTAGAAAGGGTAAGGACCCTGGTGGCCCTGGCCTCCTCCTTCACCCTGCAGGTCTCTCGACCAGCAAGGCATTTTCTACAGCTCCTAGGACACATGGCTGCTTCCACAGCTGTAGTGCAAGGAGCAAGATTTCAGATGAGGGACATTCAGAGTCATTTGAGAGCCTTTTGGTCTCAAAGAAGAGATCCCCTATCCAAGTTGATCCCAGTAACTCGAACCCTGATCCAGGCCCTTCAGTGGTGGCAGGATCAGAGCAATCTGAGACAAGGGGTTCCTTTCATCCCTCTATCTCACTCCTTGACCCTTACTACAGATGCGTCCCTTTTGGGATGGGGAGCTCACATGGGCGACCTCTCCACCCAGGGATTGTGGTCCCCTCAGGAATCTCTGCTCCACATCAATCTGTTGGAACTCAGAGCTGTTTTTCTAGCACTTCAGGTTTTTTCTGCATCTATTTAGAACAAAGTGGTACAGGTCAGAACAGACAACACCACTACAATGTGGTACAACAACAAATAAGTGGGCACTCGGTCTTCGGCCTTGTGCACCGAGGCAATGAAGTTGTGGTCTCTGGCTTATTCCCTGAACACCTCCTGTCCTGGCAGATGCTCTCAGCAGGATTTCCCAGGGCCATCACGAATGGTCACTGGATCCTCGAGTACTGGGGATAGTTTTTGCCAGATGGGGCACCCCTCAGATGAATCTTTTGCAGCCCCAGACAATCATCAACTTCCACTTTTTTGTTGCAGGCCCCCAGTGTTGGGCTCAGTCCCCCTGGATGCCTTCCTCCTCGATTGGGAAGGGAAGTTCTCTATGCCTCCCCCCCCCCCTTCCCTCTCCTGTTCAAGGTGCTAGTCAAATCAGATCTCAGCCCTGCAAGATGATTCTGATTGCTCCAGATTGGGCCAGACAGCCCTGGTACCCTCCTCCTGTCCTTAGAGTCCATCTTCCCTGTGTCTCCCCAGGAACCACAATTTGTTAACCTGTGCCCAGGGAGAGTTTGGTATCCGAATCTCAAATCCCTCAACCTCAAGGCCTGGCTCTTGAGGTTAAGTTGCTGACCTACACCTTTCTTAAGGTGTTCTCCAAGTACAAGCTTCTGAAGCCTTCCACTAGGAGCTACTTATAACTCTAAATGGAAAAGGTTTTCCATATGGTGCTCTAGGAGCATATTTCCGGAATCTGCTGATTGCCCACTGTTTTGGACTATTTGGTCCATCTTAATTCTTTGGGACTGAGACCAGCTACCCTGAAAGTGCATTTGGCAGCTGTCTCTGCTTTTTATTTCAACAGGAAGCCCTCTTCTCTCTCTGCTCACCCTGTATTTTCCAAGTTTTCAGGAGATTGCTTCAACCAATCCACCATTCAGGGACCCTGCCCTGCCTGGGATCTTAATGTTTGCATTGCTCAGCTGATGCAACCCCTTTGAACCTCTGTCTTGGCAGAGCTTAAGTACTTGACTTGGAAACTGTGTTTCTAGTAGCCATCACTTCTGCCAGGCGCATAAGTGAGTTGCAAGCTTTGTCAGTGGAGACTGACTTTATTTCCTTTCACAGGGATAAGGTAGTCCTCAGGACTAACAGGAAGTTTTGCCTAAGGTGGTTTCAGATTTCACCTTTAATCAATCTATTTCTCTTCCAGTGTTCTTCACTGACCATTCCTCCTCTGGTGAGAGGCTGCACAAGATGTTAGAGGGCCTTAGTTACTACATAAGCGTACCAAGGGTCACAGGTTTGACTCCTCAACTCTTTCTCACTTATGGTGAGGTTGGGAAAGGGAAACCTGCCACTAAGAGATCCATTGCCAGGTGGATTGTCTCTTGTATCCAATTTTGCTATCAAAAACTGGGTAAGGTTCCCCCTTCAGGCCTGAGGGCTCACTCTACCAGAGGTACAGCTGCGTCCCTAGCTGTGGCCAGGGACATCCCTATCTTAGAGATATGTCAAGCAGCTACTTGGAAAACAGTACATACTTTCACTAAGCATTACTCCTTGGACATTCAGGCCAGGGAGGATCTCGGTGCTTACACAGCTGTGCTTCTGAGCCTATTTCCTAAGTGGGTTCTGTCCCTCCTCCATGGAGGTACTGCTGTATAGTCTGCAATGTCATAATATAGCAAGACTTCATGTTTGAAGAAAAATTACTCACCTTAGTAATGTTGTTTCTTCTAATGGAGTCTTGCTGTATGTAAACCTCCCCAACCTGCCCCTCTCAGAACTTCTACTTTAGGGATGGGGTGGGCAGTCCAGTGTTGGCACTTATTGATGCCCATCTTGTGTTTCCACCCCTTCTTTTGGGGTGTTTGGGTGTTGTGTTTATTTTATCTTATCTTATTTTCTGGTCCCCTGACTTGAGTCTTGGTGTTGGGACCAGGAAAATGTGTTGATACTTAAGTAGCCAGTTGGCTAGTGTAGGTTACAGCTTCCACACAGAACCTTAGTGAGTTTTGCTCGTAAAGATCTGACAGTTTCAGTTTGAAATTATCCAAACAGAGCTTTTCTAACCGAGCTCGCGCTCTAAGTTCCATGCATGGCATGGAAGTTAACTCTTTCACCTCCGGAGCAGTTCTAAGGCTGGGAGAAACTGCAATTGTCATAATATAGCAAGACTCCATTAGAAGAAACATTACTAAGGTGAGTAATTTTTTCTTCCTGTCTCAGCAGGGTGTAGCAAAGGATCTGACTCTGGTGGCAAGGTGGCAGCAGGGTGCAAGTGCCTCAACTGTGGAGGCATGCAACAGGGTACAGCAAATGCCCAGAATCTTGTGGCAAATGGCAGCATGGTGCAGCAGCCCTAACTGCAGAGGCATGGTCCTCTAGGACACAGCAGGCCACAGCAACCCCAGCTATGTAGAAAGGAGGAGGGTGCAACAGCCCTTTCTGTGGTGACTGGGGCTAGAAGACAGCATGGTGCAGAAGCCTCAGCTGTGGAGCAGGACACATGGGGCATTAGGGTACATCATCTCTGACTGTTCAATGGGGTACACGTGGTACAGCACCCCTGACCATTTTGTGTAATGGAAGTGGGTAGTGAGTGCAGCAAAAGCCCCGCCTCTGGTGGCTAGAGCAGCATGGTGCAGCATCCCCAGCTGTGGAGGCAGTGAACCTGGCACTCTAGGGATTAGCACAGTACGGCAGCCTTGACTGTGGAGACAGGTACAGCATTACTAACTGTGAAGGTGGGGGAGATAGGGCAGCAGGATGCAGCAACCCCACTTGTTTGGGCAGGGAGCAGCAGGGTGCAGTAGTCCTGATTCTTTAGGCAGGGGATGGAGGCAGAAGAGTGCACAATCCCTGACTGTGTGGGAGAACACAGTGGGCAGTAGGGTGTAGCAACCTTAAATGTGGAGCAGAAGGCAGGGGGCTTGTAGGGCAGGGGACTGGTGGCAGAAGACTACAGCTGCATCAGCTGTGGGGCAGAGACATGTTGCATCAGGATGCCATCTAGTGTTTCTAGTTATACGCATACAAGATGTATTTTCACACAGAAACCACCAAAGAATTGACATTTGTGAGTTCTGACAGTACATGTGCTTGAAATACTGTAGCAGAGTGTGACAAGCACCTGTTAGTCAATCTGGCATAAAAAACATTTTCTTACATGATTGTATTTATGAAGGCTACATTAAAGAACAACTATTTCTGTGAATGAACAAAATTTAGATTTATTTTATATTCATTAAACAGCCCTGCATTATATAGTTAGAAAATAAAATTGAGGTTTCATTACAAATAACAAGAGCTGTGATACAAACTGATTTCTCACAGGAAAAAGATTTCCACTGCTTCAATTCAGCATTGAAAATGAAATGATCAGCTTTTTAAAGAAAGAGAATATATTTGAAACACATCTAAACACAAACCAGAGTCTGGATTAGTAAGAAACCTGGAGAGCTCAGCAAACCATAAACTCTACAGAGTGCTGCTCTGATTGGGAATCTGAAACAGCAAGCTACTCCAAAATGATGTCATTGCACTCTAAGCTTGATTGAGAGGACAGAAATAACTCCACTGTTTTCAGCCACTGAAGAGCAAGTTAATAAATGCTGATTTAAAGAAAACTACAAAACCAAACAGAATTAAATTTTCAGGAAACACTAATCATGACACAATGACTTGAATTTCAGCTTTTTAAGCTTCTATAAAAAAATATGTAAAAACTGTTGCACATGATCTTTAAGTTGAGAAGGAATAGGGAGGAGATTAGGGAGGGACAAGTCGTGCCTATATCTAACCCCTCTAGGATGATGAGAACCCTGCCAGGGGCAGAACCAGGCGAAGACGATATGAGTGAGAAGGAAAAGGGTGAGGGGGCAGGGGAATAACAGAGGGATAGTAGGTGGAGAAGATGGGTAGATGAGGGGGAGAAAAACATGCTGGAACTAGCCCCTCCAGGGCGCTGAGAACCCTGCAAGGGAGAAGAACTTTGACAAGGATAATTAGAGAAGATGGGGGGGTGTGGGGCAGGAGTGAGACATGGAAAAGGCAAGGAGGCTTTAAGGCTGGGGCGGGTGGGTATGGAGTTGAGGAGCAGTCTCATGGGAGGGAACTTTGAGGATTAAAGCAGGAGCAGCTAGAGGAGAGATGGTTATGTAAGGCAGAGGCAAGAGAGGAGGAGAAAGAGTGCCGTATTTGAGGGGGTAGGGAGTTCCAGAGTTTCAGGAAGCGATAGGAGAAACCAGTCTGTCTGATAAGAGTGGAACGGTGGGGGACCAGTAAGGTCCAAGTATCTGTGGACCTGAGGGAGCGGGAGAGAGGTGGAGGGGTAGAGAGGGAGCATGAGAGGTAAGTGGGGAGTTCCCCAAGCCCATTTGAAGTGAGTTTACAGTGTTTTATTTAACTCTAAAAATTGATTAGTGTTTTGCTCATTAAAGTTCTAAAACATTGTGAAAACTGCATACCACTTCCCTCATTGTGTTTAATAAACCTGACACTTCCAGAAAACCTATATAAATGCTTTCTGTACAGTTAGTATTGCTCCAAGAAAAAAACTGCTAATCAATTATTTAAAACCCTGGTTTAGCACAATGAGTGGAAAGGACAGGGCATGGTAGAAGTCACAGTGATAACGAGATGGGGCATCAAGGACGAAACAACAGAAGGAGTTAGTCTCCAATCTGATCAGGGAGGATTTAGGAGCGGCACCATAGACTACATCACAATAGTTAAAAATGGGTAGTATCATTTTCTGGACCAGTTCACACCGTGCTGTAGATAGATGTGATGCAACTACGGTTCCTGTAAAGGGCACCAAGCTTGGGGCGCAATTTTGTCATGATGGCGTTGATGTGGCCAGAGAAGTTGAGGTGCTGGTCCAACCAAACCCCAAGGTATCTGAGTAAGGAAGTGTTCTTGAGGATTGTCCCATCCAAGATGTGGAAGGAGGGTAAGGAATGAAGCCTGGAGTCTCTGCCTGGTACCAAAGGTTATGGAGACAGTCTTCTTGGCATTGAGGAATAATTGATGTGAGGCAAACCAGAGCTGATCCTGGTGGAAGTCCCACTGTAGGGTGGTTGCTACATCAGCAGTGCGTATGCCTGAGGTAAACAAGACAGTGTCGCCAGCATACATGTGGATGAGGCCTTATCCATCCAGTAAGGATGGAGTCTGCCTGAGAAGAAAGGTGATGGTGGAGTGGTTCTTCTGAAAAGCAGATTGAAACTGGGTGAAAAAGGAGTCGTCCGAGAGAAAGGAGGCAAGTTGTGAGAGAACTAGGTGTTCTTGGAGCTTGGCAGGAGAGGAGAGGAGAGAGAGAGTGGATGATAGTTGCCAGGGGAGGAGGGGTCACCACCCTTTGGGAGAGGGAGGACAGCTGCATGTTTCCATGACGAAGGGGCTGATGAGGACAAGAAGGGGAGGTTTAGAATTAGAGAGGGGATAGGCAGTAGCTGGGGCTGAATGGTAGAGAAGTTTAAGATCAAGGTCATCAGGTGAAGAGTCTTTAGAGGGATTGAGAAAGAGAAGGGCGGCAAGCGTTTCGTCCGGTGCGACACTGGTGAAGGAGGAGTGGGTGCGGGGAGATGTGGGAAGGGGGAGATTAGTGGGGAGGGACTTAAGGAGGGCAAAGGCGCATGGCGTGTAACATGATTTAAACTCCTTAGTCACTAAACTATGGTCGGACACTAATGAGTTATTTATTTTTATGCACTGGG
The DNA here is from genome assembly GCA_016271365.2 of Neoceratodus forsteri. Lineage (NCBI taxonomy): Eukaryota > Metazoa > Chordata > Ceratodontiformes > Ceratodontidae > Neoceratodus > Neoceratodus forsteri. The sequence continues at coordinate 494,129,355 of JADMNL010000022.1, forward strand.
GAAGGGGAGAGCATGGACCACTTTCCAGAATTTGGAGGCGGTGTTAATATTGTTTAGGAATGTTGATTTGAAATATTCAGATTTGGCTAGTCTGGTAGCTTTTGTACAGGCATTTCTTAGCATGCGGTACTTGGTATAATCTGGTGGAAGCTGAGTGGCCTTATGAATTCTCCAAGTTTTGTCTCATTCCCTAAGACAGGTCAGCAGATCAGGAGTGATCCAGGGATGGTGGTTTCCACGTACTCTAGTATGTTTGAATGGAGCAAAAGAGTTCCAGGTTGCTAGGAAGTTTTCCTTGAAGTATGCAAGGGCTTGATCAACGGAAGAGGCGGAGGCAAGCGGGGCCCAGTCAGTGGTGGCTAGATCGTGAAGAAGGGGGTTGAGGTCTAGGGAGCTGAAAGAGCAGAGCTATGGGATTTCATGTGGTGGTTTGGGTCTATGGACCTTTCTAATTAGATAGATTGAGTGATCATCACTGAGGGCATCCGGAATGATGCCTGATTTAATGACACGGGAGGGGTGAGAGGTGTGAGCCCAATCTATCAGGGAGTGGTTTAGAGTTTTATGATTTAGGCAGGTGGGTACTAGGATGAGTTGGGAGAGTTTGAGGGCAATAATGTCGTTGCGTATTTTGGAGGTGGTGGAGGCCAACCAGTTTTACATCGCACAGGATGTATAACTCACCAGTATGTGAGAAGGAGATTATATTGGTAATGAGTTTGAATGTATCAGAGGGCTTGATTCCGGGATGACGGTAGATTCCAGCTACGAAGACTGAAATGGAGAAAGACAGAGTAATGTATATAACAAAGGCTTCATAGGTGGAGGGGAGTGAGGATGAGAGAAGATAGGATATACATGGCTACACCGCCTCCTCTGCCAGCCTATCCTGCTTGATTATAGAGTAACCTGGGATGAGGATGGAGTGGTCAGGTATTTTGTCATTGAGCCAGGTTTCAGTTAGAATTAAAATATCAGGTGTGAGGGAGATGACCACTGGTTGTAAAAGGTCTATTTTTGTAATGAGACTGCAGATGGTTACGTGGAGAATTTTCAGGCCTTTAGGGAGAGGGCTGAAGATATATGGGAAATCTGACTTCGAGGTGGAGCTCTTGCCACAGATATTACATATAGAACTAATGACGTCAGGTGTTAGGACCCAACGGAAAAATCTTCCAGCCAGCAGTCTGTGGCGGGGGACCGCCCCCGATTTTGGCTCCGCCCGACGTCTGGCATGGTATAAAGGGGGCGGTCCCCTGACACTATCTTGGTTCTTTTCCTGCCGTCGACCCGCTTAATTCGGCTCCACGAATGCCTCGCTTTCGCAGTTTACTGCACTTTTGTGCTTCCTCCTTTTTTGTATTCCGTCAATTTTATTTGCATGTCTTCGCCCACCCCACTGTGGCGAAAGTCAAAGTACCAGTGCGGGAAGCAGATCCCAGCCAAGGACAGCCATGCGGTCTGCTTGATCTGCCTAGGCCCGGACCACCTGCTCGACGATTGCCCGCACTGCAAGAAGTTCACCAACAAAACCAGGATGAAAGAGCTAGTGCACTGAAGGCCTACCTGTTGGAGAAAAAAGTGGCGGCCATGCAGAAATACCATCTGAGCACAGGTCATCGCCCCCCCCGGAGAGAATTTGGGAGGGAAACACCACCATCACAAGGAAAAAGATAGGGCCAGGTCATAATCCCACCCAAAATCTCTCCACAGTGCTTCCACTTCCTTGGCCTCCGGCGGGAGGTAGGGGTTGGTCCCTCCGGCTTCTGCTAGGACCAGTGTTGACACCCTCCTCCTCCAGTGAAAAGCGTGGAGAGCAGTCATCTTCATCTGGGCATGTGTCCGCTCAGATGCCCCTGGCCCGTCGACCCAGGAGGGACAGTCGCCGTTGGGTAGGCCTAAGGAAGCGGGTCATAAATTCAGTGGCTCATTCAACAAGCACAGAAGATTGGATGACTCCACCAGGAGACAGTTCGCCATTGGACACCACCTCCTCTTGGTAAGGGGAGGGGAGTTAGCATGCCAGTGACAAACGCCCCCCCTCCCCAAGCCGGGTGACCTCGACAGAAGGCCAGGTCCCATCGCCTGATAAGAGGCTGTTGCCAGCTGATGACCAAATGCCTGACCCTCCTCCAAGGGATCGGTCGCCCGAGGGTGCACAGCCCATGCCGGATGTCTGGTTGGACGACAGGTCCGCGCCAGATTCAGAGCTCGCCCTACAGCCTGAAACAGTAAAAGGGGCCTCCCCCGATCAGACGTCTTCCCTGGATGTCCCTAAGGGTCTGACGCCTGGCCCCTCTAACCTGATGTCTGCTCCACCAATTGTCCCATTGGCGGATGTCGGAGCCTTATTCTCCTCGTGGTGGAATACGGTCAATGGCGACCTGCTGTATAGGCCACCGGATCCTCCTCCCGAGGAACATCCGGCAGCATCTCCTTCAGCCCTGGACAACCAGACGCCCGGCGATGGCTCCCACCCAGTCCTAAAGGCAAAAGGAAATGCCACCCATCTTCCGTTCCCCCCTCGAGCGGACGTCCGCCTTCGACCTCAGGAGAGGATGCAGGGGATTCGTCCTCTGTCTTCCATTGATGATGGCTATCCTACTCCGTTCCCAGGTCTGAGGGACTCTCCCGGATCCCCACCGGACGATTTCTCTTTTCTGGACATAATGCGGCATATCCAGACAATTTATGAATGGGGTATGGAAGAGCTAGACCCAGAAAAAAAAGATTAGCTAAATTTCTGTGTTCCAAGGACCTCAAGCCACTGATCATCCCTCCCCTGAACGAACCCTTTCAGGATGTTACCAGGCTTACATGGCAGAGACAGTCATCCACATCCACAGTGCCCAGAAAGGCAGACAGGTTATACAGGTCTCCTAAAGAGAGAGCCCTTCCTAGGGGAACATCCCAAGGCTGACTCGATGGTGCTTGCTGCTGCACATGAACGTGTCAACCAGCCAAAGCACCTCAGTGCCCAATCCCCGGACCCAGAATCCAAGAAGAAACTGGACCACTGGGTAGAAAGGTCTGTTCTTCAACGACAGGAGCTATCTGTTACTCAAACATTGGCCTCATTGGCTGCACAACAGGACACAGAAGGTAATTGTAAATGGAGTCCACTCTGAAGAAAGAGAAGTTACTAGTGGGGTACCGCAGGGTTCAGTATTGGGTCCAGTCCTTTTTAATGTCTTCATCAGTGACATTGCAGAGGGACTGGAAGGAAAAGTATGCCTTTTTGCAGATGACACAAAGATCTGCAACAGGGTTGATACACAAGGAGGCGTGGAAAGGATGAAAAGGGACTTGGCAAGGTTGGAGGAATGGTCAGAAGTATGGCAGCTAGGATTCAATGCAAAAAAGTGCAAAATAATGCACCTGGGAAACAAGAACCCAGGGGAAGAATACACAATGGGTGGGGAGGTAGTAACAACAACAAAACAGGAAAGGGACCTGGGGGTAATCATATCAGATGACCTTAAGGTTAGCAAGCAATGTGAGAAGGCAGTAGGGAGGGCCGGGGGTATACTGGGATGTATGGGAGAGGCATCATCAGCAGAAAACAGGAAGTTATCCTCTGTACAGACAGTTGGTGAGACACCATCTGAGTACTGTGTCCAGTTCTGGAGACCCCATCTCCATAAGGACATAGACAGCATAGAGGTAGTCAGAGGAGGCAACTAAAATGGTGCAGGGTCTGCAGAGAAGCCGTATGAGGAGAGACTAAGGGAGCTTAATATGTATACCCTTGAGGAAAGAAAGGAGAGACATGATAGAAACTTTTAAGTACCTCAGTGGAATCAACAAAGTCCAAGAGGGTAGCATCTTTCAGAAAAAGAGACTTGCAAGAACAAGGGGACACAATTTAAAGATAGAGGAGAGGTCGGTTCAGGGGCAATGTGAGGAAGTATTATTTCACAGAGAGGGTAGTGGATGCATGGAACAGCCTTCCTGAGGAGGTTGTGGGGTATAAAACTGTGGGAGAATTCAAGAATGCATGGGACAGACATAAGGCAATTCTTGTGGGGGGTAGGAAGAAATAGGCTGTTGGTTAACTAGGATCTACGGCCTATCCTGTAGGTAGGGAAATGGGCAGACTAGATGGGCCAAGCGGTCCTTATCTGCCGTCAAAGTCTATGTTTCAAACATTTTGGCCCACATTGTCATGTATCAGAAATCCTTGTGAGAAGAGACAGTGGAATTGGTTAAGGCCCAACCAGATTCTGATGGAAAGAACAAACTGTTGGCCTATATTCAGTCCGGTATGGATATGAATAGGCATGTCCTCCGGTGCTGTTATGATTCCACCGACATGGCAGCTAGGGTAGCAGCTTCGGGAGTCTGCTTAAGAAGACACGCCTGGCTAAGGGTGTCTGGGTTCTGCCAGGATCTCCAAGATACCATCTTGGACGCTCCATTTCAGGGCCCAGTCCTTTTCGGCCCAGAAGTCAAAAAAGGTCATAAAGGGTCTTAAGAAATCAGGAAAAGCGGTCGCCAGTGTACACAAAATGTACAAGTCAGAACCGCAATCTTCCTGGCGTCACCCCTTTCGTAAGAACCATTGGACAAGGGAACCACCAGTCCCAGGGCAAAGGTTTCAAAAGGTGCGACCATCCTGTCCCCTCAGGTGCCCAGGGTCCAAAACAACTTAAGACACCCTGCACCAAACCCCACCCCACCCACAAGTACTGCATAACTTTCAGCCACCTCCCCGCCACCAGTGCCTGCAGGGGGAAGAGGTAGGAGGGTGGTTCTCCCTCTACTTCCCAGAATGGACCAGTATTATATCAGATCAGTGGGTTCTCCAAATCATTCAGAGAGGGTATTCTATAGAATTTCTAAGTATACCCCCAGACAACCCACCAGTCCCCTCCCACTGCTGGATCAGTCATGCCCTTCTTCTGGAGCAAGAAATTCAGATCCTTCTGCAGAAGAAGGCTAGCCAGTTGGTTCCACCGGCCCAGCAGGTGCCCAAGAAAATGGAAAACCTTTTGCCCTATACTGGATCTCCGTCACGTTAACCAATTCATCCAGTACAGGAAATTCAGAATGGTGACACTGGCAAGCCTTCTGCCCCTCATTCATCGGGGAGACTGGCTATGCCACCTAGACATGAAGGACACGCATAAAGATTCTACCCTCTCCCGGGACGTTTCTGTGCTTTCTCTTTCAGGGCCAGCACTTACCAGTTCAGGGTTCTACCCTTTTGACTCATCGGCACTCGGGGTCTTCACCAAGTGTCTGTCGGTGGTAGCCGTGGCCTTGAGGAGAAAAGGCCTCTTTGTCTAACCCTACCTCGATGACTGGCTCATTTCTGCCCAGTCTGAAGCCTTGTTCGCCGACGCTCTGAGGGAAACAGCAGACTTGTTTCGATCTCTGGGTATAACCATAAATTGGCCGAAGTCTCAACCCTGGCCCTTCCAGTGGCTTCAGTATATTGGGGCAGTCCTGGACACCAGTCAGGGCAGGGTCTTCCTGCTGTTAGAGCAGCTTGGCTGAGGGATCTGGTCTGCAAGGCCCAAGCATCATCCCGCGTGCCAGTGAGGGTTGTCCTGCAGTTGCTAGGGCATATGGCAGCCGCTATAGCCACGGTCCCACTTTCAAGCTTGAACGTGAGGACTCTACAGTGACACCTTGGGGTTCAATGGGACCAGGGCTTGGACAAGTTGGACCACCCTGTCCGGATCTCAGAGGCAGTCCGTCGTTCACTTCAGTGGTGGTTATGTCCGATTCACCTCGAGCTGGGAGTTCCCTTCCAGAAGAAATGCCCAGCGCAAGTCCTCATGATAGATGCTTCGGACCTAGGCTGGGGTGCCCATCTGGGTGGTCACCAAACCAGAGGAGCTTGGTCTGCCATAGAACGGTCTCTACACATCAACGTGCTGGAGATTAGTGCCAATCTATATGCCCTTCAGGCCTTTCAGGATCTGATTTGCCAGGGCCCACTCTTAGTACAGTCTAACACCCCGGTAGTCTTTTACCTGAACAAGCAAGGGGGCACTCGTTCCTACCCCCTCTGCAGAAATGCCATGAGAGTTTGGGACTGGGCATTAGAACACGGTCTGGACCTCACGGCGGTTCATGTGCTAGGAAACCAGAACATTCTCGCCGACAGTCTCACTCTCGATCTCTGAACCACGAGTGGGAATTACTTCAGGAGGTAGCAGATGACCTCTTCAACAGATGGGGTCATCCAGAGCCGGACCTCTTTGCGTCACGGTGCAATGCCAAACTGCGAAATATTTGCTCGCTAGATCCAAGGCCTGGTGCTTTCTGGCAAGACGTATTGTCTCTCTCCTGGACAGGGAGGTTCTTCTATGCCTTCCCTCCCTTTCAGAGAGTTCTGCTCAAACTGCAGACAGAGGAGGCCAGGATGATCCTGGTAGCTCCTCTCTGGCCTCGACAAATCTGGTACCGCTGCTACAGCAACTGGCTCCGGAGCCTCCTGTGCAGTTGCCCCTCTCCACTCAGTTGCTCCCCCAGGAGCAGGGGCCTCATCCATCCTGCACTGCAGTCTCTTCATTTGCACGCTTGGCTCCTGCAATCCTTGTAGATGAGAGATTGGGATGTCAAGCAGGGTGGCAGAGATTTTTAGTGACAGCGAGGAAACCTTCCACCAGAGCAACCTACACCATGAAGTCTAAATGTTTCTGCCTATGGGCGGCAGCACGCTCCTTAGATCCACTGGATTGTCTGGTCAAGCACATGCTGGAGTACCTCCTCCACCTTTTGGATCTGGGTCTTAGCTACTCATCCATAAAAGTGCACCTTTGTGCCCTGTCAGCATATTACAGTCCTATGCGGGAGAGTACTTTGGCACAGCTGGACGTATGCAAGACATTTTTGAGAGGTGTCTTGTGTGTCAGACCCCCGAGAAGGGACCCTGTCCCTCCTTGGGATTTTGGTTTTTGTTTTAGAAAAGCTTTGCCCCCTTTTGAACCAGCCACAACATGAGAGCTAAACTTCTTCTCGTGGAAAGTGTTGTTTTTAGTTGCAGTTACTTCAGCTCGGAGGGTTTCTGAGCTTCATGCCCTTATGTGCAAGGAGCCTTACCTTGTGTTTCACAGGGACAGGGTACAACTACGTACTAACCCTAAGTTCCTTTCAAAGGTGGTGTCCGAACTGAAGTTGAACTAGGACATCCAGCTTCCGGGTTACTACCCAGAGTTCTTCAGATGGGGGAAGCCTTTTTGCATGCTCTAGACATTCATAGAATTCTTAGTTATTCTCTTGATAGAACCAGTTCTGTTCATAAGATGGACCAGTTTGTCTCATTTGCTCACAGGAAGACAGGGGCTTCTGTCACTAAGCAGACACTAACCAGATGGTTAGTTCACTGCATTACTTTTTATAAACGCCATGGCAAGCCCTTGCCGGGATCGGTTAAGGGTCATTCCGCCAGAGTGATGGCGACCTCCTTTGCTTCACTAAGGAATGTCTCATCGGTAGATCTATGCGCTGCTGCCACCTGGAGCACTGTCTACACATTTGTCAGGCATTACAGTCTGGGCATAGTCTCTAGGAGGAGAGTGGGTTTCGGACTGGCAGTCCTTCAAGGCCTTCTCTCCTGAATTGATCTACAAAAGTCAGTTTTACTTTTAGGTTATTCCCCCACCCGTCTGACCTGGACCTATCTTGGGGTACTGCTTGGGAATTAGTCCTGTGTGTAATACCTGCTGCAATAGCTCCACCTCGAAGTTGGATAGTACAGTTACATAAGAACTTACCGTAACAGTAGATCTTCGAGAGGAGCTCTTGCAGCAGGTGGCTTCCCACCCACCATCCCCCAGGATTCAGTTTGTACGCATCTTTCGGGTAGGGAGTCCCTTCTCGGTTCTCAATCACTTTCACTTGGGTCTCCAGCAGGAGAACTGAGATGGAGCCACTGGACCGTCCCCTTTATATCATGCCGGACGGCAGGCGGAGCAGACGTCAGCGACAGTCCCCCATCACAGACTGCTGGCTAGAAGATTTTTCTATGGGGTCCTAATGCCTGACAGCATTAGTCCTATGTGTAATACCTGCTGCAAGAGCTCCTCTTGAAGATCTACTGTTATGGTAAGTTCTTACACAACTACTTTATGCATGTTAGAGTGAGGCGTGGCACAGGCAGAGGTAGGGGCAGTAGAGCCAGGGTTGGAATGGATATTGCGTGATGTGAGTGGGAGGGTGATGATAAAGAAGTGGAGTTTGGGGCTTTTATGACGGATTGGGTGATGACTTGGTGCAAAGGTGATTAGGAGATGAAGGAAAGCCAGTTGGCTATTAACCGAGGATAGAGTGGCACGGGGAGGTGAGGGAAATGAGACCAGAGAACTTGAGGGGGAGCTGGAGTAATGGCCAGGATAAAGATAGGGGCTAAGAGGGCAAGGGGGAAAGGCATGGGAGGATTTTTTGGTAGGGGGGCTTGGTAAGCTGGGGAATATACGAAATAGATAAGAATCAAGAGGAAGGGGATAGATGAGGGAGGGATAAACATAGTGGGAAGTAGGCAGTGGTACTATGAAGGAGGTACTGTAAATTAGAGTTTGCAGTCCTTAGAGCTTGACAGAGGTTAGAGGTGCAATAAGGAAGCGGTAACAGATTGGTTTGGAAAAAACAAATAGGATTTTATTAAGTTGGGTGATGTGATGTTTGTAGGAGAGGTGGCAGTTCAGGTGGATGCCAAGGTATTTAAATTTGTTGACTCTCTCAGTAGGGTTGCCATCATTATCTCTTGAGTGTAAAATCAAAATTAGAGGTTTTCCTGGGGCCAGAGAAAAGCATGGACTTTGTCTTTTTGGCATTTAGGACTACACCGTGAGTAGAGAACCAGGAGTGCAGGCGGCTGAAATCGTGCTGTAGTTTGCTGAGGAAGGAGGTGAGGCACCTATCTTTGCAGAAAAGAGCTGCATCGTCAGCTTAAAAAGAGAATTAGTTCAGTGTGAGCACAGATGGAGGGAAGGGAATTAATGGCTAGGAAGAAAAGCAGGGGACCGAGAATACAGCCCTGGGGAATGCCGTATTTGATATGATGGATGTTGGAATATTGACCATCAATTATGGTGGAATGGGATCTATCACAGAGGTAGTTCTGAAACCAGTTTGACTTTCTGTGAGAAGTCGAGTTGAGAGATAGTTTGGAGGAGTATGTGGTGATAAACGAGATTAAAGGCCTTGGTGAGGTCCACAGAAAGTGCCGGTGTAGAGATCTTCATTGGTGGCCTTGTCAGTGTAGCTGAGTTTTACAAGGGCACTCTCAGTGTTGTGGCCTGAAACCATGTTGAGTCTGTTAGGAGATGATATTGTTCTAGGAATTCCATAGTTTGATCAAGCACGATTTTTTTCAAGGATTTTGGACAGGGGAGCTAATAGGGAGATAGGTCTGAAGTTGCTAACTTCAGTTTTGGAACCAGTTTTGTGGAGGGGTTTGATTGTGGTGAATTTCCATTTATAGGGGAAAGACCCTGTGTGGAGTGATCGTGCATACGATTTTGAGGTTGCTGTAGTCGATTGTGTGGGCACCAAGGCTGGACCTTGGGTCATTCCTTCTTATGTAGTTTACTTGAGAGGGGTGAAGATTGTGAAAATGGAAAGTGGGACAGGGTGTGTTTAGGTAAGGGGAGGTGGAGGTGGCTGGGATTATTGTGTTGAGGGATGGAGGTTTTGTATTTTTCTAGGTCCCCAAAATGGATGTTAGAGGTTGGCAACCTCCTTTGGATCTTTGATGAGACAACATTCCCTGGAAAGGGTAAGTTGCTCATCTTGTTTTGTTCTGCCTACGAGTTCTTTAATTATGTTCCATGTGAGTTTAGGGTTACCCCAGGTGCTGTTTTATTTTTCCTTTAGGAATTTGATTTTGACCGTACGGACAGCAGATTTGCAGGTGTTGTGCAAAATCTTGCATTGTTGCAGTAGGTTGGGGAGTTTGTGGTTCCTGTAATTTGACCAGGCTTTGTCCCTCTTTCGCATGAGGTTTAAGAGAACTAGAATGACCCATTCGGATTTTTTGTTTCTTACCCTGACTTTTTTGAGAGGAACAAATGAGTCCCAAATGGTCCTTCTGTTTGGCTTGATCTGTAACTGAAAGTGGTCCCAGAGTTTATCCTGATATTGTCCTGTGAGTTGACTGTCCCCCTGGGGATAAGTAAATCATCCCTCTGTGTGTTTTTGGTTCTTAAGTAAGCTGAATTGATATCACCAGTAGTTTAATGCATTGCCTTAAACCTGTTGCCCAGTTCCTCAGCCCTTTTATCAAAAACAGAGTCCTTCATGCAGGTCCAATGCACCTTTAGAAACTGGCTAGTAGGAATATTATTGATGGTGTGACAGGAAGTAGCCAAAAGGATGGTATTCCTGTGTCTCAGCTTACGAAATAGACACAGACTTTAACAGCAGATAAGGACCGTTTGTCCCACCTAGTCTGCCCATTTCCCTACCTACAGGATAAGCTGCAGATCCTAGTTAACCAATAGCCTATTTCAGTATCAATCCCTTCTTCGTTGTTCTTAGTTACTGATGTCCAAAAATGAGATGGTCTCCTGACTATAACTCACTGAGAACCTCAGGTTGGGATTAGTACTCTCCAAGTATATTACGAAGGATTGTAACTCTGTAACCGTTCCACCGCTACACCATCAAAATATCAATGAAGCATCTCCACAGTACAGTCTGATATGTGCAGCAAAAAAACAGATTGTTAGCCCTTTCATATATTAACCTTGCTTTCCACAGACCTATATATAGATTTGAAAACCTGGGGGCAAACATTACCGCCATAGCTGTTCCACTGGTCTGTAGGTAAAATTCTCCCATGAAAAGAAAAGCATTACATTTCAGAACAAAACTTGACCATTCCAATAAGAACTCTGTAGGTGGATTAAGAACTATCCTTTGATCCAGATAGAATTTTAAAGCTGCTTGCTCTCCCTCATGGGGGTATGCTCATGTAGAGGGACTCCATATCGAGGTTCACTGACAGTTGCGATTCCTAGGTGTGGATGGCCTCCAACATAGGCAAAACCTCCATGGAGTCCCTTGTATGGGGTTGTAAGTTGTTCACAAATGGGCGGATATAATAATCCACGTACTGTGAGAGGGGCTCTATTAAGGACTGAATGCCTGCAATTATTAGGCGCCCTGGTGGTGACTCAGGACTTTTATGGACCTTTAGCAAAACATAAATAGTGGTATTTTCTCACAACTAAAAATCCTGTGCACCCAGGAATCATTAATGACCCTATTTTTTCAATGCTTCAGAGAAGTACAAATCAGTTTCCTTTTTAAACAGTATTGTTGGGTCATGTGTTAATGGTTTATAAAACTTGGTATTACTCAGCAGTTTTTTAACCTCTGCCACGTACCAACTAGTGTCCATTATCACCACACTACCTCCCTTGTCTGCTGCTTTAATAGTTATATCAGTGTTAATTTGTCACGTGTTTAAATCTTCAAATTCAGCCCTGGATAGATCCACAAAGAAAGGTTCAAAGTCCTGATTCACAATGTTATTAATGTCTTGTTTGCATGCTCTTATAAATACACGTACTGTAGTGTTCATTGGGGGGTGTAAACGATGATCTGGGTTTAAAGGTCCATTCAGGTTGTACCTCAGGGATAGACCCATCCAGAGACTGCTGAAGATCTTGTTTGTTGGAGTCAATGGAATTAGCATTAAAAGTTGTTCCCCACTGCCGTGCATTTCGGAAAAAAACACACTTTAGATTAAGCAGATTTCCAAACTTGTACAACTCCAGTACTGTTTGGAAATGGTCAGTATTGTGTGTAGGTACAAATTTTAGACCATGACGAAGTATGGAAAGTTCAGCTGGGGAAAGTTGACAAGTTGAGAGGTTAATTATGCTCTGTTCTTGCTTCAGCTGTTGATTTTGTGGTGGATTCTGTTGATGTAGTGGTTGAATCTGTGATCTCAAATTTCTCTGCCACTTGGGTTGCCTGCCACCCCTCTTACCTCAGCGTGTTCCTCTAATGTTTTTCTGACCATGATTCTGGGACTCCTCCTGGGACGGAAGTCCAGACTGTCCTCCGAAGACAAGGCATCTTCTAAAGAAAAAAGATGACACCCCTTCCGATTCCCTGTCATTCTGAGTAGTATAACTACTGCTGTTTTTCAGGATATACTTTGGCTGCTTTTTAGATTTCTTCTTTCAAACACAGTTATTTTTATAATCCCCTTTGTCTCGTAACCTCTTCCTATGTTTATGTGCTTTTGTTTTTTTTGGTCCCAATTGTTTGATAGTATTTTTCAACTTTTGCTTTAACTTGGCAAATTCAGTGGGTTCAGCAAACTCCCGCAGCACAGCTTCTTTTGCCTTAAGTTGTTTGGTCCAAACACTTTGTTGCTTAATTGAGTCTTTGATAAGAAGTTGTATTAACGGTAAAGAAGAGGCATGAATTTCCTCCTCCTGAGGGACAAATAAGTCATCTTTGTCTCTGCCAGAGGAGGGGAATTTTAATGTCCTTAATCCTCTGGGTTCACAACCAGCCTGAACATATTTCTCTGCGGTAATTTGTTGCCAAATTAGATGCATTAGTTTACAAGCTGCATGTTCGTATTGGACAAAAGCTTCCTACATGGTTAAGGGACATGCACCAGTGGAACCAGCCTCTGGGACAGGTTGAGACACAGCATCTTCAAGTATATTGAAACCTGGTTTAATTAGCAGAGTGTCCATAACGCTCAGACCTGAACTAAACTGGGCAGTGTGTCCTGTAATGTTGCTGGAAATCATCATGTTGTGAAACTTTCCTTTGGGCTCAGAGGTGAACCTACCAGCGCTCACCATGTGTAGCCTACTCGGAAAACAAAACTAACGCAAACAAAAGGGCTGCTAGTTAAGTGGCGGTAGTGTAGCCAGTGACCCATCAAGAAAAGAAAAAGGCAAACAGGAGCAACTCGCCCACGTTGAATACAGATAACATGCGGATAGCAGATGCTGTCTTCCGAGTGTTTATTCACGAGATGAACACAGCAATCTAGCGAGAGACAAAACCAAGAAATAAAAAAACCCTCAACGTTTTTGTGTGTGTGTTCTGATTAGGGTTGCTCCAGATTACTGTGTTGGTCATTGGGGATGCTGTATATGTTGCCATCGACGCAACATCCCTATATTCATTAGCGTATGTTTCTCTTGGATGAAACGTGTGGGACTAAGCAGACTGTTCGGGGGGGGGGGGGAGAAGGGTGGCTGTTTTCACTTGCCGAGCCTGAATATGTTGTATCTGCGCATTAATTTTACCTTTATCATTAAATATTTCCTTATCTGGCTGACCCTGCATAATACTGCATATCTTCGATTAATAGCTGCCCTGGAATAACAGCTACCCTTGAATACTAGCCACTTCAAATTTCCTATAAGTCTAATAAAAGCCACCATCGAATAGTCTTTGTGGCTGGCATTCGAGACAGTATTACTCGTAAGCGAGGCTATTAATGGATATGGTTATGGGTCTTGTTTCAGGGGTACCGTAGTCTTTGACCCTTTACTAAAGCACTATTGCACTTTTGCCACTTAACTTTGTACAGATCAAACTCACAGCTCTGTGGTGTGTTTGGCATTGTCATTGTCAAATTTGAGGTGGTAGAGACTGCTGTGTGTTTTTACTTATGTTTATTGCTATATAAGAGTCAGCCTCGGAATCTAATAACCGACTCGGACAAAACAGGTAGTCAAAAGGAGAATTAAATTTAAGTTGTACCTGATTATATTGTTGCAAGGTAATCATGCTTTGTGGTGTGTGGTGGCTGTGTCTGGGTATGTCTGTGACTGCGTGCGTGTGGGGACGTGTGATACGCAAGAACAGATATATGAATATGATAAAAAGAGAATTTCAGCAGTTAATTCAGTCTCATCCTCTATCTCGTTCTCATTGCTAAGACTGCAGTCTGAGCAGCTATCTTGCTCTTAATTTTGAGATGCTTTGTGACATCTGAGAGGCTGAGGGTCCGAGAGACTATTTTCTGGCAAGCTTCTTTCTTCTCTACACTGCCAGTCCATCCTTCTTCATGCAGCTGATAACATTGGGGTCACAGTGATTGCACAAACCTGAAACATAAGAATTTATTTAATGATTGACAGACAGTACCGGGGGAGTCCAGTATTACTCCACCTTAAAGAATTTGATTACCATCTGCTTTGTGATGGCCTGCCACACTGTCTTCATTGATTCTAACATCTTGTCTTTGCTAGGTGCTTTCCACCTTTAGTCATCTCCCTCTCCTCTCTTGCCATCCAGCAATCATAGCACTCTGTATAAGCCGCCTTTAATGAAGCATTCCAGTTCACATAGGCTGTAATACTTTTGTGCAGCCATCTGAAATCACAGATCAGTGTATTCTTTCATTTTTTGCCTCTGCTTTGGTTGCTGGTGATATGACATCTAAAAGCATCCCAAACACATTCCCTGACTGAATGCCATGGAGCCCCAGACTTTACTGAGCCTCATAGTACTTTCCTCTGACATCTGGCCACTGTGTCTCATTGCAGTCACAACTCCTGAGATGCCTAGTGTTTCTTTGGGAATTTTGTCTGAGCGCTACAGAGTGACATTACAGCCGTCAGCTTTAGCTGCAAGGCAGACTGTCATATGCTGTTTCTCTTGGCCTGTTGTTAATGGGTTACTGACTTGGATCCTGTTAGGTTAATAGTTTTGTTCCAAGGCATGTCAGCCATATTGCTACCTCATCCATGTTCCCAGTCATGGATGGCCTTAAATCGTGCTTGGCAGTTTGGTTATGACAGAAGCAGGCAAAATCAGTGATTTTAGGAATAAAGTGCTTGGGCAGTTTTTGATCAACTGTAGTTTTCTGGCACATTGTGAGCCCCCTGTGCCAGAGATATTTGTTACCCCAGCCATGGCTCACAGGAAAAAGAGGGGGTCTTATATGAGGGTCCTAGCTTTCAGAGCTATAGCTTTCCTAGTGACCTGGTAATGCTCCTGTTACTGTTCAGTTATCCCGCTTGCAAGGTTTAACTGTCACTCCGGGTACTTGGCACGGCAACCACCACCATCAAGCTGCCTGTACCTTTTACTTAAACCAATCAAACTGACCAGGGACACCTTCTGCTCAAGACATGGGAGCTTTTTCCTCTGTTCTCTGAGCTGCTTCTCATTGATGTGGAGAGAAGCAACTACTGATTGATTACCCTTCTTGGCTCACAGAGCAGCAGCCATCTTAAACTCCAGGTCAAAGCTTTTTCTTTGACATTTTGCAGTTTAGTTCTTGCTCACACTCGTAACTCACAGCAGTCACCACCAACTTGTTCACATCCCAACCAGCAGCAATAACCATCAACTTACAGTGCGAGAAGGGCGGCTTTTATGGGATAGTGACAACTGTCAAATCAAATGACAGCACTACATGCAAAACTACAGTTGAAATAGAAGCTGTGCCTTCTGTTAGGAGAAATACAATATGTGGCAGATTGCATAAATATTTCAGTCGATGGTATGTGAAGGGTGACAGGAGAACACACCATTTCTTTCCTTTCGTGGCTTTGGAACTCTGACAATGCATTAGTTTTTGCAATGTGTAACCCCCCCCCTTGCAAATGGGGGTTCCCAAAAGTCCTCCAGGAGCTTGCCTGAATGCTCCAGGTCTGGGCGGTGTTCGGCATCTGAGCTGTTTAAATGTGGTTCCAAGTGAATGCTATTTGAGCCTCCATGTACTGTTTCTTTAAGAGCTGTCTGCCTGCAGACATAATTAATTTGGATGGGGGTCTGTGTGTTTCTCTGCTTGAGTCCCGCTCGAGCTACTGCCAAATCACTCCGTTTCCGCAGTCGCTAAGGGCGCAAAGGGAGCTCTTCTGAAAGATGCAACTGTTTACCAGAACTTGGAGTGATAATGAAAATACAGTTTGTCTGACCTGCCTTTTGTTACAGCACGAACTCTGTCTGCTTGCTACCTCATTTGGGTCCAGAACTGCTGAATGGGACCAATCAGTATTTGGGACCTTTGAACTGGAGCCTACTTTGGGCAAATCAGAACTGGGACTCTCACTTGGAGACAGCCACAAGGGGATTATATGAAGAGAGCTTCTGGGAAATGTAGTTTGGACCTTGGTGCCTTTTTACACCAATAGAGGGAGCCTGTTGTGACTGACGAGGAGGATCAGCCAACTGGAACCTTTTGGATTTGGAGGAAATGCCCTGCTCTGTTACTGGAAAGCTCAGATCAGTTGTGACATTGAAGAGAGAAGGAGCGCTGTGCCTCTGCGGTGTATAGTTTCATGCGGGAAGCACATGTGAGGCCCTGAGGTTCGGCGTGCAGCCATTGTGAGGAGAAAGAAGCACCAGAAGTGTGAAAACCAGACTCACCCTGTAGAAGACTGGAGAAATTGCTTAATCGTGCTCGGTCTGTCAGGAACTGAAGCTGCTGTGTGTGCTCCCAGGTATTTTGCATAAGTGCGATCGGGATCGAGGAGCAGCCTGCCTGGTATAGTACTTTCCTTTTACATATGAATGTGCATAGTGCTTGTGGGGAATCGCTATTTCAAATCCCCTGTACTGTGTGCTGTGTGTTGAAGCTGGAAGCAAACCCCAGCTTATCTCTGATGAATCCATTTGCTATCAACTGCAGTGGGGTCCAGTCCAGTCTTCCCATTTACCCCCATCTGTACTTGATTCAAGTACAAATTATGAAATTCAAGTACATTTGTGTGTGAAGGGGGTACACTGTACCCCCATAATTCTGTTTGAAGTATATGTACCCCACAAAAATGTTGTACAAATGGTAGAATTAACTCTTAGAATTTGTTTTGTATCCCTGAACATTTTTGGAGAGGGTGCAGTGCACCCCCAGATCTGCAGCCTTAATGGGAACACTGGTCCAGTCACAAGGACCTTGTCTCCATGCCCTGTTGTTCTGGCAATCCAGAAGAACATCCACCATTCGGTCTTCAGCCTGGGTATTGTGAGTACAAATCAGGGTATTCCCCTGCAGCCTGTTTTCAATCACAAGTGTGTCATCTAATTCTTGTTGTTTCACTGCTTCATGGACTGAGCCATCTGGCTCAGGATTATAAGTGGGTGTTGTGCATATATTTTCTTCTACAGGGCCCTATCCATCTGCATCTGCCGGCCAACCCCGGGCAACGGACCTGGCTAGCGCCCCCCCCTCCAAAAACCTGAGTACCCAGAGTGTGACTTTTCAGACCCTGTATGTGTGCACAGTACTGTGATTTAATGCCACCAATTAACCTGATTTCCCCCTCCCATGTTACTGTCCCCTAAATAAATCAGATTTGTTGTTGTTATACTATATACTGTCTGTGGTGTTGGTACTCATGGAAACAGTATTGTATTTCGCTCTGTATGTTTAACCTTATTTTACAGGGGGTCCTCAGAGACGTGCTGCAGAATCAGTCTTGAGGGTAAGTGGTACTTTATGAGTGAACAGTGTGTATACGTGGGGTATTGGGACTGTAACTCCTGTGTACTGTGCGAGCCACTAGAGGGAATAAAAGGGGGTCTCTGTGTCCCAGAGGGCTGTGACCAAGCTAGTCTAACCTCTACAAACCCTGGCCTCTGGGTGGAGGCACCTGCCATAGAACCTAGGCCCCTCAACCTGTTGGTAGTCAAGCAGGCAGGGGTAGTAGCCCTTGGGATAGCGCCACCTGGGGGTTACAAATGAATTTCCTTACCTGACGTGCTTCGCAAAGGAACTGAGCCGTGCATTAAGTGATGAGTGCTAATTTCCTTTGTGCAAAGCAGAAGAAAATATAACTTTCTTACTATTTGTGTATGACTGTTGGGGGTGTTCTCAACTTGTGTGTCGTCTTTAAACATTTTTATCATGTAGGGGACTCGTATAGGACACAATGATTTTCCTGTTTTTTTATGTTCATCATGCGCAGACGCACATGTTGATATGAGAGTTGCTAGAGAGATGTGTGGGATGCCAGCCCAGTGGCCAGTGGTGCTGCAGGGGCCAGTCTGTGGCCAGCAAATCAGCAGGCAGTGTCCTGATGACTCTGGTTTACTGAGGGAGCCCGTCTCGGCAAACATTTCTACGCATGCTGGTAACTTTGCTGATTTTTTTGCATTTTCCCTCCAGATTTTCAGCGTTGCCATTTTTTTTTTCAAACCTCCCTATGAACAGTACAGCTGCCATTTTTCACAACCTGCCCGAAATGTGTGTTCACGCCAGTTGCGCAGAATGGCGTAGTCACTGTACAAAATCAACTTTTGGGATGGAGCAACAAAATCACAGTGCTACTGTTCATGAGGAGAGGTCCCAAAAATGTTGAAAAGGTGAAAAAAATTCCAAAAAATGACAGCGTTACGGGCGTGCGTTGCACAGTTTCTACACGTGCTTGTAACTTTGCCAATTTCTCATATTTTTTACTCCAGATTTTCAGCATTGCCATTGCTTCACACTTCCTCATGAACAGTACAGCTGTCATTTTTCACATCCTGCCCAAAATGTGTGTTAGCGCCAGTGGCACCGAATGGCATAGTCGCTCCGAGAAATCACCTTTTGGAATTGAGTAATGAAATTATAGTGCCACTGTTCATGAGGTGGTGTCCCAAAAAGCCCATGTTGAAAATTTGGAGCGAAAATACCAACAAACATCTGGAGCATTGGGGTTTCCAACTGTAAGACGCGCCCACCCTGTAGACTGACAGGCACAGGGCATGTGCCTTGGGGTCGTCTGCGTAATGCTCACACCATTCCACCCGCACCCTGCAGCCAGTAACAGGCATCAGGGTGTGCCTCTGAGTCTTTGGCCCAAACGATCACCCCATTCTCCTATACTGCACCCATCTCAGCTAATTTTATTATGGAATGGGGTAAGCATTAGGGCCGAAGACCACAAGGCACGCCGCAACACCTGTCTGTGTCTGCAGGGTGGGGGTGGAATGGCGTGAGCGTTGTATCTAACGACCCAGAGGGACACCCCCAATACTTGTCAGTCTCTGCAGGGTGGGGGTGGGACATTAGGGTTGAAACCCTAATGCCTCATTAAGAAAGTAAATCAGAGAGGGACGTTTGATGTCACCTACCTTGATTTCAGCAAAGCCTTCGACAAGTCCAACATAGAAGGATGATTAACAAGATGAGTAGTCTGGCAGTGGGGCACAAGCTGATGAACTGGATTAGAAACTGACTGGTGGACAGGAGGCAGAGGGTGGTGGTACTGGGATCCAATCCAGGGAGAGGGGGTGACCAGCAGGGTATCTCATGGATAAGTTCTGGAACCAGTCCTGTTCAGTGTCTTCATTACAGACATTGCGGAAGGGCTAGAAGGAAAGGTCTGTCTGCCTGTTTGCAGATGACACCAACATCTGTAACAGAGTGAGTACTCCAGAAGGGGTGGAGAAAATGAGCAAGGACGCAGTGAAGCTTGAAAAATGATCTGAGGA
The DNA here is from genome assembly GCA_016271365.2 of Neoceratodus forsteri. Taxonomy (NCBI): domain Eukaryota; kingdom Metazoa; phylum Chordata; order Ceratodontiformes; family Ceratodontidae; genus Neoceratodus; species Neoceratodus forsteri. The sequence goes on from JADMNL010000022.1 coordinate 494,148,720, forward strand.
GTAACAACTGAGGTTCATTCAGTGCAAAGAAGCCCAAATAATGCACCTGAGAAGAGGGAAACCTGGGGAGAGTTACAGGATGGGGTGGAGGTGCTGATGATCAGCAAGGAAGAAAGGGACCTAGGAGTTATCGGTTCTGATGACCTAAAGTGTCGAAGCAGAGCACAAGTGTTGCAGGGATGGCCAGTGACATGCTGGGGTGCATAGGCAGAGGTATCACTAGTAGAAGGCATGAGGTGGTGATGCCATTGTATAATGCACTAGTGAGGCCTCGCCTACAGTACTGTGTGCAATTCTGGAGGCCGCAAATGCGCAAGGACATTGACAGGGTGGAGGCAGTCCACAGAAAGGCAACCAAGATGGTACATGGCTTGCAACAGAGAACCTATCAAGAGAGAGAGAGAGATTAAAAGGACCTCAATGTGTACTTATTGGAGGAAAGGAGGGAGTGGGGGAACATGATGGATACGTTCAAGTACCTCAAAGGCAAAAACAAGGTGCAGAGGTGGACATCTTTCAATACATCAAACGTTTGGCATTGACAAATGCTTGTTTTTTTTATCTTTAAAAAAAATTAAAAAACACACTCCAGCATTCTGTGTAACCCCCCCCCCACCCCACCTCCCCTAAACAGTATTCAGACACTGGGGGTGCCCTCATCTGTACGTCCACTGTTGTCCGCTGTATAACCCTCGCCCAACAGTATGCAGACACTGGGGGTGCCCAAGCTCCCAGTTTCATCTGTCCGTCCATTGTCCGCTGTGTAACCCCCCTCCCAAAAACAGTATACAGACAGTGGGGGTGCCCAATCCCCCCAGTGTCCTCATCTGTTCAGCAAACTCCCTGAAAAAAACTGTCCCTCATCATGTTTTTCCCTGTAAAAAAAAGAAAAACGTCCATAGTTGTCCATTTCACCATTACCCAACCCCCTACCCTCCCACTCAGGACCCACCATCTCACACCCCCCGTACCCCATACTTAACCACCAGAGGTCCGTTGCCGTAATCTACCTTGGACTGCAGGCATGTCTTCGCTCTTGAAAACCCAACCATGAACTGAGGTAAGCTCTTCAGTGTATGTCAGTGGGGTTTTCAACTTAGTAGCATAACTTGCCCGTTTTTAAATATTCTTGCCCCAAATTTTCAACATATGTTTTTTGGGACCCCACCTCAAACAGCTTCACTGAAGCAATTTCCAAACATCGCTCCCCACCCCCTACCACCCTCCATGACATCAGTGCATGCGACAAACATTCGGCATTGACAAATGCTTGTTTGTGTTGAACTTGAAACATTCTTTTACAAATATTTACATGCACATTTTCTTCATGCAGGACTCGGAAAACTTTGCACAACAGTTTTTTTTGTTTGGTTGTGTGTTAAGAGCACATGCTGTGTCTTGCACATACACAGAGTTCCTGAAAGTCCATTTAGACTTTTTTGGAGTCCATCGCACTTTTTTTTTTTTTTTAAACGAAAAATAAACTTTACTGTCATACACTATGCATGCAAATCGTAGGCAGACATTATCGCAGTTGATAGACTCTTGTACATTGCAAGAGAAAATACTGCATTTTTATAAGAAACTTCAATGCCCCAAACACTGATACTACACTGGATGGTGACACGTATTGATATAAGCCAGTAATATTTCCTGCATAGCATATAAGAAGGCCATAACTTCCATGAGCAGGGGTCCATACTCGCATCTGTTTTAAAACATTATTCTCCCTTTTTTTTTCAAATTTCTGTTTATTATTTAGTCAAGTAGCACGCACGGTAACCTTCTCGGAGGTGCTACCCATATCTGGCATAGGAGAGGCTAGGGTGTTCCGCACCATGGGATTCAATCAGTGGTTGAAAAACTGGTGTGGAGCTCAGGGATTTGGCTTCATTGGGGACTGGGGGTCCACCTGGAGTGATGCAAGCCTATACTGGCATGATGGGCTGCATCTGTCCGGGAAGGGAACCAGGATCCTAGGTGATAGGTTTAAATGCTTCATTGGCAAGCTTTTAAACTAGCCAAGGGGAGGCACTGGAAAGAGCAGGAAAATCCTAGCCCCAAATAATCAGTGAAGTAAGTGCGGCAAACACCAACATAGAGGTGTCGATAGGGAGAAGAGCAGGGTAAATGGAGAAAGTGACAAAGGCAAGAAGGACAGGGATGGGGCAAGGGAGTAAGGCCATCAGGAAATGGAGGGTAATGAGTACCAATGCCCGTGGTCTGGGCAACAAGCTCCCTGAGCTGATGGCCTTAATGGAAGAGGGATGCCTGGATATCGTAGCAGTCACAGAAACATGGTACACAGAGAACCATGACTGGGATGTTAACATACCAGGGTACATAACCTACAGGAGAGACAGGCAGGGGAGAAGAGGGGGAGGAGTAGCTCTCTATGTAAAGGAAGGGATAAAAGCAACTGAACAAAAGAGTAAACAGGGAGGAGAGGAGGCACTGTGGGTCACCTTGGAGACTGGAAAGGGCACCACAGTCCGCACAAGGGTTGTGTACAGACTCCCATGTCAGGGGGAAGGAATGGACAAGGATATGATAGAAGGCATTCTTAGAATGGCAGAGAAAGGGGAGATACTGTTGATGGGAGACCTGAATATGCCTGATGTTAACTGGAGCACATTTGCTGCAGCCACATCCAAGAGCAGGGACATTCTTGATGCCCTACAGGTGGCAGGCATTAGACAGCTAGTTTGAACCCACTCTTGAGGGAACAATCTTAGACCTCGTCTCTCAAGCGGGGGCAGTGAGAGGATCTCAGATCTAGAAGTGGGTTGCCATCTGAGGACAAGTGACCATCAAACAGTGTGGTTCACGTTAAACTCGGCTACAGAGTCAAGCCATACAAAAGTGAGGTACTGGACTTTAGGAGGGCTGACTTTGGCAAGATGGGAGAATGCCTCAGAAAAGCACTAGCAAACAGGCTAGAAGGAGGTGTGGAGCAACAATGGGGAATTATCAACACTGCCATCACAGAGGCAACAAGCCTTTGTGTGAAGCAAATAAACAAATCAAAACAAAAGAAAAAGGCATTATGGTTCTCAAAAGAGGTGGCTGTGAAAGTCAGGAAGAAAAAGATAGCATTTCGGAAGTATAAGGAAACACAGAAGGAGCAGGACAGAGAGCTGTACCAGTTAAGGCAGAAGGAAGCAGTGAGGGTAGTCAGAATAGCAAAGGCCCAAACTGAGGAAAAGATAGCCAACTCAGTTAAGAAGGGGGATGAAACCTTTTATAGGTACATCAGCGAGCGTAGAAAGACAAAGGGAGGGATAGTGAGGCTGAATAGAATGAGCGATGTGGGTGGGCAGAGGGACAGTGAAAAAGCAGGAATACTGAATGAATATTTCTGCTCAGTATTCTAAAAGAGGAGAAGTGCCTAATCCAATTAACAGAAGCATTCTTGATGGAGGTCGATCCAGTCCTTTCACAGAAGAAAGGGTTCTGCAAGAACTCCTAAAACTGAAGGTGGTCAAAGCAATGGGTCCTGATGGAATTCACCCCAGAATTCTAAAAATTAAGGGAGGAACTAGTGAAACCACTGGCTACTCTTTTAATAAATCATGGGAGGATGGTGTAGTACCCGAGGGACTGGAGGAAGGCGGATGTGATTCCCCTTCACAAAAGTGGGACCAAGACAGAGGCAGAAACTACAGACCTGTCAGTCTGACCTCTGTGGTAGGAAAAGTGATGGAGTCACTTCTGAAGGAAAGAATAGTCGAGTACCTAGAGGCCAGTGGAGCACAGGACCCAAGGCAGCATGGGTTCACAGCGGAAGGTCATGTCAGGCAGATCTAATAGATTTCTTTGACTGGGTGACCAAAGCAGTAGACCAGGGAGGGCTGTGGACATGGCCTACCTAGACTTGTAAGGCATTTGACACAGTCCACAGAATAATAGTCAAATTAACCAGCCTGGGAGTGGGACCCAGGGTGGTAGCCTGGTAAAACATTGGCTGAACAACAGGACACAGAAGGTAATTGTAAATGGAGTCCACTCTGAAGAAGGGGGTTACTAGTGGGGTACCGCGAGGTTCAGTATTGGGTCCAGTCCTTTTAATGTCTTCATCAGTGACATTGCAGAGGACTGGAAGGAAAAGTATGCCTTTTTGCAGATGACACAAAGATCTGCAACAGGGTTAATACACAAGGAGGCGTGGAAAGGATGAAAAGGGACTTGGCAAGGTTGGAGGAATGGTCAGAAGTATGGCAGCTAGGATTCAGTGCAAAGAAGTGCAAAATAATGCACCTGGGAAACAAGAACCTAGGGGAAGAATACACAATGGGTGGGAAGGTAGTAACAACAACAAAAAAGGAAAGGGACCTGGGGGTAATCATATCAGATGACCTTAAGGTTAGCAAGCAGTGTGAGAAGGCAGTAGGGAGGGCTGGGGGTATACTGGGATGTATAGGGAGAGGCATCATCAGCAGAAAACAGGAAGTTGTTATCCCTCTGTACAGACAGTTGGTGAGACCCTATCTGGAGTACTGTGTCCAGTTCTGGAGACCCCATCTCCGCAAGGACATAGGATAGAGGCAGTCCAGAGGAGGGCAACTAAAATGGTGCAGGGTCTGCAAGAGAAGCAGTATGAGGAGAGACTAAAGGAGCTTAATATGTATACCCTTGAGGAAAGAAGGAAGAGGGGGGACATGATAGAAACTTTTAAGTACCTCAGTGGAATCAACAAAGTCCAAGAGGGTAACATCTTTCAGAAAAAAGACTTGCAGAACAAGGGACACAATTTAAAGATAGGAGGGCGGTTCAGGGGCAATGTGAGAAGTATTATTTCACAGAGAGGTAGTGGATGCATGGAACAGCCTTCCTGAGAGGTTGTGGGGTCTAAAACTTTAGGAGAATTCAAGAATGCATGGGACAGACATAAGGCAATTCTTGTGGGGGGTAGGAAGAAATAGGCTGTTGGTTAACTAGGATCTGCGGCCTATCCTGTAGGTAGGGAAATGGGCAGACTAGATGGGCCTAGCGGTCCTTATCTGCCGTCAAAGTCTATGTTTCTACGTTTCTATTTTCAATGAAACATAAAAATACATGAATTCCTTATACAGGCATGAGCAATGTTAACCGCTCGGTAGGAAATATGAAATAAGCACATGTGGTATCCCTGCAGTATTGTACAAGAGGAGTGGGAGGTAATCTGAGCTCAGACACAAATAAATTTAAAGGAACACTCATGTTTTGCATCATATTAATTCTAGTTATAACCCCACACTTTATGATGGCTGACCCTCTCTAAAATTCACTGATCTTGCTGGTCGTCTTATCTGCCTCCATGCTTAGTAGAACTGAAGTGCATGCTAATGTATAGTTATAAACAACCTTGGTTTATTTCAGATCCTGGATCTGTCCTTGCTGAATACTTCCTGACCATTAGCAACACACTCATGGTGGCCCGCCGGCGCAGTGTTAGCGCTACCCGCTATGATGCCAGCGACATGTGGGTTCAGGAGCGTGCCCGGGAGTTGGAAGGCTGGGGGGAAGAAGGCTTGAGTGTCCAGGGGACCACGCTTATCCTGGGGAGGGAGGGGCATGGCTGGTGCTTGACTGACCTCAGGCGAAGGCCTGAGGTACAACAAGTACCCAGCCGTGTAGAGGGAGGTGGTGTGATTGGATATTGGCGGATGCGCCTTGACATCGGGCACACGTCACGTCACCAGAATGCTGGAAAATGGCTCCGTGCACTCGGGGAAGACTGGGCACCCAATGCCCCTACCTGTCTCGGACTGGTGTCCCAACAAAATCTGGAAGCTTGGGGTGTAAGGCCCCGCCTCGTTCCCGCCTGGGGGGAAAACCAAGGCTACGTGGGGGACTACCACTGCGGGCTTCAGTTAGGAGGGAGTAATTGGGACAGATGCCATAGTGACTCCTGATGAGGCGGACTACAGAGGGCATGGGGGAGCATAAACAGAAAGTTAAAAAAACAAAAAAAAAAAAACACCCAAACGGTGCAGCCACCTATAATGCAATAGCCCCCTAATCTTCCACTGCATAATGAGAGGCTAGACTGCATTGGATGTGTTCCTAAGTCCAGGAAAGATGCCGTGGCAGCTCATCAAGGAATGTAAACGTGTGTTTGTGTGGTAACACCAGTATGGTGGGCTTTCTGTTTTTCATTTTCCAAAAGAAAAAAATTATCAAAAGCAAGCAACCAGCTACATCAGCCGTTCCTGCAGAATTGTGAACAGTCATAACACATGTTGTTTAAAGTAGTGACACTTTGAGGCTTGCAGGGTTGACAGTGTCCCCTTACAAGTCCATTGTGCTAGTTGCTTAAGTAGCTGTGGTATCCCCAGAAGGCAGAATTTTACAAAACTAGTTATCCCAGGTTGCTGTTTACCAGTATAGCAGGTAAAGCTAAAAGAAAAAGTAAACTCACATGTACTCCCTCCCCAGCAAATGCAACATCTGGAACTGTAAAAAACTAGCTTACCTCTCCAATAACTAGAAAAACAGATATTTTAAACAACTGGTACCTACAGGTTATAGGTATCCCTCTTCGCATAAGGGCACTTGGGCTATAAAGTAACAGAGCTCCGAAATAGTGGCGCACCACTAGAGAACACGAGGCAAACTAGACCACCTTGTGTAATAATCATTATGTCCACAGTGTCCCAAATAATAGCTCAAGTCCCATTTGAAAATCAGAAAAGCTATAGTAAGAGGGAGACTGTCTTCTACAGGATAGAGACAGCAACTAAGAGAGAATAGCGGGTCCCAGACCATAGCAGGTGCCAACCGCGTCAAGTGTCGAGCCCCAGTTCAGTCTTCATGGGAATCCAAGTCTTAAGCAGGGCCCTCCAGAATTGTTCCGGCTGTGAATTCCTGTTCTTTTTTTTTCTCAAGCCACCGACCCTCGTCCCATGGGTTGGTGAACTGCCAGGATTTCCCACCGTATGTGATCCTCAACCTTGCTGGCAGCATAAAGGAATGTACAGCTCCCCAGGCCAGGAGGTGCTGATGGACTGTATTAAATTTTTTTCTCCGGGCCTGGATTTGAAAAGACAAGTCTGGTAAGATTTTAATATCCACCTCGTTGATCTTGAGCAAGTAGGCAGTATGAGCTGTAGGAGGATCGTGCGGGGCTGACTCAGGGATGTAGGTCGCACTCGAGGGTTAACTCTGTATGCCCTCTTTAGTTGATGCCAGTCAAAATCCTCTGTGAATTGACCAGTCCCTCGCAGCCAGTGTCTGAGGAAAGTCAACAGGTCAGTACCTTCAACTCCTTCTGGAACCCTGACAAATATGTAGGTTCCTGGCTCAGTCTTAATTTTCGAGTGCTTCGAGACGCCCCCTGAGTTGGGTGTTTTCCTGGGTCAGGGTTGTTATCGCGGCCTGGGTCATTGTGGACCGCTTCTGTTTCTGCCATCATCCCAATCGGTTCTTGGCTAGTAGCATCATGAGACTCTAATTTGCCAAGACACTCTTCCGTTTTGGCATCCATTATGCAGATGGACTGTAAAAGTGTCTGCCAGGGTGGCTCAGTTGAGCCCAGGATCCTGCCTCCTACAGGTGCTTGTGGCATCTCCGGCTTTGCTGGGAGCTGGTAGCTGAGATTTGTGTGTGCCCAGCTGCTGATTTTTTGGGCGCCCCATACTGAATTGTATCAGTTTACTCCGTATCCCCTCAGGAGTCGAAATCTGCAGAGGTAGAAGTTGAAAAATAAAAATTAAGTTTAGAAGTTCTGAGAGATACACAGCAGAGATGCAGAGCTAGTGTGAGCAATGTCCTGCCTCGAAGCTGGCTCTCTAGTGCTGTCGTCATTCTCTCTTTTATGGAACAGTGGGTCTTGCTCCCACATAACCTACATAGCATGCTAGTAGTCATAGGCATCTTTATGGAAATGCATGAAGAATAAATCCATTGCATAATCCATCACTGAATGGCTATAAAGCTAGTAATCATAGGCAACTTTATGGAAAAGTATGAAGAATAAAACCATTATATAATCCAGTGTTGAACGGCTGTAAAATAATTGCTATGAGTATAATCATTATTTTCCACGCTGCACTTTTATAAGTAGAACGGTGGAAGTACAGATAAGAGAAAAAGGACTTGATTCAGATATTGGGGCGTAATGTAACTGTAACTGGTGAACAAGATTCAATCTGTGTCCATATTAAGGCAGTCCCCTCAGATCCATAATACAGCATAATGTTGGGTGGTTATTTGAACAAGAAATGCAGCATTAACAGACTTCAGTAGGTAATGCAACAAATATGCTTTCATTGAGTCTTGCAGTGTTTGTTAAAGTACTGCAATATGATCCTGTGGTTATCAAGTGGCTGACAAGCATGATGAAAATGTTTCTACGGTCTGTGCTCCAGTGCAGTACTAACAAAGCCAACAAGCGGCTACTTGGCCCATTTCTGGACAAGCTCCATCTGGAGACCTGTTGATTCAGAGATCAGCCAGAGAAGGCCCATGAAAGAGGTGGGACCATACTCCATTGACAGATCTTCTCCTGACTCTGCATCCAGTGGACTGGAGTGTAGCCTTCTGACTCTGAGGATTTGTTGAAAAACGGTCAACCAGCAGAGTCCCTGCTGACCCTACAAGGTCTTTGGGGAATCACGGTGACGACCGGTCACCAAGAAAGCCTGGAAACAGTAAGGGTGTCCTTAGGGGAGGACCCACTGGCGGCTGTTTGGGTGGCGGTTCCACCTGAATGGGCGGAGACGCTGGAGCAGGCTGAGCCATCGCAGGCTGAGGCCTGAGTTGTGGGGGGGCCGGAAGTGGCTTAATCCTGGTGAACATGCACTGATGCCACATGAGCTCCTTGTAGCACAGACACATTTTGCGACAGCCTCTACTTGTCAGAGGAGGATGAAGAGTAGCAGTAGTGCTGCTTGCCCGAGTGCCAAGAGCTACCCTGAGGGAGCCATCGAAAGCTGAGAAACCTCTTGGGTAGTCGGATCCTGAGAGTTGGGGACCGGATCAGCAAGCTGGTCCAACCCACACTGAGAGGTAATAGACAGGACCAGAGTCCTAGAGAGGGAGGTGTCGGCCTCATCTGGCGACAGCACATTGACCAGGTCGAGAAAAATCTCTGAAGGTTGGTCGACAGGCATCTCAACCAACCAGCCTTATGAGGAGACTGGAGACAGCCACCTGGGCTGAAGGATCAACCATAGTCGAAACCTCCAGAGAAGCATGGGAATCTGAGGGGCGAGAGCGCTCACGATCCCACGATCGACGGCGAGACTTCTTTTTAGTCTTTCTTAGAGGTTTTAGATTTTGTGCCCTTAGAGGGGCCCTCTCCAAAGGTGGGAAGGGACTGGCACAAATCATGAAATGCCCCTGAAAAGGTGGCACCAAAAGTAAACGGCACAAAGATCTTTCTTGGCAAAACTGAACTGGCAAAATGGTTGGAAGAGTGACAACTGGGATTTAACACAGTGGTGCAAGATCATGCACATAGGGAAGAGAAACCCTGAAGCCACCTATAAGTTGGGATGAGAGTTGCTGGCAATCACAAGGGAAGAGAGAGACTTGGGCATCATCACGGATGACCTGAAATCATCCAAGCAGACCACTAAAGCAGTAGATAAGGCTAGAGGGATGTTGGGGTGTGTTAGTAGGGGTATCACAAGTCGTAAGGAGGAGGTAATAATCCCTCTTTACAAGACACTGGTTAGGCCCCATCCGGAGTACTGCGTGCAGTACCGGAGGCTGCACCTGCACAAGAACATTAACAAAATGGAGGCAGTCCAGAAAAGGGCAACCAAAATAGTGCAGGAACTACATCAGAAAACTAACAAGGACAGATTAATGGAGCTCAATATGTATACCCTAGAGCAAAGGAGGGAGAGAGGTAATATGATTGAAACATTCAACCATCTTAAGGGCATTAACAAGTTGAAAGAGTCTAACCATGTTTCAATATAAGAAAAATAGCAGGACAAGAGGACACAGCATGAGATTAGAGGGAGGTTGATTAAGGGGTAATGTGAGGAAGTTCTTTTTCGCAGAAAGGATGGTAGATGCATGGAACGGCCTACCTCGGGAAGTGGTGGGTATGAATACAGTGCAGGGCTTCAAACAGGCATGAGATAGCCATAAGGGAGCGGTACAGATGAGTATGACTGTTTAGGCCATTGACAAAGTAAAGGCCTATGGCACATTCATAAGGTAGAAAAAAAATGGGCAGACTGGATGGGCCTTGCAGTCCTTATCTGCCGTCAACTTCTGTGTTTCTACAAAGGCAGAAGCCAAAAAGGCCTGCTCCGCGGCCTGAGCCGCAGCCTCTTCAGAAGCCAAGAGTTGTTCAGTGGACCCTGCAGCCATGGAGACAGCCCGATGAGCATCCTTTGAGCGAACAGGGGGATCCCATTCATCTGGGCATCCTAAAAGAAGTCTGTCTTCTAATGTGGAAGGGTGCAAGGTGTGACAAAGGCCACGCGCCTGGGGATCGTTTTCCTGGCCTAAGCAGTAGACGCACAAGATGTGGGGTTCCACCTGGGACATCTGCCTGCAGTCTCATCTCTTGAATCCCAGTGTTGACTTTGAGTCATCTGTGGTGGCGAATAAGAAATCGTCTGAAGATGAAGAGATTTCGCAAAGTTTGTAAATCTTTGGAGCAAAGAACCTACTCCGTGTGGAGAGTGGTAAGGGGGGTATCCTTCTTACAGCAGAAAGGAAGATCTGACATCATGGGGCGGTGTTTGGGGAGTTACCACGGACATGGGTTGGAGGAGCCAGCTTGAGACATTCCGGCAAGCCTTAAAAGGAAAGAACACCTTGCTAGTTGAGCAGTGCCCTTGATTTGTCCAGGATGGCCATTTAAAATACTAAAAAAGACTTTTAAAACTGGCCCTATTCATTCCTATGTAGTGTGCCACTGCGCTGTCCATATAGTGACCTCAGCAAACGTGATAACACGGGGGCGAATCACTATTGGAGCAGGTACAAGGAAGTGGAAGGCATCAGCACGGCTCCATGGAGCCAAAAGAGAATGCCTCCCCTTCCCATCAGGGACACTGAAACATTAAAATTCTGGCAGCATATAAAAAGGGTCCAGATAAAGCTTCTTTACTGTTGTGGAAAAGACCTGAAAAGTTGCTCTTTAAAGGGAAAAGAACACTGCCAGAAGTGTGAGTGTACACCATATACCACTCCTAGAACTACTGTTACAGGTGAGTAACCTGTTTTTTTGGCTTGCTGGCAGAAGGTGGTGAACACCCAGCTGCCTCAGTGTAGTACATACCCCATCAAGGCTTTTGTACTTCTGCCGTGTCTGTTAACTGAGATCCAGGAAGAGAAGGCTCTTAAGGTTCCTACATTCCAGTGGTCCTTTTTGTTTAGCTTTGAGTAGCAAGTTATGCTCCAGTACCAACCTCAGTACGACCATCATAGTCCTATGTTTGGGTTCATTAGTAGGCATTTGAGAACAAGATCCTCAAGGAGTGATCCAGTACTTTTTTTTTTTTTTTTATTTACTCCCCCCACCCTGGCCCTGGTCGGCCCTCGTGTGCCTGCCGTCCATTGCCTCAGTCGCATCAGGCCCTCACCCCCTGAAGTTCCCACGGCTTACCCCCTGTGGCGGGACTGCAGGGACCCCACCCGCTGACAAGGATCTAGCTCAGGGTGTTACCTCTGGGACAGAGCACGACGGCATGGCCATCAAGCCGCTGCGACCAGCCACCAGGGTCCTTTTTCACTCTTTTCTGTCCCCACAAGAGCCGGCATGCAGTGACGCCACAGCAGGCTCGCACACGCTCCCGCACACAGCCCCGCCAGTATCAGTTGTGTTTTCACCCCTCAAGTGTTGTGCGGTGGCGCAATGTCAATTCCCAGCCACTGCCAGGGGTCGGGCATGCACCAACTGAAGGTGAACCCCCCCCCCGGAGATGGAGAGCTGTCCATTGGTCGCTCGATCTCTCTCTTCTCTGCTGACCCCTGGCAGCCCGTGCTCGTTCCTGAATGTGGGTCGCCGGAATGGCACGGCTTCCAGCACCTCAACCCTCAGCGCCACTGGGCCAGCTGATCTGGTGGTACTTAAAAATCATTGAGAACTGTGGAGAGCTGATAATGTTCATTAAGCCACATTAAAAAGTCTTTAGGATTTTAGGATTCTTCCTCTCTTTATTCTCTGGCTGTCCCAATACTAGAACATGTCTCTCACTGAGTTCTCCAGATTTTCCAGTTTTTTTCATAGGAAATGATTCTCTTGTGTTAGTCCTGTGGAGACTTAAGTTCTCTTTCAGCAGTCTGAGTGGCTTTTTGGGCATCGGCAGTAAGATTTCCAATTTATTGTCCATGGATTTTAATTGTGCTTGAAAATCCTCTATACGTTCATCAGTGGGCTAAATCGCATTTGGCAGAGCAGCGTAGGTAGGCTGGGAGGGATCTCAATCCAGTGTAGGCTGCTGTGTATCCGCTACTGCCTGACTGCTGCTCTTTTGGCTTGGGTCTTTCTCCTCCCAAACCGTTTATTGAGTTGCACCATACCAGGTTATCTTTCAATAAAATGGTGCAAGTCCAGTATGATTCGATTCCGCTTGATGTCCTCCATGTCATGCTGTCATTCTTTTCCAAAGGAAGACACTTGGGAAGCGGTAAATTGTAGCTATAGCCCTTGTGAACTGCAGAGCCTACAGGAGTTGCTGTTCCTCTGATGGTTGGCCGTGCCACCCAACACTTTTTTCCCCAAATGAAATACTGACCACAATTTAAGTTCACTTAGACCTTCTGATAAGATTTACAGCTGTGGACATTTAGAATTGAGTGTTTTTTCTGTTTGTAATCTGTACATTTTTTATGATGAACCTTAAGGCAGAAAAAAGCATCGGGGCTTGTGTTAACCCCCTATTGAAGTCCGCAAATGGGGTTTTTGAGGATTTTGAACCCACAAGTAAAAGCAGTGCTTCAGCACTGACCCAGTATGTTGGAAGGTTTGCACAGATATCCTTGGCAGAAAATGTCTGGTAATGTTGTACAAAGCCACTCCAGAAATTTCTGACTTTGAGATTTTCTAATCTGACCCCAACATTTGAAGCAGAGGGTCAAACTGACTCCTACTTTACTAGTGCTAATGCAAGCCCTGAAGCCTAATGCCTTTCTAGCAGTTTTTTTATCTCCGTATGCGCAAACATTAAAGGGACATGGTCAACTTCCTTAGGACTCAGATTGTCCCTTAAAATGAATGTTATGCTTGCTCACATTCTGTAGAAATTGCTGATGTAGATGGTAGTTTGATTCTGATTCCTTTTGGTTTTAAAAGAAAAAAACTGACTACCCACCATATTGATGTTACTACACCAGCACATCTTTGTTTACATTCTTTGATCAACTTTCACTGCATCTTTCCTGGACTTGAGAATGCCCCTTTCAAAATCTAGCCACTTGTGATGCTATGGGAGGAAAGACGACTATTGCATCATGAGTGGCTGCACTGTCTGGCGGCTGTTACTAATATTCAGAATATATGCAATAAGAGTAGATCAAGGATTTGAAGCAAAATAAGATTGGGTATAATTGCACCATTCCCATGCATTTCAGTTCTACTAAGAAAAGAAGCAGATCAAACAGCCAACAACTGCTGTGAGTTTGAGGACGTAAGCAATCATAAAATGTGGGTTTTCAATGAGAAATAATATGATGCAGAGAGGATTGACAGTGTCCCTTTAAAATGTAAATAATATAAAAAATAAAATGTGTGTGTAGTTTAGCCCTGCATGCCCTGTAAGGGCATGGCTCTGGACTTGTAGCTTTGGCTTGGGTCATAGGGGTGGTGGTGGGCGTTGGGGTTGAAAATCTCATAATGCCACATTTCCCTTTCTTTGTGGCTTTGGAACACTAATTGCATTAACTTAGTTTTTTGCGGTGACTTTCTTTACATTTTTTAAAAGTAAAATTGTAACTTGCTTCGGGCCCTGTGGGAATGCAGGACACAAGTGTTAGCTTGAATAGCACAGGGCCCAAGCAAGACACAAAGTCCTAACTTGTGTTGTACAGGATGTTGGGCTCTTGGGCCCTGCACCAGAGAGTGTACGGGCCACTCATGAAGCAGCTGCATAGTACCGAACACAGAGCTAGACCTGTTGCATGCTTCTTGCTGGGCTGTGTGGGCAGCATGCGAATCAGCAGTCCCAATGAACATGACCCAGGACTTCTAGCTTACTTTGCTTCAGGCCCTGTGTACCCTACCCAAACAGCACACCTGTTGGGCATGCATGAAACCTTATTTGTTCATATGGAGGTGTGCCAAGTACCCCTTCCCTCAAATTTGGTGAAATAATATTCAAACAGTAAAAGTCAGGAATGTTAGTTTTTTGTCAGAAGTCTGAATATTTAAAACTGTTCTGAAGTCCTGGAACATGTTTCTCTTGATCCTGTCTAGCTTGCTGATAAGTTTTAGATAAATCAGTAGTGTTTGTGAGCAAAGCAAAAACTCAATGAACAATGTACAGAAGAAAAAAATGGCAGACCTAAATTAAGAACAAAATGTCGCATGAGAAAATGGGCCTGAAACTAGTAATATTTGGTGTTTGTTAGAGGAAAACTATACACCCTTATATGTTGTAAATTTTTGTGTTCTCATGTCAACAGACAACTCTGTTTTCATGTAGCTGTTAGGGATATATGTGATTGCTTCATACTAATCCCTGTAACTATCCGGGGCCTCCATTTTCTGGTTGTAGAAATCTCATTGTCCCTCAGAGCTGCATTAGCATATGAGAACATGATGTGACAGCATCCTTTAGACTCCACAATGTGCCTATCTGCTTAGAGTTCAACAAAGCAAGTCGCAGCAAGGTGTGCAATACCACATTTAACTTTGGTTAACTTTGCAAACTGTCTGAGTTGTAATGCAGGGTTTCGTTTGTGTGTTTCTAGAGAGTTTATTCAGGATATCTGTACTTCCAGCATAGAGAGACATGGCATAAAGGGGCGCTGTGACATGTTCTCATGCTAATACAGCTCTCATGGAGCCTGTTTACATGGCCACACAGAAGGCTGCAGCTCTCCATTCTTCTACTGCTTCCACCCTCCGCGCCAATGCTGCAGTGCATTTACACGACCCCTCACAGTGCTGATGTACGCTGTGCTGGAGAGGGAGCTGTGTGTGGAGGACTCGAGTCTGAGTTTGGGGGCAGGTATTCGTCCATGTCAGCAGTGATGCCTCAGATGAGGTGTCTACTGCTGACAACCTGCTCTCAGTGCAGTAAACTGCATTATGTATTGTATTTCAATATTACTGTACTGTTGCTTCCTGCAGAAACATACCGGTGAGCCACTTAAGTGTTAAATGGTGGTTCATCTGGTTTATCCGATCATGAGTCCACATAAGAAATCCCATCCTGAAAGCCAAGGTTAAAAAAAAAAAAAAAAAAATAGAAGAGCAACATAAAACTGTGGATGTAATAAGACTCTCTGCTGCCATTCCTGGTCATGCCCCCAGACAGTCTGCGATGCGACGGGCATATTAAGGTGTATTTCTCCTTTAAATAAGTTCTGTTGATAATGACCACCAAAACTGTTCCAGGTGGAGAGTCAGGATATTTTGATACTGTTATTAAAATATTTATTTTCTCTATAGGAAAGGACAGGTGTGAAAATGATAATGATTCAAGATGGCCCAATGCCAACTGGAGCTGACAAACCTCTCAGAATCTCAGGAGACCCTTTCAAAGTACAGGTACAGAAATATGTGCATATTCAAGAATCTACAAACATCCTTTTTTATTTAATGGCTTTTATCTAATTTTTTTTTATTCTGTAGACATTTGAAGGACCAAAGGGCCTTTTAGCTAGCAGCTTACATGATGCGTAAATTAGGTCAGTCCATGGTCTGCAAGGTGAAGGCCACTTGTGCTTTGATCTGCACTACGCCCTGTTTTTATTTTGCTGTCAGAAAACAAGAAGTCTGAGAATACAGCATGGGTATAATTCCTCTTATTACATGGGGCTCCTCAGGAAGTGATCTCATTGGATGTTGGGCATCACGTGACAGTGCAATAATCCACATTATCAGTACTGTCAGGGTGATGAGATCCACCTTGGTAAGGATCAAGGGGCAGAACAGTCCCTGTTTTGGACTGCACGCAGCAAAGGAAAACAGCAGCCATTTGTAAAAGTAGCTAAGTGGTACAGAATGCCCTCTGTACCAGAGCTATTCCACACTGCTGTGCTGCTGACTCGCTGCAAACTATTCACCCTGCCAGCTTGTCCTGCGCTCTGTCTGGGCTGTATAGCAGCAAAGCTGCGGTCTGTTCGGGCATGTGATTGTGTCCTGTCCCCGGTCAGTCCCCAAAGCAGGAGGCTACCCTCCTCCTGAAAATACAGTGAACACTGTCTCGTCATGTCTCTCCCTCCCCCACTGGTGTTGCTCAGTGCCTCCAGACTCCGTCGTAGGGAACCAGCTATCTGTGCTGTGAGATCTAGTAGCATAGTTCACTGTTTCCCCCATCTATAGTTATCACGGTGACATTGTCATCTGACCTCTTTCTCTACCCACCCACCCACCTGGTGGACCTCGGGGCACCCTGCACACAGTGTACCCATTGTGGACAATCCCTAGAAGATGGAGTTTGAGCCCCAATAGTAGGTTGAGTCTCGGGAGTGAACATGGTGTCCTTGCAGCGCTGTTTTTTCCCCACCCTCCCAGTGGACCTCGGTGCACCCTCTGCACAATGTACCCACATTAGCCAGTATCTGGAAACTTATTCAGGCTGGGAAACAGTAGCGACCTGCAGTCAGTATGTTAAGACTATTGTCAGTGTGGGCAAATAATGTGCTGCCACCGTCTACTGCAGTCTGTGACACAGCTGTTGTATTAGTTTCCTCGGCTGTTCCCTATTAAGCCCTTAAGTCGTGTGGCATAGCAGATACACAGAGTTGCATCTTGTTACACCCTTCACTGGCTGTAATATACTTGCCCACTCTGTATCATCACACGGGGGGGGGGCACTCTCGAGAGCATGCCACAAAGCTTTTACAGTAACAAAGAATGCAGTACTGACAGAGTCAGAGCGACACAGGCAGCTGTACTGAAAGTGGGACACAGCACCGACCTGCTGTCTGCATGTTATGCCTATTGTGATTGTGCGCACATGGTATGCTGCTTCCGTGTGCAGCAGTCAATGACTCGGCCCTTGTAGTCAGCTCCACGACTCTTCTCTGTTAAGCTCAGAAGTCGTGCGGCATACCAGACATACAGAGCCACATCTTGTAACACTCCTCACGTGCTGTAATATACTGTCCCCCATGCACAGTGTGGATCATGCTTCTGAAGTGTGGCACAATGCGGATCTTATCACCTTGCGTGGCACAAGTTACTGTCCCCAACGTTTGCACCAAACACCCAAGAGAGAGAGCATGAGAGAGACAGAGCAAGTGCCACAGTTGCTTTTGTTGGTCTGTCTTTCTGTTTGAGTCTGGCAACGCATCGATGCTGTGTCTGTCTGTGCATCTTTCTCTTTTCCATCTGTTCCCGAGTGATGCTGGCTTCTGTTTACCACACTGTCAGTTATGCTTGCTTTACTATGTCAGGAGCGGGTGAGAGAGGTGCCGCAGTGAGGCAGAGCAAAGCATCCAACTGGAATTTCTCTGTGCAGCATACAGAGAGCTGCAAGAAGTATGAGTGACTGAAGTCTGGTGGTGCAGAGACGGGGACACCAGGCAGCGGTTGTGAGGTGCAGGCGACAGACACTGCTGGCAGGTTACCTTGACAGATGTGTTTGGTTTTTTTTTGTTTTGGTTTTGGTTAAGTAACCATCGTCTCTATCCCCCTTCTCTCTGCCGTCACCTGTGCCTAATGGTGTGGTCACTCACTGTGTCACATGTGCCATTTGATGCTGTGTTCGCTCGCTCTCCGTCTTTCTCGTTCCTGGACCGTGATCTGCTGCTGTCTTGAATCAACAGCCAAAAAACAACTTCAGTTCTGCTGTTTGTTCTCTGCCACTGGGACGGGAGCGTGGGGGGTCGACAGAATGGGAAACATGCTGCAAGACAGCTGCGGGGTGCACAGACAGTGAGAGGCTCAGCAACAGGTGGCCGCACCATGCAGTTTTTTTCCAAATGCCGCAAAACTGTCAATGAGGAACTCAGTTACACAGAAATCCGTCTGTGTCTCTCTGGGAGGGAGCCAGAAAACAGTTCCTTCTGTTGTGTGTGTCAGCTAACAGCACGTGCAAGGGTTGATTGCTTGCGCTCTCTCTCTGTAATTGTGGTATGAGAGAGACAGCAGGTGGTGGTGGGAGGGTTGGCATATGACAATTGTTAGGCATGATACCAGAGGATGATATGACAAAAGAAATGTTACGGATCATCTCAATACTGTATCTGTGACATTTCTATGACATGACTGCAGGAAAATCTGTTTTTTTTTCCTTGGGGACTGTTTTGCAAGGTGGCAGGATACAGTACCTTTTTGCTGTTTAAACAGCGAAAAAAAAGCCCATCTTGGTGTTTTGTTTTTTTAAACAGATGTTTTACCTCATGTAATAAATGCAGTAACACCCTCCAGGATGTGCTGTTAATGGGGATTAATGCACACCCCAGATGCTGTGAGGGCACTTGGCCTGCGGCCTCGTGGCTCACAGCGCACCCAAGATGTGCATTAATCCCCATTAACAGCACACCCTGGAGTGCGTTATTGCTTACATATTCACTGCATTGCCTTCCATCACCTGCTAATTCCATCTTATTGTAGAACGTATTATGTGTTGCATTCAGAGGATTTGAGATTCTAAGTGGGTAGCTTAAGCAGTAGTACTGAGCGACTGATTCATTCACAGGTTTACTGTAGGAACATTTGTTTTTTGTTAAACTGGCAAGTGCACTAAGCAAAGCATTTTCAGGTACGAACCGAAAGAGAGTACAGTGGTAGACTGCGGACAGTTAACAGGATCCAGTTGCAAGGCCAACATCCCTTAAAGGAGATAGATTTTTACACAATTAACTGCCCTTCCGTCTTCTTTTCCATGCCTGTTATATATTCTGATATGCGTTGACCAGTTTTTGATAAATAAATGATCTAGCTTTGGTGTACCGTTTGCTTATATGTAGAGTTCTACTTTCCTCATCAGCTACTGCAGTAATCTAAGCAACCAACTGAACACTCTTTCTAGTCTTTCCCAGTTCACACTAATGCTTTGTCAGCATCACCCAACTGAAAGCACTTGTGATTTGTTACACCTAGTCTCCCACCTCTGCGAACCCCTGCCCACTATTCTTTTACTCTTTTGATGCACTTACTAGACTTCCTGTTCATCACCTCTCTTGGCAGAACAATTTCCCCTTTTCCCTTCTGTCACCTCCTCCCTTACCACACACACACACCCCATCCTTGCTCTTATCCACTGATTTCCCTCTTCCATGGACTTGCTAGCCCCTCTGGTCCCCACTCTCCCTTATCTTGCTATCTCTTCCTCCTGCCCTCCTTTCCCCTCCTCTGCCCCTTCTCCCACCTTAGCCTCCCCTTTCTCTTACTTTGACAAGGCCTCTGGCTGCCATATTTTCCTTTTCTGTCTGGATACTGCACTTCTTCTCTCCCCATACCTCTCTTTTCTTTCTCTTCCCCCTTTCCCTCTCACCTTTGACTAGCACTGTTTCTTCAAATGTACTTTATGATTTACTACGCTCTCTTGTAACCTTGATTGTGTAGCACTGTTTCAACAAATATGCGGTTTGACTTGCTATGCTCTTGTGAAACCTTGATTATTGTCTGTACCGCCCTTGCTTTATTTTAACCCTTTTCTTTGACGTGGAACCTTTGTAAATGAGCTGCCTCGCGCTCTAAGGTATTTGTAATCCGAGTCTTAATAAATAAATAGTGCTGTTTATTTTCATATTTTTAAGACGTTCTGTGACATCCCTACTATTCATGTGACTGACCTAGAATGATGTCATATAAAGTTCAGGCAGTATGAAAAGAGAGCAGCAGCTGCTGAGGAGAGAAGTATTCAGGGTAGTTAAAAAGGCAACAAAATTAGATGATTATTAATTTAACAAGAAAGGTCAAAAACATACCAGGATATTGGATGGACACTAAAAGGACAACAGGAAGGCATCTGGAGGTGTTTATAAAAAAAAAAAAAAAACGTTTATCACCTTTAAGGCAAGTTCAGGCACAAACAGTAACAAGTTCAATAGGAGGAAAGTAACAGTAGTCACAATATAACAAGACAAGAGGATGCAACATGGTTTTATGAAGGCAAACTGTTTAAGGATAATAAAAAGAGCAGTGTTTGTGCAATATTTAAGGTTTTTTTTTAATTATTTGGGGGGTTTTAAGTCACGTATTTTATTCTATGCTGATGACATTTTTATTTTTCAAGGGAAAACAAATAGAACCGTTTATCTATATTACACTCAGACTTTATTTTGGTTCAGAAATGGTGATAACGTGGTTTGTTAGTAAACCAAAGGTTTTGCCTATCACTTCCTCAGTCGTTATAAGTGAGCAGAGTAATGCGGTTGAAATAGTAGGTTCTTTTAAGTATCTGGGTTTTTATTTGGATACATTTTTATCTTGCAATGTCCATATTGATTTTCTGATTACAACTGTAAATAGTAGATCTGGCCAGCTATATGGAATATGTAAATGTCTTTCCTTTAATTCTGAAGAACTTTTGGTTGTCGCTTTATATTTTCAGTTATTGATTATGACTTGCTGGCGTACTCTTCTGCCACTGAAACAGCTTTGAACAGTGTCAGAATTTCATATCAGAATACTTTCAAATTTGTTTTCAGCTGTTCCACGTATACACATCATTGTAATTTGTATTCTGTGTTGAATTTAGTTTGATTTGATGCCTGCTGAGGTTTTTTTTTTGTTTCCTTTTGTTTACATTTTTTATTTGTATTTTCTGCACGTTGTTCTCCCTGCGGTGGCCCCTATCTGATCATCCCCAGCCCTGTCACCCGTCTCCTCTGGGGTCTTACCCTAATGCTGTTCCAACCACAGGATTGGCTTGCCTGGCCCGGTACCGGTGTGGAGCCTGCGGAGGGTCGATCCTCAACCTGCCATCGTGAGGTGTTTTCCTCTCACTTCCACCCCATTGCAGGGTCGTGACATGTCAGCGTGCATACGTAGAGGCGTACGCATGCTGCACCCACCTTCCATTGGTGCCCCCATCCTGTCCTACCCTCAGGCCTCCACCTGGGGACAGTCATGCGATGGGGCAGCCAAATCTCCCTCCCTGGGAGAGGAAAACAGTCGTCCAGATGATTAATCCTCTCCCTATTCAGGCGACCCGCTTGCACCGCAAATACAGGACGCCGGTAAGGCACGGGTGCCTCAGCCCTCTACACCACTGGGATGGCTTTCTTTTTGTTTTTTCACATGGCTTGTTAGCCTTTTCTTTTAAGGATTCACTACAATTTAGCAAGACTTTTCATCTTACACATTCATCTACAGCATCAAAACTGAAACTTTCTTTTTATAAAACTGTTTTGGCCCAATGTTCTTTTCTCTGTAAAGCTGTCAGAGACTGGAACTTGTTTCCTGCTGACTTTCATTGGTCTGGGACTTACAAATCATTCATAAACAAAATGAAACAATACTATGAAGATAACTCGGTTTGTAAATGTTTTATTTGATTACTGTATTGTGATCACGTTTGTATTTTTTTATGTACTTAAGTCCTCCAGGTCCTCCATGAAACTGGGCATTTGATGCCCTTGGGATTTAGCTAGTTAACGAGTTTAAAATAAAAATAGCTAAACAATGTATGCTGAACCATTTAGGCATTAGAGGAGGCCTGGGCTAAGTGCACTCGCAGGCAGAGGATAAAAGTTAATGGTTCTGTAGAGCCCGTTTGAAGGAGGATTTAGTGGGGTAATTACGTATGGATGTAGGTAGGGAGTTCCAAAGTCTTCTGTAGGGGCAAAAGATAAGGCGTGATCACCCATTTTGTTGGTACATTTGGGGACAGTGAGGGTGGACGAATCCTCTGATCTGAAAGAATATTGGACATGCTTGGCAAAAAAAGACCATACAGTAAGTAGGTCTGTTGGATTGGTCTCCTGCAATCGAGGCAGCCACAGCATTTATTTATTTTATTTATTTATATTTTTTGTGTTTACCAGGAAAGGAGGACTAGGCAATTCTGTCTATTTTCAGGATGTGATAGGGAAAGGAGGCAGGAAGGAAGGGAGGATAAGAAGATGTGGAAAGGAGAACCAACATGGGGGAATGGGAGGGAGTGATAAGAGGAAGGAGAGAGATACAGGGTTACACAGGGACAAACAAAACAAGATATAAAGGGGGGGGGATCAAGCAGAAACTGGCCCTTATCCAGATTGCAGGTAGAAGGGTGGACTGGAGCAGAGGTAAGCGGGAAACTGAATCAAGAAAAACATAGGGTTCTCTCTCCTAAGCTGGTCTTCGGGCTTTCTTACTCATGGGCTGTACCTCCTGATTTATTTATTTAGTTTTTGTTGACCGGGTAGGAGCTCTAGACAAATCCTGCCTATTTTCAGGCACGACCCGGGAGAAAGGGGATACAGATGAATGCCAACTGACCTTGAACCAGATTAAGCTGTTGGTATTTTTAGTGAATGAGGGAAGTTTGGCCAGGACACCAGGGAAATTCCCCTACTCTTTTCGATAAGTGCCATGGGATCTTTAACATCCACCTGAACTACCACCAATCCAGGCAGATGGGACCTCGGTTTAACGTCTCATCTGAAAGACGGCACCTCAGAAGTGCAGCACCTCTCTAATGCTGCACTACAGTGTCAGTACTGGGATTTAACCCAAGTGCTAGATGTGGGAACTGAACCCACAGCCCTCTGATCTCCCGGCCTCAGAGGTGAGTGTGCTACCTATTGAGCCACTGACACTGCTACTGATAGGAAGGCAGGAATCAAACCTCTGCAGCAGGGAACATCCAGCCCTCCACTTCCTGTCTCCCTCAGTTTACTTCCTGCCCTCAGATTGGCAGGTACTCTGCAAGCAGAGCCCTGTCGCCATGTGACAGAGTTGAAGACAGCAGACTAAGTCGAACAATTTCTTTTTTTATTTGGATTTTTGAGGAAACGTAGCTGTGTTTCAGCGCTCCTGTGTGGGTTCCAGTCTCAGCCTTGCAAGCTGTACAGACTGGCCCCACATCACTGCGGTATGTTTCCCCACAATTTTGGACTCAACCCAGCAAACCCTGCACTGCTTCTATGGAAACACAGAAAGCTCAGTATTTAGTGCCGTTTGTCTGATTTAGGGGATTGAAAACCACACCGGAGTGCTTAGTAAGGATCTTGCCCCTCACCAACGACAGCTCCGTGTCTCTCCCGTCGACAGGCGGCATTCTGATTGCCTCAGCCGCCCATTGACGACGGGCCCGCAGCACTACTATAGCAGCTCGTCGACGTCCAGCTGTTTCCTGTCAAGTGCTGTAGGGCATGAGGAGCACCAATGTTGTGTATCTTGTCGACGGCTGGCATTTTTTTAATTTAATTTTTATTGAGTTTATTACACACATTTAGTACATTTTATCTTGTATGGTACATCACTTTACCGTACTTACAATATGAAAAATATTAGTTATCATCAAAATACATTTGGGATCTACTTTACATAAAATTGCTGCAATATTTGAGAAGTTTCCAACATGTTTATCCAGCCTGGACCCAAATACATTAGATGGAACCAATCTTTATGTATTTGTTTCTTAACCCCAACCTTTAATATAACTACTGAGAAACTTGTAGTAGTTACCTTGTGATATTCTCTTAAGATCCAATTCCCTCATCCCCCCCCCTTCCCCACTCATGTTTACACTGCAGTTCCATCTCTATTTAAGGAAAATTTCAGGATCAAGAGAAGCTTGATAAATAGCTCATCCCCTTCATTTTTGCATGTAGTTGGATCCTTTATGCTGGATCTGGGAGTTAAGTCCTTCCATGTAATATATCTGTTTTATAATCTTTCTCCAGTCTAATATTGTAGGTATCTTGTCCGTCATCCATCTTCTAGTCACTGCTTTCTGAACAGCCAGTAAAAAAAATTGGAAGAAGCATTTTCCACCAAGGTGGAGAGTGATCAGGGGTGACATCGACGGCTGCCATTCTGTTTACCTTGGCCACTCATCGACGGTGGGCTTGCAGTGCTAGGACAGCGGCTCATCAAAATTCAGGGAATTCTCAGAGTGCTATGGTGCATGAGGAGCGCTAATTCAGTGCTTTTGCTCACCGTTGTGCAGTCATCTCCCCCCCCAAACCAGCAAGTGACGCACAGAGGGATTCCTGGATAGTCTCTCAAGAATGCAATACAGTTACTGATTACAGAAACTTCAGGAAACATAGGAAGCCCAGTATTTTGCCCTTAAAGGGCCAGCACAATTCTTCGCAGCTTCAGCATAGGATCAGGAAACCTCTGGGGAAGAGAGGGAGGTTTACGCTGGATCAAAGGGGAATAGGGCCTTTTTTGCTGCCATGGCCTCACACAAACCTTCCATTCAAGGGGGCCAAAAACACCAGTGCTGCACATTCCCACTTCTAATCCCCTTCAGTGGGTCACTTTGCCTGAAAGGTGAGAAGGCAGCGTCTGCGAATGGGGGAGGGACGCTGGAGGCAGCCCCTTCCTCTGCTCTGACTGATAGATTAGTCCCCACTTCTAATCACTTTCGCTGGGTCACTTTGCCTAATAGGTTAGAATGCAGTGTCTGTGAATGTCGAGGACTCGAAAGAGTCAGCCTCTTCCTCGACTCAGACTGGTAACCAGCAGACAGGCCTGAGTGCGCAGCAACCACCAGGTCTGAGAGAGCAACGACCACCAGGAGACCCAGCAGTTCGCAGCCCCCTCTCTGGCCCCAGACCTCATCGACAGGTAAAATAGGGTCGTTGCTCTGGACCCTGCATGCTTCGTGGGCAACCTCCAGGGTCACCAGATGGGAGACCTCACAAGAAGGCTAAAGAAAGAGGACCCCATACCCTTATTCATCTGAAGAGGAGCAGTTGTCCTTACACCACTCCAATAAAATTCCTTACTCTGCAGGAGAAAAGTGTGTCGTAGGGAACATCCTCGTATTCCTCAGACTCCAGTTCATCTTCCCCCGGAGAGGGGGAGCTAAGGGGGCTTACCACCAGACTCTGACAACTCACTGTTCAGAATCTTGACCTGGAGGGCCTAGTCTTTGTCATTAAAAAAAAAAAGTCATAGCAGAGATTCACCTCGGATCTTCCCTGGAGGCTCCCACCTAGCCGAAACAGGCTTTTCGCCTGGCAGCTGCTGTTGCCAGACTGGCCTGAGCCTTCCCTATTCCTTCAGCCATAGAGGACTTACTAAAGGAGAAATGGCAAGGTCCAGAACGCACCTATCCAGTGGCCTGGCAGATCCCTAACCTTCTAAAGTTTGACAAAAAGCAATCTAAAAACCAGTTAGACTGCCCCAGAATCCACCCTCTGATTTCAAACCTAGCCAAGAAGTCTGTCATCCAGCCGAAGGAGGGGCTTCTGTCAGGGACCCAGTGGATAGGAAAGTGGATGCCTCACTCAACTAGACCTTCCAAGCATCAGCAACATCTTAAGGTGGCAACCGCCAATCCTTTTTCAGCCTAAGCCACTCTGTCCTGGGCCCCAATTTTAGCGCTTTAATTCCCTGTGGACCCAGAGAGGAATATGACTTGTTTTTCATCAGCTGCAGCTCATGGATTTGGTGTAGGCTTATGCAGCAGACGTGTAGGAGGAGGCAGTCAGGTGCACTGCTCGGACCATGTTTTATCAAATCTCGGCTTGCTGCAACCTCTGGCTTTAGGTCTGGCAGGCAGTCACCTCTTCAAAGATCCAGTTGGTTAGTGCACCCAATGAAGATAATCTCCTGTTTGGTTCAGCCCTGAAGGAGGCAGTGAAGGAATCTGGGGAGATGGCTTAAGGTGCACATGCCACAATCAAGAGCCAGGGGCCAATTCTGGTCCTCGGGCCCCAGACGCTTTTTTGCATGAACAAGGTTACAATAAGGGTGAAAACACTAACCTCTCAGAGATAAACAAAATGCTATCCGGGCTCATCCGCAGGTAGGGGGCAGACATTTAAAATTTTCACGAGGAATGGGTCCAAACCAAGTCAGACAGAGGGGTCCTAGACATCACCAGCAAACCCCCACTACCTCGTGTGGTGCCCTTCTCTGTCAACCCATCCGAAAGTCAGGCGATGTTACAGGCCATTACAAATCTTCTGCAAGAAGGGGCTATGGAGCAAGTTTCCCCACAGAGATCCATTAGGGGGTTTACTCACCATTCTTCATCGGGCCAGAACGCACAGGGGGATTCAGGCCAGTCCTAGATATCAAATTCCTGAATAGTTTGATCCGCAGCAGACCCTTCAAGGTGAAAGCCTTGTCATCATTAATCATCAGGGAGTCACAAAAGGGGGATTTTCTGGCATCCATCGATCGGCAAGATGCCTAGGTGCATATTCCCATTCAGGAACTACACAGGGACTATCTCAGGTTCACAGTGGGGAAGCAGTCAGACCCATGGTTATTACTAAAGATGCTAGTAGCGGTTATAGTCCACATAAAGGCCCCACAGCTCAGCCAGGCAGTACAAGCAGTGGTGGAGGTAGTCTGGTGCACATAGACAGACAGATTTCTCATCAGTTGGAGAAACAGTTCCCTAACTCCAAACCAGACCTCTATTCCCTTGGGGGCAGATGACATGACATAAGCCAACAAGGTTTTTCCCCTGGAATCTAAATTTAGGGATCTTCTAAAGCTCAAGGAGTTTTCACTTGGCTCCTCAGCTGCCTGCTTATTCTTTCATACAGCTAATTGGGACAGATTAAACCCTCCCTCCAGTGATGATCTCAGAGGACAGAGGTCATGAAGAGCCGCAAGTTGGGCAGTCCACATCAAATCCAAATCGTGTCCGATGCAAGCCTCTAGCTGGAGGGCTCACCTACATCAGCTGTCAGCACAGGGCAGGTTGTCGCTGTTAGAAATAAGGTACAACATAAACGTTCTCAATGAGCAGCATGCCTTGCCCTGAGGCACTCTAAACAGCAATTCCTCATTCAGGAGGGACTGACTCCAACTGACAGTCTGACAATGTTGGCATACATCAACCATCAGGGTGACACAAGAAGCTCAGAAATGCAAAGGGAGTCCCTTTTTCCCCTATCAGTGGGCTCAGCACCACTGAGCGATGTATATTCCAGAACAGGAAAATGTCACAGCAAACTGACTCAGTCGCAAGGTTGTTCTACCACTGGAATGGGAGCTGAAGGACAGTGCCTTCCACATCCTAACAGAACAGTGGGGCAATCCTCAGATTGATCTTTTCACTGGCTGGCGGAACTCGAAGGTAAAACAGTTCTGCTCCCTGGCCAAGGACAAACCAGCGGTGGCTCAGGACACCTTTTCCCTAGACGGGGGTCAGTTCGGTCTCCTGTTTGCCTTTCCTCCAATACCGCTTCTATCAGGAGTCCTACACAAAGTGGTTCTGGACAGGGCAGACACGATTCTAGTCTGTCTATTGTGGCCTTCCGCCCATGGTTCCCGCTTCTCATTCATCTGTCATGACAACCACCTCTAACCTTCGAGGAGAGAAAAAATTTAAATACCTGTAAATTTTCTTTCTCCGGCTGGGCTTCGGATCCCTCTCAAAATGTATATAGTTGGCTGGCCTCACGGCCATGTAGACCTTAAAAATTCTTATTTTTTGTTTCCAAGTTCTTGTACTGTTGCCACATTTGGACTGTTTTAGGAAGAACTAAGGGAGACAGGAAGTGGATGGCTGGATGTCTCCTGCTGCAGAGGTCTGATTCCTGTCTTCCTATTAGCATCAGGAGGTACAGCCTATGAGTAAGGAAACCCGGAGACCAGCCATCGGAGAAAGAAATTTATAGGTATTTAAATTTCAATATCGTGCAGGTTCTGTCCCTTATACGGGATCAAACAGGTACTGGCCCTTATCCAGAATGCAGGATCAGGAGACTGAAGGGGGGATGGGGCGGCAGTAGAAAGCAGGGAATTGAAACAATGAAAACTGAGGGATCCAGAAGTGAATGAAAGGCCCATGTAAAAGAGAATTGAGACGAGGGTGGCACGGTAGGAAGGGAAACAAAAGAAATAAAAGCTGGAGAGGGCAGGAGGGGGAACAAAAATTGGGTAGAGGAGGATGCTGCAATGGGAGGGAGGAGAAAGTGGAAGGTAAATAGCATTGGGGACGAGGGAAGTAAGGAAAAAGCAGGGGTGGAAGGTAGGGGGATATGGTAGTGGCAACGAGAAGGGGAAAGAAGGAGAAAAGGACCAGATGGGGCAGCAAGGAGCAGGGCAGGGGGAAACAGGAATTGACTGCAGTGGGGGGAAACCAGGGGGACCAGCACAAAAATGTAAGTAGATCAAGAAAAAGCAGGAAGGGCAGTGTTTTTGGAGGCATACTCAGGCACAGAAAATGCTAACTCAGTAATAGTATATGGGGACTCGATCATTAAGGGGATACACTGGTTGGGGTGAAGGTAGCATATAGAGGGAGATCAGGGTTCTGTGACCTGGGGATGGAGGCAAGCAGGGCGTTACCAAGAATCAGGGAAAACATTAGGTTAATAGGAGGTAAACCACACCTGGTCCTTCACCTCGGAATAAATTACCGATATGGGCTCTACTCTGATGCAGGGGGTGCCATCCTGCCTATGAGCACCATGGTGGAGCGCAGTTCAAAGCTGGAGGCTGAGAGATGGGTGTGCTGAGTGTGCTCCTGCAGGTGCAGTAGACACCGTAATGGATGCACAGAACACAATCGGTAATGACTTCTTCATGAAGCTAAAGGGAAAGTTCTTGGATGGAATGCTTGGCGTATGTCTAAACAAAAAATTTATGGGGTTAAGACCTGTTTAATTAGCATGTTTATACACTTACGTACAGTATTTCCCCCACCTAAACAACTAAAAATTACCGACTGTAGCTTTTCCTATTTGGGAAAGCGGATTTAATCCCATGAAACGGGGAATCGCATACCTGCCAATCAGTAAAGGTGGGCTGGGTGTGGTTAACCCGGTGGTCTTTTTTTCCTGCATGTTCCTTTATATGAACATCAAGCCTTTATTGCAGCACATAAATAAACCTTTTTTTCCTGGGTTGAGTTATGTCCCGACAGGTACAAAACCATGGCACACTTGTTTTTTGAATGTGCCTACATATTGTGTCTCTGGTCAGTTGTTTTATTCTAAATAGAAGAATTCACCCTTTTTATTGCTCACAGCAGAAATTCTGTTTTTAGGTATATTACCTGTGGCCTGAAGGAAGTATGAACAGAGCACAACACATTTATTCTTGCTTTGTTTCAAATATCACATTTGGCATGCTAGATGCAAATTAACTTCGCAGAAGAAAGCGGTTTCACCAAAACAATTGTTTTGGGCTATACGCTGTACAGTTAGGGATCTACAAAGAAAAGAGAAAATTAAGGTTCCACCACATATGTATCGGAAATGGTGGAGGTATATCAACTGGTTGGATTGTGATTGGATTTTTCCTTTCCTAAAAAAAAGGGGGGGGTGGTCAGAGTATGGGAACACTGAAGGGTAGTAATGAAGCGACATTCCTGCTGTTTGGACTTGGTGCTTTGTTGTGATTTGCTTACCGTTTTCCCATGTATAGAATGTCTCTTTCTTATGATTTGTTTTTGCAGTCTTAATGATACATATCCCCTACTCTGAAGTAGAGGGTAGGTGGGAAGGGAGTATGACTTAATTCTCATTTGATTTATTGTTATTTTGATGTGACTTAACATGTTTGTATCATTATTTATTTTTAAAGTCTCAATAAAAAATTCCCCTACAGTTTTCAAGAAGTACAATGGGATCTTTAATGTCCACCTGAACAACCACCAAAACAGGCAGACAGGACTTCGGTTTAACGTCTCATCCGAAAGACAGCACCTCAAGAATGCAGCACCCCCTTCATGCTGCACTATAGACATCACTGTTATTTTGTTTCTTGGGAGTGCAGCTGTTCCTTGAATCGCACTGAATATTTTATTAATTTATTTAAAAGTTGATGACCGGGAAAGGCACCATGAGCAGAAGCTCTTTCCAGGTGCAGCCGGGGGAGAACAGAGTCAGACAGATACAACTGAAATAACACAATAACAGGGCTGAAAAAAAAAACCCAGATCAGATAATGTACAGTGAGATACACACTAGGAACTATGTACAAGTTATATACAAACTAGCAGATTATGTAACAATAAATGCAATGAAGAGTGCAAGCTAGTATGTAGTGATTTACCAAATAAATGGAATTGATGGTATGTTGTGGTAGAGGTAGACTGGGAGGGAGAACAGATACAAGGGGTGACGGGTTGGTCTGAGTAATCGCTTAAGAGAGGGGAAGGAGCGTGAGAGACGGGTTGGGGAGTAGGCTGTTCCAGAGGGAAGAGAATTTATAGGAGAAAGAGTTTGCTGGCTGCGGTGCGGACACGAGGGAGGGTAAAGGTGCAGGCACAGCTAGATCACAAGTTATAGGGTGAGGGAGAAGTGGGACAGAGGAGGGAGGCTTAGTATGATAGCAGAAACCCAAACCAGTACTTTGTTGTGAATGTGGAGCAGTGAGAGGAGCTCCTCTGTGCAAGTGGCTGAAGGATAGGGTAGAGTAGAGGTCACAGTGGTGAGTTAGCCGGGGGGGTGGGGTTGAGGCGAACCTACATAAAGCATGGAATAGGACGTCCAACTTAGCAAGGAAGGTGGCTGGGGGCAGCACTGAAAACTGTCAAGGTAGTCAAGGGCAGGGAGGATCCATTTGACTATCACATTGCGTCTTACAGGGAGGGAGAGACTGACTTTGTCACAATAGAGTAGCCCAAGTTTAGTGCGCAGTTTGGTGTGGTGCATGCTGAAACGGGAGGAGAAATCAAGGGAGGGGTTGAGTGAGACACCAAGGTACTTGTAAGTGCGGACATTGTCTAGAGGGGCATTGGTTGCAGGGAAGATGAGTAGTGAGGGAAGTTTGGCAAGTTTGTTTGGAGCCAAAGGTCATGGTAGTGTTTTTTTTTTTTGTGTGTGTCCTGTCTTAGACAATTGGTGTCAAACCAGTCTGTGACCACTGAGAGGTCATTTTGAAGGGGGGTTTGGACTGCTTGTGTGGACAGGCCAGACAGGAAAAGGACAGTGTTGTCCACATACATGTGGATATTGGAGCAGGTACACACAGAGGGAAGGTCATTAATGAAGAGAGAAAAAAGAACCAGCCCAAGAATAGAGCCCTGGCGCATGCCAGCAAGGATGGTGATGGTGGGAGAAGTGATGTTAATTGAAACTGCTTGGGAGCGGCCAGTTGGGAGCTGAACCATGACACTTGAGGAAGGGGATAGGCCAGTGGAGCATAATTTAGAAAGTAGAAGGGCATGGGAGACAGTCGAAGGCCTTGGCTAGGTCAGTGGATATAGCTGAGGTGATATGGCCAAGATCCATGGCGGTGTGGATGGCGTTGGTAAAGCGAAGGAGAGAGGCAGTGGTTGAATAGGCTTTCCTGAAGCCTGACTGAAATGGGGAGAGGGTATTAGACGTGGATAGGAAATTGTTGGGCCTGGAGAGGATGAGGGATTCTTTGACTTTAGCAAGGGTAGGGAGGAGGGAGATGGGGCGGTAGTTACCAGGTATGGTGGGATCACCACCTTTGAAGAAAGGGAGAACTATGGCAGACTTCCAGGCTGTAGGAACTATGGCGGTGGAGAGCGAGAATTTCAGGATGTAGGTTAACAGGGTAATTATTGAGGTTGCGGAGATTCTAAGCAGCCTAGGGTGCAGTCCATCGGGGCTAGATTTAGAGGGGTTTAGGGAAGTAAGAGCTCTCAACACCTCTGAAGGTAAAATTGGTAGTAGTAGAAACCCTGAGAGCTGTGGGGAAGGTGGAGGGGTGGAGTCGGGGTCAGGGTCCCTGATGGAACAGCACAGGATGTGAGGTACTTATATAAGGCTTCAGCAACCCTGGAGGGGTCAGAGATAAGTGAGCTAACCTCCAGGATTGAGAAGGGGGGAGTCGGATTGGGGGTGCAGGAGCAACCAGAGATCTTGTCAGAAGGAGGAAGGGGTACTGTTAGAGGGGTGCAGACGGGATTTAAAGAAGTCTGATGTTGCACGGTGGATGCTAAGGGTGCAGTTGTTGCGGTGGGTACGAAAGACTTGGTCACCTGAAGATTTAAAGTGGTGCCAAGCATGGTCACAAGCTCTACACTTTGCCAGGATGTCAGGGGTGATCCAGGGATGGTGGGCACATTTAACTCTTGATGTTCTTAGTGGGGCATGGGCATCCCAGATACTTAGGAAGATGGAAGAGAAATTAGCGAGGGCAGTGTCAACCGAGAGGGAGTGGAGGATTGGGGACCAGTTTGCCAGGGCCGGGTCATGAAAGTTTATTTACATCAAGGGATTTGAGGGGTGATGCTCTCCGTATTTGAGGGGGTTAAAAGGGGGACGACACTTCTGATGCAGAAGGTGGGACAGTGGTCGCTGAGCATATCTGGTAAAGTACCAGCAGAGCAAATACGGTGGGGGTGGGATGAGAGCACCCAGTTGAGGAGGGAGTGTGATTGACTTCTTGGGTTGGGATGGGTGGGTTCCTTAAGCAGCTGGGAAAAGTTTAAAGCTTCAGTTTGCTGGCATGAGCTTAGTGCAGAGGGGGGAGAGCCAGCCTACGTTGAAATCACCAAGAAGGATTAATTCACTTGAGTTCACTAAGGAGGAGATGCAGGAGATGAGGGGGAAGTTTTGGGGAGGCATACAAGACCCCCCACAAAGAGGGGAGATGATGAAGGAAAGATGAGTTTAAGTAGAAGTTCATGGGAGCATGGAATTAGTTCACTGTGGAGAATAGCACAGTTTAAGGAATTGCAGAAGTAGATAGCCACTCTGCCGCCTCGTTTTACCCCAGTCTTGCCTGAGAAGGCTGAAATTTGGTAAGATAAATTGGGAATCATGGATATGGGAGGATAACCAGGTTTCTGAGATGCAGAGGATGTTTGGGCGGGGGAGAGTGTTGGGTAACCTATACATTCAGGTCATCAAGTTTGGGGAGAAGACTGCTTACATTGGTGTGAAAGATCCGCAGGCCTTTAGGGAGAGCTTGCAGAGCGGTGGTGGTAGGGCTGGTAGGATCAGGATTTGGTTCCGTGTCACCAGCTAGAAGCAATAAGAGGACCAAGAGGTAAGGGGGTGAGGCATGACTTTAGCACTTAATGCACCAAGCACAGTGTGATACATGCGAGGGGGGTAGAGGAGGAAGGAGTTGGCGGATAGCTGCTAGGTTTAGGAGAGAGTGGAATATCTGAGTTAGCCGCCCATTCACACAACATGAAGTCTTGCTATATTATGACTATTGCAGTTTGTCCCACCATTAGAACTGCTCCGGAGGTGAAAGAGTTAACTTCCATGCCAGGCATGGAACTTGGAACGCGAGCTCGGTTAGAAAAGCTCTGTCTGGATGATTTCAAACTGAAACTGTCAGATTCTTTACTCCGCCTCACTGAACAGTCGCTCGGAGATTCCTCCTACTGCTCGGTTCATTTCTGTTTAAAACAGTTTTTCTCAGTTAAATTCAACATGATTATTATTTTAACCTAAACCGATCGGTTCAAGCTCTGTCTGTGGTATTGTAAGTAATAGACAGGTTTATTTCTGTGTGGAACTTGTAAATGTTTATTGGTTCAGTTCGAACCGATCAGGTTGTTTTAAAACTTTATTCTCAAGCATTTAAAAGCTTTTAGAACGCGGTTCCCGGTTCTTATCGGTTCTAAAAAGAACGGATTTCATTACGGTTTTTTCCAGGACCTGTGACACGTTTGGGAACTGATAAGGGTGTCTTGCCTGGCACTGCCGGAAAAAGGGCAAGTTTTTGGTTAGGCTGGCATTTGTCAGAAACCAAAAAACAGGGCCTGTGTTTCAGCACTGTAGTGTCTGTGGGAAGCCTTTGCCAAGGCTGACCCCACACCACATGTGTTTATTGTCTGGGGTTTGACCACCTCAATGCAGACTGCCAGATTTGTAAGAATTTCCTGCAGCTACCCTAGATAAGAGAGTTGGTAGGCTCAGGGGAGCGAGAGAGCAAAAATCCGCTGACCCGGATGGCCAGCCCGGTTCAGTGCCAACCCGAACCGGAGGGGAGTGCCCTGACCAGGGCGACTCCTCGGCAACGAAGCTGACTCTGAGGAGCCAGTTCCAGCAAAGAAAACTAGAAAATCAGCAGGTGTGGAGTCAAAAATTCCTTCTCCAACTGCTGCAGAGATAGCTAAAGTAAACCAAATTGTCCAGTCACTTTCTCTGGTTCCGTCCGAACCGCCACTGTCTGGCAAAAGGTCGGTTCGGCCGGTTCCACCGGTTCAAGAATATGATATAGAGGAGTTTTATGAACCAGAGGAGGGGGAGGATGATTATGAACAGTGTGAATGTGACTTTGAGAGTCTGGATGTGCCCATTGAACTGGACATCTCCCCAGACAGACCTTTAGAATCTCCCCCTAGGCTTTCTGAGTCCTCTTCTCATTTTCTGTTTTATAAAAAAGTTGCTGAAACCCTCCAGCTCCCATTGGAGGAAGCTGTGGATGAGCAAGAGGAACCTGACTTTGTGGAAATGATGGATATCCCAGAGTCCAGGAGATTGTCTATTCCTTTACATAAATCATTTAGGAAACAAATAATTCTAAAAGCTCCTAATTCTGTGCCTCCTGTGGACAAAAAGATGGACAGGAGGTATACTCTGTCAGGTCCTGATACAGAATTTCTTTCACAGCAATGCAGCCATGTTGGGGTAGTTCAGGCTGCAGCCTGTGATAAGGCTAATATTCCCCTGGCTTCACATCCTCCTGACAAGGACTCCAGGAAGATTGATGCCATGGCTAAAAAACAATACATGGCAGCGTCCTTGGAACTCAGACAAGCAAATTATATGGCTTATGTGGCAAGATACCAAAAATCTAGATGGGATACTGTCATGGCTTTAGCCCAACAGGCCTCTGGCCGGCTTGCCAAGGAGCTGGAGCAGGTGGCTGCTGATGGTATTGAGGCATCCAAGGTGCAGTTCCATGCTGCAGTGGATTCTAATGATGTATCCTCTAGAGTCATGGCTACATATGTGGCCTTTCGTAGATTGGCTTGGCTCAGGTGTACTAGTTTGTCACAGGATACCCAGGCTAAGGCTATGGATTTTCCTGTGGTGGGAAATTCTCTGTTTGGGGAGCAGACAGAGAATTATATGAAGAAAATGGATGAATATAGAACCACTTATAGGAGTGCACCTCAGAGGCAGCCCCCCAGGGGTAGAGGCAGGCCTTTTCACAGACCTTTTTACCAAACTCAGGCCTCCTTTTCGGCTTATGCTCAGAGGGGGTTCTTCAGAGGGAGAGGCAGACGGGATGCAAGGAGGCCTGCTCCCACCCCTCAGCCTAAAGCCCCTGCCAAACAGGTACCCTTATGGGGTGCCCAGGGCTGGTTCTCCATTACCTGTAGGGGGCAGGCTGGCTTACTTCGTCCAGGACTGGGAGTCTTTAACATCAGACAAGTGGGTCCTGGAAGTAGTAAGCCAGGGTCTGGTTCTCGGCTTCAAAAAATTTCCAAAGATGAGAATCGGATCTTTTCCACCTGTAAATCCTCTAGAGACTTTTGCTTTGGAAACAGAAGTCTCAACCTCCTGGCTCTCAGAGCTGTAGAAAGGGTTTCTCCCCTGCACCAGGGCAAGGGTCTGTACTCCAGGTACTTCCTTACCCCAAAAAAGACAGGAGAATGGCGGCCCATTCTGGACCTAAGATATCTGAACAAGCACCTTTCAAAACCAAAATTCAAAATGGTGACACTGGCAATGATTTTACTTTCTCTAAGGCCAAGGGACTGGCTAGCTTCCCTGGACCTCAAGGATGCCTACTTTCATGTTCTTATCAGAAGCTCCCACCGAAAGTACCTCAGATTCGAACTGCCCTCAGGCCATTACCAGTTCAGAGCAATGCCCTTCGGCCTTACCTCTGCCCCAAGGGTATTCACAAAATGCCTGGCAGTAGCAGTTGCTCATTTAAGAAGGCAAAAGATTACTATCTTTCCTTACCTAGACGACTGGCTCATTGTGGGTCAGTCTCCAGACCAGGTCAGATCACACCTGCAAGTTACCCAGCAGCTGCTTACCTCTCTGGGCTTTCTTCTCAATCTTCCAAAGTCAGTTCTGGAACCTGTCCAGGTACTCACCTTTATAGGTGCAGAACTGGACACAAAGCAGGCCAGAGCCTTCCTTCCCCTAGAAAGGGTAAGGAACCTGGTGGCCCTGGCCTCCTCCTTCACTCTGCAGGTCTCTCGACCAGCAAGGCATTTTCTACAGCTCCTAGGACACATGGCTGCTTCCACAGCTGTATTGCAAGGAGCAAGATTTCAGAAGGAGACATTCAGTTCCATTTGAGAGCCTTTTGGTCTCAAAGAAAAGATCCCCTATCCAAGTTGATCCCAGTGACTCGAACCCTGATCCAGGCCCTTCAGTGGTGGCAGGATCAGAGCAATCTGAGACAAGGAGTCCCCTTCATCCCTCTATCTCACTCCTTGACCCTTACTACAGATGCGTCCCTTTTGGGATGGGGAGCTCACATGGGCAACTTCTCCACCCAGGGATTGTGGTCCCCTCAGGAATCTCTGCTCCACATCAATCTGTTGGAACTCAGAGCTGTTTTTCTAGCACTTCAGGATTTTTCTGCATCTGTTCAGAACAAAGTGGTTCAGGTCAGAACAGACAACACCACTACAATGTGGTACATCAACAAACAAGGGGGCACTCGGTCTTCGGCCTTGTGCACCGAGGCAATGAAGTTGTGGTCTCTGGCTTATTCCCTGAACACTTCCCTCATAGCAGTTCACCTCCCAGGCAAGGACAATGTCCTGGCAGATGCTCTCAGCAGGATTTCCCAGGGCCTTCACGAATGGTCACTGGATCCCCTAGTACTGGGGATAGTTTTTGCCAGATGGGGCACCCCTCAGATAGATCTTTTTGCAGCCCCAGACAATCATCAACTTCCACTGTTTTGTTGCAGGCCCCCAGTGTTGGGCTCAGTCCCCCTGGATGCCTTTCTCCTCGATTGGGAAGGGAAGTTTCTATATGCCTTCCCCCTCCCTCTTCTGTTCAAGGTGCTAGTCAAAATCAGATCTCAGCCCTGCAAGATGATTCTGATTGCTCCAGATTGGGCCAGGCAGCCCTGGTACCCACTCCTTCTGTCCTTAGCAGTCCATCTTCCCTGTGTCTCCCAGGAACCACAACCTGTTAACTTGTGCCCAGGGAGAGTTTTGGTATCGAATCTCAAATCCCTCAACTTCAAGGCCTGGCTCTTGAGGAGTTAGAATTTGCTGACCTACACCTTTCTCAAGGTGTTCCCGAAATCCTGAAAGCTTCTAGGAAGCCTTCCACTAGGGCTACTTATAACTCTAAATGGAAAAGGTTTTCCATATGGTGTTCTGGGAAGCTTATTTCCCCGGAATCTGCTGATTTGCCCACTGTTTTGGACTATATGGTCCACCTTAATTCTTTGGGACTGAGACCAGCTACCCTGAAAGTGCATTTGGCAGCTGTCTCTGCCTTTATTTCAGCAGGAAAGCCCTCTTCTCTTTCCACTCACCCTGTATTTTCCAAATTTTTCAAAGGATTACTTTATACTAATCCACCTTTCAGGGACCCTGCTCCTGCCTGGGATCTTAATGTTTGCATTGCTCAACTGATGCAACCCCCCTTTGAACCTCTGTCTTCAGCAGAGCTTAAGTACTTGACTTGGAAAACTGTTTTTCTAGTAGCCATCACTTCTGCCAGGCGCATAAGTGAGTTACAAGCTTTGTCAGTGGAGACTGACTTTATTTCCTTTCACAGGGATAAGGTAGTCCTCAGGACTAACAGGAAGTTTTTGCCTAAGGTGGTTTCAGATTTCCACCTTAATCAATCTCCCTCCCTTCCAGTGTTCTTCACTGATCATTCCTCCTCTGGTGAGAGGAGGTTGCACAGCTTAGATGTTGAGGGCCCCAAGTTACTACATAGAGCGTGCCAAGGGTCACAGGTTCGAATCCCTCCAACTATTCCTCACTTACGGTGAGGTTGGAAAAGGGAAACCTGCCACTAAGAGATCCATTGCCAGGTGGATTGTCTCTTGTATCCAATTTTGCTATCAAAACTGGGTAAGGTTCCCCCTTCAGGCCTGAGGGCTCACTCTACCAGGGGTACAGCTGCGTCTCTAGCTGCTGCCAGAGACATCCCTATCTTAGAGATATGTCAAGCAGCTACTTGGAAAACGGTACACTTTCACCAAGCATTACTCCCTGGATATCCAGGCCAGGAGGGATGCTCGGTTTGGCACAGCCGTGCTTCAGAGCCTATTCCCCAAGTAGGTTCTGTCCCTCCTCCATGGAGGTACTGCTGTGTATTCTGCAATAGTCATAATATAGCAAGACTTCATGTTCTTTGAAGAAAAAATTACTCACCTTAGTAATGTTGTTTCTTCTAATGGAGTCTTGCTATATTATGACCCCCAGCCTGCCCTCTCAGAACTTCTACTTGGGGTATGGGGTGGACAGTCCAGTGTTGGCACTTTTGATGCCCATTTTGTTTTCCACCCCTTCTTTTTGGGGTGTTTGGGTGTTGTGTTTTATTTTATCTTATCTTATCTTATTTTCTGGTCCCCTGACTTGAGTCTTAGTGTTGGGACCAGGAAAATGTGTTAATATTTAAGTAGCCAGTTGGCTAGTGTAGGTTACAGCTTCCACACAGAACCTTAGTGAGTTTTGCTCGTAAAGATCTGACAGTTTCAGTTTGAAATCATCCAGACACACTTTTCTAACCGAGCTCGCGCTCCAAGTTCCATGCCTGGCATGGAAGTTAACTCTTTCACCTCCGGAGCAGTTCTAATGGTGGGACAAACTGCAATAGTCATATTATAGCAAGACTCCATTAGAAGAAACAACATTACTAAGGTGAGTAATTTTTTCTTCAGTTGCACTCATCTGATTCGACTATTCGGGTACTGCTTTGGAACTGCACAGATGAAGCTAGATGGGAAGACAGCTTGGTAGTCGCATAGCAGAGGAGGATTGGGATTGTTGTTGGTCCAGTGCCTGTGGATCATGCAGGGACACTGGGCTTATGCAACTAAAAAATGTGCTTCATTGGTAAAGGATGACTGATCAGTTGAAGAAAATGAATATGGTAACCAGTTCTGATTGCTGGAGATGCCACCATCCTTTGGTCCTATCCTAAGTTGACAGGCTGGTGTAGCCAACTACGGGCCAAGATATTCAGCATGCTGCAGTGTTCACTACCTGTCGACGTGTCCGTCATAATCTTGGGGAACACTGATAAACGTCCCGTACAACAAAAATCCCTCCACCTGTGGTTCATGGCAGCTATTGTAGAAGTTATACAGCTAGTGTGTGGAAAATGAAGGTTAGAAACTGTGCCTACAATGGTTGAATGTGAGAATTGTATGCATACATTAGCTAGCCTGGAACACTTATTTTTTTATAGCAACAGATAAACTGGCACTCTGAGAAAATGTGGGGACCTTGTATCTCCTGATCACCTTACTGTAGAAACATAGAGGGTTGACGGCAGATAAGGACCGCAAGGCCCATCCAGTCTGCCCATTTCTTTTTCTACCTTATAAATGTGCCATTGGCCTTTGCTCTGTCAGTGGCCTATCTATTCATACTCATCTGTATTGCTCCCTTATGCCTATCCCATGCCTGTTTGAAGCCCTGCACTGTATTCATAGCCACCACTTCCTGAGGTAGGCCGTTCCATGCATCCACCACTGTTTCTGTGAAAAATAAGTTCCTCACATTCCCCTTTAATCGGCCTCCCTCTAATCTAACTCTGTGTCCTCTTGTCCTGCTGTTTTTCTTATATTTAAACATGTTAGACTCTCATCTTGTTAATGCCCCTAAGGTGTTTGAATGTTTCGATCATATCACCTCTCTCCCTGCTTTGCTCAAGGGTATACATATTGAGCTCCGTTAATCTGTCCTCATATGTCTTCTGATGCAGTCCCTGCACCATTTTTGTTGCCCTTCTCTGGACTGCCTCAATTTGGTTAATGTCCTTGTGAAGGTGTGGCCTCCAGTACTGCACACAGTACTCCAGATGGGGCCTAACCAGTGTCTTGTAAAGAGGGATTATTACCTCCCTCTTACGACTTGTGATACACCTTAACATCCCCCTAGTCTTACCTACTGCTTTAGGCTATCTGTGTGTTTATTTGAGGGTGTATTCCTTACATATCTTACAATAATTTAGATTGTATTTGATCTCAAGACAAGGGACGATGTCTACATGTCTACTCCTTCCCCTGTCTCCTCCCCCCCACACACACACACACACACAAAAATTCGGCATGGCCTGACCCTGCAGGCAGATTTATTTTTTGGAGCTACCTCAGTGGTTCGGGAGTTCTTTTCATCCACCACTCTGGGAAGACAGCTGGCTCAACGAGATAAAAAGAAATCTCTCTGCAGTAAATTGGGGGCTTTCAGAGAAGGATCTTCCCCTTTAAAGTGGTCTGGTATATATAGAGAAATAGTACCCAAAAGTAGAATTTTATGACTAGTGCTTACAATTTCCTAGTGTTCTAGCTTTCTTTCATGAAAGAGTAAGGTGCCACCGAGAGAAGGGTCAGCAAGTTGAGCCCTGAAACATCTGGCACGTCTGTGTATACAAATAGGGCATTGTGTTGAAGGTTTAGTGTCTT
Source organism: Neoceratodus forsteri (assembly GCA_016271365.2). Lineage (NCBI taxonomy): Eukaryota > Metazoa > Chordata > Ceratodontiformes > Ceratodontidae > Neoceratodus > Neoceratodus forsteri. The sequence goes on from JADMNL010000022.1 coordinate 494,189,365, forward strand.
TTGTGAGCCACATGTAGCATGTGTTTAAATTGCAAATTCTGAAGTAGTAATGCACTGCAAAAGGTTCTTGGATGACTTTGATAAAAATGTATCCATCAGAGAGAGAGAGAGAGGGGTCATGAAATGAATAGCCTTAAGTCAATATGAAGTTAATGATACAGATTTGTTCAACACTAACCATAAGAAACACAAATTATAGTGGGGAAAAACTTAAGTTTGTCACCACTGTGGTCCTTGGAAATGAGAGATGTATTGTTTAATAACTTTTATGGAACCAATAGATTTTTATAGAGTTATGATGAAACAGGGCGTTTAATAGATTTTGCCCACAGGGTGTCCAGCCCCCGCCCAAAACAGGAGTTCTTCTGGTGCCACTTGTGTGCATTCCACGATAATGTGGGATGACACCAGGCAACAGGTTATATAATGAATTACCAGCAGTACGCTGATGGAAGTGTACCACAACGAGCTGTCAGTACCTCAGGGAAGTGAGGCTTTGCATTCTTGAGTCTTAATGAAAGATTGTACAGTATAACATCTTTATATGCTGTATGTTGGTCTCATAACAGGTATCAAATTATGCAGATGCTAGTACAAAATATAGCGCAAACTGACATGCAACATCTCATTTTCAGTTGAGTCCTACAGCTGGTTGCACTGAAGTGTCAGGTGGCTTTTCAGTCTCTTTTTTGAAGGTATCATCAGGCCACACCTTTGGAACTATAACTGCGCTAACGTTTGGACCACAAAGGAACTCTTGCAAGCAGTCTGCCAGGGCCGCCTATGATGATGTCTGGCATCTGTATATAGAATAATGTGAGCACGGCCCCCCTTTCTTTTCTCGCTGTTGTATCAGACTCACCATTGGAAACTTCGCCACTCATAGCCACTGTTTTATTTTTTCATATACCAAAGTAATCACTTTTATAGTGAAATTCTTTCTTTTTGGCAACTTGTATGCTGTTGAAGGAACTGTCTAAACTCTTCCGGTGCTGTGCGTGCAGAGAGATCATCTACATAGGAGACTCCCATGATGTCTGTGTCTGCTGGTTAGGCCTCGCTCACAACATGAAAAGCTTACGAGATCTGCCGGGGGTTCAACTTCGCAATCAGCTATGCAGAAAGGGAGCTTTGGAGAAATTCCTCCTCCAGAAGACTGTTGCAAGAATGGAAAAGCAGCTTCAAGATAAATCTATGTCACTAAGCCCATCAACTGACTGGTGATTATCGAAGTCCTGGGAAAAATCTTTGGGGAGTCCAGCACTGGGACAAGGAGCAAGGCATCCCTGGCGGGATCCAGTTTGCCCCTGCAGATTACAGGTATGCCCTCTGCTCAGCGGCGACACCAACACCCCGCCTCCCCCAAACTGTCGACCAAGCAAGATCATCAGGGCTTGGCGTAGGCACTACCGGGCTGGATCCAGCCTCCGTCAGCCACTTAAGTTGCACCTACTAACCAAAGTGGCGCCAATGATCAGGCAGTACTTACCACATTTTCAGACGCAAGACATCTACTGTCTGGCCTCCCTGTTCCAGGGGGCCCGTTGATGGGAACTCCCTCAAATACCCCCATCAACAATGCAAGGTGTACTGCCTTGAAAAATAGACCTCCTCAGCTGCTGATGTCACTGGCACAGTCCTTCATTCCAGTCAACTATGAATATAATCCTGATTGTATGATGCAGGAGTTTGAGGAGGAGGAGGACTATACTGAGAGCCACTATGGATATGGTACTGGCTCCACAGTCGTCTCCTCTAGTGAAGAGACTGTTGTGAAAACACCAAGATCACCTCCAGAGGATCCCTCCTCTTTCAGCATGACACAGCAAATGCAAGCTGCCATGGGCTTCACTTTAGAGGAGGAGGATTCTAAGAAAAAGAACCTGCTGTTCTTTCTGGAGATGCCAGAATCTCCCTCTGCTGTGGTACCTCTCCTTTCACCAGCCTTAAAGGATGCCATTTATGCAGCCTGGTATAGGCCAAACAATATATCAGCTGTGCCCAGAATGGCAGGCAAAATGTATTCTGCTACTTCTGGAAAGCCTTTTTATGCTATCCAGCCTAAGACTGACTCAAGTGGTGATTACAGCTGCCCATGATTGGTCCAGGGTACCTAGGCACCTGAATTCCCTTCCTCCTGGTAGAGAATCCAAAAGGTTGGATGTCATAGGCAAGTGTACATATGCCTCTGCCTCATTGGGCCTATGTGTTGCTGACTACCAGGCACATATAATAAAATATCAGAACACCCTGGGAAGGAAGGCTAAGGCTGCTGCCCAGGCCTTGCCTGAGGGTTCTACTGAGCAGGAGTTGATGAAAATTCGTACGGCTGGTGCTGATGTGGGAAAGTATTAGATCCTCACAGCATATAACATTTCTGATGTCTCTGCCAAGGCTGCAGCCTCTGGAATATGTGTCAGGTGCTACTGTTGGTTCAGAGTAACATGTTTTGCCACCAATGTGCAGCAAACAGTTCTCAGTGCCCCATTCAGAGGGCAGAAACTATTTGTCCAGAATGTAGAAGAATCTTTGAGAAATCTTCTTCAGTCATCTGGCAAGATTCTGAAGTCAGTACACTCCCTGTACCATACCCAACACGGGGGCAGGAGCAGGGGTTACTTTTGCCCATCTGCTGTCAGGGGGCAGTGTCCGGCCTACAGACAGCAGGGACAGGGTGGGACAAATCAGTTTGTGAGCTGGTGGTCAGTTTGGCCACTAGCTTTCAAAATCTCATAGCCAAACCAATATTTGTAGTGGCCATTCTTTTTAAGGGCTCAAAAATCACTTTGTAGGCAAGTAGCCAAGTTGGCCATTAACTTTCAGAATCTGGTAGCCAAACCAGTTTTTTAAGTAGAAGTAGCTATTGGCCACCTGGCTTACCCTAGTTGTCCCACCGTGAGCAGGGAAAAGGCAAAGGTATGGGGGCCTTGCCAGTCCTCACCAAAACCCCAGGTGCCTATTCAAAAGCACCTAGAGGTAGTGGAGCCAGTGACTTCACCTCCACCGGTTTAGCATGACTCCTTATACACCACTCAATCACCTTTATCTCCAGGGGCGGTTCTAGAGGGTTGTCTATCCCTCCACTTGGACCACTGGAGGGAGGTGACCACAGATGCATGGGTTCTGTAGATCATAGAAGAGTGTCATGCTCTGGCGTTTCTGGACTTCCCTCCAAACCATCCACCAGTGGTGACAGCATACCCACCAGGGCACATGTCCCGGTTGCTAGTACTACAGACTCTGCTTCAAAAACAGGCCACAGAACCTGTATTTCTAGAAAAGAGGAACACCGTTTTTTTTTTTTCTCAAGTGGACCGGGTGTCTGAGGCCATTCGTAGAATACAAGAAGTTCTGGATGGTCATTCTGTAGGGTCTCCTTCCCCTATTGCAAAAAGGGGACTGGATTTGCTCCCTGGATATGATGGATGCATACCTCGTTATCAGGATCCAGAAACCTCACAGAAAATATCAGGTTCCTGTTTCAGGGGGAGCATTACCTCTTCAGAGTGTTGGCCTTTGGCTTATCTTCTGTGCCACAAGTCTTTACCAAATGCTTGGCTGTGGTGGCAGCAGCCCTTCGCAGGGAAGGCCTGTATATTTTCCTTACCTGGAAGACTGGCTGTCAAAAGCCCACACCAGGGACCAACTACTGCAGACCCTGGGTTGAACCAGACTGATGATCAATGCTGTGGGGGTGACAGTTAACATACCAAAGTCTGGACTGACACCCTGCCAATGACTGCAGTACATAGGGGCAGTTTTGGACACAGCCCAAGGTTCAGTGTTTCTGCCTCTGTACAGTGCAGAACGCCTAATTGCCCACACACAGTTGATGCACGACAGCCATTATGTCTCATTTAGAATATTTCTACACCTTCTGGGACTCGGGATGGCAGCCGTTTTTACTGTGCCAGGCTGCACATGCGGATCCTACAGTGCACCCTGAGAGTCCAGTGGGACTAGCTCACGGATGATTTAGAACAAATGGTTCTGATGACAACTCCCTTGCACAAAACGCTCAGGTGGTGGATGGAACGCAACAACCTGCTCAAGGGTGAACCATTCTTGGTATCTTTCCTACATCATTTCCTCACCATGGATGCCTCAGGATCAGGCTGGGGAGCCCACCTGGAACCCCTGCAGACACAAAGCATGTGTGGAACCATGTTCGGTGTGCTGCACGTAAATGTTCTAGAAACAAATGCAGTCCTATACGGACTTCAGCTCTTCCAGAATCACTTGTCCCCAGGTCCTCTGTTATTACAGACAGACAATGTCGGTATAATGCATTACATCAGCAAACAAGGGGGGAGTCTTCCTTGCTCACCGTGGAGGGAAGCAGTGAGAGTTTGGTATTGGGCTCTGGAACATGACCAAGAACTATCAGCAGTACATTTTCTAGGTGTCCAAAACTTCTTGCAGATAAACTAATTATGTCACAGTCCAAGATACAGGACGGGGAACTGCGGACCTTGGTGGTCAACCTATTCAAAAGATGGAGTTGCCCAGAGTTGGACCCTTTTGCATCCCCACACAACTCAAAAGTGCCAGGTTTCTGCTCGCTTGCTCCAGGGCTTAGTTTTTTTGGTGAGATGTGTTGTCCTTCTCTTGGAAAGGGAGGTTTCTGTATACCCTCCCTCCCTTCCTTCCTTATTGGTAATTCAGAGAGTATTAAACAAGCTGAAAATGGAAGGGGCAACTCTTAATACTCATTGCTCCCCTATGGCCTTGGCAGATACAGTATCCCCTGCTACAGCAGCTGACAGCAGAACCTTGGGAACCTCTGCCCCTGTGCTGTGGTCTGCTGTTCCAGGAATAGGAAGCCCTAGTCCACCTGGACTTAGTCTCTACATCTGCACGCACGGCTTCTGAAGACATCGCCATAGCTCTTTTTGGGGTATCACAGAAAGTGGTGGATGTTCTGGTGGCTGTTACAAAATTGTGCACCAGACATAACTGTTCCATGAAGTGGAAGTGGTTTGCTTTATGGCCCGCTCCACATAACCTGTATCCATTTACCTGTTCAGTCAGGTACTAGAGTACCTGCTGTCCTTATCAAATTCAGGCCTCCAGTATTTCTCAGTCAGGGTGCACATGGCTGCTATATCAGCTTTCCATGTGTCTGTGGATGGTTGTACAGCTGCTGTGCTGGAGGTAGCCCATACATTATTGAGGCATTTTCATATTCAAAATACAGTCCCAGCTTGGGACCAGATTTTTATTTTGGAAAAGCTGATTTTGGCTCCCTTTGAGGCAGCCGCGACTTGTGGCTTAAGCTTTCTTTCTTGGAAAGTGTTGTTTTTTAGTTGCAATCACTTCTCAAAGGATTTCAAAGCTACAGGCTGTAATGTGTGAGCCTCCTTATTTGATTTTCCATGAAGACAGGGTATCTTTGTGTACTACTAACCCTAAGTTTCTAGCAAAGGTGGTGTCAGAGTTTACTTTAAACCAAACCATCCACCTGCCAGTGTATTATCCAGAGCATACAATCCAGGGGAAGTATTGCTCCATACCTTAGACGTGCATAGAATACTCTGGAACTGCACACACCATACAGAGGACTGCAGAAAGTCCTTGCAGCTTTTTTTTTTTGTTTGCCCCTGGGAAAGAGGGTGCTCCAGTTTCTAAATCATGCTTGTCCAAATGGCTAGCACACTGTATTATGCTCTGTTGCAGCAAGTACAGTAATGAGCTTCCTGGTGTGGTTCTTGATCATTCTACCAGAGGCATGGCCACTTCTGTAGCTTGTTTTCTGAATGCTTCCATTGCAGAGGTCTGTGCAGCTGCCACATGGACTACTGTCTACACTTTCATTAAGTACTACAGTCTGAACATTGTCTGCCGTAGATGAGCTGGATTTGGCCTAACTGTGTTACAAGGCCTGCTATCATAAGCCTGTAGGCTCCAGCCACCGTGACTGTTTGTTTATTTTATTTATTTGTATTTCAGATGACACCTTTGAGCCGAGGGCTCTTTTACAAAGGTTTCGCGTCAAGGCAATAAGGACAATAAGGTACAAAACATAACATGATCATTACAATGGAACTTACAAAAAAAAAAGACAAGGTTACAGTAATAGCAACCAAAGGCATTGTCAAGGAATTGTTGCAAGTTAATTGTACAGTACAAGTCATAGGTGGCTCAGTGAAGCTTTGTTAGGAGTGGGTTAGTGGGAAGAGAGAAAGAAGAGTGGTGGTGGTGAGGGGGTGGTATGGGAGACGGAGAGAGGGAGATGGGGAGAAATGGGGAGGGCATTGCGTTGGGTATGTGGTAGATGGGAAACAGCAAGGGAGGAGGAAAGGGGGGGATGAAAAGGAAAAGGAGACAGATTCATCCTGTACCCAGTAATGGGGGGTAGGAGAGGAGGACGAGCTGAGGCAGTGAGGAGGGATGCTTGAGGGTAGTATGCCTGGAGGGGATTATAAGAAGCAGTCACAGAAGGCATTAACCACGAGGTGTTGACGCAGTTTACACTTAAAAGCACCAATCGTGGCAATGTTGGAGATTTCTGTAGGTAGCAAGTTGAACCAGGTGGAGGCTCTGACAAGGTAAGAACGCTGAGCTTGAGAGGTCTGACAGCGAGGTATTGTAAAGGTTAGACTGTCCGATCTTCTAGTTAGGTGGGACTGTTAGCTTTTGGTACTGCTTGGGACTTATTCCAGTTGTGTGGCCTGATGAGAGATGTCCTCAAAGAAGATAGAACAGTTACACAAGAACTTGTGTAACAGTAGATACTCGAGAGAATCTCTCATCAGGTCCTGCTGTCGCACCCTCCTTCATCCCTTAGGAGTTACGATAGGGGACCTTTGTACTTCTGTCTCCATTCTTATTGGTTCCAGCACTCTTGTTTCGCCTGGTCTGTGGAGTGCTGTCGTCTCTGTTGGTTCCCTGTGCGGAGGTCCTCTTGAGCATGATCTCCAGTGTGAAACTGAGGAGAGGAGGGGCTGCCCACATTTATGTATATGCTGACACCTGATGTCATCGTGGCTGGGCCCTGGCTGACTGCTTGCAAAAGTTTCTATGTGATCCTAGTGCTGGCACAGTTATAGTTCTAAAGGTGTGGCCTGATGACAGATTCTCTGAGATCTACTTTTACGGTTTTAAGTTCTTACACAACTGTTATTTTCTTAACCATCAAAACACAGTGCCTGCCCACGTGTCCTAATTGCTCAATGAGTTGAGAACCTGGGTGATATTCAGGGTACGTGGACTCATTCCAGCCTAGCATAGATCTTTCAAGAATCTGTTTTTTCCATTGAGTACCACTCTTGGGTCTTGTAACAAAAGATGACAGGACTTCACAGGAACAATAACGTCTAAGTCTAGTTGCGCCGATGCCATAGGTGATGTTTCAGACGAACATTTTGGTCAGTGGACAGCTCTCATGATGTAGTGTCTTCTGCACACCTTATGTGCCATATATGGGCAAGAGACATCCTTGAGTGTGGTCAATGCCTTTTCTTGTGCTGTGGTCTATGCCTTGTACCGATACGATTCTCTTTTCAGATACGGTATTCACTTTTGGCGCTGGAGCAAGTGTTGGTGCCGAAAGTGGAGTGCAAAGTAGTCACCATGCAGTGCCTGTGGGCTTCCTCCTTAGCAGAGGATGAGCAGGATTGTAATGCAGAACTCACTGATAAGGAAATAGAGGATTAGGAAGTGTGTCCTTCGAATCCAGAGTTAATTCTGCTTGCTCAGACACTGCAGACTTTTTTGGAGGGTCTCTTTCCAGTCACTGCTGAAGATATGCACAATGTTCAAGGAGAGGATGGAGGAACTTGATCTGTATCCGCTGGAAATTAGGAGGCAGATGGGGATATGATCAAGACATTTAAATCTTTGAAAGGGATAAACAAAGTGAGGGAAGGGTGTACCTTTTGGAGGAAAGAAAGTCCAAAACTAAGGGTCACAGCTTGAAGTTGGAAGGAGAAAAGTTCAGAGGTAATAGGAGAGGATACTACTTCACGGAGAGGATGGTGGCCCCCTGGAACAGCCTTCTGGAAGAGGTGGTGGGGGTCAAAATGGTAGGGGAGTTTCAGAGGTCATGGGAAAATTACATGGGATTAACCAGAAGAGGGAAGGGATAAACCTGGAAAATAAGAGGAGAGGGGGGCTCAGGGGAGGGGTAAAAGGAGTTAGGTCTAGGATACATACAGGGGTTGGATTAGAACAGACTGAATGGTCCAGTAGGGTCCTTTTCTGTTATCAGATTTCTGTTTCTGTGTTCTGAATTTCAAGACAACAGCTGTAGATTAAGCTAAGAAGATGCAAATGAATTATCTTAATATAACCCTGGACCACACCAGTCTACTATACCCGTCTTTATAGCAGACACTGTTACCATTGCTAAGAATGTTCTCTCAAAATACATATATAACTGATGTTTCCTGTTTTTAAATCTCATCTCAGTAAAAATGTTGACAAGAATGTCGATCGCTTTGATAGAATTTTCTGTGCAGCCTCCCGTCAATGGGTGTTATAAGTTTGAATTCGTGGGGAAAACCAGTGTTCACTTCACTTACTCTAGGCCTTTGAATTGCAAGTTACCAGTCCCACATTTCAAGGTATTAATACTCTGTGGAAAATGCTCAGAGCTGTCATAGAAAGCCTTCCAGAGTCTTCCTCGAAGCAGGATAATTTTGGTGGTTATTACACACGGGTTTCAATCTCATAGCCACCAATTAAGGGCTGCTGTAGATGCCTCTGATGCAGCAACTCATGCAGCCACTGCCAGTATTTGCATCCAGGGGCACTCCTGGCTGAGAGTGGCTGAGTTTGCCTCTGATGTCCAATAGAAGATCAAGAATGTTCCATTTAACGGAAGATATCTTTTTGAGCAACGTGGAGGAGGCCCTTCAGGAATCTAATGAATAGAAAATGATACTTAAACAGCTGATGCCTTTGGGAAAACTTTAGAAAACATAATATTTAGAAACAGGTCAGTCTGTATTTCATTCATTTATCTTCTGTATATTTATCCTTGCCATTATTTATTACTAAGGAAATTCTTACACAAACAAGATCTTGAACTCTGAGTTAATCTGCCTCTATAGCATATTCCCTACTTAAAATAATAATGCTGTATTGTGACATCACAGTCTGTTGTCATGGGAATAACTGATGTCATAAGCAGAGTATTATGACATCAGGTTGGGAAGAAGCAGTAGGTGCTAATGAACCCTCAAGGGACAGCTATCCTGTTTTCAAGTATATGACCTCATTCAGTAATAAATTAGGGGGATAAGATATACAGAGCTAATAAGAAAAATAAGCATTTTTGTGTCCAAATATGTTTTTCAAAGTTCTTCTTGAGGCGTCAGCTGCTATTTAAGGATATGAAGAATATCCACGCCCCTTCTGAGTGTTAGAAGACGTGGCTTCTTCCAGCAGTAACAGCCATTTTGTGGCAAGCCCCCCTCATCAAGGCTTCCACCAACAGTTTAAGCATAAGCACTTCCAGCAGCAGCAATAGAGAAGGCTGAAGGCACAAACAGTGAAGCCACCTAGCTCTACCCTGTGATAGGATACTAGTCCCATGTGTGCCTTAGCTGCCCGAACTGGCTCATTCTTGTCTCATTGGGGGAAGGGGGAAAAGCCCCGTTACATCAGCATCTGGGGGCCATTACCATGGACACGTGGATTCTGAAGAATATTTTAGATGGTTACTCTGTAAAACTGGTAGAGAATCTATGGGCTGTCCCCTAGAGAAGCTGTGTCAACTGACAGACCTGATGGCAGACTTCCTTTCCTTGGAGGTAGCAGAGCTCCTTCAAAACAAGGCAGTAGAGAGAGTGCCAGAGTCAAACTAGGACAAAGCAATATCAGTACGTGTCTTACAGTAATCTTTCAGAGGTTTAGAACAACATACATTCCTTAAAGCAGCAGTACTACGAAAAAAAACTCTTCGCTTTTTTTGACAGTTTATTCCCTGTGCCCTGCTAATCATATAAGTGGTACTCTTTCTCGCCAGCATTGTACTATCGCTGAGTAATTTGCTCTGTTATTCTCTGCTTTTGTTTACATTTCTGCCACTAAGCATGTTGCACTGGAACCCCCTCTGCTGCCAACTGCACATGTGAATGACTTACAGGGACTTCGGGAATGGTTGTTGTTGTCAAAAGACGTGATGTGACCGGTAGAAAAAGCGGAGATGAAAATTAGTCAGCCGCCATATTTGTTGTAGCGCTACAACCATTCAAATAAATCGCAAATATCTAAAAAACTAAAAATGACTGGGAAAAAAACATTTACAGGTATAGAAACTGGAACTTTGGCCGCATGCATACAGCTGAAAAACATGATTTTGATATCTCACTTCCTGATTTCGTAGTACTGCTGCTTTAAAATGTAAAAAAAAAAAAATAATAATAAATAAATAAATCATGGCCAGACCTTACTGGTTTGTGTAGACCGCATCAGCTTTTCATATCATGAGTGATTCAAGGATTTATAATATCTGCAGCTTCTCCCATATAATTTCTGCAGTAGCAGCTTCAACTTTGAACTCTCATCAGAGAGCTTGGAACAGAAAAAAAAAAACTATGTCTGATATAATTTATTTTTTCTTTGTTGTTCCATATTACTGGGATAGTCATTAACTGCTTGTTTTTTATAAGCAGTACCCACCAAACAATTTGGGAGGAAGAGAATATTCCTTTGATTTTGCTACCTATTGCTTTACTGCAGCCTGAAGCACCATGTGTGTCCAATGTGAAATGTTTTGTCATTGTGCGCAAAAAAGACCCAAGTTAATGCTTTACTCAAAGTAGAAACTAAGGCACTTACCCTCTCTGTCCAAGAGGCTGCTACAGCCCTTGTTTAAAAAAACAACAACAAAAAAAAACGCTTCGATCAAAGTTTCACAGCCGTGTAGGCATATGCTGTACATGTTCTAACGCATCTAGCCACAGTCATCTTGGAAGCCTTTTGACCCTTTTTGCTCCAGATAACACAAACGAGGCTCTCAGATTTCCAAAAAGATGTACCAGATGTTTTTTTACCGCTCTGCAGATGTCTGCTTGCTATAAGTTAATTGCCTTTCTTAGGCATTCTCAGGCTTTGGACAAAAAGATAGGAAGGTTTACTTATTATCCTACTGAGGAAACTCGGTGGGAAGCTTAGAAAGGCAAGAAGGAACTATACGTAACACTACCTTATCCTGGTGGAATATCAGATGTGCTTTTCTTGCAGGAGAGTAAATTTCTTTGAGAAAACATGTCTTGGTAACAGTGTCCTCTGAAACTTGTCAGAGGCTGAAGTGGAGGCTCGCAGAGTGCTTTGAGAACAGCACTAAGATCCCAAGATGGATCCAGGGATCTAGAGATTTTCTTTGTTATACTACTAAGAGCTCTAAAAAATCAACTAATGTAAGATTTAGACCCTAGGGGTGATGCTTATAAGGACTGAGTACCACCCTCAAAGCTGAGACCTGTATCCACAAGGTATTTTCAGATGTCAAATGTTTTATTTAAAACAGGGCCCCATATCTGTAAGTGCCATTTGCGAGGGGAGGGGGTGGGTGAGGCAGTGTGGTGTGGGGGGAAACTGGTGCCAAAAAAGTGGAGCTCTGATGGAGGTTACAGGTCACCTTCGACTAGGGTAAAATGAGGCGGCAGTTACTTGGGAGAGGCAGTCACATTAAGTGCTAGAGGCGAGGAATAGTCAGAGTTGCTTTTTAAAGGGACCAAGCGTCGCAGTTGCAAGTGTTTCTTTAAGGGTATTGTACCACTGAGGAGCCCTGTGTGTGAACGACCTCTGACCCATTGTGGTCCAGTATCTGGGGACCTGGAAGGTTTGATATAGAGCACTGCGTGTAAGCTGGGTGCTGTTGTTGGCAGTAAGGAGCTTTGCCACTCCTGATGGCATGAGCCGTAGGAGAACTTTTTTGGTTAACAAGCAGGCCTGGTATTGTATTCTACCAAGGAGTGGTAGCCATCCAGCCTGGGCGTACAGATCACAGGTGTGTGTTAAGCGGGCGGCACCCATTAGAAGCCTACAGGTCTTGAGTGTCACCGATATCCTCCGGAGGGCAGTAGGGGAAGCAGAGTCATAGATGCCTAGACCGTAGTCGGCGATGGAGGTGACAGAGCTATAGATGGCCAGTCTAAGGGCATCAGTGGTCATGCAGTGTTTGTGCTTGTGGAGCAGGCTGACCTGTACGTTGGTGGCCTTAGCTACATTGCCAATGTGCAGCGTGTAAGAAAGGGAACTGTCCAAGGTGATGCAGAGATATTTAAACTCAGGAACATGTTCAAGTGAAGTCCCCACGTAGTTCTTGATGGTGAGGGACAGAGGTTTATAGTTACTCAGTGCGTTGTAGAATGTCATGACCTTAGTTTTGCTGTAGTTCAGGACAAGTTTGTGTGAGCTAAACCACTCTTCAACAGCTTGAAATCACACTGCAACTGACTCTCAGGTTGTTTAGAGTCTTGGTTGCTAGTAAACAGTACTGCATCGTCCACATAGAGTAATATTCTTTGTTGGCAGATGCTAGGGAGACTGCTCAGGAAGACAGAAAAGAGTAATGGCCCCAGTATAGACCCCTGCGGGACACGTGAGAGGACTGGTTTTTCATCAGAGGTGACGCCAGCAAACCTAACATGTTGGACTCTTCCCCCGAGGTAGCTAGCAAACCAGGGCAGTGCATCCTTGGAGAGCCTGAGAGTGGTCAGTTGCCTGAGTAGGAGTGGGTGGTTAACAGTATCAAAGGCCTTTGTCAGGTCAATGAATACTGCCCCCACAAAAAAAAAAAAAAAACAGATTTCTGGTCGAGGGTGTGGATGAATCCGTAATTCCAACAGTGCCCTGATGGTACTATGCCCTTTCGGAAGCCATGCTGTTCTGGGCACTGGATTTCATATTTGTCCAGGAACTCGACAGGCTGGTCCGAGACTATACATTCCAGAGCTTTAGATGGGGGGGGGTGGAGGATGGAGATGGGCCTGTAGTTGGTGTACAGTGGCTTGTCTCCACTTTTGTTTACAGGTGTGATAGTCGCCTGTTTCCAGAGTGATGGGAATTGAACCAATCTTAGTGAAAGGTTGAAGATCTTTGTCAGGGGTTCAAGGATTTTGTCTAGGACTAGTACAAGCAACTTCAAGTTGAGTGAGTCATCACTGTAGCCAGTTTTGCGGATGGCCTTGCATATATAGGTTCTGGCTAAGTGCATTGGGATCTCTTGAGGGAACGATAAGAGAACAAATCAGTAATGTAAGCAGGAACCTTTAGTTTAGCATATTTCCACATGAAGGTTAGTATATGCAGCTGCCTCACTTGCTCCAGAGGCAACCAATGATGAGTTTTTAACAAAACGCAATAGTGCATTTGCCTTGGGGACGCAAGACAAATTGAGTCAGTTTGATACAGTATGTGTAGCCTCCAGGACAAAGTTTTCAGGAAACCAGTATGCACAGAGTCACCATGATCAAACAAGGGCAGTACCATAGTTTGTACTGTTCTTTGTCTTTTATGCTGGGAGAAATACGCTTTGTTTCTATACAGAAACCCTATCCTAGCATTCACCTTTTCCAAAACATTTAAGTTGTGGTCCCATTTCAGGTTTCCATTGAACTATGAACCCCAAGTATGTTTAATTTGAAACATTCTACAGTTTTCTTTGTTTAAAAGTAAAAATGGAAATATGTGCATTTTGCCTATTTCTACTTACAGAGTCAATATGTAAAAGTTGAGTTTTTTATAAGAGTATGTTATCACAAAAAAGCGCTGAATCTCATCAAAAGCCAGCTGTATCTTAGACTATAACCTTGTGACATCTGGCTCCAACTATACACAGCCGTGTCATCTGCATAAGGATGAAACGTGTTAAGATGTTGAATTTTAAGATCATTGATAGAGTGAAGAGGTGTGGCTCCAGAACAATCATTTTTTTATTTTTTTCCCCCAGTTTAGTCCTCTGATGGAAACAAGTTGACACCTGCTTGTTAAATAAGTAGTAAGTCAATTGACAAGTGTGCTAGAAAAGACCAGTGTGTTTTTTATCTTAATTAGAAATTAATGGTCTGTTGCGTCAAAGGCCTTTTTTTTTCATTCAGATATAACTTTTGAGTACAGTGCTCTTTTTCAAAGGTTCCACATCAACAGACAGCAGGACAGTACAGAGGTGAAACATTACAAATTGTTTATTAAACATGGCGATAAGGTAGAGAAATAGTACAATTTAATAAACTATGCACAACAGTTGCAAATACACAAAAACAAATGAACTAAAGTACAGCAAAGAACAAACCTTAAAACACAGCGATTGCTAAGTCTGAAAATTGAGAGGTAAGCAGTCAAGAGAAATGGCCTTTGTCAGCATAGCAGTATTCTGTGTGTGTGTGTGGTGAGGGGGGTGATGGGAGAAAAAAGGGGGTAAGGACCATAGAGGCCCAATAAAGTGCAGTAGAGTGCTCGTTGACTAGGTTGTCAGACAAGGCAATAAGGTGGAGCAAAGGGAGAGAGCAGGAAGAGAGAATAGATGGAATTGAGGATATACAATTTAGGGGAGAGCTGGAAAGATGAAGAGCTGTTGGAGCGGATACTCTGGGAATAGTGGGGGAAGGAAAAGGGGATCCATAGGTCAGAGGGGATAAGGCTAGAGGAACCAGAAGAAGAGGAGCCAACTGTCACAGGTAAGTTAAAACCAGGAGTGAGAGTGGAGAGAGTGGCTATAGCAGGAGCAAAAGATAAGACACAGTCCTGCAGGCACAAGCTCCAGCTAAGGGAAGGAGTTGCTTCAGTTTGTTGTTGAAGAAAGGAAGGCTGTCAAGGTTGAGTATATGCACGGGGACCTCATTTAACCAAAGAGGAGCCCTATATGCGAAGGACCATTGACCAAGTGAGGTTCTTCTAAAGGGACAGTCAGGGGACATCTAGCCATGCCCCTTGTCATGTAGCTTGAGTTGCTTGGTTGCAGTATATCTTGAATGCAGGGAGGGGTTTTCCCAGGGAGGTTTTTTTTTTTTGCCCCAGTAGGCACGTTTGGTACTTTGTTCTATTACTCCGGTTAAGCCAATTAGTTTGTTCATAGAGCATACATGAATGTGTGAGGTTGTCAGCACCCAGGGTGAGTCTGCAGGCTTTGTTGAGGGTTGTCACAACTCGCTTGAGTGTGGTGTCAGAGACTGCTCCATAAACTACCAAGCCATAGTCAATTGACAAGAGTGAACTAGAGTGAAAGTTGGAGAGCAGAGGATGTTGGGTGGTATTTGTGTCTGTATAGGACACCCAATTTGGTATTGACCGCTCTGACAACCTGATCTATATGCTGTGAGAAGGAGAGGGTATGGTGGATGATGACTCCTAGTTATTTGAAGAAGTACAACTGTTCGGGGACTTGGAGAGGTTGATGAAAATTGCACCGCTGCTACCATTCCACTATCCAGTGCTCTGCACATATCACTATTAACTTTCACAAAGGCAGTAGTGCCATGGCTTGACCTAAAGCCAGTTTGATTTGTATTCAGAATTTGGTAATTTGCTAAATAATAAAAAATTTGCTTTTCCACCAATCTCTCTAAGACTTTTGACACAACAGAAGACAGATTGGATCAGACCACACCTGCGGAACTGTAAGCTGCCAGGTGCTAGGACCACAAGAAAACATTTGCAAGCAGTCCACAAGGGGCCACCCACAATGACGTCAGCTGCTACATAAATGTGGGCAGCCCCTCCTCTCCTTAGTTCTTTTCCCACAGTCGACCATACTCGTTGGACCGCTGATGGAAACACCACTACAGTTCCCGCTGCTTAATTATTTTTTTTTTCCATAGCGCAGTATTCACTTTTACGAGTGATTTTTGATGACCTGTATGTTGTTGAAGGAACTGTCGAAATTGTTCTGGTACTGCGAATGCTGTGAGATCTACACCAGTGATTCCCACAATGTCTGTCTGTCACCTAGGCCTGGACCACAGTGTGAAAGCCTACTTGATCTGCAGGGGTTTAAATTTTGCCACCAGACGATGCCGTAAAGGGGCCCTAGATAAGTGACTCCTAAAGCAACAGGAAGCCCACATGGAGGAGTTCCAGCAGAAGAGCACCGCTGCATTGCCAACCCACTCTTCTCGGTTCAGGTCCTTGTAAACCTGGGAAGCATCACCCAGAAGCCACAAACACCAGAAGAACACCTCCCTGGTGGGCAGAGGGTGACTGTGAAAAGGCAGAGGTACTAAACAAATATGATTGCTCAATATTTACAAATGAAGAGGGGGAGGTACCTAAAACAAACAATAGAAACACTCTGGATACAGAAGTTGATACCAGCCCATTTACAGAAGAAAGGGTTCTAAAAGAACTCTTAAAACTGAAGGTGGACAAAGCAATGGGGCCTGATGGGATTCAGCCCAGAATTCTAAAAGAACTAAAGGTAGAACTAGTGACACCACTGACTACCCTCATGGGAGGATGGGTGGTACCTGAGGACTGGAAGAGGGCAGATGTGATTCCCCTTCACAAAAGTGGGAGCAGGGCAGAAGCAGGAAACTGCATACCTGTTAGTTTAACCTCAGTGATAGGGAAAATGATGGACTCACTTCTGAAGGAAAGAATTGTCTTACCTAGAGGCCAGAGGGGCACAGGACTCAAGGCAGCATGGATTCACAGCGGGAAGGTCATGCCAGATGAATCTGATAGATTTCTTTGACTGGGTGACCAAAGTAGTAGATCAGGGAGGGGCTGTGGACATGGCCTACCTAGACTTTAGCACGGCATTTGACACAGTCCCACACAAAAGATTAATATACAAGTTAGCCAGCCTGGGAGTGGGTCCCAAGATGATAGCCTGGGTAAAGAATTGGCTGGAGAATAGGACACAGAGGGTAATAGTAAATGGAGTCCACTCTGAAGAAAGTGGTGTTACTAGTGGGGTACTGCAGGGTTCAGTATTAGGACCGGTCTTCTCGGTATCTTTATAAGTGACATTGCAGAGGGACTGGAAGGAAAAGTATCTCTCTTGCAGATGACACAAAGATCTGCAACAGAGTTGATGCACAAGGTGGGGTGGAAAGGATGAGAAGGGACTTGGCAAGGTTATAGGAATGGGCAGATGTATGGCAGCCTGGATTCAATGCTAGGAAGTGCAAGGTAATGCACCTGGGAAACAAAAACCCATTGGAAGAGTACACAACGGGGGATGAGATAACTAACAACAACAAAAATGGAAAGGGACCTGGGGGTAATCATGTCAGATGACTTAAAGGTGGGCAAGCAATGTGAGAGGGCAGTAAGGAGGGCTGGGGGATACTGGGATGCATAGGGAGAGTCATCACCAGTAGAAAACAGGAAGTTATCCCTCTGTACAGACAGCTGGTGAGACCCCATCTGGAGTACTGCGTACAGTTCTGGAGACCCAATCTCTGCAAGGACATAGGATGGAGACTATCCAGAGGAGGGCAACTAAAATGGTGCGGGGTCTGCACCGGAAGACACATGAAGAGAGACTAAAGGAGCTTAATATGTATAGCCTCGAGGAAGGGGGAGAGGGAGACATGATAGAAATTTCAAGTACCTCAAGGGAATCAACAAAGTCCAACAGGGTAGCATCTTTCAAAAAAGAGGTGTACACATCAAGGGAATCAACAAAGTCCAAGAGGGTAGCATCTTTCAAAAAAGAGGTGTACAACAACAAGGGAGCACGATTTGAAGATGGGGGGGGGCAGGTAAGGAAGTATTTTTTCACAGAGAGGGTTGTGGATGCATGGAACGGCCTTCCGGAGGAGGTTGTGGAGTCAAAAACAGTGGTGGAATTCAAGCATGCCTGAGACAGTCATAAGGCAATTCTAGGGGTTGGGGTAGAAAGAAGTAGGCTGCTGGTTAACTAGGATCTGCAGCTTATCCATTAGGTAGGGAAATGGGCAGACTGGGTGGGCCAAGCGGTCCTTATCTGCCGTCAAATTCTATGTTTCTGTGGCGCGTTCCATGTCACCCCTCTGTACGACTTCCTCTGCGCTGTCGACCGCTATGGCGGCAATGCTGCTCACCCCCAACCCCGACTGTCAACACAACTCCAAGGTTGGAATTGGCACTACAAGGCTTAGTACGGCTGGTACATCACTGACAACATCGGGGACTTAGCTAGCCTCCCCTGTGACATCCAGGCAGTTCTGTCTTCCTTCACAGACATGCTTAGATGCCTGCTACCTCCTCCCCCTGTTTCAGGGGCCTGTCAATGGGGTCTTCTGCTAACCCCCTCCTGTGACGTAAACTAGAGCCTTGCCTCAGCCACCTCCTAGGGCGCCGCCAACCTCACCTGCACGTTCCTTACAGCCCCTTGACCAGGCTGACTATTTTGAATGTAATCCTGATTTTATAATGCAGAATGATGAAGAGGAACCTAAGGACTATGTTGAGAGCCCTTATGAAAGGGGCACCAGCTCTGCCCACCTGCAGTGAGGACTCTGTGGTCCACACTCTAAGATCCCCCACCAGAGGGCCCAACTTTCCTCACCATGATGCAACAGTCACAGGCTGCTATGAGTTTCGACCTAGAGGAGCAGGTCACCACCAAGAAAAATTTAATAGATTTCTTGGTATTGCCCGATTCTCACCTTATTGTGATACCACCTCTCCTCCTTGGGCTAGAGGATGCCACTTTTGCTGCCTAATACAGGCCAAATGTCATTCCAGCTGTACTAAGGAAGGCAGTCAAAATGTACGTGGCTCCTTCTGGGAAGCCATTCTTTGCCACCCAGTCCGAGGCAGACTCTGTGATTATTAATGCTGCCCATGATGGATCAAGGGCACCTGAGAACCTGAGCTCCCTCTTTCCTGATAGAATCCAGGAGGTTGGATGTGCTAGGCAAGAGGACTTTTGCCTTAGCTTCCCTGGGCCTTTGAATTGCTAACTGTCAGGCCCACATGATTATCAGAACACACTCTGGAGAAGACCAAGGCAGTTGCACAAACTTTACCAAACAAGAGCTCCTTAAGGTTGTTACAACTGCAGCTGTTGCAGCAAAGTGGCCTGTGATATTTCAGATGCTTCGGGCATCTGTCTAAGGAGGTACTCTTGGCTCAGGGTGGCAGGATTTGCAAATGACATGTAACAGTGCATTCTAAATGCCCCCTGTAGAGGACATAAACTATATGGTTCTAATGTCCAAGACATTCTTTCTAACCTTTAGGCAGGACCCTAATGTCAGTGCATTCACTCTACCATAACCAGCCAAGGGGTAGGTAGAAGGTACCCTTTCATCCAGCTGGTGTTAGACACTGTCCAGCCATGAGACAGTAAGGTAAGGGAGCAGGGCCCTTGCCCACACCAGGCACCACCCCAGGTTCCCATTCAAAAGCCCCTACAGGTGGTGACGCAGGACGAGCCGTGACAGCCATCTAGCTCCACCTGACTGACTCCTTGTACAGCCCCCAAGCACCATAACCTCCAGGGGTGGCTGTAGGGGGTCATCTCTCCCTTTACTTAACTCCGTGGAAGGAGGTGACAACAAATGTCTGGGTTCTAAAAATCGTAGAACAAGGACATGCTCTAGAACTTTTGAACACACCTCCAGATCATCTACCAATGCCAACTCACTATTCTCCAGACCACCTTCCTCTGCTCCTGGAGGAAATTCGGACTTTGCATCAAAAGAAGACCATACAGCCTGTGTCCTTCACACAAAGAAACACAGGGCTCTACTTCTGCTACATAGATACATAGACTTTGACGGCAGATAAAGGACCATTTAGCCCACCTAGTCTGCCCATTTCCCTACCTAGAGGATAAGCTGCAGATCCTATTTAACCAACAGCCTATTTCTTCCGACCCCTCACAAAAATTTCCTTATGTCTGTCCCATGCATTCTTGAATTCTCCCACAGTTTTAGACCCCAAAACCTCCTCAGGAAGGCTGTTCCATGTGTCCACCACCCTCTCTGTGAAAAAATACTTCCTCACATTGACCCTCAGCCGTCCCCCCTCTTTCTTCAAATTGTGTCCCCTTGTTCTTGCACATCTTTTTCTGATAGATGCTACCCTCTTGGACTTTGTTGATTCCACTGAGGTACTTAAACGTTTCTATCATGATCCCCCCCCCCTTCCTCAAGGGTATACATATTAAGCTCCTTTAGTCTGTCCTCGTATGGCTTCTCTTGCAGACCCTGCACCATTTTAGTTACCCTCCTCTGAATTACCTCTATCCTGTCTATGTCCTTGCGGAGATGGGGTCTCCAGAACTGGACGCAGTACTCCAGATGGGGTCTCACCAAGTGTCTGTACAGGGGGATAACAACTTCCTGTTTTCTGCTGGTGATACCTCTCCCTGTACATCCCAGTATCCCCACAGCCCTCCCTACCGCCTTCTCGCATTGCTTGCCAACCTTAAGGTCATCTGATATGATTACCCTAGGCCTCTTTCCATTTTTGTTGTTGTTACTACCTCCCCCACATTGTGTAATCTTCCCCTGGGTTTTTGTTTCCCAGGTGCATTACTTTGCACTTCTTTGCATTGAATCCAAGCTGCCATACTTCTGACCATTCCTCCAACCTTGCCAAGTCCCTTCTCATCCTTTCCACTCCTTGTGTATCAACCCTGTTGCAGATCTTTGTGTTATCTGCAAAGAGGCATACTTTTCCTTCCAGTCCCTCTGCAATGTCACTTATAAAGACATTAAAAAGGACTGGACCCAGTACTGAACCCTGCGGTACCCCACTAGTAACCCCTCTTTCTTCAGAGTAGATTCCATTTACAATTATCTTCTGTGTCCTGTTGTTCAGCCAGTGTTTTACCCAGGCTACCACCTTGGTACCCACTCCCAGGCTGGTTCATTTGACTACTAATAGTTTGTGTGGGACTGTCAGATGCCTTGCTAAAGTCTAGGTAGGCCATGTCCACAGCCCCTCCCTGGTCTACTACTTTGGTCACCTAGTCAAAGAAATCAATTAGATTCGTCTGACATGACCTTCCCGCTGTGAACCCATACTGCCTTGGGTCCTGTGCCCCTCTGGCCTCTAGGTACTCAAAAATGCTACTTCCTCATCCCGAAATGGAAGGAGATCTGCAGCCTGTTCTAGATCTTGGGGACCTGAACATCGTCATAGAGTACAAAAAGTTCAGAATGGTCACCCTGCAAGGCCTACTCCCAGTGCTACAAGCAGGGGATCGGATCTGTTCCCTTGATATGAAGGATACCTACCTTCATATCAAAATTCGCAAACCAAACAGAAAATATTTGAGGCTCTTGTTCCAGGGAGAACATTACCAGGTCAGAGTATTGCACTTTGGCTTGTTGTGTGAGCCATTGGTCTATACCTAATGTTTGGCTGTGGTGGCAGCAGCCCTTTGCAGGGAAGGTGGCTGTCCTTCCCTACCTGGACCACTGCCTATTGAAAGCCCAGTCCAAGGATCAGCCCCTGCACACATTAGCTCAAACGAGGCAGATGTTTGATGCCCTGGGGGTGATTGTCAGCGTACCTAAGTCTGTGCCGATGCCTTGTCAGCACCTGCAGTACAAAGGAGCAGTTTTGAACACAGCACAGGGTTCAGCCTTTCTGCCTTGGACAGAGCCCAATGCCTGATGCCCAGGCACAGCTGGTACACGACAGCCGGTATGTCTCAGCCAGGACATTCCTTTGGCTCCTGGGCCTTATGACACTGGCCATTGTCAGAGTACACTTGGCCAGGCTGTACATGAAGATTCATCAGTGGACTCCTTAAGAATCCAATGGGACCAGCCCACAGATAACTTAAAACACAATTCTAAGCACTTCTCCTGTCCGCAAAGTGCTCAAGTGGTGGATGGAACCCAGCAATTTTCTTTGAGGATATGTCTTGCAGCAGGTCACACACTAGGAACCTCCACCGTCCGGCACCAGGGTCGCATGGAAACTTTTTCAGTAGCAGTCTGCCTAGGGATGCCCACGACAATCAGCATTCCCCTGTATAGTCATGGGCAGCCCCATGCACTCCTCAGTTCATTTCCCGCCATCGACCATTGTGCTTTGGACTTGTGGAGCACCGTCGCTTCAGCTGACTGCCATTTTCTAGAACAAGAGTTCAGTTTATTTTCTCACCCTAGTTTTCTATCACTTTAGTCGTAAAGTGATCTCTCATTCTCTCCTTTATGTCCTCAAATTCCTTCTTCGGATGCTGCAGTTGTGGGCTGTAGATCTATGACAAGGATCTGCAAAACACCTGCGTTCATTGCCTCAGTGCTGCTTAGGCATACGGAAATCTGCAGCGGGTTTAACTAAGCCACCCTCTGACATCGTCTAGAGGAGCTTAAGGCCTTCCTGATGGAGCAGAAGGCCACTATACTGGACCTTCCTCAGGATGCACAGTCACAGTGGTGCTTGTCTGACAGTGGTGATGGCCATTCTTGGTCGAGTACTCAACCCGTCCTATAATGATGGAGATGCAGGTCCCCTAGCTGGTACCCCAGACTTCCCCCATTTCGTCGGTCCTTCCACCTCCTTTTCAGACACCGGAGCCACAGTAACCCCCACCACTTCCCTAGGGTGCCCTGTCCGTGCCAATGACAGTGGATGTGACAGTGCATGTCCAGGCCCTGTTTTCTTCTGTTCTGGACCTTGTGCAGAGGGTGGTCCCGCCCCTAGCCCCATCACCAGCAGGACCCCCTCCGCCACCTGTGGCGGCATCTGACCTGCCCCTTAACGATCGTTGTCATCCTTGGTTCATTCCTCTGAGCCCAGGGATGACAGTGACTACCGTCCTGATTTCCTCCTCCCTGAGGAGGAGGACGATGGGGATGCAGGAACTAGAACCCCCTCCAGCACCTCACAACCCATGCTTCATCACTGTAATGCAACAGCTGCAGGTCGCCATGAGCTTAGTCAGCAGAACAAGATGTTTCTAGGCGGAACCTGGCACATTACTTAGGCCTGCCAGAGTCCCCACCCCTCATCATTCCTCCCATCACTGATACATAGGAGGATGCCATACTAGCTGCCTGGTACAGGCATGACCTGGTTTTCCCTCTGCCCAGGACGGCGGACAGATTGTACCAGGTTCCTTCAGTGCTGCCTTTCTTCTCCGGACCCCCCTCAAGCAGATTCAGTTGTAATAAATGCAGCCCATGATCAGTCCGAAAGACCCCAGCATCTTAGCTCCCTCCTTTCTGATATGGTGTCCAGGAAGCTGGACCTGATGGGTAAGAGGATATTCACCTCCTCTACTCTAGTCATAAAAGTCCTAAATTATGTGGGCCACATACTGAAGTACCAAAATGACCTCTGGGACTTGTCTAGAGTTGTGTCACAGTCTCTTCCGCACGGGTCCCCAGAAACAGAAAATACACAGTGCCCTCCATTCAGGGGCTGACATGGGCAGGCACCTACTGAGGTCCACTTGTGATGCAATGGAGGCCTCAACAGTGGACATTTACCTCAGAATGTACTCCTGGGGTAGAGTTTTAGGATTTGTGATGAACGTACAGCAGTTCATCCTGAACACTCCCTTCAGGGGCCATAAACTGTTTGGAGGTGATGTGCAGGTTATCCTCAATGACCTACAGGCCTCTCTGGTAGAACCCTTTGCTCTGTTCACTCCCTCTATCACACTCATCAGAAGAATGGATAACAGCTGCCCTTTCGGCACGCTACCCACTGCCCAAGTTCTGCCTCCAAGCAGCTCAGTAAGCAGAGTTTCCATGGCTCTGCCAGCATCCACCTACTCCATCAGAAAGTCCTCCCAAGGTGGAGGTGCAGGCCCCTAGGATTTGGGGGGCGGTTCTCTCTATGTCTGGAAGGGTAGCAGGAGATCACTACAAATGCCTGGGTGCTCCAGCTGATAGAACAGGGTCATGCCTTGGAGTTCCTCCAGATCTCCCTCACAGACCCCTATCTTATCCTCCAGACCACGTTCCCATGCTGCTGGGGGAGATCCATATGTTGCTACAAAAACAGGCCATAGAACTGGGCCCAGAAAGCCAGCAGAACTGGGTTTTCTATTCCCATTTCTTTCTCGGCCCCAAGTCCACCGGGGAACTGTGGCCCATTCTGGACCTGTGCAGTCTGAACCTCTTCATCCAATTCTAGTTCAGGATGGTCTGTCCCGGGATTGTTGTCCTTGCTCCAGCAGATAAACTGCATTTGTTCCTTGGATATGCAGGACGCCTACCTTCAAATCAAGGTTTGTCCTGCTCACAGGAAATTTCTCTGGTTCCGGTTTCAGGACCAGCACTACCACTTCGGGGCCCGTCCCTTTGGCTTATCCTCAGCACCACAGGTTTTTACCATGTGCCTAGCAGTAGTGGTAGCAGCCCTCTGGTGGGCCTCTGTCTTCCCCTATCTAGACAACTAGTTCCTGAAAGCTCAATCCAGGGAACAACTGTTCATGACCCTGACACATACCCTGCAGTTGTTTGCCAGTCTGGGGATCACTGTCAACCTCACCAAATCAGTATTATCCCTTGGCCAGCATTTCCAAGCCCTGGGACATGGCCCAGGGCTTGCGCTTCCCCCAGCCAGGGAGAAGTGACTTGTGGCGCAGGCCTGGGAACTCTACAGCAGTCGATATGTCACAGCCAGGACATATCTCCGGATGTTGGGCCTGATAAGCAGCTGCCATCACCATGGTCCCTCTGGCATGCCTCCACTTGCGCATCCCCCAGTGGACCCTGAGGGTACAATAGGACCAGAAAACTGATGACCTGGAGCAGAGTGTGCTGGTGTCATCACTGGTGAAGGTTTTCTTGTGGTGGCTAGAACCCTACCATTTGCTAAGAGGGGGATATTTTCCTGATTCCTTCCCCTCATCAGGTCCTCACCACAGAATGCCTCAGGGATGGGCTGGGTGGGCACATCTGGGCCCTCTGACGCAAGGAACATGGACCAACGTGTAGACTTCCCTCCACATAAAACATTCCAGAGATGAGGGCCATTCTATGTGCTCTACAAATCTTCCAGAACACCTTTTTTTGGCACCTCTGCTTGTGCAAACAGACAACACAAGCGTGGTCAACTATACAAGGTTTGAAACTGACACCCGCCCACCAAATTTTATTTATTTATTTAAAAGTTTTACTAGGAAAGGCATACTGAGCAGACTACCGCTAGATTCCAGATGCGTCCTGGGGGTTGTTGGGGACGGGATGATGAATACAAATAAAATACAGAGGTACAAAATACAGAATATTGAACTTTCATAGGTTATATACAAAAGATACTAAAATACTAAAAAAATATATACAGGAATATAAACAGTATACACAGCAAGCAACAGGCAGTAATTAGTAGAAAGGGCAGTGACAACTAACTGGGACAGTTAAGCATTTTTAGTGAAACCATAGTTGTGCAGCTGGCGAGTTGGCCCATTCTAGTGTGAGTCTAGGTGGCATGAGCAGTTTGTGGGGACTTGCCCTTTAAGTAGGGAGATTTTTGGCCGAGAGAAGGGAGAGTGCCGGATGTCAGCAGGCAGGTGTGAATGGATTTCAGGATGGGTGGGTAAAAGTTGTTGTGTGCGCCCGTCTGGCACCTTTACTGAGCCAGAACAGTTGCTGCAGTTCCAAGGATAGTGACTACGGTGCGGCTGCCAAAAATTGCCACAGTGAGCTCTAGATGCTCAGGAAAAAGGACCACCAGGAAACGTGAGAGGAAGAGCAGCGCATACTAAGAGTACGTGTGCAGAGTACAAACAGCCTTTGAACAGGCGCCAGCCTTGTCACACGTGAAGGAAGAAAGAGATCTCTGCGCCATACTGAGCATCGGGTTGGTCGAGAGTCGGGCACTGCAAACGCAGTGGTCGAGAAGGGAGTCGCGATCCAGGAGTCCAGAGAGCCACAGGAAAAAAGCAAAGAAGGCCTACCTGTCAGTAAGAAAGACTGATTGCAGTGCTGCTAGTGTGGGAAACTGTTAAACTGATGAGGGGGACTAGGTGCTGCTCACTAAAAGCTGACAGGGATTCAATTGGTAACTTAAATTCTAGTGCAGGTCTAGAAAATGTGCCGTGCTGTTTGGCTGCCTTCTTTCTTTCTCTGGCACACTGGCAGAAACTTCTCTCCAGTTGAGGTTGTATTTTAATTGGCACAAACGGGGAAGGGGGTGATGGACGAGCATGTACTGGGTGGGGCCTATCCAAAGATCTGTATCAGATCTTTTACAGAAATCTACATCTCAGTAGCACTTTGGTGGGTCAGGCTCAAGTTTGCAAGTTGGTAGATTCTGGCACCATGTGGAAATCCTTCAGATTCCAAGATAGACATATAAAAGTTGGATTTTACTAGGTACTAACGAACCCTTAACTACACGTTATTGTTTTTAAATTCTGCATTTTTGTGAAATGCATTGAACATTGGAAATGCGCTATATAATTAAAAATTGCTTAAAAGATTTTATAGTCAAGATGCAGCCAAGATTGCACATATTCAGTGGACAGTGTGGTTTTCTTTTTACTTTCCTAAGTGTGAAAGATGGACGGTGTGTGCCATGACAGATAGTTTGGCTGAGTTCCTTGAACTCTGCAATCTGTTCCTCTTAGCATGGCTCCAACCTCCTAATTCCTGCTGTAGTTCTTGGCCATACCTCTCAACCTTTTGCCTCATAAGTCAGGGACAAAGGACCAAAATCAGGAACACATCTTCAAAATTAGAGAGATCCACCCAGAAAGCTGGTAGAATATGGGGCTTAGTGCAAAATGCATTTTCTATAGAACAAGAAGTCTGTAACTTTAATGCTTGACAATTTTTTGTGCTTACAATCTTCACTGTTTAGCCACGGAAACACAGATTTTAGGAGGGACAGAGTAAAATTTTGAAGCAAAATCAGGGATGTCCCTGAAAATCAGGAACAGTTGAGGTATGTTCCTGGCTGGTGCAGTGACTGCTGTTTGGAGCCTCCTGACATTTCTGTTAGTTGCCTTCCTTGCTATCTCTTTCAGTGTTGTATTTTGAAATGTGGTGTTGAGGTGTGTGGAATGTAATTTTCGAACAACATGAAGTCTTGCTATGTTATGACATATGCAGTATAACCCCAGGTTAGAACTGCTCCGGAGGTGAAAGAGTTAACTTCCATGCAGGGCATGGAATCTTGAGCGCAAGCTCGGTTGAACACTCTGTCTGTTGAAGCTCAAACTTAGTGTGTCAGATTCTTTACTCCGCCTCACTGAACAGTCGCTCCGGAGATTCCTCCTGCTGCTTGGTTCGTTTGTCGGTTTTAAAGTGTAATTCTCGGTTTATTTTACCGAAATTTAACCGCAATCGTCGGTTCAAGCTCTGTCTGTGGTATTGTAAGTAATAGATAGCTTACTTTTTTTTTTTTTTTCTTCTGTGTGGAACTTGTAAACAGCTTTTTCGGTTCGGTTTGAACCGATCAGAGGGGTTTAAAATTTACTTTCTAGCCCTTTAGAGTGCGGTTCCCGGTTCTTATCGGTTCTAAAAAACCGGATTTTATTACGTTTTTTTCCACGACCCGTGACACGGTTCGGAACCGATAAGAGAGTCTTGCTTGGTGGATTGCTGTTAACGGGCAAGTTTTGGTTAGAGCTGGCACTATGTCTGAGAAACCCAAAAACCGGACCCACTGGGTTTCAGCATCTGGCCTCTGTGGGGAAGCCTTTGCCAAGGCTGACCCACACACCATATGTGTATATTGTCTGGGGTTTGACCACCTCAATGCAGACTGCCAGATTTGTAAGAATTTTCCTGCTGCCACCGTGGAAAAAAGAGTTGGTAGGCTCAGGGAAAGGGAGGCTAAAAAGTTCGCTGACCCGGATGGCCAGCCTGGTTTGGTTCCAACCGAACCTGAGGGAGTGCCCTCTGACCAGGGTGATGCTTCATCGGCCAAACGAAGAGCCAGCTCTGAGTAGCTGGTTCCAACTAAAAGGGCTAGAAGGTCAGCTAGTTTGGGGCCAAAAGTTCTTTCTCCAACCGCTGAGGAAATAGCCAAAGCTATTCAAATTGTCCAGTCTCTTAACACAGTCCCGTCCGAACCGGCACCATTGGGTAAGCACCCGGTTCGGTCGGTCCCGTCGGTTCAAGATTATGATTTTTATGAACCAGGGAAGGGGGAGGAGGGGTACGAGGAGAGTGAGTGATTTTAACAGTCTGGATGTGCCCGTTGAACCGGACATCTCTCCAGACAGACCTTCAGGAATATCCTCTCCCAGGCTATCTGAGTCCCCTTCTCATTTTTTGTTTTACAAGAAAGTTGCTGACACTCTGCAACTCCCTGTTGAGGAAGCTGTTGATGATCAAGAAGAGCCTGATTTTGTGGAAATGATGGATATTCCAGAGTCTAGGAGACTGTCTATTCCCTTGCATAAATCTTTTAGAAACAGACAGTAAAATTCTGAAAACTTCTCATTCTATCCTCCCTGTGGATAAAATGATGGACAAGAGGTATGCTTTATCAGGCTCTGATCGGAGTTTCTTTCTCAGCAGTGCAGCCATGTGGGGTAGTGCAGGCTGCAGCCTGTGACAAGGCTAATATTCCTCTAGCCTCTCACCCTCCTGAAAAGGATTCCAGGAGGATGGATGCCATGGCAAAAAAGCAGTACATGGCAGCATCTCTGGGACTCAGACAGGCAAATTATATGGCTTACGCAGCTAGGTACCAGAAATCCAGGTGGGATACTGTCCTGGCCCTAGCAAAGCAGACTCCTGAACAGCTTGCCAGGGAGCTGGAGCAGGTGGCTGCGGATGGTATTGAGGCATCCAAGGTGCAATTTCATGCTGCTGTAGAGACTAATGATGTTTCATCTAGAGTTATGGCTACATCGGTCTCTTCGCAGAATGGCCTGGCTCAGATGTACTGCCCTGTCACAGGATACCCAGTCTAAGGCTATGGATTTTCCTGTTGTGGGAAATTCTCTGTTTGGGGAGCAGACAGAGAATTATATGAAGAAAATGGACGAGTATAGGACCACCTATAGGAGTGCACAGGCCAGAGAAAGGCAAGTCACTCCTCAAAGGCAACATGTCAGGGCAGGGGCAGGCCTTTTCATAGGCCATTTTACCAAGCCCAGGCCTCCTCTTCTGCTTATGCCCAGAGGAGGTTCTTTAGAGGAAGGGGCAGAAGGGGTTCTAGTAAGCCTGCTTCTACCCCTACCCCTCAACCCAAAGCCCCTGCAAAACAGGCTCCCTGATGGGGTAGCCAGGGCCGATTCTCCACTACCGGTAGGGGGCAGGCTGGCTTACTTTGTCCAGGACTGGAAGTCTTTAACATCAGACAAGTGGGTCTTGGAAGTAGTAAGCCAGGGACTGGTTCTCAGCTTCAAAAATTTCCGAAGATGAGAGCCAGATCTTTCCACCTGCAAACCCATCAGAGGCACTTGCCCTGAAGCAGAAGTTTCTGCCCTCCTGGCTCTCAGAGCCGTGGAAAGGTTCTACCCATACACAGGGCAAAGGGTTGTACTCCAGGTACTTCCTTACCCCAAAAGATAGGAGAATGCGGCCCATTCTGGATCTCAGGTATCTAAACAAGCACCTTTAAAACCAAAGTTCAAAATGGTGACCCTGGGGATTATTTTACCCTCTCTAAGGCCAGGGGACTGGCTAGCCTCCCTGGACCTCAAGGATGCCTACTTCCATGTTCTCATCAGAAGCTCCCATCGAAAGTACCTCAGATTCGAACTGCCCTCAGGCCATTACCAGTTCAGAGCAATGCCCTTCGGCCTCTCCTCGGCTCCAAGGGTGTTCACAAAATGCGTGGCAGTAGCAGTTACTCATTTAAGAAGGCAAAAGATTGCCATCTTCCCTTATCTGGACGACTGGCTCATTGTAGGCCAGTCTCCAGAACAGGTCAAACTTCATTTGCAAGTAACCCAGCAGCTGCTTACATCTCTAGGTTTCCTTCTCAATCTTCCAAAGTCAGTTCTGGAGCCTGTCCAGCTTCTCACCTTTATAGGCGAGAACTGAACACAAAAGGCCAGAGCCTTCCTTCCTCTGGAGAGAGCAAGGACCCTGTGTCTCTGGCCTCCTCTTTCACCCTGCAGGTCTCTCGACCAGCAAGGCATTTTCTACAGCTCCTGGGGCACATGGCTGCTTCTACAGCAGTAGTGCAGGGAGCGAGATTTCAGATGAGGGACATTCAGTTCCATTTGAGAGCCTTTTGGTCCCAAAGGACGGATCCCGTAACCAAATTGATTCCAGTGACTCGAACCCTGATCCAGGCCCTTCAGTGATGGCAGGATCAGAACAATCTGAGACAGGAGGTTCCCTTCACCCCCCAGTCTCATTCCTTGACCCTTACTACAGATGCATCCCTCTTGGGGTGGGGTGCTCATATGGGCGACCTTTCCACCCAAGGGCTGTGGTCCCCTCAGGAATCCTTGCTCCACATCAATTTGCTGGAACTCAGAGCAGTTTTTCTAGCACTTCAGGTTTTCTCCACATCTGTCCAGAACAAGGTAGTTCAGGTCCAGAACAGACAATACCACTACAATGTGGTACATCAACAAGCAAGGGCACTCGGTCTACGGCCTTGTGCACGAGAAACAATGAAGTTATGGTCTCTGGCTTACTCTCCTGAGCGCCTCCCTTACGGCAGTTCACCTACCAGGCAAGGACAATGTCCTAGCGGATGCTCTCAGCAGGATTTCCCAGGGCCATCACGAATGGGCACTGGATCCCCTGGTACAGGAGGTAATATTTGCCAGATGGGGCACTCCGCAAATAGATCTCTTTGCAGCCCCAGACAATCACCAACTTCCCCTTTTTTGCTGCAGGCCCCCAGTGTTGGGCTCAGTCCCTCTGGATGCCTTTCTTCTCAGTTTGGAAGGGAAGTTTCTCTATGCTTTTCCCCCCTTCTCCCTTCTTTTCAAAGTGCTAGTCAGAATCAGATCTCAATCCTGCAGGGTGATCCTGATTGCTCCAGATTGGGCCAGGCAGCCTTGGTCCACCCTCCCCTATGCCTTCCCAGGAATCACAACCTGTTAACCTGTGCCCAGGGGAGAGTTTGGTATCTGAACCTCAAATCTCTCAGTCTCAAGGCTTGGCTCTTGAAGAGTTAGAGTTTGCTGACCTACACCTTTCTCAAGGTGTATTGGATATCTTGAAGGCCTCTAGGAAGCCTTCCACCAGGGCTACCTATAATTCAAAATGGAAGAGATTTTCCATATGGTGTGCTGGTAAACATATTTCCCCAGAATCTGCTGGTGTGCCCATGATCCTGGATTATTTGGTGCATTTGAATTCCTTGGGGCTGAGACCAGCTACCCTAAAAGTGCACTTGGCAGCTGTGTCTGTCTTCCTGTCAGCAGGTAAGCCCTCTTCTTTATCAGCTCACCCTGTGTTCTCCAAGTTTTTTAAAGGGTTGCTTCACACCAGTCCCCCGTTCAGGGATCCTGCCCCTGCTTGGGATCTTAATATTTGCATCGCTCAGCTTATGCAACCCCCTTTTGAGCCATTGTCTTCAGCAGAGCTGAAGTACTTCACTTGGAAAACTGTGTTTCTGGTAGCCATCACCTCTGCCAGGCGCATAAGTGAGCTACAAGCCTTGTCAGTGGAGCCTGATTTCATCTCCTTTCATAGAGATAAGGTGGTCCTCAGGACTAACAGGAAGTTTTTGCCTAAGGTGTTTTCAGACTTTCACCTTAATCAATCCATGTCTTTCCCTGTGTACTTCACTGACCATTCCTCCTCTGGTGAGAGGAGATTGCACAGTTTAGATGTCAAAAGAGCCCTTAGTTACTATATAGAACGTACCAAGGGTCACAGGTTTGAATCCCTCCAATTGTTCCTCACCTATGGTGAGGTTGGTAAGGAAACCTGCCTAAAAGATCCATTGCCAGGTGGATTGTCTCTTGTATCCAATTCTGTTACGAAAAACTGGGTAAGGTTCCCCCTCAGGACTGAGGCTCACTCTACCAGAGGTACAGCTGCATCTCTGGCTGCTGCCAGGGCATTCCTATCCTAGAGATATGTCAAGCAGCTACCTGGAAAACAGTTCACACTTTTACTAAGCATTACTCCTTGGATATCCAGGCTAGGAGTGATGCTACCGATTTAGCACAGCTGTGCTTCAGAGCCTATTTCCCAAGTAGGTTCTGTCCCTCCTCCATGGAGGTACTGCTGTGTAGTCTGCATATGTCATAATATAGCAAGACTTCATGTTGTTTGAAGAAAAAATTACTCACCTTAGTAATGTTGTTTCTTCTAATGGAGTCTTTCTATATTATGACCTCCCCAGCCTGCCCCTCTCAGAACCTCGGTTTTTGGGATGTGGGTGGGCAGTGCAATGTTGGCACTTCTTTCATGCCCACTTTATTTCACCCTTCTAGGGTGCTTAGGTGTTATGCTTAAGTTTTCTTCTTGAATCCCCCGACTTGAGTCTTTCTATATTTGGGATCAAGATCAAAAGGTGTTTTGTAGTTAGTAATATGACTAGTGTAGGTTCTGACTTCCACACAGAACCTTAGTGAGTTTTTGCTCGTAAAGATCTGACAGTTTAAGTTTGAGCTTCAACAGACAGTGTGTTCAACCGAGCTCGCGCTCAAGATTCCATGCCCTGCATGGAAGTTAACTCTTTCACCTCCGGAGCAGTTCTAACCTGGGGTTATACTGCATATGTCATAATATAGCAAGACTCCATTAGAAGAAACAACATTACTAAGGTGAGTAATTTTTTTCATATTGCACTATTCTGTACATGAAGAAGCTTGCTATCCAGATGTCTACTATTGAGTGCACATTTTATTTTATATATTACTTTGGTTTAGCACGTTGTGTAATTACGTGAACCAGCCAGCTTTACATTTTGTTCAGCTTCCAAATAATATGGTCTTTGCTGACTCTAGACATATTTATATTTGTTTTTAATAGTTGAAATTCAGCACTTTCTTGCAAGAATGCTAAATATCCTTTAACCAGAAAAATATCAATAACTGCAATAAAACTTGTTTTTGGGGGAAAAAAATGAATTTCTTGGTAATTTTTGTGCTGAGCTGGTGAAAATCCTGTCTGACCGGAGGATTTTTCCAGTCACTAGCCCTGCTGAAAAAGTTAGTTTCAAGTCCTGCTATATCATCAAGTAAGGGGGGGCTCTACTCTTAACTCCCCACCCTCCCGTGCAGGGAGGTGATGAGGGTTTTGTACTGGGCTCTGGAACACAGGCTAAAACCGTCAAGCAGGTGACAGTCCAGAGTGCACGAGTGGGAGGTGCTGACCTTAGTGGTAGACCGCCTGTTCGAACGGTGGGGTCGCCCAGAGTTGGACCTTTGTACATCCCCATGCAGTGCAAAACTGCCACTTTTCTGCTCGCTCGATCTAGGTCCTAGAGTTTTTTGGCACAACGCATTGTCCCTCCTGCAGAAAAAGGGAGGTTTCTATATGCCTTCCCTCCTTTCCTCAATTCAGAGAATGCTGGTAAAGCTTCAAATGGAGGGAGTTACCATGATTCTAGTAGTACCCCCCCCCCTTTTTATTCTAAACTTTCTTTATGCTCCCCTCTTTGGCCCCTTGGGAGACTCTCCAGTGTGGTCTCTTGGAATGGCCAGATCATGTTCTGCCTGAGGTCTCCCAGACCTAGCCTCCATCCAGGATCTCTCCTCGCCTACTACACTGCCCCCAAACCCTCGGCTCTGTGCGCGCCCGAGGTGGAACTGCCTACTCTCCGCGCACTATCTAGAATCTAATAGGGCGGCTGGAGCAGGGAGGAGATTTGGAGGCTGGCTGGGGTAGACCCGGTATTGAGCGTGGGAGACGTCCACTAGACCCACCTTTGCCTTCCCAGGTGCCAGGGCCTTTTTCTTTGTTTCGAGTTCCAGGAGGCACGGACATGCAGTGACGCCCAATGCTCGACGGGCACTCTCCTGCACCTGTCCGCGGGACATCCACCGCTACCTCCATACCCTGTGTACATGCCCTGCTAGTTGCAATGCTCCCAGTCTCCACTGGGAGCTACCAGAACTGCGGGATGCACAACCCACCCACCCCCTGAGAGGAGAACAGTCCATCGGACGCTCAGTCCTCTCCACCTGGCCGACCCCCGACGACCCAAGTCTGTTCCCGAACATGGGTCACCGTCGTGTCACGAGGTGCGGATAGCGCCTCAACCCTCTGTACCATCGGGCCAGCTGTCTAGTGACCTCTTTTTGGCCGTGGTAGATCTGGTTCCCACTGTTATAACAGCTGGCAGCGGAGGCTGCAGTCCCCCGGCTTACTGTCACAGGACCAGGGAACCCTAGTTCATCTGAACCTTCAGTCTCTTCATCAGCATGTCTGGCTCCTGAGGACGTAGCCATTGCCAGGTTTGGTGCCTCTCTTAAGGTGGCGGATGTCCTGGTGGCTGCCAGGCATCCTTACACCAAGCAACTTATTCCATGAAGTGGAAGTGTTTCACCTTATGGGCTGCCTCCCACCACCTGAACATTCATCTGTTCCTGCATTTCGCCTTATGGCCTGTCTCCTGCCACCTAGACCTGTTCACCTGCCCAGTGAATACGATCCTTGAATCCTTGCTGTCTTTATTGGACGCTGGACTTAAATACTCATTTTTGAAGGTGCACTTGTCCGCCATTTCAGCTTTCCATGTGCCCATCGAAGGTCATATCGTGGCCCAGCTAGATGTGACTGGTACATTTCTGAGGGGCATCCTCTATTTCGAGTCCCATTCGCAACACTGTCCCAGCATGGGACTTGAACTTTATCTTAGAGAAGCTTGCTGTAGCTCCTTTTGAGCCTGCCACATCTTGCGAGCTATGCTTTCTGTTGTGGAAAGTGTTATTTTTGGTTGCTGTTACTTCTGCTCAGAGGATTTCCGAGCAATAGGTGCTTGTTTGTGAACAACCTTACTTGTTTTTCCACAAGGAAAGGGTGTCTTTGCATTCTGATCCTAAGTTCTTGCCTAAGGTGGTGTCTGAGTTTTCCCTGAATCAAACCATCCACCTGCCTGTCTATTTTTCGGAGCATGCCGATCCGGAAGCATTGCTCCACACTTTAGATGTACATAGAATTCTTAGATATTATGTTCGCCGCACGAGGGACTTCAGGAAGTCCTCGCAGCTTTTGTTTCCTTCACCCTTGGGAAAGGGGGCATTCTAGTTTCTAAGCAGTGTCTGTCCAAATGGCTGGCCAACTGCATTTTCTGTTATAAAAAGTACAGTAAGGAACTTCTGGGAGCTGTCGTGGGCCTTTCTACCAGAGGCATGGCCACATCTGTTTCCTGTTTTAAGGGGGGTGTCCGATACTGAGATTTGCATGGGGGCCCCTTGGAGTACTGTCTATATGTTCACTAGACACTACAGTCTAGACATTGCCTCCAGGAAGCGGGCAAACTTGGGCCTTACTGTACTATGAGGCCCCTTTCTTAGGTCCCTGCCTTCCGTCCTCCCTTCTTGATATCCGCTGCATCACTGCTTGGGACTCATTACTAGTTTGTGACCTGCTGCAAGAGATATCCTCTAAGATAGAACAGTTATCTAAGCACTTACTGTAACAGTAGATCTTAAAGAGAATCTCTTGCAGCAGGTCACACCTTTCCTCCCTCCTTCCCCTTGCGTTCCTTGTTTCCCTTCCTGTTCTGCCCTTTCCCAGATGGTCAACCTTCTGTACTGAAGATCTTTTCTAGCTGTTTTTCTTGCTCTCCTCGGTTCCCTCTGGAGCTTGTCCTCGCGGGATAGTCTCCAGCGGGAAACTGAAGAGTGCATGGGGCCACCCACAACTATATAGGGGAATGCTGACATGGTGATGTCATCGTAGGCGGCCCAGGAAGACTGCTAGCGAAAAAGCTTCCATGTGATCCTGTTGCCTGATGGCGGAGATTCCTAGTGTGTGACCTGCTGCAAGAGATTCTCTTGAAGATCTACTGATCTTACTTCGAGAGGGCTCTTGCAGTAAGTCATTACATATAGGACTGAAGCCGGCAGGCATCAGGACTCCACGGAAAAGTTTCTAGCTAGCAGTCTCTGGCGGGAGACCGCTCCCACGCCCACCTCCCAGTTCTTTCCAGCCGTTAGCTTGTAAAAGCGCCTCGTGGTTAAGTTCCTCTGCTTGTCAGTCTTGTTAACCAAATGTTTTCACGTTTTTCCAAGTTTTTCTCATCAAAACGCCTTGTATGTCCCCTACACCCTCTGATTTTTATAAGAACAAGTGCGACGCATGTGGCTCACAGCTCCCGCAAAAGGACTGTCATTCCCTGTGCTGCTTCTGCCTAGGCCCAGATCACCCCATGGAGAAGTGCCAGCACTGCCAACAATTCAACGCCGCCACCCGTAGACGGAGGTGGCAGTCTCTGGAGGCCCATTTTTTAAAGAAGATGGCCTCCATGGAGAAGGAGCTGAAGAAGCTTAGGCAGGCATCCACTTTGCCCGAGGGACACCATAAGAAGTAGTAGTACTGGGACTCCACTTCTGCGGCTACCGCAACTCTAACCACAGTCACCGTACTACAGGTAATGTCCTCCCCGGGGGACCGATCCTCAATGGCCGTCTTGGTAGTGTCCAAGGCGGTGTCATTCCTCCCCTCGCGCTCGGGCCCCTCAGGTGCCTCCGGGATAAAGGAGGCTCCCTGGAAGGCCGCTGCCACGCAGCCCTCTGGGTCGAGTGGGTCCGGTAAGTCAGACGCCGGTGCCACCAATGTCCACCCAGACAGGGCAGATAAGACGCCAGCCCCTTCGGGGGAGCGCACAGTCCCCAAGACACCTGCCAAGGCTGCCTCTGCCATGCGACCGTCGGGCGTTGGATTTGATAAGTCGGGTGCTGGCTCCTCCGAGCGCATGGCGAAAGAGCCGATGCTGGACCCCATCGATAAGTCCACCGGCTCACCGCAGCGCTTGCCACTGCTAACAGATACTCCAGCGCCTTCCCTGCTGGACTCTGGGGATTTCAGTCCTCCTTCCCTGGGTGACACAGAGGACGCCGGTACGCTGCCGTCGGGTCTTCCTCCCGTAGGGCCGGACCCTCGGACGCTGGCTCTGACGCCAGCCTACCTGACACCGGGCGACATCCCTTTACCGGATGCCATCCCAATGCTGGGCCCGATGCCTGCAGGGCTACCTGTTCCTGGCCCGCCTGCTGGGCCTCTTTCAGGGCCTTCTGCTTCGGCAGAACCCCTGGTTCCCGGGTACCCGACTCCATCCTGACCGCCATCCTACCCAGGACCTCAGTATCCCGCACCGCAGAACCAGACACCGGGCTTCCCACCGCCTGGTTACAGATTCTTGCCCTACGGATACTCTCAGTATCCTTATCCCTCCCACCACCCCCCCCCCAAAAAACAGTCGGTGGATTTGAAGGCCACTTAGCTGCCTGGTGTGCTGAGGCCAAGGCTCAGCTCACCAGGGGAGATGGAGAGCCATGTCCCGGTGCCGGACCCTGCACAGGATCCTCTGCACCGGAGATGAGACTCCCCCCCCCCCACCAGACACCAGAGGTGAACCCTCAGGTGCCAGGGGTGGGGAGGATACGCTTCCCCGAGGTTTGCCCAGTGGGTCCCTTCCTCCCCCACCGTGGGAGGAGTCTTCCTCTTCTTCTTCTTCAGAGACCTCAGAGTCAGACTCGGGGATGCTCCGATCCTGACGAGCCACGTACTCCAGACTGTCCCAGGCCAAGGACTCCTCCGAAGTCACCTCCAGAAGATCCTTCCTTCCTTTCTAGAGTTACTGAGAAAGATCCAGGAGGTCCACCAGTGGCAATCTCTGGAGCCAGATCCACAGCAGAAAAAGCTCGCTGCCCACTTGGATCTGCCCGAAACTGCACCAACATTGATTCCACCCTGGATTGAGCCTCACGCTGACCTCGTTTCCACTATTTGGAAACAACTGTCCACATTAGCCCCCTTCCGAGGAAGGTGGATTGGCTATACCAGGCTCCAGAGGGTGTGGATTCCTCGAATACACAAACCAAAGCCGGCTCGGTCGTGATTAGTGCCACTCACGGCCGGTCGGCGAATCCTAAACATCTCAGCTCGTCTCCACCAGACAAGGAATCCAGTCTTCTGGACCAGTACAGGAAGAAGGTGTACACTTCTTCCACACTGAGAGTTAGGGCCCTGAATTATGTCACCCATATGGGTGACTACCAGAAGACTATCCTGTGTCAGGTGGAATCCAAATTGGATTCCCTTCCTGAGTCTCAGACCAAACAGGAAGTGGCTGATTTCGTCAGGTGTGCTTGTTCGGCCAGTCGGCACATGCTCCGTGCACACGATGGCAGTGAAGCTGCAGGTCGAGCTTTTCAGCTACCGTAGGTCTGCCAGCCATGCCCGGCTCGTTGTTTCAGATTGGTCCTGAAGTGCAATCCGCTATTCAGGATGCACCCTTCAGGGATTCTGTGCTGTTCAGTGGAGATGTCAAGGACATCACCGACCTGCAAGAGAAGGGCACTGCACTCAAGTCTGTTGACTCTTTGTACAGGCCCCCCTCAGGGACAGCACAGCCCTTTTTGCAGACGCTCTCGGCCCAAAGTGAAACCTCAGGGCAAGCGGGCCAACAAACGTCTGGGGCCCCCCACGGCTGCCAAGGCTCCCCACCCAGAAAAGTGGCGGGAGCTTCAGCCGCAGCGTTGCCTCACACTTCTTGAATCCTTTCCTCTCCCACAGCCTGTGGATTCCCCAGAGGAACCAGTAGGAGGGAGGTTCTCCTTCCATGTGCCGGGTTGGGAGAGGACATTACATCAGATGCTTGGGTGCCCCAACTGATAGCAGTAAGACACTCAATTGAGTTTCTTCAGAAACCACCCAGAAAACCACCCCCCAAGTCATCTTACTCCCCGGAACATCTTCCTCTGGTCCTAGAAGAAATTTCCTCCTTTCTCTCGAAGGCGGAGGTGGAGTCTGTCCTGACCCACCTTTGGGGGACTAGTTACTATTCCCATTTCTTCCTAGTTCCAAAGAAAACTGGAGATGTGAGGCCTTATTTGGACCTCGGCTCCCTGAACATGTTCGTGGAGTACAAGCGTTTCAGAATGCTCTCCCTTCAGGGCCTTCTGCCGCTCCTTCAGCAGGGACAGTGGCTGTGTGCTTTGGATATGCAGGATGCCTATTTGCATATCCCCATCTGCGCTTCCCACCGCGAAATTCTTCAGTTTTCCTTCCAGGGGGACCACTACCAATTCAAGGCCCTCCCTCCCATTTGGTCTTTCCTTGGCTCCCCCAAATGTCTTTCAGTGGTAGCGACCCACCTACGTACCCTGGGGGTGCAGGTATTCCCATACCTGGATGACTGGCTCCTGGCGGCCCCTTCCTGGGAGGAACTTCTGCACTTTTTCACTTACCCTGCAGGTTTTTACCAGCCTGGGTATCGCCTTCAAACAGGCAAAATCCCATCTGGTACCTTGCCAAAGACTGCAGTTCATTGGGGCGATCCTGGACACGACTATTGGCAAGGCCGTTCTGCCTCTGGACAGGGTGGACACCCTCCAGGCTCATGCAAGTCTGTAGCCCAGTTGCAGAAGGGTCAGTGCCATGTCAGTCCTTTGCCTTCTCGGGCTCATGACAGCTGCTATTCCGACAGTCCCTTGTGCTCGGCTCCATATGAGGATCTCTCAATGGATGCTTCGGTCTCAGTGGGACCAGACATGGGATGACCTAGACCAGGAAGTTCTGGTCTCCGATCCCATGGTCCGGGACTTGCAGTGGTGGATGGTGCAAGAGAACCTTTGCTGGGGATTTCCCTTTTGTTTTGAATCCCCATCCCAAACATTGACAACAGACCCCTTTGGAGAAGGCTGAGGAGCCCATCTAGGGTCTCACAGGACTCAAGGCTCCTAGTCTAGACTCAAGCAGACTCTTCATATAAATGTGCTCGAGCTCAGGGCAGTTTTGTATGATCTCCAGGGTCTGAACTCTTGTATTCTTCCCAGCCATCTGTCAGTCCAGATGGACAACATGTGCATAGTCTCGTACATCAACAAGCAGGAAGGAACCTGTTTCTACCCTGTATGCAGGGAAACAGTGAGA
Source organism: Neoceratodus forsteri (assembly GCA_016271365.2). Taxonomy (NCBI): domain Eukaryota; kingdom Metazoa; phylum Chordata; order Ceratodontiformes; family Ceratodontidae; genus Neoceratodus; species Neoceratodus forsteri. Next base: position 494,229,147 of record JADMNL010000022.1, read on the forward strand.
GTTTAGAGTTGGGCTGTTCAACACAACCTTCCCCTGATAGCAGTTCATGTTCCAGGAGTTGAAAACACACTGGCGGATCACCTCAGTCGGTCGTCAGCAAAAGCACACGAATGGGAACTGGATCAAGAGGTAGTAGAAGATATCTTCCTGCGCTGGGGAACCCCTCAGGTAGACCTGTTCGCATCCCCACAAAACGTAAAACTTCCCGCCTTTTGCTCGCTCGTTCCATGGTGAGGCATTTTCTGGCGGGACGCTCTGTCTCTCGACTGGAAGAACAGATTCGTCTATGCCTTCCCTCCAATTCCGAGGGTCTTACACAAACTCAGTTCGGAAGGAGTGCGGATGGTCCTCATCGCTCCGTTCTGGCCCAGGCAAGTTTGGTTCTCTCTTCTGCAACAGTTTTCAGAAGAACCTCGTCGTTCTCTTCCTATGTCACGGCATTTGCTGTTCCTGGTTCATCCAGGTCTCAGATCCCTTCAGTTGCATGCGCGGCTCCTGCAGACGTAGCCCTAGCCCGGTTTGGGGTTTCTCCGCTTGTCGCAGATATTCTGGTGGAGGCCAGAAAGCCATCCACTAGGTCCACCTGTGCCATGAAGTGGAAACATTTTTCGATTTGGGACTCTTCGTAGGACTTCGAGCCTTTCTCTTGCCCTGTCGAGAGAGTCCTGGACTATATGCGTCATCTCTTTGTCCTGGGTCTCAGTCATTCCTCTTTGAAGGTTCACATGATGGCTATCTCAGCCTACCGTGTCCCTTTTGGAGACAGGTCTTTCGTGCAGTTGGAAGTCTCTAAGACTTTCCTCAGAGGGGGTCCTCCATTTAAGACCCCCCATCTGCGTTCCTGCTCCTCCTCCTTGGGATTTGAACTTTGTTCTCAAGAAGCTCACTCTGCCTCCCTTTGAACCGGCAGCCTCAGCTGACTTGAAGTTCCTTTCATGGAAGAATCTCTTCCTAGTGGCCATTACTTCAGCTCGTCGAGTTTCCTAGCTTCAGGCCTTGATGTGCAAAATCCCTTGCTTGATTTTCCACAAGGAATGTGTGGCTCTGCGCACCAACCCTAAGTTTCTCCCCAAGGTGGTGGCAGAATCTATGCTGAATCAATCCATTGAGCTACCTGCTTTTTTTACGCAACACTCCAATCAAGGGGAGTATCTCCTGCGTACTTTGGATGTTCATAGACTCCTGAGATAATACACCACTCGGACTAAGGATCTCAGGAAATCTGATCAGCTTCTTCTCTCTTTGGCTCACAAAAGAGAAGGCAGTGCTGTTTCCAAGCAATGCCTATCCAAATGGTTTGTTCATTATATCACTTTCTGTTAGGATAAGTACAAGATGACCCTGCCAGGTCAGGTCAGAGGTCACTCCACCAGAGGAGTAGCTGCCTCTGCAGCTTGTGTCAAGAATGTGTCAGTGGCAGATATCTCTGCAGCCGCAACTTGGACTTCTTTCCATACCTATACAAAATACTACAGTTTGGACATTGCCTCTCGTCATAGAGCAGGCTTCGGGTTGGCTGTTCTGCAAGGTCTTCTCTCTTAAGACCCTTACAGCTGGAGGTTCTATTAGTTGGTAGTTTTCCTCCTCCCGAGTGCTTTTCTTTATTCCAGACTGCTTGGGATTCAGTCCTGTATGTAATTACCTACTGCAAGAGCCCTCTCGAAGTAATAGTACAGTTACGTAAGAACTTACCGTAACAGTAGATCTTCGAGAGGCTTTTGCAGTAGGTAATGCCTTCCCGCCCTCCATCCCCTTTAGCTTTTTCAGCTCCTTTTCCAAGGAGGGAAATATCCGCTTCTCTCTTGTCTTGCCTTTTTTGCCTTTAGCGGGAATGAACTGGAAGGCGGGTGTGGGGGACAGCCCCTTTATACTGACGTCGCCTGATGCCGGTCACCTGACATGGGGGCGGTCCCCTCCAGAGACTGCTAGCTAGAAATTTTTCCGTGGGGTCCTGACACCTGCTGGCTTCAGTCCTATATGTAATTGCCTACTGCAAGAGCGACTCTCAAAGATCTTCTGGTAAGTTAAGTTCTTATGTAACTGTCCAGTCGGTTAAAAGGGGTTCCCTTCCAGATCCCCTCCCCTCACCAGATTTTAACAGATGCCTTGGGATGGACTGAGGTGCATACTTGGGCCTCCATCAAACGCAGGGTAGGTGGACCTCAGTAGAGAGCACCTTGCACATAAATGTTCTGGAAATGCGAGCTATTCTGTATGGGCTACAAGCCATCCAGACTCGTCTGTCACCAGGTTTTCTGCTAGTACAGACAGACATTGTCAGTGTGATGCATTACATCAGCAAGCAAGGGGGAGACTCGCTCTTACCCTGTGCAGGGAAGCAATGAGAGTCTGGTGTTGGGCTCTGGAACACAGTCTAAAACTCTTCGCAGTACATCTTCCTGGGGAACTGCTGATCTTGGTTGTTGAGCTGCTTAACAAATGGGGTCACCCAGAGTTGGACCTTTGTGTCCCCAAACAATGCAAAACTGCCACTTTTCTGCTTGCTCGCTTCAGGACCTGGAGCTTTCTGCCGAGACGTATTGTCCCTCTCTTGGAAAGGGTGATTCCTGTATGCCTTCCCATTAATTCCTTCCTCTACTAATGGCACATTTTCACCTTCATACCCTCCCCTTACCCTTAGACCTACCGCGCCGACTAATGCAGCTATGACAATCCTGAAGGTATTACAATTGCCTCCTCCCACCCCTCCTAACCTCTCCTCCCTCCAATATCCTTGGCGTATCCTGTGCCCTCAGTGCCCTTGCTTCATAGTCTTCTCCCTGGCCATGTAATGCATTGCTGGTCTAAACCTCATCCAATATAATATTGTACTCTACTGTCTATCAGAGACCTGCCTTGCCCAGAACTCGCACATAGTGGTATGCTGACTGCCTTTGGTACCACGCCTGTAAATTATGCTGCCTTGTTTTGTTCTCAGTGTCAAGTCTTACGTTGCTATTTGTAAATTATTGTACACCACTGTGCCAAGCCTCGCCACTCTCACTTGTAATGACTGTACATAGGCTGCTAATGTTGCTACACCTATGTCAAATTGTTGTATTGTGACTTGTTTAAACTACCAAGTCCATCTTGTAAATGAGCCCTGCTCAATGGTGTTCCGCCTGGCTAAATAAATATTTTGATTGATTGATTTGAGAGGTCTGCTCAAGCTGCAGATGGAGAGGGCAACTCTGGTCCTCACAGCTCTGTTATGTCCTCAACAGATTTGGTTCCCTCTGCTACAGCAGCAGGCAAGGGAACCACTGTTGCCTCTTCCCCTGTGCAAGAATGTGCTATTACAGGAACAGGGAACCCTGGTCCATCCGGACTTAATCTTCCTCCTGAAAACGTAGCCATTGCCCGGTTTGGGGTTTCCCAAAAAAGTGTCTGATGTTCTGGTGGCTGCTAGAAAGCCTTCCACCAGATCCAGTTTATTCTATGAAGTGGAAACAGTTTGCTCTGTGGGCTGTTTCTCATCACTTGGACCCATTTACCTGTCCAGTTAACCAAGTTCTGGGAATATCTGCTGTCCTTACCGGTACAGGCCTGCTGTATTCTTTAATCATAGTGTACTTGATTGCTGTTTCAGCTTTCCATGTGCTTATTGAGAGTCGTACAGTTGCCCAGCCGGAGGTGGCCCGTACGTTCTTGAGAGGCATACTGCATCTGAAGCCTCCCATTTGTAATCCAGTCCCGACTTGGGACCTGAATTTTGTTTTGGAAAAACTTACTTTGGCTCCTTTTGAGCCAGCCACAACTTGTGGCTTACGATTTCATTCTTGGAAAGCATTGTTTTTAGTCACAACCACTTCTGCTTGAAGGATTTCAGAGCTACAGGCTCTAATGTGTGAGCCTCCTCCTTATTTGATTTTTCACAGACAGGGTGTTTTTGCGTACCAATCCTAGGTTCTTACCAATGGTAGTATCAGACTTTACTTTAAATCAAACCATCTATCTGCCAGTTTCTTTTCCTAAGTATGCCAATCAAGGGGAAGCATTGCTCCATACTTTAGATGTACATGGAATACTCTGGTACTGTATACACCACACGAAGGACTGCAGAAAGTCCTCACAGCTTTGTTTCGTTTGCCCCTGGGAAAGAGGATGCCCCAATTTCTGAACAGTGTCTGTCTAAATGGTTAACAAACTGTATTACATTCTGTTACAGGAAGTATGATAAAGAACTTCCTAGGGGTGTTTGTGGTCATTCAGCTAGAGGCATAGCCACATATGTTGCCTGTTTCAAAAATGTGTCTGCTGCAGACATCTGTGCAGCTGCCGCCTAGAGTACTGTCCACACTTTCACTAACAATGCAGTCTGCACATTGCCTCTCAAAAAAGGGGCTGGCTTTGGCCTGGCTGTGTTTCAGGGCTTGCTTTCTTAGGCATGTAGGCTCCAGCCCCCAGACTGTTTTATGGTCAGTACTGCTTGGTACTTGTTCCATAGCTGTGGCCTGATGAAAGCGAGATCCTCGATGTGGCAGAGTTAGGCTACACCCTCGGCTGTGACTGATGGACCACTTTTCTATCTCCTCATTTCTTAGCTACCAAAACTTCTATTGCACAACAGTTAACGCTTTTCTCTTTGCTTTTCTTCTTTTCCCCCCTACCCTAGGGTGGCCACCTAGCGTAGCTCTTTACTATCCCTGCTAAACTTCCTACTAGTTCCCTCTTTTCATTCTTTTTCCATTTCCATCCATCCAGTCCCTGGAATGATGCCAAACATCCAGAGAGGTTTTTGTGTACAAAAAACATGAAGGCTATTTTAAATAGGAATACATACAGTTAATAACGTCTTTTGAAATAAAAAGGATTCAGAAGCCATATAAAACAAGAATGACATGATTAGTCCAGTTATAAGAAATCCTTAAGGTATTTTCATAAAGTCACACTATAAACCTGTTACTGTATGGTTCTATTTTCGAGGCTCAACAAAAGAATGTGGCATGCGTTATAAAAGTGCTTGGTCACTGTGGATCCGAGATATAGGCCCTGTACACATTACAGCTGAAGATTTGTACTATTTTAAAAACATTTTCAAACTTACCACAGCAGCCTGTCCACATTATTGTTCACCGAGTTTGAACTCGATTGTAACACGGTTAACTCCCATCTGCATCAGCAGCGAGTAAAGTTTTTAAACCCGGTAATCCTCTGCGATTGTAGCACGGTTATGTTGAGGGATTCAACCCAGGATGCATCTGTGTTACTCCCAGCCTGCATCTCGGCAGTAATGTAAACAAACGACGCAAATTGCCGTTCAGGAAGTGTTTTAACTGGAGTGTCTTTGCTCATTAGTGCATCAGTACTGTGTGCTGATTTGTGCTACAGCATTGTAAATGGCCAAAAAACTGCTGAATGCTAAATTGTGACAGCCTGTCCCAGCAAGCAGCTGACCCTGTCACATGATCCACGTCAAGTATCACCTTGGTGAGCATTTGTTTATACATGGAGTTCTGCAGTGGGGACATGTATACTCTGATATTATGCTTGCTGGCAGCTCGTCAGACTCTGTCAGCACTTGCTCTGGAGAGGAGAACTTATGAGATGAGGCAGAGATCACTGCTCAGCACAGCACGTTCCAGAATGAGACGGCAGCACATTATTAAATTGCTAGTTGTCATGCAGAGTATTCTGACTACTGGGTATGTCTCAAATTCCCTACATAGGCGTGTGTGGATCGTTCCTCATCTTGGTGGAATGATGTCTTGACCCACTGGGATGATGAGCAGTGGATATGTAACTTCCGTCTCAGTAAAGGGACATTCACATTGCTATGTGATGAGCTGTCACCTTACGTTGCACGTAGCAATACAAGATTTCGGCAAGCAGTGTCAGTTAATAAGCGTGTTGGGATCACCCTGTGGTGGCTAGCAACAAATGCTGAATACCATACACTCGGACATCTGTTCGGGGTTGGACGCTCCACCGTGGGGAGATCATAAATGAAGTGTCATGCCATTGTGCAAGTCCGCCTACCGAAAGTGATTGTCATTCAAAACCTAGATGAAATAATGGCAGGTTTTGATAAAGAATGGGGTTTTCCCCAGTGTGTCTGTGTTGTTGATGGCACTCATTTTCCCATTTTATGCCCACCTGGTAATGCAACAGAATACTACAACCGGAAGTGCTACTATTCCATGTTGATGCAGGTGGTTGTTGATCACCGTTACAGATTCATTGACATAAATGTTGGTTGGCCTAGTAAAGTTCATGATGCTAGAGTACTTAAAAAAACAGCGACCTGTATTGTAGAGGGCAGCATGGAGATCTTTTTCCAAACAGTGATCGGGAAATAAATGGTGTGATGGTGCCTGCTTTGATTCTGGGTGACCCTGCATATACCCTCCTACCATGGCTTATGAAGCCATATGCTGATTATACAGACCCCAATAAGAGGAACTTTAATTACAGGCTGAGTAAGACATGTATGGTTGTTGAATGCGCCTTTGGGAGACTTAAAGGCAGATGGCGGCGCCTGCTAAAAAGAAGCGAGTTCAGCCTGGAGGACATTCCGTATATTGCTGCGTGCTGCACAATATATGTGAGAGTAAGGGGGGTTCGACTCTGGGTGGTTGGCTGACACAGATGGTGGTGGTGTTCCTCAACCCGACATTGAACATCATCAGGCATATGATGCAACAGTTGCATCTCAAACAAGACAGGCGATCTTGATCCGTGATGCCCTGTGTGCTCATTTTGTTACAATGCCACATGTGCAGTAACATATTACTGAGGTGGATAATGTCATGTTTACTCACACTCCAGTAAATGCAGTAAGGTAATAAGCGCAGTGCAGCAATAGTAACCTTGCTGATGCTGCGTCACACAGCCAATATTTGTAACGTGTGTTCATAATGCAGTTATGATATATATGCAGTAGAAAGTACGAAGCAGTTTGTTTCGTTAAAAATATTTACTTTTATTGGCAAACAATGTTACTGTTCTATAACAAATGTTGTCCCATGAAGGGGAACAATAGTAATTCAATGAGAAGTTGTATTTCTGCAAGTAGCAGATTAAAAACCTGTTATGAACTCTGTATATTTAATTCATGACTGACACTTAAAATGGTCTTTAAAAATATGTACCTTTCAATGAAAAAACATGGTGGTAACAATACAAAGGAACAGCAGTACCGAACATAGATTTGCGCAAGTAGCATTTCATTATTTCAACAATAGTGACCATTTTTATATTATTAAATTGATTTGTAACAATTCTTAGCAGTTTTGATGTTATGTGACAGCATTAAAGTTTGTTGCAAGTTTTCTGTCTTTAAACTGTTAAATTATGAACTCCTATTATTGATCATGTGAAACTGTGCCTTTGACAAGAGCAGCACAAACAAATATTGATGTATTTCATCTTAACAAGTGAAACACATGTGTTTATTGGCCATAACATACAGTGTGGCACATGGCAAATGACAAGTGGTGCTGTAACCTATTTGAATTCAGCCAGGTGAACCTAGTAAGGGGTGAAGAAAAACACTGTCAGGTCCGTGAAACAGCAAACACAAATATACCCACATATGTGTACATGAGGAGCACACAACACGGATCTGCTCATCAGTTGCACACACTGTCTTTGCTGTTTTATGCAACATAACAGTTGAGATGTCACAGACTTGTCCGTGTGAAATCAGAATTCAGTTGCTCACTGTATGACTGCACGAGTACTGTTTGGTCTACATTCATCAGTAGCAGTGTGTTGGGAAACAGTACGGCCCACATAACCAACATTTTCATGAGTGGAAGTCATATTATTGTTGACAGGTTGACTGTCCTGCATGACATTCAGTTGCTGATACAGTACCCCTGTACTGTTAAAAGGATGGCCAGCAGAAATATTTCTCAAGGTCATTACAGTGAAAGGGGATGGTGATTGCATGGCATTGGCATGGACCGTGTCAGCTGCAACTTGCATCTGCATTGGTCGCTGTGCAACCAGAGGTGCAAACATTGCCATAATGCTATGGAACAATAATGCAGTATGTTCCATCTCCCATGTTCTTAGCTGTTCCTCCATCTCTCTTATCTTCCCTAGCCCTTTTTTTTCTGGTTGCAACAACTAATTGTGCTGCTCAGTCAACATTTTACGTGTTGGTTCAAACACTGACTCAGCTATCTCATGTATTTTTGTCAGTCTCTTTTTCTTTTGTAGATTGAAAAGAGGCTCAGTGCTGCAGGTTCTCTTCCCAGACGACACAGCTGGTGGTGGTACTGCATGGCTGCATCCATGTTGTTGTTCTAATGCATCTAGGGTATCATCAGATGGGTCATGGATGGTAGTAGAAGACTCTTCCACTGATGAGTCCTGGCAACCCTCATGGTCTACAAAACACATCCCATTTTGTAATGTAAATATGTCTGATGACAGCTGTATGCTAAGTGCCAGGCAATGCAGTTCCATGTGGAGATGCTTTCTGTGCACTTCACCACCCAACCCCACCCAGCTCCACCGTCACCAGACACAGCGACAATATAACTGTTATGTCATCAAAGGCAGAATGTGCAGGTATGGAGAAGAGTTTGTGCAGACAAAGCAATGCACAACATCATGTATGCTGATTCCACCACAGTGACACTACATTACACAGACACTTCTGTGACTGCAGGGTGTGGGTGGAGGGACTACAGTGATCATGAATAATGGGATACATGTGAGACATCATATTGCATATACCTGACTGCAGGGGTTCTGGGTCTGGGTATTCTTCTTCAATAGGTGGACATGGTGGCTCAACAGATGCTCCCTCAAGGAGAAATGCAGGGTTTGAGGTTGGCAGAGTACCAAGAATTCTGTCCAGTTCCTCAAAAAATGGGCAGGTGATCCTCTTGCCACCAGATCGCTTGTTGTCTTTAACTTTATGGTATTTCACGTTCAGCTGCTTTATCTTTTCCTTGCATTGCTTTGCAGACCTTTCTATGCCTTTTTCTAATAGGAAGTCTACGATTTTCTGATAAATCCTGGTGTTTCTGCGATAGTTGGACAACTCCTCCTGAACCCACTCCTGGGACCAGTATTCAATTAGGAGTTTAGTGGCATCCTCTATCCAGCTTGCAGAACGGTCACTCATTATGACATACCACAGTCGCGCTATAATCAGCTGGAAGGGCACTATGCGGGGAAGCACTAGCACTAATTAAGTAATGAATAATTATTCACCACACAGGCTGAGTATGTCTAGTCTATCAACCTCCACGAGCACTTTAATTTCCCGCCGCTTGCCGCTCTGTTGTATGTCAATGCTCTACAGCCTCACTGCAGCTGCACTATGGGATTGCTTGGCATGAACTTTCTGGTGAGACTGGAGGACCGAAGCTCTCAACATGGCTCCGTAACAGACTGATAATCACACACCCGTCCACACCACAAGGTAACATGCTTTCCTCCTTCAAACCGTTTTTAAAAACGGACTTCACTAGCTCGCAGCAGGGTTTATGCACGGTTTCTTAACACACTTTGAAACCGTGCTTAACTGCGGACGGGTGCTGTGTTTGCGCTACTTAAAACGTTTTGAGCACCTTAAAATGTTTTAACTAGCCTGATGTGTACAGGGCCATAGAGTCAGTATCAGTGGAGATATACACTGTACCTTTAACTGAACCAGGAAGTCCCCTGAAATCCACCTTGGTTTTGAAACATGTCCAGACATGTAAATAGAAAGGGCTGAGTCAGGTGACCTCACCAAAAGATATAAAACATTTTCACAGAGTTCACTTCATGAAGTCCAGTAGAGTTCAGTCTTGAGAGTGAAGGAGAGAGGTGCTACTGTAGACAAGCTGTTGAATGCAGAGGAGAAGGGTCTTAGGAGCTCTGAGATCCAGGACTGTATTATGTGACAAACTACTGAAGTGAAGTAGTGATTTTCTTTGCAATTTTTTTTCCATTTATTTTTCTAACTTCTGAAAAATAAATCACACCACAGTGTGTTTTTAAACCTGTAAATTTGCCTCTTCTAAAGTTTATTCCCACATGCTGTGACACTCGTAGAAGATAGAAAAGTTATGTACTTACCATAACAGTAGATCTTCAAGAGAATCTCTCATTAGGTCAGGCTATGCTGTCCCAACCTCCATCCCCCTATCAGCCCCTGAGAATGATGAGTGCTGTCTCCTTCTCCATGAGGGTCCACCTGCTGCTCTCTGCCTCGTGTGGTTGGCAGAGTCTCTCCTGGTTCCCTATAGAGAGGTCCTTGGAGCATGATCTCCAGTCGGGAACTGAGGAGAGGAGGGGCCACCCACGTTTATGTAACGTCTGACGTTTTCGTGGGAAGCCTCTGGTGGACTGTTTGCAAAGGTTTCCGTGTGGTCCTAGCACCTGGCAGGTTATAGTTCTATTGGTGTGGCCTGATGAGATTCTCTTGAAGATATGTACTCTTATGGAGAGTACATAACTGTTTTTACTTTTCCAAGATTCTACATTTCAGAAACTCTCCATGACTTGCTGACATGTTAAACAAGTAAGTCCGAGGATGATAATTACTGACGCGGCATATGTTAAAACTGTTGGATGAAGGCCATCAATCCCCTCACTTTTGTTTTGTCAAATTTCAGGGTTGCAGTCCGCACATCATGTGCCAAGAATGCCTTTAGAGTGAAGACAGCATTGTTATCAGAAGAGATCACTAGTGGCATGCAAGATTTATCCACTAGGGTATGTGCAGTGCAGCTACCAGAGGTCTTAAAGGTAGTTGGGGAAAGAGAAACAGTCTTCATGGGCCAGTTTTGGCATGCACCAGTTATTTAGATTTAGACCTTTGTCAGCTGTCTCCCTGAGCTTGGTACTATTCTGAAGCTAGTGACAAATGAGATAGGAGGAAGACCTGAACAGGTTGGTTGTGAAATCTGGCCCAAAAGACCGGCTCTGTGGTCACTGTACTAAAATCTAGAGATCTGTGGGATGACACAACCTTGTAATCCCTTAACTGGCGAATCTGATTTACAAGACTGTTCATTCTGGTCTGCGAGAGAAATTCTCTCACCGGTCTGTTCAGAAGCACGCTCCAAGGTGCTCCAGAGATTGAGGAGGTTGAAGATGGCTCTTCTCCCAGTTCACTATCCAAACGTATTCCTCCATGATCTGTATTCCTGCAAAGTGACTTAGAGGACTGACTTTTCCAAATCTGCTCACATCAGTAGATTGTCCAGGTAATTATAAATGTGGGGACCCTCTTGCTGAAGGAGAGCCATCACAACTATTAAAAGGGGAACAGTCAACACTAAGAGCCTCATACCCAGGTGTGGGGCTGGCCCCAACTTGCACTTTGCAGAAACATTTTTTTAGTTGTTTACTGCGGTATAATAGTGTATCCGGCTAATTCTGCTGACTTCCAAGCCGACATTTTCTGTAACTACAAATCTCAGAATCCCCTGCAGCTGACATCAGAGCAGGACTGCAGCAGTAGGAGATTCAGTAGCCTGCAGTGCATGTTGGAGCTTTTATAAGCGCCTATCGGATGCTTGATGGTCCCACTGGATCAAGTACAGTCATGTGTGACTATACCTAGCCCAGGGAGGACAGCGGGACCAGCAGACCAAATATCGCAGCTTACAAAAGCTCTAACATGTGTAACCCCTCACCCCTGCCTTTTTACTAAACGACAGGTGGCATGCTGTTGGCGTTGACTGCACTACCTGGTGGGGACCTGGGTTCGGGGAGGATGAGGTTACCTGACACAAGGGGACCTAGGTTTGGCTACTCTGCACAGGGGCACCCAAGTAAATCCGAACACAGGAAGCAATAACTGTAATGTCCAGAACCAGGATTGGGATTTTTCAGTGTGGCTTTTATTCATAACTAGCTGAACACAATAAAGCATAGATAGACCCCCAAGGGGCTACGTTTACTGATAATGCAGATTGGAGACTACCAGGCGGTCCACTTAAAGAATGAACCCATTTCTACTGTTTTTTCAGGCTCTGGACCCACCAGGCACACAGCCCGGACTTGCATGCACTTTGGATACACAGCCCGACTGGCCCAGCTCCCCTGCCGGCCACTTGACTGACAGTCCATTTAAAGAATGAACCCAATTTTACTTGTTGTGGCTCCCCCCACCACTTAGTCTGCGACTCCTAGAGAGATTTTCAAATTTGCGACCCACGTCTGGGTACCTACCTCATCACTGGCGAGGTGCATGAGGCAAGTAGCAATCACAGAAGAAATCCGTAGAGGTGGACCTGGTTACTAAAGATGGGGGGGGTTTGCCCACCTCCAGCTCCCACAGCCCATACCCGGCCATTTCTCTGGAGAAACTAAAACTTCGAAATGTAGATTAAACGGTGGATAGACTGTAGCACCCCCTCTACAACATTACTTGAATTCATACAGACTTTAGATTTTGATACTACTCCATTTGTTTGTCCTAGTACAATAGGCCTCCCAAATAGTAGTCCAAATCCCATTCTTCTTCACATTTTCCAAACTGAAGAATCACATTGATTGCCCTCTCAAATTAGAGCAAAACACTCACCCTTTCGTTGCAGTTGCCCCACAGGTGAAGTACAACTTCTTCCACTTTTAAGACCAAACAGAAACTGTAAAAGGCAGCTTTCTTCCTTTAGCAGACATTAGGGGATTGCCCTGGAATCCACAGAGGGATACTTACTCCTGCCCCGGAGAGGGGGCACTGAGACCTGGACAGCAGTCTCCACCACTTGAAACTGGACACTGACCTTCTGTTTCAAAAGGTAAACAAAAGACACTTCCTTCCTGCTGGCAGGCAAGCAGGAGACTAACTTTGAAAACTCCCAGCGTTCTATCTACTCCCTCTGCTGCAGATTCCAATGTGGCCTATGCAGCTGCGACAGTTCTATGGTGATGTCATCTCTCAGTCTCAGCTGAGACTGAGAACAGAGTGAGACAGTGTGAAACCCATTTAACTGGAGTTTCACAAGCTGCCTTCCCTGCCTACCACTAGGTCTTACTGGGATTCTAGTAACCCCGGGTAACAAGGGGTTACACATGTACTGTAAATAACTTGCTTTTCTTTTGTCTTTAATTGCAGAATAATCCATGTATATCTGCTGTACATTTTAGGGATTAAAATCAAGTTTTGCAGTCCATAGCTAGTGAGTGAAAATCCGCTGGACCCACAGACTTTTCCTTGGCCTCCGTGGAGTATTTACTGACGTTGCTGTCTCCAGTACAAGCCAACAGGGCTAGTTAAAGACTAATTTTACTACTTAGGATACAGCATTTGGCTAGTGGTCCAGTGCCAGTTTTAATACCTGCAGTTAATATATCTCCATTGGGCGGATATGTAAAATTGATTAGCACTGCAGCCAGTCTCCAGGTAATGTTATAGTATATTTTATACAGTATGATTATTGCCCTACTCTTTTCAAGAAGGGCCATGATACCTGCTGGTGTGAAAGATTTTTAATAACTGTGTTATGTTCATTTACAGTTAAGTGGTCAGAGTGGCTCAGTTGGTGGCACATCTGCCTCTGGGCCAGAAGGTCTTTGGTTCTAGTCTCACATCAGGATTGGGCTTATACCATAAAAGCTGGCACCTGAGTGCAGTACTACGGGTTCTGTACTGTTAGGGTGTGCCATCATTCAGCTGAGATGTTCGACCAAGGTCCTGTCTGCCTTTTCATTTGGTGGTTCAGATGGATGTTAAAGCTTTAATGCCCCTTTTCAAAAAGAGTGGAATTTCCCTGATGTCCTGGCCATATTTACCCCATTCAGTAAAATACCACCAACTACTTAACCTGGTTCTGTTCATTTGGTTAGCATCTGTATCCCTTCCTACCCGGCCTACGGGACGAGGCTAAAAATAGGCAGTATTGTCACGCCCTCATTTCCCAGTCAGAATAAACAAATGCAGCATCTGGTATGGGTTTCTTCTCAAGGTTGTTGCAGTGTTCTCCCCCAAAGTGAAGATGATCTGTTCTGGCACACAAAGGACTTGAGAATGCTGCCGTAGAAACGTGAGATCTTGTAATTATACATACATACATAACTCATGTTAAAAGGTTTCTGTTATTTAAAGACACTGTCAGCTTTTTTGCATGATATGATTCCAGTTAAAAACCCACATTTCATGATTGCTTTCCTTCTCTAATATTCATTCCTGTTGCTGGTTGTTTTATCTGCTTCCTTTCTTACTAGAACTGAAATGCATGCTGATGGTGTAATTATACCCAACATGGTTTTGTTTCCAATCCTTGATCTGCTATTCTTTGCATACTTCCTATACATAAGGAACACCCCGGAACAGTGCAGCCACTTATAATGCAGTAGTCTGTTCTCCACCAACAGCATCTTGAGTGTCTAGACAGTGTTGGTGGTGGTCCCAAGTCCCAGAAAGATACAGAGGGAGTTGATCAAGGGCTGTAAACAAACACGTTTTTGTGTGGTAACAGCAATATTGTGGGAGGTCTGATTTTTATAAAAAAAAAAAAAAAGGAATCCGCTACATCAGCAAAGTCTACCAAATGTGCACAATCCTCAGATATTTTTTTTAAACTAGACACTTTGAGGCCTAAGGGGATTAACAGTGTCCCTTTAAAATGAAACTGGCCAGTGATGGAATGGACTGTGCCCGAGTTTAGAACTTCACAATTTTTGAACTGGATGCACGAGAGACCTTCATGGTATAATGGCCCAGTATATGCACTGCTGGGTGTAAAGTCAGATGTAGAACATTGAGATATGTTGTGCAAGAAGTATTGCAATCCAGAGCAGCCTTACTGCAGCAGCAGTTAATAGTCCTCGAAGAGGTTCGATCTCAGGATCAGGATGCCATGATCAGTCCAGTAAAACATACTTATAGTGTATGGTGGAACGTCGTTATGGACAAAAATCCATAACTAGAATGGAGTTGTTAGGCTGTAGTAGCTACGTCATCATAGCTATTATGCTGCACTAGCTATGTGGCTACTACAGTAAAACATCGAATGTGCTAGTGCATGCGCGCTGCACTACCTGGAAGTGGCTGCAGCGGTGAAAACAATACGGACATTATTTCTTTACTTAAAAATAAACTTTTTACTGGCACTTTCTTTCGTCTCCGTGTGATTTCTAAGGTATGTTTTACTGTGGGGCACCATACACTATAAAAGACAAATACCGGCCTCTCGATATCGAGCGTGTTTGAACATCTTGAGGTTGCCAGTGGCGACTGAACCTGTCGAGCTGCACTCTCGAGGTTCATAAGGTCGCAATGGCAGCCTCTCGATCAAACATGCTTGTTATCGATAGGCAGGTATTCATTATCCTCTATGTTAGTCTACATTATTTATCCAAAACAGATAACTGGCTCTTCAACTGCTGCATATGTAGAAATGTTTAGTAGTTTCTCATGTGTTACCAAATTGCTATCCCTGCCATCTTCTCCCATAGGTTTGAAGGGATATTTCTGTTTGTTTTTCTGAAGTGCTTTTGGGGTAATGAAACTTTGAATTTAACTGCACTTGACTTGTTATGTTTGTTTTCTTTGGCTGATTTTGAAGGATTGTGATTACCCTGCATTGTAGCGTGTTTGGCCACCGTTATATTTTTTTGCAGCGATTCTTTTTTGTGGACGTTCGCAAAGTCTGAGCCTGCTGCATTCACACATCTTCTAGTAAAGATCACCACCATTGTTCACATTGCATCTTCTGTTGCAGCAAGCACGAGAGTTGGTGGCAGAAATCATTCGAGAGAAAGAGCAGACAGACTTCCGAAGCGGACGCAGTGACTTTGGTGGCAGAGTGGGTGGAGGCAGCATAGAGGTAAGTCTAGATGAGAAAAACTACTTAAGATGTAAAGCTACAAATCTTGAATCTACCAAGGAAGACAGAGTATTTGACAGTTTAAGGTTTTTGCAGTAAAATAACAATCAACCCCTATGGTTAATAGAATAAAATGTGAAAAGTCATTCATTGTTGAGTACATGCACATCTTTTGCTTAAAAGCAGCTTTTGTGTGCCTTTATATGTTTATAGGCATCCTTGGAGTGTCTCCTCATGCATTCCTATGGTTAGAGGACCACAAACCGGAGATGAGCAGTTTGATCATCCTAAGGATACATGAGGTGGCACTCATATTTGTAAAAGACATTCTAAGTGCCTCTGTAGGTACATTATAAATCATCAAACTGTTATGATTTATATATAATATGTTTGAAGTGTGCCAATTTATTTCTATTTTTTATTTTGAGCTGGCCTTTCAGCTCGATGGGTAGAAATGCTCACAACACTAGTCTTCCAGGTTCAGAATCAAACCAGACATAGGGTGCCAGCTGAGTGGAGGAGGATGGAGTCTCCCACTGGACGCCCTCCTCCATGGAGGGAGAGTGGCACATTAAACTAGAGCACCACATCCTTGGGTGATAATGGATGACTGTGCAGCTGGAGAGTCCACTAAGAAGGGGACACAGCCTGGCTCCTGTGTGTCACCACATACTAGCATGTTCACATGCATCGTAGAGCCCATAGCCAGCTGTTCCCCAAGGGCAGAGAGGAAAACATTACTCGCCACAGTAATCTTCTTTCTTCCAAGGTGTCGTTTAGCATCAGTAATGTTACACACTTAGCTGACTAGGTAGAACTGCCCGGAGGTGGAGATTATGGTAATGAGTTTGTGAATTAGCCAGTCGGGGAGGGTTTGAGGGTGTGCTGAGCAGAGCCTGCCTAGAAGGTACCAGAATTTTTTCGAAGCTAGATTGGGCACATGCCCACATTAGGTGTGCACCAACAGGATTTAAAAAACATGCAACAGCATGAACCAGAACAACAGAACATGAAAACTTTGCCTTAAATGAAATTCAAAGTTTAGGACAAACTTTGTAGAAGGAAAGAAAGAGTCCTTCTGTAAGGTTATCAAAGGAGGGTGGGTGGGAGCTTACTGATGCTAAAGGACACCTTGGAAGAAAAAATATTTCTATGGTGAGTAATGTTTTCTTCTTACCCCAGGGGCCTTTAGCATCAGTAACGTTATGCAGACTACAAAGCAGTACAGTTGGGAGGCGGGTAGAGAACCTACTTAGGAAAGAGGCTCTGCAGAACTGCCCTGCCAAATTTGGCATCCGATCTAGACTGTACATCCAGGCAGTACTGCTTTGTGAATGTGTACAGTCTTCCAAGTAGCTGCTTTACGGACATCCAGTAAGGGAATGTCTCTTGCAGCTGCCATAGAGGCTGCAGTGCCCTTAGTAGAGTGGTCCCTGAGGCCCTCAGGGGGCTGTCTACCAGCCTTGTCATAGACCCAAATGCAGGAGACTATCCAGCGATAAATAGTTCTTAGTGGCTGGTCTTCCTCTACCTACCTCCCTCCCCATAGGTGAGGAACAGCTGTGTGGGAGAGCCCCTGAACTGCTCGGTGTGTTCCAAGTAATGAAGCCAGGGCCCTTTTGACATCCAGACTGTGGAGCTTCTGCTCCCAAGGAGTGGATTTATCAGTAAAAAAACTGGTAAGGTAATGGAATCAAACCAGACTAAGGTGGAACTCTGGGACAACTTTAGGCAGGAATTTCCTGTTCATCCTCAGCTCAGTCTTATCCCTACGCGGGATGATGTAGTTGGGCTCAGTACAGAGTGCCTGTAGCTTTGGAATTCTCCCTGCTAAAGTAATAACTACTAGAAATACAGTTTTCCAAGTGACATACTTGAGATGGGCCGAAGCCATGGGTTCAAAGGGTGACTCCATGAGCTTGCCAATACACAGGTTAAGATCCCAAGGAGGGACATGTTCCCTAATTGGGGGCTGAAGATGGAGGCCTTTAAAAAAACTGTTTAAACACCGGTTGAGAAAAAACAGATTTGTTCTTTCCAGTGAAAAGGTAGGTAGAGATTGCAGCCAGATGAAGCTTCAGGGAAGAAGGCCTTAGACAAAAGGCCTGGAGATGTACCAGATAATCCAAGAGATTAGAAATGGAAGCTCTTGAGAGGATTAATCTGTTTCCTCTTGCACCAGAGGGGAAAATCTTTTCCATTTGGCTGCATAGGTCTTTTTTGTGCTAGGCTTTTTGGCCATCCTCAGGATCTTCAGGACTTATTCAGAGTACTAAGTGGCAGGAACTGTATCTCCTCAAGAGCCAAGCTTTGAGATGAAGAGACTGTAGCTCTGGATAAGTGACTCCTATCTGAGGGAGTGTCAGGAGAGAGTGACTGAGTGGAAGGTGAATGGGTTTGTTGCAAGAGAGGGTTAGCAGGAGAGGATACCAAGCTTGCCTTGGCCAGTCCGGCACCATCAGAATCATTGTTGTTGGCTGAGCTCTGAGTTTCAGTAACACTCTGAAAATCTGGGGAAAAGGAGGGAAGGCATAAAGGAAGTTCCCTGACCAGTCCAGAGCAAGGGCATCTGCCCGGGAGGGTTCACAGGACTGGAGGTCTGCAGCAATACAGAGGAAGTTGATGGTTGAGGTGAGAGCGAAAAGATCTATTTCTGGCGTGCCCCACCTTCTGAACACTGTGGCCAGCACTTACTTGTTCAGTCACCATTCGCTGTGCCCTTGGCTGATGCGACCGAGTGCATCTGCCAAGATATTGTCCTTGCCCAGAAGGCGTATGGCTGAAAGACTGACATCCAGGGAATAGGCCAAACACCAGATTCTCATGGCTTCAAAACACAGGACACTGGACCTTGTGCCACCCTGCTTGTTCATGTAAAACATTGCAGTGGTGTTGTCTGTCCTGCTCTGCACTGTGTGGCTCTTTACTTGCGGAGCAAAGGCCTTCAGTGCTAAGCAAATGGCTCTGAGCTCCAGCAGATTGATGTGAGCCTGTGACTCCTTTGGAGTCCAGGTGCCACTGACAGAAGTACTGTCCAGATGAGCTCCCCATCCCAGCAGAGAGCATCTGTAGTGATGATTTTTGTGGAAGAAGGTGCTTGGAAGGGAATTCCTACTGAAAGGTTGGCTGTTTCCTTCCACCAATGTAGGGCCTGAAGGAACGTCTTTGTCACTGGAATCAGTTTGGACGGAGAATTACTCCTTTGGGACCAGTGAGACCACAGGTGGTACTATATGTCCTTCATTTTGAATCTTGACTCCTGGGACCACGACTGTCATGGATGCCATGTGTCCCAGGAACCTAAAAAAATGTCTGGCCGGCCTGGGCTGGCCCAGGATGAAAGACTTTGCCACTGACAAGAAGTTTTGTATTCTTTCTGGTGGAAGAAAAGCCCTGCTCTGCTGAGTATCCAAATGCGCTCCTATGAAAGTAAGGAGCTGAGTTGGTTCCAGGTGGGATTTCTTCTGGTTTATAAGAAACCCCAAGGAGTGCAGTGTGTTCTTTGTTAGGGAGAGAGCCTCTTCTACTTGTAGAGGGGTTTTCCCACTACGAGACAGTCGTCCAGGTAAAGATAGACAGAGATTCCCTGCTTTCTTAGATGTGCTGCTACGATAGCCAGACATTTAGTGAATACCCTTGGTGCAGATCTCAGGCCGAAGGGCATAGCTGCAAACTGGTAGTGCCCTGATGGAAGTTTGAACCTCAGAAACTTTCTGTGGGTCTGCCTTATTGGAATGTGAAAGTGGGCGTCCTTGAGGTCTAGGGAGGCTAGCCAGTCTCTCTGCTGAAGGGACTGTATTACCATTTTTAGGGTGACCATTTTGAATTTGGGTTTCAGAAGATGCTTAGTTATCTGAGGTCTAAGATAGGCCACCACTCCATTTTTCTTTTGTGTCAGGAAGCATCTGGAGTAGAGACCTTTGCCCCGTTGATGGGCATGTACTATCTCTGCCACCCCTGCTGGCAGAAGATGTTTCACCTCTAGCCCCAACAGAAGCTTTTCCGTTGGGGTTAGTGATTTGGACAGTTGGGTGCCCCTGAGGGCTGGCATCTTCTTGAACTTAAGTGACAGGCCCTTTTCCACTACCTCCAGGACCCATTTGTCTGAAGCAGGGCAGGATTAAGGCACAGGCCTAGGACCCCTGCCTGCTAGGGGCCCCCTAGCAATCCTCAACATATATTTACTATATATCCTTTTCTTTCTGCGTGAGCTGCATGTTTTTTTGTAAAGGAGTCCGCCACTGAGTAAGTCGGGCCGAACTGTGACATGACTCTCACGTCCCTGATTAGGTGTTAAGTGCAGCTGACCGCTTCAGGGGCCCTAGCCATGATTACCTTTAAGGTGTGAAAAAGACCATTTCCTTTGTCTCCCACACCCATTTAGAATCCCAGCTTAGAATCTTACTCTTAACTATAAAAGATTAACAGTGCAATTCGGTGTGTATGCTTTATATTTTATCTTAAGTATGTTTTATTGGCTTGGGAAACCTTGTAACATCCTTGAAATTTGAATGTAAGCAATAGCTTAATTTGCTTGAAACCTTTGTACCATGTTCGACTCTAGGTTGTTTTACCATCCACATTCAGATGAAATACCTTTCAATGTATTGCTCGTTACCTTTGTACCATACTTGACTCTGGGTTGTTTTACCCTCCGCATTCATTTGTGATACCTTTCATTGTATTGCCCATTTCTCTTGTTTTGTACTTCCATGACGTGGAGCCTTTGCAAAGGTGTGTCTGACTCAAAGGTTTGTAGTTCCAATATCTCAGTAAATAAAAAATATTTAATCTCACTCCTAAAATTAAGAAATCTACAATAAGTTTTCAATGGTACAATTAAAAATCATACTTTTTTTTGTTTTAATTCTCTCATCTTGTTCATACACGCGTTCTGACCCTGGTACAGCTCTGTTTTCAGGGTGAACAATGAATGTATTTCAAGATTCCCATCAGTAAATCTTGACATTTATGGTTCCTGGCTTACTTATCAATAACATAAATGTTTGATCCTGGGTATGATTTCAAATTCTTCCAATAATCACTCCCTTTGCGGTATAATCTGTAAAGTTCATAACCCCCCCCCAGTAAACCACAAACGTAACTCCTACACCACCCAGGACCTAGCCTCTTTTAAAGATTGGTCCCTACTCAACCCAACAAAACTCCCACATCCTGGTTCATACTACCTGACAGGACAATATAACACCCAGTCTGTCTGCAAGTGCACACGTGTGTTTGGGGGTGGGGGCTTTGGAGAAGTGCAAATCATGACATTTCGCATACAGAAGATTATTTTTACCAGGCCTGTTATTATGTTCCCTAAATTATCAGAACTCTGGCTGTTATTTTTCCATACTGTATTAGTTTCATTAATTTTGAAGCATTTTATGCCACTTTTTAGGGACAGTATGAACATTGTTTTCATGTTTCAGTAACTGATATGCAATAGCCAAGAGGTGCACTCATGGCGAAGGGGCATTTTATTTATTTATTCTTGGATTCAAAATACCTTTGAGCACAAAGGGGCTCATTTACAAGGTTCCACATCATAATGGGAGAGGGTTACAAAAAACAGAGGAGGAGGCATATACAGTCTAGTGTACAGCGAAAACAATATCATTAGACATAGCTGTTAACATTTCAAAAACAGTAGTGTAAGCAAAATAGGGAGGTCATACAGGAGATGGAAAGGGGTAGGGGAAACAAGGGAAGGGGATAGTTGGTAGGGCATAGTAGTGGAAGAGGTTGCGGCCGTGAGGCATTGTTAGGAAAATGAAGCAAGGTATGAGGGTGGCTGGGAGGAAAGGGAGGGGGTGAGGATGACACCAGGAGGGACAAGGGTGTCTAAATGATAGGGTGTTAGTGAGAGGTAAAGGGGGATGAGAAAGGATGCAGCACATGTAGTGGTCAGAGGGTAAACCAGGTAGAGTAGGAAGAGGGTAAGAGGCAAAAGGGGTGAGTGGGAGGGGGAAAGTGGTGCAATTGAAGGAGGCAGCCAGGGCCAGCGTCATTGTGGTAGATGTCAGCTGGGAGGTGGCAGATGTCAAGGAGTACAGTTAATTGAGGCAATCACAGGCAGCTTCATTCATGATGCGCTACTGCAGGAGACGCTTAAATTGGGCAATGTATGGAAGATTGATCAGTTGGAGGCCCAGACCATTAAACCAGTTAGGGGCTCTGTAGATGAAGGATCACTGGCATTGAGTAGTCCGTACTCTAGGAACAAGAAAAAGTTCAGTGTCAGAGGTCCGTGTGACGGGACCTGAGGGACTTGGGCAAAAGACAGGTGACGCCAGCTGGCATGACTCCAAGTAGCACTTGTTTGGCAAGTATGCACAATTGGTATTTAATCGAGTCTTGTAGTTTTAGCCAGCCGGTCAGGGTGTTGAGGTCACAAGTGTGTGTGAGTTGATCAGTGCCAGTGATAAGTTGACAGGCTTTAAGGGTAATGCTTAGCCTTTTGAGAGATGTATCTGGGACAGAGCCATATATTACCAAGCCATAATCAATAATGGATAGTACTGAGCTGTGAACAGCAAGTTTAAGTACTTCTTGAGTCAGACTCCTTTTATGTTTGAATAGCTGACCTAGTTTAATGTTCACATTCTTGGCAACATTTTCGATGTGAGGTGCACAAGTGGTGATTGTCCAAAGAAAGGGGTTACAGTGGGGGGGGGGGGCCCAGATTTCTCTCGGGCCTAGGGCCCCAGGTTGCCTTAATCTGGCCCTGGTCTGAAGTGATGAGGGTCCAGGACTGGAGGTAGTGGGAGAGCCTGCCCCCTACAGGCAGAGGGGAGGCAACCTGAACATTTAACTCCGGGCTTAGGCTGAGTTGCAGGAGCAGAGGTAGAGGCAGGTTTCCTCTGACCTCTCCTGTCTCTTCCTCTGTAGTAACCTCTCATTTGAGAATAGTCAAACTGAGGGGGAATGGGAAAATAGGGCCTAGAAAAGTATCATCTGCTCCTGTTTCCCTTAGGTTGAGGCTTTTGAGCAGCAAGTCTTCGCTTTTGCTGTGTTGCTTTGGTAGGTTGTTTTGTATTCAGCAACCTTGTTCATGTATTTTTCTGTTCTGGGAATCGAACAAAATATTCTGGTCGCAAGGAAAGTCCATGGCCCTGTACTGAGTGTCCTACGTCAGATTAGTTGTCCTCAGCCATGCAAATCACCTAAGGGAGATAACCTGGTCCATCACCCTGGAGGCTGCATCACTGTTGTCATCTGCCATGTGAAACTGGTACTTGGTGACTACCAGGGCAGTTTTAGTTGTCTCCACCAAGTCCTGTACCATAGAGTCAGACCCCTGCTGAGCTGTAACCAGGACCGAATTCCAGAGGGCCTTCTGATACTTGGCTGTGTATGCCATGTAAGAAGACAGGCAGAGGAGAAGAGAGGCTGAGGTATAAGTTTTCTTAGTCATAAAAGTCCAATCTTCTGGAGTCTTTCTCAGGAGGCTGAGAAGAGAGGGGCTCCTGCTTTATCAGCTGCAGCCTGTTGTACCACCCCCTTCATGGCTGGGATGTACAGACAAGAAAGCTGTATCCATTTTGGATAATTGGCATCCATTGTATGGAACACCTTGCCACAAGAATTGGTAGAGGCAACTAGTGCCACTGTCTTTAAAAACAAATTAGATGTTTGGTTGAGGGATAATAGATAAATAATGTCCCACATAGTGTGGGGAACAGTCTTGATGGGCTCTGGCCTTCTTCTGTTCTTTCATACCAAGTAATTCCTTGTTTATTCGTGTGTCAACTCCAGACAGATATGTAGTGGTCTGGAGAAGCTTCATAGTGTTCTTCCTGAATGCCTTATAAATAGGAAGTACCACTTTTTTTTAGGAGGAGGGAGATCTTTCATTTCCCTGTAGTCCTGGTCTTCCTCTTCTTCCTGGGTGGACTCCTGAGAAGGGATGTCAAGGGTGTCCACCACATGTTGCAGAAAGGTCAGCATAGGGGAAGTATCCTCCTGATCTTTTGGGGATGCATGAAAATTGGGATCAGGGGACACATCAGGCTCTGGAATGTTGTACTCTGATGTATCATCTGGAGCATCATAATAATCATCATCCCCCACATAGGCTTCTGCATCAGAAGGGGCTGCAGATGGGGTTTGCTTAGGAAGACGTGGTGGTGAAAAAGGACCCCATGCCCTGCAGGGTCTGAAAAACATGCCAGGCTTTCGCCATATCCTCCACATATGGTAACTCCTTTTGGATGTCTAGGAGATTACCACCATGGGGTTCTGTATTTTTAGATTTATCTTTGTTTTTTTACCCACTGCTGTCTCACCTTTAGCAGAACTGGGAGGGGCAGTGGTCTGCTTTTCTTTACAAGACTTTTTTGCAGCCACCTGATCGGTGACTTGGTCAGGCTTTCTTTTTGAACCAGGCACCTCATCAGCACCTTTAGAATTTTTAGGTTTAGAAGGAACTTCATCAGTCCCTTTAGAAGCCTTAGGTTTAGTAGGCACTTCATCAGCACCTGAATTTATATTTTTTCCTTTTGAAGGCCCTTCATCAGCACCTTTATTAGGCTTAGATTTAGAAGATGCCTCATCAGCACCTTGACTAGAATTTGTATTCTTTGAAAGCACCTCAGCCTTGGGTCTTTGTTTGGGGACAGAGGAATACCCTTCTTCAGCCATCATTCTAAGCCTTTCTGCTGTCTTCCTCTTCTAAGTCTTCGAACAAAATTTAGAGCAAAGTGAAAAAGCATCGTCTGGACCTAAACACCGTAAACACAGGTCATGGGTATCTGCTTTAGCCACTATTCTGTGGCACTTTAAAACTTTTTAAGACCTGTGGGTCAAGTGCTCTTTTTAGGAATTTCTGACATGCCAATACTCAGAAAACCCCAGAAAAATAAAGCCCAGATATGGTTAAGTTAAGAAATGCGGTCAGATCCCTCACAGTAATGATCCATGCCTTTCTGAGGTAAAAACTCTGTAAATAAAAAGAAAACCACCGATTTCCACTTAAAAAAGGGAACTACGATGAGAATAAAGGAACCATCAAAAGTAAACGCGGTTACTTTTCTAGTCAGAAAATAAAGAAAAGAAACTGCGGAGGAAGCACAGAACCGGCCGAAAATTACGGTTCCCGGGAACTGCTAAAATATATAAAAGCTACTCAGCACACTATAAAATGTATAAAAACCAAAATGTGTTGCTACCAAGATGTATAAAACTTTTTCCTCGGCAGAGAGCACCCCAGTGGCAGTGTTGCTCAGTCAGGTGGAGAGAAAAAAATTCTGGTAGCTTCTAGACAGGTTCTGCTCAGCACATGCACAAGCTCTCTCCTGATTGGCCAGTTCATAAACTCATTATCATAATCTCCACCTACGGGGCAGTTCTACCTAGTCAGCTAACTGCATAATGTTACCGATGCTAAAGGACCCCTGGGGTGAGAAAAACACAAGAAAACAACACCCAATATATGCAGTGGCATGAAGTCCGCATTCTTGGGCCCCTCTGCATCTGACTGCCCCCAGTACCCCCCCCCCACCACACACAAAATATAAGATGGGCCTAATGGAAGTCATGGCTGAAGATGCTCCCTGAGGAGCCCACTATGGTTCTCCTGTAGGAACAGGTAAGCAACAGGAAATGGTGGTGGAATGGGCTGCAATAAAGCTTAGCAGATCTGGGCAGCATTGACACGGGGGGAAAAATATGAAGCAAAAAAAATGTTTTTCATTTGTTAGAGAGGAACACCCATGTTTGAAAAGTGGTTTTGTCCACCTTTTCAAATAGTGCGTGTAAGGCACTCTAAATGAAAAAGGCACACTTGGTGTCTAGCATGCTTACTTGGTCAAATAAAAGGTAATAAATAACTGTTACAAAAGGTCCTCAAGTGCAGTAAAATCCTCAGCAGTCATCGGTTAAATCAGTGCAGATGATTTACAGTGCCTTCAAGAGAAGTGGGGGCTACCATGCATTACAAGTTTTGGATTTATCTGTTCTTTCTGCACATGATGCTATGAGTTGTACCTTTATAATATATGGTACCGAGAATCATTCAGCAGATAAAGACCCAGTTGTCCATCCAGTCTGCCTATTACCTTGGGTGACCATTTTTTTTCTATGAGGAATGCATGACATCCATATATTAATATGGCCATTGAGGCCCCTGTTGCAGTGGGAAGGGTGACCTTGCATGCATTCTTAGGGTACAAGAACTGTGAACGTTAGGTGAGCTTTCAGCTGGGAGTATAGCCTAGATGTTAGAGCATCAAGCCTGGTACGTGCTACAGACCTTGGTTTGATAACCACAAGAACCACTTGCATACTATGTGATCATGAGCTAGTCACATAACCTCACTGTGCTCCCAGGGTGCACCTGGAAATGAGTTCCAGTTCAGTGTGCCTTTCCCAGGCAAAAACTGTTAAATAAAAAAAGATAGAGACCACTCTTAAAACTTAGGGCATTGTCTCTGGCTATATTAATATATTATTCACGCACAATAATGCATTAAAAAGTTTAAACCGTTCCCCATAACTTGCCTGTTTCCAGCGCACCTGCACTAAGTTGCCTGTTTCCAGAGCAACTGCACAAGAGACACTCATCAAAGAATACCTGGGTTTGATTCCCACAACTTCCACTTGCATACTGTGCGACTCTGAGCAGGCCACTTAACCTCACCAGTGCTCCCGGATTGCCCCTGAAAAGAGGCACTTGCACCTAGTGGGCCTTACCCGATTACCAAAGAATTAACAAGAGTCTCACCTGCAGGGAAAAGGAGTGCTCTTATTGGTGAACAATTTTTCAATCTATGATGACACGCATAGTAGTTACATCACAGTGTTGTACTAAGAATCTGATGTCAGCTCAGTAGTACAGCAATTTAAAACCTAGGTGATTCTGCCCCAACCCCTCTTAACAGTTAGAATTGCATTTCTTGGCCATAGTTCTGATTGACACTTAAAAGCTAGCCCTAAAGATCCATATACTATATTTTGAAACCTGGATGGTCACTCTTTCCCATAGGGTAACCGTGACATCCAAACCCCATAATGTCATTGATCATGCATTACATCAGTGGTATTACTAGGTTGAACGCTACTCAGAATTCATCAGTCACACACAGTAAAAGAACTGTTAACAAAAACAAGACTACAGAAAATTTCTAGCATCTCCCACAAAAAATAACTAATTGACTCCCATCTATTAAAAAAATGTGGAACTGTCAATAGTTTGACTGTAATTCATCTCTGAGCCCGGTAACATAGTATTATAAAGGTGGAAGAGACACTAGTACTGTCATATCCGTCCTGCTTCATAAGCAGGAAAGACCAAACATATTCTGTGCAATGTACTCTAGCTTCATGCTCATGGTTGTGATGTTACCCGAACACCTGGAATTACATATAGCCTTATAAAACATGATCAGGTTATACTCCTGTCCCTCAAAAATATCTATCTATCTATATATATATATATTTCTATGGTTAGATATATAGTTTTGTTTTTATTTATGCTTCTGTATTATAAGATTTGATGGACTGTTGAATGGCTGTTACTCTGGAATTCATCCAATATGAGATTCTGTATCGACTTTTACTGTTAATAAACTTGAACATGATCAGGCTCGCACCCCCCCTTCCCAGTAGGAAAGCTGCGGATGTACCACTCCATAACTGACCATAAATAACACCACCCCAATTGGATCAACTTAAAGGTTATGACTTTTAATTACATAGACTTAAAGGTTTGACTCTTACTTACACATTTGCAGCACACTATCAAATACAGATTGTTTGACCTTTCGCAGCTTAGTTGACCACCCAGTGCTCAGTTTATCCAGCTGAGAAAATAAGTAAAATACAGGATTCCATTGAAGAAAACATCTTTCATCTCAGTAGGTATTAACATAGAAAGGTAGATAAAAACAGATAATTTGTCCCAAGAGGATAATTGTGTCCAGTTCCTCCTCTGATTACGCCCTCTGTCCTGATGGTTCCCCCTCCTCCCCAGCTGAAGATCCCAAGAGGTATCTGTCTACCTCCCCATCTGCCTGCGCACACCATATTCTCAGTACTCATGACAGTTGTGTCCCCGTCACTAACACCTAGCTGTAACCCTGCTATTCTGCTTGCTCGCCCTCCTAGATGTTGTCTCCCTAGCAGTTTTCAGACTCCAGGAAGTGACCAACTTTGAGCCCACCTTGTGAGATGCTTGCTAATCAGCAGTCTCCAGGGGAGCAAAACTGATTTCAATCATGAACCCTGGACTTTCTTTATCACACTGAGATCTCGGTCTGGCCCCCTGCCCTCCATCTGTAACCACCTGTGGATTGTTGTTTTTGTGGGGGGGGGGGGAGTAGACATTTGCAGACTCCACTCCATTGTGCTGCATTGCAGGTATATTTTTGTCTTATGCCATAGCCAGCTGTGAATTGAGTGTGACAAATCATTACCAAGTGGGCATGCACAGTGTTCCCAGAGCATCACCTGAAATAAAGCCACCCTAAATTCCCTTCTGCTAACTAGGTCACTATCACCACCACCACCATCATTCACTTCTAAACTGTATACTTGGTGATTTCCATTTTTCTTTCCTACTGGAACTTGCCTCAGGTCTCATATGTGAGCTTGCTCAATCCTTCTGCCCAGCCCTACTTGACCCTTATTACTAAATTAAATGATTGAGACTTAAGTTAAAACATCAGGAGACCCTACCCCAGATGTGGATTTAGAGTGCTGGCCAGTTTGTACTAGATCCTAGTGACCTTACACATCTTAGTAAAGGTAGATCTTCTTCAAGTATATCTCTTTCAACAGGCTAACCTATGAAACTATGGCCACCAGATGCTAGGACCACATGGAAACTTTTTCGCCAGCAGTCTACTAGGGGCCACCCACAGCGATGTCAGCGTCCTCCACTGTATAAGCGTGGGTGGCCCTGCGCCTCCCTTAGTTCTTTTCTTGCTGTCGACCATACTCGCCAGACTCCATGGAGACACTGTTGCTTCGGTCGACCGCCAGTTTTCAATTTTTATTTCTTTATTTTTCTCTTCTAGCACATTATCACTTTTTTTTCTAAAGCAGGGATTCTCAAATGGTGAGGCCAGCCTCCCAGGGGAGGCCCCAACCTGTTCCGGGGGAGGCTCAAGCAAGCCTTAAAATGTACTATATTTAAATGTCAGGTTTTGAATGCTTTGTGTGATAGGATGCAGCATACTAAAGTGAATAATGGCATGCAAATTTATATACATAATGGATGACCAAGAAAGTCGCACTCAACAAACACTTGTTTCCTGGTATGACATGGGGAAAAACTGAATGGAGGAAGTACAGTTCTTGGAAACTGTGCAAAACAAAATGCAAAATAATTCAAATGGATAGGTACAAGGTAACAACTGACCCATTATACTGGCTGCAGAAAAGCACAAATGCAAAGGCTAGGTTGAGAGGTACTAGGAGCAAGAGCAGAACAAAGCAAAATTGTCCCTGAGAAGGTGTTTAAAAACAAGGTAAAACTGACAAAGAAAGCAGTCTGACTCATGGAGGTATTGCAACAAGGGGTATGGTAAATAGGGTCCAAAACCCAGAAGTGTGGTGTGAGTAGGCTGACGTGGGGATGGGGTTATACAGATGGAGAATAATAAGTTTAATAAAATGAGAATAAACTCAACTACTCAAAGGAGTGTCACAGTATTCCTTGTGTACTGTGCAGAGTATGATAATTGTTATAACTATGGGGAGGCCCAAAATTATTTTTATATTGGGGGGGGCTCGAGATCTTTTCCAAGGCTTGGGGAGGCTCACTCTGACAGTGTGTGAGAACTACTGTTCTAAAGTGATTGCTGTTGTGTATGTCGATGAAAGATCCTGCTAAGCTCTTTCGTTATTGCGAGTGTATTGGAAAAATCTGCTCGCACGACTTATGCGTTCGCTGTCTTGGAGAAGCCCACAACACCAAGGCCTGCGAGCACTGCCTGAAAATTCAACCAAGCCACCCAGCTATGCTGCAAGAAAGCCCTGCAGTCTTTCCTCATAGAGCAGAAGGTAGCCAGGATGGAAAGGGAGTTCCAGGTGAGAAGCTCCTCCATGTCGCTGACCCAGTCCTTATGTTCACATTCCTCAGAGTCCTGGAACAAGTCTTCAGGCAAGGACAAACACCTGGAGAGGGAGCCAGTCTGCTGTCGGTGGTTTTATGTGATAATGGCGAGTTTTATACAGCTTCAACCACGTACACTGAAGAAGATAACGTCCAACGTCAAAAAAGTAAAAGAACAACAGTGACTGCTGCAGTAGTGATGGTCGCTGTAATTCTCAACTACAGCAATAAAAAATAAATATGCGGTTGACATAAATCCGTCACTTTGATGTTGGTCGACATTAGTTGTTGAATCGGCATCGTAGAGCCCACCAGCTCCAGTGGTGGTGACTCGAGCCACTACACCAAACGGCCAGCTTGGCAGCGCTTGGCCAAACACAGCCCCATAGTGTGCTATAGCGGGTGTAGCTCACGGCTACACTGGCTGTACTAGACTCGTCACTACATTTTACACCTCGCTATTCCTACAGATGGTCAAATTGAATCGGTCAAATTGAGCAGCTCACTTTTACTCGCGCACATCACTTCACGCCCTCTCAGTCGCTGCCGTCCTCGGCGCCAACTGTTGCAGCACCATCGTGCGCTTCGGCGGCGATGCCTCCTGCTACCCAAACCCTCGTTCCCGCAGAGTGGGCTTTGGCAATGACAAAGGCTCATCGACATCCGGACTGTTGACACCCCCGCTGACACTGCACACCCTGCTGCTCAGACCTCAGCTACTTCCAGGTCGGCAGGCAGTGGGTTCTGCCATAGCTTCCACAGCCGACGATGGGTCATTGACATCAGGGCTCCAGCCACTCCATCAACACCACAAGGCGTTTCGTCAGCATCGGGGCTCCAGCCTCCTTGGATGCCCTTGGCACCCCTGCAGTGCAGGCCACCATTGATGTACAGATGGTGCTGTCCTCCTTCGTGGAGCTCTTACAGCGCCTTGTGCCTTCTCCAGACCCAACAATGCCAGTGCCTGTTAGACCAGCCCGAGTCAACGCTTGCCTCATCGCGTCCTGCTCGCTCCAGGGCATTGGTGTCCTTGCTGCCCACTTTGCAGCCTATTAAGCCCATTGATGAGGATTGGAAATACAGATCTGACCTCATGCCACAAGAGGAGAAAGAGGAGAATGAAGACATGAATTGTTGCACAGATAGATCAGGCTCCACAGTTTCTACCAGGAGTGAGGACTCTACACTATATACCCCCAGGTCCCCTCCTGAAGACCCCACCTTAGAAACATAGAAATTTGATGGCAGAAAAGGACCTTCAGGTCCATTCAGTCTGCCCATTATACCCTGGCCCATAGATAACCCTAGACCCTAACCTTTTGCTCCCTTCCCCTGCCCCCGCCCCGAATGGAGACTCCAGTCTCTGTTCCTTTTCCAGGTTCTTCCCCTTCCCACTTTTGGTTATTCCCATGTGTTTATCTCGTGCTCTCTTACATACACCTACCATTTGGCCCCCACCACGTCTGCTGGCATCTGTTCCAGGGAGCCACCACCCTCTCCGTGAAATAGTATCCTGTTCCCTCTGAACTTTCCTCCTTCCAACTTCAAATTTTGTCCTCTAGTTTTCATAGTTGTATTCCTACAAAAGATGCTCCCTTCCCTCACCTTGTTTAATCCCCTTCAAATATTTAAATGTCTCAATCATGTCTCCCCTCTCCCTCCTTATTTCCAGGGGATACAGATCTAGCTCTTCCAGTCTCTCCTCATAGGGCTTCCGATGCATGTCCTGCCCCATTTTTGTCACCCTGTTCTGCACTGTCTCCACCCTATTGATATCCTTACGGAAGTGAGGTCTCCAGAACTGGACCCCATACTCAAGGTGGGGTCTCACCAAGGTCTTGTAAAGGGGCATTGACATCTCCCACTTCTTGCTAGTTATACTCCTCCCTATGCATGCCAGCATGCGAATTGTCTTACCCACCGCTCTGTTGCAGTAGTTGGCTTAGCTACCTTTAGACCATCTGAAATGATAATCCAGCTACCTTTAGGTAACCTGAAATGATAATCCCCAGGTCTCACTTTGAGATAGAGCTCTTGCAGCAGGTAACACCATTAAGACTATGCTGCCAGGCACTAGGACCCCATGGAAAATTTAGCTAACGGTCTAAGGCGGGGACGCCCCCGGCGTCAGCCCACGCCCGATGTCACACTTGGTATAAAGGGGGCGGTCCCTCAGTACCACCTCAGTTCTTTTCCCGCCGTCGACCCACACTTATCTGCTGCACGGATGCCTCCTGCTTCCAGTCAACCTCCATTTCGCGCATTAAACGTTTTTTCTTCAGATTTTCGAGTTTGTCTATGTCTTCCCAGCCATCTTCCTCTTCAGAGAGGAGGCAAGCAGATCCCGGCAAAAGTCTGCCATTCTGCCTGCCTGCTCTGCCTAGGCCCTGACCACAGGCCGGACGACTGCCCACATTGCCATGGTTTCAACCAGAAGACCAGAGTCTGCCACCTCAACACTCTGAAAGCATACCTCCTTGAACAACAAGTGGCCACCATGCAGAAGACCCAGTCGGGACACAGGTAGTCTTCCTCGGTGAAGGACTTCTCCCCCAGAGAGAAGAAATCGACCGGGAGACACCATCTTCGGGACAAGGAATGGTCCAGGTCAAAGTCCTGTCCTAGGTCCTCCCATAAGACTTCTAAGTCTTCAACCTCTGACGCGAGATCAGACTCTGCCACCCCACCCACCCACCCCAGTCTCACTGGCTCAACCCGTGGTCACAACTTAGGAAGCCCGCCGCCTCTTCCCAGGTGCATGGCGGGGAGTCTTCCGGGCTTGGGCATTCCGGAGCCCCCATGTTCCTGGCTGTCTGACCCCACAAGCAGGCACTAGAATCTCAGTCAGCAGAACAGATGCACACAGCATCTGGTGGTAGATTGGAACCTGCCGTCCTCAAGGGCTCAGTTATTGGGTTGTCCAACAGGGCAACATGGTTGGACAACTCAAGGAGATGCCAGGATAGAGAGCGCCAGCAGAAGCATCGCTCGCCTTCCAGGCAGTCATCTGCCAAGGCTTCAGACCGACATCAAGCCTCCTCGTCCTCTGACTCCACTGTGGAGCCGGACCAAATGCTGCCACCTAAGCCACCGTCTGCTCCGCAGGGCCCGGTTGAGAACCTGACTCCAGACCAGACATCTGGATCTGACCCTCTATTTGGGGGACAACAGACCGTGCGCCACCCCCACGGGAGCCTGACAACCTGACGTCCAAGCACCCAGCACCAGAGGACATGGTTTCTCAAGGGCTGACGCCAGAGAAAAAACTTTCATCTGACCCAACGCCAGCGGCCCCTAACACCCCAAACCCGATGCCAGCACCTCAACCAGGTCCAGTCGTCCCTTTGGCAGAGGTTGGGGCCTTGTTTAACAGCTGGTGGAACACCGTTAAAGAGGATTTGTTGCCTAGGCCACCGGAGTCGACCCCGCCCCCGCAGGGACCCCGGCTCCAGCTAGACAGGCTTCCCCCTCAGCATCTGCCACCTCCACCCCCGCCACGAGACCGTCCAATGTCAGGGAACGAGGAACTCTGGTCACCTGTACATCGGAGGCACAATCGCCACCCGTTGTCCAGATCCTCCTCCAGGGGACAGCCCTATACATCTTCAGAAGGATCGAGAGGCTTCTCCTCCTTTGACTCCTCAGAAGATGACCTGTCCCTGCCACCACCAGACCATAAGAGGGACTCACCGAGGTCCCCCCAGATGACCCTTCATTCCTGGATATAACAAGGCATATCCAGTTCCTAAACCAGTGGGAGACAGAGGAGTTGGACCCTGAGAGGTGCCGTTTGGCAAAGTTCCTAGGGACCGCTGACCCAAAACCTTTGATCATGCCACCCTTAGTGGAACCCTTCCAGGACGTTAATTGCCTGGAAGCACCCCTCCACGACCTCGGCAGTCCCTAAAAAGGCTAACCGACTCTATAGGACAACCAGGGGAGAACCACATTTGAGTGAGCAGCCGAAGGCAGACTCCATGATCCTTACGGCTGCCCACGGGAGAGCTCAACAACCAAAGCATATGGGCTCCCAGCCACCAGACAAGGAGTCCAAGAAGTTGGATAACTTGGGCCGCAAGATGTATTCTTAAGCCACTTGCACAGTCAGGTCCCTGAACTTTTTTGGCACACATGGTGATGTATCAAAAATCGCTGTGGAACAAGGTCATGGACCTAGCCAATCAGCCAGACTGCTAACAAATTGGAATTGCTGACAGTTCTCCAATCTGGTGCTGACATTGGTAAGCACATCCTAAGGTGCTCGTACAACTCAGCTGACACTGCCGCCAGGGCTGTGGCCACCGGCATATGTCTAAGGCGTCACTCCTTGCTTAGGGTTTCAGGCTTCTGCCAGGACCTTCAAGACGCCATACTGGATGCCCTTTTCAGACAGGAGACCAAAACGCTGATTACGGGGGCAGTCTTGGAGGTACATAAAATGTACAAATCCGAACCAGCCACGTCCAAACACCACTCATTTCATAAGCAGCAGGGCCAGAAAGGAAGGAGACAGCAACACAGAGGTGGTATCAAGAGAAAGGTACCCCTGTCTGCAGGAGGCTCAGGGACCAAGAGCACGAAGAGCTCCCTTGCCCACTCTGACAACCTCTGCATGATTTCCTGCGCCCCCAGCGGAGTTGCAGGTGGAGGCAGGAGGCAGTAGGCAGAAGATTCTCCTCTGTCAACGGCTGGTCCAATATCACCGCAGATTAGTGGATGCTCCAGATAGTAGAGGGGGTATGCCCTGGAATTCACCCAGATCCCTCCAGACAACCCACCTGTGCCCTCCCATTACTCCCCATCCCATGCAAGTCTTACCAGGGCAAAAATC
The DNA here is from genome assembly GCA_016271365.2 of Neoceratodus forsteri. Lineage (NCBI taxonomy): Eukaryota > Metazoa > Chordata > Ceratodontiformes > Ceratodontidae > Neoceratodus > Neoceratodus forsteri. The sequence continues at coordinate 494,263,765 of JADMNL010000022.1, forward strand.
TAAGCCCTCCTAGACGAGAGCAATCCAGGCAGTGCCACTGTCTCAGAGGAAAGGGATATTCTAGGAGCGTGGATACGTTGTTCATCCACACTTCTTGGCATGTCCCTTTCCCCTTTAAATCTTGCCGGAAAGTCTTCAAGCTGGCTCCTCCCACCCACTCGGGTGGTAAATACCTCGGCTGTGCCCCATGACGCCAGATCTTCCTTTCCGCTGGAAGATGCAGGTTCCCTCATGCTCTCACAGCAATTTGTAGGCCCTGGATTCAAAGCATTGTTTTTAACCGAAACTAAGCTTAAAACTCGTTTGAGTTAACGATTCCGATTGTAGCGCATCGAACATGGAGGATAAATCGTCCCCCGGATTTCACCAGTGTACTTGCGGCCAAAAGATGTCGCGCACAGATTCCCACCTAACTTGCATTTATTAACTAGGTGTCTGACATGACACCTTGTCTTGCACTTTCTGCCTGGCATTCCATCCCAATGTCCTGGATGACCACAAGGTGCACCTGAAACTGGGGAGAAGGGAGAAAAGGAACCCGCCGGTGAAATTGAAGGAGGCGGTAGCTCAGCTGCCACTGGATCCGCTTGAGCAGCTGGGAGTGAAGGCATTCGAGGAGGAAGCAGCCCAAGCTTCAGCCAATCGGGCTTTTTGTTCCACTAACCTTGGCTTCACCTTTCCGGGCTCCTTCAAGGAGTTGTGCCAGTCTCTCCCCACCAGGGGTGAGGCACCCTCAGGCTCGCACTCCTCCCGCCCTCGCAAGAGGGATAAGGATCCGAAGTCTTCATCTAAGCAAAGACATTCTTGGGACTGAGAAAGGCCTGAGTCTCAAGAGCACGTGGTCTCTGCCTCGGTCGAGATCGCATCCTCCGCCGCCGGCTTTTCGGATATCCCATCTGGCTAGGGGACTGAGGAAATGGCCAATGAGGCTGAGATTACTCTCAACCCAGTCGACCCTCTGTCGCCGACCCCGGTTGACAACTCTTTGGAAAGGACTCCGGTCCTTGTTTTTCCAGGTGAGGAGAACCAGCCCACTGGTGTCCCAATCGAGGAAACTGTTCTGGACCCTGTTTTCACTGACACTGGTGTCTTCCGATCGATCGGGTCGACTCCCTCGGTCTCTATTGAGATCCAGAACCCCTTCAGCCGAACTGCCAAAAAAGAGTCATAAACACTCTAAGAAGAGGTGTCGCCACAGATCTTCATCCTCCTTGGACGAGGAGAGGCTTCGGCGAAAACTCCATCGACACTATGAAGATCTCATGTGGCAGCAGCTGATTTTGTCTGGGCAGAAGCCGGCCACTCCGGCCATCACTTGGCTTCAGCCTCCTAGGCTGACGCCGACCCCTCTGGAACCAAAGTCTTCGGTTCCCCCACCCGTGGGGCCGGCCCGTATCCCGGTTCATCCTTCCTCGGGGTCTCCACCAATTTTGGTGGAACCAGCTCCTAAGCAGCCTCAAGGAGGGGCTCCCTCAAAAGAGGACCAGACAGACACCGGGCTTCCCAGACGTCTGTCGATTATGGCCATCCCCGATTGCCCACGGCGTGTCGAGGGAGACCTAGACAGGAAGCCGTTGTATCCCGACTCTTCTGACTTTGACCCCACCGGATTGCACTCCCATCCTGGAGATGATGGGTCAGTGGCAGGTTTGGAGGAAGGCCCTTCCTCTTTTCAGGGCATTCTCTGCCTGATCTCCGAATCCACCGGAATGCCCCTGGAGTCCATCCAGAAGAAGGCGGAGTACCCCCTTACGGATATCCTCAAAAGGGGGGAATACCCAGATGGAGGCCTTTCCAGTGGCTGAAGCCATTGTTGGCATGGCCCTTGAGCTTTGGCAGCACCCAGCTTCCTGCCCAGCACAGTCTGCTTGCATGGCCTGCAAGTACATGGTGCCCATGGGGTCCCTAGTGGGGTTCACATAACATCCTTCTGCCAAGAGCCTGGTGACCGCTTCTGTGTTCAGGCGTACTGGTCGCTCAGCCAACACTGACCGATCCCAGACAAGGAGTCCAAAAATATGGACCATTCTGCCCATAAGGTCTATGTGGCCTATTCCTTAGGCCTTCGTCAGGCCAGCTCGGCTGTTATGGCACACTTCTCTCATGCCCTCCTGGGGTCATTAGACAAAGTCCTCCCTCATCTCCTGGCGGACATACACACCACAGTGAAGCAAGTCCGTGATCAGAGCCGTGCTGTTGCAAAATAGCAGCTCCTGGTGGCCCTGGACATCAGGAATTCTTGTGCCAGCTTTTTCGCAGCTGCAGTTGCCACTCGCCGCAGGGCTTGGCTGAGGCTTTCCTCCTTCCCAGCAGATACTTAGCACAAGTTAGCTGACGTACCCTTCTTAGGCACCGACCTGTTCGGTCCAGGAGTGACCAGTCACCTTCAGCGCATAGAGCAGTCCAGTGCCACCTTGGATGCTACTTCTGTGAAGGGTTCTTAGGGAAGAACCAGCAGAAGCGTAAGAAGCCTTTTCGACACTCTTCCCCTGCGGTCAGGCAACCCTCCTATCAAGGAGGGCAGCAGCAGGCTCAAGCTTAGCGTCCAAGGCCCCAGCAAGGTCCACAGCAGCCCCATAAGGGAGGCCGAGGTGCAGGTCCAGGAGCCTCCTCCTCTAAGCCTGCTCAGTGACGGGTTAGGGATTGCCACCCCTACACCAGTCACGCCAGCTCTGGGCCCTCCCGTGGGGGGTCAGCTCTGTCACTTTCTTTCCGCCTGGTCTGTTATCACCTCGGACAGGTGGGTTCTCAAAGTGGTCAGTCAGGGACTGCCTCTAGAGTTCGAATAATACCCTCCCAGCCGAGCCTACACCTCGGGAGGACAGGATCTCAGCTTGCACCCAGTCGGCTCTCCGAGATGACACAGCTCAGCTTCTTTACAAGGAGGCGGTAGCTCCAGTGCCAGATCCTCCTACAGACCCAGGATTCGTGTCCAGGTACTTCCTGGTGCCCAGGCGGAGGGAGGGTTGGCACCCCCTTCCTAGATCTCCATGACCTGAATCAATATCTCAGGTCTCACGCCTTCTGGATGGTAACTCTGAACCAGGTCATACCATCCCTGGAGCAAAACGTGGTTCTGTTCACTAGATCTGCAGGATGTGTTCTTTCACATCCCAATCCATCAGTCCCATCAGCGGTTCCTCCGCTTCAGGGTCGGGGGGACCCTGTATGAGTTCCGAGCCATGCCGTTTGGCCTGTCATCGGCCCCATGGGTCTTCACCAAGTGCTTTGCAGTGGTGGCAGCCCATCTTCGGCATCGAGGAGTACGAATCTACCCTTATCCCGACAACTGACTCTTGGCAGGTTCCTCCCTTCAGGAGGTGGAGAGGTCCAGGAATCCGGCCCTCCAAACCTGCTCCCAGCTTGGCCTCCTGATCAACAAGGCCAAATTGGAACTCGTGCCCTCTCAGGTGAAGAGCTTCATCAGGGCAGAGCTAGACTCTTGTCAAGCCAGAGTTCGGCTCCCGGCAGACAGGGCGGAGGTTCTTTCCTCCTTTGCCTGATCATTTCTGGTTGGGCACTTGCACCCTGCCCGGGACTTTCTGCGCCTTCTGGTTTACATGGTGGCGTGCACCTCAGTGGTCCGTTGGGCCAGGTGGCACATGCGCCCCCTCCAATGGGAGCTGGCCGCCCAGTGGACTGAGCGCCACGGTCATTTCGACCAGCTGAACACTGTAACCCAGAAGATGTGGGACGCTCTCCAGTGGTGGACCACCACAGAATGGTTGCAGGAAGGGATCCCATTTGTCCGCCCCGAGCAGACGGTCATCATTACGACTGAGGCTTCTCTCGTGGGCTGGGGAGCTCACATGGGGGACAACAGGGCCCACGGGTTCTGGACCCCCGAGGAGTCCCGATGCCACATCAACCTGTTGGAGCTCAGAGCAGTCAGACTGGCACTGTCGGCTTTCGTTCCTCAGCTCTGGGGTCAAGTGGTTCAAGTCCAGACGGACAATACCACAACCATGTACTACCTCAACAAACAGGGCAGCACGCACTCCCGTCTGTTGTGCAAGGAGGTGCTCCACATCTGGACCCTCATAAGCTGGTTGGAGGCGGATCTCCTAGCCATTCATGTGGCAGGAGTCTCGAACCAGTTGGCGGATGCTCTCAACCGTCTAGGCCAGACATTCCACGAGTGGTCGCTCCATCCAGAGTTAGCTTATAGTCTGTTCTTCCGTTGGGGCAAACCGTTGATAGACCTGTTTGCCTCCAGGGAAAACACCAAGCTGAGGCTGTACCATGCCCGCCCCCCCTCAGCAGGGCTTGCTGCAGGGGGATGCCTTCTCGAGGGCGTGGACCCCAGGCCTCCTATACGCCTTCCCTCCATTTCCCTTGATCCACAAGGTGTTACTGAAGGTGAGGAGGGACAAGGTGAAGGTGATCCTGGTAGCCCCAGATTGGCCGCGCCAGTTCTGGTACCCAGATCTCCTCAGTCTCAGCTGCAGGCCCCTGGAGCGGCTTTGTACATGCCCGGACCTGATATCATTGAACCAGGGGAAGATATTCCATCCGGACCTTCAATCCCTGCACCTCACAGCCTGGTACCTGAGCGGCTAGAGTTCCAGGCTCTGGGTCTTTCCGAGGATGTCTACACCGTGGTGGAGGCATCTTGTATGGAATCGACCAGGAAATGCTATGCCTTCAAATGGAAAAGGTTTTCCATTTGGTGCCAGGGTAAGGGTCTGGACCCCTTATCCTGCTCTGTGGCTAACATTTTGGACTATCTTTGGTCTCTCTTCAAAGGGGGTCTTCGGTCATCGACCCTTAGGGTGCACCTGGCAGCTATTTTGGCTTACCAGGCGCAGGCCGGTTAGCCGTCATTGGCACAGGAGACAGGTTGGGCACTTCTTCAAAGGCCTAGATCACATATCCTCTCCGGTGTGTGAACCTCCACCTCCGTGGGATCTGATTGCTGGTTTTGGCAAAGCTCATGGGCAAACCATTCGAAACCATGCACAAGTGTGAGCTCTCACATTTGTCGTGGAAGACTGCCTTCCTGGTGGCTATTGCGTCAGCCAGAAGGACAGGGGAGCTCCAGGCGCTTGCGGTGGACTCCCCTTACCTGGTCTTTCACAGGGACAAGGTTGTCCTGTGCCCCCACCCAAAAATCCTTCCGAAAGTGGTATTAGAGTTTCACCTTAACCAGGTGCTGACTATGCTGGTATACTACCCTAACTACACCTCGGACGCCGAGTACAGGCTCCATACTCTGGACCCGAGACGTGCTCTCTTTTATTATAAGGAGAGAACGGCAGAAATTCATGGAGAGGTTCGCCAGCTGTTTGTCACCTACACTGAAGCTGCTTCTGGCAGACCTGCAGCCAAACGGACCATTGCAAGGTGGGTTACATCATGCATAGGTCTGTGCTATGAGTTGGCGGGCAGGGAGCCTCCCAGAGGGATAAGAGCGCATTCTAACTGCCATACTGCTGCATCGGTTGCTGCTTCCAGGGACATCCCCATCCAGGAAATCTGTTGGGCTGCTTCCTGAAAGTCAGAAAACACCTTCATTACCCACTATCACATCGACCTTGAGTCATGCCAGGATGCTGGTTTTGGGGCCTTGGTTCTCCGATCTCCCTTTCCTAAGTAGGGGGGTGTGCGCCTTGCCTCCCTTCTCCCGGAGAACTACTTGGAGTCTGCCAAGAAGTGTGGATCAACAACGTATCCACACTCCTGGAAGAACAGGGTACTCACCTGTAACAGTAGTTCTAGGAGTGGTATATGTTGTTCATACACACACACACAACCTCCCCGGCTTTAGGCACACAACCTTGCTTCCAGCGGGCTAAGATCAGGCATCATTGGGCAGAGCCGAGGTATTTACCACCCAGGTGGGTGGGAGGAGCCAGTATGAAGACTTTATGGCAAGATTTAAAGGGGAAAAGGACATGCCAAGAAGTGTGGGTGAACAACATATGCTACTCCTAGAACTATTGTTACAGGTGAGTAACCTGTTCTTACTCCCACTTCTTCCTCATCCTGAAAGACAGGGGACCTTCGCCCCATCCTGGACCTCAGTCAACTGAACACTTTCATGGACTACAAAAGATTCAGGATGGTGACACTACTGGGATTTCTACCCATGCTTCACCAAGGGGATTGGCTGTGCTCCCTGGACATGCCGGATGCCTACATGCGTATAAAGATGTAGTCGTCCCACAGAAAGTACCAACGCTTTACCTTCCAGGGAGAGCACTACCAGTTCAGAGCACTGCCATTTACCTTCACTTTACCTTCCAGGGAGAGCACTACCAGTTCAGAGCGCTGTCATTCGGCCTTTCTTCGGCACCCAGGGTGTTCACCAAGTGCCTGGCAGTAGTGGCAGCGGCTCTCAGGAGACTGGGCATTATGTCTACCCCTACCTCGATGACTGGCTAACAGCTTCCACAAGAGGTCAGCTGTGTTGCTGTCTGACACGCACCTTTCGCCTGTTCCAGGATCTGGGGGTCACCTTAAATCTTCCCAAGTCTTCCCAGCAGCCTATCCAGAGGTTGCAATACGTAGGCGCCGTCTTGGTCACTGTCCAAGTGAGGGCCTTCCTACCCTCAAACAGGGCAGACTGACTAAGGGCCCTTGCTCAGAAGACTGCCTCCACAAATCAGATTCCAGCCAGGATGGTGCTACAACTGCTAGGCCATATGGCAGCAGCCATAGTACAGTAACTGTTCCCTTAGCTTGCCTGCACATGAGGGTTCTCCAGTGGAACCTCAGGGTCCAGTGGGACCAGCACTTTAGTGACCTCGGAACAACCATTCTGAGTCTCCAAGGCAGTACATCCGACTCTGGAGTAGTGGCTCACTCCTTCCCAATCAGAATCTGGGCTCCCTTCCAAAGTCCCAGTCCTCAGCAGATCCTGATAACAGATGCCTTGGGACTAGGATGGGGTGCACATGTTGGAGTCCACCAGACAAGAGGGTCTTGCACCTTTCTGGAATGAGATCTCCACATAAAAGTGTTGGAAATGAGAGCTGTTCTTTACACCTTCCAGGCATTTCAGACGATTCTCCTGCCAGGGTCTCTACTGATCCAATCAGACAACATGCCAGTGGTCTTCTACATCAGCAAATAAGGGGGTGGCACACACACACACTTATCCCCTCTGCAGGGAGGCCATGAGAGTCTGGTACTGGGCAGTGGAGCGCAACCAGGAGCTCACAGCGGTTCACATTCTAGGGGTTCAAAACACCCTAGCTGGACAGCCTCAGCCACTATTTGTCTCAGGCTCACGAATGGGAGCTACTACATGTTGTAGTAGACAGCCTTTCGAAAGGTGGGGCCTTCCAGAACTAGACCTCTTTGCATCCCCACACAACTCCAAACTGCCCAGTTTCTGCTTGCAAGATCCAGGGCCTAGTGTTTTCTGGCGAGACCCATTGTCCCTCTCTTGGGCAGGGAGGTTTCTTTATGCCTTCCCTCCCTTAGATTCAGAAAGTGTTGCTCAAACTACAAGCAGAACAGATGACCATGATCCTCATTGTGCTATTCTGGCCTTGGTAGATTTGGTTCCCACTTCTTCAACAACTGGCATCGGAACCTCTAGTTCCCTTGCCCCTGTCTCCTCGCTTACTCTCGCAGGAACAGAGAACCCTAGTACACCCGAATTTTCAGTCACTGCATCTGCATGTGTGGCTCCTGCAGACTGTCAGAGACAGGGGGTATCTTCAAGGGTAGCGGAGGTCCTAGTGGCTGCAAGGAAACCCTCGACTAGGGCCAGATGTGCCATGAAATGGAAACGCTTCTGCCTATGGGCATCCTCCCGTTTCTTAGATCCTTTTACCTGCCTGGTAAACTTGGTACTGGAGTACCTTCTTTTCCCTGTCTGACAAGGGTCTCAGCTACTTGTCCATAAATGTACACCTTTCTGCACTGTCAGCCTGTCATGTGCCTATGGAGGGCAGGACCCTGGCACAGTTAGACTTGTCCAAGACCTTTCTGTGTGGTATCATGCATATAAAGCCTCCCAGGCAGGACCCCATTACCCCGAGACCTTTTGTTTATGTTAGAAAAACTTAGGTTGCCTCCCTTTGAGTCAGCCACAAGTTGCAAGCTAAGCTGCTTGTCAAGGAAAGCATTGTTTTTGGTTGCAGTTACTTCAGCTCGGAGGATTTCCAAGCTTCAGGCTCTGATGTGTAAAGAGCCTTATTTGATTTTTCACAGGGACAGGGTATGCCTGCACACCAATCCTAACGTTCTTCCAAAGGTAATGTCCGAGTCCACTCTTAACCAGGACATTCAATTTCCAGTTTACTACCCAGAGTACTCGAACAAAGAGGAGGCCATTTTGCATACTCTGGATGCTCACAGAATTCTTTGTTTCTACATAGATCGTACTCGATCTTCCAGAAAGACAGACCATTTGTTTGTCTCCTTTGCCCAACGAATGTTGGGGGCACCAGTGACTAAACAGACTTCGGCCCAATGGTTGGTTGAATTGTACTGTATAGTGTTCTGTTACCAGAAGTATGACACATAGAATAGTGGATGGGTGACCATCCACAACAAGGCTGTGTTTCCATTGAAGGAGTCGATGGCGTCATAGAGACCTCAAGAGTGGGAGGATGGTGTGGTACCTGAAGACTGGAGGAGGGCAGATGTGATTCCCCTTCACAAAAGTGGGAGCAGGGCAGAAGCGGGAAACTACAGACCTGTTAGTTTAACCTCAGTGATAAGGAAAATGATGGAATCACTTCCGCAGGAAAGAATTGTCGAGTACCTAGAGGCCAGAGGGGCACAGGACCCAAGGCAGCATGGATTCACAGCAGGAAGGTCATGCCAGACGAATCTAATAGATTTCTTTGACTGGGTGACCAAAGTAGTAGATCAGGGAGGGGCTGTGAACATGGCCTACCTAGACTTTAGCAAGGCATTTGACTCAGTCTCACACAAAAGATTAATATACAAGTGGGTCCCAAGATGATATCCTGGGTAAAGAATTGGCTGGAGAATAGGACACAGAGAGTAATAGTAAATGGAGTCCACTCTGAAGAAAGGGGGGGTTACTAGTGGGGTGCCGCAGGGTTCAGTATTAGGACCGGTCCTCTTCAATGTCTTTGTAAGCGACATTGCAGAGGGACTGGAAGGAAAAGTATGTCTCTTAGCAGATGGCACAAAGATCTGCAACAGAGTTGATGCACATGGTGGAGTGGAAAGGATGAGAAGGGACTTGGCAAGGTTAGAGGAATGGTCAGATGTATGGAAGCTTAGATTTAATGCTAAGAAGTGCAAGGTAATGCACCTGGGAAACAAAAACCCAGGGGAAGAGTACACAATTGGGGGTGAGATACTAACAACAACAAAAATGGAAAGGGACCTGGGGGTAGTCATATCAGATGACTTAAAGGTGGGCAAGCAATGTGAGAGGGCAGTAAGGAGGGCTGGGGGGATACTGAGATGCATAGGGAGAGGCATCACCAGTAGAAAACAGGAAGAAGTTATCCCTCTGTACAGACAGCTGGTGAGACCCCATCTGGAGTAGTGTGTGCAGTTCTGGAGACCCGGTCTCCGCAAGGACATAGACAAGATGGAAGCTGTCCAGAGGAGGGCAACTAAAATGGTGCAGGGTCTGCACTGGAAGACACATGAAGAGGGACTAAAGGAGCTTAATATGTATAGCCTCGAGGAAAGGAGGGAGAGGGGGGACATGATAGAAACGTTCAAGTACCTCAGGGGAATCAACAAAGTCCAAGAGGGTAGCATCTTTCAAAAAAATGGTGTGCAAGAACAAGGGACACAATTTGAAGATGAAGCGGCTCAGAGGTAATGAGAAGTATTTTTCACAGAGAGTTGTGGATGCATGGAGCGGCCTTCTGGTTGAGGTTGTGGAGTCAAAAACAGTGGTTGAATTCAAGCATGCATGGGACAGCCATAAAGCAATTCTGGGGGGTGGGGATAGAAAGAAGTAGGCTGATGGTTATCCATTAGGTAGGGAAATGGGCGGACTGGGTGGGCCAAGTGGTTCTTATCTGCCGTCAAATTCTATGTTTCCTGTGAGAGTGAAGCTCGAGAGGTCTCTGTGATGCCTTCGACTCCCTCGATGGAAACACAGCTTTAGTTGTGAATGGTCATCCATCCACTATTTTATGTAGAATATGGTGACCCGAAATGTGGAAAGTGTAGTTTCACAAGGTTCATACCTTATGTTCAGTGTTCCCGCAATATTCTCTCCATGCCTGTCCCTGAAGAATCAAGTCCTCCTCTATGCAGTCCTGCCCCCAAAGTTACTGGTTCTCCTCGCCAGAGTCATGCTCTGCTCTGACCCCCGTAACTGTGCCAGTAAATAAAAAAGAAGAAACACTGAAAACTGACAGTTTGGAGACACGGAGCTGACCATGGAGTCTATGTCCAAACTGTGCTAGTGAACTATTGGCCCAGCTGCTTGCTAAATGCCACTGCCATTTAATCCTGTATTTTTTTTTAATCCCACAGCGAATCAGCCAATCAGGTGGCAGGACAAGTCTGAAAAGCTGTTGTACTATCGATCTGATATCAGAACGATAGTATAACTTTTTTGACCTTTGAACTGTCCAACAAGATTTTCAACACCACGCCTTTCTATTCCTAATCAGCTCTAACCATGTATTATAAACCTTTACCGAGACCGCATAAAGGTCATTCTACTAGGGATGTTGCCGCCACTTTTGCATCCCTAAGGAATGTCTCAGTAGCAGATCTCTGTGCAGCTGCTACTTGGAGTTCAGTCCATGCCTTCATAAAACACTAGAGTCTTGACATTGCTTCATGGAGGAGAGCAGGCTTTGGCCTAGCAGCCCTCCAGGGACTACTCTCTTAGGAGTACCAGTGGTTTACTATCTTGCATAACCACCACCCTTCTGACCTAGATTCTCTCCTTGTAGTGTTTGGGACTTGGTCTTAATGGTGTTACCTGCTGCAAGAGCTCTATCTTGAAGTGACCTAGTACAGTTACGTAAGAACTTACCATAACAGTAGATCTTTGAGAAGAGCTCTTGCAGCAGGTATACTTTCCCCTCCCTCCTACGTCCAGAGTTATGCAACTGTATTTTTCTCTGGGGGAATGTGAGAACCTCCTCATTCCCCATCCTTTATGCTAGCTGGGTCTCCGGCAGGTGAACTGTGGTGGTGGTGCCGGGGGACGTCCCCCTTTATACCAAGGGTGCTGTCTGGGGCGGTCCCCCGCCTTAGACTGCTAACTAGATATTTTCCGTGGGGTCTCAGTGCCTGGTGGCATAGTCCTAATGGTGTTACCTGCTGCAAGAGTGCTTCTTGAAGATCTACTGTCACGGTAGGTTCTTGCGTAACTGTACTATCTTGCTCCTGTTGCATTACCTGTGGGTTTTTGTGCCCAGTGTACGTTATTCTGCACTTCTTTGCATTAAATCTCAATTGCCAAATTCCTGACCACCCCTCCAATTTCCTTAGGTCCTCCCTCATTGTTTCCACCCCCCGGTGTATCCACCCTGTTGCATATCTTTGTATTGTCCACAAATAGGCATACCTTCCCATTCAGTTCCTCCACAGTATCACAGATGTGTATCACAGATGTAGATGTTTGGGCACCAATATCAACCCCTTTGGCACCCCACTTGTCAACTTTCTTCCCCCGAGTATACCCCATTTATTACCACCCTCTGCCATCTGTCACTAAGCCAACCCTCCACCCATTTAGTTTTGTCCCGGCCCCTAAGCTGCCCAACTAGTCACCAGCCTCCTGTGAGGGACTGTGTCAAAGGCCTTGCTGAAGTCCAGATATGCCACGTCCACTGCCCTTCCCTGATCAACCACCCTCGTCACCCAGTTGAAAAACTCTTATCAGGATTGTCGTGGTTTGTGGATGTACTGATGGACACGGACACAGAGATGGAAGGTGTTGGAAAGGCAATTGCCAGACCAGAAATTTATTACAGACAAAAAAGAACTTAAAAAGCTGACAAAATCAACTGCATTTCAGTAAATAAAATACAAAATGAACAAAAACAACATCAAATAGTCTTCAACTCCTGCTTTCTTGAGGTACAGGCAGCAATAGTCACCTCACCAGCACATAAGAGTTTGCTACAGGTCTGAAAAGGAGCAGACCTAAACAGAGGGATCAGTAACCGGCTGATCCCAAGACGAATCTGAGGTCTTCCTGAAAGGATACCTCATTTATAGTAAAGCATAAACATGTGACTGTTGCTGACTCCTCCCTTAAACCAACTATTACAGCAAAAATCCCACAATCATTTTATTATTTTAATACCATGAGCTCAACTGAATGAATTACCTTTATACATGTTTGCTAATGTTAAACTTCATAAAACAAAACAATACAACAGAAAAACAGCTTTTCACACTTTTACCAAACACTGTAGCCTGGATACCCAGGCCAGAAGTATTGCCAGATTTGGTACAGCAGTACTGCAGAACTTGTTTCCTAAATAGGTTCTCTGACCTTCTCCAAAGGTACTGCTTGAGTAGTCTGCATACGTCGGAATACTGTAAAATTTCCTGGGGTTTGAAGAAAAATTTACTTGCATTGTAATCTTGTTTCTTCCAAAGGAATCTTACTGTATTCTGAGCTCCCACCCTACCTCCCCTTCTAGAACTTATGGGCGCTGCACTACAGCTGTCCATGCTGTTTGAAACTGGTAAGTGTTTCTTGATTGGGGCATTTATGACTTGAGTTTTAGTGATGCCCACACTTCTAAATAAAAGGGGATTGTTTGTTTTTGGGGGTGTTAATTATTTATTAGGATAGTTTAGATAGCTTGTTGTTATGCATGCTCCATGAGACTCTGACGGTGGCAGGATGTATTCCAGGGACAGTGGTTTTAAAACTGAGCTTGAGCCTAGCATTCCATCATTAGCATAAAGTTTTCTATTAACCATTTCGGCTCTGGGGTAGTCCTATGGTGAGACCATATTGCATATGTTGGAATACAGTAAGATTCCCTAGGAAGAAACAAGATTACTATGGTAAGTAATTTTTTCTTATTACACCCCACAGCTCCTCAACATCCCCCAGTTCCTCCTTGCCCTCCATAGCGCCCCTGAAAATTTCCCTCATTTATTTTGTTTTACTTTTCACTTATTCAGAAGCACAGAGAGGACCAGGTACAGGACCTGGATAATCATATGCAGACTAAACTTACAATGAATACAGACAGCCATAAGATCTTAATTATACATCGTAGAGAGTCAGTTACCACTTAAAGAAACTATGCGATTGACAAAATAAATAGAAGACAGGTTAAAGGCACCACCTACCAAGCGTAATCCCCCAGCCACAGCAATCAAAACCCCATTTACAGACAATACATGTAGTCCCAAACCATGTAAGCACCCAAATCCACTACCCCAGTCCCATCCCCCTTTAAATCTAGTTCCAGAAGACATAAGGATCATGGGACAAATGTACAGTCTTCCTGTGAAATATAGAATACACAAGGACTCCAGTGTAACTCCAAACTAGTAGTCCGGACCCTACTTTTTGCTATTAGTTGCACTATGTAATAAACCTCGTTAACAATAGTATGCCATTGAGCAAGTGTAGGGGGAATAGGATTATGCCATAAACGGGTGGTGGCTTTCTTTGCAGCCACAAGATATATGTATAGCATACTTCCAGCTGGAGGAGGAGGAGATATATGTATGTGCCAGTTCTGGAGATAAAATTACTTTCGGTCCCACCAGTTGTAACAGTTTGGCCTCAATACTTTGCCAAAAAGAGTTAAGCACTGGACAATACCAAAAAATATGGATGGAATTAGCCAGTGATTCCCCACAAGCCCTGCAACAGGCTCCGTATGTAATTGGAAGATAATTAACTAATTTGTCTGGTGTATTAAAAAATTGAATGTGACATTTCCAAATAAATTCTTGACAGTAGGGAGCCTGTGACATTTTAATCGAAGGTAGCATGGTTTCCAGCCATTTCTCATATGAAATATTTATGGAGAGTTCGGCATTCCTTGCCCTCAGAGTTGATGGGGTATTCTCACGCCAGTAATCTGAGGCCTTTGTAGGCTTGTCCAATTAAATGTGGTAGTACCCGACCTCCTATGGAATCAAGAATTAGCTTCAAAAGGAGGGGTGCTGGATTAGGAGGGCGCTCCAAGAGGAGCCCTTACACAATAAAAAAAAAAAGTTTGAACTTGTAAATAGCGGAAGTGTTTCTGATTGGTCAACTGATGTCCCTCCTATAAAGGGGCAAAAGACCCCACCGGGTATTAAATTGGAAAATATAGGATAAACCCTATTGGTGTCACCTTTGAAAAGTGAGGTCAAAGCCAGCTGTTGTAAAATCTGTTTCAGTTGATAACAGGCGGAGATAATAAAAAAATTGAGGCAAGCATGGGAAGGGCTTGAACTACGTAGTGTCCTTTGTACCATACGGGAGGGAATTTGTACCATACGTAAAGATCTTAAAAACTTTGGGGATGTGTGCAAAAACTATAGTGTCTACGTCAAATAAAATCAATCAGCACAAACACTGTTTCCATATGGCCTCATAGGCGGGATTGAGCCATAGCAAGACCATTTTAAAAAACACTGCCTTGTAATACTCCATAAGGTTGGGAAGGTTTAAGCCCCCTCTATCCACCTGCAACTGAAGCAGTGACCAGCGGACTCGAGGATGGTGACCTGCCCAAATAATTCTAGATATGGTCCTGTTCCAGGATATAAAAAAAAGAGGGGGATGATATCACCGGCAAGGCGTGGAACAAGTGAAGAAATCTGGGTAATAGTCATACGTATGGCATCTATTCAAGGGAAAAAAAAGATAATTGAAGGTGTGCTCACTTACAGAAATCTCCCTCAACCGCCTGTGTCATAGTTTTATCAATTCCAAATGTAACAAATTCTGAGGTAATTGTACCCCAAGGTACTTTCTTTTGGTACACCTCCAGCAAGAGGGAAGTAAGTGTTTCAACTGTTGTGATGGAGAGAAATTGAGAGGGAGCACCTCAGTCTTAATCACATTAACCACATATCCCGAAATGGCTGCAAAAGTGTGGAGTATTATCAGAATTTCCAGGATGGACTTTTCAGGGTCTAAGACAAATATCGTCTGCATAAAGAGAGATTTTAAAACTGTCCGCCCAATGGAATGCCCTCCACCCTTGTGTGTTCCCTTATGACTGCAGCTAGGGGTTCAGTGTATACCGCAAAAAGGGGGGGGAATGGGCAACCTTGGCAAGTCCCACGAGTCAAAGGAATCTGGGCCGATATAGAGCCATTGACTCAAAGAAACGGCTTTGGTGCTGCATAAATATTCTGAAGCCAAAGTACGAAGTCTTCCCGGAAGTCAAATGGCCACAAGACAGTCAAAGGCCTTGTCAGCATCTAAGCTAATCAAGGCCGTTGGGATCGAATGCTGGGTAACGTGATCCATTAAATGGACTGCCCTGCGGACATTGTCCACAGTTTGGCGGGAGCGAATGAAGCTCGATTGATCAGCGTATATTATCGACTGAAGAATCCTCTCCATCCTGTGGGCCCAAACAGACATAAATAACTTATAATTAGAGTTTCCGGTTTTAGGTGTTTATTAATCATTAAAAAAGGTGTTTGTCAGCTTTTCTCGCTCCCTTTTCAAGTAGCAAAATTCTGTGTATTCCGGTGTAAATCAAAAAATCATTATACAATTTCAGTATTTATCTGCGTTTATTGTAATCATTTTTTTCTTTAAAAAAAAAAAAAACCAGTGTGTACATTGATGTTCATGTTCAATAAATATCAAAATTAGAATTACACATAACCCCATTATTAGCACGATATCCCCTATTAGCACATACTGTGATAACTTTAAATGCTAAACTTGTTATAATAAATCATGCAATGCATTTTCAGCGCTTGTTTTGACATTTTCCCTCTCTTTCCTGGCAGTAAATGCCCTGATCTCTGAAAAGGCCCTCTCTACATTAGCATTAGACACAGGCAGTGCAAGAATTGACATAACATTTTCAGTTCTCGCCATTGCTTCATTTTACCCCTCCAAAATGTGCGCACTTCTAATTCAGTGTTAGTTGGTAATGGTTCTGCAAAGTACTCATCAAAATGTACGCGTAATAATTCAGTATCGTTAAAAGTATCAAAAATAAATACATAATTTTCAAAGTTAGAAGAGAGTTTGTTTTTTTCTAAATGGATTAAACACTTGAACTGAGTACCACGGAGAGGATTCATTTAATTCAAATCCTGTTGTTGGATTTGGGATATTTCTGGCCATTACAGCCTGCCATTTGTCATACATAGCTGTGTAGAAAGTTTTAAAGGTCTCTTCCAGTACTTGCTGGCTTTCCAGCGGCAGACACCCAAGAAGTGCACTTGCAGCAGGTCCATACTCAGAGCTGCCTCCATCAATTTTGCTCTCTAACAGAATTTTAATGCTCATTCTGACTATGTTAAATACTTGATGGACGTGTGTGTGTGTTCAGACTCCAGTTTTTTCATAATATCAATCGGAGGTCTCATAATTTCTATAAGAAAGTTTAAAACGCAATACACAGTGTTTTTTGATGTCAGTGTCTACATGCTTTCTAATTTCATCACATTTCTTCCCTTCAGCATCTGCACTTAATATAGAGTAAATGGTCTCCACATGGCAAGCAAGCTTTCTACAGTCTCTATCACAGAATACCACCGACTATGTATGACGCTGGGGATCACCTTTTGTTTTACCCCTAGGCGTGAGCACACTGCAAAGTACTTTCTTTTAAGCTCCCATGCATATTTAAATAGTGCTCTAGAGTGCAAAATAAAGTCAACTACCTTTTTTATGACATTTGATGAGGTGATTGCTGCCTTCAGTACACCATCCAGCAGGTGACATGGATCTCGAACAGGGAATGCCTTGAACTGCGGGTGAGCTCTCCGTAAATCATCACACAATTTTTTCATATAGTTGGCACTGTCACTGCATATGCGTACAACATCCTCCTAGTTCTTCCCGTAGATATCCAGACCCTTTTGTGTTAATGCTGCAATTGACACTGCATTGCTACACTCAGTTACCTCGAGGTCTGACATAATGGTACACCGACCCCAACCCTTTAATCTGTTGGCAAAAATAAACAGAACAGCTACTGCTGGGTCGCCGTGCATCTCAGGCATTTCATCAATTGTCACTGAAATCGATCTGCCATTGAGCAAATCAAGAATGTGCTCCATGTCGGAATCAAAGACCTCGGGTAGATATTTCTCATACATTTGGCCCGATTTAGGCATAGTTCGTGCAGCAGGTGCCCGTTTTCTAAAAAGATCTGCAAGAGGACCATCCGTTTGATTTAGGCTGACACTTGACTGTATCATTGCTCTGGCAAACTCATGAGCGATGTCCCGCTCATGCTCTTTTTCGCTTGAACCTAGTGATGGTTTCTGTAAGTGAAATTTGGCTTAAGCAATGATCATCATTCTCCAGGGGCTGCTTCTGCTTAATGTGAGTTTTAGAAAACACATGCTCAGCGAGCCGACTCGCAGTTTTACCAGGGACAAGTGGCACTGTAACTCTGCAGAACTTACAAATTAGGGTTCGCTTGCAGTGGAGAAGCTTGACCATAAAATCTAATGTTCAGCGGCATACTGCTCTGCCGTTTTTGATCTTCGAGGCATTTTTAATTTTAATCTGGAGCGCCCGGAAAGAAATTCAGAAAAAGATTGCAAGCACCAGAGGTTAGTCAATGTGTGAGGCCAACTGCACAACTACATAACTGAACTAAATAAGGTAGATCAAGTATTGACAATGTGTACTTCTATTAATCTAATCGGATCTAATTGATTGATCCGTATAATGAAGGAACGGCATTTCAATGGAAGTATGAGAGGGGCAGTATCAGAGGTACGTGATTGTAGCTACAGTAGAACGTTTTCTACAATGTGTAGCGGTAACTGAGAGATGCTGTAATGAGAATGAAGCATGCAGATGCAGGTTTAAAGAATTAACATAATGGGCAGACTGGGTTAGCTTATTTTATTAAATGAGTAGCTGTAACCGAGTGTTATGGTAAGACGAGATATGTATGATGTGATTCAGACGAGGGAATGTATTTTGGTGCTTTTCGGTTTAAACCGAAATGATGAAAAACATGTTGGTGGTGTTTTATCGGGTTTTATCGGTTAAAACTGAAAACCGGAAACCCTACTTATAATCCATATTCAATCTGGAAATAGGTCATAGATACATAGATACATAGACAGTGTCGGCAGATAAGAGCCTATGGCCCACCTAGTCTGCCCATTTGAGCTTGTAAGTTCAGTTTGTTTTCCTAGAAGTCTATTTCCCCTTACCCCTGACCTCTAGAATTCCTTTATGTCTATCCCATGCATTCTTAAATCCCGTGATTGTTTCAGCCCCCACCACTTCCTCTGACAGGGTGTTCCACTTGTCCACCACCCGTTCTGTGAAGAAATTCTTTCTCATGTTTCCTCTGAATCGTCCTCCCTCCAACTTCATCCCATGCCCTCTAGTCCTGAAACATCTTTTTCGCTTAAAAATAGTGTTTTCCTGCACCCTGTTCCTCCCTGTAAGATACTTGTATGTCTCTATCATATCCCCTCTCTCCCTCCTCTCCTCCAGGGAGTACATGTTCAGTTCCTTCAACCTGTCTTCATAGGATTTGTGATGCAACCCATGCACCATCTTTGTTGCCCTCCTCTGAACCTTCTCTACCCTGTCTATGTCCTTACATAGGTATGGTCTCCAGAACTGTACACTGTACTCCAGGTGGGGCCTCACTAGTGTCTTGTGTAGCGGAATTATGACCTCCCTTTTCCTGCTGGTGATGCCCCTGCCTATACATCCTGTATGAAGGTCTGTATGAAGATGGTGATTTAGGGCCTCTCCCAGGTTTTGGGGATCCCCCCCCCCCCAATATCCTGTACCTCCCGAAAAGTGGCAGTCTGAGGTGGAGCAAGGGTGTTAAAAAAGGTTTTATACCACTCGGACAGTAGTCCATCTGGACCAGGACATTTCAGTGTTTTAGACCCAGACAGTGCTGCCTTTAATTCCTCCATAGTATTCAAGGCTAACATATCTTGGTGGCATAGTAAAATTGCTGGGAGGAAATTCAAGAAAAGAAATTGGTAATTTGAGCCTCGTCAGGTGGGAGACTTCAGAGTGTAACTGAGAAGTTCGAAAGACTTCTAGAATGTCAGTAGAGGTGGAGACCAGATTTCCTTGCAGGAGAAAATCTCCCCCATTTTGTTGAAGTCCACACGCCTGAAGTCCAGTACCCTTGTGCTAGTGCGACTCGCTTCCAACTCCGTCCTAAGCCTGAACCTTTCAACTGTGGTCGCTGGACCCCAGACGGTCTTCTACCAAAACATCAGCTACACTCTCAGCATTCGTCCGCACTAAGTCCAGTGTCGCCCCGCCTCGAGCAGGTTCCTGAACCAGCTGTTGGTGGAATGCTCCCTGCAGGGAGTCCAGCAAGTTCCTACTTCTTGCTGATGACGTTGCCGTGATCCCCCAAGTCCACATCAGTGAGGTTAAAGTCCCCCACCAGCAAAAATTCCCCCTTATGGGCCATCTTTTGCACTGTTAGAATTATTTCCCTGTCCACTTCCTCCCCCTGTGTAGGAGGCCTGTAGATCACACCTAGGCGTAGTATTGCTCCTGACCGCTTTTCCAGTGAGATCCACAGGGCCTCGGCCTCCCCTTGTTCTTCCTGCCCTTGTCGCCTGTATACCGTCCTTCACATAAAGTGCAACTGCCCTTCCCCCCCACCTGTCCTGTCCCTCCTAAAAAGACTATACCCAGGGATAACCACCTCCCAGACCTGGTGCTTCGTCCACCAGGTCTCCTTAATGTCCACCATCGTGGCCTCCAAGTCAGCAGGTGAAACCCTCCCTCATGCAACAATTCCTGAGCCATCCATTGAATTCTACAATTTGCTGCTGTCTTAATAGTACTGGCACAAGGGACCGGCAAGATTTTCAAGAAGGCCAGCGAGCTGACCTCTTCCCTGCAGCCCTTAGCCAGCTCTCTGAACCTATTCTTTAGCTCCTCTACTTCTTTGCCCGGCAGGTCGTTTGTACCTAAGTGAATGACTAAGTGTGGTTTGCCTCCCTGTGCCCTTATGTCCTCACCTGTTTCCATACCTGGTTTGCAGAAGACCGACCTCCATCTGTGGGTGTCCCCAGGGTTCATTGGGGGATTGGGACAATTGGCACACAGTTTTTAATTTTGATCCACCTTTTCTTCTACCTTGGGGACAACCTGCTCACTGTTATAGAGGTTTTAAACCACTGTTTTATGAATCTGGGCTCAGTTGAACAATATAACCCATTTTTTCATTTGAGACTCTGGGTCAGTGTTCCAAATAGATAAATACCTGCAATGAACCCTGGTGTCCTTTTTTCTAAGCCAGTGAACCCCCTTTATAATAGAGTCCCCGAAGACCTTGTCCTTAAGAACATAAGAATTTGCCAGCAGAAGAGGACCTCTTGATACATCTAGTCTGCTCAGAATACACCCCCCCCTTTTAGACTATTTCCTTTTTTGCGCGTAGTGTTTATCCCACTCAGGTTTTAATTCCTTTACAATTTTTGAGTCTACTACCTCTTGCAGTAGGCTAGTCCAGGGGTCGACCACCTTCTCGGGGTACTTCCTGATGTTACCCCTAAATTTACCTCCTCCTCCCTTCTACTCGTCTTGGCAAATGCCCCGGTGCCTGTTTCTGGAACACTCATCCTCTCACTCTGCTCTCCCCTTGCCTGGTCTCTCTGACCCATGATGCCTACTGGTTTCCCTTGTCTTCCACCTTCCTCCTCTTTGGTCCCCCTCTCCCCATCCCCACATTGACCCCTACCCTATTTTCCCCACCATGACCCCCTTCTCTTTACTACCCACAACCCGCCACCTGATGCCTTCCTGAATTTTCAGACCCCTCCTCCCACCCCCGCTAGGTTTTACTGAGTCCATTCCCGAGTTCATCTGATCCTCTTTCCTCTCAGTGACACTTCCATTTATCTGAGTCACTGCCCCTTGCACCGCCGCCCACTTCCTCCTCACTACTTGCCAGCTGTTGACCCCCCCAACATGGACTGTCCCCCAGTCCTCTAGGCATCCCCCTCAGTCCTTTTCCACCAGTTTCCCTACAACAGCCTACAGTGGTGCTGCTTCTTCCTTCTCCCCCTTCTGCCATGCTCCTCCTCACCGCCTACTTCTCCACCTCCCTCCTTAGCCAGTTAATTTCTGCCATGAGCTGTCCTAATTTCATACATATTGGGTACCCCCCCCGATTTGCCACAGCATGTCCATGAAGACTACAACCGAAGACAAAGCTGCTGATTTTCTGCTCGCTCGATCCAGGGCCTGGAGTTTTCTGGTGAGATGCGTTGTCCTTCTCTTGGAAAATGAGTTTCCCTTTCCCCTGCTTCAGACTGTCCTGATCAAGCTCCAGATGGAAGGGTCACTCTGATTTTTGTATATGGCCATATGGTGGCACAACTGAAAGTGTCCTGTACATTCTTGAGAGGCAGTCTTCACTTAGTCTCCATCTGCAATCCAGTTCCAGCTTGGGACCTGAATTTTGTTTTAGAGAAACTTATTTTGGCTCCGTTTATGCCAACCAAGGCTTGCGAGCTACGCTTTCTGTTGTGGAAAGCATTATTTTTAGTTGCTGTTACTTCTGCTTGAATGAATTCAGAGTTTAAGGCTCTAATGTGTGAGCCTCATTTGATTTTCTACAAAGACATGGTGTCTTTGCATACCAGTCCTAAGTTTTTGCCAAAGGTGGTGTCTGAGTTTATCCTGAATCGAACCATCTACCTGTCTATTTTCCAGAGTATGCCAATCCAGGAGAAGCATCGCTCCCTACTTTAGATGTACATAGAATACTCCGATATTACGTTTATCATACAAAGGACTGCAGAAAGTTCTCGCAGCTGTTTGTTTCCTTCGCCCCTGGTAAAGAGGGCATATCAGTTTCTAAACATTGTCTGTCCAAATGGTTGGCCAACTTTTTGTTATAAGAAGTACGGAAAGGAACTTCCTGGAGTTGTTCATGGCCATTCAACCAGAGGCATGGCCACCTCTGTTGCCTGTTTAAGGAATGCGTCAGCTGCAAAGATTTGTGCTGCTGCAGCCTGGAGTACTATCCACACTTTCATGAAACACTAATGTCTGGTCATTGCTTTTAGAAGGAGGGAAGACTGTGGCCTGACTGTGCTCTAAGCCATTCTGTCTTAGGCTTATAGCCTCCAGTCACCCAGCCTCTGTCAGTACTGCTTGGGACTTGTTCCACAGGTGTGACCTGATGAAAGAGAGATCTTCTAAGAAAATAGTACTGTTACGTAAGAACTTACCATAACAGTAGATCTTCAGGACAATCTTTTTCATCAGGTCGTTCCATCCCACCCTCTGTTCCCTTTGTACGCTGTGCTTCTCCATCCTGGTGGTCTTTTCCCAGATGGCCTACCTTCTGTTCTAACTCGGTTGGTAGCGGGAACATTTAGTTCTCCCTCAGTTCCTCAGGAGGAGGTCCTTTGGGTATGATCTTCTGCAGGGAACTGAAGAGCAGTGTGTGGCTGCCTACACTTATATAGTGGAGGATGTCCGATGTCGCCGTGGGCTGCCCATGGTAGACTACTAGCAAGAAAGTTTCCATGTGGTCCTAGCGCCTGGCAGGTGTAGTTCAATAGGTGTATCCTGTTGAAAGAGATTATCTCAAAGATCTACTGTTACAATAAGATCTTATCTGTGTCAATCTTCACCATTCATCACAGATGGGTTCTGCCTCCACTCGACGTCGCCGGTAAGATCTATCCTTTCTAGGATGCGGCGGTCCATGGAGAAGCAGGCGTCGCACGAATCCATGTCGGTAGGCCAGCCAAGACTGCGAGACACGGTCATGCTGGTAAGTAGCAGGTACTGGCCCCTTACGGCACCAGCATGAGGCTGCGCCGCCTTGGAAAGTTTCTTGCCCTCCCGGATCATGACGCACCTGTGGAAAACACCAAAATAGACTCGACGTCAGCTATACTGTAAATAAAAGGAAAGATCTTACCGGCGACGTCGAGTGGAGGTAGAACCCATCTGTGATGAATGGTGAAGATACACAGAAAGATCATAATTACGGTAGGTACATAATTTCTATTTCTTGCGTAACTGTACTTTTTGTGACCTCACTCCAAATGTGACAAAGCAGATCTAGTGATTTGCATTGTGAGTTTCACCTCTGTCTAAATGGCCCTCCCCAATGAACTGTAACCTAGCCTCTGAGAGTCTTTGGCCACACACTCAACTGTTACAAGAGTTGCACCTTGAGCCTCTCGGTCTGAAGCACTGGGTGAGTCTTACCTTAGGCATTGATAGATTGGCTTGCAGAGTCCCCTGCAGAACTGTGGATTGCCTGCAGATGTCCCACAGACACTATTCTCCTGCTCTGTGGCCTTCATGCCTCGGAGTTGCTGGTTATATATGGGTTAGATACAGTGCTGCAGCTCGACTGTTGTCTGGCTGCAGTCATATGACCCACCCCTAAGATAACGACACTAAGGCTGTCTGGCAGCACATCTCTCAACCTTCTGCAATTATTGCTTCTCACTTCCCACCTCCATCCCTTCAGTTCCTGCCAGCAAAACTGGTACTCACTCTGTTTTTAGAAGAAGAAAAAATAGGCAAACATCCCTCTGCACTTGCAACATGGCTGCTGTCTCCAGCTGTGAAAGCTGTTTTATACAAAAGACATCTGGTCAGAAAATAATGGCTCTATCCTGGCACAGTCACTTCAAAATTCCATTATCTGAACCAGTACGTTTATGAAGAGGTAGCTGGTCAAGAGCGCATAGCAATAACAGTGCGGTAAAAAACACATAGACAAAACAGCATAATACAAAACGGCTACGGGTGTATAACAGCGAAGTCAAAATAGTACAGTATACCACATAGCTGTTATCAGTGTCGGAAGTAGAAGTGTTCAGCTGTGAGGCATTCCACTGTGCCGACATTGTGGCATACAGCATAGAGGCACACACACAGGTTCCTGCATCCAGCGGATGGGGTTCGAATCCCAGGTCTGACTGGTTTTGGTCTTTCCTCACCAACCGCTTTCACCAAGTACAGTACATCTCCCTCCCCAAACTTTCAACCCCCAGTTGATTATATATAGTTGTGGGGAGAGGGGCACAGCTCCCCCCCCAAAAAAAAAAAAATAAACACACAGAAAAATATCTCACCATCCCAACCAATGGATCTTGTTTCTGAAGTTTTTCTACTGACCTGCAAGTTTCTTTCTTGTGCCGTGCTTCTCCTGGTAGTAGTGTGTAAGGTGCCCATGCCCCGACACTCGCCCACCACCAGTGCAGCACTGTCTCTACCTTAGCTGTATTTGATGAGCGCTATTATGTGTGTTGCTCTTTTTACTGTGCTCGCTTCGACCACGCTATTTTTCCCTAGTGGTTTTTGACCTGATCCTTACACAGACCAACTGAAGACTTCATCATTGTTTCTCTCCTGCACACTCATCAAGCACATCATTTGCATGCCAGATTTATATCCTGCTCATAGTTAAGCCACTATCAACAATGATGGCCGCAGTGAACACTCCTTACTCCACAAACACTAAATAAGAAAGTATCAGCACTCCTTTAGTCTTTATCTCCAGACTGGCTGGAAAATCTTTTTTTTTTTTTTTTTTTTAATCTGTAACCAGAGAAAAACAAAAACCTTAGAATCACGTCATTTTTGACTAACAAAATGGATAACCTAACATAAAAAAAAAATATGCAAGTGGTAGTACACTTGTAAAATAGTTCTATCTCATGGTCAGACAAGCTAATAGGACCATTTTGATCCTGTAGTTTATTAGTTTGCTCGAAAACTCCATTATTTTATTTGTACACTACCACTTCCTAGCATTTATTCTAAATGTAATAGATAGATCTTTGAGGAGCTCTCCTCCATTAGGCCACAACTTTGGAACTGTTACCGGTCACCGCCGGGACAACTTGGAAACTTTTTGCTAGCCGGGGGTCACCCACAGTAAAGTGCAGTGTCGACGCATATATAACATGAGCCCCAGTACTCATCATTTCTTTCTCTCACTGTTGATCATCTTTGTCAGACCTGCGGGAAGAGAAACCGTGTTGAAATAGGCATTGCTGTTATAGTCTCTGTATGCCGACGAAGGACAAATGGCATTTTTTCTGTTACTGGGGCTACAAAATCTACAAGGAGGACACACTCACAGTCTGTGCTACTGTTTGGGCTGATCTCATAACATGAGGGCCTACAAGATTTGCCAGCATTTCTACCATTAATTGAGAAATGGTTGTGGAAGTCGAAAGGCAAAGATAATGAATGGTTATCATTACAGGCCTCTTTTTTCCAGCCATAAGCATATGCACAAAGACAAGTCTGTGTCATTGTTGAGGTCCAGGTCACTGTTAAAAACGGGTTCGTCAACAAAAGCCCCAACCGTCGTTTAAACATCAAGGTTGGGGCATAGCTTGCTCAGTCACTGCCTTATCTATTATGGACGGTATGCCACTGTCTTTGTGTTCCAGGCCTTTGACACAGGTTGTCCTGGACCCTTTTCAGGGTGCCGTTGACTCCCAGGTTATGCTGGGATCTCTCTCTGATATGTTACAACACCTGCTGCCGTCGCTGCCCCCAGACGGTAGCTCTGCCAGTGAAGGGGGCTGCCTATACCAGGGCCTTCATCGACTGCTTCAAACGTGCCAGCCTCCTTCAGTCATCACGGCATTGCCGATTCCATCCGTGGTTCCCGCTCGTCGTTTGTAGTTATGATGACAATGATGAGGGTTGAATATAATCCTGATGTCATGGATATTGTGGGGGATTTAGAGGAGGAATATGAGGGAGAGGGGCAGTTTGAAAAAAGGGATCTGCCTTCCAGCTCCACCCACTCATCCTGCAGCAGTGACTCTGTGGTTTACACACCAGAGCTACCCCTGAAGATCCCTCTTTTCAGGCTATTCTCCAGCAGATGCACTTTGACACGGGCTTTGCTGTAGTTAGAAGACTGTACTAAACAGAATCTTTAATTTTTGGAGGTCCCTTGCATGCCTATAATTATAATTCCTTCTGTGCATTCTGCTTTAGAGGATGCTGCCCTTTGCTGCATGATATAGACCCAGGACCCGGCCTGCAGTACCAAGGAAGGCTGATCAACAGTACCCTGTACCGTCTGCTAAGCATGCTGCTCAGCCTTAAGTCCTACTGTGCTGCTCAGCCTGAAACTGACTCTATAGCCATTATGGCTGCTCATGATCGCTCTAAAGCCTCTAGGCACATGAGTACATTGCCCTGATGAAGAATATAGGAGGCTGGATGTTATGGGCAGGCATACTTGCACCTCTGCATCCTTGGACCTAAGGACTGCAGATTATTAGTCCTGTATGATAAAATATCAGAACAACCTCTGGAAGGCTGCACATACTGCAGCTCAGGCTTTACCTGATAGTCCTTCCAGAACTGACTTGCTTGAAACACTGTTAGCTGGTGCTGAACTTGGCAATAATCTGCTTCTTTCAACTTATGATGTGTCTGATGCTTCTTCCAGGGCTGCGGCCTCAGGTATTTGCATTAGGTGTTTTGCATGGCTCCAAGGTAAGCTGTTTTTTCTACTGATGTGCAGCACACCGACTCTCCTTTTAGGGGCTTAGAACTGTTTGAAAATGATGTTGAAGATGAACTTCTTCGCCTTCAGTCCTCTAAGATTACTTTAAGGTCTGTTAAATCCTTTACCCTACACCCGCTAAGAGGGTATGGTTGGGGATCTTTTTGTAGGCCTGCTGCCAGAGGTAACCAGACATAACATCAGCAGGGCTGTGATAGAGGTCGTGGTCCCCTCCCGGGTCACCTCCCTCCTATTGCCTACACCAAAAGAATCTTTTCAAACAACATGAAGTCTTGCTATATTATAGACATTAGCAGTTTGATCCAGCTCTGTAACTGCCCCGGAGTGAAATGGTTAAAACCATTCCAAAATAGAATTTTGGCACGAGAGCAGCTCTATCTGTGTCATTTCAAACTTGAACTGTCAGATTCTTTACTCCGCCTCAGTGAACAGTCGCTTCGGAGATTTCTCCTTCTGCTCGGTTCATTTCTCGGTTTAAAAGTGTTTTCTGGTTGGATTTAACGAGAATATTTTATTTACCGCAAAACCGTTCGGTTTCAAGCTCTATCTGTGGTAACCGTAAGTAAATGAAGAGTTTTGTCTGTGTGGAACTTGTAAGTTATCGGTTCGGTTTTGAACCGATCAGTGGGTTTAAAACTCATTTAAAACTAAAAGTTACTATTTTTAAGTGTGGTTCGGTTCTTATCGGTTCTAAAAAAGCGGATTTATTACGTTTTTCCAATACCGTGACACGGTTAGGAACCCGATAAGTGTCTTGCCTGGCACCGCCGTTAAAAGGGCAAGTTTTTGGTTAGGCTGGCATTATGTCTGAGAAACCCAAAGAAAAACCGGGCCCACTGGGTTTCAACACTGTGATGTTTGTGGGAAGTCTTTGCCAAGGCTGACCACACACACATGTGTTTATTGTCTGGGGTTTGACCACCTCTAGTCAGACTGCCAGGTATGTAAGAATTTCCTGCAGCCACCCTGGAAAAAAGATTGGGCAGGCTCAGGAACGAGAGCCAAAAGTCCGCTGACCGGATGGCCAGCCCGTTCGGTGCCAACCAAACCAGAGGAGTGCCCTCTGACCAGGGCCAGACTTCCTCGGCAAAGAAAAGCTGGTTCTGAGGAACCAATTCCAGTAAAGAAAACAAGAAAATCAGCAGGTCTGGAGTCCAAAATTCCTTCTCCAACTGCTGCAGAGATAACAAAAGCCATACAAATTGTCCAGTCACTGTCTCAGGGTCCGTCCGAACCACCACTATCTGGTAAAAGGTCGGTTCGTCCGGTCCCAGTGGTTCAGGATTATGATATTGAGGAATTTTATGAACCAGAGGAGGG
Source organism: Neoceratodus forsteri (assembly GCA_016271365.2). Taxonomy (NCBI): domain Eukaryota; kingdom Metazoa; phylum Chordata; order Ceratodontiformes; family Ceratodontidae; genus Neoceratodus; species Neoceratodus forsteri. The sequence continues at coordinate 494,291,655 of JADMNL010000022.1, forward strand.
GGAGGAGGATTATGAACAGTATGAATGTTGCTGGGAAGGTCTGGGTGTGCCCATTGAACCGGACATCTCCCCAGACAGACCTTTAGAATCTCCCCCTATGCTGTCTGAGTCCCGTCTCATTTTATGTTTTATAAAAAAGTTGCTGAAACCCTCCAGCTTCCTTTAGAAGAGGCTGTGGATGAGCAAGAGGAGCCTGATTTTGTAGAAATGATGGATATTCCAGAGTCTAGGAGATTGTCTATCCCTTTACATAAGTCTTTTAGGAAACAAACAATTAATATTTTAAAAGCTCCTAATTCTGTGCCTCCTGTAGATAAAAAGATGGACAGAAGGTATACATTGTCAGGCCCTGATACAGAATTCCTTTCTCAGCAATGCAGTCATGTTGGGGTAGTTCAGGCTGCTGCCTGTGATGAAGCTAATATTCCTTGGCTTCATCCTCCTGACAAGGATTCCAGGAAGATTGATGCCATGGCAAAAAACAGTATATGGCAGCCTCTCTGGGACTCAGGCAAGCAAATTATATGGCTTATGTAGCTAGGTATCAGAAATCTAGATGGGATACTGTTATGCAATTGGCCAAGCAGGCCTATGGCCAGCTGGCTGGTGAACTAGAACAGGTGGCTGCTGATGGCATTGAAGCCTCTAAGGTTCAGTTTCATGCTGCTGTGGATGTTAATGATGTTTCCTCTAGGGTCATGGCCACATCTGTAGCTTTTCGTAGGTAGGCCTGGCTCAGGTGTACTAGTTTGTCACAGGATACCCAGACTAAGGCTATGGATTTTCCTGTGGTGGGAAATTCTCTGTTTGGAGAGCAGACAGAGAATTACATGAAGAAGATGGATGAATATAGGACTACTTACAAGAGTGCCCAGGCTAAGGAAGCGGCAAGCCACTCCTCAAAGGCATGCCCCAGGGGTAGGGGTGAGGCCTTTTCACGGGCCTTTCTACCAGACTCAGGCCTCCTCTGCCTATGCTCAGAGGGGCTTCTTCAGAGAGCAGGGGCAGATGAGGGGTGGGCAGACCTGCTCCCACCCCCAGCTAAAGCTCTCCTGCGAAACAGGCACCCTGATGGGGTGCCCAGGGCAATTCTCCTGTACCAGTGGGGGCAGGCTGGCTTTCTTCAGTCAGAATTGGGCTTCTTTAACCTCAGACAAGTGGGTTCTGGAAGTAGTAAGCCAGGGTCTGGTTCTCAGTTTCAAAAGTTTCCCAAGTTGAGAAGCAGACTTTTTCTACCAAGTGCTTCAGAGACCCTCGCTCTGGAAACAGAGGTCTCATCCCTGTTAGCTCTCAGAGCAGTAGAAAGAGTTCCTCCCCTGCATCAGGGCAGGGGTCTGTATTCAGATACTTCCTTACCCCAAAAAAGACAGGAGAATGGCGGCCCAATTTAGATCTCAGATATCTGAACAAGCATCTTTTGAAACCAAAGTTCAAAATGGTAACTCTGGCAATGATTTTACCTTCCCTAAGGCCAGGGGACTGGCTAGCCTCCCTGCACCTCAAGGATGCCTATTTCCATGTCCTAATCAGAAGATCCCATCGAAAGTACCTCAGATTCGAACTGCCCTCAGGTCTTACCAGTTCAGAGCAATGCCCTTCGGCCTTACCTCTGCTCCAAGGGTATTCACAAAGTGTCTAGCAGTGGCAGTGGCCCACTTAAGGAGGCAGAGGATTGCTGTTTTTCCCTATCTAGACGACTGGCTCATTGTAGGCCAGTCCCCAGAACAGGTAAAATCTCACCTGCAGGTCACCCAGCAGCTTCTCACCTCCCTGGGTTTTCTGCTAAACCTACCAAAGTCGGTTCCGGAACCAGTCCAGGTACTCACCTTTATAGGGCAGGTTGGACACAAAGCTAGCCAGAGCCTTTCTTCCCCCAGAAAGGGTAAGGAATTTAGTGGCTCTGGCCTCTTCCTTCACTCTGCAGGTCTCTCGACCAGCAAGACACTTTCTGCAGCTCCTGGGGCACATGGCGGCATCCACAGCTGTTGTGCAGGGAGCCAGATTTCAGATGAGAGACATTCAGTTTCACTTGAGAACCTTTTGGTCTCAGAGAAGAGACCCCCTTTCCAAGTTGGTCCCAGTGACTCGAACCTTGATCCTAGCTCTCCAGTGGTGGCAGGATCAGAGCAATTTAAGAGCGGGGTCCCCTTCATTTCCCTTCTCCGACTTGACTCTCACTACAGATGCTTCCCTTCTGGGTTGGGGAGCCCACATGGCGACCTTTCCACTCAGGAGTCTGGTCCCCAGGAATCTCTGCTCCACATCAATTTGCTGGAACTCAGAGCTGTCTTTTAGCTCTTCAAGCTTTTTCTGCATCTGTCACGACAAGGTGATACAAGTCAGAACAGACAACACCACAACAATGTGGTACATCAACAAGCAGGGCACTCAGTCTTGACCTTGTCACCGAGGCAATGAAGTTGTGGTCTCTGGCCTATTCCTGAACACTTCCCTCATAGCAGTTCATCTTCAAGGGAAGGACAATGTCCTAGCGGATGCCCTCAGCAGGATTTCCCAGGGCCATCACGAATGGTCCCTGGATCCTCAGGTGCTGGGGATAGTTTTTGCCAGATGGGGCATCCCTCAGATAGACCTTTTTGCAGCCCCAGACAATCACAAACTTCCTCTGTTCTGTTGCAAGCCTCCAGTGCTGGGCTCAGTTCCCTGGATGCCCTTCTTCTGGATTGGGAGGAAGTTCCTCTATGCTCTCTCCCCCTTCCTCTCCTATTCAAAGTACTAGTCAAAATCAGATCTCAGCCTTGCAGGGTGATTCTGATTGCCCGGATGAGGCCAGGCAGCCCTGGTACCCCTCCTTCTGTCTCTGACAGTCCATCTTCCCTATGTGCCCCCAGGAATCACAATCTGTTGACTTGTGCCCAGGGAAGGGTTTGGTATCCGGACCTCAAATCCCTCAACCTCAAGGCCTGGCTCTTGAGGAGTTAGTTTCTTGATTTACACCTCTCTCAGGGTGTTCTTGAGATCTAAAGGCTTCCAGAAAGCCTTCCACTAGAGCTACTTATAGTTCTAAATGGAAAAGGTTTTCCATTTGGTGTGCTGGGAAAATATTTCCCAGAATCTGCTGAATTGCCCATTTTGTTAGATTCATGCGTGCACACCTTAATTCCTTGGGTCTCAGACCAGCTACCCTGAGAGTTCATTTGGCAGCTGTGTCTGCTTTTGTGTCAACGGAAAGTCATCCCCTCTTTCCTCTCATCCTGTGTTTTCCAAGTTTTTTAAGGGATTACTCCATACTAATCCTCCTTTGGAACTGGCCCTGCTTGGGACCTTAATGTTTGCATTGCCCAGTTAATGCAACCCCTTTTTGAACCTCTGTCTTCTGCAGAGCTAAGTTCCCTAACTTGGAAAACTGTTTTTCTAGTGGCTATCACTTCTGCCAGACGCATAAGTGAATTGCAAGCCTTGTCAGTGGAGACTGACTTTATTTCTTTCCACAGGGATAAGGTAGTCCTTGGGACTAATAGGAAGTTTTGCCTAAGGTGGTTTCAGATTTCCATCTTAATCAATCTATCTCCCTTCCAGTATTTTCACTGATCACTCCTCTTGGGTGAGAGGAGGTTGCACAGCCTGGATGTTAAGAGAGCTCTTAGTTATTATATAGAGCGTACCAAGTCACAGGTTCTGAATCCCTCCAACTTTTCCCTTACCTATGGTGAAGTTGGGAAAGGCAAACCTGCCACTAAGAGAGCAATAGCCAGGTGGATTGTCTCTTGTATCCAATTTTGTTATCAGAAAGTGGGCAGGCCCCCGGTTTGAGGCTCATTCTCAGAAGGGTACAGCTGCGTCTCTAGCTGTTGCCAGAGATATCCCTTTATTAGAGTTTGCCAGGCTGCTACTTGGAAAACGTACACACTTTTACCAAGCATTACTCCCTGGATGTCCAGGCCAGGAGAGATGCTCGGTTTAGCACATCTCTTCAGAGCCTATTCCCTAAGTAGGTTCTGCCCCTCCTCCATGGAGGTACTGCTGTGTATTCTGCTAATGTCTATAATATAGCAAGACTTCATGTTGTTTGAAGAAAAAATTACTCACCTTAGTAATGTTGTTTCTTCTAATGGAGTCTTGCTATTATAGACCTCCCCAACCTGCCCCTCTCAGAACCTCTACTTGGTGGGGTGTGGGCACTACTATGTCCTGTTAGCATTTTGTCCCTTTGGGGTGTGTATGTGTGCGCGTGTGTGTGTTTTATTGTACTTATGTTCCATTTTCATATTATTAGAATGGTGTTAGTATTTCTGGTCCCTGACTTGAGTCTTGGGTGTTGGGACCATCAATGGTTGTTATTATTTAGGTAGCCATTTAGCTTAGTGAGGTTACAGCTTCCACACAGACCTTAGTGAGTTTGGCTCGTAAAGATCTGACAGTTCAAGTTTGAAATGACACAGATAGAGCTGCTCTCGTGCCAAAATTCTATTTTGGAATGGTTTTAACCATTTCACTCCGGGGCAGTTCTAGAGCTGGATCAAACTGCTAATGTCTATAATATAGCAAGACTCCATTAGAAGAAACAACATTACTAAGGTGAGTAATTTTTTCTTCCAGTGACCCAGCCATGCCCAGTTCCACCTGACTCTCTTTCGTCTCACCACTCTTCCCCCCCCCCAGCTGTTGCCTCCAGGGAGGATCTTCCTGCATTTAAAGCAATGAAGGGAGATAACTACAGATGAGTGGGTTCTGGAGATAAAGGAGCATGCTCTGGAATTAATAGAAACCCCTCCAGATCATCCTCTGTCCCCTTCCTCTTATCCTCCTGGTCACTTGTCCCTTCTAAGAGAGGAAATCTAACCCTGTTTCAAAAACATACTATCGAACCAGTTCCTCCACAGGACAGGAAATCTAGGTTCTAGTCCAGATATTTGCTAGTCCCAAAATGGATGGGAGGCCTGCATCTTGTATTGGACCTCAGAGACCTCAGTCTGTACATCGAATACAAACCGTTTCGAATGGTGTCTTTGCAAGCCCTAATTTCCCCTTGCAAATGGGACTGGCTTTGTTACGTAGGCACGAAGGAGGCATACCTTCAGATCAGGACATGCCATAGACAGTACCTTCACTTTACGCTGTAGGGTAGGCACCATCAATTCAGAGTGTAGCCCTTGACTCATCCCCTGTGCTGTGAGTTTTTACCAAATGCTTAGCAATGGTTGCAGCATCCCTTTGCAGTGAAGGGCTTTATGTCTTCCCTTATCTGGATGATTTGCTCCTGAAGGCCAATTCAAGGGAAGCTCTCATTTACGCCATTTCCTGAGCAAGATAACTGTTATAGGCTTTGAGGATAACAGTGGATGTGCCAGACTCTGTGCTGACACTGTGCCAGTGCCTGCAATACACTGAAGCAGCACTGGACACAGAAAAGGGATATGCCTTCCTGCATCAGGGCAGACACGTTGCTAGCTCAGGCTCACTTAGTTCAAGTAGCCACTGTGCCTCTGTCAGGTCAGTGTTATGTCTTCAGGCCTGATGTCTGGTGTCATAGTGACAGTGTCATTTTCTGGGGCTTTATACGAGAATCTCACAATGGACAGTCAGAGTACAGTGGGATCAGCTGACTGACAGGTTGAAACAAATGTTTCCCTTCATGTCTTCTCTTCGAGCTCTACTATGGTCCCATGTTACCAGAGTCTTCTATTTAACTGTGATTATCTGTTTTTGTATTTTGCATTGCGTGTTATGTAAATTTTGTAACTTTGCACAAAGGACCTCACTGGAAATGAGCTTGTCTCAGTTGAGCTATCCGATTCATTCATCCTAAGTATGAAATTAATAAAAAAAAAATTCTACATGGTGGGTGGGCCATAGCAGTTTACTCATGGACATTCCATTCTTTGTACAAGCTCCAGTACGGAGCCTCACCACAGATTCCTCCAGCTCCGGTTGGAGTGCTAGTCTTGGCTCCTTCCAGACCCAGGGATCCTGGAACAGATTGGGGGCCAACCTATTCATAAATGTCCTGGAAACGATGTCTGTCCAATACAGCCTCCAGGCATTTCCAAATGGTCTCTGCCTCAGTCCTCTGTTCATACAGACACTATCAGTGTCAGGCACTACATAAACACTAGGGCACTCACTACTGTCCCTTATGTAGGGAATCAATGAGAATGTGGTACTGGATGATATCTCATGACCTTTGGCTGTCGGTCATGTTTTTCCCCAAGTCTCCCAAAATGTCTTTGCAGACCAACTAAGCAGGTCTCAGTCCCTAGTTCATGAATAGGAACTGCTGACCTACGTGGCCGACGACTCCTTCACAAAATAGCGTCATCCAGAGTTGGACCTTTTTGCATCCCCACGAAGTGCAAAACAGCTACGTTTATACTTGCTCGCTCCGGGCCTGGAGTTTTTGGTGAGACGTGCTGTCCCTCTCTTGGACAGGGAAATTCCTGTATGCATTTCCCTCCATTACTCTAACACAAAGTTCTGCTCAAACTAAGAGTGGAGAGAGTGTCACATTCATCCTCATTGCTCCTTTATGGACTTGCTAGATATGGTTTCCACTCCTGCAGCATCTGGCTGTGGAACATCCTGTTCTGTACCTTTGTGTCGCGATCTGTTGTCATAGGACAAGGGGGCTTTGGTGCATCTGGACCTGAAGTCCCTACACCTGCTTGCATGGCTTCTGCAAACATAGCCATAGCACACTTTAGGATGTCCCCCTAAGGTTGCTTATGTCCTGCTTTCTGCTAGGAAACCTTCTACCAGACATACGTACTTCCTGAACTGGAAGCGTTTCACTTTGTGTTCTGCTTCCCAGAATACGGAACCTTTTACAGGTACTGTAAATGTTGTTCTGGGATACTTACTTTCCTTATCTAACTCAAGCTTACAGTATTCCTCTGATCTTCTTCAAGGATATCTCTCATCAGGCCACACCTGTGGAACTATAGCTGCCAGGCGCCAGGACCAAACGGAAACTTTTTTGCTAGCAGTCTACTAGGGGCCGCCAATAGTGATGTCCTACATCAACATCCTGTCTATAAACATTGGTGGCCCCTCTCTCTCCTCAGTTCTTTTCCCACCATCGACCATACTCGCTGGACTACGTGGAGACGCTGCTGCAACAGTTGACTGTGCAGTCTTCTATTTTCTAAGTTTTATTGTTTTTTCTTACCCTAGTAGCCTTATGTTATAAAGGGATTGCCTTCATCGTGTATGTCAACAAAAGATACTGCCGAACTCTTCCGTTACTGTGAGCGCGCTGGAAAATCTACTCCAGTGATCATGACGTCTGCGTGTGCTGTCTCGGAGAAGCTTGTGAGATCTGCCTGCAGTTTAGTCAAGCTACCTGGCTACGCCGTCAAAAAGCCCTGCATACTTCTCGAGCAGCAGGTAGCCAGAATGCAGAGAGAGGGCTGAGGGACGAGCTCCACCGTGTTGCCGGCTCATTCCTTGGGCTCTCAGTCCTTCAAAGCCCAAGAGAAGTATTCAGAAAAGCACAAACATCGGGAGAGGCAGCAGAGCAAGGATAAATTCCCCCTGGTACGCTCTTGGTTGCCTCTACACTTGGCACCAACTGCTGCAGCATCGTCATCCGCTTAGGTGGCGGTGACTCCTGATGCCCAGAGCTTAGAACCCACAAGGTCGGCTCTAGCAGTGAGTTCCACTGGTCCTCCCACAGCCTGTGAAGGCCCATCGACGTTGCAAGTCCTGCAGCTCAGACCTCAGTACCCTCAAGGTTGGCTGGCAGTGAGTTCCACCTGACCTACTATGGCCGCGATGGCCTGCCTGCGTCGGGACTTCAGTCACCCCCGTTGACGTTGCAAGGCGCCCCTGCAGTGCAAGCTACCATCAATGTTCATACGGTGCTATCCTCCTTTGTGGAAATAATACAGCCCCTTATACCTCCTCCATCAGTCATGATGACTGATCCTCTCAGACCAGCCCCCACGTCAACGCACCCTACACACTCCAGGGCATTGACATCCTCGCTTCCTTCCTAATGGCCTTCAGAACCCTTAGAGGATCAGGAATACAGTCCTGATCTCATTTTAGAAGAGGAGGAAGAGGAGGAGGAAGAAGATATGGATGGGAGCCCATCTGACCGGTCTGGCTCCACCATTTCCACCAGGAGTGAGGACTGTACATTGTGTACTCCGATGTCCCCTCCCGAAGACCCCTCCTTCATCTCTGTGATGAAGCAGCTCCAAACTGCAGTGGGGTTTGATGCTCAGGAGCAAGATGTCACTAGAAGAAACTTGTTTTTCTAAGCTTGGAGTTTCCAGAGCTACCAGATTTTCCACCTTTGATCACTCCTCCTCTATTGGCTGCACTAGAGGATGGCACCCTGGCTGCCTGGCACAGACCCAGCTTGATCCTTGCTATGCCCAGAAAGGCAGACAAAGCTATACCAGCCCCCCTCAGAAAAGCCCTTTTTTTGCAGGCAAACCAGGATCTGATTCAGTTGTGATAAAGACGGCCCATGATGGGTCTAAGTTGCCTAAACATCTCAGTTCTCTCCCCCAGATAGAGATGAGAGGACTGGACCCCATGGGAAAGAGAACCTTTGCCTGTGCCACACTGGGCCTTAGAATAGCAAATTATCTGAGCCATATGGTCAAATACCAGAATACTCTCTGCAAAATGGCCGAAGCAGAAGCCCAGTCTCTCCCAGAGGGTCCCCAAAAGCAGGAAATGCTCTAGGACCCTTCAGACTGGGACCAATGTGGATAAACAGCTCTTAAGGTCAACCTGCGACATTTCAGATGCCTCGGCCAGAGCAGCTGCGGCTGGCATCTGCCTAAGAATGCATTCTTGGTTGAGGGTGCCAGGATTTGCTAGTGATGTCCAGCAGTCCATTCTGAACACCTCTTTCAGATGTTACAACTTAATCTCTTTGGGGCAGATGTGCAAGATATACTCTCCAATCTGCAAGCCTCAGGAAGCAGTCTTAGGTCAGTCCATTCCCTCTACCACACACAACCAAGAAGTAGGCAGAGGGTGTCCTTTTGCTGGGCTACCAGTAGACCTAGGTCTGGGGCCAGGCAACAGAGCAAACCAGAGCAGCCTTGCCCCAACCTCCTCCACAGGTGCCCACTCCAGAGCCCCTAGAGGAGATACAGCTGCAGCTGCTGGATTTGCTTGAGCATGATTCCTTATTAGACTCCCACCCTTCAGTACCAAATCCGGAGGTGGTGGTAGGGGGTTGCCTGTCCCTCCATCTGCAACAGTGGAGCGAGATTACAACAGATGCGTAGATCCTGCAGTTAATGGAACAGGGCCACACACTAAAATTTCTGGAACTGCTTCCAGATCTTCCACCACTTTCCTCAACTTATCCTCCAGACCACATACCAGTGCTACTAGAGGAAGTATGTATGCTGCTGCGCAAGGCAGCCATAGAACCAGTTCTTTGGGAACAAAGGAACAGAGCATTATATTCTCATTTCTTCCTTGTCCCCAGATCCACAGGGGACTTAAAGCCATTCTGGATCTGAGGGAACTGAACTTATATACTCAGTAGAAGTAGTTCAGGATGGTCACTCTGCAAAGCCTGCTGCCCCTCCTGTAAAAAGGACTGGATATACTTCCTGCACATGTAGGATGCTTACCTGTGTATCAACGTTTGTCCACCCCACAGAAAGTACCACAGGTTCCTGTCTCGGAGGGAACACTACCAGTTCAGGGTATTGCCCTTTGGCTTTCCATCTGCAGCATGGGTATTTACCAAATGCTTGCCAGTTGTGGCAGCAGCTGTCACGAGAGAGAGGGACTGTATGTCTTCACCTATCTAGACTGGTTGCTCAAAGCTCAGTCCCAGGAGCAAATGTCTCACACCCTAACACGCACCAGCCAGCTGTTCAGTGCCTTAGGGATCATGGTCAGTCTGCACAAGTCAGTCTTGATCCCTTGTCAGCGACCGCAGTACATAAGGACAGTGCCTGACGCTGCTCAGGGCTTAGCCTTCCTGCCTTAGGACAGGGTAGAGCGCCTCATATCACAGGCCTAGCTGCTTTACAACAGCCATTATGTCACAGCCAGGCCGTTCCCGAGATTGTTGGGCCTAATGGTAGCAGCCATTGTCATGGTACCCCTGGTCAGGCTGCACATGAGGATCCCTCAGTGGACATGGAGTCCAGTGGGATCAGCGCACTGACAGTCTAGAACAGCAGGTTCTAGTAACTTCTTCTGTTGGTGCTGGATGGAACCCAGCAATTTGTTGAATTTCCTCATTCCCTCCACTCGACAGATTCTCACCACAGAAGTTTCAGATCGTGGGGGGCGCAAATCTGAGACCTCATCAGACGCAAGCAACATGGGCCAGAGTGGAGACTTCCTCCACATAAACGTACTAGAGATGAGGGCCGTTCTGTATGCTCTTCAGGCCTTCAAGAGCCATGTGTGCCCGGGGCATCTGCTGGTGCAGACAGACATCATCAGCGTAGTACAGTACATAAACAAGCACTGGGGAGTTCACTCTTATCCCCTGTGCAGGGAAGCAATGAGGGTTTGGTACTGGGCTTTAGAACTCTGTCTAGAACTGTCAGCCGTTCGTGTTTTGGCCATCCAAAACATTTTGGCAGACAAGCTAAGCATGTTGAAGTCCAGAATGCATGAGTAGGAGCTTCTGACCTCTGGTCAAAGACCTGTTCGACAGGTGGGGCTATCCAAAGTTGGACCTTTTTGCATCCCCACTCAACACAAAACTGCCACTTTTCCGCTCGCTCATTCCAGGGCCTGGAGTTTTCTGGTGAGATATACTGTCCCTGTCTTGGAAAGGAAGTTCCTTTATGCCTTCCTTCCCTTTCCTCTGATTCAGTGGGTGCTAATCGAGGTCCAAATGGAGGGAGCTAGTCTAATTCTAGTGGTTCCCTTTTGGCTTCACCAGCTATGGTTTCCCTTACTGCAACAGCTGGCAGTGGAACCCCCAGTACCCCTGCTCCTGTGCAGGGTCTTGCTGCAACAGGAGCAGGGGGAACCCTGGTCCATCCGGACTTCAAATCACTCCATCTGCATGCTTAGCTCCTGAAAACACAGCCATTGTGAGATTTGGAGTGCTCCCAAAAGTGGCTGATGTCTTGGTGGCTGCCAAAAAAAAACAACCTTCCTCCAGAGCCACTTATTCAATGAAGTGGAAGTGGTTTGCTTTGTGGGCCGCTTCTCATCACTTGGATCACTTCATTTGTCTAGTGAATCTGGTTCTGGAATATTTATTGTCCCTGTCCATTTAATTTATTTATTGCAGGAGACAGGGAAAGCAGTCAGGAGCGCAAAGGCGCAAATGGAGGAGAAAATAGCACAGGCAGTAAAAAATGGGGATAAGACATTTTTCAGGTATGCATGCGGAAGGAGAAAGACCAAAGGAGGGATCATAAGGCTAAGGAGGGAAGGAGAGGGGAGTGTGTGGAAGGGGACCAGGAAAAAGCAGACATCTTGAACAAGTGCTTTTGTTCAGTGTTCAGAGGAAGGGGAAGGTGAGGGTCCACAGATAAGTGTCAGGGGTATCCATGGTAGGGAAGTGGACACTAGTCCTTTTACAGTGGAAAGGGTCCTAAAGGAACTCGACAATTTGAACGTGGACAAGACAGTGGCACCAGATGGGATACATCCAAGGAGATTGGGGGAGCTCAGAGAGGCGCTAATTGCACCTCTGACAGTCCTATTCAACCACTTGCTGGAGACAGGAGTGGTACTGGAAGACTGGACAAGGGCAGATGTAGTCCCACTTCACAAAATTGGTAGAAAAGAGGAAACTGGCAATTACAGATCAGTCAGCTTGACTTCGGTGGTGGGGCAATTATGGAATCATTACTGAAGGAAAGGATTGTAGAATACCTTGAATCCAGTGGCTTACAAGATCCAAAGCAGCATGGATTCACAAGGGGGAGGTCGTGTCAAACAAATCTGACAATTTCTTTGACTGGGTGACCAGAGAAGTGGATCCTGGTGGAGCAGTGGCTGTGACCTTCCTAGATTTCAGTCAGGCCTTCGACAGTGTTCCACATTGGAGACTCATAAATAAACTGGGTAGCCTAGGAGTGGGTCCAAAGATGGTAAACTGGATAAGAAAGTGGTTTGGGGATAAGAGACAGAAGGTGGTGGTAAACAGAGTTCACTCCGAGGAAGGGAGGGTGACCAGTGGTGTGCCACAAGGCTCAGTACTGAGATTGGTCCTCTTTGTCTTTATTAGCAACATTGTAGAGGGAGTAAAAGGGAAGGTATGCCTTTTTGCCAGTGACATTAAGATCTGCAATAGGGTTGACGGGGGGGGGGGGGTAGTAATGAAGAGGGATCTAAGAAAGCCTGAGGAGTGGTCAAGAGTGTGGCAACTGAATTTCAGTGCGAAGAAGTGCAAAATCATGCACTGGGGTGCAGAAACACAGGGATGGAATATAAAATGGGGGAGTGGTACTGATGACCACCAAACAGGAAAGAGACCTTGGGGTAATCATATCTGATGACCTAAAAGTGGCCAGTGTGACGAGGCTTTTGGGAGAGCCATTGCAGTGTTAGGGTGCATAGGGAGGGGTATCACCAGCAGAAAGAGGGAGGTGGTGATACTGGTGTATAAATCACTGGTAAGGCCTCACGTAGAGTACTGTACCCAGTTTTGGAGACTTCATCTTGGCAAGGACATAGCGTTGAGGCAGTCCAGAGGAGAGCAGCTAAAATGTTGCAAGGTCTGCATCAAAAGCCCTATGAAGAGAGTCTGAAGGACCTCAATATGTATACCCTGAAAAACGGGGGGATATGATGGACTTTCGAATATCTCAAGGGTATAAATAAGGTTCAAGAAGGAAGCCTTTTTCAGAGTAAAAGATGCTCAAGAACAAGGGGTCATGCTATGAAGCTGGAGGGGAATAGACTTGGGAGATGGTAAGGAAGTACTTCTTCACAGAAAGAGTAGTGGATGCCTGGAACAGCCTCCCAGCGGAGGTGGTGGGTACAAAAACTATAATGGGATTCAAGAAGGCATGGGATAGGCAAAATGGAACCTTAGTGGTAGGGAAACGGGAAGGGTAAAGCTGAAGATAAAGTAGGGTCTGCAGTGTGACAGTAGGTAGGGTAAATGGGCAGACTAGGTGGGCCAAGCGGTCTTTATCTGCCGTCAAACTCTGTTTCTATGTTGTCAGACGTAAGACTGGAATACTCTTCTATCAAAGTGCACTTCGCTGTTGTTTCAGCTTTCCATGTTCCCATCAATGGACGTATGGTGGCTCAGCTAGAGGTGGCCCGTACATTCTTGAGAGGCATCCTGCACTTGAAGCCTCCCATCAGGAATCCAGTCCCGTCTTGGAACCTAAATTTTATGCTGGAGAACCTCACTTTGACTCGTTTTGAGCCAGCCATGACTTGTAGTTTACGCTTCCTTTCTTGGAAAACATTATTTTCAAACATGAAGTCTTGCTGTATTCTGACAGTTGCAGTGATTCCCAACCTTTGAACTGCCCCGGAGAACAGAGAGTTAACTTTCTATGCAGGGCATAGAATGCTGAGCACGAGCTCGGTTGAAGTCTCTGTCTGGAGTGTTTCAAACTTAAACAGTCAGACTCTTTACTCCACCTCACTGAACGGTCGCTACGAAGATTTCTCCTTCAGCTCTGTTCGAAAGTCGGTTAAAGTTTCAGTTTTCGTTGTTTTTTTAAACTGAAAAAGTTATCCGCATAGTCGGTTCAGTCTCTGTCTGTGGTGCTGTGAGTACTAGATAGGAATTGTTCTGTTTTTTCTGTGTGAAACTTGTAAAAGTGCGGCTCGGTTCGGCTGAACCAGCCATTTGATAGTGAAATATTGTGTTTTGTGGTGTTCTACTTAGTGTGTGGTTACCGGTTCTTAAAAAAAAAAAAACGTGTTTTAGTATGATTTTTTCCAATACCCGTGACACAGTTAGGAACTGATAAGGGAGTGTTGCCTGGCGGTTGCCATAAAAAGGGTAAGTTGGTTAGGTTGGCCATGTCCAAGAAAAAAAACTGGGCCCACTGGGTTTCAACACTGCAGTGAGTGTGGGGAGGTCTTTGCTAAGGCCGATCCCCACACCACCTGTGTTTATTGTCTGGGGTTTGACCACCTAGATTCAGACTGCCAAATATGTAAAAACTTTCCCAAATCTACCCTTTAGAAGAGATTAGGTAGACTGAGGGAAAAGGAGGCCGAGAAGTCTGCTCACCCAAATGGCCAGCCCGGTTCGGTTTCGACCGAACCAGAAGGAGTGCCCCCTGACCAGGGCGATACTTCGGGCAAAAGGAGAGTCAATTCCGAGGGATCGGTTCCGACAAAAAGAAAATGCAAAGACAAATCGACCAGTTCGGATCCAGAAGTCACGTTCTGACCGCCGAAAAGATAGCCAGAGCGATTCAGATTGTGGAATCGCTCCGTCCGGTTCCTACCGAGCCGGCTCCTTCTGGCAGGGGTTCGATTCGGTTGGTTCCCCCGGTTCAAGATTATACCCTCGAAGAGTTTTATGAACTGGAATTTGAAGAGGAAGGGGAATTTGAGGAGGATGATGGAAGTGAGGGTCTGGATGTGCCTGTGGAACCGGACAGCTCCCCAGACATACCTTCAGGTGTTTCCCCTCCTAGGCTTTGAGTCCCCTTCTCACTTTGTTTTCCAGAAAGGTGGTTGAAACTCTCCAGCTTCCTATGGAGGAGGCTGTGGAAGATCAAGAGGAGCCTGATTATGTAGAGATGATGTACATCCCAGAGTCCAGGAGACTGTCTATTCCCCTCCACAAATCTTTTGGGAAACAGACACAAAAAATCCTGAAGTCTCCCAACACTATACCTCCTGTGGATAGGAGAATGGACAAGAGGTATCCACTTTCAGGCTCAGACACGGAGTTCTTATATCAGCAGTGCAGCCAAGTTGGGGTAGTGCAGGCTGCTGCCTGTGACAAGGCAAATATTCCCTTGGCTACACCCCCAGACAAGGACTCCAGGAAGATTGATGCCATAGCAAAGAAGCAGTACATGGCATCTTCTTTGGGACTCAGGCAGGCGAATTACATGGCCTATACAGCCAGGTACCAGAAGTCCAGGTAGGACACTGTACTGGCACTGGCTAAACAGGCCTCCCCCCAGCTAGCCAAGGAGCTGGAGGTGGTGGCTGCAGATGGGATTGAGGCATCTAAGGTTCAGTTTCATGCTGCCATGGACTCTAATGATGTGTCATCAAGAGTCATGGCTACATCTGTGGTTCTTTGGAAGATGGCTTGGCTCAGATGTACTAGCCTCTCGGAGGACACCCAGGCTAAGGCCATGGATTTTCTTGTAGTGGGTAATTATCTGTTTGGGGAGCAGACAGAGAATTACATGAAGAAAATGGATGAGTACAGGACCACTTACAGGAGTGCTCAGGCCAAGGAGAGGCAGGCAACTCCTCAAAGGTAGCAGTCTAGGGGCAGGGGCCGGCCTTTTCAAAGGCCTTTTTTCGAAGCACAGGCCTCTTCTCCCTTTTCTCAGAGGGGGTTCTTCAGAGGGAGAGGCAGAAGGGGGATGAACAGGGCTGCATCCACTCCTCAGCCTAAAGCCCCTGCCAAGCAGACACCCTGATGGGCCTGCCCGGGTCGACTCTCCTATTCCAGTAGCGGGCAGGCTGGCTTACTTTATCCAGGACTGGATGTCTGTTACATCAGACAAGTGGGTCCTGGAAGTAGTAGGCCAGGGACTGGTTCTCAGCTTCAGAAAATTTCCAAAGATGAGAGCCAGATCTTTTCCACCTGCAAATCTCTCAGAAACCCTTGCCCTAGAGGCAGAGGTTTCTTTTCTCCTAGCTTTAAGAGCCGTAGAGAGAGTACCTACCCTACACTTGGGCAAAGGACTGTACTCCAGGTACTTCCTGACCCCAAAAAAGACAGGGGAGTGGCGACCCATCCTAGACCTAAGATATCTAAACAAATGTCTCTTAAAATCAAAGTTCAAGATGGTAACTCTGGGAATAATCCTTCCCTCTCTAAGGCCAGGGGACTGGCTAGCCTCCCTGGACATCAAAGATGCCTACTTTCACATTCCCATCAGATGCTCCTACAGAAAGTACCTCAGGTTCGAGTTGCCCTCAGGCCACTATCAGTTCAGAGCAATGCCCTTTGGCCTAACCTCAGCCCCAAGGGTTTTCACAAAGTGCCTGGCAGTAGTAGTTGCCTTTCTAAGAAGGCAAAAGATTTCCATTTTTCCATATCTGGACGATTGGCTAATAGTGGGTCAGTCTCCAGACCAAGTCAAGTCTCACCTGCAAGTGACCCAGCAAGTGCTCACTTCTCTAGGATTTCTTCTCAGCCTTCCCAAGTCAGTTCTCGAACTAGTCAAGCTTCTTACCTTTATAGGGGCAGAACTGGACACACTCAGAGCAAGAGCCTTTCTTCCTCTAGAAAGGGCAAGGGTTCTTATGGAACTACGGTAGCCTCTTCTTTCAGCCTTCAGGTATCTCGGCCAGCAAGGCATTTCCTCCAGCTCTTAGGCCACATGGCAGCTTCAACAGCAGTGGTCCAAGGGGCAAGATTCCAGATGAGGGATATTCAGTTCCACCTGAGAGCTTTCTGGTCTTAGAGGAAGGCTTCCCTTACCAAACTGATCCCAGTGACTCTGACCTTGTTCCAAGCCCTCCAGTGGTGGCAGGATCAGGACAATTTAAAGCAGCAGTGCAACGAAAAAAGTTATTCCAAAAAGCTAATTATCTGCTATGGTTATAAAAAATAGTGGGAGAACTGTTGGTTTTGGTTTTCTGGATGCTTCCTATGCTGTGTTCTGTACATTTGCATTTTTGTCTGGATTCTTATCCTCCTCGGATCCTCAGTACTATTTCTATGCAAAAATTAGACAGCCATCTTTTTTTCTTGAGAAATAATTACTTTAAAATGTTCATAAAATTCTTAAATGACAAAAGCCGAAAATGTCACCACCAAAAGAAACTGGAAGACATCTGGCACCATTTTGGAAGGAAAAAAGGTGGGGTCAAATTTTAACCCATTTTCTTTGCACTGTTGCTTTAAGACAAGGTGTTCCTTTTGTTACTCAGCCTTGTTCAGTGGTCCTTACCACAGATACTTCTCTTCTGGACTTGGGAGCCCGGCTGGGGTCCCTCACTACCAAGGGGCTGTGGTCCCCCCCAGGAATCCCTTCTCCACATCAATCTCCTAGAGCTCAGGGCAGTTTTTCTGACCCTAAAAGCTTTTTCTCAGTCAGTACAGAACAAGGTGGTTCAGGTCAGAACGGACACCACCACCACCACCATGTGGTACATCAACAAGCAGGGAGCCACTCGGTCCACAACCTTGTGCACAGAAGCCATGAAGTTGTGGTCCCTGGCTTATTCCCTGAAATCCTCTCTTGTAGCAGTTCACCTTCCAGGCAAGGACAATGTGCTAGCAGATGCACTGAGCAGGATCTCTCTGAGCCATCACGAATGGTCCCTGGACCTTCAGGTGTTGAAAGTGATTTTTTCAAGGTGGGGCACTCCAGAGATAGATCTCTTTGCAGCCCCAGACAATCACCAACTCCCTCTCTTTTGTTGCAGACCTCCAGTCTTGGGCTCAGTCCCCCTGGACGCCCTGATTCTGAATTGGGAAGGGAAGTTTCTGTATGCCCCCCCCCCCCAAAACTCCTGTTCAAAGTTCTGGTCAAAATAAGGTCTCAACCTTGCAAGGTGATTCTGATTGCTCCAGATTGGGCCACAGAGCCCTGGTACCCCTGTTGCTGTCCCTAGCTGTCCATCTTTCCCTCTCTCCCCCCAGGAATTACAACCTGTTAACATCCTCTCATGGAAGGATTTGGTACCCCAGTCTTCAGTCTCTCAATCTCAAGGCATGGCTCTTGAAGAGTTAGAGTTTGCAGAGCTGCATCTTTCCCAAGGGGTTCCGGATATCCTTAAGGCTTCTCGAAAGCCCTCCACGAGAAAGACTTATAACTCCAAATGGAAGAGATTCAGCATTTGGTGTTCTAAGAAGCATATTTCTCCAGACACTGCTGGATTGCCTACGGTTCTGGATTATATAGTCCATCTTAATGGCCTAGGCCTCAGACCAGCTACTCTCAAGGTACACTTGTCAGCTGTTTCTGCGTTTTTGTCTGTGGGGAAGTCTTCCTCACTATCTTCTCATCCTGTGTTCTGTAAATTTTTTAAAAGGATTGCTTCATACCAATCCTCCGTTTAGAGGCCCTGCCCCTGCCTGGGATTTGAATGTTTGCATTGCTAAACTTATGCAACCCCCTTTTGAGTCTGTCTTCAGCAGAGCTTAAGTACTTGACTTGGAAAACTGTGTTCCTGGTAGCCATTACCTCTGCCTGGCATATCAGTGAATTGCAAGCCCCGTCAGTGGAACTTGATTTTATCTCATTTCACAGGGATAAAGTGGGCCTTAGAACCAATAGAAGGTTCTTGCCCAAAGTGGTTTCTGACTTCCATTTAAACCAGTCTGTGTCTCTTCCTGTTTTCTTCGCTGATCATTCTTCCTCAGGAGAGAGGAGGCTACACAATTTAGATGTTAAAAGAGCTCTTAGTTACTACGTAGAGCATGCCAAGGGTCACATGTTTGACTCCGTCCAGTTGTTCCTCACTTAGGAGAAGTGGGAGAGAGCAAACCTGCCACCAAAAGATCTATTGCGAGGTGGACTGTGTCTTGTATACAGTTCTGCTGTGAAACTGGGAAAAACTCCACCCTCAGGCCTGAGGGCTCATTCCACAAGAGGTACAGCTGCTTCCCTGGCTGCTGCCAGGGATATCCCTTTCTTAGAAATTTGTCAAGCAGCCGCCTGGAAAACAGTCCATACCTTACCAAGCATTACTCTCTGGATATCCAGGCTAGGAGTGATGCTCGGTTTGGCACAGCAGTACTTCAGAGCCTATTCCCAAAGTAGGTTCTGTCCCTCCTCCTTGGAGGTACGAGCAGTAGTTCTGCAGTTGTCAGAGATACAGCAAGACTTCATGTTGTTTGAAGGAAAAATTACTCACCTTAGTAATTGTTTCTTGTAATGGAGTCTTGCTGTATTCTGATCTCCTCCTGCCTCCCTCTCAGAACCTGTTTTTTGGGAAGTGTGGGCAGGCAGTGTTGGCACCCCCAGGGTGTTTTTTGCTTGCACCCTCCTCCTTTTTGTTTGGGTGCTGATTTATTATTGTTATTTGTATTAGATTGGTTTTTGGGTTTCCTGATTTGAGTCTTCCCTGGTAATCAAAAACTTTTTTCAGCCAGTTGGCTAGTAGGAATTTTTACAATTTCCACGTAGAATTTTTCGTTAGTTGGGCTTATAAGAATCTGACGGTTTAAGTTTGAAACACTCCAGACAGAGACTTCAACCAAGCTCGAGCTCAGTATTCTATGCCCTGCATAGAAAGTCAACCTTTCTTCAAAGGTTGGGAATCACTGCAATTGTCAGAATACAGCAAGACTCCATTAGAAGAAACATAATTACTAAGGTGAGTAATTTTTTCTTTAGTTGCTATTACTTCCGCTCAAAGGATTTCAGAGCTTCAGGCTCTTAATGTGTTAGCCTCCGTATTTGATGTTCCGTAAAGACAGTGGCTCTTTACGGACCAACCCTAAGTTTCTTCCTAAGATAGTGTCGGAGTTTACTTTAAATCAAACTATCCACCTACTAGTTTATTTTCTTGAGCATGCCAATCCAGGGGAAGCTTTCTCTATATCTTGGACGTACATAAAATACTCATATTTTACGCTCATCGCACGAAGGACTGCAGGAAGTCCTCGCAACTTTTTTGTTTCCTTCGCCCTTGGGAAAGGGAAGGTACCAGTTTCTAAATAATGCCTGTCCAGATGGTTGACCATCTGTATCACTTTCTGTTATAGGAAGTCCAGCAAGGAACTTCTCAGAGTTCGTGGGCATTCAGCCAAAGGCAGTGCCACTTCTGTTGCCTGTTTCATGAATGCTTCAGCTGCAGAAATGTGTTACCGCAACTTGGAGTACTGTTCACACTTTTACTAAACACTGCAGTCTGGACATTGCCTCTAGAAAAAGGGCATGTTTTGACCTGGCTGTGCTTCAGGGTCTCCTTTCATAGACCTATAGCCTCCAGCCACCCAGACTGGTTCTCTGTCAGAACTGCTTGGGACTCGTCCCACCCTCTGCCCCAACCCCCCTTACACTCTGAGCTTCTTCGCTCCTCTCTCTCTCCAGAACAAACTACCTGATGTTTCCAGGCTTGCCTGGTTGCTGGCACTTCAGCTGTCTCCTGGAGGGAGGTCCTCTCAGTATGATCTCTAGCAGGGAACTGAGGCGGGAGAGGGGCCGCACACGTTTATATAGTGAGGACGTCGACATAGGATGTTGTGGGCAGCTCCTAGTAGACTGCTAGCAAAAAAAGTTTCCATGTGGTCCTGGCGACTACGGTTCCATAGGTGTGGCCTGATTAAAGATATGAAGATCTACTGTTATCGTAAGTTCTTATGTAACTGTACTTTAAGGTGCATTTGGCTGCTATATCAGCATTCATGCTTCTATTGATGGCTGTACAGTTGCCCAGCAAGAGGTGTCCTGTAGTTTTCTGAGAGGTATTCTGCATGTGAAACCTATCTGTAATCCAGTTCCAACTTGAATTTCATGCTTGAGAAATTGGTGTTGGCTCCTTTTGAGTCTTCTGCGACTTGTGGCTTAAATATCCTGTTCTGGAAGATGTTATTTTCAGTTGCCATGACTTCTGGTTGTAGAGTTTCTGAGCTTCAGGCTTTTATGTGAGCCTTCTTATTTGATTTTTCACAAATTTAGAGTTTCTTTACGTATGAATCCTAAGTTTTACCGAAGGTGGTATCTGGTTTTACAGTGAACCAAATGATGCACCTTTCTGTTCATTACCTTGAGCATGCCAACCAGGGTGAGGCATTGCTCTTTACTCTTGATGTACTTAAAAAAACTGGGGTTAGCTGGGTTTCAGTGTGAAAAAAGGCAAAACCATACATTTAGGACACAAAAATCTGATACAAAATGGGAAAAGAGGTAGTGACGACCACCAAACAGGAAAGAGACCTAGGGGTAGTCATATCTAATGACCTTAAAGTGGCCATGCAGTGCGATAAGGTAGTAGGGAAGGTCAGTTTTATGCTGGGGTGCATAGGGAGCAGTATCTGCAGCAAAAGGAGGGAATTAGTGTTACCTGTTTCACTGATTGGTTGGGAGACTCCACCTAGAGGACAGTGTTCAGTTCTGGAGGCCACATCTTGGGAAGAATGTAGACAGAGTGGAGTCTGTCCAGAGGAGGATAACTAAATGGTGCAGCGTCTACATAAGAAGCCCTACAGGGTGAGACTAATGGACCTTCATATGTACACCCTGGAAGAGAGGAGGGAGAGGGGAGATGTGACAGAGACCTTTAAATACCTCACGGTGGTAATAAGGTACACAAGGGGAGTAATTTTTTTTTGTTGAAAAAAGGTTGCTCAAGGACAAGGGGACATGCATTGAAGCTGCAGGGGGATAAATTCAGGAGAGATGTGAGGAAGTACTTCAGAGATAGAATGGTGGATGCCTAGAAAACTCTTCAGTGGAAGTTGTGGGACAAAAACAGTGGTGGGGTTCAAGAATGCATGGGACAGACATAAGGGCATTTTAGTGGAAGGTAAGGGTGGAGAGAGCTGGAGATCATGTAGGGTCTACAATGACACCGTAGGAAGGGGAAAAATGGGCAGATGGGGGGGTGGGCTTTTGTTTCATTTGCTCCTGGGAGAGTGAGCGCTCCTACGTTAAAACAATGCTTGTCCAAAAGTGTGGCTAATTTTATTATACTTTGCTATATGAAGTATAATAAAGAACTTCCTGGTACTGTTCGTGGTCACTCCACAAGGGGTATGGCCACTTCCTGTTGCTCGTTTCAGAAATGTCCCTGTGGCTGACACATGCTGCTGCCGCATGGAGCACTGTCCACTTTCACTAAACACTACAGTCTGGATATCATCTCTCACAGATGTTCTGGCTTTGAGCTTGGTGTACTGCAAGGCCTTCCATCCTGATATCAGACAGTGCCATCCTCCTGGGCAGCTTTGTACTACTTGGGAATCTTTCCTGAGTTGTGGCCTAATGGAGGAGATATCTGCAATGACCACAGAACAGTTATGGCAGTAGATCTTCGAGATAATCTTCTTCATTAGGCCATTCTGTACCCTCCCTCCCTTTTGTCTCCTGAGGGTTACATCGTATACTGTGCCTAAGGCCTTATTCCATGTACCCTCTTTCCAGTCCCATTCCTCACCTTGTTTACCTGGTACTGGTTTAGTCTCCTGGTTTCTCAAGGTTAGAGACCGTCCAAGGCTTATCTCTGGCAGGGAACTGAGGAGTGTTGGGGCAGCCCACTTTATATATGAGCTGATGCTACATGTCATTGTACAGACTCGAGCAGGCTAGATAGACCGTAAGGCCTGTATCTGCTAGCAATTTCGTATGTTCGTATAGTGGTCATGATGCCGACCGCTTACAGTTTCAAATACGTGGCGTAATGGAGAAGATTCTCTCAAAGATTACTGTTGCAATAAGTTCTTACACAGCTGTTCTTTCACCTTCTGCGGTTCTGTTTTTTAACAAAAATATATGAAAAGTGTCACAAGGCATATGGTTCCATCTCTGGGCACTTGTGATGTCATGAACCACTCAGTGAAATTACAGCTTTGTTAGACATGGTTTTCTGTCTGTTACAAAACATTGTCAGGAAAGTTGAGCAAACTGGAAACTCTCATGTATGGTGAAGCACTGCAGAAACATTAATGCTTAAAAACAAAAAAGTTTTATAATAACATTAAAGTACACAAGGTAATGGTTTACCTTTAACATCATTATCATTACGTTATGAACTTATTTACCCAAGATAGCCCAGCTGAGATGCAACATGTCATTTTCAGTTAGATCCTGCTTCTGTTCATTTCCACAGCTGGGTGAACTGGAGCACTGAGAGGTTAAGTAACTTGCTGAGGGTCACACAGTAAGTATCTGATGCTGGTGGGGTTTGAATTTGTCAGCCTAAGGCACTGTGCTTCACTGCTTGTCTCATCTCCTTAGGGTTAGACTGACTGAAACCCAGCCCTAGTTTTGTGCCTTAATGCTTAATTATTCTGTCTGTTTTGAACTGTTTAAATAGGAATGTGAAATTTAATGTATGAGCTTTCTCTCTCATTGGTGTGATACTGGACATTGTGTTTTTTGCATCAGTAGAAAACTTGTATTAATGAGGACAGTGTTTTGTTTTCGGGGGGGGGGGGGGACCATAGACTTTGATGGCAGATGAGCACTGCTTGGCCCACCCAGTCTGCCCATTTGCCTGCCTATTGGATAAGCTGCAGATCCTAGTTAACCAACAGCCTACCTCTTCCAACCTCTACCAGAATTGCCTTATGTTTGTCCCATGCATTCTTGAATTCCCCCACCGTTTTTGACCCCCACGACCGCCTCAGGCCGTTCCATGGGTTCACCACCCTCTCCATGAAAAAATACTTCCTCACGTTGCCCTTGAGCTGTCCCACCTCTATCTTCAAATTGTGCCCCCTTGTTCTTGCACATCTCTTTTTCTGAAAGATGATACCCTCCTGGACTTTGTTGATTCCCTTGATGTACTTGAAAGTTTCTATCATATCCCCCATCTCCTCATATCCCTCCTCTCCTCGTGGGTATACATATTAAGTTCCTTTAGTTTCTTTTCGTATGGCTTCTGGTGCAGACCCTGTACCATTTTAGCTGCCCTCCTCTGGACTGCCTCCATCCTATGTCCTTGTGGAGATAGAGTATCCAGAACTGCGCGCAGTACTCCAGATGTGGTCTCACAAACTGTCTATACAGAGGGATAACAACTTCCTGTTTTCCACTGGTGATGCCTCTTCCTATACATCCCAGTATCTCTCTCCTCCCCCCGCCCTCCTTACTGCCTTCTCACATTGCTTGCTTACCTTTTGGTCATCAGATATGACTACCCTCAGGTCCTTTTCCATTTTTGTTGTTGTTAGTACACATGCCCACCACCGATTGTATACTCTTTCCCTTGCCTTTTTTTTTTTGTTTGTTTCCCAGGTGCATTACTTTGCATTGAATCTAAGCTGCCATACTTTTGACCATTCCTCCAACCTTGCAGAGCTTTGTGTCGTCTGCAGAGAGGCATATTTTTTCTTCTTGTCCTCCTGCAGTGGCTCTTATAAAGACATTAAAAAGGACTGGACCCAGTACTGAACCCTGTGGTACCCTGCTAGTAACCCCCACTTTAAGAGAGGACCAGTACTTTCCCTTGAAAGCCCAAGAATCTGTTGCAGTATGGATACTTTGTCCTCAGTACTTATGGGTGTACTGTTCTTCTCTTCAGGTGTCAGTACCCAGATTTGCTGTGGGGATTGTAATAGGAAGAAATGGAGAAATGATTAAGAAGATTCAGAATGATGCCGGAGTGAGAATTCAGTTTAAACCAGGTTGGTAACCTGCAGAGGGGTAGGTGAGTACCTTAAACCTCTCCCCCATCCCCTTGTATGTCATCAAAAGTGTCTGCTGTGGCACGTTTACCACTGATATGCAGCTCTCTCAGCAGCTGGGCTGAGCATGGGAAAGCCATCCAGATGGGCTGGCCCAGTGGCCTGGCAGCAGTGTGTTGCAGTGCTACCTGGGAGATTGGAGTTCACATTTATTTGAATATGTATTTCAAACTGGTAACCAGGAGAAGCACAGTGAGCCAAGATTGATTTCTGGGTACAACCCTGTGAAAGTAGACATGTGACTGTGATATAATGTAACGTATGCAAAAAAATAAATCCGTACAAAAGTTCAAATAAAGCAAACAAAAAGGTACAGTGTGCAAAAAGTGATGATTTAAAATATTAATTTGGAGCCCCAGAATCTGAGGTGCTGACTAGGGGCCAAGCCTGTTAGATGGGTGAGATGTTTGGTTCCTGGCGAGGGAAGGTGTGAGTTGCCCGTTCATGCACCCCATGCTGGCCAGTCAGAGGAAGTGTCCAGCCATAGGGACCACAGTAATGGGGTGGGGAGAGGATGAGGAAATAGGGATAAAAATTCGGAAAATCAAAATAATTTAAACAAGAAAACTGCCGAACATGACTGTTTAAACAGCATAATTGACATGGGTGCTTTTTATGTTTTTTCTTTTTTTAATTTGTAGTTTTTACTGATCCAAATATCACGTTATACACAGTCAGTATACATTTTTAAAAGATGACAAATGGGGGACCAAAGGCTATACAATCATATGAATCTTTCAGTTAGGCTCTCCAGCCCTGGCATGAAATACCACTTTAGTTACAGCTTGGGAATGCTAAGGCCTTAAGTGCACTGAGGGATATATAGAAGACGCTGTATAGTACAGTATATTAATACATTCAAAGTCATAACATCCTGGTGCGAAACGGTCCAGTAGTTTGGGTATTTATAAAAGAGACAAACACAAAAACAAAGAAAACCCTATAAAAATGTAACCTATGGAACCTTAAAAAAGGAAACAGTGGTGGACATTTATCAGAGGTGCAGAAAGTTACTATAGAGGTGGGGGGGGGGATCTTGTTAGTGTAATTTGAGAGGGTATCATGCATCTTGAACCGGGGGTCCCAGTATAAACAGGATTGGAAAGTTAGGGCCCTGAAAAGGGTATCCTATGGATAAGGCAGGTATCAACCCAGACACTATTTAACAGCCATCTAGACCATGCTGCTTTCTGTTTTGTGAAGCATGGGAGATAAGTTCCATCTGGTAAATTTCCAGGTAGTGGGGATTATAGGGCAAACCACTTCCTTGTCATGCATTTTTTTGGGCTGCAGTGATGCAAATTCCCGGTAAACATCTAGCTATTTTATCTTTCCAGTTCTGAGGAGAAATTAAGGGGCTTATATTACCATCTGTCAGGGAAACAAATATCAGAGAATGGTCTTGTCAAAAAAGGGTTATAACAACATACAGGACCAAAAAATGTGGGAATGTCTGGCTCTTTTTTCTCCACAACCACACAAACATGCTACCGTTGGAGCTGTACCACTGTGCATTTGCATTACTGGGGAAATTTACGAAAACAAAAACAAGAATATGCTTACTCACTCCAGTCTGGGGAAGAGGTGATCTTACGAACCGAGAAGCAACACTGCTGTCCTGGGATAAGATCAGGAAGGGATAATTCCTGGGTTCACTTCTCCTTAGCTACAAGAGGGTTCATAGAGCCGGATTAGATCAGCGTCCTTGCCAGGTAGAAACAGTTACTCCTTGTTGACACTGGGAAATTAAATGTCGCATCTGCTGCAGTACCAGGGAGGCTGAATCTAATGAAGTAAGTGTGATAAGTGTGGATAATAAATATGTCCAGGCCTTGCGGTATGTGGTAATTAACATCCTGATTGATATCTAGTTAGCAATTCTTGAAAGGATAGAAAGCCTTCACAGGGAAGAACATTGAACCACTGTGAGGGAGAAATCAGTGTGGCCGTCATGTGATCAGATTTTAAGTTTGGGAAGCTAAAACCACACTTTTTGTAAGCTGTAGGGTTGGGAGCTTAATTCTAGGAGAGTGTCCTTGCCAAGTCGGGACATATTGTTGATGCTGTGTGCTCATTCTTGGGGCAGAACAGGAAAAGGGAGAGAATAAAAGTAGAGGAGGCCATTATGGTTTTCCAAAGAGGTAGCAAAGAAAGTGAAAGTGCATTCAGGCAATACAAAAAGACACAGGCAGAAGGGGATAGGGAGAAGTACCAGGAGAAGCAGAGGGAGGCAGGGAGGTCAGTAAGGGAAGCCAAAGCTCAGACAGAAGAGCACATTGCAAAATCAGTGGGTAGAGGGGACAAAACCTTTTACAGGTACATAAGGGAAAAAAGAAAGGCAAAGGGAGGTATAGTGAGACTGAAGGGGGAGGATGACAACAGTAAAGCTGACATACTGAACAGGTATTTCTGCTCAGTCTTTACTGAGGAAGAGGAGGGTAATGGGTCTGAAGGGAGTACAAGGGGTGAGAATGGTGCAGAAATGGACACAAGTCCCTTTACACGAGAAAGGGTGCTGAAGGAACTGGAAGTAATGAGTTGATAAAGCAATGGGGCCAGATGGGGTGCATCCCAGGGTCCTTAAAGAACTCAGAGAGGTGGTGGCTGAACCTCTGGCTATCCTGTTTAGCCGATCATAGGAAACAGGGAAGGTACCCAAAGACTGGAGGACAGCAGATGTAGTCCCCTTATACAAAAGTGGGAACAAAGAGGAAGTGGGGCACTACAGACCAGTCAGCCTCACCTCAGTAGTGGGGGAAGATCATGGAAGCACTACTGAAGGAGAGATTGGTGGAACGTCTGGTTGTCAGTGGACTGCAGGATCCAAGGCAGCATGGTTTCACCAGGGGGAGGTCATGTCAGACCAACCTCGTTGAATTTTTTGACTGGGTGACTAGGGAGGTGGAACAGGGGAGGGCAGTGGACATGGCCTATCTGGACTTCAGCAAGGCCTTTGACACTGTGCCACATAGAAGACTATTACACAAAGTAGGGAATATGGGTGTGGGCAGGACAGTAGCGTGGTGGGTAGGTAACTGGCTGGGTGGCAGGACACAAGAGGGTAGTGTTAAATGGCTGTCACACTCCACAGAGGGAAGAGTGACCAGTGGGGTACCACAGGGATCAGTGCTGGGACCAGTCCTATTCAACATCTTCATCAGTGACATTACGCAGGACCTAGAAGGCAGAATTTCACTGTTAGCTGATGACACAAAGCTCTGTAACAGAGTAGACACACCAGAGGATGTAGACAGAATGAGAAGGACCTAGAAACTTGAAGAATGGTCAGGGGTTGGCAGTTGAAAGTCAATGCAAAGAAGTGCAAGATAATGCATATGGGGCACAAAACCCTGACACAATATATCAGTTGGGGGTGAGGATATAGCATTCACCAGCAGGGAAAGGGATCTTGGGGTTATCATCTCTGATGACCTCAAGGTAGGGAAACAGTGTGACAAGGCAGCAGGTAAAGCAAATAGGATGCTGGGATGCATAGGCAGGGGCATCATCAGCAGGAAAAGGGAGGTCATGATTCCACTATACAAGACACTAGTGAAGCTCCACCTGGAGTACAGTGTACAGTTCTGGAGACCTTACCTACGTAAGGACATAAACAGGGTGAGAAGGTTCAGAGGAGGGCAACAAATATGGTACATGGATTGCATCACAAGTCATATGAGGACAGGTTGAAGGAATTGAATATGTGCTCCCTGGAGGAGAGGAGGGAGAGAGGGGACATGATAGAGACATACAAGTATCTTACATGGAGGAACAGGGTGCAGGAATACACTATTTGTAAGTGAAAAAGATGTTCCAGGACTAGAGGGCATGGGATGAAGTTGGAGGGAGGACGATACAGAGGAAATGTGAGGAAGAAATTTCTTCACAGGCCTGGTGGTGGACAAGTGGAACACCCTGCCAGAGGAAGTGGTGAGGACTGAAACAATCATAGGATTTAAGAATGCATGGGATAGACATAAAGGAATTCTGGAGGTAAGGGGCAACAGAGTTCTAGGAAAACATAGACTGAAGTTACAAAGTTAAATGGGCAGACTGGGTGGGTCATAGGCCCTTATCTGCTGACACTGTCTGTGTATCTATGTAGAACCATCATGCAGACAGTCTATTCGACACCCTAATGAAATTTTTCTAACATTTGATCTGTAAGAGAAGTATAGTGAATCTTTAAGAGCTGGACAAGATGTACTGGAAGCTGCACCCCCCGCACCCAAAGTATTTGATTGAGGTTCTGGTCCAATTTAAAGGGCATGTCTGTTAGAGTGGAGAGGGGTAGCCAGTTAAAAACAAGCACATCTGTTTTTGTTTAATTTTACAACCTGACAGGCAACCAAAATAATTAAGCTTCTCCAAAACGCAGGGATTGTACATTTCTGGGTCCCCCAAATATAACAGAATATTATCCACATATAAAGCAACTGATGGTCTTGTATGATGACCCATAGTCCATGAATCTCGGAAGTGTGATGCACAAATTGAGCAAGAAGCTCCAGGCACAGGGCAAAAAGAAATGGGGGGGGGGGAGGACAGCCTTGACCTGTCCCCCTCTGAAGAGGAAAGTCATTAGATGACCATTTGCTCAAACCCAAGCTTTAGGATAAGCATATAGGTGGGAAAAGATCACAAAAGTGAGGGCTGAATCTGAACTAAGATAGTGATGCAGAGAAAGACACATGACACATGGTTGGAAGGCCTTCACGTCAAGACTAGTCAGTAAGAATGGGGTCTGGGTTTAACTTGCATGATTTATAATATGAAGAGCTCCTTTGACACTGTCAGATGTTTTTCAGTTTCAGACTAATCAGTTTGGTTCAGTGCTATTAGAGAGGGAAGTAGGACATCAATCCATTTTGAAAGGATAGAGGCAAACCATTTGTAATCTATTCAGTGCAGAAATTGGTCTGTAGGAGGAACTCACTTAGTGTCCTTCCTAGGTTTAGGAAAGAGAAATAACAGCATAACGCAAAGACGGGGGTGAGGGTTCTCAATTAAGAACATAATTACAAACCCTTGTAAAAAAGTGGAGCAAGGAGGCTTTCAGACATTTGTTTGTTGTTTTTTGATTGTCGGAGCCGGCCACTTCCGGAATCATGGGGAGCAATGGCCCTGTGCCCATTCCTCCGAAAATTTCGGAAGTCTGGGAATGGAGAGAAACTAACCACTCCTCCTTTGGTGTTCTTGTAAGCAGCAGCCGTGGTGAAGTGCTGAAGTGGGAGTAAAGCCTGGCTCTGGTGGGGGTTATGTTCAGTCTGTGCACAATCAGTTGTGTCACATTTTATACCATTTACAGTTATGAAGCAAGGCTTTGAATCCCTTCTTTATAGAATCAAGTCAGTACCCCATGCTTATATTCCGACAAATGTGATATCTTAACAGTATAAACATTAAAAAAGGGGACAAAAGCCATGAAGAGGATAGATGCGCAAACAAGCTGTAGTTTTATGTTTTGATGAGTGTAGGCTTTTGTTTCTAGCTTGGGAGGGTAGTAACTGGATTGGTAGCAAATTGCCTTCTCATTTTTGGAGACCCAGTCTCCAAGGTGTGTCTGATCATTTGTGAACTCCATCCCTAGAAGGTTGTACACATCACTAAATGCCTCCAAGTAAGTTCAGTACAACACAGTTAGCAAGTGCTGCAAGAGAGTACACTGCGCTTGAATTACCCTTGCACCCTGTAAGTGGGGTGGAGTTCTCTGTATCAAGTTAGAGGCATTTCGTATCACTGGAGAGTTGTTCAGTCTCTTACACTGCCTGCCTCTCTGCCTACAGTGCATCATATGAAGCAAGATGATTACTGCTGAGCGTACTACAGCAGGTGATGTCTCTGATCTCAGAGCATCTAAAGCTGACATTTTTGAAACGTTTTGATCTTCTTTGAGAATATCTCTTATCAAGCCACACTTATGGAACTTATTTCCTCCAGGCGTTAGGACAACACAAACTTTTGCAAGCACTCAGGGGCCACCCATGACGTCAGACGCCAGTGTATACATAAACGTGGGAGGCCCCTCCTCTGTTCTTTTCCCGCCATCGATAACTCATCGGACCACTGTGGAAATGGCTCTGTACTAGCCACTGTTTTTCTTTCTCTAACCTAGAAAGTAATCACTGTTACAGTGATTTTCGACGACCTGCATGTCATCGAAAGAGCCGTCGAAACTCTTCCGATACTGTTGAGTGTGGAGATGAGACCTACACCAGTGACTCCCACTAAGTCTGTGTTTGTTGTCTAGGCCCTGACCACAGCGTGAAAGCCTGCAAAATCTGCTGAGGGTAATTTCCGTGACCAGGCAATGCCATAAAGGGGCTCTGGAGAAACATCTCTTGGAGCAGAGGGTAGCCAGAAGGGGGAAGGAGCTCCGACAAAAGGGTGCAGCATCGCCAGCCCAGTCAATCGAATCGCTCTCGTCAAAATCCCAGGACAAGGTGTCAGGGAGTCACAAACACAAGCATCGTGATAAGAACAAGGAGAGGGCCTCCCTGGTGCATTCCAGGTTGCACCTTCGCTCTGCAGGTATGACTACCTCTGTGACATCATCCACTCTGGTGGTAGGGCCTCCAAAAAAAATGTTACCCTCGACACAACCGCTTTGGTAGACATTGCCAGGTCTAGTATGGCTGGTATGTCGCATCAGGATCTCAGCCTCCCTCATAGACTCCTCCGGTCGCACCCATCGACTATATGGTCACCGACGCTGATACGATTCTCTTATTCTCGGACATATGGCGCCTGTTACCTGACCTCCCTGTTCCAGGGGGTCCATCGACAGGGCATGTTACTAACTCCCCATCAACACTGCAAGGTACACCCTTGCCACGGCCACTTCCTGTGCCACTGCCAGCATCACCGGCATGCTGTCTTCTCCCCATCGACAAGTATGAGTATAATCCTGACTTAATAATGCAGGAAGGGGAGAGTGAGATTGAGGATTATTTATTTCTCTGATTACAATGCCTTTGAGCCAGAGGCCCTTTTACAAAGGTTCCGCGTCAGGTAAGACACACAGTTACATAGTAAGTTCCAAAAAAACAGGTAAAGTGAACAGTGCATAATAGACAAGTGCAAACTTAAGGAGAATACAGAATAACAGTGCAGCCAGGCAAAGCAGGGTGTGGGTGGAGGTATGTAGAATAGAAGTGGGGGAAGTGGCGGGAAGGGGGATGAGACAGACGGAATAGGAAGTTTAGATCACTGAGAATGAGGATAGAGGAAGGGGGGAGGAGAAAGAAAGGTCCGGGGGGGGGTCAGTTTCATGATAAATGTGGGGGGTAGCTTAGGTCAGTCACACCTGCACTGTGTTGCGAGGTGCTGGTGAAGTTTGTACTTAAAGGGGCCAATCTTGGACTGGTTGCAGAGTGATGGTGAGAGGTCAGCCAGCCAGCTTGGTGCCTTGTACTTGAAGGAGTGCTGTGCCATGGAGGTGCAACAGAATGGGAATTGGTAGGCCAGGTTAGATATTCCGCGGGTGTGGTGAGGGTTAGTTACCTGGCTAAGAAGCTTTAGGAAGGCCGGAGGGCTTAGTCCAAGACCGATTTTTACACAAACAGACCGATCTGATATTTTATACAGCCCTTGGGGTGTAGCCAGTTAGATCAAGCATACAACTCACAAGTATGGGTGAGTCTATGTGTCCCAGTAGCTAATCTGCAGGTTTTAAGGGCTATGCTGATTCTTTTAAGCATGATGTCCATGGCAGTACCATAAATAATTAGCCCGTAGTCCAATAAGGAGAATATTGGACTGTTGATTGCTATACGGAGGGCATCAGGGGTGAGACAGTGCTTATGCCTATATAAGAGCCCAATCCTGGTGTCTGCTGCCTTAGCTAAATGGTCCAAGTGGGTGACAAATGACTGGGAAGTATTTAGGGTTTTACCACGGTATTTGAACTGCTGGACCTTTTCAAGGGGTGAGTTAAGATTGTTAAGGATGGTCAACTGGTATAGTTTGTTCCTATTGTGAGGACTGGCGAAAAGCATAGATTTAGTTTTTTTTGTAATTAAGGAGTTTGTGATCAGGGAACCATTCCTCAACAGCAGAGAAGTTGTCCTGTAGTTGTTGGGCAAGGGGAAGGGGGTCAGGGTGACTTGAGAAAATGACGGCATCATCCACATAGAGAAGTAGGTTAGATGAACAAGCCTGAGGTCGAGGGTGTTGAGGAATAGACTAAAGAGCGGGGGGACCTAGGTTCGATCCTTGCAGGACCACAAATCGCACATGGCAGCTGTCTGAGAGTGCATTACTTATTTTGACTTTCTGGGATCGGCCACCAAGGTAGCTCTCAAACCAGCCCGTTACCTCAGCCAAGAGTCCCAGATTTCAACATTATGTTGAAAGCCACTGTGACTGTGGCACCAGCCCTACTGTATCAACAGCAGTGAGGCTTCTGGCAAACACACCGCTGTCCCCTCAAGAGGATCCCACGTTCCTCTCCATTATGCAGCAGTTGCAAGCTGCCATTGGTTTTGATCTGGAGGAGCAGGGCACTACCAAAAAACAACTTCATAGAGTTCCTGGAACCTCTAGAGTCTCCTGCCATCATGGTGCCTCCTCTGCTTCCTGCTTTAGAGGATGCCACCTTTACTGCCTAGTATAGACCAAACAACATTCCAGTTGTTTCAGAAAGGCAGACAAAATGTGTATGTCACCTTCTGGGAAGCTTTGCTATGCCACACAACCTGAGATTGACTCAGTGGTGATAAACAGTCACCAAAACTCATATAAATAAATAAATGTTGCCAGTAATAGGTCTAGGGCACCTAAGCACCTTAGTTCCCTTTCCTCCCTCCTGATAGAGTCCAGGAGTTTGGATGTCTTTGGGAAAAGGGCATGTGCTTCAGCATCGTTGGGCCGTCGTATTTCCAGTTACAAGGCCCATATAATGAAGTATTAGAACACCCTCTGGAGGAAGGCCAAAGCAAGCTACACAGGCCTTGCCTGAGGGTACTTAGAAACAAGAGTTCCTAAAAGCTCTCACAGCAGGGGCTGATGTGGGAAAGCATTTGCTCTGCACAGCCTATGATGTCTCAGATACTTCTGCGGCCTCAGGCATCTGTCTCGGGAGATGTTTATTCTTGGCTTAGAGTGGCAAGCTTTGCAAATGATGTGCAACAGTCCATTCTCAGTGCCCCATTTCGAGGGCAAAAGTTGTTTGGACCTGAGGTCCAAGAGACCATGTCAGCTCTTCGGGCCTTGGGTAGGACTCTGAAGTCTGTGCATTCCCTCTACCATACCCACCGTAAGGGTAGGAGCAGGGGTCCTTTTCGTTCAGCTGGTATTGGACAGCAGGGCAGGAGGCAAGGGTGCAGGAGCCTTG
Source organism: Neoceratodus forsteri (assembly GCA_016271365.2). NCBI lineage: Eukaryota > Metazoa > Chordata > Ceratodontiformes > Ceratodontidae > Neoceratodus > Neoceratodus forsteri. The sequence continues at coordinate 494,325,377 of JADMNL010000022.1, forward strand.
CCATTCCCCAATACCACCCCAGGTGCCTATTCATAAGGCCCTAGAGGTAGTGGAGCCAGGGGAGCTGCCCCCACTGGCTCTGCCTGACTGACACACACACACACACACACACCCCCCAAATCCACCTTTACCTCCAGAGGTGGTTGTATGGAGTTGTGCCTCTCTCCCTGCCTATCCCACTGGAAAGCGGTGACTACAGATGCATGGGTTCTGGAGATCATAGAACAGACTCATGCTCTGGAACTACTGTACACACCTCTAGATCATTGCCCCACTTGACAGCCTATCTTTCAGGGCATCTACCCTTATTGCTGGAGGAAGTACAGACCTTCCTTCAAAAACGGGCCATAGAACCTGTGCCCTTAGAACATAGGAAAACATTCCATATATCCCCCTCATAGACCAAAATGGGAGTGCACTTTATTACCAACCTATATACTTGCAGCACGTAAAGCTGTTACACTCAGATGGATGACTGGTGCCGTCCCTGCGGTGGTGGACTGGCGTCAGATAATGCTGAAAATCTATAATAATGAGCATTTGTCTGCCAAAATTCATAAAAGAACAGACTCCTTTGCAACTAAATGGCAGAGATGGATAATGCACTTGGCATTGGTTGACCCATAATTTGTCCGTAAGGAAGGGACGGTACAGGGCAGATTGAGAAGTTAGTCTGCCTGTAAGGCGGATCATCCTTCCATCCTCCTGTCATTTTTCGTTTTTTAGGATTGGGCTGTGGCGATCTAATATATTTTTTCATTTGCCTAAAAGATATACCGAGGTGATATTACAATAATATTTTAAATGATTTTGTACTATGATTTCTATGTATACCATGGTCATAGCTGTTGAATTCCAAGAAATCAGTTCTGTGTAATAACCTGTCTCAAGTCAATAAAAATGATAATTAAAAGGAAAAAAAAAAAGGAACACAGATTTTTCCTCCTGGTACTTCATGTTCCCAAAGCGGACAGGAGACCTGTGGCCTATTCTGGATCTATGGCATCTCAGCTTCTTCGAGTACAAGAAGTTCAAAATGGTCACTTTTGCAAGACCTTCTCCCACGTCTGCACATAAGGAGTTGGATATGTTCCCTTGCTATGAAGGATGCCTACCTCCATATCAAAATCCGGAAAGCCTCACAAAAAATATTGGAGGTTCCTGTTTCAGGGAGAGCATTACCGCTTCAGAGTGTTGCCCTTTGGCTTGTCTTCTGCGCCACAGGTCTTTACCAGATGCTTAGCAGTGGTGGCAGCAGCTCTTTGCAGGGAAGGCCTATTTGTTTTCCCTTACCTGGTCGATTGACTGTTGAAAGCCCACGCCAGGGGCCAGCTGTTGAAGACCTTGGCCTTAACCAGACAGCCGTTCAGTTCTATGGGGTGACAGTCAACATACCAAATCAGTGCTGACATCCTGTCGGCGACTGCAGTACATAGGAGCAGTCTTGGACACAGCCCAGCGTTTGGCTTTCATGCCTCTGGATAGGGCCGACTACCTGATTGCCAAGCACAGTTAGTGACGACAGCCGTTGTGTCTCAGCAAGGATATTTTTACACCTTTGGGACTCGTGGCAGCAGCCATTGTCACAGTACCATTGGCCAAGCTGCACAAGCAGATTTCACAGTAGACCTTGAGTCCAGTGGGATCAGCTCACAGATGATCTAGAACAGATGGTTCTAGTCACGTCCCCTGTACTCAGTACTCAAGTGGTGGATGGAACTCAGCAACTTGCTCAAGGGGTTCTGTCCCTGATACCCTCTCCACTTCAGATCCTCACCATGGATGCTTTGGGGATGGGCTGGGGAGCACACACTTAAGTCCTCACCAGACACAGGGCACTTGGACGCCATTGGAGAGCACCTTGCACATAAATGTTCTGGAGATGCGGGCTATTCTGTACAGACTCGGGGCCTTCCAGAACAACTTGTCTCCAGGTCCTCTTGTAATACAGATGGACAATGTCAGTGTGATGCACTACAGCAACAAACAAAAGGGGGGGGCTCATTCCTATACGCAGTGCAGGGAAACTGTGAGTTTTGTATTGGGCTCTGGAACCTGATCTGGAACTATCAGCAGTACATGTTCCAAGCGTCCTACACATCTTGACAGACAAGCGAAATGGGTCACAATCCAAGATGCATGAGTGGGAACTGCTGAATTCAGTGGCCGACAAACTATTCGTAAGGTGGAAACATCCGGGGTTGGACCTTTTTGCGTCCCCACACAATGCAAAACTGCCACTTTTCTGCTTGCTTGCTTCAGGGCCTGGCATTTTCTGACGAGACGTGTTGTCACGCTCTTGGAAAGTGAGGTTCCTGTATGTCTTTCCTCCCTTCCCTCTAACTCAGAGTGCTACTCAAGCTTCAGATGGAGGGGGCAACTCTGATACTCAGTGCTTCACTATGGCCTTGACAGATCTGGTTCTCTTACTGCAACAGTTGTTGGTGGAACCCCCAGTACCTCTGTCCCTATGCAGGGGTCTACTGTTACAGGAGCAGGGAACCCTGGTCCATCTGGACCTGAAATTTCTCCATCTACACTCATGGCTCCTGAAGACGTAGCCATTGCCCATTTCGGTGTTGCCCAGAAAGTGGCTGATGATCTGGTTGCTGCTAGAAAGCCTTCCACCAGATACACTTATTCCATGAAGTGGGAACAGTTCACTCTATGGGCCACTTCTCACCACCTGGATCAGTTCATTTGTTCGGTTACTCAGGTTCTAGAGTACCTGTTGTCCTTATCGGATTCAGACCTGCAGTATTCCTTTATCAAAGTGCACCTGACTGCCATATCAACTTTTCATATCCCTGTAGAGGGTGGTACAGTTTCCCAGCTGGAGGTGACCCATAGATTATTGCAAGGCATTCTGCATCTGAAGCCTCCCATCCACAATCCAGTCCCAGTTTGGGACTGGAATTTTATTTTGGAAAACCTTACTTTGGCTCCTTTTAAGCCCGCCATGGCTTGTGGCCTACGCTTTCTCTTTTGGAAACTGGTCAGTTGCAATCACTTCTGCTTGAAAGATTTCAGAGCTACAGCCTCTGTGTATGTAATGTATTTGATTTTCCACAAAAACAGGGTATCTTTGTGTACTAATTCTAAGTTTCTACCAAAGATGGTGTCTTGTTTACTTTTTTTAATACTTTATTTTCATCACTTTTCACCATATTCCAAAAGTGAAAAACATAACATTCTCATGTCAGGCATCAGATACTATGAAGATACCATCCAATGGAGTAAGTAATAACCAGCCTAAACAATCAGGAGTACATCGAGGGTTGGGGGAGATTCCTATAAAGATAATACAACAAAAAAGAAAATTTTGTAGGATAGCTACACTCTGCAAGTTATGGTGGAGTCGCAAGTAACGGAGTCCATCCAAACATGTTCGATCCTCAACGATCAATGCTGATATGTCCACGGTCCAACATAAATCCAAACATGATAATGTCCTCTTCTCTCTACACCCACAGACAGTTAACATAATAATAGTCCTATTATATTTAACAGAGTTTATTCAACATTTAAAACAGTAAAGGAACAGCTGGTATCCAAACATACTTTCCTCTGAAGGTAATGAAAAGTTAAATAATAAACCTGTGTAGGAAAACAGTGTTCTAAGGCGTGCATTGCCTAAATTAACTAAAATGCAGCCCTGTTCAAAACTGCTTCACTCATTTAAAAATTCTGCAATTCCAGCAGCCCTGTTAACCACCAAAAATGACAAGAATAGCAGTGAACCACAGCAAAAAAAAAAAAAAATCAGTTCTGAAACTCTACTGATAAAACAGATTATCAACATGGAAGTTCCAACAGTTCACGAACACCAGTGGTGATATTTTGTTGGCTTGGCCACAGTACCTTCTTGCCAAGATCAGGTGTCCTCACAGTGTGAATCTAGAGCCTCCTAGATACGCACCTCACGATGGGCAGTGTCAAACTCATTTGCAATGGCGGCCACCTTCTTCCCCGGCTTCAGTGGATTCTGAAAACTGAAAAGTTTGGCCGCCATAGTAAATCCTCAGATGGGCAGGCATAAGTAAAGAATGGACCACCCCCAAGGTGTGCAGCTTCACCCGAACAGTGTTAAACTTTTTCCAACGAGCTCTCGTGGCAAAAGATGATAAATCCAGAAAGAGATGAACTGTCTTGCCATCGCAGTTCAGAGCCACTGACTCCTCTGCAGTCTTCAGAAGCATCTCCTTCACCAGAGTGCTGTCCGTGACCAGGAGAACAGTCTGGGGGAGATCCCTCTGTGCCTCCGCGAAACGTGGCGCTATTCAATCTGCCCTTACAAAATGATCTATGGACTGATCCAGCTGCAAGACATTAGGTAACCAGGATTTTAAAAATTGTAGGTCTGTCCCTTCTTGGCCCACCGGCAGGCTGACCAGGCATACATTGCTGGCCGTTACGCATTCTCCAGAGCTTCGAGTCCTACACCAACTTAACTGTAGCGGCCAAAGCGTGGTTAGCATTAGACTCCACTGAATTCGCCGTTTTTAGTTACAAGTTCGATTTTAAGATCTTGTTCCCTGAAACATTGTTGAATTGTTTCAATCTTCGAGTCTGTTGCTTGCATCGAGGTTTACAGAGATCTCCATGGTGGCTCTGCTGAAGCAGCTACTGAAGCATGTGCCAAGGCCTGCAACTCTACTGGTCGTTGTGGCTTTGGACCACTTGCAGCCCCTTTATTCCGTCTTTCCATCTCTTAAATTGTATAATATTCACTTCAGGATGATCTAAGGAATCCAGTTTATGTATTCTGGAACAGCCCTGTCGACTTTTAACATACAATATTTAACAAAAGCCATCCGAAAAGTGCAGCGTCGAAGAAAACATGTCGGCACAGCAAGAGTGCTCCCTAGTGGCCACCCCACCCCAGTGTCTTGTTTATTTTAAATCAAATCATCCACTTGCCAGTTAATTTCCCAGAGCGTGCCTGTCAAGGGAAGGATTGTTCCGTACTTTAGATGTGCACTGAATACTCTGGTACTATACACACCATACCAGAAACTGCAGAAAGTCTTCACAGCTGTTTGTTTTGTTAGCCCCTGGGAAAGAAGGCACCCCAGTTTCTGAACCTTGCTTGTTTAAAGGGCTAGCAAACTGTTACTTCTTGTTACAGGAAGTATGGTAAGAAACTTCCTGGTGTGGCTCATGGTCATTCCACTAGAGGCATGGCCACAAGGGTGCCAGAAGATGGTAAAAGCTGAGGGGGCTGAGAATCAAAAGGGCACTTGTGAGGGTACAAAGGGCACTTTTTCGATGCTAGTTTTACCATACAGAAATAAAAAGTGGAGGGCTACCGCCCTTGCCCCCGGTTCCGGCACTATGCCTGGCCAGTTTTGTTGCTTGTTTTAAAAATGTATCTGGTGCAGAGATCTGTGCAGCTGCTACCTAGAGTACTGTCCACACTTTCACAAAGCATTACAGTTTGGACTTTGTCTCTCGTAGACAGGCTGGCTTTGGTCTAGCTGTTCTACAAGGCCTGCTTTTGTAGGCCTCTAGGCTGCAGCCCTCCAGATTGTTCACTGTAAGTACTGCTTGGTACTCGTTCCATAGGTGTAGCCTGATGGAAGAGATATCCTCAAAGAAGATAGAACAGTTACGTACTTACCGTAACAGTAGATCTTCAAGAAAATCTCTTTAATCAGGTTATGCCATCCCACCCTTCTTCCGCCTTGTGGGCCTGCCACTCCGGATTTGCTACTCCTATCTCCATTGGGTCATGCTCCAGCCCTCTGCCTCACCTGATTCATGGAGTGCCGGGTTCTCTCCTGGTTCCCTGCAGAGAGGTCCTCCAAGTATGCTCTCCGGTAGGGAACTGAGGAGAGGAAGGGCTGCCCACGTTTATGTGTATGTTGGCTTCTGACATCATCATGGGTGGCCCCTGGCTGACTGCTTGCAAAAGTTTCTGGGTGGTCCTAACGCCTGGTGCTGTGAGTTCCATAGGTGTGGCTTGATGAAAGATTCTCTTGAAGATCTACTGTTATAAGTACATAACTGTTCTTTGTGTTGTGTTTTTCTTTTCTACAGATGATGGTGTGAGTCCTGAAAGAATTGCTCAGGTTATGGGTCTCCCAGATCGATGTCAGCATGCAGCTCATATTATTAATGAGCTTATTAACACAGCTCAGGTAACTATCACCAGGTGATCGGCGGAGCTTCATAGGGAAGATGAAACAATGGGTAAACCGGAAGAGCAGCAACTCGTTCAGGGGTCAATCTTAACATTGTTTTACTAGCCCAAACACTAGTGCAAATTGACCAGTGCTAGTGCAGCTAACTCTCTACTTGCCAACTTGATTAGTGCAAATTTTCATGGCTGTTAATGAACTTAAAAAAAGTCTCTACTTTAGCATTCTCTAGTCCTTTTGCCAATCTCTCTCAATGTTCCAGATAGCCAGGGGTGATTAACAGCTCATTAAAAGCTGCAATTATCTGGCAGTTCAAGAGAAGGATCCCACAAAAGACTCAATGTGAGTCTTTATCACTCCACTGTTAAGACTTTCAGCTAGTGTCCAGGGTGTGATCAAGGGTAGAGTGCTGTTAAGTCACTAGGTTCCAGTTTTCTGAATGTGTCCGTCTAACAATTTGTCCAATATTATTAAGACCAGTGCCCCTCCTTTCTCTACATTTTGAGTGTTGTTTGTATCCAATATTTCAGTGACAAAATGCAGAGAGGTATACAGAGCGCCCTGAGAAACGTTATCCTCTGGTCAAGTCGAAGGAGGCCCGTTGGGCGGTGTCCAGCGTCGGGCTCGGCTAAACAGCCCGAACAGATGATCGCACTCAAGGAGGAAGCGGCCCAGGCTGCATCATCATCATCTTTGGTTGCGGCATTTGTCCCGCTTTCTTTGGGCTCCTCCAACACGGCTTCATTCAAGGAGCTTTGTCAATCCCTCTCCACCAAGGGAGAGGGGCCTTCGGGACATTCCTCTCGGTCCAAGAAGAAGGACTCCAAGAGTAAGTCCCACCGTCTATGTTCGTGGGAGCAGGAGAGGTCCCCTTGCCCAGATAGCTGACTTTCGACTTCAGTCGAGGTTGCAGCCAAGGCCGCTGGCTTCACGGTGTCCCCGTCAGGTCAGCCAGCCGAGACCCCCTTTGATGCAGTCGAGATTTTTCTCGACCCGTCGGACGGGCTGTTGACTGGAGAAGCCAGCAGCCTTTCTTCACTGGTTCCCCCGGTAGAAACCGAGGACTTGCCTGTGCCGGAGTCCCCGGTTAAGGTCCCTGTACCAAGGGAGGACCGGGTTTCCCCCATCCCCTCTCAGACCCACCCTTGGAAACACTGAAGGTCTCGGGTCTCGGACCTCTTCCCGGTCCAGCCAATCCCGCCAACATCAGCGGTCTCGGCACCATGGAAAGCGGTGGCGCCGCTCATCATCTTCTTCATCCTCTTTGGAGGATAGGCTCCGGTGCAAATTGCGTCGGCGCTACAAGGATCTGATGTGGCAGCAGCTCCTTTTGACTGGGAATAAGCCGACTCAGTCGCCTTCCCTGGCCATTAAGTGGCTGTCACCAGAGCGGCTGAAAAAACCCCTCGTAATCGAGGAGCCGAAGCCGGCACCGGTTGTTCGGCCGAAACCGGCTGCGCCACCCATTGTGATGGAACCCCCACCTCCACAACCTAAAATTGGGGCCCCGACCAAGGATTCTCTGTCGGGTCAGGGCTTGCCCTATCGATTGTCGGTCACCTTCACTTCCGATCGGCCTCGACAGGTGGATGGTGGCTCAGGCGCTCGGTAGCTGTTTGCAAATTCCTCTTGAGTCTGACGATGACTCTTCCCTGTTCTCCAGGCCCCTTGACCTGGAGTCCACTGGGGGTCAGTCGGTGGAAGAGAGCCCATCCTCGTTCCTTCGGCTCATCTGAGTCCATTGGGATGAAGCTCGAATCTGTTTCAAAGCGGGCCAGGTATCGCCTCACGGAGATACTGGACCAAGGAGATTCCCCCACGGAGGCCTTCCCGGTGGCTAAAGCCATTGTTGGCCCCCCAAAGCCAAGCCTGCAGCTCCCTCCAGCAGGAAGTTGGGAGCGAAAGGTCCAGGAGGCCCCTCGGCCAGCCCTTCCTCCAAGCCTGCCCAGTGACGTGTTGAGGGGTGTTGCCTCCAACCTCGTCACTCCTCCCCGGTTTCCCCCCGTGGGGGACGGCTCCACCACTTCCTTCCGCCTGGTCGGTATCATCACGGACCGCTGGGTGCTGGAAGTGGTGGAAAGGTCTGCCTCTGGAATTCAGCAGTCCCCACCCTATTGAGCCACCGCCCCATGGGGGCTGTGGGAGTCTCTGTCGCTCGTGAAGCCGACATTGCCCTGCTCCTCCAGAAGGAGGTGATCAGGGAGGTGCAGATCCTCCAACAAACCCAGAGTTTGTATCCAGGTACTTCTGGTCCCAAAACGAATGGGGGACTGGCGCCCCATTCTGGACCTACATGACCTGAACAAGTTCCTAAGGTCTCGTACCTTCAGGATGGTCACTCTGGCGCAGATCATTCCATCCTTGGAACGAGGCATGTGGTTCTGCTCTCTGGACCGCCCAAACGCATTCTTTCATGCCTTAATCCGTCCGTCTCACTAGCGATTCCTCCGCTTCAGGGCAGAGGGATCCCTTTATGAGTTCCGGGCTATGCCCTTCGGCGCCTCTCCAGCTCCCAGGGTCTTCACCAAATGCATGGTAGTGGTGACAGCATTCCTGCGGCGCCGAAGGGTCCGGGTGTACCCTTACCTGGACGACTGGCTGATTGCAGCCCCCCTCCAGGCTGGAGGTGGAGCGGTCCATTGATCTGGCCCTCCAGGTCTGCTCTCAGATTGGCCTCATCAACAAGGCCAAATCGGAACTCGTGCCAACGCAGGTGATTCAGTTCATTGGGGCAGAGCTTGACTCTCTTCGAACCAGTGCACGGCTCCCGGCGGACAGGGCCGAGGTTCTTTCCTCCTTTGCCCAATCATTTCTGGTTGGGCAATTGCGCCCTGCCCGGGACTTCCTGGGCCTCATGGCGGCCTGCACCAGCGTGGTCCGTTGGGCCTGCTGGCATATGCATCCCCTACAGTGGGGGCTGGCCCGCCGATGGTCACAGCGCTCCAGTCCTCTGGACCAGCCAGTGATAGTGACCCAGGAGATGGGGAACGCTCTCCAGTGGTAGGATTGTTCTGGCTCATCTGCAAGAGGGTATCCCGTTTGTCCGCCCAGAGCCGACTGTCACTCTAACGACCGACGCCTCTCTGATGTGTTGGGGTGCCCATCTGGGGGAGCTCAGGGCGCACAGCCTCTGGTCCCCTCAGGAGTCTCGATGCCACATCAACCTGCTGGAGCTTCGAGCGGTCCGACTAGCCCTCACTGCCTTCGCTCCATTTGTACGGGGTCAAGTGGTCCAGGTCCAGACGAACAACACCACGACCATGTACTACCTAAACTGCCAGGGCAGGATGCACTCCTTGCCTCTGTGCAAGGAGGCTCTCTGCACTTGGTCTCTTGTGAGCAGACTGGAGGCGGATCTCCTAGCCATCCACGTGGCAGGAGCCTCCAACACTCTGGCCGATGCCCTAATCCGGATAGGTGCTGCATCTCACGAGTGGTCTCTCCTGCTGGAGGTAGTACACGATCTGTTCTCCCACTGGGGTACACCTCAGGTGGACCTGTTTGCCTCAAGGGAGATTGCAAAGCTGAGGCTGTTTCATGCCCGCCCCTCAGCAGGGCTCGCTACAGGGGGATGCCTTCTCGAGGCTGTGGACGCCAGGCCTCTTCTGCGCTTTTCCCTTGATCCACAAGGTGCTTCAGGGACAAGGGGCAGGTGATTCTGGTAGCCCCAGACTGGCCCCGCCAGTTCTGGTATCCAGATCTCCTCAGCCTCAGCTCCAGGCTCCCGAGGTGGCTTCCAGCCCACCTGGACCTGATCTCAGTCAACCAGGGGAAGGTACTCCACCCAGACCTTCAGTCTCTGCACCTGACAGCCTGGTTCCTGAGTGGCTAGAGTTCCAGGCCTTAGGTATTTCCAACAAGGTCCTCAACGTTGTTGAGGCATCCCCTAAGGAGTCAACCAAAAAATGCTATGCCTTCAAATGGAAGAGGTTCTCCATTTGGTGTCAGGATAAGGGGTTGGACCCTTCCTCCTGTTCCTTGGCCAGCATTCTTGACAAACTGTGGTCCCTTTCTCAGCTAGGGCTTCAGTCGATGACCCTTAAGGTACACCTGGCAGCCATCTCTGCTTGCCGGGCGCGGGCCGGAAAGCAGTCGTGGCGCAGGAAAAGGTGGTCGGGCACTTTTTCTAAGGCCTTGATCACATATCCCCTCCGGTGCAAGAACCTCCACCTCCGTGGGATCTACTGCTGTTATTGACTAAGCTCATGGGCAAGCCATTCGAACCGATGCACAGGTGCGATATCTCCAACCTGTCATGGAAAACCGCTTTCTTGGTGGCTGTCACGTCAGCCAGAAGGATGGGAGAGCTCCAGGCGCTTTCCATCGAGTCTCCTTATCTGGTCTTCCACAGGGACAAGGTTGTCCTGCGCCCCAACCCGAAATTCCTTCCGAAGGTGGTGTCGGAGTTTCACTTTAATCAGGTGTTGACTCTGCTGGTGTTCTACCCCAGTCACAGCTCGGAGGCCAAATATAGGCTCCATACTTTGGACCCTAGAAGAGCACTCTCTTATTACAAAGAGAGGATGGCTGAAGTTTGGAGAGAGGTTCGCCAGCTGTTTGTCACCTATGCTGTAGCTGCACCTGGTAGACCTGCAGCTAAGCGGACGATAGGCAGGTGGGTCACCTCCTGCATAGATCTCTGCTACAGGTTGGTGGGCATGGAGCCTCCCAAAGGGATAAGAGCTCATTCTACCCGCCATACCGCTGCATCGGTGACTGCTTCCAGGGACGTCCCTATCCAGGAAATCTGCAGGGCTGCTACCTGGAAGTCAGCACACACCTTCATTACCCACTACCACATCGACCTTGAGTCACAACGGGATGCTGGTTTTGGGACTTATTTCTCCAGTCCTTATTTCCTAAGTAAGTGTAGGGGTTGCGCACCTTGCCTCCCTCCTCCCGGAGAACTGCTTGGAGTCTGCCAATAAGTGTGGATTGAACAACATATCCATGTCCCTAGAAATACAGGTTACTCACCTGTAACAGGAGTTCTAGGGCGGTATGTATTCATCCACACACAGCCTGGCTTCAATGCACAACAGCTGGCCCAGGCTAGATCTGGCGTCATGGGGCAGAGCCGAGAGTTTTACCACCCGGGGGTTGGGAGGAGCCAGCTTGAAGACCTTCTGGCAAGATTTAAAGCAGCAAGGAACCTGCTAAGAAGTGTGGATGAACAACATATACCACTCCTAGAACTCTTGTTACAGGTGAGTAACCTGTATTTATTGTTGGGGCAGAGCACATTAAAATCAATGCTTTTACAAATAAAAATTTCATAGTTTTCTATTTTCCAAGCCCCTTAGGTTTGTCTAGCCCCCACCCCAAATAAATCTTTGATGTGCTCCTGGCACACTTGAGACTGTACAAAAACTTTCAAAAGTGCAGGTCTCCAGTTGACTATAGGGTGGGGACCGCGGATGTCTTTTCTCTGCCTGATTCTGTTCATTGCCCTGTGGGTGGTGGTGACAGTGTGGTGAGGTGCGTGATGATGCCAGCAATTGTGTGTGCAGAGCTAGGACTGCTTGATTGAAGATTTGCTGTTGTGATATCCTCTCTCTGTTTGGTGTGTGGGGGGGGGGGCAGGAAGAGTGGAGGCCATGGTGCAAAACAGTGTGGGGGGGGGGGTGCTCACTGTCTGTGGTTGATGGCATTGCAGTCTTTTTTTTTCTGCTGGGGAGCTGGAAGCAGTGTGGGAGCAGGATAAATGTACAATAATCAGAGTATTTCTTGGCTTTGCTTGCATTGTTTCCTGTTTAAGTGATTAAACTTTACCATTATAATTAAGGGCTAGTGCAACCATCTGCAGGCTAGTGCAATTTTGAATCAACATGCCCTGCTGGCTAGTGCAAAAAAAAGTTATGGTTGACCCCTAAACTCGTTCCATCGCTGCTGTATAGTCAAAGAAGGGGGAACCTTGTTGAGTGAAGCACACTTCATTACGGTGTACTTATTAGCAGCATTTTTTTATTTTTTTTTTTTAGCATTTGAAAACATTTAACCATTCAGTGTCATCTCTTGCACACTAGACTGCTGGAACAATTAAAAGTATGGGTAGCATATTAGTTTTTGTAGATTAGTCCATTGTACATGGAACAAAATATTCACTGTGCCTGTTTGTGCAGAGAATTTCTAAGTATAAGAAAGGAGTGCGTGTTTATTAGCAGCTTATCATATGGCAGTGAATAAAGCTTAATTCTGATAGGCTATTAACTGTTAGATGACACTGCTAGCAATTAGCATGCCAAGTGCCAGCTGTGAAGTCCAGTCACATAAGCACAATTTCACTGTGCCACATGTTCACAAAATTCGAAATTGCCACCATTGTTTCTTCCGCTGCTTGAAGTGAACTGAAACAGCTGACTGGTGTGTGCGGGCACTGATGCACTCGCTCCTGAATGAGTTTGTAATTTTTCAAATCGTATCAAATATGAGGATTTATTGAAATAATGTAATGTCCTAAGTTTAACAGAGTTGATCCGAAAAGAAATCAGCATTTTAACATAATTAAGTCAGGCTTTGAAGAGTGAAGCCGTGACTCTGCATGTGCCCAGAGTCACGGCTTTACTTTCCAAAGCCTGGTTTAACAATGTTGAAACGCTTGTTTTCATTTCGGCTCTACTTTGCTAAGCTTAGAACACTACATTCTTTCAGTAAATCCTCATATATGTTAGTAGTTGCAAAATGACTAATGTTTCATGAAAAATATAGTAGTTTCCTTTTTTATATTGTGGTCTGTAAATCTGCCCCTTCCCCTCCATGTCGTGCAGCCTCCCAGTCCCCTTAATGTATGCGGACACTGAGGTGCCTACCAAGTGCCAGCAAACATCTGTGACACTGGAGTGCCCAGTCCCCAGTGTCACCCTGTACATGTAAATGAAAAATGGTCCCTCGTAGGTTTTTTTAAGTAAATATGCCATGAAAAGCAGAAAACTGTCCATTGATGTCTTTTACTGGTGGCCCTCAACCCCCCACACACACTCACCTGAATGTCCCACAACGTAGATCCACTGTCCGATCAAAGGAACGTCTTTGCTGCTGGAACTGCCAACTGCAGTATGAGAAAATAAGGTATCTCCAGTTCAAGGTATTTCAATAGGATTTGAAATTCTATTCATAACTTTGTCATTTTTGAATATTTTAATACTAGATTTTCAACATGGCCTGTTTGGGACCCTACCTTATGAACAGGGGATGTGAAATTATTTAAATCCATCCTGAAAGGTGATTTTGTGGTTGCTGCACAAAGTCACCTTTTGGGTGGGATTTGAACATTTTTTACTGATCTTGTTCATGCAGTGGGGTCATAGGAAAGGTTATGTTGAAAACTTGGCATAAAAATATTTAAAAACAGTCATGAGCATACATTGACATTTTTCAACATTCGCTCATAACTTGGGAAATTTTTTATATTTTGACCCCAAATTTTTAAGGAGTCATTTGTTCACACCACTTCATGAACGTGACAGCTGTTATTTTTTCAAATCCGGGCCAAAATATGTTTTTGCACTTGTGACGCAAAATGGTGTTTGTCAGGATTTGAAAAAATTCTCCTTCTGGGTTCATTAGGTCGGTTCATAAGAAGGCTGTGTTGAAAATCTGATGTAAAAATATTTGAAAACAGTTGAGAGTATGTCACTGGAACTGTTTTCTTCAACATAATACTTGATCAAAAAATAAACCTAGTTTGATGTTTATAACTTTTTTCCCCTAGGGATGTGGATAATATGATCTATCCACACTGTCTGGCAGTTGCCTTTCTGTTTAGGAGCTCACTGGAACGTTTTCAAGCTGTCTCCTCCCACTCACCCGGGTGGTAACTCCCTTGTCTCCGCCCCATGATGCCGGATCTTCTTTTCTGCTGAAAGAAGCAGGTTCCCTCCTTATTCCCCTCACGCTGAGTAGGTCCTTTGCTGTTAAAATCTTCAGATCTCCTTCCAAATCATTAAAAAACTTGTGTCTTCAGGCTCATTCTTCATGCTGACCAGCATGGACGATGACAGATCGATTCCAGGGTTCTGGAAATGTCTTTGAGGGCGGAAGATATCCCAGACGAATTCGCACACCGCATGTGTTTATTAACTGGGCCACGAGCACGATCCCCAGGCCTGTGACATCTGTCGTACCTTCCATCCCTCCATGAGGAGCACCGTGCCCGCTTGCTTTTGGGCCATCTGAGCGAACAACACCAGTCTGTCAAGTCTAAGGATGCCCATCGGGTGGTCTCCAGGGCTTTGGGATCTGCCAAACAGCTAGCGGCTTTCAAGGAGCGGGTGGCCCAAGCTGCAGCTCATACCTCCTCGGCTTCAGCCATTTTGCCACTCTTTGGGCACCTCCTTTACAGGGGCATTTAAGGATTTGTGCCGCAATCTCCCAACTCATGGCCAGCACCCTTCGGAACACAAATCCAAGGTGAAGAGGCAAAAAAAACAATCTCGAGGACTTCGGTCCTTACTGAGACCGGGGAGAGAGACAGATCAGTCACTGACCCACCACCTCTCGTTATTGACTAGGACCCAGAGGTGCCTTGGCTCTTGCTGGCGCCCTTCGAGGGCTGCTGAGGTCTCGGTCTTGCTCCTCAAGGTCGAGTGGCTTGCACCATCTGCGCTCCCAATGCTTGGGAAGCAGTGCAGCCACTACTCTTCATCTTTGTCCTCCTCCGGTGAGGAGGGGCTTTTGTGCAAGTTGCGTCGACACTGCGAGGATCTGACGTGGCAACAGCTGGTATTCGCTGGGATGAAGCTGGTCCTCTCTTCTACTCCAGCCATTACCTGACTTTGCCGCAGAGGCCGATGCCTTCTGTGCCTCAGCAGGAGCCAACCCGTCAAACGGTTCTGGTTTGGCCTCTCCTGGCATCCCCGGCGCTCCAACTAAGGAGTCTTGGCTGGCTTCGGGTCTTCCCCATTGGCTGTCTGTCACCGCCACCCCGGACTGTCTGCAGAAGGTCAGCAGGTATTTGGGTGGCCGACTCCTCTGAATCGAAGGGTTCCTCTTTACACACACATCCGCTGGACACTGAGTCAGCTGGGGGTCTTTCAACAGATGAAGGTTCTACCTCCTTCATGGGTCTTCTCTGTCTTATGTCAGAATCCACGGGTCTTAAGATGGAACCTGTTCAAAAAAGGGCTTGTCACCTGCTTACTGAGATCTTGGACCAGAATGACTCCACTGGGGAAGCCTTCCCGATGATAGAGACCATCCTTGGTCCTGCTTTGGCAGCACCCCGCCTCCTGCTCAGCGCCATTGGCTCGGATGACCTGCAAGTATGCGGTTCCCTTTTGGGGTTCACAGAACACCCCTCAGCTGAGGTGTTGGTGGCCGATTCTGTGTTTTGGCTCTCCGGCAGCGTGGGAGGTGCTGACAAACTGCCTGACAAGGAGTCCAAGAAATTGGACCGCTCTGCAAAAAAAAAAAGTCTGCTGCCTCTTCTCTTGGCCTTTGCCAGGTGCGCTCGGCCATCCTGATGGCCCACTTCTCTCATGTGCTGTTGGGCACTCTGGATGTGGTGCTCCCTTATCTGCCAGCAGACCTCCAGACCACGGTCAACAAGGTCCAGGACCAGGGTTGGGCTGTGGCCATGCAGCAGCTCTAGACAGCTATGGACACTGGGGACTCCTTTGCCCATTCTGTGGCAGCCACAGTGGCCATGTGCCGCAGGGCTTGGTTGTGGATCTCAGCCTTCACGACAGACACCCAGCACAAGCTGGCAGATGAACCTTTACATGGTCACCGACTTGCTCAGACCCGGGGTTGAAGGGCACCTCACCCGCATTGGAAAGTCCAGTGGCAACTTGGACACTGTGACATACGCCCAGAGGAACCCAAGGGCTCCAAGCAACAGAAAAAGAAGCCCTTTTGGTCCACCTCTACTCTGGCCAAACCCGCCCAACCCCAAGCTGGGCAGCAGGCTCAGGCCTGGCGAGCTTGGCCAAAGTCAGTGGCCTTAGTCATCCTCAAGCCTGGAGGAGGAGACCCCAGTGGCTCCTCAGCCGGGCCCCCTTCTGCCTCCAAGCCAGCCCAGTGACGTGATGAGGGGTGCCTCCCTCATGCCTGTCACGCCTCCCCTGGGTCCTCCTGTGGGGGCCAGCTTCATCACTTCCTTTCCACCTGGTCCGCTGTCACCATGGGCAGGTGGGTTCTCGAAGTGGTTGGTCAGGGTCTGTCTCTGTAATTCAAGCAGTACCCACCTTGCTGAGCCTGTGCCCCATGGGAGGACATGGTATCCGGAGACATTCTGCTGACCCTTTAGGACATCGCCCAGCTCCTCCTCAAGGAGGATGTGGTTCCTGTCACAGACCCTCCGGAACACCCAGTATTTGTCCCCAGGTACTTCCTGGTGCCAAAACGGATGGGAGGCTGGCACCCCATCTTAGATCTGCATGACCTGATCAAGTTCATCAGGTCGCGCACCTTCAGGATGGTAACTCTCTCAGGTCATACCATCACTAGAGCAAAACATGTGATTCTGCTCCCTGGATCTACAGGATGTATTCTTTCACTTCCCGATCCGTCCTTCTCACTGGCGGTTCCTTTGCTTACGAGCGGGGGAACCCTCTACAAGTTCCAGGCCATGCCATTCTGCCTCTCTTCAGCCCCCAGGGTCTTCAGGTGCATTGCAGTGGTGGCTGCTTACCTGAGGTGCCGAAGGGTCCGGATCTGCCCCACCTGGATAATTGGCTGATCACGGGTCCATCCAATCAGAAGGTGGAGTGGTCCAGGAACCCGGCCCTCCAGACCTGCATCGCTCTTGGCCTCCTGGTCAACGAGGCCTAGTTGGAACTCGTGTCCTTGCAGGTGATCAGCTTCATCGGGGCAGAGCCAGGGCTTTGCTCCCAGCAGACAGGGTGGAGGTACTCTCCTCCTTTGTCCGATCATTTCTGGTTGGACAATTGTACCCTGCTCAGGACGTCCTGCGCCTCCTGGGTTACATGGCGGCCTGCACCAGTGTGGTCCGATGGGCCCGCTGGAGAATGCACTCTCTGCAGTGGGAGCTGGCCAGCCAGTGGTCTCAGCATATTGGTCACTTCAACCAGCTGGTCACTGTGACCCTGCGAATGTGGAATGCCCTCAGGGATCCCATTTGTCTGCCTGGAGCAAACAGTCATCCTGACGACCGGTGCCTTTCTGGTGGGCTGGAGTGCCCACCTGGGAGAACAGAGCGCATGGCCTCTGGACCCCTGAGGAGTCTCGGTGCCACATGAACCTGCTGGAGCTCCGAGCAGTTTGACTGGCGCTGACTGCCTTTGCTCCTCACATCCGGGGTCAGGTGGTCCAGGCCCAGACGGACAGCACTACGACCATGTACTACCTCAACAAGCAGGGTGGGACGCACCCCCCTGCCTCTGTGCACGGAAGCTCTCCATGTGTGGACCCTCGTGCGCAGCCTGGAGGCAGATATCCTGGCCATTCATATGGCCAGTGCCTCCAACTAGCTGGCAGACGCTGTCAGCTGTGTGGGCGAAGTGTCTCACGAGTGGTGTCTCCACCCAGAGGTTTAGTACACAGTCTCTTCTCCCAGTGGGGCATCTCTCTGGTGGACTTTTTTGCCTCCAGGGAGAATGCAAAGCTGAGGCTGTATTGTGCCCACCCACCTCAGTAGGGAATGCTGCAGGGGGATGCCTTCTCGAGGCCCTCAAGCCCGGGCCTCCTCTATGCCTTCCCTCCATATCCCATGATCCACAAAGTCTTGCACAGGGCAAGGACAGACAAGATACAGGTGATCCTGGTGGTTCCAGACTGGCCGCACCAAAAAACAGTAGCAGGAAAGGTCAGGAACCAAACGGCTGGCCTTCAGGAAATATAAGGGAATGCATCGGGATGAAGAGAGGGAGGCATACCAAACTTCCCTAAGGGAAGCAGGGAACGCAGTAAGGCAGGCAAAGGCCCAAACCGAGGAAACACTAGCACAAACAGTAAAAGAAGGTGACAAGACTTCCTAGAGATACATTAGTGAAAGGAGAAAGGCCAGAGGGGGTATTGCTAAGATCAAAGGGGATAAGGGAGCATGTGAGGAGGAGGACCATGTAAGAGCATCTATCCTAAATAGATACTTCTGCTCAGTATTTACTGAAGAGAAGGTAGGGCAGGGCCCACAGCTCAGTACCATGGACACACGGGAGGGAGGTGTGCACTAGTCTCTTCACAAAAGAAAGGGTCCTACAAGAGCTCGATAAGCTTAGGGTGGACAAGGCAATGGGACCCGATGGCATACATCCCAGGGTACTAAAGGAGCTAAGGGTGGAACTAGCAGAGCTGTTATCAGTACTGGTTAGTGAGTCTCTGAGCACAGGAGAGGTCCCAGAAGACTGGAGAAGGGCTCATGTGATCCTGCTCCACAAGAGTGGTGGCAGGGAACTACAGACCAGTCAGTCTTACCTCAGTAGTGGGCAAGATTATGGAGGCACTCCTTAAGGAAAGGATAGTGCCACACCTGGAATCCATAGGAGCACAGGATCCAAGACAGCATGGGTTCACAACAGGAAGGTCCTGTCAAACTAATCTCATAGATTTCTTTGGGTAACCAGAGTGGTGGACCAAGGGGGAGCAGCTGATGTCGCCTACCTTGACTTCAGCAAAGCTTTCAATACTGTTCCACGTAGAACATTGATTAATAAGCTGGGTAGGCTTTGGGTGGATCAGAAGTTGGTCAACTGGGTGGCAAACTGGTTGACAGGCAGAAAACAGAGAGTGGTGGTAAATGGTATACAGTCAGAAGAGATGCAGGTCACAAGTGGGGTACCTCAGGGATCAGTCCTGGGGCCAGTCCGCTTCAGTATCTTCATCAGTCACATTGCAGATGGACTGGAGGGTAAGGTTTGTCTGTTTGCAGATGACACCAAGATCTGCAACAGAGTAGATGATCCAGATGGGGTGGGCAGAATGAGAAGAGATGTGGATAAACTGGCAAAATGGTCAGAAGAGTGGCAGCTGGGGTTTAACTCAAAAGTCCAAGATCATGCACAATGGGAAGAGAAACCCTGAAGCCACCTATAGGCTGGAAGGGGAGTTGCTGGCAGTCACAAGGGAAGAAAGAGACTTGGGCATCATCACAGATGACCTGAAGTCATCCAAGCAAGCAGTAGGTAAGGCTAGGGGGATGTTGGGGTGTATTAGTAGGGGTATCACAAGTTGTAAGAGGGAGGTGGTAATCCCTCTTTACAAGACACTGGTTAGGCCCCATCTGGAGTACTGCGTGCAGTACTGGAGGCCACACCTTCACAAGGACATTAACCAAATTGAGGCAGTCCAGAGAAGGGCAACCAAAATGGTGCAGAGACTGCATCAGAAGACATATGAGGACAGATTAACGGAGCTCAATATGTATACCCTAGAGCAAAGGAGAGGGAGAGAGGCGATATGGATTGAAACATTCAAACACCTTAAGGGCATTAACAAGGTGAAAGAGTCTAACATGTTTCAATATAAGAAAAATAGCAGGACAAGAGGACTCTGCATGAGATTAGAGGGAGGCCGATTAAGGGGTAATGTGAGGAAGTTCTTTTTCACAGAAAGGGTGGTGGATGCATGGAATGGCCTACCTCAGGAAGTGGTGGATATGAATACAGTACACTGCTTCAAACAGTCATGGGATAGGCACAAGGGAGCAATACAGATGAGTATGAATAAATAATTTATTGACAGAGCAAAGGACGATGGCACATTTATAAGGTAGAAAAAGAAATGGGCAGACTGGATGGTCCTTGTGGTCCTTATCTGCTGTCAACTTCTATATTTCACCAGTTCTGGTACCCCAGTCACCTCAGCCTCAGTAGCAGGCTCCCAAAGCGTCTTCCTCTCTGCCCAGTCCTGCTTTCCATCCATCACGGGAAGGTTTTTCATCCTGACCTTCAGTCCCTGCACCTGACAGCCTAGTTTCTGTGCGATTAGAGTTCCAGGTTTTGAGCAAGACCCCCTGTTTTGTGCAGTTCTGCAGCACTCAGCGATTGCCGCAGAAATTATGACTTGCTGCAGAATTTGGGGTTGGCCGTAGAAACTGCACAGAAATCGCTCCAGTAAGATGGACACCATTCCTTTCAAGCAATTCCTCTGCCTGTTTGTAGCTTTATAAGAACTAAAATTACCCCCAACCCCTCAAATCATCCCTTCCCAGCCCTGAGAGCCCATTCTAGAGTCGCTCTATTTTTTTTTTTTTTTTTTTTTAATCGGCACTCCATTTTTGGTCCAAGGCTGCATGATGATGATCCTTTGCCATTTCCTATCACTGCTAGTGGGCCAGAATTCTTTTTTCTTATCTCAGTAGTGCTTTGTAGGGTCACACAAAGCCATACTAGGCATGAATCCAGCATTTGGGTCTAGCAGTAATAGGAAGAGGTGGAGGATTGTCCTACACTGTTGGACCAAAAAAGGTGCCAGTAGTAAAAACATAGTGACTCAATGAGGCTCTGGGTGGAATGACTCTTGGGACTTAGATATGCAGGGTTGGTATTTCTTGTTTTATGAGAGGGGCAGAGTAATGTGCACGAGGAGACTTTACAATACTTTTGAGGCAGGGACAGGGGTATGGCTGGGGAGGCGGTCATCCCTCCTGGCCGCCCCAGTGTGAGCAGTGGCGCCCCGCCACCATCTTTATTCACTGTTTAGTGCCCATTGTGGAGCCTGTGATTGACTGAATGGTCCCCACTGCCTCCCAAATGCTCCCAAACCTGGCTCCGCCACTGGGCAGAGAATCACTGTACAGTGTTGGGCTGGATAATGGCATACATTTAAATCTACAAGACCACTCAGTGGCATTCTCAAGGCTTGTCAGGAAAGTGGTGTGGTTGAGATGGGCAGTGGTGGGCTTTACCTGTTCTAAAACCATGAGGGTAAAGTGCTCTCGGGTTGGGGGGTGCAATTTGCTATCCTTGTGGGGTTTAGAGCACAAGTGGTTGCTGTGGATGGGGCTGTGAGGTGGCCAACCTGATGGGTTAACTCTGGTGCCTAGGGAAGAAAATTGTAAATTTTAAAAAATGCAAGCAAAGGGACAGCTAAGTAAATAAAGTGTTGTAGCAGGAAAAGAATGAGCATGCTGGATAGACTGAAGAAATTAAAAAGCTGAAACCAAGGTAAAAAAAAGTGAAAAGCTAAAGATTTATGTAAAATGTGGAAACTAAATAAGGGAAGAGAATAACAAATTGAGAAAATAGAGAAAGTCATAATAACATTGCAGATGAAACATTTTTTTTAACATTTATATGTTGCTCCAGGACTGTATGCAAGGGTGGACAAGACAGCTTTCAAGCTTACTGCGACACAATTAAAAATGCCACTGAGGGACAAGTAGATTTACTTAGAGCATCAGTGCACCTTTCAAATTGTTTATTTTAAAGCAAAAATAGCGTGATCATTCAATATGTTTATTTTAAAGCAAAAATAGCATGATCATTCAATATGTTTATTTTAAAGCAAAAATAGCGTGATCATTCAATACAATAGTCAGTTCTTTTTCTATTCTTTGCTAACCAGGTAGGGTTACAAAAGAATAAATCCGGAGTAGCCCACCCCCAATTTGAATAAATCAAATGTCTCTCTGTTTAACTGGCAGCCCTATCTCTTCTACTTCCCTAGTCTAACAGTCAGCCCCCAGTATGACAAAATTGTTTGGAGAGCATTGCAAATGCCATCGTTTTCCTTCCTGGGTGGGTAGTGGTTCTGAGATGGGTGGAGGTGGATTTTAAAAATTGGGATCAGACAAGGCTTTTGGGGGCAGGATCATGCTGGGGAGAAGAGAAAATATCTTACTGCCATTGGGTCTAGGGTGGGGGGAGGTTGCAAAGAGCATTACTGCCATTATGGGGAAGGGTAATAAAGAGAGCATTACTGAGATTAGATCTGGGAAGAGAGGAGAGGACAGATTATTGCTGCCATTGTGTAGATTAGTGGAGGAGATAGCATTACTGCCATTAGGGAGGTGGGGGAGGAGAAAGTGTTTCTTTTACAAGGTTTTGGAGAGGAAAGAGGAGAGCAGAGGGCATTGCAGCATTTTGGTCTAAAGTAAAGGTGGGAGCACTGCTGCCATTTTTTCCTCCAGGAGAAGGGGAACTTTGCCTGATTTAGAAACACAGACAGTGAGACTACAGAGGCAGAAGGAAAAAAAGGGAAAATACTAAAAGCTAACTGAGCCATCCTATTAGGCTAGTAGTAGTGCATCTCGGTTCCATAAGGGCAACCCATGATTAGGTGTGATCCTGAGATTACCTGCTCAAGGACAGCTCATGGTCAGAGGGCCTTGCAGATCTCAAGGCTTTCAGAGTAGGGAAATGAGGTGCACATGAAAGAAAAAAAAAAAAATTAAGCCAGTGTAAGAAAGATAACCAAGCTAAAGATTATTAATTCAGAATGTGACAATTAAGCAGGGAAAGAGTGAAACAAACCGAGAAAAAGATAGAAATAATTATGCTGACACTGCTAATGTTTAGTATTTTATATTTTTAATATATGGCAGTTTTCAAGGTGTCGGTACAGGGAAGTCTGTGTATGCACCAATAGCTTGCCACCCCCAACTATGACAATGTATGGGGCCCCAATAGGTGTTCACAGAGGAGGGGAGTCTTGGGTGCTCCATGGCTAGTCTACTTCAAGCTGTCCATTGGAGAGCTATTCAGCTATTTGCTTTACCAGTATATTGAGGTAGTGCTTGCCAGTAGCCATTACTGTTGCATGACATAGCACTAATCCCCAAATAGATTTAGATAAACATGGAGAGCCAGGACAGCTTTTGAAAAGCAAAGGAATAAAACTTAAGGGAAATTATGTAGCTTATATTTATGTGGTGGAAATCAGAGATGCTCCTTACAGGCCATCCTTGTTGGGGTCCCCCAAAACAGTAAAGCTGGCTCTGTATTATTTATTGGATATATAAATGTGCCACAGAACATTAAACCTTGCTGCAGAATTTGACCTACCAGTGCCACAGAAGTTCACAGTCCCTGCCACAGAATTTACATAGATACATAGACAGTGTCGGCAGATAAGGGCCTATGGCCCACCCAGTCTGCCCATTTGAGCTTGTAAGTTCAGTTTGTTTTCCTAGAAGTCTGTTGCCCCTTACCACTGACCTCCAGAATTCCTTTGTCTATCCCATGCATTCTTAAATCCCATGATTGTTTCAGCCCCCACCACTTCCTCTGGCAGGGTGTTCCACTTATCCACCACCCGTTCTGTGAAGAAATTCTTCCTCATGTTTCCTCTGAATCGTCCTCCCTCCAACTTCATCCCATGCCCTCTAGTCCTGGAACATCTTTTTCGCTAAAAATAGTGTATTCCTGCACCCTGTTCCTCCCTATAAGATACTTGTATGTCTCTATCATATCCCCTCTCCCTCCTCTCCTCCAGGGAGTACATGTTCAGTTCCTTCAACCTGTCTTCATAGGACTTGTGATGCAATCCATGCACCATCTTTGTTGCCCTCCTCTGAACCTTCTCTACCCTGTCTGTCCTTACGTGAGGTATGGTCTCCAGAACTGTACACTGTACTCCAGGTGGGGCCTCACTAGTGTCTTGTATAGCAGAATTATGACCTCCCTTTTCCTGCTGGTGATGCCCTGCCTATACATCCCAGCATCCTATTTGCTTTACCTGCTGCCTTGTCACACTGTTTCCTCTACCTTGAGGTCATCAGAGATGATAACCCCAAGATCCCTTCCTGCTTGGTGCATGCTATATCCTCACCCCCAACTGATATATTGTGCCAGGATTTTTGTGCCCCATATGCATTATCTTGCACTTCTTTGCATTGAATTTCAACTGCCAAACCTCTGACCATTCTTCAAGTTTCTGCATGTCCCTTCTCATTCTATCTACACCCTCTGGTGTGTCTACTCTGTTACAGAGCTTTGTGTCATCAGCGAACAGTGAAATTCTGCCTTCTAGGTCCTGCGCAATGTCACCAATGGAGATGCTGAATAGGACCGGTCCCAGCACTGATCCCTGTGGTACTCCACTGGTCACTTTTCCCTCTGTGGAGTAACAGCCATTTACCACCACCCTCTGTGTCCTGCCACCCAGCCAGTTACCTACCCACCACACAACTGTCCTGCCCACACCCATATTCCCCAGTTTGTGTAATAGTCTTCTGTGTGGCACAGTGTCAAAGGCCTTGCTGAAGTCCAGATAGGCCATGTCCACTGCCCTCCCCTGATCCACCTCCCTAGTCACCCAGTCAAAAAATTCAACGAGGTTGGTCTGACATGACCTCCCCCTGGTGAAACCATGCTGCCTTGGGTCCTGTAGTCCATTGACAACCAGATGTTCCACCAATCCCTCCTTCAGTAGTGCTTCCATGATCTTCCCTACTACCGAGGTGAGGCTGACTGGTCAGTAGTTCCCTGCTTCCTCTTTGTTCCCACTTTTGTGTAAGGGGACTACATCTGCTGTCCTCCAGTCTTTGGATACCTCCCCTGTTTCCAGTGATCGGCTAAACAGGATAGCCAGAGGTTCAGCCACCACCTCTCTTAGTTCTTTAAGGACCCTGGGATGCACCCCATCTGGCCCCATTGCTTTATTTACATCAGTTTGCCGCAGGGAACAGGGGGCCTTGATTTTGAGTCTCTCCGCAGATGTCCTCAACGTTGTCGAGGCTTCTCGGAAGGACTCGACCAGGAAATGCTATACCTTCAAATGGTAGAGATTCTCCATTTGGTGTCGGGGCAAGAGGTTGGACCCTCAGTTCTGTCCAGTGGTTAGCATATTTGACTACATGTGGTCTCTCTCTGTCGGGCCTTCAGTCAACGACCCTCAAGGTGCACTTGGCAGCTATTTCTGCTTACTGGGTGTGGGCCGGTCAGCAGTCTGTGGTGCAGCAGAAGGTGGTCTGGTGCTTCTTTAAAGGCCTCAAACACATTTCCCCACTGGTGCGTGAACCACCACGGTCTTGATGATTGTTGCTGGTGTTGGTAAAGCTCATGGGCAAGCCATTTGAACCGATGCACAGGTACGAGATATCTCACTTGTCAGAGAAAGCTGCCTTCTTGGTGGCTATCACATCTACCAGAAGGATCAGTGAGCTCCAGGTGCTTTTGGTGGAGTCTTCTTACCTGGTCTTCCACAGGGACAAGTTTGTCCTTTGCCCAGCACAAACTTCCTTCTGAAGGTTGTCGGATTTCCACCTTAACCATGTGATTAATCTCCCAGTGTACTGCACCAGCTACACCTCGGAGGCCGAGCACAGGCTCAATACTTTGGACCTGCAGCGGGCGCTCACCTATTACAAGGAGCGCACA
Source organism: Neoceratodus forsteri (assembly GCA_016271365.2). NCBI lineage: Eukaryota > Metazoa > Chordata > Ceratodontiformes > Ceratodontidae > Neoceratodus > Neoceratodus forsteri. Next base: position 494,350,734 of record JADMNL010000022.1, read on the forward strand.
GCTGGAGTTCGGATGAGGTTCAGTGTTTGTCACCTACACTGAAGCCGCTCCAGGTGAATTGTATCCTGCATCGACCTCTACTGTAGGTTGGCAAGTAGGGAGCCTCACTTAGGGCTCATTCCACCTGCCATACTGCTGCCTCGGTGGCTGCTTCCAGGGACATCCCTGTCCGGGAAATCTGCAGGGCTGCTACCTGAAGGTCAGCACACACCTTCATTTCCCATTACCACATCGACCTTGAATCACTCCAGGATGTTGATTTTGAGGCCTCGGTTCTCCAGTCTGTTTCCCAGGTAGGGGGTGTGTTCCTTTTCCCCCCTTCTGGAGATTTGCTAGGAGTCTGACAGACAGTGTGGACAGCACATCATATCCACGTCCCTAGAAAAACAGGTTACTCACCTGTAACATTAGTTCTAAGAGTCGTATATGATTATCATACACACAAACCCACCCAACCTCCTCTGGCTGTGACACGCCCTTCTGCTTCCACCAGCCAAAATCTGGAATTGTGGGGCAGAGCCGAGGGAGTTACTGCCCAGGTGAGTTGGTGGAGCCAGCTTGATGACATTCCAGTGAGCTCTTAAAGGGAATGGCAACTGCCAGTCAGTGTGAATGAACATCATATACCACTCCTAGAACTACTGTTGCAGGTGAGTAACCTGTTTTTTTTTTATTAAACATTACCATGTGATAAATGCACTAAGACACTCCAGGTGTGGGTAGTAGTGTGATCACCACACTTCCTGGTGCAGTAAGGCACTCAGCCTGCAGCCTCATACCTCATTGTGTCCCTGGGTGTGCAGTGATCACACTACCGCCCACACCCTGTCATGTCTTATTGCTTTTATGCAGTTAAGCATATTGTTCTGTGTACCATCGCCTAGAGAACGTTGCGTGTCATATGTTCATCTAAGTAGCTACATATTTAATTGGTCCCTACTGTAGTTGAGCCAGGCAACAATATTTTGGATTGATTTTTGATTTGACTTTCGCCTCCTTAATTCTCCCAAAGAGAAAATAGTAAAATGTTGGAGCAGAGGTAGCTGTGTCCACTTTGGTGGATGCCACCAAAGCACTGAAATGCTAAGTCAGAAATTGCGCTAAATAGAATGGACGATCTTCTAACCAACTTTGTGCACACCTAGTAATTACCCAAATGTGGTAGCTAGCTCATAGAAGATACATTTATTACCCAACTAAACCCATTTGGCAGCTTCCCCTCCCCAAACATTCTTTCACTGTTTGTGAAAGGGTGGTTGCTCATCTAATAATTCAGTGGCCAGTGCAAGTTAATTGTAGATTCTGGTTAATTGCCAGCTGCTCAGATGGGCCTCTGTAGTATGAATGGGTGCAGAAGGACAACAGAGATGTAAGATTAGGTGTGCAAAGTTGGATCGCAACTCTGCTCAGTCACAAGGTAAGTCTTTATTGACTTGATGACCACAGTAATATACATTGGGACGGGGCATGTCTATGCCTACCAGATATCTAGGAGAGGAGGTTTCAAGAAGGGAGGTACCATGCTTAAACCCTTTACAAAAGGGCACTGCTGTTCATGGCTCCCCTCCCATGGACCTCAGAGGGGAGTCGCAGAATCCAAGTTGCCATTAACCCTTCTCTGAAGCATCATGCATCCCCAGTGGACTGGGCTAATCCTAGGCTGACCTAGCTAGGATGAGGTCATGAACCCAGGTTTCCCAAATGACATGTGTGAGTGTGCGTAGCAGTAGGCCATTGGGATGACTCCTTCAGTTCCCCAGTAATGGAGCACTTAGAATTTTGGAAATCATCATTTTGATTTGGAGAAGATAATTTCTCCATTTTTATCAGTTGTCCGCATATTAAAGAGAAGAAACTTAAAGGTAAGTTTTGATCTTCTTCAGTAGTATCTTGGTCATCCGGTAACACCATAGGAATCATCGCCATTGGTGAAGGGGAATCCGCACAGAATGTTTTCAGCAGGATAGCTGGGGCCACCCATGTCATCGTAGTCTGTCTGTCACCAGTCCTGTATAGGTGTGGATGGCCTGCACCCTCCTCAGTTCTTTCCTGCCATCAGCTCAAGTGCATGGGTCTTCATGGAAGCTGTCACAGTATTCGCACCTTTTTTCATCCTACGACTTTTTATACTTACCTTGTAAAAAAATCGTTTTCAAGAGATTTCTTCTTTTTGTCTGTCGAGAGTTAATTCTGCTGCCTCTCTTCCATCACTGCCACTGTGGAAGGAAGATTGCCTCTAGAGACTAACAGTCCATTTGTCTGCTTTCTTGGGCCTGACCACAAAGTTTCTAACTGTGAGCTCAGCCAGAATGTAATTAAATGCTTCGGCAACACAACAAGGCTCTTAATGGATCAACAGGTTGCCAGCTCCGCACAGGGGTCCTCTTGGGCCCTGGCCTCGCAGTCGCCGACCGGATCCACGAGTTCCCAGGCCTATAAGGCACAAGACAAGTCCTCGGGGAGAAGTCATAAAAAAGACAGATATCACAACCATTCCCCTGACGTCGATCTCTCTCCCCTTCTGCCTCTCCTTTTTCTAGGGGATCTTCATCATCTGCTGCCGCTCTGATGAAGAGAACTGCTGTCCAAGGTCTCTGTCCCCACCAGACCCATGCCGACAACACCTCAGCTCGATTCACAGGGCTCTCGTCTGTCTATCTCTGGGTCGTCAGCCCCTCCATCAACAACAGGTTCGTCGTCGACATCTGCCCCTTCTCCCCCCAGGGCTACAGGTTCTCGGGACACAGCAGGCGAGTTGGCAACACCAATGCCGGCGAGCCCCTCCTCACTCACCCCCGGTCGATGACCACTGTCGACCTCAACAAAGTTCTGCTCAAGTTCACCAGTGTGTTTGTGCAGCAACTGAGTGCCTTAAATAGACCCCCATCGATGTCGTTGATGCCAATTTGTTGGCCCCAGGAGGCTCCCCATGGTCCATCAGCGACACATCCGATGCCAGACCCAGAGATTGAGGAGGTCTGTGTCAAGGAAGAGTACCATCCAGACCTCATTCTTCCTGAGAAGGAGGAAGAAGAGGAACTCCTGCTCTCTGACAGGTCTACAGCCTCTTCTGTCAATGAGGACTCTGTGAAACCTACTCCCAGGTCTCCTGAGGATCCCCACATTTTTTAATGTAATTAAACAAGCTGTCCTCAGCCATGGGCTTCCACACTGAGGAAGAGGATGGCATCAAAAAAGATCTGGTAGACTTCCTGGAGATTCCAGAATCTCCCCCAAAGACCATTCCTCCAGTGCTTCCAGCATTGAAGAATGTAGCTACAGCAGCCAGACATGGTGCCAGCTGTGCCACGCAAGGCAAACAAACCTTATCACGCACCTCAGGGTCTCCCCTATTTGCTGCCCTGGCAGAAACTCACTGAGTAATTAAGGCAGCTCATGACAGATCTAAGATCCCTAAACACCTTAGTTCCCTTACTCCAGACAAGGAATCTCGTAGGAGTGACCTATGGGGGGGAGGGGAGGGTTTATGCTTCCTCCACCTTAGGCTTGAGGATTACAAATTATCTGTCACAGATGGTTACATACCAAAATGCCATCTGGAAGAAGGGTAAGGCTGTGATCCAGGCCCTTCCTGATTGCACACAAAAGCAGGAGCTGCTTCAGTGTTTCCAGATGGCTGAAGATGTTAGTAAACATCTCCTTAGGGCATTATTATTGTATGAGATGATTGATACCATTGCCAGAGGCAGCTGCCATGGGCATATGCCTCTGTAGGCACTCCTGGCTCAGAATTTCAGGATTTGCAGCTGATGTGCAGCACAAAGTGCTTAATGCCCCTTTCAGTGGCACTCGGCTGTTCCAACTCTTATTTCCGGGACCTCATAAATGATCTGCAGGCCTCAGGCATGACCATCAAATCCGTCCATTCCCTCTGCCACACCCAACCAAGGGGAAGAGGGTGGCTCCCCTTTCGTAAACAAAACAGGCCTGGAACACCTCCCCATACCCAGGGAAAGCATAGAGCCAAGGCTCCCTTGCCCTCCCCCTCCGGTGCTGGAGTGACAGCCAAGCACCCCAGAAGTGAGGGGCCAGCCTCTGCAGCTGGCTGCACCTCTGCTTGACTCCTTGTCAGACCCCCTTCATCTGTTCCCAGACCAGGAGGTGGTGTTTGGATGTCAGTTCTCCTCCATCTGAATCAATGGAGAACCATAACTTCAGACACATGGATTCTGCAGATCATCAGGAAAGGGTCAAACCTTGGAGCTCATAGAGCAGCCTCCAGGCACTCGCCTCCACCCTCCAGTTACCCCCCCCCCCCAGCTCACTTGTCTGTTCTCCAGGAGGAAGTACTTTGACTTCTGTGCAAGCAGGCCATTGAACCAGTGCCAAAGCACCAGAGAAACCAGGGGTTTTATTTCAGGTTTTTCGTGGTCCTCAAAAAGACCAGAGATCTGAGGCCCATTTTAAATCTAAAGGAACTCAATCTGTTTGTCCAGTGTAAAAGTTACTGAAGGTAACTTTGCCAGGCTTATTGTCTTCCCTCCTCACAAGTGGTTTCTCCATTTCGCCTTTCAGGGCAAGCATTATCAGTTCAAAGTGCTACCCTTTGGCTTATCCTCTGTGCCGCAAGTCTTTTCCAAGTGCTTGGCAGCAGTTGCAGTGGTTGCAGCAGCTCTCAAAAGAGGAGGACTGTATGTCTTCCCTTACCTGGACGATTGATTCCTAAAGGCCCCTCCCAGGGAACAGCTTTTGCTGCCTCTGGAGTGCAGTCTCCAGCTCTTCCACTCTTTGGGCATTACCGTCAACCTGTCCAAGTCGGTTCTATTACCGTCCCAAAGGCTGCGGTATATAGGGCGGTTCTGGACTCAAGGAAAGGCCTTCCTGCCCCAAAACAGGGCAGAGTACCTCATAGCCCAAGCTCAGGACGTTGCTCAGAGCCAGTTCATCCCTGCCAGGGTGTACCTCAGATTGCTGGGCCTAATGGGGACTGCCATACCCACAATTTTGCTGGTCAGGCTTCATATGTGTACTCTCCAGTGGACCTTCCGAGTACCGTAGGACCAGCGCTTGGACAAATTGGACCATCCAGTCCAGGTCTCTTTCCCTTTATGCAAGATACTGCAGTGGAGGGTGGACCCCTTGAATATACTTCAAGGTGTTCCATTCCAGATTTCTTCCCCGCATCAGATCCTAACCACAGATGCATCAAGTTTGGGCTGGGTAGCACACCAGAGCCCCTTTCAGACCCAGGGATCCTGGTCCCAGTGGGAAGCCTCCCTGCATATCAGTGTCCTGGAGATGAGAGCAATGCATGCAGGCTTTTCATGAGCATCTTGTTCCTGGTCAGCTGTTGTTGCAGTCGGATAATTTGATTATAGTGTACTACATCAACAGACAGAGTGGAACTCACTTGTACCCCTTTGCCAGGAGGCCACGAGAGTGTGGTACTGGGTGCTGGATCACAGTCTGACACACTCTGCGGTCCAGGTGCCTGTCATCCTAAACACCCTGGCAGACAGTCTCAGCAGGACTCAGTCCAGCACGTACGAATGGGAGCTTCTCTCATCTGTCACAGAAGACTTGTTCAACTGATGGGGTTGTCCAGAGCTGGACTTTTTTGTGTCCCCACGAAATACAGAATAGCCAAATTTCTGCTCGCCAGATCCAGGGCTTGGAGTTTTCTGGTGAGACGTGTTGTCCCTCTCTTGGAGTAGGATGTTTCTTTATGCATTTCCTCTAATACCGAGGGTGCTAATCAAGTTGCAGAAGAAGGGGGGCCAGCATGATTTTAGTGGCTCCATTCTGGCCTCACCAGATATGGTTCCCTCTACTTCAGCAGTTGGCGGAGGAACCTCCAGTCCCTCCTCCTCTTTGCAGAAATCTGCTGTCCCAGGATCAAGGGACCCTGCTCCACCCCAACCTCGGGTCCTTTCATCTGCATGCCTGGCTCCTGAGAACGTAGCCATCGCCAGGTTCGAGGTGTCTTAACAGGGTAGCGGACATCCTAGTGGCTGCCTGGAAGCCTTCCACTCGAGCCACTTATGCCACGAAGTGGAAGTGGTTTGCCATCTGTGCTGCCAGTCATGACCTAAACCCTTTCACCTGCTCGGTGAAGCATATTCTGGCCTCCCTGATCTCGCTGTCCGATTCGTGTCTCCAGTACTCTTCCCTCAAGGTCCACCTTTCGGCTATTTCTACTTTTCATGAGCCCATGGGTGACTGCACGATTGCTCAACTGAATGTCTCCATAACTTTCTTTGGGGCATCCTTCATCTGAAACCTCCAATCCATTCCACTGTCCCAGCTTGGGACTTGAATTTTATTTTGAAGAAGTTGACCCTGTCTCCTATTGAGCCAATCACAACTTGCGATTTGCGCTTTCTTTCTTGGAAAGCCTTATTTTTAGTTGCAATTACTTCTGCTCAAAGAATTTCAGAGCTTCAGGCCCTATGGTGCGAGAAGCTTTATTTGATTTTTCGCACAGGGTGTCTCTGCGCACAAATCCTAAGTTTCTGCCTAAGGTGGTTTCTGAATTCACACTCAAATCAGTCTAGCTACCTTCCTGTTTATTTTCCAGAGCATGCCAATCCAGGGGAAATACTGCTCCATACATTAGATGTGCGCAGAACTTTGAAGTACTACCTGCTTCGAACCAGTGTGTCCAGAAAGTCAAGGCAATTGTTTGTTTCCTTCGCACCAGGCGGAGGGTGTTTCAGTTTCTAACCAGGTGTTTCAGTTTCTAACCAGGTGTTTCAGTTTCTAACCAGGTGTTTGGCAAATTGCATTGTGTTCTGCCATAACAAATATGGCAAAGAATTACCTGGTGCTGTCAAAGCTCATTCCACCAGAGGATTGGCTACCTCAGTGGCTTGCTTCGAAAGGATCTCAGCTGCTGACATTTTTTGCAGCTGCCACCTGGAGTACAGGCCACACTTTCACCAAGCACTACAGTCTGGACATTGCCTCAAGAGCCTGTACATCATTTGGCAGGACTGTCTTACAGGGACCCCTGTCTTAAGTTTATGGAATGCCCTCCTAGGCTGTCTGTTTGCACTTGTAACTGCTTGGGACTTGTTCCTACAGTGTTATCCGATGACTGATACCCCTGAAGAAGATAGAACAGTTACACAAGAACTTACAGCAACATTAGGTCTGAGAGAATCTGTCATCGGGTATATATCCCTCCCACCATCCCCTTTCTTGGGGCTCCTCTCTAGGAACTGGCTATCTGGTGTATCCAGCTTTTCTTTTAGGTCTGGGTACCTCTTTCAAACAACATGAAGTCTTGCTGTATTCTGACATATGCAGTTAGCTTCAGCACTTGAACTGCTCTGGAGAGGAAATAGTTAAATTCTGTGCAGGGCATAGAACATTGAGCTCGAGCTCGGATCAAACCTCTGTCTGCTGCACTTTGAAGTGTAACTGTTAGATTCTTTACTCCGCCTAACTGAACAGTCGCTCTGGAGATTTCTCCTCTGCTCACGGTTCTCTGTCGGTTAAAGTCGTCAGTTTTACTGATAAATTCTTTGTTTTTTCACTTCAGATACCTGTCTGTGGTATAGTAAGTATGTAGCTAATGGACTAGAGTTGGAAAAACGTGTGGAAATTGTAAACTATATATAATTCAACCGGCTTGGCTGTACCGGCTGCTGTGTAGTGTCTTATTATAAATTTAGTGTGTGGTACCGGTCCTTATCGGTTTTAAAATATGTGTTTTTGCGTTTTTTGTTTTTTTTTTTCAAATACCTGTGACACGGTTAGAAACCGATAAGGGTGTCTTACCTGGCTGAAGCCAAGTAAAGGGTAAGTTTTCTGATTAGGTATGGCTGCGTCTGAGAAACCCAAAAGAAAAACCGGGCCCACTGAGTTTCAACACTGCAGTGTGTGTGGGGAGGCCTTTGCTAAGGCTGATCCCCACACCACTTGTGTTTATTGTCTGGGGTTTGACCACCTCGGTTCGGACTGCCAAATCTGCAAGAATTTCCCTAAAACCACCCTGGATAAAAGATTGGGCAGGCTTAGGGAAAAGGAGGCCGAGAAGTCCGCTGACCTGGATGGCCAGCCTGGTTCGATTCCGATTGAACCAGGAGGAGTGCCCTCTGACCAGGGCGAAACTCCTTCGGGCAAAAGGAGAGCAGATTCCGAGGGATCGGGTCTGTGAAAAAGAAAAGATAAATCGGCCGGTTCAGATCCAGAACCGCATGTTCTGACCGCTAAAGAAATTGCCCGAGTGATTCGCATAGTGGAATCGCTTTGTTCGGTTCCGACCGATCCGGGGCCTCCTGGCAGGCATTCAGTTCGGTCGGTTCCTCCGGTTCAAGATTATACCCCTGAAGATTTTTATGAACCGGACCTGGAGGCGGATGATGATGATAATGATGAAGATTAAGGAGGTGATGATGACAGAATAGAAAGTCTGGATGAGCCCATAGAACCAGACGTCTCCCCAGACAGACCTTCTGGTGTTTCCCCTCCTAGGCTTTCTGAGTCCCCTTTCCACTGTATGTTTTACAGGAAAGTGGCAGAAACCCTCCAGCTCCCTATGGAAGAAGCAGTTGAGGAACAAGAGAAGCCTGACTCTGTGGAGATGATGGACATCCCAGAGTCCAAAAGGTTGTCTGTTCTCCTTCATAAGTCTTTTGGGAAATGGACACAAAAGTTGTTAAAAACTCCAAATTCCTTACCTCCTGTGGACAGACTGATAGTTAAGAGGTACATGCTGTCAGGCTTAAATATGGAGTACTTGTACCAGCAGTGCAGCCATGTTGGGGTTGTGCAGGCTGCAGCCTGTGATAAGGCTAACATTCCCTTGGCTTCACACACCCCAGATAAAGACTCCAGGAAGTTGGATGCCATGGCAGAAAAGCAGTACATGGCATCTTCTTTGGGACTCAGGCAGGCTAATTACATGGCCTGTACAGCCAGGTACCATAAGTCCAGGTGGGACACTGTACTGGCACTGGCTAAGCAGGCCTCCCCCCCCAGCTTGCCAAGGAGCAGGAGGAGGTGGCTGCTGACGGGATTGAGACATCAAAGATCAGTTTCATGCTGCTGTGGACTCCAGTGATGTCATCTAGAGTCATGGCTACATCTGTGGCTCTTCGGAGACTAGCTTGACTCAGGTGTACTAGCCTATCTCAGGATACCCAGCCTAAGGATATAGATTTCCCTGTAGTTAATAATTCTCTGTTTGGGGAGCAGACAGAGAATTATATGAAAAAGATGGATGAATACAGGACCACCTATAGGAGTGCTCAGGCCAAGGCAAGGCAGGCAACTCCTTAAAGGCAGCAAGCTAGGGGCGGGGCAGGCCTTTTTATAGGCCTTTCTACCAAGCACAGGCCTCCTCTCCTTTTTCCCCAGAGGGGGTTCTTCAGAGGGAGAGGCAGAAGGGGGAATGAGCAGGACTGCATCTACCTCTCAGCCTAAGGCTCCTGCCAGGGCAGACACCCTGATGTGTCAGCCCAAGTTGACTCCCCCATTCCTGTAGAAGGCAGGCTGGCTTACTACTTCCAGGACTGGAAGTCTGTTACCTCAGACAAGTGGGTCTTGGAGGTAGTAAGTCAGGGACTGGCTCTCAGCATCAAAAAGTTTCCAAAGTTGAGCGCCAGATTTTCTCCACCTGCAAACATCTCCGAAACCATTGCCCTAGAGGCAGAGGGTTCATCTTTTCTGGCCTTGAGGGCCATAGAGAGTTCCTACAATCCACAGGGGCAAAGGTCTTTACTCCAGGTACTTCCTTACCCAGAAGAAAACAGGGGAGTGGCGGCCCATCGTAGACTTAAGATACCTGAACAAGCATCTATTAAAACCAAAGTTCAAAATGGTGACTCTGGGAATAATTCTTCCCTCTCTAAGGCCAGGGGACTGGCTATCCTCCCTGGACCTAAAGGATGCCTACTTTCACATTCCCATCAGGTGCTCCCACAGAAAGTACCTCAGGTTCGAACTACCTTCTGGCCATTACCAGTTCAAAGCAATGCCCTTTAGCCTAACATCAGCTCCAAGGGTGTTCACAAAATGCCTAGTAGTAGTAGTGGCATTCCTAATGAGAAAAAATATCTCCATTTTCCCATACTTGGACGACTGGCTCATAGTGGGTCAGTCCCCAGACCAAGTCAAGTCAGATATGAAAGTGATCCAGCAAGTGCTCACTTCTCTAGGATTCTTTCTCAATCTTCCCAAGTCAGTTCTCGAGCCAGTACAACGTTTGACCTTCATAGGGGTAGAACTGGACACTGTCAAAGCAAGAGCATTTCTCCCCTTGGTAAGGGTAAAGGCCACCATAGAGTTGGCTTTTTCCTTCCGCCTTCTGGTTCTCGACCAGCAAGGCACTTCCTTCAGCTTCTGGTCCAGATTTCAGATGAGGGACACACATTCAGTTTCACCTGAGGGCCTTTTGGTCTCAGAAAAAAGATCCTCTAACCAAACTTATTCCAGTGACTCAGACCCTGATCCAGGCTCTTCAGTGGTGGCAGGATCAGGACAATCTGAGGCAAGAGGTCCCATTCATAACTCAGTCTCGTTCTGTGGTTCTAACCTCAGATACTTCTCTCCTGGGGTGGGGAGCTCACCTAGGGCCTCTGACAGCCCAGGAAGTGTGGTCCACTTAGGAGTCTCTTCTCCACATCAGTCTTCTGGAACTCATAGCAGTTTACCTGCCCTGCAAGCCTTCTCACAATCAGTACAGAACAAGGTGGTTCAGGTCAGGACAGACAACACCACCACCATGTGGTATATCAACAAGGAGGGAGGCACTCTGTCTACGGCCTTGTGCACGGAAGCCATGAAATTATGGTCCCTGGCTTATTCTCTACAGACCTCTCTGGTAGCAGTCCACCTCCCAGGAAAGGACAATGTGCTAGCAGACGCATTGAGCAGGATCTCCTAGGGCCATCACAAATGGTCTCTGGGTCCCCTAGTGTTACAGCAAATTTGTTAAAGGTGGGGCTCTCCAGAGATGGATCTGTTTGCAGCCCCAGACAATCACCAACTTCCTCTCTTCTGTTGCAGACTCCTAGTCTTGGGGTCAATCCCTCTGGATGCTATGATTCTGGACTGGGAAGGGAAATTTCTGTATGCCTTCCCTCCTTTTCCTCTATTGTTTCAAGGTTCTGGTCAAGATAAGATCACAGTCTTGCAAAGTGATCCTGATTGCTCCAGATTGGGCCAGGCAGCCTTGGTACACACTTTTGCTGTCCCTAGCAGTCCATCTTTCCAGGAATCACTACCTGCTAACCTCGTGTCGGGAGGATCTGGTATCCCAACCTGCAGTCCCTCAATCTCAAGACATGGCTTTTGAAGAGTTAGAATATGCAGGTTTGCATCTCTCTTATGGAGTTTTGGACATTCTCAAAGCCTCTTGAAAACCTTCCACCAGAAAAACTTATAATTCCAAATGGAAGAGATTCAGCATTTGGTATTCCAAGAAGCATATAACCCCAGATACTGCTGACTTGTCTACAGTTCTGGACTATATGGTTTATCTTAATGGCCTAGGCCTCAGACCAGCTACCCTTAAGGTACACTTGTCAGCTGTTTCTGCTTTTTTTTTGTTAGTGGGAAAGCCCTCCTTACTGGCATCTCATCCTTTTTTCTGTAAATTTTTGAAGGGATTGCTTCGTACCAATCCCCCCTTTAGGGATCCTACTCCTGCTTGGGACCTTAATATTTGCATTGCTCAGCTTATGCAACCTTCTTTTGAGCCTTTGTCCTTAGCAGAGCTTAAGTACTTGACTTGGAAAACTGTGTTCCTGGTAGCTATTACCTCTGCCAGACGTATCAGTGAGTTGCAAGCTCCGTCAGTGGAGCCTGATTTTTATCTCATTCCATAGAGATAAGGTGGTCCTTAGAACCAATAGAAGGTTCTTACCTAAATTGGTTTCAGATTTTCATTTGAACCAATCCATGTCTCTCCCTGTTTTCTTCACTGATCATTCTTCTTCAGGAGAGAGAAGGTTACACAGTTTAGATGTTAAAAGGGCCCTTAGCTACTACATTGCGCATACTAAGGCACTCAGGTTTGACTCTTCAGTTGTTCCTCACTTATGGGGAAGTGGGAAGGCAAACCTGCCACTAAGAGAACTGTTGCCAGGTGGATTGTCTCTGTATACAATTCTGCTATGAAAAGTTGGGCAAAATACCACCCCTCAGGCCTGAGGGCTCATTCCGGACTAGAGGTACAGCTGCTTCCTGGCTGCTGCCAGGGGATATTCCCTTACTAGAAATATGCAAAGCAGCCACCTGGAAAACAGTCCATACATTCACCAAGCATTACTCTCTGGATATCCAGGCTAGGGGTGATGCTAGGTTTGGTACAGCAGTACTGCAGAGCCTAACCCAAATAGGTTTGATTCCCTCCTCCATGGAGGTACTGCTTGGTAGTCTGCATATGTCAGAATACAGCAATACTTCATATTGTTTGAAGAAATAAAATTCTAGGGACATGGATATGTTGTTCATCCACACTTTCTGGCAGGTTCCTTGCCACTTTAAATCTTGCCGGAAGGTCTTCAAGCTGGCTCCTCCCACCCACTCGGGTGGTAAACTGCTCGGCTCACATGACGCCAGGTCTTCCTTACCATTTGGAAGCTCAGGTTCCCTCCTTAGCTTCATGCTGACTGGTTCCTGATTTTCAAGTCTCGAATTTAGTTCGAGGTTTCTAAACTCGTCTTCTTCCTCGCTGCTGCGATGGATATTTCGCTTCCCGCTCTTGAGGCGCCTGGTAATACCTCCAGGAAGGACCCGCACTCACGCAGCTTACTGCCTCAACTTGGACCATGATCTGCAAGTTTGCTAATTTTTGCTGTGCCCTTTCGACCAGCGCCCTGGAGGATCGCGGCGTCTGCTTAGTCTCGGCTGACCTGAAATTTTTTCGCCAGAAAAACTTTAGAGGCTCGCCGGGCGGTGTCCAAGGCCGTGGCCGTCTCTCGGCTGAGCAGCTTGATCTTTTCTCCATGGAGGAGGCGGCGACTGTCTGTTCCCTCCTCCTCGGTCGCTTATCCCGCCTCTCTTGAGTTCTCCTCATTCAGCTTTGCTCAAGGAGCTTCGTCAGTCCCTTTCCTTGAAGGAGACGGACCTTCGGGACCTGCCTCGCCCAGGTCAAAGGAGTCGAGGCTGAGTCCCATCATCGGGCGCCATGGGAGAGGTCCCTTCCCTTGTCTGCCGACTTTCTTACTGGTCGTAGGGTGCGGCTCAGGCCGCTGGCTTCTCGTGTCCCCGCCAGGTCAGCCGCCATGACTCCTGCCGACGCCAAGTCTTCTTGACCCATCACCCGGTGGTCTACTGCAGGAGCCGCAACCCTTCGCCGGTTTCCCGGTGGAGGCCGAGAGTTCTGCTCAGGACCTTCGTGCGCAGAGCCCTCAGTCTTTTGTCCGAGCCGAGGGAAGAGCCGGGTCTGCCCACTCCTTCCTGGGCCCACGCCTGTTTCCCCGAGGATCTGGATTTCGGGTCTCGGTCCTCTTCTCGGTCAAGGTTGCTCCACCGACCTCGCGATCTGTCGGGGCACCGAGTTATGGTACTACCGCTCTCCTCGCCCCTCCTCAGATGAGGAGTAGCTTGATGCAGATGCGCCAACGCTACAAGGAGTTCATATGGCGCAGTTGTTATTGTCTGGGAATCAATCGACCCATTCATTCCCCCGCCCAGCAGCAGCTCCCGCCTTCAACGCCGACGCAACCGCCGCTGCAGCCGAGATGCCCACTTCAGGCTGGTTGTTCCCAACCTTGCTGCCCCACCGACTGTGGAACCTCGGTCGGGTCACGACCTGTCCTGCTGGTTGTCTGTCCCCTCATCTCCCGCCGCCCCCTGGGCGGCTTAAGAGTGGCTCAGGCCTGAGGCAGCTCTTTGCAGACCCTTCAGAGTCCGACGACGACTTCTCCATGTTCCCCAGTCGGGAGGGCCCGGGGTCCTCTCTGGAACGTTCTGTGGACGACAGCCCATCGTCCTTTCTGGGTCTGCTTCAGCTCATCTCGGAGTTCACCAGGATGCAGCTTGAACCCGTGTCCAAATGGTTCTCTTATTCCCTGATGGAGATTCTATACTGAGGGGGTTTTCCCTTGGAGGCCTTCCCGATGGCCGAGGCCATTGTCGGCCTGGCCTTGGAGCTCTGGCAGCGGCCTACTTCCTGTCCTGTGCCCTCATCCAGGATGGCCAGGAAGTACTCTGTCCCTGTCCGTTCTTTGCCCAGTTTTTCGGAGCACCCCTCCGCTGAGGGGTTAGTTACCGATAATGTCGTCCAGCGTTCTGTGAATGCTCGGGATGTGGATAGGCCCCCCGACAAAGAGTCCAAAAGGATGGACTGTGTCGTGGCAAGGTTTATGCCGCGCCCTCCGTAGGCTCTCAGACAGGCCAGCTCGCCGCACTGATGGCACATTTTCCCACGCCCTTTTGGGCTCCCTGGATGAGGTGCTCCTCATCTCCCGGCTGACCATGCGGACCACGGTCCGGGCGTGGGACCAGGGAAGTGGCGAAGCAGCAGCTGCAGACTGCTCTGACTTAGGTGATTCCCTGTGCCAGGTCGGTAGCGGTCAAGGTGGCTATGCGCCGCAGGGCGGGCTGAGGTTATCCTCTTCCAGCGGATACCCAGCACACAAGTTATGACGCCCTTCTTGGGGACTGACCTCCTTCGGCCCTGGAGTGGAGGGACACCTCCAGGGACCGAGAAGTCAGATGCCACTGACTCGGGTCACCCCGCCTGAGGGACAAGGACGCTGCAGCCTTTGCGAAGCCCTTTGTCCCTCGCCCCTGCTGCTCGACCGCCGCCAACACCAGCATGAGGGCCAGCAGGTTTGTGCTGGGCATCCTGACCTCAAGCCAGCGGCTTCTCCAAAGGGAAGCAGGAGGAAGGCCTAGAGCTCCTCGCCAGTCCCTCCCTCCAAGCCTTCTCAGTGACGGGCTGAGGTCCCTGCCCTGTCACCTCTACCCGGGTCCCCCTGCGGGAGACCTGCTCCACCCTCCTCCGCCTTTGTCGCCTTCTCACGGACCTCTGGGTGTCGGAGGCGCTAGGGAAGGTCCTGCCTCTGATTGTGAGCAGGCCCCACCCTTTCGAGCCGCTGCCTCCTCGGGGCCATGGGGTCCACAGCCTGCCCGGCCCCGAGCTGACTTGCCTGGCCCCTCGAGGATAGAGGTGATCAGGAAGGTATGATCCTCCTCCAGACCCTGGTTCTGTCCAGGTATTCCTGGTCCTCAACGGACGGGCTTGTCGCCCATTCTTGACCCAAGACAACGGATGGTCACTCTGACTCAGATATCCCATCCCTCAGAACGAGGCGCAGGGTCTCATTTCCCCGATCTCCAGGACGGCTTTTCACTTGATCCGTCCGTTCTTGGGAGACTACTCGCTCGGCTGGGGATCTCTTTTAGTTCCAGACCATGCCCTTCGTCTCTTCCTCAGCAGCATTCCTGGCAAGACAGAGGGGTCCCGGGCGAATCCCCACCTGGATGGCGGCCTGACTGCAACCCTCCAGGGCGGAGGGGATGGTCCAGAGTTCTGGCCTCTAGGTTGCTCTCAGACTGGTCTCCTTCTAATGGAGCCATGTTGGAACTCGTGTCTTAGCGGGTAATCCTTTCTTCAGGACGAAGCTCGACTCTTGAGTCTGAGCTCGGCTCCCGGCGGACAGGGCCGAGGTTCTTCCTCCCTTACCTAGCCATGTCTGTCTGGGCAATTGCACTCTGCCCGGGACTTCCTGCACCTCCTGGGCCTTGTGGCGGCCTGCACCAGCGTGATCTGTTTGGACCCCGGGCCGGTCCATGCCCCTTAATGGGGCTGGGCCAGCCAGCTGTCACAACGCCAGATCCTTGGACCAGTCCGTGACAACAGCCCAGGGGTTGGGGAATGCTCTCCTTCGGACTGCTCCAGCTCATCTGCAGGAGAACATCCCGTCATCGCCCCAAGTCGACGGTCTTCTCTGACCGATGCATCTCTGATGGGTGGGGGTGCCCACCAAGGGAATACAGAGTGCACCGCCTCTGGTCCTCTCAGGAGTCCCGATGTCTTTCCCACCTGCTGGAGCTCCAGGCGGTCCGCTTAGCTCACACCGCTCGCTCAGTCTGTGCGGGGTCTAGTGGTTTAGGTCCAGGCGGACGATACCACGCCACCATGTGCTACCTAACCCGCCAGGGCCTGGATGAGCCCCTTGCCTTGCATAAGGAGGTTCTCCGTGATTGGGTCTTTCTCACAGCCGGGAGGCAGTTTCCTAGCCATTTCGATGGCAGGAGCCTCCAGCACCCTGGCCGATGCCCTAAGCCAGATAAGGGCTGCGCCTCACGAGTGGTCTCCCTGCCGGTGGTAGCACAAGATCTTTCTCCCTCTAGGTCACACCTCGGGCAGACCTTTGTTTTTCCCTCCAGGGAGAATTCAAGGCCGAGACTCTCATGCCCACCCCCTCAGCATGGTTCGCTGTAGGGGATGCCTTTGAGGCCGCGGACCCTGGGCCTCTTCTATGCCTCTCCCCCATTTCCCTTAACCCACAGGCAAGGCGAGGAGGGACTAGGCGCAGGTGATTCTGGTAGCCCCGGACTGGTTTTGCCAGCTCTGGTATCCAGCTCTCCTCAGTCTCAGCCCCAGGCTCCCGAGATGGCTTCCAGCCCGCCTGGTCCTGATCTCTGTTATTAGGGGAAGGTACTCCATCCGGACCTTCAATCCCTGCAGCTGATGGGCTGGTCCCTGTGCGGCTAGTGGCCAGGCCTTGGGTCTTCCGGCAAGGTCCTCGACGTTGTTGAGGCGTCCTGCCAGGAGTCGACCAGATATGCTACGCCTTCAAATGGAAAAGTTCTCCATTTGGTGTTAGGATAGGGCCTGGTCCCCTCTCCTGTTCCTCTGCTAGCATTCCGGACTGCCCGTGGTCCTTTCTTCTTCTTGAACAAGGGCTTCGGTCTACGACCCTTAAGGTGCTCCTCTTAGCCACTCCTGTCTTCCGGGCGTGGGCCGGAAGGTAGTCAGTGGCGCAGGAAAGGTGGTCTGGTGCTTTCCAAGGCCTTGATCACACTTCCCCTCTGGGGAGAGTATCCCCATCTCCGTGGGATCTTACGCTGGTATGGGCTTAGCTCATGGGCAAGCCGTTCGAACCTTTGCACAGGTGCAATTTCCCCACCTGTTGTGGAAGAACACCTTCTTGGGGGCTACCACGCCACCCAGAAGGCCGGGAGAGTTCCAGGCGCTCCTTTGAGTCTCCCTTTCTGGTCTTCCACAGGGACAAGGTTGTCCTGCACCCCACCCGAAGTTCCTTCCGTAGGCGGTGGTGGAGTTTTTCCCTACCCGGGTATTGTCTCTGCCGGGGTTCAACCCCATTCACACCTCGGAGGCCGCATATAGGATCCATTGGGACCCTAATTTACCGCTCGCCTTCCCAGGGAGCGTAGGGCTGAAGTTCGGGAGAGGTTCACCAGCTGTTTGTCATCTACGCTGAAGCCGCACCTGGCAGACCTGCAGCCAAGCGGATGACGAGCGGGTGGGTCACCTCCTGCATAGATCTCCGCTATAGGTGGGCGGGCATGGAGCCTCCCAGAGGGATAAGTGCTCATTTTACCCGCCCTTCCGCTGCATCGGTGGCTGCTTCCGAGGATACCCCTGTCCAGGATATCTGTAGGGCTCCTACCTGGAAGCTGGCATATACCGTTTTTACCCCCTTCCACATCGACCTTGGGTCACGCCAGGATGTTGGTTGGGGCCTCGGTTCTCCAGTCTAATTCCCAAGTAGGGGGTGTGCGCCTTGCCTCTCTCCTCCCGGAGAACTGCTAGGAGTCTGCCAGAAAGTGTGGATGAACAACATATCCCATGTCCCTAGAAATACAGGTTACTCACCTGTAACAGGAGTTCTAGGAATGGTATATGTTGTTCATCCACACGACCCACCCAGCCTCCCCGGCTTCGACGTACAACCTGGCTTCCAGCGGGCTAGATCTGGGGTCATGGGGCGGAGCCGAGAGTTTTACCACCCGGGTGGGTGGGAGGAGCCAGCTTGAAGACCTTCCGGCAAGATTTAAAGCGGCAAGGAACCTGCCAGACAGTGTGGATGAACAACATATACCATTCCTAGAACTCCTGTTACAGGTGAGTAACCTGTATTTACTCACCTTAGTAATTGTGTTTTTTTTTTTTCCAGTGGAGTCTTGCTGTATTCTGACCTCCCTCCCTGCCTCCCCTCTCAGAACCTGGTTTTTGGGAAGTGGGCTGGCAGGAGCAGTGTTGCACCTCAGGGCTGCATTTGGGCATTCCCTCTTTTTAGAGAGGGAAGTGAGTTATTTTTTGTTGTTTTGATAGTCATAAGTTGTTCACTACCTAGTTTTCGTTTTGGATTTCTCGACTTGAGTCTTTTGAGGGATCCAAAATATTTGGTTGCCATTTAGCTAGTAAGCTTTTACGATTTCCATATAGTGGGGTTAGTTAGTATTAGCTCGTAAGAATCTGGTAGTTACACTTCAAAGAGCAGCAGCCAGAGGTTTGAACCGAGCTCGAGCTCAACGTTCTATGCTCTGCATAGAATTTAACTCTTTCCTCTCCGGAGCAGTTCAAGTGCTGGGACTAACTGCATATGTCAGAATACAGCAAGACTCCATTAGAAGAAACAATTACTAAGGTGAGTAATTTTTTCTTCTCAGTCCCCCAGGGCGAGAGCCTTGCTCCCTTAGTCTACAGGGAGAAAGAACTGAGGTGGGAGCTGGGCCACCCGCGCTTATATAGGGTTGGTGACATCAGTGGATGTCGACTGCATGGGCGGCCCCAGTTGTACTGCTGAAACGCTTCCGTATGGATCACCCTTCACCGACGGCAAAGGTTCCTACAGTGTTACCTGATGACTGAGATCCCCTCAAAGATCTACTGTTACGGTAAGTTCTTGCATAACTGTTCTAACCACCTAGATTTCAGTTTGCTATCCACACTTAGGCCACCTTCCACTGAGCATGCTTACACTGGAGCGGTCTTCCAGCTAACTTTCTTTCACCCACTCGTGGTCTTGCAGCTCCACCTCCATTGCATGCAGATATTTTCTTCTGCTGGAAGTAACAGGTCTCATTCTTTGCAACTCGTGTGAGTGAATTATGATTCGTCTAGGCCTTTAGCAATTTTTTCCATCAATGTTTTGCCTTTTTTTTTTTTTAATTATTGCTATACTCTCACAATTGGCCTCCTGCTCTATCGTGATTCATCATGGAATGGCAGAAGAAGCTGGAGTTCAAGAAGTGCTTTTTGTGCAAGTTCAGATGTCCATGACTTACAGCCATGATGCCCACATGTACTGCTATAGCTTGGGCAATGACACTTTGTGCAGGTACCCGTCTGTGACTAGATATGATCCCTGGGTTATTGGTCATGCCTGGGCCACGATGTATCACATTGCTACTGTTGTCAGTCTATACATGCACCAGCCCTCGAAGACTCTCAGCAGTAGGTGATCAAGGGAAACCTACAAAAGTGTACATACCGTCCACATCTGTGGGATCAGCGATGCAGTTAACAGACCCAAGAAGTGAAGGCCAGTGAGGATGTTGTGGTCCTGGAGGAGAAGTCTGTGCTGGATCTACTGACTCCTAGTGAGGAGGAAGGGTTTAAAAACCTTTTTCTGTCTCTCTCCCCACTCTGATGGCGCATCCCCATCTTTTCAATAACATAAGAGAAGTTGACTCCAGTCATGGGATTGCTGTCAGTTGAGGGACCCTTTGCACTTTCCCTTGCCAGAGTATTTACATAATGTGTCACTGTCAAGGGAGGTCTTCCTGCTGCATAGCCAGTTGGTCTTCATGCAGAATCTCGATCAGGGCAGCAGACTGCATCGATGCTGTTCAGTCTTATGGATGACCCCATATAGGACATGTCCATCAAGAGAGGAAGATTCCTCTCTCTCAGACCTGGGTGCTGACCACTACCCATTGGAGAGGGTTGTCCACATCCCATGCCTGTGATCAGTGTTCCTCTTATGAAGTTTTATGGGAGTTGTCCATCTAATTGACTCCACATCGGCAGGGTGATAGTCTTCTGACAGGCCCGGCCCCGGGGGGAGGGGGGCAGTCCTCCTCCACTGTCCTCATGCAAGAGATGTTCGTGGTTCTGGACACTATTGGAGGAGGTCCAAACATAGAGAACTACCAAATGTTGGACGTTATTGAGCAGAATTTCTAATCCAGGGCTATACAATGTGGTGGGCCTGGCAGCAATGGGGAATATACCTTCCCTATTGCTGTTGGGCCCCACCATATTGTATGGACTGCAAGTATGTGATCAGTCTAGGCAGACTGTTCAGATGTTCAGATTTTTGGAACATCCAACACTGCAGGGCTAGTGACAGGGTAAAGATTCCGAGCGCGTCTCACAAGCCGCTGATGTTGAGTCCAGTAAGCAGTTCTGTCTTGGCCAAAATGTTTACACAGCTGTGATGGCTCAGTCTGGTCATGAGCTCTTCAAGTGGCTCTTTGACCTGCTCCTGGATGAGTCAGCCAGATCTGTTAGAGGGCTGACCAGTACATAGTTTGACACTAGGAGCTATGTGCCACATTACGGCCTAGTCCCAAAACAGTACAGGTAGACATCATCGCTGTCAGTCACGAACATCGGGTACATGCACAAAACGTATTTCTTGAACCATGGCGAATTGCGACAATGGAGTAGGAAGCCAGTGCTTAGAGTACAGCAGTGAGTAAAAAACAGAAGCAAAACTTTGAATAAAATTGCCTAAAAAGCCTGAAAGCTATTAGAATCCTAATTCCCTAGCAGCAACTGTAAATGATGAGACCAGTTCCATCCAGCAAGAGAAAAGAAATGAGTACAAAGAGGGCAGAGCCAGAGAAACACATGGTTGGGTGGTAGGAGTCGAGTTTGATGACCGTTCCAGTGACTAAGCATATTTAGTGGAAGCTTGCCTAAGTGTGGATGTGAACTGAATACTGGTAGCAGCACTACAGTTACAAGCAAGTAACCTTGACTTCTTAAAGCAAACTAATTAAGAACAGGGCTTCTAGTCTGTCACTTTCAGTCCATCTTATTGAAAACCAATCCAGTAATTTTTTCCCTCCCTCTTTAAGGAACGAGATGGTTTTGGAGGCCCAGGTGGTATTCGTGGTCGTGGGCGGGGTCGTGGAGAATGGAGCATTGGAACTCCAGGAGGAATGCAGGAAATAACTTACACCATCCCAGCAGATAAATGTGGCCTTGTGATAGGAAAAGGTAAGAACTACTGTTGCTTTGAGCAAGTGTGGATACTCCTTGGAATTGCAGTTTTGTGCTATATGATTGTTTTGTTCCCAGATGACTATTGTAAAACTGCCATTTCTAGGGGCATGGGTATAGTTCACTATCCACACTTTGGCAGTTCCACTGAACAGTCTTTCCAGCAGATGTCTTAACGCTAAGCTCCTTCCACCACCTGGGCAGTATATCTTCCTCCACCCCATGATGTCAGATCTTTCTTTCTGCTGGAAGAACAGGTCCCCTCCATAGCAGCTCCTGCTTTGATTATTGTGCATTTGACGATCAAAGTTTTTTCTAAGATTTTCTCTGTTTCCTCAACCCCCTATGCAAATCACGTAGCCACACAAACCAGGATTCAAATTTGGAACAATGTTGGGGATGTCTTTGTGAGGTTCTGGACCTGGGCCTCGTGTATACCTTCCTTCCCTCCCTTCCCCTTGATCCACAAGTTGGTGGTAGAGGTCTGGAAGGACCAGGTGCAGATGATCCTGATAGCTCCAGACTGGCCCAGGCAGTTCTGGTACCCAGATCTCCTCAGTCTTAGCAGCAGGCCTCTATAGCATCTGCCTTTTCTCCTGGTTCTGCTGACCAGACAACAGGGTACGGTATCCCTGCACACCTCAGCCTGGTTCCTGAGCGGCTAGAGTTCCATACTTGTCTATCAGAAGAAGTGCTCCAAATTATGGAGGCCTCCCAGAAAGTGGTGGCAGTGCAAGGAACATGATCCCCTTGCCTATTCTGTGGCATGAATCTCGTGTACGTCTGGTCCCCCTCTCAATTGGGCCAGCAAGCGATGACCCGTAAGGTGCCCCTGGCTGCCATATTTGCGTACTGGGTACAAGTTGGTAAGCCGATAATTTAGGAGAAAGTGGCTGGGCACTTTTTCAGAGCCTGGACCACCTGCCCCCTCCGATGCTTGAACCACCACCACTATGGGACCTACCACTGGTGCAATCTGTGCTCATGAGCAATCCATTTGAGCCTATGTACAGACGTGAGATGTCACACCTGTCGTTGAAGACTGCCTTCTTGGTGGCCATAACTTCAGCCAGAAAGATTAGTGCGCTCCAGGCACTCTCAATGGAGTCTCCGTACCTGATCTTCCACAAAGACAGGGTTTCCTTCCCGCCCATCCTAAGTTCCTCCTGAAGGTAGTATTGGAATTCACCATGACCAGATGATGAGCCTTCTGTACACTTTACCAGCCCAACTGCAGAGGCCAACCGTAGGCTGCATTCTTTGGACCTTCGGAGAGTGCTTTCTTCTTATAAAGAGCGCATGGCTGGAGTTCAGGGTGAGGCTTACCATCTTTCTGTAATACATGCTGAAGCTGCACCTAGTAGACTGACATCAAAGCAGATGTTTGGCAGATGGGTAACATCCTGCATTGATCTCTGCTATAGGTTGGCTAGTAGGGAGTCTCCCTTAGGGCTTTGGACTCCTTCCACCAAATATACCGCTGTCTCAGTGGCTTCCTCCAGGGACATTACCATTCATGAAATCTCCAGAGCTGCCACCTGGAGGACAGCACAAACCTTCATACCCCACTACAGCATCGACCTAGAGTCCCATTGGGATGCTGCTTTTGTGACCTCAGTTTTCCAGTCTCTGTTCGCCAAGTAGGGCTGCTCCCCTTGCCCTTTCCTCTTGAAGAACTGTACGAGTCTGCCAAAGTGTAGATAGTGAACAGTACCCACGCCTGTGGAAAGATAGGTTACTCACCTGTAACCATTGTTCTAGAAGTGGCATACAGTTCACATCCACACAACCTTCCCTGGCAAGTGGCACACAGATCCTTACTTCCAGCGTGCAAAGATCTGACATCATGAGGTGGAGTCTGATATACTGCCCAGGTAGTGGGTGGAGCTTAGCCTTAAAGACTTCCGACAGAATTCCTTTTCCATTGGAACTGCCAGAGTGGAGATGTGAACTGTAACCACTCCTAGAATGGTTACGGTTGAGTAACCTATTATTATTCTCCTCTTTACCCCTTCCCCTCAGGGAGCATCAGGAAATACAAACCTAGATTTCTTCTGCAGAAGACCCTTAAGGGCCATTCAGTGTGTAAATTTCCCTGCCTAGTTCCGTGCTCTGCCTAACAGCAAGCTGGATTTACAAATAAAAGCCATAGTTATAGGGACGCGGATATGATCTATCCACATTAACTGACAGTGTCCCTTCCCTTTAAGATGATACCAAAAGTCTTCAAGCTTGCTTTCCCTTTTACCAGGGTGGAAACTCCTTCGGCTCCCTCCCATGACAACAGATCTTATGTTCTCTTCTTACCGCTCCCACGATGAGTAGGCCGTTGCACTGAAATATTCAGATTTGCTTCCTAAAATTTAAAACTCTCATGAGTTTCATCTTCAGCTTGATCTTCGATCACGACGATAAGTCCGTTTCTGGGTTCCGCTGGTGCCCTTGCGGGCAAAAGATGTCCAGGACCAGTCCGCACACCATGTGTATCTACTGCCTGAGGCACGACCACGATCACTAGACCTGTGATCTTTGTCATTCTTTTCAACCAAACATCCTGGAGGACTGTCTCGCCTGACTTAAACTGGGATGCCCGGTGCTTCAGAACCCACCGGTCAAATTCAAGGATGCCCACTGGTTGGTCTCCATGGCTGTGGCGTCTGCCACACAGCTTGCGGTGTTTGAAGAGGAGGCAGCCCAAGCCACAGCTCACTCCTCTTCTGCTTCTGCCTTCATGCCGCTCCAGCTGATCTTGACTTTCATGGGGTCCTTCAAGGAATTGTCAGTCCCTGCCAACCCTCAGTCAGGGACCCTCTGGTCACAAATCTAAATCCAAAAAAGAAAGAACTCGCCGTTGTTCTGGGATCGGGAGTGCTCTGTTGAGTCTCTGATTCCCGCACTTCTCCGGATTTGACTACGGTCAAATCCTCAGCCCAAGCCGCTGACTCCACAGTAACCCCGTTGGGCCAGTTGGCTGAGGTCCCGGCCTAGATTTTTCTCCAACTGACCAACCAGTTGTCAGCTGAAGAGGCCAGCACTTCCTTGTCCTGGACTCCGGTTCTGACTTAGATCGTTGGAGGCACAGATCAGTCCGCTGACCCACCACTTCTGGATGACTACCAAGACCCAGAGGAGCCTCTGCACTTGCCAACTCCCTCCGAGCCCCACGAGGTCTTGGTCTTCCTCCCGTGGGTCAAGCCAGTCCCATCGACACTGGTGCTCCCTCTCTCGGCACCACAGGAAGCTGCACCACCGCTACTCTTAATCTTTGTCCTCCTTGGGTGAGGAGAGGCTTCGGCGCAAATTACGTCAGTGCTATGACTGGATGTGGCAACAGTTAGTACTGACCGGCATCAAAACGGCTCTAGTTCCTATGCCCACCATCACCTGGCTGTCACCTTAAAGGCCGATACCATCTCCATTAACGGAGCCGACCAAAACGGTTCTGGCTCGGCCAATCCTGGCATGTCCGCCGATAGTGGTGGAACTGCCACCTAAACAGCCACCTACCAGTATTCCAACTAAGGAATCTCAGCCATCTGAGGGGCTTCCCCATTGGCTGTCTTTCACCATCACCCCTGACCATCCGCGGAGGGTCAGTGGGGACTCTAGCAGTTGACCACTCTAAACAGCTCTTCGGAGGCAGAGAAGTCCTCCCTGCACTCCCATACAATGTACAGTCTATGGGGGACCTCTCAATGGATGAAGGTCCATCTTTCCTCATGGGGCCTCTCCGCCTGATCTCTGAGTCGACAGGTATGAAAATGGAGCCTGTCCAGAAGTGGACTCGTTACCCATTGACCAAGATCTCTGACTGGGGAGGCAACTCCGGAGGCTTTCCTGCTGGCAGAAGTTGACCTTGCCCTGGAGCTTTGGCAGAGCCCTGCTTCTTGCCCAGATGGCACACAAATACACGGTACCCATCGGTTCTGTCTCGGGACTCTCAGAACACCCCTCAGCCGAGGGATTGGTGTCAGACTCTGGTTCGGCACTCCAGCAACACCGTAGATGTTGACAAGCCTCCTGACGAGTCCCAAGAGGTTGGACCATGCGGCTAAGAAAGTCTACGCTGCCTCCTCGCTTGGTCTCCACCAGGCGAGCTCGGCCCACCTCATGGCCCACTTCTTTCATGCCGTGCTGGGCTCTGTCGATGAGGTGCTTCCTCATCTGCCTGCAGACCTTCATACTACGGTCAAACAGGTCTGGGGCCAGGGCCGGGCTGTAGCCAAACCGTTCCAGACAGCCATGGACATTGGGGACTCTTGTGCCCACTCCGTGGTGGCCTCAGTGGCCATGCGCCGCAGGGCTTGGCTGAGGATCTCTAACTTCACAGCAGACACTCAGCACAAGCTGGCAGATGTCCCTTTCCTGGGCACCAACCAGTTCGGCCTGAGGTCAAGGGCCACCTCACCTGTAACAAATAAATAAAGTGCCACCTTGGACTCCGTGACATCTGCCTGGAAGGACCCTATGGGCTCCAAGCAGCAGCAGAAGAAGAGGCCCTTTCAGTTCACTTCCACTCCTGCGGCCAAACCAACCCAGCCCCAGTCTGGACAGCAGGCTCAGGCCTGGTGACCTTGGCCCAAGTCATTGGCCTTGGTTGTCCATAAGCCTGGAAGGAGAGGCCACAGAGGTGCCTGAGCTGGGTCCTCCTCCTCTAAGCCTGCCCAGTGATGGGATGAGGAGTGCCTCCGTCATGCCTGTCGCACTTCCCCTGGGTTCTCTTGTGGGGGGCTGGCTCTGCCACTTCCTTTCCGCCTGGTCCACTGTCGCCACAGACAGGTGGGTTCTAAAAGTGGTGGGTCAGGGTCTGCCTCTGGAATTAAAGCAGTACCCTCCTTGCCGAGCCCATGCCCCACAGGACGACATGGTTTCCGCAGACATGCTGTCAACTCTCGGAAATGACCTAGCCCAGCTCCTCCGCAAGGATGTCATGGTTCCTGTCATGGATCCTCCGGAACACCCAGGGTTTGTCTCCAGGTACTTCCTGGTGCCAAGGCGGATGGTGGGGCTGGAGGCCCATTCTAGATCTGCACGACCTGAACAGATTTCTCCAGTTGCACACCTTCAGGATGGTAACTCTGTCTCTGATCATATCTCTAGAGCAAAACATGTGGTTCTAGGGATATGGATATGTTGTTCAATCCACATTTCTGGCAGGTTCTTTGCCGCTTTAAATCTTGCCAGAAGGTCTTCAAGCTGGCTCCTTCCACCCACCCGGATGGTAGAACTCTCAGCCCCGTCCCATGACTCCAGATCTTCCTTACCACTTGGAAGCTCAGGTTCCCTCCTTTGCGCTCTGCATTTTAGGCCTGGATCCAAACTCTTCGGTTAACCCGAAACTAATTTTAAAATTTACAAGACTTCAGTCTTTATCTTCCCTCGTGGCTGCGATGGACAAATCGACTCCCGGATTTCGTTGGTGGCCCTGTGGGCAGAAGATGTAGCAGACCGATCCGCACTCCATGTGCATTTATTGCTTTGGACTCGGCCATGACTCACAGGCTTGTGAGTTGTGCAAATCCTTTTCGGCTTCGGTCTTGGAGGACCGCGCTGCCTGATTGCTGTTGGGGGCGACCTGAGAAACGTTATCCTCCAGTCAAGTCGAAGGAGGCCCGTTAGGCGGTGTCCGTGGCTGTGGGCTCGGCTGAACAGCTGGAGCAGATGATCACACTCAGAGGAGGCGGCCCAGGCCACATCATCATCATCATCATCATCCTCCTCAGTCGCGGCATTAATTCCGCTCTCCTTGGGCTCCTCCTACACAGCTTCCTTCAAGGAGCTTTGCCAATCCCTCTCCACCGAGGGAGACGGGCCTTCGGGACATTCCTCTCGGTCCAAAAAGAAGGACTCCAAAGATAAGTCCCACCATCTATGTTTGTGGGAGTGGGAGAGGTCCATTTGCCCGGATAGTCGACACACTACTCCGGTAGAGGTTGCGGCTAAGGCCACTGGCTTCACGGTGTCCCCGTCAGGTCAGCCACCCGAGACACCCGTTGGCGCGGTTGAGATTTTCTCAACCCGTCGGACGGCTGTCACTGGAGAAAACAGACAACCCTTCTTCACGGTTCCCCGGTGGAAACAAAGGACTTACCTGTGCCTCCTGTGCGAGTCAGTTAAGGTCCTTGAACCCAGGGAAGCGGGTTTCCCGCCTCTCAGACCCACCCTCCGAAATACCGAGTTCTCGTTTTGGACCCTTTCGGTCCAGCCGATCCCGCCGGCACCGTGGAAGCGGCAGCGCTGCTCATCCTCATCTTCGCCCTCTCTCGGAGGACAGGCTCTCAAGGCAAATTGCATCGGGCCTTATGAAGATCTAATGTGGCAGCAGCTCCTTTTGACCGGGAATAAGCCGACTCCGTCGCCTTCCCCGGCCATTAAGTGGCTGTCACCAGAGCAGCCGAAACAACCCTTCGTAGTGGTCAAGGAGCCGAAGCCAGCACTGGTTGTTCAACCGAAACCAGCGGTGCTACCCATTGTGGTGGAATCTCCGCCTCCCCAACTGAAGACTGGGGCACCAACCAAGGATTCTCGGTCGGTTCGGGTTTGCCCCATAGGTTGTCGGTCACCCTCACTCCTGATCGACCTTGGCAGGTGGAGGGTGGCTCAGGCACTCGGCAGCTGTTCGCAGACTCCTCTGAGTCTGATGACGACTCCTTGTTCTCCAGGCCGCTTGACTTGGAGTCCACTGGGGGTCAGTCGGTGGACGAGAGCCCATCCTCATTTCTTGGAATGCTTCGGCTCATCTGAGTCCACTGGGATGAAGCTCGAACCCATTTTCAGCAGGCCAAGTATCCTCACAGAGATACTGGACCGAGGGGATTCCCCCACAGAGGCCTTCCCAGTGGCCGAAGCCATTGTTGGCCCGGCCTTGGAGCTATGGCAGTGGCCAGCTTCTTGTCCAGCACCTTCGGCCAGGATGGCACGAAAGTATACTGTTCCCACTGGTTCACTCCCCGGTTTCTCGGAGCACCCCTCTGCGGAGGGGCTAGTGACAGACAGCATTTTCCGGAGTTCTGGGAACGTTCGGGATGTGGACAAGCCACCTGATAAGGAGTCCAAGAAACTGGACTACTCTGGGCGGAAAGTCTATGCGGCTTCCTCACTAGGCCTTCGTCAGGCCAGCTCGGCCGTTCTGATGGCACACTTTTCACATGCTCTTTTGGGCTCCCTGGATGAGGTGATTCCTCATCTCCCGGCTGACCCCCAAACTACGGTCAAGCAGGTGCTGGATCAGGGAAGGGCGGTGGCCAAACAGCAGCTCCAGGCTTCCCTGGACATCGCTGACTCATGTGGCCGGTAAGTAGCAGCCGCAGTGGCCATGCGCCGCAGAGCTTGGCTGCGGATCTCTTACCTTTACGGCAGATACCCAGCACAAGCTGGCAGACGTTCCCTTCTTGGGTACTGACTTGTTCTGTCCCGGGGTGGAGAGTCATCTGCAAAGGATCGAGAAATCCAATGCCACCTTGGACTCTGTCACGTCTGCACAGAAGGACAAAGGCTGCCAGCAGCAGCGTAAGCCCTTTCGGCCTTCAGCCCCTGCGGCACGTCCGGCCCAGCAACACCAGCATCAGGGCCAGCAGGCTCGCACTTGGCACCCCAAATCCAAGCCTGCTACTTCCTCCAACAGGAAGCAGGGAGGGAAAGGTCCAGGAGGCTCCTCGGTCGGTCCTTCCTCCAAGCCTAGTGACGGGTTGAGGGGTATCGTCCCCAACCTCATCACTCCTCCCTGGGTTCCCCCTGTGGGGGGACGGCTCTGCCACTTCCTTTCCACTTGGTCCGATATCACCACAGACCGCTGGGTACTGTAAGTGGTAGGAAAGGGTCTGCCTCTGGAATTCGAACAGTCCCCACCCTATCGAGCCGTCGCCCCACGAGGAGCTACGGGGTCCGCAGCCTCTCCATCGGCCTGGAAGGAGGTGATCAGGGAGGTGGCGGATCCTCCATCAGACCCAGGGTTTGTGTCAAGGTACTTCCTGGTCCCAAAACGGAGGGGGGGGGGGGTTTGCGCCCCATTCTAGACCTACACAACCTGAACAAGTTCCTAAGGTCTCGAACCTTCAGGATGGTCACTCTGGATCAGATCATCCCATCCTTGAAACGAGGCGTGTGGTTCTGTTCTCTGGACCTTCAGGATGCGTTCTTTCACGTCCCAATCCATTCGTCCCACCAGCGATTCCTCTGCTTCAGAGCGGAGGGATCGCTTTTCGAGTTCCAGGCCATGCCCTTCAGCCTTCCTCCAGCTCCCAGGGTCTTCACCAAATGCATGGCAGTGGTGACAGCATTCCTGCGGCGCAGAAGGGTCCGGGTGTACCCTTACCCGGACGACTGGCTGATTGCAGCCCCCTCCAGACCTGAAGAAGAGCGGTCCAGGGATCTGGCCCTCCAGGTCTGCTCTGATTGGCCTCCTGATCGAGGCCAAATCGGAACTCGTACCAGCGCAGGTGATTCAGTTCATTGGGCAGAGCTCGACTCTCTCTGAGCCAGAGCACAGCTCCCGGCGGACAGGGCCGAGGTTCCTTCCTCCTTTGTCCAGTCATTTCTGGTTGGGCAGTTGCGCCCTGCCCAGGACTTCCTGCGCCTCCTGGCAGCCTGCACCAGCGTGGTCCGTTGGGCCCGCTGACACATGCATCCCCTGCAATGGGGGCTGGCCTGCCAATGGTCACAGCGCTCCAGTCCTCTGGACCAGCCAGTGATAGTGACCCAGGAGATGGGGAGCGCTTTCCAGTGGTGGATCGTTCTGGCTTATCTGCAGGAGGGTATCCTGTTTGTTCGCCCAGAGCCGACGGTCACTCTAACGACAGATGCCTCTCTGGGTTGGGGTGCCCATCTGGGGAAGCTCAGAGCGCACGGCCTCTGGTCCCTTCAGGAGTCTCGATGCCACATCAACCTGCTGGAGCTTTGAGCGGTCCGACTAGCTCTCACTGCCTTCACTTTGTTTGTATGGGGTCAAGTGGTCCAGGTCCAGATGGACAACACCATGACCATGTACTACCTATACTGCCAGGGCGGGACGCGCTCCCTGCCTCTGTGCAAGGAAGCTCTCCGCACTTGGTCTCTTGTAAGCAGACTGGAGGCGGATCTCCTAGCCATCCATGTGGCAGGAGCCTCCCAACACTCTGGCCGATGCCCTAAGCCGGATGGGTGCTGCATCTCACGAGTGGTCTCTCCTGGCGGAGGTAGTACAAGATCTGTTCTCCCACTGGGGCACACCTCAGGTGGACCTGTTTGCCTCCAGGGAGAATGTGAAGCTGAGGCTGTTTCATGCCCGCCTCAACAGGGTTCGCTGCAGGGGATGCCTTCTGAGGCCGTGGACCCCGGGCCTCTTCTACACCTTTCCCTATTTCCCTGGATCCACAAGGTGCTTCTCAAGGCAAGGAGGAACAAGGCGCAGGTGATTCTGGTAGCCCCAGACTGGCCCCGCCAGTTCTGGTATCCAGATCTCCTCAGCCTCAGCTCCAGGCTCCCGAGGCGGCTTCCAGACCTCCCGGACCTGATCTCAGTCAACCAGGGGAAGGTACTCCACTCGGACCTTCAATCCCTGCACCTGACGGCCTGGTTCCTGAGCGGCTAGAGTTCCAGGCCTTGGGTCTTTCCGATGAGGTCCTCAACATTGTTGAGGCATCCCGTAAGGAGTCAACCAGAAAATGCTATGCCTTCAAATGGAAGAGATTCTCCATTTGGTGTCAGGATAAGGGGTTTGACCCTTCCTTCTGTTCCTTGGCCAGCATTCTGGACTACCTATGGTCCCTTTCTCAGCTAGGGCTTTGGTCAACGACCCTTAAGGTGCACCTGGCAGCCATCTCTGCTTACCGGACGCGGGCCGGAAAGCAGTCGGTAGCTTATGAGGAAAAGGTGGTTGGGCGCTTTTCAAAGGCCTTGATCACATATCCTCCGGTGCGAGAACCTCCACCTCCGTGGGATCTACTGCTGGTATTGGCTAAGCTCATGGGCAAGCCATTCGAACCGATGCACAGGTGTGATATCTCCCACCTGTCGTGGAAGACCGCCTTCTTGGTGGCTATTACATCAGCCAGAAGAATGGGAGAGCTCCAGGCACTTTCCATCGAGTCTCCTTATCTGGTCTTCCACAGGGATAAGGTTGTCCTGCACCCCCACCCGAAATTCCTTCCGAAGGTGGTGTCTGAGTTTCACCTTAACCAGGTGTTGACTCTGCCGGTGTTCTACCCCAGTCACACCTCGTAGGCCGAATATAGGCTCCATATCTTGGACCCTAGAAGAAAGCTCTTTTATTATAAGGAGCGGATGGCTGAAGTTTGGGGAGAGGTTCGCCTGCTGTTTGTCACCTACGCTGAAGCTGCACCTGGCAGACCTGCAGCCAAGCAGACGATAGGCAGGTGGGTCACCTCCTGCATAGATCTCTGCTATAGGTTGGCTGCCATGGAGCCTTGCAGAGGGATAAGAGTTCGTTCTACCCACCGCTTCGGTGGCTGCTTCCAGGGACGTCCCTATCCAGGAAATCTGCAGGGCTGCTACCTGGAAGTCAGCATACACCTTCATTACCCACTACCACATCGACCTTGAGTCACGCCGGGATGCTGGTTTTGGGACCTCGGTTCTCCAGTCCTTATTTCCCAAGTAGGGGGCGCACTCTGCTCTCCTCCTGGAGAACTGCTAGGAGTCTGCCAGTAAGTGTGGATTGAACAACATATCCATGTCCTAGAATATATAGGTTACCTGTAACAGGAGTTCTAGGAATGGTATATATTGTTCATCCACACAACCCACCCGACCTCCCCGGCTTCGACACGCAACCTGGCTTCCAGTGGGCTAGATCTGGCGTCATGGGGCGGAGCCGAGAGTTTTACCACCCGGGTGGGTGGGAGGAGCCAGCTTGAAGACCTTCCCGGCAAGATTTAAAGCGGCAAGGAACCTGCCAGTAAGTGTGGATGAACAACATATACCATTCCTAGAACTCCTGTTACAGGTGAGTAACCTGTATTTTTGCTTCCTGGATCTTCAGGATGCATTCTTCTACATCCCGATCCGTCCATCTCATCGAAGATTCCTCCACTTCCAAGCAGAGGTAACTCTCTGCGAATTCCAGGCCATGCCATTCGTCCTCTGCTTGGTCCCCAGGGTCTTCAAGTGCATTGCAGTGGTGGTAGATTACCTGAGGCGCCAAGAGGTCCAGGTTTACCCCAACCTGGAAACTGGCTGATCGAAGGTTCCTCCAGGCAGGAAGTGGAGCGGTCCAGGGACCTGGCTCTCCACACCTGCATCTCCCTTGGCCTCCTGGTCAATTAGGCCAAATCGGAACTTGTGCCTTCACATGTGATCAACTTCTTCGGGACGGAGCGCGAATCTTGCAGAGACAGAGTCCGGCTCCCGGCAGACAGGGCAGAGGCTCTCTGTCCTCCTGTGCCCAGTCATTTCAGGTTGGGCAGTTGCACCCTGCCAGGGACTTCCTGCACTTGCTGTGCTACATGGCAGCCTGTACCAGCATGGTCTGATGGGCCTGCTGGAGTAGGCACTCCCTACAGTGGGAGCTGGCCAGCCAGTGATCTTGGCGCAAGGGTCACTTCAACCAGCTGGTCACTGTGACCCAGTGAATGTGGGATGCCAGCCAGTGGTGGTTAGTCCCAGCATATCTGCAGGATGGGACCTCATTTGTTCACCCAGAGCTGATGGTCTTCCTGACGACCGATGCGCCTCTCACGGGCCGGGGTGCCCACCTGGGGGAACACAGAGTCCATGGGCTCTGGACCCCCCCAAGGAGTCCTGGTGCCACATCAGCCTGCTGGAGCTCCAGGCAGTTCGGCTAGTGCTGACTGCATTTGCTCTGCACATTCAGGGTCAGGTGATGCAAGTCCAGATGAACAGCACCACAGCCATGTACTACCTCGACAACCGGGGCGGGACGCACTCCTGCCCCTTGCGCAGGGAAGCTCTCCATGTCTAGACCCTCGTGCACTGCCTGGAGGTGGATCTCCTGCCCATTAATGTGGCAGAAGCCTCCAGTCAGCTGGTGGATTCCCTCAGCTGGGTGGACGAGGCATCTCACGGGTGGTTTCTCCACCCAGAGGTAGTTCACAGTCTGTTTTCCCAGTGGGGCACCCCTCAGGTGGACGTGTTCGCCTCCAAGGAGAACACAAAACTGAGGCTGTTTTGTGCCTGCCCCCCTCAGCAGGGAATGCTGCTGGGGGATCCCTTCTTGAGGCCCTGGACCCCAGGCCTCATCTGTGCCTTCCCTCTGCTTCCCTTGATCCACAAGGCGCTTCTCAAGGCTAGGAGCAACGAGTCACAGGTGATCCTGGTGGCTCCAGACTGGCCACGCCAGTTCTAGTACCCTGATTGTCTCAGCAGTAGTCTCCCAAGCCATCTTCCTCTATGCCTGCTTTCCATCAATTGGGAAGGTACTCTACCTGGACCTTCAGTCCCTGCACCTGATAGCCTGGTTGCTGAGCAGCTAGAGTTCCAGGCTTTGGGTCTCTCTGAAGCTGTCTTCAGTGTTGTGGCGGCATCTCGGAAGGAGTCGACTAGGAAGTGCTATGCCGTCAAATGGAAGAGATTCTCCATTTGGTGTCAGGGCAAGGGGTGGACCCTTTGTCCTGTTCAGCATTCTTGATCATCTTTGGTCCCTCTCTGTCGGGCCTTCAGTTGATGGCCCTTATGGTGCACCTGGCAGCCATCTCTGCTTACCAGGCATGGGCTGGTCAGCAGGAAAAGGTGGTCTGGCTTTTCTTCAAGGCCTTTGACCACATTTCCCCTCCGGTGCGTGAACCACCACCACTGTGGGACTAGTTGCTGGTTCTGGCAAAGCTCATGGGCAAGCAATTCAAACTGATACACAGGTGTCGTATTTCTCACCTGTCATAGACCACCGTCTTGGTGGCTATCCTGTCAGCTAAAAGGATCAGTGAGCTCCAGGCACTTTCGGTGGAGTCTCCTTACCTTGTCTTCCACAGGGACAAGGTTGTCCTTTGCCCCAACCCAAAGTTCCTCCTGAAGGTTGTGTCAGAGTTTCACCTTAACCAGGTGATCAGTCTTCGATGTACTTCACCAGTCACACCTTGGAGGCCGAGCACAAGCTCCGTACTCTGGACCTGAGGTGAGCGCTCACTTATTACAAAGAGCGCACAGCTAGAGTTTGGGGAGAGGTTCGCCAACCGTTGTCACCTATGCCAAAGCCACACCTGCAGCCAAACGAATGATTGGCAGGTGGATCACTTCCTGCATTGATCTCTGCTGTTAGTGGGTAGGGAGCCTCCCAAAAGGCTAAGGGCTCATTCCACCCGCCATACCGCTGCATCAGTGGCTGCTTCCAGGGACATCCCTATCCAGGAAATCTGCAGGGCTGCTACCTGGAGGTCAGCACACACCTTCATTTCCCATTACCACATTGACCTAGAGTCACGCTGGGATGCTGGTTTTGGGACCTCAGTTCTTCTATCTCTGTTTCCTAAATGGGGGGTTGTGCGCCTTGCCTATCTCCTCCTGGAGAACTGCTAGGAGTCTGCCAGTTAGTGTGGATAGAACATCATATCCACGTCCCTAGAAAAACAGGTTACTCACCTGTAACAGTAGTTCTAGGAGTGGTATATTATGATCCTCCACATGGACTCGCCCAACCTCCCCTTTCTTTGGTACATACAGCTGCTTCCAGCGGGCAAGATCTGGCGTTATGGGGCTGGGGCGGAGCCGAGAGTGTTACACCCAGGTGGGTGGGAGGAGCCAGCTTGAAGACTTTCCAGCATCATCTTACAGGGAAAGGGCACTGCCAGTTAGTGTGGATGAACATCATATACCACTCCTAGAACTACTGTTACAGGTGAGTAACCTGTTTTTACTGATTGTCACCCCATTTTCCCAGATAACCCTTCCCCTCTTTTGCTTGTGGGTTCCTCTGTTTCCTCTTATTGTCCCACCGAAGTTAATCCCAATCACTTGGTTTTTGCCACCTCTCTGGGCACTCTGTTCCATTCATCCACCATGTTCCTTGTGAAAAATCAGCTTCCTCATGTCTGTCTCAAATCCCCACCACCATTAGTGTCCACCCGTGTCCATTACTTGGTGCGCCCTCTGTCCTTGTGAACAAATTCTTACAGTCCTCTCTGTTGATTCCTTGCTAGAACTTTTATTTCTACCAACTGGGATTCAGTTTACTAGCCACACTCCGGCAGTTGCTGGGCATTGCTTAGATCTTATTTAAAGATATCTTTTTGTCAGGCTACACTTTTGGAACTTAGAGCCGCCAAGCACTAGGACCACATGGAAACTTTTGCAAGCAGCCAGGCAGGGGGCGTCTGTGACATCAGGTGCAGTATTCACAAGAAGTCACAAAGCACAGTGTAAGTTTGCGCTGCACTTTGCACCAGTTTGAAATATTGCTATTCACAGTCTGATAGCGCAGTGTGCTCAGGGGTGCTATTGGGCAGGTGATCAGGCATGGAGTGGGACCGCTAGCCACCAGGTAAACTAATGTAGTGGATACTGGTCAGAGATTTGGGGGCACTACCACCAGGGCATTTTTATATCTTCCTATGTTCACTTCTTGAGCCGGCAAAAGAAGGGGAGGAAGACCACTAGCACCAGGGGATATGTGTACTTTTGGACTACTATGGTGGCAGTCTGTGAAGAGGGAGACCACTAGACCACCAGGGGATATATTTCTGTAGATCAGGCCAGTGATCGGCGGGGGAGAAAACCCTGGGCCACCAGGGAGACTGTTTTCCATTACTCAGACCAGCAATGGGGGCAGGGGTGGGGCCACTAGATCACCAGGGACATTTTTTTTTTTTTTAATTAACAGAGGACGATCGGGGATGGGGAGGGACTACTAGGATATTCTTTGCTCATATCAGTGGGGAGACAGTTCAAGTGCCACCAGGGACATGCCCTTTTTCGTGAGGGGCTCAACAGGACAGTGATCGGCAGTACTTCTGCAGCCACTAGAGTTGCGCGGGATACTGCCAGGTCTTGGTCGGTGGTATTTTCTCCATGCAGGTGAACTCAACAAACAGCCCTTGTGTGGAGAAATACTTTGTGAATGGGACTGCCAATGTGCAGGTTCCTTCATTTGCATTGTGACCCCTCAAAACTGTCTCGGCACAAATCCATTTTCACGGTGCAAACAGGGCTTTTGTAAATGCCACCTTGGCGCAAAACCCTGTTTGTGCCATACAAAGAGAATTTGCAATGAGGCAAACTTTAATGAATTTAGCCGCGGGTATCAACATGTAGATAACCGTGAGCGGCCCCTCCTCTCCTCAGTTTTTTCCCCCTGTTGCTCAGACTCGCTGACCTCCATCAGAAACATCACTGCTCGTAGCCGCCATTTTCTTCTCCTAGCTGCTTAGTCACTTTTATAATGATTTTCGACATCCTGTATGTCGTTGAAGGAACCGTCAAAACTCTTCTGGTACTACGAGTGTAGAGAGAAAATCTACACCGGCAGCTCCCACAAAGTCTGTTTCTGGTGCTTAGGCCTAGACTACAGTGTGAAAGCCTGTGGAATCTGCCGGGGGTTCAATTCCACAACCAGATGATGCAGAAAGGGGGCTTTGGAGAAATTTTACTCTGAAAGACAGTAGTAAGAATGAAGAAACGGCCCCAAGAAAAATCTGTCACCGGCTCTTTCGACTGAATCACGGTCATCGAAATCCTGGGAGAAATCTTCAGGGAGTGTCAAGCACAGGCTCAAGGATGACTACCCCAGCTTGTTCTGTGTAACCCATGCGCTCTAAAGGTACGACCTCTGCTTCGGCGGCGGTTGCTCTGGTGGCGATGCTTGCCACTCTCCTGACTGTTAACCAGACACCAAGACTGAGGCTTGCCGTAGGTGCTACCAGACCTATTACAGCTGATAACGTTGCTGTCGACAGGGACCTAACTGCCACCGTCAGTTCCTCCAGTCACGCCCACTAGCTAAAGCAGCACTGATGCTCTTGCAGACCTTGGGGGACTCAAAACGATTGGAGGACTCTAGTGGAGCCACCCCGCTGCAGCATAAACCAGAAGTAGGAACATCCTGGACACACTGCACGGGGCATTCCTCAGGCAACTAGTCATGGAACCCACTCAGGAGGAGATGTTACTGGACTTGGTGCTGACAAATGACAGTGTCACAGAGGTCACAGTGGGGGACCATCTGGGGAATAGTGATCACCGTGCGATGTGGTTTGATATAAAAACTGGGTCAGAGTCAAATCATACGAGGACGAGGGTCCTGAACTTCAGGAGGGCCGATTTCAAGAAAATGGGAGAACGCCTGAGGGACAACCTAGCAGGGTTAGGGAAAGTGGGGGGAGTAGAGGAACAGTGGGTAAGAATAAAAGAGGGCATTGAAAAGTCTGCAAATCTGTGTCAGGCAGGTTAGCAAGGACAAAAGGAAGAAGAGGCCGCTATGGTTCGCTAAGGAGGTAGCATAGAAAGTAAGAGCAAAACAAAATGGCATTTAGGAGACACAAAATAACACAGAGCAAGGGGGACAGGGAGAGATACCAGAAGAAACAAAAGGAGACAGGGAAGGCAGTTAGTGCAAAGGCACAAACAAAGAAAAAGATTGCCAGATCAGTAGTAAAAAGGGGCTAAAACATTTTAAGGTATATAACCGAAAAGAGAAGAACAAAGGGAGGACTAGTACGGCTAAAAGATGGAGGGTATAGTGCAGAGGAGGACCACCAAAAGGCGAACATATTGAACAAATACTTCTGTTCAGTGTTTAGAGAGGAGAGGGCAGGTGATGGGCCAAGGATAGAGGACAAGGGCATTGGGGCCTGGAGGTGGTGAACACAAGTCCTTTTACAGTGGAAAGGGGCCTTAGGGAACTAACGACACTAAAAGTAGACAAGGCAATGGGGCTACACAGGGTGCACCCCAAGATACCGAGGGAACTCAGGAGCTGGCAGCACCTCTGACATTCCTGTTCAACCTGTCATTGGAAAAGGGGGGTGGTACTGGGGGACTGGAGGAGGGCAGATGTGGCCCCCCTCTACAAAAGTGGTAATAGGGAGGAGGCTGGAAACTACAGGCCTGTCAGCTTGACATCAATGGTGGGTAAGGTAATGGAAGCACTATTATAGGAAGGGATTGGTGAATACCTTGTTTCCAGTAGGCTTCCAAGATCTGAGGCAACATGGCTTCACAAGGAGGTTCTGCCAGACAGATCTGATATAGTTCTTTGACTGGATAACCGGGGAAGTGAATCAGGAAGGGGCGGTAGATGTGGCCTACCTGGATTTTAGCAAGGCCTTTTACACCATTCCACATAGAAGATTGATAAACTGGGGAGACTGAGTGGGTACTAGGATTGTAAAATGGGTAGAGAGTTGGCTAAGTAATAGGACTCAGGGTGGTGGTAGTGAATGGAACTTGTTCTGGAGTACTGGGCCCAGTCCTCTTCAGTGTCTTTATTAGTGACATCACTGAAGTACTGGAAGGTAAGATGTGACTCTTCGCGGACGACACGAAACTCTGAACAGAATGGACATACTAGGGGGGTGGATAGAATGAGGGGTGATCGAAATAAACAAAGAATGGTCAAGGAATTGGCAGCTGGGTTTCAACACTAAAAAGTACAAAATAATGCATATGGGGCAACATACCAACGGGGGGGGGGCACTAACAGATACAGAGCAGCAAAGGGACCTGGGGGTTGATTATTACAGATGACCTAAAGGTTGCAAAACAGCGTGACAAGGCAGTGGGGAAGGCTAGCAGGATGTGGGTATGCATAGGCAGGGGCCTCACCAACAGAAGTAGAGAGGTTATAATATTCTTTG
Organism: Neoceratodus forsteri; assembly: GCA_016271365.2. Classification (NCBI taxonomy): domain Eukaryota; kingdom Metazoa; phylum Chordata; order Ceratodontiformes; family Ceratodontidae; genus Neoceratodus; species Neoceratodus forsteri. The sequence goes on from JADMNL010000022.1 coordinate 494,389,596, forward strand.
TAGGATCGTGGATATGTTGTTCATCCACACTTTTTGGCACGTCCCCTTCCACTTTAAATCATGCTGGAAGTCTTCAAGCTGGCTCCTCCCACCCAGGTGGTATAACCCTCGGCTCCACCCCTTGATGCCAGATCTTCTTTCCACTGGAAGATTCAGGTTGCCTCCCTCATGCTCACGCATTTTGTAGGCCCTGACTTCAAAACCTTCCGTTATTCTGAAAATTTGTCTAGTTCGCATTAGCGATTGTGGCTTTAGCTTCGATTATAGAAGACAAGTCTTCCTCTGGATTTCGCCAGTATCCATGCGGCCAGAAGATGTCGCACACCGATCCCCACACCGCGTGCGTCTACTGACTTGATGTCTACCATGATACCTTGAAATGCGATCTTTGTCTCACTTTTCATCCCAGCGTTCTCTATGACCATCTTGCACGCCTGAAGTTGGGGAGGCCGGAGAAACTGAACCCTCCTGCGAAATCTAAGGAGGCTCGGTAGGCGGTTTTCACAGCTGTGGGATCTGCCGCGCAATTGGAGCTAATACAAGCATTCGAGGAGGAAGCAGCTCGGGCTGCAGAAACTACTCAGAGCTTTTATACATAGATACATAGACAGTGTCGGCAGATAAGGGCCTATGGCCCACCCAGTCTGCCCATTTGAGCTTGTAAGTTCAGTTTGTTTTCCTAGAAGTCTGTTGCCCCTTACCCCTGACCTCCAGAATTCCTTTATGTCTATCCCATGCATTCTTAAATCCCGTGATTGTTTCAGCCCCCACCACTTCCTCTGGCAGGGTGTTCCACTTGTCCACCACCCGTTCTGTGAAGAAATTCTTTCTCATGTTTCCTCTGAATCGTCCTCCCTCCAACTTCATTCCATGCCCTCTAGTCCTGGACATTTTTTTCGCTTAAAAATAGTGTTTTCCTGCACCCTGTTCCTCCCTGTAAGATACTTGTATGTCTCTATCATATCCCCTCTCTCCTCCTCTCCTCCAGGGAGTACATGTTCAGTTCCTTCAACCTGTCTTCATAGAACTTGTGATGCAATCCATGCACCATCTTTGTTGCCCTCCTCTGAACCTTCTCTACCCTGTCTGTGTCGTACGTAGGTATGGGCTCCAGAACTGTACACTGTACTCCAGGTGGGGCCTCACTAGTGTCTTGTATAGCGGAATTATGACCTCCGCTTCCTGCTGGTGATGCCCTGCCTATACATCCCAGCATCCTATTTGCTTTTACCTGCTGCCTTGTCACACTGTTTCCTACCTTGAGGTCATCAGAGATGACAACCCACGATCCCTTTCCTGCTTGGTGCATGCTATATCCTCACCCCCAACTGATATATTGTGCCAGGGTTTTTGTGCCCCATATGCATTATCTTGCACTTCTTTGCATTGAATTTCAACTGCCAAACCCTGACCATTCTTCAAGTTTCTGCAGGTCGCTTCTCATTCTGTCTACACCCTCTGGTGTGTCTACTCTGTTACAGAGCTTTGTGTCATCAGCGAACAGTGAAATTCTGCCTTCTAGGTCCTGCGCAATGTCACTGATGAAGATGTTGAATAGGACCGGTCCCAGCACTGATCCCTGTGGTACCCCACTGGTCACTCTTCCCTCTGTGGAGTGACAGCCATTTACCACCACCCTCTGTGTGTTTTGTTCTGCTCAGCCTGGGCTCTCACAGTCTCGGGCTCCTTCCAAGAGTTGTGCCAGTCTCTCCTGACCAAGGGGGAGAGCCCTGCGGGCACGCACTCCTCTCGGTCCTGTAAGTGTGGAAAGGACCCGGGATCATCTTCGTCCCGACGGAGACGCTCTTGGGATCGGGAGGGATCTCTGTGCCAGGAACCGGCAGTCTCTGCCTTGGTCAAGATTGCCTCTTCAGCCACTGGCTTTGCCATCTGGCCGGTTGACTATGTGGAAACCGTCATCGACCCGTTGTCGACGATTCTCTCGATCGAACTGCAGTTCTTACTTTCCCCGACAAGGAGATCCAGCCTGCTGGGAATCCCATTGAGGAAGTGGTCCCCGACCCCGGGAAATCACCGGTCTCGCCGGTGTCTCCCGAGCAACCGAGTCGGCCTGTCCGATGTCCCGGACCCCCTCGACTGAATACCCGAGGAAGAGCCACAAACGCTGTAAAAAGAGGTGACGCCATTGGTAGTCTTCGTCCTCCTCAGATGAGGAGAGGCTCTGGCGGAAACTCCGGCCCTACGAGGACCTCAAGTGGCAGCAGCTGATTTTGACTGGGCACAAGCTGACCCCAGCTTCCACCCCAGCCATTACTTGGCTTTCGCCTCCTAGGCCAAAGCAGACTCCTTCGTAGCCGATCAAGTCGGTACCCCCACCCGCGGAGCCGGCGAAACCCTCAGTGTGATGAACCGCCACCCAAGCAGCCTGTAGGAGAGTCTCGTTCTAAAGAAAATAGGCCAGACACTAGGCTTTCCTTGCGTCTTTCGGTCACTGTCACTCCGGACTAGCCCCGGTGGGTCGAGGGTGACCTGGGCGGTCAACCATTATATCCGGATTCCTCTGATTCGGATGTGACCGCCCTGCATTCTCATCCCGGGGATGACAAATCGGCCGGGGGGTTAGAGACTGAGGAAGGTCCTTCGTCCTTTCAGGGCATTCTTCGCCTCATCTCTTGAGTCCACAGGGATGCCTCTGGAGCCAGTCCAGAAAAGGCGGAGTACCCTCTCATGGACATCCTCAAGAGAGGGGATATCCCAACGGAGGCTTTTCCTGTGACCAAGACCATTGTTGGCCCGGCCTTAGAACTCTGGCAGTGCCCTGCCTCTTCCCAGCACCGTCTGCCCGCATGGCTCACAAGTATGCAGTGCCCATGGGGTCCCTTGCGGGGTTCACAGAGCACCCTTCGGCCGAGAGCCTGGTGACCATCTCTATGTTCAGGCATACCGGCAGTTCTACAAACTTCGACTGACCTCCCGAGAAACTCAAGCTCTTGGACCATTCGGTCAGGAAGGTCTATGCAACTTCTTCCTTGGGCCTTCATCAGGCAAGTTCGTCCGTCGTCATGGCGCACTTCTCCCATGCCCTCTTGGGCTCCTTAGATGAAGTCCTCCCACATCTCCCCACGGACATGCAGACCACGGTCAAGCAGGTCCAGGATCAAGGCCAGGCTGTTGCCAAACAGCAGCTTCAGACAGCCCTGGACATTGGGGATTCTTGTGCCCGTTCGATGGCAGCCGCAGTTGCCTCTCGTCGCAGGGCTTGACTGAGACTCTTCTCCTTCCTGGCGGATACTCATCACAAACTAGCTGATGTGCCTTTCCTGGGCACCGACCTTTCCGGCCCGGGTGTGGCTGGTCACCTTCAGCGCATTGAACAGTCCAATGCCACCTTGGACGCTACTTCTGCCAAAGGTTCTTCGGGCAAGAACCAGCAGAAGAAAAGCCTTTTCGGCACACTTCCCCTGCAGCACAGCTGCCCTCCTTTAGAGGAGGAAAGCAGCAACAGCAGCAGGCTCAAGCTTGGTGCCCCCAGCCCAAGCCTGGGCCCGTAAAGGAGGCCCACGGTTCAGGTCCTGGATCCTCCTCCTCCTCCAAGCCTGCTCAGTGATGGGGCGGGGGCTGCCTCCCCCTCTCCCATCACGCCAGCTCTGGGTCCTGCCGTGGAGGGCCGGTTCCGCCACTTCTTCCCACCTGGTCCGCTGTCACTTCGGACAGGTGGGTTCTCAAAGTGGTCGGTCAGGGACTGCCTTTGGAATTCGAGCAGTACCCTCCAAGCCAAGCTACGCCCCTCGGGAGGAAAGAGTATCCGCCCAGACTCAGTTGGCTCTCCCGAAACATCCCTTAGCTCTTCCTCAAGGAGGCAGTAGCTCCAGTGGCAGATCCTCCAGCAGACCCAGGCTTTGTCTCCAGGTACTTCCTGGTGCCCAAGCGGATGGGGGACTGGCACCCCATTCTAGATCTGCATGACCTGAATCAATATCTCGGGTCACACACCTTTCGGATGGTCACTCTGTCCCAGATCATACCATCCTCGGAGAGAAACATGTGGTTCTGTTCACTGGGTCTGCAGGACACGTTGTTTCACAACCCAATCCATCCGTCTCATCAGCGGTTCCTCCACTTCAGAGTTGAAGAGACCCTCTACGAGTTCAGAGCCATGCCGCTCGGCCTGTCATGGGCCCCTCGGGTCTTCACCAAATGCATTGCAGTGGTGGCGGCCCATCAAAGGCGTCCGGGGGGGGGGCAGGATTTATCCCTAGCTCAACGATTGGCTCCTAGCAGGTTCCACCCGACAGGAGGTGAAGTCCAGGGACCTGGCCCTCCAGACCTGCTCCCAACTTGGCCTCCTGATCAACAAGGCCAAGTCAGAACTCATGCCTTCCCAGGTGATGGGCTTCATCGAGGCAAAGCTAGACTCCTGTCAAGCCAGAGCTCGGTTTCTGGCGGACAGAACAGAGGTTCTCTCTCTTCCTTTGCCCAGTCATTTCTGGTTGGGCAATTGCACCCTGCCCGGGACTTTCTTCGCCTTCTGGGTTAAATGGCGGCGTGCACCTCTGTAGTCCGTTGGGCCCAGTTGCACATGCGCCCCCTTCAGTGGGAGATGGCCACCCAGTGGACTCAGCGCCACGGTCATTTCGACCAGCTGATCACTGTAACCCAGAAGATGTGGGACGCTGTCCACTGGTGGAAATCCCCAGACCTGTTGCAGGAAGGGATCCCATTTGTCCGCTCAACCCGGCAGTCATTCTTACGATTGATGCCTCTCTCGTGGGCTGGGGAGCCCACAGGGACAAAAGGGCCCATGGGCTCTGGACCCCCGAGGAGTCCCGATGCCACATCAACCTGTTGGAGCTCAGAGCAGTCAGACTGGCACCGTCAGCTTTTGCTCCTCAGCTCCGGGGTCAAGTCCAGATGGACAATACCACAACCATGTACTACCTCAACAAACAGGGTGGCACGCACCCCCATCTGTTGTGCAGAGAGGCACTCTGCATCTGGACCCTCGTCAGCCGTTTGGAGGCAGATCTCCTAGCCATCCATGTGGCAGGAGCCTCAAACCATCTGGCAGATGCTCTCAGCCGATTCGGCGAGACATCCCACGAGTGGTCTCTCCATCCAGAGGTAGCTTACAGCCTGTTCTTCCACTGGGGCAAACCGATGGTGGACCTGTTTGCCTCCAGGGACAACACCAAGCTGAGGCTGTTCCATGCCCGGCCCCCTCAGCAGGGCTCGTTGCAGGGGGATGCCTTCTTGAGGCCATGGACCCCAGACCTCCTACGCCTTCCTTCCATTTCCCTTGATCCACAAAGTGCTTCTCAAGTGAAGAGGGACAAGGCGAAGGTGATCCTGGTAGCACCAGACTGGTCGTGCCAGTTCTGGTATCCAGATCTCCTCAGCCTCAGCTGCAGGCCCCCGGAGCAGATTCCAGCACACCCGGACCTATTATCTCTCAGTCGGGGGAAGGTATTCCATCCAGACCTTCAATCCCTGCACATCACAGAATGGTACCTGAGCGACTAGAGTTTCCAGGCTTTGGGTCTTTCAGGTGAGTAACCTGTTTATATAGATCAGTGGTGAGACCACACCTTGAATACTGTGTCCTGTTCTGGAGGCCTTATCTCCAGAAGGACATTGTTAAGGTGGTGGCAGTTCAGAGGAGGGCAACCAAAATGGTGCAGGGCATGCATCAGAAAACCTACAAGGAAAGGCGTAAGGAATTGAACATGTACTCCCTGGAGGAAAGGAGGAAAGCGGAGGGGGGGGGATATGATAGAAACATACAAATGCCTCACAGAGAAGAAGGTACAGGAATGTAGAATTTTCCAAAGGAAAAGATGCTCAGGGAAGAGGGGTCATATGAAATTAGTGGGGGGAGGTTCAGAGGAAACACTTCATTGAAAGAGTGGTAGACAAGTGGAAACATCTTCTGGTGGAGGTGGTGGGGTTGGAAACAATTACAGGATTCAAGAAAGCTTGGATAGACAAAGAGGGATCTTAGTAGTAAAAGAGGTTGGGGGCGGCGGAGACTGGAGACAGAACAGGGTCTGCGGTGTCACGGTGGGTAGAGAAAATAGGGCAGACTAGGTGAACCATGAGGCCCTTTATCTGCCTACACTTTCTGTGTTTGAGTATATGGTATAAAAAGTTGTGCATGCTGTCTCTGGGCTCCTGCCTCTTTCTTGTTTGGGGTGGGGGTGGGCAGTGATTATGCACTCTAGATATGCAGGATGCCTACCCTGCCCATCAGTCATAAGGTGCCTGAAGCAATTCATCAAATTTGCCTGGAGGGGCAACAGTTCTGCGCATGCCTTTTGTGCTGCTTGTCTTTACCAGATACTTTGCTATTGTCACAGCTCAACGAGGGAGAATCTCTGTGGCTTTCCATTCCTTGAGGACTAACTCCTGAATGGGGGCTTCAGGAGTTTTTTGTTTTTTTTTGGGGGGGGGAGGGGTACACCGTGCATCTCACCAGACAACTGCTAGACCATCTGGGGGGGTGTGGATAAGTGATGAAAAGTCTGATCTTCACCATTCAGGAAGTTTTTTAAGGGGCACCTTCATCTCCATCCCCTTCTTAGGGAGCCAGTCCCTCCTTGGGACCTAAACATCTGCATAGTCAAACTCATGGAGCCACCATTCAAGCCATTGGTGACTATAGACTTGAAATATGTTACCTGGAAGACCGTCTTCCTGGTAGCTATCACTTCTGCCAGGTGAGTCAGTGAGTTGCAAGCCCTGTGCATAGAGCTTAACTATATTTCCACGGGGGACAAGGTGGTCTCTTGAGATCTTCATCGAGGAAATCTCTTGAAGCAGGTCATTGCATATAGAAATATTCCAGCTGCAGGCTTGAATGCATCCAGATGATTTATCAGCAGTCTACCTGGGACCGCCCCCGACGACACCACCTGTTGTGTCTTGACAGGTATAAAAGGGGATAGTCCCAGATGCTCCTTAGTTCTTTTCCTACTGCGACCTGCATGCTGCATGTTCTCCATCCTGAGTTCATGATCAGTCGAAAAATTTACTGTCTACTACAACTTCTGTGGCATTTTAATATCGTCACGTTCCTATTGACCGATCCATGTCGTCTGCGGATTCTCTTTTTTAGAAAGTGTTCCTGTGGCCAGAAACTAGCGACAGAGGACTTGCATGAATTTTGTGTAAAGTTCCTGGGTTCAGCACATGAGACCCGTGCTCGTCTCCTGTGTCCATGGTTTAATAAAGCCACCACACATCGACTCCTGATGCTTCAAGAACACCTCGTGGAGCAAAAAGTTGCCCTCCTGGAATGGGAGCACCGGTCGAAGTTGGAGTCCTCGCCCTCATCCTCTGGATCCTGCTATTCTGGTAAGGATCCTTCATCGACGGGGAAGGTTGATACACAGGAGAAGCCTAAAAAACACTCTTCTAAGAGTAAGCGTACTACTCCTGTCTCCACTCTGTCGATGGCCAGCCTACCTTCTTTTCAGAGCAGGGTATCCTTAAAACTAAAATAGTTTTGGCTGTCTTACTGAGGCAGCCACCCAAGTCGTCTTCTACACCGTCTATGACTTCTGGCCTTTCTGCTGCTGGTTCATTGATGGCTCCCCCATTGACGACTTTGGCTGGTCCTCTTAAATTGCAGCTTCCACCTCTGCCACCTCCATCTAAGTGTTCTCCCTATCGTCCATCGGCTGCACCTTCGTTGTTATCGACGACCATGCCTTCTTGACTTGGTCAGGACATTTTGAGTCCCCCCTTATCGACGGCTCTCCCGTCTATGGTGCTGGGTACCTTTGTTCACCCTTCGTCGACTGCTCGTTCGGGGCCACCCCTGAACCCAGTCTCGTCTGTGGTGCCCACTCAGTCTGTGCATTCTACACCAAATTCTACATCCTCTCCTCAGTTGGCCATGGTAAAAACTCAGGACCTTGTGCAGACTATTCTGGGTCTCACAAAGTCCACCCCCTCTTCACAGGGGAGTGTTCCTTCAGTCCCAGTGTCAGTACTTTCTAGGCACTTCTCTCTATCTAGGACTGCCAGTTTCTCCCAAGCAAGTCCACTTCACCAGGACGTCAAAATGGAGGAACCTGATCTTCAAGACTGAGAAGTAGAGGATCGGGAGGAGGATGCATGGTACGAGAACCGCTGTACCCCTTATCAGTTTCTTCTTCCTCCTCTGTTCAGGATGAGACTTCTCCAGTCCTTCCGTGTTCTCCTCCAGATGACCCTAGTTTTTCTGATATTATGATTCACCTTCAGAAAACTTTTGGGTTCTAGGAAACTGAGCAAAATGCCTCCTGTGAAGTTGGCTAGTTATTTAGGCCTTCCTGACTGTCCTTTGGTGGTCATTCCTCCTTTGCTTACCACCTATGAGGATGCCATTTTGTCTGCTTGGCAACAGCCCTCTTCTATACCCTTGGCTCCATGTAAGGCTGATGGGGCCCATCAGGCTCCTTTGGAACACCCTTACTTTACGTCCCCACCACAGACTGACTTTATGGTTATCAATGCAGCTCATGATAGATCAGTAAGACCAAAACATATCCATGCTCAGCCTCCAGATAAGGAATCCTGGAAGCTGGATGTCACTGGGGAAAAGGGTGAACTCTTCTACTCTGACCCTCAGAATTTTAAATTATATGGGTCATCTGAAATATCAGGAAGCAAACTTAAAAGCTTCTCAAGCTTCCATTCAGTCCCTTCCGGATACTGCTTCTGAGGAGGATTTGCAAACCAAAGTGTCCACAGCATTTGCTGTTGGCAGACATTTCTTACGAGCAGCCTGTGACGCTGTTGACTCTACCGCCAGGGCTTCCTCAGCAGGCATTTTTATCTTAGGCACCGTATCTGGCTCCGGGTCTCGTGTTTTGCCCCGAATACCTAGCAATCCATTCTCAGTGCCCCCTTTAAGGGAGACACTCTTTGGTCCTCCATCCCAGGATATCCTGACCCCTTTGCAAGCCTCATGTCGTTCATTGCAATCAGTACTTCCCTTTACCATACCCAGATGAAACCCAATTACAAGGGTAATTTTCGTAGACCTGCGAATCAACAGAGATCCACTCCCAGACAGCAGCCTAACACTAAAAGAAAGGCTCAAATCTCCTTGCTGGGGCCACGTAACAATCCCAAGGTGGCTCATTACTTCCCTCTTGTTCCCCAACTGGGACAGCCTTCTGCCTGAAGTTTTCCCCCTTGCCTGTGGGACCAGAGGCCAGTCCCACGGCAGTCAGGGGCATGTTCTCCCTACATCTTCCAGGTTGGCAGCAAATCACCTCAGGTGCTTGGGTTCTCCAGCTGATATAATCAGGTCACACCTGAATTAACAGAGACCCCACCTCCTATGTCCCCAAGGGCATTTCACTACCCCCCTGGGCAGGCCTCAGTTTTGGCAGAAGAAATTCAAGCCTTAAAAACAAAACTAGCAATAGAGCCTGTTCCTTTTCCCCAGACAGGCAGGGGTTTCTACTCCCATTTCTTACTTGTCCCTAAATGGACAGGGGATTTGTCCCATTCTGGATCTCAGAAATCTAAATCTCTACGTAGAGTACAAAAGGTTCAGGATGGTGACCCTTTCAGACCCTCATGCCCCTTCTGAACAAGGGGGATTGGCACTGTTCTCTGGATATGAAGGATGCATACCTCCATATCATGTTTCACCCTGCTCACAGGTGCTTCCTCTGGTTCTGTTTCCAGCGTCATCATTACAAATTCAGGGCGCTTCCCTTCGGTCTGTCCTCCACCCCCAGGTTCTTTACAAAGTGTCTTGGGGTGGTGTTGGCCGCTCTTCACAGGAAAGGCCTATATATGTCTCCCTACCTGGTCGATTGACTTTTGAAAACTCCATCCAGTGCTCTGCTAATGTCCACATTATCCCAAACACTTCAACTATTCTCCTCTGAGAAGCACCATCAGTGTACCAAAATCCAAAATGGATTTCACACAAAGTTTCCAATATATAGGAGCCATCCTTAATACCTCCCAGGGCTTAGCCTTCCTTCCCAGAGATCGGGCAACAAGCTAATCCTGTTGGCATCCCGGATGGCCTCCAGTCGGTATGTCACAGCCGGGGAATACCTCTGACTTCTGGAGCATATGGTGGTGACCATTTTTGCCGTTCCCCCTGCGAGACTTCACACGAGTCCTTCAATGGGTGCTAAGAGCTCAATGGAATCAAACAAACTATTTTGAAGTTCTTGTCCTGATTTCTCACCAGTCATTCGCGAACTGCAGTGGTGGATGACTCTGGATCATCTTCTCTGTGGAGTCCCTTTTCCAGATTCCCATTCCTTGCGTAATTTTCACCACAAATGCCTCCTCCCAAGGTTGGGGCGCCCATCTGGATGTAGTTCAGACACAGGGGTTCTTGGACAACTCGGGGAAGCTCACTTACACATCAACATTTTAGAAACGAGAGCAGTCCTGTACACTCTACAAGCTTTTGAGACCCTCCTTCCATAAGGCTGTCTCCAGGTTCAAGCTGACAGTTCCACGGCAGTTCACTACCTGAACAAACAGTGGGGCACCCATTCTTATCCTCTGTGCAGGGAAGCCTTGCGAATGTGGTATTGGGCAATCCAAAAGTGGATACACTTAATAGCGGTTTATATCCCAGGCATCAGCAGTACTCTGGCAGATGTGCTAAGCAGATCCAAAACACGAATGGGAGATCCCCTAAGAAATTCTGGAGGATGTCTTCCTCCTGTGGGGTCGATCAGACATGGACTTGTTAACCTCTCCACGAAACTCCAGACTGCCTCGCTATTACTCACTAGAGCCAGGTCCTGGAACTTTATGGCTGGATGCATTCTCATTCCTGGACAGGAGGATTTTTTACACATTCCCTCACTTCCCTCTCATTCAGAGGGGGGTTATACTCTGACTAGGTGCCCATGATCCTCATAGCACCTCCTTGGCCAAGACAAGTCTGGTTCCCACTGTTGCAGTAATTGACTGTCCAGGATCCTCAACCACTCCCAATTTGCCCTGCTCTTCTGACTCAGGCCAGGGGGAACTCTGCTTCACCCCAACCTCTGTTCCTTACATCTTCATACCTGGCTCCTGAGGACATAGTTCTCTCCCGGTTCTGGGTCTCCCCTCCAGTGGCAGAGATTCTACAGGTGGGCCTGTAAGCCTGCTACCCATTCCTCCTATTCAGTGAAATAAGAGGGTTTCCTTGTGATCAGAGAGTCACGATTTGGACCCATTCTCCTGTCCACCTCAACGAGTACTGGAATATTTGCTGTCCCTTTCGGAGTATGGCCTCAAATACTCCTCCTTCCGATTCCATTTATCAGCAATCTCTGCCTTCCATATTTCTGTGGATAACAAACCTGTGATTCAACTTCAGATCATGAAGACCTTTTCAAAAGGTATTATTCATCCCCCTGTTAGGGACCCAGTCCCTCCTTGGGACTTGAATTATATGCTTGAAAAACTTAGTTAAAACCTTTGGAACCTGCAGCCTACTGTCAGTTGCATTTTATGTCCTGGAAAACTAGTTTTCTAGGGACATGGATATGATGATCTATCCACATTTCTTGCAGTTGCCGTTCCCCTTTAAATCTTGCCGGAAACATCTTTTTTTAAGCCAGCTACTCGGCTGTGCCCCTTGATGCCAGATCTTCCTTTCCGCTGGAAGAAGCAGGCTCCCTTATTACCGCTCCCATGTTGAGTAGGCCGTCACACTTAAATCTTCGGGTTTACTTCCAGATTTATAAAACTGCAAGTTTTGTTGTCTTTAGCTCGATCTCCAATCGCGATGGACGATAAGTCTGCTCCCTGGTTCCGCCAGTTCACTTGCAGGCAGATCTTGTCCCAAACTGACCTGCACTCCATGTGTGTCTACTGCCTGGGGTATGAGCATGATCCCCAGGGTTGCGACTTCAGTCGCTCATACCACCCGACCATTCTCGAGGACCGTTTCACCTGACTTAAGCTGGCCCGCCAGGGCCAACGGAACCCGCCAGTAAATCCAAAGATGCCCATTGGGTGATCTCCGTGGCTGTGGGGTCCTCTGAACAGCTTGTGGCATTTGAAGAGGAGACGGACCAGGCCGCATCCCTCTCCTCTTTGGCCTCAGTCTTCGTGCCACTCCAACTGGGCTTGACTTTTACAGGGTCCTTCAGGGAATTGTGCCAGTCCCTGCTGACACTCTGCCAGAGACCCTCTGGGCACAAATCAGAATCCAAAATAGAGAGTCCAAAAAAGGAAGGACTCGCCAACGTTCGTGGGATCGGGAGTGCTCTGTGTCGAGAGCTTAGGATTCACGCGCTTCTCGGGATCCGACTTCGCTCGAATACTCGGCCCAGGCCGCCGGCTCCACAGTAATTCCATTGGGCCAGTTGTCCGAGACGCTGGTTGAAGTCCTGGCTGAGATTATTCTCAAACTGACTGACCAGTTGTCGACTGAAGAGGCCAACACTTCTTTGTCCAGGACTCAGTCCTGATTCAGACCGTCAGAGGGATGGGTCAGTCTGCTGACCCGCCACCTCTGGTCGATGACCAAGACCTGGAGCAGCCTCTCTGTTCGCTGACCCCCTCAGAGCCTTGCTGCCAGTCCCCCTGGTGGTCACGTTCTTTGGCCGTTTTCCCATGGGTTTAGTGGCTCCGCCGACATCAGCAATCCTGCTGTAGACACCATGAGAAGCAGCACCACTGCTACTTTTTGTCCTCGGGTGAGGAGAGGCTTTGGTGCAAATTGCGTCGATGCTGCGAGGGCCTCACATGGTAACAGCTGGTGTTCACTGGAATGAAGTCGACCCCGGCTCTTACACTGGCCATCACCTGGCTTTCACTGACTGGCCAACGCCTTCTCTGCCTAGGAAGCTGACCAAGATTGTCCTGGCTCAGCAGACCCCGGCGTCACCACCGATTCTGGTGGAGCCACAACCTAAACAGCCAACCTCTGGTGCTGTGACTAAGGAGTCTCGGCAGGTCAAGAGGCTTCCCCAATCTGCTGTTGTTCACCATCACTCCTGACTACCCTCGGAGGGTCAGTGAGGATGCCAGTGGTTGACCACTTTTCACTGACTCTTCGGAGTCCGAGGGTTCCTCCCTGCACTCCCGTCCAGTTACCAAGGAGTCGGTGGGGGGGGGGGAATCTCTCAACTGAAGAAGGTCCTACTTCCATTCTGGGTCTTCATCAACTGATCTCTAAGACCACAGGGATGAAAATGGAGCTCGTCCAGAAATGGGCCTGTTAACTGCTAACCAAGATCCTTGACCTGGGGAAGGGGGGGATTCTCCAATGGAGGCCTTCCCGGTGTCAGAAGCCATTTTTGGCACTGCCCTGGAGTTCTGGCAGCGCCCAGCTTCCTGCCCTGTGCCCTCCTCCCAGATGGCCCACAAATACGCGCTGGTTCCCTCTCGAGATTCCCTGAACACCCCTTGACTGAGGGTCTGGTGGCAGATTCAGTGTTCAGGCGCTCTGGCAATACTGGGGACATCGATAAGCCACCTGACAGTCCCAAAAATTGGACCACATGGCTAAAAAGGTGTACGCTGCCTCCTCGCTTGGTCTTCGCCAGGCAAGCTCAGCCCTTCTCATGGCCCACTTCTCCCATACCCTGCTGGGCACCATGGATGATGTACTTCCTCATCTCCCGGTGGACCTCCAGACTTCGGTCAGACAGGTCCGGGACCAGGGCTGGGCTGTAGCAAAACCGCTCCGGACTGCTATGGACATTGGGGGCTCTTGTGCCTGCTCTGTGGTAGCCTCAGTGGCCATGCGCCGCAGGGCTTGGCTGAGGATCTCGATCTTCACGGCAGACACTCAGCACAAGTTGGCAGATGTTCCTCTCCTGTTCACCGACTTGTTCGGGCCCAGAGCCAAGGGCCATCTCACCCGCATCGAGAAGTCCAGTGCCACCTTGGACTCTGTGACATCTGCCCAGAAGGATCGCAAGGTCTCCAAGCAGCAGCAGAAAATGAAACCCTTTTGGTCCACCTCTAGATCTTACTTGAGAGGGCTCTTGCAGTGGTAATTACATATAGGACTGACATCGGCGGCGGCCAGGACCTGGAAAAATTTCCTATCTTGGTCCTGGTGGTGGGCCATGCGACGCAGGTGACTGGCTTCAGATGACATCGGTATAAAGGGCGGTCCCAGACACCCGCCCAGTTCTTCCTGCCAGCTAGCTCGTGCAGCCGCTGTGTAGTTCATATCGCCAGTCCTGTTGCTTCGCCGGTTTTTCCGAAAAGTATCAGTATTTTGTTGTTTCTTCATCAGGTGAACGTCGGTACATGTCATCCCCTTCAAAAAATAAGTGCGACTCGTGCGGCGCCCAGCTGCCTCACAAGGACGGTCACTCCCTCTGCCTTTTCTGTTTAGGCCCCGACCACGCGGTCGACAAGTGCCCGCACTGCCTTCATTTCAACACGGCCACCCGCAGACGACGCCAGCAGTCTCTAGAAGCCCATCTCCAAAAAAAGATGTCCGCAATGGAGAAGGAGTTGAAGAAGCACCGGCAGGCGTCGACCTCCCCTGAAGGACACAAGAAGCGGGACAAAGAAGGCACCGGAAGGCTCTTCTCCTCCGCGACTCCGGCTGGAGCTGGCCAAGGTAACGCTCCCTCCGGGATCGCCCGACAGCAGCCTCCAAGGCTTTGGAGGAGGCGCCGTCCCGCCCATCGGTTCGCTGCTACAGCCCACCGGTGCCTCCGGCAAAGAGGCTTTGGCCCCAGTACCGCTACAGGCTTATGCTCACTGGCTGGCACCCATAAGTCGGACGCCGGCCTCCGATGTCCGCCGGGAGAAGGCTACTAAGACGCCCGACCCTTCGGGCGGCGACGGCAGTGTCCCTCGGATCGGGCCGCTTCCATCTCGGCCCTGGCCCGACGAGGGACCCAAGTCGGACGCCAGCTCCTCTGGTGTCTCAGAGGATCTGCCTCTGCCGCATCGCCGCCTCCTCCGACGTGCGCCGGCCCTGGTTTCTGCGGCAGACCCTGCTCTGTCTGTCGCTCCAGGTTCCCTGCAGCCTCGCTGCCGCCTGGGGAGCCCAAGTCCCTCTGCCTGACCCCAGAGACTTTTCCCCTCCGTCCCCGGGCGAGGCTCGGGACGCTGCTCTGCCATCGGATCCCCTTCCTACAGAGCTGGATCTGACGCCGATGCCGGCGGGGGATATTCCTCTTCCATCGGGCCCTCCACCCCACGGGCCTATCATGGTCGATCCGCCCGTGGAGTTCCCTACTGGACTGTCTTCTCCGGCAGCTCCTCCGGTACCTGGGTATCCGCTGTCTTATCCGACGCCGACTTACCCGGGTCCTCAGTATCCTGCACCACAGTACCCGGCGCCGACTCCACCAACGCCGCAGTACCCAGCTCCGGTATTCTCGCAGCCGGGTTACGGATACTCCCCTTACGGATTTCATCCGTACAACTATCCTCCTCCTCCTCCACCGCCCCCTAGGCCGCCGGTGGATCTCCAGGAGACTCTGGCCTCCTGGTGGGCTGAGGCCAAGGCTCAGCTCACCAAGGAAGTAGTCATCTTACGGCGACGGTGCCACCTCCGGCCCCTTTACGCCCCAGACGGCACACTCCCTCTCCACCTCCGGATTCCCGGGCTCTGCCTCCGGGATCCAGAGAGGCAGGTGGACACGCGCCCAGGGATCCCTCTAAGGAACACGCTCCTCCCCAGACAAGCTAGAGTCTTACTTGCTTCAAATTCCTCCTTCTTCTCTCTCGACTCCTTGAATCCTCCGATGGTTGTCTCGAGAAAGACGACGAGCCTCGCCTCCGTCCAAGCCCTGGCCGAGACTCCTCCTGTCTCTCCGGAGGATCCTTCCTTCACGGAGTTGCTCAGGAAGATCAGGAAGTCCATCAGTGATGCTTTTAGAGCCAGATCCTCAGCGGGTTAAACTCACGAACATCTGGACTCTGCCTCTCACGGCCCTACTCTAGTGCCACCCTGATCGAGCCTCATGCCCACTTTGTTTCCACTATTTGGAACAACTGTCGGCTTTAGCCCCACTTCCTCGAAGTCCAACAGGCTATACTCAGGCTCTGGAGGTGTAGACTTTTAGACTCTCACCCCTGCAGACTCAGCTGTGATTAGCAAGGCCACGGCCGAACAAAGCACACCAAACATTTGAAGTTGTCTCCTGGATAAGGATTCTGGCTTGGATCAGTATGGAAGGAAGATTTATGCTTCTTCCACACTGGGGATTAGGGCCCAAATTATGTAGCACATGGGGGATTACCAGAAGGCTGTCCTTGCCCCAGGCAGAATCTAAGATTGACCCTCACCTGACTCCTAAGTCAAGCAGGAGTTAGCCGACCTGGTCCGTTCTGCTCGCTTGACCAGTCGTCACATCTTTGAGGACGACTCTATGATGCAGTGGACACTGTAGGACAGAGCCTGCTCGCTGTAAGTTCGCTGCCACGAGCGGCTCCATGTGTCAGGTCTGGTCCCGAGGCAGTCAGCAATCCAAGAAGCACATTTCAGAGGTTCTGTGCTTTTCGGTGGTGATGTCAAGGACATCATCACTGACTTGCAGGAGAAGGGGACGGCCCTTAAATCTGTTGATTCAATGTACCGTCCCCATCCCCTGCAGCGATGTCCCTTTCGCAGACGCAGCCGGCCTCAAGCGAAACCTCAGGGAAGGTGAGCCACCAAATGTCGGGCCCCCACAGCTGCCAGGCCCCCGCCGCCCAAAAAAGCAGCGGGTGCCCCAGCTGCGGCGCTGCCTCACACCACCTGACTCCTTCCCTCTCCCACCGCCCCCGGACGCCCCGGAGGAACCGGTAGGAGGGAGATTCTCCTCCACCTTCCGGGCTGGGAGAGGATAACATCGGATTCATGGTGCTTTAGATCAGCAGAGGGGCACTCTATAGAGTTTCTGCAGAAACCTCCACGCCACCCCTCTGAACTCCTCTTACTCAAGGGACCATCTTCCTTGGTCAGGAGAAGTTTCTGCCTCTCGTGGAAGCAGGCCATAGAGCCCGCCCCCTCACCTTCACGGACGGGTTACTATTCATTTTTCTTGTACCAAAGAAGATGGGAGATGTCAGACCCATTCTCGATCTCAGCCCTGCACCTTTACGTGGAATACAAGAGGTCTAGATGCTCTCCTTCAAACCCTCTTACCCTTGCTTCTCGGCCGGCCAATGGCTTTGTGCACTGGATATGCAGGTTGCGCATCTGCACATCCGCGATTCGCCTTCGCACTGAAAGTACCTCAGGTTTGCGCCCAGGGGACCACTACCACCCGGCGCCCTTTGGTCTTTCCTCGCTCCCCGAGTTTTTGCCAAATGCCTGGCGGTGGTAGCGGCCCATCTGCGTACTTTGGGAGTTCAGGTTTTTCCCTACCTGGGCGACTGGCTCCTGGCAGCCCTGTCCACTGGAGGAACTCCTGCACTTTCTCTCCCTCACCCAGCAGGTTTTCTCTGGCCTGGGTATCACCATCAACCATTCCAAGTCTCACCTGAATCCTTCACAGAGGCTCCAGTTCATCGGGGCAGTCCTCGACACGACAATGTGCTAGGCCTTCCTGCCTCCGGACAGGGGGCCTCCTCCAGTCCCAGATTTCTCCTCCCATCGGAACACAGGAGGGTTCCGCGAGGTCGGTGTCTCCCTCCTGGGGCTTATGGCGGCTGCCATCCCGAGTTCTGCGCACAAGGCCCACATGAGGATCTCTCAGTGGACCTCCGCCTCAGTGGGATCAACTGGTAGACGACTTAGATCATCTGGTGCTGATGATCTCACTGGCGACAAGAGACTTGTAATGGTGGATGGTTCAGAGAACCTATTCTGGGGTTCCTTTTCTTCCTCCCCTCTCAGACTCTGACCACGGACGCTTCAGGTATGTGGTTGAGCTCCATCTGGGTTCTCACCAACCCAGGGCTTATGGTCAAAATTGAGTTAGTTCTCCACATCAGTGTGCTCGAAAGCCAGCAGTGCTGTATGCTCCAGGCCCTTCACCAGTACATCCTTCCCGGTCACCTAGCTATCCAAACAGACATGTGCGTGGTGTGGTACATCAACAAGCAGGGCGGGACTCAGTCCTACCCGCTATGCAGGGAAGCGATGAGGGTCTGGGAATGAGCGACTCTTCACAACCTTCACCTTACGACGATCCATGTCCCGGGAGTCTACAGTGTCCTGGCAGACAAGCTAAGTCATTCTTCAGCTCTACCACACGAGTGGGAACTAGATCAAAAAGTTCTAAAAAGCATCTTCCAGATTTGGGGGACTCCACAGATAGACCTGTTCACCTCCTTCCAAAACGCAAAGCTTCCAACCTTTTGCTTGCTCGCCCGAGCGAGGGCGCTTCTGAGCGACGCCTGTCTCTCAAACTGGAGGACAGTTTCAGTCTGTGCTTTTCCCCAATTCCTCTAGTCCTCGTGTGTTGCAGAAGCTCGCTTTGGAAGGAGCGAGAATGATTCTGATCGCTCCTTTCTGGCCCAGGCAAATCTGACTCACTCTTCTACAACAATACTCAGAGGTTCCTCCTCTTCCTTTATCTCGAGGATTGCTGACCCAGGATCAGGGGACCCTGGTCCATTCGGGACTCGAGTCCCTTCAACTTCATGCATGGCTCCTGCAGACCTAGCCCAATCTTGTTTTGGTGTCTCTCCTAAGGTGGCCGAGATTCTGGTGGAGGCTAGAAAACCCTCCACTAGGTCCACCTGCGCTATGAAATGGAAAAGATTTTCCATTTGGGCTGCCTCCAGGAACCTGGAGCCTTTCTCCTGTCCTGTGGCCATTCTGCTTGATTATTTGCATCATCTTTTTGACCTGGGTCTCAGTCACTCCTCTTTGAAGGTTCACATGGCTGCTATTTCAGCTACTCATGTCTCTTCTGATGATAAAACTTTTGCCCAATTGGAGGTATCCAAGACCTTTTTCAGAGGGGTCCTTCATCTCAGGCCCCCTGTTCGGACTCCAGCCCCCCCTTGGGACTTGAACTTTGTCCTCGAGAAACTTACCCTTCCTCCTTTTGAGCCTGCGGCTTCCGCAGAATTGAAGTTTTTATCGTGGAAGACGTTGTTCTTGGTGGCCATTAGTTCTGCTCGCAGAATTTCCGAGCTTCAGGCACTCATGTGCAAAATCCCTTATCTGATTTTTTCACAAAGAACGAGTAGCTCTTAGCACGAATCCTAGGTTTCTCCCGAAGGTGGTATCGGAGTCCACCTTAAATCAGTCTATTGAACTACCTGCCTTTTTCACGCAGTACTCCAATCAAGGAGAATACTTGCTCCATACCATGGATGTCCATAGGATTCTGAGATACTACACCGATAGGACGAAGGATCTCAGGAAGACTGATCAGTTGTTTGTCTCTTTTGCTTACTAAAGGAAAGGCAGTGCTGTCTCCAAGCAATGCTTATCAAAGTGGTTGGCTCATTGCATCACTTTCTGTTATGACAAGTACAACAAGACCCTACTGGGTCAAGTCAGAGGCCACTCTACTCGAGGAGTAGCTGCCTCTTCGGCTTGTTTCAAGAACGTGTCTGCGGCAGACATCTGTGCTGCTGCCACTTGGACTTCCGTCGACACATTTACTAAACATTACAGTTTGGACATTGCCTCTCGCCATAGAGCCGGCTTCGGGTTAGTGGTCTTGCAAGGCCTCCTTTCTTGAGGTTTGCAAGTTTGTTTGCTACTTCTTGGAGTAGTTCCTCCTCCCGGTGCCTTTCCATTTGTTGCAGACTGCTTGGGATTCTGTCCTATATGTAATTACCTACTGCAAGAGCCCTCTCGAAGTAAGATAGTACAGTTATGTAAGAACTTACCGTAACAGTAGATCTTCGAGAGAGGCTCTTGCAGTAGGTAATACTTTCCCACCCTCCATCCCCGTAGGCTTTTTCAGCTCCTTTTCCATTGAAGGGAATATCTGCTTCTCTCTCGTCCAGGCCTTCCGAGCCTGTGGTGGGAAAGAACTGGAAGGCAGGCGTCTGGGACCGCCCCTTTATACCGAGGTCATCTGACGTGGGGGCGGTCCCCGCCAGGGACTGCTAGCTAGAAATTTTTCCGGTGGGGTCTCAGGCCCCATCGCTAGTCCTATATGTAATTACCACTGCAAGAGCCTCTCGAAGATCTACTGTTACGGTAAGTTCTTACGTAACTGTACTTTCACGTCCCGGGGGTCGAGAACACATTGGCAGACCACCTCAGTCGGTCGTCTGCTCATGCTCATGAGTGGGAACTGGATCGGGGGTGGCAGACGATATCTTCTTAGCTGGGGAATGCCACAGGTAGACCTGTTTGTGTCTCCTCACAACACAAAACTTCCCACCTTCTGCTCGCTCGCTTCAGGGTGCGACATTTTTTGGAGAGATGCTCTGTCTCTAGACTGGAGGGGCAGATTCGTCTATGCCTTCCTCCTGATTCCAGTGATTCTGAGGGTCTTACAGAAACTCAGATCAGAAGGAGCTCGCATGATCCTAATTGCTCCTTTCTGGCCCAGGCAAGTTTGGTTCTCTCCTCTGCAACTGTATTCAGAGGAACTTCCTCTTCCTCTGTCGCAGCTTTTGCTGACCCAGGATCAGGAGACCCTGGTCCATCCAGGCTTCAAGTCCCTTCAGTTGCATGCGTGGCTCCTGCAGACGTAGCTCAAGCCCGGTTTGGGGTTTCCCCGCTGGTGGCTGAGATTCTGGTGGAGGCCCCATGAAGTGGAAACGGTTCTCTATTTGGGCCGCCTCCAAAGATTTTTGTTCCTTTCTCTTGCTCTGTTGGGCAGCTTCTGGATTTCTTGCGCCATCTCTTTGATCTGGGTCTCAGTCATTCCTCTCTGAAGGTTCACATAGTGGCCATCTCCACTTACCATGTTCCTTCTGAGGACAGAACCTTTGCGCAGTTGGAAGTCTCTAAGACTTTTTTGAGCGGGGTTCTCCATTTGATGCCCCCTATTCGTGTTCCTGCCCCTCCTTAGGATTTTAATTTTATTCTTGAGAAGCTTACTCAGCCTCATTTCGAGCCAGCAGCCTCAACAGACCTAAAGTTCCTTTCATGGAAGACTCTCTTCCTAGTAGCTATTACTTCTGCTCGAAGAATTTGCCAGCTCCAGGCCTTCATGTGCAAAATCCCGTACTTGATTTTCCACAAGGAACGTGTGGCTCTGCGTACCAACCCTAAGTTTCTCCCTAAGGTGGTAGCGGAATCTACGCTGAATCAATCCATTGAGCTGCCTGCATTCTTACGCAGCACTCCAATCAAGGGGAGTACCTCTTGCACACTTTGGATGTTCACCAAATTCTAAGATAGTACACCACCAGGATGAAGGATCTCAGAAGGACTGACCAACTGTTTGTCTCTTTTGCACGTAAAAGAGAAGGCAATGCTGTTTCTAAGCAATGCTCATCTAAATGGTTGGCTCATTGTATCACTTTCTATTACGACAAGTACAAGAAGACCCTGCCAGGTCAAGTCAGAGGCCACTCCACCAGAGGGGTTGCTGCCTCCGCTGCTTGTTTCAAGAATGTATCAGCTGCTGACATCTGTGCAGCCACAACTTGGGACTTCTGTCCATACCTTTACAAAACATTACAGTTTGGACATTGTCTCTCGCCGTAGAGCTGGCTTCGGGTTGGCTGTTTTGCAGGGTCTCTTCCTAAGACCTTCACAGCCAGAGTGTCTACATTTGAGTAGTTTTCTCCTCCCGTTTGCTTCTTCTTTGTTCCAGACTGCTTGGGACTCGGTCCTATCTGAAATTACCTACTGCAAGAGCCCTCTCAAAGTAAAAAAGTACAGTTACGTAAGAACTTACCATAACAGTAGGTCTTCGAGAGAGGCTCTTGTAGTAGGTAATACCTTCCCACCCTCCATCCCCCTAAGCTTTTTCAGCTCCTTTTCCGGGGAAGGAAACATCCACTTCTCTCTCGTCTTGTCTTTTTGGCTTTTGTCGGGAAAGAACTGGAAGGCGGGTGTGGGGGACCGCCCCTTTATACTGACGTCGGTCACCTGACTTGGGGGCAGTCCCCTGCCAGAGACTGCTAGCTAGAAGTTTTTCCGTGGGGTCCTGACGCCTGCCGGCTTCAGTCTTCTCTGTAATTACCTACTGCAAGTGGCTCTCTCGAAGATCTCCTTTACAGTAAGTTCTTGCGTAACTGCAATTTTCTCTTTGTATACTTCAGTGTGTTATTTCAGATTTCTGCTTCAAGTGCACTTAAAAGTTGTTTTTAGCACTGTAGTAGATACAATGTTATTTCTCCCCCTCTGCCCCCCACCCCAAAAAAAAACGGTATCGGGGGTCAAGTAAATATATGATAATATTTTCATAAAATAGTGGTGTATGTTTAGGGGTTGCGTGTTATTGTTACTCAGTTGCATTTCTGTTCTTGGTGAGATTGTTGCTGACTGGCCTGTTCCTTGCTTCTTTGAATTAATTGGAAATCATTCAAATAAATGCAAGTGAGCATAGAGCCTCTTAGTGTCAGCAACCATGCACACCGAGACCGAAACATCACTGGAATAGATTGAGGGTGCGCACCTTTTAATTTAACGATTGATTAATGAGATGATAAATTGTTCATGTTACTTAAACACATAGATGAAGTCGGTAGCCACGCCCCTGATGAAGAGGTATTGCACCTCGAAGCGCTGGGCTGGTATGACTGATTTTTTTTGAACCTGTTACTGAATTTGTATTGTGCATACTCTGATTCCTCAATAGAGTTACCGTGTGTATTTTCAGTACAACTACATTTTAATTTTACACAGTAAAGCAACATTTTCAAATCTTATGCATGGAGTGCTGGTTTTATTTATTATTTCATGGTCAGCAGACCTCAGCCAAAGTCAGTGGCCTCGGTCATCCGTAAGCTTGGGGAAAGAGGCTCTGGTGACTCCTCGACTGGACCCTCCTCCTCCAAGCCTGCCCAGTGACAGGATGAGGGATGCCTCCCTCATGCCTGTCACGCCTCCCCTGGTGGTCCGGCTCCACCACTTCCTTTCCACCTTGTCCACTGTTACCATGGACAGGTGGGTTCTCTGAAGTGGTGGGTCAGGGTCTGCCTGTGGAATTCGAGCTGTACCCTCCATGCCGAGCCTGCACCCCACGGGAGGACTTGGTATCCGCAGGCATTGTGTCAGCTCTCAGAGATGACATAGCCCAGCTCCTGCTGCAGATCCTCGGGAAAACCTAGGGTTTGTCTTCAGGTACTTCCTGGTGCCAACACGGACGGGGGGCTGACACCCCATTCTCAATCTGCACAACCTGAACAGGTTTCTCAAGTCACGCACCTTCAGGATGGTAATTGTCTCAGATCATACCATCTCTAGAGCAGAACATGTAGTTTTGCTCCCTGGATCTTCAGGATGCTTTCTTCAATGTCCTGATCCGTCCGTCACACTGAAGTTTCCTCCGTATCCGAGCTGAGGTAGCCCTCTACAAGTTCCAGGCCATGCCATTCAGCCTATCCTCGGCCCCCAGGGTCTTCAAGTGCATTGCAGTGGTGGCAGCTTACCTGAGGTGCCGAGGGGTCCGGGTTTACCCCTACCTGGATGACTGGCTAATCACAGGTCCCTCCCGATGGAAAGTGGAGCAGTCCAGGGACCTGGCCCTCTAGACCTGCGTTTCCCTTGGCCTCCTGGTCAACAAGGCTAAATCAGAACTCGTTCCTTCGCAGGTGATCAGCTTCATCGGGACGGAGCTTTACTCTTCCAGCACAAGAGCCCGGCTCCTGATGGACAGAGTGGAGGTTCTCTCCTCCTTTGCCCAGTCATTTTGGGTTGGCCAATTGCACCCTGCCCAGGACTTCCAGCGCCTGCTAGGTTACATGGCGGCCTGTACCAGCGTGGTCCGATGGGCACACTGGAGAATGCGCTCTCTGCAGTGGAAGCTGGCCAGCCAGTGGCCTCAGTGCAAGGGTCACTTCGGCCATCTGGTCACTATGACCCAGCGGATGTGGGAACGCCGTCCAGTGGTGGTTAATCCCAGAGCATCTGTAGGAAGGGATCCCGTTTGTCTACCCAGGGCTGATGGTCATCCTGATCCTCTGTCGCGGGCTGGGGTGCCCACCTGGGAGAACAGAGTCCACGAGCTCTGGACCCCCGAGGCATCCCGATGCCGCACCAACCTGGTGGAGCTCCGAGCAGTTCAGCTGGCACTTGACTGCCTTTGCTCCTTACATCCAGAACAGGTGATTCAGATCCAGACGAACAACACCACGACCATGTATTACCTCAACAAACGCGACGGGACGCACTCCCTCTCTCTGTGCAAGGAAGCTATCTGCGGGTGGACTCTCGTGCGCAGCCTGGAAGCGATCTTCTTGCCATCCATGTGGCAGGAACCTCCAACCAGCTGGCGGATGCCCTCAGCCATGTGAGCAAGGCATCTCATGAGTGGTCTCCAACCAGAGGTGGTACACAGTCTGTTCTTCCAGTGGGGCACCCCTGAGGTGGATCTGTTCACTTCCAGCTAGAATGCAAAGCTAAGGCTGTTTTGTGCTCGCCACCCCCCCCACCCCCAAAGCAGGGAATGCAGCAGGGAGATGCCTTCTCGAGGTCCTGGACCCCAAGACTCTTGTATGCCTTCCCTCCACTTCCCTTGATCCACAAGGTGATCCTCAAGACCAGGAGGGACAAGGCACAGGTGATTCTGGCAGCTCCAGACTGGCCGCTCCAGCTTTGGTACCCTGATCTCCTCAGCCTCAGCTGTAGGCTCCCGAGGTGTCTTCCTCTACTCTTGGACCTGCTCTTCATCATTCAGGGGAAGGTTCTCCATCTGGACCTTCAGTCCCTGCACCTGACAGCCTGGTTCCTGAGCATCTAGAGTTCCAGGCTTTGGGTCTCTCCAGAGATGTCCTCACTGTCGTGGAGGCATCTCTGAAGGAGTCAACCAGGAAATGCTATGCCTTCAAGTGGAAGAGATTCTCCATTTGGTGTTGGGGCAAGGGGTTTTGGGCCCTTTGTCCTGTCCAGTGGCTAGCATCCTTGATTTCCTGTGGTCCCTCTCTAAGTTGGGCCTTCGGTCAGTGACCCTGAAGGTGCATCTGGCAGCCATCTCTGCTTACCAGGCATGGGCTGGTCAGCCGTCTGTGACACAGGAGAAGGTTGCGTGGCATTTTTTTCATAGGCCTTGACCACATTTCCCCTCCGGTGCATGAACCACCACTATCATGGGACTTGTTGCTGATTTTGGCAATGCTCATGGGCTCCCGGGTCAGATCTGAAAATAGGCATCTGTCTGTCTAGTGTGCTTACCTGGTAAACAAAAGCTAAATAAATAAAGCCATTCAAACTGATGCACAGGTGTGACATGTCTCATCTTTCGTGGAAAACCGCCTTCTTGGTGGCTATCACATCAGCCAGAAGGATCAGTGAGCTCCAGGCGCTTTCAGTGGATCTCCTTACCTGGTCTTCCACGTGGACAAGGTTGTCCTGCACCCCAACCGAAATTCCTTCCAAAGGTTGTGTCGAGTTTTCACATAGCAAGTGATTAATCTGCCGCGCATAGTTTCTCGCCTCACCCTTGGAGGCCGAGCACAGGCTCCGTGCTTTGGACCTGAGAGCGAAGCCATTATCACCAAAGAGCACACGGGTTGGAGTACAGGGAGAGGTTCAGCAGCTGTTTGTTACCTATGCTGAAGCTGCACCTGGCAGACATGCAGCTAAGCAGACGATTGGCAGGTGGATTGTAACCTACATTGATCTCTCCTATAGGTTAGCAGGTAGGGAGCCTCCCGTAGGGCTAAGGGCTCATTCCACCTATCATACCACTGCGTTGGTGGCGGCTTCCAGGGACGTCCCTATCCAGGAAATCTGCAGGGCTGCTACGTGAGGTCCCGTGACACCATCATTTCCATTACCACATTGACTTTGAGTCACGCCAGGATGCTGGTTTTGGGGCCTTAGTTCTCAGTCTCTGCGGTTTGTGCCTTGCCTCCCTCCCTCTGGAGGGCTACTGAGATCTGCCAGAGTGGTGGATGGAACATCATATCCACGTCGCTAGAAAAACAGGTTACTCACCTGTAACAGTATTTCTAGGAGTAGTATATGATCATCCACATGGACCCACCTGACCTCCCTTAGCTTTGGCGCACAGCTCTGCTTTCAGCAGACAAGATCTGGCATCTTGGGCCGGAGCAGAGGGAGTTACCACCCAGGTGGGTAGAAGGAGCCAGCTTAGACATTTCCGGCAAGATTTAAAGGGGAAAGGCAACTGCCAGAAATGTGGATGAACATTATATACCACTCCTAGAACTACTGTTACAGGTGAGTAACCTGTGTTTTTAGTTGCTATTACATCAGGTAGACATATTTCAGAGTTACATGCACTGATGTGCAAAGAACCCTTCCTGAATTTCCACAAAGATAGGGTCTCTTTTACGTACTAATCCTACATTTTTGCCAAAAGTAGTGTGAATTTATGTTGAATCAAGCCATACACTTACCAGTGTATTATCTGGAGCCATCTAAACCAGGATAATCCCTGCTCCATACTTTGAATCTACATAGAATGTTTAAATATTCTTTTTCACACTAAACCTGTGCGCAAATCAGAGCAACTCTGTTTTTTTTTGGGTTTTTTTTTGCCCCTGGGAAGTCCTGAGTGTGATAGTGTCTCACTCCATGAGGGGTATGTCTGCCTCTGTGGCATGCTTTAGAGGTGTTTCAGCCATTGATTTTTATGAAGCTGCTACTTGGTCCACTGTTCATACCTACACTAAGCATTATTGCCTGGACATAGTGTCTAAAAACCTAAGCAGCTTTGGCCAGGCTGTTGTTCAGGGACTGTCCTAAATGCATATCATTTATTGCCTCTTCCCCACTTGCCTCCCAGCTGCTGGGGACTCCTTCCTGTGTGTAATGACCTGCTGCAAGAGATTTCCTCAGTGAAGATAGTACAGTTGCGTAAGAACTTACCTCAACTGTAGATCTTAGAGAGAATCTCTTGCAGCAGGTTATGCTGCCCCTCCCTCCGCCCCCCTTACTTCCTGTTTCAGAAAGTTAACATGCTCCTGCTTTCTCCAAAACATTATTTGTAAGGGCTCCCTATTTCTCCCTGGTTTCCCTTGGTTGACCTAATGACCATATCATCATTTACGGTCGCTGAAATGGAAAAGAACTAAGGAGCATCTGGGACCGCCCTCTTTTATACCTGTCAGGACACATGTGGTATCGTCGGGGGCGGTCCCAGGTGGACTGCTTATAAATCATCCAGATGGATTCAAGCCTGCAGCTGGAATATTCCTATATCTAATGACCTGTTTCAAGACATTCTCTCGAAGATCTACCGTTACGGTAAGTTCTTACTCAACTGTACTTTCCACCTGAACCATTCAGTCTCCCTACCAGTCTGTTTCACAGCTAACTGCAGCTCAGGTGAGCAAAAGTTATACAGCCTGAATGTCAAGAGGGTGCTCCACCAATATCTTGACCTCACCAAGGTTTTTAGGCCAGAACATACAGTTGTTCTGACCTACGGAGAAGTGGGCAAAGGTAGGCCAGCTTCCAAGGGAATCATTGCACGGTGGATAGTCTCGTGTATATGGTTTTGTTACAGCAAAGCTGGCAGGCAGCCACTTCAGGGCCTCAAGGCACACTCCACTCGTGGCACAGCTGCATTGGTGGCAGCTGCAAGGGACATTCACCTATTGGAGATCTGCAAAGCATCACACCTGGAAAACTGTACACACTTTCACAAAGCACTACTGCTTGGACATACGGTCCAGAAGTGATGCCAGGTTTGTCATTGGAGTCCTGCAAAACCTTTTCTCTAAGCAGGTTCTGTATCCAACCTCCCAAGGTACTGCTAGGTAGTCTGCGCTAGTTAAGCATACTGAAGGATTCCAGGGATTTGAAGAAAAAATTACTTATCATAGAAATGTTTCTTCCAGGGGATCCCTCAGTATGCTTAAACCTCCCACTGCCGCCTCTTTCAGAACCAGAGTGGGGTGCCTGCATCCCTGCTGGTCACTTCTTATCCCATCTGTTATGCATGTTAAACTTTAATGTAGCAAACCAGCCTGTTCTGTTCTCCTTTCTGATAAAAACTGGTATTTTAAGCTACCCCTTTGGGGGAATTTTTTGTTGGGATAGCATAGTTAGGGGATCTTCATCCCGTTAGGCTGTGTAATGAATCTAAGTGATTTAGAATGCAGCAGCATCTAGGGGCAGGAGTTTGAATTGCTGCACGGGCCAGTGATGCAGTCCATCATTTGCATGTGTTCCAATCTCTCCAGAGCAGTTTAACACAGAAGGCTGACTGCATTAGTTCAGCAAACTGAGGGGTTCCCCTGGAAGAAACAACGTTACTGTGGTAATTTTTCCTTTTTGGTTGCTATTATTCAAACAACATGAAGTCTTGCTATATTATGACATATGCAGAGAGTCCCAACTGCTCCGGAGGTGAAAAAGTTAACTTTCCATGCCAGGCATGGAACGCTGAGCTTGAGCTCGGTTGAAAACTCTGTCTGTCTGTTCTTCAAACTCAAACCGTCAGATTCTTTACTCTGCCTCACTGAACAGTCGCTCCGGAGATTTCTCCTTCTGCTCGGTTCATTTTGTCGGTTAAAGTATTATTTTCGCGTTTTTTTGACCGAATTTAAACCGCAACCGGTCGGTTCAAACTCGGTCTGTGGTATTTGTGAGTACTAGATAGGTTTACATTATTTCTCTTCTGTGTGGAACTTGTAAACTGTTATCGGTTCGCTCTTGAACCGATCAGGTTGTTTAAAAATATTTTATTCTATCATTTAGAGTGTGGTTACCGGTTCTTATCGGTTCTAAAAAAAACGGAATTTCTTATGATTTTTTCCATGACCCGTGACACGGTTGGGAACCGATAAGAGGGTCTTGCTTGGCGGATTGCCATAAATGGGCAAGTTTGGTTAGGACTGGCACTATGTCTGAGAAACCCAAAAGAAAAACCGGGCCCACTGGGTTTCAACACTGCAGTGTGTGTGGGGAAGCCTTTGCCAAGGCTGACCCCCATACCACCTGTTTGTCTGGGGTTTGACCATCTCAGTGCAGACTGCCAGATTTGTAAAAATTTTCCTGCAGCTACCCTGGATAAGAGAGTTGGTAGGCTCAGGGAAAGGGAGGCCAAGAAGTCCGCTGACCCGGATGGCCAGCCCAGTTCGGTTCCAACCGAACCAGAGGGAGTGCCGTCTGACCGGGCCGAGACTTCCTTTGGCAAAAGGAGAGCCAACTCTGAGGGGTCGGTTCCAGCAAAAGGACTAGAAAATCAGCTGGTGTGGAGCCAAACTTTCCTCTCCAACCACTGAAGAGAGAGATAGCCGCCGATTCAGATTGTCCAGTCGGCTTTCTCCGGTTCCACCGGTGCCATCAGGTAAGCGCCTGTTCGCCGGTTCCACCGGTTCAAGACTACGATTTAGAGGAATATTATGAACCGGAGGGGAAGAGGAGTATGAGGAGAGTGAATGTGGATTTGAAAGTCTGATGTGCCCATCGACCTGGACATCTCCCCAGACAGACCTTCAGGAGTGTCCCTCCTAGGCTTTCTGAGTCCCCTTCTCATTTTATTTTCTATAAAAGTGGTTGAAACCCTCCAGCTCCCTATGGAGGAAGCTGTGGATGATCAAGAAGAGCCTGACTATGTGGAAATGATGGATATCCCAGAGTTAGGAGACTGTCTATTCCCTTGCATAAATCTTTTGGGAAACAGACTTTTAAAATTCTAAAAACTCCTCACACTATACCTCCTGTGGATAAGAGAATGGACAAGAGGTACACATTGTCAGGCTCTGATACGGAGTTCCTTACACAACAATGCAGCCATGTTGGGATAGTGCAGGCTGCAGCCTGTGACAAGGCAAATATCCCCTTGGCCTCACACCCCTGGACAAGGACTCCAGGAAGGTTGATGCCATGGCAAAGAAACAGTACATGGCAGCATCCTTGGGACTCAGACAGGCAAATTATATGGCTTATGTTGGTAGATACCAGAAATCCAGATGGGATACTGTTATGGCTCTAGCAAAACAGGTCCCTGGCCAGCTTGCCAAGGAGCTGGAGCAGGTGGCTGCTGATGGTATTGAGGCATCCAAGGTGCAATTCCATGCTGCAGTGGACTCAAATGATGTGTCATCAAAAGTCATCTACATCTGTGGCTCTTCGCAGGATGGCTTGGCTCAGATGCTTAGCCTGTCACAGGATACCCAGACTAAGGCCATGGATTTTCTGTTGTGGGTAATTCTCTGTTTGGGAGCAGACAGAGAATTACATGAAGAAATGGATGAGTATAGGACCACCTATAAGAGTGCACAGGCCAAGGAAATTCAGGCACTCCTCAAAGGCAGCTTCCCAGGGCAGGGGCAGGCCTTTCATAGGCCTTTACCAAGCCCAGGCTTCCTCTGCTTTTGCCCAGAGGGGTCCTTTAGAGGGAGAGGCAGACGGGTGCAAGCAGGCCTGTTTCCACCCCTCAGCCCAAAGCCCCTGCCAAGCAGGCACCCTGATGGGGTTGCCAGGGCCGATTCTCAGCTACCTGTAGGGCAGGCTGGCTTACTTTGTCCAGGACTGGGAGTCTCTGACATCAGACAAGTGGGTCCTGGAAGTAGTAAGCCAGGGACTGGTTCTCAGCTTCAAAAGTTTCCAAAGATGAGAACCAGATCTTTTCCACCTGCAAATCTTTCAGGGGCACTTGCCCTAGAGGCAGAGGTCTCTTCCCTCCTGGCTCTCAGAGCCGTGGAAAGGGTTCCACCCCTACATCAGGGCAAAGGGTTGTACTCCAGGTACTTCCTTACCCCAAAAAAGACAGGAGAATGGCGGCCCATCCTGGATCTCAGATACTTAAACAAGCACCTTTTAAAAACCAAAATTCAAAATGGTGACTCTGGCAATTATTCTACCCTCTTTAAGGCCAGAGGACTGGCTAGTGTCCCTGGACCTCAAGGATGCCTACTTCCATATTCTCATCAGAAGCTCCCATCGAAAGTACCTCAGGTTCGAGCTGCCCTCAGGCCATTACCAGTTCAGAGCAATGCCCTTTGGCCTCACCTCTGCTCCAAGGGTGTTCACAAAATGCCTGGCAGTAGCAGTTGCTTCTCCAAGAAGGCAAAAAATTGCCATCTTCCCTTACCTGGATGACTGGCTCATAGTAGGCCAGTCCCCAGACCAGGTCAAGTTACATCTACAGATAACTCAGCAACTGCTCACCTCTCTAGGTTTCCTTCTGAATCTTTCAAAGTCAGTTCTAGAGCCTGTTCAGCTCCTCACCTTCATAGGCACAGAGCTGAACACACAGAAAGTCAGAGCCTTCCTCCTTTTGGACAGGGCAAGGACCCTGGTCTCTCTGGCCTCCTCATTCACCCTGCAGGTGTCTTGACCAGCAAGGCATTTTCTACAGCTCCTGGGGCACATGGCTGCTTCTACAGCAGTGGTGCAGGGAGCAAGATTTCAGATGAGGGACATTCAGTTCCATTTGAGAGCCTTTTGGTCTCAAAGGAAAGACCCTCTAACCAAATTGATCCCAGTGACTCGAACCCTGATCCAGGCCCTACAATGGTGGCAGGATCAGAGCAATCTCAGACAAAGGGGTTCCTTTTGTCACCCAGTCTCAATCCTTAATCCTTACTACAGATGCATCCCTCTTGGGATGGGGAGCTCACATGGGCGACCTCACTACCCAGGGGTTGTGGTCCCCTCAGGAATCTCTGCTCCACATCAATCTGTTGGAACTCAGGGCAGTTTTTCTAGCACTTCAAGCTTTTCCAAGTCTGTTCAGAACAAAGTGATACAGGTCAGAACAGACACCACCACCACAATGTGGTACATCAACAAGCAAGGGGGCACTCGGTATACGGCCTTGTGCACCGAAGCAATGAAGTTGTGGTCTCTGGCTTACGCCCTGAACACCTCCCTTACGGCAGTTCACCTCCCAGGCAAGGACAATGTCCTGGCAGGTGCTCTCAGCAGGATTCTCAGGGCCATCAAGAATGGTCACTGGACCCCCTGGTCCTGGAGGTGGTATTTGCCAGATGGGGCACCCCACAGATAGATCTTTTTGCAGCCCCAGACAATCACCAACTTCCCCTTTTTTGCTGCAGGCCCCCAGTGTTGGGCTCAGTCCCTGTGGATGCCTTAGTCCTCAATTGGGAAGGGAAGTTTCTCTATACTTTTCCCCCTTCCCTCTGCTATTCAAAGTGCTAGTCAAAATCATGTCTCAACCCTGCAAGATGATCCTGATTGCCCAGGATTGGCCCAGACAACCCTGGTATCCACTCCTGCTGTCCTTAGCAGTCCATCTTCCTCTCTGTCTTCCCAGGAATCGCAACCTGTTAACCTGTGCTCAGGGGAGGGTTTGGTACCTGAACCTCAGATCTCTCAATCTCGAGGCCTGGCTCTTGAAGAGTTAGTTTGCTGATTTACACCTTTCCCAGGGTGTAATGGATATCCTGAAGGCTTCTAGAAAACCTTCTACCAGGGCTACTTATAATTCCAAATGGAAGAGATTTTCCATATGGTGCTCTGGAAAGCATATTTCCCCAGAATCTGCTGATTTACCCACAGTCCTGGATTACATGGTCCATCTAAATACCTTGGGGCTGAGACCAGCTACCCTAAAAGTGCATCTGGCAGCTGTGTCTGCCTTTATTTCAGCAGGTAAGCCCTCTCCTTTTTCAGCTCACCCTGTATGCTCCAGGTTTTTCAAGGGACTGCTTCACACCAACCCTCCGTTCAGGGACCCCAACCCTCCGTTCAGGGACCCTGCCCCTGCTTGGGACCTTAATGTTTGCATTGCTCAGCTTATGCAGCCCCCTTTTGAGCCTTTGTCTTCAGCAGAGCTTTAGTACTTGACTTGGAAAACTGTGTTTCTGGTAGCCATCACTTCTGCCAGATGCATAAGTGAATTACAGGCTTTGTCAGTGGAGCCTGATTTTATCTCCTTTCATAGAGATAAGGTGGTCCTCAGGACTAACAGGAAGTTCTTGCCTAAGGTGGTTTCAGATTTCCACCTTAATCAATCTATTTCTCTTCCTGTGTACTTCACTGACCATTCCTCCTCTGGCGAGAGGAGGCTGCACAGGTTAGATGTCAAAAGAGCCCTTAGCTACTATTTAGAGCATACCAAGGGTCACAGGTTTGACTCCCTCCAACTATTCCTCACTTATGGTGAGGCTGGTAAGGGGAAACCTGCCACTAAGAGATCCATTGCCAGGTGGATTGTCTCTTGTATCCAATTCTGTTATGAAAACTGGTAAGGTTCCTCCCTCAGGCCTGAGGGCTCACTCTACCAGGGGTACAGCTGCTTCCCTGGCTGCTGCCAGGGACGTCCCTATTCTAGAGATATGTCAAGCAGCTACCTGGAAAACAGTTCATACTTTTACCAAGCATTACTCCCTGGATATCCAGGCTAGGAGTGATGCCCGCTTTGGCACGGCTGTGCTTCATAGCCTATTTCCCAAGTAGGTTCTGTCCCTCCTCCATGGAGGTACTGCTTTGTAGTCTGCATATGTCATAATACAGTAAGACTTCATGTTGTTTGAAGAAAAAATTACTCACCTTAGTAATGTTTCTTCTATTGGAGTCTTGCTACATTATGACCTCCCCCCCTGCCTGCCCCTCTCAGAACCTCTGTTTTTGGGATGTGGGTGGGCAGTGCATTGTTGGCACTTAGTAGGTGCCCACCTTGTTGTTTTTCACCCTTCTTTTTTGGGGTGACTTGGTGTTGTGTTTTTCATTTTTTGGGGCTCCTGACTTGAGTCTTTGTTTTGGGACCAAAAAATGTGTTATGTTTAGTAGCCAGTTGGCTAGTGTAGGTTTACAGCTTCCACACAGGACCTCAGTGAGTTTAGCTCATAAAGATCTGACGGTTTGAGTTTGAAGAACAACAGACAGAGTTTTCAACCGAGCTCGAGCTCAGCGTTCCATGCCTGGCCTGGAAAGTTAACTCTTTCACCTCCAGAGCAGTTCGAAGGTTGGGACTCACTGCGTATGTCATAATATAGCAAGACTCCAATAGAAGAAACAACATTACTAAGGTGAGTAATTTTTTCTTTCTGCTCGAATGATTTCAGAGCTACAGGCTCTCATGTATGAACAGTCTTATTTGATTTTCCACAGAGACTGAGTCTTTGCGTACTAACCCTAAGTTTCTTCCTAAGGGGTGTCTGAGTTTACTTTAAATCAGTCCATCCACCTGCCTTTTTTCTAACCTCAGGAATTCTTCAGTATGATTAACTCTAGCAGTCAGCCTCCTGTGTTGAACTGCCCCAGAGATGAATGGAACATCTATTGGCTTGTGCCACCATTCAAACTGCTGCCCTTACCAACTGCTGCATTCTAGAATGCTCAGATTTAATTCTCTGCCTGCCTAGACACACACCTCGGAGACTGCTCCTCAGCGTGACTGAGGAAACATTTCTTTTCATCAAAAATAAGTATTCGTTTTTATTTCTGTATTAGTACTGTTACCTTTTACTTAGTTTTTATAGTTAGTGCTAGTTTTTAGTTATTTTTTACCTCAGTTAGTGGTACCTCATCGGTTCTCTGGGCTTAATTTGTTAGATTTTTTCCATTTAAAATACATTTAAAAACTTAAGTTGGGTTCCTCCTTGGTTGTGCAGTTTTGTTTAATTTGACAGATTTTGTGGTCTCTCCTGTGTTCAGGAACCGACCGCTTGACTCTGTGAACCCGCTTACTTAGGTTTTTCACCTCTTTTCCTCAGTTGGAAACTGAACTTAAGTTTATCTTATGAATTTTATGAACAAATATTCTGTGGTTATATCCGATAAGCCAAGGAAAAAGACTGCCCACCGGATTCAAAAACTGTTCTAAATGTGGAAAGGTCTTTGCTAAGACTGATAAACACGATTTGTGTTTATTTGCCTTGTATTTTCACACTTCCAGGCCGATTGTGATGTCTGTAAAACTTTTCCTGCAAAGACTGTAGAAAAACACCTTAAGCATTTTTAGGATAGAATGGCCTCTCCATTGGATCTGAGTGATCCTGCTGCAGATAAGACCAAAGAAAAAGCCAAGGATGTTAAATCTACCGCCCCTGAAAAAGGCAAAACATCAAAGCCGTGAAGGCCTGGGGAACCAGTGAAGGAAACTGTTCTGGCTAAGAACAAAGATAAGAAAAAGCATACTGAACCTCCAGCTGGAAGAGCAATGGAGCTCTTGGTTCCAAAATCATCCATGCCAACAGGGGTGTGCAGATTCCATTGCCCGACGTCTGAAGTTGACCAAAAATCTCTGTCGGGCAGATCCTTTGATCAGTTGACTTCAGGCCAAGGACAAGTGATTTTTTTTTTTTGTCTGAGCTGTATTGGAGGATATTTTTATCCCCCATCATCTGGCTGGCAGAGTTTTCTTTTTTTGCACATGTCCTTGCCCCACTCCCCCTGTTCCATCTCTCCATTTCACCTGCACACCATTCTGTTGGTTAAGCTTGGTGGGAAGCAGCACATAGAGAAGGCACAGAGTTAGAGAGTGAAGATGTCCACAAGCAGAGAGTAAACCAAGTGTTGTCGTGGGAAGCTAACACTGTCAGGCGAGTCGAAGTATGGTTGGAGCGAGAATAGGCAACATGGCCAAAAATGGCTACTTGGCAGCTTCCCTGAGCATTAGGCAGGCCAATTACATGGCTTGTGCTGTCCAGTATCAGAAATCTCTATAGAGCTCTGCCATGACTATGGTAGACAAAGCACCACCTAATTTGGCAGCTGACATGGTGGAAACTGCCAAATGTGGCTTAGAAGCCTCAAAGTACCAGTTTCACATGGCAGTAGATGCCAGTGATAATACAGCCAGGTGGATGGCAGTAACTGTTGCTTTGAGAAGGTTTGCCTGGCTCAGAACCACAAACCTGATGCAGAAGACACAGGCTAAAGCTGTGTATTTCCCTGTGGAGAATAACTTCCTATTTGGGGCCAAATCAGAGGCATACATGAAAAAAGGTAGATGAATACAGGATCACCTATAAAAGCAACACCGCAAAAGAAAAGGCCTCAACCTCCTATAGGCCGCAAGGAAGGGGAGGTAGAAGTAGGGAATATGGCAGACCATTTTTCCAAGCCCAGCATTCCACTGCTTACCAACAGCCATGGGGCTACTTCAGGGATAGTGGTAGTAGAGGTTCCAGAAGGGGGGACCAGACCCCACAGGCTGCAGCCCAGGCTAAACAGAACCCCTGATGTCAGTCAGGGTCACCTTCCCAATGCCAGTAGGGGGCAGGCTGACCCACTACTTCTAGACTTGGAAAACCATCACCACAGACAAGTGGGTGCTGGAGGTAGAGAGTCAGGGCCTAGCCTTTGGCTTCAGAATGTTCCCCAGACTAAAATCAAGGGTTTTCAGACCATCATCCCCCACAGAAAGGGCATTCCTGGAAAAGGAAGTGTCCAACCTGTTGCTGGCTAAAGCAGTGGAACCAGTTTCCCTCACCCAAAAGGGGAAAGGGTTTTACTCCAGATACTTCCTAACATTAAAGAAAAATGGGGAGTGGCGATCCATTTTAGACCTAAGAGCTCTAAACAAGCACTTAGCAAAGCCAAAGTTCCGAATGGTAACCTTGGCAATGATTCTTCCCACGCTTCAGCAAGGAGACTGGCTGGCATCACTGGATCTAAAGGATGCTTATTTCCACATTCCCATCAGAGAATCTCACAGAAAGTACCTCAGGTTCAGGCTACCTTCAGGACATTACCAGTTCTCAGCTCTGCCATTCGGCCTAACCTCAGCTCCCAGGGTATTCACAAAGTGTCTGGCACTCATTTGCACTCGGCCAATATTCATTTATTTGTAGATGACACTGTACTATATACCACAAATTCCTCTGTGGACTTGGCACATGAAAACCTACAGTGAGAATTAATTACCCTCCAGCATAATCTCATCAAACACAAGCTCCTCCTAAATGCTAAAAAACAAAAACAAAAGCCATGATCCTCTCACCAAAAACAGGCGACGGTCCAATACATATTCCCCAGATTGTAACGCTCCTTGATGAACCCCTTGAAACAGTTGAAACCTTTAAATACCTAGGATTCTGGCTGGATAATAAACTCAGCTTCCTGTGCCACCTGAATGAAGTTACAAAGAAATTAAGATAGCAGTTAGGCCTATTTTATCGGATTAAACATCTGCTTACCATAAAAGCTAGAAAAAGGCTAGTACAGTCTACATTCCTACCCATACTGGACTATGCTGACTTTCTCTACACACACATTGTCCCTTAACGGCGCTTAACAAACTAGACACTCTGTACCACCGAGCTCTAACGTTTATCCTTGATCTACCCCAGCATAGTCACCATTGCCTACTATACCAGGAATCGGGGTGGCCATCACTCTCAACCAGGAGGAAAAGAAATGCCTTACTCTGGATCTATAGAGCGCTTTCCAATAATCTTACATACATTTCGAATCTATTCCAATGAGCCAAGGGCTCTTATGATCTGAGATGTTTCTCTTTAATTTGTTTCAAGATTCCTAGAGTAAAAGCATATGGTTCAACTGCAATCAGTTTTTCACTCCCATCGCTTTGGAATACTATGCAAAGCTCTCTAAAACTATCTTCACTGCCAGGCCTTTTCACATTCAAAAACTTGCTGGCCATCTTTTTGAAGGAAACATGCAACTGTTTTAGACAACGCTGAGCCTTTAGCACCTAGCCTTATTATCAATTGCTACAACTAAATTTACCATAGGTCTGCT
This sequence comes from Neoceratodus forsteri, assembly GCA_016271365.2. NCBI lineage: Eukaryota > Metazoa > Chordata > Ceratodontiformes > Ceratodontidae > Neoceratodus > Neoceratodus forsteri. The sequence continues at coordinate 494,427,109 of JADMNL010000022.1, forward strand.
GTTATAGGGGACCTTCAGCTCTCCTATCATACTTTACCCTGACCCTTCTTACCCTATCCTTGCCCTCCGCGCCCCGCCTCCCTCTCCTGGTCTGCTAACATCGCATTGCAGAGATGTCAGGATGACTGGCTTCTCTCTTTTTTCTGTAAAACAATTGGTATCGCACATCGCCATACCTTGACAGACCAGTGTTAGGAGCCTTATGATCCTACTTGTAAAAAGTCTCCATTATTGTCGAGTATACCTTATCTGTGAATATATACTGTATTGTATTCTTATTTCTTTTGGTTTGTATAAGTGTCCAGGACCACTTTAAAAATGAGCTTGCTCAGTGGTATTTTCTCCTGGTTAAATAAAGTGATTGATTGCGTAGTGGTGGCACACTTGAGAAGGCAGGGCATCACGGTGTTCCCCTACTTGGATGACTGGCAAGTCACCACAACAAGTGGAGGCTCTCCGGTTCACTCAGGACACACTGGAGTCTTTAAGATTCTTAATGCCAAAAAAAAATCTGTGTTCCAACCTGCACAGGTACTGAATTTCATAGGTGCAGAACTGGATACCCTGCCAGGGAGGGCATTCCTCCCTCAGGACAGAATAGACAATATCATGCAGTTGTTGGGCACATGGCCACAGCAACAGGGACAGTGCAAGGCTGCAGGTTTCAAATGAGACATTAAGTGTCACCTCAGGGCACTTTGGTGCCAAAGGAGAGACTTCTCAAAGCTGATACCAGTTCCAGGCCCTGCAATGGTAGCAGCACAGAACCAACCTCAGGAGAAGGGGTCCCATTCAAAAAGGATTCCCCTTCTCTGATACGCACAACAGATGCCTTACTCCTAGGCTCGGGGGGCACATCTAGAAGAACACGTAGTGCACGGTACGTGGTCCCCTGCAGAGTCACTCGTACACATAAACCTTCTGGAACTCAGGGCAGTGCTCTTGACACTGCAATCCTTTGCATCCCTGGTAAGGGACAAGGTGGCACAGATCAGGACAGACAATACCACCACAATTTATTACATCAACAAACAGGGAGGAACAAGATCCGACCTGCTGTGAACAGAAGCAATGGAAATATGGAGTCTGGCATACTCCTTACAGGTGTCCCTGTCGGCCATCCACCATTCTGGGAAGGACAACACTTTGGCAGATGCACTCAGCAGAATCAACCAAAACCACCATGAATGGTCTCTAAACAGACAAGTGCTGGGAGGTGGTGTTCCACAGGTGGGGTACCCCAGAGATGGACCTTTTCACCTCACAGGACAACCATCATTTACCTCTATGCTGCCGCAGGCTTCCAGCAAAGGGCGCAGTGCCCATGGATGCTCTAGTGTTGGATTGGTCAGGGAGGAACCTGTATGGGTTCCCTTCATTTCCACTGTTACTCAGGGTCCTGATCAAGCTCAGGTCTTAGCCAGCTACCCTGATAGCCCCAGACTGGGCCAGGCAGCTGTGGTACTCGCTGCTGCTCTCCCTCTCAGTTGCCCAGCCCATACACCTCCCTCAGAGGCACAACCTTCTGACCTCCTCTCAGGATAGAATCCTGTATCCGAACCTCAGGTCTCTCAGACTCAAGGTATGGCTCTTGGACGACCTGGAGTACGCAGGCTTACACCTTTCTGAGGGTGTGCTCAGGGTTCTTAGGGGTTGTAGGAAAACCTATATCTCCAAATGGAAGAGGTTTTCTATCTGGTGTAACTCTAATGGGATATTACCTTCCCAGTCCTGTTGGACTACTCACCCATCTGCACTTCCTGGACGTACAGTCCACTACCCTTAAGGTCCACTTGGCATCAGTTTTGGCCTATCTTTCGGCCAGCAAAAAGTGTCGCTAGCTGCTAACCCTATTTTCAAGAAATTCTTTACGGAGTTGGCTCACCTGCATCCTCCCCATAGGGAACTGGTGCCTTATTGGGACTTCAGTGTTTGCATTGCCAAGCTAATGGAGCCTCCATTTGAGCCCTTGGCTCCAGCACATTTAAAGTTTGTCAGTTGGAAAGTCATATTCATGGTGTCTATCTCCTCAGTCAGGAGGATAAGTGAGTTACAAGCCCTGTGCATTGAACAGAACTATATCTCCTTCCACAAGGACAAGGTGGTGCTCGGGACTAACAGGAAATTCCTTCCAAAGGTAGTCTCTGATTTCTACTTGAATCAGTCTGTCACCTTGCCACTCTTCTTTACTGAACACTCTAGTTCAGGGGAATGCAGGCTACATAGCCTATATGTCAAGAGAGCTCTCAACTACTATCTTGACCACACTAAGGCCCATAGGCAGGACAAACTGACCTATAGGGACAAGGGAAACCAGCTTCAGAAAGGACATTTGCACGCTGGATAGTACAATGTATGCAGTTCTGCTACAGTAAAGCTGGTAAAAAGCCGCCTGAGGGCACATTCTACAGGGGCATTGCTGCTACAGTAGCAGCAGCCAGAGACATTTCTCTATTGGAAATCTGTAAAAAAGCTACATGGAGAACAATACATACTTTTACAAAGCATTACAGTTTGGATACACAATCTAGAAGTGATGCCAGGTTTGGCACAGCAGTGTTGCAGAGCCTGTTCCCTAAATAGGGTTCTGTGCCCACCTCCAAACGTACTGCTTCATAGTCTGCTAGAGTTAATCAAATTTAAGAATTCCTGGGGTTAGAAGAAAAAATTACTCACAGAAGTAATCTTGTTTCTTCCAAGGTATTGTTCAATATGATTAACTCTCCCACCCTACCTCCCCTTCCAGAACCAGTTGGCCTCTGGATTACAGCTGGTGTTTTTATTGTTTTAAGGGTCTTACACTGGGAATGTTGAGTTTTGAAATCCAGGTGGCTCTTCCTTCTTGTGATCCTATCTGGCATTACCAGGGGACAGATTTAAGGGAGGGGATTGTTACTGATAAAGATTTTTACTATTAATTTACAGTAGATCAGTAGGGGGTCAACACCTGTAGGCTTCAGTGAATCGGGAGTGTTGTAGAATGCAACAGTTGGTAAGAGCAACAGTTTGAATGGTGGCACGAGCCAGTAGATGTTCCATCATTTGCATAAGTTCCATTCATCTCCGGGCAGTTCAACACAGGAGGCTGACTACTAGAATAAAACATATTGAATAATACCTTGAAAGAAACAAGATTACTTCGGTGAATAATGTTTTCTTATTACCCAGGGCATGCCAATGCAGAGGAAGCACTGCTCCACTCTTTAGATGTGCATTGAATTCTGCATTACTATACACCGTATAAAGGACTGTAGGAAGTCCTGTCAGCCATTTGTTTCTTTCACCCCTGGGAAAGAGGGCATTCCTGTTTCTAAACAGTGCTTGTCCGAATGGTTAGCCAACTATATTACTTTCTGCTACAGGAAGTATGGCAGGGACTTTCCTGGCATTGTTCGTGGTTATTCCACCAGAGGCATGGCCACGTCTGTTGCCTGTTTCCGGAATGTCTCAGCCGCAGAGATTTCTGTGCTGCTGCCACTTGGAGTATGGTCCATACCTTTATGACACACTACAGTGTAGACATTGCCTCCAGTCATAGGGCCAGTTTTGGCCTAGCTGTTCTACTGGGCCTACATTGTTAGGTTTGTGGTTTCCATCCACCCAGACTGGACATTCTGATATCAGAACTGCTTGGGACTCATTCCATAGATGTGGCCTGCTGCAAGAGATGACCTCGAAGTAAGATAGTACAGTTACATAAGAACTTACCGTAAAAGTAGATATTCGAAAGAATCTCTTGCAGTGGGCCTTTCTGTGTCTGTCCCTCTTTCTCCTTAGTGGAGAATCTTCTGCTGTTTCTTTATTGATGGGAACTTTTGGCTCTTCCTCAGTTCTACAGTAGGGGATGTGTTGCTTCTGGTCTTTGGCGGGAGAAATGAGGGTGCAGGGGCAACCCACTCTTTTCAGATAGTGCGATATCTGAGTGGGCAGCCCCCCTAGTAGACTGCTAGCTACAAAAGTTTCCGTGTGGTCCTGACGCCTAGCAACTGAGGTTCCATAGGTGTGGCCTGCTGTTAGAGATCCTCTCGAAGATCTACTGTTACAGTAAATTCTTACCTAACTGTACTTTATCTGTTCTCTCTTCTATCCCAAAATCAACCTCTTTGCATCTGAGGAAAGCTATGTCACAGTAGAACTCTTAACTATAATTCCAAAAGGAAATTAATTGGGGAGGACAAGGATAAGGCGATCAAGGAAGCTTGGTTCTTTGGGTGAACTGGCAGATGTTTTGAGTACAGTTGACTTCAGGTCATCTAAGGCAGGGGTGGGCAACCTAAGATAATCGGAGAGCCACAGGTGCGGCCCTCAAACTCCCCCAAGGTCCGCAAAACCCCTGTTTACCATAGTCACAAGCCACATTTATACATTTGAATTAAAAACAAACTATAATCTGTCCATCACAGCCTTCAGCCTATCTCCCTTGTTTAGCTTTGTACAGGGAGCCTCCTGGTGTATTTGTGGATGGATGATGGGGTCCACAGGTTGACCACTGGGGGGCCGCATGCAGCCCTCGGGCTGCGGGTTGCCCACCACTGGTCTAAGAGGTGGCTTCAAAGATAAAAACAGATGTAAAATTGGCTTTAAAGAAGTGTATGATAAGCAGCTCAACATTGACTTAGCCAGTGCTGAGCTGTGGTTAAAAGAAGTCCTTCCTGGGGTTTTAATGGGTATGACCCAGCAAACGTTTTACATTGCTATGAGGCATGAAGCTCTCTCACATTCAAGTCACAAACACTATGGGACTGAAAAAAAAAAAAAAAAAACTGTAGAAACAGTTTTATGTTGCTGTAGCAGGATGGGCTGTGAATAAAACTAATAGCCATATTCAAGGCTGAAGTTTTCTGGAGACTGAGCATTAGAGCTGCACCCATGTTGTGGAACTCACTGCCTTTCCACATCCACTGTATCTACACGTTGGAGCCCTATAAAGGGGCCCCAAAGTTCTATCTTTCTCAGTTGGCTAACTGCCTGAAATAATAATTAGTTTTATCTTGTGTCTAGAACAGTGGCTAGCTGGAGCGTCTGTTGCTCCTCGGAACTGTTTATTCATTCGATTACTGTTGTATTTTCTTGTTTATTTGTATGTGTTTTCTTTTGGAGCTGGTGTTTTTCTTCGTACTACTCTGGAGTCCCATGGACATGGCACCCTTCCTAAAATTAACATAATGTACCTAATCCAACTTGTGACCAAGGGGTGATTTGTTCATTCAAGTGACACTACATCTATGCCAGATGCTCCAGAGTTTTGTACAGTACAGAAGAGCTGACTGCCACCTTATGCTTGAAGCGCATTAATCTGCTTAATGAGGGACTCACGAAACATGAAGCATGTCTGTGAGTGGGTAACTGTAGACACCACAGCTCGCTGTTTTTCCAAATAGAACTTTACTTCTGGATCTGCAGTGGAGACTAAGCAAGCATATAAGGCTGAATAACTGAAAAACCTGAATGTCTGCCCTCACAGAGTCATAGAAATTGACGGCAGAAGGGGACCGCAAGATCCATCTAGTCTGCCCGATATGGGTAACTACCCCCCCCCCCCAAGTCCTTTATGTGAAATTATACCTTTGTGCCTGTCCCAGGTGTTTTTGAACCTGTTAACCATTTTGGCCAAGTATGCCATCTCAGTGACCACAACTAGAAGGAGCAGATGACTGATGATATTGAAGAGGCTGATCTTCCAAGAATCAGTCTTCACCATTGATTAGCACATATGGGTCTGGGCTGGAGGCGCACTGAGCCAGCTGGAGAAAAGCTTCTGCCAGGTGGCCAGCCACAACTACTAGGCATGGCACATGCATACACCCCACGTGGTGCTGCTCGCCAGTTATCTGCGTCATCGCTATATCTTTTTCAGGGATATCTCTTTTCATCAGATCACACCTATGGAACTTCAGTGTCAGGATCTCACAGAAGCTTTTTCTGCAGCAGTCTATAAGGGGCCGCCCACACCGATGTCTGTTCTGACATCATACACCCTTTATAAGCGCGGACTGCCCTGCTTCCTCCTCAGTTCTTTCCTGCCATCAACCATTCGTGCACGGAGTCGGTGTAGGCTTTGTTGCTCAGTTCAACCACCATTTTTACTTACTCTTTTTTCTTTACTTACTTTTGAGTCACTTTTGTTTGGCCGGCCTGGTGGCACTGAGGGTTGAGGCACTGGGCGCCACACCTCGCACCACGCTGGTGACCCGGTTGAGGAGCAAGCTCGGATCATTGAGGTTGGCTGGGGAGACAGGCTGGAGCGTCCAAGGACAGCTCGCCTTCTCCGGGGGACTTCCATACCAGCAAGCGGTGACCCCTGGCGGAAGCTGGAGAAGCAACTGCAAGCTGGAGTCTCGGGAGCATGATTAGTTGCAGGCGTGGTCGGCAGTCAGTCGGCCTCGGAGGCTTACTCCTTCCAGCGGAAGGGGGGCGTTGCGGATGCCAGCAGATGCCTTGACGCTCAGGCACGTAGCGTCTCATGAGGAACATGGGGAAAAAACCCTCGGAGCCAGGATGACGGAGTGCCGAGCCAGGTCCCGGTGTGCCAGCGCCTGCCTGCGACCCAGGACCGTGACAAGATTTCAAGATTCAGGGGTTGCCCGACCCCACCCTGGGGGTTTCCGTGGCTTGAAGGAGGGACCAGAGGGTGCAGGTAGGTACTGGCAAGGGTGGGCTTCATGGGTGCTCCAGATGGAATGGCTCTGTGGGACAGTGGGGGGGGGGAATAGAAATTTAAAAAAAAAATATGAATCACTTTTGTTTAGTGATTCATTTGTCCTTCATATGTCGAGACCTACTCCTTCGTCAGCTCTTTTTCGTCACTGTGGAAGGAAAACTGTTTGCTGTCTTGGGCCTAGCCACAACGTCCTCGCCTGTGAGTCCTGCCAGAAGTTCAGTCTCACCTCCCTACATTGACACAAAAAACCCTGCAGAAGTTTCTCATGGAGCAACAGGCAGCCAGCAGAAAGCAGGGCTCCTCCGGGGCCCCATCCAGTCACTGGCGTCTTCTTTAGGCTGTCAGGCCACCAAGGCCCAGGACAGATCCTCAGGGAAACAGTCTTGTCAAACAAGGAGTACCTTAAAGATGGCTCCTCCCTTTAGTGATCCCAGTCTCCGCTGGATGCTGCTTCTTCATCTCATGGGATTGCCCGTCGGCTGCTCCGGCATCTGTGCCTCACCCCATGCAGACCTCTGCTGCTGTCAGCCCCCCATGGTGGATTCGTCTCCCAGCCGTCATAGTGCTGTGGAAAGGCCATTTGCCTCTTGTTCGTTAGCCCCTGCCCCACTGTTGAGCCTCAAGGTTTGCAGGCAGTGAACCCAATCACTACCATTAGCGGTCCGGCATCAGACCTGGGCTGCGTGCCCCCTCCATCGATGCCTGTGTCGATGACCATTCCTAACCTTTTCCTTGACCTTAATTCCATACTTACCTGTATTACCATGTCTCTCATTCAGCAGCTACTTCTTCAGCCCGGGCCGTCATCACCTGCTTCGATGTCAACGCCAGTCCAACCCACGTGCCCTGAGTCCTCCAGAGAGCTGTCAATACTATGCTTGTCAGTCCCTGCTTCACAGCAGACCGACTTCGACGAGGAGTACCATCCTGATCTCATCCTCCCCAAGGAAGAGGATAAGGAAGATATTGATGTGGAGTCCTGTGACAGGTCCACTGTCTCCTCCAGGAGTGAGGAGTCTGTCAAGCACACTCCCAGGTCTCCCCCCTGAGGACCCCTCCTTCTATAATGTTATGAAACAGCTCTCCTCCGCCATGAAATTCCACACTGAGGAGGAGGATATGACTAGGAGGAATCTGGTGGATTTCCTGGAGATCCCAGAGTCTCCACCCAAGGTTTTCTCCCCTGCTGCCATCCCTGAATGATGCTGCTACAGTGGCCTAGCGCAGGCCCAGCATGGTACCAGCCATGCCCAGGAAGGCTGACAAGCTCTGCCAGGCACCTCAAGGGTTACCTTTCAATGCGGCCTAGCCTGAAACCGACTCATTGGTTATAAAGGCCACTCATGATAGCACTAAGGCCCCTAAGCACCTTAGTTTCTTGCCTCCTGGCCATGGGTCTAGGAGATTGGACTTTGGGGGCAAGAGGGCTTTTGCTTCTGCAGCTTTGGGCCTTCAGATTGCCAATTATTTGGCCCATCTTAAGTACCAGAATACCCTCAGGCAGAAGGTTAAGGCTGCTGCACAGACCCTCCCTGAAGGTTCCCAGAAACAAGAACTTCTTAATGTGAAACAGGAGCTTCTTAAAGTGCTCCAGGCCTTGGAAGATGTCAGTAAACATCTTGTCAGAGCCACCTACGATATAGTTGATACTACAGCCAGGACAGCTGCCTCTGACATTTGCCTCAGAAGGCACTCCTGGCTTAGGATCTCTGGCTATGCGAATGATGTCCAATAAAAGGTGTTGAATGCCCCTTTTGTGGGTCACAAACATTTTGGACCCGATGTGCAGGATATTATCAATGAACTGCAGGTCTCTGGTAGGGCTATTTGGTCTTTCCACTCCCTGTACCATATTTGGCCCAGGAGTAGGCCGAAGTCCTCCTTTCATCAGGGTAAACGTAGGGACAGCACCGCCTTGCCTGCCCTCACTTCCACCTCTGATCCCTTTGCCAAGCAATCCAGAAGAGGCAGTGTGGCTCCAGCCGCTGGTTCAGCCTCTGCCTGACTCCTTGGTAGATGACCCCCCCCTTCGCCAGGCCAGGAGGTGGTGGTCGGAGGTCGGTTCTTCCTCCCTCTGTCCCAGTTGAGAATCATCACAACAGATAATTGGATCCTGTAGATAATCGAACAGGGCCATACTCTAGAGCAGTCTCCAGATGTTCCCTCAGTCCCCATGTTGTGCCCTCCAGATCACACAGAGGTACTCAGGGAAGAGGTCCTCACCTTGCTGTGCAAACAGGCCATGGAACCAGTGCCAGCTGGCAAAGGAACAAAGGGGTTCTATACCAGGTTCTTCCTGGTTCCCAAAAGAACAGGGGGCTTGAGGCCTATGTTAGACCTCAAGGAGCTGAACCTTTTTATTCAGTACAAAAAGATCTTCCAAAGATCAGTCTTCACCATTCATCACAGGTGGGTTCAAGCCGAAGGTGCCAACCCCATGGGAGCGTATTTATTATTTTCTTTTTTTGTATTCCATGGTTTTATTGATAATTCAGCCGTCACATCTGACTTATGTCAAATCAAAAAAGTCAGGTACAAAGAAATAAGTAAAACTTCAACAAAAAGCAGTAGGGTACAGTGAAAAACCTATATACAAATCTCACACCACCTCCTGAACTCTGATATAAAATAAGTAACAGGCTCTCAATAATTACACACTTACAAGAAAAGAAAACGGGAACGTGTATCATGCTTTTCCATATGTCATTGTGCTTTGTACTGTTGAAAAGCTATATTTCTCCCTTAGATCCACAGATATTAAGCATTCTAAAATCCGAGAGGAGCATTAGTTTTAAAATCTCAGGAGAGGGAGCTGGCGTCAGAGATGACGCCGCCCACGAGACCGATGCATGACGTGGCTGTGACAGGGTTGAATAAGGCCCTGCCCCATTTGTTATGCAGAACGAGTTTAAACACAAGGGTATTTTCTATGCCCTCCTTTTCTGTCTCTTGTCTGTCTGGTTGCCCAACCAAATTTTCTTGTGAGACCTAGGAACTGATCACTCTGACGGTTTTGCAATTCTCTGCTTCTCGCCATCTCTCTGCCTTCACTTGCTGTTCTGTCTTTTCTTCCCCCTTGCATATCTGAGGTTATAAAAAAATATATGTGAATCTCTGTGTAAAACTGTATGTGATACTGGGATCCCTTTGTTTGAGAATGTATATAGTTATACTATTGAAACTATTGCAAAGCTATGTGGAACTAAAAGGGTTAACCTGAGATAGTTTTTAATCCTTTTGCAGAGCTGTAAACAAGAGGTCAGTTCTGGGTCACTACGTTCTTTTTGCTGCACCTGCATCGAAATTGACAAGAACATTCTGTAAACTTACAAGAACATTCTTTGAGAAGCAGGCTCTCTTAATGAGTTCCCAGACAAAGACTTATAAAAAGAGCTGCAGTGCTTTTGCTAGAGACAAGGAGAATGAGACCGAAACTTGGAATAGGAAGGCCTTCGTTTTCTCTGTTTTTACTGCCTTTGTAAATAGTTATACGGAATAATTTTTATTTTGCTGTTATTGAGAAAATTAAAACGCCATTTGCGAAGTTTGAAACTGCTCCTTGTTTTTCTATGCTTCCTGACCTGTGCCTTGACGACAGTGGTGCTCATGGAGTGGCCAGTAACTGACACCAACTCCCCCCCCCCCTTAATTCTATTTTCCTCACCATCGTGGCTCCATCCTGCTGCTCTGTGGGAGTCTTCAGAGCTATGCCACAGAAGTCTGCTCTGCTCACCTGACGCCACTCAGTGTTTTTCTGTTGTTTGGCTTTATTTTATTCTAGTGCAGCGCCAAGTCTTTTATTTCATTCTTATTTTTTGTTTTCTGTCATCAATCATGTACAGTCAGTGGCCTAAAAAATCATCACGTAAGGCAGCCCCAAATGCGTTGGTGGCCCTGCGGGAAGAGTATTGACACCACTGACCACCATAACGATGTTTTACCTTGGGCCCTTCCGGTACTGTATATACTGAGGAGAGCAGGCCTCAGCCTGACCTTGATCTCACTGGAGGCGAGATGCCCGGCAGACAATTGGCTTCCTCCAGGGGGCCAATTGGGTACCCCTCACAATCTGATACTTCCTTGGAGATACGGACATGCAGCTAGGTCCCCTCTTGCAATGCTTCAGCGGCCTTTGGAGGAGTAAGGTCTTGGGGTTGCTTCATTGGAGATCTCCTCTTCTGCCTTGGAAGGGGAGGATCGGGATGAATCTGAGTAGCTCCATGGAGTCGCGAGGCCCTTCTAGGCTTAGATCGAGGCCTTGGGAGTTGGGAGAACTGGAGAGCTCTCCAGGCGGTGCCAGTCATGGTGCTGCCTCTCCCATGTCTCTTGGCACCAAGGGCACTTCTGGAGCCGGGGAAGGCGGAGCCATGGTCGCCACCAACTTGGAGGACAGCGGCATCTCTGGTGCCATTTGGGGTACTGATGTGGACGATGCCAGACCCGATTCCGGTGCCATTGGCAGTGCCAAGGGGATTGTCACTGCTACTAGCAGTGCCGACACCTCTGCTCCATCTCTCCAAACACTAGCTAGGTCTCCTTCAAGGGCTAGGTCCTCTTCTGGTGGGTTGGGAATGAGAGGGTCTGGATCGGCACCTTGCTCCAGGGCTCAACCCCCTAGGGTCCCAGCCAGGAGTGCTGGCTCTCTCTTTTCCCCTGACCTGAGTGGGTCTGCAATAGGTGGAGATAGAGGCTGCCCTTTGGGACTTAAGTAGCTCTGGTTTCTTCACCAGGAGAATCCCCCTCAAGAGCCCCACCCTGTCCGCCCCTCCACAGTTGGGCGTCCTGAGGTGTCCGAGATCCGCAGCGCGCATACACACACACATACACTCCCCCCTCCGGAGGGGTCTCCTGCCCGATCTCAGAGCCCTGGCAGAGGGCCTACCATGGTACATCACATTCCTCCTCCCCCCTCCTGTGCCTCATTTGCTCTCCCAGGTATTTTCGGTCCTTCGGGGCCACTAACTTGGTAGCAGCTCAGAACATCGGCTGGCACATTCCCCTAATACCTTTTGGGCCATGGACCAGGCCATTTTTCAGCAAGAGACCCCTGTACCTCTGATCAGTTTTCATCCCTATCTTCCTCTACCGAGGAAGAGGACTCATCAGTCCACCTTTTCCTCTGGTGATATCGTCTCCTACCAGCACTTAGACCACTTACGCGCAATCCTGCCCGACCAATGCTCTCTCTCCTTGGAAGTGTTCAGTTCTGACACAACTGTCATACTTTCGTGGCCTCTGCCTTTTAAGGAGGCATCGCTGAACCTGTGGTGCCATCCCTCTGCCCCCTCTCCAGTCTCCAGGGACGTCCTGCGCAGGAATTGTGCATCCCTGGGGTCTCGAGCCCCACCCCATCCATCCTCTGGTGTGGAGCTCATGGACGCTCCTTCCGGGCACCGTCACCCAGAGCTTGATCACCCCCTGACTCTGACTCAGCTGTGTTTGATAGTTGGGGGCCACAGTCTCTCTTTCAGCAGCAAGCTCTCTCATGCATTGCTGCACACAAGGCCCACATGGCTACCTATGGACAACGTTAGAGCAACTTCTAGCATCTATGCCAGATTGTGAGGTAACCAGGCAAGCCATTAGCCTTTCTGGATGGGGCCTGCGGCTAGCGAGACACCAGGCAAGGGCTTCTTACAATGCCAGTGACATGGCTTCCAGGCTAGTGGGAACAGCGGTCTGCATTAGCCAGACTGAATGGCTTTGCCTTTTCCAGTTGTCACCCCTGGCCCGGCAAAGGGTGACTGCTTCATGCTTCCAGTTGGCCAGTTGTTTTCTCCCCTGGGGCCAGGCATGAGCTAGTGAGCGCCTTCCATCTCCCAAGCCAGGGGAGCCTCCACCTGCCCCCAACCTGTAAGGGGCCTCTGCCTCCTTGTGTTCTCCCCCACAGGAGGCTGAGGGAATAACCATTTCCCTCAGGGTTCAAAACACCATCTCCATTGGTGGGCTTGTTACTCACCCACCTGTGATAAATGGTGGAGATTTATGTTTGGAAGATATGAAAATTATGTACTCACCTTAATTCTTGATCTTCCAAGATATCTTCTCCATTCATCACAGCTTCCAACCCCACCTTCCCCTCATGACCAGGTTTCTGGGCACTGCCTCCCCCCTGTTTTCCTTCCCCATTTTTCGGGGGCACTGGATGGTGGTGGGTATCCCCTGGGGAAATCTTGTCTCAAGGGAGGCTAGGTCCCTGCCATCTCCATGTCTCCCTTTTTGAGGGGAAGGTAAATGGTTCTGCCTCCTACTTTCCTAGTTTTCAGCCTCTATTTAGATGCCATCTTCGTTCTAATTTGTCAGAGATCTTCCTTATCCTATCTGTACCCATTGGAATCACCTTGCCTGGGAGTCTTGGTTCAGAGACTCTTTTCGGTGGGCTTCATTAGGCGAAGAAGGGAGTTTTCTCCTGCTGGTTCATCTGCTGCGGGGTGGAATTGGCTGGCCTTCTTGTCCCCTGCTCCTTCTAGGTTCAAGGAGGTTCTCTTCCATGGGTTACAGTTATTCTGTCACAATTGCAGTGAGTTTCTCCTAGCCCTCCTTGCTTTTCTCCTTGTTTCATCCCTCGGCCCCTTAAAGGAGCCAGTGCCTTCCCTCCCTCCCTCGGCCCGCCAGGGGTCTCCTCTTGGTCTGGACTTGGCCCCTAGTTCTTTTCTGGAAACAGGTTATTCCGTTGCTATTGCTCCAAGTGCAAGTAGCATTTCCCTCCCCTCATCCCGTATCCTGTCTCAAATAATATGTACTTAAGTCCTCTCCTCGAGGCGCTCCTCTGCTCTTGGCTATCTTCTGTTTCCTCAGAGGAGCATTTCTTCTGGACCTCCTGACAGACTACTCTGACTGAGCCTCCCTCTTTTTCTTGGTTTACCTGTCTACCGTCTCTCTCCCTCTCTCCCCCCCTCCCCCGCACCAGTGTGAACTCTCTTTCAGCCTCTTCCTCTTCTTGACCAAGAAGGGATCCTGCTCTAGTCTGTCTCTTTTTATTTCTTCCTGTCCATAACCATGGGCATGCCCAGAGACTCTGGTCATTACTGACCCTTAGAAAAAAAAATCCCAGATCAGAGGTCTCTCCCTCCATCCCTCCTCCCTAGTTGGCTTATTTTTAATTTTTTGCTTATTTTCCTTCCCCTGTCCCTCGGGCTACCCTCCCTTCTTCGCTATCCCCTTTTTTCCCTCTCTTGTGAACAGAACTGAGAAGGAGTCTGTGTCAGCTACTGGTCACTCCACGAGCACCACGTCATGTGTCGGCCTCATGGGAGACACCGTGTCCGTCGGCTCCCCACCTGAAGATTTTTAAAGCTATATGCTCCCATGGGGTTGGCGCCTCCGGCTTGAACCCGCCTATGATGAATGGTGAAGATATCTTGGAATATCAAGAATTGCGGTGAGAACATCCTTTTCATTTCCAGATAGTCACTTTTCACTACCTTTTTCCTCTGCTCAAGCAGGGCGACTGGCTGTGAAAGATGCCTACCTGCGATTCATGGTCCCCTCCCAGGCAGTACCTGCGGTTCCTGTTCAAGGGGAAGCATTGTCGGTTCAGGGTATTGCTCTTTTGCTTATCCTCTGTGCCATGGGTATTTTACCAAGTGCTTAGCAGCAGCCCTTTGGTGCAAAGTCCTCTTGTGTTTCCATATCTGGACAACTGGTTACTGAAGGCCCAGTAAAGGGAGCTCCTATTGTTGACTCTGTAGTGCACAGTGCAGTTATTCCAGTCCTTTAGAGTCACTGCCAGTCGGCCCAGGTCTGTGCTGACCCCTTCTCAGGGGGTTGCAATACATAGCGGCAGTCCTGTACTCTCCTGAGGGCAAGGCCTTCCTCTCTCAAGACAGGGCAGATCACCTTATTGCACAGGCCCGAGAGGTGGCTCAGAGCCAGCATGTCCCAGCCAGGACATTCCTCAAGCTACTAGGCCTCATGGCCGCAGCCATTGTTACAGTCCCTCTGGCCAGGTTACACGTGAGAATTCCGCAGTGGACCCTCAAGGTTCCGCGGGATCAGCAATCTGACAATCTAGATCAGCTGGTCCTTGTTTCCTCGCCAGTTTGCAAAGTGCTTCACTGGTAGATGGACCTGGCCAGTCTCTTAAAGGGGATCCCCTTTCTTATCCCCACTTCTCACCAGATCCTCACCACAGATGCTTCAGATCGGGGTTGTGGAGCCCATCTGGGTCCTTACCACACCCAGGGTCTCTGGTCCCACTGGGAGACTCACCTCCACATAAATGTCTTGGAAATGAGGGTGATTCTGTATGCCTTACGGGCCTTTCAGAGCCATCTCTCTCCAAGCCCTCTGTTGGTGCAGTTGGACAATCTCAGTGTGGTCTGTCACATCAACAGACAAGGGGGGACCCATTCCTACCCTCTAAGCCGGAAAGCAATGAGGGTCTGATATTGGACTCTAGATCACAGTCTAGAACTGTCAGCCATCCATGTGCCAGGCAGCCAAAATGACTTGGCGGGCAGCCTTAGCAGGTCACAGTCCAAAGTGCATGAGTGGAAGCTAATGGAGGACAGAAAGTGGTGAAAAAGGCCCATCTTACTTGGAGAGGGCTCTTGCAGTAGGTATTCATATATAGGACTGACCCACCAGACGGCAGGAACCCACGGAAAAATTTCTAGCTAGCAGTCTGTGGCGGAGGACCGCCCCATGTCAGGTGACTGGCGTCATACGACATCGGCATAAAGGGGCGGTCCCCCACACCCACCTGCCAGATCTTCCCTTGTCAGTCTTCACCATTCATTACTCGTGGGTGTAACTTGGGCCTCAGCCAAGGTTGTTTTTTTTTTTTTTTTGGAGGAGTCTGCCATGGCGCTGCCCCGAGTGACACACTACGTGGTGCGCAAGGGGCGGTCGTTAGGTGCTGCAGACTCCTTCTACATCCCAGTTCTGTTTCTCCTGCCGTTGAGGCTGCACCTGCTACACGGAGCAAGAAAAAGTTACTGCGCCACTAGGCCTGTTTTTCGTCGTTCTTCGACACCGTGTCCTGCATCCTGGTTAGTTTTTCCCGACGTCATCTCCCAATAAGACCAACCGTTCCTTATTATTTTACTGACGACACCAGGAGCTTTTCTGTTTAGAGTGTTAATTTCGCATCATGTCTGGTTCGTGAGCTAAACATAAGTCAAAAGCGGGCCGTGCCCCCATTCGTCGGTGCTCCTGTGGCCGGCATTTTTCCGTCACGGACCTAGATGATGTTTGTCTTCGTTGCCTGGGACCTAACCATAATATGGACAGATACCTGTCATATTCCCTCAACAAGGCCCCCTGGCTGCACTGTCTTCACCCTTGCCCACCTCCCCCCTGTGTCTCCACTCCTGCCCCTGCCCCAACCATCTCCCATACTCCCCTGCACCTCCTACCCCCCTCGATCTCCTACCCTCACTCCCCACCCCACCCCCTTCCCTTGCTCATAGCTCATGTCTTTGTACTGGTTATTACATGTCTGTAAGTCAATGACTATATGTTTGTAACTAAAAATGACGACACTTGCACACGCTGATGTGGAACCTTTGTAAAAGAGCCTCGGCTCAAAGGTATTGTAATTCTAGATGAAGTAAATAAATAAATAATGTGACGCCTGTTTCTCGATGGACTGCCGTGTTCTCGAAGTCCACACGTTCAAGATCAGCAAGGCCCTGCTGACTTTTGGAGGACGGCGTCACTCTTGGGCCTCCCAGGTAAGAACTTTAGACCCTTCTTCCGGTTCCCCTCCCAGGTCTATACGGTCTGGAGAGGAGGAGGAGGAAGCTTCCTCGTCTTCAAGTCTTGCCGAGGAGGAGGCCTCTTTTGCGGTGTCGGAGGAACGCCGTGGTCCCTCCGGGGACCGCGGTGGAGGCACTTCCTCGGCAGTCACCTCTTTGGAGGTGCAGGCTCCCCCAGTGTCACAGCCTGCGGTTGCCTGGCCCTGCGTGGGTGGACCCTCGACGCTGCTTTCCTGCGCCATCTCAGATCCTAGTGCTGCTTGCAGTGCCGTGTTGACTCTGTGTAGTGGGCCCAGTCAACTCCACTGGTGGTGTGTCTGGTCCCTGTGCCGAGGGCGGTGCCGGGGACTTGACTGGGGCCGTGGTCGGGACCGGGTTTGGGCGTTGTCTCGTGTGCTGGGGTGTCGACCGGTGCCGTGTGTGGCACTGGCGCCACTCGTGGTGCAGTTTTCCAGGAGACTCCTGGGGTGGCCAGTATTGAGGTCCTGCTGATAGCCTCTTCCTCAGAAGTGGACGATTCGGATGTGGATCCATCCTGGCTCTCAGATTCTTCGGGATCGGAGTCGTCTGTGGGACATGGTGTCAGGTGGCGCAGCGCACCCATTCCTCAGTCTCCACAGCAGTGTTCTTCTGAGGACTCCCAGGCTGGGGGTGTCTGGGAGCCTTTGGGAGGAGATGGCGTGGAAGTTGGGGAGAGGGCTGTTCTTCCACAGAGGGCTGT
Source organism: Neoceratodus forsteri (assembly GCA_016271365.2). Classification (NCBI taxonomy): domain Eukaryota; kingdom Metazoa; phylum Chordata; order Ceratodontiformes; family Ceratodontidae; genus Neoceratodus; species Neoceratodus forsteri. Next base: position 494,444,192 of record JADMNL010000022.1, read on the forward strand.
GACAGCTGCCATCTCCAGTGCTGCCGCGCTTTCTCGGGGTGGACTCTGGGCTCTGTCTTCAGGGGGCTCCACGGGGAGACTCCTGGATCGATGGGCTCTGTCACTGACGTCGAGGAGGAGGGCGTCCTCTGAGTCTGAGGGGTTGAGGGGGCGCGGTGAGGCGAGCAGCCTCGCCTGCCACCTCGGGGTGTGGGTAGGAGCCATAGCTCCTACCCACACCCCGAGGGTTCGACAGATCCCTCTAGTGGTGTTGCGGTGGGCCATTCTTCTGAATACATACAGCCCCGGCATGTCACAGTGGAGGACCCCCTTCCAGGTTCTGCCAAGGTTTGCATCCCCAGGGTTCCGTCCTGAGACCTGGTTTGTTATCCGGGACCCCGCCAGCTCGTGCTCAGTTTTCCGGATTTTAGAGCCCTAGCAGAGGATAGTTGCCTCTCCATAGGTGCCCCTCTCCAATTCCTCTGCAGTCACCCCCTCTCTCCCAGGCCATGTCGGTCTTATGGGGCCGTTATCCTGGGAGACGTTCAGAGGCACTGCGGCGCCTTTCCCACATACGTTAGATGCATGCATGAGTGGGTGTTTTGCCTATCCCCACCACCGCAGGAGTCCTCTGGACATTCAAGTTCCCCATCATCCTTGCCTCCCTCCTCAGAGGGAGAGGAACCATCTGCTCACCTCTCTTCCAACGCTGATTTCACTGAATATCAGCACTTCCTGTCGAGGATGGTAAGAGATCTTCGTATTTCTTTTGTTAGGCGAGACAATACCGAGCGGGAAACGCGTGAATTCAGTGCCTAACATTTGGTGGTGCCATCCTGGCCTATTCCTTTCCAGGAGGTGTCTATGCATTCCGGGCAGTCTCCAGCCGACCCTGTCCCGGCAGACTGCAAGAGGAGGTATTGTGCCCCTTCTGAGTCCCTAGGTTCCCTCTGCCCAACCCGCCTTCGGGATTGGCATACCTAGAGACTCCTTCCGGGCGCCGCCACCTGGCACACTACGGACCTCCAGACTCAGATTCTCTACAGTTTGACCGGTTCAGGAGAAGAGTGTTCTCTTCCTCTCATGCGCTACTTTGCATCACATCTCATCAGGCACACCATGCTGCCTACAACAGGCATCTATGGTCGATGCTCCTAGCATCAATGCCCAACTCGGAGCAATCTAGACAGGCCATTGCCCTCTCTGCTATAGGCCTGGAGCTGGCAAGGCACCAGACAAGGCATCTTGCGATGCCAGTGATGTGGCTTCCAGGCATGTAGGGACAGCAGTCTGCATTAGGCAGACGGCATGGCTTCGTCTATCAAGGTTTCACTCCTGGCCCGGCGTAGGGTGATTCGCTCCACCTTCCTAGGGACCCGCCTGTTTTCCACCCGAGCTAAGAGACTTCTGCAGGGGCTTCCTCGTCTTCGAGGAACACCTCCTAGCTCTCCTCAGCCTTAGGCTTTTCGTTTGATTAGCCCAGGGTCTCTCCCTTCTGTTTTCCACCAACAGGAGACTGTGGGTCTTGTTCCCTCAGGGTTTTTCTTGTCCCCCCTGCAGGGGGGCTTGGTACTCAACCCAAGCAGTAATGAATGGTGAAGATTGACAAGGGAAGATATGAAAATGATGTACCTACCATAATTCTTGATCTTCTGTTTGTATCTTCACCATTCATTACTGATACCCACCCACCTTCCCCTCTAGGGCCTCCTACTTCGGCGTCTCCCCCTTCCTGCTCGTTCCTCCCCTTTTCTTTGTTGGTCTTTATGCCAAAAAAAAAAAAAACTGCATGTCTGTTCATCTGAACAGATAGCTTTTCTGAGGGAGAAGGGGAACGAGTGGGACTTAGCTATTCTCAGAGAACTCCTTTCTGACTACCCCTAGGGGTGACTTATTGGTCTTTCTCTTGGCCATACTGTGCAATTCACAGTTTAGGAGATCAGCCAGTTTCTGGCTCTGTCTCCTTTAAAGCTCCCCTCTGGCAATCCCTGATCTCCTATGTCAGTCTCTGATGCTTTCTCTGTCCTGACATTACTCTTCTGGAGTCGGCAAACTTCGCTTTGTCTTCAGGGAGTCTTGCTAAGTTGGGCGCTCTCCTTTTGGAACAGACTTTCTGCTTTGGCAGTCTGTGAGCTCTCTGCTACAGTTTAAAGGGTTGGGGATGACAGGAGGTGTAGAAAATCTGCCTTTTATATCCAAACTGTTCAAACAGCTCTGTTGAACCTTCTCTCAAATTCCTTCTAGTGGGATCCTTGCTCCCTTCTTCTTGGTTCCGAGCTTATAATCCTGAAACTAACCTCTGATTTGTCAGAGTTCTCCCTTTCAGTATCCCTCTGTCTTCTTTTTCCTCCTCTTCTTCTTCTTTCCCTTCTTTATCTGTTCCTCCCTTGGAGCCACCCCTGCAGTGAGGCCCTCCTCTACCGGCTTATGCCTTTTTCAGTTTATATCCTTCCCTTTGTCTATCCTTCAGCTCTCTTGCCTCACTCTTTTATTCTTGCGTTTATTTACGCCTCTTCAGCTAACAGAACTGGGATGAAAGAGTCTGCAGTATACTTGACCACCCTACGCACACCGCGTATTGTCACTCTGGCGCGGCGCCGTTGGCGCTGACTCTTATAACAAAAAAAACTACGGCTACACCCAAGCAGTAGTGAATGGTGAAGATAAGAATAGATCAAGAATTACGGTAGGTACGTAATTTTCATTTCTTTCCCAATGTCTGCTTGTGAAAGTTCCTCGCAGTAGAATAGCGCTCGTCAGTCATTCGTCGTTCCCTAAGTTTTCGAACTTTTCAACCTATTTTCTCTATCTTTCGATTTTTTTTTTCTTTCTTTTTTCTCTCCCCCGAATCGTTGCACCCTCCGAATCGCTCAAGAACAAGTGCAGTTTGTGTGGTTCCCAACTTCCACACAAGGATGGCCACTCCTTGTGCCTCTTCTATCTGGGCCCAGACCACCCCGTGGAGAAGTGCCAGCACTGCCAATAGTTCAACTCCGCTACCCACAAAAGAAGGCAGCAGTCCCTGGAAGCCCATATCCTAAAGAAGAAAATGGCCTCCATGGAAAAAGAGCTAAAAAAACTTAGGCAGGCGTCCACTTCCCCCGAAGGTCTCAAGAAAAAGCACGACAAGGAGAAGCACCAGGTGTGGGAACCGGCTTCCAGAGCAGCCACAACTCCGGCCAGAGTCACAGCACTTTAGGTAACGTCCCTTCCGGGGGATCGCTCCACGATGGCCGTCTTGGTGGTTACCAACAAGGGGTCATCCCTCCCTTCTGGCTCACACTTGGGCCCTTCGGGAGCCTCCAGGGTAAAGGGCATCTGCTCCCATGAGGCTGCTTCTTCCTCGCGGCCTTCAGGTCAGAGCGGGTCCGGTAAGTCGGACGTCAGTCCCTCACTCGCCCAGCCAAGGCTGCTAAGCCGCTTACCCATTCGGGGGAACACCCAGCCAGAACATCTCTTGGCAAGACCGCATCTCCTGCACAGCCTTCCTCGGGCAGGGAGTCTGATAAGTCTGCCACTGGCTCCTCCGACGTCCACCCAGATTCATCCAGTAAGGCGGACGCTGGGTCCTCCGACGCCTGCGCCGGACCCCATAGAACAGTCCGACACCCAGGCTCTCCACAACGTCTCACCACATTGCCCTCTGAGGTCCCCGCATCTCCCCGACTGACCCTCTGGGATTATAATCCTCCTTCATCGGTCGTCACCGAGGATATTGGGACACTTTCGTCAATGAACCTTCCTTCTGGGCTGGACCCTCAGATGCCGGTCCCAATGCCAGCCTACCCGACGCCATGCGGCGTCCCCTTACATGGTGATAGGCCTATCCTTCCATCAGGTTCTTTAGACCCTATCGAAGGTATACCCACGCAGGGTCCAACTCCTACGGGGCCAGCGTTACCACCATCTGGCCTGCCAGCAGGTCTTCTGCCAGGTCCCTTTGCTCGGCCGGAGCCCCTGGCACCCGGATAACCGACACCACAATATCCGGTGCCGCAATACTCTGCTCCTCAGTATCCAGCGCCCCAGTACCCGGCGCCGCAATACCGGATGCCAGGCTACCTGCCGTCGGGCTACAGATACCCTCAATATCCGTACTCCACCTCCACCTCCCACTCCCCAGCCGGCGGCGGATCTGAAGGAGACCTTGGCTTCCTGGTGGGCTGAGGCCAAGGCTCGGCTCACTAGGGAGGTCGAGAGTCATCTACCAACACTGGATCCTATACAGGATCCCCTATGTCGGAGACAGTAGACTCCCCCCTTCCCAACACCAGAGGAGAGCCATGTGGTGCTTGAGGAGGGGAGGATACGCGCCCCAGGGAACTCCTCAGAGGGGCCATCCTTCCTCTTCGTTGGATACTTATGACTCTGACTCAGTCTGGACACTCTGACCCCGAAGACGAGCCCTGTACTCGAATGCCCTAGGCCAAGGTCTCTTCCAGAGGACCCCTCCTTTCTGGAGTTATTGAGGAAAATCCAGGAGGTACATCAGTGGCAATCAGTGGAGCCAGACCCACAGCGTAAGAAACTCGCCCCTCTGGATCTGCCAGGGACCGCTCCTACGCTGATTACACCCTGGATAGAGCCTCACGTGGATCTTGTTTCCACCATTTGGAAACAACCTTCTGCATTAGCCCCCCTTTCCAAGGAAGGTGGACAAGCTATATCAGGCTTCTGAGTGTGTAGACTTTCTTAGCCTCCACCCCATGGCAGACTCAATTGTCATCTGCGCCGCCCACGACCGCTCCGCCAATCTCAAACACCTCAGCTCATTTCCACCTGATAAGGAATCACGGCTTCTGGAACAATACGGGAAGAAGATCTTATTCCTCTTCTACCCTTGGTATTAGGGTCCTTAACTGTGTGGCACATATGGGGGATTTCCAGAAGACCATCCTTAGGTGGAATCTAAATTAGACTCCCTTCCTGAGTCACAGACTAAGCAGGAAGTGGCCGATCTTGTCCATTCTGCTCATTTGGCCAGTCGGCACTTACAACGCAGTGGACACCGCTGGAAGGAGCTATGCCTGGCTCCGCGTGTCAGGTTTGGTCCCTGAAGTGCAGTCCGCCATCCAGGATGCTCCCTTCAGGGGTTCGGCGCTGTTAGGGGGTGATGTCAAGGGCATCATTACCAAACTGCAGGAGAAGGGTACTGCACTCAAGTCTGTCAACTCTTATGTACAGGCCCCCTCAAGGGCAGCGGCATCCTTTTTGTCGACAAAACCAACAGAGACAAAAACCACAGGGCAAACGAGCCAACAAAAGTCTGGCCCCTCCAGCAACCAAGACTCCCCCCAGCAAAAAGCCACGGGAGCCTAGGCTGCTGTGCCGCCCCACACCTGCCTTGCCCACTGCCTCTGGAGGTTCCAGAGGAACTGGTAGGGGGGAAGAGTCTCCTCCCATCTGCCGGGTTGGGAGGATAACGTCATCTGGCGTGGGTGCTCCAGTTGATATCTGCAGGACACTCAATAGAGTTTCTGCAGAAACCACCCAAAGCAACCCCCAGTCATCTTACTCCCCGCAACATCTTCCTCTAGTCCTAGAGGAAATCTTGCCTTCTCTCGGAGGCAGCGATAGAGCCAGTTCCCACCCATCTTTGGGGAACAGGTTACTACTCCCATTTCTTCCTAGTTCCAAAGAAGACGGGAGACCTGAGACCTATCCTAGACCTCAGCTCCCTGAACATGTTCGTGGAGTACAAACGCTTCAGAATGCTCTCTTTGCAGAGCCTTCTACCACTTATTCAGCAGGGACAGTGGCTGTGCACTCTGGACATGCAGGATGCCTACCTGCATATGCCCTTTCCACCACAAATTCCTTCGTTTTTGCTTTCAGGAGACCACCACCAATTCAGGGCCCTCCCATTTGGTCTTTCCTCGCGCCCCGGAGTGTCTACCAAATGCCTGTCTGTGGTAGCGGCCCACCTGCATACCCAGGGAGTACAAGTATTCCCATACCTGGACGACTGGCTCCTGGCAGCCCCATCCAGGGAGGAACTCCTGCACTCCCTTTCCCTGCAGGTTTTCACCAGCCTGCTTATCACCATCAACCAAGCCAAGTCCCATTTGGTCCCTTGCCAATGCCTCCAATTTATAGGGGCAATTCTGGACATGACCACTGGCAAAGCCTCTTGCCTCCGGAGAGGGTAGACATCCTTCAGACTCAGGTCCGTCTTCTGTCCAGTCGCAGGAGGATCGGAGCCAGGTCACTCTGCCTCCTCGGGCTAATGGTGGCTGCCATGCCAACAGTTCCACTTGCTCGGCTCCATATGAGGATCTCTCAGTGGACACTTCGGTCGCAATGGGACCAGACCATGGACAATCTAGACCCAGGTACTAGTTTCCAGTCCCATGATCAGGGACTTGCAATGGTGGATGGTTCAGGAGAACCTATGCCTGGGAGTTCACTTTTGCGTCGAACCCCTTTCCCAGACGTTGACGACAGATGTGTCAGGAGAAGGCTGGGGTGCCCATCTAGGGTCTCACAGGACAGCTGGTCCAAGTTCAAACAAAATCTGCACGTAAATGTGCTTGAACTGAGAGCAGTCCTTTATGCCCTTCAGGCTCTACTTTCCTTTATCCTCCCTGTTCATCTCCTCATACAATCGGACAGCATGTGCGTAGTCTGGTATCTCAACAAGCAGAGAGGAACATGTTCCTACCCTCTGTGCCGGGAAGCAATGAGTCTGGCATTGAGCAAACCAACATCACCTTCACTTGACTGTGGTTCACGTTCCGGGAGTGAAAAACACACAGGCAGACCAACATGGTCCTCAGCCAGGTCCCACGAATGGGAGTTAGATCAACAAGTCGTAAATGACATCTTTCAACGAAGGAGGACACCTCAGACAGACCTCTTCGCTTCTCCCCAAAACGTCCCCCCTTCTGCTCACTCGCTCCTGGTGGGACGCTCTGTGTCTCGCTTGGAGGGACAGATTAGTTTATGCCTTCCCTCCTATTCCTTTAATTCCGAGGGTCCTGAACAAACTCAGATCGGAGGAAGCTCAAATGATTCTCATTGCTCCCTTCTGGCCCAGGCAAATTTGGTTCTCTCTTCTGCAGCAGTTTTCAGAGGAGCCTCCACTTCCTCTTCCTCTGTCGCAACAATTGTTGACTCAGGATCAGGGGACCCTTGTTCATCTAGGTCTCAGATCCCTTAATTTACATGCATGGCTCCTGCAGACGTAGCTAAAGCCCACTTCGGAGTTTCTCCTCTCATAGCAGACATCTTGGTAGAGGCTAGGAAGCCTTCCACCAGGTCCACCTACGCGATGAAGTGGAAACGATTTTCTGTTTGGTCCAAATCGAAGGACTAGGAACCTTTCTCGTTCCCAGCCAATAAAGTCCTGGACTACATGCATCACCTCTTCAATCTGGGTCTCAACCATTCCTCGTTAAAAGTCCTCATGGCCACTGTTTCAGCCTACCATATTCCCTTTGGAGACAGGACTTTTGCTCATTTGGAAGTCTCCAAGACCTTCCTCAGAGGGGTTCTCCATTTGAGACCCCCCAGTTGCATTCCTGCCCCACCTTGGGACTTGAATTTCATTCTGGAGAAGCTTACCCTGCCTCCCTTCGAGCCGGCAGCTACATCTGATTTAAAGTTCTTGTCTTGGAAAACACTCTTCCTAGTGGCCATTATGTCTGCTCAGTGCATTTCCAAGCTTCAGGCCTTGATGTGCAAAATCCCATACTTGATTTTTCACAAGGAACATGTGGCTTTATGCACCAGCCCTAAGTTTCTCCTTAAGGTGGTGGCTGAATCTATGCTGAATCAATCAATCGAGCTACCTGCTTTCTTTACGCAACACGCCAATCAAGGGAGTACCTCTGGCATACTTTTAATGTTCTCAGAATACTGAGATACTACACCACTCGGACTAAGGATCTCAGGAAAACTGATCAGTTTCTTGTCTCTTTTTCTTACAAAAGAGAAGGCAGTGCTGTCTCTAAGCAATGCCTGTCAAAATGGTTGGCTCATTGTATCACTTTCTTTTACGACAAGTACAAGACGACCCTGCCGGGTCAAGTCAGAGGTCACTCCACCAGAGGAGTAGCTGCCTCTGCAGCGTGTTTCAAGAATGTCTCAGCGGCAGACATCTGTGCAGCCACAACTTGGACTTCTGTCACTACCTTTACAAAACACTATGGCTTGGACATTGCCTCTCGCCATAGAGCAGGCTTCGGGTTGGCTGTTCTACAAGGTCTCCTTTCATGAGACCTGTTCTGCCTGAGATTCCATCCTATGGATGAAAGTCCTCCTGCCGAGTACTTTTCCTTGTTCCAGACTGCTTGGGACTCAGTCCTACATGTGAATACCTACTGCAAGAGCCCTCTTGAAGTAAGATAGTACAAATCTTCCCTTGTCAATCTTCACCATTCATTACTGCTTGGGGTGTAAGCCCGAAGCGCACTTGTCACCAGGAGTCCCAGTTAATAATGCTGCCCCAGGCGTGACACATCACGCATGATCTTGTGAGGGGGCAGCCGATAAGCATCACAGACTCTTCCTCCATCCCAGTTTGTTTCTCCATAGTCAAGGCTGCACCTGCTAGCGCATGCATGTTTTCTCTCTGCGTCATAGGCCTACTTCGTCTGCGACTCCTTCATCCCGCTGTTTTTCCCGACGCAGTTGACTGCCAGTAAGTCCATTCCTTTTCTTTTCTACGGTGTCGGGAACTTTACTGTGTTATTTATTATTTTTGTATCATGTCCGGTTCGAAAGCTAAGCGAAAGTTGAAAGCAGGCCGTGCCCCTATGCGTCGGTGATCCTGTGGCCGGCATTTTTCCGTGACGGACCAGCATGATGTTCGTCTTCACCGCCTGGGACCTAACCATGATATGGATAGATGTGACGTCTGTTTCTCGAAGTCCATGTATTCAAAATCGGCAAGGCCCCACCGACTTTCGGAGGACAGCGTCGCTCTCAGGCCTCCCAGGTAAGATATTTAGACCCTTCCTCCGGGTCCTCTCCCAGGCCAATATGGTCTGGAGAGGAGGAGGCCTCTTTCGCGGTGTCAGGAGAATGCTGTGGTCCCTCCCGGGGCCGTGGTGGGAACACCGCCTCGGCAGTCACCTCCTCGGAGGTGCAGGCTCCCCCAGTGTCATGGCCTGCAGTTACCGGGCCCGGTGTGGGTGGACCCTTGACACCGCTTTCCGGTGCCATCCATGGCGCCAGTGATCGGGGCGGTGCTGTGATGGCTTTCGGTACCGTTGGCGGTGCCACGGGCCCGGTCGACTCCACTGATGGTGCCATGTCAGGTCCTGGTGCCGAGGGCGGTGCCGGGGACTTGGCTGTGGGCGAGTCGGGGCAGGGCTCCGGTGTTGTCTCTGCTGCGTGGGTGTTGACCGGTGCCGTGAGTGGCATCGGTGCCGTTTCTCGGGAGACTCCTGGGGTGGCCAGTATTGAGGTCCTGCTGGTCATCACTTCCTTGGAAGCAGACGATTCAGACGTGGACCCATCCTGGCTCCCCGATTCTTCGGGATCAGAGTGTTCTGTGGGACATGGTGTCAGGCGGCCCAGCGCGCCCATTCCTCTGTCCTCACAGCGGTCTTCTTCTGGGGACTCCCAGGCTGGGGGTGGCCTGGAGTCACTGGGAGGGGAAGGCGTGGGGGTTGGGGCGGGGTCTGTTCGCCAGGAGGGGGCGATAGCAGTTGCCGTCCCTGGTGCCGCTGCGCCCTCTCAGGGTGAACTAGGGGCCTTATCTCCTGGGAGCTCCCCCCAGAGATCCCGGGATCGATGGGCTCTGTCTCTGACATCGAGGAGGAGGGCGTCTTCTGAGTCTGAGGTGTTGAGGGGCCGGGGTGAGGCACGTCGAGTTTCGCCTGCTGCCCCTTGGGGTGTAGGTTGGAGCCATAGTGCCGAGCCTCATCTCTCCCTCTTAGGCTCGAGGGACCCCTCCGGTGGCGTTGCTGTGGGCTGCCCTTCTGGATCCTTTGCAGCCCCAGGTACGTCACAGGGGAGGATCCCCGTCTAGGCTCTTACAAGGTTCGCATCCCCCCGGGTTCTGTTCTGTGACCTGGTTTGTCATCCGGGAACCCGCGAGCTCGGCCTCCGTTCCCCGGATTCCAGAGCCTGAGCAGAGGACAGTTGCTTCTTCGTAGGTGCCCTACTCCCATTCCTCTTCAGCCACCACCCTCTCTCCCAGGCCATGTTGGTCCTACGGGTCCATTATCCTGGGAGACGTTCAGAGGCACTGCGGCGGCCTTACCCTCATATGTTAGATGTATGCATGAGCGGGTGTTTAGCTTATCCCCAGCACCACAGGAGTCCTCTTTGCATTCGAGCTCCCCATCCTCCTCCTCGGAGGGAGAGGAACCCTTTGCTCATCTCTCTTCAGACGCTGATTTCACGGAATATCAGCGCTTCCTTTCAAGGATGATTGGGAACCTCCGTATCTCCTTTGTTAGGTGAGACAATACCAAACAGGAGACGCGTGAATTACTCAGTGAATTCAGTGCGCATATTTGGTTGTGCATTCCTGGCCTATTCCTTTCCAGGAGGAGTCTATCCGTTCCTGGCAGTCTCCAGCCGACCCTTTCCCAACCCCAGCAGACTGCAGGAGGAGGTATTGTGCCCCATCTGAGTCCCTAGGTTCTCTTCCCAACCCGCCTTCAGGATTGGTGTCCCTAGAGACTCCTTCGGGGTGCCGCCGCCTGGCGCACAACCGACCACCGGACTCGGATTCTCTACAGTTTGACTGGTTGGGGCGAAGAGTGTTCTCTTCCTCTCATGCAATGCTGTGTATCACATCTCATCTGGCACACCATGCTGCCTACAACAGGCATCTATGGTCGATGCTATCCCAGCTTCTAGCATCACTGCCTGACGCGGAGCAATCTAGACAGGTCATTGCTCTCTCTGTTATAGGCCTGGAGCTGGCAAGGCACCGGGCAAGGGCATCTTATGACACCAGTGAGGTAGCTTGCAGGGACAGCGATCTGCATTAGGCGGACGCAATGGCTTCGTCTATCAAGATTGTCATCCCTGGCCCGGCGTAGGGTGATTTGCTCTGCTTTCCGGGGAACCCGTCTTTTCTCCACCAGAGCTAGGAGGCTACAGCAGGGGCTTCCTCCGTCCCTTCGTCTCCGGAAGACACCACCTAGTTCTCCTCCACCTTGGGCTTCTCGTCTGATTAGCCCGGGGTCTCCCCCTTCTGTTTGCCATCATCAGGAGGCTGAGGGTCTTGTCCCCTCAGGTTTTCTGCGCCCGGGTGGGGGGTTTCTGCACTACCCAAGCAATAATGAATGGTGAAGATTGACAAGGGAAGATACGAAATTACATACCTACCTTAATTCTTGGTCTTCTCTTGTATCTTCACTATTCATTACTGATACCCGCCCACCTTCCCCTCAAGGGCCACCTACTTCGGCGTCTCCCCCTCCCTGTTCGTTCCTCCCTCTTCCTTGTTGGCCTTTAAGCCAAAAAAAAAAAACCTATCTTGAATTTTCCGTTCTTTTCTGAACGGATCCTATTTCCTCAAGATAAAGGGGGAACAAGTAGAATTTATTCTATCCTGAGGGAACTCTTTCTGATTGCCCCTAGGGGTGACCTTTTGGTTTTCCTAGCCATGTTGTTAGATTCACAGTTTAAGGATCGTCCCTCTAATTGCTCGGCTCCTTTTTGCCCTGGTCCCTCTGGCAGGTCTTAATCTTCTATTGTGTCAGTTTCTTCTGGTTGGTGCTGTCCTGGCACTTCAATTACCTCGAGCTGATACTCTTGCCTTGCCTTCAGGGAGTCCGATTGAGTTCCCAATCTATCCTTTCCGTAAAGGGGTGCCCTCTGTAGAGCTCACCCCCTCCCCACACACATCTGTGTTAGCACTTAACGTGGTAGAGGGCCTCTTCCCCTTCCTAGTTGGGCGCTGTCTTCCGGAACAGAATTTCTGCCTCGGCAATCTGTGAGCTCTCAGCTAGGGTTTATGGGGTTGGGATGACGGGAGGTTAGAGAATCTGCCCTTTGTGTCCAATCTGTGCAAGCAGTTCAGTTGAACCTTCTCTTCTCTCCTATCAAGAGGATCCTTGCTCCCTTGTTTTGGCTCCGAGCTTATAAGCCTTAAACTAATATATCAATGGACAGTGTTCTCCCCTCCCAACATCCCTTGTTCTCTTCCCTCTCTTCTTCTTCCTTTTTCTCTTTTTCTTAATCTGTTCTTCACTTGGAGCCACCCCAGAAGTGAGGCCCTGCGGTGCCTTAGGGCAGATGTTTTCTTCTTTTTTTCCTGTCCTGTACTGGCTTATTCCTTTTTCAATTTATATCCTTTCCTTTTTCTATCCCTTGGCTCTCTTGCCTCGCTCTTTTTTCTTAATTTTTCCTCTCCGACTACTTGAACTGGGATGGAAGAGGAGGAGTCTGCGCGCTAACGGCTGCCCTCGCACATCACGTGGTGCGTCACCCTCAGGCGCCGACTCCTCTGGGCGGGAACCTCCCGTGACAGGTGCACGCCTCCGCCTTACACCCCAAGCAGTAATGAATGGTGAAGATACAAGAGACGGTCATGAATTACGGTAGGTACGTAATTTCCATTTACGTAAGAACTTGCTGTAACAGTAGATCTTCAAGAGAGGCTCTTGCAGTAGGTATTGCCTTCCCGCCCTCCGTCCCCCTATCCCCCTAAGCATTTTTGCTCCATTTCCATGGACGAAAATATTCTCTTCTCTCTCTTCTTGCCTCTTTTGGCCTTTGACAGGAAAGAACTGGAAGGCAGGTGTGGGGGACCGCCCCTTTATAGCGACGTCTTATGATGCCGGTCACCTGACGGGGCGGTCCCCCGCCAGAGACTGCTAGCTAGAAATTTTTCCGTGGGGTCCTGATGCCTGGCGGGTCAAGCCTGTATGTGAATACCTACTGCAAGAGTCTCTCTCGAAGCTCTGCTGTTACAGTAAGTTCTTACGTAACTGTACTTTTCTTTGGCTGAAGTCTACCAGAATGCCAGACAGATGCCACAGCAGTGAGGTAACAGCCAAACTCCTCTAAGACACTCTTTTTCCTGATTTAACTCCAAGTCTAATAAGAACTCTGGTGGGGGTAATAAATCTGTACCCAAAGACTTTACTTGCTGTAACTAATAAGCCAGGCCATATTGCAAGAGACTGCCATAGTAAGGAGGATAACACTGGAGCAGATTTCTCCTTGGCACACTGGGGCAAGTACTTAACAGATATCAACGTGGGAAATAAGACTGTAAAGGGATTTATAGATTCAGGAAGCAGACAAACCCTGGTGCATGTTGAAGTTCTCGAATAGAACTATGTCAGAGGACCAGGTACTGGTGTCATCTGTATCCATGGGGACACTCGATACGATCCCACCACCCAAGTGACTCTGAATATTAATGGGGTGTCTCACCAAATGAAAGTGGGGGTAGTACCTAAGTTACCTGTACATGTAATTATTGGAAATGACTTTCCAGGATTTACCGAGTTAATCACAGAGGGAGCAAACCTGCAGTTTCAGCAGTTGTGATGAGCCCAGGCAAAGAAAATCTCAGATGGTGGGAACTCTCTTCGTTTCAGTGATTTTGGTTCAGACTTGTTTGAGCATAGCGCCGTGATCCGGAAGTCCAAGAAAGAAAAACGACGCCTGAAGAAACAGTGGCAACAAAAGACTGATGGACATAAAGGGTTAATATATGAAAATGCTGAAACTAAACTGATAACTGATTGTGATTTTGTTTCAGAGCAAACTAATGATGTTTCTCCCCATGGTTACTTTAAGCAGCTGGGGGTGAAACAAAAACAGGGTGAACCAATGTTTAAGATGGGCTACTGTGCAGAGTTTGTGTTAATCCTCAGATGCAGGAACAGATGGAACAATTGGTTATACCACAAAAGTATAAATCTGAGTTGATTACAGATAGCACTTGATAGTCCTGTGGCTGGTCACTCAGGGAGGGACCACACCCTTGTCAGATTGCTGTACAGATTTTTCTGGCCTGTGATTCATGAAGATGTTACTACCTATTGCAGTTTGTGTGCTGAATGTCAGAAAGTAGCCCCAGTGATTTTAAGAGAAGGTTTTCCCCTGCCCTTGATAGAGGTGCCTTTTGAGAGAATTGCAATGGATGTGACTGGCCCCTTAGACAAAAGTAAAAAAGGTAATCCGTTCATTTTGGTAGTATGTGACTATGCTACTCAGTACCCAGCAGCAGTTCCTGTGCGTACTGTCACAACCCCAAAAGTAGCAACAGAGCTTGCCAAACTTTTCTGCAGGGTGGGCATACCTAAAGAGGTTACTACTGATCAGGGTAGTAATTTTGGTGCTGCATTGCGACTACTAGGTATCACTGCCATAAGAACCTCCCCTTGTCACCTTCAGGCAGACGGTTGTGTTGAGCATTTTAATCAAACCCTAAAACGCATGTTAAAAAGGTTTGTAAAAGGGGAAGGGGGAAATTGGGACCAGTACTTACCTTACCTGCCTTTTGCTTACAGAGAAGTGCCACAGGCATCAACAGGTTTTTAGCCATTTGAAATGCTGGTTTGGTAAACAACCAAGAGAGCCACTAGATGTAATAAAAGAAACATGGGAAGATAACCCCACTCAGAAAAAAATCTATTATCTTATATGTGTGCCCTGAGAAAAAAGCTGGCAAAATATGTTGAATTTGCCCACAGTAATCAGGAAGAGACCCAAAACCAGCAGAAGATGTATTATGACCATGGAGTAAAAGAGAAAGTCTTTGAGCCAGGTGAAAAGGTCTTGCTGCTGTTACCCACTACAGAAAATAAACGGTTAATGAAGTGTCAAAGGCCTAATAAAGTGCTTAGACGTACTGGCACAGTTAACTATGAGATTGAGACCCCTGATAGATAAAATCCTACTAAGATGTACCACGCTACCTCTTGAAGAAATGAGTTGAAAAATCACCACAGGCTGCTTTGTTAGTTTTAGCAGAAATGTCTACAGAAGATACTAATATAGCTTATGACAGACTGTAACTGCTGATACTATAAAGGTGAATGTTTCCTTAACCTCCATACAAACTGCAGAAATTCTTAGTTTGCTAAAGACATTTAACAGTAGTTTTACCACCGTGCCAGGTCAAGCATGTAATAGTGACAGGGAATGCACACCCTATCGGACAAGACATACAGATTACCAGAGCAGTTAAGAGCAGAGGGAGTGCCAAGTACTTTAGTACCATCTGTCTCACCAAGGTTACTGACAAATCCCCCTAGCTAAAGAATCCAGGAACAGAACTAAATTTGTCACTCCTGTTTGATTCAGTCAGTTCACCAGCATGCCGTTTAGTTTACATGGTGCACCTGCTACATTTCAGCGATACGTAGATGTACTTATATCCTCACACTGGTTATTGTGCTGCATACCAGGATGATTATGTGGTGTACAGTCCAGACTTGAAAAGCCACCTGGAACACGTATGAACAGTTATCCAATCTGTCAAAAAGGCAGGTCTGACAATTAATCCTACCAAATATGCATTAGGCTTGCAGGAAACCAGATGTTTAGGCTATGTTTTGGGAAATGGAGAAGTAAAGCCAGAGATTTCTAAGATAGAAGCTGTAGCTAACAGTCTTGTCCCTAAAACCAAGAAACCTGTCATGTTTAGTGCTGTTCCCAGCTTTGCCCAGTTGGATACTTCCCTCACTAAACTCAGGAGAAAACTGTTTCCGAATAATGTGGAATGGACCCCAGAGTATGATGAGGCAAGGGTACATTATGTTCAGCCCCTGTTTTAAGAAGCCCAGATTTTGAGAAACAATTTTTGTTAAACAGATGCATCAGAGGTAGGCCTAGGTGCATTCTTGAGTAAGCATTTAGATGGGAAGGAACATCCTATTCTGTATATCAGTAGGAAGTTGCACGACGGAGAAAAGGAATGCCTTGCAGCAAAGTGGGCTTTGATTTGATAGGAGCTGACTTTGTACTTATAACTGATCATAATAATCTCTGTTGGCTTAACCAAATGAAGGATAAAGATTCCAGAATCACAAGGTGGTACCTGGCACTACAGCCATTTAAATTCTAAGTGATGCACAAATCTGGAAAAGAAAATGTCACTACTGATTTTCTGTCATGATATGGATGAGGAATTGAGAATTCTGAAGGTAAAAAAAAAAAAAGTTTAAACTTGTGTCTGCTGTACTCGTTTTGGAAAAAGAGATACTGCATATGTACAGAACTGTAAAACGTGATAAGGTAATGTTGTAAGAGACTTAATAGAAAGTTTTGGAAACTTTTTTTTTATTTTTTTTTTTATAAACAGGTTCCCTCTTAAAGAGGGGGATATGTGACATGGTTGAATAAGGCCCTGTCCCATTTGTTGTGCAGAAGGGGTTAAATGCAAGGATCTGTTTTACTTTTGTCTCTTGTCTGTTGGTTGCGCAACCAAATGTTTTCATGAGACCTAGGAACTGATCACTCACACTCGCGTGATTCTCTGCCTCTCGCTATCTCTCTGCCGTCACTTGCTGTTTCTGTCTTTTATTCCCCCTTTCGTATCTGCGGTTATAAAAATATATGTGAATCATTGTGTAAAACACTAAGTGATACGGGGAATCCTTTGGTTTGAAAATGTATATAGTTAAGCTGTTGAAATGATTGCAAAAACCTATTTGGAATTTAGGGGGTTAACCTGAGATGCAGATTGAGCTTCTCTGAGGCTTGTTTGCAAACTTTTTGCAGAGCTGTCAGCAGGAGGCCAGCTTGGGGCACTGTTCTGTTTGCAAGCCTGCTCTGCAAAGATACTGAAAGAACTGTGATACATTTTCTGAGAAACAGGATGTCTCCTTAACAAGCTCAAGATGGTCAATTGTCAGGCAAAGACTTGTTACAAAAATAGAGCAGCAATATTTTTGCTAGAGAAACTGAAACTTGGAATTAGATATACCCTGAGACAAAGGACATTGTTTTCTCTGTTTGTACTGCCTTTGTAAATAGTTACACTGAGCGATTTTTATTTTCTTATTTTACTGTTCTTGATAATCATAAAACGTTACTTGCGAATTTTGTAACTGCTCCTGGGTTTCCTGTGACTCAACAACAAGCTGCTGACCTCAGTCACAGAAGATGGGGTTGTCCGGAGTTTGACCTTTTTGCATCCCCATTCAATGCAAAACTGCCGCATTTCTGCTCGCTAGATCCAGGACCCGGAGTTTTCTGGCAAGATGCGTTGTCCCTGTCCTGGAAAGGGAGGTTTCTTTACGCATTCTCTCCCTTCCCTCTAATTCAGAGGGTTCTCATCAAGCTACAGATGGAGGATACCACCCTAATTCTAGTGGCCTCATTTTGGCCGAAGTATATATGGTTTCCATTACTGAAGCAATTGGCTGTGGAACCTCCAGTTCCTCTGCCCCGACTTGCTGCCTCAGGCCTAAAGGACCCAGGTCCATCCAGACCTTAAGCCCCTCCACCTGGATGCATGGATCCCATGGACATAACTATTGCTCAGTTTGGAGTATCTCAGAAGGTGGCTGACGTCCTGGTGGCTGCCATTAAACCTTCCACCAGGGCCACTTACTCTGTGAAATGGAAGCTGTTTGCTATCTGGGCCACTTCTCAAAGCCTGGACCCATTCACCTGCCTGAGGAACTAGGTTTTTGAGCATCTCCTAACCTTGTCTGATGCTGGACTCCGATATTCCTCCCTTAAAGTGCACCTATCAGCCTTTCATGTGCCCATTGATGGCCATACTGTGGCACAGCTGGATGTGGCCTGTACTTTTCTGAAAGGCACGCTTCACTTGAAACCTCCTATCTGTAACCTGGTTCCAGCTTGGGACTTGAATTTTGTTATGTAGAAGCTGACCCTGCCTCCTTTTGAGCCAGCCACATCTTGCAAGCTATGCTTTCTGTCGTAGAAAACATTATTTTTAGTTGCCGTTACTTCTGCTCAAAGAATTTCAGAACTACAGACTCGTGTAAGCAGCCTTATTAGTTTTTCTACAAAGATAGGGTCTCTTTGCGTACTAAGGTGGTGTCTGAGTTTACCTTAAATCAGTCCACCCACCTGCTTGTTTATAATCCAGAGCATTCCAATCCAGAGAAAGCATTGCTCCATACTTTGGATGTGCATAGAATTTTGTGTTACTATGCACATCATACGAGGGACTGCAGGAAGTCTTCTCAGTTGTTTGTTTCTTTCACTTCTGGCAGAGAAGGCGCTCCAGTTTCGAAACAGTGTTTGTCCAAATGGTTGACCAACTATTATTTTCTGTTACAGAAAGTACGGTAAGGAACTTCCTGGGGTTGAGAGCCAATCCACCAGGGGAATGAACACTTCTATTGCCTGTTTCAGGGGGTGTATCTGCAGCAGAGATTTGTGCTGCTGCCACTTGGAGTACTGTCCACTTTCACCAAGCACTACAGTCTGGACATTGCCTCCAGAAGAAGGGCAGGCTTTGGCCTTGCTGTACTTCAGGGCCTTCTTTCTTAGGCCTTTGGCCTCCTGCCACCCTGACTGTCTTTGCTTTCAGCACTGCTTGGGACTCGTTCCATAGGTGTGACCTGATGACAGAAATATCCCTGAAGAAGATAGTACAGTTACATAAGAACTTACTATAACAGTAGATCTTCAAGGGAATCTCTGTCATCAGGTGATTCCATCCCCCTTATTTCTCTCTCTCTATAGCTTGGTTGTCCTGTTACTCCAGCCTTTCTGCTAGCTGGGCACCACCTTCTCTGTCTCTCTCTCTCTCCTCGGTTCCCTGGTGGGACTTCTGTCTCTCATGGCTTCTGGCTAGGGAAAGAACTAAGGTAGGAGTGGGGCTGCCCACGCTTATGTAGGGTGTTTGTTGTTGGAACCTGACGTCTGTGTGGGTGGCCCCTACTAGACTGGTGCAGAAAAAGCTTCCATGGGATCCTGACGCCTGATTGAGAAGTTCCATTGGTGTGTCCTGATGACAGATTCTTTTGAAGATCTACTGTTACGGTAAGTTGTTATGTAACTGTTATTTTCCCTTTATTTACATTGTCGCTTTAATTTTTTGACAGTGATGCTGAAGTCCATTAAGAAAGGAGCCAAATTATTGAAGAAACCCTGACACCTGTCTGTTATGCATCATTGGCCCTAATGGAACCCAGTGGCTGTTAGACTGGCATCAGTCCTGTGCAGCCTGTCTTGGACTGGAGTACAACACGAATACATGCAACACTGCTTCTCCATGGACAGCTGTATCCTTGAATTGCGCGTTGAGGTTGGATTGTCTGATCCCCACCTTCGGAAGCAGGCCTCACTCATGTATCCAAGACTAGGCCGTTAGGCCTCTCTTTGGGACTATTCCTGTGACCTCTGGTTCTGTTGAAGTACAGAGTTTTCCTCAGCCTTGCTACACGGAAGCGTCAGAGACTCCCACAGATGGGTCTAATGGACAGTCGACTCCTTCTGGGTGGTAGACTGCTAACCCTCCACCGTCTGCCTGCCCTGAGCAGCAGACGTCCCAGATGGCAAGGCTACAGCTACTGTATATGCTCTGTCTACACCGGTGGATACCTTGACATTGTCCTCTAGTGTTGCCCATACTGTTGTCACCATTCATGGGGATGACGCAGTGAGTGGCACCAGGGATGGCCCCAGCTCCTGTCTGGACACTGTTCACCATGTCAGGAGAGGGACTTATGCCAAGGTTGACGTGTGCACTGTTGCTAGATTGGATGCTGTCACTGTCCATGTTGTCATTCATGACACCAAGGAGGGTGATGACTTTGAACACATGATGTAGGCAGTGACTGCCATGGTGCCAGTCCTGCATCTGGTTCTGGATGAGGTGCTGACGACGATGTCATTCCAGAGGTCCATGACTCTGGTGTCATCCATGACACTGAGGAGGGTGATAGCTCCAGGCGCTATATCAAAGTCTGCACTGAGCACAGTGTTGAGGGTGGTACCCGCCTTGGTGACAGAGATGTCACTGTCTCTGAGGCTGTCTGTAATTCTGAGCCTGGTGTTGGAGGCAGCACCACCTCTGGGTTGGATGGTGGCCCGGAGATTGAGATTTCTCTGGAGCTGTTGGACGTCACTGCCATCCATGAGGACCAGGGTTTCCCTTGTGGATCTCTGTGGCTCCACTGTCTCCTATGAGTGGTTCTGCCCATGGGCATCGATCAAGTCACTCCTCTAATATAGGACGACATCCTTCAGGTGAATCTGCAGTGCCCCCTTCTTGGGTGAGATGCCCTGCACAGTTCTGCAGCCCATGACAAGGCCACAGAGACCTGGAGTCTCTGCCACTTCTAAGGGGGGCCTCATCAAGTCCTGGAAAGGATGCCCTCACTGATGGGCCTTAAAGGGCCTGTAAGGTGGGAACAGGACCCTGCATGGGTCAGTGTCTTAGATGAGGAGGGGCCAAGTCCAGACCCTTCTCTTTGGTACTGACCTTGCCCTGAGGGGCCTTGTCTCCATCAGTGTCCTCCAATGAGAGCAACGAATCATCTGTCCACTTCCCTTCTTCTGCTGAGTACACTCTTTACCATTATTTTCTGGTGGATATGATCCTGGCGCGTGACCATGAAGCACATACAAGACTCAGTCTAGTAGCCCTGCCATTGGGATTTCTGGGAATTCCCAACATTGACACAGTAGCCGTTCCTTCTTGGCCTGATGCCATGGAGGAGGCATCTAGAGCAGTGTGGAGATGTCCCTTTTGCAATCCAGCCATCCTCAGGGACCTCCACATGCAATATTGTGCACACACTGGGTCCACAGGTGAGGTACTTCGCCCCCTCCTCGAGGCTTGAAGTACTGCAGAACCAGTGGTTGCCACGGCGCCTCACACATGACCAGCCTCCTGAGAGAGATTACGCTCAAGCAGACGCTCCTGTGAGCAACACTTTCTTCAGCTTGCACCCTAATGTGCCTCTCTGCACATCAGGCACATATGGCAACCTGTAACAGTCACCTCTGAATCCAGCTACACAGCTTGTTAGCTACACTGCCACCAAGCGAGACAGTCATGCAGGCCATTGACCTTTCTGCCCAGGGTCTGGAAGTAGCATGGCATCAGTCAAGGGCATCTTAAAATGCCAGTGAAGTAGCCTCCAGACTAGTGGGAACTGCAGTCTGCATTAGGTAGACAGCATGGCTTAGTCTCTCCTGACTGGAACTATTGGCCAGGCGCAAGGTGCTTAACTCGCACTTCTGGGGAGATCACTTCTTCTCCCCTAGGGTCAGGTGGGAACTGTCAGGGAACTCTCCTGCTCTTGAGGCACTGGAGCCCTGGTTGGTCCTGACCTGTCTCAGGTCTGGCCAGACCAGTAAGGGGTCCCTGCCCTCAGGTGTTCTTTCCCATGTAGAGGGCTGACGGTATCTGTTACCTTCAGGGTGAGCCAGTTCCTCTCTCAGATAAGAAGGGAAGCTTGATACTTGGACTCATAAGTGGGAATCAGTGGTGGAGTTTGACAGACCTGTCCTCAGTGCTGCCTCCAGACTACCTTCTGCCTGTGGAGGACCAAGGTTGCGCCAACCTGCTCGTAACTAACCACCCAGCCTTCTACTTTAAGAAGGTGACAGTGAAGGAGGCCCTAACGATGGTCAGGAAAGTCCTAGGCAAAATCAGACTGGGGAGTGACGGGCTAGACATGAAGTTACTAACTCTCACCCTTGATATTCTTATTATGCCCATAACAATGCTATTTAATAAATCCTTGGCCCTAGATCAGTTTCCAGAGGTATGGAAGCAAGCCCTGGTAACTCCAGTGCATAAGAATGGCGACAAGGTGCTGGTGTCAAACTACAGGCCAATATCTATCCTCTCCCCACTATCCAAAGCTTTGGAAAAAATTGTGGCAAGTCAACTCACAATACCTCAATAAGTACAATCTGCTCTGCCCAAAGCAACATGGCTTCAGGCAAAAACACAGTACCACCACGGCACTGCTGGAATACGCTGACACTGCGCACAAGGCGCTGGATGAAGGCAGATTGGTGGGGTCCATCTTCATTGACCTCACCAAAGCCTTCGACACCGTCAACCACTCTCTACTGGTACTCCAGCTCCAAAGATTGGGTGTGGCACCAAATGCCGTGAATTGGTTCAATGACTACCTAACACACAGAGCCAGTGAGTGGGGGCTTCAATTTGAGCGTTATCCAGCTCAGAGATGTACTCTCAAGAGTCCCTCAAGGATCAATTCTAGGCACCTGCTTTTCAGCCTCTTTGTAAATGACCTACCACAGCCTGTGACACCAAACTTATTCTGTATGCGGACCATGCTGTGCTGCTAAGCAGCAGCACCTCTCAGGTTGCCTTACAAACAGAAGTACAGAACTCTTTCAATAAACTCAAGGACTGGTTCAGTAGTCAAAAGCTGCTACTAAATTACGAGAAAACCAAGGCCATGCTACTGTCCAGCCCCTACAACAAACACAAGATTGCTTCTCTCGTAATCACCAACAAGGCTGGTGAGCAGATTGAGCAGGTGCACTTGTTCAAGTACTTTGGAGTCACCATTGATGACTGTCTCACTTATACACACCATGTAGACTCCCTTGTCAAAGTGGTAAACACAAAGATCGGGGTCCTCTATAGGCATAAGAAATCCCTCACCCCGGAAGCACTCCAAATCTCAGTCTCCAGCTCCATATTCTCCACGATAGACTACGGGCTGGTGGTCTGTGGAGCTGCTACTGATACAGTGCTCAAAAGGGTCCAAATTGCACTCAGTAAGGCATGCCGCCTCACCCTGTGTGCAGATCACTACACTCATACTTGCACGCTGTATGAGCGTACAAACTGGCTTAACCTAAAAGACAGGATCAAATACCAAACTTGCCTCCTAGGAAAGAAGGCACTCCTCGGAAAAACCCCACCCTGTATAGGAAACCTGCTCGAGGCTTCTCTCTCAAAACACATCACCAGACGGAGGAAGAATGGAGCACTGTCCACACCATTCCGTCGAACCTCACTAGGGCAGCGTGCTTTCTCCTATCGGGCCCCCCTCTGGATAAATGAACTCCTGATTAAATTACAAACAGCCTGTCTCAATTCAAAGAAGGCCTCAAACGGCACCTAATGTCTAACTCAAAATGCACCTGCTTCTCAGGCACCACTTGATAGACAGGTCTACCCCCAAGGTAACACCCAGCAGGGCTACCTAGAAAACCCTGCCTCCATTCCAGCCTAGTCAAGGCTTAAGTAAGCTATCAGTCCTCTTTAAACACACTTGGTACTGCCCCTCCAAAAGCCACACACACACACACACATACTCGACAAAGCCCTCTGGAGCTACTCCCCCTTTCACTATCTCCCCCCCACCCACCACCACCTCGCGCTCTCTGCAGTTGGTTTCAAATCCAGTCCCGCTTGTTTCACTGTCACCCAGCCTCTCGCCATCTGGGATAGCGTTAAACCCTATGCAGTTACTGGCATAGTCTATCAACGGATTTGGAGATTTCCAGGGGTGTGCTACCTAGGGCAACTGATTAGAAATATCTTAGTATTCAATTATAACTGCTCAGTTTTTTTTCTCCTAGTTGTCTAATTGTCATGTAATCGCTCTTTAATGCCTAATGATCAGGCCTCTGTAACCACTGAATATGTGTATTGTCTTATTGTCCACCCTGACGTGGAAACTTTGTAAAAGAGCTCACGCTCAAAGGTCTTTCTGAAATACTAATTAGACAATTAATCGAGGCAGTATAGCGCAGTGGTCTAAGGCTCTGAGCTGCAAATCTGGTGACATGCAGCAGACCAGACCTGGATTTGAATCCCACAGCTTCCACTTGCATACTGTGTGACTCTGAGCAAGTCACTTAACCTCCTTGTGCTCCCAGGTCGCTCCTGTAAAAAAGCTTTCAGCTTAGTGTGCTATACCTGGTTAAACAACTAAATAAAAAATTAAAAAAAATTTGATTCTTTGAAGATATGAAAGTTACATACTTGAACTGTTGATCTTCCACAGTATTGATTGCCATACCCGCCTACAATCCTCCGCTCGGGCAGAGCCAGGGCCTCTTGGCAGCTCACCCTGATGAGCCATCCATCACATCTAGCTCCATGGCATTTCCTCATTTGTACTTCCTGTGGAGTAGTTGTTTTTTGGGGGGGGTTGGAACCCATTGCTAGGTTATCCCTCCCATCAATAAAAAAACTCAAAACTGGGGTGAGGGTTCGTTTTAGGGCCCTCATACTAACCGAAAACACACAAGCGAGTGACAATAGCTCCCTTTCTCCATTTTCTTTCTTGTCCTCCTCCTGCTTGCCCAAGGTATATCCCTATTTTGTTACTAAATGCACTCTGTGCCTCTGGGCACTATCCAGCCTAATTTCACTTAACAGTTGCACTGTCTATGGAGCAGTGCTGTGCACTGCAGTGGATACAAGTACACTAGCTCGAGTGTTGTTGGAGGAGAAGCAGGTCTTTTTCTGTGATGTATTTTTTTTTTTTTTTTTTTCCTCTTCTAGCTGTGCCAGTCTTTCGTTTTGGTTGGAATGCCTTTCTTTTTTCTCTTATGCCAGCTGAGCTATTAGCCCACTACCCTAAGTGGTGCCTGGGTAGATGAACACATTTCAGCTCCTTTGGGCTGTTTGGCGGTACAGCTCCACGTGCACCTGAGATTTCTTCCTCTCCCCCCACCCCCTCCCCAAATAGGGGAAAAAGGTCACCTATTTTTGACTAGCTATTTAGTCAGTCTGACATCAGGTAGCATGTTTTGTTTTGTTTTTTGGTCTATGTGAGTGATTCGTTCCTGTTTTGGTTCTTTGTACCATCTCAGTTGCAAGGAGGTCCCAGTTCTGGGCATCCCTTCATGCTTTTCTGCTAGAGCCACATGTTTCATGGCTGCCACCTTTTAAGAGCACTGGCCACCATCTGTCTGGCTAGTGGTGTGAGGCTCTGGTTTCATACCCAACTACCCCTTTAGGCCACCTAGTATGCCCTTTTTTCCCCCTTATTCAAAGGTTGGTAAGTCAGGTTTTATTTTGTTTCTTTATATTTTCTATATCCTCTCCCTATCCCTTTGTTCTAGGAAAATTCTTAGGCCCTTCTCATTTTTGTCCCCTACTTTGTTCCTGTCATGGCAAACAGAACTAAAGTTCGTGAGGGAGTTGGCAGTGGTTACTGGCTGGCGCCCAGTACCACATGGTGGGTGTGCTTGCACCGTGCCCAGTATCCGTGGCTGATCCTGGCAAAAAGCTTTGCTCTTGGTGGGTCCTAGTGCCTCTTGCCCAGACCCATAAGTGAGACTCAATGGTGAAGCTATTCTGGAAGATCAGCAGTTACAGTAAGTACATAACTTTCATTACAGGGATGTGGACATGGTTCACTATCCACACTTTGACAGTTCCACTGGAACAGTCTGAATTGCCAGATGTCTTCATGTTAAGCTCCTCCCACCACTCAGTCAGTATATCTCCTGACTCTGACCTGTGACATCAGATCTTTCTTTCCGCTGGAAGAACAGATCACCTCCTTTGTGGCTTCTGCTCAGGATTTAGTGTGCCATAGGCAAACTTCCAAGTTTTTCAAAATGTATTTAAATTATTTCCTCGGTTCCTTCGACTCCCTCATTGATATTAGATGGAGCAGTGGAATCCAGGGCTCAATTCTGCGTTCAGTACCAGCAGATGTCGCTCATCATGACACGTGTGTGTACTGCCTGGGCAGGCAACACAAAATGGCCAGGTGTGGCCTTTGTCTAACATGCTTCCTGAGTCTCTCTGAGGACAGGAAGCTCCAGCTCTTACTGGGTCAGCCTTCGGAATGGGATCCAAAGGGTTGCAAGAAGACCTCGGCTGCAAGCAAGTCTGCCCAGCAGTTTGTGGCCTTTAAGGCGAAAGTGGCGGCTGCCATTGTTGGCACCTCCTCGGTCTCGGTGTCAGCAATGCAGGGTCATTCACTGGAGACTTATTGGGCATATGTTTGGCCCTTCAAATCCTGTGGGAGAGCCCTGAGATTACGATCCTTCCAGTCTCTTGACTCACCTCACCACTAGGGCGAGGGGGGAGGTCAAAGGTTCTTCGGCTCCTTTTTAGAGCCATTCAACTTCTACTTCAGTCAACGAGGTTGAGGAATCAATCTTGCAGATCTTGGTGCTCCCAGTCCTTACTCGAGGATGTGGCTCGGTTTGTGTCCCTGTCCAGTGCTCAGCATGAGCAGCCTTCACTGGCAGGCAAGTCTTCATGCTCATGCTGCTTAATCTGGGCAGGCACGTGGTATACCACAACCAGCCTGAAGGTTCATCTCTCCATTGATCATCTGGTTGACGGTCAAGTCGAGATCTTGGTCGAGGTGTTATGCTCTCAATCCCACTCGACTGGGAGGCATAGTCGTTGACGCTGCTCGACCTCCTCAGGTGAGGATAGACACCATCGCAAACTGCTCTGGTGGTACGAGGAGCACCTCTGCCAACAGGGGGCTACTGTGAGGCAGGGTAGGGTTCTACTGCCTGGACCTTTGGTCCCCTGGCAGCACCAGTGGTGCCCACGCCAGTCCATGCTACACATGTGCTTCCTGCACCTGCTTCTCCACCTCTTCCAGTGGAGCTACCACCACAGCAGATGAAGGTGGGTGCTTAGACCAAGGATGTCTGTTCAGTCACTGGCTTGCCAGGCCAGTTGTCAGTGCAGATCACCCAAGGGGAGAATACCCAGAAATGGCTAAGGGCCGTTCTCAAGGAGTCCTTGGACCATTGAGACCATGAGTTCATGGCGTCCTCTGGGACAACCCTTTGTGGCTCTTCTTCACTTAATCTGAGTCCATGTCAGTCCTGCTAGAGCCAGTCCAAAAAAGGACCAAGTACCCTTTTACAGACATTTTGGCAAGGCAAGGCAAATTTTATTTAAAAAGATGCCCATCCCGGAGGCTCTGGGCACCGTACATCAATCAAATAAATACAGCACAGTAATAATCAATTAAATACACTGCTCCAAACAAATTAAAACAAAATTTGCTACACAATTTGCTACCTTCAGCTACAGCTACATTTAGAGTCTCTAAAACTAAAGTAAACATCAAAAATGTTTTTTAAAACAAATATGAAGTATAAAACATAGTCCGGGAATGCCTGATTGTACAAGAATGCCTTGAGGCGGGTCTTAAATAGGCAGCCCTGGGACGATTCCTCCAGGGTTGCCTTTCTTGTGGCTGAAACTATTTTGGGACTGGCCCTTGGAGCTCTGGCAGCATCCTTCCCGGCACCCTCTGCCCATATGATCCGTAAGTATGCTTCCCCTGCTGGGTCCCTTTCTGGGTTCTCGGACCACCCCTTAGTGGAGAGGCTGGTCACAAACTCAGTGTTCTGCAAGTCCAGACACCAGGGGGACATGGACAAGGCTTCAGACAGGGAGTCCCATAAAATTGACCATGCTGCTGAAAAGGTGTAAACAGCAGCATCCTTGGACCTTCATCAGGCTAGATATGCCATGATGATGGCCAATTTCAGGCACTCCCTGATGGGAGTTTTTGATTCTGTCCTCCTTCCCCTCCCAGCTGCTCAGCAGTCGGTGATGATTATCAGAGACCAAGGTCAATCGCTAGCTAAACACCAGCTCCAGATGGCCTTGGACATGGGCAGTTCATGTGCCTGTGCCATGGTGGCGGCTGTCTGTGCGTTGCAGGGCCTGGTAGTCCAGCTTCATGGCAGACACATAGCACAAGCTGGCCGATGTCCCTTTCTTGGGCAGTGACCTGTTTGACTCTAGGGTGGAAGGACATCTGACCGATATTGAGAAATGCAGTGCCACCCAGGATTCTGTGGCGTTGTCCCAGGAGGACACAAAAAGAAGCCTAAGAAAGAGGCCTTCAGGTATAAGTCCTTTCAGCCACAGCCTCCTCAGCAGCAGCCCCAGCAGCTGCCGTATCGGGCAGGGGTAGTGGTGCCCCTCTGGCTGCCGATGCCCCCATAAAAGCTGCCCAGTGACAGGTCGGGGTGTCATCCCTCCCTCCACCCGTCTTGTCCCTGTCTGCACTTCCGTTGAAGGTTGGCTACATCGCTTCTTGCCACATTGGTCTACTATCACAATGGACTGATGAGTGTTGGATGCAGTGAGCAGAGGGTTGCCTTTGGACTTCAAGGCTATCCCACCTTACCGCCTTCACACCTTCCTTTCAGGAGTCCAAGGTGTCGCCTGACACGCTGTCCACCCTTCGGGAAGACATTGTCCAGCTGGTTGCAAAAGGGGCAATAGCCAGTGTCCTGTATGCTGTGACCAGTCAGGGTTACATGTCTAGGTACTTCCTGGTCCTAAAACAGACAGGAGGGGCTGGTGCCTCATACTGTATCTTCACAATCTGAACTAGTTCATGAGGAAATACAAGTTCCGGATGGTCACTGAGAATTGTATCATCCCATCACTGGGGCAGCACATGTGGTTCTGTTCTCTAGACCTCCATGATGCCTTTTTCCACATCCCAGCCCATCAGTCCTACCACTGGTACCTCCAGTTCTGAGTGGAAGGGGTCCCGTACCAGTTTTGGGTCATGTCCTTTGGCCTCTCCTCAGTCTCCAGGGTCTTCACCAAGTGAATGGCAGTGGTGGCAGCACACCTGCGGTGTCTAGTGGTCAGGGTCTACCCCCTAACTGGACAACTGGCAGTTAGTCAGTCTGTCCAGGGAGGCCGTGGGGAGGTCCAGAAAGCCATCTCTCTATATTGTTGAGCCTTGAGCCTGTCAGTCAACCCAGACAAGTCTGAACTGGTACCCAAGTAGGTAATCAAGTTAATCGGAGCAGAACTAGACTCCCTACTGGCCAAGGCCGGCCTCCCTGTAGACCAGGCACGGGATTGTACCTCTTGCCCAGTCATTTCAGGTTGGACTCTCGCACCCTGCTTGGGATTTCCTGAGGCTGCTGGGGTATATGGTGTCCTGCGCCAGCTTGGTCCGTAGGGCGCTCCACCTCCAGTGGGAGTTAGGCTGTCCGTGATCACAACGCCTAGGTCACTTGGACCAGTCTGTCTCAGTGACCCAGCCAATGTGGGATGCCATCCAGTGGTGGCTGATCCCAGAACACCTGGCGGAAGGAATCCCATTTGTCCTCCCAGAACTGACAGTCATGCTAATGATGGATGCATCTCTGGTGGAGTGCAACTGGGAGACCACAGAGCCCACAGGTTGTGATCGTGCCGTGAGTCCCATCACCACATAAACCTGCTGGAGCTCCATGCAGTGTATCTGGTGCTGACAGAATTTGCTCCTCTAGTCAGGGATCTGGTCATGCAGGTCCAGACTGACAACACCACAGCCATGTTCTACCTGAACAGACAGGACGGAACTCGCTCCCTTCCCTTGTGTCATGTGGCCCTGAGCAACTGGACTTTCATGCGCAGCCTGGGTGCAGATCCACTTGAGGTTCATGTGGAAGGTGAGAACAGAGAGCTGGTGGATGCTCTCAGCTAGGTGGGAGAGACTCCATACAAGTGATCCCTGAATCAGGAAGCGGTGAACCACCTGTTCTCCCAGCGGTACACTCCTCTGGTGGACCTGTTTGCCTGCTGGGAGAACACCAAACTGAGGCTGTTTTGTGCCTGCCCCCCAGAGTCCGGGGCATTGTTGGGGAATGCCTTTAACCCTTCCCCTTAATCCACAAGATAGTGGTCAAAGCATGAATGATCTTGATCGCTCCAGACTTGCCAAGGCAGTTTTTGGTACCTAGATCTCCTCAGCCTCAGCAGCAGACCTTTGTGGTGACTGCCTCTCCTCCCGGATCTGCTGACCATACTTCAGGGGATGGTCCTGCACCTGGAGGTGCAGTCCCTACACCTCACGGCCTGGCTTCTGTGTGGCTAGAGTTCTAGGCCTTGGGTCTCTCACATGATGTGCTCCATGTTGTTGAGGCCTCCCAGAAAGAGTTGACTCACAGATACTGTGCCTTTAAATGGAAGAGCTTTCCCATTTGGCATCAGGGCAAGAAGCTTGATCCCCTTGCCTGCCCTGTGGCTAGCATCCTGGACAACATCTGACCCTTCCTCAGTTGGGATTGTGGACAGTGACCCCTAAAGGAGATAGGAAGTGATTTTAACTGTCAAAGAAACCGTAAATATCACAGTGGCTTCAGTGTGTCTTTTTTTCTTTATGGTAAATAATGAAATGCGTATTCTTATGATCTTTTCAAAGTCAGAACTGTCAGTTAGCTTACGAAAATACGAAACTGCCAGCAGATACAGGCCAAATGGTATATTGCGTCTGCTCGATTGTGCAGCACAGAGGTTAGACTCCTGCTGCCCCCCCCCCCAATCTTCCCACTGGCTAGTATCTTGCTCGTAACCTTATCCCACCCATTCTAAAGCTCTCCACTGTTTTAAGAGATACCATTTCTTCAGGTAGCACGTTCCATCCCCATACCACCCTCTCCGTGATGTAATGCTTGCTTGCCTCCCTCCTGACTGTACCCCCCCACCAACTTCAGGCTGTGCCCCCTAGTAATCCCTTCTCCCTTTAATCGAAACATGCCCTCTGTACTAACCCTGTTGATGCCCTTAAAGTACTTGAAAGTTTCGATCATATCACCCCTTTCCCTTCTCTCCTCCAGTGAGTACATGTTGAGGTCCCTCAACCTATCCTCTTAAGGCTTCCCCTCCACACCTCTGATCATTTTAGTCGCCCTCTGCTGTACCCTCTCCAGTAACCTGATGTCCTCCTTTAAGTATGGGTTCCAGAACTGAACACAGTATTCCAAGTGCGGCCTCACCAGTGACCTGTACAGTGGCAGAATGACTTCCTCCCTTCTAGAGGTGATTCCTCTAGCAATGCACCCCAGCATTCTATGGGCTTTTGCCGCTGCTTTCCTACATTGAGATAAGTGATTCATATTCTTTGTGACCATTACCCCCAGATCCTTTTCCTCCTCAGAGACAGACAGCTGAACCCCTCCCAGATGGTAACTGTACCCAGGATTCCTCGCTCCGAGAAGTACATGACCTTGCATTTCTTAGCATTGAAACCCAGCTGCCAAGTTTCTGACCACTGCACAAGCCTTCCCAAATCTTCTTGGAGGCCTTTTCCTCCCTCTACCCCATCTACAACTGCCCTTATCTTGGTGTCGTACGCGAATAGACTGATTCTGCTCTTGACTTCAACTACTGTATCAGCTATGAAGATGTTAAACAGCACTGGCCCCAGCACTAAACCCTATGGGACCCCACTGATGACTGCCCTTTGAGTTGAGTCTCTCTCCCCCCCCACAACCACCCTCTGAGGTATGTCCTCCAACCAGTTACCAACCCACTTAACCAGTTTCTCCCTGGCTCCCAGGTTCCTCAATTTACTGGTCTGCCATGCAGTACAGAGTCGTAAACCTTGCTAAAATCCAGGTACAGGACATCTACAGCCTGACCAGTGTCTAGCTCTTTTGTCACCCAGTCAAAAAAATTAACCAGGTTTGTTAGACATGATCTCCCGGAGACTAACCCATGCTGTTTGTCATCTGTAAGACTGTTCATCTCCAAGAAGGTCACCAACCTTTCCTTTAGGATAGTTTCCATGAGCTTACCCACAATGGCTGTCAGACTGACTGGTCTGTAGTTACCAGGCTCGTCCTTGGGACCGCTCTTGTGCAGGGGTACCACATAATGCCATTCTCCTGTCCTGAGGCACGCACCCCGTCTGCAGGGAGGTATTGAACAAGTCTGCCAGTGGTGCCGCCAGGACTCCAGCCAACTCCCTCAGAACTCTCATGTGCAGCCCATCCAGCCCTGGAGCCTTGTCTGTGTTCAAGCACTCTGCTTACAGGGCTCTCCCCATCCATTATCCTATCTCCTCCTATGCCAGTGTTTCCCTGCCCCTGTGGTATTGGCCCATCTCTCTCCCCCCCGGTAAAAGCTGAGCAGAAGTACTCATTGAGCACCTCTGCCTGTTCAGCCCCCTTCTCTACCCAACCTCCATCCTTCTTTATCCTCGACATTGTGTCATCCCCCTCCCAGAGTTGGTTTGTGCCAAGCATTCAGATGTTCATGTCACTGACTGTCAGTTCAGCATACAGGTAGCTATACAGCAACTGTTTCGGCAGCCACAGTAGAAAAATCAAATCATCCTTGTAAGGAGACTGGCTCAACCACCACCCCCCCCCCCCGCCTGTCTTCCTGTTCATCTTGTCACCTTACAGATCACTGACAAACATGTGTGATGTGTCCAGTGATTTTGCCAGACTCTGCACCATACCCTTTGCTGTAGTGTACCCCTTCCCAGTGTTGTGAGCTTATCTCCAGATTCTGCCTGGAACTGCAGGCTGGGGCACGGCAGTGCATCCCCATCAGACTTACAAATTTGCAGTAAACTCTTACACTTTAGCAGTTGGCAGCGGACTGTCTTTTCACTCCCCTGGCCCTCCTAAGTCTTGGCATCTCAAAGCATCCATTTTATCTGCTGGAAAGCTGCCATAGGAGTCTGTTCTTCAGGCCTCCACAGACTGCAAACTGGGACTGGTAAACACAGCAGCATACTTCCACTTTTTGGCATCTGGAAAAGCTGCACTATTCTTGCTCTCTCATCCTTGCCTTCAGGATCTGCCCCTTCCCACACTGCTCCTGGAAGGAGCGCTGAGAAATTTTACCCTCTGGCAGTTCTTACTGTGGCCTTACCTGCCCTTCTGTCTCCTTGCAGTGTTCCCACTGATATCTGAAAGTAATAAAAACCTGAAGATCTCTCTCCTCCACCCCCTACTACCCGATAGATATCATTGCTACCACTACTCTCGGGGCCAGACACACAAATGTTCAATGCTCTCTACCCCCCAGAAGTGCTCAGTATCTTTGATCACCTACCATATAGAAACTGCGTAGTGGGGTGGGGAGCATAACAAACCAGCGCTGTGAACTTTCAACTGGAGCCACTGAGTGCCTACAGAATGATCCATGGCTGGGTACACACCTTCGCGATTAATAAGAACAACTGGTGGCATGTTCCTGCCCCACTGCCGGAAAGCCCGGGGGGGGGGGGGTAACATGTGCATCTGGCCACCAAAAATAGGAAGTATGTTGCTATGTTCCCCAGCCCCAGTTTGTAGAGTCTGGAGGCCGGGAGAATGGACTCCCTTGGCAGCTCACCAGCAGATAAA
This sequence comes from Neoceratodus forsteri, assembly GCA_016271365.2. Lineage (NCBI taxonomy): Eukaryota > Metazoa > Chordata > Ceratodontiformes > Ceratodontidae > Neoceratodus > Neoceratodus forsteri. The sequence continues at coordinate 494,477,117 of JADMNL010000022.1, forward strand.
ATGAGCGCTTTGAGGTGCCAAGACTTAGGAGGGCCAGGGCAGTGAAGACAGTCAGCTGCCAACTGCAAAAGAGAGTTTGATGCGTTGCTGTTCCCCAACCTGCAGTCCCAGGCAGGATCCGGAGGTAAGCTCACAACATTGGGAAGGGTTGCATTGCAGCAAAAGGGTAGGATGTGTAGTCTGGAGAATCACTGCATACATTTTTGTCAGTGATCTGAAAGGTAGCCGGCCGAGTAGGAAGTTGGGGAAGGGTGCTGAACTGATTTCCTTACAAGGAAGATTTGATTTTCCAGTCGGCCTTTTTACTGTACCTACCGAAACAGTTACTGTACAGCTAACTGAATGCTGAATCAGGAGTCAGTGACATGACCATTTGAATGCTTGGCACGCACTGATACACACGCGTTGTCAAGCTGATCAGCAGCTCTGAAATTTAAAAAGAGCATGTGAATGTGCATTTGAATATTTATCATAAAGAAAAAGACACACAGAAGCCACTGTTTGATAATTGATTTATTTGACAGCTAGAACCATCATAAAATCATTTCCTGTCTCCTTTAAGATGCACCTGGCAGCCATCTCCGCTTACCTGGTGTTAGCTGATGGTGGCCCAGGACGAGGTGATCGAGTGCTTCTCCCCCGGGGTCTTGACCACCAGTCCTCCATTGCATATACCACCCCATCTTGGGACCTACAATTACTATTGGCTGTGCTCAAGTGCAGGCCTTTTGAGCCAATGCACAGGTATGAGATGTCACACCTGTCTTGGAAAATTACCTTCTGATGGCCATCACATCAGCCAGAAGGATCAGAGAGCTCCAGATGCTCTCTATGGAGTCTTCCGTATCTGGTCTTCCACAGGGACAAAGTTGTCTTTCACCACAACCTAAAGTTCATCCTGAAGGTTGTATCGGAGTTTCACCTTAACCAGGTGATTAACTTAACCAGTATACTTTACTGGCCCATCTTCTATCCCACCCCTTTTTAAAACTGCCCACTGTTCACGCAGTCAGTTCCTCCAGCAGTTCATTCCACCCAACCACCACCCTTTCTGTAAAGTAGTGCCTCCTCATCTCTCCTGAATCTTCCCCCCTTTCCAGCTTCAGACTGTGCCCCCTCGTGACCTTCCCTCCCTTTAAGCAGAACAATCCCCCCATAATAACCCTGTTTATGCCTTTTAAGTATTTGAGGGCCTCCGTCATGTCCCCCTCCCCTCTCCCCTCTATCCTCCGGGGAATACATGTTGAGCTCCCTCAATCTTTCATCATAGGGTTTATCCTCCAGACCTAGGATCATCTTAAATGCGCCCTGCCTTACCCCAGTAATCTTCTGTCCTTTTTAGGTAGGGCACCAGAATTGCACAAACTACTCTTAAGTATGGCCTCACCCAGTGATCTGTACATTGGCAGTATGACCTCCTCCCTTTTAGAGGTGATACTCCTGGCAATGCATCCCAGCATTTGATTTGCCCTTGCTACTGCCCTCCGGCACTGTGCCTATACCTTCATGTCCCCTGTGACTAGTACCCCTAGGTCATTCTTTCCCTCAGAAATAGATATCTACACTCCCCCCAGAGGGTTTCTGGCTCCAAGGTGCATGACCTTGCACTTTTTAGCGTTAAACCCCAGCTGCCGTATACTTGACCAGTGCTTGAGTTTTGCCAGATCTTCCCTGAGTTCTTGCCTCCCTCCCTCACTGTCGCATATGTCTTTGTCATCAGCGAGCAGGCTGATCTTGCTCTTGATCCATTCTGCTGTGTCCCCGACACAGATGTTGAATAAATCGGGGCCTAGCACCAAGCTCTGTTGTACCCCGCTGGTCATGGGTCTTGGCTTGGAGGTTGTCTCTCTTAGTTACCCTCTGCTGTCTGTTCTGCAGCCAGCTCCGAACCCACTCTACTAGTTTTTCCTCTGCCCCTAGGTTCCTCAGCTTGCCCAGCAACCTTCCGTGAAGTATCGTGTCAGAGACCTTACCGAAGTCCAGATACGGAACATCCACGGCATGGCCCCAATCAACTGCTCTTGTGACCCAGTCGAATAAGACAATTAAGTTAGTCTGACAGGGTCTTCCCAAGACAAACCCGTGCTGCCTTTCATCCTAGAGACCATTATCGAGAAAGAGTATCAGTCTGTCCTTTAGAATTGTCTCTATTAATTTCCCCATAATGGAAGTTAAGGTTACCGGTCTGTAGTTACCCGGTTCATCCCTGGGACCACTCTTGTGGAGGGGGCACCACGTGGGCCATCCTTCAGTCCATGGGCACGTTCCCTGTCTCCATTGAGGTGTTAAACAGCTCCGCCAGTGGGTCTGCCAAGACCTGTGCCAACTCTTTCAAGACTCTTGGATATGCACTCCATCTGGTCCCAGGGCCTTGTCCACCTGCAGGGCTTTAGGGTCTCTTAGAACCCTATCCACTTGGATGACCCTGTCTGTTACCTCTGCCCCTTCTTTCCCTTGTGGTATCAGCCTGTCCTTTTCTTTAGTGAACACCAAACAGAAGTACTTGTTGAGTGCCTCTGCCTGGTCTTCCCCATTTTCTGCCCCCCCGATCCAGACAATGTCGTGCTTATAGCTCCTCATCTCTCCTTTTTTTTTTTTTTTATACTTATATTTTATTCATTTTGTAGAAAATATATTGTACATACAATTCTTCTATGCAAGGAGCAACATATGTGATACTTTCTATTAAAAGAAAACATTACAGGTTATACAGGAGCTTGTATCCCTTGCTTATTTTCTAAAAAGGAGGGGTAACAAAATGTATTACCACAATTGTAGACTTCAAAAATGCTGTGTGTGAGAACCCAAGAGCCCATCACCTTTATCTATTATTCTAATGCTCAGTATGTGTACCATATTCCCTAAACCCAAAAGGGTTACTTGGTGTCATGGATATATCTCTATGTATTACTAGTATTAAAATGTATGCAGTCGTTAAGTACAGTCTCAGCAAATATGACTAAAGTGCACTTAGTAATGTCCCTTCATAGAGGGAGTACAGTAATTACCCCAACCCCTTACAGTACTGCTTCAAAATAGGCGGTGTAATCCCTGTAGTAACAAACTCTCAACCTAAGCTCCCTTATTATTTCAGAAGGGAAGTGTACTTACCCCTCTGAAGCAGTAACCTTGGACTTTCAGTCTTTTAAAGGGAACTAAAAAGATCTCCTATCCAGTGCACTATAATAAACATTTTTAAAGCTTGGAAAACAGTGGAGAAAACAACTCCTTGAAATTAACTTTACTGATAATAATTATGTTCCAACGGCTGAACAGTGGCATAAAGTCCGGAGTAGCCAAACTGATTTTTTAGGTAGCTTCCTCTCCATCTTCTAATGTCTGATCCCTTGTAGTTTTCATGGCGGCAGCCATCTTCGCTGCCCATTTCCCCGCGTCAAATGGATCTGTAAAAATATATACCTTACTGTCTTGGATAACTCTTACTTTTGCAGGGAACTGTATAGTGTGCGGTATGTCCATTTCTATAAGTTTTACTCTGATGCCGTCGAATTCTTTCCTCCTGAGTCGAGTGGCATATGAGATGTCAGGAAACGGATGCACTGAGACGCTTTCAAACGTTAGTGGGCCATATCTTTTTGCCAGATTCAACAGACGATCCCGTGTCACCATGCTATCCAGTACCACCATCCGAGTCCTGGGTAATTCAGCCATTCAGCTTGGAACGATGAGGCAGATGATAGGCTTTAATTATAGAGAAATCCTCATTGGGTAAATGTGAGCGGAATTGGTCTATTAGCCAGTCCTTAATAAAGAGTTGAGTGGAGTCTCGATCACAGCCTTCTGGCATGCCTACGATTCTCAAGTTCTGGCTTCTGACTTTATTTTTGAGGATTTCAAGCCTGTTGCTAGTACGCTGATGCTCCTTGGCCCTTTGTAAAGTCATGCTTTGGCAAATGGTGGCATGTCGTTTCGTTTAATTGATTTCGCTTTGCAGCACATCCACTGCTTTTTCTACCGTAGCAATTCTACCTGCCATTATATCCAGCTGTAAGTTAGTGGAAATTGACAAAGCCAGGAGCTGCTGCATTTTCTGGCCCAAAGATTGGAGTGTCTCTATCTGTTCATCTCCTGCACTTGTTTCTTCCTGCATCGATCAAGTGTTTGGCATGAGTGGTGCTCCTCTTCCTCCATCTTTTCTGCCTTCTCCCGTCTGTGAATTTCTGTGAGGCTTCCCCATCTTATTCTCCGCTATTTCAACTCTCAAACTTTTTTAAAAAGCTCTTTCAGTTCAACCTGGTAAATAATGTAATTTTAAAAACTGAAGTTTGTTCAGTCACGGAGCCAAGGTGTAGCGCAACTTCACAGCCCCCCCCCCCCACACACACACACACACACCTCTCTTATGTACTTGAAGAAATCCTTTTCTGCCTGTCTGATCCCTTGAGCCAATCTTAGCTCCCTTGCAACCTTAGCCACCCTGACTGACCTACTTACCTCCCTGGAATTAGAGTACTCCTCCTTGTCCCTGCCACTTCCCTGCTGAGCCAGCTCGGTTTCTTAGACCTGGACTGCTTACTCTGGGTCTTGGTACATATGTTAGTGGCCTCTGTCAGACCCCTTTTTATGATGGACCATTTCTGTTCTGCATCCATCCCTGGGCAGACTACAGCAAGATGCCCTTCCAGGATGCTGCCCATCCTGACAAAATCCACCGTACTGAAGTCTACTACTCTTGTCCTGGTCCTGGCTGCCTCCTTGCCTGTGTGAAGGAAAAACCACACTGTGCAGTGATCACTGCCCACTAGTGTCCCCTGTACGACCACATCCTGGACTTGGTCCCCATTTGCCAAAACAAGATCCAGTATGTTTCCCTCTCTGGTGGGCTCTGTCGCCCCCTGCACTAGGTAGCTGTTCTAGATAGCTTCCAGCAGCACCTGTTCCCTGGCGTTAGAGGTAGCTATGGTGCTCTAGTCAACCCTAGGCAGATTGAAGTTGCCCACATCCTGGACATGTGGAGGGCGCCCTGTTACTGTGTAGAGCAAATGGCTGGAGTCAAGGGAGAGGCTTCCCAGCTATTTATCACTTACACTGAAGCTGTGCCTGACAGACTGATAGCAAAGCGAACAGTTGGCAGGTGGATCAAATTCTGCATCAAGCTTTGCTAAAGGTTGGCTGGTAGGAGGCCTCTTGGTAGGGCTTGGAGCTCATTCTACCAGACATACCGCTGCTTCAAGGGACGTCCCTATCCAGGAAATCTGCAGGACTGCTACCTGAAACTCTGCACACACCTTCATCTCCCACTACTACCACATCGACCTTGAGTCACCGGGATGACAGTTTTGGGACTTGGTTCTCCAATCTCTGTTCACTAAGTAGGGGTTGCGCCCCTTGCCTCCTCCTCCCAGAGAATTATGAACCATATCCACGCCCCTAGAAGAATAGGTTACTCACCTGTAACTGCAGATCTTCAGGGGGTGTCTGTCATCAGGTTACACCGTAGGAACTTCACCATTGATGAAGCAGGATCCACACGGAGGATTTTCAGCAGTATAACTGGGGCTGCCCATGCCGTCGACATCAGCTGACGTCACCGACCCTATATAGGCATGGGTGGCCTCCTCAGTTCTTTCCTTCCATCGACTGGGTCAACATGGGCCTCCACGGAAGCTAAGATGCAGTTTTTTCTTTTATTTTCAGAATCTCTTCTTGTAAGAGATACTTTCTGTTTTCCTTTTTCTTGTCATCTCAGGCTTTTTTGACTTCTGTCCTCCAGCGAAGAAGACTGCTATTCTGCCTGATGCAGTCCTTGACGGGGACCCTCCAGGGTTCCTCCTCTTCTCACCAGTAAGGTGGTCTAGCTCGCAGAACATTAGGCCTGGGACCAGCCCTTGGGGATTCGCTTCCCAGTTGCCCGCATCCAGGTCCGCCTTCCCCAGTGTTCCCGGTCCCCTGAGGGCTCCCTTTTCTGGGGTTGTTTTCCTCGTCAGCGGCTCCGGCCTTGACGAGGATCACTGTCCAAGTCTTTGCCCTACCAGACCCATACCAACAGTGCTGCTGCTGCCTGTTTGGGGGTGGCATGTTCTGGCCACTGGGGTCTGCCTTCCACCAGTGTTCCTGTTCATAGGGCCTCTTCCGTCTCAGGGGGTTTCTGGGTCACTGTCCAGTCTTTGCTTTTTCAGACCCATGTCAACAGTGTTACTGCCCTCTCTGCCGTGCGGCAAGTCGCAGGCTTTAGGGTCGGTGACCCTTTCACATCGACGACAGGTTCATCAACAGCTGCCTTCCAGTTCCGGCCTTTCCAGGCCCCCAGCCAGTGAACGGGGTTGCACTGTGCCATCGACTCTGCTGCCATCGACTGTGCCTCGTCCCATCGACGATGCCTCTTCCGTTGATGGATCTGTGGCTTCCATGCATGTCAGCAGGCCTGTGCTCTGTCCCAGTAAGCCTTTGGCATTGCCTTCTCCGTCAATGAGATTCCTTTTGTCGATGGACTCTGGGATTCTTTTACATCAGCAGGTTTGTGCTTTGTGCCATCATGCCTTCGATGATGCCCTTTCCGTCAGCGGTGTCCTTTCCCCTGACTGACCCTTGACCTCTTGTTCATCGACAGGCTTGTGCTCTGTAACATCATGCCTTCGATGCCTTTTCCGTTGCCGTCTTTCTCATCGCTGGATCCCGGGCTAGCCAGCACATGGACAGGTCTGTGCTCTGTGCCATCATGCCTTTGACGATGCCTCCTTCAGCGACAGTGTCTCAGTTGTTGACAAGTTATTTGTCTCTTTGGATGGCTAGATGCCCTGTGCCATCATGCCATCGGCAGTGCCTCTCCATACCACAGATCGCTGTCATCGGTGCTGCTGCCAACCCTCCTATTATCGACGGCACTTGTTGGCCATCGTAGTCCTTTAGGATGTGCTCAACCTGAGAAAGTTCCAGGATACCCATGGGTGAGCAGTCTGGGCCATTGCCCATGCCAGCCCGGGTGGCACACGGAAGCCAGACTGGCTTCTGTGCCGTCTCAGCAAGCTGCTTTCCCAGAGCCTCTGTTCACGACATGACCAGCACCACTGCTAGGGATGCAGCCATTGGCATATGCCTGCGTAGGCACTCCTGGTATCCGGTTTTGCAGCCGGTGGGCAGCAGAACACGCTTAAGGGCACCTCAATTAAGGCTCCAGGCTGTTCGACCCTGATGTCCAGGATATCACAAATGATCTGCAAGCCTCGAGCAGAACACTCCATTTGGTCAGACCAGCTCTTACGGCTGGTGTCACCTCAGCTAGACTCCTAGCAGGACCCCCGCTCTCCTCTGGTCTCTGACAAGAAGATGGCAGTCGGAGTTCGGTTCCAACACCAGTAGAGAACCATAACTCCGGAAGCACGGGTTTTGCAGATCATAGAGAAGGGTCTCACCTTTGAGCTCACTGAGCAGCTTCCAAACACCCTGCCTCCACCCTCCAGTTATTCCCCAATTTACTTGTCCATTCTCTTGGTGGAACTGCAGCCTCTCCTGCGCTAGCAGGCCATCGAACCAGTGCCCAGGTACCAGAGAAACATGGGGTTTTATTCCAGACCTTTTCTGCCCCCTCCCCTCAAAATAAAAAAGACTGGAGATCTGAGGCCGATTTCAGACATGACCTCAATCTATTTGTCCAGTATAAATGTTCTGGATGGTACCTTTGCCAGACCTAATACCTAGGGACGTAAGTTTGTCATGGCAGTCATACTCTTCATTTATTCCATGACGTTTGATCTTTATTCAGGACTTCCATGACTTTCACTAGTGTCATTAGAATGTAGCAATGATGACAGTGCCACAACATTTACTACTGTTTACTAATGATTTCATGAACAATGAGTCATTAAAACCTCATCCATGACAAACTTACATCCCCTAATACCTTTCCCCAAGACAGGGGACTGGCTCTGCTCACTGGACTTGCAGGATGCGTACCTGCACATCTTGGTCTTTTCTCCGCACAAGAAGTTTCTCCATTTTTCCTTTCAGGGTGAGCTTCATCAGTTCAAAGTTCTACCCTTTGGCTTGTCCTCTGCACTGCATGTTTTTACCAGGTGCTTAGCTGCAGCAACTGTCAAGAGGGGACTGTATGTCTTCCTCTACCTGGATGATTGGCTTCTTAAGGCCTCGTACAGGGAGCTGCTTTTACTGAGACTGGAGTGCATTCTCCAGCGCTTACAACTTCTGGGCATTACTGTCAGCCTGCCCAAGTTGGTTCTAGTACCATCCCAAAGACTGCAGTACATAGGCGCGATTCTGGACTCCACGCAGGGGAAGGCCTTCCTGCCCCAAAACAGGGCAGAGTGTCTAATAGTCCCAGCTCAGGAAGTCGCTCAGAGACGGTATATCCATGCCAGGGTGCATCTCAGATTGCTGGGCCTAAAGGCAGCTTCCATACCCACTGTTCCACTGGCCAAGCTTCGTATGCGTACCCTCCAGTGGTCTCTCCGGGTCCAGTGTATGAACGAGTTAGACCATCCAGTCCTGGTCTCTTCCCCAGTATGCAAGAATCTGCTTCAAGGCATCCCATTCAGAATCTCTTCTCCACATCAGAGCCTAACCACAGATTTATTTTATTTATGACTTTGATAACTGGGTAAATGCTCTGATCTGTGGGACTGTTAACAGGCATGACCCAGGTCGAAAGGCACATGTAAATACAAGATACAGACAGTAAATCAGAAATGCATCAGGTCTGAGCTGGGGAGCACACCTGGGCCCCTTTCAAACCCAGGGCTCCTGGTCCCAGTGGGAAGCCTTCCTGCATATGAGTCCTGGAGGTGAGAACGGTGCTGTACGCCTTGCAGGCCTTTCAGGAGCATCTTGCTCTGGACCAGCTGATAGTGCAGTCTGACAGTTTGAGTATAGTACACTACATCAACAAGCAGGGGGACCTGCTCGTACTCCTCTTTGCCAGGAGGCAGTGAGAGTGTGGTATTGGGCGCTGGATCACAGTCTGACACTCCGTGGTCCATGTGTCCGGCATCTTCAACACCCTGGCGGACAGCCTTGGCAAGACTCGGTCCAGCATGCACAACTGTGAGCTTTTCTCATCCATCGCAGAAGACTTGTTCGACAGATGGGGTCATCCAGAGGCACCTTTTTGTGTCCCCACTCGACACAAAACTACGAGATTTCTGCTTGCTAGATCCAGGGCCTGGGTTTTTCTGGGAAGACGCGTTGTCCCTCTCTGGGAACAGGAGGATCTTACTTCGAGAGGGCTCTTGCAGTAGGTAATTACATATAGGATTGACGCCAGCCGGCGGCAGGACCAGGAAAAATTTCTAGCTAGCAGTCCTGGCGGGCCCGCTTCCCGTCAGATGACTGGCGTCATCTGACGTCGGTATAAAGGCAGTCCGGACATCGCCTTCCAGTTCTTCCCGCCCGTCCAGCTGGTACAGCCTCCCTCCATGATTAAGTTCTTACCACTCAGTCCTGTTACTTCGTCGGTTTTTCCGAACAAGTTTTCAGTATAGAATTTTATTCTTCTTTCGTCAGGTGAACGTCGGTTTATGTCGTCCCCTTCAAAGAATAAGTGCGACTCGTGTGGCGTCCAACTGCCTCACAAAGACGGTCACTCCCTCTGCCTTTTCTGCTTAGGCCCCGACCACGCGGTCGACAAGTGTCCGTACTGCCTTCGATTCAACGCGGCCACCTGCAGACACCAGCAGTCCCTCGAAGTCCATCTCCTCAAAAAGAAGATGTCCGCGATGGAGAAGGAGTTGAAGAAACTTCGGCAGGAGTCGACCTCCCCTGAAGGGCATAAGAAGCGGGACAAGGAAAGGCACCGGGATAGACCTCCTCCTCCGCGACTCCGGACGGAGTCATGGCTCATCTTTATCCTCCGGGGATCGCCCGACGGCAGCCTCCAAGGCTTTGGAGGCGTCAGCCGCCAGTCGGGTTCGCGTTCGAGCCCGCGGGTGTCTCGAGCAAAGGAGACTCTAGCCCCAGTACCGCTGCAGACCTGCGGCCTACTGGTGTGGGCACCTCCCTTAAGCTGAGACGTCTGCTCCTCCCAGCGTCGCCAGGAAAAGCCACTAGATGCTCGACCCTGGGAGCGCCGGCAGTGTCCCCTCTCACGGGCCTCCTCTCATACTCGGCCTGCCTCCGGCGAGGGACCCCCGAAGTCGGACGCCGGCTCCTCTGCCGTCCGCCGGGATTCTGCCCATAAGCCACACGTCGGCTCCTCCGACATGCGCCGGGCCTCGGAGCCTACAGCAGACCCTGCCGCGTCTGTCGTACCAGGCTCCCCGCAGCCTTCGCTGCCGTCAGAGGAGCCCCAGTCCCCCCTGCCCGACCCCGGGGATTTTTCTCCTCCATCCCAGGACGAGGCTCGGGACCCTGGGCTACCGTCCGATCCTCTTCCTGAAGGGCCGGATCTGGCCGCGGCCCAGCGCCAACTCCTCCGGCGCCGGCTCCGATGCGGCCCCTCCGGCGCGGCGGGGATATTCCTCTTCCATCGGGCCCTCCACCCTCACAGGCCTATCCCGACTGATCCGCCCATGGAGTACCGGCTGGGCCGTCTGCTCCAGCAGCTCCTCCAGTGCCTGGGCATCCGCCCGTCGTATCAGGCGGCGGTTTTCCCAGGTCCGCGGTATCCTGCGCGCGGTACCAGTGCCGACTCCTTCGCCGCGGTACCCGGCTCCGGTATACCCGCGGCGGGTTATGGATCTCCCCTACAGTTTCCTCCATACACCTATCCCCTCCTCTTCCTCCACCACCCCAGGCCGATGGATCTTCAGGAGACTCTTTTCCCCTGGTGGGCTGAGGCCAAGGCTCAGCTCACCAAGGAAGTTGAGAACCGTCTTCTGGCGACAGTGCCACCCAGCTCCCGTACGCCCCAGACGGCACACTCCCTCTCCTCCTCCGGATTCCCAGGCTTTACCCTCGGGATCCAGAGAGAGGCAGGACACGCGTTCTGGGATCCCCCCCAAGGAACCCGTTCCTCCCCCTAGTCGAGTTAGGGAGTCTTACTCTGCTTCAGATTCTTCCTCCCTTCTCTCTCGGACTCCTCGGAGGTCTCCGATGGATGTTCCGAGAAAGACGACGAGCCACGCTCTCCGTCCAAACCCTGGCCGAGGAATCCTCCAGAGGATCCTTCCTTCACGGAGTTGCTCAGGAAGATCCAGGAGGTCCATCAGTGGCACTCCTTAGAGCCAGATCCTCAACGGGTTAAACTCGCCGAACATCTGGACTTACCCTCGGCTCCTACCCTAGTGCCACCCTGGATCGAGCCTCACGCCCACCTTGTTTCCACGATTTGAAGCAACCGTCGGCTTAGCCCCTCTTCCCAGGAAGTCGAACAGGCTATACCAGGCTCCGGAGGTGTAGACTTTAGACTGTCACCCCATGCAGACTCGGTTGTGATTAGCGCCGCTCACGGCCGGTCAGCACACCTGAAACACTTGAGCTCATCTCCCCCGGATAAGGAATCTCGCCTTCTGGATCAGTATGGATGGAAGATCTACGCTTCTTCCACACTGGGGATTAGGGCCCTTAACTATGTAGCACATATGGGGGATTACCAGAAGGCCGTCCTTACCTAGGCGGAATCTAAGATCAACTCTTTGCCTGACTCCCAAGTCGAGCAGGAGTTGGCCGACCTGGTCCGTTCTACTCGTTCGGCCTGTCGTCTTATTTTGAGGACGACCTACGACGCAGTGGACACCGCAGGACGGAGTTCTGCCTTTGCCGTGAGTCTTCGGTGTCATGCATGGCTCCGTGTGTCAGGTCTGGTCCCGGAGGTCCAGTCAGCGATCCAAGAAGCACCTTTCAGGGGTTCTGTGCTTTTCGGTGGTGATGTCAAGGACATCATTACTGATTTGCAGGAGAAGGGGACAGCCCTTAAATCTGTTGATTCAATGTACCGTCCCCATCCCCCACAGCGCCGTCCCTTTCGCAGACGCAGCCAGCCTCAAGCAAAACCTCATGGAAGGCGGGACACTAAACGTTGGACCCCCACAGCTGCCAGGCCCCCGCCGCCCAAAAAAGCAACGGGTGCCCCAGCTGCGGCGCTGCCTCACACCACCTGACTCCTTCCCTCTCCCACCGCCTCCGGTAGCCCCGGAGGAACCGGCAGGAGGGAGGTTCTCCCTCCACCTTCCAGGTTGGGAAGAGGATAACATCGGATTCATGGGTGCTTCAGATCATAGCAGAGGAGCACTCCATAGAGTTTCTACAGAAACCTCCGTGTCACCCCCGAACCCGCTTACTCAAGGGACCATCTTCCTTTGGTCAGGGAAGAAATCTCGGTGCTCCTTGCAAAACAGGCTATAGAACCTGTCCCCCCTCACCTCTACGGGACAGGTTACTATTCCCACTTCTTCCTTGTACCAAAGAAGGCAGGAGATCTCAGACCTATTCTCGATCTCAGCTCTCTGAACCTGTATGTGGAATACAAGATGTTCAGGATGCTTTCCTTCAAACCCTTTTGCCCTGCTTCGGCCGGGCCAATGGCTTTGTGCACTAGATATGCAGGATGCGTGCCTACACATCCCCATTCGCCTTCGTGACCGAAAGTATCTCAGGTTTGCGTTCCAGGGGGTCCACTACCAATTCCGGGCGCTCCCGTTTGGTCTTTCCTCGGCCCCTCGAGTCTTTACCAAATGCCTGGCGGTGGTGGTGGCCCACCTGCGTTGTTTGGGAGCTCAGGTTTTCCCCTACCTGGATGACTGGCTCCTGGCGGCCTCGTCCAGGGAGGAACTCCTACATTTTCTCTCCCTCACCCAGCAGGTTTTCACGGGCCTGGGTATTACCATCAACCATTCCAAGTCTCACCTGGAGCCTTCACAGAGGCTCCAGTTCATCAGGGCAATTCTCGACACATCACTGTGCAAGGCCTTTCTGCCTCCGGACAGGGGGGCCTCCCTCCAGTCACAGATTTCCCTCCTATCGGAATGCAGGAGGGTCCCGGCGAGGTCAGTGCTCAGTCTACTGGGGCTTATGGCGGTGGCTATTCTGACGGTTCCACACGCGCGCCTCCACATGAGAATCTCTCAGTGGACTCTCCGATCTCAGTGGGATCAACGGGTAGACGATCTAGATCATCTAGTTCTGATCTACTCGCCGATGGTAAGAGACTTGCAATGGTGGATGGTTTGGGAGAACCTTTCCCGGGGGGTCCCCTTTTTTCATCCTCCCCCCGATCAGACTCTGACCACGGACGCTTCAGGCGAAGGTTGGGGAGCCCATCTGGGTCCTCACCGAACCCAGAGCCTATGGTCAAAGGTGGAGGTAGTTCTCCATATCAGCATGCTCGCGCTTCGAGCAGTGCTGTATGCTCTCCAGGCCCTTCACCAATTCATCCTTCCAGGTCACCTAGCTGTCCAAACGGACAACATGTGCGTGGTGTGGTACATCAACAAGCAGGGAGGGACTCGGTCCTACCCGCTGTGCAGGGAAGCGATGAGGGTTTGGGATTGGGCAATGCTTCACAACCTTCACCTCACTGCGATCCATGTTCCGGGAGTCGACAGTGTCCTGGCAGACAGACTGTCGCTCATCGGCTCTACCACACAGGTGGGAATTGGACGAAAAAGTTCTAAAAAGCATCTTCCAGATTTGGGGGACTCCTCAGATAGACCTGTTCGCTTCCTCCCAAAATGCAAAGCTTCTAATCTTTTGCTCGCTCGTTCCAGAGCGGCGCTTTCTGGAATGACGCTCTATCTCTAAGCTGGAAGGACAGATTCGTCTATGCTTTTCCCCCAATTCCTCTGGTCCCTCGTGTGTTACAGAAGCTGGCTTTAGAAGGAGCGAGAATGATTCTGATCGCTCCTTTCTGGCCCAGGCAAATCTGGTTCTCTCTTCTACAACAATACTCAAAGGTTCCTCCTCTTCCTCTTCCTTTATCTCCAGGATTGCTGACCCAGGATCAGGGGACCCTGGTCCATCCGGGACTCAAGTCCCTTCAACTTCATGCATGGCTCCTGCAGACCTAGCTCAATCTTGTTTTGGCATTTCTCCTAAGGTGGCCGAGATTCTGGTGGAGGCTAGAAAACCCTCCACAAGGTCCACCTACGCCATGAAATGGAAAAGATTTTCTATCTAGGCTGCGGCCAGGAACGTGGAGCCCTTTTCCTGCCCTGTGACCATTCTGCTTGAGTACATGTGTCATCTTTTTGACCTGGGTCTCAGTCACTCCTCTTTGAAAGTCCATATGACGGCTATTTCAGCCTACCATGTCCCTTTCACTGACAAGGCATTTGCCCAGCTGGAGGTATCCAAAACTTTCCTCAGAGGGGTCCTTCATCTCAGGCCCCCTGTCCGGACTCCAGCTCCGCCTTGGGACTTAAACTTTGTCCTCGAGAAACTTACCCTTCCCCCTTGAGCCTGCGGCTTCCGCAGACTTGAAGTTTTTATCGTGGAAGACGCTCTTCTTAGTGGCCATTACTTCTGCTCGCAGAATTTCCGAGCTCCAGGCCGTGATGTGCAAAATCCCTTTTTTGATTTTTCACAAAGAACGAGTAGCTCTTCGCACGAATCCTAAGTTTCTTCCGAAGATAGTAGCTGAATCTGACTTAAATCAGTCTATTGAATTACCTGCTTTCTTTCACGCAGTACTCCAATCAAGGAGAATACCTGCTCCATACCATGGATGTTCACAGGATTCTGAGATACTACACCGATAGGACAAAGGATCTCAGAAAGACTGATCAGTTGTTCGTCTCTTTCGCTCACAAAAGAGAAGGCAGTGCTGTCTCTAAGCAATGCCTATCAAAATGGTTGGCCCATTGTATCACTTTGTTATGACAAGTACAACAAGACCCTCCCGGGTCAAGTCAGAGGTCACTCCACTCGTGGAGTTGCCACCTCTGCGGCTTGTTTCAAGAACGTGTCTGCGACAGACATCTGTGCTGCCGCCACTTGGACTTCAGTCCATACCTTTACTAAACATTACAGTTTGGACATTGCCTCTCGCTGTAGAGCAGGCTTCGGGTTAGCTGTCTTGCAAGGCCTCCTTTCTTGAGACCTGCCGGATTAGTTAATACTTTTTGGAGTAGTTCCTCCTCCCGGTGCCTTTCATTTGTTCCAGACTGCTTGGGATTCTGTCCTATATGTAATTACCTACTGCAAGAGCCTTCCCGAAGTAAGATGGTACAGTTACGTAAGAACTTACCGTAACAGTAGATCTTCGAGAGAGGCTCTTGCAGTAATACTTTCCCCCTCCATCCCCTAGGCTTTTCAGCTACTTTTCCATTGAGAAATGTCTGCTTCTCTCGTCCGGGCCTGTGGCGGGAAAGAACTGGAAGGCGGGTGTCCGGGACCGCCCCTTTATACCGGCGACGTATGACGCCGGTCACCTGACATGGGGGCGGTCCCCGCCAGGGACTGCTAGCTAGAAATTTTTCCGTGGGGTCCTGCCGCCGGCTGGCGTCAGTCCTATATGTAATTACCTACTGCAAGAGCCTCTCTCGAAGATCTACTGTTACGATAAGTTCTTACGTAACTGTACTTTCTTTATGCATTTCCTCTGTTTCCTCTGACACAGAGGGTGCAAATCACATTGCAGATGAAGGGAACCAGCATGATTCCATTGGCTCCATTCTGGCCTCACCAGATATGGTCCCCCCTCTGCTTCAGTAGATGGTAGAGGAACCTCCAGTCCCTCTTCCTCTTTGCAGGAATCTGACCCAGGACCAGGGGACCCTGGTCCATCCCACCTCAGGTCCCTTCATCTGCATGCCTGGCTCCTGAGCACATAGCCACCACCAGGTTCGGGATCTCTGGTGTAGCAGGTGTCCTGGTAGCCACCCGAAAGCCTTCTACTTGCGCCTCGTTTGCCACAACATGGAAGCGGTTTGCCATCTGCATTGTCAGACATGACTTAGACCCTTTCACCTGTTCAGTGAATCATATCCTGGACTACCTAATCTCGTTGTCCGACTCAGGCTTCCAACAGTCTTCCGTCAAGGCTCACCTTTCAGCTTTTCTGCATTCCATGAGCCCGTTGGTGACCACACGATTGGTCAACTGGATGTCTCCCGTTCTTTTCTCGGGCATTCTGCACCTGGAACCTCCAATCCGTTCCCCTGTCCTGGCTTGGGACTTGAATATTGTTTGGGAGAGGCTGACGCTGTCTCCTTTTGAGCCAGTCTTTGTGCTTTCTTTCTTGGAAAGCACTGTTTTTAGTTGCAATTACTTCTGCTCAAAGAATTTCAGAGCTTCAGGCCATCTGGTGCGAGGAGCCTTATTTGATTTTTCACAAAAACAGGGTATCTTTGCACACAAATCCTAAGTTTTTAACCAAGGTGGTTTCTGAGTTCACACTTAATCAGTCTATCCACCTTCCTGTTTATTTTCCTGAGTGTGCCAATCCAGAGGAAGCACTGCTTCATACGTTGGATGTGTGCAGAACTTTGAAGTATTATCTGCTTTGGACTTAAGAGTCCAGAAAGTCAAAGCAGTTGTTTGTTTCTTTCGCAGCAGGCACTTCAGTTTCTAAGCAATGTTTATCCAAGTGGTTGGCAAACTGCATTGTGTTCTGCTACAATAAGTATGGCAAAGAACTGCCTGATGCTGTCAAAGCTCACTCCACCAGAGGCATGTCTACCTCTGTGGCTTGTTTCAAAGGGGTGTCAGCAGCAGACATTTGCGCTGCTGCCACCTGGAGTACAGTCCACACTTCACCAAACATTAGTCTGGACATGCCTTCAAGAGCCCGTGCAGGTTTTGGCAGGGCTGTGCTACAAGAACTCCTGTCTTACATTTATGGAGATCCCGCTTCCCAGACCGTTTACTCTTGTCACTTCTTGCTGCTTATTCCTGCAGTGCAACCTGATTGAGGAAGGGGTGACAAGTGGGGTACCGCTGGGGTCAGTGTTGGGCCCAATATTGTTTTCATTATACATAGAAGATATCCACCATGATGTACAGAATTTTATGGTAAAATTCGCAGATGACATAAAATTGGGTGGTCCAGTGGGATCATTGGATGATATCCAACAAATGGAAGATTATGTGAAACAACTGGAAGAATGGGCAAGGGAGAATAGGATGCCTTTCAGTATGAGAAGTGTAGAGTGATGCATGTGGGGGCAAGAATCCCAAAAATAAATACTATTTAAATAATTGTAAGGTAGGAGACTCAAATAAGGACTGTGGAATAATAATAGATATGGGTATGCCTTTTAGGGAACAGAGGTTATTAAAAAAATGAATTACATGATAGGAAATATAAAAAGAAGCTTTATAAATAGATCTAAACAATGCCTAGTACCATTATACAGGGCGTATGTGAGGCCCTATCTGGATTATGGATCACCGCTGTGGAGCCCATGTTCTAAGGGGGAAATAAATAGAATAGAAACAGTACAAGGGACATACACAAAGATGATTTGGTTAAAAAAAATAATGGGTATGAGGATAGGTTGAAAAGGTTAAATATGTTTAAATTGGAGGATAGAAGAAAGAGGGGATTTATTAAAGCCATTCAGGATTATGAAGGATTTGGTTAAAGAACTAGGCTTAGAAATGGATAAACCAGAAGGGTTGAGAAGACCTAAGCTTCAGATAAAAATTAACATGGCTAAAACAAATGCAAGCTATTTTTCCTTTTTAAATAGAACAGCTAGAATATGAAATGCCCTTCCAGAATACATTGTTCTTAGCAATACATTGGATCAGTTTGAGAGAGAGATGGATAAATTAGTATGTATAAGGAACTGATTGAGCCCACTATGCGAGCAACGGGCTATGATGCCTTCCTTCGTTCCATTACCCAGTATGAAACCCAGTATACCCCGAAGAAGATAAAACAGTTGCGTAAGAACTTACAGTAACAGTAGATCTCCGAAGGGATCTGTTATCAGATCTGATTTCACACCTGCCCATCCCCCTTCTTGGGGCTCCTGTTCAGGACCTGGCTATCTGCTGTTTTCATCTTTTCTATCTAGAGCTGGGTCCCTCTGTGTCTCTTTGGTACCCCAGTGTGTGAGCCTTGCTTCCTTCATCTCCAGAGGGAAAGAACTGAGGAGTGAGTGGGGCCGCCCACGCCTGTATAGGGTTGGTGACGTTGGCTGACGTTGACGGCATGAGCAGCCCCCGTTGTACTGCTGAAAATCTTCTGTGTGGAAACCTGCTTCACCGACTGTTAAGTTCTTACAGTGTAACCTGATGACCGAGATTCCCTCTAAGATCTACTGTTATGGTAAGTTCTTATGTAGCTGTTATTTCTAGAAGTGGTATATATGGTTCACATCCACACAACCCACCTGACCTCCCCTGGCAACTGGCATATGGATCCCTGCTTCCAACATGCTGGATCTTATGTCACGG
Organism: Neoceratodus forsteri; assembly: GCA_016271365.2. Lineage (NCBI taxonomy): Eukaryota > Metazoa > Chordata > Ceratodontiformes > Ceratodontidae > Neoceratodus > Neoceratodus forsteri. The sequence goes on from JADMNL010000022.1 coordinate 494,495,369, forward strand.
GACGGAGTCGGGGATATACTGCCCGGGTGGTGGGAGGAGCTTAGCTTAAAGATATCCACCAAATCTTACTGTTCCAGTGGAACTGTCAGAGTGTGGATGTGAACCATGTACCACTCCTAGAACTACTGTTACAGGTGAGTAACTAGTTTTGTTTGGGCCATGAGGGCAGCATCGAACTTGTCTGAGGAGAAACCCAAACCTGCAGATAGCAGCACGGACTCAGCTGCATAGCCATTTAAACCAGCTGACGTTAGAACAGCACTTTTGACCATGTGCAAGGCAATGCAGCAACTTGGCAATGTCATGCTATCCTGTGCAAGGGAAAAAATTAGGCTGTGGAACTTTGGCAGTCCACCAGGCTAGAATCACAAATTTCTTCAAAAGTAGGAAAATGGTGCTTTAAAATACACCAGAGGAGTGTCTTTATCTTTCAATAAATGCACACCCTCTTATGTGTTATTGCCCACTTAAGGCAGAAGAATATAAGTGCCCAGCAAGGGGGTTCCGTTGGGATGTCCCTTCCAAAGATTTATTGCCTGTGAGTTCCCCAGGTTGGGGCATTTTAAATCTCACTACTCTGTCCCACCTTTCTTTTTCTTAACCACTAAATGGTTGTCAGTTTATGTGGCATCATGTGACATTGGCTGCTAAAGATGGAGACAAGGAGCTGTTAATCTCAGCTGCAAGGTCTCGTGAACAATGGGACAAGCAATGATTATATGCAGTGAGATTGCATTTGAAAGTGATGGAGTGAGATGGGCTTCATAGTCTTTTCACGTTTACTCTATTGGGTAGTCTCTAAAGCCAATGACCACTTCGAGCTTTTCAAAAGAACTTTTCCTGTTAACTTAAAAAAAGAAAAAAAATGGCTTGGGGCACTCAAAATGTCAAGTGCCTTCTGTTTTTGCTGGAGACTGAAACCAAATTGTGTTCCTTTTAGACCCCCTCCCAATTTCCATGACAAACGTGGAAGTATTGACAGATAAGGCAGTAGGCCTGGGCCCTGTCATTGCCGCCTTTTAGCTGGTTTGATTAATTGCTTTACAATTTCACAACCAGTCAGGGCTGCAGTTGGGTTCTCGCTGCCCCCTGTCATGCGGAAGAATGGAACAGGCTGCTGAATAAATTTGTGGACAGTGACTGTGTGCCAAATGGATGACCTCACTTGGGTTTGGCTTTTGGGGAGGAGGATTAACCTCTCTACACAAAAAGTAAAAGGGAAGGCTCAGTGACAGTTATTGACCAAGTTCTCTTTATTATAGCATTGCCTAAGAAAGTCATGGTATTTTGCAAAACAGCACATCAGTTAGTCATAGCCTGTTTGCAAGATTGTGTTGAATCTTCTTTTTTGAGTCTTTCTAGTTAATCATATAGGATTGGTCAGTGAGAAATAAGAAATGCACATGTGCGACAGGGCAAGGGTCAAGAATGCATCTGTCTACCACATGAGGTTCTCGTCTCCTGACCACATTTGATCATACTTGGAGACCTACCAGCCTAGCACCCGATTTATCATACATCATAAAAGGATCCTTTCAGAGCAGTGTGCACCACACTTGTCTCTTTCACCCCTTCGTATATTTTTTAATGTAAACAGTGGGTATGAGGGGATACATGACTGAAGACAAAAAACACATCTTGACATACAATCCAAGGTAACGCACAAACACACTTGTGTGTTTGTTATTGAGCTGAGAGTAAAGTGCTCGGGGACGGCCCAGGTTCCAGTTGTCTCAGTGGCGCAGCTGGTTAGCGCATTTGGAACGGCATTGTGGGCAGCCTGGGTTCAAGTCCCAGCTGAGGCACTTGCTTCTTTCTCACCTCTGTTTGTATGTGTTCCATAAATATGCACACCACACTCCTGTGTGATTGTTGCAAATAAATATTTGTGTTGCCATTGGGTTGTGCATTTGAGAAAGACTGATGTGCTCGGGGATGGCCCAGGTTCCAGTTGTCTCAGTGGTGCAGCTGGTTAGCGCAATCGAAAAGCTATTCCGTGTGGCCTGGGTTCAAGTCCCAGCTGAGGCACTTACTAGTTTCTCACCTCTGTGTATTTCTGTTCTGTGCTATACATTTACTCTTTAAAGGGGAACTAAAGTCAGAATTTACAACACAAAATGTGCAATGTTTTGATTTGTTTGTGTAGTCCAAGTGTGTCCTTCCCTTTGTTTCTTTAAGAAGTTTTTTTTTAAGTTACCTGCTAGTTTTATAGCCTCTTGTGTGCTCCATCTTCACTTTTTAATTTAAGGCTCTTCTCTTCCCTACAGTGCAGCCTCTCCCATGTGACTTCTTTTTTTAATTTATTGGTGACTCTGGGTGATCTGCGTGTAGTTTAATAAAATTAAAAACTTTAAAAACAAAACTTTCACTCCTGCTACCTAGACACACACCTAGAGAACAGAAAGTTTGGATTAGAAAGTTATTTATTTGAAACTAAAATATCGGGCTCTTAACGAGATTGCTGCTGCAGCAGGTATTGCTCTCTGAATCAGTGGTCCTGGACACATCACTCTCGCATAGGACAGGAGGCATTGTAGGATGTAACAGCCATAAAAAAAATGCTGACATGGACATCCCCATGGACTATAAAACTAGCAGGCAAAAAAAAAACTTGTTAAACAAACAAAGGGAAGTACACACTAGGACTACACCGTCAAATCAAAACACACTGCACAACTTTTTTTTGGTCAGACAACCTGTTTAGTGCCGTATTGGTCCTAGTGAGAACAAATCCATAACAGATGGTTTGATACCTTTTATTGGACCAACAAGGATGTTACAAAAAGAACAAATTGCTTTAGCTTTCAGACCAACGAGTCGTTCTTCGGAAGCTTAATGACAGTACAGATTTTTTGGACAGTATAGATTTTGTTTTTGTCAATTTTGACTTTAGTTCCACTTTAAAGGTGACCTGCAAAGTAAATACTGCAGCCTGTTCCCATCCCATATACCTTTCTGTGCTTTGACGGGAGTCTGTGGCTGCTACGATGAACATTATTAGAATAAACTGTACATTTTAAAACCTTGCCAAAACTTTTAAGCGAATGTGGAAGCGCCACGCGGGTCCCAATCGAGCTGGTACAAGCTTTCATGGTGGTTCCACCCATTTAGTGACATGGCAAACACCACTGCTCTTAATCGTAGCAGTGGCAGGGCTTTGGGATTATTTTCACTGCTTCCACAGGGGTCTTGATGTCAAAAATAATACTTACAGCAACGACCCGCCCAGGTGTTGCTGAATGATTTTAGGCATCAGGAGACCCCCCCGCCCCGTGGAAGCAAAATAAGAATATCGCCCTCGCCACTGCTGCTACATTATGAGCAGTGGTGTTTGCCACATCACTAAATGGGTGGAATACCCATGAAAACTTGTGCCTGCTGATTGGGACCCGCACTGCGCTTCTGCGTTAGCCAAAAAAAAGTGTTGGTGGTATTTTAAAATTTACAGATTATTCAAATGTTCATTGTAGCAGTCACGGACTCCCACTGCAGCAAAGAAAAGTATGTGGGAAGGGACTGGACTGCAGTATTTACTTTACACGTCACCTTTACGTGTTGTGGAGGCCATAGTAATTGCCAACTGCACCGTGAGGCTGGTCTAGTCTTGGAGGAAACACCAAGACAGTCAGCAGCTACTGCATGATAGGTGACTGTGCCATATTGTGAGGCACCATTTAGCAGTATGTGCTTGAGGTAGCTTTTTTGTTCGTGAAAAAAGATCATGCCCTAAGTTTCTGCAATTTCAGTAAGTACAGATAATTTTTTGTCTCAGATTGGCTGCTATGGTAGGGCAAATGCCTAAATGATAAGACTGCCAAGATAGAAAAAGTAACAGGGAGCTCTGTTCCTGTAGGCAGCACTGCAAATATGTACACACTCTGCTATTTCTTATTTTGGGGCGGATTTGCTCATGTGTAGGACCCTGTTTTGCATATTTGTCTTGTGCCCTGTCTTGAGAGTGTGTGTGTTGTTTTTTTTTTTTTTTGGGGGGGGGGCTCTTGCATTGCTGATAGACAACAACAAAACCATAATGCTGTGCTACTTTGAGTATTAACTGAATAGCCCCACGATGATCTCTGAAGCCCAATATCATTTTTTTATGTATGTGAAACTGCTTCTGTTCCACAATCCACTGCATAATATCTCATTTATTTACAGTACCAATAAGAGGTTTTACTGAGACTTGGAAGTATTTTAGATAATTTTGTCCAGTAAACAGAAAAATTAATTTGTTGGTTCAGCTCCATATTTGGTGATTTGGCTACAGATGTTTGCTAACAAATAGCCAAAAAATTGCAGTGTTTAATATTTCCAGGTAAAACACTGACCGTACCATTGTACTTGGTTCTCTCCTCTCTAAGATATGACACATTTCTATATGACTTTAGTACACCTAAAGCTGCCTTTAATGTTTCAGTGATTCGCTTATAAAAGGGTTAAAGGCCTTGGGGCAGTCTGTTGGATACTTGTGGGGTGGGCATGTTAAAAAGGTCATGAGTGTGTCACTCTGGAGTGAACAAACATGCAGTTGATGTACAGTTAGCCACACTGGAGTGTCTTCCCCTGTGGTGTCTATGGCAGAAGCCGGGTTGTACAAAGAAAAGAACTTTAAAAAAAAAAAAAAAAGACACTGGGAAGGGGAGGGATACGCTTTAATCAATTTGTCACCAGATCATGTTAGATTGGTGTTTGATTGCTCTTCTTCTGTATGTTTCAGCTGGTGGCGGTTTCGTGCTTCAAAGGAACCAGAAATAAATATAAATACTTGTCCTACTGTCTGCAGGACTAATTTTGAACTGAACATATTCTGAGCAAAAGACACTGCCTGTGTTAACTGTGGTTCGGCTTTGAATCATACTACGTTGTAAAAGCCTTGGGAATCCATGTCTGAAGCAAACTAGTGCAGCTTGGCTGTTTGCCACACTAGAATTTGATTACTTTGCAAGGCAGCCTGGATATTCTTCACCCCCCATTCAGGCACATCAAGCAGCATATTAAATAATGGTGGTTTTTGGGGGAGGGGGTTGCATTCTGCAAAATTAAAGTTGCCTAAAACAGCATGTTCAACTTGATCAATGTTAAATTCAATCGCATTATTTTTGTGTTTGTGTGCAGGTGGAGAAAATATCAAAAACATAAACCAACAGTCAGGCGCACATGTAGAACTCCAGAGAAACCCACCACCTAACACAGACCCCAGCGTGCGGATATTCACCATCCGAGGCAGTCCACAGCAGATTGAACTTGCGAGGCATCTCATAGATGAAAAAGTTGGGGTATGGATACTTTCAGCTCTTCTTCAGGTCTGAAACCTTATTGACGACACCCGTCCAAGGTGTTTCATGCTCTCACTTTGGTTGTGAGCTGGCAGGGCAAAAATAACGGGGGGTCCAAAACCAGCGGCAGTTTGGTTGAGTGGTTTAAGCACTGAACTGTGACATAGGAAGACGTCTGAGGTTTGAGTATTACTGTGGCCACTGACACACAGTGACTCTTAGCAAGTCAGTGTGTGACTTTGAGCAAGTCAGTTGCCTTTCCTGTGATTCAGTCTTCCCAGCTGTAATACAGGCCAGACACAGTATCCTGTGGAACAGATGTTTCATCTTATTTGTCTTCTTCCCTATGCCGAATTTATGAGCACAATATGGGGGGGCGGGGGCGGGCACACAGCATCTGAGAATTTTTAAACAACGTACTTGTATGTACAACATATGTAGATTTGCCATAAGAGCTAAGCAAAGAGAACATCGTAGCATAATGTTTGTTGGCTTTCACTTGTCCAGAGACGGAGTACATTATCTTGTTTTGTCAATAAAATTATGAATACCACAAAAGACAGTCCTTTTGCTGCACTATTTGAACAAAAAACGTGAAATCTCTTGTGATCGGATGATGCAGTAACTCTTGCTGTGCCATTGTGTAAAACTACAAAGGGGGGGTGGTTTAAACAAACTGCAGTGAAACTCAAACAGTCTTCCATTAGCTATATGAAACATACAAAATACTTACCAATTCAAATCATCTTTGAAACATTTTGTTAGCATCCAAAGTGCAATGTGACTATATAAAAGATATTATGATTTTTGTACTACATGTTTATGGTATAACTTTAGTAATCACTAACAAAAACCAGATCCCCTGCATTATTAATTTTAATATGTATTTTGAGTGAGTGTATGCAAGTACATGTTTTAAAGTGTAGTTTCTTGCTGATGGTCCAGTTATTAACAATTTAACTAATATTGATATGAAGAGGTTGTGGGGGTCAACACTGGGGGAAGGGGGAATTCAAGAATGCATGGGATACACACAATGGAGCCCTGACTACAAAGGGCAACTAGTGTTCAAATGGGTCTAAAACAAATGGGCAGGCTAGATGGACCTAGCGGTTTCCTGCCATCAACTTGTATGTTTCTATGTCTTGTTTTAGGTATCCAGGTCGAGTCTGTAAGGCCCTGTACACACTAGAGCTTAAAACGGTTTAACTGCCTTAAACACTTTTAAGCTCCTGGAACACGGTTTGCGTTCACACTGTAACACGGTTAAAATCGAGTTACAATCGTGTTCTAAAACCCTGCTAAAGAGGTGGTCTTTAGCACGGTTTTAGCTAAACACGGTTGCCTTAATCCGTGTTAACAGCAGTGTGTACGCAAACCATACTGTAATACGGGTTAAGGCAACCTGTCCTACGGGAAAAGTATTTTTTTAAACAGGATTGGAAAAAAAAAAGTAATACCGGTATTGCCTAGTAGCCCTTGAAGCACCGGTTCCAATTATGTAGTTTTTCCCCCGATCGCTTTCGGTTCACGTTCACGGGTATCCCATCATGCATTGCGGCACACTGCAGTACCCATAATGCTTACACTTGGTGCCGCAGTCATGCCTGGGAACCCGCTTCTCCTAGCACGGTTGTCTGAATGCAATGTGGAAGCTCTGACAACCGTGCTAGGTACCGATTCATAAAACGATTTTAATAACATTTTATAATCGGTTGCCAATGTGTACAGGGCCTAAAAGGGCCATGTAGCCAATGCTTTTTTCACCTGATTAAACAAATTCTAAAATGAAAAGTTTGGCTGTCCTAGGTAAACAGATTGTAAAAAGAAAAACACTGGAGATGTAGCTGGCATGTATTAAATACATTTATTTAAATAAATTTTCTTGTACAGTTAGTAACTTACCTGTGTGTTCTTCTGGACCTGCACACTTGTCTCCTGTTGTACTGCATGACAAACTAAGCACTTTTGTCCCTTGCTGTATCAAGGGGCCTCACGACTGTCTGTTCAATGTAGATTTAGAATGCAAACATTTTGTTTTTCATATGACATCAGTACAAATAAAATGCGTTATTCCAGCACAGTAGCACAGGTTCATAATACTTTATTTATCTGAATCTTATTATTTAGTTTTTTTAATAAAAATTTGAGGAACCATTTTACGTCTGATGAACCATTTTACAATTACAAGAAAGCAGTTCAGGTTGTGTGTAATCGTGGAATAACTCCACATCTCTGGTGCACAAGGCACACAGCGTTGTCTTGTGCGCCTTCTCCCGAGGTGTGCTGTTATCCCAGAATAACGCACACCCTGTCATGCCTTATTGTTTCACAACAGATATCAGAACTGTGGTCATACTGTGTGATATGCAAAGTATAAAATCATCTGGCAATTAGTAACCACTCAGTCACAAATAGCTTTAATCTTTTATTGCAATTCTAAAACAGTGGCTGGAAATGGAACATTTTGGTTGTCTGACTCGTACGAAATGGTTATGTTAATGACTGCAAAACCTCATTAAAGGGAAAGGGAACATCGTTTAACCAGTAGCAGCACACTAAGCGGAAGCGTGTTTCCAGATGCAACCTGGGAGCACAAGGAAGTTGTGACTTGCTCAGGATCACACAGTATGCACCTAGGAGGCTATCTGAGTCAAACCCAGGTCTCCAGATCTGCAGCTCAGAGCCTTAACCCACTGCGCTACACTGCTTCCATAACAATAGAACTTTATAGAATTTAAGCTATAAAAACATGAAAAAGAAATCAGTTTCATAATAGAAATAAGGCATTCCAGGTTACCTTTGTTACTTTTACCCAAGATGTGTAAGGCATGAGGCAGATGTTACCTTTAGGGTTAGATTAACTGACAAGTAACCCCACCCCTGGTCATGCCTTAAGTAGACAGTAACACACTGTAGTGTGTGTGTGTTAAACTAATTAATGCACGCCTCTAGCACAGAGATCCGAGGCAATGCAGGGCACTTTGTTTGCTGAGGATGTGCATTAATTTAGCTTAAAGCGTGTCCTGTAGTGTGTTATTGCAATTATAAAATGGCAGTTTAGGCAGATTTAGGGTTATTCGCTATCTAATAGCTGTATTACCATATAGCCATATGACTTCTTACAATTGCAGTACAAGATTTATTTCTCTTGCCCAGTTTATAATACTTTATAGTTTATCTCTAAAGTAGCTGATTGCTCTTTTGCCTGCAGTTTATTTTACCGGTTACACACATCATGCATTGTATAATGCAGAAAACATTGTAACAGTGCTTTACCTGTAAACTGATGCATCGCGAGCTGTTGCTCTTCATTCCTAATCAGCTTTGTCACTTGGCAAACTGTATCAGAAGTAAAACAAAACAATGGGCATGAGTTTATTTTATCTGCGGTCATCTTGCTGTCTGAACTGTCAGTTATGATGTCACAGTGCCAGGTAAAATCTTGTTCCATGCATCATGTCTTGTATTACTGGAGAGAACATCTGACGGAAAGGGGGGGGAGAATGTATATACATTTCAAATAGGAAACAAAAGGTTACTTTTAAAACTTAAATCTGTTTACGGTTGTAATATCCCTCCTCAATCCTTCTATTACTGCCACTGACCAGGGCCACCCGATGGCATGGTGGCATTGGGCAGTGCAGGGGTCCCAGCCCAAGCCTAGATTGCCAGTTGGTACAAGAGCAGGAGGGCTGTGTATCCTAGCAGATAATCTGCTGCTCTGGTGGGAGGATTGTGAGCCTTGCTGTGATAAGGGTACAGTGCAGTGCAATAGAGGGGTTTGTCAGTTGTAGTGGAAGGCTTCATGCAAAGGCTTTTTGTGGTGAATAAAATGGTTGGTCCTGTTGGGTGGGTGATACTGCACATGCCTTCATGACAGTAAAGGACTCATAAACCCTATCCCTTGACTTGTCTCTTCCCCTCAAGACGAGCAGCTGGATCGTTGGAGATTACATGCTGCTGAAGACTAGGCGCCTATCCAGGGTGGCAAATGGGGGGGGGGGCACTTTAATACATTGGTATGCTGCTTCAGTTACATAGCAGGCCCAGGTAGGTGGCCAGGTACTCTTCATAAGATACCCTACAGTGTGAGAAATAAATTTAGTTGAAATAACTAAATGCCATGGCCAGTGCTTTGCACCTGTCTGGGTCTGCTGGTATGAAGGTAAGTGGGACTGAGCAATTTTCCAGCAGTTGCTGACTTCATGCATGCTGGATACTAATTTTTACTGTAGCCATGACATTAGAAATTTCACTTGCAGATCCTGGTGTTTGACACATTGTGGTTACTTTGTTTCTTTCTTGTTGTAGGGCACTGGACTTGGTGGCCCTGGAACATTTGGCCAAAGTCCTTTCAGCCAAGCAACTACTGCTGCTCATCAGAAGTGAGTAAAGCATTTTTGTCTTTGAAAAGATAATGTTGTAGACACAAGTCCTTAGTTCCTCTGTGCCGCTTCTGGGACACACATAGTTTGTAAAACAATTTTTCAGAGCAGTGAACCCCATTTTTCACGTAATTACAGCAGACTAGACCAGAAAAAAGTGGCCTACCCACGTCCAAGTGTATGCCGCAGTTGCACAAAACATGGTGAAACTTGTGTCAAAAATGCCCTTTTTTTTTTTCTTCACAAGCTGCTTCTCAGACAGGAAACTATTGTAAAAATTCAAGCACCTTGGAGAATTGTTTGCTCGTGTTTTTGTGCACATGGGAGCATACTGACACAGTACCAAATTTGCACGTGTCAGACTTGGAGATGCATATAGCCATTTGGAGCAAAAGGCTGTATACATGGCACATCGTGTGTGTCTCTGTATCTGTGGGATATACAGTGGCCTAACTCAAAATGCACACTTTAATGAGTGAGCGGAAAGGACCATTACTCACGAGTTGAGCAGCTGACTTCCATGCAGTGCTGGGCTATTATATCATCAGTATGAAGGGTGAACAGTGCATTGTGAACTACAGCTGCAGAATGTTCATTTCTAACTGGCTAGATTCAATTCACTATCTACACTTAGTCTTCCACTGTGCATGCTTAGTCGCCGGAACCCTTTTTTTTTTCTCCTTAAATAATTTAACAAGTCACAACAATATAACATCACAACCAGAACAAAAAAGAAAACACATATTCAAACAACATGAAGTCTTGCTATATTATAGACATTAGCAGTTTGTTCCAGCTCTAGAACTGCCCTGGAGTGAAATGGTTAAAACCATTCCAAAATAGAATTTTGGCACGAGAGCAGCTCTATCTGTGTCATTTCAAACTTGAACTGTCAGATTCTTTACTCCGCCTCAGTGAACAGTCGCTCCGGAGATTTCTCCTTCTGCTCGGTTCATTTCTCGGTTTAAAAGTGTTTTCTCGGTTGGATTTAACCGAGAATAGTTTATTTAACCATAAAACGTTCGGTTCAAGCTCTATCTGTGGTAACGTAAGTAAATGAAGGTTTTGTCTGTGTGGAACTTGTAAGTTATCGGTTCGGTTTTGAACCGATCAGTGGATTTAAAACTCATTTAAAACTAAAAGTTACTATTTTGAAGTGCGGTTCCGGTTCTTATCGGTTCTAAAAAAGCGGTTTATTACGTTTTTTTCCAATACACGTGACACGGTTAGGAACCGATAAGGGTGTCTTGCCTAGCACTGCCGTTAAAGGGCAAGTTTTGGTTAGGCTGGCATTATGTCTGAAAACCCAAAGAAAAACCGGGCCCACTGGGTTTCAACACTGTGATGTTTGTGGGGAAGTCTTTGCCAAGGCTGCCCACACACCACATGTGTTTATTGTCTGGGTTTGACCACCTCCAGTCAGACTGCCAGGTATGTAAGAATTTCCCTGCAGCCACCCTGGAAAAAGATTGGGCAGGCTCAGGGCGAGGGGCAAAAAGCCCGCTGACCTGGATGGCCAGCCGGTTCGGTGCCAACTGAACCAGAGGAGTGCCCTCTGACCAGGGCCAGACTTCCTCGGGCAAAAGAAAAGCTGGTTCTGAGGAACCAATTCCAGTAAAGAAAACAAGAAAATCAGCAGGTCTGGAGTCCAAAATTCCTTCTCCAACTGCTGCAGAGATAACAAGAGCCATACAGATTGTCCAGTCACTGTCTCAGGGTCCGTCCGAACCACCACTATCTGGTAAAAGGTCGGTTCGTCCGGTCCCAGTGGTTCAGGATTATGATATTGAGGAATTTTATGAACCAGAGGAGGGGGAGGAGGATTATGAACAGTATGAATGTGGCTGGGAAGGTCTGGGTGTGCCCATTGAACGGACATCTCCCAGACAGACCTTTAGAATCTCCCCTATGCTGTCTGAGTCCCCATCTCATTTTATGTTTTATAAAAGTTGCTGAAACCCTCCAGCTTCCTTTAGAAGAGGCTGTGGATGAGCAAGAGGAGCCTGATTTTGTAGAAATGATGGATATTCCAGAGTCTAGGAGATTGTCTATTCCTTTACATAAGTCTTTTAGGAAACAAACAATTAAAATTTTAAAAGCTCCTAATTCTGTGCCTCCTGTAGATAAAAGATGGACAGAAGGTATACATTGTCAGGCCCTGATACAGAATTCCTTTCTCAGCAGTGCAGTCATGTTGGAGTAGTTCAGGCTGCTGCCTGTGATAAAGCTAATCTTCCTTGGCTTCACATCCTCCTGACAAGGATTCCAGGAAGATTGATGCCATGGCAAAAAAAAAACAGTATATGGCAGCCTCTCTGGGACTCAGGCAAGCAAATTATATGGCTTATGTAGCTAGGTATCAGAAATCTAGATGGGATACTGTTATGCAATTGGCCAAGCAGGCCCATGGCGGCTGGCTAGTGAACTAGAACAGGTGGCTGCTGATGGCATTGAAGCCTCTACGGTTCAGTTTCATGCTGCTGTGGATGTTAATGATGTTTCCTCTAGGGTCATGGCCACATCTGTAGCTTTTAAGTAGGGTTGGCCTGGCTCAGGTGTACTAGTTTGTCACAGGATACCCAGACTAAGGCTATGGATTTTCCTGTGGTGGGAAATTCTCTGTTTGGAGAGCAGACGAGAATTACATGAAGAAGATGGATGAATATAGGACTACTTACAAGAGTGCCCAGGCTAAGGAGCGGCAAGCCACTCCTCAAAGGCATTCCCCCAGGGGTAGGGGTAGGCATTTTCACAGGCCTTTCTACCAGACTCAGGCCTCCTCTGCCTATGCTCAGAGGGCTTCTTCAGAGGCAGGGGCAGACGAGGGGTGGGCAGACCTGCTCCCACCCCCCAGCCTAAGCTCCTGCTGAAACAGGCACCCCTGATGGGGTGCCCAGGGCGATTCTCCTGTACCAGTGGGGGCAGGCTGGCTTACTTCAGTCAGAATGGGCTTCTTTAACCTCAGACAAGTGGGTTCTGAAGTAGTAAGCCAGGGTCTGGTTCTCAGCTTCAAAAGTTTCCCAAGTTGAGAAGCAGACTTTTTCTACCTGCAAGTGCTTCAGAGACCCTCGCTCTGGAAACAGAGGTCTCATCCCTGTTAGCTCTCAGAGCAGTAGAAATGGTTCCTCCCCTGCATCAGGGCAGGGGTCTGTATTCCAGATACTTCCTTACCCCAAAAAAGACAAGAGAATGGCGGCCCATTTTAGATCTCCGATATCTGAACAAGCATCTTTTGAAACCAAAGTTCAAAATGGTAACTCTGGCAATGATTTTACCTTCCCTAAGGCCAGGGACTGGCTAGCCTCCTGGACCTCAAGGATGCCTATTTCCATGTCCTAATCAGAAGATCCCATCGAAAGTACCTCAGATTGAACTGCCCTCAGGTCATTACCAGTTCAGAGCAATGCCCTTCGGCCTTACCTCTGCTCCAGGGTATTCACAAAGTGTCTAGCAGTGGCAGTGGCCCACTAAGGAGGCAGAGGATTGCTGTTTTCCCTATCTAGACGACTGGCTCATTGTAGGCCAGTCCCCAGAACAGGTAAAATCTCACCTGCAGGTCACCCAGCAGCTTCTCACCTCCCTGGGTTTTCTGCTAAACCTACCAAAGTCGGTTCTGGAACCAGTCCAGGTACTCACCTTTATAGGGGCAGAACTGGACACAAAGCTAGCCAGAGCCTTTCTTCCCCCAGAAAGTGTAAGGAATTTAGTGGCTCTGGCCTCTTCCTTCACTCTGCAGGTCTCTCGACCAGCAAGACACTTTCTGCAGCTCCTGGGGCACATGGCTGCATCCACTGCTGTTGTGCAGGGAGCCAGATTTCAGATGAGACATTCAGTTTCACTTGAGAACCTTTTGGTCTCAGAGAAGAGACCCCCTTTCCAAGTGGGTCCCAGTGACTCGAACCTTGATCCTAGCTCTCCAGTGGTGGCAGGATCAGAGCAATTTAAGAGCGGGGTCCCCTTCATTTCCCCTTCTCACGACTTGACTCTCACTACAGATACTTCCCTTCTGGGTTGGGGAGCCCACGTGGGCGACCTTTCCACTCAGGGAGTCTGGTCCCCCAGGAATCTCTGCTCCACATCAATTTGCTGGAACTCAGAGCTGTCTTTTAGCTCTTCAAGCTTTTCTGCATCTGTCACGACAAAGGTGATACAAGTCAGAACAGACAACACCACAACAATGTGGTACATCAACAAACAGGGGGCACTGGTCTCGGCCTTGTCACCGAGGCAATGAAGTTGTGGTCTCTGGCCTATTCCTGAACACTTCCCTCATAGCAGTTCATCTTCCAGGGAAGGACAATGTCCTAGCGGATGCCCTCAGCAGGATTTCCCAGGGCCATCACAGATGGTCCCTGGATCCTCAAGTGCTGGGGATAGTTTTTGCCAGGTGGGGAATCCCTCAGATAGATCTTTTTGCAGCCCCAGACAATCACAAACTTCCTCTGTTCTGTTGCAGGCCTCCAGTGCTGGGCTCAGTTCCCCTGGATGCCCTTCTTCTGGATTGGGAGGGGAAGTTCCTCTATGCTTCCCCCCCTTTCCTCTCCTATTCAAAGTACTAGTCAAAATCAGATCTCAGCCTTGCAGGGTGATTCTGATTGCCCCGGATTGGGCCAGGCAGCCCTGGTACCCACTCCTTCTGTCTCTGACAGTCCATCTTCCCCTGTGCCTCCCCAGGAATCACAATCTGTTGACTTGTGCCCAGGGAAGGGTTTGGTATCCGGACCTCAAGGCCTGGCTCTTGAGGAGTTAGAGTTTGCTGATTTACACCTCTCTCAGGGTGTTCTTGAGATCCTAAAGGCTTCCAGAAAGCCTTCCTCTAGGGCTACTTATAGTTCTAAATGGAAAAGGTTTTCCATTTGGTGTGCTGGGAAAAATATTTCCCCAGAATCTGCTGAATTGCCCATTTTGTTAGATTACATGGTACATCTTAATTCCTTGGGTCTCAGACCAGCTACCCTGAGAGTTCATTTGGCAGCTGTGTCTGCTTTTGTCAGCAGGAAAGTCATCCCTCTTCCCTCTCATCCTGTGTTTTCCAAGTTTTTTAAGGGATTACTGCATACTAATCCTCCTTTAGGAACGGCCCCTGCTTGGGACCTTAATGTTTGCATTGCCCAGTTAATACAACCCCTTTTGAACCTCTGTCTTCTGCAGAGCTTAAGTTCCTAACTTGGAAAACTGTTTTCTAGTGGCTATCACTTCTGCCAGACGCATAAGTGAATGCAAGCCTTGTCAGTGGAGACTGACTTTATTTCTTTCCACAGGGATAAGGTAGTCCTTAGGACTAATAGGAAGTTTTGCCTAAGGTGGTTTCAGATTTCCATCTTAATCAATCTATCTCCCTTCCAGTATTTTTCACTGATCACTCCTCTTGGTGAGAGGAGGTTGCACAGCCTGGATGTTAAGAGAGCTTTAGTGATTATATAGAGTACTCAAAGGTCACAGGTTCGAATCCTCCAACTTTCCTCACCCATGGTGAAGTTGGGAAAGCAAACCTGCCACTAAGAGATCAATAGCTAGGTGGATGTCTCTTGTATTCAATTTTGTTATCAGAAGTGAGCAGAGCCCCCCAGTTTGAGGGCTCATTCTACCAGGGGTACAGCTCGTCTCTAGCTGCTGCCAGAGATATCCTTTATTGGAGATTTGCCAGGCTGCTACTTGGAAAGCAGTACACACTTTTGCAAGCATTACTCCTGGATGTCCAGGCCAGGAGAGATGCTCGGTTTAGCACAGCTGTTCTTCAGAGCCTATTCCTAAGTAGGTTCTGCCCTCCTCCATGGAGGTACTGCTGTGTATTCTGCTAATGTCTATAATATAGCAAGACTTCATGTTGTTTGAAGAAAAATTACTCACCTTAGTAATGTTGTTTCTTCTAATGGAGTCTTGCTATATTATAGACCTCCCCCCCAACCTGCCCCTCTCAGAACCTCTACTTGGTCTGGTGCGGGCAACTTAGTTTGGGCACTACTTATGTCCTGTTAGCATTTTGTCCCCTTTGGGACTTTGGGGGTGTGTATGTGTACGAGTGTGTGTGTTTTATTATACTTATGTTCCATTTTCATATTATTAGAATGGTGTTAGTATTTCTGGTCCCCTGACTTGAGTCTTGGGTGTTGGGACCATCAATGGTTGTTATTATTTAGGTAGCCATTTGGCTAGTGTAGGTTACAGCTTCCACACAGACCTTAGTGAGTTTGGCTCGTAAAGATCTGACAGTTCAAGTTTGAAATGACACAGATAGAGCTGCTCTCGTGCCAAAATTCTATTTTGGAATGGTTTTAACCATTTCACTCCGGGGCAGTTCTAGAGCTGGAACAAACTGCTGCTGTCTATAATATAGCAAGACTCCATTAGAAGAAACAACATTACTAAGGTGAGTAATTTTTTCTTCTCCCCACCTCCCAGACCTAACCCTACCAGGGAGAGGAGCATGTCAGGTGTTAATCCAGGCCTACAACGCTTAGCTGACCAGTGATGATAATACTGTCCACAGGAATGGGAAATACAGCAGCACACCAAGAACATGTCACTGTGACCACTTCTTTGAGATGATACAAATCTAAACACATTTAAAAAGATAGGTAAAACAGACAAGACTAGTGAAACCAGATAAGAGGGGGTCCGTTCCAAGTGAACTAAACAGAGTATATTGTGTGCAGTCTGCTCCACTTGGTTTCATAAGAATGGAGTTGGTTACAAACACTAGCAATCATTATCGCTGGAACATTCTTAAAGCTTAGCTATGTGACAGGGTTGAATAAGACCCTGTCCCATTTGTTATGCAGAAAGAGTTAAACGCAAGGATCTCTTCTATCGTCTGCTTTTCTGTCTCTTGTCTGTCTGCGCAACCAAATGTTCTCTCGAAACCTTTGAACTGATCACTTCAACAGTCTTGTGATTCTCCGCCTCTCACTAGCTCTCTAGAGAGCCTTCACTTGCTGTTTGTCTTTTCTTCCCCCTTGCATATCTGCGGTTATAAAAATATATGTGAATCTTTATGTGGAAGTGGGATCCTTTGGTTTGAAATATATATAGTTATACTGTTGAAATAATTGCAAAAAGCATTTTAGAATTTAAGGGGTTAACCTGAGATGCAGTTTGCAAACTCTTTGCAGAGCTGTCAACAAGAGGACAGTTCTGGGTCGCCATGTTCTGTTTGTTGGCATCTGCAAGAACACTGTGTGAGAAGCAGGATGTTCTCTTAACAAGTTCCCAGGCAAAGACTTATAGAAAGAGCAGCAATGTTTTTGCTAAAAAGAGACTGAAACTTGGAATGGGGGATATCCTCAGAGGAAGGACTTTGGTTTCTGTGGTTGCAGTGTTCCCCATTCATTATTTCTGTGTGGTGGGCCACCACCCTATATTTTTTCACCACCACTCTCTGTTTTTTACCACCACCCTATATTTTCTTGCCACCACCCTATATTTTTATCCATTACTGATTGTTTGTTATAAAATCCTCCAAAATTGTCTTTTATTCTCATCCTTTATTGCAGTACTACCCCTGTTCTGATACCAGTCCACTATATTTGACTTAAAATCCACTTAATCACATGTACAGTGCATATAGGAGGTCCAGAAAAATAATGCACCTTTGGACTCGATCATCACTGCCACCACCCTATATTTTCAGACATTGGGGAACCCTGGGTTGTACTGCCTTTGTAAATAGTTATACTGAACAGTTTGGTTTTTTATTTTACTGTTATTGGAAAAAAATAAAACACTACTTGCAAATTTTATACCTGCTCCTGGTTTTCCTGTGCTTCTGACACATGCCTTGACGACAAACTACTCCTACCACCCAACCATGTAGGAAAAGGTCTCTGCCTTCACTGCAAGTGAATTAAGATTTTGGTAGTTTTCAGGCTTTTTTAGACTTTTTTTCTCTAAGTTTTGTTTTTGATTATTGACTCATTGCTGTACCCACTGTTGGCTTCCTGCTCTGTTGTCCAGGTTAACCATGGGACAGAAGAAGCAGGTGGATTTCAAGAAATGTGTTTTGTGCAGATGCCTGATGTCAGCAACTGACAACTATGATACCTCTGTGTATGGTTTTGCCTAGGCGTCTTGCTGTCAAGCAATGCACGCATCAGCCTACAAAGAGAGCCAGCAGTGGGTGATTCAGAGCAAACCAGTAAAAGCACATGTGTCATCTGTGCCTGCAGGGTCGGCAACGTAGTTTCAGCCCCAAGATACTGAGGCGGCCAGCAAGAATTTTCTGGCCCTGGACCTTCAGTTGGGGGAGGAGAAATTTGCACTGGATCTGCAGACTCCTTGTAAAGAGAAAGGGTTTAAAAATGTTATTTTTTTCTCTCCATTCCTTCAATGTTGAGTCTTTTTCATCAACAAAAATATAAGGGTTGATGTAGGTAGAGGGATCACTGTCAGCCAAGGGACTGTTAAGGGGGAATGTGTACGCAGAACAAGCAATTTAATATACAAAACCCCTACCACCCGATCCAGCCCTGGATGAGTAAGGGCTTGAGCCTCTAGCACTTAATCATACTTATTTTGAAAATTTTTTAACTCCCTTGGCACCCCAAAGCACCATTCCATCCTTGTCTATTGCTCTTGCATAATGGACAGGCTCATCCTTCCTTATGACGTGCATGCCTCAGCACTTGTGAGAGCATCAACACATAGAAGCCCTACACCCCAGGGCTGATACTAGTGCACACAGTGTGCACCTATCATGTTAATTTGTCCTAACACATACTGGGAATCACAGGGCTGCCTGGCTGGGTCAGCAGCTTGTCTTTTCTGTCCATGTTAAAAGCATTTAATAAAGTTTACTCCCGCTAATACCACAAGCTTTATCCAACACCATTATGCATGGCCACTCTCAGTCCACTCTGCGGTGTGTGCACGCCATTCTTTGTGTGCCGACCCCACTCAGATAATACAGCCAAAAGTGCTAAAATATAAGCATTACCCAAATCGGCATATTATTGTAGCAGACACTTACACAAAGTGGTAGAGTGGTGTTTGACTCTAAAACGAGCAGTGGATCAGCTCGTTAGTTTGGAAATAGTATCCTGAGCATGTGCATGTACTGTTGTCTGACGTGCTCGCTCATGGTAATCTGTTTTCATCCTAAAAAAAAAAACAGGTGAGCCACTGCTCATTTTAGAGTTGGATACCACTCTACCACTTTGTGTAGGTATCTGCTACAATAATATGCCGAACTTTGGTAATGTTTATATTTTAGCCCTTTTGGCTGTACTATCTGAATAAGGCTGGCATGTACAGAGCGGCATGCATGCTCACTGCAGAGCAGACTGAGTGCAGCCATGCAAAGTGGTGTCAGCTAAAGCTAGTTGTATTAGGGGGAGTAAACTTTCCTAAATGCTTTTAACAATGGTTGAATTGACCGGTGGCAGACCCTGCCAGGTAGCCCTGCGATTCCTGGTATGTGTTGGAACAATTTAACATTATAGGTGCACACTCTACATTATTATCAGCCATGGGATCTGGGGCTTCTGTGCATTCACTTGCTCACAAATGGTGAGACATGGACGTCATCTGGAAGGATGAGCCTGTCAAGTTATGCGACAGCTATAGGCATAGATTTATTTCAACCTTGTACTGTACTGTACTGTATACACTGTAAATCCTTTTTTCCCTTGTATGTTGTTGCTTTTTGTATACGTGCTTCTGTACTGTACTTTGATGCATTCATGACCAGGTCCACCATACAAATGAGCCTTGCTCAGTGGTGCTCGCCTGGATAAAAAAAGATTTTGATTGAGTGATTGGTAGATGGTGTGGTGCTTGGGAAATTATAAAATGTTAAAAATAAGTATATTGAAGTATTATGGGCTTAAGCCCTTACCTATGGCGGTAAGGGTCTTGTGTATTAAATTGCTTGTCCGGTTGCACATTCCCTTTAACACTGTCCCTAGCTAGAAGATTACTGCAGTTTGTCAACCTCTGAGGGCGGGCTTCCCATGTAGCCTAATGGTCTACCCACAGAGTTTGTGTCTGCCGAATCTGCACTGGTGGCCTCAGTCGATCCAGTGGTCAGTCCCACTGAGGATGCATTCTTTGGGGATTTATCTCTCTGAAGCTGGTGCTGACCACGGTCCAACCCAGGCAGGGTGGGTCGTGTTGATGGAGCTCCTAGTCAGGCCCCTGCTGAGTCGTCAAACGCTGGTAATTACAGTCCCAGTGCTGCTTCCTGTTTGTCTGGAACCCATGGTCACTTCCTCTGTATTTAGCCCCAGAAGTCCCGGCACCACGTCAGTCTTTAAGTCAAAATCGTGGTCGCACTGTTGATCTCTGCTTCGATGCTGACATTGCTGTCAACATAGAGTTCTTCCACATCATCTGGCTCCTGCCACTATTGTCGAGCCCATTGCAGATGTGAGAGAGTAGCCTGTCAGCAGTGGGCCTATCGAGCATTTACCCAGGTCTTGGTCGACCAGCAATTCCAATACACATTCCAGCCTGAGCTGTCTCTCCAGACAGACTCCAGATGTGCATCCCATGGCTCCCTCTCTGGAAATGCCGGCTGTACTGCAGTGACTGATTTAGGTGGCGTCATCTCTACGTCGGACGGTGAGTGTTGGGCAAAAGGACTCTAGGCTTGAGTCCGGGCTTCCTTGTCTCTTGGTGGTGGTGGTTACCCTGTGTCAGTGTTGCCCTACACCCCATGTCAGTGATCAATCGCTCCTGTCTCCCAATTCAGAGGCATCATCCTTCCTATCAGCTCCACATTGCCAGGAGGGTAGTCTTCCAACAAGTAGCCCTCACAGGGGAAAGGCCTTCTCTGTCCTCAAGAAACAGATGTCTGTGGCTCTGGATATTCTCTTGGAGGAGATCAGGAAAAAGGAGACCTACCCACTAATGGACATTCTCAAGGAAGATTTGTCACCAAGGTCACACTACTCCCCTGAGCCCTGAACTCTGTATCTAGCAGCACCCCAACTCCTACTAGGCTCTGCAGGGTCATATGGACTGCTGTTATACAGTCCTCCTAGGCAAATTGTCCAAATGTTAGGAACATCCTTCAGAGGAGATAGTAGCAATCACAGTATTCCACAAGCCAAGTTGCTGGGCGATTCAACAACTTGCTATCTGGAGTTGAGTGGCTTAGCACCAGTTGCAGGTGGCCCTGGATGTAGCTGATGTGTCAGCCTGTGTAGTAACTACAGCGCTGTCCATTCATCAATGTGCATGGTTGTGAGTTTCACCATTCATGTATCCAGCAGTGGGTTGCAGACCTGCCCTTTACAGGGACCGTTCAATTTGGGCCGGGGTCAAGGACTACCACATGCGCATTGAGAAGTCCAGTGTGACTCTAGAGTTTGACATCAATCATCGGTCCAAGTCCTAGGCCACGTGGTGCAGGATCTGTTTGTGGATTGAATGGGAGAACTTGTGGTTAGCATCAGTAGCAGTAGTAGCAACAGCACCACCTGGCCAAACCCTCTATTAAATTGGGAGGTTTGGGTCAGTGCAAGGGCAGTGGTAATGGTTACTCTGAAGGACCATCGTCATGTGGGGAGGGGTCCTATTCCTACTCCATTCCGAACCCTGTTGCAGCTTCTAGCTGGGACTGATGCTCCTTCTTCCTGCCACTGTGTCTGCAGGTATTTGGACAAGGGAGTCCTTGAATCCGTGAGATCAGGTTTGTCTCTGGAATTCGAGACCCCTTCCCCTATGTTAGTCCCAAGAGCCTTTGGAGGACACACTGTCACTAGAGACTCGAGGCTCTCCCTGCCTTACAGAGCAGAGTTACACCATTCCTCAGTTCCTTGAGTGGCATGTGATAGAGCCAGTCCGAAAATGCTATGCCTTCAAAAGGAAGAGATTCTCCATTTGGTGCCAGAGAAGGAGCTTGACCCCTTGTCTTGTCCAGTGGCCAGCATTCTCGATTACCTTTGGTTCCTCTCTGTCGGGCCTTCAGTCTACATCCCTTAAGGTGCACCTGGCAGCCATCTCAGCAAACCAGGTGCAGGCTGGTATGCTGTCGGCGCAGGAGAAGGTGGTCTAGTGCCTTTTTAAGGGCCGTGACCACAATTCCCCTCCAGTGCGTGAACCACCACCACTTTGGGACTTGTTAATGGTGTTGGCAAAGTTCATGGGCAAGCCATACGAACCAATGCACAGGTGTAACATCTCATCTGACATGGAAGACCGTCTTCTTAGTGGCTATCATGTCAACCAGAAGGGTCAGTGAGCTCCAGGTGCTCTTGGTGGAGTCTCCTTACCTGGTCTTCCACCGGAACAAGGTTGTCCTTTGCCCCAACCCGAAGTTCCTCCTGAAGTTTGTTTCAGAGTTTCACCTTAACCAGGTGATGAATCCCCCAGTGTTCACCAGCCACACCTCGGAGGCTGAGCACTGATTCTGTACTCTAGACCTGAAGCAAGTGCTTGCCTAGTATAAGGAGTGCACAGCTGGAGTTCGGGGAGAGGTTCACCAGCTTTTTGTCACCTGCGCTGAAGCCGCACCTGGCAGACCCTCAACTAAGCAGACAGTTGGCAGGTGGATTGAATCTTGCATCAACCTCTGCTGTAGGTTGGCTGGTAGGGAGCCTCCAGTAGGACTGAGGGCTCATTCCACCAGATATACCGCTGCCTTGGTGACTGCTTCCAAGGATATCCCTATCCAGGAGATTTGCAGGGCTGCTACATGGAAATCGGTACACACCTTCATTTCCCATTACCACATCAACCTTGAGTCATGCTGGGATGCTGGTTTTGGGGTCTTGGTTCTCCAATATCTTTTCCCTAAGTAGGGGTGTGCGCCTTGCCCCTGCCTCCTTGGAGAACTGTTAGGAGTCTACCAGAAGTGTGGATAGTACACCATATCCATGTCCCTAGGAAAAACAGGTTACTCCCCTGTAACAGTAGACCTTACTTTGAGGGCGGCTTTTGCAGCAGGCCACACCGGTGTAACTAAGCCATCAGGCGCCAGGACCACACTGAACACCTCTACCTAGCAGTGTACCACGGGGGGCCGCCGACTTTATTTGGCTGACGTCAGCCTAGCCTGTAAAAGTGGGTGGTCCCCCACACCTACCTCAATTCTTTTTCCGACACGTGCACATTGGACCTTTGCGGATGCTGTAGCTACAGTCGACTGCCATTTCCCGCACTTGCCTCACTTTTTTTCATTTTTCTTTAGTGTAAAACATCACGTTTTTGGTGTTCTCACCGACAAGTTTCTTTTCCACCAGCCTCTTCTTCCACCACTACTCAGAAGCTCTTAGGCCTCGCTGGCACAGTCCTCTGGGGTCTCTTCATCCTCTCACCAGGATAAACACCACGACCGGGCCCGGTCAGCTTCCTGTTCACACGCAGTCACTCAACAAACCTTCATCCGCAACAGGGGGGAGGGACAGCTCCACAGGCCCGATAGCCCTTTATTTCTCTGGGCTTCCAGTGTCTCCACCCTCATTGCAGTCTCAGGCGGCAGCTCTTCAGGACGGGGAACTTCTCCCCAGCCCCTGACAATCGGGCCCATATCTTCCACGGGCTGTCTGCCAGGTAGCTTGGCCAGTGTTGATTCCTTGGGCGTTTGTTTTCTAACTATCGCGTGTACCCCTCCTGCCCCGCAACAGCTCTGCCTTTGTCAGTTCTCAGCAGGCTGCCACCATCTCCTCCTCACCGGCGTCGCCTCTGCCTTAGACTCAAGGGTCTCCATCCTCTCAGGTACCAGCTTCTCCTGTTGGGCCAGCGTATCCTTCCCCCGGGCGCTCCAGGCTGATGCCTGCTGGGCCGCTGCCACAGCCCCAGCCTATGGGCCCAACTCAGTCATAGCTCCTGCCACAACCTACACCGCAGCCAATGCCTGTTGGGCCAATGCCAGATCCTCAACTGGCGCCGAATGGCCCTGAGCCTGGGTAACCTATGCTGGCTTCTTCGCCGTTGTTTCCTTCCCGGGCACACTGTTATGCTTTCCTACCAGTGTACAAGGTACCACCCTCTTCTCAGCATGGTGGTCCTTCCTCCCGAGTCAGACCCCTGCCCATTAAGGGCCTCCTCCGGCATCCCCCCACCGTTCTCCCCGGGACCCTCAGTCCCAGAACTTAGACTGGGCTGAGCCGAGCGGCCCCCGCACATAGGGGTCCTCGGGCTCGCCTGACATTGGCTCAGGTTCTCGAAGGGACGCGTGCCAGCCTCTGGTGTTGGTCCCAGATAGTGATTCTACTGAGGATGAATCCAATTCTTCGGGGTCTTCCTCCTTACCTGAGGAATCCTCGGATGGGGATGACCATACCAAGGAGGTACCAAAGTCCCCCCTGACGATCCAGCCTTAATGGATGTCATGCGCCACATCCAGTCCATTATGGGCTGGGAGACAGAGGTGCAGAAACCTGACATGCAGCAGGAGTCTTCGTCCAGGAGGGACTCTAGGGACCCTTCTCAGCAAAAAACAAACATCACAAGGAGAGGCACCATAACAAGGAACGTAAGAGATCTCGCTCAAGGCCCAGATCCTGTAGCTCACACTCTGCCATCAGATTAGGCTCCTCAGGGTATGAGGCCCAGTTAACTGCCCTTAAGCCTCTGTCTTCTTGGGCTCAGAAATCCTCCGGATCCAGCCTGCAGCCCATTAAGATCCGCCCACCCCCGGACGCAGAGTCTAAGGTGGACCACGTTAAGTCCTCTTCCCACTCTGCCTCCCTCTCTACGTCTGACCTCCGGGAATCGAAGAAAGCCTCCGGGCATTCATCGGGTAGGGCTTCCTCCCTGCAGAGGGACGTCCAGGCTCTGGTCGGGCACCAGACAGACACCCTGTCAAACCTGCCTTCGCCTGACCTGCCGCCGGCCAAACCTACTGTGCCACCAGTCCCTCCAGCTAGGCCTGACACCAGTTCTGACGTCACTTCTCCCCAATACCTGACACCGGCCCACCTGACAGAGCCTCACGATGGCACTCAGGAGGTTCCATCATCGACGCCTGTCAGACCAACGCCAGACCAGCACGACACCGGTACGGGCGCAGGCCAACCGATGCCTCCTCCCAAACCGGACTCTCTCACTGGTGGGAAACAGTGAAGCAGGATCTCACTCCTGCTCCCACTCCTCACTCTGATCCTGCTCCAGACACTGAAGAGGTTCCTATCCCATCCAGAGAAGATGTTGGCAAATCTCCCACCAGTCCCAGGAAGCATAGGGACAAATCCAGACGCTGGAGGTCACGTTCCAGAAGTTCCTTCTGCTCAGCTACTCCAGACACCCCTAAATGGAAGAGAGGCATCATTCTCCCTCCTCTTCCGATACTTCTGTCAAGTCTGACCCTTCCACTCCAGATTCCGACTTCGAACCACTTCCTGGGGATATAGAGGACCAGCCTAAATCTCCACCCAATGACCCCACCTTCATGGAGGTCATGAGGCACATACAGGAGAACATGGGTTGGGACACTGAGGCCCTTGACCCTGAACACTTGCACCTGGCAAAATACCTCCACCAGAAGGATCCCAAGCCAGTGCTTGTCCCACCCATGGTGGACACCTTCCAGGATGACACCTGTGCCACCTGGAGGCATCCACATGCGTCCTCTGCCGTGCCCAAGAAGGCACACAGACTTTACCGGGCTCCCAAGGACCTTCCCTTCTTGGTTGAACAACCCATCACTGATTCGGTGGTGATTTCTGCTGCGCACGATCGTTTGCAGAGGCCCAAGCACCTGATTAGCTAGCCGACGGACAGGGAGTCAATGCAGCTATATTCCTTTGGTCAGAAAGTGTACTCTTCTGCCACCTGCAGTATTCATAGCCTGTTTTCAAACAACATGAAGTCTTGCTGTATTCTATCTGCAGTTAGCTCCAGACTTTAAACTACCCCAGAGAACATAGGGTTAATTTTCTACGCAGTGCATGGAACGTTGAGCTCGAGTTCGGTTGAGGTCTCTTGTCTGCAGCCCTTTGAAACCCAACCGTCAGATTCTTTGCTCCACCTCATTGAACAGTCGCTCCGGAGATTTCTTCTTCAGCTCAGTTCAAAAGTCTGTTAGTGTCGGTTTTAAGCCGAAATTATTCCGAATTTATTCCGCATCGTCGGTTCAGGCTCTGTTTGCTATACCTTGAGTACTAGATAGTTGTTTCTGATTACTTTGTGGAAATTGTAAGTTTGTTCGATCGGTTCGGCTGAACCAATCCTATATATTGATTTCTTGCACTTTGCTTTAGTGTGTGGTTACCAGTCCTTATCGGTTCAAAAAGTGTTTTAAATGTTTTCTTGGGTTTTCCCAATACCTGTGACATGGTTAGGAACCGATAATGATATTGCCTGATGAGTTGCCAAAAATGGTGAGTTTGGTAGGTTGGCCATGTCTGAGAAACCCAAGGAAAAACGTCCCACTGGGTTTCAGCACTGCAGTGAGGTGGGAAGTTCTCATAAGGCTGACCCCTGTTCACCTGTGTTTATTGTCTGGGGTTTCAACACCTGCTACAGACTGCCAAATTTGTAACATTTTCCTAAGTCTACCCTGGAAAAGAGATTAGGTAGACTTAGGGAAAAGGAGGCAGAGACGTCTGCTGACCCGGATGGCCAGCCCAGTTCGGTTCCGACTGAACCAGAAGGAGTGCCCTCCGACCAGGGTGATACCTCTTCGGGCAAGAGGAGAGACGATCCTGAGGGTTCGGTTCCTATAAAAAGGAAAAGGAAAGACAAATCAGCCGGTTCGGATCCAGAGGTTCATGTTCCGACCGCTGATGAGATTGCCCGCGATTTGGATTGTTGAATCGCTTCTCCCGGTTCCGTCCGATTCGGCTCCATTGGCTAGGGGCTCGGTTCGGTCGGTTCCACCAGTTCAGGAGTATGCCCCTGAAGATTTTTATGAACTGGAATTTGAGGAGGAGGAGGGGGATTTTGAACAGGATGATGACTATGATGGAGCAGAAAGTCTGGATGTGCCCATTGAACCGTACATCTCCCCAGACAGACCTTCTGGTGGTCCCCCTCCCCACTATTTGTTTTACAGGAAAGTGGCTGAAACTCTTCAGCTCCCTGTGGTGGAAGCTACAGAGGATCAGGAGGAGCCTGATTTTGTAGAGATGGACATCCCAGAGTCCAAGAGGCTGTCTATTCCCTTGCACAAATCTTTTGGGAAACAGACTCAAAAAATGTTAGTCTTCTAATTCTGTATCTCCTGTTGATAGAAGAATGGATAAGAGGTACACCTTATCAGACTCAGACACAGAGTTTTTCTACCAACAATGCAGCCATGTTGGGGTCGTGCAGGCTGCAGCCTGTGACAGGGCTAATGTCCTCTTGGCTTCACACCCACCAGATAAAGACTCCAGGAGGATGGATGCCTTGGCAAAGAAGCAATACATGGCATTCTCTTTGGAACTCAGGCAGGCTAATTATATGGCCTGTACAGCCAGGTACAAGAAGTCCAGATGGGACACTGTACTGGCACTGACTAAACAGACCTCCCGCCAACTGGCCAAGGAGCTGGAGGAGGTGGCTGCGGATGGGATTGAGGCATCTAAGGTACAGTTTCATGCTGCTGTGGACTCCAGTGATGTGTCATCAAGAGTCATGGCTACATATGTGGCTCTTCGGAGAATGGCTTGGCTCAGATGTACTAGCCTCTCACAGGACACCCAGGCTAATGACGTGGATTTCCCTGTGGAAGGTAATTCTCTGTTTGGGGAGCAGACAGAGAATTACATGAAGAAGATGGAGGAATATAGGACCACTTATAGGAGTGCACAGGCCAAGGAAAGGCAGGCATTTCCTCAAAGGCAGCATTCTAGGGGCAGGCCTTTTCATAGGCCTTTCTTCCAAGCACAGGCCACTTCTCCATTTTCACAGAAGGGGTTCTTCAGAGGGAGAGGCAGAAGGGGGATGAGCAGGGCTGCATCCACTCATCAGCCTAAGGCCCCTGCCAAGCAGACACCCTGATGGGTCTGCCCGGGTTGACTCTCCTATCCCTGTAGGGGGCAGGCTGGCTTACTTTGTCCAGGACTGGGTGTCTGTTACTTCAGACAAGTGGGTCCTGGAAGTAGTAAGCCAGGGACTGGTTCTCGGCTTCAAAAAATGTGTGATCAGAGCCAGATCTTTTCCACCTGCAAGTCTCTCCGAAACCCTTGCCATAGAAGCAGAGGTTTCATCTGATCTTACTTCGAGACACAGCTCTTGCAGCAGGTTACACCATTAGGACTGAAGCCGGCAGGCGTCAGGACCCCACAGAAAAATTCTAGCTAGCTATCTTCAGCGGGGACCGCCCCCCGACGTCAGTCCCGCCTCTGACGTCAGGCGTAGTACATAAGGGGGTGGTCCCGCCAGATTCCCCAGTTCTTTCCCGCCGTCGACTTGCATGTCTCGACCCTTCAGTTCGGTTTCTAGCGCGCGATGCGTGGTAAAGTGTTTTCCTACGGGAAATTCGTTCTCAGAGTTCAGTTTTTTCTCTGTCCTTTCCGACCTCCGGTCACTCCTCGAAGTGTGCCTGTGGGAAGCAGATCCCATTCAAGGATCCGCACTCGGTTTGTGTCCGGTGCCTAGGCCCAGACCACGACACCCGGTCCTGCACCTTTTGCCAGGGTTTCAACAGCAGAACCCGGATCCGTCGCCAGAAGGCCCTACTGGCATTCCTGCTAGAGGAGCAACTCAAGACCATGGCTTCCAAGGGGGATTCTTCGCAGAAGGACCGCAAGCATGCTGAGAAGCATAGGGAGAAGGCCCCTTCCAGGTCCCCGTCTAGGGCCTCCGACTCACGCAGCTCTGGCTCCAGGTCCGACCACTCTCCTTCCCGGGCCAGCTCTCAGCCTCCCCCACTGTGGTGAGAAAGTCTTCATCCTCTTCTCAGGCCAAGACTCCCAGGCCTTCCTCGTCCTCCAAGGCCCTGGCTAAGTCGGGGGATCGCCACCATCACCACAAGTCGGGTTCCCGCCATTCTGAACCCGACGTCAGGTCTGCTTCCTTGCCTCCTCCTCTCCACGGAAAACCAAGGGCTCACCTCACTTAAGAGCCGCTGGACCCGACACCGGTTAAATCCGACATGACCCTCGCCCTGAAATCCCCAGAGCAAGCGTCCGTCAGAAGACCGTCGCCAGCCAGGCAACTCATCACCGGATGCCAGTAGGGGGACCGACGCCCACTCCAGTTGTGAAGAGGACCCCGACGCCTCCGATCGTCGGTCAGACCACCATCACTGAGGAGGACTTAACTCAGCCCGAGGACCAGACGGGTGACCCCGGTCCTGTTGAGACTCCCAGGGAACCCTCGCCACAACCCGAGCCCCCTGTGGAGCAGGCGGGACCCGACGACCGTCCACCGGCGCCCGGGCCGTCGTCGGGCCTTTCTTTTTCAGAGGTGAAGGAGCTTTTCACTTATTGGTGGGATACCATCAAAAAGGACATGGTCCCCACTCCACCTCCGCTTCCTCCTCCTCCTCCTACACCGGTTGCTCCTCCGGTTCCTGCGCCTCCTTCTCCGTCTGGGTCTGCAGACCGGTTACTTCCTCCTCGGGAGCCCAGGACCCCTCCAAGGGGGAGACTAGATAAAAGGAGACCTCCATCCAGATCCTCTTCTAGGTCACCCAGTCCCAAGAGACCCAGAAGATGCCGCCGTTCGCCTTCAACGGAGGAGACGGGATCAGAGTTTTCAACATCCAGATCTCCATCCCTTCTCCGGACCCATATGAGCTGCCAAAGTCTCCTCTGGATGACCCTTCATTCTCGGATATCATGAGACACATCCAAGAGAACATGGGATGGGATGCGGAAGAGTTAGACCCTGAAAGGCTACGACTTGCGAGGTATCTTCGGCAGAAGGACCCCAAGCCTGTGGTGGTGCCACCCTTGGTGACACTTTCGTGGACGTCACCAAGGCAGCGTGGAAGCGTCCACATTTGCTCCCGGTGATGCCGAAGAAAGCTGACCGCTTGTACAAGGCTCCAAGAGAAGACCAGTACTTGACTCAGCATCCTCAGGCCGACTCTCTGGTCATAACAGCCTCTCATGACCGGTCCCAGAGACCGCAACATCTGAGCACCCTGCCACCGGACCCAGAGTCCAAGCAGCTGGACGCCATGGGTAGGCGCACGTATGCTTCCGCTACCTGCACCATCAGATCCCTGAATTATTTGACCCACATGGTGCAGTTCCAAAATGCCCTGTGGGAGCAGGGTCTGGATCTGGCTGAGAAATTGCGGAAGGTGAGCAGAAGGAGGAGATGTTGCAGCTTTATAAATAAATAAATACACTCCTCCGTCACGGGTTCGGACGTGGGAACCCAAGTGCTATGAGCGCACTCAGACTCCGTGGGACTCCCTCGGCCCGAGCAGCAGCTTCAGGCGTATGCCTCCGGGCAGCACTCTTGGCTCCGTGTCTCGGTTGACCCGGACGTCCAGAAAAACATCATGGACGCCCCATTCGAGGAGAAGTTTTGTTTGGTAAACCCTCAGAGAAGATAATAACCAAATTCCAAGAGGCCATGAAGGCGGTGAGGTTGGTTCAAGCCATGTACCGACCCAAGCTTAGTTCCTTTCATAGGAACCAAAGCCGATTTCATGGAGCGACGCAGAACAACAGTCCCGCCCCGTTCCACAACAGAGGGGCTCCGGTTTTCGCAGAGCCAAGGGAAAACAACCCGCAGGTCGAAGCCAGCGCACTCCTAAGCCGGTCCAGCCAGCGGGACCCTCAGCTGCCACAGCCTGACTCCTTCCCAGCCCCCACCCCTCAGGATCAATGGGACGTCATGGTCAGGGATCGCATTGCGAATTTCCTGCCAGGATGGCAGACTATAACCACTGACAGGTGGGTTCTACAGTTGGTCGGAAGAGGCCACTTTATAGAATTCGCGGAAAAGCCACCGTCGAGGCCTCCGTTGCTCTCCCGGTACCCGGGTCAGCACAAGTCATTGATCAGACAAGAAGTACTCACGCTCCTGCAAAAGGGAGCGATAGAGTACGTCCCAGAGAACCAGAGAGGACTTGGATACTATTCCTACTTCTTCCTGGTTCCAAAGAAGACAGGGGACCTCCATCCGATTCTGGACCTCAGCGACCTCAATTTGTCAGTCGCCTACAAAAGATTCCGCATGGTAACTCTTCCGGGTCTTATTCCCATGCTGAAGCAGGACGCCTTTTTAGCGTCTCTAGATATGCAGGACGCTTACCTGCACATCCCTATAGCTCAAGCGCACAAGAGGTTCCTGCGCTTCGAGTTTCTCGGCCATCATCTTCAGTTCCGAGCCTGTCCATTCAGGCTGTCATCGGCACCCAGGGTCTTTACCAAATGCATGGCAGTCGTGGCAGCGTCTCTAAGGAGACAGGGCCATTATGTGTTTCCATACCTGGACGATTGGCTTCTCATGGCCGCCTCCAGAGAGGCGTTGTTACGGGCGATCTAGAGCACCCAGGACCTGTTTCTATCTCTGGGTATCCTAATCAACCACAAGACGTCTCTCCTGGTACCATCGCAGAAACTGCAGTTCATAGGCGCAGTACTGGACACCATTCAGGGAAGAGCATTTCTTCCAGACGACAGAGCGGAGCGCATCTGATCCCTCATCAGGTAGCTTTCGTCGAACAAGACCGCCCCAGCCAGGTCGGTCCTTCGCTTGCTCGGACACATGGCTGCGGCCATTCCTACTGTCCCTTTCGCAAGGCTCCACATGCGGGTAACTCAGTGGATGCTCAAGGTGCAGTGGGACCAAAGGCAAGACCACACGCAGCATCTGGTCAGAATCACGAACACCGCGATTCGAGACTGGCAGTGATGGCTAGACCCAGGGACACTCTCTATGGGCATCCCGTTTATAGCGCCGTCCCCGGAGGTAATCCTCACCACAGACGCCTCAGGTCTAGGGTGGGGAGCACACCTGGACGGGGTGAAGTCCCAGGGTACGTGGGACCCTCTGGAGGCCCACCTCCATATCAACGTCCTAGAGATGAGGGCGGTCCTTTATGTCCTGCAGGCATTTTCAGTCAGAGATCCCGCCGAGTACTCCTGCTTCAGACAGACAACAACCGGCGGTGATGTATTACCTCAACAAATAAGGGAGACACCTCTCCCCTTTGCAGGGAGGCCATGAGGGTGTGGGATCAGTAATCCGACACGGCCGAACCTGATCACAGTACATGTTCCCGGGTGGACAACACAATTGCAGACTGCCTGAGTCGCTCCCAGGCCAGAGTCCACGAGTGGGAACTTCTCCAGGAGGTAGCAGAGGATCTGTTTCTTCGATGGGGAACTCCAGAATTGGACTTGTTCGCTTCCCCATCCAACGCAAAACTGCCCAATTTTTGCTCTCGAGATCCAGGGCCTGGTGTTTTCTGGCGAGACACGTTGTCCCTCTCCTGGGCGGACAGTTTCCTCTACGCTTTCCCTCCCTTCCCGTTGATCCAGAGAGTTCTTCTCAAACTGCGCAGGGAGCATGCAACAATGATCCTGGTGGCCTCTTTCTGGCCCAGGCAGATCTGGTTCCCTTTGCTAATTAAGCTATCCCAGGAACCTCCGCTCTCGTTGCCATTCAGCTCCCACCTCTCTTCTCAGGAGAAGGGTTCACTGGTCCACCCGGACTTACGCTCTCTGAACCTGCATGCATGGCTCCTAGAGACATAGCCATCTTGCGTCACGGGGTCTCGCAAGAGGTTGCGGAAGTTCTTTCTGCAGCCAGAAAGCTGGCAACGCATGCGACATACGCCATGAAATGGCGCCGTTTTTGTCTGTGGTCACAAGCATGCGGCTCTCCCCTTTAGGTTGTCCGGTGAAAGCGGTATTAGAGTACCTGCTCTCCCTTTTCCGTTCGGGTCTCGCCTACTCCTCTATTAAAGTGCACCTCTGTGCCATTTCAACTTATCACCTCCCGGTGGGACAGCGCACAGTGGCACAATTGGATGCCTGTCGAGAATTCTTGAGAGGGGTGTTGCACCTTAGGCCGCCCATTAAGGACCCAGTGCCTCCATGGGACTTGCTCTTTGTCCTGGAGCAACTCACGCTCCCCCCCTCCCCTTTGTACCTGCCGCGGATTGTGAGCTGCGTTTTCTGTTGTGGAAAACGTTGTTTTTGGTTGCTGTTACGTCAGCGAGAAGAGTTTCTGAGCTTCAGGCTCTCATGTGCAAAGAGCCTTATTTAATTTTCCACCGGGACAGAGTATCCCTGAGGACGAATCATAAATTCTTGCCTAAGGTGGTTTCCACACTCACTCTCAATCAGGATATTGACCTGCCGGTCTACTTCCCTAATTATTCTAACAGAGGAGAGGCGCTGCTTCACACCCTGGATGTTCACCGCAGCTTAAGGTACTACCTGAGCAGAACTAAGCAGCTCAGACTGGAGCAACTTTTCGCTTCCTTTACTGAAAGGATGATGGCCGACCAGTATCCAAACAGTCCCTGTCTCGCTGCTTTTCCAGTGCATCTCATACTGTTATGATATCAAACAAAAGCCCCTCCAGGAGCAGTCCGGGCCATTCCGCTAGGGGTGTGGCCACCTCCTTTGCAGCACTTCGAAATGTCTCCACCTCTGCCATTTGTGCTGCAGCCACTTGAGCTCTGTTCATACCTTTATCAGGCATTATATCCTGGACATCGCTTCACGGCGAAGAGCAGGCTCGCGCCATGGTGCTACAGGGTCTCCTGTCCTAGATTCAGGACCTGGAGCGTTCTTTCTAATTTCCTCCTCCCAGAGTGTTTGCAAAGCGCTACTGCTTGGGGAATCAGTCTAATGGTGTAACCTGCAAGAGCTGTGTCTCGGTAAAGATAGTACAGTTACGTAAGACTTACCGTAACAGTAGATCTTCGGAACAGCTCTTGCAGCAGGTACCTTCCCACCCACCTTCCCCCTTGGAGGAGGCATGGCTTAAGCCTTTGTTAACAGGGATTTTTCCCGTTTGTCTTCTGACGGTGGATCCTCGGTCTCCCAATTCGATGTCAGCCTGCGGCCGGAAGTCTCCGGCAGGAGAACTGAGGAATCTGGGCGGGACCGCCCCCTGTATTTCTCCTGACAGGCGGGACCGACGTCGGGGGGGCAGTCCCCGCTGAAGATAGCTAGCTAGAATTTTTCCGTGGGGTCCTGACGCCTGCCGGCTTCAGTCCTAATGGTGTAACCTGCTGCAAGAGCTGTTCTCGAAGATCTACTGTTACAGTAAGTTCTTACGTAACTGTACTTTCTGGCCTTAGGAGCCATAGAGAGAGTTCCTACCGTACACTGGGGCAAAGGTCTGTACTCCAGGTACTTCTTACTCCAAAAAAGATAGGGGAGTGGCGACCCACCCAAGATCTAAGATACCTGAACAAACATCTTTTAAAACCAAGGTTCAAGATGGTGACTCTTGGAATAATTCTTCAATCTCTAAGGCCAGGGGACTGGCTAGCCTCTCTGGACCTCAAAGATGCCTGCTTTCACATTCCCATCAGGTGCTCCCACAGAAAGTACCTCAGGTTCAAGTTGCCCTCAGGCCATTATCAGTTCAAAGCAATGCCCTTTGGCCTAACATCAGCTCCAATGGTTTTTACAAAGTGCCTGGCAATAGTAGTGGCCTTTTTAAGAAGGCAGAAGATTTCCATCTTTCCATATCTGGACGACTGGCTCATAGTGGGTCAGTCTCCAGGCCAAGTCAAGTCAGACCTGCAAGTGCTGTCTTCCCTGGGATTTCTTCTCAACCTCCCCAAGTCAGTCTTTGAACCAGTGCAGCTTCTTACCTTTATAGGGGCAGAGCTAGATAATGTCAAAGCAAGAGCCTTTCTTCCCCTGGAAAGGGCAAGAGTTCTTGTGGAACTGGCTTCTTCCTTCAGCCTTCAGGTGTCCCGACCAGCAAGGCACTTCCTTCAGCTCTTGGGCCACATGGCAGCTTCTACAGCAGTGGTCCAAGGTGCAAGATTTCAGATGAGGAACATTCAGTTCCATCTGAGGGCCTTCTGGTCCCAAAAGAACCCTCTTACCAAACTGATTCCAGTGACTCGGACACTGATCCAAGCTCTTCAATGGTGGCAGGATCAGGACAGTTTAAGGCAAGGGGTCCCATTTGTCACTCGGTCTCATTCGGTGGTCCTTACCATGGATGCTTCCCTTTTGGGATGGGGAGCTCATCTGGGAGCTCACAGCCCAGGGACTGTGGCCCCCTCAGGAGTCCCTTCTTCATATCAATCTCCTGGCACTCAGGGCAGTTTTTCTGGCCCTGCAAGCTTTCTCTCAGTCTGTGCAGAACAAGGTAGTTCAAGTCAGAACAGACACCACCACCACCATGTGGTACATCAGCAAGCAGGGAGGCACTCGGTCTACGGCCTTGTGCACAGAGGCCATGAAATTGTGGTCCCTGGCTTATTCCCTGCAGACCTCTCTGATAGCAGTCCACCTTCCAGGGAAGGACAATGTGCTAGCAGATGCACTGAGCAGGATCTCCCAGGCCCATCAAGAATGGTCCCTGGACCCCTTAGTGTTGAAAGTAATTTTCTCAAGATGGGGCACTCCAGAGATAGATCTCTTTGCAGCCCCAGACAATCAGCTTCCTCTGTTATGTTGCAGACCCCCAGTCTTGGGTTCAGTCCCTCTGGATGCTCTGATCTTGAACTGGGAAGGGAAATTTCTGTATGCCTTTCCTCTACTGTTCAAAGTTCTAGTCAAGATGAGGTCACAACCTTGCAAAGTTATTCTGATTGCTCCAGACAGCCTTAGTACCCCCTGTTGCTGTCTCTAGCAGTCCATCTTCCCCTGTCTCTTCCCAGGAATTACAGCCTGTTAACCTCCTCTCAGGGGAGGATTTGGTACCCCAATCTTCGGTGTGTCAATCTCAAGGCATGGCTCTTGAAGAGTTGGAGTATGCAGATTTGCATCTGTCCCAAGGGGTTCTGGACATTCCCAAAGCCTCTCAAAAGCCTGCCACGAGAAAAACTTACAACTCCCAAATGGAGAAGATTCAGCATTTGGTGTTCCAAGAAGCATAGATCCCCAGACACTGCTGAATTGTCTACAGTTCTGGATTATATGGTTCACCTTAATGGCCTAGGTCTCGGACCAGCTACTCTCGAAGTACATTTGTCAGCTGTTTCTGCTTTTCTGTCAGTGGGGAAGTCTTCCTCTCTATCATCTCACCCTGTATTCTGCAAATTTTTCAAAGGATTGCTTCATACCAATCCCCCTTTTAGGGATCCTGCTCCTGCCTGGGATTTGAATGTCTGCATTGCTCACCTTATGCAGCCCCCTTTTTGAGCCAATGTCCTCAGCAAAGCTTACTTGACTTGACTTGGAAAACTGTGTTTTTTGGTAGCTATTACCTCTGCCAGACGTATCGGTGAACTGCAAGCCCTGTCAGTGGAACCTGATTTTATCTCTTTCCATAGTGATAAAGCGGTCCTTAGAACCAATAGGAGGTTCTTGCCCAAAATGGTTTCAGACTTCCACTTGACTCGGTCTGTCTCTACCTGTCTTCTTCACTGATCATTCTTCCTCAGGAGAGAGGAGGCTACACAGTTTAGATGTTAAGAGCCCTTAGTTTCTTCATAGAGTGTACCAAGGGTCATTGTTCCTCACTTATGGAAAAGTGGGAAAGGGCAGACCTGCCACCAAGAGAACTATTGCCAGCTGGATTGTGTCTTGTATACAATTCTGCTGTGAGAAACTGGGAAAGATTCCACACTCAGGCCTGAGGGCTTACTATACAAGAGGTACAGCTGCTTCCCTGGCTGCTGCCAGGGATATCCCTCTGTTAGAAATGTCAAGCAGCCACCAGGAAAACAGTCCATACCTTTACCAAGCATTACTCTCTGGATATCCAGGCTAGGAGTGATGCTCTGTTTGGCACAGCAGTACTTCAGAGCCTGTTCCCAAAGTAGGTTCTGTCCCTCCTCCATGGAGGTACTGCTTGGTAGTCTGCAGATAGTCAGAATACAGCAAGACTTCATGTTGTTTGAAGAAAAAATTACTCACCTTAGTAACTGTGTTTCTTCTAATGGAGTCTTGCTGTTTTCTGACCTCCCTCTCAGAACCTGTTTTTTGGGAAGTGGGTGGGCAGGTGCAGTGCTGCACCCCAGAGGTGCTTCTTGCACACTCTCCTTTTTATTGGGTGTTTTGTTGTATTGTTATCTTTATTTTGGATTGGTTTTTGGTTTTGTGTTTCCTGACTTGAGTCTTCCTTGGGAATCCAAAACTCTCTTTTGCCAGTTGGCTAGTTTAAAAAATTTGCAATTTCCCACATAGTATAGTTAGTGAGTTTTTGCTCGTAAGACTCTAATGGTTGGGTTTCAAAGGGCTGCAGACAGAGACCTCAACCGAGCTCGAGCTCAATGTTTTATGCACTGCATAGAAAATTAACCCTATGTTCTCCGGGGCAGTTTGAAGGCTGGAGCTAACTGCGGATAGTCAGGATACAGCAAGACTCCATTAGAAGAAACACAATTACTAAGGTGAGTAATTTTTTCTTTTGGCTCATATGGTCCAGTTCCAGAACTCCCTTTGGGACCAAGGACTGGACATTCTGCAAGGTATGCCAGACTGCCCGCAAAAGTCAGAGCTTGCCAAGCTCCTCCAGACTGGCTCAGATGTGGGCACTCAACTTCCTGAGGGTAGCATATGAATCTGCGGACACTTCGGCTAGGGCGCCCGCATCTGGCATCTGTCTTCAGCGCCACTCCTGGGTCTGGGTCTCGGGGTTCGATACAGATGCACAAACTAACCTTCTGGATGCCCCCTTTAAAGGCTCTGTAGTCAGAGAAGGTCATTTCAAAGTTACTAAGACTTGGGTAGGGCTGTCCATACCATGCAGTCCATGTACCGCCCAAAGCCAGGACGTTTTCCTAAGTCCCGCTTTCGTGGCCGAGGGGGTCACCAGCCTCAGCAACCCTGCTGTCAGCAACAATCTTAGCAGGGAGGCATTAGTCATAGAGGCGGGGCCAGGGGTTCCTCGTCCTCCACCTTTCGACAGGCTCGACCTGCTGCTGCCGCCTCCCCAAGATGCCTGACTATTCAGGGGACCCCCCTCCCCCCCCAGACATGTTGGGAGAGCCAGTGGGGGGTTGCTTATCTCTCTGCGCCGATGTATGGAGTCAAGTGACCTCCGACCAATGGGTCCTCGATCTCATGAAATACAGGCATTCCATCGAGTTAGACTCCATTCCACCTGACAGACCTCCGTCCCATCCTGTCATCCAGGAGACCACAGAGCTCCTATTCGGCAGGAGATTCACTCTTCTAGCCAAAAAAGCCATAGAGCATGTGCCCTCAGCAGAGAGAGAGCTTCGGGATTCTATTCCCACTTCTTCTTGGTTCCAGAGAAGACCGGGGACTTATGACCCATCCTGGACCTCAGTGACCTGAACCAGTGGGTCTCTTACAAGAGATTCTGTATGGTCTCACTGCCCAACCTCCTACCCATAATATCAGCAGATTGACTAGTGTGTCTGGATGTGCAGGATGCCTACTTGCACATATCGATCACCAAAGGACATCGGAAGTTCCTGAGATTCAGGTTCGAAGGAAGGTCCTTCCCTTCAGTCTCTTTTCTACCCCCAGAGTATTCACGAAGTCTCTCGTCGTAGTTGCCACAGCACTTCACAGAGAAGGGCCACTTCGTTTTTCCCTACCTGGACAATTGGCTCCTACTTGCTTCTTCAAGGGCCCACTTATTGGAGACCGTAAGAGACACCTTAGCGCTTTGTCAGCATCTGGAGAGCACAGTGAACTTGAACATGTCTCACTTGTTTCCCTTCTAGAGGCTTCAGTTCATAGGAGCTCTCTTGGATACTTCTGTAGGAAGTGTTTTTCTCCCCTCAGACAGAACAGAACGCATCCAGGCTTTGGCTGCCCGCATCTCTTCAGCCTCACGAGTCCCGGCCAGACTCTTTCTCAGGCTGCTGGGCCACATGGCCGCAGCAGTTGTCGGTCCCATTCGCCAGGTTGCACATGCGTACAATCCAATGGACCCTCCAAGTCCAGTGAGACCAGAACAGGGACAACATGGGTATACTGATAGGAGTCACAGAGCCAATCCGACGGGAGCTCCATTGGTGGATATCTCCAAGAAATCTTCTGGAAGGGCTTCCATTTCAACCAGAGCCACCCATCCAGATACTCACCACAGACGCATCTGGCACGGGATGGGGCACGCATCTGGGGAACCACAGAACTCTCTATGTGTGGTCCCAGACAGAGGAGAGCCTTCACATCAATATACTAGAAATGAGAGCAGTTCTTAACTCGCTGCAAGCCCTGGCCCTGGTCATTCTCCCTGGCCACCTCCGCTTGCTGACAGATAATACCTCGGTAGTGTTCTATGTCAACAAACAGGGAGGTATCCACTCTTATCCTCTCTGTCAGGAGGCCATGAGAGTGTGGGATTGGGTGATGACTCATCATCTCAGTATTGCGGCTGTCCACGTTCCAGGATCTCAGAATGTGTTTAGCGGATGCTCTAAGCAGATCAAGACCTCTGACCCACAAGTGGGCCTTGCTTCAGAGTGTAGCGGATGATTTGTTCACCATGTGGGGGAAGCCAGAACTAGATTTGTTTGCGTCTCGATCCAATGCAAAACTGGCCAGTTTTTGCTCACTAGATCCAGAGCCTGGAGCTTTCTGGCAAGACGCATTGTCCTTCTCCTGGAAGGCGAGGTTCCTTTACACCTTCCCCCTACTACAGAAGGTATTCCTCAAAATTCAGGCAGGGAAACCTATCCTGATAGCTCCGCTGTGGCCAAGGCAGATTTGGTATCCCCTTACTGCAGCGTTTGACGGTGGAGCCTCCAGTCCTCTTTCAGTCTCGACCCAGCTACTTTCACAGGACAACGGGGCCTTAGTTCATCCCAGCCTGCGCTCCCTTCACCTGCATGCCTGGCTCCTCAGGACCTAGCGAAACTTAGGCTCTTCCTGGACATAAGTCTCCACCACTCATTCACACTATTGGGATCTGCGCCAGAGGCACTAGGACCCATCGGGAGCAAACTTTTTTGCTGGAGGGTTAGCGCCAGAGATGGCGTCGCGAGGAACGGCACCGCGAGCCCTAGCTCGTGCGGTAACAACTATCTCGGCATCGACCCTCCAACCGCCTCAGTTCCTTTTTTCCCGCCGTCGAGTGCACTTCAGTGACGACGTTGCTCGCCTGTCGGGAGTCCAACTTCAAACTAGCAGCATAGTTTTCAGTTTTTATTATTTTGTTGTATTATCTCGATACAGTATCGCTTAAATTTATTTTTATTTTTGAAATACAGTAAAGAAGTCTCAGCCTACCTTGACGGAGTCGACCATGAGCAGGTCAGGTGACGGTAGGGAGACTTCGTATGAAAGTTGTTCAGTCAGTCGGGCTGGGTCTGGTCCGCCGCCTTCTCCGGAGGGAGGGTCTGACAACGGTCAGTCCAATGCCCAAGGGGATGGGCGGTCCCCCCGGAAGCATAAAATACGGTCGCACTCTCGGCACTATTCGGCCTCAAGCTCTTCTTCGGCCCACAGGTCTAAAAAGAAAAGGCATCACTCGAGGTTGCCCTCTGATATGTCTGCGTGTAGACGCTCGGTTATCGGGGCTAGTTGCCGGTCTCCTCCTTCGGATTAACCAACCTCTACTTCTGGTAGCCAGCCCGGCTTCGACGCGGAGCCCTACCCGCCCGCGGTAGGTCTTCAGGTGAGCAGTTTCATCAGTGGGCCGCTCTTATGGAGCAGTGGGCTCGGAGGTTGGTTCGGCTACCTGGCTCGGTCGCTCGTGGGCCCTCGGGCTCTCTGGGTGACCAGGTAGGGCGGTTGGACCTTCCTGGTCGCGCAGCACCTTCTTCGGTGCCGTCGACTCCGCGCTTAGGTGTTTCCCCCTCACATGGCTGCGGCGCAGGGGGCCACACCAATGCCCTTATCTCCTGCTCTTCTTCCTTCAAAACCTGTTTTTCGGAGTCTGGGAGTGTTTTCGGCGCCCTCGACGTCATGTGGCCCCTCGGTGTCGATAATGCACTTGGCGCCGTCCTCGGCACTGTGCGGCTTCTCTGCGCCGTGCGGCTTCTCAGCGCTGTTTTTGGCGCCTCGTGGCTTCGTTCTCGGTGCCGTGCGCCTCCTCGGCGCCACCGGCTCTCAGGGACTCCTCTTTTAACTTGCTTCCTTCTTCTTCCTCTTCTGAATTTCATTCCTTTCCTGTCCATACAGTCCCTCCTGGACTGTCAGGAGATGACTTTGAGCCTGACCCAGACCTTTGGTTGGGTGATGAAGTGGACGAAGCAGGATCTATTACTGCTGCAGAGCCTGTGGTCGAGGACCTATCCTTTAAGTCTCTGTTGAAAAATCTGAGTTCCACACTTTCTCTCAGACTACAGACACGATCCTGGGAAATTGTTGAGACTCCAATATCTTCATGCCTCGGAGATTCCTACGGATTTGACTCCAACGATTCAGCCTTCCTTCGAGATGCTGTCTCAAATGGTATGGAATAATTCTGCTCTTACCCCTTTGGTGGCTAAATCCATTGATAGGAAATATTCAGCCCCCAAGGATCATCCCATTTTGGCATCTCAAGCCTTTGCGGATCCTATTGTAGTCCTGGCAGAGAATGATAAGCTCGTTCTTCCTCAAGCTACTACAGCTCGACCTATTAACAAAGAATCTCGTAAGATAGACACCTTAGGTAAGAGAGTCTTTGCTGCTTCTATTCTAAGTATGCGTATTGCCAGTTACCAAGGCTATTTTTCTCAGTATGAGTATATCCTGTGGCATTCTATTAAACAGATGGTTGAAGCCCTGCCGGAGTCAGATTCAAAGCCAGAGCTTCTTCAAACCATTACCAGAGGTATTGAATCTAATAACCAGCAAGTTAAAGCAGCCATGGA
This sequence comes from Neoceratodus forsteri, assembly GCA_016271365.2. Classification (NCBI taxonomy): domain Eukaryota; kingdom Metazoa; phylum Chordata; order Ceratodontiformes; family Ceratodontidae; genus Neoceratodus; species Neoceratodus forsteri. The sequence goes on from JADMNL010000022.1 coordinate 494,536,729, forward strand.
TGCTTTCGACACTGCTTCCCATTCAGCGGCTGCTGGTATTTGCACCCGGCGTCATTCCTGGCTGCGCACTTCGGGCTTTACGAATGATGCACAGCAGCAGGTGATGGCATTGCTCTTTGACAGTGCATATCTTTTTGGTCCTCAGGTAGAGCAAGCTCTAGAAGCTACACAAAAGACTAGGTCAGCCATTAAATTGGCTCGGCCCCCCTCCTGCCCCCTCTCGAGGGCATGCCAGTAAACGACAGTTTCATAATCACCTGTCCTTTCGAGGCAGAGGAAGTTTCCATAAGAATCAACCTGCCCAGCCTCAAAAGAAGGCGCAACAGCACAAGGGCCCAAAGCGCCCAGCGCTACCTTATGAATTGCCGGCCCAAGTTCCATCTCAGCTGCCCAAGGTGGACTTTTCCTCTCCGGTGGGAGGTCGTCTGATGCACTTCTACAACCAGTGGAAGTCCATAACCTCAGACAAATGGGTCCTTCGGATAATTTGCGAGGGGTATTCACTCAATCTTGTGGAGAACCCCCGGATCGTCCCCCAAACAGCAGCCCAGGCTGTCAACCCTTCAGTTAGACCTTCTCGCCGCCGAGATTCAGGGCCTTCTGAACAACAGGGCAGTAGAAGTGGTGCCAACGAAACACGGGGTTTTACTCCCATTACTTTCTGGTTCCAAAGAAGTCCGGCGGTATGCACCCCATTCTAGACCTCAGAAAGCTAAACAAATTTCTCCCCAAAGAGAAATTCACAATGATTTCTCTGAGAACCCTGTTACCTCTGCTCCACCAACACGACTGGTAAGCCTCCCTAGATATGCAGGACGCTTACCAACACATTCCTGTTCACCCGAGGCATCAGAAATTCCTGAGGTTTGTGGCTCTGGGACAGCACTATCAGTTCAGAGTCCTGCCCTTTGGGCTATCCTCGGCTCCGCGAGTTTTTACAAAATGTGCAGTTCTCTCAGCGCTCCTCAGAAAGGTCGGAATTCAGGTGTTTCCTTATCTGGACGATTGGCTTCTGGCAAGCCTTTCAGGCAAGGGACTCTGGACGCCGTGGAGACGGCCTCGCGCTTCCTTACACTACCGGTCAAAAGTTTTAGAACACCCCCATTTTTCCAGTTTTTATTGAAATTTACGCAGGTTAATGTCTGTGTACTCTGAAATTAAAGCATAGAACAAATAAACAATTGGAGATAAAAAAGAAATCATAGAATCATTTTGTTTAACAAAATTTAATCTAAATTTTTGACTCATCAAAGTAGCCACCTGTTGCAGATATACTGTAACCGCTGAACACACTCAGTGGCATTCTTCCTACAATGGACATCAAATATTGTTAGGAAGTTCTTCCCAACACTGTTGCAAGTTCCCACAAATGTGTTGCACTTGTAGGTTGCTTTGCTCACCCTTCTGTCCAGTTCATCCCAAACCAGCTCGATGGGGTTTAAGTCTGGAGACTGTGCTGACCATTCCATGATTTGAAGCCTACAGTCTTGTTCTTTTCCTCAAAGGTAGTTCTTACATAGCCTGGAGGTATGTTTTGGGTCATTATCTTGCTGTAGGATGAACCCCTGACCAACTAGGCGTAGACTAGAGGTATTGCATGGCGCTGCAAAATGCTGTGGTAGCCCTTTGGTTCAGGGTGCCAGTCACTCTGTGCTGTTGTCCTGTGAGCAGCCTATCACATAGCTGTTGACTCTCAGAAACTTGTCTTCTGATTCTGTTGTGGCTTTGGGTCTGCCAGACCTCTTCCTGTCAGAGTTTCCTCCAGTTTCCAAGTGCCTTTTGATGGTGTAGGAAACTGTACTCACTGACACCTTGGCTTTCTTTGCAATTTCTCTAAAGCAGTTTTTGCTAACCTAATCCTTTTTTTTTTTTTTTTTTTTTTTTAACCTCTAGCAGTTTACCGCTTACCTCTGTACCATTTCAGGTTATTCACTGGACTTGAATTGCTTAAATTTCAATAAATACTGGAAAATGGGGGTGTTCTAAAACTTTTGACCGGTAGTGTACGTCCATGGGAGTTCTGCTCAACCTCAAGAAATCGCAACTGCAGCCCTCCCAGAGGCTCCTTTTTATAGGGACTCTTCTGGACACCTCCTGTGCGAAGGCTTTTCTTCCAGAAGACAGGAGGAATGATATCCTTCAGATGGCCCGCCACATCGGGGAAAACGGCTCAGTCTCCGCTCTCTCGATGCAACGGATGCTAGGCCTCATGGCATCCTCAGTGTTCACTGTACCTCTAGCACGTCTGCACATGAGAACCACCCAGTGGATGCTCAGTACTCAGTGGTCCCCAACCACTCACCCGCAGTCCTATCTCATCAAGGTTACAGAGCCTTTAAGGAGGTCACTCACCTGGTGGTCTCAAGAGAACAATCTCCTGGAGGAGTATCCCTTTGCTCTTCTGGACCATCAGATCTCCATTACCACGGACGCATCCCTAATGGGGTGGGGAGCTCACTGTCAGGCTCTCCACACTCAAGGTGCGTGGACTCGTCGAGTCCCAGCTCCACACAAACGTCCTAGAAATGAGAGCCGTCCTTTATGCGGTCTGAGCTTTGAAGGACATTCTGTGTCACAAGAACATTCTCCTTCAAACGGACAACAAAGCAGTGATGTATTACATCAAAGCAGAGCGGTGCTCACTCTTACCCTTATGCAGAGAAGCAATGAGGGTATGGGAATGGTGCTTGGAGCCACGAGGCTCTAATTCAAGCGGTCTACCTGCCAGGTGTTCAGAACGAACTGGTGGACTGTCTCAGCAGAACAGAGATAGACCCTCACGAGTGGTCTCTCGACTCAACCTTAGTTCAGTCACTATTCGAAGAGTGGGGAACTCCAGACCTGGACCTTTTTGCATCCCCACTCAACGCAAAACTGCCTCTCTTCTGCTCCAGAAATCCAGGGCCTGGCATTTTCTGTCAGGATGCGTTCAGGCTGCGATGGACAAAACGCTTTCTTTCCGCCTTTCCGCCTCTTCCTCTAATTCAGAGGGTGCTCCTCAAGTTCGAATCCCAGGGGGACAAAATGATTCTCATTGCTCCCTTTTGGCCTTGGCAGCTGTGGTTTCCACTACTCAATATGTTGGCAGTTCCTCCGAGACCACTTCCCCTGCAGATGTCCCTTTTGACTCAGGGACCGGTGGTCCATCCCAACCTGAGATCACTTCGCCTTCGTGCTGGGCTCCTGAAGAGGTCTAAGTAAACCGGTTCAATGTCTCTCGAAGAGTTTCAGATATTCTTCTGGCTGCACGGAAGCCAGCCACTCTGAAAACGTACACAGCCAAGTGGAAGCGTTTTTCACTCTGGTGTGCAAAGTCCTCTTTAAATCCCTTTTCCTGTCCACCAGATAAGGTTTTGGAGTACCTTTTGGACCTCTCAAATTCGGGTCTGCAGTACTCTACAGTCAGAGTTCATCTTTCATTCAGGTCGCACCTGTAAAAAAGCTTTCAGCTTAGTGTGCTATTCCTGGTTAAACAACTAAAAAAAAAAAAAAAAAATCTTAGTGCCATTCCAGCGTATCATGAGCCTGTTATTTCCTTAACTCTGGCTCAGTTACCTATGGTTAAGAGATTTCTTAAGAGGATTCCGCATACCAGACCCCCTACAAGACGTCCAGTTGCAGCCTGGGACATTAATCTTGTGCTAGACATGCTCACTCGGAAACCTTTCGAACCTTTGGCTACCTGTGAGCTAAAATTTCTCACCTGGAAGACTGCCTTCCTAGTGGCCATTACCTCAGCCCGGAGGGTCTCTGAGATACATGCCCTGGTCACAGACCCTCCGTATACTGTGTTCCATAAGGACAAAGTAGTTCTTCGTAGTCACCCTAAATTTCTTCCTAAGGTTGTGTCAGAATTTCATCTAAACCAACCTCTGATCCTTCCCTCTTATTTTGCGGACTTCCAAAATGAAGGGGAACGTTCTCTTCATTCTTTGGATGTTAAGAGGGCCTTGCGTTTCTATCTAGATAGAACCAAGAATTTGCAAAAGCTCAGCAACTGTTCGTTTCCTTCAGTGAGACCCGACTGGGTCAACCTGTCACTATCAGATGTATCTCATCATGGCTAGTGGCGTGCCTTCGTCACTGCTATTCCATGGCGCAGGTTAAGTTGGAGGGTAGAGTTTACGCTCACTCTACCAGAGCGGTCGCGGCATCCCTAGCGGAAATCCGCAATGTGCCCATTGCAGACATCTGCAATGCGGCCACCTGGAGCTCAGTGCACACTTTCGTTAAACATTATGCACTGGATGTCCATGCCAGACGGCATTCTTCCTTTGGCAGAGCCATCCTCAATGGACTTCTGTCCTAGAAACGTGAGCTCTTGGTCTCTCCTGCCGCCCTCTCGGGGGATTATTAGCTTGGTACTCTCCCAATAGTGTGAATGAGTGGTGGAGATTTATGTCCAGGAAGATATGAAATTACATTACCTACCGTAATTCTTGATCTTCTTGGACGAGTCTCCACCACTCATCCCTATACCCTCCATCCCCAAGCTCACCTTTCTTGTTGGTCTTGCTCCCTCAAATCTTTAGGCCTTTAAGACTTCTTTGTTGACCCTTCTTACATGGGTCGCCGGACTATCTTATGTCCGGTTTTTAGGATTAAACTACCCTTCTAGGTTGGTCCTCTGCACCTCATTGGTAAAAGGTACTGAGGCGGTTGGAGGTCGACTCCGAGATAATCGTTACCCACGAGCTAGGGCTTCGGCGCCCGTTCCTCATAGCGCCATCTCTGGCGCCGCCCTCCAGCAAAAGTTTGCTCCGATGGGTCCTAGTGCCTCCGGCACAGATCCCAATAGTGTGAATGAGTGGTGGAGACTCGTCCAGAAGATCAAAATTACGGTAGGTCGTAATTTTCATATCTTCCTGGACATAAGTCTCACATTCGATACACTGATGAGATCAGCACCAGGCACTAGGACCCATCAAGCAAACTTTTGTTATGAGATCGGCGCCTGAGGCGGCGCTACAGCCTCAGCTCATGCGATAATGAATATCTCGGCGTCTATCCTCCAACCGCCTCAGTTCCTTTTTTCCTGCCATCGAGTGCACTTCAGTGACGACGACACTCGTCCACCGGGAGTTGAACTTCAAACTAGCAGCATAGTTTTCAGTTTTATTGTTTTGTAGTAATATCTCGAATAAGTATCACTTAAGTTTATTCTCATTTACAAAGAAGTCTCAGCCTACTTTGATGGAGTCGACCATGAGCGGGTCAGGTGACAGTAGGAAGACTTCGTATGAAAGCTGTTCAGTCAGCCGGGCTGGGTCCAGTCCCCTGCCTTCTCTGGAGGGTCTGACAGCAGTCAGTCAATGCCTGAGAGGCGGTCCCTTGAAAGCATAAAATAAACTGTCGCATTCTGGCACCGTTTGGCCTCGAGCTCTTCGACCCGTAGGTCAAAAAGAGAAGGCATCACCGAGAATCGCCCTCTGATATGTCTGCGTATAGACTGTCAGTTATTGGAGCTAGTTGCGGTCTCCTCCTTGAACCAGCTTCTGTTTCTGGTAGCCGACGTCTTCGACATCGAAGCCCTACCACGCCCTCTGGTAGGTCTTCAGATGAGCAGTTTCATCAGTGGGCTGCTCTTACGGAGCAGTGGGCTCGGAGATTGGTCCAGCTACCTGGCCCGGTCACTCAGGGGCCTTCGGGCTTCTTGGGAGACCAAGTAGGGCAGTTGAGCCTCCCTGGTCACGCGGCACCGTCTTTGGTGCCGTCTACTCCGCGCTTAGGTGTCTTCCCCCCCATATGGTTGCGGCGCAAGGGGGCCACACCGATGCCACTATCTCCTGCACGTCTTCCTCCCTTCTCCTCAAATCCTGTTTTTCGGAGTCTTGGGGTATTTTTGACGCCCTCAACGTCGATGGCGCGCTCGGCGCCGATGCGTCTGTCAGTGCCATTGAGTTACTTGGCGCTGTGTGCTTCTATTGGCACGTCTTGTGGTATACATCAACCTCATGGCGCTGTTTTTCCGGCACCGTTTGGCTCACTTGCACTGTGCACCTTGTCGGTGCCATGCGCTTCGGCGCCGGGGGCCCTTAGGGCGTCGTCCACCTCTCAGGACTCCTCCTTTAACCCTTTTCCTTCCTCATTTCCATCTGATTTCCACTCCTCTCCTGTCCATGCAGTCCCTCCTGGACGGTCAGGAGATGACATTGGGCCTGACCCAGACCTTAGGCTGGGTGATGAAGTGGAAGAGACAGGATCTATTCCTGTTGCAGAGCCCGTGGTTCAGGACCTGTCTTTTAAGTCTCTGCTGAAAAACTTGATTTCCACCCTTTCTCTCCAAACTACAGACATCGATCCTGGGAAATTGCTAAGACTCCAGTATCTCCATGTTCTGGAGATCCCTACAGATTTGACTCCTCCGGTACAGCCATCCTTTGAGACACTGTCTCAAATGGTATGGAGTAATCCTGCTCTCATTCCTTCGGTGGCTAAATCCATAGATAGGAAATACTCAACCCCAAGGATCAACCCATTTTGGCGTCCCAAGCCTTTGCGGATACTATTGTAGTTTTGGCAGAGAATGATAAGGTCGTCCTCCCCCAAACTACTACTGCTCGACCTGTTAACAAAGAATCTCGTAAGATAGAGTTGTTGGCCCAAGTCCCACCTCAGCTGCCCGAGGTGGACTCTCCCTCAGCGGTGGGAGATCGTCTGACGCACTTCTACAATCAATGGAAGTCCATAACCTCAGACAAATGGGTCCTCCGGATAATCCGCGAGGGGTATTCACTCAGTCTTGTGGAGACCCCTCCAGATCGTCCTCCCAAACGACAGCCCAGGCTGTCAACACTTCAGTCAGACCTTCTCGCCTCCGAGATTCAGGGCCTTCTGAACAACAGGGAAGTAGAAGTAGTCCTCTGCATCAACAGAACACAGGGTTCTACTCCCATTACTTCCTGGTTCCAAAGAAAACCGGGGCATGCGCCCCATTTTGGACCTCAGAAAGCTAAACAAATTTCTGCCCAAGGAGAAATTCAAGATGATTTCACTAGGAACCTTGTTACCTTTGCTTCATTTGCACGACTGGCTAGCCTCCCTAGACATGCAGGATGCTTACCAGCACATCTCTATTCACCCGAAGCATCACAAATTCCTAAGGTTTGTGGCTCTGGGACAGCATTATCAGTTCAAGTCCTGCCCTTTGGGGCTATCCTAAGTGCCGAGTTTTTTACAAAGTGTTGTGCAGTTCTATAGCGCATCTCAGAAAGATCAGAATTCAGGTGTTCCCATATCTGGATGACTGGCTTCTGGCAAGTCCTTCCAGGCAAGGAACTGTGGATGCCATACCCACGGCTTCAAGCTTTCTCACGTCCATGGGAGTCCTGCTAAACCTCAAAATCGCAGCTGCAGCCCTCCCAGAGACTCCTTTTTATAGGAACTCTTCTGGACACCTCCTGTGCGAAGGCTTTTCTTCCAGAGGACAGGAAAAGCGATGTCGTTCAGATGGCCCGTCACATCGGGGAGAGCAACTCTTTACCGGCTCTCTCAATGCAACAGATGCTAGGTCTCATGGCATCCTCGGTGTTCACTGTACCCCTAGCACGCCTTCACATGAGAATTTCTCAGTGGATGCTCAGTACTCTGTGGTCCCCAACCACTCACCCCGAGTCCTTTCTCATCAAGGTGACAGAACCTCTAAGGAGGTCACTCACCTGGTGGTTGCAAGAGAACAATCTCCTAGAAGGGTATACCTTTGCTCTTCTGGATTATCAGATTTCCATTACCACAGACGTGTCCCTGATGGGATGGGGGAGCTTACTGTCAGGCTCTCCACACTCAAGGTATGTGGACTCAGGTCGAGTCCCAGCTTCACATTAATGTCTTGGAAATGAGAGCCGTCCTTTATGCGGTCCGGGCGTTGAAGGACATTCTCTGTCACAAGAGCATTCTACTTCAAACGGACAACAAAGCTGTGATGTATTGCATCAACAAACGGGGTGGCGCTCACTCTTACCCCTTATGCAGGGAAGCGATGAGAGTGTGGGAATGGTGCTTGCAGCACAAGTCTCTAATTCAAGCGGTCTACCTGTCAGGAGTGCAGAACAAACTTGTGGACCGCCTCAGCAGAACAGAGACAGATCCTCACGAATGGTCTCTCGACTCAGCCGTAGTTCAGTCAGTATTCGCAGAGTGGGGAACTCTAGACCTGGACCTTTATGCATCCCCACTCAGCACAAAACTGCCTCTCTCCTGCTCCAGAAATCCAGGGCCTGGCATTTTCTGTCAGGATGCGTTAAGGCTGCAGTGGACAAAACGCTTTCTATACGCCTTTCTGCCTCTTCCTTTAATTCAGAGGGTACTTCTCAAGTTCGAATCCCAGGGGGACAAAATGATCCTTATTGCTCCCTTCTGGCCTCGACAAATGTGGTTTCCACTGCTCAACAGTATGTCGGCAGATCCGCCGAAACCACTCCCACTTCAGACGAACCTCTTGATTCAAGGGCCAGTTGTTCATCCCAACTTGAGGTCGCTTGACCTTCACGCTTAGCTCCTAAAAAGATAGAAGTGAACAGATTCAATGTCTCTCGCAAGGTTTCAGATATTCTTCTGGCTGTGTAGAAGCCAGCCACTAGAAAAACTTACACAGCCAAATGGAAGCATTTTTCGCTCTGGTGTGCAAAATCCTCTTTAAATCCCTTTTCCTGCCCACCAGATACAATTTTGGAGTACCTCTTAGACCTCTCTAATTCAGGCCTGCAGTACTCTACAGTCAAAGTTCACCTTTGTGCCATTTCAGCTTATCATGAGCCGGTACTTTTCTTGTCACTAGCTCAGTTACCTGTGATTAAGAGGTTTCTTAAGGGAATTCTGCATACCAGACCTCCTATAAAACGTCCAGTCGCAGCCTAGGACATTAATCTTGTGCTAGACATGCTCACTCGAAAGCCTTTCGAACCTCTGGCTACCTGTGAGCAAAATTTCTCACCTGGAAAACGGCCTCCCTGGTGGCCATTACCTCAGCCCGCAGGATTTCTGAGATACATGCCTTGGTCACAGACCCTCCATATACTGTGTTCCGTAAAGACAAAGTAGTCCTTAGGACCCATCCTAAATTTCTTCCTAAGGTTGTTTCGGAGTTCCATCTAAACCAACCTTTAGTCCTTCCCTCTTACTTTGCGGACTTCCAAAATGAAGGAGAATGTTCTCTTCATTCCCTGGACGTCAAGAGAGCTTTACGTTTCTATCTAGATAGAAAAAAGGACTTTCATAAAGCTCAACAACTGTTTGTTTCTTTCAGCAAGACCCGGCTGGGTCAACTTGTCACTGTCAGGTGTATCTCAGCATGGCTGGAGGCATGCCTTCGCCACTGTTATTCCATGGCGCAGGTTAAGCTGGAGGGCAGTGTGTATGCTCACTCTACTAGGGCTGTAGCGGCATCTCTGGCAGAAATCCGCAACGTTCCATTGCAGATATTTGCAGTGCGGCTACCTGGAGCTCAGTGCATACTTTCGTTAAACACTATGCCCTGGATGTCCATGCCAGACGACATCTGTCCTTTGGCAGAACCATCCTTAATGGACTTCTGTCCTAAAATTGTGAGCTCTTGGTCTCTCCTGCCGCCCTCTCGGGGGATTATTAGCTCGGTACTCACCCATTAGCGTGAATAAGTGGTGGAGACTTATGTCCGGGAAGATATGGAAATTACCTACCTACCGTAATTCTTGATCTTCTTGGACGAGTCTCCACCACTCATTCATACGCCCACCCTCCATCCCCCGAGCTCACCTCTGTTGTTGGTCTTCACTCCCTCAAATCTTTAGGCTGTGAAGACTTCTTTGTTGACCCTTCTTATACGGGTCTTCCGGACTATCTTATGTCCGGGTTTTGGTTAGGCTATCCTTCTAGGTTAGTTAGGCTGCACCTCCTCGGAAAAAAGGATACTGAGGCAGTTGGAAGGTTGACGCCAAGATATTCATTACCGCACGAGCTGAGGCTCGCGGTGCTGCTCCTCGTGGTGCCGTCTCAGGCGCTGACCTTCCAACAAAAAAGTTTGCTCCCAATGGGTCCTAGTGCCTCCGGCGCTGATCCCATTAGTGTGAATGAGTGGTGGAGACTCGTCCAAGAGGATCAAGAATTATGGTAGGTACGTATTTTCCATTTTTGGGTCTTGGTTTTGGAACCCACTTTGAACCGGTCAGTTCAACTTCGTCTATTATCCAGATTACTCTAACAAGGGGGCAGCGCTTCTTCACACATTAGATGTACACAGGGCACCGCGTTGCTATCTGTCCAGGACAAAGGAGGTCAGGAAATCTGACCAATTGTTTGTGTCCTTCGCGGTTATGTCCTTGGGGCGCCCAGTTACTAAGCAAACGCTGTTGCGCTGACTGGTAAACTGTGTCTCCTTTTGCTACCAGAAGCATAAGTCCTTTCTGGGACCAATTAAAGCACACTCCACCAGGGCTGTCGCCACTTCATTTGCAGCAATGAAACAGGTGTCTGCTGCGGACATCTGTGTGCCGCCACTTGGCACTCTGTTCATACTTTTGTCTGGCATTACAGCTTGGATATTACCTCCAGGTGAAAAGCAGGATTCAGCCTAGCAGTCTTGCAGGGCTTGATCTCCTGAGGGATCCCTTCTGTTCTGTTCCTATTTGCTGCCTTTCTTTCCCCTCCCAAGGGTTGTCTTAAGTTTATACTGCTTGAGAATCAGTCCTACATGTCTTTTAACTGCTGTAAGAGCTTCCTCTCGATGTAATATAGTACAGATCTTACTTCGAGACACAGCTCTTGCAGCAGGTTACACCATTAGGACTGAAGCCGGCAGGCGTCAGGACCCCACGGAAAATTCTAGTAGCTATCTTCAGCGGGGACCCCCGGCGTTGGTCCCGCCTCCGGCGTCAGATGTAGTACATAAAGGCGGTCCGCCCGATTCCCAGTTCTTTCCTGCCGTCGACTTGCATGTCTGACCCTTCCGGTTCAGTCTCTGGCCTTGCGGCCTTGGTTGAAGTTCTTTCTTACGGGAAATTCGAATTTCTTCAATCAGGTTTTTCTCTGATGTCCTCCCCGACCTCCGGTCACTCCTCGAAGTGTGCTTGTGGGAAACAGATCCCCTTCAAGGACCCTCACGCAGTCTGCATCCGGTGCCTAGGCCCAGACCACGACACCCGGGCCTGCTCCTTTTGCCAGTGGTTTAATAGCAGAACTCGGATCCGTCGCCAGAAGGCCCTTCAGGCTTTTTTGCTGGAAGAAAAGCTTAAGACCATGTCTTCCAAGGGGGACTCTTTGAAGAAGGCCCACAAGCACGCTGAAAAACGTAGGGAGAAGGCCCCTTCCAGGTCCCCGTCGAGGGCCTCAGACTCACGCAGCTCTGGTTCCAGATCCGACCGCTCTCCTTCCCGGGCCAGCTCTCAGCCTCCCCCTGCTGCGGTTAAGAAGTCTTCTTCCTCTTCTCAGGCCAAGACTGCCAGACCTTCCTCGTCCTCCAAGGCCCTGGTCAAGTCTGTGGATCGCCACCATCATCATAAGTCGGGTTCCCGCCTTCCTGAACCCGACGTCTGGTCGGCTTCTTTGCCTCCTCGCAAGACCTTGGAGCTTACCTGTCTGAAGAGACCGCAGGACCCGACGCCGGTGCGCCCGTCGTCATCCTCTCGCCACAGATCCCCAGAGCGTCGCCGGCCAGGCAGCGCATCATTGGACGCGGTAGGGGACGCGCGCCCGCTCCTCTGAGAAGAGAGCCCGGCGCCTCCGACCGGCGTCGGTCAGGAGACCATCACCGAGGAGAATTGACTCAGCCCGAGGACCAGGCGGGCAACCCGGTCCTGTCGAGGCGCCCAGGGAACCCTCGCCATTACCCGAGCCCCCTGTGGAGCCGACGCCGGGACCCGACGAGTGTCCACTGGCGCCCGGACCGTCGTCGGGCCTTTCCGTGGTAGAAGTGAAGGAGCTCTTCACTTACTGGTGGGACACCATAAAGAAGGACTTGGTTCCCACTCCATCTCCTCTTCCTCCTCCCCTTCCTCCTACACCGATTACTCCTCCGGTTCCTCGCCCCCTCCCCATCGGGGTCGACAGGCCGACTACCTCCTCCCCGGGAGCACAGAACACCTCCATGGGGGAGACCAGACAAACGGAGACCTCCGTCCACCTCTTCCAGGTCACCCAGCCCTAAGAGACCCAGAAGACGCCGACGAGCACCTTCGACTGAGGACACTGGATCAGAGTTCTCAACATCCAGATCCCCATCTCCTCCTCCATCCCTTCTCCGGATCCACGCGAGATGCCAAAGTCTCCTCCGGATGACCCTTCATTCTCGGATATTATGAGACACGTCCAAGAGAACATGGGATGGGATGCGGAAGAGCTAGACCGCGAAAGGCTATGCCTTGCAAAGTATCTTGACAGAAGGACCCCAAGCCTGTGGTGGTGCCACCCTTGGTATACACTTTCATGGACGTCACCAAGGCAGCGTGGAAGCGTCCACATTCGCTCCCGGCGATGCTGAAGAAAGCTGATCGCTTGTACAAGGCTCCCAGGGAAGACCAGTACTTGACTCAGCATCCTCAGGCCGACTCTCTGGTCATAACAGCCTCACATGACGGTCCCCAGAGACCGCAGCATTTGAGCACCCTGCCACCGGACCCAGAATCCAAACAGCTGGACGCCATGGGTAGGCGCACGTATGCTTCCACTACCTGCACCATCAGATCCCTGAATTACTTGACCCACATGGTGCAGTTCCAAGACGCCTTGTGGGAACAGGGTCTGAAAGCGGCTGAAAAACCTGCGGAAGAGGTGAGCAGAAGGAGGAGATGCTTCAACTCTCAACCGATACGGAGTTAGGACGTGGGAACCCAAGTGCTACGAGTCACGTATGACTCATGGACTCCTCGCCCGAGCAGCAGCTTCAGGCATATGCCTCCGGAGACACTCTTGGCTCCGTGTCTCCGGTTTTACCCCGGACATCCAGAAAAACATCATGGACGCCCCATTCGAGGGAGAAGTTTTGTTTGGTAAGCCCTCAGAGAAGATTACCACCAAACTCCAAGAGTCCGGGAAGGCGGTGAGGTCGGTTCAGGCCATGTACCGACCCAAGCTTAGTTCCTTTCATAGGAACCAAAGCCGATTTCGTGGACGGACGCAGAGGCAACAGTCCCGCCCTGCTCCACAACAGAGGGGCTCCGGCTTTCGCAGAGCCCAGGGGAAACAACCCGCAGGCCAAAGCCAGCGTACTTCCAAGCCGGTCCAGCCAGCGGGACCCTCAGCCGCCACAGCCTGACTCCTTTCTGGCCCCCGCCCCTCAGGATCAACGGGAAATCATGGTCGGGGGTCGCATTGCGAACTTCCTGCCGGGATGGCAGGCTATAACCACCAACAGGTGGGTTCTTCAGTTGGTCGGAAGAGGCCACTTTATAGAATTCGCAGAAAAGCCACCCTCGAGGCCTCCTTTGCTCTCTCGGTACCCGGGTCAGCACAAGTCACTGATCTGGCAAGAAGTACTCGTGCTCTTGCAAAGGGAGGCGATAAATCGTCCCAGAGAACCAGAGAGGATAAGGATACTATTCCCACTTCTTCCTGGTTCCAAAGAAAACAGGGGACCTCCGTCCGATTCTGGACCTCAGCGACCTCAACGTGTCGATGCGCATACAAGAAAATTCCATGGTGACTCTTCGGTCTCATTCCATGCTGAAGCAAGAGCGCCTTCTTAGCGTCTCTAGACATACAGGACGCATACCTGCACATCCCTATAACTCAGGCGCACAAGAGGTTCCTGCGCTTGAAGTTTCTCGTCCACCACCTTCAGTTCCGAGCCCTTCCATTCGGACTGTCATCCGCACCCAGGGTCTTTACCAAGTGCATGGCAGTCGTGGCAGTGTCTTTAAGGAGACAGGGCCATTATGTGTTTCCATACCTGGACGATTGGCTTCTCAAGGCCGCCTCCAGAGAGGCGTTGTTACGAGCGATCCAGAGCACCCAGGACCTGTTCCGATCTCTGGGCATCCTAATCAACCACGAGAAGTCTCTCCTGGTACCGTCGCAGAAGCTGCAATTTATAGGCGCAGTACTGGACACCGTTCAGGGAAGAGCATTTCTTCCAGACGACAGAGCGGAGTGCATCAGATCCCTCATCAGGGAGTTGTCGTCGAACAAGACCGTCCCTACCAGGTCGGTCCTTCGCTTGCTCGGACACATGGCTGCGGCCATTCCTACCGTCTCTTTCACAAGGCTCCACATGCAGGTAACTCAGTGGATGCTCAAGGTGCAATGGGATCAAAGGCAAGACCACATGCAGCATCCGGTGAGAATCACGAACACCGTGATTCGAGACTGGCAGTGGTGGCTAGACCCAGGGCTCTCTCCACGGGCGTCCCGTTTATAGCGCCGTCCCCGGAGGTAATCCTCACCACAGACGCCTCAGGTCTAGGGTGGGGAGCACACCTGGACGGGGTGAAGTCCCAGGGTACGTGGACCCCTCTGGAGACTCATCTCCATATCAGTGTCCTAGAAATGAGGGCGGTCCCTTATGTCCTGCAGGCCTTTCAGTCAGATATCCCGCCGAATACTCTCCTGCTTCAGACAGACAACATGGTGGTGATGTATTACCTCAACAAACAAGGAGGCGCACACTCTTACCCCCTTTGCAGGGAGGCCATGAGGATGTGGGATTGGGTAATTCGACACGGCGCAAATCTGATCACTGTACATGTTCCTGGGGTGGACAATACGATTGCAGATGGCCTGAGTCGCTCCCAGGCCAGAGTCCACGAGTGGGAACTTCTCCAAGAGGTAGCAGAGGATCTGTTTCTTCGATGGGGAACTCCAGAATTGGACTTGTTCGCATCCCTATCCAACGCAAAACTGCCCAATTTTTGCTCGCTAGATCCAGGGCCTGGTGTTTTCTGGTGAGACGCGTTGTCCCTCTCCTGGGCGGACAGATTCCTCTACGCTTTCCCTCCATTCCCATTGATCCAGAGAGTTCTTCTCAAACTGCACAGGGAGCAAGCAACCATGATCCTTGTGGCCCCGTTTTGGTCCAGACAGATATAGTTCCCTTTACTGATTCAACTATCCCGGGAACCTCCGCTCTCGTTGCCGTTCAGCTCCCATCTCTTGTCTCAGGAGGAAGGTTCACTGGTCCACCCGAACTTGCGCTCACTGAATCTGCATGCATGGCTCCTAGAGACATAGCCATCTTGCGTCACGGGGTCTCGCAAGAAGTTGCGGAAGTTCTTTCTGCAGCCAGAAAGCCGGCAATGCATGCGACGTACGCCATGAAATGGCGCCGTTTTTGTTTATGCTCGCAAGCTCGCGATTTTTCCCCTTTAGGTTGCCCGGTGAGAGTGGTGTTGGACTACCTGCTCTCCCTTTTCCGTTCGGGCCTAGCCTACTCCTCTATCAAGGTGCACCTCTGTGCCATCTCTGCCTACCACCTTCCGGTGGGACATCGCACAGTAGCACAATTAGACGCCTCTTGGGAATTTTTGAGAGGGGTGTTACATCTTAGGCCACCCATTAAGGACCCTATGCCTCCATGGGATTTGCTCTTTGTCCTGGAACAACTCACGCTCCCCCTTCGAACCTGCCGCGGATTGCGAGCTGCGCTTTCTGTCGTGGAAAACGCTGTTTTTGGTTGCTGTTACTTCAGTGAGAAGAGTTTCTGAGCTTCACGCTCTCATGTGCAAAGAGCCTTATTTAGTTTTCCACCAGGACAGAGCATCCCTGAGGCCGAATCCTAAATTTTTGCCTAAGGTAGTTTCTACACTCACTCTCAATCAGGATATTGACCTGCCGGTCTACTTCCCGAACTACTCTAATAGAGGAGAGGCACTGCTCCACACCCTGGATGTTCACCGCAGCTTGAGGTATTACCTCAACAGAACTAAACAACTTCATAGTTCAGAGCAACTTTTCGTTTCCTTTTCGGAAAGAATGATGGGCCAAACAGTCTCTGTCTCGCTGGCTTGTCCAGTGTATTTCATACTGTTATGATATCAAACAAAAGCCCCTCCCGGGTGCAGTCCGGGGTCATTCTACTAGGGGTGTGGCCACCTCCTTTGCAGCACTCCGAAACGTCTCCACCTCTGCCATATGTGCTGCAGCCACTTGGAGTTCTGTGCATACATTTATCAGGCATTATAGCCTGGACATCGCCTCTCGGCGAAGAGCCAGCTTCGGCCTGGCGGTGCTACAGGGTCTCCTGTCCTAGATTCAGGACCTGGAATATATTTCCTAGTTTCCTCCTCCCTGAATGTTAGCAGCGTTACTGCTTGGGAATCGGTCCTAATGGTGTAACCTGCTGCAAGAGCTGTGTCTCGAGTAAGATAGTACAATTCGTAAGAACTTACCGTAACAGTAGATCTTCGAGAACAGCTCTTGCAGCAAACCTTCCAGCCACCTTCCCCTTGGAGGAGGCATGGCTTAAGCCTTTGTTAACAGGGATTTTTTCCGTTTGTCTTCTAACGGTGGATCCTCGGTCTCCCATTTTCGATGTCAGCCTGGCGGAAGTCTCGGTAGGAGAACTGGGGAATCGGCGGGACCCGCCCCTTATTACTACGTCTGGCGTGGAGGTGGACCGGCGTCGGGCTGATCCCGCTGAAGATAGCTAGCTAGAATTTTTCACTGGGGTCCTGACGCCTGCCGGCTTCAGTCCTAATGGTGTAACCTGCTGCAAGAGCTGTTCTCGAAGATCTACTGTTTACGGTAAGTTCTTGCGTAACTGTACTTTACTTAAGAACTTACCGTAACAGTAGATCTACAAGGGACGCTCTAGCAGAAGGTATTATTTTCCCTCCTTCCCCCCCAGGACCAGGTCTCTCCTGTTATGGCCATGACATTTTCTGCTGCTGCAAGGTGATGACTTTTGGTTATATATGCACCATCAGTAATGGATCCCCAGTGGCAGTTGGGCCTAACAAACCTCAGTATGCTTGATACATGGAGAACAGCCATCCCAGGTACCTGGGAACATACCTTCTTCTCAAATCCCCATGGTTCTTGGTCAGGATTGGACTGTGAATATATTAAGAAGGTCCTTTACCCCAGGGTACAAAAAATGGACGTAAGAAGGCGAGAGGCCATCTGTACAGCTTCCGGAGTTCCTTGTCTGGAAGGGCTTGCTAGGAGCCAGTCGTCCAGATAGGGAAACACCTGGATACCGAGTTTTCTGAGATGTGCTGCGAGAACTGCACAACACTTTGTAAAGACTCGCTGCGCCGAGGATAGCCCAAAGGGCAGGACTCTGAACTGATAGTGTTGACCCAGAGCCACAAACCTCAGGAATTTGTGATGCCTCGGGTGAATAGGAATGTGCTGGTAAGCATCCTGCATGTCCAGGGAGGCTAGCCAGTCGTGTTGATGAAGCAAGGGTAACAGGGTTCCCAGAGAAAGCATTTGAATTTCTCCTGGGGAGAAATTTGTTTAGCTTTCGAGGTCTAGAATGGCGCATTCCCCGGACTTCTTTGGAACCAGAAAGTAGTGGGAGTAGAACCCGTGTTTACGCTGATGCAGAGGCGGCACCACTTCTACTGCCCTGTTGTTCAGAAGGCCCTGAATCTCGGCGGCGAGAAGGTCTGACTGAAGGGTTGACAGCCTGGGCTGTCGTTTGGGAGGACGATCCGGAGGGGTCTCCAGAAAATTGAGAGAATACCCCTCGTGAATTATCCGAAGAACCCATTTGTCTGAGTTTATAGACTTCCACTGGCTGTAGAAGTGCCTCAGACGACCTCCCACCGGAGAGGAAAAGTCCACCTCGGGCAGTTGAGATGGGACTTGGGCTGGCAACTCATAAGGTAGCGCTGGGCGCTTTGGGCCCTTGCGCTTTCTGTTGCGCCTTCTTGTGAGGTTGGGCAGGTTGGTTCTTATGGAAACTTCCTCTGCCTCTGCCCCGAAAGGACTGACTATTATGAAACTGACGTTTACTGACATGCCCTCGAGAAGGGGCAGGAGGGGGTCGAGCCAGCTTAATGGCCGACCTAGTCTTTTGTGTAGCTTCTAGAGCTTGCTCTACCTGAGGACTGAAAAGATGAGAGCTGTCAAAGGGCAACGCAAGCACCTGCTGTTGCGCATCATTCGTGAAGCCCAAAGTACGCAGCCAGGAGTGACAGCGAGTACAAATACCAGCAGCTGCTGAACGAGAAGCAGTGTCGAAAGCATCCATGGCTGCTTTGACCTGCTGGTTATTAGATTCAATACCTCTGGTAATGGTTTGAAGAAGCTCTGGCTTTGAGTCAGAGTCCGGAAGAGCTTCAACCATATGCTTGATAGAATGCCACAGGATGTACTCATACTGGGAAAAATAGCCCTGGTAACTGGCAATACGCATACTTAGAGTGGACGCAGCAGAGACTCTCTTACCTAATGTGTCTATCTTACGAGACTCTTTGTTGATGGGTCGAGCTGTAGTAGTTTGAGGAAGAACGACCTTGTCATTCTCTGCCAGGACTACAGTAGGATCCGCAAAGGCTTATGATGCCAAGATGGGACGATCCTTGGAGCTGAGTATTTCCTATCAATGGATTTAGCCACCGAAGGGGTGAGAGCAGGATTATTCCATACCATTTGAGACAGCGTCTCGAAGGAAGGTTGAATCTGAGGAGTCAAATCCATAGGGATCTCCGAAGCCTGAAGATATTGGAGTCTTAACAGCTTCCCAGGATCGATGTCTGTAGTCTGGAGAGAAAGTGTGGAGCTCAGATTCTTCAACAGAGACTTAAAGGATCCTGCTTCGTCCACTTCATCACCCAGCCGAAGGTCTGGGTCAGGCTCAACGTCATCTCCTGACAGTCCAGGAGGGACTGTTTGAACAGGAAAGGAGTGAAAAATAGAAGAGGAAGAAAGAATCGAGTGAAAGGAGGAGTGGAGAGCTCCCGGCACCGAGGAGCGACGCAGAACTGAGGGCGGCACCACAGGCCACGGCGCGGAGGAGGCTCTGCGAACCGAGAATGGCGCCAAAAGCACCACGGCACTTGCAGCTGAAGAGGCCAGCACCGTGGACAGCGCTGAGGGCGCAGGAACCGATAATGGCGGCGAGGGCGCGCGGTACTGTGGACAGCGCCCGAGAAGCCCTGCGGCGCTGCCAGACGGCACCGAGGAGATTAGCATGCGCGCGCCCAGGTGGCGCTGAGAAGCGCACAGCGCCGAGAGGCGCCAGTGGCGCCGAAAACATCCCAGGACTCCGAAAAACAGGGTTTGAAGAAAAAAGAGCAGGAGATAAAGGCATCGGTGTGGCCCCCTGCGCTGCAGCCATGTGGGGGGGGGGGACACCTAAGCACGGGGTCGACGGCACCGAAGAAGGTGCCACGCGACTAGGAAAATCCAACCGCCCTTCCTGGTCGCCCAAAGAGCCCGGAGGCCCACGAGCAACCGAGCCAGGTAGCCGGACCAACCTCCGAGCCCATTGCTCCATAAGAGCGGCCCACTGATGAAACTGCTCATCTGAAGACCTACCTGCGGGCGGGGTAGGGCTCCGATGTCAAAGCCGTCGGCTACTGGAAGCAGAAGTTGGTGACTCCGAAGGAGGACACCGGCAACTAGCCCCGATAACCGAGCGTCTGGCGCAGACATATCAGAGGCGACCTCAGTGATACCTTCTCTTTTAGATCTATGGGCCGATGAAAGAGCTCGAGGTGAACAGTGCCGAGAATGCGACCGCTTGTTTTATGCTTCTGAGACCTCCATCCCCTGGGCATTGGACTGACGTTGTCAGACCCCCTTCTGGAGAAGCGTGGGACCAGACCCAGCCCACTGACTGAACAGCTTTCATCACGAAGTCTCCCTACCGTCACCTGACCTGCTCATGGTCGAAGCTCGTCAAAGTAGGCTGAGACTTCTTTATTGTATTAGAATAAACTTAAGCGATACTGTATGAGATAATATTACAAAAAATAAACTGAAAACTATGCTGCTAGTTTGAGTTTGACTCCCGACAATGGCGGCGTCATTACTGAAGCGAACTGGCCGGGCAGGGAAAAAAGACTGAGGCAGTTGGAGGGTTGATGCCGAGATAGTCATTGCCGCGCGAGCTGGGGCTCGCAGCGCCATCTCTGGCCCCGACCCACCAGCAAAAAAGTTTGCTCCCGATGGGTCTTAGTGCCTCCGGCGCAGATCCCAATAGTGTGAATGAGTGGTGGAGACTTATGTCCAGGAAGATAAGGCAAAAACACAGGGAACTAGAACAGAAAATCTGTGACCTGGAATGAGAAGTAACCCAAATGCGGGCAAGAGAAATTACGGGAACTTAAAGTGGCCAGAGAGGCATTACATTTGAATATAACAGACGAAGTTAAAAGCAAGCTGTTCTATGCCAGACAAAAAACTACAAATGAGGAAATAAACCTGGACCCTTATTGATACATCTTATAAAAGGGAGGGAAATCTAATAAGATTATAGTACATGTTAAGGACAGGAAGGGGAGTATTTTGAAAGATGATGTATGTATTAGGGAATGTTTAAGAGAGTTCTGTGACAAACTATACCAAGCAGAATGCCAGGGCTCAGAACAATTAATGGCTAAGTTTTTAGAAAGACTATCACTAAACTCAGTATGGAACAGAAAAAAAACCCTGGGAGCAAGAGTAACAGTGGGAGAGAGAAATCTAGCTATAGGCCAACTAAAGAGGGGTAAAGCAGCAGGCCCGGATGGGTTTGGGGCAGAATATCATAAAGAATTGTGGGGGGAAATTGGCTGAACCTCTTAGAAATGTAATGGAGGAGGCAATGGAAGAGAGGGGGCTACCTAAGACTTGCTGTGAAGCCATCATCACAGTGATTCCTACACCAGTAAAGACCCGGCAGTGTGTGCATCTTACAGGCCAGTCTCCATGCTGAACTAAGATTATAACAAAAGTTCTGGCTATGCGGCTTGAAAAACTACTTCCCCGGATAGTCCACTCTGATCAAACAGGCTTTGTGCAGGGTAGGCAGTCTTCTCATAATATGAGACTGTTATTGAATGTAGTATGGTGGGACTCTCGGCATCCTGGCAGGGCCTGTATCCTGTCCACGGATGCCGAAAAAGCATTTGATAGAAGAGTGGAACTACATAATGAAAGTACTTGAGAGAGTCTGCTTAGGGGTTGAGTTTCTGCAGTTAGGGGCATTCTACAGGGCTACAACGGCAAAAGTCATGGTGAATGGACTCCCATTGTCAGAGTTCAGGCTAGGAAGGGGCACTAGGCAGGGGTGCCACCTCTCTCCTCTGCTATTTGCTATAGCAATAGAGCTATTAAGATACATAATGAACCGATGATATCGGGGGTTAAGGGAGAGAGAGGATGACGACACACCATCACGTTGTATGTAGACAATATCCTGCTGTTCCTTACGAAACCAGAGCAGTCGATCCCAACTCTTACACATCGTGGAACAATTTGCTAGGTTCTCAGGATACAAGTTAAATGTACATAAATCAGAAATAATGTTTTAAGGGGGGAATGAGGGGGTCAGGAAGGTATGCATGGGGACTACAAGTGGTACATAAGACGTTCACCTACTTGGGGATGAAGGCAGGAAAACTTAGGCAGCCTGTATGACTTGAACTACACATCCCTATTTAGAACCATCATAAGGGACCTCTGTAGGTGGAAGGCATTACTTATTTCATGGATGGGCAGGATTAACCTCCTCAAAATGAATGTCCTACCCAGAATATTATACACTATGCAAATGATGTCCTTCTGCCCCACAAATGGGGATATCAGAAAAATAGGGGCTTTATTGACTTCATATGGAAAGGAAAGAAGCCAAGAATGAGTCTCTAGCGTCTCAAAGCCTTTCCCAGATATAAAGGGATACTACCTCGCTACCCAATATAGGTATCTGCAGAGCTGGGTCAATAGGGGAAAGGCAGCTAATTGGTTGGATCTAGAGGAGGAAAGTGCCCCAGGGTGGATTTCAGCTTATCTTAGAGCTGAAGGCCTACAGGCATACAAAAGACTAAAAGATCCCAACCCCATGGTGATCTCAAGTGTAGAAGCATGGAGAACCATCAAAAGAAGGGCGAGGGGCAACCCAAGAGAACACTATTCTTGTCCTAGTGGCAGGGAACCCTGATTTCCTACCAAAGCTAAAGGATGAAGGTTTTAAAATGTGTCAAGAGCAGGAAGTACGATGTGTTGGAGACCTCCTTACTAGATCAGGGAACTGCTCCTTTCAGAACATACAGATGGGGATGGGCATCCCTGCAACACACCTCTTCAGATAATTCCAGATCAGGGATTATTGTAAGCGACTAGGAAGGGCCCAAGTGGAGGACTCCCTAATCTCAAAGGTAGAGGAGGAAATGTTGGGGGCAGTCAGAAATGAGAGAGGGCGATTGGGTAGGATGGTAAAGCTAGACAGACTGTACTTTCAGGGAGAGTTACATAAAGTTGAGGTATAGGAGCAGGACCCTGGGATGCAGATACTGGACTCCAACTGGGAATTAGTGTTAGTCACATATGGGATTACTCCGGTGCAACAAATACAAGGAGGCACAGTATAAGTTCTTACACCGACTGTACTGCCCGCCCAGCATGGTCCACAGGTTTTGCCCGGGGGTCTCACCAGTTTGTGGAAAGTGTGGGGGTGGCACAGGGCACTTCATACAGTACTACTGGAAATGTTCAAACTTGAGAAGATATTGGAAGGGGGTGTCAAGCGAACTATCATGAATGATGGGACAGCCAATAGAGGTATCCCCAAGGTCACTGTTGCTTAGGGTAGAGGTGGAGAGTAATGGAGATTGGGTGCTATATCCCTGGTGGCTTAGGGTACTCTTGGTGGTAGCTAGGCAAGGGATACAAAACCTGTGGACTACAAGTTCTGTGCCAACGGCAGAACAATGGAAAAGGTTAGCTATTAAAGTCTTGGAAGTAGATAGATTGTCTTATATGCTGAAGGGTAAGGAGGACAGGTTCCCAGAAGTATGGGGTAATTTTCTGAACACCCTATCTGCAGGAGAGGCTGCACTCCTTTGTGATGGGGGAATGGTATAAGATAATCTATATAAAATGATAAAGGACAGAACCTAATTCCGAGCCTAAAAAGTGAGATAGTCTAGTGTAGAAGGAATTAACTTAGGATCGTAGCAATATAATGGTGTATCCTAATATTAGGATTATAGATTCAGACCATGTGGTTTCAGTTCTTATTCCAGTTTTAGTTTTTAGTTTGTTTCTGTTGAAGTCCTAATTGAATGTGGCATAGAATAAGTACAGATAAATATGGAAGGGATAGGTTGGATTTACACAGCTTCTAGTATAAACAGTATGATATAAATGAAAGACTAATTTCAGAATGTGTAAAATGATCGGATAAATCTGAATGTAAATGAATAATAATGTGGCCAACCAGCACGTATCCACACTGTAAGGTTAGTGTATTGCTCTTATCTATGTCATGCTGAAATCTTATGGGGAGGAAAAAAAAAACACCTTTGATAATAAAAATATTATACAAAAAAAAAAGGCCATGCTGAAGTCGGCTGACTGACATCAGCGGTGGGCATTCACCCATGGTAGACTGCTAGCTAGAAGTTTTCTGTGTGGTCCTGGCACCTGACGTCTTGGTCCTACCAGTTTGGCCTGCTGCAAGAGCTTCTCTCGAAGATCTACTGTTATGGTAAGTTCTTGTGTAACTGTACAAAGTGGTATATGGTGTACATCCATACAACCCACCCAACTTCCCGTGGCAAGTGGCACACAATCTTGCTTCCAGCGGGTAAGATCTGACCTCACGGGGCGGTGCTGAGGAAGTTACCACCCGGGTAGGTGGGAGGAGCCAGCTTGAAGGCCTTCCTGCCAGACTTTTAAAGGGAAAGAATACTGCCAGAAGTGTGGATGTACACCATATACAACTCCTAGAACTACTGTTATATGTAAGTAACCTGTTTTTCCATAGGTGTGACACACTGGAGGAGATTACCTCAAAGATCTAGTGTTACTTCTAACTGTCCTTTTTTCTGTTATGAGGATGAATCACTGTTGCATTTGAAACCTTGAAAAGACCAGCAGTTGGACAAAGTTGCAAATGAGTCAGGGTTGTAAACTTTTTTTTTTTTTTTAATCTAGATGCCAGCCCTTTTGTTTTTTTCATAGATCTTTTTCTCCTGGCTATTGGGTAAGGGTTGAATAAGACCTTGTCCCATTTGTTATGCAGAAAGTTGAAAGTGAGGATCTGTTCTATCCTCTCCTTTCTGTCACTTGTCTGTCTGATTGTGCAATTAGATTTTCTTGTGAGACCTAGAAATTGATCACTGACAGTCTCTCAATTCTCCCCTTCCTGCTGTTTCCCTGCTTTCTTCTCTTGCTGGTTCTATCTTTTCTTCCCTTATCTTATTTTCTTCGCTTATCTGTGGTTATAAAAATATAGTGGGTCTTTATGTGAATCTGGGTTCTCTGGTTTGAAGATGTATATAGTTAAGTGGTTTGAAATAATTGCAAAAAACTATTTGGAATGCAGGGGGTTAACCTTGACATGCAGTTTAATCTGAGTCTTGTTTGCAAAACTGTTAGCAGGAGGCCAGCTTGGGATACAGTGTTCTATTTGCAAGCCTGCTCAGGGAAGAAACTGACAAGAATTCTGATACATTTTGTGAGAAACATGATGTATCTTAAAAAGCTCAGGTTGCAGAAATTAATTGCCATGCAAAGACTTCTAATAAGAGAGCAATCTTTCGTTGGCAAGATTGAAATTTAGAATCAGACATCCTCAGGACGACTTTTTTAATTGCCTGTATGAGCTATCCTGCACATTTTGTTTTTATTTTGTTACTGAAAATAACAAAACATTACTTGTGAATTTTATAACTGCTCCTGGTTTTCCTATGCTTTCTTACCTGCACCTCGATGACCATCATGCTGCTCTTTCCAGTTATATGCTCTGTCCAAAGAAAACCTGCTGGACTGCACTTGCTGTTATTTTTATCTGTATATATCCTGTTCGGACCTGACAACCCTGTCTCCCCAGATCCAGCGCCCGACTGACTGCCCCTATGCCTTCCCCTCTGAGGAAGGGCTCTCCTCCTCCTCCCCCCCAAAGCAATCCACATGTGGACTAGGATCCAGTACTGGTAAGCACTAGGACCCAAGGGCCCAGACCATCATGTAGATGAACATGAGATTTTCACCCTTCAGTTTCAACCGCTGACATGAAAATTGCATTCTAGGGACATGGATATGTTGTTCATCCACACTGTCTGGCAGGTTCCTTGCTGCTTTAAATCTTGCCGGAAGGTCTTCAAGCTGGCTCCTCCCACCCACCCGGGTGGTAAAACTCTCTGCTCCACCCCATGACGCCAGATCTTCCTTACGCTTGGAAGCTCAGGTTCCCTCCTTAGCGCCCTGCATTTAAACTGGATCCAAACTCTTCGATTCACCCAAAAATAATTTTAAAGTTTTCTAGACTTCAGTCTGCTTCTTCCTTCGTGGCTGCATTGGACAAATAGACTCCCGGTTTTCGGCGGTGCCCATGCGGGCAGAAGATGTCCAGGACCAATCCGCACTCCACGTGCGTCTACTGCCTCGGGCTTGACCACGATCCACAGGCCTGCGAGTTGTGCAAGTCTTTTATTGGCAAATGTCCTCTAAGACCGTGCTGCCCGGCTCCAACTTGGGTGCCCCGAGAAACGTTATCCGCCGGTGAAGTCCAAGGAGGCCCGTCGGGCGATTTCTGCGGTGGCTGGCTCAGCTGTGCAACTCGAGCAGATGATCGCCCTCGAGGAGGAGGCGACCCAGGCCGCATTTTCATCATCCTCGGTCGCGGCATTTATCCCGCTCTCCTTGGGATCCACCTATACAGCTTCCTTCAAGGAGCTTTGCCAGCCCCTCTCCACGAAAGGTTAGGGGCCATCGGGACACTCCTCTCGGTCCAAGAAGAGGGACTCAAAGGGTAAGTCCCACCGTCGACGTTCGTGGGAGCGGGAGAGGTCCCCTTCCCCAGTCGACACTCAGCTTCAGTCAAGGTTGCACCTAAGGCCGCTGGCTTCACGGTGTTCCTGTCAGGTCAGCCGGTCAAGATTTTTCTCGACCCCTCGGATGGGCTGTCGACTGGTGTAGCCAACAACCCTTCTTCACCGGTTCCCCAGTGGAAACTGAGGACTTGCCTGCACCTCCTGTGCGGGTCCCGGTCAAGGCTCCCGAGCCGAGAAGGAGACGGGTTTCCCCTGCTCCTCCCAGACCCACCCTCGGGCCCCACCAGCAGTCTCGGACCTCGTCTCGGTCCAGCTGGCACTGTGATCTCGGTCTTGGCACCAAAGGCGGTGGCAGCTCATCTCGTCTCCCTCCTCCTCGGAGGGTCTGGCGCAAATTGTCGCGATGCTCGAGGACTTAATGTGGCAGCAGCTCCTTCTGGCCGGGAATAAGCTGATGCGTCGCCTTCCCGGCCATTAAGTGGCTGTCTTGGTAACCTTCGCGGTGTAGGGGCACTCAAACCTGGGTCGGTTGTTCGGCCGAAACCAGCTACGCCACCGATTGTGGTGGAACCTTCGCCTCCACAACCGAAATCGGGGGCTCTGACCAAGGATTCTCGGTCGGGTCACGGACTGTACCACTGGTTGTCAGTCATCCTCACTCCCGACCGTCCTCGGCAGGTGGAGGGTGGCTCAGGCCCTAGGCAGCACTTCGCAGACTCCTCAGAGTCTGACGACGACTCCTCCCTGTTCTCCAGGCCCCTTGACCTGGAGTCCTCCGGGGGGGCAGTCGATGGACGAGAGCCCATCATCGTTCACGAGTCTGCTTTGGCTCATCTCGGAGTCCACCGGGATGCAGCTCGAGCCCATATCCAAGCGGGCCAAGTATCCCCTCAAGGAGATACTGGACCAAGGGGATTCTCCCACGGAGGCCTTTCTGGTGGCTGAAGCCATTGTTGGCCCAGCCTTGGAGTTATGGCAGCGGCCGGCTTCTTGTCCTGCTCCTTCAGCCAGGATGGCCAGGAAGTATGTGCTCCCTACTGGGTCTCTGTCCGGTTTCTCGGAACACCCCTCTACGGAGGGGTTGGTTACAGACAGCGTTTTCCGGCGTTCCAGGAATGCTAGGGATGTGGACAAGCCCCCTGACAGAGTTCAAAAAGCTGGACTATGCCGGGCTCAAAGTTTATGCTACATCCTTCCTCGGCCTTCGTCATGCCAGTTCGGCCGTACTGATGACGCCATTCAGCTGTGGCTTCGGCAAAGAGCTGGGCCATCACCAACTCCCTTCAAGGGGCTTTTCTCCAGCAGCTAGTCAGAGAACACACTAGGGACTGGGGTAGTGTGGGACATGGTGCTTACAAACAGGGACAACATTGCAGACGTCACAGTGGACAGTCCCCTAGGTACCGGTGGGCACTGTACAGTGTAGTTTAACATAAGGACAGGAGCATGGGAAAACCACACAAGGACAAGGGTTCTGGACTTCAGGAGGGTGGATTTTAAAGAAATGAGAGACTGCCGCAGAAACTACCTTGAAGGGGATATTGTCAGGGAAGGGTTGAGGCACACTGGGGAAAAATAAGGGATAACATAATTAAAGCAGCCAACCTCTGCATGAAGGAAGTGAGCAAAAGCAGAAGGAAAAAGACTGTTATGGTTCTCCAAGGAAGTGGCAAGGGCAGTGAGAGAAAAGAGAATGACATTCAAGATGTATAAGGAAATGCAGAGGGAGGACAGGGAAACATGGAAACATAGAATCTAACGGCACATAAGGGCTGCTTGTCCCATGCAGGCTGGCCATTTTTATCTATCTTCATTCTTGCCGCAGACCCTACTTAATTTACAGCTTTTTCTCCTCCCCGTCTTCCTTACCTTTTCGATTCCCTTGTGCCTGTCCCAGGTAGTTTTGAACCCCATCACTCTTTTTGCCTCCACTACCTCCACTGATGGCTGTTCCAGGAATCCACCACTCTTTCTGTGAAGTACTTCCTTACATGTCTCCTGAATTTACCCTGCTTCCAACTTCATAGCATGTCCTGTTCTTCTAGAGCACCTTCCTTTCTGAGAAATACTTCCCTACTGTACTTTATTTATTCCCATGAGGTATTTAAGTCTTTATCATATTCCCCTCTCCCTGCTCTCTTCCACGGTGTACATATTGAGGTCCTTTAGCCTCTTCTCGTAGGGCTTTTGATGCAGACCCTACACCATTTTAGTTACTGTCCTCTGGACTGCCTCTACATTCTGTCCTCCCTGAGATATGGTCTCCAAAAGCGGACACAGTACTCAGGGTGGTGCCTTACCAGCAATGGGCAGCAGCACCTCCCTGCTTCTGCTGGTGCTACACCTTTCTATGCACCCCAGCATCCCACTAGCCCTCCCTGCTTCTTTGTTGTACTGCCTGGCCATCTTTAGGTCATCTGATATGATATACCACCAGGTCTCTTTCCTGCTTGGTCATCGTCAGTAATACTCGACCCATTCAGTGCTTTGCACTTGGGTTTCTGTGTCCTAAGTGCATTATTTTACACTTTTTTCATTAAAATCTAGCTGCCATACCCTTGACCATTCCTAGTTTTCTCAGATCTCTGCTCTCCTTTCAAACAACATGAAGTCGTCTTGTATTCTGACTATATGCAGTTAGCCCCAGCACTTGAACTGTTCCAGAGAGTAAAGGGTTAACTCTATGCAATGGCATAGAAAGTTGAGCTCGAGCTCGGTTTTGAAACTTCTGTCTGTGGTACTCTGAAGTGTAACCGTCAGATTCTTTACTCCGCCTTACTGTGAAGTCGCTCCGGAGATCCCTCCTGCGCTTCAGTTCGGTCTAATTCGAATCTGTAGTTTTTTTTTTTCTTCAAACTGGGATTTTCTGCAATTCGGTATACTTACCTCTGTCTCGGTACCAGTAAGTGGTAGCTATAGGTAGTGGTTATTTTCTGTGCTGTTTGCTAAGAAATTTTATTTCAGTTCTTTGCCAGTCAGTCCGGTTCAGAACCGAACCTTATCTTCTTCATTATTATTACTGTGTGTGTGGTTTTTCCGGTACTCTTCGGTTCAAATTCGATATTTTAGGATTTTTTTAACCGACCCGTGACACGGTTAGAACTGTTGAGTTTGTGATCGCCTGGCTTAACCTCTGTGTAAGGTGATTTTTTTTTTTCTGGTTAAAGGCATGTCTGAGAAACCCAAGAAGAAAACCAGACCCACTGGGTTTCAGCACTGCACCGAGTGTAAGGAGGCCTTTGTTAAGGCCGACCCTCACCTTGTCTGTGTGTATTGTGTGGGGTTTGACCATCTCAAGGAAGACTGCCAAATATGTAAACTTTCCCAAAGCCACTCTAGATAAAAGTTTGAGTAGGCTAAGGGAGAGGGAGGCCGAGAAGTCCGCTGACCCGGACGGCCAGCGTGGTTCGATTGTGGCCGAACCTGAAGAGGTGCCCACTGACCTGGGCGATACCTCTTCTGGCAAACGGAGAGCCAATTCTTCGGAATCTGTTCTGAGTAAAAGAAAGAGAAAATCAGCCGGTTCAGATCCCGCTTCCCATGGTCCGACCGCTGATGAGATAGCGAAAGTGATTTCAATAATTCAGTCGCTCTGCCCGGTTCCAACCCGATCTGTTCGTTCACAAGTAATTGCTTCAGATATAGATCCTGAAGCATACTATGAGGGCGATTGGGAGGAGGAGGATGAAGACGAACAATGTGAGGGCCTAGATGAGCCAGTAGAGCCTGACATCTCCTCAGACAGGCCTCAGGCTCCTCCTCCCAGGCTTTCTAGTCTCCTTCCCATTTCTTGTTTTAAAAGAAAGTGTCCGAGACTCTTCAGCTTCCTATGGAAGAGGCTGAAAAGGATCAGGAAGAACCTGACTACCTGGAAATGATGGATGTCCCAGAGTCAAACAGGGTGTCTATCCCCTTACACAAATCCTTGAGGAAGCAGACACAAAACATTTTACAGTTTCCTACATCTATTCCTCCTGTGGAAAAAAGAATGGACAGGAGGTATACTTTGTCAGGTCCAGGGACGGAATTCCTTTCAAATCATAGCAACCATGTTGGGATAGTACAAGCTGCAGCCTGTGACAAGGCTAATATTCCCCTGGCATCTCACCCCCCACCCCACCAAGATAAGGATTCCAGGAAATCCATTTGCTCCTTATAATAATCTACCACTAGGGATGTCTGCTAAACACTGTGTACTCTCTGCTTACTTAAAGGAACCGTTTGTTCTCTCCTTTACAAGCTGGAGATTTTCTTCTCACAATCGAGAATTTTTTCCTGAGGATGCACATCATGACTTGGATAATTCCGTTTACGCTTCTGACCTGCCTACTGCTCCACTCATTTGCTAAGCTTTCCCTGTTCCCATGCTCCCATAGCTATTCATGGCAGCAGCACCCAAATGAAGATTTCCATTTTTCAAACCAACTGGTCAGACCTATTGACTTATTGACTGCTTTGATCTCACTCCACTGTTAATCCCCAGATACCTCAATTATCTGGTAGCTGCCTACCTAAACTATACACTCAGCCCCAAAATCACCCCTGTCACCGTGTGTTCCCATCGCAAGCTCTGGTATTTTCTGCTGCTCGTTATCCTACTAGCAGGCGATGTGGAATTGAACCCTGGTCCTCCACATCATCAGACGTGTAATGATGTCTCCTGGGCCACTACTACAGGGCTTCGTATAGCCCACCTAAATATTAGGAGCCCTATGTGTAATCGCACTGATCTAGAAGCATGTGTCTCCATACATAACCTGGACATATTGTGCCTATCGGAGATGTGGCTCAAACCTTCTACCCCTGACTCTGCTCGTTAAAAGATTACAGTCTCCTCAGGCACGACAGACTATCACCAAAGCTGGGTGGGGGTGTTGCATTGTTTTATAAGGCACATCCAAATGTCTCGCTAACTAACATCAACAGTCCTCCACATGGGAATTCCTTCATGCACTCCTACTTTTGGGCACTAAGAAACTACACACAATTGTTGCCTACCATCCGACCTATGGTGGGCTGACTGCTTTCTCAAATTTGCTTGAGGAAGCAGTAAAAATAGCAGGGAACAGTGAGCTACTTATTCTTGGGGATATGAATCTAAATTGGCTTGGGCAAACTCATAGCTCACTTCCATCTACAATCCAAAACTGTCACCTACACCAAGTCATATCTGTACCAACAAGGATCTCCCATAAAGCAATGTCCGGCACGCTGTTGGACTGGATATTAACAAATAGGGTTGACAGAATTGTAGATGCAGGCATCCTTCCCGACTCAATATCTGATCACTACCCCATCTTTTGCATATGGCAACATTCCTGCTACCAATCTCTGCCACCACGCTATATCACCTTCAGGAACCACGCCAACCTAGATCAAGCAGAGTTCCTATATGAAGTTTTGTCAATTGATTGGTCTCATCTTTCCCAGTCCCTGGATGCCCAGACAGCTCTAGACTATTTTCTAGATCAATTTCTAGCAGTCCAAAATAGACATACTCCCCTTGTGACCTGACGTGTTTGAGTAAAACCTACTAGATGGCTACATAAAAATCTCCTAGCTGCATTGCATGCCAGGAATAAGAGCTGGAGGCGTTTCAGGAAATCTGGCCTCAGTACTGACTTCCAGACATACAGGGCACAGAGAAATGTTTGTAAAAAGCAGATCAGACTAGCAAAAAGCTCCTTCTGCAAGGGGCTACTGCTGGAAGCATCTGGTGACCCTAGAAAATTCTGGGCACATGTAAAAACATTCTTAGGATCAAAGAAAACTCACCTGGAAGATGATATGGTCATAAATGGAGTCCACTGTTATGACCCTAGGACCATTGCCGAAGAGTTTAATAAGCAGTTCTCTGACTTGTCCAGTTTCACATCTGCGTTCCTCCCCACGCAGCCATCATCCATATCCACTCCACCCACCTACTCTGCATTTCCCCCTCTTTTACTTTAAGGCGGTAACTAAATCTGAAGTTCTCGGTTTTTTGAACTCTATTTCTGATAATAACAGTGTGGGCTCTGATGGCATCAAGCCCAATCTTTTAAAACTGGCTGCACCATTCATTGCCCAACCTTTGTCTAGAATTTTCACCCTCTCACTTTGTACTGGATATGTCCTTGTGATCTAGAAAGCGGCCAGAGTCACCCCGATCCCAAAGAAAGGTGATAAAAGGATCATGACGAATTATCGACCAATAGCCATACTATCTGTCTTATGCAAAATTTTGGAAAAATTAGTATCTATCAAAGTTACTGAATTCCTGACCAAATATAACCTCCTTTCACCGATTCAGCATGGCTTTCATAAAGGTCATAGCACCTCCACTGCCTTGCTTCATCTAACTAATGACACTCTTACTGCAGTGGACAATGGCCATCTCGCATTGGGCACTCTTTGTTGACCTCACTAAGGCATGTGACCTTGTCGACCATCCTCTTCTACTAGACAGCCTCCTAACCCTCGGCGTCTCTTGTAACTCAGTGGCCTGGGTTAATAGCTATCTATCAAACAGAACCCAGCTGGTTAGATTCAATTCCTCTGAGTCCAGTCCCTTGCCAATTAACCTAGGTGTCCCTTGGGGGTCAATATTAGGCCCCTTCTTTTCTCTATTTTTATTGATAGCATCTCGTCAGTTATCCCTGATTGCTCCGCGATCCTTTATGTGGACGACCTGGTCTTATACTGTAGTGATGAGTGTAGGCCACATAAACCAAACACTCATCTGCTTTCATGTCTATTCAGTCTTGGCTCTTCCACCATAAGCTTATCCTTAATGCTAGTAAAACGCAAACCATGTTGTTTGGGACTGCAGTCAAATTAAAACGCAGTCTGGACTCATTTAAGGTATCTGGACAGGGTGGGATGGACCTTGAATCGGTACGCTCCTTCAGGTATCTTGGAGTCCTCCTTGATGAAAATCTCAATTTTGATAAGCACATAACAGCCACCTGTAAAACAGTTAACGCTAAAATTGGGGTAGCCTACAAAACAAATTATGTCCTTACACAGTCAGCTAGATTAGCCATTGCCCGTGGGATATTGCTCCCATCGCTATCCTACAGGGTAGTCTCCTACCTCTATGCATCCCTCTCACTCCTTAGAATGTGGGATACCACCTACAACAGCATCTGCAGGTATGCCTCTGCCTCCCCCTGGTCAGAACACCACTGTCAGCTCTATGCTGATCTAAATTGGCTACCCCCAACTTCTGCTCATGCTCTGGTCCTTGGCTCTTTAACTGACAATATTCTCAGAGCAAGTATCCCTGTCTCACTTGCCTCCCTGTTTACTCCACTGCCTTCCTCGTATGGTCTTCGATAATCTGATAAATCCCTGCTGCTTATACCCAGTTGTAAATCTAACAAAGGAACCCTAGCTCTCTCACATTCGGTGGCCAGACTCTGGAACTCCCTACCTCCTGAGGTCCGTCTAGCTCCTGGTCATGGCCAATTCAAAAACAAATATCGCTCCTTCCTCTTTAGCCAGGTCTTCTGTACCTGCTTCAAACCCCCCTGAACATGGCACCCAGTTTTCTACTGCTCTGCTGTCACTCTCCTCCTGCTGTATATTGATTTCCACTTTTCAGGCACTTACGTTTCAATTGGCTATGCTTTATGCTCTGAAACCAATTTGTTGTTTGCTTGATGTGTTGTATTTCAACTTTGTATTGCTTATGTACTCTTAATCCTGTAATTCACCCATGTACCAGTAAACTCTTGTTTATCTCTGTATTTGCTTCTCTCTCAGTGCACAATATGTACTCCCTGTTTTACCCCACCTCACTGTAATCCTCTCTGGTTGTGCTTGGCAATAGTCATATTTTTGGCATGGCACTTACCTGTTAAACAAAACTAAAATTAATACTGTAACCGGTTATAATTACTACGTCTGTATGAAACAAACTGTGCAAAACAGTGTAACCTTGTTTCTGTAACCTATTCTAAACACAGTGCCTTATTCATGATGAAACCCAGATGTAAGTTCCCTTGTCTGTTTTGAACCATTTCTGTATTTGCCACTGTCTGTTACTTCCCTGAAACTGCTCTGTAATTCTCCTGGTTCATGCCTGAAAATAGTCATCTCTATGGCTAGCGCACTTACCTGGTAAACAAAAACGAAATAAAGTGGATGCCATGGCAAAAAAACAGTACGTGACATACACTTTGGGACTCGGATAATCTAAGAAAAAATTACTCACCCTAGTAATTATGTTTCTTCTGGTGGAGTCTTGCTGTATTCTGACTGTTGCAGTTAGGTCCTGCTTTTCAACTGCCCCAGAGAACAAAGGGTTAACTTTTCTATGCCTTGCATAGAATGTTCTCCACGAGCTCAGTTGAAGCCTCTGCCTGTTGTTATTCGAACTACAACCGTCAGATCTTTTCGAGCAAAAACTCACTAGGTGTTCTGTGTGGAAACTAAAATTTTTACTAGCCAACTGGCAAACATAATGCTTTTGGTTCTCAAAGGAAGACTCAAGTCAGGAAACTCAAAAACAAAAACACATCCAAAAAACAACATTCCACCCAAAGAAAAAAGAGGGTGTAAAAGGGACACCCCTAGGGTGTCAACACTGCTCCTGCCCACCCACATCCCAAAAACTAGGTTCTGAGAGGGGAGGCCGGGGGGAGGTCAGAATACAGCAAGACTCCACTAGAAGAAACATATTTATTTATTTATCAAGTCTAGGATTACAAATACCTTTGAGCCATGGCTCTTTTACAAAGGTTCCACATCAGAGAAATGCAAATTATGGGGAACATCAAGACAGGCATTACAACAATGTGGACATTGCAAACAGAGTACAGATTAATACAGTTCAAGGGTAGCATTGTAACAAGGCAGCCAGCGGCATTTGTCAGAGAAAACAGACAACAGATAAGAAGTGCCAGAGTCATAGGGAGAGGGAAGAGAGGGTAGGGGAAGAAGGAATGTAGGAAGGATAATTACTAAGGTGAGTAATTTTTTCTTCAAACAACATGAAGTCTTGCTGTATTCTGACTATTGCAGACTACCAAGCAGTACCTCCATGGAGGAGGGACAGAACCTACTTTGGAAACAGGCTCTGAAGTACCGCTGTGCCAAACCAAGCGTCACTCCCTAGCCTGGATATCCAGGGAGTAATGTTTGGTGAAAGTTTGGACTGTTTTCTAGGTAGCTGCTTGACAAATTTCTAAGAGGAATATCCCTGGCAGCAGCCAGGGAAGCAGCTGTACCTCTTGTGGAATGAGCCCTCAGGCCTGAGGGTGGAGTTCTACCCAATTTTTCATAGCAGAATTGTATACAAGAAACAATCCACCTGGCAGTAGATCTCTTAGTGGCAGGTTTGCCCTTACCAACTTCTCCATAAGTGAGGAACAACTGGAGGGATTCAAACCTGTGACCCTTGGTACGCTCTGTATAGTAGCTAAGGGCTCTTTAACATCCAAACTGTGTAGCCTCCTCTCTCCCGAGGAAGAATGATCAGTGAAGAAAACAGGGAGAGATATAGACTGGTTGAAGTGGAAATCTGAAACCACTTCAGGCAAGAACTTTCTGTTAGTTCTAAGGACCACTTTATCTCTGTGAAAAGAGATGAAATCAGATTCCACTGACAGGGCTTGCAATTCACTGATGTGTCCGGCAGAAGTAATGGCTACCAAAAACACAGTTTTCCAAGTCAAGTACTTAAGCTTTGCTGAGGACAAAGGCTCAAAAGGGGGTTGCATAAGCTGAGCAATGCAAACATTAAGATCCCAAGCAGGAGCAGGATCCCTAAAGGGGGGATTGGTGTGAAGCAATCCCTTGAAAAACTTACAGAATACAGGATGGGATGACAGAGGAAGACTTGCCTACAGACAGGAAAGCAGAAACAGCTGCCAAATGTACCTTAAGGGCAGCTGGTCTGAGACCTAGGCCATTAAGATGGACCATATAATCCAGAACCGTAGGCAATTCAGCAGAGGCTGGAGAAATATTCTTCTTAGAACACCAACTGCTGAATCTTTCCATTTGGAGTTGTAAGTCTTTCTGGTGGAAGGCTTTCGAGAAGCCTTAAGGATATCCAGTACCCCTTGGGAAAGATGCAGATCTGCAAACTCTAACTCTTCAAGAGCCAAGCCTTGAGATTGAGAGACTGAAGATTCGGGTACCAAATCCTCCCCTGAGAGGATGTTAACAGGTTGTAATTCCTGGGAAGAGACAGGGAAAGATGAACTGTTAGGGACAGCAACAAGGGATACCATGGCTGTCTGGCCCAGTCTGGAGCAATCAGAATCACTTTGCATGGTTGTGACCTTATCTTGACTAACACTCTGAGCAGGAGAGGGAAGGGGTGGGGGAAGCATACAGAAATTTCCCTTACCAGTTCAGAATCTGAGCACCCAGGGGGACTGAGCCCAAAACTGGGGGTCTGCAATACAAGAGAGGAAGTTTGTGATTGTCTGGGGCTGCAAAAAGATCTATCTCTGGAGTGCCCCATCTTGAGAAAATCACTTCCAACACCAGAGGATCTAGGGCCCATTCGTGATGGCCCTGGGATATTCTGCTCAGTGCATCTACTAGGACATTGTCCTTCCCTGGGAGGTGAACTGCCATCAGAGAGGTTTGCAGGGAATAGGCCAGGGACCACAACTTCATTGCTTCTGTGCACAAGGCCATAGACTGAGTGCCTCCTTGCTTGTTGACGTACTACATGGTGGTGGTGTCTGTTCTGACCTGAACCACCTTGTTCTGTACAGATTTGGAAAAGGCTTGCAGTGCCAGAAACACTGCTCTGAGTTCCAAGAGATTGATGTGAAGCAGAGATTCCTGAGGCGACCACAGTCCCTGGGTGATAAGATCCCCCAAATGGGCTCCCCAGCCCAGCAGGGAAGCATCTGTGGTGAGGATCACTGAATGAGACAGAGTGACAAATGGAACCCCTTGCCTCAAATTGTCCTGATCCTGCCACCATTGCAAGGCTTGGATCAGGGTTTGAGTCACTGGAATTAGTTTGGTAAGGGCATCCTTTCTTTGGGACCAAAAAGCTCTTAAGTGGAACTGAACGTCCCTCATTTGGAATCTTGCCTCCTGGGCCACTGCTGTGGAAGCTGCCATGTGGCCTAGTAGCTTAAGGAAATGCCTTGCTGGTCGAGACACCTGAAGGCTGAATGAAGAGGCCAGTTCTGTGAGGGTCCTTGCCCTTTCCAGGGGAAGGAAGGCTCTTGCTTTTATCGTATCCACTTGCTGGGTCACTTGCAGGTGACTTGACTTGGTCTGGAGACTGACCTGCTATGAGCCAGTCGTCCAAGTATGGGAAAATGGAAATCTTTTGTCGTCTTAGGAAGGCAACAACTACTGCCAGACACTTTGTGAAGATCCTTGGGGCTGATATTAGGCCAAAGGGTATTGCTCTGAACTGATAGTGACCTGAGGGCAACTTGAACCTGAGTTGCTTTCTGTTGGAGCACCTGATAGGAATGTGAAAGTAGGCATCTTTGAGGTCAAGGGAGGCTAGCCAGTCCCCTGGCCTTTGAGAGGGAAGGATAATTCCCAGAGTTACCATTTTGAACTTTGGCTTTAAAAGATGTTTGTTCAGATTTGAGGTATCTGAACAAACATTTGACAAAACCAAAGTTCAAAATGGTGACTTGGGGAGTAATTCTTCCCTCTCTGAGACCAGGAGACTGGCTAGCCTCCCTGGATCTCAAGGATGCCTACTTCCACATACCTATCGGACATTCCCACAGAAAGTACCTCAGGTTCGAGTTGCCCTCAAGCCATTACCAATTCGGGGCCATGCCCTTCAGCCTAACATCTGCTCCAAGGGTGTTCACCAAGTGTCTTGCAGTGGTGGTGGCATTCCTCAGGAGACAGGGCATCCTTCTGTTCCCATACCTGGACGACTGGCTTCTAGCGGGCCAGTCCTCAGACCAAGTCAAGTCAGCTTTAGAGGTCACCCAAAGACTTCTAGAATCCTAGGGTTTCATTCTAAATTTAGAGAAGTTTGTTCTAGAGCCAGCCCAGCTTCTCACTTTCATAGGGGTGGAAATAGATACAGTTCAGGCAAGATCATTTCTTCCTCTCTCAAGGGTTCAGTCACTGGTCACTCTGGCCTTCTCTTTTCGTCCTCTGGTGTCTCTTTCTACAGCTGCTAGGCCACATGGCAGCTTCCACAGCAGTAGTTCAGAGAGCAAGATTTCAGATGAGAGATATTCAGTTTCATCTCAGATCTTTCTGGTCTCAGAAAAAGGACCCTCTCTCCAAACTGGTTCCAGTCTCCAAAACTTTGGTCCAGGCCCTTCAGTGGTGGTTGGAGGAAGATGATCTTCGTCAAGGAGTCCCCTTCATCACTCAGGTCCCTTCTGTGATTCTCACCACAGATGTCTACCTGTTGGGGTGGGTGGCCCACCTAGATCATCTCACAGCTCAGGGAACTTAGTTACACCAGGAGTCCCTTCTGCACATAAATCTTCTCGAATTAGGGGCTGTCTTCCCTGCTCTTCAGACATTCTCAACGGTTGTCCAAGGGAAAGTGGTGCAGATCAGAACAGACAATACCACAACCACGTGGTACATCAACAAGCAGGGAGGAACTCAGCCTTGTGCACAGAGGCCATGAAAATTTGGTCTCTAGGTTATTCCTTTCAGGTTTCTCTGATGGCTGTGCATCTATCAGGGAAGGACAACATTCTAGCAGATGCTCTCAGCAGGATTTCCAAGGGTCACCACGAATGGACCTTGAACCCTGTCATTCTTCAAGTCATTTTCAGGAGATGGGGCACCCCAGAAATAGATCTCTTTGCAGCCCCGATCATCAACTCCCTCTGTATTGTTGCAGACCACCTCTTACGGTTCCTGTTCCCCAGGATGCTCTTCTACTAAATTGGACAAGCAGGTTTCTGTATGCATTTTCTCCTTTTCCTGATATTTGGGGTGCTGATAAAAATCAGGTCTCAGCCTTGCAATGTGATTCTGGTAGCTCCAGACTGGGCCAGACAGCCTTAGTATCCTCTACTGTTGTCACTGTCAGTAACACTGCCCTTGTGTCTTCCCAGGCAGTACAATCTTGTCACCTCCTCTCAAGGGAAGATTCTGTACCCCAACCTAAAGACTCTCAGGCTCAAAGCCTGGCTCTTGAAGAGCTAGAATATGCAAGTTTGCATCTTTCTCACAGTTTTGGATATTTTAAAAGTTAGCAGGAAGCCTGCTACTAGGAAGACTTACAACTCCAAATGGAAAAGATTTGGTTTTTGGTGTTCCAGAAGGCATATTAAGCCAGAGTTGACTGACATTGCTACTGTTTTGGACTATTTGGTACATCTTAACAGTTTAGGCCTCCAGCCTACTACTCTTAAAGTGCATTTGGCAGCTGTGTCTGCCTTCCTTTCGGCTGGTAAGGGTTCTTCCCTAGCTTCTTAATTCTTCAAAGGCTTAGTCCATGTCAATCCTCCCTTTCGGGAGCCTACTCCTTCCTGGGATCTGAACATCTGTATTGCACAGCCTATGCAGCCCCCTTTTGAACCTTTATCTTCAGCTAAGATGAAACACTTGTTTGGAAAACTGTATTCCTATTGGCCATTAACTCTATTAGGAGGATCAGTGAACTACAGGCCTCATCAGTGGAACCTGATTTCATTTCCTTTCATAGGGATAAGGTGGTCCTCTGCACCAATAGAAAGTTCTTTCCCAAGGTAGTGTCAGACTTTCATCTGAACCAGTCTGTCTCTGCCTGTCTTTTTACTGATCATTCTTCCTCTGGAGAGAGGAGGTTACACAGTCTGGATGTGAAAAGGGCTTTTAGTTACTATATTGAGCATACTAAGGCCCATAGGAAGGATTGTTCTCAGTAGTTTCTCATTTATGGTGAGGTGGGAAAGGGCAAGCCTGCTACCAAGAGATCTATTGCCAGGTGGATTGCCTCTTGTATTCAATTCTGCTACTCTAAACTCGGAAAGGAGCCTTCCTCAGGCCTGAGGGCTCGTTCTACCAGAGATATAGCTGCTTCTGTCGCGGCAGCTAGAGATATACCTATATATGTAAAGCAACTACCTGGAAACCTTCACCGAGCATTACTCTTTGGACATTCAGTCACAAAGTGATGCTAGGTTTGGCACAGCTGTGCTGCAGAGTCTGTTTCCAAAATAGGTTCTGTAACTCCCTCCTCCAAGGGGTTACTGCTTGGTAGTCTGCATATTGTCAGAATACAGCAAGACTTCATGTTGTTTGAAGAAAAAATTACTCACCATAGTAATGTTTCTTCTTCTAATGGAGTCTTGCTGTATTCTGACCTCCTTCCCTGCCTCCCCTCCTGGAACCTAGTAGTTTTGGGATGTGGTGGGGCAGGCACAGTGCTGCACCCCAGAAGGTGCGCTGGACATGCCTCCATCTCTTACTTTCTTTTTTTCTATTAGTTTGATGAATCGCTCACTACCTGTTGTGTTCTTTTTGAGTTTTTTCGACTTGAGTCTTTGATCCTAAAACCTTGTTTTGCCACTTGGCACAAAAATTTTGAAACAATTTCTTATTTTGAGTTAGTTAGTTTAGGGCTAGTAAGAATCTGGCGGTTACACTTCAGAGTACCACAGACAGAGGTTTGAAAACCGAGCTCGAGCTCAACGTTCTATGCCTTTGCATAAAGTTAACCCTTTACTCTCCAGAGCAGTTCAAGTGCTGGAGCTAACTGCGTATAATCAGAAAACATAAAGACTCCATTAGAAGAAACAACATTACAGTGATGAGTAAGAAAAAATTACTCACCTTAGTAATGTTGTTTCTTCTAATGGAGTCTTGCTATATTATGACAATTGCAGTTTGTCCCACCATTAGAACTGCTCCGGAGGTGAAAGAGTTAACTCCATTCCATGAATGGAACTTAGAGCACGAGCTCTAAAGAGAAGCTCTGTCTGGGTAGTTTAAAACCTAAACTGTCAGATCTTTTCGAGCAAAAACTCACTAAGGTCTGTGTGGAAGCTGTAACCTACACTAGCCAACTGGCTACCTAAATATTAACACCCATTGCTGGTCCCAACACCAAAGACTCAAGTCAGGGGACCAGAACTAATAGTATAATTTAACAATATGAAAAAACACCACACCCCAAACCCCAAGAAGGGGTGAAAACACATATAATGGGCATAAACTAGTGCCCACACTAGGCTGCCCACCCCATACCCAAGTAGAAGTTCTGAGAGGGGCAGGCTGGGGGGGAGGTCATAATATAGCAAGACTCCATTAGAAGAAACAACATTACTAAGGTGAGTAATTTTTTCTTCAAACAACATGAAGTCTTGCTATATTATGACAATTGCAGACTACACAGCAGTACCTCCATGGAGGAGGGACAGAACCTACTTAGGGAATGGGCTCTGAAGCACAGCTGTGCCAAACCGAGCATCTCTCCTAGCCTGGACATCCAGGGAGTAATGCTTGGTGAAAGTGTGTACCGTTTTCCAGGTAGCAGCTTGACATATCTCTAAGATAGGGATGTCTCTGGCAGCAGCTAGAGATGCGGCTGTACCTCTGGTAGAATGAGCCCTCAGGCCAGAGGGGGGATCTCTCCCCAGTTTCTGATAACAAAATTGGATATGAGAGACAATCCACCTGGCAATTGATCTCTTAGTGGCAGGTTTCCCTTTTCCGACCTCACCATAAGTGAGAAAAAGTTGGAGGGATTCGAACCTGTGACCCTTGGTACGTTCTATATAGTAACTTAGGGTCCTCTTAACGTCCAAACTGTGCAATCTCCTCTCACCAGAAGAGGAATGTTCAGTGAAAAACACTGGAAGGGAGATAGATTGGTTAAGATGGAAATCTGAAACCACCTTAGGCAAAAACTTCCTGTTAGTCCTGAGGACTACCTTATCCCTGTGGAAAGAAATAGTCAGTTTCTACTGACAAGGCTTGCAACTCACTTATGCGCCTAGCAGAAGTGATAGCCACTAGGAAAACAGTTTTCCAAGTTAGATACTTAAGCTCTGCAGAAGACAGAGGTTCAAAAAGGGGTTGCATTAACTGGGCAATGCAAACATTAAGGTCCCAGGCAGGGCGGATCCGAAAAGGTGGATTAGTATGAGTAATCCCTTAAAAACTTGGAAAATACAGGGTGGCGGAAAGAGAGGATGGCTTTCCTGCTGAAACAAAAGCAGAGACAGCTGCCAAATGAACTTTCAGGGTAGCTGGTCTCAGGCCCAAAGAATTAAGATGGACCGTGTAGTCCAACACAATGGGCAAATCAGCAGATTCTGGGGAAATATGTTTCCCAGAACACCAAATGGAGAACCTTTTCCACTTAGAATTATAAGTAGCCCTAGTGGAAGGCTTCCTAGAAGCCTTTAGGATTTCAAGAACACCCTGAGAAAGGTGTAGGTCAGCAAATTCTAACTCCTCAAGAGCCAGGCCTTGAGGTTGAGAGATTTGAGGTTCGGATACCAAACTCTCCCCTGGGCACAGGTTAACAGATTGTGATTCCTGGGGAGACACAGGGAGATGGACTGTAAGGGACAGAAGGAGTGGGTACCAGGGCTGCCTGGCCCAATCTGGGGCAATCAGAATCACCTGCAAGGCTGGGATCTGATTTTGACTAACACCTTGAATAGGAGAGGAAGGGGAAAAGCATAAAACTCCTTCCCAATCCAGGAGAAGAGGCGTCCAGGGGACTGAGCCCAACACTGGGGCCTGCAACAGAACAGTGGAAGTTGGTGATTGTCTGGGGCTGCAAAAGATCTATCTGAGGGTGCCCCATCTGGCAAAAACTATCCCCAGTACTTGAGGATCCAGAGACCATTCGTGATGGCCCTGAGAAATCCTGCTGAGAGCATCTGCTAGGACATTGTCCTTTCCTGGAAGGTGAACTGCTATGAGTGAAGTGTTCAGGGAATAGGCCAGAGACCACAACTTCATTGCCTCGGTGCACAAGGCCGAAGACCGAGTGCCCCCCTGCTTGTTGATGTACCACATTCTTGTGGTGTTGTCTGTTCTGACTTGTACCACTTTGTTCTGAACAGAAGCAGAGAACGCTTGAAGTGCTAAAAAGACAGCTCTGAGTTCCAGCAAATTGATGTGGAGCAGAGATTCCTGAGTGGAGAGGTCACCCATGTGGGCTCCCCACCCCAGGAGGGAAGCATCCGTAGTGAGGGTCAAAGAGTGAGAAAGAGGAATGAAGGGGACTCCCAGTCTTAATTTGCTCTGATCCTGCCACCACTGGAGGGCCTGGATCAAGGTTCGGGTCACTGGGACTAACTTGGAAAGGGGGTCTCTTCTCTGAGACCAATAGGCTCTCAAGTGAAACTGAATGTCCCTCATCTGAAATCTTGCTCCCTGCACTACAGCTGTGGACGCAGCCATGTGCCCCAGGAGCTGCAAAAAGTGTCTTGCTGGTCGAGAGACCTACAGAGTGAAGGAGGAGGCCAGAGCCACCAAGTTCCTTACCCTCTCTAAGGGAAGAAAGGCTCTGGCCAGATTTGTGTCCAGCTCTGCACCTATGAAGGTGAGCACTGAACTGGTTCCAGAACCGACTTTGGTAGATTTAGCAAGAAGCCCAGGGAGGTGAGAAGCTGCTGGGTAACTTGCAGGTGAGATTTTACCTGTTCTGGGGACTGGCCTACAGTGAGCCAGTCGTCCAGATAGGGAAAACAGCAATCCTTTGCCTCCTTAAATGAGCAACTGCTACTGCCAGACATTTTGTGAATACCCTTGGGGCAGAGGTAAGGCGAGGCATTGCTCTGAACTGGTAGTGACCTGAGGGCAGTTCGAATCTGAGGTACTTTCGGTGGGAGCTTCTGATTGGGGCGTGAAAATAGGCATCCTTGAG
Source organism: Neoceratodus forsteri (assembly GCA_016271365.2). Classification (NCBI taxonomy): domain Eukaryota; kingdom Metazoa; phylum Chordata; order Ceratodontiformes; family Ceratodontidae; genus Neoceratodus; species Neoceratodus forsteri. The sequence continues at coordinate 494,580,331 of JADMNL010000022.1, forward strand.
GTCCAGGGAAGCTAGCCAGTCCTTACAGAGAGGTAAAATCATTGCCAGAGTTACCATTCTGAACTTTGGTTTCAAAGGTGTTTGTTCAGATATCTGAGGTCTAAAATGGGCGCCATTCTCCTGTCTTTTGGGGTAAGGAAGTATCTGGAGTACAGACCCTTGCCCTGGTGTAGGAGAAACCCTTTCTACCGCTCTGAGAGCTAACAGAGTTGAGACCTCTGTTTCTAGAGTAAAGGTCTCTAAAGAGCTTGCAGGTGGAAAGACCTGATTCTCATCTTTGGGAACTTTTGAAGCTGAGAACCAGACCCTGACTTACTACTTCCAGAACCCACTTGTCTGAAGTTAGAGACACCCAGTTCTGACTGAAGTAAGCCAACCCCCCTACTGGTAAGGAGAATCGGCCCTGGGCACCCCATCAGGGTGCCTGTTTGTCAGTGCTTTAGGCTGAGGGGTGGGGCAGGCCTGCCCACACCCCGTCTGCCTCTGCCTCTGAGCATAAGCAGAGGAGGCCTGGGTTTGGTAAAAAGGCCTGTGAAAAGGCCTACCCTGGGGTGTGCCTCTGAGGGTGGCTTGCCGCTCCTTGGCCTGGGCACTCTTATAGGTAGTCCTATATTCATCCATCTTCTTCATATAATTCTCTGTCTGCTCCCCAAACAGAGAATTTCCCACCACAGGAAAATCCATAGCCTTAGTCTGGGTATCCTGTGACAAGCTAGTACACCTGAGCCAGGCCAACCTACGAAAAGCTACAGATGTGGCCATGACTCTAGAGGAAACATTAAAATCCACACATAAGCCATATAATTTGCTTGCCTGAGTCCCAAGGACGCTGCCATGTACTGTTTTTTTGCCATGGCATCAGTCTTCCTGGAATCCTTGTCAGGAGGATGTGAAGCCAGGGGAATATTAGCTTTATCACAGGCTGCAGCCTGAACTACTCCAACATGACTGCATTGCTGAGAAAGGAATTCTGTATCAGGACCTGACAGTGTGTACCTCCTGTCCATCTTTTTATCCACAGGAGGCACAGAATTAGGAGTTTTTAAAATGTTTATTGTTTGCTTCCTAAATGACTTATGCAAAGGAATAGACAATCTCCTAGACTCTGGTATATCCATCATTTCTACAAAATCATGCTCCTCTTGCTCATCCACAGCTTCCTCCAAAGGGAGCTGGAGGGTTTCAGCAACTTTTTTGTAAAACATAAAATGAGAGGGGGACTCAGAAAAGCATAGGGGGAGATTCTAAAGGTCTGTCTGGGGAGATGTCCGGTTCAGTGGGCACACCCAGACCCTCCAAGTCACATTCATACTGTTCATAATCATACTCCCCCTCCTCTGGTTCATAAAACTCCTCAACATCATATTCCTGAACCGATGGAACCGACCGAACCGACCTTTTACCAGATAGTGGCGGTTCGGACGGAACCGGAGAAAGTGACTGGACAATCTGAATAGCTCTTGCTATCTCTGCAGCAGTTGAAGAAAGGATTTTGGGCTCCAAACCTGCTGACTTTCTGGTTTTCTTTACTGGAACTGGCTCATCCGAGCCAGCTTTTCATTGGCCCGAGGAAGTCTCGCCCTGGTCAGAGGGCACTCCCTCCGGTTCGGTTGGCACTGAACGGGCTGCCATCGGGTCAGCGGACTTTGAGCCTCTCGTTCCCTGAGCCTGCCCAATCTCTTTTCCAGGGTGGCTGCAGGAAATTTTCTAAATCTGGCAGTCTGAATTGAGGTGGTCAAACCCCAGACAATAAACACATGTGGTGTGTGGGTCAGCCTTGAGAACCCCACAGACATCACAGTGTTGAAACCCAGTGGGCCCGGTTTTTCTTTTGGGTTTCTCAGACATAATGCCAGCCTAACCAAAAAACTTGCCCTTTTAACGGCAGTGCCAGGCAAGACACCTTTATCGGTTCCTAACCGTGTCACGGGTATTGGAAAAAACCGTAACAAAATCCGTTTTTTTTAGAACCGATAAGAACCGGGAACTGCACTCTAAAATCTCAAGTTTAAATACTTCAAGTTTTAACACAAACTGATCGGTTCAAAACCGAACCGATAAACCTTTACAAGTTCCACACAGAATTAAAACATGAATTACTTACGATACCACAGACAGAGCTTGAACCGATTGGTTTTGCGGTTAAAATAAAACTATTCTCGGTTAAATTGAACCGAGAAAACACTGTTCAAACCGAGAAATGAACCGAGCAGTAGGAGGAATCTCCGGAGCGACTGTTCAGTAAGGCGGAGTAAAGAATCTGACAGTTTAGGTTTGAAACTACCCAGACAGAGCTTCTGTTTAGAGCTCGTGCTCTAAGTTCCATTCATGGAATGGAGTTAACTCTTTCACCTCCGGAGCAGTTCTAATGGTGGGACAAACTGCAATTCTCATAATATAGCAAGACTTCATGTTGTTTGAATTCTTTCTTCCACACCCCTGAAGTGTCCACCCTGTTGCAGATCTTAATGTTGTCTGCAAAGAGGCGGACTTTGCCTTCCAGCTCCTCTGCAATTTCACTTCAACAGTAAAGAGGACCAGCCCCAGCAGTGAACCCTGAGGTACCCCACTGGTCACCCTCCCTCAGTGCGAACTCCGTTTACCACTACTCTCCATCGCCTATCCCCTAACCAGTTTCTGACCCAGCTTACCACCTTGTTACCTACCCCTAAGCTGCTCAGCTTGCATACTAGTCTTCTGTGTGGAACAGCATCAAAAGCCTTATTGAAATCTAGTTAGGCCATGTCCAGTGGTCAAACATATCTGTCACATTTGTTTGCAGTGTTCTCCCCCTGTGAATCCGTGCTACCTTGGATCTTGTAACCCGTTGAATTCAAGATATTCCACAATCCTTTCCTTTAGCTGTGTTTCCATTAATTTTCCAATGACCAGTATCAGGCTGACAGACCTATAATTGCCAGCCTCCTCCCTACCACTTTTGTGAACTGGGACTACATCTGCCCTCCTCCAAGGAGGTATACCAAGCAGTGCAGAAGGAAGCCGGCAAGGCAGTTAGAGGAGCAAAGGCACAAACTGAAGAAAGAACTGCCATTTAGCTTGGTAAAGGGGATTATACTTTTCTTCGGGTACATAAGCAAGAAGAGGAAAGCAAGGGGGGAGGGATAGTGAGGATAAAAAGGATGGCAGGGGAAGACTGCAGAAGGGGACCAAGAAAAAGCTGCCATCTTAAACTGGTATATCGTCCTGGACTAAAAGTCTTCACCATTCATTCACACTAATGGGACTACGCCAGAGGCGCTAGGACTCAACGGGAGCCAAAAATCTTCAGGAGGGCCGAGGTAGGACCACGCGTGTGCGGCGTCACAAGGCTGGCTTCAAGGCCTGTGGTGGGCTGTCTCAGCATCAACCCTCCAACCGCCTCAGTTCCTTTTCTCCCGCCATTGAGTGCACTTCAGTGACGATGACACTCCCCCGCCGGGAGTCAAACTTCTTGTCTATACAACAGCAGCTTTTAGTCATTAAGTTTGTTAATTTAAATGCCTTTCTTGTTTTGTAAAAAAAAAAAAAAAATATGAAAACTCTTGAAAAATTAAGGTGATGATTTCTCTCAGCCCTGCCCATCGACAGTCAGCCTTGAACAGTCTCGATAACAGTAGGGATTCTTCTTCAGAAGGCTGCTTCGGCAGCGAGTCCACCACCCTCTCTCTAGGGGGGTCCGACCACAGGCAGTCCAGTGTCTGGGAGGGAGGATAGTCCTCCGTAAACACAAAGAAGCAAGCTTGTTCTTGATCCAAGTCGTGAACCTGTCGCCACTTGACTTCAGGCTCTTCCTCTTCGCGTTGGAAGAGGAAGAAAAAGTACCCCCTCGTGGTCGTCCTCTGGTGTCTGTCGGGGAGTCTCCGGTAGTCGAGAGCCCTCCAGGTTCCCAGTGGCATCTGCTCTCGACGGCCTGGATTTCCATCTCCGAGGCCCTTCTGTGGCCCGGGGTTCTGGGGGACAGTTTCATCTTTGGGTAGCTCTTTGAACAGTGGGTTCAGCATTGACTTGTTGCCCTTGCTGGTGGTTCCGGTGTCAAGGCCTTCGGGCTTTGGCGCTGCTGGGCCATGGCCGTGGTTTTCAGTCCAGGTTCTGCGTTCCGTGCCTTCTTGGTGCTGACGCAGTCTACGCTGACCCCATGTCCCTACCCCACCTCACTCTTCCCCATTGGGGTCAGCACAGGTACCACTCCTCCTCCTCCCTCCAGGGATGGCCGTTCTCCGGGTTCTTCGGCTTCAGTGCCACCTGTGGTGCTGCCGGTGCTGCTTGTGGCGCTGTCTGCTTTGGTGCGGCGCCATCTACTTCGACAGTGTTGTCGTCTTGGTGCAGCGTCTGGGTCTTTGTGGGTGGGCTTCTTCCTGGGCACAGGTGCTCTCGGTCTATCCCTTGCCCAAGTTGGCCTTGCTGGGACATTTCCTGTTTCTTGGGGCAGATGTGGAGCATGACTAGTCTGATCTGGACCTCATCATTCTGACAATGGTAAGATGACTTGTTTTACAACCTGAACGTGAACTCCTCGTCCCAACTGAACCCTGTTTCAAGCTATATCTTTCAGTCTCTCCTTAAGACATTGGTTCTGACCTGGCTCTACACTCCGATGTAGACCCGGAAATTTTGCATCTCGAGTTCCCCAGGTTCAAGAACATTGTGCCCTCTGCCCATCCTCCTTGGAATCTTGTTGCATGTCAGTATGGGAAGGCAAGCACTGATTCCTTCAGTGCCCTCCAGGGAGGGACTTTTTTTAGTTACTATGGTTGTCGGACAAGAGTGACAAGGCTTTTCTTCCTCAGGGGTCTCCAGCTCATGCTAACAATATGGAATCTTGTAAGGTTGACACCTTGTGTCTGCCTCCAGGGCAGCTATGGCTGGGATCTGTGTCAGGCAACTCTTAGAACATCAGAATCTTTAATGATTCTCCCTGTCCAGCACTCAAGTAGCTGTCTTCAGAACAACCGAACCAGCTCCTTCAGCCCCTCGGGGCTGGAACTGTTGTCAGTTTTGGAACAAGCAGTCAGCATCAGCCACGAAGAAAATGCAGCTCGAGGCAGAGCCAGAAGGCACCAAGTGCCACTTCTGAGACTTAGTCCGGGTTCCGTTTCAACTGCATGAGGTGGATCTTCGCCCTGCAGTGGGAGATCGTCTTACTGTCTTTCAGCCTGGGGCAGTCTATAACAATAGACAAGTGGGCTCTCTGGATTTTCTGAAAGGGGGTACTCCCTCGACATTCAGAGACTTCCCCGACTGTCCCCCCCAGCGGCAGCACAGTCTCACCACTTCACAGTCAGACATTCTCATTTTGGAGATTCAGGGCCTTCAATGTAGTCATCTGGTCCCAAAAATAACAGATGGCATGTGCCCTATTCTCTACCTCAGAAACAAAATAGGTCTTTGTTCAGGGCAGGATGATCTCCGTAGGGGCTCTCTTACTGCTTCCCCAGCAACTCATCTGGTTCGCATCCCTGGACATTCAGGACGCTTCCATGAAGGTACTGCTGACTCTGCAAAGTTACAGCTTCAAGTCTCTCAGCTTCCCTTCATAGGGCTCACCCCCGCCTCCCATCGAGGGCCTCCTTTTGGGGGTCAGGGGGACCGACTTGTCCAGATGATACTCTTCCTCACAGAGAGTAACCTTATGTGAGTCCGATCCATGTAGCGGATGCTGGACCTCGTGGCCATTGCTGCTTTCATAACTGCTTCTGGTTGTTCCACATGAGGACCACACAGTGGATGCTCAGCACATGGTGGTGTCTCACCACACATCCACAGTCTTTCCACATACAGGTGGTGGAACTCCTGACGCCCAGGAAAACGGGCTTCTACAAGGTCTACCCTTGCCGCACTGGCATCTCGGATCATCACCACCACATGGCGATCTATCTCTGATCAGTGGGGGAGCTCGCTGTCAAGGCCTCTGCACTCAGAATGTGTGGAGCCAGGAGGAGTCTCATCTTCTCATAACTCCTAAGTCCTAAAGGATGCCCTCTAGCATGAGGTATTCTCCTTCAGATGGACACTAAGGCTGTGATGCGTTACATCAACAAGCAGGGTGGAGAGCGCTCCTACGCTCTGTGCAGGGAGACCATAAAGAGGTGGGCGTGATGTCTCAAGCACGATACCCTATTTCAGGCAGTATACCTGCCAGGAATTCAGAATGACCTTGCAGATCACATCAGCAGGCTGGAGGCGGGTTCCCATGAATGTCGCTCGCTCCAGCAGCGTGCAACCATTTTTGGAAAGTGGAACAGTCCAGTCCTGGACCTTTTTGCATACCCTCTCAATGCAAAACTGCCCTTTCCTGCTCCAGAAATCCAGAACCTGACATTTTCTGTCAAGATGCATTCAGACTGCTGTGGACAAGACGCTTTCTGTACGCCTTTCCTCCTCTTCCTTTAGTTTAGAGGATACTGCTAAAGCTGAAAGCATTGAGGAGGGGGGCAGGATGATCCTCTTCGCCCCGCATTGGCTTTGTCGGATATGCTTTCCACTAATCAACAGGTTGTCAGAAGTTCCCCCGAGGAAGCCCCTCTTTGGACGGCCTCCTGACATAAGGACCCTGGTCCATCCCAGCTGTGCTCCCTTCATCTCCATGCCTGGCTAGCTGAGGAGACAGAAGTGGGTAGGTCTGCAGTCTCTCAAAGGATTTCGGAAATTGTCTTAGCGCAAGCCTTCCACTGGGAAACTTGCACAGCTAGGTGGAGATGATTTTCCTTTGGTGTGCAAAAAAGTCCACGCTGGACACATTTTGTTGCCCACCAAATAAAGTGTTGTAAGTACCTCTTAGAGCTGTCAAATGCAGGACTGCAATACTCGACAGTGAGGGTATACCTCTGAGTGATTTCCGCCAACCTTGAGCTAGTGCAGAACTGGCTCAGTTACCATTAGTCAAGAGATTCCTCAAGGGTATCCTACACACTGGATCCTCGGTCGAATACCGCATACCGGTGGCCGTGTGACATATCAACCTCATGCTAGATATGCTCACCCATAAACCTTTGAGCCTCTAACCACCTGAGACTCAGTTTCTGACCTGGATGACTGCCTTCTTAGTGGCCGTTCTTTCCGTTTGCAGAGTTTCTGAACTTCATGCCTTGGTCACAGTACTTCCATATACTGTCTTTCACAAGGACAATATGGTACTTCGTACTCGCCCTAAATTCCTGCCAAGGGTAGTTAGGTGTTTCTCCTAAACCAATCCCTGGTTCTTCCCACTTATTTTGCCAGGTTCCAGAATGAAGGGGAACGCACCCTTCACTCTCTGGATGCCAGGAGGGGTTCTACGATTCTACATCGACAGAAATAGAGAGTTTTGCAAATCCAAGCATCCGTTCATATTTTCAGCATGGCTCGACGGGGTCAGCCTGTTGCCACTGGATGCATTTCTGCATGGCTGGTGGCATGTCTTAGTCACTGCTACTCGATGGCGCTGGTCAGATTGGAAGGCTGCGTTTAACGCCAACTCTACAGGGCAGTTGTGGCATCCCTGGTAGAAATTCGTAATGTGCCAATAACAGATATTTGCAAAGCAGCTACTTGGAGCTCGGCACACACCCTTGTGAAGCACTACGTTTTGTATGTCCATGCCAGACAGCACACAGAAGGACAATCCTTTATGGACTTCTGTTCTGAGTGAGCTCTGTACTCTCCTATTAGTGTGAATGAATGGTGAAGACTTTTAGTCCAGGAAGATATGGAAATTACGTGCCTACCGTAATTCTTGATCTTCTTGGACAAAGTCTTCACATTCATACACACACCCACCATCCCCCGAGCTCACTCATCCTGCTTCTAGTCTTCACTCCCTCATTTGCTTGGGCTGTGAAGACGCGGTTGAGTAGACCCTTCTTACACGGGTCATTCGGGCTGTCTTATGCCCAGATAGGTCAGGTGTTTCCAAGGTCAATTTACGCTGCACCTCCTTGGTCGAAAAGGAACTGAGGCAGTTGGAGGGTCGACACCGAGATAGCCTATACAGACACGAGCCAGCCTCGCATGCCATACATGCGCCGTCCTGCCTCGACACCTGCCCTCCTGAAGATTTTGGCTCACGCTGGGTCCTCGCGTCTCCGGCATAGTCCCATTAGTGTGAATGAATGGTGAAGTCTTGTCCAAGAAGATAAAGATTTACAGTAGGTACGTAATTTCCATTTCTGTTCAGTCTTCGAGGCAGGAGAGAGACTGGCCACGAGGGAGAAGCAGGAATTGAGGAGGGAAGTAGATACAAGTCCGTTTTCGTTCAAAAAAAAAAAAGTCCTAAAAGAACTTGCAGCCCTGAAAATGGACAAGGCTGTGGGACCGGATGGAATGCACCCCAGTGTACTAAAGAACTAAAAGGGACTGGCAGTATAGCCTAGAGGGTCGAGTAACAGGCTGTGAATGAGCTTTGTACATCCAGCAGATCTGGGTTTGAGTCCCACAACCTCCACTTACATACAACAAGTCACTTTACCTCCCCAGTGCTCCCAGGTCATCCCTGAAAACAAGCACATGTGCCTAGTGGGCCATAGCTAGTTACCAGAGAACTAAACCAGAAACAAAGTGCTATTTGCCCATTGGCAGCCTTGTTTAACAAGCTCACTGAAAACCGATGTGCTTCTGGAGAAGGGCTGTTATAATCCCTCTTCATAAGGGCACAAGCAGGGAGGAGGCTAGCAACTATAGGTCAGTCAGTCTTACATCATTGGTAAAGAAATTAATGGGAACCCTACTGGCAGAGTATCTTGAATACTGTGAGCTGCAAGACCACAACATGGATTCACAGGAGAAAGGTCATGCCAAGTGGCTCTACTGTATCTCTGTGACTGGGTGATCAGGGAAATAGATCACTGGAAAGCAGTGGAAGTGGCCTGTCTGGGCTTTAGCAAGGTCTTCAGCACTGTGCTGCACAGGAAACTGATGAAGAGAACTGAGCAGCTTGGAGATGGAATCCAAAGAGGTGAACTGGGTTGGAAACTAGTTAATGGATATGAGACCGAGAGTTTGGGTACACGGCATTCTCTCGAATGATGGGAGAGTGAACAGCGGGGTGCCACAGGCCTCAGTACTGGGACCAGTCCTCCTCATAGAGGACATTGCAGAAGAAATGGAAGAGACGGGATACCATTTTTCAGATGACACCAAAAATCTGCAGTAAGGTGGACACTGAGTAGGGGTGGAGAAAATGCTGGGGAAAGTAAAGGAGTGGTCAGAAACATGACAGTTGGGGTTCAGTGCCATAAAGTGAAATATCATGCACCCAGGGTAAAGGAACCCAGATGCTGAGTATAGAATGGGGGAGGTTCTGACGATCACTAGACAGGAATGGGACCTTGGGGTTATATCTGAGAACCTGAAGGTAGCAGGGCAGCATGATAAGGCAGGGGTAGGTCTAGTAGGATGCTGGAGTGCACAAGGAATGGCATTTCCAGCAGAAGCAGGGTGGTGATGTTGCCGCTGTATTGCTCACTGGTGTGACCCAATCCAAAGTATTGTGTCCAGTTTAGAGACTGCACCCCAGAAGGGACATAGGGTGGAGCTGGACCAGAGGAGGGCAGGTAACATGGGGAAGGGTTTGCGTGAGAAGCCTTATGAGGAGAGACTGGAGGATCTCAACATGTACACCCTGGAATATAGAAAGAGAGGTGGCATTATTGAGATCTGCAAGTACCTGACAAGGCTGAACATGCTGGACAGTCTCTCTCAAATGAGAACAAGCCCCAGGACCAGGGGCATTGGATACAGCTGGGGGAGGTGGGTTCAAGAGGGATGTGAAGAAATATTTATTCACTGAAAAGGTAGTAGATGCCTGGCAGTACCAGAGGAAGTAGTGGAAGCTGGAACAGTGGGTGGCTTTGAGTATGCATGGGATTAACATGAGGGTACATTAGAAAAGAGACAGGAAGGCGGAAGAGTCGCCAGAAACCAGATGGGGTCTGCAGAGGCAGAATAGGTAGGGAGCATCTGGGTGGACCAAGCGATCCTTTTCTGCCAACAAATTCTGTGTGGACACTGGGGCAGCTTGGTACCTCTTCTTTAACAAAAATTGATGTATATTCTGTTTGTACTGTGGAATTTATCTTGGTTTTATTTTTTGTTCTAAAGCAAGTTAAAGTTATCTGGCACTTTACTGAGATACAGGGTGCCTCACGATGTACACATGCAACACATAGCCAAAACAATCCGTGACAAAACCGACTTAAAATTACCTAATGTAGTACAGCAGCATTTGTTCTGTATAAGCAGTCCAGTGCAGTCATGGTGTCTCATTTCTCTTAATTCCTGTTTTGTTCCCTCCTTGGCAGTGGTCCTCAGGCATTCTTGACACAAGGGTGGGGCAACACCTATCAAACGTGGCAAACGGCAGGACAGCAGGACCCAAGTAAGTGAAATCTCTCTCTACTTGCCTTCTGAGTCATTTGTATTTGTATGGGTACCTTGACTTGCTTCTTGCTTGACTGTGCTTTAGCCTGTGTTTGAAAAGACAGGGCTGGATCTGTAGTACTGTATGTTGCTGCTTGGCTGGTTTGCCCCACTGGCAACACAAAGCAGCCTCTTGTGCTGTTCTCCAGGACTGAAGACATTTATTTAGTTATGTATGTTTAAAGATTAATGGCAGATAGGAACACTGAGCTGGAGAGCATTTTCATGTGCAGCCTGGGGGAAGGGGATGTTGCAGAAAGTGATACGGCAAAAAAACAGTGGGTGCATATATCTGAACAATAAAAGCAGAGTACTTTTATTAAATTCCAGAGAAAGAAAAAATTTTGAAAGTGTACAAAGTACATATAGGTGACAGGAATAGCAAGGTTTAGAGCTAAGGGAGTGTGAAGTCTGCTTATGACAATGTATTTTTAACAGAATAATGGTAGCATAAAATTTAAATGACCAAGAACACTGAGTTTACGATGAACAACAGAGTTTGAGGTAAAATGAGTAGTGGAAGAGGTAAACAGAGCATGGTTTATTTCCTGACCAAGGCATATAATCTTGAGATGAAGAGCAAACACTCATAATTACACTACTTAAAGGTGTAGTCCACCCAAAATTTGTAAAACACATATGTTATACTGAGTGTTTTGATATGTATGTTAAGTCCTAGTGTAGAGCTGCCGTCCATCCCCTTTCATGGTCTAATCACCTTGTATGCTGACGAACTTGTCATCCTGAACAGCGATCGTGATATTGATACCATCAACTCCAAACTAAACACCGACTTCAACCAGATCCAGTCCTGGCTGGTGGTACACAAGCTCACCACCAACCTTAAGAAAACACAGGCTATGCTGTTTGGCTCCCTCAGCAGCACAAACTCCTGCCCTGCCCCCCTTTTAATCCTTGGGGCTGACGGCCTGCCCCTGCAGACGGTTCCCGTAACCAAGTATCTTGGCGTTACGCTGGACCCCCAGCTGGACCTCTCCCTTCACGTCCAAAACATCTGTAAGGCTACGAATGCTAAGCTGTCTTGCCTACAGAGCAAAAAAATGCCTCACCCCAGCAACTCGAGTGGCCCTTGCCAGGGGTGTTCTCTCCTCCCTCTGCTATGCACTCGTGACCTTTGCCTCTGCGCCGAAATCCATACTCTCGAAATGGGATACGGCCTACAACAGCATCTGCCACTTTGCCCTTTCTGCTCCTCCCCTTACACATCGCTGTGACCTCTACTCTCGCCTCGAGTGGCTCCCTCCGGAGAAGCACCATGCTTTCATAATAGGTAACTTCATCGACAACATCGTCAGGACATCCATCCCTGCTGCCCTTGCCCTTCCCCTCTACTCTGACGCTTCCACCCACCATCTTAGGTCAAGGGCTGCCCTCTCCTGCCCAGTTCCTAGGACATGCTCCCTTGCCGGTGACCAGGCTTTCACCCGCTACGCCCCGAAACTATGGAACTCATTCCCAGTCCTTACACGGTCCACCCCCTTCCACAGTGGATTTAAAACCTCCCTCTGGAACTTCCTGAAGGGCCCCTCCGCTTGCCCTTGTTCCACACTATGCTGGCACGTAGGACCTCCACGTCCTCGGGCGACCACTGCACTTACTTTCCTGACCACCTGGCCAAGCAAGGACAAATTGGGTTAAACACTCATTGTCTATATGCGCCCAAGCTCTTAACTCTCCCGGGCCACCTATAGCCCCCCCCACCCCACCTCACCCCCGGCACATGTGTTGTTTTGTACTGACTGTCATTTCTCCATGTCTTCTCCTCTGTATGTAAAAACTATATTCAGCCACTTCACTGTATGAAAAGATGTACCAGTCACTCCACTGTATGCATAAGTTGTATTACTCACTGTACCTGTAAAATTCATGTCTGTAACTCTCCCAGGTCGCACCTGAAAATAGGCACATGGATGTCTAGTGTGACTTACCCGGTAAACAAAAGCAAATAAATAAATAAATTCTTCCCTCTGTCTGCTATTGGGAGTTTTTCCTAAATTAGTCTGCTAGGTGTATGGTAGTTTTATGACCCCTGGGGATCTCCATCACAAATAGGTTTATTGGCTTTCTTTCTCCTGCGATGCATCCTATCTCATGTGACAATGATGTAGCCATGCCCTTAGATTTAGCATGTGTACTGCTTTAAAGTCAGTTTAAAATCACTTCACAACAGCAGAGCTTTGTAACTATACTTATCCAGGGAGTACAAATGGCATCAGTTACAGTTTAAGCAGATACCCGAGAGCAAGCTAACTGGGTTTTTTTTTAAGACAAGTTACTAAATATCTCTAATTCACTATTTTTGTTTTCTATATGCATCAGGTCTAGCTAGCAGGAGTGTTTTAATTTTATAACTTTTAATTTTATCAAACTATACATAACCATAAAAGCACAGAAACTGCCTAGATCATGTGCTATAATTAATAGACGCTAGCTGTTTTCTTACAGAAACCCCACTCAAATGTCAAATATTTGCCAAACTGTAAATGCAGGTATCAGCATTCTATTAACAGTTGGTATTGATTTTGCTCTGTGACAAGATTTTCATATTTTTTATTTTATTTTATTTTTTTACAAATGAAGTGTATAGTATGAAGCTGCAGCCTAGAGACTGCAAAATACTTTGAAGTCAGCTTTTCTCCTACCTGTGGTATGGCATGAAAGCAACAGGATGACAGACTATTCCAGCTACACATTTGATTCCATTTTACAGTGGTTCACTGCACTACAGATTTCGTGCATCACACTTTTTCAAATAATAAAACAAATATTCTCCAAACTAAATAACTCACAATACATATTTTTGTACTTTATTAAAAGTACACTTCACATTTGTAACAAAATAAATGAAAGTGATGTCACAGAGCAAAGTCAGCCCTGCCTCACAGTTCCTTGTAGCAGAATGATAGTACTTACATTTATGGTTTAGCAAATACTTGAGAGCTGAGTAGGTGCTCTGTAAGAAAATAGCTACAGTCTTTACTAATTATACCATTGGTGATCTGGGGCAATTTCTTTGCTTTTTATTGTTGTGTGTAGTTTGATGAAATAACATTTTAAATGAAATCACTTACAACTGCTAGCTAGACCTGACGCACACCGAAAACACAAATAATGAATTAAAGCTATTTAGCAGCTGCTTTCTTACAGAAACCCCAGTTAGCTTGCTCTCAGGTATCTGCTAAACTGTAACTGATACCATTTATGCTCCCTGGATAAGAACAGTTACAAAACTCTGCTGTTACGAACTAATTTTAAGGCCGTGCACATGCTAAATCTAAGGGCATGGTTACATCACTGTCACATGAGCCAGGGTGCATCATGGGAGAAAGAAGGCCAGTAAACCTATTTGTGATGAAGATCCCCAGCGGTCATAAAACTATCATATAACTAGCGGGCTAATTTAGGAAAAACTCATTACTAGCAGACATAGGGAAGGACACACTAGGACTTAACATACGTATCAAAACACTCTGCATAACGTATGTTTTTTGCAAATTCTGGGTGGACTACTCCTTTAACTATATATAAATGTATTTAAGCCTATGTTCCACTAAAACTTTTTCTGTGGGCATGGCAGAGGAAATCCAAGGCTGCGGTGACGGTGCTTTGTAGTTGAGACACTTGCTGACAACCAAAATCATGTGTACTCGCCTTGGAATTGCATTCTTCATTTCATTAGTTTCATGATCGAGGTGTGAAGAGAGTTGCCCATTACTGTAAAGTGTCAGGATGCCAGTTCAGATGTCACAAGGCAGATGCCTTTGAGCAGGAAATGATAGACTGTAATGTCTTCTAATTCTCTTGCTATCTGGATAAATTTGGTACAGAGGAGCATGGTTGCTTTAGTCATCATTTGTGAACCAGCTAAGTTTTGCCTGTTCTTGGGCAACGGATAAGCACCTTTCTTAAAACACTGCACTTTAAGTACAAGACAAACGATGTGTATTTGTTTGCAGATCACAATGGCACGCAGGCTGGCCAGGTGGATTATACTAAAGCTTGGGAAGAGTATTACAAGAAATTAGGTAAGTGTGATGCTCCTTTCACTGATGTTCAGGAGCATAGAAACATTACAAGGCTATGTAAATACAAAACACTCTTAAATGTCAACCCTCTAACACTGTTTCATGATTCCGGTAGTGAGATCTTAAATCATAGTGAGGATGTTCAGCTGCTGTTTTACAAAGGTATAAATGGAGTCCTGAATGCAGAGGCTTCATGAATGGAAGAGTTTGGGACTTGCAGAAGCAGTGCCGAATGGTTAAGGTTGGCTTTGCCTGCAGTGTTGAAAACAATACGTCTCTTTAAATTGGCATCCCATGTCTCTAACGTTTAATAACCCAGTGGCAGTGTTTTGCTAGTTTTGATATCTGGCTTGAAGGTGGATTTGCTGTAGATGTGTGGTTTCGTGTCTCATGCCCTGAAATGTACCATAGTAACATAGAAATTGACGGCAGATAAGGACCACAGGGCCCATCCAGTCTGCCCATTTCTTTTCTACCTTATAAATGTGCCATTGGCCTTTGCTCTGCCAGTGGCCTGTCTATTCATACTCATCTGTATTGCTCCCTTATGCCTGTTTGAAGCCCTGCACTGTATTCATAGCCACCACTTCCTGAGGTAGGTCGTTCCATGCATCCACCACCCTTTCTATGAAAAAGAATTTCCTCATATTCTCCTTTAATCGGCCTTCCTCTAATCTCATGCTGTGTCCTCTTGTCCTGCTATTTTTCTTATATTTAAACATGTTGGACTCTTTCACCTTGTTAATGCCCTTAAGGTGTTTGAATGTTTCGATCATATCACCTCTCTTCCTCCTTTGCTCAAGGGTATACCTGTTGAGCTCCGTTAATCTGTCCTCATATGTCATCTGATGCAGTCCCTGCACTATTTTGGTTGCCCTTCTCTGGACTGCCTCAATTTGGTTAATGTCCTTGTGAAGGTGTGGCCTCCAGTACTGCATGCAGTACTCCAGGTGGGGCCTAACCAGTGTCTTGTAAAGAGGGATTATTACCTCCCTCTTACGACTTGTGATACCCCTACTAATACACCCTAACATCCCTCTATCCTTACCTACTGCTTTAGAGGTCTGCTTGGATGATTTCAGGTCATCGGTGATGATGATGCCCAAGTCTGTTTCTTCCTTTGTGACTGCCAGCAACTCCCTTCCCGGCCTATAAGTGACTTCAGGGTTTCTCTTCCCTATGTGCATGATCTTGCACTTCTTTGCATTAAATCCCAGTTGTCACTCTTCTAACCATTTTGCTACTTTATCCAGATCTCTTCTCATTCTGCCACGCCATTTGGATCATCTACTCTGTTGCAGATCTTGGTGTCATCTGCAAACAGACAAGCCTTACCTTCTAGTCCATCTGCAATGTCACTAATGAAGATATTGAAGAGGACTGGCCCCAGGACTGATCCCTTAGGTACCCCACTTGTGACTTGCATCTCATCTGACTGTGTACCATTTACCACCACTCTCTGTTTTCTGCCCGTCAACCAGTTTGCCACCCAGCTGACCAACTTCTGACTCACCCCGAGCCTACCCAGCTTATTTATCAATCTTCTATGTGGAACAGTGTCAAAATGTGTGTTGCTGGAAACATTGTCCAAAACACCAGCCTAGACTTTGTGTATGTCCTTCAGAATAACTGCAGTTCTAGGGACGTGGATATGTTGTTAAATCCACACTTACTGGCAGGTTCCTTGCCGCTTTAAATCTTGCCGGAAGGTCTTCAAACTGGCTCCTCCCACCCACCCACCCAGATGGTAAAACTCTCAGCTCCGCCCCATGACGTCAGATGTTCCTTACTGCTTGGGAGCTCAGGTTCCCTCCTTCGCGCTCGGCGTTTTATGCCTGGATCCACACTCTTCAGTTAACCCGAAACTAATCCTAAAATTTACAGGACTTCGGTCTTTTTCCCTCGCGGCTGCGATGGACAAATTGGCTCCCGGCTTTCGTCGGTGCCCCTGTGTGCAGAAGATGTCCTGGGCCGACCGTCTACTACCTGGGGCTTGGCCATGATTCGCAGGCTTGCGATTTGTGCAAATCCTTTTCGGCTTCGGTCTTGGAGGACCGCACTGCTCGACTTCTTCTGGGGCGCCCTGAAAAACGGTATCCGGTCAAGTTGAAGGAGGCCCGTTGGGCGGTGTCTGCTGCAGCGTGCTCCGCTGAACAGTTGGAGCAGAAGATCACCCTCGAGGAGGAGGGGGCCCAGGCCGCGTCTTCTTCCTCCTCGGTCACAGCTTTTATCCCACTCTCCTTGGGCTCTTCATATACAGCTTCTTTAAAGGAGCTTTGCCAATCCCTCTCCACCAAGGGAGAAGGACCATCAGGACATTCCAGTCGGTCCAAGAAGAAGGACTCAAAAGGTAAGTCCCCCCATCGATGGTCATGGGAGCGGGAGAGATCCCCTTCACCGGATGGTCGACTTTCAACTTCGGTCGAGGTTGCAGCTAAGACCGCTGGCTTCACGGTGTCCCCGTCAGGTCAGCCGGCCAAGACACCCGTCGACGCAGTAGAAATTCTTCTCGAACCGTCGGACGGTTTGTCAGCTGGTGATGCCAACAACCCTACTTCACTGGTTCCCCCGGTGGAAACTGAGGACTTTGCCTGTGCTTCCTGTGCCGGAATCCCCGGTTAAGGTCCCTGTACCGAGGGAGGAATGGGTTTCCCCCGTCCCCTCTCTGACCCACCCTCTGAATCCCCAAAGGTCTCGGTCTCGGACCTCTTCCAGGTCCAGCCGGTCACGCCAACGTCGGAGGTCTCGGCACCATGGAAAGCGACGTCGTCGCTCATCCTCGTCATCCTCTTCGGACTATAGGTTCTGGCGCAAGTTGCGTCTGCACTATGAGGATTTAATGTGGCAGCAGCTCTTATTGTCCGGGAGTAAGCCGACTCCGTCACCTTCTCCGGCCATTAAGTGGCTGTCACCTGAGCGGCCGAAACAGCCCCTCGTAGTCGAGCCAAAACCAGCACCTGTTCGGCCAAAACCGGCTGCTCCACCATTGTGGTGGAACCTCCGCCTCCACAACCGAAGACTGGGGCCCCGACCAAGGATTCTCAGTCGGGTCAAGGCTTGCCCCATAGGTTGTCGGTCACCCTCACTTCCCGATCGACCTCGGCACGTGGAGGGTGGCTCAGGCGCTCTGCAGCTGTTCAGACTCCTTGGAGTCTGACGATGACGACTCCTTGTTCTCCAGGCCGCTTGACCTGGAGTCTGCAGGGGGTCAGTCGGTGGATGAGAGCCCATCCTCATTTTTAGGAATGCTTCGACTCATCTCAGAGTTCACTGGGATGAAGCTCGAACCGTTTCAAAACAGGCCAAGTATCCCCTCACGGAGATACTGGACCAAGGGGATTCCACTACGGAGGCCTTCCCAGTAGCCAAAGCCATTGTTCGCCTAGCCCTGGAGCTCTGGCAGCGGCCAGCTTCTTGTCCCGCACCTTCGACCAGGATGGCTTGAAAGTATGTGGTCCCTACCGGTTCACTCTCCGGTTTCTCGGAGCACCCCTCTGCAGAGGGGTTAGTGACCGATAGCGTTTTCCGGCATTTCGGGAACGCTCGGGATGTGGACAAGCCACCCGATAAGGAGTCCAAGAAATTGGACTACTCAGGGCGGAAGGTATACGCTGCTTCTTCCCTAGGCCTTCGTCAGGCTAGCTCGGCCGCTCCGATGGCACACTTTTCACACACCCTTTTGGGCTCCCTGGATGAGGTGATTCCTCATCTCCTGGCTGACCTTCAAACGACGGTCAAGCAGGTGCGGGATCAGGGAAGGGCGGTAGCTAAATAGCAGCTCCAAACTTCGTTGGACATTGCTGATTTGTGTGCCCGGTCAGTAGCGGCTGCAGTGGCCATGCGCCACAGAGCTTGGCTGCGGATCTCCACCTTTACAACTGATACCCAGCACAAGCTGGCAGATGTCCCCTTCCTGGGTACCCGGGGTGGAGGGTCATCTCCAACGAATCGAGAAGTCCAACGCCACCTTGGACTCGGTCACGTCTGGCCAGAAGGACAAAGGCCACCAGTAGCAGCGTAAGCCCTTTCGTCCTTCAGCCCCTGCGTCACATCTGGCCCAGCAACACCAGCATCAGGACCAGCAGGCTTGTGCCTGGCACCCCAAAGCCAAGCCTGCTACTTCCTCCAGCAGGAAGCCAGGAGGAAAAGGCCCAGGTGGCTCCTCGGTCGGCCTTTCCTCCAAGCCTGCCCAGTGACGGGTTGAGGGGTGTCACCCCCAGACTCATCACTCCTTCCTGGGTCGTCGTCTCTGGCTCCACCACTTCCTTTCCGCCTGGTTCGCTATCACCATGGACTGCTGGGCGTTGGAAGTGGAAGGCAGGGGTCTGCCTCTGGAATTCGAGCAGTTCCTCTCCTATCGAGCCGTCTCCCCATGGGGAGCTACAGGTTCCGCAGCCTCTCTGTAGGCTCATCGCGCCGATATTGCCTCACTCCTCCAGAAGGAGGTGATCAGGGAGGTGACAGACCCAGGGTTTGTGTCCAGGTACTTTCTGGTCCCAAAACGGACGGAGGGCTGGCGCCCCATTCTCGACCTACGTGACTTAAACATGTTTCTAAGGAATCGCACCTTTAGGATGGTCACTCTGGCTCAGATAATTCCATCCTTGGAATGAGGCATGTGGTTCTGTTCTCTGGACCTTAAGGACGCGTTCTTTCACGTCTCAATCTGTCCGTCTCACCAGCGATTCCTCCACTTCAGAGCAGAGGGGTCCCTTTACGAGTTCCGGGCCATGCCCTTTGGCCTCTCTCTCCAGCTCCCAGGGTCTTCACCAAATGCATGGTAGTGGTGACAGCATTCCTGCGGCGCCAAGGGGTCCGGGTGTACCCTTACCTGGACGACTGGCTGATTACAGCCCCCTCCATGTTGGAGTTGGAGCGGTCCCGGGATCTGGCCCTCCAGGTCTGCTCTCAGATTGGCCGCCTTATCAACAAGGCCAAGTCGGAACTCGTGCCATCGCAGGTGATTCAGTTCATCTGGGCAGAGCTCGACTCTCTTCGAGCCGGAGCGTGGCTCTCGGCGGACAGGGCTGAGGTCCTTTCCTCCTTTGCCCAGTCATTTCTGGTTGGGCAATTGCGCCCTGCCCAGGACTTCCTGTGCCTTCTGGGCCTCATGGCGGCCTGCACCAATGTGGTCCATTGGGCCCGATGGCATATGCGTCCCCTGCAATGAGGGCTGGCCCACCAGTGGTCACAGCGCTCCGGTCCTCTGGACCAGCCAGTGACAGTGACCCAGGAGATGTGGAACGGCCTCCAGTGGTGACTTGTTCCAGCTCATCTGCAGGAGGGTATCCCATTTGTCCTCCCCGAGCCAGCAGTCACTCTGATGACCAACGCGCCTCTGATGGGTTGGGGTGCCCATCTGGGGGAGCGCAGAGCCCACGGCCTCTGGTCCACTCAGGAGTCTCGATGCCACATCAACCTGCTGGAGCTTCGAGCAGTCCGACTAGCCCTCACCGCCTTCGCTCCGTTTGTACAGGGTCAAGTGGTCCAGGTCCAGACGGACAACACCACGACCATGTACTGCCTCAACCGACAGGGCGGGATGCACTCCTTGCCCCTGTGCAAGGAAGCTCTCTGCACTTGGTCTCTCGTGATCAGTCTGGAGGCGGATCTCCTAGCCATCCATGTGGCAGGAGCCTCCAACAGTCTGGCCGATGCCCTAAGCCGGATAGGCGCTGCATCTCACAAAGGGGTTTCTCCTGCCGGAGGTAGTACATGATCTGTTCTCCCACTGGGGCACCCCTCAGTTGGACCTGTTCGCCTCCAGGGAGAATGTGAAGCTGAGGCTGTTTCACACCCGCCCCCCTCAGCAGGGCTCACTGCAGGGGGATGCCTTCTCGAGGCCGTGGACCCCGGGCCTCTTCTACACCTTCCCTCCATTCTCCTTGATCCACAAGGTGCTTCTCAAGGTGAAGAGGGACCAGGCGAAGGTGATTCTATTAGACCCAGACTGGCCCCGCCTGTTCTGGTATCTAGATCTCCTCGGCCTCAGCTCCAGGCTCCTGAGGTGGCTTCCAGCCCGCCCGGACCTGATTTCAGTCAACAAGGGGAAGGTACTCCATCCGGACCTTCAATCCCTGCCCTTGACGGCCTGGTTCCTGAGCGGCTAGAGTTCCAGGCCTTGGATCTTTCCAACGAGGTCCTCAGCATTGTTGAGGTATCCCGTAAGGAGTCGACTAGAAAATGCTATGCCTCCAAATGGAAGAGATTCTCCATTTGGTGTCAGGAAAAGGGGTTGGACCCTTCCTTCTGTTCACTGGCTAGCATTCTGGACTACCTGTGGTCCCCTTCTCAGCTAGGGCTTCAGTCGACGACTCTCAAGTAGCACCTGGCAGCCATCTCTGCTTACCAGGCGCAGGCCAGCAAGCAGTCGGCACAGGAGAGGGTGGTCAGGCACTTTTTCAAAGGCCTTGATCACATATCCCCTCCGGTGCAAGAATCTCCACCTCCGTGGGATCTGCTGCTAGTATTGGCTAAGCTCATGGGGAAGCCATTCGAACCGATGCACAGGTGTGACATCTCTCACCTGTCATGGAAGACCGCCTTCTTGGTGGCTATCACATCAGCCAGAAGGATGGGAGAGCTCCAGGCGCTTTCCATCGAGTCTCCTTATCTGATCTTTCATAGGGACTAGGTTGTCCTGCACCCCCACCCAAAATTCCTTCTGACGGTGGTGTCGGGACTTTCAGCTTAACCAGGTGTTGACTCTGCCGGTGTTCTACCCCAGTCACACTTCGGAGGCCAAATATAGGCTCCATACTCTGGACCCTAGAAGAGCGCTCTCTTATTCTAAGGAGTGGACGGCTGAAGTTCGGGGAGAGGTTCGCCAGCTGTTTGTCACCTACGCTGAAGCTGCACTTGGCAGAGATGCAGCCAAGCGGACGATTGGCAGGTGGGTCACCTCCTGCATAGATCTCTGCTATAGGTTGGCTGGCATGGAGCCTCCCAAAGGGATGAGAGCTCATTCTACCCGCCATACCGCTGCTTCGGTGGCTACTTCTAGGGACGTCCCTATCCAGCAAATCTGCAAGGCTGCTACCTGGAAGTCAGCACACACCTTCATTACCCATTACTGCATCGACCTAGAGTCACGCCGGGATGCTGGTTTTGGGACCTCTGTTCTCCAGTCCTTATTCCCTAGGTAGGGGGTGCGCGCCTTGCCTCCCTCCTCCCGGAGAACTGCTAGGAGTCTGCCAATAAGTGTGGATTGAACAACATATCCACATCCCTAGAAATACAGGTTACTCACCTATAACAGGAGTTCTAGGAGTGGTATGCGTTGTTCATCCACACAACCCACCCGACCTCCCCGGCTTCGACGCGCAACATGGCTTCCAGTGGGCTAGATCTGGCATTATGGAGCAGAGCCAAGAGTTTTACCACCCGGGTGGGTGGGAGGAGCCAGCTTGAAGACCTTCCAGCAAGATTTAAAGCGGCAAAGAACCTGCCAATAAGTGTGGATGAACAACATATACCACTCCTAGAACTCCTGTTACAGGTGAGTAACCTGTATTTATTGCACTCGAAATTTGGAAGATATGAATTTAATATTTCAATGTGCAATAACAATATTGGTTGTAAATAGATGTGTTTAAGTAACATTAAAATGGGTCCAATGACATGTGAAATAAATGTTGAATAAAAGAAAGGGAACTAAATGACACTAAGCTTCTAATCATATGCTGTTTCGGCAACATGTATGGTTTTTTTGCACTCATCACTGTAACTCATTACACGTTTGCTATTTACATTTGATCCAATTTTATGATACCGTCACTTTAAGCGAGTTCACTATTTGAGTGGGTCTAAGATGTCACAATCCCCTGAGGAGGCGCATAAGCGCAAAACCATTTGGGATGATTGGACTGGTGTGAGTAACCCGTTTACTGTTTTTCTCTGTGTACTGCCTTAATGTCTATTAAAAGACTATTTGATTATAACTGCTTGGCGGTCGGTGCCATTCTTTTTTTGTTGAACCCACCCGCATGGGTGGTATCCTCCTCTGCACCACCCTGTGACACCAGATCTTCATTTCCACTGGAAGAAGCAGGTTCTCTCCATCACAGCTCTGTGCAGTCCCTATTGCTGTTTTTCCAAACTTCTAGGTCTTTGTTTGCTCCGTGTTTTTTTCCCATTGTTGTATCCTGGATTCCACCGTTTCTAAGTTGACGCCTGGTTTTAAGGTGTTCGTGCGTCCAGCAAATGTTGTGCACTGACCCTCTCGCCACGTGCATTTACTGCCTGGGCCACAAACACAGTCCCCAGGCTTGCAGTCTGTGCCACACTTTTCACCCCTCCACTTGATAGGGCCGGTATGCACGACTTGTTCTGAGCTGTCCGGATGAGAGGGATCCTCCCGTTCGGTCTACAGACGCTTGCCTGGCAGTCTCCTCGGCTGCAGGGTCCGCTGATCAGTTAGTGGCTTTTGATGAAGCTGCAGCTTTGACGCCTCTTTTACCAGGGCTTTCCGGGACTTATGCCAGTCCCTTCCTACCTTCAGGAGCGCCCTTCCTATGGCTCTGAATCCTTCAAAAAGGACTCCAAAGGGAAAGCTAAAAGCTGGCCCAGTGGCGCTGGACACCACACCGGCAGCCCAGGTTCGGGAACAAGCCTGCGTCCAGCAGGAGAGAGAGGATTGGCGTCCGGACTGCGGCTCCTCCTTTCAGGGAGTGAGGTTTGCCATCTCAATTGTCTACCTCCCTCTGGCAGGGGCTGGATGAGATGCAGTCGGGAGGCACTTTGCCAACATATGCGTCAGTGGGGTGGGGGGGCGGAGAAAATGAAGGAAAATGGAGCCGGTCTTCCACGAATCCTTGGAATCAGAGGGATTCCCCCATGCACTCCAGGCCTGTTGACAGTCTTTTAGTTACCGGGTTAGGCCCAGTAGGCACAGGTGCTTGTTTTCAGAGGCGACCCAGGAGTACTGGGGAGGTTAAGTGACTTTCTCGGAGTTACACAGTATGCAAGTGGAGGCTGTGGGAATTAAACCCAGGTCTGTTCACTGGATGCACCAATCACATTCACAGCTCATCGCTGTAACCTCTAGACCATACTTCCAGCCCCAGTCAACCTGGAGTAGGGCAAGGATTTGTTGACCGACGATGGTCCTACATCTTTTGGGGCCATGGTCCGCCTGATTTTGGAGGCTGTAGGGATCCAGTTAGAACCTGTATAGAAACGGGCCAAGTATCCCCTCATTGAAATCCTCGACTGGGATAGATTCCCCTGGGTAACCTTCCTGTTGGCTAAGGTCATCCATGGGCCTACATTGGAGCTGTGGCAATGTCCAGCCTCTTGCGGTACTCAGTCAGCCCGAATGGCCCACAAGTATGCAGTCCCTACAGGTTCCCTCTCCGGGTTTTCTGAACACCCCTTGGTGTTCTGATGGACAGGTAATGTTGGGGGAGATGAAAAGACCCCAACAAGGGATCCAGGAAGTTGGAGCATGTGGCCAAGAATGTGTATGCAGCCTCTTCTCTCGGCCTTAGGCAGGCTAGTTCAGCCTTTGTGATGGCCCACTTCACCCATGCCTTGCTGGGCACTTATGACCATGTGCTTCTTCAGCTCCCAGATGACGTTCAGATGATGGTCAAGCAAGTCCAAGACCAAGGCTGCGCTGTTGCTAAACAACTCCAGCCAGCCATGGACATTTGCAACTCCTGTACCAGGTCCTTGGCTGCAGCTGTGGCTATGCGCCGCCGGGCTTGGCTGAAGATCTCCATGTTCATGGCGGATACCTAGCACAAGTTGGCAGATGGCCCCTTCCTGGGCACCGACTTGTTCGGGCCAGGGTGGATGGTCATCTCACTAGGATTGAGAAATCCAGTGCCACCCTGGGCATCATCACCTTGTCCCAAAAGGACATTAAGGATTCTTGGCCCCAGAAGAAACCCTTTCGGCCCCACTCTACTCCTGCGGCCAAGCTGTCCCAGCCACAGGCTGGGCACCAGCAGGCCTGGTGTCCCAGACCCAAGTCTGTTGCTTCCATGGTCCGGAATCGTGGTGGTCGAGGTCCAGCCGCATCCTCTGGCTCTGCCTCCAAGTCTTCCTAGTCACGAGTTAGGGGGTGCCCCTCCCTGCCCGTCCTGTCTCCCCTAGATCTTTCCATGGGGAGTCTGGCTCCACTACTTTCTTTCCGCCTGGTCCAGTGTTACCATTGATAAGTGGTTGGTCAAGGCTTGCCTCTGGAGTTCAAAGCTCTTCCGCTCAGCCAAGCTCACATCCTGAGGATGCAGTGTCCACTAACATGTCCACTCTTTGGGAGGACATCTCCCAGCTCCTCCGAGAAGAGGTGGTAGTTTGTGTCCCAGATCCCCCAACCGATCCACTGTTCATCACCAGATATTTTCTGGTCCCGAACCAAATGGGGGGCTGCACTCCATCTTGGATCTGCATGACCTGAACAAATTTCTGCAGTCGCACACCTTCAGAATGGTCACTCTGAACCTGATCATTCCGTCCCTGGAGCAGGGCATGTGATTCTGCTCCCTGGACCTTCAGGACACCACCTTCCACGTTTCCATCCATCTATCCCACTGGCGGTTCCTCCTGTTCCACATAGAAGGGACCTTGTACAAATTCCAAGCCATGACCTTTGGCTTCTCCTCGGCCCCCGGGGTCTTCACCAAATGCATTGCAGTGATGGCAGCTTTCCTGAGGCGCCAACGGGTCCAGGTATACCTGTACCTGGATGATTGGCTGATTGTAGGCCTCTCCAGGGTGGACATGTAGTGGTCCAGGGACCTGGTCCTCCAGACCTGCTTATGTCTTGGCCTCCTGATCAGTGAGGCCAAGTCAGAACTCATCCCCTCGCAGGTGATTCATTCCATCGGGGTGGAGCTGGACTCTTGCCGAGTCTGACTCTGGCGGACAGGGTGGAGGATCTTACCTCCTTCACCTGATCATTTCAGGTTGGGCAGCTGTGCCCTGCCAGGGATTTCCTGTGCCTTCTGGGGTTCATGGTGGCCTGCACCAGCGTGGTCCGTTGGGCCCGTAGGAGCCTGCATCCCCTGCAGTGGTGCCTGGCCCACCAGTGGTCTCGGCATCTGTGGCTGGTCCTGGAAAATCTCCAGGAAGGAGTCCAGTTTATCCGCCAAGAGCCAGCAGCCACTCTCACGATCGACACCTCCCTGATGGGCTGGGGTGCTTATCTTCGGGAGCACAGAGTCCATGGCCTTTGGTCCTCTGAGAAGTCCCGATGTCTCATCAACCAGCTGGAGCTCCGGGCAGTGCGCCTTACAGTTGACAGCCTTTGCTGCCCATTTTCAGGGCCAGGTCATCCAGGTCCAAATGGACAACACAACAACCACGAACTACTGCAACAAGCAAGACGAAACACATTCCCACCCATTATGCCTGGAAGCCCTCCGCACCTGGACCCTCATGCATAGTCTGAACACTGACCTTCTGGCAATTCATGTGGCCAGGATGTCCAGCCTGCTGGCAGATGCTCTCCACCGGATTGAGGAAGCAGCTCACGAGTGATCTGCACACCGGGGTGGTAGACTGGCTGTTCTCCTGGTGGAGCACTGCTCAGGTGGACCTGTTCACCTCCCAGGAGAATGCCAAGCTGAGGCTGTTTTGTGCCCACCCCCCTCAGCAGGGTACACTGCAGGGGGTTGCCTTTGCGAGGCTCTGGACCCCGGGCCTCCTTTGTCTTCCCTCCCTTTCCTCTTATCCACATCCTGATCAAAGCCCAGAGGGACAAGGCATGGATGATCTTGGTGGCTCTCAACTGGCCACACCAGTTGCGGTACCCTGATCCCCTCAGCCTCAGCAGCAGGTCTTCCTGGCATCTGCGACTTCGCCCGGACCTGCTCTCCTGCTCCCAGGGGAAGTTCCTACACCCAGACCTTCAATCCCTGAACCTGGCAGCCTGGCTCCTGAGTGGGTAGAGCTCCAGGCTCTGGGGGTCTCCAACAAGGTGCTTCATGTGGTGGAGGCCTCTCAGAAAGAGTTGACTTGTCAGTGCTGTGCCTTCAAATGGAAGAGATTCTCCATCTGGTTCCACGGCAAGGAGCTGGACTCCTGTCCTGCCCCGTGGCTAGCATCCTCAACTACTTATGGTCCCCTCTCTTGGTTGGGCCTTCAGTTGACGACCCTCAAGGTGTACCTGGCAGCCATCTTTGCATACTGGACGTGGGCTGGTATGCCAGTGGTGACACAGAAGCTGGTTAGGTGCTTCTTTAAGGGCCTTGACCACATTTTCCTTCCGGTGCATGAACCACCACCACCACCTTGGGACTTGTTGCTGGTCTTGGCGATGCCCGTGGATAAGCTATTCGAACCAACATACAGATGTGAGATGTCACACCTGTCATGGAAGACCGCCTTCTTGGTGGCCATCTCATCCGCCAGAAGGGTCAGTGAGCTCCAGGTGATCTCGGTGGAATCTTCTTACCTGGTCTTCCACAGGAACAAGGTTTTCCTTCGCCCCAATGAAGTTCCTTCCGAAGGTTGTCTTGGAGTTTCACCTTAACCAGGGGATCAGTCTCCCAGTGTACCCCACACCTCAGTGGCCGAGCACAGGCTTCATTCTCTGGACCTGAGGTGAGCGCTTGCCTACTATAAGGAGAGCATGGCTGGAGTTCAGGGAGAGGTTCACCAGCTGTTTGTCACTTTCACTGAAGCTGCACCTGGCAGACTGGCAGCAGAGTGGCCGATTGGCAGGTGGATAGTCTCCTACATCGACCTCTGCTATAGGTTGGCTAGTAGGGAGCATCCAGTAGGGCTTGGGGCTCCTTCCACCAGGCAAAACGCAGCATCAGTGGCTGCTTCCAGGGACGTCCCTATCCAGGAGATATGCAGGGCTGCTATGTGAAAGGCAGCACATATCTTTATCTCCCATCACCACATTGACCTTGAGTTAAGCCACAGTGCTGGTTTTGGGGCCTCGGGTCTCCAATCTCTGTTCCATAAATAAGGGTGTGCGCCTCCTCTCTCTCCCCCAGGAGAACTGCTAGGAGTCTGCCAGAAGTGTGGATAAGTTACTTATATCTACGTCCCTAGAAAAAACAAGATCTTCCTGGACGTAAAGTCTCCACCACTCATTCACACTAATGGGAACTGCACCGGAAGCACTAGGACCCAGCGGAGCAAACTTTTACTAGAGATTAGGCACCAAGAGATGGGCCAGCGAGGGCAACACGTGAGCTTCCAGCTTGACGGTAATGACTGTCTCGGCGACCCTCCAGCTGCTCTCAGTTCCTTTTCCCCACCGTCTGGTGTACTTCAGTGACTGCGTCGCTCACCCAACGGGAGTCAAACTTCAGACTAGCAGCATAGTTTTTCAGTTTTATTGTTTTGTAGTAATATGTCGAATAAAGCATCTTAGTTCATTTATTCTTATTTAAGGAAGAAGTCTCAGCCTACATTAACAGAGTCGACCATGAGTGGGTCAGGTGACGGAAGGGAGACTTCGTATGAAAGCTGTTAAGTCAGCCCGGCTGGGTCCAATCCGCCACCTTCTCTGGGGGGGGGTGTCTGACAACGGACAATCCAGTGCCCGAGGGGGTGGGCGGTCCCCTTGAAAGCATAAAAGTAAATGGTCTCACTCTCAGCACCGTTCAGTCTCTAGCTCTTCTTCGGCCCACGGGTCAAAAAAGACAAGGCGTCACTCGAGGTGGCCCTCTGATATGTCTGCACGTAGATGGTCAGTTATTGGGGCTAGTTGCCGGTCTCCTCCTTCGGAGTTTCTGTTTATGGTAGCCGACGTCTTCAACATCGGAGTCCTACCCCGCCCTCTGGTAGGTCTTCAGATGAGCAGTTTCATCAGTGGGCTGCTCTTATGGAGCAGTGGGCTCGGAGGTTGGTCCAGCTGCCTGGCCCGGTCACTCAGGGGCCTTCGGGCTTTTTGGGAGATCAGGTAGGGCGGTTGAGCCTCCCTAGTCACGCAGCGCCATCTTGGTGCCGTCGACTCCGCGCTTAGGTGTCCCCACACACACACACACACGACGGGCGGGAGGCCACACCGATGCCTCTGTCTCCTGGCATTCATCCTTCTTTTTCCTCAAATCCTGTTTTTCAGAGTCCTGGGATGTTTTCGACACCCTCGGCGTCGATAGCACGCTCGGCGCTGTCTTTGGCCCAGACACGTCTGTCAGCGCCATGCGGCCTCTCAGCACCGTGCGTGTTTTCGGGGCCGTGCTCTTCTTCAGCGCTGAGACCTGTTAGGGCATCATCCAGTCTTCAGGGCTCCTCCTCTTTGAATCCTTTTCCTTCCTCATTTCCTTCTGATTTTCACTCCTTTCCTGTTCATACAGTCCCTCCTAGGCTGTCAGGAGATGACATTGAGCCTGACACAGAACTTAGGTTGGGTGACTATGTGGAAGGAACAGGATCTATTCCTGCTGCAGAGCCTGTGGTAGAGGACCTGTCATTTAAGTCTCTGCTGAAAAACTTGAATTCCACTCTTTCTCTCCAAACTACATATATCGATCCTGGGAAACTGTTAAGACTCCAGTACCTCCATGTTCCAGAGATCCCTGTGGATTTGACTCCTCCGGTACAGCCCTCCTTTGAGACACTTTCTCAAATGGTATGGAATAATCCTGCTCTCATTCCTTCTGTGGCTAAGTCCATAGATAGGAAATATGCTGCTCCCAAGGATCGACCCATTTTGGCATCCCAAGCCTTTGCGGATCCTGTTGTAGTCTTGGCAGAGAATGATAAGGTCGTCCTTCCCCAGACTACTACAGCTTGACCTATTAACAAAGAATCTCGTAAAATAGACACTTTAGGTAAGAGAGTCTTTGCTGCTTCCACCTTAGGTATGCGTATTGCCAGCTACCAAGGCTATTTCTCGCAATATGAATATATCCTTTGGCATTCACTCAAACAAATGGTTAAAGCTCTGCTGGAATCGGACACTAATTCAGAGCTTCTTTAAACCATAACCAGGGGTATCGAGTCCAACAACCAGCAGGTTAAAGCATCTATGGACGCCTTCAATACTGCCTCCCGTGCGGCGGCGGCGGGCATTTGTACCCGCCGTCATTCCTGGCTGCGCACTTCAGGTTTCACGAATGATGCCCAGCAACAGCTAATGGCGTTGCCTTTCGATGGTGTGTATCTCTTTGGCCCTCAAGTAGAACAGGCTCTAGAGGCCACACAAAAGACTAGGTCAGCCATTGAATTGGCTCGACCTCCTCCCGTCCCCTCTCAAGGGGGTGTTAATAAACACCAGTTTCATAACCATCAGTCCTTTCGAGGCAAAGGCAGGGGAAGTTTTAATAGAAACCAAGCCCCCTCCAGCCTCAAAAGAAAACGCAGCAGAAGGCGCTAGGACCCAAAGCGCCTAGTGCCGCCTTCTGAGTTGTTGGCCCAAGTACCACCTCAGCTGCCCAAGGGGGACTCTTCCTCAGCGGTGGGAGGTCATCTGACTCACCTTTACAATCAATGGAAGTCCATAACCTCAGACAAATGGGTCCTCCGGATAATTTGCGAGGGGTATTCCCTCAGTCTTTTGGAGACTTCTCTGGATCGTCCCCCCAAGCCCAGGCTGTCAGTTATTCAGTCAGAACTTCTCGCCTCCGAGATACAAGACCTTCTGAACAACAGGGCAGTGGAAGTAGTTCCGCTGGATCAACGGAACACAGGGTTCTACTACCCATTACTTTCTGGTTCCAGAGAAAACCAGGGGCATGCACCCCATTTTGGACCTCAGAAAATTAAACAAATTCCTTTCCAAGGAAAAATTAAAAACGATATCACTAGGTACCCTGTTAACTTTGCTTTATCAACACGACTGGTTAGCCTCCCTGGACATGCAGGATGCTTACCAGCACATTCCTATATGCACAAAGCATCACAAATACCTAAGGTTCGTGGCTTTGGGACAGCATTATCAGTTCAGAGTCCTGCCCTTTGGGATATCCTCGGCGCCGCAAGTTTTTACAAAGTGTTGTGCAATTCTCGCAGCGCATCTCAGAAAAATCGGAATACAAGTGTTCCCATATCTGGACAATTGGCTTCTAGCAAGTCCTTCCAGGCAGGTAACTGTAGACGCCATAGCCACGGCTTCACACTTTCTTACGTCCATGGGAATCCTGCTAAACCTCAAAAAATCGCAGCTGCAGCCCTCCCAGAGGCTCCTTTTCATAGGGACTCTCCTGGACACCACCTGTGCGAAAACATTTCTTCCAGAGAACAGGAGGCGCAATATCCTTCAGATGGCCCGATACATCGGAGAAAGCAGCTCGGTGACAGCTCTCTCGATGCAACGGATGCTATGTCTCATGGCATCCTCTGTGTTCATTGTATCCCCAGCATGCCTCCACATGAGAACCTCTCAGTGGATGCTCAGTACTCAGTGGTCCCCGACCACTCACCCTCGGTCCTTTCTCATCAAGGTGACAGAATCTCTGAAGAGATCACTCACCTGGTGGTCGCAAGAGGACAATCTTCTGGAAGGATACCCCTTTGCTCCTTTGGATCATCAGATTTCCATTACCACGGATGCGTCCCTGATGGGGTGGGGAGCTCACTTTCAGACTCTTCACTCAAGGTACATGGACCCAGGTCGAGTCCCAGCTTCACATAAATGTCTTAGAAATGAGAGCCATCCTTTATGCAGTCCGGGCTTTGAAGGACATTCTCTTTCACAAGAGCATTCTCCTTCAAACAGACAACAAAGCAGTGATGTATTACATCAACAAGCAGGGCGGTGCTCACTCTTACCCCTTATGCAGGGAAGTGATGAGGGTGTGTGAATGGTGCTTAGAGCACAAGGCTCTAATTCATGCGGTCTACCTGCCGGGGGTGCAGAACGAACTGGCAGACCGTCTCAGCAGAACAGAGACAGATCCTCACGAATGGTCTCTCGACTCAGCCATAGCTCAGTCGCTATTCGCAGAGTGGGGAACTCCAGACCTGGACCTTTTTGCATCCCCACTCAACACAAAACTGCCTCTCTTCTGCTCCAGAGATCCAGGGCCTGGCATTTTCTGTCAGGATGCGTTCAGGCTGCGGTGGACAAAACTTTCTATACACCTTTCCGCCTCTTCCTCTAATTCAGAGAATACTTCTCAAATTCGAGTCCCAGGGGGACAAAATGATCCTTATTGCTCCCTTCTTGCCTCAACAGATATGGTTTTCACTACTCAACAGTATGTCGGAAACTCCTCAGAAACCGCTTCCCCTTCAGACTCAGGGGCCTGTGGTCCATCCCACTCTGAGGTCTCTTCATCTTCACGCTTGGCTCCTGAAGAGATGGAAGTGAACAGGTTCAATGTCTCTCGCAGGGTTTCAGATATTCTTCTGGCTGTACGCAAGCCAGCCACTAGGAAAATGTACACAGCCAAATGGAAGCGTTTCTCACTCTGGTGTGCAAAATCCTCTTTGAATCCTTTTTCCTGCCCACCAGATAAAGTTCTAGCGTACCTTTTAGACCTCGCAAATTCAGGTCTGCAATACTCTACAGTTAAGGTTCACCTTTGTGCCATTTTAGCTTATCATGAGCCAGTACTTGTCACTGGCTCAGTTACCTGTGGTTAAGAGGTTTCTTAAGGGAATTCTGCATACCAGACCTCCTATAAGACGTCCAGTCGGAGCCTGGGATATTAATCTGGTACTAGACATGCTCTCTCGAAAATGTTTCGAGCCTCTAGCTACCTGTGAGTTAAAATTTCTCACTTGGAAGACCGCCTTCCTAGTGGCCATTACCTCAGCCCGGAGGGTGTCTGAGATACATGCCTTGGTCACAGACCCTCCATATACTGTGTTTCATAAAGACAAAGTAGTTCTTAGGACCCATCCTAATTTTCTACCTAAGGTTGTTTCAGAATTCCATCTAAACCAACCTCTGGGCCTTCCATCTTACTTTGTAAACTTCCAAAATGAAGGAGAGCATTGTCTTCATTCCTTGGATGTCAAAAGAGCTTCGCATTTCTATCTAGACAGAACAAAAGACTTTCTTAAAGCTCAACAACTGTTAGTTTCCTTCAGCGAGACCCGGCTGGGTCAGCCTGTCGCTATCAGGTGTATTTCTGCATAGTTGGTGGCATGCCTTCGCCACTGTTATTCCATGGCGCAGGTTAAGCTGGAGGGCAGAGTGTACGCTCACTCTACTAGAGTGGTCGCGGCATCCCTAGTGGAAATCCGCAACGTGCCCATTGCAGATATTTGCAATGCAGCCACCTGGAGCTCAGTGCATACTTTTGTCAAACACTATGCCCTGGATGTCCATGCCAGACGACATCTTTCTTTTGGCAGAACCATCCTTAATGGACTCCTGCTCTAAAACTGTGAGCTCTTGGTCTCTCCTGCTGCCCTCTCGGGGGATTATTAGCTCGGTACTCTCCCATAAGTGTGAATGAGTGGTGGAGACTTTATGTCCAGGAAGATATGGATATTACATACCTACCGTAATTCTTGATCTTCTTGGACGAGTCTCCACCACTCATTCACACGCCCACCCACCATCCCCCAAGCTCACCTCTATTGTTGGTCTTCACTCCCTCAATCTTTAGGCTGTGAGGACTTCCTTGTTGATCCTTCTTATACGGGTCATCCCGTATGTCCGTTTTTTGATTGGGCTATCCTTCTAGGTTAGTTATGCTGCACCTCCTCGGAAAAAAAGGTACTGAGGTGGTTGGAGGTTCGACGCCGAGATGGTCATTACTGCACGAGCTGGGGCTCGTGGTGCCGCTCCTCGCGGCTCCATCTCTGCCGCCAACCCTCTAGCAAAAAGTTGCTCCCACTGGGTCCTAGTGCCTCCGGCGCAGTTCCCATTAGTGTGAATGAGTGGTGGAGACTCGTCCAAGAAGAGCAAGAATTACGATAGGTATGTAATTTCCATTTACTCACCTGTAACTGTAGTTCTAGGAGTGGTATATGGTGTACATCCACACAACCCACCCGACCCTGACCCCCAGGCAAGTGGCACGCTGGTCTGGCTTCCAGCGGGTCAGATCTGGCATCACGGGGCAGTGCCGAGGAGGATACTACTTGGGTGCGTTGGAGGAGCCAGTTTAAAGACCCTCTGACAAGATTTAAAGGGAAAGGAATTCTGCCAGAAGTGTGGATGTATACCATATACCACTCCTAGAACTACAGTTACAGTTGAGTAACTTGTTTTCATCCAGTCCGGGGCGGGGTGGGGGAGCTTGTCTTACCCGCAGACCAGTGTGTGCTCTAATATAATTTATGCATGCAAGCATATAGTTATCTGTAGGGGAATTTTTATATCTAGTTGCCTGTTGAAGTCAAAGTGTATATATACAGTGTGAATATAAATGACAATCGTGGAGTGTGAGTTGTAATATCTGAAAAGTCAAGCTGATGTATCTGATGTCATTGAGTGTTCATTGCCCTGCTGTTCATTACAGACAGAAGGGCTTCATAGTCGAAGGTCAGCTCTGAAAGAAATTTGAGAAAAGTTAGGTCTCTACGTTTGCATGAACAAATGTAATCTTTTGTTTAGGTTTTGTTCAACAGCCATCATCAGGTAAGCCAAACAATATACAACTCTTTCCAGAGTAACGAGTGCAGTAGCACTGATGTGCTACCTTTGTGGATTTGTATTTGCAGTATGCACACTACAAGACATGCACACTTGTCACTGCAGATAGAGATCCATGGTACTCAAATCATAGCACTGCTTCTGTGTGTGCAGAAGGCAAAGGCCCCTGCAGCCACAGATGAAAATCCATGATACCCAAATTACAAGAGTTCTTTTGTCTGCAGAGATGTTGAACTTCTGTAGCCTCAGGTTCTCGTGTACACTGT
The DNA here is from genome assembly GCA_016271365.2 of Neoceratodus forsteri. Taxonomy (NCBI): domain Eukaryota; kingdom Metazoa; phylum Chordata; order Ceratodontiformes; family Ceratodontidae; genus Neoceratodus; species Neoceratodus forsteri. The sequence goes on from JADMNL010000022.1 coordinate 494,614,494, forward strand.
AAGACATGCACACAGTTGACTGGCCTGTGCATCTGCAGCCACAGGTGTAAGACATACGCGCTGACCTCTGGCTGTAGAAGCGTGGGCACCACAAAATGCATGGTACAAAAAAAAAAAATTACTCACCATAGTAATCTTGTTTCTTCAACGGGATTACTCATTATGATTAAAATTAATGCAGTCAGCCTCCTGTGTTGAACTGCCCGGAGAAATGAAATTTTATGCAAATTATCAAATTCTCAATTGGCTCGTGCCACTTTCAAACTACTGCCCTAGCAACTGTTGCACTCTGAGTGCTTCAGATTCTTACGGAGCCTAACTGGATAAAAGACCCACTAGCTAAAACTAACAACATTAAATAACATTTTTGCCCGTTCAGGTCAAAACATCCTTAACCAACAAACCTAAGAAACTTTAAGACCACCTGGACACCAACTGGTTAAACAAAGTGAGTCTCTACCTTAGCCTATATATGAGAAAAAGAAAAAACACCTTAATGCAGGGATGCAGAGCAACTTCTATAGGTTCTAGTAGGGGAGGTAGGGAGGATTTTTAATCATAATGAGTGATCCCTTTGAAGAAACAAGATTACTATGGTGAGTAATTTTTCCTTCTAATCCCAGGAATCGCTCATTATGATTAAACTTAATGCAGACGACCAAGCATTACCTTTGGAGGTTTGGCAGAGACCCTAGTTAGGAAACGGGCTCTGCAGTACTGCTGTACCAAACCTAGCATCACCTCTGGCTTGTAAGTCTAGGCTATAATGCTTTTGTGAAGGTGTGTACAGATTTCCATGTAGCTGCTTTGCAGATTTCCAGTAGTGGAATTTCTTTTGAAGCTGCCACTGAAGCAGCTGTGCCCCTAGTGGAGTGTGCCTTCAGGCCCAGAGGAACCGGTTTACCCACCTTACTATAACAAAACTGTATACATGCTACTATCCAGCGAGCAGTTGTACATTTTGTTGCAACCCTGCCCTTACCAACTTCACCATATGTAAGGAAGAGCTGTGATTGACTTGTCCTGTAAGACTTGGTTCTGTCAATGTAGTGGCTAAGTGCCAATGTGACATCAAGGGAATGAAATCTCCTTTCTGGAGAACTAGAGTTGTCTGTAAAGAAGACAGGTAGAGTGATAGACTGATTCAAGTGAAAATCAGAGACCACCTTGGGAAGAAATTTTCTGTTAGTCCTAATGACCACCTTGTCCCTGTGGAGTGAGATGTAGTCCACATCTGTGCACTGATCCTTCTGGCTGAAGTAATGGCAACCAGGAAAACAGTTTTCCAAGTGACCTACTTCGAATCTGCAGTTGCCATGGGTTCGAATGGTGTGTCCATGACTTTAGCAATGCAAACATTTAGATTCCAGGCAGGAACTGGTTTACCTCAGGGGAGGGTGCAGAAGATTAAGGCCTTTAAAATATTTTCTAAATACTGGATGAGAGGCCACAGACCTCTCCTTACCAACTGACAGGTAAGCAGAGAGTGAAGCTAAGTGGACCTTGAGGGTAGAAGGCTTCAGACCTAAGGAATGTAAATGTGTAAGATAATCTAGAAGAATAGCCAAATCAGACCTGACTGGGGTCACACCCTGACCTGTGCACCGTATAGTAAATCTTTTCCACTTAGAGAAATATGTCTTCTTAGTAGACTGCTTCCTGGAACCCCTAAGAACTGTCAGCACCTGTTCTGACAGGTTAAGGTTAGCAAATCCTAAGTCTTCAAGAGCCATGCCTTGAGTCTCAGTGATTTGAGATTGGGGTACAGGATCCTGCCCTACGAGGAGGTAGCAAGTTGTGCATCCTGGGCAGGTGGATAGGGGGAACCACTGACGGAGACAGTAGAAGAGTACTAATGCTGTCTCTCCCAATCCGGAGCCACCAGTATAATTTTTGCTGGTTGGGACCTCAATTTCAGTAGGGTCCTGAATATCATAGGAAGGGGGGAAATGCATATAGAAACCTCCCTGTCTAATCCAGGGGAATTGTGCCTCTTAGAGGAGGCCTGCAGCAGTACATTGGAAGCTGGTGGTTTTCTGTGGAGGCAAAGAGATGCACCTCTGGAATGCCCCATTTCCTGAAAATTGTACTGAGAACCTGAGCATTCAGGCACCACTCGTGGTGGTCTTGACTTATACTGCTGAGAGAGTATGCCAATACAGTGTCCTTCCTTGGAAGGTGTATGGCTGACAGGGATACTCTCATGGAGTATACCAGGGACCATAGTCTCATTGCATCTATGCACAGCAGATCTGACCTGGTACCTCCTTGCTTGTTGATGTAATACATGGTTGTGGTGTTGTCTGTTCTGACTTGCACCACCTTGTTTTGCAGGTAAGGAGCAAATGTTTTTAGAGCCAGGTAAACAGCCCTGAGCTCCAAGAGAGTTTATGTGCAACAGAGACTCTTGGGACCAGGTGCCACTGGTTGTGTGCTCCAACATGTGTGCCCCCCAACCTAGAAGTGAGACATCTGTTGCAAGGATTATTGAGGGGTGTTCCCTTATAAAAGGTACACTCACTCTGAGGTTGTGCTTGTCCAACCACCATTGTAAAGCTTGGACTAAGCTTTTTGTGACTGGAACCAGTTTGGACATAGGATCCGTCCTTTGAGACCAGTACTGTCTGAGATAGAACTGAATATCTCTCATTTGATACCTGGAGCCCATTACCACTGCCATGGCAGATGCCATGTGGCCCAGCAGCCTGAGAAATTCTCTGGCTGATTTGGGTCTCCCGGACGCACAGGATTTTGCAATCCACAGAATGCTTGTCATCCTGTCTTGTGGCAGGAAGACTCTGCCTTGTCTGGTGTTTAATTCTGCTCCAATAAACTCCAGCACCTGGAGTGTTACCTGCTGAGATTTCTGTTCGTTGATCAGAAATCCCAGGGATGCTCGTGTAGATTTTGTTAGTGCCAGTGACTGTGCTGCATGCTGCAGGGACTGTTCTACTACTAACCAGTCATCCAGATGGGGAAGACTGTTACCCCTTGTTTCCTCAAACTCTACCACCTCTGATAGGCACTTTGTAAAAACTCTTGGTGCCAGAGTTAGCCCAAAAGGGAGCGCTGCAAACTGATAATGGCCTGACGCCAGCCTGAATCTCAAGAATTTTCTTTGAGATGGTCTGATGGGAATGTGGAGATAAGCATCCCTTAAATCTACGGAGGCTAGCCAGTCTCCCTTTTGCAATGAGGGAATGATTATTGCAAGAGTGACCATTTTGAAACTTGGTTTCAAAATGTACTTGTTCAGAAGTCTTGGATCCAAAATAGGTTGCCAATCCCCAGTTTTCTTCCTTATGAGGAAGTACGTGGAATAAAACCTTTGCCTCTGCTTATCAAATGCACTACCTCTACTACTTTGATTGCCAGTAGATGCTTTACCTCTGCCTCCAACAGAATCCTATGTGCAGTTGATGGAGCAAAGGTTCTTGTTCTCAGCTTTGGAAGTGATTTGAAATGGAGTGCCAGGCCCTGGCTCACTACCTCCAACACCCACTTGTCTGTGGTGATGGAATGCCAAGCGTGAAGGTAATGAGCCAGTCTGCCACCTACTGGTGGTCCTGAAATAGGGGATGCGACCTACACTAGCCCGTCAGGGGTTCTGTGTGGGCTGTTCCTGAACCTGTGGTGCAGGGGCCATTCTTCTCATGACTCTCCTGCCCCTTTCTCTAAAATAACCTCTGGCCTGCTGTTGAGGCTGAGAGGCCTACCCTTGAAAGTAAGGTCTGGGGTAAGAACCCCTACCTCTGCCTCCCCTACTCTGGGGTCTGCAAAAGGTGGAAGTCCTATCTTTGGAATTGCTCCAATAGGTGGATTTATATTCCTCCACCTTCTTCATATATGCGTCTGTCTTATCCCCAAACAAAGAGTTGTTTTCCAGGGGAAAATCCATTGCTTTAGCCTGTGTGTCTAAAGTTAGGTTGGTGGCTCTAAACCAAGCGAACCTCCTAAGTGAAACAGAGAAAGCCATTAACCTGGATGCAGTATCATTGGCATCCACTGCCATATGAAATTGGTACTTGGTAGCATCAAGTGCAGCCCTTGCTGTATCCTGTAAGTCTTCAGCCACTTCACCTGAAACCTTATCAGTCAAAGCTAGAACAGAGTTCCATAGAGCTTTTTGGTACTGCACTGAATATGCCATGTAATTGGCCTGCTTAGATTTTAGCAAGGCATTCGACACAGTCTCACACAAAAGATTAATATACAAGTTGGCCAGCCTTGGAGTGGGTCCCAAGGTGGTAGCCTGGATAAAAAACTAGCTGGACAACAGGACACAAAGGGTAATAGTAAACGGAGTCCACAGTGAAGAAAAGAGGGTAACTAGCGGGGTACCGCAGGGTTCGCTACTGGGACCAGTCCTCTTTAATATCTTTAAGTGACATTGGAGAGCACCTGGAAGGAAAGGTATGCCTCTTTGCAGATGACACAAAGATCTGCAACAGGGTTGATACACAAGGTGGGGTGGAAATGAAAAGGGACTTGGCAAGGTTGGAAGAATGGGCAAATATGTGGCAGCTCAGATTCAGTGCAAAGAAGTGCAAGGTAATGCATCTGGGAAACAAAAACCCAGGGGAAGAGTACATGATGGGGGGGTGAGTTAATAACAAAAACCGAAAGAGACCTAGGAGTAATTATATCAGATGACCTAAAAGTGGGTAAGCAGTGTGAGAAGGCAGTAAGGAGGGCTGGGGGGATACTGGGATGCATAGGGAGAGGCATCAACAGTAGAAAACAGGAAGTTGTTATCCCTCTCTACAGACAGTGAGACCCCATCTGGAGTACTGTGTGCAATTCTGGAGACCCCATCTCCGCAAAGACACAGACAGAGTGGAGGCTGTTCAGAGGAGGGCAACCAAAATGGTGCAAGATCTGCACCAGAAGACATACGAGGAGAGACTAAAGCAGCTTAATATGTATACCCTTGAGGAAAGGAGGGAGAGGGAGGACATGATAGAAACTTTCAGTTATCTCAAGGGAATTAACGTACAAGAGGGTAGTATCTTTCAGAAGAAGAGATGTGCAAGAACAAGGCACAATTTGAAGATAGAGGGTGGACGGCTCAGAGGTAATGTTAGAAAGTATTTTTTCACAGAGAGTTGTGGATGCATGGAACAGCCTTCCTGAGGAGGTTGTGGAGTCAGGAACAGTGGGAGAATTCAAGAATGCATGGGACAGGCATAAGGCAATTCTAGTGGGGGGCAGGAGGAAGTAAGCTGTTGGTTAACTAGAATCTGCAGCTTATCCATCAGGTAGGGAAATGGGCAGACTGGGTGGGTCAAGCAGTCCTTATCTGTAGTCAGATTTTGTGTCTCTATGTAATAGAGGCAGCCATGTACCCTTTCTTCCCCGTAGTATAGGGGATCCTGGCCTTGTCACAGGCAGCAGCTTGTACTACTCCTTCAGGATCAGGATGAGTACAAAGAAAATCAGCTGTAGCTCTGTCAAGCTGATATTTCTTGTCTGCTTTCTTATCCACGCCAGGGATAGAGGTTTGAGTCTTTAAAAAAGGCTGCACTACAGATTGTTAAGACTTATGCATGGAGAGATGAAGACGTTTAGTGGGGGTTAACCCCCATCATGTCCAGAAAATCTGCCTCCTCCATATCCTCTTCTGTTACCTCAAGAGGGAAGTTTCCACCTTGCTCTTGACAAAGGCATAGTGGGAGGAGTATTCCTCAGGCCCCCTAGGAGGGGACCCGAATTCTTGCTCAGGGGAAACCTCTGGATCTATAGGTTCCCCTTCAAAATCATCCTCCTCCTCAAACACTTCCAGCATTCCCTGCTGTGCTGGGGGTGTAGGAGGAACTGGGGAAGTCTGTGTAGGAACCGGGATTGCCCCCTGTAGGGCTTGTAGCACTTGAAGTGCCTTAGTAATGTCCTCAGCCGATGGCGTAATATGTTTGCCTGCCTGCTGGGAGCTCCTTAGCCTTCTCGGCCAGAGGCGCAGCAACATGTTTTTCTTTAAACTTTTTCTTTAATGGAACAGGTTCAGAGCTTGTTTCCAAAGCCCTTTTTGCTTAACTTTGTTCAGATTTATCTGAACTCTTGTCAGGATCCTTGGCTTTACCTCCATCCTTTTTGTGGGAAGAGGAAGAAACAGAATTATCTACACTAGAAGCAGAAACAGAAGCCATCTCTTCTAAAATCTTAGACATTTTCTTTAATGTTTTAGGGCAAAAGGTCTTACAAATATCACAATTGGCAAATATGACTTGTACCTAAACAAGAAATACACAGAGAATGTCTGTCTGCTTTTACTATAAGTTGCCCACAAGACTCACAACATTTAAAACCTGTGGGTCCTGTGTGTTTTTTAGGTTTATCTCAGTGGACCTCTGACATTGATAGACAAAAAGATTACTTCACAAAAAAAACGTTATTTAAAATACCTCGGAACCGGAGGTTCTTTAAATATAACTACCACTAACTGTTCCTGGAACCGATCGCTATTCGGTTCCTGAAGAAAAAGGAACCAATAAAATACAGAAATTTAAACAGAAATAAAGCGGTTCAAGGAACCGATTGCTAAATGTATAAAATAAAGCAACACTGAAGTAAAAACCTCCCAAATAGACACAGAACCTCGGTTCCAAGGAACCGTGAGAGAACCGCGAATAAAGACAAAAAAATACTATAACACTAATAAAATATACTAAACAATGTTTCTAAGGCAGCAATTGAAAATTAAACTAACATTTAGTACTTATCCACAGATAAACTTTATTCTGAAGACAGTTCAAGGAGAGCTCTCCAAGACGTCCTTACTAGGCAGGTAGAGTAAAGAATCTGAAACACTCGGAGTGCAACAGTTGCTAGGGCAGCAGTTTGAAAGTGGTATGAGCCAATTGAGAATTCCATAATTTGCATAAAATTCCATTTCTCTGGGCAGTTCAACAGAGGAGGCTGACTGCATTAAGTTTAATCATAATGAGTGATTCCTGGGGTTAGAAACTGCAGTAGTACTTCTGTTTGCAGAAGTGCAGGCCCCTGAAGGGCCTGTGCCTCTTCAGCCACAGGTGTAAGATATACACACCAACTTCTGGCTCCAGAAGGTCAGGCCCCTCTTGGGCCTGCAGTTACACAGCCAGTAGTAATGTTGCAGTGTGGGTATCATGGTTTCAGTAGTGGATCTAGAAATTGTACAAGTGAGTATCAGTGTTTGTTATGCAGCCGCATATAGAAAACCATGCGCTAGTGGATCATACTATCTAGTGAGGTACCTCTTACAGCAAGCATTAGTACCTCTGGCTGCAGAACTGAAGGTCCCATGGGGCCTTCTGTCTGCAGACGTGTAGCCACACATACTCAGTACACATACAGGGGTGTCTGCATGCAGATACAAATCCACGAAGGTAACACATTAGTACTACTGCATTTGTGTCATCTGGAAACAGTTGTATGTTGTTCGCCTTACCTGACGATGGCTGTCTGGTTGCTTGTATGGTCTTATCCTTCTGCTGTTATGAGTGTGGGGAGTTAGGGTTGGAAACCCTAACTCCACATTTCTCTGCTTTTGTTACATTAGGTTGAACCCTGCATCATTAACACAGTTTTCTGCAAAGAATTTCCTTCCTTTCTAAGATGGTAGAATCGTATCCTCATTTGCACAGGTCCATTTGGGACCTATGTGAACAGATGCAGATGTGTAGGGCCCTCTGGGCCCTGTGGTAAAGAGTCTGGCTACCTTTGGAAGTGCAGGGCCCTTCTGGACTCTTCACTTCCATGTGGTAATGCATGTCAAGTATTTGCGGGGCTGTCAGGCAGGCCACAGGAGCACACAGTCATCTGGACCCTGCCCTTCCATGTGGCTACAGATACAGACACACAGGGCAAAGATTCCATCTGTCTGCCGAAGCGCAGGACCTTCTGGCAGCCATGGATAAAAAAGTGCAAGGCCTTATGCCAAGAGAAGATTTCTCTTCATTATATGGTACTTGCGCCCATGTGAGCAACCCTACCTTCCCTTCCCAGGCTGTTTGGGGGGCCACATGACATTACTGTCTCCTTAGCCCCAGCCAATCTAGCTGGCTCACTGAGCTTGCCTCTGAACTCGACTCACTGATACGGCATGGGACGGGATAATAAAACACTACCCACTGTGGTGAAGGCTGGTGTCATCAAGGCACAGGTCAGGAAGCATAGGAAAACCAGGAGCAGTTGTAAAATTCGCAACAAGAGTTTTATTATTAACAGTAAAAATAAAGAAACTAAAATTGTTCAGACTATTTACAAAGGCAGTACAAACAGAGAAAGTCCATCTGGGTTTCTTCTTAGTTTCCAGTCTCAGTCTCTGTCCCTTCCTTGCAAGAAGTTGCAGCTCTTTTTTATAAGTCTGTGCAGGAGCTCGTTAAGAAAACAGCATGCTTCTCACACAGTGGTCTTGTATGTTTCCAGTGTTCTTGTCAGTTTCAGCAGGTGCAGCAAAAAGAACATTGTGACCCAGCACTGACCTCTTGTTTACATCTTCTGCAAAAGGCTTAAAAATTGCATCTTGGATTAACCCCTTAAGTTCCAAATAACTTTATAATCATTTCAACAGTATAACTATGTGCAGTTATAAACAGAGATCCCAGTATCAGTTACATGTCCACAAAATGATTCACATATTATTTTTATGCCGGCAGATATGCAAAGGGGAAGAAAAGACAGAATAACAAGTGAGGGGAGAGAGAGAGAGAGAGAGATAGCGAGAGGCAGAGAATTGCAAGACCATCGGGGTGATTAAGTCCTAGGTCTCACAAGAAAATTTGGTTGCGCAACCAGACAGAGAAAAGACAGAAAAGGAGAGAATAGAACAGATCGGTGCATTTAAACTCTTTCTCCGTAACAACTGGGACCAGGCCACATTCAATCCTGTCACAGCTGGCACTACACACGTTTCTTAATTTATTTTGACCCCAGATTTTCAAGATAGTCATTTTATGACTGCCCCTTATAAACATGACATGTATTTATAGAATACTGGTAGAAATGTCATTTCGCGCCACAAGAGCAAAAACACATTTGACAGGATTTGATAAACACTGGTAACGTTTATAACATGGTGTTAAAAAATGGCCATTTTGAAACTTTGGAGTCAAAATATTGAAAATTAGCAAAGTTATGCATGAACATTGATATACTTCAGCATTCACTCATAACTTGGACATTTTACCATATGTTTTCCACCAAATTTTAAACATAGTCTTATGACCCCACCTCATGAACCCAGTAGGTGAACATTTTCGAATCTCACCCAAAAGGTGATTTCACACAGTGACCGCAAAATCACCTTTCGAGACAGATTTGAGAAATTTCACCTACGTTGTTCATGAGGTGGTGTCTCAAAGAGGCCATGTTGAAAAGGTACTGTAAAAATAATTAAAAATAAGTCATGAGTAAAAGTACAACACTCATAAAAATACACTAAACGGACTTACCTCGTTTCCTCATCATAGTCGCCAGTTCCAGCATTAAGACATCTTTTCAGTTGGAGAGTGGATCTGCGCTGCGGGACTCTTGTAGGTGAGGGTGTGTGTGGAGAGGGTACTGGGTGGGGGGGATCAGATCAGCAAGTGACCATTTTCTTTTTTACGGGTTTTATACACACATACAATTAATGAGGGGCAGGTTTCTTTGTTTCAGGTGATTTTCCGACACTGGGGATTGGGCACCCTCAGTGTTGGGCCACTGTTTGGTGATACCAGTGGTGGGCACCCCAGTGCGCCATGTACATAATGGGCAGGTGGCAGGCAACCTGGGGGGTGAGGTGGTACTGGGGGTGTACACCCCGGTCCACTACTTATTTGATTCGATATAGATGGATGGATGCTTTGGGTTGTTACATGTTGGAGTGTTTGAATTTTAGTATTATTTAGCTGGAAATTGGGAAGTTATTGAACAGTTTAGTTTGACTACAGCATAATTTCAGGCACCAGTGACCACCTTTTCTTCATAACTAATTGTCCTTATATGCTTTTGGCCAGTTACATAGTGTACAACCATCCTGTGGAGGTATTCTGGGGCTGCAGGCAGGAGAGAGGGAGAGACGGAGATAGGTCGATCGCCAGCTCACTGCTGTTGGCAGCACAACTGAAGAAAGTCCCACTGTTATCATACAGAGAACACGGGTAAACAGCTCCTTTTGCTATGCTGGGCACCCAGGATTTTGGGGTGCTCAGAAAAGGTATTTGTGGACAGTTTTGTAAAAAAACAAACTCCAAAATCTACCTAATGGGTCCCTTTTACCTAGGTTGTCGTCTGTTTTTTCATAAATCGCAATTTTTATGTGGTATTTGTGTTTTTCATATTTAAAAAAAAAAAAGATGGCTGCCATCACAAACCGGGGATTACATTCGTATCAGACGGTTATCCAGAAACCCTACTGAGCAGCTCAGAAAAAAAAATTTTAAATCCTTACAACACTGGAACCCTTGTATATTTTCTCATGAAACCTTTGAAATGCACTACCTTATTACAGGCCGCTTTCTATTGTGAAATTTTGTGGAAAAGTTCCATACCATCTAGGTTATAGATGAGAGCAAACAAAGTGTATTAAGAATCAGAAAAAAATTTCCCTTTTCCAAAATAAAGGGTATCCAGAACTTGGAAACAGCACAAGGAGTCATCGCAAAACTTTTCACATCTCGAGACTATGCCAACATGACCATTCATGCACATTTTTGGGCTACAGAATACTGCCAGAGTTAAGTTACAAAAAGTGGGTTTAACATTGAGCACTCTGCTCAACCCTAACTATTCTGTTGCTACCACGCCACTATTTTTGTTTTTCTTTTTAAATATCATCTTTATTTAGGTTTTACAGCTTATTTACAGACAGGTCAACCAGATCAGAGAAATTAATTTCATTTAGACAGATTTTACCACATTCAACTTAGGTATAATACTATAGGGCTATAGTTAAGGGCAATATGCCCAGGTTTAGCAGAGTCTATGGGGGTAGGTACTTCAAAGGTAGTTCATCCTGGCATTGAGGCGATAGGGCAGGGTTTAAGATCTCCTGAGTCAGTGATCTCTTCAAGTCATTCCAGAGGTGAAGAAAGAAAAGTTCAGGTGAATTCCAAAGTACCACACTCTGTATGATTCAAGCCTGAAACCGGTGGAATTATATCCCATGTTTAATGGATGCAAGTTTCTTGAGGGTATACTCCTGAATGGCAGACCACGGGTCCCTAAGCTGTAAAAAAAAAAAACCCAAACCCCCTCCGACCGGATCGTAAAGGGGGGAGAGCCCTCGCCCCCTGCAGGTCTCCATCTAAGGTGTAAAGGTAGGATCTTTTAACATGTAGTGTATTTGCCACCTGGCCCATCTGTTAGTGAATTTTTCTTCTTGGTCGTTTAGGCTGTGTAATTTTCTCCATAGTGTAGATCTGTCTAGTAGTATCCCACCAATCTTGTATTGTGGGAATCCTTGGTGTCAGCCACAGCTTTGTAATGGATTTCTTCGCCGCGGTAAGAAGTATAAGAAGTAAATATCTGGTGATTGGGCCGCATAAGCTTTTAGGAAACACAGACAACAAAAACATTTCCATGGTCAGTTGGAGCTGAGGATCCAACATTTCCTGAAGGTGGGATTGCAGAAGGATAAAGTAGGGTCGCAAGTGTGGGCAGTCCCACATTATGTGGGTATGGTCCGCCCTAACATTACCACAGAAGCGCCAGCACATAGCGGGGAGAGTTGATTTGAAATGACTAGTAATTACTGGGGTTCTAAAATATCGGATTGGGTATTTCCATGCAAATTCCCACCACATATGCGAGCTAGAGACTCTTGCCGAATATCCCCAGGCTCGCTGCCAGTCTTCAGGTGTTATCCGGTAGCCAGATTCCTGAATCCATTGCTCACGAACTTTATCTATATGGGTGTAGCTTTGTATGTTTAGGGCTTGATAATACTGCGAGACCAGATGCCTTTGTTTTAGGGTTTTATTAAGGGCCACTTGTTTTTGTATTAGTGGTGGGTGCCGCTCTTGTTCCCAGACCATGCGAGGAAGACTTGTCTGCATAGTGTCTAAGTTGCAAGTATCGGAAGAAATCCCGGTGTGGTAAACCGTACTTCCTCTGGATTTCCGTGTATGTCCACAGTACACCCTGGGTGACTATTTGTCCCAGATATCTCAGACCTCTCCCCTCCCATTGGCGGAAACTGCCATCTAGGCTGTTTGGAGTAAAGTTACTCAAGCTGGAGATTGGGCGTATGAGTGATAGGAAGGGCGTCAGTTGATAGGTTTTTTTAATGCTCTGCCATCCTTGCATTGAGGCCGCAAGCCAGGGGTTTGTGTGTTTATATGAGGTCCTGACCTCCTTATGCTGGTACAGGACTCGATAAAAGGTATGATTATCTATCAGTGCTCGCTCTATGCTCATCCAATGCGGGGTGGTTGCTTTGATTTGCCTGGACATCAAGTGCATCAGGTTTATGGCTTGCTGGTAGAGTCTCAGGTCCAGGAGGCCCAGACCACCTCTGCTTCGGGGGAGGGTAAGAATTTTAAGGCGCACCCAGGGTTTACGATTAGCCCAGATAAAGTTGGTAATGTGGCAATTTAATTTTCTGTAGGTGTTTAAAGGGAGGTGAGTAGGAATATTTTGAAATAAATACAAAGCTCTCGGGAGGGTAATCATTCTGACTAGGTCAATCCTCCGAGCAAGACCCAAAGGGAGAGTCGCCCAGGAGGACAGATCTGTTTTCAACTGCAACATAAAGGGAGAGTAGTTATGCCTATAGAACTTCAGGGGGGATTTAGGGATAGACACTCCAAGGTATCTTAGTTTTTCCAGGTTCCATCTTCCCAGAATATCGGTCTGCACTTTTAGTGAGGGGGAGTAGTGGAAGGTAAGCAACTCCGTTTTGGCGAGGTTCAGTTTATACCCAGAGACCGATCCAAAGGCATCCAGAATTTGCTTGACTATGGATAGAGATTGTTCGGGGTTCCATAGGTACAGAAGAATATCATCCACGTAAAGGACTATCCGGTGTTCGACACCTCCCAGTTCCGCCTCCTCTATTCCCCTGGCTTCTCTGATCTTCTAAGCCAACGGCTCAATGAAGACTGCAAAGAGCAAAGGGGAAAAGGGGCATCGCTGCCTCGTCCCTCTGTGTAGAGGGAAATAGGCGGAGTGGTGCCAATTTATTTTCACGCAGGCCCGAGGGGAAGAGTAGATATTTTGGAGGGCAGTAATTAGTGTGGTGGGAAAGCCGAGCTTATGTAAGGTTGCATATAGGAATAGCCATGCCACCCTATTGAATGCCTTTTCGGCATCTAGGCTGACTAGTAAGGTTGGGGCTCCTCTAGTTTGCATGTGATGAACTACGTGGAGGGTCCGCCTGATACTGTCAGTAGTAGTACGGGATCGAACAAATCCGGTTTGATCCTTATGAATTAATAAGGGGAGCACCTGATCCACCCGGTGAGTTAATATGCTCATAAACAGCTTATAGTCTTGATTAAGTACCGATATGGGCCTATAAGAGGCACATAGTTGTGGGTTCTTGTCGGGTTTAGGGATTACGGAAATCGTAGCATACGACCAGGATTGGGGGGGGACACTCCCCTCCAGGACTGAATTGAATACGCTGAGGAGACTAGGAGAGGTCTGTGTCTTGACCGCCTTGTAGAACTCCGCTCCATACCCATCCGGTCCGGGTGACTTCAGCGACTTGGCATTTGCAATAGCATTACCCAGTTCCACTTCCGTTATTGGGGAAGTCGAGGCTTCACTTTGGTCTTCTGTAAGTCGTGGCAGGGTAATTGACTGTAGGAATTCTGCTATTTGTTGTGGGGATGCTATATTTTCAGGAGTGTAAAGGGACCTGTAGTATAGGGTAAAGGCCTCCGCAATATTGTGCGTCTTGGTAAGGCGGTGGCCTCCCATGGGTTGGCTCACGAATACGATCATGGCCGCTTTTTTTTTTGTTTCCGGATTTGATACGCTAACAACCGTGTAGCTCTCAGACCCACCTCATAAAACTTATGGCACAGGAAAGTCAAAGCTATCTCTGTTTGCTGGTGAATGAGCCGATCCAGCTCATATCTGGTTTGTTGCAGCTGGGGGAATACGGATGCATCCCCCTGCTTGTGGGCCATTTGCAAGAAGTGGAGGGCATCTTCCAGCCTAAGTCTTTGCGCTTTGCGTTGTCTTTCCTGCTCTGCAGTACATAGATACATAGACAGTGTCGGCAGATAAGGGCCTATGGCCCACCCAGTCTGCCCATTTGAGCTTGTAAGTTCAGTTTGTTTTCCTGGAAGTCTGTTGCCCCTTACCCCTGACCTCCAGAATTCCTTTGTCTATCCCATGCATTCTTAAATCCCGTGATTGTTTCAGCCCCCACCACTTCCTCTGGCAGGGTGTTCCACTTGTCCACTACCCGTTCTGTGAAGAAATTCTTTCTCATGTTTCCTCTGAATCGTCCTCCCTCCAACTTCATCCCATGCTCTCTAGTCCTGGAACATCTTTTTTGCTTAAAAATAGTGTTTTCCTGCACCCTGTTCCTCCCTGTAAGATACTTGTATGTCTCTATCATATTTCCTCTCGCCCTCCTCTCCTCCAGGGAGTACATGTTCAGTTCCTTCAACCTGTCTTCATAGGACTTGTGATGCAATCCATGCACCATCTTTGTTGCCCTCCTCTGAACCTTCTCTACCCTGTCTATGTCCTTACGTAGGTATGGTCTCCAGAACTGTCGCTGTACTCCAGGTGGGGCCTCACTAGTGTCTTGTATAGCGGAATTATGACCTCCTTTCCTGCTGGTGATGCCCTGCCTATACATCCCAGCATCCTATTTGCTTTACCTGCTGCCTTGTCACACTGTTTCTCACCTTGAGGTCATCAGAGATGATAACCCCAAGATCCCTTTCCTGCTTGGTGCATGCTATATCCTCACCCCCCAACTGATATATTGTGCCAGGGTTTTTGTGCCCCATATGCATTATCTTGCACTTCTTTGCATTGAATTTCAACTGCCAAACCTCTGACCATTCTTCAAGTTTCTGCAGGTCGCTTCTCATTCTGTCTACACCCTCTGGTGTGTCTACTCTGTTACAGAGCTTTGTGTCATCAGCGAACAGTGAAAATCTGCCTTCTAGGTCCTAGTGAATGTCACTGATGAAGATGTTGAATAGGACCGGTCCCAGCACTGATCCCTGTGGTACCCCACTGGTCACTCTTCACTCTGTGGAGTGACAGCCATTACCACCACCCTCTGTGTCCTGCCACCCAGCCAGTTACCTACCCACCACACTACTGTCCTGCCCACACCCATATTCCCCAGTTTGTGTAATAGTCTTCTATGTGGCACAGTGTCAAAGGCCTTGCTGAAGTCCAGATAGGCCATGTCCACTGCCCTCCCTGATCCACCTCCCTAGTCACCCAGTCAAACAATTCAATGAGGTTGGCCTGACATGACCTCCCCCTGGTGAAACCATGCTGCTTTGGGTCCTGTAGTCCATTGACAACCAGATGTTCCACCAATCTCTCCTTCAGTAGTGCTTCCATGATCTTCCCCACTACCGAGGTGAGACTGACTGGTCTGTAGTTCCCTGCTTCCTCTTTGTTCCCACTTTTGTATAAGTGGACTACATCTACTGTCTTCCAGTTTTTTGGTACCTCCCCTGTTTCCAGTGATCAGCTAAACAGGATAGCCAGAGGTTCAGCCACCACCTCTCTTAGTTCTTTAAGGACCCTGGGGTGCACCCCATCTGGCCCCATTGCTTTATCAACTCTTACTTCTTCCAGTTCCTTCAGGACCCTTTCTCGTGTAAAGGGACTTGTGTCCATTTCTGCACCATTCTCACCCCTTGTACTCCCTTCAGACCCATTACCCTCCTCTTCCTCAGTAAAGACTGAGCAGAAATACCTGTTCAATATGTCAGCTTTACTGTTGTCATCCTCCACGGCCCCATCCTCCCCCTTCAGTCTCACTATCCCTCCCTTTGTCTTTCTTTTTTCACTTATGTACCTGTAAAAGGTTTTGTCCCCTCTACCCACTGACTTTGCAGTGTGCTCTTCTGTCTGAGCTTTGGCTTCCCTTACTGACCTCCCTGCCTCCCTTTGCTTCTCCTGGTACTTCTCCCTATCCCCTTCTGCCTGTGTCTTTTTGTATTGCCTGAATGCAATCTTTTTGGCTTTCACTTTCTTTGCTACCTCGTTGGAAAACCATAATGGTCTCCTCTTCCTTTTCCTCTTGCTAACCTGCTTAATGCATAATTCTGTTCTTGTAATCCTCATTTTAAATACTGCCCACTGTTCCTCAACCCCTGATTCCTGTCCCATTCCCCTTAATGCCTCTTATAAGTATCTCCCCATTTTCCCAAAGTCTGCCCCCCTAAAATCCAGGATACGTGTTTTTGTGTGGTTTGGTTCTGCTCTTTCTGTGATTTCAAACCACAGTGAGTGGTGGTCACTGTTTCTCAGGTGCTCCCTCATTGTTACCCCCATCACACTGTCCCTGTTTGTGAGCACAAGGTCCAGTATTGCCTTCTGCCGAGTTGGTTCCATGACCAGTTGCTTGAGAAAGGCACCCTGAAGGGAGTCCAGGATAAATCTGCTCCTAGTTGATGCTACTGCTGGGATGCTCCAGTCCACATCTGGAATATTGAAGTCTCCAACCAGTACTACCTCACCCTTGTCTGCCATCCTTTGGATGGCTAGCATCAGCTCCCTATTTGTTTCTTCCTCCTGGGCTGGTGGTCTATAGACCACACATGTGCGGATGGCTGTCCCCATTTTCCTTTCCAGCTTAACCCACAGTATCTCTCCCCCATTTTGTTCCTCCTGGATCTCTGTGGCCCTTATGTCATTTTTCACATGTCGCAGTATATTTTATTATGTGGCCCCGGAGTACGGTCTTGATCGTGTCCCAGTGGACTGCGGGGGTGGAGTCTGCGATCGGGTTATCGGCTTTTATCTCTTGAATTTTCTCTGTGAGAAACTCACAAAACTGCTTAGAACGCAAATAGTATGGATTAAGCCGCCAGAGTGTCTTTTTGGGCTGAAGTTCAAAATCCCACATGGACGTCTGGGGGGCATGATCCGAGATAGAAATATCCCCAATTTGGACATCGTGCAACGACCCCAGGTTCTCCACCTGAGTGTACACCTGATCAATTCGGGAATAAGTGTGGTGAACTGGGGAGTAGTAGGTATAATTTCTTGACTGGGGGTGAAGTCCCTTCCAGACATCACACCATCCCGCCTCGCCCACAGATTTCTTGAAGAATCTTTGGGTTGCTGACTGTTTAGGAGGTCTGGTGTTGGTGGAGTCCAGGTTAGGGTCAATAGTAAGATTAAGGTCACCGGCCATCATGAGCACCCCTTTTGTCTTTTGTACAGTCTTATCTAGCAGAGATTTCATATGAGGCACCAGAATACCGGGGTTTAATACACGTTTGCCAAGGTTACCGGCTTATTATTTAATATGCCCTGCACCAGCACCATACGGCCCTCTGGGTCAGCCCAGGTGAGCTCGGCTTTGAATGGGATGCTTGGAGAAATTATTATGGCCACTCCCCTACGTCTCCCTGTCTTGGCAGAAGAGTAGAAAACCTGTCCCCGGCTCAGCTTGGACAGTTTTGCGTGTTCAGTAGGATTCATATGGGTTTCCTGCAAGTAAGTCAGGTCGGCCTTAGAGCGCCTGACAAAAGCTAGGATCCTAGATCTTTTTATAGGTGATGCCAGGCCATTATCGTTGAGAGAGCAATTTTACCTTAGGAGAGCACATTTTCCCATTCGGGACATCCTCTATTGTCCTAGCCTCCCCATCCCCAGTGGGGCCCTAGATCTGCCATTTCAGAAGCACACCCTTGTTGAGCTCACTTGCTCAGATCTGGTGACTGTAACATAACAATAACTATAGAACAGTGAATAATGACTATAAATGACAACACAAAACACATAACAGTTGAACATTTTGGTAATCACAAACTAACAACTGGTACTTCCACGAATCAGGAAGTCCTGATCCTGTGGTAAGGAAAACCTTACCAATTGCCCAGGGTCCCTGGGCTTTAGCACTTTGTGCTAAGGGGAAAAAGGCAAGTGGGATAAGGTGACGGGTATAGGCGCCACTCCTGGCCCCCTGAGATCCCCGCTGTAACTTATGGGAGGATGTAGTCTTCTGAGGAGAAGATCACCCTTCACTGGCCCTGAGAGGGTGCCCATCTGGAGCCCGTTGGGGGAGCCACAGCCTCAGTCTGCAAGGCCCAGCACCGGACGGCAGCCCCGGACTGAGCCCGTGGTGACCCCCGATCCAGACCAACTACAGGGGTCTCCCACATACCTGGCCTGCGCCAGACAGGGCATCCACCGCCCCCAAAGTCCCTTCAGGAAAAGGAGGTGTTCAGGTCGCATGTAGCACCACTGCTGGGGCTGTATATGTTCAGGACTCTGGGGATCCAGTGGTAAGTCGGACTCTCCATCACTCTCCCAAAGATGGTCAACAACGCGACCTCCTGCCGTTAAGGTGCCCCGGGATCCAAGAATGCAGGCCATCCCCATAAGGCTCGGGGGGCGCATGCCCTCCCCTCCACCCCAGCCACTGGAGGCAGGGAGGGGCAGGACGAGAGCCACCCAAACAAGCCTCCAGGTCGGCCCAGATCCTCCAAACGACAATCCCGCTGAGCCGTCCCGGATGGTGCCCCCATCTGATCCAGGCCGAGCCGCGAAATTTCCCGCCCTAGCCCAGACCAGACAAGGACCCCACCCGACCCTCCAGCCCCAAATGGGAAGAAACGCCCAGGCCCGCAAGCTGCATTCCAGTAATTGCTGTGGGTACTGAGGACAGGGCCTCCAGGGCAAGCTCAGGCCCCTCACTGCACCCTCAGATTGGCTATTGTCATGCCCTGTTACAGTTATAGAAAGCCGTCTATCCTCCGGGCCAAAAGAATGCAAGTCACCCCCAGCGGGAGGAAGGGGTCCCACCTTGCGCATACCCGTGGGCCTCCCTCCCCCAAAGGGGTTGGGTGGCCCAGGCCACCACCTTACAACAGCATCATCATTACATTTACCATTACCCAGTACCTCCCCACAGACACCCCCGTCCCCCCGCCCTTGATTTTCCTCTTGTCTTGTGTTGAAAGTCCATAAATACCTTATACCACATAATTGTCCTCCAATCATTGTGGCAGGCCCATGAGTAGGTCAGTCCCAAATTCCTATGCCTATGTTCTGATAATTCGCTTCCCATTTACCCCTCCTTCTTCTCTTATCCCCCCAAACCCCTTCCCTCCGTTCCATTCCTCTCTCTCCCCCAAGTCTCCGGCCTCCCCGCCCCTCCTTTAGCAGTGCCTGGGCATCAGTCGGGCATGATGAATCTACCTGGCCGCATGAGTGGCCTGCATGCCACCTCCTTCCATCAGGGCTGAGGCAGCCCCTCTGTGAGCAAACCTCCCATCTCCCCCAGAGAAAGCCTCCCGTCAGCCCCCAGTAACTTCCTCTGCCACTTCCTATTCAAATCCTCCCACCCCTACCCAGACTTCTTCCTCCAAAACTCCCCGGTCGCGCGCCCCCCAAGATCCGTGGTCCTTTATTAGACTCCCGCATAAAGGCTGGAATCAAGCGTGGATCACCGATCCCCCGGCCTCAGCTCCCCCTCCTCATCCTCGAGACTTCCCCACCCCAACTATGTAAGGGAGCCACAACACTGTCTAAGGCTTAGCCCCTCCACCCACCTCCCGCCCCCTTCCCGATCTTCCCCTCACTACCCTAAGGAAACCTTCTTGCTGACCAAGTACTAGCCTCCCTCCCCAAAACGCAGATTAAACGTTTGGCGATAAGAGGAGCCCTCCCCCTTGTAAGGTATCCCTCCCACTCCCACCCCAACTGGGATTGTGTTTTTTAAGTGCTTCAGTCTGTTGCTGCCACTCGGCAATGTCTCTCCACCCTTTAGTGAAACATCAGGAAATACTTGCGGCCTTCTCAGGTAGTCTCGCCCGCCCTCGACTGCTGCTGCTTCTCCATGGCCGGCTGGGACGCCCGCAGGGTACCGATGATCTTCTGGAGGGCCTCCATGCCTTGCTTTTGTCTCATATTCCTCTGTCCACTGTTCCACATCTTCTGGGCTATCTTAGAGGCCACGGAGGGTGCCCTGCTCACATTATTTTGGGGGACGTCTATACTTCTCCTGAGCTCTGCCGTCACTTCCTCGGCCGTCTCATAGGTGTGAGGGCCATCTGGAAAAAGGACAGTCATTTTAGAAGGATAAGGCGTGCAAAACTTAATGCCAGCTGTCTTCAGGGCCCTCATTGCAGGTCTCCGCGCCATAATTTCCGGGGCAAAATCATTATCAAAGAACAGGCGCTGTGACTCGAAGAAGACCTTCCCTTGCCTCCAGGCCGTACGCAGAGCAGTCTCCTTCTCCTGGTATCTGAGGAATTTTATCAAGATGGTGCGGGGGCGAGAGCCTGGCGGCGGCCTTGGGCCCAGGGTGTAGTGCGCCCGCTCAAGCTCCAGGGTGACGTTCTCTGGTAAGTGAAGCAACTCCCTTAGCAATTTCTTTATAAAGGAGATCATTTCTGTCCCCTCCGAGCCCTCAGGAATCTCTGATAGCCTCACATTATTCCTCTGGCTACGGCATTCTGCATCTTCGGCCCAAGACTGTAAGGCTTTAATTTCTCCGTGGAGCTGAATGAACTATGGCGTGCTCCACGTCCACCAGCCGTCCCTCTGTCTCAGCCATTCGGGACTCACTACTCTCCTGGCGCTGCTCTTAATTTCCCTATGTCGGTATGAAGAGCCGTTGCAGTTGATTTCATTTCCCGACGAAAGTCCCTGGTCTCTGCCAGCATCTGGGACATTTGCGTCTGCAGTGTTGTGTGTGTGGAGCCTGATTAGGCGCCGCGTTGCTCCGGCGCGAGGTAGTTGAGGCCCGGGAGTCTTCACTCTCCGACCCCTCGTCTAGCGATTTTCTCTTCATCTTGATACGCTAAAATCGAAAATTTTGCCGCCTCTCGCTTCCTAGGCATTTTTGTTGCCCTCCGGGTTCAGTGCTGGAAGGATGGCTATAGATTCGCTGGATTAGGAGGGTTGTTAGAGGGATCACTTGGGGAGCCACTGGAACTAGGCTGCCATTGTGTCCATGACGTCACCGGAAGTCCCGCCACTACTTTTGTAAATGAGCACCTGTGCTCAAAGGTATATAATGAATGAGTGACTGAATGAATAAAGTAAAGTATAGATATACAGAATAAATAATGGGTAAGGGTGATAAAGAATGTATACCCGAGGGGCTAATTCGGGCTATAAGGCTATGATCCCAAAGGGCAAGTGACTTTATTGACCTAATTAGCCTCCGAGATGGGTATACTTCCCAGTGTTCCACCCTTACCCATTGTTTATTGAATATAATACATAAGGACGGTTATTGTTATGAAGATTGCATTAGGATGATTATTGTTATAGAGATCTCATTTGCAATCATGTTATGGCACCTGAAGGTCTCTTGCAGCAAGGAGGGAATGGTGTGTAGTGATTGCAGGTAGGAATTTGGGGGTTTTCTGGGTTTGGGAGAGTTGTGCATTTTTTTCCCCCTTGGTTCTTTTGCAGCTTGTGAATTGGTTTGGCTAGCTTCCTAATGATGCGTTAATTGTGTTATTAGTATTGTCCCATAGGCTTTAATGTAGTGTAGGTATAACATTTTTATTAGTGTAGGTATATGCTTGTGATTGATTAGTGTAGGTATAGATAAATAGCTTTAGTGTAGGCATATGGCTGTAATTGATACATTAGTCACAGGTACACAGGGAAGTACATGATGGCCTTTTCTATGGGGAAAGTTCCCATACATGTAGTGTGTGTGTGTGTCTCTTGATTTTGTAGCATTGGTCAAGACTTTAAACCCCAACTCCCTCCCTTATTGTGTCTTTAGAGTCATTATCTGCCTTGGAGTGAGAGAGAGCAGGGCAGCAGTGACATTACTGTTATCTAGGGTGGGAAGCGTTTGTGGTCTGTCAACAGAAATGCCTACCAATTTGGTGTTAGCATTCTAACAGGGCTTTTGGGTGTGGTGCATACTCTGGGTTTTTGAGGGTCAGGGTGCCTGCCATAAAGGCATACGGTCTCAGAGGAGCTAAAGCAGATGCACCCTTCTACAGGGATCCACTATCTCTAGGTAGTGTGTAACTTAATGTCTCTTGTGGTTTGGTAATGCTGGCAGAGAACTGAAATGTAAGCCAATATTAATCAGCAGTTGTGTGTTACACTGGTGATATAAGCAAGGAGAGATCTTTGTCAGTGTCTGTCATCAGGTCACACATATGGGACTTCACCGTCGGTGAAGCAGGATCCACATGGAAGATTTTCAGCAGTACAACTGGGACCGCCCACGCCAACGTCGTCTACTGACATCACCAACCTTGTAAAGGCATGAGCGGTCTTGTTTCCTCCTCAGTTCTTTCCCGCCGTTGACTCTGTTCACATAGGTCTCTCTGGAAGCTCCTATGCAGTTTTGCACTTTTTTTTGCCTGCTGTTTTTTTTTTCATGCTTAGCCTTTTAGAATCTCTTTCTAAAGAGATTCCTTTATTTTGAGTATGTTGAGAGTTTATCCTTCAACTTATCTCTTTCATCGCTGCCGCTGCGGAAAGGAGATTGCCTCTACAGATGAACTTTCGCTCTGTGGCTGCTGTCTTGGGCCTGACCACGACGTCTCTGACTGTGAGTTCTGCCAGAAGTTTAGTCAGACTACCCTTAGGCGACGCAAAGAGGCTCTCAAAAATGTCCTGATGGAGCAACAGGTAGCCACCTCTGAGCAGGGGTCCTCTGGGGTCCCTCCTTCCCAGTTGCTGGTGGGTTTGTCGAGCTCCCAGGCCTCTAAGGCCCTAGAAGAGTCCTCGGGGAAAAGTCGTAAGAAGGACCGTGATCGGAATCACTCCCCCCAGCGCATTTCTGTTCCCTGGTGGCCTCTTCTTCTTCCTTCTCTGGGTGTACTCCCGTCAGCTGTGGCTGCGCAGACATCTGCTGCTGTCCAGGTCTCTGTTCCTACCAGAATCATACCTACAGCGCTGCCGCCCACTGCTCAGGTGGCTAGTTGTTGACCTCAGAGTTGTGGGCTCCTACTCTGTTGACGGGCTCATCATCGATGGCCCTCCCGTTGAGGCCTGATGCTTCACCAAGTCCTCGGGCTTCAGGCTCTCAGAGCCCGCTGGATGGGTCGTTGCACCCTGTGCTGTCGACTCCTCCACTGTCTACGCAACATTCCACTCTCATCAACTGACATTTTGACCAGGTTCACTACAGACTTGCTCCATCAGTTAGGTGCATATAGGCCTGCATCACCTGCAGCACCGACGACTCCATCGTCATCAACACCACTTCGGCCCCTGGCGGCCGCCAATTGTCCCTCACTCGTCGGACCTTGAGCTGGAGCAGGTCAACGTCGAGGAGGAGTACCATCCTGAGCTCACCTTACCTGAGGAGGAAGAGCCTCCTTCCTCTGACAGGTCCACTGCTTCCTCAGTGAGCGAGGACTCTGTCAAACATACTCCTAGGTCTCATCCAGAGGATCCTACCTTCTTCAGTGTCATGAAGCAGCTGTCCTCAGCCATGAGCTTCCGTACTGAGCAGGGCGATGCCACCAGAAGAGATCTGGTGGACTTCCTGGACATCCCAGAATCTCCCCCCAAGGTCTTTACTCCTATCCGTCCTGCTCCGAGGAATGCCACTGCACCGGCCTGGCACAGGCCTGACATGGTGCCAGCCAGGCCTCATAGGGCTGATAAGTTGTGTTATGCACCCCAGGGTCTGCTGCATTATGCTGCCTAGCCTGAAACCGATTTTGTGGTCATTAAAGTAGCTCACGATAGGCGGCAGGTGCCCAAGCACCTAAGTTCCCTCCCCCCGACAGAATCCCATGGGATTGATCTTTGAGGCAAGAAGGTCTATGCCTCCTCCATCGTAAGGTTGAGGATTGCCATTTACCTCTCCTACATGGTTAAGTACCAGATTACCATCTGGAAGAAGGGCAAGGCTGTAGCCCAGGCCCTTCCTGACTGTTCCCAGAAACAGGAGGTTCTTAAATACTTGCAGAGTGCTGAGGATATTAGCAGGCACCTCCTGCGGGCCCTCTACAACATTTCGGATACAGGTGTCAGAGCTGCTGCCATGGGTATTTGCGCTGACGTCTAGCAAAAGATGCTTAATGCCCTTTTTAATAGCTCTGAGCTGTTTGGTCCAGATGTGCAGGACATCATAAATGAGCTACAGGCATCTGTTAGGGCTATCAAGGCTGTCCACTTCCTCTATCATACCCAGCCTAAGAGCAGACAGCGCCTCCTTTCCTCAAAGTGTCCCACAAATCCAAGGCCGCCTAGAGCCTTCTCTGCCTTGCCCTCTCCCTCCACCTCTGGAGCCGCAGCAAAATGCCTTGGGTTGACTGAGCAGCCCCAGCTGCTGAATCCGCCTCCGCTTAACTCCTTGCCAGACTCTTCTCCCCCTTTCCGGTCCCCAACAAAGAGGTGGTGGTTGAGATTGGTTCCCCCTCCATCTCAATCAGTGGAGAACCATTACTTTGGATGCCTGCATTCTTCAGGTCATAGAGAGGGGTCACACTCTGGAGCTTATCGAGATGCCTACAAAGACTCCTACAGTACCCTTCAGGTACCCCCAGCCCATCTGCCTGTTCTCCGGGAGGAGGTGCAGTCCCTTTTGCACAAAAGGACCATCAAGCCCAATGCCCAGGCACCAATGAAACGGGGGATTTTGTTCCAGGTTTTTTCTGGTCTCCAAGAAGATCGGAGATCTTGGGCCCATATTAGTTTTTAAGGACTTCAATCTGTATGTCCAGTATAAAAAAAATTCCGCATAGTATCCTTGCCAGGCCTGATGCCTCTTATCAAGCAGGGCGACTGGCTGTGCTCCCTAGACATGCAGGATGCCTGCCTGCATATCTCGGTGTTTCCACTACACAGGAGATTCCTCCAGTTCCTCTTTCAGGGTGAACACTACCAATTCAAGGTATTACCCTTTGGCTTATCTTCTGCGCCGCAGGTCTTTACCAAGTGCTTAGCAGCAGTAGCTGCAGCTCTGACGGGAGATACTGTGTGTTTTCCCCTATCTGGACGACTGGCTCCCTAAGGCCCCATCCTGAAAACGGGTCCTCTGGACTCTGGAGAGAACTCTTCATCTGTTTCTGTCTGTGGGCATCACGGTCAACTTGCCCAATTCGGTCCTAACCCCATCCCAAAGACTGCAAAATATAGGGGCAGTTCTGGACTCAGCACAGGGAAAAGGCCTTCCTGTCTCAGAACAGAGTGGAGTGTCTTATGGCCCAGGCTCGGGAAGTTTTTTCAGAGCCATTATGTTACAGCAAGGGTATACCTGAGGCTGTTTGGGTTGATGGCTACGGTCATTTCCACAGTCCCACTGGCTCGGCTTCACATGCACATCCTCCAGAGGACATTTGGTGCAATGGAACCAACACATGGACGAGTTAGAACAGTTGGTGCTGGTCTCTTCCCCAGTCCGCAAGGTGCTCCAATAATGGATGGACCCGCTGAACCTGTTGCAAGGGGTGCCATTCCAGATCTCCTCCCCCCAGCAAATCCTTACCATGGATGCCTCCAGTTTGGGCTGCGGGGGGGGGAGAATATGGGTCCCTTTCATCTAGATTCAGGGCTCCTGGTCCCAGATCGAAAGTTCCCTGCACATCAGTGTGCTGGAGATGCGTGGGGTCCAGTCCGACAACCTCAGTGTTGTCTACTGTAGCAACAAACGGGGGGAGGACACATTCGTATCTCCTATGCAGTGAGACCATGAGAGTTTGGTACTGGACACTAGTCCACAGTCTGGTTCTATCAGCTGTCCATGTTCCAGGCATGCTAAACACCCTGGTGGACAGCCTTAATCGGACTCAGTCCAGCATGCATGAATGTGAACTTCTCTCAACTGTCACAAAAGATCTGTTCACCGGATGGGGTCGTCCAGAGTTGGTCCTTTTTGCGTCCCCACTCAACGCAAAACTGACCTGATCACTAGGTGCAGGGCCTGGAGTTTTCTGGCGAGACGTGTTGTCCCTCTCCTGGAGCGGGAGGTTCTTTACGCCTTCTCTCCATTTTCTCTGATTCAGAGAGAGGTTCCTCTGTACCTTCCCTCCAGTTCCTCTGATTCAGAGGGTGCTAATCAAGCTACAGATGGAGGGGGACAGCATGATTCTTGTAGCTCCATTCTGCCCATGACAGATGCGGTTTCCATTACTGCAACAGTTAGCGGAGGAACTTCTGGTCCCTCTGCAGGGATCTGTTGATGCAGACTCGGGATCCTGGTACATCCTAACCTCAAGTCCCTAAGCCTGCATTCCTGGCTCCTGAGAACATAGCCATCACCCCGGTTTGGGGTGTCCTCGTAGTCGCTTGGAAGCCCTCCACTCAAGCCATATATGCCGTGAAGTGGAAGAGGTTTGCCATATGGGCTGCCAAGCATCACCTGGATCCTTTCACTTGACCGGTGAGCCAGATCCTGGATTACGTTATATTTCTGTCAGACTCAAGCCTCCAGTACTCCTCTCAAGGTGCTCCTTTTGGCTATTTCGGCCTTTCATGAACCTGTGGGCGGCCGCACCATGGCTCAGTTGGAGGCATCCTGTACCTTCCTTAGGGGCATCCTGCATCTGAAACCTCCAATCTGTTCCACCGTCCCGACTTGGGATTTTAATTTTGTTTTGGAAAAGTTGACCCTGTCTCCTTTTGAGCCAGCTGCAAGCTACTGTATGCTTTCTTTCCTGGAAAGCGTTATTTTTGGTTGCTGTTATTTCTGCTCGAAGGATCTCCGAGCTTCAGGCCTTCTGGTGCGAGGAGCCTTATTTGACTTTTCACAAAGACAGGGTGTCTTTGCACATGAATCCTAAGTCTCTTCCTAACGTGGTGTCTGAATTTACCCTGAACCAATCTATCCATCTACCTGTTTACTTTCCTGAGCTTGCCAATCCAGGGGAAGCACTGCTCCATATGATAGACGTGTGCAGAATTTTGAAGTATTGTCTGCTTCCAGGTAAGGAGTGCAGAAAGTCTAAGCAGCTTTTTGTTTCTTTCGTCCCAGGTAGAGAGGGCATTCAGGTTTCTAAATAATGTTTGTCTAAATGGCTGGCTCATTGTATTGTATTCTGCTACAAGCATGGCAGAGTTGCCAGGGGCGGTGAAAACCCATTCCACAAAGGACATGGCTACCTCTGTAGCTTGTTTCAAAGGGGTCTCGGCTGCTGACATTTACATGGCTGCCACCTGGAGTACTGTCCATACTTTCACCAAGCACTGTAGTCTAGATATTGCCTCTATAGCCTGCGCAGGTTTTGGCAGGGCTGTGCTCCAAGGCCTCCTGTACTATGTTTAGTGATGGCCTTCCTCCCAGACCATTTCTGTGCATCTGTAACTGCTTGGGACTCGTTCCATATGTGTGACCTGATGACTGAGAAACCCCCGATGAAGATAGAACAGTTAAGTAAGAACTTACCATAACAGTAGATCTTCAAGAGGGGATCTCAGTCATCTGGTCAGCCTTCCCTCCCTCCAACCCCCCTTTATGGGACTCTCTCTCAGATTTGGCTATCTGGAGTATCCAGCCTTTTATTCAGGCCTGGGCACCCCCCCCATTCTCCATGGCACGAACTTTGCTCCCTTAGTCTCCGGGGGGACGAACTGAGGAGGGAGCGGGGCCGCTCATGCCTTTATAGGGTTGACGATGGCAGCGTGAGCAGCCCCAGTTGTACTGCTGAAAGTCTTCCGTGTGGATCCTGCTTTGAAGTTCCATATGTGTGACCTGATGACTGAGATCCCCTCGAAGATCTGTTACGGTATCATGTGCAGTGGTTTTTACATATTTTTACTAAAAGCTTAAAAAGTTGCAGTTCAGGTCCTTGTGTCATGATTCGTGTTTCCTGAAAATTTCATGCTGTTTGGTTTTGTGGTTTTCTTTAAATCAGCATTCGTTAATTTGCTCTATAGTGGCTGAAAGCAGTGGAGTTATGTCTGTCCTCTCAGTCAAGCTTGGAGTGCGATTACATCATTTTGGAGTAGCTTGCTGTTTGATTCCCAATCAGAGCAGCACTCTGTAGAGTTTATGGTTTGCTGAGCTCTCCAGGTTTCTTACAGACCCAGTCTCTGGTTTGTGTTTAGATAGACCAGCTTAAAATAGATCATCCTCTTCCTTTAAAAAGCTGATCATTTCAGTTTCAATGCTGAATTGAAGTAGTGGAAATCTTTTTCTGTGAGAAATCTGCTTGTCTGTATCATAGCTCTGTTCTTTCTAATCGAAACTTAAATGTTTTTTCTAACTATATAACACAGGGCTGTTTAATGAATATAAAATAAATCTAAATTTTGTTAATTCACGGTTGAGGCAGCTGCAGTCTACTGCCACCAGTCCCTGCCCCACAAGCCCCCTGTCTTCTGATCCACATTTGAGGCTGCTGCACTCTGCTGCCCAAGGTCTTCTCCCACACAGTCAGGGATTATGCATCCTGCTGCCTCCATCCTCTGCCTAAAGAATCAGGACTACTGCACCCTGCCGCTCCCTGCCCAAACAATTGAGGTTGCTGCACCCTGCTGCCCTCTCTCTCTCTCCCCCCCCCCACCCTCACAGTTAGGGATGCTGCACCTGTTGCTCCGTTCCTGTCTCCACAGTAAAGGATGCTGTGCTGTGCTAAGCCCTAGAGTGCCAGGTTTCCTGCCTCCACAGCTGGGGCTGCTGCACCAGAGGTGGGGCTTTTGCTGCACCCTGCTACCCACTTCCATTGCTCCAAATGGTCAGGGCTTCTGCACCACGTGTACCCCATCTCACAGTCAGGGCTGCTGTACCCTGATGCCCCCTGTGTTCTGCACCACAGTCAAGGCTTCTGCACCATGATGTCTTCTATCCCCTGTCACTACTGACAGGGCTGCTGCACCCTGCTGCTTTCTACACAGTTGGGGTTGCTGTGGCCTGCTGTGCCTTACAGACCCATGCCTCTGCAATGAGGGCTGCTGCACCATGCTCCACTTGCCACAAGATTCAGGGCATTTGCTACACCCTGTTGCATGCCTCCACAGTTGAGGCAGTTGCACCCTGCTGTCCCCCTGCCACCAGAGTCTGATCATTTGTTACACCCTGCTGAGACAGGAACAGGGGGCAACATGTGCAGTGTCCCTGACTGTGAACATAAGCGAGAGAGAGAGAGAGCGAGAGGGTAGCAGGGTGCAGCAACCCCAGCTGCTCGGGAAGGGTGCAGAACAAGAGTAAGGGAATTTGCTGCACCCTGTCCCCTGCCTGTGGAGGCAAGGGGTTGTGTGGCGCAGCAAGGCACAATGGTGGCAGGGGACAAAGGACAGCATGGTGCAGAAGCCTTGACTGTGGGGCAGGACACAGGTGGGCATCAGGGTACAGCATCCCTGACAATAGTACAGGGTACACACACTGTACAGCAGCCCAGCCCTTTTGGGGCAATAGAAGTGCATAACAGGGTTCAGCAGCCCCAACTGTGGATGCAGGCAGCATGAGACTCTAGGGTGTAGCACAGCATACCAGCTCTGACTGTGGAGATGGGAACAGGGAGCAACAGGGTGCTGTGGCCCTGACTGTGGGGGTGGGTACAGAGGGCAGCAGGATGCAGCAGCCCTGAATGTTCAGGCAGGAGATAGGGGTGGCATTAGGATATAGCAGCCCAAACTGGGGGACAGGGGACAGCAGCCATGCCTGTTTGGGACAAGGGATGTGGGCAGCAGGATGTAGCAAATGATCTGACTCTGGTGGCAGGGGGACAGCAGGGTGCAACTACCTCAACTGTGGGGGGCATGCAACAGGATTCAGCAAATGCCCTGAATCTTGTGGCAAGTGGCAGCATGGTGCAGCAGCCCAAACTGCAGAGGCAAGGGGCTCTACAGCACAGCAGGCCATAGCAACCCCAACTGTGTAGAAAGGAGCATGGTGCAGCAGCCCTGTCTCTGGTGACAAGGGATAGAGGACAGCATGATGTGAAAGCCTTGACTGTGGTGCAGAACACAGGGTGCATCAAGGTACAGCAGCTCTGACTGTGAGATGGGGTACAGGTGGTGCAGCAGCCCTGCCCATTTGGGGCAATAGAAGCGAATAGCAGGATGTAGCAAAAGCCCCACCTCTGGTGGCAAGGGCAGTATGGTACAGCAACCCCAACTGTGCAGGCAGGGAACCTGGCACTCAAGGGCTTAGCACAGCACAGCAGCCCTGACTGTGGAGATAGGAACAAGGGGCAAAAGGTACAGCTTCCCTAACTGGGAGGGTGGGGGAGAGAGGGCAGCAGGATGCAGCAACCCCAACTGTTTGGGCAGGGCCGGCAGGGTACAGCAGCCCTGATTCTTTACACAGGGGATGGAGGCAGCAGGGTGCATAATCCTTGACTGTGTGGGAGAAGACGGTGGGCAGCAGAATGCAGCAGCCTCAAATGTGGATCAGAAGGCAGGGGGCTTGTGGGGCAGGGACTGGTGGCAATCGAATGCAGCTGCCTCAGTTGTGGGGCAGAGACACGGTGCATCAGGATGCCACATATTGTTTCTAGTTATACCCAACATGATGTATCGTCACACACAAACCACCAAAGAGCTGAAATTTGAGTTCTGACAGGTGCCTGTCATACTTTGCTACAGTATTTCAAGCACATGTACTGTTTGTCAAGCTGACATGAAAAAAAAAATTTCTTGCATGAATGTATTCATGAAGGCTACATCAAAAACAAACTGTTTCTGTGAATGAACAAAATTGATTTATTTTATATTCGTTTAATAGCCCTGTGTTATATAGTTAGAAAAAAAAAATCTGAGTTTTGATTAGAAAGAACTGAGAGCTATGATACAGACAAGCCAATTTCTCATAGAGAAAGATTTCCACTACTTCAATTCAGCATTGAAATTAAAATGATCAGCTTTTATGAGAAGATGATATATTTTAAGCTGATATATCTAAACACAAGCCAGAGACTGGGTCTGTAAGAAACTTGGGAGAGCTCAGCAAACTATTAACCCTACAAACTACTGCTCTGATTGGGAATCTGAAACAGCAAGCTACTCCAAAATGATGTCATCACATCACACTCTAAGTTTGACTGAGAGGAGAGAAATAACTTGCTCTACAGTAGCCGAAAACAGTGAAGTTAAATACCGATTTAAAGAAAACTACAAAACCAAACAGCATGAAATTTTCAGGAAACACTAATCATGACACAGGGACTTGAATTTCAGCTTTTCAAACTTTTATTAAAAAAAAAATGTGTAAAAACCGTTGCACATGATCTTTAAGTTATAGGAAACAAATTACATTTTGCAGGGGGATAATGGTATAGTAGACAAGAGCTGGAATACCAGACTAGAGTATTGAATGTCTCTATGGTAAAGAAATGTCTGTGCCTCAAATTCAATGACTAAAGACCTTACTGTATTTTGGAGACAGCGCTAACATGCAACAAAAGTTGCAACCTGCCCAGAATTGATGGCACCCCTCCTCCACCACCCCCAGCCAGTGGGACCATAGCGAGGAACCTGCTCAGAAGCCACAGATCTGCCATCTAATACTCATCATTGCTCTCTTTATGCTGCAGTTGGGTGGGTTTCCCTTCACCTCAGAAGGAACAGAAATGCAGCACTATGGATTTACAGAGCGTTGTCAAAAAAACTTCCAAACCATATCCTGGACTGCTTCACCCAGACCTCTCCTAGCTCCTATGCCCTAAGAAGCAACAACATCATCCTGCTCAAATTGCCCAAATTCAACACCAGGCTAGGAGGGCAGCAATCAGCTATTCTCTAGCTATAGCATGGAACACCCTACAAAATCCCTAAAACTGTCCAATATCATTCTATTTGCATCCTTTAAACAGCATTGTACAGTCTTCTTCAAAGAGAAATGCAATTGCTACCACTAGAGCTAGCACTGTCATCTCTCAAATCTCCTTCCAAACCATATATGGCATATTCCTTCCAGACAGACACCCCATCTTATGGCACCCAGTAATACCTTCACCATCCTAGTATTACATTATGTTGAGTGTCTGCCATGCCCCGGATATGTATATATTGTACATACTGTAAATATTAGCTTAACTTTCCTGTAACCATTTTTCATCATGTGAATTTACTGTACATCACTGTGTTTATAAACGTTATTTTCACCAGTATGTATAACTGTCTTATATAAGTGTATGATGTATCTGTTGTGTATCAACTATTGAACCTTGACCTTATCAGGTCCATCTTGCAAATGAGCCTTGCTCAATGATGTTCGCCTGAATAAATAAAGATTTGATGATGATGATGATGAGAAGCAATGTATAAAAGAAGGGAAACTGAATTATAAAAATAAAATACTGTTTCTGGCCAGTTTTAGCTACTGCTTGGCATAAATTTGTGCTTTTGATTCGTATTACTTTGGTTAGTGTCACGTCCCTGTGTAAGATTGGCCAGTTTTTCCATACAACATTGCCAACTTTACCAGCAACATAGTTAAAAAAAAAGTTACCCAACCACACTTTGTTTCTTTTAACAGTTTTTTGCTTGTCCAAGAGATCACTTTCTTAACCCCGAGTTCTGCAAATGCCCTGTTCAGTAGATACCTTCATATATATCCCATCTCTGCTTCAGCTCTGATGCCTGTCTCTCAAATTCTTTATCTTATGTACAGTTTCGACGGATGCGTAGAAACTGACAATATGGTATTGATTTGAATTTTTTTTCAGCAATTCAGGGTGAGCAATCTCATATCTTAAAAGGGAATCTGTTGCTCTGTCCTTTCTATACTCTTTTGAGAGTACCTTCTTGTTTACCGAATCTCCTGTCAGTGTAATGTCAAGGAAGTTTATGCTGGCTGCATCAATGGTAGAGGTGAATCTCGGAATTTAACTTGTTTTCGTTAAGCCAGCTAACAAACTCGCTTACCAAATTTTCTGTGCCTTCCCATATACAGATGCAATCATCTATGTATCTCAACCAGCAGTTCCTAGTCTTGGAAAAAAGGGATTCACTTCCTGACTGTAATTTGTGTCCTGTTCCCATAAATCTAAAAAAAAAGATTTTGCATAGGCTAGGGACATAGAGGCTCTATTGCTGTTCCTCACAGCTGTAGTCTTGCTCAAACTTAGGTGTGTTGTGTGTGAAAACTAACTCTGGTGCATTAGTTAGGCAGTTTACTGGCTGGTTTAAGGGAGCTTTTCTCAAAAGTATCTACAGACCTTTATGCCGTCAGCATGGCTTATTGATGTATATAGGGCTTCAGCTTCAGGGAAATCCCAGCGGTGATTGTGAAGAGAGCCGGACCAGCCAAGGAGCTACACTTACTGCGTAACTGACACAGATCATACATCACATTGCGTAGCCACATGACGTATTTGCGTAGATATTACATGTTTACTTTGGGGAGGGTGTGGGGCACAGCCACCCGATGAAAGATGACATTCGTTGATTAAGTCTGCACCTACCTTTTCAGCGGAAGGCGGCAAGCAATTCCCATAGCCTTTAACACTACGCAATCTGGCTGGTCCGACTCTCTTCACAATCGCCATACCAGCCTCCCCCAACAAAACAGAGTAGTTAGAGAGGTAAACACCAAAGTCGAGAAGTCAGAAGGGAGCAGGACAGGGATAAATGCAGAAAAAGGTGGTAAGGACAGGGATGGGGCTAAATGGGGTAAGGCCATAAAAAATAAATGGAACGTGATGGGTACCAATGCCCGCAGTCTGTGCAACAAGCTCCCTGAACTAGTGGTCTTGATGGAAGAGGGTTGCCTGGATATTGTGCCAGTCACTGAAACATGGTACACAGAGAGCCATGACTGGGATGTCAACATATCAGGATACACGGCCTAGAGGAGGGACTGGGTGGGTAAAAGAGGGGGAGGAGTAGCTCTCTATATAAGGGAAGGGATTAAAGCAACAGAACTAGAGTAAACCGGAAGTTGAGTCACTATGGGTCACCCTGGAGACTAGAAATGGCACCACAGTCCGCATGGGGGTTGTGTATAGACCCCCATTTCAGGGGGAGGAAATGGACAAGGAAATTATAGAAGGCATCCTTAAAATGGCGGAAAAAGGGGAGATATTGTTGATGGGGGACCTGAATATGCCAGATGTTAACTGGAGTACCTTTGCTGCAGGCACATCCAAGAGCAGAGTCATTCTTGATGCCCTACAGGGGCATGCCTCAGACAGCTAGTGTTGGAACGCACTCGGGAGAGAGCAATCTTAGACCTGGTACTCTCAAATGGGGAAGGAGAAAGGATCTCAGATTTAGAAGTGGGTAGCCATCTGGGAACAAGTGACCACCAAACTGTGTGGTTCACAATAAACACAGCCATACAAAAACAAGAGTATTGGACTTTAGGAAGGCTGACTTTGGAGAAATGAGAGAGTGCCTGAGAAAAGCACTAGCAAACGGGCAAGAAAGAGGGGTGGAGGAACAATGGGGAATAATCAGAACAGCCATCGCAGAGGCAACAAGCCTTTGTGTGAATAAATCAACAAAACAAAACGAAGGAAAAAAACATTATGGTTCTCAAGAGGTGGCAGGAATGGTTAAGGAGTAAAGGA
Source organism: Neoceratodus forsteri (assembly GCA_016271365.2). Classification (NCBI taxonomy): domain Eukaryota; kingdom Metazoa; phylum Chordata; order Ceratodontiformes; family Ceratodontidae; genus Neoceratodus; species Neoceratodus forsteri. Next base: position 494,649,005 of record JADMNL010000022.1, read on the forward strand.
TAGCATTCAGGAAATATAAGGAAACAGAAGGAGCAGGACAGAGAACTTTATCAGTTAAGGCAGTCAGAATAGCAAAGGCACAAACTGAGGAAAAGATGGCCAACTCTGTTAAGAAGGGGGATAAAACCTTTTGTAGGTACATTAGGGAGTGAAGAAAGACCAAGGGAGGGGTACAGAGACTTAATAAAGGGGAGGAAATGTGGGCAGAGGGTGACAGTGAAAAAGCAGGGATAGTGAACAAATATTTCTGCTCAGTATTCACAACGGAAGAGGAGGGGGTCGTACCTAAACCAAACAAGGGAGAAATTCTGAATAAGTAGGTCGATACCAGTCCATTCACAGAAGAAAGGGTTTTGAAAGAACTCTTGACACTGAGGGTGGACAAAGCAGTGGGGCCTGATGGGATTCACCCAATAATTCTTAAAGAACTAAGGGTAGAAATAGTAACACCACTGACTACTCTCTTTAACAAGTTATGGAGGATGGGGTGGTACCTGAGGACTGGAGGAGGGCAAATGTGATTCCACTTCACACAAGTGGGAGCAGGGCAGAGGCAGGAAACTACAGACCAGTTAGTTTGACTTCAGGGATAGGGAAAATGATAGAATCACTTCCAAAGGAAAGAATTGCTGAGTACCTAGAGGCCAGTGGGGTACAGGACCCAAGGCAGCATGGTTTCACAGCAGGAAGGTTATGTCAGATGAACTAATAGATTTCTTTTCCTGGGTGACCAAAGTAGTAGACCAGGGAGGGGCTGTGGATATGGCCTACCTAGAGTTTAGCAAGGCATTTGACACAGTCTCGCACAAAAGATTAATATACAAGTTAGCCAGCCTTGGAGTGGGTCCCAAGGTGGTAGCCTGGATAAAAAACTGGCTGGACAACAGGATGCAAAGGGTAATAGTAAACGGAGTCCACAGTGAAGAAAGGAGGGTAACTGGCGGGGTACAGCAGGGTTCGTACTGAGATTGGTCCTCTTTAATGTCTTGATAAGTGACATTGGAGAGCACCTGGAAGGAAAGGTACGTCTCTTTGCAGATGACAAAGATCTGCAACAGGGTTGATGCACAAGGTGGGGTAGAAAGAATGAAAAGGGACATGGCAAGGTTGGAGGAATGGTCAAATATGTGGCAGCTCAGATTCAGTGCAAAGAAGTGCAAGGTAATGCATCTGGGAAACGCAAACCCAGGGGAAGAGTACACAGTGGGGGTAAGTTAATAACAACTAAAATAGACAGACCTAGGAGTAATTATATCAGATGACCTAAAGGTGGGCAGGCAATGTGAGAAGGCAGTAAGGAGGGATGGGGGGATACTGGGATGCATAGGGAGAGGCATCACCAGTAGAAAACAGGAAGAAGTTGTCCCTCTGTGCAGACAGTTGGTGAGACCCCATCTGAAGTACTGTGTGCAATTCTGGAGACTCCATCTCCGCAAAGACATAGACAGAGTGGAGGATGTTCAGAGGAGGGCAACCAAAATGGTGCAGGGTCTGCACCAGAAGACATACGAGGAGAAACTAAAGCAGCTTAATATGTATACCCTTGAGGAGAGGGGGGACATGATAGAAACTTTCAAGTATCTCAAGGGAATTAAAGTACAAGAGGGTAGTATCTTTAAGAAGAAGAGATGTGCAAAAACAAGGTTGCACAATTTGAAGACGGGGGTGGACGGCTCAGAGGTAATGTTAGAAAGTATTTTTTCACAGAGAGGGTTGTGGATGCATGGAACAGCCTTCCTGAGGAGGTATTGGAGTCAGGAACAGTGGGAGAATTCAGGAATGCATGGGACAGGCATAAGGCAATTCTAGTGGGGGGTGGGTAGGAGGAAGTAAGCTGTTGATTAACTAGAATCTGCAGCTTATCCGTCGGGTAGGGAAATGGGCAGACTAGGTGGGCCCAGGCGGTCCTTATCTGCCATCAAATTCTGTGTTTCAGCATTTATGCTGCACCACATATAGTTCTCCTGCCATTCAAATGTAGTGAGTTTGCTCAAGGTGTCTCAGTATTTTTTAGATATGTTGGTAATTCAGAAACACATGTTTGGAGAACATTTTCTATAAACCTTCACAGATTTTCTGTTAATGACCCAGTACCGGAGATGATGGGTCACCTCGGTAGCTCTGTGTTTTTATGAATTGTAGGAAGAACATAGGTTGGTAACACAGGGATTTCACACCAAAGTTATTTCAACTCATTGTCTGGGAGGGAGCCATCCGACACCCACTCCTGCAACAGAGCTAACAGTTGCCTTTTAAACATATTAATAGGATTGCCCATTAACTTTTGATAATTATTTACCTCAGACAGTAGCCCAGTCACAATTTGTTTATAGTGGTGTCTGTCTAGCACATTCACATTTTACCCCCTTATCAGCTGGTTTAATAATCTTCTTCATTGAAGACAGTTTATCTAATGCTTGTTTCTCAAGGGAAGTAAGGTTGCGCCAGTGTGGGCCTGTATTCTGATTTAAAATCTCCTTTACCTTTGTCAGTACTGTTTTCTCAAACATTTATGGTATTGTTAACCATAGGACAGAAGTCTGATTTGGTTTTAAACAGTTTTTGTTTAATTTCTTTACATTCAACGAAATTCTCACCTTCAAAAGTGCTGTGGCTTGTTTTCATTCCATAGATCCTTTAAGCAAGTACAAATTCACCCTGTCCATGCTGCCCTCTGTAAGATGCAGGCCATAGTCCATGTCAATCAGTTGTTGTGGAGTGCAGTCCTCCAGCTGAAATAATGTCCGTTCTAGGGACGTGGATATGGTATTCTATCCACACTTCTGGCAGTGTTTCTTTCCCCCTTAAATCCTGCCGGAACATCTACAAGCTGGCTCGTCCCACCCACCCAGGTGGTAATTCCCCTAGTACCACCCTGTGACATCAGATCTTCCTTTCTGCTGGAAGAAGATTCCCTCCTTATCACTCTAGCCCTGAGTAGGCCCTTTGCTTTATAATAAAACTTAGAATTGTGCCTTGCATCTTCAAGCGACTCCTTTACCTCATCCGTGATGGACGATGCAGAGGCGGCGTCGGGGTTCAAAAAATGCGCCTGCAGGCAGAAAATGTCTCAGAAGGACCCACACACCATCTGTCTGGGCCGCGAGCACGATTTCTAGGTATGTGGTTTTTGTCGCACCTTGCATCCGTTTACCTTGGAAGACGGGCATGCGTGATGACTTCTGGGGCTCCTGGACGAACTGGATCTTCCCGTAAAATCTAAGGACACCTGTCTGGTGGTCTCTGCGGCTGCGGAGTCCGCTGAACAGCTCATGGCATTTGAGGAAACTGCGGCTCACGTGTCCTCGGCTTCTGCCTTTTTGCTGCTCTCTTTGGGTGCCTCCTTTCAGGGGCATTCAGGGATCTCTGCCAGGCCCTTTCCGCTCTTGGACGGGGACCCGTTGCGGGCACTAAATCTAAAAAGAAAGATAATAAGAAAGCCTCAGATTCCCACGTTTCCACGGAGGTTTTGACTACGGTCGATCCTTGGGCCCAGGCCGCTGGCTCCACAGTTTCCCTGTCAGGCGAGAAGCTGGTCGATCTTCCTGCCGAGATTTTTCTTGTACTGGTTGATCAGTTGTCACCAAATGAGGCCGATACCTCCCTCTCTAGGACTCTGGTCCTGCCTGTGGCTCCTCAAGGAGGGACGGACCAGTCCGCTGATCCGCCACCTCTTCCTCAGGATCCAGTGGACCCAGAGGATCCTCGGCTTTCGTCGACTCCCTCTGAGATCCTCCATCAGCAGCCCCAGTAGTCGAGGTCGCAGTCCTGGATCGAGCAACCCCTGTTAACATCGACTATCTCGCGCTCTACACTTGGGCAAGCGGCACCGCCACTATTCTTCCTCCTCGGATGAGGAGAGGCTCCACTACGAGATGCATCGGTGCTACGAAGACCTTATGTGGCACCAGCTCATGGTCACTGGGGTAAAGTCGATTCTGAGCTCTACCCCCTGCTATCACATGGCTCTTGCCACAGAGGCCTCAGCCTTCTCCGACTTGGCAGCCACTGGCTCAGCCAGGACCAGTTTGGCCTCCCCCGGCTTCTCCGCCTATCTTGGTGGAACCACCACTGAAACAGCCGAAATTTGGCCCTCCTCCTAAGGATGCCCACTTGGCATCGGGGTTTCCGCATCGGCTGTCGGTCACCATCACTCCCGACCAACCTCGCAGGGTCAGCGGTGACTCTGGCGGTCAAACTTTGTTCAGTGAATCTTTGGAGTCTGAGGGCTTCTCCTTGCACTACCACCAGTAGACAAGGAGTCGGCAAAGGATTTGTCGGCTGAGCAGGTTCCCACCTCCTTAATGGGGCTCCTCTGTCTGATCTCAGAATCCATAGGTCTACCGTTCGAGCCTGTCTAAGAACGGGCTGGGTACCTGCTTTCTGAGATTCTGGGCCAGGGTGACTCCACTGGGGAAGCCTTTCTGGTCGCAGAGGCCATTCTTGGCCGTGCTGTGGAGCTTTGCCAGCATCCGGTCTCTTGCCCTGCGCCATAGGTCTGGATGGCTCACAAGTATGCGATCCCTACCAGTTCCCTTTCGGGTTTTACAGAGCACCCCTCAGCTGAGGGTCTGGTGGCTGACTCAGTATTCCAGCGCATGGGCATTGTCATGGACACGCCTCTTGACAAGAAGTCCAAGAAATTTGACCACATGGCTAAAAAGGTCTGTGCTGTTGTCTCTCTAGGCCTTCAGCAGGCGAGTTTGGCTCTTTTGATGGCCCACTTCATCCACTCCCTTTTAGGCACGCTTGATGAGGTGTTTCCTCATCTCCCATCCGACTTGCAGACTACAATCAAGTTAGGTCCAGGATTTGGGTCGAGCGGTAGCTAAGCAACCACTGCAGACTGCCGTGGATATCAGAGACTCTTGCACCCGGTCTGTGGCGGCCGCGGTTGCCATGCGCCACAGGGCTTCTCTTAGGAGCTCAATCTTTACAGCGGATACCCAGCACAGACTGGTGGATGTCTCCTTCTTGAGCACCAACTTCAGGCCTGGTGTTGGAGGGCAGTTCACCGGTATTGAGAAGTCCAACACCACCTTGGACTCTGTAAACTCCGGCCAGAGGGATCCCAAGGGCCCCAAATCTCAGAAGAAGCCCTTTCGTCCTCTCTCTGCCCCTGCTGCCTCAGTCTGGTCAGCAGGCTTAGGCGTGACATCCCCAGCTGAAGTCAGTTGCCTCGGTTATTCGGAAGCCAGGAGGTCAAGGTCATGGTGGCTCCTCGGCTGGTGCTTCCTCCGCCTCCAGGCCTGCCCAGTGACAGAATGGGGTGCCTCTCCCATGCCCGTCCTGTCTCCTTCGGGCCGTCCTGTGGGGGGCTGGCTCCACCACTTCCTTTCGGCCTGGTCTGCTGTCACCACGGACAGGTGGGTTCTGGAAGTGGTCGGCCAGGAGCTGCCTCTGAAATTCGAGGCTTGCCCTCCTTGCTGAGCCTGTGCCCCACAGGAGAACATAGTGTCCATCAACGTTCAGTCAGCCCTTTGGGATGACATCCCCTAGCTGCTCCTCAGAGAGGTTGTGGATCCAGTCTCGGACCCTCCAGAATGCCCAGTGTTTATTTCCAGGTACTTCCTGGTGCCAAAATGGATGGGGGGCTGACACCCCATCGTAGATGTGCACAATCTGAACAAGTTTCTCTTTCCGCACACCTTCAGGATGGTCACTCTGTCTTGGATCTTACCATCTCGCGAGCGGAACATATGGTTTTGCTCTCTGGATCTTCAGGACACATTTCTTCCACGTCCCAATACATCCGTCTCGCCGCCGGTTCCTTTGGTTCCGTGCAGAAGGGGTCTTCTACACATTCCAGGCCAGGCCATTTGGCCTGTCCTCTGCTCCCAGGGTCTTCACCAAATGCATAGCAGTGGTGGCAGCTTACCTGCGTCAAGGGATCTGGGTATACCCGTACCTGGACAACTGGCTAATGCAGGTCCCTCCAGGCCGGAGGTGGAGCGATCCAGGAATCTGACCCTCCAGACCTGTCTCTCCTTGGCCTCCTGATTAACAAGGCAAAGTCAGAACTCATGCCATCACAGGTGATTCATTTCATCAGGGTGGAGCTTGACTTCCAGAGGACAGTACGGAGGCTCTCTCCTCCTTTGCCTGATCATTTCGGGTTGGGCAGTTACACTCTGCTCGGGACTTCCTGTGCCTCCTGGGATGGACTTCCTGTGCCTCCTGGGATTCATGAGACGGCATGCACCAGTGTGGTCTGCTGGGCCCAGTGGAGAATGCGTTGTCTGCAATGGGAGTTTGCCCGTCGTTGGTCTCAGTGCAGGGGCCACTTTGACCAACCGGTTGTGGTGACCCAGTTGATGTGGGACGCCCTCCAGTGGTGGTTAATCCTGGAACATCTGCAGGAAGGGATCCAGTTTATCCACCCCGAGAGCGGATGGTCATCCTGGTGACCGATGCCTCCCTGATGGGCTGGGGTGCCCACCTCAGTGACCACAGAGTCCATGGGCTCTGGACTCCCCTAGGAGTCCCGATGCCATATCAACCTGTTGGAACTGCGGGCAGTTCGTCTGACTCTGAAAGCCTTTGTTCCATGTGTTTGGGGTCGGGTTGTACAGGTCCAGACCGACAACACCGCGACCATATACTACCTCAACAAACAGGGCAGGATGCACTCTCTTTCCCTGTACAGGGAAGCTCTCTGCATCTGGACCTTCGTGCTCTGCCTGGATGCCAATCTCCTGGCCATCCATGTGGCCGGTGTCTCCAGCCAGCTGGCGTACGCCCTTAGCCGGGTGGGCGAGGCATCTCACAAGTGGTCTCTCCATCCGGAGGCAGTACACAACCTGTTCTCCCAGTGGTGCACCCCTCTGGTGCACTGTTTGCCTCAAGGGAGTACGTAAAACTGAAGCTGTACAGTGCCCGCCCCCTCAGCAGGAAACGCTGCAGGGGGATGCCTTCTCCAGGCCCTGGACCCCAGGCTGCCTTTATGCCTTCCCTCCATTCCCCTTGATCCACAAGGTGTTGCTCAAGGCCAGAAAGGACAAGGCACAGATGATCCTGTTGGCTCCAGACTGGCCCCACCTATTCTGGTACCCCGATCTCTTCGGCCTCAGCAGCTGGCTCCTGAGGCGTCTCCCTCTTCGCCCAGATCTGCTCCTTTACAGTCAGGGGATGGTATGCCATCCGGACCTTCAGTCCTTGCACATGACAGCCTGGTTCCCTTAGCAACTTGAGTTCCAGGCTTTGGGTCTCTCCAACAGTGTCCTTGCTGTGGTCACGACATCTCAGGAGGAGTCTACCTGAAACTGCTGTGCCTTCAAATGGAGGAGGTTCTCCATTTAGTGCCAGGGCAAGGGTCTGGACCCCTTATCTTGTCCAGTGGCTAGCATTCTCAGCTGCCTTTGGTCCCTGTCACAGTTGGGCCTTCGGTCGACGACCCTCAAGGTGCACCTGGCGGCCATCTCTGCTTATCAGGTGTGGGCCAGTACACAGTTGGTGGCGCAGGAGGAGGCCTGAAGCATTTTCAGAGGCCTTAACCACATTTCCCCTCCAGTGCATGAACCACCACCACCTTGGGACTTGTTACTGGTGTTGGCAAAGCTCATGTACAAGCCATTTGAACCAGTGCACAGGTGTGAAATGTCTCACGTGTCATGGAAGACTGCCTTCCTGGTGGCTATCACGTCATTAGTATAAAAATGATCTCTATTCCAGAGTAAAAGGTGTGAGGGCGCTTCAAAAATTATGCGTCTAGACAATCTTTCCTGTTCCCAATATCCTTTACTCTGGCATCTTGCGCAGGTAGAAGGTCTGCAAGAATAAGATTTCAGCTATGAACGAAGTGTGATGAAATGTAAAATGAAGTAAAAAATGAATAAGGTTACATACAAATAATAGAAATTAGGACTTATAAAACATCAAGATATGAAGGACTGTGAATTAATATATAAATCAAAGGAAGAGATTTTATATTAAAACTTGGATGAAGGCATCTCTTGTTAAAGCCAAGATACTTGGTGAAACGTTGAGGCTTGCCATATTTAAAATAGAAAGGATATTGGGAACAGGAAAGATTGTCTACAGACATAATTTTTGAAGCGCCCTCACACCTTTTACTCTGGAATAGAGATCATTTTTATACTAATGACACATCGGGAGTGGCAGCATTGAGAACAAAAAAAGTGTCAATTTCCTATGGAATTCCTCCTTTTCTCCTTGACATAGGCTATCACGTCAGCCAGAAGGATCAGTGAACTCCAGGTGCTCTCGGTGGAGTCTCCTTACTCTGTCTTCCACAGGGATAAGGTCGTCCTTTGCTCCAACCCAAAGATCCTCCCGAAGGTTGTATCAGATTTTACCATAACCGGGTGATAAATCTCCCATTGTATTTCACCAACCGCACCTCGGAGGCTGAGCACAGGCTCCATACTTTGGACCTGCGGTGAGCACTAGCTTACTATAAGGAGAGCATGACTGGAGTTTGGGCAGAGGCTCCCCAGCTATTTGTCACCTAAGCTGAAGCTGCACCTGGCACACTGGCAGCTAAACACAGTTGGCAGGTGGATCGTATCCTGCATCGACCTCTGCTACAGGTTGGTGGGTAGGGAGCCTCCCGCAGGGCTAAGGGCTCATTCCACCCGCCATACCGCTGCCTCGGTGGCTACTTCCAGGGACGTCCCTACCCTAGAAATCTGCAGGGCTGCTACCTGGAAGTCAGCACACACCTTCATTTCCCACTACCACATCGACCTCTAGTCATGCTGGAATGCTGGCTTGGGGCCTCAGTTCCCTAAATAGGGGGTGTGCACTTTGCCCCCTTCTCTCGGAGGACTACTAAGAGTCTGCCAGAAATGTGGATAGTACACCATATCCACATCCCTAGAAAAACAGGTTACTTACCTGTAACAGTAGTGGTATATGGTGTACATCCACACTGACCCACTTGACCTCCCCTGGCAAGTAGCACACCAGTCTTGCTTCCAGCTGGCAAGAACTGACGTTACGGGGCGTTGCTAGGGGAGTTACCACCCTAATGGATGGGAGGAGCCAGCTTGAAGACATTCCGGCAGGATTTAAAGGGGAAAGGAACATTGCCAGAAGTGTGGATATACACCATCTACCTCTCCTAGAACTACTGTTACAGGTGGTAACCTGTTTCTTCTTCATGTTCTTGTTTACTGAGTTGTTCCAGGTACTCCATATTGTCCTGATGAATGCATTCCCTTTCAGTAATTCCAAAGTGATACCTTAATTTTATTTTTCTGAAGAATCGAAAAAGACTCACGTGTATTTGAAAATAGTTTCTTCTTGGGATTGGTATATTTGGCTGTGCCCCCTGTTCAGGGAACAGAGACTGGAGAACTAAGGCCCCAAAAACCAGCATCCCGGCATGACTCAAGGTTGATGTGGTAGTGGAAAATGAAAGTGTGTGCTGACTTCTAGGTAGCAACCCTGCAGATTTCCTTGATAGGGACGTCCCTGGAAGCAGCCACCGAGGCAGCAGTATGGCGGGTGGAATGAGCCCTTAGCCCTACAGGAGGTTCTCTACCCAAATGCCAGTTAGCACTGAACAGGGAAGGAGAAAAGGGAAGGAGAGGAGTAACAATGGAATAAGGCAGAGGTCAGGAGGAGAGATTGCAGAACATGGAGGGTCATGAACGCGTATGTGTGCAGCCTGGGAAACAAAATCCCTGATCTGGCAGCATTGATAGCAGAGGCTGATCTGTATTTTGTTGCTATTACAGAGACATGGTACAATGGGAACCATGACTAGGAGGTAGCTATTCCAGGTTATACTTTGTTCAGGAGAGACAGGGAGGTTAAAAAGGGAGATGGGTGGCTCTTTATATCAAGGAGGGTATAAAGGCAACGCAAGGGATGCAGGGGGAGGCAGAGGCACTGTGGGTTGCCCTGGAAACAGATAATGACACAGCCATTCGAACAGGCATAATCTACAGACCCCCAGCACAAAGCGAAGAAATGGACTGGAATTTACTGGAAGCCATCCATAAGATGACAGCTAAAGGGGAGGTGCTGTTGGTAGATGACTTCAGTCTGCCAGAAGTAGAGTGGAGCAACCCAACGATTGCAACAGCCTGGGGCACAGACATCCTGGACTCCATGCTGGGGGCATGCTTCAAGCAGCTAGTTCTTGAGCCAACCCAGGAGGGAGCAATTTTGGGTTTGATTCTAACCAATGGGGACGGAATTTTGGATGTCAGGGTGGGTGGACACTTGGGGTCCAGTGACTATCGCACAGTGTGGTTCAATATGAGTACTGCAACAAGGTCATGCCACACACACGAAAAAATTACTCACCGTAGTAATTGATCTTCCTTCAAAAGGGGTCCTTTAGCATTAGTAACTGTTGCAGTGAGCTGACCAGGTAGTACTGCCCTGGAGGTGAAGATTATGGTAATGAGTTTATGAATTAACCAATCAGAGTGAAGCTTGTGGGTGTGCTGAGCAGAGGCTGTGAGGAAGGCACCAGAATTTTTTCGAAGCTAGAATGGGCACATGTCCACATAGGTATGAACCAACAGGATTTATAACATGAACCAGAACAATAAACATGACCATTTTGTGCTAAATGTAATAATACAATGGCAGGAAAAAATCCTGGACTCTGATTGGTCAGTCTTGGGCTGGCCCTGTGATGTTATCCCAGCACATCATCATGGGTCTAGTCTCAGCCTCACTGTGAACCTGTAGATGATTATTTGCTTGAGCATCTCCTTGATTGTTTCATCTACTCTTAAAAAACAAATATATTTTTCCACACAGAAACATCTTTAAAATAATTTTTTTTTATTCTGTATAACAAGCCATTGTATAATAGCAATAATGCCCTCCAGGGTATGTGTCGTTTGGGATAACGTCACGCCTCAGTTATTGGACGCACTCTGCCTGCGACCTCGTGCCCACCCACCTGAGTCGTGACGCTATCCCAGCACGACACAAACCCTGTCTGGCATTATTGCTTAATTCAAAGTTTAACATAACCAGATTGGTAGAAGGCAAGAAGCAGAGCCCTCTTCTGAAAGGTTATCAGGAGAGGAAGGGTGGGAGCTTACAGATGCTAAAGAACCCCTTGGAAGAAAGAATATTACTACGGTGAGTAATTTTTCTTCTTACCCCATAAGTCCTTTAGTATCAGTAACTGTTTCAAACTATAAAGCAGTGCAGTTGGGAGGTGGGTAGAGAACCTACTTAGGAAAGAGGCTCTCCAGAACCACCTTGCAAAATTTGGCATCAGATCTAGACTGTACATCCAGCCAGTAGTGCTTTGTGAATGTGTGTACAGTCTTCAAAGTAGCTGCTTTACGGACGTCCGGTAAGGGAATGTCCCTTGCAACTGCCACAGAGGGCAGCAGTGCCCCTGGTATAGTGGTCCGTGAGGCCCTCATGGGGCTGTTTACCAGGCTTGTCATAGCAGAACCAAATGCAGGAGACTATCCAGTGAGAGAGAGTTCTCTTAGTAGCTGGTCTTCCTCTACCTACCTCTCCATAGGTGAGAAACAGCTGTGTGGATGAGCCCCTGAACTGCTTGGTGTGTTCCAAGTAGTAAAGCATGGCCCTTTTGACATCCAGACTGTGAAGGTTCTGCTCCCCGGAGTGGATTTCTTGGTACAAAACACTGGTAAGGTGATGAATTGATGGGGGTGGAACTCTGAGACCACCTTAGGCAAGAAAGTTCTGTTCGTCCTGAGCGCACTCTTATCCCTATGAGGGATTATGTAGTTAGGCTCAGTACAAAGTGCCTGTAACTCTGAAATCCTTCTTGCAGAGGTAATGACTACTAGGAATACAGTTTTCCAAGTGACATACTTGAGATGGGCCATAGCCATGGGTTCAGAGGGTGGCTGCATGAGCTTGGCGGTTCAAAGGTTAAGACTCCAAGGAGGGACAGGTTCCCTGACTGGGGACTGGATATGGAGGAGACCTCTAAAAACTGTTTAAATATCGGTTGGGAGAAAACAGATTTATTCTTTCCAGTAGAAAGATAGGCCGAGATTGCAGCCAGATGAAGCTTCAGGGAAGAAGGCCTCAAGCCTGATGCCTGTAAATGCGCCAAATAATCCAAGAGATTAGAAACTGAAGCCTTAAGAGGATTAAATTTTCTTCTTGCACCAGAGGGAAAATCTTTTCCATTTCGCTGCATAGGTCTTTTTCTTGCTAGGCTTTTTGGCCACCCTCAGGATCTTTAGGACTTGTTCAGAGTACTAAGTGGCAGGGAACCAACTCCTCAAGAGCCAGGCTTTGAGGTGAAGAGACTTCAGGTCTGGATAAGTTACTCCTATCTGAGGGAGAGTCAGGAGGGAGTGTCTGAGTGGAAGGTGAATGGGTTTGCTGCAAAATACGGTTACCAGGCTTGCCTTGGCCATTCCGGTGCCACCAAAATTATTGCTGCTGGCTGATCTCTGAGTTTCAGCAACACACTGAAAATCAGAGGGAAGGGAAGAAAGGCATAAAGGAACTTCCTGACCAATCCAGGGTAAGGACATCGGTTGGGAGAGTTTCCAGCACTGGAGGCCTACAGCAATACAGAGGAAGTTGGTGGTTGAGGTGAGAGCCGAAAAGAGCTATTTCGGACGTGCCCCACTTTCTGAACACTGTGGCCAGCACCTGCTTGTTCAGGCACCATTCGCTGTGGTCCTGGTTTATGTGACTGAGGGCATCTGCCAAGGTGTTGTCCTTGCCTGGGAGGTGTATGGCTGAAAGGCTGACCTCCAAGGAGTAGGCCAAACACCCGATCCTCATGGCTTCCAGACACAGGACGCTGGACCTTCCTGCTTGTTTATGTAAAACATTGCAGTGGTGTTTGTTCTGATCTGCACTGTGTGTCCCTTTATCTGTGAAGCAAAGGCCTTCAGTGCCAAGTAGATGGCCCTGAGTTCCAGCAGATTGATGTAAGCCTGTGACTCCTTTGGAGTCCAGGAGCCACTGACGGAAGTAGTATCCATATGAGCTCCCCATCCAAGCAGAGAAGCATCTGTAGTAATGATTCTTGTGAGAGAAGGAGCTTGAAAGGAAATTCCTATCGAAAGGTTGGTTTTCTTTCCACCAGAGCACAGCCTGAAGGAATGTCTTTGTGACTGGAATCAGTTTAGATAGCGAGTTGCTCCTTTGGGACCAGTGAGACCTTAGGTGATACTGTATGTCTTTCATTCTGAATCTGACTCCAGGAACCACGTCAGTCATGGATGCCATGTGTCCTAGGAGCCTTAAAAAGTGTCTGGCTGGCCTGGCCCAGGACGAAAGAATTTACCACTGACAAGTTTTGGATCCTTTTCAAAGGAAGAAATGCTCTGCTCTGCAGTGTGTCCAACTGTGCTTCTATGAAAGTAAGGAGTTGGGTTGGTTCCAGATGGGATTTCTTTTGGTGTATAAGAAACCCCAAGGAGTGTAGTGTGTTCTGTGTCTGAGTGCCTCTTCTACTTATAGAGGGATTTTCTAGGATCGTGGATATGTTGTTCATCCACATTTACTGGCATGTCCCTTTCCCCTTTAAATGTTGCCGGATGTCTTCAGGCTGGCTCCTCCCACCCACCCTGTTGGTATATACCTCGGCTCCACCCATGACGTCAGATCTTCCTTTTCGCTGGAAGATGCAGGTTGCCTCCCTCGTGCTCATGCATTTCGTAGGCCCTGGCTTTCAAAACTTTGGTTTCACTGAAATTAAAACTTGTTCGAGTCAGCGATCGCACTTTTACGTCCTTGATCATGGAAGAGAACTCTTCACCAGGATTTCGCCAGTGTCCTTGCGGCCAGAAGATCTTGTCTGTGTCAGTCTTCACCATTCATCACAGATGGGTACTGGCCGGAGATCAAGACCACGCGGGAGCCTTTTTTATTTAAAGGATAGGCAGAGTCAAATCAGCATCGGCGCCGCCGAGGCCGACGCATCACGTGCGCCGAGGATTAGCATTTAGCTGTGTCGACTCCGCCTACCTCAAGTTCCTTCGTCTCCCCGTCCGAGTCACCTCGTAGGAAGCCACTGAAGAAGTTTTGACAGTTTTAGGCCTTAACCTTTCGCATTTGTGTGTTCGACAGTCATCGGTCTCCTGCTAGTTCTGGGTTCTGCCTCTACTCGGCGTCGCGGTAAGATCTTTCCATTTATTTTAAAGTATAAGCGACGTCGGAGTCTATTTTCAGTGTTTTTTTTCCATGAGTCATATGCAGTCGGGAGGGCAAGAAACCTTCTAAGGCGGGGCGGCCCCCTATGCGTCGGTGCCCGTGCAGCCGCAAGTACTCCATTACCGACCAGCATGACCGGTGTCTCGCGTGTCTTGGCCTGCTTCACGACATGGATTTGTGCGACGCCTGCTTCTCCATGGACCGCCGCGTCTAGAACAGCGCGGCATGTTCAAAGTAAGGCGGCTCCGCCGACTTCGGGGGTAGGGTTACGCAAATCCGGGCCAAGCAGCGCTGTCTCAGCCTTTCCTCCGGGTCCCTCCGGTTCTGTATGGACCAGGAAGAGGAGCTTGACTTCTTGTAGCCTAGCCTTGGCGGAGCTCCTCCCTTGGCGCAGGAGGCCGTCCTACTTCCTCCCGGGAAGCGGGCGGGGCGCCCCGTATCGACAATCACCCGCCGAGGTGAAACTCCCCGATCCGAAGGCCTAGGTTAGACGCCGTTGGTTGGCGCCGTTCAGCGGTGCGTGGCCCTGTCGGCACCGACAGCGTCGACTTCGTCTCTTGGCGCTGTGGGCTTGCTGCTCACAGTGCCGTGACCTAGATTGACGCCGTCTTTTGCTTGTCCGCCTCGGCGAGATTGAGCACGGCGCCCGTGGGGCTTCGAAGTCATCTGTCGGCGCTGCCGTCGGTGCCGTTAGCACTCTCGGTGCCGCTCGCGGCGCCAAGGAACCTAGCGGTGCTGTGTTCAGTGCCGAGTCCGCTTTTGGAGCCGTCGGTGCCGCTTCGGTCCTCAGTGCCATTCACGGTGCCGAGGGGCCTGGCGTCGGCGCCGTCTCTGTTCCTAGTACTGCCCCGGTGCCAGTGGACTTGACGGCGCCACGGCTGGCCCTGGCTCTGGACCTTTGGCCCGAGCTGCCCTGCCGCCTTCTGTCAGCCCCGCTTGCGGGGCTGTGGAGGGCACGGGTGCCACCTCGGCCACTGCTTTCGCTACTGGGCTTCTTGGTAAGGTCACCTTTCCTCGCCCTCCTACCGTTTGGCTTAGGGCCTCAGACTCTACCTCTTCGGAGTTGGGCGGGCAGTCACACCCTTCGGGGTTGTCTGCAGAGGAGGGCGAGCCGGTGGTCTCGACGACGAGTCACAGCCAGCCCCCTTCTGAGGAGCGTCAGGTTCTCATCGAGGTTGGGGTCAGTGGTACTGACCAGCAGGCTATGGTGCATGCCACCATTGCCATGCAACCTGGCCTTGGAGGGTTCCTTGACCCCTCGGCGGTGGTACCCCCTCCGTGGTGTGTCTCGATGCCCAACTTTGGGGCCCATTGGGAAGTCTACAGGAGGGAGGTGCTGCTCCTTGGTCTCCCCTGGGGCAGCCCAGAGCTGCCAGCTACCTAGGCTGGCCTCTCGGACCAGGACCTCTCCAGACTCTGGGGGTCAAGGGAATGAGAGGTCGATGCGTCGGCCTTTCTCTGGGGTCCACCCTGGCCTGGGCCAAGCCGAGCGCGGACTTCGCCCTTCCCTTCCAGTTCCTTGAGGGGTCCCATTCTTTGGAGGCAGGGGACCATCCTTCTGGATCTATCGGCCCGAGTCGCCTCACTGGGGGATTCTTCTGGGCAGCCTGCAGGCAGTATAACGTGGTTGTACAGCTGTCGGCTCGCGGAGTCTTCCGGGACACCCTCCTTGGGTGTCCATGGTCCCGCTCTAGCCCTGGCAGAGGTCAGCCGACTTCTTCTCTCGGCTCTGCCCCTATCCTCTGTCGCATTCTCCAGCGCTCCCAGGCATTCTTGGTCCTAGCGGCCCTCTCACCTGGGAGCATTTCAGAGCAGTGGCTGCTCGGTTCCCTGCCTACGTTAGGGCCATGGACAGCCAGGTTTTTCAACCTCCCCCCGAGCAACCACCCTCGGGACGTATGGTGACCTCCAGCTCCTCGTCCCCCTCTTCTGGGGGAGAGGAACCATCTGTCCATATCTCTCCTGCCGCTGATCTCTGAGTATTAGCGCTTCCTCGTGAGGATGATGGAGGACCTTCACCTTTCTCCCCTGTCTGTCAGCAATGCTGAGCATGCGGCGCACGCTTTTCTAGGTGATTTCGGTGCGGCCATCCTTGTGGTGCCGCCCTGGCCTGCTCCCTTTCGGGAGGCGTCCATGCGTTTCTGGCAGAGCCCTTCTCCGGAGTTCCTACCCTAGAGACCTCAGCCAGAGGTATTGCCTCTCCCGAGTCTCAGGTTCTATGCCTCATCTACAGTCCGGATTGGCGCACCTGGACACCCCTGACGGGCTTCGCGCCCTCCACCGTGACCGGCCCCCAGATCAGGACTCTTCGGATTTTGATTTCTGGGGGAGGAGGACTTTCTACTCGGCACGGTTGCTTCTCTCCAGCTCTGCTCATCAGGCCCACTATGCAGCCTACAACAGGTTCTTGTGGTCAGCGCTAGGTCAGATCCTAGCTGCTTTGCCTGACTCTGAGCAAACCAGGCAAGCCATCACACTCTGCACATGGTCTGGAGCTAGCAAGGCACCAAGCAAGGGCATCTTACGACGCCAGTGAGGTAGCTACTAGGGTAGTAGGGACAGCGATCTGCACCAGATCATCGGCGTGGCTTCGCCTTTCCCAGTTGTCACCCTTGGCCCGGCGTAGGGTGATTTGCTCACTCACCAGGGGAACCTATCTTTTTCCCAGAGGGCGAGACATACTCTGTCAGAGCAAATTCCTTCCTCCAGGGGACCCCGCCTCGCCTCCCCCACCTCGGCCTCCCTCAGGCCAGAAGGTTCCCCCTAGTGTGTCACCCACTGAGGGCTAAGGGGCCTGTCCCCAGGGTGCAATGAATTAACTGCCGGAGGCTTGGTACTCATCCATTGATGATGAATGGTGAAGATTGACACAGATAAGATATAAAAATTACATACCTACACGTAATTACTGATCTTTCTGTGTATCTTCACCATTCATCTAATCCCTCCCGCCATCCCCTGGGGCTTCAGTCTCTGAATCCTCCTCCTCTGTGCCTACCCCTCTTTTTTTGGCGGGGTAAAGTTGGGACACACAGAGGGTAGTTTCTTCCTAAGGGGTACAGTTAAGTGGCACTCCTTCTCTACTACATATCTTCACTCCTGTGGGGTGAGAGCTGGTGGTTGCCCTCCTTCTGTTATCCATCTAATTTAAAAAAAAAAAAAACTTCCCTTTTTTTCACCAAATATCTTTACAGAGAGAGTACTGAATCCCTGTACCCTGTCCTTCTCCAGAATAGCCGACACTGCTTTTGGGGGTATTGCCAGTTATTCTGTGCCTTGAATTCTGACAAATGGCTTTGCTACTCCTTGCAGTTCCTATACAGTCTGGTGACGGACAAGGGTCCTGGATCCTTGTTACCTCTCACTCTCTCCTAAATTCCCCCTTCTTCCTTTTTCCAGAGATTGGGGCCCCTACCAATCCCCTTAGTCTTACTTCTCTGTGCTGTCCTCTCAGTCGTTATTTCTCCTTTAGTTCAGTTTTCTCTTCCTTTTTCTGTCCTTGGACTCTCTTGTCCCACCTCCATCCCTTCCTCTTACCTCTCCGGCGACTCAAAACTGGTAGGCAGGCAGATCGACACAACTCACGGCTGATCACTCAAGCGCCACGTAGTGGGAGTCAGCCTCGAGGGCGGCGCTGATGCTGCGTCGACTCCGCCTATCCTTTTAAAAAAAAAAAAAAAGGCTCCCATGGGGTCCTGATCTCCGGCCAGTACCCATCTGTGATGAATGGTGAAGATACACAGAAAGATCATAATTACAGTAGGTATGTAATTTTTATATGTCACGCACCAATCCCCATCTCACGTGCATCTGCTGCCTAGATGTCTGCCATGACACCTCGTCCTGTAGCTATTGCTTGGCCTTCCATCCCAATGTCCTGGACAACCGCCTGGCACGTTTGAAGCTGAGGAGACCGGAGAAAAGGAATCCTCCGGTGAAGTCCAAGTAGGTTAGGTGGGCGGTTTCCGCGGCCGCGGGTTCCACACCAACAGCTGGAACACATGAAGGCGTTCGGAGAAGAAGCCACCTGCGCTTCGGCCAGTCGGAGGTTTTTCGTTCCACTCAACCCGGGCTTCACCCTCACAGGTTCCTTTAAGGAGTTGTGCCAGTCTCTTACCACCCAGGGTGAGGAGCCCGCGGTCTCGCACTCCTCCCAATCTTGTAAGAGAGACAAGGAACCTGGCATGTCTTTGTCTCTGCGAAGGCGCTCTTGGGACCAAGAGAGGTCTCAGTCCCAGGAGCATGCGGTCTCAACCTCAGTCGAGATCACTTCCTCGGCTGAAGGTTTCACGGACCTTCTGTTTAGCTGGACAACCGAGGATGTGGCCGATGAGGTAGAGATTGTTCTCGATCCAGTTGACCCCCTGTCACCGGCTGTGGCCAACGATTCTTTGGAGAGGACTCTGGTCCTTGTGTTCCCCGATGAGGCAACTCAACCTGCTGGTGTCCTCATCAAGGTCCCTGTTCCGGACTCTCGGGTTTCACCGATCCCTCCGGTGTCTCCCAAACGACTGAGTTGGCCTCCCCGATCTCGGTCGAGATCTAGAACACCCTCGGTCGATCGACCAAGGAAGAGCCACAAGCGCTCCAAAAAGAGGCAGTGCCACAGGTCATCCTCGTCGTCCTCAGATGAGGAGAGGCTCCAACGGAAACTCCGTCGCTATAAGGAACTTATGTGGCAACAGCTGATTTTGTCCGGGCAGAAGCCAGCTCCGCCACCTACCCCAGCCATTACTTGGATGTCGCCCCCTAGGCCGAAGCCGACCCCCCCGGAATTGAAGCCTTCGGTCCCCCACCCGCGGGGCCGGACCAGCCTCTGGTTCAGCCTATTCCGGTCTCTCCACCGATAATGGTGGAGCCGCCGCCTAAGCAGCCTGTGGGAGGACCTTCCAGAGAGGATCAAACCAGATATGAGCTTCCCAAGCGTCTATCTATCACAGTCACTCCAGACCGCCCTCGGCGGGTCGAGGGTGATTTGGGCGCAGGCCGCTGTACCCTGACTCTTCAGACTCTAATGTCACCAGGCTTCACTCTTGTCCTCGAGATGATGAATTGTCCATTGGCACAGGGATGGAGGAAGGCCCTTTCTCCTTCCAAGGGATCCTTAGTCTCATCTCTGATTCCACAGGGATGCCCCTGAAACCCATCCAGAAAAAGGTGGAGAACCCTCTTATGGACATCCTCGAGAGGGGATACCCTGACAGAGGCCTTTATTGTTGGTCCGGCACTCGAACTTTGGCAGCGTCCTGCCTCATGTCCAGCACTATCTGCCCGCATGGCCCGCAAGTATGCGGTGCCCATGGGGTCCCTTGCGCGGTTCACAGAGCAGCCTTAGGCCGAGAGCCTGATGACCGCCTCTGTGTTCAGGCATACTGGCAGTTTTGCCGACACTGACAGACCTCCAGACAAGGAGTCCAAGTATTTGGACCACTCTGGGCAGAAGGTCTATGTGGCGCCCTCCTTGGGCCTTCGTCAGGCAAGTTTGGCCGTCGTCATGGCACACTTCTCCCATGCCCTTCTCGGGTCATTGGATGAAGTCCTCCCACATCTCCCCACGGACATGCAGACCATGGTCAAGCAGATCCGAGATCCGGGCTGTGCTGTTGCCAAACAGCAGTTCCAGACAGCCCTGGACATTGGGGACTCTTGTGCCCGCTCGATGGCCGGCAGCAGTTGCCTCTTACTGCAGGGCTTGGCTGAGGCTCTCCTTCCCGGCAGATACTCAGCACAAGTTAGCTGATATGCCTTTCCTTAGGACCGATTTGTTCGGCCCAGGACTGGCTGGTCACCTGCAGCGCATAGAGCAGTCCAGTGCCACCTTGGATGCCACTTCTGCTAAGAGTTCGGGCAAGAACCAGCAGAAGAAAAAGAAGCCTTTTTGGCACTCATCCCCTGCGGTTCAGCAGTCCTCCTTCCAGGGAGGACAGCAGCATCAGCAGCAGGCTCAAGCTTGGCGCCCTCGCCCAAGCCTGGACCCCAACAGGCCTGGAGAGGAGGCAGAGGCTCAGGTCCTGGAGCATCCTCCTCCAGGCCTGTTCAGTGATGGGTTGGGGGCTGCCACCCCTATTCCCATCACACCAGCTCTGGGTCTTCTCGTGGGGGGGCCAGCTCCGCCACTTCCTTTCCGCCTGGTCCGCTGTCACTTTGGACAGGTGGGTTCTCAAAGTGGTCCGTCAGGGACTGCGTCTAGAATTTGAGCAATACCCTCCCAGCCAAGCCTGCGCCCCTTGGGAAGAACAGATTTCCGCATGCACCCAGTCGACTCTTCGAGACGACATCACTCCGCTCCTCCTCAAGGAGGCAGTAGCTGTCATGGCGGATCCATCTGCAGACCCAGGCTTTGTCTCCAGGTACTTCCTGGTGCCCAAGTGGACGGGGGGCTGGTACCCCATTCTAGATCTCCACGACCTGAATCAGTATTTCAGGTGACGCACCTTTCAGATGGTCACTTTGTCCCAGATCATACCATCCTTGGAGCAAAACATGTGGTTCTGTTCACTGGATCTGCAGGACGCATTATTTCACGTCCCAATCCATCCATCCCATCATCGGTTCCTCCACTTCAGGGTTGAGGGGACCCTGTCCGAGTTCCGAGCCATGCTGTTCGGTCTGTCATCGGCCCCAGGGGTCTTCACCAAGTGCATTGTAGTGGTGACGGCCCATCTCCAGCATTGGGGGGGGGGTCAGCATTTACCCCTACCTCGACCATTGGCTCCTTGCAGGTTCCACCCAGCAGGAGGTGGAGAGGTCCAGGGATCTGGCCCTCCAAACCTGCTCCCATCTCGGCCTTCTGATCAACGAGGCCAAGTCGGAACTCATGCCTTCTCAGGTGTTGGGCTTCATCGGGGCAGAGCTCGACTCCTGTCAAGCCAGAGCTCGGCTCCCGACAGACAGGGCGGAGGTTCTCTCCTCCTTTGCCCAGTAATTTCTGGTTGGATACTTACGCCCTGCCCGGGACTTTCTGCGCCTTCTGGGTTACATGGCGGCGTGCACCTCAGTGGTCCATTGGGCCCAGTTGCACATGTGCCCCCTCCAATGGGTGCTGGCCACCCAGTGGACTCTGCACCATGGTCATTTCGACCAGCTGATCACTGTAACCCAGAAGATGTGGGACGTTCTCCAATGGTGGACTGTCCCAAACCAGTTGCAGGAAGGGATCCAGTTTGTCCACCCCGAGCCAACAGTCGTCCTCACGACTTACGACTCTCTCATGGGCTGGGGAGCCCACATGGGGGACAACAGGGCCAATGGGCTCTGGACCCCTGATGCCACATCAACCTGTTGGAGCTCAGAGGGGTCAGACTGGCACAGTCAGCTTTTGCTCCTCAGCTCTGGGGTCAAGTGGTTCAAGTCCAGACGGACAATACCACGACTATGTACTACCTCAACAAACAGGGCGGCATACACTCCAGTCTGCTGTGTAAGGAGGCACTCTGCATCTGGACCCTTGTGAGCCGGTTGGAGGTGGATCACCTAGCCATCCATGTGGCAGGAGTCTCGAACCAGCTGGTGGATGCTCTCAGCCACATAGGCTAGATATCCCACGAGTGGTCTCTTCATCCAGAGGTAGCTTACAGCCTGTTCTCCCGTTGGTGGGCCTGTTTGCCTCCAGGGAAAACACCAGTCCGAGGCTTTCATGTCCGCCCCCCCTCAGCAGGTCTCACTGCAGGGGGATGCCTTCTCTCCATTTCCCTTGATCCACAAGGTGTTACTCAAGGTGAGGAGGGACAAGGCAAAGTTGATTCTGGTAGTCCCAGACTGGCTGCGCCAGTTGTGGTATCCAGAACTCCTCAACCTCAGTTGCAGACCCCCGGAGCGGCTTTGTACACGCCCGGACCTGATATTTCTGAACCAGGGGAAGGTCTTCCTTCTGGACCTTAAATCCCTGCACCTCTCAGCCTGGTACCTGAGTGGCTAGAGTTCCAGGCTTTGGGTCTTTCCGAAGATGTCTACACCGTGGTAGAGGCATTTAGAAAGGAATCGACCAGGAAATGTTACACCTTCAAATGGAAAAGATTTTCCATTTGGTGTCAGGGTAAGGGTCTGGACCCCTTACCCTGTTCTGTGGCTAACATTCTCGACTACCTTTGATCTCTCTCCAAAGGAGGTCTTCGGTCATCGACCCTTTGGGTGCACCTGACAGTCATTTCTGCTTACCGGGCGCGGGCCAGTCAGCCGACATTGGCACAGGAGACAGTGGTCAGGTGCTTTTTCAAAGGCCTGGCTCACATATCCCCTCCGGTGTGTGAACCTCCACCTCCATGGGATCTACTGTAGGTATTGGCAAAGCTCATGGGCAAGCCATTCAGACCAGTGCACAAGTGTGAGCTGTCACACTAGTCGAAGACGGCCTTCCTGGTGACTGTCAAGTCTGCCAGAAGGACAGGGGAGCTCCAGGCACTTGCAGTGGACTCCCCTTATCTGGTCTTCCACAGGGACAAAGTTGTCCTGTGCCCCCACCCAAAATTCCTTCCGAAGGTGGTGTCAGAGTTTCACCGTAACCAGGTGTTGACTCTGCCGGTATACTACCCTAATTACACCTCGGAGACCGAGTACAGGCTCCATACTTTGGACCTGAGACGGCTGTCTCCTATTACAAGGAGAGGATGATGCAATTCGTAGAGAGGTTCGCCAGCTGTTTGTCACCTACGCTGAAGCTGCATCTGGCAGACCTGCAGCCAAACGGACCATAGCAAGATGGATTACATTATGCATAGGTCTGTGCTATGAGTTGGCGGGCATGGAGCCTCCCAGAGGGATAAGAGCTCATTCTACCCACCATACTACTGCATCAGTGGCTGCTTCCAGGGACATCCCTATCCAGGAAATCTGTTGGGCTGCTACCTGGAAGTCAGCAAACACCTTCATTACCCACTACCACATCAACCTTGAGTCACACCGGGATGCTGGTTTTGGGACCTCAGTTTTCAACTCTGTTCCCCAAGTAGGGGGGGTGTGCACCTGCCTCCCTCCTCGGAGAACTGCTATGGGTCTGCAGTAGGTGGATGAACAACATATCCACGATCCTAGAAAACAGGTTACTCACCTGTAATAGTAGTTCTAGAGGTGGTACATGTTGCTTATCCACACGACCCACCCGTGATCCAGCTGCGACGACATGCAACTCCAGCTTCCAGCGGGCTAAGATTCGACATCATGGGGCGTGGTTTGTATATACCACCCGGTGGGTGGGAAGAGCCAGCTTGAAGACTTCCAGCAAGATTTAAAGGGGAAAGGGACATGCCAATAAGTGTGGATGAACAACATATACCACTCCTAGAACTATTGTTATAGGTGAGTAACCTGTTTTTCCCCACTATGAGCCAGTCCAGGTACGGATAGACTGAGATTCCCTTTTTTCTTAGATGTACTGCCACTACAACCAGACATTTGGTGAATACTCTTGGTGCAGATGTCAGGCCAAAGGGCATGGCCGCAAACTGGTAGTGCCCTGATGGAAGTTTGAATCTCAGAAATTTTCTTTGGGACTGCCTTATTGGAATGTGAAAGTATGCGTCCTTGAGGTCTAGGGAGGCTAGCCAGTCTCCCTGTTGAAGAGACTGTATTACCATTTTCAGGGTGACCATTTTGAATTTGGGTTTCAGAAGATGTTTGTTTACGTATCTGAGGTCTAAAATAGGTCACCACTCCCCATTTTTTTTATTGTGTCAGGAAGTATCTGGAGTAGAGACCTTTGCCCCATTGATGGGCAGGTACTCTCTCTCTCTATCACCCTTGCTGCCAGAAGGTGTTTTACCTCTAGCTCCAATAGAAGCCTTTCTGTTGGGGTTAGTGACTTGGACAGCTGGGTGCACCCTGAGGACTGGCATCTTTCTGAACTGAAGTGGCAGACCCTTTTCCACTATCTCCAGGACTGTCTTGTCTGAAATGATAAAGGTCCAGGACTGGAGGTAGTGGTAGAGCCTGTCCCCCTACAGGCAGAGGGAAGGCGATCTGGACAGAGAAGTCAGGGTTTATGCTGAGTTGCAGGGGTAGAGGTAGTTCTCCTCTGACCTTTCCTGCCTCTTCCTTTGAAGTATCCTCTTATTGGAGAGTAGGCAAACTGGGGAGGAAGGAGAAAACAGGACCTAGGGAAGTATCCCTTGCCCCTGTTTCCCTTAGGTTGGAGTTTTTGAGCAGCAGAAGACTTCATTTTTTTGTGTTGTTACTTTGATAGGTTGTTTTATATTCATCAAACTTCTTCATGTAGTCTTCTGTTCCGGAGTCAAACAGAACATTCTGGTTGCAGGGAAAGTCCATGGCCCTGGACTGAGTGTCCTGCATCAAGTTAGTGGTCCTCAGCCATGCAAACCTCCTAAGGGAGATAGCCTGGGCCATCACCCTAGAGGCTGCATCGTTCTTGTCATCAGTCATATGGAACTGGTACTTCATGGCTTCCAGGGCAGTTTTAGCTGTCTCTACAAAGTCCTTTGTCATAGTCAGACCACTGCTTAACTATGGCTAAAATCGAATTCCAGAAAGCTTTCTGGTACTTGGCTGTGTAAGCCATGTAAGAAGACAGGCAGGGGAGAAGAGAAACTGAGGTATAGGTTTTCTTAGCCATAAAATCCAACCCTCTGGAATCCTTCTCGGGAGGCTGGGAAGAGAGAGGGACTCCTGCCTTGTCACATGCCGCCTGCTGTACCACCCCTTAGTGACTGGGATGTGCAGACAGGAAAGCGGTATCTGTTTTGGATAACTGATATTTCTTTGTCAGTTCTCCTCTTCACGCCTGACAAGGATGTAGGAGTTTGGAGAAACTTCGTGTTCTTTCTAAATGCTTTGTAAATAGGAAGTACCACTTTTTTAGGAGGAGGAAGACCCTTCATCTCTCTTTAATGCTGGTCTTTCTCCTGTTCCTGGATGGACTCCTGAGAATGAAGGTCAAGTGTGTCCACCATGTGCTGAATGAAAGTCAGCATGGAGGAGGTATCCTCCTGATCTGTAGGGGATGCACCAAAATTCGGGTCAGGGGACATGTCAGGCTGTGGGACCTTGCTCTTTGATATGTCATCTGGAGCATCATAAAAATCTTCATCATCCCCTTCATAAGCTCATACATCAGAAGGAGCTGCAGATGGGGTTTGCCTAGTAATGGCAGGGTTACTGAAGAAAGACTCCATGCCCTGTAGGGTCTGAAAAATATGCCAGGCTTTAGCCATATCCTCCATGGAAGATAAGTCCCCATGTGTATCTTGGGGATTACTGTCCTGGGGTTCTGTGTGTTTTAATTTATCTTTTTTTTTATTTACCCACTGCTGTCTCGCCTTTAGCACCACTGGGAGGGGCAGTGGTATGTTTTTTTCTTTACAAGGCTTCTTAGCAGCCACCTCATCAGTGACTTGGTCAGACTTTCTTTTTGAACCAGGCACCTCATCAGCACCTTTACAATTTTTTGGTTTAGAAGGAGCTTCATCTGCCCCTTTTGAAGCATTAGTTTTAGCAGGCTCTTCATCAGCACCTTTGGTAGGCTTAGATTTAGAAGATGCCTCATCGGTAGCCTTGGGTCTTTGTTTGGGGACAGAGGAAGACCCTTCTTCAGCCATCATTCTAAGCCTTTTTGCTCTATTTCTTAAGGTCTTTGAACAAAACTTAGAGCAAAGAACACAATGGTGGTCTGGGCCTAAACACTTTCAACTCAGGTTGTGGGTATCCGCTTTAGCCACTATTCTGTGGCACTTTAAACAATTTTTAAAACCTGTGGGTCCAGTCCTCTTTTTAGGGATTTCTGACATGCCAATACTGAGAAAACCCCAGCAAATTTAAATCCCAGTAGGGTTCTAGAGAGGGAAACTGTCTGTTCCCTCACAGTAAAGAACCGCGACTTTCAGAGGTAAAAACTCAGCAAAATCAAAGAAGAATGCCAGTTCCTGTCGAAAAATGGTAACCGCGATAAAAATAAACACAGGAACCGTTGAATACCACAAACGCGGTTACTATTTAATTAGAAAATAAAGAAAAAAGGAGCCGCGAAAAACTGAAAAGACTACTCAGCACACTATAAAAAGTAATTTAAACAAGTTTTATAGCTCCCAAGAAGTAAAATGCCTTTTTTTTTTTTCTTGTTCAAGAGTGAGAGAGAGCATCTTAGAGACAGTGTTGTTCAGTCAGGCAGAGAAAAAATTCTGGTGCCTTCCTCACAGCCTCTGCTCAGCACACCCACAAGCATCACTCTGATCGGCTAATTCATAAACTCATTACCATAATCTCCATCTCCGGGGCAGTACTACCTGGTCCGCTCACTGCTACAGTTACTGATGCTACAGGACTCCTGGGGTAAGAAGGGAAGGTTCTGGACTTCAGGATAGCAGACTTCACAAGGATGGGGTTGTGCCTCAGGGAAGCCCTAGCGGGTGGGGGGAAGTAGAGGAGGAACTATGGGCCTATCTAAAAGGAGCCATAGTGGAGGCAACAAACCTTTGCATTTGGGAAATAGACAAGGGCAAGAGGAAAAGGAAACCACTATGGTTCTCGCAGGAAGTGGCTGGGAAAGTAAGGGAGAAAGAAATGGCTTTCAGGAAATAATAGGAGTCACAGGAGGAGGAGGAGGACAGGCCAGTGTATTTAGAAAGGCAAAGGGAGGCAGGAAAAGTGGTCGAGTGCCAAGGTGAAGACAGGAGAAAACAGCAAAAGAAGTTAAAAGGGGTAACAAGTTTTTATAGGATACATTAGAAAAGGAGAAATATTGGTTGGGGGGGGGGGGGTGATTGTTTGGCTAAAAGAGAAAGTGGTAGTGGAAATAGACCAGGATAGGGAATCAATCCTGAACAAATATTTCTGTTCAGTTTTCACAGAGGACAGTGAAGGGGAGGGACCACAGCTAAAAATCAGTTGGAAAGGAGGTAGTCTGTTTACAGAGGAGAGTCTTAAAAGAACGCACAAAACTGAAGGTGGACAAAGCAATGGGAGCAGACAGGATGCACCCTAGAGTACAAAAGGAATTAAGGGAGGTACTGACTGCACCACTGACATCCCTGTTCAACAGGTCACTGGATACGGGAGTGGTTCCAGGGGACTGGAGAAGGGCCACTGTAGTCCTTCTCCACAAAAGTGGAAGCAGGGAGGAGGCTGGTAACTGTAGACCTGTCAGTCTGATCTCGGTGGTGGGGAAAATTATGGAATCGCTGCTAGAAGTAAGGCTAGTGGAGCACCTCGAATCCAGCAGAGCACAAGATCCAAGGCAGCATGGATTCACATCAGGGAAGTCATGTCAAACAAATATGATAGATTTCTTTGACTGGGTAACCAGGGGAGAGCAGTGGATGTAGCCTACCCTGACTTCAGCAAGGCATTCAACACTGTTCCACATAGGAGGCTTGTGAACAAGCTGGGTGGCCTGGGGCTGGGTCACAAGGTGGTGAACTGAGTGGGAAATTTTGTTGAGGGATAGAACACGGAGGGTGATGGTAAATGGAGATAAATCCGAAGTAGGGAGGGTGACCAGCGGGGTGCCACAGGGATCAGTTTTTGGGCCAGTACTGTTTAAAATCTTCATCAGTGACATTGCAGAATTGCTGGGAGGGGGGAGGTATGCCTCTTTGCAGATGACACCAAGCTCTGCAATAGGGTAGACTGTCCAGGAGGGGTGGAGAAAATGAAAAGCAACGTAGCTGAACTGGAGGAATGGTCCAGAGTGTAGCAGCTATGACTCAATGCAAAGAAGTGCAGAATTATGCACTTGGGGTGCAGGAACCTGGGGGGATTACATGATGGGCGGATTATTAGAGGCCACAAAACAGGAAAGAGATCTTAGGGTGATTATATCTGATGACCTAAAGGTGGCCAAACAATGTGCCAGGGCAGTGGGGAGAGCCAGTGGGATGCTGGGGTGCATAAGGAGAGGTATCTCCAGCAGAAGAAAAGAGGTGATGATGGAACTGTACAGGTCATTGATGAAACCTCATTTGGAGTACTGTGTCCAGTTCTGGAGGCCGCATATCTCCAGAAGAACGTAGACAAGGTAGAGGCTGTCCAAAGAAGGGCAACAAAAATGGTGCAGGACCTGCACCAAAGGTGATACAAGGAGAGATTGGAGGACCTCAATATGTATACCTTGGAGGAGGGGAGGGAGAGTGGTGACATGATGGAGACCTTCAGGTGCCTAAAGGGAATAAATAAGATACAGGAGGGCAGCATCTTTCACAAGAAAAGATGCTTTAGGTCAAGAGGGCATTACATGAAACTGGAAGGGGATTGACTAAGGGGCAGTGTGAGGAAGCACTTCTTCGTGGTAAGGGTAGTGGAGGCATGGAACAGCCTCCCAGCAGAGGTGATGGGAGCAAAGTCGGTAGGGGAATTCAAGACAGCATGGGATAGACACAGGGGAACCCTAGTGGTTCAAAAGGGAAGGAGAGGGGAAGCCAGAGATCAAGCAGGGTCTGCGGTATTTTTTTAGTAGGTAGGGGAAAAAAGGGCAGACCGGATGGGCCTGTCGGTCCTTACCTGCCGTCAGATTCTATGATCTAACTTGGAGGGGGCTTTTCCAGCAGGCAACACTGTTAAGACCAAGCCGCCAGGCGCTAGAACCACACAGAAAACTTCTAGCTAGCAGTCATTAGCGGGGGACCACCCCAACGTCTGTCACGCCCAAGGTCCACCTATGGTATAAAAGGGGTGGACTCCCAGCCCAACCTCAGTTTTTGTTTGTTTTTTTCCCATCATCAACCCGTTCAAGTCAGACCCCATGGACACCTGCTTCAGTCGACCACCATTTTCTTTGCGATTTACCCACGATTTCTTTCTTTTTCTTTCTAGTAATCCTTTGGATTTATTTTCTTAGATTTTGCATACCTTCTTCTCTATCCACAACCTCTGACAGGTGGACAAAGAGTTCATACGGCAAGCAGCTTCCCCCCAAGGACGGCCACACTTGTGGCCTGCTGTGCTTGGGCCCTGACCACAACACCAAGGCCTGCTAGCAGTGCCAGGACTTCAACCAGGCAACGCAGGCGCTGATTGAAGACCCTTCAAGCCTTCCTGCTGCAGCAGAAACTAACCGCAGTGGAGGAACTCCAGGGAAAAAGTTTCTCCTCTTCCCCGGTTTCCGGGGCCTCGACTACTTTCCCTTCCCAGAAAGAGAAGTCCAGCAGCAAGCATAAGCACCCGGACAAACACAGGGATAGGCCCTGGTCAGCTTCCTGCTGTCGATCACCACATAAGTCAGCATCTGACTCTGGGTCTTCTTCCTGTGGGATGCGCCCCTCCTCCACCGGCAGGTCTCGCTCTCTCTGGGCTTCCCGTGTCTCAGCCTTCTGCCCTCATCACCATTTTGGGCTGTAGCATCTCCAGCCCCTGCAGCTCAGGCCCTTGTACCCAGAGGGTCCTTGCCTGTCACCACTTCCCCCGGTTCTGGCGTTGCCTAAGTCTGTACCCAGTTCTGGGACCAACACCTCTAGGTGATGTCCGGAGCATGCGCTCACCTCCCCCACGAGAGTGACACCTCTGCCTCCGGGAGCCAGCTCCCCTACTTAGGCTGCTTCTTCGAGGCCTGCACCAGCTGTTTCTCTTGACCGGTGTCCGCCTTCACCTGTTAGGCTGACGCCAGCTACCCCAGCATCGGCCCTGAACACTCCTCAGCCATCGTTGCTCACACCTCAGCCAACGCCAGCTGACCCTTTGGCCACTCCTTAACTGACACCAGAGGAACAGACACCCGGTCTTTCAACACTTACAAGACCGACACCAGCTCACCCTTTGCCTCAGGATCTGACGCCGGGACATCCACATCCCAATCTCCCGGTGCCACCTCCTTCCCACCCCAGGCACCACTGCCGGATTACATGGCACTGTTTTCAGCCTGGTGGGAGTTTATGAAGTCTAAGGAGCCCCAGAGGAGACCTCCCACTCCTCATCCTCAGAATCCCCCTCCAACCAAAGACAAGATTCCAGATTCCCTTAGGAGGCTCCCCACTCCACCTCCCAGGAATCCCCTTCCAAACCCAAACAGGGCTGGCACCAGCCATCCCAGGTCTCCAGGGGTCAGTTTACACCATCCTAAGGAGGACCGTTGCCAGCCGACACTGGTCCCAGACTCTGACAGGTCAGGAAAGGATTCTTCCTCTTTTCCTCTGAGTCCAAGGACTCGCTTACTTTCTGAGCGGGAAGAACCCAGGGACACTCCTCGGTCTCCTCCTGAGGATCCCACCCTCATGGACGTCATGAGGTACAATTCAGTCTTTGATGGGTTGGGAGACGGAGGAACTGGACCCTGAGCACCATCGCCTGGCGGTCTTTCTCTGTAAGAAAGAGACCCTCCCTCTGGTGGTGTCTCCTCTTATTGACTCCTTTGAGGATGTCAGTAGGGCAGCCTGGAACCATCCATCCTCCATTCCAGCCCTATCGAAAAAGGCAGATCGCCTTTATCATGCCCCAAGGGGCAAGCCTTTTTATGGGGAGCATCCAGAAGCAGACTTGGTGGTTATGAACGCAGCTCATGACCGCACCAAAAAATCTTGGCACTCATCCGCTGTATAAGGAGTCTCACCAGGTGGACTAGTTTAGTAAGAAGGTTTACACAGTGACCGTCCTGGCCATTTGGACCTTGAACTTCCTAGCCCACATCTTGCAACCCCAAAATGCCCTGTGGGACAAGTCTCTGGAGTTGGTGCAGGCTCTTCCAGAGGACCCTACCAAGGCCCAGCTGATCAAACTTCTGAAATCAGGATCAGACCTGGGCAATCGTATCCGAGCTTTATATTTTTATTTTTTATTTATTTTTATTTTAGTCTTTGGTAACTGGGTAAGGCCCACTAGGCACAAGAGCCTGTTTTCAGGGGCGATCTGGGAGCACTAGGCGGTTAAGTGATTTAAGCAGCCACAGGCATATACATTCACCGCCATTCCTGACTTGGGGTTTCAGGCTTTGCCCCAGACATGCAAACCAAAATCCTCGATGCCCCTTTCCGGGGTCCTGTCCTTTTTAGCGAAGACTCCCTAAATATCACTCTGCTACAGGAATTGGGCAAGGTTTTTAGGCCAGTCCATATTATGTACTGGTCCCAGCTCAAACCCAACCAACGGCAGTCCTTTCACCGGCCCTCCAGGCAGCCGTCCAAGGGCCAGCAACCCAGAAGTGCCTTTAAACGCAAGGCCCCTTCTCAGGCTACTGGAGCCTCTGCCCCTAGGGCCCCCAAAGCCTCCCCAGCCACTTTGCCCATTGCTGGTTCCTCAGCCTGACTCCTTGCCCAACCTCCCTCCCCCAGCAGAAATCTTGGGAGAAGCAGTGGGGGGTCGCTTTTCCCCAATACCTAGAAGGATGGCTCAACATAACCTCAGACCAATGGGTTTTCCAGCTTGTGGAAAGGGGGCATACTCTGGAATTCTTAGAGATTCCCCCAGATAACCCTCCATTGCACTCCCATTACCCCCAGGCTCACATTGCTCTCATCCAGGGGGAGATTCAAGCACTTCTGCGCAAGCAGGCTATGTAGCCCATCCCGCCAGCTAAAAGATGGATGGGATTCTATTCGCACTTCTTCCTGGTCCCCAAGCAGACCGATGATCTGACACTCATTCTCTATCTCAGCCAACTAAATCTGTTCATAGAAAACACGCACTTCAGGATGGTAATTCTTCACGGCCATCTCCCCCTTCTTCATCATTGGGATTGGCTTTGCTCTCTGGATATATAGGACGCTTATCTCCATATCCTGGTCTTTCAACCCCACAGACGATTCCCTCGCATTTGCTTTCAAGGGAACAACTTTCAATTTTGACCCTTCCTTCAGCCTTGCCTCGGCCCCGAGTTTTTACCAAGTGCCTGTAAGTAGTGGCTGCGGCCATCAGGAGACAAGGTCATTATGTCTTCCCTTATTTAGACGACTGGCTTCTTACAGCCCCCTCCAGGGACCAATTGATCCAGACCATGGAGGCCACATTCAACTTGTTTTAGACCTTGGGAATTACTCTCAACATTACCAAGTCCTCTCTCCAGCCAAGCCAATGTCTGCAGTTCATTGTAGTGATCTTGGACTCAGCTCAGGGCAAAGCCTTCTTGCCACCGGACAAGCAGCACGCTTACAAACGCAGGCCTGTCTGGTGTCTTCCTCTCTCCAGGTCCCTTCTGCACCTCCTGGGGCACATGGCATCGGCTATAACCACAGTCCCCCTAGCCCGCCTGCACATGAGGGTGCCTCAGTGGAACCTTTGGGTCCAGTGGTACCAGCGCGTGGATGATTTGGAGAAGTTAGTCTTAATTTCCAACCCTGTGCAGCAGACCTTGTCTTTGTGACAGAACCCCTCCAACCTTTCCAAGGGGGTTTGCTTTGAGGCAGAAACTCCATGGCAGATTCTTACGACGGACATGTCGTGCCTGGGCTGGGGTGCCCATCTTGCAGACCGTCGGACTCAAGGGACTTGGTCACAGTACGAGCAGCATCTCCACATCACTGTCCTGTTGATAAGAGTGATTCTCTACACTTTGCAGGCTTTTCAGACGCACCTGCTCCCGGGTCCTCTTCTAATTCAGACGGACAGCATGTCAGTAGTATCCTACATAAGCAAGGGGGAACTCACTCTTACCTCCTATGCAGAGAGGCCATGAGAGTATGGTACTGTGCAATAGAGCACAACCTGGAATTTACAGACATACATGTTCTAGGTGCCCAAAACGACCTGGCCGACAGCTTAAGCAGGTCCAGGGCACACGAGTGGGAACTCCTTCCCTCCGTGGTCGAAGATCTCTTCAACAGGTGTGGTCATCCAGAGCTAGACCTTTTTGCATCCCCACTCAGTGCAAAACTGCCCAATTTCTGCTCGCTAGATCCAGGGCTTGGTGTTTTCTGGTGAGACGTGTTGTCCCTCTCTTGGACAGGGAGGTTTCTGTACGCCTTTCCTCCTCTACAAAGGATCTTTCTCAAGCTACAGACAGAGGGAGCAGAGATGATTCTAATTGCTCCATTCTGTCCGCAACAGATATGGTTCCTGCTTCTGCAGCAACTAGCAGTGGAACCCCTGATTTCCCCTGCCCCTGTTCTCCAACTTGCTCTCCTAGGAGCAGGGCACTTTGGTCCACCATGATCTCAAGTCGTTACATCTTCATTCATGGCTCCTGCAGACTTAATCGTTGCCCACTTTGGAGTTTCTTCACGGGTCACAGATGTCTTGGTCACAGCCAGGAAACCCTCCACTAGAGCCTCTTAAGCTAGGAAGTGGAAGCAGTTCTATATTTGAGCCACTGCCCAGCGCTTGGACCCATTCACTTGCCTGGTGAATTTCATCCTGGAATACTTCCTTTCCCTTTCAGATTCTGATCTGGGCTACTCCGCACTTATGGTGCACCTGTCTGCCATCTCTTCCTACTATACACTTGTTGAGGGCAAAACCATCGCCAAAATGGATCTTTCCCGCACCTTTTTGCGGGGTATCCTTCACTTGAAGCCTCCCATTAGGGACCCTGTCCCACCATAGGATTTGCTCTTTATTTTTGAGAAGCTTACTCTACCTCCTTTTGAGCCAGCTGCGAGCTGCGCCTTCTGTTGTGGGAAGCGATTTTAGTTGCCATTACTTCAGCTCGGAGGATTTCCAAGCTGCAAGCTCTGATATTTAGAGCCCTATTTAGTCTTCCACAAGGACAGGGTTTCCTTGAGGACTAATCCTAAGTTCCTGCCTAAGGAGGTGTCTGATTTTACTTTGAATCAATCAATCTACCTTCCTGTTTACTTTCCTGAGTATTCTAATCGGGGGGAGGCCATACTTCATACTCTAGATGTTCATAGTGTGCACTTCTACTATTTGGATCGCTCCCTTGATGTTAGGAAGACTGACCAGTTGTTTGTTTCATTTGTTCCAGGAGAGAAGGGGCTCCTGTTTCCAAACGGTGTTTGTCTAAGTGGTTAGCTGTGTTATTTATTGCTACCATAAGTATGACGAGCCTTTGCTGGGTCCAGTCAAAGGCCATTCTACCAGAGGCATGGCCACCTCCATTGCTCCCTTCAGGAACTTATCTGCTGCTGACATTTGTGCAGCCAGTACTTGGAGTTCTGTCCATACTTTTGTCAGGCACTACAGTTTGGACATTACCTCTAGGCGTAGGGCAGGTTGCGGACTTGCAGTCCTCCAGGGCCTCCTTTCCTAGGCGCTCCCTTCTGTTTGCTTCTTCCTCCTCCTCCTCCCAGCTGACCGGGTGAGTTCCTGTATTGCTTGGGACTCTGTCCTAACGGTGTTGCCTGTTGCAAGAGCCCCTTGGAAGTGAGATAGTAGTTACACAGGAACTTACCATAACAGTAAGTCTCGAGAGGAGCTCTTGTAGCAGGCGCTGCTTTCCTTCCCCCTGATGGCTGCTTCTCCATCACTGCCTTTCTCGATTTTGAGGAACCACCTCCGTTCTCCAATCTCAGTGCATGCCAGGGTCTCTGGCAGGAGAACTTGAGATTGGGCTGTGGAGCCGCCCCTTTTATACCATAGGCAAACATCGGGCGTGACTGACATCAGGGGTGGTCCCCCGCTAATGATTGGTAGCACTCTACTCCTCCCGGACCACCAAGTCCCTAGATCTAAGCCTCCTGCGGCGGAACTGCCGACTTCAACTAGGTGACCATTCTGAAATCTAATGGACGGACCAGGCCTTGAGAGGGAGCTCAGAATTCGGCATTGGGTTGGTGGTCTCCCACTCCACCCACCTTCATTTACCAAGGCCTTGGGCCTTTTCGCTTGTTATCCCCTCCCGGTGGCTTGGACGTCCAATGCATCCAGCGCAGGCGTGCTCGCTCACGAGCATGTCCACAGGATCGCTGCCGCAGCCAATCCCCTGGCTGTGAGAGCCTTAGGCTGCTGTGCCCCCAGTCCCCACCAGAGCCACCATTGACCAGGATCTAGTCTCTCTCTCCCGGACAGGAGAGCCATCCTCCAGATGCTCAGTCCTGCCCTCCCATGCTGACCCCCAGTGGCCCGAGCGGGGTGTGGCGTCCAGCACCTCAACCCTCAGTGCCACCAGGCCATCTTTCCAAGTTTTTGAAACAAAAGTTTTACATCACCTTCTGGAGTTTGTGGGATTGCTCTGTTCTCAGAGCTGGCACTGCCGCCTTATAATTTTGCTCGTGCTTGCTGTCTCGGTGTTTGTAACAACAATGGCATCTCTAGGCTGAAACGTGTTTAGTTGTTTGTCGAGGGTGTTGCCTCCTCCATGCTCGTCCTCTTTTTTTTTTCCCTCCCACCGATCCTTTGCAAGCTGCATTCCTGACACGGGCTGCAGTGAAGATAGTTAAACTTTGTTGAGCACACCATGCACACGTACAGTTCTACAACTAGTGTTTTGGCTTGTCTTCCCGAGTGATGTGCTAGCTGTAGTAATTCCCTGCTACAGGTGTGGCTACACCTGCCATATTCGCGGTATGCTGAGCTCCGAGACATTTACAGGTATGCAGCCACACTCTGTAACGGGATGCAGTTTCAGGGGTGGCTAACCCCCACAATGCACAACACCAGGTCAAAACAAAACTGCACTCCTCATAGTAGGAGTTCAGACTCAAAAAATACTGTTCACTTTTTTTATTTGCCAAAGACGTAATTAAATTCCAGCTAAACTCAGGCTTGTCACCTGGGAAGGAAATGCCCCGGCGCTTCGCCAGTCAAGGTTTAGTCAGGGGGTGGAGATTCAGGGACTGCAGGTCCATTAAATAGTCCGTGACTGATGACATCATACAGTATCAACACATGCAATATTTTATTCATCAATCATGAACAATTTTGACAAATACATATAGGAGTCAGTAGAAATTCAAAGTAGAAAAAATGCAAGCTTTACAATTGGATTCAGCCATGTTAAGACAGAATTACAGCCAAGCAGTGTGGATAATTTAAAAAAGCATATTGCTTTATAAGATGAAACCCTTCTCAGATACAACTAGTAATCACCCATAAATTTACAAGGAAGGTCCTGGAGAGTCACTGTTGTGTGATATCGGAGCTGGGAATAGGTAAGAGACAGATAGGGGTGCTAAGCTTACGGTCTGCCATAGCTGAAAATAACGCAAAACAAAAAATATGTTTAGTTGCTACTGCATAAACTAATAAAGCAACTTAATATGAACAACATATCAGATCCTAGTGGAATTGCAATTGGAATCTCAGAAAAGGTTTTAAATCCCACATTTGTAAACCCCTAGCATATGGGTGTCTTATACACAGAGAACCATGACTGGGATGTAAGCATACCAGGGTACACAATCTACAGGAGGGACAGGGAAGGTAAAAAAGGAGGAGCTCTCTTCGTAAGGGAAGGGTATCAAAGTAGCAAAACTAAAGGGTAAACAGGGAGGAGAGGAGGCACTGTGGAGCACCACAGTCCGCACAGGGGTTGTATACAGAACCCCGTCTCAGGCGGAGGAACTGGACAAGGACATGATGGAAGATATCCTTAGAATGGCAGAAAAGAGGAGCTATTGATGGGGGACCTGACTATGCCAGATGTTAACTGGAGCACCTTTGCTGCAGCCACATCCAAGAGCAAGGTCATTCTTGATGCCCTACAGGGGGAATGCCTCGGACAGCTAGTTTTGGAACACACTCTGGAGAGAGCAATCGTAGACATGGTACTCTCAAATGGGGACATAGAGAGGATCTCAGATTTAGAAGTAGGTAGCCATCCGAGAGCAAGTGACCACCAGTGTGGTTCACGATAAACACAGCCATAGAGTCAAGCCATACAAAAGCGAGGAGGGTATTGGACTTTAGGAGGGCTGACTTTGGCAAAATGGGAGAGTACCTCAGAAAAGCACTGTAGTAAACAGGCAAAAAGTGGGGGTGGAGGAACAATAGGGAAAATCAAAACTGCCATCACAGAGGCAACAAGCCTTTGTGTGAAGCAAATAAAACTAAAAGGAAAAAAAATACTGTGGTTCTCAAAAGAGGTGGCAGGGAAGGTTAGGGAGAAAAAGACGCATTCAGGAAGTATAAGGAAACAGAAGGAGCAAGACAAAGAACTGTGCCAGTTAAAGCAGAAGGAAACGGGGAAGGCAGTCAGAATAGCAAAGGCCCAAACCGAGGAAAAGAGAGCCAGTTCAGTTAAGAGGGATAAAACCTTTTATAGGTTTAGGGAGTGAATAAAGACCAAGGGAGGGATAGTGAGGCTTAATAAAGGGGAGAGGGTGAGCAGAGGGTGTCAGTGAAAAGCAGGGATACTGAACGAGTACTTCCTGCATAGTATTCACAAAAGAAGAGAAGGGGGAGGCATCTAAACCAGACAGTAGAAGCACTGTGGATATGGGGGTGGATACCAGTCCATTCACAGAAGAGTCCTGAAAGAATTGCCAAAACTGAAGGTGGACAAAGCAGTGGGGCCTGATGGGATTCACCCCAGAATTCTAAAAGAACTAAGGGGAGAACTAGTGACACCACTGACTACCCTTTTTAACAAATCATGGGAGGATGGTGTGGTACCTGAGGACTGGAGGAGGGTGGATGTGATTCCCCTTCACAAAAGTGGGTGCAAGACAGAGGAAGGAAACTACAGACCTGTTAGTTTGACCTTAGTGGTAGGGAAAATAAGAACATAATGGTGTCTGCAGATGAGACCATTTGATCCATCTAGTCTGCCCAAGGTGGCTACCCCCCACCTCCCCTTTAATTGTTCAAGCCAAACTGTCCACACTATCTGTCCTATGCTAGTTTGAATTATCTTACTGTCATTAGGGTTACCACCTTTTAAGAAGCCCAAAGTGGGACATTTCTTACTGAAACAAGATTTTTCGCAGGACAGTACATAACCTCGACCAATACAACAGACATGTTTTCTCTATATAATCAGAATTAAGGCTAAGTATTGTAGTTTCTTAGTTGCTTCTATTGTTTCTTATCATTTTAAGGTATTTTAGTTAAGATATGATAGTTTTCTGCGACATTTAGTGGAAAATTAGAAAATATTTTTACTACTACAAAGTCAGGACATGTAGTATTTTTCATGTTTTTTTGCAGAACACAGCTGCGCAAATCAGGACTGTCCTGTGAAAATAGGGACAGGTGGTAACCCTAACTGTCATGGCTGCCACCAGCTGTGCTGGCAGGCTGTTGGATGGGTCTATCACCCTCTACGTGAAGAAGTACTTTCTATAGTTGCTCCTGAACTTGCCTCCCACCAGACTCGAGATGTGCCCCCTGTCAGAGTTCCTTTGTTTACTTGGAAGAGATTCTTCGTCTTGTTTATACTCTTCACGTATTTGAACGTTTCTATCATGTCTCCTCTATTTCTTCTCTGTTCTAGTGAGTACAGTTTTAGTACCTTGAGCCTAGTTTTCCTATGTCTTACGGTACATCATTTTAGTAGTCCTTTTCTGCACTGTCTCTAATCTATGTCCTTTTTCAGGTGTGGCCTCCAGTACTGGACACAGTACTCCAGGTGTGGCCTTATCAAGGATCTGTACAGTGGCATGATTACCTCTTGTCTTCTGCTTGTAATGCCCCTACCTATACATCCGAGAATGCCACTTGCTCTCTGTGCAGCTTTTTCGCACTGTTTTGTGACTTTGAAGTCATTGGTGATGAGTACAGCCAGATCCCTTTCCATCTTTGTCACTTCCAGTTGGTGCCCATCCAGAGTGTACTTTTCCCCCTGGGTTTTGCTTTGGAATCACTTCTGAAAGAATTAAGTACCTAGTGGCTAGTGGGGCAAAGGACCCAAGGCAGCGTGGATTCACAGCAGGAAGGTCATGTCAGACGAATCTAATGGATTTCTTTGACTGAGTGACCAAAGTAGTAGACCAGGGAGGGGCTATGTACATGGCCTACCTAGACTTTAGCAAGGCATTTGACACAGTTCCACACAAAAGATTAATAAACAAGTTAGCCAGCCTGGGAGTGGGTCCCAGGGTGGTAGCCTGAGTAAAAAAATTGGCTGAACAGGATGCAGAGGGTAATAGTAAACTGAGTCCACTCTGGAGAAAGGGGGGTTACTAGCGGGCTACTGCGGGGTTCAGTACTGGGACTGCTCCTCTTTAATGTCTTTATAGGTGACATTGCGGAGGGACTGGAGGGAAAAGCAGACGATACAAAGATCTACAACAGGGTTGATGCACAAGGGGATTGGAAAGGATGAGAAGGGACTTGGCAAGGTTGGAGGAATGGTCAAAAGTATGGCAGTTTAGATTCAGTGCAAAGAAGTGTAAAGTAATGCACCTGGGAAACAAAAACCAGTGGGAAGAGTACACATTTGGGGGGGGGTACTAACAAGAAGAATGGAAAGGGACTTGGGGGTAGTCATATCAGATGACCTAAACGTAAGCAAGCAATGTGAGAAGGTAGTGAGGAGGGCTGGGGGGATACTGGGATGCATAAGGAGAGGCATCACCAGTAGAAAACCAGGAAGTTGTTATCCCTCTGTACAGACGGTTGATGAGACGCCATCTGGTATACTGCATGCAATTCTGGAGACCCCAATCTGCACAAGAAAATATTCAGGATGGAGGCAGTCCAGAGGAGGGCAACTAAAATGGTGCAGAGTCTGCACCAGAAGCCATATGAAGAGAGACAGACACCCCCCCTCCCCCCATATTGAGGAAGTGCCGGGTCTTGCATCCCTACTACCCCTTCCCCCTTTTTTTTTTTGTGTGTGCTAGTGTAACAGGTCCTCTCTGGAACCACAAGCTTGTTCATTACAAAAAATGAAGCAAGCAGGACCCAGAATGCTTTGCACTGTGCATGTTTGTAGGTTTTTGCATAGTCCTTCCCACAGGAATGGCTGCATCATATACTGGTGGTGGGGGGGGGGTTTGGGGATAGCATTGTGGAGACTGCACCGAGACATATTCTTTGCCTGCCAACGGACCTGGGTCAGAGAGGGTCAGTGCTCCAGATGAACAGAATGATGGCCCATTTTAACAGGGATGTACAAATCATATTGCCCCCTGTTTGGGCAGGTAAATTTCCTTGATGGACAAGTACAAAAAGAAAGCTGATTTAATTGTAAAGAATGGAGGGGCAAGTGCAACTTTAACTGAAGTCTTGGTTGGACAAGTTCTAAAAGTTTGATTTGAACAGCCCTGGGCTCATTTTTCATACCAAGTTTTAAGGACACTCTGCAGTCTTTGTTTAAAAAAAAAAAAAAAAGTCACAGGTACCAGTACACATTCAGAACTTGAAATGCCCCAGACCTGGAAGAACACTGCATACCAAATGCAGCTAGCAGGTTTGAAACCGTTTTTAGACTGGAGTTGCACAGTGTTTTAGGGTCACCCACAGCTCTCTGGAGCGCTACCCAAGAGAGATGCCTATTCTGGTAGCTGAAATCTGTTGGCCAGTGTATCTTTTTCCATTTCATTGTAGCTGCATGTCGACTCTTCTTTTTTTTTTATTTTGTTCCGCTTCGGCTTTCTGACAGCTAGTAGTACCTTTCTGTCTCTCCAAACAATTTGTGCTTACAGCTAGAGGAGGTACTGCGTTCAGAGCTGTGCCTTGTTCATAAATGGGGTAGAACCGCCTCGTTCCATGAAACCAGAGGAACGTTCCCTTATCTGTGCCTTTGCTGCAGGGCAGCCTCTTTCTACTTTTCCCAGCACTGTAACAGAACATTTCACAGAGCAGCACCAGGTTCACAGCCTTCCAGAGCAACAGCTCCCTGTCTGCCTGCAGTTCAGCAAAACTATTTGATTTCATAGAGGAATACTGGTCACATTGTACACTACAGACTCTCAGTGACACAGACCCTTAAATGTAGTTGAACTCAAAGGTAACAAACTTTGAATATTGGTTATGGAAGTGGCTGCCTATGGGAACTCTTCTTCATTCACTTTTTCTGTTTTATCTGGATACTTATGCAAATAAAACCTTTCCACACGGGAATGGATTTGTAGTTAATTGCTTTTAAAATTGTCCTTGCAGACAGTTCTCTTGACACTACTTTCCGTATAGTCTGTGTTTAGGTTTTACACCGATAATGAGAGGCAAGTTTGAGAACTATAAAAGTTGATTTGAATTTGTCCCTTCGCCCACCCACCCCCCAAAGTGTGAGAACACTAGTAGCGTCTGAATACTTTGGACTTTGTGGCTTCAGTGAGTGTCACGCAGCTACCCCTTTAGAGTGTGTTTCAGTGGCTAACGTGACGCGTTGCTTGTAATATACCTAGCCTAAATGAAAAAATTACTCACCATAGTAGTCTTGTTTCTTCCAAGGTATTTTTCAGTATGTTGAACTGCCCCAGAGAAATGGAACCTATGCAAATACTGCTGCCTTTATCAACTGTTGCATTCAGTAACGCTCATTCATGAAAGCCTAAAGGGTAAGACCCCCTAACTAAGCTATTCTAATAATAATAAATATCAGATCCCCTAAAATATGTCTCGTATATTAAAGACAGGACCAGCAAGAGGGAACAGCACCACCCATCTGGTTCCAAAAAAGGGTTCAAGCTCTGTGGCACTGCTGTGCCAAACCTGGCATCACTTCTGGACTGAGTGTCCAAACAGTAGTGCTTTGTAAAAGTGTGTACTGTTCTCCATGTAGCTGCTTTATAGATTTCCAACAGGGGAATATCCCTGGCTGCTGTCATAGCAGCTGTACCCCTTGTGGTGTGGGCCCTCAGGCTTACTGGGGGTCTTCACCAGCTTTACTGTAGCAGAACTGGATACATGCCACTATCCAGCATGAAATGGTCCTTTTAGAAGCTGGTTTTCCTCTTCCCACTTCCCCATAGGTCAGGAACAGTTGCTGCCAGTCCTGCCTGTGGGCCTTGGTGTGGTCAAGATGGTAACTGCGCTCTCTTGACATCCAGGCTGTGAAGCCTGTGTTCACCTGAACTAGAGTGGTCAGTGAAGAAGACTGGCGAGGTGACTGAGTGGTTTAAATGGACATCAGAGACTAATTTCAGAAGGAATTTCCTATTAGTCCTGAAGACCACTTTATCTCTGTGGAATATGTAGTTTAGCTCTATACACAGGGCTTGTAGCTCACTAATCTGCCTGGCTGAGGTAATAGCCACCAGGAAGACAGTTTTCAAAGTCACAAATTTCAGATATGTTGTAGCCATGGGCTCAAATGAGGGTTCCATGAGCTTGGCAATACAGATGTTGAGGTCCCTTGAAGGCACCTGCTCTCTGCGAGGAGGGTACAAGTGGGCCAACCCCTTGAAAAAACTTTCAAAACTGGGGTTAGAGGCCATAGAAACACCCTTACCAGCCGAAATGTAAGCTGAGACTGATGCCAGGTGAACCTTTAGTCTAGAGGGCTGTAAGCTCAGTGAATGCATGTGGGAGAGAGAGTCCAGCAAGACTGATAACCCCGCCTGAGAGGGCATTATACTGTTAGTGTCACACCAGATAGAAAACCTTTTCCACTTGGAAGCATAGATTTTCCTAGTGGAGAGTTTCCTTGAACCCCTGAGAACACTAAGGACACCCTTAGGGAGATGCATTGCTGCATACTCATGAGTCCTCAAGAGCCATGCTCTGAGTTTGAAGGACCTGAGGTTCGGGTAAAGGATCCTCCCCTGTGAGGAGGTTAGGAGGTTGTGCCTCTGGGGGGAGGTGGATGGACTGGGTCACTGAAAGGGAGAGCAGAAGGGAGTACCATGGCTGTCTGACCCAGTCTGGGGCTATTAGGATCATTGTGGCTGGCTGGGACCTGAGCTTGATTAGGACACTGAGCAGCAAAAGGGAATGGAGGCAGTGCATACAGGCTCCTCCCTGACCAATCCAGCACCAAAGTATCCACATGCACTGTGCCTTTTGCTGGTGGCCTGCAGCAGAATTGGGGTAACTGGTGGTTTTCCTGTGAGGTGAAGAGATCTGTCTCTGGGGTGCCCCATTTCTGAAATACCACCTCCAGCACCTGTCTGTTCTGAGACCACTCGTGGTGGTTTTGGCTGATTTTGCTGAGTGGATCTGCCAGGGTGTTGTCCTTTCCTGGCAGATAAATGGCTAACAAGGACACCTGCAGGGAGTAAACCAGGCTCCGTACTTTCATTGCCTCTGTACACATCAAGTTGGACCATGTCCCGCCTTGCTTGTTGATGTACATTGTGGTGGTGGTGGTGGTCGTCTGTCCTGACTTGTACCACCTTGCCTTTTATCAGGGATGCGATGGCCTGCAGGGCCAGAAACACTGCCCTGAGCTCCAACAGGTTTATATGCATGAGTGACTCTGCAGGGGACCATGTGCTGTGCACTGTGTGCCCCTCACCCTAGGAGGGAAGCCTCTTTTGTGAGGACCAGCGTGGGGGACTCCTTCTGGAATGGAACCCCTTCTCTGAGGTGGTCCTTATCGTGCCACCACTGCAGAGCCAACAACAGAGTCCTTGTCATTGGCACCAGCTTGGAGAGTGAATCCCTCCTTTGGCACCAGTATACCCTGAGGTGAAACTGAATGTCCCTAATCTGGAGACTAGCTCAGTTCCTGTGGCTGCAGCCATGTGGCCCAGTAACTGTAGGAAGTGCCTTGCTAGCCTTGGCGTGTTGAGGCAGAATGATCATGCAGTCTGCAGAATGCTGTCTACCCTGTCCTGTGGAAGGAAGGCCCTCTCTCGGAGTAGCCAGCTCTGCTCCTGTGAAATTCAGTACTTGAACAGGCTGAAGTACTGATTTTTGGGCGTTGATCAGGGACTCTAGGGTGTCCTGGGTGAACGAACGAGAGAGCATCTTTTACCTTTTGTGGTGACTGACCTACGACTAGCCAGTCATCTAGGTAGGGGAACATTGTGATGCCCTGCCATCTCAGGTGTGCCACCGCCACTGCCAGGCACTTTTTTGAATGCCCTGGGAGTGGAGGTTAAGCTGAATGGCAGAACTGCAAACTGGTAATGACCTGAAGGTAGTCTGAACCTGAGGTACTTTCTGTGGGATTCCCTGATGGGAATGTGG
Source organism: Neoceratodus forsteri (assembly GCA_016271365.2). Lineage (NCBI taxonomy): Eukaryota > Metazoa > Chordata > Ceratodontiformes > Ceratodontidae > Neoceratodus > Neoceratodus forsteri. The sequence goes on from JADMNL010000022.1 coordinate 494,692,880, forward strand.
AAATATGCATCCTTCAGATTCAATGGTGCCAGCCAGTCTCCTTGCTGAATAGTGGGAAGAATCATTGCCAAGGTTACCATTTTGAGCCTTGGCTTTGCTAAGTTCTTGGTCAGAGCTCTTTGGTCTAAAATGGGTCGCCACTCCCCATTTTTCTTTAAGGTTAGGAAGTACCTGGAGTAGAACCCTTTCCCCTTTTGGAGGAGAGGCACAGGTTCCACTGCCTTGAGTGCAAGAGGGTGAACACTTCTGCTTCCAGAAGTGCCCTCTCTATTGGGGAGGCTGGTCTGAAAAGTGTTGACCTTAGTTTGGGGAATGACTTGAAGCTGAGGGCGAGGCCCTGACTCACTACTTCCAGGACCCACTTGTCTGTGGCAATGTTTTCCCAAGCCTGGAAGTAGTGAGCCAGATTGCCCCCTACTGGTAGAGGGGAGGCGACCCTGGCAAGCACATCAAGGGAACTGTTTGTGTTGGATTTTAGCTTGGGAGGCCTGATCTCCACGCCTAGAGACCCTTCTGTCCCTGCCCCTGAAGTATCCTCCCTACTGTTGATAGTCAGGGGTAGCTTGAACCTGGAAAAATGGTCTGCTGTAAGCTGATCTACCCCTACCTCACCTTCCTTGTAGTCTGTATGAGGTGGAGGGTTTTTTCTTCACAGCATTACTTTTGTAGATTGTTTTGTACTCCTCCATCTTTTCCATATAAGCCTCCGTTTTGTCACCAAAGGAGAATTGTTGTCGCATGGAAAATCCATGGCATTGGTTTGAGTGTTCTGAGAAGGGTTTGTAGCTCTAAGCCAGGCAAACCTTCTCAGTGCCATCCATCTGGCAGCAGTATCATTGGCATCCACTACCATATGAAACTGGTACTTTGTGGCCTCCAGTATGCATCTGGCTGTTTCTGCAGTGTCAGCAGCCAGGCCTCGAGGGGCTTCATCAGCCATTGCCAGCCCTGAATTCCATAGTGTTTTCTGGTATTGGGCAGTATAGGCCATGTAATTTGCCTGCTTAATGGCCTGGCAGGCAGCCAGATACCCTTTTTTTTTTTTTGCCATGCTGTCCATTTTCCTGGGGTCTTTCTCTGGTGGATGAGATGACAGTGGGACCCTAGCCCTGTTACCAGCTGCAGCTTGCACAACCCCTTCATGGTCAGGATGGAAGAAGAGAAACTCCGCCCCGATCGGTCCACCTGATAACTTTTTATTTATGGGCAGGACAGAATTTGGAGTTTCCGAGATTTTTAAAACCTGCTTCCTCAGAGATTTATTTATGGGGAGCAGTAACTGTTTGGTAGGTGTTAACCCTATCATGTCCAAAAATTCTGCCTCCTCATCCTCCATGGTTTTGTGGGTAGAGAGGTCAAGGGCTTCCACCATCTGTTTCACAAAAGTATAGTGGGAAGAATAATCCTCCAGTAACCCGAAGTCGAACTCTTGATCAGGAGAAACCTTCAGTTATATCGATTCCTGTATGTCCTCCTCTTCTTGCTCATAGGGGTGTACCGACTGGCGATCGACACCGCGACCTTGAAGACCAGCATAGCGACAGATTTCACCAGAAATCGTTGGGTCGCTGTGCTGGTCCCTGCAGACACCAGGGTGCAGCTTCCGGTGTTGCTCCCCCACCAGAGACAACTCCAGCTCGGAGTTGTATACATAGAGACAGCAGGGGTTTGGGGTGCAGAGCCCCCTCCCCACATGGCGGGTTCAGGGGGATGCAGCCCCGATGGAAACATGCCAACATCCCTGACAGAACAGTACCAACACTCGGCATTGTCTGTCACTGTGAGGGGTGTCTGCATCCGCGCTGTCGTAGCGCTATAGGTAAACCCCTCATAGGAGGGTTCTTGGGAGTATGTACCCGAAAGAGGAACTGATAATGGACACGGTATTGATACGGGGACCGAGGGTTCCACAGGTGCTGGCTGTATTGGGACAAGGTCTTGTGGAGCAGCAGTTTGCAAGGCTTGCAGTACATTAAGAGCCTGTGCAGCTGCTTTGGCTGATGCATGGCCGGTTTGTCTACCGAGAGCTCCTTTGCTTTTTCAGCAGGAGGTGCGTCGACATGTTTTTTTTTTTTTGTTTGTTTGTTTTGCCAGAACCGACTCTGCAGTCAGTTCCCCACTACATTTTGGTTTGGAGGATTCACCCTTCTCTGAAGAAGTCTGCTCTGATTCATTCCTTGGCTTTGTCCTTTTTTGAGGAGGAAGGACTCTGTTCCTTAGTGGATGGTTCAGAAGGAGCTGTGGGAGCAGACATCCTCTTTTTAAACAGTTTGGCTCTCTTTTCAACAATTTTAGTACTAAATGTTTTACAGAAGTCACAGTCTGCCTGAAAGTGTGAAGTGGCCAGGCAAAATCAGCCAAGATTGCGTTTGTCAGCCTTGGCAAACACCTCTCCACACCTTAGTCTTTGAAACCAGTAGGCCCTGTTCTCTTTTTCGGCCTGACATAATCACCCACACTTAGTTGGTTCCCAAACCGAAATTTTTAATAATAAAGTAAATAAAAGTTGGGTCCAGTCAGACCCACTACAGTAGAAACGGTTGATACCAATGGGGAATAAACCATGGTCTGACAGAAAAGTTTAAAAAACAGCCTTTCAAAACAGAATGGGTTCCAAAATTAAGTAAAATACACCAGAAATTAAAGGAAATGGGGAAGACTCTACTGGTTCCTCGGAACCGCTGAGGAACCACAAACTGAGTAAATAAAACAACTAAAACTAGTACTAACGAAATAAAACTACAAAATCAGGGCAGCAACAAAGTTACAAATAAAACAGTTTACTTTCACATGGAAAATAAATCAGGTCAGTCAAGCTGGGGAGCAATCTTCGAGGCGTCTTACTTAAGCAGGCGGAGAATTGAATCTAAGCATTCTAGAATGCAGCACTTGATAAGGGCAGCAGTTTGAACGGTGGCACAAGCCAATGGATGTTCCATTTCTCTGGGGCAGTTCAACACAGGAGGTTGACTGCAATAGTTAATCATATTGAAGAATTCCTGTGGTTAGAATAAATGTTACCTCAAACAATATAAATATGCTTTAAAACAATTGGCTGCTTTACAAATAAACTGATCTCTGCAAATCGAGCCCTAGATTGTTGCTTTGGCTATGTGAGTGAACAGAGGTGCCGGACACCTTGTGTTTACTTCTGTAGTTAAGACCTGATAACAAGTGTACTAAGCTGTAGAAGGACTGTGGGGAAGGGGAGGGGTGATATAATCTCTTGGAACAGTCCATGTGGATTATTGCCAGAGCTGGATTTCAGCAAAACGTTGTGGTTTGTTTTAAAGCTAGGTTATTTTTTAACATAAGCCTACTTGTTTCATGCAAAGAGCTGAATACAGTACAATTTTTTACCACACTGTTGTGAATGAGGGCCTTTCCTTTTAGAACCGGCAGTACAAGAGAATAATTTTTGAGTAGCATATTGCAGGTAGTTCTCCGATACAACTAGGGTGGAACACATTAGGTCACCAGAGTAGAACTAAAATTGATTCTGGCCATCTTGTTAAAAAGATTCACCAATCAAAGGTCATGCACCTGAAATATAGGTGCCTTACTGCCACAGGAGTCGAGAATTGTGAAAGCTTCCAAATATAATCCATTAAAAAAATATATATCCCTCCTAAAATTCTTGAAACAGGGTCCCACGGACTTCCCTGGTATAAGTGCCACCCTCACTCTGCCCCCCGCATTCACTAAAATTATAACGAGATGCCAGTGAGACGTGGGGGCATGCTCCATTATAATCAATGGGCGGCAGCTTTTCTAGCAGTTTTATACATTGTCATGGCCACTCGGTAATGAAATGTGGGCACAGTCTACTAACAAGGGAAGCACGTTGGTCAACCGGTGCCCGTTCATACAGAGTAACCATGACTCAAAATTGATGGAAAGCTGCGCTATTGATATAATGGCGCACTTCTATCTCACTGGCATCGTCATAACTCAGTGGGACCCTGTTTCAAGAATTTTACGAGGGATACAGTTTTTTACGTAATGGATTATATTTAGAAACTTTCACAATTCTCGACTCCTGTGGCAATAAGGCATCTATATTTCAGGTGCCGGGGTATTTCTATTCATATTGGTGAATCTCTTTTAAATCGTCCCCATGGCAAATTACTGTATCTGTTTGGCCAGGCATGTAGTCTTCCGTGCAATGATTGTGGATTCATAGCGGACTGCGCAGGCAGCCACCAGATTCACACATTTTGTTGTGCATGCTCTGACTTTCTGCAGTCATGAGTGTTGTTTCTGGCAGGTTCATTGAGCATAGGTCTGCTGAGATCACACACGTGTGTGCCGGTGCACCACTCACAGAAAGCCCTGGTGCCACGTCGGTAGTCTTTGTGTGCTGCCCATTGACCTGCCGCTGCACAAACAAGTGAAATCCCACCCACAGCTTCCTCAAGTAAGTGGTAATCTGGTCTGCTTGGCATGTTGGCTTGCAACATGAGTCCTGTAAAGGAATATGAGGGACTTTGGATTGGGAGTGAGAACAGTGTCCAAGAGAAACAAGTGTGGAACAGCAGAAAATACATGTTATAGTCATTTCAAGGATGGGGGGGGGCCTTAGTATTCTGCTGCTTGCTCTATTTATTGAATTTATGACGGCCACTGAAAAAAATTTACTTGGCTACCAGATTCCAAAATCTATTGGTTATAGAAATTATGGCCACTAAAAAAAAAAAAAAAGTTTGGCCTTCAGATTTTAAAAGCATGTGGCCGGCTGGCCACCTGCCCACAGTGATTTGTCCCACCTCATCTCCAACAGTGGTTGGTTAGTTAGACAGGCAGTTTTTTGAGGATAAGCACACTGAGCTAAGGCTTGTTTCCAGGTATGTCCTATGAGGGAAGAGGACAGGGGAGTACAGTGCAGTGACAACAGCAGCAGAGGACGCTAGAGTGCATCATGAGAGTACAGAATACAAACTCAAGTACATAAATTCGACCAAAAGAAAGAGAACCATAGGAGTACATAAGTATAGAGTACAGTCTGGTGCACACGTCTAACATACAGCAGCATATGGCAGAGTACGTTGCAATGATAAACACATGAAATGAAAGAGGCTATTTGGTGCCTCTCACACATGTGCACACACGAGCAGAGACCTGGCCAGTAAATACACTGCCTCTTAGAACCTTTTGGACTTCCGCTGGATTGACCAATGGCTGATCTGAAGTTTTTTCTCTTTTTGGTAACAAGGTCAAGCTGTTAGTGCCGCTTCGCAGCAGAGTTCCCAGCCCGATTACACTATGGCATGGGCGGAGTATTACAGACAGCAGGCGACCTTCTGTGGACAGTCAGTACAACACAGTCATAGCCACGGCCTCCAGGTATGGATCTTGCACTGCCCAGTCTCTTGGTGTTTCTAGGAGAATCCAGACTTCAGCTTCCATTAAAGTGGATTCAGTTTGACAGCTGCAAACTAAAATTCCTGTAGACACCAAAATAAGACTACTTCCATGCCCTGTCCCCAGATTACCAAGCCATCCATATTTTATGGCTGTAGAGGAGTTCTTGAAACTTCCATCTGGTCCGCCTCTAGACAGGAAGCATTCGCTCTCACCCAAGTGAGTGGCAATGAAATGGGATGCATTAGGCATGAAGATGGGTAAGGCCCCCAACCCCCCATGTGCATTGTGGTGGTAGTCCTTGCTGACGTTTGGTGTGGACACTATAGAAGTTCATAATGGAGAGAAAAACCTTTTTTTTTTCTCGTTTGTTTAATATGGTGTCTCTTGATGGTAATACAAGACTACAGAAATGTTTTTTTCTTCCAGTGAAGGAATTTATGTGTGGGTTTGTGTGTCACTTGCCACAACCCTAAAATATTAGCTTGTAGGGCCTTGGAAGCAAAACGTTCTTATAAAGTTCCAGTTTCCCAGAGAAGCTGCAACACTGTTTGGGATAAATTATACCAGCTAACTCACTGTTATAAGAAAGTTTTCTTTGCAGAAAGCTTTCTGTGTTTCGGGTAGTAAATTGCCCGTTACTTGCAAACTTGAATCTTGCTAACATTGGATTGCAGTAATGTGGAGAGGTTCTGAACCTGGGGTGCAAGACTGAGTTTGTGTACGTTTGTTTTGTTTTTTAACCCAGATTGTCATTTCAAGTGAACCCTTCTCTCCACATTAGATGGGTATCCGGTGAACGGTCACAGTTGCAGCACCAGTACGGGTGAACGGTCGCACTGCCACTACTGCTTAGGAGTGTTTCTATGTGAATTAAGTCACTGCAGAGTTAGTGTTTCTACAAACCTGATCTTACATCCTAAAAACTGAAGAAGGCACTCCTGGCCCCTTCAGATGCATGCTTTAAAGCTCCATGTGGATCGTCTTTTATTGTAATTAAAATCATGCCATGCCGGCCCAGTGGCACTGGATGCCTTACCTCGCTCCACGCCGGCGACCTGTATTCAGGAACGAGTACGGGTCATCGGGGGTTGGCAGGGGTGGAGAAGGATGGAGCGCCCAGCGGCTGCTCTCCTTCTGCAGGGGAGAACCTGCAAGCTCCCACCACAATACCACCACCTAGGGGAGCTTGGGTGGAAGGTGCGGTAAAGGGAGTAGCAGGAACGAACATCTGACGCCAGCAGGGGGCTGGAGCAGGAGTCTCATCTAAGCGCGTCTCCTGGCTCCTTGAACCCCATTGCATGCTGGCATCTGGGAGGGGGATGGGGAGAAAAAGAGAAAAAGGAGATCGCACAGTGGCACCAGTAGACGGATCTCGGGGGACGGCACTCGGACACTCCGGTAAGTCCAGAGCAAGGCACACACTCGAATCATGGTCGGGGGAGATCTGGGGCTCCTCCATCCCACCGGGGCGTAATCATGGCATCTGTGGTCTAAAGAGTGGGGCTCCCATATGCGAGGATGATTCGCAGAAGGTTCTGAGGCAGGTCCACATTGAGATGCTGAAGAATGGGGTCACTGTGCGATAGGAGGATAAACATGGGGGGAAAAAATATCTCGCTGTTTGCCAAGTCTGTTTTCCAGATACAGACTTAAAATGTTGTCCAGTCAAATTAAAGAATTCCGGGACACCCCTCCCATCATAAGCAGTACCAGTGGCTGAGGAGGTTGCACACTCACCTCTGAAGCTAAAAGGTCAGATGGCTGTAAATTCCAGCCGCACACCAGAAACATGGGGTAAACCCAGTACTGACACAGTAGTGCAGTATGACAAGGGGGTGGTGCCGCACTCCTGAGGTGCCATCTTTTGGATGAGTTGTTAAACCGAAGTCCCGTCTTCCTGTTCTGGTGGTTATTCAGGTGAACGTTAAAAGATCTAATGGCACTTCTCAAAAACAGTATGGGAATTCTTGTTAAAATAATAATAATTTCTAGGGACATGGATATGGTGCAGTATCCACACCTCTGTCGGTCTTTCTTTCCCTTTAAAACTCGCTGGAACGTCTTAAAGCCAAGCTCCTCACACCCACCCATGTGGTTTTCTCCTTGGCACCACCCCATGACGTCAGATTTTCCTTTCCGCTGGAGGAATCGGGTCTCTTCTTTTGCATCTCTCTTCACATGTTGTAGGCCCTATCTTTTCTTAGTCTTCAAGCTAAATTCTCCTTGTTTCAACCCCTTGCCGGTTCCTCTGTCTCTGCTTCTGTCGAGTGTGATAACTCGCGCAGCAGACCTGGGTTGAAACGGTGCACTACATGCAATTAGAAGATGTTGCGCACCGCCCCCTGTGCCTCGTGCGTCTATTGCCTGGGCACAGAGCACAACCAGCAGGCCTGCGGTCTATGCCAGACCCTGCTTCCCTTTTCCTTGGAGGACAGGTATGCCCACCTTTTGCTTGGCAGGGATCTCCCGGTCTAGTTTAAGGCTGTTTTGGTGGCGGCTCCACCTCCCTGCTGGCTTCCCTCAAGGAGGCGGCAGCCCAGACTGTGGCAGTCTCTTCCTCCACCCGTGCTGTGCTTCCGGTGGGTGCTTCTGCTGGGGCCTCCTTCACTGGGTCATTCAGGGATACGTGTATGTCCCTTCAAACCCTTGCAGAGGCCCTCCCTGAGGTGATCACATTCGTAGAGCGTGGCTTAAAAAGTCCCACCGTAGGTCTTGGGACTAGGAGTGGGCTCATTTTTCCCCACAGTCTGGACTCTTTCAACCACTTGATGGCCATCAAGCAATCTGCTTCAGCCATTCCCACTACAGCTGAACGGCAGGACGCTGGCTCCTCGGTGTCACCATTGGACTTGCTGGCGGAAACACGGGTCAAACAGCTGACCAAGATTTTTCTCGACCCTGTCGACGTTTTGGGGGACACTTCTCTCTCCTGAACTCCAGTCCTCCCAGGAGGGACAGGAGAGGTCAGTCGACCCTGCTGTTTCCTTCCAGGAGATACCCTCCTTGGGGGGGGGGGTTTGCAGCCGGATCCTGTCCATGTGGTCTACACAGCACCTCCTTCTGCATCCCGTCAATGGTGGCCTTCCCTGCGCCACTTGGGGTCCATGTCAAGGTCCCAGTCGTGGGACTTGGACCGTTACCATTCTTGATCTTCTCGGAAGCACTGACACCGCTCTTCTTCCTCCTTCATCAGGCGAGGAGAGATTCCACTGCAGACTTCGTTGGTGGTACAAGGACCTTCACTGGCAACAGTGGGTCCTCGGCCAGGGCCAATTGTTATAGCAGGCCCCAGCGCTTTTGTGACCTGCCCACTCTGGCTCAGCCTCGGCCGGTTGTAACTTCTCTGCCTTCTACACCCATACTAGTGGCGCCTCCGCCCAAGCAATTGTTGCACGGGTCTCCGTCCAGGGTTACTCGGCCAGCCTCTGGTCTCCCTGGCCGTCTTTCGGTTCAGATCTTCTGCTCTGGTACTGCTAGAATGGTTCATGGGGACCGAGCACCAAGGGCGGTGTTTCAGGAGTCATTGGATACTGATGACTGCTCTGTGCACTCTTTGAGGACTCCGGATCTTGATAGAGTGTCCTTGCCAAGGCCATGTGTCCTTCGGGACTTTGCTTCGGTTCATGTCCCAATCTATAGGGATTTGGCTGGAACCAGTCCAGAATAGGGTCAAGTATCCCCTGACTGGGATCCTGGACCGAAATGATTCTCCTGGGGTGGCCTTCCCTGGTGTGGAAGCCATCTTGGACGCAGCCGTAGAATTGTGGCAACATCCAGCTTCTTGCCCTGCGCCTTCCGCCAGAATTGTCTTAAGTATGTGATCCCGACCAAATCCCTTCCTGGGTTCTCCGATCACCCCTCAGCCAAGGGGTTAGTGGCAGACTCTGTTTTTCACCACACAGGCAATGTCAGAGATGTTGATAAACCGCTGAGAGAGTCAAAGAAGCTGGACCACGCTGCCAAAGAAAAGTGTACGCTGCGTCCTTCTTGAGCCTCAGGTAAGTTAGCTCTACCATAATGATGGCCATTTTCGGCCTCACGCTCATGGAGGTTCTTGACCATGTCATTCCTCACCTCTCCACATCCTTGCAGTCTACGGTAAAGGTGGTCTGTGACCAAGGCAGTGATCTGGCTCTTATAAGCATCAGCTGCAGACGGCCGTGGACACAGGGGACTCCTGTGCCTGGTCAGTGGCAGCGGCAGTGACCATGTGCCACAGAGCCTGGCTTCGGATCTCTACCTTTATGGTGGACACACAGCATAAGTTGGAAGATGTCCTGTTCTTGGGCACCAACCCCTTTGGGTCAGGTGTAGTGGGCCTCCTTACAAGGTGTCGTCGAGGGACAGGTCAGGAAGCATAGGAAAACCAGAAGCAGTTCTAAAATTTGCAAGAGGTGTTTTATTATCAGTGATAGCAAAATAAAAAATAAAAATTGTTCAGTATAACTATTTACAAAGGCAGTGCAGACAGAGAAAACAGAAGTCCTTTGTCTGAGGGTTTCTCTAATTCCAAGTTTCTCTTTCCCCTCTCTTTCTAACAAAAGTATTGCTGTTCTTTTTATAAGTCTTTGCCTGGGAACTTGTTAAGAGAACATCCTGTTTCTCACAAAATGTATCCGAGTTCTTGTCAATTTCTTTGCAGAGTAGGCTTGCAAATAGATCAGTGCCCTAAGCTGGCCTCCTGTTGACAGCTCTGCAAGAGTCTGCAAACAGGCCTGCGAGGAGTTCAAACTGCATCTCAAGTTAACCCCTTAAATTCTGAATAGCTTTTTGTAATCATTTCTACAGTATAACTATATACAATTTCAAACAACGGGATCCCAGTAGCAGTTACAGTTTCACACATAGATTCACATAGATTGTTATAACCACAGATATGCAAAGGGGGGGGGGGAGACAGAAACAGCAAGTGAAGGCAGAGAGATGGTGAGAGGCGGACAATCGCAAGACCGTTGTTGATCAGTTCCTAGATCTCACAAGAACATTTGGTTGCGCAGCCAGACTGATGAGAGAGAGAAAAGGAGAGGATGGAACAGATCTTTGCATTTACCCCTTTCTGCATAACAAATGGGACAGGGCCTTATTCAACCCTGTCACACAAGGATTGAGAAGTCCAGTGGCACCCTGGACTCTGTCACGTCCTTGCAAAAGGACCCCAAGGGCCAGCATTCAAAGGAGACGTCCTCGTTTTGGCCCTTTCAGCCCCAGCAGCCTAAGCAACAGTAGACCCATTTGGGACAGTCCCAGATCTGGTGGCCCAAACCCAAGTCGGCCAACCAGGGCTCTAAAAAGTCTGGAGGTCAAAACATCAAAGCTCCGCCGGTGCCGGATCCTCCTCCTACAGAGTTGCTCAGTGATGGGTTGGGGGGGCATCTGCCTTCTGCCCACCACACCCCTGCCTCAGCTTCCCATGGGGGTCGGCTTCGCAATTTCTGGCACATCTTGTCCACTGTCACTGTCGACAGATAGGTGCTGGATGTGGTGGGTCGAGGTTTGCCTCTTGACTTTGAGGCTTTCCCGCCCTTTTGGGCCCATGCCTAGTGGGAGTCTGTGGCTTCCTGGGACATATTGTCTGATGTCTAATTTGCTAAATAGAGGTGCAAACCACTGACATGCTACCAAATCCCAAAAACCAATAATGTAAGAACAATCAAAAAATAAATGTTGCATAAATTTCACTTGATCAATGCAGTTAGGCCTAGAACACATCCGATCATTGAACTGTTTGTGATATTGATTGCCTCTGACACAGAGTTTATTGTGGCACCATAACCACACTGTATCCCACATCTTGGGAGAGTATTCTACTTTCTGTTAATTGATGGATGAAGCAGTTACAAACCTTAAGAGGAACCTGTTCAAATGGTGAGGGTTCAAAAAATGTGGTGTCAAGTATAAATGAATAGGGCCGGCACGGTGGCGCTGAGGATTGAGACGCTGGAAGTCGCACCTCGCGCCACGCCAGTGACACGGGTTTGGGAGCAAGCTCGGGTTACCGGGGGTCGGCAGCAAAGGACTAGGATTGAGCATCTGTAGACAGCTCTCCTGGCCCTGGGGAGGGTTCAGGGATTGTCCACTGCACTGGTACACCTGGCAGAGGCTGGGGCACTGCAGTGCATGGCAAGCAGATGCTCTGTGATTGGAGCATGGCGGATGTCTTCTGGGTGCGTGCGGGACATCATTGCACGTCCGTGCTCTGAAGAGAAACTACAGAAAAAAATTCCCCCTTCGGGTGAGGTGACTGAGGTCTGAGGTAGTCCATCCGACCTCACGCCCAATGCTGGCCGATTCTCCAGTTCTCCTTGAGGTTTGGGCTCACTCCTTGGCGGGAGGAGTACCCAGACCTCGCATACCTGATGTAGCCAGGAGCAGCTTGGTTCAGGCGGACAGTCGTGTACAGCAGCTGCTGAAGAGACCCTGAGAGAAGCCCCGAAGGTAAGGGAGCATAAATAGAAGATACAAAAAAACAAAAGTACAAATGAATACAAAGCGGGCCCCATACATAACTTAAAATTAACAGCCCAGACCTGAAGCTTAGTAATGGTTTCCTTCTAATATGTGTTAATTATTCAGGAAGAACATAAAAGGTTCGACCTTTCTACCTCCTATGCTGTCATCCAGTGAGAAATAATATGCCATACCCACGGAGTCCAAGATTTTCCAGTGGCTAGTACAAGTGGACGTGAAAGAGTAGAGGAATTTCCTTGGTGTGCTGACCATATTTCCCCCATTCACTAAACATACCATCAACAGCTTAACCTGATTCAGTATGTCACTTCGTATTTGTATCATTCCCCCCTCCTCTGGGATAAGGCTGAAAATAGGCAGACCAGCCTAGCCCTCCTTTCCTGGTCAACAAATAAACAGATAAATAAAATACTGTCTGAACTTCATTTTTGCCTCAAAAGGGCAGATGGAGAACCAGAACACAAAGTTATGTCTCACAAAGTGGGGCATACGTTGAACATGGATATGGTCAAGGAGGAGGTGTAGACAGTCTCTCTCCCCCCCCCCCGCCAAAAAAAACCACACACACACAAACATGCACCTTTTCTGATCAGATATAATATGGTTCAAATCTAATGTGACAGTACTACTCCTTTAACAGAGTTCATTATGTAAGAATGTTCTTGTATCAGGTCTTGTCAGGATAGCTGGTTACTATGCTACAGAATCCAAATAGGTAGCAGCTAATAAATTTGTATAATGAGCAGGAAATCTGTAAATATGTTTGTGCTCTTATCATGAAAAATTTAACCAACATACACAAAGTGGCATGTCTTTTGGGAAAACTTTGAAAAGCATAATATTGAGACAATTAAGCTTATAGTTTTATCGAGTTTATGTATTTCCATTCCTTTGATTCTTCATCGCTAGATTAGTTTCCACTGAAGCTAGAGCCTTGGCCCCTCCAGGCTATCTACTCCTGCTGTTTAATCTTCCGCTGAAGTCACAATCCTTGGTTTGTGACATGAGAATCATTTCCACTGCAAAACATGACGATGTTAGACTTAAAGGTCATTTTTCCCGGTGGAAGCTGTTTTATTAAGCACTGGTTCAAATTCTGTTATTGTTCCATCTGTGTAGGCCTTTCAGTAAGCTCAGTGGGCATTTCTGATTCACACTCTGGTGGTAAGTACCATTTTAGAAATGTATGATGAAGTTCATGTCCCTCTCAACCCCAGGGTTTTGTAGTAGAACACTGATGTATTGTAACAATAGAAGAGTAGTAGAACAAGGACATAAGCTACATTATAGAGTTCAAAACGGTCATTACCAGCAGCATGTAAATCAGAAACACCCATTGGGATAACAAAAAAGCCTGAATAGATAGAACGATAACGGAATTAAATTAGTACTGTATTTTGAAAAGCAGTTTCTGCTGAGAAAAATGACACGCGGACTCCGCTCTGTTCTATGACATCAGCAAAGGGTAAATGGCAGAAGCAGATGAACTGTAGAGGACAAGGATGCTGTTTCCATGTAAATTAACCTAGTAAAGAAGAACAAAGGAAAGAAATGCAGACAGCAAATAAAATACAAGCCGAGTTGTCTAAATATTATGGGCCTGATTCTTAGTTGCAAGGGACTGTCCCAAATTTGGTGCGAACTGAGGCAGTCCCTTACCTATGACCCGACCCCCCCCAAAACTATGCCCATATGGGGTCTGATGGACCTTCCACACATGTGCTTTTCATTTTCTGTTGTTGCATGGAAGTGGGCAGAGTTGGGATGTAAAAGGCATGCAGTGCCAGTCACATTGCAAGCTGCCTCCAGCACACCCAGTGCAGCACTAGCCCCAAAATACCAGAAAATCCTATTTTTTTTTTTTTTTTTGTTTTTTTGATGGGAGAGGGCAGAGCGGTGTGCCAGGATGTTAAGACTGAATCGGCAAGGGATTGGATTGTCGACTAACATAATCTCGCACGGGGAGCTAGGAAGGGATTTGCTAGTGGACTACTTGGGAAGAGTGTTTTTGCAGGAACGAGTTTAGGGGGAGACGCGCGCAAGTGACAGGTTAATGAAATGTCTTGTTGACACACAAGCGGCCCTAAGGTATTGGGTGGGGGGGTTGTGCATTGTTGATGGACCAGCCCATGCATGCATATGCAGGTACCAGGTAGATAGCTTGGGCCAGGTTTCTGTGCATACCATGTTTGTTCACAGTAACATATGGGGAGCTTAATTTAAATATTAACACCTGTGCCTCAGGTCTTCGACCCCCACTGCAGAGCTAAGGTTCTCAGTATAGCAATTTATTGTGTTGGTGCACTCTGTACCCTGTTTCCTAGCACCAGAAAAGATATTCTAGGAATCGATCTTCACCGTTGATTCACACTAATTGGTCTGAGCTGGCAGAACTAGGACCCTGTGGGTGCCAGAACTTTCCAGGAGGACTTACACCAAAGTAAGCTGTGCTCATGGGCAGCACCATGAGACAAGCTTGCACTACATGGCTTATCTCGGCACCAGCCCTCAACGGTCTCCGTTCCTTTTTTTTTCCCTGCCGTCGAGTGCACTTTAGTAATGATGTCGCTCGCTTGCCAGGAGTCCGAACTTCACATCTGTATGACAACAGCATTCAGTTCTTCTCAGTTTTTAGTGTTTAAAGTTAGTTATTGTAGTGTCAGTTTAGTGATTTTACAAACATATTTCTCAGTCTCTCATAGCCCTGCTGAGTCAATGGTCATGGACGATGACGGTAAGGAGCCTTCTCAGGCAAGCTGCTCCGGCAGCAAGGTCATAACCAGTCCACTTCCCCCTTTGGGGGAGTGTCCTGGTGACAGGCGGTCCTGTGCCCAGGAACACAGACAGGTCTCTCGGAAGTACAGAAGTAGACCTGATCCTGGTCGGGGCCATGGCACCACTCTGCCTCGAGTTCTTCCTCTTCCTATAGGAAGAAGAAAAAGCGGTACCACTCAAAGTTGCCCTCTCAAGGCCCTCACTGGCACTGTCTGTGTCACCTGGGATTTCAGTTCATGAGAGATCGAGGTCTCGAGCCCAGCATCCCCCTCTCTTAGTGGAGGAGACTCCAGTGGGCAGTTACACCACTGGGCAGCTTTAATGGAGCAGCATGTGCAGGACCTGGGTTGTTTGCCTCTGCCTGTGGAGCTGGTCCCTGGCCTTTGGGGCTGGTGGCACTAGATCCATAGGGGAGCCTTCACTCCGGAGAGCGTTTGTCTCCAGCAACTTTCCCAGCTGAAATCTAGGGATCACCTTTGGGCAGTGGCTAAAGCCACAGGCAAACAATCTGACATCCAAAAATACAAACATGCCCATAATGCCTGCACACAATCCATTCGTCTCACGAAAAGCTCATATTATAAGGACGTCCTCACCAGCACCTGGTGAAATGGTCGTGCTTTCTGGGACAATATCAAGGACATTACTGGGAAACAATCAAAGTCCCCTCCGGCCATGTTAATTGTTGAAGGGTCCACTACCCTTGATCCCATGGTCATTGCAAATACCTTTAACACGGCTTTTACTGACCTCAGTACTGTTGTGCCACCTGATTTCTTCATAGTCACACCCCCTCAACACACCCTGCACTCTGTCAAACCACCCTCATTTTTACTTTAGGGAGATTAAGGTGAATGAAGCTCGCTGCCACACCGCCTCAGCCATCTCCACTTCCAGCATCAGCAGAGACACCCTGGACCTTAAGCTGCCATCACTTACACTTGACGAGGTCTTTAGTCCCCTAACTAAAATTCTTAACCTCTCTCTCCACACTAGTACATTCCCTGAAATATGGAAAACTGCCACTGTGACCCCAGTCCACAAAAGTGGGGACAAGACCTGCCACTCTTAACTACTGCCCGATCTCCATATTGCCACCACTATCCAAGGCCCTAGAGCGTATTGTTGCGGACCAGCTCACTGATTATTTGGACAAATATAATAATCTGTGCACACAACAGCACGGTTTTAGAAAAGGGCATAGTACCACCACTGCCCTACTTGAATTTACTGGTGCAGTGCATAGTTCCCTTGATAAAGGTCTTCTTACTGGGGCTGTCTTCATCGACCTCTCAAAGGCATTTGACACGGTCCATCGTCGGCTGCTGCATTACCAACTACTCCTTGCTGGCCTCGCACCAGACTCAGCCCGCTGGTGTGGCAGCTACCTTGACAACCGCTCTCAGAGTGAAAATTGCCAGTGCTGTCTCAGACACCTTGCCTGTCCGCTCCAGAGTCCCTCAGGGGTCCATACTGGGCCCTCTCCTTTTCAGCCTCTTTTAAACTCCCTACCACAATCCTGCTCAGAACAAATCATCCTGTATGCGGATGATGCTGTTGTCTTTTCTATGCACAAGGACCTTTCACCACTACAACACAGCCTCCAACTCGGATTCAGTGCCATTGAAAAATGGTTCTCCAATCATAAACTAGTCCTCAATCCCAAGAAAACTAAGTCATTGCTATTCTGCAGTTCACATAACCGTTACAAGCAACACCCCCTTGCCATCTCCACCAAGCAGGGGACTGTTCTTGAACAAGTTTACTCATTCAAATACCTAGGCATTCTGCTTGACCCCAATCTCTCCTCGGCTCCACATTGACAGCATGACTAAAGCTGCCAGAACACGCCTTAGAATTACTCTAGCCAAACAGCACCTCACCCCAGAGGCCCTGAAGATTGCCATCCAGAGCTCTGTGGTGTCAGTTATTGATTATGGCCTCATTATCTATGGCTCTGCCACGACGTCCGCCCTCCGACGTATACTCGCACTTAACAAAGCATGCTGACTCACAACTGGTGCCCACCGCCTCACCACACCTGTGCCCTTTATGAAAAATCTGGATGGCTCCAACTCTCCAACCGTATAACGTATCTCACATGTGCTATGGTGGGAAAAATCAACCTTGGCCTCACACCCCCTGGTGTTACTGCCTTGTTACATCAAAACACCAACCGACAGAACACCAGGAGCTCGACAACCCAGATTCTACAAGTTCCTCATTGTCTAACTACGCAGGGCCAACACTCCTTCGCCTGTAGGGCTCCTCTATGGATGAATGGTCTCAGCCACATCATCTCCTCTGCCTCAATACTAGGTCTGTTCAAAACCAGGCTCCGGGGCCCATCTCATTTCCTCTAGCTCCTGTGACTGCCTCTCCTAGATGATGACCTACACAGCTTTAATCCTAACTTATTATACTGCTTAACCCCAGTAGCCCCCGGCTTCTGAGGCACCACTTCAAATCTCAGGTCTTCATACCACCTCATTAGTCTCTCCTTGCCCCATTATAGCACTTATCTCTCTCTCTCTCTCTCCCCCGGGTACCCTTTTTCTCTTCTATCACTCCTTCCCATTTATTTTTCGACAAATGCCTCTGGCTGCATCTTCATCTTCTCCCTCTCCTCTCATCCCTGTTTCTCTGCCACCGCAAGGCACCTGACCCTACCCATTCCTTGTGGGTACATGCGTCCTAGCAGTGGCGGAGCCAGGTTTGGGAGCCGGGGGAGGGGGCCAGTCAGTCAATCATGGGCTCTAAACGGTGAATAAAGATGGTGGTGGGGTACCACTACCCATGCTGGGGCAGCCAGGAGGGGTGACCACCCCCCTCTAGCACCACTACTGCGTCCTAGCTGTGTTCACCATATCACTATAGCTGCTTCTGTTAACTACCTGCACTTCTTCTCCTCCTCCTCTACACTTTACTCTTCCTATAATTGATCCCTCTCAATAGCACTGTTGTACATTAATTGTTTACTGTTACTTCACTGTTGCTTCCTTGTTGTTTATTTCTGACGTGGAACCTTTGTAAAAAAGCCTTGGCTCAAAGGTACTTGTAATCCTAGAATAAATAAAAATAAACAGCCCCAGGGCCATTGCCGGTGACCATGCCACTAACTCCTGTTACTGGTCACACCCCCATTCAGTGTCACTGCAGTGGGACCAGCTGCAGTACCTTTGCTGGTAAGTTTGGTACCAGCTAGATCCTCGAGGTCAGCGCCAGTCTTCGTGCAAGGAGACCTCCCAGCGCTGGATTCAGTTCAGGCCACAGCACCGCCCTCACACCAGCTCCTAATAAATTGGGACCGGTGTTGCCTAGGCCTCATTCTGGATTGGGACTTTTGTGATCCAACTCCCTGCCTAATCCTCCCTTAGGGTGTGGGGGGGCTTGGTGGGGATGAGTCTATCCCTGAACTCATTATCTCCGAGGGTGGTAACTATTTCTATAGGCTGGACATTTTCTATTTGTAGAATTATTTCTATACTTCTGACCCAAGTCCTTTTCCTGTTCCTCAGGAGGATTTTATTTTCCAGGCCTTGTTAAAGAGCATGCATTCTGCACTAGATTTTGAGTCTTCAGCTGTTGACCCAGGTGAACATTTCCAGCTGCAGTGGTTAAATATTTCTACCATACTGGTCAGTCTAGTGCCCCCTATTCCTCCAGCTTTGCAGTTTGGAACAGGCTTGCTTCTGTCCCTTCTGTCTTTTTTTTTTGGGGGGGGGGGCAGTACTTCTGGAACCACAAAAAGAAGCGGGCTCATTCCTGGTCCCAGTCACGTTCTTGGCATCACTGGCCCTGGAGTTCTAACTCTTCCCATCAGAAGGGGAAGAAACTGTACCGCTCAAGGTCACTCTCTGCATGGTCTGCTGCAGGATCCGTGGTCTCCCAGAGTTGGAGGCCTTCATCGGCACCATCTAAGTTGCTGGGGGCCTCTGGTGCTATGAGGTCGAAGTCTCAGGACCTGAGCCCCTGTCTGTTAGTGGGGACTCCAGTGGGCAGTTCCACTATTTGGTATCTCTTACAGAACAGTGTCTCCAGCATCTGGCTCATTTGCCTCTGTCAGCGGGGCTGGTCCTTGGTCCTTCGGGGCCGTGGAACTGGAGACACAGACGGGCCCTCAAGCCAGGTAGAGTATTTGGTTCTAGCAACAGTCACCGGGCCCTTGCCAGTGACTCTGCTGCTGACTCCTGTCCCATTGGCCAAGTATCATTGCCAGCAGGGTCATCGATGGGATCGGTTCAGGGTTTAGGCCTTTCGCTGCCTTTGGTGCCAGGAATCTCCCTGGGACCAGATTCAGTTCTGGGGCCGGTATCGCCTCTGTTGCCAAGGCTACGTTCTGGATTGGAGGGCTTATCATTCACCACCTCTACAACCTCTCCCCTTTGAAGAAAAAGTGGAGGGGATGAGTCTGACCCCAACCTCATCAGTTCTGAGGGTGGCAGTGAAGACTTTCCTTTGCCTGGAGTCTTCTGACCCAGGCCCTTTTCTTCCACAGCAGGATCTAACTTACCAAGCTTTGCTTAGAAATGAGCACTCTGCACTTGATTTCGAGTTTTCAGGCATTGACCCAGGTAAATGTCTCCATCTACTGTGGTTAAACTTTTGTACTGTACTGGTCCTTTTAGTTCCTCCTCCTATTCTGCCCACATTTGAGACCTTGTCATTTGCAGTCTGGAATAGACCTGCCTCTGTGCCCTCTGTTTGCAAGCAGATAGGCAGGACGTACACTCCCTAAGGATAGACCAGTGTATATTTCTCAGCCAGTAGCTTATGCCAAGTTATTCTCGGAAGAATGACAAAGCAATTCTTCCCCAGGAGATCACTGCGTACCCTATTAACAAAGAATTGTGCAAGACTGACCCTATGGGCAAGCGGGCTTTCACAGAAGCTGCCCTTTTGTATGTGGATTGCTAGCTACCAGTGGCGTTTTTCCAAGTACAGGTATACCTTGGAAGCTCACTTCAATGTCTTGCATAATCCCTGCCTGACTCAAACTAAACAGAAGATTCTGCAGACTGCATTCCGTGGTGTTGAGTCTTACAGTCATAAACGCAAAGCAGCTATGATGCCTTTGGTACTACCTCTAGCTCTGCTGCGGCAGGCATTTGTATCAGATGGCATTCCTAGTTACATACATCTGTTTCTTCTCAAAATGTCCAGCAGTAGGTAATCAGTGTTCCCGTCAGTGGCTCTTACCTGTTTGGAGAGCAGGTAAAAAAGTCTCTTGAAGCATCTGAGAAAACTAGAATGACTCTGAAAGCTTCCAGGCCAGCTCGTGCTAACCCTCAAGAAGGGAAAACCCCCTGGGGTTGGCTCCCGTGGGAACTCAGCAGGTCCGGGGTCCCCCGCCTGGTCCTCGGGCTGAGTGGATTCCTCCTCCATCAACGCCTCCTGGCCGGCGGTGTGGTTCTTCTCGCTGCTGTATCGGACGTCAGTCCCCCAACCGGCATCCGGGTAGGAGAGTGCCTGACCAGCGACGGGTGTCTGACTGTCGTCGGTTCCCGGGATCTATGGTGTTTGGCCGACTTGGTCAGCGTCCTCTTAAGGAGGTCAGCTCCTTAGTTTCCCGTTGAGGGCGGCAAGGAAACTGACGGACGTCGAGCCAGTGGCAGCTTGTGGTGATCCCCAGACTTGGGCCGAGGCCTTGGAGGAAGAAGAAGGTCTAGAAGTCTTAACAGGCCGCAGGGATGAAGAACCGCTGGCAGACTTGACCACGACCGGGGGAGGCTGAGAGCGGGCCCGAGACAGAGAGCGGTCAGACCTGGAGCTGGAGCTGCGGGAGTCCGAGGCCCTAGAAGGGGATCTAGGCCTCGCCTTCTCCCTGTGCTTCTCATGGTGCCTGCAGGATTTTTCCGAAGATTCCCCCTTGGAGGAAGGTTCCATGGCCTTGAGCTTCAAACAACATGAAGTCTTGCTATATTATGACATATGCAGTATAACCCCAGGTTAGAACTGCTCCGGAGGTGAAAGAGTTAACTTCCATGCAGGGCATGGAATCTTGAGCTCAAGCTCGGTTGAATACTCGTGTCTGTTGAAGCTCAAACTTAAACTGTCAGATTCTTTACTCCGCCTCACTGAACAGTCGCTCGGAGATTCCTCCTGCTGCTCGGTTTGTTTGTCGGTTTAAAGTGTAATTCTCGGTTTATTTTAGAAATTTAACTGCAATCACGGTTCAAGCTCTGTCTGTGGTATTGTAAGTAATAGATAAGCTTACTTTTTATTTTTCTTCTGTGTGGAACTTGTAAGCGTCTTTTTGGGTTCGATTTGAACCCGATCAGAGGATTTAAAATTACTTTCTAGCCCTTTAGAGTGCGGTTCCTGGTTCTTATCGGTTCTAAAAAACTGGATTTTATTACGTTTTTCTCCACGACCCGTGACACGGTTGGGAACTGATAAGAGAGTCTTGCTTGGTGGATTGCCGTTAACGGGCAAGTTTTGGTTAGGCTGGCACTATGTCTGAGAAACCCAAAAGAAAAACCGGACCCACTGGGTTTCAGCACTGTGGCCTCTGTGGGGAAGCCTTTGCCAAGGCTGACCCACATACCATATGTGTATATTGTCTGGGGTTTGACCACCTCAATGCAGACTGCCAGATTTGTAAAAATTTTCCTGCTGCCACCATGGAAAAAAGAGTTGGTAGGCTCAGGGAAAGGGAGGCCAAAAAGTCCGCTGACCCGATGGCCAGCCCGGTTCGGTTCTAACCGAACCTGAGGGAGTGCCCTCTGACCAGGGCGATGCTTCCTCGGGCAAAACAAGAGCCAGCTCTGAGGAGCCGGTTCCAACTAAAAGGACTAGAAGGTCAGCTAGTTTGGGGCCAAAAGTTCTTTCTCCAACGCTGAGAAATAGCCAAAGCTATTCAGATTGTCCAGTCTCTTTCCCCAGTTCGTCGAACCGGCACCATTGGGTAGCGCCGGTTGGTTGGTTCCCTCGGTTCAAGATTCTGATTTTGAAGATTTTTATGAACCAGGGGAAGGGGAGGAGGAGTACGAGGAGAGTGAGTGTGATTTTGACAGTCTGGTTGTGCCCATTGAACCAGACATCTCTCCAGACAGAGCTTCAGGAGTATCCCCTCCTAGGCTATCTGAGTCCCCTTCTCTTTTTTTTTGTTTTACAAGAAAGTTGCTGACACTCTGCAACTCCCTGTTGAGGAAGCTGTTGATGATCAAGAAGAGCCTGATTTTGTGGAAATGATGGATATTCCAGAGTCTAGAGACTGTCTATTCCTTGCATAAATCTTCTAGAAACAGACAGTAAAAATTCTAAACGCCTCATTCTATCCTCCTGTGGATAAAAGGATGGACAAGAGGTATGCTTTATCAGGCTCTGATACAGAGTTTCTATCTCAGCAGTGCAGCCATGTGGGGGTAGTGCAGGCTGCAGCCTGTGACAAGGCTAATATTCCTCTAGCCTCTCACCCTCCTGAAAAGGATTCCAGGAGGATGGATGCCATGGCAAAAAAGCAGTACATGGCAGCATCTTTGGGACTCAGACAGGCAAATTATATGGCTTACGCAGCTAGGTACCAGAAATCCAGGTGGGATACTGTCCTGGCCCTAGCAAAACAGGCCCCTGAACAGCTTGCCAAGGAGCTGGAGCAGGTGGATGCGGATGGTATTGAGGCATCCAAGGTGCAATTTCATGCTGCTGTAGACTCTAATGATGTTTCATCTAGAGTTATGGCTACATCTGTGTCTCTTCGCAGAATGGCCTGGCTCAGATGTACTGCCCTGTCACAGGATACCCAGTCTAAGGCTATGGATTTTCCTGTTGTAGGAAATTCTCTGTTTGGGAGCAGACAGAGAATTATATGAAAAAATGGATGAGTATAGGACCACCTATAGGAGTGCACAGACCAAAGAAAGGCAAGTCACTCCTCAAAGGCAGCATGTCAGGGGCAGGCCTTTTCATAGGCCATTTTACCAAGCCCAGGCCTCCTCTTGTGCTTATGCCCAGAGGGGGTTCTTTAGAGGAAGGGGCAGAAGGGGTTCTACTAAGCCTGCTTCTACCCCTCAACCCAAAGCCCCTGCAAAACAGGCTCCCTGATGGGGTAGCCAGGGCCGATTCTCCACTACCAGTAGGGGGCAGGCTGGCTTACTTTGTCCAGGACTGGAAGTCTTTAACATCAGACAAGTGGGTCCTGGAGGTAGTAAGCCAGGGACTGGTTCTCGGCTTCAAAAAATTTCCGAAGATGAGAGCCAGATCTTTTCCACCTGCAAACCCATCAGAGGCTCTTGCCCTGGAAGCAGAAGTTTCTGCCCTCTTGGCTCTCAGAGCCGTGGAAAGGGTTCTACCCATACACCACGGCAAAGGTTGTACTCCAGGTACTTCTTTACCCCAAAAAAGACAGGAGAATGGCGGCCCATTCTGGATCTCGGGTATCTAAACAAGCAGCTTTTAAAACCAAAGTTCAAAATGGTGACCCTGGGGTTATTTTACCCTCTCTAAGGCCAGAGGACTGGCTAGCCTCCCTGGACCTCAAGGATGCCTACTTCATGTTCTCATCAGAAGCTCCCATCGAAAGTACCTCAGATTGAACTGCCCTCAGGCCATTACCAGTTCAGAGCAATGCCCTTGGCCTCTCCTCGGCTCCAAGGGTGTTCACAAAATGCCTGGCAGTAGCAGTTGCTCATTTAAGAAGGCAAAGATTGCCATCTTCCCTTATCTGGACGACTGGCTCATTGTAGGCCAGTCTCCAGAACAGGTCAAACTTCATTTGCAAGTAACCCAGCAGCTGCTTACATCTCTAAGTTTCCTTCTCAATCTTCCAAAGTCAGTTCTGGAGCCTGTCCAGCTTCTCACCTTCATAGGCGCAGAACTGAACACAAAAGAAGCCAGAGCCTTCCTTCCTTCCTTCCTCTGGAGAGAGCAAGGACCCTGGTGTCTCTGGCCTCCTCTTTCACCCTGCAGGTCTCTCGACCAGCAAGGCATTTCCTACAGCTCCTGGGGCACATGGCTGCTTCTACACCAGTAGTGCAGGGAGCGAGATTTCAGATGAGGGACATTCAGTTCCATTTGAGAGCCTTTTGGTCTCAAAGGACGGAACCCCTAACCAAATTGATTCCAGTGACTCAAACCCTGATCCAGACCCTTCAGTGGTGGCAGGATCAGAACAATCTGAGACAGGGGGTTCCCTTCACCCCCCACTCTGATTCCCTGACCCTTACTACAGATGCATCCCTCCTGGAGTGGGGAGCTCACATGGGCGACCTTTCCACCCAAGGGCTGTGGTCCCCTCAGGAATCCCTGCTCCACATCAATTTGCTGGAGCTCAGAGCAGTTTTTCTAGCACTTCAGGTTTTCTCCACATCTGTCCAGAACAAGGTAGTTCAGGTCAGAACAGACAATACCACTACAATGTGGTACATCAACAAGCAAGGGGGCACTCTGTCTACGGTCTTGTGCACCGAAGCAATGAAGTTGTGGTCTCTGGCTTACTCTTTGAACGCCTCCCTTACGGCAGTTCACCTCCCAGGCAAGGACAATGTCCTAGCGGATGCTCTCGGCAGGATTTCCCAGGGCCATCACGAATGGGCACTGGATCCCCTAGTACTGGAGGTAATAGTTGCCAGATGGGGCACTCCGCAAATAGATCTCTTTGCAGCCCCAGACAATCACCAACTTCCCCTTTTTTGCTGCAGGCCCCCAGTGTTGGGTTCAGTCCCTCTGGATGCCTTCCTTCTCAGTTGGGAAGGGAAGTTTCTCTATGCTTTTCCCCCCTTCCCTCTCCTTTTCAAAGTGCTAGTCAGAATCAGATCTCAATCCTGCAAGATGATCCTGATTGCTCCAGATTGGGCCAGGCAGCTCTGGTACCCACTCCTCATGGCCTTAGCAGTTCACCCTCCCCTATGCCTTCCCAGGAATCACAACCTGTTAACCTGTGCCTAGGGGAGAGTTTGGTATCCGAACCTCAAATCTCTCGATCTCAAGGCTTGGCTCTTGAAGAGTTAGAGTTTGCTGACCTACACCTTTCTCAAGGTGTACTGGATATCTTGAAGGCCTCTAGGAAGCCTTCCACCAGGGCTACCTATAATTCAAAATGGAAAGATTTTCCATATGGTGTGCTAGTAAACATATTTCCCCAGAATCTACTGGTGTGCACGATCCTGGATTATTTGGTGCATTTGAATTCCTTGGGGCTGAGACCAGCTACCCTAAAAGTGCACCTGGCAGCTGTGTCTGTCTTCTTGTCAGCAAGTAAGCCCTCTTCTTTATCAGCTCACCCTGTGTTCTCCAAGTTTTTTAAAGGGTTGCTTCACACCAATCCCCATTCAGGGATCCTGCCCCTGCTTGGGATCTTAATATTTGCATCGCTCAGCTTATGCAACCCCCTTTTGAGCCATTGTCTTCAGCAGAGCTGAAGTACTTGACTTGGAAAACTGTGTTTCTGGTAGCCATCACCTCTGCCAGGCGCATAAGTGAGCTGCAAGCCTTGTCAGTGGAGCCTGATTTCATCTCCTTTCATAGAGATAAGGTAGTCCTCAGGACTAACAGGAAGTTTTGCCTAAGGTGGTTTCAGACTTTCACCTTAATCAATCCATGTCTCTCCTGTGTACTTCACTGACCATTCCTCCTCTGGTGAGAGGAGATTGCACAGTTTAGATGTCAAAAGAGCCCTTAGTTACTATATATAGAGCGTACCAAGGGTCACAGGTTGAATCCCTCAATTGTTCCTCACCTATGGTGAGGTTGGTAAGAAACCTGCCACTAAAGATCCATTGCCAGGTGGATTGTCTCTTGTATCCAATTCTATTCTGAAAAACTGGGTAAGGTTCCTCCCTCAAGCCTGAGGCTCACTCTACCAGAGGTACAGCTGCATCTCTGGCTGCTGCCAGGACATTCCTATCCTAGAGATATGTCAAGCAGCTACCTAGAAAACAGTTTACACTTTTACTAAGCATTACTCCTTGGATATCCAGGCCAGGAGTGATGCTCGATTCTTCAGGCCGTGCTTCAGAGCCTATTTCCCAAGTAGGTTCTGTCCCTCCTCCATGGAGGTACTGCTGTGTAGTCTGCATATGTCATAATATAGCAAGACTTCATATTGTTTGAAAAAAATTACTCACCTTAGTAATGTTGTTTCTTCTAATGGAGTCTTGCTATATTATGACCTCCCAACCTGCCCCTCTCAGAACCTCTGTTTTGGGATGTGGGTGGGCAGTGCAATGTTGGCACTTCTTTGATGCCCACTTCATTTCACCCTTCTGGGGTGCTTAGGTGTCTTAAGTTTCTTCTTGAATCCCCGACTTGAGTCTTTGTTTGGGATCAAGATCAAAAGGTGTTTTTGTAGTTGGTAGCCAGTGGCTAATGTAGGTTCTGACTTTCACACAGAACCTTGGTGAGTTTTGTCTCGTAAGATCTGACAGTTTAAGTTTGAGCTTCAACAGACAGAGTATTCAACCGAGCTCGCGCTCAAGATTCCATGCCCTGCATGGAAGTTAACTCTTTCACCTCCGGAGCAGTTCTAACCTGGGGTTATACTGCATATGTCATAATATAGAAAGACTCCATTAGAAGAAACATTACTAAGGTGAGTAATTTTTTCTTCTCTTCTAAAAGGTAAGCCTGGAGAGCCTTCTGTCAGCGGATCCGGGTCCGGCTGTTGAAGCCCTGACGGAAAGAACAAGCCTGGGTGTCGTGGTCTGGGCCCAGGCACCAGACGCAGGCCGAATGTGGGTCTTTGAATGGAATTTGTTTCCCACAGGCGCACTTGGAAGAATGGCCTCCATGGAGTTGGGAGGACATCAGACAGAAGAATGAATCTGGAGGAAGAGATTCTTGAAGAGTTCTCGGTTGAAGAAACGGTAGAATGAATTTCCTGATCGTCGCGCGTTAGATACTGACCGAAGGGTCGAGACATGCAAGTCGACGGCGGGAAAGAACTGGGTATTCTGGCGGGACCGCCTCCTTATGTACTACGCCTGACAGGGGGTGGGACCGACGTTGGAAGCGGTCCCCCGCTGAAGACTGCTAGATAGAAGATTTCCGTGGGGTCTTGACGCCTGCCGGCATCAGTCCTAATGGTGTAACCTGCTGCAAGAGCTGTTCTCGAAGATCTGCTGTTACGGGCAGTTCTTTCGTGGAAAAGGCAGGGGAGTTAAAAATAAATCTCCACCTCCCCAACCTCAAAAGAAGATTCAGCGAAAGGCACAGGCGCCGAAAGCACCCAGTGCCACCCTCTGAAACGTCAGTCCTGGTCCTGCCTCATCTGCCTGAGGCAGTACTCTCCTCCCCAGTAGGTGGCGCCTCACCCAGTTTTACCAACAGTGGGAGTCCATCTCAGTGGACAAGTGGGTTCTCAGACTCATCAAGGAGGCATATCCCTGGACTTCACAGAAATCCTTCTGGACTGTCCTCCCAGAAAGCAATCCCTCTTAGCTTGTATGTCAGAGTTCTGGTGCAGGAGATTGCTGGCCTTCTGAGCAACAGGAGAATGGTGGTAGTGCCAGAGTCATAAGGAAACACTGGCTTCTACTCCCACTAGTTCCAAAGAAATCTGGGGACATGTGCCCCATTCTGGACCTCAGAAACCTGTACAAGTTCATGGATTGAGAAAATTTCAGAATGATTTCTCTGACATCTCTGCTGTCTCTGCTTCCCATCCTGAAACCTCAGGATTGGTTATATTCCTGGATATGCAGGATGAATACTAGTACATACCAGTGCACCACAGATACCTCCGATTCTTTGTACTGAGGCAGCATTACCAGTTCAGAGTCTAGCCCTTTGGGCTGTCCTCGGCACCTCAAGTCTTTGCGGAGTTATTTGCAGTACTCGTGGCGCATCTGAGAAAACAAGGACTCTAGATTTACCCCTATTTGGAAGATTGACTGATAGCCAGTCCATCCAGGCAGGAGACTGAACAGGCAGAGGTCATGGCCTCCCAGTTCCTTACCTCCATGGGGGGTTCTGCCTAGTCTACAGAAGTCTCAGCCTCAAGCCTCCTAGCAGCTGCTGAGCTCTGCTTTTCTGGATATTATCAAGGCCCAGGCCATCTTTCCAGAGAGCAGAATACAGGCATTCTAGGGATGTGGATATGTTGTTTACTCCACACTTATTGGCAGGTTCCTTGCTGCTTTAAATGTTGCCGGAAGGTCTTCAAGCTGGCTCCTCCCACCCACCTGGGTGGTAAAACTCTCTGCTCCGCCCCAGGACGCCAGATCTTCCTTACCGCTTGGAAGCTCAGGTTCCCTCCTTAGCGCTCTGTGTTTTAGGCTGGATTCACGCTCTTTGGTTAATCCCAAACTTATTTCACGATTTACAAGACTATGGTCTGTATCTTCCCTCGTGGCTGCGATGGACAAATCGACTCCCAGATTTCGTTGGTGCCCCTGTGGGCAGATGATGTCCCGGACTGATCCGCACGCTACGTGCGTCTATTGCCTTGGATTCAGCCATGACTCTCAGGCTTCTGAGTTATGCAAATCCTTTTCGGCTTCGGTCTTGGAGGACCACGCTGCCCGGTTACTGTTGGGGTGACCCGAGAAATGTTATACTCCGGTTAAGTCTAAGGAAGCCCATTGGGCCGTGTCCACGGCTGCGGGTTCAGCGGAACAGCTGGAGCAGATGATCGCCCTCGAGGAGGAGGCAGCCCAGGCTGCAGCATTTATCCCTCTCTCCTTGGAATCCTCCTACACAGCTTCTTTCAAAGAGCTTTGCCAGTCCCTCTCCACCAAGGGAGAAGGCCCTTTGGGACATTCCTCTTGGTCCAAAAAGAAGGACCCCAAGGATAAGTCCCACTGTCGACGTTCGTGGGAGCGGGAGTGGTCCCCTTCCCTGGAGAATCGACACTCGACCTCGATCGAGGTTGTGGCTAAGGCCGCTGGCTTCACGGTGTCCCCGTCAGGTCAGCCGGCCGAGACACACGTCGACACGGTCGAGATTTTTCTCGACCTGTCAGACGGTCTGTCGACTGGAGAAGCCGACAACCCATCTTCACCGGTTCCCCCGGTGGAACCCGAGGACTTGCCTGTGCCTCTTGTGCTGGAATCCCCAGTTCAGGTCCCTGAGCCAAGGGAGGAGCGGGTTTCCCCCGCCCCCTCTCAGACCCACCCTCGGAAACACCGAAGGTCTCTTGCCTCTTCTCAGTCCAGCCAATCCCGCCGACATTGGTGGTCTAGGTCTCAGCACCGTGGAAAGCGGCGGCGCTGCTCATCCTAGTCTTCATCCTCTTTGGAGGATAGGCTCCGGCGCAAATTGTGTCGGCGCTATGAGGAGCTAATGTGGCAGCAGCTCCTTTTGATCAGGAATAGGCAGAGTTCGTCATCTTCCCCGGCCGTTAAATGGCTGTCACGAGAGCGGCCGAAACAACCCCTCGCAGCGGTCGAGGAGCGGAAGCCAGCACCGGTTGTTCGGCTGAAACCAGCTGCGCCACCCATCATGGTGGAACCCCCGCCTCCACAACCTAAATTTGGGGCACCAACCAAGGATTCTCGGTCAGGTCAGGGCTTGCCCCATCGGTTGTCGGTCACCCTCACTCCCAATCAACCTCGGCAGGTGGAGGGTGGCTCAGGCGCTCGACAGCTGTTCGCAGACTCCTCGGAGTCTAATGACGATGACTCCTTGTCCTCCAGGCCGCTTGACTTGGAGTCCACCGGGGGTCAGTCAGTGGACGAGAGCCCATCCTCGTTTTTGGGAATGCTTCGGCTCATCTCAGAATCCACTGGGATGATGCTCTAACCCATTTCAAAACAGGCCAAGTATCCCCTCACAGAGATACTGGACCGAGGGGATTCCCCATGGAGGCCTTCCCGGTGGCCGAAGCCATTGTTGGCCCGGCCCTGGAGCTATGGCAGTGGCCAGCTTCTTGTCCAGCACCTTCGGCCAGGATGGCTCGGAAGTATGCTGTCCCCACCGGTTCACTCTCCAGTTTCTTGGAGCACCCCTCTGTGGAGGGGCTCATGACTGATAGCGTTTTCCGGTGTTCTTGGTACGCTCGGGACGTGGACAAGCCTCCCAACAAGGAGTCCAAGAAGCTGGACTACTCTGGGCGGAAAGTTTACGCCGCTTTCTCCCTAGGCCTTTGTCAGGCCAGCCCAACCGTCCTGATGGCACACTTTTCACACGCCCTTTTGGGCTCCCTGGATGAGGTGATTCCTCATCTCCCGGCTGACCACCAAACTACGGTCAAGCAGGTGCAGGATCAGGGAAGGGCAGTGGCCAAACAGCAGCTCCAGACCTCCCTGATTCGTGTGCCTGGTCAGTAGTGGCCTCAGTGACCATGCGTGCAGAGCTTGGCTGCGGATCTCCACCTTTACGGCGGATACCCAGCACAAGCTGGCAGACGTCCCCTTCCTGGGTACCGACTTGTTCGAACCCAGGGTGGGTGGTCATCTCCAACGGATCGAGAAGTTCAACGCCACCTTAGACTCGGTCACGTCTGCCCAGAAGGACAAAGGCCGCCAGCAGCAGCGTAAGCCCTTTCGTCCTTCAGCCTCTGCGGCACATCCGGCCCAGCAACACCAGCATCAGGGCCAGCAGGCTCGCACTTGGCACCCCAAAGCCAAGCCTGCCGCTTCCTCCAACAGGAAGCCAGGAGGGAAAGGTCCGGGAGGCTCCTCGGCCAGTCCTTCCTCCAAGCCTGCCGAGTGGCGGGTTGAGAGGTGTAGCCCCCAACCTCGTCACTCCTCCCTGGGTCTCTCCCCACCGTGGGGGGACGGCGCCGCCACTTCATTTCCACCTGGTCCGATATCACCACGGACCGCTGGGTGTTGTAAGTGGTAGGAAAGGGTCTGTCGCTGGAATTCGAGCAGTCCCCACCCTATCGAACCGTCTCCCCACTGGGGCTACGATGTCCTCAGCCTCTCTGTCGGCCCATCGAGCCGACATTGCCCTGCTCCTCCAGAAGGAGGTGATCAGGGAGGTGGCGGAACCTCCTTCAGACCCAGGGTTTGTGTCCAGGTACTTCCTGGTCCCAAAATGGACGGGGGGCTGGCTCTGCATTCTAGACCTCCATGACTTGAACAAGTTCCTAAGGTCTTGAACCTTCAGGATGGTCACTCTGGCTCAGATCATCCCATCCTTGGAATGAGGCATGTGATTTTGTGTTCTGGACTTTCAGGACACGTTCTTTCACGTCCCAGTCCGTCCGTCCCACCAGCGATTCCTCCGCGTCAGAGTGGAAGGATCCCTTTACGAGTTCCAGGCCCTGCCCTTTGGCCTCTCTCCAGCTCCCAGGGTCTTCACCAAATGCATGGCAGTGGTGACAGCATTCCTTCGGCGCCGAAGGGTCCAGGTGTACCTTTACCTGGACGACTGACTGATTGCAGCCTCCTCCAAGTCGGAGATGGAGTGGTCCAGGGATCTGGCCCTCCAGGTCTGCTTTCAGATTGGCCTCCTCATCAATGAGGCCAAATCGGAACTCATGCCAACGCAGGTGATTCAATTCATCGGGGCAGAGCTCGACTCTCTTCGAGCCAGAGCACGGCTCGTGGTGGACAGGACCGAGGTTCTTTCCTCCTTTACCCTATCATTTCTGGTTGGGAAGTTGCGCCCTGCCCTGGACTTCCTGCGCCTCATGGTGGCCTGCACCAGCGTGGCCTGTTGGGCCCGCTGGCACATGCATCCCGTACAGTGGGGACTGGCCCGCCAATGGTCACAGCGCTCCAGTCCTTTGGACCAGCCAGTGATAGTGACCCAGGAGATGGGGAACGCTCGCCAGTGGTGGATTGTTCCCGCTCATCTGCAGGAGGGTATCCCGTTTGTCCACCCAGAGCCGACGGTCACGCTAACGACCGATGCGCCTCTGATGGGTTGGGATGCCCATCTGGGGGAACTCAGAGCGCATGGCCTCTGGTCCCCCCAGGAGTCTCGATGCCACATCAACCTGCTGGAGCTTCGAGCTGTCCGACTAGCCCTTGCTGCCTTCGCTCTGTTTGTACGGGGTCAAGTGGTCCAGGTCCAGACGGACAACACCACGACCATGTACTACCTAAACCGCCAGGGTGGGACACGCTCCTTGCCTCTGTGAAAGGAAACTCTCCGCGCTTGGTCTCTCGTGGGCAGACTGGAGGCGGATCTCCTAGCCATTCATGTGACGGGAGCCTCCAACACTCTGGCCGATGCCCTAAGCTGGATAGGTGCTGCATCTCACGAGTGGGGTCTCCTGCGGAGGTAGTACACGATCTGTTCTCCCACTGGGGCACACCTTAGGTGGACCTGTTTGCCTCAGGAGAATGCAAAGCTGAGGCTGTTTCATGCCTCGGCGCCCCCGCCCCAAGCAGGGCTCACTGCAGGATGCCTTCTCGAGGCCGTGGACCCTGGGCCTCTTCTACGCCTTTTCCCCCATTTCCCTTGATCCACAAGGTGCTTCTCAAGGTGAGGAGGGACAAGGCGCAGGTGATTCTGGTAGCCCCAGACCGGCTCCATCAGTTCTGGTACCCAGATCTCCGCTCCAGGCTCCCGAGACGGCTTCCAGCCTGCCCAGACCTGATCGCAGTCAGCCAGAGGAAGGTATTCCACCCGGACCTTCAATCCCTGCACCTGACGGCCTGGTTCCTGAGCAGCTAGACTTCCATGCCTTGGGTCTTTCCGACGAGGTCCTCAACGTTGTTGAGGCATCCCGTAAGGAGTCAACCAGAAAATGCTATGCTTTCAGATGAAAGAGATTCTCCATTTGGTGTCAGGATAAGGGGTTGGACCCTTCCTCCTGTTCCTTGGCTAGCATTCTGGACTACCTGTGGTCCCTTTCTCAGCTAGGGCTTCGGTCGGCTGACCTTAAGGTGCACCTGGTAGCCATCTCGACACCAGGCGAGCCAGAGAAAGCAGTCAGTGGGCGCAGGAGAAGGTGGTCAGGCGCTTTTCAAAGGCCTTGCTCACATATCCTCGAGTGGAACCTCCACCTCCGTGGGATATACTGCTGGTGATTGGCTAAGCTCATGGACAAGCCATTCGAACCGATGCACAGGTGTGACATCTCTCACCTGTCGTGGAAGATCGCCTTCTTGGTGGCTATACGTCAGCCAGAAGGATGGGAGAGCTCCAGGCGCTTTCCATAGAGTCTCCTTATCTGGTCTTCCACAGGGACAAGGTTGTCCTGCGCCCCACCGAATCGTTCCGAAGGTGGTGCTGGAGTTTCACCTTAACCAGGTGTTGACTCTGCCAGTGTTCTACCCCAGTCACACCTCGGAGGCCGAATATAGGCTCCATAATTTGGACCCTAGAAGAGCGCTCTTATTATAAGGAGCGAACGGCTGAAGTTTGGGGAGAGGTTCGCCAGCTGTTTGTCACCTACGCTGAAGCCGCACCTGGCAGACCTGCTGCCAAGCGGACGATAGGCAGGTGGGTCACCTCCTGCATGGATTTCTGCTATAGGTTGGCGGGCATGGAGTCTTCCAAAGGGATAAGAACTCATTCTACCTGCCATACTGCTGCTTCCAGGGACGTCCCTATCCAGGAAATCTGCAGGGCTGCTACCTGGAAGTCAGCACACACGTTCATTACCCATTACCACATCGACCTAGAGTCACGCCGGGATGCTGGTTTTGGGACCTCGGTTCTCCAGTCCTTATTCCTTAAGTAGGGGGTGCGCGCCTTGCCTCCCTCCTCCCGGAGAACTGCTAGGAGTCTGCCAATAAGTGTGGATTGAACAACATATCCACGTCCCTAGAAATACAGGTTACTCACCTGTAACAGGAGTTCTAGGAGTAGTATATGTTGTTCATCCACACAACCCACCCGACCTCCCCGGCTTCGACGCGCAACCTGGCTTACAGCGGTCTAGATCTGGCATCGTGGGGCGGAGCCGAGAGTTTTACCACCCGGATGGGTGGGAGGAGCCAGCTTGAAGACCTTCCGGCAAGATTTAAAGCGGCAAGGAACCTGCCAATAAGTGTGGATGAACAACGTAAACCACTCCTAGAACTCCCGTTACAGGTGAGTAACCTGTATATCCTGCAGATGGCATGCTGCGTAATGGAGCGCAGATCTGTTCAAGCTTACTCCATGGAATGCATGCTAGGTCTGATAGCCTCCTCAGCATTCACAGTGCCCTTGGCATGACTACATATGAAAACTACTCGGTGCACAGTGGTCACAAGCATCGCATCCTCACACCTACCCTATACAAGTGACCAAGCCTCTGGTTCAGTCACTCTCGTGCTCAATAGAGGCCAGTCTCCTGCAGGGCCATCCCTTCTCCCAACTGGAACCTCAGGTGACTCTCACCATGGATGCCTTCCTGTTGGAGTGAGGAGCCCATTGTCGGGGTGGGGTGGAGGCCAAACAGATGGTGTCTGGCACCTCTGATACCCATCTCCACACCAGTGTGTTAGAGGTGTTGTGTCGTGAGCTGTGTTGTATGGCCTGTGAGCCCTTGTGGATCTCCTCAGCCACAAAACAGTCCTCTAGACAGACATGTCTGTGATGTATTACAATAACAATCAAGTAGGAGCACACTGTCAGTCTGTGCAGGGAAGCGATGAGAGTGTGGGTGTGGTGCCTGGAGCAAGGGATCCTGCTCCAAGCCATTTATTTGCCAGGAGTACAAAATACTTTGGCAGACAAGCTCAGACAATAGAGACCAATCCTTACGAGTGGTCACTAGCTCCAGACATTAGGAGATTGGTATTCAACAAGTCAGACACCCCAGATGTGGACCTTTTTGTGTCTCCAGGCATTGTCAAACTGCCTTGATTCTGCTCCAGAAATCCAGGACATGGCGTTTTCTGTCAGGTTGTGGTTAGACTGCGGTGGCAAAATTGTATTGTTTGCATTTCCTCCAATCCCCCTAGTGTATAGGGCATTGCGCAAACTAGAAGTGTACAGGGGGGAATTATGATACTGATCGACCCTACTGACCTCTTTAGACATGGTTACTTCTGTTAAACAGGCTATTAGCACACTGAGGATGCTCCCACTCAGCACAGATTTACTGACTCAGGGTCACGTGATCCATCCCAACCTGCACTCCCCTCACCTTTCAGGCCAGGCTTCAGAAGAAATAGAAGTAAACAGGTACAAGGTATCTTGGAGGGTCTCCGATACACTTTTGGCTGCATGTAAACCTTCCACCAGGAAGACTCACACAGCTAAGTGGAAAAGATTTTCCATCTGGTGCTCCAAAACCCACATGGACCCCTTTCGTGGCCCACCTGACAAGGTTCTGGAGTATTTCCTGCACCTTTCTGATGTTGGCTTGTAGTATTCCACAGTGTGTTATTAGCTATATCTGCATACCATGAGCCTGTCGGTACCCTTAACCTGGCTCAACTGCCACACTTCAAGAGATTCCTTAAGGGCATTTTACACATAAGGCCTCCCCATCTGGAAGCCAGTAGCTGCCTGAGATGATATCCTTGTGTTGGACATGCTCACCCGCAAGCCCTTTGAGCCTCTTGCAACATGTGAACTAAAGCTTTTAACTTGGAAAGCAGCTTTTCTAGTGGCCATCATTTCGGCTCGCAGAGTGTCTGAAATTTCATACCTTAATCACATATCCCCCATTTACTGTTTTCCACAAAGACATGATAGATCTTCCAGCACTCGGTCTTCACCATTGATTCACACTAATGGGTTCTGAGCCGGAGATAAGACCCTGCGGGAACCAGAACTTTTCAG
The DNA here is from genome assembly GCA_016271365.2 of Neoceratodus forsteri. Classification (NCBI taxonomy): domain Eukaryota; kingdom Metazoa; phylum Chordata; order Ceratodontiformes; family Ceratodontidae; genus Neoceratodus; species Neoceratodus forsteri. The sequence goes on from JADMNL010000022.1 coordinate 494,728,043, forward strand.
GAGGGCTGCCACAGAGGCAAGCTGCCACATGCGTGGCGCTGTGAGGGGGAGCTTGCGGCACAGGCTTACCTCGGCACCAGCCCTTAACTGCCTCAGTTTCTTTTCCCGCTGTTGAGCGCACTTCAGTGATGACATTGCTCGCCTGCTGGGAGTCAGAACTTCACGTCTGTATGACAGCATCATTCAGTTCTCCAGTTTTAATGTTTACAATTAGAATTTGTTATGTGTGTTAGTTTAGTGAATTTACAAAAGTCTCAGTTCTCCTAGCCTTGCCAAGTCAGTGGTCAGTGATCATGGATAATGATGCTAGGGAGCCTCCTCGGGCAGGCTGCTCCGGCCGCGGGGTTGTGCCCAGTCCACTTCCCCCTTTGAGGGAGGGTTCTGATGATGGCAATCTTGTGCCTGGGATATAGGACAATCCTCCTGGAAGGACAAAAAAAGAGCAGTCCCATTCGGTATCATGGCACCACTCTGCTTCAATTTCTTTCTCTTCCCTCAAGAGGGAGAAGAAACTGTACCACTCGAGGTCGCCCACTGCGAGATCCTCAGTGTCCCAGAGCAGAAAGCCCTCACTATTGGCACCACCTGGGGCTTCCATTTATGGGAGGTCGAGGTCTTGGGCCTGGAGTCCCTCTCTGTCTACTAGCGGGGACTCCAGTGGGCAGTTCCACCTTGGGCAGCAAATATGGAGCAGTGGGTGCAGTGTCTGGCTTGTTGCATCTGCCTGCAGAACCAGTCTCTGGCTCTTCGAGACTGGTGGCACTGGAGCCGTAGGCTGGGCCTTCAAGATAGGTAGAGCATTTGGCTCAGACAACAGCCCCAGGGCCCTTGTTAGTGACCATGCTGACTCCTATCTCGCTGGCTGCAGCCCCTTTCACTATGATGGGACCAGCTGCGGTGACTTTGTTGGTCACTTGTGTGCCGGTTAGATCATTGGCACTGGGTTTAGGCCTCTCGGAGTATTTCCCAGTGCTAGACTCCATTCTGTCTAAGGCCAGCTCCTCGTAAATTGGGGCCAGTGTTGCCTAGGCCTCATTCTGGATTGGGGAATTTGTGATCCACTTCCTTGCCTGATTTTCCTTCCTGGGGGACATGGGGATGAGTTTGACCCTGAACTCATATTTGAGTGTGGTGACGGTGACTGTTTCTATAGCCTAGACGCTTCAGACCCAGGCCCTGCTCTTATTCCTCAGGAGGTTTGACTTTCCAGGCTTTGTCAAAAAATCTTCATTCTGCCTTGATTTTGAGCCTTCAGCTATTGACTCAGGTAACCATCTCCATCTGCACTGGTTAAACGTCTCTACCATGCTGATCGATTTAGATCTTGCGTCGAGAGGGCTCTTGCAGTAGGTATTCACATATAGGATTGACCAGCCAGGCATCAGGACCCCACGGAAAATTTTTTAGCTAGCATTCTCCAGCAGGGGACCGCCCCCACGTCAGGTGACCGTCATGCAACGTCAGTATAAAGGGGCGGTCCCCATGCCGGCCTTCCAGTTCTTTCCCACTATCGACTTGTGAAAGTTCCTCGCGGTAGAGTTCAGTGCTCGTCAGTTGTTCATCAGTACAGTTTTCGGACTTTTCAACCTTGTTATTTTACTTTGTCGACTATTTCTTAGATACGCTGTGTATGTCATCCCCAACGCCTTCCGAATCGCATAAGCATAAGTGCGAATCGTGTGACTCCCAGCTGCCACATAAGGATGGCCATTCCCTGTGCCTCTTCTGTCTGGGCCAAGACCATCCTTTGGAGAAGTGCCATCACTGTCAGCAATTTTAACTTCGCTAACCGATAAAGAAGGCAGCAGTCCCTAGAAGCCCATACTTTAAAGAAAAAAATGGCGTCCATGGAAAAGGAGCTAAAGAAGTTGAGGCAGGCGTCCACTTCCCCCTAAGGCCATAAAAAGAAGCACCGGGAGCGGGATTCTGCATCCACGTCCACCGCGACTCTGGCTGGAGCAGCGGTACTAAAGGCAATGTCCCCTATGATAGCCGTCTTGGCAGTGTCCAAGAAGGTGTCGCTCCTCCTGTCTAGCTCGAGCTAGGGTTCTTCGGGTGCCTCCTGGGTAAAGGAGGCCTCCACTCTTGGGAAGGCCTCTTCCACTACGTGGCCCTTGGGTTCAAGCGGGTCCACTAAGTCGGACGCCAGTGCCACCGACGTCCACCCAGACAGGACTGCTAAGCTGCTCGCTCCTTCGGGAGGGCATACAGTCAAGCTTTCACCCGACAAGACTACATGTCCAGCGCAGCCTTCCTCGAGTAAGAGTTCAGATAAGTCGGAAGTCGGCTCCTCCAACACCCACCCGGCCAAGGAGCCTATGCCTGACCCTCTAGTCCGATCTGACGCTCCAGGTTCCCCGCAACGCGTGCCATTGCCCTCTGAGGTCCCCAGGTCTCCTCTGCTGACCCTAGGGACTCTAATCCTCCCTCCCCAGTTGTCACTGAGGCCTTGGACACACTGCCATTAAGGCCCCTCCTTCAGGACCAGACACCCTGGCGCAGACCCTCAGACGCCTCCCCGACATCCCCTTACGGACGGGCTCCCACACCAAGCCCGCCCCGGGCCAGCCTTTCCTTGGCCTGTCCCGCCAGCTGGGCCTCTGCCAGGTCCTTCTGTTCCACCAGAGCCCCTGGCCCCCGAGTATCCGACACATCAATACCCAGTGCCACAGTACCAGACGCAATTTTACCCAGCGCCCCAATACTAGACACCGGGCTTCCCGCCATCGGGTTATGGATACTCTATTTATGGATATCCTCAGTATCCATATCCCCCTCTCCTCCGCCACCCACGCACCACTCGCCGGTGGATTTGAAGGAGACTCTGGCCTCCTGGTGGGCTGAGGCCAAGGCTCAACTCATCAGAGAAGTAGAGAGTCATCGACCGACGCTGGACCCTTCGCAGGATCCCCTTCGTCGGAGACGGAAGACTCCCTCCTCCTTGCCCGACACCAAAGGTGAGCCCTCTTGCTCCAGGGGTGGGGAGGATACGTGCCCCAGTGAACTCCCCAAAGGGGCCGTTCCTCCCCCGCGTAGGGAGGAGTCTTCCTCATCTTCGTCGGAGACTTCTGACTCGGACTCAAAAGGACGCTCTGATCTGGATGACGAGCCATGTATTCCAGACCACCCCAGGCCAAGGACTCCTCCAAAGTCTCCTGAGGATCCCTCTTTTCTGGAGCTACTGAGGAAAATCCAGGAAGTTAATCAGTGGCAATCATTGGAGCCAGATCCACAGCGTAAAAAGCTCGCTGCCCACTTGGATCTGCCAGAGACTGCTCGTAGATTGATTTTACCCTAGATAGAGCATCACGCGGACCTTGTTTCCACTATGTGGAAACAACCTTCCGTGGTAGCCCCCCTTCCGAGGAAGGCAGACCAGCTATATCAGGCTCCCGAGGAAGTAGATTTCTTGAATCTACACCCCAAGGAGGACTGGGTCGTTATGAGCACCGCTCACGGCCGCTCTGCAATTCCGAAACACCTCAGCTCGTCACCACCTGATAAGGAATCAAGGCTTCTTGACCAGTATGGGAAGATGATCTATTCCTCTTCTACCCTGGGTTTTTGGGCCCTGAATTATGTAGCACATTTGGGGGATTACCAGAAGACCATCCTTAGTCGGTGGAATCTAAATTACACACTCTTCCTGAGTCCCAGACTAAACAGGAAGTGTCAAATCTTGTCCGTTCTGCTCGTTCAGCCAGTCGGCACATGCTTCGCACCACTTATGATGCAGTGGACACAACTGGACGGAGCTCAGCTTTTGCCGTAGGCCTTCGGTGTCATGTCTGGCTCAGTGTGTCAGGTTTGGTCCCTGAAGTACAATCCGCTATTCAGGATGCCCCCTTCAGGGGTTCGGTGCTGTTCGTGGGTGATGCCAAGGACATCAGTACTGACCTGCAAGACAAGGGCACTACACTAAAGTCAGTTGACTCTGGTACAGACCCCCTCCGGGGCAGCATCGTCCTTTTCATAGACGAAACCAACAAAAACAAAAACCGCGGGCAAATGGGCCAACAAGCGTCGGGCCCCTCCAGCAACCAAGACTCCCCCCTACCAAAAAAGCCACGGGAGCCTCGTCTGCTGTGCTGCCCCAGACCTGACTCCTCGCCTCTCCCACTGCCTCTGGAGGTCCCAGAGGAACCGGTAGGAGGGAGATTCTCCTTTCATCTACCAGGTAGGGAGAGGATAACGTCAGATGCTTGGGTGCTCCATTTGATTTCAGCAGGACACTCCATAGAGTTTTCACAGAAACCATCCCGAAGACCACCCACCAAGTCATCTTACTCCACGGAACATCTCCTCTGGTCCTAGAAGAAATCACCTCCCTTCTCTCGAAGGCAGCGATAGAACCAGTCCCCAATCACCTTTAGGGGATGAGTTACTATTCCCATTTCTTCCTAGTTGTTATCCCTCTATACAGACAGTTAGTGAGACCCCATCTGGAGTACTCCGTGCAATTCTGGAGACCCCATCTCCGCAAAGACATAGACTGAGTGGAGGCTGTTCAGAGGAGGGCAACCAGAATGGTGCAGGGTCTGCACCAGAAGACATACGAGGAGAGACTAAAGCAGCTTAATATGTATACCCTTGAGGAAAGGAGGGAGAGGGAGGACATGATAGAAACTTTCAAGCATCTCAAGGGAATTAACAAGGTACAAGAGGGTAGTATCTTTCAAAGAAGAGATGTGCAAGAACAAGGGGGCACAATTTGAAGATAGAGGGGCGGCTCAGAGTTAATGTTAGAAAGTATTTTTTCACAGAGAGGGTTGTGGATGCATGGAACAGCCTTCCTGAGGAGGTTGTGGAGTCAGGAACAGTGGGAGAATTCAAGAATGCATGGGACAGGCATAAGGCAATTCTAGTGGGGGGCAGGAGGAAGTAAGTTGTTGATTAACTAGAATCTGCAGCTTATCCATCAGGTAGGGAAATGGGCAGACTGGGTGGGCCAAGCAGTCCTCATCTGTTAAATTCTATGTTTCTGTGTTTCTAGTTCCAAAGAAGAAGGGAGACATGAGGCCTGTTTTAGACCTCATCTCCTTAAACATGTTCGTGGAGTACAAACGCTTCAGAATGCTCTCCCTGCAGATCATTCTGCCACTTCTTCGGCAGGGACTGTGGCTGTGTGCTTTGGACATGCAGGATGCCTACCTGCATATCCCCATATGCCCTTCCCACTGCAGATTCCTCTGGTTTTGCTTTCAGGCCACTACCAATTCAAGGCCCTCCCATTTGGTCTTTCCCCGTGCGCCCCCCCCACCGAGTCTTTACCAGATGCCTGTGGTAGCGGCCCACCTGCGCACCCTGGGAGTTCAGGTATTCCAGTATCTGGACGATTGGCTCCTGGTGGCCCCATCCAGGGAGGAACTCATACATTCTCTGTCCCTTACCCTGCAGGTTTTCACCAGCCTGGGTATCACCATCAACCAGGCAAAGTCCCATTTGGTCCCTTGTCAGTGCCTCCAATTTATAGGGGCGATTCTGGACATGACCGGCAAAGCTTTTTTGCTTCAGGAGTGGGTGGACACCCTTCAGACTCAAGCCTGCCTCCTGTCCAGCCACAGAAGGGTCAGAGCCAGGTCAGTCCTTCGCCTCCTCGGGCTAATGGCAGCTGCCATTCCGACAGTACCACGCGCTCGACTCCATTTTCAATGGACGCTTTGGTCTCAATTTGACCAAACCCTGGATTATCTAGACCGAGAGGTACTAGTTTCCGATCCCATGATCAGGGACTTGCAGTGGTGGATGATACAAGAGAAACTTTGCCCAGGAGTTCACTTCAGTTTCGAACCCCCCTCCCAGACGTTGACCACAGTTGCGTCAGGCGAAGGCTGGGGAGCCTATCTCTAGTCTCACAGGACTCAGAGCAGCTGGTCCCGATTCAAACTAAATTTGCACATAAATGTGCTCGAACTGAGAGCAGTCCTTTATGCCCTTCAGGCTTTGCACTCTTTCATCCTTCCCGGTCATCTTCTCAGACAGACATGTGCGTAGTCTGGTATCTCAACAAGCAGGGAGGAACACGTTCCTATCCTCTGTGCAGGGAAGCGACAAGAGTATGGATCTGGGCAGCTCAGCACCACCTTCACGTGACTGCCATTCACGTTCCAGGAGTGTAAAACACGCTGGCAGACCACCTCAGTCGGTTCTCAGCCAGGGCCCACGAATGGGAACTGGAACAAGTAGTTGTAGAAAACATCTTTCTGCAATGGGGAACACCTCAGATAGACCTTTTCTCATCTCCCCAAAAATGCAAAACTTCTGCCTTCTGCTCGCTCCAGAGCGAGGCATTTGGAGGGACAGATTCGTCTGTGCCTTCCCTCCTATTCTCTTAATTCCGAGGGTCCTGAACAAGCTCCTTTCAGAAGGGGCACGAATGATCTTCATTGCTCCCTTCTGGCCCAGGCAAATTTGGTTGTTTCTTCTGCAACAGTTTTCAGAGGAACCTCCACTTCCTCTTCCTCCGTCACATCAATTGTTGACCCAGGATCGGGGACCCTTGTTCATCCAGGTCTCGGATCCTTTCATCTGCATGCGTGGTTCCTGCAGAAGTAGCTAAAGCCCACTTCGGGGTTTCTCCGCTACTAGCAGACATCTTGGTAGAGGCCAGAAAGCCTTCCACCAGGTCCACCTATGCCATGAAGTGGAAGCGTTTTTCCATTTGGCCCACGTCAAAGGCCTTTGAGCCTTTCTCTTGCTCAGCCAATAGAGTCCTGGACTACATGGCGCCATCTCTTCGATCTGGGTCTCAGCCATTCCTCTTTGAAGGTCCACATGGCAGCGATTTCAGCCTACCATATTCCCTTCGGAGACGGGACTTTTGCTCAGTTGGAAGTCTCTTAAGACTCTTCTCAGAGGGGTCCTCCATTTGAGACCCCCCATCCACATTCCTGCTCCTCCATTGGACTTGAATTTTATTCTGGAGAAACTTACTCTGCCTCCCTTTGAGCCAGCAGCCACAGCAAATTTAAAGTTCCTTTCTTGGAAGACTCTCTTCCTCGTGCCCATTACTTCTGCTCGACGTATTTATGAGCTTCAGGCTCTGATGTGCAGAATCCCTTACTTGATCTTCCACAAGGAACGTGTGGCTCTTCGCACCAACCCTAAGCTTCTCCCTAAGGTGGTGGCTGAATCTATGCTGAATCAATCCATTGAGCTACCCACTTTCTTTACGCAGCACTCCAATCAAGGGGAGTACCTCTTGCATACTTTGAATGTTCACAGAATACTGAGATACTACACCACTCGGACTAAGGATCTCAGGAAAACTGATCAGCTTTTTGTCTCTTTTGCACACAAAAGAGAGGGCAGCGCTGTTTCTAGGCAATGCCTATCAAAATGGTTGGCTCATTGTATCACTTTCTGTTACAACAAGATCCTGCCAGGTCAAGTCAGAGGTCACTCCACCAGAGGAGTACTGTAGCCGCCTCTGCGGCTTGTTTCAAGAATGTGTCGGCATTTGCACAGCCGCAGCTTGGACTTCTGTCTGTACCTTTATGAAATACTACAGTTTGGACATTGCCTCTCACCATAGAGCAGGCTTCGGGCTGGCTGTGCTTCAAGGTCTTCTTTCATAAGACCAGTTCAGCTGTAGGTTCCATACTATGCATAGTTTTCCTCTTCCTCCCAAGTGCTTCTCCTTATTTCAGACTGCTTGGGACTCCGTTCTGTATGTGAATACCTACTGCAAGAGCCCTCTCGAAGTAAGATAGTACAGTTACGTAACAACTTACTGTAACAGTAGATCTTCGAGAGAGACTTTTGCAGTAGGTATTGCCTTCCCGCCCTCCATCCCCCTAAACTTCTTTGGCTCCATTTCCATGGGGGGAAATATCCTCTTCTCTCTCATCTTGCCTCTTTTGGCCCTTGGGAAGGAACTGGAAGGCGGGCGTGGGGGACCGCCCCTTTATACTGATGTTGCATGACGTCAGGGCGGTCCCCCGCCAGAAACAGCTAGCTAGAAATGTTTACATGGGGGTCCTGACTCCTGGTGAGTCAGTCCTATATGTGAATACCTACTGCAAGAGCCTGTCTCGAAGATCTACTGTTACGGTAAATTCTTGCGTAACTGTACTTTCCCCTCATTCCTCCAGCATTTGAAACCCTATCAGACACAGTTTGGGACAGGCCTGCTTCTGTTCAGTCTTTTTTTTAGGCAGATAGATACAAAGTACTCTGCCGCTATGGACAGACCAGTGTGTATGTATCAGCCTATAGCTAATGCTGCTGCTCTTGCTGAGAATCTGCCTCAAGAGGCCACTGCATATCCCATTAACAAGGAGTCACGCAAGATGGACACGATGGGTAAGCGAGCTTTCACTGCTTTTACCCTGGGCATGAAAATTGCAAGCTACCAAGCGCATTTTTCCAAATATGAATATTCCCTTTGGCGCTCAGTTAAGTCTCTCGCAGTCCTTTCCTGAGTCAGAGACTAAACAAAAGATCCTGCAAACTGTTACTCATGGCACTAAATCTAACAGTCATCAGCTTAAAGCAGCTGTTTATGCCTTTGACACCGTTTCTTGCTCTGCTGCTGTAGGCATTTGTGTCGGAAGCCACTCCTGGCTTCATACTTTAGGATTTTCGCAAGATATCCAACAGAAGGTAATGAATGTCCCATTCAGTGGCACTTACCCTTATGGACAGAAGTTGACATCTGTGGAAGCCTCTCAGAAAACTAGAACAGCTATAAAGTCTTCTAGGTAGCCCCTGCTAACTCTCATTGAGGGAATTGACAAGGTTGCTTTCAGAACAGGCGGTCCTTTCGAGGAAACGGTTGGGGAGCTCAAATGAAGGCACAGCCGAAGGCATACGCGCCAAAAGCACCGAGTGCCTCTCTGAAGCTTCGGTCCCAGTCTTGCCTCAGCTGCCTCAGGCGGTCCCCCGCCAGAGACTGCTAGCTAGAAATTTTTCCGTGGGGTCCTGATGCCTGCCGGCGTCAGTCCTATATGTAATTACCTACTGCAAGAGCCTCTCTTGAAGATCTACTGTTACGTTAAGTTCTTGCGTAACTGTACTTTTACTCTTATCTGGATGACTGACTGATAGCCAATTCATCTAAGCAAGAGACTGAACTTGCAGTGGCCACAGCCTCTCACTTCCTTACGTCCATAGATGTTCTCCTGAACCTACAGAAGTCTCACCTTCAACCTTCTGAACAGCTCCTGTTCATAAGAACCCTTCTGGGTACTACCAAGGCCTGGGCCTTTCTTCTAAAGTTAGGAAAGCAGGCAGTCCTACAGGCGGTATGTTACATAATGGAGCCCAAATCTGTAGTAGTACACTGCATGCAGCATATGCTGGGTCTCATAGCCTCCTCAGTGTTCACAATACCCTTGCCACAGTTACACAGGAGAACAACGCTGTGGATGCTCAGTGCATAGTGGTCACAAGCACTGCGTCCTCAAACTGACCCGATTCTGGTGACCAAGCCCCTGGTTTGGTCATTTGCATGAGGGACAGAGGAGGACAACCTCCTCCATGTCTTTCCCTTCTCCCAGCCGGAGCCTCAGGTGACCATCACCACAGGTGTCTCCCTAATGGGATGGGGCACTCACTATCACAGACTTCAAACACAGGGTGTCTGGGACCCGTCAGAGATGCAAGTGGTTTTGTACAGTCTGAGAGCCCTAGTGGACCTTCCTCATTGAGACAGACAAGTCTGTCATGTACTACATCAACAAATGAGCACACTCTGGCCCCCTCTGCAGGGAGGCAATGAGAGTATGACAGTGGTGTCTGGAGCATGGCACCCTGCTTCAAGCAGTTTACCCACCAAGAGTGCAGAATGCTCTAGCAGACAAACTCAGATGAACAGAAGCCGATCCCCATGAATGGTCACTAGATCCATACGTTATGAGATCGCTGTTTGACGAGTGGGGAACACCAGATTTGGGTCTTTTTGCATTCCCCACTCAACACCAGACTGTTTTGATTCTGCCCCAGAAATCCAGGGCATGGCATTTTCTGTCAGAATGCAGTCACACTGCAGTGGCAGAATCTATTTCTGTATGCATTTCCTCCAGTCCTTCTGGTGCAGAAGGTTCAGCTCAAACTGGAGGCACATGGGTGGGGTGGTGGGGAAAGATGATTCTAATTGCCCCCTGCTGGCCTCGACAGATACAATTTCCTCTGCTGAACAGACCATCAGTCAGCATACTGAGGGTTCTCCCACTTAGGAGTCAGGGTCACCTGGCCTATCCCAGCCTATGCTCCCTTCACCTTCAGGCTTTGCTGCTGAAGAGATAGAAGTGAACAGGTACAAGGTATCTCCGATGGTCGCTGAAATACTTTTGACTGCCTATAAACCTTCCACCAGGAAAACTAATATAGCCAAGTGGAAAATATTTTCCATGTGGTGCTCCAAAGCCCACATGGACCCCTTCCAGTACCCACCAGACAAGGTTCTGGAGTACTTGCTGGACCTCCCTTATGCTGGCTTGCAGTATTCCACAGTCAAGGTCCACTTGTGTGCTTTGTCTGCATACCATGAGCCTGTTGGTACCCTCTACCTGGTTCAACTGCCACTTTTTAAGAGGTTACTTAAGGGCATTTTACACACAAGCCCCCCCCCGGTATGGTAGCTGCCTGGGATATCAGCCTTGTGTTGACCTGCTCACCCACAAGCCCTTTGAGCCGCTTGTTACATGTGAGCTAACGTTCTTAACTTGGAAAGCAGCTTTTCTAGTGGTCATCACTTTGATTTTCAAAGTTTCTGAAACTCATGTCTTGGTCACAGATACCCGTACACTGCTTTCCACAAGGACAAGGTAGATCTTTGAGGATATCTCTCATCAGGCCACCTCTATGGAACTACAAGCCGACAGGCTCTAGGACAACATTGAAACTTTTGCAAGCAGTCGACCATGGGCCACCCACCATGACATCAGACATGTGCTTCATAATCGTGACTGACCCCTCATCTCAGTTCTTTTCCAGCTGTTGACCATACTCATTGGAGCACTGACAGAAATACCGCTGCAATAGCTGCCATTTTATTTTTTCTCTGCTGAAGAGTTCACTTCCACAAGTGATTTTCGATGACCTGTATATCATCGAAGGAACCGTCAAAATTATTCCAATACTATGAAAGTGGTGAGATCTACCACTGCAACTCCTATGGCATCTTCGTCTCTTGTCCAGGCTTGGACTACAACCTGAAAGCCTGCCTGATCTACAGGGGTTTCAATGCTACCACCAGGCAATGCCAAATAGTGGCCCTAGAAAAACATCTGAAACAGGTACCCACATGGAGAAGGAGCTCTAGCAGAAGAGCACCACCCGATCGCTGGCCCACTCTTCTGGGTCCTGGTCCTTGAAATCCCGGTACAAGTCATCAAGGAGCTATAAACATAAGCACCGGGATAAGGGGAAAACACCCCACGGTGCGCTTCAGGTAACCCCTCCGCACAGCAAGTACAACCTCCTCTGTGCCATCGACCGCTGCGGCAGCAACACAGCTCGAACCTCCCCCACCCTGACTATCAACACAACTCCAAGGGTGGGGCATAGCGCTGGTGCTACCAGGCCTAGTACGGCTGGTACTTCAACGCCGAGGACCTCAGCCCCCACCCCTGCTGACTACATGGGCGCTGCCATTCAGGCAGTTCTTTTTAATTACAGATATGCTCAGCGCTGGCGGCCAGGTACCAGGAGCAGAGACTGGCAAGGGAGGGTTCTATAAGCGTCCATTGGGCGCTTCCTCCAGTGGGGTTGCTTAGGGACCTGCGGGCGGTTGTGGCGAGCTTGGGAGCGTGCTGTCGACACATCGGCATGCCCACCACCCCAGGAATACCCTGCTTGCTTACGCAAGGCCGAGAACTGCGGTAGCCGGGGCACAGAAAACTGAAAATTACCCCCATTCCGACTGGATGATGAGCACCTTGGCCCCTGCCACCCAGAGCCAGCCCGGATCCAGCCCCGCAGCACTTGGGATGCGATGTCGGCCGTAAGGCCATTCTCTCCCCGGAAGAGAGGGATCCTCCTGGCATAGGGATACGCAGGGTTACCCAAGGTAGGCTGCAGTTGGGGCTGGGAGAAGGTGGCAGGAGGTTGGGACGGTGGCAGGAAGGCGCTGGCGTTCCGAAGGAGTGGCCGGTCGGGGTGTGTGGGAGGCGCATAAAAAAAAAAAAAAAAAAGATATGCTCAGATGCCTACTTCCTCCCCCTGTTCCAGGGAGTCAGTCGATGGGGTCTCTTTCTAAGCCCCACTGCAGTGATGCAAAGTAGAGCCTTGTGCCATCCACCTCCTAGGGTGCCTTTGATATCGCCGGCATTATTTCTAGTGCCCGTCAACCCACTCAACGGTTCTGAATATTATTCTGCCTTAAAAATGCAGGATGATGAGGAGCCGGAGGACTGTGCTGAGATCCCTTATTAAAGGGGCCCCAGCTCTACTGTGTCCACCTGCAGTGAGGACTCGGTGGTCCACACTCCAAGGTCCTCACGAGAGGACCCAACTTTCTTCACCATGATGCAGCACTTATAGTCCTCCATGGGCTTTGACCTAGAGGATCAGGACACCGCCAAAAAAAATTTAATAGACTTCCTGGAGTTGCCTGATTCTCCTCCTGTTGTCGTACCATCTCTCCTCCCAGCGCTAGAGGAGGCCACCTTTGCTGCTTGGTACAGGCCAGATGTTATCCTAGCCTTACCAAGGAAGGTGGGCAAAATGTACATGGCTCCTTCTGGGAAGCCATTTTTTGCAGCCCAGCCTGGGATGCGATGTCGGACAGAGGCCATTCTCCCGGAAGAGAGGATCCTCCTGGCATAGGGATACGTGGGTTAGCCAAGGTAGGCTGCGGAGGCGTCGTCCTCTTACCATCACAGAGTCTGCCTTAGACTCTGTGATTATCAGTGCTGTCCAGGATAGGTCAAGTGCACCTAAGCAGTCTCCCTTCTGATAGAGTCCAGGAGGTTGGATGTGTTGGGCAAAAGGACTTTTGCCTCAACTTGAACCTTTGGATTGCTAACCATCAGGCCCACATGACTTAGTACCATACCACACTCTGGAGAAAGGCCAATGCAGCTGCACAAGCCTTGCCAGAGGGCACCCCCCAAACAAGAGGTCCTTGAGGCTCTTGCTGCTGGGGCTGATGTGAACAAATATTTGCTTCACATGACCTATGATGTTTCAGATGCTTCTGCCAGGGCTGCTGCCTTGGGCGTCTGTCTAAGGGGGGTGCTCATGGCTCAGGGTGGCAGGGTTTGTGAATGATGTGCAGCAGTCTATTCTCAGTGTCCCTTTCTAGAGGACAATAAACCATTTGGTTCTGAAGTCCAAGACATTCTTTCTAACCCTTCGGGTCCCAGGCAGGACCCTGAAGTCGGTGCACTCCCTCTACCATATCCAACCAAGGGGTAGGCAAAGGGTACCGTTTCGTCCAGCTGGTGCCAGGCACCGTCCAGCCACCAGACAGCAAGGTAGGGGTCAAGGGGGCAAGAGCCTTGCCCACTCCAGGCACCATCTCAGGTGCACATTTAAAAGCCCCTAGAGGTGGTGGCGAAGGAAGTCAGTACAACCAGCTCCACCTGACTCCTTGTACAGCCCTTCACCTAACTCAGTGGAAGGAGGTGACCACAGATGCCTATGTTCTAGAAATTGTAGCACAAGGACATCCTCTGGAACTTTTGGACACAACTTCAGATCGTCCACCAGTGCCAGCTCGCTGTCCTCCAGACCGTCTTCCTCTGCTCCTGGAGGAAATTCAGACTTTGCTTAAGAAGACTGCCATAGAGCCTGTGCTCTTTGAACAAAGGAACACATGGTTCTACTCTTGAGTACTTCCTAGTCCCGAATTGGACAGGAGACCTGCGGCCTAGTCTAGATCTCAGGGACCTGAACTTCCGCATAGAGTACAGAAAGTTCAGAATGGTCACCCTGCAAGGCCTGCTCCTGCTGCTGCAGGCAGGGGATTGGATCTGTTCCCTTGACATGAAGGATTCCTACCTTCATATCAAAATTCATAAGCCTCACAGAAAATACTTGAGGTTCGTGTTTCGGGGGAACATTACCAGTTCAGAGTATTGCCCTTTTGCTTGTCCTTTGCATGCCGGGTCTTTACCAAATGCTTGGCAATGGTGGCAGTAGCCCTTTGCAGGGAAGGTCGCTATCTTTCCCTGCCTGGACAACTGGCTATTGAAAGCCCACTCCAAGGATCAACTGCTCCACACATTAGCTTGAACCAGGCAGATATTCAGTGCTCTGGGGGGTTACAGTCAACATACCCAAATGTGTGCTGACATTTTGCAATGCCTGCAGTACATAGGAGCAATCTTGGATACAGCTCAGGGCTTAGCCATTCCTGCCCCGGGACAGGACCCAATGCCTGATTGCCCAGGCACAGCTGGTATGTCTCAGCCAGCACATGCCTTCAGCTCTTGGGCCTCATGGCAGTGGACATTGTCCTAGTACCTTTGGCCAGACTGCACAGGAATATCCGCCAGTGGACCCTGAGCGTCAAATGGGACCAGCTCACTGACTATCTAAATCAAAGGGTTCTAGTCACTTCTCCTGTACACAGAATGCTCAAGTGGTGGATGAAACCCAGCAATCTGTTAAAAGGTGTTTCCTTCCAGATCCCTTCCCCTCACCAGATTCAAACAGAAGATTCCTTGGGGGTGACTGGGGTGCACAGCTGGGCCCACATCAGACGCAGGGTACATGGACTCTAGTGGAGAGCACCTTGCACATAAATGTTTGAGAAATGTGAACTGTTCTAATTGGGCTATAGTTCTTCCAGACTCCTCTATCCCCAGGTCCTCTGCTAGTACAGATGGACAATGTCCATGTGATGCAGTAAGGCAACAAGTAAGGGGAGACTTGCTTTTACCCCCTATGCAGGGAAGCATTGAGAGTTTAGTATTGGTGCTGGAACATGGTCTAGAATTGTCAGCAGTACATGTTCCAGGCACCCAAAACATCTTGGCAGACATGCTAAGCATGTCACAGTCTAGAATGCATGAGTGGGAACTGCTTACCTCAGTTGTGTAGGATCTGTTCAACAGATGGTGTCATCCAGAGTTGGACCTTTTTGCATCCCCATACAACGCAAAACTGTCGCTTTTCTATTCCTTCATTTCAGGGCTTGGAGCCTTCTGATGAGATGCGTTCCCCCTCTGTTGAAAAGGCAGGGGTTCCTGTATTCCTTCCTTCCCTTCCCCCTAATTCAGAGTGCTACTAAAGCTCCAGATGGAGGGGGCAACTCTGATTCTCATTGCTCCCTTATGGTCTTGAGAGATTTGGCTTTCCCTGCTGTAACAGCTGGCATTGAAACCACCATTGCCTCTGCCCCTGTGCAAGGGCCTACTGTTGCAGGAACGGGGAACCCTGGTTCATCCAGACCTCAGATCTCTTCACCTCCACTCATGGCTCCTGAAAACATAGCCATTGCCCGGTTTGGAGTTTCCCAAAAAGTGGCTGATGTTCTGGTGGTTGCCAGAAAGCCTTCCACCAGATTCACTTATTCTATGACGTGGAAGTGGTTTGCTCTATGGGTCGCTTCTCATCACTTGAACCCGTTTACCTGTGCAGTTAACCAGGTTCTGAAGTATTAGCTGTCCTTAGTGGATGCAGGCCTGCAGTTTTCCTCAATCAAGGGGCACTTGGCTGCCAGTTCAGCTTTTCTTGTGCCTGTTGACCGTCGTGCAGTTGCAGAGCTGGAGGTGGCCTGTACATTCTTGAGAGGCATACTACACCTGAAGCCTCCCATCTGTAATCCAGTCCCAGCTTGGAACCTGAATTTTGTTTTGGAAAAGCTTACTTTGGCTCCTTTTGAGCCATCCGCGACTTGTGGCACTTTCTTAGAAACCATTATTTTTAGTTGCAATCACTTTTGCTCAGAAGATTTTAGGGCTACAGGTTCCTATGTATGAGCCTCCTTATTTTTTTTTTTCTTCACAGACAGGGTGTATTTGCGTACTAACCATAAGTTTCCACCAAAGGTGTGGTCAGTTTACTTTAAATTAAACCCTCCACCTGCCAGTTGTTTTTTTTTTTTTTTTCTTTTCCCTGAGCATGCTAATCCAGGAGAAGCATTGTTCCATACTTTAGAAGTACATAGAATACCCGGGTACTATATGCACTGCACAAAGGGCTGCAGAAAGTCCTCACAGGTTTTTGTTAGCCACTGGGAAAAGGGTTGCCCCAGTTTCCTGAACAGTGCCTGTCCAAATGGTTAGCAAACTGTATTACTTTGTTACAGGAAGTATGGTAAGGAACTTCCTGGTGTGATTCATGGTCATTCCCCAAGAGGCATGGCCACCTCTGTTGCTTGTTTCAAAAATGTGTTTGCTGCAGACATCTGTGCATCTGCCATCTGGAGTACAGTCCACACTTTCACCGAATACTACAGTCTGGACATTGCTTCTTGAAAAGGGCTGGCTTTGGCCTAGCTGTGCTTCTGAACTTTCTTTCTTTCTTTGGCCTGTAGGCTCCAGCCACACAGACCGTTTATGGTCAATACTGCTTGGTACTTGTTCCATAGGTGTGGCCTAATGAGAGATATCCTTGAAGAAGATGGAACAGTTATGTACTTACCGTAACAGTAGATCTTCGAGAGAATCTCTTTCATCAAGCCATGTTCTTCCCCACCATCCTTCCCCAAAGGGCCCTGAGATTCTAGTTAGTGCTGTGTCCTTCTCCATGATGGTCTGGCTATAGCTGTCTGCCTCACCTAGTTGGCGGAGCTCTGGGTTCTCTCCTGGTTCCTGATAGAGAAGTCCTGCAAGTATGATCTCCAGCAGGGAACTGAGGAGAGGAGGGGCTGCCATGTAGCAGTCGACGTCTGACATCATCGTGGGTGGCCTCTGGTGGACTGCTGGAAAAAGTTCCCATGTGGTTCTAGAGCCTGGCGGCTTCTAGTTCCATAGGTGTCGCCTAATGAGAGAAATTCTCTCAAAGATCTACTGTTACGGTAAGTACATAACTATTCTTTCTCCAACACCCTAAGTTCCTACTGAAAGTGGTATCAAAGTTCCATTTGAATCAGCCTCTAGTGCTGCATACCTACTTTGCCAGTTTCCTGAATGAAGGAGAATGCACTCTCCATTCTCTGGATGTTAGGAGAGTCCTTAAGTTTTACCTGGACAGAACTAAGGACTTCAGAAATCCAAACAGATGTTTATCTCCCATCGATCCCAGTTGAAAGGGACAGCCTGTTAAAACCAAGTATATTTCTGCCTGGATTGTGAGCTGTTTATGCCATGGTGCAGGTCAGGTATGTGCCCTATCCACCAGAGCAGTTGCCATATCTCTGGCAGAGATTCGCTCTATACCTATCTGTGATATTTACAGAGCTGCAACACAGAACACAGTGCACACTTTTGGTAAGCACTGTGCCTTGATTGTCAGTGCCAGGCAACGTGCCTCTATTGGCAGAACTGCCCTGAATAGACTTCTGTCCCGGGGTGATCCTCAGCTCCTACCACCCTAATCTGGAGATTGATTCCTGGAAGATATGAAAATTACTTGCTCACCATAATTCTTGATCTTCCAGGAATATATCTTCACCATTGATTCACACGCTTACCCGCCGTCCACCAGTGCTCATTACAGTATGTTTGTTGGTCTTCACCCCTTGTTCTTAGTTTGGGCTGTGAAGACACTTTGTTGACCATTCTTACACAGGTAATCAGGCCTGTTTCATGCCCTTAAGGTAAGTGCATAACTGCTAGCTAGCTTATGCTGGACCTGAGGCAGTTGAGGGCTGGTGCTGAGGTAAGCCTGTACTCCGAGCTCCCCCTCGCGGTGCCATGCATGCACGCAGCTTGCCTCGGTGCCAGCCCTCCTGAAATGTTTTGGCTCCCGCAGGGTCCTAGCACCTCCAGCTCAGAACCCATTATTAGTGTGAATCAATGATGAAGATAATGCTAGAAGATCAAGAATTATGGTGAGTACATAATTTTCATTTCTCCGCACGCACCCTAAGTTCCTACCAAAAGTGGTGTTGGCGTTTCATCTGAAATCGGCCACTAGTGCTGCCTGCCTACATTGCCAGTTTCCTGAATAAAGGACAATGCATTCCATTCTCGGGATGTAAGGAGAGTCCTTAAGTTTTACCTGGACAGAACCAAGGACTTCAGACAATCCAAACAATTCTTCGTCTCCTTCGATCATAGTTGGAAGAGACAGCCTATTACAGTCAAATGCATTTCTGTCTGGATTATGAGCTGTCTGCGCCACTGCTCTGCCATGGCGCAGGTCAAGCTGGAAGATCAGGTATGTGCCCACTTCACCAAAGCAGTTACCAAGTCCCTCGTAGAGATTCGTTCTGTACCCATCGGTGGCATTGTGACAGGGTTAAATAGGACCCTGTCCTAGTTGTTATGGAGAGTTTGAATGCAGGAGGGATCTGTTCTATTCTTTCCTGTCTCTTGTCTGTCTGGTTGCACAACCAGATTTTTCTTTGAGACCTAGGATTTGATCACCCCAACAGTCTCGCAATTCTTTGCCTCTCACTGTCTCAGTCTTCCCTTGCTGTTTGTCTCTTCCTCCCTTGCATATCTGCTAGTATAAAAATGTATGCAAATCATTATGTGGAAATGTAACTGATATTGGGATCCATTTGTTAAGAAATTATATGGTGTTACTGTTGAAATGTATATAATTATAGTTTGAGATTATTGCAAAAAGCTATTGGGAACTCAAGGGGTTAACCGGAGGGCAGTTTTTTAAGCCTATTTTCAGAAGCTGTGGAGAAGGGGCCTCAGTTTTGGGACATTGTGTTCTTGCTTCACCTGTGTGAAATTGACGAGAACATTTTAGGAAAAAACAGGATGCTTGTTAAGGTTGGGGGTTTGCAAAGACTTATAAAAGAGAGCTGAAATGTTCTGAGACACACACACAGAGACTGAAGGAAAACTCAGATGGCTGCTCTTTGTTTATTCTGTTTTTGTAAATAGTTATACTGAGCAAGTTTATTTTTTTATGTTACTGCTAGTACTAATAAACATTTTTTTGCAAATTCTACAGCTGCTCCTGTTTTTTCTTATGCTGCCTGACCTGTGCTTCGACGACAGGCATTTGCAGAGCTGCAGCTTGGAGCATAATGCACACTTTTTTTAAGCACTGTTAAGTCTTGGATGTCCATGCCAGTCAGCATGCCACCTTTGGCAGGACTATCCTGAATGGACTTCTGTCCTGCGTGAGCTCTTGGCTCTCATTGCCCTAGTCTGGGGATGTTGTATGAGCTTGGTACTCTGACCCATTAGTTTGAATCAGTTGGTGAAGATTGATTCCTGGAAGATCTGAAAATTACATACTTGCCTAATTCTTGTTCTGTAGGGGTGTGGTGTTAGACTTGTCGACCCTAACACCACAGTTCCCTACTTTTGTCGGTTTAACCCTAACTAGTGCATTAACGAAGTTTTTTGCAATGAATATAGATGTAGATGTATATAGGTACGTTTGGTATAAGAGTAAATAAGCCCATTGAAGGGGATTTACCAGATCATAAGGCCATGATACTGAAGCTTTATGATCTTGTTAGCCCCCTCAAAGGCTTATTTCAGAGTACAGAAAACTGACCCATCTTTTTTTATTTTATGTAGTACATTTGAATGGTTACAGTTACTTTTGATCACAGTTGCTTATTCATGGAAAGGATATACAGGGAAATAACTGCTAACCACTTCTGTGGAGAAGTTATCCCATCCATGTAATATGTATATGTATAGATAAATATAGAATACATGAGTAAGGGTGGTATACAAGGATGCATACCCATCAGGGGGGCTAATTAGAGCTATAAGGTCACAAGCCTGGAAGACGAGTTCTTTTAATGCCCTTATTATCCCCGAGATGGGTGTATTTCTGAATGTGCCACCTTTATCCATTGTTTATTGAATATAATATATTAAGATGGTAATTTCTATGAAGATCTCATTAGGAATCGCATTATGGCTCCTAAATGCTCTTGCAGCAAAGAGGTAATGGTGGCCGGCTCCATGACGCAGACCGAAGGGGTTCGCTCGGCATGCTGGCGACCCAAGCCCGTGTGCCAGGAGCGGAGACCGGCAGGGAGGGGATCCAGAGCGTCCATTGGATGCTTCCCTCCCGGGAGGGAGGTGTAGGGCCTCAGCACCTGAAGATGGATTGGAGACGTGCTTCGGGACGTGAAGCGTCGACACGCTCCCGCTTCAGGTCACCGTCCCCACACAGGCCTAATCAGAGTAGAGTGGGTAGACCAAGAAAACGGAAGAAGCCCCCTGACCGACCGGATGACTGCCCCCAGTCCATGGTGCTACAGTAGGCGGGATAGCTCTGTGCTGACCTCCACTATGGGCACTTCTCCTCCGGGGGGGGGCTGGGACCCATCTGACAAATGGTTACGCCGGGTCACCCGGGGGAACAACCGGCAGTAGCGGGGCAGCGGATGGTGACCGGAGGAGGAGGAGGGTGGTCGAGGGTCCTAGGTGGCCCCAAGGAGTGGCCAGACAGGGAGGAGCATAAAAAAAGGTAATGGTGTATAGTGAGTGAAGTTAGGAGGGTTTGTGTGTCTTTTTTCCAGGTTCTTCTGCAGTTTATTTGGTTTGGCTTGTTCTAAAGATGCGTTATTAGTGATCTTACCTGTCAGTCTTCACCATTCATCACTGGTGGGTGTCTGCCGGAAACTGGCACCCTGCGGGAGACTTTTATTTTTTTTTTGAGGCGGGGCCGACATTGTCTGCGCTGCCCACGAGGCCGACGTAATACATGGCACTCGCGGGTTGGCCAGTAACGGCCGTTGGGTCCTCCTCCACCTCAGTTCTGCTTCTTCCGCTGTCGAGACAGCACCCCAGCCGACTGAGACTTCTGCGGCCTAGTGTTTCTGCGACTCGTAGTTTGACGCCGTCATCCTTGACTCCGCCTCGGTTCTGCTACTCGACACTGCTCAAGACCGGTAAGACCGTTCCTTTTTATTTTGTGTGCGGCATCGAGTCTTTTCCGAATTTAAGTTTGTTTTACCGTTCCGTCATGTCTGGTTGTCGGGACAAGACGCAATCCAAGAAAATGGGTCATCTCCCTATGCGTCGGTCTCCCAGTGACCAACAGATTTCCATGACTGACCGACATGACGTGTTTCTTGCCTGACTTGGTCCCCAGCACGATACTGATGCTTGTGATGCCTGCTTCTCGATGGACCATCAAGTTTCAGAGCACCGTACGTTAAAGGTCGTCTGGGACTGCAGACTTCTGGGGGGGGCAGCATTGCTCGCACCGGTCCAAGCACAGGACTGTTTGCCCTACCTTCGGGTCCCTTCCCAGGCCTATATGGTCCAGTGAAGAGGGGGTCTCCTCCTCTTCCAGCCTTGCCATGGAGGAGGTCCCTACCGCGGTGCCGGAGGGCCGGTCTGGCCCCATTCGGGGCCGGGAGCACCACCTTGGCAGTCATCTCCTCAAAGGTTCGGGCTCCCCTGTTGTCTGGGTCCTGGCGTGGGGCGTTCATCGGTGCCGCCGTCTCTGAACCACGCACGGCGCCATTGATCGGGTCGCGGCGCCGTGACTGGGGGGTCCCTTGGGCCGCCAATCCGGAGCCCTTCATAGTTGTCTCCTCTTCGGAGGAAGATGATTGAGGCAGATCCGGATTGGCTGCCTGACTCTTCGGAGTCAGAGTATTCCCCATGGCACTGCACCCTTGCGTCTCCCAAGGTGCTCTCTCCAGCGGCTCAGGTGACTGGGATTCGTGCGGATCTCCCAGCCAACCCTGGTTCGGGAGGCCAGCTGTGACCTTCTGATCCCTTTGCTGCTGGAGTGGCAATCAGGATCCTGAATGAGGGAGTGGCTGCCGTCCCCAGTGTCATTCCCTCTCTCAGAATCAAGATTGAGCCCCCTCCTCCTGAGGCCCTCTCCAGAGGGCCTGTGGAGTCGTGGGAGCCCTTGGCACAGAGGTTGAGGAAGAGGGCTTCCTCGGAGTACTCAGGGTTGAGGATGAGGAGCCATAGTGCCAAGCTCTTTGTTCTCCCTTCAGGTTCTCCCACGGAGGTCCCTCTGGGTGGGGCTGGGGTCTGCCTTTCTGGATCCACGCGGCCCCGGTCCCCTCATAGGGTAGCTCACCCTACAGGGTTAGACTCTCACCATTTCGATTTCCAGGATAGGACGGTGAATCTACAGACCTGCGGTTTCCCCCTAATCCCAGGCTCTCCTGTGGATTCTGCTAGCCCTGGCAGAGTCGTGTCACATCAGGTGACAGGCTCGCCCATGCCTCTGTGCCCAACTCCCCTCTTCCTAGGCCACGTTGGCCCTTTGGGGCCTTTGATCTGGGATCAGTTCAGGTCTCAGGCGGCGGAGTTCTGTCAGTATGTTAGGGCCATGGACAAGCAGGCCTTCAGACCAGTTCCTCCGCCGTAGCAAGAGTCTGATTCGTCAAGCTCCTCGACCTCCTCCTCGTCTTCCACTGAGGAAGAGGAACCTTCAGTCCACCTGTCATCAGAGGCTGATCAAGCCTAGTATTAGCGCTTCCTGCCGAGGTTGATTAGGGACTTGCACATCTCCTGCTACTCTAGAGACAATACCGAGCGTGCGACGCAGACCTTCCTGGGCAAATATGGAGCGCACCATTTGGTAGTCCCGTTCTGACCAGTTCCCTTCCGGCAAGCATCGTACAGTGCCTGGTAGCGTCCATATTCCCAGGAACCAGTCCCTGTGGACTGCTGCAGGAGGCATTGTGCAACCCACGGGTCTCCAGACGCCTTGCCTCATCCACCTTCTGAACTGACGCAGCTGGACACCTTTCGAGCTTCGACGCCCGGTCCACAGTAGGCCCCCCGAGACCGATTCTCGAGAGTTGGATCGGATGGGGCGAAGCGCCTTCTCTTCAGCACGGAGCCTGTTGCCTATTATCTCACATTAGGCACACCGCACTGCCTACAACAGGCATCTGTGGGCGATGCTAGGACAGGCCCTAGCATTGCTGCCTGATTCGGAGGCTACCCAGCAAGCCACTGCTCTCTCAGCTATAGGCCTGGAGTTGGCGGGGCACCAATCAAGGGCGTCGTGTGATGCCAGTGAAGTCACTTCATGGCTTGCGGAGACAGTGATCTGTATTAGGCGGACAGCATGGCTTCGCCTGTCGAGGTTGTCACCTTTGGCCCGGCGCAGGTTACTGGCCTCCCCCTTCCAGGAGACCCATCTGTTTTCCTGCAGAGCGAGACAGGAGCTTCAGGGGCGCCTTCCTTCCCCTAAGGTTTAGGGGACCCCGTCTCACTCTAAGTCTTAGTCTTGAACTGGCTAGTGGAGGGTCCTCATCTCCCCCGGGGGGACTAAGGGATGTTTTCCCTCAGGGTTATTGGGCCCCTTCAGGGGCGCATGGTACTCACCTACCAATGATGAATGGTGAAGATTGACACAGGTAAGATACGAAAATTACATACCTGCCGTAATTCTTGATCTTTCTGTGTATCTTCACCATTCATCAGTGAATCCCTCCCACCTTCCCCCTTGAAGCCTCAGTCCTTGAGATGTCCGCCTCCCTTCTACCCCGAGCCCCTGCCCCCCTGGAGTTCTCCCAGTGTTGTCAGGGAGGAGGGTTTGTGGGCCGGGGTCTAGATTCGAACGAGTCTCGAACTCTTCTGGGTTCTACTTCCTAGGTCTCCGGGGGGGGATCCCTCCTCTTCTGGACACCTTGCTTGACCCACTCTCTAGGTCTGCCGGTCTAGGGGGAGGTGTCTCAGGCCTCCCAGGATGCCCTTACCCTTCCTCCATATGTCGTTTTTCTCCCCCACCCCAGCCCCCTCTTGAACCCTTTGGTGTTTGTGGAGTGGGGAAGTGAGAACTGTGACAGTCCTCGCTCTGTTGGGATTGAGTCTGGGGGGGTGGCCTCTCCCCGAACTCTGTGGCACAACCTCCTGTCTTCTTGTGCTCCCTCTTCAGCCTCTGAGCACTGCTGGCTCTGCCTTTTCTGGGGGCTAAGCGGTAAAAACTTGCAGCTTCTTGTTAATCAGAGCACTTATGTTTCAGGTTGTGGCTCTTCTCACCAGGGTTCTTACCCTGGTTTTCCCCCAGAGCTGCCTCTGTTATTTGTGGACCAAGGCCATCTCTCATCCCATACCTCCTCCTTCTCTCACTTTCCTTTCTCCCTTCTCCTTCTTTGGTCGCTCAAGGACTGGGGCCTCCTGGTCCTAAACCCTCAGGCCCCTCCTTTTCTTTCCTGTCCTCTCGTCGGCATACTCTTTTTCAGTTCATTCTTTTCCATTTACTGTTTCTTGGGCTCCCTTTCCCCACCCTTCTTTCTCTTTACTTTCTTCTAATTGTCTCTCCTTAGGCAGAACTGAGATGGAGGAGGACCCAATGGCCGTTACTGGCCAACCCGTAAGTGCCACGCATCACGTCGACCTTGTGGGCGGCACCGACAGCGTCTGCCCCTTCTCCAAAAAAAAGTCTCCCACGGGGTGCCAGTCTCTGGCAGACACCCACCAGTGATGAATGGTGAAGATACACAGGAAGAGCAAGAATTACGGTAGGTACGTAATTTTCATTTGCCTCGTAGGGTTTGGGATGCCTCAGCCCTCCTCTACACTGGGCCGGCTGTAGGTATATACTTTTAATTGTATGTACTTTTTACTTTGATTAGTGTAGGTATATATTTTCAGTTGTTTGATTAGTGTAGGTATATAGTTTTAATTGATAATTTAGTTACTGGTAAACAGGGAAATAAACAATTGCCTTTTGTAAAGGGAAAATGGGGAATTTTCTCCATACAAAAGACCACTGTTTATTCCCCGTGTACCAGTAACTAAATTGTCATCTAAAACTATATACCCACACTAATGAAACAATTAAAATGATGTATAATTAACTACCTAAAGTTCATTAAACCCTCTGGGACAACACTGATAACACAATTAGGACATCCTTAAGAATTAGCCAAACCAATTAACAAACTGCCAAAAAAAAAAAAAAAAAAAAACTGGAAAAAGACACTTACACAAAGACATATGCACTTGTCTTGTAAACTGGGTTGTACAACCTAAATGATATGTCTTCCTGTATAAAAATAAAGTTTTTACTACTACAAAACCCTCTCAAACCCAGAAATCCTCCAGACTCCTACCTTCATTCACTACACATCATTATCTTCTTGCTGCAAGAGGCCTTCAGGTGCCATAATGCAATCACCGTAAACATTACCATCCTAATGTATTATATTCAAGGACAATAAACCACTTGCCGTTGGGGCTTGTGGCCATATAGCCCTGATTAACCCCCTTGATTGGAGATGCATCCTTGTGTACTACCCATACCCACGTATGTATGTGTGTGTATTTATTTATATATATATATGTGTGTGTGTAAATGCGTGTGTTGATTTTTTTTAAGCCCATTTTTCAAGCAGGAAAGCGCTTTTTTTTTTTTTTTTGATTTTTTTGAGAGATTAGCAAAGATGTTTAGAACCAATATAACTTCAGTTAATTCTCTTATTTATTTTTTTTTTTTTACACTCCCATGTTTTCCCATCAGGGAGTAATGCAGTTCTCAGGATGGTTGTGGCACTGTTACACTACGTGCCAGACAGACACCCAGGACATACATTATTCCCTTACAACTGCACACCTTGTCATTTGTCATCCCGTACTTAATGCTTTATAGGTGGATGGGTATGTTTTACATGGCAAAGTCCTAATAGCTGCAGAAGATTTCTGCAGGTTGTATCAAAGCTGTTTTGTTTTTTTATAATTTGCAACCTCTTATTGACACGTTCCCATACCCTGATGCACAATTGATGGCACATTATGGAATTTTGCAGCTGTGTCAAGTTGTATAGTTTATAACCTCCTGCAGTGGTCTAAGGCATTAGGTTCCTGACCGTGATATTGTCAAGGTGCATTGAAACAAGTAATGACTGCCTTCTCTCCTTTCTTTCTTTACACAGGAACAGTAGAATGGTGCCCTCGTTAAGTTTTTGGAATCATTGTGGAAGAAAAACCTTTTATAACAGAGGTTTCTAGATTTGCAACGTTTTGATGAAGACTTATACGTTTATTCGTGAAACACTAGCTGTAGAATGATCTATTATAAAAGCAAACAAACTTTTCTAAGAATCAGGAACAATTTATTAATTAATGTACTAAACTTGTGGACATGCTGGTAATTTTTATTTTCACATTGATAAACTCCAGGATCCTTTTTTTGGCACAGCAAGAGAACTTGAGCGCTGAATCTCACCCTGGAGCGGTGACATTTCAACATCTGTGCGATTATACATAAATATATATATATATTTTTCTCTCGTTTTCTGCTGCAAAGAGAAATGAGTATGGCTTGGAAGTCTTAGGTTGCATTTAAAAAAGTTTTTAATAATAATGAACTGTTCTAAGATGTTTGTTGAATGCTTTCTTTTAGGTTGGCATTGTGACTAGATTTCTTTGGTTTTATCACTCTTTTACGAGCTTTTGGGTGTAAATTCTCATGATCTAGTGACAAACCCAAAAGATACCTCAGCTGCTAGACCTCAGTCCCCACATATTGAATCTGAGATTCATCTGTTGTCAGCACAGCTCTGCCATTTATTTTAATGTGGTGAAAGATTGTATGAGAATATAACGGAGGAAACCCTGAATCAGAAGTGTTCTTTTTCTCTTAACGCATCATTTGCTAGTTGAGGCACTGCGTGTGCTGGCTTCAGAAAAATGGTGCTTGGGTTTGAGGAGGGATAGAGCCTGCGTGCATGCATTTGTGCAGGTATTTTATACCAAGCCTGTCGTCCTTTTGGTTCTCTCAGAATTGCATGGAGGATAACAGAAATGATGGGAATGGAGTCTGGTACTGTCTGCAGTAGTGCCTGGCTGAACCTTTAAGCCATGAACAAGATTTATTCATTTTTTCTTAACAGTTAATAATTACTGCTATGTTCTTTGTGAAGGACATTTTTTGTCACTTTTGTGACTTTTTTGACATATTTGCTCCATTTATTTCCTATTTTTTGGCAAAACAAAGTGAAGCTGACCAATGAGCAAGGCTGTAGATAGGATTGGTGAAATTGGGGGAGAGGGTGAACTGTCCCATTTTTATAAACAGTGCAGAAAATATATGAAAATCAGGATATAAGCCTATAATTTGGCGGGTACTTAAATATTTTTTAGAAAAATGCCAGCGTGTAAAATATTTCACTGTTGCTTTGTAAATTAAGTGTTCGTGAAAATTCTCAGTAATGTAAAAGGATAAATAAAATGGGGCGGTGGGGCTTTTGTGTAAGTATTTTGATGTTGGTGTTCTCTGTCTACTGAGTCAGAACTGAGATGTCCCTGTAAAAAGTTATTCTGCATCATATCAAAGGATTTTATTTCTGGTCCAGTCTTGGCGATTTCAGGGGGTGGGGGTGAAAGGCTGTGTGCCTTTGGCTAAGACAAGATAGTGTATTTACTATTGATGAGTGTGCTGCACCACTGCAGTAACTCATTTTATTTGCTAGTGACTTAGACGAGAGGAAGAATGGTACATATCTTCTCTCCCTCTCACCACCAAGTAAAACGTTTACTTCTTTAAACCTGGACAAAGAATTGAATCCACACAGAGCACCAAATTTGAATTTATATTTTTTGTTGGTGTGGTTGCACTTATTTCTGTGTCTGTTTGAAACCAGCAATCCGCCATTTTTTGTGGATTCCTCTATAACTGGTTTGCTCAGTCTTGAATGTGCTAATTACTGGTGTGCAAATGTACCTGAGTGACTGTTCCCCTTCATAATGATGAACTAAAATTAAGGGAGGGGGGTATTATCTGTTGTGAGAGTCTCTTCCAGGGCTAAGGGTGGTTGTCAGTGTTACATTAAGAGCCATCTAGCCACGCTGTTCTTGATTTCAGCTTTTCAAGTGCCCTCGCTGTCTTGCAAGAATTCCTCACACTACAATCATATGCCATACACAGAGTAGCTCAAAAACCAAATGGACTTGAAAGACAGCTTTAAAGCAGTATTTGTTTGCCTTCATGAAACCATTTAAAGAACAGTACATAGGGTATTGAATGTTTTAATCATCCTCAAAGGCTAACCCCATTTACACACCCTGGCCGTTTTTCTTTTTGTTTTGTTTTTGTGTCTTTTCAACTCAGAGCAGAATTATTTCTTTGAATCAGTCTTGTGATATAGTAGTGGGAAGCTGGGGGACTGTTAATATGTTTTATAAGTATGTAGCTTGACAGTAAATATTTGAAATGTTTTTTCTCAGTATATTACAGTTTTTAAGTGAGCACAAAGACATATTTTTGATGTAAACTTTATTAGTAACATGCCTTTTGACAACACTGATTTTTCTGTGCCTGTAGTTACATATCTAAGACTTCCAAGCTTAATGGGAACCTACCTGTGTAGTATGAAATAATATTAAAAGTACTGTTATTTTTAATATTTAATGAATCCGCTGTTATTTGGTACACCCCCTAACAAACACTGTGGACATTGAAGCTAGTCCAAAAGCTAATAACTGTTTAATTTTAATTGTTTTTTTTTTTTGTTTGTTTTCTTTCTTTTTATTTCCTTGGTGTTCTCTAATATTTGTCCAATTACATAGAAAAATGAACTTAGTATTAACCGAAGTATATAAAAGAATTAATTTGATTCAAGAAAAAGGGATGTTATGAGTTCAAACTGTTTAATTTAGTGTTTCTTGTACAGATAACGGTGTATTAAAAACTGGCAAAATATAGGCCTTTTTTGTGTGTTTTTATTGACCTGAATTTTTTAATTTTTTTTTTTTGTTGTTGCAGGACATTCCGTATTGAAATGTACTGAAATTTTTTTGTTTCTAATAATGCTTGAAATGTCTAACTGAAAAATGCGATTGGATACTGTTAAGCATGTTGTTGAAAAGATGTATTCTTTTTATTTTACTGACACTTGCATTTTACACTCTATATAATAAAAATGACCACAAGGCCTTTTTGTGGGCAAAGTATAATTTGAAGAATGTCTTTCTTAATAAACTGACCATCTAGCATCGTGTTTTGAGTGACTAGAAGCTAACCACAGTAGGAGAGAATACAGCTGACATGCAGTATTGTATCTTGTTTACAGTGGGGTTTTGCTTGTAGCAAAATTTACTGCTGGTGAAATGCTGTCAAGGGTTGTTTCTGGTTTTCATCCTTCTTCAGCTTGAAAAAGATGATTACTATCTGGAGAATCAGAAATTAGGACCCCCCCAAATTCTTCTCATAATTTTTACTTTGAAATAAAAAAAAAATGGACACACCCGCCTCCAACTGTTGAACCAAGTCTGAGGAAGCTCATCTGCGGTATGAGCAAAAGGTAACCCAGTTGAGGCTGAGAGTACCACTTGACGGTTGTTACGATGATTTGTACCCACACTTTTTACGTGCCATGTGGTGGAGAAATAAATGAAGCGCACTCTGATGGCACGTGTATGCTGAGTTACTCTGACCTAACTTAGGTGCAACAGTTGGAATTGGGGGCATACATTTTTTTCATTTCATTGTATTCAGTTAAGCGTAGCACCACCGAGGTCACAGTGCAGAACGGTTTTTGCTATGCTCCTGTTCTTAATTGTTACCATAGCTTTGGAGTAAGTAGTCCTTTTGCCCCAGGCCAGAGAGTGTGGAGGCTCACGTCACACACAGAGGACCTGAATTTACATCGAAAGCAGAGACTGCTGTGCAGCACAAGGAGAGGGGCATGCTGCAGTGTTTGAGATGCTGTTCTTCAGATGAGGCATTAAACCCAAGGGTTCCCTTCTGCCTTCTGTGGTAGAAGTTAAAAGATCATATAAAACTTTTCATTAAGAGTAAGGGATTACCCCGGTGTCCAGAACTGCATTCCTTAAAAAACCTTTTGATACACGTTTCCATGCTCGTGCTAGATATTGTTGAGGGCATGGTGGCTGCTGACTTTGTCCACATACTGCTGTAACCGTATCTAACTCTTTGCCTTGAGAATTGCTTTAAAATAGTGTACACAAAAGGTACTATATTGAGAAAAAAAACATTAGGGAATAATTTAACCTGTCAACGTAACAGTGTAGCAATAGTAACAGCTAAACACTGGGACACACTCCCTCCCTCACAAACTGCTCCCAGCCAAAGATCTATTGATCTTACTTCGAGAGGGCTCTTGCAGTAGGTATTAACGATTAGCACTGCGCTCCCTGGCGTCAGGACCACACAGCAAAATCTAGCTAGCAGTGTCTGGCGGGGGACCACCCACCGACATTACGTGATCAACGTCGGTGTGACCCTATATAGTGTGCAGTCCCCAGACCATCCTCCATTTCTTTCCCGCCGTCGACCTGTGCACGTCAGACCTTGTGGAGAGCGCTGCTACAGTTCGGCAGCTATTTCAGATGAATATTTCTCGATTTATTTTTCAATTTTCCTTACAGTCAGTTCTTTTGTATGTCTTCTCCAACACCTTCCGAATTGCATAAAAATAAGAGTCCTGCGGCATGCAACTCCCGCATAAGGACGATCGTACACTCTGCCTCTTCTGCCTAGGCCCGGAACACCAGACCGCGGACTGTGAGGCCTGCCTGAGCTTCAACCAGGCCAAATGGAAACGCTGGCAGAAGGCCCTCGAGGCCTATGTTTTGAAATTGAAAATGGCTTCGATGGAGAAGGAGTTGCAGAAGTTGAGGAGTGCCTCTTCCTCACCCTCATCAGATTCACACCTTCATAAGAAAAGGAAGGACAAGGAGAAGCATCAGGGCCAGGAAGGGTTCGCTTCCCACCTACGACACCCTCCGTGGGGCGCGGACAACCAGCGGTCCAATTCCTCCTGGAAGAGCCTCCCTACAGAGAAGGCTGCTTCAGCCTCCCAGGAGCAGCTCTTGCTCCCCCGCTGCCACCACCGGACTTTATGGCGGCGGTTGCCTCAGTGGCATCTGAGGCTTCTGCCACTCTTAGGCCCATAAAACCACCAGGGTCTAAGCTGGCTGATAAGTTGTTTGTCGAAGCCTCCAACGAGCGCCCAGCCTGGGTTGATAAGTCGGGCACCAGGGTCTCTGGTGCATGCCCAGCTGTGGCTGATAAGTCAAGACGTCTAAGCTTCTGATGCCCGCCAAACCCAGGCATTTCCATCAGGCCCAGACGAGCGGTGTGACATTGACTCTCAGCGCTCATAGTCTCCTCCGTAACGTACCCCAGCAGGTTCGCCAACCAGGGTCCCTTCTTGCCTCCGGACTCCACTGTACACCAGGAGCCGGAACCAGAAGGACGTCGGCCAGATGATGGTGCTACCAGGTCTCAGCCGGGTGACACCACGGGTTTCCAGGCAGATCCTCCAGACCTTCCCCAGCCGATTCTTCTGGCAGGACCTTCTGCCCCTCCTCCTCCGTTGGAGGGTGCCTCTGAGGTGATGTCAGACTCCCTCCCTAGTGGTCTGACGATAGACTCTTGCCTCTCTGGGTCTTCCATCCCGCCCTTCAGGCCTCCTCAGGGTCCTCCATCTGGCCCAAGAGCTCCTCCGCCAGGACTGGTGCCAGACTTTCAGCCATCAGGCTACCAGCCACCATACTTTCATACCCCTAGATATCTTCCATCGGGGTACCAGGCGTCAGGCCTCCATTCGTCAGGGTACCCAACGTCAGGCTACGTCCATGGTTATCTTACGCCAGGCTACCCGCTGTCAGGATACCAGATGTCAGGTTACCCAATGCTGGGTTATGGCTCTGGCGGTCAGCCGGTTTACCAACCCTTCCCCCCCAACCTCCACAACCACTGGCGGACTTCCGGGCTATTTTCCAATCCTGGTGGACTGAGACTAAGTCTCAGCTGGTCTCGGAACTGGACAGTCCGGTAGCGGCTTCTACCCCGGTGCGCCCAGATCCGACGCATCAGTCCCCTTCGTCAGGGGAGTACTGGCCCTCCACGTCAGGCCTGACAAAGGGCACGGCTTCCACTCATAAAGGCGGACCTCCCGCCCCCCCAAAGAGGTTCCACTTCAGTCATCTGACTTGGATTCAGACGGAGTCCTCTTCCTCAGTCTCTGGCTTAGAGACACCTCCACCAGAGGAACCTAAGCCTAAAGAGTCCCCAAAGTCTCCTCCAGAGGATCCCTCCTTTTCGGACTTCCTCAGAAGGATTGCGGAGGCCCAGAAATGGAAGGCTGATGACCAGGACCCCAAGCGAGAGAGGTTGGCCGAGCATTTGGGCATGCCCGAGCTGTCCCCAGTCCTCACGCTCCCATCATTGGAGCCTCACGAAGGTCTCACTTCCACCATCTGGCTAATGCCCTCCTCCATTCTGGCCATGGCCAAGAAGGCAGACAGGACTTACCATACGCCAGAGGATGAAGACCACTTGAGCGTCCACCCTAAAGCGGACTCGGTGGTCATTCATGCGGTGCATGACAGGTTTACAAAACCTAAACACATGAGCACCTATCCCCGTGAGAAGCCGTCGAGGCAGCTTGATCAATTTAGGCATAAACTTTATTTGTCCTCTACTCTGGCTTTGCACACCCTCAAATATGTGGCGCACATGTTAGTACGACATGAAGGAAACCCTCTCTGACACGTCAGGTCAACTAAGGTCACCTGTCGCCACTCTTTGAGGTCGACTTATGACACTGTGGAGTCCTCGACTAGAGGCACGGCTACTGCAGTCTGCCTCCGAAGGTATTCTTGGCTGAGAGTTTCTGGGTTGGCGCTTGATGTTCAGGCTGCCATCTAAGATGCTCCCTTCTGGGGTTCTGTCCTCTTTGGAGGAGATGCCCAAGATATCATCACAAACCTCCAGGATAAGGGGCAGGCATTACGATGGGTGCAGACCATGTACCGCTGTGGCTCTCAAGTGAAGAAGCCCTTTCGTCACCAGCAGAAATGGCAAACAAAACAACCACAACAGGCCAGATGTCAGACCAAACGGGCCACCTCAGCAAAGACCTCCCTTCCTTCCAAGAACCAGAGGACTTCAGGGACAACCCTCCCTCCATCTCTTGACTCGCAGCCCGCCCCCCACACACACTTCTTAGTCATAGGAACTGTTGGGCGGAAGATTTGCTAGTCATCTGGCAGGCTGGGAGGTGATTACAGCAGATTCGTGGGTCCTTAACTAATCTCTCAGGGCCATACACAGTTTCTAGAAAGATCCCCAGACAACCTTCCGGGTCCATCCCTTTTTCCAAGGGCACACGTTCCTGTCATCAGAGATGAGATGGAGGCTCTTCTGCAGAAGGCAGCCATCAAGCCTGTTACTCCAAACCAGAAAGGAAGAGCTTATTACTCTCACTTCTTCCTGGTTCCCAGAAGGACAGGAGACCTGCGCCCCATACTAGATCTCAGCACCCTAAATCTGTACATACAGTACAAAAGATTTCGAGTGCTGACCCTCCCAGACCTGCTGCCTATGCTACACGAGGGACAGAGGCTATGTGCTCTGGATATGCAGGATGCGGACCTGCACATTTTGGTCTTTGAAGCCCACCGCTGCTACCTCAGGTTTTCCTTTCAGGGAGAACACTACCAGTTCAAGGCCCTCCCTTTTGGTCTGTCCTCAGCACCCAGAGTTTTTACCAAGTGCTTGGCGGTAGTGGCAGCGGCCTTAAGGCACCAGGGTCACTATATCTTCCCATACCTCAACGATTGGCTGATCTAAGCCCCGTCGAGGGAGCGGCTGAAAGTTTCCCTTTCAGCAACCTTGGACCTGTTTGGCCGAGTGGGGGGTTGCGGTGAACTACCCCAAGTCTTACCTTACCCCCTCCCAGCACCTGCAGTTCATTGGATCTGTGCTGGATACAGCCCAGGCTTTCCTCCCTTTAGACAGGGCAGAAACCTTGCAACAGCAGGCACGGCTGATGGCTTCCATCTGTTGGATTTCAGCCAGGTCAGTGCTGCGCCTTCTGGGCCTTATGGCAGCAGCTATCCTGACTTTTCCTCGTGGCAGGCTTCACATGCAGATTTCGCAGTGGACGCTCAGGGTTCAGTGGGACCAGAGATCGGACGACCTCGACTACAAAGTCTTGGTCTCCACATCGATGCATCGGGATCTCCTGTGGTGGCAGGATCTCGGCAATATCTGCAAAGGAGTCCCCTCCAGACCTTGACTACAGATGCTTCAGGGCTGGGGTTTTTATTTTGGGGTGGGGCTCATCTAGAGACCCACAGGACCCAAGGACTGTGGTCTCAGTCAGAATTGTCTCTACACATCAATGTTTTGGAGATGCAGGCAGTGCTGTACGCTCTGCAGGCCTTTCAGCACCTCCTCCGTCCAGGTCCACTGCTTGTCCAAATGTACAATATACGCGTGGTCTGGTATCTGAACAAACAAGGGTGCACTCACTCCTACCCTCTCTGCAGAGAGGCAGTGTGAGTCTGGGACTGGGCAATTCTGCATCAGATCTCCCTTACTGCAGTTCATGTCCCCGGAGTTCAGAATGTCCTGGCAGATGGTCTCTGCCGAACACAGGCCAAGCAAGGCTCACGAGTGGGAACTAAACCAGTCGGTGATGGAAGGCATTTTCAACCTGTGGGGTCAAGTTCTGCTCACTCGTTCTCGGGCCTGGTGTTTTCTGGTGAGTCGCACCATCTCTTTGCTGGACAGGGAGGTTCTTGTATGCCTTTCCGATCCTGTAGCGGGTGCTGCTCAAGTTACAAGAGGAAGGGGCTCACATGATCCTGATCACCCCGCTCTGGCCGCACCAGAACGGTTCCTGCTTCTGCAACAGCTGGCGGTGGAGCCTCCAGTTCCCTTGCCCATCTGCCACAACCTTCTGACCCAGGAGAGGAGTGCTCTGGTTCATCCGGAACTCAAGTCTCTTCACCTTCCTGCATGGCACCTTTTGACATAGCTGCCTCATGCTATGGGGTTTCCTCCAGGGTGGCCCAAGTCCTCGTGGAGGCCAGAAAGCCTTCCACAAGGATTACTTATGCTATGAACTGGAAGAGCTTTTCCATTTGGGCCACTTCGAAGGGTTGGAACACTTTTTCGTGCCCTGCTTCTCATGTCATGGAGTACTTGCTGTATATATTCGACCTGGGTCTGAGTTGCTCCTCATTGAAGAGCCACCTTTCAGCCATTTACACCTACAACATTCAAGTGGAGGGCAAAACTGTTGCTCAGCTGGAGGTTTCCAAAACATTTCTGAAGGGAATCCTCCATTTGAAACCCCAGTGCGTAACCCTGCCCAACCGTGGGATTTAAATGTTATTTTAGAGAAACTCACTTTGCCTCCTTTTGAACTGTCCGCAAGTTGCGACATGTTCTGCCTGTCTTGGAAAGCTCTCTTTTTACTTGCTGTCACTTCTGCTCAAAGGATTTCCGAGCTTCAGGCCCTGATGTGTAAGGAGCCTTATTTAATTTTCCACAGAGACCGAGTGGCTCTGCATACAAATCCTAAGATCTTCGTGGAGGGTATCTCTTGCAACAGGTAATACTCTTGGGTCCTCGCCAGAGGGTGCTCCTGTGCATGGTGGCTTCTCATCAGCAGAGTTTGCCTAGGGACCGCCCACACAAGTGACCTCATCAGTTGAGCGACTATAAAGGTGTGGGCGGCCCATTCATCTCTCTGTGTGATCGAAGCTTCATCGACGAGAAATCAAACTGGGATTGGCTTTTCACCGCTCACTCCCTCATCGACAATATGGATGTTGGAGGATAAACCAGAATTTCCAGCTCTATTTCGAGTTGTTGCAGTAGGAAGATGTACTGTTATGACAACCATTCGGCTTGTGTTAGGTGTCTGGGGCCCTCACACAACACCCTCACCTGCAATCATTGCCAGGCTTTCAACCAGACAACCAGACATCTGCGACTACAGGAGATAAGAGAGCTACCTTATGGAACAGAAGCTTGCTCTTCTAGGGAAGGGTGCTCACCCTTAAGACCCTTCATCAACTAACCCTCACGAGCACTCTTCTAAGCACAAATCTAAAGACAAAGAGAAGTCCTCTTCATTGAGTAGGCGCTCGTCGGCAGCCACTTTTACCAGTAACCCACCATCTACGACCTACGCTAGACTGCCATCTTCGTCGACGACTTTCCCAACCATGTCGTCGATGATGCTATCAGACGCCCTATCTGTGGTGTCGACGATGCCAGACACGGCATCTTTAGACTCTCGGTTGAAGGTGACCCATCCCTGTCTGGGTCTCTGGTATGTCGATGAGGCCTATGTTTAGGCACTCTCCTTCATTGCCTTTTCCGTCTGACAACTTCAGGCTATGTCATAAAGGAGAAGGGCTTCTCCTTAACGGTTATTCCTAAATGTCCTCCTTCCCAGGTGGTTACCCATAGGGGTCAAGCAGCTCTCTCTAGAGGCCCTGGTGTCTATATCCTAGGTTCTAGACCGCCTTCTCTACCCTGCCCTACTCCACCCATAATTCCCTTGACTTCCCAACGGCAACCCCCCCCCGCTTCAACGACGATGTACATCAGCGTGACCACCATCGTTCAAACAGTGTTACAAGTCATGCAGGATAGCCAACTACCCTCCCCAGAAAAAGGTATCTGACATCTGCTGTCCCACCCGCCCCCCACTCCAAGCATTTTCATGAGGACAGGTACCCTCTCCTGGAGGAGGATTACTATCCTGATTATGAGGAAGAGCTACAAAATTACTTTGATCCAGAGGACGGTTCTCATCCTCCTTCTACGGCCTCAACCATATCCACTCTGGATGAGGATGCTGCCTGACAAACAGCAGCCTCTCCGGATGACCCTTCCTTCCATGACATGATGGCCCAGATTCAAAAGGCCATAGGCTTTGCGACTACCGAACAGGACAAGCAAAGAAGGGACATGGCAGACTACCTGAAGCTCCCAGAGGAGCCGGTGGTAGTTGTCCCATTCTTCATCCTGACGTACCAGAATGCTGTTCTAGCAGTCTGGCATCAACCCTCTGCCGTACCAGTGATATTTAGGAAGGCTGACCGATTGTACCAATCCCCAGTTGACCACCCTTTCTTTCTGTTGCCGCCTGAGGTGGATTCGGTGGTCATTAACGCTGCTCATGATTGGACCAGGCATCCCAGACACATGAGCTCCTTACCTCCTGACAAAGAATCCCGACACTTGGACTATATAGGGAAACAAAGTCAACCAAGTTGGTACCAAGAACTTAAGAATTCTTAACTATATGGGTCACATGGTCAAATACCAGTGCACTCTGTGGTCTTCTGCCATTGATTCGGTCAACAAGCTACCTCCTTCCCAAGAAAAGGAACAATTCTTGGCCACCATCTCTACCAGCAGTTCCATCTCCCGACATCTGTTACATTCCGGCTATGATGCTGTGGACACCTCAGCCCAAACTTCAGTCATGGGGATAACCCTCAGATGACACACCTGGCTTAGGGTTTTGGGATTCACTCCAGATATACAGCATAAAATCCTGAATGTCCCTTTTAGTGGCACTAAACTCTTTGGCTCGGAAACTCAGACCCTGCTGGATGACTTCCAAGCCTCAGGTAGAACGCTACGGACTGTCAATGGCATGCATCATTCCTCGCAACAGTCAGGGCAGTACTATTCCCTGTCGTCCTTTCAGTTTCGACGACCTGGTAAACAGAGGAGTGGCTACAAACAGTCTGCTTGTGGAAGACAACCTCTCAACCCATGTCCAGAACCACTACCTCCTCATCTAAATGCTCACGGTCCAACCCTCCCATTGGGTTAGTCAGCCCCCTGCTCTCTGACTTAACAGCTCTCTACCCCAGCTTCCTCTTGCCGGCCTCAGAAGCTGTGGGCTGTCACTTTGCCCTCCGCCTAGAGGTCTGGCGCACCATTACTACAGACGAATGGGTTCTTCAAATAATCCAGACAGAGCACACAATGGGATTTACATCCACACCCCCTCAAGTTCGTTCTCTTATACAGAAGAACATCTACCCATTCTCAAGGAAGAACTAAATGCCCTGATTCAAAAACAAGCTGTTATACCTGTTTGCCTATCAGAGCAACAACAAGGGGTTTTACTCCCATTTCTTTCTTATAACCAAGTGTACAGGCGACTGTACGTCTCCCAGAGCCTCTGGGATTGGCACCTAAGAAATAAAATTTGCCTTGCCTTTCAGTCCTTTCGCCCTTACCTCATGCCAGGCCCTCTCCTGGTCCAGACAGATAGCACCTCAGTGGTGTATTACCGCAGCAAACATGGAGGGACCAGATCCCTAAATCTCAGCAAGGAAACCACTTGAGTATGGCACACGGCCCTACAACTGAATCTCACACTGACAGCTGTCCATCTGCCAGGCCGTCACAATACTTTAGCGGACTCCCTCAGTCACCACTCTTGGAATCACTAGTGGAACTCTGCATCACGATGTCCTGCATACCATCTTTCATGCCTGGGGTACCCCCAAACTGGATCTCATTGCCTCCCCATATACTATTCCATTATCCTGAACAAAAAGGGACGGTCTACAGATGCCCTGTCCCAAAACTGGATGGGACTATTCTTAAATGGTCTCTTCCCCCCCCCCCGGTACCTCTCATGCAAAGGACCTTGCTGAAATTACATCTGGAACCAGCC
This sequence comes from Neoceratodus forsteri, assembly GCA_016271365.2. Taxonomy (NCBI): domain Eukaryota; kingdom Metazoa; phylum Chordata; order Ceratodontiformes; family Ceratodontidae; genus Neoceratodus; species Neoceratodus forsteri. Next base: position 494,766,429 of record JADMNL010000022.1, read on the forward strand.
ACAATGATACTCATTGCCCTGCTCTGGCCTCATCAGATTTGGTTTCCTGTATTACGACTGACAGTGGTCGACCCAATCCCACTACCCCTCTGCCCAGACCTGTTGGCCCATCACCAAGGGACACTGCTACACCCCAATCTGAGATCCCTGCACCTTCACACCTGGCTCCTGAGGACGCTCTCATAACTCGCCTCAATGTCGCCTCCTCTGTACCGGATATACTGCTAGCATCCCGCAGACCATTCACCAGACAGAACTATAACTCCAAATGGACACGATTTGCCCTCTGGGCAAACTCCCAATACTTGGACCCTTTCTTGTGCTCTTTACCGGACGTCCTTGATTACCTGTCCTCTCTCGGCTCTATAGACCTGAGCTACCCCTCTATTAAAGTCCACCTTGCTTCCATATCTGCTTTCAATGAACCTTTGGAAAGTAAACCTCTCTCTCAACACCATCTAGTGAAGATGTTTTTAAGGGGGATGTTACATCTCAAACCCCCTATCAGGAGACCCGTTCCTCCATGGGACTTGAAATTTATACTAGAAAATTTTACTCTTACTCCCTTTGAGCCAGCGGCTTCTCTACGACCTCAGTTTCCTGGTTTGGAAGACACTCTTTTCAGTGGCCATTACTTCAGCTTGGCGTATTTCAGACCTGCAAGCACTAGTGTGTAGAGAACCATACTTGGTTTTCCACAAGGACAGGGTCTCCTTACGCACCAACTCATCCTTCTTGCCCAGGGTAGTCGGAGTATACTCTGAACCAGTTCATCGAATTACCCATCTTCTTTCCAGAGTATGACAATCCAGGGGAGCCCCTGCTACACACCCTGGATGTCCCTCGCATTCTTCAATACTACACATCACATACAAGTCTTCAAGACGGACATCCCAACTTTTTGTGTCCTTTGCCCACTCCAGAGAGGGCCTCCCTGTTACTAAACAGATCCTCTCTAACTGGCTAGTTCACTGTATAGCATTCTACTATAACAAATACAATAAACCTTTACCTGGAGCTGTCCATGCTCATGCCACCAGAGCTATGGCTGCTACAGCGGCTTTCTTTAAAGTGGTGTCTATCACCAACCTCTGCAATGCCGCTACATGGTCCACAATACATGCCTTCATGAAGCACTATAACCTAGACATTGCCTCTAGATACGGACGACTTTCGATCGTGCCGTCTTGCAGGGTCTCCTGTCCTAAGTTTTCCACTCATCACTTCCTTACTGCTTGGGAATCATCCCAAGAGTATTACCTGCTGCAAGAGATACCCTCAAAGAAGATAGTACAGTTGCATATTTACTGTAACAGCAGATCTTCAAGAGGATCTCTTCCAGCAGGTATGATCCCTCCCTCCATCCTCCTCCTTCTCTAGAAGAGCAACCTTATTTAAAAAAAAAAATGGGGTACCTAGTTGCACCTCTGTTTCCCTCGGTCCTCTCTCTGCAAGCTGAAGCCAGTGGGGAACTGAGGATGCCTGCGGCTGCCCACACCTTTATAGAGGCTCAGTTGATGACTTGTGTGGGCGGCCCCTAGGCAAACATTGCTGATGAGAAGCCACCATGCACAGGAGCACCCTCTGGCAAGGACCCAAGAGTATTACCTGCTGAGAGAAAGAGAGATCCTCTCGAAGATGATCTCTTACGGTAAGTACGCAACTGTACTTTCTTGCCAAAGGTTGTTTCTGAGTTTACGTTAACTCAGACTATTCAACAACCAATGTAGTACCCTGAGTACTCTAATCCAGGCTAGGCAATCCTGCATACACTAGATGTTCACAGGATTTTGCTTTACTACGAATCAGATTGTCAGTCCGCAAAACGAATCAACTTTTTATTTCCTTTGCGCCCGAGAGAGAGCGCTGCTGTTTCTAAGCAGTGTTTTTCCAAATGGTTGGCAAACTGCATTTTGTTCTGTTATCAGAAGTACAACAAACCCTTGCCGGGGGAAGTCAAAGGGCATTCTGCCAAAGGCATGGCTGCATCTGCTGCTTGCTTCAAGAATGTGTTTGCTGCTGACATTTGTGTGGCAGCCACTTGAAGCTCTGTCCACACTTTCATGAAACACTACAGTCAGGACACTGCCTCTAGGTGCAGGGCCGGCTTTGGACTAGCTGTCCTTCAGGGCCTCCTTTCATAATTTTTCCTGCATCTCTGCAGCTCTTTCCTGCCTCCCGTGATTCAGACTTTTCTGATTTACACTGCTTGGGTTAATGCCTACTGCAAGAGCCCTCTCGAAGTAAGATAGTACAGTTACGAAAGAACTTACCTTAATAGTAGATCTTCGAGAGAGGCTCTTGCAGTAAGTAGGTGACTTTCCCTTCCACCTTTCCCCAGCTTCTGCTACTGCTTCTTCTAGCTTTACTTAGGCTCAAGGAGCCCACTTCTTTCTCCTGTCGCTTTGTTCTGAGGTCTCCGTTGGGAGAACTGGAGGGCGGGCTGGGGACAGCCTGCTATATAGGGTCATGCTGACATCGGTCACGTGACATCGGTGGGTGGTCCCCCGCCAGACACTGCTAGCTAGATTTTTCCATCTGGTCCTGACGCCAGGGGGCGCAGTCCTAATGGGTTAATACCTACAGCAAGAGCCTCTCTCGAAGATCTACTGTTACGGTAAGTTCTTGCATAACTGTACTTTTCTCCAGCTGAATGAGAGCACAGGAGTATGACCATTGTGGGCATGCTCACTGCTTCATTTAAATGTAATCTCTTTGTCACACACACCCCCACCGACTGTATTTAAGTCGACCATGGTCTTCATTTGAGGGTTTTCTTCATCAAGGATATGTCTTGCATCAGATCATACCTATAGAACTATAGCTGCCAGGCACTAGGACCACACAGAAACTTTTCTAGCTAGCAGTCTACAGAGGCCGCCCACGACAACTTTTATACGCTGGCACCGTTCCTAGCATATAAATATGGACGGCCCTGCACCCTTCTCAGTTCTTTTCCTGCCATCGACCATCGCACATCAGACTCCACTGAGACACCACCGCTTCAGTCTACCACCAGATCTCTACTTTTCAAATTTATTTTCTCACCCTAGTTTTTGGTAATCACTTTTATCTTAAAATTATTTTGGACTATCATTTATGCTGACCGACCCCTGAAAAACTCTTTCACTATTGCAGGTGCAGTCAGAAGATCTTCGATAAGGACGACCACAACTCCTGCATCCGCTGCCACGGATTCAACCAGGCTACCCGGCGGTGCGGTCGGAATGCCCTAGAAAACTTCCTGCTGTAACAGAAGATCGCCCAGATGGAGAAGGAGCTCCAGGCCAGAAGCTCCTCTGCCTCCCCAACCCCGTCCATGGGCTCCCACTCCTCAAAGGCCTGGGACAAGTCGACCAGGAAATACAAGCACGGGAGAAGGAAAAGAGCAAGGAGAGATCCTCCCTGTCTTATTCGTTGTCGCTGCTTCAGATGGTGGGATCGTTGTCCAGTCCAGCGACTACCCCTTCTGCCACCTACACCCTCGCTGCTACAGGATTGGCTCTGGCAGTGCCTCCCGCCAGTCTTTCTCTGACTGGCAATGGCTCCTCGGCATCAGGCCTCCTTATGCCCCTGCCAACTCCTCAGTCCTTGCTGTTCCAGCCCCTCTTCTCCGCGGGCCACCAGAGAGGGAACTCTGCCGGTCCTCGCCAGCATTGGCACGTCGCTATCGGGGTCCAGCCTCCCCCCAGTGATGTCTTCAGCCTATACCTCGATGTCAGGGATTCAGTTTTCCCCATCACCACCTGAGGCCACCATGTCGACATTGGGTACTTGGTCTACCCCAACGACATCCCAGGCTGCCGTGTCGATGCCAGGGCCTTAGCCCCTCCTGTCAACGCCTCAGGCTGTATCGCAGGTGCCGTACCCCCCATAAGCACCACAGGAAGTTCCGACCTGATTACTATCGACGTTCAAACCATGCAGTACTCCTGGAAGTTTATGCACCACCTTGCCCATCTGCCAAATCCAGTGACACCAGGGCCTGCTATGCCTTGTCCCGCGCCAACTCACTCCATGGTGCTGCGTCCTGCTCAGCCTCAATCCTCAATGTAGTCAGTGTCTATTTCAGTGCCAGGCAATAAGGATGAATACCATCCTGACCTTTTCTCACTTGAAGAGGAGGAGGATCAGGATGAAGGGCCGGGTAGCCCCGCTCACTTCTCTTCCACTGTCTCCTCAGGGAGCGAGGACTCCAACAAATATACTCTGAGGTCCCCCCATGACTCCTCTTTCATCTCAGTGATGAGGCAGTTACAAAGTGCTATCATGTTTGGTGCTGCAGAGCAGGATGTCACCTGGAGAAACCTGACAGAATACTTGGAGTTGCCAAGTTCTCCACCCCTGATCATTCATTCTTTGGCGGCTTTTGAAGATACCACCATGGCTGCCTGGTATAGGCCAAATTTGATGCCTGCCATGCCCAGAAAGGCAGACAAATTATACCGGGCTCCTTCAGGGAAGCCATTCTTCACAGAGTAACTACAGGCAGATTCGGTGGTTATAAATACTGTCCATGAAGAGCCCAAGAGATCTAAACACCTTGGCTCTCTTCCACCCGATAAAGAATCCAGAAAGCCGGACCTTATAGGCAAACGGGCCTTTGCTGCTGCTTCCCTGTGGCTGTCCATCAGGGTTGTGAATTACATTGTCCATATAGTCAAATTTCAGAATACACTCTGGAGGAGGGCCAAAGCTCCAGCTCGGGCCCTTCTAGAGGATCTTTGGAGACAGGAACTGCTCAAGGCCCTTCAGTCTAGGGTGGATGAAGGCAAGTATCTTTTGAGGTATGCCTGTGATACTGCTGATACCTCCGCTAGAGCAGCTGCAGTGGGCATCTGCCTGAGAAGGCATTCTTGGCTTAGGGTGTCTGGATTTGCTACTGACGTACAACAGCCCATCCTAAATGCCCCCTTCAGAGGCTACATGCTCTTCGGGGCGGATGTGCAAGATATACTTTCTGACCTGCTGGCCTCAGGCAGGACTTTGCGATCAGTCCACCACCACACCCAGCCAAAAAGTGGCCAGAAAGTGCCTTTTCATCGTGCCTGCCATAAGCCCAAGGAGGGCATCCAGCATCGGGGCAAGCACAGGGCAGCAACAGCCCTGCCTTACACCTATCTCCACCACTGGAAAGCTACCATAGGAGGTGGTGTGGTCCCGGTCACAGATGCTACCTCAGCATGACTCCTTACCAGATCCCCACCCCCCTGCACCACAGGTGGCGGTGGTAGGGGGCAGTGATCTACAGGTCTACTGTACTGTTAGCCACACTATATGCACTGTTATTTAGCCTAGCTCATATTTACTCTGCATGGACTATTGTCTCATTGTATTATAGCAACATTTAGCTTATGTGTTTTTGTTATGACCTACCCAGGTCCACCTTGCAAATGAGTCTGTCTCAGTGGTGTTTTGCCTGGTAAAATAAATGCTTGATTGATTGGTAGGGGGCAGTGATCACAACAGATGCCTGGGTCTTGCAGCTCATAAATCAAGGTCACACTCTACGAGGGCGGTTCTTTACGCTCTCCAGGCGTTCTAGTCCCTCCTGGTACCAGGATCACTTCTGGTCCAGACGGACATGTCCAAAGTGTGGTACATCAACAAACAGGGAGGAACCCGGTTGTACTGTCTCTGCAGAGAAGCAGTGAGGGTCTGGTACTGGGCGATCTAGCACAGCGTTTTCTTGACAGCAGTCCACGTCCCAGGTGTAAACAACGTCCTGGCAGACAGTCTCAGTCGATCAATGGCTAGGGCCCACGAGTGGACGCTAAAGTCATTGGTGGTCGAAGAACTCTTTCTTCGATGGGGTTGACCAGAGATGGATCTGTTTGCCTCCCCATTCAATGCAAAACTACCCAACTTTTGCTCGCTCGATCCCAGGCATGGTGCTTTCTGGCGAGACGCACTGTCTCTCTCTTGGACAAGGAGGTTTCTCTATGTCTTTCCTCTCATTCAGAAGGTTCTGGTGAAACTTCAGCAGAGGGAGGATCATATGATCCTTATCGCTTCTCTCTGGCCACGCAAGATTTGGTTTCATCTTTTGCAACAACTGGCACTGGAACCTCCGGTCCCTTTGACATTTTCCCACAACCTTCTGACACAGGAGCAGGGTACCCTGGTGCACCCGAGCCTTCAGTCTCTCCACCTTCATGCGTGGCACCTGTGGACATAGCGGTTTCCCGCTATGGTGTTTCCTCACAGGTTGCACATATCTTAGTAGAAGCCAGAAAACCCTCTACTAGATCCACTTACGCCATGAAGTGGAAAAGATTTTCAATCTGGGCCTAAGCAAGGCGCTGGGACCCGTTTTCATGCTCAGCGGCCCAGGTGTTAGAGTACCTCGCACATTTATCTGAAGTGGGCCTTAGCTACTCTTCCATTAAGGTCCATCTCTCTGCGGTGTCAGCCTACCACCTCCCGGTGGAGGGTGAAACCTTGGCTCAGTTGGAGGTTTTCAAAACCTTTCTGAAAGGCATCCTTCACTTGAAACCTCCGATCCGGAATCCCTGTCCCCCGGGACCTGAATTTCATGCTCGAGAAGCTGACTTTACTCCCGTTTGAACCAGCTTCCACTTGCAACTTACGCTTCCTCTCCTGGAAGACTTTATTTTTAGTCGCAGTGACTTCTGCCAGAAGGGTCTCTTGAGCTCCAGGTTTTTGTCTGTAAGGAACCCTATTTAATTTTTCATAGGGACAGAGTAGTTCTTCGGACTGACCCTTCCTTTCTCCCTAAAGTGGTCTCAGAAACCACTCTGAATCAGAGCGTGGAATTACCAGTATACTATCCCCAGCATTCCAACAGAGGGGAAAACCTTCTGCACACCTTAGATGTGCACCGGATTCTGAGGTACTACATGAACCGGACTAAAGAGGTTCGTAAAATCCAACCAACTCTTTGTAGCCTTTGCTCCCCAGTGCCAGGGCAAGGCTATCTCCAAACAAACAGTCTCTATATGGTTAGCCAGCTGTATCCACTTTTCTTACACAAAATATGGGAAGTCCCTTCCGGAGGCAGTCAAAGGTCACTCCACCTGCAGCGTGGCTACCTCTACTGCCTTTTTCAGGAATGTGTCTACTGCAGAGATCTGTGCAGCAGCCACGTGGTCATCTGTTCACACTTTCACTAAGCATTACAGTCTGGACATTGCCTCTAGGTGCTGAACTGGCTTTGGTCTTGCAGTTTTGCAAGGCCTCCTGTCATGATTCCCTATGGTGACTTCTCCTCCCGGATGCACCTCAGCATTAGTTATTTTGCGGACTGCTTGGTATTCAGTCCTATATGTGAAGACCTACTGCAGGAGCCCTCTCAAAGTAAGATATTGCAGTTATGTAAGAACTTACCGTAACAGTAGGTCTTAGAGAGGTTCCTGCAGTAGGTCTAGTTTCCCTCCCACCTTCCCCCAGCTCCTGGATGTTTTTTCCTTTCTTTTTTCATCTTACCTAGCTCTTGGGTCTAGAGAGGAAGCAGGGTCCTAGAAGTCTTTACTCCTATCTTATTCTTACCTTTCTATAGGTCTCTGGTGGAAAAGAACTGGAGAGTGGGCTCGGGACTGCCCCTGGTTGGGCTGATGTCACATCACCTGACGGGGGCGGTCCCCGCTGCTGATTGCTATCTACAAGTTTGCCGTTTGAACCTGATGCCAGGGGGCACAGTCCTATATGTGAAGACCTACTGCAGGAACCTCTCTCGAAGATCTACTATTATGGTAAGTTCTTTCCTAACTGCAATTTCTTGCCGCAGGATAGGGCGGACCGCCTGATGGCTCAGGCCCAGCTGCTGTACAACAGCAGATCTGTCACAGCCAAACCTTCCTGAGGCTCTTAGGCCTAATGGCTACAGCCATAGTTATGGTACCCCTAGCCAGGCTGCACATGCAGATTCCTCAGTGGACATTGATAGTCCAGTGGGACCAACATATTGACGACCTAGCACAGCAAGTTCTAGTCTCCTCCCCAGTGAAAGAGGTGCCTCTGTGGTGGATGGAACCCAGCAACCTGTTGAAAGGGGTTCCCTTCTGTCATTGAGGCATGGGTCAGGAATTGTAGGAAAACCAGAAACAGTTATAAAATTCACAAATAGCATTTTATTATTTTTTATAACAATAAACTAAAAAATGTACAGAACAGTTTTCAGACATAGGCAGTCCAAACAAAGCAAAGTCCTTCCTTTGAGGGTATTTCTAAATCTTCTTCGGGGATATCTCTTTCATCAGGTCAAACCTATGGAACTTAGCCACCAGGCACTAGGATCCCACAGAAGCTTTTCTGTAGCAGTCTAGTAGGGGCTGCCCATGCCAACATCCCTTACCCCTGCATAAGTGTGGGCAGCCCCACTTCCACCTCAGTTCTTTCCCGCCATTGACCTACTCGCACGGACTCTGCAGAAGCTTTGTCGTTCAGTTGACTGCCAAAACATTTTTATTTCTTTGAGTCGTGGAATCACTTTCTTTTGAAGTGATTCCTTTTTCTCTTGTATGTCAACCACAGTCCCGTCCACTGCAGAGAGATTTCTTCCACCGACTAGCACGACCTCTACGTTTGTTGACTCGGGCCTAGCCACAACGCCCTCACCTGCAAGCTGTGCCTGAAGTTCAACCTTACCACCTGGCAATGCCGCAAGAAAGCCCTGCTGAAGTTCATTGTGGAGCAATCAGCAGTCTGGTCAGAACAGGGTCCCTATGGAACTGCCTGTGCCCAGTCGCCGGCTTTCTCTTCGAGCTCTCAGGCCGCCAAGGCCCGGGACAAGTCTTTGGGGGAAACAGTCACCAGGACAAGGAGCGCTGTAAGGACCATTTCCCCCCCAACAGGTGCTCCTGTTCCCTGTTGGCTTTTTTCTCTCATTCAGGCAAAGCCATCGACACCTCTTGCCACTCAGGCCTCTGCTTCTTCCAGGCCTTCCTTGGCGGTGAGCTCCACCAACCTTCCTTCGGCTGGTGAGGCGCCGTCAACCCTCAGGCCGTTGGCTCCTGACCCACCACTGTGACCTTCAAAGTCGCAAGATCTTCAAGCGCCTGGTCCTGTCAGTTCTGCCACTCTTGGTAGCCTTTCATTGGCACTAGGAACTGTTTTTCCCCATGTTTCCTTTCCCCACCATCAACCTCAATACCATGCTCACTTCTATCACTACAGCCCTGGTCCAGCTGCTAGTAGGCCTCTGCCATCAGATACCGCTTTGGCATTGACACCGGTTCGCCCTTCCCATTTGGCTCCTTTCTGGGTGCTGTTGGTACCACTGTCGATGCATGCCTCTGACCAGGTCAACGTAAAGGTGGAGTACCACCCTGATCTCATTCACCCTGATGAGGAGGAAGACTGGGCAGCTTCCTCTGTCAGATCATCTGTCTCTTCTGGGAATGAGGACTCAGCTAAGCATACTGCGAGGTCCCTTCCTGCAGACCCCACTTTCTTCAATATCGTGAAGCAGCTTCAAGTGACTGTGGGGTTCTAGACTGAGGAAGATGTCACTAGAAGGAATCTAGTGGATTTCCTGGAGATTCGAGTCTCCACCCAAGATAATCCCTCATTTGCTTCCAGCCTTGGAGGATGCTGTCAATCCTGCACGGTACAAGCCTGTCTCACTGCCTGCCATGCCCAGAATGGCTGATAAGCTTTACCAATCCCCTTTAGTAAGCCTTTCTGTGCTGCTCAGCCGGAGACTGACTCAGTGTTCATCAGGGTAGCCCACGACAGGTCCAAGGTAGCCAAGCACCTAAGTTCCCTCCACCCTGACAGGGAATCCGGGAGGCTTGACCTTTGTGTAAAGAGGACTTTTGCCTCTGCCACTCTAGGTCTTAGAATTGCCACTTGCCTATCCCATTTGATCAAGTTCCAGAATACCCTCTGGAAGAAGGGCAAGGCTGCGGCACAGGCCCTTCCAGGGGCTTCAGGCTGCAGAGGATGTCAGTAAGTACCTCCTAAGAGCCATTTATGACATGTCTGATTCCACTGCCAGAGTAGCTGCTACTGCCATTTGCCTTAGAAGGCACTCCTGGCTGAGAGTCTCAGGTTTTGCTGCTGATGTCCAGCAGAAAGTCATAGATGCTTCCTTTGTTGGCTTCAAACTTTTTGGCCCTGAAATGCGGGATCCCTGGGCTGGACTTCCCTGTCCACAAGACTGCTCAGCCACCCACTCACTCGCATGACGTTACAAAGCCCTCCTACTGAAACCCCCCAACATGTCTGGCCTTTTTCGGCGATCTATCCGCTACGGAGCAGCTCACTCATTTTGCTGGATGTTCCACACTCCCACTTCGGCCACTTGGCTATATCCAGTGCCCTTCCAGCTGCTTGGAATAAAGCACAAGCTACCCTCAAACTTCAAAATCTTGTATCACTAAATATTTTTAAAAACCTTGGCCAACAGCAAATTGCACGACTCCTGTGAATGCCAATCTCAGAAATAACTATCGTATACTTATCCTCCTAATTATGTCACTATCACACCCTCTTCTCATTAGAGATGGCTACAGCATCAACTTACTACAAAGTGGGTAAGTACTCACACCATACTCGTGCCTTCTATACCTCTGTCTATCCTTCGGTATAGCCCCTCTGTCGCATCACCTATCTTCATGTCTATCTCACGACCAAACTCTTACCTGAACATACCTAACTCCCTTGCCTGCTCTGGTTGTAAAAGTTCCCATTATTCAGCTTAAGGTACTTGCCTCTGAAAGTCTAGTACTTATACCCTTGCACTTGTTGCTGACCTCATAATGACTAAAGTGACTGTTTCAATTGTATAAATGAAGTAAAAAAATATATATATTTTTCTCTATTGTTCGTCCATGTAGCTAACCTGTTCTATTGTGTTGATTATTGTAAAATATTTCTGTATTTATACTGTTTGCTAGTTGTGTCTTGTACCAAATTGTCCGTTCAGGACCTCCTTGTAAATGAGTGTGCTCAATGGAGTTACTCCTGATAATAAACTTGACTGCTTAACTGCTAATTATTAATGACCTGCAGGCCAAAAGAGAGAGTGAGTGTGCTACCCAGGGGGGGGAGGGCAGTAAGGGCTGGGGAGGGAGTAACGGATGGGGTGATCACAGTAGGTAGAGTGCTGGAGGGCGGACAAGGCACCAGGGCCTGATGGCAGTCACTCCAGGGTACTGAAAGAGCTAGCAGAGATCCTGGTGGGGCCCTTGGCAGGCCTATTCAATGCCTCACTGAATTCAGGATGCATACCAAAGGATTGGAGGTTGGCTCACGTGGTACCCCTGCATAAGAGCGGCCCCAAAGATGAACCAGGGAACTATAGACCGAGCTTCACGTCCATCGTGGGGAAGCTAATGGAAACAATTCTGAAGGAGAGGCTGGTGTCCCTGCTGGAGTTCAGTGAGCTGCAGGACAGTAGACAGCATGGCTTTGTTGTAGGCAGATTCAGCAAAACCAACCTGGTAGATCACTATGACTGGGTAACTAGGCAGGACAAGGGCCATGTAGTGGATGTCCTATACCTGGACTTCAGCAAGGCATTCGATTTGGTGCCGCATGGGAGACTTGGAATAAAACTTGAAGGCACAGGGGCAGGAGCAAAAATTGTTGGATAGGTGACAAACTGGCTGCAGGGAAGGCATCAAAGGGTGGTGGTGGAAGGGGAACTCTCATCCCCAAGGGCAGTAATGAGCAGGGTTTCACAGGGCTCGGTGCTGGGTCCAGTGGTGTTTGGGATATTTATTGCAGACATTTCCATGGGCATCAACAGCAAGATCAGCCTGTTTGCCGACAACACCAAGATTGGGGTGGTGGTGGATGGCAGAATTTGTAGGAAGATCCGGGCAGACACTTGGCAGCTGGGATTCAAGGTACTGCATTTTTGGGGAAAAAAATCCAAGGAGAAACTGCCAACTGGGGAGAGTACAGCTGGCAGAGACTGAGGAGGAGAAGGATCTGGGGGTGGTCATCACGGGATCAATGAACAACTCAGCACAGTGTAGGAAGGCAGCAGCAAGGGCCAACAAAATGCTGGGCTGCAGTGCAAGGGGAATAACGAGGAGGAGGGAGCTGATTCTGCCGCTGTATAGATCATTAGTTAGACTTCATCTCGAATACTGCATGTAGTACAGGCTGCCCGTACCTCAAAAGGGACATTAAATTACTGGAAGGGGTGCAGCGCAGAACAACTGAGATGATCCAGGGACTGGTGGACTTACCATATGAGAGTAGGCTAAAGGAGTTGAACATGTACTCGCTAAAGGAGAGGAGGGACAGAGGGGATATGATCGAGACATTCAAGTACATGAGAGGGATAAGCAAGACTGGTACGGAGGGGCTACTCGGTATGGGTAGGGAGGGACACACGAGGCCATGACATGAGATTGGAGGGGGGAAGGTTCAGGAGGGAAATGAGACACTTTTTTTTACAGAGGGTGGTGGCAGGGTGGAACGTGTTACCAGCAGAGGTGGTGGCCTGTAAAACGGGGCTGTTTCAAAAGACCAATGGAGGGCTGTTACGGACGCTTGGATCCTGCATTTCATCTAACAGGGCCATGCTCCAGATTGCCCACATGTTCCTTCCCATTACCCTCCAGATCACATTCCAGTGTTGCATGAGGAGGTGCTCAATCTGCTGCACAAAAGGGCTAGAGAGCCAGTGCCCAGTCAGCAGAGAAACAAGGGGTTCTAGGGATGTGGATATGTTCTTATCCACACTTGTTGGCATGTCCCTTTCCCCTTTAAATCTTGCCAGAAGGTCTTCAAGCTGGCTCCTCCCACCCACCCGGGTAGTATAACCTTCTGCTCCACCCCATAATGCCAGATCTTCCTTTCCGCTGGAAGATTCAGGTTGCCTCCTCTTTGCGATTGCTTTTTGTTGGCCCTGGCTTCTAACCCTTCGGTTATTCCGAAAATTAGGCTCGTTCAAGCTAGCAACTGTGCTCTGTTATTCGGTCATGGAAGATGAATCTTCCCCCAGATTTCGCCGGTGCCCGTACGGCCAAAAAATGTCACACACCGATCCGCATACCACTTGTATCTACTGCCTGGGTGTCAGCCATGACATCTCCAGACTTGCGAGATGTGTCTCGCTTTCCACACGAACATCCTCTATGATCTCACATGCGTTAAGTTGGGCAGGCCCGAGAAACGGAATCTGGTGAAATCCAAAGAGGCCCGGTGGGCAGTCTCCACGGCTGCGGGATCCGCCAAGCAGCTGGAACAGATGCAAGCCTTCGAAGAAGAAACGATGCAGGCCGCAGAATCCTCCTGTCGGTCATTTTTTGTTCCCCTCAACCTGGGCTCCACGTTTTTGGGTTCTTTCAGACAGCCGTGTCAATCTCTCCCCACTAGGGGAGGGACCTGCGGGCTCACATTTCTTTCGGTCCTGTAAAAGGGAAACGGATCTGAAATCTTCTGCATCTCGGCAAAGACACTCTTGGGATCATGAGCGATCTCGGCCCCAGGAGCCAGCAGTATCGACTTTGGTCGAAACTGCTTCCTCGTCCTTGCCGTCTGGCCAGTCGACGAAGTCTCAATGGATGAAGTTGAGATCATTCTTGATCCCGTCAACCCATTGTCGCCTGATGAGGCCGACGACTCTTTGACAAGGACTCCAGTCCTGCCTCTTCCTGATGAGGAGACCCAGCCAGCTGGGAATCCAATCAAGGAACCAGTCTCTGATCCGGGTAAATCACCGGTTCCCCCCAGTGTCTCCCGAGCGACCGAATTGTCCAGTCCGATCGAGGTCGAGATCTAGGACCTCCTCAACCAACAGGCTGAGAAAGGTGCACAAGCACTCTAAAAAGAGGAGATGCCATCGGTCATCCTCATCCTCCTCAGATGAGAGGTTTCGATGGAAACTCCATCGACGCTATGAGGATTTGATGTGGAAGCAGCTGATTCTGTCCGGACAGAAGCCGGCCACAGTTTCTACTCTGGCTATTACTTGGCTTTCGCCTCCTAGGCCGAAGCGACTGCTTTGGAACTGGTTATATTGGTTCCCCTGCCCGCGGAGCCAGCCAAACCTACTCCGGTTCAGCCAAAATCAGGGTCTCTGCCAATTGTGGTGGAGCCGCCTTCTGAACAGCCTCTGGGAGGGGCTCCTACGAAGGATTCTCGGACGGTTCCAGAACTCCCACGTAGGTTGTCAGTCACTCTGATCGCCTCAGGCATATTGAAGGGGACCTTGGTGGCCGACCGATCTATCCGGATTCTTCGGATATGGAAGACACTGACTTACACTCTCACCCATGGGACAATGAGTCTATCAGTAGTCTGTCGACGGAGGAGGGTCCTTCGTCTTTTCAAGGGATTTGCCCCTGAAGCCTGTCCAGAAAAGGGCAGAGTACCCTCTTATAGATATTCTTAAAAGAGGGGATACACCTGTGGAAGCCTTTCCTGTGGACAAAGCCATTGTTGGCCCGGCCTTGGAGCTCTGGCAGCATCCTGCCTCCTGCCCAGCACTGTCTGCCCGGATGGCCTGCAAGTATGCGGTGCACATTGGGTCCCTCTCGGGGTCCACTGAACACCCCTCGGCTGAGGGGTTGGTGACTGCCTCAGTGTTCAGATGCACAGGCAGCCCTGCTGACACTGATAGACCTCCTGACAAGGAGTCCAAAAAACTGGACCACACGGCCAGGAAGGTCTATGCAGCCTCCTCCTTAGGCCTCCGTCAGGCGAGCTCGGCCGTCGTCACGGCGCACTGCTCTCATGCCCTGTTGGGCTCCTTAGATGAAGTTCTCCCGCACCTCCCTGCTGGCCTTCAGACTGTGGTCAAGCAGGTCTGGGACCAGGGCCATGCCGTTGCCAAGCAGCAGTTTCAGATGGCTTTGGACCTTGGGGACTCTTGTGTCCGTTCGTTGGCCGCCACAGTTGCCTCACGGCGCAGGGCTTGGCTGAGGCTTTCCACCTTTAAAGCAGACACCCAGCACAAACTCACTGATGTTCCTTTCCTGGGTACCGATCTCTTCAGCCCAGGTGTGGATGATCACCTTCAGCAACTCGAGCAGTCCGATGCCACCTTGGATGCCACTTCTGCTCAAAGCACCCCTTGCGCCAAGAAGCAGCATAAAAAGCCTTTCCGGCCCCCTGCTCCTGCGTCCCAGCAGCCGTCTTTTCACGGCAGGAAGCAACAGCTGGCACAGGCGTGGTGCCCTCGGCCCAAGTCGCAGACAGGGAGGTCGGGGTTCAGGCCCTGGACCTTCTTCCTCCAAGCCTGCCCAGTGATGGCATACGGGTTGCCACCCCTATCTCCATCACATCAGCTCTGGGTCCTCCTGTTGGGGGTCGGCTCCGACACTTTCTTTCTGCCTGGTCTGCTGTTACCACAGACAGGTGGGTCTTAGAAGTGGTCGGCCAGGGTCTGCCTCTGGAATTCGAGCAGTACCCTCCCAGCTGAGCCCGCACCCCATGGGAGGAGAGAGAGAGAGAGAGAATCAGCCCACACTGTCAGTTCTGAGAGACGACATAGCCCAGCTCCTTCTCGAGGCAGTGGTTCGAGTGGCAGATCCTCCAGTCAACCCAGGGTTCATTTCCAGATACTTCCTGGTCCCGAAGTGGACGGGGGGGGGAAACTGGTGCCCCATTCTAGATCTGCACGACCTGAATCAGTATCTCAGGCCACACACCTTCGGGATGGTGACTCTGTCCCAGATCATACCATCCCAGGAGCAAAACAAGTGGTTCTGCATATACCACTCCTAGAACTACTGTTACAGGTAAGTAACCTGTTTTTCTCTTCCCGGGTCTTCATTGTTCAGGAGATCCGAGGCCTATTCTAGACCTCGAGGAACTAAATCTTTACATTCAGTACATAAAGTTCTGGATGGTCACTCTGCCTGGCCTGCTGCCTCTGCTTAAGCAGAGAGACTGGTTATGCTCCCTGGACATGTAGGATGCATACCTGCATATCAAGGTGTGCTCCCCCTACAGGTGGTATCTCAGGTTCCTGTTCCAGAGGGAACATTACCAATTCAGAGTCTTGCCCTTTGGCATGTCATCTGCACCACAGGTCTTTACCAAGTGCTTAGCAGCAGTGGCAGCACCTCTCAGGAGTGAAGTCCTTTGTTTTCCCTTATCTGAATGACTGGTTGCTGAAGGCTCAGTCCAGGGATCTCCTGCTGTGGACTCTAGACTGCACCAGGCATTTGTTCCAGGCTTTGGAGATTATCGTAAGTCTGCCCAAATCTGTCCTTTTCCCATGCCAATAGCTGCAGTATATTGGGACAGTCCTGGACACTACCCTCCTCGGGACCGGGTGGAATGTCTGATAGCACAGACCCAGCTGGTTGCCCAAAGCTGGTCGGCCATCGCCAGGACCTTCCTCTGGTTATTGGGCCTGATATCCGCAGCCATAGCCACCATCCCCTTGGCCAGGCTACATATGAGGATTCCCCAGTGGACCCTCCGGGTCCAGTGGGATTAACGCACCAACGATCTACATCACCGGGTTTTTGTTTCCTCCCGTCTGCAAGGTTGTTCAGTGGTGGATGGATCCTCTTAATCTTCTGAGAGGGGTGCCCTTTCTCATTTCCTCCCCATAGTAGATCCTCCCCTCAGATACCTCTGGTCTGGGCTGAGGGGGGCACACCTGGGTCCCAATCAGTATTGGAGGCCCACCTCCACATAAACATTCTAGAAATGAGAGCAGTTCTGTATGCCTTACAAGCTTTCCGGAACCACCTCTCTCCAGGTCCCCTCCTAGTGCAGTCTGACAACCTCAGTGTTGTTGATTACATCAACAAGCAAAGTGAGGGGGACTCATTCCTATCCTCTTAAGTCGGGAGGTGATGAGAGTCTGGTACTGGGCTCTAGAACACGGTCTAGAACTGTCAGCTGTCCATGTTCCAGGTGACCAAAACGCCCTAGTGGACAGCCTCAGCCGGTCACAGTCCAGACAGTATGAGTGGGAACTGCTGACTTCAGTCCAGTGATGGAAGTGAACAGGAACGCACAGAACTGAGTTCCTGTACCTTTTCTGCAACAGGAACTGAGTTCCTGTACTTCTTCCCACTGGTATTGGAACGAACATTTTTAATTCAGCCATATGACTTTTTCTGAGCCTGTGATCTGAAATCAGAGGTTTCTATCACAAAATCTGACTAGAATTACTTCAGTATCTCTAACTGAATCTAGCAGTATCTATACAGATAGATATGCCTTGATGACAGTAATCCCTCAGTGAGGCTCATCATTCTGCTTTTCCTATTTGCTAGTGTTCTGAGTTCCTGTACTTCTTGTCTACCTCTTGCACCACTGCTTCAGTCGTAGAAGACCTGTTCACCAGGTGGGGTTGTCCAGAGTTGGATCTTTTTGCGTCCCCACTCAACACAAAACTGACACGTTTTTGCTTGCTAGATCCAGGGCTTGGAGTTTTCTGGCAAGATGCATTGTCCCTCTCTTAGAAAGGGAAGATCTTACTTCGATAGGACTCTTGCAGTAGGTACTAACCATCAGGACTAGAGCCGTCAGGCACTAGGACCACATGGAAAACTTTAGCTAGTAGTGTGTGGCGGGGGACCGCCCACCCATTACATGACGGACATCAGCATGACACTATATAGTGGGCGGTACCCAAGCCAGACCTCGCAGAGAACACTGCTTCAGTCGACTGCCATTTTCAGATGAGTATTTCATTGTTGTATTATTTCTTTCTGTAAATATTTGAAAAGTGTTACTTTTTTGTGCAGGTCTTCTCCGATGCCTTCTGAGTCGTATAAGAACAAGTGCGATCCCTGCAGAACTCGGCTGCCTCACAAGGACGGCCACTCCCTCTGCCTCTTCTGCCTGGGACCAGAGCACAAGACCGAGGACTGAGGCCTGCCAGAGTTTCAACCAGTCCACACGGAAACACCGCAACAGGCCCTGGAAACCCACGCTCTGAAACTAAGGATGGCTTCCATGCAGAAGGAGCTGCAGAGGCTGCGGGGATCATTCTCCCCAGGGTGGGGGTTCCTCAGACTCCCAGAAGGACAAGGAGAAGCGCCAGGACCATGATCAGTCTGCTTCCCGCCCACGATCATCTTCCAGGGCTGCGAGCAATGAGTGGCCTCCCGCTGTTGCAGGTACCATTCCTCCATCCAAGCCTGCCCCTCCCTCCAGGGAGCAGCCCTTGTTCCCCCCACCGGAGCTGGTCACAGTTCAGGCAAGCGCCTCCTAGCCTTTGGAAAGTTCCGCCACCCTTAGGCCCCTCAAAACCTTGGAGCCTAAGCCTGGTGGCGCAGCCAATAAGTCGGTTGTCAGCCCCTCTGACGAACATCCAACCCAGGCTGATAAGTTGCACGCCAGCACCTCTGGTGTCTGCCCAGCCACTGCACTTCTGTCGGGCCCCCAATAACAGGCCTGACACAGATCCTCCAGATCAGTGCACGCTGCCGCAACCCTTCCCAGAGGGATCTCCCTCTCGGAATCCTCCTTCGCCACCTCCCCTGGTGGTGACTCCTGGCTCTCCTGCACATTCTAAGCCGGAGTCTGAGGAGCATCCACCCGACACAATCCTGGTGCCAGGGCCGAAACGCCCAACGCTGGACCTCCCTTGGGAGCCACTGTCCCCTGCACCACAGGCTCCCCCATGTGTGCCAACTCCCCCAGCCCAGACTCCAGTAGGACTCTCGGCCCTCTCGGTGCCGACGCCAGAACCTCCTCCAGGAGGTTCAGTGCCAGACCTAACATTTCTGGGCCCTTCATACCCTCCATCAGCACCCCCATCAGGTCCTTCTGCCCCTTCTCCAGGTCCTACGCCTAGCTACCCGCCATCAGGGCCTCCGACAGGACCTTTGGCTCCTACTTCGGGTCCTACACCAGGTTATCCGCCATCAGGACCTCCGTCAGGTCCCTTGGCTCTGCCGTCGGGCCCTTCACCAGGCCTTCTGATGCCAGGCTTCCCTGTGACTCAGTACACTTTGCCAGGGTATCATACACCAGGGTACCCCTGCTGATGTATCCGATACCGGGCTGTTCGCCCTGTGGGGTGTCGGGCTACCATTACCCGATGCCGTGCTGTATGATGCCTGGGTTTAACTTCAAGCCTACCCACCCATCTATCAGCCCCCTCCTCCTCCCCCGCTTCCTCCACCACCTCAGCCTCAGATGGAATTTAGGGAAGCATTACAGTCTTGGTGGTCCGAAACCAAGACACAGTTGGCCGTGGCTTCCACGCTGGCCTGCATGGACCCTACACTGAGATCCCATTCCCCAGTGGAGTCTCACCCCTCTACCTCGGGACAGACCTCACGCCCTACCGCGGTAGCTGGTATTGGCAGGGGCATTGTGGTTTCCCTGCAGGAGATCCCACTCCCACGAGCTCCGTCTCAAGACAGAAGCCTGTCGGATTCGGACTCAGACACCGCCGACTCCTCTGCCTCGGGATTTGAGACCCCCTCTCAGAAGGATCCAAAGCCCAGAGATTCTCCCAAGTCTTTTCCGGAGGACCCCTCCTTTACAGAGATCCTCCGGAAGTTTCAGGAGGCTAACGAATGGAAGACAGAGGATCAAGATCCCCAATGCATGAGGTTGGTGGAACACTTGGATATGCCTGAGCTGTCCCCTCTGCTCATTCCTCTGTGGATTGGACCATATGAGGACCTGGCCTCCACGGTCTGGCAGCAACTTTTGTCGGTGACCGCAGTCGCCAACAAGGCTGACCGACTGTATCATGCCTCCAAGAGTAACGACCACCTCAGTTCTCACCCAAAAGCAGACTTGGTGGTCATTAATGATGCCCGTGACCGTACGGCTAAACCTAAACACATGAGCACCTCTCCTCCAGACAAGGAGTCGCAGCAGATAGACAAGTTTGGACACAAGGTTTATTCCTCTTCCTCCACTCTGGCTCTCAGGGCATTGAATTACCTGGCACACATGATTATGTACCAGAAATCTATCCTGGTATAGTTGAAGTCGGAGTTCAGAGTTTTACCCGATTCCGAGACTAAAACGAAGATTCCCCCGACAGGACAGCAGAAATTTCCTGCCGTCATTCCCTTAGAGCGACATATACGGTAAATGCCTCTACCCGGAGTACCACCACATCTATTAGCATGCGCCAGTACTCCTGGCTGCAGGTCTCCGGATTGGCCCAAGACATCCAGTCAGCCATTCAGGATGCCCCTTTCAGAGGACCTGTACTTTTCGGAGGCGATGTCAAGGGCATAATCATCGAGCTCCAGGACAGTGGCAAGACACTGCGCTCTGTCTAGTCTATGTACCACTCTAACACCAAGCCAAAACAGCTATTTCGTTGCCAGCAATGGCGCCAGAATAGGCAACAGCCAGGCCGTCAGTACAAACCCATCGGCAGGACCCACCCTTCCAGCCAAGGCCCAAAGGGCTGCCAGGGCCGCCCCCCCACACCCCCTCCACCTCCTGACTTGTGGCAGGGCCTCTAGCCTCTGCCACCAGCTCCAGAGGAACCAATAGGGGGCAGATTCGCCAACCACCTGGCCTGATGGGAGGTGATCACTACAGTCAAGTGGGTCATTCAACTCATCGCTCAAGGCCATGCCATCAAATTCAGAGACCTCCAAGAAATCCTCCAGGTCTCTCTCACTACCTCATAGGCCACATTCCTTTCATAAGGGAAGAGATCCAGGCTCTTCTGACAAAATCAGCTATAGAGCCCATTCCTCGGATCCAGGAAGGAAAGGGATATTACTCCCACTTCTTCCTGGTCCCTAGAAAGACAGGGGACCTCTGTCTGATCCTGGACCTCAGCACGCTAAACTTGTATGTAGAGTGCAAGAGATTTTGCATGCTAACCCTACCTGGTCTGTTGCCTCTTCTGCACCAGGGACGTTGGCAGTGTGCTCTGGATATGCAGGATAAATACCTACACATTCCCATTTTTCCCTTCCCACCACTGCTTACGCTTTACCTTCCAGGGGGAGCATTTCCAGTTCAGAGTGCTCCCCTTTGGTCTCTCTTTGGCACCCAGGGTGTTTACCAAGTGCCTAGAGGTGGTGGTGGCGGCAGCTTTACTCTGCCGGGGAATATGTGATCTTACTTCGAGAGGAAGCTCTTGCAGCAGGTAAAACACACAGGACTGACACTGGCCGGCGGTAGAACCCCACGGTAAACTTCTTTTTGGCAGTACCTAATGGGGTCTGCCCCTCGCTGATGTCGGCTCCGCCCCCAGTATTCCACCCAGTACATAAGAGGAGGCGGTCCCAGCGTGCTCCAGTTCTTTTCCCATCATTGCATGCGATTGTTGGCTCTTTGGCCTCTTCTGTCACCAGTACCAACTGCTATTATCGTTCCTCTCCGTAATTACTCGCCCATTTCCTGCAAGTCTACTACACCTTTAGGGGAAACGCAAACAAGTGTGCCTGCGGATGTCAGAGTCCCTTGAAGGACGGCCATGTGGCCTGTTTATTCTGTCTGGGCCAGGACCACAACACTGCCACCTGCTCCCATTGCCAGGCCTTCAACAGCAGGACCCAAATCCGGCGCCAAAAGTTTCTCCAGGCTTTCCTCGCCCAGAAACAACTTGCCACCATGCAGAGGGAATTGTCCTCGTGGGAATCTCCTGATTGATCTTCAAAGAAGCACCATTCCTCCAAATCCAAGGAGAAGCAGAGAGAGAGACACACACAGAGAAAGGGAGAGATCCCACTCCAGGTCCCGGTCCTCTGAATCTCACACAGCCTCCAGGTCGGATTCCTCCAGTCAGCAATCCCACCTCACGGCCCTGAAGCCCACCCCAGCCTCCAGTAGGTTGGCTTCTCTTCAGAGGACTTCCTAGCAATCTCCTGCCCTCCAATTGCTAAAAATTAGGCCTCCTCCCACTGCCTCAGGGAGATCTTTGGATCTGGGTAAGGCCCGTTCTTCCTCCCCATCAGCCCGCCTCCGGTGCTGACTCCCGAGAGAGAGATCTAAATCTTCAGGCCTGTCGGTGGGCAGGGCCTCTTCTCTCCCACCTAAACAGTCTAAGTCTTCTGAAAAAGAAAGAACACTATCACATGCCTGTGTCTGACCGACGCCTGACGTGGAAGGTCCACAAGCCTCTGTCGGACTGTCATAAGTCCTCCGATGGCACTTCTACCTCCAGTACGGCGGTGTTGCCTCCTGTTAGGACTCCACCACCGGCTAGACCCAATGACATGGTGGACGACTTACCATCGTCAGTGAAGCAGACGCCGGCCCGTCTGCTTCCTTCTGAGCCCAGCAACGGCCTCCAGGCCCAGGACACCCCGTCATCACCCGTATGCCCCACCCTGACACCAGACCCTTCCAACATCAGTACCGGTGCCAGCGTCCACCCACCGACCCCTGACCCGACTCCAGGCTCACCGAGGCTCAACATGAGTTGGGTCAAAGATCTTTTTTCCCATTGGTGGGAGATGATAAAACCTGACTTCTTGCCTGCTAAACCAGCTCCGGCTGCCCCTCAGCCCAAGCCTGCCCTGACTTCAGATGGAGGGACTGAACCCCCGCCTGCAGGGGACGAGATCCTGCCTCCCCCTTCCGATGAAGGTAGGGGCAGGCGCTCTTCACCTCCCAAGAAAAAGCTGGACAAAAGGAGTCATCGTAGGTCTCACAGCTGTAGCCCTTCCAGCTCTCTGGACAGCCACCGACGCAAAAAGAGGAGACATCGCTCTCCCGCTCCTTCATCGACAGACTCCTGTATCCCAACAGATTCCTCCTCTTCTTCCTCCTTAGTGGAGGATCCTCCCTCTGGAGAGCCTGAAGACCAGCTGAAATCACTTCCAGATGGATCCCTCGTTTATGGAGGTCATGCGGCACATTCAATCAAACATGGGTTGGGACCCGGAGCGCTCAAGACTTGCCAGGTATCTACGGGAAAAGGATCCCAAGCCCACGGTTATTCCACCTTTGCAGACATGACTCAAGCCACCTGGCGGCACCCCTATTCTTCCTCATCGGTCCCCAAAAAAGGCTAATTGCTTATACCGGTCTCCTAAGAAACATTCTTTTCTTGCTAAGCAACCCTCCGTGGATTCGGTGGTCATCTCAGCGGCTCATGATCGTTCACAGAGGTCCGAACACCTGAGCATCCAGCCTCCGGACAGGGAGTCCAGGCAGCTGAATTCAGTGGGCAGAAAGGTGTCCACATCTGCCATTTGCTGCATCAGGAGTTTGAACTTCCTGACACATATGGTCCAGTTTCAGAATGTCCTTTGGGAACAGGGACTGGACATACTGCAAGCTGTGCCTGACTGCCCTGAGAAGGCAGAACTTGCTCAATTACTCCAGACTGGCTCAGACATGGGCACGCATGTGCTGTACTCTGCATACGACTCTGCTGACACATGAAGGGCAGCTGCTACGGGCATTTGTCTCTGGTGCCACTCCTGGCTCCAGGTCTCTGGGTTCTTGCCAGATGTGCAGTCCCAACATTCTGGACGTGCCCTTTAAGGGTTCCATCCTCTTCGTTGAAGAGACAGAGAAGATCATTTCAAAACTTCAGGACTCCAGTAAGGCTGTCCATACCATGCAGTCAATGTACCGCCCGAAGCAGGGACAATTTCGTAGGTCGTGTTTTCATGGCCATAGGGGTTTACCAGCCTCCAGCAACTCATTTTCAGAACCAGCCTCAGCGGGCGAGGCTTTGGTCGGCCAGGCGGAGCCTGGGGTTCCTCTGACTCTACCTCTCCACAGGCTAAACCAGCCCATGCCGCCTCCCCAAACGCCTGACTGTACAGGCAGTCCACCTCTCCACATCGACCAGTTGGGAGAGGAGGTGGGAGGTCACTTCTCTCTTCATCCAGAAGCCTGGAGACAAGTGACCTCCGACCAATGGGTTCTCGAACTCATGGATAACAGGCACTCTTATCAAGTTTGTGGATATTCCTCCAGACAGACCACGCCCCCATCCCATCATCCAAGGGGACACAGAGACCTCATTCTCCAGGAGATTCAAGCTCTTCTCTCCAAAAGGGCAACAGAATCAGCCCCATCACCAACCCGCCGCCGAAAGGGGCTCCGGGTTCTATTCTCACTTCCTCCTGGTGCCGAAGAAGCCTGGAGATTTAACCCGATTCTCGACCTCAGCGACTTGAACCTCTGGGTCATCTACAGACGCTTCAAGATGGTTACCCTTCAAAAACTTCTCCCCATGGTCAGCCCGGGAGACTGGTTGGAGTCCCTGGATATGCAGGACACTTATCTCCACATTTGGATCGCCAAGCGTCACCGGAGATATCTGAGGTTCGCCTTTCAGGGAAAACATTTTCAATTCAGAGTTCTTCCCTTCGGCCTCCCCTCCACCCCAAGGATCTTTACGAAGTGCCTGGTGGTGGTAGCCGCAGCACTTCGCAGGAGGGGTCATTTAGTTTTCCCATACCTGGATGACTGGCTCCTTCTGACTCCTTCCATGGATCATCTCCAGAATACCATCCAGGATACCTGCACCCTTTGCAGTCACCTGGGGGTGACGATCAATCCTTCATAGTTCCCACACAGACCTTGCAGTTCATAGGGGCGCTGCTGGTCACTGTCCAGGGAGGAGCCTTCTTGCCTCAGGACTGGGCAGAGCGCATACGGGCTCTAGCCAGACAACTCTTTTCAGCCTCCTCAGCACCTGCCAGGCTCCTGCTTTGCCTGTTGAGCCACATGGCAGCTGCCATTGTCTCTGTCCCATTCACCAGGCTGTGAATGTGGACCCTCTAGGTTCAGTGGGACCAAAGTCGGGACAACTTGGATGCACCCGTCGCCATTACCAGACTGGTTGGCCGGGAACTCCTCAGGTGGATGTCTTCTCCGACTTTACTGGAGGGCACTCCCTTCCGGACAGAAGTTCCCAGCCAGATTCTATCCACGGATGCTTCCAACACGGGACGGGGTGCACACTTAGGAAGTCACAGGACTCAAGGATCTTGGTCTCTGGTAGAGCAGTCTCTGCACATCAGTGTCCTGGAATTGAGAGCCGTTCT
Organism: Neoceratodus forsteri; assembly: GCA_016271365.2. Classification (NCBI taxonomy): domain Eukaryota; kingdom Metazoa; phylum Chordata; order Ceratodontiformes; family Ceratodontidae; genus Neoceratodus; species Neoceratodus forsteri. The sequence goes on from JADMNL010000022.1 coordinate 494,791,262, forward strand.
GTATGCTCTACAAGCGTTGGACTCTGTGGTCTTACCAGGCCACCTTCTCGTCCAGATGGACAACATGATGGTGGTCTTCTACCTCAACAAACAGGGGGGCACTCACTCTTACCCTCTATGCTGAGAGGCCATGAGAGTGTGGGAATGGGCCACAGACCATCAGGTGACCATCTACGCAGTTCACGTTCCAGGGGTCCAGAATGATCTTTCATATGCCCTCAGCAGATCAAGGTCACAGGCTCACAAATGGTCCCTACTTCAGTCCGTGGTCGACGACCTGTTCACCAGGTGGGGACACCAGAGCGGGACCTTTTCACATCCCAATCCAACGCAAAACTGCCCAGTTTCTGCTCGCTGGATCCCGAGCCTGGTGCTTTTTGGCAAGATGTGTGGTCCCTCTCTTGGAGGGGGAGGTTTCTGTATGCCCCCCCCCTTCCATTAATCCAGAGAGTCCTCTTCAAGCCGCAGTCCGATGGGACCACACTAATCCTGGTTGCTCTACTGTGGAAACGCCAAATCTGGTTTCCGTTGCCTCTGCAGCTAGCGGTGGCACTGCCCATATCGCTGCCACTCTCAACCCACCTGCTCTCTCAGGACAAGGGGTGTCTTGTTCATGCAAATCTGCGTTCCCTTCATGCCTGGCTCCTCAAGACCTAGTTAAGCTTAGGTTTGGAGTCTTGGACAAGGTGACTGAAGTCCTAGTGGAGGCTAGAAAGCCCTCCATGAGAGCAACTTATACTATGAAGTGGAAACAGTTCTGTCTCTGGGCCGCAGCAAGACAACTGGATTCGCTGGTCTGTCCAGTCAACACATTGCTAGAATACCTGCTGTCTTTATCAGAGTCAGGCCTCAGTTACTCCGCCATCAAAGTACACCTGACTGCCCTTTATGCCTATCATATACCTGTCCAGAGCAGAACAGTAGCTCAATTGGAGATGTCCAAATCCTTTCTCAGGGGCATTCTTCATATAAGACCCCCCATTCGGGATCCTGTTCCCCCTTGGGACCTTTTTTGTATTGGAAAAGCTTACCTTCCTTCCCTTTAAACCTGCCACGGATTGTGAGCTGTGTTCTCTCTCCTGGAAAACATAATTTTTATTTGTTGTCACCTCGTCCAGAAGGATTTCCGAGCTTCAGGCCCTCATGTGTAAGGAGCTTTATTTGGTTTTTCACAAAGACAGGGTGTCTTTGCACACTAATCTTAAGTTTCTGCCTAAGCTAGTGTCGGAAATGACACAAAACCAGGAAGCTCATCTCCCTATTTATTACCCCAATTATGTTAACAGAGGGAAGGCGCTGCTTCACACATTGGATGTTCATCACATCTTGCGTTTTTATCTGTCTAGGACCAAGGGATTACGGAAGTCAGACCAGTTTCTATCCTTTGCCGCACGTTCCTTAGGACGCCCGGTTTCCAAGCAAACCCTTTCGTGGTGGTTTGTGCACTGCATCACCCTCTGCTATCAGAAACATGGCAGTCCCCTTTCATGCCCGATCAAGGGGCACTCTATGAGGGCTGTTGCTGCGTTCTTTGCCGCTCTTAAGAGGGTTTTCGCCTCGGATATTTGTGCAGCAGTCACATGGCATTCTGTCCATACCTTCGTTAAGCATTACAGCCTGGATATTGGCTCTCGGCACAGAGCGGGCTTTGACCTTGTGGTCCTGCAGGGTCTGATCTCCTGAGGGGTCTCTTTCTGTCTCATTCCTTGTCCTCTCCTACCTCTGTAGGTGGTTGTATTTAGTTTATACTGCTTCGGACTCGGTCCTATGTGTTTTACCTGCTGCAAGAGCTTCCTCTCGAAGTAAGATGGTACAGTTACGCAAGAACTTACCCTAACAGTAGATCTTCGAGAGAAGCTGTTGCAGCAGGTGTATTCGTTCCCTCCTCCCTCTGGAGGTCTACTTCTCTCTGCATGAGACAGGACTCTAGGTTGCTTGCTGGATGAGGAAGCGTACTTTTTCATCTGTACCTTTACGTGCGAACTGCTGTTTTTTCTGGTGGTACAAGAAGTGGAGCATGCTGGGACCGCCTCCTCTTATGTACTGGGTGGGACGTCAGGGGCAGAGCTGATGTCAGCAAGGGGCGGTCCCCACTAGGTACTGCTAAAAAGAAGTTTGCCGTGGGGTTCTGCCACCGGCCGGCATCAGTCCTATGTGTTTTACCTGCTGGAAGAGCTTCTCTCAAAGATCTGCTGTTACGGTAAGTTCTTACATAACTGTACTTTCCCATACCTCAGCAATTGGCTCCTGTCAGCGCCGTTGAGGGACAGCCTGGTGGTAGCCCTGACTGGTACCTTGGTTCTATTCAGGCAAGTGGGGATCACGGTGAATTACCCCAAATCCCACCTTGTACCTTCCCAATGCCTCCAGTTTATTAGGGCAGTGCTGGATACTGTTCAGGGTCAGGTTTTCCTCCCTTTGGACTGAGCAGAAACCTTGCCTCAGCAGGCCATTCAAGTGGCAACCAGCCAGTGGACCACAGCCCATTTGGTCCTATGTCTTCTGGGCCTCATGGCAGCAGCCTTTCAAACAACATGAAGTCTTGCTATATTCTGACATATTGCAGTGATTCCCAGCCTTTGAACTTCCCCGAAGAACAAAGAGTTAACTTTCTATGCAGGGCATAGAATGCTGAGTTCGAGCTCGGTTGAAGTCTCTGTCTGGAGTGTTTCAAACTCAAACCGTCAGATTCTTTACTCCACCTCACTGAACAGTCGCTCCGGAGATTTCTCCTTCAGCTCGGTTCGAAAGTCAGTTAAAGTTTCAGTTTTCATCGTTTTTTAAACCGAAAAAGTTTTCCGCATAGTCGGTTCAGTCTCTGTCTGTGGTGCCGTGAGTACTAGATAGGAATTGTTCCGTTTTTCTGTGTGGAACTTGTAAAAGTGCAGCTCGGTTCGGCTGAATCGGCCATTTGATAGTGAAATCTTGTGTTTTGTGTTTTTACTTAGTGTGTGGTTACCGGTTCTTATCGGTTCTAAAAAAAACGTGTTTTAGTCCGTTTTTTCCAATACCCGTGACATGGTTAGGAACCGATAAGGGAGTCTTGCCTGGTAGTTGCCATAAAAAGGGTAAGTTGGTTAGGTTGGCCATGTCTGAGAAACCCAAGAAAAAAACCGGGCCCACTGGGTTTCAACACTGCAGTGAGTGTGGGGAGGTCTTTGCTAAGGCCAATCCCCACACCACCTGTGTTTATTGTCTGGGATTTGACCACCTCGATTCAGACTGCCAAATATGTAAAAACTTTCCCAAATCTACCCTTGAGAAGAGATGAGGTAGACTGAGGGAAAAGGAGGCCGAGAAGTTCGCTGACCCATATGGCCAGCCCAATTCGGTTCCGACCGAACCAGAAGGAGTGCCCTCTGACCAGGGCGATACTTCTTCAGGCAAAAGGAGAGCCGATTCCGAGGGATTGGTTCCGACAAAAAGAAAACGCAAAGACAAATCCGGTTTGGATCCAGAAGTTCATGTTCCAACCGCCGAAGAGATGGCCAGAGTTATTCAGATTGTGGAATCGCTCTTGCCCAGTTCCTACTGCTCCGGCTCCTTCTGGCAGGGGTTCGTTCAGTTTGGTTGGTTCCCCGGTTCAAGATTATACCTCAAGATTTTTATGAACTGGAATTTGAAGAGGAAGGGAATTTGAGGATGATGATGGTGAAAGTGAGGGTCTGGATGTGCCTGTGGAACCGGACATCTTCCCAGACAGACCTTCAGGTGTTTCCTCCAGGCTTTCTGAGTCCCTTCTCACTTTATGTTCTACAGAAAGGTGGCAGAAACCCTCCAGCTTCCTATGGAGGAGGCTGTGGAAGATCAAGAGGAGCCTGATTATGTAGAAATGATGGACATCCCAGAGTCCAGGAGACTGTCTATTCCCCTCCACAAATCCTTTGGGAAACACACACAAAAAATCCTAAAGTCTCCTAACACTATACCTCCTGTGGATAGAAGAATGGACAAGAGGTATACACTTTCAGGCTCAGACACGGAGTTCTTATACCAGCAATGCAGCCATGTTGGGGTAGTGAAGGCTGCTGCCTGTGACAAGGCAAATATTCCCTTGGCTTCACACCCCCCAGACAAGGACTCCAGGAAGATTGATGCCATGGCAAAGAAACAGTACATGGCATCTTCCTTGGGACTCAGGCAGGCGAATTACATGGCCTATACAGCAAGGTACCAGAAGTCCAGGTGGGACACTGTAGTGGCGCTGGCTAAACAGGCCTCCCCCCAGCTAGCCAAGGAGCTGGAGGCGGTGGCAGCAGATGGGATTGAGGCATCTAAGGTTCAGTTTCATGCTGCTGTAGACTCTAATGATGTGTCATCAAGAATCATGGCTACATCTGTGGCTCTTCGGAGGATGGCTTGGCTCAGATGTACTAGCCTCTCGCAGGACACCCAGGCTAAGGCCATGGATTTTCCTGTAGTGGGTAATTCTCTGTTTGGGGAGCAAACAGAGAATTACATGGCAAAAATGGATGAGTACAGGACCACTTACAGGAGTGCTCAGGCCAAAGAGAGGCAGGCAGCTCCTCAAAGGCAGCAGTCTAGGGGCAGGGCCCGGCCTTTTCAAAGGCCTTTTTACCAAGCACATTCCTCTTCTTCCTTTTCTCAGAGGGGGTTCTTCAGAGGGAGAGGCAGAAGGGGGATGAGCAGGGCTGCATCCACTCCTCAGCCTAAAGCCCCTGCCAAGCAGACACCCTGATGGCCCTGCCCGGCTCGACTCTCCTATTCCAGTAGGGGGCAGGCTGGCTTACTTTGTCCAGGACTGGATGTCTGTTACATCAGACAAGTGGGTCCTGGAAGTAGTAGGCCAGGGACTGGTTCTCAGCTTCAGAAAATTTCCAAAGATGAGAGCCAGATCTTTTCCACCTGCAAATCTCTCGGAAACCCTTGCCCTAGAGGCAGAGGTTTCTTCTCTTCTAGCCTTAAGAGCCAGAGAGAGAGTACCTATCCTACACTGGGGCAAAGGACTGTACTCCAGGTACTTCCTGACCCCAAAAAAGACAGGGGAGTGGCGACCCATCCTAGACCTAAGATATCTAAACAAACATCTTTTAAAACTAAAGTTCAAGATGGTAACTCGGGGAATAATCCTTCCCTCTCTAAGGCCAAGGGACTGGCTAGCCTCCCTGGACCTCAAAGATGCCTACTTTCACATTCCCATCAGGTGCTCCCACAGAAAGTACCTCAGGTTCGAGTTGCCCTCAGGCCACTATCAGTTCAGAGCAATGCCCTTTGGCCTAACCTCAGCCCCAAGGGTTTTCACAAAGTGCCTGGCAGTAGTAGTTGCCTTTCTAAGAAAGCAAAAGATTTCCATTTTTCCATATCTGGATGATTGGCTGATAGTGGGTCAGTCTCCAGACCAAGTCAAGTCTCACCTGCAAGTGACCCAACAAGTGCTCACTTCTCTAGGATTTCTTCTCAACCTTCCCAAGTCAGTTCTCGAACCAGTCCAGCTTCTTACCTTTATAGGGGCAGAACTGGACACACTCGGAGCAAGAGCCTTTCTTCCTTTAGAAAGGGCAGAGGTTATTATGGAACTAGCCTCTACCTTCAGCCTTCGGGTATCTCGACCAGCAAGGCATTTCCTCCAGCTCTTGGGCCACATGGCAGCTTCAACAGTAGTGGTCCAAGGGGCAAGATTCCAGATGAGGGATATTCAGTTCCATCTGAGAGCTTTTTGGTCTCAGAGGAAGGATCCCCTTACCAAACTGATCCCAGTGACTCTGACCTTGATCCAAGCCCTCCAATGGTGGCAGGATCAGGACAATTTAAGACAAGGTGTTCCTTTTGTTACTCAGCCTTGTTCAGTGGTCCTTACCACGGACGCTTCTCTTCTGGGCTGGGGAGCCCATCTGGGGTCCCTTCACTGTCCAGGGGCTGTGGTCCCCCCAAGAATCCCTTCTCCATATCAATCTCCTAGAGCTCAGGGCAGTTTTTCTGGCCCTAAAAGCTTTCTCTGTCAGTACAGAACAAGGTGGTTCAGGTCAGAACGGACACCACCACCACCATGTGGTACATCAACAAGCAAGGAGGCACTCGGTCCACGGCCTTGTGCACAGAAGCCATGAAGTTGTGGTTCCTGGCTTATTCCCTGCAAACCTCTCTGGTAGCAGTTCACCTTCCAGGGAAGGACAGTGTGCTAGCAGATGCACTGAGCAGGGTCTCTCAGGGCCATCACGAATGGTCCCTGGACCCTCAGGTGTTGAAAGTGATTTTTTCAAGGTGGGGCACTCCAGAGATAGATCTCTTTGCAGCCCCAGACAATCACCAACTCCCTCTCTTTTGTTGCAGACCTCCAGTCTTGGGCTCAGTCCCCCTGGATGCCCTGATTCTCAATTGGGAAAGGAAGTTTCTGTATGCCTTCTCTCCCCCCCCCCCTTCCCACTCCTGTTCAAAGTTTGTCAAAATAAGGTCTCAGTCTTGCAAAGTGATTCTGATTGCTCCAGATTGGGCCAGACAGCCCTGGTACCCTCTGTTGATGTCCCTAGCTGTCCATCTTCCCCTGTCTCTTCCCAGGAATTACAACCTGTTAACATCCTCTCAGGGGAGGATTTGGTACCCCAATCTTCAGTCTCTCAATCTCAAGGCATGACTCTTGAAGAGTTAGAGTTTGCAGATCTGCTTCTTTCCCAAGGGGTTCTGGATATCCTCAGGGCTTCTCGAAAGCCCTCCACCAGAAAGACTTATAACTCCAAATAGAAGAGATTCAGTATTTGGTGTTCTAAGAAGCATATTTCTCCAGACACTGCTGGATTGCCTACGGTTCTGGATTATATGGTCCATCTTAATGGCCTAGGCCTCAGACCAGCTGCTACTCAAGGTACACTTGTCGGCTGTTTCTGCATTTTTTTCTGTGGGGAAGTCTTCCTATCTTCTCATCCTGTGTTCTGTAAATTTTTTAAAGGATTGCTTCACACCAATCCTCCTTTTAGAGACCCTGCACCTGCCTGGGATTTGAATGTTTGCATTGCTCAACTTATGCAACCCCCTTTTGAGCCTGTCTTCAGCAGAGCTTAAGTACTTGACTTGGAAAACTGTGTTCTTGGTAGCCATTACCTCTACCAGGTGTATCTGTGAATTGCAAGCCCTGTCAGTGGAACCTGATTTTATCTAATTTCACAGGGATAAAGTGGTCCTTAGAACCAATAGAAGGTTCTTGCCCGAAGTGGTTTCAGACTTCCATTTAAACCAGTCTGTCTCTTCCTGTTTTCTTCACTGATCATTCTTCCTCAGGAGAGAGGAGGCTACACCATTTAGATGTTAAAAGAGCCCTTAGTTACTACATAGAGCATTCCAAGGGTCACAGGTTTGAGTCCCTCCAGTTGTTCCTCACTTAAGGAGAAGTGGGAAAGGGCAAACCTGCCACCAAGAGATCTATTGCCAGGTAGATTGTGTCTTGTATACAATTCTGCTATGAAAAACTGGGAAAAACTCCACCCTCAGACCTGAGGGCTTATTCCACAAGAGGTACAGCTGCTTCCCTGGCTGCTGCCAGGGATATCCCTCTCTTAGAAATTTGTGAAGCAGCCACCTGGAAAACAGTCCATACCGTTACCAAGCATTACTCTCTGGATATCCAGGCTAGGAGTGATGCTCGGTTTGGCACAGCAGTACTTCAGAGCCTATTCCCAGAGTAGGTTCTGTCCCTCCTCCATGGAGGTACTGCTTGGTAGTCTGCAATATGTCAGAATACAGCAAGACTTCATGTTGTTTGAAGAAAAAATTACTCACCTTAGTAATTATGTTTCTTCTAATGGAGTCTTGCTGTATTCTGACCTCCCTCCCTGCCTCCCCTCTCAGAACCTGTTTTTGGGAAGTGGGTGGGCAGGTGCAGTGTTGCACCCCAGGGGTGTTTTTTGTTTACACCCTCCTCCTTTTTGTTTGGGTGCTGATTTATTACTGTTATTTGTATTAGACTGGTTTTTGGTTTTTGGGTTTCCTGACTTGAGTCTCCCTTGGGAATCCAAAACTTTTTTCCACCAGTTGGCTAGTAGGAATTTTTACAATTTCCACATAGAATTTTTAGCTAGTTGGGCTCGTAAGAATCTGATGGTTTGAGTTTGAAACACTCCAGACAGAGACTTCAACCGAGCTTGAGCTCAGCATTTTATGCCCTGCATAGAAAGTTAAATTTTTGTTCTCTAGGGCAGTTCAAAGGTTGGGAATCACTGCAGTATGTCAGAATACAGCAAGACTCCATTAGAAGAAACATAATTACTAAGGTGAGTAATTTTTTCTTCCCACCGTCCCCCTAGCCAGGCTTCACGTGCGGATTACGCAGTGGGACCCGAAGTCAGACTATCTGGAGCACGGGATTCTGGTGTCCAGCTCTATGCTTCGGGACCTCCTTTGTCGGCAGGATCTGTCCAGTCTCACCAGAGGAGTTTCTTTTCAGGCGCCCCTGCCGGCCCAGACCCTGACGACGGATGCTTCTGGTCAGTGCTGGGGTGCCCATCTGGGTGACCACAGGACACGGGGATCCTGGTCTCAGCAGGAGCTATCGCTGCACATCAGTGTGCAAGAGGTGCGGGCTGTACTATACACCCTTCAGGCTTTTCAGCCCCTGCTCCTCCCTGGGCCCCTCCTGGTACAGACGGACATGTGCCGTGTGTGGTCTAGTACCTGAACAAACAGGGAGGCACGCGATCGTATCCACTGTGCAGGGAGGCAATGCATGTGTGGCAATGGGTGATTCAGTCCAGCCTGCAGCTCATGGCAGTGCACGTCCTAGGAATTCAGAAAGACCTGGTGGACACACTCAGCCGCACTCAGGCAAGGGCACATGAGTGGGAACTGAGGCAGTCAGTAGTCGAAGACATCTTTGATTGGTGGGGTGACCCAGATCTCGATCTGTTCATATCCCTATCCAACACAAAACTACCCAGTTTCTGCTCGCTCATTCCCAGGCATGGTGTTTTCTGTCAAGACATTCTCGCTCTCTCTCTCTCTCTCTGCTGGACAGGGAGGTTCTCGTACGCCTTTCCACTGTTGCAGAGGGTGCTTCTGAAACTACAGCAAGATAGGGCCCGCATGATTCTCATAGCCCCCTATTGGTCTCGTCAAGTGTGGTTTCCTCTGCTTGAGCAGTTGAGAGTGGTACCTCCGGTTCCCCTACCCCTCTGCCAGGACCTGCTGACTCAAGACCAAGGCAAGCTGGTCCATCCTGGCCTCAGGTCCCTTCACGCATGACACCTGCTGACGTAGTTGTTACACTCTTTGGAGTGTCTTCCAGAGTGACTCAAGTCCTTGTGGAGGCCCAAAAGCCATCCTTAAGAACCACATATGCTATGAAATGGAAGCAGTTCTCCATTTGGGCATCCAGCAAGGGTTGGGAACCTTTCTCTTGCCCTGTCTCACAGGTCATGGAATACATGCTGCATCTCTCTGACCTTGGCCTTAATTATTGTTTGCGGAAGGTCCACTTGTCTGCCATTTCTGCCTATCACACTCCATTGAATGGCAAAACTTTGGCTCAGTTGGAGGTTTCCAAAACCTTTCCAAAAGGAATTCTCCAAACTGAAACCCCCAGTTAGGAACCCTGTTCCTCCGTGGGATTTGAACGTCATCCTTGAGAAGCTCACTTTGCCTCTCTTTGAACTGGCCACGAGTTGTGATCTGCGCTACCTTTCCTGGAAAGTGCTCTTTTTAGTTGCCATTACTTCTGGTCAAAGGATTTCCGAGCTTCAGGCCCTGATGTGCAAGAAGCCTTATTTGATTTTCCACAGAGACCGGGTGACTCTGCGTACAAATCCTAAGTTTTTACCAAAGGTGATTTATGAGTTTACTTTGAATCAGACCATACACTTGTCAGTGTATTATCCTGAGCATTCCAATCAAGGGGAGGCCATTTTGCACACACACTATGTGCACAGAACCTTGCATTATTACATGAACTGGATAGTCAGTCCATAAAACAGATCAGCTTTTCGTTTTCTTTGCGCCCAGAAGAGAGGGCACGGCAGTTTCCAAACGATGTTTATCCAAGTGGTTGGCAAACTGCATTTTGTTTTATCATCAGAAGTATAACAAGCCCCTTCCGGAGGAAGTCAAGGGGCACTCAACCAGGGGCATGGCTACATCTACTGCTTGTTTCAGGAATGTTTCTGCCATGGGCATTTGTGCGGCAGCCACTTGGAGCTCTGTCCTCACTTCTACCAACTACTACAGTCTGGACATTGCCTCTAGGCTCAGTGCAGGCTTTGGACTAGCCGTCTATCAGGGCCTCCTGTCTTAACATGATACCTACTGCAGACCTCTCCTGCCTCCCTTGCTTCAGCCTTTGTCTGAATTTCACTGCTTGGGACTCGGTCCTAATGGTTACTACCTACTGCAAGAGCCCTCTCGAAGTAAGATAGTACAGTTACATAAGAACTTACCGTAACAGTAGATCTTCGAGAGAGGCTTTTGCAGTAGGTACCTTTTTTCCCCTCCCACCTTCCCCCTGCTTTCTGTGGCTAATTCTTTCTATCCTTTTCTCTTGTCTCCAGTAGACCACTCCTTTCTCCTGTTGCACCTTCTTAGGTCTCCAGCAGGAGAACTGGAGGGCGAGCATGGGGACCGCCCACTATATAGTGTCATGCTGACGTCTGTCACGTGACGGGTGGGCAGTCCCCCACCAGATACTACTAGTTAAGTTTTCTGTGTGGTCCTAGTGCCTGACAGCTCTAGTCCTAATGGTTAGTACCTATTGCAAGAGCCTCTCTCAAAGATCTATTGTTACAGTAAGTTCTTACATAACTGTACTTTCCTCTATGCCTTCCCTCCCTTCCATCTAATTCAGAGGGTGCTGATCAAGCTCCAAATGGAGGGAACTACCCTTATTCTGGTGTCCCCGTTCTGGCCTCATCAGATTTGGTTTCCGTTACTGCAGCAGTTGGCTGTAGAACCTCCAGTTCCTCTGCCAGGACTTGTTAACTCAAGAACAGGGAACTCAGGTTTATCCAAACCTCAAGTCCCTCCATCTGCATGCCTGGCTCCTGAAGAGGTAGCCATTGCCTGTTTCGGGGTGTCTTACAAAGTGGTTGATGTCCTGGTGGCTGCCTGAAAATCCTCCACCCGGGCCACTTATCCAATGAAGTGGAAGCGCTTTGCTGTATGGGTTGCTTCCCATCACCTGGACCCTTTTATCTGTCCAGTGAAACAGGTTCTAGAGTATCTCCTGTCTTGTCTGCTACAGAACTCCAATACTCCTCTATTAAGGTGCACTTGTCTGCTATATCAGCCTTTCATGTGCCCGTCGATGGTTGTACTGTGGCCCAGCTAGATGTGACCTGTACTTTTCTGAGCAGCATTTTACACTTGAAGCCTCCTATCTGGAATCCAGTTCCTACTTGGGAACTGAATTTTTTTCATAGAGAAGCTGACTTTTCCCCCTTTTGAGCCAGCCACGTCTTGCAAGCTACACTTCCTGTCATGGAAAGTGTTATTTTAGTTGCTATTACTTCTGCTCGAAGGATGTCAGAACAATAGCCTCTCATCTGTGAGCAGCGTTATTTGATTTTCCACAAAGGGTGTCTTTGTGCACCAACCCTAAGTTTCTCCCTAAGTTGGTATCTTAGTTTACTTTAAATCAATTTATCCACCTGCCTGTTTATTACCCAGAGCATGCCAATCCATGGGAAGCATTGCTCCATACTTTAGATGTGTGCAGGATTTTTGGGTTCTATACACACCGTAAAAAGGACCGCGGAAAGTCCCCTCAGTTGTATGTTTCTTTCACCCCTGGAAAAGAGGCTGTTCCAGTTTCTAAACAGTGTTTGTCCAAATGGTTGTCCAACTGTATTACTTTTTGTTACAGGAAGTATGGTAAGGAACTTCCTGAGGTTGTTCTTGGCCACTCAACCAGAGGCATAGCCAGTTCTGTTGCCTATTTCAAGAATGTCTCAGCCGCAGACATCTGTGCTGCTGTGACATGGAGTACTGTCCACACTTTCACAAAGCACTACAGTCTGGACATTGCCTCTAGAAGAAGGGCAGGCTTTGGCCTAGCTGTGCTTTAAGGCTTTCTTTCTTAGGCTTTTGACCTCCTGCCACCCAGACTATCTTTACTTTCAGAACTGCTTGGGACTCTGTCCATAGGTGTGACCTGATGAAAGAGATACCCCCGAAGAAGATAGAACAGTTATGCAAGAACTTACCATAAAAATAGATCTTTGAGGGAATCTCTCATCAGATCATGCCATCCCACCTTCGATTCCCCTGGCTGTCTGTCTCCAGCCGGGCTTTCTGTTTGCTCCAGCCCCTCCTTATAGTGGGGATCCTTTCTCTCTCCTCTGTTCACTAGCGGGAGGCCTAGCTCATATGGTCTCTGTCAAGAAGGAACTGAGGAAGGAGCGGGGCCACTACTAGACTGCTACACCAAAGCTTCCGTGGGATCCTAGTGCCTGGTGGCTAAGTTCCATAGGTGTGACCTGATGAGAAAGTCTCTCGAAGATTTACTGTTAACAGTAAGTTCTTATATAACTGTTCTACGTTTATCTGTCTCTCTCTCTCTCTCTCTCTCTCTCTCTCTCGCCAACAAAAGATTGCTCTCTTTATATATAATGTATTTTCCTGGCAATTAACTTATGCATCCTGAGATCATTGAGACATCCTGTTTTTCACAAAATGTATCAGAACTTTATCAGTTTCTTTCCATGCAGTTGCACCAAAATAGAACATTGTGTCCCAGAACTAATCTGCTGTTGACAACTCTGCAAATTAACATAGAAACTGTCGGCAGATAAGGGCCTTTAGCCCAACTAGTCTGCCCTATTACCACTAACAACTGTGTCTGTCATGCACTGCTGGCATTAGGTTGTATCCCATCCCAACTACTAGCAATCCTCTGTGCCTTTCTCAAGTGTGTTTAAAACCTGTAATCGTTTCTGCCCCCACCACGTCCGTTGGCAGTCTGTTCCACTTTTCACTCTGTGATGAAGTACTTCCTCACATTCCCTCTGAACCTCCCTTCATTTTCATCTTGTGCCCCCTCATCTTTGAACATCGTTTTCTTTGGACTATAGTATTCTCCTGTACTTTATTCTTGCCTGTGAGGTAGTTAAATGTCTTAATCATACCCCCACCTCCAGTGAGTACATATTTAATCACCATAGGCCTTTTGTGTCCTTGAAAATTTTTAAACTGAAAATTATGACATTTACCTGTTATACCTTGTACCCTACCTGTTGTCTTGTTATAACCGTATTCACTTTTGCCATTTTTGTACTATTTGTTTCTTATCCAAACTTCTGTATTCTGTCATTGATCCAGTTGTAACTTTATAACCTCCCGGGTCGTGTCTGAAAATAGTCACTTCTGTGTCTAAAGTACCCACCCAGTCAACAAAAACTAAAATAAATATATTCCCTCAGTCTGTCTTCATAAGGCTTGCGATGTAGTCCCTACACCAGTTTGGTTGCCCCCCCCCCGAACCGCCTCCACCCTATCAATGTCCTTACATAGATGAGGCTTCCAGAACTGGACACAGTATTTGAGGTGCGGCCTTACTAATGTCCTGTATAGTGGAATTATTACCTCCCTTTTTCTGCTGGTGATTCCCCTGCCTATGCATCCCAGCATCCTGTTTGCCTTTCTTGCCGCCTTGTCACACTGCCTACCTACCTTGAGGTTATCGGAGATGATCACCCCCAGGTCTCTTTATTGCTTAGAGCATGCCATTTCTCCCCCCCCCCCCCAAGTTGATATGTAGCTCCTGGATTTTTGTGCCCTATGTGCATTATCTTGCACTTTTTTGTGTTGAAACCTAGCTGCCAATCCCTTGACCAGTCCTCAAGCTTCCTTAGATCTCCCCTCATTCTGTCCTCTGCCCTGGTGTGTCCACCCAGTTGCAGAGCTTAGTGTCGTCAGCAGGCAGGCATATTTTCCCCTTCCAGACCCTCTGTAATATCACTGATAAATACGCTGAAGAGGACTGGACCCAGCACTGATCCCTGTGGTACCCCACTGGTCACTTTACCCTCTGCAGAATGAATGCCATTTACCACCATCCTCTGGGTCCTATTATCCAGCTAATTCTTCACCCACTTCACTACCTTCTTTCCCTAGCTTGTGTAGGTCAAACTGCATCTCAAGGTTAACACCCTGAGTTCCAAATAGTTTTTTGCAAGTATTTCAACAATATAACTATGCATTATCAACCCAGAGAACTTCATGTCTGTACAACAACCACTTTCAGGTCATTTCAGTTTTTAGTTGTTTACAGATAGAATTTATCTCCTTATCAGTTTAGTGATTTAATGACAAATTTCCTATCAGTTTTCTCTCAGCCCTACTGAGCCTTGTTAGGATGTCTCTACAGGGTTACGGTAGGGAGCCTTCCTGGTGCTGTGTTTTTCCTGGCACCATGTTGGCTGGGGTCATGTCTGGTCGACTTTCCTGTGAGGGAAGGGTTCTGACCACAGGCGATCCTGTGCTGGGGGGGGGGGGGTGCAATACTCTGGAGCACAAAGGAGCGGACTGGTTCTCAATTCCGGTTGGGTTCTTAACGCCACTCAGCCTTGAGTTCTTCTCTCACCTCAGGGCGAGGAAAAAATGGTACCACTCGAGGTTGCCTTTGGGAAGTCTTCTTCGAGACCCTCAGTTCCTGGGTCCATAGCCTTTTTGGCACGCTCCATGTTGCCATGGGCCTTGGTGCGGGGACACTGAGACCTCAGACCTGGAGTGTCCCCCCCACCGGCTGTCCTTTAGGTGGGTTCCCAGTGGGCAGTCTTCCCTGGACAGCTCTTCGGAGCAGCAGGTGTAGTGTCAGGCTGGGGTGTCATTGCCATAAGTGAGGCCCTCCAAGCCAGGTAGAGCATTGGCTCCGGCAACAGCCTTCTTCCCTTGCCAGTGACCGCACCGCTGACTCCTGCCCCGCTTGCTGCACCTCCATCTTGTGCATCTTGATGGAATCAGCTGGGTACCACTTCCAGTCACTTCAGTGGTGGCTGGGTCTCCGGTGTTGGCTCCGGTTCTGGCGTGTGTACTGGGTTGGGTCTTGCAAGGTCTGATCTGGTGCCACTTCTAGCACTGGTCCTTTTTCCCTGCCGTTGGGTGCAGTTTAGTGATGACATCACTTGCCTGCCAGGAGTCAAATCTTCACATCTATACAACAACAGCATCTAGTTGTTCAGTTTTTAGTCTCATTTATTGTTTTCTAGCGGAAAAAAAAGTATTTTGTTACTTTTTCTTTTAACCCTGCTGATCGAAGGAGTCGACCATGGATGGAGATGGTGATGGTAGGGACTCTCTGTTAAAAGGCTGCTTTGGCAGCTGGGCTGTGTCTGGTCTGCTGCCCTCTCCGGGGGGGAGGGGTCCGACCACGGGCAGTCCAGTGTTTGGGAGGGAGGACAGTCCTTCCATAAACATATAAAGAAGCAAGCCCATTCCCGGTCCAGGTCAGGAACCCAGCACCACTCGGCCTTGAGTTCTTCCTCTTCCTGTCGGAAGAGGAAGAAGAGATGCCACTGGCGGTCGCCCTCTGGTACGTCTGCTGAGAGGTTTTCAGTGGTTGGGAGCAGTAGGCTGTCTCCAGCACCATCTTGTTCTCTGGTGGCTTCCATTCATGATTGCTTTGATTCTCAACACCTTAGCCTTTTTCTGTCCTCTTGTGGGGTTTCCGGTAGGCAGTTTCACCTCTGGGCTGCTCTTATGGAACAGTGGGTACAGCGTCTTTTACGTTTGCCCCTTCCGGCGGATCTGGTTTCAGGACCCTCGGGCCTAGGAATTTTGGAGCGCTGGGTGAGTCCTTTGGGCAGGTTGAGCGTTCGGTGAGAGCAACAGAATTTTATTTCTTGCCGATGCCCGCACCACCAATGCTGGTTCCATGTGCCCTTCTCACTCTGTTTTCTCACAGTGACCAGCACAGGTACCATCCTCCTTCCATTCTTTACCATCCTCCTCCTCTTCTTTTTCTTCTAAGTCTGGTGTGGATCTTTGGGCAGTGCCGTCCCGCTCGGTGTAGTCTTCGGTGCCATGTCCAGCGCCAATTCCTGTGGGTTGGCATCTGGTCCGGTGCCAGAGCTTGCGGTGCCGGGTCCTGTGACAACGCATTTGGCGTCGAGACCCACGGTGTAGGGTCCAGCATCAGGATCTGTGGTGCCAGGTCTGGTGCTGGTTCCAGTGTCTCCTGTTTATCCTTTGCCCAGATGAGGCAGCAGCTTGTTGGGGGCAGCTCCCTCTGAAGGTGACATGGAGCAAGATGAGTCCGATCCCAACCTTATGATTTCTGAAAAAGGTGATGAAGACTCTTTCTACAGTTTGGATGGTAAACTCTCGCTTCCAGCTGAACTTCCAGTAGAGGACCCTTTCGTTCCAGTCTCTGCTTAAAAATATGGGGGCAACTCTGACTGTACAGACCCACCTTTTGAGGCTTTATCTGAAGCTGTATGGGCAAAGCCGGCTCTTATTCCTTCCATTTGGAAATCCATAGATAGGAAGTATGTCCCTCCCACAGAGAGACCCATTTTAACCTTGCGGCCCATCACAGATGTGCTGGTTGTCCTCGCTGAAAATGACAAAGCTGTTCTTCAGAAAGTGTCAGCGCATCCTATCAACAAGGAATCTCATAAGATAGATACCATGGGGAAAAGAGCATTCACAGCCGCAACTCTGGGCATGCGCATTGCCAGCTATCAAGGGCATTTCTCCCAATACGAATATGTCCTATGGACTTTCCTTAAGTCCCTACTGGAAGGTCTGTTGGAGTCTGACTCTAAAATGGAGATTTTAGAGACTGTTACCTGGGGTATAGAATGTAATAGCCATCAGCTGAAAGCTTCCTTGGACCCCTATAATGTGGCTTCCAGGGCAGCTGCTGCTGGAATCTGCATTAGAAGACATTCCTGGCTTAGGACATCAGGGTTTTCCTCTGATGCTCAGCAGCTGGTGATGAATGTCCCCTTTGATGGTGCGTATCTGTTTGGTCAACAGGTAGAACAAGCCCTAGAGGCCTCTCAAAATCAGGACTGCCATTAAAACATCTAGGCCAGCTCCTTCTGCCCCTCAGAGAGGCATGAACCATCAGTTCTAGGGACATGGATATGTTGTTCAATCCACACTTATTGGCAGGTTCCTTGCCACTTTAAATCTTGCCAGAAGGTCTTCAAGCTGGCTCCTCCCACCCACCCGGATGGTAAAACTCTCGACTCCACCCCATGACACCAGATCTTCCTTACCACTTGGAAGCTCAGGTTCCCTCCTTAGCGCTCTGCGTTTTAGGCCTGGATCCACACTCTTTGGTTAATCCGAAACTAATTCTCACATTTACAAGACTTCGGTCTTCTTTTTCCCTCGCGGATGCGATGGACAAATCGACTCCTGGATTTTGTCAGTGCCCCGTGGGTACAATATGTCCTGGACTGACCCGCACTCCATGTGTGTTTACTGCTTAGGACTCGGCCAAGATTCGCAGGCTTGCGATTGTGCAAATCCTTTTTGGCTTCAGTCTTGGAAGACCGCGCTGCTCGACTTCTCTTGGGGCGCCCTGAAAAATGGTATCCACCGGTCAAGTTGAAGGAGGCCCATTGGGCGATGTCCATGGCAGCGGGCTCCTCGGAACAGTTGGAGCAGATGATCGCCCTCGAGGAGGAGGAGGAGGCCCAGGCCACATCTTCTTCCTCCTCGGTCGCAGCATTTATCCCGCTCTCCTTGTTCTCTTCATATACAGCTTCTTTTAAGAAGCTTTGTCAATCCCTCTCCACCAAGGGAGAAGGACCATAGGGACATTCCAGTTGGTCCAAGAAGAAGGACTCCAGAGGTAAGTCCCACCATCGACATTCGTGGGAGCGGGAGAGATCCTCTTCACCGGATGGTCGACTTTCGACTTCGGTCGAGGTTGCGGTTAAGTCCGCTGGCTTCACGGTGTCCTCATCTCGACGCAGTTGAGATTTTTCTCGACCTGTCGGATGGTTTGTCGACTGGTGATGCCAACAACCCTACTTCACCAGTTCCCCCAGTGGAAACCGAGGACTTGCCTGTGCCTCCTGTGCCGGAGTCCCCGGTTAAGGTCCCTGTACCGAGTGAGGAGCGGGTTTCCGCCGTCCCCTCTCTGACCTACCCTTGGAATCCCTGAAGGTCTCGGTCTGGGACTTGTTTCAGGTCCAGCTGGTCCGCGACCTCGGCCGGTCTCGGCATCATGGAAAGTGGCAGCGCCCGCTCATCCTCATCGTCCTCTTCGAGGATAGTTTCATGCTAAGTTGCCAAGGCCATGAGGGATTTAATGTGGCAGCAGCTCTTATTGTCCGGGAGTAGCCGACTCCTTCGCCTTCTCCAGCCATTAAGTGGCTGTCACCTGAGCGGCCGGAACAACCCCTCGTAGTCAAGGAGCTGAAACTGGCACCGGTTGTTCGGCCGAAACCGGCTGCTCCACCCATTGTGGTGGAACCTCCGCCTCCACAACCAAAGACTGGGGCCCTGACCAAGGATTCTCAGTCGAGTCAGGGTTTGCTCCATAGGTTGTCAGTCACCCTCACTCCTGATCGATCTTGGCATGTGGAGGGTGGCTCAGGCGCTCGGCAGCTGTTCGCAGACTCTTCGGAGTCTGACGACAACAACTTCTTAGTCTACAGGGGGTCAGTCGGTGGATGAGAGCCCATCCTCGTTTTTAGGAATGCTTCGACTCATCTCAGAGTCCACTGGGATGAAGCTCGAACCCGTTTCAAAACGGGCCAAGTATCCCCTCACGGAGATACTGGGATTCCCCTACGGAGGTCTTTCCAGTGGCCAAAGCCATTGTTGGCCCGGCTCTGGAGCTGTGGCAGCGGCCAGCATCTTGTCCTGCACCTTTGATCAGGATGGCTCAAAAGTATGTGGTCCCTACAGGTTCACTATCTGGTTTCTTGGAGCACCCCTCTGCAGAGGGATTAGTGACCGACAGCGTTTTCCGGCATTCTGGGAACGCTCGGGATGTGGACAAACCGCCTGATAAGGAGTTCAAGAAATTGGACTACTCAGGGCGGAAGGTATATGCTGCTTCCTCCCTAGGCCTTCGTCAGGCTAGCTTGGCCGTTCTGATGGCACTTTTCACACACCCTTTTGGACTCCCTGGATGAGGTGATTCCTCATCTCCCAGATGACCTTCAAACGACGGTCAAGCAGGGATCAGGGAAGGGCGGTAGCTAAACAGCAGCTCCAAACTTCGTTGGACATCGCTAATTCATGTGCCTGGTCAGTAGCGGCCGCAGTGGCCATGCGCCGCAGAGCTTGGCTGCGGATCTCCACCTTTACGGCTGATACCCAGCACAAGCTGGCAGACATCCCCCTTCCTGGGTACTGACTTGTTCGGGCCCAGGGTGGAGGGTCATCTCCAATGGATCAATAAGTCCAATGCCACCTTGGACTCGGTCACATCTGCCCAGAAGGACAAAGGCT
Organism: Neoceratodus forsteri; assembly: GCA_016271365.2. Classification (NCBI taxonomy): domain Eukaryota; kingdom Metazoa; phylum Chordata; order Ceratodontiformes; family Ceratodontidae; genus Neoceratodus; species Neoceratodus forsteri. The sequence continues at coordinate 494,810,612 of JADMNL010000022.1, forward strand.
GCCAGCAGCAGCATAAACCCTTTCTTCCTTCAGCCCCTGCGGCACGTCCGGCCCAGCAACACCAGCATCAGGGCCATCAGACTCGTACTTGGCACCCCAAAGCCAAGCCTGCTGCTTCCTCCAGCAGGAAGCCGGGAGGAAAAGGCCCAGGTGGCTCCTCAGCCGGCCCTTCCTCCAAGCCTGCCCAGTGATGGGTTGAGGGGTGTCGCCCCCAACCTCATCACTCCTCCCCAGGTTCCCCCTGTGGGGGGACGGCTCCGCCACTTCATTTCCACCTGGTCTGCTATCACCATGGACTGCTGGGTTTTGGAAGTGGTAGGCAGGAGTCTGCCTCTGGAATTCGAGCAGTCCCCCTCCTATCGAGCCGTCGCACCACAGAGGGCTACGGGTTCCACAGCCTCTCTGTTGACTCATCGAGCTGACATTGCTTTGCTCCTCCAGAAGGAGGTGATGTGGGAGGTGGCGGACCCCCCCTCCAGACCCAGGGTTTGTGTCCAGGTACTTCCTGGTCCCAAAATGGACAGGGGGCTGGTGCCCCATTCTCAATCTACATGACCTGAACAAGTTCCTAAGGTCTCGCACCTTCAGGATGGTCACTCTGGCTCAGATCATTCCATCCTGGGAATGAGGCGTGTGGTTCTGTTCTCTGGACCTTCAAGACACGTTCTTTCACGTCCCAATACGTCCATCTCACCAGCAATTCCTCCGCTTCAGGGCAGAGGGATCCCTTTATGAGTTCCGGGCCATGCCCTTCGGCCTCTCTCCAGCTCCCAGGGTCTTCACCAAATGCATGGCAGTGGTGACAGCATTCCTGCAGCGCCGAGGGGTCTGGGTGTACCCTTACCTGGATGACTGGCTGATTGCAGCCCCCTCCAGGTTGGAGGTGTAGTGGTCCAGGGATCTGGCCCTCCAGGTCTGCTCTCAGATTGGCCCCCTCATCAACAAGGCCAAGTCGGAAATCGTGCCATCGCAGGTGATTTAGTTCATCGGGGCAGAGCTCGACTATCTTCAAGCCAGAGCACTTCACCCGGCGGACAGGGCCGAGGTCCTTTCCTCCTTTGCCCAATCATTTCTGGTTGGGAAGTTGCACCCTTCCTGGGACTTCCTGCGCCTTCTGGGCCTCATGGCGGCCTGTACCAGCGTGGTCCGTTGGGCCCGCTAGCATATGCGTCCCCTGCAATGGGGGCTAGCCCACCAGTGGTCACAGCGCTCTGGTCCTCTGGACCAGCCAGTGACCGTGACCCATGAGATGTGGAATGGCCTCCAGTGGTTGCTCGTTCCAGCTCATCTGCAGGAGGGTATCCTGTTTGTCCACCCCAACCGACGGTCACTCTGACAACCAACGCCTCTCTGATGGGTTGAGGTGCCCATCTGGGGGAGCTCAGAGCCCACGGCTTCTGGTCCCCTCAGGAGTCTCGATGCCACATCAACCTGCTGGAGCTTCGAGCAGTCCAACTAGCCCTCACCACCTTTGCTCCATTTGTACGTGGTCAAGTGGTCCAGGTCTAGACAGACAACACCACGATCATGTACTACCTCAACCGGCAGGGTGGAACGCACTCCTTGCCCCTGTGCAAGGAGGCTCTCCACACTTGGTCTCTCGTGATCAGCCTGGAGGCGGATCTCCAAGACATCCATGTGGCAGGAGCCTCCAAAAGTCTGGCTGATGCCCTAAGCCGGATAGGCGCTGCATCTCACGAGTGGTCTCTCCTGCCGGAGATAGTACAAGATCTGTTCTCCCACTGGGGCACCCCTCAGGTGGACCTGTTCACCTCCAGGGAGAATGCAAAGCTGAGGCTGTTTCACACCCACACCCCTCAGCAGGGCTCGCTGCAGGGGCATACCTTCTCGAGGCCGTGGACCCTGGGCCTCTTCTACGCCTTCCCTCCATTCCCCTTGATTCACAAGGTGCTTCTCAAGGTGAAGAGGGACTAGACACAGGTGATTCTGGTAGTCCCAGACTCGTCCCTCCAGTTCTGGTATCCAGATCTCCTCAGCCTCAGCTCCAGGCTCCCGAGGCAGCTTCCAGCCAACCCGGACCTGATCTCAGTCAACAATGTGAAGGTACTCCATCCGGACCTTCAATCCCTGCACCTGACAGCCTGGTTCCTGAGCAGCTAGACTTCCAGGCCTTGGGTCTTTCTGACGAGGTCCTCAACGTGGTTGAAGCTTCCTGTAAGGAGTCGACCAGAAAATGCTATGCCTTCAAATGGAAGAGGTTCTCCATTTGGTTTTGGGGCAAGGGGTTGGACCCTTCCTCCTGTTCATTGACTAGCATTCTGGACTACCTGTGGTCCCTTTCTCAGCTAGGGCTTCGGTCGGCTACCCTTAAGGTGCACCTGGCAGCCATCTCTGCTTATCAGGCACAGGCCGGCAAGCAGTCAGTGGTGCAGGAGAAGGTGGTCAGGCGCTTTTTCAAAGGCCTTGATCACATATCCCCTCCAGTGTGAGAACCTCCATCTCCATGGGATCTACTGCTGGTACTGGCTAAGTTCATGGGCAAGCCATTCAAACCGATGCTCAGGTGTGACTTTTCTCGCCTGTCGTGGAAGACCACCTTCTTGGTGGCTATTGCATAAGCCAGAAGGATGGGAGAGCTCCAGGCGCTTTCCATCGAGTCTCCTTATCTGGTCTTCCATAGGGACAAGGTTGTCCTCGCGCCTCACCCAAATTCCTTCCAAGGTAGTGTCTGAGTTTCACTTAACCAGGTGTTGACTCTGCTGGTGTTCTACCCCAATCACACCTCGGAGGCCGAATATAGGCTCCATGCTCTGGACCCTAGAAGAGGGCTCTCTTATTATAAGGAACAGACGGCTGAAGTTCGGGGAGAGGTTCGCCAGCTGTTTGTCACCTACGCTGAAGCCGCACCTGGCAGATCTGCAGCCGTGCGGTCACCTCCTGCATAGATCTTTCAGCTATAGGTTGGTGGGCTTGCAGCCTCCCAAAGGGATAAGAGCTCATTCTACCCACCATACCGCTGCTTCGGTGGCTGCTTCCAGGGACGTCCCTATCCAGGAAATCTGCAGGGCTGCTACCTGGAAGTCAGCATACATCTTCATTACCCACTACCATATTGACCTTGAGTCACGCCGGGATGCTGGTTTTGGGACCTCGGTTCTCCACTCCTTATTTCCTAAGTAGGGGGTGCGCGCCTTGCCTCCCTCCTCCCGGAGAACTGCTAGGAGTCTGCCAATAAGTGTGGATTGAACAACATATCCACGTCCCTAGAAATACAGGTTACTCACCTGTAACAGGAGTTCCAGGAGTGCTATATGTTGTTCATCCACACAACCCACCTGACCTCCCCGGCTTCGACGCACAACCTGGCTTCCAGCAGTCTAGATCTGGCGTCATGGGGTGGAGCTGAGAGTTTTACCACCGGGTGGGTGGGTGGGAGGAGCCAGCTTGAAGACCTTCTGGGCAAGATTTAAAGCGGCAAGGAACCTGCCAATAAGTGTGGATGAATAACATATACCACTCCTAGAACTCCTGTTACAGGTGAGTAACCTGTATTTTTTTCGTAACAGGCAGCCCTTTAGAGGAAGAGGCCGAGGAGACCCAAACCATCACCAGACTCCTCAGCCACAAAAGAAAAGGCAGCAGAAGGCACAAGGCCCAAAAGCACCCAGTGCCAATGTCTGAAAGTCCGGCCCTGGTCTCACCTCAGATGCTCAAGGTGGACTTTTCCACAGCAGTGGGAGGTCGTCTAACTCCATTTTACAGTCAGTGGAAGTCTTATCACAATGGACAAGTGGGTCCTCCAGATTATCCAGGTAGGGTACTCTCTCAACTTTTCAGAGATTCCCCCAGACTTCCTGCCCAAGCGGCAACACAGTCTGTCAGCCGTCCAGTCATACCTTCTCACTTGAGAAATACAGAGCCTTCTCAGAAACAAGGCAGTGGAAGTAGTTCCCTGGGCAGAGCAGAACACAGGTTTCTACTCCCATTACTTTCTGGTTCCAAAGAAGACAGGCGGCATGTGTCCCAGTCTCAACCTCAGAAAGCTAAACAAGTTCTTGTTCCAGGAGAAGTTCAAGATGGTCTCCTTAGGGGTATGTCGACGGTAGAGTGAACCCCCTAGCACGATGACCGTCACAGCTACAGGAATTGAGCAAAAACCTCGGGTCACTGTGATAGGCTGTGCTGGCACTGGGACTGCCTTGCCCCCGGTGTTTCGCTCACTCCCCAGAGACAACTCCAACTTGGAGTTGTACCTCTAGAGACCGGGGGTGTGGGGGGTTCGGGGGACACAGCCCCCCGATAACAGTGAGACATCCCCGACAGTGCAGTGCCAACACTCGGCATTGCAGCTGTTGCTGTCGGGGATGTTGGCACTGCGGATGTCGCAGCACTATAGGTAAACCCTCCTTAGGGTGCTCCTACCACTTCTCCAACAGTATGACTGGCTGGCATCCTAGGACATGCTAAACACCTATCAGTACATTCCAGTATACCAAAATCACCACACATACATTCGATTTGTGGCATTGGGTCAGCATTACAAGTTCAGAGTCCTGCTCTTTGGGCTCTCCTCAATGCCTCGAGTCTTTATCAAGTGTTTTGCAGTCCTCGCTGCACACCTTCAGAAGCTCAGTGTTCAAGTCTTTTCCTACCTAGACGATTGGCTTTTAGCAAGCCCATCAAGGCAGAGAAAGCAGTATCCACATCATCTCAGTTCCTTACCTCCGTGGCGGTCCTGCTAAACCTAGAGCTGTCACAGCGTCAAGCCCCCCAGCAGCTCCTCTTTATAGGAGCCCTCTTAGACATTACAAAGGCAAGGGCTTTTCTCTCGGAGGACAGGAGGAATGACATTCTCCAGATGTCTCCCTTCATCAGGGAGAACAGTCTGGTCTGAGTTCGCTCCATGCAGCAGATGCTAGGCCTCATGGCCTAGTCTTTTTTCACAATGCCTCTAGTACGATTGCACATGAGGACCACCGAGTGGATACTTTGCACACAGTGGTCCCCAACGACACATCCACAGTCTTACCCCATCAAAGTGACGGAACCTCTGCGGAGATCACTTGCATGTTGGATACAGGAGGACAACCTTCTCCAAGGTCTGCCTTTCGCCCCACTGGAATCTCAGATCACCATTACCATGGATGCATCTCTGTTCGGCTGGGGAGCTCACTGTCGGGATCTCCACGCTCAAGGAGTGTGGACTCAGGAGGAGTCTCATCTTCATATCAATGTTCTAGAGATGAGAACAGTCCTGTACGCCATCCAAACTTTAGAAGAAGTTGTCAGTTACAAAGTAATTCTTCTTCAGATGGGACAAAACAACCATGATGTACTACATCCAACAAGAAAGGCCAGGTGCACCCCTACCCTCTATGCAGAGAAGCCATGAGGGTATGGGAGTGGTGCCTCGACCATGATGTTCTGATTCAGGCAGCTTACCTGCCAGGGACTCAGAATGATCTAGCGAACCACCTCAGTAGGATAGAAGCAGATCCTCACGAGTGGTCGCTTGCACCAGACATGCAGTCACTCTTCAACAAATGGGGCAGTCTGGACCTGGACCTTTTTTGCATCTCCACTCAATGCACAACTGCCTCTGTTCTGCTCACGAAATCCAGAACCTGGCGTTTTCTGTCAGGATGCATTCAGGCTCTGGTGGACAAGATGTTTTCTGTACGCATTTCCCCCACTCCCACTAATTCAGAGGGTGCTGCTCAGATTGGAGGCGCACATGGGTGAGATGATTCTCATTGCACTATACTGGCCTCAACAGATCTGGTTTCCGTTGATCAAAAAGTTGTCAGAGGCCCCTCCGATGCAATTTCCCTTGCAAATGGACCTCCTGACACAGGGACCCCTTGTCCATCCCAGTCTGTGCTCCCTTCATCTCCACGCCTGGCTTCTGAGGAGATAGAAGTGGGCAGGTGTAAAGTTTCTCAAAGAATCTAACAGATCCTCTTGATGGCACATATGCCTTCCACCAGGAAGACTTATACTGCTAAATGGAATAGTTTCTCAGAACGGTGTACTAATATCTACTTAGATCCCTTTCAGCATCCTCTAGACAAGTGTTGGAATACCTGCTAGACCTTTCAGATGCAGGGTTGCAGTACTCATCTGTTAAAGTACACCTCTGTGCACTCTCCACCTATCATGAGCCAGTCCAGAATATGACTCTGGCTCAGTCACCACTGTTAAAAAGATTTCTCAAAGGCATTCTTCACACAAGACCCCCGGTTAAGAAGCCAGTTGCCCCCTGAGATATTAATCTCATGCTAGACATGCTCATTCGTAGACCCTTCGAGCTTCTAGCCACATGTAATTTAAAGTTTCTGACCTGGAAGGCCGCCTTTCTGGTGGCCGTCACTTCTGCTAGCAGGCTCTGAAATACATGCATTGGTCACAGACCCCCCAATGTACTGTCTTTCATAAAGACTAGGTGGTCCTCCGTACTCGCCCTAAATTTCTACCCAAAATGGTTTCAGATTTCCACCTCAACCAGCTCTTTGTTCTCCCCACTTATTTCTCTAACTTCCAAAATGAAGGGGAACGCACCCTTCATTACCTGGATGTTAAAAGGGCTCCACGATTCTACATCGATAGAACCAGGGATATCCATCAGGACAAGCAACTCTTTGTGTCCTTCAGTGCAACCCGGATGGGTCAGCCAGTATCCATCAAATGCATCTCTGCTTCGATAGTGGCATACCTTCACCATTGTTACTCTATGGCATAGGATAAGTTGGAAGGCTAGGTGCGTGCCCACTCTACCAGAGCAGTTGCTGCATCCCTAGCAGAGATCCGCTCTGTCCCCATTGCTGACATTTGCAAAGCGGCTACTTTGAGCTCAGTGCACACTTTTGTAAAGCACTGTGCTCTGGATGTCCATGCCAGATGGCATGCTTCCTTTGGCAGGACAATCCTTAATGGACTTCTGTCCTGAGTGAGCTCTGTCTCCTACTGCCCTACTCAGGGAATTGGTTTTAGCTTGGTATTCTAACCCAGCAGTATGAATAAACAGTAAAGACTTTAAGTCCAGGAATATATGACAATTACGTACTTACCATAATTCTTGATCTTCTTGGACAAGTCTTCACCATTTATTCATACACCCACCCACCATCCTCTGAGCTCACTTAGTCTGTTCCTGGTGTGAAAGGGTCAGTCTCGCGGTGCCCTGCATGCGCTGTCCGACCACGCGGTGGCCCTCCTAAAGACGTTTTGCTCTTGCAGGGTCCCAACACCTCCAGCTTGTAACCCAGCAGTATGAATAAATGGTGAAGACTTGTCCTAGAAGATCAAGAATTATAGTGAGTACATAAGAAAAAATTACTCACTGTAGTAATTCTGTTTCTTCCAAGGGGCCCTTTAGCATCAGTAACAATAGCAGTAAGCTGACCAAGTTAAGCTGCCTCAATATAATAAATTGGCCATTCAGAATGGAGCAGGAGGGTGTGCTGAATGGAGCCAGCCAGTCAGAGGGCACCATAATTTTTCCAAAGCTGAAATGGGAACATTGGCCAAAATGAACTGCGCTAACCAGCTTTAAAAACCTTGCAATAGCATGAACAATAAGACTACTATCATAAAATATTAACTATGCTCTAAAAACAATCTGAAAACCTTAACAAATCTGGCAAAAAGTATTAGAAGCAGAGTCCTCATGAAGTAGGTGCCTGGGGAGGCAGTGTGGGAGGTTACTGATGCCAAGGGACCCCTAGGAAGAAACAGAATTACTATGGTGAGTATTTTTTTCTTCTCACCCCACGAGTCCTTTAGCATCAGTAACAATAGCAAACTACGAAGCAGTACAGTTGGACAGCATGTACAGAACCTACTTAGGAAAGAGGCTTTTCAGGACCACCCTGCCAAATTTGGCATCAGACCTTGACTGTACGTCCAGACAGTAATGCCTTGTGAAGTTGTGTACAGCCTTCCAGGCAGCTGCTTTGCAGACATCTAGCAAGAGGATGTCCCTTGCAGCTGCCACAGAGGCAGCAGTGCCCCTAGTAGAGTGGGCCCTGAGGCCTTGAAGGGGCTGTTTGCCAGCCTGACTGTAAAACAAAACTGAATGCTGGAAACTATCCAACAAGAGATAGTTCTCGTGGTGGCTGGTTTTCCTTTCCCCACCTCACCATAGGAGAGGAAGAGTTGAGTAGTGGAGCCTCTGAACTGTTTAGTATGCTCCAGATAATAGGACAGAGCTCTCCTGACATTCAGGCTGTGAAGCCTTTGTTCCCCCAGAGTGGAAATATCAGTGAAAGAGACAGGGGAGAGTGATAGACTGATTAAATGTTATTGCTACGAGATGCCCTGCACATGTTATGACCTACTCCTTGTACTACTGATGTATATCCTATTATCCTTGTAACTCCCCGGGCTGCTCCTGAAAAAGGGACATCCAGGGCCCAGTGGGCATTCCTGGTCACCAAACTTCAATAAATAAATAAGGTGAAACTTGGAGACCACCTTAGGAAGGAATTTCCTATTTGTTCTGAGCTCAACCTTATCCTTGTGAAGGATAGTGTAGTTCGGCTCGGTGCGGAGTGCTTGCAGTTCTGAAATCTTTCTTGCAGAAGTGATAGCCACTAAAAATACTGTTTTTCAGGTGACATATCTTAGGTGGGCTATAGCCATGGGCTCAAAAGGAGGCCTCATGAGCTTAGCAGTGCAGAGATTCAGGTCCCAAGGAGGAACAGTTTCCCTAATTGGGGGTTGCAGGTGAAGGAGACACTACAAAACTTTTTTGAAAATGGGCATGGAAATGATGGACTTCTCTTTCCCAGTGGAGAGGTAAGCTGAGATTGCAGCTAAGTGGAGCTCCAGGGATGAGGCTTTAAGGCCTGATGGCTGTAAATGAACTAGGTAATCAAACAGGGAGAGGATAGAGGCCTTCAAAGGGTCTATTCTTTTCCCCTTGCACCAAATTGAAAATCTTTTCCACTTGGCTGCATAGGTTTTCTTTGCGCTTGGCTTTTTAACCATATGAAATGTGTTTAGAACTTGTTCTGAGTACTGGGAATCTGAAAATTCTAACTCCTCAAGAACCAGGCTTTGAGGTGAAGAGATTCCAGGTCTGGATGGGTCACTCCTACTTGAGGTAGGGTGAGGAGATAGTGACTCTGAGGAAGTCGAATTGGTTTCTTGCAAGACATGGCCATCAGGAGAGGGTACCAGGGCTGACTTGGCCAGTCGGGTGCTATGAGGATCATAGCTGCTGGATGATCCCTGAGCTTCAGCAGAACTTTTTATGAAGCAGAGGAAAAGGAGTGAAGGCATAAAGAAACTTCCCAGTCCAGTTCAGAGTTAAGGCATCTGCTGGAGAGCACCCACTGCTGGGGGCCTGCAGCAGTACAGAGGAAACTGATAGTTGAGGTGGGATGCAAATAGATACACTTGTAGTGTGCCCCACGTCCTGAAAACTGTGGCAAGGACTTGCCTATTCAGAGTCCGTTCATTCTTGGCTGATGCAGCTCAAAGCATCTGCCAGGGTCTTGTCCTTGCTAGGAAGGTGTATGGTAGAGAGGTTCAAATCCAGGGAATAGGCCAGGGTCCAGATTCTCATGGCTTCTGTGCACAGCACAGTCGACCTTGTGCCACCCTGCTTGTTTATACAGAGCATGGCAATGGTGTTGTCTGTTCTGATCTGAACAGTGTGCCCCTTGAGCTGAGGGACAAAAGCCTTCAGTGCCAGGTACACCGTCCTGAGTTCCAAAAGATTTATGTAGCTTGCGGATTCCTTTGGCATCCAAGTGCCACTTATTGAGGAGTTGTCCAGATGAGCTCCCCATCCCAGGAGGGATGCATCTGTGGTGATGATCTCTGAGGGACAGGACAACTGGAAGGGAATACCCACTGAGAGGTTTTCTTTTTCCATCCACCAGTCTAGCACCTGGAGCAGTGATTTTGTCACTGGGACAAGCTTGGACAGAGAGATTTTCTTTTGTGACCAGTGTGCTCGCAGGTGGAACTGAATGTTCCTCATCCAAAATCTTACTCCTAAAACTACAGCAGTCATGGAGGCCATGTGGCCCAGGGGCTTTAGAAAATGTCTGGCAGGCCTTGGCTGGCCTAGAAGAAAGGAATTTACTAGAAATAGAAAATTCTGAATCCTGTTTTGAGGAAGAAAGACTTTTGCCTGCTGAATATCTAAATCTGCTCCTATAAAGTTGAGGAGCTGAGAGGGTTCCAGATGGGATTTATTTTCATTTATTAGAAACCCCAGGGAGAACAGAGTCTGTTTTGTGTAGCTTAAAGCCTCTCTGACCTATTGAGGAGTTTTGCCCACAATGAGCCAGTCATCCAGATATGGATAGACTGAAATGCCTTGTTTTCGTAAGTGGGCTACCACTACAGACAGGCACTTGGTAAACACTCTTGGAGCCGAAGTTAGGTCAAAAGGCATGGCTGCAAACTGGTAGTGACCTGAATGCAGTCTGAACCTCAGAAACTTTCTCTGGGACTGCCTTATTGGAATATGAAAATAGGCATCCTTGAGATCCAGGGAGGCTAGCCAGTCTCCCTGCTGCAGAGAGTGCATCTCCATTTGGAGGGTTATCATCTTGAATTTTGGTTTCGGTAAGTGCCTGATCTTACTTCGGGATAGAGCTCTTGCAGCAGGCTATCACAATTAGGACTGTGCTGCAGGCACTAGGACCACACGGAAAAACCTCTGCCAGCAATCCCAGCTGGGGACCGCCCCTGAAGCCGGCCCCGCCCCGACGTCGGGCAGGGTACAAGAGGGGACGGACCCAGCTCCACCTCAGTTCTTTCCCACCGCGTACCACGCACGTGAAGAGCTACTGCTTGTGTATCACCAGCGAAATTATCTTCAATCAAGATTTTCTCTCGTTTTCAATGTTTTTTTTCCTTTCTTTTCAAGTCCTGATCTCTGAGCCAGTCAGGAGAACATTGCTTTGGTGGATGACCCTGCCAACTTGGACAAGGGGGTCCCCTTTCATCCGGAGCCTCCAGGTCAGACGCTAACAATGGATGCCTCACACCTGGGTTGGGGGGCTCATCTCAATGGCCACTGCATGCAGGGCGTCTGGTCAACCGAGGAAGAGTCTCTCCATATCAATGTCCTGGAAATGCGAACGATCCTCTACGCCCTTCAGGCGTTTCAAGAGGACCTGATTCCCGGCTCTCTTCTCATTCAGATGGACAACATGGTGGTCGTGTTCTATCTCAACAAGCAAGGAGGCACTCATTCCTATCCTCTTTGCCAGGAGGCGATGAGAGTCTGGTACTCGTCACTGGAACGGGGCCGCTGTCTATCCGCGGTTCATGTTCCAGGAGCCCTCAACAGTCTGGCCGACGATCTCAGCAGGTCATTGGCCAGAGCGCACGAGTGGAAATTACTGCAATCCGTGGCAGATTGCCTCTTCGGCAGAGGGGGCGTGCCCGATCTGGATCTTTGTGCCACCATCGCAATGCCAAGCTGCCGCTTTTTGCTCACGAGAGCCCGCGCCTGGCATTTTCTGGCCAGACGCATTGTCCCTTTGTTGGGCCGGGAGGTTTCTTTATGCCTTTCCGCCCTTCCCCCTCATCCAGAGGGTCCTGCTCAAGTTGCAGGCAGAGGGGGCACGCATGATCCTTGTGGCACCCTGCTGGCTCTGACAAATTTGGTTCCCACTCCTGCAGCAGTTGTCCCAGGAACCTCCACTCCCGCTGCCCCTATGCTCGCAACTGTTGTCCCAGGACCAGGGTTCTCTAGTCCACCCGGATCTTCGATCCCTGCACCTTCATGCTTGACTCCTTCAGACGTAGCACTGACTAGATACGGGGTTTCCCCGGAAGTGGCTGAGGTCTTGGCATCTGCACGCAAGCCCTCTACACGCTCGGCTTACTCCATGAAGTGGAAGCGTTTTTGCCTTTGGGCCTTGCCTCGGCATTTAGACCCAGTCACATGCTCTGTGAACTCCGCTTTGCAATACCTCCTCTCCTTGTATGAAAACGGCCTGAGCCATTCCTCCATCAAGGTGCACCTCTGGGCGATCTCTGCCTACCATGCTCTGGTGGGTGATAGAGCCTTAGCCCAACTAGATGTGGCCCGCACTTTTCTTCGGGGGGTCCTCCACATGCGACCTCCCATCAGGGACCCTATCATACCCTGGGACCTCCTTTTTGTGTTGGAGAAACTTACCCTTCCCCCTTTTGAACCCGCAGCGATGTGCTAGCTGCGGTATTTATCTTGGAAAGTTTGTTTTTTGGTTGCTGTTACTTCCACTCGACGAGTTTCCGAGCTGCAGGCTCTGATGTGTAAAGAGCCCTATTTGGTTTTTCATAGGGAAAGGGTTTCCCTCCGAACTAATCCCAAGTTTCTTCCGAAGGTGGTCTGGACTTGACCCTCAACCAATCAGTTGACCTTCCTGTTTATTTTCCTTCTCCCTCAATAGGGAGGTTCTCCTCCACACATTGGATGTCACAGGTCCCTAGTTATTACCTCAGTAGAGCAGAGTCAACACCATAAATCAGAGCAACTCTTGTGGCCTTTGCGCTACAACGCTTGGGTCAGCTGGTGTCCAAGCAGACTATTTCCAATTGGATAGTCCATTGCGTGTCGTTCTGTTACGAACATCATCACAAGCCCCTACCAGGTCCGGTAAGGGGTCACTCCACCAGGAGTGTTTCAGCTTCTTTTGCCCGCGATGCGAATGTAGCCATTGGGACATCTGTGCAGCCAGCGACCTGGAATCGGTGCATACCTTTGTCAAGCATTACAGCTTGGATATGTCTCCAGGCGCCGTGCTGGCTTTGGCCTGGCGGTTCTGCAAGGACTCTTGTCCTAAACAGCCTCTTGAGTCCGTATATTCCTCCTCCGGGGGGCGACTGCCTCTTAACCGGGGAACTGCTTGGGACTCAGTCCTAATTGTGATAGCCTGCTGCAAGAGCTCTATCTCGAAGTAAGATAGTACAGTTACGTAAGAACTTACCGTAACAGTAGATCTTCGAGAGGAGCTCTTGCAGCAGGCGCTGTTTTCCCTCCCACCTTCCCCCTCGGAGTGTGCAGGTTCCTTCTCTTCTCTCCTCTAGGATGAGCTTCATCTCCTTCTCGTGTCAGGCCATCTGCTGGGTACTGGCAGGAGAACTGAGGTGGAGCTGGGTCCGCCCCCTCTTGTACCCTGCCCGACATCGGGGCAGGGCCAGCGTCGGGGGCGGTCCCCAGCTGGGATTGCTGGCAGAAGTTTTTCTGTGTGGTCCTAGTGCCTGTGGCACAGTCCTAATTGTGATAGCCTGCTGCAAGAGCTCCTCTCGAATATCTACTGTTACGGTAAGTTCTTACGTAACTGTACTTTTTAGTACCTGAGGTCTAAAATAGGTCACCACTCCCTTTTTTTCTTTAATGTCAGGAAGTATCTGTAGTAGAGACTTTTTTCCATACTGTGAAAGGGGAACTCTTTCCACCAGTTTGGCTGACGGCAACGTTTTTACCTCCAGCGCCAACAGATATCTCTCTGGGGTTAGGGGGTTTGACACGGATGGCCAACAAAGGGGAGGACATTTTCTGAACTGTAGGAGCAGACCTTTTTCCACTATCTCCAAGACCCACTTGTCTGTGGTGATGTGGATCCAAGCTAGGAGGTAGAGGGAGAGCCTGCCCCCTACTGGGAGAGGGGAAGCGACCTATTTGCTGAAGTCAGGACTTAGACTTTGTGGCAGAAGCAGGAGTGGTAGTAGCTCTCCCCTGACCTCTCTTGTCTCTTCCCCTGAAATAGCCTCTCATTTGAGAGAAGTCCATGGGCATGGGCATATTACAGTATGCCCTGGGAAAGTAGCCCCTACCTCTGTTTCCCCTAGGCTGTAACTTCCGGGAGGTAGAAGCTTTCTGCTTTGCTGCATTACTTTCATAGGTGGACTTGTATTCCTCCACGTTTTTCATGTACGCCTCAGTTTTGTCCCCAAAGAGGGAATTATTTTCACAGGGGAAGTCCATAGCTTTGGACTGGGTGTCCTGTGATAAGTTTGTAGTTCATAACCATGCAAATCGCCTAAGAGAGATGGCCTGAGCCATGGATCTGGTGGCTGTGCCATTAGCATCTGTAGCCATGTGAAACTGGTATTTGGTTGCTTCCAATCCAGTCTTCACTGTATCAGCTATTTCCTGGGCCATCTTATCTGTTTTCTGGGTAAGGATGGTTTGGATAGAATGCCACAGTGCCTTCTGGTACTTGGCAGAGTATGCCAAGTATGAGGACAGGCGCAATAAAGAGAGGCTCTGGTATATGATTTTTTTAGCCATGGAGTCCAATTTTCTGGAGGTTGAGAGGTGAGAAGGACATTAGCCTTGTCGCAGGCTGTGGCCTGAACTTACTCTTTCATGACTAGGATGAATGTAAAGAAAGTCAGCCTCATTTTTGGCCAGCTGATACTTTCTATCCACTTTTTTATCCACTCCAGGCAGGGAAGTAAGGGCCCTTTAGGAGCTTCATAGTGGTTTTTTTTTAAATGATTTATAAGTACAGTACAATCTTTTGGGGAGGAGGAAAACCCATCATATTTCTGTAGTCTTCATCCTCACCCTCTGCAGACTCCTGGGAGGGCAGGTCCAGGGTGTCCACCACATGTTGCAAGAAGGTGAGGAGGGAAGAAAGAACATCCTGACCATCTGGAGAGGTGCCAAAGCCCAGATCAGGTTAAATATCTGGCTCCCAAGGGCTGGCCCTCTGACTTATCATTATTATCTTCATCATCATCCCCTTGAGCATAATAGCAGTGTGGCCCAAAGGTTGGGACAGAGCTGCTTTGATTAACAGGAGTGGAGGGGGCAGAGAAAAAGCCACCCATACTCTGTAATGTTTGATATACTGTAGGTGCCATGCCTTGGCCATCTCTTCTACAGGGGGTAAATCTTTGTCAGAGACCTTTCCTTTATCTTTAAGTGACTGACTGTTCTTTTCTTTAAGCTTTTTTGCCACTGGCATCTCCTCTTGCCTTGACGCGGGTGGGGCAGTGATATGTTTTTTTTTAGAAAGTTTTTCAGCAGGCACAGAATCTGCAACCTGTTCTCCATGTCTTATAGGCAGGTCACAATGAGAACTATTACTGTTTCGTTTATCTGACTTATTCTCTGAGGTTTAGCTAGGGCAGGGGACCCATCTTTAATAGGAGAAGCAGACTGAGAGGCCATGTCTACCAATCTTTGGACCCTATTTTTAACAGTTTTTGAACAGAATTTAGAGCAGATTGCACAATAATGATCTGGACCCAAGCACTGTAAATACAAGTTTTGGTTGTCTGCTTTAGCTTCCATACTTGAAGCAATTTTTAAAACCTGTAGGTCCAGTACTTTTCTTTGGCTTTTCTGACCTGCCAATTTGTCGAGAAAGCATTTTAAATGTGGTTCCCAAAAGGGAACTAAAGAGAATGTGGTTGGTTCCCTCACAGTAAAGAACTGTGTTTAAATTAAATTAAAATCAGTTGGAAAGTGAAGAATACAGCAGTTCCCATGAAAATACAGGAACCGGTAGTAAACTATGAAGAAAAAACATCGAAAATACCAAATGTGGTAAAGTTTTACCTCAGAAAAAGAGAAAAAGGAACCGCGGAAAACAGGGGAAAACGCGATTCCCTGGAACCCGTAGGGAACCGCTAAAAACTCCTAAAAGTAGTAAAAATAAGTAAAATACTCACAAACTCATCACAAAAGTCAAAGTTTTTAAGAAGAAAGTTGATCTTCCTGGACATAAAACCCACACCACTCATTCACACTAGTGGGACTATCCGGGAGGCGCTAGGACTGAGCGGGAGCCAAAACTCTTCAGGAGGGCCGGCGCCGAGAGACCACGATGCGAGCGCCGATGAGGACTGGTTTGCACCAACTAGGCTATCTCGGCATCGACCCTCCAACTGCCTCAGTTCTTTTTTTCCCACCATTGAGTGCACTTCAGTGACGACGCTCGCCCACCGGGAGTCAAATCTTCATGTCTGTATGACAGCGGCATTAGTCGTTCAGTTTTGTTTTTAGTATATTCCTTTATTTATTAAAAAAAAATGTTTTATTCATTTTTGACAAAAGATACAGACGTTTTCAGCCCACCTTCGATGGAGTCGATCATGAATGGGGCCGGTGACGGTAGGGAGGCTTCGCTTGAAAGCTGTTTCAGCAGCAGGGCTGGGTCCAGTCCGCAGCCCTTTATGGAGGAGGGTGTCTGACTACAGGCAGTCCAGTGCTCGGGTGGAAGGGCAGTCTTCTTGAAATCACAAAAAGAAGCGGGCCCATTCCCGATCGAGGTCGGGGACCTGGTACTGCTCGGCCTCAAGTTCTTCTTCATCCCGCCAGTCGAAGAAGAAGCGGTACCGCTCGAGGTCACCCTCTGGTACATCTGCATGGAGATCGTCAGTAGTAGGGGACAAGAGGCCAACCCCGGCTTCGTCGGGGTCACCTTCAGCATCAGTTCCCGGCGGCTGTGATCCTTGACTATGGAGTACTTCCCGCCCCCTGGGGGATCCTCCAGAGAGCAGTTTCATCATTGGGCCACTCTTATGGAGCAGTGGGTCCAGCAGTTGTACCAGCTTCCCGTGCCTGCGGAGCTGAGGCTTTCGGGCGGGGTGGTTGGAGCAACATAGTCACGTGACACCTTCTTCGGAGCCGTCGAAGCCACGCTCTCATGCTTCCCCCCCCACATGGCTGCGGCACAGGGGCCAGCACAAGTACTACCTTATCCTACTCATGCTTTCAGGTCTTCAGCATTGAGTGTCCCAGTGCTGGATTTGGGGGTCTTCAGGCACTAGTGCAGTGCCACCCACATCTTCGGTCTTGGCAGCGCCGCAACTGGTGCTTTCTGCACCAGTGCCGCCTCAGGTGCCAGGGTTTTCAACTCAGATTCAGGGAGCACCTCCTCCTGCTCTCTTTCCTCCTTTTCCTTTCTGTACTATCCCTTTTGGGCTAGTAGATAATATTGAGTCTGATCCTGATCTACGATTAGGGGACAATTTGGATGAGGATTCATCCTTTGGAGTGGAAAGTAAGCCCTCTACTTCAGCAGAGTCCTTGGTCGAGGACCTATCCTTTAAGTCTCTCCTGAAGAATATGAATTCCACCCTTTCTCTCCAGTCTTCTGAGGTCAATCCTGGGAAGCTGTTGCACCTTCAGTATCTGCATGTCCCTGAAATCCCTGTGGAATTGACCCCCCCTCCCCCAGTATGGCCCTCTTTTGAGAATCTTTCACAGATGGTGTGGGACAGGCCGGCGCTCATTCCTTCTGTGGTTAAGTCCATAGACAGGAAGTATCCTCCCCCCAAGGATAGGCCAATCCTTGCCTCTCAAGCCTTTGTGGATGCTGTAGTGGTCTTGGTAGAGAATGACAAAGCCATTCTCCCTCAGAAGTCTATAACTCGTCCAGTAAATAAAGAATCCTGTAAGATCGACACTCTAGGGAAGCAAGTGTTCACTGTTGTTGCCCTAGGAATGCGTATAGCTAGCTACCAAGGATATTTTTCTCAAAATGAATATACCCTTTGGCACTTGCTAAAAGCCACTGTGGAAGCTCTTCTGGAGTCAGATGTTAGTTCAGAGCTTCTCCAAACCATTACTAGAGGCATTGAGTCCAACAATCAGCAACTTAAGGCTGCTATGGATGCTTTTGACACTGCGAGAGCAGCAACAGCAGCTGGGATATGCATCCAGCGTCACTCATGGTTACGGACTTTGGGGTTCACAAATGATGTTCAACAGAGAGTCATGAATTTTCCATTTGATGGAGTTTATCTCTTTGGCCCACAAGTGGAGCAGGCACTAGAGGCCACTAAGAAAGCTAGGACTGCTATTAAGATGGCCAGACTGGCCCCTGCTGCCCCTCAGTAAGGCGGACATCGCTGGCAGTTTCATGACTGCCAGTCCTTTTGTGACAAAGGCTGAGGGGCCTTCAACAAGAACCAAGCCCCCCAGCCACAGAAGAAAATGCAGCAGAAGGCTCAGGGACGGAAGGCACCTAGTGCCCCCCCTCTGAAGACTTGGCCCAAGTCCCACCTCAGCT
Source organism: Neoceratodus forsteri (assembly GCA_016271365.2). Classification (NCBI taxonomy): domain Eukaryota; kingdom Metazoa; phylum Chordata; order Ceratodontiformes; family Ceratodontidae; genus Neoceratodus; species Neoceratodus forsteri. The sequence goes on from JADMNL010000022.1 coordinate 494,828,554, forward strand.
GCCCGAGGGGGGGGACTCTTCTTCAGCAGTAGGAGGCCATCTGACTTAGTTTTACAACCAGTGGAAGTCAGTCACAATGGACAAATGGGTCCTCAGGATAATTTGCGAGGGTTACTCTCTAAATGTTTCAGATACCCGTCTGGATCATCCACCCAAGCGACAGCCCAAACTGTCTGTCACTCAGTCAGACCTCCTTCCTTCCACGATTCAGGGCCTTCTGAACAACAAGGCAGTAGAAGTGGTTCCACAAGCAGGACAGAACACAAGTTTCTACTCCCACTACTTCCTAGTTCCAAAGAAAACAGGCAATATGCGCCCTATTTTAGACCTAAGGAAGTTAAACAAATTCCTCTTCAAAGAGAAATTCAAGATGATATCGCTTGGTATGCTCCTACCTAGTAGTAGTAAAAATCTTTATTTTTAGACAGAAGATAGATGGAATAACACATCATTAGGACATAGTCCTATTCACAAGGTGGTCCTGTACAAAGGAGTGTCAACAACCATACAATACAATACATATAAGTACAAATACCATTTTAAGTAATATACCAATTTACTTATACTAATACAATACCTCTGATTCATCCAAACGATTGGCTGGCTTCTCTAGACATGTAGGACATCTACCAACATGTCCCGGTGCACTCAAGCCACCACAAGTATTTCTACTTTGTGGCTCTGGGTCAGTACTACCAATTCAGAGTCCTGCCCTTTGGGCTGTCCTTGGCGCCGCGAGTCTTTACAAAGTGCTTTGCAGTACTCGCAGTGCATCTCAGGAAACTCTGAATTCAAGTATTCCTGTATCTGGACGATTGGCTCCTAGCAAGCTCCTCCAGACAAGGGATGCAGGAAGCAGTGGCTACGGCATCCAAGTTCCTCACATCCGTGGGAGTTCTGTGCAATCTGGAGAAATCACAGCTTCAGCCCTTCCAAGAACTCCTCTTCATAGGAGCTCTCTTGGACACCTCCAGGGCAAGAGCCTTCCTTCCAGAAGACAGGAGAAATGTTATCCTCCAGATGGCTCACTTCGTCAAGGAGCATGACTTGGCTCACGCTCTGTCAATGCAGTGAATGCTGGGTCTCATGGCGTCATTGGTGTTCACGGTGCCCCTGACTGGCCTGCATATGAGAACCACACAGTGGATGCTCAGTGGTCCCTGACCACTCATCCACAGTCCTATCACATCAAGGTGACGAAGCCCTTAATGAGGTCACTCACTTGGTGGAATCACGAGGACAACCTTCTTAAAGACTTTCCCTTTGCCCCACTGGAGACACAGATTGCCATCACTACAGATGCATCTCTGATTGGCTGGGGAGCTCACTGTCAGTATCTCCACACCCAGGGTCTGTGGAGCCAGGACGAGTCTCAGCTACACATAAATGTCCTGGAAGTGAGAGCTGTCCTGTACATTGTCCTAGCCCTGAAGGATATCCTCTGTCACAAAGTAATTCTTCTTCAGATGGACAACAAGGCAGTGATGTATTACCTCAGCAAGCAGGGTGGAGCACACTCTTACCCTCTGTGCAGGGAAGCCACGAGAGTGTGGGAATGGTGCCTCAAGCACAAAGCCCTGATCTAGGCAGTCTACCTACCAGGAATCCAGAATGATCTGGCAGATCGCCTCAGCAGAATGGAGGCAGATCCACATGAGTGGTCTCTCGACTCAAACATCGTGCAGTCGCTCTTCGAAGAGTGGGCTCTTCGGACCTGGACCGTTTTGCATCCCCACTCAATGCAAAGCTGCCTCTGTTCTGTTCAAGCAATCCAGAACCTGGCGTTTTCTGTCAGAATGCATTCAGACTGCAGTGGACAAGACATTTTCTGTACGCATTTCCTCCTATTCCCTTAATTCAGAGGGTGCTACTCAAGATGGAGACACAGAGGGGGAGAATGATTCTCATTGCCCCATACTGGCCTCATCAGATTTGGTTTCTGTTAATTAACAGATTATCAAAGGTTCCACTGAGACAACTACCACTTCAAATGGATCTTCTGACCCAGGGCCCAGTGGTCCATCCCAACCTGACCTCCCTTCATCTCCATGCTTGGCTCCTGAGGAGATAGAAGTAGGTAGATTCAACATCTCCCGTAGAGTCTGACATTCTCCTGGCAGTGCACAAACTGGCCACTAGGAAAACGTACACAGCAAAGTGGAAATGATTCTCCATCTGGTGTGCAAAGTCCTCCCTAGACCCCTTTTCTTGCTCACCAAACAAGGTATTGGAGTACCTGCTAGACCTGTCAAATGTAGGACTGTAATACTCAATGGTGAGTGCGATTTCGGCTTATCACAAGCCTATCCACAATGTCAGTGGCTCAGCTGCCCTTGGTTAAGAGGTTCCTTAAGGGTATTCTCCACACTACGCCACAAGTCAGGAGACCAATAGCTGCTTAGGATATCAACCTTGTGCTAGACATGCTCAATCATAAATCTTTCAAGCCTCTAGCAACCTGCGAGTTGAAGTTCCAGACCTGGAAGGCTGCCTTTCTTGTAGCCATTACTTCCATTCACAAAGTGTCCAAAATACATGCCCTGGTCACAGACACTCCATATACAGTGTTTCACAAGGACAAGGTGGTTCTCATAACTCACCCTAAATTTCTTCCAAAAGTAGTCTCGGAATTACATCTGAATCAGCCCTTGGTCCTTCCGACCTATTTTGTGAACTTTCAGAATGAAGGGGAACGTGCCCTACATTCTCTGGATGTAAAAAGGGTTTTGTGGTTCTACATCCACAAAACAAAAGAGATCCACAAATCCAAGCAACTCTGTCTCATTCAGCATGGCCCAGCTGGGTCAGCCTGTTGCCATCAGGTGCATTTCGGCATGGCTGGTAGCATGTCTCTGCCATTGCTGTTCAATCGCGCAGGTCAAGCTAGAAGGCAGGGTGTACGCCCACTCTACCAGAGCAGTTGCGGCATCTCTGGCAGAAATCTGGAACATGCCCACTGCAAACATCTGCAATGCAGCTATTTGAAGCTCTGTGCACACCTTTGTGAAGCACTATGCCTTGGATGTCCATGCCAGACAGCATACGTCCTTTGGCAGAACAATCCTTAATGGACTTCTGTCCTAAGTGAGCTCCTTTCTCTCCTGCCACCCTCCTGGGGGGGTTATTTTGGCTCGGTACTCTCCCACTAGTGGTGTGAATGAGTGGTGGGGACTTTATGTCCAGGAAGATATGTAAATTATGTACCTTCCGTAATTCTTGATCTTCTTGGACAAAGACTCCGCCACTCATTCACACGCCCACCCACCATCCCCCAAGCTCACTTATCTTGTTTCTGGTCTTCACTCCCTCACTGACTGGGCTGTGAAGACACTATTGAATTGACCCTGCTCCAGAATCCCGGGCTCAGGCAGCCTGCGTCATTCACGATGCTCATGCTCCAGGCACTCCAGCAAGCGGTGCCAATACTGCCATTCCTCATCCTCCTTGGCCTCTTCAGGCTAGGAGAGGCACCAGCTCAAGATTTGTTGGTGCTACAAAAATCCTCATATGGCAGCAGATCTGGCTGACCCTGATTAAGCCTGATTATAGGCAGTATAGCACAGTGGTCTAAGGCTCTGAGCTGCAAATCTGGTGACATCCAGCAGACCAGACCTGGGTTTGAATCCCACAGCTTCCACTTGCATACTGTGTGACCCTGAGCAAGTCACTTAACCTCCTTGCGCTCCCAGGTCACTCCTGTAAAAAAGCTTTCAGCTTAGTGTGCTATACCTGGTTAAACAACTAAATTAAAAAAAAAAAAAAAAGCCGATTTTGGCTGCCCCGGCCCATCCTTGGATGCCACTAGCGGAGCCGCAGCAGACCATAGAAACATAGAATTTGACAGCAGATAAGGACCACTTGGCCCACCTAGTCTGCCCATTTCCCTACCTACCGGATAAGCTGCAGATCCTAGTTAACCAACAGCCTATTTCTTCCTACCTCCCACAAGATATGTCTTCTGTCTGTCCCGTGCATTCTTGAATTCTCTCACAGTTTTAGACCTCACAACCTCTCAGGAAGGCTGTTCCATGCATTCACCGCCCTCTCTGTGAAAAAAAATACCTCCTCATATTGCCCTTGAGCCGTCCCCCCTCTATCTTCAAATTATGTTCCCTTGTTCTTGCACATCTCTTTTTCTGAAAGATGCTACCCTGCCCTGACAAGAACCGGTTCGTTCAGTCTCAGCTCAGGCCACACCAGCCTCTCTGCCAATCCTGGTGGAGCCGCCACCCAAACAGCTGATGTCCAGTGCCCCTACTAAGGAATCCTGGCCAGGCAAAGAGTTGCCTCATTGGCCGTCAGTCACCGTCACCCCAGACTGCCTTTGCCGGGTGAGTGGGGACTCTGGTGGGCGCCTGCTTTTTCATGAGTCCTCAGAATCTGAGGGGTCCTCCCTCCACTCCCACCCATTGGACGTGGAGTCAGTAGGGGACTTATCTACAGACCAGGGTCCTACTTCCTTCATGGGCCTTTTCCGTTTGATTTCTGATTAGACAGGTCTCAAGCTGGAGCCAATCCAAAAGTGGAAGCGGTACCCACTTACTGAGATCCTCGACTGGGGGGATACCCCCATGGATGCCTTCCTGGTCCAGGACGCCATTCTCAGTCCTGCCTTGGAACTGTGGCAGCATCCAGCATCTTGTCCTGCACCATCAGCCCAGATGGCCTGCAAGTATGCGGTCCCTACTGGATCCCTGTTGGGATTCATGGAGCATCCCTTAGCTGAGGGACTCATTGCCAACTGTTTCCGGTGCATGGGCAGTGTCAGGGATGTGGACAAACTTTCCAACAAGGAGTCCAAGAAGTTGGACCACATAGCAAAAAAAGTGTATGCTGCCTCTTTGCTCGACCTTCAGCCCTCCTGATGGTCCATTTCTTTCATGCTCTCCTGGGGTCCCTGGATGAGGTGCTCCCCCACCTCCTCATTGACCTGCAAATGACCATGAAGCAGGTACAGGATCAGGGATGCACCGTTACAAAGCAACAGTTCCAAACAGCCATGGACCACAGGGACTCCTGTGCTCGTTCTGTGGCCACAACAGTTGCCATGTGCCGCAGGGCTTGGCTGCACAACTCCACCTTCACAGTGGATACGCAGCACAAGTTGGCAGAAGTTCCCTTCTTGGGGACTGACTTGTTCAGGCCTGGGGTGGAGGGGCACCTCACCAGAATCAAAAAGTCCGCCACCTTGGACTTGGTGATTTCTGCCCAGAAGGACTCTAAGGGCTCCAAACCTTCTAAGAAGCCCTTTTGGCCCACCTCTGCCCCCATGGCCAAACCTGGCCAGCAAGAAGCCTGGCACCCACGGCCCAAGTCCATGGCCTCGGTCATCAGGAAGCCTGGAGGACATGGTCCCTCAGCTGGGCCCTCTTCCTCCACTTCAAAGCCTGCCCAGTGACAGGATGGGGTTACCCTCCCCTCTCTGTCCTGACCCCCCTGGATCCTCCCGTGGAGAGACGGCTCCACCACTTCCTTTCCACCTGGTTCGATGTTACCATGGACAGGTGGGTTCTCGATGTTGGCGGCCAGGGTCTACCTCTGGAATTCAAGGCTTACCCACCCAGCCGAGCCCACACCCCATGGAAGGACATGGTGTCAGTCGATGTTAAGTTGGCCCTTCGGGGCAACATTGCCCAACTCCTTCACAAGGAGGTAGTGGCTCCTGTCCCAGACCCCCACCTCAACCAGGGTTCCTCTCCAGGTACTTCCTGGTACCAAAACAGACAGCGCCCCATCTTAGGTCTGCACGACCTGAACAAATTCCTCAGGTCCCACACTTTCAGGATGGTAACTCTGTCACAAATCATACCATCTCTTGAGCAAAACATCTGGTTTTGCTCTCTGAATCTCCAGGATGTGTTTCCATGTCCCGATCCGTCCATCTCTCCAGCATTTCATCAAAACAGAGAAACTGATACCAGAAGGTGACCATAAGAGCAATCTAGTCTACCCGATATGGGTAACAACCCCCCTTTTTCTATCCTTTGTGTGAAATGATGCCTGTGTCCCTGTCCCAGGCGTTTATGAACCTGTTTACCATTTTGGCCTCCACCACTTCCCGGGGCAGGCAAGTCTATGGGTCAACCACCCTCTCAGTGAAGAACTTCCTAACATTGGTCCTGAATTGCCCACCCTTGAGCCTGTCGTGTCCTCTAGTTCTGACGCTTTTTTCTCCTGAAAAAGCTCATGTACTCCTACCTTATTTATACCCTTGATATAGTTGAATGTCTCAGTCCTGTTCCCCCCTCCCTCCCTCTGCTCCAGAGAGTACATGTTGAGCTCCTTCAGCCTATCCTCATATGCCATTTGATGCAGACCCTGAATCATTTTTGTGGCTCTCCGCTACACCATCTCAATCCTATCAATGTCTTTCCTAAGGTGCAGCCTCCAAAACTGCACGCAATACTCCAGGTGGCACCCTGTAAAGTGGCACCTCCCTTCTGCGACTCGTGATTCCCCTCCCTATGCAGCCCAGCATACCCCTGGCCTTTAGCGCCACCTTTTCACACTGCTTCCCCACCTTTAAGTCATCTGATATAATGACTCCTAGGTCTTATAGAAACATAGATTCTGTTGGTAGATAAGGACCATAAGGCCCACCTAATCTGCCCATTTCCCTACTCACTGCAGCAGCCCCAGATCCTATTTGATCTGCGGCTGCAGCAGTGGTTGGTGCATGCCAGCTGCTCCCCTTCCAGGTAGTATCCCACCTTGGGGTTCCCTTGTCTAAGTGCATGACCTTGGACTTTTTTGCGTTAAACTTCAACTGCTGGGTGTCTGACCACTCCTCGAGTTTCCTTAGGTCTGATTCCATGCTCTTGACTCCTTCTGGGGTGTCCACTCTGTTGCAGATCTTGGTGTCATCTGCAAACAGACACACCTTCCCATCCAATCCATTACCCATGTCGGCTATGAACACATTGAAGAGCAGGGACCCCAGCACCGACCTCCGAGGCACTCCACGAGCCACTTTCCTCTCTGTTTATACCACTCCATTTACCTGCACCCACTGTGTTCTTCCCTTCAGCCAGTTGCTTATCCCAACCCACCACTTCCTTACCTATGCCAATGTAGTCCAGCTTCTTTACCAGCCTTCTGTGTGGAACCGAGTCAAAGGCCTTACTTAAGTCCAGATAGATCACATCCACTGCTCCCCCTTGGTCCACTGCCTTTATTACCCAGTCAAAAAAGTCAATCAGGTTTGTCTGGCATGACTTTCCAGCCGTGAAACCATGCTACCGTGCTGTTTTGGGTCCTGTTGCCCAGCGGATTCCAGATGTGCTACTATTCTTTGTTTGAGCAGTGTCTCCATCAGTTTTCCTACCACCGAAGTGAGGCTCACTGGATGGCAATTTCCAGCCCCCTCCCTGAGTTGTGAAGTGGGACCATTGCCCTCTTCCGGTCTTCAGGCACTGTCCCATTTTCTGGTGATTTGGTGAAGAGCTCCACAGGGGCTCTACTATCACACTCCCCAGTTCCTTGAGAACTCTTGGGTGAATCTCATCTGGCCCCCTCCCAACATGGTCTTGTCCACCTTTAATTTATTTAGGGCTTCCAATACTTGTCCCTCTGTGAAGGGTCTCGAGTCTACCCCTGGTCCCTGGGTGCAACTGCTTTGCAGGTTTAGGCCGTGCCCTGCATTCTCCCTAGTTATCATGGAACAGAAATATTTATTTGGGACTTCTGCCTTCTCTTCTAGCCCCCCTCCTGACACTGCTAGCCTTACTGTTCCTCCTTTAGTCTTTCTCCTTTCTCTTATGTACCTAAAAAAAAAAAAAAGATTTTGTCTCCTCCTCTAACACCCTGTGCTATCCTTAGCTTGGTGTGAGATTTAGCTTTTCTTATTACTTTTCCCACTTCCCTCTGTGCAGCTATGCAAGTTTACCTGTCTTTATCCTTGTTTGATGCCTTAAGTGTCTTGTAGGCCTTTCTTTTCTCCCTTACTATAGTAGCCACCTCCTTGGAGAACCAAAGGGGTTTCCTTCTCCTATTTGCCTGGCTGATTACTGCTCGGTTACTTCCTTGATAGCTCCCTTGAGGTTCTCCCACATTTTCTCCACCCCCTACCCCTCTGTGCCTGAGTTTCTCTGCTAGGCTGGTTCTCATTTTGGAAAAGTCTGCCTTTCTGAAGTCCAAAACTCTGATCTTGGAATGGTTGGTATCCATAGTTGTGTTGATTTGGAACCGACCATACAATGGTCACTGTTGCCAAGATGGCACCCTACCTCGATCCTTTCTGCCCTGTAACTGTTGGTCAGAACCAAGACCAAGACAGCTCCACCTCTGGTTGGTGAGTCAACAAGTTGCTTCAGCCCGGCTCCCTGTAGGACCATTACAAATTCCCTGCCTCTTGTAGTTGATGCTGTCTGATAAGTTAAAATCCCCTACTGTAATTGCCTTGCCCTTGTCCACCATTTTATATATCATCTCCAATGTTTCTTTGTCCCCATCTTCACCCTGCGACAGGGACCTGTATATAACTCCTAATCTAATGGCTACCCCGTTCCCTGACTCAACTGTTATCCACAGTGCCTCAGTGTCACCTAGGGTCCCCTAGATTTCTGTGGTTTTGATTTTGTCATGGATGTGCAGTGCTACACCACTCTCTTTTTTCCATTTCTGTCCCTCCTGTACATGTTGAATCCAGGAACGGCCATGTCTCATCCATGGCTTCCTATGAACCAAGTTTCCATCACAGCCACTAAGTCTAGTTCATCCTCTGCTACAGTGGCTGTGAGGTCAGGGATTTTGTTAGCCAGGCTTCTGGCATTAGTTACCATTCCCTTCCATGTGCTAACCTCCTTCTTTTTACAAGCATAATTGCTCTCCGAAGTCCTCCTTACTGTAGTTTCCATGATGGAACTCCTTGGCTCCAGGTCATTAAGACTGCCTCTTTCCCATAATGCTTCTGTCTTCCTTGGAGTAGTTTTCTTTTTTCCCTCCCTGTCTCCATAGTGTACTGTATGTTCCTAATGCATTTGGAACATCTTTGTGGGATTTTGCAATTTGTGTCACATGTGCTACTTGTGATGCAGTGTCCTGGCTCTGATCGAGTAACCTTTGATGGGGGAAGGGCATCTGCTAGCCCATATGACGCGATGGGCACAGGTTCCTCCAACTTCGAGCAGATGGAACCCTCTACGAGTTGCAGGCCATGCCATTCAATCTGCCCTCAGCCCCTAGGGTCTTTACCAGATGCGTAGCAGTGGTGAATGCCCATCTGAGGTGCTGGGGAGTCTGGGTATACCCCTACTTGGATGACTGACTCATCGCAGGTCCCTCTAGGCAGGTGTTGGAGCAGTCCAGGGACCTGGCCCTGCAGACCTGCACCTCTCTCAGCCTCCTAGTTATCGAGGCCAAATTGGAACTCTTGCCCTCGCAGGTGATTCACCTCATTGGGACAGAGCTTGACTCTTGCAGAGTTAGAGCTCAACTCCTGGTATTTTGGGCAGTTGCACCCTGCACAGGACCTCCTGCATCTATTGGGATACATGGCAGCCTGCACCAGCATGGTCTGTTGGGCTCGCTGGAGAAATGTGCTCCCTGTAGTGGGAGCTGGTCAGCCAGTGGTCTCAGCACAGGGGTCACTTCAACCAGCTGGTCACTGTGACCCAGCAGATGTGGGACGTACTCCAGTGGTGGTTAGTCCCAGAACATCTGCAGGAGGGTATCCCATTTGTCCATCTGGAGCCAACAGTCATCCTGATGACTGATGCCTCTCTCATGGGCTGGGGTGCCCACATGGGGAACACAGAGTCCATGGGCTCTGGACCCCCAAGGAGTCCCGATGTCACATCAACCTGCTGGAGCTCAGGGTGGTTTGGCTGGCACTGACCACCTTTGCTCCGCATCTGAGGAGTCAGGTGGTTCAGGTCCAGATGGACAACACCACAACCTTGTACTACCTCAACAAGCAGGGAGGCACACATTCCCTTCCCCTGTGCAGGGAAGCTCTCTGCATCTGGACCCTTGTGTGCAGCCTGGAGGCCGATCTCTTGGCCATCCATGTGGCCAGTGTCTCCAGCCAGCTGGTGGATGCTCTCAGCCAGGTGGGCGAGGCATCTCATGAGTGGTCTCTCCATCCCGTGGTAGTGCACAGTCTGTTCTCCCAATGGGGCACCCCTCTGTTGGACCTGTTTACCTCCAGTGAGGACGCAAAGCTGAGGCTGTATTGTGCCCAACCCCCTCAGCCGGGAACGCTGCAGGGGGGTGCCTTCTTGAGGCTCTAGACCCTGGGCCTCCTTCATGTCTTCCCCCCTTTCCCTTGATCCACAAGGTGCTGCTCAAGGTGCAGCGTGACAAGGTACAGGTGATCCTGGTGGCTCCAGGCTGGCTCTGCTAGTTCTGGTATCCCAATCTCCTCAGCCTCAGTAGCAGCCTCCCAAGCCAACTTCCTCTTCGCCCAGGCCTGCTCTCGATCCATCAGAGAAAGGTACTCCAACTGGAACTTCAATCCCTGCACCTGACAGCCTGGTTCCTAAGTGGCTAGAGTTCCAGGCTTTGGGACTCTACTAAAATTTCCTTAATGTTTGCCTTCAAATGGAAGAGGTTCTCCATTTGGTGTCAGGGCAAGGGGCTGGCCCCTTTGTCCTGTCTGGTGGCTAGCATCCTTAACTGTCTCTGGTCCCTCTCCCAGTCGGGCCTCAGGTTGATGACCCTTAAGGTGCACCTGGCAGCCATCTCTGTCTACTGGGTGCAGGCCGGTTAGCAGTTAGTGGCACAGGCGAAGGTGGTCTGGTTCTTTTTCAAAGGCTTTGGCCACATTTCCCCTCTGGTGCGTGAACCACCACCACCTTGGGCTCTGTTGCTGGTTTTGGCAAAGCTCATGGGCAAGCCATTCGAACCAATGCACAGGTGTGAGATGTCACACCTGTCATGGAACACCAGCTTTCTGGTGACTATCACATCAGCCAGAAGGATCAGTGATCTCCAGCCACTCTCAGTGGAGTCTCCATACCTGGTCGTCCACAGGGACAAGGTTGCTTTCGCCCCACACCAAAGTTCCTCCTGAAGGTTGTGTCTGATTTTCACCTTAATCAGGTGATTAATCTTCCAGAGTATTTCACCAACCACACCTCGGAGGCCAAGCACAGGCTCCATACGTTGGACCTGTGGTGAGCACTAGCCTTCTATAAGGAGCGCACGACTGAAATTCAGGGAGAGGTTTGCCAGCTATTTGTCACCTACGCTGAAGCTGCACCTGGCAGACTGGCCAATAAGTGGACAATTGGCAAGTGGATTATTTCCTGCACTGACCTCTACTATTGGTTGGTGGGTAGGGAGACTCCCGTTGGGCTAGGGGCTCATTCTACCCGTCATACTGCTGCCTCGGTGGCTGCTTCCAGGGATGCCCTATCCAAGAAATCTGTCAGGCTGCTACCTGGAAGTCGGCACACACCTTCATTTCCCACTACCACATCTACCTTGAGTCACGCCGGGATGCTGGTTTTAGGGCCTTAGTTCTCCAGTCCTTATTTCCTAAGAAGGGGGTGTGTGCCTTGCCTCCCTCCTCCCAGAGAACTCCTAGGAGTCTGCCAGAATGTGTGGATAAGAACACCTTATCCACATCCCTAGAAAAACAAGTTACTCCCCTGTAACAGTAGATCTTCCTCAGGGTGATCTCTTGTAGCAGGTAATACACTTGGATCGTCGCCAGAGGGTCCTGTGGTACACGGCAGCTCTTCTAGCAGTCTTTCCCAAGCCCGCCCACACATGACATCATCTTCCTGTTTCCTATATAAAAGTGGGCGGTCCCTGGTATCATCAGCTCATTTTCCCACCTTCTTCAGCTTGCATGCAGCAGCTAGTGCAGAGAGCAGTAGTCATCAACAAGAACTTGAGCTAGAAGCAGAATTTTTCCGTTTCACAAATTACATCAACAAATGTCCAATGAATCTACAAGCAAGTCAGTGCTATTTTGCTCCTGTCATTGTGGTAGGAAAATCTACCGCTTCAACAATCACACCATTTGTGTTAGGTGTCTGGGGCCCACACAAGACACCATCTCCTGCTTTCACTGCCAGGAATTCAACCTGACAATCTGTCGATGATGGCTGCAGGAGATAGAATCCTACCTTATGGAGCAGAAATTGTCTCTACTGGAGAATCAGGGGGCCTGTTCCAAGGGCTCCCCATCCACTGATTCTCATGAAAAGCAGAAAAAAGAGAAGGAGAAGCCCTCCTCCTCCTATTTAGGCAAATGCTTGTCGATGGCCACCATCACTGGTGCTCCACCATCAACGATGCCCTCCAGACCTGCCTCTTTGTCAACGGGTGTTTTCACCCTCTCATCGATGGTGCTTTCTAGCACTTTTATGGCAGTTCCTGAAGACCCCTATGAAGGTTCCGTTGATGGCAGATCATTTCCCATCAATGACATCTTCATTTAAACATTCTAAGGCTACTTCCCTTGCTGCCCCATTGACGATGGGGCACACTCCGATGGGGAAACCTACTGCCTTTGCAATGCACACTGCCCCACCTTCACAGGCTTTCTCTCACAGGTGCCAGATGGATAGAGATCAGGACCCTGGGCTTTACCATCCAGGTGCTAGACCTGCATATACTCGCACATCCTGTTTCCTCTACAATTCCCTTGGTTTCTCAGAAGCCTCCACTCCCTACCCCTCCTCTCTCAGTGGACGTGGCCACAGTGGAACAGCAGGTTCTAAAAGCAATGAGGCAGTCTCAGGCTCCCGTCTCAGGGGAGGCAACTTGTCCTTCCCGTTCTTCTGCCTCACCGCCTAAACCCTTCCAGGGGGACAGGGTCCCTCCCCTCGCGTGGGTGATTACTTATCTGATGAGGCTGAATTTTCAGCAGATTTCACCGGAGATATTTGAGAATGTGGACTTACCGGACCTGGATTCCTGGCCTCAGTCCCCTCTTTTCACTATTTTCTCACTAAACGAGGACCTCTCCTGCCAGCAGCTGCTTCTCCTCCTGATGACCCATCTTTTCACGAGATGATGATCCAAACCCAAAGAGTCATGGGGTTTTCGACTACTGAACATGATAAACAAAGAAAGGACATGGCGGACTACCTAGAACTGCCAGATGAGCATGTCATAGTGGTACCCCCACTTATACAAACTTACCAAAATGCTATGCTAAGCAGCCTGGACTCAGTCTTCAACTGTCCTGGCCATTCCTAGGAAAGTGGATCACCTTTATCAGGCTCCTCTTGATCATCCTTTTCTGTCAACCAATCCTGAAGCAGATTCTGTAGTAATTACTGCGGCTCATGATCGTACTAAACGACCGAAGCACATGAGCTCCTTACCACCTGATAAGGACTTCCCGTAGGATTGATTACCTAGGGAAAAGGTGTTCCAAGGAGGTACCATGAATCTTAGGATTCTAAATTATATGGGACACATGGTCAAATACCAATGTGCCCTCTGATCTTGTGCATTAGAAGTGGTCAACAAACTCTCTCCTTCTCAGGAGAAAGACCAGTTGTTGGCTACTATATCTACTGGCAACTCCATTTCCTGACACCTACTTTGTTCGGGTTGTGAGGTGGTCAATACTTCAGCCCGTATGTCAGCTACTGGGATTACCCTCTAATGCCATGCCTGACTTCAGGTCTTGGGGTGTACTACAGATGTGCAACATGAAGTTGTCAGTGCCCCCTTTAATGGGTCAAGCTTTTTGGTCCACATATTCAAACACTTTTAGACAATCTTCAGTCTTTAGGATGGACCCTACATACCGTACATGGCATGTACCATACATCACAACCATCGTATCATCCCTAATCATCCTTTCATACAAAGAGAGGTGGTAAATACAGAGGCAGATCCCAGGGTAATTCCCAGCCCTCTTCCAGGATCGCCACTTCTACCACTATGGGCTCCCGCTCTCATCCTCCTGGTGGAACCGGGCAGTCCGCCTCACAGTGACCAACTAGGATATTGCCCAGGCTTCCTCAACCAGGCCTCGGAAGCTGTGGGCGGTCAATTTGCCCTCCATTTAGAGGCTTGGCAAATGATCACGTCAGACGAGTGGGTACTTCAGATCATTCAGATAGGTCATACACTGGAACTCACCTCCATGCCCCCCCCCACCCTGTCCATTACTCACCAGAACACATTCCTATTCCCAAGGAGAAACTCCAGGCTCTTCGCTCAAGAAGGCCATCTATCCTGTCCCTCCATCAGAGCACCAACAGGGATTTTATTCCCACTTCTTCCTGGTGCCCAAACGAACTAGAGATCTCACACCTATACTATATCTCAGACAACCGAATCTACACATTCAGTACAAAAGGTTACAGATGGTCACCTTAACATCGATAATGCCGATATTAAAACAAGGGGATTGGCTAAGTGCATTAGACATATCCCCATTCACCCGGCCCACCACCGGTCTCTACGTTTTTACCTGCTAGGACAACATTACCAATTCTGGGCACTCCCGTTCGGTCTTTCATCTGCCCTGAGAGTGTTTACCAAGTGCCTAGCAGTAGTGACAGCTGCCCTACGACAGAAAGGGCAGTTCATCTTCCCATATCTGGACGACTGGCTGATAAAGACAAGTCCAGAATGTCTCTGCTTTCCTCCCTTCAAGCAACCCTTACTCTGTTTCACTCCCTAGGGATTACAGTCAACTGGCCAAAATCCAACTCGACCCCTACCCAGTCGCTACAGTATATAGGAGCAGTCCCAGATACCGCCTCCACCAGGGCTTACCTCCCTGCCGCCCGGCAAGACAAGCTTCTGTCTCTGGCTTCCCAGATACAAACTCAAAAAGTTATCACAGCCAAACAACTTTTAGACCTTCTAGGACATAAGGTCGCTGCCATCCCTATGGTAGCATTTGTCCATTTACATATAAGACCAGTCCAATGGACTCTCCAAAACCAATGGTATTAAAGAAACGGAGACTTTGAAGACAAAGTCAGAGTCACTCTCGCCCTACGGTTGGCCCTGTCTTGGTGGACCTAATGTGCCAACTTCTCTCAAGGCATGCCATTCCAATCTCCCCCCACCCTGGCAGACGTTGACCATGGATGCGTCCCTCGAAGGGTAGGGTGTGCACCTGGGCCCCTATGGAACACAGGGCAGGTGGGTCCCAAACTTCCACTCTCCCTCACATAAATCTCCTGGAAATGAGGCGGTCTGCCTAGCCCTTCAGGCTTTTCAGACCCACCTTTCCTCGGGACCTCTGCTGATCCAATCAGACAACACCTCAGTGGTATTTTACCTCAATAAACAAGGAGGCATGAAGTCCCACACTTTCTGCAGAGATGAGATGACGGTTTGGCAGGAAGCAATATAGCAACACCTGTCATTTACAGCCGTCCCTCTACCGGGACGCCACAATACCCTGGCCTACGTTCTCAGTCGCCAGTCCTCCACACACGAATGGACACTTCATCACAAAGTTCTTCAGAGAATCTTTCACTTGTGGGGGACCCTGCATCTGGACCTATTTGCCTCCCCCGTCAATCACCGTCTTCCCCAAATACTATTCCATTATCCCAAGCAAAAGGGGACGGTCAACCGATGTCCTGTCCCAGCAATGGACAGGACTCTTCTTATATGCTCCCCCCCCCCCGTCCTGCTCCTACAACGGACTCTGCTAAAACTACAACTCGAACCTGCCACCATGATCCTAATAGCCCCTCTGTGGCCTCAGGAGATGTGGTTTCTCCTACTTCAACAGTTGTCAGTGGCGGAACCCATTCCATTACCAATCCGGTCAGACCTGTTGACTCAAGATCAGGGAACCCTCCTTCATCCCAATCTGAGATCACTACACCTCCACACTTGGCTCCTGAGGACGCTGTCATAGCCCATCTCCAGGTCTCTTCCCCTGTGGCCAATATTCTATTAGCCTCGCATAAACCAGCAACAAGGGAAACTTGTAATGCTAAATGGAAACGCTTTTCCATTTGGGGCCGTTTCCCAGTCCTTGGACCCCTACTTATGTCCACTGACCACTGTCCTGGGTTACCTGGCCTCTCTTGCTGAGACAGGGTTAAGCTAATCCTCTATTAAGTTCCATCTGGCCTCTATTTCAGCCTTCCATGAACCCCTGGATGGAAGATTACTGTATCAACATCATCTAACCAAAATGTTTCTAAGAGGAATGTTACATACCAAATCTCCCATTAGATGACACACAGCGCCATGGGATCTGAATTTTCTTTTAGAGAAACTGACCCTTGAACCCTTTGAACTGGCATCCTCTTGTAACCTCCGTTTTCTATCCCGGAAGACATTATTTCTAGTGGCCTGTACTTCAGCTTGGTGTATCTCCGAGCTTCATGCCCTCGTGTAAAGAGCCTTACCTAATCTTTCACAAAGACAGAGTGACACTCCGGACAAATCCCTCCTTTTTGCCTAAGGTGGTCTCAGAACACAGCTTTAATCAGTCTATAGAGATGCCAGTATATTACCTTGAACACTCCAATCGAAGTGAATACCTCCTACATACTCTAGATGTCCATCGTATATTACGATATTGTACTAATCATACCAAATCGATTAGAAAGACCCCTCAACTTTTTGTCACCTTCGCCTCTAACGGGGAAGGTCTCCCGGTCACTAAACGAACCCTCTCTAGTTGGCTGGCACACTGTATCATGTTGTGTTACAATAAATATGACAAACCATTGCCTGGACCTGTTCAAGTCCATTCAACCTGAGCTATGGCCACCACATCGGCCTGTTTCAGAGGGGCTTCTATCGCAGAGATCTGCAACACTGCCACGTGGTCCACAATACACACCTTTATGAAGCACTACAACTTAGACGTTGCTTCACGCTGTAGGGCGGCCTTTGGCCAAGCTGTCCTACAAAGCCTTCTATCATAATTCCACGCTTCTTGGGTTCACTGCTTGGGAATCATCCCAAGTGTATTACCTGCTGCAAGAGATCACCTCATGTAAGATAGTACAGTTACATAAAAACTTACCATAACAGTAGATCTTTGAGGGGTATCTTTTGCAGCAGGTATGATCCCTTCCTCTGTCCCCCTCCTTCTCTAGAAGAACAACTTCTGATTCAGTTATTTATGGGATGAGATACCTATGGTACCTTGGATCTCCCTTGGTCCTCGCTTAACAAGCTGACTCTGGCGGGAGATCTAAGGATACCAGGGACTGCCCACTCTTGTATAGGAAACAGGAAGATGATGTCATGTGTGGGCGGCCTCTGGGAAAAGACTGCTAGAAGAGCTGCCATGAACCACAGCACCCTCTGGTGACGACCCAAGTGTATTAAATGCTGCAAGAGATACCCCTCAAAGATCTTCTGTTACGGTAAGTTTTTACGTAACTGTACTTTCAAACAACATGAAATCATGCTGTATTCTGACAATATGCAGTATGCCCCAGCACTAGAACTGCTCCAGAGAACACAGAGTTAACTCTGTACCAGAGCATAGAACGTTGAGCTCGTGCTTGGTTCAAGCCCCTATCTGCTGCACTTCAAAGTGCAACCGTCAGGCCGGCCCGGTGGCGTGGAGGGCTGAGGTGCTGGCACCTTACCTCATGCTAAGCCGGCGACCCGTGTTCTGGAACAACCACGGGCCTTCGGGGATCAGCAGGGGGGGAGGAGAAGGATTGAGCATCCGATGGACTGCTCTCCTTCTCTGGGAAGGGGGGTTCTCGATGGTCAGTGCTTGCTCACCCCCTGGCGGAGGCTGGAGGGCAGGGCACCGCCCCACAAGTAGGGGAAGAGTTGGGCCAGACGTCTGGAAGGAGTGCGTGCGGATGCATGCGCGCTCCACTCCACTGACGTCATGGCAAGGTCCCAACCCCTGGGAGAATAGGAGGAAAAAAGGACACTGCCGAGCAGGAAGGCAGAGGGTGCCTCGCAGGCTCTGCCCCCAGCTAGCCATGGTGCTGGCCACCTAATCCGGTCCTCGGTGGGGGAGTCTGACTCCTCACCGACCCCGCCGGGGGGGTAAGCCCTTGGGCTAGGTCAGTGTTGGTTGGTGGACGCCGGGGGACGGGGCTGGGGATGCCCTCCAGATGTAAGCCGGCAGCAGGAGGAAAAAGAAATAACTGCAAAAAAAAAAAAAGTGCAACTGTCAGATTCCCTACTCCGCCTGACTGAACAGTTCCTCCGGAGAGTTTCTCCTTTGCTCGGTTCAGTATAGTAAATCGTCGGTTCATTCTGATTATTAGTTTGTTGTTTTTCTCAGTTCAGATCACTGTCTGCTGTACTGTAAGTAGGTAGATTTAGTTTGTGATTGTGAATCTGTGGAAATTGTAAAAAAGGTGGTGTGAGGGGTTTTGTTCAATCGGTTTGGCTAAACCGATTCAATCTATTTGTTTTCTTCCCTAGATGCAGTACCAGTTGGTTCTAAAAAAGCAACAACATATTTTCTTTTTCCAATACCCGTAACACGGTTAGGAACCGATCGGTGAGTCTTGCCTGGTCTGAAGTCGAGTAAAGGGCAAGTTTTTTCCATTAGAATGGCTCAGTCTGAGAAACCCAAGAAAAAAAACAGGCCCACTGGGTTTCAGCACAGCAGTGTGTGTGGGGAGGCGTTTGTCAAGGTGGATCCCCACACCACCTGTGTTTACTGTCTGGGGTTTGATCAGCTCAATTCAGACTGCCAGATTTGTAAACATTTTCCAAAATCCACCTTGGAAAAAAGAATAGGTAGGCTGAGGGAAAAGGAGACCAGAAAATCCGCTGACCCGGATGGCCAGCCTGGTTCGGCTCTTAGCAAATCAGAGGAAGTGCCTTCTGACCAGGGCCAGTCTTCCTCAGGCAAGAGGAGAGCCCATCCTGAGGGGTCAGTGCCTACTAAGAGGAAAAGAAAGGACAAGTCGGCCGGTCCGGATCCAGAACCGTTACGTCCGACCGCCGAGGAGATAGCCAAAGTGATTAGCATAGTTGAATTGCTCTGTTCGGTTCCAACTGATCTGGCACCACAAACCAGGCACTCAGTTCGGTCGGTTCCTCCAGTTCCCGATTATTCACCAGAAGATTACTATGAACTGGTTTGGGAGGGGGACGAATATTTTGAAGATGAGGATGAAGAGGTCGGTGATGAAGGTCTGGATAAGCCTCTTGAACCGGACGTCTCCCCAGACAGACCTTCTGGGGTCTCCCCCTCCCAGGCTTTCTGAGTCCCCATCCCACTTTATGTTTTACAGAAAGGTGGCAGAGACCCTCCAGCTCCTTTTGGGGGAGACTGTAGAGGAGTCAGAGGAGCCTGACTTTGTGGAGATGATGGATATCTCAGAGTCCAAGAGGTTGTCTACTCCCCTCCATAATTCTTTTGAGAAACAAACACACAAAACTGTTAAAAACTCCCAATTCCTTGCATCCAGTGGATATAAGAATGGACAAGAGGTACATGCTGTCAGGCTCCGAGTCAGAGTTCCTTTATCAGCAATGCAGCCATGTTTGGGTAGTACGGGCTGCAGCCTGTGACAAGGCTGGCGTTCCTTTGACTTCACACCCCCCAGACAAGGACTCCAGGAGGATAGATGCCATGGCCAAGAAACAGTACTTGGCATTTTCCCTGGGACTCAGGCAGGCAAATTACATGGCCTATACAGCCAGATACCAAAAGTCCAGGTGGGATACGGTTTTGGAACTGGCTAAGCAGGCTTCCCCCCCCAGCTAGTCAAAGAGCTGAAGGAGGTGGCTGCTGATGGGATTGAGGCATCAAAGATCCAATTTCATGCTGTTGCTGTGGACTCCAATGATCTTTCATTAAGAGTCATGGCTACATCTGTGGCTCTTCAGAGAGTGGCTTGGCTCAGATGTACTAGTCTATCGCAGGATACCCAGGCTAAGGCTATGGATTTCCCTGTAGAAGGTAATTCTCTGTTTGGGGAGCAGATAGAGAATTACATGAAAAAAATGGACAAATACAGGACCACCTACAGGAGTGCACAGGCCAAGAAAAGGCCGGCTACTCCTCAGAAGCAGCATTCTAGGGGCAGGGGCAGACCTTTTTACAGGCCTTTCTACCAGGCACAGGCCTCCTCTCCCTTTCCTCAGAGGGGGTCCTTCAGAGGGAGAGGCAGAAGGGGGATGAGCAGGGCTGCATCCTCCTCTCAGCCCAAGGCTCCTGCCAAGCAGACACCCTGATGTATCAGCCTGGGTCGACTCCCCAATTCCTGTAGGAGGCAGACTGGCTTACTACTTCCAGGCCTGGAAGTCTGTTACCTCAGACAAGTGGGTCCTGGAGGTAGTAAGCCAGGGACTGACCCTCAGCTTCAAAAAATTTCCAGAACTGAGGGTCAGGTCTTTTCCACATGCGAACGTCTCAGAAACCATTGCCCTAGAGGCAGAGGTTTCCTCTCTCTTGGCCCTCAAGGCCATAGAGAAAGTTCCTCTGATTCACTGGGGCAAAGGCCTGTACTCCAGGTACTTCCTTACCCCCAAAAAAGACGGGGGAGTGGCGACCCATCCTAGACTTAATGTTTCTAAACAAACACCTGCTCAAGGCAAAGTTCAAAATGGTGACTCTGGGACTAATCCGTCCCTCTCTGAGACCAGGAGACTGGCTATCCTCACTGGATCTCAAGGATGCCTATTTTCACATTCCCATCAGATGCTCCCACAGAAAGTACCTCAGGTTCAAATTGCCCTCAGGTCACTACCAGTTCAGAGCAATGCCCTTCAGGCTAACATCAGCTCCAAGGGTGTTTACAAAATGCCTAGCACCAGTAGTAGCATTTCTCAGAAGACAGCACATTGCCATATTCCCATATCTGGACGACTGACTCGTGGTGGGGCAGTCTCCAGACCAAGTCAAGTCAAGCCTGCAAGTCATTCAGCACTCGCTCACATCTCTAGGCTTTCTTCTCAATCTTCAAAATCAGCTCTTGAACCAGTTCAGCTCCTGACCTTCATAAGAACAGATCTGGGTACTGTCCAGGCAAAGGCTTTTCTTCCCCTAGCAAGGGTAAAGGCCCTGACAGAATTAGCTTCTTCCTTCCACCCTCTGGTCTCTCGGCCAGCAAGGCATTTTCTTCAGCTCTTGGGCCACATGGCAACCTCCACTGCATTGGTCCAAGGTGCCAGATTTCAGATGAGGGACATTCAGTTCCACTTGAGGGCTTATTGGTCTCAGAAGAAGGATCCTCTGACCAAACTAGTTCCAGTGACCTGGACTCTGATCCAGGCTCTCCAGTGGTAGTTGGATCAAAGCAACCTCAGGCAAGGAGTCCCTTTCATCTCCCAGTCTTATTCAGTCATTCTGACCACAAATGCCTCTCTCTCCTGGGCTGGGGTGCTCATCTGGAAGACCTCACAGTTCAGGGGTTGTGGTCTCCTCAGGAGTGCCTGCTTCACATAAATCTTCTGGAGCTCAGGGCAGTGTGCCTGGCTCTACTAGCTTTCTCAGAGTCAGTTCAGAACAAAGTGGTTCAGGTCAGAACAGACAGTACCACCACCATGTGGTACATAAACAAGCTGGGAGGCACTCGGTCTACAGCCTTGTGCACAGAAGCCATGAAATTGTGGTCTCTGGCTTATTCCCTACAGACAACTCTAGTAGCATTTCACATTCCAGGGAAAGACAACCTGAAGATAGATGCCTTGAGCAGGATTTCTCAGGGCCATCACGAGTGGTCCCTGGATCCTCTAGTTTTGAAAAAGATTTTCATGAAATGGGGCACTCCTCAGATAGATCTCTTTGCAGCCCCAGACAATCACCAACTTCCTCTCTTCTGTTGCAGACCCCCAGTCTTGGGCTCAGTCCCCCTGGATGCTCTACTTTTGGATTGGAAGGGGAAATTTCTGTATACATTTCCCCCCTTTCCCCTGTTGTTCCAAGCTCTGGTCAAAATAAGGTCACAGTCTTGCAAAGTGACCCTGATTGCTCCAGATTGGGCCAGACATCCTTGGTATACTCTGTTACTGTCACTGGCAGTTCATCCTCCTCTGGTTCTCCCCAAGAGACACAGTCTGTTAACTTCCTCTCAGGAGAGAATTTGGTACCCCAATATTCAGTCTCTCAGCCTCAGGGCCTGGCTCTTGAAGAGCTAGAATATGCTGATATCAATTTGTCCCGAGGGGTTCTGGATATTCTTAAAGCCTCTAGGAAACCTACTACTTGGAAAACTTACAACTCCAAATGGAAGAGATTTAGCATTTGGTGTTCAGATAAGCACATTTCTCCAAGCACTGCTGACCTGTCTACAGTCCTTGACTATATGGTTCACCTTAACAGCTTAGGTCTCAGACCAGCTACTTTCAAGGTTCATGTGTCAGCTGTTTCTGCTTTTCTGTTAATAGGAACGCCTTCTTCACTGGCATCTCATCCTCTTATTCTGCAAGTTTTTCAAGGGGCTCCTCCATACTAACCCTCCCTTCAGAGATCCCATTCCTGTTTGGGATCTTAATATCTGCATTGCTCAACTTATGCAGCCACCCTTTGAGCCTTTGGCATCAGCAGAGCTTAAGTACTTGACTTGGAAGGCTATATTCTTGGTAGTTATCACCTCTGCCAGACGCATCAGTGAGTTGCAAGCTGTCTCAGTGGAGCCTGATTTTATCTCATTCCATAGGGATAAGGTGGTCCTCAGAACTAATAGGAGATTTTTACCTAAGGTGGTCTCAGATTTTCACTTAGATCAGTCCATGACCCTTCCTGTCTTCTTCACTGATCATTCCTCTTCAGGTGAGAGGAGATTGCAGAGTCTGGACGATAAGAGGGTCCTTAGCTATTACATTGAGCATACTATGACCCTTAGGTCTGATTCTTCTCAGCTGTTCCTCACTTATGGGGAAGTGGGAAAAGGCAGGCCAGCTACTAAAAGAACTATTGCCAGGTGGATTGTGTCCTGTATTCAGTTCTGCTATGAAAAGCTAGGAAAGAACCCTCCCTCAGGCCTGAGGGCTCATTCGACTAGAGGCATAGCAGCTTCCCTAGCTGCTGCCAGAGATATAACTCTGTTGGAGATTTGCAAAGCAGCCACCTGGAAAACAGTCCACACTTTTACCAAGCATTACTCCTTGGATATCCAGGCTAGGAGCGATGCTAGGTTTAGTGCAGCACTACTGCAGAGCCTATTCCCCAAGTAGGTTTTGGACCCTCCTCCTGGGAGGTACTGCTTGGTAGTCTGCATATTGTCAAAATACAGCAAGACTTCATGTTGGTTGAAGAAAAAATTACTCACCTTAGTAACTGTATTTCTTCCAATGGAGTCTTGCTGTATTCTGACCTCCCCCCCCCCCACCGCCTCTCCTCTCAGAACCTAGTTGTTGGGATGTGGGCTGGCAGGTACAGTGTTGCACCCCAGAGGTGCATTTACCCTCTTCCCTGTTGGGAGCGGGGGTCATAGTGTTTTAAGTTTTCTGTTTAAGTGTGTTTCACTACCAGGTTTTTGTCTTGGGGTCTTAGACTTGAGTCTTTGGGGACCTTTTGTGTTTATTGCCTTTTGGCTGTAGTGTTTTTCTTACAATTTCCACATGACATCTGTAGTCAGTTAGTTTGGGCTCGTACAAATCTGATGGTTGCACTTTGAAGTGCAGCAGATAGGGGTTTGAACTGAGCACGAGCTCAATGTTCTATGCTCTGTCATAGAGTTAACTCTGTGTTCTCTGGAGCAGTTCTATTGCTGGGGTATACTGCATATTGTCAGAATACAGCAAGACTCCATTAGAAGAAATACAATTATTAAGGTGAGTAATTTTTTCTTCTAGGAGTAGTACATGGTGTACATCCACATGGACCCATCCAACCTCCCCTGGCAGAGGCGCACAACACTGCTTCCAACAGGCAAGAACTGACGTCACGAGGTAGTGCTAGAGGAGTTACCACCTGGGTGGGTGGGAGGAGCCAGCTTGAAGACTTTCTGGCAGCTGTTAAAGGGGAAAGGACACTACCAGAATGTGTGGATGTACACCATATACTGCTCCTAGAACTACTGTTACAGGTGATTAACCTGTTTTTCTTGCTCACAGGGGCAAGGTAGTGCTCCACACTCAATATGTTCCTCCCTAAGTGACATCGGAGTTCTCTCTCTGAATCCGCCGCTGTGCTGAGTACCTACTTTGCCTGCTTCCAGAATGATAGAGATCTCTTTCTCCATTCTCGGAACGTTCAGGGGAGGGTCCTCTCCTCTCTTCTCACCTGGAAAGAGCTAGGGTTTGAAGCAATCCAAACAACTTTTGGTCTCTCTGTTTCCAGTTGAAAAAGTCAGCCTCCTACAGTCGAGTGCATTTCTGCCTGGGTGGCAAGCTGTTTGCACCTCTGCTATGCCATTGCATAAGTCATGCTGAAAGGTCAGGTACGCGCCAACTCTGCCACTGCAGTTGCCATGTCCCTAGCAGGGGTTCACTTTGTGCCTGTCGGTGATATACAGCAAAACTGTTGCTGGGATTGCAGTGCACATTTTTGTTGCACACTACACCCTGCATGTCACTATCGGGCAGTATGCCATCTTGACAGGACTGTCCTGAATGGACTTGATTCTGAGTGAGTTTTTCATTCCTACCACTCTACCCCAGGGGTTCTTTCTCAGTTTGGTACTCTGACCCATTAGTGTGAATAAATGGTAAAGATACATTACTGGAAGATATGAAAATTACACATGCACTTACCAAAATTCTTGATCTTCTAGGAATATCTGTACCATTTATTCACATGCCCACACACCATCCCCCAAGCTCACTTCGTTGTGGTTTTTGCTGTCTCCCTTATTCATGGCATGAGCATTAAAGACACAGTCTATTCATACACTGACCACGCTTATGCAGGTCACCAGGGCTTATCATGCCCTTCAAGGAAATGCATGACTACTAGCTAGCTTATTCTGTACCTCCTCGGTACAAAAAGGAACTGAGGCGGTTAGGGACTGATGCCGAGGTAAGCCTGGCACCGCAAGCCACTCTTGTGGTGCCATGCATGTGCACACCTTGCCTCAGCACCAGCTTTCTTGAAATGGTCTGGCTCCCATGGGGTCCTAGTGCCACTGGCACAGACCCATTAGTGCAGGGACACCATCATGGGTGGACAACCAGTACTGTTGTTCCAGACCTCGAGCTCTGGGGGGCCCACCCAAGTTGTTGGTGTTTTGTTTGTTTTTTTCTTTTCTGGCTGCTTTTTTTCCCCCCACATTATCTGTGGCCCCACCAGCCCAGATGGGAGGCATAGGGTAGACAACTTAATTCCAGACCTTAATTCCTCATAGCACAATCTCCAGCTGGCTGCCCCCAACTTGCTATGCCATGCCAATCAATAGTGATGATTAAATCTCTGCTGTGCTGCTGCTGGTGAAATGGAGCAGGACAGGAGCCGGGTCATAGGTGGGTTGAAAGGCTAAAGATGGTGGAGCTGAGCTGAGGAGGAATGCACGTGTCTGTCACATGGTAGTGGAGTGGAGGATCCAAGAGTACGTGCTGCTGCTGTGGTGAACATTGATATGGGATCATCTTGGTCAGTCGGAGACACGGGTTGGCTGTCAGTGTCAAGTTGTTTGCTGTCCATGGACTGTCTCGCTTTACGACAACTCAATGAAAGAGAAGATTCTTCATTTGAAAAACAAAGGCTAAGCTCTAGCCAGTAGTTGGACACATCAAGTCTCATCTCAGGTGGTAAGTTAAGCTGGCTTGGCGGCAGTGGGGTGTGGGGCAGGTGGACCCATGGGGGACCAGGGTCGGGTGTTCTTTTCCTAATTTGCCTGCCTATGCTATTTCCACCCTAAATAAATGCCAGTAAAAATAATTGTTTTTGTTTTTTACCAACATCCTGCTGACTGTGCTCACTGCTGCTGGTTCCTTTCCCTAATGGAAAAAATCAGAGAGGGAGAGAAAACAAGGGCCTCCACCCTGCCATTTCAGTGCACACATAAGCTGACCAAAATCTTGAATTATTACTCCCAACTGCAGGATGAGAAGGCATGTCAGCTTGACTGTGGAAGGGCATCCACAGCAGAGCTACCCAAGGGAAAGAATTCTGTGCTTCTCGAGGCAGAGGGTGAGGGCAGTAGTAAACCTCTCCAAAAGGTATAAACCACACTGGTTAAAAGTGAGGAGGATACTATGGCTACCATCAGAGGCCATTTGGCAAAAGACCTGGGGGTGATCATTTCAGAGATGGGGGAATGGATGGAGATGGTTAAAAATTTTTAATATGTTCAAAAATAACCGTCTCAGACTAATTCAGTATAACTATCTTCACAGAGTGTATTTTGTACTCCAGTATTGGCACACAGAATTGACCCTTCCAGCACAGCAGCTGCCCAAACAAAATGTAAAATAGGGAAGGGAACTTTTTTTTTAATTTAGCATGGGGATTCCAAAAGGTATCTTACCTCTGGTGGACATCCTGGATAAAATCCTAGTGGGACCCAGACGTAGTCAGCCAAACACTATCCTTATGGGATTACCAGCCTCGGATCGCTAACTTTCTTAGTACTCCCACATCCTGTGGCTTCTGGGCATAGAAGTAGCAAAAAAAAAGTGCTGGCACAGGATTGACTGGTAGGGCCCCTTAAGTACAGGGGTGGGAAAAAATAACACCCCCGAGTCGGGTAGGGAAGATAAAATAAAAATGTGTTTTTATCTTCATTAAAAGCCCCAAAACTCACCACAGAGCATCTAAACCCCCAGAGCTTTTGGGGGTCTGGTGGCCCCCACACCCCTGGCCTTAGCCGGTTTGGGAGACAGCCTATCTCAAATAACTTGTCCTGGGTCCCAGAATTCTTAGCTGCAGCCCTGCAGTAGTGTGAATAAATGATGAAGATATTCCTAGATCAAGAATTATGGTACTGTAAGCACATCATTTTTATTTACTTACCATAATAGTAAATCTTTGAGAGAATCTTCTCTATTGGGCCACAGTGCATCCACCCTCCTTCCCCCCTTTTCAGCGGTATAAAATGCAGGTTTGTCCACTGCCTTGTTTTACAGGTATCCATAACTGCCTTATGTATTCTATATTTCCAGTCCCTCTCCTTTGTGCCTGGTACTGGTCTAGTCTCCTGGTTCTTCATGGAAAGAAGCCCTTGGAGCTTGTCTCCAGTGGGGAACTGAGGGGCAGTGATGATTGTAATTATATAGGCGCTGACATTGCACGTCATTGTGGACAGCCCCCAGCTAGCAAATGTTTCTGAGTAGTTCTGAAGCCCAATGACTTGCACTTCCAAAGCTGTGGCCCAGTGGAAGAGATTCTGTCGAAAATCTACTGTTACAGTGAGTGAGTGTTCTTTCTAGAGTAATAGCTGCAGCGGGGATTATTTCACACATTGTTTGCATCACACATGTTAATGCTGTGATTAACATTCCGTTAGATGCTCATTGTATCTCTGGCAATAGACGGGCCACTGTTTCAGGGATGGTGATCTGTAGTAAAAGGCAGATTTTGCCACAGATGTTTAATGCAGAATAAACCACTTTTTTCCCCCCAGAAACCACAGGTGAGCTTAGGTTGTGTTCCATAGATTTTATCCAATATATGAGATGTTTGTAAGTCTACCAAAAGACAAGAGCGAAAAAGTATCTGATTTATCACTGGATACAGTTGACAGTGATTACATTTTTCCCACAATGCATATACTTAAGGATTTTTTCCTCCAAGCCATAACTGAACATTCAAACAATCTTCTCCAACACAAGACTTAAATGCCTTTGGGTTTTATACGGATGGAAACTGTATCTTTAAATACTGCACTAAAATTAAAGCTGGCGCTTGGGGACGGAGAGAATCGCAAATGGCCACTCAGAATAAAAGTTTAGAACAAGAGGAGGAGCAGAATAAATGCTGATTGCGGTAATGGGAATTCAAGCAGGGGCATTACGAAGAATACTTCCTCCTAATTCATCTGTGCAGGTCTGTGCCAAAACAGCATTTGGCATCATTCATTGAGAGTAATTATGCAATAATGAACTCCAAGGTGTCCATTAATTGAAGACTGAGCACTGTAAACTGGTGAAAAGTCATAAAAGCCATGATAGTGCAGGAGGATGCATTTTCTTAAATGTATCTGTAAGTACAGCTGAGCTTTCCCCCCTGTACAATATCAGCAACATTCAATCATATACATTGTCTCATTATGATGCAATGCTGTTTAGGGAAAAAGTTTACCAGAATTTTTCTCTATCCTCCCCTACTCCCCACCCCACCCCCTAGTCAGGCTTCTTCTTTCTGATCCATTCACGTTGTTTTCCTTTGATACCATTCTGGTGACCATAGCATTATCCATCATGAACCACGGTGCAGCTGCCTTCTCCCGCATATCTTCAGTGATTAGAGTCTTCAGGGGCCTCCTCCACCCAGTGATTTAGTTCAGGAGCCAAAGCAGCTGATGGGATCCATGGTGTGGGGTTCAAGTGTACCAGGTCCACCCCGGTTTCCACCTAGTCCCTTCTTTCTCCTGCATGGCATGGTCGAGAACTATCTTTTACCCTTGCACCCAAGTAGCGTACCTCTATTGTAGATCAACTTCCGTGGTCTGTCCACAGATGTCACTGCGGAACCAGATATGTGCTGCCAGCCTTCCCCAGCCAGGAGGTGCTGCTGAACAGCAGCTACTCCAGCCTGGCCTGCCCTCAAATGGAGCACCCTGAGCTCATTCTCAAACGTTGTTCATCTGCACAACAACACAGCTCGCTGCTGGACTAATGAAGCTGCCATGGAGCTTTTTTTTTAAATCCAGAGCTAACACATTGGTGTACGGGAGCTAATCTTCGGACAGCACAAAAATTCTCAGGGACTTGCTTTTGACCCGATCTCCATGGGTTAGCTGGGCATTAGAGCATTGAGTTTCTGGCTGCACAGTGAATTTCAGGTTTTCTGGGTTTGACTGCCAGCTGTAGTCACGCATTGGGTTTCTGGGTGCCAGGTTTGAATGCTAGCTCTGATCACACATTGGGTTTCTGGGAGCCAGGTTTGAATACTGGCTGTGATCAAAATTTGAGTTTCTGGGTACCTGAGGTTTGAAAGCTGGCTTTGGTCACACATTGTTTCTGGGTGCCAGGTGTGAGTGCTAGCTCTGGTCACTCATTGAGTTTCTGGGTGTCTACGACAGAATGCTGGCTCTGGTCACACACTGAACTTCTGGTTGCCTGGGATTGAATGCTGGCTCTGATAAATTGCAATTCAGGCTCTGGTTACACACTGAGTTTCTGTGTTCCTAGGTTTGAATGCAAGTTGCAGTCACACATTTGAGTTCCTGGGTTCGAATGCAAGTTCCAGTCACACATTGAGTTTCTGGGTTCCTAGGTTTAAGTTGAATGCAGGCTTCACTTTCACATTGAATTTCTTGGTTCCTAGGTTTGAGTGCTGTCTCTGGTCACACATTAAGTTTCTGGTTGTCTGGGTTTGAGTGCTTACTCTGGACACATATTGACTCTAAGTGTCTAGGTTTGAATGTGGGCTCTGGTCACACACTGAGTTTCTGGGTGCCTGGATTTGAATGTTGGCTCTGGTCACTCAAGGAGTTTCTGGGTACCTGGGTTGTATGCTAGCTCTGGTCACAAACTGACTTCCTGGGTGCCTGGGTTGTATGCTTTCTCTGGTCACAAACTGACTTCCTGGGTGCCTGGGATTGAGTGCTGGCTCTGGTTACATATCGAGTTTCTGGGTGCCGGGTTTAGGTGCAGGCTCTGCCAGCTCTAGTCACACATTGAGTTTTTGGGTGTCTGGTTTTGAATGCAGGCTGTGATCAAAAATTGAGTTTCTGGGTTCCTAGGTTTGAATGCTGGTTCTGATCACACACTGAGTTTCTGGGTGTCTGGGTTTGAATGCTGGCTCTGGTTACACATTAAGTTTCTGGATGCCGGGTTTGAGTAAGCAAGTAATAGTTTATTTCTTGAGCGCCCAGTCCCAGAGGCTCTGGGCGCTTCACAAAAAGGTGCAATAGTTACAGCAATTTACAATAATTAAAATCAGAGTTGGTTAACAATACAAATAATAAATAATAAAACCCCTTAAAATTCAGTGGACATCAAATGCCTGTTTAAATAGGTGTGCCTTAAGGCCTCGCTTGAAAATCTCCACAGAAGAAGCCTTCCTTAGTGATCGTGGCAGAGTTCCAAAGAACTGATCCTGTAGCCTAAAGGTGCGGTATCCAGATGTCTTAGGCCATGCCCTTGAAATCATCATGAGGCCCTCCATGGAGGAACAGACTGAGCGGACAGGTATCAGGAGGTCAGTCAGATAGCCAGGACCCAAGCCATACAAAGCCTTATAGATGAGCAAGCCCAACTTGAATGCAGTGCTCCACCTGAACGTCAGCCAGTGAAGTTCACGCAGGACCGGTGTTACATGAGCAGACCTTGAAAGGCCTGTCAACAGCCTGGCTGCCGCATTCTGCACTTGCTGCTCTTGACAGAGGTTACCTCCACTGACCCCGAAGTATAGAGCATTACAGTAATCAAGCCTAGATGTAACAAAAGCATGCACCAGTGAGGGCAGGTCACCAGGCAGGATTAAGGGTTTAATCCGGGTGACATTCATTAAGTGGGGAAAAAAATGCTCTGCACGATATAAGACACCTGAGCATCACGTGTCAAACCGTCATCAAGGATGACGCCCAGATTTTGCACCTTAGTGGCTGCCACCAGTTAGGTGGCACCCAGGAACAACCCTGTTCCTGCTCCGGTGGTGACCACATCCCACCGATGGCCAGGCTCAGTCACTAGTACCTCCATCTTGTCCAGGATAAGCCTCAGCCAGTTAGAGGACATCCAGTCCTGGATCTCAGATTGGCATTTATTTAGCACCTCCACAGCATCCGATGTCCCCGGGGCAAAGGACATATACAGCTAGGTGTCATCTGCATAGTAGTGAAAACCCAGACCGTAACACCTAATGATGTCACCCACAGGCAGCATGTACACCACAAACAACATACGTGGCAAGATCGAGCCCTGAGGAACTCCCACAGGTCAGGAACTTCAGGCAAGAGGAGAAAATCCCTATCCGCTACTCATGCCCTGCCTGTTAGAAAGGACTCAAACCAGCTGATGACTTTGCCAGTGAGTCCACAAAGCTCTCTAAGGTGATCAAGCAGCACTATGTGGTCTATGGTGTCAGATGCTGAAGAGAGATCCAGCAGAACAAGAATTACCCGATCTTCCTGGACTTAAAGTCTTCACTATTCATTCATACTGTTGAGTACTATGCCAGAGGTGCTAGGACCCAGCGGGAGCCAAAAATCTTCAGGAGGGTTGGCATCAAGGTAGGACCGCGCATGCGCCGTTCCGTGAGACTGACTCGCACCTGTGTAGGCTATCTCAGATTCGGCCCTCCAATTGCCTCACTTCCTTTTTTCCCGTGGTCGGGCAGGCTTCAGTGAAGACATCACTCACACGCCGGGAGTCAAATCTTCACATCTATATGACAGCAGCTATAGTCGTTTAGTTATGATTATTATTTTTTTTTTATTATTTCTTTTCTCCCCCTCGTTCCTCGTGACCCACCACTCCTTCGGGCCATCTAAGTCCCATCTGCTCCGTCTGTCCCTTCTTGAGCTCTCCAACCTTAAATCGTGGCCGTCCCTGGGGTAACCCGGGCATAACCCTTCACCAGGCAGGTCCCCCTCCTCTGAGGGGAAGGCACCAGGAGGGGCAACCAGCACATACTTGGTCCCAGGGTGCTGCTGAGGTGGAGGGTCTCCTTCAGGGCATCGACGGCAGAGGAGGACCAGTAGCCATCATCCAGTCGGTCGCGAGACAGATTTTCTGCTTTTCTATACTGTTCTGTCCTATGTGCATCTGCAGAGCTCCTGGTCTCCACCAGAGGCCACTGCAGCGCGACGTCAGCCCACTACCCAGCCCAGGAGAGGAGATCAGTCCTATGGATGCTCAATCCTTTCCTTCCCCTGCTAGCCCCCAGCGTCTCGAGTCCGTTCCCGAACCCGGGTCGCCGGTGTGGTTTGAGGTAAGGCACCAGTGCCTCAACCCTCTATGCCACCGGGCCAGCCAGTTTTGATTAGTTTTAGTATAATTTTATTATTTAAAAAATATATATGCATATATCTGCAGAAAAGAAATCCTCTCAACCTGCCATCGACAGAGTCGACCAAGGACAGTTTCGGTGATGGTAGGGAGACTTCACTGAAAAGCTGTTCTGGCAGTGGAGCTGTGTCCAGTCTGTAGCCCTTTATGGAGGGGGTCTGACCACAGGCAGTCTGGTGCTTGGGAAGGAGGACATTCCTCCCAGAAACACAAAAAGAAGCGGGCCTGTTCCTGGTCTTGGTTAGGGACCCAGCGCCGCTTGGCCTCTAGTTCTTCTCCTTCCCATTGGAAGAAGAAACAGTACCGCTTGAGGTCGCCCTCTGGTTGGTCTGTGAGGGAGTCTTCAGTAGTGGAGAGTGGTAGACCTACCCCGAACCCTCCAGGGTCCCCGGTGGTCTCTGCTTTTAACGGCCAGGATTTCTGACACCAGAGTCCCTCACTATCCTCTGACGGGGTTTCCAGTGAGCAGTTTCATCACTAGGCCGCTCTTATGGAGCTGTAGGTATGGCTTCTATCTTGGTTGCCCATGCCGGTGGACCCGGACCCTCGGGTCTTGGAGCCACTGGACCATAGCCTGGGCTTTCAGGTCAGGATGTGCATTTAGTGCCGGCAATGGAATTTTTTCCCTTTCCAGTACTGGCGCTACCAACTCTGGTTCTGCATGCCTTACCCCCTCACTATGTTTCCATGCAGGGGCCGGCACAGGTACCACTTTCCTCCTTTTCTTCTAGGTCTGACAGGGGTACAGGAGAGTAGGGGCTGCATTTGGCTCCGGGTTCTTCAGTGCTGTGTGCAGCATCGAGTTCTTCAGTACCACATCCAGCTGCAGTGCTGCATGTGGCATTGGGTGCTTCAGTGCCTTGTGCATCGTCAGGTACTTAGGTGCCACATGTGGCCTTGGGTGCTTCAGTGCCACATGCAGCATCGGGTGCTTTGGTGCCACATCCTTTCCATCCCTGCTCAGTAACATAGGATCAGCCCTGGCCCTACAGACCTCTTCAGTGGACCCAGGTAGGATCTTATGCCTCGAGATCTTCCCTTGTTAATCTTCACCATTCATTACTGCTGGGTGTAAGCGGGAGGCATGCACCCGCTATGAGTAGGCACCGATGGCACCGCCCACGAGAGCGACACACTGCGTGGTGTGCGAGGGGTGGCCATTAGGTGCCGCAGACTTCTCCTCCATCCCTGTTCTGTTACTCCCGCCATCGAGGCTGCACCTGCTGCATGAGTTCCAGAAGTTTTCTGTGCCATTAGGCCTTTTTCAACGCTGAGTTTCTTGACGCTCCTTCATCCTGGTTTTCATCCCGACGTCATTGAATTGGTAAGACCGTTCTTTTTTTTATATATTTCCGATGGCTCTGGTATCTTTTGCTGTTTTTGTGAATTTGTTTGCATCATATCCAATTCGGGGGCCAAATATAAATCCAAGGCGGGCCGTGCCCCTATGCGTTGGTGCCCTTGTGGCCGGCAATTCTCCGTCACGGATCGACATGATGATCCAACCATGATATGGATCACTGCGACACCTGTTTTTCCATGGACCGCCATGTATCAGAAATCGCGTCTAAGATTGGCAGGGCTCCGCTGACTTTTGGAGGATGATATCGCCCGCGGGCCTCCCACCCAGGCCAGATCTCTTGACCCTTCCTCCATGTCCCCTCCCGGGTCTGTATGGCCCAGTGAGGAGGAGACCTCCTCCACTTCCAGCCTTGCTGAGGAGGAGGTTTCTTCTTCAACACTGGAGGAACAGTGCGATTACTCCTGGGGTCGCATCATTGGTGCTGTCCTGGCAGTCACCTCCTCGGCGGTGCAGGCTCCCCCAGTATCGTGGCCTCCGGTTGTGGAGCCTGGCACTGGTGGACCCTCGATGCAACCCAGTGATGCCGCTTTGGGTTCTGATGCCGTCCGTGGCTCTGGGGACTCGGGTGGTGCCATTGGCGGCACCACTTTGGGTCCTGGCACCATTTGGGTTCCATCACTGTCCACGGCACCAGGGACTTGGGTGGCACCATTTTGGTTCCATTGCCTTTCACGGTGCCAGGAACTTGGGTGGTGCCTTTGTCTGTGCCATTGTGGGTTCTGGTGACATCCGTGGGGCCGGGGACTCAAGCAGCGCCATTGACGACATTGCGGCCTACGTCAGTTCCGTTCCCGGTGCCATCGTTGGGGGTGTTTTATGGGTTGCCTCTCTGGAGGTCACTCTGCTTGACTTCTCTTCGGGGGAAGATGACTCAGAGGTGGACCCGGACTGGCAGCCTGAGTTTTCAGATTCAGAACTCTCTGTAGGCCGGGGTATCAGGCAGCCCAGTGTTCCTCTTCCTGAGTCCCCAGAGCAGTTTCGCCATGGGGTCCCATCGCTAGGGGTGGCCTGGGATCCCTTGGGGGGGATAGCTCCAGGATTCGGGAGAGGATACCCTCTTCTGAGAGGGGCCCAGGCAACTGCCACTCCTGGTGCTGCTGCTGGGGCTTCTCAGGAAGGGCCAGAGAGCCCTAATACTGTGACCTCCCTCCGGAGGCCCACAGAACGGGGAGCTCCTATGCTGATGTTGAGGAAGAGGGCTGCTTCGGAGTCAGAGGGGTTGAGAGGTCGGGGTGAGGAATGGCGGCACATTCTCACTGCCCTATGGAGTGTGGGGAGGAGTCACAGGGCTGAGCCCCGCCTTTCTCTCGAGGTCTCCAGAGCGCCTTCAAGTGGCGGTACTGAGGGTTGCCCTTCTGGACACATGCAACCTCAGTCATGTCACAGGGGAGAGTCCCCTTCTGGGCTCTTCCATAGTTTGCCTTCTCAAATTACCTCCTCACAACCCGGTATGGTCTCAGGGTTCCCAGTCTTGGTGGCATTGCTCCCTGGATCTCAGAGCCCTGGCAGAGGCTGGGCACGTGCTATTAGGTGCCCTTCACCCATCCCTCTGCAGCTACCCCGCCCAGGCCATGTGGGTCCTATAAGGCCCTTAAATTGAGAGACTTTCAGAGCTACTGCGGCGGCCTTCCCTTCATATGTCAGGGCCGTGGACAAACGGGTCTTCTGCCTGTCCCCCCCACTGCAGGAGTCCTCTGAACATTCGAGCTCCACTTCCTCCTCGTCTTCCTCTCCAGAGGAAGAAGAACCTATCCTCCAATGCTGATTTCACTGAATATCAGCAGTTCTTTTCGATGCTCGTCTTGGAGGTTCATATCTCCTTCATTCGCAGGGACAATACTGAGTGACCGACACGTGCATGCCTCAGTGAATTCAGCGCTCACCACCTCGTGGTGCCTTCCTGGCCAATCCCCTTCCAGGAGGCATCTGTCTGCACCTGGAAGTCTCCAGCCGCCCCTTCTCCAGCCCCGGCAGACTGCAGGAGATGGTATTGCACCCCCCCTTGAGTCGCTAGGTTCCCTACCTCACCCGCCCTTGGGCTTGACATCCCTAGATACTCCTTCTGAGCCTCGGCACCTGGCACATGATGGACCCTCGGATCTAGATTCTGCTGAATTTGATCGGTGGGGATGAAGAGTCTTCTCTTCAGCTTGTGTGTTGATGTGTATAGGTTCATATCAGGCACACCACGCTGCCTACAACAGGCATCTGCGGTCGATGCTACCGCAGGTTCTGGTGTCTATGCCTGATACAGAGCAGTCCAGACAAGCCACTGCCCTCTCTGCACAGGATCTGGAACTTGCAAGGCACCAAGCAAGGGCATCTTACGATGCCAACGCGGTGGCTTCCAGACTGACAGGAACAGCAATCAGCATAAGGCAGATGGCATGGCTTTGTCTGTCCAGACTGTCACCCATGCCCAGCGTAGGGTGACTTCCTCCGCTTTCCGGGAGACCTGCCTGTTTTCCCGCAGGGCAAGGAGGATTCTTCAGGGGCATCCTCTGTCCCCCCAGCCTTGGGGGACACCCCTTTGTCCTCAGCACCCTTTGACTGTCTCAGTCTATTGGTCAGGGTCTCCCCCTCCTGCTTTCCACCAGTAGGAGGCTGAGGGATCTGTTCCCTCATGGCTGAATTTTAGGCCCCCTCTGGGGGGCTTGGTACTCACCCAGCAATAATGAATGGTGAAGATTGACAAGGGAAGATATGGAAATTAAGTACCTACCATAATTCTTGATCTTCTCTTATCTTCACCATTCATTACTGAATCCCACCCACCTTCCCCTCATGGGCCGCATTTCTTTGGTGTCTCCCCTGCTGCTTGCCCTCCTCCTCCTCCCACTCCCCCTTGGGGGACTAAATCCTCTGGTTCCTCTGGACCTTCTGTTCTTCTCTAAAAACTTGACGAAGGATTTGAGTAGGAGGAGAGCGGATGAAGCTTTGTTCTTCATCTGAGGGAATTCTTTCTGATTTCCTGGAGAGTATTGCCTTTGGGGACTTCTCCTTCGGGCCAGATCAGCTCAATCTCCAGACAACAGGGTTAGTCTCTGAGACAGTCCTCTACCCTCGGTCTTCGGACTTAGCTGGGGTACCTGGATTTACCTGGTAATGCCAGACCGGGGCTGGTCAACGCCTGTTCTGGCCTGATTTGAAAATTGCCATCTTGAACTGGTGGTCTGGTCCATTTGGCCCCTGCCTTCTCCAGGGAGTCAGAAGGAGCTCCTTCTCTGTCTCTGTCCATTTTGACAAGGAGGTCACCCTCTCTTGGAGCTTCCCCTCCACCCCCCCCCAGTACTAACACATATCTGGGTGCTAGTGGGGTCTTTTTCCCTTTACCTAGTTAGGTGCTGTCCCTCTCCAGAAAAGAGATTGCCTTGGCATTCTGTGAGCTCTCAGCTTGAGTGATGTGTAATAGGATAGTGGGATGTGTAGGGAAATCTGCCTCTCTCATTTCAAGCTGTGTAGAAGATTCGTTTGAACCATCCAAATCAGTTTTGTCTGAAGGGATCCGTGCTTCCTTGCTTTAAGATCCGAGCTGATAAGCTTCAAGCCAGTTTCACTCAGGATTTGTGGCAGTATTTTCCCTCCTCCCAATATCCTCTCCTCCTCCTCCTCTTCTTCTCTCTTCTTCTTTCTTCCTTTCCCTTATCTGTTCCTCCCTCAGAGCCGCCCAAGGAAGGAGGTCCTGTGGTCCCTTAGGGTAGGGTTCTTCTCTTTCCTGTCCTCTTTTCGGCTTACTCCTTTTTCAGTTTGTTTCCTTTCCTTTTTCTATCCTTTGGTTCTCTTGCCTCGCTCTTATTCTTCTAATTCTTTTTATTTCGCCTCTCCAGCTTATAGAACTGGGATGGAGCAGGAGTCTGAGGCACCTAACGGCCGCCTCTCGTGCACTACACAGTGAGTCGCTCTTGTGGGTGGTGCCATTGGTGCTGACTCCTCCCTAAAAAAAAAAATCTCCCATAGTGGGTGTGTGCTTCTGGCTTACACTTAACAGTAATGAATGGTGAAGAAACAAGAGAAGATCAAGAATTATGGTAGGTACATAATTTCCATTTCCTTCATGTTCCCAACATTGCTACAAACCTTACATCTCCTTATGCCAGGTTCTTCAGTGTCACATGCAGCATCAAGTTCTTTGGTGCCACATCTGGCCTCAGTGCCATGTGCGGCACCAGGTGCTTCGGTGCCACATGTGGCATTGGGTACTTTGGTGCCACGTATGGCGTCAGGTGCTTTGGTGTGGCATTGGGTGCTTCGGTGCTGCATACAGTGCAGAGTTCCTCAATGCCAAAATGGGTGTCTCTTGTGTACCATTTGCCTAGGCCAGGCTTTGGCCTTACAGGACTAGCTCCTGACCTCTTAGGGGGTGGAAGTAGAACATGATGAGTCTGATCCAGACCTAATTTTGTCTGACGACGTTGAAGATAACTCAGTCTATGACTTGGAAGGCAAGCCTTCTATCTCGGCTGAGTCCTTGATCAAGAACCTTTCCTTTCAGTCCCCCCTTAGGAACATAGGATCAACCGTGGCCCTACAGACCTCCTCAGTGAACCCAGGTAGGCTGTTCTGCCTCGAGTTCTTTCATGTTCCCACCATTCCTACGAACCTTACACATCCTGTGCCCCCCTCTTTTGAGACCCTGTCACAAGCAGTGTGGGACTGCCCAGCAGTAATCCCTTCTGTGGCCAAGACCATAGCTAGGAAATATGCTCCTCCCAAGGAAAGACTCTTCCTAGCATTGCAACCTGTTCCAGATGCGTTAGTGGTACTTGCAGAGAACAACAAGGCTGCCCTCCCCCAGGAGTCTTCGGCACAGCCTATCAATAAGGAATCTCGCAAGATTGACACTTTGGGGAAATGGGCCTTCATATCTGCGACCTTGGACATGTATATTGCCATGTATATTGCCAGATCTTACTTCGAGAGGGCTCTTACAGTAGGTAATAACCTTTAGAACTAAGCTGCCAGGCACTAGGACTACACTGAAAACTTTAGTTAGCAGTGTCTGGCAGGGGACCACCCACCCAACATCATGTGACCGATGTCAGTCTGATGCTAAATAGTGAGCGGTCTCCACACCCACCCTCCAGTTCTTTCCCGCCATCAACCTGCACACGTCAGACCTTGTGGAGAACGCAGCTACTATTGATGCCATTTTGGATTAATATTTTCTCGCTTTTTCATTTAACAATTCTGCGAGTATTTACCTTAAAATTTGTTTATGTTGTCTCCGACACCTTCCAAATCACAAAAACAAGTGCTACTCCTGCGGTCACAGCTCCCTCATAAAAGACAGACATTCCCTCTGCCTCTTCTGCCTGGGACCAGAGCACAAGACCGAGGACTGTGAGGCCTGCCAGAGCTTCAATCAGGCCACACGGAAACGCTGTCAACAGGCCCCAGAAGCCCATATTTTAAAACAAAAAATGGCATCCATGGAGAAGGAGCTGCAGAAACTCAGGAGTTCCTCATCTTCTCCAAAGGGACATTGCAAGAAGAAGGAGGAGGACAAGGAGAGACATCAGGACTGGCATCGGTCTCCATCGTGCCCGTGGCTTCCCCTGGGGATCGTGGACACTGAGCAGCCTTCCTCCCCCGGGGAAGTGCCCCTCCAGCCAAGACTGCTACCGCTGCTGTGGGGCAGCCATTGGTGCCCCTGCTGGAGCTAGTTTGGGTTCCAGTGGGAGTCTCCGGGGAACTGGAGACACCTGCTACCCTTAGACCCATTGAAACCCCTGGGCCTAAGGTGAGTGGCAAGGCTGATAAGCCTGTCATTGACTTCTCCAACGGCCGCCTGGCCACTGCTGCTAAGTCAGATGCTGGTGAATGGCCAGCCCTGGTGGCTCCATCAGGTCCCAAGAGGTCTGGCATTGAGTCTCCGGATCAGCTGCCACATGTGCTGCAGCCCCCCTGGAGGGTTTGCCGCCTATGGGCACTCCCTCGCTGCCCCTCTAGGTGGTTTCTCCAGTTTGCTCTGCACACCCAGAACTAGAGGGGGGAGAGCAACCGCCCGTCAGCACCGTTCCACTGCCGATGCCAGATCGCTCAACACCAGGGCTTTCTTTCGAGAATGGTGCCCATACCTGAAGTTCTCACATCTGGGCCTTCCACCCCCCCCCAAACTCCAGTGGGACCTTCCGGCACTTCAGGGTTAATGCCGGATTCTCCTCCAGAAGATCAGATGCCTGGGCCTCTCAGTGAACCATTGAGCTCCCTACCAGGTCCCTCGGCTCTGCTGTCAGGCCCTTCACTAGGCCTGTTGGACCCTCAGCTCCGTTGACAGGCCCTCTGCTGGGCAATCCAACCGCCAGGCTACCCAGCACCATTTTATCCCACTCTCGGGTATCCATCGCCTGAGCTTCTGACACCAAGTTACCCAACGCCTGGGTACCAGATGCTGGACTATTGTCCTAACTACCCAATGCCAGGGTACCCTTCATCAGGGTATCCGATGCCTTGATACCCTACGCCAACTTTCCCACAACCAGGGTATACAGTGGGGTTTCAGCTGCCTCCACCTCTGCCACCCCAGCCTCAGGTGGACTTGCAGGCGATGCTGCGCTCTTGGTGGGATGAAGCCAAGACTCAATTGACCTCAGAACTTGACAAACATCAACAGGTAGTTACACCTTCGATGGTCCCCTCAGAACCTGCAGGGCAATCTGAGCACTAAATCTCACCATGGATAGGCCCTCACAAAGACCTGGCCTCCACTGTTTGGAATCAGTCTTCCTCTCTGGCCGCTATGTCCAGGAAGGCTGACCATCTTTATAATTTCCCCAAGGGAAAATACGACCTTTGCATCCACTTGTAAGGCATATGCCCATTTTTGTAACATGGATATATATATGTCTCTACGGGTTCGGGGAAGGATGAGGTTACCTGGCACAAGAGACCTAGGTTTGACTACTCTGCACAGGGGCACCCAAGTAAATCCAACTACAGGAAGCAATAACTGTAATGTCCAGAACCAGAATTGGGATTTTTCAGTGTGGCTTTATTTATTAACTCACTGAACATAAACAAAGCTCTGTATGGTCCCCCAAAGGGCTACATAACTGTAATGCAGATTAGAGGTTAAATACAGCGGTCCATTTGGCGAATGAACACAATACAACAGTTGTCTGGCTTTGGACCCACCAGGCACTCAGCCCGGACTTTGCATGCGCATTGGATATACAGCCCGACTGGCCCGGCTCCCCTGCCGGCCACTCGACTGACAGTCCACTTTGCGAATGAACCCAAACTCTACTTGGAAAGACATCCCATCAAACAAGGAGGCTCCCAAACTGTGGCTCCCCACACCACTTGAAGTCTGCGACTCCTAGAGAGATTTTGTTTTCATACTTCCAATTCGAAACTCCCATCAAACAGGGAGACTCCCATCCAACAAGGAGTAATTTTCCCATCCTGTGGCTCCCCACACCACTGAGAGTCTGCGACTCCTAGAGAGATTTTCAAGTTGCGACCCACGTCTGGGTACCCACCCCATCACTGGCCAAGCGCATGGGGCAAGTAGCAAAAACACAGAAGAAATCCGTAGAGGTGGACCTGGTTACTAAAGATGGGGGTTTTTCCCACCTCCAGCTCCCACAGCCCATACCCGGCCATTTCTCTGGACACACAGAACTTTAGACTTTAAAATGTAGATTGACGGTGGATGACCTGAAACACCCCCTCTACAATGAACTTTAAATCCATTAACACTTTAAACAGATGACTGCTCTATTTGTTTGTTCTAGTTGACATAGTCCTCCCAAATAGCAGTCCCCAATACTTGAAATCCAACTGAAGAAAAGAAGTTGTTTTCCCCTTCCAATGGGGCCAAACACTCACCCATTCGTTGCAGGTGCCTCACAGGCGAAAACTGTAACCTTTGCTGTTATACATGAACAGACTGAACTTAAATTAAAACAGGCAGCTTTCTTCCCAGGGTGGGAAAAGGGGATTGCCCCTGGAACCCACAAAGAACTTTTCCTCACCCCCCCAGAGGGAGGGGGGTAAACAGGCAACTACTGGTGTCTTTCTTGTTTGCTTAAGGACAAACTGAAGACTGACTTTGAATTCCCAAGATTCTAAACTTACTCTGAGCTGAAGATGCCAAATCTGGCTCATGCAGCTGTGACAATTCTATTATGATGTCATCCCTCTAGTCTCAGCTGTGACTGAGGACAGAGTGAGACAGTGTAAAACCCATTTAACTGGAGTTTCACAAGCTGCCTTCCCTGCCTACCACTAGGTCTTACTGGGATTCTAGTAACCCCGGGTAACAAAGGGGTTACACACTCTAAGGCTAACTCGACTCGGTGGTCATCAGCGTGGCCCACGGCCACTCAGCCAAACCAAAACACCTGAGTACCTCTCCTCCAGATAAGGAGTCAAGGGTCCTGTACCAATTCGGATGAAAGATCTATTTGTCCTCTATCCTAGCCATTAGAGCTCTTAACTATGTGGCTCATATGGTAGTTTATCAGAAATCCCTCTTGTGCCAGTTGGAGTCAAAAATTGAGTCTCTGACTTACTCAGAACTGAAATCGGACATTGTCCAGATGGTCAGAATGGCCAGATCAGCCAACTATGATGCAATGGATGCTTCGGCCCATGGTACAGCTATTGCCGTCAGCCTGCGCAGACACTCATGGCTGAGAATCCCTGGCTTGGCACCTGAAGTCCACTCTGCCTTTCAGGACGCCCCTTTCCAGGGTCCCGTCCTCTTTTTTTTTTTTGAACTCTGATTTTTATTATTTTCAGTATAAAATCCAAATACAATGGATGTGAGACGTACAGCAGTTTAATCACATTTCACACATTTCAATGCGTTATCCAGATTACATCTAAAAAACAGGCTCAGTATTAATGTCCTTGTTAGGACTAATGCTCTGTCTTAGCAATAAACAGTTAATATCACAGTTCCTAGGCATGTTTAAGTATAAAAATAAAGGAACAAAATTTATCCCACAGTAAAGATTCAGGCAAACTATTATAAAGATTGCAGTAAGTCTGCTTTTCCCTAACTCTCCCTGATCAATTTGTGTATGTGGAGGAGTCATTAAGGTACAGATTCAGGGTTTTGCTGAGAGATATATATTACCCATTTACACCACTTTAGTTCAAAGGGCCCCTCTCTGTTCCCTCTCTTGGCAATTAACCTCTCCATTACATAAAGTTCCTCATAACTTTATGCCATTCCTGAACTGATAGGAGGGATTTTCTACCCCAAAGGCAGGTGATTACTTTCTAGGCAGCCAATAAGTAAGTAAAAAGAAGGGAGCCCCTCGGAATATGTACCCCTTCAGGAGGGACAAAAAGAAGTACCGGTTCAGGTGTTAATACTGCTTCCTGTCCTACCAGCTCCACCAGTGCCTCCCCCACCTCTCTCCAATAATGTTTTAATTGCCTGCATGACCACATTATGTGAACATGATCAGCCATGGGCTCCCCACAGTCTCTCCAGCATCTACCCTGGGACGGAGCAAGGAATTTCGCAAGCCTAGCTGGAGTGATAAAGAATCTGTTTCTCACCTTCCAGGCAAACTCCCTCCAGTACGGGGATCCAGAGAATCCCATTGATAGTCTGATAAACTTCAGCCAGTCTTCCTCAGAGACTGGAATTTCCAATTCTTTATTCCATGCCCCAAGGATCCCCACAGTGGATTCTCCTGATACCTCTTGTAAACCCTTGTATATCAAGCCTATGATATGAGGCCAAACCTGCCCTCTAATAGTTGTCATAAAGATATTCAATAGTAAAGGAGGAGGATTAGGGAGGGTCTGTCTTTTGGGGGATCGTTGTAATAATATTTCTCAAATCTGTGTATAAAGAGCATAGTCCCTCCATTGAAGAGCATATTTTTCTTGCAAAGCAGAAAAGGGGACAAGTCCCTGAGCATCTACCAACTGAAAAATGAGGGATAGACCTATGTTATGCCATTTATTTATAGCCTACATCAGGTGTGGCGAGTGATTGGATAACTCTGTCTCAAAAGTTCTTAAATAATAGCTAACCTGCGACATATTGGGAGAAGCTCTGAGCCTATCGCAGACTGATAAACTGGATTTAGCTCCCATGTACAGGTTGCTTCTTCTCAATGCCTGATGATCTAATGAGTAACTTACTTTAAGTATGTCTTGTATGTGGTTAAGAGATAATTCAAGTGTTTTCCACAATATAGAGTAATTTGGGTTATTCCAATGTAGGATTCTGGTCAATACTGTGGCCTGAGCATATCTCTGAAGGTCCGCAAAGCCTAGCCCTCCTCTGTCTTTAGGGAGCTGTAGGATAGTCCACCTAATTCTGGACCTCCCTCCCCCCAAATGAATCGGGCCAATGTACAGTTCCAAGAATTAAAGTACATAGAGGATGGGAAGATTGGGATGGTCTGGAACAAATAAAGCAGCCGCGGTAAAATATTCATTTTCACTAACTGTACTCTAGAATAAAAAGGGAGGCGAAGTTGAGATCATTCATGTAGGTCTGCTTCAGTTCTAATGGTAAAGGGTTCATAATTAACCAAATTAATGTTTTCAATGTTTTGGGGAAGAAATATCCCCAAATATTTTATATTGGTACGACACCATTTTAATGGCAGCCTCCTTTTCATTTCTGGGGATGGAGCAAAATTAACTGTTAAAACCTCTGTCTTCATAGAATTTATTTTATACCCCGATGTCTGAGCAAATTTTTCCAATAGATCCCATAGAGCCAGGAGGGAGTTTTAGGGGTTTCTGAGGGACAAAAGAACATCCGTGTAAAGGGATAACTTCCATTCCCTCCCCCCCCACCTGTATCCCATGTATCTCCTGAGAACCCAGTATAGCAATAGCTAATGGTTCAATATATAATGCGAAGAGCAGGGGGGATAGGGGCAACCCTGACGTGTTCCCCTCTCCAACGGTATGCAAGATGTAATATTTCCATTCACACTTATAAATGCTTTTGGAGAGGTGTACACCTGAGACACCCACTTAATAAAATCCCTTGGGAAGCTGAACAAATCCAAGACCCTCCACAGGAATCTCCAGGAGACCCTTTTGTCGGCCTTGCATGCATCTAGGCTTATTAAAAGCGATGAGTTTACCTCCTTAACTATGTGATCCATCAGATGACTTGTTCTCTGAATGTTATCTGCTGTTTGTCGCATTCTGAGAAAGCCTGCCTGATCAGAATTAATTAAATTGGGCAGGATGTTCTCCAGTCTTCTGGCCCATATACTCATATATATTTTATAATCACAGTTTAAGACCGATATAGGCCTGTAGGATTCTGAGAGTGCTGGGCCCTTACCCAGCTTAGGCATAGCTGAAATGACAGCGTATTCCCACGAGGGTGGAGGAAGAATAGCCCCCTGGACCTCTAAAAAAGCTTGGTGTATCAGGGGTAGTAACACCGGGGAGAAAGACTTGTACCACTCTGTCAGGAGCCCATCTGGCCCTGGACACTTCAATGTTTTGGACTGGCCAATGGCCGTTTTAATTTCAATATTAGAAATGGGACTCGACAGAAGAGCCTGCTGTGTGTGTGTGTGTGTGTGTGTGTGTGTGTGTGTAAGTTTAGAAAATTGGAGGGGGGCTACAAAGAATGAACAGGCTACTCACCTGTAACAGTAGTTCTAGGAGTGGTATATGTTGTTAATCCACACTTCTTGGCATGTCCTCTTCCACTTTAAATCTTGCCGAAAGTCTTC
The DNA here is from genome assembly GCA_016271365.2 of Neoceratodus forsteri. NCBI lineage: Eukaryota > Metazoa > Chordata > Ceratodontiformes > Ceratodontidae > Neoceratodus > Neoceratodus forsteri. Next base: position 494,873,482 of record JADMNL010000022.1, read on the forward strand.
AAGCTGGCTCCTCCCACCCACCCTGGCAGTATATACTTCAACTGTGCCCCATGATGCCAGATCTTAGCCCGCTGGAAACAAGGTTGTGCGCCTGAAGCCGGAGAGGTTGGGTGGGTGCGTGTGGATGAACAACATATACCACTCCAAGCACTACTGTTACAGGTGAGTAACCTGTTCTTCTAGGAGCCTGGATATCTTGTTCATCCACACTTCTTGGCAGACTCCAAGCAGTTCTCCGGGAGGAGAGAGGCAAGGCGCACACCCCCTACTTAGGAAATAAAGATTGGAGAACCGAGGCCCCAAAACCATCATCCCGGCATGACTCAAGGTCGATGTGGTAGTGGGTAATGAAGATGTTTGCTGACTTCCAGCTAGCAGCCCAGCAGATTTCCTGGATAGGGATGTCCCTGGAAGCAGCCACTGATGCAGCAGTATGGTGGGTAGAATGAGTTCTTATCCCTCTGGGAGGCTCCTTGCCTGCCAACTCATAGCACAGACCTATGCATGATGTAATCCATCTTGCTATGGTCCATTTGGCTGCTGGTGTGCCAGAAGCGGCTTCAGTGTAGGTGACAAACAGCTGGCGAACCTCTCTGCGAATTTCCGCCGTCCTCTTATAATAGGAGAGGCTACGTCTCAGGTCCAGGGTATGGAGCCTGTACTCAGCGTCCAAGGTGTAATTTGGGTAGTAAACCGGCAGAGTCAATACCTGGTTAAGGTGAAACTCTGACACCACCTTCAGAAGGAATTTTGGGTGGGGACACAGGACAATTTTGTCCCTGTGAAAGACCAGGTAAGGGGAGTCGACCGGAAGCACCTGGAGCACCCCTGTCCTTCTGGCTGATGTGGTAACCACCAGGAAGGCCGTCTTCCACATCAAGAGTGACAGCTCACACTTGTGCATGGGTTTGAATGGCTTGCCCATGAGCTTTGCCAAAACCAGCAACAGATCCCATGGAGGTGGAGGTTCATGCGCCGGAGGGGATATGTGATCCAGGCCTTTGAAGAAGCGCCAGACCACTGTCTTCTGCACGAATGTTGGCTGACTGGCCCATGCCTGGTAAGCAGAAATGACTGCCAGGAGCACCCTAAGGGTTGATGACCTGAGACCCCCTTTGGAAAAAGACCAAAGGTAGTTGAGAATGTTAGCCACAGGACAGGACAAGGGGTCCAGACCCTTTACCCTGGGACCAAATGGAAAATCTCTTCCATTTGAAGGGACAACATTTCTAAATACCTCCACCACGGTGTAGACATCTTCGGAAAGACCCAAAGCCTGGAACTTTAGCCACTCAGGTACCAGGCAGTGAGGTGCAGGGATTGAAGGTCCGGATGGAATACCTTCCCCCTGGTTCAGAGATATCAGGTCCGGGCATGTACAAAGCCACTCTGGGGGCCTGCAGCTGAGGCTGAGAAGATCTGGGTACCAGAACTGGTGCAGCCAATCTGGGACTACCAGGATCAGCTTCACCTTGTCCCTCCTCACCTTGAGTAACACTGTGTGGATCAAGGGAAATGGAGGGAAGGTGTAGAGGAGGCCTGGGGTCCACAGCCTCGAGAAGGCATCCCCCTACAGTGAGCCCTGCTGAGGGGGGACAGGCATGATACAGCCTCAGCTTGGTGTTTTCCCCTGGAGGCAAACAGGTCCACCATCGTTTTTCCCCAACAGGAGAACAGGCTGTAAGCTACCTCTGGATGGAGAGACCACTCATGGGATATCTGGCCTATGCAGCTGAGAGCATCTGCCAGCTGGTTCGAGGCTCCTGCCACATGGAAGGCTAGGAGATCAGCCTCCAACCAGCTTATGAGGGTCCAGATGTGAAGCACCTCCTTGCACAGCAGATGGGAGTGTGTGCCGTCCTGTTTGTTGAGGTAGTACATGGTTGTGGTATTGTCCATCTGGACTTGAACCACTTGACCCCGGAGCTGAGGAGTGAAAGCTGACAGTGCCAGTCTGACTGCTCTGAGCTCCAACAGGTTGATGTGGCATCGGGATTCCTCAGGGGTCCAGAACCCGTGGGGCCTGTTGTCCCCCATGTGGGCTCCCCAGCCCATGAAAGAGGCATCAGTCATAAGGACAACCGTTGGCTTGGGGCAGACAAATGGGATCCCTTCCTGCAACTGGTCTGGGGCAGTCCACTATTGGCGAGCGTCCCACATCTTCTGGGTTACAGTGATCAGCTGGTCAGAATTACCATACCGCTGAGTCCACTGGGTGGCCAGCTCACATTGGAGGGGGCGCATGTGCCACTGGGCCCAGTGGACCACTGAGGTGCACGCCGCCATGTAACCCAGAAGGCGCAGAAATTCCTGGGCAGGGTGCAAGTGCCCAAACAGAAATCATCGGGCAAAGGGGGAGAGAACCTCCGCCCTGTCTGCCAGAAGCTGAGCTCTGGCTTGACAAGAGTTGAGCTCTGCCCCGATGAAACCCATCACCAGAGAAGGCATGAATTCTGACTTGGCCTTGTTGATCAGGAGGCCGAGTTGGGAGCAGGTTAGGAGGGCCAGATCCCTGGACCACTCCACCTCCTGAAGGGAGGAACCTGCCAAGAGCCAGTCATCAAGATAAGGGTAGATTCTGACTCTTCGATGCTGAAGGTGGGCCACCACCACTGCAATGCAGTTGGTGAATACCTGTGGGACTGATGACAGGCCGAACAGCATGGCTCGGAACCCGTACAGGGTCCACTTGACCCTGAAGCAGAGTAACTGCTGATGGGATGGACGGATTGGGACGTGAAAGAACATGTTCTGTAGATCCAGTGAACAGAACCGCATGTTTCGCTCCAGGGATGGTATGATCTGGTTCAGAGTGACCATCCGGAATGTGCGAGTCCTGAGATATTGATTCAGGTCATGGAGATCTAAGATGGGGTGCCAACCCCCCATCCGCTTGGGCACCAGGACGTACCTGGAGACAAAGCCTGGGTGTGTCAGAGGATCTGGCACTGGAGCTACTGCCTCCTTGCGGAGGAGCTATGCTACATCATCTCGAAGAGCCAGCCTGGTACATTTGGAAAGCCATTACTCCTGAGGGGCGTGGGCTCGGCTGGGAGGGTGCTGCTTGAATTCTAGAGGTAGTTCCTGACCGACCACTTCAAGAACTCACTTGTCCGAAGTGATAGCAGACCAGGCAGAAAGGAAGTTGTGGAGCCAACCTCCCACGGGAGGACCCAGAGCTGGCGTGACGGGTGTAGGGATGGCAACCCCCATTCCATCACTGAGCAGGCTTAGAGGAAGAGGAGGCTTCTGGACCTGCGCTCTGCCTCCTTTATGGGGCTGTTGAGGACCCTGCTTGGGCCGCAGGCACCAAGCTTGAGCCTGCTGCTGCTGATGTTGCTGATACTGCTGACCTCCTTGATAGGAGGGCTGCCTGACTGCGGGGGAAGAGTGCAAAAATGGCTTCTTCTTTCTCTTCTGCTGGTTCTTGCCCAAAGAAACTTTAGCAGAAGTAGCATCCAAGGTAGCATTGGACTGCTTTATGTGCTGAAGGTGACCAGCCACCCCTGGACCGAACAAGTCATTCCTAGGAAGGGTACGTCAGCCAGTTTATGCTGAGAATCTTCTGGAAAGGAGGAAAGCCTCAGCCAAGCCCTGTGGCGAGTGGCCACTGCAGCTGCTAGCGAGCGGGCAAAAGAATCTCCTATGTCCAGGGCCATCTGGAGCTGCTGTTTTGCAACAGCATGGCCCTGATCACAGACTTGCTTGGCTGTGGTCTGCATGTCTGCTGGGAGATGAGGGAGGACCTCGTCTAATGACCCAAGAAGGGCATGAGAAAAGTGTGCCATAATAACAGCCGAGCTGGCCTGATGAAGCCTAGAGAAGAGGCCGCATAGACCTTATGGGCAGAATGGTCCATATTTTTGGACTCCTTGTCAGTGTTGGCCAAACTACCAGTATGCCTGAACACAGAGACAGTCACCAGGCTCTCGGCTGAAGGGTGCTTTGTGAACCCCACAAGGGAACCCATGGACACCACGTATTTGCGGGCCATGCGAGCAGATGGTGCTGGACAGGAAGCAGGATGCTGCCAAAGTTCTAGGGCCGGCCAACAATGGCCTTGGCCACTGGAAAGGCCTCCATCAGGGTGTCCTCTCTCTTGAGAATATCAGTGAGAGGGTACTCTGCTTTTTTCTGGATGGATTCCAGGGGCATTCCTGTAGAGTCGAAGATGAGGTAGAGGATGCCCTGGAAGGAGGAAGAACCTTCCTCCAACCCTGCCACAGACGACTTATCATCCCCAGGATGTGATTGTAGTCCGGTGACGTCTGAGTCCAAAGAATCATGGTATAACGATCTGCCGCCTAAGTCACCCTCAATACGCCAAGGGAGGTCGGGGGTGACTGTTATCAACAGACGTCGGGGAAGCCTGGTGTCTGTTCAGTCCTCTTTCAAGGGCACCCCTCCCTGAGGCTGCTTAGGTGGTGTTTCCACCCCATTCAGTGGAGACACCGGGATAGGTCGAACTGGGACATGGGCCAGCCCCACAGGTGGAGGAACCAGTGGCTTTGGTTCCAGAGGGGTCGGCTTCAGCCTAGCAGGCGAAGGCCAAGTGATGGCCGGGGTAGGCGGCGGAGCCAGCTTCTGCCTGGACAGGATCAGCTGCCATATGAGGTCTTCATAGCATTGACGGAGTTTATGCTGAAGCCTCTCCTTGTCCAAGGAGGATGAGAACCTGTGGCATCGCCTCTTTTTAGAGTGCTTATGGCTCTTTCTCAGTCATTCAGCTGAGGTGGTTCTGGACCTCGACTGAGATCGGTGAGGCCGACTTGGTCAATCAGAAGACACTGGTATTGGCAAAACCTGAGGGCCTGGAACCAGATCCTTGATGGGGACACCAGCATGCTGGGTCTTCTCATCAGGGAAGACAAGGACTGGAGTCCTTTCCAAAGTGTCGGGCTGAACCGGCGACAAGGGGTCGATTGGGTCGAGCACAATCTTGACCTCGTCGGCCACTTCCTCGGTCCCCTGGCCAGATGGTCCCAAGAACGTCTCTGTCAGAACAAAGACGATGGGTCCTTCTCTCTCTTGTGAGAGTGGGAGGAGTGCGAGCCCAAGGGTGCCTCAACCCGGGTGGGGAGAGACTGGTACAACTCCTTGAAGGAGCCTATAAAGATGGAGCCAAGGTTCAGCGGAGTGAAGAAGCTTCAATTGGCCAAAGCTTGAGCTGCTTCCTCCTCAAATGCTTTCATTTGTTCCAGCTGTTCGGCGGATCCCGCAGTTGCAGAAACCGCCCACCTTGCCTCCTTCGATTTTAATGGCAGGTTCCTTTTCTCTGGTCTCCCCAGCTTCAAACGTGCCTTGCGGTCGTCCTGGACGTTGGGATGGAAGGCCAGGCAAAAACCACATGATAAGGTGTCATATCCAACACCTACGCAGTAAATACACGTTAGGTGGGGATTGGTGCATGACATCTTCTGGCCACAGGGGCACCAGAGAAATCCAGGGGAAGATCTTTCCTCCGTAGTGGTGAAAGCACAATCGTTAACTCGAATGAGTTTTAAGTTTTGGTAAAAAATCACGATCAGAATCCAGGGCCTACAATATGCTTTGAGAGCACAAGATAACCTGTATCTTTCATGAGAAAGGAAGATCTGGCGTCATGGGGCAGAGCCGAGGTATATACCAGTCGAGAGGGTGGGAGGAGCCAGCTTGAAGACTTCCGGCAAGATTTAAAGTGGAAGGGGACATGCCAAGAAGTGTGGATGAACAAAATATCCATGTTCCTAGAATGAGTGTTCTCTTCAGATGGGGGTTATCTTCTGCATAAAATGTTTTGTAAAAATGCTGGAATGCCTGCATAATGTCCGAGTTTTTCCTGAGGAATACCCCTGATGTAGGATCTTTTATCTTTGTGGTCCCGTCCTCTTTGGTGGTGATGTCAAAGACATTATCACTGACCTGCAAGACAAAAGGAAATCCCTTCGCTTGGTTCAATTTATGTACAAGCCTCCAGGCAAACCTAAGCAGCCCTTTCGGTGGCAGCACAGATGCCAGATGAAACAACAACCCAGCCGACGTCAGAACAAACGTCGAGCCCCCTTGGCAGGTTCAGACCCCCTGGCCAAGTTGCAGAGGGCCTCTGGGTGGCTCCTTCTACCTTCCTTCCTTCTGCTTCCTGACTCACGTCAGGCCCGCCTGCCTGCTCCCGCATTGCAGGAGGAACTGGTAGGGGGCAGGGTACTCCAGTTCATAGCTCAAGGCCACACAATAGAATTTCTAGAGACCCCCAGAAAACCCTCCAAGTCTCTCTCACTACCCTCCGGGACATCTTCCTCTCATGCAGGAGGAGACTTAATCCCTGCTAAGAAAAGCTGCCATATGAACATACGAAATTTGCCAGCAGATAAAGGCCTAGAGGTCTATCAAGTCTGCTCGAATGTGCAGCTAACACCCCTTATTCTGCAGCTGCCCCTCCCTTCCACCCTTCCCCTTCATTAACCCTCCCCCTTGTCCTGTCCCATCCTCGTTTGAAGCAGTCCACTGTTCTACTGCATACCACTTCAGCAGGTAATGCATTCCACCCAGCCACCACCCTCTCTGTAAAAAAGTGTCTCCTCATCTCCCTCCTGAACCTTCCTCGCTCCAGTCTCATATCATGGCCCCTGGTGGCCCTCTCCTCCCTTACTTTGAACAGCCCCTCTGTACCCGTCTTGTTTATTCCTTTTATGTATTTAAAGGTTTCAATCATGTCACCCCTGTCTCTCCTCTCCTCCAGTGAGTACATGTTTAACTCCTTCAACCTCCTCTTGTATGATAGGTTCCCCAGCCCCTTGGTCATCTTTGTCGCTCTGCGCTGCACCACCTCCAGTAACTTAATGTCCCTCTTCAGATACGGACACCAGTACTGCACGCAGTACTCCAGGTGTGATCTAACTAATGACCTATACAGTGGCAGAATCACCTCCTCCCTTCTTGAGGATATACCTCTTGCAATACAACCCAGCATTTTGTTGGCCTTTGCAGCTGCCTTCCTACATTGTGCCAAGTTGTTCATTGACCCTGTAATGAGCACACCCAGATCCTTCTCCTCCTCTGTCTGGCTAGCTGCACTCCCCTAGCTGGTAACTCCTCCTTGGGTTCTTCATCCCAAAATGCAGCACCTTGCACTTTTGGCATTAAAGCCCAGTTGCCAGGTGTCTGACCAGGTTTCAAGCTTTGCTAGATCATCCTGCAACCCCTGCCATCCCCCTAGGTCATCCACCACCACGCCTACCCTGGAATCATCAGCAAACAGACTGATCTTGCTCTTGATGTCCCATGATATGTCTGCAATGAATATCCCAAACAATACTGGTCCCAACACTGAGCCCTGTGGAACACTGCTCGTCACTACCCTTGGGTGTAAAAACTCCCCACCCACCACCACCCTCTGTTGCCTTCCCTGCAGCCAGTTTCCTACCCATCTCACCAGCTTTGCACCCACCCCTGTGCCTGCTAACTTCCTTCCCAGCCTTCCATGTGGCACTGAGTCAAATGCCTTACTGAAGTCCAGATACAGGACATCCACTGCGTGGCCCCTGTCCAGTTGCCTAGTTACCCAGTCATAGAACTCGACCAGGTTGGTTTGGCAGGATCTGCCATGTATGAAGCCATGCTGTCTGCTGTCCTGTAGTCCTTTGGCCTCTAGGAGGCCACCAGCCCTCTCCTTCAGGATAGTCTCCATTAGCTTACCCACATTGGGTGTGAGGCTCACTGGTCTGTAGTTTCCCAGTTCATCCTTGAGGCCATTCTTGTGGAGGGCACACATGAGCCATCCTCCAGTCCTGAGGTACACACCCGAATGTAGTGAGGCATTAAATAGGTCTGCAAAGGTCCTGCAAGGACCTCTGCCAACTCCTTCAGTACCCTGGGGTGGATGCCATCTGGGCCTGGCGCCTTGTCCACCCTCAGTGCCTTCAAACCCTCTCGAACTCTGCTCTCCATGATTTCTCCATCTGTCACCACTTTCCCCCCTGCTTCTGCCATTTCTCCCACCTTGGGTGTCATCCCCCTCTTCTCTTTAGTAAATACTGAGCAGAAGTACTCATTTAGTGCTTCCACCTTATCGCACCCTGCTTCCACCCAACTCTCCTCCTTCCTAATCCTTACTAAGTGGTCCTTACAACTCCTTTTCTCCTGATGTACTTAAAGAAGTTCCTCCCCTTTTTAATGCCTTGTGCCAGCCTGAGTCGTAGATGCTTTGACTCCCTTACTGCCTTGTCACCTCCTTCATTCTGTCAAGTACTCCTCCCTGTCCTCCCCTCCCTGTTTTCTTGTACTTCCCAAAGGCAGCTCTTTTCCTCATACCTTTTCCATGACCTCCTTGCTCAACCAGATTGGTTTCTTAGCCCCAGCCTTCTTGCTCTGGGCTTTGCAGCAGGTTTTGGTTGCCTCCACTATCCCCAGCTTTATGAGCTCCCACCTCTGGTTAGTGTCCATAATAGATTGAATTCTGGCCAGGTACACTTTTACCACTTCCCCCATCCTCCCAAAGTTGGCCCTCCTGAAGTCTAGCACTATTGTGCCAGATTCCACTCTTTCCTTGCCCATATCCAATGTGAGCCATACTGAGCAGTGGTCACTCCCTGACAGCGGTTCCTCCACTGTAAGTTCTCTCACAAAGTCCCCATTTGCCAGCACAAGATCAAGGGTATTTCCTAACCTGGTTGGTTTACTGACCATTTGCAGCAGGAAGCTGTCCTGGAAGGCATCCAGCAGTACCTGCTCCCTTCTGTTCCTGGTTGTTCCTGGCCATAGGACCCATTTCTCAGGCCCACAGGCAGAGCATACTACTCCCTCTTCTTCCTGGTGCCCAAAAACATGGGCGACCTTCACCGATCTTGGACTTCAGCAACCTGAGCCTCCGCGTTGAATACAAGAGGTTTCATATGCTGACTCTACCAGGACTCCTTCTGTTACTACAACAGGGACACTGGCTTTGTGCCTTGGATATGCAGGATGCCTACCTGCATATCCCTGTTTTCTCACCCCACCACAGGTTCCTTCGATTCTTGTTCCAGGGGAAGCATTTCCAGTTCAAAGCTCTCCCTTTTGGCCTTTTGTCAGCACCCAGGGTGTTCATGAAGTGCCTAGTGGTGGTGGCTGTGGCTTTATGCCATCAGGGCATCCATGTGTTCCCAAACCTCGACGACTGGCTCCTGTCAACCCTGTCCAGGGACAGTCTAGTCTCTTCCCTGACTGCTACCCTGAACCTTTCAAACCAAGTGGGAATCATGGTGATCCACCCTAAATCCCACCTGTATCCATCACAATGCCTGCAGTTCATTGGGGCTGTGCTGGATATGGCCCAGGGTCGATCCTTCCTTCCTCTGGACAGAGCGGAGACTCTACAGAGACAGGCCAACCTGGTGGCCTCATAATGCAGGATGCTGGCAAGATTGGGTCTGCGTCTCTTGGGTTTTATGGCAGCTGCCATCCTAACCCTCCACTTGGCCAGGCTCCACATGTGGATCACCCAGTAGACACTTCGAATTCAGTGGGATCGAAGGTCGGTCACCAGTCCGATGGCCTAAGACCTTCTATGGTGGCAAAACCTGGACAACCTCACCAGGGGTGTTCCCTTTCAGCCAATTCCCCCCACCCAGACCCCTACGATGGATGCTTCTGGTCTGGGTTGGGGAGTTCATTTAGGGGATCACAGGACTGGGGGGGTGTCCCTGGTCTCAGAGAGAGCTCTCTCTACACATCAGTGTGCTGTAGATGAAAGCAGTGCTTCATGCTTTGCAAGCCTTTCAGCCTCTCCTCAGGCCAAATACTTTCTGATCCAGACAGACAATATGTGCATTGTCTGGTACCTGAACAAACAAGGTGGCACACACTTGTATCCCCTTTGTCAGAAAGTGATGCGCGTATGGTGCTGGGCAGTCCAGCACAACCTTCACCTCACAACAGTGCACGTCCCGAACATCTAAAACATCCTAGCGGACAGTCTCAGCTGCACCCTAGCCAGAGCTCACAAGTGGGAACTGAATCAATGTTAAAAGAAATATTCTACTTTTGGAGCAGGCCAGACAACGATCTGTTTGCTACCTAATCCAATGCAAAACTACCCAGTTTCTGCTTGCTTGTTCCAGGGCATGGTGTTTTCTGGCCAGACACGCTGTCTATTTGCTGGACGGGGAGATTTCTATACATGTTCCATCTCTTTCCTCTGTTGCAGAGAGTGCTACTCAAACTGCAGGCGGAAGGGGCACACATGATCCTGATCGCCCCGATAGCACCACATATAAGCGAGTATTATTGCGTGCATCAATGTGAGTGACTCAACAATACTGCTCCCATGTGACCCGGTGGTGCTGAGGGTTGAGGCATTGAACGCCACAACTCGCGCCACGCCAGTGACCCGGGTTCGGGAACAAGCCGGGAGTCAGCGGGGAGAGAAGAGATCAAGCATCCAGAGGACTGCTCTCTCTTCCCGGGGAGGGTGGGAGTGTTGCTTGCTCTCCGAGTGACCTCTGGTGGTGGCCAGGGGTGCACCAAGGTGAACGCCAGGGGTGGGCGGAGCCACGGCATCACGTTGCCTTGCTAGCTGTGCTCCGGAGGGATGGGAAGGGGAAAAAAAGAACTAAAAAAATACCCCGGCTCCCAAGAAGATGACGAGGGCTCCTGGGATCTCCCTCTCATCCCCAGTGCAGGACCATGCCACACTGGGGATCCAGGGCGACCTCTCAGAGGGATGGACCCTCTAACTTAAGTAAAGAGCCACCAAGGATGGGCAGGCCCTGTTCCAGGGGGGTGATCCGGAGCGCTGGGAAGTTCCTCTGAGAGGGGTGAACCGATGGTGGCTGGTCACTGTGGGGAGTAGTAGGGGTAGGATCATGTGGGCACCTCCAAAGGATGCCTCGTAGAGAGAACCGTGCATAAAAAAGTTTAAAATACTGTTCCCATGCACTGGTAGTAGGCAAAGGAGTGTAGAACTGAGGGATATGTGCTACACTCATGAGAACAGTGGATAAAATAAATATTTGGCCAAGCCCTACTGGTTGTGGCCATGTGTTGTGATAAGCGAGCCACCACACCTCTGGAGTGTGGTGCTAGGTTCAGAACCCAGTGCAGGTAACTATTTTGTATCCAGGGTGAGTTTCTATTTTTTCTAAGTCTGCTCCCCTGGGTTGAGAATCTTTAGATTTGGGGGTGCAGGCCCTACAAAAAACAAAGATACATTTTTTTATATATATATATATATATATATATATATCTATATCTATATATACACACACACACACCTGGGAGCACAAGGAAGTTAAGTGACTATATATGAGGCAGTATGGCGCAGTGGGTTAAGGCTCTGAGCTGCAAATCTGGAGACCTGGGTTTGAATCCCACAGCCCCCTAGGTGCATACTGTGTGACCCTGAGCAAGTCACTTAACTTCCTTGTGCTCCCAGGTTGCACCTGCAAACAAGCTTTCAGCTTAGTGTGTCTCACCTGGTAAAATAAACATTTAGTTCCTGAGGACCGTCGCTGTTTGCGGTGGTCTCTGTAAATGTTAGTCACTGTTTTGCTGCAGGCGATTTGTGTGTCGCTGTATGTGAGCGGCGCGATAAGAGACTCGCCCTTATGTATTTATCTCCTTTCCAGCCTCCATCAATCCATTTTTCTCTCTTTTCTTTTCTTTCCAATTTTACCCCGGTGCCCCTGGAGTAGAGACATATGCACGTAGAGGCGTGCATGCATACTGCTGCCCGGTGACGGCCCCTTCTGCTCACCCATTGGCATATCTCCTGGCACTCCCTCTGACCTGTGTTGCCCCCTTGCCTCCACCATGAGGCAGTCAAAAGCCCAGGGATACCATCATCCTGGAGAGGAGAGCTGCCTCTCAGCCGCTTCATCCAGCTCTGCCCCCGCTGACCTCTGATGGTCCGTGCTCGTTCCCAAACACAGGTCATGGGTGTGCCGTGAGTTAATGCATCCAGCACCTTAGTCCTCAGTGCCACTGGGCTGGCTGACTTGCCCTTATCACATACAACCGATAGCCCCTTATTGGTCTCAACAAATCTGGTTCTCTCTGCTTCAGCAGCTGATGGTGGAACCTCCGGTTCCCTTGCCCCATCTGCCAGGACCTTCTGACCCAGGAACAGGGTACCCTGGTCCATCCAGACCTCAAGTCCCTTCACCTTGCTGGCCCGGTGGCATTGAGGGATGAGGCGCTGGACGTCACACCTCGCACCATGCCGGCAACCTGGGTTTAGGAATGGACTTGGGCCTCCGGGGGCTGGCAGGGGGAGAGATAGGATTGAACATTCCCACAAATGCTCTCCTAACTCTGGGGTGGGTTCGGAGCATGTGTTGCGCTGCAGCAGTGCCTAGCGGAGGCTAGGCATACTGTCAGTAGCAAGCATACAAAGGAGCGGGAGCATGGTGGACACCTGCATGTAGGTGCATCCGGCGTCATTGCACGTCCAGCTCCTGCTGGGTAAATAAAAAGGTGGAAAATCATGGGGTGATCACAGCGGCTCATTGCCGGGCCCTGGACCTGAGAGGCGTGGCCACCTGGTTCCCGGTCACAGGCCCCCTGGGGGGTGTCCTGTTAATTTCATCAGGGCCTGTGTGAGTCAGGTGCAGCAGCGTACGCCAGACCTGGTCTGAGGCATGGGTCCTGGTGGGCGGCGGCGGTTGTTGTGGTCCACCCTGCGCCGGAGGTGAGTAAAGTGCTACATGATAAAAAAAAAGTCCCTTCACCTTCATGCATGGCACCGACTGACATAGCTGCTTCTCAGTTTGGAATCTCTTCCAGAGTATCTCAGGTTCTAATGGAGGCATAAAACCTATAACAAGATCTACTTATGCTATGAAATGGAAAAGAGTCTCCATATTTGGGCCACTTCTAAGGGTCAGGACTACTTCTCATGCCCTGTACCACAGGTCCTGGAGTACAAGCTGCAGCTACTGGGCCTGGGCCAAAGTTACACCACTTTAAAGGACCACTTGTCAGGGGGCGTGGCTAGCAGCTGAGCTGAAAAGCAGCACTCTCCTTCAGCTCTGCACTGATTCTACCTTACTGGGCAAAAAAACATCACTAAAAGTGCTCTATTATTGCTCTAAAACACTGGCATTAGTTTGCTGACACTCCAAAGAGAGCAGGAATATAGAACTTGGCAAGGTTAGAAAATGGGTTGTAACAAAACCACGACAGGAGGTGAGGGAGCCAGACAGAAAAAACCTTGTGCAGGCCCCGAGAAAGAAAAGGAACCTCCCAACAGCAATTTAAACCAGCCATCCAACGTTGCATTGCTGAAAGCAATTCAAGCAGTCAATAAAAAGGTGGATGAGTTTACCTCCAGGATTCAAGTCGTCGAAACAAAAATCCAATCGGAAGATGACTTTGCCCAAGGAGCCAACAAAACAGCAGAAAAGGTGCTCTCAGTAACAACTGGCCTGGTAAAAGAGAACACTCTGCTTGGGTGACGCTTGGAGACACTTGGGAATGGGACGCGGGTGTCCCACATCAGGATCCTAGGCCTGCCAGAGGAATCGGAGGGAGATGCTGTGAATAGCTTAATTGAGCAATGGTTACCTGACGTTTTGCACCTTGACTCCCCAATATCTGTGCTGACGGCCTATAGAGTTAATTCCAGAGGGGCCTGACTCCACATGGATTCTGCTCACCCATCTGCAAGAGCGGTCTTGGTTGCCCTGGGTTCAGTAAAGGAAAGAGACTGTCTTAAATAAAGCACGCAAGCAGGGTCCCTCTAAATGGCAGTGGGTACCCATCCATGTCTTTCCTGATTTTAGTTATGCCACAAGGCAATATCGCAAAGCTTTCAACAGAGTTCGAGCTAAGCTGCGTCAACTCGGAGTCCATTATGTTCTCCTGATGCCAGTGAGTCTCAAGATTGCCTATGGGGTGAAGACTTACCATTTTTCGGACCCGATGGAAGCAAGTGTAACCCCTAGGTGTCACTATCCCAAGGGCTGCTACCCCTGCCTGCTTGGCTAGTAGCAGGTTAAGCAGCCTGGGTAATGAAACTGGTGCCTCCACCCAGAGGTCAGGGTTGTTAGTGGTCAAGTTAACCTGGGCACAGCCCTCCAGGACAATGTAATTCCCCCCTTTCCTTTTTAGTGGCCTGAACAATATACAGTAATCACTTTCACAATGACCCTTATTCACCATGCAAATACCCACACTATTTGCATTTACCACCAGGGCTGGTTCCTCTAGCTTGACCCTGGGGATTCCCTGTAAAACAAGATTACACACAGCAAATAGCAACAGTACAGTACTCTTGGCACAAACTGGAATTGCAGTCAGGTTAAATGCAAAAAGAGATCTGATTTATTCAGGGGACTTAAATAAGGGACAGGCGTAATTAGATAGATATGCTTAAAGGCTATATCAGTCAGACAGTTATGCATGTACTTCAGAGTCCCTATGCAGTCACACGCACTCTGGGTACCCAGGTAGGAAGACGGTGGGCTAGCCAGGAATGTTGCCCATGGTAGGCTGGCTTGCAGCTGGTTGGGGCCCTGTGATGGAAGAAAGCAACATGCACAACATACACTATTTGTAATCTGGAGCTGGAGGGCTCGGTTCGTGACAGAAAAGACAACAAAGCAATCAGATGATGGCACTTTAGATTTAGCTGTTGTTGCAGGGAGCTACCCTGATGTTTACTCATGATACCCAATACAGGGCACGTTCAGGACGAAATCGAGACAGCAGGTTGTTGAACTGGAGTGCCAGGAGAAGCAGGGCCCTCACGAATCACTGAGGCATCGTTCCTGTTCAAAGCATGAACAGCGGTGCTGATCCCCAGGCAGGTCACTCATCGATGGCTTTTTCTGTGCAGTGGGTATTCTGGCTGGGCCAGTGTGGCAAGGCCCAGGCTGAAGGGAGATGAATATAGATTCAGTCCGTGGAAGCTGGATGGAGCCTCCAGCAAGCAGAACACAGTTCAGCACACAGTGGGGAACCAAATCATGACCCACTAACAGCACAGCACATTTACATATGAAATTCTGCTGTACCAGTGAATTGCTATCGGGTCGCAATTGCGAGTCTCTGCACAAACCGGGGGTTCAAAGATGGCTGGAAATCCTGACGGGCCGATAGCATTCAGCAAATCTTCATTTTTTTTCAGGTTAAAGCATGGTCCCAGTTCTGTGGCTTAAATCGTCCTCACAATTTGGATTCCGTCTGAATAAACTTCAATTTCCCTTTCAGGAACAGCAGGCAGACAGGCAGGCCAAAACTCAGCCCTTTCACAGTTCTCCTGTACGAATTACACAGGGGCTGCTGCTTGAATCACCCAAGTTGTTATTACTTTCACTTCCCAATTCAGACTGACTGAACTGCAAAACAGTCTGGGACTTTTCCCCGGGATTTAAAAGGTTTGGTTGGTTGATCTGTCTGTCAGTCACAACAAGGGCTCCTCCTCCAGGTCTGTCTTGGCGCCAAAATGCAAAAACTACAATTCCTACAGACTTTTATTCTCACAAAGCCCCTGGGGACAGGCTCCATTTTGCAGTCCCCAAAGGTACTGATTGGCCCATTTCAGTAGTCCAGGACCAAGATGATTGAAACAAACAGAACTGTCCACGCTGCAAAGAAGGCAGGCTTGAACAAACTGCAATATTATTACTACACTAACAAATGATCAGCAAACAAGTACATCTTCTAACAGAGCTCCCTCTCAGTTTAATTATGACTGCAATCCAGGTAGCTCTTAAAGAGACAGTGCACAGAGGCTATACAGGCACTCTCTGGCAATACATTTAAACTGCTAAAATGCAGGACACCAGCCTGGCAGTGAGCATTTAAGCAAGCTCAAGGAAGACTTTACGGGAACCCCCATTTGAAGGAGGTTATACAAGCAAAGTGGTCACAAAGATCGAATTGGATTACACAGCCCGAGAATTGGACTCCGACTCTGGGGAGGAGAAAAATATCTGAAGTTAGTCAGACAGGGCTCAGTAAGCTACTATAATGAAGAACGGCTAAATGGATTTGGACATTGGTAAAATTATTACTATTTCAGTACTATTCAAACAACATGAAGTCTTGCTGTATTCTGACAATTGCAGTTAGCCCAAGCACTTGAACTGCCCCAGAGATGAAAGAGTTAACTCTATGCTGAGAGCATAGAATGTTGGGTTCAAGCTCAGTTCAAACCACTGTCTGCTGCACTTGAAGTGTAACCGTCAGAGTCTTTACTCTTCCTAACTGAACAGTCGCTCCGGAGTTTGCTCCTTGCTTTCAGTTTGGTAAAGTTTCGTCGGTTTATTCCGCAGAATTTCTCCATTTTGTCTCAGTTCAGATCCCTGTCTGTGGTACAGTAAGTGGTATTAGGTAGTGGACTTAGAGTTAAATTGTGAGGAAATTGTAATTTGGCGATCGGTTCGACAGAACCGATCGGTTGTTGTTTTAAAACTTCTTGTGGTGATTCTGGTGCCTATTGATTCTAAAAAAAAAATGCATTTTCGTTTTTTTCCAGCACCCGTGACACGGTGAGGAACTGATAGGTTTTGTCTTACCTGGCCTGAAGCCGTGTAAAGGGTAAGTTAATTTTATGGTTAGCCATGTCTGAAAAACCCAGGAAAAAAAACAGGCCCACTGGGTTTCAGCACTGTAGTGTGTGTGGGGAGACCTTTGCTAAGGCTGATCCCCACACCACCTGTGTATATTGTCTGGGGTTTGATCACCTCGATTCAGACTGCCAAATTTGCAAGGATTTCCCAAAGACCACTCTGGAAAAATGTTTGGGCAGGCTTAGGGATAAGGAGGCCAAGAAGTCCGCTGACCCGGATGGCCTGCCAGGTTCGGTTCCAACCGAACCTGAGGGAGTGCTCTCTGACCAGGTCCAGACTTCCTTGGGTAAAAGGAAAGCCAACTCTGAAGGGTCGGTTTCTTCAAAAAAAGAAAAGATAAATCGACCAGTTTGTATCCTGAATCTCTCCATCCGATGGCCGATGAAATTGCCCAGGCGAGTATCATTGTTGAATTGCTCCGTCCATTTCCAACCAAACTGGCCCCTGTTGGTCGGCACTCAGTTTGGTCGGCTCCTCCGTTGCAGATTATTCTTTGGAGGAATATTATGATCCAGAATGGGAGGAGAAAGGTGAAGAGGATAAAGAAGATGACTATGATGGTGGGGAAGGTCTGGACGAGCCCATTGAACCGGACATCTCCCCAGACAGACCTTCTGGAGATTCCCCTCCTAGGCTTTCTGAGTCCCCTTCCCACTTTATGTTTTACAAAAAAGTGGCCGAAACCCTCCAGCTCCCTGTGGATGAAGCTGTTGAGGAGGAAAAAGAGCCTGATTTTTGTTGAGATGATGGACATCCTAGAGTCCAAGAGGCTGTCTATTCCCTTGCATAAATCTTTTGGGAAACAGGCACATAAACTTTTAAAAACACTAAATTCTCTGCCTCCAGTGGACATTCATATGGACAGGAGGTATTTGCTTTCAGGCTCAAGTTTGGAGTTCCTATACCAACATTGCAGCCTTGTTTCTGGTAGTACAGGCTGCAGCCTGTGATAAGGCTGGCATTCTCTTGGCTTCACACCCCCTGGATAAGGACTCCAGGAAGATAGATGCCATGGCCAAGAAGCAGTATTTGGCATCTTCCTTGGGACTCAGAGAGGCTAATTACATGGTCTATGCTGCCAGGTTCCAAAAGTCCAGGTGGGAGTCTGTTTTGGAACTGGCTAAGCAGGCTTTCCCCCAGCTGGCCAAGGAGCTGGAGGAGGTGGCTGCTGATGGGATTGAGGCATCAAAAATCCAATTTCATGCTGCTGTCAACTCCAATGATGTATCATCTAGAGTCATGGCAACATCTGTGGCTCTGCAGAGAATAGCTTGGCTCAGATGTACTAGCCTATCACAGGATACCTAGGCTAAGGCCATGGATTTCCCTGTTGTGGGTAATTCTTTGTTTGGGGAGCAGACAGAGAATTACATGAAAAAGATGGATGAATACAGGACCACCTATAGGAGTGCTCAAGCCAAGGAAAGACAAACCACTCCTCAAAGGCAGCAATCTAGGGGCAGGGGCAGGCCTTTTCAGAGGTCTTTCTTCCAGGTTCAGGCCTCCTCCCCTTTTTCCCAGAGGAGGTTCTTTAACGGGAGAGGTAAAAGGGGGATGAGCAGGGCTGTATCCTCCTCTCAGCCCAGGGCCCCCTGCCAAGCAGACACCCTGAGGTGTCAGCCTGAGTCGACTCCCCCATCCCTGTAGGAGGCAGGCTGGCTTACTAATTCCAGAACTGGAAGTCTGTTACCTCAGACAAGTAGGTCCTGGAGGTAGTAAACCAGGGACTGGCTCTCAGCTTCAAAAAGTTTCCAAAACTGAGAGCCATATCTTTTCCACCTGCAAACATCTCTGAAACCCTTGCCCTAGATGCAGAGGTTTCATCTCTCCTGGCCTTAAAAGCCATAGAGAGAGATCTACGATCCACAGGGGCAAAGGTCTTTACTCCAGGTACTTCCTTACCTGGAAAAAATCAGGGGAATGGTGGCCCATCCTAGACTTAAAACACCTGAACAAACATCTTTTGAAACCAAAGTTCAAGATGGTGCCTCTGGGAATAATTCTTCCCTCTCTAAGGCCAGGGGACTGGCTAGCTTCACTGGACCTAAAAGATACCTACTTTCTCATTCCCATCAGGTGCTCCCACAGAAAGTACCTCAGGTTCGAACTGCCTTCAGGCCATTACCAATTCAGAGCAATGCCTTTCGGCCTGTCATCAGCTCCAAGAGTGTTCACCAAGTGCCTGTCAGTAGTAGTGGCTTTTCTAAGAAGGAAAAATATCTCCATATTCCCTTACCTGGATGACTGGCTCATAGTGGGCCATTCCCCAGACCGAGTCAAGTTAGATCTAAAAGTGACCCAGCAGGTGCTCACCTCTCTAGGTTTCCTTCTCAGTCTTCCCAAGTCAGTTCTTGAGCCAGTCCAACTCTTGACTTTCATAGGGGTAGAATTAGATACTGTCAAAGCAAGAGCATTTCTCCCCTTGGCAAGGGTAAGGGCCATTATAGAGCTGGCTTCTTCTTTTCACCTTCTGGTGTCTCGACCAGCAAGGCATTTCCTTCAGCTTCTGAGCCACATGGCAGCTTCCACTGCAGTGGTCTCAGGGGACAGATTTCAGATGAGAGACATTCAGTTTCATCTGAGGCCTTTTTGGTCCCAGAAAAGAGATCCTCTGACCAAGCTGATACCAATGACTCGGACCCTGATCTAGGCCCTTCAATGGTGGCAGGATCAGGACAATCTCAGCCAAGGGGTCTCATTCATTTCACAATCCCATTCTGCGGTCCTAACCACAAACGCTTCTCTCCTAGGTTGGGGGGCCCATTTAGAGGCACTCACAGCTCAGGGTGTGTAGTCCCCTCAGGAGTCTCTTCTCCACTTCAGTCTTCTGGAGCTCAGGGCGATGTGCCTGGCTCTGCAGGCTTTCTCACAATCAGTAAGGAACAAGGTGGTTCAGGTCAGGACAGACACCACCACCACCATGTGGTACATCAACAAGCAGGAAGGTATTTGGTCCATGGCCTTGTGTGCAGAAGCCATGAAATATGTACACTAGCTTACTCCCTTCAGGCCTCTCTGGTAGCAGTTCATTTCCCAGGCAAGGACAATGTGTTAGCAGATGCATTGAGCAGGATTTCCCAGGGCCATCACGAATGGTCCCTGGATCTCCTAGTGTTGAGAGTGATCTTTTCAAGATGGGGCACCCCAGAGATAGATCTCTTTGCAGCCCCAGACAATTACCAACTCCCTTTGTTTTGTTGTGGACCCCCAATCTTCTGCTCAGTCCCTCTGGATGCTCTGATACTGAATTGGGAAGGGAAATTTCTGTATGCCTTCCCTCCTTTTTCTTTGATTTTCAAGGTCCTGGTGAAGATAAGGTCACAATCTTGCAAAGTGATCCTGGTTGCTCTAGACTGGGCCAGGCAGTCTTTGTACCCTCTCCTCTTGTCCTTAGCAGTGCATCTTCCCCCTGTCTCTTCCCAGGAATCAGGATCTGTTGACCTCCTCTCAGGGGAGGATTTGTTATCCCAACCTTTGGTCTCTCAACCTCAAAGCATGGCTCTTGAAGAGCTAGAGTATGTAGGTTTGCACCTGTCTCAGGAGGTTCTGGACATTCTCAAAGCCTCTCAAAAACCTGCCACCAGAAAGACTTACAATACTAAGTGGGAGAGATTCAGTATTTGGTGTACCAAGAAGCATATATCCCCAGATACTGCTGAATTGTCTACAATTCTGGACTATATGGTTCATCTAATCTTAATGACCTAGGCCTCAGACCATCTACCCTCAAAGTACATTTGTCAGCTGTTTCTGTTTTCTTGTCAGTAGGTAAACCCTCTTCACTGGCATCTCATCCTGGTTTCTGTAAATTTTTCAAGGGATTGCTTCATACCAATCCCCCCTTTAGGGACCCTCCCCCTGCTTGGGATCTTAATGTTTGCATTGACCAGCTTAGGCAACCTCCTTTTGAGCCTTTGTCTTCAGCAGATCTCAAGTACTTGACTTGGAAGACTGTGTTTCTGGTGGCTATTACCTCTGCTAGACATATCAGTGAGTTGCAAGTTCTTTCAGTGGAGCCTGATTTTATCTCTTTCAATAGAGATAAGGTGGTCCTGAGAACCGATAGGAGGTTCTTACCTAAAGTGGTTTCAGATTTTCATTTAAACCAATCCATGTCTCTCCCTGTATTCTTCACTGATCACTCTTCTTCTGGGGAAAGAAAATGACACAGTTTGGATGTTAAGAGGGCACTTAGCTACTACATAGATCATACTAAGGCCCACAGGTTTGACTTCCTTCAGTTGTTCCTCACTTATGGAGAAGTGGGGAAGGGCAAACCTGCCACTAAGAGAACTATTGCCAGGTGGATTGTCTCTTGTATACAGTTCTGCTATGAAAAACTGGGCAAGATTCCACCCTCAGGCCTGAGGGCTCATTTGACTAGCGGTACAGCTGCTTCCCTGGCTGCTGCCAGGGATATTCCATTGCTAGAGATATGCAAAGCAGCCACCTGGAAAACTGTCCATACATTCACCAAGCATTAATCTCTGGATATCCAGGCTAGGAGTGATGCTCGGTTTTGTGCAGCTGTGCTGCAGAGCCTATTCCCAAAATAGGTTAGATTCTCTCCTCCATGGACGTACTGCTTGGTAGTCAACAATTGTAAGAATACAGCAAGACTTCATGTTGTTTGAAGAAAAAATTACTCACCTTAGTAATGGTGTTTCTTCTAATGGAATCTTGCTTGTATTCCCTCCCTACCTCCCCTCTCAGAACCTGTTTTTTGGGAAGTGGGTTTGCAGGTACAGTGCTGCACCCCAGGAATGCATTGCTTTCTGCCTCTTGGTTTAATTTTTGTTTAGTCTATTTAGTTCACTACCTGGTTTTTGTTTTTGGGTTTCTTGACTTGAGTCTTATGGGATCCAAAAAATGTGGGTGCCTTTTGGCTATTTGTTTTATAATTTCCTCTTTAGAGTGTAGCTAGTTAGTAGTACTCGTAAGAATCTGATGGTTACACTTCAAGTGCAGCAGACAGTTGTTTGTACCGAGCTCGAGCCCAACGTTCTATGCTGTCAGCATAGAGTTAACTCTTTCACATCCTGGGCAGTTCAAGTGCTGAGGCTAACTGCAATGGTCAAATACAGCAAGACTCCATTAGAAGAAACACAATTACTAAGGTGAGTAATTTTTTCTTATGCCGCCTCTAGTACACAGATGACTTTTCAGGCTTAGATTTAACTGCATTTATGCTTTTATGTTACGTTTCCCTATGTTAATGTTAGTGGTGTATTAAAATGGTGAATTTACTCTGTATCTACTGTGATAAAACCAGGCGATATCATGGAGGTATGTCAAGTTTGTTGAGGTTTGTTTTCTACTCTCCAAAGTTATACAGTTATATGTTCCAGTGATCTATTAAATAGTTATACTAGACATAGTTATAGGGCATCTAGATAAATGTACAACTTGTTATCAGATTAATTATGTTTTGTTTTAGAATGTGTAGTGACTGGTGTGGAGGGAGGAGAGGGGGCTTAGTACCTATTTGGTTCCTTTTTATCTATGCAGTAGATTGGGGAAGTAACCTCTAGTAAGAGGAGTGGACATTTTATTATTAATAAAGTGATTTGTGTAAGAATTTCCCCGCTCATGGCAGCATGTAGCCTTTGTAATGCATGTTATCAGGTATTTGAATATACTTATGCTGGAAACCCTCTCATGACGTACCAAATTAAGAGTGTCAAAGATACTGTACTTTACAGATATTGTATTTTTTAATCTGATGGTGCACTGTCCTACGGGTTATACTTGTATCTGTTGAATTGTAAAAACAATAAATAGAAGTTTAAAAGGAAAAAAAGGTCCACTTGTCTGCCATTTCTGCCTACCACATTCCGGTGGAGGGCAGAACCGTAGCTCTATTGGAGGTAACCAAAACCTTTCTGAAAGGGATCCTCCATCTAACACCCCCAGTCAAGAGCCCTGCTCCTCCCTGGGACCTAAATTTAATTATTGAGAAGCTCACATAGCTTCCCTTTGAACCGGTGGCCAGTTATGACATGTGCTACCTTTCCTGGAAGGCACTCTTTTTAGTTGCTATTACTTCCGCTCAAAGGATTTCTGAGCTTCAGGCCCTGATGTGTAAGGAACCTTTTTTTAATTTTTCACAAAAGACCGGGTGGCTCTGCGTACAAACCCTACATTTTTGCCAAAAGTGGTTTCTGAGTTTACTTTGAATTAGACCATACACTTACCAGTGTATTACCCTGAACATTCTAATCAGAGGGAAGCAATCCTACATACCATAGATGTACATAGAATTTTACGATCTTACTTCGAGAGTCAGCTCTTGCAGCAGTTAACTCATATTGGACTGTAGCCAGCCGGTGACAGGATCCCACGGAAAATTTCTAACCAGCAGTACCAAGTGGGGACCTCCTCCGATGTTGGACCGCCCGATGTCTCATGTGATACAAGAGGCGACGGTCCCCAATGTGCCCCAGTTCTTTTTCTGCCGTCAAAAGTGCATTCATCGGCTCCACTGCTCGAATTACACCAGTTTGATCGCTTCATTAATCCTCTCGTTTTTTTTCAACTTCATTCCATTTTTCTTCTTGACTACACTGTTCCTGCATGTCTTCTCCCCCCCATCTAGGCACACGAATAAGTGCGCCTGTGGAAAACAGATACCTGCCAAGGACGGCCACACGGCTTGCTTGTTGTGTCTGAGCCCAGACCATAACACCCAGTCCTACCATTTCTGCCAGGCCTTCAACAGTCAGACACACATCTGTCGACAGAAGTCCTTTCAGGTCTTTCTCGCCCAGCAGCAGTTGACCTCCATGCAGTAGGGTTCATCCGCAGATCAGGAGTCTTCCCACTGTCCTCACAAGAGCTCTGAAAAACACTGCTCTTCCCAATTTAAAGACAAGCACAGGGAGAAGGAAAAGGAAAGGGAGATATCCCTCTCCAGGTCTAGATGCTCTGGATTGCAGTCCGCTTCCCAGTCTGAGTCTTGAGGCCATAATTCCTGGCTGATGGTTGTAAAAACCCCGATCACCTCAGGAGGGTCAGGCGCTAAGGAGAAGATGCCAGGGCACTCTGGTCTCTGGTCCGATGCTTCAGCCAATAAAAATGTGGCCTCCAGCACAGACTTCAGGCCATTCGTCGGTCCCAGATAAGACTCTTCATACCTCCTTGCCGGCCTCTTTATGTAGTGCTGAATCCCAGGACAAGGCTAACTCCGCAGGCTCATCGGCAGAGAGATCTTCTTCCCTCCCTCCCTCCAAAACAAGCCCAGAAGTCGGGAAAAATGCCCTATTGTGACCTCTGACCTCTGCCAGTCCAGAAAAACCCAAGACTGCGTTGGATCGGGACCGACGTCAGTCCTTGGATGGTACCTCCAAGGACTCCTGAACACTGGCCCCTCCAGCCAGATCTCCATCCTCCCGACTCCTCCCCCTCCATCAGACATCGGGGTGGATGACACCCTGGCACTTGAGGACCTGATGCCAGACCCTGTGGTTCCTTCAGGCCCTGATGATGATCAGGATGCTCTGTTGTCACCTCCTGTCTGCCCACCGATGCCGGCACTGCTCCGGAGCCACCTGCAGGATCCCCAAAATTTAACCTGTCCCAGGTGAAAGACCTGTTCTCCCACTGGTGGAAGACCATCAGGACTGATATCCTTCAACTGAAGCCTCAGCTGGACACGGCGGTGGAACCGGACTTGGAACAGAATCTGAACAAGGGTGATCGCCCACCATCCAAACTTAACCCCTCCCCTCGGAGGAGGAGGATCAAGGCAAGCATCCTTTCCCCCCCCCGAGAGGCCAAGGAAGAGAGTGGCAAAAAAGAAGCACCACAGATCTAGGTTGAGGAGCCCCAGCTCCTCTAGCTCTTCAGGTGGGCACCGATACAGACGCATGGTGGTCATCTCAGCAGCTCATGATCGTTCGCAAAGGCCCAAACATCTGAGCATCCAGCCTCCAGACCATCTCTAAACAGCTGGATTTCATGGGCAGAAAGGTGTCCTTGTTTGCCACCTGCAGTATCAGGAGTCTCAACTTCCTGACCCACATGGTCCAATTCCAGAACGCCTTTTGGGAACAAGGATTGGACATCTTGCAGGGTATGCCCGACTGCCTTCAGAGGGCAGAACTCACTAAATTGTTACAAACCAGGTCAGATGTAGGCATGCATGTGCTACGATCTGCCTATGACTCTGCGGATGCAGCAGCAAAGGCAGCTGCCACGGGCATTTGTTTATGTTGCCATTCCTGGCTTTGGGTTTCCAGGTTCACTCTGAGTGTCCAATCCAACATCCTGGATGCACCTTTCAGGGGCTCTGTCCTCTTTGGTGAGGACATGGAGAAAACCATTAACAGACTACAGGACTCCAGTAAGGCTGTCCGCATCGTGCAGTCCATATACCACCCAAAACAGAGACAATTTCAAAAGTCTTGTTTTCATGGCCGAGGGGGCCAACAGCACCATCAGCAACCCTGTTATCAACAATAACAACCTCAATGGGGAGGCTATAGTCGATCAGGTGGCCACAGGGGATCTGCTGGACCCGTCTCTTGTCAGACTAAACCTGCTCAGCCCTCCTTTCCTCCCCCTCCCACTGCCTGATGCCCCAGGTGACCCACCTCCCCCACGTGTCTTGTTGGGGGAGGAGGTTGGAGGCTGTTTTTCTCTATATGCAGAGGCTTGGAGAAGAGTGACCTCCAACCAATGGAACCTCAAACTCACAGAGAACAGGCGCTTAATAGAGTTCATCAGCATCCCACCAGACAGGCCCCCACCCCCATCCTGTCACTCCAAGGAGCACGCAGGTCTGATTCAGCAAGAAATCCATGCCCTGCTCTCCAAAAAGGCCATAGAGCCTGCTCCCCCAAGCCAGTGGGGAACAGGGTTCTAGTCTCACTTTTTTCTGATCCCGAAGAAGTCAGGAGACTTGAGGCCAATTCTCGACCTCAGTGACCTCAATCAGTCGGTCAAGTTCAAAAGGTTCCTTATGGTCACTCTGTAGAGCCTGCTTCCCATGGTCTGCCAGGGTGACTGGCTAGTGTCTCTGGACATGCAGGATGCTTACCTACACGTCCGGATTGCAAAACATCAAGGCAATACCTCCAGTTCACTTTCCAGGGTAGGTATTTTTAGTTCAGGGCACTGCCCTTTGGCCTCTCCTCAGCTCCGAGGGTGTTCACAAAGTGTCTCATGGTGGTGGCCACAGCACTTCGACGGATGGGACATTACATGTTCCCATACTTGGACAATTGGCTTCTCACAGCACAGTCCAAAGAACGCCTGCATAGTGCCATTCAGGACACTCGCACTCTCTTCCAGAGCCTGGGGATCACAATCAATGTGGTGAAGTTGTCCCTGATCCCCTCGCAGCTCCTGCCATTCATAGGGGCCCTTCTCAACATGGTCAGAGCAAAAGCCTTCCTGCTGCTGGACAGGGCAGATTGCATTCAGGCCCTAGTCAGTTATATCTGTTCAGCCTCCTCAGTACTGACCAGGCTTCTGCTCCGGTTGCTGGGCCACATGACAGTGTCCATCATCACGGTCCCCTTCACAAGGCTCTGGATGAGGGCAATCCAGTGGACCCTTTGGGTCCAGTGGGACCAGAGATGGGACGACATAGACCTACCAGTCTCCATCACGGCCTGTTCATCTGGAGCTATCCAGAGATGATATCTCACGCCTTGCAGGAAGGGATTCTATTCCAGAAGGTGGCTTCCGACCAAGTTCTTACATCAGGTGCATCAAAAATGGGATGAGCTGCATACCTAGGTGTTCACAAGACTCAGGGATCCTGGTCCCCGACCAAGGAGTCCCAGCACATCAATGTCTTAGAGATGAGAGTCGTTCTCTACGCTCTCCAGGCCTTGAACATGGTGCTTCAACCAGGACACCTCATTCAGATGGACAACGTGACGGTGGTGTTTTATATCAACAAGCAGGGAGGCACACTCTTATCCCCTCTGCAGGGAAGCCGTGAAAGTGTGGGATTGGGCCATAGCCAATCAGATCTCCATTTTGGCAGTCCACATCCCAGGAGTTCAAAATACCTCAGCAGACGCCCTCAGCAGAACAAGGTCGAGAGCACACGAATGGTCGCTCCTCCAGTCTGTAGTCGATGACCTATTCGCCACATGGGGAACCCCCAAATTGGACCCGTTTGCTTCAGCCACCAATGCAAGACTGCCCAGTTTTTGTTCGCTAGATCTCGAGCCTGGTGCTTTCTGGCAAGATGCGTTATCTCTCTCCTGGAAGGGGAGATTCCTTTATGCTTTCCCACCGTTCCCACTCCTTCAGAGGGTTCTCCTTAAGGCGCAGATGGAGGGGACAGCTATGATCCTGATAGCTCCTCTGTGGCCCTGTCAAATCTGGTTTCCACTATTGCAACAGTTGGCAGTGGATCCTTCAGTTGTACTTCCGCTGAGCTCTCACTTGCTTTCTCAGGACAACGGAACCTTGGTTCATCTGAACTTGTGTTCCCTGCATCTTCACGCATGGCTCCCAAAGGCTTAGTCAAACTTTGCTTTGGAGTTTCGGACAAGGTCGTTGAAGTCCTGGTGGAGGCTAGGAAACCCTCCACAAGAGCTACATACATCATGAAATGGAAGCGATTTTGCTTGTGGGACATGGTGCGCCATTTGGATCCCCTGGCCTGTCCAGTTAACATCCTGTTGGAATACTTGTTATCCCTTTCAGAGTCAGGATTGAGCTATTCCTCCATTAAAGTACACCTGGCTGCCCTTTCTGCCTATCACACTCCTGTCCAGGGCAGAACGGTTGCTCAACTAGAGGTTACTTGTACTTTCTTTAGGGGCATACTCTATATAAAGCCCCCTATTAAGGACCCTGTTCCCCCTTGGGATCTTCTCTTTGTTTTGGAGAAACTCATCCTACCCCCTTTTGAACCTGTCATGGGATTGCGAGCTACATTTTCTTTCTTGGAAAACGTTATTTTTAGTTGCCGTTAATTCTGCTCAAAGGATTTCCATGCTCCAGGCCCTGATGTGTAAAGAGCCTTATTTAGTTTTCCACAAATACAGGGTAGCTTTGTGTACAACCCCTAAGTTTCTTCCCAAAGCAGTTTCAAAAATGATGTTGCATCAAGACGTTCAACTATCCAGTTACTACCCAAACCACTCTAATAAGGGTGAGGCTCTTCTTCATACCTTGGACATTCATCGTGCCTTGCGATATTATTTGTCCAGAACCAGGGGAAGCAGAAAATCTGATCAATTATTTATGTCCTTTGCTCCAAGGACATTAGGTAGCCCTATGGCTAAACAGACCCTTTCCCAATGGCTGGTTGCATCACCTTCTGTTATCAGAAGTATGAGAAAATCCTACTGGGCCCGGTACAGGGTCACTTGACTAGAGGTATCGCAGCCTCTTTCGCAGCATTGAAAAATGTTTCTGCTCCGGATGTCTGTCCGGCAGCTACATGGCACACAGTCCACACCTTCATTAAACCTTACAGCTTGGACATTGCCTCAAGACATAGGGCAGGGTTTGGACTGGCTATTCTGCAGGGTCTTATCTCTTAAGGAATTCCTTCCTTCAATTTTTCCCTTTCTCCTACCACCAGAGGAGCTGTCTTCTGTTTATACTGCTTGGGAATCAGTCCTATATGTGTTACCTGCTGCAAGAGCTGACTCTTGAAGTAAGATAGTACTGTAACCCCCTTGTCACCCGGGGTTACTAGAATCCCACTTAGAACTAGTGGCAGGCAGGGAAAGGCAGCTTGTAAGACACCAGTTAAATGGATTTCACACTGTCTCACTCTGTCTTCAGTCTCAGCTGAGCTGAATGGATGACATCACCATAGAATTCTTGCAGCAGCATAAGCCACAATGGAATGCTCTCAGCAGGGGTTAGTGTTAGAACGGTGGGGAATTCAAGTCAGTCTTTAGCCAGACTCCAGAGAAGGAGCAGGTGTGCTGCAGTTGGAAGCCCCTCAGAGCTTAGCTCTGCTTTATAACTACACTAGAAAGAAGGTAGTGTGTTCTCATTCTAGAGAAGAACATAGAAGAGACTGGAAGAAGTGGTAGAGATCGCTCCTCGTGTTGTTCCAGTGCCCCATCCCCGGAGGGATGGGGGGAAACCAGCATTTCAGGGGCAATCCCCTGGCCCTGCTGGGAAAAGGGAAAAAGCTATCCTGACAGAAGAAAGTGTACTGAGGTACCAGAGAATCTGTGTTTTGTGGGAAGAAGCCTTGGGGCACCTGCATACCACGGTGAGTCTGTTCTGAAAGAGAGCCCATGTTTCACCAAGACAGAGTTGTGTAAAAGTAACTGCCTACCATGGGGTTAGGAAAAGACTAGCTAAGTACAGTACTTTTAATTTTGTGTATGGCTTAAAAGCATCTAAAACAGTGGGGGTCTAGGAAGATAGACATATCCATTTACAGAACTTTTCAAGTCAGGACACCAGCTAAATACAGAGTAGAATGTTAAATGTGATTTACATTTTGAGATAGCATCTACAACCAGAGAGTTTGAAGAAAGGTGTAGTTCCAAATGAATGGCCAGGTATAGATTTGGGAGCAAGAGGTGGGAGACCCCCATCTGGAGTAACCAGGTTTACCTCTACGGGTTCACTTTGGGCACCTATAGCTTTCTCCCAGGCACTTGGCCAGTGCCTGCAGAAAGTACCCAGGTGTGAGATTGAGGATGAGATTTTCCCTTTAGAACTAGAAAGTGCTCATGGGTGGTTGAGGGAGCTACCATCAAACTCCATGCTATATGGAAAAGTGTCCAAGTACTGGCTGGGGTGCCATGTCAAGGAATCCAAGCAGAAGAGTACCAGTTCGGGCCATGTGAGCCCTGTTGTGTTCAGAACCTGAGGGCATTGTGTAGTAAAGATGTGCTCTGACCCCTGTAAATCTGCATTGCCAGTGAGTGTAGCCTGTGGGAGTCAATCTTTGCTTTGTTATTCCTGTGTTGATGTGAATAAAAGCAACACTCTAGAATCCCATTCCTGGTTTAAATATTTTCAGTTATTGCTTCCTATGTCCAGAACTACTTGGATGCCCCTGACCAGAAGTACAAACCTAGCCATGATGTGAGCAAATGTTTTCTCCCCGAACCTAGGCTAGCCCTGGTAATGGTTACAACATGGAGGCACAGTGGCTAGGGCTTACAGTACAGTTACATAAGAACTTACTGTAACAGTAGATCTTCGAGAGAAGCTTTTGCAGCAGGTATACTTCCCATCCTCCCTCCTTCCCCCTGGTGATATCCCACTGTATGTGACTGCTACCTTATCCTCCTCCTGCTGGATGAGATAGTGCCCTGCCTTTCTGTGACGGGTCTTACTAGATCCGACTGCCGGTGTCTCCAGCGGTGCAAGAACCGGAGTACGCTGGGGTCCACTGCCTCTTATACCACGTGGGATGTTGGGGGCAGGCCAATGTCAGGGGCGGTCCCAGCTTGGTACTTCTGGTTAGAAGTTTGCCGTGGGATCCTGTCACCAGCTGGCTACAGTCCTATATGAGTTACCTGCTGCAAGAGCTTCTCTCGAAGATCTACTGTTACGGTAAGTTCTTAATGTACCAGTACTTTGCTACACTAACTGGACAAAATCTGTCTGCAAAATGGACCAGTTCTTTGTCACCGTCACACCCAAAAGAGAGGGTGCTGCTGTTTCTAAACAGTGTTTGTCCAAATGGTTGGCAAACTGTATTGTGTTTTGTTATCAGAAATACAATAAGCCACTTCCAGGTGAAGTTAAAGGATATTCAACCAGAGGCGTGGCTGCATCTACTGCTTGTTTCGGAAATGTCTCTGCCGCGGACATCTGTGCAGCAGCTACCTGGAGTTCTGTCCACACCTTCACTAAACATAGCAGTCTGGACATTGCTTCTAGGCACAGGACTGGCTTTGGCCTAGCCATCCTTCAAGGGCTGTTATCTTAGGTCCCTGCCTAATGCAGATTCCTGCCTCCCATGTTTCAGACATGTCTGACTTTGACTGCTTGGAATTCAGTCCTAATGGTTATTACTTACTGCAAGAGCCCTCTTGAAGTAAGATAGTACAGTTACGTAAGAACTTACCATAACAGTAGATCTTCGAGAGAGGCTCTTGCAGTAGGTGGTGCTTTCCCTTCCTCCTTACCCCTGTGTTTCTTCTGCTACCTTTCCTCATCTAGTTTTTATATAGCTGCAGGAGCCCACTCCTCTCTCCTGTTGCACCTTTGTAGGTCTCTGGCGGGAGAACTGGAGGGCAGGCATGGGGACCGCTCACTATATAGTGTCACGCTGACGGTCACCTGATGTCGGGTGGGCGGTCCCCCACCAGACACTGCTAACTAAAGTTTTCTGTGTGGTTCTAGCACCTGGCGGCTTAGTCCTAATGGTTATTACTTACTGCAATAGCCTGTCTCGAAGATCTACTGTTACGGTACATTCTTATGTAACTACTTTAACAGGGGGATTTCTCTCAATATGAATACACCCTTTGGAACTCTCTTAAGTCAACAGTTGAGAACCTCCCCTAGTCCATGAATATGGAGCTTCTCCAGACTATTACCAAGGGCACAGAGTCCAATAGTCAGCAGCTTAAAGTTTCTGTGGACACCTATGACACTGCAGCCAGAGCGACTGCCGCTGGAATCTGTATCAGACTGCACTCCTGGCTCAGAACATCAGGTTTTTCACCCGATGCTCAACAGCAGGTCATGAATGTCCCCTTTGATGATGGTTGTCTGTTCGGCCCTCAAGTTGAGCAAGCACTAGAGGCTGCTCAGAAAACCAGGACTGCCATTAAAACAGCTAGGCCAGCTCCCTCCGCCCTTCAAGAGTCGTGGGAACCGTCAGCAATTCCATAACAGACAGTTCTTTCAAGGTAAAAGCCAAGGAGCCTTTAACAGAACCCAGACTCCTGAGCCACAAAAGAAAACTCAGCAAAAGGCGCAGGGCCTGAAAGCACCCAGTTCTACCCGCTGAAAATCTGGCCCTGGTCTCACCTCAACTGCCCGAGGTGGACCCCTCTATGGCAGTGGGAGGTCATCTGACTCAGTTTTACAACCAGTGGAGGTCCATTACCACAGACAAATGGGTCCTTAGGATTATTCCAGAGGGTTACTCTCTCAATTTCACAGAGATCCCCCCAGATCTTCCACTCAAGTGGCAACACAGTTTGTCTACTGCTCAGTCAGACCTTCTCACTTCCAAGATACAGGGCCTTCTCAAAAGCAGAGCAGTAGATGTTGTTCCCCGGGCAGAAAGGAACAAGGGTTTCTACTTCCATTACTTTCTGGTTCCAAAGAAGACAGGTGGCATGCGCCCAATTCTCGACCTCATAAAGTTGAACAAGTTTCTATTCCAGGAGAAGTTCAAGATGATCTCCCTGGGAATCTTGCTTCCATTCCTTCATCAGCATGACTGGCTGGCATTCCTGGATATGCAAGATGCCTACCAGTATGTCCCAGTACACCCAAGTCACCACAAGTATCTCAGCTTTGTGGCCCTGGGTCAACACTACCAGTTGAGTCCTGCCCTTTGGGTTCTCCTTGGCACCTCGAGTTTTTACACAGTGATTGGCAGTTCTCGTGGCACACCTCCGAAAGCTCAGCATCCAAATCTTCCCCTACCTGGATGATCGTCTTCTAGCAAGTCCATCCATTCAGGAGACACAGGAAGCCATCTCCACGGCTTCCTGGTTCTTCACCTCCATGTGAGTTCTATTGAATATGGTAAAATCCTAGCTTCGGCCCTCTCAACACCTTCTCTTCATAGGAGCCCTCCTGAATACCTCCAGGGTGAGGGCTTTCCTTCTGGAGGACAGGAGGAATGACATTCTCCAGATGGCTCACTACATCAGGGAGAATACTTCTGTTTGAGCTCTTTCCATGCAGCGAATGTTGGGGCCTCATGACCTTGTCTGTGCTCATGGCAGCTCTAGCCCATCTGCACATGAGGACTACCCAATGAATGCTCAGCACACAGTGGTCGCCGACCACATATCTGCAGTCTTACATACTATCTGCCTCAGATTAGGCTTTATGGTCTATCGAGTCTGCTCGAACCATAAATCCTTAGTTGGGTGCCAAGGCCCTCCCATCCCTTGTGCTCCAGAAACCCCTATCATCCATCCCCACCCCCCTGGGACAGGCCATCATCTGATACATCCACTTTCTGTGTCTGTCCCACCCTCTCTTGAAGCTCTCCACTGTGGATCTCTGAACCAGCTCGCCAGGCAGTGCATTCCAAGGGTCCACCCCTCTCAGTGAAAACCTCCTCCTCTTTCCCCCTCACCTTCCACCTTCCAACTTCAAACCATGCCTCTGGTGATACCTCCCTGCTTTAGTCTAAGATCCCTCCATGTTTACCTATTTATTCCTTTGAGGTACTTGAAGACCTCAATCATGTCCCCCGTCTCTCCTCTCCTCCAATGAAAACAGGCAGAGCTCCTCAAGTCTGTCCTCATACGTCAAATCCTAGCCCTCTTATCATCTTAGTTGCCCTCCTCTGTACCCTCTCCAGGAGCTGTATGTCCTTCTTCAAGTGTGGTCTCCAGTACTATACACAGTACTCAAGGTGTGGTCTAACCAGTCCATTGTACAGCGGCAGAATCACTTCCTTGCTCCTAGAGGTGATCCCCCTTACGATGCATCCCAACATCCTGTTTGCCTTGCTAGCCGCCCTCCTGCACTGCTTAGAATTATTCATACATGCATCCACCATGACCCCTAGGTCTTTTTCCCCTATCGAGGCCTCCAGTGTCTCCCCTCCCAGGGTGTACCTGTGTTTAGGGTTTCCCCGACCAAGATGCAACACCTTGCACTTAGTGATATTGAAATTTAATTTCCATATGTGAGCCTAGCTTTCCAGGGTGTCCAGGTCCACTTGCAGGGCCAACCTCCCCTCTTCTCCCTCAACTACTGCTCCCATCTTGGAGTCATCCACGAAGAGACTCATTTAACACCCTATACCCTCCCTGATGTTCGATATGTATGCATTAAACAGGATTGGACCCAGGACCGAGCCCTGTGGTACCCCACTACCAACCTCTCTAGGGTTTGAGAGCTCCCCACAGACCACTACCTCTGGGTGCATCCAGCTAGCCAGTTTTCAATCCATCTGACCATCAAAGGGCCTACTCCTCACCCCATCAGTTTCTCCACCAGACCATTGTGGGGGACAGAGTCAAACGCCTTGCTGAAGTCCAAGAATAATACATCCACAGGCTTTCCCCTGTCCAGTTCTGATGTTACCCATTCATAGAACTCCACAAGATTAGTTTGACATGATCTACCTGGCACAAACCCATGTTGCCGACTATCCAGACCTCCCACTCCTCCAAGTACACCCCCAATCGTTCCTTTAGTATACTCTCCATTAATTTTCCCACCACCGAGGTCAAACTGATGGGTCTATAGTTACCTGGTACTTCCCTCGACCCCCCTTTATGGATTGGCACCACATGTGCCTCTCGCCAATCCCTAGGTACCCCCCCATCTAAAGTGACCTGTTGAAGAGCTCCGCCAGGGGTGCAGCCAGTATGTCCGCCAATTCCCATAGTACTCTCGGATGAATGCCATCCGGCCCAGGAGATTTGTCTTTCTTTAGGGCCTTGAGGGCTAACCACACCCTTTTGGCAGAGATAGCATCATCCGTCCCCTCCACCTTACTGACCTTTTTATCCTTATCCAGATGTGACACCCCTGGGGTACCTCTCCCTCCCTCTTGCTCCATTTCTGTTGCTC
Organism: Neoceratodus forsteri; assembly: GCA_016271365.2. Taxonomy (NCBI): domain Eukaryota; kingdom Metazoa; phylum Chordata; order Ceratodontiformes; family Ceratodontidae; genus Neoceratodus; species Neoceratodus forsteri. The sequence continues at coordinate 494,907,681 of JADMNL010000022.1, forward strand.
CCCTGATCCCACTCACTGCCGCTTCTATCCCCTTCGTGCCTTGCTTTGTAGATATCCCATCCCCTCCCTAGTGAATACACAGAGGCAAAGTACTTGTTAAATACCTCTGCCTGGTCCTCGCCTCTTCCACCCACCCTCCTTCTGATCTCAATCTCGAGATGGCCTTAGTTTTCTCCGCCTCCCAATGTACCGGAAGAACCCCTTTTCCCTCCATGTATCCCTGTGCCAGCCGCTGCTCTTTTACTGGACTTTGCTCCCTCACCATACGGGTGACTTTTCTAGATGCAGATGGTACATTTCTCTATCCCTACCCCTCTAGTTGTTTTATATTTTTATAGGCTCTCTTCTTTCTCTGACTGCTACCTGACCTCACTGGACCACCAGCATGGTTTATGTGACCTTGCTCCCTTACGTTTCAACTTAGCGCAGATCCTGATTGCCTCATGAAGTCCCCATTTTATGACCTCCCATCTCCTTTCCACACTTGTAATTGATGTAATCCCCTTCAAGTGATCCTTGAGAATATTTCCCATGCCCACAAAGTCTGCCCCCTGAAGTCCACTGCCAGTGTCTTAGATCTCACCCCCCTCCCCCCATGCTTATTTGAAACCAGACAATATTGTGGTTGCTCCCAGTCTTACCATATAAAAGTGACAGACTCTCTGATGAGATCACTTGCATGGTGGACTCAGGAAACCAAGAAAAAGATAGCCAGCTCAGTTAAGAAGGGGGATAAAGCCTTTTATAGATTCATTAAGGAGTGAAGAAAGACCAAGCATGGGATAGTGAGGCTTAATAAAGAGGAGGGGAGGTGGGCAGAGAGCAACAGTGAAAAGGCAGAGATACTGAATGAATACTTTTGCTCAGTATTCACAAAAGAAGAGGAGGGGAGATACCTAAACCAAACAACAGAAGCACTCTGGGCGGGGGTCGATACCAGTCCATTCAGAGAAGAAAGGGTCCTGAAAGAACTCTTAAAACTCAAGGTGGACAAAGCAATGGGACCTGACAGGATTCACCCCAGAATACTAAAAGAACTAAGGGGAGACCTAGTGACACCACTGACTACCCTTTTTAACAAATCATGGGAGGAGGGTGTGGTATCTGAGGACTGGAGGAAGATGGATGTAATCCCCCTTCACAAAAGTAGGAGCAAGGCTGAGGCAAGAAACTACAGACCTGTTAGTTTGACCTCTGTGGTAGGGAAAATGATGGAATCACTTCTGAAAGAAGGAATTGTCGCGTATAAAGAGGCCAGCGAGACACAGGAACCAAGACAGCATATAGTCATAGTGGGAAGGTCATGTCAGATTAATCTAATAGATTTCTTTGACTGGGTGATCAAAGTTGTAGACCAGGGAGGGGCTATGGATATGGAATACTTAGACTTTAGCAAGGCATTTGACACATTACCACACAAAAGATTAATAAACAAGTTAGCCAGCATGGGAGTGGGTCCCAGGGTTGTAGCCTGGGTAACAAATTGGCTGGACAACAGGACGCAGAGGGTAATAGTAAACGGAGCACACTCTGGAGAATGGTGAGTTACTAGTGGGGTACCGCAGGATTCAGTACTGGGACCAGTCCTCTCTAAAGTCTTTATAGGTGACATTGCCTAGGGGCTGGAAGGAAAAGTATGCCTCTCTGCAGATGACACAAAGATCTACAACAGGGTTGATACACAAGGAGAGGTGGAAAGGATGAGAAGGGACTTGGCAAGGTTGGAGCAATGGTCAAGAGAATGGCAGCTTAGTTTCAGTGCAAAGAAGTGCAAAGTAATGCACCTGGGAAACAAAAACCCAGGGGAAGAGTACACAATGCGGGAGAGGTACTAACAACAACAAAAATGGAAAGGGACCTGGGGGTACTCATATCAGACAACTTTAAGGTAGGCAAGTAATGTAAGAAGGCAGTAAGGACGGCTGGGGGGATTCTGAAATTCATAGGGAGAGGCATCACTAGTAGAAAGCAGGAAGTAGTTATCCCTTTGTACAGACAATTGGTGAGACCCCATCTGGAGTACTGCGTGCAGTTCTGGAGACCCCTTCTCCGCAAGGACATAGAAAGGATGGAGGCAGTCCAGAGGAGGGCAACCAAGATGGTGCAGGGTCTGCACCAGAAGCCATACGAAGAGAGACTAAAAGAGCTTAATATGTATACCCTTGAGGAAAGGAGGGAGGGGGGACATGATAGAAACTTTCAAGTACCTCAAGGGAATCATCAAAGTCCAAGAGGGTAGCATATTTCAGAAAAAGAGATGTGCAAAAACAAGGGGGCACAAATTGAAGATAGAGGTGGGGCTGGCTCAGGGCAACGTGAGAAAGTATTTTTTCACAGAGAGGGTGGTAGATGCATGGAACAGCCTTCTTGAGGAGGTTGTGGGGTCAAAAACAGTAGGGGAATTCAAGAATGCATGGGACTCGACATAAGGCAATTATAGTAGGGGATAGGAGGAAGTAGGCTGCTGGTTAACTAGGATCTGCAGCTTATCCAGTAGATAGGGAAATGGGCAAACTAGGTGGGCCAAGCAGTTCTTATCTGCTGTCAAATTCTGTTTCTAGGAAGACAAGCTCCTTAGGGTCTTCCATTTTCCCCACCAGAGTCCCAGATCACCATCACCATGGATGCATCCCTAATCAGTTGGGGAGCTCACTTTCAAGATTTGCACACCCAGGGAGTGTGGAGCCAGGAGGTGTCACATCTGCACATAAATGTTCTAGAGATGAGAGCTGTCTCTAAGTTGTTCGAGCCTTGAAGGATGTTGCCTGCCGCAAGATAATTCTTCTTCAGAAGAACAACAAGGTGGTGATGTACTACATCAACAAACAAGGTGGTGCGCACTCCTACCCTCTGTGCAGGGAGGCCATGAGGGTGTGGGAATTCTGCCTTGAGCATGATGCTCTGATTCAGCCAGTCTACCCTTCTGGAACTCAGAACAACCTGGCGTATCACCTCAGTAGGACAGAGGCAGAGCCACACGAATGGTCGCTCGCACCAGACGTCATGCAATCTCTATTCAATGAGTGAGGCAACCCTGACCTGTACCTTTTTGCAGCCCCACTCAATACAAAGCTGCCTCTATTCTGCTTCAGAAATCCAGAACCTGGTGTTCTCTGTCAGGATGCATTCAGACTGTAGTGGACAAGACACTTTCTGTATGCATTTCCTCCTCTTCCATTAATTCAGAGGGTGCTGCTCAGACTGGAGGCACATAGGGACAAAATGATTCAAATTTCCCCATAACTGGCCTTGACAGATATGGTTCCCATTGATCAACAGGTTGTTGGATGTCCCTCTGAGGCAACCTCCTCTGCAAATGTACCTCCTGACACAGGGGCCCCTGGTCCATCTAAACCTGCACTCCCTTTGTCTCTATGCCTGGCCCTGGAGGAGATAGAAGTGAGTAGGTTCAAAGTTTCTCAGAGAATCTGGGAGATCCTCTTGGCAATGTGTAAGCCCTCCACTAGGAAGACTTACACAGCTAAATGGAAGCGCTTCTCGATTTGGTGTGTGAAGTCTTATCTAGATCTATTCCATTACCCACCAAATAAAGTGCTGGAGTACCTCTTAGACCTATCAAATGCAGGACTGCCATCCTTAACAGTGAATGTACACCTCTGTGCTATTTCAGCCTATCAAGAGCCAGTGCAGAACATGATACTGGCTCGATTAACGCTCGTCAAGAGGTTTCTCAAGGGCATCCTGCCACACTGGGCATCCGATCAGGAAACTGGTGGCCATATGGGATATTAACCTTGTGCTAGACATGCTCAACTCATGAACCGTTTGAGCCTCTAGCCACCTGTGGCTTGAAGTTTCTGACCTGGAAGACCGCCTTCCTAGTGGCCATCACTTCTGCTCGCAGGGTCTCTGAAATACATGCCTTGATCACAGACCCTCCGTATACTGTCTTCCACAAGGATAAGGTGGTACTTTGTACTCACCCTAAGTTCCTAATCAAAGTAGTTTGGGACTTTCACCTCAACCAGCCCTTGGTTATCCCCACTTATTTTGATAACTTCCAGAATAAAGGGGAACACACCCTTCACTCTCTGGAGTCAAGAGTGCTCTACGATTCTACATCAATATAACAGGTGAGATGCGTAAAACCAAGCAACTCTGTATCCTTCAGTATAGCCTAGCTGGGCCAGCCAGTGGCCATTAGATGCATTTCTGCTTGGATAGTGGTATGCCTTTGCCATTGCTACTCGATGGCGCAGATCAAGTTGGAAGGACGGGTGTATGCCCACTCTACCAGAGCAGTGGCGGCATCCCTGGCAAAGATCCGTTCTGTACCCATTTCGGATATTTGCAAAGCGGCTACTTGGAGCTTAGTGCATACTTTCGTGATGCACTACGCTCTAGATGTCCATGCCAGACAGTACTCTTCCTTTGGCAAGACGATTTATTTCTTTATTTAGCTTTTGTTGACCAGGTAAGTACACTAGACAAGACAATTGCCTATTTTCAGGTATGACCCGGGAGAGTACAGGAATTACAGATTTAAGTACATAGGACAACATGATACAGATTGAGACAGATTACAGGTCAGGTAAGGCATATTTTATACAGTATATACACAACAGAACACATGTAGAAACTAAGAGCAGTACAATAAGTACAAATTAAGATGCAGCAGATACAACACTATATGCAACTTAAGGCCCCAGGAAGTGGAGCCTTGGTTAGAGCAACACCCCAAAACATGGGTTATGGTACATTAAATACCCAGCAAACAACCCATACTTGTCAGAAATAATCTTTAATAGCCTTTTGTTCTGAGTGAGATCTGTCTCCTGCCACCCTGCTCAGGGGATTGGTTTTTAGGTTGGTACTTACCTAGCAGTATGAATGAATGGTGAAGACTTTTAAGTCCAGAAAGATATGAAAATTACGTACCTACCGTAATTCTTGATCTTCTTGGACAAGTCTTCACCATTCATTTCTAAGCCCACCCACCATCCCCCAAGCTCACTCATCCTGTTTCTGATCTTCACTCCCTTGCGTTGTGCTGTGAAGACATTGTTTCTGGACCCTTCTTATACAAGTGTAACCCCTACCTGGTATGCCGTTTGTATCTGATAGCTCTACCAGATGGGCTGGGTTCGGGGAGGAATAGGCCACTCGGCACAAAGGCTAGGTTTGGCTACTCTGCACAGGGGCACCCAAGTAACTCCAAACACAGGAAGCAATAACTGTAATGTCCAATACCAGAAGTGGGATTCTAAAGTGTGGCTTTTATTCACATCCAAACAGAATAAACAAAGCATAGATGGACCCCCACGCTACTATACTCCTGGTAATGCAGGTTGAAGGAGACCAGAACACATCCTTATACTTTAGCCCTCAGGCTCTACAACACACTGGGCATACAGCCCGAACTTGTACAATGTTCTGGGTTTTCCCTGGCTCGGCTCCTTTGCCAGTCACTTGGACACCTTCCAAATATCATGGAAACATTTCCTGGTGGCTCCCTAAACCACCTAAGAGCACCTCGGCTCCATCAGGGAATCCTCCTGTTTAATCCCACGCCTGGGTACTTTCCTCAGGCACTAGCCAAGTACCTGAGGGAAAGCAAAAGGTGTCTCAGAGCAAATCTGTAGAGGTGAATTTGGTTACTACTGATGGGGGGGGGGGTCTCCCACCTCTTGCTCCCACAATTCATATCCAGCCATTTCTCTGGACTGTAAACACCTCATCCTTTAGCACTTTGCTGTGTAGATCCTTGCTAAATGTATTTCACATTCAATCTACTTGTCTTGCTTCCCATTTGTGCTGGACTTGAACATACTTATAAGTGGCTTTGTCCTTTCTCTAGACCCCCCACTGAGTTAAGCAGTCCAATCCCCACATTCTTTCTTTCCATTTTGTGCTGGCCTTGAACATACTTATAAGTGGCTTTGTCCTTTACTCTAGACCCCCCACTGAGTTAAGCAGTCCAATCCCCACATCTTCCAACTGTACTTGGCTGTCTTTTCCTGACCCCACAATAACAGTCCCTTTAGTTTCCTTCTGTTTCAGGTGAAAACACTTGACCCTTTTTTAGAACGAACTTACCCTTTGGTTGCAGGTGCCCCACAGGTGTTTCCTCCTCAAGAAATCTCTTACCGAGCTTCTGGTGCCTCAGCACAACTCAAACAGGCAGCTTCTTTCCCTTAGCCAGACCCAGGGGAGTTGCCCCCGGAAAACAGGCGGACACCTTCCCCCCCATCCCCTCAGGGATGGGGCTCTGAACCACTGAGAGCGGTCTCCACCACTTCAATAACCAGTTCCTGTGTTCCTCTTCAGATGGAAACACACACCTTAAAAAAGTAGCTCTGTAACAGAGCTTAAAGCTCTGAGAGTCTGCATACACTCTGCTGCACTACAGTCTCTTTCTCTCAGACTGCACACAGACTGCCTTCAAATTCCCCAACATTCTACTGTAACCTCCAACTGCAAAATTCCAGTGTGGCTTATGCAGCTGTGACAGTTCTAAAATGATGTCATCCCTCAGTCTCAGCTGAGACTGAGAACAGAGTGAGACAGTGTGAAATCCATTTAACTGGAGTTTCACAAGCTGCCTTCCCTGCCTACCACTAGGTCTGACTGGGATTCCAGTAACCCCGGGTAATGGGGGGGGGGGTTACACAAGCCAACCGTGCTGTCTTATGCCTTGATTAGGTTAGGTGTTTCCTAACTTAGTTTACGCTGCACCTACTCTGTCAAAAAGGTACTGAGTCAGTTGGAGGATCAATGCTGAGATAGCCAATACAGGCGTGAGCCAGTCTTGTGGTACTGCGTCTGCGCAGTCCTACCTCAACGTCGACCCTTCTGAAGATTTTTGGCTCACACTGGGTCCTAGCACCTCCAATGTAGTACCCAGCAGTTTGAATGAATGGAGAAGACTTGTCCAAGAACATCAAGAATTACAGTAGGTACGTAATTTTCATTTCTCCTCTGTCTCTCACCCTGAGGAGATCATTTTGACTTTAATTAATGCTGTTTTAGTGCAATGTCTTTTCCTAAATCTGGACTGGAGTGGCTCATAGATGTCAAAGGCCATCAGGTGTGTCTCGAGCTGCAAAGCCACCACTTTCTCCACTACCTTCCCCAAGAATGGAAGATTGGAGATAGGCTGATAATTCGCTAAGATGTCAGGGTCTAGAGATGGTTTCTTCAGCATGGACCTCACCAACACTTCCTTCAAGGTGTTGGGGAAAAGCCCCTCTTGAGTGCAAACACGAGACAATCTCAGCGAACACTGGGCCAACATACTCAACACATCCCACTAAGAGACGCATCGGGCCCAGGTCCAGTTCACAAAAAATTTGTCGCAGCTTTGAGATTACTTTGATGTTCTCAGCCACCCCCAGCAGCCGAAACTCATCCCAGACAACTGGAGTGCTTCTATATATACCAGGTTCTATACTGCGGGACTGATCTTGTCCCACTGGAGAGATCCTAGTCCAAATGTAGGACACCCTGTCAGAAAAGAACTGAGTAAGCTCTTTGCACTGTGTGACTGAAGCTGCTCTTTTTGGCTGCAGGCAGGCCGGATGAGTAGCCTGTTTTCAGTCTGAAAGAGCAGAGCCAGTCTGTTCCTTCATGCAGCAATCTCCCTGGACAGTAACTCTGTCTTTTTTATGGTTGATTGCCCTTTTATATTCATCATAGTGAATTCTCAAAGCCAGTTTGTCATCCAGGGACCTGGTTCTCTCAGCAGCGCTCCAACTTCTGACCCCTGGTCTTCATCTCCTTGACAGCCCCATCAAATCACGGGATCTCAAGTGAGAAGACCTGCATCATATATGGATTAGTGCGACAGTGTTGAGCACCTTGGTGACAGCATTATTGTATGCTGCCACCACCACGTCCAACCCCGCAGCACATGCAGCATTCATGCCAGAAAAATCCGCTACAGCCAGCAGTCCCTCTGGGGATAATCCATTTAAAGAATGGTAGTGGACCATCTCAACAGGGGAGGGACTAACGGGGGGGGGCCCCAAACAAGAATTCTACTGTGTAGTGATCCGACCAAGAGACCAGATCAGTCTTAGATAAGTGATCTCAAGCCACAGTGAGAATGCTAGGTCCAAGGTGTGGCTGTGGCAGTGGGTCACAGAAGCAACAGCTTGTGCAAAGCCCCATGATGTCATCATCTGGAGGAAGTCACTTCCAAAATGCGAGAGTTCATCATCAACCCAGGCATTGAAGTCCCCCGGAATCAGCCAGCTGGGTGACTCCAACACCATGTCAGCAACGAAGTCCACAACTTCCTGTAGGAATTCTCCCCTCATGCCCTGGAGAATGATAAACGAGAAGGATCCTGCAACCTGCACCTGCGCACAGCCACACAAAGTAGACCCCTCTGGGTGTTTGGAGAAATTAAAGTCAGATCTAAAACAGATGGCCACACCCCTACCCTTGTGTTCCCTCCTCGGGCAGTGCACTACAGAGTACACGGGTGAGATAGATGCCTCCAAAACTGGACCTGCATTGTCCTCCAACCAGCTCTCCATGATGCAAGTTTGGTCCACTGAAGAAATCAAGTCCACAATAATTGCAATCTTGTTTCTCATTGACCTAGCATTGCATAGCACCACCCAAAGGGAACCGGTGGAGGCTGCCGGTCCATCAGCTACCTGCCCACTCGGTACAATGGAAGCCCTGTGAATGGGAACCAAACACGTCTAGCTTCTCTCATGGTTCCATTTTGTCTCAGTGTGCCTCCTGGACCTCACCACCCCAATGCTGCTCACCCAAGCTGCATCACCAGTGTACCACCACTTGTCCAACTGCCCCCTTGCGATTCCAATCTCTCTACAGCGTCTCGCTGCTGTCTCTGGCAAGGGGAGGTCGGCGAAAGGGCGGAGATTGTGTAGCACAGACACTGAATATGTAATACAGCAACACCTCGTACCCCAGCACATCATGTTGTTCCCTGTCACACCTTCAAGTTTAAAATACTAACCTAGACATACAAACCACATTCATACAATAAATAACAACAAAGAACCTAATTACATACACCCACATTCACACACTGTATAAAACCCCAGCCACCCCAAAAAATAATAGTGACAAGAATCCAATAGTTTTTTAACTCCAATGGATTTCCAAAAAGTCTGTTTTAACTGTGCTGATAACAATTTTTGATGCCAGACAGAATCACCAGGAGTTGAAGCCCAGAGTGCTCTCACCACCCACTGGAGAGGAAGAGTGAAGCCAAAGTTCAGAGGTGCTCTCACCACCACTTTACTGGCAGCTTGGAAATAAACTAAAGTGCTGAGTTGATATATATGAGTGGTGCTCCTACCACCACTCACTGAATGGAATCAGCCAGTACTTATGAGAACCAATGTCACAGGGGGGGCACTCCTTCTTCAATGTTCCGTGTTAACAGTCTCTCCCAACAATCCTTATGAATATAGATCATTCAGCATTGCAGATAATCCTCACAGGAGCAGATGATCTAACAATACAGGCAAGAGCCTTAGCCCAGAGTCCACGGCACACTGCACTACAATCGCAGCTTGGCCCCAGCTCCACAGCCGAGCTTGAGTTCAGGGAGGCTGCTACAGCAGTCTACAAATGGTCTCCCCTGTAGAAATGCACTGCAACACAAACCGCAATCACCACTTCCACAGTGTGGTACACAGCAATCTGGTCTGATTCTTCTTTCCCCTCACAACACCCCCCTCCTACCAATGGTTCCCATTCAGGCAGTTTGAACACTTTTCTCCATCACCTCATTCCCAGTCAACTCCTTATTGCGGTGGCCACTACAGCCAAAAGTAGTGGATTCAAATGAAAATTATACTGGGGTTAAAATGGAGGATTCACCTAGAAAACAATAAAACTGACTCCTATACTTACTCACTATAACTCTTGCCTACACTCCATTCCCTAACTCAACCATGGCACAGCAGTGTTGGAGGCAGAGCAGAGAGATCTAACCTAATACTTTGTCTTTTTTGCAGCTGATTGTGGTCAGGGGAACAGTACAAGAAGAAGGATTTTAGGGCTGAATGTTTCTGGCTAGGGAGCTTCCTTAGTCCCACCCCTGGGCTAAGCCTTCCTCTATAGGTAGGTGTTGGCCCTAGAGAGTGGGCAGGTCATCCCTCTCACAACAGATACATTACCATCAGAACAAAAAAATAAATAAATACAATAAACATGCACTACTTAAGTAGAGAGGTAAAAGAGCATACATCAGGAGTACGTAGGATGGCACAAGGAGTTGTGCAGTGTGGTGGGTGTGTAGCAGCAGTGTTCAGAAGAATATTCTGGGAACTGCAGTGCTGCTCCATTTGTAGGCATCTCTCTGGGCTGAGGGGGTGGAGGTGGCCAGGCTCCATGCACAGCTGGCAGGAGTACTGGAAACCTTCGCCCCCACCCAGGAACCACCATACCACCAGCCACTGCCATGGAGGTTGCCAAGACAGAGGTCTAGATGGACTGCAGTGGGCCCGGGGAGGTTGAGAAAGGTGGAGCTCAAGCACATCCCCCACCTGGTCCAACTAGAGAACAGATACGATGTTCTCAAGGAAAGAGAGTGCCCTGCAAGGGAACCCAAGGTTGAAACCAGGGAGGATGACCAGGCCCACCAGGTTGGGGGCTTGGGGGTCAGGGCCAGAGAAACCCAGGGGAGGAGAAAGCTTCTGCTGGTGGAGGACTCGATAATTCGTGGTATGGCGTTGGGGTCAGACATAGAGATGGAGGGACTGGACATCATTGTCCATCTGGGGACAAACAACCTAGCAAAAAACAGGGCTAGCTTGGAAAAGGTTCAGAAGGATTTTAAGGATTTGGGTAGGCACTTGGGGGAGGGAGCTAAATCTGTTACATTATCAGAGGTGCTACCAGTCAGAAGAAGAAGAAGAAGAAGGGGGGAAAGAAACCAGTGCATCAATAGCTTCAACAAATGATTGAAGGACTGGTGTGGAGAAAGCAGCTTTGGCTACATTGGGGACTGGGGTATCACTTAGGATGATGCACACCTATAAAAGAGAGACAGTCTGCGTCCTTCCATAGAGGGAATATCTCTCCTCAGTGAGACGTTTACGTGCTTCCTGAGCAAGCATTTAAACTAACCACTGAGGGGAGGCTCTTAGGAGTGGGGAGATACAGACAGACCTCCCCCACAGGTTAGGGCACACGATGAGCAGAATCAGGGCCGTTATGCTGAAGGCAGATTCACCTGTACCACAGGACAGAATAGGCTGCGCACAGAGCCATATGATGTCATCATTAACAGATGTAGTAAAAGGGAAGCTCCACATAGAATATGGCAAGAATAACAAGATGAAACAAGGGGCTAAACACAAGGATGGACCAACAGGATGCCACTTTTCATGGAAAGTCAAGCAGATGAATGCCCGCAGTCTGAGGAACAAGGTCCCAGACTTGATGGCTGTAATGATGGAGGCTGATCTGAACGTAGTGGCCATAACCGAAACATGGTACACCAGGAACCACAGCTGGGACATAAGTGTATCTGTTTATGCCTTGTTCAGAAAAGATAGGGAGTGTTAAGGGGGGGAGGATTGCCCTCTATATCAAAGAAAGCATCAAGACAACTGAAATTCAGAACAGGCATAAGGAAACAGAAGAACTTTGGGTCACCCTTGAGCCAGACAGTGGAACAGACATTCGGACAGGGGCCATTTACAGACCCCCAGCCCAGGTAGAAGAAATTGGCAAACTGCTGCTGGAAAACATGCATGACATGGCAGCAAAGGGGGAGGCACTGCTGATGGGAGACTTTAACATGCCGGAAATAGACTGGTCCATCCCAGCAGGAGCCTCAGCCAGGGCATGGGACTTCACTGACTTCCTTGAGGGGGCTGGCCTTAGGCAACAGGTGCAGGAACCTACCAGAGACCAGGCAATCCTGGATCTGGTATTGACCAATGGGGACAGTGTTGTTGAGGCACAGGTCAGGACTCATAGGAAAACCAGGAGCAGCTTCAAAATTTGCAAATAGTATTTTATTTTTAATAACAGCAAAAAAAAAAAAAATTCAGTATAACTATTTACCATAGCAGTACAAACATAGAAAACTAAGTCTTTCTTTTGAGGGTATCTCAATTCCAAGTTTCAGTCTCTCATTCTCCTAGTCTCTCTAGCAAAAGCATTGCTGCTCTTTTTATAACAAGTCTTTGCCTCATTGACAACCTGCTTCTCACAGAATGTTCTTGTTAGTTTATAGGATGTTCTTGTCAGTTTCATTCCTTGCAGGTGCAACAAAACAGTACATGGTGTCCAAGAACTGACCTCTTGTTTACAGCTCTGCAAAAGACTTAAAACTGCATCTCAGGTTAATCTCTTGAGTTCCAAATAGCTTTGCAATAATTGCAACAGTATAGCTGTATACAGTTTTAGCTTTGCAATCATTTCGACAGTATAATTATATACAGTTTTAAACAAAGGAATCCCAGTATCAGTGATATTTCCACACACAAATTCATATATATTTTCATATGCGCAGATATGCAAGGAGGTAAGAAAAGACAGAAATAGCAAGGGAAGGCAGAGAGATAGCGAGAGACGGAGAATTGCGAAACTGTTGGAGTGATCAGTTCCTATGTCTCACAAGAAAATTTGGTTGCACAACCAGACAAGAGACAGAAAAGGAGAGGATAGAACAGACCCTTGCATTTAAACTCATTCTGCATAACAAATGGGACAGGGCCTTATTCAACCCTGTCACAGACAGGATAACAGGGCTTGCAGTGGAAGGTCAACTAGGGTCCAGCGACCACCATATGGTGTGTTTCAAGGTGGACACAGGGATTCAGTCAACCCATATGAAGGCAAGAGTCTTAGACTTCAGAAGGGCCAACTTTACCAGGATGAAACTTCAGCTTAGAAAAACCCTGAAAAAAAGGGTGATAGGGGGACGTTAAGGAGAAATGGACACACATCAAGGAGGTCACAAAACAATGTGTTAGGTCAGTAGACAAGGGGAGAAAGGAGAAGAAAACCACTTTGATTCTCAAAGGGGGTGGCTGAAAAGGTAAGGGCCAAGAAGCTAGCCTTCAGGAAGTATAAGGAGACACAAAGAGACAAGGACAGGGAAATGTACCAGAAGTGTCTGAGAGAAGCAGGAAAAGCAGTGAGAAGTGCTAAAGTATAAACTGAGGAGCGAATAGCTCAGTTGGTTACAAAGGGAGACAAGACATTCTTCAGGTACATCAGTGACAGAAGGAAGCAAAGGTGGGAGTAGCTAAGCTTTGAGGAGCCAAGGGACAGATAGTGGAGGGAGACTGGGAGAAAGCAACGATCCTGAACGAATATTTCTGTTCAGTCTTCACTGTGGAAGCACATGGGCAGGGCCCACAGCTAGAATTTAAAGGAACAGAGGAAAAGAAAGTAAACACCAGTCCATTCACAGAGAAGAGGGTCCTAGAAGAGCTTGCAAAGCTGAAGGTAGACAAAGCCATGGGTCCATATGGCATATATCCCAGGATCTTAAGGGAACTGAGAATCGAACTGGTAGCCCCTCTGGCAGCCCTGTTCAGTGAGTCCCTAGGGACTGGAGTGGTCTTAGAGGACTAGAGAAGGGCAAATGTTGTCCCTCTTCACAAGAGAAGGTGTAAAAAAGATGAAGGGAACTACAGACCAGTTAGTTTAACCTCTGTAGCAGGAAAGATAATGGAGACATTCCTCAAGGAAAGAATGGTGGAGTACCTAGAAGTCATGGTGATGCTGGATCCCAGGCAACATGGGTTCATCACAGGACAGTCCTGTCAAACTAATTTAAAAGATTTCTTTGACTGGGTGACAAAGGCAGTAGACCGGGGGGGGGGGGCTGAAGAATTTGCCCACCTTGATTTCTGCAAAGCCTTTGATACCATCCCACATAGGAGACTGGTCAACAAGGTAGGAAGCCTAGGGATGGGACACAAGGTGGCAAACTGGATTGAAAATTGGTTAAAGGACTGAAAACAGAGGGTAGTGGTAAATGGAACCCAATCAGAGGAAAGGGAGATGACCAGTGGGGTACCTCAAGGGTCAGTTCTGGGGCCAGTCCTCTTCAATGTCTTCATCCAGTGACACTGCAGATGGGCTGGAGGGAAAGGTTTGCCTGTTTGCAGATGACACCAACATCTGCAACAAGATGGATACTCCAGAGGGGGTGGAAAGGATGAGAAAGGATCTGGAATGGTTGGAGAGATGGACAGATGCGTGGCAACTAAGGTTTAATGCAATGAAATGCAAAATCATACACATGGGGAGCAGGAACCCTGGAACAAGCTACAGGTTGGGGGGAGAGCTGTTGGCAGTTAATAAGGAAGAGAGGGACTTGGGGGTCATAATCACAGATGACCTGAAGGCCACAAGGCAGTGGGGAAGGACACTGGGCTGTTGGGGTGCATTGTAAGGGGAATCATAAGCCGAAGGAGGGAAGTGATAGTTCCACTGTACAGGACCCTGGTGAGGCCTCACATTGAGTACTGTGTCCAGTTCTGGAGGCCACACCTTTGTAAGGACATTGACAAAATAGAGATGGTGCAGAGGAGGGCAACCAAAATGGTGAAGGGTCTACATCACAAGCCTCACGAGGAAAGACTCAGGGACCTCAATTTGTACATACTGGAGCAAAAAGAGGGGGAGAGGTGACATGATAGAAACATTCAAATACCTCAAGGGCATGAATGAGGTGGAAGGGGACAACATATTCCAGTTTAAAAGCACTGCCAGAACAAGAGGGCATGATATGAGACTGATGGGTGGCCGCATAAAGGGTAATGTCAGGAAGTTATTTTTTACAGAGAGAGAGAGTGGTGGATGCATGGAATAGCCCATCCCAGGAAGTGGTGGCCACCCTTATGGTGGCAGGCTTCAAACATGCATGGGACAGAAATAAAGTAATATTAGAGATGGGATGAAAAAGCTAAAGCCAGTGACCAGATAGGGTCACTGGCCTTTTCATCGGGTAGCATAAATGGGTGGACTGGATGGGCCTGGAGGCCCTTATCTGCCGAAAGTATATATGTATCTATGTTACTGCTAAAATATTACTTAATACCTAATTATTGTACATAAGTAAAAAAAAAAAAAACCCTGCGAACTAAATTGGATTCTGTAAAGTCCGGTAAGCATAGCCGATAAGGAGGATGACTTAAACTGTGCTTTTTTACAAGCACAGACGATGTACACCCATCCTGGTGGCCATCTTCCTCCTGGTTGGTATAGCTGGGAATGCTGGCTCTGGTCACACAAATTGAGTTTCTGGGTGCCGGGTTTGAATGCTGGCTGTGGTCACACATTGAGTTTCTGGGTGCATGGGTTTGAGTGCTGGCTGCGGTCACACATTGAGTTTCTGGGTGCCTGGGTTTGAATGCTGGCTGCGGTCACACATTGAGTTTCTGGGTGCCTGGGTTTGAATGCTGGCTGTGGTCACACATTGAGTTTCTGGGTGCCTGGGTTTGAATGCTGGCTCTGGACATACAAATTGAGTTTCTGGGTGCCTGGGTTTGAATGCTGGCTGTGGTCACACATTGAGTTTCTGGGTATGTGGGTTTGAATGCTGGCTGTGGTCACACATTGAGTTTCTGGGTGCCTGGGTTTGAATGCTGACTCTGGTCACACAAATTGAGTCTCTGGGTGTCAGGTTTGAACGCTTGCTCTGGTCACACAAACTGAGTTTCTGGGTATGTGGGTTTGAATGCTAGCTCTGGTCACACATTGAGTTTCTGGGCACCTATGTCTGAATGCTGGCTGTGGTCACACATTGAGTTTCTGGGTGCTGGGTTTGAATGCTGGCAGTGGTCACACATTGAGTTTCTGGGTGCCTGGGTTTGAATGCTGGCTCTGATCACACATTGAGTTTCTGGGAGCCTGGGTTTGAATGCTGGCTCTGGTCACACATTGAGTTTCTGGGTGCCTAGGTTTGAATGCTGGCTGTGGTCTAACACTGAGTTTCTGGGAGCCTGGGTTTGAATGCTGGCTCTGGTCACACAGTGAGTTTCTGGGTGTCTGGGTTTGAATGCTGGCTCTGGTCACACACTGAGTTTCTGGGTGCCTAGTTATGAATGCTTGCTCTGGTCACACATTGAGTTTCTGGGTGTCGAGTTTGAATGCCAGCTCTGGTCACACATTGAGTTTCTGGGTTCCTGGACTTGAACGTTGATCACATAAAGTAACTTCCTGGGTGCCTTGGTTTGAATGCTGACTGTGGTCACACATTACCCCCTCATTTTTCCCTATACCTTACTGCCCTTCTTCCCCCATCCTTCACCTCCACCACAGTACCTACCTCTCTCTCTCTCGTACCTCCTTTCTTCACCCCACTGCCAGCTATCCCCATCCCTCTGAACTACTGACAAGGCACTTTGTGGCTGCTTGTTCCCCCCTCCACCCTCATAAAGTGTTTTTTCTTATTATTTTAACTTGTAACTATGTTTTAAGTTATTCTGTAAGTTCTGAATCCAAGCTGTATCGTTCATTGTGATGTACCTTTGCTTTCTCCTATTGTACTTTGTTTTGCAATCTATGACGTGGAATCTTTGTAAAAGAGCTCGCGCTCAAAGGTCTTTTCTGAATAAATAAATAAATAAATAAATAAACTACTGGCTCTGGTCACACACTGAGTTTCTGGGTACCAGGTTTGAATGCTGGCTCTGATCACACATTGAGTTTCTGGGTATCTGGGTTTGATTGCCAGCTCTGGTCACACATTGAGTTTCTGGATGCTGGGTTTGAATGCTGACTGCTCACACATTGAGTTTCTGGGTACCGGAATTTGAATGCTGGCTCCGGTCACACAATTAGTTTTTTGGTGCTAGAGTTTGAATGCTGACTGTGGTCACACATTACATTTTTTGGTTCCTGTATTTGATTAAAGGCTCTGATCATACACAGACTTTGTTTCCTAGGTTTGTGTGCTGGCTTCAGTCACATTCTGACTTTCTAGGTGCCTGGGTATGAATGCTGGCTCTGGTCACACATTGAGTTTATGGGTGCCTGGGTTTGAATGCTGGCTCTGATCACACATTAAATTTCTGGTTGCCTTGGTTTGAATGGTGACTGCGGTCACACACATTGAGTTTCTGGGTGTTGGGTTTGAATGCCGGCTCTGCTTATACATTGAATTTCTAGATGACTGGGTTTGAATGCTGGCTGTGGTCACAAATTAAGTTTCTGGGTGCCAGGTTTGAATGCTGGCTCAGGTCACATATTGTTTCTTGTTGGCTGGGTTTGAGGGCTGGCCTTGGTAATACATTTAGTTTCTGGGTGTTGGGTTTGAATTCCGGCTCTGCTTATACATTGAATTTCTAGGTGACTGGGTTTGAATGCTGGCTGTGGTCACAAATGTATTTATTTATTTAGCTTTTGTTAACCAGGTAGGTACACTAGACAAGACAATTGCCTATTTTCAGGTACGACCTGGGAGAGTACAGGAATAATAGATTAAGGTACATACAATGACATTGTACAAATTAGACATGTTACAGTTCATGTGAGGATACAGATTCAACACAGCATACGAAACATGGTAAGGCATAGATTATACAGCATTAACATAACAAAAATAAGCACCTTGTGGGAGAGAAGAGCAGTAATGTTACAGATTCAATGCAGCGTACGAGTGTGGTAAGGCATAGATTATACAGTATTAACATAACAACATAAACACCTTATGGAAGCCAAGAGCAGTTCCAGGGGTACAGTATCGAAATTCTTCAGATGTGACACTATATACAGCTTAGCAACCTCTTGGAGTCTGGTCTTTTGTCCAGGAGTAGCTCCAGAGCAGAGGAGTGCTGTGATGGATCAATTCATGGGGGTTTGGGGCAGCCACAGGCTGAGGCAAGTTTGAGATGGTTCCATAGGGAGGAACCGAGACACATCTGTGAGTGCGTGGCACGGACCTGGGCAGGGAAGGAGTTCCACAGTCTGGGAGCGAATGCAGCAAAGTCCTGCCCACCCATTTGAGTCCATGTAGCCAGTGTCTTGAGGAGGGCCTGTCCCTGGGACCTGAGGGAGTAGGAGGAGGAGACGGACGGGACAAGAAATTTTGCAAGCCCTGGAGGGGTGCCAGTGCCATGGACCTTTCCGGTGAAGAACCCTAAGACGAAGTCTATGTGGTTAGCAGGTGAGAGCCAATTTAGCCTGCTATAGAGGTCGCAACAGTGAGTGAGACGGGGGGCAGCCAGCGCAAAGTGGCAGACATTATTGTAGGCAGTGGACCACCTAGTGAGGTGGACTTTGGATGAACGGGCAAACAAGAGGAGCCATAGCAGAGCGAGGGTAGGAGCACCCCTCTGGCAAGTGCAATCCGAGCTGTCAGAGTAAGATTACTTTTTGCTTTGCATGCCAGACCCAATTTGCTGTTTATAGTCTTGCAAGTATTCTGAATGTGTCGACCAAGGTCAAGCTGTGGGTCCAGCATCACCCCAAGGTATTTAAAGTTGTCAGTAACTGGGACCTTGACCCCGTCGACACCAGAAACACATAGTGGAGTAGGGGCGGCCTTAATCTTGGCCTGAGATCCAAACAGCATGGCCTGGGTTTTCCTGAGATTTAGAACCAACTTATGTGACAATATCCAGGATTGGATATTCCTCAAGTCCTCGCTCAGGTGGTGATTTATGACCCCTATCTCAGGGGAGTGAGTTAGGATGACCAGGTCATCTGCATAAAGGATAGGCTTGCAGTGGATAGCAGCAGCCAGGAGATTGTTCACGAATATGGAGAATAGCAGAGGCCCCAAGACGAAGCCTTGTGGGACACCCATGGTAACAGGGATAGTGTCCGAGAACTCCTTCCCATACTTAACAAGTTGCTGTCTGCCACTTAGATAGTTGGAAAACCAATAGAGCACCTCAGGTGATAGACCATAGGAGCTGAGCTGGGTGGAGAGCATGGTGTGATCAACAAGATCAAAGGCCTTAGAGAGATCTATAAAGATGGCTCCAGAGAGTTTGCCTTGGTCCATAGCTGCTCTGATCCAAGATGAGACTGTGACAAGGGCAGAAGTTGTGCTGTGCCCTTTCCTAAAACCATGCCGCTCAGGGGACAACAGGTCATGAGACTACAAGTACTCCGAGAGTTGCCCTGCCACAACCTTCTCGAGAAGTTTGCTGACCGCTGACAATATGGATATTGGATGGTAGTTTTCTATGAGTTTGGGGTTTACTTGTTTAAGTATTGGGACCACTCTGGCTACTTTCCATACTTCTGGAATGACACCCGACGACAGGGACAGATTGAAGATATGCCGTTACCATGGAGGCAATCTCACTGGCACCAAGACTCAGAAGTTTCGGCTCCAATCCATCATGTCCAGCACTCGAAAAGTGGGAGAGATCCGAGAGCAGTCTCTGCACCTCTTGCACCGCCACCACCTTAAAAAGAAGGGGCGGGTAAGATGAGGATGGTGCGGACCGTTTTTCACCCTTCTCCCCTCCCCATGGGGGGAGTGATGAGGTAAAGTTAGATAGGTCTGAGAAGTATTGGCAGAATACATTTGTGATGGTCAGGAAGTTGTTGCAACTGGCACCATCGATGATCTTATCCGAGGTCTCACTGCTCAAGGTCCCACTGACTATATTCTTAATGTTTCTCCAGAACCTCCTGGGGTCCCTAGCTGTGCACAGTAGCACAGATTTGCAAAATTCCCCTTTGGCCACCCTAACAGCCTTCTTACACTGATTTCTGAGCATCCTGTACTGCAGAAATACGGCCTGTTCCGCCGTGGCCTTGAATTTTGCCCAGCACTTATATCTGTACTTCATAAGGGTTAGCAGACTGCCCTGCAGCCACTTTGTCGCTGAGCCCCTGACCCTCCGTCTGATGAGGGGGGCATGTTTATCCTGCAGCACCCTGAGTGCAGTGAGGAAGTGACTGGCTGCTGATGAGGAGTCTTGTGCGTTCCATACTGCTGACCAGTCAGCGTGCTTGAGATCAGCATGGTAGGAGCCAAGATCAAACCTTGAGTAGTCTCGGACCTGGATAATTTTATGTGGGATTTTCAGAGAAGGAATCTACCACACCCCATACACGGGGGAGTGGTCCGAGATGGAGTCAGAGAGGATGCCCGATGAGCTGATCCTCTCTGGTTGATTTGTCATGACCCAGTCCAGGAGAGAGCTCCCTCCACCATTGGGTGGGCATCTAGTAGGCTCCTTAATCAGTTGTGACAGGGAGAGACCAGCAAGGAGTGGTTCATATGCTTTGGAGTTGCAACCAAGACAGTTTAGATTGAGACCACCTAGAATAATAAGTTCATTATGTCGGGTCACAGCACCTACAGTATCCAGGAGGATGGACATCCCCTCCAGGCCGCCTCTTGGGGGATTGTAGGTGAATACAACATGTATCTTTTTGGTCATCCCGAGCAACAGCACCGTGTGCAGGAACTCACAAGGGGACTGCACAGGTTGTGGACAGAGTAGCACCGACAAGTTAAGATGGCTTTTATAATAGATCAAGATGCCACCCCCCTCTTTTTTCCTGGGCGATCAAGTCTGAGGAGGTCGTAGCCCAGGAGGGCACATGCGGAGTTTGGTATGGTGGGTTTAAGCCAGGTTTCTGTTATTCCCAGGATGTCAGGAGTGTGGTGGGTGACCCAAGCCAGTAGTTCCGCCAGGTTGGGCAGGATGCTACGAATATTGAGATGGGCTATTTTCAGCCCTTTGACCGCCATCCCACCCAGAGCAGCAGGGGCTGTTTGGCAAGGCGGGCCAGGGTTTAGCTCGATGTCACCTGATAGTGCTAGGGTCACCAGGAGTAGCCATAGGATATGTTTTAGGGAAGGGGAGCCATCCCTGGCGCACACCCTGTGGCCATATCTCCTGACCAGACGTGCATGGCACCGAAAGCACCTCAGGTCAAGAATGCAGAGAACCCAGGGAGGGAGTCTGCCTGCTGCTAATAGGTTGGAGAACGTGAAATCAGTTTCCTCCAGCAGGGAGCAAGTGCCCCATGGTTCACCCACTCTAGGGACATCTGCACCAATATACCAGTGGATGCCAAGGACAGTGA
Organism: Neoceratodus forsteri; assembly: GCA_016271365.2. Taxonomy (NCBI): domain Eukaryota; kingdom Metazoa; phylum Chordata; order Ceratodontiformes; family Ceratodontidae; genus Neoceratodus; species Neoceratodus forsteri. Next base: position 494,928,657 of record JADMNL010000022.1, read on the forward strand.
GGATACCACAGGCTAGTGTGCACACGAGTGGATGCAGCGGTATTTGCTTAAATAGTTACTGAGGATTCCCCATGTTCATACCAGTGATAGACTGACCGAGGGGAATGGTCCAGAAATCAGTGCTGGTCACTGGCCCCAACTCTGTGGCCAGTGGTGATTCCCACACCACTACCAGACACCTGATACCACCCTGTTTTTTGGCAGTACCTACCTATTATTACCACCTACCTATTCTCACCACAACAGTTCAGAGCTGATACCTCCAAGAGTTCCAAACTAAGCCCCTTAGTTGGTGAGCACCCGTGCTATGTTGGTAGGCAGGTCACCTGTAACAGATTGGGGATTATAAAACAGTACAGTTCACAGGGATACTAATGCTGTTAGAGTAGTCAAAATATAAGCCAGTGCAGTTCAGTTCACAGGGATACTAATGCTATTAGAGTAGTCAAAATATAAGCCAGTGGACCCTCGACGCCCCACTAGATATAGGTGAAAGTATGCCAGCCCCTCAGCAAACTGTACAGCCCTCTTAAAACAAAGATATATCTTACACCAAACTGCTTTAAATATTGTGTATTCTCTGCTACTAGTTAATGGTTGTAACACAGGGTACTGTAGTACTGTGGGAACTGATGGAACAAATCATGATGATATTGTTTGTCCAATCAGATTACTTAGTGTTTGCTAAGCTATAATTGCAGCGCTGGATAGTATATCAATTTTACGTTAAGTTAGAGTTAGAGACTTTATGCTGCCCAAGATCCCGCCTATAGCCAGCGCCGATTGGTGCTGGTCTATTCAGGGGCGTGGCTACCGGGCATTTAATGGGAGAAGGAACGGGGTGGGCGGGCCTAAAACCCCACACTGCAGCAGCTCCTTCTGATGCTGCTCTCTCCAGCCCCAAACAATCCTTTTCCCAAAGGCACTAGCAAAGTCCTGAACAGTGTTCATAGGGGATGACCGCCTTCAACAGCCAGTCTAGGTGCCAGGTTTGAGTACTGGCTCAGGTCACATATTGTTTCTTGTTGGCCGGGTTTGAGGGCTGGTCTTGGTCGTACATTTAGTTTCTGGGTGCCTGGGTTTGAATGCCGGCTCTGGTCACACGTTGACTTTCTGGATGACTGAGTTTGATAGCAGGCTCTGGCCACACATTAAATTCTTGGGTTCATAGGTCTGCAGGCTGGCTCTGGTCACACATTGACTTTCTGGGTGCCTGGGTTTGAATGCTGACTCAGATCACGCTGACTTTCTTGGTGCCTGGGTTTGAATGCTGTCTCTGATCACACAAAGTGACTTCCTGGGTGCCTTGGTTTGAATGCTGGCTGCGGTCACACATTGAGTTTCTGCATTCATAGGTTTGAATGCTGACTCTGGTCACGCACTTAGTTTCTGGGTTCCGGGTTTGAATGCTGGCTCTGGTCACACATTGAGTTTCTGAGTGTCTGGGTTTGAATGCTGGCTGTGGTCACACATTGAGTTTCTGGGTGCCTGGGTTTGAATGCTGGCTCTGATCACACATTGAGTTTCTGGGTATGTGGGTATGAATGCTGGCTGTGGTCATACATTGAGTTTCTGGGTGCCTGGGTTTGAATGCTGGCTCTGATCACACATTGAGTTTCTGGGTATGTGGGTATGAATGCTGGCTGTGGTCATACATTGAGTTTCTGGGTGCCTGGGTTTGAATGCTGGCTCTGATCACACATTGAGTTTCTGGGTGCCTATGTTTGAATGCTGGCTGCGGTCACACATTAAATTTCTGGTTGCCTAGGTTTGAGTGGTGACTGTGGTCACACACATTGAGTTTCTGGGTGCTGGGTTTGAATGCTGGCTCTGCTCACACATTGTTTCTGGGTGCCTGAGTTTGAATGCTGGCTCTGGTCACACATTGAGCTTCTGGGTGCCTGGTTTGGATGCTGGCTGTGGTCACACACATTAAATTTCTGGTTGCCTGGGTTTAAGTGCTGGCTCAGGTCACATATTGTTTCTTGTTGGTTGGGTTTGAGGGCTGGCCTTGGTCACACATTTAGTTTCTGGATGCCTGTGTTTGATTGCAAACTCTGGTCACACATTGAATTCTTCGGTTCATAGGTTTGCAGGCTGGCTTTGGTCACATAATGACTTTCAAGGTGCCTGGGTTTGAATGCTGGCTGTGGTCATGCAGTGAATTCCTTGGTTTGTAGGTTTGCAGGCTGGCTCTGGTCACAAACTGAGTTTCTGGGTACCCGAGTTTGAATGCTGGCTCTGGTCACACAATACATTTTTGGGTTCCTGTGTTTGATCAAAGGCTCTGATCATACACTGACTTCTTTGTTTCCTAGGTTTGTGTGCTGGCTCCAGTCACATTCCGACTTTCCGGGTGCCTAGGTATGAATGCTGGCTCTGGTCACACACTGGGTTTCTGGGTGCTGGGTTTGAATTCTGGTTCTGGTCACACATTGAGTTTCTGGGTGCCTGGGTTTGAATGCTGGCTCTGGTTACACACTGAGTTTCTGGGTGCCTGGCTTTGAATGCTGGCTCTGGTCACACATTGTTTCTGGATGCCGGGTTTCAGTGCTGGATTTGGTTACACATTGAGTTTTTGAGTGCTGGGTTTGAATGCTGGACCTGGTCACACATTGAGTTTCTTGGTTGGAATGCTGACTGTGGTCACACACCAAGTTTTTGGGTGCCAGAGTTTGAGTTCAGACTCTGGTCATATACTGAGTTCCTGTGTTCATAGGTTTCACTGCTGGCTCTGGTTACACATTGAGTTTCTGGGGGTCTGGGTTTAAAGTTCGAAAGTTTTTATTGATGGGCACCGATAGCCAAGAGGGGAGGCACTGAAAAGGAGAATGGAAATCCTAGCACCCCCCCAAAAAAAAAATCAGGGTAGTTAGTGAGGTAAACACCAAGATAGAGCAGTCAATAGGGAGAAGGGTGGGGTAAATGGAGAAAAAGACAAAGGTAATAAGGACAGGGATGGAGCAAAAAGAAATACAGCCATATAAAAATGGAGGGTAATGAGTACCAATGCCCGTAGTCTAGGTAAAAAGCTCCCCGAAATGGTGGCCTTGATGGACGAGAGATGCCTGGATATCGTGGCAGTCACAGAAACATGGTACACAGAGAACCATGACTGGGATGTCAACGTACCAGGGTACACAATCTGCAGGAGGGACAGGGAGGGAGGAAGAGGAGGAGGAGTAGCTCTCTATGTAAGGGAAGGGATCAAAGCAACAGAACTAAACGGTAAACAGGGAGGAGAGGAGACACTGTGGGTCACCCTGGAGACTGGAAGTGGCTCCACAGTCTGCACAGGGGCTGTATACAGACCCCTGCCTCAGGGGGAGGAAATTGACAAGGAAATAACAGAAGGCATCCTTGGGATGGCAGAGAAAGGGGAGATGTTGCTGATGGGGGACCTGAATATGCCAGATGTTAACTGGAGCACCTTTGCTGCAGCCATATCCAAGAGCAGTGTCATTCTCGATGCCCTACAAGGGGCATGCGTCAAACAGCTAGTTTTGGAACCCACTCGGCAGAGAGCAATCTTAGACCTGGAACTCTCAAATGGGAACGGACAGAGGATCTCTGATCTTGAGTGGGTAGCCATCTGGGAATAAGTGACCACCAAACAGTGTGGTTCATGATAAACTTAGCTGTAGAGTCAAGCCACACAAAAATGAAGGTACTGGACTTCAGGAGGGCTGATTTTGTCAAAATGGGAGAGTGCCTCAGAAAAGCACTAGCAAACAGGCAAGAAGGTGGGGCGGAGCAACAATGGGGAAACATCAAAACCGACATCTCAGAGGCAGTAAACCTTTGTGTGAAGCAAATAAGCAAACCAAAATGAAAGAAAAAAACACTATGGTTCTCAAAAGAAGTGGCGGGGAAGGTAAGGGAGAAAAAGATAACATTCAAAGGAAGTATAAGAAAACACAGAAGGAGCAGGACAGAGAACTGTACCAGTTAAAGCAGAAGGAAGTGGGGAAGGCAGTCAGAATAGCACCCCCTTGCCCCTCTGCCAGATCCAGTGACTTCGGGGCCTGCTAGGCCTGATCCTGCACCAGCACCCCTACTCTCCCTCAATCCTCGGCACCATCATTGCCTTTTTAAGAGTCAAGCAAAGAGGACAAATGTCATCCTGACCTCCTCCCACGGGATGAGGGGAATGAGGAAGAGGGTGCTGGTAGCTCTCCTCACTCTTCTTACACTGTTTCCTCAGGAGGTGAAGACTCCTCTAAATATACTCCAAGGTCCCCCCCATGACCCCTCTTTCATCTCAGTGATGAGGCAGTTACAAACTGCTATGGGAATCGATGCTGAGGAGCTAGATGTCACCAGGAGAAACCTGACAGTATACTTACAGCCACCATGGCTGCCTGGTAAAGGCCAAATTTAATATCTGCAGTGCCCAGAAAGGTAGACGAATTATACCAGGCCCCCTCAGGGAAACAATCCTTTGCTGACCAACCACAGGCAGATTCAGTGGTTATAAATGCTGCCTGTGATAGGTCCAAGAGACCTAAACACTTCAGCTCTCTTCCTCAAGATAAGAAATCTAGAAAGCTGGACCTTATGGGCAAATGGGCTTTTGCCTCTGCTACCCTGTCCATCAGGGTTATAAATTATATTGCCCTTATGGTCAAATTTCAGAATACTCTCTGGAGGAAGGCCAAAGCTCCAGCTCAGGCCCTTCTAGAGAGTCACCAGCAGTACGAGCTGCTCAGAGCCCTCCAGTCTGGGGCAGAAGTGGGCAAGCATCTTTTGAGGTCTGCCTATGATGCTGCTGATGCTGCCGCTAGAGCAGCTGCCATGGGCATCTGCCTGAGATGGCATTCTTGGCTCAGGGGCTGGGTTTGCTACTGATGTACAACAGTCCATCCTGAATGCTCCTTTCAAAGGCTACAAGCTCTTTTGGGCAGATGTGCAGGACATACTTTCTGACCTGAAGGCTTTGGGCCAGATTCTGCTGTCAGCAGGGCACCAGGCCCCAGAGCAAGTGTCGGCAGCAACAGCCCTGCCTACCCCTATCTTCACCACTGGGAAGCCCCCTAGAGGAGGTGGTGTGACCCCAGCAATAGGTGCTACTTTAGCATGACTCCTTGCCAGACCCCCACCCTCCATCACTACAGGAGACAGTGGCAGCGGGTCATTTCTCTCTCCACCTGTAGAGGTGGAGGGAGATCACAGCAGATGCTTGGGTCCTGCAGCTCATAGAGAAAGACCACACTATAGAACTTCTGAAGTGGCTTCCAGCTCTACCTCCAGTTCATTCAAACTACCCTCAAGACCACATTCCAGTGCTGCTGGGGGAAATTTGCACGTTGCTGCAGAAAAGGGCTGTAGAACCTGTCCCCAAGGATCACAAGAACAAGGGGGTTCTATTCCTACTTCTTTCTTGTTCCCAAACCCACTGGGGATTTACAGCCCATCCTAGATCTGAGGAACCTGAATTTCTACATCAGGTACAAGAAGTTTAGGATAGTGACCCTATATGGCCTGCTGCTACTGCTGCACCAGGGAGCCTGGCTATGCTCCCTCGATTTGCAGGTTGCTTACCTGCAAGGTATGTGCTCCCCAACAGCAGTACCTCACGATCTTACTTCGAGGAGGCTCTTGCTGTAGGCAACACCATTATGACTAAGCTGCCAGGACCACAAGGAAAACTTATAGCTAGCAGTATACAATGGGGAACCACCCCTGATGTCGACATGTCAACTTCCGCCAATGGTATAAGAGGGGTGGTCCCCTATGCCCACTCCCAGTTCTTTTCCCACCATCAACCTGCAGTTTTCGGACCTTGTGGAACACTGCTCCAGTTGACTGCCATTTCTTCAAACTTTGTTATTTTTTCACTGATTGTAGTTCACCTTCATTTTTGGCTGCATGCCATCGCCTACCTCCTCTGCAGTTCCCCACAAGTCTAAGTGTGCCTGCAGCAAACAAATTCCTGAAAAGGATGGCCATACAGCCTGCGTCATCTGCCTAGTCCCGAAGCACAATACCAAAGCCTGCCAGGCATGCCAGAAGTTTAACCAGGTCACGCGAAAAAGACGCCAGAAGGTTTTGGAGGCCCATCTCCTCCAGCAAAGATTTGCCACCATGGAGAAAGAGCTGCTGGCCCGATCCACAGTGGAGACCTCTGTGGAGGCCTTCTCTTCCAAGAAGAAGCACAAGATGCTTCAGGATCACAAGCGGTCCGCTCCCAAGCCATGGTCACAGCCACAGCCACAGCCGATACTGGGTCTTTCCCCTGTGGGGGGGGGTCGACCTCAGTGGCCCCACCGGCCCTCCTTCCCTCTGGGCTGCCTCTGGCCTCACCTTCCGCCTTGGTATCTGTGGTGGGTGGTGCCTCTGTGGGCTTGGGGGACTCTTCTTCTGTCCCGCTGCCCCTGACGCTCAGGCCCTACCACCATCAGGGTTCTCAGCCAGGTGGCTAAGCCAGTTCTCCAGGTGCCAGCTCCTCTACTGAATCCCACCTGGCCCCAGTGTCTTCACTGTTTGTTTGGGGCCCAACAGCGGTCCTCTGGACTGACACCAGCTGTTGTCCGTGCCTGCAGAGCCTCAGCCCAGCTCATGGGTTCCCCTCTGGCGCCTTCAGCTCTTTAGCTGCCACCAGTACTCTCTCCCTCGGGCCCACCAGGCACCAGCAGGGCCGCCGTCTGCCGGTCCTCCACCCTTGGAACTGGCACCGAGCTGCCCTTCATCAGATCCTGCCAGTCTTCCTTCAGACCAGGCACACCAGGCTGTTCCACCTCTGGATATCTTCTTGGTCCCCCAGGCATTGCCTCAGAACTCAGACCTCCCAGGCCCATCACCCGACTAGCAACCACTGTCTGTCTTGATTTAGGATTGCCCTTCAGGCACCCCCTTCGGGCTAGGGTCTGGGCCTCCAGTTGGTGCCTTGTTTGCATATGACCGGTCCTTCGGGATTGTCGTTGAGTTACGTTTGCGGCCTCTTGACACATTACCCCACTCTGGGCTGTTCTTTTCACCCTACATTTCTTTTTTTTTTTTTTTGATTATTCTTTTTTTATCCCCCTACGTGCACCCGAGCTGCCTCTACTCAGGCTTTCAAGGTCCACAGACGCTCTCACTATCCCCTTCCACCACCTTACCTCACACTCGCAGCCATCCACGGAGTAGCTCCGGTGTAACACTTCACGGGGTGGGTCCCCGCTCTTCTGAGGGGGAAGGCACCGGCGGGGAGGAGGTATCAGCACACTATTTCTTTGCGGTCCCAAGAGCTGCTGAGGCAATCTGTGGCTTCTCAGGGAGTCTTCAGGGATGCCTGGGGCCAGCAGCCGTCATCCAGCTAGACTTCCAGTGCAGATTTTCTGATTTTTTTGGTTCCTCCTGGTGCACTGCTTCTGTAGTGCCCCGGGTCTCCACTTGGGGCCGCTACATGAGTGAGGCAATCCCTAACCCTCCTCAGGATAGTACAGCAGTCCGTCGGATGCTCAATCCTATCCTCCCCCTGCTGACCCCTGATGACCCAAGTCCGTTCCCAAACCCGGGTTGCCGCCGTGGAAGATTTAAGGTGCCAGCACTTCAACCCTCTACACCACTGGACTGGTTACCCAACATTTCTTTATCAAATGCTGGCTGACTACAGCACTTTTCTTAGCACATGGTGGGTGTCTGCTCAGCACCTGGCACCAGCTCAGGAGATGCTGGCGTCGGCCCCTTCCTGGGTGCAAGACTCCCCTTCCCCAGATATAGAGGCTCCCCTCCTTCAGCAGAGCTCTGGCTGGATGCTGGGACTATCACGGGCTCTGGCCTATCACTGCCCCAGTGCAGCACTTCAGAATCAGAGGGATTGATGGACATGATGTCAGACTCCTTCGAGTCACCGATTCCCCCCTCACTTGCCTCCAGGTGACATGTAGATCAGGGACACTCCTAAATCCCTTCCAGAAGACCCTTCCTTTTTGGAAATAAACTTATCCAGGCCTCACAGGGGTGGCGTACTGAGGACCAGGACCCTCAATGTCGCTGTCTGGCTGAGCACTTGCAGCTCTCGGAGGTCACGTCTGTAGTTATCCCACCTTTAGTGGCTCCACATAACAATATTGCTTCTACTGTCTAGCAACAGCCAGTGTTGGTTTCTTCCATGCTGAGGAAGGCCGACCGACTATACCACGCCCCTCGATGACCGACCCCACTTTGTTACCCACCCTAAGGCTGACCCCTCAGTCTTATCGGGGACCCAGGAGGAATTAATGGAGTCTGAAAACTGCGGTAACTTCCCTCCAGAAAGGGAGTCCAAACGTTTGTACATTCTAGGGTGCAGGGCCTATCCCTCCTCTGTCTTGGCCTTACATGCCCAGAACTATCTCACACGTGTTGGTGTATTAATAGTCTCTTTTGGGGCAAGCAGGGGACATAGTCCAGTTGTTGCCAGAGTCTCCTGCTATGACTCAGCTGGAACAGCTACTGGGTTCTGCCTTCATCGTGGGTTTTCACACCTTCCGTGCTTCATATGACACAGTGGACACTTCTGTGCATTGCATGGTGACAGCTATATGCATCAGGCACCATGCTTGGCCTCACCTGTCTGACTTCACCCAGGAAGTCCAGGCCTCCATCATGGATGCCCCATTCCTGGGTCCTTCATTGTTTTGAAAAGACTCCAGGATTTGCTCTTCTCTTTACAGTAGTCTGGCACCTCCCTCCATACTGAGTCTTGTAGCTAGCATGGCAGCATACAACACCTGTCTTTATGTCGCTCTACGCGGTGACCCCAGTGCCAGCTGCCTGCTGGGCCTCAGAGCAAGTACTGGGCTTCTTAATTCCCGAGCACCCCAGTCTACAAAGCTCACGGAGCATAGGCAACTGTGTTTTCGGCACCTGTCACCTCCTCTTAACCCCAGTCACAGCTCCCTTCCCCTGGCACGGTGACCAGGGGAAAAGAGCGAGAGGGGTTGCAGCCCCCTCCCTCTCATTGATAGTTTTTTCTCATTTGTTTTTCTGTAGTGACTCAGACGTCAGGGATGTCACTTTAAGGGGGCCTCAGGCCATGTTTCCACCCCACGGATGGAGAGCCTTATTTTCCTTTTGGAAGGACAGGTCTATCACCCCTTTGCCCTCCCATTATCTATTCCGGATGGCCAGGGTGCTTCATCCTCTGCCCCGGCGTCCAGGACCTACACATTCTCTAGCCCCGGTCTCCATGGGCCTCTGTTCTGGGCTCCTTTTAGAGCCTGGGCAGGTACCCTCTGTGACTTAGACAGCCAGCTCTGAGTGCTGGATAATTTTTTTTTTTATATATAAAATGCATTACGACTGTCTCTGATGAAAATCAAATGCTCTAGGAATGACCTCTCTCATCCCTTCCCCCCCCCAGATTTTAGCTGACAGATGCAGGCAAGAGAACTGCTGACAGCATTGTATCACACACTCAGTCTTTTTAGAGACAATGTGTTGCTGGAAGACTTTTATGAAGGATCCTGTTTCTCTGAGCTAATTACAGAGTTGTTCAGTTAATTTTGTTAAGAGAGAAATCATAAACTAGGTCTATGACGTTAAAATAAGGGAAGCTAGGATGTTACATAGAGGTGTAAGGTTGTAAATGACCCTATGAAGCCTGTGTGAAGAGGGTACAACATGAGATCAAAAGAGGTGTCATTGGAGCCGGCCCACTGGCGCAATAGTAGGGCTACCGCTTGCGGCGCCAGCTACCCAGGTTTGGGGATGGACTCGGGCAGCTGGAGGGCCGGCTGAGGGGAGGAGGATTGAGTGCCCAGTGGCTGCTCTCCTCCTCTGGGTGGGGTGGGATGCAAGTCCTGCTGCGATACCACCACCTGGGTGACAACAGGTGGAGGTGCAAGTGAGACTGCACACAGCAGGGTGGGAGGACGTCTGCCGGGAGCCGGAGCGTCAGCACGTCGCGATGTGCTCCGCCCCTAGGCTTCCCTAGCGTGCGGATGTCCTGAGGACAGGGAGACAAGAAAAACGGAAAAATCCTCCACCAAGCTTCCGTAGACGGGACCCGGTCGACCCAAGAACACCCATAACCAGGCTCCACAGAAGGGGCTGGCAAGCCTTCCGACGCAGACTTAAGGACTAAGAAAGGGGAATGGGGTTCCCCCTCTCTGCCCCGCCTGGGGGGAAAACTGAGGCAGGATGGGGACAGGCTTGCCGGTACCTGGAGGGAGGTACCTGAGGCAGGACTACGGGAGCGTACATGACCTAGGGATCCCAGAAGAGAGGATCCTGGTGCAGCAAGAAGGGTAGCAAAAAAAAAAAAAGAGGTGTCACTGAAACTTGACTTGTGCTAAGGTTGCAGAATTAATACATCCTGTATAGCTGTAAAGATTAATAAAATTACATCCTGTGGTTGTATAAAAATATATTTTTGTTAGATATTTGACCAGAGGAGGGGCTGGATGACTTCATCCAAAAGGGGTTGGCCAATACTGCTTGAAAAGATTATTCTCTTTCACTATAGAGATGCATTTGTATCTGACACTGACTAAGGAAACATCTGAGCACTGAAAACAGGTATTTAGAAAGCTAGACAAAATCTAAATATAGTTGTAGTAATTGCACTGTTTTAAACCTTGTTTTGTTTAAAGATATATATGTCTTGTGTTATAAGAGTTCTGTATTGTACGTTTGACATATTATTATATATTTTAGTAAAAACTCTAATTTTAGAACAAACCTGGTCTGTCTTTGAATTGCTTTCTTTTGCTAAGAAATATTTATGGTTTAGCAGACATATAGCTTGTATGGTGATACCAAACTGGAAACAGGAGCATTTTAAATCTGAGGTCTTTATTAAGTTTTAAGGGTTCATCTCTGAATACCTAGTTAGGTGACCGTAGGCAAAGATATCTGGCCCCCCGAAGACAGATATATCTGAGCCTGTGCATTGGGTATCCTAGCAAGAGGTTACAGTTTGAATCCCTCCAGAACTGAGACCAAAGGTTGATCGAACTCACAAAAACAGACAAGAGGGTTACCTTGTCTGTTACACTGTTTACAAGACTGCGCTCAGAGGTTGGCACTTTGGGAGTAGAGGGCCTGACCTGCTGAGTGAATTTGTGACACCCTCCCTTAGTGGGGTATTGGTCTGCACCCACATACCCTCTTCCTCAATGGTACAGATGATACCTTAATGGGGTCAGGGATTTTCCTTCCCATGTTGTCCTGGCCTCTTCCTCCCAGGGCCCCTCTGGTCTTTCTCTTCCGGAAGACCTGGCCAGTTTCCCGGCCTCCAGCATCCCTACCAGCTCCTCTCAGGGCCTGTCTTCTCCTCTGGATCCCTGTCAGGGCCTAATGTCGGTTCTTTGAACCCTTGCCAATGATGCACGCCTGTCCAGATTTCAGGCTGCTATAGTCGGGGCATGACAGGGCTCCCATATGGCCTAGGCCTTACTCTCCTTGCAGGTAGGCACACACTCAGGAAGCGAGCTACTAGGGTTTTTTCCCCCATAGTGGAGTAGCTACCTGTTCATTTCCCAGACAGTTGAGCACTTAGTCAGGGGTCCATTTTGCATTTACTCTGTCCGGGCCCTCGAGGATCCTCTCAACCTTCGGACCCTCAGGGTCCTGCGGGTAGGAAGCTTCCCAGGTTTCAATCTTTGCTTCCAGCTCTTCCTGGGATGGAAACGTTCTTCCTTTAGGAACCACTTATCCTGGTCGGGGTTACCTCTGGCCACATAGGTCTCCTTGTTTCCAGTGGAGTTTGTTCACATGCACTCCAGGCTCTCCTACCTCTGCCTTTCCAGGGCATCCCCGTGGCTGACTGGCAGGTATGCAAGTGCTCTGGAGCATCTCTCTGGTAGGGCAATCCTCGCTCATGTCTCCTTGTCTCGGAGACCAGATGGTTGAGGTGTGAGACCATACACTATGGCCTTTGCAGGTCAGCCCTTCAGGCACCCAGAGCTCAGGACCACCTGGCTCACTGGTGTACTGGCATGCCTACCGGATCAGAACATTTTGGCAGTTCACTCATCCTTTCCTTTCCTTCACTCCCCAAGTGAAGCCACTATGTTTCGTATGCATGGCTGCTCTCAGGGGCCAACACCTTGTCCCTGGTTCTGTCCTCCTTTTCCTATTTGCCCCCTTCTCAGGGCTATGTGGGGCCACTTCCTTGGGGGCTTAGCTGCACCTTTTGCAGGTTTCAGACTCAGGTTGATTTTTTTGCCATCTGCTCTTCAACCTTCTGGGGGAATTGCCCTCTCTTGCCATAGACAGGACAGTTGAGTGCTGCCTTCCACTCATTGGGGATAAAGTTGGACTAGGGGTCCCACTGGGCCTCCTATCCTTCTCCGCATTCTGCATTACTTTATCCTCCTCCCAGGGGTTATTCTTTTCCTTGTGGCACTGCTTGGGACTCAGTTTTAATGATGTTGCCTACTGCAAGAGCCCCCTCAAAGTAAGTTAGTACAGTTACATAAGAACTTACCATAACAGTCGATCTTCGAGAGGAGCTCTTGCAGTAGGCAGGATTTTCCCTCCCTCAATTCCCCTGCTCTCTATCTCCATCTTGGCCTTTCTGTGGCTCCAAGAGTCCTCTCTCTGTCTCCTGTCAGAACATCTCACAGGTCTCCGGCAGGAGAACTGAAGTGGGCGTGGGGGACCGCCCCTTTTATATCATTGGTGGACGTCAGCATGCCAATGTCAGGGGGCGGTCCTCCATCATATACTGCTAGCTAAAAGTTTTCCTTGTGGTCCTGGCACCTGGCAGCTTAGTTCTAATGGTGTTGCCTACTGCAAGAGCTCCTCTTGAAGATCTAGTGTTACGGTAAGTTCTTGCATAACTGTACTTCCAAGATCCAGGGGAGCACTACCAGTTCCAAGCATTGCCCTTTGGTTTGTCCTCTGTGCTACAGGTCTTTACCAAACACTTGGCAGTGGTAGCAGTGGCCCTCATGAGGGAGGGGTTGTACATTTTCCCTTACCTGGATGACTGGTTGCTCAAAGCACAGTCCAGGGACCAACTTCTCCAGACCCTATAGCATACCAGGCAGCTGTTCCATGCTCTGTGAATCGCAGTTAATCTGCCCAAGTCAGTCTTGACCCCTTGTCAGCACCTACAGTACATCAAGGCAGTACTGGGCATGGCTCAGGGCTTTGTATTCTTGCCGCAGGACAGGGCGGACCGCCTGATGGCTCAGGCCCAGCTGCTTTGCAACAGCAGATATGTGACAGGCAGAACCTTCCTGAGGCTCTTAGACCTGATGGCTGCAGCCATTGTCATGGTACCTTTAGCCAGGCTGCACATACAGATTCCCCAATGGACATTGAGGGGCCATGGGACCAGCGCGCTTGCAACCTAGAACAGCAAGTTCTAGTCATCTCTCTGGTCAAAAAGGTGCTGCTATGGTGAATGGAATCTAGCAATCTGTTGAAAGGGGTTCCCTTCCTCATTCCTTCCCCATAGCAGATTCTCACCACAGATGCTTTGGGGTTGGGGGCTCATGTGGGGCCTCATCAGATTCAAGGGACATGATCCAGCATGGAGACTGCCCTCCACATCAACATCCTAGAGATGGGTGCCGTTCTGTATGTTTTACAAGCCTTCCAGACCCATCTGTCCCCAATCCACCTGCTGGTGCTATCAGACAACATCAGTGTAGTGCACTACATCAACAAACAAAGGCGGACACATTCATACCCTCTGTGTCAGGAAGCAATGAGGGTCTGGTACTGGGCTGTAGAACATGGTGTAGAACTGTTGGCCATCCATGTTCTAGGCATCCAAAATGTCCTGGCAGTCAAGCTCAGCTGGTCGTAGTCTCGGATGCACAAGTGGGAGCTGCTGATTTCAGTTGTAGAAGACTTGTTTGACAGGTGGGGGTCATCCAGAGTTGGACCTTTTTGTGTCCCCACTCAACACAAAAGTGATGTGTTTCTCCTCACTCACTCCAGAGCCTGGAGTTTCCTTTCTCACCTTTCCGCTCTTCCATCTTCTACAGAGAGTGCTGCTCAAGCCCCAACTGGAAGGGACCACTCTGATCCTCATTGCCCCTTCTGGTCTCGTCAGATCTGGTTCCCCTTGCTGCAGCAGCTAGCAGTGGAACCCCCTAGTGCCCCTGCCACTGTGCAAAGGCTTGCTGTCATAGGAGCAGGGCACCCTGGTCCATCCGGACCTCAAGTCACTGCACCTCCATGCATGACTCCTGAAGACACAGCCATGGCTAGATCTGGGATGTCCCAAAAGGTGGCTGATGTCTTGGTGGCTGCTAGGAAGCCTTCCACCAGGGCCACTTGTTCTATGAAGTGGAAGAGATTGCTTTGTGGGCGGCTTCCCATCATTTGGATCCTTTCACTTGTCCAGTGCATTAGAGTCTAGAGTACTTGCTGCCCCTTTCAGATTCTGGTCTGTAATACTCCTCCATTAAGGTGCACCTGTCAGCCATTCCAGCCTACCATGTTACTGTTGAGGGCTGTACGGTGACACGACTAGAGGTGTCCTGTACCTTTTTGAGAGGCATTCTCCATCTGAAGCCTCCCATCTGCAATCCATTCCTACTTTGGGACTTGAATTTTGTGTTAGGGAAACTCACTTTGGCTCCTTTTGAGCCAACCACGACATGTGAACTATGCTTTTTGTCATGGAAAGTGTTTGTTTTAGTTGCTATTACTTCTGTTCAAAGGTTGTCTGAGCTTCAGGCTCTGATGTGTGAGCCTCCTTATTTGATCTTCCACTAAGACAGGCAGGATGTCTTTCTGTACAAACCCTAATTGTCTTCCTAAGGTGGTGTCTGAGTTTACCTTAAATCAAACCATCCACCTGCCTGTCTATTATCCAGAGCATGCCAATCCAGGGGAAGCATTGCTGCACACCTTAGATGTGCATACAATTCTGCATTACTATACACACCATACAAATGACTGCAGGATGTCCTCACAGCTGTTTGCTTCTTTTGCCCCTGGGAAAGAGGGCGTACTGGTTTCTAAACAGTGCCTGTCCAAATGATTGGCCAACTGTATTACTTTTTGGTATAGGAAGTACAGTAAGGAACTTCCTGGTGTGTTCATGGTCATTCAACCAGAGGTATGATCACGTCATTTGCTTTATTTCAGGAATGTCTCAGCTGCAGAGATCTGTGCTGCCACAACTTGTACAGTCCATACTTTCACTAAACACTACAGTCTGGACATTGCATCTTGAAGAAGGGCAAGCCTCAGCCTGCCTGTGCTTCAAGGTCTCCTGTCATAGGCCTACAGCTTCCAGCCACCCAGACTGGTTCTCTGTCAGAACTGCTTGGGACTTGAACCTTAGGTGTGGCCTGATGCAAGAGATACCCTCGATGAAGATAGTACAGTTACGTAAGAATTTACCATAACAGTAGATCTTCGAGAGGATCTCTTGCATCAGGCCAGGTCGCCCACCCCCCACCCTATTCTCCTTGGTCTTAGGGCTTTTCTGTGTCTGTCTCTTTCTCCAGGATGGGTCACCTTCTGTTTTACCTTCCTTTATGGTGGTAACCTCAGGCTCCCCTTGGTTCCCCAGCAGGAGATCAAGCATGCGTGGGATAGACAAAAGGGGAACTTAGAAATAAGGCAAGGGGGGGAAGACTGGAAATTGAGTAGGGCCTGTGGTGGCACAGTAAGTATGGAAAATAGAGCAGAGTAGGTGGGCCAAGAGGTCCTTCTCTGCCAACTTCTGTGTTTCTATCATCTGTGCATGGTCTTCAGCAGGAGAACTGAGGAGGGCGCAGGGCTACCCTCATTGATATGGGAGGGTCATCACCAACATATAACGTTGTCATGGGCTGCCCTTTGTAGACTGCTAGCTAGAAAAGTTTCTGTGTGGTCCTAGTGACTAATGGCTGTAGTTCCTTAGGTGTGGCCTGATGCAAGAGATACTCGCAAAGGTCTACTGTTACGGTAAGTTCTTATGTAACTATACTTTGTGAGGCCCATATGATTAAAAATTAGAATAGCCTTTGGAAAGCTGCCAAAACTACACCTTAGGCTTTGCCTGAAGGCATGGCCAAGAATGAGTTGATTAAAACTTTAACTTCGGGTGCTGAATTTGGCAAACATTTGCTCCACTCAGCATATGATGTCTCAGATGCCTCTGCCAGGGCTACAGCTTCTGACATTTGTATGAGAAGATATCCTTGGTTCAAAGAAGCAGGATTTACCACAGATGTGCAGCAGGCTGTTAGGAATGCTGCTTTTAGAGGGTCAAAACTTTTTGGATATGATCTTGAAGAAGTCCTTAGTGGCCTTCAGACATCCAAGATGACCCTGAGATTGTCAAATCCTTGTATCCCTCTCAAGCTAGAGGGCATGGGAGGGGATCCTTTCCTCAGTCTGCTGCCAGAGGTGGCTGTGGTTTCTGCCCACACGGCTGAGGTAATGGAGCTGGTCCCCTGCCGGGTCCCCTCCCTCCAGGTGTCCATACAGAAGAATCCAGAGCAGGTGCCAGTGGCAGTGCCCCCACTAACTCAGCCTGACTCAAACTCAGACCCACATCTGCTTCCACGAATGCCTCCAGGGGTGGTTGTGAGGGGAAGATTCTCCCTGCATCTGGAACAGTAGAGGGAGATTACAACAGACAAGTGAGTCTTGGAGATAACTGCAAAAGGTCATGCTCTGGAGCTAACAGGCACCCCTCCAGGTCATCCTCGGGCTGCTTCCTGTTATCCTTCAGGACATCTGTTCCTTCTGAAAGAAATGTAGTCATTACTCCAAAAACATGCTTTAGAACTAGTTCCTCTACAACAGAGGAACAATTTGTTTTCTGTGCTAGATCTTGGGGACCTCATCTTCTATATAGAATATAAGAGGTTTTGAATGGTATCCCTGCAAGCTTTCATTCCTGTTCTGCAAAAGCAGGGGATTGGCTTTGTTTTCTGGATCTGAAGGATGCTTATCTTCATGTAAAGATCAGGAAAGCTCACAGGAAATACCTCTGTTTTGTGTTGGAGGGGCAATAATACCAGTTCAGAGTATTGCCCTTTGGCTTGTCCTCTGCACCACAGGTCTTTACCAAATGTTTGGCAGCAATGGCAGCACTCCATCGTAGGGAAGGCCTGTATGTGTTCCCCTATATGGATGACTGCCTGCTGAAAGCCAGCTGCAGGCAAGTCTTACAACACGCCCTGTCTCAGACATGTCAGTTCTTCGATGACTAGGATCACAGTGAATGTACCAAAGTCTGTGTTGAATCCTTGCTAGAGAATGCAATACATAGGAGCAGTCTTGGGCACAGAGAGTGCTTTCCTGCCTCAGGACAGAGCAGAAAACCTGACTGCTCAAGCACAGCTAATATACAGGAGCCGCTATGTCTCTGAGAGAACAATGTTATGGCTCCTGGGGTTTATGGCTGTGGCCATTGTGGTGGTGCCACTGGACCACTTACATATGAGAATTCTCCAGTGGACACTCAGGGTCCAGTGCAATCATCTGATGGGTGAGCTGGACCAAATGGTTCTAGCCACGTTCCCACTTCACAGATTGCTGTTGTGGTGGATGGATCATGAAAAACCTGTTAAAGGGTGTTTCATTTCTTGTAGCAGCTCCTGTGCAGATTATCACCATGGATGCCTCAGGCTTCAACTGGGGAACTCATCTTGACCCTTACTGGACTCGGGGTTGGGGGGGTGGTTATGGAACAAGGTAGAGGCCAAATTACGCATAAATGTCTTGGAGATGAGAGCTGTTCTGTACATTCTCCAGACTTTCAGGAGCATCTGTGCCCCAGTCCTCTGTTAATACAGACAGATAGTGCCAGTGTGATGCATTACATCAACAAACAAGGGGTTCATACTTACCCACTGTGCAGGGAAGCTATGAGATTATGGTGTTGGGCTGCTTCTCACAGCCTACGGTTGTAAGTTGTGTATCTCCCAGAGCTCCAAAACATCTTGGCAGACAGGCTAAGCAGGTCACAGTCCAGAATTCACAAGGGGAACTGCTAACCTTGGTGGTTGACAACCTCTTTGCAAGATGGGGTTGTCCAGATTTGGACATTTTTGTGTCCCCATACAATGCAAAACTGCCGCATTTTTGCTCACTCGATCCAGGGCCTGGAGTTCTCCGGAAAGATGTGCTGTTCCTCTCTTATAAAGGGAAATTCCTATTTGTATTTCCTCAATTTCAGAAGCAGATGACAGTGGAACTGCTGGTACCCTTACCTCTGTGTCAGGGTCTGTTGTCACAGGACAAGGGATCCCTGGGCCATCCAGACCTGAAGTCTCTTCATCTGCATGCATGTTTCCTGTGAACATAGCCCAGCACATTTTGGGGTATCCCCTAAGGTTGCTGATGTTTCTGGTTGTGGCTAGAAAACCTTCTTCCAGACATATCTGTTTTCTGAAATGGAAGTGGTTCACTTTGTGGGTTGCTTCTAAGGATTTAGACCCATTTGCCTGCCCTGTAAATGCCATGCTGGAATACTTGCTGTCCCTGTCAGACTCTAATCTACAGTATTCCTCACTTAAGGTACATTTGGTCTCTATTTCCGCTTTACATGCCCCTGTTGATGGTCGTACAGTTGCACAAGTGAAAGTGCCTCATACTTTTTTGAGTGGTATTCTTCATGTGAAACCTCCTGTATGCAATCCAGTCCTGCCTTGGGACCTGAACTATGTCCCTGAGAAACTGACCTTGGCTCCCTTTAAGCAGCCCGCGAGCTGTGGCCTACATTTCCTGTCATGGAAGACATTATTTTTAGTTGCAGTCACTTCTGCTCATAGGATCTCAGAGCTGCAGGCTTTAATGTGTAACCCTCCATACTTGATTTTTCACAAAGACAGAGATCTTCCAGGAATCCGTCTTCACCATTGATTCACACTAATGGGTCTGTGCTGGAGGCACTAGGACCCTGCCGGAGCCATAACTTTGCAGGAATGCTGGTGCTGAGGAAAGCTGTGCACATGCATGGCACCACTAGAGTAGCGTGTGATGCCAGGCTTACCTCAGCACCAGCCCTCAACTGCCTCAGTTCCTTTTTTCTTGCCATCAGGTGCATGCACTTCATTGGTGATGTCGCTTGCCCACCAGGAGTCAGACCTTCATGCCTATATGACAGCCACTTTCAGTTCTTCTCAGTTTTAGTTTTTAAAGCTAGAGTTTATTTTTGTGTCGATTTAGTGATTTTATGTAAATATTTCTTTTTTTTGTATTATTTATAAATTTTGTAAGCAAACAACTCACAAAATATATTATACACAGGAGGGATACCGCACAATGTATAAACTAACAGGACTTACAAAGGATTTATATAGAACCCCTCCCCTCGAGGTACCACATGGGGGAAAACCCCATTTCAACAATGAAAATATGAAGACCCCAATGCATGCAGCAGAGGAAGAACAAAGGGGAAATGAACATCAGAAATTAGCTGTGAAACAAACAATTAAAGGCCATTTAAATACATTGGCCTTAGAAGTTTCTCCCATTGCGACATCCCAAAAAAGAAAATGGACAACATAACAGTGCTCCAATAAAATGCATATAAACACCTGCGAAACAAAAGTAAACAAGAACAGTGCACAACATAAATAAGGTATCCAAAATAGGTGGGGAAGTCGGGCACTATCAAGGCTACTTTCTAATCAGCCTGTACAACGTATAATAACATTCTGCAGGTGATGTAATAGAGCAGATATGGATGCTAAGTACTGCTGTAACTTTAACTGGAACAGTGATCTTCACAAAAAAGTTGAAGTATAAAAAAAAAATAACATTCCCCCATTCAAGATAACAAAGTCCCAAAACGTTCAGGAAATTAACAGCGGGGGCAGTCTGACAAGAGGTAATAATAGGCATCAAGCCGATTCAGACCTCCACTCTCCCAAAAGAGATGCCATTAATAATAGCACACAAGTCTCGAGAACACATAACCAAACAATACCCCTCATTACAATAGTCCCGCTCCCATACAGCTCCAATAGAGAGACCCAGACACCAATCTCAAAAGTCCATAATCTTTTTCTCATCGGTCTCCATCAGATGAGTTGTTCTCATCTGCTGCTCCAGCCTTCTCTTGCTCTATACAACGGAGCATTTTTGGGGTGTCTTTTGGATCATTAAACTGATATTGTTTGCCCTGCCAGGACAAGCGGAGCTTCGTGGGGAGTAAAAGCTGATGCTAAACTTTATGCAGCCGGAGCTGGCTTCAGATCCCATCAAATGCCTTCTGGCATTACCTGGTGCTATAAAGCATATCAGGAAACAAAGATAGGGTATCCTCACCAGATTTAAGTGTTCTGCATCTCCAAACCAAAGCGAAATGCTTGATCTCTGTCACCCACACCAGTGAAAACGACCATGAAGGTTCAAGGGGTCGTCAAGTTTGACACTGCCCACCTTGGAGTAATTCTGTATGCCTTCTTAATAGAGACGGGGGGATCTTCCTCTAATATACCTAAAAGTTCAGGGAGAAGGGAGCGAGCAAAACTTAAACAGTCCTCCCCTTCTGCCATCTCCGAAAGTCCCACTACTCTCAGATTCCACTCCCCTCCCTGGCCTGATTCTCCACTGTTTCTAAACATTGTTGGAGCAGCAAATTTTCCTTAATAAGATGAGCCATAGCATCACAGGCTTTAAGAACGGAAGTCTCAGTCCCAAGGACTGACTATTCATAGTAGTCCATTCTGCTTTCTAGAGCCATCACTCTCAGGGTCAAATACCTAATTTTTTATCCATATCCTGAACTGTTTTCACTAATTGGTTCAGGGTTGTCTGAATAGATGAAAGCGATGTTTTCACAGATGGCTGCTCATGAAATCCCGAGGCACCCTCTGTGGCTGCAGACTGCTCCTTTCACTACCGTCGTGGTTTTTTAGGGGCAAAGAAATCCACTGAGGTAGTGGTTGCTCCCTGATATTTCCCCATATTGTAATTCTCCGCCAAATTAGGCATCAACTGCTGCACTATATTCTACAACTTTTAAAGTTTAAAGCATTTTATTAATAAAAAAAACTCGGAAGCTCCAAAGTTATGCTGCTTCCTCAAAAGCTGATCAACAGCACCCCCCCATGTAAATATTTCTGTCCGTTTTCTCCCATCCCTACAAGGCTACATTCAAAGGTTGTCCAGGATGATGGTAGGGAGCCTTTCAGGCAGACTGCTCCAGCAGTGGGACCATGTCTGGTCCACTTTCCCATCAGGGAATGATTCTGACCACATACGGTCCTGTGCTTGGCAGGAAGGACAGGCCTTCCGAAGCACAACTGAGTGGGCCCGTTCCCAATTTCGGTTGGATTCTTGGTGCTGCTCAGCCTCGAGTTCTTCTTCTTTTCAGAAGGAGAAGAAAAGGTACTACTCAAGGTTGCCTCTGTGAGGTCTGCCGTGAGACCCTCCGTCTCTTGCGACCCTGTGCCTTCATTGGCGCCATCTGCGTCACCGGGGGCCTCTGGTACTGGGGTACTGAGGTCTCGAGCCCAGAGACTCCCTCTGTCCTAAAAGGGACACTGTCAACCTTTTTTGCATCACATTATTTTTAGGTAAAAAACCCACATTTTATGATTGCTTACTTCCTCTAAAATTCATTGATGTTGCTTGTTGTTTTATCTGCCTCCTTGCTTATTAGAACTGAAATGCATGGTAATGTATAGATATGCCCAGATTTATTTTGCTTCGTATCATTGAACTATACTTGGTGTACACTTTCTGAACATTGGAAACACCCTCAAATAGTGCCGCCACTCATGATACAATAGTCTCCTCTACTCCAACTGCATAATAGGTTGCTAGACTGTGTTGGGGATGTTCCTGAATCCAGGAAAGTTGCAGTGGGAACTGGTTAAGAAATGTATCCAAACGTATTGGTGTGGTAACACCAACATGGTGGGCAGCCAGTTTTTCACTTTTTAAAAGAAAAAAGGGATCTGAATCAAACTACCAGCTGCATTAACTGTTTCTATAGGAAGTGAACAATCATAAAATGTGTTGCTTAAACTGCGGACACTTTGAGGCCTAAAGTGTCCCTTTAAGTGGGGACCCAGGTGGATAGTTCTACCCCTGGACAGCTCCTTGGAGCCATGGGTGCAGTGTCAGACTCAGGTGTCTCTGCTTGCAGATCCAGTCCCTGGCCATTCAGGGTTGGTGGCAGTGGATCCACAGGCAGCGCCCTCAAGCCAGGCAGAGCGTTTGGTGCCACCAACAGCCTTCTGCCCTTGCTGATTACTGTGCCACCGACTCCTGTCCCTTTGACAGCACCCCTACCTTGTGTCACTTGGTGGGGCCAGCTGGGTACCCCTGCCAGTCACTTCACTGCTGTCTGGGTCATTGGCGCATGGTCTAGTTCTGTCATTGGTGCTGGGTTTGGGTCTTTCAAGGCCTGACCTGGTGCCTCTTCTAGTACTGGTTCTGACACTGGGTCAACACCACGTTGGTAGCATGTCAACATCATGTTGGCACAAAGTTGCCTGGATCTCTTGGTGCCAGATTAAGCCCTCTCTAGCCCTTCGGGCCTGGTCAGGTGCTAGTTCCAGTGCTGGTTCCAGCATTGGGTCATTACTTGTTGACACTGGGTCAACTCCGGGAGGTTCCTGGTGCCGGGGATCTTCTTGCACAGGCTCAGTTCCTTTCCCGGTGCCACCCCTTGCAGTGCTGGTTCAGATGTCGCGGCGACTCCAGGTTGGTGCTGGGGATCTCCTCACACCGCATTCAGTCCATTTCTGATAGCAACCCTTACAGTGCTGGCCCTGGTGCCGTGCTTCACCCTGTGTCAGTGCCATGTCTGGTGCCAGGGTCTGGCACCTTGTCTGACATGGGGTCTGGTGCCCTGTCTGGCACCTGGTCGATGCCAGAGATTCCCAGTTTAGAGGCCTTTCCCCCCCCAGGGAGGATATAGAGGAGGATGAGTCTGACTCCCACCACATAGTTTCTGAGGGCAGTGATCATAACTTCTTAGCCTGGACTCTTTGGACCCAGGTCCTACTGCTGTGCCTCAGGACATGATTCTTGCGGTTTGCTAGCTCCAAGGGCATTTTTCCCTTTTGTGTCTATTCCCTTTGGAGCTCACTTAGTACCCGGCACTGATTTTAAAAAAAAATCCCACTGACTGCCATATACAGAATTTAGTCCAAGCAATCACCAGTTCTAGTTATTTCTCCAGGATTGGTCACCTCCTTTGATATGCAGGCTTCAAGGTCCTGCCCTTTGCACTCTCCTCAATGCCCCAAGTCTTTACAAGTTCCTTGCACTACTCGTAATGCACCTGAGAAGATTAGGACTCCAGGCTGGACATCTGACTGATAGCCAGTTCATCCAACCACAAATTGGGACAAATAGTGCCCACGGCCTCTCAGTTCCCTCCCTCCCTCCTTTGGAGTTCTGCTGAATCAGGAAGTCTCGGCTCCGACCGCTCACAGCAGCTACTGTTTATAGGAGCTCTTCCAGTTGTGATCAAGGCTCAGCCTTCCCTCCAGAGGGCAGAATGCAGGCAATCCTGCAGTAAGCATGCTACATTATGGAGTGCAAATCTGTTTCAGCCCACTCCATGCAACGCATGCTAGGTCTGATAGTAGGTGATCAAGCCCCTGGTTCTGTCACTCACATGATGGTCAGTGGAGGACAATCTCCTCCAGGGTTTCCCTTCTCCCAACCAAAGCCTCAGGTGACTCTCACTGTGGATGCCTCCCAGTTGGGGTGGGTAGCCCACTGTCAGGGCTCCAAACACAAGGTGTCTGTAACCTGTCAGAGTCTCATCTCCACATCAGTGTGTTGAAGGTGCGATCTGGTTTTTGTATGGCCTGTGAGCCCTAGTAGATCTTGTCAGCTACAAAACAGTTGTCTTCCAGACAGGCGACAGTCTGTAATGTATTACATGAGCAAACAATGGAGAGCACACTCTACCTTGTTTGCAGAGAAGCTATGAGAGTGTGGGAAGGGTGCCTAAAGCAGAGGATCCCACTCCAGACCATTTATTTGCCAGGAGTCTGGAACACTCTGGCGGGTGAGCTTGGCAGATTATAGGCTCATCCTCGAGAATAACTTTCTGAGATCGCTGTTCGATGAATGGAGCACCACAGATATGAACCCTTTTGCATCCCCACTGAATGCCGAACTTCCTGGACTCTGCTCTGGAAGGCCAGGACATGCATTTTTTGTCAGGACGCATTTAGACTGCTATGGCAAAGTCTTTTCCTGTATGCATTCCTTCCAATCCCCCTGAATGCAGAGGGTATTGCTCAAGCTGGTGGCACAGGGGGGCAAGATCATTTTGATTGCACCCTGCTGACCTCAACAGATATGGGAGCAGAGGACACAGTTTAAATACCCTAAGCAGAGGACATGACGAGGGCATGACATTTTTTCTATGGCTTCCAGGCTATGGGAGATTTTATGAATATGCCTGTCCCCTCTCCTCAGGTTCTGGTTTCACAACAGCTGCCTGTGGAGGAGGAAGAAATGTATTCTGAAGATGAGGAGGAGGATGCACCCCTGGAACCAGATGGTTCACCAAAACAGGAATTTAGTTCTCCTCCCAAGTCTTCAGAGGATTACACATTCTGTTATTCCTTTGTTAGGCAAATGGTAAACCCTGTCAGCTTCCCACCCCTGGAAGTTGAGGAGGAAGAAGAGAGGATTGGATTCATGGACATGATGGGTCTGGCTCCTTCAAGAGTTTGCTGCTTCCCATCCACAAATCTCTCCAGAAAGCCACTGCCAAAAGCATGTCAGCACTTACTTCAGCTGCTAACATTAGTAAGGTACTGGGCTCTAAACATGGTCTAGGACTGTCGGACATCCATGTTCAAGCGTCCAAAATGTGGGAGCTGCTGACCTCGGTTATAGAAAACCTGTTTGACAGGTGGGGTCATCCAGAGTTGGACCTTTTTGCACCCCCACTCAATGCAAAACTGCCACTTTTCTACTTGCTTGCACCAGCGCCTGGAGTTTTCTGGTGAGACGCGTTAATTATATCTTTCTTGGAAAGGGAGGTTCCTTTATGCCTTACCTCCCTTTTCTCTGATTCACAAGGTCCTAATCAAGTCCCAGATGGAGGGTGCCATTCTAATTCTGGTGGTCCCCTTCTGGTCTTGTCAGATCTGGCTTCCCCTGCTGCAGCAGTTAGTGGCGGAATCCTCTGTGCCCCTGCCTCTGTGCAAAGAATTGATCTCACAGGAACAGGGACCCTGGTCTATCCGGACCTCAGAGCACTCCATTTCCATGCCTGGCTTATGAAAACATAGCCATTGTGAGATCTGGAATGTCTCCCAAGGTGACAGGCAGCCTGGTGGCTGCTTGAAAACCTCCCACCAGGGCCTCCTACTCTATGAAGTGGAAGCGGTTTGCTTTGTGGGTTGCTTCTCGTCAGCTGGATCCCTTCACTTGTCCAGGGACCCAGGTTCTAGAGTATTTATTGTCCTTGTCAGATGCAGGACTCCAATACTCTTCCATTAAAGTACACTTAGTTGTTATTTCAGCTTTCCACATGCCTATCGATGGCCATACAGTGGCACAGCTAGAGGTAGCCTGCATGTTCCTTAGAGGCATCCTACATTTGAGGCCTCCAATCCGTAATCCAGTCCCAGCTTGGGACCTGAATTTTGTGTTGAAGAAACTCACTTTGGCTCCTTTTGAACCAACCACAACTTAAGGGCCATGCGTCCTTTCTTGGAAAGCATTATTTTTAGTTGCTAGTACTTCTGCTCGAAGGATTTCCAAGCTTCATGCTTTTATGTGTGAGCCTCCATATTTGATTTTCCACAAAGACAGGGTGTCATTGTGTACCAACCATAAGTTTCTTCCCACATTGGTATCTGACTTCACTTTAAATCAAACCATCCACCTGCCAGTTTATTTTCCTGAGCTTGCCAATCCAGGGGAAGCAATGCTCCATGTGTTAGATGTACGTGTTCATTGTACAAAGGACTGCAGGAAGTCCTTGCAGCCTTTTATTTCCTTCACCTCGGGGAAAGAGGGCATACCAGTTTTTAAACAGTGCCTGTCCAAATGGCTGGCCAGCTGTATTACATTTTGTTACAAGAAGTGCGGTCAGGACCTTCATGGGCTTGTGCATGGCCATGCCACCAGAGGCATGGCCACTTCTGTTGCCTGTTTCAGGAATGTATCCGCTGCAGAAATCTGTGCTGCTGCACCTTTGAGTACCGTCCACACTTTTACTAAATGCTACAGTCTGGACACTGTCTCTAGAAGAAGAGCAGGCTTCAGCTTGATTGTGCTTCAAGGCCTCCTTTCTTACACCTATAGCGTCCAGCCACCCAAACTGTATCTCTATCAGAACTGCTTGGGACTCATTCCATAAGTGTGGTCTGATGAAAGAGATATCCTCTAAGATGATAGTACAGTTACATAAGAACTTACCGTAATAGTAGATCTTCGAGAGAATCTCTTTCATCAGGCCATGCCGATCCACCCTCCATCCCCTGGGACATTGTGTCCTCTTTCACTCTTGGTGGTCTGTTTGGCCCTTCCTTTGGGATGGCCTACAGCATGTTTCCCACTGTACCCACTAGCTGGCACCTTGTATTCTCTCCTGGTTTCCTGGAGCGAGGCCCTCTGGGAATGTTCCTCTTGGGGCATCAGTGGCATTCCAGAGCTGCCCTTTTCTACTTTTGGTCTTCTCCACTGTTTTCTGCATCAGCAGTTCAGCAGAACTAATGTCTCTCCTAGTGTCCTGGAGGGAGGCCCTCAGAACATGATCCCTCTTTGGACATTAGAACTATTCCAGTATTGCCAGTTTTGATTCCTAATGGCATCTCTGATGCTTTCTGCCTCATCTGATGGGCAGAACCATTGTCCCTCTCTTGGTTCCCTATAAGTAGGTCCTCCAAGCATGCTCTCTGGCAGGGAACTGAGGGGGATGGAGCCTCCCACATTTATAGAGAGATGCTGACATCCAACGTTGTCATGGTTGGCCCCTCGTAGACTGCCAGAGAAAAAGTTTCTGTGTGGTCCTATTGCCTGACAGCTTATGTTCCATAGATATGGCCTGATAAAATAGATTGTCTCAAAGATCTGCTGTTATGGTAAGTTCTTACGTAACTGTAGTATTCAAGATGGTCACACTGGGCTCAGTAGTACCATCTCTGCACTCATGGGACTAGTTGTGGTCCCTGGATCTGAAAGAAGCCTACTTTCATATCCTAGTCAGATATGCACACAGAAAATACCTCCAGTTCAGGCTAGGGAACAGTTCACATATCTTCCCTTCAGTCTCACATCCACACCAAGGGTGTTCACAGAGTGCCTAGCTGTGGTGACAGCACATCTGGGAAGGCAAGGTATGGTGGCTTTCACTACCTGGATGTCTGACTAGTCTCAGGAGAAACAGAGCAGGAGGCAAGGTGCTCTATTCAGATGGTAAAAAGCACCTCAGAAAATCTAGGTGTCTTGATAAACAGAAGTCACAGATGGGACCAGCTCAGATATTGGACTTCATAGGCAAGAGCTGGATACCCTGCAGGAAAAAGCTTTTCTTCCACAGACAAGAGCATCAAGCCTGACTACCACCACTGCAAAATCCTTCACACTAGGCAAACCAAGGCCTGCAAGGGATTTTCTGCAACTCCTGGGACAAATGACTTCTTCCACTGCAGTGGTACCAGGGGCTAAGTTACAGATGAGGGATGTTCAGTACCAGTTAAGAGACCACTGATCCCAAAAGTGGCACCCTCCGTCCATACTAGTGCTAGTCACAATTTTTGTTAAAGGCACTAGTGTGGCATAAGGAAGAGGGCAGCCTCAGAGAGGGCATTCCTTTCCTCCAACATTCACCCACAAGTACTATGTAACCCTTAGGTGGCGCTATCCCACAGGCTACTACCACTACCTGTTTGGTTAGTAGCAGGTTAAGGGGCCTAGGTTCTGCAATGGGTGCCTCAACCCGGAAGGCATGGTTGGTAGTGGTCAAGCTAACCTGGGCACAGCCCTCCAGGACACTGTAACCCCCCTCTTTCCCTTCTAGTGGCCTGAGCAATATACGATAATCACTTTCACAGTACCCCTTGTACACCATACAAGTACCCACATTGTTTCCACTTACCACCAGGGCTGGTTCCTCTGGCTCGACCCTGGGGACCCCCTGTAAAACAAGGTTATGCACAGCACATAGCAACAGTACAGTACTCTTGGCACAAACTGGAACCACAGTCAGGTTAAATGCAGAAAAAAATCAGATCTGATTTATTCAGGGGACTTGAACAAGAAAGGGGCATAATCAGGTTGATTGGCTTAAAGGTTATATTAATCAAACAGTTATGCATGTGCTTTAAGTCTCCACATAGTCACACCTCTGGGTACACAGGTAGGGAGACGATGGGCTAGCCAGGAACGTTGTAGCTGGTTGGGGCCCTGTGATGGAAGAAAGCAACATGCACAACACACACTATTTGTAATCCGGAGCCAGAGGGCTCAGTTTGTGAAAGAAAAAGCAACCAGACAATCAGATGACAACACTTTAGATTAAGCTGTTGTTGCAGGGAGCTACCCTGATGTTTACTCACAATACCCAATACTGGACACAGGCAGGATGAAATCGAGACTGCAGATTGTTGAGCTGGAGTGTCCGGAGAAGCGGGGCCCACACGAATCACCAAGGCGTCATTCCTGTTCAAGTGTTGAACAGGGGGCTGATCCCCAGGCAGGTCTCTTGTCGATGGCTTTCTCTGTGCAGTGGGTAGTCTGGCTGAGCCAGTGTGGCAAGGCCTAGGCCCAATGGAGATGATTTTGGATTCAGTCTGTGGGGCTGGATGCAGCTTCCAGCAAGCAGAATACAGTTCAAACCACAATGGGAAACCAAATCGTGACCCACTAGCAGCACACAGCACATTTACACATAAGGAAATTCTAATGCAGCTTCCAGCAAGCAGAACACAATTCAAACCACAGTGGGGAACCAAATCACGACCCACTATAAGCACACAACACATTCACACGTAAGGAAATTCCACTGTACCAGGCAAAAGGCTCTCCGGTCACAATTACAGAGTCTCTGCACAATCCGGGAGTTCAGAGGTGGCTGGAGGTCCAGACAGGCTGATCGAATTCAACAAATCTTCGGTCTTCTTCAGGTAGAAGCCTGGTCACAATTCAGTGGCTTATTTCGCCCTCCAAGTTTGGATTCAGTCTGAAAAAGGCACAAGTTCCCTCTCAGGGACAGCAGGCAGGCATGCAGGCCAAAACTCAGGCCTTTCCACAGTTCTCCCACGAGAATCTATGCCGGAGCTGCTGCTTGAATCATTCAAGCTGTTATCTCTTCACTTCCCAACTCAGAACTGAAGCTAGCTGCAAGCAGCTTGGGGAATTTCCCCAAGATCCAAAAGTTTTGGTTGGCTGATCTGTCTGTCAGTCCCAACAAGGGCTTCCCCTCCAGGTTCTTTTATGAGCCAAAATGGAAAAACTACAATTCCTACAAGTTTTGACCCCACCAAGCCCCTGTAGGCAGGCTCCATTTTAGAGTCCCAAATGTACTGATTGGCCCATTTCAGCAGTCCAGGACCAAGATGATGGAAACAAACAGAACTGTCCATGCTGCAAAGAAGGCAGGTTAGAACAAACTGCAATATTATTACTACTCTAACAAATGGTCAGCAAACAAACACATCTTCTAACAGAGCTCCCTTTTAGATTAATTATGACTGCAATCCAGGCAGGTCTTAAAGAGACAGGACACAGAGGCTACAGAGGCACTCTCTGGCAATCACATTTAAACTGTAAAAATGCAGGACACCAGCCTGGCAGTGAGCATTTAGACAAGCTCAAGGAAAACTTTTTGGGAACCTTCATTTGAGGGTGGTTACAACTATAAAAACAGACATCTCACCCCTAGGGTGGGGTGCCCACCTAGAGGTTCTCACTATGAGTGGTGCCTGGAGCACACAGGAGACTCAGGAGCATATCAACCAACAGGAGCTCAGGCAGTGCTCCTAGCAATGTAAGCTTTATCCTCTCAGATACAGGGTCAGTTTGCCCAGAGCTGAACAGTCAGTACCACAACAATGTATTAAGTAAGCAAACAGGGAGGAGCAAGATCAAGGCTATGCACAGAAGTCATGAAGACCTGAAACCTAGCCTATTCACATCGTTTGTCATTATCTGCAGTAAATTTACCAAGAAAAGACAATGTCCTGGCAGATTCACTAAGCAGAATCAGCCAAGGAAATCGCAAGTGGACCCTGAACCAGCAGGTGCTGGCATCAGTTTTCAGAAGCTGAGGTACACCAGACACAGACATGTTTGCTTCCTGAAAGAACAGTCAGCACCCACAATTCTGTTGCAGAACCCCAACAATGAGGACTGTTTCAGAGAATGCCCTGGTCCTGAACTACACAGGGAAGTTCCTGTATGCCTTAACCTCCAGTCCCATTCTTACAGAGGGTATTCATAAAGCTCAGGAGGGAACAAGCAACAGTGATTCTAATAGCACCAGACTGGGCCAGGCAGGCTTGGTATGCCATGCTTTAGAGCCTGTCCAGCAGGGCTCCAGTCAACCTGTCACTGAGGCATAGTTTGCTGACCCTGTCTCAGGGTGGGATAACATTCCCAGACCTCAGAACTCTATGCCTGAGGGCATTGTTCTTGAGGAGCTAAAGTTATCTAGATTAAACTTGTCAGAAGAGGTGATGAGTGTTGAAGGTTTCTAGAAAACCAGCAACAAGGAAATATATGCCTCAAAATGGAAGAGATGTTCATTCTGATGTTCTCCCAGAAATATAATCCCTATGCAGACAGGCCTGCCTACAGTTTTGGATTACCTAGTGCACCTACAGTCCCCCGGCCTGAGGCCCTCCACTCTGATGGTACATTTCGCAGCAGTTTCCTCTTACACATTTGGCCTCACAACCTATTTTCAAAAGGTTCTTTAAAGGTCTAACCCATTTGTTCCCGCTTGTGAGGGACCCTGACCCTCCCTGGGACCTAAATGTGTGTATTGCCCTGCTGACTGAAGCTCCTTTTGAGCCTGTGGCTACTGCTGACCTGAAGTATATTACAAGGAAAGCAATATTCCTAGTTGTTATTACATCTGCTAGGAGGGTGAGTGAGCTGCAAGCCCTCTACACAGATCCAAACTATATAGTCTTCCACAGGGATAAGGTAGTCCTCCAAACTAATAGGAAATTCTAGGAAGCATTGGATATGGTTCGCTATCCACACACAGAAACAGTCTGATTTGCCTGATGTCTTTAAGCTTAGCTCCTCCTACCATCCAGGCAGTGTGTTTCGTTACTCTGACCCATGATTTCAGATCTTTGTTTCTATAATGTCAGATCTTTCTTTCCGCTGGAAGAACAGATCTCCTCCATTATGCCTTCCACTTAGAATTTAATGTGTTATATGCAAACTTTGTCTTTCAAGGTTATTTTGAGTTATTTGCATTCTTTCCTGTGTTCCTTCGACTCCCCTCTGAGATCTACAGTGGAGCAACGGAAGCCAGGGTTCAAGTTCTACATTCAGTGCCTGCAGAAGATGTTGGTCACTGACCCGCATGATACTTGCGTGTATTTCTTGGGGGGGGGCAACATGACATGGCCAGGTGCGGCCTTTGTCTCAGCATGCTTCCAGAGTCCTTTGAGGACAAAAATCTTGGGCTCTCACTGGGTCAGCCTTTGGAACAGGATCTGAAGGACCACTCTAAGGGCCAGAAGAGGGCCTCGGCTGCAGCCAGGTCTGCCCAGCAACTTGCTGCCCTTGAAGTGGATACGGCTATTGCTGCAATGGGCACCTCCTTGGTCTCCATGCAGATCCCAACTGGGGTCAGCATCAGGGTCATCCACCAGAGGCTTCCGGGACATGTGCTTGGCCCTTCAGACCCTGGGGGAGAGCCCTGCCCACTGTGATTCCAGGCACAGGTGCTACCAGGGCCAGTCATGTGACCAGGAGTGATCACAGTCCCTCTGGTCCTTCGACTCGCCGGACTGCTCAACAGTGGCCAAGTGCCCCTTGGTTGAGTGGCAGGTCAGGCAGGTTGAGTGGTCTTTGGTTCCCCCCTTTCCTGTCAAGCCAGTCTACTTTGACTCTGGTCGAGCAGGCCATGGAAATTTTCCTTGAGCCTGTTGACTAGTTGTTGGATGAGGTCAAGGAATTGATCTCATAAACTCTGGTGCACCAGGTCTTCACTCAAGAGGACGTAGTTTGGATGGTGTCCCCATCTGATCCTTGATGGTAGCAGCCTCCACTGGCAGTTGAGCTTTCCATGCCCATACTGCTTAACGTGGGCAGGGACATGGTATACCACAACCAGTCAGAGGGCTCCCCTTGCCATCCATCATCCAGTTGATGGTCAAGATCTCAGTCAAAGCATCCTTGATCACAATCCTACTGACCAGGAGGCATGGCCATTATTGTTCCCCGACCACCTCATCCTTGAGTGAGGAGAGGCACCATTGCAAGCTGCACCAGTGCTACAAGGAGCTTCTTTGACAACAGTGGGCTATCATGGGGAAGGGTAAGGCTCTGCCCCTTGGACCTCCGGTCACCTGGCAGCTGCTAGTGGTGCCCCCACCATTCCCTGCTATGCTGGTGCTCCATGCAACTGCTTCTCTGCCTCTTCAGGTGAACTGCCAACACTGCAACAGAAGGTAAGCACACCAACCAAGGAGGCCTGTTCGGCCATGGCTTGCCAGGCCAGTTGTCCATGCATATCACCCTGGGGGAGGATACACATTTAGTGTCAGTGGCTCAGTAGGTAGCACACTCGCCTCTGAGGCTGGGAGATCAGAGGGCTGTGGGTTCAGTTCCCACATCTGGCACTTGGGTTAATATCCCAGTACTGACACTGTAGTACAGCATGAGAGGGGTGCTACAATTCTGATGTGCCGTCTTTCGGATGATACATTAAACCGGGGTCCCATCTGCCTGGATTGGTGGTAGTTCAGGTGGATGTTAAAGATCCCATGGCACTTATCGAACAGAGTAGGGGAATTTCCACGGTGTCCTGGCCAAATTTCCCTCATTCACTAAAAATACCACCAACAGCTTAATCTGGTTCAAGGTCAGTTGGCATTCATCTGTATCCCCTTCCCCCTGGTCGTGCCTGAAAATAGGCAGGATTTGTCTAGTGCACTTACCTGGTCAACAAAAACTAAATAAAATAAATAAATACTGGACTGCCTGTGGCGAGAAATGGTTGAGGGCCATTTTTGAGGAGTCTTCAGATGACTCAAATCATGAATTCATGGCCTCCTTTGAGACTTCCCTCCTCAACTGGAAATCAGTCGAGGAGCTGTCCACTGAGCAAGGCCCGGTGTCCTTCAGTACATTTCTCCACCTAATATAGTAGTCCATGTCAGTCCCACTAGAGCCAGTCCAAAAAAGGGCTAAATACCCTTTTATGACATATTGGATAGGGACAGTTCCCCCGGGGTTGCCTTTTCCATGGCTGAAGCCACTTTGGGACTGGCCCTGGGGCTTTGACAGCATCCAGCATCCTGGCCGGAACCCTCTACCCATATGATCTGCAAGTATGCGGTCCCTTCTGGGTCCCTTTCAGGGTTCTCGGACCACCCCTCTACAGAGGGGTTGGTAACTAATTCAGTGTTCTTCAAGTCAGGACACCAAGGGGATGTGGACAAGCCTCCAGACAAGGAGTCCTGTAAGATTGGCCATGCTACTAAAAAGGCATATGTTGCAGCGCCCTTGGGTCTCCATCAGGCTACCTATCCCATGATGGTGTCCAATTTCAGTCACTCCCTGATGGGAGTTTTTGATTCCATCCTTAGTCATCTCCTGGATCATCAGCAATCGGCAGTGATGGTCTTCAGAGACCAAGCTCAGTTGCTGGCTAAACACCAGCTAGAGATTGCTGTGGACATGGGCGATTCACATGCCCATGTCATGGCAGCACCGTTCCAAGGCATTGTAAGACCTGACTGTGTCTGTCCATCTTCACAGCAGACACCCAGCACAAACTGGCCAACGTCCCCTTCTTGGGCACCAACCTTTTTGACCCTGAGGTGGAAGGACATCTCGTGTATAGAGAAATCCAGTGCCACCATGGACTCATGTGTGGAATCATCTCAGAAGGACATGAAAAAGAAGCCTAAGAAATAGGCTTTCCAGTATCGATCCTTTCAACCCAGTTTTCCTCCCTTTGTGGAGATGGTTAACTGTCACCCTTTAAAGGGGTTTTCCCCAGTAGGACTCCAGGCAGCACTGGACCTCTCAGATGTGAAGACAGCATGTGAGATAGGATCCTAGGAAGTGGTGGTAGCTTATAACATGGCTATTGCTTCAGTCCTCAATAGTGTCACATGAGTTTGCGTGTGACCTATGTTTTCTCGCTTAAGATCCCTGTGGTTTTATGGAGAGCTTAGGGAGATGGCGGCCGTGGGTCACAGATTGGAGTATTGTTAACAGACATCTGGAGACGATGGAGACAGACTGACTCTGAGAACTCACTACAGTAAGTATCAGAGGGCAATCTCCTGTAAGAAGGCAGCATTTCTGTGCAGGGATATTGCAGCAGGGAGGAGCAGACCAGCTCAGCTCTTCTAGTCAGTGAACAGGTTGTTACATCCTGCTTGTCTCCAAACAGTAGAGGCATTTTCATCTGCCCAGTGTGAAGAGTTTGCTCAGTTCTTCTCCAGCAGGGTGTCTTTGATTAGGTTCAGGATAACCCCAACTGGGCTGCTGCAGCCCAGCACAGTGGAGCGGGTTGTCTCAAGGAGCACTCCTCCTATCTTGGGCAAGTTTAGGTCGGTGTCAGTGGAGGAGGTGTGTGAGGTGATTTTTGAACTGTGGCCCTCTCATTGTGAACTGCCTCTTAGTGAGTTGTGTTGGATTTCTGGGTCCAGTGTTTACCATGATAGTCTGGTGCTCCCTTTCGGAGGGTCTTTTCCAAGCACATTGAAAGGTGCTGGTGAGACCCCTTCTGAAAAAAAAACCACCTTTGGACCCAGACTGCTTGACAAATTTTAGACTGGCCTCTAACCTTCCATTTTTAGAAAAGGTTATTGAGAAGATAGTGACTCTGCAACTCAAGTCCCACCTCATGGCCTTTAATATCTATGACTTACTCCAGTCCGGATTTAGATCCTGACATAGTACTGAGACTGCATCGGTCAAGGGGAATAATGACCTCCACAGGACTAGAGATTACTTGGAACAGTCAGTTCTCATTCTACTTGATCTGTCATCAGCACTTGACACTGTAGACCATAAGCTGTTTTTGGATCATCTCAAGGAGTACTGTGTACTCTCTATTAGGGTCATCAGCCGATCTGAGTCCTTTCTCGGTGGCAGAACACAGAGAATGATTATGGGAAATGTTCCTCACTCTAGAAGTCCCTGCTTTGTGGTGTACCCCAGGGTTTGGTTCTCTCACTTATGCTGTTTGCAGTGTACATGCTCCTCTTGGACGATATC
Source organism: Neoceratodus forsteri (assembly GCA_016271365.2). Taxonomy (NCBI): domain Eukaryota; kingdom Metazoa; phylum Chordata; order Ceratodontiformes; family Ceratodontidae; genus Neoceratodus; species Neoceratodus forsteri. Next base: position 494,963,889 of record JADMNL010000022.1, read on the forward strand.
ATCAGTCTGTGCAGTTGATACCCAGCTGTATCTGTCATTTGCACCCAGGACACCTGGCATGGTCGATTCACTGAATTTGTGTCTGGTCAAGATCCAAGACTGGATGTCCTTTAGCAGGCTGTGGTTCAACCCAGACAAGACAGAGGTACTAGTGATTAAGCCTGGTCAATGGCAGGGTGTGGGGGCAACTGTGGAGAGGACCGACTTGGTGCTTTGTTCCTCCTGTCTGGTGGCCTCTACTGAAGTAAAGAATCTGGTTTTAATTCTGGATGAAAGATTGGCATTTACCATCTTCGTAACATCTCCCTGATTAAAGTCTTGATCCTGTTGGATGACTTGCCCTCGCTGGTACGTGACTTTGTGACTTCCAGACTTGACTACTGTAATGCTCTGTATTGGAGGATTAGTGGAGGGGTTCTATGATGCCTGCTGCTAGTGCGGAATGCAGTGGTCAAGGTACTGATGGGCCATCGAAAGTCATGTCACATGACCCCAGTCCTGCGTGACCCACACTAGCTGCTGGTGAAGTGGCGAATCTCCCTTCAAGGTTAGTTTGCTGACCTATAAAGCCCTACATAGTCTGGGCCCAGGTTATCTGTGTGAGTTCCTGTCTCCTTACTGTCCAGTCCGCCCTCTCCACTCCTCCAAGAGGAGCCTCCCGGTGGTTCCTAGGGCCAGGTTCAAAACATCAGGTGACTGCATTTCTGAGGTAACTGATCTGGCCCATGGAACTAGCTTCCCAGATCTCTGAGAGAGGCTTCTTTGATGGAGGCCTTTAAGAGGAGCCTAAAGACCCACTTGTGGGGTCAAGTATTTGATCTAATTTAACCCCACTGGTCTTAGTGTTATTAAGTTATCCTGGCTGCTAAATCTGCACTTCTGCATTTTTGTCTGCACTTCGGTGTGTGTGCTGCCTGAGGCTTGAGTTTTGCTATTCCAGATTTTTAGTTTTGTTAAGTTTATCTAAGTTTATTTAAGTTTTATTTTTATTTAGTTTTGTTTCGTTGTTTCTTGGATCTGGACGAGCGCTCAAAGAAGTGTAATTTAGTGCGTTATCGTGCTTAGTATTCTGTCTGTACATTTTGGTGAGTTTTTGAGTTTTCTACTACTAGTGTAATTTCCTTGCGAATATAGCTCTTTATTTGCTATCATCAGCCTACTGTATAGTGTGGAAGTAATACCTACTCTACCTGACTTCTATCTGCACTTATTTTTGGTTCCCCAGGGTTGTTCCAGGCTTACCTGCGTTTGCTGCGGTTCGGTGTGTCCTGGGGTGGAATTGTATCCTTGGCCTGTTGCTACCTGAAGAGGTTTTGGGAGTCACTGACTGGGATCTCGTAGCCAAGGAGGAATTGACTGGCGAGGGGTCATCTGACCTAACTGGGTTGCTGGATAAGAGGCTTTCTGCTTTGGGAAGGATCCAGTCCACTTGCTGATCATCTGGCCTGAAGGTGGGTGCCTGACTCGGGTTATTTCCTTGGGGGATTGGGTGGAGTCGTCCAGAGGGTGGGCACCTGCTGATCTGCCTTGAGGTCGCTGTAGGGCATTTGGCAGAGGTTAAGTGTTCGTCGGCGTCTTTATTTTGGGTGACCCTTGGGCTAGGCGCCTTTCTTTGGGGTTGGGACTGTATTGCTTACGTGAATTGAAGAATGCTGGAGGGTCTTGGGATCCATTTTTCCTGAAGCCTTGTGAATTGCTCCCAACTGAAAGTTTTCACCAGGATTTTTTCCTTAAGGTAGTAGGGGTTTCAACTTCCCTTGCAGCGATTTGTGACTCTAAAATACTCTGAGGCTGGGACTGTGCTGGGAGATATTTGGATCTAATTCTGGCAGGCTGTGAGAGGGTCCTAGTTTTCTGTCATTTTCAAACATTTTTAAACATTTATTCTGTGAAGCTGTGGCAATGAGAGTACTGCAGTGAGTGATCATTAATTGGTGAAGGAGGTGGTGAGAGCCCTCAATTTCATCAGGATACCATATGAACTTCTGTGACTATACAGACTATATTTTGTAGGACTCCGAGTACTGACAGAGATTTATTTTAATGAGTTGATTTAGTTTTATCTAATATGATAGTCCTTGTTGATTATCCAGTTTTGTTTGATTTTGTTTTGAGGGGTGATTGTGGGCAATGTGCTTAAATTTGGTATTTTGGTTTGGTTTGGTTTTATTTTATCTGTGCCACTAGCTGGGAATATGTGCTGGGAAGGTGCAGGGATGGTCAGACAATATTCCCCCTCCAGACTCAGGAACCTCTGCCCTTTTGTCTGTCCTTCACCGTCCCTGGAGGTGTATAGGTGGTGTAGGGCTCTGGGGATAGTGAAGAGGAGGAGGAGGGCAGGGACTGGGACTGGTCTGGGAATGGAAAGGAGTGGTCGGATTGGGGTAGTGGGAACAAGGAGATGCCCTGGGGTGAAATGGGCTCAGGAAAGGGGTTCTCCCTGCCTGATCCCCATACCCAAGAGCTCTGCTATTGGCAGGCAAGTAACGTGGTCTTTCTTGGTCACTCATCCTACTTGGGCGGTGTTATGCATTGCCAGGTCTATTAAGAACAAAACTGTTTTAATAGCAGATCTTGTTGGATCATCTGACCTGGCTTGCATCAAGACATGGCATGGCATGGAAACGGCGCTGCCATGGCATGGGCACATGAATCGCACAAGACCGAGACCTGGCTGGATGAAAATGCTGGCCCAGTTTTAGCTTCAGCAATTCTGGCAGGGTACTCAGTGATACACCGCCCAAGGAAGGATCATAGAGGCAGAGGTGTAGCCATCTGTTTTAGATCAGAACTGAACCTGGTGGAGGTTCCAGTGGGGACCACCAATTCCTTTGAGTGTACCCTGGGTGAGTGTGTAGGGTGCAGGGTTCTTCTCATCTACCATCCACCAGCAGATGGGAAAGTTTTCCTGCAGGAAGTCACAGACTTCATTGTCGACCTGGCATTGGATTCTCCCAGATGGCTGATCCTGGGGGATTTCAATGCCTGGGTCGACGATGAACTTCCGCAGTTTGGTCAAGACTTCCTCCAGTTAACAAGTTCGCTGGGCCTTACACAGGTTATTACCTCCTCAACCCATATTGGAGAGCACTCATTGGACTTGGTGTTCCTCTTGGGGATGGAGGTATCCGATTTGGCGGTGGAGCCAGTCAGGTGATCTGACCATCACACCATCAGGTTCAGTTTCGTGGCTCCCCTGAGTAGGCCTGCCCCTATGGAGATGGTCTAGTACTGTCCTTTAAGGGGTGTTACCCCAGATGGCCTAATGAGGGTACTGGACCTATCGGGTGTACCAAGTGAATGCATGGATCCAGGGGATCTAGTACTTGCCTATAACAAGGCAGTGGTGGCGACCCTGTATTCCATAGCTCCTGTTCGTATTCGCCCCCTTACCCTCCACCCAAAGTCTCCGTGGTTTGATGAGACCTTGAAGGAGCTGAGGAGAGTGGGGCGAAGGCTAGAGCAGAGCTGGTGGAAATCGGGCCTGGATGGTGACAAACTTAAATTGATGGACCATTACGTGGTCTACCAATCAGCAATCACTCATAAGAAGGCAGAATTCCTGTCTAGGGAGATTGCTGCTGTACAGAACTGACCAGCCCAGCTCTTCCGGACTTTGGATAAAAAGTGCAATCCAACCTGTCTCCAGTCTGAAGGAGCCTTGTCTCAGGAACAGTGTGATGAGTTTGCTTGATTCTTTGCAGATAACGTTGCCACCATCAGGTCCGATATTTGTCTGACTCACTCTAGTGGAAGTTGCAATGGTTGGCAGGAAATGTTGGGCCCTCAGTTTACCTGGTCTGACTTTAGCTGACCTATAATCACTAATATAGTGATGATCATCCAGATGTTGTGACCAACCAGTTGTAGTTTGGACCCAGGCCCTACATGCCTCCTGGTAGGATGCGTTGATGAGATCGGCCCAGTCCTAGCTGAGATAGTTTGGAGGTCATTGGAGAGGGGGATCTTTCCAGATCCCCTGAAGGAGGCAGTCATTCGGACTTTCCTTAAAAAGCCCTCCCTTGACCCCGACTGCTTGGCAAACTACAGATCTGTCTCTAACCTACCCTTTGTGGGTAAGGTTATTGAGAAGGTGGTTATGTTGCAACTGGATGATCATTTGACCAGGCACAATGTCTATGATTCTCTCCAGTCGGGATGTAGGAAGAGACATAGTACCAAGACAGCCCTTGTCCGGGTGCTAAATGATCTCCTAATAGCGAGAGATTGGAAGACGCATTCCATCTTGGTCCTCCTTGATCTCTCTGCAGCGTTTGACACTGTGGACAATGTAGTATTGTTGGAGTGCCTGCGGCTCATCTGTGGACTGTCTGGTACTGTCCTCAGATGGTTTCGATCTTTTCTCGAGGGTAGGACTCAGAGAGTGGTGTTTGGAATTTATTCCTCGGCCCCTCTCCCCCTATCCTGCGGGGTGCTGCAGGGCTCCATCTTGTCATCCATGTTGTTTACAGTGTACATGCTGTCGTTAGGAGAGGTTATTAGGTGTTATGGTCTGAGTTTTCACTGCTATGCAGATGATACTCAGCTATACGTGTCCTTTGCACCTGGTCAAGATGTGTTCCTCTCGGTATTTAACAACTGTCTTGCCAAGATCCAGGACTGGATGAGTGCAAGTTGGCTGCAGTTGAACCCAGCTAAAACTGAGGCGCTGGTTGTGGACCCTGATCGTTGGGAGGCGGGTTTGTCGGCAGGATCACCCTCGGGATTATGTCTTGGGGGTGTGGCGCTGACTACCTCAGACCGGGTGCGGAACTTAGGCGTTATCATTGATGATGGTTTGACCCTTAAATCACAGGTGTCAGCTGTCATCAAGACCTCTTTCTACCACCTGAGGAATATCACCCAGGTGAAACACCTGGTTCCTCCCAAAGAGCTTCCAACATTGGTCCATGTCGGGTGGCCTGGTGGCGCTGAGGGTTGAGGTGCTGGATGCCACACCTCATGCCACGCCAGCGACCTGGGTTCGGAGCGAGCTCGAGTGCCGGGGTTCAGCAGAGGCGGGATCGGATTGAGCGCCCACTGGGCTGCTCTCCTATCCTGGGGGGAGGTCTCTGAGGTGTCTGGTGATCCCGCAGCCGCTGGTGGAGACTGGGGGCACTGCCATGCACTAGACAGCATGTGATCACCATGGCCTGACATCGGCAGGGTTGCCGTGCGCCAATCAGGGCGTGCACCATGCAGGAGAGGAAGGGAGGGAGGGAGGTGGAGGAACACAGAGACTAAGGGGGAAAAACTCCTCCCGCCGGATAGGCGACGACTTTTCCAGTGCCAAATGCCACCACATGCCCAATGCTGGTTCCCTGCCACTGCCCCTTTGGTCTCCCTGGGGGCTGTAGCCTCTCCATGTCCCTGGGGGGGCTGTGACGTCCTTGAAGATGGTGGGGGACACAGCGGGCAGTAGAGCGGACATGGCGAGTGAGGCAGCCCAAGAGCGTTCTAGTTGGGAGGCGAGAAAAAAAGAACTGGAAAAAAAAAAAAACATTGGTCCATGGCTTCGTTGCCTCTCGCCTTGACTATTGCAATGCCCTGTACCTAGGGCTACCAGGAGTAGATGTCCGCCACCTTCAGCTAGTGCAGAATGTGGCAGCCAGGCTGTTGACTGGTACATCTAGAGCCAGCCACACAATGCCTGTGCTCCATGGACTGCACTGGCTTCCAGTGCAGTGGAGGATCACCTTCAAGGTCGGTTTGCTGACCTATTACGCCCTACATGACCAGGAACCTAGTTACTTGCAAGATTTCCTTCACCCTTACTGTCCCCTCCACCCTCTATGATCCACCGATGAGGGATTGCTAGAGATTCCCAGGGTCTGTTTAAAGACATCTGGGGCCCAGTCTTTCAGCTTTGTGGCCCTGACCATGTGGACTTCTCTGCCTCATCAGATACAAGATTGCCTAACCATCCAGGAGTTTAAAACTGCACTTAAAACTTATTTATTTGAATCAGCAAACTGTGGTTTTAATTGATAGTATTTTAACTGTGAGTTTTAAATATAGGATTTTATTGACAAATTTGAAATCATTTATTGTATTGGTTGTGCATTGTACAAGTGCCTTGGTTGTAGAAAGGTGCTTTTTACAAATAAACTATGATATGATGTGATGTGATGTGATGTGATATGTTGACTTTATGATGTACAGTCCTAAAACAACTGGAAAGGCTGACAGTAGACAAGGCAATGGAACCAGACAGAATACATCCCAGAATACTAAGGGAGCTCAGAAAGGAATTTCTTTTTGTGAACTCTGTTTTTCCTCCTCCTCACCGACTACCACGGCATATCACAGGCAGCTTGCTCTACCTCACCTCCACCGCCCGCATGAACCCCTACCATGACCGAGGAATCGCGTATGGGGCCCCCCGTTGGGCCCTCACGAGAGGAGGCAGGGGTCCTTGGAGAATCAAGTCAGGGTTGGGGCCAGCACTGGGCATGTGAGCTCAGCCACTGGAGACTCACAGTCACCTCCTTGGAGCCATGGTTTTTCCTTTGTGTTGCGCCCGGGAGTGTGGACGTGCACTGACGTCCAGCATGCGACAGGCATGTTCTCGCATCCATGCGCAGGACATCCACCGATGCCCCTCTACTCCATTGTATGGCCCATGCCTGCTGCAATGCCCCTGGTCTCCACCAGGAGCTGCTAGTGTAGTGGGGCACACTACCTTTCCTCTCCAGGAGAGGAGAGCAGTCCTCCAAATGCTTGCTCCTCTCCTTCCCCAGCGAACCGAGTCCACTCCCGAACCCAGGTCACTGGCGTGGATCGAGACTCAGAAAGGAATTGGCAGCACCCCTGACAGACCTGTTCAATAAATCACTAGAGACAGGGGTGGTCCTGGAGAATTGGAGAAGGGAGCATGTTGTCTCTCTACACAAAAATGGGAGCAAGGAAGAGCCGGGCAATTACAGGCCAGTCAGCCTAACCTCAGTGGTGTGCATACTGATGGAGTCATTACTCAAGGAAAGGATTATAATGTATCTTGAATCCAGTGGGCACCAAGATCCAAAGCAGCATGGTTTCACAGCAGGCAGATCTTGCCAAACAAACCTGGTGGACTTCTTCAATTGGGTATCCAAGGGGTTAGGTCAGGGAGGGGCAGTAGATGTGGCCTACCTGGATTTTAGTAAGACTTAAACACTGTCCCTCATAGGAGGCTAATAACAAGTTGGGCAGCCTGGGAGTTAGGCACAGGGTGGTAAACTGGGTTAGAAACTGGTTGAGCGGCAGGACACAAAAAGTGGTGGTCAATGGAGTCAGGTCCAAGGATAGGGAAGTGACCAGCAGAGTGCCTCAGGGGTAGGTGCTAAGCCCAGTCCTCTTTAACATCTTCATAAGCGATATTACAGAGGGACAGGAGGGAAAGGTTTGTCTGTCTGTGGATGACACAAAAATCTGCAATAGGGTCAACACTCCAAGTGGTAGAAAGAATGGGAAGGGACCTAAGCAAGCTGGAGGAATGGTCGAGAGTTTGGCAGTTGAGATTCAATGCCAAGAAGTGCAAGATTACGCACTTGGGGCATGGAAACCCAGGAGAGGAATATTTGGGGGGGACAAGGCTGATGGCCACCAATCAGGAAAGGGATCTGGGAGTGGTTATAATGGATAACCTGAAGATGGCCTGACAGTGTGAGAAAGTAATAGGAAGGGCCAACAGAATGCTGGGGTGCACAGTGAGAGGTATCACCAACAGAAAAAAGGAGGTGGTGATACCGGTTTACAGATCACTGGTGAAACCTCATCTGGAATACTGTGTCCAGTTCTGGAGGCCACATCTCAGGAAAGACATAGACAGGGTTGGGGCTGTACAGAGAAGAGCAACAAAGATGGTGCACGGGCTGCACCAGAAACCATATGAGGAAAGGCTGAAAGACCTCAATATGTATTCGCTGGAGATGAGAAGGGAGAGGGGTGATATGATTGAAACGTTTAAATACCTCAAGGGTATAAATAAGGTACAGGAGGGGAACCACTTTCAGAAAATAATATGTTCAAGAACAAGGGATCATGATGTGGAACTGGTAGGAGGCAGAATCAGAGGTAATGTGAGGAAATATTTTTTTGCAGAAAGGGTGGTGGATTCTTGGAAGAACCTCCCAGCAGGGGTGGTGGAGGGCCAAAAACGTTGAGGAAATTCAAAAATGCGTGAGATAGGCATATGGGAACCCTAGCGACAGGGAAGAAAGGGTAAACAAGGAACGCTGTTAAGGTTAGGGAAAATTGAGCAGACTGGATGGGCCGGGCAGTCCTCATCTGCCATCAAATTCTGTGTTTCTATGTTACAGTGCCAAAGAGTCTCTGGGGTTAGGCACTCAATAAATAAAATTACTACTACTACTATGACGACAGCCTCCTTCGTGCCCCCACCAAAGCTGCCAGTAATGGGTTGGGGGTGCCATCCCTTCACCTGTCATGTCCATGTTTGCACACCCTGTAGAAGCTTGGCTATGTCATATCTTACCATGTTGGTTCGCTATCACAACAGACAAGTAGATGTTGAACGTAGTGGGCAGGGGCTTGCCTCTGGACTTTGAGACTCTCCCGCCTTACTGCCTCCATGCATCTCAGGAGTCCAGGGTGTCACAGGGCACAATGTCCACCCTTCAGGAGGACTTTGCTGAGCTTCTTGCAAATGGGGCAATAGCTCATTTCCCAGATACCCTAGCCAGTCAAGATTACATGTCCAAGTACTTCAATGGTCCGGGAAGGGGGGGGCTGGCACTTTATCTTGGATCTGCACATTCTGAGCCAATACACGCAGAAACAAAACTTTTGATGGTCTCTCTGAATGACATCATTCCATTACTGGAGCAGAACTTGTGGTTTTGATCCCTAGACCTCCAGGATGTGTGTTTTTCACATCCCAGTTTGTCAGTCCCACCGCTGATACCTCCAGTTCCGAGTGAAAGTGGTCCTGTACCAGTTCCACATCATGCCCTTTGGCCTCTTCTCAGTGCACATGGTCTCCACGAAGTGCATGGCAGTGGTAGCAGCACACCAGCGGCTTCTAGGTCTCAGGGTGTACCCCAACTTGGCCCTGTTGGTCAACCTGGACAAGTCCAAATTGGTACCCGTGCAGGTGATAAGTTCAGCAGGGCAGAACTAGACTCCCTGCAACCCAAGACCTGCCTCCCTGCAGATCAGGCACTGGATCTTACCTCTTTACACAATCATTTCAGGATGGGCTCTCATGCCCTGCCTGGGATTTTCCGAGTTTGCTGGGGTGCATTGCATCCTGCACCAGAGTGGTCAGTTGGGCCCACTGCTGGATGCACCACCTCTAGTGGGAGTTGGGCCATCAGTGGTCCCAGTCTCTAGGCCTCATGGACAAGCCAGTCACAGTGACCAGTCAATGTGGGATGCCATCGAGTGATAGATGATCCCAGAACACCTGAAGGAAGGAATCTCATTTGTCTTTCCAGAACCCACGGTCACACTCACTATGGACGTGTCTCTGGTGGGGGTGGGGAACACACCTGGGAGACCACAGAACACACAGGTTCTTGTCACCCAGGATTCCCATCACCACATAAACCTGCAGGAGCTTTGTGCAGTGCAACTTGTGCTGACTGAATTTGCTCCTCTAGTCAGGGGTCAGGTCATGCAGGATTAGATAAACAGCATCACAACCATGTTCTACCCGAACAGGCAGGGTGGGACTCCCTTCCCTTGCATCAGGAGGCCCTCTGCACCTGGACCCTCCTACGCAGCCTAGTGTAGATCTCCTGGTGATTCGTGTTGCAGGAGAGAAAATCAGCTGGCGGACACTCTCAGTGGGGTAGGAGAGATGTCACATGAGTGGTCCCTGAATCAGGAGGTGTTTTGAACCACCAGTTCTCCCAGTGGGGCACTCCTCTGGTGGACCTGTTTGCCTCCTGGGAGAATGTCAAACTAAGGCTGTTTTGTGCCCACCCCCAACAATCTGGGACACTGTTAAGGGACACTTTCACAAGGCCCTGGACTCCAGGCCACATGTACGCCTTCCATCCCTTCCCCATGATCCACAAGGTTGTGGTGAAGAACCAGCAGGACAAGGCGCTGATGATCCTGATAGCTCCAGACTGACCAAAGCAGTTCTGGTATCCAGATCTCCTCAGCCTCAGCAGTAGACCTCTGTGATGACTGCCTGTTCTCCTGGATCTGCTGACCAGACATCAGGGCATGGTCCTGCACCTGGACCTGCAGTCCCTTCACCTCATGGCTTGGTTCCTGAGCAGCTAGAGTTCCAGGTCTTGGGTCTGTCAGACGATGTGCTCCACACTATGGAGGCCTCTGAAAAGATTCAGCTTGCAGGTGCTATGCCTTTAAATGGAATAGATTTTCCTTTTAGTGTCAGGGCAAGGAGCTTGATCCCCTTGCCTGCCTTGTGGCTAGCATCCTGCCTACATCTGGTCCCTCCCTCTCTCAGATGGGACTGTGAGTGACGACCCTTAAGGTACACCTGGCAGCTATCTCTGCTTATCGGGTGCAGGCTGGTAAGACAACAGTGGTTCAGGAGAAGGTGGTTGAACTTATTTTCAAGGGTCTAAACTATCTGCTTCCTGTGGTGCATGAACCACCTCCACCATGGGACCTACTGCTGGTGTTGGCTATGGTCATGGGCAAGCCTTTCAAGCCAGTGGAATACTGCCTTTCTGGTGGCCTTTACATCAGCCAGAAGGATTGAGGAGCTCCAGGCAGTCTCAGTGGAGTCTCCCTATCTGGTCTTATACAGGGACAAAATCATCCTTCACCCCAATCTAAAGTTCCTCCCAAAGGTGGTATCGGAGTTTCACCTTAACCAAGTGATTAACTTACCGGAATACTTTACCAGTTCATCTTCAGAGGTCATTCTCAGGCTCCATACCCTGGATCTGCAGAAGGTGCTTTCTTGTTATGTAAAGCCCACATCTGAAGTTCAGGGAGTGGCCCACCAGCTGTTTGTCATGCTGAAGCCACACCTGACAGACTGGCAGCAAAGTGGATGATTGGCAGGTGGACAACATCCTGCATTGACCGCTGCTGTAGATTGACTGGTAGGGAGCCTCCTTTAGAGCTTGGAGCTCATTCCACCAGCTACCCTGCTGCCTTAGAGGCTGCTTACAGGGACGTTCCTATCCAGAAAATCTGCAGGGCTGCTAGCTGGAAGTCAGCACACACCTTAATTTCCTCCTACAGCATCAACCTTGAGTCATGCCAGGATGCCAGTTTTGGGACCTTGCTTCTCCAATCTCTGTTCTCCAAGTAGGAATGTGCACCTTGCCCCCTCCTCCCAGAGAACTGGTAGGAGTCTGCCAGATTGTGGGTAATGAACCATATCCACACTCTGGAAAAATAGGTTACTCACCTGTAAACATAGTTATAGGAGTGCTATATGGTTCACATCCACACAACCCACCTAGCCTCCCTTGTCAAATGGCACATGGATCCCTGCTTCCAGCATGTAAGGTCTGATGTCACAGGGCAAAGTCAAGGGATATACCACCCGGGTGGTGGGAGGAGCTTAGTGTAAAGATGTCCTACTAGTCATACTGTTTCACTGGAACTGTAAGAGTGTGGATGGGAACAATATAAAACTACTAGAACTACAGTTAAAGGTGAGTAACCTATTTTTACTTCCTAAGGTGTTGTCAGAATTCCACCTGAACCACTAATTTGCCCTACCTGTGCTTTTCATTGAACTTTCCTGTACAGGGGAACAAAAACTCCACTGCTTAGATGTAAAAAGGGCACCAAGAGGCTGGCCCGGTGCCGTGGAGGGCTGAGGCAGTGATGCCTTACCTCCTGCCATGCTGGTGACCTGTGTTCATGGTGTGAGTGGGTCGTCAGGGGTCAGCCAGGGTGGGAGAGAATCAGGCATCTGGAGGACAGCTCTCCTCTCCCAGGTAGGGTGGGAAACAGAGGCTGGCGTTTGCCTGACACCTAGCAGAGGCTGGGTGTTGGCATGCCTGGCCCAGTACAGTGGGGCATGGAGATGGAGCAGCCAGTGGTCATGCTGCATGTGGACGTGTGAATGGCATGCCCACTGTCAGTATTGCATGCTCCACCGCCAATGGAAAAACAGGAAAAATGGCAGCCAGGTCGAATGGCTTGATGGCCATCTGACTAATGCACCATCTCCGAGAGCACCACCTGTACTGGATCTGGCCCTGGTGGGGAGTTAGGGGGCTTCCCGCTATCCTGCCATGGGGGGGGGGGTAAGGTAAGCCATTGGGGTAGCAAGGCAGTGGCCTGATGTGGAGATGTGTGTGGGACGGACAGCAGATGGAGGAATAGGATGCTCAGAAGTAAGGAGCCGACTGGGTGCCAAGGGGAGCATAAAATAAGTTAAAAAAAAAGGTGGGGCACCAAGCTACAACCTGGGCTGCACATTCCATGTGGCCAGCTGACCCCCCCCCAGTCTGTCTGCCCTGGGCAGCAGACTTCCCTAGTGATAAGGCCAAAGCTATATGCTCTGTCTACATCAGTGGACACCTTGATGTCACAGCCTGGTGCTGCCCTGTCTTCTGACACTGTCCACAGTGTTAGTGAGTGGGGTGGCATAAGCCATGATGTCAGGGTCCCTACTGGTACTGTTTGTGATATGGAGAGAGGGACCAGGGCCAAGAAGAGTCCAGTTGCTGAGGTGGAGGTGGTGATCTCTGCCTCAAGAAGCCCTTGTGGCTCCGGGGAGAAGGTCAACACCACCCCTGGTGACAGACGCAGCACTGATTCTGGTGTCTGTTCTGTCCAGCTCCTGATGCTGCTAATGGTGTCAGGGGTGGGGACAGACTCAGGGACGAAGTCAGAACTGGTACTGGGACTGGGACTGTAGGCAGTGCCACCAGAGGGGAACTTGTGTCTAGTCCAGTCCCTTGCTCTAGGTCTGGTGCCTGAGGCAGCACCGGCATGGGGTTAGAGGATGGCCAGGGCATTGAGTTCTCTCGAGACCCACAGGTGGAGACCACCACTGTTTAGGATCGGAGCTTCCCCAAGGGGACTGAACGGCTCCACTCTCCTCATCTGGGGATGTCCCCAAGGGGCATTGACCTGGTCGTTCCTCTTGTGTAAGTTGACCTTGTTCAGGTGGTTTTGCCAAGCCCTCCTCTTGGGCAAGGTCATCAGAGCATTCTTGCAGCACAGATATAGGCTCTGGAGCCTCTGACTCCCACTTCCCTCTCAGGCCTATACAACCTCTGCATGAATTTCCAGTCATCATGGACCCTCTAGGGCCAATCATCTGGTGTCAGCATAGACATGTGGCTAGTGCCTTGTACCAGTACCATAGACATGCTGAGTTCAAATACCATGTCTAAGTCCAACCGGGCCCTTGGCACCACCCACTTCCATGTCCAGTGCCTCCTCTCCATCAGTGTCCTCCTCTGAGGGCATGGAATCCTCTCTCCATATGTCCTTGGCCTCTGAGTACGCTATGTTAAGAAAATATACTTTATTAATTTTTGGGAAAAAAACACGTAACCGAAACAAAGAATAACAAACAATGTAAACAGTAACATAAAACACATACCCTCTCACTTGTTCCTTTCCTCACTGGTAAGGAAATCACAATATCATCCCCAGAAAACAAACAAGGCACAATTTTAACAATATTAAAATTTCTATGCTTCTGATGTGTAGTCCAATAAAGGAAGGACAGTATCCATTATAGCCCGTTAATGTAAAAAGCTTGTGGTGTATATTGTAAGGAGGCAGCCATGTTTTCCATTCTCAACACTGACAATATTTATTTATACCATTCTAGAAGTGACAGTGTCACCTGGTCTAGCCAGCAACATAAAATTACATTTCTAACCACCGTAAGCATCAATGTAAAGTGAAACTGACAACTGGCAAGTAGGGGTTTAAGATCAAGTCCTAATAGACATCTGTCCCTCGTAAAGACACCCTCTAGTTCCAGCATTGGGCTTCTGAACTACCTGCCATAAAGGCCATGCTTTCAGGCAGTCCCACAAAATGTGTAGTAGGGTGCCCACCCACAGTCCACACCAAGTGCATGTAGGAGAATCCAAAAGACCTCTGCTATGCAGTTTCAAGGGGGTGCGGCAAATCTTTTGTAAAATCATAAACTGCATCAGTCGGTAACTATCCATAGTAATACAGGTAAATGTATGTGCATGTTTCAAAATTTCCTCCCATTACACTGGGGTAAGCCTCTGCCCCAATGCACTGGACCAATGTTCTGAATGAAAGCCATAGCAGAAGGTGATGGACTGGCGGAGGGCATAATAAATACCTGAGGTCGCATGTCTTTGAGAGGCCAGCTGTCCAAGTTGTTGTAAAGACAAAGTCGGTTTAGATGAATCTACCTGTCATCCTGGTGCTCCTGCTAGCACATGTCGCACCTGCAAGAAGGGGAAAATGTTACGTGTATTGGCAGTGTAACATTGTTGAAACTGTTCACACATAAGCCAAGTTCTGAACATGTGTAATACCCTTGTCCACCCAATCCCATCTATAAGCCGTTTATATCCCCTATCTTTAAATTAGGATTATGTCAAATCCGTTGAGACACAGGACAGCCAGGAGAAAATGTCAGCATTCAACACAACTGTCATATATAGATAAAGAGGTACCAATAGGTGATTCAAGAAGACTACGGGGCAGTTTGACTTAGGTCGTATATAATAAAGCTTCCATGGTAATACCCTAGTTCTGCAAAGGTCAGATTCTATTACAACCCATTGCGGCGTGTAAAACGCTTTTTCCGTTCCATCCTCTGTAGACCATCAGCAATATCTGGCTCCCTGTGTGGCATGGTAATATATGTAAAAATCTGGCATATTAAGGCCCCTAGCTGCCCTGTGTGCTGCCAATTTTAAAGAGCAACCGACACGAAAATGTTGTCAAGTACGGCAGCTCATCTCGAGGAGCTGCCTGCCCGAGGAGTTCATAGTAGGCTAAATGAAATGTTTTTATGCTGGTATTATTTAGAGATTAATCATAGTAGCTTTTCGATCTCAATTCCGAGATCACGCCAAGTTCTACAATAGCGCCGCAGCCCCTCCCCAAAAAATCAGCATTTTGATGATGCAAAGTAGGAACTGGGCTGCATGGTGCTAAATGGAGAGGCACTACTACTGAAGGTAGTGCCTCTCTTCGCAGACTTATTTGTACGTTTGGGAGCAAGTGTACATGTTGGTGATTATACATGCAACACTGCCTTTCTTCACTCATTATTACCCGGGTGGTCATTTTGTGTCAGGTAAACAATGACTAGTTCGGACTTCATATGAAGCTATTGGAAGTAATGTACACTTGCCTCCAAAGTTACAAATATGTCTGCAAAGAGAGACACTGCCTCTGATAGCATTCCATGTCAATTAAGCACCATGCAGCCCTGCTCCTTACTTTGCAGTCATCAAAATGCTGATTTTGGGGGTGGTGCTGCAGTACTACTGTAAAACTCGGCACAATCTCAGAATTGAGATAGAAAAGCTACTAAGATTCATTTCTAAACAATGATAGCATAAAAAAAAATTTTGTTTAGCTTCTATGAATTCCTTGGACAGGCAGCTCTTTGAAACAAGCTGCCTGTCCCAGACGTGTCAGCAGCTTTTTTAAGTAGGCTTGTCTTGGTTTCTGTCCCTGCCAAAAAAAGGTGGACATCGGAGAATGCAAACAGTTAAACCACGAAAGAGGTAATGAAATAGTAAGCATTTGAAGAGGATATAGCAAAGGAGGTAATATGTTAATTTTAATAATACTGATACGTCTCCAGAAAGACAAGGGTAATTGTCGCCATCTGTCCAGGTTCTGTTGTATTCTCTGTACTAAGCTAGTAAGGTTGTTTTTAATCAGTTGAGAAGATGATAGAGACAATTTAGGCGTACCAGAGTTTCCTGACAGACATGTTGCAGGCGCTGGACATTGGCACAGCTGTCACCTGCAGTACCCTTGCCTTACAGCTGGGACTTTTTGGAGCTTTCAGTGATGCTAACTGTCATCCCTTCCTGGCCCAGAGCCTAAAAAGAATGTTTTAGGCAGTTTAGAGACATTCCTTCACATTCCCTCTAGCCCCAAGGGCTGTCCAATAAAGATATTGTGCACACATAGGCTCTGCAAGTACAGTGGCTCAGCCCACCTCTGGGATTCAGGTTATGTAGACCCTGACAGCACCTCGTCATGCCGTGTGTGACCCACCTCTCAAAACTGATTCTGCTCAAGCAGATGTTTTGGGCAGGATGGTGTTTTCCTCAGCTTGCACCATGATGTGCGTTGCTGCACATCAGGCACACCAGGCATCTTACAGCAAGTGCCTGTAGGCGCACTTAGATCAGCTTCTAGCTGTCATGCCTCATTTGGAGTTAATTGGGCAAGCCATTTGCCTTTCTGCTAAGGGCCCAGAGTTGGCAGGCACCAGACAAGGGCACTGTACAATGCCAATAAGGTGGCTTCCAGGCTGCTGGGAACCAGAGTCTGCATTCGGTGGATGGTGTGACTTTGCCTTGCGCAGCTGGCACCTATTGCCCTGCTAAAGGTACTTAATTACCAAATCTTCTTCAATGATAGCTACCTCCATCAAGCCACATCATAGCACTGTAAGTCATCTGCATCAACACCACCCAGAAATTTCTGCTGACTGGGGCCGCCCACGTTGACGTGCCTCGTTGGTGCCTATATAACATGGGCGTCCCCAGCATGCCTCAGTTCTTTTTTCACCTTCAACCGCTCATCCATCCACCACTGTTGAAAAATGCCATCAAACTTGCTATTGCTACATATTCTAGTTTTAAACTTCTCTTTTATGCCACCACTACCAGAAAAGGAACTGTTGTTCTACTGTTGCCCCTGCGGCGATGTTAAAATTCATAAAGATGATGACCACTCCATTTCTATCCATTGTCTCGACAGAGACCACAATGTGAAAACCTGCTCAGTCTGCCAAAACTCTAACCAGATAACCAGGAGACATTGGAAGAAAACTTTATGAAGTACACGTAAAACTAAAAGAAATGGAGAAAGAGTTTAACGTGAAGGTGGCTTCACCGCTGTGACCTGCTTTTGTTCGTGGTTTGCCGTTGACCCCCATTCCCTAAGGTCAACGGCATCCATCGCTGACATCAAAGAAAAAGGAGCAAGTCCTCAAAGTCAACAGATAAACATCACCACTCTGAGAAGGAGGAGCAGCATATGGAAGAGGCCACTTCCCCAGACCATTCCCATTCACCTTTATGAAGAGATAAGTATGTTGAAAATGATGAGTCCCAGGCTCTAGCTATGGGTCCTGCCGCCCCCAGCCATCTTTCAGACATGAAGGTCGAGGTCTGGCACTGGCTTGCCTCCCCTGCATGTGAATTCACAGCCCATACTGCCATCAGCTGTCAACAACTTCTTTGGGGCCAGTCGATACACAACTCCTATACCAGATGATATCGGAGCTCTTTCAGCACCTGTTGCCACTGTCACCACGGTCGGCACCCTTGGCTGTGCCATTTGTTGACCTACCATCAACGTCTCTGTTCTCAGTCCCTGCCATCATGCCAGGCCCTAAATAGCCTATATCTACGGGATTCCCATTGATGACTTCTTCTCCATTGTCTCCTCATCCCGTCGACCCTCAGCCGATGACGGTTGACGATGAACTGGAATATAATCTGGAGTATATGGAAGAGAAGGGAGAGGCCATTGATGAAGAAAAGGAAGCAACTGCTGTAGGAAGGCTCAAGCTCTACTCTTACTTCTGCTCGGAGGAAAACACTCTTAGGTCTCCACCTGAGGATGACTCATTTCAGGCCTTCCTTAAACAGGTACTGGCTAAATTATGGTTTCAAGCTGAGGAGGAGGATTCTTCCAAGACATATCTCTGAATTCTGGGAAATGCCTGCCTCCCCCCCCCCCATTATTATTCCTCCTCTGCATTCTGCATTAGATGATTCCACTTTGGCTGCCTGGCATAGACAAGCTCAGTTGCCTGCAGTTCATCACAGCCTGAAACAGATTTAGTGGTGATCATGGCTGCCCATGACAGATTTAAAGCATCCAAAATCATTAGTTGTCTTCTTCCTGGTAAGGAGTCATGGAAGTTGGATGTGATGGTAAAGAGGACTTTTGCTTCTTCTTCCCTGGGCTCAAGGATAGCAAATTATCAGGTTTACATGATAAAATATCAGAATTGCCTTTGGAAGACTATGGCCTCCTTGAATAAAATAACAGAGGGCTGGGACAAAATATTGGCCTAGCAGACTATTGCTAATGGACAAGAAGTTGGAAAGCACCTGCTTAAGTCTGCTTATGATGAGGCGGCCTGGTGGTGCTGAGGGTTGAGGTGCTGGACACAATACCTTGTGCCACGCCGGTGACCTGGGTTCAGGAACGGACTCAAAGTGCCGGGGTTTGGCAGGGGAGGGAGAGGATTGAGCGTCCAGAGGACTGCTCTCCTCTGCTGGGGTGGGTTGAGGGCTTTCCGTTGCTACACAGTGGCCTCCGGTGGAGATTGGGGGCACTGCAGGAGCACAGCAGTAAGAGGGGTGGAGTGGCGGCAGATGTCAGCTTGTTCACATGTGCAGACGTCATTGCATGTCCATCTTTCGGGGGAAACACAAGCAGAAACCCCCGGTGGCTCCAGTGACGCAATGGTGACCCCAGGAGATGATGCCCACATCCCACCACTGGGCTGCCTTCCGTCGGGTTCCTGTCCCCTTGAACCAGCAGCAGGACCGGCTGTCTAGATTTCAGACAGGTCACCACGCAGGTGTGGTGGTCCCACCCTGGGGGGCTTGGATCTTGGGGTGCTGGCCAGTTCTGTGGGTTGGGGATGGGAGAGAACTTCTGGCAAAGGAGCTTCAGGCAGGGAGTAGAGGCCGACAAGCTGTGTGGGTACACTGGAGAGATGCCCTGGGTCCCGATGCAGAAATAGATTTTAAAAAAAAGTCTGCTTATGATGCCTCACATGCTGCTGCCAGGACTACTGCTTTTAGAATCTGCCTTCGCCACCACTCTTGATTAAGGGTGGCTGGTTCTGCCTCTGATGTACAACGTGTGCTAAATGCTCCCTTTAGAGGAAAGCAATTAATTGGCAATGATGTAGAAAATCCTGAGACCCATGATGCCCTAGCTATCCATCTGACCCTCTCCTTCACTCTCCCAGTCTTCATAGCCAGCATACATTGCTGCCCAAATGTCCATCCTTCGGTTGTGCTAGACTTCATAACCTCCATCACTTCCCTTGCTCGCTCTGGGGAATTAGTCATCCTAGGTGACTTCAATATAAATTGATTGTCACCTAAAACTAACAAAACTAAAAATGAAATCAGAGCCCTAAACCTCTTCCAACTGATCTCCAATCCCCCCCCCCAAACCACAAGACACAACAACACTCCCTACTCGACTGGGCCCTTACCTCTCTTCCCCACTGCGTCATCGCCTCTGGCATCCTCCCTGATACACTCAGTGACCATAACCCAATATTCTTAGTTAGGAAAGTCCTCAGAACTAAATCTCCACACAAAACCATTCAACCGTGCTCTTTCAAGTCTCTTGATCTTGAACCTCTCTTGAGTAACCTTGCCACTTCTGACTGGTCCCCCCTAACCTCCTTCCCCTCAGTTGATAAGACCCTTGCCTATTTCAAAGAAGTCTTGTAAACTGAAACACCTTTGCTCCACTCAAACAAACCAGAGTCAGAGGTAATCACTTACCTTGGATAACCCCTGAACTTCTGGCCTGCCTCAGGGCTAGGGATCAAGCCTGGAAGCATCATAAAGTTACCCAGCATCCTAGTGACCTCACAAACTACTGCATGCTCAGAAACGCTTGCACAAGGGCTACAAGGTTAGCTAAGTCTGAATATTTCAACTCTGTCATCACCACCAATATAAATTCCCCTTCAAAGTTCTGGAAGGTGGTTCACACCCTATGTACCCACTCATCTCACCCACCACCCCTGGTACTTGAAGTAAATAGCTCACTAGTGTCAGACCCACCAGCTGTAGCTGTGGAATTTAACTCCTACTATACCTCCTGTGCCACTGAGCTTCTGAAATCCCTCCCCTCCTACCCTTCCCCCTCCCCACCCTCTACTGGTGTGCCCCCTCCACCACCCTCCCAACTTCCCTTCTCTTTCGCTACTGTAATCCCAAATGATGCCGTAAGTGCCCTCCTCACCATCAGCCCCTCTAAAGGTGCCTCCCCTGATGGCCTTGACCCAAAACACCTCTCCCTCTCCGCTTCAGCCATTGCCTACCCCCTCTCAATAATCTTAAATCTCTCATTCTCTACTGCCTCAGTCCCCTTTTCATAGAAACATGCTATGGTCCTCCCTCTACCTAAAGGGGGTGACCTCTTATCCCCTGGCAACTATCGCCCCATTTCTCTCCTTCCTACCCTTGCCAAGCTTCAAGAACACATTATCCTTTCCCAACTCACCTCTTTTCTATCTGACACCTCCTTTTTCACCCCTTTTCAGTATAATTTCAGGAAAAAACACTCAATCACCACCTCTCTCTCCCCTACAGCTCACAGACTCCATCCTAACTGAGATGGACAGTGGCCAAATTACCTCTGCCATTTTTGTTGACCTGGCCAAGGCCTTCGACACTGTCTCTCATTCCCTTCTCCTCTACTCACTCATGGCAGCTGGCCTATCTCCCTCTGCCACAAACTGGTTCAAGGCCTACCCTATTGGCAGAACCCAGTCGTTAAGATCTTGGACACCACTTACCCTCCCCTCCCGATTACCACTGGAGTCCCCCAGGCTTAGTATTAGGGACCCTCCTATTCTCCATCTTCTTAAATAACCTTCCCTCTGTTTGCTCCCCATCCTCTGCTATACATATATATGCCAATGATACAGTCCTGTATGCATCTGGCTCCTGTCCTGATGAGGTTACAACCAGCTTACAGCAAGATTTTGACAAGGTTCAGTTCTGGTATGCTAACCATCAACTTTTTCTCAACGTTAAGAAGACTGTCTCCATGACCTTTGGCACAAGGCAGAGACTCTCTAGGCTTCCTTCCCTACCCACTTTCCACACCCTTGAAGGGACTTTACTTGAGGACACATCCTCCTTCAGTTACTTAGATGTTTGGTTGGACCAGCACCTACACTTTTCTGGACATATTGATGCCATCCAGAAAAAAACTGCATCCCAAGCTTGGTGCCCTGTTCAGGAACCCTAGTTGCATCCCTCCTATGGCTAGGCGTGAACTTGTTCAGAAGTTGATATTGCCTATTTTCAACTACTGTGACATAGTCTATGGTGCTGCCACTAAGTTCTCCCTGGCCAGACTGGACACCCTCTTCAATTCCTTCTGCCGCTTTGCCCTGGATGCCCTCCCTCACACCCATCACTGCGATCTTTATCGTGCCCTATTCTTCCCCTCTCTTACAAATAGGTGACTCTCCCACTTTGCTAAATTCACCTCCAAGCACTGGTTGGGTGAGCTCCCTTCCTACCTCACCTCCTCCTTTATAACACTCCCCCACCCTCTCATTCTCTTGGATCAACTGACTCCCGTACCCTGGTTATCCCCCTCAGAGCCACCCAAATTGGCCAATCCAGTTACTCTCACTGCCTCCCACAAATTTGGAATTCCTTTCCACCTCAAATCCGGCACTTATCCTCCGCCTACTCCATCAGCTCTGCCCTCAATAATTACCTTCCACCTAGCTGCTCCTACCATGTCCCTCCGTAATTCTGTCCTCTGAGCGCTGGACAAACCCTACCTCTCTACCCTCACCTTCATTTTACCCTGTGCACACCTACCCCCAAATCTCTAGCCCTGCTTCCCCCAAATTGCTCCCCCCTTACTGACCTCCATTGATCTCTCACAGAATGTAAAAGACCCCGAATGTTCTCCATGCATCCCTCTCCTACCCCCCACAGAGCTTGTATCTCTGATCTACTCCCTTCCCCCACCGTCCTAAAGGGGTCTCCCTGGAACACTGCCTTATTCCCTTCTCTCTGGTCCCACCAGCCCCTCTCAGGGTTCCTTGCATCCTGAGGGGGTCTCCAGGGACATGACTCTTCCCCCCAACTCACCCCCAATTCCTTTCACATAAGCACTTGTTTACTTATTAACCTGGCACTTATTATTGTCCACTCTTTCTACTCGTTGTTCACAACATTATTTGTAACACCTGCCTTACAACTGTATGTTAATGTTGATCTTGTAACTTGAATGTTTAATGTCTCACTCCTATTGTACCCCTTCCCCCCAGGTCGCACCGGGAGATGAGCAACTTGTTGCTCAGTGTGCCTTCCTGGTGAAACATTTCAATAAATAAATGCATAGAGAAATTTACAGTCCTCAAAAATGACTTTATGGTCTCTGTATATTTTGAACTCTAAACCCCAGGGGAAGGATGGAGGTTCATTTTGAAGGCCCTATGTCTATCCTAGTTGTGGTTATTCAAGAGGCCCAGGACATACATAGTTCCCATAGGCCTGAGCCTTCAATTTCCCAAGCTGCAAACCTGCCTCCTGATGTCTGTGCCAGGCTTACAAAAGGTCAGACAATTAGCAGCACTTCCCCCCACCCCACGTGCTTTCTGATTCCCCCTCTCCTTCCTCTGGTCATACTGCACAGGAAGTCTTGGTGGGAGGCCAAGTCTCCCCCTTCCTGCAGAAGTGGAGGGGGAGCACTACAGATGTCTGGATGCTGGAGGTGGTTCATCAAGAACATGTCCTAGAGCTCCTTACTGTTCCTCCAGTGACCCCCCCCCCCCCATTGCCCAACAGATATCCTCCAGGACATCTTGCCTTCCTGCTGGAGGATGTTCAAACTCTCCTTCACAAGAGGACTTTGGAACTTTTCCCAGTTTCAGAACATAACCTTGACTATTATTCCCAGTATTTTCTGGTAAAATGGACTGGGGATCTAAGGCCAGTACTAGACCTTTGAGGACAGAATCTATTCATCGAATGCAAAAAGGTTCTGAATGGTCTGTCTCTGTCCCTTCTCCCCCTCTTGCTAAAAGGGGATTGGATAGTTGTTCTGCACATGAAGGATGCATACCTTCATCTAAAGAGCTGCAAGTCACACAGAAAATGCCTGTGTTTGATGCTCTAATGCTCACACTACCAGTTTTATGTCTTGCCCTTTGCTTTATGCTCTGCAGCGCTTGTCTTTACCAAAGTTTTTGCTGCGGTGGCAGCAGCCCTCTGCAGGGAGGGCCTCTGTGTTTTCTCCTACATAGCCAAGTGGCTGTTGAAAGCCTCATCTCAGGAAGTGATAGTCTATACACTGTTTCATACCCGACAGTTGCTCGATCAACTGGGTATACTGGTAAACAAACTGAAGTTGGTCCTGGCAGCGATTCAGTGGGATACCCTTAAGACAGTGTTGCGTGGGGATGTTATTGCTTATTCATCGAGGAAAAATAAAAAGAGAGAGGCACAGCTTATTAAGCTCCAGGGGGAGTTGAAAGTACTGCAGTCTTTATATGCCCAGGGGGATGGAACTGTAAAGGTACAACTACTAACAATAAAACAAAAAATTCAAAAATACCTAGATCAGAAAGTAGAGCAACAGCTCTTTTATCTCAGACTCACAGCACATGAGGGGGGCCCTAAAGGAGCCAGGAATCTGACCCGTAAACATAGAATGCATTAGGCTAGAGCCTGTGTTATGGTCATGGGGGCCCTAGGGGGGCCCTAAAGGAGCCAGGACTCTGGCCCGTAAACTTAGAATGCATAAGGCTAGAGCCTGTGTTATGGCCATGCAAGACCCTACTACAGGGAAGCTAGAACATCACCCTAAGATCATTAGATGAGTCATGGCTGAATATTATCAGGATTTATATAGGGCAGAGTCTGAAGACCGTAGTCAACAGATAGAGGCATACCTTAACAACTTAAAGCTTCCCAAATTGACTGCCTCCCAGATAGATATTTTGAGAGCCCTCACTACCTTGATTAAGAAAGAGGGAGTGTTCCAGAGAGCTAAGACCCAGAGAACTCCAGGACCAGATGGATATCCGTTGGAGTTCTATAAAACTCATAAAGAAGAAATACCATTACTCCAGGCTATCCATGAGATACAGGAAGGAGGTATTCAACTACTACCCAATATCCTTACTCTCGACACTAAGTAAAGTGCTAGAGAGGGTGGTGTATTCTCAGGTCATGGATTATGTGGAGAGACATAATATCTTCACCACGGCCCAACATGGCTTCAGAAAGAACCATGGAATGGACACTGCCCTGCTTAACCTTACCACTGAAATATTTTCTGCCCTTGATAAGGGATTGCTCACCCGTACGATTTTTATTGATCTCACCAAAGCATTCGATTTGATAGATCACCAACTACTCCTGGCCAAACTGAGACAGATCGGTCTTGACTCTCTGGCAGTACAATGGTTTAATGATTATCTCATGGATAGGTCCCAATTAGTTAGATGGCGGGATACCATATCTGACAAGATCAGAATAAGAGATGGTGTCCCTCAGGGATCTATCCTGGGACCATTGCTGTTCTCCCTATTTATTAACAAACTGCCAACCTTCTGCATAGATGCAAAGGTCATCCCCTATGCAGATGACATAGTTATCTACAGGTCAACGGAGGATCCTGGCGAACTAAACAGAATGCTATCCAAAGACCTACAGAACCTGGAGAAATGGCTGTCCATAAATAAACTTGTACTGAACAGCAGAAAAACCAAAGGGATGCTGTTTGGGCCTAAAAGCCTTGGACCTCATAGACTGAATACACTAAACCTCTCTCTATTGTCCAGGGCATGGGTGGAGGTAGCAGATTCACTAACATACCTAGGTCTCACCATAGACCAGGAATTCACCTTCAAGACCCATATTGATCAGCTATCTAAAACACTGAACCAAAAGATTGGTCTCCTGTACAGACTCAGCCCCTACCTTACCCTGGGATCATGTGCCAAGACTGCTCTTGGTACCCTGCTACCCAAACTACTGTATGGCTGCCCCGTGCTCCTCTCTGCTAAAAACACTGAGATGAGTAAACTTAGGACCCTGTACAACAGGATCGGCAAATTTGCTGTACTGGCACCCCAAAGAGAACACCACTGGCATGTCCTGCAAGCCCTAAACTGGCCCACCTTGGAAGGTAGACTACAATATCCATCATTATGCCTAGCCTATAAACTCAGACTGACTACTGCTCCACCTAGTCTGGCAGAGTTACTACAATCTAAAATGAATAGCAGACATTAAGGTCCTCAAGCAGACAGCTCCTCAAGGTTCCCCGGACACAGTCCTCGCAAGGATCCAGGGCCTTCTCGTCCCTCATTCCTCCCATATGGAACATGCTTCCACCTAAACTCCAAGTATGTGAATCACTAGGGGGCTTCAAAAAGGGACTTAAAACACACTTGCTGGAATTAAACCAATGCACTTGTAATTGTTGAATTTCAACTTTGAGCCTGTTGTTTGCATGACTTTTGCATATGACAGCTGACCTTACCTAATGTGTATAATAGAACTAACAATAGTCGCTTTATGTAGTTTGTTCATAAAATGTTCGCTGCCTCTCATGAAATGTATATAACTGTATGTTGATGGATCTAATATAAATGTTATATCCTGTTGTACTATGTGTAATTAATTCCGGGTCTCCCCTGAAAAAGGGGCTAATACTGATCTCAGTGGGCCTACCTGGTTACCAAAATTAAATAAATAAATAAGTACGCAGTGATATCTGCCATACTTAAACAAATCAAAAACCCTACCCTACCCTACCCTCATCATACAGGCCAATTTCAATGTTAAATTTTGATTATAAAATGTATATGTCTGCTCTAGCAAATAGACTTGAAAACATCATGCCTTTGTCGATCAGTCATGATCAGGTGGACTTTATTAAGGGACGACAGGTTCATGATGCAGTGCGACGAACACATCTACTTAAAGAGTATGCAGCAACACATTCGATTCCCCTGGCACGCATTGGATTGGACGCTGAAAAAGCATTTGACAGGGTGGCCTGGCCATTTCTGTGGGCTACCTTGTCTAGTTTTGGCTTTCCCCTGGAGATCATACAACAATTGCAAAATATGTATAAACACCCTCAGGCTTACTTAAAATTAGATGGCTCTATCTCTGACCCTTTTCCTCTACAGAGGGGAACTCATCAGGGATGCCCTCTCTCACCCTTGTTATTTGCTCTGTATCTCGAGCCATTAGCCCAAGCTATTAGAGCTCACCCGGAGATTGAGGGCATACCTATGGGAGGCACAAACCATAAAATGTCACTATTTGCGGACAACATCCTTCTCACTTTGTTCTCCCCAGATATATCAATCTCAAGGGTCTGGGAACAACTGGAGATGTATGGTAAAATCTCCAGGTATAAAATTAACCAACAAAAAACAGAGGTACTACTGTGTAACTACATCCCTTCCCCTGCTTTAAAACGTGCATTTCCCCTTAAGTGGTATAAACGATCGATGCGGTACCTTGGGATCCATCTTACTAAAAATTGGATACATGCAGATATTGCAGATTTTGAACCCATAACCCAAAACATAACTGAGGACCTCACACGATGGTCACAGATACTTTTGAGTTTCCTAGCTCGAATAGAAACTATTAAATAAAACATATTTCTCTGGATTTTGTTCTATCTGCAGACACTCCCATTATTTCTAACACAAACTTATTTTCAAGCTTGGAATAGGTTGATCTTTCACTTTATATGGCAGGGGAAACCTCCCAGGATTCGGTACTCTCTATTACAGTTATCAAAAGACGGAGGTGGGTTAAATTTACCGAATCTCCTGAATTATACCCGAGCTTCTAAATTAAGGATCTTACTCTCCTAGGTAAACCCCAATTATATTATGCCCTGGAAACAGTTTGAGATAACTTGGAATGGCGTAGAAGACCTGACAGACTGTCTCTTTGGCCATCCTCCTGGATGCATACCTTTCTCTAGATTCCCACAATATACTGCAGAGGTGTTTAAGCAGTGGCTGACTGTACTCAATAAAAGATTATTGCCCATGGAGGCACTTTTTCTGAGATCCCTTGCAGTGAACAATGCCTTTCCACCCAATTCTTTGGATAGATCCTTAACCCGATGGTATAAATATAATATCAAACATATTTTTCAATTATTAGGCCCACAGGGCCTTAATTCATTTGTCCAGCTCCAGGCTCAGTATAAAATACCCCAGGGCTTCTTTCATTAGTATTTGCAGCTAAAATCTTATGTGCAGCCAATGGAGGAAACACTGGCAGCAGTGGCTGAACCCCCCCCACCACTAATAATAAAATTACTTCTATCACAGAGACAAGGTACCACTCTAAACCATGGTATCAGCCTGGCCTACCTTGCTTTGGGAGAGAAACCAGAAGACTACTGAGTCGATTAGAGCCCATTGGTCCTTGGAATTGGGGACTGACTTACCAGTTACTAACTGGAAGATGGCCTCCCCACTTATGCTTAAGGCCTCGAGATCCCTATATTGGAAAGAGTTTGCATGGAAATTACGATATAGATTTTTCCGCACTCCTGCTGTGGTAGCTAGTTTTACAGGTGATCCTGAAGGAAAGTGCTGGAGGGGATGTGGAGCAGTACATGCAGACCAGACTCATATATTTTGGAATTGCAGCATGCTGGATCCTTAATGGGGGGAGGTAGTGC
Organism: Neoceratodus forsteri; assembly: GCA_016271365.2. NCBI lineage: Eukaryota > Metazoa > Chordata > Ceratodontiformes > Ceratodontidae > Neoceratodus > Neoceratodus forsteri. The sequence goes on from JADMNL010000022.1 coordinate 494,991,447, forward strand.
AGGAGCTGGTGGCAATATATGAAAACCTAGGTCTTTATACCTCTGGGTATATACTGACAGCTACTACCCCATTTGGTCTAAAAGTAGAGAAGAATGTATACCTGCAAACTACATTGCTAATATTGGCAGCAAAAAAGGTAATGACCAGACTATGGAGAACGAATAGGCTGGCAACTAAGGGAGAGTGGCTAAACTTGACAAGAGAGATATATAGGATGGAGAGGATGGCGGCCAGAGTAGGGGGTAGAGTGGAGGTATTTGATACAAAATGGAGAAAATGGATGATGTATCAATTAAGCACTTATTCAGACTCTGTTCCCTGAAGCTAATCAAATCAATACTGGAGAAATGTTAAAACGAGACTTGTCCAGTTCATGTGATTAATTAGTCCTAATGCTGGGTGAGTTTTTTTTTTAAGTCCAATATATAATTTTATAAACCGAACGAATATATCTATGTAAAATGTCTTGTATAATGTATAAATGTCCTTGTGCCTATTAAAAATGTTATTATAAAAAAAACAAACTGAAGTTGGTCCTTAACCCTTTCCAGAGGCTCCAGTACATAGGGGCAGTTCTGGGCATAGGTCTGGGACAGGTGTTTCTGTCCTTTGACTGTGCTATGGCACTAGTGGCCCAGGCACAGCTGGTATCATCCAGCAACTATGTCTAGACCATATGCCTTCTAAAGTTAATAGGCCTGATAGCAGTTGCCATACTGACTATCCCTCTAGCCTACCTCCCCATGAGTATGCCTCAGTGTCTCCTCAGGGTGCAGTGGGCACAGCATTCAGATGAGTTGGCATATTGGAGTATATCATACAAGTGACTCCTCCACTCCATCACTCCAGCCTGGAGACAGGGTTCCTGTTCCTCTGGCCATCCTCCCTCCTGGTGATGACCATGGATGCCTCAGGTTCATGTTGGGGTACCCATCTGGGTCCCCCCAGAACTCTGGGGCCAATGGACCCTTCTAGGTATTGTTCTGCACAGCAGCACTCCGGAGATGAGGGTTGTTCTGCATGGCCTACAGGCCTTCACTGCCCTCCATCTAGGGAACCAGCTACTGATGCATACAGACAATATTTTGGTGATGTATTATATCAACCAACAGGGCACAGTGTCATCAAGGCACAGGTCAGGAAGCATAGGAAAATCCAGGAGCAGTTGTAGAATTCACAAAAAGTATTTTATTTGTGCTAGCAGTAACAATAAAATAAATAAACTTGCTCTGTACAACTATTTACAAAGATAAAATAAAATAGTGAAGATCCATCAGAGTTTTCCTTCGATGTCTATGAGTCCTTTCTGCAAGCAATTGCAGCTCTGTCTTATAAGTCCATCCAACCTCCCATTCTTAACAAGCATCTTCCAAAGTGTTCTTGTGTGTTTCAGGCAGGTGTTAGCAGGAACACAGTGTACCTGAGCTGAGGCCCCTTTTCCATAGCTCTTCTGCAAAAGGCTTAAAAATTGCACTCAGGTAACCTCTTGAGTCTCCAATACCTTTTTGCAATCATCTCAAACTATAATTATATAGATTTTAAAAAGTAACACTATATAGTTTCTAAACAAAGGGATCCCAGTATCAGTTACATCTCCACATAATAATGTGCATATATTTTTATACCAGCAGATATGCAAGGGAGGAAAAGACAAACAGCAAGGGAAGACTGAGAGACAGCGAGGGACAAAGAATTGTGAGACTGTCAGGGTTATGAAGTCCTAGGTCCCACAGGAAATTTTGATTGTGCAACCAGACAGACAAGAGACAAGATAGGAAAGAACAGAACAGATCCCTGCATTCAAGCTCTCCATAACAAGTAGGACAGGGTCCTATTCCACCCTGTCACATACACCCCCCTCCTTAAGAGGGAACCTGTTTTATGAAACAGGTTTCCAAAACTTTCTATTAATTCTCTACTAACGTTTGCTGCTAACTTTCAGAAATTAAGCACATGTGCATTATCCATTTTTTCTACAACAGTACAGCAAACAGTAAAGTTTAAACTCATACATTTGTTTTTCAACCTTCAGAACCCTCAATTCCTGATCCATATCTTGACAGAAAATCAGCATTACTAGTCTGTTTACCAGATTTGTGTGTCACATTGAATTTAAATGGCTGTAGTGCCAGGTGCCACCTTGTGATTCTGGAATTGTTATCTTTTATTTGGTTAAGCCAACAGAGAGGATTGTGATCTGTTATAAGTACAAAGTCAGTTCCTAGCAAATAAAATTTAAGGGACTCCATGGCCCACTTTGCTGCTAAACATTCCTTTTCAATAGTAGAGCACTTTTTCTCTCTGTCTTGCAACTTCCTACTTATGTGCAGAATAGGATGTGGCTTCCCATCTATATTTTGACTCGGCACTGCACCTAGGCCTACCTCTGATGCATCTGTTTGTAACAAACATGGTTTCTCAAAGTCTGGGCTTCTTAAAATAGGAGCTGAATGTAATGCAGCCTTAATGGCTTGAGAAGTTTCATCACACTCTGGGATCCATTTCACATTATTTGGGAACAGTTTCTTCATGAGTTCAGTGAGGGGAACAGCTAACTCAGCAAAGTTGGGAACAAATCTCTGATAATAACCAGCCAGCCCTAAAAATGACCTGACATGTTTCTTTGTTTTAGGGACAGAGCTGTTAGCTACAGCTTCTATTTTAGAAATCTCTGACTTAACTTTTCCATTTCCCAACACATAGCCCAAATATCTGGTTTCCTGCATGCCCAATGCACATTTGGTAGGATTAATAGACCTGCATTTTAGATAACTTAGACAACTGCTCGTAGGTGTTCCAGGTGGCTTTTCCAGTCTGGACTGTACACCACAACATCATCCAGGTATGCAGCACAATACCCAGTGTGAGGAGATAAAATGACATCCATGTACTGCTGGAATGTAGCTGGCGCACCATGTAAACCAATTGGCATGGTGGTGCACTGATAGAATCCAACAGGAGTGGCAAATGCAGTTTTTTCTCTAGATTCTTTAGCTAAAGGTATTTGACAGTAACCCTTGGTGAGATCAAGGGTACTGATATAGTTTGCACTCCCCAGTCTGTCCACCAAATCATCTATTTTGGGCATAGGATAACTGTCAAATTCTGACACTTAATTAAATTTCCTAAAATCAAGGCAGATTCTAACACCACCTTCTTTTTTGTTTACAATTACCATTGGAGATGACCAAGCACTCCTCAACTCTTCTATGATACCCAGTTCTTTCATTATTTGTGCTTTCTTAACCACATCCACTCTTAACCGCTCTGGTAACCTGTACATCATTTGTCTAATAGGACAAGCATTCTTTGGCTCTATTACATGCTTGACCCCTTTTGCTTGGCCTGGTACTGTGGTAAAAGTACTGTTAAATGTCTTTAGCACATTATGAATGTCTGCAGTTTGTTCTCAGGTTAAGGAAACATTCACTTTTACAGCATCAGCATTTACAGTTTGTTCCAGTCTATCATAAGCTACATCAGTATCTTCCTTATCGGTTTCTGGTAAAACTAGCAAAGCAGCTTTTGGCATTTTTCAACCCATTTCTTGAGGAGGTTAGTATGGTATATCTTAATAGGATTTTTCCTGTCAGGGGTCTCAATCTCATAGTTAACGGTGCCAGTATGTCTAAACACTCCATAAGGTCCTTGCTACTTCATTAACAGTTTTTTTTCTGTTGTGGTAACAGTAGCAAAACCTTTTCACCTGGCTCAAAACCTTTTTCTTTTACCCCATGGTCATAATATACCCTTTGCTGGTTTTGGGCCTCTTCCTGATTACTATGGGCAATTTCAACATATTTTGCCAGCTTCTTTCTTAGGGCACACATATAAGAAGTAATAGATTGTTTCTGAGTGGGGTTATCTTCCCACATTTCTTTTATCACATCCAGTGGCCTTCTTGGCTGCCTACCATACAGCATTTCAAATGGTAAAAACCCTATTGATGCCTGTGGCACTTCTCTGTAAGCACAAAGTAGGTAAGGCAAGTATTGGTCCCAATCTTTCCCTTCCCCTTCCCCTTTTACAAACCTTTTTAATATGCATTTTAGGGTTTGGTTAAAATGCTCAACAAGACCTGAGGGTGATGGGGGAAGTTCTTATGGCAGTGATACCTAGTATTCTATACAGCTCCTTAAGTAATGCAGCACCAAAATTACTACCTTGATCAGTAATGATTTCTTTAGGTATGCTCACTCTGCTGAAAATTGTTTGCAAGTTCTGCTGCCACTTTTGAAGCTGTAAAAGTGTGCATTGGAACTGCTTCTGGGTATCAAGTAGCATAGTCGCGTACTACCAGGATAAATCTATTACCCTTTTTACTTTTGTCTAAAGGACCAACCACATCCATTGCAATTTTCTCAAAAGGCACATCTATCAAGGGTAGGGGCACCAGGGGCACCTTGTATTTTCAAGTGACTGAGGCTACTTTCTGACACTCAACACAGGAATTACAATAGGTAGCAACATCTTCATGGATTCCAGGCCAGTAAAATCTATACAGCAATCTGGCAAGGGTGCAATCCCTCCCTGAGTGACTAGCCATAGGACTATCATGTGCTATCTGTAACAACTCTGTTCTATACTTCTGTGGCACAACCAATTGTTTTGTCTGATCCTGTGTCTGAGGTTTAACCCAAACTCTGTACAGTAACTCATTACATTTTTTAAACATTGGTCCATCCTGTTTTGGTTTCATCCCCAGTTGCTTAAAATAACCCTGGAGAGAAACATTGTTAGCTTGTTCTGAAAGAAAATCACAATAAGTGATCAGTTTAGTTTCAGCATTTTCATATGTTAGCCCCTTATGTCCATCAGTCATTTGTTGTCACAGTTTCTTCAGGCATTGTCTTTCTTTCCTGGATTTCCTGATCTTGGAGGTGTGCTCAAACAAGTCCGAATCAAAATCACTGAAAGGAAAAGTGTTCCCACCATTTGAGATTTTCTTTGCCTGAGCTCTTGTTACCACTGCTGTTGAAACTGCAGGGTTCAGTTCCTCTGAGATTAACTGAGTAAATCCTGGACAGTCATTTCCAATAATCATGGGTACCAGTAACTTAGGTACTACCCCCACTTTCTTTTGGTGTGACACACCCTTAATGGTCAGAGTCATTTGAGTGGTGGGATAGTATCGAGTGTCCCCATGGATGCAGATGACACCAGTACCTGGTCCTTTTGCACAGTGTTTTCCCAGCACTTCAACATGCACTAGGGTCTGTCTGCATCCCAAATCAGTGAGTCCCTTCACAGTCAGTTAAGTACTTGCCCCAATTTGCTGAGGACAAATCTGCTCCAGTGCCACTCTCCTTACTATGGCAGTTTCTTGCCATATGGCCTTGCTTATTACAGTTATAGCAAATAACGTCTTTGGGCACAGATTTGTTACCCCCACCAGAGTTCTTATCAGTCTTTGAGTTTAAATGGGAAAAGGAGTATCTTACCAGTGCTTGACTGTTACCTTGCTGCTGTGGCATCTGTCTGGCCATTTGGTAGTCCTTGGTCAAAGAAACAGCCTTTTCCCCACTTTCTGGTCAGTGTTCCTTTATCCAATGCTGCACATCTGCAGGCAGGATGTTAATGAATTTCTCCATTGCAAATGTATTGATGATCTGTGGGACTGTTTTACCCTCTGGTTGGAGCCATTTTATCAGGAGTTCTCTGAGTCGGGTAAAGGCTTCTCGAGGATGGTCAACTGAGTCGTACTTCAGAGATCGAAATCTCTGCCTGTAGGTTTTCTCCTGACATGTCATACCTTTTCAGTATTTTGCTTTTCACCAGGTCATAGTTTTCTGACTGTGCAGTGTCCATATTGCTGTGAGCAAGCTGGGCTTTCCCTATCAGGTAGGGTACCAATCTGATTGTCCGTTGCTGCTTTGGCCACTGGCAAGCTGTGGCAACTCTTTCAAAAGTTGTCAGGTATGCCTTGATATCATCCAAGGGACACAACTTTGTAAGTTTAATGGCTTTTAAGTTGGTTGTCTTTTGTTACTCCTCTGGATCTGTGCCAGATCCTCTGCCTTTGATAGCTTGCAAGGCATCCAGCCATCGCTGCATCTCTTCTCTCCTCTGCACTTCTAAATGTTAAATCTCTTTTTCTCTCTGCTTCTCCATCTCTTTTTGTTGTATAGCCCACCATTTGAAAAAGTCCATCAGGCTTTCAGGTTCTGTCACTGCCTGTTATTTTTCCATAATTTGTGCTGGCTGTACAATCTCAGCTTGGACTTCTGTCTCTGCTAGTTTGGCTGCCATTTTCCTGGTAACCACTCCTGGACTTGCTGCTGCAGAATCCATTCCTTTCTCTATGCTTCCCTGGTACTAGGTCCAGCACCCACACTCAAAATTCCTGGCTAAGAGTATGCACGCCATAAATCCCACTGCTAACACCATCTGTCATCAAGGCACAGGTCAGGAAGCATAGAAAAATCCAGAAGCAGTTGTAGAATTCTCAAAAAGTATTTTATTTGTACTAGCAGTAACAAAAAATAAATGAACTTGTTCTGTACAACTATTTACAAAGGCAGAATAAAATAGTGAAGATCCATCAGAGTTTTCCTTCGATCTCTGTGTGCCCTTTCTGCAAGCAACTGCAGCTCTGTCTTATAAGTCCTTCTAACCCCCATTCTTAACAAGCATTTTCCAAAGTGTTCTTGCATGTTTCAGGCAGGTGTTGGCAGGAACACAGTGTGCCTGAGCTGAGGCCCCTTTTCCACAGCTTTTCTGCAAAAGGCTTAAACATTGCACTCAGGTAACCTCTTGAGTTTCCAATAACTTTTTGCAATCATCTCAAACTATAATTATATACATTTCAAAAATTAACACTATATAGTTTCTGAACAAAGGGATCCCAATATCAGTTACATTTCCACATAATGATTTGCATATATTTTTATACCATCAGATATGCAAGGGAGGAAAAGACAGACAGCAAGGGAAGACTGAGAGACAGTGAGGGTCAAAGAACTTGGAGACTGTCAAGGTGATCAAGTCCTAGGTCCCACATGAAATTTTGGTTGTGCAACCAGACAGACAAGAGACAAGATAGGAAAGAACAGAACAGATCCCTGCATTCAAACTCTCCACAAAAAGTAGGACAAGGTCCTATTCAACCCTGTCACACACAGTACATTTGCACACTGTCTGCAGAGAGGTGATAAGAGTTTGGCACTGGGCATTGTAATGTGACATATTGCTACCCATAATGTTCCTGGCCAGTACCCTGAATGCACAGGCAGATCGCTGTCATTGAGGCACAGGTCAGGATGCATAGAAAACCAAGAGCAGTTGTAAAATTTGCAAGTAACATTTTATTAGTATCAATAACAGGAAAATAAAAAATAGAAATTGTTCAGTATAACTTTTTACAGAGGCACCTCTGACGGAGTTATTTAATTCCTCCCTCCAAATGGGACATCCACAAGAGCAGACCTAGGGATGAGCCTGGGAACTATAGACCGGTAAGCCTGATGTCAGTGGTGGGGAAACTACTGGAGAGAAAAGTGATTCTAGAAGGCTTGCAGGCCATACAGAATGGCCCTTATCTCTAGGACATTTATGTGTAGGTAACTCTCCACTATAGTCCATGTACCTTGGATCTGATGAGTCCCCAGATGAGCCCCCCAGCCATCCCTGAAGCATCCTTGGTGAGGATCTGATTAGGGGAAGGGATTAGGAAAGGAATCCCTTTGAGCAAGTTGCTGGGTTCCATCCACCACTGAAGCATCTTCTTTACTGATGAGGTTACTTAAACGTTCTGTTCTAGGTCATTGGTGCATTGGTCCCATTGGACTCCTAATGTCTACTGGGGAATCCGCATGTGCAGCCTTGCCAGGGGAACCATGACAATGGCTGCTGCCATCAGACCCAGCAGTCTCAGGAATGTCCTGGCTGTGACATACCTGTTGCTGTAAACTTCTGGGCCTGCACTATCAGGTGGTCTGCCCTGTCCTCTGGCAGGAAGGCTGATCCCTGAGCAGTGTACAGTATAGCTCCTATGTACTGGAGGCACTGACAAGGAGTCAAGACTGACTTAGGCAGATTAATCATGATCTCTAGTGCATTAAAGAGCTGTCTAGTGCATGCTAGGGTACAAGATAGTTGCTCCCCGAACTGAGCTTTGAGCAACCAGTCATCCAGATAGGAGAAGATGTATAGTCCCTTCTTCCTGAGGGCTACTGCCACTACCGCTAAGCATTTGGTAAAGACCTGTGGCACAGATGACAAGCCAAAGGGCAATACCCATAACTGATAGTGTTCCCCCAAAACAGAAATGTGAGGTACTTCCTGTGAGAAGGGCAACTGATGTGCCGGTAAGCATCCTGTATGTCTAGGGAGCATATCCAATCCCCCTGTTGTAGTAGGGGCAGTAGGCCTTGGAGAGTTACCATCCTGAACTTCTTGCACTGAATATAGAAGTTCAGATTTCTCAAATCCTAAATGGGCCTCAAGTCCCCTGTGGATTTGGGGACTATGAAGAAGTGAGACTAGAACCCCCTGTTCCTCTGTTCCCCAGGAACTGGTTCTATAGTCCTCTTTTGCAGCAGCATGCGGACATCCTTCAGTAGCACTGAAATGTGGTCTGGAAGGTAGTTTGAGTGATTTGGAGGAAGGTCTGGTGGCAACTCCAAAAGTTCTAGAGCATGGCCTTGCTCTGTGAGTTGCAGGACCCAAGCAACTATTGTAATCTCACCCCACCTGTCTAGATGAAGGAAGAAACACTCCCCTACCACCACCTTCTGGAGTACTGGGGGGGTGGAGGTCTAGTAGGGAGTCATGCTGAAGCTGAACCTGCAGCAGCAGCCACACCTCCACCTCTGGGGGCTTTACCTGTGATGGAGGTAAGGACATACAAAGCTGCTCCTGCTCTGCACTTGCCCTGCTGTCTGGCCCCCAACCTGGGTCTATGGGTGGCACTCCTTTGCCTATGTCTTGGCTGGATGTGGTAAAGGAAGTGGACTGACCAAAGAGTCCTCCCTGAGGATTGAAGGTCAGAAAGGATATCCTGCACATCTGCCCCAAAGAGCTTGTAACCTCTATAAGAGGCATTCAAAATGGATTGCTGGACATCACTTGCAAATTCTGACACCCTAAGCTAAGAATACCCCCTGAGGCAGATGCCAGCCACAGCTGCTCTAGATGAGGCATCAGAAATACCATAGGTAGACCTCCAGAGGTGCTTACCTACATTAGCCCCAGTCTGGAGGGTCTTGAGCATCTCCTGTTTCTGGGGACCCTCTGGAAGGGCCTGGGCTGATGCTTTAGCCTTTTTCCAGAGGGTATTCTGGAATTTGACCATATGAGACTGATAGCTATGCTGAGGCCCAGTATGGCAGAGGCAAAGGTTCTCTTTCCCGTGAGATCCAGCTTTCTTGACTCTTTATCTGGTGGGAGAGAGCTGAGGTGTTCAGACACCTTGGACCTATTGTGGGCTGCCTTAATCACAATCAAATCTGCCTCGGGTTGCCTGGTGAAAAATGACTTTCCTGATGGGGCCTGGTATACCTTGTCTGCCTTTCTGGGCATGGCAGGGATCAAGTTTGGCCTGTACCAGGCAGCCAGGGTGGTATCCTCCAATGCAGCCAGTAGAGGAGGAATTATGTCAGGTGGAGAATGTAGCAGTTCTAGAAACTCCACCAAGTTTCTCTGAGTAATGTCCTGCTCCGGCGCATCAAATCCCCTTGGCAGTTTAGAGCCGTCTCATCATACTGAAGAAAGAAGGGTCTTCAAGAGGAGACCTAGGGTATATAGTGTAGAGTCCACACTCCTGCTGGAAATGGTGGAGCCAGATCTATCAGTGCACCCATCCACATCTTCCTCCTCCTCCTCTTCTTCCTCTTGTGGCATGAGGTCAGGTATGTATTCCTGATCCTTGTCGACAGCTGAAGGCTGCAAGGAAGGAAACAAGGACATTGATGCCCTGGAGTGAACAGGGCACATCGAAAAGACAGGTGTCAACTTGGAGGCTGGTCTGGTAGGCCCCGGTGTCATCAGGCCTGAAGGAGGCACAAGGTGCTGTATTATCTCCACTAAGGAGGAAAGCACCGTCTGCACGTTGACAGTGGTCCCCATCATAGGACACTTTGGGACCTCTACAGGAGAGATAGAAGCCAGGACATCCATGAAGTGCCTTGCAGTGTTAACTGGGGTGACCAGAGTTTTGCCATCACTGGGTGATTGCTGGCTGTAGGAGAACCAACAGAACCCACTGCTAGCCGACCTTGAAGAAGCTGAGGACTGGATGGCAGGGCTTGCAATGTTGGTGGGGGTCATCAACAGCCCGGATGTCGATGAGCCTTCACCAGCTGGGGGAGGTCAGGCAGAACTCACTGCCAAAGTCGATCCTATGGGAGCAATGGTTCGAAGGCAAGAGGTGTCACTGCCAAAGCAGATGACAACACTGTAGCAGTCAGCACCACGGACAGCGGCAACTGAGAGCAGACAGGGAGGATTTATCCTTACTCCACTCCCTCTCCCAGTGCTAGTGATTGCTTGAAGACTTGTTCTGCGCCTTGAAGGAATGGGAACCCAAGGACTGGGCTGGTGGTGCAGAGGAGCTTCTTGCCTGGAGCTCTATTTCCATTCTGGCTACCTTCTGATCTAGGAGGAAAGACTGCAGGGCTTTCTGGTGGTGTCGCGGGGTAGCTTGGTTAAATTTCAGGCAACTCTCACATGCCTTGGCATCGTGTGCCTCTCTGGGACAGCAGACACAGACATCGTGGTCATCATAGGAGAAGATTTTTCTACCACACTCGCAGTAATGAAAGAGGTTAGTGGGATCTTTTGTCGACATACATGAAAATGGAAATCACTTTAGAAATAAAGTGATAATGTACTAGGGTGAAAGAAAAATAATGTCTAGAAAATCGAAGATTAGCACTCAACTGTAGCGGTGGCTTCTCCGTGGAGTCCAGCGAGTATGGTGGATGGCAGGAAAAGAACTGAGGAGGGCATGGGGCCACCCATGTTTATGTAGTGGAGGACATCGATATCTGATGTCATGGTGGGTGACCCCTAGTAGACTGCTAGCAAAAATGTTTCCATGTGGTCCTAGCATCCAGTGGCTATAGTTCCATTGGTGTGGCCTGATGAAAGGGATATCCTCAAAGAAGACAAAAAAATTGCAGACTGTTTTTTTTCAGTTTTATGTAAAGCTGTACTCTTCAGAATGCTCATCCACAAAGATTTAAAGTTACTATGATAACTACTGTCAACCATTAAAGCTATCTGATGCAGAAAGAGAAAGCATAAAGCAGCAGTACTAGTTAACAAAAATGTAAATAAGTTGGTTGGAAGTTAGGACAAACCAAAACATCAATATGTCTGATTTTATTTTTGCTTTATTTCATTCCTGAGGCAACACAGAGGATTTTGAAGTTCATAAACGTAATTAGTCATTTGCTAGGGCCACCATCATAGATGTAAACAGATCAGGGTGATGTTGTGCCGTTGAACATCAGAAACATTTGCTGTTGAGGCAATACCCTGACATATTTGTATTATAAATACAGTAGTTGCAGTTGGTATGTGATCTCTGAGGAGAAGATTTTTGAAAGTCGCTGAGGGCTGCCATCTTTTTTTTTGCAGATTCATACAAATTACAAAAGTTATTATTAAACACAGTCTTAATTTAGCTGATTGAATTTAAAATTCCTGAATGGAGAATCTAAGATTATCAGGAATACAATAGTGTTAAAATAAGGTAGGATGACATTTTTTGCTGGCTAACTAGTACTGCTACTTCATCTGCCTTAATGACACATGAAGAGATTAAAAACACCATACAATCTATGGCAAAGGGGAAATGCCCAAGTGAGGATGGTTATATCATTCAATTTTATACAGTGTTCTTATATCTCTTGCTTCCACTTCTTGAATTCCTGTTCCGGAAAATTCAGCAAGAAGTCATACTCCCAGAATCATTTACCAAAGCACATATGTGCTTAATTTCCAAGCAAAGAAAAGATCCAAAATATGTTACCTGCAAGATGTCCTGCATCCCTACTGCCCCCACCGACCACTCTGCTCCACCGATGAGGGGATTGCTAGAGGGTCCCAGGGTCTGGTTGAAGACATCTGGGGCCTGAGCCTTTTCATTCGTGGCCCCTACCCTATGGAACTCTCTACCTCGTCGAATACATGAGTACCTGACTGTGGAGAGCTTCAAAACTGCTCTAAAAGCACACTTGTTCAGCCTGGCTTTTTAGATTATTTATTTTGCTGCAAGATTATTGGATGAACTGTATGTTTTAATGTGATATTTATTGAGTTTTTAACTGTTAAGAGCTATGATCAATGTGAATAGCGCTATATAATTAAATTGAATTGAACTGAAAATGTTCAGAATTACAGACCTGCAGCAATATTAAACAATGAATATAAGTTCTTAGCAAAAATACTTGACAGTAGTATTGTTCAATATTTAGGAAAGTGCATACATCAAGACCAAACTGTTTTTTTTCCAAAAATATCTATTCCTACAGGAATCCACAATCTTCAGTTTATCAGAAAACATCTAGATCAAAAAAGATAGAATCCATTTTTATTCCCCTAGATGCCTGCAATGCATTTGATATGGTGGAATATGATTGTTTGTTTTACATATTAAATAGTTGGTGAGTTCCACCCAAATTCATACAATGGTTAAAAATATGATATAGTTCCCCAAATTCTAAAGTAAAAGTCAACAATTTATTGACAAAAAAGCTTAATCTGCTTAAAGGAGTTAGACAAGGTTGCTCTCTCTCTCTCCCATTCTTTTCGTTACTTAATGAGATTAGAGAAAAAAAGGAGATTTCTAGTATAGAGGTTTGAGAAGTGGAAGTGAAGCTTAAAGCATATGCAGATAAGATACTCTTTTTTTTTTAACAACTTTCTTTATCCTTCTTGGCAGGTTGCCCGGTCGTCTGCCAACCTACCGGACTCGGGGTTGTTTGGGGACTTGTAGCGCCATGCATGCCCCAGCAGAACCCCAGAGCCATCCCAGAGGCTCCATCCTTGGATGGACCCCGACATTACTTTTGTTTTCTCCCCTTCAGTCTTACTTCCTGAGACCCCAGAAATGGTGGTGCATGCACATGGAGGTACACATGTGCACTGCAGCTCCAGTACCAGCCTCTTCCGCCCTCCCTCGGCCTAATGCCGGCACTCCTCAGAGCGAAGCAGTCACTCCGGCCTCCACCAGAGGGCAGCCAAGCTCCGAGGAGACCGAGTTGTCCCTCCCGAGGCGGAGGGCTGCCAGTTGGCAGCCACTCGCATCCTTTCCCTCCCCCCCGCTGGCCTCTGATGATCCAGACTCGTTCCCGGACCTGGGTCACTGGTGTGACATGAGGTGTGGCATCCAGCACCTCAACCCTCTGTACCACCAGGCCGGCCAGATAAGATACTCTTGATTCTGGCAAATCTTAAGCACAGCTTGCATACCATAAAGCAAGTTATAAAACAATGTTTTATGGTTTTAGGATATAAAGTTAATGAACAAAAATCAGAATTAATACAATACTACCATCCATTGATACAAGAAATGTTATTTGTTTTTAAAGCAGTGTATAAACCAGAAGGGATGGATTACCTAGGAGTAAAAATGATCAACACTTTATCAGACATGTTTAAATAAATTATATCCTCTTATTAAATAAACTAAAATGTAAATTACAAGGTTGGCAGCAGCTACTATTATTAATCTATAGAAAAATAAAGACATTAAAAATGCTGTTCATTCCTTTTATATCATATCTATTCCAAGCATTATTTATTGTCATACCAGATCACTGGTTTAATAAAGTCATTAAAATGTTTTAAAGAATTTCTTTGGAATTCAAAACACCTACGCATTGCCTGGAATAAATTTTGCTTTCCTAAAGAAAACGTAGGCTCTTCCTCTTGTCAATCTTCACCATTCATTACTGCTGGGTGTAAGCTGGAGGTGCACACCTGCCAAGGAGCTTTTTTTTTTGGAAAGAGTCGGTGCCGATGGCCGTGTCCACGAGGCTGACACACTGCGTGGTGCTCGAGGGTTGGCCGTTAGGCACTGCAGACTCCTCCTCCTCCCCAGTTCTGTTTTCTCCCACTGTTGAGGTAGCACCTGCTGTGCAAGTCTCCAGAAGCTGCTGTGTCACAAGGCCTTGCCTGCTTTTCGATGTTGTGTGTTCCTGCCATTTTTCCACCATCCCGGTTCTGAGTATCCACCCAATGCCATTGATACCCGGTAAGCTTGTTCCTTTTAAAATTTCTTACCCATGGCGCTGGGTCTATTTCTATAGTTTTTTTGGTAAATTATTTTTGGTGTCATGTCTGGTTCAGGGGCTAGGAAGAAATCTAAAGTGGGCCATGCCCCCATGCGTCGGTGATAGGTGCCCCTGTGGCCGGCATTATTCCATAACAGACCGGCATGATGTCTGCCTTCGTTGCCTGGGTCCCAACCATGATATGGATAGAAAAACAGTAAAAGGGTCGCTCCCTCGAGTGTAGATGCTAAGTGTCCAAAGTCTGAATTAGAAACAATTGAGGACCCAGCACTCAAGTGTAGCCACAGATTTAAGCAGACTCCAATATCATTTTCAGGAATACTTTTAATGTGATCCACAAACAGTACATGCAAGAAAATGGTGTAGCCCAGGGAGGCTACCCACTAGCCCAAAGACAAAGCATCCAGTTCGGGCATGAAATGTTAGGCTAGTGGGTAGCCTCCTTGGGCTACACCATTTTCCTGCATGTACTGTTTGTGGATCACAAAAGTATTGCTGAAAACGATGCTGGATTCTGCTTAAATTTGTGGCTACACTTGAGTGCTGGGTCCTCAATTGTTTCATGATATGGATAGTTGTGATGACTGTTTCTCCATGGACCACCACATTCTTGAGATCCACGTATTTAATGTTGGCAGGGGCCCCACTGACTTTCGGAAGATGGCGCTGTTCTAGGGATGCCATGGTGAGAACTCTTGACTCTGCCTCTGGGTCCCCTCCTGGGTTTATATGGCCCAGTGAAGAGGAAACCTCCTCTTCTGATTCTAGCCTTGTGGTAGAGAAGATTTCTTCTGCGGTGTCAGAGGAACTGCTCGGTTTCCTGTGGAGCCAGGTTCGGAACACCGCTATGTTAGTCACCTCCACAGAGGTGCAGGCTCCCCCAGTGTTGCGGCCCACAGCTGCTGGGTCCAGCACAGGCAGACCCTTGGTGCTGCCCACCAGTGCCACCTCAGATCCCAGTGCCATTTGTGGCACCAGTGATTGGGGCGGTGCCATGGGTGGTGTTATGTCCCGAATTGGCACTGTTGGCAGGGGGGGTTCCCGGAGTCACTAGTCTGGTGATGTGTGTGGTCTCCTCCTCTTCAGAAGGGGATGACTCACTGGCCAATCTGGACTGGTGCCACAACTCCTCAGAGTCAGGGAGCCCCCTGGATGTGACATCAGGCACCCCAGTGCTCATGTCCCAGGGACCCCGGATTCTGTGGTCTCTGTGTGCCCCCATGTCAATGCTAATGTTGGGGGCTCAGCAGTGGATAGCAGTTCTGGAGTGCCTGGGGTGATGGCTCTGAACTTGGAGGCCGGGGCAGCTGCCATCTCTGGTGCTGTCCTGGCTACTGCAGTTGGGATGGGGACCTCCTCTTCTGTGGCCTCCCTTGGGGGGCCCCTTAGCACTGGGCTCAAGGAAGAGGGCAGCCTCAGAGTCTGAGGGGTAGAAAGGCTGGGGTGAAGCATGGAGGCCCTCTTTCACTACCCTGTGGGAGGTGGGGCAGAGTTGCAGTGTTGAACCCTGCTTCTCCTCCTCTGAGACTCCAGAGGTGCCCTTAGTGGGCAGCACTGGTGTTTGCCCTTCTGGAACCATGCAACCCCAGTCACACCACAGGGGAGAATCCCCCTCAGGGCTCAGCCAGGATTTGTTTTCACATTTGCAGCATCCACTGACTGGGTCAACTACCGGATCTCCCTGTGTGGAAGGATCTACCGTGAAGTCTCAGAGCTCTGACAGAGGCCGGGCACTTTCAGTCAGGTGCCCTTTCCCAACCTCTCTGCAGACACCTCCCCCCCCTCTCTCAGACCATGTGGGCCCTATGGGAACCCTTAACCTGGGAGCTGTTCAGGGCCATTGCAGTGGCCTTCCCTAGGTATGTTAGAGCCATGGATGAGCAGGTCTTTCACCTGTCTCCACCACTGCAGGAGGACTCTGAACATCTGGGCTCCTCTACTTCCTCAGCTCCCTCATCTGAGGAAGAGGAACATGCCATCCACCTCTCTTCTGATGCTGATTTCACTGAATATCAGCGATTCCTTTCAAGGCTGGTTCAGGAGCTTCATATTTTTCATGTGATAAGATGCAATACCAAGCAGGGGACGTACTTCTTTTTGAGCTAATTCAGTGCAAACCACCTGGTGGTACCTTCCTGGCCTATTCCCTTCCAGGAAGCATCAATCCCCATCTGGCAGTCACCAGCTGCCTCATCCCCAGCCCCAGCAGACTGCAGGAGGTGGTACTGTGCTCCCCAGGAGTCTCTTGGTTCTCTGCCTCACCCACCCTCAGGGCTGACAGCTTTAGACACTCCTTCCAGGCTACAACACCTGGTGCATGACCAATCACCAGATCCAGATTCCACTGAGTTCAACCAATGGGGAAGAAGAGTTTTCTGTTCAGCTTGTGTGCCGCTATGCATCATATCACATCAGACTCACCACGCTGCCTACAGTAGGCATCTGTGGTCAATGCTGGCACAAGTGCTAGCATCATTGCCTGATTCGGAGGAGTAGGTGGCTTCCAGACTGGTAGGGACAGTGATCTGCATTAGGCGGATGGCATGGCTTCGTCTGTCTAGATTGTCACCCATTGTCCAGCGTAGGGTTATTTTGTCCACCTTCTGGGGGACCCGTCTTTTCTCCTGCAGGGCAAGGAGGAATTTACAGGGGTGTCTTCTGACCCCCCCCGGCCATGGGGGACACCACCTCGGCCTGACCAACTTTAGGCCATGTATGACCTAGTATGGCAGTAGGGTCTCCCCTTCTGCGTCTCCCTGGTAGGAGGCTGAGGGAAACTGTTCCCTCAGGGCAGTGCCAGGTCCCCTCCAGGGGTCTTGGTACTCACCCAGCAGTAATGAATGGTGAAGACTGACAAAGGGAAGATATGAAAATTACATACCTACTGTTATTCTTGATCTTCTCTTGTATCTTCACCATTTATTACTGATTCCCACCCACCTTCCCCTTTTGGGCCTCAGCTCCTGGGTACCGCCTCCACCCTGCTTGCACTCCCTGTCTTCAGGGCCAGTTGAGGGCAGAGTCCCCCTGGTACCTCAGGGCCTTCTGTTTCTTTCTCTAAAGTCACAGAGTGCCCAACCTAGGAGGGTGGCGAGTAGGGTCTTCACCCTGGTTTTGGAGGGAACTCCCTGGGGTTCTCAGCGTGGTACACTGTGGGGTCCATTCCATGACTTGGCATGGATCTGTTGGTCTGTTGTCAACTCATTTAAGGGTGGGGACTTTGTCACTGCATCCTGTGGGAGGACCCGTAGGGACTCCCCCCCCTTGTTCCTTTTTCTCTGTCCCCTGACTTTATAGGGGTTGTTTCTGGACAGAGCCCTTTCCTGTTTAAGGGTTTTTCCCCCCTTGGCTAAGCCCTCAGGTGGTAAGCTAGAGAGGGCCATGCTGCAGGACTTTCATCCCGAATGTGGGTTTGGAGTAGGGAAGGTCAGACTCTACCATGCTTATATTATCCAAGGCCATCTCAAATTCTTTTGTTCTGGACCTATGTCCAGTGGTCCCTGAAGCTGATGGGATCCTTGCACCTATGTCTTCATACCGCTCAGGTTTTTGAGGCTAAAAATAAGCCAGTGGTCTTCTGGCTGAGCACGGTGGAGGTCTGATTTTCTTCCCCTATATCATATATCTTCTCTTCTCTTTCCTTTCTCTCTCTTTCACTCTCTCTCTCTTTCCTGTGCTGCTACCTAGGAGCTGGGGTCCTAAGACCAGTTAGAAAAATTCTATTCGCTCTGTCCTCTGGTCAGCTTATTCCTTTTTTCAGTTTATATACTTTCCTTTTCCTATCCCTCGGCTCTTTTGCCTCACCTTTAAATTTCTCTATCTCCCTTTTTTATTCCTCTCTGGCAGAACAGAACTGGGGTGGAGGAGGAGGAGTCTGCGGTGCCTAATGGCCAACCCTCAAGCTCCACACAATGTGTCAGCCTTGTGGGTGGCACCATTGGCGCTGACCCCCGCCCCCCAAAAAAAGCTCCTAGGCAGGTGCACTTACACCCAGCAGTAATGAATGGTGAAGATACAAGAGAAGATCAAGAATTACAGTAGGTACATAATTTTCATTTTTGCTTATCCAGACCCCCAAAAAATACTACATTACTGTACATTCATAGTTAAAAAATGTGATGATATGAGTTTACGAAGAAACATATGACAATAAAATTAATAATAGCATTATAAATTATGAGATGCACTCATTTATTTCAATATCTAATATTTGGCATGCACCTGCAGCATGCGTTAATAATGAAGGTAGTTTAGTAACTAATATTAGACAAATAACTAAAAAATACATAAACAAGAATGAGTGATCAACTAATAAATTCATTTCTGGAATTACTTGGAATAATCCAAGCCATAAAATAAATGGAAAAACAAGTCATTTTTCTACCTGGAAAAGGTGTCGTATACAGATGGTCAAAGTTACTTATAAATTACCAATTTATACAATGGGATGTATGTAAAATAGAATACAAGTTAGATCAGATAGAATGTTTTAATTATTTACAACTTAGGAACATATTCAACAAAGACTTTTCTCACTGGGAAGGAGCTCGCAGTTCAGTAAACATACAAAACCAGTAAATTAGAAAGTATAAACAAAAAAATTGTGTTGTTTTCTTGGTTGTACAGGATTATGCACATGGATGTCAGCAAACTTTAAAAACCAATAAGAGAAAAATGGTCAACAGAAATCAGTAATGTTATACTGGAAGCACAATAGAACAACATCTTATACTCAGTAAACAAATATAAATCATCTACAGACAGGACACTACACTATAACATCATTAACAGAGCCTATTATAGCCATCAACGTTACTAAAAATGCATGTTATTGCATCACACCAATGCTGGCACTGTAATGAAGTGAAAGCCAATTTAGATCATATGTTATGAGACAATAAGTTGATACGGGAGTGGTGGCAAGAAGTTTTTTTTAGTACTAAGACACATTTTACCAATAGATATACAATTTAATTTTTTGCATCTAATATTTGATCAAATAGAATGTATGACAACAGACAAAAACTGGAAAGAAAGTAATATTCATAAACCATTTCCTTATATGGAGTGAAAACAAGTTTTCATAAATGGTTTATACGACTTGAATCATTTTAAAAATGATGGGTAACTTTGGCAAGTTTATACTAAACCCCTTTAGGATTGGGAAATAATTTACTTTTTATTTTGATGATGTATATAAGGCCAACAAGTAATATAATTATTCTGATACCACTATATTGTAATGTCGCTATTATATATTTATTTGCTTAATTAATTGTACTATTTACACTGTTTTTCATGTGTATTTCTATCTTGTACATGCAATTTTTTTTCAACTCCTTTTCTAATAAAAAATAATTTAAAAATGGCCTGCTATCATCTCCTTTTCCTCTTCAGAAGGGTATGAGGCAGGGGTGACCCCTCTCCCGACTCCTGTTCTTACTTGAAATTGAACCACTGGCAGAGGGCCGCAGGTCACGTCAGGCTTTAAAAGGAACTGCAGCAGAGTTTGAGAGGTACTTCAACCTGCTGTATGCAGATGACCTCCTGGTTCTAGTGATCTCTCCGATACCTCAGTATCCACCGATACCTCAGTATCCACCCTTATGCAAACACTGCAGAAGTTCACCAACCTTTCCAGTCTTTGGGTGAACAAAAGCAAAGCCCTTAACTAAGAGCTGTCACTCTCTTTCCTTCACACAAGCAGGACTAAAATGGGCTGCAGATGGCATTACCTACTTAGGAGTGAAGATTATCACTAATACTCTCTTTATCCCAAGGATCACCCTGACCCCCCCCATTGCAAGTTCTGTAGTCTGAATGTGACCGCTGGAAAGCACTCTTCCAGGCAGGGAAAGTAGAAGCTCTGTGTGTGGTCACCTCCTCTAAGTTACTGTACCTATTTAGCTACTTTCCCCTATCGATTCCTGACCAACTGCATTCCTTTGAACTTCTATGTAACAATAAGGGACTACCTAGAAAGGACCATTGGAGATCCCTATATTTAAGGACCACCCTAGAACACCTGTTGAAAAAGCTCCCCCCTTTGCACCCCCCTCAAGGGAATCAACAAAGTCCAAGAGGGTAGCATCTTTCAAAAAAAGAGGTGTGCAAGAACAAGGGGCACAATTTGAAGATGGGGGGGGCGGCTCAGAGGTAATTTAAGGAAGTATTTTTTCACAGAGAGGGTTGTGGATGCATGGAACGGCCTTCTGGAGGAGGTTGTGGAGTCAAAAACAGTGGTGGAATTCAAGCATGCATGGGACAGTCATAAGGCAATTCTAGGGGGTGGGGGTAGGAAGAAGTAGGCTGCTGGTTAACTAGGATCTGCAGCTTATCCATTAGGTAGGGAAATGGACAGACTGGGTGGGCCAAGCGGTCATTATCTGTCGTCAAATTCTATGTTTCTATGTAATAGTTCTCAAAAATTGATAGACTAATAGGTCAATTTCTATGAGAGGGGAAAAAACACCATGTTACAGTAGGGGAAAACTGCATGTACACTGCACCTTTGGTGGCCGGGGACTACCATGGATCAAGGGTTACCAAATGACCTTTTTGGGCACACAGACTCTCTGGTGGTTTAGTGATAAAACAAAGTGCTACCCACTTTGGGTTCAGATGGAACAACAGATAATGGAAGGCTCCTCCTAAATTGTATTCCTGTATGGCTGACATCCCCACAAAGGGAAAGCAACTTCTATGCTAGCAGCCTCCTAGAATGGATGGTAAGCACTGAGGAAACTCATGAAATCAGACCATTGCCCTATTGAACTCCTACCTGTTTGAGGTAATGCCCTTATCACAGTAGACAAGAAACCACTTAAATGGAACACATGAAAATCATGAGATATCCCGTGTCTGAGACCTCCAGATCCCATGTACCAGACAACTGCATTCCTTTGAACTTCTATGTAACAATAAGGGACTACCTAGAAAGGACCATTGGAGATCCCTATATTTAAGGAGCACCCTACAACACCTGCTGAAAAAGCCCCCCTTTGCACCCCCTAGCACTATCCCCCCACTTGTCTGGCTAAAGACCCTGAGAGGTAGGGCAGGGGCCATTTAGAGGGCTCTTAGGGTTGCTCTACCAGACTGGACTCTGACTGCCAAGCAACATTGGGAACGGGACCTCTCTGATCCCATCTCACCATGATGACTGGGCTATGTGGAAGGTGTGGTGGTGGTGTCGCCATGTACATCCACAATTCCATCACCAGCAACACCACCTCACAAAAATCCAGCCCTAACACCCCTGAATATTTAATATCACACCTTACCTTCCCCTCCTCCCTCCTCCTGTATATCACAGTCATCTTTGCCACACCCAAAATTACCACAGAAACACTTATAAAGTGCATCACCTCTATTACATCCCTGACAAGTGATGGTGAGCGTATACTGATGGGTGATTTTAACCTGGACTGGCTCGCTTCCTCTTCCAAGCCCTCCACCCAAAAAATTGAATCCCTAAACCTATCACAACTAATAAAGGAACCCACCAGATTCAACCCTCACTCCTCTAACCACACGCTTCTACATTGGATTCTCACTTCTCACCCTCACCCTCACCGTATATTGGCCACTGGCATCCTTCCAGATGCACTAAGTAACCACTGCATAACCTACTACATCAGAAAAATCCAACTTCCCCACTCCACTCCAAAATATATCAGTATCCGTCCAGTCCAATCCCTCGACACAAACATCCTTCTACATGACCTCACCCTTGCCAACTGGTCGATGTCTACTCCACTTCCGACACAGATTCCACCCTTACTCATTTCCTGACTAGATTTCACCAAGTGTGGGACCTCCACGCCCTGATGAAAAAAAATTTGAGTCAAGAAATCCCATCACCCTTGGATCTCAACACAACTACTTACCCCGTGCAAATCCCGTGGCCAGGCCTGGGCTCGATATAAGTCCTCACAATCACAAACTGACCTTCTTGCCTATAGAACCATCAGAAATAGTTGCACTAAGGCCACAAAATTTGCCAAATCCACCTATTTTAAAAAACAATTGCACAAAAATTCTAGCAACCCTTCTTCCTTCTGGAAGACAGTGCACTCTCTTATCAGTCCAAGCACCCCCACCTTCCCTCAAAGTAGATGGTACTCCCATCTCTAATCAATCTTCAGTGGCTGAAATATTCGGTCAGTTCTTCACAACCTGTGCCCTGCCTGACCATCCCTTCCCCCAACCCCTCCCGGCTCCCCTTTCACCTTCAAACAACATTTACCACTTCCCCCAAATCTCCACCCAGGAAGTTTTTGATGCCTTACACTCATTAAACCCCAACAAATCTAGCACAGACGGACTACATCCTAAACTGCTCCATCTGTTGGCAGCAGCCATTGCTGCACCCCTTGCACACATTTTGACCCTTTCAATCTTTACCAGTTCTGTTCCCATCTTGTGGAAAACAGCCTATGTGATTCCCCTCCGTAAGGGAGGTGATCCGTCGCCTGGAAACTACCGTCCCATCTCCCTCCTCTCCTCACTTGCCAGAGTACAGGAGTCACTAATATACTCAAGACTACTAGATTTCATCACTTCATCAAGCACTCTCTCTCCTTATCAATTAGGGTTTTGAAAACATCATTCCTCAGTCTCTTCCCTACTGCGTGTCATTAACACAATCCACTCAGCCATGGATGCAGGCCATATTACTGCAGCCATATATATAGACCTTGCTAAGGCCTTTGATTCTGTCTCACACACAATCCTCCTGAACAAACAGTGATTGTGTAGTTTGTCGGACCAGCGGCGGAGCTGCGCTTAATGCGTGACTGACAATGAGCAAACGTCATGTTACGTACCTACGTGCAGAGATAGCCCGAACTGGGGGGGGGTGCGGGGGATACAGTCCCCTGATGAAAGGTTAACTATATTGATTAAGTCTACTATTACGTTTGTTTTTTACATGTTTTCATGATAATTTATTTTATTTGTGGTAGTTGGGTCAGTTGACACGCATGTCTCGTTATGTAAGCATTACGCTAAGCTTACGTTTACAGCGGAAAGCGGTGTGCGATTCCCGTAGCTTTTGCGCTACGCAACCTGGGTGGTCTAACTTTCTCACAATTGCCGTAACAAACTTCACCCATTGGTCTAGCACTTCCCATCCGCTGGTTTACCTCCTATCTAATCGGTAGACAGCAAGCAGTATGAACTCCTCCCCCCCCATCTACCTATCTTAGCAGGCGTCCCCCAAGGGTTGATATTCGTCCCAGTACTGTTCTCTATTTTTATTAATAATCTCCCCTCCTCCTGCTCCCACTCCCTGATCCATATGCATGCGGATGACACTGTCATCTTCAACTCGAGACCCTCCACAAAGGAAGTACAGCCATGCCTCCAGCACGATTTCAACAATGTCTTGGCTTGGTTTAAAGCCAACGATCTCAAGGTAAACCAGAAGAAGACAGTCTCAGTGACATTCAACTTGGTTCAGAAGCTCTCAAGGCCCCAGTCCCTGCCTGTATTTCACTCTCAGGACAACTCCCCCCTAGAAACGATACAGGCCTACAAATACTGGGAGTATGACTGGATCAGCACCTTAATGTCTCTACCCATATTGACAACCTAGTCTCCAAGCTCTGACCCAAACTGGGCTTCCTCTATCAAAATAAGGACTCTCTCTCTCTCTCTCTCTCCCTGTTCGGCACATGCTTATCTCTAAGTTGATTCTACCATCCCTTGACTATGCTGACATAGTTTACTGCACTGCCCGTGCTGCATCCTTCTCGAAACTAGACACAACATTGAATTCCTTCTGCAGATCTGCCTCCAGTTCTCCACCTTGGGAGCACAACTGTTCCCTGTACTCCCCTCTCTCTATAGCCCCCCCTCTCACACAGGAGGTACATTCACTCAATGACCTTCATAGCCAAATTTTGGTTCAACCTCCATCCCCCCACCTCTCCTCCTGCCTCAGTCCTGCACCTACCCTTTATACTCTCTCACTCCTGGGATCCCTGCTCCTTCTCTATCCCCCACCCCCAAACTACGCCAGGTCAGAATGCCTTCTCCTATCACCTTCCCCTCTCATGGAATAATCTCTTCTCTGTACTCTGAAACTCCTCAACCTACCTGTCCCTCAAAAACCTTTTACACTTGCTTCTATCACCTCCCTGCACCTGCACCCCCTCCATCCAGGGGTGATCACTCCCCTCCCTATATCCCACCCACGGTATACTAGTTTCTTGACAGTCCTCTCAGGCTAGCTAATTGTGTGTTTATATGTCAAACAATGTTACACTTATTAACCCGTTACACACTTTATTTGTATGTAGACACAAGATTCACTGTTTGTTCTGCTGCTATAACTCATTAATCGAATGACTTTGTTACATTTCAATTTCTGTATCTGATTTGTGTCTGTTTCTGTATTGTTGTTTTGCGCTATGCACCCCGGGTCGCACCTGGAAATGAGCCTCGGCTCAGCGTGCTTTTCCTGATCACTAAAAGTTTAAATAAATAAATAAAATGGCTCACACAGCCTGCAGGGATTCAAGGAGCTGCTTAATCCAAAATAAAGGGTTACATTACTGGTCCAGAACTCCACAAATGTTGTATAAGTAAGGGGTCTTACTCGCTGATCAGTGCTGGTGATGCCAAGCAACAGAGGGTCACTACTACACAGACTCAGTTCCTGCTCGACAATACAAGACTTCTGGAAGGGAATTCATATCACTTCTCAAAAGGAATCAGATTCTTCTACAGTACTGTCAGCAAGGAGTAAAAGATTACGAAGCTATCTGTTCTTGTGAAGTCAGTGAGCACTGCATATAGGAACATACTGACCATTCACCCAGATTTATGTTATTAATAATATCAGGTTTATTAAAGCTCTCAGAACCTTAATAGGTCCCACACACCACCAATATTTCAGGGGTTAATACTCCTTCCTCAGAGTGGACTTTGGTACCATATCGCTGAGCGTTTCTGCGTCACAAAATTCAGTCCTGCGGTTTGTTCTCTGTATTTGTGTTTCAGTGTTGAATTTCTCCTCTGCCCTCCAGTTGTATGTAACAGCGCTTTGACTTGACTCCCCTCAAAAGGAAAGAGGGGAGTCATGCCAAAGTGTTTTTACATACAGCCAGAGGGCAGAGGAAAAACTTTCTAACACTGAGACACGAATGTAGAGAACAACAGCAGGACTGCATTTTGTGAAGCAGGAGCACTCAAAACTATGGTACCGAAGGCCACCCTGAGGAAGAGGTATTAACCCCTGAAATGTTGGTGGTGGTGTTTACGACCTGCTAAGGTTCTGATTGGTTTAATAAACCTGATATTATTATTAACATAAATCTGCATGAGTGATCAGTATGTTCCTGTAACTGTAGAATTCATATTACTTGTTAGAAGGTCCTCCGGACACTTCTACCCTAGTCCCCTCAGCTGTTTATCCTGGGGAAAACACTAATGGCCCCACTTTTCAAATTATATTAGAACAAGTGGACAGTGGCAGTCACTGCAGAGGCAAAATACCATCTTACAAAGACGGAGAACGTCCAGAGCCCCCTCGAATCTCCTCTAGAAACAGGCTGTGGGTACATTAGCCCACAACGAGCGACTTAGCCACCTAGCCTGATCCAAATACCATGCACATCCCCACATCTGGAACCCTTACCTGCCATATCTCTCCAGTGCAGTAGCCTGACACCCTTTAGGCCCTCGATCAGGTTGCAGACAATGGCTCTTTGCACCATGGTGACAGCAGTCTCCCTTACTTTACCCCAGGACCCTCACAAATATAGCAGGACAGGTTGTCACTTCCTAAACTACGATACCTTAAAACCAAACCTTAACAGTAGTTGTCATTGTATGTTTTGTTACTGTTTGAACTGTTAGATAGTCAGGTTCATGTCATTGGTCAGTCCTCGACCAACTATTATTTCTTGACTTAATGTAAAACAGCTCACATAATTCTCCTCATACACACTTGTGGTACTGTATGGGCTGACCATGGCTTAATTTGTGTCTACATTATATAATGTATCTGCTGGTGTAATTTGGAAAATGTCAATAAAGCTTTTAACCGCAAAAAAGAACTGGCATGGAAATAATATGAAGCACACTTTGTGCAGTTTTTCAAAATATCGCTACAGTATTGCTTTATTTCACTGTAACAGGAATAACAGTCCATAGGAATGAAAGGTGAAAGATTGGGAGATTGGGTTGACCTCTCTGTGAACAGAAACTGGCTCTTAATGGCCCAAACTGTACTAAACATCAGCACACCCCTTCTTCCCTCTGAAGATCCATTTTCTAACAATATGTACATTATTTCTATACTGCCATGCTGATTTTTGAATACACGACACTCATATAGCAGGAGAGTCGGTAGAGTAGATTATCTCCCTATTGCTCTTCTGTTTTTGAAATCCTGTTTCAAAGCATGTTAAATAAAGATCCACTGATCTCATTTTGATTGTCTTTCTCCCCGTCCCCCTTTAATCCCATCCGTACTGGAGTGCAGGTGCCATTGCCCTCTGGGGGACTGTGCCGTCCCATCCTTTTGTCCTGCCTGCCTGTCACTTGTCAGCCTGGCTCCTCGGAATTCACCCAAACCTGCAGGATTCCTTGTATGTGCTATTCAGCAAGGATATTAAAGTTCTTCATGAGCAGTCATTACAACTGGCCAGCAGTACAGGGCTGCCACATGCCTTTGTTAGCACAGCTTTGGTACAGGAGATTGAATGCTGTAGTGAGTGTTTGTCTTGTCTGCTTTGAGGGTGTATTTTCATACCCTCCCATATTCTCCCACGTCTGCTGAAGCACTTGAATGGGAGAAGTTAATGCCAGTGCTGTAGGACTGGCAGCTTACTTTTCTGAAGTCCTTACCCCATCTGTAACCAGGATTGGGATCATCAGATGCCTCCATTGCTGGAAATATTACTCCACTGCTATGTTTTGTTGTTTGCAAGTCCCTGTCTTTTCATATGAAAATCAGGGCCAGCTACTTTTGCCAGAGCCGTTATATTCCTCTGTGCGGTAATATTTGTCCAGTTCTACTTCAACGTAAAGAGGTAGTGGCAGGGAGCTATTGCAATCAACTGAAGAGCATAAATGTACAAAATAAATATACTTACTGAAGGAACTTTACAGGAATGTAGTTTCATAGAACCAGAAGGTAACTAAGCCGGGGGGGGTTAGATAATTCTGAGAGTCAATGTGATTGACACACACACACATACACACAGCTGGTGTGTTGATGCTATTGCATTCTGAGCCTATGAGATCAGCTCCATGGGCACTAGTGTGAGGGGCAGAATACTAAACTGGCATTAGGGACATTGTTATGAGCAACCTTGAGAAAGTGTTACAGCCCAGTTAATATAATGCATGCACGCAAAGGCTCAGACCCAGTGCATGCCTATCTTGAAAGCAATTTTTGTTCTGATGAAGCCTCGTCAGCCTGGCCGTCATGAGAACTTGTATACCTATGGTGCCTTTTGCTGAGCAGTCGTTACTGTTCTGGATGGACAAGGAGAATCTTCTCCAAGGCTTTGCATTCTCTCTCCCAGCCCCACAAGTAGTGATAATAACAGATGCCTAGTTTCTAAGATGGGGCACACGGTGCCAATGTTTTCAGACCCAGGGAGTTTGATCAACCCAAGAGCAAAATCTTCACATAAATGTGTTGGATGGATAGTGGTGAGAGTTAGGTTGTACAGGCTGCAAGTCCTCCTGGATGATAATAAGGGAGAAATAATTCACCAGCAGACAGACAAAAACTTTATCATGTTCTTCCTTAACAAAGCTGGTGTAACTCTGCTTTTCCCCCTATGCAGGGAGGCAATATGGGTTTTGGTTTGGTCATTGGAGAACAAGGTCCCGATCCAAACTGCTTCCCTTCCAGGAGTGGAGAAAGTATTGGCTAACTCCCTAAGTCACACAGTGGTGGACCTACCCAAGTGGTCACTGGTAAGCAATGTAGTAAAGAAATTCTTTGCAGGGGGGGGGCACTGTAGAGGTCACCTTTTTTGCATCTCCTCCACAGTGCAAAATTGTCTCTATGTCTTGTGAAATCACAAGCCAGGAGCTTTCTCGCAAAATACGTTCTGGCTACAGTACAGTCTACTCTCATTTACTAGGAATGTACAGTCATTCTTTAGCAGTACATGGGACAAAACAGTATACCCTCATTCCAAGGAAGCTGCAATTACCTTTTAACAGATATTGGTACAGACACTCTTTTAGCTGTTACTGGGACAGTGACTACCCTCATTTACTAGGAAAGGAAGTCACCTTTTAACAGTTACAGGGACAGCAAAATCTGTCCTCGTTTACTTGTGAGGTAGTTACCCTTTAGCAGTATTTATAACAGTACCGACTACCATTGTTTACCTGTAAAGTACAGTCACATTTCTGCAGTAATTAGTGCTAAGTCTACCCCATTTACTGGGAAGGTGCAGTCACCCTTAAGTAGTTACTGGAACAGTACGGTCTACAGTTGTTTATTAGGAAGGTACAGTCACACTTTTGAAGTAATCAGAACATGAACAGTCTACCCTCATTTACTGGGAAGGTACAGTCACCCTACAGCAGATACTTGGACAAAACTCTTTACAGTTGTTTATTAGCAAGGTACCTTCACACTGTAGCAGTATTCAAGACAGAACAGTCCACGCTCATATACTGAGAAGGTGCAGTCACCCTATAGCAGATACTGAGACAAAACAATCTACTGATGTTTACTAGTTAGGTACGTTTGCACTTAGCAGTAATCAGGATAGAACAGCCTACCTTCATTTATTGGGAAAGCACAGTCACCCTTTAGTAGACAGTGATAAGAACAGTCTAACAATTTTTTTGTTTATTTATTGGATAGGTGCACTGGGCCAAGAATTAACCCATTTTCAGGCATGACCCATTGTTTACTAGGAAGGTACAGTCGCACTGCAGCAGTAATCAGGACAGAACAGGCTACCCCCATTTACTGTGTGGGTAGAGTCTCATCTTTCTAGTTACTGTAAGGGTATCATTTACCCTTACCACACAGCCCATACCACTCTTTCTGAAGAGCCCACACAGGCATTATAGAAGCATGGTAGACCTCCACTTACTGATGCACTCCTAGCTTGAAAAAGGAAATGCAGTGTTACTGCTTCATAATTTATTTATTAAACATTACAAGAGGACAAGTGCTGCCTCACACATACTGGGACCGCATAGTAGCACTGCCTCTCTGTGGGAGAAAATCCCTCGGGTGGGGAGAGACTTGGGTGGTAACCAGGCATGTTGGTATGCTCATGGGGGAAGCCCAAGAGAAGCCTGCATGCTGCTTTTTCTCCATAACTGAATGTTCAGCAGGGCAATAGGAAAGTAAGAACTCCGCTTCAGAAAAAAAAAAACTGACACAGATATTTCTGCTGCAGTCTTGTCTCCCCTAATAAAACTTTTAAAACCACTATTTTGCAGACTCCCTACCTAGCCATACTGCCACGTGATGTTTAATTACCAGCACAACTAATAGGGCACTGACCCCGTGTTGGTAGAGTGCGATGAAAACTCGAAATGTCAGCGATACACTCTGCTTTCCCATTAAAGAAAATTGATCTCTAAAGGCTTTCTGCATGTTATATAGTCCTTTTTAACCTCCATTTAAAAACCACAGTCTTTAACCTTTGCAGTTAGAAGTTTAATAAAAGAAGCCATCTCCCTCTGAGTGCAACACTACTATAGTGAAAATGCATTAGAATGTCTCCACGAAGTTGAAGTTTTTTGCAAATTCTCCATTTGTAAAAAAAAAAAAATGCATGTTTACAATTTATTTGCCTGGAATAACCCAGCTGAGATGCAATATTTTATTTTCGTTGGGGACGGGGTCTGGCGTCTACCCAGTTGTACAGCTGTGGGTAGGGAAGCATAAAAGATCCAATAACTTGCTCAAGGTTACTCAGTGACCCCAGGTCAGTGTTAGGATTCAGACCCATGCTCTCCTTTTTCCCAGTTCAGTGCTCTTACCACTAGACCACACCATTTTACACATACTGTACTGTTTCAGTGCCAGTGCTCACAATCACAAAATCCCTATAGTTAGCAGTGGGGCAGTATTGCTGTTGTCTGTTCCCCAACCCCCACAGTGATGGCTTACAAGTGTGACACTTCCAGTGGCATGATCCAAGTCACTGCTCCCAGGATTGTCGCCATCCTTTTTTTTTTCTCATTTTCATGATTTCTTTTTTACTCCCTTAGAACAGCAACTGGGCAATTCCTAAGAGTACCCCCATTGGCACACTGAGACCTTGAAGCTCACCCAGTTTTTAAGCGTGACTGAGTTAATGCAGGCCAGTAGATGCTGCCCTTTGCTGTAAAATTGGCTGAAGGAAGAGAGCTTTGTAGTTGATAACGTGACAACTTGTCAGTGCAATAAAAGGATGCTCTTCTATGCAAGTTAACTGCATTTTACCACCCTAATGCACCAAATCCTCCATCTCCTTAAGGTTTATTCTTTTTTTGAATTTGAAAAATGTTAAATTCTGTGGAAATGCCAGCACTATTATTACAGATGAATTTAACAGTTACTTTTCTGGTATGTATCCCACACAGTGTGTTACATCAGTATTCCAAAATAGCATCCTGACTTAGTGGGACTTGAATCATTTTTGCTGCCCTTGCTTTTCACCCTTCTGATGAAGCCAACCATCTAACCAAGTGTATTCTTTTAAAGTTGCCAGCGCATCACGAGACAATAAGCTAAAGACACAGTGCAACTGATGGAGCTCAGGACCTAACCAGGCCCCAAGCGGACTAGACCAGGTCAAACTCCATTTGGCACATTAATTCACTGTGGAAGGAAGCTGAATACACAGCCCAACAACTGGCACAGAAACCAGATCCTCTACCCTGGAGCTTCAGAGACAACTGTCAAGCACATGAATCCACTGCCCTGCTTAACTGTCTCATGATACAGACTCTTAAAGTGATGTGATGACAGCCTACTTAATGTGCATTTACTGATGCTGTTACTGTTGCCCATGCTACCATATCAGAAATTATATGACTGGAACAACCTCGAGTACCCACTGAACAGAAAGGTAAGATGAACGTCATGAAATATGTTCTTGTGAAGTGATGTAGCCAGGTGGATACAAATATAATAGCTAGCAGTCTAGTCTGTGGTCAGTATTCCTCGTACTCTGTGGCCTCCAGTAGAATGAATCTCAACTGCCCTGCATTGTGTGAGGCATCTGTCATGGTACCACCAAGTACTCTCAGTCCCACCTAAAGAGGGTGCTGCTCCACAATGTGTGTACAGTACAAGATAACCCCTTGTTGTTGTTTTTTACTTTCTATATTTTGTCCCCCATTGTTTTGCCTCACTAGCTGCCGCGACCTCCTTCCACCTATCCAAGCCCATCTACCTGCTGCAGAAATCCTTCAGTGTTCCAGCCCACAACCAGCCTTTGCTTGACAACTTCCCTGGATACCCTGACTGCAACCCACATCTTATCCCCCACAGGCAGGACTCCTCAGTTCCCCCAAGCTTGAGGAGGATTCTTCATTCAATGGTCAGTGTCTGTGAGGAGGAGCTGGCGAGGCATAAAAGGAGCTGAAGAGACCCTGCTGTGGCATGGGAGGTGGGGCAGCTTCATCTTCCAGTGCTGCTGGGGGTATTTTTCCCCCTGCTAAGCCCTCCCCTTATCCCACCCCGGGTGTGGTCCTAAGAGATGACCCTGTTAATTGTCTATCAGGGGCATCAGAAGGGTAGGTATGCCCCACCTTGCCTCTGGTACTCCCTGCTGGCCCCACTCTGGGCTTTCATCACTTGCCAGGCGAGTGGGTATGTGCCAGTGTGAGGTCACCCCAGAGGGACCACGTATTCCTTCCCACACAACACCCTCCCCATGGGTTACCAGGGTGGGATCGTGCAACAGAAGGAGGTACCTTCCCTCCCCAAGGCAGAAGGCATCCAATGGATGCCCAAACCCAATAATAACCCCTTGTTGTGCATGGATTTCCATCCTAACAAAAAAGCTGTTGTATTACAATTCAAAAGTCATAGAAAATTATTGTACCCTTCTGTGGTAGTGTTTTAATTAGAATGTTAACTTGCACCATCTGCCATTTTACTTTTATTTTCCCCACACGCATAGAACTCACGTCCTCCACTAACGCAAAACCTTCTGTGGTTTCATCATTTTAAAAAACAGAAACCCGCCCTTCACCCAGATGGGTTTTCAGTAGCTGGGTAAGGGTAAGTCTTTTTTATAATTAAAAAAATTAAACCTAAAATTCATTGAGAGGGAAAAAACAGCTGGATGTTTTCATGTTATGTCTCAGACCATAAACTATATAAAATAACACACGAGCAACCATAAACAACTGGCTCTATGTTTTCAACTCAGTGTTCTGATGACATCAGGGACCTGCCTATCTTCACTCTCGAGGTCCCTATGATGTAATCAGAAGTCCTTGATGGAAGTATAGCCTTTTTGTGCACGGTTTTCATGCATTATTCTCTATATAATGCTTAATAAGATTTGAAAATATACTAATGTACCTTTTTATTCCATTTTAGATTGCTCTTTTTCTTCCATCTTGTAAGGCACCCTTTTGTCCATAATTTGAGTCTGTTCTAGTTTTTTGTTTTAGATTTGAAATTATTAAAAGGAGTGTGTTTTTATTAAGGATCTCCCACAGGTTTTCATCAGTATTCTAGGTTGTTTTCCCCTCACCTTATGGGATAATGGGTGTTCAAACACAGCTGAGGATACTGATGAAAACCTCTGGATGGCCTTTGAATGATGTAAAAAATGTTCAGTACATTTAAAATGGAGAAAAGGGGGAATCTTACAAGACAGGAGAAAAGGGCACTCTAAAATCTACTAAAAACATGAAGGTCATGTAGGTCAAAATGTTCACTATAACGTGCAATGTTGCTTTAAAGAGCTGGAAGCAGGCTGGCCCACTGGTGCAGCAGTGGGGCTACCACTTGCAATGCCGGTGATCTGGGTTTGGGAATAAGCCTGGGTTGTCGGGGGTCGAGTGTCCTAGAGACACTGTCCTCCTCTGGGGAGGGAGGGTTGCCATACCTGCTGCAGTACTGCCACCTGGGTGACCACAGGTAGCAGTGCAGTTAGGACACCATGTGGGAGGGGTCGACGTCAGCAGAAGTCCTGAGTGGCTGCACATCTTGGTGTTTGCATGCCTCCTTGGCTCCATGGCACCCTGTCTTCCTCGGGAGAGTGGGAGAACCAGCAAAAAGTGAAAAAAAAAACCTGAGCATATGGACCTCCTGGTTCAGTGGTTAACCCAACCCCTGGCACGACCACCACGGGTCCACCGTGGTATGGAACTGTCCCTTGGGATGGCCCCACCACGAGACGGTGAACTCGCAGGGGTGATGTCCCATGAGTGGGGTGTGTAGGGCATCAGGTGAACCGGGGTGAAGCCATGGCCTGGGTGAAAAAATATAAATAAAAAAAAAAAAAGAGCTGCTTCAGCCGACAGAAAATAGTAATAATGTTTAAAAGCAGCCAGTTATTTTTTTTTATTTCTGATGTATTTTTCCTTTTCCTTTTACTAATTTGATGGCTTTCTACATAAGCTTATTTTTATTTATATATTTGGTAATTCGGATACAACCTTTGAGTATACACTCTTTTACAAAGGTTCCACATCAGGATGTAAAACAGCAGAGACATAACAAAAACTTGACAGTTAACACAAAACATAAGATTGCTATGTAATACAGGATATAGATAAATAATACATTTGAGTAACCTAGACAACTGAAATTAAACAGTGGGAGGCGATTCCCAGTTAGCAACGTATGGCATAGCTGCCCCAGGGGGGCCTGTCAAGGTAGAGTATTGGAAAGGGTAGGAGAAAGAAAGGGGGAGTATGTGAACGAGGTTTCCCAATTAGCAATGTGCGGCATAGCTTCCCCGGGGGGCCTGTCAAGGTAGAGTATCGGAAAGAGTAGGAGAAAGAAAGGGGGGAGAGTGCAAACAAAGGGTAGATTAGAGAGAGAGAGAGAGAGAGAGAAAGGGACTGGGAGAAGGAGAATATTTAGGGGGAGGATGCGTACAAAATGGAGGTGTTGGGGATATGGAGGGTAGGGAGCTGGAGGGAGCTTGAGAGGGGGTGGCAAGGAATGGCAGGTGGGGGTCCAGGGTAGGTAGAACAGTAGAAAAGCTCAGACAGACGAGGTGGGGGGGTATCTGGGTTGAGGACATAACAGTACGAAGTGTGTGCAAGGTCACCCTCCCTGCGTCTAGGGGTATATGAATGGAACAGTCATTCAGGGAGGGGCTTCGCACAAAGAACCTGCATACCACTTACTTGACTTCCAGAGCCTGAGGTGACCTCCAGGGCTTCACTGACATGCAGCAGGGCTAATCAAGCTGCAGAAGGAAGGGGTTAGCAGAATCTGGAAACAGAACAAAGTTGTTAGCAATGGAAATAGAATAATTAGCTGTACAAAAAGAAACATCAGGAGTAGAAATGGAGAGGTGTGGATGCCTCTCTAGAATTCCCTGGTCAGGCTGCATATGGAGTATTGTGCGTAGTTTTGGGCATCACATAGGAAGGGAGATATAAGAAGGCTGGAGGGTGTACAGAAAAGGGCAACTAAGTTGGTCTCGAATATCAAACAACTGCCCTATGAGGATAGACTAAGGAAACTAGGGATGCACTCCTTACGATATAGGAGATTACGAGGGGACCTTTGCTTACTATATAGAGCATATGGCAACAGAGACATATTGGAATGTGTTGAATTGGAAGCCAGGAAAATCTGTGGAGACACTAGGGGACATGATCTGTTATTAAAAGGAGAACATTCCAAAAAGAATCTAAGACGAGCATGGATCAACCACAGAATAATTTCCACATGGAACAGTCCACCTAGTAAAGTAGTACATACTGTAGTTCCCACATTAGCAATTTCAAGAAATCATTTGATGATGCTATGATCAAAGGGGAGATAGTAAGACTGGCATAAACTGAACAAGTTGCAATGGCTACTGCTAACTGACTTGAAGCCATCCTATGAATCCTATGAAATGTCCAAATGGGGTGTGAGAGAGAGAGTTAACTCCCCCCTTTTTGTTTTGTATATTAGTTTTTATTAGTGCTTAAATGGTTGCTGCAGGCGTTCTGAAAGAGTCCGAAATGTATACTTCATTTTGTCTGCTGGTGTATGTCTTGTCCGTTGGGCTGGCCACCCACAATCTGTATGTTATGTTCGTTTTGTTGTTTAACCCCCTTGTGTACACTTCGACCTCGTTTCAGTTTTTCCTGTAAGAATCTTAAGTAGAGACAACCACTGAAGCCGTAATAATAAAAGAAACAGAATTAATTTTGGATAGATGTATTTTTCTCACCATACAGGCATTTATTTAATCTGGTTAGAAACCAAAGGCTTTGAGATAGTACGGAGCTACGGAGCCCCTGTAAGTTCCAGCTCGAACGCTCGCACTATCGCAAAGAAAAATTTCCCCATAGTGTTATTTTTACCTGTAAGTTCATTTTTATGCATTTTTAGAGAGAGAAAAGAATATCGCAGCACATCCTACTCTGCAGTGTGATTTCTGTGATCCCCTTAGGCAGTTGGGGAGTTAATGAAATTTGGACTGTTGTCCTAAATAAAAATAAATCTGCCTATGTTGTGCTGTTTGCGGTCCGTCGGAAAACTAGATGTGCAGCTTGTAGTAGGTCAGTATAGGGTGCCGAATTCATATTGCTGGCAGTACCTGTGGACTAAAATCTATGCACACATTAAATGAATTAAAGGACACAGAAGGGGTTCTCGCTTGAGAAGCGGTGACCGAACCTTGTACGGTAGTGTGAGTAAGTACTGTGCTGTACAGCCTCCAAACACTCGCACTATCACTCAGGAACACCGCAAGCTAAAATACGGACGTTTTTATTAAAACCTTCCTCCAAAAATAATTTAAGTGAGGTTGGCTTACCTCCTCTTCCCATTAAAAGGGATATTTGAACGAAAAGCACACCTCCCATTTACGAGGTTTTTATTAATTTTTTTTTGTTAACAGAACCCTGCCGTGCGAGTGTTTCCTCCCTTCCTTTTGGTAGCTACTTATGAGCCGACCGCCACAGTTTCCTTTGTTTTTATCCCCTTCTAAGAGGAACTACCTTCTGTGACCTTCTGAGAGTATTAAAATATTAAAAAAGTACATAAAATTGTTAAAACCAATTGATAAACTTTAAATATATTTCAAACATGTTACTGTGTGTGTAAACTAAATTAAAAGCTTTAATTTTGAAAGTATTTAATTGTAGTAACATTGAAGGCGGAGCTCTGAGGTCACATGTTTGGGGGGTTGCTATTTAGGATGACTGCCTAGTAAGATCAAACAGTGTGAAGGAGGGTGTGAAGCTAACAACACCCTGTTCTGAGATAGTGAGTTCTAACTCAGAGATGTGAATTTTGGATTCTATATCTTGTTTTGTTATTTTGCCGTTTCTAGTCCGCTTTATGCAATAAATCTTTATTTTGGTTACTGCTAATCTTGTCCGAGTGCCTTACTATCCCACACCAGCTCACATTTGGTGTCAGAAGTGGGATAGTGGGTTCAAAAAGGACCTATTGGTGGATCTGAGGTCAGATTCTATATGTATGCATTCGGACAAGGCAGAAGAGCGGACTACCCCAGCTACAAGGTCATTCATACTAGCCACAAAGTTGCCTTTATTGTCTGGGCTGGAGCCAACGGTTCGAAGGAAGGTGGCTAAGGTGACAACTGAGGGAGACGGTGTGGATATGAAGGATATAAAACCCACTGGAAAGGGCGCCCAAGCAGCTGAACCGGAGGAGGAAGAACCTCCAGAGAGTCCCCATGAGTTGCTACGATGGCTGTGCCTGAGGCAGGCAGAGCTGGAACGAGAAAGGGAGTGGGACCGAGTGGAAAGGGAGAGAGATCGGGCAGAGAATGCAACTAGCTGGACCAACACATTGCGTGCTATCCAGGTATTGGGCTCCGCAAGACCACCTTCAGCATCTGTGGTAGGACAAAAAGACATAAGACTAGTCAAAATGGCTGAGTCAGATGACATAGAAGCCTATCTTTTGACGTTTGAGCGGGTAGCCATTGCCTGTGCGTGGCCTAGGAACCAGTGGGTCGTCAGGCTGGCTCCATATTTAACTGGGAAGGCACAATTAGCATATAGCCATACAGACCTTGCCCATGTAAATGACTATGATTATGTTAACAAGCCATTTTGAAAAGGTACCCATATAGTCCCAAACTTATAGACAACGCTTTAGAACATATAAATTCCAATCTGCTGATACACCCCAAGATCTGTACACGCATTTAAAAGATCTGTGTCATAAATGGTTACAACCCAACACGAGAACAGTTGTACAGATTATAGAAAGTATTATTTTGGAACAATTTATCCGTGTCCTGCCCCAAGATGTGCAATTGTGGGTTAAGGAACACCGTCCTGAGTCCTCAGAGGCAGCCATAAGGCTTGCAGAAGATTATATGACTGCCAGGCCACAACATTCTAGAACTTTTATGAACTCTAGAAGTCCCTCTACTTCAATGAGGTCTAGTGGCGATGTGAGGCCCCTTAATACTCCAGTTACACAAATTAGTGGTGTCCCAGGGAGTAAGGATTACGGTAGAACAAGTAGAGGTTTCAGCCACGATATAATATGTCACGAATGTAAAACCAAGGGACATATTGCTCGATTTTGTCCAAAGAAAAAGGTCGAGTCAATTCATTTAGTTCTTGCTAACTGGGGTCATTATGTCACCACTGTGGAGATTGGAGGAGTGGCAGTCTCTGGTCTGGTAGATTCTGGCATTAAGCAGACATTGATACATGCTTCATTGGTGGATAAGCCGGAATCAGGGGAGTCCACCACAGGGGTTAAGTGCATACATGGAGACATTCATTGGTATCCATTAAGAGAGATGGATATACAAGTAAATGGGATTGTACACAAAATGAAGGTAGGCATAGTACCTTCTTTGCCCGTGCCAGTCATAATTGGACATGATTATCCTTTCTTTGATTCCCTGTTAAATATGAATATTGGGGCAGTTACCACCGGCACAGAGAAAACAAGAAAAGGAATTGGGACATTTATTTCCTTTGAGGAAGAGGTATTCGAACTATTGGTAAGGACAGAAAAGTAAATCACGAAAACAAAAAGACAAACAATCTTGGAATAAAAAAGATACTGGACTGGAGACACTAACAGAAAAATGTATGCTACCTAATAGAGAGTTTGTAAATATGCAAAAATCTGATGATACTGTAACCCCTTTCTTTTTACAGGTAGTCTCAACAACCCCCACCGAGTCTCATCAACCATATTATATAATTAAAGATGATTTATTATATAGGGTATGTACAAACTCTCATACAGGGGAGATGGTAGAGCAGTTGTTGGTCCCTATCCCCTTCCGAAAAAGATTGTTGTCTATTGCCCATGATCTACCTATGGCAGGTCATTTGGGTAAAGATCGTACATTGCAACGCTTGCTATACCGGTTTTATTGGCCTGGAATACATGAGCAGGTGGCCGATTACTGTAAAAGCTGCCCTGAGTGTCAACAGGTCACAGCAGTGGGCCAAAAGGATAAAGTACCCCTGTTACCGATGCCCTTAGTCAACAATATGTTCGAAAGAGTTGCAATGGTTATTATAGGACCATTACCTAAAAGTACAAGAGGAAATCACTTCATATTAGTAGTAGTAGACTATACTACAAAATACCCGGAGGCGATACCTCTCCGTACTGCCACCGCCCCCAGAATCGCAGAGGAATTAGTAAAGATCTTCAGTCGTATGGGGATTCCAAAAACTATTCTGACTGATAGAGGCACTAATTTTTGCTCAGAATTGTTACAAAGGTTGTACCAAGCTTTGGGTATTAAAGCAGTCTTCACTACTCCCTACCATCCACAAACAGATGGGTTAGTCGAACGATTCAATCAGACCCTGAAAAAAATGCTTAGGAAATATGTAACAGAGGAAGGTAATAAATGGGACATGTACCTACCCTATTTGATGTTTGCATATAGGAAAATTATTAGGCCTCACTGCTCTTTCCGCTTGAATTGTTATAACGGACATAACCCAAGAGGCCCATTGGACATTATCAAGGAAGAATGGGAAGACAGGAAGGGTAAACACCTATCAGAACCTTTAGAATATTGGCAACAACTACGCCAAAGATTAATGATTTATTTAAAGAAAGCACATCAAACTAATCTGCAACAACAAACCAAACAAAAGGAATATTATGATAAAGGGATAAAATTTAAAGAATTCGTCTCAGGCAATAAGGTTCTACTTTTATTACCCTCCTCTGATAATAAGTTACTCATGAAGTGGCAAGGCCCCTACCAGATAGTAGAACGTATGGGTCCAGTAACTTATTCAGTGGCATGTCCTGAAAAGAAGAGTAAATGCAAAGTCTATCATGTTAATTTGTTGAAACCATGAGTAGAACGAACACCTTCTACTTGTAACTATATCTGTCCCGAAACTTCTGAGTCTGAATTAGATGTAGTCTATGACAGATTAGAAGGTACAAGTAACTTCAGAGGCTAGATTAACCACACTTATCGCCAAACAAGTACACACGTTATAAACCATGTTAGAGCCTTCCGGAACCCTATTTACAGGTCTACCAGGAAAGATTACTAATGCTGTTCACCATATCATGGTGTCTGAAGACACGCCCATAAGACAAAAGGCTTATAGAATACCAGAAAAGGTAAGGGATGAGGTAATACAAGAAATTAAAAGAATGCAGGACTTGGGAATCATAGAGCCATCCCATAGTGAATGGACCTTTCCTATGGTAATAGTAGAGAAAAAGGAGGGTGGAATCAGACTTTGTTTAGATTTCAGACGCTTAAATGCCATATCCAAATTTGATTGTTACCCAATGCCCCGGATAGATGACATTATAGACCGTTTGGGGGCGGCTCGCTACATTAGCACCCTAGACTTAA
The DNA here is from genome assembly GCA_016271365.2 of Neoceratodus forsteri. Classification (NCBI taxonomy): domain Eukaryota; kingdom Metazoa; phylum Chordata; order Ceratodontiformes; family Ceratodontidae; genus Neoceratodus; species Neoceratodus forsteri. The sequence goes on from JADMNL010000022.1 coordinate 495,031,655, forward strand.
CAAAGTGATACTGGCAAATCCAGTTAGATCCAAAAGACAAAGAAAAAACAGCATTTAGTACACTGATTGGCCTGTACCACTTTACAGTGATGCCATTTGGTCTACATGGGGCTCCCGCTACGTTTCAACGGGTAATGGATAACATTCTACAACCACATACAATGTATAGTGCGGCTTACCTAGATGATGTTGTGATTTTCAGTCCCTCATGGGAAGAACATATACAGCACCTGCAGGCTATATTATCTGCCCTGTCAGAAGCTGGGTTGATACTAAATCCCTCTAAGTGTTCTTTAGCAATGCAAGAAACAAGGTACTTAGGGTTTCAAATTGGTAGTGGGAAGGTAAAACCAGAAATTACGAAGGTTGAAGCTGTGGCCAATACCCTTTGCCCAATAACAAAAAAAAGATGTAAGATCCTTTTTAGGACTTGTCGGGTACTATAGACGATTCGTACCTGACTGTTCTACAATAGCTGGTCCATTAACCGACCTGATAAAGAAGTCTAAGCCAGATAAGGTAAAATGGACACCTGAGTGTGAAGAAGCATTCTGTAAACTGAAGTCTTGAATATGTTCTTCACCTATTCTACACTCCCCTGATTTTGCCCATCCATTGATATTACAAACAGATGCATCTAATTGTGGTATAGGGGCTGTACTTACACAAATAATACAGGGAGAGGAGCATCCGGTCATATTTATAAGCCGGAAATTACATGAAAGAGAGAAGCATTATTCGGTTATTGAAAAAGAATGCCTAGCCATCAAATGGCCAATAGAAGCTTTACGCTTTGATTTATGGGGTAGAGAATTTGAATTATGGGTAGATCACAACCCTTTGTGCTGGCTTCATGTGATGAAGGACAAAAATCCTTGCATAATGCGATGGTATCTAGCAATGCAGCCTTATAGGTTCTCCATAAAATATAGGAAAGGAACAGAGCATAAGAATGCCGATTTCTTATCCAGATATGGCATGGGAATTATGCCTACCTATTCTCAGACCTCGGGGTAAAAGTAAGATAGTGATCGTTAAGTGGAATAAGTGCGCTAAACTTATTTGTTATAGATAGTTTTTTTTTGGGGACCCCGAGGTGGAGCCCTGGTGAGGGTGGGCTATGGCTCCATCTCTTGGATAGAGATCTGAGATAGGTATAGTATCGGTTCTTGGGAACCAAACATAGTTTGTTTGGTTTTGGGTGGGGAGGAATGTGAGAGAGAGAGAGATAACCCCCCCTTTTTGTTTTGTATATTAGTTTTTATTAGTGCTTAAATGGTTGCTGCAGGCGTTCTGAAAGAGTCCGAAATGTATACTTCGTTTTGTCTGCTGGTGTATGTCTTGTCCGTTGGGCTGGCCACCCACAATCTGTATGTTATGTTCGTTTTGTTGTTTAACCCCCCCCCCTTGTGTACACTTCAGACCTCGTTTCAGTTTTTCCTGTGAGAATCTTAAGTAGAGACAACCACTGAAGCCGTAATAATAAAAGAAACAGAATTAATTTTGGATAGATGTATTTTTCTCACCATACAGGCATTTATTTAATCTGGTTAGAAACCAAAGGCTTTACGATAGTACGGAGCTACAGAGCCCCTGTAAGTTCCAGCTCAAAAGCTCGCACTACCACAAAGAAAATTTCCCCGTAGTGTTATTTTTACCTGTAAGTTCATTTTTATGCATTTTTAGAGAGAGAAAAGAATATCGCAGCGTATCCTACTCTGCAGTGTGATTTCTGTGATACCCTTAGGCAGTCGGGGAGTTAATGAAATTCGGACTGTTGTCCTAAATAAAAATAAATCTGCCTATGTTGTGCTGTTTGCGGTCCGTCAGAAAACTAGATGTGCAGCTTGTAGTAGGTCAGTATAGGGTGCCGAATTCATATTGCTGGCAGTACCTGTGGACTAAAATCTATGCTCACATTAAATGAATTAAAGGACACAGAAGGGGTTCTCGCTTGAGAAGCGGTGACCGAACCTTGTACGGTAGTGCGAGTAAGTACTGTGCTGTACAGCCTCCAAACACTCGCACTATCACTCAGGAACACCGCAAGCTAAAATACGGACGTTTTTATTAAAACCTTCCTCCAAAAATGATTTAAGTGAGGTTGGCTTACCTCCTCTTCCCATTAAAAGGGATATTTGAACGAAAAGCACACCTCCCATTTACGAGGTTTTTATTAATTTTTTTTTTGTTAACAGAACCCTGCCGTGCCGAGTGTTTCCTCCCTTCCTTTTGCAGCATTACTTATGAGCCGGTCGGCCACAGTTTCCTTGTTTTTATCCCTCTTCTAAGAGGAACTACCCTTCTGTGACCTTCTGAGAGTATTAAAATATTAAAAAAGTACATAAAATTGTTAAAACCAATTGATAAACTTTGAATATATTTCAAACATGTTACTGTGTGTGTAAACTAAATTAAAAGCTGTAATTTTGAAAGTATTTAATTGTAGTAACATTGAAGGCGGAGCTCTAAGGTCACATGTTTGAGGGGCTGCTATTTAGGATGACTGCCTAGTAAGATCAAACAGTGTGAAGGAGGGTGTGAAGCTAACAACACCCTGTTCTGAGATAGTGAGTTCTAACTCAGAGATGTGAATTTTGGATTCTATATCTTGTTTTGTTATTTTGCCGTTTCTAGTCCGCTTTATGCAATAAATCTTTATTTTGGTTACTGCTAATCTTGTCCGAGTGCCTTACTATCCCACACCAGCTCACATGGGGTTAAAACAAAACAGGATCCTTTATACCTCTGCCTTGAGCTCACACACCAAGATGTTAAATTCTCATTCTTCTGGTCACATAGTTCAGCCGGCACAGTCTATTGTCTGCCACCTGGTCACTGCATGGTGAAAATTGCCTTTTACTCTGGGTTGGCTTTAACCCTGATGGGGTACTTTTATTGGCACTCAGTGGTCCCAGTGGAGGCACTAGAACTCTAGGAGTCCACCACCCCAGGCAACAACAGGTGGGAACTCCCCAGGCATCTACTAGACCCCTTTTTTCATTTTAGTTCACACTTTACAGACTTCACAGATCCAGCACTGACACTGTGCAATACTACACTGTTTGGTGAGGGACTTCTGAATACATTCTGACTTCCCACAGTCTATTCCTTTACTTTTTTCTCAAAACCTTTCCCCTTTTAAAAAAGGGACAGTTTGCCCATCTTGGACATCACATCTGGTGCATACTGGCACTACATAAACCTTTAGGAGCGATCTGCCCCACACTTTGAACTCTGAGATAAATTCCTGTTGTCTGACAGGAATTTTGTAACTTGACAGTCAGTGTTCCTCTCTTGGTGGGGCACTGCTGAGTGCCAAACCAGTCATGTTAACTGTAAAATAGAGTGACTATCACCTCAGATCCTTTGCCCACTGGACTCCTTGGGGCAACTTCCTCTCTGACAGACCTCTGTTTGTTTCTTTAAATGTCTTTCTCTCCCACTGGAAAGGGGGCAGTCCCCTTTCAAAAGCTCTCTTCAATGGCAGCTGCCACAAATGAGTATTTTTTCCTTGACACCAGGCTCTATTGCAAAACTTTCAGTACAGTGGGAGCTGGCAGAGTGTGCTAGCCTCCCACCAATTGACAATTACTAGTCCTTGCCCTTCAGTACAGACCACTGACTCCCCCCCCCCCTTTGGAATACCAGCTCAGACTAGCTGACCCAGTTCTCCAAGGGCATAGAATGCTGGTGCAACCTAGAGATTGGTAGACACTCTTAAAGGTACATTACTTAGCTCCTCAGGTGGAGTTACACTCACCCGCCTTTCAAATCTCAGTGTCCCTGGTGAGCACCGAGACATCGAAATGCAACCTTCCGCCCAGAGGCTCATCTGGCAGAGGGTCGGAACCCCTCTACCAGCCAGCCCCCAAGGGGAATATGACTGATCACTATGCTGATTGTGCATCAGACACAAAACAAAAAAGGAAAACGGGAGTTCCCTAAGCCTCGAGGTCCTCACCCTCTAAGCTCCTCTGATAGCCCCAACACCCAAGCCCCCAGGGCACTATGCTCAAGGGACCCAGAGTGACATATAAGGTCCTACGCCATCCGGGCAACACAGACAAATCTTTACAGCCCACTCTAGGACAACTAACTCAATACTATGCCTGTAAATGCTTATACACCACTATACACGTACATGTACCCCACCAAACCATGCAGTGACATTTTACTAGAACACATGCAGTGAATATTTACAATGGATTCATGCAGTGGAACCTTACACTAATTACCCCAAACACTGACAGCTAGAAAAATACATGCAGTTAATGCTACATTTCATGCAGTGTGAATTCTATACCGTACTTGCAACTTTACTCTAACATACTTTATCTCTACTTTACTTTAAGGCCCTAGCATATTCACAATAGTGCATCTCTGTAGTGGACATAGCACGCTAGGTATGACCCAGCTATTTCTCTACAGTACCTACTAACACTGAACCATGACTGTACATCCTATATTCTAGTATTATATAACAATTACATATCCTAAAAAGAAGTGGAGTTCACACTGGGATAGTGGTGCTCCAGCCCATAAATGGAAAATCATAAACAGTAAAAAGTGAGCACACACAAACCTCTGGATATCAAGGGCACCAGTCCAAAGTCTTTTTATTCATGGAATAAAATCACAAAAACAGGACAAAACATTGTACACCTGATGCATTTCCGATTAATACATCCTTTATCAAAGGCTGAATAAAAAATGCCTCAAGTGGCTGTTATATAGGCAGTTCAAATTTTTATTTATATATTTATAAAGTCTTGGCATTACAACCCTTTGAGTCAGGGACTCATTTACAAAGGCTCCACCTTGTACAGACAGGAAGACAAGTACAGAGAATAATGAAGAAAAAATACAGGGAATAAAATAAAGGGAATAAAATGCAGGGTAAAGTGCATAACAAAGTACCAATACATAGAGCAACACCATTGGTGTCTGTAGTACAATCTGTTTATAAAGTCAAGTACATATTCAATAGTGGGAATTACATCACTAATGACATCATGACCATCTTACGTTTTGATAGGTTAAAAAGCTTTAAAAAAAATCCAGTGACTAAAAAAAAAAAACACAGATCGCACAGCACTCAAACACCATATAAACATGTCAAACCCCCTTTTCCCATAGATATATCATAAATATATAAGTGCACAGAAACATTCAACAAATGGGGGGGGGGGAGGATATGGAAAGGTTTGAAAAAGGAGCAGAGGATTTATGTAATCATTTCTTAGACAGGGGTTATAGTATAGTATTCAAAGAGGTAGAGAATTTGCTGCACAACAAAATAAGGACACTCTTTTAGAGAAAAAAAAAACAAATAAATGAACATGGTGAATCTAGATTTAATTTTGTTACATCCTTCTCGGCACATGCTGAGGAGTTAGAGAAAATTATCAAAAGACATTGGGAAATATTAGGTAGTGACCCTGGTTTAAAAGATATTGCCCAGCACTCACCAATAATGACTTACAGGAAAGCTCCAACTTTAGGGAGTAAGCTGACACATAGCCGCTTTGTTGAAAATAACAAAAAGCAGACCTGGCTAGATGGCCAAGCAGTGGGGTGCCACCAATGTAAAATATGTAGTTTTTGCAAATATGTTAAAAAGGGCAGTCATTTTGTGGATGCTAATTTGGGAAAATAATTTTAAATTAGACAGCTTATCACATGTAATACAGAGGGTGTAATTTACCTGGCGATGTGTGACTGTGACGCTTACCACATAGGTAAAACTAAGAGGAGCTTGAAAACGCGGGTTGGCAAACATATTAGAGCAGGGGTTCTCAAATGGTGAGGCCAGCCTCCCTGGGGAGGCCCCAACCTATTCCGGGGGAGGCTCAAGCAAGTCTGAAGAAGTACTGTATTTAAATTTTGAGTTTTACATATTTTGTGTGAAGAGATGAAGCAAACTGAAAGAGGATAATAGCAGGTGAATTTTATGTATTTATGTGCTAATAGGTGACAAGGGAAGGTGAATGAGCCAAGGCTCATTTCAGGTGTACCAGGGGAAGGGTAGGAAGTGAACATATTTCAAAAGGTGACTGCAAAACAATCAAGAAATACACAATGAACAATAATGCAAACAAATATGAACAATAAACTAATAATGACTGGTTAATCAATTTGTAGACTGATGGGCACAGCCCAAATAAAAGGGTTGAGCATAGAAGTGCCAAGAGCAATAGCAGGAAGGAGCAAAGCAATCCCAGAGAAGTTGCTTAGGAGCAGAGAAGGAGGGGAGAGGCAAAGTATGCAGGAAGGTTATTTCATAAATAGAAAGGAAACAGAGAAAGTAGTCTGACCCATGAAGGTACTGCAACAAGGGTAACAATGGTTCAAGAATGAAAATAGAGGAGCAAGTAGGCTGGCCGGGGGCAGTTACAATAAGCTATATAATATTTCTTTATTTTATTTATTTGTTATTCAGATAACACCTTTGAGCACAGGAGCTCTTTTTCAAAGGTTCCACGTCCATATAAGACAAAGAACTGAATGTGAGCCAGGTACTCAAAGGGGTTGCAATTTATTCATGGTGTACTGCGCAGAGTACAATATGTTATTCTTCTTTGGGGAGGCCCAAGATTATTTCAGTTTTTTGGGGAGGCTCAAAATCTTTTCCATGGATTTGGGGAGGCTCACTGTGACAAAGTTTGAGAACTATTGTATTAGAGCCATCGTGAAGAATGATAGGACATATGCAACTGCAGCACACATCGCAAAGGTCAATAACAGAGAAGAGCATAATTTCACATTTCAGGGTAGAGATAAGGTTAATCCAAAACTAAGGGGAGGTAATTTTAACGATGTGTTGCTTACAGGAGAAGCCTTCTGGATTATTAACTTGAATGCCTCAAAAAAAAAAAACAACAGGTTTAAATTACGGCTTTGAATTGAAACCTTTTGTGAGAAAAAGAAAGTAATAATGCGGCTCCTTGCTGTTTCGATGTGGGACTCTAGTTTAAATTTTAGAGAAATACGTGATGTAGGATGTTGGTTTAGTCACACTGTAACCCCGATTATTTTAGTACTCAGCTGCCTATGTCACAATAGGGACGAAAACCCGTTTTTATTACTGAAGTGTCTGCACCATTATGATCAGTTGTATAATATCAAATGGGGTCTGTATTTACAACACTTCCTCTCTCCTTAGAACCATTTGAAGCTCCCCCCCTCCCAATATTTTGAATGTTTCTGTGCACTTATATATTTATGATATATCTATGGGAAAAGGGGTTTTGACATGTTTACATGGCGTTTGAGTGCTGTGCAATCTGTATTTTGGTGTTTTTTAGTCACTGGATTTTTTAAAGCTGTTTAACCTACCAAAATGTATTATGGTCATGATGTCATTAGTGATGTAATCTGAACTGCCTATGTAACAGCCACTTGAGGCATTTTTAATTCAGCCTTTGATAAAGGATGTGCTAATCCGTAATATGTCAGGTGTACAATGTTTTGTCCTGTTTTTGTGATTTTATTCCATGAATGAAATATGAACTTAAAGAAGACTTTGGACTGGTTCCCTTGATATTCAGAGGGTTGTGTGTGATCGACATTTTACTGTTTATGCAATTACATATCCTCTAAACATGTCGCTTCCAGTCCACTATAACTCTTCATGCTATCACTAAGCATTCTAGACTGTATACTTCCAGTGGCATCTATCTTCCTAGTGGGAATCACCATGGCACAAATTCCCTTTTTTTTCAAAACCTCTTTACCTGGGGCTCTTCCTGGAGCTTGGATCTGGTCACCAGAACCCTGGGGGAAGGGAAGAAAAAAGCACCCCACACAGCATAGACAATTTCAGACTCTTTACTGATGCCACTTGGTATTGCCACTATTAATCAACATTTCCCTACCCATGAGTGCATAGTAGGTAGAGTAAACACTGAGATAAACTACAGAAGGTGTCCCTCATGTCCAACTGGGGAGTGACATCCCCAACAGGGCAAAAGTCAATGCATTAAGTGTTCAGTGTCACTGTCGTGGTGGTCATACCCAACCCAAAGGTAATTTGTAGTTGTGTCCCAAACAGAGGCCACAACCCATGTGTTCCACCTGTACAAAGAATACAAAAGGTTGTACATAACCAGTCTGTAGACATCTTCTTCCACAAACTCTTCCCCACTGGAGGGCTATGTGACATCTCAAACTGAAGCAGCTGCAATGGTGGACTTTTTCACCCCAGGAGGGCTTGGTCTATGACGAATCTTTGCAAAGGCTTCAGGGCCCGAGAACCCCCTTTCCTTGCGAGGCTAGAGATTGTAGCAACAGTTGCAAACTTGAAACTGGAACAAAACCGCAGCAACAGGCTGAAACGTTTGGTGGCATGGTGATATCAGAGGACACCACTGGTGTACTGGTGTCTCAGTTCAGGCGCATGCAGTCCCCAAGGAGGATTTAAAAATAGTACTTGAGGCAAGGCTTGGTGCAAGGTACCCCACTGCTGCCCATTGCCTCCACTTTGTATCAAGCTACAGTCCCAGATATGCATTGGACAAGAGCATGGGTCTTGAGCAGGGTCAAGCTATCATACACTCTGCCCAAAATGGACTTGACCAGATGCTGTGCTTCTTCTTTGGAGGTCTTATCACTGAAATAAGTAATGCCATGTTTTTTTCCCTATTTTCTCCAATAACGGCTCTCCTGACCCACTCCTTTCGATTCTGTTCAATCTGATCCTACATCCACTCAGATGCATAGGAATAATTATATTCTGGGAAGTTTGCTGTAATTCTTCAGTGGATAATTTTTTTCAGCCTGGCACCATTCAGGCAGTACCCTTACTGGGGTACAAGGGGCCTTGCCAGACAGCAGTCACACATCTTTATACTATCTTATCAATGATGGAGGCATTTCCACTGATGCAGCCCCCATGGTAGGGGTTTTCTCCCTTTCTGCAGCCTTACCAACTTCTGTCTGAATCCCAGGTCTTTTTCCGTACTACGTGGCAGCAGGGACTCCTCTCACAATAGCACTAACTACTTTTGGTTTTGAGGAGCCTGGCGTGGCACAATGGAACTTCACTGGACTACTTTTTCCTACATCCCCAGGTATCTTCTGTGAGAGGTCAGAGTTTGAACATATTCCCCACCAAGGCACTGTGAGGCAGTAGAGGGCCTTGGTTCATTTTCCTTTTCATGGGGGTGGTACTACGTTTACTGGACTGTGGGCTGTATGTTTCATCTGGAGATGACCATACATCCAAGGTTTGCATCTTGAACACATCCCCAGAGTGAGAGTACTTGACATGGTCTCCTACATCTTTGCTGGCACTTTGGGGCTTTCCCACAGCTCCAGAAGAGATTTTTCAGACTCCACTAGGGACACCACTCCCACCAACTGGGCTAACCATTACGCTCACAGGAGGGCAGAAATACCCCCATTTTTGCATGCCCCACAGAGGGGCACATTCATCACATTATCTCCCGTGGTGTTACATCTGACGCATGCCAAGTCAGCTTTTTTGTTTTCTCCCTTTCTTGCACCTTTTTAGAGAGGTACTCTGGCAGGGCAAAGGGTATCCTCACTTCCCAGTCATGGCTACTTTGCTTCTCAACCATGGCCCTTTGGGTGTAACAATTTCCCCTTTAAGTTCGGTTCAAACAAGCCTGCCAGAAGGTAGATCTGGTGGCTCTGGATTTCCATCGCTTTTCAGATCTGGGGTAAGAAATCTCCTGGTTGGGTCCAGCTGAACACCCCACAGGGTAAGCTGCTAATTTTATATTTTAAGCTCAGTTGTGTTTTGTTTTCTGTCACTCTGCAACTTCTCACCACCTGACTGTCCAACTCTCTCTCGCCTTTGCAGGACTTGGATGGCATGTTCTCCCTCCGGGCACACAAACCATGCCCCCAGGATAACGTAGGACCAATCAGCTCTGTCCTTTCAATGCCTCATTTACATATTCATGAGCGTTTCACATGTTAGCTGCACAAGACTTCTTACACTACCCTCCTTTCTCACAGCCACACAGCTTGTGCTTCCCGCCTTTCCACAGAGTTCTGTCATTCATTCAGCGCCAGTCATATTTTTCTCGTCAGCCTGTGCATCAACAATTTTCACTCACAAAGTCCAGAAATGCAACTCCCCACCCTCCCCACCATGCCTGGGACCCCAGAGGCACCCCAAAATCCTGGACAAGCTTCCAATGTAAGGTCATTCTCCCTGGGACTAGGAGTATATGGATGGGACAGTTGTTTAGGGACGGGCCTCACACAATGAACCTGCATACCACTTATATGACCTACCGAGTCTGAGGTAACCTCTGGGTCTCCACTGACATTTGACAGGGCCAATTGAGCTGGAAAAGGAAGGGGTTAGCAAAACCTGGAAACAGAACAAAGGAAAATGTCCAGATGGGGTTAAAACAAAACAGAATCCTTTATTCCTCTGACTGGTGCATGCTGACACTATATAGACCTTTTAGGGGTGGTCTGACCCACACTTTGAACTCTGAGGTAAATTCCTGTTGTCTGACAGGAATTGTGTAACTTGACAGTCACTGTTCCTCTCTTGGTGGGGGGGGGGGCACTGCTGAGTGCCAAACCAGTCATGTTAACTGTAAAATACAGTGACTTATCAGCCCAGATCCTTTGTCCATCAGATTCCCTGGGACTACTTCCTCTTCGACAGACCTCTATTTCTTTCTTCAAATGCCTTTTTCTCCTGCTGGAGAGGGGGAAACCCCCTTTCAAAACCTCTCTTCAACAGCAGATGCCACAAACAAGTATTTTTTTCTCAACACCAGCTTCTACTGCGACACTTTTAGAACAGTGGGAGCAGGCACAGTGTCCCAGGCGCTAGTCTCCCACCACCTGACGGTCACTAGTCCCTGACCTTCAGCAAAGACCACTGACTCCTCCCCTTTGGAATGCCAAGTCAGACCAGCTGACCCAGTCCTCCAAGGGCATAGAAAGCTGGAACAACCTAGAGGTTGGCATACACTCTTAAAGGTACATTACATAGCTCCTGAGGGGGCTACATATGATTGATTGATTGATTGATCGATCATTTGACTGATTGAACAGCACTCTCTCTGGAAGCTGACATACCTAGTTCTGTTCACAAATCCACCAAATGGGGTACAAAGAATCAAAGCCAGTTGATTAATTTTGCAGAACATTTTATTATGAACAAATGTCTCTTTGTGAGCTGATATTGCACTCGTATGTGCGGACATTTCAGGCATATTAGACTTTAGCAGCAGAAATTGCAAACCAGCAGTGCATGATAGAAACATGGAATTTGTCAGCAGAAAAGGACAGCTTGGCCCACTCAGTCTGCCCAGTTGGTCTGTGCCTGGTCTGTCTCCACAGACCCTAACTGGTGTCTGGTGTCTCTCCCTCCTCCCTGTCTGTTTACTAATATTCACCTATATCTATCCCATGCATGCTTGAAGCCCCTTTCTGCTTTCACGCCCACCACTTCCACTAGCAGTCTTTTCCAGGCATCTACAAATCCAGGGCCTGGAACACCTGTACAATAAAACATAAATAAATCAATTATAAATAAACATGAAACAACAGGACAAACCAGTTACAATCGTAAATCATAAATACATCCATCCTGGATCTTTATGTAGAGGGACCACGTCTGCACTCACCAAGTCCTCTGCAGCCATGCCTGTTTCCAATGAGCTGTTGAATAAGGCCATCAATGGGGCAGCTAGTATCTCCCTGAGTTCCTTTAGTATCCTTGGGTGTATCATGTCTGGTTCCATAGCCTTGTCCACTATCAGAGCTGTAAGTCCCTTCAGGACTCTTCCCTATAAAATGGACTTGTGTCAGCCTCTCCCCTTGTTCCTGCTGCTCCCTGGTGGTCTGTCCCCCCTCCACTATGAAGACTGTGTACCTGTTCAGGATATCTGATTTTTCATGGTCCTCTTTTGCTTAGTCTACCCCTACCGGCCTCCTTATCCTCACTATCCCTCCACTTACTTCCCTCTTTTTACTTATATACCTGAAGAAAGTCTTATCCCCATTAGCTACCCTTTTAGCTATCCTTTCCTCCGTTTGTGACTTTGCTTCCCTTGCCACCTTACCTACTTCCCTCTGTTTTACTTGGTACACCTTCCTGTGTTCCTCCCTCTGCGTTTCCTTATACCTCTATAATGCCACCCTTTTTTCCTTCCCCACTGTGACCACTTCCCTAGAGAACCATAACAGTCTCTTTTTCCATCTGCTTTTACTCACTTCCTTCATGCAGAGGCTAGTTGCCTTAATTATGCCCTCCCTTATTTTTCACTACTGTTCCTCTACCTTCCCTGGCAATCCTCCCTACTAGGCAGTTACAGAGGAAGTCTCTTATTCCTTTAAAATCTGTCCTACTAAATTCCAGGACCCTCATCCTCATGTGGGTTGCCTCTGCTCCTGTCTTAAAGTTAAACCACACTGTACAGTGATCATTGGTACCTAGGAGTCTGCCCATTGTGACTTTCCCAATGCCATCCCTGTTTGTAAGCACCATGTCCAGTTCTGCTCTGTCACTATTGGGTTCTTTGACTAGCTGCCTGAGAAGAAAAAATTACTCACCATAGTAATCTTGTTTCTTCCAAGGTGTTCTTTAGCATCAGTAAGAGTATGCAGTAAGCTGGCTAGGTTGAGCTGCCTCGGAGATGGAGTTTATGATAATGAATAAAATGAATTAGCCTATCAGAAGACAGTTAGAAGGTGTGCTGAGAGGAGCTTGCCCAGAGGGCACAATACTTTTTTCGAAGCTATGATGCAACTATGCCTATGTAAAGTCTGACCCAAAAGGCTTTAAAAATCATGCAATAGCATGAACATTGAACAATAGAAAAAACATGTAAACTTTGCTATAAATGCAATTCAAAAGTCCAGAAACAAATTTGGCAACAATAAGGAAGCAGAGTTCTTTTTTAGGTAAGTTATCAGGGGAAGACGGGTGAGAGGTTACTGATGCTAAAGGACACCTTGGAAGAAACAAGATTACTACAGTGAGTAATTTTTTTCTTCTCACCCCAGGGGTCCTTTAGCATCAGTAACAGTATGCAGACTACAAAGCAGTGCAGTTGGGAAGCAGGTACAGAACATACTTAGAGAAGAGACTGTGCAGGACCACTCTGCTAAATTTGGCATCCGATCTGGACTTCACATCCAGGCAGTAATGCTTTGTTAATGTGTGTACAGTCCTCCATGTGCAGACATCCAGCAAGGGAATGTCCCTTGCAGCTGCCACTGTGGCAGCAGTGCCCCTGGTAGAATTGGCCCTGAGGCCTTCAGGGGGCTGTTTACCAGCCATGTCATAACAAAACTGAATGCAAAAGACTATCCAGCGGGAGACAGTTCTCTTAGTGGCTTGCCTTTCTCTACCTACCACCCTATAGGTGAGGAAAAGCTGAGTAGCAGAGCCCCTAAACTGCTTAGTGTGCTCGAAGTAGTAGGATAGGGCTCTTTTCACATCCAAACTATGGAGTCTTTGTTCTCCTGGAGTGGATGTTTCAGTGAAGAATACAGGAAGGGTAATAGATTGATTAAGGTGGAACTCAGAGACCACCTTGGACAGAAATTTTCTGTTCGTTCTGAGCTCTATCTTTTCCCTGTGGGGGATAATGTAGTTTGGCTCAGTACAGAGTGCCTGTAGCTCTGAAATCCTTCTTGCAGAGATGATGGCAACTAAAAAGACTGTCTTCCAGGTGACATACTTCAAATGGGCCGTAACCATGGGCTCAGAAGGTGGCTCCATGAGTTTGGCAATATACATATTGAGATCCCGAGAGGGAACAGGTTTCCTAATTGGGGGTTGAAGATGGAGGAGGCCTTTAAAATCTTTTTGAAAACAGTCAGTGAAATAACTGACTTATCCTTTCCTATGGGCAGGTTAGCAGAAATTGCAGCTAGGTGAAGTTTTTGGGACGAGGCCTTTAGGCCTGAGGCCTGTAAGTGTACCAAATAATATAGGAGACTGGGAACTGAGGCTTTGAGAGGATTTATGTGTTTCCTTTTGCACCAGAAAGAAAATATTTTCCACTTCACTGTGTAAATTTTCTTGGTACTAGGTTTTTTGGCCATTCTCGAGATTTTCAGGACCTGTTCTGAATACTGAGTGTCTGGGTACTCTAACTCCTCAAGAGCCAATCTCTGAGGTGAAGAGATTGCAGGTCTGGATAGGTCATGCCTAGGTGTGGTAGAGTCAGGAGAGAGTGACTGAGATGAAGGTTAATAGGCTTGCTGTGAGACAGGGCTAATAGGAGAGGATACCAAGGTTGCCTTGGCCAATCAGATGCTACCAGAATCATTGTTACTGAGTGAGTCCTCAGCTTCAGCAACACTCTGTGAATGAGAGGAAAGGGGGGAGGCATAAAGAAACTTTCCTGCCCAGTCCAAAGTTAAACCATCTACTGGGAGAGTCCCTAGTGCTGGGGGCCTACAGCAGTACAGAGGAATTTGGTGGTTGAGGTGAGAGGCAAACAGATCTTTTTCTGGTGTGCCCCACCTTCTGAATACTGTGGCAAGGACCTGTTTGTTCAGGGTCCATTCGTTGTGTCATTGGCTGATGCAGCTCAAGGCATCTGCCAGGGTGTTGTCCTTGCCAGAAAGGTGTATGGCTGAGAGGCTCACATCCAGGGAGTAGGCCAGAGACCCAATGTTCATTGCCTCTGTGCAAAGTACAGTTGACCTTGTACCACCCTGCTTGTTTATGTAAAACATAGCAGTGTTTTTTTCATTTCTGAGTTGCACTGATTAGTCTTTTACCTGGGGGGGGGGGAAGGTCTTTAGGGCAAGGTAGATGGCTCTGAGCTCCAGCAGGTTTATGTGGCTTGCAGATTTCTTGGGAGTCCAAGTGCCACTTACAGAGAGATTGTCCATATGGGCTCCCCAGCCCAGAAGAGAGGCACCTGTGGTAATGATCTTTGTGGGAGTAGAAAGCTGAAAAGGAATTCCGAATGATAGGTTGGCTGTTTCCTTCCACCAGTCCAGAGTTCAGAGTAAGGTTTTTGTGGCTGGAATCAGCTTGGACAAGGAATGTCTTTTTTGGGACCAGTGTGCCCATAGATGTTACTGAATGTCCCTCATTTGGAACCTGACACCTGGGACAACCACTGTCATAGAAGCCATGTGTCCCAGGAGCCTTAGAAAATGTCTGGCTGGCCTGGACTGGCCCAGGACAAAATAATTTATCACTGACAGGAAGTGTTGCATCCTGTCTGCTGGAAGGAAGGCCCTGCTCGACTGTGTATCCAGCTCTGCTCCTACAAAGGACAGGAGCTGTGTTGGATCCAAGTGAGATTTATTTTCATTGATGAGAAAGCCCAGAGACTGCAGAGTTTGTTTTGTGTAGCTGAGAGCCTCACTGACCTGATAAGGGGTCTTGCCCACTAGAAGACAGTCGTCCAAGTATGGGTAGACTGCAATACCCTGTTTCCTGAGGTAAGCTGCCACAACAGCTAGGCACTTGGTGAACTCTTGGGGCCGATGTTAGGCTGAATGGCATGGCTGCAAACTGGTAATGTCCTGATGGCAGCTTGAACCTCAGAAACTTTCTGTGGGACTGCCTTATTGGAATGTGGGAATAGGCGTCCTTGAGGTCCAGGGAGGCTGGACAGTCTCCCTGCTGTAGAGAGTGAATCACCATTGTGAGAGTGACCATTTTGAATTTTGGTTTCAGTAAGTGCCTGTTTAAGTACCTGAGGTCGAGAATAGGTTGTCACTCCCCATTTTTCTTTTCTGTGAGGAAGTATCTGGAGTAAAGGCCTTTTCCTGTCTGGGAAGAGGGAACTCTCTCCACTTTTTTTGCTGATGGCAGATTTTTTACCTCCAGCTCCAGTAGGATTCTTTCTGTTGGAGTTAGGAATTTTGATAGGAAGAGACCCTTGAGAGGTGGACATTTTTTGAACTGAAGGGATAGGCCCTTTTCCACTACCTCCAGGACCCACTTGTCTGTGGTAATGTGGTTCCAGTTTTGGAGGTAGTGGGAGAGCCTGCCCCCTAGTGGGAGAGGGGAGGTGACCTGGTTGCTGGAGTTAGGGCTTAGACCGAGTAGAAAGCGCAAGATTGGTGGCAGGTGTTCTCTGGTCTCTCCTGCTTCTTCCTCTGAAACATACTCTTGCTTGAGAGTAATCTATGGGCACTGGCACAGGGAAAAATGCCTTAGGATAAAATTCCCTGCCTGTTCCCCTGCATTGGGTCTTTTGGGAAGTAGAGGCTTTCTCCTTAGCAGCATTGCTCTCATAGGTGGTTTTATACTCTTCCACCTTTTTCATATAGGCTTCAGTCCTATCTCCAAAAAAGGGAATTATTTTCACAGGAAAAGTCCATAGCTTTGGACTGGGTGTCCTATGATAAATTTGTAGTTCTTAACCAGGCCAGGCGTTTGAGTGAGTTAGCTTGAGCCATGACTCTGGTAGCTATATCATTATTGTCCAAAGCCATATGAAACTGGTACTTAGTGGCTTTTAGTCCAGTGTTTACAGTTTCTGCAATGTCCTGAACTATCTTGTCTGATTTCTGGTTCAAAATGGCCAGAAAAGTGTCCGACCCAGTGGCGCTGAGGCTTGAGGTGCTGGACACTAGACCTCGCGCCACACCAGCGACCCGGGTTCGGGAATGAACTTGGGTCGCTTGGTGGTGGGCAAGGGGAGGAAGGATTGAGTGTCCATAGACAGCTTTCCTTCCTCAGGGAGGGGGGGACACTGTGGCGCACTGTAGACTGACACCCAGCGGTGGCTGGGCATTGGCACAGGCACATGCACATCGCTGAGACCAGGGTAGGGCACCCATCCAGGGCATATGGCTGCTTCTGTGGAGACGGGAGCAGCTGGATTGCCCATTGCATGGTTCGGGTACTGGGAGAGAAAAACAGAAAATGACCGGGAGCCAACGGGGTCCATGATGACCCAACATGTTCAGGTCAGAGTATGAGTCCCCCCAAGGGAAGGCCAGAGCAACCCATTGCTCTGTGACGGAGCCATAAAGTATAAATTGAAAAAAAAAGAAAATGGCCAGAACAGAATTCCCCAAGGTCTTCTGATATTTGGCAGAATATGCCAAATAAGTGGACAGGCGGAAAAGAAGAGGGGCTATGGTACAAGATTTTATTGCCATAGAGTCCAATTTTTATGGACTATTTTTCAGGAGGCTGGGAGGAAAGTGAGATTTTAGCTTTATCATGAGCCGCAGCCTGCACTACTCCATCATGACTTGGAGGAACATACAGAAATTCAGCATCATGTCTTGCCAACTTATATTTTCTGTCAAGTTTTTTGTCTACTCCAGGAAGAGAGGTAGGGGCCTGGAGTAGCTTTATAGTAGTTTTTTCTAAAACATTTATAAATAGGTACTGCTATATTTTTTGGAAGTGGAAGACCCATCATCTCTCGATAGTCTTCATCCTCCTCATCATCCTCAGTGGCCTCCTGGGTAGACAGGTCCAGGGTGTCCACCACACGCTGCAGAAAAGTAACTGGGGAGGAAACATCCTCCTGGCCTTTTGGTGAAATACCAAACTCCTGGTCTGGAGAAACATCAGGTTCCAGGGGCTGACCTTCTGATTCATCATCATCATCTCCGCCATCTCTTCCACCATAGTAGTAGTCGGGACCAAAAGTTGGGACATAGCTGCCCTGGTGAACAGGAGTAGGGGGGCCAAGAAAATATTGCCCATACACTGTAAAGTTTGATAAAGGTGCCAAGCCTTGGCTATTTCCTTGACAAAAGTCAGAGACTTTCTCTTTCTCTTCAAGTGTCTGACTCTCTTTTGCTTTTTCTTTGTTTATTAGTCACTGGCAACTCCCCTTGCCCTGACGCGGGAGGGGGCAGTGCTGTGCTTTAATTTAAATTTCTTTTTGGCAGGCACTAAATCAGTGACCTGCTCCCCATGTCTCTTTTTAGGCTGGTCACCATTATTATTGTTTTTGTGCTTATCTGACTTATTTTCAGAAAAGTCCCTAGGGGACTTCTCTTTTGTCATAACCTGGGAAGAGAACCCCTCTTCAGTAGCTTTAACGGAGGGGGAAGCAGACTGAGAAGCCATAATTTCCAATCTTTTGGCTCTCTTTTTAATTGTTTTTGAACAAAATTTAGAGCAAAGATCACAATAGTGGTCTGGACCTAAACATAAGTCATGGCTGTCTGCTTTGGCCACAGTTTTATGACTGTTTAAGCAATTTTTAAAACCTGTAGGTCCAGTCCTTTTGTTAGGTCTTTCTGACATAACCAATTAGTCAGAAATGACTGATCGAAAACACAAACACGCTATATATTTTACTACAGAAACTAAAGAGAGGAACCGCGGTAGAGGTAGGAAAACACGGTTCCCAGGAACCACTAAAAAACTGTAAAATAAAGCAAAAAAAAACATGAAATACAAACTCAGCACAAAATATGAAAAAAGTGGGAAACTTTAGGAAATTATTTCTCAAAGGCCAAAAGTGAGAGATCACTCCAGAGGCAGTGTTAGTCAGGTGGAGAAAAAATTCTGGTGCCTTCTGGGCAAGCTCCTCTCAGCACACCCTCTAACTCTCCTCTGATTGGCTAATTCATTTTATTCATTATCATAAACTCCACCTCCGAGGCAACTCAATCTAGCTAGCTTACTGCATACTGTTACTGATGCTAAAAGACCCTTGGGGTGAGAAAAGCCCCTTGTATGGAAACAAGGATGGCCCTAATTCTTGCTGAAGCTGCACGTGGAAGGTTCCAATCCACATCAGGCAGATCGACGTCACAAACTAACATCATCTTGCCCTTACTTGCCATCCTGATGATGACTTTCCCAAGTACCTTATCCAGCTCCTCTCCCTGTGCTGGAGGTCTGTATACCACCCCTGTTCATACAGTGGCCCCAGCACCTGTCTCCAGGATAACACCTCTCGTCCTTCCTTTTCTTTTGGGTACCCATGTGCTTCTGTAGCCTTGATTCTTTCCCTCACATATAGTACAACCCCATCTCCTCTCCCTATCTCTCCTAAACAGAGCATAGCCCAATATGGCCATATCCCAGTCATGGCTGTCAGTGCACTATGACTCTGTTATGGCCATCAAATCCAGGCCAGCCTCCTCTAGGACGGCCTCAAAATCCAGAATTTCATTTTCCCTGACTCCTTGCATTGGCACACATGACTCTCCATACCTTACTCCTTCCCTGTCTGCCTTTCTGCTCCCTTCCCCTCTTCCTGCCTGTGCTGTTCCTTGAATTGCCCCTGACCCTCTTTCCTTCTTACCTTCTCCGTTACCTGTGTCCTTTACTTCTCTCTCTTCTTGCTTTTCAGATTTTTACTCCCCTTGTCCTCTGCCTTGTCTCCACCCTGTCTTCCTATACTTCTGCCTTGGGGGAGCATCGTCCCCCCGGACCTCCCTCCTACATCATCTGTGGGGCCACAGTTGCTTCCCTTGGTTTTCTTGCTTCCCACCTGGCTAGTTTAAATGCTCATATATGTGGCATTTAAATCTTCCACTAAGGACTGTGGTCCCCTTCCTGGAAGGATGCAGGCTATCTCAAATATATGATATATAGCAAGGTTGGGGGGCATTCTACTGTGTACAGCCACTGGACATGCTTTGTGCATCTGTGCACATCCATAGGACACTCTGGATGAATGTAACATGGCCCTATGCAATGCGTATCACAGCCCATAGGGCCATTTCACATTCATGCATAGAGACCAATGTGCCTATGTGGCATATTTTATGTATTTGGATTTTGGCAACTGGGTAAGTACCCTAGACAACTGAATGCCTATTTTCAGGTACGACCTGGGAGGGTACAGAACAAAATTCTTCAAACATATACAGATACAGATTTAGTCAGCTCACACTATTGAGCTCGGGAAAGGTATAACATGAAATATTACAAATTACAAATAGAGAACAAAGTACAAAAATAAGTCAAACGGGTATATTTTGGGACACAGGCAAATCTGAGGCAATAAATTAGGCAAGGATATTAGCTAGGTACAGACGCAGTGGCTAGAAACAGGTGCAGGTCATGGATAAAGTTAAATGAGACTTAAGGGCAGATTTGAAGGGTGACATGGTGGGAGAACTGTGCACATTGGAGGGAAGGGAGTTCCAAACCCTGGGTGCAAATGAGGAGAAGGCCTGGTTATTCATCTTGATCGAGCATTTACGGGTGCTGTGTGAGATAGTGTCAGAGGATCTGAGAGTGTAAGTAGGGCAAGCACTATGATGTAGGGGAATTTGGGTGGCTGAGGTGTTAAGACTGGAGTTTATTTTGTAGATTAAACAACCTAGCACATAGGATTGGGAGGCATTGGGAGATGGCCACCCAAAGGAGGAGGAGTAGAGGGAACAGTGAGGTTTGAGGAGTGGAGAGGAAAGGAAGAAATGGCATATGTTGTCGTATGTGACATCTCATTTGTGTAGAGAAGATGAGGAGGCATTAGTGAAGAGAACTATACTGTAGGCAAGAGAGTAGGATGCCTTGGGTAATAGCTAAGTGAGTTTTTGGAGTAAGGAGATGTCAGAGACTATAGGCTAGACCAACTCAGGAATGAATGGATTTGCATAGGTTTGAGATGCATATTTGGAAATCCAGTGCAGGGTCAAGGGTAACACCCAAGTACTTAAATTCTTCAACTGTGGTTAGAGGAGAACCATCTACACACCCGATGGCCAGGGGCCGAGAGCAGGAAGATCTGTGAGCCCTCGACCCAAATAACATTGCTTGTGTTTTGGAGGTATCGAGAACTAGGTGTTGGTCACAAGCCAGTTTTGGATATGGGTGAAGTTCTTGGTAATTGGGGCATTGATGAGTTGGGGCTCTGGACGCTGTGGTATAAGGCGATGTCATCAACATACATTATGACAGAACAGGAGGTGGAAACAAAGGGGAGGTTATCTATGAAAATTAAGAAGAGAAGTGGGTTTAGGATAGATCCCTGTGGGACGCCACAGGTAATCGGCAATTGGCTGGATGAGGCATCCCCAAATTTGATGAATTGGTGCCTATCTAACAAGTAGTTTGCAAACCAGGTGTTGGCGTGAGGGGAGACACCAACTCAGTTAGTTTTCGGGACAGAAGGGCATGATCAACAAGGTTGAATGCCTTGAACAAATCAATGAAGATGGCTCCAGTGAGAGCTCCTTGGTCCATAGCAGATTTAATGTTGTCAGTTATCTTAATGAGGGCAGACGTGGTACTGTGATCTTTGTAGAAGCCATGCTGGCATGGAGTAAGGAGGCAGTAGATTTGAAGGTAGTCCATTAGTTGAGAGGTGACTACCTTTTTGAGTAGCTTGCTGAGGACAGGCAAGAGGGTGGTAAGTCAGTATTGTGAGATATTTTTGGGATCACCCATTTTGGAGACAGGGATTACCATGCTGACTTTCCACTGAGATGGGACCACACCAGAGAAAAGGGAAAGATTGAAGATGTGGGTAATAGGAAGAGAGAGAGCCGCTGGGACCATAGCCTGAGTAATTTAGGCTCAAGCCTGTCTGGTCCTGGGCCTGCGCCAAGGGGAAGGGAGTTGAGGAGATTGTGGACTTCTTTTCTAGTGACAGTTTTCAGGTAGAAGAAGGGGCGGGTGGGAGTGAGGGCAGTGTGGATGCTATCCTGGGCTGTAATAACACAGGCAGCAAAGGAGAAGAGATCCGTGAACTGGGCATTGAAGGCATTTGCTGTGGTGAGTTGGTTGGTACAGTGTGCCCCATTTATGATCATATCCTTTTGCGAGGCTTTAGAAGGAGCTCCCAGGAGCCCTTTTATGTGTCCCCATAAACTGCATGGGTTGCCAGCAAAGGCAAGGAGTATCTCTTTGCAGAAGGAGCTTCTGGCTGAGCGGGTATCTTTTTTACATTGATTTTGCAGTTGCTGGTAGGTGAGCCAATCTTGTAATTTGAACGAGGCTTTAAATGAAGCCCAACATTTGTCTCTTTTTTTGTAGAAGGAGAGAAGGTCACTGTATAATGAGGGAATGGTTATACCTCGAACTCTTCTCTTAGTGAGAGGAATTAGCCTATCTTGGAGGCAGAAGATGAAGGACTGAAAAATGTCTAGAGTAGAGTTAACATTGGAGAAAGCTAGGATGGGGCACCAGTCAACATGAGAGAGCTCAGCATTGAGGGTATTGGGGTCTAGGTGAGAGATGTTCCTGAGGGTAAAGACCGTGGGCGGGACTTTTGAGATATGCACATTTCACAGACAATAAATGGGGGAGTGATCACTAATAGAGCTGGGGAGCACTCCAGATGCCTGAAGCATATCAGGCCTGTTTGTAAGCATCCAGTCAGGTAGCGTGGAGGAAGTACCATGGTTGGAGAGGAGAGTGGGGCTAGAGATTATTTGGATGAGACAGGCCTTGCTAATGAGCAGGTCATAGGTTTTGGATTTGGGGCTTACCAGTTGAGGCTCAGGTTACCCATGACAATTAACTCATTTCAGTCAGCTGAGGGTAATATGGTGTCAATGAAGGCAATTAGACCTGATACACCACATTTTGGAAGGTTATATATACAGAGGAGATTGAGTTTTTTAGGTGTGGCCTAGTGTAAGGGAAGCATGAAGTACTCTGTAGGCAGTACCAGTACCAGCTGCGTGAGAGATCAGGGACAGTTTAAGATTATACCTGTAGTAAATTAGAAGGCCTCCACCATGTTTGAGGGAAGGGTGGTCTATATGAAGGAAGCAGTAGTTGTTTAGATTACAGAGTGAGTTAGGAATACTGGGTCTGAGCCATGACTCAGCTACATCCAGGATGTCAGGGGTGTAGTGTGACACCCAGGCCTCAAGGTCAGTTTTGTTAGCCAGGATACTGTGGGTGTTAATGTGGGCAATTTACAGGCAGGTAAATTACGAGGGTCCATAGTGTTGTGAGATTTTACAGGTCTCGCATTATGTGTATGGACTGGAGGGAGTTCCTCCTGGTGTGGGACACTATGAGGAACAGCAGTTTTCGACTTATAAGTGCTGCAGTGTTGGGGGGGTTGGTAGACAGCTAGTAGTAGGCCAGCGTATCTAAAATCCTTAGTAGGCATTGAGGGGAGATACTTGGCAGGGGCTTGGGGAGAGGATAGTGCATTTGATAGGAATAGCAGGAAGACTAGTATCCCTGGAAGTAGGATAAGGAAGTACTATAAAATATACTTCTAAAATTACAATCATATTATTATAGTATTATTATGTTGTTATTACTAGTTGTTATGTATTTTGTTAGCTAAACCATCTTTTTCTTTATATATTTTATTGAGATTTAAAAAAATACAATCATAAAACATTAAACAACATAGGATTTTTTTTTTACTTTTTATACAATAACTGAAGGTATTGATGACTAAACAAGTCATATAAAAAACTATAATTAGGATTAAAAACTAAAGGACAACATAAGAAAACCTTACATAAGACACAGGAGAACAATTAAGGCAGACTGGAGACTTTGAAACTATAAAATGGGGTTAAATCAGGTTTGAAGACGGTGAAGACAGCAAGTGCAGTACTTCACAGGGTAGGCTGCTAACAGCTATCAATAAAACCCTTTCTAAAATGGCAGTGGGAAAGGAAAAATGTGATTGGCTGAACCACTTCATGTGACTGTGATGTAAAATTGTTTTATTGCACAGCTGGCTTTCAATCAGATTAAGAGCCAGCTTTTCTCTCAAAGACTCCTGATTGGTTAAACTCTGAATCCTACTCTCAGTGCTAGTTTAGGCACTACGGCCTGACTAGGATTACAGTGTTTTTTTGAACATTTGTCCTAAAACTCCTGTTATCACTTGAAATATCTAAAATGCAATGTTTTAACTATATGATAGTTTTAATGTGAATGTAGTGTAGAACTGTATCTTCAGTCAGCATTAGCGTGACTAGGAGCCAGACAGTAGTTAAGTGTTTGAGTGGCTATTTATCTCTCCTGCATTTTCTCTCTTTGTTTTGCTAATTTCTTTCTTCTCACCTCTACTCTGTACCTCCCACCGATTGTCTGCCCTTTATTCTAACTACCCCCCACCACTTCCTTGATGCCACCTGCCTCCTGCTCTACTGCTTATCTAAACCCCCACTCTGTTTCTCTTTTCAGACCAGCCTGAGCGGGCTGCCTCGGCTCGGAGCTTCCTGGCACTGCCACCTGTCACCCCGTACCCAAGCCGCAAGCCTAGCGGCCGAATGGAAACTCTTGCCTGGGGAAATTTGAACCCCGCTGGTGAGGCGTGCCAGCTCTCCACCCTCCACCCTCCCTCCAGCCCTATCTGGGCATTTTAATACATAGCTAGGCTAAAGCTAGATCACATGATTGTCTAAGTGTCCAATTTCCCATTGGCTGATAATATTTAACCACCACTGGGGGACTTTTAACTCTGACTGCAAAACTCCTCCTTCTTCGCCAGGTTCACTCCCCGCTGTAAGACCTCCTCTCACAAACAGCCCTGCAAACTACTCTGGGCTCACTACCCTGCACTGAGGTTCCCAACTTATTATTATTTCCTTTGCTAGGCTCTCTCTCTGATCTGAGCCCTCCTCTCTCAAACAGCCCGCAAGCTACTCTAGGCTCACTACTCTGCCCTTAGGTTCCCAACTTCTTATTATTTAAACTATCCCAGTTCTAGGGCCCTTTTTCTACTTGAAGATGTACTCCCTACTCTCTACAACTCAGCCGCTGTTACTATCAATGATCCTAAGCAGTGGTTCAATTTGTCTAGCAAACAAACAACTCTGCAAGCAAGTTGAAATAGATATACACATGCACTACGACACAAGTTTTGTTACTGGAAACATCTTCCTCCTAACAAATGGAGCTTGGTCGCCTCTATGACTACCACTACAGCAGAAGATGGGGACAGATCATGTCAGTCTCCTCAGTTCTGGCAACCCAGGAATCCCAACTGGACACTCTCTCCTGATCGTTGATAAAAAAATGAGATGGGTTAAAAAGTGCACAGTGCAACTGATGTCAAAGCTCTTAAAAGCATTTCCTCTCATATTCATTCTCACGTTATTACTTCTTTCTGGCAATGTTCATCCAAACCCTGGCCCTACCAGAAACAAACTTAACCCTACCATGAGAAAGCCAGGGATATCTCTCTGGCATCATTAAATATCTACAGCTTTTTCTCGAAACTGGAATCCCTGCAGGCATGGGTTTCTCTGCATAAACCTGATGTATTGTCGGCTGTTGAAACCTGGCTGTCCCTTTCTGTTCCTGACACTGCTGTCACACTCCCTGGATACAACATTTTCATGCTGGATAGGCAGAGTAAGAGGTGGAGGCTGTTTTGTCTATCTAAAAGACACAATAATGGGGCATGCTCTACCTGTGCCCAGCCTTGAGCATCACACACAGGTGCTAGCCATTAAAATAATCCTTGGGGCCCATAACAGATCTTTGACAGTGTTTTCAATCTTTGTACCACCTAATAGATATGAAGATGGCCTTCATAGCCTTTTGGACTACATCCAAAGGAACCCTTTCTCATCTGAGGTAATTCTTCTGGGTGACTTTAACCATAACTGGCTCTCGCCTGGACTCAGTCCAACCAAAGATGCCCTATCTACTCTCCTCCTCAAGCAACTTGTGAACTCTCAGACCAGACATAACTATGGAATGGGGACTAGCACCTTATTAGACTGGATACTATCAAACTGCCCTGAACATATTACTAATGTGGTAGTACATGCTGACTCCCTTAGTAACCATTCCCCTGTCTCTTACTCCTGGACAAATAAATTCACTAAGCCACCCCCGCAAATTGTCAATAGCTGAGTATTAAAACATGGGCATCTCGAACTCCTAAAGCTGCACCTGCACTCCATTGATTGGTCTGCCATTGATGCCTCCACGGATGTAAATCATGCTCTTCAGCACTTTATCTCATACTTCAATGAGGCTTGTGACATCCATGCTCCTATGAAAATGAGGAAAGTTCATGGCATGTCTAATTCCTGGATTACACTGGATATTCTATCCAAGATGAAATTACGTGATCACCTGTGGCACCAACAAAAGCCTCTGGGAACCCTACTGATAGCCAGGCATATAAAACTGCTAGGAACTCATGTACCCGGGACATTTGGCTAGCGAAAAGCAACTACCGCAGAGAAATGCTTGCCAGATCATGGGGTGATAGCAGAAAATTTTGGTGTAAAATAAAAGATGTTACTGGCAAGGTACCAAAGGTTGCCCCACAATGATCAACATAGATGGAGTCCCTTCTATGGACCCTCTTACTATCGCTAATATTTTCAACAATGCCTTTTCCAACCCAAGTGGTGTCCTCCCTCAGGACTTTTTTAATCAATCACCTACTGCCTCTGCCCCATCTGCAGATGCTGCCTTTTGTGAGCATTTGGAATGCCGTAACCCTGTTCCATCCTTCTACTTTAAGAAAGTAACTGTTTCCCTTGCTAGAAGACATATGCGCAAGATCCTGGGTAAGTCACGGCATAGCGGTGACCCTCTTGACTTAAAACTCCTTGCTCTCACCCTTGACAAAGTTATAATTCCTATCACAAGGGATTTTCAACCTTTCACTAAGGCTCTCTAAATTCCCTCTTCTTTGGAAGTCAGCACAAGTTACTCCAGTCCACAAATCTGGCAATCATACGTGACATACCAACTATAGACCCATCTCAATCCTCCCCCCACTGTCTAAAGTTCTGGACTGCATAGTTGCGGATCAATTAATTGACTACCTGGAAAAATACTTCATACAAAGCCCTGAACAGCATGGTTTTCGGAAAGGGCATAGCACCACCACTGCCCTCCTAGAATTTACTGGGTTCATTCACCAGGCACTTGATCAAGGGAATCTTGTTGGGGCAGCCTTCATTGACTGAATGAAGGCATATGATACTGTAAATCACCCACTGCTGTTACAACAACTAACCTACACTGGCCTGTCAAATGTTGTGATGCTCTGGTTCAAAAATTATCTGGAGGATCACTCTCAACGTGTAAAAATCGCAAATGTCATCTCTGATCGGTGGAGTGTTTGCTCTGGCATGCCACAAGGATCCATCCTTGGCCCACTCCTTTTCAGTATCTTTGTGAACAACCTTCCACTCCACTGCCACCAGTGTATGCTACTGCCACCCTTCTTTTTTTAACTTATATTTTATTGTTTCATCATAAAACAATGATATACAAGCACCTCATGCCAGAAAACACGTATTACATACCAATATACATTCAGTGTAACAGGTTGGATTAATCTAAGCATTCTTGTTCATAAATGGGGGGTATTCCTTTAAGTTATAGTCCATGACAGAGTCCAAAAATATCTGCACCCCACAAGACTTTTGAGAGGTCTAAACAATAGAAACATTTTTACCAAACACTGCTTAAATAACAACCTGTGTTAATATGACCCTCAATAAACATACGATACCCCAAATTTTTAGCAGCTAGTGATTTACATTCTCTGATCCAACTGCTGTAAAATAAAACAATTGGAAACCCCCCAGTACCAACCTTCTCAGGGCAACTCCTTGGTCCTATATGCAGCTTACTAACTGGTAGTACCGTTCATTTATGGCACTTAATGTTTAAATCATAAGCTGCTTTAACTTTATAGATTATTCAAATAAAAGAAAGGAGGCACTTCTCAATAAAACTTGCCAACAATTGACCAGCTTTGATTTTAAAATAAACAGAGTCAGGAAACAGAGATTACCCAAGGCAAGTAGGGGATATACTGTGCAACCATCTCCTTTTACTATAGAACATTTATTTTAACTGTAATCTGGCAATGTTCATGGTTCTTCATCTGATCCAGAGGACTCCTGCTGTCGAGCCCACTCAGATTCTCCTGCAAGGGCTTCAGCTTTTCTCCCAGACTTTTCAGGATCTGTATACTGGTAAGTGCGGCCTCCATATTGTATCTGCAGTTGGGCTGGCATTAGGAGAGAGTGATTTACTCCCAAACTACGCAGCTGTGCTCTAATGCTGTCGAACTTCTTGTGTTGTGCCCTCGTTGCGAATGATAAGTCCGGAAATATGTGAACCGTGGATCCCTGAAAATTCAATCTTCTTGTTTCCCTTGCAGCCTGGAGTATCTGATCCCAATGCACTGAATTCATAGTCACTGCAAGGATGGTCTGATGCAAGTTATTGGTGACAACAGCCAATCTTGGAGAAATGCAGTAGGCTTTTGTAATGCTTTCAGGTAGAAGGATTACCTCTAGATCAAGAGCTTTTGGCAACCAAGCCTGAAGGAAGTAAAGCAGGTTCTCCCCTTCTACATTTTCAGGCAAACCTATGAGATGGATTTTTTTTTTGTTGACTTTCTTTCACTCCGGTCATGGCCTGAGGAACCTCTCTCAGGCATCCTTGTCTGTGTCCTGCCTGCTTGAGGCTCCCAGAACTGCACTTCCTCTCTCCTCCACTCCCCCGCAGCCAGCACCCCCAGTTTAACCCATCCAGGGTGGGTCGCCCTTCTCCTCTTGGGTGCTCTTCTAAGGCAGTCTCTGGCTGCAGGCAAGGGCCAACAGGAGGAATTAGAAGGCCAGACTGGGTAAGCCCAGGGCATGGGGGACAGGTGCTGTCGCCTGTTCCTCAGAGCCGGGTTTTTCCTCTTTTGCGGACCCCACCGCATGGGCATGTCTGATGCAATGGCACATGGCAACCCTGCCAGCATCAGTCACGCTATGTAGTGTGTAACCTGTGTACTGCAGCGCTCCTGATCTCCACCGGGAGCCACTGGTGCGCCGGGCTATCCCTCACCAAGCCACCCAGAGAGGAGAGCCGCCCGAGGGCGCTCAGTTCTCTACCATCCCCTGCCAACTCCCGGCTCCTGAGCTCGCTCC
Source organism: Neoceratodus forsteri (assembly GCA_016271365.2). NCBI lineage: Eukaryota > Metazoa > Chordata > Ceratodontiformes > Ceratodontidae > Neoceratodus > Neoceratodus forsteri. Next base: position 495,060,389 of record JADMNL010000022.1, read on the forward strand.
TGAACTAGAGTTGCTGGCATGGCACGAGGTGCGGTGTCCAGTGCCTTAGACCTCAGTGCCACCGGGCGGCACGGGATGCATGTCGGCCGCTCTCTGGGAGTTTTCTAATGCCTCAAGTAAGTATCTGAGTTGGGCATTTTCTTGCACTAAGTAAATTGAAGACTCCAATGCTTTGGTAGCCATTGATTCAGCGGATGTAGCCGATTTAGTGGCCGCTTCAATCTTGGTGTCCTGGTCTGCAAATCTTGTCAAAATCAATTCTATTTTCTCATTGATGGCCTGCATAGATCTTTGTAGGGGCCCATCATGGTGGTTCAGGCTCTGAGGAGGATTTTGCTGCAGACTCAGCATGTAGCATCTCCACTGGTTGAGATTTAGCACCAGGTGGGGGTCCATTGTTAGTATGACACATAGTGCAAGAGTTATATCAAAATGATCCTCTGGACTTCAGGAGTAATAATCTGGTCGAAAATACTGGTTTAGACACCAATAAATTGTTAATTAGGCAAGTTAAAAAGCAATTGAACAGAGAGCTCCACTGAAAGTGTCTGGTCAGTGAGTGTGCTCCACAGTGCCTCTCCCAACCCCACCCTTCTTAAGCAACATCTCCAAAGTGGTTTTGAAGACATCAAAACAATGGTTCTTTGCCCAGAAGCTAGTTCTGATTTATAAAAAAACAAAAAGTACAGTAATGATGTTCTCCACCAATCACAGCAAGTTTAAATCCTATGCCCTCAATATCAAAAACCAACTGGGGGGTCTCTCTTGAAGTAGTGGAGCATTTTAAGTATTTAGGGGTTACCCTGGAAAATCACCTCCTATTTTCACAGCACCTACAGTCAGTAGCTAAGGTCATAAATATAAAACTCAGGCTACTATATCGTCTCAGGCGTAACTTAATCCCAGAAGCGCTGAAACTTGCTGTACACAGCTCCATTCTCTCAACCATCGATTATGGTCTCATAATCTATGGATCAGCTCCCCTCTCCTCTCTTTGAATGTTAACTGTGGCTCTTAATAAGGTCTGCCGGCTCCTTACAGGCTCTAAATGCCTTACCCAGACTTGTGTTCTATATGAGCGAACAGGATGGCTACAACTTGGAAACAGGATCAAGTATCAGACCTGCCTAATAGCCAAAAAAGTGTTCCTTGGCCTACTTCCACCTGGGACTATGGCATTGCTGACCCCTTCCCGCACCCCTAAGCTCACCGGTGCATCTGTTAACCAGCCTCTCCTTGTCCCCAAATGCTAGACAACTCAAGGCCAGTGATCCTTCGTCTACAGAGCTCCTTTATGGTTCAATTCCCTGGTCTTTGATGGCTCAACCTCGCTAAAACTGGGCCTCTTTAAGACATAGCTCAAACTGCACCTTGTTGTTAACAGCTCCTGTGACTGCTTCACATAGTGTCTGCAGTGCAAACCCCTCTTCGGGATTCAGGTGACTGGCCACGTCTGCCTGCTATTCTTTAGTTACCTTAGTTCTACATCTCTATTGATACCTTAGATCCACATCCCTACTCACGCACTGCCTGTCTCCTTATCCTGTCCTAGTAGTTCCCCTGCCCTAGCTTTCCCTTGTGCTCTCCACCCCTCCCTCCCCCCTTGGTTCCACCTCCCCTCTTTCCTCTCCCAGTTTTCCCCTTTCTCCCTATGTCCCCCTTTTTTCCCCTCTACTCCCCCTTCCCACTACTCCTCCCCACCACGCTCAGCAATGCTTGACTGAGCCTACGGTTGCTCCCCTCTGCCTTTGTTTTACCTGCTCCCTGAGCTTAGCATGACAAGGCCTTTGGCTGCTCTCCTTTACCTTCTTACTTAATTCTCTCCCTGCTCCGCTGCCTTCTTTTACCTTCTGCCTGAGCTAAGCATGACAAGGCCTTTGGCTGCTCCCTTCTACCTTCTTACTTAATCTCTCCCTACTCCTCCCTTACTTCTTTCTAGACCCTATCACCTCTTTTTGCAATTTAAATGTGTATATATAATCATGACTGAATTTGTATATAGAGAAATTGTTTTTTTTTCCATTTTAGAGTTCTTCTGTAAGTCTTCCCTTTCTGTATGTAACTCCTCCCACTGACGTGGAACCTTTGCAAATGAGTACCTGCGCTCAAAGGTGTTAATCCAAGACCTTAATAAATAAATAAAATAAATAAAAGAGCCTGTTCCACGGAGTGGCTGGTGATGTGTGTAATTTGTAGATATCCAGACCATATTGCTCTTCACCCCAATGCCTGTCCGCATCAAATGGCATCTCTAGTCTCTGCCTGCCACTACCCATAAGTGTGGAGCTTCTTGCAGTGGCAGGGATATCCTGGGGGCCCACACAAAGACTTACATAATCTGCTGTGTCTGCTGTTGACCATAGAGATCTGTGAAGCTGATGCGGACATGACCAGTTTGCACCACAAAATGTTCCTTGTTAGTAATTGAATGACTCTGAAATATAGAAACTCATCATGGAGGAAGAGCTGGATACCGTGGCAGTCACAGAAACATGGCACACACAAAACCATGACTGGGACGTGAACACACCAGGATACACCATCTACAGGAGGGACAGGGAGGGTAAAAGAGGAGGAGGAGTAGCTCTTTACATAAGGGAAGGGATCAAAGCAACAGAACAAAAGGGTAAACAGGGAGGAGAAGAAACACTATGGGTAAATTTGGAGACAGGCAATGGCACCTAATCCGCACAGGGTTGTATACAGACCCCTTCTCAGGGGAGAAATGGACAGGAAATGATAGAAAGTATACTTAGAATGGCAGAAAAGGAGATATTGCTGATGGGTGATCTGAATATGCCAGATGTTAACTGGAGTGCAGTTGCAGCAGCCACTTGAAGAGTAGGTTATTCTAGGTGCCCTACAGGGCATGCCTTAGACAACTAGTATTGGAGCCCACTCGAGAGAGCAATCTTGAACCTGGTTCTCTCAAATGGAGATGGAGAGAGAGGATCACAGATGTAAGCGGGTAGCCATCTGAGAACTAGCGACCATCGAATAGTATGGTTCACAATAAACACAGCAATAGAGTCAAGCCATACAATGGCAAAAGTACTGGACTTTAGGAGGATGACTTGCCAAAATGGGTGAGTACCTAAGGAATGCACTAGCAAATGGGCAGGAAGGAGGGGTGGAAGAACAATGGGGAATAATAAAAACTGCCATCACAGAGGTAACAAGCCTTTGTGTGAAGCAAATAAACAAAACAAAATGATGTAAGAAACCACTAAGGTTCTCAAAGGAAGTGGCAGTGAAGGTTCAAGAGAAAAAGAAAGCATTCAGGAAGTACAAGGAATCGCAGAAGGAGCAGGACAGAGAACTGTATCAGTCAAAGCAAAGGAAGCTGGGAAGGCAGTCAGAACAGCAAAGGCCCAAACTGAGGAAAGATAGCCAACTCAGTTAAGAAGGGATAAAACCTTTAATAGGTACATCAGGGAGCGAAGGAAGACCAAGGGAGGGATAGTGAGGCTTAATAAAGGGAGGAGGGAGGGTGGGCAGAGGGAGACTGTGAAAAGGCAGAGATACTAAACAAATATTTTTGCTCAGTATTTACAAATGAAGAGGGAGAGGTACCTAAAACAAACAGTAGAAACACTCTGGATACAGAAGTTGATACCAGCCCATTTACAGAAGAAAGGGTTATGAAAGAACTCTTAAAACTGAAGGTGGACAAGGCAATGGGGCCTGATGGGATTCATCCCAGAATTCTAAAAGAACTAAGGGTAGAACTTGTGACACCACTGACTACCCTCTTTAACAAATCATGGGAGGATGGGGTGGTACCCGAGGACTGGAGGGGGGCAGATGTGATTCCCCAAAAGTGGGAGCAAGGCAGAAGCAGGAAACTACAGACCTGTTAGTTTAACCTCAGCGATAGGGAAAATGATGGAATCACTTCTGAAGGAAAGAATTGTCGAGTATCTAGAAGCCAGAGGAGCACAGGACCCTAGGCAGCATGGATTCACAGCGGGAAGGTCATGCCAGATGAATCTGATAGATTTCTTTGACTGGTTGACCAAAGTAGCAAATCAGGGAGGGGCTGTGGACATGGCCTACCTAGACTTTAGCAAGGCATTTGACACAGTCCCACACAAAAGATTAATATACAAGTTAGCCAGCCTGGGATTAGGTCCCAAGATGACAGCCTGGATAAAGAATTGGCTGGAGAATAGGACACAGACAGTAATAGTAAATGGAGTCCACTCAGAAGAAAGGGGGGTTACTAGTGGGGTACCGCAGGGTTCAGTATTAGGACCGGTCCTCTTCAATGTCTTTATAAGCGACACTGCAGAGGGACTGGAAGGAAAAGTATGTCTCTTTGCAGATGACACAAAGATCTGCAACAGAGTTGGTGCACAAGGTGGGGTGGAAAGGATGAGAAGGGACTTGGCAAGGTTAGAGGAATGGTCAAATGTATGGCAGCTTAGATTCAATGCTAAGAAGTGCAAGGTAATGCACCTGGGAAACAAAAACCCAGGGGAAGAGTATGCAATGGGGGGTGAGATACTAACAACAACAAAAATGGAAAGGGACCTGGGGATAGTCATATCAGATGACCTAAAGGTGGGCAAGCAATGTGAGAGGGCAGCAAGGCAGGCTGGGGGGATACTGGGATGCATAGGGAGAGGCATCACCAGTAGAAAACAAGAAGTTATTATCCCTCTGTACAGACAGCTGGTCAGACCCCATCTGGAGTACTGCGTGCAGTTCTGGAGACCCAATCTCTGCAAAGACATAGACAGGATGGAAGCTGTCCAGAGGAGGGCAACTAAAATGGTGCAGGGTCTGCATCGGAAGACGTATGAAGAGAGACTAAAGGAGCTTAATATGTATAGCCTCGAGGAAAGGAGGGAGAGGGGGACATGATAGAAACGTTCTAGTCCCTCAAGAGAATCAACAAAGTCCAAGAGGGTAGCATCTTTCAAAAAAGAGGTGTGCAAGAACAAGGGGGCACAATTTGAAGATAGAGGGGGGGTGGCTCAGAGGTAATTTGAGGAAGTATTTTTTCACAGAGAGGGTTGTGGATGCATGGAACGGCCTTCCGGAGGAAATTGTGGAGTCAAAAACAGTGGTGGAATTCAAGCATGCATGGGACAGTCATAAGGCCATTCTAGGGGTTGGGGGTAGGAAGAAGTAGGCTGCTGGTTAACTAGGATCTGCAGCTTATCCAGTAGGTAGGGAAATGGGCAGACTGGGTGGGTCAAGCGGTCCTTATCTGCCGTCAAATTCTATGTTTCTATGTTTCTATCTTAGACCTTTTCTACCTAATGAAAAATCACCTATGGTAGTAGAAACATAGAATGTGTTGGTAGAAAAGGGCTGCTTGGCTCACCCAATCTGCCCAGAAGAGAAGTAGTCCTTGGGTGGGATATTCAGACTGCGCCAGGCTGTGGCTCAAGCCTAGGCACAGTGCAACTGGGATGTGCTAGGGCACTGACAGGATGATATTCAACGGTGCTGCGCCATGGCTCAGCACCATTGAATATCGCACTGTGGCCACCCGCAATGTGCATGGCGCAGTGGCACTGCACCAGCGCAAGTGGCCAGAGAGGGGCAGGGGGATGCACTAGCACAAGTGCCGTTGCGCTAGGCGCATCACCCGTGATATTCAAAAGTGCACACGCAAAAGGGGCCATAATCCATGCAAGGAGCAAATGGGGCCATTTGCATGTCATTATGGCCCCATTTGCATGCAGGTGCGCCCATCCCCGGTGACTTGCACCTGGCGCCCTGCCAGGCTGCAGCCGTCGGGGACTGACACCCCCTGCACAAGTGGCAAAGTGCCCCACTGCCCGATCGCAGGCAGTGGTATGAAGAAATAATCCTCCTATATCCTTGGTGGTCCAGTGGACTGCTCGCAGCCAGATCGTGGGCAGAAGTACAATAATAAAAAAAAACTAAACCCTTGGTGGTCCAGTGGACTACATCCAGCCCGATCGCGGGCAGAGGTATAATCAAACCCCTCCAATATCCCTGGTGGTCCAGTGGACTGCTCGCAGCCCAATCGCGGGCAGAAGTACAATTATATAACCCTCCTAAATCCCTGGTGGTCCAGTGGACCACGTCCAGCCCGATCGCGGGCTGAAGTATAATCAAAACCCCTCCAATATCCCTGGTGGTCCAGTGGACCGTGTCCCACCCGATCGCGGGCGTCAGTAATACAATATCAGAAACCAATCCATCCCTGGTGGTCCAGCCTCACTCACCCACTGACTCCCACCACCCCCGCCTCGAAAGCGGTGGTAGCCTCACTCAAGCCGCCCCGCCGCCTATCGACTGACTCTGTACAGTAGGGCTGTAAGCCCATTGGTCCACAGCTGCAAAGGGCATGCAGTCCGCATTATACTACACAGTCCAGAATGTGTCACAGTTCTGACTGTATAGTATGGTATGGGTTGCACAAATCCATTGGCCCATGCTATGGACCAATGGGCGACAGCCCTACTGTATGGAGTCAGTTGGCGCGGCAGGGTGGCATGCGGGTGGGGAGCCGCCAGCCGCTGCTGACCGGGGAGTGGGTGGGGCTCAGTGGGCGGTGGGCAGGGGGTACCACTGACCACCAGGGATGGATTGGTTTCTGATATTGTATTACTGACACCCGTGATCGGGCTGGACGTGGTCCACTGGACCACCAGGGATATAGGAGGAGATTTTTAAATGTACTCCTGCCTGTGATCGGGCTGCGAGTGGTCGACTGGACCACCAGGGATGGAAGAGGATTTAATTCCATACCTCTGCCCGCGATCGGGCTGCAAGCGGTCCACTGGACCACCAGGGATATGGGACCTTTATTACAATATGGATACCCACGATCAGGCATGGGGGGGCGCTACCATGAAGGTGCCGCTGGAGCTCGGGTGGCGACCCACAGCTGGCAGCTGCCGTTTTGCGCCCTGCAATATGGCAGTTCACCTGTGGGTGGCCAGCTGTTGCTCCTTTTATTTTGGCTCACCTGTGTGCAGTATTGCGAAGCCGGTTTTAGCTCAGCACATCCCGGCTGAATAGCGGATGTGCAGAGCATGCATGGCACGCCCCTACTTGCGCCCGCATACATTACTGATCGCTCTAGCACATCGGATTGTGCCATGCACATTCTCCCTTGAATATCATGCTAGGGGGCATCAGTGGGTTGCGCATGGTGCAACTGTGTTGTACCATGCGCAACCCTTCTGTGTATCCCACCACTTGTATACATACCCTAAAGAGCATTGGAAGAATTAACCATGATGGGAGATCATGAAGACCTCATGTGGACACCAGAAATGGACACACTGATTGAAAAATTGCTGACTGCCCCATCACTTTTTGAAATCAGCACAGAACCCTGGGGGAAAAAAAACAACTATGAAAGGGTTTTGTATAACCTGTAGGGTGGACATCACGCATTTTACTGCTGTGAGAGGCAAAAATGTGACCAGACTTGCCTGTTAAAAAGTAGATTGGCATCAGTGAATCTTGATGTGAGGGCTCCTTAATTTATTTATTTATTTATTAGCTTTTGGTAACCGGGTAAGTGCGCTAGGCAACAGACCTGCCTATTTTCAGGCACGACCCGGGAGAGCACAGGACATTGGCTACAATATGCAGAAATGCACAGACATAATATAGGTGTACAGGAGCAAAACAAGATATACATTGGGTAGCACAGTAATAGTTACATAAGGGTACATTTTAGGCATAGATCATAATAAAGATGTAAAATAAAGCAACTAGGCAATTAGGATAATAGAGGGATTTTCCTGAAGAGCCCCAGACAGTACGCCATGTAGCACATAAAAAAGCATTTCTTGAAGGAACTAGAGTGTCCCCTCTGTTTAGGAATTGATCAACCAATGTAGCTGAGTTGTTCTCAAGAGGAAGCAAAGAACCCCCCTCAGAAGAAATTGGAGAGATGGAAACTGGACAAAGTGCAGCAGAATGTCTGGTATGAAGGGACACAAGTCTTTCTTGAGTCATGAGAAGTCATTTTGAAAAACTTCATGAACTATACAGATTTTTTTAAATGGCAGTGGGTCCCTGAATGAAGAGACCTGCTGATGCATCTGCTGGATGAATTTTAACTTCCCCGGCCCTGAGCACTGACTCACCAATCGTCTTTTTCCTCCTGTCTAATGGCTAAATACCTACCAGTAACCAATCCCTCATTGACTCTGTGTATCATCTGAAGTTGCTGTCAGCCATTGGTTATCCTGCAATTGTTAGAAGTTGCAGCTACACTACCCTGTTCTGTGTATATTACTTAATCTTATTATACTCACCTAGTTAGATGGACTTGGTGCTGTTTGCCTGTATTTATTTCCCATACCACTGTGTTATCTGCTGACTGGAATTTGTAATCATTGCCTGTTAAGATCCTTGTTTGATTCTTGCTGTTTGTACTGGCTTTTTTGTACCATTGTATGTGTCTGTCTCTGGCCCAGGAAGTGCCTGAAAAAGGTCTTCTGATCAGTGTACCAACCTAGTTAACAAACAAATAAATAAACTTTCAGGTTGTCTAGATCATAAAACAAAGCCATATTCTACTTTATAAGCATCAGGAATTCTCTGTTAGACATGAGAATTCTATAGAAGCTGCTAAAAGCTGTTAGAGGTTGTGCAAACAGGTAGGTCCATGCAAACAGGTAAGTCCATGTAAACTTCCTGCATCAAACTGTCTCTTATCTCAGGAACAGAACTCCTGCATTAAACATAGCAACAAAGGGCTGACAGTTTCCTGACTTGTTGACATACGTAGAGAAGATCTGGCTGACTCAATGCTGTGCATCTGTGAATCTACTAATGGCCAGGGTGAAGCTTGCATCTTCAGTATTCAGATCATTACCGTATGGATCATCATGGTGTGCAGATGGCTTCCTTGGAGGAACAGCTTAGCTTCTTCATCAGCACCATTTTGCTGCATGAGTCACCCAAACCTTGTTATGAAGACCATAACCACAAATGAACACATACTAAATGTCACCTAAATTGCCCTAGACACATACAAAATGTCACCTCAAATGCCCCAGACATCTCCTGAGTATTGGACTGACAAGGGACATAATGTATGTGAGTAAGCAGCTCAATTTATTATAATAACTATTATAAAAAAATGAAAATTATGTACTCACCGTAATTCTTGATCTTCCTAGATATCTTCACCATTAATTACTGGTGGGGTATCAGCTGAAGGTGCTAGACCCCGAGGGAGCTTATAGCTCTAAGCTTTTCTCAGGAGGAGGGGCCACCATTGGAGGCGGTGCCACCTTCGAAGCCGACGTACTATGTGGTGCTTGCCAGTTGGTCAGTAACTGATGCCGGCCCCCCAACCTCCTTAGTTCTGCTCGCCAGAGAGGAAAACAAAGTATACAGAAAAAAAGGAGGAGGGAGGGAGGGTGGGGCAAGGACCCCAAGGGATAGAAAAGGAAAGGATATAAACTGAAACTCTAAGGCCAACCACAGAAGGAGAGGTAAGGGCTCTATGGTGTTTCTGGGCAAGGGAGACCCCAACCACTGGCCAAGCCAAGAAGTAGAGAAAGAAGAGGAAGAGACACGGAAGCGAGGAAGGGAAAAGAAAGAGAGAGAGAAGGGACGGGGAGCGGGAGAGGGAGAAAGAGGAATTAAGTCTGGACCCCAGAATAGGGATAACGTCCCTATAAGGGTAGTGGAGAAGGTTTCCTGTGGACTGAGAAAAGGACATGATCCACTCCAGGAGAGAAGCATGCCTAGATCCAGCAGAGCAGAGGAAGGACCTTAAGGAGTGGCAGAGGAAACAGCTCCGTTGGGAGTTAGGTGTGAGATGGTTTTCCCCGGACAGGGGAACAGAAGTTCCCTGCCCTCTTTAATTTTTCAAGTTGCCACTCTTTTTTTTTTCAATTGGTCAAGCACAGGAAAAAGGTCTCCTAAAGATTCCCCCCTACAGAGGAGTGGGAAAAAACACCCCATGCAAGATCCCCATAGACAAGGAGGTGCACCTGGCCTACAGTTATCTGGTATGCCTCCAAGCTAGAAGGCACAGCCCCTCAGACCCACCACCACTATACAAAAGTGATGGGAGGTGGAAAGAGGAGCCTACTACCTTCAAGAGAAGGGAGCAAGTGATCCCTGCATGGGGGGGTCCGTGGGGACCTTGTCCTGCGTGTAACTCAGAAGCTGGGATACCTCAAAAAGGAAAAAGAAGGACAGGGCCCTAAAGGCTCCACCAAAGGAGAAGATAGGACTGTTGTGGTATGTGGGTTAACTGATGGACACTGACACAGAAAAATAAGGTGTTAGAAAGGCAATTGGCAGACCAGAAATTTATTCAAGGAAAATCAAAACAAAAACTTAATACAGCCATCAACTTCACTTCAGCAAATAAAATACAAAAGGAACAAAAAGAACAAATACAACTCTCACTATTGCTGACTAAACCTCAGGATAGCAAGAGTCGCCAGGGCTTGAGAGGCCAAAGGACAGGAACTCAAGGGCACTGAGAGGCGATATCTGATAATTGCTCAATCAGAAGCACATGGGAATTTGGCATGATAGAACAGCCAATGGTTATCCATCTAAGAGATGAAGGGGAAAAAACAGGCACATGCCACTGACCCAAGAGGAGAGTCCTCTGTCCAAGGTAGCTCGGAGCCCAGGGAACCCATGAGAGAGAGGGACAGCATCCCTGCTTGCCTTCTCCCTAGATGCAATCGCAGCAGTGCTCAGACTGCCAGGAGGTGCCAAAGAGTGGTCTCCCAGAAAGAGAAGACCAACAGGGAGGCAGCACTGCCCAGCAGTCTGGCCATGAAGGGACAGTGGGAGAAAAGCAGTAATGAATGATGAAGATATCCATGATGATCAAGAATTACAGTGAGTATATAATTTTCATATCTTCCCTAGATCAATGTTCACCATTCATTACTGGTGGATGAGTGCCAAGCACTACATAAGTGGCATTGGCACCTCCCTGAGGGCAGAAGTTTCCCTCAGCCTCCTGTGGGAGAGAACACAGAGAGGTAGGGGCCCCTTATGGGCCTCTCGAGGCCCGTGACTGGTCAGGGTGAGGTGGAGACTCCCGATTCCTGGGAGATGAAAGGTGCCCTGCTAACTTGCACCTCACCCTGTGGGAGAAGAAATGAGCCCCCTGGAAAGGAGAGGCAATCACCATACACCAGACCAGGGGTGATAACCCTGAAAGGCGAAGCCACGCCATCTGCTTAATGCAGACTGCAGTTCCTGCCAGTTTGGAAGCTACTTCACTGGCACTGTAAGAATCTCTTGCTTGGTACCTTGCTAGCTCCAGACCACAGGTAAAAAGGCTAATGGCCTGCCTGGTAGCCTCTGAATCAGGCAAGCATGCCAGGAGTTGGCCCAGCATTGTCCACAGGTGCCTGGCGTAGGCAGCCTGGTGTGCCTGGTGTGCTGAGATGCACAGAAGAAGGCACACCACCAAGAAGACTCTTCTATCACAGCGGTCGAACTCAGCCAAGTCAGACTCCAGGGGTGGTCATGCCTTAAGTGATGATGCCCAGAGGGGGTGTACAGGGGCCCCACTCCCAAAGAAAGGTGGGGATAGCACCTGGAGACCCCAGGGGTGTGCAATGTCTGCACTGACAGCCCCTCAGGACTGGAGAAGGGGCAGAGGGATGATGCTAGATCATATGCGATGCTTCCATGAACGGTCGAGGCCATGGAGGGATGACAAGATTGTCCGCACTGAACTCCCCTAGTAAAGTGTGCATCACATGGGCAGGATTGCAGCTTGCAAAGTGGGAGAGAGAGAGCGCTCCTCCAGCATCTCCAACAGGAACTGCTGATAGCTGGTGAGATCAGCATCGGAGGACAGGTTGATAGAGGCATCCTCTTTCTCAGAGTAGGAAGACAAAGAGGCATTGGAGCCCAGTTCAGAGACCAGTGTGGCTGGTAGTTCAGGTCTACAAATGACCTCATTCAGGGCTCTGAGATAACAAGGGAATGCAGCCGCTAATGCCCAGAACTGTTCCCAGGTCATGGGCCCTGTAGGGCCAAAGAGACCTGGGACAGGAGGAGGAGGAGGAGGAGAAGAGCTCTGGTGAGCCAGAGTAGAATCTCTGCTAGGGCTGCGAGATTGAGCAGGGGATCCCTCTCGGGAAGGGGGCTGTGTAACTCAACTAAAAAAAAACTAGAAATCAGGTTGCCCTAGGTGTACAATAATAAAAACTATTGGGTCATCTTATTGGCACTAGCAATGTAAAGAATTATAGAAAAGAAGGATGACTCCACTGTAGAAAATGTCTTAAATCATAATTTTCTTTATTCCACACATAGCATGAGAACAACAGTTTTGTGGCCTCGCCACTTCATCAGATCCCTGCTGTGTTTCGGCAATAGATACATAAAAACCTTTGTTTAGTTCCAATATCACAAATTAATTATAATTTCTCATCATACACCATAACCACCCCCACTCCAATCTTTCTTAATGGCATTCAAAATATCAGGGAAAAAAAACATTTCATTCATAGCTGATTATATACATTAAAAAACATTTTTTAACTCTCCTAGATTTCTTGGTACAAACTCGTGTATCATATAAATGATAAAAAATTAATGCTTATACTGAAAATTAACTGATCACTATGCACTCATGGTGCTTACCTCAATATTTCTAGTGTTTTATCTTTATGACCTATGTAGATTTTAGAAAGTCTCCTGTAGTTGCTAAATCTGTAAAAAACGTACAGAATCTATTTTTTGTCAAGCTTCTAGCTATTTTTATGCAAACACAATTATAAAGTAGCCAGTCACAATCTGTTAAGTCCTCACCTGTATATCTGTGGAAAGTCTCACTTCCTTAAGGCCCTTAGGCTCTGATAGTAATAACAATAATAATATTTTTATTTGTATAGTGCAATTCAAACATCAAAGCGCTTTATATACAACATCTTAAAACAACTAAATAAAATCACATAAAACATACACAACAGCTTCAATTTAAAATCCTCTGAATTCCTAATACTCAAATGTTAAAAACCTGTTTGAAATAATATGTTTTTAAACTGGTCTTGAAACTCTCCACGGTCCTGCACTTTCTAATCTGACAAGGTAGAGAGTTCCACAGGGATGGCACCACGAACATAAAAGCCCTTGCACCAGATGTCTTCAGCTGCACCATGGGAACCCCTAACAACCCCTCATCAGAAGAGCGGAGATAACTTCCTCACTATTTAAAAGATATAAAAAAAGTGAGCTCACGCTAAGAACTAGCAACTATAACAAAGTAATTTGTTTTGAAATAATCACTTTAGAATATTCAGTACCTTAGGGATTTCTATCACTTTTATATATGGCTCCCTCCAACGTGTCTTTCTTTAGTTCATAGCTGAACTTCAATAGCTTCTGGCCCTGAAATCCAATGACATTAATCTCAGATTACTAACATTTAAAGGTTCTCTTAAAATTGCCAAGCCAAATTCAGTCTTTTACTTACTTTTCAGAGTAATTGCATCACAAGAATGCCATCTCAAGATGAGGGAATGTTCAGCACTTGTGTAGCACGAGTTTAAATCCTGCAGGAGGTGGGGGGAGATACCGACATCAGTAATGATGTCACACAGGCTCCAAGCCCCTGTGCTGCTGAGGACTATCCAATTGGTAGTCAGGAGTGTTCCCTAGTGGCTCAGTCAGAAGGCTGGAAACTCAGAGAACCTGAACCAGGGAAACACACTACAGCGGTTCGCCCCCCACTCTGGGATAATGTTTCCCAGCAATGTGACTTTTTTAATTAAAAATAAGAGTTTGAAACCCATAGTATTTACAATGATCACTGAATCAATGTGCTTTGATTTAATCATATTTTTAAGTGTATTGGCTCAAATACATAAAGGGGGGAGAGGCATGGAGATGGAAGGGTAGAATGGCAACCATGGGGGGGGGGTTAATTCTTATCACTATTTTTTCTTTCCCACATCAAAATTAGCTCTCCTCAAGTATAACCATGTTAAACCTGATTCTTACACCCCAGAGATTACTCTGTTATTAATGTTCATAAATGCTTAGCTAATAGATTCATAACAAGAAAATTATAAAAAAACTGGAAATTACATACCTACCGTAATTCTTTTTGTTTTTATATTCTTTATTTTTCAAATCAGAATTACAGCAGGAATTCAATTGTACAACAATATCTTTGAGTGAAATAAGCATACATCGTAGAAGTTCATATAGTAGTGGACTCCCAGAATTATATTTACTAATTGTAACAATCACGCCAGTCTGTGGGTGACTGCAGACTATATAATATTGATTTGTATGTATATATAGGGAAAAAAAACATAAATACAAATACGAATATGACGCGACAGCTTCCATCAGGGAACAAATGAATCATCCAAGAGGGAAATATATAAAATCCAGGACCTCCAATATAGCTTAGATTGGGGGGGTACGGTCTGCTCTTTTGGCAAGGAGCCGCTCCATATAGTAAATCTCGGACATTATGGAGTGTCAATGTGTCAGGGTGGGAATCGTGGTCGTCCGCTAAAGGCGGGTAATCACTTTCTTGGCCATTGCTAAATACAACTATAATTTACTCTTTTTTGGAAGTGCCTAACCTTCCTCCCCAATATATAGTAAGATCATTTGATTCGTTAGGACCAAATTTGAATCAAGTAAGAACTGGAGATTCCTGGTAATGTCTTTCCAATAATCACAAACCTTTGGACACAGGCAAAAAATATGAGAAGTATTAGTCCTCATCTGCCCACAATCTCTCCAGCATAATCCGAGACTTCCTGATAGGAATTTGGACAGTTTATCTGGGAACAAAAAGAAATGCATATGGCACTTCCAAATATATTCAAGCCAATAAGGGGCTGAAGAGGCCTTCATAGATGGAATAATTGGCTCCAACCACTTATCATATGTGATCTGTGTATTTAATTCTTTATTCCATCTAGCTAAAACATTCTCAGTGGTCTGTTTCCAATATTCTCTCAGAGCTTTATAAAGCAGGCCAATTAATTGTGATGGAAGTCTTCCCTCCATTGCCTCAATAATCAAACTCATGAAAGTGGACTTCGGAGAAGGTAATACCATTCGAATGGAGCCCAATTTAATCAAATATGAATGTAGCTGCAAATATCTGAAATGATGCACAAAAAGGGAGTCCAAATCTAGTCTATAAGGATGCAAAAGGCATCACTCCATGAACATCTAGAAAATGGTAAAGCATTGAAAGGCCTAATCTGTGCCACTCCTCGTATACATGATCTAGTCAAGCTACTATAAACCCTTTTTCTTTAGTCACCAACCTAAAATAATAAAAGAGTTCTGTGAGCTCTCGAGTTGACCTAATCTCATACCATACGTTTAGTGTATTACGGGTCCCCCAAGCAAAGTCTCTAAAACGTGGCTTGGAATCCAATGAAGAGAACAGAATGGGGCAGATATCAAACAGATCATTGAGGGTAAATTCTATTAATTTCCACGGGGGCATTATATGTCTATGTAGCCATTCCAGGACCACCTTTGATGTCACCGCTCTGTGGTATTCTTTCAAATTGGGAAGGTTTAAACCTCCTTTAGCTAAAGGTAACTGTAGTAATGACCATTTTATCCTTGGGTGTTTCCCTGCTCAGATAAACCTGGAAAACATTCTATCCCAGGAAGTGAAATAAAATCCTGATGGTATTAAAGGTAAAGTTTGGAACAAATATAGGCTCTTTGGGAATACAGTCATTCGGATCATCTGACTGCGTTGATAAAATGATAGGGGCAAGTGAGCCCACCTTCCCATCAACTGTTCTATTGCTATCTTCACAGGCTCTAAATTAAAAAGTTCCAAAAGTTCCAGATCCCTGGGAATGACTACTCCCAATAACGGATTCTATTATCGTGCCATCTAGCTGACAATTGCTTACTCAGTGCTTGGGATGGGGTAAAATTAAGGGGCAAAATCTCTGTCTTTTGGATATTGATTTTATACCCTGTGACCTCCAAGAACTTCTCTATTACCCTCAAAGTGGCTGGAACCGAGTTCTCAGGGTTTAATAGGGTCAACAATATGTCGTCTGCATATAATGAGAGAGTGAATTCCTTCCCCCCCCAAAGGGATCCCATAAATATCTGGATTCCATCTGATTGCTTCTGCTAATGGTTCAATATATAAAGCAAACAAAAGCAGTAAGAGTGGGCAACCCTGCCTAGTTCCTCTACTCAAATGTATCCTATCTGATAGCTGACCATTCACCTTAATGTACGTCTTCGGGGAGGCATACACCCTCTGCATTAAGGAGATAAACTCCGGAAACCCAAACCCCGTCAGGGTCCTCCAAAGGAAGCTCCAGTTAACCCTGTCGAATGCTTTGTCAACATCCAGGCTGACAAAGACTGCAAGAATACATCTCTGGTTCACATAATCAAGAAGGTGCACTGTCCTTCGGGTATTATCTGATGTTTGTCGGTTTTGTATAACCCCGATTGGTCCGAATTCACTAGATCAGGAATTAAGTCCTCCATTCTACGGGGCCATATGGACATAAACTATTTATAATCCATATTAAGTATGGATATTGGTCTATATGAGTTGACTAGATCTGGGGCTTTACCCTGTTTCAAGACAGGAGAGATGTTGGTATAATCCCATGAAGGGGAAGGGAAGCCTCCCTCTTGTATCTCCTGGAATGTTTTAACCAGTCAGTAGAGGGGCAAGCTGTTTATAAAACATTTTGTACCATTCAGCCGGCATTCCATCCGGACCTGAGTTTTTAATGTTTTACTGTCTGTCACCACTCTTTTGAGTTCTTCTGGTCTGATCTAGGTCTTCAATCTCTCCATCACCTGTCCCGACAACTGGGGAAGAGTAAAGGAGTGAAAGAACTCCTCCAGGTTGGCTGAGTCCATAGACTCAGGGGCCGTATATAGCTGGGAATAATAACCCTTGAAGCAATCTTTTATTTGTTCCGTATGAGTTACTCGGTTGTTCGATGTTGAATCCGTTAAGTGTGAGATGTATGTGGCTGTCCTTTGTCCTCTTAATCTTCTAGCCAAGTTCCTAGCCCCTTTCGGGCCTCCCTTGAACCTGTAAGATTTCAGATAAAACAATGCCTACTGTGTTTTCTCATCTAACAGCTTCTGGAGACTGGCCTTGGTTTGCCTCATCTGAATCCTAATCTCTTCAGTAGCCAGGGTCCGGGCCTGTAAATTGGCCAATTCACTATGGAGGCTATCATATTGCTGTTCCCATACTTTTTTCCTAGCTGCTGCATAGGCAATAATCTCACCACGGATCACCGCCTTAACTGTGTCCCATAGCATAGATGTAGAAACCTCTCCCCCTGAGTTTTCAGCAATTACTTGAGTTATTTTAGCTTTAAAGCAGTCTCTGAAAGCCCGATCTCTAAGGAATGAGGTGTTCAGGTGCCACCCAGTGGTTTTCTTAGGAATTTTAAGATCTAATTTTAAAAATAGAGGGGAATGGTCAGAAAGAAATCTGGGGCCAATGGTCAAATCTTGTAAATAATCTGTATGTTTCCGGGTAATAGAAAAAATAGTCCAGTCTGGAATGGGAATCGTATCATGGGGAATAAAATGTATATCCTCTTGTAGATGGATAAAAAAATCTCCAGACATCAGTCATGGCCATCGCATCAAGGTTCGTTTGAAAGTATTTTAAAGCAGAGGAAATTCTATGTTTATGTGGTGAGGAGGAATCTATATAGGGGTTCCAGGTAAAGTTGAGGTCCCCGCCCATTATCAGACATCCCTGGAGGCTATCTTTTAATTTATCAAAAAATCGTTTCAAAACCGTCACTGACACCATAGGAGGGAAATACACATTTACCAGTGTTACCTGTTTCCCACTCAATGTCCCTGTAAGAATAACATACCATCCCTGGGGATCAGTGAACTGTGAGGACAGATGGAAAGGTGAGATCCAGGGAATCATTATTGCCACCCTTCGTCGTTTTCCCTTGGGGAAAGATGAAACATAAACCTGATACCACCCCCCTCCGGATAATTTACAGTGTTCAATGTCTGTCAAATGTGTTTCTTGCAAATATATTACATCTGACAAATGTTTCCTTAAATATTGGAGAAGTCTATTTCTTTTGATCGGGTTATTTAACTTGTTTATATTATGGGACAACACCCTGGTCAATTGGATGGCCATCATAAGTAGTTATTCCGCCCTAGGACCTCTTCTTCGTACCCCCCTTCCCACAATTTCCCTCGGCTAATTTCCAGAACTTTTATTCTCTTAAGTACCTTCCCTAAGGAAGAATTCCACCTCTGTGAATCCACGACATGAACCCTGCTGTCAAGCTTGCTATCCTGCTGTAGCTGTAAATTCAACTGGAAAAACATTATAACTATTTTTTTACATTTTTTAAATGAGTTTGTCTATATAAACTGTAAAACTAACTGTGTAAACTGTAAATTGAGGAAAAGCCACACCTCAGTACTTAAACTTTGTACATCAACTACGACTTCCAAGGCAGAGCAGTTTTTTTCAAAATACTCTCTGTTTGTTCCTTCCACACCACCGAAGGAACTAGAGGTAATCCGAAAGCATACTGCTCTCTGGCCTCCAGAGGGTGAAAATTCCCTCTAAGAATCAAACAAAAAGCAGGCAGGATACCAAGCTGGAAACCAAAAACAAACCAAAATACAATGCTTTTCTGCCTTATTAAATCAAACATAAGCCTAATAACTTGGCGACTTTAGTAAGCTCTCCCCTTCGTTTTATTCTATAGTTTAGGATTATTAGCATTCGGCCATCCTATTCATCCCCTCTTATCTGTATGCTGAACCCTACCCCCATCCCATTCAGATGTTTTCCTTGAAATTATGAGACCTTATATATTGGCTCCAAAACAGGTAAAAGAGAAAAAAACCTTATATTGAAAGGGTACTAATCTAGGCCCATTTATACCAGCGTGCAGTTGTCTCAGAGCTACGCTCCAAGTTCAAGAATAGTCCTCAGGTTAATATATCTCAGCGTTTAAATCCTTCAGAGGGCTGATTGTGAATTGAGTTCACAGGGTAATTCTCTGTGAGTTCTAGAAATAATTCAGGTTCTGCCCCGCTTAGGTCTGCAGAATGTAGCCAGCCGTTTCTTCAGGCTATCTGTTAACTTGTCTCCGCCAAGTCGACCCTCACCATGTGGAGTTACCGTCTGCCATCTGGGTCCCCTTGATATTGCTGGGGGTTTTAACTCAGCCTTCTTCTTAATCTGAATCCCCAACTTCAGAAGCTCCTCCCTGACTTCTTCCGCAGAGTGGAATTCCCTCTGCTCGTTGGAAGCTGCACCAACAGACGGGCCGGGTATAGGGTGGAAAACTTGATATTGGCTTCTTTCAAGGCTGGGAGACTATCTGCGTAGTCCCTCTGATTCCGCATCATTTGGGGGGCATAATCGTTATCCAGATAAATTCTTGTCTGCCCAAAAAAGATCTTCCCCTTACGCTATTCCATGGTCAGAATCTTTTCTTTTGTCACGTAGCTGAGAAAGCGGAGTATGATGGAGCAAGGTCTGGCTTGTGGGTCAGTTGGACGTGGGCCCAGCACTCTATAGACATACTCCACCTCTAGCTGCATATCCATGGGTAGTTCTAAGGCCATTCATAAGACAGTTGTAATGAATTCTAGGAGATCCTGGCCTTCTGCACCCTCAGGAATGCAATAGATTCGTACATTCTTGCGGCGGGCCCTATTCTCCGCATCCTCTTGCCTGGAGTGGAGGAGGGCATATTGATCCTGCAGTTTTTGGAGGGACTCCTCAATATCGTCCACCCTGTTTTCCACAACAAAAACCTGCCTCTCCGTGGAATCTGTTCATTGTTCTAGGTTTGCTACATCTCTCCTTAACTCACCATACATATCTTTTATCTCTGCCCGGAATGCAATCAATTCTTTTATATATAGCATTGAGCTTCACTCACTTACTCTTTATTTTACTATGGGTTGATGCAGATTGCTCCAACATTTCAGACGGCACCACTGAGAGCTCTGAATCGGACACCTCCCGAGCTGACATCGCGTCTTCCAATTTCTGCTATCCGACGTTCCTCCGTGTACAGATATGCAGTGTTAAAGTTGTTCTAGCCGATGTCCCCACACTTATACTTCTTTCTTAATTGTGAAGACACTGAAACTCAGTGAATGCAGGGAATCAAGTGAGGGGGGGATCGCAAAACACACTACTAAGCCGTCATCTCGTTTATCGGCTCCACCGGAAGTCTACCTACTGTAATTCTTGATCTTCTTGGACGAAGTCTCCACCACTCATTCACACTAATGGGATCTACGCTGGAGGTGCTAGAACCCAGCAGGAGCAAACATTTTGAGAGGGTCAGCACCAGAGATGGAGCTGCGAGGAAGTGGCACCATGAGCCATGGTTCGTGCAGTAAAGACTACCTAGGCATTGACCCTTCAACCGCCTCAGTACCTTTTTTTCCAAGGAGGTGCAGCGTAACTAACCTAGAGGTCTAACCTAACAAAATCGGACATAAGATAGTCCGAATGACCTGTGTAAGAAGGGTCAACAATAGAGACTTCTCAGCCCAACCATTGAGGGAGTGAAGACCAAAAACAGAGACAGGAGCTCGGGAGATAGTAGAGATGAGATTTCATCCAAAGATCAAGAATTACGGTAGGTACGTAATTTCCATATCTTCCTGGACATAAAGTCTCCACCACTCATTCACACTAATTGGAGAGTACCGAGCTAACAAACCCCTGAGACGGGTGGCAGGAGAAACTAAGAGCTCACATACTTAGGACAGAAGTCCATTAAGAATAGTACTACCAAATGACAGATGTCGTCTGGCATGGATATTTAAAGCACAGTGCTTAATGAAAGTATGCACTGAACTCCATGTAGCCACATTGCAAATGCTTGCAATGGGCACATTGCGGATTTCTACCAGAGATGCCGCAACTGCTCTAGTAGAGTGAGCGTACACTCAGCCTTCTAGCTTAACCTGTGCCATAGAATAGCAGTGGTGGAAATATGCTACCAGCCACGCTGAAATGCACCTAATAGCAACAGGTTGACCCAGCCGGGTCTCGCTGAAGGAAACAAACAGTTGTTGAGTCTTGCGAATCTCTTGTTCTATCCAGATAGAGTCAGTACATTGGGGCAGAAGTTTGACGTCTTTGCAGAATATTTAAACTAGCAAATGGGGAGAGGAGTGCAGCACCCCCATACGTCGAATGGGAAGAACACCCCTCCCCCCTCAGCCAGTGGTCAAACAGGAGTTCAGCATGTTTGTAGTTCATTTGCATCACCAGGTAAAGAAAAAGGTCCAGCTCCCCATACGATGCACAGGGGAAACGCTGAACCTCGCCCAACAACTAACACACCGAAATCTGGCCAATGGAAAATCATGTACACAAATGCTCGCAGTCTGGGAAACAAGATCCCAGACCTGCAGGCAATAATCACAGAGGCCAAACTGGACATAGTAGCCATTAGCATGGAACGCTGAGCTTGAGCTCGGTTGAGACTCTGTCTGTTGCTGTTTGAACTCAAACCGTCAGATCTTTACGAGCTAAACTCACTGAGGTCCTGTGTGGAAGCTGTAAACCTACACTAGCCAACTGGCTACTAAATATAATAACAGATTTTTTGGTCCCAAAACAAAGACTCAAGTCAGGAAACCAAAAATGAAATAAACACAACACCTACTCACCCAAAGAAAAGAGGGTGATAATAAAAAAGGTGGGACACCTCTTGAGTGCTAACACTGCTACTGCCCTCCCACATCCCAAAAACAAAGGTTCTGAGAGGGGAAGGCAGGGGGGGAGGTCAGAATACAGCAAGACTCCATTAGAAGAAGCAACATTACTAAGGTGAGTAATTTTTTCTTCAAACAACATGAAGTCTTGCTGTATTCTGACAATAGCAGACTACAAGCAGTACCTCCATGGAGGAGGAACAGAACCTACTTAGGAAATAGGCTCTGAAGCATGGCTGTGCCAAACAAGGTACCTTTGAAAATGAGCCTATGGCTCAAAGGTTTTCCAAACTGCTGTTTAAATAAAATAAAAATAAATAAATAAACCGAGCATCACTCCTAACCTGGATATCCAGAGAGTAATGCTTGGTAAAAGTGTGAACTGTTTTCCAGGTACTGCTTGACATATCTCTAAGATAGGAATATCCCTGGCAGCAGCCAGGGAAGCAGCTGTACCTCTGGTAGAGTGAGCCCTCAGGCCTGAGGGTGGAATCTTACCTAGTTTTTCATTACAAAATTGAATGCAAGAGACAATCCACCTGGCAATGGATCTTTTAGTGACAGGTTTTCCTTTACCAACCTCACCATAAGTGAGGAACAGTTGGAGGGAGTCAAACCTGTGACCCTTGGTATGTTCTATGTAGTAGCTAAGGGTTCTTTTCACATCCAATCTGTGCAACCTCCTCTCACCAGAAGAGGAATGGTCAGTGAAGTACACAGGAGGAGACATAGATTGGTTAAGGTGGAAGTCTGAAACCATCTTAGGTAAAAACTTTCTGTTAGTCCTGAGGACCACCTTATCTCTATGGAATGAGATAAAATCAGGCTCCACTGACAGGGCTTGCAACTCGCTTATGCACCTGGCAGAAGTGATGGCCACCAGAACACAGTTTTCCAAGTCAAGTACTTAAGCTCTGCTGAGGACAAAGGCTCAAAGGGAGTTGCATAAGCTGAGCAATGCAAACATTAAGGTCCCAAGCAGGGGCAGGGTCCCTGAATGGCGGATTGGTATGAAGTAATCCCTTGAAAAACTTGGAGAATACAGGGTGAGCTAAAAGAGAAGAGGGCTTACCTGCTGAAAGAAAAGCAGAGACAGCTGCCAGATGCACTTTTAGTGTAGCTGGTCTGAGTCCCAAGCTATTCAGATGGACCATATAGTCAAGGACTGTGGGCAGGTCAGCAGACTCTGGGGAAATATGCTTCCCAGAGCACCATATGGAGAATCTTTTCCATTTGGAATTATAAGTAGTTCTGGTAGATGGCTTCCTAGAAGCCTTTAGAATATCCATAACACCTTGAGAGAGGTGTAAATCAGCAAACTCTAACTCTTCAAGAGCCAGGCCTTGAGATTGAGAGAGTTGAGATTCGGGTACCAAACCCTCCCCTGAGCACAGGTTAACAGGTTGTAATTCCTGGGAAGAGACAAGGGAAGATGGACTGCTAAGGACAACAGGAGAGGATACCAGGGCTGCCTGGCCCAGTCTGGAGCAATCAGAATCACCTTGCAGGGTTGAGACCTGATTTTGACTAGCACCTTGAACAGGAGAGGGAAGGGGGGAAAACATACAGGAACTTCCCTTCCCAACTGAGAACCAGGGCATCATGGGGGACTGAGCCCAACACTGGGGGCCTGCAGAAAAAAAGGGGATGTTGGTGATTGTCTGGGGCTGCAAAAAGATCTATCTGTGGGGTGCCCCGTCTGGAGAAGATCACCTCCAAAACCAGGGGATCCAGTGACCATTCGTGATGGCCCTGAGATATCCTGCTGAGAGCATCTGCCAGGACATTGTCCTTGCCTGGGAGGTGTGCTGCTGTAAGGGAGGTGTTCAGGGAATAGGCCAGAGACCACAACTTCATTGCTTCTGTGCACAAGGCCGAAGACCGAGTGCCCCTTGCTGGTTGATATACCACATTGTGGTGGTATTGTCTGTCTGATCTGAACAACTGTGTTCTGAACAGACTTGGAAAAGCTTGAAGTGCTAGAAACACTGCTCTGAGTTCCAACAGATTGATGTGAAGCAGAGATTCCTGAGGGGACCACAACCCTTGGGTGGTCAGGTCTCCCAAGTGGGCCCCCCACCCCAAGAGGGAGGCATCTGTAGTAACGATTAAAGAGTGAGACTGAGTGACAAAGGGAACTCCCTGTCTTAGATTGTCCTGATCCTGCCACCACTGCAAGGCCTGGATCAGGGTTCGAGTCACTGGTATCAGTTTGGTCAGAGGGTCCTTTTTCTGAGACCAAAAGCTCCCTGCACCACTGCTGTAGAAGCAGCCATGTGCCCCAGGAGCTGCAGAAAATGCCTTGCTGGTCGAGACACCTGTAGGGTGAATGAAGAGACCAGTGTGATAAGGGTCCTTGCCCTGTCCAGGGGAAGGAAGGCTCTGGCCTTTTCTGTATCTAGCTCTGCACCTATGAAGGTGAGGACCTGAACAGGCTCTAGAACTGACTTTGAAAGATTCAGAAGGAAACCTAGGGAGGTGAGCAGTTGCTGAGTTATCTGTAGGTGTAACTTGACTTGGTCTGGGGACTGGCCTACTATGAGCCAGTCGTCCAAGTATGGGAAGATGGCAATCCTTTGCCTTCTTAGGGAAGCAACTACTACTGCCAGGCATTTTGTAAACACCCTTGGAGCAGAGGTTAGGCTGAAGGGCATTGCTCTGAATTGGTAATGGCCTGAGGGCAGCTCGAACCTGAGGTATTTTCGATGGGAGCTTCTGATGAGAATATGGAAATAGGCATCCTTGAGGTCTAGGAAGACTAGCCAGTCCCCTGGCCTTAGAGAGGGTAGAATTATTCCCAGAGTCACCATTTTGAACTTTGGCTTTAAAGGATGCTTGTTTAAGTACCTGAGATCCAGGATGGGCCGCCATTCTCCTGTCATTTTGGGAGTGAGGAAGTACCTGGAGTACAACCCTTTCCCTTGGCGTAGGGGTGGAACCCTTTCTACAGCTCTGAGAGCCAAGAGGGAAGAGACCTCTGCCTCTAGGGCAAGTGTCTCTGAAGGATTTGCAGGTGGAAAGGATCTGGTTCTCATCTTTGGAAATTTTTTGAAGCTGAGAACCAGTCCCTGGCTTACTACTTTCAGGACCCATTTGTCTGATGTTAAAGACTTCCAGTCCTGGACAAAGTAAGCCAGCCTGCCCCCTACAGGTGGTGGAGAATCGGCCCTGGCAAACCCACCAGGGTGCCTGTTTGGCAGGGGTTTAGGCTGAGGGGTGGAAGCAGGTCTGCTTGTACCCCTTCTGCCTCTCCCTCTAAAGAACCCCCTCTGAGCATAGGCAGAAGAGGAGGCCTGGGCTTGGTAGAAAGGCCTATGAAAAGGCCTGCCCCTGCCCTGGATGCTGCCTCTGAGGAGTGGCTTGCCTTTCCTTGGTCTGAGCACTCCTATAGGTGGTCCTGTATTCATCCATTTTCTTCATGTAGTTCTCTGTTTGCTCCCCAAACAGAGAATTACCCACACCGGGAAAATCCATGGCCTTTTTCTGGGTATCCTGAGATAGGCTAGTACATCTGAGCCAAGCCATCCTACGAAGGGCCACAGATGTAGCCATGCCTCTAGATGAAACATCATTGGAGTCCACTGCAACATGGAATTGCACCTTGGATGCCTCAATACCATCAGCAGCCACCTGCTCCAGCTCCTTGGCAAGCTGGCCAGGGACCTGTTTAGCTAAAGCCATGACAGTGTCCCATCTAGATTTCTGATATCTAGCTGTATAGGCCATATAATTGGCCTGCCTGAGTCCCAGGGACGCTGCCAGGTACTGTTTCTTTGCCATGGCATCAGTCCTCCTGGAGTCCTTATCTGGGGGGTGTGAAGCCAAGGGTGTATTAGCCTTATCACAGGCTGCAGTCTGCACTACCCCAACATGGCTGCATTGCTGGGTAAGGAACTCCATATCTGAGCCTGACAGAGTATACCTCTTGTCCATTCTTTTATCCACAGGAGGTATAGAATTAGGAGTCTTTAAAATCTTAAATGTCTGTTTCCCAAAAGACTTGTATAAGGGAATAGACAGCCTCCTGGACTCTGGGATATCCATCATTTCCACATAGTCAGGCTCCTCCTGTTCATCCACAGCTTCTTCCATAGGAAGCTGAAGGGTTTAGGCCACTTTCTTGTAAAACATGAAATGGGAGGGAGACTCAGAAAGCCTAGGAGGAGACACTCCTGAAGGTCTGTCTGGGGAGATGTCCGGGTCAATGGGCACATCCAGACTTTCATAATCATATTCACTTCCAAATCATAATCCGGAACCAGTGGAACCGGCTGAACCGAGCACCTTCCTGATGGTGCCGGTTCGGTTGGAACTGGAGAAAGCGACTGCACAATTTTTATCGCTTTGGCTATTTCATCAGCGGTTGGAGAAGAAACTTTTGGATCCACACCGGCTGATTTTTCCCTTCTTGTTCTCTTAACCGGAACCGACTTCTCGGAATCAGTTCTCCTTTTGCCCGAAGAAGTTTCTCTCTGGTCAGAGGGCACTCCTTCTGGTTCGGTTTGAACCGAACCGGGCTGGCCATCCGGGTCAGTGGACTTTCTGGCCTCCCTTTCCCTGAGCCTACCAACTCTCTTTTCTAGGGTAGCTGCAGGAAAATTGTTACAAATCTGTCAGTCTGAATTGAGGTGGTCAAACCCCAGACAATAAACAAAGGTGGTGTGGGGGTCAGCCTTAGCAAAGACTTCCCCACATACACTACAGTGTTGAAACCCAGTGGGCCCGGTTTTTGTTTTGGGTTTCTCAGACATGGTGCCAGTCCTAACAAAACTTATCCTTTTAATGGAAATCCGCCAGGCAAGACACTCTTATCGGTTCCTGACCGTGTTACGGGTCATGGAAAAAAACGTAATAAAATCCGTTTTTTTTAGAACCGATAAGAACCGCTAACCACACTCTAAAAGTAGAAATAAAGATTTTTAAACAACCTGATCGGTTCAAACCGAACCGATGAAACGTTTACAAGTTCCACACAGAATAGAAAATCAAAATAAACCTATCTAATACTCACGAATACCACAGACAGAGACTGAACCGACAGGTTGCAGTTTAAATTCAGTTGGAAACCGAGAAAAACGGACTTTAACCGACAAATTGAATCGAGCAAAGGAGAAATCTCTGGAGTGACTGTTCAGTGAGGCGGAGTAAAGAATCTGACGGTTTGAGTTCAAACAGCAACAGACAGAGTCTCAACCGAGCTCGAGCTCAGCGTTCCATGCCTGGCATGGAAAGTTAACTCTTTCATCTCCGGGGCAGTTCAAAGGTTGGGACTCACTGCTATTGTCAGAATACAGCAAGACTTCATGTTGTTTGAAGGAGGGGTGGAGTGGCCCTTTATGTAAGTGAAAATATCAAAGCTACAGAAATTCAGAATACACATAAGGAGCCAGAAAAACTGTGGGTCACCCTGGAAACAGGAAATGGGACAGCCATACGAACTGAGGTTGTGTACAGACCTCCAGACCAGGGGGAGAACATAAACATGTTACTGTTAGAAGATATGCAAAACATGACAGCTAAAGGGGAGGTTCTGATAATGGGAGACTTCAACATGCCAGATACAGATTGGTCAATACCAGCAGGGACATCTGTCAGAACTAGACACATGGTGGATTCCCTGCAGAGAGAGGGCCTCAAACAACTGGTCAACAACCCACAAGAGACAGGGCTATCCTAGATCTAGTACTGACTAACAGGGAAAGGATCACAGATCTCCAGGTAGAAGGTCACCTGGGTGCCAGTGACCATCACATGGTATGGTTCAATTTGGCCACTAGAACAAAATCATCCCATTCAAAGGCAAAAATATGGGACTTCAGAAGAGCCGACATTGATAAGATGGCCAACAGAGTTAAGTTAGCCCTGTCAAAAAGAAATACAGGTGAGGGGGTACAGGCAAAGTAGGCAAGCATTAAAGATGCAATACTTGAAGCAACATCCCATTGTCTTAGTGAGAAACGAAAGTGCAATAGAAGAAGGAAACCACTTTGGTTTTCAAACACAGTAGCAGAAAAAGGTCAGAGCCAAAAGGCTGGCCTTCAGAAAATATAAGGGAACACAGCAGGCTGAAGATAGAGGCATACCAAACTTCCCTAGGAAAACAGGGAAGGCAGTAAGGCAGGCAAAGGCCCAAACTGAGGAAACACTAGCACAAACAGTAAAAGAAGGTGACAAGACTTTCTATAGATACATTAGTGAAAGGAGAACGTCCAGAGGGGGTATTGCTAAGATCAAAGGGGATAAGGGGTGTAGTGGAGGAGGAGGACCATGTAAAAGCATCTATCCTAAATAGATACTTCTGCTCATTATTTACTGAAGAGAAGGTAGGGCAGGGCCCACAGCTTAGCACCATGGACATGGGGGGGGAGGTGTGAACTAGTCCCTTCACAAAAGAAAGGGTCCTACAAGAGCTCAATAAGCTCAGGGTGGACAAGGCAATGGGACCTGATGGCATACATCCCAGGGAACTAAAGGAGCTAAGGGTAGAACTAGCAGAGCCATTATCAGAACTGTTTAGTGAGTCTCTGAGCACAGGACAGATCCCAGAAGACTGGAGAAGGGCTCATGTGATCCCGCTCCACAAGAGTGGTAGCAGGGAGAAGGCAGGGAACTACAGACCAGTCAGTCTTACCTCAGTAGTGGGCAAGATTATGGAGACACTCCTTAAGGAAAGGATAGTGCAACACCTGGAATCCATAGGAGCACAGGATCCAAGATAGCATGGGTTTAAGGGAAAGGGAAAAGGAAAGGGGAAATTGTTTAACCAGGAAAGGCACACTAAGCTTCAGCTTGTT
This sequence comes from Neoceratodus forsteri, assembly GCA_016271365.2. Lineage (NCBI taxonomy): Eukaryota > Metazoa > Chordata > Ceratodontiformes > Ceratodontidae > Neoceratodus > Neoceratodus forsteri. The sequence continues at coordinate 495,088,855 of JADMNL010000022.1, forward strand.
TCCAGGTGCGACCTGGGAGCACAAGGAAGTTAAGTGACTTGCTCAGGGTCACACAGTATGCAAGTGGAAGCTGTGGGATTCAAACCCAGGTCTGGTCTGCTGGATGTCGCCAGATTTGCAGCTCAGAGCCTTAAATCACTGCTCTATACTGCCTCCTGTTTACAAAAGGAAGGTCCTGTCAAACTAATCTCATAGATTTCTTTGACTGGGTAACCAGAGTGGTGGACCAAGGGGGTGCAGTTGATGTTGATTACCTTGACTTCAGCAAAGCTTTTGATACTGTTCCACATAGAAGATTGATTAATAAGCTGGGTAGGCATGGGGTGGGTCAGACATTGGTCAACTGGGTGGCAAACTGGTTGATGGGCAGAAAACAGAGAGTGGTGGTAAACGGTATACAGTCAGAAGAGATGCAAGAAACAAGTGGGGTACCTCAGGGATCAGTCCTGGGGCCATTCCTCTTCAATATCTTCATCAGTGACATTGCAGATGGACTGGAGGGTAAGGTTTATCTGTTTACAGATGACACCAAGATGTGTAACAGAGTAGATGATCCAGTTGGGGTGGGCAGAATGAGTAGAGATCTGGATAAATAAGCAAAATGGTTGGAAGAATGGCAACTAGGGTTTAACACAAAGAAGTGCAAGATCATGCACATAGGGAAGAGAAACCCTGATGCCACCTATAGGCTGGGAGGGGAGTTGCTTGCAGACACTAGGAAAGAAAGAGACTTGGGCGTCATCATCATCGATGACCTGAAATCATCCAAGCAGACCACTAAAGCGGTAGGTAAGGCTAGAGGGATGTTGGGGTTTATTAGTAGGGGTATCACAAGTTGGAAGAGGGAGATAATAATCCCTCTTTACAAGACACTGGTTAGGCCCCATCTGGAGTACTGCGTGCAGTACTGGAGGCCACACCTTCACAAGGACATTAACCAAATTGAGGCAGTCCACAGAAGGGAAACCAAAATGGTGCAGGGACTGCATCAGAAAACATATGAGGACAGATTAACTGAGCTCAATATGTATACCCTAGAGCAAAGGAGGGAGAGAGGTAATATAATTGAAACATTCAAACACCTTAAGGGCATTAACAAGGTGAAAGAATCTAACATGTTTCAATATAAGAAAAATAGCAGGACAAGAGGACACAGCATGAGATTAGAGGGAGGCCGATTAAGGGGTAATGCGAGGAAGTTCTTTTTCACAGACAGGGTGGTGGATGCATGGAACGGCCTACCTCAGGAAGTGGTGGATATGAATACAGTGCAGGGCTTCAAACAGGCATGGGATAGGCATAAGGGAGCAATACAGGTGAGTATGAATAGATAGGCCATTGACAGAGCAAAAGCCAATGGCACATTCATAAAGTAGAAAAAGAAATGGGCAGCCTGGATGGTCCTTGCGGTCCTTATCTACCATCAACTTCGATGTTTCTAAGAAGGTTTGTCTGAAGGGGAAGTGCCTTTGGGAGGGTTGCCGACAGACTGTTGAGCAGCGGGACCCATATCTGTCGAGGCTAGAAGGGAGCAATGAGAATCATTCTGTCTCCCTGAGACTCGAATTTGAGAAGCACCCTCTGAGTTAAAGGAAGAGGAGGAAAGGCGTATAGATAGCGTTTTGTCCACTGCAGCCTGAACGCATCCTGACAGAAAATGCCAGGTCCTGGATTTCTGGAGCAGAAGAGAGGCAGTTTTGCGTTGAGTGGGGATGCAAAAAGGTCCAAGTCTGGAGTTCCCCACTCTTTGAAGAGTGACTGAGCGACAGCTGAGTCGAGAGACCACTCATGAGGATCTGTCTTCGTTCTGCTGAGATGGTCTGCCAGTTCGTTCTGCACGCCTGGTAGGTAAACCACGTGGACTAGTGCCTTGTGCTCCAGGCACCATTCTCACACTCTCATAGCTTCCCTGCATAATGGGTAAGAGTGTATGCCACTCTGTTTGTTGATGTAATACATCACTGCTTTGTTGTCCTTTTGAAGGGGAATGTTCTTGTGACAGAATATGTTCTTCAACGCCCGGACTGCATAGAGAATGGCTCTCATTTCCAGGATGTTTATGTGGAGCCGGGACTCGTCCTGAGTCCATATACCTTGGGTGTGAAGCTTCTGGCAGTGAGCTTCCCACCCCATCAGGGATGCGTCAGTGGTAATGGAGATCTGATGATCCAGAGGAGCAAAGGGATACCCTTCTAGAAGGTTGTTCTCCCGTGACCACCAGGTGAGTGACCTCTTTAGAGGTTCTGTCACCTTGATGGGAAAGGACTAAGAGTGAGTGGTTGGGGACCACTGAGTGCTGAGCATCCACTGAGAGGGTCTCATGTGGAGATGAGCTAGAGGTACAGTGAACACCGAGGATGCCATGAGACCCAGCATTCATTGCATTGAGATAGCTCAAACCGAGCTGTTTTCTCTGATGTATCGGGCCATCTGTGGGATATTGCTCCTTCTGTCCTCTGGAAGAAAAGCTTTCACATAGGAGGTATCTAGAAGAGTTCCTATGAAAAGGAGTTTCTGGGAGGGCTGCAACTGTGATTTGTTGCGATTTAGCAAGACTCCCATGGACATGAGGAAGTCTGATGCTTTGGCTATGGCGTCCAGAGTTCCCTGCCTGGAAGGGCTTGCTAGAAGCCAGTCATCCAGGTATGGAAACACTTGAATTCTGATTTTCCTGAGATGTGCTGAGAGAATTGCACAACACTTTGCAAAAACTCACGGCGCAGAGGATAGCCCATCTGAACTGATAATGTTGACCCAACGCTACAAACCTCAGGTAATTGTGGTGCTTTGGGTGTATAAGAATGTGTTGGTATACATCCTGCATGTCCAGAGAGGCTAGCCAATCGTGTTGATGAATCAAAGGTAGAAGGGTACCTAGAGATATCATCTTGAACTTTTCCTTGTGAAGGAATTTGTCTAACTTTCTGAGATCCAGACTGGGGTGCATGCGTCCAGTTTTCTTTGGAACTAGAAAGTAATGGGAGTAGAAACCTGTGTTTTGTTGGTCCAGCGGAACTACTTCTACTGCTCTGTTGTTCAGAAGGTCTTGCACCTCAGAAGCAAGAATGTTTGACTATACTGCCAACAGCCTGGGCTGTTGTTTGGGGGGATGATCTGGGGGGGGGTTCTGAAAGATTGAGTGAATACCCCTCATGGATTATATGGAGGACCCATTTGCCTGATGTTATAGACTTCCACCAGTCGTAGAACTGGGTCAGATGACCTCCCACTGCTGAGCAAGAGTCCCCCTCGGGCAGTTGAGGTGGGACCTCGGCCGAGAACTCAAAAGGTGGCACTGGGTGTTTTGGGGGCTTGTGCCTTCTGCTGCATTTTCTTTTGTGGCTGTGAGGTGTGGCTTTTGTTAAAGCAACCCCTGCCTTTGCCCCGAAAGGACTGACAGTTATGAAAGTGATACTTATTGACACCCCCCCCCCCCGGGAGGGGGTGGGTGTGGGATGAGCTATCTTAATGGCTTACCTAGTCTTCTGTGTGGCTTCCAGAGCTTGTTCCACCTGGGGTCCAAACAGATACATACCGTCAAAGGGTAAGGCCATGACCTACTGCTGGGCATCATTCATGAAGCCCGAAGTACGTAGCCAAGAGTGGCGATGGGTAAAAATGCCCACCACCGCTGTTCGAGAAGCAGTATTGAAAGCGTCCATTGCAGCTTTAACCTGTTGGTTATTGGACTCGATGCCCCCTGGTTATGGTGTGAAGTAGTTCTGAATTTGTTTCCGACTCAGGCAGAGCTTCTACCATTTACTTGGATGAATGCCAAAGGACATACTCATATTGAGAAAAATAGCCCTGGTAGCTGGCAATATGCATATCCAGGGTGGAGGCAGCAAAGACTGTCTTACCTAAGGTGTCTATCTTACGAGATTCTTTATTGATAGGCCGGGCTGAGGATGCCTGAGGGAGGATGGCCTTGTCATTCTCTGCTAAGACTACAATGGGATCAGCAAAAGCTTGTAAGACCAATATAGGTCGATCCTTGGGAGCAGCGTACTTCCTATCTATGGACTTAGCCATGGAAGGGATAAGAGCAGGATTGTTCCATACCATCTGAGAAAGGGTCCAAAAGATGGTTGTACCGGAGGAGTTAAATCCATAGGGATCTCCGGGACATGTAGGTATTGGAGTCTTAAAAGCTTCCCAGGATTGATTTATGTAGTCTGGAGAGAAAGAGTGGAATTTAAATTTTTCAGCAGAGACTTAAAGGAAAGGTCTTTGACTACAGGCTCTGCAGCAGGATTAATTCCTGCTCCTTCAAAATCATCACCCAGACAAAGGCATGGATCAGGCTCAAAATCATCTCCTGACAGTCCAGGGGGGACTGTATGGACAGGAAAGGAGTGAAAATCAGAATGAAAATTAGAAGAGGAAAGAATCGGAGTTGAAAAGCCCTGGAGACTGGATGGTGCCACACCAAGCATCAGCGCTGATGAAGAACATGTGCCAAACCCAAGGAAGCTGGCACCATTGGAAACAGCCCAGCACATGGTGCCGACAAAGATCACGATGCCGACAGGGCCCTCTGTGCCGCATATAGCGCCGACAGAGCCCCTGACACCATGGACGGTGCCAACAGAGCCCTCAGCACCACAGATGGCTTTGAGAGTGTCCCAAAGTTCCGAAAACTGTGCTTTGAAGAAAAAGAAGGGAAATTAACTGGAGATAGAGGCATCAGTGTAGACCCCTGCGCTGCAGCCATGTGAGGGGGGAAAACACCTGAGCATGGATTCGATGGCACCGAAGAAGGCGCCGCACGACTAGGAAGGTCCAACCACCCTACCCAGTCCCTTGAGCAGCCTGAAGGCCCCAGAGTGACTGGGCCAGGCAGCTGGACCAATCTCCGAGCCCATGGCCCCATAAGAACAGCCCACTGGTGAAACTGCTCATCGGAGGCCTGTCCAATAGGCAGGGACGGGCTCCGATGTCAAAGAGGTCGGGCACCGGAGCCAGAAACCGGTGACTCTGAGAGGGGAGGAGACTGGTGCCTAGCCCCAATGACCGACCGCCAATGCGCAGACATACCAGAAGGTGACCTCGAGTGATGCCTTCGCTTTCTCGACTTGTACGCCGAAGAAGAACTCGAGGCCAAACAGTGCCATGAATGGGACCACCCATCTCCCTGAACATTGGACTGTCCGTTGTCAGACCCACCCTCCGGGGAGGGCGGCGGACTGGACCTAGCCTGGCTGACTGGACAGCTTTCATACGAAGTCTCCTACCGTCACCTGACCCACTCATGGTCAACTCCGTCAATGGAGGGCTGAAGACTTCTTTATTAATCAATAAATTTAATTAAATCTACTCAGTACTTTTGAAGATAAATTACAAAACAATCAACTGAAAACTATGCTACTAGTTTGAAGTTTGATTCCCAGTGGGCGAGTGACGTTATCACTGAAGTGCACTCGACGATGGGAAAAAAGGAACTGAGGTGGTTGGAGGGTCAACACCAAGGTAGTCTTTACTGCACAAGCCATGGCTCACAGTGCCACTTTCTCGCGGCTCCATCTCTAGTGCCGACCCTCTCAAAAAGTTTGCTCCCGCTGGGTCCTAGTGCCTCCGGCATAGATCCCATTAGTGTGAATGAGTGGTGGAGACTTTATGTCTAGGAAGATCTTCCTTTTATGCATAATACAAAATCCATCGTGACTTTTACATAACCCGAACAGCTACAATGGGAAGATGGTTATAACTCAAATCCATTCCAAAAACTCTCAGTGGTAAAGGTCCCAATCACAGTCCTCGTTTAGACCCACTCTGGGATCGCTTGTTCCGAGCCCCAGAAACGAAGTGAAGTGGCTGAATGTCCAACTTCATTGAAATGTTTTGCTGCAGATGACGTTTCATCCTTCAGTTGTATATCACTCTTATGTTCACTTATCCATTTCCTCAGTTCTCTAGTGGTCTTCCCCACATATAACTTGTCACAGGGACAAATGAGCAAGTAAACCACATGATCACTCTTGCAGTTGATATGTTGTTTAATAGGATATTTTTTATTCTTATATGGATCCTCAAATTCCACCTTCTTGTTAGTATTGCCACATTGAAAACAGTGGCCGCATGGCACACTGCCTGTTGCCAAAGGACCTAGTAGTAATTGTTTCTGAACTTTGTCAGTTATGTAGTGTTGTGTATGGACCAGCCAGTACCTTAAAGTCTGATTCTTATGAGAAGTAAAAAGTGGTGTATTGGCAAATCTGGAGACCCTTGTATCCCCTGTCTGTAGTATGTGCCAAGTTTTCATAATAATGCATTTGATTTTACATTTAAATGTGAATATGGGGTAAAAAAGACTATCCTGTCCCCCTATATCTGATTTCACTGATTTTTCCAAAAACCTTTCCCTGGGTTGTGTGGCTATTTGTTCCTCTGTACCCTGGACCAAACTGTAATGATAGCCCCTATCTAAGAATCTATTTGACATTTCCTCTGCTACTTTCTGGTATTCCCCTACTTCACTGCAATTATGTCTCGCTCATATAAATTGGGATTTAGGTATACTGTCTTTTAATTTTAGGAGGCAGTATAGCGCAGTGGTCTAAGGCTCTGAGCTGCAAATCTGGTGACATCCAGCAGACCAGACCTGGGTTTGAATCCCACAGCTTCCACTTGCATACTGTGTGACCCTGAGCAAGTCACTTAACCTCCTTGTGCTCCCAGGTCGCTCCTGTAAAAAAAGCTTTCAGCTTAGTGTGCTATACCTGGTTAAACAACTAAATAAAAAAAAAAAAATTGGGGTCATGGTAACTATTGTAGTGCAATATCATGTTGATTGAGGTCTTTTTCCTCTACAAGCTGGTCTCTAATCCTTGTTCTCCCTTGTATATACGTAAATCAAGGAACGCCAACATCTCATTGTCTGCTGTCATATTGAAAATCAAGTTAGTATTTCTGCCATTCAAATATGTGTGGAAAGCATGCAGCTCTGCCTCACTCCCTTGCCAAACCATAAAAATATCATCTGTATGTCTCTTTCAGATAATTATGTTATTTAGAAAAATGTTGTTATGTGGTTCTAATATTTGTGTCTGCTCGAACTCCCACATATACAAATTGGCATAAGAGGGAGCTATTGTGCTCCCCATAGCTGTTCCCTTTAGTTGCACATATAATTTCTCTTCAAATCTGAAATAATTTTGTTTCAAAACAATTTCTGCAAATCTACTTAAAAAATCACTGGGGGGTGTAGGTTCTCCCTTCCTTGTAACACCTTGATAAGTAAGTTAAGTCTCTTATCATGATCTGTACTGGTGTATAGATCTTTAATGTCAAAACTGACCAAAATTTTGTCTTCCCAGTTCCTTCCATTGCTATTTATCTTTGTAATGATGTCTATAACATGGTTAGAATCTCTAATTTATGTATCCATCTTTCCCACTTCACTGTTGATGTGAAAGTCGATGTATTTAGATGGGTTCCAGAATGGACTATATCCCTGAAACTATCGGTCTTCCCAGTGGGTTAGTCAAACCTTTATAGACTTTTGGTGACAAGTAAAATAAAGGAACATAGAGCTTTCCTCTTCCACACACCAGCCCATATCCACTGCCTGATCCAATAAGTCTTTTATGTCTTCTCTAATCTTTTCCATGGGGTCCCTGTCAATTTCGAAGTACTGTACCTTTCCATGTTCTCTAGCTGTCTGAGACATTCTCTTTTGTATTTATCATAGTCCCAAAGGACAGTCTCTCCCCCTTTATCAGCTGGTTTGATAATCAAGGACCTATCATTTATAAGTTCTTGTAAAAGATCCCTTTCCTTTTATGTCAAATTATTCCATTTTGGAATTAACCGTTCCTTGTTGCACATCTCCTTTATTTGATTATCAACCAATTTAATAAATATATTTACCGTATCTCTGCCTATAGGAGGATTAAAGGTGGATTTGATTCCTAAGCTTTTTTTCAAAAGTTGTTTTTTGATGACTGGCTCAGGTGGTCTTCCGCTGAACCAGTCCGCCAGCCTAATTTTCTTATATAATTTCTGTAAGTCGACTTGCAAATAAAAGGGATCCAGTGGTCTGGTGGGTGAAAAAGAAAGTCCTGTCTTAAGTACTCTTTCTTCACCCTCTGTTAAAACTCTGGAACTAAAATTGAAAACTACCGCCATCTCCCTCTCCCCTCTACCTGTAACCCCCTTCCCCCTCCTCTGCCCCCTCTTCATCTGCCACTGCCTCCACCTCCTCCACCCCTTCCCCTCTCCTGGATGCAAAACCTCCCCTGTATTGATTTGGGCCTTGCCAACCTCCACTCCTCAGGTCATACCTGTTTTGGTATCTGTAACCTCCTGCTTCCTCCGCAGGACCATGTTCCCGAAGGGTGGACTGATTCATGTCTCTCTCTAAAGAAGGCCCCTGAGCATCCTGTGCTGTTCTCTGTGTTCTATATCCTGAAGTCACCATATTATCCCCACAGTCCAAGTCGACATTATAGTCCTGTTGATTTATTTATTTATTTATTCTTTGGTAACCGGGTAAGTGCACTGATCCTGGGGACCATTTTCAGGCATGACCTGGGCCAGCTAGTGGCAGTTAAAAAACATAGGCATAACAGGTAATAATCACAATACAAATTCTACAGGTAATAAGTACAATACAGAAGTGTATATACAGGTAGCATACCCAGAAATAGAGTACAGTACAGGTCAAAGTAATTACAGGTCACTATAATGGTACAGACAGGTAGCAAATTGGAGTGTGCATTAAAGTATACAAGCTGGTTTAATTTGCATGTAGGCAAACAGTGCATACTTGGGTAAAGGTTGCAGAGGAAATATGTGCTGAGATGGATAAAGATAAAAAGACAGAGATGGCTCCGTTGTAGGGAGAGACAAGGGAAGGTAGGAAGAGTGAGAAGTGCCAGGTGGTGCATTGCAGGCAGGGTGAGTGCTAGTGAGGGGGCAGTGACTGTTGTGTTTGTCCAGGAGCCAGGATCTGAGATTGTGTTTGAAAATTTGGTGAGCATCTGTTACTCTAATAGGGGTGGCAGTCCGTTCCATAAGAAAGTGGCCACACTAGATAGAGGCCTCCCGCCCATACTGGTGAGGGTTTTGGGTACCTGAAAAGTAGGCACAGTAGAGGAACACAGGTTCCTGGTGGACATTCTGAAATTGAGGAGGGTGGCAAGGGGAGAAACATTGCCATTTCTGGTGGCGGTATCCACGAGGCAACCAAGGGTATTGTCAAATCACCTATGCAAGGGGAGCCATCCTAGTGAGCGGTAAAGGTCACAGTGGTGAGTTGTGTAAGGAGCGGACAAGACAAACTGGCAAGCATTGTTGTAGGCTACTGTGAGCCTAGCCTGATGGGTGGTTGAGGTTCTGGAGTATATGGGAGAGCAAAAGTTGAAGACAGGGAGTAGGTTACCAGTGACTATGGCAAGGTGAGCCTCATTGGTCAGATAAGGCTTTAGGTAGTAGGCAGCACCCAGTTTCTGATTTACCCTCCTGACTATGCTGTTTATGTGGTCACTGTATGTGAGCGAGGGGTTGAGCAAGACTCCTAGGTACTTAAAAGTAGAGACATTCTTAAGGGTAGGGCCGTCAGTGGGGTAGATGAAAAAATCATCTTTGGCATGTAGGATTTTGGCTAGATAAGGTTTTGAGCCAAACAACATGGTCTTTGTTTTTTTCACATTGACTAGCAGGAGGTTGTATGAGAACCAGCATAAGGCTGCGTAGAAATTTTCAGACAAGATGGAGGATATACGGGAGAGGGATTGGTCACTGTGGAAGATGACAAGATCATCAGCGTACAGCAGAGAGCTACAGGTGAGGCTGTTGGCAGGAAGGGAGTTAACAAATATAGAGAAGAGTAAGGCGCCCAGGATGGATCCCTGGGGAACACCCTTGGAGACTGATAGAGGAGGGAAGGTGGTGGTACCAATACCCATTGATTGGGAGTGCCCTGAGAGGTAGCTTCAGAACCAGTCTGTGGTTTTAGCAGAGCAGCCAAGGGCCACTAGTTTAGAGAAGATGAGGGTGTGATTGACCATGTCAAAGGCTTTTGATAAGTCTATGAAGACGGTACCAGTGGCACGCTCTCGATCCATACTTGTGAGGATGTGGTCTGTGAAGAGGACAAGGGCAGTCGCAATGCTGTGATGCTTGCAGAAACCATGTTGATAGTAACTTTGCACATTTGGTACATTAGGTTTTAAGAACCAAGTATAAACTTTATTTTCTCGATAATCAATGATGTCATGGTTAAACTTCTTTCATTTTTGTTGTTTAATAAAATCATCATATTCCAAGAGGTCCTTTTTAATTCTTTCTAATGCATTTGTGTAATCTGTTAATTGAACTATGTTCTTATAATCTTCCTTGACATTATTTATGTCCTCTGTCAGCCTATTTCTTTCTTTCATGATGGCCTTGATTAGTGAGAGCATGAAATCAGTCGAACACATTCTTTTGTTCTTAATATATTCTCCTAATGAAATATCATGCCATTTGAGACGTATGTCCCTTTGTTCTAAGTGTTGTATTTTACTAATTACACTCTTATCACTAGTTGTTTCAGTTACATTTTAGACTGATTAAGCAAACCCATGACTTGTTCCTGTTCCTCTGCTGAAAATGAGTATGAAAGGAACACTGATTCTGGTCCCTGAGTGATCCCCTGAAAAGGTCATGACCTGCTGGTTCCTGGGACTCCTGCCCCTATGCCACTAGTTGGATTCATGATAGCCACAGATGTGATGCGAGTGGACAGGAGATCTGGAATGAGGGGGTCAGGGTGATGGCCTGCAGTGCAGGAGAAAAAGGGAGCTTGGTGTGAGTGGAAAAAATCTTTGATGTGTTCCTATATTGAGGTAATGTAAAGGTCCACTGATTTAAGGTTGGTCAGACCATCAACACTAATAAAAAAATTAAAAATCAGGTTACCCAAGGTGTACAATAATAAAGACTATTGGGTCATCCTATTGGCACCAGCAATGTAAACAATTATAGAAAAGAAGGATGAACTCCATTGTGGAAAATATCTTAAATCATATAATTTTCTTTATTCCTCACATAGCATGGGGACAACAGTTTAGTGGCACTGCCTCACTTCATCAGGTACCTACTGTGTTTCGGCAACAGATACATAAAAACCTTTGTTTACTTCCAATATCACAAATTAATTATAATTCCCCATCATACACCACAACTACCCCCACTCCAATCTTTCTTAATGGCATTCAAAATATCAGAAAAAAAACATTTAATTCATAGCTGATTATAAAAGGAAGGTTTTTATAATTTTATTGTTATGAATCTGTTAGCTAAGCAGCTGCCATGCCTCCCCAGGAGAGGACACCCCACCCTGAGCCCCCAGGCTGCTATCCCCAGTGGAACCACACTGGCCAGCCTCAGCCGTAGGATCCGCCGGAACTACGGACTCTGGGGACTCTGAGATAGGGCCACTGGGCTGCTTGGTACCGCATCCCAAGGGGCTGTCCAACTCCCTGGAGTCAGGTTACCAGTCTAGATCGGCCTGCGAGTCATCTTCCTCCAAAGAGGAAGTGACCAGGCAGACCTCCAGGCTAGTGACCCCGGGAGGGCCCCTGGAGACGGCACCACATGTGGCGCCAACATGGGACGTGGCACCACCTGTGGCACCACCACGATCACCGGCACCACAAATGGTACTGGGATCTGGGACAGCACAAGGAGGTGGTACCTAGGATCCACCAGTTCCAGGCCCAGCACACTGGGGGAGCCGGCATCTCTGTGGAGGTGACTGCTGGGGTGATGCCAGCAATGTGACTCTGCAGGGAATAACGTTGCTCCACTGACACCACAAAAGAGGCCTCCTCCTCCTCCTTGGCAAGGCTAGAATTGGAGGAAGCCTCCTCCTTGCCGGGCCATATAGACCTGAGAGGGGACCCGGAGGAAGGGTCAAGTATTCTGGCCTTGGCGACCAGCGAGCAATGCTGTCCTCCAAATGTTGGTGGAGCCCTGCCGAACTTCGAGAACATGGTGGTCCATGGAGAAGCAGGCACTGCAATGATACATATCATGATTGGGTCCCAGGCATCACAAACAAACGTCATGCCGGTCTGAAAAGGAAAAATGCCAGCCACGTACGCACCAACGCATGGGGACACAGCCTGCTTTATATTTTCTCTTTGCCCTGAACTGGACATGATGCAAAAACAAAATAATCAGACTTTAGCAAAACAGCCCGGCACTGTCGGAAGAAATAAAAGGAATGGGCTTACCAGATTACCAACAGCATCGGATGGTTTAGAACCAGGATGAAGAACTGGAGAGGCGGCATTGAACAGTGAAGCCTATGACGCAGACTAAATTCAGCTTACTCATGCAGCAGGTGCAACCTCGAAACAGAACTGGGATGGAGGAGGAGTCCATGGTGCCTAACGGCCAACCTGTATGCACTGCGCAGTGTGTCAGCCACATGGCTGGAACCATCTGCGCCAACTCCTCCCTCCCCCCCAAAAAAACTCCCGTGGCTGATGCATGCCTCCGGCTTAGACCCAACAGTAATGAATGATGAAGTTTGACAAGGAAAGATCTGGCAGAGGCCTGCTCTCCCTCGGTACCAGAGGGAGACCAGGGAGAAGGGCTCAACAATCTAGCCTTGGCATCCTGAGATGGTGCCACCTTCTGAAGGTGGGAGGTTTTCAACCCACCTTCAGTGTGCGCACTTCGAGGACCTAGTGGTCCATGGAAAAGCAGGCATCACAGTTATCCATAACATGCTGTAGACCCAAGTAGGTAAGACAGTGGTTATGGTGGTCCTTTACGGTGATTGGCTTGCCACAGGGGCACCGACGCATAGGGGCATGCCCCACCTTGGATTTACTGAAAGAAGGCCCCAAACCAGACATGACTGCATGCACAAATTAAAACAAGCAAAGAACAGTACCCGATGCCGCACTTAATGAAGAAACAAGAAAAAAATAAAATTTAGTTTTACCAGCTTTCATGGAAGATCGGTGTTGGCGGAAGGTATGCGGTGATGAGTAAAGTGGCAGAACTGACACAGCTCCAATTCTTGATACACATTTCAGCTCCAACCGAGATCCAACCTCGATGGTGGGAAAAGAAGAACTGAGGACATTGGTAGCCGGCGTCGGTTACTGGTCAATTCGCGATCACATAGTATGTCAGCCTCGAGGGCAGTGCCATGTCCGACACTGGCCCCTCCTTCTGAGAAATGCTCAAAGCTATAAGCTCCCACAATGTCTGGTACCTCCTGCTGATACCCCACCAGTAATGAATGGTGAAGATTGATCTAGGGAAGATCTATGGTTATCTGATAACACCTTAAACCATGGTGTTCAACGTAAAATAGACTCCCAACCCAACCTACAGGCATCAGCTCTAAGATCATACCAATAGTCTTGGAGAGAAGCAAGCCTCTCACTAATCACATTTCCTGTTGCCCTCCTGTGGGCAACCTGTGACCAAGTGCATGATCAAGATAAAATGGGGGAAATGCTATTGAAACTGGGGAGCACTGAAATAAGGATTAGACCAGAGAAAGAAACAGTCTTAAGGATAACGGCCACCAGCTAGTTGTCACTCTGATAATATGTTATTGAGACCCAGGGAAACTGCCGCCAGAGTAATGGGTATATACATCTCGTCTGCATAGAACTACAAAAAGAACCCCAGAACAAATGCATTGGGGCATGGGTTATCCCAGAGGATATTGTCCATACAGCCAAATTTTAAAGAAAACACAAATTGCACATACCCTAATAATACAAAGCATCATGGGAAGCATATGCAAATACCCATTAATTAATTTGTACTGGCTCAACTTTAAGCAGAATTGCATGGTGCCAGAAGGCCTCACGATACAATTAGCAAAGGCTGAGAACAGCAGACACGAAACATGTGTCTGTGTCTGCTGTTATCAGCCTTTGCTGATTGTATTGTGAGGCCTTCTGGCACCATGCAATTCTGCTTAAAGTTGAGCCAGTCCTAATTAATTCATGGGCATTTGCATATGCTTCCCATGATGCTTTGCGTTATTGGGTTATATGCAATTTGTGTTCCCATCTGCATATGTGCCTAATCACTTAGGGAAAGTTTGATTAGACCAAAGCAATTGTGCCTGAGAAGTATCATCACACATGGACCCATAGGAGGGGAGTTCCTTCTATTAGTTAATTCGCTGTCTTGAGATACAATTGAGATATAAGGACAAGAGTTCATCCCATACTAAAAAAGGCTTCAGAAAGACACCTTTTCTGACAAAGTAATCCACAAATCTTATCCATGTCTTGTCAAAAAAAAAAAAAAAAGAATCTGAGATATCCCCCGGAAGACAAGTGGACAAACCTCCTCAGCAACTGCCCAGAAGACAAACCATGCCTGTGGATGATCCACAATGGACCTCTGACAGATGGTCACCTTGACCTCACTAGAGCATCTGCTAGACAACTTTATTAGAAGTCTGTTTGAAGAATAGAGAAAGTGAAGGTACAAAAAATGAATACTATTCCTAAATTTGAGCTGCATAGTCTCTGGAGGGAAGCATGCACATTAACTAGGCATATCAAGACTGTGGAACTATGAGGTGCCACAACTCTGGGAGATTTATTTTGACAACTAGTAAAACCTGTAGCCTGTAAAAACAAAATGTAGAAATGAGATGGCCTTCCAAGACCCAGAGGCTACCTCAAAACCATGTAGGGACTGCACCCTTCTTGCCTTCCACGGCATAAATGACAATAATGATTGATCTATTGCTAGTCTTCTCTGAGGAGATAATGCTGAAAGATTAATTATTGCCTGCTCTAGTACACAGTGATGCAAACATTTCTCATTCAGTTGGAACAACTGTGTTTAAATAGGCCTTCTGTAATGTGGTGCATGTGAAGAGCCTCTTGTGTCGAACCTGTACTATTAATGTGCTGCACTAGCCTGTGTCATGAGAGGAATAAAGCTTGTGATAAGAACAAATAAGGGCTAGTACCTGTTGGACTCCTAAGTCGTTAGATGAATCATATAAAGGTACCTGACGGAGGACTCTTCAGTGAATCTTCAGTCATTTGCATGTGTCATACTAGGGCCAAAGAATATAACTGCTGTGAAGAGACCCCAGGCCCATGTGATTTATGATGCAGTCTTCTTACCAGTATTGCAAACATCCTTAGAACTGCCAATAACCTAGAGCCAAATAACATGTTATATGGGACCAAATATTGTGAGAACATGATCTTCCTGTTAGACTGCTGTCTGAGCCTTGACTAAATGGACATCCTGGCCTGAAGGCAGCTGCTGAACTTCTTACTGCACTTTGATCATGTGTACTATGAATTTTCTTTAATAGAATGTAAGCATTTGCTTGAATGGAGTAAGGCTACATACCAAAAGGCCTCCAATACATTGTCCTCCGACACCATAGTGCATTCCTAGCAAGCGCAGGGCATAATTTGAAGCTAGTTTTACCTTTAGTATAGGACTTGAAGGATTTAATATGCAACACAAAGGAGGGAGGGAGTGACTACAGAGTTTTTTGTTATAAGACAGTCACTTACTGCTCACACAGTCCCCTTCCTCTGGGGAGTGTTGTCACTCTGTCACTTATTAAAAAAGGGTCTTTGCTATGGTGCTTTTCTGTCTGAATTGTACTGTTCTTTAAAGGAGATGTTCCCAACATGAATATATCTGGGAACATTACATGTCAACAAGAGCATTTTCTAGCCCAAGTTGATGAATGATGCCACGGCACATAAGTACTTGCGTGCGACAATCCCTCTAAGGTCAGGAATTGTATGAGATTTGGGTGTTTCAGTTTGCTTCCATTGCTTATGGGGCTATAACTTTTGCTGACACTGCCATAAGAAAAAATTACTCACCATAGTAATCTTGTTTTTTCCAAGGTATCCTTCAGTATGTTTAACTAATGCAGTTAGCCCCCTGCAATGAACTGCCAGGGAAAGAAATGGAATGTATGCTAATGAAGGAATGCTCATTGTCTCGTGCCAGTTTCAAACTGCTCACCCTAGTAACTGCCATGCTCTAATAAGCTCAGCTCTAGTAAGGAGCCTGACAGGGTAAAAGCACCCTAATTAGCTATACTATTTATCAGCCTATAGCACTTAAAGAACAATAAAAAACAAACAAATGTGTGGCCCCTGTAAGAAGGGGCAAGAAAGGGGTCAGAACAAACTGGTTTGTGAAATCTTTCTGCTATAACAGTGGTCCAAATACCAAACATAGTGACCAGCAGGAATACAGAATAAGGGAACCCCTGTTTTCTGGTTCTGGAAGGGGAGGCAGGATGGGAACCTAAAGCATATTGAAGGATACCTTGGAAGAAACCAGATTACTATGGTGAGTAATTTTTTTCTTCTAAAACCAGGAGTCCTTCAATATGCTTAACTAATGTAGACTACAAAGCAGTATGTTTGGAGGCAGGGTACAGAACCTATTTGGGAAGCAGATTCTGCAGAACTGCTGTGCCAAACCTGGCATCACTCTTGGGCTGAAGATACAGGCTATAGTGTTTAGTAAATGTATGAACAGTCTTCCAGGTAGCTGCCCTACAAATATCCAGTAGGGGAATATCCCTTGCTGCAGTAACTGATTCAGCCGTGCCCCTAGTAGAGTGTGCCCTGAGGCCCATAGGAGATTGTTTCTCAACCTTACTGTAGCAGAACTGTATGCAGGCTACTATCCAGCATGTAATGGTTCTTTTTGAAACTGGCTTGCCTCTTCCCACCCCACCACAGGTGAGGAACAGCTGGGTATGCTCCAGCCTATAGCCCTTAGTCCTGTCCAGGTAATGACTAAGTGCCCTTTTTACACCCAGAGTGTACAAAGCTTGCTCACCTGAGCTTGACTTGTCTGTAAAGAATACTGGTAGTGTAATGGACTGGTTCAGGTGAAAATCTGATACCACTTTGGGAAGAAACATCCTATTAGTTTTGAGCATCATCTTATCCCTGTGGAAGGAGATATAATTTGGATCTGTACATAGGGCCTGTAACTCACTGACTCATCTTGCTGAAGTAATGGTGACAGAAAAGTTCACCACTATGCCATTTGGTTTACATGGTGCACCTGCTACATTCCAGTGGTACATGGATGTAATTTTATCCCCTCACACTGGCTATTGTGCGGCATACTTGGATGATGTTGCGGTGTACAGTCCAGAAGGAAAAGCCACCTGGAACACCTACGAGCAGTTATCTAAGCAATCAAAAATGCAGGTCTGACCATTAATCCTACCAAATCTGCATTGGGCATGCAGGAAACCAGATATTTGGGATATGTTTTGGGAAATGGAGAAGTAAAGCCAGAGATTTCTAAGATAGCAGCTGTAGCTAACAGTCCTAGCCCTAAAGCAAAGAAACATGTCAGGTCATTTTTAGGGATGGCAAGTTACTATCAGAGATTTGTTCCCAACTTTGCCCAGTTAGCTACTCCCCTCACTGAACTCACAAAGAAACAGTTCCCGAATAATGTGAAATGGTCCCCAGAGTCTGATGAAGCTTTTTAGGCCATTAAGCCTACATTATGTTCAGCTCCTGTTTTACGAAGCCCAGACTTTGAGAAACAATTTTTGTTATACACAGATGCATCAGAGATTGGCCTAGGTGCAGTCTTGAGTTAAAATATAGATGGGACAGAAAATCCCATTCTATAGATCAATAGGAAGTTGCATGACAGAGAGAAAAGGTACTCCATCACTGAAAAGGAATGCCTTGTGGCAAATTGGCCTTGGAGTTCCTTAAGTTTAATTTGCTAGGAGCTGACTTTGTACTTCTAACCAATCATAATCCTCTCTGTTGGCCTAACCAAATGAAGGACAAAAATTCCAGAATCAAAAGGTGGTACCTGGCACTACAGCCATTTAAATTCAAGGTGATACACAAATCTGGAAAAGACAATGTCAATGCTGATTTTCTGTCAAGATATGGAACAGGAATTGAGAATTCAGAAGCTTGAAAAAAAACACGTGTTTAAACTTCATTGTTTGCTATACTGCACGTGCACTGAACAGTAAAGGTTATAAGCTAATGTTAGAAGAGTAGTAATAGAAAGTTTTGGAAACCATTTTTTAAAAAAAGGTTCCTTCTTAAAGAGGGAGGCATGTGACAGGGTTGAATAATACCCTGTCCCATTTGTTATGCAGAAAGAGTTAAATGCAAGGATCTGTTCTGTTCTCTCCTTGTCTGTTTCTTGTCTGTCTGGTTGGCCAGTCAAATGTTCTTGTGAGACCTGGAACTGATCACTCCGACAGTCTTATGATTCTCCACCTCTCACTATCTATCTTCCTTCCCTTGCTGTTTCTGTCTTTTCTTTCCTCTTGCGTATTTGCATTTATAAAAATATATGTGATTTTTTGGGTGAAACTGTAAGTGATATGGGGATCCCTTAGTTTGAAACTGTATATAGTTATACTGTTGAAATGATTGCAAAAAGCTATTTGGAATTTAGGGGGTTAACCTTGACATGCAGCACAAACTCTTTTGTAGAGTTGTCATTAAGAGGCCAGTTTTGGGACATCATGCTCTATTTTGTTGCACCTGCAAGGAAAGAAACTTCCAAAGTTCTGGTCTCTTAACGAGCTCAGGAGGCAGAAATAAGAGCAGCAATGCTTTTGCTAAAGTGAGGGCAAGAGAGAGAGAGCAAGACTGAAACTTGGAATTGGAGATATCCTCAGACAAAAGACTTTGTTTTCTATGTTTGTACTGCCTTTGTAAACAGTTAAACTGAACAATTTTATTTTTTATTTTACTTTTATTGGAAAAATAAAACGCTGCTTGCAAATTTTATACCTGCTCCTGGTCGTCCTATGCTTCCTGATCTGTTCCTCAATGACAGGCTCCATGAACCCGACAATGCAAATGTTTAAGTTCCATGAGGGGACTGGCTCCATCAGTGGTGGGTGAATGTGAAGGAATCCTTTACAGAACTTCCTCAATGCTGGATGGGATGCCATAGATTTATCCCTTCCAGCAGAGATATATGCTGAAACAGCAGCCAAATGCATCTTTAAAGTAGTAGGCCTAAGGTCTAGGGAGTGTAAGTGGGTCAGGTAATCCAGGAGGATAGGCAGACCAGCTGTCAATGGATTAATCTCAATGTTCCCACACCAATTGGAGAACATTTTCCACTTTGAAGAATAGGTTTTCTTAGTTGAGGGCATTCAGGAGCCCCTGAGGACAGCCATCACCTCCTCAGAGAGGTGCAGACTGCCAAATTCTGAGTCCTCAAGAGCCAAGCCTTCAGGCAAAGGAATCTGAGGCTGGGATACAGTATCCTGCCTTGGGAGGATGTGAGCAGATTGTGCCTCTGGGGGAGGCAAATTGGTTGTGTCACTGATGGACAACAGAAAGGAATACCATGGCTGTCTTTCCCAGACTGGTGCCAGCAGTATCACTGTTGCCGGTTGGGACCTGAGATTCACTAGAGCCCTTAGCAGAAGCAGAAAAGGAGGGAAGGCATAAAGGAATTTGCCTGTCCAATCCAATGCCAGGGCATCCAGAGGCATTGTTCCTTGGGCTGGAGGCCTTCAGCAGAACAATGGGAGCGGGTGGTTGTCTGCGGAGGCAAACAGATCTATGTCTGGTGTGCCTCACCTTCTGAACACTGACTGTAGTACCTGTACATTGACCATCCAGTCGTGGTGATTCTGACTGATTCTGCTGAGGGAGTCTGCCAGAACATTGTCCTTCCGTAGAACGTGGATGGCAGAGAGAGAAACCTGGAGGTAGTAGGCAAGGGTCTAGACCCTCATGGGCTGGCCTCTGTGCACAGTAAGGTCAACCTGGTACATCCCTGTTTGTTTATGTAGTACATGGTGGTAGTGTTCTGACCTGTACTACCTTGCCTCTGAGCTGAAGAGCAAAGGATTGTAGTGCCAGGTACACTGCTCTGAGCTCCAACAGGTTGATGTGTTGAAGTGATTCCTGAGGGGACTATTTCCCACTTACTGTGAGGTCTAGCAAGTGTGTCCTCCACCCTAGGAGGGAGGCATCCGTAGTCAGAACCACTGGTGGGTGTTCTGTCTGGAAGGGTACACCTTCTTTGAGGTTGGCCCTGTCCTGCCACCACTGCAGAGCCTATATCAGAGTTGTTGTTACAGGAATCAGCTTGGACAGGGAGTCTCCCCTTTTGGACAAGTGAGACCTCAAGTGGAACTGAATGTCCCTCAACTGGAACCTGGATCCTGGGACCATTGCTGTGGCTGCTGCAATGTGCCCAAGTATTTGCAGAAAATGCCTTGCTGGTCTGGGTCTGTTTAACTGAAAGGACCCAAACAGCTCTAGAATAGTGTTTACCCTGTCCTGAGGGAGGAAGGCCCTGCCTTACAGGGTATTCAGTTCTGCCTCAATGAAGTCCAGGACCTGTACTGGTTCCAGTTGGGACTTCTGAGCATTTATTAAGAACCCCAGTGACTCCAGGGTGCTCTGTACTAGAGCTAGAGAGTCTGTGGTCTATTGAGGAGACTGTCCTTTGACCAACCAGTCATCCAGGTTGTGAAAAACCATGACCCCAGTCTCCTCAGGTGCAATACTACTACAGCTAGACACTTTGTGAAGGCCCTTTGCGCTGAAGTCATGCCAAAGGGCATGACTGTGAACTGGTAGTGTCCTGAGGACAATCTGAACATCAGGTACTTTCTGTGATCTGGTCAGTTCGGTATGTGGAAATAAGCATCCTTGGGGTCTTAGGAGGCTAGCCAGTCTCCTTGCTGAAGAGTTGGAATTATCACGGCCAAAGGGACCATCTTGAATTTTGGTTTTGTGTGCTTGTTCAGAAGTCTGAGGTCTAAAATGGGTCACCAGTCACCATTTTTCTTTTGTGTCAAGAAGTAATTTGAACAGAAGCCTTTGCCCCTCTGGGATAGGGGAACAGGCTCCACTGCTTTTATGAGCAGTAGATTTCTTACCTCTGCTTCCAGCAAGCTCTTTTCTGCTGGTGTTGCTGGAGCAAACAATCTGTTTCTCAATTTGGGGAGGTTTTTGGAACTTAATGACAGACCCTGGCTCACTACCTCCTGGACCCACTTGCCCATGGTAATGGAAATCCACTCTTGGAGGAAGTGAGCCAGCCTGCCACCTGTGGCAGCATGTCAGAGAGTTTGTTTTGGCAGGGCCAAGGCCTGGGCTGCTGGTCCAGCCCTTCTAGTACGTCTTCTGCCCCTACCTCTAAAATACCCTACGGGTTGCTGGTAGTCTGGCAGAGTCTGGGTCTGATAAAAGGGTCTGGAGTATGACCCCCTACCCCTGCCTCACTTCACATGAGCTCTGTATGACTTGGAAGGCCTGTCTCTTGAAGTGTTTCTCCTGTAACTGGCCTTATACTCTTCCATTTTTTTTCATGTAAGCCACAGTCTTATCCCAAAAAAGTGAACTGTTTTCACAGGGGAAATCCATGGCTTTTGTCTGGGTATCCTGTGTTAGGTTTGTGGTTCTTAGCCATGTAAACCTCCACATAGACACAGCCAATGCCATGAGCCTAGTTGCTGTATTGTTGGCATCGACAGCCATGTGGAACTGATATTTGATACCATCTATGGCCGTTCTGGCTGTTTCAGCCAGATCAGTCCTCAGTTCTCCAGGCACCTTGTCTGCTAGTGCCAACACCATGGACCAAAGGGTCTTCTGGTACTGGGCTGCATAGGCCATGTCGTCGGCCTGTCTGACCAGTAGAGATGCTCCCAGGTACCCCTTCTTCCCGACTGCATCCATTTTCCTTGACTCTTTCTCATGAGGATGAGAAGCCAGGGAACCCTACCCTTGTCACAGGCAGCTGCATGTACCACCCCCTCATGGTCAGGACGTGTGAAAAGAAATTCAGCATTACTTCTGTCTTGCTGATATTTCTTGTCCACCTTCTTATCCACAGCTGGAACTGATGTAGGTGTTTGAAGGATTTTAAGGACTGCTTTCTTCAGGGATTCATGAATGGGGAGCATAAGCCTCTTTGTGGGGGGTGAGACTCATCATGCCGAAGAAGTCGGCTTCCTCTTCCTCCTCTACTGTCTCGTGCAGAGGCAGATTGAGGGTATCCACCATTTGCCTTACAAAGGCATTGTGTGATGCAAAGTCCTCCAGCCCTGGGGGGTGGGGGTGGGGACTGAAGTCTTGCTCTGGGGAAACCTCTGGTTCTATGCATTCCCTATCTTCATCATACTCCTCATACAAATATTCAGGCTCCAGGGCTGAGGCAGCCACTGTAGGAACCATTGCAGGAACCGCTAAAGGGACTGGTTGAGACGCTGGTGGAACCAGTAGAAGAGCTAAGGAGCTATGTTGACGACAAACTGAAGGACCTATAGAATTTGCAGGGCCTTAGCAATGTCCTCGGTAGAGGGCATGGTCAGTCTGTCCACAGAGAGCTCCTTTGCCTTTTCGGCAGGAGGTGCAATGATATATTTTTCTTTATGTTTACACTTTGCTGGAATTGGTTCTGCAACTCGTTCCACAGGCCTTTTTGTCTTAGTAGAATCGGCCGTTTCTGAGGGTTTTTCCCCCGGTTCTTTATCTTTTTTGGAAGGAACCTCTTTTTTTGAGGAGGATGACTCCTCTGTTGTTTGAGAGGGAGATGCAGAAGTAGCCATTTTTTCTCATTTCTTAGCGCTCTTTTTCAAAGTTTTTGGACAGAACGTTTTACAGATTTCACAGTTAGCAAAGATATGGCTGGTACCCAGACAAAACACACAGAGCTTGTGCCTATCCACATTAGCTTTGATCTGGCCACAGGTTAAACAATTTTTAAAACCAGTGGGTCCTGTCCTCTTTTTTCGAGGAGTCTCTGACATTAGTGTCAGATGCTACATTTCCACAACAAAAACCAAGCGCCCAGTTACAACGCTAAAGGGAACCAAGGAAACGGTCGGTTCCTGAAATAAAAGGAACCAAAAAATCAAGTAAAAGCAACAAAAATATACCAGGAACAACAGTCCCATGTAAAATATACAAATATAAAAAACTGGCTCACACTAAAGAAAGTGTTGAAGCGCAGGTAGCAACCCTGCAGGGCATTGTCTGAGGATAGATCTGTGTGTGCTTTTATGGCACATGGAGTCAGTAGGGTAGCAAGTACATGTGAGGTTTGAGAGAGGGGAGTCAGTAGGGTAGCAGGTATGTATGAGGTCAGAGAGAGGGGGAAGTGCAGCTATTGGTGACTTGTGTTCGTATGTGGTGGGGTCTTATTAGTGGGTACCATGTGTCTCTAGTGCTTTAGTAGGGATACACTGCGGTGCAGGCAACAGGTGCCATTGCTTCCGGGGGTCTTACTAGGAGATGCAGCCACAGCTGGTGCCAGGTAGGAGCACTTTTAAAAGCTCCTGTTTGAAGTGGCCCAGCTTAACAGGTGTCTTCTGTGTTTTTTGTGAGACTGGAGGTTTGTTAAACCAACTGGGTGCTCTGGTTGCAAAGGAGCACTTGGCTAGACTCATTCTGTTGAAGGGTACAGCCAGAGTACCACTTGCCATGCCTCTGGTAGGATAAGGATTTTGGGCATGACTTAGGAGAGCTTGCAACCCTGTAGGGGGTCAGACCCATAAGGGCTTTCATATATAGTAGACAGGTCTGGTATTTAATTCTGTCATGCAGGGGGAGCCATTTTGTGAGGGAGTAAAGTGTGTATGTGTAAATGAGTTTGTCAGCCCCAGTTACAAAGTGGCAAGCTTTGTTCAGAGCTAGCCGAACACTGTTTAACACCATATCTGTGGCACTGCTATAGACTGTTAAGCCGTAGTCTGCTATAGGGAGGATGTAGCTTGTAACTGCCACTCTTTTGGCTTCTGGGGTGAGGTTGTGCCTCTGTCTATATAGAGCCCCCAGTCTCCTGTTTATGTTGCCAATGATGTGATCCATGTGTGGTGCAAAAGTGAGTATCTGGTCAATGGTGACCCCAAGGTATTTGAAAGAGTCAACCTGCTCTAGGCACTCTCCCTTTTTGTTGCAGATGTTGAGCGGATGTAAGTTTAGCTTTCTACTACGCACTAGAGAAGAGCTTTGTTTTGATCTTCTTATAGTTAAGCACTAGTTTATTCTGCTGGAACCATTTCTGGAGGGATTCAAAGTTGTGTTGAAGGTCATAGGTGGGTACATCCTGGCAGGGGTTACTTGCACAGATGACTGCATCATCTGCATACAGAACAACTGTGGAGCTAGGGCAGGCTTCTGTAAGGCAGTTGATGAAGAGGTTGAACAATAGGGGTCCCAGGATGGAGCCTTGGGGGCACTGTTGATATGACAGGTCTGGCATCAGAATGCTCCCCGTTTATATTGACCTGTTGTGTTCTGCCTGAGAGGTAGTTTTTAAACCACAGTACAATGTCTACAGAAAGGCCTAGTGTGGGGAGCTAAGTTAGCAGCAGCACATGGTTTACTAAATCAAAGGCCTTGGTTAGGTCTATGTAGCTTGAACACACCAGGTGCCCCTTAACAAGAGACTTGTGTAGAATACCGGTATATTCAATCAGTGCAGTGGTGGTACTATGCATTTTGTGGAACTCATGTTGCTACATGCATTGGATAGTGTATCCTTAGAGCGAAAAACAGATGTACCTTCTCCTGGAAATCCCAACTGCCTGGGTATCTGGAGTCAGAATGCTAGCACACCTTTAGCCAGTTTTCAATAGGAGCACCAACTCTGTGGGCACCTATAAGCATAGCTAGCATCAGTCTTGTTAGAGCAAAACTGATGGAGATGATTCACTTTGTTTCTTTAATAAAGAATAGCTTAGGATCTCCAGCAAACCATAGTGTCTTATTTAACTTGTTCTGTACAGTGTGTCTCAACAAACATATGCTGGTAATGTGTGACTTGCATTAAAGCTCTTGCACGTGAAAGACTTGCAGAAGACTGTTCCAGACTTGCATCAGCCTTTCGAACATTGACTTTAATTGTCAAGTTTGCATCAAATTTTTCCTGAAATTCTATCAATTTACAATTTGCACTTGCATGACTTAGGGCCAGAAAATTGTTCAAAGTAATATATTCAAGAAAGAATGCAAATACAGAAGTGCAGCAATACAGAATGATGCAGCTGGATCAGTTTGGGCACAATGGATGAGCAAAACTGCAAAAAGTAAAAAGTAATCATCTTTTGACTCCAAAAACATGGGCAAGCTAGGGAAATAAACAAGTAAAGCCCACAGGTGAGACAAATACACAAGAAAATACATTGAACAGTCTAAAGAAACAAGCCAAGCACATGATTGGGGGGGGGCGTCTTGAGGTGGAAAGTACCCTTAATTACCTCAGATACCAGGGGACCCATACACAGATGCAGCACAGTTCTACATTGCACCCCTTTGTGCGATACCCAATGGGGTCACAAGTACTTCCTTGCACTAGCACACTTGTTGGTGCTGTAGCATAGAAAAGGGGGAAGAGGGTCTCTCACTGTTGGGGTTGTCAGTATGCATGGAAGCTCTATGCCATGCACAGCATCACCCTGGTTCCCTCGCCCCTGCTTGCAAGGTGCACCAACCCCAGGCAGTGAAGAACTACTAGGTTAATGCCTTGCAAGTCAAAACATCTGTTTTGGCAGGGGGGGAAGAGACAGGCAGTGCTATGTACTGCCAAGCACAGCAGCAGACAGGATGAGGGCTGGGGTGGGGGTTTCACTGGGCAACAAGGACAGGTATGGACACTGTGAACCTCTGGGGAGCCACTGAGCACCAGGGGCAAACACTGAAGGATGCAGTACCCTACAAGTCACCGGTTCATAAGTTACAAATTAGGTATGGTGTCAGGGTTGGGCATGACTGTAGTGGTTGTGCTGTGTGCCTAGAGCTTGGGCCATGGCATGGCACCATGTGCTTGGTGCCACACCATGGCCCCTCCCATGAGGTGCAATTGGTCCAGCATGCTAGTGGTCACACACTAACAGCTAGGACAGCAATCTGCACAACTCTATGTAGCACCACTATCACAACAATTCCCCCTTGCAGATGTAGCTCCCCCGTGTATATGGCACTTTTGATGGGCAGCAGTATAGAGAGCCCAGTGCACCCCCAAATGCCATCACCTACTATTGGGACTATGTATGGGGCCCAAGGTTTAAAAGCAAAGCAGTTAGAAAAGCTTTTAAGAATCAGGTTTGAACACTTATCTGCCACCCTTAGTTTATTTAGAAAAAGCAGGTGGCAGAATGTCCAAACACCCTTCAGACCCAAGGCTATAGGCATAGAAATGAACTGATAGAAAGCAGGCGCACTTTGAATTTTGAAATTCAACTAACATAGCAAAGAGGTCCCTCTGCTCAGAGTTACCAAATGGAAGAAAAAGCAATAAAAGTTGTATAAACACCATTCAAGATGCAGAACTCCATGGCTTTGCTGCTTGTCCCTCTACCAGCACAACAAATGGCTAGATTTAAATAGTAACTGCCTGATGAAATGTTAATGGTGCCTACGTTCCATTGTGATGTCACATCTTTGCATGTCTGTGTTAGTGTCCCTAATAGGAAGGCATGTATTATCCAACACTTTGCAATGACCCAGTGATGATGTGGAATCACATAGAAAGTAATAGTAACTAGCCTTGTCCTTCTCTCTTGAGATTCAGGTAACATAATAAATCCTCAATGGAATTATAGCCTTGTTACTGAGGACTTCCAATCACTCTCTCTATTGTAATTTGGAGTCATAATATATTTGCTTACATAACCACCTCTTCAGATATCTAGGAGTCTGATTTAACCAGTGCTTGACCTTTAGCTGGATTATGTTTTACCCACTGCTGACCACAGAGTTAAGGGTGCTGTCCAGAAGAAAAAATTACTTACCATAGTAATCTTGTTTCTTCCCAGTGATACTCAGGTATTCAGAACTTCTGCAGTGTCCCTTTAAGACTGACCTGCCCAGAGAAAATCTGGAATGGTATGCAAATGATGGAATCTTTGCGCATGCTATTTTCAAATGCTGCCTTGAATTAACTGCCTAGGTTCTAACCCCTCAGATTTCCTTGGAGCCTGGAAAGACAGGCCTCAAAAAACTAAACATTTATATATAAAAATCTTAGTAATTAGAAATATAATAATAATAATGAAATAATACCCAAATGCCCCCAAGAGGGGAAAAAAAAACTGGAGGTTGTAAAATGTAACAATAACCTTGAATGTCAGAAATCACATGAAGGAGAAAAAACAACAAAATGAACCCAAATCACGAACAATAGTGCCTGACTGTGGCACCTATAAAGTAGGTCACAAAACAGTCCCAGGAGTGCAGAGGCTATTGGTTCTTGAAGGGGAGGCAGGGTGAGAAGTTCTGAATACCTGAGTATCACTGGGAAGAAACAAGATTACGATGGTAAGTAATTTTTTCTTCTAATCCCAGTAATATTCAGGTATTCATAACTTCTGCAGACTAAGAAGCAATACCTTTGGAGGTGGGCACAGAACCTATTTTGGAAACAGACTCTGCAGGACTGCTGTGCCAAACCTGGCATCACTCCTGGACAGTATGTCCAAACTGTAATGCTTTGTAAACATGTGTACTGTTTTCCAGGTAGCTGCTTTACAGATGTCCTCTAGCAGGACATAACTGGAAGCTGCTATGGTAGCAGCTGTGCCCCTTGTGAAATGGTCCCTCAATCCTGTTGGGGGTTCTCTTCCTGCCTTAGAATAATAAAACTGGATACACTGTACTATCCAGCAAGAAATGGACCTTTTAGATGCTGGGTTACCCTTTCCCACATCCATGTAAGTCAGGAACAGCTGTTTGCTGTCCTGTCTATGGTCCTTAGTGGCTGTCATGCAGTAACTAAGAGCTCCCTTAACATACAGACTGTGGAGCCTCCTTTCACCAGAAGTAGAGTGCTCAGTGAAAAAAGATAGGTAGGGTAATGGTTTGGTTCGAGTGGAAGTCAGAAACCACTTTAGGGAGAAATTTTCTGTTTGTTCTCAGAATCACTTTGTCCTTGTAGAAGGAAATATAGTCCTGGTCTATGCAGAGAGCCTGAAGCTCACTGATTCTTCTAGCAGAAGTCATTGCCACTAGGAAAACTGTTTTCCATGTGACATATTTTGGATGAGCAGAAGACATGGGCTCAAAAGGAGCCCCCATGAGTTTGGCTATACATACATTGAGGTCCCATGCTGGCACTGGTTCCCTGTGACGGGGGTGCAAATGGGTAAGGCCCTTAAAGAACATCTTAAAGATAGGGTCTGAGGCAAGAGAAATCATTTGCCTGGCTGAAATGTAAGCAGATGCTGCAGCCAAATGTACCTTCAGGATACTGGGCTGAAAGCCCAAAGAATACAAATAAGTAAGATAATCCAGCATGGCTAGTACCCCAGCTTGTGTTGGCACAATATTCTGTGTGAAACACCAAACAGAAAAATGTTTCCATTTTGCAGCATAGGTTTTCTTAGTGGAGGGCTTCTTGTAACCCCTCAAAATGTCCAGAACACCTTCAGAAAGGTTTAGGCCTACATATTCTAGGTCCTCAAGGGCCCGGCCTTGAGCCTGAGGGATCTGAGGTTTGAGTACAGGAGCCTACCCTGATTGGAGGTTAACAGGTTGTGTCTCCTGGGAAGGTGTATTGGCTCAGCCACAGACATGGAGAGCAGCAGAGAGTACCATGTCTGCCTGGGCCAATCTGGAGCATCAAGATCATGGATACTGACTGGGACCTGAGCTTGAGAAAAACCCTGTACACCAAAGGGAAGGGAGGCAAAGTATACAGATGTTTCCCTGACCAATCCAGAAAAGAGCATCCAGGGGGACTGTTCCCCGCTCTGGTGGTCTGCAACAGTATTTTGGCAGGTAGTGGTTCTGGTGGGATGCGAACAAGTCTACCTCTGGAGGGCCCCACCTCCTGAAAATCACTTCCATCACTTGCCTGTTCAAAGTCCATTCATGATGGGCCTGGTTGATCTGACTCAAGGTGTCTGCCAAGGTATTGTCCTTGCCATGCAGATGAACGGCCTGTAGAGAAACTCCCAAGGAGTATGCCAGACTCCATATTTTCATGGTTTCTGTGCAGAGAGGGTTTG
The DNA here is from genome assembly GCA_016271365.2 of Neoceratodus forsteri. Taxonomy (NCBI): domain Eukaryota; kingdom Metazoa; phylum Chordata; order Ceratodontiformes; family Ceratodontidae; genus Neoceratodus; species Neoceratodus forsteri. The sequence goes on from JADMNL010000022.1 coordinate 495,117,809, forward strand.
AACTTGTCCCTTCCTGCTTGTTTATCTAGTACATAGCGGTGGTATTGTCTGTTCTGATCTGTACCACCTTTCCCTGTAGCAGTGGCGTGAAGGCCTTTAGTGCCAACAATACTGCTCTGAGCTCCAGCAGGTTTATGTGCAGGAGTGACTCTGCACTTGACCATGTGCCTTGGGTGGTGTGATCTCCCAGGTGGTCACCCCACCCCAATAGTGATGCATCCATTGTGAAAACTACTGATGGGGCTCTTGTTGAAAAGAAACCCCTTCTCTCAGATTGGCTTCCTTTTTCCACAATTCAAGGGCCTGTAACAGAGTTCCTGTTGCTGGAATCAATTTTGAAAGAGGGTCTCTTCTTTGGCACCAGTGAGCCCTGAGGTGATACTGGATGTCCCTCATTTGGAATCTGGATCCCAGCACTGTGCCAGTGGCAGCTGCCATGTGGCCCAGCAGCTGAAGAAACTGTCTTGCAGTTTTTAGTTTGTTCAGGATGAATGAACCTGCTACCTGTTGGATGCTCCTGACCCTGTCCAGAGGCAAGTATTCCTTGCCCTGTGGATATTTAACTCGGCTCCTATGAACTGCAATACCTGAGCAGGCTGAAGAACTGACTTTTTTAGGTTTATCAGGAATCCTAGAGACTCCAAGAGCTCTTGGGTGAGTTGCAGCTGCTCCCTGATGTGCTGGGGTGATTTTCCCACCACTAGCCAGTCCGTCTAGGTAAGGGAAGGCTGTGACACCTTGCTTTCGAAGGTGTGCCACCACCACTGCCAGACACTTTGTGAGCGCCCTTGGTGCTGAAGTGAGACTGAATGGCAGGGTTGAGAACTGATAATAACCTGAAGGGTGTCTGAACCTGAGGTATTATCTGTGAGACTCCCTCATGGGGATGTGGAAATAGGCATGTTTTAGGTCCAATGAAGCCAACCAGTCTCCTTTTTGGAGGGTTGGCAAAATCAGTGCCAGTGTTACCATTCTGAATTTTAGTTTTGTAGGTATCTGTTTAAGACCCTGAGGTCTAAGATGGGCTGCCACTCCCTATTTTTCTTTGTGATAAGGAAGAATCTTGAGTAAAATCCCTTTCCCTTTAAGTGGATTGGTACTGCTTCCACTGCTTGTGACAGAAGCAATTTTTGAACGTCTGTTTCCAGGAGTTTTTTCTCTGCATTTGAGGATGGTTTGAAAACTCGGGTTCGTAAAGGTGGGAGGGATTTGAAGGTTAGAGACAAACCCTGCCTCACTACTTCTAGGACCCACCTGTCTGTGGTGATGTTTTTCCAGGCATGAAAATAGTGAGCTAGTCTGCCTCCTACAGGCAGTAGGGAGGCGTCCTGTACAGACACGGCAGGGGGCCTGCATTGCTTGAGTCTGAGCTTGGGACTGGGAACCATGCCTGGAACCCCTTCTACCCCTGCCCCTGAAGTGTCCCTGCTGTGGATACTGCTGGTACTGAGGCATAGCCATGGCCTGGTTAAAGGGCCTGCTTTGAAAGGATCTGCCCTGCCTCCCCTTTCATAGGGTCTGGTGGATGGAGAAGCTTTGTCTTTTGCAGAATTGCTTCTGTAGGTGGCCTTGTATTCATCCGCCTTTTCCATACAAGCCTGTTGTCTTTTCCCCGAAGAGGGAGTTTTCCTTCAATGGGAAATACAATGCCTTGGTTTGTGTATCCTGAATAATATTTGTGGATCTTAGCCAAGTAAACCTTCTTTGAGCCACAGTGTCTGCCGTCCATCTGGCGGCTGTGTCATTCAAATTAGCAGCCATTTGAAATTGATATTTGGCTGCTTCCAAACCAAACCTGGCTGTTTCAGCTAAGTCAGCTGAAAGAGGAGACTGTGCCTTGTCTGACATAGCAGGGACAGACTGCCAAAGAGATTTTTGGTATTGTGCAGCATAGGTCTGGAAGTTTGTCTGCCTGATAGCCAAGGAGGCTGAAAGATAACCATTCTTGGTCATGCTATCAATCTTCCTAGAGTCTTTGTCTGGAGGGTGGGAGGCTAATGGAACCCTTGCCTTGTCAAGGGCTGCCACTTGCACCACCCCTTGGTGGTCAGGGTGAGAGAACAAGAATTCAGCACCTTGCCTCTCCAACTGATACTTTTTATCCAACTTCTTATCCAGAGGGGGAGCAGTATTAGGTGTTTGCAAAATCTTTAAATCATCCTTCTTTAAGAACTTGTTAACATTAAGGAGAATCTTTTAGTGGGTGTCAGCCCCATCATTTCCATATATTCTGCTTCTTCTTCATCCTCAGTCACCTCACTTGTGGGGATGTCTAATGCATCCACCATCCTTCTTACAAAAGCAAAGTGTGAGGAAAAATCCTCTGATGCCCTAGGAAGAGAACCAAAGTCTTGTTCAGGGGAACCTCCAGTTCAGTGGGGTCCCCATCGTCCTCCACATCAATATCAACATACTCCTTGTTCAAAAAGGGAAGATTGAGAAGAAGAAGAAGAGCCAGTCTGTTTGGCAGGAGTCTGAGGCAGAGGAGCAGTCAGCCCCTGTAAAGCCTGGATAACTCGAAAGGCCTGTGCAATCTCATCAGCAGTTGGCATTTTTATTGCAGGCACAGAAGTCCCCAAATGCTGCTCAGCTGGGGGTTCTGTGTGCTTTGTTTTCTTGGATTTTTTTAGAGGGAAGCGGAGAGTCAGCTGGTTCACAAGCCTCTTTGGAACTGCTTGTGTACCCATCTCAGGTGTTGCAGTTGCAGCTGTTGTTATTAAAGTGGTTTCACCCACAGAAACAGAGGGTGTAGGCTGGTCAGAGTTCGAGGGACCCTTAGGAACAGACAGCTTTTTCTTGAGCCTTTTAAGGCATTTTTAAACAGTTTTTTCAGGAAAAGTTTTGCAAATATCACAGTCTGTTTTAAAATATTCAAAGACCAAGCAGACAGCACATAAATTATGCTTGTCTGCCTTGGCAAAAATCTCACCACAGTCGGTACAAGGTTTGAAACTGGGTTCATCCGATTCTTCTTTTAGGTTTTTCAGACATGCTGTGGGTAAAAAATACCCAAAACAAATAACCACTAAATAAAAAAGATTTTTAAAACTTATTTAGCACTTGCAGTCAGTTCCTGAAAGAAAGAAAACCCGATCTGAACAGGGAACTGAACCGAAAAAATGAACCGGAGCTAGTGGTTCAAGAACCGAGATTAGCGGTTCACAAAATAAATATTTTAAAACAAATTTAGGTTAAACTAACGGAGTTCCTTAGTCAGGAAACTCTGATAAATACAGAATAAACCCCGGTTCCCCATCGATTATATCGAACTGGGAAAATCGAGAAAGATATAATTTAAATACAAAAACAACAATTTAGCTAATATTAACAACTAGCAAAAGGCAGCAAATGAAAAGGAGGAAAAATACTTAGTATTTTTATAAGTTTTACAATTTTATCACATCAGGACAGGTAGATGAGGAGAGGATCTCTGAGCTTCTGGTCTTGACAGGCAGAGAGTGAAATCTGAGGGTTTAGAACCTAGGCAATTAGTTCAAAGCAGCATTTGAAAATAACACGTGCAAAGAATCCATCATTTACATACCATTCCAAATTCTCTCCAGGCAGTTCAGTCTTAAAGGGACACTGCAGAAGTTATGAATACCTGAGTATTACCGGGGTTAGAAACAAGTGCTGTCTCTTCTGCAAGAGCAAGATCTGTTGTGCCACACCTACCTTTGTGCAGATGAAATAGAAACATAGAACACAGAAACATAGAATTTAATGGCAGATAAGGACCGCTTGGCCCACCTAGTCTCCCCATTTTCCTACCTAACAGATAAGCTGCAGATCCTAGTTAATCAACAGCTTACTTCCTCCTACCCCCCCACTAGGACTGCCTTATGTCATCTGTCCCATGCATTCTTGAATTCCCCCTCTGTTCTTGACTCCACAACCTCCTCAGGGAGGCTGTTCCATACATCCACAACCCTCTCCATGAAATAAATACTTCCTCACATTACCTCTGAGCCATCCCCCCCCCATCTTCAAATTGTGACCACTTGTTCTTGCACATCTCTTTTTCTGAAAGATGCTATCCTCTTGGACTTTGTTGATTCCCTTGAGGTACTTGAAAGTTTCCATCATGTCCCCTCTCTCCCTTCTTTCCTCAAGGGTATACATATTAAGCTCCTTTAGTCTTTCTTTGTATGTCTTCTGGTGCAGACCCTGCACTATTTTGGTTGCCCTCCTCTGGACAGCCTCCACTCTGTCTATGTCTTTGCGTAGATGGGGTCTCCAGAACCGCACACAGTACTCCAGATGGGGTCTCACCAACTGTCTGTACAGAGGATAACAACTTCCTGTTTTCTACTATTGATGCCTTTCCTATGCATCCCAGTATCCCCAGCCTTCCTTACTGCCTTCTCACATTGCTTGCCCACCTTTAGGTCATCTGATATAATTACCCCCAGGTCCCTTTCCATTTTTACTGTTGTCAGTATCTCACCCCCACTGTGTACTCTTCCCCTGGGTTTTTGTTTCCCAGGTGCACTACTTTGCACTTCTTTGCATTGAATCTGAGCTGCCATACATTTGACCATTCCTCCAACCTTGCCAAGTCCCTTCTCATCCTTTCCACTCCATCTCGTGTATCAACCCTGTTTCAGATCTTTGTGTCATCTGCAAAGAGACATACTTTTCCTTCTGGTTCCTCTGCAATGTCACTTATAAAGACATTAAAAAGGACCGGTCCCAGTACTGAACCCTGTGGTACCCTGCTAGTAACCCTCCTTTCTTCACTGTGGACCCATTTTACTACTACCCTTTTCGCCCTGTTGTCTGCCAATTTTTATCCAGGCTACCACCTTGGGACCCACTCCAAGGCTGGCTAACTTGTGTATTAATCTTTGTGTGGGACTGTATCAAATGCCTTGCTAAATCTAGGTAGACCATGTCCACAGCCCCTCCCTGGTCTACTACTTTGGTCACCCAGTCAAAGAAATCTGTTAGATTCGTCTGACATGACCTTCCCATCGTGAATCCATGCTCCCTTGGGTCCTGTGTCCCACTGGCCTCTAGGTACTCAACAGTTCTTTCTTTCAGAAGTGATTCCATCATTTTCCCTACCACTGAGGTCAAACTAACTGGTCTGTAGTTTTCTGCCTCTGTCCTGCTCCGACTTTTGTGAAGAGGAATCACATCCGCCCTTCTTCAGTCCTCAGGTACCACCCCATCCTCCCATGATTTGTTAAAGAGAGAGTAGTCAGCGGTGTCACTAGTTCTACCCCTAGTTCTTTTAGAATTCTTGGGTGAATCCCATCAGGCCCCATTGCTTTGTCCACCTTCAGTCTTATTAGTTCTTTCAGAAACCTTTCTTCTGTAAATGGACTGGTATCAACCCCCATCTTCAGAGTGTTTCTCTTGTTTGGTTTAGGTACCTCTCCCTCCTCTTCCTTTGTGAATACTGAGCAGAAATATTTGTTCAGTATCCCTGCTTTTCCACTGTCACCCTCTGCCCACATTCCCTTCCCCTTTATTAAGCCTCAGTATCCCTCCTTCGGTTTTTCTTCGCTCCCCAATGTACCTATAAAGGTCTTATCCCCTTCTTAACAGAGTTGGCTATCCTTTCCTCGGTTTGGCCTTTGCTATTCTGACTGCCTTCCCTGCCTCTTTCTGCTTTAACTGATAAAGTTCTCTGTCCTGCTCCTTCTGTGTTTCCTTATATTTCCTGAATGCTATCCTTTTCTCATAACCTTCCTGCCACCTCTTTTGAGAACCACAGCATTTTTTCCTTCATTGTGTTTTGTTGATTTGCTTTACACAGAGGCTTGTTGCCTCTGTGATGGCTGTTTTGAATACTCCCCATTGTTCCTCCACCCCTCCTTCTTGCCTGTTTACTAGTGCTTTTCTGAGGCACTCTCTCATTTTCCCAAAGTCAGCCCTCCTGAAGTCCAATACTCTTGCTTTTGTATGGCTTGATTGTATGGCTGTGTTTATCGTGAACCATACTGTTTGGTGGTCACTTGTTCCCAGATGGCTACCCACTTCTAAATCTGAGATTCTTTCTCTATCCCCATTTGAGTGTACCAGGTCTAAGATTGCTCCCTCCTGAGTGGGTTCCAATACTAGCTGTCTGAGGCATGCCTCTTGTGGGGCATCAAGAATTACCCTGCTCTTGAATGTGCCTGCAGCAAAGGTGCTCCAGTTAACATCTGGCATATTCAGGTCCCCCATCAACAATATCTCCCCTTTTTCTGTCATTCTAAAGATGCCTTCTACCATTTCCTTGTCCATTCCCTCCCGCTGAGATGGGGGTCTGTATACAATCCCCATGTGGACTCTGGTGCCGTTTCCTGTCTCCAGAGTGACCCAGAGTGCCTCATCTGCTCTCTGTTTACTCTTTAGTTTTGTTGCTTTGATCCCTTCTTTTACATAGAGAGCTACTCCTCCTCCTCTTTTACCTTCCCTGTCCCTCCTGTAGATTGTGTATCCTGGTATGTTGACATCCCAGTTATGATTCGCTGTGTATCATGTTTCCGTGACTGCCACAATATCCAGGCATCCCTCTTCCATCAAGGCCACTAGCTCAGGGAGCTTGTTACACAGACTATGGGCATTGGTACTCATCACCCTCCACTTTTTGATGGCCTTACCCCTATTAGCCCTATCCCTGTCCTTCCTGCCTTTGCATTTTTTTACATGTACCTCTGTCCTGCTCCCTAATAACTTCTCTTCCTTGGTGTTTACCTCACTAATTATCGTGTTTTGTGGGGAGAGGCTGGGATTTCCCTGCTCCTTTTCAGTGCCTCCTCCCTTGGCTAGTTTTAATGCTTGCCAATGAAGCATTTAAAACTCTCACCTAGGATCCTGGTTCCCCCCCCCGGACAGATGCAGACCATCATGCCAGTATAGGTCTGCATCCCTCCAGGTGGCTCCCCAGACCCCAATGAAGCCAAAACCCTGAGCTCCACACCAGTTTTTCAACCATTCATTGAATTTCCTGGTGAGTAGTACCCTATCATCACACTTGCCATAGACAGGCAGCACCTCCAAGAAGGTTACCATATGCGCTACTTGTCTAAGGCCCCTCCCCAAATCTACAAACTCCTCTTGCACTGATCTGATCCCAATCCTAGCCAGGTCATTTGTCCCTAGGTGGACAATGACATCCAGCTCCCTCCCTCTTGCAGCTGCTCCCACAATCCTGAGGATTCGCTTCCTGTCCCTCCAAGCCATGGCGCCAGGCAGGCACCTTACCTCCCTCTCCCTTCCTCCCCCACTTCTACCCCCCCAGTGATTGAGCCCCCCACCAGGAGTTGTTTCCTTCCCCTGTGGGGTCTCATGCCACCCTTCTGTGGGTCTCCTTTGTGAAGGCTCCCAGCATCCTCCTTGGTCTTCAATGCAGGTACCTCCATAGAGGAACCACTATCCACCAGAAGAGTGTATGAATTGTGGAGAGGTGCAGCTGGAGGGATGCAACTCTGTTCCACCACCCTCTCCTTCCCTGAGCACACCCTGGTCCAGTCTCTCCTCTTTTTTGGCAACCTCTGAGGTAGTGGCATTGGCCCTGGTGGTCCCTGGGAGGGGAGGAGGTTTCCAGAATCCTAGCCAGGTCAGCCTGAAGACGAGCAACCTCCTCCCTCAGACCAGAGAGGTGTCTGCAAATAGAGCAGCATCGCAGCCTCCAGAATGTCTCCTGGAACACTGCCGCCCCACAGCCATTGCACTGCACCACTCCTATCATGTCTTATTTTGTGTCCCTTCTCCTGTTTATCTGTATGCTTACTCTCTCCTTACAACTCTCACCCTTCCTGTTCTGGGACAGCAACTTCCTATATTCTTCAGTAGCCTCCTTCTTCCTTGCTCAGTGTCAGACTAGCAGCTGTTGGTGGGGGAGGGGGAGCGAGCTACATTTTTTCATTTCGGGTTGACAAAACTAATGTTTCTCTATGATCCTTCCCTTCCTACTGCCAAATAGGAAGTTCCTGTTGTCAGTCAAATCCAGTGACTATAAAAGTAGAACTGGCTTAGGGTGGGATGTAGGGCAATTAGTAAGAAATGATAATCATCTATTGCATGGCCTCCAAATCAATATTGCAACACACTTCAGCAAGTTTACCCTGTCATGCAGCACACTAACTTATCGTTGTCTCATGTATGACCAGCTAAAGGTGTCCTTCAATGTGCAGGCAGTATCACTGGCTAGCAGTACTCACTAGTGCATACGTGGAGTAGCACCCGATTACCTGCAGTTATGTCTTACACCAAGTGCACCCCCTTCTCCTCCCATACCATGAAAATTTAGGGCACTAATTGGGGTGAACAAGGACTTTCTTTGGGAGGCATACTTCTGTATATTTATCACCAGTTCAGCGAGTGTTTTTCCTGAAGCCTTAAGATCTCAACATCTCTGACTAGTTTAAAGAAACCACTTTGTGAGAATGTTGGTGAACCATGTCAGTGTTGTTCACCAGTGGGCATTGCCTTCATTTATTGCTGCTGTGTGACTTTTGCTGTTATTGCTGGATGCACCTTAATGCACTTGTAAGCTTTGTTATAAACCAACTGTGAAATATATGCTTGCTTACTGTTCCAGCACCCTCCACCCCACACCCCACACCAAAAAAAAAAACCAAAATGCTTTATCTCAGGGTTATCCCAGTGTGAGTGAAATTTTAAATATATTACTAAACTCAAAACTGAATCCTATAAAAACAGCGCGTTATATACTTTACAGTTTGAGCTGCGGTGAAAATTAAGCCAACTACTTTTTAACATAAAGGGTAAGGAAAACTTCACTCTAGATATATTCTTATGGGTGTTGGAGTTTCCCTTTGGAATTTACATTATCTGGATGGGGATATTTTACAAGGGTGTTTTCCTTTCGATTTGTGATATCCTCAGCATCGTCAGGTGAAAGTACTTCGAACTGTAGGGATAGTAGCCACTCACCATGTTGTCCCTTTATACAGCACACATTTGGCCATCACATGTTTAGCTTTTCCAGAAAACCAAAATATAGTTTGGCTTCCTTATTATCTTTGGGTTATCAGGTAGGTGCACTAAAATTCCTATTTTCAGTCAGGACCGGGAAGAGTACAAAACAAACAAAACTAAGCAGTAGCGACATGATAGGAAAATGCACAACATACTGAGGACAGAAGTCAATCCGGGAAAACCAGGATGAAACGGTTTGAAGCACTTGGTTCCATGGAGGAAATATCGATTCTGCAGCGATGCAGAGGGTTCATAAAACAATCCCCTGAAGTGGATAGTATTTATAACTGCTGATGTATATTCTGTAACTGCTGATACTTGCACACTGTGCTTTTATTATACATTCTCCCCGGGAAACGCTCTAGAAACGGGGCATCGCTCATACGGGAGTGCCTTCTAGATAGATGGGTAGGTAGATAAACAGACAGACAGACAGAGTTATCCTTTTGGTGACCTCAGTGTTGTGCACCAGTCACTAGTGGAAATTACCTGCAATCAAGCCCAGACCAGCTGGACCAGTTTCTACCGGGTCCCCAACCGAAGTGCCATCAAGTGCTCAGTATACTCTGTTTACCAAGTTCCCTTGTGTTTGTTTACATGCACTAGTAAGCCTCTAAACCTCTGCATGTTGGGACATCAGTTTAGAGCATTGGTTAAGTGATCATGTGAGGTATCCCTGCGTCTGGCCAATGGTGAAGGGACACCTGATCTCCTCATTGTTTCCTCTAAATAATACGTTGCAGATTAACGTATTCAAAAGGCAATCAAGGACAGAGAGAGGCCTGCGCCACTCTTAGAACGATGTAAATGCCACAGATAATGCTTGCAGTCGCAGCCTGTTTGTTGAAATTATAGGGAGGGGCGCCTCTCCTTCGGGGGACCTAGTATAGCATTTGACTGAGCCATTCTTTCACCCAGTTTGTAACTTATTTGTCAGGCGCCCTATCATCCAGCATCTAAACAGTAAAATAGAACAGGGGGACACAGCCTTAAACTAAAGCTTGCCCTACATCTTTGTGGCCTATTGTGTAATTTCCTCATCTCTGCTCTTAGTCTGATTTAAGGCTGGACGCTTCCTTCTCTATCAGCTCCAAGGTGCCATTTGGGCACATTCCCATAACCAAATCCATGCGTGTTGTCTCTCTCCAAAGTGCTTTTTAAACGGCTTCTGTTTGCTTTGCAGCCCTATCCTCCTCCTTTCAGTCTTTTCATTCCGTGTACTTCACAGAGTTTAAGTAGGTAAAACCTGAGGAAACCTCCATTTTCCTCTCTTCCCTTTTTAATTCATCCATGTGCCAAAAGGGCCCCCTTGTTTTTACGCGTGCCAGTCACCTGCCTCCCCCAACACACTCTCATTCTGTTTTTAAGCTTCCTTTTCTCTCCCTTTTTCTTTTGACTTTTCCAGGAGCCCTGGTTTAGAAATGAGCTTCAGATTGGATACATATTGAGGCTCTTTTGTCTCTCAAGGGTTGTACTAAGCTAATTAAATTTGATCCCAACAAATAAACCCCCCATCTTCCCATTAAATTCAGCCCAGCTTTTCAGCCACTCAGCATTCACCGGTTTTTTTTTAGTTTTTTCTTTTCTTTTTTTTTTTTTTCTTGCTTTGGAAAAATACTGCTCATTGAGTTAAATCTATTGAAAACATTTGCAGATCTCTTTTGTTCAGGGGGTCGTGTAGCCTTTTTCCATTAGAAAAGCCCCCCAAACAGCAGCTTGCTGCTCTGTGCTAGTGAACCAAATTGGAAAGAAAGCCCAAATGAATGCTTAATAATTTACGGGTTTGGTTACTTTTTTTTTTATTTTTTATGGGTTTTTTTTACACTTTACAAATTGCACTTCAACTTTTTTTTCTTCTTTCAGACATAATTGAAATGGATATACTACACAAAAGAAGCAGTCTGACCATGTATTTGGCATTCATAAAACAAATTAAATGTTTCTCTGTGATGTGGATGGAAAGGTTGGAAGTTACCCACTGCAGATGGATGGAAGCAGGGAGTTGGATGAGAAAAACATCCTTTTATCTCAGGTGCCATCGCTGGGGATAGAATGAAGTACCAAAGATGGCAGGGTACGAGTAGAAAAAAATATATATATACTATAACTCCAGTTCACCTTTCCCAGCCTCATTGTATGGTTACAATATTTTTTAAACAAAGTTCGTAGATATGTTGTTTCTGTTTCAGGTGGGTGTAATGTTCATATATCTGTTTTGTTTTGTTTCTTTTAAACAGAAGGATCTTTAGACCAGAAGAGCTGGTTCCCAGCTGCAGGAGTTCCTCGACGTGCCCGGGGTCTGAATGCCAGAGACGGAGGGAATCAGATTAAGATGTTGTGGTTCATATCGTGTTTATGATTCAGAATCAACTGTTTTTAAGATTCACAATCAACTGTTTTACTTGTAACCTCTTCACTTTAAATGTACATGCTGCCATAAAAGTCCCTGATCTATATATCATACATGGACAGTACTGTTCCCTATATCAGTGTGTAGCAGGTATTTTCCTGTATAGGCAGTTGCGAGCAAAACTAACAGTGGCAATCCCAATATATTATATAAAATAAAATATTGGTAAGTATACTCGGAAAAAACATCGAGTTGGCTAACCAGATCGTAATGGCTTTATGATATGGTTAACCCCCTCAGTGTTTTTCCCTGTATAATGTAGTTACCCATCAACAAACACACATATATATATATATATATATATATATATATATATATATATATATATATTCTCTCTCACACACAGCACTTACCCACTCACCAATCAATACAAGTGATGGACTTTCACAGCTCCACTAATATCTTTTTAATGACTTTGGAGGTTTTCAAGGGACAGATCTGCCCTGGAGCCGGGATTTCTCCACGCAGATGTTTAGGGGGAACTCTTTTTTTTTTCAAGGGGATGGTGTTGAAAGACTTTTTCCTAAACTTCAAAAGAAAGCAGGGGTCTTTAAATCTTCAATAAAAATGTAGTTCTGTTTTCGACAATAGGCTCCATTCTGTCGGAAAGGAGCAGATTGAAGAATTAGAATCGATTTCTGGTGTTGTGAAATTGAAAAAATAATCCTATGAATATATTTGTTGGTTGTTCCTTGGCAGATGCTCCGCATATTATAATTATTGCTCACATAATGATTTGTAGAATCGAAGCTAAAAAGCAGTAGAAACCTGATGTAAAATACAATATATATATATATATATATATATATATATATATATATATATTATAGCTAGCTAGCTATAGATAGATGTTAAACATAACTTGAACACAGCTGTGCATTTTGGTGTGCAAGAATGTATTATGTGTATGCTGCTGTTGGCAAAATAAAATTTTAGCCATAGAAGTCAAGCAAATAATCATAAATAAATGAATCCAAATTGTATTCAACTCAGAAACACATAATGAGCCTGAAAGAAAAGTTGCCGTATGAAATGAGGCGCAAACTAATATCGGCACAGCGGGAGAAGAGAATCCTTTTGAGTTAAGGGAGGCCAGAGATAAAATGCTAGATCGTTTTTTTTACAGAAAGCGGTGGACGTGTGTAGCGGCTGGGAATGGCTGATCTATAGCACTGGAAGAGTTAAATGTAAAAGCAAATCAAATTCCACTTGGTCGCAGAATATTATCTCACAGGCTTCCTTTAATACCTCTTTAATACAGAAAGGGGTCTTTCTCTTTCTTTCTCCCTCACTCTCTTTTCGTTCTCGAAGTCTTTGAGAGCAATAAATGTTTAACTGCAATAAATATAAATCAATCTCAATGCGCCCAGATCCTATTCATGAATAGTCTGCAAGAGAAAAAAGGGAAAATAGCTCTCCTCCCCTCCCCCAAAAAAGGCAGCTGTTGCGCCCACTAATCTCCTTTCTTGCTCTGTCATTCACCCTCCTTTTGCCTCCATCGCCCCATCCTTGCGAACTCTCTCCTTTTCTTTTTTTTAGCTCCGATTGCATGTCTCCCCTCTTTAAACCCCAACCTTGTCCCCACACTGACCACCCCCTTGTAGGCTGTGAAAGAAAAGAGGAGTCCATGGATGTCAAATTGGCCTCAGAAAGACCATGAAAGATTGATTTGCTTCACTTTTCTTCGGCCTGACATCAGTTCGGAGGGGCTCTGAATGGGAAACCAGAAAGTCTGGGCTGGAATAAAGATGTTCTCTCTGTATGGGGGTAGGGGAGAGAAACAGTGGCTATTTACTCCCGGGCCATCAACCCAGCAAAATAGAGAGGAATCAAAAGGACTGAGGCTATTGAGAGGCGCAGCAACATCTACACTTCGGAACAATGTGACAATATACTGGGGCTCTCTATTAACACCCATGAATATTAAACTGCTTACTAAATGCTTAAAAGGGGGACGTTTGAACTGAGGGATGGAAATGCTATAAGCTGAAACCATCATCCATATATGCCTGAACAAAGGGACAATATATGTGTGTGTGTGTGGGGGGGGGGCACTTTATTAAGAGCCATGAATATTAAACGGGTTACTATAGGGTGTTGAAATTGAGAACTGAACAAGCAAATAAAACTCCAGTGCATGCTACACATCTCGTGAGTAATCTTTACAATACTGCCGATAGTTCTAGCAACACGTATCTTTCTACATGAGAGAGAAAAGGGCATTTCAGCCACACTTGCATCATCATCCCGGTCCTTAACCAGGTAAATCACAGAAAAGGCTAAATCCAACCAATAAGCCGAATGCACCCTATTTTTACTATGAAACTGTTTGTAGCATGGGCTCATTGCATTAGTTGATGTGTCAATATTTGCTTTAAAATAACAGCAGGGTTTTCTTAACAGCAATTCGTTTATATACTTGTCCAACATATACAACTGTGTGTGTGTGTGTGTGTGTGTGTGTGTGTGTCTATACCACCAACATGCAGTTCTAGGTCAAAGTTAGGAAAATGGAAATAAGACACTTTAGATGGGTTGGCCCATTTCTACAACATCTAGACCCACTGTCCTATTAATCACACCTCAGTCCCTCAAGGGGCTCAAACACCGGCACATGCAGCTCACTTTTAAAAGCGTAAAACTAGTGCTGAACGCGAGGCACTGACTTGCAACAATAAACATACAATATACAAGTGCGAATCTTAAACTGCTTACGGTACTTTTAAATATGTTATTAATGATATGATGCCTTTACGTGAAATAAGAACTGACAGTGAATCACACCACACAAGCCTCTTAGCCGACTAAAGTGTTGTCAGACGGTCATTTATTTTTTATGCAGTAAATCGAGTAGTTAGTAGTATATGTATCACTCAGGAGGTAGCATGAGAATCATATACTGTATACTATCAGTGTATTTACATAGGTTGTGTGTAAATAAAAGAGGCGCGCGCGTACACGTGTATACATCACAATAGTCTTGACTCAGAGTATGCAATTATCTTGATGTTGTAGGAGATTTACCATAACTCACAAGTGGCAAAAGCGGGAGTGAGTTATAAAAGTCCTGACCCACCACAAGTGCAGATAGATATTGTTTCTTTGAGTCAAGAAATGGTGCGTTCCATTTATGCATCAGTTATAAACTTGCAGTTCTTAGCTGCTTGTGTGAATATTTAACCGTTTTTGTTTTAGTGGCAGCTGGCTGTGGGGCTATTGTGACATCATCAGTACTGTAAAAGTTACTCTCCGATTGGTTCTTGGGTCAAGGCTAGTGACTGTGACATTGCTAACTTCTAGAGAAATGTTTATCTGGAGGTTAGATAGGGTGACAAACACATTTATCCAGGCAAATGTATCACCACAGGGGGATGGTGCGTCTGCATTTTTTTAAATTTCAGGTTTTCTTTTCAATGCACATAAAGAGCAAGGCACACCTTTGTTAAAAATAATATATGTGCGTTACTTATCTGCTTAAATTGGCATCCCGTCCCTTCAAAAGGAGACGATCAGCTGTCAAAAGCGCAGCTTTCTGGGCAAAGATGCTGACACTGTTAACATGCTGTCATAACAATGCAGATTAACCCGCACCTAAACCCCCCCCCCGTAACTTTCCACTTTGTAGTGGTGCTGCATCACAGCACACAGCAAATTATTGCAAAACTTGGCGGTAAACTAAATACAATTAAGGAAAATGTTCTTAATTCCACCCTGTTTTTATAGGTTGGGGGTTACGCTGAAATGCCAGATACCATTGTTTTTTTTTGTTTTTTGTTTTTTTTGTTAAATTGCTAGCGGGACCTTGTGTGACAAATGTGACCAGTACCTGTTGTCAGGTGGGACATATTGTGTATTACGGCAGGTGGCAGCTAGTATGGGACGAGGACCCTCCCAAATCTGCACACATCCCCTCAGTGCCAGGGCTGTACCTGTATCTACAACAGTGCAATAGTCTGTAGTCTAGTCTTAAATTGGGTAAACTATTGTATGCCAACCCATGTGTCCATCATACTGTTTATGAATTGTCCTCTGGTCTGTATTGGTGGGCAGGTTTAGGGAAATAGTGTACTAGTTGATAATAACACTGACACAACAAGGAGTTTCGGGGTAGTTTTGCTTGTTTTTTTGGGGGGGGGAGATCAAAAGCGTAAAAACAAATAAAATCCGTTAAACACAAAGACGTTAAAGAGTATGACTTGAAGTCTGACACAATCACATTTGTTTTATATCTGAAAATAAAACACCTTCCTTTTTACTTTAGCGTCGCCTACACACACACACACACACACACACACGTGTCTGCAGATTGGTTGATTATTTTTTTATTATAGCTGCTAGAGTTCGCATCTTGCACACTTTTAGGAAATTGCTCCCAACTGTTATCAGATGTATACATTTTAACTACATGTGGAGTGCGGTGATGAAATGCAGCTGAAAACAGATTTCAGTGGAGCACTCAATTGTTGACTGTAGATGATTTCATACATCCTTGTACCATTCTCCCTGCTGTATCAGTGTCGTCAGACCATTTCAAAACGATTCTGCCAACAAAGAAACTGTAGAAACAAGCCGGCGGTGGCACATTACTGGCAAATTGTAGAATAAGCTGAAATGCGCACTGGGTGAGAAGAGGGGTGTACAATCTGTCCCTTGTGATTCTGCAGTGATGAAGAATAAAAGATTTGCTTTTTTAATTTAGGGTTGCCTTCAAATTGCACTTAATACACTTTGGCTGCAAGATGATGGGGTTGAGGTCGTGCCGCTGACTGTAGTAGCAGGTGTCTACAAAGGCTCCATCTCCGTGGTGGGCTCAGCCTGGGATGAGCATGCAGGCTGGAAGCAAGGTGCCTGTTAGTGTGTGACTGTGTGTGTCTCTCTCTACTCCCTCCCAGGGGGGTTCTTTATAAAGGTTTGGCTCTTTCTGGTAGAACAAGTCTATCCTACAACGTCAGGGGGTCATTAATAACCAATTAGGAGGGTCACTGAGGCACATATAAAGAGGGCTGAGATTTTGACAAGGAGGAATATTCTCAGGTCTAGTGTCACACAAGAAGGAACCTTTGCAAGAAGCTCTGCTCCTTAAAGACAACAAAAATTAAAAACAAAAGAGCATACAAGAGATAACCACAGTTTCTGAGACGTGCAGAATTCTTTTTATTCTTGTTTTCCTTTGTTTTGTTTCCAGTGGAGTTTTTTTTGTGTTTTTGTTTATTTTTGTGTGCACTTCTGTTCGTTGTCGAGGGATTGCCATGGGCTCGGTGCTCCCAGCTGAGACCCTCACGCTGAAGTCTGCCCTAAAGCAGCCGGGCCTGTCCCTGGCCGAGATTATCACCTCGGACATCCTGCACAGCTTCCTGTATGGCAGGTGGAGGAACGTCCTGGGCGAGCAGCTCTTTGAGGAGAAGACCAGCCACAGCAGCAGCAGCGGCAGCCACAGCCACAGCCACCCTAAAACTGCATTCACAGCCGAGGTGCTGGCTCAGTCCTTCTCTGGGGGTGAGTACTAGACAAGCGCATCTAATGCATGGGGTGGGGAGGGGGAGTTGTTCTGTTCTCTTTAGTGGGAGTCGGAAACTTTCAGGGGATCTAAATTTGGAAGTCATTCCAGTTTTTGCTGAATTTTGGAAGTCAGTATTCTAAGAGAGACCCTTTTTTTGGGAAGTTCAGATAAACTATGGATGTGGGTGTGGGAAGTTCATTCTCATTTTGGTGGGACTCAAAAACTTACCTGGAGTCCAAATTTGGAAGTCTCTCTGGTTTGAGGTAAGTCAAAAAACTTCCGATGTCGCAAGTTTTTGAAATCATCATTCTAAAAGACAAATTTGTGAAGGTAGATTCTTTTTTAATTTGGGGTTGGGGGGCGAAATTGAGTCCTGGCGTAATAAACAGAATAAAAATAATGCTTTAGCAAATTTAGTACTTGTAAAGGCAGATGAAAAATCATGTCATGAGTCTTTGGCTCCATAGATTCCAACTGCATCTGTGAGAAAACTCCAGATTTCTGTTAACTGCAGTGCCAATAGATGCAAAATATCAAAGTCCTCTTTTGTAATTTCGATAGCTTGGTTTGACCATGATAAAATATATATTTTGATGGGAATATTTGTTAAGCTTTAGTGCCGGATTGAGGAAAACGAAAAACAGCAGACTCTATATCTGAAATCTTGCTTCTATCATACATTATTTTGCATTAAATAATAGTAATATAACATGCGCACTTATTCCTGCGCCCTCCCAGGTTGTGGGTTTTCTTCTTTTGTTAGCCTTCTTCTCGGCGCGTAAAACTATGCCTGTTGCCTTTACCAATGCATAAAAAGAATAATTGTAAAATAGAAAATGAATAAAATATAAGGAGTAGGGCTCTCATTTTTTTTTATAAAAGCAGTCGAGCTCTAAGTCAGCTTTTGAAAACTCCTGTCGAGCCTCGCTATGTACTTTGTGCTCCCCTCTCCTTCCCAAGGTCTCTGCTGACTTTCCCACTCCGGTCTCTCACCATTTCCCACTTTTTTCTCTTTATCTGTCCTAATTTGGTCCATTTAAGCCTTGAGCCCCTGGCATTTGGGGGCTTATTAGGCGTGTAATAGCAGTTGACTCGAAAAGAAGAGCTTTAAATTCATTTAGTTAACTTGGGCTTGACCTGAGAAAGTTCCCACTAAACCAAGGGCCAGGAAAAAGAAAGAAGCTTCTTTTCTTTAAGATGTCTCAAGTTCCTACCCCCATTCATCAATCTCTGAACAATCTCTCTCCCTCTTTTGGCATCTATGGGAGTTCTCTTTCTTCTGCCCTTTACGATTTCTGTTCCTCTCTTAATTTGGCATGAAGACTAATTCCATTTCCATTCACATTATGTCAACCATCTAATCTCTCCCATTTTGTCCAAGAATTCCTCAGCCTTTTTAAACAAGTTCTCCCTGCATTGAGGCAAAATTTATTGCTACACCGTTCTTAAAGGGCTAATGAATTTAGAATTAGCAATTTCTTTCTAGTTGAGTTTAATGAATGCAGATCACTTTAACAGCATGACAAATTGCTGCATGGGATGAAATAGACACCATTTAACCCCCTTTTCCATGCTACTTCTTCAAATACTCTTTTTTTTTTTCGTTTTTATACTTCCAATGGTAGCTGCTACTGGGGATAATAACTAATTGTCAATGTTAATTTCAAGAAAACAGCACACTCAAAATGTGACAAAGGTTTTCACTCTGTGGGCAGACCAGGGCTCTACATACTTTGCATTTCCAAAAATAACTTTCATAACTATGCTCTTTACTCTTCCATAAACGAGACTATATAGTTTACATCTCTAACTGTTCCCTGAGAATGTCCCTCATAACTTTTAAAATGTGGTCATTCCCTAATATGCAACACATCACCTGCAACAGACTGGTTGTAATGTTTTAGTTAGAAACCCAATTATCAATGTTGACTGTTTTCAAATGTTGAGGTTAGCCCATATTATGGGGATTAATTAAAATGTTATACCTTTTGAGCATTTGAACTTTGTAAGCTGAGTTCTTGATTTCACCTATCTGGATGTCATTGCCATGAATTCTATTCCAAATGGTGAATTGCAACTTTTTCAGCTGAAGAAAAGCATTTCTTACCCAATGACCCAATGTGTACATGTTCTCAATGCAACACCAGCCAAAGTAAAGACAAAGACATCATCACCCGTGTGGGGCATTTATAATGGTGAGTTTTTAAATGTGCATTCCCTTTCATGCAGAAGTACAGAAGTTGTCTAGCCTGGTTCTCCCTTCTGAAGTCATCATTGCTCAGAGTTCCATCCCTGGAGAAGGACTGGGAATTTTCTCCAAAACCTGGATCAAAGCTGGCACTGAGATGGGACCCTTCACTGGTAGAGTCATCTCATCTGAACATGTGGACCTCTGTAAGAACAACAACCTCATGTGGGAGGTATGTATAAATGACAAAGATAAGGCAAGGCAAAGTTTATTTATAAAGTACCCAATCTAAAAAAAAAAGCCTCTGAGCCCTGTACAGAGTTCGCACATAAAGTTCAGACAAATCCCAGCAACATTTGAAATCTAACATACAGAGAACCCCATGGTTCTTAACCCTCCCTATGCAGTTGATTTGAAATGTATCACTTGTTTCAAAACCTACAAATAGTAGTGGAAAACTCTCTCTCTCTGTGTGTCTACTGTGAATGTGTGTAATTTAAAGTGATTTTTCAGCTTGGAGCACAACAAAGACCACTGTCAGGACTCAACTCTCATAGCATTCCCCCCCAAAAACCTGGAATTTCAGGACTTTCCATTACATATTATTAAAGATATTTACATGCAAACAGGCTATTTGCCCCTTAGACTTCATCTGTGACTGCTGATTTTCCTGCACTGAACTCATAATTCTCTGCTGGTCACATCAGAATAATTTCCATGACAACATGTTGTGATATCATAGGCAGAGGCTTACAACTTCACAGCAAAAATAAGCAACATGAGCAGATAAAACCTACGTCGAACATATCCTGTTTAAATGAAAATGTCATCAATAATAAAAAAATGGAAGGGCCTGCAATTCACATTTTGGTGGTATCAACATGTAACAGTTTTGCTGATACAGCTGACTGAATTTTTGACTCAAAACTGGAAACTCCCTTCCAGTGACCCTCTTTTTAGTGTGTGTGTGTCTGTCTATGTCTGTCTGTGTGTGTGTCTGCACACATAAAACCTCTACAATCTTTTATACCTGGAACCTATGTCTTAATCATGTACCGCAACTTCATAAGTCTCTTGGCCAGGTCACCTGTGTGAATGAAAATTCGTTCTCAATGTTTTTTCTTCTCAGGTGGTTAAAGAGATTTATCAGTTCCCAGCAAATAAAACCTCCACTGGTAGTAAAGGAATTCTGTTATAAAAAAAAATAAAAAAAAATTGAATTTCAGGACCTTCCATTTTCTGTTACTGTTCGTCAAAACAGTATCTTATTTCCTTAGACTTCATTTGTTCATTTAGCTTATTCCTGCAAATATGTCATAATACTCTACATGACATCACAACATGTTGCTACAGAAGTTATTCTAGTTTTACAAGCAGAGGATTGTGGATTCAGGGCAAGTGTAAGCAGCAGGAACATATGTAATCTAAGGCGCTGTTTTTAAACAAATGTTTTTAGTAACAAAGAATGCAATGTCCTTAAATCCATATTTTGAAAAAGTATGAGATTTGTGCCCTACTGAAGCTTACTTTACAGTTTTTTGTAGAAAACTGAATAGTCACTTAAAATAAGAATTGAACTGAATGTTGGTCAGATAGGAGATCGTGGCAGAAATACGGTGACGGCAGCTGAGTATTTCAGTCTTGCAGATTAAGTGTTGCCTTGGATCTTAGATAGAAGCTAGATAAAGTAACATTACTTTTTCTTTTAATTCATTTAATGTCAAAATGCCAGGGAGATAAGAAGCAATATTGTTTAAATTGTTGTCCAGGGAAGGTACACTGAGCCGACGCTTGTTTCCAGGTGCAATCTGGGGAATGGAGTTACAAAAAGGAAGCAATAGTCAGTAAGATACAAAATTTCAAAAATCATTCAAGCTAACAGCCAGACATAAAACAGACAACAGCACCCCAGAATATGATGTACAAAAAGTGCAACTGAATATAACAACATTAAACAGTACAATATCCATGATAATTGGAGTTGGGCTCAGGACGTGGGAGAGGGAATAGATAAAAGGCTTCTGGACATAGAGGAGCACAAATAGAGGCCATAGTGATGTTTCGCTAAAACCACTTCACATGACTGTGCAGTAAAGTTTTGTCCTGCCACACAACTGCTATCAAGTTTAAATGTTTTTAAAGCATACTTGTTAAATGGCTCATTCAGTCATTTTTATGAATAAACATGACATTTTATAAGCATGATAACTCACTGTTGCATGCAATAAGGCAGCTTGTTATCATCCTTCTGGGCAGCTGAATGGAAGATTTCCACTGCCCATTGCAGGGTTCTCATTTACTTGCCTCTGCATTTGCTTGTGATATGTAGATGGACAGTTAACAAGTACCAGAGAGATAAATGGTGCATAATATTTAGCTTCAACTATAAGCTGCCACCGCCCTTCTGTTTTCATATTGCATATCTAGTTTAGTTTCAACTCCAGCAAAATGGAGCAGGCTGAAGCAAACAAAAAAAAAAGTGGAGCCCTCCTACAACTATAGTTTATTAAACACTTGTAACCAGGATAGTTAACACAAGCTGCTACTAACCATGAGTTTTTAGGCCTGGTCACCATTAGAATAATTTCTGATCACTCACAGGGTTTTGCTAGGTAACCTCTCTTTTTTTCTGTGTGCTGGACTTAACTCTGTGCTTCAGCAGGGCAACTAATATTGGTCTTCATGTAGACATAAGCTATAAATGGGGGGGGAGGATTATTTAAATTTGTAACCATTTTTCCCATTTTGCTGCACCTCTTTCTCTTAACCTTGCTATAAATGGCTTGGCACATATCCACATGCAGTAAACTAGATGTTGATGGTGACAACCAGATGTTACCACCCATGCTCTGACAGGTTTGGGGGCTAGCTGTGTCTTAGGAAGTGCTTGTTTTTCTCCGAATTCTGTCTCAACCAAGTTAGGAGACTGTATACCCAACATACAAACAAATTATTTCAGATCCAAGCATGGAAAAACCAAGCTGGAAAGTAAAGCCCTGCTCATTCCAACTTGATTTTGAAATAGTTTACCCAAGAGTGAACATCTTGTCTTTCACAATTTTATACTTTAAATAGGGGAGGCCAGTTGATACCAAGGTTAACTTTCCTCTCTGCCAGCAATAAGTAGTTCTGCTTTTCTTCTTGCCTAGTTATATCACTCCGTAACACACTGCTATCAACAGTATCACAATTAATTTCCTAATTATAGTGCTCCCTAACTACCAAACATTTAGCCAGCTACTCGCTAATCCAATTTAAGCACCCATGCTACTTAACAGTTATAATTAGCATGTAAATGTTTTCTTGTAAACTAGGTCTTTAATGAAGATGGCACAGTGCGCTACTTCATCGATGCCAGTCAAGAAGACCATCGGAGCTGGATGACCTACATCAAGTGTGCCCGGAATGAACAGGAACAGAACCTAGAGGTAGTCCAGATTGGAAACAGCATCTTTTACAAAGCCATTGAGGTGAGAATGAGAGTGCAGTTAACAGTGGCCACCTCTTAATTAGATCTATTTTACACACTCAAATTGCACTTATCAGGAATGACATTTGAGATAAGACATCTCATTTTCAATGGTGTTCTGGAGCACGCAGGTGCAGAACTGCACAGTTATGCAGTCGCTTAGACAAAAATACCTCAGCAGTGTGCAATACATGTCATAAAGCAAACCAATAGTTGTAAATGTTATATCTCTGATTACACTCGCAGTTCCTGCTATGTAGCAACATAGCACCTATTAGCCCACCCCCACCGGCAAATAATAGCTCTTTTAGATGAATATGACTTTTAAAAGGGAACAATTTACATTTTTCAGAGGAGGTGCTACCGCTTGAAAAAAGTTCTGCTCCCTTAAAAAATTCTGGATGTGCTCTGTGCAGTTAGGTTAGGATTAAAGCAGAAGCTGTATTAGGATACTATTTACTTTAGCATAGTGTTGTTCATATGACAGTACCTGTAAATGTTTCACTGAGGGATGCAAATGCATTCATTAGTATGTGTTCTACATGGACTGTTGAAGCATATGTGACATTGCATCAAATGTAAGGCCACAGACTCATCAATCACAATAGCAGCAGTTAGTTTTCAGTTGATCGAATTATTGCCTTTCTGTTAGAAGTGCATACATGGTGTGCATCCATTCAGCTATCAGATTATTTCAGGTGAACTGGCATTGTAGCCTAAAAATTGGGTAATTTATAGTTCCTTGCAACCTTGTAACCTTTGTACGCAAGAGGTTTTAGGTAACCTTGAGCAAAGTCTGTACCAGGACTCTGAAAATTAGCTTGCTCAGCTGAACACTTCCTGGTTAAATAAATAAACTGAACTGAACTAAAATTATAGTAGAGAGCAGCATAGTAGTTTTTATTTATAGTTCTATTTATTGCATTTTCTCTGCAATAATTAACCACTGCCACTGAAATACTCAACTCAATCCCTCCTCCATGGAATAGGAGGGTGCCCAGTCCAGATGATTGGCCAAGCCAAGCGTACTGATGGCCAGGAGGTCATTCATGATAGCAGTGTTAAACAGGGCTAGCTGCAGAGTGGTCTTCTTAGCCTACTGCTAGTTCACCCCACATCATACATGGATGGGTGAGGGGCTTTCTGAAGCAAGCTTCATTAAATAGTAAGGGGAAACACCAGCTTGCCCTCCCCCTCACATGACTGAGTGTGTTTCTCAGACAGCACTGCTACATCCCTGACTTAGAGCACTGGCTCATAGTGGAACCCCTGTATCATATTATTGTTTCCTGGATTTTTTTCCCTCTCCCCTGCTCTCTGTGTTGGCCTCATTGCTGCCGCCTTACCTCAGACACATGGGTTGCAGGCAGATGATCTCTTCTAAGAACAATACCAAGTCCCATGTGTAAGAAGATGCAGGGGGCACTATTTAGTGATAGGTGCCAAGCACACACCCCCACCCAAAAGAGAAAGAGAGAGAGAGACTGCATCCTCTTTTCAACGTGCTAGTGCTCCAATCTAATGTTACTAAATCTAGTTCTACAGTGCTACCTCGTGGGGCTCTGCCACAAAGCCCCCACATCAGCTCAGTATCAAGAGGAGTCAGAGTGTCAGTGGCTGGGATGAAATCAAAGGATAGGCATGTGTTACTTCAGAAGGGGATGACAGGAGTAAGGATTTGTATTTCAAGGAGAAGGGTGTCACTTTTTTTAAATTTCTCATACTCCACAGTAGCCCAAATGAGATAAAATCTGTTTTTCATGATGGTACCAGTGAGGGAGAAGCCTAATGTTACAGCAACATACAAACATATCAGCATTATCTATAAGGAATTTTCAGGAAGTTCATCTGAGATTATCTAGAGTCCCAGGGGGCTTCTAGTGGCATCATCAGATCTCTTAAATTTGTTTAACATAGTAATACTTGCCCACAAGAAGGAAAAATAAGGCCAGTGGCATTTAATTTTGGTGTCTGTCCCTTCCATACTGAACTGTCTTGTTTTTGAACTTAAAGAGCCTGTAACCCATTGGGAAAACTTCAAGAATGTAATTTTTAGACCCAGCTCGGTGGCACAGAGGGAGTGCTACCACACACCACACCTGGTGACCTGGGATTGGGAGCAGTTTTGGGTTGCTGGGAGCCGGGTGGAGGGGAGAGGATGGAGCATCCGATGGACTGCTTTCCTCTTCTCTCCTGTGGAGGGAGGGTTGTCAGCTCCACCGAGTGATGGCCACTGGATGGAGGCCTGGTGGTAGGATGAGTCAGGGAGTGACATGAAGGGATGGATCTGCGGGACTTCTGCAGCACATGGATACCTCCACATGCATCTGCTGACATGCATGCCCCAGCAGCGAGGAAAGAGAAAAACAGGAAAACATTGGGATTGGCTAAGTGAAGCCCTACCCATGATGTCATGGCCCGCTCTCTTGCCTGGTCAGGGGCAATCTGGATATGTTCTCTGGGAGGAGGGGGGGGAGACAACCCTCCCTCCCTTGCTCCACCAAGGGGGAAATCCACGGGGGGGGGCGTGGAGACTAGAACCCCAAACTGGTGGAGGTAAGGAATGGCTGCGACTCCTGTGGACTGGGCTGATAAGCTGTCCGCTCTGCATGAGAGGATAAAAACCTTTATAGCAAAAAAATTTAATATTTAGGCTCACTTCAACTTACATTTCATTTATATTCTATAATTCATCCTCCCTTTTTTATTGCTGAGGACATTTGCATGACAAGAC
Organism: Neoceratodus forsteri; assembly: GCA_016271365.2. Lineage (NCBI taxonomy): Eukaryota > Metazoa > Chordata > Ceratodontiformes > Ceratodontidae > Neoceratodus > Neoceratodus forsteri. The sequence goes on from JADMNL010000022.1 coordinate 495,143,047, forward strand.
GATCTTTGCTCCATATGCTTCATCTATTCTTGTGGTTTATCTGTACCTATAGTCAAATCCTCTGCTTGTGACATCATAATTCCATAGCAACAGACTCTGATGTCAAAAGCAGGGGGGATTATGACTTTCTGTGTAGAGATGTTGCAGTAACAGATGCAGTTCACAGAGCGTAGAACCTATTTCCATGCATATGTTCTCAATAATAAAAAGGAGGGGTAAGAATTACAAGAGTGTATGAGATATAAGCTGAATTGTGTCTAAATAGTACATGTTAGAAAGCATTTTAAATGAAGTTGAGGTACTTTAAGGTGAATAGGTGTGAAAATCTTAGCACAGGAACTCAATCCAGCAATCAAATTTTATTTTTATAGTGCTCCTCCCATAAAGCTTCGAGTGCTGCATTGTTTACAGAAAAATACGAGAGAAGGAAAAAGAGAGAGACTGATTTGATGCATTGCCTCCCAAGAATATAGCAAAAAATGCCATGCCCTACAGAAAGCCAGTATTTCCTATACTGCATATTTTATATTTCCTTTTTTCTCCTATTCGTCCTTTATCACATTATAATCCGTCATGGCACCAGCTCTTTAGCTCTGCTGCAAATGGTGTTAGCAACCAATCACATCCAAGAGCAACACCTAGTGCCGCATAAAAGACAGCCACAGGGGGGCGCTGCTTTGCAATGTACATCAGGCCGTCCTCTCCACATGAAAATTAACGCATGACCGCCACAGTGTTTCTGCTGTCTGCCTGCTAGGACAACCAGAGATGTGATGTCACTGCTGAAGCTGGGTTTGCCGCACTGCAGCAAGGCACACTACCACTGACCCACCAGGCTGGTTTTGTCATAATGTATTTGGTTCATAGCTGGCGCAGTGGCTCAGCAGACTTGAGAGTCAGATTAGAGGAAGCAGGGGCATAACTAGAAAAATAGAATGTGTACACCAAAACCTGTTTTTGGTGCAACGCCCAGTTGTATATATAGCTGTTTTGGCAGCCCTGCCCTCTTGTATACCCCATGATTCACTTAAGAAAATGCAACGTTGGAGCAAAACAATTAAATCATCACTTAGGTTTTATATATTTAGCTCTATGTTCACTTTGCACAGAGTGTAACATTCTTATTCTATAATTCTAACTCATATTGCAACATCTGTAGGGGCAATCAGGCAGTGGGAGGGACCAAAGTGGACACTTAGAGCACATAATGCCCCCATCCCCAACACACACACACACACCCATATAAAATCAACTTGCAACCCACAGTATACTTAGTATATGTGTTCCTACAGCCATGGGAAGAGGCCTAATTCAATTATTAAAGCTACAGAAGTGCTAAACAAGAGATCCCTCTCAACTGGATGACAATATACTATATAAGTTTGGGTGACAATATACAAGTTGGGTCAGAGATAGTATACATGTTGGGTGACGTTATGTGACAATATACAAGACTGGTCAAAATATGCAAGCTGGATCACATTATGCAAGCTGGGTCACAGTATACAAGCCAGGTCACAATATACAAGCTTGGTAGATAAGGTGGGTCACAATATACAAGCTTGGTATACAAGGTGGGTCACAATAGACAAGCTGGGTCACAATATACAAGTCATGCCGCAATATACTAAGCACCTAACCAACCAAGAACTCTATAGATAAGTTATCCAAGGGGAGCCTTTAAACTCCACTTTCAACTATACAGTGGGGTTCATGGATACTCTTCTTATCTTACAGAAAATGCTTTAGGATTAGGCCAACCCCCTGCATTGCTTATTTTGTCAGAATTACATGGGGAGTCGTCAGTCCCTCCCCTGAAGAATTATTATCCTTATCTTCTGTTGATGTGGTAGTGTCCTCACTGTTCATGGGTTATGAAATGTGTAGGTATGCATGTTTACTTTTTAGGGTACGTCCTGTGCTGCTCTGCTCAGATGCCTCAGTAGTGCACAGGAAGGACCATCTCCATAGGCAGAGGATAACACTGTCTTACATCATCATCCTTGTTATTAAGTCTTTTCCACCAGCACTCATAGTAACACCAGTGGTGCAAATGGGTGGAGTTATCAATGCTATTTTCCTACAAAGCCCAACTATGATTGCAGCAGCATCAACTGACCCAGTGGTGTAAGGTCACTTGAACCCTCTCACTGATCCTTGCCCCCCACCCAGGGGCAACCCTCCAAAGTATAATCTCCCTCTCCTTTTTTATAGCATGGAGTTCCTGTGACTTCTGCTACAATGCAAGACAAATTTGAGGATGCAAGGGCTCACAGAACATTCTTTAAGTGCAGTACTCCTTTGAGTGAGCTCCTCTGCTGACAAACACCCCTTGAACAAAGACTAGACATTGTTCCAAATTGTACAAACTGCTTGTGGGACTTTTTTATGCAGACTACCATCCACTTGGAACTCAGTTGTAACAATCTACCAATAAATAGAAAAGGCCATGGCACTATAATTTCAGTATCATAACAACAGGATGTAACATTTCATGAGTCTACCATAGAGGGCAACATTTTATATAAATAAAATAAATTGATATTTATTTTAAACCTAGCTTTTTCTGTGGTCCTCCAGTTTGTCATCCCCTCCTGATGCCATGCCCAGTCCCATCACCTATGTACTCCTAGACTTACAGTTTTAACCACAGCTTGTTCAGGACCATCATGTAGTGGGTGCAGTGCCATGTTAATAGTGACTGGGTCTTCAGGGTGGGGTGTGCCAGCATCATCTGCTGTGTACCAAAGGCTTTTTCTTACTCTGGTTTTATCCTCATAGTGACTTAATTGTGCAGTGACATGCATGTGCATGCACCAACGTGCAGCTGTGCTGGCATCTGATGGCATCTCACACCTTCTGGTGGCCCCAACTGAGTTCTCACTCTAGCCACTGCTAAGGGGTGATCTCACTGCAGGGCACACATCCCTCTCACCCTGAAGAAGGAGAGCTGTCCTTGGGATGCTCAATCCTCCTTATCTTGGTTGGCCCCTGATGACCCACGTCCACTCCCGAACTGGGTTGCCGGCATTGAGAGCGGTAACACTACTGTTGCTCTGACAGGCCAGTGAAATAAATGAATATTAATTCAGCTTTGTACCTTCCAATTACTGAAAATGTATGGCATTCCCTTACCTTCTTGGAAAATGTCTCACTTTCTAAGGGTCCCGGTGAAGCAGAGATTTTTTTGCCCATCACGTTCTGTTCTTGTTGACTACTTGAATAAGGCTTATAAATACAACCATCAGTAAGAATAGGGTCATTCTCTCCTAAAACACTGCATGATTGGTTACTCTGTCCACCAAATGACTTAAGGACTGTTTAACTCTCTATATTATTAAAAACACCAGCAGCAAACTTCTTCAAATGAGGACCTCCTGCTGCTGACATTTTAAAAACCTTATATTATAAAAAAAATATTTGCCGATGCTCCGGGTCAAACCAGACCAAAGATACCGGAGACAAAAAGACAATTGCAAACCTTTTTTTGGTAATATCTTGGGGGTGAGGGTAAAGAGCTAAGCCTGCACGAGTCTTTCCACGGTGTCTCAAGTATTGCACTCTTACTGCAAGTTACTCCTGGAGAGGCATATGCACCCTGACAAATTGCCTCACAAGTGGCAAAGTACCTTGTTACTTGAAATGATCTTGCAGGTTCATCTACACCCATGCCAGGGACTCAGTACACTGCAACCTGCTCTAGCACCAGGTTCAAATTCCTTCCCATGCATCACAACACATTTTGATGGAATATTTAAAAACTGCATACTGTTCATAAAAAAAACTCTGTCCATAGCAGCTGCACCTTAGTTCAAAAAGACAGAGGGAGTTGAGAGAAAGTAAATATAAATTCTGATGGAGTATTGCACATTTTGTGATTTTACTCCTGATAAAAATGCAGTGCTGAATAATTAGCATAAAATGTGATTTTACTTCTGATATAAACATACTGCAGAATAGTTAGCATAAAATGTGATTTTGCTTCTGATATCATTGAAATGCTGAATAATTGGCATATAATGTGATTTCATTTGTGGTATAAATGCACCACTGGATAATGAGCATATACTTTGAGTTTGCTTCTAATATGAATGCAGTGCCAGATAATTAGCATAAAATGTGATTTTGCTTCTGATATAGCTGCATTACTAGATAATTAGCATATGCTGTGATTTTACTTTTTTAATAATATTCCATTTATTAAAATGTTCCATAAATTATTCTTGAATACTTTGCTGGATACACAACATATGCTATGATTTTGTTTCTGATATAAATGCGTTGCTGGATAATTATCATGCACTGTGATTTTTGCTTCAGATATAAATGCGTTGCTGGGTAATTAGTGCATGCTGTGATTTGCTTCTGATATAAATGTTGCTGAATAATTAGTACATGCTGTGATTTTGCTTCTGATATAAATGCGTTGCTGGATAATTAGCATACGCTGTTATTTTGCTTCCGATGTAAATGCATTGCAGGATAATTAACATTTGCTGTGATTTTGCTGCTGATGTAAAAGTTTTGTGAGAACAAAAATGTTTCTGTCCTGTACCAAGGCAGTGCAAAGTAGAGCTGTTTTCCAATAAAACATATTGACTGGAATTTCAATTAGCCCCTCCACTTTATCGCCAAAACAAATTGGCACTTTTGATAGCTTCAATTTGAGGCATGCTCTGTCATTTACCTTTTTTTTTTCCAGTTTTTCTCTCATATCATTTATTTATGCATGTATCTAGCTTATAGATATTTGTAATTTTCAAACATGAAAGGCACATTGAGCTTAGAGTTCTGTGGTAGTTCCCCTCTCAGGTCTGATTCCCCCTCAGAAGTGCTGTTTCGTGTTGACCATGGCTCCAGTAGAAAGGCTGCCTCAAAGAGATGGTCCTCTTCCTGTCCCTCTTTTTTTTCTTGCTTCTGAAGGATCTTTGTTCTTCAGGGAGTGACCGTCCCATCATCCCCCTCCCCAAGATTAACCCTGTCTCCCAATGTGGTCATGATGGCAACCACAGCTACACTTCCTCATCTGTCCAGGAGAGTGGGCAAGTGGCTGCCTTCACACTGGCCACTAATTCCACTTTGTGGTTGTTCAGTGTGTGTGTGGGGGGGGGAAGGGGAGGGGTCTGAACAGAAGGCAATTAGTTACTTCCAGTGCGTATGTCTTCCTTTCTGAAAAAATAAAATGGAAACCTTACCCTTTCCCTGATTTTTCCTCTTTTTCCCTTAGACAATCCCCCCAGATCAGGAATTACTGGTTTGGTACGGAAACTCCCACAACACCTTCCTTGGCATTCCTGGTGTACCTGGATTGGAGGAGGAACAGAAGAAACATAAGCAAGGTAATTGCATGTTTCTCATGTAAGATACATAGATGGACAGACAGACTAGCTAAACTGATATGCAGCATCTTGTTTTCAGAGTGGTCCTGCTTCTTACTAATTACAATTATTATTTAGCACCTTTATCAACCTAAAAGCAGTACACTGCAAGTCCATTATACACAATTTGGCATCACACCCACATATAACAGAGAGTCATTATACACAGTTTGACATCACACCCATGTATAATGAAGAGCACTCTGACCAGCCATTGTTTTAAAATACTTTCATTTTCACAAACTGTGAAATTGTGATTTGTGGTAAAAATCCTTTTCAGTTGTTTTTGTACAAAATAATGTTCTGACAGCACTGCCTTAGCATTTTTTTTCTACCAGAACTAAATTCAGGCACCAGTTTAAACAAATTAGCATACGTTTCTACCTCCTTCTGTTGCTGAAGTACAGAGTATGCTTTCATAGCACTGATTAGCTGATATGCTCTTTCAGAACAGACATATTCTAAATACAGATTTGTGCAATTGCATCAGCTGATCACAGCCCCTGTGGGGTCTGCAGTACTTCTTGGTCAGCTGTTCTACAGTGAAAAAAAAAACTGGGCACCAGTGCAAACAGCTACAAGTTGCAGAGTGCTTGTCAGAAGGGCAGCTAGTGAGTAAAATATTTTCTGCTTAACCTTGCTTCTTTCTGCTTTTTTTTAATTAAAAACAAACAAACAAAAAAAACAAATAACAATAAAGACTACAATACGTGCATCTGTGCTGATGACTCTTTTCTTTACACACTCTTAGTTTGTAATGCCCTGATAAACCAGTCAAGCATTACTGTTTATTTATTTATTTTAAATTTTGGTAACCAGAAAAGGCACGCTGAGCTGAGGCTCATTTCCAGGTGCGATCTGGAGGAAAGGGTAGAAGGATTTACAATAGCCGAGTAGCAAACATTAAAACAATTATGGTTAAGATACAATAGAACAATATACAGTGTTTGTGTATATACATTTAAGTTACAATTGTCATATTAAAAAGGTGCAAAGTGCATTTGGACATTGTAAACCAGTGTTTACATGATGCATAGTATAGGGGAAAAACAGTAGTTCAAGCTTGCAAGGTAGATACTTGCATGGAGAAAGGACTGGCACAGGAGAAGGGATTTTGAGATAAATTAAGGGTATGAGGGTGGGGTCTTAAGAAAAAACAGGGAGTAAAGGTAGAGGGGCATAGCATGCCAGGTGGGAGAGAGGAAGAGGCCAGGTGGGAGGGAGAGTAAAATGAGAAAGGGTGGGGGAAGCAGAGGAAGAATGAGGAAAGGGGTGGATGAAAGGGGGAGGAAGGAGTAGAGGGATGGGGTCAAAGGGGGCAGATGGGGAGCAGTTGTACGGGGTGCGGGGAGGAGCTTTAGTTGTTGTTTTAGCATGGTTAGAGTGGGTGCAAGGCAGATAGATTGGGGGAGATGATTCCAAAGCTCTGGCAGTCTGAAGGAAAAAGTGACCTTGCCTGCTTGAGTGTGGATGTGGGTGATTGGAAGTGCGGGAATCACAGGTTTTGAGGCAGTAGCCTGATGTAGGTGAGGGAAATAGGAGTGTGGAGAGATGTGGGGGGAGGGCTGAGAACCAATACTTCCCAACAAAGGTGGTAGAGTGGGCAAGGTGATGATTTGCAAGGGAGGGGAGGGCTAGGGCAGAGTATGAGGAACAGTGATGTTTTCAGAAGGAGAGGTTTGAGGTAAAGTAACAGAATGCATTATACAGGGGATCTAACTTAGTGAGGGATGATTGGGGGACCGAGCTGTAGACAACGTTGGCATAGTCTGACGTGGGGAGGATTAGTTTGGTGATGAACTTTTTGCAGATTGGGAGGGGAAGACAGTCCTTGATTCTATGCAAGGCTCCCAGTTTGGGCCGAAGTTTAGTGTGGATGTAGTCAATGTGCTGGGAGAAATCTAACTTGGGGTCCAACCAGACTCCCAGGTATTTAAAAGACTGCACTGTTTCTATAATTGCACCGTCCAAGGTGAAGAAAGACAGAGGAGATGAGAGCTTGGCCAACCTTTAGGCAGAGTCGAAAGCCATGGCCACAGTATTTTTGGTGTTACACTTGAGGTTTGCCTTAAGCCAATTGAGGGCATTTACAAAGGCAACCTGCAGGGATGACTGGATTGTGGTCAAAGAGGGGTCTGAGGCAAAGGTGATGGTATTGTCAGCGTACATGTGTACATGCATTGGTGAGCATGCAAAGGGAAGGTCATTAACAAAAACTGAGAAAAGAGTGGGGCCCAGAATAGAACCCTGGGGGACTCCTCCAAGGATGGAGAGGGTGGTGGATTTGGACTGACCTATTTGGACATATTGATTCCTGTCAGAGAGGTAAGTTGAAGAGGGGAGAGACCTATGGGTGCTAGTTTGTTCAGAAGGGGACTGTGGGAGACTGAGTCAAATGCCTTAGTGAGGTTAATGAAAATTGCCAATGTGAGGTGACCTTTGTCCATAGCGGAATGGATGCAGTTTGTGAGGCAGAGCAGGGGGGAGGAGGAGGTGGTGGTGTGGATGTGCCTAAAACCAGATTGGAATGGGCTTAAGGTGTTAGAGGTGCCATGGTTACTATCATGGTTATATAGACATCACACACACACACAAAATTAATTATACACAACTTAAATGATGGGTAAGGGTGATATACTAGAAAATAAACCCAAAATCTGGCCAATGGAAAATCATGTACACAAATGCTCACAGCCTGGGAAATAAGATCCCAGACCTGCAGACAATAATGTCAGAGGCTAAACTGGACATAGTAGCAAATAGTGAGACGTAGTTTACCAGTAACCACACTTGGGAGACTTCAGTACCTGGCTATGTATTGTTCAGAAGAGACTGAGGTGCAAAAGGGGAGGAGTGGCCCTGTATGTCAATGAAAATATCAAAGCTAAAGAAATTCAAGAATACATAAGACCAGAAGAACTGTAGGTCACCCTGGAAACAGAAATGGGACAGCCATAAGAGAACTGGGGGGTCCACAGGCCCCCAGACCAGGGGAGGACATAGACACATTACTGTTAGAAGATATACAAAACATGACACAGCTAAAGGGAGGTTCTGATAATGGAGACTTCAACATGCCGGATACAGATTGGTCAATACCAGCAGGAACATCTGCCAGAACTAGACAATAGTGGATTCCTGCAGGGGAGGCCTCAAACAACTGGTACAGCAACCCACGAGGAGACAAGGCTATCCTAGATCTAGTACTGACTAACAAGGAGGATCACAGATCTCCAGGTAGAAGGTCACCTAGGGGCCAGTGACCATCACATGGTATGGTTCAATTTGGCTACTACATCTAAATCATCCCATTCAAGGCAAAAATATGGGACTTCAGAGGGCTGACTTTGATAAGATGGCCAACAGAGTTAAGCTAGCCCTGGCAAAGAAACACAGGTGAGAGGGTACAGGCAAAGTGGGCAAGCATTAAGGATGCAATACTTGAAGCAACATCCCATTGTGTTGGAGACAGAAAAGGAAGTGCAAAGAAGAAGGAAACCACTTTGGTTCTCAAATACAGTAGCAGAAAAGGTCAGAGCCAAAAGGCTGGCCTTCCAGGAAATATAAGGGAACACAAGGGGATGAAGATAGGGAGGCATACCAAACTGCCCTAAGGAAGCAGGGGAAGGCAGTAAGGCAGGCAAAGTCCCAAACTGAGGAAAAACTAGCACGAACAGTAAAGAGGTGACAAGACTTTCTATAGATACATTAGTGAAAGGAGAAAGTCAGAGGGGCATTGCTAAGCTTAATGGAGAAAGGGAGCATGTGAGGAGGAGGACCCTGTAAAGGCATCTATCCTAAATAGATACTTTGCTCAGAATTTACTGAGAAGAGAAGGTAGGGACGGGGCCCACAGCTCAGCATCATGGACACAGGGGAGGGAGGTGAGGCACTACTCCTTCACAAAAGAAAGGGTCCTACAAGAGCCGCTAAGATCAGGGTGGATAAGGCAATGGGACCTGATGGCATACATCCCAGGGTACTTAAGGAACTAAAGGTGGAACTAGCAGAGCCATTAGCAGAACTGTTTAGTGAGTCTCTGAGCACAGGAGAGGTCCCAGAAGACTGGAAAAGGGCTCATGTGATCCCGCTACAAGAGTGGTAGCAGGAGAAGGCGGAGAACTACAGACCAGTCAGTCTTACCTCAGTAGTGGGCAAGATTGTGGAGGCACTCCTTAAGGAAAGGATAGTGCAGCACCTGGAATCCATAGGGCACAGGATCCAAGACAGCATGGGTTTACAAAAGGAAGCTCCTGTCAAACTAATCTCATAGATTTCTTTGACTGGGTAAGCAGAGTGGAGGACCAAGGGGGAGCAGTTGATGTTGCCTACCTTGACTTCAGCAAAGCTTTTGACACTGTTCCACATAGAAGATTGATAAATAAGCTGGGTAGGTTCGGGGTGGGTCGAAGTTGGTCAACTGGGTGGCAAACTGGTTGACGGGCAGAAAACAGAGAGTGGTGGTAAATGGTATACAGTCAGAAGAGATGCAAGTCACAAGTGGGGTACCTCAGGGATCAGTCCTGGGGCCAGTCTTCTTCAATATCTTCATTAGTGACCTAACAGATGGACTAGAGGGTAAGGCTTGTCTGTTTGCAGATGACACCAAGATCTGCAACAGAGTAGATGATCCAGATGGGGTGGGCAGAATGAGAGAGAGATCTGGATAAACTAGCAAAATGGTCAGAAGAGTGGCAACTGGGATTTAATGCAAAGAAGTGCAAGATCATGCACATAGGGAAGAGAAACCTGAAGCCACCTATAGGCTGGGAGGAGTTGCTAGCAGTCACAAAGGAAGAAGGAGACTTGGGCATCATCATCACTGATGACCTGAAATCATCAAAGCAGACCTCTAAAGCAGTAGGTAAGGCTAGGGGTGTTAGGGTGTATTAGTAGGGTATCACAAGTCATAAGAGGAGGTAATAATCCTCTTTACAAGACACTGGTTAGGCCCCATCTGGAGTACTGCGTGCAGTATTGGAAGCCACACCTTCACAGGACATTAACCAAATTGAGGCAGTCCAGAGAAGGGCAACCAAAATGGTGCAGGGACTGCATCAGAAGACATATGAGGACAGATTAACAGAGCTCAATATGTATACCCTTGAGCAAAGGAGGAGAGAGGTGATATGATCGAGGCATTCAAACACCTTAAGGGCATTAACAAGGTGAAGAGTCTAACATGTTTAAATATAAGAAAAATAGCAGGACAAGAGGTCACAGCATGAGATTAGAGGGCCGATTAAGGGGAATGTGAGGAAATTCTTTTTCACGGAAAGGGTGGTGGATGCATGGAATGGCTTACCACAAGAAGTGGTGGCTATGAATACAGTGCAGGGCTTCAAACAGGCATGGGATAGGCATAAGGGAGAAATACAAATGATTATGAATAGATAGGCCACTGACAGAGCAAAGGCCGATGGCACATTTATAAGGCAGAAAAAAGAAATGGGCAGACTGGATGGACCTTGCGGTCCTTATCTGCTGTCAACTTCTATGTTTCTACGTATAAGGTGGCTAACTGGAACATAAAGCCATGATCCTGAAGGGCAAGGGGCTTTATCATCTCATTAGCCCCATCAATAGGTTTATTTCCAAGTATAGTAGACGTACCCATCTTTTATTTTATATAATACATTTGGATGGTTACTACTAGTTGTGATTGCATATGCATATGCATATACATATACATATACATATACATATACAGGTAAAGGATATACATGGAAATAACTGCTAACCACTTTTATGGGGAAACAGCCCCATCCATGTAATATTCTATATTTATGTAACTGGTAAGACTGAAGCACTAAAATGTAAATTGCTTTGCTCTAAGTCATATAGGGAAGCAATAGCTGTGGGATTCAAACACGGGATCTAGTGTTTAATTTATGTGCTCTAACCTGTGGACTGCACTGCCTTACACATAATACTTGCATTAAGTAATGCAGAAGGACATACTAAGGTCTACTTTTAATACCGGCCCCTGATGGACTAAATGTTAGTGTCAGACAGACTGAACAAGATGACAAACTATCTCAGGTCAGAAATGGATTGAGTTAAAATCATCAGCAACACATACCATCAGCTTATTAGCAACAGAATTGGTGCTGCAACAGACACGGGTTTGGTTTACACCAAGGATACATGGCATACCTCATTACAAGAACAGTAAGAAATGTGTCAGCAATATCAAACACATGGATTCCTTTTACAGACACCTGCATAAGTCAATCAGTTGTATTAAATATTGTATTAAAAGACAAGGGGGGGGAGAAAGAGAATATTTAGAAAGAAGAAAAGGTAGTCAGACAGCATAGGCAACCCTCACTGAAACAGGGAACAGAGTTCTTTAGCATTCTTGTGGCCTTACCCAGCAACACATCACATTACACACAACACAGAGAGCAATGAACAGGCAACTGTGTGTAACACTTTTTTTTAAACACCTGAGGTATGTGGTACCACATAAACCACAAGATGGAAGACTGAGTAATTTGATAATCCTTTATTTACATATCTGGTAATGACAACACCAAAAAATAAGTGAGAGCCTCATTCATGTACATCAAAATGTCTCAAACAAGTAGCACTCACCATAGTAGACAACCTGCACAAAACTACATAAAAAATAAAAAATGAAGCAGCCAAACCTCTGGTTAGGATGCCATCAGTGTGTACTGCAAGTATTGGTGCACAACAGACACCTAAACACCAACAAAGGCACGATTTCCCATTGAAACATAAGTGTTTGGGTGTCTGTTGTACACTGATGCTTGCTATGATGAAGACTATTTGACTGAGACATGTGGATGCACATGAATGAAGTTGTTAATTATTTTTTGCTGTTGATATTGCTGGATATTCAAATAAAGAAATAAACCTATTAAGTCATTGATGCTCCCTTTTTTGAAAACCAGTTTTGGGTTGTGTAGTTTTCAAGGGTACACCTCTTAAATCTGACTGTGTTGTTCTTACACCAAGATTCATTCACCCCACTGACTCTCGTTGAATACGTGTCTTTGATAAGACCCTGGAACTTTGCTTTTTTGAAAGAACGACTGATGTTTTGAGACTAGCTCTTCATCAGAGGGAAAAAGTGAGTGAACATGCAGTTATTTCTTCTCCCTCTGATGAAGAGCTAGTCTCAAAATATTATTTAAATTTTTGCTCTGTCATTCTCCTTGCAAATCAGCCCATGATTTTTGTGCCCCTCCCCTCCATTATTTTCTAGGGGGAAAACATTACACAAGGTTTACACACCACTCCCCCCATTAGCTTCTTTTTTGTTTTTTGTTACATATTTTTTTCCGCTACTGGCCGTACCACTCAGACCTCCTTCCACCAACACCAGTGGATCATCTGCCTGACCATGTAATCCCATTTGCCCTTCTAGCCCTCTACTGAACACCCTTGCCCACAGCCAGGATACCCCCAGATTTCCCCTAAGGTAGGGTTCTGCCTTACAGTACCATGGCATGCATTCCCTTCTTACTTGCAGGGGCAACATTTAGGGGTAGCCAGGGGCTAGCAGTTGAGATCCCTATGATTGCTTTGCAACCCTTATGATGTCCCATGCAACCTCTAGAATCCTCTATAACATGATTTCCTTAGCTTTTATTTTTATGAAGTGAAGTGGGTGGAGAATGTTTGCAGCTATTATGATTCTGCTGAAATGGGACTTTTCAACCTCTATAATTCTGGTGAAATGATGCTACTGCTTACCTAGACAGCTGCTGTGATGACTCTGTGAGCCAGACATGAACAGGTGCAGAATGAGGATGCATGATAGTTGTTGGAGGCTTTAGTAGTTTCATCTGCCTCCTGGACCACCATTTTTCCCCTCATTTACCCCCCTCCTCCCAACATGGTCCAGCCCCCCACCCTTTTTTTTCTTTGGGGAAAGAGATACATAGTTATGACAAGCAATGTTGGCTGTGTTACACAGCTAATTTGACTCATTGGCATCATGTATTGGTATCATCAAACCTTCTGTTTTAGAAGATGAAATACATTTTTTTTGTTATTATAATTCTTTTTTCTTTGTATTTTCCCTCTTGGTCCCCCTGTTTCCCACTCTGATGATCGCAGCTATCATGGTTGCACCCTTTCTGTCAGCAGGACTCTGGGAGGACAAGCAGCTACATTCACAGCCATATTCACAGTCCATTTATTTTAAATTTATTGATTAAAATGCTCCCAATTGGATAGCCCCTTGTGATGAGATATCTCATATGTGTGTGTGTGTGTGGGGGGGGGGTCCCAAAGCAACATATTTATCATCTGTCAGTACCGCCCTGAATCATCCAGAATGGGGGGTGGATGAATGCCAGCTTGCTATGAACTGGATTATTTTGGTGCTAGTGAGACAGTGATTGTCTTTGTGTGGATGTAGTTGGTTCTTTGGGTCATACTGAGTCATTGGAGGTTGATAATGAAGAGTTTGGTTCTCTGATTGATAAGCCATAAGGGAAGGATATGGATGAATTGTGTTTTCAGGGTAACTGAGTCAGTGAAGGTTAATTAAGATGAGTTTGGTTCTCAGGGTGACTGAGTCACTGGAGGTTAAGAAGAATGAGTCTGGTTCTTTCAGTGACAGTGAGTCAGTGAATGTTGATAAGGATGAGGTTGGTTCTCTGGATAACTATGAGACAGTGAAGGTTGATAAGGATGAGTTTGGTTCTTTGGATGATGGTGAGTTAGAGGAGATTGATAAGGATGAATACGGTTCGTTGGGTGACAGTGTGTCAATGGAGGTTGATAAGGGTGATTTTGGTTTTCTGGGTGATAGTAAGTCAGTAGAAGTTGATAAAGATGAGTTTAGTTCTCTGGTTGAAGGTGAGTTAGTGGAGGTTGATAAGTATGAGTTTGGTTCGCTGGGTGATAATGTATCAGTTGTGGTTGATAAAGATTGGAATACTGAGGTTGCATATGCATGTTTGTGATAGGTGGGAGGCAGGCAGTAACATTTTAGACACATTAGTGTGGACATGGGGGACCACATTGGAACTAGGACTATAGTTCCTCTTTGACAGCTGCACATCAGTTTTCACCTTTCAGCTTCGGCAGTCTTGCAGTTTAAGTGATGCATGAAGGAACACATATTCTTCTCTTTCCCTAGGTGGCAGAACAAACTTCCCTGTAACTGAGAGGAAATCCTGGCATAACTGAGTGGAGCTTGGATTCACATTTATGGTCTCATGCACTAAAGCGATGAGCCACTATTTGAACTTGCACATTTTATTCCTTTGGCAAGACAGACAGCAAAATGACCTCAGCTGTCCACAGTTTTGGTTACACCTGACCTCTTCTCAAACGAGAAAATGAATTAAGTGGTCCCAAAGTCACTCAGTGTGCCGAGTAATCACAAAGGCATCTTTTACCACATTTTATGGAAGAGTGACCTCATGCTTAATGCAGAGCTTGTTTACATGCATGCTATTTAAAACTAGGAGAATGCACTGGTAAATAAAACCTGATCACCTGTATGTATTGTTTAAGAAGTTCAAACAGTAGGGTTCCCAGCTGACAAGCAGTCTTCACACATATGCATGCCACTGCATAGAGGCATTGTGCCTGATGATAGCAAGTTTCAGTCCCAGGACAAAGAGATGTGAGCCCCTCAAAGTCAGTCTCTGACATGCTAGTACAGATGCAGTGCACTTCCAGATCTTGATTGTCCCGGACACATAGTGGCAGACCCAGTCTCTACCAACAGGGGGTTGTAGTGCAAGGCAGGCAGTGGAAGTGTAAGAGTCCTACTTCCTGAGAGGACTTAGGAACACAGGATATAATATTTTAGGCCCGAGGAGTTAAGTGTGACAGCTAAACTCACACTGTTGCCACTTGCTGAGCAGTGACAGTTCTATGGCAATTTGTGGTAGATTAGGACTTGAGTGATGAGCTAACCCACCAATCACTGGAATACAAAAAATAAAAACAGCACTACTGCAGTCAGGAAATCCCAAAATCCAAGGTTCTGGTGCATAAAGGGAGAGGCTGAGCTTCCGTTACTTTGCTACCCCCCCACCCCATGACCACAGAACAGCTACCAATATAAACATACTGCAGTAAGAACACATGTAAAATCCAGTATGCATAAGCGGTAGAGCCAGTTTTGAAGGGGGGGGGGGGTTAGTCACTTATTTTTGATCCCCTATATTTTAATCAGTAGAGCAGCCCTAATCTGAAAGAAATGGCTGGTGAAAGTTCTCTGAGGGCAGGTAGGGTGCTATGGAATGTTTACGTACTAAGAATGTACAGAAAACTCAGGCAACAGAGAGTACGTTTAAAAATAAATTTATGCAATTTGTTTTACTGTTGGGTAGGTTACACTGTATAATAACAGTGCTTCTTTTACCCTCTCAAAATCTTCCAAAAGTCCCATGTTCTGCTTTGATAATCATGAATAATCCTAACATTACAACAAAGAAAGCAATGAAGTAGTCATGATATTTTTAGATTATTTAGAATTAGAAGTAGAAGTAGGAGATGCCAAGCAGAAATACATTCAAGAAAGGGATTATTTTCCCAGCGCACTTGAACAGTATGTTACATTGTTCTGGTTTACTGACCCCCCACTTTTGATGCACTTCAACATCACTGAGTTTGGATTTATCCATACTACAGACCAGGAATGAAGGAAAGTGTATTCCAGTAGTCCTCTCTCAAGGGGTTAGAGGGGATAGGAATCTTACTATCTTGTAATTTAGATTTTCATAGCCATTACCTTTGCCACTACTATTTGCAAGTCTCCGAGACAGTGGTTAATACTGTACCAACAATATCCTTTTGTGCAAATAGTCTCAGCTACCAGGAGTTACAATGAGGATGAAAGTGATGCAGGAAGCCCAGGCTAACTGGCTGAGCCTCCCAATGGGATGATATTAAGGGCATCCGGCTTCAATTTCCAATTAGGGCTCTTTTTTCCCATTATAATAGTTTGAATAATTATTCAGACTGCACCTGATGAAAGGACCAATGTGGCCCCTAAAACATACAAGATATATGATATGTTGGCCCAGTAAAAAGTATCAAATTATCCAGTGACTAATGATTAATTAGGGAAAGGTGAGCAATTTATTTTGGAAGTAAATGCTACCTCCTACAAGGCAGGGTTGCTTCGATTAATGTGAATTGATCCACGCTCTTTTGGGGTTAGCATGTACTACTTTAATATAACCAGCATCACTGTGTACGGCATTTTTTTATTGTAATGCTTAATACAATCATGTAACATGACAGCATGAGCGTTGTACAGTATGCAATGATTAAACTGGAAATGCGGAAGTAGTGCTGGGAACTGCCCTATTCTTCCCAGGCTCTCCTGTCCCTATAATTAACACTAAGTATCTTAATCTGCAGCACTTGTGTTTGGCTAATTAAGGCTAGATGTCTTATCTAGTTCCACATCTTAGTCAGATAAGAGAAGATTTATTCACCCCTGGGGTGTGGAAGAGCAGGACATGAGATAAGATCATGCTAATTCTTCTAAAAACTGCAAGCTCCAGTGGTTGCATTTAGTAGCCGCTAGCTAAATGGTCCCAAATCCTGGTGGCCAGAATTCACTGGTGACCTTCCTTTTTATTTTAATGTTTCATACTAAACCCTATAGTACAAAAAAACTACCTTCATACAGTAAATGATAGCCTTGCTGTCATGGTATTTATTTCAATTTTCTTTGTTTTTGTTTGTTAAGTTGAGAAATAACAAGTATTTTTTTTGTAACTTTTTGGCCTGGAAAGTCACACTCCTTTTAGTTCTATGACATTGTTTAATTATACAGTGAATGCCCTCTGTGAAGGAAATACTTTTGTGTATCAATTCTGTCATTTGGAGGGTGTTCTGATGACTGCTAGTACAGAAAATATTTATTTCATTTTTGTTGACCGGATAAGTGCACTAGATAAATTCTGCCTTTTTTTCAGGCATATGGGGGGGGAAGGGGGGGGACAGATGAATGCCAATCAACACTGAACCAGATTAAGCTGTTGGCAATATTTTTAGTGAATGGGGGAAATTTAGCCAGGCCACCAGGGAAATTCCCCTACTCTGCCTGCAGGGGGATTGCTGCTGTGTTGCAGAGAGGTGGTCAGTTGCAGGATGGAGGGTGAGGAGGATGGATGTCTGGTGCAGTCTGAGGTTCTATTCCTGGCCTCGGCTGCTTCTTTGCCAAGGGATTCTGTTACTTGTGTTGAGAGTAATGTGGTGCTATGTCCGGAGGAGATGTCTGCTACAATGCAGACAGAGGTAGTGCGAGCACCGAGAGCGACGGAAGATTTTGTGGAATTACCTCGTCTGGAAACAGCTGGTCCGAGTGTTTCCTCTGAACATGCTGTGCTGAGTGGTATGGCTGTGGGTGCTAAGGATGTGACTCTTGCTACAAACGGAGAGGCAGAGTTGCAGTCCCTGCCTCTTTCAGTGAAGCCTGTCTTGACGTTTGTTGTCAAGGGAATTTTGGCATTTCAACAGCCTGTGACGGAGCCGATGACGACGTCGGATAGAATGCGGAAGTCTTTCGCTATCTCGGGGCTGGCTGCGGTACCTGGTTTCGACAAGTGGTCGAGAGAAGAGTCCTTGCGTAATGTAGGCTGGATTCAAACCCCACATGGGGCCTGGGTGCCTGATTCGGCTTGGGAGTCCTTTTCTTCAACAGGGAGTATCCCTGATCAAGGTACTGTACAACCTGGAAATGGGAAGGGGGAGCAGCCTGTACTTTCGACTATTGCTGGGTTTGGAGATTCAGTGACTGTACCTTCTGTGATGGGTGCCACTACTGATACATCTGAACAATCTAACTTTGCTGGACGCCGGGAACGTTCTCCTAGTCCACCCCCTTCCCCACGTCGTGAAGGCTGTAGGGCTGGGCCCAGATGTTCAGATTTATTTAAAAATAATAAAGTTGAGCAAGCCCCTAGGCGTAATGCTGTACGTCTTCGTTACAGAGGGGGTCTGCAGGAGCACCCGGACAGGCTTTATGTGGCTAAAACCCTTTTAAAAGGTTCCATGGGGTTTCAAGCTGCTGATATTTTTGCTCTGATTAATATCAGGGGGGAAGACAACTTTGATATTAGTTTCAGGACCTTTGCAGGGCTTGATTTGTTTTGGAAAAAATATGATATGTATAAAACATTGCCCTTATGGACTCCTTTTTGGGCTATCCCCCTTACTAAACCTTTGTATAAATCAGTGGTTGTGATGTTTCAAAATGAAGGGGTGCACGTTGGGGATATTTATTACTGGATGGAAAAGAAATGTCAGGTTATGGGGCCTCCTGAAGCTATCATTGACAGCAAGGGTATTTGGAATGGTAATTGGAGATTTAAGGTAAAGTTGCATTTAATTGGAAATGATGTGCAGCATATTCTTAATAGCTTTTTTTTGGGAAAGGATAGAGGGGTGGTTTTTTATCCAGGACAACCGAAGGCTTGCTACAAATGTGGCAGTCCCAGACATCTTAGTAGCACTTGTGACATGGTCATTTGTGCTTTATGTGGGGAATATGATCATCCTAGATCTGTTTGTAGAAATGTATTTAAATGTAATCTTTGTAATGAAATTGGTCATGCTTATCATCAGTCCCCTTGGGCAGGCCAAAATCGGACTGGTGGACTTAACCATGAGAATTTGGTCTCTGAGGCCGAAGAGAGATATAAGCCTTCTAGACCAGAACCTGGACCTGATGTCCCGGATGCAGCCTCTAGGTTTACCTCTCTGGTCCCTACCCAGGCTGCTTCATCTCCAGCTGCCCCTACTGCTTCTACTGCCCCCACTGTTTCTAATGCTCCCACTGTTTCTCCTGCTTCTGAATAGGGGGTAGTTCCTGATTTAGAGGGTGACGTGGGGCAGATGCCCCCCCCCAGGTGGATGCTGATTTTCTTCCACAAAAATGAGTGACTAGATCTTCCCTGAAGCCCAAGGTTTTGGTTGGCCCTATTCCCACACAAAATTCTTTTCAAGTGCTTCAAGATCAGGAGGGGGGGTTTGAGTCTGATGTCTCCTCCTTATCTGGTGTGGTTTCAGAAATGGAATATGAAGAGGATACGCCTCATAGTGTCCCAAATTCTAAGAAAAAAGTAGGGAGGAAGAGGAAAAAAGATAAGGATGAGGTTTGAAGGTCTTTTTCTATTTGTAACCTCATAAATGGCTTTTTTTTTGTCTGGTTTCCCTGAATGTTTGTAGTATTAAGTCTTTTCGAAAGCAAATGGCTTTGTTGGAGTTCTTTCGACACTGTCCGTTTGATGCCTTACTTATTCAGGAGACCAGATTTGCTTCCTTACAAGATATTTCCCAAGTTAAAAAACATTGGCCTTGGGGCCCTCCTTTTGGTCCTTTGAGGAGGATGTAGCGGATGGTCTTGGGATTCTTTTTCAATCACCCCAAATTCGGGTTCAGAAGGTAGTAGACATTCTGCCAGGATGAGCTTTGCTGTTAGATTGTGTTTCTGAGGGTTTTTCTATATGTATCATAAATACTTATGCCCCTCAAAGTAAAAAGGCTAGAATAGAATTGTTTACCCTTATTAAGCCTTTTCTATTTTCTTCTAGAATGCTATTTTGGGGAGGTGACATGAATTGTAGCCTAGATGTGAAGATGCGGGATAGTGTACAGCAGAAGGTGTACTGTGATTCACATGCATTACATAATATTATCCGCATTGCAGATTTGGTGGATGCATATAGGGTGTTGCATAAGGATGGGGGGATTTACATATAGGTGTAGTGCATATTGTACCCATATTGATTATTTTTTTATTTCCAGTAGGTTGATGGTTCATGGTTTTAGTTTAAAGAATTGTGAATTTTCTGATCATTGTATTTTACAGTGTGATATTCAATTTTCACGTGTACCTCCCTCTTTCCCTGGGATGCCAAGGCGGTGGAAGCTTAATTCTGTTCTTTTGGATGATCTTGAAGTTAAAACCAAAGTGGAAATGTTGTTTGAGTTTCGGGGTTCTGTGGCGGTCCTTTATGACTCCTGGTACTCCTGGTGGCGGGATACTAAAATGGAGATTAAAAAATTTGTTTCTTGATTTTGGGAGAGCTAAGGGAAGTAAGGACTATTTGGGGTATTTGGCTTTAAGAGATCAATTTTATAAACTCATATCCCTCCCTACTGTAGCAGATTGTAGGATTAAAGCACAGCTTGATGTTGTGAAGCATAAAATGAGAGACTATCGTTATCAGCGTGCCGCTTTTGTATATGCTACTTTCAAATTTGGTACTACTAAATCTCCTTTTTCTGATCCATTTGAGGCATGTAAAACGAAGTTGGCAAACAAAAAAATGACTGGTCTCTATGATAGCTCTGGTCGTTTGCGTACGTCCCATGCCGAGATGTTGGATGTCATGGCTGAGTATATTCAGACTTCCCTGGGACAGGAGTTTGTCCCTCATATTGCTTGGGATGCATTGATAAATTGCTCATCGCCTGTATTGTCTCCTGACATTGTGGCTGATATTTCTGGTCCTGTTACTTTGTCTGAGGTTGTGGATGTTATTTCTAAGTTACGCTCAGGGGTGTCCCCAGGAGAAGATGGGCTGACAAATGAGTTTTTCAAAACCTTTAAGGAATTGGTGGCTCCGCTTTTAGTGGAAGTTTTTTTTTTTGTGTGTTATGTATTTTTCCCTCCGTCCTTGCCTCCTGATTTGCCACTCCTTCCGGCTGCTCATGCTGCCCATGACCCCCTCGTCCTGTCCCTCCTCCCCTCACCTCATATCGCAGCCGACTCGGCATATCCCTTTGCCGGGTGAGTCCCCCTCCTCCGAGGGGGAAGACACTGGGAGAGGAGGGCCCCAGAGTACTAGGCATCAGTCCTTGGGCGCTGCTGAGGTGGGTTCAGAGGCCCCAGGACATCTCGGGCCAACGGAAGCAGGCAGCCATCATCCGGCGAACCCGGAGGCTGGTATTTCCGCTTTTCTCCGAGGCGTGGTGTGCCACAAACGGCAAGACGTAGCCGACATTCACCACACCCCCCCCAATGTTCAGGCTTGCTGCTGATCTCCCCGGCCTCCGCCAGGGGGTACCAGACAGCGATCCTGCATCCCCTCCCACCCCTAGAGTAGATGAGCAGTCATGGGACGCTCGAAGCTACTCCACCCGGCGACTCTCCAGCGACCTGAGTCCGGTTCGAACCGAGTCGCTGGCGTGCCGAGCGAATCTAACCACTGCTCGACGAGCCGGCTAGTGGAAGTTTTTTAATGAATTTTTGATGGCTGTGGCTGTTCCATGTTGCTTTTCCTCAGCCATGGTGGTTTACCTTTACAAGAATGGTGATAGACTGGATTTGGGGAACTGGAGGCCGATTAGCCTCTTGAATTCTGATTATAAAATCTTTTCACAGATTTTGTGTCAAAGATTGTAGAAGGCTGCATTGGTTTTGATTTACCCTGTTCAAACATGTTCCATTCCTGGGAGAAACATTCAACAGAACCTCAAATTATTGAGGGATGTCTGTGAGTTTGGGAAGCAGAGGAAGCTGTGGGGGTTTCTGATCACTTTAGATCAGAAAAAAGCCTTTGATAATGTGTCTCATTCCTTTTTATTTAAAGTTTTACAGGTTTATGGTATCCCTTCATCTATGATTATGTGGATTCATATTTTATATTAAAATGCTGTGGCCATTCCTATGGTGGGTGGTCTGATGGGGTCACCAGTTTCCATAAAAGGGGGGGGAGGTCAGGCAGGGTTGTCCTCTAAGTCCCCTTTTGTGTACGTTTTGTTTGGACCCTATGATTAGAGTAATCCTGCATGATCTTTTTATTGTTGGGTTGTCTCCCAGTCCTGAGGTTTTTCCTCATAAAATTATGGCATATGCGGATGATATTTGTCTGTTGACTGCTTCTGTTCAGGCTGGAGTGTATGCTTTAAGGGTATTAGATACTTTTTCGGGGATTACTGGGGCAGGCTTTAATCACCAAAAAAGCATGGCCTTGCAGCTTGGGGACGGGGACCCTGTACACTCAATAGGTGTTGTCCAGGTATCTCAACATTTTATTAAGGTTTTGGGTATAAAGTTTTAAGAACAGGATATGGCACGGGTAAATTGGGAGGACAGGCTGCAAGTCGGAGAAGCAAAGGTCTCACAATGGAAGTCCTGGGGGATGGGGAAGAAGAAACGGGTTTGTATTATTAAGCAATTTCTCGTCCCAGTTTTTCTGTATATTGCACACATTTTTCCTCTACCCACTGACCTCGAGACTAGACTGTTTAGCTGGTTTTTTTCAGATGGTCTAGGGTAGTAGGTTGAACCTGATGAAAAGAGATTTTACGTATCTTAAGGTTTCTATGGGAGGACTGGGTATGTTAAACCCTGTAGTGTTTTTTCAGTCTTTTTGTATTTTTTCTTCCTTCCATAGGACAGTGGGACTTACTTCACATTGGGCAGAGTGGACTTTTTGTTTGTTTCATCTTTTTTTTCAAAATGGGAGGTGACTTTTCCCCGGTTCAGTGAGTCTTTACGGGTTCCTGATTTTGCCCTTCCTATGTTAAAAAGAGTGAACGGGTGGAACTTAAGTAAACCTGAGATTACCTCCATGCAGAGAAAATCTATATATGGCGTTGTGATGGATAGACATCATGCTCTGAGGGTTGATTTTCCTCGCTGCCTCCCTACTAAATTTCAGTTTACATTGAATATTCTTAAAGATGTTAGGATCCCTGATCATATCTGAGATGTTCAGTGGCTGTGCTGTCATGGAAAATTGGGGGTTAAAGGTAATTGGAAGCATAAACCCGTGAATGACAGGTTGTGCTTTAGATTTTCCTGTATTGGCGTGGAAGAATCAAAGGAACATTTTTTTATTCTGTGTCCTTATATTAAACAGTTTTGGATTGATTTAGCCACTAGCTGGCATTTGTCTCCCTTACAGCATATTAAATATGAATGTTTAATACTGGGGGATTATTCGGGTATTTATTCTAGGTACCATCCCAGTACACTAAATGTTATTTTTGCTTATATCAAATATTATGTTTGGCAGGCACGTTGTCAATTCTATTTACAGCATGTGAATACTCCTAATGTAGTGTTGATTAATCAAATTACGGAAGCGTTGAAGCAACTTAAAATTAAGGAGTCCAGGATATTTGACAGAGGGAAATTTCAGTTATTCTGGAAACACGTTTTTTTGGCCGTAGTGATTACTTGATTTTTTTTGTATTTTTCATTTTTTATGTGACTCTGATGGTTCTGTATATGATTTTTTTCTGTGTTTCATCTGTTCTCTTTTTGCTTTGAATGTTTCTTCTCTGATGTTTTGTATTTTGCAATAAAACATTCCCCTACTCTTTTTGAGAAGTGCCATGGGATCTTTTACATCCACCTGAACTACCACCAGAACAGGCAGATGGGACCTCAGTTTAATGTCTCATCCGAAAGACAGCACCTCAGGAGTGCAGCACCCCCCTCATGCTGCACTACAGTGTCAGTATTGGGATTTAACCCAAGTGCCTGGTGTGGGGATAGAACCCACAGCCTTCTGATCTCTTGGCCTCAGAGGTGGGTGTGCTACCTGCTGAGCCACTGACACTGTTATATATCATTGTAAAAATGGAGCTAGTGTACCAAACTAAAGTGTAATAAGGATATGAGTTTGCCACCCCTCTGAACCCCAATTCATTTTTCTATTGGGCCCCCATACCAACTTAACAAGAAGGGCCCATGCACCACAGCCCCACTCTGGTTTGGTATCTTCTGCCCTCAGTGACCTCTAATCAGAGGGACTGTCCCTGGGTTTCCAGCAGACATTTCCTCCAGCTCTTCTTCATGTGGCAATGTTTGTTGCTGAACATTGAGAAATTAAAACTGTAATCAAATATTACAGTCAATGAGGTGCTAGTTAAAATAGTCTCCTTCAGAGAATTCAGAAAACTATGAAGGCAGTATGGGCCAGCAGTTAGAAAACAGACCTGCAAGGGGATCAAGGTTGAAGTCGTACCACTACCACAGACTTACTGTGTGACCTTTGAATAAGACAGTGGCCCTCCCTGTGCTTTAGCCTTCTCAGCTGTGAAACTGAGTAGAAGTGGGACCCTGCTAAATGTGGTATCTCACCTGGGCTTTCCTGGATAAATTGTTAAAAAAAAAAAAACACACATCCCAGTGATGCTGTTTAACAAGTTTCTGAGTCTTTTCTGATTTCTCTTAGTATGGCATCCCTGTTTTAAGATACGGGTTCCTCCTTTTAAAGGGATACCATCAAAACATGCACGTGCATGCACACACACACACACACACACACACACACACACACACACTTACTTTGAGGCAAGGTCAATTATATATAAAAAAATTTCCTTATGTCTAAATACCCTAGGTATTGTTAATTGGTATCCTCTGATTCAAATGAATATTTTGATTTCGCAATTCTTGTAAAGTGTTCAGTCCATTCAAATAGGTCCCCAGTAACTTGCACAGATTGTGTTCCTGGCATGTAAATGTCAGTAACACATTATTGCACTATTGTACTAAAAATAACTGAAAAAAATTAGATCTCATTTACAGGACTTAAAATGCAGAATCAAATTCTGTGTTTGACAGACTACCAACACTACCTTAAAAAGGCCAGCATTGGCCTAGGAGTAGACATTGTCCTTTTATGCAGGTGTTATGATAGTACCAGTGGAGGATGGTTAAGGTTCCTGTCCTGTTGATCCATCTCTGCTTAGCTAATTTCATTTAAACTTTTCACACGGGGACAGGCAGCCTTATTTAAGGGCATGCTTAGTTTACAAGAGGGTCCCAGGAGGCAGGCAGTTGAGCAAAGGTTACAAGTACAGTACATTTAGTCAGACACTATAAATAGTAAGGGCAGACAGTGCTAAGTAAATAGTACTTGCATACACCGGGAACAAAAGACTGAGTACAGAGATTTTGAGTGGAAGAAAGGAGTAACACACAACACAGAGTGCAGACATTCTGTTTTATGCTACAGAAAACACCATGTAGCCAATCAGAAAGCAGAGCTACTGTTCCATTATTCTGTGTGTTAACACCACTGCCGAGATCAGTCTTACAGTTGTAATAGTGGTCTCATGTGCATTTTTTAGGGTATGAGAACCATGAAGTGAAGGTGAACGGTTCTGATACACGTAGAATGTGAGACCACTCTTATGACCGTAACAGTGGTCTCGGTGATGGTATTAATATATTATTGATCAAGATCGAGCAATAGTATATACATTTTTTACAAAATCATACCTGAATGTGCCTGTTCCAGGTTAGTAGCACATGAGACACTCTTCACAGAATAGGAGTATCTCATGCGCAGAGGAAAGGAGCACTATGATTGGTTGGGAGTGATCCCTTGATTTATAAAGCCTTAACCAGGCCATAGAATGAACAGTGAGACTGTATGCTAATACCAGTATTCTGACTGGTCACCACTCAAAAACCTGTTGTTAATGTCAGCATTCCATCTCTCACTTTTACTGAGGAAAAATGGCGGAAGAAATTTGGGCTGGCAGTATAGCCTACAATTTATAGTAGTGAGTTGTGAATGAGCTTGGTACATCCAGCAGACCTGGGTTTGATTCCCACAACTTCCGCTTGCATACTGGGTGCCCCTGAGCAAGTCACTTAACCGCTCCACTCCAGTGGCCCCTGAAAACAGGTTTTGGGCCTAATGGGCCTTTCCCGGTTATCAAAGAATAAAAAAAAACAACTTTCCTTTCCAGAGCTTCAAAGAAGAACATAAATGAACTTTTACTGGACAAATCTACTTAATAACTGCATTCATTAAATAAAATTCACCTAGTAAAACATTTTCTTTACTGTGTGTCTGTGTGTATTGAACGTAATGCTTTGGTAGTGTGTTTTGTCTTCTATGGTGTTTTTTGCAGTATACAAGCAATAATGGAATAATGAGCTGGGTGAAAGGGGAAAAACTGTACTGGGATGCCACTAAGCACCTCAGCCTGCAGCCTCTGAGTTTATTGGCACACCAGTACAGTCATTACCCCCTAAACCAAGCTTACTATACCATTATTGTTTAATTATACTGAACAAGTTCCCCATCAGCCAATCAGAATGCAGAGCTACTGTCCTGTAATTCTGCTATAACTGGACAAGCGACTCCATAATGGGACTGTATAATGATCCCTATATTCTGACTGATTTACACCCACAGACTACTACTTATTGCCAACATTCTCTCACAAAGCTCTAGTGTAAAACTGGTAGCCGGAAGCCCATTGTAACTGTAATCATTTCTTCTAATTAATTTTTTTGTAATTAAAATGACTTTTTCTGTATAATACCTAGTTAAATTTGGTAATAACCATATCAGAGATTCTTTAAACACATAGCTTACAACCTTGGAATTTATGTAGTCCCAGATAGGTTATTACTGTAAAACCCCATCACTATACTATTATCACTGTAAAATGTATACAACTTGGGTGGGTTGTAAGGTCTGAAGTGTCGTCAACATACAGTAATTTTGTAAATCTGTACTGTGCACAATTTGGGGACGGGGTCATTTTGATATGTACTACATACAGAAACTAATTGTCATATTCTTTCTTTTTAAAACAGATGATTTACACGCAACAGACAGTTCTGGCAGCACAGGGGGCCGAATGCGTTGCGTGATCTGCCATCGCGGTTTTAACTCTCGCAGCAACCTTCGCTCTCACATGCGCATCCATACACTGGACAAGCCGTTTGTTTGTCGCTTCTGCAATCGCCGTTTCAGCCAGTCATCCACACTCAGGAACCATGTCCGCCTGCACACTGGGGAGCGCCCATACAAGTGCCAGGTCTGCCAAAGTGCCTACTCTCAGCTTGCTGGACTCCGGGCCCACCAGAAGAGTGCCAGGCATCGGCCTCCTAGCAGCACCCTCCAGCAACATTCTCCGACCCTGCCAGTGCCCCATCCAGCTTCATTAGCACACCACATCCCAACTATGGTGCTGTGATTAAAAATACTGAAAGCACTTCGATAGATATAGATAAATATATATATATATATATATAAGAGAAAGAGAGAGAAGTATATATCCCTGACCTTTGTACACTGGCACTGTAAATGAACTTTTTGTTACTTTCCACTTTATAAAAGAGGAAGGCACATGGTGTTCTATCTGTGGACTGATGAACTTTTCAACAGCAGCTTGGTTCTTTCATTTAATTTTTCTGTTAAGCAGACTGTATGGTATGATTCCACTTCAGCCATATATGGCTGACTAGGTATATGCAACAGATGTATTCTTTGCTCATATAGAAATTTAGACTGTAATTGCTACATAGGTGGGCAAATGCAACCAACAGAGCTACTTGCAAACATTTGACTTTGCCTTGCATCCACTGTAAAGCTAAAACTGAGGTGGTTCCTGTATTACGAAACACAGGATGGAGCCAGGTACTTGTAGTGGGCTGGTTGACTAGTTCTGGGAAGAGGTTGTCGGACATCAAGGGACATGAAACGGTTATGAGTTCTGAGCCAACTTATCAATAGTTGGCCAAGGAATTCCAAAAGGAGGTTGGTGCCTAGAAATTTGGAGCACGCAGCCATCTAAACTTATTATGTCAGTACCCACTGGTTAGCAGCTGAAATAAATATGGTTGACACATCATATTTTTAAGAGCCCAGTCAAGATGAAAACACTGAAACAATCAAAAGGAGCCTCTGGTGACTAAAACAATGTTTTTAGTCACTAGCTTTGATTTTGAGTCACAGTTGCAACCCTAATGGTCACAGTAGAAATGCCCAAGAGGGTGTCATTTGGGTGTGAATGGATCACGCACTGTCTTTCTTCAGGCACAACTACTTTGGTGAGATTTGATTGTCCTCTGGATTCCTTTGGGCACTACTACTTAAGTGAGGTTAGATCTTGAACATCTCCCCTTGAGGTGGGTCATATTGTGCACTGGCTTCACTCAGGCACAACCACTGGGGTGTGGTTGAGGTGGGGTCAGATAGCGCTCAGACTCTCCACAGGTACTACCATTTGAGTGGGGTCAGATTGTACACTGACTCCATTTGGCCACTACCATTTGGGTGAGGTAGATTTCACATGGGCTTCCCTCAGGAACTACCACTGGGGTGGGGTGGGTCATGCTCACATTCCCCTTGGGCACTACTATTGGGTTGGGGATGGGGGTCAGATCATGCCCAGACGTTCCGCAGATGTGGGCATTACTACTGAGGTAGAGTCAGATCATGCTCAGACTCCCCTCAGAAACTACCGCTGAGATATTGGACTAAGTGCAATCATAACTGAAAACCTTTAGCATACAGAACATGCACTGTTCAAGTGCTAAGAAATGTTACAAATTAAAGTTTCATTAGGATTAAGTGTGCATTCTTCAGAATAGGTATCTGTCAAACTCCTCTGACAACCCAGTTCCTAACCTTGCTTCATGCAGCACTATCCAGTCCACCCTTTGACATCAAGTGAGAGATTTGAAACCCAAAGAAAGGCAAACTTTGTCTTTCTCAGGTTTTCAATCTAGGCTTTATAGCCAAACACAGTAGACCTCACTTCATGGGGTTGCTGTGAACAGGGACAATCGGATTCAATGGGGTACCATCTTAAGTTCAACTGTTTACTTATCCACTGAGAGTAACACTAAGGGGCAGCCAGAAAAAAAGGGGACATTCAGCCAAACAGCATGGTGTTCCTACTAACTGGCTCCTACTGCATCTACTATTTGTTCTGGTACAGCACTACCTATATAGGACATTATTTCCAGGTGGCAACTGAAACCACTATAACTGTATTTGCAATCATTTTAGATCCCCACAAAAACAGTTTAGTTTCTCCAGGACTGGACTATATACATTTTGACAGGCAGGGATGCTTTGCAACCAGTGTTGGAATTATTGGGAGAACAGAAGCCACAGGACCTCAGTCCCTATGGCTCAGATGCGAGTACTGGTATCTCACACAACACAGCTATTTACTTAAGATGAGAAGGGGGCTCTGCTTAAAAATTGGGCCCCATAGCTCCCAAAGCTTGTAAAATACGATTCCAAGACTGCTGTAGCTCATGCAACTTGAGGAGGCTCTGATTAAAGACATGTCTTCAAAATTCCTAGCGCTCATAAATTGCAATTCCCGCACTTATTACAACCCCTATAATTCTGTTGAAAAGATAAACTTGGTTCATAAATATTGTGGGATTTTTATAAACCTATTTCTACAGAACTTTCAAAATATAACAAACTAATTGTTTAACCCCTAAGCCTTAAAAGGCTTATTAACAGATTATTTGCATAGTAGCACCATTTCATAAGAATTATAATGGTTGCAAAATCCCATTCTGTGTACAAATGAGTACATGCTAAGTTCATCTAATTTGAAAGCACAATGTATATATACATTCTAAATTTAAATAAAAAATTATTTTATCAATTCAGGTATATCTTTTTAACAGATTAGCAAGGATTCAGAATAATTTTCTGTCGGTTACATGTTTTGTGAAAACCACAGTTCTTATATCTTACACTGCCCTCTAGTGGTCAAGTTTATTTTTTAGTCTTCCCTATTTACAGTCTGCAGTATAGTACGCCCCATAGTGTCCTTAAATTACATCTCCTATTATGGAGGTACTTATACAATATTTAAAAACAGAACAGGACTATAAAACAAAGAGTTTTCATGAACTGTGTGGGCTACTTCCAGAATAAAATAATTGTCACTTTAACTTTGTAAATAATTATACGAAGCATTATTTACAAGACTTTGTTATTATAAGATTGTATATGTATGCAGTTGTAAATACTTTGTACTTTTCTCCTAATATTGTAAATAAACAGTTACATAAACAGTGTTGCTATGTCTTGAGTCAGAACTAAGGGTTTTAAATGAATTTCTCATTTTTTAACATGCATGAGGTATAACCTAGAGGCTAGACCACCAAGCTGTGAACCTGGAGACCCAGCAGACCTGGGGTTGAATCCCAAAACTTCCACTTGCATGCAGTGTGACCCCTGAGCAAGTCACGTAACTTCCATGTGCTTCCGAGACACTTCTAGAAATGGGAATTGGCTCAGTGTGCCTTTCCTGGCCCCAAATTCTAAAATAATTACCTCTTAGTTCTACCTCTTTCCCAATAAATCATGTACAGTACTTGCAGTGCTGTTCTGCATTTGGAGACAGGAGCTATAAACTGAATACAGAATATGTAGACACAATAATGCAATGAGCCAGTCTTCTTTAACATTGTGTTTCCCTGCTTTCTCCCGCCCTCCCCTCTGGTGGTTTTCATCACAGCTACAGAATGGCCCATTTGGTGGAGAGGGGCAGTTCCTCCCAGGCAGTTTTTTTTTTAACTAAACATAGTCTGACCCCTGTGAACTGGGCCCTTTTGCTCTGGGCTAGTGATATTAGTGATGTGTAGTGAAGGCAGAATGTTTAGACTATGGCATGAGGGAGCAGAGATGCCTGTTGTAGTAGCACCTCCTAACGGCAGATGGGTGCACGGCATTGGAAGAAAGGCCACAAGGGACCAAAATGACTGTTTCCACTGTCGTGCACAGCCTTTAGTTCTCAATGCCAGATGTCTTCAAAAATACTCCAATGTTTCGACATCCCACAACTGATCTCTTCTTCAGGGACTGCCTATATTTTGCCCCAGGTATGCACATACAAAATAGTTCTTGCAATGTCACGTCCTTCTTTAAGCATTCTTTGCCACCATCCTGTAATGGCGATGAATGCCTACTAAAGAACGCCAAAAGACGGTGGTTCCAGCCACTAGCTGCAAAAAGTTGTACAGGGGAATAACATATTCAAAAACATAACTTTGGGGTGCAAGTTTTTTTTTTGTAGATTCTGTTTATGCCCCCTTCTCGCTGGGCCCATAGAACTCTCTCCAGCTAGGGTACAGGGACTGGCACTTCTTCCTGCTCAACCTGAGACCCCCACCATCTGAACCTCCATCCTGGGTTGCTCCTCATGCCTCATCTGACTAAGCCAACCCCCCAGCTCTAAGCCCCCCAAGGTGGGGCAGCTAATTCCTCTGATCTAGTGGGCCACCGGAGTGAGGTGAAGAGCCGGAAGTCAGATGGGGTGGATCCGGTGATGAGTGTGAGGTACTGTCCGTGGGCCCTGCCTTCACCTTCCTGGGTGCCAGGGCCATTTTCCTGGTTTTCCAACACCTCGAGGAGTGCAATGGAGCCAGCATGTCAGATCACGTGCTCCTGAAGGATCTACATAGGCCTCTGCCTCCTCCAAACCCCACTGAACTGGCCCGACTGTGAGGGCACCCAGTCACCTCTAGGAGCCACTGTAGTGCCAGGAACCACCGGAACCCTCCCCAGGAGTGGGGAGCTTGCCAACAGCAGCTCAGTTCTCCCCCTCCCTCCCCACTCTGCTGACCCCAAATGGCCAGAGCTCATTCCCAAACTCGGGTCTCCGACATGGTGCGAGGTGTGGCGTCCAGCACCTCAACCCTCAGCGCCACCGGGCCAGCGAGATGCAAGTTTATAAAACTGAAGTGACACTGCAATAACTATTTAGTATGTGCATACCTGGGGTAAAAATATAGCCAGTCCTTGAAGAAGAGATCAGCTTTGGGATGTCAAAACACAGAAGTATTTTTTAAGACATCTGGCATTAAGAAATAAAGCTTGTGCATGAGAGTGGAAACAGTAATTTTGGTCCCTCATGGTTTTTCTTTCAGTTTTCATGTCTGGTTAAGTGGGACCAGGTCTAAGAAAGGTTAAAAGAATCACAAGTATCCTGGAACTGGTTGTTTTGCTTTGAGTACACGGCATTGGACACTTGGGTGACCCTATGCTGCTGGGCCCCGCTCATGAAAGTATCACTGGAGGCATCCCTCAATTCAGTGGGAAGAGGGAGGGGCTTTTCATTGGAGCAGCAGGGCTACCATGCACATAGAATTCGTGTCCCCCAAATTACCATCCAAATAGTGCATTTTATACTAAAAAAGAAGCCTGTAAAAGTGAAATTACGTGTTCCCTTTAGATATATTTTTCATTGTGTGCCCCTCCCACAGAAATTCTGATGGCATGACATCCAGGGAAGAAGGGGGGATACCAACCTAGTGGCTTCAATAACAGATTCCAGCCCAACCATGTGACATCACTGAGTTTCTTAGCCCTGGATCCCACACCATAGTGATGCCAAACATGTCCCTCATGCCGGGATATACTGTATCAAAGGCTTCTACCAAGGAAGGCACTGGGTTATCAGTGAAAGGATTCAAGGACCTGTGGAATGTCCAGATAGGCAAAGAGGCATTGGTGAGCCCAAAGAAATAAAGTACCGAGAGCCATGCTATGAGCAAAATAAATAATTTGAATAAACAAATAAACACATTGAGCTAATCTGCATTTTATTTGCAGGGACAGTGTGCACATGAGAATCTAGCCATGGGACAGTCTGATGGATGCATTACAGAAGATTTTCCAGGTTTTGATTCTTTGCTTGTTTGCTGGAGGAACCATCCTGTATTCCAAGTCTCTTCGAGCAAGGCTGGCTTTTTTCTCTCTTAAATTGGAGAAGATTTCAGCCAGAAAAATGTGGAAAATGTGCTTCTGTGCAGAGCACCAGTTCCCACATGGTTTCTGACCTGCTAGGCAAAGTGGCCTAGAGGTTAAAGATGGGGAACCAGGAGGTCCAGGTTCAAATCCCACCACGGCTACTTACTCGCTGTGTGGGCTTAAGCATTCATTCAGGTTTGTTCAACAGGTGATTTTAATTAAATAATTATACAATACCTTGGTCTGACTCTGTTTTAAAGCAGCACTGCTTCAAACAAAAAAAAACAACATATAATCTAGTCACTAGTTAGAACTAGCAAAAACATCAGGATGCCAGGGTTTCTTTCCATCTTGCTTAAAATCCGTGGTGATACAAGTGTTTCTAAAGTTTAAAATTTTCCTGACACCTGGACAGGCCTATCCCAGTAGTGTGAAGCAGGTCAGTTTGCTATTGTGCTGTTAATCAGAACCATAAGTTAGCACCACCCCCAGACCTAACAAATGTAAGTTATGGATACAGAATGCACAGCTGAAGAGTGACTTCAGGACAGGAGGCTTTCAGAAGTTCCTGGGGGGCTGCCATCTTAATTATAAGTCTAATTAATTATTCAGGTGCTGAAGTAGGTCACTGATTGGCTGCCGTGCCGGTCTGAAATCTCTTAGAAATGCCCGGCACGGCAGAGATGTTCAGCTAATTGTTCACACCACTCTGCTTAAAACCTTAAGAAACTTAAAAAACAAATGGTAAAAAGGAAAATTGTTATTGTGATTAGATTTATAATCACAATAACAACCTTGAAGCTGGTCATTTCCTTGGATTAATGACTGGCTGGAGGCCCAGCTGGTCGTTTATCCCTCAGAAATGACTGGCTTCTTGGTCATTATTGCTTAGTCATAACAGTGATAAACTAATCATTAAAAAAAAACCTTGCTTAAACTTATATTTACTTTTATTTATTTGGGATTTGTGCAGTCCAGTATAGCATTGTTCAGGTGATGCATCTAGTTTCCAAGAGGGTCCGGGGGCACATTACAGCAGACGAGTTCGGTACTTACATTATGCATAAAGTTAAGGTTTTAGGTACACGGTTACATTCATACTAAATATACAGTTATAACACGTACAGACTTTAGAATTTTAACATGCTTGGACAGAGTACAGTTACAATAAGATCCAAGTTTCACTGTTTTAACTGTGCTGAGGATACATGGCACAGTAGTTAAGTGATGTAGAACGGGGGTGAGGATAAAAGAACACATAGGAAGGGGACAGGAGAGAGGCAAGGATAGATAGCTATACATAAGCAGGATGTTTGGATATGACTAAATACGGCCCTCTTTAAGTATATAAACAGTAGATATATATTTGCATGTATCATCTTTATGTTCTGAATGTACACCTTATTGTTCTGAATGTACTGTTCTCCCTTTTGCTCCTACCCCCAGGACATGCCTACAAACAAGGTGTTACAAGCTCAGCATGTTTTTCTGGAAAATCGTTTGAAATACATACATGTAACATTAATTGCAATAAACAACATTAATGAACATAGTTAAGTTAGGGTTTTACTGCAGAAATGTAAAACAATGCAGCATTTGGGTATTTTTGATCCCTAACTCTGCTTACCCCATGAACCACCCCTACGAACACCCGCAAACTGAATGCCAAAACAAAATCCAGATTTTAAACACATGTTTTAATTATCTTAAATAAATAAAATAGTATGAGGAATACTGTTACACCCCATGATGGACACTGCACTCATATGTTGTGAGACACAAGGCTGCATGACATAATGCTACATCAGTGTGTTGTGTGTGTGTGTGTGTGTGTGTGTGTGTGTGTGTGTGTGTGTGTGTGCTAATCACAAAGCAACTGCATCAATGCACAAAGTGTGCTGTACCTATAGAGGACACTCAGAAAGCAGCTACATGGTTAAATAAAGTGCACTTGACCTGTAGCAGGCTTTGAGTTTTGTCCTATGAACCACTCATCAACCAGCTGCATGGTCACACAAAGTGAGCAAGCTCTACAGTGGACATCATGGGCCACTTACCAGTCAGTTGCATGGTCACACAAAGTGAGCAAGCTCTACAGTGGACATCATGGGCCACTCACCGGTCAGTTGCATGGTCACACAAAGTGAGCAAGCTCTACAGTGGACATCATGGGCCACTTACCAGTCAGTTGCATGGTCACACAAAGTGAGCAAGCTCTACAATGGACATCATGGGCCACTCATCAGTCAGTTGCATGGTCACACAAAGTGAGCAAGCTCTACAGTGGACATCATGGGCCACTCACTGGTCAGTTGCATGGTCACATAAAGTGTGCAAGACCTACGGTGGATTTTTGTGGACACTCATGAAACAGTTGCGTGGTCATACGAAGTGTTCAAGACCTATAGTGAACTTCGCGGGCCACTAACAAAACAGTTGCATGGTCACACAAAGTGCGCTGAATGGTTATACAGTGTGCACCACACCTACTGCAGAATTTGTGAGTGGTCCTGTGGGTCACCCGCAAAGCAACAAATAGATACATGGTCACACAAACTGCACCAGACTTGTAACAGACTTTGCAAGTGGCCCACGCCAGCAGTGAGTGCAGCGTTCATAATTGGGTGTAACTGCATTCCTCATACTATGTTCTTTGTTTATGGCATTAAAACATATATCTGAAATCAGGATTGTGCTTTGGAGTTCAATTTGCTGGTGTTCACGGAGGTGGTGCATGGGGTCGGTGGAGATAGGGTTAAAAAACGTATACAGTATTTCCTTACTTTTGTTGGTTTTAAATCCTAACTTGTGCATTCAATTCTCTTTTTTGCAATTAATTTCTCTGTACTTTTACAATAGATATCCACTTAGTACTTTTTTGCATGGGGCCCTATGGGCCATGCGTGAAGCAGGAGGTCAGTCGTAAGTGTCTCTCACAAAGTAGCTGCATACTGACACACAGTGCACAAGACCACAAGTGTTCCAAAGCAGCCCCCTTCCTCCAGTTCTAGTTTCCAGACACCAAGTGTCCAGCCCCGGTGTTAGACAATCATACAAAAACCATCGCTGCCAACCAGTAGTACCAATGCTAGCCCACCATGCAAGAAAAAAAATAACCCCATCCCACTTAGCACCATTCCCATTCTCACCCTGCACCCATCTTTTAAGTAAAACCCAACATTGGACAATTGGCACTACCCTCCTTCCGCCTTGGCCAGCTGCTGTCTACTAAAGTAAAAATAAACTGGGAAAAACTTAAGTCATGAAATGTGTTAATATCAGGCTTGCATCTGAACTTACATTTTTTTGACTTTTTTCTTGTGCCTTTAACTTAGCCATTTGGGGTCCAAATTGGCAGGGTGCACAAGCTGCCATCCAACCTCATAATTACATAAGTTACACCTTGTAAAATGTGACCCTAAATGTGTTTTGGGGGGTGAACCCCCCCAAAACAATTTTTTGCCAGCTTTACAAGGTGCGACTTAGATAGTTGTGAGGGGTGTGGTGATGTGGGTGCCTTAAAAATAAGGGCCCAAAACGGCCAAGTTATGAGCAAATTAAAAAAAAAAATGGGAAAAAACCTCAGTCTCAGAATGCATGTACTTTGCATGCATGTGGACTTCTAAAAATTTTGTTCTTTTTTGGTAATAACTTGGCCATTTTGGGCCCAAATTTTCAGGGTGGCCAAGTCACTACCCCACCTTATGACCACGTAAGTTGTAACTTGTAAATATTTTTTTATTTACTATGCTTTTTGCCCCTTGCAGCCCAAACATCCCCATCAGTCTCTGCCGCTCCACCCAGACCCATTGCCCACCATCTCTGGGACTTACCTGCACTCCGCAGGTCCCCCATCAAAGACCCTTCATGGGAAGGACTGCTAAGGGGTCAGGCCCTCACTCCTTCTGGACAGAGTTGCAGTGTCAGCTGTTGGAGTGGAGAACTCAGCTGGTGGTGTGGGGCTTGCAGCAGGCAGCAGACGGCATCCTGCTTTGGTCAGGAACCTTCCCCCCACTCCCGTTCTCTGTCCCACCCACTTATGTTGGGAAGGTCTGGCCGATGCAGAGTGTCATACCACTGACATCCCACTCCCTCAATTATTGAATTCAGCTACACCACCACCTGAGATCACCCAGGCTGTGGTACTGCAGCTGAGTCCAAACTCCCTCCCACTTCCAAGGAGGTGAACATCCATGGGACACACAGCCATCCTCCCCTGGCCAACCCTCTGATGATCCAGGCTTGTTCCCAAGCTCTGGTCATTGGCAGTAGTGCGACCACTGTCACAGTGGGCTAGCCTGGCACCTTGTAGGTCTAGCCAGAAATGTGTTTTGGGGGGTTGACCAAGCCCCACAATCTGTCCCACCTGGCCTTGAACCAATTTATAGTCCCTCCTCTTAATTACCTTTCAGCAGCCTATTCCACTGATCAACTATGCTCTTTTTTTCTGGGGGGTTTTTTGCCTGGATAATGGGCAGGGGATGTACCACCTCATCAGTGCCTTGACCGACCTCCCAGAATCCCCCCCCCGGTCACCTGGACTGGTTAGCCTGTAGCTTGCCCCCTATGGTGGGGCTTCCTGAGGGGAGAGACTGAGATGCACCAGAGGCCCCAGTTGAGGCTCATGCCTGGGGTGTCATTTGGGAGGTGTCATGGTGCTGCAGTGCCCAGGGGTTTTCTTCTTAGGTTCCCCCAGGAGGTACAGACATTGCAATGATATCAGCACAGGTTGGGTGCACTCCTGTGTCTGACCGACAGACATTCGCTGATGTCTCCGCTCACTGCCTGGTGGTCCCAGATGTTGCATACCCAGTCTCCACTAGGTGTCACTGGCATGTGAGGAAACCACAACCCTCCACCCCGGAGGAGGATGCTTATCCTACCTCCCCCCAGCCGACCCTCTGATGCACCATGCTCACTTCCCAACATGGGTCATCAGCACCACAGGTGGTAGTGCTATCCCTGTGCCTGCAGACTGGCCCCAATCAACTGCCCTCTCGGTGAAGACAAACTTCCTAACATTCTTTTTAAACCTCCCCCGACTAGTCTCCACCCATGCCCTCTGCTCACCGCATTTCCAGTTCAAGTGAACATGTCTTCACTATCAGCTTTGTTCATTCCCCTCAGGAATTTGTACATTTCGGTCATATTCCCCTCTCCCTCTCCCCTCCAGTATGTACATAATGAGGTCTGCCAACCTTTCCTTGTACATTCTGCCCTGTTGCCTCTGGATCATCTTGGTGACCCTCCGCAGCATTGTCTCCAGCCTGTTTTTATTCCTCCTCGGGTGTGGGCTCCAGACCTGAGCACATCACTCATCTGAGGCCTCACCAGGGACCTGCATGGGGCAGTATCACCTCCTTCCTCCTGCTGTTGAAACCTCTTCCTATAAACCCCAACACCTTGTTTGCCTTGATGTATGCCTTGTTCCACTGACATAAAACTGAGGCTGTCATTGATGACCTTGAGATCTCTCTCCTCCACTGTTATTGCTATCTTTATCTCACCCATCCAGTACTCCGTGGATTCCTCTTGCCAATGTGCATCACCTTGCACTTCTTGGTGTTCAATCTTAGCTGCCATAATTTGGACCACCTTTCCAGCTTTTCCATGTCTTTCTTCAATTCCCCAACACCTTCTTGACTGTCCATCCTGCTGCATTGTTTTGTATCATCTGCACAGACACACAGCTTATCCTGGATACCTTCACAAATGTTGCTAATAAACATATTGAGTAAAACGGGCCCCAGGACTGACCCCTGTAGCACTCCACTGATGACATCCCTTGCCCCTGATTTCATCCCATTTACTACCACCACCCTCTGTTTCCTTCCCTCCAACCAGTTCCCTTCCCACCTTGTTAGCCCTTCCCCATCTCCAAATCTTCCAGCTTTTTTAAGAACATCCTATGTGGAACAAAATCGAAGGCTTTGCTGAAGTCAAGATAAAGCACATGAACAGTCTGTGCTGTGTCCACTGCTTTGGTGACTCAGTCAAATAACACTATAGAGTTGGTCTGGCATGAACTTCTTGCCACAAATCCATGCTGTTTACTGTCCTGCAACCCATTAGCTTCTATATACTCCATCATTCACTCTTTAACAATGGTCTCAAGAAGCTTACCAACAATTGAGGCCAGGCTAACCGATCTGTAGTTTCCCTGCGTCCTCCTTGCCACCGCCTTTGTGGAGTGGTATCACATCTGTAGAGCTTTAGACTGCTGGAATCACCGCTGTCTCGATGCAGCTCCTGAGCAGATCCATCAGAGATACGTTACTTCTGGCCCAAGCTCTTTTCATAGCTTCAGATGTTACCCTTCTGGGTTCTGTACCTTGTCTAATGCAAGGGCAGCCAGCCCTTTTAGCACTCTGCTCTACGTGGTCTGTGCTAGCTCCAATTCAGATCCCTAACCTAACAATCTCCTACTGGTTCCTGAATATGGAACCAAGGAATACTGAACAGACAGTCACACAGCTATGTGGGTAGCCATACCACAAAGTTTGAAACTGTGGTGTGCAAGCATAAAGCAGGTTTGTGCTGCTAGAGTTTGGAACGTTGGCAGGCGATGTGGAGCTGACAGTCTGAATGACAGCATTTTCTTGAGAGTTTTTAGCAGTTTATGTATTGATTTGAGCAATGAAAGGTCAAGTATGTTTATTTTTACAGTGACTGATTTCTAGCTGAAGGGTAAAGTCACTGATTTTAAGGAATGCACGTTTCTATTTATTTATTTATTTATTTCAGTTTTGTTAACTGGGTAGGCCCACTGGGTCCTGAAGATCCCTTTTTCAGGGTTGACCCAGAGTTAGTTTCAGGTACAATCGTTCATTTGAGAGTAGGAACCATACACATGGTGATGAGCAGGATGAGAATACAGTGCCAACAGTGCAGAAAAATCATACATACATTGGTAGACAGCTTAAAACATAGGTACATTTGCTAGCTAAAACTGTTTTTTTTAGTGGTCAGCTTTAGCGGGACAAAAATGGTGGTGGGATTGTTTTGAATTTTTGGAGGGGTCTGGTGTAATGATATCTTTTGTTGTTCTACGGCCACCCTGACTGGCACTTTTTGCATGGGTTGTCATATGATTTTCCCACACTCAAAAATGCTAACCAGCCAATCAGGATCATGGATTCTTGGACCCCATTGTATAATTTAGGCTAAAGATCTAGTAACAGGGGCCCAAAAACTATAAGAGGTAAGACCATCTGTGTAGCAACCCCAGGCAGATTAAGAAAGATACCAGATAATGTCAAAGATGCAGGTTCTTTCAATAAAATGTTTAACCACAAAAGATGCAAGATCCCTACTCCACTATAAAAAGGCCATGATTGCAAGATCCCTACTCCACTTTAAAAAGGCCATGACACGTCACCTCATCTCCCCT
Source organism: Neoceratodus forsteri (assembly GCA_016271365.2). Taxonomy (NCBI): domain Eukaryota; kingdom Metazoa; phylum Chordata; order Ceratodontiformes; family Ceratodontidae; genus Neoceratodus; species Neoceratodus forsteri. The sequence continues at coordinate 495,183,267 of JADMNL010000022.1, forward strand.
TGCGCCTGTTCCTAACAACCTCTTTCTCTTCCCTCTTTCTGTCTTTCTCATCACCCCCTTCATTTGCTCTGTCCTCACCGCCTGCCCACTCAGAGTATTTTGCAACACTGTAACCTCTGTTGAGAAGCCGTGCATTAGGGAGAGCTGAGGGGTAGAGCCAACTAAAGCTCATGAGGTTTAGCCGGGAGCAAGTCAGTTGCAGGGACTGTTGGGCATTCTTCTCCAGGGTTATGCTCTGGAGTACAGGTCATTAACCCTTCTGCAAGATCTTTACAGAGTTCCATGCTCAGTTGGTAACAGCAAGGAAAGAGATATCTCACCTGTAGCACCAGCGCACACCCGAACTCCACCAGAGGTCCACTGGCCCAGGGGGTGGACAGTGGTGGGAAGGGGAAAGGTGACGGGGCAGCCACAAGGAGGTCAACCTACTCCACATCATCCCGACAGCAAATCAATTTGCACCCCGGCAGAAGACTCAGGGACCAGAATCCACCACAAGGACTCTGGATCAGTCATGGAAAATGGGAGTGACAATCCCATGGCAACCAGGGGTGAAACTAAAAGAGAGGAAGAAGAAGAAGGCAGCTAGGGGAGTCTTAGTTTTCAGGGATTCTATGATCAGGGAAGTAGAGAGGGTGGTCAGTGGGGGAAGGAGAGGTGCAGGATGGTCAGTTGCCTCCCTGGGGCATCAGCCATCTGGGTCTTAGACAAAATAGGGAGGATAGCGGAAAGGGAGAGTTGGAGCTGGGGGTGTTGGTACCCTTGGGTACCAACGATCTGGTGAACCAACCTGTGGAGCACGTGAAGAGGAACTTATAAAAGGCTTGGGGACAGATTGCAGGCATGCTTAACCTCCCTGGCATTTCTGGAGGTTCTCCCTGTGTGTAGCAGGGAGAGAGAGAGAAAGACAGAATAAGGAACGAAGAGACAGAGAAATTAAATGGGTGGTTAAAGAGATGGTGCCAAGAGAAACAGTACCACTTTGTGGGGGACTGGGGGGGACTTCTAGGACAGGAGGCTCTTCAAAGGTGGTGGCTTCACCTGACAAGAGAGGGGACCATCGCACTGGGGCAGAAGTTTGACATCTACATTAAATAGTTAAAGGAAAACTACACCCCAAACTTGAAAAAATATATGCTGTGCAGAGTGTTTTAATTTGTATGTGAAAATCTAGTGTTTCCTTCCCTCTGACTGGTATTAGGAGTTTTTCCTAAATTAGCCTGCTAGCTTTAGGGTAGTTTTATAACCCCTGGAGATCTCCATATCAAATAGCTTTATTGCATTTCTTTGTCCTACAATGCACCTTGTTTCATATGATGGTGATGTAGCAGAGCCCATAAATCCAGCAGAAGCATTGCATTACAATCAGTTCACAACAATAGAGATGGCTATATTTTAAAATCTGTAGAATTCAGCTTATGACCACCCTCATCCTAAAGGTTTTACTGTCCTGAAAAACTTTGCTGCTGGTAATTTTGTGCAGCTTGTAAAGCTTCCAAGATATTTAGTTTGTTTGGCATGTGTGTGCTGAATGTTGGGTCTCTCTTACATCACAGTCACATGAGACAAGATGCACTGTGGGAACAAGAAATACAATTATGCTATCAGGTATGAAGATCCCAAGGGGTCATAAAACTAGCATAAATCTAGCAGGCTAATTTGGGAAAAACTCCTAATACCAGTCAGAGGGAAGGAAACACTAGAACTTCACATACAAATTAAAACACTCTACACAACATATATTTTTTCAAGTTTTGGGTGTAGTTTTCCTTTAAACTGACTGCAGAGGACATTGAGGCTAGAAGAACCATGATAAAGGAAGAGAGAAAGGAGAATCTAGCTAGTGCTCCTCTATACTGGGGATTGGTAGCAGCAAGGTAGGTAACAAGCATTTGTCACTGCCGAATGTTGTCTTGCTGGCATTGGCATTGGTAGTGCAGGAGTTAGAGAGATGCATAATAGGAATGGCAGTGAAGTACTGAACTGACGCCAACCCAACCCCCACCCTGCAGAGACTGACAGGTGTTGGGGTGTGCCTTTGTGTCGTCAGCCATAATGCTCACACCCTTTTACCTCACCCTACCCTGCAGACACTCACAAGTGTTGTGGTGTGCCTTGGGGTCTTCTGGCCTTACGCTCACCCCATTCCATAAAGAAATACACTGAGATCGGTGCAGTATAGAAGAATGGGGCGAACTTTGGGTCTGAAGACTCCAAGGCACACCTCGATGCCTGTCACTGGCTGCAGGATGGGGTTGGGGGTGGAATGGCATGAGCATTACAGACAACGAACCCAAGTGACACCCCTGACGCCTGTCAGTCTCTACAGGGTGGGGCATTAAGGTTGGAAACTGTAATACTGTGGGCGTTTGTTGGTATTTTCACTCCAGATTTTCAACATGGGCTTTTTGTGACCCCACCTCATGAAGAGTGACACTATCAGTTCATTAGTCGAAAGGTGATTTTGCACAGCGACTGTGCCATTTGGCACCACAGGTGCGAAAACACATTTCGGGCAGGATGTGAAAAATGACCAATGTATTGTTCATGAGGAGGTGTAAAAAATGACAATATTGAAAATCTGGAATGAAAATATGAAAAATTGGTGAAGTCACAAGCATGTGTAGAAACTGCACAATGCACGCACGTAACCCAATTATTTTGGGGATTTTTTTAACCACATTTTCAATATAGGCATTTTGGGACCTCCCCTCATGAACAGTGGCACCGTGATTTTGTTGGTCTGTCCCGAAAGTTAATTTCTCACAGCGACCGTGCTATTGTGCGCCACAGGTGAGAAAACACATTTCCTCTACTGAGCCCCCATATGGTTCAACTCCCTCCCTAGCTACATCTCCAACTTGCCAAAAATTGGCTCCTTCAAAACAGCCCTTCGGAACCATATCTTTAATACCAGCTGTTGTAGGTGCAACTAACCCCCCTGTTGTAACCTGTGATACCCGCCTGCCTTGCTCCCTGGCTCGACAACGTCCACTGGACAGTCTCTCCCTCCCCCAGACCCACTCCTTCCCTACTAGGTCCAAACAGGGATGTAACCCGCTGTCTTCTCTGAGGACCTACTATATCCATGAGTGTAACTCACAATTTTGTAACACTATGTAACCTAAGTAACATACAAACTATTACATTATGTAACCTAAGTGTATCTATGTTAAATGTTGCTTTTAGTGCACTTGTAATGTTATCCTCTGTTTTAATCTGCAGTGTAATAACTGCCTTGATGTCTGGCCCCCCTGTGACGAGGTGCCTTTGTAAATGAGTCTCTGGCTTAAAGGTTGTAAACCCGATTTGTAATGAATAAATGAAGGCAGGATGTGAAAAATGACAGCTGTACTGTTCATAAGGATGTGTGAAAAAAGGCAATGTTGAAAATCTGGAGTGAAAATATAAAAAATTGTTGAAGTTACGAGTGTGCGTGGAAACTGCACAATGCACATTCATAACGCAGTAATTTTTTGGAATTTTTCACCAAATTTGCAACATGGGCTTTTTGGGACCCCATCTCATGAACAGTGGCACTGTCATTTTGTTACTTGGTCCCAAAAGATGATTCCGCGCAGTGACCGCAAAATCACTTTTTTGGGACCGAATAACGAGATGACAGTGCATGTGTTCATTAGATGGGGTCCCAAGAACCCCATGTTGAAAATGTGGTACCAAAATTCCTCAAAATGGCTGAGATATCCACCTAAGTTGAAACTCCCCATTGCCTGCCATTATAAAGCTTACCGCATTTTGTTCAGTTCTCGGTCAGCTTTTGAAGAGTTCAGACATGTTCATGCTCCACAGAAGATCGCAGCACTGGTCCTCCAGAGGTAAGTATGGGGTGAAGGGGGGTGCGGGAAGGTGGGGTGCACAGAGGGTGGGTGTGGGTTGGGGGAGAGGTGCGGCAGGATGACAAGGGACGGTTTTTTTTTCACAGCTAAAAAAAAGAAACCGGACTTCGGGGGACTGTTTTCTTTATTTACAGGTAAAAAATGATTTTGAGCACACTGGCATGGGCTTCCAGTTTTCCACAAGTTTGGGGGGGGGCATGATGCAGACAGAGATTGGGCAGCCATTGGCAAAGAAAGTGTGTGTGTGTGGGGGAACATGGAGTCAGTGGGATTAGGCCCCCGCTGGCAAACAAACTGAACTGGGGGACATGCCAATGTGGGGATTAGGTATCCCTGATGTCGACCTTGTGGGGATTGTGTGGCGGGCGGCAGGAACTGCCATATCTAATGGAATTTTTCACCAGGAAAGGCACGTAATGGAGCCTTGTCATCTGATGCGCCAATGAGGAAACTGCACCTCATTGGAGCAGCAGATTTCTTTCAACTCCATGGCTCTCTCTGAAACTGCTGTCATCACCAGCATGCTCGCTAATTGGTGACTGACGGAAGCACTCACGAAAGTGTTCCCTGCATTCGCCACAACAGTGACACACCTCTGAATGTGCTACTACCACAAGATGCTGCTTATGTATGCATGCAAGACAACATAAAAATACGGCTGAAGTTCAAAAAGGAGTAGTGGAAGAGGCAAAGGAGGGAAGGGTCTGCAAGCAATAGGAAAAATAAAGAATGTAAGGAGAATGGGAAGGAATGCAGGTGTAGGATCACAAAACAGCAAAAGAGGACCCATAACTAGTTGGAAGGGAGTCTGCTTTAATGCCAAGAGTCTGAGTAATAAAATCAGTGAGCTCTAAGCATTGGTGGCAGACACAGAGGTGAACCTTGTAACCATCACAGAAACTGGGGCCACAGAGAATAATGACTGCAACTTGTCAGTCCCAGGTTACACAATGTTTAGGCAGGATAGAAGGAAAGGCAAAGGGGAGAGTGTAGCCCTATATGAAGGGCAGGGCACAGAGGCTGTGGAGGATGGACACATCAGGAGGAACCAAAGGGGAAGCAGAGTCACAGTGGGTTCCCATAATGGTGCCCTCAGGCAACAAAATATGGGTGGGGTGATCTATTGACCACCAGGACACGTGGATGAGAGAGACAGGGAGCTTGGGGAAGAGTTGGCAGGGGGAGTGAAAAAGGGGAAGTGGTGGTGGGTGATTTGAACCTGATGGATATTGACTGGAACATTCCAGTGGCCAGATGCACTGGAAGTCAGGCATGTTAGATTTATTGCAGGACTGCCTTCTGGTGCAGCTGGTTAAGCAACCCACTAGACAAGTGGCCATTCTCAATTTGGTGCTCGTCAACTCAGATATGATGAGTGGAGTGAGGGTGGGGGAGCCACTGGGGTCCGGTGACCATAGCTCCAGTTGGGTCAGGCTGGTCCTCAGGACCAGAATGCCCCTATCAAACACTGAAATCTTAGATTTCAGAAGAGGAGACTTCAACTGGATGAGGGAGCTGGCCTGAGACAAAGTAACCAGGGTGGACAGCATCGGAGGTGTAGAGGAAAGGTGGGGGCAATCAAGGGGACTATTCTCGAGGCAACAAAGTTATGTAAGATAATTGTTACAAAATGAAACAGGTACAAGAGACCATTATGGTTCTCGGAAAGGGACAGAGAAGCAGTGAGGGACCTTCCACCAGGTACAAGAAAAAGTAGAGGGAGGAGGAATGGGAAGAGTACCAAATAAAAACTAGGGAAGCAAAGAGGATGGTCATGGAGGCAAGGCAGACATGGAACTGCATATTGCAGAGGGGGTCAAGGGTGAGGAAAAACAATTCCTCAGATACATTAAGGAAAAAGGAAAGCAGAGAGGAGGTATTGTTAGACTACATGAGGGGGGAGGGTACTGGAGGAAGATGAACAAAAAGCAGTCATCCTTACTGATTACTTTTGCTCTGTCTTCACAAGGGAAGACTGTGGGCCCCTGCCTGAAAGTGGCATCAAGGTGGCTGCCAGGAGCATTCCTGAAATGAGGCAGTCAGTACTTGCCAGAGAAAGGGTCCAGAAGGGGCTTGAAGTCCTAAAGGCTGATAAAGCCTCAGGGCTGGATGGGATACACCCAAGGGTGGTCAAGGAATTGGCTGTGAACTGACTGAACCCCTAGTAGGCCTATTCATTAGCTTAAAACAAACAAGGGTAGTTCTAAAAGACTAGAGGGTAGCATACATAGTTCCACTACAAAAGGGAGAACAAGGAGCAACTGGGGAATTACAGACCTGTCAATCTTACCTCTGTAGTAGGTAAACTGCTGGTGTCACTGATCAGAGAGGGCCTTGGGAGCCGGCCCGGTGGCACTGAGGGCTGAGGCGTTGGTGCCTTACCTCGTGCTATGCCGGCGACCCGTGTTTGGGAACAAGCACGAGCCATCGGGGTTTGGCAGGGGAGGAGAAGGACTGAGTATCCGATGGACCGCTCTCCTTCTCTGGGAAGGGGGGTTAGATACATAGATACATAGATACATAGATACATAGACAGTGTCGGCAGATAAGGGCCTATGGCCCACCCAGTCTGCCCATTTGAGCTTGTAAGTTCAGTTTGTTTTCCTAGAAGTCTGTTGCCCCTTACCCCTGACCTCTAGAATTCCTTTATGTCTATCCCATGCATTCTTAAATCCCGTGATTGTTTCAGCCCCCACCACTGGGGGGTTTTAGGTGGTCGGTGCTTGTTGGCCCCCTGGCAGAGGCTGGAGGACAGGGCACCGCACCACAAGTAGCGGAGGAGTTGAGCCAGACGCCTGGAGGGAGCGCGGATGCAAGGCCCACTCTGCTGACGCCATGGCACGGTCCCGACTCCTGGGAGAACAGGAGAAAAGTCACTGCCATGCAGGATGGCGGATGGCGCCTCGCAGGCTCTGCCCTTGGCTAGCCTGGCGCTGGCCATCTAATCGAAGCCTCAGTGGGGACTTCATTCCCCTCCGCCCCTGAGAGGTAAGCCTGGGCCAGGTCACATCGGCTGGTGAACGCCGGGGACGGGCTGAAGCCCCGATAACGCCGTGGTAAGAGAGAAAAAGGAATAACTACAAAAAAAAAAAGGAGGGCCTTGTGGGCTACCTAGAGAGCAACAGTCTACAGGATAATAAACAGCATGGTTTTGTGGCAGGGAGGTCTTGTAAGACCAACCTGATAGTTTTCTTTCACTGAGTAAAAAAAGTAGTAGATAAGGGACATTACGTGAATTTACTCTACTTTGATTTCAGGAAGGCATTCGACTCGGTACTACACAGAAGATTGCTGAAGAAGCTGGAAGACCTGAATACCACTAGAGAAATAGCTAAATGGGTAGGAAACTATTTGAAGAAGAGATAGAGCATGATCGTAAACAGGGTCAAATAGGAAGAGAGGAAAGTTGCAAGTGGGGTGCTGCAGGGATCCATCCTATATGTTTATCAGCAACATTGGAGAGGGCATGTGGGGTGAATTGTGTCTCTTACAGATGACACAAAGCTCTGCAGTAGATAGTGAATAAAAGATAAGGGAGATGCAGAGGGATCTACAAAGGCTAGAGAGGTTACCTAAGGTCTGGCAGCTGAAATTCACGGCTAAAAAAATGCAAGATTCTGCACCTAGGGGAAGAAAACCACAGGACAGATGAGGAGGGGTTAAAATGAGCACTACGGCATTGGAAAAGGACCTGGGAGTCATCATTAGGGACTCTCTCAAACAATATAATCAGAGTAACAAAACCTATAGTAAGGCTAATAGGATGCTGGAGTGTATCGGAAAGGGTACTGACTACAGGAAAAAGGAGGTACTACTACCTCTATATAGGTCACTGGTGAGACTGCACTTGGAATACTGTGCTCAGTTCTGGAGTCCTCCGGAAGGACAGGGACAGGGTGGGGACAGTGCACCGCAGGGTGACCAAGATGATTCTAGGCCAACAGGGCAGATTTTACGAAGATCTTCTCAAGGCACTGAACATGTAGTCAATGGAGACCAGACACAAGAGGGGAATATAACAACGTCAATATCCTGAAGGGAATACACAATGTGAGTTTTGGGGAACTATTTAGCAGGAGTACAGAGACAAGAACCTGAGGTCACAAGTGAAAAATGGTGGGAGGAAGGTTTAAGAGGGATGTGAAGAAGCTCTATTTTATAGAAAGGGTGGTAAAGAAATGGGGCAGACTGCCAGTGGGGTTGTGGGTGCCAAGACCTAAATGGTTTCAAGCACAGCTGGAACCAAGTGAAGGGTTTGGTGATTGCTCAGGTTGTTAGCAGTAGGAAGGGGAGCAGGGTGGTGGACTGGGACGGATAAAACCCCATATGGACAGTAGGTACTGGGGCAGATAAGGAACTCCAGGCAGACTAGATGGACAGTTGGCCTTTTTTATGTCATTGTCTGTGTTTCTGTGTTTCTAACCTTGACTGTAACTAATGCACCAATGATCATGATTATAACTTTTATTAATTTTAATTTGGATTTAGATATTGTAACTACCTGTGTTGCTCTGCTGCTGTTATGCCTCCTTTGGACCCTCTTATATACTACAGTGGCTCAGTACATAGCGCGCTCATCTCTGGGGCTGGAAGATCAGATGGTCATGGATTCTATCCCCACACAAGGCATTTGGGGTACTATCCATAAGTGACACTGTAGTGCAGAACGAGAGGGGTGCTGCACTGTTCAGGCACCATCTTTTGGATGAGATGCTAAACCGAGGTCCCTTCTGCCCATCTCTGGTCACTGTCCAGGTGGAAGTAAAAGATCCCATGGCACTTATCAATGAAGAGTGTGGGGGGGGGGGCAGTGTCATAGCCAATATCCTCATCAATAAAAATAGGTCCATGTAACCCTCTCCCTGGGACAATCCTAGATACAAGCTATCTCAGTTTAGTGTGCCTTTCCTGGTCAAAAATTGTGTATTTCCTATACAAGACTATCATGGGATACGCAGTGGTAAACCCAAGATAAATGTATTTATTTATTTATTTATTTGGATTTTGTTAACTGGGTAGGCTCACTGAGACTAAATACCTCTTTTTCAGGAGCGACCCAGAATTAATTACATTCAGCAGTCATTTATTTATTTATTTATTACACATAAGATCCTTTAAGCAGAGCCTATTTCAAAGGGTCTAGGGTCATATAGAACAGAAGAGCATAGATACAGTTATTTTACAACAGAAAAGCAAGGATACAGGTGTTTTTTTTTTTTTTACAATAATATGGCAACAAGTGATACATATATACAGGAATGATTAACTTGTCAGAGCACAGTGGAGTAACATAGCAGGTTAGACATAACCTGAGTAATGCAATATGGGTGTACTGGATACGGCTTGGCATAAGAATGGAAATTGCTGATTTATAAATGTATAAATACAGATAGTCCATGACATTAAGATGTGGCTAACAATGAGGAATAACAGGGTACAGACAGTATTAGCAAACAATCTGCAGTTGTTACAAAGTTGAGACATATTGACAGACTTAAACTATACAGACTTTAACATGAGAAATTAAGAAGGTAAAGCAGTAAGGTAACATCAACAACCAGTAGCCTGTGCAAGACAATAGGTTAGGCCAATGATCTTACAGTGGTAAATGGTGGGGGACTCAGTTGGGACAAGTACACTGACTGTACACGAGGACTATGCCCCTGAGGGAGGATTTGAAGGACTTGTGATTGGTGCAGCCCTGAATGTCAGCTGGGAGGTTGTTCCACAGCTTAGGAGCCACTAAGGCAAAGGACCTTAAGCTGCCAGCTGTTGCAGTTCTAGGTGTAGTATTATGTAGGCGGCATTGCCACCCTGTGGACATTCTGGGTATTGCACCCTAATATGAAAAGCTATGATGCAATAGCTGCAGACTGGGCATGTGCAAATCTGATTAAACAAGAATGGCTAACTTATTGTATCACCTGAAATCACTACATGGTGTCAGAAGTAAAATATCACAGAAAAATGGACTTGCTTGAGTCACCTGGTGCTTTAAGCTTGTGGGAGAATGTTTCTGACAACTGGAGGAGATGGAAGCAGCAGTTTCAAGTTTACCTTATAGCTACAGAAGCATATAAAAGGTCAGAGTAAGTGCAGTGTGCTGTGTTTCTCCATCTAGTAGGAGAAGAGGCACTAGAAGTTTCCAACATCTTCCAGTCTGAGGCCGAAGAACAGGACAAACTAGAGGTACTTACAAAGAAGTTTGAGCAGTATTGCAATCCTAGGAAAAATATAATATTTGAAAGACATAAATATAACACTTGCTCACAAGGCAGCAATGAAAGTATAGATCATTATGTGACTAAGTTAAGGTTACTAGCACAGTCATGCGAATATGAGGAACTGTGTGAATCTCTCATCAAGGACAGAATAGTCTGTGGAATACCGTCAGCTCAGCTCTGTGCAAGATTTTTTTTTTTCCAGATTCATTTTATCCTCCTACCTCACTGGTCCCTTAGGTCTCTCTCAGGTGTGGTCGTCGGATTGGTCTTTCCAGCTCTGCCTTAGATTCTCTCCATGCCAGTTCTCTGGAGTGACCTTCCCTGCCTCCACATCTACCGACCCCCCCAAGCCCCTTGGCTCTAAGCACACTGAGGTGGGGCCGTGTATTCCTCTTCTGACGCTCTCTCTATAATCTGGACGGGGCTGTCAGAGTGTGGAGGAGGGCCAGAGACTGGCTGGGAGTAACACGGTGATGAGTGTGGGGACCGTCCACTGGACCCACTGTCGCCTACCCGGGTGCCAGGGCCTTTTTCCATGTTCTGTTGCCTCGGGAATGCGGATGTGCAATGATGTCCAGCGCAACGTGGGCACGCTTCCACATCCACTTGCAGGATGTCCGCCATCGCTTCCTTACCCCAGTGTGTGCTCCACGTCTGCTGCAGTCTTCCAGCCTCCACTGGGAGCTGCTAGAGCAGTAAGGAGCACCGGCCCACCACCCCAGGAGAGAAGAGCAGTCCTCTGGACACTCAATCCTCTCCTCCCCTGCTGACCCCCAGTGGCCCGAGTCCATTCCCGAACCCGGGTCACTGGCGTGGCACAAAGTGTGGTGTCCAGCACCTCAACCGTCAGCACCATGGGCCTGGCCCTGCACAAGATTGTTAAGAGAGGATAATCTAACTTTGCAAAAGGCCATTGATATCTAGAGCGGCAGAAATAACAGAAACTCAGATGCAAAAAACGGATGAGCTTGAGACCAGTGTATTGCATGCCATAAAACAGAAAACTGTTACTGAAATAAAGAGTACAAGTAACTGACAGAATTTCAGTAGTAAAAGCCCTGGTGAAAAGCTGGAAAATGAATGTTCAAACTGTGGTTCACAGCACAAGTTCAGAAATTGTCCTGTGTTTGGTGAGTCATGTAGAAAGTGTAATGGAAAAAATCATTTTGCATGCATGTGTAGGATCGAAAGGGTCTCTGCGATAGTAGCATGACAATCAGAAAGTGAAACTGAGGACTTTTTCATTGGAACTGTGACTGCAGACAGTGCTGTTGCAGTGAGTGAACAGCATGCAGAACTAACTATAAATGGTTATTGAGTGAGATTCAAGTTAGATATGGGAACACAGGTGAATGTAATTCCAAATTGAGTTTACAAGGAACATAATCGTTGACGGCAGATAAGGACCGCAAGGCTCATCAAGTCTGCCCATTTCTTTTTCTACCTTATGAATGTGCCATTGGCCTTTGCTCTGTCAATGGCCTATCTATTCATACGCATCTGTATTGCTCCCTTATGCCTATCCCATGCTTGTTTGAAGCCCTGCACTGTATTCATATCCACCACTTCTTGAGGTAGGCCGCTCCATGCATCCACCACTCTTTCTGTGAAAAAGAACTTCCTCACATTACCCCTTAATCGGCTTTCCTCTTATCTCATGCTGTGTCCTCTTGTCCTGCTATTTTGCTATATTGAAACATGTTAGACTCTTTCACCTTGTTAATGCCCTTAAGGTGTTTGAATGTTTCGATCATATCACCTCTGTCCTTCCTCTGCTCTAAGGTATACATATTGAACTCCGTTAATCTGTCCTCATATGTTTTCTGATGCAGTCCCTGCACCATTTTGGTTGCCCTTCTCTAGTCTGCCTCGATTTGGGTAATGTCCTTGTGAAGATGTGGCCTCCAGTACTGCACGCAGTTCTCCAGAGGGGGCCTAACCAGTGTCCTGTAAAAAGGGATTATTACCTCCCTCTTCTGACTTGTGATACCCCTACTAATACACCCCAACATCCCCTTAGCCTTACCTACTGCTTTAGTGGTCTGCTTGGATGATTTCAGGTCATCGGTGATGATGATGCCTAAGTCTCTTTCTTCCCTTGTGACTGCCAGCAACTCCCCTCCCACCCTATAGGTGGCATCAGGGTTTCTTTTCCCTATGTGCATGATCTTGCACTTCTTTGCATTAAACCCCAGTTGTCACTCTTCGGACCATTTTGGTAGTTTATCCAGATCTCTTCTCATTCTGCCCACACCATCTGGATCATCTACTCTGTTGCAGATCTTGGTGTCATCTGAAAACAGACAAACCTTACCCTCCAGACCATCTGCAATGTCACTGATGAAGATATTGAAGAGGACTGGCCCCAGGACTGATCCCTGTGGTACCCCACTTGGTATCAAATACCAAGAATGGAAGAAATAAATAAAAGGTAGCGAAAGAATCACCAATACAAAAGTGCGCCTGACAAGCTACAGGGGGCAGTAAATTCCCATCTTTGGGAAAGTAAGTTTCCTATGTATACACAAAGGTACATCTGAGCATTTAGAGTTCTATGTGATGGGACAAGATATATATGAGCCAGTGCTGGGTCTTAATGCATGTGTGGCCGTCAACATTGTGCAGTTAGTGATGGCTGTGAATAAAGACATATACAGTACCACAGTAGCTATGATCAGCTGGTACAAGACTATGCAGATGTTTTTCAGGGTATTGGCTGTCTGGAGCACAGATATATTAATGTAGACCCAATGGTAACTCCCATCATGCATGCACCTAGAAAGGTCCCAGCAGCAGTTTGAGACAAGCTGCGCCAGGAACTTGCGAGAATGGTGAAAAACAACATCACTGAACCCATTCACAGACCAACAGACTGGATAAGTTCACTTATCATAGTGAAAAAGCCTAATGGAAGTTTGAGGGTGTGTGTGAATCACAAAGAACTTAACAGAGTGGTGCAAAGAGAGCACTGTCAAATACCAAGAATGGAAGAAATAGCCAGCAGATCGAATGGCGCCTCAGTGTTCAGCATTTAAGATGCCAATTCAGGTTTTTGGCAAATTCTTTTGACTACAGAGTCTACTGACCTCATGAAGTTCAATACCCCTTTTGGCAGGTATACATTCCTATTTTTGCTGTTTGCAGTTTGGGATTAGTTCAGCTCCTGAAGTTTTTCACTGCACTGCTCAAGAAATTTTTCAAGATATCTCAGGAATGGGGATTTACATTGGTCATCTGCTGGTATGGGGCAGTACGCCAGAGGAGCATGACCACAGACTGCGACAAGTGCTACAGTAAGCACGGGAACAACATCTAAAGTTTAACAAACGTGTCAGCTGGGGGTGACAGAGATCAAATACATTGGACATGTACTTAGTACTGCTGGTTTAAAAATAGATGACAGCAAAGTAGAAGCTATTATAAAACTGCCAACTCCAGCAAATACAAGATCTGTTAGGCACTCCCAAACACACCAGGCCTTTAAGAATGGGCTTTGTACCCTCCTCATGGTCTCTGACAAATGCACATATACTGATCTGTAGCAAAATCATATAATATGTCTTTCTTCTACAGACCTTTGCAGTTAACTATTTGACTGCTTCATTATTGAATAATTCTTGGGTGAGGTTCATTGTTTTGATGTTTTGCACTGCTGTAACTGCTGTAACCACTGAATTTGAATCAGTAGTCTTGCTTTACTGTGTATGGAATATTGTACTGTTTTGTTTTGTCACCTGTAATTTGCTTTTTCCTCTGTTTGTTTTTCTCCTGGGTCATGCCTGAAAATAGCCACAAGTCTTTGTCTAGTGCAATTACCCGGTAAACAAAAACTAAATAAATAAATTGATCACATCAAAAGCTTTCGACAGATTGGGCGCGAGCATGGCATGGAGAAAGATGGACGCTTAACTCAAATGCAGCTGATCATTGCTTCAAAAATCTTATTAAATAGCTATGATAAAGAGTGAGAACAAGTGGGAAAGTGGTGGTTCCATCCTCGGAACACGCCAACAGCTGTGCGCCGATCATTAGGGTGCCAGTCTGCAATTTCTCCCCGCCCCACCTTAGCCCTCCCCAGCTAATGATTCTAACTCTGGGGGGAGCGGACCTCGGGAAGGGGGTGGAAAATTGTGGTTTTTGGCACCCTAATGATGCAGTGGCATCATACTAAAGGCACATCTCCCCCTCTTTTGGTCCCTATAGAAGGACACACAGTAGGAGTGGAAACTCTCTAGTTCCTATTATATACTAAACCATTGCCAAGCCATTACAAGCTCCCTACCATCTCCATATCATTGCTTTACTGACAGAAAATAACAAGATCCATTGATGTCAAGGATGCTCCACTTGTGATGGTACCTCTATGGGATAACCCCATGATTGCAGTTGATAAGAGACTGAGCCACTGGCCCTCATGGCACCATGCCGGCATCCAAACTGTACAGGACTTGTGCTCCCCGGGACACCCTGTGCTCAAGTCATTTCAGGAGCTGTGCCAGGAATTCCAACTCCCTCACAAGGACTTCTGGAGATACCTTCAGATTAGGGTAGCAATTATGCCACACTTAAGGCATGCCCCTAACCCCCAGACACACCCTGTATTAGTAGATCTCCAGTCAGTCATAGCTCACACTCAAAAGAGGAAGGGCTGGTCGGATCTACAGGTGCTTAATGGACAAAGACACTGCCCCTATGATACATAGTAAAGAGAAATGGGAACAAAAACTTAACATCACTATCCTGGACACAGAATGGCAAGCCTGTAGGTCAAGGGCCCACATTGCTTGCAGCAATACGAAAGCGCAGCTGATTCAATTAAAACTTCTGCACCATTGGTACAGAACCCCACTTTTTCTTTACCAGAAATGAATCCTTCCTGACAATAAGTGTTGGAGATGTCACAGTAGCCCTGGCTCCCTATCCCTATACTATGGTCTTGCCCACTAATCTGTCCATTTTAGGGTCAGATCGCTAAGTTCTGCCAATTAATATTCTACCCTCAATTGCCATGGACGAACCCTTTGCCATCACTGGTATGGCGAAATCCCTTCAGCATGGTCATTCCTGCCTCATTCACAAGGGAATAAGTGCAATGATAGCACCAAAATGACTCCTACTTAGAAATTGGTGTTCACCAACTATACCATCCTTCAACAAGTGGCTACACACCATCAACCAAGTGGCTCTGATGGAACACCTCTTACATGTTGCCATAAATAAAATGCAACAATACAATGACACATGGGCCCCCTTCTTGCGTCTCCTAAACCACAATGGATGACTCGGCTTATGGGCTCAACACAAGGTAGTTTAGCCTACACCTAAGTAGACGCGGGTCGAGGGATATAGACTCAGTACCTCCCCCCAAACTCCTCCACCTTATTTGCATAAATGTATGTACAGTTTGACCCTCTACTTATGCTTGTATACATATGCAATGAACACCTGTATTATGTTTCTACCATCTTTATATCACAACTGTTGTAAAATTGAAAACTGTTAAACACAAAGTTTAATGCAAAAAAAAAAAACAACACAATTTTTATGATTGTTTACATTCTGTAGAGGCAGCAAATGCATCTAGTTGTTTGATTCTGATTCCTTTTTTCTCTTTAAAAGTGAAAAACAGATTGCCAACTGTACTGGCGTTACCACACAAAAACATGTCTGCTTACATTCATTGATCACCTTTCACTGCATTTTTTCTGGATTTGAGAACACTCTCAACACAACCTAGCCGCTCGAGATGTAGTGGGGAGTAGAGGAGACTATTGCATCATGAGTGGCTGCACTGTTTGGGGCATTCATAATGTTCAGGAAGTATGCAGTAAGAACTGATCAAAGATTTGAAGCAAAACAATGCACGATACAACTACACCACTACCATGCATTTCAGTACTACTAAGAAAAGAAGCAAATAAAACAACCAGCAACATCAATGAATTTTAACCAGCAATATTAATGCATTTTAGAGAAGATAAATGATCATAAAATGTGGTTTTCAACTAGAAATAATATGATGCAAAAAGGGTTGACAGTGTCACTTTAAATGTGTTGTCTAATATCACTGAAAATTCAGTAAAGATATTTTTCCAAAAAAAAGAAACTATTGAAAAGGTTGAAATGTTGAAAAAGAGGGCTCTGTTTGTAATCTGCTAAGGATGGGTGGCCAGCCGGCCTCCATAGTTCTTCTGCCTGGGCTATCACAATAGCAAAGTCCTGCCCAGGGCTTCTCCCTCCATCCCTGGCATCAACACAATTTTCCCAGTTGCGAGGCCAAAACCTCAGTGGTTACTCAAAGTTTTGTAGCTTCACAGATACCTCAGATGTCTGAAGATGGAACAGGCAAAATGGATGGACATGCTTTCAGCTGGAGATAACGCTTTCCCAGTTGTTGTTTGGTGTTCACTCACCAGTCTCGGTTCTTTCACACTCCGTTTCAGGCTGCAGGTGCAGTGGGTCCAGGGATCCTGAAGCAGGCAGTGGCCTTCTCAGTCTCTAGATCATTGTGGCAGCTCAGGCCCCAGTGGGGAAAGTCACTGGTGGGGCAAGAAAACCCCAGCTCCAATCTTCGCCTTTAAAAATTGTAGTTTTTATCAAAACTTTTATTTTTCTTCACAAAGAGTCAGTTGCTGGGATTCCAGATTTCCTTTAGTCTGCCAGGCCTGCAGTGCCTGGCAGACAGTGGCTCACTGGTTCACAGCTCCTTTTCACTGTCTCACACTGGCAGAACTGGCCTTGATTCCTGGGAACAGCCCCTTTTATATGGTATGAAACTTGACACCCCATTGGTCAGGCTTCATCCTGGGTAAACAGTCTTTAGAATGTTAACCCAGCCGTGCTGGATTTACGTACAAGCAGAAATGCAATGCAGGCTCCTGACTGGCTAAAATTTGTGGGCAAATCTAGTGCTGATCTCTGATCCTCTCCCAAAAGTCTTTGCAGGGCAGGGGAGACATGGGGGCTGTCATATTTGCTTACATCACTGCCCCAGCTGCAGCAGCTTGCTGACACTTTAAGACCCTGGAGGCTGCTTTTGCCTTGCCCTGGCCCTGCTGCCAGTTCTGAGGCCAGGGAGGTACTTTATCAAATATGCATTTCACCTGTTTTACGGATGGGGGCTGTGTTGTGGGAGGAAACCTTGGAGCTGCTATACCAGTGATGGTACGCATGCACAGTTTGCTCTTTTGCTGTTCCCATCCCGCTGCCTGCCCTGGGCCAGGAAACACTGTTTTGATATGCCTGATGGCATGACTGATTCCCGGTCCAAGCTCCGCTACCTATTCTGGATCTAGACCCTTGCTTGGAGGGAGCGCATGGCCTGGTTTAGAAATCAGAGCTATGGCTCCGTCTCAGAGCAACCATATATGTGTGACTGCTCCGCCTCCTCCACCAGTGGCAGGTCTATGTTTCTCCTCAACCCCGCTGCTTGTCCTGGGGTTGGAGAATCTCCCATCTGGTCTTGGCCCAAGAAGGTAGTACATGGGGGCAGAGACATGGATGAGCTGTGCAGCTCCAGCCATGAAGATTTCAGTGAGCCCCTGGCTTGGATGCCCCAGGGCTCCTGGGCACAACCATCACTGACCTGCTGGTCAGTAACAGTCCTGGGGACTAAAGAGGGAAGGCAGGATAAAGGCATAAGGAGAGGAGAAAACAGTTACAGGAAAGCCCCAGATTTTTTTGGGGGGGGGGGCTTATGCAAGTGTGTGTTGACACCTATAAGCCAATGGCAGATTTATTTATTTAAAATATGTTGACTAAGAGAGGCTTGTTTCCAGTAATGTTATTTATTGATATGTTCTATTATTATATTTCCTGTATTATTTATTTTTTAAATCAATAACAATTTATAAAGTAAAATAAAAAGACCTTGCTTCCTGGTGCAAGTTGGGCAGTGGGTGATACAAGAGGGATAAAACAGAATAACAAATAAAGGCACAAATGCAGTGTAACATAAGCAGAATAGCAGACAGGTGCAAAATACGATGTTTACAGCAATTACAGAGGTGATATGTGTTAAGTCTTACAAGTAATGCTGAAGGAAGGGGTGCAGTGGTATAGATGGTGTGGCTAGCTACAACAGCAGGGTAGAGAGAAATGTGTTAAGTAAAGCAGTTTATGTGTGAGGAAGGAGGACGAGAGACAAAGAGGGGAAGGGAGATTGCTACAGAGAGTTGAAAAGATGGATAGAAAAGGCAGACTGACCAGTGGAGGACTTGCAACAAGAGATGAGGAAAGAATGAGTGTCAGAGGAGTGCCAGAGAAGGAGGATAGGATAGAGAAGTGAAGGAAAGAAAGACAGACTGGAGAGAATGGTGGCAGACACAATTTAGACAGGAAAGAAAAGCAGTGAGATAGCTGACGGGCTTTATGAGGGTGGATGAGGTTAAGATAAAGGCGTCAGTGAGGGTTTGGCATTAACGGCAAACTAACAGGAGTAAAAAAGGGGATCCAGTCTGGCAAGGTTCAATTTAGGGGCATCACTGTAGACCACATCTGCGTAGTCAAACACCGGCAGGATCATTTTAAGGCTAATCTCATGGTGGACAAGGAATGGAATACAGAGTTTGTTGTTTTATAGTGGGCCAGGTCTTGAGGGGAATGCATGGCATCAGTGTGAGTGGAGAAACTGAGGTTATGGTTCAGCCATATGCTAAGATATTTGAAGTGGGTTACTACTTCAAGTAGGGTGCTGTCTACAGTTCTGAAGGATATGCTGGAGCCTCTCTAGTCTCTGCTTAGTCCCAAAGGTCATGGAAACAGTCTTTTTGTCATCAAGCAAGGGTCCTGGATTTTCAGGGGGCTGACTTCGGAAAGATGAGACAGGGAAGTGGTGAGTAACTACAGGCCTGTCAGCCTGACATCAATGGTTAGGAAGATAATGGAGTCACTCTTAAAGGAGCACATAATGAGCTACCTTGAGGGGAGAGAGCTGGTTGATACCAGGCAGCATGGATTTACCAGAGGGAGAGCCTGCCAAACAAACTTAACAGAGTTTTTTGACTGGGTGACGGGGGTGATGGACCGTGGATGTGGCCTATGTGGACTTCAGGAAGGCTTTCAACACTGTTCCTCATAAAAGGCTATTGAGCAAACTGGGCAGTCTTGGGGTAGGACCAGCCATAGTTAAGTTGATCGAAAACTGGCTCTCAGGTAGGACCCAGAAGATGATGGTAAACAGTGTGCTCTCTAGCGTGGAGAGGGTGACAAGTGGGGTACCACAGAGGTTGGTCTTGGGCCCGGTCCTAATCAGTGTCTTCATTGGAGACATTTCAGTAGGGCTGGAGGGGAAGGCGGACTTGTTCGCAGATGACACAAAGATTTATAACAGGGTGGACACACCAGAGGGTGTTGGCAGGGTGTTGGAGGACCTTAAGAAGCTGAAGCAGTGGTCCAAGGTGTGGAGACTGGGGTTTAATGCGGGGAAGTGTTCAATTGTTCAGTTATGCATTTGGGGCATAAGAACCCTAAGGCAAAATATTTGTTCTGAGGGGAAGTAATAGCAGCCACAGAGCAGGTTAAGGACCTCAGTGTCATCATCACTGCTGATCTCAAGGTGACAACACAATGTCAAAAAGGCGGTAGGGAAAGACAACAAAATGCTGGGATGCATAGGGCGGGGTATTGCTAGCAGAAGGAGGGAGGTCATTGTGCCCCTGTATAAGACGTTGGCCAAGCCTCACCTTGAATACTGTGTCCAGTACTGGAGACCACATCTGAAAAAGGACATTGAGATGGATGAGGCTGTCCAAAGGAGGGCCACCAGAATGATTCAGTGCTGCATGGGAGGGCATATAAGGACAGACTGAGGGATCTAAATATGTACTCCCTGGAGGAAAGGAGGGAGAGGGGGACATGATTGAGACGTTCAAATATCTAAAGGGGTTGAACAGGGTGTAGGAGGCAAGCTTATTTCAAAGGAAAAAGGGATCAGCAAGTAGGGATCATGGCATGAAGCTCGAGGGAGGAAAATGTAGGGGAAATACAAGAAGAAAAATTACTCACCTTAGTAATTATGTTTCTTCTAATGGAGTCTTGCTGTATTCTGACAATATGCAGTTAGCCCCAGCACTTGAACTGCTCCAGAGATGTAAGAGTTAACTTTATGCTGAGAGCATAGAGCGTTGAGCTCATGCTCGGTTCAAACTTCTGTCTGCTGCACTTTCAAGTGTAACCGTCAGATTCTTAAGAGTCAAGACTAACTAAGTACACCCATAGTGTGGAAATTGTAAAAAAGCTCTAGCCCTAAGGGCAACCAAAAATTTTGGAATCCCAAAAGACTCAAGTCAAGAACCTCAAAACAAAAAACTCAGGTAGTGAACTTTGCATAACTTTAAAATGACAACAATGAAGATCCACAATGCCCAGCTCCTCAAAAACGAGAGGGCATCAATACACCTCTGGGGTGCAGCACTGTACCTGCCAGCCCACTTTCCCAAAAACTAGGTTCTGAGAGGGGAGGCGGGGGGAGATCAGAATACAGCAAGACTCCATTAGAAGAAATGTAATTACTAAGGTGAGTAATTTTTTCTTCAAACAACATGAAGTCTTAATGTATTCTGACAATATGCAGACTACCAAGCAGTACCTCCCAGGAGGAGGGTACAGAACCTACTTAAGAAATAGGCTCTGCAGCACTGCTGTACCAAACGTAGCATCACTCCTAGCCTGGTTGTCAAGGGAGTAATGCTTGGTAAAAGTATGAACTGTTTTCCAGATGGCTGCTTTACATATCTCTAAAAGTGGAATATCTCTGGCCACAGCCAGAGAAGCAGCTGTACCTCTAGTTGAATGAGCCATCAGGCCTGAGGGGGGGTACCTTGCCTAGCTTTTCATAGCAGAATTTTATGCAAGAGACAATCCACCTGGCAATAGTCATTTTAGTAGCTGGTTTGCCCTTTCCCACTTCACCATAAGTGAGAAACAACTGAGAACAGTCAAATCTAAGTGCCTTAGTGCGCTCAATGTAAATAGCTAAGTGACCTTTTAACATCCACGCTGTGTAATCTTCTGTCTCCTGAAGAAGAATGATCAGTGAAAAACACAGGAAGGGACATAGATTGGTTCAGATGAAAATCTGAAACCACTTTGGGTAAGAACCTCCTGTTGGTTCTAAGGACCACCTTATCTGTATGAAAAGAGATAAAATCAGGCTCCACTGACAGAGCTTGTAATTCACTGATACACCTGGCAGAGGTAATGGCTACCAGGAACACAGTTTTCCAAGTCAAGTACTTAAGTTCTGCTGAGGACAAAGGATCAAAGGGTGGTTGCATGAGCTGAGCAATGCAAACATTAAGATCCCGAACAGGGGTAGGATCCTTAAAAGGGGGATTAGTATGAAGTAATTCCTTGAAAAATTTACGGAACACAGGGTGGGAAGCTAAGGAAGAAGGCTTCCCTACTAACAAAAATGCAGAAACAGCCGATAGATGCACCTTGAGGGTAGCTGGTCTGAGGCCTAAACCATTGAGATGAACCATATAGTCCAGAACTGCTGACAAGTCAGCAGAGTCTGGTAATATCTGTTTACTAGAACACCAAATACCAAACCTTTTCCATTTGGAGTTATAGGTTTTTCTAGTAGCAGGTTTACAAGAAGCCTTGAGAATGTCCAGAACCCCCTGAGACAGATTCATATTTGCATATTCTAGCTCTTCAAGAGCCAAGCTTTGAGATTGAGAGACTGAAGACTGGGATACCAAATTCTCCCCTGAGAGGAGGTTAACAGATTGTGTCTCTTGGGAAGAGCCAATGGAAGATGGATCGCCAGAGACAGCAAGAGAGGATACCAAAGCTGCCTGGCCCAGTCTGGCGCAATCAGGATCACCTTGCAAGAGTGTGACCTTATCTTGACCAGAACTCTGAACAATAGAGGAAAGAGGAGAAAGGCATACAGAAATTTCCCCGACCAATCCAACAGTAGAATATCCAGGGGGACTGAGCCCAATACTGGAGGTCTGCAACAAAAGAGAGGAAGTTGATGATTGCCTGGGGCTGCAAAAAGGTCTATCTGAGGAGTGCCCCATCTTAGAAATATCACTTTTAGCACTAGAGGATCCAGGGACCATTCCTGAAGGCCCTGAGAAATCCTGCTCGAAGCATCTGCTAACACATTGTCCTTCCCTGGAAGGTGGACTGCTACCAGGGATGTCTGTAGAGAATAGGCCAGAGACCAGACTTTCATGGCTTCTGTGCACAAGGCCGTCGACTGAGTGCCTCCCTGCTTGTTGATGTACCACATGTTGGTGGTGTTGTCTGTTCTCACCTGAACCACCTTGTTTTGTACTGCCTTTGTGAAAACTTGTAAGGCTAAGTATACTGCCCTGAGTTCCAGAAGGTTGATATGAAGGAGAGACTCCTGAGGGGACCACACTCCTTGTGCTGTGAGGGCTCCCAAATGAGCCCCCACCCCTCGAGAGAAGCATCTGTGGTCAGAAGCACAGAATAAGGCTGAGACACAAAGGGGACTCCTTGTCTGAGGTTGTCCTGATCTAGCCACCACTGGAGAGCATGGATCAAGGTCTGAGTTACTGGAATCAGTTTGGTGAGAGGGTCTTTTTTCTGGGACCAAAATGCCCTCAGGTGAAACTGGATATCCCTCATTTGAAATCTGGCCCCTAGAATCATTGCAGTGGCGGCTGCCATGTGGCCCAGTAGTTGGAGGAAATGTCTTGCTGGACGAGAGACCTGGAGATGAAATGAGGAAGCTAGGTCTGTAAGGGCCTTTACCCTTGACAAGGGAAGAAAGGCCTTTGCCTAGACAGTGTCCAACTCCACCCCTATGAAGGTAAGGAGCTGCACTGGTTCGAGAACTGACATTGGAAGGTTGAGGAGGAATCCCAAGGAAGTGAGCACTTCCTGGATCACTTGTAGATTTGACTTGACTTGGTCTGGAGACTGCCTCACAATGAGTCAGCCATCGAGATATGGGAAAATAGAGATGTTCTGTCTCCTTAAAAAAGCTACTACTACTGCTATTCATTTTGTAAAGACCCTTGGTGCTGATGTTAGCTCAAAAGGCATTGCCCCGAACTGGTAATGACCTGAGGGCAGTTCGAATCTGAGATACTTTCTGTGGGAGCACCTGATGGGAATGTGAAAGTAGGCATCTTTGAGGTCTAGGGAAGCTAGCCAGTCCCCTGGCCTTAGAGAGGAAAGAATTATTCCCAGAGTCACCATTTTGAACTTTGGCTTCAGTAAATGCTTGTTTAAGTATCTTAGGTCTAGGATGGGCTGCCACTCCCCTGTCTTTTTTGGGGTAAGGAAGTATCTGGAGTGCAGACCTTTGCCCTGAGGGACATAGGAACTCTCTCTCTATGGCTCTGAGAGCTAGCAGAGAGGAAACCTCTGCCTCTAGGGCAATGGTTTCAGAGATGTTTGCAGGTGGAAAAGACTTGACCCTCAGCTTTGGGAACATTTTGAAGCTGAGGGCCAGTCCTTGGCTTACTACCTCCAGGACCCACTTGTCTGAGGTCACAGACTTCCAGGCCTGGAAGTAGTAAGCCAGCCTGCCTCCTACAGGGATTGGGAAGTCGACCCGGGCTGACTCCTCAGGGTGTCTGCTTGGCAGGAGCCTTAGGCTGAGAGGTGGATGCAGCCCTGCTCATCCCCCTTCTACTTCTCCCTCTAAAGAACCCCCTCTGGGAAAAAGGAGAGGAGCCTGTACCTGGTAGAAAGGCCTGTGAAAAGGCCTGCCCCTGCCCCTAGCCTGCTACTTCTGAGGAGTTGACTGCCTTTCCTTGGCTTGAGCACTCCTATAGGTGGTCCTGTACTCATCCATCTTTTTCATGTAGTTCTCTGTCTGCTCCCCAAACAGAGAATTACCTACAACAGGAAAATCCATGGCCTTCACCTGGGTATCCCGCGAGAGACTAGTACACCTGAGCCAGGCCATCCTCCGAAGAGCCACAGATGTAGCCATGACTCGTGATGAAACATCATTGGAGTCCACAGCAGCATGAAACTGAATCTTAGATGCCTCTATCCCATCAGCAGCCACCTCCTCCAGTTCCTTGACTAGCTGGGGGGAAGTCTGCTTAGCCAGATCTAAAACAGACTCCCACCTGGACTTTTGGTATCTAGCTGCATAGGCCATGTAGTTAGCCTGTCTGAGTCCCAGAGAAGATGCCAGGTACTGCTTTTTAGCCATAGCATCTATCTTCCTGGAGTCCTTAGCTGGGGGTGAGAAGCCAAAGGAATGCTAGCCTTGTCACAGGCTGCAGCCTGTACTACCTCAACATGGCTGCAATGCTGGTATAGGAACTCCAGAGTTGAGCCTGACAGCATGTACCTCCTGTCCATTCGTTTGTCCACTGGAGGCAATGAATTTGGAGTCTTTAGTAGTTTGTGAGTCTGTTTCCCAAAAGATTTGTGTAAGGGAATAGACAGTCTCTTGGACTCTGGGATGTCCATCATCTCCACAAAATCAGGCTCCTGAAGCTGGAGGGTGTCAGCCACTTTCCTGTAAAACATAAAGTGGGAAGGGGACTCAGAAAGCCTGGGAGAGGAAACTCCTGAAGGTCTGTCTGGGGAGATGTCCGGTTCAATGGGCTCATCCAGACCTTCCCCTCCGTCTTCTTCCTCATCATCATCAAACTCTTCTTCCCCTTCCGATTCTGGCTCATAATATCCTTCCAAAGAATAATCGGAAATCTGGGGAACTGACTGAACTGAGCGCCTACCGAGAGGTGCCAGATCTGTCGGAACTGAATGGAGCGATTCCACAACACTAATCGCCCTGGCAATTTCCTCGGCGGTTGGAAGGTGGGGATTTGAGTCCGAACCGGCCGATTTTTCCTTCTTCTTCTTTTTTGCAGGAACCGACCCCTCAGGATCGGCTCTCCTCTTGCCCGAGGAAATCTGGCCCTGGTCAGAGGGCACTTCCTCAGGTTCGGCCAGAACCGAACCGGGCTGGCCATCCGGGTCAGCAGACTTCTCGGCCTCTTTCTCCTTAAGCCTGCCCTACCTTTTTACCAGGGTGGTCTTAGGAAAATGTTTATAAATTTGGCAGTCTGAATCGAGGTGATCAAACCCCAGGCAAAAAACACAGGTGGTGTGAGGATCAGCCTTAGCAAAGTCCTCCCCACACACACTACAGTGCTGAAACCCAGTGGGCCCGTTTTTTTCTTTTGGGTTTCTCAGACATGGGCACAGAAAATCAGAGAAAAACTTACCCTTTACATGGCTTCAGGACAGGTAAGACAAACTTATTGGTTCCTAACCATGTTACGGGTATTGGAAAAAAAATGTTAAAACCAGCTTTTTTTTAGAACCAATAAGCACCGGAATCACTACAGACCAAAGAGTGATCGGTTCAGCCGAACTGACCGAGAGAATTTTAATTTTACAATTTCCACAGTATTTAATACAGAATTCAATACAGTCCACTACCGCTACAACTTACTGTACCACAGACAAGGATCTGAACCGAAGAAAATATGAAAAACTTGTGGTTAAAACCGACCATTTTCACAACGCGAACCGAAAGCGACAGGAGAAAGTCCGGAGCGACTGTTCAGTTAGGCGGAGTAAAGAATCTGACAGTTACACTTGAAAGTGCAGCAGACAGAGGTTTGAACCGAGCACATGCTCAATGTTTTATGCTCTCAGCATAGAGTTAACTCTTACATCTCCGGAGCAGTTCAAGTGCTGGGGCTAACAGCATATTGTCAGAATACAGCAAGACTTCATGTTGTTTGAAAGTACTTTTTCACGGAAAGGGTCATGGATGCCTTGAATGGGCTGCCAGACAAGGTAGTGGGGGCTGAAACTGTCTCTGGTTTTAAGCATGCATAGGACAGGCACAGGGGGATCATGAGAGTGTGGGGGGAAGGGGGTGACTTATCTGGGGGGGTCAAGGGGATATCAGGCAACAATTAAGGGGGGCAAGGAAATATTCAATACATAAGAGTATCATGGGGCAGACTTGATGGGCCATGTTGGTCCTTATTTGCTAGCAATGGTATGTATGTATGTAAGTAAGTAAGTGAGAGCTGGCTTGAGCAGAACCAGTGCTGGATAGTATCAAAATTATGCTACATCAACAGTTCTAACTAGGAACTGAGTTCTCCATGGCAGAGTACTGTGTTATGTTTGTGCATGTGTAGGTTTGAGGAGACACAGACTAAGGGAAGGGGTCATTTAAGAAAATAGAAAAGAGGATGGGGCCAAGAATGGAGCCATGGGGGACACCAGACTTGATGGACGGGGGGAGGATAAGATGTCACAGACCTGGACCTACAGGTGCCAGTATGAAATGTAAGAACGAAACTATCCAGCCATCAGATTTTGCAGTCCCACCCCCCCAGCTTATCCAGTAGGAAAGAATGAACCACTGCATGTCTGCATTTAAGGCTTTAGCCAAGTCTTTAAAAATGGCCACAGTGATATGGCCCTGAGCCATGCTTCTCAGCATGGAGTCAGTGACCCAGAGGAGGCAGTGAACTGATGTTTATAGAAATCAGACTGGTATAGGGAGAGGAAGGAAGAGAGATGAGAGGATAGTTTCCTGCACCATAGCCAGGGTAGTGAGGAGACAGATGTGATTGTAATTCCTAAGGGTGAAGGCATCACCCCCTTTGATTTCAGCCTGTTTTCAGGTCCTCGGGATGGTCCCAAGTTGAAAGAATTGAAAGGGTGTTTAGAAGAGTGGTGACTGCAGCAGTAATGGCAAGAGCAGTGAAAGAAAACATTTCTTCATACGTACCGTAATTTCCTTTTCTGTTAGTTCCAACAATGTCAATAGGTAATCATAACAACTGGGTATAGTGCACTCCCCAAGTGAAATGGCACAGCCCAAGCTTTAGAATGTTGGGCTCATGAGGATTCCAAGCAGCAGCAACTCCCCAGTGACTACTGACCTCGCAGTGCCATAGTAGCTACATATTTGCCTATCACCAATTACTTGTATGCAACATTCCTTAACACTGTAAATGAAGCTGTCTTACCTTCATGGCAGACATCTGAGGAAGAAATGCTCCCCACTGTACACAAGGCTTGGACAATTTGGTTCTCTTTGCAGGAAAATGATCAGGTAACAAGGAAGGCTCCAAACCAGTTGCTCATCTGGAAAACTGAAATTGACCAGCACAATGATGCATAGATTTCAGGTAACAACTGAATGCAGCGAGACTATCTGCAACAAGGAAGACACCTTGTGAGTTAACACTTAACCTGTGGTCGCAGACTGATTGAAATTTTTTTTTTATATGTATATGTATAAGTACAGCGCAGCAAAACAAAAGAGGGATGTCCAAAAACATCGTAGGGGATTTTATCAAACAGGACATCCCTCCTAGCATACCGGATAAGATTCTCCCACAGGATCTAGGCTCCTGGGTGGGCCACTATTGACAATGTTGGAGCTAACAGAAAAGGAAATTTAAAGTATGAAATATGAAGACATTTCTTCTTTCTGTAGCGCTCCACATTGTCAATGGGTAATTATAACAACTGGGTTCTAAGAAGCAGTACCCAGAGAAACCAGGAGGGAAGAGAATATTTTCCCATTTGCCAGAGGCAAGCACTAAGAAACTACTTGCAAACTGCTGCCTGTAGCACTCTGAGACCAAAAGCTGCATCAGCAGAACTCTGAACATCCAATTTGGAATGTTTATGAACATGTAGACAGAGGACCACATAGTTGCCTTCCATAACCCTAAAGAATGAAGCTTTATCTCTCTCTCTCTCTGCCTAGGACATCGCCATAGCCCTGGTGGAGTGAGCTTTGATGAGAGCCGGAGGCCTCTTCTTTTCCGTGACATTGGCCATTGCGATGCAGGCCCGCACCCTCCTAGATAGGATGGCCTAGAAGCCTTCTGACCCTGCTTGTCTGTTCCAAGAGAGCAAACAGACTATCTGACTTTCAGAATGCAGCCATCGATTTAAGATAGATCCTAACAGTGTGTGATAAATCCAACTTGCGTAATTCCTTCTCTTTGGAGTGAGAAGGTTGTGGACAGGAGGATGAAAGGCCTGTTTCCTGGTACACATGGAAGACATGTAAATTATGTACCTACCGTGATTCTTGATCTTCTTGGACAAAGTCTTCGCCATTCATTCACACTAGTGGGACCACGCCGGAGGTGCTAGGACCCAGCGGGAGCCAAAAATCTTCAGGAGGTCAAGTGCCAAGCTGGGACCATAAATGCGTGGTGCCACGAGACTGTCTTGTGCCGTATAGGCTATCTCGGTGTTGACCCTCGGCGTCGACCACTTCAGTACCTTTTTGGCCGAGGAGGTGCAGCGTAAACTAACCCAGGAAAATCTAACCTAACCTAACCAGGCATAAGATAGCCCTGATGACCTGTGCAAGAAGGGTCAACACAGCGTCTTCACAGCCCAACCAACAAGGGAGTGAAGACCAAAAACAGAGTGAGTGAGCTTGGGGGATGGTGGGTGGGCATGTGAATGAATGGTGAAGACTTCGTCCAAGAAGATCTAGAATTACGGTAGGTACGTAATTTCCATATCTCCCTGGACTAAACGTCTTCACCATTCATTCACACTAGTGGGAGGGTACTGAGCGACCAAACCAATACCCCAAGTAGGGCGGCAATAGATCGAGCTCGATCAAGACAGAAGTCCATTAAAGACTGAACTGCTGAAGGCCGTGTGCTGCCTGGCATGAACGTCGAGAGCATAGTGCTTTACGAAAGTGTGCACTGAACTCCAAGTAGCCTCTCTGCAGATGTCTGCAATGAGTACATTACGAATCTCTGCCAGGGCAACCGCTACCGTTCTACTAGAGTGGGCGTCAACCCGGCCTTCCAACTTGACCTGCACCATCTAGTAGCAGTGTCAGAGATAGTCTACTAGCCACACAGAGATATATTAGATGGACACAGGCTGAACCATTTGGGTCACACTGAAGGATACAAAGAGCTGTTTAGATTGGCGGATCTCCTTAGTCCTGTCAATGTAGAACTGCAAAGCTCTTTTCACATCCAGAGAGTGAAGGGTGTGTTTCTCTTCGTTCTGGAAGTTGGCAAAGTAAGATGGAAGCACCAGAAGTTGGTTAAGATGGAATTCCGGGACCACCTTTGGAAGAAACTTAGGGTGTGTGCGAAATCCACCTTATTTTCCCCGGTACGACCAGAGTTGTGACTTCTACTGTTGTTATACTTTATACGATTGCTATTTACTGCATGTAACTTTATCCCGTAAACCACTGTTATACTGTGTTCTTTTTGTTATCTGTATTGCACCTGTATGTTACCACTGTTGTATCTCACACTGTAACCATGTCTACCCTCCCTACGACGAGGTGCCTTTGTAAATTAGTCCCTGACTCAAAGGTTGTAAATCCAACTTTCAAAAATAAATAAATAAATTATTCTTGTGAAATCTTGTAAAGTTGTCTGAGCATGTCTAAAATGTATGTACTCCCTTTCACCCTACCCCCAGGGCACATCTGGAATCGAGCAGTAGTCTGCTTAGCATGCCTTCCTGGTAAAACCTTTAAATAAATAAATAAAACACCCTGTATGGAGGGTCCGTGACCAACATGTTGATCTCAGAGACCCTACGCATGGAAGTAATGGCCACCATGAAGGCAGTCTTCCAGGTCAGAAACTTCAAATCACAAGTGGCTAGAGGTTCGAACGGCTTGCGAGTAAGCATGTCTAGCACAAGGTTAATATCCCATGCAGCCACCAGTCTTCTGATCGAGGGTTTGGTCTGAAGGATGCCTTTAAGGAACCTTTTGACCAGAGCAAGCTGAGCTAGTACCAGGTTATACACTGGCTCATGGTAGGTGGAAATTGCACAGAGGTGCACCTTTACTGTGGAATATTGCAGCCCTGCATTCGGCAGGTCTAGAAGGTACTCCAATACCTTGTCTGGTGGGCAACAGAAGGGATCCAGGCGGACTTTGCACACCAAATCGAGAAACACTTCCTCTTTGCTGTGTAAGTCTTCCTAGTGGAAGATTTACAAGCCGCTAACAGGATTTCAGAGATCTGCTGGGAAATCTTGAATCTACTTACTTCTACCTCCTCAGGAGCCAGGTGTGCAGATGGAGTGAGTGTAGGTTGGGACGGAACAGGGGTCCCTGTGTCAGGAGGTCCATTTGTAGGGGCAGTTGCTTCGAAGGAACCTCTGACAGTCTGTTGATCAGCGGGAACCATATCTGTTGAGGCCTATATGGGGCAATTAGAATCATCCTGCCCCCTTATGCCTTCAATTTGAGAAGCACCCTCTGAACCAATGGAAGAGGAGGAAATGCTTACAGAAAGCGTCTTGTCCACCACAGTCTGAATGCATCCTGACAGAAAAGAAAAAATTACTCACCTTAGTAATGTTGTTTCTTCTATTGGAGTCTTGCTATATTATGACATATGCAGTGAGTCCCAACCTTCGAACTGCTCTGGAGGTGAAAGAGTTAACTTTCCATGCCAGGCATGGAACACTGAGCTCGAGCTCGGTTGAAAACTCTGTCTGTTGTTCTTCAAACTCAAACCGTCAGATCTTTATGAGCTAAACTCACTAAGGTCCTGTGTGGAAGCTCTAAACCTACACTAGCCAACTGGCTACTAACATAATAACACATTTTTTGGTCCCAAAACAAAGACTCAAGTCAGAAGACCCAAAAAATGAAAAACACAACACCAAGTCACCCCAAAAAAGGAGGGGTGAAAAACAACAAGGTGGGCATCTACTAAGTGCCAACACTGCACTGCCCACCCACATCCCAAAAACAGAGGCTCTGAGAGGGGCAGGCAGGGGGGAGGTCATAATATAGCAAGACTCCAATAGAAGAAACAACATTACTAAGATGAGTAATTTTTTCTTCAAACAACATGAAGTCTTGCTATATTATGACATATGCAGACTACAAAGCAGTACCTATAGGCTCTGAAGAACAGCCGTGCCAAACCGGGCATCACTCCTAGCCTGGATATCCAGGGAGTAATGCTTGGTAAAAGTATGAACTGTTTTCCAGGTAGCTGCTTGACATATCTCTAGAATAGGGATGTCCCTGGCAGCAGCCAGGGAAGCAGCTGTACCTCTGGTAGAGTGAGCCCTCAGGCCTGAGGGAGGAACCTTACCCAGTTTTTCATAACAAAATTGGATACAAGAAGCAATCCACCTGGCAATGGATCTCTTAGTGGCAGGTTTCCCCTTACCAACCTCACCATAAGTGAGGAACAGTTGGAGGGAGTCAAACCTGTGACCCTTGGTACGCTCTATGTAGTAGCTAAGGGCTCTTTTGACATCTAAACTGTGCAGCCTCCTCTCGCCATAGGAGGAATGGTCAGTGAAGTACACAGGAAGAGACATAGATTGATTAAGGTGGAAATCTGAAACCACCTTAGGCAAGAACTTCCTGTTAGTCCTGAGGACCACCTTATCTCCATGAAAGGAGATAAAATCAGGCTCCACTGACAAAGCTTGTAATTCACTTATGCGTCTGGCAGAAGTGATGGCTACCAGAATCACAGTTTTCCAAGTCAAGTACTTAAGCTCTGCTGAAGACAAAGGCTCAAAAGGGGGGTTGCATAAGCTGAGCAATGCAAACATTAAGGTCCCAAGCAGGGGCAGGGTCCCTGAATGGAGGGTTGGTGTGAAGCTATCCCTTGAAAAACTTGGAAAATACAGGGTGAGCTGAAAGAGAAGAGGGCTTACCTGCTGAAATAAAGGCAGACACAGCTGCCAGATGCACTTTTAGGGTAGCTGGTCTAAGCCCCAAGGTATTTAGATGGACCATGTAATCCAGGACTGTGGGTAAATCAGCAGATTCTGGGGGGAAATATGTTTTCCAGAGCACCATATGGAAAATCTCTTCCATTTGGAATTATAAGTAGCCCTGGTAGAATGTTTTCTAGAAGCCTTCAGAATGTCCATTACACCCTGGGAAAGGTGTAAATCAGCAAACTCTAACTCTAACTCTTCAAGAGCCAGGCCTTGAGATTGAGAGATTTGAGATTCGGGTACCAAACCCTCCCCTGAGCACAGGTTAACAGGTTGTGATTCCTGGGAAGACAGAGGGGAAGATGGACTGCTAAGGACAGCAGGAGTGGATACCAGGGTTGTCTGGGCCAATCTGGGGCAATCAGGATCATCTTGCAGGGTTGAGACCTGATTTGACTAGCACTTTGAACAGCAGAGGAAGGGGAAAGCATAGAAACTTCCTTCCCAATTGAGACTAAGGCATCCAGAGGGACTGAGCCCAATACTGGGGCCTGAAGCAAAAAAGGGAAGTTGGTGATTGTCTGGGGTGCCCCATCTGGCAAATACCACCTCCAGGACCAGGGGATCCAGTGACCATTCGTGATGGCCCTGGGAAATCCTGCTGAGAGCATCTGCCAGGACATTGTCCTTGCCTGGGAGGTGAATTGCCATAAGGGAGGTGTTCAGGGAGTAAGCCAGAGACCACAACTTCATTGCTTCGGTGTACAAGGCCGTAGACCGAGTGCCCCTTGCTTGTTGATGTGCCACATTGTGGTGGTGTTGTCTGTTCTGACCTGTACCACTTTGTTCCGAACAGACTTGAAAAAAACTTGAAGTGCTAGAAAAACTGCTCTGAGTTCTAACAGATTGATGTGGAGCAGGGATTCCTGAGGGGACCACAACCCCTGGGTAGTGAGGTCGCCCATGTGAGCTCCCTATCCCAAGAGGGATGCATCCATAGTAAGGATTAAGGAGTGAGACTGGGTGACAAAAGGAACCCCTTGTCTGAAATTGCTCTGATCCTGCCACCATTGTAGGGCCTGGGTCAGGGTTCGAGTCACTTGGATCAATTTGGTTAGAGGGTCTTTCCTTTGAGACCAAAAGGCTCTCAAATGGAACTGAATGTCCCTCATCTGAAATCTTGCTCCCTGCACCACTGATGTAGAAGCAGCCATGTGCCCCAGGAGCTGTAGAAAATGTCTTGCTGGTCGAGACACCTGCAGGGTGAATGAGGAGGCCAGAGAGACCAGGGTCCTTGCCTTGCCCTGTCCAAAGGGAGGAAGGCTCTGGCTTTCTCTGTGTTCAGCTCTGCGCCTATGAAGGTGAGGAGCTGAACAGGCTCTAGAACTGACATTGAAAGATTCAGAAGGAAACCTAGAGAGGTGAGCAGTTGCTGAGTTATCTGTAGGTGTAACTTGACTTGGTCTGGGGACTGGCCTACTGTGAGCCAGTTATCCAGGTAAGGGAAGATGGCAATTTTTTGCCTTCTTAGAGAAGCAACTGCCACTGCCAGGCATTTGTGAACACCCTTGGAGCAGAGGTGAGGCCAAAGGGCATTGCTCTGAACTGGTAATGGCCTGAGGGCAGCTCGAACCTGAGGTACTTTCGATGGGAGCTTCTGATGAGAATATGGAAGTAGGCATCCTTGAGGTCCAGGGACGCTAGCCAGTCCCCTGGCCTTAAAGAGGGTAGAATAATTCCTAGAGTCACCATTTTGAATTTTGGTTTTAAAAGGTGCTTGTTTGAGTGTCTGAGATCCAGGATGGGCCGCCATTCTCCTGTCTTTTTTGGGGTAAGGAAGTACCTGGAGTACAACCCTTTGCCCTGGTGTAGGGGTGGAACCCTTTCCACGGCTCTGAGAGCCAGGAGGGAAGAGACCTCTGCCTCTAGGGCAAGTGCCTCTGGAGGATTTGCAGGTGGAAAGGATCTGGTTCTCATCTTTGGAAACTTTTTGAAGCTGAGAACCAGTCCCTGGCTTACTACTTCCAGGACCCACTTGTCTGATGTCAGAGACTCCCAGTCCTGGACAAAGTAAGCCAGCCTGCCCCCTACAGGTAGTTGAGAATTGGCCCTGGCAACCCCATCAGGGTGCCTGCTTGGTAGGGGCTTTGGGCTGAGGGGTGGAAGCAGGCCTGCCTGCACCCCGTCTGCCTCTCCCTCTAAAGAACCCTTCTGGGCAAAAGCTGAAGAGGAGGCCTGGGCTTGGTAAAAAGGCCTATGAAAAGGCCTGCCCCTGCTCCTGGGAAGCTGCCTTTGAGGAGTGGCCTGCCTTTCCTTGGCCTGTGCACTCCTATAGGTGGTCCTATACTCATCCATTTTCTTCATGTAATTCTCTGTCTGCTCCCCAAACAGAGAATTACCCACAACAGGAAAATCCATTGCCTTAGTCTGTGTATCCTGTGACAGGCTAGTACATCTGAGCCAAGCCATCCTGCGAAGAGCCACAGATGTAGCCATGACTCTTGATGAAACATCATTTGAGTCCACTGCAGCATGGAATTGCACCTTGGATGCCTCAATACCATCGGCAGCCACCTGCTCCAGCTCCTTGGCAAGCTGGCCAGGGACCTGTTTTGCAAGAGCCATAACAGTATCCCATCTGGATTTCTGGTATCTAGCAACGTAAGCCACATAATTTGCCTGTCTGATTCCCAATGATGCTACCATGTACTGTTTCTTTGCCATGGCATCAACCTTCCTGGAGTCCTTGTCTGGGGGGTGTGAGGCCAGGGGAATATTTGCCTTGTCACAGGCTGCAGCCTGCACTACCCCAACATGGCTGCATTGTTGTGTAAGGAACTCCGTATCAGAGCCTGACAATGTGTACCTCTTGTCCATTCGCTTATCCACAGGAGGTATAGTGTGAGGACTTTTTTAGAATTTTAAAAGTCTGTTTCCCAAAAGATTTATGCAAGGGAATAGACAATCTCCTGGACTCTGGGATATCCATCATTTCCACATAGTCAGGCTCCTCTTGATCATCCACAGCTTCCTCCATGGGGAGCTGGAGGGTTTCAGCCACTTTTTTATAGAAAATAAAATGAGAAGGGGACTCAGAAAGCCTAGGAGGGGACACTCCTGAAGGTCTGTCTGGGGAGATGTCCGGGTCGATGGGCACATCCAGACTTTCAAATCCACATTCACTCTCCTCATACTCCTCTTCCCCCTCCTCCGGTTCATAATATTCCTCTAAATCATAGTCTTGAACTGGTGGAACCGGCCGAACCGGGCGCTTACCTGATGGCACTGGTTCGGTCAGAACCGGAGAAAGCGACTGGACAATCTGAATCGCTTTGGCTATCTCTTCAGCAGTTGGAGAGGAAAGTTTTGGCTCCACACCAGCTGATTTTCTAGTCCTTTTTGCTGGTACCGACCCCTCAGAGTTGGCTCTCCTTTGGCCCGAGGAAGTCTCGCCCTGGTCAGAGGGCACTCCCTCTGGTTCGGTTGGAACCGAACCGGGCTGGCCATCCAGGTCAGCGGACTTCTTGGCCTCCCTTTCCCTGAGCCTACCAACTCTTTTATCCAGGGTAGCTGCAGGAAAATTTTGACAAATCTGGCAGTCCGCATTGAGGTAGTCAAACCCCAGACAATAAACACAGGTGGTGTGGGGGTCAGCCTTGGCAAAGGCTTCCCCACACACACTGCAGTGTTGAAACCCAGTGGGCCCAGTTTTTCTTTTGGGTTTCTCAGACATAGTGCCAGTCCTAACCAAACTTGCCCGTTTATGGCAATCCGCCAAGCAAGACCCTCTTATCGGTTCCCAACCGTGTCATGGGTCGGGGAAAAAACCGTAAGAAATTCCGTTTTTTTTAGAACCGATAAGAACGGTAACTACACTCTAAATGATAAAATAAAATATTTTAACAACCTGATCGGTTCAAGAGTGAACCGATAACCGCTTACAAGTTCCACACTGAAGGGAAATAATGTAAACCTATCTAGTACTCACAAATACCACAGACAGAGCTTGAACCAACCGGTTACGATTTAAATTCGGTCAAAAAAACGAGAAATTAATACTTTAACCGACAAAATGAACTGAGCAGAAGGAGAAATCTCCAGAGCGACTGTTCAGTGAGGCGGAGTAAAGAATTTGACGGTTTGAGTTTGAAGAACAACAGACAGAGTTTTCAACTGAGCTCGAGCTCAGCGTTCCATGCCTGGCATGGAAAGTTAACTCTTTCGCCTCCGGAGCAGTTCGAAGGTTGGGACTCACTGTATATGTCATAATATAGCGAGACTTCATGTTGTTTGAACACCAGGTTCTGGATTTCTTGAGCAGAATCGAGGCAGTTTTGCATTGAGTGGGGATGCAAAAAGGTTCAGGTTTGGACTGCTCCACTCATTGAACAGAGATTGCATGATGTCTACCGCGAGCAACAATTCATGAGGATCTGCCTCCGTTCTGCTGAGGTGATCTGTCAGGTTGTTCTGGACTCCCGGAAGGTAAACTGCCTGGATGGATGCCTCGTTGTCAAGACACCATTCCCACATTCTCATCACCTCCCTGCATAGGGGGTAGGATTGTGCTCCGCCCTGCTTATTGATGTAATACATTACAACCTTGTTGTCTGTCTGGAGTAGAATTACTTTCCCAATAGAGAACATCCCTCGGGCTCGGAGAGCATACAGAATCACCCTGATCTCCAGAACATTTATGTGAAGGTGAGACTTGTCCTGACTCCACACTCCCTGAGTGTAGAGGTCCTGATAGTGAGACCCCCAACCCGCCAGGGCAGCATCTGTGGTGACAGTGATCTGCAGTTCTGGCAAGGCAAAGGGAAGACCCTGTTGCAGGTTGATTTCCTGCATCCACCATAGGAGGGACTGTGACAGAGGCTGTGTCACTCTTATGTGGAAGGACTGCGGGTACGTGGTCGGAGACCAACGCACACTGAGCATTCATTGAGTGGTCCTCATGTGCAATTGTGCCAAGGATACCGTGAAAATGGATGATGCCATGAGGCCCAACATCCACTGCATCGCAATGGCTCAAACTGACATGTTCTCCCTGATGAAGTGGGCCATCTGGAGCATAGAGACCTTCCTGTCCTCTGGGAGGAAGGCTTTCACCTGGGTGGTATGCAGTAGAGCTTCGATGAAGAGGAGCTGCTGAGAAGGCTGAAGTTGAGACTTCTCTAGGTTCAAGAGGACTCCCATGGACGTAAGGAACTGGGAGGCTTCAGCCACTGCTTTCTTTGTCCTTTCTTTGGAGGGGTTTGCTAGGAGCCAGTCATCCAGATAGGGGAAGACTTGAATATCTAGCTTTCTGAGGTGCGCAGCGAGCACTGTGAAGCACTTTGTGAAAACTCGAGGTGCCAAGGACAGCTCAAAGGACAATACTTGGAACTGGTAGTACTGACCCAGAACCACAAAGCAAAGGTATTTACAGTGATTTGGGTGCACCGGGACATGCTGGTAAGCATCCTGCATGTCGAGGGATGTGAGCCAGTTGAACTGATGAATCAATGGAAGTAGCATTCCCAGGGAGACCATGTTGAGTTTCTCCCTGAAAAGATATTTCTGAGGTCGAGAATCGGGCGCATCCCACCTGTTTTCTTCAAAAGCAGAAAGTAATGGGAATAAAAATGTGAGGGGAATGAATTCTATTGCCCTGTTCTTTAAGAGGCCCTGGATCTCAGCAGCAAGAAGATCTGACTGAGCAGTGGACAGGTTGGACTGCTGTTTCAGTGGAAGGTCTGGAGGGGTGTCCATAAGATTGAGGGAGTAGCCCTTCCTGACAATTCTGAGGCCCCATTTGTCTGACATGATTTGCTTTCACTGCTTGTAGAAAAGAGGCAGACTTCCTTCCACTGCTGAAGAAGAGTCCCCCTTGGGCAACAAAGGAGGGACCTGGGCCGAATTCTCAGAGAGTGGCGGGCTAGGTGCCTTTGGGGCCTGTGTCTTCTGCTGTGTTTTCTTTTGCAGCTGGGAAGCTGTGTTTTTATTACCAGCTCCTCTCTCCTTATCCCGAAAGGACTGTCAGCTGTGAAATTGCTGGCGTTTCCCATTTTTCTGAGGGGCAAGGGGTGCCGGCCTGGCTGTTTTCATGGCAGATCTAGTCTTCTCT
This sequence comes from Neoceratodus forsteri, assembly GCA_016271365.2. NCBI lineage: Eukaryota > Metazoa > Chordata > Ceratodontiformes > Ceratodontidae > Neoceratodus > Neoceratodus forsteri. The sequence goes on from JADMNL010000022.1 coordinate 495,221,090, forward strand.
GTGGCCTCTAGTGCTTGCTGTACTTGAGAACTGAAGAGGTAGCCACCATCAAAAGGAACATTCATAACCCTCTGCTGGGCATCAGGTTGAATACCTGATGTCCTGAGCCAGGAGTGACACCGTATACAAATCCCCGTGGCAGTAGCCATGGAAGCAGTATCATAGGCATCCATTGCAGCCTTCAGCTGCTGGTTACTGGATTCTATGCCTCTGGTGATGGTCTGTAGTAGCTCCAAGGTGACATCAGACTCCATAAGCTTCTTGGCCAAAGCCTTAAGTGAGTGCCACAGAGTATACTCATACTGTGGCAAATGACCTTGGTAGCTAGCAATACGCATACCCAAGGTTGCAGCTGCGAATGTCTGCTTGCCCAGAGTGTCAATCTTGTGAGACTCCTTATTGACAGGTTGAGCAGAAGTTTCCTGAGGAAGGATGACCTTGTCATTTTCAACAAGCACCACCAAAGCATCCGCAAAAGCCCACGAAGACAGGCTTGGTCTATCCTTGTGCGGAGTGTATTTATTATCGATGACTTTAGACACCGAGGGAATTAGAGCCGGTTTGTCCCAAATCATCTCCAATAAAGTTTCAAAAGAAGGGGGGATTGGAGGAGTCAAATCCACTGGGATTTCAGGGACATGCAGGAATTGTAACCGGAACAGCTTACCTGGGTCCACCAAAGAGGTTTGTAAAGTCAAGGTAGATCCCATATTCTTGAGTAAAGACTGGAAAGAAAGATCTTCTACTATGGATTCAACAAAAATTGAAGGCCTGCTCCCCAGTCCAAAAACAGAGTCGTCCACATCATTATCAGAAAGGATAATTTCCGGATCAGACTCATCAAGGTCTCCCTCTGTGCGAGACAAGCCAATGACAGGCCTGGGCCAGGAAAAATGAGGAATAGATGAGGCTGCCACCGGTGTCAAGGCCCTTGGCATCAGCCATGACACTGGCACCAAGGCCAACAGTTGGACACTCGGCTCCGAAGCGGCCTGCACCATCCCTCGAAAAGTCCTGACAAATTTAGAAGAAAAGGGAGAAGAAGTTGTAGGTACCTGTGCCATCCCCTGCTTAGACAACAGTTGAGGGAGGTAGGCACAAGGAGTTGTCAAGGAGGATGCTAGCAACACAGACAGAGCCCACATCTCTTGACCTGAACACCCAGGCTCCGGCTTAATAGCTCCGAATCCCAAAGGATCCGGAGTCGGAACCACCGCCAAAGGAAGACGAGACAAACATCGCACCCACTGCTCCATAAGGGTGGCCCAGTGATGGAACTGCTCACTGGAAGCCCCAACAGAGGACAACAAGGGGCTCCTGGGTTGAGAATCATGGCCACCAGGAAAGGAGACCACCGGGGACCCAACCAGAGTCGATTCGTGCCCAGCACTTCTAGCCACTGACGACACCAGTGAATACATATCAGAGGGTGACCTCAAGTGGTACCTCTTCTTCTTTGACTGTTGAGATGAAGAAGAGCTTGAGGCCAAATGGTGCCAGATCCCTGACCTCGACCAGGAATGGGACCACTTCTTTTTGTGCTTACGGTAGGACTGTCCTCCCTCCTGAGCACCTGACTGCCCTTCCTCCTGAGCACCTGACTGCCCGTGGTTAGACCCCCACTTCAAAAAGGGTGGTGGACCAGACACAGCCCCACTGCCAGAACAAATTTCAAGTGAAGTCTCCCTACCGTCACCGACACCATCCATGGTCGACTCCTTTGAAGGAATGGCTGTGAAAAAAGTTAAAACTTTTTTAAAAATAAATAGATAAATTACAAAACTAACCTAACAACCTGAACGAAATGCTGCTGTCGTGTAGACTTGAAGACTTGACTCCCACTGGCGAGCGACATCGAACTGAAGTGCATTCAACAGTGGGGAAAAAAGGAACTGAGGCGATTGGAGGGTCGATAGTAAGATAGCCTATACGGTGCGAGCCAGTCTCGCAGTGCTGCGCATGAGCGGTCCTACCTCGGCACTGGCCTTCCTGGAGATTTTTGGCTTCCGCTGGATCCTAGCACCTCTGGCGTAATCTCACTAATGTAAATGAATGGTGAAGACTTTTAGTCCAGGAAGATTGTGGGCACTTTAGGGATGAAAAACCTGAACCTTTCTCGTACCATCTGTCCTTATGCATAATAAGGTATGGCTCCTTGTTGGATAAGGCCTATAAGATAATGCATCCGGTGATATGGATGACAGCAGTTCAAAAGACTCCTTGCAGAGAGCATTCAGAACCAAATTCAGATCCCATAGAGGAGGGAGCAAGAATGAATAACCTCTCTATTAGTTCCTAAGAAAAAAGCCCTAGGGTGCTCCAAGAGTGGAAATCTGGCCTCTCACCATACTCTATGTCAACCCCTTGTTCATGCGTTCCTGTAGAAATCCAAAGTCTGTGGAATAGAGACTGTTGAAGGCTTAAAATCCTTTCCTCTGGCCCAAGATAAAAGAGATGGCCCATACCCAAGCATAGGCTGCAGACATAGAGATTTTCTGGCAGGCATCAAGGAGTCAACTAGTTTCTTGGAGAAACCTCCTCCTCTCAGGAACCAGGCCATGAGCTGCATCATACCTGGATTTGGGTGGATAATGGGACCTTGACAGCAAGTCTCTTCGCACTGAAAGGTGGAAAGGTGCTTTGCTAAGCTAGATTCCATCAGTCCGAGAACCACGGTCTTCTTGGCCACTCTGCATCTATTAAGAGGAAGCTTCCTCTTCAGTGCCTTTTATATTATTTATTCATTTTTAAACTTTGGAAAAGAGGTAGTGGAGGAAAGGTATATGCTGTGCTGAAGATCCACTCTTAAGGCAGAGCGACCACTGCCTCTGTCCGTGGACACCAAAAATGTCTGAGGAACCTTTTTGGATCTGAGCATCGTGGCTGGATGCGAACAGATCGATTTGAGGTTGACCAGACCGGTTGCACAGGAGTTTGAACACCTCCGGGTTCAACCTCCGCTCCCACGGGGTGAACATATTCGCAACTTAGCCCATCCATCTGAAGGTTCAACTCCCCTGCTAAGTGTACTGTTGACAGAAAGAAAACATGAGGAGGCCAGCAGCCTCTCGAAACATCTCTGTGCTTTTGTGCCGACTTGATGCTTGTGTACGCCACTGTGATGGCATTGTCTGACCTCACTTTTACCACCTTACTTGCAGCATGGCATGAAACCAAAGGGAGCTGTGCAGACCGCTTCCGTCTCCCGAATATTTATGTGGAGATGCTGTTCCTAAACTGACCAAGTTCCCTGAGTGGGTAGCTGGTTCAGGACTGCTCCCCACATATGCAGACTGACATCGGTTGTGAGAATTAATTCTGGGGAAGTTCCAGTGAAACCCTTGCTCAGATGCTGCACACCCACTCACCAGCTCGAAGCTGAGAGTGAGGAGATCCTGGCTTGATAATCCTCCGATGAGGGATCCCAGGCTGTCAGCAAACCAGTTTGAAGAGGCCGCATATGGAAGTGAGCCCAGTGGACTAGATCTGTCACTGTTTGCCGGGCAAAGAATCCACAGCAGACTGAGGGCAGATGCCGATGACTGCGTCCTGAACCACTGAACTTCCGTTCATAAGGTCTCCTTCCAGGAAGGCAAGAGAAAAACCTTCCCTGGTTTCAAGTTGAAGATTGCCCCCAGCTGGCCCGGTGGCACTGAGGGTTGAGGCGCTGGACGCCACACCTCGTGCCACGCCAGCTACCTGGGTTCGGGAATGAGCCTGGGCCATCGGGGGTCAGCAGGGGAGGACTGGGATTGAGCATCCGCAGACTGCTCTCCTAGTCCTAGGGTGGGCTGGGGAATTTCACCACATTGTAGCAGCCCCTGGGGATGCCCATGGGCACTACAAGCATCGGTGACAACAGAGGGGGAGCACAGCAGATGTCGGCACATCATACCTGGATATCATTGCATGTCCATGCTCCAGGGGCTAGTAGGAGGAAAATGGCTGGACGCAACCATGCAGCTTGATGGCCGAGCTCCGAGCTGCCCGGAGAACTTTGGCGGAGTCCTGTCAGGGAGGGTCTGGGGCTGTCCTGGCTGGTAGAGGCAGAGAGGGAGCCCTCCAGCAGGATGGCATGACGCCCGTCCCTGATCCTCCTGGGTGCAGTTCAAGCTACCCAGCTCTTCAGGCGGGTGGAGCCAGTGGCTGGATGCCCCAAGCTGAAGTGTGCCACTGCAAGGAGGAATAAAATATGATATGATAAAAAAAAAAGAAGATTGCCCCCAGGTATTCCAAGGTCTGAGATGGCTCGCGAGAACTCTTCTCCCGGTTCACCACCCAGCCATGCGACTCTAGCATCTCCAGAGTCCTGAGTACCGACCTCTTGCCAGGGACAATGTCCGTGCATGAAAAAGCAGGTCATTTAATAAGGATAGACATAATGCCCTTCCTGTCAAAGTTAAGCCACCAGGACTATCAGCACCTTTGAGAACTCGAGGTGGCTGATGCACAGGCAAAGAGAAATGCCCTGTACTGGAAAAGTTGGCCCAGTATTGAGAACCTGAGATACTTTTGGTAGGATTGATGGATGGGAAGTGGAGGTAGGCATCCATCAGCTCTGTTAAAGCTAAGAAACCCCCCTGGCTGAACAGCCCGAGTTATGACCTTAGGGACTCCATCTTGAAAGGATTGTGGTGCACAAACTGTTCAGATGCTTTAGATCTAGAATGGGCCTGAAACCAACATGAGATGGATCAGAGTCTCTGACAATGCCTGGTCTTTTGTGGCATCCTTGGAAACCGGGAGATAGAAAATGTCCTCTAGAGGTGGCCATTGAGAACTATGGCATAACCCAAGAAAAGGATCTCCAGAACTCAGGTATATGATGTTGTTTTGGTCCATCTTGAGAAAAACTTCTGTAGTCTTCCACAAAGAAAAGTAGGTAGGGATGGGCCCACGTGTCTTTATTGTGAGGCACCAGGCATTTGGGGCTGGGCCTCCTGCACAGCACCTGACCCTTTGTTACCTGAGTAGGCACCTCCATTCTCTGGAGCCAAAGTTCCGAAGGAATGAACCCCCCTCAGAACCGTCTGTGCTGCCATTACCTTGACCCCTTTGGGTTAAGGTAGTCTTACATGGTTGTTTGACACTGGAGATAGCCCTTCTTGTGCCAAATAGTCTTTAAAATAGTATCCAGGCTGCAATCAAACAATAAGCCTCCCTCAAGGGGAGGTTAAACAGCTTAGCTTTTCAAGCTTGATCAGTGACCCAATGGCTAAGCCACACACCCCTCATGGCTGAAAATATTAAGTAGGCCAAATGGGCTGACATGCACAATTCTCCAATGTAGAATCACCTAGAAGCAGAGGCCATGGTCATTAATTGCAAAATGCTCACATCTTTTGAGTCAGGTGGAATAAAACTGGCCAGAGTACTGACCTATATGTTTAAGGCTCTGGCAACAGTAAATCAAGTATAAGACATACAAATATTTGAGCTGATAGAGGCAAAAAAAACCTGCACATGATGTCCACCCACTTGACACGAGAATCTGCTAGGGCCAGAGAGCCTTTGACAGGTGGGGGGGGGCGGTATTTGACAGAATAATGAATGGCCTTGTCTTCCAACGGAGGAGCTTCCCACCTGCAAGACCTTTCCTTAAAAAATGGAAAAAACGTGATGTTGGTAGGGAAGATACTTTCTCTGATCCCCACCTGCCCATTGTTACTCAACAATTTGATCACATAGTAGCTGAGGGGGACACAGACAGAGCTGGACTGACACCCACCATCTCCATGGACTGTACCTCCTGAGCTGCAAGGATCTAGATGCCTCAGCTATCCCAAAGAAGACAAGTACTTACTGTCAGACAGGGGAGGAATCGGGATCACTGACTTGGGCTCCATCCACTTCCCTTCCTCTTCCTCCTCCTCAGAAGGAAGGGAACGTCCTCCTCATCTGAGAGATAATATATTTTTTTAAGATTAAGAGCTTCCCCAAGATGCCCACAATCCACATTCTGGCCTTCTAAGAAGTCAGAGTCGGGGTCTGCCTGCACATCTGTTTCTGCAGCCTAAGCTCACTGTGATGCACCTGGATGTGCCTGTGTGGCACTCCCTCACCTGAGGGGCCCGATTTGCTGTCAGGTGTGTCTTCTGGGATGTCCTGTGGAACATCGGGGCCCAAGAGCTCACTCAGGAGCCACAAAAGGGATGTTCACAATTCTGCTTTCCACTGCCAACTGAAGAACCAGGTACCTCCCCCCCCCCCCACAGGCTGGAGGACCGGCTGGGGGGGGGGTGCTGAGCAGTACAAGGAGGGCAATAGGAACCCATGGGAGAGGGCCTCATCACCCTTGCAGACCTTGCATCGCATCATGATTAATGGTCTCCGATAAGCCACGGTGCCAAGGAAAGTTATATTGTGAATGCCAGGGTAAAAAAAAAAAAATATATATATTTTTTACTAATGTAACCATAGGTTCGGGGAGAAATTCTGTTTGCTCAGCATTATTCTAGGTTTGTGCTTCTGGATAGGGGCACCCAAGTAAATCTGACACTGGAAGCAATAACTGAAATGTCCAAACCAGAAATGGGATTCTAGAGTGTGGCTTTTATTCACATCAACACAGAGAATAACAAAGCAAAGATGAACCCCTACAGGGCTACGCTCGCTGGTAATGCGGGTTTACAGAGGTCAGAGCACATCTTCTTCACTACACAAAACCCTCAGGTTCTGAACTACTATGGGCTTCACACGGCCCGAATTGGTACATTTCTCTTCTATTCCTTGACATGGCACCCTGGCCAGTATTCGGACAGTTTTCCATATAGCATGGAGTTTAATGGTGGCTCCCTAAACCACCCATGAGCACTTTCTAGCTTTAAATGGAAAAACATCCAAAATCCCATGTCTGGGTACTTTTTGCAAACACTGGCCAAGTGCCTGGGAAAACTATAGGTGCCCAAACTGAACCCGGAGAGGTAAACCTGGTTACTCCAGATGGGGGTCTCCCACCTCTTGCTCCCAAATCTATACTCGGCCATTCATTTGGATACAACACCTTTCTTTGAACTACTGGTTGTAGATGCTATCTCAAAATGTTTGTCACATTTAACATTCTACACTATATTCAGGTGGTGTCCTGACTTAAAAGTTCTGTAAGTGGCTTTGTCCATACCCTAGACCCCCACTGTTTCAGATTCTTCCAAGCCATACAAGAATTAAAAGTACTGTACTTGGCAAGTCTTCTCATGACCCCACAGTAGGCAGATACTTTTCTACTAATCTCTGGCTTGGTGAACATAGGCTTTATATCAGAGCAGAACTCACCATGGTATGCAGGTGCCACGGGCTTCTTTTCCAAAAACACAGCTTCTCAGGTACTCTCAGTACAAACTTCACTCTCAGGCAGCTTTTCCCTTTCCAGGCAGGACTAGGGAATTTCCTCTGAAATGCTGGAATTCCCCCCCATCCCTCTGGGGATGGGGCACTGGAACAACACTTGGACCGGTCTCTACCACTTCCTTCTGGTCTCTTCTGTGTTCCTCTCTAGGGTGAGAACACACAACCCACTTTCTGATGTAGCTCTATATTACAGCTAGGCTCTGAGGGGCTGCCAAGTGCAGCACACCTCTCCCTCTCGAATCTCTACTGCAGACTGACTTGAAATCCCCAACGTTCTACAGCTAACCCCTGCTGCTGGATTCCAATGTGGCTTTGCTGCTGCGAGAATTCTGTGGTGACATCATCACTCCAGCTCAGCTGCACTGAGAACAGGGTGAGATAGTGTGAAACTCATTTAACTGGTATCCCACAAGCTGCCTTTCCCTGCCTGCCACTGGTTCTAAGTGGAATTCTAGTAACCCCTGGGAACAAGGGGGTTACACCCACCCTCGGCCAGGAAAATGACTGTCCACAGTCATTACTTACCCGGCGCCAGGCCATCCTACCTATGTGTTGACTATGGGGAGGTAGCGCTACCTTCTCCCCTACCATGTGCCGGGCACAGGCAGACAACACTAAGGGCCCAGAGGCCACTGGCTGACACATCAGCCCCTACACTATGATCTTGCTATGGATACCCAGTGGCCCTGGAAGAATTGTCCAGAGCATAGCCCTAATAGACCAGCACCGCAGCCCCTACGGCCAGTCAGGACCGCAGCCTGTCTATCCTCCTAGCCCTCTAGGGAAAACCTATCTGACCAGAATAAAAACTGCCCCAAAACACTGGGGAACCTCTCCCATCCCTGGACACCTGCAACCAAAACCAGGGAGCTAAAACTACACTTAAGCATTACTCCCACACTCCCCCACAACCATACCTGTGGAAGGAAACGTTAGCACCTGTTAATAACAACACAGTACTTTAAACACAACTACTTTAAAACATATAAGAGTCCCTCACTCTCCTTCTTTTGTCTTCTCTTCTTGTTTTCATCAGGGTCACCTGCAAAAGAAAACACAAAAACAACCCCTAATCTGCAAATACAGCACACTATCTAACCTCTACCATCAAAACACTGGAGAATCCCCAAAAATGTTTTTTTAGAAAAGTAGAAAACAGTAGAAAAAACATTAACATTATTTACAGTACACATTTTGGGGATGGAATGCCTTAAAAGTCCCATCTAGTGACAACAGTGCCCAAAGGCAAGTCCAAGAAAGAATCTCTCCTGGGCGGAAGCCCGGTGAAGCACAGTTCTCGTAGGACTGTAGTCCCGAAGGGAAGAGTCTTTGAGGACAGTTCAAACAGTAAGTAGTCAGCTAGGTATAGGGTGTATACTACAATGTCAATAAGATAGAAAAGTCTGGACTTACCAGTCCCTTGAAGAATGAAAATGATACGGCACCTGGCTCTCCAACCGAAGACTCTCCCTGCCAGCATTTTTTGGATACAGCTGGGTGGACATCTTCCAGAAAATGACAGGATGGCACTTCTGGAAACTGCTGGGCTGATGTCATCTAGGAGTTGGAACGTTGGAACAGGAAAGGAAACAGCTGGTCTGAAGTCATCCAAAATCCCAGGTTATGAATCAGGATACAGCTGGGCTGGTGTCCTCTCTAGATATGATGTAACCTGGAAGGCTAGGCGATGGAATCTGGAAAGCCAGTCAATGAAATTGGAAGGCACACTGCAAGGCTAATGAATCTGGGGCACCTGGATCCTGGAATTCCAGTCTGGCGGAACAACGTAGGTACGGCAGTGGCTGGATGGCAGCACTGGCTACCACTGCTCTGCTTTCCACTTGGTAAGCATGGACATATTCACAGGTAGTTGGTTGCATTGACGAAAGTACCACAATGGGTCAGGTGCAAGAATTACTACCCCATCTGGGCACTCATAATTCACATTGTAGAAGGTTTCATGGCCCTCTCCATCCACGATCCGTACAGTGTCTATGAACAGTGTTCTGCCCACTTTCCAATATTTGAATTTCTCTGAAATTACTCTGTCTCTGACAAATTGACTTGCACCGGGATGCACAAATTTTGTTGCCTTTTCCACTAGCCAGGATTTCCTGTTTCTTTCAATCTCCTCCCAGACTCTCCGAGGAAAGGTAGGAAAGGATATTCCATAGATCTCATTTGCTTTCCTACGAACCAGTCTTTCCTCTTTACTACACTTGGTCAACTTAAGACCTCTGGCCTGGCTTGAGGGTGGCCAGTCCTGGTTCTGCCAGTGACGCATGCTCAAAGCTACGTAAAATGGATCTCTGACTCCTCCTTGTCGGGACAGGGCTATGGAGTCACCAATCTCTTCTTCTTGTTCCTCCAAGGCAAGAGCCTGAGGCTGTGGACCAGTACCTTCATCATAAGGCCACATTGGTTCCCCCCCTCCTCCTCTTCCTCACTGAGGACCTGAGCCCAGGAGTGAGCAGTCGTCCTTACTCCTGAGACTGTCCCCTCTTCACTGGGCATGGAGGTCGACATCTCCCATTCAAGAGTCTCTCTCATGTCATCTTCCCCTATTAGACTGGGCCTGGGCCCTTCTCTCCATGGATCTGCTGATGCTCCCTCTGCACTGTCTCTCTGCGACCCGGACTCGGATACATCAGCACTGCTTTGCTCCACCTGTAGATCTACACCCTCTTCCTTTGTGCCACACTCTGCTGGGCTTCCCCAACAGGCTTCACCTGGTGCTGTGTGCTGCCATCTGCAAATTCTTGAAGCTTTGTCCGTTTGTCTCTGTACATATAGACTCCCTCCAGAAAAAAAAACTCCACCCGAGACTTGGAGCCCTATACTGTAACAAAGGGTGTCTAACCACCCCAGTCAGAAGAGAGCTAGTTTACAAAATGATACTACCAATCTTCAACTATGGCGACGTTGTCTATGGAGCAGCCTCTCCAACAACCCTAGCCAACCTGGACCCCCTTTTCCACTCCTTCTGCCGTTTTATCCTAGAATGTCCCCCTACCACCCATCACTGCCACCTATATGCTGCCCTAGGTCTCCCCTCACTTCACTCTAGGCGACAGCTCCATGGCGCTAATCTAGTAGCTAAACACTGGTCAAACTCCCTCCCCTCCTATCTCACTTCTGCTCTATCAACCCAACCCTCCCCAGCCTACTCTTTGAGGGGCTCTGACTCGCACCTATTACAAGTCCCTTTCATGCGCACCTCTAAGGGCCAATCGGCCTTCAAATACAGACTGCCCGCACTCTGGAATAATCTCCCAGCAGCAATTAGGCAGTCCATCACCACACAAAGGTCATTGTCCAGTCTTCTTCATGCCCACTTCTCAGTCTCCTGCAACTGCAACCTGCAGGTCAGACCCACTAAACTGAAGCATCCAAGAGTGACTTAACAGGGGCCCCAGCATATAATTTCTACTCTTAAATGCCCATACCCCCTCTGTCCTCTCTCACCATGGTCTCTGCTTAAGTTATGTCTATGGACTCAGACCCCTATAGTATTATGCACTCGGTCTTAAACTTGTAACTAATAAGTATGCATAAGTCCTGCCTGTAACATCTCATGGACCTGTTGCCTTACCCATTTAAGCCTGATTGTACCTCATGTCATATTGAGTCTGTTGTTCCAGATGTATGTATTTCTCTGCCTCTGTTCCTCATCATTGCCTATGTACCAAATGTATTTACGTATACTTTATGCTTTGTAACCCCAGGTGCATCTGGAAATGATCCAGATGTATGTATTTCTCTGCCTTTGTTCCTCATCAACATTGCCTATGTTCCTCATCAACATTGCCTATGTACCAGTTGTATTTCGTGCACTTTATGCTCTGTAACCCCAGGTTGCATCTGGAAACGAGCGGATGTATGCTCAGTATGCTTATCTGGTTAATCTCATTAATAAATAAATAAATAAATAAATGGGAGCCAAACAAATTTTGGGTGCTTTAGTTAGGCCATGTTTCTCTAGTCACCCAGAACAGTGAGAAACCATAAAGACATCCCTTCCAGCCTTTAAGCACATTATGCACACTCTAACTGGATATCCAGGAATCACCACATGAGGAGACAAATGTGCCCCGTAGTAACATCTCTCAATGTCTTTCAACTTGTTAACTTCTTCTACTATCATAGCCCGGGCATGATCCGGGTAGCAGGCTGATCGCGAAGCCATGATTGCAGAGAAAAAACAAAAGCTCACTGTTATCTCAAATCTCACTTTGTTGGAAAGTTCTCACAAAATGGCTCATCTGCTGCTGTGTTGACTTTACTACCCCACCCTGTAATGGTGGCGGCAGCGCTCCTGGCGCATCAACGTTCTATTTCTGACTCAAGCCACTGCGCATCCGATTTACACTCTTTACTGATAAAGTTCACTTAAACTGTACTGTTTGCTCTCTCAGCACATTTATATGATTTTTACAGGACTTTTCATTTGCTTTAAATCACTGTTCTTACTTAAAGGCCCTAAAGCCACAGTATTTCATTGCATAGGATTGCCTGTAATTTTTGTTGCATCTTTCATACAACCCACAGTCTCTCACTTTGCTTTGAAAATCATACTGTTGATGAACCCATAATTATGCTCACAGTCTAATGCTCAGGATTTCTGCTTAGCTTGATTAACTTGACACAGTCCTTCTTTGCAAAACAATCACACTGTTACATACAGATTCAGCTGGCGTTAGTTGAAATCACATACAGTTTGAGCTATTTCTCTAGATGGTACTCACTTAATTAGTAGCGTGCTTTTGCGATGGAAAATTCAGCCTACAGCCGATCTTGGAGGCCTCTGGATTGAAGCTGGCTGGCAGTCCTGCCAATTGTCCCTAGGAACACCATGCTTTCTCCCCAGTCGATCGAAGTGCAGGTTGAGCCCAATTTTAAACAGAAAAGTCTGATTTTATTACTTTTACAACATTTTAAGTCACCGGCGACGCTCCTCCTGGCAAGCCAGTTCGCACACCTCTCTCTCTCTCTCCCCCCCTCTCTCCCTCTCAAACACTGTGCAGTCACTCTGAAGCTGGCTTGGGGGCGGGACTCATTGCAGTCTCACCAATCACTCAACACCGTATAAATGAGCCTCTTCCTTCTCATGCTCTTCTCCTCCACGGCGATTGTCGAGCAGGCAAAATTTAAACTGCAAACCACTTTTTTTTTTTCAACTGTGACTCCTCGGTGGGAGTACCATTTCAACCATGTTTTATGGCATTTTCCTCAGCGACTCCCCCAGTCCACACAAGCACCTTAAACTTCTAGGGCACAACTCTCTCTTTATTTCCCACAGTTTTACACACTTTTTCTTGTCACAGCTTGAACTTTAAAAAGCTGACAAACATTATAATTTTGATGCTGGACAAGGGGCATACACAATCTGGCTTTACTGCTCCTTGGTAAACTGGTGGCACAATTACAACAGCACATGAACAACAGCACACAGTGGCACATTTGGATGGCAATGCTTACTCTTTTTTAGGCTACCTACTGCCAGACAGCCAAAACACTAGCCATAATCTAAGCAAATCTTTTTTGTTTTCTCCCAAAAATTCCAATCATATCCTCAGCGGTGCCTCCATTTTGTAACCCTAGGTTCGGGAAGAAATTCAGTTTGCTCAGCATTATGCTAGGTTTGTACTTCTGGACAGGGGCACCCAAGTAAATCTGACACTGGAAGCAATAACTGAAATGTCCAAACCAGGAATGGGATTCTAGAGTGTGGCTTTTATTTAAATCAACACAGAGAATAACAAAACAAAGATGGACCCCCACAGGGCTACACTTGCTGGTAATGCCGATTTACAGAGGTCAGAGCACATCTTCCTCACTACACAAAACCCTCAGGTTCTGAACTACTATGGGCTCACACATCCCAAACTGGTACACTTCTCTTCTATTCCTTGACATGGCACCCCGGCCAGTACTCAGACACTTTTCCATATAGCATGGAATGTAATGGTGGCTCCCTACACCACCCATGAGCACTTTCTAGCTCTAAAGAGAAAAACATCCAAAATCCCATGTCTGGGTACTTTCTGCAAACACTGGCCAAGTGCCTGGGAGAAAGCTATAGGTGCCCAAACTGGTCCCGGAGAGGTAAACCTGGTTACTCCAGATGGGGGTCTCCCACCTTTTGCACCCAAATCTATACTCGGCCATTCATTTGGATACAACACCTTTCTTTAAACTACTGGTTGTAGATGCTATCTCGAAATGTTTGTCACATTTAACATTCTACACTGTATTCAGGTGGTGTCCTGACTTAAAAGTTCTGTAAGTGGCTATGTTCATACCCTAGACCCCCACTGTTTCAGATTCTTCCAAGCCTTACATGAATTAAAAGTACTGTACTTGGCAAGTCTTCTCATGACCCCACAGTAGGCAGATACTTTTATACTAATCTCTGGCTTGGTGAACATAGGCTCTATATTAGAGCAGAACTCACCATGGTATGCAGGTGCCCCGGGCTTCTTTTCCAAAAACACAGCTTCTCAGGTACTCTCAGTAAAAACTTCACTCTCAGGCAGCTTTTCCCGTTCCAGGCAGGACTAGGGAATTTCCCTTGAAATGCTGGAATTCCCCCCCATCCCGGGACACTTGGAATGATCTGTACCACTTCCTTCTGGTCTCTTCAGTGTTCCTCTCTAGGGTGAGAACACACAACCCACTTTCTGATGTAGCTCTATATCAGAGCTAGCCTCTGAGGGGCTGCCAACTGCAGCACACCTCTTCCTCTTGAATCTGTACTGCAGACTGACTTGAAATCCCCAACGTTCTACAGCTAACCCCTGCTGCTGCATTCCAATATGGCTTATGCTGCTGCGAGAATTCTATGGTGACATCATCACTCCAGCTCAGCTGCTACTGAGAACAGAGTGAGACAGTGTGAAACCCATTTAACTGATATCCCACAAGCTGCCTTTCCCTGCCTGCCACTGGTTCTAAGTGGGATTCTAGTAACCCCTGTGAACAAGGGGGTTACACTAAGAAAGAATTATTAGCCCTAATATGAGAACCTGGGCTAACAGCTCTCCACTGAGGTAACAACTGTAATCAGCGCAACTTAAAAGTGATGGTTAGGCATATGTGTTCACTAGTGGGAGCACATCACAACGTCTTGTGAGATGTTTGTGAGGACATGCACGCATCGGCAATCACAGAAATGCATTGGCACAATACAAAACAATAGGCGATTGCGCTGTGCTAACGTGCCATGCACTGCGCACATGCATGCGCCAAAGGCACGCACGAAAACAAGCGAGGGAACATGGCCTGAAGGAGAAGCATGCACCCAACCGTTACCACAGCTGAATGGCAGTTACGCAAAATGGAAAACAGAGGACTATGGAGGGGGAAAAAAAATCCTATGAGTTACACAAAAAACACAAATTAGCTGAAGAAAATACAAATAACACAGAAAACTGAAGCTGGGGGGTGGAGGAAAATTGACATCTGAGCCGAAGGACCCCCACAGAGACCCTACGCTCCCAGAAACAGATAAAATTGTACCTACCTGTGGCACTTTTTTTTTAAATAGAGACCATTAAAAAACACCCTAACAAGGCAGAGGTGGCTCCCATTCCTCACAAGGAAATGAGAAAAAAGGAAAGTTAGTCAAATTGAAAGCCACAGCTTACAGACACAATTTTAATTTAGGGGTGCTCCCTGGAACCAGGCAGCCCCAACCTGCTATGTAGAATTGCAGCCCCAACAGAAATCATAAAATCTTTTTGAAGAGTCTTGAGCGAAGATAAAAGTAGCTGCTTCCTCTTCTAACGGCACAGCATAACTGTGACTGGGGAGTTCCTGCTTCTTGGAATCCTCATGAACCCAACATTCTACAGCTTGGGCTGTGTCATTTCCCATGGTAGGAGTGCACTATACCCAGTTGTTATGATTACCCATTGACAATGTGGAGCGCTACGGAAAGGAAATAGTTTGGTATCCAAACCGTTGGGGCTGTGCCCTTTGTGGGGATTGAGAGGAAGCAGGGCAGTAAGGGAAGCACTAGTGGAACTTGGAGAGAAGTTAAAAGAATCAGAGGAAGGAGAAGTAAAGAAAGAAGATGGGGTGGGCAAGCCCATGAAAGTGAGGAGGAAGGAGAGAGGAGGGGAAGAGATGGAAGGCAGAAGAGAACACAGAATGTGAAGAACTCATTAAAAGCATCAGCCACCTCAGTTGACTCCACCTGAAGATGAGGCCTACTGTTACTGGCACTGCTTCCTGTCTCATCCCTTAAGTGCCAGATTGCAGGCCACACCGCTTCACTACTGAGCAGTATGCCAGTGGCTTCTGCTCAGGAAAGATGCGCCCAGTTGAAGGCCATGCCCCCAGCTGCATTTGAAGAGCTGCTCCATTGCTTCTGGCTGAACTGTCAACAGAGAATGTCACAGGAAGAATACAATGCTTCTGGCACTGCTGTCTTCACCAGCTGAGTCTGCATGTGATCCCACTAGGCTCTGGGTCAAGTTCACCACTGTACCTTGGTATTATAGCTCTGAGCCCCTATGAGGGCTACCAGGTGGGCAGGGAGCCCTGTTGGCAGTGTCCCTAGCTGCTTAAAGGGGATTTCTCAGTGGAGGCTCATTCTCTTGTTAGTCACTCCTGTTCTAGTGCTCTTCTTGTTTCACTGCCTACCAATGATTGACTAAGTAAGCCCTCCTGTAAATCACTTCGGGGGTATGGTTTCTTCCTGGTGACTCCTGATTGCCTGCTTGTAGCTGAACACTGGTTGGTTGTGCAGCTAAGCAGCTAGTTGAACACACAAATCAGCACCACGACATCCACTGAGTGTCACATGTGTCTAATTGTCATTTGTTCTGAAATCATAGCAGCATTATCACTTGCTTGCTATGAGCAACTGACAGACTAAGTACTCTCGAGGGAAGGGGAGGGCACCCAAAACACTGACACAGGCTGCCCTCCCAAATGGGACTGGTGGTCTCCCTACACATTTATGTACACATACAGTATATCTTTGTTGCTGGTGGGAAGAATAAAGTTTGAGGACAGCCTTTAAAATCAAGCCTCCATGTAGTTCAGTAAGAAAAAATTACTCACCTTAGTAATGTTGTTTCTTCTAATGGAGTCTTGCTGTATTCTGACATATGCAGTTAGGTCAGAACAAAGAGTTAAACTTTCTATGGCCAGCATGGAATGTTCACCATGCGCTCGGTTGAAGCCCCTGTCTGCTGTTGTTTAAACTGCAACCGTCAGATCTTTTCGAGCAATACTCACTAGAAGTTCTGTGTGGAAACTGTAAAACTCTTGCTAGCCAACTGGCAAATATATCTATATAAAAGGGTTTTTGGTTTCAAAAGGAAGACTCAAGTCAGGAAACCCAAAAACAAAACATATCCAAAAACACAACCCCTCACCCAAACCAAAACAGGGTGAAAAAAGGACACCCCTAGGGTGCCAACACTGCTCCTGCCCACCCACATCCCAAAATCTAGGTTCTGAGAGGGGAGGCAGGGGGGCAGGTCAGAATACAGCAAGACTCCGTTAGAAGAAACAACATTACTAAGGTGAGTAATTTTTTCTTCAAACAACATGAAGTCTTGCTGTATTCTTTATGTCTGAACTACCAAGCAGTACATCCATGGAGGAGGGACAGAACCTACTTTGGAAACAGGCTCTGAAGTACTGCTGTGCCAAACCAAGCATCACTCCTAATCTGGATGTCAAGGGAGTAATGTTTGGTGAAAGTATGGACTGTTTTTCAGGTGGCTGCTTGACAAATTTCTAATAGAGGAATATCCCTGACAGCAGCCAGGGAAGCAGCTGTACCTCTAGTGGAATGAGCCCTCAGGCCTGAGGGTGAAGTTCTACCTAGTTTTTCATAGCAGAATTGTATACAAGAAACAATCCACCTGGCAATAGATCTCTTAGTGGCAGGTTTGCCCTTACCAACTTCTCCATACGTAAGGAACAACTGGAGGGATTCAAACCTGTGACCCTTGGTATGCTCTATGTAGTAGCTAAGGGCTCTTTTAACATCCAAGCTGTGTAGCCTCCTCTCCCCAGAGGAGGAATGGTCAGTGAAGAAAACAGGGAGAGATATAGACTGGTTGAGGTGGAAATCTGAAACCACTTTTGGTAAGAACTTTCTGTTAGTTCTAAGGACCACTTTATCTCTATGGAAAGAGAGGAAATCAGATTCCACTGACAGGCCTTGCAATTCACTGATACGCCTGGCAGAAGTAATGGCTACCAAAAACACAGTTTTCCAAGTCAAGTACTTAAGCTCTGCTGAGGACAAAGGCTCAAAGGGGGGTTGCATAAGCTGAGCAATGCAAACATTAAGGTCCCAAGCAGGAGCAGGATCCCTAAAGGGGGGATTGGTGTGAAGCAATCCCTTGAAAAACTTACAAAATACAGGATGGGAAGATAGAGAGGAAGGCTTGCCTACTGACAAGAAAGCAGAAACAGCTGCCAAGTGTACCTTAAGGGTAGCTGGTCTGAGGCCTAGGCCATTAAGATGGACCATATAGTCCAGAACCGTAGGCAATTCAGCAAAGTCTGGAGAAATATTCTTCTTAGAACACCAAATGCTGAATCTTTTCCATTTGGAGTTGTGAGTCTTTCTGGTGGAAGGCTTTTGAGAAGCCTTAAGGATATCCAGAACCCCTTGGGAAAGATGCAGATCTGAAAACTCTAACTCTTTAAGAGCCATGCCTTGAGATTGAGAGGCTGAAGATTTGGGTTCCAAATCCTCCCCTGAGAGGTTGTCAACAGGTTGTAATTCCTGGGAAGAGACAGGGGAAGGTGGACTGCTAAGGACAGCAACAGGGAGTATCAGGGCTGTCTGGCCCAGTCTGGAGCAATCAGAATCACTTTGCATGGTTGTGACCGTATCTTGACTAACACTTTGAACAGGAGAGGGAAGGTGGGAAAAGCATACAGAAATTTCCCTTCCCAATTCAGAATCAGAGCATCCAGGGGGACTGAGCCCAAGACTGGGGGTCTGCAACAAAAGAGGTGACATTGGTGATTGTCTGGTGCTGCAAAAAGATCTATCTCTGGTGTGCCCCATCTCGAGAAAATCACTTTCAAAACTAGAGGATCTAGGGCCCATTCGTGATGGCCCTAGGATATTCTGCTCCGTGCATCTGCTAGGACATTGTCCTTCCCTGGGAGGTAACTGCTATCAGAGAGGTTTGCAGGGAATAGGCCACGGACCACAACTTCATTGCTTCTGTGTACAAGGCCGTAGACCAAGTGCCTCTTTGCTTTTTGATGTACAACATGGTGATGGTGTTGTCTGTTCTGACCTGAAGCACCTTGTTCTGTACTGATCTGGAAAAAACTTGCAGTGCCAGAAACACTGCCCTGAGTTCCAAGAGATTGATGTGTAGAAGAGATTCCTGAGGCGACCACAGTCCCTGGGTGGTGAAGTCCCCAAATGGGCTCCCCAGCCCAGCAGGGAAGCATCTGTGGTAAGGACCACTGAATGAGACTGAGTGGCAAATGGAACCCCTTGCCTCAAATTGTCCTGATCCTGCCACCATTGCAGGGCTTGGATCAGAGTTCGAGTCACTGGGATTAGTCTGGTAAGGGAATCCTTTCTTTGGGACCAAAAAGCTCTTAAGTGGAACTGAATTTCCCTCATCTGGAATCTTGTGCCTTGGACCACTGCTGTAGAAGCTGCCATGTGGCCCAAGAGCTGAAGGAAATGCCTTGCTGGTCGAGACACCTGAAGGCTGAATGAAGAGACCAGCTCCATGAGAGCTCCTGCCCTTTCCAGGGGAAGAAAGGCTCTTGCTTTTACCATATCCAGCTCTGCCCCTATGAAGATGAGGAGCTGCACTGGTTCGAGAACTGACTTTGGTAGGTTGAGAAGAAATCCTAAAGAAGTGAGCACTTGCTGGGTCACTTGCAGGTGTGACTTGACTTAGTCTGGGGACTGGCCCACTATGAACCAGCTGTCCAAATATGGAAAAATGGAAATCTTCTGTCTTCTTAGGAAGGCAACAACTACTGCCAGGTACTTTGTGAAGACCCTTGGGGCTGAGGTTAGGCCAAAGGGCATTGCTCTGAACTGATAGTGGCCTGAGGGCAACTCGAACCTGAGGTACTTTCTGTGGGAGCACCTGATGGGAATGTGAAAGTAGGCATCTTTGAGGTCCAGAGAGACTAGCCAGTCCCCTGGCCTTAGAGAGGGAAGGATAATTCCCAGAGTTATCATCTTGAACTTTGGCTTTAAAAGATGTTTCTTCAGATATCTTAAGTCCAGGATGGGTCGCCACTCTCCTGTCTTTTTGGGGGTTAGGAAGTACCTGGAGTACAGTCCTTTGCCCCGGTGTAGGGTAAGTACTCTCTCTATAGCTCTTAAAGCTAGGAGAGAAGAAATCTCTGCCTCTAGGGCAAGGGTTTCTGAAAGATTTGCAGGTGGAAAAGATCTGGCTCTCATCTTTGGAAATTTTTTGAAGCTGAGAACCAGTCCCTGGCTTACTACTTCCAGGACCCACTTGTCTGATGTAACAGACATCCAGTCCTGGACAAAGTAAGCCATCCTGCCCCCTACTAAGATAGGAGAGTCAACTCGGGCAGACCCATCAGGGTGCCTGCTTGGCAGGGGCTTAAGGCTGAGGGGTGGATGCAGGCCTGCTCATCCCACTTCTGCCTCTCCCTCTGAAGAACCCCCCTCTGTGAAAAGGAAGAAGAGGCCTGTGCTTGATAAAAAGGCCTTTGAAAAGGCCTGCCCCTGCCCCTAGACTGCTGCCTTTGAGGAGTTGCCTGCCTTTCCTTGGCCTGGGCACTCCTGTAAGTGGTCCTGTATTCATCCATTTTCTTCATGTAATTCTCTTTCTGCTCCCCAAACAGAGAATTACCCACTACAGGAAAATCCATGGCCTTAGCCTGGGTATCCTGTGAGAGGCTAGTACATCTGAGCCAAGCCATTCTCTGAAGAGCCACAGATGTAGCCATGACTCTTGATGATACATCATTGGAGTCCACAGCAGCATGAAACTGAACTTTTGATGCCTCAATCCCATCTGCAGCCACCTTCTCCAGCTCCTTGGCAAGCTGGGGAGAAGCCTGTTTAGCCAGTGCCAGTACAGTGTCCCACCTGGACTTCTGGTACCTGGCTGTATAGGCCATATAATTCGCCTGCCTGAGTCCCAAGGAAGATGCCATGTACTGCTTCTTTGCCATGGCATCAATCTTCCTGGAGTCCTTGTCTGGGGTGTGATGCCAAGGGAATGCTTGCCTTATCACAGGCAGCAGCCTGTACAACCCCAACATGGCTGCACTGCTGATAAAGGAACTCCGTATCTGAGCCTGAAAGTGTATACCTCTTGTCCATTCTTCTATCCACAGGAGGTATGGAATTGGGAGACTTCAGAATTTTTTTGTGTCTGTTTCCCAAAAGATTTGTGGAGGGGAATAGACAGTCTCCTGGACTCTGGGATGTCCATCATCTCTACATAGGCAGGCTTCTCCTGATCCTCCACTGCCTCCTCCCCAGGAAGCTGGAGGGTATCAGCCACCTTTGTGTAAAACATGAAGTGCGAAGGGGACTCAGAAAGCCTTGGAGGAGAAACATCTGAAGGTCTGTCTGGGGAGATGTCCGGGTCAATAGGCACATCCAGACTTTCACCATCACCATATTCATCTTCCAACTCACCCTCCTCCTCAAACTCTGGTTCATAAAATTCTTCCAGGGTATAATCTTGAACCGGGGAAACCGACCGAATTGAGCCCCCAAAAGGTGCCGGATCAGTCGGAACCAGGCGAAGCGATTCCACAATACGAATCGCTTTGGCCATTTCTTCGGTGGTCAGAGTATGAGATTCTGGATCTGAACCGGTCGATTTGTCTTTGCATTTTCTTTTTGTCGGAACTGATTCCTCGGAATCTGCTCTTCTTTTGCCCGAAGAAGTATCGCCCTAGGGCACTCTTTCTGGTTCGGTCGGAACCGAACCGGGCTGGCCATCCGGGTCAGCGGACTTCTCGGCCTCCCTTTACCTCAGTCTACCTAATCTCTTTTCAAGGGTAGATTTGGAAAGGTTTTTACAAATTTGGCAGTCTGAATCGAGGTGGTCAAACCCCAGCAGTAAACACAGGTGCTGTGGGGATCAGCCTTAGCAAAGACCTCCCCACACTCACTGCAGTGTAGAAACCCAGTGGGACCGGTTTTTTTCTTGGGTTTCTCAGACATGGCCAACCTAACCAAACTTACCATTTTTTCGGCAAGTGCCAGGCAAGACTCCGCTATCGGTTCCTGACCGTGTCACAGGTCTTGGAAAAAACGTACTAAAACTCGTTTTTTTTAGAACCGATATGGACCGGTAACCACACACTAAAGTAAAATACAAGATTTACCTGAATGATCAGTTCAGCCGAACCAATCCACACTTTTTACAAGTTCCACACAGAAAACAGAACAAAAACCTATCTAGTACTCACAGTACCACAGACAGAGACTTGAACCGACTATTCGGAAACTAAATTTTGGTAGAAAACTGACTGAAAAACGACACTTCAACCAACTTCGAAACGAGCTGCAGGAGAAATCTCCAGAGTGACTGTTCAGTGAGGCGGAGTAAAGAATCTGACAGTTGCAGTTCAAATTACAACAGGCAGAGACATCAACCGAGCTCGAGATGAACGTTCTATGCCCTGCATAGAAAAGTTAACCCATTGTTCTCCGGGGCAGTTTAAAGGCTGTGACTAACTGCACTTGTCAGAATACAGCAAGACTTCATGTTGTTTGAAACTCTAACTCAAGAACCAGGCCTTGAGGTGAAGAGAGTGTATGTCTGGGTACTGCACTCTGGTCTGAGGAAGGGTCAGCAGGGAGTGAGTTGGAGGCAGGTGAATGGGCCTGCTGCAGGACATTGAGAGAAGGAGAGGGTACCAGGCTTGCCTGGGCCAGTCCGGAGCCACTAGGATCATCAATGCAGGTTGCTGTCTGACTTTCGGCAAAACCCTGAATATCAGGGTAAAGGGAGGAAATGCATATAGGAACCTCCCTGACCAGTCCAAGATCAGGGCATCCAGAGGAAGTATTCCTGGAACTGGGGGCCTGCAACGGTACTGAGGAAGCTGAAAATTGAGAGGAGAGGCAAACATATCCACATCTGGTGTGCCCCACCACCTGAACACTGTGGCTAGTACTTGCTTGTTCAATGTCCATTTGCTCTGGCCTTGACTGATGTGTCTTAGAGCATCCACCAGGGTATTGAGTTTGCCTGGGAGGTGAATAGCTGAGAGGCTGACTCCCAGGGAGAATGCTAGAGACCAGAGCTTCAGAGCTTCCAAACAGAGTATTCCTGATCTGGTACCACCTTGCTTGTTTATGTAGAACAATGCAGTGGTGTTGTCTGTTCAAATTTGAACCACCTGCCCTTCTATGCTAGGAGCAAAAGCTTTAAGAGCTAGGAAGACTGCTCTGAGTTCCAAAAGATTTATGTGCAACTGTGACTCTTCAGGAGTCCAGTTGCCACTTACTGAGGCGCTGTCCAAATGAGCTCCCCAGCCCAAAAGGAGGCATCTGTGGTGATCACCTTTGTGGGAAGAGGAGCTTGAAAGGGAACCCCTGCCTGCAAATGTGCAGGGTTCTTCCACAACAGCAAGTTTTGGGGGAACTGCTCCAACACAGGTATCAACTTTGAAAATGTGTTGCTTCTCTGAGATCAGTGAGCTCTAAGGTAGGCTTGCATGAGTCTCATCCTGTACCTGACCCCTGGGACTACTGCAGTCATAGAGGCCATATATATCCCAGAAGTTTGAGGAAATGTCTGGCTGGTCTTGGCTGTCCCTGGGTGAAAGAATATGCAACTGAAAGGAAACTCTTAATTCTTTCCTGAGGGAGGAAGGCATATCCTTTCTGAGTGTCCAGCTGGGCCCCTATGAAGGTGAGCAGCTGGGTGGGTTCCGGGTGAGATTTCTTTAGATTTACCAGGAAACCCAGAGACTCCAGAGTGTGTTCTATGAGGAAAAGAGATTCCTTGACCTGGCAAGAAGACTTTGCTACTATGAGCCAGTCATCCAGACAGGGGTAGAGAGCGTCACCCAGTCTGAGATGTGCTGCTGCCACTGCGAGACACTTGGTAAAGACTCTTGGGGCTGAGGACAGACCGAAGGGCATTGCAGCGAACTGACAGTGACCCGAAGGAAGTTTGAATCTGAGAAACTTCCTGTGAGATCTCCTTATGGGTATGTGGAAGTAGGTATCCTTTAAGTCTAGGGAGGCTAGCCAGTCTCCCTGCTGTAAGGACTGTATGACCAGCGACAGAGTGACCATTTTGAATTTGTTTTTTTTTCAGATGTTTGTTTAAATGTCTGAGATCTAAGATTGGTCGTCCACTCCCAAGTTTTCTTTTGTGTCAGAAAATGCCTGCCATAGAACCCCTTGCCCTTCTCATGGGCGGGGACCCACTCCACTACTTGTAAAGCCAGAAGGTTTTGTACCTACAGTTCCAACAGCGGTATCTGTGTTGGGGACAGAGGTCTTGACACCTGAGTAGGTATGCTTGAGGTCTGGCATCTGCTTAAACTGTAATAGCAGACCCTTCTCCAACATCTCCAGCACCCACCTGTCTGACGTGATGAGGTACCAGTGCTGAAGATAGTGGGAGAGTCTACCTCCAACTGGAAGCGGGGAGGTGACCTGGACACTCACATCAGGACATAGACTGAGAGGTAGATGGCTGGTGGAGGTGGCTTTTCTTTGGCCTCTTCTGCCCCTGCCTCTGAAAGACCCCTTGCACTGGCCGAAGTCAGATTGGGGATAGGGACTGTAAGGCCTGGGAACAAAACTTCTGCCCCTAC
This sequence comes from Neoceratodus forsteri, assembly GCA_016271365.2. NCBI lineage: Eukaryota > Metazoa > Chordata > Ceratodontiformes > Ceratodontidae > Neoceratodus > Neoceratodus forsteri. Next base: position 495,245,225 of record JADMNL010000022.1, read on the forward strand.
TGCCCCTGGGACAGGATCTCTGAGGGATGGTGGGCTTAGGCTTGGATGAGTGGCTCTGCCAGGAGGCCTTGTACTCATCGACTTTTTTCCTGTAGTCAGTGGTTCTGTAATCAAACAACATATTTTGATCACAGGGAAAATCCATGGCCTTGTTCTGAGTGTCTGTGGTCAGACTTGTTGTTCTAAGCCAGGTGAAGCGTGTCAGAGAGATGGCATGGGCCATCGCCCTAGAGGCTGCTGTTGTCTGCCATGTGGAATTGGTACATAGTAGCTTCCAGGGCAGTTTTAGACATATCCACCAGCTCCTGAGCCATAGAATCTGATCTGTTGCAGGCAATAGCCCTGGACAGATTTCCAAAGGGCTTTCTGATATTTGGCTGTGAACGCTACATAAGAAGAAAGTCTGAGAACTATGTCATACATTTTCTTTGCCATAAAGTAAATTCTTTTGGAATCCTTGTCAGGGGGAGAGGGGGACAAGGAGACTCCAACTTTCTCACAAGCTGCCTGCTGCACTATACTCTCATGGCTAGGGTGTGCAGACAGGAACTCAGTACCATTTTTAGACAATTTATATTTTCTCTCAAGCCACTTATCAACCTCTGATACTGAAGTGGAGTGTTGAAGCACCTTCATGGTATTTGTTCTAAATGCATTATAGATAGGGACGACCAGGCTCTTTGAGGATGAAAGGCCTCTCATCTCCCTATAATCTTCGTCTTCATCGACATCCTGGTTGGGCTCCTGCATAGGAAAGTCCAGGGTGTCCATCATATTTTGTATAAATGTAACCCCCCTACAAATGGGGGTTCCCGAAAAGTCTTCATTGAGCTTATCCAAATGCTTACTGCCAGGCTGGTGTTCTGTGTTTTAGCAGATTAAATGTATTGCCAGAGAGTGCCTGTATAGCCTCTGTGTACTGTCACTTTAAGAGCTGCCTGGATTGTAGTCCTAATTAATCTAAAAGGGAGCTCTGTTAGAAGTTGTGCTTGTTTGCTGAATATTTGTTAGAGTAGTAATAATATTGCAGTTTGCTCTAACCTGCCTTCTTTGCAGCAAGGACTGTTCTGTTTATCTCCACCAACTTGGCATGGGACTGTCAGAATGGGCCAATCAGTACTGTTGGGACTCTAAAATGGAGCCTGCCTACATGGGCTTGGTGGGGTCAAAACTTGTAGGAATTGTAGTTTTTGCATTTTGGTGCCTAAAATAACCTGGAGGGGGAGCCCTTGTTGTGACTGACAGACAGATCAGCCAACCAAACCTTTTGGATCTTGGGGAAATTCCCAAGCTGCTGCAGCTAGTGTCAGTTCTGAGTTGGGAAAAGAAGAGATAACAGCTTGAATGATTCAAGCAGCAGCCCTGGTGTAGATTCGCATGGGGGAACTGTGGAAAGGCCTGAGTTTTGGCCTGTATGCCTGCCTGCTGTCCCTGAGAGGGAACTTGTGCCTTTTTCGGACTGAATCCAAACTTGGAGCGTGAAGTAAGCTATTGAATTGTGACCAGGCTCCTACCTGAAGAAGACTGAAGATTTGCAGAATGCGATTGGCTTGTCTGGACTTCCAGCCACCTCTGAACTCCCGGATTGTGCAGAGACTTTGTAATTGCGACCAGAGAGCCTTTTGCTTGGTACAGTGGAATTTCTGTACATGTGAATGTGTTGTGTGCTTACAGTGGGTCGTGATTTGGTTCCCCACTGTGGTTTGAATTGTGTTCTGCTTGCTGGAAGCTGCATTAGAATTTCCTTATGTGTAAATGTGCTGTGTGCTGCTAGTGGGTCGTGATTTGGTTCCCCACTGTGGTTTGAACTGTATTCTGCTTGCTGGAAGCTGCATCCAGCCCCATGGACTGAATCCAAAATCACCTCCATTGGGCCTGGGCCTTGCCACACAGGCCCAGCCTGACTACCCACTGCACAGAGAAAGCCATCCACAAGAGACCTGCCTGGGGATCAGCCCCCTGCTCAACACTTGAACAGGAACGATGCCTCGGTGATTCGTGTGGGCCCTGCTTCTCCAGGCACTCCAGCTCAACAACCTGCAGTCTCGATTTCATCCTGCCTGTGTCCAGTATTGGGTATCATGAGTAAACATCAGGGTAGCTCCCTGCAACAACTGCTAAATCTAAAGTGTTGTCATCTGATTGGTTCCTTTTTTCTTTCACAAACTGAGCCCTCCGGCTCTGGATTGCAAATAGTGTGTGTTGTGCATGTTGCTTTCTTCCATCACAGGGCCTCAACCAGCTGCAACATTTCTGGCAAGCCCATTGTCTCCCTACCTGGGTACCCAGAGGTGTTACTGTGTGGTGACTTAAAGTGATTGCATAACTGTTTGATTAATACAGCCTTTAAGCCAATCAGCCTGATTATGCCCCTTCCTTGTTCAAGTCCCCTGAATAAATCAGATCTGACTTTTTTTTGCTGCGTTTAACCTCACTGTGTTTCCAGTTGTGCCAAGAGTACTGTACTGTTGCTATTTACTGTGCATAACCTTGTTTTACAGGGGGTCCCCTGGGTCGAGCCAGAGGAACTGGCCCTGGTGGTAAGCGCAAACAGTGTGGGTACTGGATGGTGTATAAGGAATACTGCGGAAGTGATTATTGTATATTGCTCAGGCCACTAGAAGGGAAAGAGGGGGTTACAGTGTCCTGGTGGGCTGTGCCCAGGTTAGTTTGACCACTACCAACCCTGACCTCCGGGTGGAGGCACTCGTTTCAGAACTCAGGCCCCTTAACCTGCTATTAGCCACGCAGGCTGGGGTAGTAGCCCTTGGGATAGTGCCACCAAGGGGTTACATAAATGTAAACATAAAGGAAGGATCCTCGTGGTCACCCGGGGATCCCCAAGATGAGGGTCCGGGGACTCCTGGGGCTCAAGGCCCTCAAAATCCATGTCAGGGGCATCATAAAATTGATCATCACCTATGTCACCCTCACAGTCTACAGAAGAGAGGACTGTGGAAGAGTGCTTGCCAGCCCCAGTAAATAGAGGACCCATCTTTTGAAGGGTCTGAAACAGTTGCCTTGCTTTTTCCATTTCTTGCACTGACGGAAGAACCTGTGCAGACTTGGTTTGTAAGTGTTTTGTTTTTTCTGTATGCTTCAAGCTGCCTGTTTTCTCGCGATTAGCTTTCCCAGGAGCAACGGGAGCATTTTTGTCTTGACAGAGTTTCTTTTTAGCTACTTCATCAGAGGCTTAATCAAGCTTCCTTTTTTCATCAGTCTTATTATTTTTAAATATGTGAGGTACTTCATCTTTGGAAGCTTTATTTTTTGGCTGGGATCTGGAATTCTGGAGGGTTCCTCAGCACCTCTGCTTTTAGTATTAGTACTTTTGGATGGCCCCTCATTGGAAGCCTTTGATTTATCCTCAGCCATAATAATCAAAGGTTTGTCTGCTACGTTTGCCAATTTAAGCAAATCAAACCAGTCCTGGACCTACGAGCTGGTGCAGGTTTCTGTGAAAATGCCACCGGCCAGTCCTGCCCCAGTTAATAAACTCTGTCTATTACCAGTGCCTTTTTCTTTGGGTTGTAGAACTGGGATCCATACCAGTGCCAATCTTAACAGAAACCCAGTAATACTGGTCAACTGTGCACAGGTGGCTGCTGGACCCTCACGGACAGTGCTGACACAGATGATACCAAAGTCCAGTAATATAACAAAAAAAGTTTCATCATAATTGTCAATCTAGAGAGAAACCCCGCAGGCACTATTTAAATTGAAATCCACTGCAGGTACCTCGCAGTAAACCCCGCGAGGTCTGAGGTAAAAAACAAGGCAACTGTCTCTAATTCAACGATTCCCACAAGAATTTGCCCAAAAATGAAGGGAACCATCGAAAATAAGCACCCGTGATAAAATTAGGTTTTAAAATGAAAGTCGCAGTAAAAATAAAGTCAAAATAGCGCTGGTATGCTAAAAATAAAAAATTAGCGCAGCGCTAATAAAAAAGTAAAACTTTCACTCAGCACACTAATAGAATTAATTTATGAGGAAAACTTTATCCAAATAAGCACTATGAGGCTGTCAACAAGGAAAGTTGAGATACACCTCAGGGGCAATGTTGCTCAGTACAGTAGAGAAAAAATTCTGAAGCCTTCAACAGCTCTCACTCAGCTCACACCCCCTTCCTGTCTTTTGATTGGCTTGTCCCTAAGCTCATTTAAATATCTTTTAAAGGCACACCTCCGGGGCAGTTGCACCTAGCCAGCTAAGTGTAAAAACGTTACTGATGCTAAAGGACTCCTGGGTAAGAAGCTAGGGTTACCCCACCTGTCAGTTGTTTTTACCTTATAATCCAGTTTTTAGGGTCTCTATCCAGTTATCTAGTTTTACTCAAATATAATCAGGTTTTGAGCCATTTTAAGTGCTCACATACTCTTAAAACAGATTCTGTCATATCACTCATTGTTTCAGCTACATATCCAGGTTACAAACAAGTTCTCTTGTCAATACAGCCCTTTCTTTGTAAAAGCAGTCAACCTGGGAGGTGTAAAGTGTGACCATCAAGATCATTATTAGTGGCTGCGCTACCGCTCATTATGCCGATGACCCAGGTGTGGAAGCAATCCCAGGAGATGAAGGGCCGGCCAGGGGGAGGAGGATTCAGCATCCTATGGATTGCTCTCCTCCTCCTCTGGTTGGGGAGGGTGGGGAAGCACCCAGTGCTCAAGCGGTCCCTAGTGGATGCTGCGGGGCTGGCAAGTGGACCTTGCATACTTAGGGGGCATGCTAGATGTTCAGCCATCAGTCACCATGTCACTTCACGCCACGCACCCGGGGCAAAATCAGTCAGGAAAAACCTTACCAGGCCTTGTAGGAAGATATCCATTCTGCCATCACCCACACGGCATTCCAAGGTGCCCGTCCCCTGGATCAGGTTCAAGTTTATTTATTGAAAAGTTTCACCAGGAAAGACTTGCTGAGCAAATACGATTGCTCATCTCCCGGTGCATCCTGGGGGGAGTAGGGGACTGGAGCAGCATATACAGAACAATCATTACAGAGCAATACAACCAAGTACAGTGTGAGTTTTCACAACAATTTGAGAATAAGTGTAATGACAAAGAGAAACAGGACATAATAACAATACTCATGGAGTACAATTGTACAAGTTGTAATAAGTGCTGGCGAGGAGATGTCCTAGTGTTAGAGGATACTTAGTCATTGGATAGATACGCAGTCAGGAGGTGTTAGAGAGGGCAGAGGCCATGTCAGGTGACATAGAGGGATGGGGAGAGGAGAGGGGAGGGGAGGAGGCCAGGACATTTTAGAAGCAGGAACAGTTGGAAGAGAAGAAGTTATGAAGGGAGTAGGAGAGTGGGCAGGGGCTGGAGGAGTGTCTAATTTTAGAAGGCAGTTTGTTCCATAGTTTAGGAAATTGATACTAGAACACAGATTGGCCTGCAGAAGTTAAGCGGTGAGGGGTGGCCAAGGTACATGAGTCCTGGGATATGAGGGAGCGGGAGGAGGGGGGAGGGATGCTAATAGAGGAAGAGAGATAGGGAGGGAGAGAGCTAAACCAATATTTGAACATAAATTTGGCAATGTGGGAGAGGCACCAGTTTTCAAGAGAGGGAAAGGCTAGGGAGTGGTATAAGGCACAGAGGTGAGTGTGTAGGGGAGAATCCAGGGCACAGCGACAAGAGATAAAGAGGGTGTCCAGTCTGGATAAGGAGGTAGTGGGAACGGCACTGTAGACAACGTCACAGTAGTCAAAAATAGGGATAATCATTTTCTGAACTAGTTGACGCCTTACCAGTAAGGATAAGCAACTATGGTTCCTGTACAGGGCACCTAGCTTGGGGTGCAGTTTTTTCAGGATGGCATCCACATGAACAGAAAAGTTTAGGTGCTGGTCAAACCAAACACCAAGGTAACGAAAAGAGGTGGAATCCTCTAATACAGTCCCATCAAGGGTGTGGAAGCGGGGCGAGGAGGGAAGCCTTGAGAGTCTCTGCCTAGTGTCAAAGGTCATGGAGACAGTCTTCTTGGTGTTTAGAAAGAGCTGATGTGAGCTAAGCCAGTACTGAACTTTATCAAAGTCAGCTTGGAGTCTGGTAGCAACATCAATAGGTGAATGACCGGAGGTAAACAGGACCATGTCATCAGCATACGTATGGATAGAGGATGAGGTGCATACCATAGGAAGGTAATTTGGAAATATAGAAAAGAGTATAGGACCTAACAGTAAGCCTTGCAGCACACCAGTATTAATAGGAAGTGGTGGGGAAATAGAGTCAGCGATTTTAAATGACTGAGACCTGCCTGAGAAGTATGCACTGAACCAGTTTACGGCATATTCTGATAGCCCTGCCTCTGTTAGGTTGTTTAAAAGGAGAGGGTGGGAGATAGTGCTGAAAGCCTTAGCTAGGTCGACAAAGATGTCGGAGGTGATTTGGCCACAGTCCATCCCTGAGAAGATAGAGTCGGTGAGCCTAAGCAGGGAATTGGTGGTGGGGTGATCCTTCCTGAAACCAGGTTGGAAAGGTGTGAAGAAGGAGGAGAAGAAGAAGAAGAAGAATCAGCATTTATATAGCGCTTTTCATACATCCAAAGCACTTTACAAGCAATGCTAGACTGGTAGTGAAGTGACTGAATGTATGGTGGCTGCTATATCGCACATCATCACCCACACACAGCCTGGATAATTGCATGAACCGGTTTATGGGAAGGGGAATGTTGGCCAGGACACCGTGAATGTTTCCTTCTCTTTGCAAAGAGTGCCCTGGGTTCTTTTACTTCCACCTGGACACCCACCAGGACAACACCAGGATGGGCAGAAGGGACCTCGGTTTTTAACGTCTCATCCAAAGGACGGCACACCCCAGCAGTGCAGCACCCCCCAATGCTGCACCCGGATGCCAGCAATTTTTAGGTGCAAGTCCAATCCCGGTGTGGGACGAGAACCCACGACCTTGTGGTCCAGAGGTGGATGTGCTACCAGCTGAGTCACGCTGGCACCTAGGAGGATTCTGAGAGAAAGGTAATGAGTTGAGAGAGGACCATTTGCTCCTATAGTTTAGCCAGGAAAGGGAGGAGAGAAGAAGAAATGATTCACCTTAGTAATTGTGTTTCTTCTAATGGAGTCTTGCTGTATTCTCACAATCTGCAATTAGCTCCAGCCTTTAAACTGCCCCAGAGAGTAGAGAGTTAATTTCCTATGCAGTGCATAGAACGTTGAGCTCGAGCTTGGTTGAGGTCTCTGTCTGCAGCAGAAACAACTGACAAGTGTACCTTGAGAGTAGCTGGTCTGAGACCTAGACCATTAAGATGGACCGTATAATCCAGAACTGTAGGCAAATCAGCAATGTCTGGGGATATATGCTTCTTGTAACACCAAATGCTGAATCTTTTCCATTTGGAGTCATAAGTCTTTCTGGTGGCATCTTTTGAGAGGCTTTGAGAATATCCAGAACCCCTTGGGACAGATGCAAATCTGCAAACTCTAGCTCTTCAAGAGCCATGCCTTGAGATTGAGGGACCAAAGATTGGGGTACCAAATCCTCCCCTGAGAGGAGGTTAACAGGTTGTAATTCCTGGGAAGAGACAGGGGGAGATGGACTGCTAGGGACAGTAAGAGGGGGGTACTAGTGCCGCCATATCATTATGGGTTTTGTTGAGGGAGGAGGACCTCTAGTTCAGATTGAAGTCACCCAAGACATAGAGTTTACCTGATGATGTGAGTGAGACCATTGTTTTTAGTAGTTCCATGGCTGTGGAAACGTTTAGGCCTGGATGGCAATATAATCCCATCATAAAGATGGGTGCTGAGAAAAGAAGTAAGAGTTTAATGATAAGCAGCTCAAAAGCCAAAGGAAGTGATGACGCTAGTGTAACCCCCCTCCCAATGGGGTTCCCAAAAAGTCTTCCTTGAGCTTGCCTAAATGCTTACTGCCAGGCTGGTGTCCTGCATTTTAGCAGTTTAAATGTGATTGCCAGAGAGTGCCTGTATAGTCTCTGTGTACTGTCTCTATAAGAGCTGCTTGGATTGTAGTCATAAGTAATCTGAGAGGGAGCTCTGTTGAAAGATGTAACTATTTGCTGAAAATCATTTAGAGTGATAATGATAATGTAGTTTGGCTAACCTGCCTTCTTTGCAGCAAGGACTGTTTTGTTTATCTACACTATCTTGGTCCTGGACTGTCGAATTGGACCAATCGGTACTGGTGGGACCTAAAACGGAGCCGGACTACAGGAACTGTCTGGAGCCAAAATTTGTAGGAATTGTAGTTTTGGGCTTTTGGTGCCTTTTTGCACCTGAAGGGGGTGCCTTTGTTGTGAATGACAGATAGATCATCCAACCGAACCTTTTGGATTCTAGGGAAAGTCCCAGGCTTGCTGGCAGTTGAGTTAGATCTAAGTTGAGAGCTGAAGAAACAACAGCTTGAGACAGTCAGGCAGCCGTCTGAGTAGTTTTGCGTGGGAGAACTGTGGAAAGCCCTGAGTTGTGGCCTGCATGTCTGCCTGCTGCCCCTGAGAGGGAGAGAAGAAAAAATTACTCACCATAGTAATGTTGTTTCTTCTAGTGGAGTCTTCCTGTATTCAGGCATAATGCAGTTAGCCCCAGCTCTTGAACTGCCCCGGAGAGGAAAGAGTTAACTCTATGCAGAAGCATAGAACGTTGAGCTCGAGCTCGGTTTTCAAACTTCTGTCTGTGGTACTTCCCAGTGTAACCGTCAGATTCTTACAAGCAAACTAACTAACATACTGTAGTATGGAAATTGTTCAAAATAAAGCCAAAGGGCAAAAGATTCCTTTTGGGGCCAAAAGACTCAAGTCGAGAAGCCAAGAAGGAAAGGCAAGTGACAATATTTAAGTATAAAACACCAGAAAAATAATAAAATCTACTCCACCCAAGAGGGAGGGTACAAGGTACACCCCTGAGGTGCAACACTGTACCTGCCAGCCCACTTCCCAAAACCAGGTTCTGAGAGGGGAGGGAGGGAGGAGATCTGAATTCAGCAAGACTCCATTAGAAGAAACATTACTATGGTGAGTAATTTTTTCTTCAAACAACATGAAGTTTTGCTGTATTCAGACATAATGCAGACTACCAAGCAGTTCCCTATGGAGGAGGGAATGCAGAACCTACTTTGGGAAGAGGTTCTGCAGTACTACTGTACCAAACCTAGCATCACTCCTAGCCTAGATGTCCAGGGAGTAATGCTTGGTGAAATTATGTACTGTTTTCCAGGTGGCTGCTTTACAAGGCTCTAACAAAGGTATATCTCCAGCCACAGCTAGAGAAGCAGCTGTACCCCTAGTCGAGTGAGCCCTCAGGCCTGAAGAGGGCATCCTACCCAACTTTTCATAACAAAATGGTATACAAGAAACAATCCACCTGGCAATAGTTCTTTTAGTGGCAGGCTTACCTTTCCCCACTTCACCATAAGTGAGAAACAATTGAAGACAGTCATTTCTATGTGCCTTAGTATACTCAATGTAGTAGCTAAGGGCCCTCTTAACATCCAGACTGTGTAACCTTCTTTCACCTGAAGAAGAATGGTCAGTGAAAAACACAGGGAGAGATATAGACTGGTTCAGATGAAAATCTGATACCACTTTGGGCAAGAACCTCTTATTCACTTTGTCCCTATGGAAGAAGATGAAGTCAGGTTCAACTGACAGAGCCTGTAACTCACTAATCTGCCTGGAAGAAGTAATAGCTACTAGGAACACAGTTTTTCTAGGTCAAGTACTTCAATTCGGCCGAAGCCAGAGGTTCAAAGGGTGGCTGCATTAGCTGAGCTATGCAGACATTTAGATCCCAAGGCGGAGTGGGCTCCCTAAAGGGAGGGTTAATGTGAAACAGACCTTTGAAAAACTCTGAAAACAGGATGAGATGCCAGGGAAGAGCCCTTCCCCATTGAGAGAAATGCAGAGACAGCTGCTAGATGAACCTTCAGAGTGGCAGGCCTCATGACTAGGCCATTCAGATGAAATAGATAGTCTAGGGTTGTGGAAATGTCTGCAGAATCAGGCAGGATGCCTTTCCGAGTGCAGCAAATAGTGAACCTTTTCCATTTGGAATTGTATGTTTTTCTAGTGGAAAGTTTCTTGGAGACCTTCAGAATATCCAGAACTCCCCAAGAAAGATGTAGTGCTGCATATTCTAACTCTTCAAGAGCCAGGCCTTGAGATTGAGACACTGGAGATTGGGGTACCAGATCCGCTCCTGGGAGGAGGAGGACAGAAGATTGTATGTCCTGGGCAGAGATGGGGACATGACACTGACAAAGACAGCAGTAGAGGATACCAAGGCTGTCTGGCCCAATCTGGAGCCACCAGTATCACTGTGCAGGGTTGAGTCCTGATCTTGATCAGAACTCTGAACAGCAGAGGAAAGGGAGGGAAGGCATAGAGAAACCTGTCCTTCCAGTCCAAAAAGAGAGCATCCTGGGGAACCGTCCCCAGGACTGGAGGTCTGCAACAAAACAGAGGAAGTTGATGATTGTCCGGTGTTGCAAAGAGATCAGTCTCTGGAGTGCCCCAACGGGAGAAGATAACTTTCAGGATGTGAGGGTCCAGGGGCCATTTGTGGTGTCCCTGTGAAATTCTGCTCAAAGCATCTGCTAGTATGTTGTCCTTCCCTGGAAGGTGAACTGCTACCAGAGAAGTCTGAAGAGAATAGGCCAGAGACCACAACTTCATGGCTTCTGTGCACAAGGCTGAGGACCGAGTGCCTCCCTGCTTGTTGATGTACCACATTGTGGTGGTGTTGTCCGTTCTGACTTGGACCACCTTGCCCTTGACTGAATCTGAGAAGCTCTGCAGGGCTAGGAAAACTGCCCTGAGTTCCAGGAGATTGATATGAAGGACAGACTCCTGTGGAGACCAGAGTCTTTGAGCTGTCAGGGCTCCCAGGTGGGCTTCCCACCCTAGGAGAGAAGCATCCGTAGTTAGAACTACTGATGGGACTTGAGGGAGAAATGGAACCTCTTGTCTGAGGTTGTCCTGCTCCAGCCACCACTGGAGGGCTTGAACCAGAGTCTGAGTCACTGGAATCAGTTTGGTAAGTGAATCTTTCTTTTGAGACCAAAAAGACCTCAGATGAAACTGAATGTCCCTCATCTGGAACCTTGTATCCTGCACCACTGTCGTGGAAGCTGCCATGTGGCCCAGGAGGTGGAGGAACTGTCTTACTGGGCGGGAGACCTGAGGTCGAAAGGAGGAAGTGAGATCCACTAGGGCCTTCACCCTTGCCAGGGGAAGGAAAGCTTTTGCTTGTACAGTGTCCAACTCTATGCCTATAAAGGTGAGAAGTTGAACTGGTTTGAGTACAGACTTTGGAAGATTGAGAAGAAACCCCAGGGAGCTGAGTAGGTCCTGGGTAGTTTGAAGAGCTGACTTGACCTGTAAAGGTGACTGACCCACTAAGAGCCAGTTGTCCACATACAGGAAGATGGTGATACCCTGTCTTCTGAGGTAAGCCACCACTACTGCAAGGCACTTTGTGAACACCCTTGGAGCTGATGTTAGTCCGAATGGCATGGCTCTGAATTGGTAATGGCCTGAAGGCAACTCGAACCTGAGGTATTTTCTGTGGGAGTACCTGATAGGAATAAGGAAGTAGGCATCCTTGAGGTCCAGAGATGCTAGCCAATCCCCTGGCCTTAGAGAGGGAAGAATTATTCTCAGAATTACCATTCTGAATTTGGGCTTTGAAATCATAGAGCAATAAGGTTCATTACAGATCTGCCATCTAATACTCATCATTGCTCTCTTTATGCTGCAGTTGGGTGGGTTTCCCTTCACCTCAGAAGGAACAGAAATGCAGCACTATGGATTTACAGAGCGTTGTCAAAAAAACTTCCAAACTATATCCTGGACTGCTTCACCCAGACCTCTCCTAGCTCCTATGCCCTAAGAAGCAACAACATCATACTGCTCAAATTGCCCAAATTCAACACCAGGCTAGGGAGGGCAGCAATCAGCTATTCTCTAGCTATAGCATGAAACACCCTACAAAAATCCTTAAAACTGTCCAATATCATTCCATTCACATCCTCTAAACAGCATTGTACAGTCTTCTTCAAAGAGAAATACAATTGCTACCACTAGAGCTAGCATTGTCATCTCACAAATCTCCCTTCCAAACCATATATGGCATATTCCTCCCAGACAGACAGACACCCCATCTTATGGCACCCAGTAATACCTTCAGCATCCTAGTATTACATTATGTTGAGTGTCTGCCATGCCCCCCACTGGGATATGTATATACTGTACATACTGTAAATATTAGCTTAACTTTCCTGTAACCGTTTTTTATCATGTGAATTTACTGTACATCACTGTTTATAAACGTTATTTTCCACTGTATGTATAACTGTCTTATATAAGTGTGTGATATATCTGTTGTGTATCAACTATTGAACCTTGACCTTATCAGGTCCATCTTGTAAATGAGCCTTGCTCAATGATTTTCGCCTGAATAAATAAAGATTTGATGATGATGATGATGATGAAATGTGTTTGTTCAAATACCTTAGGTCTAGGATGGGATGCCCTCCCCTGTTTACTTTGGGGTAAGGAAGTACCTGGAGTACAGTCCTTTTCCCTTGTGCTGAGTAGGAACTTTCTCTATAGCTCTGAGAGCTAGAAGAGAGGAAACCACTTCCTCTAGGGCAAGGGTTTCTGAGACTGATGCAGGTGGAAAAGACTTAGCCCTCTTTTTTGGACATTTTTTGAAGCTGAGGGCCAGTCCCTGGCTTACTACTTCCAGGACCCACTTGTCTGAGGTCACAGACTTCCAGGCCTGGAAGTAATAAGCCAGCCTGCCTCCTACTGGAAATGGGGAGTCGACCCGAGCTGACACATCAGGGTGTCTGCTTGGCAGGAGCCTTAGACTAAGGAGGAGGGAGTAGCCCTGCTCATCCCTCTCCTACCCCTCCCTCTGAAGAACCCCCTCTGTGGAAAGGGAGAGGAGGCCTGGGCTTGGTAAAAAGGCCTTTGAAAGGGTCTGCCCCTGCCCCGAGACTGCTGCTTGTGTGGAGTGGCCTGCCTTTCCTTGGCCTGTGCACTCCTGTACATGGTCCTGTATTCATCCATTTTCTTCATGTAAGCCTCTGTCTGCTCCCCAGACAGAGAGTTACCTACTACAGGAAAATCCATGGCCTTAGCCTGGATATCCTGTGAAAGGCTAGTACATCTGAGCCAAACATGTCTTCTGAGAGACACAGATGTAGCCATGACTCTAGATGCCACATCATTGGAGTCCACAGCAGCATGAAATTGCATTTTGGATGCCTCAGTTCCATCAGCAGCCACCTCCTCCAGCTCCTTGGATAGCTGAGGGGAGGCCTGTTTAGCCAGTTCCAGAACCGTATCCCATCTGGATTTCTGGTACCTGGCTGTGTAGGCCATATAATTTGCCTGCCTGAGTCCCAAAGAGGATGCCAAGTATAGTTTCTTAGCCATGGCATCGACTTTCCTGGAGTCCTTGTCTGGGGGGTGCGAAGCCAAAGAATGTTTGCCCTGTCATAGGCTGCAGCCTGAACTACTCCAACATGGCTGCTATGTGAATAAAGGAACTCCGCAGCTGAGCCTGATAACATATACAGTATCTCCTGTGCACTCTTTTATCTACAGGAGGTAAAGCATTAGGAGTCTGTAGAATCTTTTTTGGCTGTTTCCCCAAGGACTTGTGAAGGGGAATAGACAACCTTTTGGACTCTGGGATGTCCATCATCTCCACAAAATCAGGCTCTTCTTCCTCCTCCTCAGCAGCTTCACCCAAAGGGAGCTGGAGGGTTTCAGCCACCTTCTTGTAAAACAAGAAGTGAGAAGGGGACTCAGAAAGCCTGGGAAGGGAGACATCAGAAGGTCTGTCTGGGGAGTTGTCCGGTTCAATGGGGACATCCAGACCCCCACAGTCATAGTCATCGTCATCGGGATAGTCTTCGTCTCCCTCCCACTCCTCATAGAAAGCATCTGGATCATAATCCAAAGGAGCCAGTTCTGACCGAACCAACCGCCTAACTGGCGGCACCGGTTCAGACGTAACTGGATGAAGCGCTTGGACAATGCTAATCGTTTTGGCTATCTTGTCTGCGGTTGGAGTAAGCGGTACTGGATCTGAACCGGCGGACTTAAGTTTCTTTTTTGACGGAACCGACCCCTCAGAGTCAACTCTCCTTTTGCCCGAGGAGGTATTGCCTAGGTCAGTAGGCACCTCCCAGGTTCGACCATAACTCGAACCAGGCTGGCCATCCAGGTTCACGGGACTCTTCGCCTCCTTTCCTTCAACCTACTCAGTCTTTAGAGTGGTTAGAAAGGTTTTGCAATTTGGCAGTCTGACTGAAGGTGGTCAAACCCCAGACAATAAACACAGATGAGGTGGGGGTCGGCCTCGGCAAAGGCTTCCCCACACTCAGTACAGTGTTGAAACCCAGTAGGACCGGTTTTCTTTTTGGGTTTCTCAGACATGGCCAACCTACCAAAATTACCCTATAGAAGCGTTCAAGCCAGGTAATACCAACCGATCAGTAACAACCGTGTCATGGGTTTAGAAAAGAACCAAGAAAAAGCCCGGTTCTTTTGAAACTGATCGGTACCAGCACACCACTCTAAAATAATAAATTTAAAATTAGAAGGAAACACAAGGTCGGTTCCTAACCAGACCAACCGGGAAGAAACCAAAGAAACCAACAATTTCCACAAGTTATTTAAAATAAAATACAGTCACTACCTATCTACCACATTACCTGTGCCGTAGACAGGCTGGAAATCCGAAAAAACAATAAAGGATAAGTTTTAAACCGAACGCTTTACGTTTACTGAACCGAGCAGAGGAATCTCCAGAGCGTCTTCACTGTTAGACGGAGTAAAGAATCTGATGGTTACACTGGGAAGTACCACAGACAGAGGTTTTAAAACCGAGATCAAGCTCAACGTTCTATGCTTCTGCATAGAGTTAACTCTTTCCACTCCGGGGCAGTTCAAATGCTGGGGCTAACTGCATTATGCCTGAATACAGCAAGACTTCACATTGTTCAAAGATAATTATTTTGGACTAAATCCAAGTTTGTGAGAATGAAGTAAGCCACTGATTTTTTACCAGGCTCATACCTGAAGAAGACCAAAGATTTTGCTGAATGCGATCGGTCTGTCAGGATTTCCAGCTGCTTTTGAATCTCCAGTTTGTGCAGAGACTTTGTGATCATGACGGGAGAGCGTTTTTTCTGGTATAGTAGAATTTCCTTACATGTAAATGTGCTGTGTATTGAAAGTGGGTTGTGATTTGGTTCCCCACTGTGTGAACAGTGCTCTGCTTGCTGGTACTGTAGAATCCTTTACATGTAAATGTGCTGTGTATTGAAAGTGGGTCATGATTTGGTTCCCCACTGTGTGAACTGTGTTCCGCTTGCTGGAAGCTTTATCCAGCCTAATCGGACTGCATCCGAATTTGTCTCCATTTGGCTGGGGCCTTGCCACTCTGACCCAGCCAGACTACCCACTGCACAGAGAAAGCCATCGACGAGAGACCTGCCTGGGGATCAGCCCCCTGCTCCACGCTTGAACAGGAATGATGCCTTTGCAATTCGTGTGGGCCCTGCTTCTCCTGGCACTCCAGATTAACCACCTGCTGTCTCAATTTTCATCCAGCCTGTGACCAGTCTTGGGTGTCATGAGTAATCATCAGAGTAGCTCTCTGCAACAACAGCCTAATCTGAAAGTGTGTCATTTAATTGTCTTGTTGTTTTCTTTTCACAAACTGAGCCCTCCGGCTCCGGATTACAAATAGTGTGTGTTGTGCATGTTGTTTTCTTCCATCACAGGGTCCCACCCAGCTGCAATGTTCCTGGCTAGCCCACCATTCTCCATCTGGGTACCCAGAGTGTGTGAATGTTTATGGTCCTTGAAGTGCATGCATAACTGTTTGATTGATACAGCCTTTAAGCAAATTAACCTGACTACACTTCTCCCTTGTTTAAGTCCATTAAATAAATCAGATCTAACTCTTTTTTGCATTTACCCTGACTGTGGTTCAGTTTGTGCAATAGTACTGTACTGCTGTTATTTGCTGTGTATAACTTTATTTTACAGGGGTCTCCAGGGCCAGGCCAGAGGAAAGCCCTGGGGGTAAGTGCAAACAGTGTGGGTACTTATGTGGTGTATCAGGGGTATTGTGAAAGTGATTATTGTGTATTGTTCCGGCCACCAGTAAGGAAGGAGGTGGGTTACAGTGTTCTGGAGGGCTGTGCCCAGGTTAGCTTGACCACTTCCAACCCTGACCTCCGGGTGGAGGCACCCGTTTCAGAACTCAGGCCCCTTAACCTGCTACAAGTCAAGCAGGCAGAAGTAGTAGCCCATGGATAGCGCCACCTAGGGGTAACATTTTGGAGGCTCACCGCTGGGATTTTGTGCCTTCTAGTGGCCAAAAATTACGAATTATTGTTAAAGATTAATGGCTATCCCAGTAGAAATGGCTGTACACCAGTTGGTGGGGTGGTGTACTGCGCAGGAGATCGACCCCCAAAATGCTCTACTTATACTAGGTATTCCCCTGGGTACCAGCAAAGGCACTGTAGAGGGAGCACTCTCCAAAGTTAAATGTTTAAAAAACCCTGTGGTGGTGGGTCGACAAGCTGATTTGGTTGCCCAAACTTTCACAGCCTTGGTAGAGTGTAGTGACCTCGTGGACAGCTCTAAAGTGCCACAGACTATTGCTCCAGAAGGGGTTCCAGCTACCCTGGAGAGTGATAACAAAAGACAGTAAAGACCCCGGCGAGGATGGGCTCCCACCATTATCTAAGACTTTTGAGGAGAAATTTGCTAAGTTGTTGCTGGAGGAAGGGAAAACTGTAGAGGACTTTAAGAAACTATTCCTGCCACCTGGGGGTGTTCCTTCCCCAACACCCCCTCCCACTCCAGCACCTGTTACTGCCCTGCCTTCTGTGCCCGCGCCAATGCTGGCCCCTATATCTGTACCTGCCATTAGTCACATCTCCTACCGAAGGCTGAGAATCTTCTCGGCACCCTCCCCACCCCCCCAAGGGGAGGAAGACTGGGAGACCTGGATAGACTATGTTGCCCCTCTAGTACTTGAATGGCAATGCTCAGAAGCAGAGAAACGAAAGACGTTGAGTGAGAGTTTCTGAGGTCCTGCCCTGGCTACCATCCGTGCCAAGCGGGCCAATAACCCCGAAGCAACTGCACAGGACTATCTTGATGCATTGGAGAACGTGTATGAGAGCCCAGATTCAGTTGAGGATCTGTGGTGGAGAGTAAGAAATGCTCAGCAGTACCCAGGGGAGCCATTGTCTGTGTATGTACCTCGGCTTGAAAAGCTGCTACAAGAGTGCCTCAGAAAGGGTAGTTTGCCGTCAAATGAATTAGATCGAACTAAGCTGGACCAGATCCTTAAGTCTGCTCCGTTTTCAGAATTGTTACTGCTTCAGTTGCGCCTTGCCACCTGACTGGAATCGCCCCCCTCCTATGACAAGCTAATGAAAGAAATTCAGGGGGTTAAGCAAAGGCGACCCCATGGGGGAATCGCACCCATATCTGCTGCTGCTGCACAAGTGACCGAGAGTGATCAGCCAAGTGAGGCTCGGGGCAAAGGTCAGCACTTAATGAACACTCTGAGAATGCAAAGGACTTCCCCGCCCTGGGCCCAGCATTGGAAAGACGAGCTACTAAAGGAAGTCCGAGAGTTGAAGATGGGTGTCTCTGCAAGGGTTTTCCCCATGGAATAAGATTCTGGTCCCTTTCAGGACGTGACTGCCATGGGGTTGGGGGTGCACCCTCAGGCATCCGCTACCAAGAGTGGCTCCAAGGCTGAGATCACTGGATTGACTGACACTCTGAAGGAACTGTTAAAACACATTGCATCACTCTCACTGCTACAAGCAGATACTAGACCCCAATCTGTTACTACCGCCTCAGTTCCTCATACGAT
This sequence comes from Neoceratodus forsteri, assembly GCA_016271365.2. Taxonomy (NCBI): domain Eukaryota; kingdom Metazoa; phylum Chordata; order Ceratodontiformes; family Ceratodontidae; genus Neoceratodus; species Neoceratodus forsteri. Next base: position 495,263,130 of record JADMNL010000022.1, read on the forward strand.
GTTCTTTCTAAGGATGACCCAGGAGTCTATCATTTGTCACAACTGTGGAAAGGATAGCCATATGAAAAGAGAATGCTGGTCTCAGAAGGACTTAGAAAGAGTAGTAAACAGACTCCATGGGGAGCTACAAAAAGCAAATCAATGGCCAAGGGGTGCCCGAAATGACCGCAGTGAGGATTCGAGAAACCCTAACTCAGATTTCTTTGTAGCGTAATTGTCTGTCCAGGCCTCTGCTACTGCCTCTCCAAACTGGTCCAAAATAGTGGGCTCTTCAATAAAGATTACGGTGACTGTGAATGGTATTCATACTCGGGCTGTGCTTGACAGTGGGTCGCAAGTGACCATTGTATTCCAGGACTGGTATGACAAACACTTATCTGATGTGTCTTTGCAATCCCTGGAAGGCCTACATGTGTGGGGCCTGAGCGACAAGTCTTATCCCTACCTAGGGTATGTCTGCCTCTGGTTGTCTTTTCCTGCAACTGTAACTGGTGTAGAGGAGTGAGTAGAGACATTGGCCTTAGTGTGTCCCCCAACCGGATTGTATGATGGGGTCCCCCGTTAATTGGGACAAACACCCATATGTTTGTGAGACTGGCTTAACTCTGTCACAAGAAACAAAGACGATGGACTGGGAGGGCCCTGAGAATTCTGGCTCTGATCAAGAGGGCCTATGATTTGCAACAGAAACCCAAGGAAGTAGACCAGGATGAACTGGTGTGGAAGAAGGATCCTGAGTCAATGGTACTGGCCCCTAACGCCCAGTGTACCATTCAAGGAGAGGTCCACCTCCGGAAAGATGTCAAGAACAAAATACTGATGTGATGTTGGATGTGCCAGGTGATGGAAAATTGCCAGAAGGATTATTGGTCAAGCCCAGCATCTTGCCTGCTCGTGCCCGTGCCCGTGCCTATGCATGACAAGTGATGGTCCAGATTCACAATGTGTCAGATCGGGAGATCCAGGTGAACAGAGGGTGCACCCTAGCTATGGTACACTTTGCAGACACTGCAGTATTGCCCAGCAACAAGCACCCTAATGAGAAGGAGAGAGTGACCCCGGACTTGTTTGACTTTGGTGACTTCCCGTTGCTAGCTGAATGGAAGGCTAGAATTAGTAAGAGACTTGCCCAGAGAGACCAGGTGTTTTCATTGAAGGAATGGGATGTGGGATGTGTCCAGGTGCGGAGCATCACATACGCCTGCATGATGAACGGCCATTTTGAGAGAGGTCCTGACACCTACCCCAGCAGACATAGAAGATGTGAGAAGACACTTGCAGGAAATGCTCGCTGCTGGTGTGATACAAGAATCCAGGAGCCCATACGCCTCTCCCATTGTGGTTGTGCATAAGAAGAATGGGTCTGTGAGGATGTGTGTTGATTATCGAACCCTGAACCGGTGGACCATCCCAGACCAATACACTGTGCCTTGTATACAAGATGCCCTGGACTGCTTGGATGGGAGCAAATGGTTCTCAGTGTTGGATCTTCGCAGCGGATACTACCAGATCCCAATGGCCCCAGGAGACCATGAGAAAACAGCCTTCATCTCTCCATTGTGGTTCTATGAGTTTCTGAGGATGCCACAGGGGATACTGGGTGCCCCGGCCACCTTTCAGACACTGATGGAACGTGCGGTGAGAGATATAATTTGCTGGAATGCCTGGTGTACTTAGACGATGTCACTGTGTTTGGGAGCACCTTAGAGGAGCATGAGAACTGACTGTTTAAAGTCCTAGACTGACTGGAAGACTTCTGCCTCAAGCTGTCCATTGACAAGTGCCAGTTTTTCCAAACCTCCGTGAAGTATGTGGGGCACATAGTATCTACAAAAGGGATAGAGACTGATCCCAGTAAGGTTGAAGCACTGACTACTTGGCCACAGCCCCATAATCTGAAAGAACTACAACATTTCCTGGGGTTCTGTGGCTACTACGGCAGGTTCATAAAAGACTATTCCAAGGTGATTCGCCCACTCTTGAACTTTACCCAGGGTTACCCTCCTACCAATCGTTAATACAAAAAAGGGTCTGTTAAAGAACCAGAAAAAGTATACTTCCGCCCAGATGAACTCTTCGGGCCCCGCTGGACACCTGACTGTGAAGCAGCATTCCATGAGATCATATACCAGCTCACCCATGCCCCCATCCTCGCCTATGCTGACCCCACCAAACCTATGTGCTGCATGCGGATACTAGTCTGCAGGGTCTAGGAGCGGTGCTGTATCGAGACCATGAGGATGGCCTGAGATCAGTAGCTTTCGCCAGTCGGAGCTTAGCCCCGTCCAAACGAAACTGCCCTGTGTATAAGTTGGAGTTCCTTGCGTTAAAATGGGCCATCGTTGACCAGTTTCATGAATACCTCTATGGGGCAAAGATATTGGTGAAGACTGACAATAACCCGTTGAGCTATTTACAGACTTCAGCTAAGTTAGACGCCACTAGGCACCAGTGGCTTTCTGCATTGTCAACCTATGATTATGCTGTCGAACACAGACCTGGCCTGAATCATAGTGACTCTGACGCCCTATCACGAAGGCCCACTTCAAAGAGTGACTGGGTCAGGCTGTCTGAACCTGACATTCGAGCATTGGGCCAAAAGTTTGATAGAGATGAACAGATGTCTACGGACACAGTGAACTGTTTAGTAGATTGCTTGGGCCCTTCTGACACCTGCATGCCAGCTGCTTATTGCCACTTCTCTGCTCTAGATATTAGTGCACTACCTCAATTTGACAATGGCAGCATTCAGTGGGCTCAGTCCCAAGATCCTATGATTCAGCCAGCACTTGATGCCCTGCGTGCGGGGAAAAATGTGTCTAAGTTATGTTCCACTGACTTGTGAACTGCTTTATTGTTTAAAGAAGGCCCCAGATTGAAGTTGCTCAATCAGTTGTTGTATAGAGAGATGGTAGATCACAGTGGCAAAGTAGACAAGCAACAATTGGTCCTGCCCATGGCCTTTAAAGATTTGGTACTGAGGTCCCTCCACAATCACATGGGGCACCTTGGTATTGACAGAACCCTTGACCTGGTACGATCTCGCTTCTACTGGCCCAAAATGGGGGCTGATGTTGAGCACCATGTAAAGACTTGTAGTCACTGCCTGCAAATAAAAGCCCTGCCTCAGAGGGCTGCCCCCTTGTTAATATTACTACCAGCACCTCCATGGAACTAGTCTGCATAGACTTCTTGTGTTTAGAACCTGATCAGCGGAACATTGGCAATGTGTTAGTGGTTACGGATCATTTCACACGGTATGCACAAGCTTTTCTCACCAACGATCAAGAGGCATCTACCGTGGCCAAGGTGACAGTGGAAAATATCTTTGTGCACTATGGTGCCCCCCAGCGGATCCACTCTGACAAGGGCAGAGACTTTGAGAGTCGACTAATCAAAGAAATGCTCTCTCTATGGGGAGTGCAAAATCAAGAACCACCCCCTATCATCCGCAGGGAGACCCTCAACCAGAACGTTTTAACCGCACCCTTCTAGACATGCTGGGCACCCTCCACCCAAAGGACAAGCATAAATAGAGCCAGCAGATTAGCTCCTTGGTACACGCATACAATTGCATGAAAAATGATGCTACTGGGTTCTCCCAATACTGCCTCATGTTCGGGAGAGAGGCCCGGCTGTCAGTTGATGTATGTTTTGGGGTCTCTCCAGATGGGATCTGAGCCAAAAACTACTTGCAATATGTACAAAAACTGAAAGCTAAATTGAACCACGCCTATCAACCGGCCCAGACAATGGCTGCCAAGAGAAATCTAGCCAACAGAGAGAGGCATGATAAAAAAGTAAAGGCTCAAGAGCTTTGATCTGGAGACCATGTGTTGTTACGCAATTTGGGACTGCATGGTAAACACAAAATTGCTGATTGATGGCACCATCTTCTTCATGTAGTAGTTGGGAAAGTTGGATGATTTACCTGTGTACAAGGTGCACCCAGAGAACAACTCCAAAGCTGTCAAGACCATGCACCGTAACCACTTGCTACCTATTGGCCAAGTCATAACTGAGGCTAAACAATCAAGAGATTGATTCCCCTGGGCTGGAGACTTGTGCTGCTGCAGGAAAGAAATCGAGTCGACCTACCCCCAGTGGTGACAAGTTCAAGGTTTACCCCGCAGCAGGTCTGGAATGATAATGACTGTCAGTCCACCTCAGACGAAAGTGAATGTGACAATGCCTATTACCCCTCTTATGAATTGAGTCAGCTGTTTTGAGGTAACCCTATGACTAATTGTGGGGATAAAGCTGGGTCTTCTGGACTGCAGCAAGGACTGTTTTGTTAATCTCCACTATTTTGGTCCTGGACTGCCGAATTGGAGCAGTCAGTACTGGTGGGACCTAAAATGGAGGCGGTCTATAGGAGCTGTCTAGAGTCAAAATCTGTAGGAATTGTAGTTCTGGGCTTTTGGCGCCTTTTTGTACCTGAAGGGGAAGTCTTTATTGTGACTGACAGACAGATCAGCCAACCGGCATGTGCAATGCAGATTACATCCACCCAGTCTGACCCAGAGGGGAGATATGTCATACTTCAGACTTTGTTGATGGATACCCCCTGTACCATTATCTGCCTGTATGCCCCAAATGAGGACAAAGAAGCAGACTCTTTTTTTAAATAACTTTTTCTAAATTCCCTCCATATCACTGATCAACTATGTATCATAGGTGGAGATTTCAATACAATTTTGTCCATGTCACTGGGCAAACAGGGAGGATCCTTAAATACTAAAATAGGCTCAGCGGGGCATAATCTGCTCCGTTTATCACAAAATTTAGGCCTGGTGGATGCATGGAGGAGGGTGAACAGGAGATCAAAGGATTTCTCCCACTTCTCCAAGAGACATAATTGTTATACCAGAATCGATCTGCTCTTTCTTACAGAGGAGTGGATGCACACTGTAACATCCTGTCAGATATTAACCCGCACCCTCTCGGACCATGCCCCAGTTAGGTTAGCCCTGAGGCTCTCTCCCCAAATCTGAAACTCCCATTGGAGGCTCAATGTAGGTCTCCTAAATGACCAAGGGTTTAAGGATCTAGTGACCACTACTATCAAATCCTACGAGCAAGAAGACCCTGTAGGGCTGACATCACATGCAGTAAGGTGGGATGCCTTAAAGGCTGTCCTTCGCAGGGCTATCATAGGGTACTCTTCATCTGACAAGAGATGTAGAGCACAAAAAAGGATGGCGCTAGAAGCAGAACTTAGGGATTTAGAGTTCCAACGTAAGATCACATTGAACAAACAGACTCAGAGAGGTTTAGCTGAGCAATGCCAGGCCTTGGAGAGGTTACTTACGGCCCAAATAGAGGCCTCCTACAGAACGGTTCACCAAACTTATTATGAGGGGGACAACAGGGTGGGCAAAGTATTGGTGACCATCCTTAGGCAGCAGCAGTTAACCAGGCTGATCCCGAGGCTTAGAGATCGGTTGGATCCCAGGAATACGATCTGCCACCCAGAGGAAATAACTAACGCTTTTGCAGATTTTTATAGAAATTTATACTCCCAAGACCCCACCCCAAACTTCGATGAAAAGGTCTCCTCCTTTTATAAGGGTTTAACATTGCGGACCCTTTTACAGTCAGCCCTTGAATGCTTAGATGGGGCCATCTCCAGGCCTGAGCTTCTTGCACAAATCACTAATTTGAAGAATGGCAAGTCTCCGGAGCCTGATGGATTCCACTCGGAATTTTTTAAAATCTTTGCAGACCTCCTCTTGCCGTTGCTGTTGCTGGTACGTCAGAAGATCATGGATGGAGGCACCACCCCTGACTTCTGGCAATTGGCTCATATCTCAGTAATCCATAAGGAGGGAAAGACCCGCTAGAGTGTGGCTCGTACAGGCCCATCTCCCTCCTGAATGTCGACCTGAAATTATTCACGGGCTTGTTGGCAGGGAAACTTCAGACTCAGGTCACCTCACTGATACATGAAGACCAGACAGGCTTCATTATGGGATGCTACCTATTTGATAATATTAGAAGACTTCTTAATATTATTTCCTCCTAGGCTGACCAGAAACAGTTCCAAATAGCCATCTCCATGGATGCAGAAAAAGCATTTGATAGGGTTAATTGGAATTTTTTAAAAGCATCCATGGATAGAATGAAATTTGGCCTCAAATTTACGCACACCATCTCCCAACTATATTTCAAACCACAAGCGTTGGTGAGGGTAAACGGAGTAAGCTCCCCCTTCTTTCCTCTGACTAGAGGCACCAGGCAGGGCTACCCCCTCTCACCACTCCTTTTTGCCCTCTGTCTGGAGCCCCTTGCCACTAAAGTTAGACAGAGTTTGCAAATTTCAGGGTTTATTAGAAGCGAACCAAAACTTTGTCATTGGATGACTCTATCTTTTTCTTGTCCTCCCCCGAAGTATCAACCCTGGCCCTGTGTGATACATTGCGAGCCTTTGGAGAGGTCTCTGGCTATAAAATTCTTTTTTTTAAGTCTGAAGCCCTAATTCTCAGCGGAAAGGCTCTACGCAGGTTTAAAGAAAGTTTCCCTTTCAAATGGGCCCCTAGAGGGAAAATTCAATACCTAGGCATTCACATGTCCACGGACCTCTCCAAATTATTTGCCCTTAATTATGGGAGGCTCTGGGACCCGGTGAGCAGAAACTTGGCCAGATGGCGACTCCTTCCTCTCTCCCTGGTGGCCCGTATCTCTGTGCTTAAAATGAACATTCTCCCGTGATTTCCATTCTTGTTTCAGAGCCTCCCTTTGGGGCTGCCAGTCTCCTTTTGGAGCAGACTAATGAGGGAGACCCAGGGGTTTGTCTGGCAGCATAAGAAACCTCGGGTGGCCAGACTTTTTCTCTTCCTACCTCAGGAGAGGGGTGGCCTAGCCTTACCTAACTTTTATTTTTATTACCTAGCGGCTCAGATGATCCCTGTTTTATCATGGGCCAGACAGAGGATTGAGTCAAGATGGTATGAGATGGAGGATACATTACCGGAGGGGAGACCACTCTACACCATGGCACTTGCCCCCACCCAACTACATCCAGCTAGTTAAAAACAGGTGAGTGAGACAGGGATTGTCTGTCCTGCAGAAAGTCAGGAGGCTTACTGACACCCCTGAAGAGGTGGGCCCATTGTTGCTCATTCGGCATGAACCCACGTTTTTCCCTCCCACGCTAGACCTTGGATTTACAAGATGGAATGCACGGGGGATCACCAGGTTCACACAGTTTGTCAAAGGAGAGCGCTGTATCTTGTTTCAGAGGGCGAAAGACAAGTTCAATTGGGACAACAGAGAATTCTTCAGGTATATGAAAGGTCAGGCATGTTATACATTCTTCAGACAACTTAATTAGGTTAACAAGACCATACTTGACCTGGGAACATTTTTTGTTTGGAGTGGTCACCATTTCTGCTAAGGTCAAACTGGTGACAAACCTTTATAAAATATTGTTAGGGGGAAGGGAGGCCCCTTTAGCTGAACATAAAAGCAATTGGGAAAGGGAGGCTGGGGTTACCATCAGGGAATCTGACAGGAACCAATGGTTAAAAGTGGACTGGAAGGTGACCGCCTCACCGATGTGGCGTGAGTTCTACTGGAAAATTCTTAATCGTTTCTTTAGGGTTCCCTTGATTACTCATCACTACACAGGAGGAAATCCCTCATGTTGGAGGAAATGTAGAGGGGAAGGGTAGTCACTGGCACATCTTCTGGGCTTGTCCAAAATTAGCTGCTTTCTGGGGATACTTAGAGGAAGCAGTAAGACAAATATTGGGGGCGACCAACCCCCACACTTTTGAAGACTGGGTTTTGGGGACCCCAACAGCAGTGCATTTAAAGGGAGACTCCCGAAAAGTAGCACTCACACTTTTAGCAGTGGGACTAAAGTGCATCACTTCTAGATGGCTGAACAAGGAACCCCCGAAGCTCTCTGACAGGATCAATAGAGTCCGGGATGTGGTATTAATGGAGTCCCTGACAGCCAAGCTTCGACTACAGCACGAGCGCCACTTGCAGCGTTGGCAGCAATGGGAGACCCGGAAACTGCATCATGAGGGACAGCCCTAGGGAGACCTCACTTTTTCATTTTCTCCTTTATTTTCTTTTTACTTTTTCTTTCTCTCTGCAGCTTAGAGAACACCAACCTATGTGGAATGTTACCTGAAATCATCGACACCATTTTCACTGAGATTATGAGGGGGCAGGGAGAGTTAGTGACACGCAGCCCAATGGTTGAGGCCTAAGTTAAGGCCACAGTTCTTGGTATTAATTTGTTTTATTGTTGTTTTTAATAACAGCTTGTATTTGATTAAATTATGGTCTGGGATTGATTTTAGGGTTACCCTTAGAGGACCCAGACTGAATATTAACTTCTTTGAAGTGCCACACAGATTGGGGTATATTGTATGTATTTCAAGGTCTATGAGTATGCAGTCTACTTTTGTTGCTTCTCACAACTGCTATGCACCTACTATGTCTTCAATTGTATTATTGTGGCCATTAGGCTTCTAATAAAGCTGAGTTTAAAAAAAAAACAACTGAGAGCTGGAGGAGGAGCAACAGACTGAGAGTGGCAGGGAGTTCCCAAGTTTGGGTGCAACAAGGCAAAAGGCTTGGTCCCCATCAAGGGTGTAAGTCTTGTGGACAGCTAGAAGAGATCTATCATATGATTGCAGGGTATAAGACAGGTCAGGAAAATTTAGTATGGATGCAACAGAGGCGGGAGTACCTGTTCCAGTTGTTTTGTCAGTGAAACAGGCTGGGGTAAATAGGTGACTGTTTCAGGGAGCTAGCCAATCCACGTGGTTGTAGAGTTCACAGTGATGAGTCGCACAACTCTGAGAGAGAATCTACAAATGTTGTGGTGGTCTCTCACTTGGAGAGCAGTGACTTGGAGACACTGGTAAAGGATATAAGCCCATAGTTGGGGGATAAGACACCCCTGGCAATGACAAAGTAAGTATTAGGTAGCGTTTTACTTGATATGCCAGACAAAGCTTAGTGTTTGCTGATAACAAACAAGTTGAATATAGAGGGAGAAGTCAAGATGTAGATCTAGTGTGACTTCCTAGGTATTTAAAAAATGGTGCTACCTTCAGTGGGGTTCCATCACTGCACCTAATGGACGGGGTGGGGTGAGGCAGGCTCGAAGTTTGGCAGGGGATCCAAGAAACATGGTTTGACTCTTCATGGCATTCATTACCTGCCTATTTTTGACAAGCCAGACTTCAAGCTTGTGGAGGTCATCTGTATGGTGGGAGCTGATGAGGTCTGTGCTCTTGAAGGAGCACCAGGTCATCAGCATAAAGTGGTTTTACAGGAAGTGATGACAGAAGGGAGGTTATTAATGAACAATAAAAAAAGAATAGGCCCGAAGATTGAACCCCGAGGAACCCCAAGCTTAACAGGGGCAAGCTCAGAGATGGACCTATTGAACTTAACAACCTGTCAGTGATTTGACAAGTAATATCTGAACCAAGATACAGCATGTACAGACAGAACCAAGGCATGCAGTTTAGAGCACAACAGTGTGTGCTCAACCATGTCAAAGGCCTTGGGCAGGTCAACAAAAATGCCTTCAGTGAGCTGGCCCTGGTCGATGGTACTTTTGACTTTACTGACCACATGTAAAGGCCATGGTGGTGCTGTAGGGCTTGCAGAAACCATGATGCTCTAGTGTTAATATGTTATTGGAGTACAGGTGCTCAGTAAGGTGGTCACCTACAGCACTCTCAAGCAGCTTACTGAGGGCAAGGAGTATTGCAAAGGGGCGACAGATTTTGAGACATTTAGTGTCCCTAGCCTTTGGGACAGGGACAACTTTGGTCAGCTTGCAGCTGTCAGAAACTATACCAGGTAGAAGTGATAAGTTAAAAATATGCCTGACAAGAGGGACTATGATAGGGGAACCAAGTTTCAGAAGCTTGGGTTTCAAACTGACACATCCAGCACTAGTGTATGGGAAGCAGCTAATGAGTTGCTTCAATATGTCCTGGGTTAAAACAGCCTTGAGATAACAATGGGGCCAATGGGGGAGAGGGTCAGAGGGGTTAGGGTATATAGGGGACTCAACCTCATGGATGGTGGGAACAAAGAGATGTAGGCAGAGATCAGTAAAATAACGATTAAAAGTGTTGGCGATATTCAATATATCAATATATAAGCAGGGTGTCGCTTGGCCCTTGACATTTTTCCAGAAAGACCTTGCGTCTTTCGCAGAAGGTATCAGGGCTTCTTGACAGTAGGCATTCTTGGCAGAGCGGATTTCATGTTTGTAAATGTTTTGCAGTTGCCAATATTCCTGTAGGTGAGACATGGTTTGGGATGCCTTATAGCAGTATCACTGCTTAGTCTCAACACACCAGAAACTTGATGCTCATCCTTTTTATTATGGAACAGTACAACAACCGATTGACCCTTCATTTCACTGTCCTAACATTTTGTGCCTGTGCGCTTTGTCAAGAGACAGGGCTTCTACACAAACACAGTGAATTTATACTGTGATATTAAAGTGGTACACACTGGTTCATTTTTAACATAACAAACTGAATTCTTTACAATAATATTGTGTAATACAGCAAAGATTAGGAAGAAGGTTAAAGAGAAGGGGGTAGAACCTTAGGTCACTGTGGAGCCACTTAGTTGCACCACCCCTTATCCTCCTTTTGATTATTGGGCTGTGGCCCTCCTGAAGGAAGACGAAGGGCTGGATGAAGGCTGTCAGGGCAGTGGAGACAGAGGGAGAGGAGTAGACACAGGGCCAGCTGGTATTTGCTAGGTCCAAGAGAAAGAAACCTGGGTCAAAATGTGCGTAATCAATGAGACTTATGATTTTAGGGGGTACCTTAAGAATGTTAATTTAGAACAAATAGGAAGTACCTAGAAAGGCAAATTTAACAGGTACAGTATGTCAACATTTTTGTTGAAAGTCTTCACTGACATAATGGAGAGCAATGCATGATCAGTCGAGGAGCTAGGGTTGGAGTTTAGGATGCGGTTTGCCATCCATTTTTTGTCTCATCAAGCATGTGTACAATAGATCAATTTCAGTCAATCAATTTTATTTGTATACTGGAAGGTATGTGAGCAAACATGCTTGTTTTCACAAATGTCCAGTGTAGGAAATACAACAGGTGAATAAATACATAGGCCAATGGAATACATAGCACATACAATGAACTACCTATGACATACAACAAAGTAAACAGTACATTGCATTTACAGGTGTACAGAAGTACAAGGAACTAACAAGTGCAAAATAAAACTAGCATATTACATGGGTAAAATTGTACAAGAGTTGACCAGAAGCCAGCCCAATAAACAGAAATGTTTTCAGGTATTGTATAGGGCAGGGGCAGGAAGTTTTATTGCATTTGGTGGGGAGAAGAAAAATGCGGGTGATGCGGGGGAGAGAGAGCCACTGGGATTTACCCAGAGGGCCATGGAGGAGGCCTATCAGGGCAGCTGCAGGTGGACAGTAGGAAGGTGTGCTCCTTTAGGGAGGAGTTGAAAGAGTATATGGACTGGATTTCGGGGGGAGTAGATTGTTGTAAAGCTTTGTTCCCTTGAAGGTAATGGAGTTCTGGGCATGCTTAGTCCTGCAGAAAGGGGTGTCAAAAACCAGACTTGAGGCACCCCTAGTCAAACGCCCAGGTGCTGTGAGTGCGAATAGAGAGATAACGGGGGGTGGCGAGAGAATATTGAGGTATATCTTATGTAGGAAGGAGAGCATCTTAAGATGGAACCTCCCTTCTAGAGTGGGCCACTCGAAAGGAGGAATAAAGTAAGCAGTGGTATGTTTACCAGGGGAGACCGGTGATGTAACGTGCTATGCTGTTGTATGTGACTCTAAGTTTGGAGAAAAGGAGGGATGAGGTAGGGGTAGAGAAGACAATAGATCCGTAGTTGATAAGGGGCAGAAGTAGAGAGCTAGCGAGGTGAAGTCTGGATGCATAGATGAGGAACTTTCTAATCCTGTAGGGCAGACCAAGTCTGACATGCACTTTCTTTATGAGGTTACCGATGTGGAGATTGTATGAGAAGAGGGTGTCAAGGTGGAGACCTAGGTATTTGAATTCTGACACCTGTTCAATGAGTTTGCCGGAATTGTTGGGGAGTTTAAAACCAGGGGCTGAGGCTTTCCTGGGTCCCGAGAAGCTCATGAGCTTGTTTTTTTTGGAGTTGAGGACAAGGCCGTTACCGGAGAACCAGGAGTGAAGCTTCAGGAAATCAGACTGCAGATTGTGGAACATCATGGCGGGGTTTTTGTCGCTGCAGAAAAGGGCCGCTTCATCAGCATAGAGGACAATTTGAGTGGAATGGCATATCAAGGGAAGGCTATTTATGAAACATGAGAAAAGAAGGGGGCCCAGGATCGATCCCTGGGGAACACCATATTTAATTGGACATTCCAAGGAGAAGTGGCCTTTGATTGCAGTCTTGTGGGATCTCCCAGAGAGGTAGCTACTGACCCATTTTATGGCATCATCAGAAAGATGTAGGCCTTTTAGGGTGTTAAGGAGGAGGGCATGGTCCACAAGGTTGAAGGCCTTGGTAAGGTCGACAAAAATGGAGCCAGTGTACTGGCCTTTGTCATGAGCTTTAAGGCTTTCACTGGTGAACCGAACCAAGGCTGTTTCGTTGCTGTGCCCAGATCTGAACCCATGCTGGACACTAAAGAGTAGGTTGTTGGATTCCAGGTAGTCGGTGAGTTGAGTGTGCACAACCTTCGCTATAATTTTTGATAGGGGGCAAAGAGGGAAATAGGACAGTAGTTGCCCACCTTGTTTCTAGACCAGGACTTGAATAAGGGTCTGATGGTGGCAGTTTTCCAGATTTTGGGGAAGAAGCCAAAACAGAGGGAGCGGTTCAGTAGGTTGGTGATGGGGACTGCCAAGGCATTGATGAAGAGTTTAAGAATGTTATAATCTATACTGTCACCACCTTTACTGGGTTTGGGGTTATTCCCACGGATGAGCTTTTTGGTGTCAGCAGGTTTTAGGACTTTGAAGTAGAAGTCAGAGAAAGTCCTACATTCGGGGTTGGGGTGGTGGGGGTGATGAGGGGGAGGTGGGTATAGGAGAGGAGGGGGGTTGTATTTTCAAGGTCACCAAAAAAGTTGTTGAAAATATTAGCCATTTCGGTTGGGTCATTAGTCTGGTTGGCGCCATGGTGCAATGCGATGGAATCTGAATTTTTGTCTTGCCTAGTAGCGAGTTAAGGGTCCCCTAAGACGGGAGTTAGAAGATTCACTGAGTTGTATGTCATGTAGGAAGTTGATTTTTGCTTTCTTAAAGCTGAGTTGCACGTGTTTTGCAGCAACCTATAGAGGGAGAGCTGGGCGGTGTCCCTGTGCTTTTGGTAGTGTTCCCAGGCTTTGTCCCTGGATCTCATGAGTTTGATGATATTAGGTGAGAGCCATTCATTAATTTGACCCCTGGTCCTGATTTTTTTAAGGAAGTGTGCCTGTCGCAGACATTGCCAAGGATCCTGGAGAATTTATCTAGGATAGAGTCGCAGTCACCTGATCCTTCTGTGAAGGACCAGTCCACTAGACTGAGATCGTGGGTTATCTGCTCGATTTTCTGATTGGTTAGTCTCGTGGAGAAAATGAATTTAGTTGTTTTTGTGGGGTAGACGGACTGACCGTAAGCAGAAAATGGCACAGTGATAGCTGATACAATCAGGTAAAACACCGGAGTTAGTGATGCGGGGGGGGGGGCGCAAGGTGATGATCCAGTCTATAAGTGTGTGAGTCCCAGTTTTATAGTTGGATCTAGTAGGTGAGGAGATGAGCTGGTGGAGATCTAGATTCATGATACAGGATTTGGCAGTGTCAGCATGGCTGGAGTCCCAGTTTATGTTAAAATCACTGAGGAGGATCCACTCTCTATTCAGTGGGAGGGAGTGTTTAAGGGCTAGTAAAGACTCAAGGTCGGAGTGCAGGGTTCCTGGGGGGAGACAGGTGGTGGTGAGAATGATGGCTTTATTGGGGCCAAGGAGGACGTAGATTGAGAGGGTTTCAAGTAGGGAAAACTCAGAGCTGGGGTTGTGTTCAGTGAAAGAGAATTTGTTAGATAAAGAACATGCAGCTGCATTCTTTTTTACTCTGTCTGTCTTTTCTGACAGTGGTGTAGCCGCTGAGCTCGATCTCCCCATCAGAGATTTTGTGGGAGAGCCAGGTTTCGGAGAGAGCGATGACATCAAAGTCATAGAGGGCAGCCCAGGCTTGGAAGGCGTTAAGTTTGGCTAGGAGACTCTGAATGTTTAGGTGGACTATGCTGATATTTTCTTCTTTATTAAGGAGGGGATGAGGGGTAGAGGTGATGGGAATTCCTAGGCAGGGGTTAGGATTTATGGTACCTGAGAGGAGTAGGAGGAGAATGAGGGTTCTGGTAAAAATAGAGACAAGAGTCAGCAACTTATGTGTTTTAGATCTGCAATGTTTAGTTGTAATGATGGGTGAGTGGATGGAAAGACACCAGGGGCAGTGGAGGGACAGGGGAAAAGAGAGGAAGGATAGAGGGTCATTAGGATAGAGCTGGACAAAGGGCTGTGGGGGTTAAAAAGTTTAGTGTGTAACGAGAGGGTGCAATGACTGGGAGGGGGAATTGAGGGGAGGGGTTGTGGGGAGATACATGCAGGGGGGTCAAGATGTAGGAGAAGAAGGATTAACATGGTAGATGCAGTGAAACAGATGGATGGAAGAATATGAAAGTGAAGTTAAGAACTCCTGAGTGAGAGTGGCCAGAATATAGGGGTGCTGAGTAGGAAGGTTAATGGTCTGCTTAAAGTGTTAAATAATTAAGGCTGTCAGGTGGAGTAGTGGTTAGTGTCACCAGCCTTTGGTGCAGTGTTTGAAACCTGGTTGGTGCCAGAAAGGAGAAGACTGGAGTGCTGGAGGTGGACAGGGGTGACTTTTAGGTCACACGATTCAAGGTAGTAGAGGAGAAAGGATGGGGTGGGACAGTAAATACAAGTGCAGACAGTGACTCCTAGTGGTCAGACAGTATAGGGAGCAGATGGGAAAATGGGTTGTTTGGGCCAACACACACACGCAGCTTCAACAGTGCTGAGAGGCTATGTAGTCCAATACCTGATTTCTGTGTGCTGCTCTGTGTGATGTACACTCCACCGGTGGCGTCACCACATTGATTTTGGCGAGGCTACAGCTCCCCGAATCTAAGTTAACCCCCCCCCCAATCATTTTCAGTGAAAAAAATAAATAAATAGCAGTAAACTTAATAAAATAGCCAGCCATATGCTTTTTTTTTTTTTTTATTGATTGTGTCTGACTTGCAAGTTGCAATTTGCTACTGAAGTCTAATGGAGGAAAAAAACTGACTGACTCGAGAGACAGACTAGAGACGAGTCTCCACTGGGAGTGCTGAGGCAAACTGGAGGATTCTGTGGAGAAGCAGAAAGGGATAATGTGAGGTATCTGGAGGGGGACAAAGGAATTAAGGCAGGAAGCTAAAGAGGGGGATGTGGGATGGAGGACTGCACTGAGCATGCTCAGCACCAGAGGGGAGAGATGAAAGAGGAGACTGAAGTGAAGTGGAACACAGACATAGGTGTGTATTAGAAAATAGGCAGGGGCAGGAAGGGTCACCAGAGACCAGTTAGGGTCTGTGGAGACAGATTAGGCAGGGAACATCTGGGCAGACAGTGGCACAAGCGGTCCTTTTCTGCCGACAAATCCTATGTTTCTAACAGGTCTTCAGCAGTGAGGGAATGCCTTTGAAGGACACATTAGGATATTCATATGAAAATGTTATTTTGAAATAATGTAACGTTTAAGTTTTAATGCTACTTCTGTTCAGAATACTATTGCACCTGATGAAGGTACCCTGTGATCATACCTCTCAACTGTCCCTGATTTTCAGGGACGTCCCTGATTTTGACTCAAAATTTTCCGCTGTCCCTCATAAAATTTGTGTTTTTGTGACAGAACAGTGAGGATTAAAAGTACAAAACAATGCCAAACATTAAAGTTACAGACTTGTTCTTCTTCAGAAAATGCATCTTACACTAATCCACTTATTCTATCAGCTTTCTGAGTGAATAGTATCACTTTTTAAGACGTGTCCCTGATTTTGGGTCTTTGTCCCTGATTTTTTAAGCTTTGTCCCTGATTTATGAGTAAAGAGGTTGAGAGGTATGCCTGTGATCCAAAAACCTTGTGTACTCTACCAACTTTGTAAGTTGTTGGTCTGATAAAAGCCAAATGCATCAGTCTATCCAGCCACTCCTATTTCCCAAGGACCAGTACTGTCTACTACAATTTCTCTTTATCATTACAATGTTTTTCACGTTATCCTCCATATAATGAATGGATAGGCAATGCAAGTGTGTGTTATGGATTTTTTTTCACACATGAGGTGTGTGATGCCTCCTAAACCTCGAGATCGAAGCTCAAGAGTTTTTTTTTTTTTGCAAAATAAAATACATTATAATTACTGGAGTAGGGAGTTTTTAAGTACCAGTAGTTCAAAAGAGAGGTCAGGTTTCGTTTCGCTCTGACAGAAGTGAGAATAGTAATTTCAGGTCAGTTAGTGCCTGTTTTACGCACTGTAGTTTGGTTTTCTTGCTTAGAATTGTCTCTCATTTTGAGAGGGTAGCCTGAATGTATTTTCCATTATTTCATTTTTTTTTCTTTTACAGATTTCAATGCGACTCACGTCCGGCATGGACTAGCCAACCGCGTCTGTGAAACAGCACTGTGATTGTCACGGTAAGTGCCTGTCCAAGTAGTCTCAAGCCACTGTGTCCAGCTCGAGGACAGTGCTGCAGGCAGAAAGTTGAGAGAGCACCGTAATAACTGGTTTAAGCAATTTACCACGGCAAGGGTGTGGGTTACTTAAGTAATTTACAGCATTTGAAATGCCGTTTGAAACACGTCTGTAAACTGGGTATTTAAAGGGGTCACCACTAATTTTGCTGTAACAGCTACCTACTGAGTAGATATTACCATTGGGCATGGGGAGGTCAAAGGTGTGTATCAGGGGTGTAGCCAGGGCTGGCCTTAAGGATAGGCGAACTAGGTGGTCGCCTAGGGCGCCAGGTAGCAGGGGGCACCAAATTCCACAAATGACTGACTCGCTGTTTAAATATATATTTTTTTCATTTCCATTTTTCCCCCCAATCCTCCCCCAAGTACAGCCTGCCAGCAGCAAGCTCAGCATGGCATTAACCAATGAAAAACCCAGCACAGCAGCAGCCAATTAAGTTGTAGAGGCAGACCGGGCAGTTGCGTATGCGCAAGCACCCTGCCCACCACCCCAGACAGTCCCGTCCATTAAATCGTTGATGACCCCATCGCCCCTCCCTAGAGCACGCCAGCCACTCACCAGAAACTCAACTGTTGTGCTTGTGTGTGCTGAATCCACACAGCACATTGCCACTTTGTGCCATATCGACGAGTGACAGTGAGTCTCGCATGTTGTCGTCGACAGTCCAGCCTGAAGAATCAATCAACTGACCTGGCAGGCTGGGATCCACATCGTTGTTCATCGACATGTGTCGGGGTCTCGGGGAATTGATAAGGGCACGGCAAGTCGCAGCCAGGGAAGGCTCATCCACCTCGGCGACAGGAGGAGGACTAGTCCAGACCACTGCATAGTGAGTGACTTGAGCGGTTAGGCTTTTACTGTTTTTTTTTCTTAAGTTGTGTTGGCCTTTTTTTGCCTATATATAATTCATTCTGGTGGTCTGGTCCCACTCCCATCCCACACCTCATCCCTGCCACCCTCAGTCACAGGGAGAGTGAGAGAGGGGAGGGTAAGGTAAGGGGGGTCTCTCTCGTCCTGCAGACAGTGCTCCTGATATACTCATCTGTGATCAGCTTCCCAGCAGAACTGATCCAGAATCAATTTCCCATCTAAGCAAATTGATCTGAGCAAAGTTTTCCAGCCCACAGATCCAGAATATTTTTTTTTTTTTACCAGGAGAGACACACTAAGCTGAAGCTTGTTTACAGGTGCAACCTGGGAGCACAAGGAAGTAAAGTGACTTACTCAGGGTTACACAGTATGCAAGTGGGAGCTGTAGGATTCAAACCAAGGTCTCCAGGTTTGCAGCGCAGAGCCTTAAACCACTGTGCTATACTGCCTCCTCCAGTTCATCAGCTGAACTGATCTGTGTTAAGTTTGTGTCAGAGATGTTTAACCCCAAACTTGCAAAACAGCAAATGTAGCACAGTGATTGAAGCACATGGCTGTGAGAAGTCAGAATTTGAATCCCAGCAAAATGTAGTATTGCTCAAATTGTGTCCAGTGGAATCAGATACTAGCAAGTACCACCAATTTTCTCAGATACCAGAGCCCAGGTCCTCTAGACAGCATGGAGGCAGTCCAGAGGAGGGCAACTAAAATGGTGCAGGGTCTGCAAGAGAAGCCATCCGAGGAGAGACTAAAGGAGCTTAATATGTATACACTTGAGGAAAGGAGGAAGAGGGGGGACATGATAGAAACTTTTAAGTACCTCAGTGGAATCAACAAAGTCCAAGAGGGTAGCATTTTTAGAAAATGAGATGTGTAAGAACAAGGGGACACAATCTGAAGATAGAGGGGGTACAGCTCAGGAGCAATGTGAGGAAATATTTTTTCACATAGAGGGTGGTGGACGCATGGAGCAGTCTTCCTGAGGAGGTTGTGGGGTCTAAAACTGTGGGAGAATTCAAGAATGCATGGGACAGACTATGTAAGGCAATTCTTGTGGGGGGGGTAGGAAGAAATAAGCTGTTGGTTAACTAGAATCTGCAGCTTACCCTGTAGGTAAGGAAATGGGCAGACTAGGTGGGCCAAGCGGTCCTTATCTGCCGTCAAAGTCTATGTTTCTACAGTATATTTCTGTGGCATCAGAGAAAACACTGGGATCTGATTTCTGGATCATATCACCTAGGATCCAGTATAATACCAAGTATGTTATGTGATGTGACTGTCCAAGGGATCTGAGGCACACATCTGACCTCATATCCCACAGTCTGACCTTGGATTCCACTATCCTATCTTGGATCTGAGGGATCTTAGGAAGACATATGACCTTGGATCTGCCTATCCAAACTTGGATCCCATATCTGACCTTCACTGAATGGAGCATACCTCTCAAGTGTCCCTCATTACGAGGGACATCCCTCATTTTGCCCCTTAAAATTGCTCTGTCCCTCATCCGTCCCTCATGGAAAAGGTGCTGCCCACACAAAGGTGCTGCTGCATGTAACCCCCCTACAAATGGGGGTTCCCAAAAAGTCTTCCTCGAGCTTGCCTAAATGCTCACTGCCAGGCTGGTGTCCTGCGTTTTAGCAATTTAAATGTGATTGCCAGAGCATGTATAGCCTCTGTGTACTGTCTCTTTAAGAGCTGCCTGATTGCAGCATAAGTAATCTGAGAGAGAACTCTGTTGAAAGATGTAACTATTTGCTGAAAATCATTTAGAGTGATAATGATAATGTAGTTTGTCTAACTTGCCTTCTTTATAGCAAGGACTGTTTTGTTTGTCTCCACTATCTTGGTCCTGGACTGCAAATTGGACCAGTCAGTTGTGGTGGGACCTAAAATGTAGCCGGACTACAGGAGCTGTCTGAAGTCAAAATCTGTAGGAACTGTAGTTCTGAACTTTTTGCGCCTTTTTTGCAACTGAAGGGGAAGCTCTTGCTTTGACTGAAAGCCAAATCAGCCAATCAAACCTTTTGGATCTTGGGGAAGTCCCGGGCTGCTGGCAGTTTCCAGTTAGTTCTGAGCTGGGAAGTGAAATAAGAAGAGCTCAAGTGTATTTTGGGCAGCAATCCTGAGTGGATTCACATGGGAAAACTGTGAAAGGGCTGAGTTTTTGGCTTGCATGTCTGCCAGCTGCTCCTGAGAGGGAGAGAAGAGAATTATTTTGGACTAAATCCAAGTTTGTGTGACTAAAGTAAGTTACTAAAGTGGGCCAGGCTCAACCTGAAAAAGACCAAAGATTTTGCTGAAAGCGATCGGCCTGTCAGGAGTTCCGGCTGCCCCTAAGCTCCCGGTGTGTGCAGAGACTTTGCGATTGTGACAGGGGAGTGCTTTGCTTGGTACAGTAGAATTCCCATACATGTAAATGAGCTATGAGCTGCTAGTGGGTTGTGAGTTAATTCCCCACTGTGTGAACTGTGTTCTGCTTGCTGGAAGCTGTATCCAGCCCAAAATGGACTGCATCCGAATTTGTCTCCATGCGGTCTGGGCCTTGACAGACTGGCTCAGCCAGACCACCCACTGCACAGAGAAGCCATCGACGCGAGACCTGCCTGGGGATCAGCCCCCTGCTCCACGCTTGAACAGGAACAACACCTCTGCGACTTGTGTGGGCCTTGCTTCTCCTGGCATTCCAGATCAACCACCTGCAGTCTTGATTTTCGTCCAGCCTGTGTCCAGTCTTGGGTACCGTGAGTAAATACCAGGGTAGCCCCCTGCAACAACAGCTTAATCTGAGTGTGTCATCTGATTGTCTTGTTGTTTCGTTCCTTTATGAACTGAGCCCTCTGTCTCCGGATTACAAATATTGTGTACTGTGCATGTTGTGTTTTCCATCACAGGGCCCCAACCAGCTGCAACCCTGGGCAACAGTCCTGGCTAGCTCATCTCTTCTCCACCTGGGTACCCAGAGGTGTGACTGTGTTGGGGGACTCAAAGCGCATGCATAACTGCTTGATTGATATAACCTTTAAGCTAATTAACCTGATTTTGCCCCTTCCTTGTTCAAGTCCCCTGAATAAATCAGATCTAACTTTTTCTGCATGTAATCTGATTGTGGTTCCAGTTTGTGCTCAAAGTACTGTACTGTTGCTATTTGCTGTGTATAACCTTGTTTTACAGGGGTCCCTAGAATTAGAGCCAGAAGAACCAACCCTGGTGGTAAGTGCAAACAGTGTGGGTACTTGTGTGGTGCATCGGGGTATTGTGAAAGTGCTTATTGTACAGTGTTCAGGCCACTAGAAGGGAAAGAAGGAGGTTACAGTGTCCCGGAGGGATGTGCCCAGGTTAGCTTGACCACTACCAACCCTGACCTCCGGGTGGAGGCTCCTGTTTCAGAACTCAGGCCCCTTAACCTGCTAATGGCCAAGCAGGCGGGGGTAGTAGCCCTTGGGATATCGCCACCTAGGGGTTACATCTTGGAGGCTCACCGTTGGGATTAGTGTCCCCTAGTGGCCAAATTTGTGAATTCCTGTTAAAAATAAATAGCTACCCCAACAGAAGTGGCTGTACACCAGTTGGTGGGGTGGTGTACTGGGCAGGAGATCGACCCCCAAAATGCTATACTTATCCTGGATATTCCCCTGGGTACCAATAAGAACACTATAGAGGGAGTACTTTCCGAGGTTGAATGTTTACAAAATCCTGTGGTGGTGGGTTGACAGGCTAATCTGCTCGCCCAAAGTTTTATGGCGTTAGTAGAGTGTAAGGACCCAGTAGACAGTTCCAAAGTGCCACAGACTATCACCCCAGAAGGAGCCCTCACTACCTGGAGAGTGATAACTAAAGACAGTAAAGACCCCCGGGAGAATGAGCCCCCCCCCCACTATCTGAGACTTTTGAGGAGAAATTTACTAGAGTTGTTGCTGGAGGAAGGGAAAACTGGAGGACTTAAAGAAACTATTCCTGCCACATGGGGGTGTTCCTCCCCGACACCCATTATTGCCCCTCCTTCTGCACCTGTGCCAATGCTGGCTCCTGTGTCTGTACCTGCCATTAATCACAACTCTTAGTGAAGGTTGAGAATCTTCTCCGGCACCCTCCCAACCCCCCCAAAGGGAGGATGATTGGGAGACCTGGATAGATTGTGTTGCCCCTTTGGTACCTGAATGGCAGTGTGCGGAGGCTGAGAAACGGAAAAGGATCATAGAAAGTTTGAGGGGTCCCACCCTAGAGGCCATTAAATTTCTGAGGTCCACAAACC
The DNA here is from genome assembly GCA_016271365.2 of Neoceratodus forsteri. Classification (NCBI taxonomy): domain Eukaryota; kingdom Metazoa; phylum Chordata; order Ceratodontiformes; family Ceratodontidae; genus Neoceratodus; species Neoceratodus forsteri. The sequence continues at coordinate 495,285,024 of JADMNL010000022.1, forward strand.
CTGATGCATCTGCCCAGAAGTACCTATCTGCACTCGAAGGCAATTTTGGGAGCATTGAGTCAGGGGAGAACTTGATGTGGAAATTTCAAGGTACAAAACAATGGTCAGGGGAAAGTTTGTCTGCATATGTTACTCGTCTGCTGCAGAAGGCTTACCAAAAAGGTGGGGTAGCCATCCGTGACTTAAACCATGTGAGGCTGGGGCACATACTGCAACATGCAAAGCATTCTAAATTGCAGCTCCTTCAATTAAGGCTCCCAGACAGAAGGGGTAACCAACCGGACCATTGCGACTTGCTAAAAGAACTCTGGGAGGTTGAAGATGAAGAGGGGGATTGTAATTCTAGGGTGAGCACAGCCCAAGTGATCACGGCATTGGAAGGCCCTTCCGAAGTGGGGACCAATGAGGGTGTGCCGCCATGGGATGAACTGCTGAGGGAGTTCAGGGAAACAAAAAACAGTCTCTTTATGAAGGCCACTCCTGCAAGTACAGGCACCGACCCTTATCCAACTGCATCTGCTATGGGGGTGGGAGTGTCCACCCAGGCATCTCCTGCTGACAGCAGCTTGAAACTTCATGGCTTGACTATGGAAGTAAGAGAATTGTCGAGATGTCTCCAAATGCTCACCACACAGCAGACAGAGATGGCACCAAGGTTTTCAGTTGGTAGTACCACCGCCCCAGCTCCCAGTGTGATGCCTTGTCCACCCCAAATCCCAGAAAACATATTTTGCCATAATTGTGGGAAGGATGGGCGCATGAAGAGAGAATGCCAGTCCACAAAAGACCTAGATAAAGTTGTATACAGGCTTCAAGGAGAGCTTCGGAGAATGAATCACTGGTTGAGGAGTGCCCAAAATGACCGCAGTGAGGGTTCAAGAAGTAGTAACTCAAATCCCTATGTGGCTAAATCATCTGTCCAGACCCCCTCTGCTGTCCTTCCAGACTGGTCCAAAATAGTGGGCCCTTCAATGGAGACTACTGTGGCTGTGATTGGTATTCCTACTCGGGCTGTGCTGGACAGTGGGTCGCAAGTGACCATTGTATTTAAGGACTGGTATGACAAACGCTTATCTGCTGTGCCCTTACAATCCCTGGAAGGCCTACATCTGTGGGGGCTGAGCGACAAGTCTTATCCCTACCTAGGATATGTCTGCCTCTGGTTGTCATTTCCTGCAGCTGTAACTGGTGTAGAGGAACAAGTCGAGACACTGGCCTTAGTGTGTCCCCCTACTGGACTGTATGATGGGGTTTCCCTGTTAACAGGGACCAACGCCCATATGTTTGGGAGATTGGCACAACTCTGTCACGAGAAACAAGTTTGACGGACTGGGAATGCACTAAGAATTCCCGCTCTGATCAAGAGGGCCTATGATTTGCAGCAGAACCCCAAGGGAGTGGACCAGGATGAACTGGTAGGGGTCGTGTGGAAAGAGGATCCCGATTCAATGGTACTGGCCCCTAACACCCAGTGTACTGTTCAAAGGGAGGTCCGCCTCTGCAAAGATGTCAAGAACAAAATACTGATGTTGGAAGCACCAGGCGATGGAAAATTGCCAGAAGGATTATTGGTGAAGCCCAGCATCTCGCCAGCTCGTGCTCATGCCTATGCATGACAAGTGGTGGTCCAGATTCATAATGTGTCAGATTGGGAGATCCAGGTGAACAGAGGCTGCACCCTAGCTATGGTACACTGCGCAGACACTGCAGTGTTGCCAAGCAACAAGCACCCTGGCAAGACAGATAGAGTGACTCCCTACTTGTTTGATTTTGGTGACTGCCCGTTGCCAGCTGAATGGAAGACTAGAATTAGCCAGAAACTTGCCCAGAGAGATTAGGTGTTTTCGTTTAAGGAATGGGATGTGGGATGTGTCCAGGGTGCGGAGCATCACATATGCCTGCACGATGAACGGCCATTTCGAGAGAGGTCTCAACGCCTAGCCCCTGCAGACATAGACGATGTGAGAAGACACTTGCAGGAAATGCTTGTGACTGGTGTGATACAAGAATCCAGGAGCCCATATGCTTCTCCCATTGTGGCTGTGCGTAAGAAGAATGGATCTGTGAGAATGTGTGTTGATTATAAAACTCTGAATCGGCGGACCATCACTGATCAATACACCATGCCCCGTATACAAGATGCTCTGGGTTGTTTGAATGGGAGAAAATGGTTCTCAGTGCTGGATCTTCACAGTGGATATTACCAGATTCCGATGGCTCTGGAGGACCATGAGGAGACAGCTTTCATGTTAACCAGGATTAAACAGCTTATTAGTAAATTCATACCATATAAAGTAAATTGTACTGGACCAAAAAGGAATAAGCCCATATGGATGAATAGATCCATTAAAAAATTACTAAATAAAAAGAATAGACTGTTCAATAAATACAAAATTTATGGATCACCCCTAAATTACAGACTATACAGAGAATGTCTGAAACAGACTAAGAACAAAATCAAAAGAACTAAAGCACATTTTGAATGGACACTTGCGGTCAAAACTAGGGATTGCAAAAAATCTTTTTATTCATATATTAATAACAAAAATAAAGAAAATAACACAATAGGACCCTTCACAAATACTGCTGGACTTGAAGCCACTCTTGAGATGGCTGATATTCACAACAATTACCTTTGTTCAGTCTTTAACACTGTTAATCAAAATATTCATCTAGGTAAATACAGTTCAAGTCCTGGGGAAATTATTGTAGAAATTAAAGATATCCATGACAGGTTATCCAACCTAGATATTTCTAAGACCCCTGGTCCTGATGATGTACATCCCAGAATCTTAAAAGAATTGGTAGATGTACTGCCCCCCCCCCCCGCATATGTGTTCCAGACTTCCTTAGATCAAGGATTAGTGCATAAAGATTGGAAACATGCTATAGTTGTCCCCATTCCTAAAAAGGGAGACAGAACAAAACCAGAAAATTTCAGACAAATAAGTCTGACTTCATTAATGGGAAAGATCTTAGAAGGGGTTATAAAGGATTATATCCTAAGGCACCTAGAAACAAATGGCTTGTTGGACCATTCCCAACATGGGTTTACTAAGGCCAAAGCATGTCAGACAAACCTTTTGGCCTTCTATGAAAAAGCAAATAGAGAATTAGATCAGGGTAATTCAGTTGATGTGGTGTACTTGGACTTCGCAAAGGCCTTTGATAAATTAATCCATGTTGAGTTACTAAAATTGTTAGAGAAGATTCAATTAAATCCAAATATTTGTAACTGGGTTTCAGCATGGTTACAAGGGAGACAACAGAGAGTAACTATTAAAGGAACTTTGTCCAACTGGTCAGCTATTTCTAGTGGAGTCCCACAAGGTTCCGTTTTGGGACCCTGTTTGTTTAATATATACAGTATATAGCCACCCTACAAACAGATAATCCCAGGGTAAGGTTATATAAATTCGCAGATGACTGTAGGATTGGAGCTGTTGTGAACACTCACGATGGGGCATTGGAATTACAGAATATGATAAATACAATTTCTGACTGGACTAATACTAATAAATTGGTTCTAAACACTGCAAAATGTAAAATTGTGCATATGGGTAAAAAGAACAAACATAACAGTTATACAGTTGATAATATACCACTCACTGACACCATTGAAGAAAAAGATCTTAGAGTCATAGTGTGTCCAGATTTCAAGTTTAGTACACACTATAAACGCCAAATAAAAAAAGCAAACCAAAATATAAATTGTATTTTACGTTACATTGCTAGTAGGGAAGCTAAAGTGTTGATGCCACTATATGTAGCCTTGATCAGACCCCATCTAGAGTATGCCATGCAGGTATGGTATCCTCAAAATAGGGAGGATATCGACAAAATTGAATCTGTACAGAGAAGATTTACTAAATCTATTCAGGGGATGAAGACACTATCATATCCATCCAAATTAATGTCCCTAAACCTATATTCATTACATTATAGAAGGTTTAAAGGGAATATGTGCCTTTTGTATAAGGCAATTGGAGACTCTGACTATTGCCACGAGTTGGGTATTTACCCAAGAATGGATGAATATGGTATTAGAAGACATAACAAACAACTAATACTAACATACTAACATACTATTTGCCTGCAGATTAGGCCTTATGGTCTATCGGGTCTGCTCGAACCTAGATCCTTAGTTGGGTGCCGAGACCCTCCCATCCCTTGTTCTCTAGAAACCCCTATCATCCATCCCCACCCCCCCGGGACAGGCCATCATCTGATACATCCACTTTCTGTGTCTGTCCCACCCTCTCTTGAAGCCCTCCACTGTGGATCTCTGAACCAGCTCACCTGGCAGTGCATTCCAAGGGTCCACCACCCTCTCGGTGAAAAACCTCCTCCTCTTTTCCCCCCTCACCCTTCCACCTTCCAACTTCAAACCATGCCCTCTGGTGATACCTCCCTGCTTTAGTCTAAAGATCCCCTCCATGTTTACCCTATTTATTCCCTTGAGGTACTTGAAGACCTCAATCATGTCCCCCTGTCTCTCCTCTCCTCCAATGAAAACAGGCAGAGCTCCTCAAGTCTGTCCTCATAAGTCAAATCCCTAGCCCTCGTATCATCTTTGTTGCCCTCCTCTGTACCCTCTCCAGGAGCTGTATGTCCCTCTTCAAATGTGGTCTCCAGTACTGTACACAGTACTCAAGGTGTGGTCTAACCAGTCCATTGTACAGCGGCAGAATCACTTCCCTGCTCCTAGAGGTGATCCCCCTTACGATGCATCCCAACATCCTGTTTGCCTTGCTAGCTGCTCTCCTGCACTGCTCAGAGTTATTCATACATGTATCCACCATGACCCCTAGGTCTTTTTCCCCTATTGAGGCCTCCAGCGCCTCCCCTCCCAGGGTGTACCTGTGTTTAGGGTTTCCACTTGGTGATATTGAAATTTAATTTCCATGTGTGAGCCCAGCTTTCCAGGGTGTCCAGGTCCCCTTGCAGGGCCACCCTCCCCTCTTCTCCCTCAACTACTGCTCCCATCTTGGAGTCATCCTCGAAGAGACTCATTTCACACCCTATACCCTCCCTGATGTCCGATATGTATGCATTAAACAGGATCAGACCCAGGACCGAGCCCTGTGGTACCCCACTACCAACCTCTCTAGGGTTCGAGAGCTCCCCACAGACCACTACTCTCTGAGTGCGTCCAGCTAGCCAGTTTTCAATCCATCTGACCATCAAAGGGCCTACTCCTAACCCCATCAGTTTCTCCACCAGACCATTGTGGGGGACAGAGTCAAACACTTGCTGAAGTCCAAGAATAATACATCCACAGGCTTACCCTGTCCAGTTCTGATGTTACCCATTCATAGAACTCCACAAGGTTGGTTTGACATGATCTACCTGGCACAAACCCATGTTGCCGACTATCCAGACCTCCCTTCCTCCAAGTACACCCCAATCGTTCCTTTAGTATACTCTCCATTAATTTTCCCACCACCGAGGTCAAACTGATGGGTCTATAGTTACCTGGTACTTCCCTCGACCCCCCTTTATGGATTGGTACCACATGTGCCTCTCGCCAATCCTAAAGTACCCTCCCCTGTCTCAAGTGACCTGCTGAAAAGCTCCATGAAGTGCAGCCAGTATGTCCACCAATTCCCATAGTACTCTCGGATGAATGCCATCCGGCCAGGAGATTTGTCTTTCTTTAGGGCCTTGAGGGCTAACCACACCCTTTGGTGGAGATAGCATCATCCGTCCCTCCCCTTACTGGTCTTTTTATCCTTATCCAGATGTGACCCCCTGAGTGCCTTTCCCTCCCTCTTGCTCCATTTCTGTTGCTCCCCTGATCCCACTCCCTGCCGCTTCTATCCCCTTCATGCCTTGTTTTGTAGATATCCCATCCCCCTCCCTAGTGAACACAGAGGCAAAGTAACCTAAATGGAAACGCAACATACGCAAACACTGGTTTAGTCAAAGGGTGGTTTCTCCTTGGAATGCCTTACGTAGGGTAATAATAGTAGGAGCATGAATATATTTAAAAATAATTTGGATATTCATTGTGGAGATATGAAAACCACATTTTGAGTTTAGGTATAAAGGGCAAGCTTTAAGGACGCAAGTCTATTTGCTTGTTAACATCTATGAAATCTGTCCTTTGGGGTTCTATGAATTACTGAGAATGCCACAGGGGATATCAGGCGCCCCAGCTACCTTCTAGCAACTGATGGAATGAGCAGTGGGAGACATGAATTTGCTAGAATGCCTGGTGTACTTGGACGATGTCATTGTGTTCGGGGGCTCCCCAGAGGAACATGAGAGTCGACTGTTCAAAGTACTAGACTGGCCTCAAGCTGTCCATCGACAAGTGCCAGTTTTTCCAAACCTCTGTGAAGTATGTGGGGCACATAGTGTCTACACAGGGGACAGAGACTGATCCTAGTAAAGCTGAAGCCTTGACTACTTGGCCCCAGCCCCACAATTTGAAAGAACTACAACGTTTCCTGGGATTCTGTAGCTACTACCACCGGTTCATAAAGGACTATTCCAAAGAGATTCGGCTACTCTTTAATCTTACCCAGGGTTACCCTCCTACCAATCGGAAATACAAAAAAGGGTCCGTCAAAGAACCAAAGCGTATTTCCGCCCAGGTGAACTTTTCGGGTCCCGTTGGATGCCTGACTGTGAAGCAGCTTTCCACAAAGTCACATACCAGCTCACCCATGCCCCCATCCTCGCTTATGCTGATCCCACCAAACCCTATGTGCTGCATACTGATGCCAGTCTGCAGAGTCCAGGAGCTGTACTGTATCAAGACCATGAGGATGGTTTGAGACCAGTGGCATGTGCCAGTAGGAGCTTGACCCCGTCAGAGCGAAACTACCCTGTGCACAAGTTGGAGTTCTTTGCGTTAAAATAGACCATTGTCGACCAGTTTCATGATTACCTCTATGGGGCAAAAATATTGGTGAGGACTGACAATAACCCATTGACCTATGTACAGACTTCAGCTAAGTTAGACGCCATGGGGCACCGGTGGCTTTCTGCATTGTTAACATATGATTATGCTGTCGAATACAGACTAGGCCTGAATCATATTGATGCTGATGCCCTATCTCGGAGGCCCATTTCCAAGAGCGACTGGGTCAGGCTGTCTGAACGTGATATCCGATCATTGTGCCAAAAGTTTGATAGAAATGAACAGATGTCTACGGACACAGCGGACTGCTTAGTAGATTGCTTGGGCCCCTCTGACACCTGCATACCGGCTGCGTATTGCCACTTCTCTGCTCTAGATATTAGTGCACTACCTCAGTTTAACAATGACAGCATTCAGTGGGCTCCTGTTGTATAGAGAGACTGTAGATCGGGGTGGCCAAATAGACAAGCAACAATTGGTCCTTCCCACAGCCTTCAAAGATTTGGTACTGAGGTCCCTCCACAATCATATGGGCCACCTCGGTATCAACTGGACCCTTGACCTAGTATGATCTCGATTCTACTGGCTCAAGATGGGGGCCGATGTTGAGCACCATGTAAGGACTTGTAGTTGCTGCCTGCAGAGAAAAGCCCTGCCTCAGAGGGTTGCCCCCCTTGTCAACATTACTACTAGCACCCCAATGGAACTAGTCTGCTAGACTTCTTGAGTTTAGAGCCTGATCAGCGAAACACTGGCAATGTGCTAGTAGTTACAGACCATTTCACACAGTATGCACAAGCTTTTCCCACCAAAGATCAAAAAGCATCTACCATGGCCAAGATGCTAGTGGAAAATTTCTTCATCCACTATGGTGCCCCCCAGCGAATTCACTCTGATCAGGGCCGGGACTTTGAGAGCCGGCTAATCAAAGAAATGCTCTCTCTATGGGGGGTGCGAAAGTCAAGAACCACCCCTTATCACCCGTAGGGGGATCCTCAACCAGAACACTTTAACCACACCCCACTAGACATGCTAGGCACCCTCCACCCAAAATATAAGCATAAATGGAGCCAGCAGATTAGCACCTTGGTACACACATACAATTGCACAAAGAATGATGCTACCGGGTTCTCTCCCTACCGCCTTATGTTCGGGAGAGAGGCCCGGTTGCCTGTTGATGTCTGTTTTGGTGTTTCTCCCAATGGGGTCCAAGCTGAAGATTACCTGCAATATGTACAAAAACTGAAAGCTCAACTGAACCATGCATATCAACTGGCCCAGACAATGGCCACCAAAAGAAATCTAGCCAACAAAGAGAGACATGATAGAAAAGTAAAGGCTCAAAAGCTTAGGCCTGGAGACCGTGTGTTGTTGCGAAATTTAGGATTGCATGGTAAACACAAAATTGCTGATCGATGGCACCGTCTTCCCCATCTCACAGTTGGAAAATTGGATGATTTGCCAGTGTACAAAGTGCGCCCAGAGAATAACTCCAAAGCTGTCAAGACCATGCACCGTAACCACTTGCTACCTATTGGTTAAGTTATAATTGAGGTTGAACCACCAAGATTGATTCCGCTGTACCAGTGACTCATGCTGCTGCAAGAAAGAAACAGAGTCAGCCTGCCCCCGTAGTTGCTGATTTAAGACTTCCCCCGCAGCAGGCCCAGAATGATAGTGACTGCCAGTCTAACTCAGATGACAGTGAGTGTGATAATGCCTATTACCCCTCATATGAATTGAGTCAGTTGTTTCGTGGAAATCCTATGTTGAATTATGGGGATGAAGCTGGGCCTTCTGGACTGCCTAATGCCCCGGCATCATCCTTGGAGCCAATGCTCCCTGAAGGTGAAGTGCAAAGTATCACGTCTGAGGATGCTGAGTCTTTGTGTATCGTGGAACTGTATGATTTGCCTGAAGGAGAGGCTGATGGTATGAGTCTTTCTGGTGACATGCCATTGCTTGAGGAACACTATGAGAGTGCTGACAACCCCCCTTCAGTGCCAGAGTGTCTTCAAAATGAGCCAAGTGTTGTAGAAACAGAGACTACAGAGCAAGGGGCTGACAGTGCTCCCAGCTTGGACATTCTCCTTCATGCAGAGGCACCCCTCACAAGTGATGAAAGCTCCAAGACCATTGCTGAAAGTACAGAGACTGTGGTTGTTCACCCCAGAAAGACTGGCCAAGCTGTCAAGCCAGTGGTGCGCTTCAGTTACGATTCCCCTGGGAGGCCAGTGGATTTGCCTCTCAATGTAGTTCACAAAGGTGTTTATGTTTCTCAGAGCTCACTGCCCAAATTGAGCATGATGGCCCGTTCCAGGTTACTTGTTTTGCCCTCTCACCATGGTGCCCCTGCCCCATCCAGCCCCAAGTTAGCTGATAGGAAAGGGTCCCCTCTTGCATTTGTAACCCCTAGATGGCGCTATCCCAGGGGCTACTACCCCTGCCTGATTTGCCACTAACAGGTTGAGGGGCCTGGATCCAATGGCGGGTGCCTCCACCCAGAGGTCAGGGTTTGCAATAGTTAAACTAACTTGGTCACAGCCCTCTGGGACACTGCAACCCCCTTTCTTCCCACTAGTGGCCACACAATATATCAAATTACCTTCACAGTATACTTACCCCCAGGTCTGGTTCGGCACTGGGACCTCCTGTGAAATGAGGATACAGTGCAACAATCACAGTACAGTACTTTAACATAGACAAATACCTCAGGCAGTATAACTTTGCTGAAACAAGCAGCTCTGATTTATTTAGGGGATATAACAAGGACAGGGAAATCAGGTTAATTAGCTTATCACTCTAATAATCTACCTGGCTCTGTGCAAGGCCTATCCCTATCAGTTACTGTCCCTGGGTACCCAAGCCCTAGTAGCTAGTCCAAACCGTGGCAGCTGGTAGGGGCCCTTTCACACAGAGAAAAGGAGAATTAAACAGTCAGCAGTACAGTAATTCCATTTGGATTTAATGTGGCAATTCAACAGGAGCGACCCTGAATTAGTACTCACGACCTCCAAATAAGATAGGGTCCTTCAATGTCAGCAGGGCTCACTTGAGGTACACAAACCTCTTCACACATCCATATAAAAGAAAGCACTATATCAGGCAGGCTGCATCTGTATCCCGATCGCAATTACTGCACAATACCCGGGAGAACACACAGCAGATTCAGTTCCTGACAGACCGAGTGCAATTTTCAGCAATTCTTCCAGTCTTCTACAGGGTGAGCCTGGTTTCTACTCTTCAGAGATCCTTTGATTCTTTTCACAGGGCAGTTCAGTCCTAACAAGCTGTTACACAAGCTGCAGACCGGAACTCTGGGCCTTACACGTTTTTGACTAAAACTGCACACTGAAAAGTACAGGGCTCCTTCCTTCTTCACTGCCAAAGCTCAACTGAAACTCCAACCGACAAAACCCGGCACTTCCTTTGAGTTCCTCCCAGTTCTTGACTGGATTGGCTGTCCTCCCAATAGACTGCTGCTGTTGGTCCAAAAGGCATTGAAGTCTAAACTACATCTCCCAGAGTCACTGCCCATACAATCCTCTTGTGGCTGGCTCAGATTATGAGTCAAGTTCTGATTCAGTCCAAGGCACCATTTTAGAGCTAGCTTACCCCACACTGATTGGTCCAGTTCAGCAGTTCAAAACTAGAATGGGGAACTAGCAGACACAGTTCTGACTGCAAAGAAAGCAGGTTAGACAAACTGTAATTTCATTATTACTCTAAATAATTTCTGGCAAACAGTTACATCTTTCAGATAGGTTCCCTTTGCACTCCTAGTGACTGCAAAAATGAAGTGAATTGGTAGCAGCTTGAGTGGTACTCAATCAAAGAAACACACAGTCCCCCATACAAACTAATTATGTCTGCAAGCAGACAGCTCTTAAAGAGACAGTACCAGAGGTTCTAAAATCACTCACTGATAAATGGCTTAAATGCCAAACACCATTCAGGCTTGGAGCATTCAAGCAAGCTCCTGGAAGTCTTTTGGGAACCCCCATTTGCAGGGGGGTTACACATTGTTTAGAGTACAAGAAGTTATTACATGATTCTGTATAGTAATGTTCAATTTACCTGTGTGAAATATGCATAATGTATTGTCAGAATGGAAATGATATAGTGGAGTACATTGAAATGTATAGTAAAGTGACAAGTTATGCCAATTGATGAATCAGATAGTACTTGTATAGCATGCTAATGGCATAAATGTCTTGTATATGTTGCATTTTCAATGTTGTGATGGTACAGACTTGACGCGGACACCAAGTTTTCCCAGGGAGGGAAGGGTGTAACCTCCCCCTACAAATGGGGGTTCCCAAAAAGTCTTCCTTGAGCTTGCCTTAATGCTCACTGCCAGGCTGGTGTCCTGCGTTGTAGCAGTTTAAATGTGATTACTACCAGAGCCTGTATAGCCTCTGTGTACTGTCTCTCTTTAAGAGCTGCCTGACTGCAGCATAAGTAATCTGAGCAGGAACTCTGTTGAAAGATGTAACTATTTGGTGAAAATCCTTTAGAGTGATAAAGATAATGTAGTTTGTCTAACCTGCCTTCTTTATAGCAAGGACTGTTTTGTTTGTCTCCACTATCTTGGTCCTGGACTACAAATTGGACCAGTCAGTTGTGGTGGGACCTAAAATGTAGCCAGAGTACGGGAGCTGTCTGAAGTCAAAATCTGTAGGAATTGTAGTTTTGAACTTTTTGCGCCTTTTTTGCAGATTTCCAGATCAACCACCTGCAGTCTCGATTTTCGTCCAGCCTATGTCCTGTCTTGGGTATCGTGAGCAAATACCAGGGTAGATCCCTGCAACAACAGCTTAATCTGAGTGTGTCATCTGATTGTCTTGTTGTTTCATTCCTTTTCGAACTGAGCCCTCTGTCTCCGGATTACAAATATTGTGTACTGTGCGTGTTGTGTTTTCCATCACAGGGCCCCAACCAGCTGCAACCCCGAGCAACAGTCCAGTGTGATGGTCGTTGAACTGGTAGTCCGCACTCTACTGATGAACCTGGGGTTTCTTCATTCTGTGTGGTGAAGGGAACTGTCTCACTACCAGCAGCACCAGCGACACCCTCAGCAGGTGGGATGGCGAGGGGCTGCTTAAGGTTTGAATTGAGTTGGGTTGATGGAATCACCCAACAAGGAGAGGCAGGAGTCGTACACAAAGGTCGGATGAAGCAAAGATGTTTATTAGACAGGAAGGGAAGGAGGACATGGTCGTACAAGAAAATACCAACATCAAACACAACAGGGATTGTGGACAGCATTGTGGATAACAACTAACATACAACTATATCTAGACTCTGTGTTATTCTCTTCTATAGGTACTTTGGCCTAAGGCCACTCTATAAGGTTCTTATCTATCACTCTTACAGTTTCCTACCCAGAGGTCTATGCATCAAGAATATACGTATTACTTTATCATACCATCATTTTATTATACCATCACTTTATCATACCATGTGCTAGGCATACAATATACAATCAGTGAACAATCTCACAGTCTCAAAAGTCCATAAGATGAAGATTTCTGTCGTCTTCATGCACAACTGAAGATTAGGGGTCAAGAGAATGAGGAAGCTCTTGCTCGGTGCCAAGCTCACCAGGAGACCTATGAGAGGTTGCAAAGAGGGAATGGAGAGATTGGTAAACAGACCATAGGCATCAGCCAACCCACTCTCCAGGGTTGCCAGAACACAAGTGTGTGAACAGACTAACTGGGGAAATGCTCTCTTCTTGGCACAAAAACCCTCGAACTGGGCTGCCAAGGTAGAAGAACCAAAATGTGGCAAGGAATCCACCTGCAGGATTGCCACAGGAGAAGAAATCTGCTGCTTTCTCCTCGGCGCCAACCCTCGACCAGGGTTGCCAAGGATGAAGAAGAACTGCTGCGGTTTTTCCTGGCACCTACCCTCGACTAGGGCTGCCAAATGAATACCGGACTTGGTAAAGAATCCAGAAGAAGGACTATCAAGGACGAAGAAGAAGAAGAAGAAGGACTGCTGGGCTGCTTTTGGTGACAGATCCACTTGAAGGACCACCAAACTCGAGCTGGTACCCTGAGGATTGCACTGGCGATGCAGGATGTCAAAAGCAAGAAGAGGTGAAAGGTGAAGATCAGGATTCCACACGATGAAGAGCAACATAAGAAACGGTGGCCACGAACACACTTGGCTACGATGGACTCATCTACCGGCAGGCGTCTGGGAGGGACGGACGAGACACTTTCCAGTCATCTTTCTTCCAAGCTGATCAGGAACTGGTGGCTGTGACTACTTAAAGGACGTCAATTTCAACTACAGCGGATGAAAAGGCAAGAAGTTGCTGAAGTCTTCTGCTGGCTGAAGATTGCTATGGTGAAGAGCTGATGAAGACTGAAGACTGCTATGGTGAAGAGCTGCTGGAGGCTGAAGATTGAATTAGAACCTCCTGCTGCACAATGGTACTTCTGTTAGCATGTTATACTGAAATATTCACTTTCAGGGGCAATTTGCCTGGAGCAGGGGCACATTGCAACAATCTGGGGCAATTGTTCACTGGCAGGGGCAACTTTCCTGGAACAGGGGCAAATTGCAACAATCCAGGGTAATTGTTCACTTCTGGGGCAATTGTTCACTTTTGGGGCAATTGTTTACTGTCGGGGCAAATTGCCTGGAGCTGGGGCAAATTGCAACAATCCAGGGCAATTGTTCACTGGCAGGGGCAACTTGCCTGGAGCAGGGGCAAATAGTGACAATCTGGGGCAATTATCCACTGTCAGGGGCAAATAACCACAATCCTAATATTATACAACACAGTTTCGGTGCTTCATGCAATAACACAACAGTTGAGATGCTGGAAGAATAAACAGTACGAAGAAACAGTGCAATAGCTGGTAATCACTTTATGACAGGTTGTGTGCTTAAGCACCCCTCAGTGCTTTTCCTCTGGGGTCTGTCTTCTTTAGGATCTGTCTTCTTTAGGATCTGGCTACCCCTGAGCACTCTAAGGTAATTACCCCACTATTTAACCTGGTTACACTAACTGCCCATATGCCTGCTGCCCTCTTCCCTATGGGTTGGGATGCCCAACCTTTACTGGGCCTGGTGCCCTTTACTTTTTACTGGGCCTGGCTGCCCTTTACTGGACTGGGCCTGGAGCCCTTTACTACTACGAGCGTGGTGCCCTATACTTTACTGGGCCTGGCTGCCCTTTATTACTACGGGCCTGGTGCCCTCTACTTTACTGGGCCTGGCTGCCCCAATCACTGTGGGCCTGGTGCCCTGCTTTACTTTGGGCCTGGTGCCCTCTTTATTTGGCTGGGCCTGGTAGCCCTCTCTAATTTCCCAGGCCTGGTAGCCCTTTTAAAACCTGTGGCAGGGCCCCTTTTTATTACCTTGGGCCTGGTGTCCACTTCACTTTGTTAAAATAAAACAGTCTCTCTCTTACAGGGTGGACAGCATGTATCAGCGTGCTGCAGCCGACTCACCACACCATCACAGGATCGAGGAGGCAAACAGGAGGCGGGAGGTATTCTGGCAGTGGGAGGGATGATTCAGGCAGCAGGGAGGACATTTTCTTCTTTGTGGTGCCCTGATGGCACCACCGACCACGCTACACTGCAGCAGGAGGAGTCTTCAGGCAGTGGAGGCAGAGCAGGCACACAGCTAAGCCAACACCCAGTTAAGCCCTTTCTTGTCCCTTTGACTTACTGTGTCCTCCCTCCTCTACAGCTGCCCAGGAACCACTACTAAAAGAACAGTTTAACTTCAGACTTGAACCCCAGGGTTCTAGAATAGCTGGAGTGGAATGCTGTGCAGGAGCAGCTCAGCACAACATTTCGTCCAGGCCATTGTTACCAGAGCTGCAAAATGAATCTATAATCTATTTTTCACAATGTTTTAAGTGCACAGGACACTTTTCTTTATTATTTTACAGTGTTTTTCTCCCATTACCAGGAGGGGAAACTTTACTTAAGAAGGGCCCCTTGCACTGTACCCTGCTGCCCACACCTACAGCAGGCACCCTGTGCACCTATTACCCCTAAGCGTAATTTCTTTACTGTGGTGCCCCAACTTTGGGGCATTACACCTGGCTAGCCCATCTCTTCTCCACCTGGGTACCCAGAGGTGTGACTGTGTTGGGGGACTCAAAGCGCATGCATAACTGCTTGATTGATATAACCTTTAAGCAAATTAACCTGATTTTGCCCCTTCCTTGTTCAAGTCCCCCTGAATAAATCAGATCTAGCTTTTTCTGCATGTAATCTGACTGTGGTTCCAGTTTGCGCTCAAAGTACTGTACTGTTGTTATTTGCTGTGCATAACCTTGTGTAATGCCCCAAGGTTGGGGCATCCCAGTAAGGAAAGGAAAGTTATAGGGGGGTTTTAAAATGCCCCAGGGGTCCCTCTTTGGTGCCCTAGCAAAACATTTGGAAGGGCTTTAGTATGCAAAGTAAATGTTTATGTTTTTCTTTTCTCTCCCTGCTGCCTGCCTGCTCCATTCCACTCCCGCCCCCCAGAGCTGGCAGCAGGAGAATGGGCACCCACACGCCAGGTTCGCTGCCTCTGGCCAGCGCATGGTGCCTCTTCCAAGTCCCTAGCATTTGTTGGGCGCGGGCTCGGGGTTCGAGAATCAGAACCCCGAGTGCTTTTTGAAACAGTGTTGTGTCCATTTTAAAAGTAGTTGTAGTTGTTGTTGTTGGGCTGTGGAGTAGAGAGGATCACAGGAGTGCAACAAGGACTTGTGGCTTACCTGTAGTCGTGAAGCCGGTCCTGTTGACTCCGTGGTGATTCCCCTCCTCCAGTCCAATGAAGCCTCCTGCTGCTGCTGTCCATTTGTGCTGCCGAGTCCGACGGGTCTCCCACCCCGCGAAAGAAGAATTCGTCCGTTCGCCGCGCGTTGGGCTGAATAGCCCCTCCGTTTATTTGTTTTAACCCCCCCTTTTGTTTTAAGTTTAAGTTTCGTCCCTCGCTGGTGGCAGAGAAGCGCCGCATCATTGCTCGCCTGTCGTCCTTCAGAGGCCCTCTAGTCATCCCCCCTGCTGCCTGAAACCGTCCCTCCCTCTGCCAGCATACCTCCTGCCTCCCGTCTGCCTCCTGTTGTCCTGGTGTGGTGCGGTGAGTCGGCGGCAGCACGTGATTCATGCTGACCACCTTGAATCCTTAGGGGGACTGCATATTTGTTTTAAAAAAAAGTGCAGTAGGCGCATACAAGGTGGCCGAGCGCCGCATGGGCATCGGGTTGCTAGGACCCTGTATTTTAATATTAATAAGGAAGGCGGGGTTAGCGACACCCACAGGAGGGACTGAGAGTCAAGGCCAGGATAGCGGCCTTATAAATATTCATAGGGAGGCGGGCTTTGGGGGGGCGGCAGTGTGCTCTTGAAGGACAGCAGCTCACAGAGAGCTGCAGATTTAAAGGGGTCTGACCACTTTTGGACTAATAATTATTTAAATGGGCAATTCAGGCCCAGTATAAAGTGGGGCACCAGGCCCAGTTTTGAGAGGGCTATCAGGCCCAGAGTTTAATGGGGACAATCCAGGCCCACGGTAAAGAGGGCACCGGGCCCGGTATATTGTAGGGCACCAGGCCCAGTTTTGAGATGGATATCAGGCCCGGGGTTCAATAGGGTTATCAGGCCCATGGTTTTAAGAGGGCACGAGGCCCATGGTGTTGGGAGGGCTTCCAGGCCCATAGTAAAGAGGGCACCAGGCCCACTGTATTTAGGGCATCAGGCCCGAGTTACTGAAGGGCATCAGGCCTGAGTTATTGTAGGGCATCAGGCCCGAGGTAAATGTAGGGCATTAGGCCCGAGGTAAACCAGGGTTCGTGGGTGACCCCAGCCTAGTGGATTAGGGTAAGCCGGCCTAGTGGTACCGAGGGCGGCCCCGGCCTAGTGGATTAGGGCAAACCAGCCTAGTGGTACTAAGGGCGGCCCCGGCCTAGTGGATTAGGGCAAACCAGCCTAGTGGTACTAAGGGAGGCCCCGGCATAGGGGATTAGGGCAAACCAGCCTTGTGGTGGTGAGGGCATCCTTAGCAAAACGTTCAGGGGTAGCCAGATCCTATTCAGAAAGACCCTACATTTAGGAAAAAGGGTCCATCCAAGGGTGCTCAGTTCGCATATACTGTGAAGCTACTGTAACAACTGTACTGCTTATTCAATTGTTATTGCTAAAATACCTGAAAGACTGTGAACTTGCTAAGAAGCACCAGGACTGTGTTGTATTGGATTGTGGTTATTTATCCCTGGGTACCCGAACTATTGCCCCAGGTATCCGAACTATTGCCCCAGCTATCTGAACTATTTGCTCTAAGTATCCAAACTATTGTTCAAAGCATTTGAACTATTACTCCAAGTACCTGAACAATTGCCCCACTTGTAGCAATTTCCCAAAAATTTATGATTTGCCTTTTCTCGGCAAATCCTCGGATCATTCCTCAATCCCTTTTGGCAGTACAGGAAGGTGCATCTTCAGCTAGATTGTTATTACCGTATGGGGACAGTCTCAATCTTCCACCACACTACCGTCCCATAGTGTGGCCTGTAATACACCTCACTCAGAATCAGTCTCTACTCAGAAGAAGACGTCTTCTCAGCATTCTTCACTCCTGTGGGATCGTCCATCAGCTCATCACTTCCATCTGTGTCATCCTCCGAAGTCGAGTCCGTCGCCAGTCATACAAGTCGTACCCGTTTCTTGTTTTCACAGCTCGTAGGTACGTCCGCCGAAATGCATCACGACAGCCGTGCCCGTGTCGTTTCGTATAGTTCCTGTTCCAGATGTCCCGAAGTTGGTCACCCTCTACAGAACAGTGTGCTCATCCTGGAGAAACTGGTCTGCACCCCTTCTGGTCGTTCGCGGAAAGTCGAGTCCATCGAAGCCCAGTACGGGACGCATCCATTTCTTTGTTTTTGTTCTAGTTTCTGATCCTAAGATTGCAGAATCAACCATCATCTCTTCAGATTCTTCTGGTTCCTGGTCCTGTCAGAAATCCTTCCGAGTTTAGCTGGCCCTTGGAGTGCTACAGCATCCTTCAGGTCGTGGTGGTCCTCCATTGGATTAGTCGCCATGAAGGTCCTGATTTCTCTTCGCCCTTGGCGACCCTGGAAGTGAGTTTTGGCTGAGGAACCCTTGTTTTCAGTAGGAATCCGACAGCCCATCAGTGGGTATTTCAGGAACCAGTTGCTCTGGTTCTCTATGCCGGCAGCCTCGGAGAGAGTGGGTTTTGCCAAAGAATCATATGGCCTGTTTAACAAACCTCTCACTACCCAGTGGCCTTGACAAGGTCCCTGCTGGGGATTACATTAGCATTCATTGTTCTGTTTGTTTCTTTCTCCCTTCGTAGCTACCATCGCAGACCGACGGTGTACACGAAGACTCCGGATCTCTGGACTCTTGTAACATCTAGACTTTTATGGAAATGTGTAGTGATAATTAACCTAATACAGTTCTGAGTGGCTTAGGTCATCTGATCCTCACCTAAGGTTATCAAATTGTAGAATAATTTTAGAATAAGAGTGGCAGTAGGCCTCTAGTCTATTCTTGTGGTAATAATCTTAGCAGTCATAAGATAAAGTATTTGTCTGTTTATCGCCCTGTTGTTTTGGGCAACCCCTCCTTCCTCTTGTGACTGTGTCTCCCTACCCTCTGGTACAAAATAAACGCCCTGCGGGCATTGAACCACTAGGTCGACTCCTGCCTCTCCTTGTCTGGGTAACGGTTATCTTATCCACAAGAATTCGGACCTTGGTGCCTCACTCATCTCTTTTCACCACCTTTAGAGCAGAGTACCCCTCAGAGCGCCGCTCTAGACCATCCCGGAGCACTACACTTGTTTTACAGGGGGTCCCCAGGGTCAAGCCAGAGGAACCAGCCCTGGTGGTTAAGTGCAAACAGTGTGGGTACTTGTATGGTGTATCAGGGGTATTGTGAAAGTGCTTATTGTACAATGTTCAGGCCACTAGGAGGGAAAGAGGGGGGGGTTACAGTGTCCCGGGTGGCTGTGCCCAGGTTAGCTTGACCACTACCAACCCTGACCTCCAGGTGGAGACATCCGTTTCGGAACTCAGGCCCCGCCCCCTTAACCTGCTACTAGCCAAGCAGGCAGGGGTAGTAGCCCTTGGGATAGCGCCGCCTAGAGGTTACATGTAAATTCAGACTTTAAAATAGAAAATAATCCAAAATAAACTTTATACAACTAAATACTATGATTTTCACAGTGTTCTGAGCTTGTATCGCTATGTATGAGAATATGTCCCTCATTCTGAGGGTCTGTGTCCCTCATTTTGGGTGTCAAAAAATGTCCATGTCCCTCATTTCAGTGACAAAAGGTTGAGAGGTATGGAATTGAGTCAGGTATGATCCTGGATATGTAGTCGGATAGATGGACTATCCATCCCATCAGATCCAGTTAGGACAGTCAAAACTGCTATCCCAGGCGGGCACCACTTGTCATGGTTTGTGTTGGTGTAAGATGAAGACTGAAAAAGAAAAATGGGGGGGCGCCATATAACCTAAGGCCGGGCCGGTATGACGTTTCACACCTTCAAAGTTCCATAACCCGGCCACATGTTGCCAGTATCGGTATTAATGACGAAAGACGTTACGCACGCTCAGTACGCTGGCAGTCAAGAACTACCAGGAGTCAAGATGGCTGTGGATATACGACTGCCAACAGCTCGGAAGAAAGTAAGCGAATCTGTAGCGCCGGAGCATGTAAAGCATTTAGTGGCGCCAGGAGACGTGATAACAGCTGACACGGGGTTCATGAGGTGAGCGCATAAAACGTTATCCCGAATACGAAAGCAGTGCTCACTAAATAATATGGGAGTGTATCGCTGTTGTAAGTAACAAAAACACGTGAAAGAGGGAAGAGCTATTTAGACGCCCCATTTGTGGCGGGGCTACCCTCCCTACATGTACCCAGGCCGGGCAAGGCGGGCATACACACAACGATGAAATAGGGTATAGCTCTGAACTGTTTTTTGCGATAGACGATACTCCTGTTATTCCTGGGACAGAGCACTTTTAAGGCTTAAAAGTGCTCTATCCCAGCCCATATGAAAAGGTGCGTGCTCCACACAGAATTGGGGTCATTGCTACTGCTGTCTTAGTCTTACACTAATGTAATTTTGTAAACTTGATGTTATGATGCTAACAATTAAACCATGCACACATAAAAGCTCCAGGTTTTCCTCTCTTGTTTCGGATGGATTGACTGCATATCTCTGCGATTACCAACTGCAACACTGGCTCAAGGACTCTAGGCTACTCCTAAACTATATATAAAAAAAAAAAACACAAGACTATGGTCTTCTCTTTGACCTATAGCAGGCATAGGAACTACCAACTCTATATTATAAATAGTCAAAGCTCTCCTCTTGAACCTGTAACCCAATTCAAATACCTAGGAGTACCACTAGACTCAGTGCTATCCTATAGACCTGGTTGACAGGAGTGCATGTAACCCCTAGATGGTGCTATCACAAGGGCTACTACCCCTGTCTGCTTGGCTGGTAGCAGGTTAAGGGGCCTAGGTTCGGTAATGGGTGCCTCCACCCAGAGGTCAGGGTTGGTAATGGTCAAACTAACCAGGGCACGGCCCTCCGGGACGCTGTGACCCCCATTCCTGCTAGCGGTCCACACAATACACAATTACTTTCACAATACCCCAATGTGCTCTGCAAGTACCCACACAGTTTGCACTTACTCCCAGAGTCGGTTTCTCCAGTTCGAACCTGGGGACCCCCTGTAAAACAAGGTTAGAACAAATGGCAACAGTACAATACTTCGAGCACAAATTGGAACCACAGTCTGGTTGGATTGCAGAAAAAGAATAGATCTGATTTATTCAGGGGGTTATAACAGTGTAGGGGAGTAATCGGGGTAATTGGCTTAAATACTCTATCATTCATACTATTGTGCATGCATCGAGTCCCTATGACAGTCACACTCTCTGGGTACCCAGGTGGAGGAAAGATGGGCTAGCCAGGACCGTTGCCCGGGGTAGGTCGGCGTTGCAGCTGGCTGGGGCCCTGTGAGGAAAAGAAACATGCACCACACTCTAATTGTAATCCGGAGCCGGAGAGCTCGGTTCATGAAGAAAAAGATAAGACAGTCGGGTGACACACTTTTGAGTTAGCTATATGTGGCAGGGAGCTACCCTGGTGGTTACTACAATACCCGAGGCTGGACACAGGATGGATGACAGTTGAGACAGCAGGTGAACTGTCTGGCGTGCCAGGAGAAGCAGGGCCCACACGATACGCTGAGGTGTCGTTCCTGTTCAGGCGTGGAGCAGGAGGCTGATCCTCGGGCAGGTGTCTCGTCGATGGTTCTTCTCTGTGCAGTAGGGTAATCTGGCAGGGCCCTCGTGGCAAGGCCCAGCCGCATGGAGCTAACCGCGGATTTAGTCCATTTAGTGCTGGATACAGCTTCCAGCAATCGGTACACAGTTCACACAAAAGGGGAACTAAATCGCAACCCCCATTCAGTACACAGCACATTTATATGCAAGGAAATATTACTGTACCAGGCAAACGGCTCCCCGGTCACAATTGCAAAGTCACTGCTCCAAACCAGGAGCTCAGAAGTAGCTGGAGTTCCTGACAGGCCGATCGCATTTAGCAAAATCTTCGGTCTTCTACAGGTTGAGCCTGGATACACCTCGGTGGCTTCTTTGTTCTCACAAGATCGGATTTAGTCCGTAAATAATCCTGTTCTCCCTCTCAGGGCAGAACACAGGCAAGCAGGCCAGAAGTCAGGCCTTCCACAGTTCTCTCACACGAACTACTGCGCAAACTGCTGCTCAAACTATACGAGCTGGAGCTGTTGCTGTCTTGGCTTCCAACTTAGATCTGCCTTGCCAGGAGACATCTCGGGGGAGTTGCCTTGGATCCAAAAGGTTTGGTTGGTCTGTTCAGCTGTCAGTCACAGTAAGAGCTCCCCCTTCTGTTGCAAAAAGGCGTCAACAGTCCAAAACTACAGATCCCAAGCTGGTAATCCACACAGACCCATTTCAGCAGGCTCCATTTTAGAGTCCCCAAGTACTGATTGGTCCTGTTCGGCAGTTCGGGACCAGAATGGAGGAGACAATCAAAACAGTCCTCGTTGCCAAGGAAGCAGGTTAGAACAAACGCCAATGTTATCATTATTGCTCTAAATTATTTCCAGCAAATAGTTACATCCTTCAGCAGAGCTCCCTCTGCACAGTTAGCGATGGCAGAAGCAGAGCTATTTTCCATCGGCATGGGTGGGACTCGAGCATGCCAACACTCTGCCCCCCCTTTCAGATTATCACTGCAATTAGCAGCTCTTAAAGCAACAGTACGTGGAGGCCACACAGGCACTCACTGGCATACATTTGAACGGCTATAGCGCCGAACACCAACCGGGCAGCGAGCATTTAGGCAAGCTCATGGAAGACTTTTTGGGAACCCCTATTTGTAGGGGGGTTACACGCAAATGCGAAACTAGAACTAATCTACAGAAATGAGCGATGTTTGTTTTACTCCTGACAGCCTGTGACTAGCTGCCTGCAGCACAGTTGTGACGATAATTGACTGTGGTCTTGTGGTTTATGGCGCCGCAACTCCCACTGCGCTCGAAAGAATTAAAACAACCCTAAAGAAAGCATGTAAACTTTTTCTAGGGGAGTGCCGCTTAACCCACACCTGTGAGCTATACATCCAGAATGGTTGGCTTAACCTAGACGGTCTTATTCGCTGTGAAACCTGCCTGCCTGCTTGCTACAAAATCCTTACTGGGTCTAGCCCCCCTGGGAGTTCAGAACCTCCTGAAACACTCAGACTGTGCTAGGCGAACCAGAGGCCTAAATGACCTAACCTTAAAAATCCCTTTCCGTAGGACATCCCTAGGGCAACGGTCCTTTGAATACAGTGCAGCACCAACCTAGCAAAACTCTTTCAGTGCTGAGCTGCAAAATGCAACCAGGCTTGGCGCTTTTAAAACCAAGCTTAGAGCGTTGCTCACACGGGATAGTAATTGTGACTGCTACACCTAACCCCCCCCCGGTCTACCTTTCATCTCACCTTGCCTAATCCTTGCCCCCCTCAGTTACTTGTTATTGTCCCCATTGTTCCCTGCCTTCTCAATCAAACCCCCTCCTGCCCCTACCGACTTTCCACATGCCTTCACCCCCACACCTACTCTGCTGGACTGCTAACTGATCCTCTCTGTTCCCCCGCTGCCCCACCTGATCCCCACACATACCCTACTGGACTGTTAACTGTCCCCTCCCTGTTTCCTCCGACCTTTCCCCCAGACACCCACCCTCTTTCTAACTTCCTCACCTGCCACCCCTTCCTTTATTCCACTCTCCTCCTGCCCTCCCCAGCCCTGCCAACCCATGCCACCCTAACCCAACCCTCCAACACATGCTTTCGCCTACTGCTCTGCCTCCACCAACCTACTTCATATCTCTTGCTCCTTCTCCCTCCCCACAAACTCTCTTCTGCCTCCCCCTCCTTGAGCACCTCCCTTCCCTATCCCTCCCACCCCCAGCTTGAGCACCTCTTTCCCTCCTCCCTCCCTCGCGCCCCCCCCTCCCCCAGTGATTACCCTGCTGCAGGCCCCTACCTAACTCGACAGTACTTATTGCACTATTCCTTAATACCCTGACAACAGGACTGCTTTCCCTGAAACAAATCCTGGCTTCTGTCAACCTTATTGTGATATTATGTTTTGGTAATCTAGTTGTTGACCTTGCACCATCACCGATGAGTATTGTGTATATACCTTCCATCTGCTTCTATCGTACTTCATGTGAAACTATGGATAAATGTGTTTGCATTGTCTTCTGTTTACTTGATGTGGAACCTTCATAAATGAGTCTGACTCAAAGGTACTTCCGAGATTGTAATAAATAAAATTAAATAATGATTTGTTTCTTACACATTTTGAGAGCCAGGCAGTATCCCATGTTGTCCCCTTGTTCTCGTACACCTTCTCCTTTGAAAAAATACTCCCCTCCTGTACCTTGTTCAACCCCATGAAGTATTTCTTACCCCAGGAGTCCTTTAGCATCAGTAACTTTTTTGCACTTAGCTGGCTAGGTGCAACTGCCCCGGAGGTGTGCCTTGAAGAGGTATTTAAATGAGCGTAGGGCCAAGCCAGTCAAAAGACAGGAGTGGGTGAGAGCTGTTGAATGCTTCAGAATTTTTTCTCTGCTGGACTGAGCAATATTGCCTCTGAAGTGTCTTCCCAACTTGTTGACGGCCTCCTAGTGCTTATCTGGGTAAAGTTTTCCTCATAAATTATTTCCTTCATTTGTGAGGCGAATTAGAGATAGTTGCCTTGTTTTTTACCTCAGACCTCATGGGGTGTACTGCGAGGCACCTGAAGTGGATTTCAAATTTAAATAGTGCCTGGGGGTTTTATCTCTAGATCGGCAATTACGAGGAAACCTTTTTTTGTTATATTACTGGACCTCAGTATCATCTGTGTCAGGACTGTCCGTAAGGGTCCAGCAGCCACCTGTGCGCAGTTGAGTTTTACTGGGTTTCTATTAAGATTGGCACTGGTATAGATCCCAGTTTTATAACCAAAAAAAAAGGCACTAGTAATAGACAGAGTTTATTAACTGGGGCAGGACTGGCCGGTGGCATTTTCAGACACCTGCACTCAGTTCATAGATCCAGAACTGGTTTGCTTTGCTTAAATTGGACATAGCCAACAAACCTTTTATTATGGCTGAGGATAAATCAAAAGCTTCCAATGAGGGGCCATTCAAAAGTACTAATACCAAAAGCAGAGGTGCTGAGGAACCCTCCAGATCCCAGCCAAAAATAAAGCTTCCAAAGATGGTGTTCCTCACAAATTGATAAATAAGAGTGATGAAAAAAGGAAGCT
This sequence comes from Neoceratodus forsteri, assembly GCA_016271365.2. Classification (NCBI taxonomy): domain Eukaryota; kingdom Metazoa; phylum Chordata; order Ceratodontiformes; family Ceratodontidae; genus Neoceratodus; species Neoceratodus forsteri. Next base: position 495,309,747 of record JADMNL010000022.1, read on the forward strand.
TGTCAAGCCTCTGATGAAGTGGCTAAAAATAAACTCTGTCAAGACAGATATGCTCCCATTGCTCCTGGGAAAGCCAATAGCGGGACAATAGGCAGCTTAAAGCATACAGAAAAAACAAAACAAACTACACAGGTCATTCCGTCAGTGCAAGATATGGAAATAGCATGGCAGCTGTTTCAGACCCTTCAAAAGATGGTTCCTCGATTTACTGGGGCTGGCAAGAACTTTTCCACAGTCCTCTTTTCTGTAGACTGTGAGGGTGACGCAGATGATGATCAATTTTATGGTGCCCCTGACATGGATTTTGAGGGCCTTGAGCCCCAGGAGTCCCCGGACCCTCACCTTGGGGATCCCCCGGGTGACCACAAGGATCCTTCCTCTATGTTTTCATTGATACAAAATATGCTGGATACCCTGGACCTCCCTACACAGGAGCCCAATCAGGATGTCAATGAAGATGAAGATTATAGGAAGATGAAGGGTCTTTCATCCACAGAGACCCTAGCCCATGCCTATCTCTCTCAGATGCTTCGCCTGGCTTGGAACAACCAGTCTGACCTGAACACTCAGAACAAGGCCATGGATTTTCCCTGTGATCAAAATATTTTGTTTGATTACAGAACCACTGACTACATGAAAAAGGTCGATGAGTACAAGGCCTTCTGGCAGAGCCATTCATCAAACCTAAACCATACCCCTCAGAGATCCTGTCTCAGGGGCAGTAGGGCAGAAGTTTTGTTCCCAGGCCTTACAGATCCCTATCCCCAATCTGACATTAGCCAGTACAGGGGGTCTGTCAGAGGAAGGGGCCAAAGAGGAGCCAGCTCTACCCACCATCTGCCTCTCAGTCTAAGTCCTGATGTGTGTGTCCAGGTCGCCTCCGTTTCCAGTTGGAGGCAGACTCTCTCTATGTTCAGCACTGGTCCCTCATCACATTGGACAAGTGGGTGCTGGAGATAGTGGAGAAGGGTCTGTCATTACAGTTCAAGCAGCTGCCAGACCTCAAGCATACCCAGGTGTCAAGGCCTCTGTCCCCAACACAGATACCACTGTTGGAAATGGAGGTACAAAACCTTCTGGCTTTACAAGCAGCGGAAAGGGTCCCCACCCACGAGTAGGGCAAGGGCCTCTACTCCAGGTATTTTCTGACCCAGAAGAAAACTGGGGCATGGCGACCTATCTTAGATCTCAGATATTTAAACAAACATCTGAAAAAACCTAAATTCAGAATGGTCACTCTGTCACTGGTCATACAGTCCTTACAGCATGGAGACTGGCTAGCCTCTCTCGACTTAAAGAACGCCTACTTCCACATACTTCTAAGGAGATCTCACAGGAAGTTTCTTACGTTCAAACTTCCTTCGGGTCACTGTCAGTTCACCGCAATGCCCTTGGCTTGTCCTCTGCCCCAAGAGTCTTTACCAAGTGTCTTGCAGTGGTAGCAGCACATCTCAGGAGACTGGGTGTCGCTCCTTACCCCATCTGGACGATTGGCTCATAGTAGCAAAGTCTCCTTGCCAGGTCAAGGAATCTCTTTTCCCTCACAGAATGCACTCTGGAGTCTCTGGGTTTCCTGGTAAATCTAAAGAAATCTCACCCGGAACCCACCCAGCTGCTCACCTTCATAGGGGCCCAGCTGGATACTCAGAAGGGATATGCTTTCCTCCTGCAGGAAAGAATTCAGAGTTTCCTTTCAGTGGCCGATTCTTTCACTCAGGGACAGCCAAGACCAGCCAGACATTTCCTCAAACTTCTGGGACATATGGCCTCTGACTGCAGTAGTCCCAGGGTCAGGTACAGGATGAGACTCATGCAAGCCTACCTCAGAGCTCGCTGGTCTCAGAGAAGCAACACATTTTCAAAGTTAATACCTGTGTTGGAGCAGTTCCCCCAAAACTTGCAGTGGTGGGAGAACCCTGCAAATTTGCAGGCAGGGGTTCCCTTTTAAACTCCTCTTCCCACAGAGGTGATCACCACAGATGCCTCCCTTTTGGGCTGGGGAGCTAATTTAGACAGTGCCTCAGTAAGTGGCAACTGGACTCTCCAAGTGTCACAGTTGCACATAAATCTTTTGGAACTCATGGCAGTCTTACTAGCTCTCAAAGCCTTCGCTCCCAGCTTAGAAGGGCAGTCAGTTCAAATTCGAACGGTTGACACCACTGCAATGTTCTACATAAACGAGCAGGGTGGTACCAGATCAGGAATACTCTGTTTAGAAACTCTGAAGCTCTGGTCTCTAGCATTCTCCCTGGAAGTCGGCCTCTCAGCTATTCATCTCCCAGGCAAACTCGGTACTCTGGCAGATGCCCTAAGCCGCATCAGTCAAGGTCAGAGCGCATGGACACTGAACAAGCAAGTACTAGCCACAGTGTTCAGGCGGTGGGGCACACCAGACATGGATCTGTTTGCCTCTCCTCTCAATTTTCAGCTTCCTCAGTAGTGTTGCAAGCCCCCAGTTCCGGGAACACTTCTTCTGGATGCCCTGATCCTGAACTGGTCAGGGAGGTTCCTGTACACATTTCCTCCCTTTCCCTTGAGATTCAGAGTTTTGCTGAAACTCAGACAGCAGCCTGCATCGATGATCCTAGTTGCTTCAGACTGGCCCAGGCAAGCCTGGTACCCTCTCCCTCTCGGTGTCCTGCAACAGGCCCATTCGCCTGCCTCCGACTTGCTTCCAGCTGACTCTTTATCAGATGGGAGTGCAGTACTCAGACATACACTCTCTTCACCTCAAGGCCTGGTTCTTGAGTTAGTTTCCATCCTCACAGTACTCTGAACAGGTCCTTAAGATACTGAGGATGGCTAAAAAAACGAACACTAGGAAGACTTACGCAGCCAAATAGAAAAGGTTTTCCCTCTGGTGCAAGAGCGAAAATGTCGAACCCCTATCAGCTTCAGACCCTCAGCTGCTAGACTACCTGGTACACGTACAGGTGTCCGGCTTGAAACCATCTTCACTCAAGCTACACCTGGCGGCAATTTCAGCTTACCTTTCGGTGGGAAAGAAGAAATCATTTTTTTCCCACGACATTTTTAAACAGTTTTTCAAAGGCCTCTTGCACCTCCAGCCTCCAGCCAGGGAGCCTGTTCCTCCTTGGAGCCTGAACCTTTGCATAGATGGGCTCATGAATCCACCTTTCAGCCTATGTCCACGGCCCACATCGAGTTTGTAACTTGGAAGACCGTCTTCCTGGTAGCCATTACGTCTGCCAGAAGGATTTCAGAGCTACAGGCCCTGTGCACTGAGCCGAATTACATCATCCCTCACAATGATAAAGTTGAGCTCAGAACAAATAGTAAATTTCTGCCAGAGGTGGTTTTAGAGTTTCACTTGAACCAGTCCGTTACTCTGCCTGTCTTCTTTACTGAGCCATCCTCTCCCAGTGAACAAAAGCTCCACAGCTTGGATGTTAAAAGAGCCATCTTTCACTGCCTAGAGCATACTAGACAGTCCAGAGGCTCGTCCACTCAATCGTTCCTCACCTACGGGGATGTAGGCAGAAGAAGACCAGCTACCAAGAGAACTATTTCTCGTTGGTTGGTCTCTTGTATTAGATTCTGCTATGAGTAAGCTGGTCAGCAACCTCCAGTGGGGCTCAGGCCCATTCCACCAGGGGCACTGCAGCCTCGCTTGCAGCAGGAAGGGACATTCCCCTACTGGATGTCTGCAAAGCAGCTACCTGGAAATCTGTGCACACCTTTGTGAAACACTGCAGTTTGAATGTGCAGACCAGATCTGATGCCAAATTTGGCAGGGTGGTTCTGCAGAGCCTCTTTCCTAAGTAGGTTCTCTGCCCACCTCCCACTTGGTACTGCTGGGTAGTCTGCAAAAAAGTTACTGATGCTAAAGGACTCCTGGGGTAAGAAGAAAAAATTACTCACCGCAGTAATCTTCTTTCTTCCAAGGGGTCCTTACAGCATCAATGCTCCACCCTTCCTCCCCAGTTCACTTGTCGGAGAAGGGCTCTTGTATCACTTTTTACCAAATTTGGAGTTTCTTATTGATGAGTTTTTAACTTGTGTTGCTGTTTCTATTTTCACTTTTGTGGACATTTGCATGTTTTTTGAATCCTGTTGATTCTTTTTTGGGGCATTTGCCCTCGTTTTTCCTTGAAAAAATTCTGAAGCATTCAGCAGCTCTCACTCGGCTCGCATACCCTCCTGTCTTTTGATTGACTTGGCCCTACGCTCATTTAAATGTCTCTTAAAGGCACACCTCCGGGGCAGTTGCACCTAGCCAGCTAAGTGCAAAAAAGTTATTGATGCTAAAGGACCCCTTGGAAGAAAGATTACCGTGGTGAGTAATTTTTTCTTATAGGTCTGTCATGTCCCCCCTCTCCCTCCTCTTTTTCCAGGGTGTACATATTGAGATCCCTCAGTTTCTCATAATAGGGCATCTAATGTAGCCCGTGCACCATTTTAGTTGCTCTCCTCTGGACAGCCTCCGCTCCTTCCTGTCTATGTCCTTCGTAAAATGTCTCCAGAACTGGATACAGTACTCCAGGTGGGGTCTCACCAACGATCTATACAGTGGCATCACCACCTCCCTCCTTTTGCTGGTGATACCCCTTCCTGTGCAACCTAGCATCTCACTGGTGCTTCCTACTGTCTTGTCATACTGCTTTGCCACCCTGAGGTAGTCTGATATGATTACTTCAGGGTCCCTTTCCTGTTTGGTGACTGTCAAAACCTCTTTCCCATTTTATACTCTGTCACTGGGGTTCTGACCCCTAGGTGCGTGATGTTGCACTGTTTGCATTGAAACCCAGTTGCCATACCTTTATACATTGTATCTCAAGATTGCCTGCACTGTGCTTTGTGTACTTTACCCTGTAGTCCATCAGGGTTCTTGAGGTAACTCTGAAGTGTTTGCAGTTTATGCTGCAGGTGTCATGGCGTTCAGGAAGTGCCAGAACTGTCTGTCCATGGCAAACATAATTGTTTTTTTTTGTTTTTTTGCGGAGGGGGGGGCGCTGTGCCTACACGAGAGACTCTGCCCTGCACCCCATAAATAAATGTAATCAACTATGAGGTCACACCAAATTGAAGGGGAAAAACAATTTTTTAGACCGCTTTCGATTTCCAGGTTCAACCTCTGGGATTTTGCTTGTTGAGCTACCAACACTGAGATGCGAACCCTGTTCCTGTTGCACTCCTAGCCTATCTGCCTATATCAGTACACTACCCTAACCACCATGCTAAATGAAGCCAGCTGCTGAATCATGTTCCGACTGTAATCCTTATAGTTTCAGACGGTACGTGGTGTTCGAGCAACACACGAGAGTAGTCTCCTGTAGAGCAGAGACTCGTCCGCATGCTTACTTCGCTGCAAGGTGTCCACCATGACACCTGCAACAGAAAGTGCAAGTGAGTCTTCTTGGGCAGTTGCAGTAGTTTATTTATGGGCATAATTGTGTAAGTGTTCAAGGATGCAGAGTACCCTAGTGGCTAGTGCACGGGCTTGGCAACCAGGAAACCAAGGAGAACCAGGTTTCAAATCCCACCAAGATTCACTTACGGGCTGTGTGACTTTGAGCAGTTCCTGTAGCCTCTCTGTTCAGTCCACCAGGCTGAAAAAATGATGTTGCATTCATATAGCACTTTCCATACACGTTGTATGCCAGAGCACCTTACAAGCATTGAGATAGTGGTAGTGTAGTGACGGTAAGCGTGTAGTGCATCAACATCTACAGACAGCCTTGGACAGTTGCATGAACCGATTTTAATGGGAAGGGAAATGTTGGCCCAGATACTGGAAACAAAATTCCCTACATTTGCAAAAAGTGCCTTGGGTTCTTTTGCTTCCACTTGAACACCCACCAGGGCAGCACCAGAGATGGGCATAAGGGTCCTTGGTTTGGCGTTTAGCCAAAGGATGGCACACCCAGAGAGCATACCATCCCTCTAGTACTGCTCTCTGGTGCTAGTGCTGATATTATCCCAATCTCAGTGTGGGACTAGAACCCAGGACATTCTGGCCCAGAGGCAGATATGCTGCCAACAGAGCCATGCTAACACCTACCCTGCTGAACACGAGACGTTGCATCTCATCTAGGAAATCCTTGGTAAATGGGTAGAAATTTAGAAAACTCTGGTATTCTTGGCGGATTGCCAATATCTAAATTTTGGTACTCTTCCCAGTTTCCATTGAGTTACATCGCTGTAATTGTCACGCAGACAGGATCACTTGCTGCAGGCTGTGCTTCATTCACTTGCATCCTGCCACCAATGCCAGATGTATGAGGTCCTTGGAGACTTCATACCATTCATCTTGTCCAGTTTCCTCCATGTCTTCATTAAGCACAGCACTGCTAGTTGCCAATTCCTGGTCCTTGGAGGGTCCCAAGTCCATTTTGTCCATTTCTGCACGATACAGCATCCCTAGTTGCCAGTACTGATCAGAACATTAGCATGAAGGTTTAAAACTTGATGATGGCGTTAGGTATGATGCACAGAACAGCACTCTCCCTGGCAGCTGACGCATCTAGTGCTTCTCCCCTTCATACCGCATTAAATTTGTGAACTGTGACATCAAAGGTGACCAATCTAGCATAATTTGAGTGGATATTCTTAATCTGTTGTGATATTACAGCCCTTGAAGTCACAACGCTTGAAAACAGGAAACAAGTCAAGATGATGTTTTGCAGCCAGTGGACTGCAGGGTCAGGTCTTGGGAATATCCACTGGCTCCATGGACATTCCACGTGCTGAACTACTGTATTTATTGAAATGTCACCTCCTCCAGTACTAGCCAATAGGGCTCGTTAAAGGGCAGTTGGACTGGACTGGTAAAAAATCTTACAAGTATCTGTCCAGTGAGCCGATGTCAGTTTCAGCCCCTGCAAATGTGGTAGAGGCTGCTGGTGTTTTGGTGAGCACCAATATTGCTGGTGGTTTTCTGATGTTATACCATAGTTACACTGGAAATGTTTAGGTGGGAGAACGGTCATCTCCTGAATTGTAGTTTGGGTAACTGTCTTCTAGGAGGGAGATTGCATGCTGCTTTTGTATTCAGTGGAGAAAAATGAGAGGTGCAGTAACGCACGTAGAATTTTTTTTTTTTTTTTTTAAGAGGGGGAACTAAGTTCTTGTGGGTTGTTGCTTAGTTTAACTCCTGCTTAAATCCATTATAGCTGCAGGTTTCCATTGAGCTGCAGGGCAAGTGCAAGGTCATCATTGGGCAGCACTGCAGTGACTTTGTTAGTTTTTGACATTCAGCTGCATTTAGTACTGGATTGTGTGCGTTTGGGGGGGGAATTGTGTCAGTGGGGAAAAGTTTGAGGGGAAAAACCATAACCTATAGAAACACACAAGTTTTCAGTAGAAAAATGTCTTGCCCCATCGTGTCTGTCCGGTCCTACCTATCTAATGTGGAGTATGAGAGCCGTAGTGGCTCTTCACTCCCCTTCACCCTACTCCCTTGTTGATACATCTTTAGCAAGCCCATGTTTGAATCCTCCCACTGATCTAAAAGTTTAAAAAATGATCTGAGATGATAGCTTGCCTTTTCACATGTTTATCACAGCAGACTCTTAAGGAATGCAATTAATTTGGTTTTGTATAGCACCTTCCATATGAACTATACCCAGGTAGCACTGTGAGATGAGCAACTTGTTGTTCAGTGTGCCCTCCTGGTGAAACATTTCAATAAATAAATAGAACGCTTTACAGTCCGGGAAGAGACTTTCTGTTATGTGCAGTACACAAGGAAATTAAAGAGCACAAAGCTAGATTAGAGCGACATTACAGATTAACTGTGTGGCAGTCAGTAACTGTAATATGCAATGATGGCTGCATAACACTGCCACTTTGGGTCTGTAAATCTCCTTACGTACCATTCGTTGCCACCAAACTTGAATATCTGACCACAAAATGTTGTTTTCCTTTACACAGGGGTCATGGCACGTATATGAATGAGGAAAAGCTATTAGCATCTGTTGCTGGTGTTGTGGAGCGAGTTAATAAACTGATCTGTGTCAAGCCTTTAAAAACCAGGTAAGAGTCCATTCTTGTGTCCCTGATGATCAAACTGCAGTTCAGATTTTTGGAACGGTGTTGTTCAATATCATGGAATGTAGACAAACTTCAAACAAGTCCAAAGAATTGTTATCATATGAACTTGAACAGTGACCAGACTTGTGTGTGTGTGTGTGTGTGTGTGTGTGTTTTTTTTTTTTTTTTTTTTTGGGGATTTCTGCCGAAGCTGGCAGGCTAGCTCAGTGGAGCACTGTTTCACTGTTTGGCAGTCTGATGACCTGGGTTTGCTCCCCGAGCCCAGGACGCTTGGTGTCACCTAGCAATTTGGGGTCCTGGCATCTATCTTGGACCCCTCCTGCCTCGGAGGGAGGGTACAATGTTCTGCTACACAGCCTCCCCTGATGCACCAGTGGTCTTGTGGGGGAAGGAGCTGAGTGGTCCGGTACTAGAGGCCTTAAATCTGCATGCTCACGTTCACCTTGAGTGTGATGTGAGAGTGGGTGGGGCAGGAGGGCATTCTCAATGAAAAGGGTGTAGCTTACCCTCTCTTCTGATGGCCCTGATAAGTATAATGATATGTCATTCCACAGACACATGTTCTGTGGTTGGGATAATGGGTGGCACAGATAAGAGGGCAGACTGGAAAAAGGAAGTCTCCTCTTCCCACCCCTTCCACCTGGTTTGCTTGCTTTCTCTGTTCCCCATTCGGTCAAGCAGAGTGTCTCCTCAGAGACCTGGTCCCACTCTGAGATCCTGTCTGTGAGGGATAAGCTGCAAGTTACTGGTTTGGGGCCATGAGTAAGTAAAGGCAGGAAAGGAGTGTCCATCTTCAGGGGATCCCAAGGGTGGGAAAGGGGACACTGAGGGAAATGAAAGGGGGTTCCCACGTCAGGTTTGGGGTACAAAAAGAAAAATATCATTTGGAAGCTTAAGTTGGTATTTGGCAAGGTAAAGTGTTGTGGCACCTTAGAATAGCCTAATATTTTGTGTTATATGGTACCTTTCACATGCATTGTATTTCTGTTTACATACCAATGGTTGAGATACTTAAAGTACAGGGACTGTATTTATTTAAATAGTAGCAACTGTTTAGCGTGCACAATATTCACACACTGCCATAGACGGCTGCAGTAGAATCTGTTTAATTGTGGGACTGGGAGGTATTGGGATCAGGATCCCCTTACTGTTTTCGAAAAGTTCACTGTGCTCTTAACTTCCACTACAAAGTACCTTGCTTGTTTTAACATCTCATCCAAATGACAGCACCTCCAACAGTGTCAACTTCCTAGGTGTGGGACAGGAACCCATAACCTTGAGACACTGAGGTGAGAGTGGGCTCAACTGAGTTGCACTGACTCAGATGCTGGCAGCTTTGCCTCTAACACAGATAGCTGACTTATTGCTGTTAAATATAAAATAAATAAATGAACAGGGGCAGAACTACTGTACTTGTTAGTTTATGTTGGTAGGCTGACTGGACTTTAACCACCACTACCACCATAAGGTCAACTTATTCTCAGTCATTAACAGGGTCGAAGCAAAGTAGGTCAGGGTTTTAAATAATTGATTAGCAGTTTTTTCCTTGGGACAATACTAACTATTTAGAAAGTACTTATATAGGTTTTCAAGAAGTGTTATGTTTGTTAAACACAGTGAGGCAGGTGCTATGCATTCTCACAATGTTTTAGCACTTTTATGAGCAAAACGCTAATCAATTTTTAGAGTTAAATAAAACCCTGTAGGTCCTTTTACGCCACCACCCTAAAGTGCTATAAACACAGGTAGTCCCTTGTCACAGTGGAGGAGATCCCTGTGATGGAGTCGCAGTTCATATCAGACATCGTTAACGGGTGCAGACAGAGTTTGCATTCTCTAATAGGCCAGTATACACCTGTGATCTGGTTGCAGCTTGGCATTTTGCCAGGCAGATGTTACAGCGCTGTGATGCTTTGCTGTATCTTCATGTACACGGATGTCTGCCATGGGCTATAGCTGCAGAAGAGTCGTTTTGATAGTATTGTACTGTGTCAAGGAGCTTTTGAAAACCTAGGTGTGCTAGTCCCGTTATACAGAACTCTCATGGGTAAGGCAGGTCCAAGGGTTGAAATTAAGTTTTGCAGCCACTAGTCAGCAGGGCTAGTGACTGGGAAAATCCACTGGCCCCACAGACTTTTCCACTGGGCTAGCAGGTGTACTTAACGAAATGTTACCTTCTGACTACAAGCCCACAGGGCTAGTTAAAGGAGACTCTCACTAGCCCAATACAACATATACCAACAGTTGGCTAGAGGGCCAGTGCCAGTTTTGACCCCTGAGGTCCCACAACTTGTACTTAGCCCCAGGAGTACAACTGAACCGGTGACCTGCACTTTTGACTCGGGTGGCTCTGGGAATTAAGGATGGTCAGGTCACAGGCAGGGTACAGAGAGATTGTGTCTGGTTACATAGGTAGATTTCAACCAGGACTATGTTCCTAGCTGTGTATCATTGCTTGGGCACAGCAGACTTTTACCATGGCTGAGCCCCCTCTGTCACTGGCCTGGAGCTGCTTGTAAGTACAACAGAACCAGTGGAGTGGAGTTTTCAAAAGATCTTTGGCACAGTACATTTAAGTTGAGAGCGCCCTGACAGATGTCCACTCCACGGGTTTCTGGGATATGCTGGAACGGCGCCCTTTACAAAATGTCGAGGTGGGGGATGGCAAGATAAGCCAGATCAGTTAAAACTTACAAACCTGCACAGTAAGAAAAGTAAAATTTAATTTGACCCAGTATCCTAATCGTGGGCAGCAGCATGCTTGGGTGTAATTTTGCATAAGTGGTCCCATTAAAGCGCTGGATCGCCATTCTGCATTAAGGGGTCAGGCCTGGTAACCATGTTCTGTTAACAAGCCAGTCCGCCGTGTTTGGCTAATGGGCTAAGTCACTGTGTTCAGTTAACAGGTTGGGGGGGCAGATTACATCGTTCATTAATGGGCTGGTGCCAGGTAACCATGTTCCATTAACAGGCCAGGTTGCCAGATTCTGTTAATAGGTCAGTTTGTTCCTTGAATAGACGTAACAAGGTTGGCAGGTTCTGTCAACGGGCCCACGCCACCAGGCTAGTTTTTTAGAGACAATAAGATAAACATCATATGTTCATCCCAGTTGAAATCTCTTATTTAATAACTCAGTACAAATAGTTGGGCTGTGTTTCATGACTGACGCTACTTCATCAGGCCTGCTGGGTTTTTGCAGTTCCTCTGCAAGTTTTAAATTCTTTTCTAACACAAAATTAGTTTCCCTTCAGGCAGGGTTCGTGTCCTGTCCCCATCCCAAAACTCTTTAAAGAAAATGTCATAAGATTTTGGTAATGGCTTTTAAAATACATTAGTCCGTTGCCTTATGCTAGCAACACTCCTTTGAGCCCAGAAAGGAATTTTTTTTCATTAAGTCCACTACAGAAGGGAAGAGGTTGAAAATTATGCCCCTCACTCAAATGTTTTGTGATGTCTAGCCAGGCAGAAGGAGGGGGTGTGCCACATAGAAGTCAAAGGAGGACATTTTCTGAACTGTCTGATGCTATATATACTTACATAACCTTTGATATAAATGAAAATCACTGCCCAACTCACAGGGGCCCTATTAGTTGAGCAGTGACTTTTATTTATAACAAAGGTTTCTTTAACATACATAAAACTGTTTCAAAAATTTCCTCCACTGACTTCTGTGTGGCACACTCCTGTGTTCTGCCTGGTTAGACATCACAAACTGCCTGAGTATAGGGTGGAGCCGGCAGGTCAGGAACTGAAGGGGTTGCCTGGCCATCACAACATAATTTTTGATCACTTCCCTCCCATAGTTGACCTAAGGAAAACATTCCTTTCTGTGCTCAAATGGCTATCCCCAGAAGAAGGTAATGAGTTACTGTATTTAAAATGCCATTACCGAAATCTTAGACATTTCCTTTGTTTCATGACTCTAAGCGACACTTTCTCTCATTCGAGTATTAATGAGCTCGCTTTACCATCCAGTCTGCCCCTGCAGTGTTTGAGGAGCCAACGCTCCTTGTCTGGGGAAGTAAAGTGATTACATTTTAAGGTAGGGAACTCAGCTTGAAGGGAAACTGAATTTTGTGTTAGAAAAGAATTGGCATGGGGCGTGACTAGGTCGGCAAGGGCCGTGACTGGGCTTTGTTGGTGTTCATTAACATACACGGGCAGTTCATAAACAGGCTTGGTCCAATTTGCAGTGCCCATGTTGGTGATTTTGTGAATGGGCTGAGGCAAGTGTGCTCCTTTGTCTCTTCCCCCCCCCCCCGAATTGGCAGGGGACAGGTTGCTGTGGCTGGCTTGGCGTAGTCTATAACAGATTGGGTTGGCAGTGGACATGACCATGCCTGGTCAGCGTGCAATGTTACTAGATTGATAAGGGCTGTGTCCAAGTTGGGGCTGGCATGGGGTGGGTCTGTGAAGGGGTTGTGGGATAACAAACCAGATGCAGAACTTCAGGTTCAACACACAATCTCTGTGTAATGTTTATTCAAAATACAAGAGATAACCTTCAGCAATGGCATATCCCTTCTTCAATACATCAGTTTGCAGTGACAGACTATGAATGTCCGTCTTCTGCACTTAGTCAGTACCTACTGATCTACTGCTATAACGTTTCAGTTGAGATTCGGCTTCCCCTGTGTGGGCCTTGTTTGCTTGGGTGGTGGGAACTCCAAAAAAAAAAAAGCTAAAGACAAAGAACCTCCGTGCAGAAGGACCGAAGTAAGGATTACCCCAAAGGGCATTGGCAACAAGCCAAGCCTCAAAGAAACACATCATCACACATACTCCCATAATGCAAAGCATCGTGGGATGTATATGCAAATCACCATGAAATTTTAGACTGGCTCAGTTTACAGCAGGAATGCACAGTGCCAAAGGACCTCTCGAACAACCTGTAATTTACACGTATTTCAAACACAACAGGAGGTTTTCCGATTATCTCTACCCTGGTAACTTAATTTCTACAATACAGTCACCCAGTACTTTCCACCTGTATTAAAACCACCTAGTGCCATGGTATTTTCAATATTTACAGGTTTCATACACATCAGGGTACCCCATGACATAGTGCCGCTGCATACCAAATCCAACAACGAGGAACACAGCCTGTTGCTTTACGTTAGCTCGGAGGTCACAGCAATAACCTCCCTGCATGAGGACCTGAGAGGGAAAGGAAAATTAGAGGACACTATAGCATAGTCAAGAAAAGGGAGGGGGTGGCCAACCTTATGGACTAGAAATTGTAAAGGATAGATTAAGCTAAGAAATAGAACTCTTACAACAGATTTAAGAAAAAGTTGGTCCTCAAGAGTGGCAGGATCTCCCTGGCACATATCCCCACCTTAAGAGGGGAAGCAGTTATTTCAGACTGCTTACCACCTTCCTGTCCCAGGAAGGGATGGAGCTTCCACCCTTCCATCTTCAGAAGCTCTGTCTCAGGGTCCCTATCATAAACATAGTGGATATCATCATTCTTCACTCTGAGGCATTAACACATTTCTTAGCAGAGACTAACGGTACCTTCCTTGTACTATCTCACTGACATCAATTCCTGCACCATATCTAAACATGAAATCAGCATTTACATGTGTTATCCCTGCCCTGTGGGACACAGTAAATTGATAAGGCTAAAGAGCTAAGTACCATCGCATTATAGGGGGAATTTTTCCTCTCATTTGGTGCAGCCAGAAGAGGGGGTTGTGATCAGTTGCAACCTTAAATTCAGCCCCCACAAGTAATATTTCAGAGGCTTAATAGCCCACTTTAGAGCTTAGCATTCTTTCTCTATGGTAGCATATTTTTTCTCCCTCTCATGTAGCTTCTTGCTGATATACACGATCGGATGTTCTCCCCCCATCTATTTTCTGAGGTAAAACTGCCCCAGTACCATTCTCTGGTGCATTGATTTGAACCTCAAACACTTGGTTGAAGTCGGGGCTTTTCAATACAGGAGCTGTATGTAGAATGGCCTTGATATTCCTAAATGCCTCATCACAAATACGGGACCACTGAACCTTATTTGGGCACCTCTTTTTAGTGAGATCAGTCAAAGACTGGCAATGGCTGAGGAATTAGGAATAAATCTCCGGTAATAATCAGCCAAGCCTAGGAAAGATCTTGCATGCTTTTTTTGTGGTAGGTATTGGGCTGTTTGTTACTGCTGTAACCTTCTATCCGTTGCCTAAAATGAACCCTAGGTATCTTGTCTCGGTCTTTACTAGGGCACACTTAGCAGGGTTAATGGTCACTCCTGAAGTACAAACAAAAAGCAGTCACACCCCCCAATTTAGGACACACAGTCACCTTTGTGACACATAAAGGTTTTATTCCATACAAAAATTAGTGAGTAAATCCAGTGCTGAATGTACAATAAGGACAGAAAAATGACCAGTACCCCTGCGCTTCGACCAAACGGTCTTCTTGAGGGGGCTAGAGACTGGTAAACAGTGTACTACTTTTAACCCCTAATCAGTTAATGATGTCAGGAGTCACGTGACACATTTTGAATCATTTCATTTCCAGGCTAAATGCCATTATAATTCCTAGTATAAAGTAGAGCACTGAAAATAGTAAAAGGAAACTGTGGAAGTACAACAATGCTCTCCATTAAATTCATTATGTATTAACATATTGTCATATCAGTCACAAAGGAGAGTAAAAGCGAGTGAGTTAAAGCATAACGGAAAAAATATATTAGGCAAGAGAAAGTAGAAGGGGCGGGGTAGAAGATGTAGAAGGGAGCTGCTTGCCAGGTCATTTCATTCACTGTCAGATAAGCAGGAATTCTTGCGCTCACCTAGAGACACCCCTCAACCCTGGAAGAGGGAAAAGAGAAAATCAAAATTAACACATTAAATGTGCAGTTGTCCCAATCATCCTGAACATTACATCAGCTTTAGAGTGGCATTTATTCAGTTAAATGTGGTTTCAAATCTAATTCATTATTCATTACCTGAGGGCTCAAACTTTGTAACATAAATATCCAGTATCCCTCCCCCTCTCCTTTATAATGTATTTGATTGTTTCCCCCACGTTTGCTCACAAACACTTGTTCCAAACCCGTAAATAAGAAACTGTTCCTGTCACAGCTGTGCTCAGAAACAAAATGCTCGGCTTCAGGGTTAGTAAAGTTCTGTTTTTTTTTTTTTTGTTTGTTTTTTTTTTTTTATGTCCCTAAAGTGTTCTTGTATTCTGATCTTTAATTTTCTAGTAGTGCACCCAATATAAAGTTTTAGGGCATGAGCACCAAATTGTGTAAACCACATAATGGTCACTCCTGACTCCTTTTATTGCTTGCAGTACCTGGGACAAGTGTCTAACATGGGCTTTCCAGTCAGGACTGAATATGACCACATTGTCCAAATAAGCCGCACAGTACTCAGGTGTGTGGTCTTAGTATGTGGTCCATAAAATGCTGAAAAGTGGCTGGGGCCCCAATGGCATTGTGACAAACTGGTATAAACCGATTGGGGTGCTAAATGTGGTTTTATCTTTTCATCAGGTGACAAGGGCATTTGCCAGTATCCTTTAGTAAGGTCAAGGGTGGAGATGTACTCTGCATTGCTTAGCCTGTCAGTGATGTGATCTATTCGGGGCGTTGGGTAGTCATCAAATAGTGACACATTGTTAAGCTTTCTAAAATCTACGCATTGACGTATCCCATCCTCATTCTTGTCCACTATGACCATGGGTGAAGATCATGCACTCTTAGATTGCACAGTTACGCCTAACTGCTCTATTTTTTTTTTTTGACTTCCTGAATCACCTCATCCCTCACCTTCATGGGCAATCTGTAGGGCTTTTGGTGTATGGACTTGTCTTGTGTGGCAGTTATGGTGTGCACGATTCCTTTAGCCCTCCCTGGGACATTTGTGAATATGTGCTGAAATTCTTGCAATACTCTGTGCACATCTTTTTGTTGCTGAGGTGCCAATTCAGGGTTTATCTGGATCTCCCCCCACTGTCCTGACTGCTCTAGCCTTTTATAGGCAACCTCCAACTCTGACTCCCTAATTTCAGGATGGATATAAAGGGAGGGTTTAGGCTTCTCATGCAATTTCCTAAGGAGGTTCACATGGTAAATTTTCTGGGCATGTCTGATTCCGGGCATGCTAAGCTCATAGTTCACTTCTTCTGTTTGTGTCAAAATAGTGAAGAGGCCCTGTCATTACATAAATAGTTTGTTCTCTGTGGAGGGGAAGGAGTAACAGCACTTTGTCCCCTGACTAAAATGTTTTAGTCTTCAAACTCTGGTCGTATCTTTCTTTTTGCAAGTCTTGCTTCTGTTCTAAGCTCTGGTGTGCCAAGTTGATATACCTCACCAGGCATTTGCATAACTGAGTCATGTACTGTGATATTAAGATGTCCCACCTCCTTCCTTTCTTCCTGGTGTTCTTTAACCACATCCAGTGGCCCCCTCGGGTTCCTCCATACAATAATGAAAAAGGAGAGAAACCAGTGGATGCTTGAGGAATTTCCCTGTAAGCGAAAAGTAAATGGGGGAGGTACCTATTCCAATCTTTACCTTCCTCTTTTACGTACTTCCTCAACATTCTCTTTAATGTCTTATTAAACTTCTCTACGAGGCCATCAGTCTGTGGGTGTTATGGGGAAGTAAGCACTGCTACCGTGCCCCGGTACAATTCTTTTAGCAGGTGTGCATTGAAATTACTCCCTTGATCAGTAAATATTTCTTGGGGGATTCCCATGTGGCTAAATACCTTTGCTTGCTCCTCTGCTATCCTTGGGGCAGTGACAGTTCTCATGGGGATAGCTTCTGGGTAGCGGATAGTGTAATCACATATGACCACACCAGTACACATCTGTTACCCTTGGAGCTCTTTTCCAGGGGGGCCCACTACATCCATGGCTATCCTGTCAAAGGGGTTAGTCACAATGGGGATGGGTTGTAGTAGTACTGTATCCCTTTTTCCTGCCTGAGCTACCTTCTGACATTGAGCACATGCTTTACAATACTCGGCTATGTTCTCATGGATAGAAGGCCAAAAAAAACCCTAGGTAGTAATCTATTCGGGGTGTTATCTCTGCCTGCATGGCCTGCTAAAGGGATGTCATGCGCCAGACACATGATTTGGGAGTGGAATTTTTCTAGAACCGTTAGTTGATCTACTACCTTTCCAGTTCTGGGGTTAGTGTATTCTCTATACAGTATTCCCTGTTTTACAACAAACTGAGGGGCACCTGTTTCCACTCCCTTCCCCACCTGTGGGGGGGGGGTGTCAAGTGAAGGGTCTACTTTTTGCTGATGCTGCATATCACATTTAAAAGTATGTCCCAAGTCTGGCTTTAGTATCAATCCTGTCCTTCTGTAGCTGCCTGTTCTCTGCCTTCGGTTTACAGTCCTTGCCAGAATCCTCAAAAACATCATCATCAAATGGTAACACGGATGGTAAATGTCCCTGCTTCACTTGAGCTCTGGTGATTACAGCAACTACAGGGAGTCCTGGGTGGCATGACAATGTATAAATGAAGCAAACTCTGGGTGGTCATGCCCTGTAATCACTGGCACAGGTAGGCAAGGTACCAACCCCGCTTCTACCTTGTGTGTCTATCTTTTCTTGAACAGTTATTTGTATGGTGACTGTAGGGCAGCAGTGGGTATCACCACGCACACAGATGACTGCTGTATCTGGCCCTTTATTATTCAGTCACCAGATCTGCTCACACAAGAGTTTGGCAGCTCCTTAAATCAATCAGTCCCATAATCTGCACAGTAGCGATAACGTGACTCGATCTACTGGTCTAACTTTTCAGTTGAGATTCAGCTTCCCCTATATGGTCCTTGTTTGCTTGGGTGGTGGGGGCTCAAATAAAACCCAAAACAAGCTAAAGACAAAGAACCTCAGTGCAGAAGCACTGAAGCAAGGGTTACCCCAAAGGGCATTGGCAACAAGCAAAACCTCAAAGAAACACATCACCACACATACTCCCATAATGCAAAGCATCATGGGATGTATATGCAAATCACCATGACATTTCTGACTGGCTCAGTTTACAGCAGGAATGCATGGTGCCAAAGAGCCTCTCAAACAATCTGTAATTTACGTGCATTTCAAACACAATGGGGTTTTCTGATATCACTACCCCAGTAACTTAATTTCTGCAGTGGTCACCCAGTACTTTCCACCTTTATCAAAACCACCTAGTGCCATGGCATTTTCAGCATTTACAGGTTTCCTACACATAAGGGATACACATCAAGGTACTCCATGATATAGTGCCGCTGCATACCAAATCCAACAACGAGGAACACAGCCTGTTGCTTTACATCAGCTCAGAGGTCACAACTATAACCTCCCTGCACAAGGACCTGAGAGGGAAAAGGAAAATTAAAGAGAACACTTCAAGAAAAGGGGGGGGGGGGTGCCCATAGGTGGCCAACCTTATGGACTAGAAATTGTAAAGGATAGATTAGGCTAAGAAATAGAAGAATTGTTGCAACAGATTTAAGAAAAGGTCAGTCCTCAAGAGTGGCAGGATCTCCCTGTCACAGGGTCCATAAGTGGACTGGACTGGGGCCGGTGCGGAGTGGTCTGTAAATGGACCGGGCCGGCTTAGCCATTTTGGAATGGGCTGGGGCAAGCATGTTCCTCTGTGGCCATTGAAATTTTTATTTTATTTTAGTCTTTGGTAACCGGATAAGGCCCACTAGGCACAAGTGCCTGTTTTCAGGGGCGACCTGGGAGCACTGGGTGGTTAAGTAACTTGCTCAGAGTCACACAGTATGCAAGTGGAGGTTATGAGAATCAAACTCTGGTCTGGTCTGCTGGATGTATCAACCTTGTTCACACCTCGTTCCTCTAACCTCTAGGCTATACTGCCAGCCCAAAATTGGCAGGGGGCAGGTTGATGTGTCCCCTAAACAAAGCAATCTGTGGTGGCAGTGCCCCTTAATGGACTGGGTATAGGTGGCTTTGACCTTTCCACTGGTCAGGGTCATTTGGCTGTGTCTCTATAATGGAATATGGACGTATGTTGGGTGGCCGTGACACTCATGACAGTCTCGTCTGGTTAAGAATAGGAACAACAGTGCAAACTCTATTGAATTCATCTTTTTTTGTCTGCAAAAATCTTAGTTTCTGTGTTTAAAGTGTAAAATTATTAGAGCTACTGATGGCGCAAAGAAAACTTTAAAAAACATAATTGGGTACAATTCTGCTTGCATTCCATTTATATTTCCTATATTTCTCCTCCCCATAATTTATTACCCAGGAAATGCGTATGAATATATGATCATTGTCCCTTAGAGTTTATTTCGAGTTCATCTGCCTCTGTAACTTACTCCCTATTCCAAGTCATAATCCTCTGTTGTGACATCGCAATCTGTTGCCATGGGAGTAACTGTGAGGTCACAAGCAGTGCTCTATGACTTCAGGTAGGGAGAAAGCAGCTGCAATAGATGAACCCTTCAGGAGCAGAAATCCTGTTTTCATATACAGTACATGATCTCAGCAATAAATAATGGGGAGGAGAAGTACAGAACTAATGGGAAATGCAAGCTGGACTGTCTAAATATTATGTTTTGTTAAAGTTCACCTGAACGTGTCGCCAGCTTTTTAAAAAAAGGTAGATACATTTGTAGGTGTTTTACTTCATCCAGTAACTAATGTGTTGAATGTTCAGTTGAACTAGTAATTATTGCACTGTGTATTTGAAGAACATCTCATTGTCAGCAGCTGACTTCACAGTTGGTGCAGTTGTGTTCGCATTCTGTCATTGTGGGATGCACTGTGGCTGGCCTGTCAGCACAACAGTAGAGCTGCCACTAATGATGCCAGCGACCTGGGTTTGCACCCCAAGCCTGACTCACCTAAGGGACTGCTCTCCTGCTCCTCCAGAATGGGGTGTGGTACAGACCCTGGTAGTGAGTTGGGGGCAGAATGCCAGGACTGCAACCGGGGGCGGCACGCATCTGGCATCTTACGTATGGGTGCGTGCATAGTGATGCCATTGACAGCATTGCATGTCACTCGACTGCAAAGGATAAAAATCTGATAGAAAATCATTCTGGCAGGCAGGATGATTCCCCAACCCTTGGCAGGCCCTGCACTGACGACCTTGGCGCAGCTCCAGCCAGATCCAAGAAGGGTGAACGCAAGCCAAGTTCTCTGTCACGGGGGTGTGGTATGACATGGGAGAATGGAGCCAGTAAGTCAAGAGAATTTGGGTGATAGGGCGGGGGGGGGGATAGGAGCCAGCCGGGTAGGAAAGAAAATACCAACAACATCATTATGGGATGCACTGCAGTCTCACAGATCCAGAGCACATTGAGGTCAGAAGGTCCACATTTGAGAGCCAGCCCAGTGGCACAGAGGGCTGAGACAGTGGCGCCTCATCTGCTGCCACGGCAGCAGCCCGGGTTCAGGAGCGGACCAGGGTTGCTCAGGGGCCAACCATGGGAAGGAAGAGGATTGAGCATCCCACAGACAGCTGTACGGGAAGGGGGAGGGGATAGTATATCTCACTGCACTGCCACCTAGTGGAGGCTGTGTGGTGCAGGCAGGCAGCATGGGATGGGGACCCAACGTAAATGCATGTAATGTGCGCAGAGCCCCAGGGGAACTGGAGTAAAAAAAAAAGCAGAGAAAAAAGACGTGCTCTGGCTGCCTAGGATAACAGCGCTGGTGCCTCGGGGTCCCACCCCATGTGGATCCCCATCAGTGTGGCGGATGGCATCGGGGTGCTGAACAGCAAGCCCTGAAGCAGGTGAAGGCGGTGGCCAGATACCAAGCAGCACCATAAGAAAAACAAATGTCCACATTTCTTGTATATGCTGGCACACGGTGGTGAAAGAACAGAAAATGTTAATGTGCAGTTATAGGAATGGGGTAAACAAAAACCCATGCCTCTATATTGTTTTAACTAATTAGGTGTCCAGAGACCTTTGTGACTATTTGAAATCATGCTAGTGGTCACATTTGAGCACCATAAAGAGCAGCTGACAGTTTTTTTTCTCTGTAAATTGACACCAAGTAATTGCCTGCTCGAAGAACTAAATAATTATGGCATTTTAATTTTTCTTTTTATATAGGCTTCTCTGGTTTTCTCCCTTTACCCACCCCGGCCCCGCACATAGCCGTACATGCGTGTGGGAGGCGCCAAGACGATGCACACTGGAAGCCAGCTCGCCCCTTCCACCCACCAGCATTGACGCCCGCCTGCTCATGCTACTCCCACCGACCTCCACCCAGTGGGAATAGGATCATGGGAGGGGCGACAGGCTACCTCCGGGAGAGGAGAGCAGCCTGACGGCTCGCTCAATCCCACTTCTTTCACCCCCACGACC
The DNA here is from genome assembly GCA_016271365.2 of Neoceratodus forsteri. Lineage (NCBI taxonomy): Eukaryota > Metazoa > Chordata > Ceratodontiformes > Ceratodontidae > Neoceratodus > Neoceratodus forsteri. The sequence continues at coordinate 495,331,064 of JADMNL010000022.1, forward strand.
CGAGGTCGTTCCCAAAGCCGGGTCGCCGGCACAGCACGAGGTAAGGTGTCCAGCGCCTCAACCCTCCGCGCCACCGGGCTGGCACATTTTAATTTTTCTGCATGCAGTGTTTATGAACAAACCCCAAACGTGTACAGGGGCCTGCAAAGTTTTGTGAACTTGGTCTTGCACAGTTGGGACCCCCCGTATCAATTCCACTCTCACTCCTGGAAGAATACTGCAACTCTGTTCTCCCCACCCCCCTTTTTATTTGTTTTCATACTGCTTTGGCAGTGGGGATATAGAGGTCTGCTCCAGAGCAGTGCCAAATTGGACATTTACAAGCCCATAGTAAGGTAGTTTTCTAAACGATTACAGGCAAAAAAAAAACTTAATCATTTAGTGAGTTGTTGAGGCAGGCAGTTCATTAATGTTTATGTCCAGCTTGAGCCATGTCGGCTGCTGTTTATTGGCTCCAGAAATGGAAACTGGTACAAGACTTCGTGGGAAAGTAGAATTGTTTTTATGCTGTATGACTACATGTAGAGACCCTTGTTCACAGTCGGGGCACCGATCTGTTGAAACTGTGCATACTGGAACCTAAATAAAGTGCCTTGTAATAGGAGTGCCAAGACACTTTTATTTATTTGAACATTGGTAACTGGGAAAAGCCGGAGTTCCTTTCCAGGTGCGAAGCAGGGGAGGGAGAACAAGGGGGTACAAAGTAAGAACAAACAAGTAACAAGACTTTTAATGCGGAGATACATATCACAAAGATTGCAGGTACAGTTGATAAAATCTACAGTATACAATGTACAAGACACCTGTGTAGCTCAAGAGCATAGGTGACATACAGAGATGGAAGTGGGCTACAGATTAAGACTGTACATAAGGTGATTGACAGTACATAAGATGCAATACAATTAAATATCCGATCGGGCATGGCAAAAGGCACATAGGAGAGCTACTGGATAGGGGCAGGCCATCCTGAACACCAGAAAAATGGTGAGACTAGGGGCAAGAGCAGGATGGAGTAGTCAGTCAAGTCAGACTTTATTTTAAAAAAGTGCTTTTCAAATACCAAAGCGCTTGTACAGAATAAAAATCCATTAAAACACCCAAATTAAAACAGGCAGCGCAGCAGACTTGTATATTAAACAGCATCCGCGAAAGCTAAATCAAACAAGTAGGTTTTTAACGCGGACTTAAAGAGCAACCGACATCGTTAGAAAAACTTAGAAAAAATGTGAGATTTAGACAGTTCAGTTTGTATTTCATGTATTTTCTATAATTTATTTTTTCTTTATTACCGAGGACAGCTGTGTGAAAGAGGCCTACTGTCCCTTAGACTTTATCTGCTCTCTCTGCTATCCTGCATATGACGTCATAATCTGGGTTGCACCTGGAAACGAGCTTCTGGTCATGGTGCTTTTCCCAGTTAGCAACTTTTAAGTAAATTAATAATCCCCCATTTATGGCATCGTAATTATCCCTACAGCAACAGACTGTGATATCATAAACAGAACTGTGATGTCATGTAGGCAAGCAGCCAGAACAGACAGGGCAGTGATCCTGTTTACATGCAGATGACCTTAGTAATAGAGAAGAATGAGAAATGTAGAAACAGTATTAAAATATAAGCTTACTTGTGCTAAACATTACATTTTCTCAAAGGTTGTCACAACGGTGTCAGCGGCTCTTTAAGTCTTGGTAGACGGTCACTCTCTAACCTGACAAGGTAGAAAATTCCACAGGGTCGGGGCCACAAAAGAAAAACTCTAGCCCCCAAGGTCTTTAAATGGACCCTGGGAATCTCCAGCAATCCCTCGTTGGCGAAACGGAGTGGGCGAAGGGTGCAATAGTGACGAAGAAGGTCTTGCAAATAACATGGTCCCTGTCCGTGTAGGGCCTTATAGGTCAGCAAAGCGACCTTGAAGGTGAGCCTCCACTGCACTGGCAGCCACTGCAGTTCACAGAGCACAGGCGAGTAGTGAAGTTTTGTAGTGAGATCGATGGGAGGAGCGAGGTGAAGGGAGACTGAGAGTTTCAAGCAGCAGGGAGCTGAAAAGGGAGGCACACTAGAGTTTAGCCTAACCACAGTCCCCATTGGGTCCCAGTTAGGAGGTACCCCAGTTTGAATTGCTAGTTTGCTCAATACTTTCATGCCTGTACTTGCTGTTCACAAGAAGACACGAGACTAAAAAAAAAGTATATTTTGCTCCCCATGCATCATTGCACTGGGATGACTGCCAGTTCACACTACATGCAGACATGTATAAGGGATGCTTGAACTTGGTTGGTGCACAGGTGTTATCCTTTTGGAAGTTAAAGATTAATCTTGGGATAATTTGCCATCAGAATAATTTAAACAAAAGCCAGCTCTCATACAGTAAAGAGGTGGCTGAAACAGTTTGCTTCTGAAGACCATAGTTTGTGCTTTCTCTGATTTTTCTTTTTCATGTTAATGCTAGGTACAATGGGGAAGTTGGTGACATTGTCGTGGGTAGAATTACAGAGGTAACGTATTCTAGATGATTGCTTTGAGTTTTGTTTGTTTCGTGCTTTACATTTTATTTTCAGAAGACCCACAATTCTGTTCTGTTTCATAGGATGAATGTCTGCTGTGAATCCAAGCTTATAGGTCTGTTCAATACCATAGCGAGAATGGCAAGGGTGGGACTCCATGTGTCTTGGTCTAGTCAGCTTCATAGTGGGAATGTCTGGATTTTTAATTTCCATTGTGGGAGCATTAAGGTCAGGAATACATGCTTGCAGGTCTGCTCATCTTTGTAGTGGGAATGTCAGTAGTGGAATTCTAGGCTTACAGGGCTTGTTAAGTTTCACACCTTTAATGTTGAGGGAGAGAATTGAGGTATTCAGGCCTGTTCAGCTTAGTTGCAGTGTCGAGGGATTTTTTTATCTTCATAGGGGGAATGTTAGGAATGTTGAGGGTGAGAATCCAAGGGTCCGAGTCTGTTCAATTTCATAGCAGGAATGTCGAGGGTGGGACTCCAGGTTTAACTCATCGGCTCTGAGGTGACATTTTGAATTAAGGTTAAGCAATGCAATCCTCGGACTTCGAAAAACATTATTGGAGCCAGTGAGAGGTCTATTCAACTTCATAGGGGGAATGTCAAGGGTGGGTATCAAGGCTTTTATGCCTTCTCAGCTTCATAGGACACCTGACCTTTAGGCCATTTCAGCTGAAGGCGAACTGGTACTATTCAGCTTCTCTTACGTTTCTTCTGTTATTTTTTAAATGAGTATTTTAAATCAGTGGGAATTTTCTTTCTTTCTTTTTTTTTTTTTTCTGCATGATCTGGGTGTTAAAGTATGGGATGTTCTAAATAACTGTCATTAAGCTTCCGAGGAAGGACTTGGTCCGAAAAGCTTAAGCACTTTGTTCTTTTTGTTACCTTTTATTGGACCAACATAGACGTATCAAATCATTTGCTTCTGTTCTTACAAGGACCAATACAGCAAAGACTAAATCTGTATGTCCGCTTCATAGGAGGAATATTGATGGTGGGAATCCAGGCTTCCTGGTCTGTTGAGCTGGATGGGGGAATGTCGAGGGTGGGAATCCAGGCTTCCTGGTCTGTTGAGCTGGATGGGGGAATGTCGAGGGTGGGAATCCAGGCTTACTGGTCTGTTAGGTTCCATAGCAGGAATGTCGAGGGATTATTCAGCTGCATTTTGGGAATATTGAGGGTTGGAATCAAGTTTACAAATATGTTAATTTCATTTCCATAGTGAGGCTGTCAAGGGATTGTTCAGCTCAGTAGCAGAAATATCAAGGGGTTCTTCATCTTGATAGCAGGAATGTCAAAAGTAGGAATCCAGGCTTCTGTATAGGTATATTCAGCTTCAAAATGACAGTTAGAGGGATTGTTCGGCTTCATAGAGGGACTGCTGAAGGTAAAAATCCAGGTTTATAAGTCTGTTCAGTTCCATGGTAGTAATGATGATGAAATTATTTAGCTCCGTAGTGGGAATGACGAGGGTGGGTATTCAGATGGAAAAGTCTGTTCAGTTCCATAGCAAGAATGTCAAGGGTGGAAATCATGGCTTGTAAGTCTGTTTAGCTTCATAGCTGGAACATTGAGTGTGGTAATCAAGACTCAATGGTATGTCTGTTAAGCTCCAAAAAAGGCGAATGTCAGAGGGTGGGATCCAGGCCTGCAGCTGCCTCGATTTCCAGTCCAGACCTGGCTAAGATTTCACACTGTAGGATTCCATAGATTTTGAGAACATCTGTTCCTCAAGTACTTCAAGCATCAAGCTGTTTGAAGGTGGTTCTTACTTTGTGTTTGTGGTCCACAAAGAATTGTCCTGAAAAGCAGCCATAATGCTGGTTTCCATGGATTATTCCAGCTTTAGCTTATTTTATTTATTTTTTTAACTCTGTTTTGCCCCCTGGCCCTATGGTTATGCCCTCCTTGTGCCAGCGCCACATCCCGTCCCTTGAGGCTTCTCTTTCCTGGTCTCTTGGAGCTACATGTGCCACCAGCATCACACTGCTGCTAGAGGTGGGTCAGCCATCAGTTCCTCAGCAGTCCACCTCTTCTCTCCCCCCCCCCCTTGCATCTAGTTACCCATAGCAGAGGTGAATCCCGGAAGGACCTCCCGAGGAGACTAAGCCCAAAGGTGGACGTAGGGGTTAGGCAGGGCTTTTTCTGTCCAGCCACTTCTTATTTTTCTCATTTTTTCCTCCCTTGGGATGTGGCCAGGATTGACACCCAGGGCACATTTCAGTGTATGGCGCGGATCATGCTGACAGTGGCTAAGTCCCAACCCTCCTCGCTGTAGCCACTCCAGCCACGCTGTTATCCAGCTTCCGTTAGGTGGCAGTCAAATTGTAGAGTTGGCATGCCAGGCCACCATCACCCACTGAAAGAGGAGAGCAGTCTGTTGGACGCTCCAGCCACCTTTCACTACAGCTCGTTCACGAACATGAGTCGCAGGCATCACGAGCACTAATGCTTCTGATGGGCCGGCCCTTTTTATTTTATTATAAAATATTTCTGGTGGCTTCAGATTTCATTTCAAGTTCTACAACATATTTAGTTATTTTAGATTTAACCCTTAGGCTGCCGACAGAATTAGAACATTCAGGAATTGTGGACTGATATATTAGTCCGTGGCTCCACAGCGGTTAAATGAAGCTTACCATTCAGGCACCGGTATCCTGGATTTAGAAACAAGTCCAGGCTGTGGGAGATCCGGTGGGAGGAGGATTTTAGCCTCTTAGAAGATGCTCTCCTCCAGGAAGGGAGGCTGGTGTTGCCACGTGACTACCACATGTGTGACCGCAGGTAGTAGTGTAGGGGGTATGGCTAGTTGAAAGGGAAGACTCAATATACATATATAAGTGCTTGCACATGCATGCAGCGGAGTGTTCCTCCCTAAGGGAGGATAGAAGCTAACATTGACAGCCCCAGCAGAACAGAATGAAGCTCTGGCATTATCGAGCCCTGCCTCGCTGACTGCCTGTTCCTTCCTGAGGTAATGCTGATTGGGACCAGCTGTGGAGACTTGTTGTAAGAGATGGCAAGGTTGGAGCTGGGAGGTGACCCACAGAGGCAGATGGGGCAATGCTGGAAGATAAAGAAAGTAGTAAAAAAAAAAAACTCTCTCTGTTTGCTACATGGCACAGATTTGTGGGCCTTCCTCTCTGCATGCCTTTGATCCAAGTTAGTACCTCAAGCCTGGGACAGCAGGACCAGAGGCCATCAGGGAAATTCGACAGCGCATCCATTCCCTCCCAGAGAAGAGTGGAGTTGTACACTGCTTGGAGAGCGGCATGTGGTTTTGATGCCTTTACTGGCATGGGTAGATGTACGCAAGCACCCTCCATATGATGGATGACAACTCCCTCATCCTCCCATGCTAATCTGTGAACCGAAGAGCTGCGGTCACTGTTGCCTCAGCCACTGCTGCAGTATAAGGCACTCTCCTCCTCCTCCCATTGAGCGCAGGAGGGTTCCCCCTTGAAAGGGGTACTCTAGATGTCCACAGTAGAACTTCCTTTGGGTTCTGAAGAAAGCCCAGCAGCATCGAGGGGTAAATCTGAATCTGATGGGTAGACAGGATGCATAGGGGCTTGAAGGAGTGGGGTACTGAGAACAAAGAGAAAGGAGCAAAAAATATCACCACCTCCTGATTATCCTGTCACCCTCCAGCTGGTGCAGGCATTCTCTACATAGTACATACAGCAGACTTGTTTTACACTATTCTGCCTGCACTGCTGTGAATGATGCAGAGGTGCTGTGTCACGAACGGATTAGTATGGAACCTCCCACTGCACTGTAGAGGAAATCTGTTGTGGGCATCTTCATTAGTGCAGTTTTGCAGGTGTTTTCCATCCATGTATGGATGCTTCTCACCACCAGCAGTGGTGTTGGGGACCTTGGGTCAGGGATTGAAAAGAGGGAGCCTGCAGAGAGAGAGTGTGTGTGAGAGGCAGGTTTTTTTTTTTTTTTTGCTTATGCTCAAAATCCTGCCATAAAGCCTTTCTGTTTTTGCTTGACTTTAGTTCAATAGTCCTGAAAAAGTATCTTCTGTTTGTTTGCTGTAATATTCTCTCTTTGCTTCATCCTTTAGCACTGTAACTTACAAACATACGAAATTTGCCAGCAGATAAAGGCCTAGAGGTCTGTCAAGTCTGCTCAAATGTTACCTTCTTTTCCTGTTCTGAGCTGCCCTCCCTTCCACTTCATTAACCCTCCCCTTGTCCTGTCCCATCTCGCTTGAAGCAGTCCACTGTTCTTCTGGATACCACTTCTGCAGTAACGCATTCCACCCAGCCACCACCCTCTCTGTAAAAAAGTGTCTCCTCATCTCCCTCCTGAACCTTCCTCGCTCCAGTCTCATATCATGGCCCCTGGTGTCCTTCCCCTCCCTTACTCTGAACAGCTCCTCTGTACCTGTCTTGTTTATTCCTTTCATGTATTTAAAGGTTTCAATCATGTCACCCCTGTCTCTCCTCTCCTCCAGTGAGTACATGTTCAACTCCTTCAACCTCCTCTCATATGATAAGTCCCCAGCCCTTGATCATCTTTGTCGCTCTGCGCTGCACCCCCCTCCAGTAACTTAATGTCCCTCTTCAGATACGGACGCCAGTACTGCACGCAATACTCCACGTGTGGTTTAACAAATGACCTATACAGTGGCAGAATCACCTCCTCCCTCCTCGAGGCTATACCCCTTGCAGTACAACCCAGCATTTTGTTGGCCTTTGCAGCTGCCTTCCTACATTGTGCCGAGTTGTTCATTGACCCTGTAATGAGCACACCCAGATCCTTCTCCTCCTCTGTCTGGGCTAGCTGCACTCCCCTTAGCTGGTAACTTCTCCTTGGGTTCTTCATCCCAGAATGCAGCACCTTGCACTTTTTGGCATTAAAGCCCAGTTGCCAGGTGTCTGACCAGGTTTCAAGCTTTGCCAGATCATCCTGCAACCCCTGCCATCCCCTAGGTCATCCACCACCGTGCCTACCTTGGTATCATCAGCAAACAGACTGATCTTGCTCTTGATGTCCCATGATATGTCTGCAATGAATATCCGCAAACCTGGTCCCAACACCGAGCCTGTGGAACACCGCTCGTCTGCCGCCATGGGTGTGAGCTCCCACCACCACCACCCTCTGTTGCCTTCCTGCAGCCAGTTTCCTACCCATCTCACCAGCTTTGCACCCGCCCTGTGCCTACTAACTTACTTCCCAGCCTTCCATGTGGCACTGATTCGAATGCCTTACTGAAGTCCAGATACAGGACATCCACTGCATGGCCCCTGTCCAGTTGCCTAGTTACCCAGTCCCAGAACTCGACCAGATTGGTTTGGCAGGATCTGCCACGTATGAAGCCATGCTGTCTGCTGTCCTGTAGTCCTTTGGCCTCTAGGAGGGCCACCAGCCTCTCCTTCAGGATAGTCTCCCATTAGCTTAGTAACTTGGTCTATATGATCCTGCAGGTGCAGACTAGGCAGGCCGTATGGTCATTGTCTGCCGTCAGATTCTATGTTTCTGTGTAATCCAGCAGCCTATGAATATTACCCTTGGCCTCTCTCCTTGCACTGATTTAGCTTGCAGACTCTAGTGTGCTCTGCAGATGCTTAAAATAGACAAAAATAATAAAGTTGTGTGAGGGAGCCAAGCAGTCCATATTGCTTCACAGCACCGGTCAGTGGACACGCTGTAAACAGTGTCGGCACTGCACTCCACACATGGAAGTTGATCTTGTGCCGTACCCCAGCGGTAATGTAAACATGTTTATAGTCCCCCAGGGCAGAGTTATTCAGATGTGCAGTGGGCAGTGAATCACCACTGCCATACTGCAGCAGCCAGGTAAAAGCACATATAGTCCCCTTCGGGACAATGTTATTTAGATGTGCACTCAGAAGTAAATCACCACTGCCACACCGCAGTGGCCGTGTAAACGCACCTGCAGTCCCCGTCAGGGCAGTGTTATTTGGATGTGCAGTTGGCAGTGAATCTCCACTTCCACACTTCAGCGGCAGTGTTGTGAATACACCTATAGCCACAATCTCGGAGCGGTGTTATTCAGGGTTCCAGTCAGCATGTCATCACCCCAGCAGGTTAATTTAATGCCACTGTGGTCCTGGCCTGGTGGCATTTGCTGGTAGTGTGCTGCATTCTGGCTCAGGGGAGTCCTGACACCCACACCATGGGCTGATGGGGTTTTGAGGAGGGATGAGACTGTGTGCTCTGCAGCATGTCCTGTGGGTCATTGGGAAGCCTTGACATCAGGGATGAACATGCAGCATCTGCTCCTCCCATTCCCTCCACAGCCTGATGCCAGCTGGGCAGCCAGTGCATTGTCATCACAGGAGAAGGGTGGGTCAGCAGTGCAGGTGGGGGCGGAGAGAACACTCTGAGGACCACAAATGAGAGCTGGACTACTTACTAAAGGAGCAGGTAGATGGAAAATGAAAAAACAAGTATAGTTCACAGGAAACACAGGACTTAGAAAGGCAAGGTAAAGGTAGCCGACATGTCTGAGTATTTTTAATTTAAAATACAGATGTACGCCGGCTCAGCGGCGCAGAGGGTTGAGGCACTGGCACCTTACCTCGAACCGTGCCAGCGACCCAAGTTCAGGAACAGACTCGGGATGGCAGGGGAAGGAGAGGATTGAGCGTCCATAGGACTGCTCTACTCTCCTGGGGTGGGTACAGGGGCGTTGGTGCTCTGCAGCGGCTCCCGGTGGAGACCGGAGGCATTACAGATGCAACTTAGGAGGGAATACCACTAGAAAAGCGGAAATACCCACTCCGTGTTCAGCTGGATGACTGCTGTCTGGCTGTCCGAGGCCATCGATGTCCCACGGATCCATCCGTTCCAGCAGTACCCAGGGGCCAAGCATTACGCTGGTCTGTCCCCTCGGCTGGTGCCTTTCCCCTCGGAGGAGGGTGACCTGCCCCATGAAGGGTTACATTGGGGTTACCCTAGGGTCGGCTGCTATATGGAACGGTAGATCGGGGGAGTGAGATGGGTCGGATTCAGCCTTGGCTCACGCCTGAAGGAGTGGCTGAGATGGAGCACGTAGGAGGGATAAAGAGATGAGAAAAAATAAATAAAATACAGATGTGATTTTCTTATAGCGTGAATTGCATTTCTGCTTCCACAAGGGAATTGACCGTATTCTAGCTCATTAGAGATCCATTTGCTTCTCTGCAGGTACAACAGAAGAGATGGAAAGTGGAGACCAACTCTAGACTAGATTCTGTGCTTCTGCTCTCCTCTGTTAATCTGCCGGGAGGGGAACTGGTAAGTAGCCCCGTGTACAGGCACAGTGATAATAGATTCTTTTATTGGGGAAAGTGTATGCTATTATTTGGGCTGTTGTTGAGTTTCTGGGGTGTTTAACCAAAGAACAAAAAAAGTATAACTTTTTTTTATCTCCAGAAAGGCTTCTCCCATAAAGGGATAATCGCTGGGCACAGAGCTGTGAAAATGGTAGCAAGGACTAACTTCTGACTATGGGAAAGGGAGACTTTCTTTTTTTCAATCTGCTCATTTGTTTTGCAGTTTGTATACTTTATTCCCCTGGACATTGGTGCTGCCTCATACTCTACACAGACCCATCCTCCCTAGTCTCCAGTGCCTGCCCACTGGTCCTCATTTAATTTACCTCCCATGTGTGATCTGGCCACAGGTCAGACAGATCTACCCATCGCTGAATACTGGGGCAGGGAAGCCACTGTTTTGGGGGGCAGGGGCCAGCAGCGAGCTACATCAGGTGTATTTTGCACGTAACGGGGCATTCTTTACCCCCTGGGAGGTTGACAGAGCCCAGCCAAATGACCTTCCTCTTGTCAACAGGGTCATTTCCGAGCACATTGAAAGATGGACTGCCTAGGCCTGGCTTGAAGAAACCATTGCTGGACCTGGACTGCTTGATGAACTGCAGACCTGCCTCTAACCTCCCCATTTTTGGGAAGGGTCATTGAGAAGATGGTGCTACAGCTTGAGGCACACCTCACAGCCTTTGATGTTTGTAAGCCTCTCCAGTCCAGATTCAGGCCTAGGCACAGTACAGAGACTGCATTGGGTGGGATGCATAATGACCGCCTCATGGCAAGAGATAGACAGGAGCAGTCTGTTCTTGTTCCACTCGATCTCTCATCAGCTTTCAACACCATGGACTGTTCGTGGACCACCTCAAGGAGTACTGTGGACTCACTGGCATGGTCATCTACTGGTTTGAGTCCTTCCTCGGAGATAGGATGCAGAGGGTGGTGATGTGGAATTTCTCTCTCACTCCCAAAGCCCCTACTCGGGGGTTGTTGGTCCTTTCACCTGTGCTGCTCACAGTGTGCATGCTGCTCCTGGGAGGGATGACTAGACATCACAGCCAGGGTTTCCACTGCCATGCAGATGATAACCAGCTGTATTTACCACTTTTATTTATTTATTTATTTTCATAAATTGGATTTACAAACCTTTGAGTCTGAGACTCATTTACAAAGGTACCTCGTCACAGGGGGGACAAACATATTTGTGAGGTAAGACATTGGTTAACAATACAGGTGAGATACAAGGTGTATACAGCAATGCAATTGCAGTGACAAAAGACAGGTGTGATACAGCAGAGGGAGAACAAAAGTAATAATAATATAAAACAATAAAGCAAAACAGGAAACAATAACTATACAAGACTGCTACGTTTGCACCCAGGATGCCTCATGCAGTTGAAGTACTAAATTTGTACCTAGCCAAGATTCAAGACTGTATGTCATTCAGCTGGCTAAGACCGAACCAGATAAGACGGACGTATTGGTGATTGAGTCTCGTTGAAGGTGGGGTGCGGAAGCAGCCAAGGAGTTGGCCTTGTGTTTGGTCGCCTCTGCTAAAATGAAGAATCATGAGATTATTCTGGATGAGTTGTCAACACTTGAAGCTCAGGGTCAGCGGTAGTCCAGAGTGGCTTTTTATCGTTGAGAACATTGCCCAGATTAAAGAATTGATTCCCCAGGAGACCTGCCATCACTTATATATGCTTTTTATGAATTCCAGACTTTGTTATTGTAATGCTCTGTATTTTGGGGTTGATGGAGGTCTCCTACTATGCCTGAAGCTGGTACAGAAAGCAGTGGCCAGGTTGCTGATGGGCCTTCCAGGGTTCTGTCGTGTAACTTCAGTCTTGCGTGAACTGCACTGACTGCCATCGAAGTGGTATATCACCTTCATGGTTGGTTTGCTGACTTATAGAGTCCTATGTGGACTGGCCCTGGTTATCTGAGAGACCTCGTGACTCCTTATTTCACCTCTCACCCCACCGCTCTTCCGAGGTGGACCCCCTGTCTGTTCCCAAGGTAAGGCTGAAGTGATCTGGTGATCACGCTTTTCAGGTAGCTGGCCCAGTCCAGTGGAACACGCTTCCAAGATCTTTGAAGGAGACCCCTTCGCTGGAGGCCTTTTAATATGGGTCTGAAGACCTACTTATTTAAGTCAGCCTTTAGATTCAGCTAGCTGCCTCCCAGTACTGGTTGCCACTTTTATCAGTATTTTAGTGATCTTGGCAGATATTTATTAAGCTATTTATTTATGCTGTTTAGAAAAAAAGGTGGTTGACTTATTTAGTCCTGACGAGTCATGTAAATCCCAACCAATAACTGCAGTGTTGGATGGGAAGGATGTGATGGCAGCAGTGCAAGCAGTTACTACCGCCTCAGGACTGCTTTGGAGAATAAAGCCTAATGTTACAGTCTAGAAGCTTTAACATTTACACTCATTCTGCCAGTCTGCAAATTCTGGGATTGACCGAGCTACAGAAGGGAGACGACCCTGTCAGATTTGTGGCAAATTGGCTGGGGGACAAACTGTGACTAGTGACCATACCCAAGATACATGGGGCTTACAGAATTACATCCAGAAAGCAGCTGGACTCTGATTCTCCATGAACTATGTTGGTGACTTTGAGATCCATAAAAGTGATGGGGTGCTGAATGGTACGAGGAATGTAGGTCTTTTGACAAAAGAAGACAGAGCTTGAATGTCGCTGTATCTGGACTTAAGCTTTTCGACATGTTCATGAAGAAAGGATTTGACTCACTATGAGCAAGCTTGCAGTACTTAAGAGTTCTGCATGCTTTATAGTATCCCACCAAATTAAACCTTGTAAACTCCAGTAAGACCTATGTATACGACGAACCAAAAGAAGCTGGTGTCCTTGTGGGGAGGATTTAAACGACTAGCAAACAGACAGTTTCTGAGGACATGGATTCAGACTGACTTTGACTTCTGTGTTCGGGGAAGAAGCGTAGGTTGTCGAGGGTCAGCCAGGGGGAGGAGGATCGAGCATCCCAGAGGACACACGCCTCGAGGAAGGGAGAGCTGTCTGCTCCGCTGCTCTGCTGCCACTTGGGTGACCACAGGTGGCAGTGCAGTTGCAGTGGAGTAAGGGTGGGGAGAACGCAGGCTGGTGCTGTACTAAACACGGTTACGTGCATTTGCACCCATGCTGCCTGCATTCTGAGGGAGGGGACCAGAAAAATGGAAAGCCCCAGTAAGGGCAGGATGAGTATCTGCTCCTCACAGGCTCTGCACTGGTGGCGTGGCTCTCTTCTGATCTGGGACTGAGTCTGAATGGTGCGAGGCCTAGACTGACACCGCCTGCAGAAAGGGTGCGAGAAGTTGAGAACGGAGTTGGAGGGTAAGCCCATGAGAAGCTGGGTGATGGGGGAGCCGGTATGAAGGAGGACTTGGCCGGGGGGACTTTGAATAGAGGTTTTTTGGGGGGGGGGGTGGTGGAATGCATGGATGGTACAGCATTGTAAGTTTTGGGAACATGCTAAAATTGCAGGTAAGGCAGTTTAGCTCCCCAGTATACTTTGAGTATATTGTAATGTTAGAATTGCTTACATTTCTATGCTGAACCTTATTAAATTTTTGTACAGGTTTATAAAATGGTGCTGATCACAGGAACATACTCAGTGCTTCTCCTCCCCCCCCTTTCAAGTTTTTGTGGGATTTACAACTCCTGCACTGTGAACTTTTGGGACTTCTAATAGTAAATGATTTTATATGCCGTTTCTTTTTGCATATAGTGCAGTAGTAACTAAGAGGGGGAACCTGTTATGAACATACGAAGGAGCCAGCAGAAGGAGGCCATTTTGTCTGTCTAATCTGCTCATATTGCAGGGTCCACAGCTTGAGCTACTGATCTGCCCTCTCTCCCCACTCCTCCCAACCTTTCCATCCTCCCATACTCATGATCCTTACCTTCCCCCTATGCTTATCCCAGCCTGTCTGAAGCTGCCCACAGTCTTCAATAAGACCACCTCTTCCAGCAGCGCATTCCAAGTGTCCACCACCCTCTCCGTGAAGAAGTGCTTCCTGACCTCTTTCCTACCCCCCAGCTTAAGACTGTGCCCCCTTGTGTTATGGTTGCCACGTAGTTTAGAGAGACCCTCCTTATCAACCTTATTTATCCCTTTAAAGTATTTGACGGTCTCAGTCGTGTTCCTCCTCTCTCCCCTGTACTCCATGGAGTACATGTTCAGTGCCCCAGCCTTTCCTGGTATGCCTTACCTGCTGACCCACTATCGTGTTAATGTCCTTTTTGAGGTGTGGGCACCGGTACTGAACTCCATACTGTAGGTGTGGCCTTACCAGTGACCTGTACAAGGACAATATAACCTCCCCTCTCTTACTACTGATTCCCCAGCTATGCATCCCAGTATCTTGTTTGCCCTTGCTGCTGCGTTCTTGTACTGTGTGGAGTGCTTCAGGTCACTAGTGATCCTCACTCTTGGATCCTGTTCCTCTGGTGCAGATTCCCAGACTCCACCCAGGTAGTACTCCATCTTGGGATTCTTGGCCCAATGTGCATAACTTTGCATTTCTTGGCATTGAAGCCAAACTTCCAGATCCTGGACTACCACCCCAGCTTTTCCATATCATCCTGTAGGTCCTGTATCCCTTCAGCTGTGTCCACTCTCCCATAAAGCATGGTGTCATCCGCATGTAGGCACATTTTGCTCTTAATGCCATCCCCAGTGTCATTGATGAAGACATTGAACAGCACCGTCCCCATCGCAGAGTCCTGCGGGACCCCCACTTGTGACCTCTCTGTAGCCAGATAACTCTTCCCCCTATAGCCACACTCTGGGTTCTGTCCCTCATCCAGTTTTTCACCCATCTGGTCATCTTCTCCCCAACCCCAGAGCCACCAACTTCCTGATCAACCTGTTGTAGGGCACAGAGTCAAAGGCCTTGCTGAAATCCAGATAAAGGATGTCTACCGCTTGGCCCCTGCCTGCTGTCTTAGTGATCCAATCAAAGAAGTCGATCAGATTTGTTTGACATGCTCCCCCAATGAACCTGTGCTGCTTTGCATCTTTGAGACTATGTTCTAGATGGTCTACCAACCTTTTCTTAAGTATGGTCTCCATGAGCTTGTACATGATTGATACGAACATACGAAGAAGCCAGCAGAAGGCCATTTGGTCTATCAAGTCTGCTCGTATTGCAGGGTCCACAGCTTGAGCTAATGTCCCTGCCCTCCCTACCCACTCCTCCCATGATCCTTACCGTCTCCCTATTCCTGTCTGTAATTCCCTGGGCCATTCTTTGGACTGCTTTTGTGGAGGTTTTATGTTTAGTTAAACTTGAATAGCTTGGTATAATTGTTCAGAGTGTTTACATGATATCTTTTTATGTTAACAGTACATGGTAGGTAGTCCTTTATGAACCATGAAGGATGTGGGAGGAAATACAATGGAAGGAAGGGGGGCCAGCTGCAGTTTAAATGGATGAAGTGCTACACACTCGAGCAGACTACAGACCATAAGGCCTGTATCTGCTAGCAATTTCGTATGTTTGTATGTATGTAACCATAGGAATTGGTGGTGATCTCTGGAGATGTAGGGGTGTCATAAGTCTGACAACAAACCTAGTGGACCTCCAGTAGCCACTGGATGGCTAGAATATACATAATGATTGACTAATTTTGCTATTAGGTCCAGTAACTCTGGCAGTATGCAGTGAATTTCATTTTATACATATCCTGAAGCTGAAATGTGTTTTGGAATTCCTTCCCCTATAAAGTATTACCCTGGACAGCTGTAACTAGTATCATAGTGTGATGATGTGGTAAGTTCAGTGATCTGTTGTGACTGTTGTGCATTAATTTTGTAAAAATATTTTTATGCTGGCCCGCCGGCACAGAGATAGTGTTACTGCTCGCAACGCTGGTGACCCGGGTTCAGAAGCGAACTCGGGACACTAGAGTGCCGGCTGGGGGGAGAAGGATTGAGGGGTGACCACAGGTGGAGGTGCAGCGGAGGGTGCAGATATGACGGGAGGGGCGTGGGTCGGCTGAGGACTGGAACAAGGGCACGTCTCAGCGTGCCTTTGCCTCAGTGGTCCTCCTAGAGTGCCGAGTGTCCGCTGTGGGGTAACTGAAAAAACAGGAAATGCCTCACATTGGAGCCAGGCGAAGGGCTCCCGCACCGGCAACTGTGGGATTAGAGGACGGCTTCAGGTGCACGCTCCCAAGAAGATTCAGAGGAGAGGGGAACTCCTCCGACCCAAACGCGGGGGGGGAATGGTAATCCGGTGGTTAACTGGCTAGAGTCGGGGAGCGGGGCACTAATTAGGAGCCAGCCCCCGGTCCTGGTGGCGCAGCCTATGAGGTGCAGTGGGAGACTGGAGAGGGCTCAGACATGGAGAGGAGGGGGGGCCGTAAGAAATAAAAGGAAAAAAAATAATATATATAAATATATTTTATGAAATCAATAAAAAATAAGGTTTGAAAAAAAGTCACCCATTTTGAAAATTGATCTTTGGGCACAGTAGTATACAGAAAATCCTAGCAAGTAATGTACTATTTACCTTAAAATCCGAGGTCCACTGCTGTTCTGTTGCATGTCAAAAGGTAAACAAACTGGCTTTTTTTAAAACTCCTGCTCAGTCCACTCCTTAAATGGTACTGGTTTGTATGTGAAGACATCATTGTAGCAAGAGCACGCCACATCTGTTTCTGTATACCCATAGGACTGTGGTTGTAGCTTAAGATATTTAACCCTTTCGTGGTCTCCTCAAATCGATACTTAGAGTTAAGGATTCCTGAAAACTGTAAAAAAACAGAATATTTCTGCATAACTCAGCTTAAATTTTTTATGTATAGTTCTCGCTTCCCTGTTCTTTATTACTTTGGACATTTACGTAAAAACATGGTTTTTGTACCTTACTTTAATCAGCTCTGCTTATTTCCCACTTGAAGTCATAATACTGTGTGGTATCACAGTCAGTTGCCAAGGGAGCAGCTGTTGTCACAAGCAGAGTGTTATGACCTCCGGTGGGGAATAAGCAACAGTAGCAGATGAAGTCTCGAGGAAGGAGCATCCTGTTTTCGTGAAAATGCCCTTCATATTAAAGAATAAGGAGAGGTAATTACAGAACATGTTGTGAAATTGCAAGTTGACTTGTGTCTAAATATTGTGTCTTTCATAGTTCCTTTGTAGGCATCAGCCACTCTTTAATATGTGTTGGATGTTGTACAATACACGTCAAGTATTGATTAGTATGATGACACCCATGATCTGTACAAATTTCCTTGGTCAAAGTACTGCGGGCTTACAGTGATAGTGTTCTCACTCATTGCTTATGATGTTCAGCTCAGTTAAAGCAGCGGAGTGGAGCAGGAGTATTTAAAGAGCTAGTGGAACCAAAACAGACGGACAGGAAATTGTTACAAATTTTAATAAGTAGTCAGTTGTTTTTATTTCTGAAGTATCTTTCTTTTTCATTTGCTCATTATAAAGTTTCTTTTTTTATAAGATAATATTGTGCTGGATGTGTGGAGTAGTTCTAAGCCTGGTAGCCGACGTGTCTTATCTCTAGTCCCCCCACTACGTCATCAATATTATGATCTCATTGTGACTGTAACATCACTGGTGACTGACCTGGTAGCTACTGAGTGGCTGTTTCTAAGCAGCAGTGATATCGCAGTCAGTGAGGGCACAGTGCTGATGAGGTAGTGGGGGGTTCAAGTTGAGCAAGATTATGTCAGCTGCCAGGCAGAGAATGCTGTTACAAAGGTCACACCTACTAACAAAATGTAAACAATCTTCTAATTAACTAAAGGGAAAAGAAAAGAAAAAGGGCCTCCAACATAGAAGGCAATGGTTGACTGCTTTTAAAAACGAATAATAGTTTTAGGCAGTACACTGGCTCTTCAAAACAAGCCAGAGGGGGGCGTGGCTTGGCTTGGACCAAGATGGATGCATAACTCCATTGCTCTGCCTCAAACCTCTCTGTTCTTTCATTTTTCGTACATTTTTAATTATTCTTGAACTTGTGCATGGCTATGAACTACTGAGACTTGAAACTTTGAGATACTAATTTGGTCTTGCCTCTGCTACTGCATTTAATAAGTATCTTGATCAGCCTTCTGCTGAAACTCTGGAACCGGCTTCAAGATGGCTGTGAGTGGGATTCAGTATAACGACCCTACGATGTTAGAAAAAGTATTTCACAACTGGTCAAAGATACGAGTGATCTGAAAGCCATGTCTTTACTAACTACACAAACTTTGCAGGCTATAGATTCTCGCCTAGCAGATTCTGAAAATAGAACTTTGGCTGCCGGAACAATGCTGCAAGAACTTCAAGCTACAGTGCAGCAACAGGATTGAGTAATTAAAGACTTACAAAACAAACTAAATGATCTAGAAAACCAGAATCACAGAAATCATCTGCATTTTATTAATTTTCCTGAAGGGGCAGAACTAAATGATACCACTGCTTTCTTACAAAAAGAAGTGCCGCAGCTTCTTCAGCTTTCAGCCGATTAAACTTTTATCGTTGAGCGATCACATCGTTCCTTAGCCCCTAAGCCTTGCCCTGGCCAGAAGCCTAGACCTATTGTGGCACATTTTGTGAACTATGCCTCCACGGAGATTATTTTACAAAAAGCAAGAAATTTGGGTACTATTCTATGGCAAAACCACCATATCCACATATTCAGAGATTTTCCAAAAGAAATTTCACTCAAAAGGAAAGTGTATACAGAGGCTAATTGGATCATTCATCGGTTGGGACTGGGAAAGGGAACATTGTTTAACCAAGAGCAGCACGCTAAGCCAAAGCTTGTTTCCAGATGTGACCTGGGAGCACAAGGAAGTTAAGTGACTTGCCCAGGATCACACAGTATGCACCTAGGTGGCTGTGGGATTCAAACCCAGCTCTCCAGATCTGCAGCTCAGAGCCTTAACCCACTGCGCTATTCTGCCTAAAATATACCCCTCTGATACCCAGCTACTATGAGACTTACTTATCATGGCAATACCATGGGCTTCGCCACCCCAGTGGCACTTCTGGATTTTTTGAAGCTATTTTGGCCCCAAGTTTTCCAGGAATCTAGTACTAATGAAGCTGAGATTTCTGCCACCCCAATGAAAACTACTCCTCCTACCTCATCACCTGCTCAGTCTTCTGCTTCTGCTGCCATCAGATCAAGAAACCGGGACCATGGCATCCCAAAATCGTCAACACCAATCAACTAGATTGCAGGCTAAATCCCATGATCTCTCTACTCACTCACACAGTCTGAGTTACAGCTGAAGCCATAGCCCCGATAAATAATAGAGCTGGATTCTACCACTGATATATCTCAATCTCTTTTAAAGAAAAATAAATATGCTCCATTAAGAGATTCTAACATAGTAACATACTAAAATGCCAGTAGAATAGGCCTAACGGTCTTTCGTGTCTGTTTGTTCGGTCAGCCCCCACCCTGGGAGCTAACCTTGCTGTCCCCCTCTCCCTCTCTGGCTTCTGCCTTCCCAGCCCCGGATATTCTCGCTGCACTGGTTTTTGCTTCCAGAACCCTTCCCCTGTACCTGTCCCACCCCCTCTTGAACCCCTCCACCGTTTCTGCTTCCACCAGCCCCCTGGGCAGTGCATTCCATGGCTCCACCACCCTCTCAGTGAAGTAGCACCTCTCTTTCTCCCTGAATCCCCTCCAGCTTCCACCCATGCCCTCTAGTTGCCCCCCCTTCTTTCGGAGCACCCTTACTGCTCCTCCCTTATTTACCCCCTTCATGTACCTGAAGACCTCTATCATGTCCTCCCGGTCCCTTCTCTCTTCCAGTGTGTACATATTTAGCTCTTCGAGCCTCTCCCCATAGGTCCTATCCCCCAAGCTCAAATTCATTTTGGTTGCCCTCCTCTGGACCCTCTCCAGGAGTTCAGTGTCCCCCTTTAAATGTGGCCTCCAAAACTGCACGCAGTACTCGAGGTGCGGCCTCACCAAGCAGTTATACAGTGGGAGTATCACTTCCCTCCTTCTGGAGGTGAGGCCCCCTAGCGATGCACCCAAGTATCCTGTTGGCCTTTGCTGCTGCCCTCCAAGTCTCAGAGTTGTTCATCTTGACATCCACCACCACCCCCAGGTCCCTCTCAGCCATCGAGATTTGTAGTATTCCCCCCCAGGGTGTACACTTGGCCCGGGTTTCTGGCTCCCAGGTGCAGTACCTTGCATTTTCCTGCATTGAACCTCAGCTTCTGCTTTCTAGATCACCTTTCCAGAGCCTTCAGGTTCTCCTGCAGGGCCACCCTCCCCTCTTCCCCATCCACCACCACCCCCAGTTTTGAGTCATCCGCAAAAAGACTCATCTCATTCCTGATACCCTTCCTTATGTCAGAGACATAGGCGTTGAACAGGAGGGGCGCAAGGACCGATCCCGGAGGGATTCCACTAATGACCCTCCTTGGGGATGAGACTATCCCTCCAACCACGACCCTCTGGGTCCAGTTCTGGAGCCAATTTCCTATCCATCTGATCATCTGGTTACCCACCCCAATTTCTCCCAGATTATCCAACAGGCCCCCATGAGGAACAGAGTCAACTGCCTTGCTGAAGTCAAGAAAGGGACGTCCACTGGTATACCCAGGTCCAAGGCACTCGTCACCCAGTCATAGAACTCCACAAGGTTTGTCTGACACGATTTCCCCGGGACGAATCCATGCTGTCTATCGTCCAGGCACCCCAACTTTTCCAGGTCTCTCTCACCCCCCCCCAGTCTCTCCTTGACAACGCCCTCCATCACCTTGCCCACCACCGATGTCAGGCTGACTGGTCTGTAGTTCCCTGCTACCTCCCTTGATTTCCCCCCCTTGTGGATAGGCACTATGTGCGCCACCTTCCAGTCCCGGGGCACCCACCCTGTCCTCAGAGAGATGCTGAAGAGCTCTGCCAGGGGTTTCGCTACTCCTTCACTTCTGATGGGCATTGCTATAGATTCTTCCGCTGCTCAACAGGTAGCAACAAAGTCGTCTGAATCGGCACTGGAGAAATCCTCTTCAGATGTTTCGTGGGCATATGTTGTTCCTAACTCCCCCACCCGCACGGTCTAGAACAATGTAAGGATCCCCATGTAAATCTGGTGCCTCTGCCAGTTCTTGCCATCGCAGGAGCTCCGTGACACGTAGCCTTAGCCGACCAGGAGATCAGTGCCTTTTATAATGACTGTTTTTGGCCCTAGTGAAATTATGGTGCAGATGAGCTTGGCAATAAGATATGAAGTGTGCTGAAGTATTATGGCTGCTTGCTTTATAGTCTTTGTGTTATAATCTTTGGATCATTTTATGTCTGCACTTTTCAGTACTTCATGCTGCTACTAACTAGCAGTATAATTCATTTACTTGATACATTGCAACAAGTTTGCAGGCTGTATTCGTTTAGTGTTTTTGTTCTTGTTGAACTGACAATACGATAAGAAGCATGCCGAACTAGTATGGTTGCCTGCTTTATAACTTTTGCCTTACATCTTTTGGAACATTATATGCCTGAACAATTCAGTATTTGTGCTGAAAAGGAGCAGGGAAATCCTAGTGCGCCCCAAAAAAATCGGGGTACTTAGTGAGGTAAACACCAAGATAGAAATCAATAGGAGAAGGGCAGGGTAAATGGAGAAAAGGCAAAGGCAGTAAGGACAGGGATGGGGCAAAAAGGGGTAAGGCCATCAAAAATGGAGGATAATGAGTACCAATGCCCGTAGGCAAAGTAACAAGATCCCTGAACTGGTGGCCTTGATGAAAGAGGGATGCCTGGATATCATGGCAGTCACAGAAACATGGTACACAGAGAACCATGACTGGGATGTCAACATACCAGGGTATACAATCTACAGGAGGGACAGGGAGGGTAGAGGAATAGGAGTAGCTCTCTACATAAGGGAAGGGATCAAAGCAGCAGAACTAAAGGGTAAACAGGGAGGAGAGGAGGCACTGTGGGTCACCCTGGAGACTGGAAATGGCACCACAATCCACACGGGGGTTGTATACAGACCCCATCTCAGGGGGAGGAAATGGACAAGGAAATGATAGAAGGCATCCTTAGGATGGCAGAAAAAGGGGAGATACTGTTGATGGGGGACCTGAATATGCCAGATGTTAACTGGAGCACCTTTGCCGCCGCCACATCCAAGAGCAGGGTCATTCTCGATGCCCTACAGGGGGCATGCTTCAGACAGCTAGTGTTGGAACCCACTCAGGAGAGAGCAATCTTAGACCTGGTACTCTCAGATGGGACGGAGAGAGGATCTCTGGTCTAGAAGTGGGTAGCCATCTGGGAACAAATGATCACCAAACAGTGTGGTTCACGATAAACACAGCCGCAGAGTCGAGCCATACAAACGTGAGGGTACTGGACTTTAGGAGGGCTGACTTTGTCAAAATGGGAGAGTGCCTCAGAAAAGCAGTAGCAAACAGGCAAGAAGGAGGGGTGGAGTAACAATGGGGAAACATCAAAAGTGCCATCACAGAGGCAACAAGCCTTTGTATGAAGCAAATGAACAAATCAAAACGAAAAAGAAAACCACAGTGGTTCTCAAGAGGTGGCGGGGAAGGTTACATAGAAACATAGAAGTTGACGGCAGATAAGGACCACAAGGCCCATCCAGTCTGCCCATTTCTTTTTCTACTTTATAAATGTGCCATCGGCCTTTGCTCTGTCAGTGACCTATCTATTCATAGTCATTTGTATTGCTCCCTTATGCCTATCCCATGCCTGTTTGAAGCCCTGCACTGTATTCATAGCCACCACTTCTTGTGGTAAGCCATTCCATGCATCCACCACCCTTTCCGTGAAAAGAATTTCCTCACATTCCCCCTTAATCGGCCTCCCTCTAATCTCATGCTGTGTCCTCTTGTCCTGCTACTTTTCTTATATTTAAACATGTTAGACTCTTTCACCTTGTTTATGCCCTTAAGGTGTTTGAATGCCTCGATCATATCACCTCTCTCCCTCCTTTGCTCAAGGGTATACATATTGAGCTCCGTTAATCTGTCCTCATATGTCTTCTGATGCAGTCCCTGCACCATTTTGGTTGCCCTTCTCTGGACTGCCTCAATTTGGTTAATGTCCTTGTGAAGGTGTGGCCTCCAATACTGCACGCAGTACTCCAGATGGGGCCTAACCAATGTCTTGTACAGAGGGATTATTACCTCCCTCTTACGACTTGTGATACCCCTACTAATGCACCCTAACACCCCCCTAGCCTTACCTACTGCTTTAGAGGTCTGCTTGGATGATTTTAGGTCATCAGTGATGATGATGCCCAAGTCTCTTTCTTCCTTTGTGACTGCTAGCAACTCCTCCCAGCCTATAAGTGGCTTCAGGGTTTCTCTTCCCTATGTGCATGATTTGCACTCTTTGCATTAAATCCAGTTGCCACTCTTCTGACCATTCTGCTAGTTTATCCAGATCTCTTCTCATTTTGCCCACCCCATCTGGCTCATCTGCTCTGTTGCAGATCTTGGTGTCATCTGCAAACAGACAAGCCTTACCCTTTAGTCCATCTGCAAGGTCACTAATGAAGATGTTGAATAGGACTGGCCCCAGGACTGATCCCTGAGGTGCCCCACTTGTGACTTGCATCTCTTCTGACTGTATACCATTTACCACCACTCTCTGTTTTCTGCCAGTCAACCAGTTTGCCACCCAGTTGACCAACTTCTGACCCACCCAGCTTATTTATCAATCTTCTATGTGGAACAGTGTCAAAAGCTTTGCTGAAGTCAAGGTAGGAGACATCAACTGCTCCCCCTTGGTCCACCACTCTGGTTACCCAGTCAAAGAACTCTATGAGATTAGTTTGACAGGACCTTCCTTTTGTAAACCCATGCTGTCTTGGATCCTGTGCCTCTATGGATTCCAGGTGTTGCACTATCCTTTCCTTAAGGAGTGCCTCCATAATCTTGCCCACTACTGAGGTAAGACTGACCGGTCTGTAGTTCCCCGCCTCCTCCC
Organism: Neoceratodus forsteri; assembly: GCA_016271365.2. Lineage (NCBI taxonomy): Eukaryota > Metazoa > Chordata > Ceratodontiformes > Ceratodontidae > Neoceratodus > Neoceratodus forsteri. Next base: position 495,354,820 of record JADMNL010000022.1, read on the forward strand.
TGCTACCACTCTTGTGGAGCGGGATCACATGAGCCCTTCTCCAGTCTTCAGGTTAGGGAGAATAAGATAGCATTCAGGAAGCATAAGGAAACACAGACGGATCAGGACAGAGAACTGTACCAGTTAAAGCAGAAGGAAGCAGGGAAGGCAGTCAGAATAGCAAAGGCCCAAATCGGGGGGAAAAGATGGCCAACTTAGTTAATAAGGGGGATAAAACCTATTATAGGTACATTAGGGAGCGAAGAAAGACCAAGGGAGGAATAGTGAGGCTTAATAAAGGGGAGGGTGGGCAGAGAGGGTCAGTGAAAAGGCAGGGATACTGAATGAATACTTCTGCTCAGTATTCACAAAAGAAGAGGAGGGGGAGGTACCCAATCCAATCAGTAGAAGCACTCTGGATGGGGGGGGGGTAGATACCAGTCCTTTCACAGAAGAAAGGGTTCTGAAAGAACTCCTAAAATTGAAGGTAGACAAAGCAGTGGGGCCCGACTGGATTCACTCCAGAATTCTAAAAGAACTAAAGGGAGAACTAGTGACACAACTGACTACCCTTTTTAACAAATCAAGGGAGGATGGTGTGGTACCTAAGGACTGGAGGAGGGTGGATGTGATTCCCCTTCACAAAAGTGGGAGCAAAGCAGAGGTAGGAAACTACAGAACTGTTAGCTTGACCTCAGTGGTAGGGAAAATGATGGAATCAGTTCTGAAAGAAAGAAAGAATTGTTGAGTACCTAGAGGCCAGCGGGGCACATGACCCAAGGCAGCATGGATTCACAGTAGGAAGGTCACGTCAGACGAATCTAATAGATTTCTTTGACTGGGTGACCAAAATAGTAGACTAGGGAGGGGCTGTGTACATGGCCTGCCTGGACTTTAGCAAGGCATTCGACACAGTCCCACACAGAAGATTAATAAATTAACCAGCCTGGGAGTGGGTCCCAGGGTGGTATCCTGGTTAAAAAATTGGCTGAACAACAAGACACACAGGGCAATAGTAAATGGAGTCCACTCCAAAGAAAGGGGGATTACTAGTGGGGTACCGCAGGATTCAGTACTGGGTCCAGTCCTTTTTGATACGTTTATAAGTGACATTGCAGAGGGACTGGAAAATTATGCTTCTTTGCAGATGACACAAAGATCTGCAACAGGGTTGATACACAAGGAGGGGTGGAAAGGATGAAAAGGGACTTGGCAAGGTTGGAGGAATGGTCAAAAGTGTGGCAGCTTAGATTCAGTGCAAAGAAGTGCAAAGTAATGCACCTGGGAAACAAAAACCCAGGGGAAGAGTACACAATGTGGTGGAGGTTTTAACAATAAAAATGGAAAGGGACCTGGGGTAGTCGTATCAGATGACCTGAAGGTAAGCAAGTAATGTGAGAAGGCAGTACTAATGGCTAGGGGGATACTGGGATGTATAGGGAGAGGCATCACCAGTAGAAAACAGGAAGTTGTTTATCCCTCTGTACAGACAGTTGGTGAGACCCCATCTAGAGTACTGCGTGCAGTTCTGGAGATCCCATCTCTGCAAGGACATAGACAGGATGGAGGCAGTCCAGAGGAGGGCAACTAAAATGGTGCAGGGTCTGCACCAGAGGCCATACGAAGAGACTAAAGGAGCTTAATATGTATACCCTTGAGGAAAAGAGGAAGGGGGGACACAGATGCACAGAAATCTGATGACAGAGAATGGCCCCGTGGCCCAACTAGTCTTCCCAACACCCTACCCCCCCCTTCTGTTATGCTTCCACCCTCTTTTCCCAACCCCGTGAATATATCCCAAGCCCTCTTGAACCCCTCCACCGTTTCAGCTGCCGCTACCTCCTCCGGCAGCTTGTTCCAAGCCTCCACCACCCTCTCTGTGAAAAACTGCCCCCTGACATTTACCTCTGTATTGCCCACCTTTCAGTTTGAGGCTATGTCCCCTCGTGTTCGCTCCCTTCTTCAATTTGAACAAGCTGTCACCCTCCACCTTATTTATTCCCTTCAGATACTTAAAGGTCTCAATCATGTCCCCCCCTCTCCCTCCTAGTCTCCAGAGGGTACAAATTAAGCCCTCTCAATCTTCTCTTATATGGTACATCCTGCATCCCTCGTACCATTTTGGTTGTCCTTCTCTGTATCCTCTCCATCAGTTCAAGATCTCTTCGTAGGTGAGGCCTCCAGAACCGCACCCCATACTCCAGATGCGGCCTGACCATGGTTCTGTATAACGGCATTAGCACCTCCCTCTTCCTGCTATTAAAACCCCTCGCAATGCAGGCCAACGTTCCATTTGCCTTTCCCACCGCCCTGCTATACTGGCTGCCCACCTTGAGGTCACACGATACCATAATCCCTGGGTCCCGTTCAGTTTCCTTCTCCTTAATCACCACCCTCCCAAGGGAGTAAGTTTTCTTCCTATTCCTCCTCCCCAGGTGCATCAGCGAGCACTTTTATGCATTAAACCTCAATTTCCAGATGTCAAACCACCTCTCTGGCCTCTCCAGGTCCCACCTCATGGCTTGCAGCCCACTAGGTGAATCCACCCTATTGCAGACCTTTGTATCGTCTGCGAACAGGCACACCTGTCCCTCCAGACCCTCGGCTAGGTCACTAACATAGATGTTAAAAAGTATTAGTCCTAGCACTGACCCCTGTGGCACCCCACTGGTCACCGCCCGTTCCCTGGAATGTGTCCCATTTACCACCACTGTCTGACTCCTTCCCTTCAACCATTTTTCCACCCACCTGGTGATCCTGAGGTCCGCCCCTAGTCTGTCCAGCTTATGCACCATTCCACCATGCGGAATGATGTTGAAGGCCTTATTGAAATCCCGATAGGTCACGTCCACTGCTTCTCCCTGTTCCACTATCTGTGACACCCCATCGAAAAACTCTCTATCAAGTTAGTCTGACAGGACCTTCCCTTGATGAAGCCATGCTGCCTGGCATCCTGCATGCCATTCATCTCCAAGTATTCTATCAACCTGATCTTAAGTAGTGTTTCCATTACCTTCTCCACCACCGAGGTAAGACTAATGGGATGGTAGTTTTTGACCTCGTCCTTCTCTCTCTCCCCATGAGGTGCAATCACCTATGCCCTCTTCCAGTCCCTTGGCACCACCCCTGTGACCAAGGACAAGTTAAACAGCCTCGCCAGATGCGGTGCCAGGGACATGATAGAAACTTTCAACTACCTCAGTGGAATCGGCAAAGTCCAAGAGAGTAGCATCTTTCAGAAAAAAATGTGCAAGAACAGGGGGACACAATTTGAAGATGGGGGGGGGGGACGGCTCAGGAGCACTGTGAGGAAGATGGAGGGTGGTGGACGCATGGAACAGCCTTCCTGAGAAGGTAGGGGGCATCAAAAACAGTGGGTGAATTCAAGAATGCATGGGACAGACATAAGGCAATTTTGGTGGGGGGTAGGAAGAAGTAGGCTGTTGGTTAACTAGGATCTGCAGCTTATCCGTTAGGTAGGGAAATGGGCAGACTAGGTGAGCCCAAGCGGTCGTTATCTACCGTCAAAATCTATGTTTACCATTTGGTAATGCATGTTATTTATTGGAGGTCATCTTGCAACAGGCTGTATTCTTCACTTAGCGTTGTTTGTGTTTTGCTTTTTATATTGATTTATATTCTTTACAGCTACATAGTGTAATTACTACTGAACGTGACAGTGAGTTGTCTTAAATAGAATACTGATGTTCAGAATATAGTGTTTTTTGCTGCCTTTTTTATATATTTATGATGTTACTGTCCCTCTTCTGTATATTAGCCAATGCCTTATATCTATATTACTTTCTGATACATCAATAATTTGAGGAAAGATCTATTCCCTGCTATCTGTACCTTTTTTATATATAGGTTTTATCTTTACATGGTTGTTGACACAACTATATATCTTTATATGTTTATTACAATTAGTAATTTTATCATTAAGGTTTTTTTTTTCTCTGTTTAACCTCCGCCATGCCTTTCTTTTACTTGATAAAATCATGGTCATTGATGTTATTTACACATTGAAGGATTGAGGAGATATGCAGGCTTTTGGTATTGTCTGATACAAAATGTATTATTGTGTATTGAGTTTTGATACCACATTATAATTTTCCGACATACTTGTCAATCGCTCTGCGTTTGGAGCACTCCCTGGTGTGTAGAGTGGTGGACTTTATTTTAGGTCAGCCGTATTTCCCTCTGCTCGCCTTAGATGGCCTATTTTCTGTTTGCACTGTGATTCTTGTTCTGTTTAATTCTATGTTTCTTGAATGCTGAGAGACATGAGTGTTGGAACATGTGTAGCTCACCTATATGCCATTATATCACTTCTGAAGGAAAGAATTGTTGAGTATCTAGAGGCCAGAAGGGCACAGGACCCAAGGCAGCATGGATTCACAGCGGAAGGTCATGCCAGACGAATCTGATAGATTTCTTTGACTGGGTGACCAAAGTAGTAGATCAGGGAGGGGCTGTGGACATGGCCTACCTAGACTTTAGCAAGGCATTTGACACAGTCCCACACAGAAGATTAATATACAAGTTAGCCAGCCTGGGAGTGGGTCCCAAGATGACAGCCTGGGTAAAGAATTGGCTGGAGAATAGGACACAGAGAGTAATAGTAAATGGAGTCCACTCCGAAGAAAGGGGGGTTATTAGTGAGGTACCGCAGGGTTCAGTATTAGGACCAGTCCTGTTCAATGTCTTTATAAACGACATTGCAGAGGGACTGGAAGGAAAAGTATGTCTCTCTGCAGATGACACAAAGATCTGCAACAGAGTTGATGCACAAGGTGGGGTGGAAAGGATGAGAAGGGACTTGGCAAGGTTAGAGGAGTGGTCAAATGTATGGCATCTTGGATTCAATGCTAAGAAGTGCAAGGTAATGCACCTGGGAAACAAAAATCCAGGGGAAGAGTACACAATGGGGGGTGAGATACTAACAACAACAAAAATGGAAAGGGACCTGGGGGTAGTCATATCAGGTGACCTAAAGGTGGGCAAGCAGTGTGAGAGGGCAGCATGGAGGGCTGGGGGATACTGGGATGCATAGGGAAAGGCAGCACCAGTAGAAAACAGGAAGTTATTATCCCTCTGTACAGACAGTTGGTGAGACCCCATCTGGAGTACTGCGTGCAGTTCTGGATACCCAATCTCCACAAAGACATAGACAGGATGGAAGCTGTCCAGAGGAGGGCAACTAAAATGGTGCAGGGTCTGCACTGGAAGGCATATGAGGAGAGACTTAAGGAGCTTAATATGTATAGCCTCGAGGAAAGGAAGGAGAGGGGGGACATGATAGAAACTTTCAAGTATCTCAAGGGAATCAACAAGTCCAAGAGGTAGCATCTTTCAAAAAGAGGTGTGCAAGAACAAGGGGCACAATTTGAAGATGAAGAAGCTCAGAGGTAATTTGAAGTATTTTTCAGAGAGGGTTGTGGATGCATGGAATGGCCTTCCGGAGGAGGTTGTGGAGTCAAAAACAGTGGTGGAATTCAAGCATGCATGGGACAGTCATAAGGCAATTCTAGGGGTTGGGGGGTAGGAAGAAGTAGGCTGCTGGTTAACTAGGATCTGCAGCTTATCCATTAGGTAGGGAAATGGGCAGACTGGGTGGCCAAGCGGTCCTTATCTGCCGTCAAAATCTATTTCTATATGTATACATTAGATTTAGTTTTTTTTTTTTTTTTTTTATATCTGCTGTTGATACTATTTTCTGTTTTGTTTTGGCTGGGTACTGCATGTCCCCTGACATTTTTTTACTTATTCATCTACCTTTGGTCTTTCCTAATGGCCAATTATTGATCTAGACCTGAAATGTCAGGGGCCTTTTATTTTTTATTTAGTTTTTGTTTACTGGGTAGGTGCACTTTTACTATTTTCAGGCACGACCCAGGAGAGTACAGAGACCTAATAAACAAATACAGATACAATTTCAAGGTAGCAATCATTGTACAGAAAGTGCAAAACATTAGTGCTAACAAAGGTGCAGTAATAGAGGCAGTCAGTAATACAAATGCAATCTTCATGTAGTGCCTGAAAAATAAAGCAGGCGACGTGCAGCGAGATTGTAGCAAGGAGAAGAGTACAATTCATTAAACAATATGGAAAGCAAGATAGTTACATAACAGTTGAACATTGTAGGAAAAGATGAGCGTAGGTAGGGAGAATAACAGGATGGAGACAGGTAGAGATATTTATGCCAGACATAGTGGGAGAAGGATAAAGAACAAGAGGAAGGTAGGAGTAGAGGCGGTGGAGGCAGGAAAATGAGAGGGGTAGAGAGTGGATTAAAGAAAGCACAATACACACATGTGGTAAGAAGAGAAAAGGAGAGAGAAAAAAGAGAGGAGAAGTAGAGGCTCTAAGAAAAAAGTACAAGTCGGAAGTCAGGTAGGACAGCAAGTGCAGGTGTCGTAACTAAGAAGTAGGCAAGAGCATGTGCTAAATCAGGTGGTGTCAAAGCAAGCACAAGAGTCGGTCCTCGGTAGATAACCCCGAAGTTCACTCTTAAATGTATTATGGGTCTTGGTCTGCCTGAGCGCCAGGGGAAGAGTATTCCAAAATTTAGGTACCATATGCCCGAAAGCACTATTGCCTTTAGAGGTGTGACATCTGGCGACTTTTAGGAGTGACTTGTCCACTGACCGAAGCCCATGAGCAGAGGTTATAGGAGTGAGTAGTGTCACAAACCCACTCGGCAGGTGAGCCCTCTACTCCCAAAGTGCCAACCTCCGAGCGCAGTCTTGTGAACAGTTAACAGAACAAGGTAACCCTCTTGTCTGTTTTTCTGGATTCGAATCAACCTTTGGTCTCAAGTTCTGGAGGGATTCAAACTGTGAACCTCTTGTTAGCGTACCCAGTGTACAAGCTCAGATAATTCTGTCTTGGGGGCCAGATATCTTTGCCTGTGGGCACCTAACCAGGTGTACAGAAATGAATCCTTAAAAACTGTAATAAAAGACCTCAGATTTAAAACACTTACCTTTTTCCAGTTTGGTATCGCCATTCAAGCTTATGTACAGTGTCTGCTTTAAACATATATACTCTACCTGTAAAGGAAAGAAAATCAAAGACAGACCAAGTAAGCTCTAAAAATAGAGTTTGTCTAACATGGATAAAAAAATATGTAACACACAAAATACAGAACTATTGTATCACAAGACAAATCTCTTAAAACAAGTTTTAACAGTGCAATTCCTACTACAGTACTTAGATTTGTCTCTCCCTCTAAATACCTGCTTAAAGTGCTCACAGATGTTTCTTTGTCAGAGTCCAGATATAAGTGTCTTTGAAGGAAAACAGAATAATGTTTAAAAACTGGTTTTCCCCACCTGTTTGCATGAGGTCAACTAGCTCTTCCCTGTCAGAATATATAAAAAAATATATATCTATATAAAAACGGGATGTCTTTTCCAAGTATTAAATTCTGCAACCTCAGAATAACTCATGTTCTTCAAATTACTCTCTTTGCTCTTATGATGAGCTTCCCCCTTCCAGGACATGAAAGCATCTTTTATGACTTAGCACTAAAACGTCACAACCTGCTCTTCTTCCTCTAAGCGTTATCAAAGTTTATGATTTTCCCTCTTGGCAACTACAGCTATAATTAACTTAGACTGTAATTCGCTTCGGGCCTTCCAGGTAACACCTTGTATCTAAAACCTATGTTTGTATGTCATACTCACATGCTGTTTCAGCATTTCTCAAGCGAGACGGTCCATAATCCCCTGTATCGTTTTTTGTTAATATAAAAATTATCAGAACCAGCTGTCCAAGTGTCACAGTTCCTCCCCACCTAGACTGAATTTGGGGGCTTTATCCCCTGCATGGGATGAGCTTCCCAAATCAGTTCACTCCTCATAGACCCTAGACAGCCCATCTGAGTTCTGATTTTTGGCTCCAGCCCTATGTACGATTGTCATGTCATACCCTTGCAAAGCAAGACTCCATCTTAGCAATCTACCATTGTTCTTTCCCATCTGTGTCAGCCAAACCAGGGGGTTGTGGTCAGTCTGCACCACAAAATGCTGCCCATATAAGTATGGCTCTAATTTCTTTAGGGCCCACACTATGGCAAGACTCTCCTTTTCCACCGTGGAGTATGCTTGCTCTCTGGGAAGTGACTTCCTACTCAGGTATACTACTGTGTGATCTGTCCCTTGGCTGGATGTCTGACTCAGTACTGCCCCATTACCCACGTCTGAGGCATCAGTCTGAACTATAAAGGTTTTGCTAGAGTCAGGACTTGTCAAAACAGGAGCACTGCACAGTGCCTCCTTTAGCTTGGAAAAGGCTTCCTCGCAGGCTGGGCCCCAGGTAATTTTCTTGGGCATCCTTTTCTTTGTCAGGTCAGACAGGGGAGCAGCCAGGGCACTGTAATTGGGTACAAATTTTCTGTAGCACCCTGCTGTCCCTAGAAAACTCCTGACCTGCTTCTGTGTTTCTGGTCTGGGCTCGCCTGAATTACCTCTATCTTTATTTGGTTAGGATGGAGCTGTCCCCGGCCTACCACATGCCGGAGGTATGCCACTTCTCCCATGGCCACCTGGCACTTTTCAGCGTTGACAGTGAGCCCGGCCCTCTGTATCCTGCCCAGCACTTTCCTAAGGTGGGATAGGTGTTCCTCCCAGCTGGTACTAAAGATGGCAGTGTCATCCAGGTATGCCATGGCGTACTCCTCAGCACCATTTAACACCTGGTTCACCAACCTTTGGAAAGTGTCCGGGGTGTTCTTCATTCCGAAAGGCATTACTTTAAACTTAAATAAGCCTACTGGAGTGATGAAGGCCAACCTCTCTCTAGCTCTGTCAGTTTTACCTGCCAGTACCCCTTGGTCAGGTCAATAGTTGTAAGGTAGGTCGCGCGCCCCCCCCCCCCCCAAAAAAAAAAAACTTGTCCAGGAGTTCGTCCATCCAGGGCATCGGGTGGGCGTCTGACTTCGTGGCTACATTCAGTCCACGATAGTCCACACAGAAACGAGTCGAGCCATCTGGCTTGGGCACAAGGACTACAGGTGAGGCCCAGGGGTTGTTGGATCTCTGGATTGCCCCTAAATCCAGCATCTCCTCCACTTCCCTCCTAATGTCCTTTTGGACAGCCTCTGACACCCGGTATGCTGTCCGCCATATGGGTGTCTGTGTCCCTGTCTCCACATCGTGAGTCGCCAAAGGGGTTAGTCCAGGCTTGGCACTAAACAATGGGACAGAGTCTGCTAAAACCTCCCTTACTTTCTGGATCTGGTCCGGGGCCAGCTGGGGAGACAATTTTACTGCCTCCACAGAGGACTTCCGCTTACTTTCTTCCAGCAAGTCGAGAAGGGGGTCTCCTTCGTCCGTCCCCTCCCCAGGACTACACACTGCAAACACCCATGTCAGCCCTATTTGCATATGGCTTCATCATGTTGACATGGTACATCCTTTCTGTCTGTCTACAGTCAGGTAACTCCACAATGTAGTTCACGTCATTTACCTTCATAACCACTTTGTACCGTCCTGCACACTCAGCTTGCAGCTTGTCTTTCCGGACTGGAGTAAGGACCATGACTTCTTGACCCACCATGTACGCGTGAGCTCTGGCTCTGCGGTCGTACCACACTTTTTGTTTCTGTTGGGCAGCTGCCAGGTTGCTCTGGGCTGAACCCAGAAGCTCCTTCAGCCTTTCCCTAAACCTAAGGACGTAATCCACAATGGGAGTTCCCTGGGTGGCGTGCTTGCCTTCCCAGTCCTCCCGGAACAAGTCTAGGGGCCCACATACCCGGCGTCCATATAAGAGTTTGAAGGGGGAAAATCCTGTTGGCTCTTGGGGCACCTCCCTGTATGCAAACAGGTGGGGAAGGTATTTCTCCCAGTCCCTCCCATGCTGTTCAGCAAACGCCCGGAGCATTGACTTTAGGTACCATTAAATCTTTCCACAAGCCCATTGGCTTGTGGGTTATACGGTGTCGTGCATCTCTGCACCACCCCACACTTCTCCCATAAACATTTCATCAGGTCCGACATGAAGGAACCCGCTCGATCGGTGATTACCTCCTGCGGAAACCCAACACGGGAGAAAATCCCAAGTAAGGCATCTGCCACTTTGTTCGTCCTCAGTGAGGGTAGGGCGACTGCCTCTGGGTACCGGGTGGCATAATCCACCACAGTCAGGATGAATCTCTTCCCTGAGGAGCTGGGGGTATTTAAAGGCCCCACAATAGCCATTCCCACCCTCTGGAATGGCTCCTCTACTATGGGCAATGGAATCAGGGCAGCTTGGGTCTTCTTGCCCGCCTTCCCTATTTCTTGGCACCGGTGACAAGACCTGCATTTCTCCTTCACCTCCTGGGTGAAGTTAGGCCAGTAGAAATTCTGGGTTAACCGCTGCGTAGTCCGGCGTGATTACCAGATGACCAGACAAGGGAATGTCATGTGCAATTTTGAACAACTGCTCACGATACCCCTGGGGAACGACAAGCTGCCTGCCTATCATCCCTCCCTCTTTCTGTACTGCCTGAGTATACATAAGTCCATTTTCCCAATAAACCTTATGTCTGCTGTCACCTCCCTGTGCTCCATCAGAGTCTGCCCAAGCCCTCAGATTCTCTAAACTAGGGTCACTCCTCTGAGCAGCTGCAAACCCCTCACACATTCCCAAGGCATGGGACAGGTCCCCTTCAGTCACTAAACTAGGGTTCCTAGCACTAGCGTCGGGGCACTCGGGATCACTGTCAGTCCCCACCCTCTGACAATGGGTCACCCCTCCCTCTTCTGAGTAACCCTCTGTAGCTGTGTGGTTACTTGCTACTGGGGAAATTTCTACCCCCTCTTCATTAATCTCCATATCAGGAGACACAGGCTGGGGGACCAGCCTCTCAGTGGTTTCCACAATGGCTTCTGCGGGGTTCAGGGAACTACAATTTTCCCTTGCCACTTGGCTATGGGTAACTGCACATACCATCCCTTGTTTGAGATTATTGCCCAGGATCACAGCCACTGTTAAGGTTTTGGCTACAGCCACCTGTTGCACAGTTCCCCCTGTTTCACCCCGGTCTAGGAGAACACTAGCGAGGGGCAATGTTTTTCGCCTCACCAGTGAAGTCCTGTACAGTGACATATTTATTGGGTATAAACTGACCAGGCTCTATCAGATCCCTCTTTACCAAGGTCAGGGATGCCTCGTGTCCTTAACCCCTGCGTCTGTACACCATTCACCATGACTGGGTGCATGTGTTCCCTCATGTTTACTGGCATGCTTCAAGGGACACACAAACAACCCACTTCTTTTCTAGCACCTGGTTGTGTATTATTGTTTGCCTTTTTGGGACACTGTCTGGCAATATGCCTAGTTTCTTTACACAATCAACATTAATTTCTTCTCTGAGAAATCTTTTTTCTGAAACCTGTGGCTAACTGGTTTCGGTGGAGGCAGTGAGGGTTTTAGCTGCCCTGAAGGCGCGCTTTTCCCTTTCTGCGCTGCAACACCTGCCCCATTCGCTCTCAGAGCAGGTCTGCTCTTGGCGTAGCGGTCCGAGAGTTAAGCAGCCTCTTGCACTGTTTTGGGCTTGGTCCTCCAGCCAGGTTTTCAGCTCTGCTGGGCACGCCCAGAAAAACTGTTCTAACAGAATCACATTTTCAATTTTATCAACAGAGTTTGCCTCAATTCCTTCTCACCAGCATTTTAAAAAACTGACGTCGTTTCGTGGCTAGCTCCTCATAGCTCATGTCAGGGCTTCTCCTGAGCTTACGGAATTTAGCTCTTTATGATTCAGCAGTTAATTCAAATTTCTTTAACAGTGCAGCTTTAAGTTTGCTGTAATCATCACTGTCCTCTTTGTCCATTTGACCCAATGCATCCCAAGCATTCCCGGTAAGTAGCAGGGATAGCTGGAAGCTCCAGGAGACTCTAGGAATTTTAGCCTGAATACAAACTTTTTCAAAAGAATTTTAAAAAAGGCATCCATATCCTCCCCCTCTTTAAACTCGGCTATTAATGTGGAATTCAATTTGTAACCCAGTCCTGCAGTCCCAGTTAAACCCAAGCCACTTACCTGCTCTGGTGCCGCTGGTCGGAGTCATAGCTTCTCCAGTTCACGTTGCCTCTGGCGCTCTTCTCTCTTCTCTGCAGCTCGCTGGCGCTCATGCTCCTCACGGTCTGCCTCCCTCTGTTCTCGCTCTGCCTCACGGTGTTCTCACTCTGCCTTCTCTTCTTCAGTTCGCTGGCGCTCATGCTCCTCACAGTCTGCCTCCCGCTGTTCCCGCTCTGCCTCTCGTCTCTCTCATTCTGTCTTCTCCTGGAACTCCAGCTCCATCCTGTGCAACTCAGTTTGCAGCCTGAGTACTTCTGGATCCTGGATACTGGTAACCTTCCCCCTGCTGCTGTGGCCCTTCACTGACAGTGGCCCTGTTGTCGTCCTCATCGGATCTGGACACTGCACTGGCCACTAGCCCTGCCACACTCGAGATTTGGTCCTTTTCAGTCACTGTCTGTGACTCGCTGCTCTGGGTATCTGCTACCATTGGGGCATCTGTGAGGTTCTGCTTGCTGGCTTTCACCGCAAATGGGACTCCTCTGTCCCCGCACAACTGCTTTAAGGAGTCTATATTGTGCCTGCTGTAGTCGAAAGTCCTCTTCTTTCCTCACTACTGCTACTCTGACTTGCACTTTAGAAAAAAAATAAAACGGGTAGGAACTTGACTGTACGCCAAGTGATATAGTTCTGTTTCCTTTTTGAAAATAAATCACTGCCTTTTTCTTTCTTTGCAAGTGAGCTTACGGTCTCAGCTGACACACTGACCAATACAAGCTTGTAATACCAAAATTATGCCACCACTGCCTACCAATCTGTCACAAGCCCACTCAGCAGGTCAGCCCTCTACTCCCAAAGTGCCAACCTCAGAGCGCAGTCTTGTGAACAGTTAACAGGACAAGTTAACCCTCTTGTCTGTTTTTATGGATTCGAATCAACCTTTGGTCTCAAGTTCTGGAGGGATTCAAACTGTGAACCTCTTGTTGGCATACCCAGTGTACAGGCTCAGATAATTCTGTCTTCAGGGGGCTAGATATCGTGGCCTATGGGCACCTAACCAGGTGTACAGAAATGTATCCTTAAAAACTGTAATAAAAGACCTCAGATTTAAAACTTTCCAGTTTGGTATCACCATTCAAGCTTATGTACAGTGTTTGCTTTAACCATATATACTCTACCTGTAAAGGAAAGAAAATCAAAGACAGACTAAGTAAGCTCTAAAAATAGAGTTTTACTAAAATAGATAAAAAAAAATATGTAACACATAAAATACAGAACTATTATCACAAGACATACAGATCTCTTAAACAAAACAGGTTTTAACAGTGCAATTCCTACTACAGTACTTAGATTTGGTTCTCCCTCTAAATACCTGCTTAAAGTGCTCAGATGTTTCTTTGTCAGAGTTTAGATAGAAGTGTCTTTGAAGGAAAACAGAATAATGTTTAAAAACTGGTTTTCCCCACCTATTTGCATGAGGTCACCTAGCCTCCTTGTCAGAATATATATATATATATATATATATATATATATATATAATAATGTACATTTCTATATATCTATCTATATATAAAAACGGGATGTCTTTTCCAAGTATTAAATTCTGCAACCTCAGCATAACTCGTGTTCTTCAAAAGACTCTTTGATCTTATAAGCTTCCCCCTTCCAGGACATGAAAGCATCTTTTATGACTTTGCACTAAAACATCACAGCCTACTCCTTTTCCTCTAAGCATTATCAAAGTTTATGATTTTCCCTCTTAGCAACTACAGCTATAAATAACTTAGTCTGTAATTCGCTTCGGGCCTTCCAGGTAATACCTTGTATCTAAAACCTGTGTGTGTGTGTCATACTCACAAGCTGTTTCAGCATTTCTCGAGAGACAGTCCATAACCCATTTTATATTACAAAAAATTATGCAGTGATCAGAACCAGCTGTCCAAGTGTCACAAGTAGCACATCCAGAGATTTCGGTACATTTAGCCTAAGGATAGAATCAATTGGGGAGCCGAGGTAGTAATGCCTAAATGCAGAAGGGGAGAGCCACCCGAGGTCAGCATATAGCTTACAACTGTGCTTTAATCATGTGGCCAAGGATGCGTATCGGCATATGTTGTTGTAAATAACATTCCACTTCAGGAGGGATGTTTTCTGAGCAGCCACAAGGACAGGCGTACAGTAGGTAAGGGAAGGAAGTAGGATTCCCTTGGCAATGGTGAGTTTAGCATATGGCGTTAGCATGTAGCTTGTCTTGTAAGCAGCTCCCAGCTTATTATTTACTGCTTTGCAGGTGGATTGGATGTGTAGGTTAAAATCCAGGGATTGGTCCAGCATAATCCCAAGATAATTGAAAGATGACACGTATTCAAGTACGGTTCCTTCTAGGTCATGTACAATAAGAGATGAAGGACCAGTTCTGAGCTTAGCAGCCGAGCCTAGAGCCGTTTTCTTGGCATTTAGAACCAATTTATGGTTGTGGAGCCAGTTTTGAATATTCTTGAAATCAGAGGGCAGAGTTTAGGATCTTGCTTCCAGAGGGTTCCTTCAGTAGGTCATCACATATAGTACTGGTGCCACCTAGCATCGGGCCGCATGGCAGACTTTTCTAGCAGTCCTCACGCCCTCCCTCCAGTTCTTTCCCGCCATCGCCTCATGTCAGTCGCATTGCAGACTTCCATATAGCGATAGTCGTGAAAGTGTCTTGTGTCAGATTTTCCTTCATTAAAAATTCTTCCTTTTTTCATCCTCTTCATTGATGTCTTCACCTAAGAAGAAGTGCTTGTCCTGTGGCACGCAGATCCCGCACAAAGACGGTCACCTCAAGTGCACCCTCTGTTTTGGCCCAGACCACCCTGTCTCCTCCTGCCCGGAGTGCTAGACCTTCAACCAGGCCACGAAGAAAAGGAGGCAGCAGGCTTTGGAGGCCCATCTCTCAAAAGCCCGCTTGGCTTCTCTAGAGAAGAACATGGACCGTTTGAGAGAGTCCTCGGCAGATAAATCTTCTCCATAGAAGAAGCACAAGGAGAAGTCTAGTCTCACCAGAAAGCTACCTTGGCCAGATTAGAGGCCTGGGTCCAGGCCATGGATCCCTTGACCTTAAAGGAGGAACTTGTCAAGGATCTTCGCCTCTGCAAGTTCTCTTGTAGGCATGCTTTTCGGGCCACATACGACTCGGTCAGTTCTGTGGCACGCACCTCGGCAGCTGCCGTTGCCCTTAGGCTGCATTCCTGGTTTAGCCTTTCTGGACTTGCTAATGAGGTGCAGTCTGCGATTCAAGATGCCCCCTTCAGGGTCTTGATACTCTTTGGTGGAGACACCAAAGACATTATCACTGACTTGCAGGACAGAGGTCTTGCCCTCAGGTCGGTGAGGTCCATGTACCGATCGGGCAACCAACAGCAGCCCTTTCGGAAAAGGAATTGGAGGCGGAGAAAGCAAGCCCCGGCATGCCACCAGGGAAAACGTAAGGCCGCGGGTACTGCCACCCCTTCTGCCTCCCAAGAACCAGAGACGAGCAGGGGGTCTTCCCTCTGAACGTCCAGCCACTTCCTGACTTCCCATCCCCACTGCCTCCTCAGTGGGAGCAGGTGGGGTTCACCTGCCACGCGCAGGAGTGGAGGGCGATCACCTCCGACGAATGGGTCCTGCAGCTAGTGTCCGTTGGACACACCATAGAGTTTCTAGACTTTCCTCCAGAAACTCCACCAAAAAGATCCTCCTACTCAAGAGACCAGGCTCTTCTCGTCTGAGAAGAGGTGAACAGTCTCTTGCTCAAGGAAGCAATAGAGCACGTTCCAGCATAATAGAATATTTCTAAGCTGTCCACTTTTTTGTAGAAATTATATAAACAGTATTACTGTAATATTGTATTTGATGCTGGTATGTTTTAAAGGGGCATATAAATTGTGTTAGGGTTTATTTGCATATTTATGCTGGCTACTCTACTATTATGATGATTATTATTGTCTTATTCATAATAGCATATTTTTTTACAACTGTTTTTAGGTGACATATATTAAATTACAATTTAAGGAACACAGGTTGTAGTACCATATCTATCCCTGAAGATGTTCTGTTGAGCGAAACCAGTCGGATTGTTTGGTGCTGGGTAGTGTGAGTACGGCTGCTGTTACCACTATATGTCCTTTTTCATTCATTAAAACTGTGAAATTTTGTATCACAAGACATATGGTGATCTCCTTTTTTGTTTTTCTTGGATGTCATTTTGAAGTGAGCACACATACTCTTGAGCTGTTTTGTTTGGTTCTCTACGTAATTCGAACTGTGCTTAGTGACATCTGAATATTTGTATTAAGGACAGTGGATTTTAAGAGAGAGGTTACATTATAGCTGTGTGATGGTTTTTGTCTAGATCGGCGGTCCTTTTTCATTTCTACCGGGAAATGTCCTCCGGGGAAGCAGCCAGTACAAATAACACTACTACCAGGCTTTTTTGCAGTACACTGTTTAGTTCTCTTGATCATTCTGAACCTTTTTTTTTTTTTTTTTTTTACGATTTGAGACGCCAGCAATGAACAATAGTGAGCCTGATAAGCTGACTGAAAACATCAATGAAAGTGTCCCTGTTCCGAATGTTCATACTATTTACCTAGAATTGGAGAAATGTGTTTTAAGAGCCAGACGAATTTATTAGAATCTGACTAGCCTACAAGTGTATGAAGAAGCTAAAAGATTTCCGAGAGGGTTACGAGTGATTAAATGGCCAGGATATGGACTTGATGATGAAGTCTTTTATGCAGACTGGGTGGAACAAATGCAGACTGCTTCAATGTTATTTATGTGCTGTATTATAAGTGACTATCTGAGACAACAGAAGAATGTTGGACCCTTATTGCAAGAGTTAGAAGCTCAATTTCTTGCATATAAAGAAAATGAGAACTGTAATGAATGCAAAATTAAATTAAAGGTGGCACTGAAGAAACAAGTCGACAGGATTCGGGCTATAAAAATTAGAATATTTGAGCGAGACCGCTTAGATTATTTACATGGGCGAGTATTCACATGGACAGGTGCAAATAAAACCCCGAAGAGAAGAAATACTAGAATAACAAAGGGCATAAATCTTTTCTTAAGTCCAACACTGGTCGTCCCCCGGTTCAATTTCTGATTCAGAGGTAGAGTGAAAACTAATCAGGAGAGGATATGTCGGGAACCAGCAGCCAGCCGAGAAGGTAGGTGAGATTTGCAGGAAGCAGAGAACAAGGAGGGGCGGTTGCAGGAGAGCAAAGACGAGGAGCAACACAGGTTTACCAGATAAGGAAACAAGTACAGAAAACTATGAAAGGCAAGAGGAATTAGGAGTGAATGTTGTGAATTTATCCAGATATGCCTTCTCGCAAGCATAGTTGGCAGTACTCAAAGGTTTGAGTTTCATCCCTACTTATAAACCAAGTAAGTTTGACCTCTATCTTGATTTAAAAAAAACTTATGAGGACGTTAAATCTTAAAGTGCATCTCAATAAGAGAAACATGGGGTTTCTAGAAATTACTCCACCAAATGAAACATCAGCGAAGAATGACATTACACATTCTATTGAACTGAGGGGGGATTCTTCTGAACATGCTAATTATGTAGGTAAAAATTGTGGCCTGCAAGTTTTCAAGCCGCGATCTACATTTAGTCCATTCCCGGGTAGTGTGGTTATGACTTTTGAGGAACTATGTATAGGGGACATGGAAAAGCTCTTGGAGACAGTTCCTTGTGGTAAATTTTATAACATCACAAATGAAGAAAGAGACTCATTGAAGGAATTGGAGAATACCATGGATATAACAATTAAGCCGGGCTGATTTTGGGGGGGGGGGGGTGTTAATACTGATGATTATGTGAAGGAAATAATGAGACAATTGTCTAATGATCAGTTTTATATATTATTGGATAAGGATCCCACACAAGTATTCAAACAACCAATAGATTTGGTTTTGAATGAGGCACACCTACAAGGCATTATTTGTGATGAGACCTTGGATTTCTTACAGGTGTCACACCCAGTCCATCCAGCCATCAGCGCTCTGCCCAAAGTACACAAGAGGCTGGAAAATACCCCCTGGTAGGCCCATAGTGTCTCAATAAGTGAGCCAATAGCAGATACTATCACAATATGTAGATGCCCATATTAGGGACATTGTTAAAAAATTACCATCTTATATTAAAGACACCAGAGAGATTTGGGGCATACAGGGGGATCTCCAGTTGGAGCAGGAATGGATTTTGGTCTCTCTGGACATATAGAGTCCTTGTATGCCAACATACCACACGATGGTGGTTTAAGGGCAGAGCATGGATGGCTGGACTGTGCTACAAACCTGGGTGACAGTCAGAAGGATTTCCTCATCAAACTATCAGAATTGGTATTAACCAAAAATACCTTTATATTCTAGGGTAAACACCATCTCCAAGTAAAGGGAACCGCAGTGGGGGCTACTTTTGCCTCCAATTATGCAAATCTTTACTTGGGACAGTGGGAAAGAGTATGTTTATGAAAAAAATATTTTTTTATGATTTCATTGATCTTTGGAGACGATATATTGACGATGTGTTGATGGTGTGGTGGGGGTCGTTATTACAGCTGGAGGCATTTGTAGCATATTTGCATAACAGCAGTCAGCATATACGATTCAGTGTTGAAGCACTTACTAATAGAGTAATGTTTCTAGATTTGCAAATAAGTACAGGATGGGACAATAAAAACTGAATTGTATAGGAAACCAGTTGAGAAAAGAACAATTTTTACATGCCTTGAGCTGTCACCCCCGCCGCACCATCAACAACATTCCAAAGTCACAGTTTATGCGTCTCAAAAGAAATTCCAGCCTGGAATCAGACTTTCAGAGGGGTACTGTTGAAATGACTGATAGATTTATTTCAAGAGGTTATGCAAAAACAGTAGTGGTGCAAGCTCAAGAATCAGTAAAGAATATGCAGAGGGAAGATCTACTTGGATATAAAGAGAAAACCAGAACAGAGGATGGTAGAATGAATTTTGTGACCCCATATAGTTCTATTTCGGGGAAGGTTAGGGAGATTCTAGAGAAGAATTGGCATGTGTTACAGGTGGAGCCAGCCTTAAAAGAGATCAGTCAGGTTCATCCACGACAGGTGTATAAAAGAGGTAGGAACCTGGGAGATTTGTTGGTGCATTCTTTCCAGCCAAAGGTGGCGAAGCAACATAACAACCAAAAGTTTTATTTATTTATTTTTACTTGTGGCTATTGCAAGTTTTGTACACACTCTATATAACAAACACAATTCACTACAGTTAATCAGAGTAAGGTCTATGATATTAGACAGTTTCTTAACTGTTCCTCTGAAAATATGTACTTAGCAACATGTGTATGTAGTGCATTCTATATAGGGAAAAACATCAACAAAAAATTAAAAGATTTGTAACCATTTGAGTGATATTAGATGCCAAGTGGAAAATAATGCACTGTATAGGCGCATACACAAGGCTGGTCTCTCCCATAGATTTAAATTCTGTGGAATTGAGAAAATCCAGTTGGGTCCAAGGGGTGGTGATATCAATGTAAAAACACTACAGAGAGAAGCTTTCTGGATTTATGAGCTTGGAGCACTACAATATCCTGGGCTGAATGAAGCATTTGATTCATCCCCTTTTTTGAATAAGAAGTGAAAGTCTGGGGGTAGCCTGTTATGTAATTTTTCTCAGAATATGACTTACATTTTTCCCCTATGAATTAGTGAAATATACTGTGTCTGTTTTTTCTAAAAACATGTTCCAGCATGTTATATAGAGCATATGTATATGTAAAAAATCTCTCTTTTTGGACTGCTGCTTTAATATTGAATTAAGGGTTGGTCTTTTTAATATTTTGTAGGGAACTTGTTTTCTACATGAAATAAGTGTCAGCATAATAGAATATTTCTAAGCTGTCCACTTTTTGTAGAAATTATATAAACAGTGTTACTGTAATATTGTATTTGATGCTGGTATGTTTTAAAGAGGCATATAAACTGAGTGTTAGGGTTTATTAGCATATTTATACTGACTACTTTAACTAGTATTATAATAATTATTTATCCTATTCATAATGATGGGCAGACTGGGTGGGCCAAGTGGTCCTTATCTGCCGTCAAATTCTATAACAGCATATTTTCTACAACTGTTCTTAGGTGAGATAGATAATGTAATATTGGCACTAGGTGTTTTTTAATTATAAAGTGGCTTAGTTGTGTGTATCACTTTAATTAAATTACTATTTAAGGAACACAGGTTGTAGTACCATGTTGATCCCTGAGGAGGCTCTGTTTAGCAAAACTGGTCGGATTGTTTGGTGCCAGGTAGTGAGTACATCTGCTGTTACCACTATATGTCCTTTTTCATTCATTAAAACGGTGAAATTTTGTATCACAAGACATTTGATGCCCTCCTTTTTTGCTTTTCTCGGCAAAGGGGAAAGGTGTTTTACTCCCACTTTTTCTGGTTCCAGAAAAGACAGGGGATTTCAGACCCATACTCGACTTAAGCAACTTAAACTAGTTTGTAGAGTACAAAACATTTCGGATGCTGACTCTCCAGTCTCTCCTTCCACTCCTTCTGGGGAACCATTGGTTGTGCGCTCTGGACATGCAGGATGCTTACCTGCACATCCCCATCTTCCCCAGCCACCGCCAGTTCCTGCAGTTTCAGTTCCAGGGGGAACACTTCCAGTTCCGTGCACTCCCCTTTGGCCGTTATTCGGCACCCCGGGTGTTTACCAAGTGCCTGGCAGTGGTTGCGGCCTTCTTATGCCACAGGGGCATTGCGGTTTTCCCTTACTTGGATGACTGGCTGATTTCAGCCCTGACCAGGGACTCTTTACTAGAGGCTCTTTCCTTCATTTTGGGCCTATTCGACAGGCTAGGGATTACTGTCAATATTCCCAAGTCTTCTATGAACCCGGTCCAGAAACTTCAGTTCATTGGGGCAGTTTTGGATACGGTCCATTGCAGTGTCTTCCTCCCTCCAGACAGAGTGGTGACACTGATCTGTCAGGCTTCCAAAGTGGCTTCTTCCAGAAACATCCTGGCCCAGGAGATCCTGTGCCTTCTTGGCCTGATGGTGGCCTCCATCACCACTGTTCCCCTTGCGAGGCTCCACATGAGTCACTCAGTGGTCCCTGCGCGTGCAGTGGGATCAACTCGTGGACGACCTGGACCATCCGGTACTGGTGGTCTCAGCAGTTCAAAAAGAATTGCTTTGCTGGAGGGATCCCTGCAATCTTTCTTTGGGTCTTTCCTTCAGGAACCCAGCTCCCTCTGCATTCCTGACCATGGATGCCTCGAACATGGGTTGGGGAGCACATCTAGGGGAGAACCAAGCCCAAGGACTGTGGTTCAGTTTGGAGATTTCATTACATATCAATGTTCTGGAGATGAGGGCTGTCCTGTACGTCTTACAGGCCTTCCAGACCCTCCTTCTCAAGGGCTCACTGCTGATCCAAGTGGGCAACATGTCTGTAGTTTAGTACCTCAACAAACAAGGAGGAACCCGCTTGTATCCCTTGTGCAGGGAAGCGATGTGCTGGACCACCCAGTTCCACACCCACAATCTGGCCCCCTCGTCGCCGTGCATGTACCAGGCGTACTAAATGTCCTGGCAGACAGTCTCAGCAGATCTCGGACCCTAGCTCACGAGTAGGGAATTGCATCAGGAAGTGGCAGAATCCATCTTCTTACATTTGGGGTGTCCAGAAATCTGCCTTTTCGCCTCAAGATTCAACTCAAAACTTCCCAGTTTTTGCTCGCTCGTTCCAGGGCATGGTGCTTTCTGGCACGACGCGCTCTCTCTCTTGGACTGGGACATTTTTATATGTCTTCCCTCCATTTCTCATTCTCCAGAGGGGGGTCCTCAAACTCCAAACAGAGGGAGCCAAAATTATTCTCATCTCTCCTCTCTGGCCAAGACAGATCTGGCTCCTGCTCCTGCAGCAGCTCTCCAGGGAACCACCGGGTTCCACTTCCAGTGACTCATGACCTCCTGACTCAGGATCAAGGTCGACTGCTACATCTGGGGCTCAGGACTCTGCATCTTCATGCATGGCTCCTGCAGACATAGCGATCTCTCGCTTTGGGGTCTCCTCCTGGGTTGCTCAGGTCCTCATCGAGGACAAAAAACCCTCTACTCGTTTCACTTATGCTGTGAAGTGGAAACTGTTTTCCATCTGGGCGACCGCCAAGGGTTGGAACCCCCTTCTCATGCTCTGCCCCTCAGGTCATGGAATACCTCCTTTACCTGTCAGACTCCGGTCTTTCATATTTGTCGTTTGAAGTTCCACCTTTCGGCTATTTCGTCGTACCACGAGCTAGTGGATGGTAAACCCGTGGCTCAGTTGGAAGTCTCAAACCTTTCTGAAAGGGATTCTTCATCTGAAACCCCCCATCTGCAGCCCAGCTCCTCCTTGGGACTTGAACTTCGATTTGGAAAAGCTCACACTTCCTCCTTTTGAGCCGGCTATGAGCTGTGATTTGCGCTTCCTTTCCTGGAAGGCATTGTTTCTGGTTGCCATCACGTCAACTTGAAGGATTTTGGAGCTTCTTGCTCTGGTTGGTTTGGTTTGTAAGGAGCCCTATCTGATTTTCAACAGGGACAGGGCGGTCCTCAGAAGTAATCCAAAGTTTCTTCCCAAGGTGGTGTCAGAAGCCATGCTGAACCAATCAGTACAGCTTCCTGTGTACTATCCATCCCCCTCTAACAGAGGTAAGGCACTGCTCCGTACTGTGGACGTACATCGGATGATTCGGTGTTACATGTACCGGACTAAAGAATTCCGTAGCTGCGATCAGCATTTTGTTTCTTTTGCCCCTAGATCGAAGGGCAAACTGGTTTCTAAGCAGGGCCTTTCCAAATGGTTAGGCAACTGTATTAGGTATTGTTAGCAGAAGTATGAAAAACCTCTGCCTGGTACCATTAGAGGTCATTCTGCTAGGAGCAAGGCTGCTTCTGCTGCCTTTTTGCAAAATGCCTCTGCGGCTGATATCTGTGCTGCAGCCACTTGGAGTTCTGTCCATACCTTTGCCAGACACTACAGTCCGGACATTGCTTCTAGGCGGAGGGCTGGTTTTGGCCTAGCTGTGTTACAGGGCCTTCTGTCCTAAACTGGGTCCTATCTGGATTCTAGTATCTGTTAATTATTTTTCTTCCTCCCTGGTTTCGCTCGGTCTCTCTTTGGAGGGACTGCTTGGGACTCTGTCCTATAAGTGATAACCTACTGAAGGAACCCCTCTCGAAGAAAGGTAGTACAGTTACATAGAAACTTACCATAACAGTAGATCTTTGAGGGAGGTTCCTTCAGTATGTCCTATTTCTCCCTCCCTCCTTCCCCTCATTTTATTTCTTACAGGGTCTCCAAATCCTGTTCGCTCCTGCTGTTGGGCCTCTTCCTGGCTCCGGTGGGAGAACTGGAGGGCGGGCGTGGGGACCGCCCACTGTATACAGTCACGCTGACGTCTGTCATGTGATGTCGGGTGGGCGGTCCCCCGTCAGGGATTGCTAAAAAAAAGTCTGCCGTCGGCCCAATGCCAGGTGGTGCCAGTCCTGTAAGCGATGACCTGCTGAAGGAACCTCTCTCGAAAATCTACTGTTATAGTAAGTTCCTATGTAACTGTACTTTATCAATTTTGGTATCTCTGGTACATATGACAAGATCAGCATATAAAAGGGATGAGCAGTTTACCAGGGCACCAGGAACATTCTTAATAAATAATGAGAAAAGAAGCGTCCACAGGATAGAGCCTTGGGGTACCCCAACCTTTATTGACTCACAGTCAGATACAGCAGAGTGAAATTTCACCATTTGCCATCTACCAGACAGGCAGCTGCTAAACCAGTCTACAGCTGGAGAGGAGAAACCCATGTTTAGCAGCCCAGCCAGGAGTAAGGGGTGGTCAACCAGGTCAGAAGCCTTTGTTAGGTCGATAGACTGCACCGGTAAGGTAACCCTCGTCCGTATTGGCAAGTATATCAGAGGTGAGTTTTAGCATGGCTGTAGAGGTGTTGTGGTTCTTTCTGAAACCATGTTGGGCATCAGAAAGCACCTTAAATTTTGTGAGGAATTCAATTGTTTGATTTGCCACAACTTTTTCAAGCAGTTTGGACAGGACCGATAGAATAGCAATTGGGCAGTAATTGTTTATTTCTAGGGACATGGATATGTTGTTCATCCACACTTTCTGGCAGGTATCCTTGCCGCTTTAATTCTTGCCGGAAGGTCTTCAAGCTGGCTCCTCCCACCCACCCGGGTGGTAAAACTCTCGGCTCCGCCCCATGACGCCAGATCTTCCTTACCGCTTGGAAGCTCAGGTTCCCTCCTTAGCGCTCTGCGTTTTATACTGGATCCTAACTCTTGGTTCGTCCGAAATTGGTTTTGAAGTTTTCTAAACTGGTCTTCATCTTCCTCATGACTCGATAACGGACCAAATCTGTTCCGGCTTTCGGAGGTGCCCTTGCAGGCAGAAAATGTCCAGGGCGGATCCGCACTCGGCGTCGTCTACTGCCTAGGTCTAGATCCGACCAGCAGGCCTGCGAGTTGTGCCACGCTCTTTCTCTGCCAACGTTCTGGAGCGATCGCTGCCCGATTGGCTTCGGCGCCCAACGTTTCCGCCGACAAAATCTAAAGAGGCTCACGAGGTGTCCGAGTGCTGGCTCACCTGAGCAGTTGATCGCCTCGAGAGGAGGCGGCCCAGGCCGCATCTTCCTCCTCCTCGACCGCGCATTTATCCGCTCTCTGAGTTCCCGTGTCGGCTTAGTTCAAGGAGCTTTGTCAGTCCCTTTCCACAAAGGAGAGGGGCCTTGGGACATTCTTCTCGGCCCAGAAAAGGAGTCGAAGGTAAGTCCCACGTTGGCGTTCAGTGGGCGGGAGAGGTCCCTTCCCGGGCAGCCGACCGTCGACTTCGGTCGAGGTTGCGGCTGAGGCTGCTGGCTTCACGGTGCCCCCGTCAGGCCAGCCTGCCGAGACTTCCGTCGACGAAGTTGAGATTTTTCTCGATCCGTTAAAAGGGGGCTGTCGACTGGAGAAGCCGACAACCCTCCTTCACCGGTTCCCCCGGTGGATACCGAGGATCTGCCTGCGCCTTCTGGGCCGCAGTCTCCGGCTAAAGTGCCCGAGCCGAGGGAAGAGTGGGTGTCCCCAACCCCTTCCCAGACCCACCCTCGGTCCCCCTGAAGGTCTCGGTCTCAGACCTCTTCTCAGTCCAGCCGTTCCTGCCGACATCGGCGGTCTCGTTACCGAAATAAACGGCGACGCCGTTCTTCCTCGTCCTCCTCCTCGGGTGAGGAGAGGCTGCGGCGCAAGTTGCGCTGGTGCTACGAGGACCTTAAGTGGCAGCAGTTGCTGTTTGGGCCTAAGCTGACCCCGGCCATCAAGTGGCTGTCGCCTGGACGTCCGAAGCAACCACTCGTTCCAGTCGAGTTGCCCGCTCCAGGGCCGGTTGCTCGGCCGAAACCAGCTGCTCCACCAGTTGTGGTGGAACCTCCGCCTCCACAACCGAAGTTGGGGGCACCGACCAAGAATTCTCGGTCGGGTCATGGCCTGCCCCACAGGTTGTCGGTCACCCTCACTCCCGACCATCCCCGGCAGGTGGAGGGTGGCTCAGGGCCGAGGCAGCTCTTCACAGACTCTTCAGAATCCGACGACGATTCCTCCCTGTTCTCCAGGCAGTTCGATCTGGAGCCCTCCAGGGGGCCAGTCTGTGGACGATAGCCCATCGTCCTGCTTAGGTCTGCGTCGACTCATCTCGGAGTCCACCGGGATGCAGCTTGAGCCCGTGTCCAAACAGGCCAAGTATCCCCTGACGGAGATTCTGGACTGAGGGGATTCAAACATGAAGTCTTGCTATATTATGACAATTGCAGTGAGTCCCCATCTTCGAACTGCCCCGGAGGTGAAATAGTTAACTTTCCATGCAAGCATGGAACTCTGAGCGTGAGCTCGGTTAGAAGGTTCTGTCTGCTGATCTTCAAACTCAAACTGTCAGATTCTTTACTCCGCCTCACTGAACAGTCGCTACGGAGATTTCTACTGCTGCTCGGTTCATTTTGTCGGTTTAAAAGTATTATTTTTATCGGTTTTCAACCGAAATTACTGTATACCGCAACCAGTCAGTTCAAGCTCTGTCTGTGGTAATGTAAGTAATAGATAGGTTTTACATTCGTTTTCTCTATGTGGAACTTGTAAACATTTATCGGTTCGGTTGAACCGATCAGATTGTATTTTAACATTGCTAGTCCTTTTTTAGAGTGCGGTTCCCGGTTCTTATCGGTTCTAAAAAAAAAAAAAACAGATTTCATTATGTTTTTTTCCACGACCTGTGACACGGTTGGGAACCGATAGGAGAGTCTTGCTTGGCGGATTGCCATAAACGGGCAAGTTTGGTTAGGCTGGCATTATGTCTGAGAAACCCAAAAGAAAAACCGGGCCCACTGGGTTTCAACACTGTAGTGTCTGTGGGGAAGCCTTTGCTAAGGCTGACCCTCACACCACCTGTGTCTATTGTCTGGGGTTTGACCACCTCAATGCAGACTGCCAGATTTGTAAGAATTTCCCTGCTGCCACCATAGAAAAGAGAGTTGGTAGGCTCAGGGAAAGGGAGGCCAAAAAGTCCGCTGACCTGGATGGCCGGCCCGGTTCGGTTCCAACCGAACCAGAGGGAGAGCCCTCTGACCAGGGCGATACTTCCTCAGGCAAGCGAAGAGCTGGCTCTGAGGGCAGTTCCTGCAAAAAGGACTGGAAAGTCAGCTGGTGTGGAGCCAAAAGTTCTCTCTCCAACCGCTGAAGAAATAGCTAAAGCAATCCAAATTGTCCAGTCTCTTTCCCCGGTTCCGACTGAACCGGCACCATCAGGAGGCGCTCGGTTGGCCGGTTCCACGGTTCAAGATTATGATTTTGAGGAATTTTATGAACCGTGGGAGGGAAGAGGAGTATGAGGAGAGTGAATATGGTTTTGAAGACCTGGATGTGCCCATTGAACCTCTCCAGACAGACCCTTAGGGGTTTCTCCTCCAAGGCTCTCTGAGTCCCCTTTTCATTTTATGTCTTATAAAAAGGTTGCTGAAACTCTCCAGCTCCCTGTTGAGGAAGCTGTTGATGACCAAGAGGAGCCTGATTATGTTGAAATGATGGATATTCCAGAGTCTGAGACTGTCTATTCCTCTGCATAAATCTTTTCGGAAGCAGACAGTAAAAGTTTTAAAACTTCCTCACACTATACCTCCTGTAGATAAAAGGATGGACAAGAGGTATACTTTATCAGGCTCTGATATGAGTTCCACACAGCAATGCAGCCATGTGGAGTAGTGCAGGCTGCAGCCTGTGACAAAGCAAATATTCCCTAACTTCACACCTCCTGAGAAGGACTCCAGGAGGATTGATGCTATGGCAAAGAAACAGTACATGGCAGCATCCTTGGGACTCAGACAGGCAAATTATATGGCTTATGCTGCTAGATACCAGAAATCCAGATGGAATACTGTGCTGGCTCTAGCAAAACAAGTCCCTGACCAGCTGGCCAGGGAGCTGGAACAGGTGGTTAGAGATGGTATTGAGGCATCTAAGGTGCAGTTTCATGCTGCAGTAGACTCTAATGATGTGTCATCAAGAGTCATGGCTACATCTGTGGCACTCCGGAGGATGGCTTGGCTCAGATGTACTACCCTGTCACAGGATACCCAGTCTAAGGCCATGGATTTTCCTGTTGTGGGCAACTCTCTGCTCGGGGAGCAAACAGAGAATTACATGAAGAAAATGGATGAATACAGGACCACCTATAGGAGTGCGCAGGCCAAGGAAAGGCAGGCCATTCCTCAGAAGCAGCTTCCCAAGGGCAGGCCTTTTCATAGGCCTTTTTACCAAGCCCAAGCCTCCTCTTCCGCTTATTCCCAGAGGGGGTTCTTTAGAGGGAGAGGCAGATGGGGTTCAAGCAGGCCTGCTTCCACCCTTCAACCTAAAGCCCCTGCCAAGCAGGCACCCTGATGGGGTAGCCAGGGCCGATTCTCCTCTACCTGTAGGGGGCAGGCTGGCTTACTTTGTCCAGGACTGGAAGTCTCTAATGTCAGACAAGTGGGTCCTGGAAGTAGTAAGCCAGGGACTGGTTCTCAGCTTCAAAAAATTTCCAAAGATGAGAACCAGATCTCTTCCACCTGCATCTCCATCAGAGGCACTTGCTCTAGAGGCAGAGGTCTCTACCCTCCTCGCTCTGAGCCGTGGAAAGGGTTCCACCCCTACACCAGGGCAAAGGTTTGTACTCCAGTTACTTCCTTACCCCAAAAAAGACAGGAGAATGGCGGCCCATCCTGGATCTCAGATACTTAAACAAGCACCTTTTAAAACCAAAGTTCAAAATGGTGACTCTGGGAATTATTTTACCCTCTCTAAGTCCAGGGGACTGGCTATCATCCCTGGACCTCAAGGATGCCTACTTGCATATTCTCATCAGAAGCTCCCATCGAAAGTACCTCAGGTTCGAGCTGCCTCAGGCCATTTCCAGTTCAGAGCAATGCCCTTTGGCCTCTCCGCTGCTCCAAGGGTATTCAACAAATGCCTGGCAGTAGCAGTTGCATGTGTAAGAAGGCAAAAAATTGCCATCTTTCCTTACCTGGACGATTGGCTCAAAGTAGGCCAGTCCCCAGACCAGGTCAGCTTACACCTTCAGGTAACTCAGCAACTGCTTACCTCTCTAGGTTTCCTTCTGAATCTCTCAAAGTCAGTTCTAGAGCCTGTCCAGCTCCTAACCTTCATAGGCGCAGAACTGAACACACAGGAAGCCAGGGCCTTCCTCCCTCTGGACAGGGCAAAGACCCTAGTCTCCCTGGCCTCCTCATTCACTCTGCAGCTCTCTCGACCAGCAAGGCATTTCCTACAGCTCCTAGGACACATGGCTGCTTCCACAGCAGTAGTCTAAGGAGCAAGATTTCAGATGAGGGACATCCAGTTCCATTTGAGAGCTTTTTGGTCTCAAAGAAAGGATCCTCTTACCAAGTTGATCCCTGTAACTCGAACCCTGATCCAAGCCCTACAGTGGTGGCAGGATCAGAGCAACCTGAGACAAGGAGTTCCTTTTGTCACTCAGTGTCACTCCTTAATCCTTACTACGGATGCATCCCTCTTGGGGTGGGGGGCTCACATGGGCGACCTCACTGCCCAGGGACTGTGGTCCCCCCAGGAATCTCTGCTCCACATCAACCTGTTGGAGCTCAGAGCAGTTTTTCTAGCACTTCAAGCTTTCTCCAAATCTGTTCAGAACAAAATTGTACAGGTCAGAACAGACAACCACTACAATGTGGTACATCAACAAGCAAGGGGGCACTCAGTCTACGGCCTTGTGCACCGAAGCCATGAAGTTGTGGTCTCTGGCTTATTCCCTGAACACCTCCCTTACAGCAGTTCACCTCCCAGGCAAGGACAATGTCCTGGCAGATGCTCTCAGCAGAATTTCTCAGGGCCATCACAAGTGGTCCCTGGATCCCCTGGTTCTGGGACTGGTATTTGCCAGATGGGGCACCCCGCAGATAGATCTTTTTGCAGCCCCAGACAATCACCAGCTTCCTCTCTCTTGCTGCAGGCCCCCAGTGTTGGGCTCAGTCCCTCTGTATGCCTTAGTCCTCAGTTGGGAAGGGAGGTTTCTCTATGCCTTCCCTCCCTTTCCTCTCCTGTTCAAAGTGCTAGTCAAAATCAGATCCCAATCCTGCACGGCCATTCTGATTGCCCCGGATTGGGCCAGACAACCCTGGTATCCACTCCTACTGTCCTTAGCAGTCCATCCCCCCCTGTGCCTTCCCAGGAATCACAATCTGTTAACCTGTGCCCAGGGAAGGGTTTGGTACCCAAATCTCAAATCTCTCAATCTCAAGGCCTGGTTCTTGAAGAGTTAGTTTGCTGACCTACACCTCTCACAAGGCGTAATGGATATATTGAAGGCTTCTAGGAAGCCTTCCACCAGGGCTACTTACAACTCCAAATGGAAAAGGTTTTCCATATGGTGCTCAGAAAAGCATATTTCCCTAGACTCTGCTGATTTACCCACAGTCCTGGATTATTTGGTCCATCTGAACACTTTGGGGCTGAGACCAGCTACCTTGAAGGTGCATTTGGCAGCGGTGTCTGCTTTTATTTCAGCAGGTAAATCTCTTCTCTTTCAACTCACCCTGTATTTTCCAAGTTTTTTAAGGGATTGCTTCACACCAACCCTCCATTCAGGGATCCTGCCCCGGCCTGGGATCTTAATGTTTGCATTGCTCAGCTTATGCAACCCCCCTTTGAGCCTTTGTCTTCAGCTGAGCTTAAGTACTTGACTTGGAAAACTGTGTTTCTGGTAGCCATCACTTCTGCCAGACACATAAGTGAATTACAAGCGTCATCAGTGGAGCCGGATTTTATCTCCTTTCACAGAGATAAGGTAGTCCTCTGGACTAATAGAAAGTTTCTGCCTAAGGTGGTTTCAGATTTCCACCTTAACCAATCTGTATCTCTTCCAGTGTACTTCACTGACCATTCTTCCTCTGGTAAGAGGAGGCTGCACAGCCTAGATGTGAAGAGGGCCCTTAGTTACTACATAGAGCGTACCAAGGGTCACAGGTTTGACTCCCTCCAACTGTTCCTCACTTATGGAGATGTTGGTAAAGGGAAGCCTGCCACTAAAAGATCCATTGCCAGGTGGATTGTCTCTTGTATCCAATTCTGTTACGAAAAACTGGGTAAAGTTCCTCCTTTAGGCCTGAGGGCTCACTCTACCAGAGGTACAGCTGCTTCTCTGGCTGCTGCCAGAGACATCCTATTCTAGAGATATGTCAAGCAGCTACTTGGAAAACAGTTCACACTTTTACCAAGCATTACTCCCTGGACATCCAGGCTCGGAGTGATGCTCGGTTTGCTACAACTGTCCTTCAGAGCCTATTCCCCAAGTAGGTTCTGTCCCTCCTCCATGGGGGTACTGCTGTGTAGTCTGCAATTGTAATAATATAGCAAGACTTCATGTTGTTTGAAGAAAAACTTACTCACCTTAGTAATGTTGTTTCTTCTAATGGAGTCTTGCTATATTATGACCTCCTTCCCTGCCTGCCCCTTCTCAGAACCTCTGTTTTGGGATGTGGGTGGGCATTACAGTGTTGGCACTTTATTTATGCCACCTTGTTGTTTTCCCTTCTTTTGGGGTGAATTGGTGTTATCTTTTTCATTTCTTTTGGGTCTCATGACTTGAGTCTTTGGAGACCAAGAAGTGTGTGTTTATGTTAGTAGCCAGTCGGCTAGTGTAGGTTTACAGCTTCCACACACAGCCTTGGTGAGTTTTTGCTCGTAAAGATCTGACAGTTTGTTTGAAGATCAGCAGACAGAGCCTTCTAACCGAGCTCGCGCTCAGAGTTCCATGCTTGCATGGAAAGTTAACTATTTCACCTCCGGGGCAGTTCGAAGATGGGGACTCACTGCAATTGTCATAATATAGCAAGACTCCATTAGAAGAAACAACATTACTAAGGTGAGTAATTTTTTCTTCTCCCACAGAGGCCTTTCCGGTGGCTGAGGCCATTGTTGGCCCAGCCTTGGAGCTTCGGCAGCGGCCTGCTTCCTGTCCTGCGCCCTCGGCCAGGATGGCCAGGAAGTATGCGGTCCCTACCAGCTCTTGCCTGGTTTCTCGGAACACCCCTCTGCCAAGGGGTTAGTTACCGACAGCGTTTTCCGGTGTTCTGGTAACGCTCGGGATGTGGATAAGCCCCCCGACAAAGAGTCCAAAAAGCTGGACTTTGCCGGGCGCAAGGTGTACGCTGCGTCCTCCCTCAGCCTTCGACAGGCCAGCTCGGCTGTGCTGATGGCACACTTTTCCCACGCCCTCTTGGGCTCCCTGGATGAGATTGTTCCTCATCTCACGCCTGACCTGCAGACCACGGTCCGCCAGGTGCTGGACCAGGGTAGGGCGGTGGTGAAGCAGCAGCTCCAGACTGCTCTGGACATGGGTAATTCCTGTGCCAGGTCAATAGCGGCCGCGGTGGCCATGCGACGAAGGGCGTGGCTGAGGATATCCACCTTCACGGCGGATACCCTGCACAAGTTGGCGGACGTCCCCTTTTTGGGGTCTGACCTCTTCGGTCCTGGAGTGGAGGGACCCCTCCAGCGGATCGAGAAATCCAATGCCACCCTGGACTCGGTCACCTCCGCCCAGAGGGACAAAGGCAGCCGTCAGCAGCAGAAGTCCTTTCGTCCTTCGGTCCCTGCTTCTCGACCGGCCCAGCAGCACCAGCAACAGGGCCAGCAGGCTCGCGCTTGGCGTCCCAAACCCAAGCCGGCGGCTTCCTCCAACAGGAAGCAAGGAGGTAAAGGCCCAGGAGGTCCCTCTGCTGGTCCTTCCTCCAAGCCTGCCCAGTGACGTGTTGAGGGGTGCCGCCCCCAGCCTCGTCGCTCCCCCCTGGGTTCCCCCCCGTGGGGGGACGGCTCCGCCACTTCCTTTCCACCTGGTCCGCTGTCACCACAGACTGCTGGGTGTTGGAGGTGGTAGGAAAAGGCCTGCCTCTGGAGTTCGAGCAGGCCCCACCTTTTCGAGCCGTCGCCTCTCGGGGGGCCACGGGGTCCGCAGCCTCGCTGTCGGCCCACGAGCTGATATTGCCCTGCTCCTTGAAAAAGAGGTAATCAGGAAGGTGGTGGATCCTCCTCCAGACCCGGGGTTTGTGTCCAGGTACTCCCTGGTCCCAAAACGGATAGGGGGCTGGCGCCCCATTCTCGACCTGCACGGCCTGAACAAGTTCCTATGGTCTCGAACCTTCAGGATGGTCACTCTGGCTCAGATAATCCCATCCTTGGAACGAGGCGTGTGGTTCTGCTCCCTGGACCTCCAGGATGCGTTCTTTCATGTCCCAATCCGTCCGTCCCATCAGAGATTCCTCCACTTCAGAGCGGAGGGATCCCTTTTCGAGTTCCGGGACATGCCCTTCTGTCTCTCCCTAGCTCCCAGGCTCTTCACCAAATGCATGGCAGTGGTGACAGCATTCCTGTGGCGCCGAGGGGTCCAGGTCTACCCTTACCTGGACGATTGGCTGATAGCAGCCCCCTCCAGACAGGAGGTGGAGCGGTCCAGAGATCTGGCCCTCCAGGTTTTGCTCTCAAGTTGGCCTCCTCATCAACGAGGCCAAGTTGGAACTCGTGCAAAGCAGATGATACTGTTAGGGCAGGCTCGATCTCTCTCGAGCCAGAGAAGCGGCTCCTGGCGGACAGGGCCGAGGTTCTTTCCTCCTTTGCCCAGTCATTTCTGGTTGGGCAATTGCGCCCTGCCTGGGACTTCCTGGGCCTCATGACGGCCTGCACCAGCGTGGTCCGTTGGGCCCGTTGGTACATGCGTCCCCTTCAATGGGGACTGGCCAGCCAATGGCCACAACGCTGCGATCCGTTGGACCAGCCCATGACGGTGACCCAGGAGATGTGGAACGCTCTCCAATGGTGAATCGTTCCAGCACATCTGCAGGAGGGCATCCCGTTCGTCCGCCCCAAGCCGACGGTCTCTCTCTTAACCGACGCATCTCTGATGGGTTGGGGTACCCATCTGGGGGAACACAGAGCGCACAGCCTCTGGTCCCCTCGGGAGTCCCGATGCCACATCAACCTGCTGGAGCTCCGAGCGGTCCGTCTAGCTCTCACCGCCTTCGCTCCGTTTCTACGGGGTCAAGTGGTTCAGGTCCAGACGGACAACACCACGACCATGTACTATCTGAACCACCAGGGCAGGACGCGCTCCATGCTGTTATGCAAGGAAGCTCTCCACATTTGGTCCCTCATGCGCAGCCTGGAGGCGGATCTCCTAGCCATTCACGTGGCAGGAGCCTCCAACACCCTGGCCAATGCCCTAAGCCGGATAGGGGCTGCGTCTCACGAGTGGTCTTTCCTGCCGGAGGTAGTACAAGATCTGTTCTCCCACTAGGGCACGCCTCAGGTGGACCTGTTTGCCTCCAGGGAGAATGCGAAGCTGAGTCTGTTCCATGCCCGCCCCCCCTCAGCAGGAATCACTGCAGGGGGATGCCTTCTCGAGGCCATGGACCCCGGGCCTCTTCTACGCCTTTCCCCAATTTCCCTTGATCCACAAGGTGCTTCTCAAGGCGAGGAGGGACAAGCGCAGGTGATTCTGGTAGCCCCAGACTGGCCCGCCAGTTCTGGTATCCAGATCTCCTCAGCCTCGGCTCCAGGCTCCCGGCGGCTTCCAGCCCGCCGGACCTGATCTCAGTCAATCAGGGAAGGTATTCCATCCGGACCTTCAATCCCTGCACCTGATGGCCTGGTTCCTGGCGGCTAGAGTTCAGGCTTTGGGTCTTTCCGATGGGGTCCTCAGCGTCGTTGAGGTGTCCCATAAGGAGTCGACCAGGAAATGCTATGACTTCAAATGGAAGAGATTCTCCATTTGGTGTCAGGAAGGGCTTGGACCCTTCCGACTGCCTATAGCAAGCATTCTGGACTACCTGTGGTCCCTTTCTCAGCAACGGCCGGTCCAGCGACCCTTAAGGTACACCTGGCAGCCATCTCTGCTTACTGGGCTGCTGAGCCGGCAAGCAGTCGGTGAGAGAAGTCGGTAGCGCTTTTTCAGCCCGGCCTTTCCTCCCGATCTGCGAGAACCTCCACCTCCGTGGGATCTACTGCTGGTATTGGCCAAGCTTATGGGCAAGCCATTCGAACCAATGCACAGGTGCGATATTTCACACCTGTAGTGGAAGACCGCCTTCTTGGTGGCTATCACGTCAGCCAGAAGGATGGGAGAGCTCCAGGCGCTTTCCATCGTGCCTCCCTACCTGGTCTTCCACAGGGACAAGGTTGTCCTGCGCCCCCCCCCGAAATTCCTTCCGAAGGTGGTGTCGGAGTTTCACCTTAACCAGGTATTGACTCTGCCGGTGTTCTACCCCAATCACACCTCGGAGGCTGAGTATAGGCTCCATACTTTGGACCCTAGACGAGTGCTCGCCTATTATAAGGATCGGACGGCTGAAGTTCGGGGAGAGGTTCGCCAGCTGTTTGTTACCTACGCTGAAGCCGCACCTGGCAGACCTGCAGCAAAGCGGACGATAGGCAGGTGGGTTACCTCCTGCATAGAGCTCTGCTACAGGTTGGCGGGCATGGAGCCTCCCAGAGGGATAAGAGCTCATTCTACCCACCATACCGCTGCATCGGTAGCTGCTTCCAGGGACGTCCCTATCCAGGATATGTGCAGGGCTGCTACCTGGAAGTCGGCACATACCTTTATTACCCACTACCACATCGACCTCGAGTCACGCCGGGATGCTGGTTTTAGGGCCTCGGTTCTCCAGTCTCGATCTCTTTCCCAAGTAAGTATCGGGGGTGTGCGCCTTGCCTCCCTCCTCCTGGAGAACTGCTAGGAGTCTGCCAGAAAGTGTGGATGAACAACATATCCATGTCCCTAGAAATACAGGTTACTCACCTGTAACAGGAGTTCTAGGAATGGTATATGTTGTTCATCCACCCGACCTCCCCGGCTTCGACGCACAACCTGAGCTTCCAGCGGGCCAGATCTGGCGTCTTGGGGCGGAGCCGAGAGTTTTACCACCCGGGTGGGTAGGAGGAGCCAGCTTGAAGACCTTCCGGCAGAAATTAAAGCGGCAAGGATACCTGCCAGAAAGTGTGGATGAACAACATATACCATTCCTAGAACTCCTGTTACAGGTGAGTAACCTGTATATCCTTCTTGTCCCCTTTCTTGTAGACTGGGGTTATCCAAGCTATTTTCCAGATGTCCGGTACTGTCCGGCAGGACAGGGACAGCGTGTAGATTGTTACTAGAGGAGAGGCAATATATGGAGCAGCAAGCTTAAGAAGGCATGGTTTGAGGAGGTCTGACCCTACATTGGTATTGTCAGATGTGGATTTAAGAAGTTTGAGGACCTCCAGTGATGTTATAGCCTTAAAATAGAAAGGTTGGGTATGTGGAGATATAGAGGGAGGTGTATTGGGGTACAGTGTTATGCCTGGGGCTGAGTATGACTTGCCTAGGGTTTGAAGGAAGAGGTATACATGGTCAGATCGGAGAACATCGCATTAAAAGCATTCGCTATCGTGACAGGGTCATTACAGTGAGACCCATTTAGTGCCATATCTGGTGGTGTGCTGTGTTGGGATGCGCTAAGATTTTATATGCACCCAGAATTTCCTAGAGTCACATGCGGAGCTGGTAAGCAGGTCATTGCAGTATTTACTTTTCGCAAATCTGATTATTTTTTTTTTCTTGCAGAGGTTTCTGTGAGCCCTATAGTTGTTAAAATCAGACCTCGACCCAGACTGTTTAAAGCAGCTCCAGTAATTGTCCCTTTTACGTAGCTCGCTTAGCAAGTCCTTGTGAAGCCCCCTGGTATGTTTACCTCTGACTCTCGTGGTGACCTTGGGAGCATGTCGAGTTTGAACAAACAAGGATTTGTTGAAGATTTGCAATGCCTCGCTAACACAGTTTGTGTGGTAGATCTCTGACCAGTCAACAAGGGATATATCCTGAAGAAAAGCATTTGCATCCAGGTTTGCAAAGTTTGTGAACGTTGCATAGGGAGGTGGGGGAGAGGGGCACTTGAGGTCCACAGACAGAAAATAGGAGCATGGTCGGCTGTAGTATCAGCTAGGATTCCAGACAAATGCACATGCTCAACACGGTTTGAGTATCCAGTCTAACAGGTACCTGTAACCATCGGATTTGTTTTCCTGGTCGGTTCAGTTATCATCTGATGTAGGTTATGGTTTCTTGCCACTGATGCCAGGGAACTCTGATTAAGCCCCAGCATATCCAGGTTAAAGTCCCATAAGATTATAACCTTATTATTTTTTATATTTACTAGGGACCTGTCGAATAGGTCCTGCAGTCCAGCCACACCCTCAGAAGGGGGATTGTAGACACAGACGATGTGGAGTTTCTTTGCTCCTAATGCAGCAGTGGCATGGATATGTTCACACAAAGTGGACATGACCGGATGATGGCCAGTTTTTATGGAGAGGTCTTTGCAATAGATGCACCACCACCACGTTTTGCCACCACCCTATCCTTGCAGATCAGTTTGTAGTTGGCTATAGTACACAGAGAGAGAGAGAGTCTGGTACCTTAGGTTTTAGCCACGTTTCTGTAAAATGGAGAATGTCTGGATTATAGTCCTTTATCCACGCCTCTTGCTCATCCTTGTGACATATTAGACATCTGATATTCATGTGTGCATTAAGGATACCTTTACTAGATAGTCCTAATACATCGACTGCCGTGAAGTGAGCAGGGGGTCCCAGATTGGATTCAGTATCACCAGATAGAAGGAACAGTAAAAAAGTGAGGAAGCAGAGCCTAACCGGGTGGAAGACCAAAATATAAACTACCATATGCTTTAATTTTACAAGAGCAGCAAGTACTTTGTAAGGAAGACCTTTGGAGTACAGAATAAAATGCCAGTAGGGCATTGGTCATGGCATGGCAATATGAAGGTTTGAGAAGCAAAAATTCCTTTGGTCACCCACCCACCCTTGATAGTCGTAGGGGAAGGAAAGAGAGGAGACATTCAGGCAGAGTAGAATGATAAGGCCAATGGCCCCTCCGACCAACCGGTAGCAAGTCATAGCACTTGATTTGGGGCATAAAAAAGCAGAGAGAGACTCAGGAATTTGAGACTCAGCCCAAACACAAGACAGGTGAGAGTTTATACAGTGGGAGAGAAACTGGGAAAGAAACTGGATAGAATGATAATGGGGTCCAAGTAGGAGAGAGACGAGAGCAACACCTGAAGACAAAATTGCCGGACCAAAACACTAATGAGCTGCTTCAGGTTGTGCAGGATTTTGAGAAATATGGAAGTTTATCAGCCCACTAGCGGCAACATACGATAAGGAACCAATGGAGATTTGGGCTGTTAGTCATATGACGAGAAATACTATACAAGTAAAGGCCCACCCAGCGTGGGTGAGGTAGGGGGTGGGCGGGGACGAAAAATGGCTTTTATGCCTTTCCCGACCCACTGCTACAGTAGGCAGCCGGGCACGTGGTCCTGAGCGCTGGGGAGATTCCTTGGCGGTGTGGGCATCATGGCTCCTGTAACGAGGGAGACCCTCGGAGGAACTGCAGCAGATGGTGAAGTCCTGGGGAAGTTAACCCGGCGGGTCCAAAGCCCCTGAGGGCTTGGATGGGACCTTGACTGCTTTTACGCCTTTCTTGACCCGCTGCTATTGTAGGCAGCTGGGCGCGTGGTCCTGAGTGCTGGGGAGATTCCTTGGTGGCATGGGCGTCCTGGTTCCTCACCCAGTAAAATAAAATCATATTACCACATCTCAAGTGCAATAAAACACGTATAGCTTTTTTGCAGGAAACTAAGCTGTTAGAATCCTATACGGATAGGCTTAAATGGGACTGGGTGGATCAGGTTATTGCCACTTCCACTTCTTCAAAAAAGCGTGATGTTGCTATTCTGATAACACAAGCGTTTAAACTGGAAACCTTGTTCTGTTATTCGTGATCCCAAAGGTAGATAGTTAAGTGTTATTGTAGATGCTCCTTCTGGTCCACTTCAACTGATTAACCTTTATGCTTCTAATTATGATGGCTGAATTTTTTCACAGTTTAACGCAGCAGATATCATCCAGTCTGACTGCTAATTTACCTATGATTATAGCAGGGGATCTTGATCTCACAATTGATTCCGTTATAGATAGAAGTAACTCTGCAGATGAACCATATCATTAGTATGCTGCTGCAGTTTCTTCATTAATGCATGATTTTGGTTTTACGGATATTTGGAGAATTTTTCATCCTAGAGATGGAGAGTATTCCTCCTCTGCTCATCATTCTTATAGTAGACTGGATTATATTTTAACTTTGTTTTCTATTACCTATGCAGCAGTCAACTCTGCCATTCTACCAGTACTTATCTCTGACCATGCCCCAGTGCAGCTTCATCTGTTGTGCCTCCCCCTCCCCCCCACCATACCCATACCTGCTATTATTAAAGGACCCAGACTTTGTGCCCTGGATCAAAAAAGAAATAGCAGAATTTCTTTTATATAATGATACAATTAATGTGTCTTCTGGAACTATTTGGGAAGCATTAAAAGTCACACTTCATGAAAAAATTAATTGTGCTGTCCATCGTAGAAAGCAAAAAGTACATCAACTAAAAAAAAAAAAAAAATGGAAACTTCCCTTACGACCAAAGAGGCCTAGTATGCTGCCTTATCTCACCTTGGTCCTTACACCAAGAAATCCTACAATTACGCAGTGATATAAACACGTTATTATCTTGGAAAGCTGGAATTGCGATTTTTGAAAATCAAACAAATTTTGGGAGGGGGGAGAAAGGTGTCAAACTTTTGGGTCATCACCTTCGAACACAGTAAATGGAACGGCTCATTGCTGGGTTATGTGACACTTTTGGTTCTGTATGCACAAAAGAACTAAGGGAAGAACTAATAACACCATTGACTATCCTTTTTAATAAATCATGGGAGGATGGTGTGGTACCTGAGGACTGGAGGAGGGCGGATGCGATTCCCCTTCACAAAAGTGAGAGCAAGACAGGCAGGAAACTACAGACTTGTCAGTTTGACCTCGGTGGTAGGGAAAATGATGGAATAACTTCTGAAGGAAAGAATTGTTGAGTACCTAGAGGCCAGTGGGGCACAGGATCCAAGGCAGCATGGATTCACAGCAGGAAGGTCATGTCGGACAAATCTTAATTGATTTCTTTGACTGGGTGACCAAAGTAGTAGACCAGGGAGGGGCTGTGGACATGGCCTACCTAGACTGTAGTAAGGCATTTGACACAGTCCCTCACAAAAGATTAATAATCAAATTAACCAGCCTAGGAGTGGGTCCCTGGGTAAAACACTGGCTGGGCAACAGGACACAGCGGGTAGTAGTAAATGGAGTCCACAGTGAAGAAAGGGGGGTTACTAGTGGGGTACCGCAGGGTTCAGTACTGGGGCCGGTCCTTTTTAATGTCTTCTTTATAAGTAACATTGCAGAGGGACTGGAAGGGAAAGTATGTCTCTTAGCAGATGACACAAAGATCTGCAGCAGGGTTGATACGCAAGGTGGGGTGGAAAGGATGAAAAGGGACTTGGCAAGGTTGGAGGAATGGTCAAATATATGGCAGCTTAGATTCAACGCAAAGAAATGCAAAGTAATGCACCTGGGAAACAAAAACCCAGGGGAAGAGTACACAGTGGGGGAGTGAGATACTGACAACAACAAAAATGGAAAGGGACCTGGGGGTAATCATATCA
Organism: Neoceratodus forsteri; assembly: GCA_016271365.2. Taxonomy (NCBI): domain Eukaryota; kingdom Metazoa; phylum Chordata; order Ceratodontiformes; family Ceratodontidae; genus Neoceratodus; species Neoceratodus forsteri. The sequence goes on from JADMNL010000022.1 coordinate 495,395,039, forward strand.
CATGACCTAAAGGTGGGCCAGCAATGTGATAAGGCAGTAAGGAGGGCTGGGGGGATACTGGGATGCATAGGGAGAGGCATCACCAGTAGAAAACAGGAAGTTGTTGGCCCTCTGTACAGACAGTTAGTAAGACCACATCTGGAGTACTGTGTACAGTTCTGGAGACCCCATCTCCGCAAAGACATAGATAGGGTGGAGGCTGTCCAGAGGAGGGCAACCAAAATGGTGCAGGGTCTGCACCAGAAAACATTATGAAGAAAGACTAAAGGAGCTTAAGATGTATACCCTCGAGGAAAGGGGGGTGGGGGGAGATACGATAGAAACTTTCAGTTACCTCAAGGGAATCAACAAAGTCCAAGAGGGTAACATTTTTCAGAAAAAGAGATGTGCAAGAACAAGGGGGCACAATTTGAAGAGAGGGAGGATGGCTCAGAAGTAATGTGAGGAAGTATTTCTTCACCGAGAGGATTGTAGATGCATGGAACAGTTCTTCTTGAGGAGGTCATAGTCACAAACAGTGGGGGAATGCAAGAATGCATGGGACAGACATAAGGCAATTCTAGTGGGGGGGTAGGAGGAAGTGGGCTGTTGATTAACTAGGATCTGCAACTTATCCGTTAGGTAGGGAAATGGGCAGACTAGGTGGGCCAAGCGGTCCTTCAAACAACATGAAGTCTTGCTATATTATGACATATGCAGTGAGTCCCAACCTTCGAACTGCTCCGGAGGTGAAAGAGTTCACTTTCCATGCCAGGCATGGAACGCTGAGCTCGAGCTCAGTTGAAACTCTGTTGTTCTTCAAACTCAAACAGTCAAATTCTTTACTCCGCCTCACTGAACAGTCGCTCCGGAGATTTCTCCTTCTGCTCAGTTCATTTTGTCGGTTAAAGTATTGTTTTTCTCGGTTTTCGACCGAATTTAAACCGCAGCCGGTCAGTTCAAGCTCTGTCTGTGGTATTTGTGAGTACTAGATAGGTTTACATTAATTCTCTTCTGTGTGGAACTTGTAAACTGTTTATCGGTTTGGTTTGAACCGATCAGGTTGTTTAAAATATCTTAATCTTTGATTTAGAGTGTGGTTACCGGTTCTTATCGGTTTAAAAAAAAACAAAAAAAAACAGATTTTATTACTTTTTTCCATTGACTCCACACACGGTTGGGAACCCATAAGAGGTCTGCTCTTGGCGGCTTGCTATAAACGGGTAAGTTTGATTAGTACTGGCACCTATGTCTGAGAAACCCAAAGAAAAACCGGGCCCACTGGGTTTCAGCACTGCAGTGTGTGTGGGGAAGTCTTTGCCAAGGCTGACCCCACACCACCTGTGTTTTGTCTGGGGTTTGACCACCTCATTGCAGACTGCCAGATTTGTAAAAATTTTCCTGCAGCTACCCTGAAAAGAGAGTTGGTAGGCTCAGGAAAGGGAGGCCAAAAAGTCCACTGAACCGGATGGCCAGCCCGGTTCGGTTCCAACCGAACCAGAGGGAGTGCCCTCTGACCAGGGCGAGACTTCCTTGGGCAAAAGGAGAGCCGACTCTGAGGGGTCGGTTCCAGCAAAAAGGACTAGGAAATCAGCTGGTGTGGAGCCAAAACTTTCCTCTCCAACCGCTGAAGATATAGCCAAAGTGATTCAAATTGTCCAGTCGCTTTCCCCTGTTCCGACCGAACCGGCACCATCAAGTAAGCGGCCGGTTCCACCGGTTCAAGATTATGATTTAGAGGAATATTACGAACCGGAGGAGGGGGAAGAGGAGTATGAGGAGAGTGAATGTGGATTTGAAAGTCTGGATGTGCCCATTGACCCGGACATCCCCCCAGACAGACCTTCAGGAGTGTCTCCTCCTAGGCTTTCTGAGTCCCCTTCTCATTTTATGTTTTATAAAAAAGTGGCTGAAACCCTCCAGCTCCCTATGGAGGAAGCTGTGGATGATCAGGAGGAGCCTGACTATGTGGAAATGATGGATATCCCAGAGTCTAGGAGACTGTCTATTCCCTTGCATAAATCTTTTGGGAAACAGACTTTTGAAATTCTAAAAACTCCTCACACTATATCTCCTGTGGATAAGAGAATGGACAAGAGGTACACATTGTCAAGCTATGATAGGTAGTCCCTTTCACAACAATGCAGCCATGTTGGGGTAGTGCAGGCTGCAGCCTGTGACAAGGCAAATATCCCCTTGGCTTCACACCCCCCGGACAAGGACTCCAGGAGGATTGATGCCATGGCAAAGAAACAGTACATGGCAGCATCCTTGGGACTCAGACAGGCAAATTATATGGCTTATGTTGCTGAATATCAGAAATCCAGATGGGATACTGTTATGGCTCTAGCAAAACAGGTCCCTAGCCAGCTTGCCAAGGAGCTGGAGCAGGTGGCTGCTGATGGTATTGAGGCATCAAGGTGCAATTCCATGCTGCAGTGGACTCTAATGATGTGTCATCAAGAGTCATGGCTACATCTGTGGCACTTCGCAGAATGGCTTGGCTCAGATGTACTAGCCTGTCACAGGATACCCAGACTAAGGCCATGGATTTTCCCGTTGTGGGTAATTCCCAGTTTGGGGAGCAGACAGAGAATTACATGAAGAAAATGGATGAGTATAGGACCACTTGTAGGAGTGCACAGGCCAAGGAAAGGCAGGCCACTCCTCAAAGGCAGCTTCCCAGGGGCAGGGGCAGGCCTTTTCATAGGCCTTTTTACCAAGCCCAGGCCTCCTCTTCTGCTTATGCCCCGGGGGGTTTCTTTAGAGGGAGGGCAGAAGGGGTGCCAGCAGGCCTGTTTCACCCCTCATCCCAGCCCCTGCCAAGCAGGCACCCTGATGGTGTTGCCAGGGCTGATTCTCAACTACCTGTAGGGGGCAGGCTGGCTTACTTTGTCCAGGACTGGGAGTCTCTGACATCAGACAGGTGGGTCCTGGAAGTAGTAAGCCAGGGACTGGTTCTCAGCTTCAGAAAGTTTCCAAAGATGAGAACCAGATCCTTTCCACCTGCAAATCCACCAGAGGCACTTGCCCTAGAGGCAGAGGTGTCTTACCTCCTGGCTCTCAGAGCTGTGGAAAGGGTTCCACCCCTACACCAGGGCAAAGGGCTGTACTCCAGGTACTTCCTTACCCCAAAAAAGACAGGAGAATGGCGGCCCATCCTGGATCTCAGATACTTAAACAAGCACCTTTTTAAAACCAAAATTCAAAATGGTGACTCTGGGAATTATTCTGCCCTCTCTAAGGCCAGGGGACTGGCTAGCTTCCCTGGACCTCAAGGATGCCTACTTCCATATTCTCATCAGATATTCCCATCGAAAGTACCTCAGGTTCGAGCTGCCCTCAGGCCATTACCAGTTCAGAGCAGTGCCCTTTGGCCTCACCTCTGCCCCAAGGGTATTCACAAAATGCCTGGCAGTAGCAGTTGCTTCTCTAAGAAGGCAAAGAATTGCCATCTTCCCTTACCTGGACGACTGGCTCATAGTGGGCCAGTCCCCAGACCAAGTCAAGTTACACCTACAGATAACTCAGCAACTGCTCACCTCTCTAGGTTTCCTTCTGAATCTTTCAAAGTCCGTTCTAGAGCCTGTCCAGCTCCTCAGCTTCATAGGCACAGAGCTGAACACAGAGAAAGCCAGAGCCTTCCTTCCTTTGGACAGGGCAAGGGCCCTGGTCTCTCTGGCCTCCTCATTCACCCTGCAGGTGTCGTGACCAGCAAGGCATTTTCTACAGCTCCTGGGGCACAAGGCTGCTTCTACAGCAGTAGTGCAGGAAGCAAGATTTCAGATGAGGGACATTCAGTTCCATTTGAGAGCCTTTTGGTCTCAAAGGAAAGACCCTCTAACCAAATTGATCTCAGTGACTCGAACCCTGATCCAGGCCCTACAGTGGTGGTAGGATCAGAGCAATCTGAGACAAGGGGTTCCTTTTGTCCTCAGTCTCGCTCCTTAATCCTTACACAGATGCATCCCTCTTGGGGTGGGGAGCTCCGTGGGCTACCTCACTACCCAGGGTTGTGGTCCCCTCAGGAATCTCTGCTCCACATCAATCTGTTGGAACTCAGAGTAGTTTTCTGCACTTCAAGCTTTTCCAAATCTGTTCAGAACAAAGTTGTACAGGTCAGAACAGACAACACCACCACAATGTGGTACATCAACAAGCAATGGGGCACTTGGTCTACGGCCTTGTGCACCGAAGCAATGAAGTTGTGGTCTCTGGCTTATTCCCTGAACACCTCCCAGGCAAGGACAATGTCCTGGCAGATGCTCTCAGCAGGATTTCCCAGGGCCATCATGAATGGTCACTGGACCCCTAGTCTTGGAGGTGGTATTTGCCAGATGGGGCACCCGCAGATAGATCTTTTGCAGCCCCAGACAATCACCAGCTTCCCTTTTTGCTGCAGGCCCCCAGTGTTGGGCTCAGTCCCTCTGGATGCCTTAGTTCTCAATTGGGAAGGGAAGTTTCTCTATGCTTTCCCCCCTTCCCTCTTCTGTTCAAAGTGCTAGTCAAAATCAGATCTCAACCCTGCAAGATGATCCGGATTGCTCCAGATTGGCCCAGACAACCCTGGTATCCACTTCTACTGTCCTTAGCAGTCCATCTTGCCCTGTGTCTTCCCAGGAATCACAACCTGTTAACCTGTGCTCAGGGGAGGGTTTGGTACCCGAACCTCAAATCTCTCAATCTCAAGGCCTGACTCTTGAAGAGTTAGAGTTTGCTGGTTTACACCTCTTCCAAGGTGTAATGGATATCCTGAAGGCTTCTAGAAAACCTTCCACCAGAGCTACTTATAATTCCAAATGGAAGAGGTTTTCCATATGGTGCTTTGGAAGCATATTTCCCCAGAATCTGCTGATTTACCCAGATCCTGGATTATATGGTCCCTTAAATACCTTGGGGCTGAGACCAGCTACCTAAAAGTGCATCTGGCAGCTGTCTGCTTTTATTTCAGCAGGTAAGCCCTCTTCTCTTTCAGCTCACCCTGTATTCCCCAAGTTTTTCAAGGGATTACTTCACACCAACCCTCCATTCAGGGAACCTGCCCCTGCATGGGACCTTAATGTTTACATTGCTCAGCTTATGCAACCTCCCTTTGAGCCTTTGTCTTCAGCAGAGCTTAAGTACTTGACTTGGAAGATTGTGTTTCTGGTAGCAATCACTTCTGCCAGACGCATAAGTGAATTACAAGCTTTGTCAGTGGAGCCTGATTTTATCTCCTTTCATAGAGATAAGGTGGTCCTCAGGACTAACAGGAAGTTCTTGCCTAAGATGGTTTCAGATTTCCACCTTAATCAATCTATCTCTTCCAGTGTACTTCATTGACCATTCCTTCTCTGGCGAGAGGAGGCTGCACAGCTTAGATGTGAAGAGCCCTTAGTTACTACATAGAGCGTACCGAGGGTCAGAGGTTTGACTCCCTCCAACTGTTAGTCACTCATGGTGAGGTTGGTAAGGAAACCTGCCACTAAAGATCCATTGCCAGGTGGATTGTCTCTTGTATCCAATTTGCTATGAAAAACTGGGTGAGGTTCCTCCCTCAGGCCTGAGGCTCACTCTACCAGAGGTACAGCTGCTTCCTGGCTGCTGCCAGGGACATCCTATTCAGAGATATGTCAAGCAGCTACCTGGAAAACAGTTCATACTTTTACCAGCATTACTCCTGTATTCCAGGCTAGGAGTGATGCTCGGTTTGGCACAGCTGTGCTTCAGAGCCTATTTCCTAAGTAGGTTCTGTCCCTCCTCCATGGAGGTACTGCTTTGTAGTCTGCATATGTCATAATATAGCAAGACTTATGTTGTTTGAAGAAAAAAATTACTCGCCTTAGTAATGTTTCTTCTACTGGAGTCTTGCTATATTATGACCTCCACCCCTGCCTGCCCCTCTCAGAACCTCTGTTTTTGGGACATGGGTGGGCAGTGCAGTGTTGGCACTTAGTAGGTGCCACCTTGTTATTTTCACCCTTCTTCTTGGGGTGACTTAGTGTTGTGTTTTTCATTTTGGGTCTCCTGACTTGAGTCTTTATTTTGGGACCAAAAATGTATTTATTATGTTTAGTAGCCAGTTGGCTAGTGTAGGTTTACAGCTTCCACACAGGACCTCAGTGAGTTTAGCTCGTAAAGATCTGACGGTTTGAGTTTGAAGAACAACAGACAGAGTTTCAACTGAGCTCGAGCTCAGCGTTCCATGCCTGGCATGGAAAGTTAACTCTTTCACCTCCGGAGCAGTTCGAAGGTTGGGACTCACTGCATATGTCATAATACAGCCAGACTCCAATAGAAGAAACAACATTACTAAGGTGAGTAATTTTTTCTTGTCTGCCGTCAAATTCTATGTTTCTACGTTTCAGATATTGGAGGCAGTATAGCGCAGTGGTTTAAGGCTCTGAGTTGCAGACCTGGAGACCTGGGTTTGAATCCCACAGCTCCCACTTGCATACTGTGTGACCCTGAGCAAGTCACTTAACTTCATTGTGCTCCCAGGTTGCACCTGTAAACAAGCTTTCAGCTTAGTGTGTCTCTCTTGGTAAAAGCAAAAGGTAAGATATTAACCATGTTATGACTAATTTACTGCTAACAGTTATATGCCTCCCACCCCCATGATAGCCAGATAAATACTGTTCGCTTTCTGGATTCATTAATACTTCCCCTATCTCTCACCTGAGAGGCAGATACTCTTGAACGTCCCTTCACAATTGCTGAAGTGCATCATGCCCTTCTATATTTAAATTCAAAGAAGGCACCTGGGGAACGTCTTTTATGATGAATTTTTTTTTAAGATCCTGGCAGATATCTTCTGCCCCCTGCTCTGTCGTGTATATGATGAGGCAATAAATAACTGGAATTTCCCCGTACTCTCTGTGAAGCAGTTATCACAGTGCTGCCTAAGAAAGGCAAAGACCCTACTTTTCCATCCGTTTATCTGCCCATTTTGCTGCTTAATGTTGATAGTAAAATATATGCAAAACTATTAGCATCCCGTCTGGAATCCTTTTACTCCACCAATCCCAGGTGGGATTTGTTAAAGGGAGTCTTGCTCCAGTCTCCTTCGCTCTTTAAATGTGATATATGGCCAAGCATTCTAACCTCTGCAGCCACTGTAGTGGTAGATTTTGAAAAAGCATTTGATTCCCTAGAATGGGATTATTTGCATTTTTGTCTTATCTCACCTGGGACTTGGTGAACGTTTCTGCTCCTTTATTAAACTTCTTTACTCTTCCGTGTCCTTAAAAATTCTACTCTTTCTTCTCCATGTTGCCTGGCAAGCGGTACCAGACATGGCTTTCCGCTTTCCTCTCTCCTTTTTTAATTTTACAATTGAACCATTAGTCACAGCTCTTAGCCAGAATTCACAAATAAGAGCTATTTCATTAGGAGGAGTGCAGTAATACCTCCTTACTGTATGCTGACAGTTTATTAATCCTGTTGTTGGATGCTGCTACATCTTCACTACCTCTTCGCACTTTACTAGACAGTTTTACTAGATTATCCGGGCTTACACTTTTTCGAAAACTTCAATTTTACCTCTGAACAACTTATGTCAACCTCCTGTAACGTCTTCCTTGGGATGTAGATGGGCTGCTTCTGGTTTTACCTATCTGTGTATTAAAATTACGCCTACAATAGATAAAATATGGGAAGCAAACCTCTTACACCTACTTCAGGACCTTGGGATTACTTTAGAGCATTGGAAAACATTAAAACTCACCCTTGCTGGAAAAATAGCAGCTATAAAAATGATGGTCACCCCCAAAATTGTATATTTAATCTCTTGTATCACTCTGTCTCTTCCCCAGGTTTTATTGGCCAGACTGGATAGTTTAATAGGAGACTTTTTATGGGAGGGAGCTCAACCTTGTTGCAGCCAATTCAAACTTTGAGCCCATTGGTCAAAAGGTGGCCTTGGCCTTCCCTGGTACTTGGGTTATGTGTGGTCTTTTCATGCTCGCAAACATTACATTGGTATGGCTATCACAATGCTGAGACTCCTCAATGGGTATATATGGAGGCATTGCTGATACCCGAAGGTGTGGCTTCTAATTTTATCTATAATAATCTTTCCAAAAAACTGAAATGCCATCCTACTATAGGTCCCTCTATTTATTATTGGAATATGTTAAACAAATGGTTGAAAACTGATTCCAAACCTGTTTTATTTACACCTCTTTGGGGTAATTCTAACCTTACATTAACAGGCACGCCACCTCTTTGGTCCTCATGGAAATCCAAGGGAATCCATAATTTGTGGGATCTTTTAACTGATGGTACTAACCCTTTGGATTCATATGTGAACCTTCAAGCTGTTTGGGATCTTCCACAACGGGACCATTGGAAGTATCTGCAGCTCCGTGACGCAGTTTATCCCTTTGTAGCATCCGTCTCTAACAACACTCATAATTTTTCTTTTATATCGCAATGGCTTAAATATCAATCACAAAGCGCGGGGTTGATATATAAAGGTAGCCAAGAGCCTGTTCCTAATCAATCTCTTGCCTCCAAGACTCGCTGGTAGCAGGAACTTAATATCACAATTTCAGACTATACATGGACATAATGTTTGGGATTTAGCCATAATATTTTTATAGACACACACCTAGTATGCTAATTCAAAATAAAATGTAAAACTTTTGGTATAGAACCCCTACGGTTCTTTATCGCTTAACTTATTCCTAATGACAACTGTTGGTGATGTACATCTCCCGGAGGCAATTTAATCCATACATTATGGTCTTGCCGCCTAATTCAGCCCTTATGGCAACAGGTTCAGCAACTGGTACAAGGTGTACTTGGTTATTATATACCTTTATCTGCTCCTCTGATGTTTCTTGGGATTGTTGATAGTGCTCCATATCTCCCCCGCTCTGCACACAAATGGTTGGCATATCTTTGTATGCAAGCCAAATGACTAATCTTAATCCGCTGGAGATCTTTGAATATCCTGTCCATCTCTGAGCTATTGGTGGGTATATCTTAAACATCTTATTTTGAATGCCTTACTCGTATTGCATTAGATACCCTCCCAGAATTTACTGAATGCTGGCAACCCTATTTCAATTATTTGAACTCATTTTAAATTTGGGCTACTTAATTCTTTTTATATTGATGTCCAGTACGTTTTTTCTTGGTATATTTTAGCTTAATGTTCAGTCTCTCAGGTAGTTGTTGTATAATTAGTTTGTACTTTACTGTTATTGATAACAAGATTCACTTGTTATTACTGTTACCATTTGCTGCTTTTCGTACTTTTGTTCTAATTTAGGAATTGTGTAGTTTAGAATGGTTATGTACTCTTTTTCTTCTTAAAAACGAATACAAAGATTAATTGCAAAACAAGCCAGAGATTTGTACCTGATAGACCCAAAGTAAATAAGCATTATTTTGTGATCTTGTTTTAGGCTAATGTATTTTATTATTTATTGAAATGTCCCTTCTATCCTCTAGGGAGTGCATGTTGAGCTCCCCAACCTATCCTCGTAGGGTTTCTCTCCCATCCCCCTAATCACCTTGGTCACCCGCCTCTGGACCCCCTCCAAAAGCTTGATGGCCTGCTTTAAATAGGGGCACCAGAATTGCACACAGTACTCCAAGTGAGGCCTCACCAGTCATTTGTACAACAGAAGGATTACCTTCTCCCTCCTAGAGTGACCCCCAGCAGTGCACCCCAGCCTTGGCTGCCACTTTTCTACACTGTGCTGAGCAATTCATATTCCCTGTGACCACCACCCCCACTTCCTTTTCCTCCACAGAGATGGATAACCATTCCCCACCCAAATGGTAACTGTACTCTGGGTTTCTGGCTTTGAAGTGCATGACCTCGTACTTCTTAGCATTGAAACCCAGCTGCCAGGTGTTTGACCAGTGCTGAGGGATGTGGTCTGTGATAAAGCGGTAGTGGGATTTAGGCATGGGTGGCATAGGCTTATGATGCTGGTAAAGGTAAGTGAAGAGGAGGGCATGAGGGCAGGGGGAATGAGTAACCACTAGAGTACTTGTAACATACTATAGGTAGGGTTGAATAGACTAGTTGGATCATAAGGTATTTTTCTGCTGTTATTGTCTGTGTTTCTGTTACAACATTACAATCTGTTGCCATGAAAATATCTGTGGTGTGAGAAGCAGAGTATTGTGATCTCATTTGGGGAAGGGGGGGCAGGAAGAGATGTCTAGTTCTCATACAGGTAACCTCATTCATAAATAATGGATGGTTGAAATACAGAACTAGTGCGAAATACCAGCTGAATTGTTTCTGTTGTTTTTGAAGTATTTCTGGATGCATCAAGTGCTCTTTAAGATGCAAAATAATCCAGAACTTTGATTATACAATGTTCTTGTTGTGTAGTTAAACTATAGCACTTCGCAGCAGTTGTAAGTAACAACTCAAGCCTTGGTACCCTTTCTTAAAGAATAACAGCATTATATTCCCATGCTGACACAAGCTGTGCTGAAGTTAGGTTACACCCACTGCTTAATGCAATGTTTTAAAAAAAACAGTTGGTCCTCCTACTTTATCTTTTTACAAGATTTTTCTGAGTAAGCAAATTGGTTCTGTCTATTGAGAAAGCTCATAACAGCATGACGGTGCAATAGACAAAACAGTGGTGTGAATCGTGGAATATGACCATGCACAGAACATGGTTTTACACAGGACCACCAGCAGCAAGGTTTCACGGGGGGAGGTCATATCAAACTAATTTCATAGATTTCTTTGACTGAGTTACCAGGAGGTGGATCAGAGAGCAGCAATGGGCATGGCCTATCTTGGCTTTAGTAAGGCTTTTGGCACTGTGCCACACAGGAGGCTAGTTTAAAAAATTGGGCAGCCTGGGGGGTTGGGGAGAAGTGACAAGTTAGGTGTCAACCTGGTGACTGTATAGAGGCAAAGGGTGGTGGTAGATGGTAGCCAGTCGGGAAATAGAGGAGTGACCAATGGGATGCCACGGGGTTTGATGCTGGGACCCTTCCTTTTCATGTCTTCATAAACGACATTGCAGAGGAGCTTGAGGGGAAGGTGTCTCTCTTTGTGGACGACACAAAAATCTGCAACAAGGTTGACTCTCTCAGGAAGGTGTAGAGAGAACACAAAGGGATCGAGAGGAATTGTCTAGGGGTGGCAGCTGGGCTCCAGTTCCAAAAAAGTACAAGGTTATACACTTGTGACTGCGGACCCATGGGGCTGTGTATAAGATGGAGGGAATGGAGTTTACAGTCACCAAGCAAGAAAAAGACCCAGGGGTCATCATATCGGATGACCTCATGGTAGCTGGATAGTGTGAAAAAGCAGTGGGAAAGGCTAGCAGGATGCTGGGGTGCATTGGGAGAGGGATTTCTAACAGGAGGAGGGAGATGGTGCTGCTGTTGTATCTCTCAATGGTGAGTCTCTTCCCCCAAGTACTGTGTCCAGTTCTGGAGACTGCACCTCCACAAGGATATTGAAAGGGTGAAGGTGGTACAGAGAAGGGCAGCCAAAATGGCGAGGGGTTGCACGAGGAGCCATATGAGAAAAGGCTGCAGGTAGTAGTAAGTAAAGACGTTTATTTTTATACAGGAAAGATGTCATTTTTACATAATTGGGTCATTTACCCATTTTCAAGATGCTCCTGTTTTAGCAATCATTGGTTCCAACATACATGAAACACCAAATATATGCAGAATACAAAAAATATACATAATAACAAAACATACATTAATCAGTACCACAATTCTTAAGGGGTTCGCAACATCATACAATTATATAAATTAAGTGATTAAACATTGATTAGACTATTATGGAGTGTAAATCCGCCAGTTTAGACAGTTTTAAGCATAATGAACATGTTGGTCATTCGGTAGGACAGGGTATCCAAAGTTGTTCGTTTTTTGTTCATGACCATTTACTAATCATAACATTTCCATTTCTATGTGGAATTTTTTATCAAAGAGCTCACAAAAGATTTGGAGCTTTGTAATCTTTGTCTTAGTTTAGTATCGGGTTCCCAATATTGTTGAACCTTAGCCATAAAAGTCGTATTTCCAAATCTGTTCTTAATTTTAGCTTGTGAATATTTATTTTTTGCGTCTCTTAAGTTATATTTAGTTTCTTTAATTTTTAATTTGTTTATTAAATACTTTGGCTTATTAGCCTGTATCACCGAATATGTGTCCTGTCCATTTCAGGTCCCTTTTATAATCTAAGGGTAACCAATTTAAAGATTTTAACATTTCACAATGATGTGTGCGACAGTCGCACTTCAGAATAAATCTTGCTAAATTATTATAAACTACGTCCAGATGTTTTAAATTCAGTTTACTTGATTGACCATATATATGACTTCCATAATCTAAGCATGGGATTATTAACTGGTTTACTATACTAGTCCTCATTTTTAAGTCTAAACAGGATTCTGATCTGCGAAAGGCACCTAGTTTTCTATTTGTTTTCTTTATTAGTTATTGTTTTCTTTATTAAATTTGTATGAAAATCAAACTTCAATTCCTCGTCCAACCAAATACCCAAGTATTTATAACATGTCTCCTGCCCTAAAGTATCATTTTGTAATGTTTTTATCTGTATTTCTGTTTGTTGATCTACCTTTCTCACCCTACTTGATTTAAAACTCATAACTTTAGTTTTCTTACTGTTCAAAACCAACCTTGATTTTTGCAACCAAAGTTGTGAAGTCTGTCTGTAACCTATATTCCATTTCTTGTAGTGTTCTACCTTGAGCAATTAATACTGTATCGTCAGCGTATAGTCTTACTTTTGTATATTCAGCTGTTGTGACCATATCATTTATATATATTAGAAATAATGTTGGCCCCAAAATTGACCCTTGTGGAACTCCCCTTTGGACTTTAGCTGCTTTCGATAGATACTGACCTATCTGCACTCAACATGTACTCCCTGGAAGAGAGGGGACATGATTGAAACCTATAGGTACCTCACAGGAGTGAACAAGATGCAAGTGGAGGATCTATTTCAGAGGAAGGAAGGCACTAGGAGGGGGGCATGCAGTGAAGCCAAGGGAGAGGGATTTTTAGAAGAGATGTGTAGAAGTACTTCTTCATGCAAAGGGTGGTGGATGATGAACGGCCTGCCGGAGGAAATTGTGGGGGCAAAGACGGAGGGGCTTCAGATATACGTGGGATAGGCACAGAGGCATTTTATGTAGAGGAACAGGGGAGGGGGTGACACCTGTGACGAAATAGGCAGGGACAAGGAACAGACTGGATGGGCCTAAAGGTCCTTTTCTGCCAACAGAATCTGTTTCTGTATTTCTATTAAGGTTTGAACATGAATGTCCAAGATACTGTAGGTAGGGTTACTATAATGGCAGTGTGAGCCTCTCAGCCTCCCACAAGCCAGCTTTTAAACAAATGGGTTTGTTTTTTGTAACTAAAAGCTTATTCAGTTTTATATAATCATTATCAGTAATTATGCAGTAAATAGCTGACTTTCACAATACATGAAAGTAATTACACAATATTAAAATAGAGAACATGTAAAATAGTTAATAGAGAATAAAAAGACTTTACATTTTAAAAAACAGGAATGTGTCTTAAGCCCCAAATTTTGCTGTATTTTTTACTATTATCTCCTTTTTGGCTTTTATCCCCCTCCATTCTATTTATCCTTCGTCACCAGTGCTGGGTAGAAACATATTGATGGCAGAAAAACACCAAAAGTCCCTCTAGTCTGCCTGGAGTTTCCTGTCTGCCCCGGGACTTATTGTCCATGCGGGGTCCCCGACCCCCTCCCTACTGCTACCAACCTGAGCAACCACCAGACCTTTCACTCTGTCCCAGCCATGCTTGAAACCATTTACGGTCTTTGCTTCCACCACCTCCACTGGTGGACTGTTCCTCACATCCATCTTACCCCCCCCCCCACTAGTTTCCCCTCGTGACCTCAGATTCTTGACTCTATACTCCTGCTAAATCGTAAATGGTGTAACTTCACTGGGACATTTCCCAGCCTCATCTGACCCCTTCTCTGTCTCTTACTCTGCCTTTCAAGGGTCCACAGAGCAGCTGTTGCTCTGTGGTGGACTCCGTTGGGGGAGGGGGCAGAGGCTGACACACTCTCCTTCTCACACTGGTCTGGACTGTGTGATAAGGGGGTGGCCAGTCGGTGCTTCAGGGCCCAGGAGTGCCGAGCTTGTAATTCTGCGCACGGGAAGCTTGTAATTCTGCGCACGGGGGTTTCCTCCAGCAGCACCAACTGCACTGCCACCCATGGTCCCCCAGGAGGAAGTATAATAGCAATGCTGACTACCCACCCTCCCTGTGATGTATTTTCAGTGGGCTAGTGCTTCAGCTTGTTATGAGCACTGTTCCATTTCAGGATCATGCTCAATAAAAATAAAAGGAGTACTTGTATTTAAGCATTACTACACTAATGTTGCACCCCATGCAACTTTAAAAAAAAAAAAAAATGTTAAACTGGGCCTTGTTGAGAAGTCTTCAGCACAGAATTAAGTTCTGTTTTTGTAATTATTGTTATACTTGTAACTCACCAAATGACGGCTCTACTCCCCCAGCCCCCTCACTCCCCGCCTCCAAAAGCCACCCATGGTCTCCAATCCAGGCCAGGTTAGAGGGTGTGGGCCATCTTCCAGTGGAGACTGAATCCACTATAAATGCCTTCAGCCAGATGGATGCTGGGCCTCTAGGAGCGGGCTTCATCCTGTTGCAGACGGGTTTTTTTTCTCTCTCCCCTAGACACCAGCATCTACTGTAATGCAAGTATGTAACAGGTGTGCATGTCATTGAGCCCTGTGTTTTCCCTGCATTGTCTGCACCATCTGTGGGCCCCAAGGTGGCTCAGAGGAGTGGTAAAGAGGTGAACTCCTATCCCGAGGAGGTGAGTATGTATGGGATTTCAAACTATCCTCTCTGCTGGCTCTCCTGTGCTCTGGACTCGTTTCTAACCCTTGTGGGCCAGCTCACCCCCTCCGTTCTTCCAATGAGGGCCTCCTGATGATCCCCAAAACATAATAAATTTGGGGACAGAGCCTTCAGGGTGGCCGGACCAACACTTTCGAACTTAAGACCTTAAAACCTACCTCTTTACACAGGAGTTTGGCTCTACTATGTATTTTGACTGATTTTAGTTAATTCATTTACAAATGGTTGTGAATTTTACTTACTGTGCCTATATTGGGCCTACTGTATATTTTTTTTCTTTTTGATGGTCTCTACTCCTCCGTGGAGCTGACTGATGGCTCTGGCTCCTCTCTCGGAGGGGCTCTTTTCTCCAGTTGCACCTGCCCTTGCCGACCCCCGCAATTCCCCCACTGGGCCAAGCTTACTACACACACCCCGGAGCACAATCCGGAATTGGGGGTGGCATCATGGGGAACAGTAAGGCCATCATGGGTCTCATCGGCTCCCAGACTTTTTACTCCCATTTTTCTCCTGAGCCCACATCCATGGAAAGGGTGGGGTGGCCATCCCCGCCTCCATGGAGGCAGCCTATCACCTTGAATGTGGGCCAACCCCATGCGTGGCTATGCACCTGTGCCGACATCCAGCCACCGCTGGGTGTCAGTCTACAGCGCACAGCAGTAGTCCCCCCTCCCTGAGGAAGAACTGTCTACAGACGCACAATCCTTGCTCCCCCAGCCAACCCCTGAGCAACCAGAGTATGTTCCTGAACCTGGTTCGCCAGTGTGACGTGAGGTGTGGCGTCCAGCGCCTCAACCCTCAGCGCCACTCTACTGTACATTTTAATTGAGTTGAGTTGACTAATTGTTTAGTGGTTTAGGATTTACTTTTTATGTTGGGCTATGTAGTAGGTGATTGTTGAGGTACATTACTTTGTAATGGTGCCCTGGGCCTCCAGGGAAGGGCACCAGAAATAACTACTACTGCTCGAATTCTATGTTTGACATTATCAACCCCCCACATTAGTTTAAAAAGTCCCAAGTTGTCCTGCATGTGGATGGTTGAGTGTGTTCCTGTAATGCACTGGCTAGTCCTTTGTTTCTCTTGAGGGTGATCTAGGGAGGACGTAGTGCCAAACAAAAGGATGGAAATGGTTACAGATCAGCAAACTAGAAGTACAGTATCATGGTTGAATACAGAGTCCTTGTTTCTTGGCACTGACCAAAGCCCTGGCTGAGACTGCAAGTACAGCACACTGCTGAGTCCCAAGTAGGGCAAAACATGTGCTTGTTGCGCTCGGTGACATTGGACAGCCTGAGTCCTGTTCAGGCAACTTCAAGTTAGCTAAAGTCTTGGCAGCTTTACTCCCCCTATGATTTGCATTGAGCCACCCATAATGCCCTGCGCCGGGAACTTACTGAAGGATTTGTCTGTAATCCTTCATCTTCTGGTAGTTATATTTTGGAAATTGACCCGAGCAACCTCTCTTTGTTGGTATCTGCTATGACTCGAGATCCCAGTTAAGGGTAAGCTTAAACTATATACTTAGAATCTAGTTAGCGTTATTCTGTCAACAAAACTATTTTTCATTTCTGTAGTGCTACTGTATACACATAGACTTTGGTTGGTATAATTTTGTACCGTGTGTAAATATTGTGGAGTATTTTAAATATATAGGTAACCTAGTGTAATTGGCAAGTCCATGATCTGTCTCCGAAGAGGCAGGCTACCATACTGTCTCAAGTGCACTTGAGCCTAAGACGGGGCAGGTGAAAGTGTGTTTCCGTCTGTGACTATAGGTGTGATATTGTCCTCCCCCCTGTGTAAGCAGTGGCTAGTGGTGGGACACGAGCCTAAATATACCCCAGGTGAGAGTCAAGCTGGGTGGAGGCAGCATACCGAGGTGACTAGTCAGCTGAAGGGTCGTGAAAAGCTGGTAGTGCAGTGTGGACTGAGTTCTGGGAGGATCAGTCTGTGGGAAGTGGTAATCCAGTTTTGAGTAACAGGATAATCCAAAGTTATTCTGTCCTTTCTGTATGTAAATTATATTTTCCCACTCTCTCTTTCAGAGAAGACGTTCTGCAGAAGACGAGCTGGCTATGAGAGACTATTTGCTGGAGGGGGATCTTATCAGTGTATCCTTTGTTTTTAGACCTGAGCTTCCGTTAGCACTGACAAAGCACTGCTACTGAGATAGGGGTCAGTGCAGAAACTCTGGATGTTAAACCTGTTGTGTATTCTTTGTTTCATGTACCCTGTCATTCACTGTAAGACACTGGTGCAGACTTTTCAGCCTTGGAAGCTTTTAAGCTGCGGTTTTGTGTATCAGTAGATGGTTAACTCAAGCACTGATAGACTGTCTTATGCTGTGCTTGACTTTTTATTTTAAAACTGATTTTTTTTTTGACTGCATGCAGGCTACCGAATTTACTGGTTGGCTACTATCGCTGTAGAGTTGGTGGTCTTGCGGACTGAAATGTATGTTCCAGTGGTAGCCATTCTTTCCATAAAGGACTTGCATAAAATAAGTGCTGTCCTCCCTGCACATAATGTAGAACAGCAGGCTGGCCTGGTGGCGCTGAGGGTTGAGGCGCTGGACACCACACCTCGCGCTACACCGGTGACCCGGGTTCAGGAACAAGCCCGGACTGCCGCGGGTCAGCAGGGGAGAGAGAGGATCGAGCGTCCGCAGGACTGCTTTCCTCTCTCGGGGAGGTATCCAGGGGTAGCCCGGTGCAGCAGCGGCCCCCGGTGGAGACCAGCGACAATGCTGCGCACATGGGCTCGCTAGCAAGGGGTAGACAGGCGGCTGCCTTCCAGACGTGGGTGGGAGCACCCACGTCTCGGGCTGGGCGGCATGGCACGTCAAACCCGGGGAAACACCCCCCCCCAGTCCAGATAGGCGACGGCCCTCCCAGAGCTGTCCCGCCACATGCCCAACACTGGAGCCCTTCCACCACCCCTTCGATTTCCTCGGGGCCCTATGTCCTTCTGGGGGTTCGGGGAGAAAGTAACGTCCTTGAGGATGGTGGGGCTCACAGTGGGCGGTAGAGCAACACTGGCCAGTGGAGAGGTCTGAGAGTTCGGCTCCAGGGTGACAGAGTTTGGGATTATGTAGAACAGCCCAAGCTAAAGAAAGTTATGCAGCGCTCATTCCTTCAAGAATCCTCACCTAAAGTAAAAACGATGGCTAATATCTGATAAAAATGGCCCAGATAACATAAATGTTTTCATTTTGGTACTTGCACAAAAAATAGACCACTCTTTATTGTAGCTTGCTTGTGAAACTGGCCCATTCTGATATATGATTTGTTGTGTACAAAACACGCACACACCTCTCTCCCCACGCCCACCATTTTCTCGGGGGTATGCACTAAGTGTAGAGTCAAAATATTTAACTTGGCTACTGTATATCCTTAACTGGAGCTGACAGGCGGAAGTGCAGGCCGTGTATTCTGATGGGGCCTTATCATTGCATACCAGAAGTCTGAAGTATGGAAAGGTACAGTAAATGTATTTTCTTTTGTAATCTTAGCTGATATGGTCTGAAATATGTATGGATATTGGGCTTCCCTTTTAGCGACGGGTGCATTGTTGATACATGGCAGAAGTCTGAAATACGGGACTGTAGTGTTTTGAGTGATCTTGGTTTACTATAGGGTCTGTGGTTTTCACCTGCACTAGGGTTATACATGACAAGGTTATGTGATAGGTTGCTTAAAATGAGCAGATGTGCCTAGTACCTTCCCTGTGGTGAACAAAAACTGCAAAGAAAGCAAAAGGGTAATTTTCCCAACCACATTGATTTCCTACAGAATCAACACAAGCATGATTTCAAAAGGAGTAACTTACTCTCTTCCGTTACTCTCCTTACCTGCAGTTTGTGTTGATCCTGGCACAGAAGCAGACCCGACTGAGTGTCACACTGTGAGTGTGGAGCCTTGGCCTAGTGTTGGCACCTCAGCACCTGCCACCATGGGAAGATGCAGGCAGGACTGGGAGGTTCCTCACAGAGTAGCTCCCACTCCCTCAAACAGCCAAGGGGCAGGGTTGCGCAAAGATTACAGGACAACCTCCACCATACAGGGGAGGTCCCCTTGGGACCACCTCCTGCCGCAGCCTATTGAGACTGTAGGTTTGGGGCAAAAACTTGTACCCTGAGTGGACAGTAGGCACTGTAACCGTCAAGCGGCTAGTGTGGCTTTCAGCTGGCTAAATTAACCACTGCTTAATGAATTGACCACTTCTTAGCAGTAACCTGGAAAGGAAGTCCTGTCCTTAGATTTAGAAAAGGGTGGGCCCTAGACTGAAGAATATAGAGGTCTACTGTCTGAGTTCCTTCCCCCAACTGAGTTTTACCCAGCTAAAGTGTGTTTGACTGAATTTACATTCTCCCAGGACAGTAACTTCTGCTGAACAGCTCCACCCACTGAAGTTCTATCCTCCCATAAACTGCCGAAAAGTTTAATAAATGTATTTTTATCAAGTCCATGAAGTACATCACCATGCTGTAGATTACCCCGTGACGGTTGTTATATGCGACTGTTGAGTTTTGTTTTTTTCTCAGAAGACTACTGCTGCCTCTCCATCAACACCTGGAACCACCCGAGGGCTTCTTGGATGACTGTTCTTCTAGGATAACTTTTCCAATTAGGATTGCAATTGTTCTGTGCCTTTCTGTTCTGCAAATGTGCTTCTCTGCTGTGGTAGAAGTAGGAAAGAAAAATACATCCACAGAACATGGAATTTTTTTAGTAGATTACATTTTTGCCCTTACATTTATGGGAAGGGTTGGGCCCTAATTTTGGCATGATTCAGGTACACTTTATTGAAAAAGACAGTATACCTAATGTTGTCTCTTGGTCAGGGTAGATGGGCTGAAAGAGTTTCTCTCCAGGTGTGGAGGATAATAGAAATGGAAGGCCAAAAAGTATGTTTGATACTCTAGGGGGTACTGCTGAGCCAGCTAGCCAGATGGAAACCTGATTGCTCAGCTCGCTCATTAGGCACACACATCCTGTAATGTCAAGCCTACAAAAGCCTATAAAGACTGTAAAATTGGATTTCTAGGGACACGGATATGTTGTTCATCCACACTGTCTGGCAGGTATCCTTGCCGCTTTAAATCTTGCCGGAAGGTCTTCAAGCTGGCTCCTCCCACCCACCCAGGTGGTAAAACTCTCGGCTCCGCCCCATGACGCGAGCTTCCAGCAGATCTTCCTTACCACTTGGAAGCTTAGGTTCCCTCCTTTAACGCTCTGCGTATAAGACTGGTTCCTAATTCTTCGGTTTTCCGAATTTAAGTTTTTTGCTTAAAAGACTTCGGTCTTCTATCCCTCGCAGCTGCGATGTACAAATAGACTCCCGGTTTTCAGCGGTGCCCTTGTGGGCAGATGATGTCTCGGACGGATCCGCACTCCGTATGTGTACTGTTTAGGCCTCGAAACACGACCGCAGGCTTGCGACGTATTGCTCTTCCTTCTCAGCCCTCGTCCTCGAAGACCGTGCCGCCGTTTACAACTGGGCCGCCCCGAGAAATGTTTTCCACCGGTTAAGTCAAAAGAGGCCCGGTCGGTGGTTTCCGCGGCGGTGGGCTCGGCGGATCAGCTAGAGCAGATGATCACCCTAGAAGAGGAGGCGGCGCGGGCCGCATCTTCCTCGACCGCGGCTTTTATTCCGCTTTCCTTGGGTTCCTCTTACACAGCTTCTTTTAAGGAGCTTTGTCTGTCCCTCTCCACTAGGGGAGAGGGACCAACGTCTGCTGGACCTTCTTCTCTGTCCAAGAAGAAAGACAAGGGTAAGTCTCTTCGTCGACGCTCTTGGGAGCGGGAAAGGTCCCTCTCCCCAAGTTGTCGGCCATCGACTTGATTCGATTGTTCGACTTCCGACCACTGGTCTCCACGGTGTCCCGTCAGGTCAGTTGACCTCGACTCCGACGGCCTAGATCGAGATCTTTCTCGACCCGTTGACGGTTGTCGATCATGGCCGAAATCCCCGCCTCCCCAAGGTTCTCCGGTGGGAGTTGAGGATCCTGTGGCTTGCCGTGCCTCCGGGTTCCAGAGCCCTTGGGTGTTCCCTCCGAGCCGAGGGAGGAGCCGGTTCCACCCGTCCCCTCTCCGCACCGTCCTCGGAAAAGCTGAGGTTCTCGGTCTTGGACTTCTTCGCGGTCCAGCCGTTCCCGCCAACACAGGTGGTCTCGGCATCACTGATAGCAGCGCCGCCGCTCGTCTCTTCTTCCTCCTCCTCCTCCTCCTCCTCGGATGAGGAAGGCTTCGACACAGTTGCCCGACAATCACGAGGACCTCATGGGGCAACAGCTCCTTCTGACCGGAATAAGCCCGCGCCGCCTTCCCCCGCCATTAAGTGGCTGTCACCGAGCGCCAAAACAACCCCTCGTTTTACCCGAGGAGCCTGTTGTCAGGCTGGTTGTTCGGCCAAAACCAGCTGCTCCACCGATTCCGGTGGAACCTCCGCCTCCACAGCCGCGGTTTGGGGCTCCGACCAAAAATTCTCGGTCGGCTCAGGGTTTGCCCTATAGGCTGTCGGTCACCCTCACTCCTGATCGCCCTCGCAGGTGGAGGGTGGCTTAGGCCCGAGGCAGCTCTTGCGGACTCTTCCGAGTCTGACGACGATTCCTCCTCCTTCTCCAACAAGTGGACTTGGAGTCCTCTGGAGGTCAGTCGCTGGATGACAGCCCTTCGTCCTTCCTGGGGTTGCTCAGACTCATCTCGGAATCCACCGGGATGCAGCTCGAGCCCATATCCAAGCGGGCCAAGTATCCCCTCACAGAGATATTGGACCGAGGGGATTCCCCTACGGAGGCCTTCCCTGTGGCTGAGGCCATTGTGGGCCTGGCCTTGGAGCTCTGGCAGCGCCCTGCTTCCTGCCCTGCGCCTTCGGCCAGGATGGCCAGGAAGTATGCGGTCCCTACCGGTTCCCTGTCCGGTTTCTTGGAACATCCCTCGGCCGAGGGGTTAGTTACCGACAGCGTTTTCCGGAGTGCCGGAAATGCTAGGGACGTGGACAAACCTCCCAACAAGAAGTCCAAGAAATTGGACTATGCCGGGCGTAAAGTCTACGCTGCGTCCTCCCTTGGCCTTCGTCAGGCCAGCTCGGCCGTACTGATGGCACATTTTTCTCGCGCCCTGTTGGGCTCCCTGGACGAGGTGGTCCCTCATCTCCCGGCTGACCTGCAGACCACAGTCAAGCAGGTGCGGGACCAGGGCAGGGCAGTGGCCAAGCAGCAACTTCAGACTGCTTTGGACATCGGTGATTCATGCGCCAGGTCAGTAGCGGCTGAAGTGGCTATGCGCCGTCGGGCATGGCTGAGGATATCCACCTTCACAGCGGATACCCAGCACAAATTGGCGGATGTCCCCTTCTTGGGGACCGACCTCTTCGGCCCTGGAGTGGAAGGCCACCTCCAGAGGATCGAAAAGTCCAATGCCACCTTGGACTCTGTATCATCTGCTCAGAGGGACAAGGGCCGCAGACCTCAACCCAAGCCCTTTCGTCCGTCTGCACCCCCGGCACGCCCGGCCCAGCAACACCAGGACCAGCAGGCTCGCGCTTGGCGTCCCAAACCCAAGCCTGCGACTGTCTCCCAGGAAGCAGGAGGTAAAGGCCCAGGCGGTCCTCGGCGGTCCCTCCTCCAAGTCTGCAATGACGGGTTGAGGGTGTCGCCTCAACCTCGTCACCTCACCCCAGGTTCCCCCTGTGGGGGGGACGGCTCCGGTACTTCCTTTCTGCCTGGTCTGCTATTACCACAGACAGGTGGGTGTTGGAGGTGGTAGGAAAGGGCCTGCCTCTGGAGTTCGAGCAGGCCCCACCCTTCAGAGCCGTCGCACCTCAGGGTCCGAAGCCTCGCTGCCAGCTCGCCGAGCCGACATCGCTCTCCTCCTCGAGAAGGAGGTGATAAGAGAGGTGGCGGACCCTCCCTCAGACCCGGGATTCGTGTCCAGGTACTTCCTGGTTCCGAATCGGATGGGGGGCTGGTGCCCCATTCTCGACCTACACGACCTGAACAAGTTCCTAAGGTCTCGAACCTTCAGGATGGTCACTCTGGCTCAGATAATCCCATCCTTGGAACACGGCGTGTGGTTCTGCTCTCTGGACCTACAGGACACGTTCTTTCACGTCCCTATCCGTCCGTCCCATCAAAGGTTCCTTCGCTTTCGAGCGGAAGGTTCCCTTTTCAAGTTCCAAGCCATGCCCTTCGGCTTATCTCCAGCTCCCAGGGTCTTCACCAAATGCATGGCAGTGGTGACAGCATTCCTGCAGCGCCGAGGGGTCCGGGTTTACCCTTATCTGGACGATTGGCTGATAGCAGCCCCCTCCAGACAGGAGGTGGAGCGGTCCAGAGACCTGGCCCTCCAGGTTTGCTCTCAGGTCGGCCTCCTCATCAACGAGGCCAAGTCGGAACTCGAGCCGAAGCAGGTGATTCTTTTCATCAGGGCAGAGCTCGACTCTCTTCGAGCCAGAGCACAGCTCCCGGCGGACAGGGACGAGGTTCTTTCCTCCTTTGCCCAATCATTTCTGGTTGGGCAGTTGCGCCCTGCCCGGGACTTCCTGCGCCTCCTGGGTCTTATGGCGGCCTGTACCGGCGTGGTCCATTGGAACATGCGCCCCCTTCAGTGGGGGCTGGCCAGCCAGTGGTCTCAACGCTGCGATCCATTGGACCAGCTAGTGATGGTGACCCAGGGGATGTGGAATGCACTCCAGTGGTGGACCGTTCCAGTTCATCTGCAGGAGGGCATCCCGTTTGTCCGCCCCGAGCCGACGGTCTCTCTATCGACCAATGCCTCTCTGATGGGTTGGGGTGCCCATCTGGGGGAACACCGAGCGCAAGGCCTCTGGTCCCCGCGAGAGTCCCGATGCCACATCAACCTGCTGGAGCTCCGAGCGGTCCGCCTAGCTCTCACCGCCTTTGCTCCGTTTCTTTGGGGTCAAGTGGTCCCGGTCCAGATGGACACTACCACGACCATGTACTGTCTAAACCGCCAGGGCGGGACGCGCTCCATGCTCCTATGCAAGGAAGCTCTCCGCATCTGGTCACTCTTGCGCAGCCTGGAGGCGGATCTCCTAGCCATTCATGTGGCAGGAGCCTCCAACACCCTGGCCGATGCCCTAAGCCGGATAGGGGCTGCCTCCCACGAGTGGTCTCTCCTGCCGGAGGTAGTACGAGATCTATTCTCCCATTGGGGCAGACCTCAGGTGGACCTGTTTGCCTCCAGGGAGAATGCGAAGTTGAGGCTGTTCCATGCCAACCCCCCCCCCAGCAGGGCTCTCTGCAGGGGGATGCCTTCTCGAGGCCCGGGACCCCGGCCTCTTCTACGCCTTTCCGCTCCCTTGATACACAAGGTGCTGCTCAAAGCAAGGAGGACAAGGCGAGGGTGATTCTGATAGCCCCAGACTGGCCCCGCCAGTACTGGTACCCAGATCTCCTCAGCCTCAGCTCCAGGCTTCCGAGGCAGCTTCCAGCTCGCCCGGACCTGCTCTCAGTCAGTCAGGGGAAGGTATTCCATCCGGACCTTCAATCCTTGCACCCGATGGCCTGGTTCCTGAGCGGCTAGAGTTCCAGGCCTTGGGTCTTTCCGACGAGGTCCTCAACGTAGTTGAGGCGTCCCGTAAGGAGTCGACCAGGAAATGCTACGCCTTCAAATGGAAAAGGTTTTCCATTTGGTGTCAGAGCAAGGGCCTGGACCCTTCCCCCTGTTCCTGGCGAGCATATTGGACTACCTGTGGTCCCTTTCTCAGCAAGGGCTTAGGTCGACGACCCTTAAGGTGCACCTGGCAGCCATCTCTGCTTACCGGGCGCGGGCCGGGAAGCAGTCTGTGGCGCAGGAGAAGGTGGTCTGGCGCTTTTTCAAAGGCCTTGATCACATTTCCCCTCCGGTGCGAGAATCTCCACCTCCGTGGGATCTACTGCTGGTACTGGCAAAGCTCATGGGCAAGCCATTCGAACCAATGCACAGGTGCGAACTCTCTCACCTGTTGTGGAAGACCACCTTCTTGGTGGCTATCACGTCAGCCAGAAGGATGGGAGAGCTCCAGGCGCTTTCCATCGAGTCTCCTTACCTGGTCTTCCACAGGGACAAGGTTGTCCCTCGCCCCACCGAAATTCCTTCCGAAGGGTGTGTGGAGTTTCACCTTAACCAGGTGCTGACTCTGCGGTGTTCTACCCCAGTCACACCTGGAGGCCGAATATAGGCTCCATACTTTGGACCCTAGAAGGGCACTCGCTTACTATAAGGAGCGCACGGCTGAAATTCGGGGAGAGGTTCGCCAACTGTTTGTCACCTACGCTGAAGCCGCATCTGGCAGACCTGCAGCCAAGCGGACAATAGGCAGGTGGGTCACCTCCTGCATAGATCTCTGGTATAAGTTGGTGGGCATGGAGCCTCCCAGAGGGATAAGAGCTCATTCTACCTGCCATATTGCTGCATCGGTGGCTGCTTCCAGGGACGTCCCTATCCAGGAAATCTGCAGGGCTGCTACCTGGAAGTCAGCACACACCTTCATCACCCATTACCACATCGACCTTGAGTCACGCCGGGATGCTGGTTTTGGGGCCTCGGTTCTCCAATCTCTCATTTCCCAAGTAAGTATCGGGGGTGTGCGTCTTGCCTCCCTCCTCCCGGAGAACTGCTAGGAGTCTGCCAGACAGTGTGGATGAACAACATATCCATGTCCCTAGAAATACAGGTTGCTCACCTGTAACAGGAGTTTTAGGAATGATATATGTTGTTCATCCACACGACCCACCCGACCTCCCCGGCTTCGACGCACAACCTGAGCTTCCAGCAGGCCAGATCTGGCGTCATGGGGCGGAGCCGAGAGTTTTACCACCCGGGTGGGTGGGAGGAGCCAGCGTGAAGACCTTCCAGCAAGATTTAAAGCGGCAAGGATACCTGCCAGACAGTGTGGATGAACAACATATACCATTCCTAGAACTCCTGTTACAGGTGAGTAACCTGTATTTTTTTTCCCCTTCAAATAATGACACTTTAATATGTCTGGAGAAGATAAACTGTGAAAGAAGCAATTTCAGCTGACATTTTCAGCACAGTCTGCAACCCAGATGGTCAGTCTTTCTCCACCTAGGACTAGCTCAAAAGCCATGGTTGCTTCAGAGTCCGGGGGCAGGCAAGGAAACAGACCTTCTCTGATGAACATACTTGCACAAGTCCTTAAAGGTTTACAGACTGAAGTTAAAGTGGGCTTTAGGAATGTGTCCATGCAGCTCTTTGAAATACACACCACTGAACTTTCTGGGAGAAACATTGTAGAGCATACTTCATAGATCACTGGGGCCAAACGGTGAATAAGTTACCTGGATAACAAACTGTGTGACATTAGCAGGGAATTCAGTGTGGCTAAAAACACCCATGTCCCACCTCCAGGAAAGGTTGACATACGAACATGAGAGAGGCCAGCAAAAGAAGGCCCAAAGGTCTATGGACTGTGCTAGATGTGGAACTCGTGCACACATGTATGTTGCATGTTGCTCCACCCTGTCACCCTATTCTTCCCCTTGAATCTATCCCACCCTCTTTTATCTCTCCCCCCCCCCACTGTACTGTGATTTACTATCCCCTCAGGCAGAGCATTCCATCCACATGCTGCCACCACCCTTTTAGTGAAAAAGTGCCTTCTGATCTCATTCCTGTACCCCCAACACCCCATTAATTTGTAGCTGTGCCTTCTGGTGTTTGTTCTCACTTTTGCAAAAAAGATCCTGTGTCAGGATTGTTCATGCCTGTAAGGTATTTGAAGTTCTCGATCGTGTCCCCTCTTTTCTCTCTTCTCTCCTCCAGCGAGTATGTGGTCAGGTTCACCAGCCTCTGTTCATACAGGATATCCTGCTGTCCCTGAATCATCTTGGTAGCCCTCCTCTGTACTGCCTCCATCTGGTTTATTCCTTTCTTAAGGCAGGGGCTGCAGGACTCCACACAATACTCCAGGTGCAGGCGCACCATGAACCTGTACAAGGGCAGAATGACCTCTTTCTGGAGAATCCGCTTGATATGTAGCCAAGTATCCTGGTTGCTTTCCCCCGCCACCTTTTTGCATTGCATTAAATGTTTCGGGTCACTTGTAATTACTATACTCGGGTCTTCCCTCTTTTCTTCTCCTCCAAGACTGTAACCTTCACGCCCCCACCCCAGTAATGTACTTGGCCCTGGGGTTCTTACGCTTTTCAGCATTGAACCCCCAATTCCCATATTTCAGACCACCTTTTCAGCCTTGCTAGGTCCTCCATTATATCCCTTACACTCTACTCTGTGTCCATCCTCCCACAGAGCTTGGAACGGTCTGTGAAAAGACGTATCTTTCCTTTGATGCTGTCCCTGGTGGTGTTGATGAACACACTGAACAGGACTGGACTCCGCTCTGATCCATGTGAGACCCTGCTAGTAACTGCTCTTATCCAGGAGTGCTCCCCACCACCACCACCCACTGAAATGTAACCCTAGCCAGTCTGCCACCCATGTGGATAGTGTGTCCCCTGTTCCCATATCTGCCATTGTTTTGTTTTTTTCTCATCAGTGTCATGTGGGGGACTGAGTCAAAGGCCTTGATGAATTCCCGGTATAGTATGTCAGCTGCTTGGCCCTTGTCTACTGCCCCAGTGACCCAATCGAAGAAGCAAATTAAATATGCTTGGCATGATCTCCTGCCATGAACCTGTGGTGCCTGCTATTCTGGAGCCCAGTTGCCTCATGGAACTCAACCCAACCTTTCCTTTAGGATGGTTTCGATCAGCTTGTCAACAATTGATCTCAAGTTGACTGGTCTGTAGTTCCCTGGTTTGACCCTAAGTCCAAACCTGTGCAGAAACACCCCTTCGGCAGTCCTCCACTCACATGGAACCGCCCCTGTATCCAGCAAGCAGTTAAACAGGACAGGCAGGAATGCAGCAAGGACTGCTGCCTGCTCTCTCAGCGCTCTTGGGTGCATGCCATCCAGCCCTGGGGACTTCTCCGCCCTCCGGGCCTTGAGCCCTTGAGGATTCTGTCTACAGTTACTGCTTTCTCCCTCATCCCTACTTTCTCACCCCATCCCTGTTTTTTTTTTTTTGTTTGTTTGTTTTTTTGGGTAGTGGCCCATCCTTCTCCTTGGTGAAGACTGAGCAGAATAATAATAATGTTTATTTGTACCGTGCCTTTCTTAAACCAGGGCACTTAAACAAAATTACAGATAAAATATACTAAAACATATCATAAATACTAATTCATAAACTCCGATTAAATAACATCAGGTCAAATAAGCTTGCTCCCATAAATGGGTCTTCAAGGCCCATTTAAATTCCTTCACAGATGTGCACTCCCGAAGTGGACGGGATAGAGAATTCCAAAGGGCTGGGGCCGCGTACATAAAAGCACGGGCCCCAAAGATTTAAAAAGCCTTGGAATCTCTAGCAACCTCGTCTGACAAGGAGAGATCGCTTAGGCAGTAGGGTACCAGCTCTTTCAGATAGTCCGGCCAAGTCCAGATATGGCTTGAATAAGTCAGAAGTCCGACTTTAAAGGTGAGCCGCCACTGAACTGGCAGCCAGTACAGTTTATGCAGTTTGCACAGTACAGGAGAAATGACAGGTACGAGAAGTACCCGTCAATAACTGGGCCGCAGTATTCTGCACTAGCTGCAGGTAGTGGATATCAACCCCTGGTAGCCCTAGATAAAGGAAGTTGCATTAATCAAGGCGCGTGGGCTCACAAAGGCGTGGACCAATGTAGGCAGATCACCGGACGGAACAAGGTGCTTAATCCTGGAGATGTTCCTGATATGGTAAAAGGAAGATTTGACAAAAGCCGACACCTGTAACCGCAGTGTCAGCCCGTCGTAAAAAATCGCCCCCAGATTTGCACCTGTTCAGAGGTGGGAAGCTGGGAGCCACCAAGAAAGTCCTGAAGGCAAACCAGCCCCCTTCCCCTCTATCCAGTGACCCAGGTCCACAACCAATACCTCCGTCTTTTCCGAGTTCAACCTTAGCCAACTCAAATCCATCCAGTTCTGAATTTCAGTGAGGCAGTTATTAAAAGTCGAGAGAACTCCATCCTGGTCAGGTGCAAAAGATAGGTAGAGCTGGGTATCATCAGCATAGCAGTGAAACCTCAGCCCATACTTTCTTACAATGTCTCCGAAGGGCAGCATGCACCCTACGAACAGCATTGGGGGACAACACCGAACTCTGAGGTACCCCACATGACAGAGAGATTGGGCCGGAGGAATTAATCCCCAACATCACCCTCTGAGCTCTGCCAGTGAGGAAAGATCTAAACCACCCGAGAACTGTACTAGACAGGCCACAGATGAACCTCAGGCGAAGAACCAAGATGGAACGGCTCTTCCGATCGCTCACCATCAGGAGATCATTGAGCACCCAAACCAGCGCAGTCTCGGTACTATGCCTCTTTCGGAAACCAGGCTGGAATGGTTCATAAATGTCATGGATGGTCAAATGGTTCTCCAGCTGCATGGCCACTACTTTCTCAATCACCTTCCCCACAAAGGGAAGGTTAGAGATTGGTCTGTAGTTAGCATGGCAGTCTGGGTCCAAAGAAGCTTTCTTCAAGAGGGGTGTTACCATCACCTCTTTCAGGGAGCTAGGAAGCTCACCTGTCTCCAAGGAGCACCAGACTGTCCGTGCTAGGACCGGGCCAATGGCATCGCTACAACCCTTAATCAGGGAAGTTGGGCCCGGATCCAGACTACAGCAGGTAGGGCGCATACCCTGGACAATCTGCATGACATCAGTGAGCTCTGGTTGGTCAGAGGAACTCCAGGAGAGCTCAGGGTTAGTAACCCAGTGCCGATCCTTAGCTTCTCCCATAGAAGGTGCTGGCTGGAGCGCCGCCCTGATGTCGTCCACCTTAGCTACAAAGAAGCGAGCAAGCTCATCACACTCTTATTTGTGAAAAGGGTTTTTGAACCTGCAGACAGGCTGGATTGCACAGTCTGTCTACAGTTCGTAAGAGCTAAGCTGGTCGGTTCTGAGCAGCCGCAATCTTCCCGGACAGGAACTCTGCCTTCTTACGGGAGATTGCGGAATGATAGACTTGGTAATGATCCATCAATGTAAGATGGTCGGCATCAAGGGCGGATCTCCGCCAGCAACGTTCTGATCTTCGTCCTTGCCGCCACATCTCCCTCAAGGTCCCATCGAACCAGGGGACCAAGGGCGAAGGGGGAGAGGACGAACACAGACAGGACAATAATATCCAGAGCCGAGGAGATGGCCTTATTATAAGCTGGCACCAAGGTTTCTGGATCATTGCACACTCAAGGAAAGTCTGATAGGTCAAGCACCTCAATCAGGCCCTCAGAGCTTACATCTCGTAAGGGGCGGTACCTGACCATCTCCACAGCAGTAGGCCTACGAGATGGAATGCAAAAACTGAAGCCCACGGTGTAGTGATCAGACCATCCGACTGGTTCCACCCCCAAATGGAAGACATCGAACCCCAGGAGAAAGACTAAGTCAAGGGAGTGACCGCCTTTGTGAGCGGCAGAAGTAACAACTTGTGTAAGGCCCAAAGATGTCATCAATTGGAGGAAGTGTTGACCAAATTGTGAGAGTTCATCATTGAAACAGGCGTTGAAGTCGCCCAGGACCATCAGCCTGGGTGACTCGAATGCCATGTAGATCACGAAGTCCACAACTTCCTGTAGGAAACGCTTCTCATCACCTGGTGGACGGTAAATGAGGGCGATCCTACAACCCACACCTGCCACTGTGGTACACTGGAATGACTCAGCCTCCTCAACTGGTACATTCGTGAGGCCCAGTTCAGTCTTAAAACAGACCAACCCTCCTCCACCCCACCCCCACCCCCACGGTCCGACCTCGAGCAGTGTATCGATATCGCTGAGTACCCGTCCGGAATAGTGGCCTCTAATATTTGGCCTGCATTCTTACCAGCCAGGTCCGGTGATGCAAGCCAGATCCACCGACCTAGCAAGATATGCAATAACTAGGTCTTATTTTGATGGTATCTGGCATTACACAACACCGCTTGGGGTACGATGTCAGGCCTCTAGAAAAGTGGTTACTTATTGGTGTGTGCCTTGGTATGGAACGAGGCATGGGGGACCATGCTCCAGATTCCGTTTCACCCCAGGGCATCTTCTGGTCTGGATCTCACTACACAAATACAATGGCCCCGCTCATTCGACCTCCAGTGTTCACACACACACACACACACACACACACACACCCCTGTCGAGCAATACCCAGCACTCTGCAGCGCTGGTATGTAGATAACTGTAATTTGGGGGGGGGAGACAGGGGGCACAAAGGGCGGACAACGAATAGTGCACGACCATGGGGGCAGGCCTCCTACACATACTGAAAAAACCGGCAACTGCAAATACACTACAAAAACTTCAAGAAACCCCCACTTAAATAACTAACTAAATACAAAAACTAGAAAATTATTGAACTGTAAATAAACAAACAGAAGTATTCATTCAGTACCTCCGCCTTCTCCCTGTTTTCCTTCACCCACTTAGTTCCCCTTCTCAGCTTCATTGTTTCCTCTTTTGTTATTCTTTTCTCCTGGATGTATTGGAAGAAGGTGTTGTCACTTTGTTTGACCCTCTCAGCTATCCTTAATTCCGTCTGCCTTGGCTTGCCTTACCATCCTGCAAGTAGATTTCAGCTGCCCAGCATATTCTGCCCTGTCCTCTTCCTTCTGGGTCATCTTGTATTTCTTGTAAGAAGCCCTTTTCTACCTCACTGCTCTACACACCTTCTTCATAAACCACAGTGGCTCATTTCTCTTGCTTCTTTTATCCTTCTGCTTAAGGCAGATTGTGGCGACTGCCTGGATCCCCTCCCTAATTAGTGCCTATCTGTTCTCCACACCCATGTCCTACCCTGGTTCTCTGTCTTTCCCCTAGCATTGTCCCCATGCATACAAAATCTGCTCATTTTGAAGTCAAGAAAATGTGTTTTTGTGTTTGGCACATCACGTTCCACATCCACCTGAAACCACACAGACTGGTGGTCACTCCCTCCCTGGGGCTCTGTGACCCTGATGCTTTTTTGTTTGTTTGTTTTTCTATTATCTGTTTATGCGCCTCATGATGACCGGCCTTCTTCTGTTGGTATTGGTCCCCCCAGCCCTGTCACCTCCACGTCCACCAGGGGCTCTCCGCGATGGCACGAAGGTGCCCAGCTTACCGGGTGCTGAGCCTGCAAGGGCCGGTGTCATCCGCAGTTGACACCATTTTCCACCTGTTTTCTCCCGTCCCTCAGACGCGGCCGTGCATGCGCGTATGGGGGCACGTGTACACCGCACACCTGCAACACCCTCCCAGTGCGTGCCACATCCCATCCTGCAGTGTCACCAGACCTCCACCCGGTGGCAGCCGTGCGGCTGGAGCGTCAGGGACCCTCCCTGGGAGAGGAGAGCTGCCTCCCAGCTGCTCAATCCAGCTCCCCCAGCCAACTCCCGATGACCCTAGCTCATACCCAAACCCAGGTTGCCGGCGTAGCCCGAGGTGTGGCGTCCAGCACCTCAACCCTTAGCACCCCCAGGCTGGCTGACCCTGTTGCTTTTGGCGTGATAGACATTCATCAGTAGGTCCGGGATTGCCTGATCCATTGTTGGCTCCATCACTCCCTGTGTCAAAAAAACATTCTGGAATGCATCTGGGATCATACGAACATACAAAATTTGCCAGCAGATGAAGGCCTAGAGGTCTATCAAGTCTGCTCGAATGTGCAGCTAGCACCCCTTATTCTGCAGCTGCCCCTCCCTTCCACCCTTCCCCTTCATTGGCCCTCCCCCTTGTCCTGTCCCATCCCATCCCCTTTTGGAAGCAGTCCACTGTTCTACTGGATACCACTTCTGCAGGTACGATTCCACCCAGCCACCACCCTCTGTAAAAAAAAAAAAAAAAAAAAGTCTCCATCTCCTCCTGAACCTTCCTCCCTCCAGTCTCATATCATGCCCCTGGTGTCCCTCCCTCCTTACTTTGAACAGCCCTCTGTACCTGTTTTGTTTATTCCTTTCATGTACTTAAAGGTTTCAACTATGTGTCCCCCGTCCTCCTCTTCTCCAGTGAGTACATGTTCAACTCCTCAGTCTCCTCTCATATGATAAGTCCCCAGCCCCTGATTATCTTCGTAGCCCTGCACTTCACTCCTCCAGTAACTTAATGTCCTCTTCAGATATGCCGGGCGCCAGTACTGCACGTGCAGTACCCAGGCACGGTTCAACTAATGACCCGTACAGTGGCAGAATCACCTCCTCGAGGATATACCCCTCAACACAACCCAGCATTTTGTTGGCCTTTGCAGCTGCCTTCCTACATTGTGCCAAGTTGTTCATTGACCCTGTAATGAGCACCCCAGAACCTTCTCCTCCTCTGTCTGGGCTAGCTGCACTCCCCCCAGCTGGTAACTCCTCCTTGGGTTCTTCATCCCAAAATGCAGCATCTTGCACATTTTGGCATTAAACCCCAGTTGCCAGGTGTCTGACCAGGTTTCATGCTTTGCCAGATCATCCTGCAACCCCTGCCATCCTCCTAGGTCATCCACCACCGCTCCTACCTTGGTATCATCAGCAAACAGACTGATCTTGCTCTTGATGTCCAATGATATGTCTGCAATGAATATCCCAAACAACACTGGCCCCAACACCGAGCCCTGTGGAACACCGCTCGTCACTACCCTTGGGTGTGAGAGCTCCCCACCCACCACCACTCTCTGTTGCCTTCCTTGAAGCCAGTTCCCTACCCATCTCACCAGCTTTGCACCTGCCCCTGTGCCTACTAATTTACTTCCCAGCCTTCCTTGCAGCACCGAGTCGAATGCCTTACTGAAGTCCAGATACAGGACATCCACTGCAGAGCCCCTGTCCAGTTGCCTAGTTACCCAGTCATAGAACTCCACCAGGTTGGTTTGGCAGGATCTGCCCCGTATGAAGCCATGCTGTCTGCTGTCCTATAGTCCTTTGGCCTCTACGAGGGCCACCAGTCTCTCCTTCAGGATAGTCTCCTTTAGCTTACCCCACGATGGATGTGAGGCTCACTGGTCTGTAGTTTCCCGGTTCATCCTTGGGGCCACTCTTGTGGAGGGGCACCACATGAGCCATCCTCCAGTCCTGAGGTACACACCCCAAATGTAGTGCTGGCTTGTGGGATGGCTCCAGTTCACCTCTGGCATGTTAAAATCTCCCACTATTACCTCTCCCCAACCCCTGAAGCCTTTCTTTTGGTGGGAGGCTCAGTCGGGGAGTAGTTTTGAGAATGCCACGGGAGGGAGATAACCGGTCTACCCAGCACCTCAGAAAGGAGGGATGGGGAGTGGATTTTTTGGGATTGCTAGGGTGGCGGGGCAGGAGGAGTGGGATATCATTGACCATCTGAGGACAAATGACCTGGCAGAGGACGCAGCTGGGGTGGTGCAGGACAGGATTAGGGAGCTCTAGAGAAGCCTGAAACAGGAAGCATACATGGTGACCTTCACTGAGGTGCTGCCTATGCAAGGCTGGGGGGGGGAGAGAAGGCACACTGCACTGCGATCTTCATCTGCTGGTTGAATGCATGGTGCAGGGAGAAAGGGTTTGGCTACATCGGGCAGTGGGGTCTTACCTGGAGGGATAAAGGCCTGTACATATGGGATGGCCTCCATCTATCCAGGAGGTGAATGGAAGTCCTGGAAGATTTGTTGCCTCCTGACGAACGAGTAGGGCACCCCGAAGTGCAGATCATCATCACTGTGGGAGCTGGATTTTTTTGTATTGTATGTAAACACAGCTTTGTTGATTGTAAACTGAAGTTGTTTTGTTCAGTAAAAAATATTTTTCAACAAATCGCACTGAATCCTGTGTCTGGAGTGCACCGATTCCTTACTATACTGAAAGATTTAAATGCTACTTCGGTGATGGGCATTTAAATTCACCAAGGGGGAAGCTGAAGAAACACAGGAGGCAGTGAATGCCCACCCCAATGGTGTAGCACTAGTAAAGAACAATCTAGGGTAAACAAGTTCCCCAGTGGTAGTGGCAAGTACTAAGTAGGGACTATGGGAGGGAAGGGAGAGGAGGGTTGAGAGGTGAAACTAGGGTGGGGAGATACTAGGAAGTGTGTGCAGAGGGAAGATGAAAGGGGGAAGGACAGTATCAGTCAAAAAAGAAAGGGGAAGGATGGACTCAGGAAGGGGGGGCAAAGTAGAGTCAGGGAGGGACAAAAGGAGTGGAGAGCCATGTGCTGCAAATGCAATGAGCCAGACGGAAAGAAATCTTACTTGAGAGGGCTCTTGTAGTAGGTAATAACATGTAGGACTGGCACCTAGCGTCAAGACCGATGGAAACTTCTGCAACATGGCCTGATGTGGGGCCGCCTGCTACGGACGTCACGTGACTAGCCAGCGTGACCATATAGTGGCAGTCCCCACATCCGCCCTCCAGTTCTTTCCCATTGTCGGACCGACTAGAGCTTGTCGTCGCCATATAGAACGCCTCTGTGGATGAGTATTCACATATTTTTGTCCACGATGGTTTGTATGTCGTCCTCTCCAGAGCCGCATAAAAACAAGTGCAGTTCGTGTGGGGTTCAACTGCTGCACAAAGATCAACATTCTCTGTGTCTCTTCTGTCTCAGGCCTACTCACAAGGATTGCGAGGCCTGTGCCTACTTTAATCAGGCTACGCAGAAATGACGCCAGCACGCCCTTGAGGCCCACATCCTGAAAGAAAAGATGTCTTCCAATGAGCAGGAGTTAAAAAAGCTGAAGAGTATGTCTTCCTCACCTGCAGACCCTCATAAAAAGAGGAAGAGGGACAAAAAGAAACACAGAACAGGAGCATTCCTATCCTTCATTGAAGACACCCACAGGCCCTTTGTCGGAGGACCGACCCCCTTCTGGCCAGAAGGTAAGCACCTCAACCTTGTCTGCATTCCCGCTATCTGCGCAGGCCTTTGTCGTCCCCCTGGCGCCATTGGTTTCGGTGATGGCGGGCTCCTCAGATTCTGGCGTGGCCAGTAAGTTGCCCCCCTCCCCCAAACGAACATCTGGTCAGGGTTGACAAGTCTGGAGCCAGCTCCTCCGACTCCCATGGAGCCCAAGTCGATATTCCGATCATCGGCCCCTCTGACAATTGCCCAACTGCTTCGCGTCCTTCAGGATCCGATGTGACACTGATGGAAGATGGTTCCATCCAGGCCAGAGATCTGGGTTCTCCAAGGGGTGCACTTCCTGAGCCCCCTGTCGCCTGACCTGTCAGAGCTTCCCGCGCTTTTGCCAGGTCCGCAAGCTCCGACTCAAGTCCACATGTTGCCGGGGGGTTCCCGATGATAGTAGGCCACCTGGCCTCACTGTGGCTCCTATGCCACCTTTGTGGACGACCGATTCAGCTCCTCAATGCCCGCAGGTACCCTTGCCTCCTTCGGGTCTGTCTAGCTTCCCACTGTCCGGTGCACCTCACCTTCCTCAAACGAGTCCCCTCTTGGGAGCCCCTTCATTAGGAATTTCTGACCCTTCGGGGATAATTGCAGGCCCATCAGGTCTTCCTCCGTTGGGTCCGCCGTCTGGTCTTCCTCCATCTGGGCCGTTGTCGGCCTTTCCACCGTCAGGACTGACATCAGACTTCCCTCTGCCGGGGCCACCAATAGGCTGTCCCCCAGCAAGACATTATTCTGGCTATCCCATGTCAGATATTTCAGCCATTCCTCCATCGGGACTGCCGACGGGTTTCCTGTCATTAGGCCACACGTCCCTTCATCAATATGGCCTCACATCGGGCTTCCCGTCATAAGGCCATCTTCCGTCAGGGTATCTTCCTTCTGCCCCGCCAGACTACTACTACCGTGGCTACCCTGGTTCCTTTGCTTCGCCAGGTTACTCTCATTATCCCCCTCACCATTTTGGAGGGCAGGGTACTTTTTTTTTTTTCCCCTCAATATCCACCTCCTCAGCAACCACTGGTGCACTTCCGGGAAATTCTTACCTCATGGTGGTCGACCAAGAGTCAGTTGATCTCTGAACTAGACAGCAGGCATCCTGCACTGCTGTTGTTAGCCGCCCAGCTCCTCTGCCTAGGGCACCTTTGCCGATGTTTACTCGTCCTCCCACGTCAGATTGTCCGTCTGCACCGGTGACTCGCTGGACATTGTCACCAGGGAGCCAGATCCTCCAATTTCAAAAATTCTGGAGGATTCCGGGAATTCTGAGCCAGATTTGGATACCTCAGACGATAGCTCGGGATTAGTAACCCCTCCCCACAAGGATCCGGTCCCTTGAGAATCTCCCAAATCTCCCCCTGAATATCCCTCCTTTGTAGACCTCCTCAAGCAGATGGTGGAGGCCGAAGGGTGGAAGTCAGAGACTCTGGACCCTAAAAGATGTAGGTTAGAAGGGCACCTGGATTTCCTTGACATGAGTCTGGTACTCACCCCACCCTGGCTGGAACCCCATTAGGATTTAGCCTCAACCATTTGGCAGAGACCCTCTATCCTGGCGATGGCCAAAAAAGCTCACCGGGTCTACAGGACACCTGAGGGAAAAGACCATCTGAGCACCCATCCTAAGGCAGACTCTGTGGTCATTACAGCGACCCATGATCCACTAAGCCATGACACCTTAGCACCTCCCTTCCCGATAAGGAGTCTAAACAAATGGGCTAGTTCAGGAGGAAATTTTACTCCTCTTCGACTCTGGCAGTCCGTGCTTTGAACTATGTCTCACACATGCTGGAATTCCAGA
Source organism: Neoceratodus forsteri (assembly GCA_016271365.2). NCBI lineage: Eukaryota > Metazoa > Chordata > Ceratodontiformes > Ceratodontidae > Neoceratodus > Neoceratodus forsteri. Next base: position 495,432,594 of record JADMNL010000022.1, read on the forward strand.
AGACAATGTTCTGCCAGCTAGAACCTGCCGTCGAGGACTCTGACTCCAAGACAGCCTTGGCTACTACTTTAAAGATGGCCAAGGTGGCTGGATGCCATTCATTACAGGCCACCTACAATGTGGTGGATTCCTCTGCTCGAGGTGTGGCCACAGCTGTTAGCCTTAGAAGGTAATCTTGGCTGAGAGTATCTGGATTAGCTCCTGATCAGTCGGCTCTCCAGGATGCCCCTTTTAGGGGGTCTGTCCTGTTTGGCAGGGATGCCCAGGACATCATTACTAGCCTGCAGGATAAGGGCACAGCTCTTAGGTCAGTCCACACTATGTACCGTCCGAAACGGCAACAACAAAAGCGTCCTTTTCACCGGCAAAACAAGCGCCAGGCGAAGAATCAGCAAGCACCCAAACGTCGGTTTAAGCATAGGGCTCCCACAGCCACCGCTGGTCCCCAAGCCAAGTCCCAAGAGCTGTGGACACGGCCCTCCATAACCTGCCTTCCCACTCCTGACTCTGTGACCGCTGCTCCTCCTCCTTCGGAAGAGCAGGTGAGCAGAAGATTTACAAGGTACCTGGAAGACTGGGATTCCATCACGTCAGACGCTTGGGTGCTCCAACTGATAAGACTTGATCACGTTCTGGAATTTTGAGAAAAACTTCTGGATACTCCGTCGAAATTTTCTCATTATCCAAGGGCGCACATCCCACTCTTGAGGGAGGAAATCTGGCTCCTCTTGTCAATGTAGCGATAGAGCCCGTGCCGGTAAACCAGACAGGGAAGGAATTTTATGTCCATTTCTTTCTGGTTCTCATGAAGACAAGGGATTTCTACCCGATACTGGATCTCAGCACTCTGAACCTCTACATAAAGTACAAAAGGTTCAGGATGCTGTCATTGCAAAGCCTGCTGCCCCTTCTGACCCAGGACCAGTGGCTCTGCGCTCTGGACGTGAAGGATGTGTATCTTCACATTCCCATTTTTGGACCTCGCAAGAAGTTCCTCAGGTTCTGTTTCCAAGGGGAGCATTATCAGTTCAGAGTGCTCCCTTTTAGTCCGTCATCTGCCTTGTACTTTTTCACCAAATTCCTGGCGGTCGTGGCAGGGACCTTGAGGTGCCAGGGGCACACTGTCTTTCCATATCAACGACTGGCTTCTAGCAACTCCTTTGAGGGTGGAGCTGGAAGCTTCCCTCTCTGCTATCCTGCACCTTTTCCACAGGTTGGGTATTTTAGTCAGTTACCCCAGATCTCAGTTGGTCCCGTCTGAATGCCTCCAGTTCATTGGGGCAGTTTTGGACACTGTGCAGGGCATGGTCTTGCTCCCCCTGAACAGGGCAGATACCCTGGTGGGTCAGGCCAGGAAGGTTTCTTCCAATCGTCATATATCAGCCACAGCGCTTCTCTGTCTTCTTGGCCTCATGGCAGCGGCTATTCCTATGGTCCCTTTGGCCAGACTCTACATGCGGATTACACAGTGGACTCTGAGCTCGCAGTGGGATCAGAAGGAAGACAACTTAGATTGCTCGATTCTAATCTCCTCCTTTATGCAATGAGACTTGTGGTGGCAGGACCCCAGCAATCTTTTGCAGGGGGCTCTTTTCCAGGCTCCGTCCCACTACCAAGTTCTAACCATAGATGCGTCGTGGCAGGGTTGGGGTGCCCGTCTGGGACACCACAGAACCCAGGGTCTGTGGTCCCCTGTAAAAATGCACTTGCACATCAATGTGCTGGAAATGAGGGCAGTGCTTTATGCTTTTCAAGCTTTTCAGCACATGCTTCTTCAAGCCGTCCTTTTGATTCAGATGGACAACGTGCGTAGTGTGGTACATAAACAGGGGGGCACCCACTCATATCCCCTTTGCAGGGAAGCGATCTGGGTCTTTAACTGGGCGGTTCTTCACAAGGTCCATCTGAGAGCGGTTCACGTCCCAGGAGTGCAGAACGTTCTCGCAGACAGTCTGTGCCGCACCCAGGTAAGGGCTCAGTAGTGAGAGTTAAAACAAGTGGTGATAGATCACATCTTCAACCTGTGGGAACATCCAGAGGTGGATCTGTTCTCAGCCCCATCAAATGCATAACTTCCCAAGTTTTGCTCACGGACATGGTGTTTTTTGGCTAGTTGTGCTGTCGCTGTCTTGGACAGGGAGGTTTCTGTACGCATTTCCTCCCTTCCCACTGTTACAGAGAATATCGACCAAGCTTCAATTGGACAGGGCTCTAATGATTTTGGTAGTTCCGTTATGGCCTTGATAGATCTGGTTCCCCCTGCTTCAGCATGTAGCAGTGGAACCTCCGATTCCCCTTCCTCTGTCTTATGACCTTCTCACTCAGGAAAAGGGCACACTGGTTCATCCGGGACTGAAGTCCCTTCATCTTCATGCGTGGCTCCTCATAACATAGCTTCACGGTTTGGGGTTTCTCCCAGGGTAGCTCAGATTCTGGTGGAAGCGAGAAAACCATACACTAGAACTACCTATGCCATGAAGTGGAAGCATATCACTATTTGGGCCACTGCCAAAGATCTGGACCCTTTTTCGTGTCCCGCTCCAAAGGTCATGGAGTACTTGCTTCATCTTTCCAACCTGGGCCTGAGTTATTCCTTGTTGAAGGTGCATTTAGCAGCCATCTCGGCCTACCATAATCAAGTAGGAAGCAAGACAATGGCTCAGTTAGAGGTCTCCAGAACCTTTTTGAAAGGTATTCTGTATCTGAAACCCATGGTGCAAAATCCTGCACCACCGTGGGACCTTAATTTTTTGTTCAAAAATTTGGCTTTACCTCCCTTTGAGCTGGCAAGCTCTTGTGAGTTACGCTTTTTGTCGTGGAAAGTGTTATTTTTGATTGCCGTTACTTCAACGCGTAGAATGTCTGAGCTTGAGGCCCTGATGTGCAAGGTGCCTTATTTGATTTTTCACAGAGACCTGGGTGGCTCTGCCTACAAATCCTAGGTTTCTTCCTAAGATCATGTCGGAAACTACCCTTAATCAGTCCTTAGAATTGCCGGTATATAATCCTGAACATTCCAATAGGGGTGAAGCCATCCTGCGTACATTGGATGTACACAGGATCCTTCGTTACAACACGAACCGAACAAAAGATGTCCGAAAACAGATCAACTTTTTGTTTGTTTCACACCCAAGAGGGAGGGTGCTGCAGTTTCCAAATAGTGTCTTTCCAAATGGCTGGCAAACTGCATTACTTTTTGTTACCAGAAGTATGGTAAGGTCCTTCCGGGTCAAGTCAAAGGACATTCTACCAGCGGAATGGCTGCTTCCACAGCCTGTTCAAGGAACGTGTCTACTGCAGATATTTGCAGGGCAGCGACATGGAGTTCTGTCCACACTTTCACAAAGCATTACAGTCTGGACATTGTCTCTCTAGGAATAGGGCTGGTTTTGGGCTAGCAGTCCTCCAAGGACTCTTGTCCCAACTTACTCAGTTGGCAATACTGGGTTATGTTTCCAGCCTCCCTAGTTTTTCTCTGGTCCCTTGGACAGTTTTCTGTTTGGGACTCAGTCCTACATGTTATTACCTACTGCAAGAGCCCTCTAGAAGTAAGGTAGTACAGTTAAGTAAGAACTTACCATAACAGTAGATCTTCGAGAGAGAGGCTCTTGCAGTAGGTAATGCTTTTCCCACCCACCTTCCCCCTTTTCTGTCTGGGGTTTATTTTCATGCTCTTTCACCAAGAAGCCATTTCTTCTGGGGATCCAGGAGCCTCTTTTTCTTCTCTTGTCGCATCCTTTTCTTGGTCTCCAGCGGGAGAACTGGAGGGTGGATATGGGGACTGCCCACTATATAGGGCCACGCTGATGTCAGTCTTGTAACTTCCAGTGGGCGGTCCCCCGTCAGACTATGCTGGCAAAAGTTTCCATCCAGTCCTGACGCCAGGGGGTGCCAGTCCTACATGTTATTACCTACTGCAAGAGCTTCTCTCGAAGATCTACTGTTACGGTAAGTTCTTGCGTAACTGTACTTTCCTGACCTTGAGGCTGCTATTGCAGTGGCAGACCTGGATCTGGTGGCCATAATAGAATCATAGTGTGCTGACAATCACAGCTGGGAGGTGGCCGTTCCGGGGTACACTGTATTCTGGAAGGATAGGTCAGGGAGAAAAGGGGGTGGTTTTATATGTTAAGTAACTGATTAAGGCCACAGAAATACGGGGATACAGTGGGAAGGAGGAGAGCTGGAGGTTCTTTAGGTTGTCTTATAGACAGAGTCTGGGGCCTGTGAGGTGATGTACAGGCTTACCTACACAGGGGCAGGAATTGAACAGGTTTTTGGGGAGGCCATAAGCAAAATGGCACACAGAGGGGAAATAATTATGATACTTTAATCTGCCAGATTTGGACTGGAACATCCAGACTGCAGCTACGGCTAGGATCAGGGTCATCCTAGACTCCCTGCAAGGGGCATTTCTCGGGCAGCTGATTACAGATCCCACTAGAGATGGGGCAGTGCTGTAACTGGTACTTACTAACAGGGACAATATTGCGGCCTGAGTACAAGCAATCATCGCACAATGTGGATTGACATAAGGATTGGGCAGGAGAAAAAACACACTAGGATGAGGGTCCTGGACTTCAGAAGAGCAGATTTTAAAGAAGTGGGAGACTGCCTTAGGAAAAAAATTGAAGGGGGTGATAGCCGGGGTGAGGCATGGCAGAATAGCATAAAGGTGAGACTAACTAAGGTAAAAAGCAAGCTCTGTGAAGTTAAAAGCAAGGGCAAGAGGAAAAAGAGGCCGCAGTGGTTCTCAAAGGAGGTGGCTAAGGTGATAACAGAGAAGAAAACAGCCTTCCGGAGGTACATGGAGGCAAACAAGAAGGTATGTCTAGAGAAACAGAGGGAGACAGGAAAGAGAGTACGGACAGCAAAGGCTATAAATGAGGAAAGGATTGCCCAGGGTGTCAGAAATTGGATTAAGACTTTCTTCAGGTACGTGAATAAAAAAGATGGAGAGAAGGGATGGTATAGTAAAGATTAGGAGGAGGGGGGCACTGTGCAGAGGAAAACCAAGAAAAGCTAACCTTTTAAATCACTACTTCTGCTTGGTCACTACAGTGGAAGGGTGGGTCATCATGCATTGGCAAGCACTGGGTTGGGGGGGTGGACACTTGTCCATTTATGGAACAGAGAATCCACTGTGGGTTGGAAGCCCTTAAGGAAAACAAGGCAATGGGGCTGGATAGAATTGACCCAAGGATACTTGAAATGCTAAACATGGTGCTTGCCTCACCTCTGGCAACACTGTTTAGCACCTCATTGGAGACTGGTGGTTCCAGAGGAGTGCTGATGTTGTTCCTCTGCACAAAAGCGACAGCAAGGAGGAAGCAAGCTATTGCAGTCAGTCTCGCATCAGTGATGGTGAAGTTAATGGAGTCCCTGCTGAAGGAGAGACTGATGGAGTATGTGAAGACACATGAACTGCAGAACTACTGGCAGCATGGCTTCGGGGGAGGGGTCATGTCAAATCTTACAGGCCGGCCCGGTGGCACTGAGGGTTGAGGCACCGGATGCCACACCTCACACCGCACCGGTGACCTGGGCTCAGGAGCGATCTTGGGTTGCCAGGGGTCAGCTGGGGAGGTGAGGATTGAGTGTCCAGAGGGCTGCTGTTCTCTCTTGTGGGAGGGTGGTCTGTGGATCTCCAGCATCAGCGACTCCCAGTGGAGGCTGGGGTGCTACAGCCTGGGGAACACATTAGGAAGGGGTGGGGGTTATGGTGGATGTCCGCAGGATAGCGGAGGAATCACGCCCCACCTTGCACTGGACGTCCAGTGCACATCAGCCTCTGGGGGTGTCCCACAGTCATGAAAAAAGAAATGCCCGGTACCTGGGAGGATGATAGCCAACAGCAGCCCCACTGCCGGATGCTGCTCACCCAGGTCCCTGAAATTCTTCGGCTTCACTCCGCCTGCAGATTTGATTGAAGGAGTGCCAAAGGTAAGTAACTGACAGTTCCCTCGGGGCGAAGGTTCATGCTAGGGGTCTAAGTGGGCAGGAGTGCTGTTTGGAATTTGGGGTTTTGGGCTGGGAGGGTCTCTGGCTGGTGGGAGAAGCTGCCAGAAGCTATGTCCAACGGAGTTCCCTAGGGCTGACAATCTGAGGAAAGAAAGTTTTTTTTTTTGGGGGGACGACAAATCTTATAAATTTCTTTAATTGGGTAACTAGCCAGGTAGATCAGAGGAGTGTAGTGAATGTGGCCAGTCTGAACTTTAGTAAGACCTTTGGCACTGTGCCAGTCAGGAGGCTGATAAAGAAACTTAGCAGCCAGGGGATGAGCAGGAAGGTGGTGAGCTAGTTATCTAGTTGAAAGATGGGAGACAGATGGTGGTGGTAAATGGCATGGGAGAGTGACCATTGGAGTACCGCAGGAATCGGTGCTGGGCCCGGTTGTCTTCAGTGTCTTCATAAGTGACATTGCTGAGGAACTAGAGGAGGAAGGTGTGTTTCTTTGCAGATGACAAAAATCTGCAACAAGGTGGATACCCAGGAGGGAGTATAGAGACTGCAAAAGGATCTTGGAAAACTAGAAGAGTGGTCTAAGAAGTGGCAGCTAGGTTTCAGTGCCAGAAAGTGCAAAGTCATGCACCTGGGGGGGGTTCTTACAGTTACCAAGCAGGAGAAGGACCTTAGGGTGATCATATCTGCTGATCTCAGGGTGGTAGGGCAGTGTAACTGGGCAGTACACAAGGTGAACCAGATATTGGTGTGCATAGGGAGAATGATCTCTAGCAGGAGAAGGAGATAACACTTTTTATTCCCACCAGACGTTCCAGATATAGCAGGATAGACCTTCTACTGATACCAAAAAATTGGGCCTGAGCATTGGACTCTGCCCGCATTGGTAGCTTTAGCTTATCAGACCACGCCCTTGTGTCACTGAAGTTGGTGCTGGGGACCCTCTGTCGTAACCCTACATGGAAGTTAAATATAAGTCTGATTAACAGGGAAGAGTTTAAAACATTGGTTAAGGATGAAATTCAACAGTATCACTCCATAAACATGCCAGCAGACACCTCCCCACGATCTACTGGGATGCATTGAAACCTTACCTCGGGCAAAATTATTTCTTATGCCTCTAGGGTGAATAGAGAGAGAAGGGAAACTCAGTGGGAGCTGGAGAAACACATTTTTGAATTAGAATCTCAACATAAACATCAAAATTTAGAGAAACCAAAAAAAGAACTTGACTTGGATAGGAAAAAATTAACTCAGATAGTGAACCAAAAAATAGAAGCCGGGTGCCGTTTCACTAGACAGAAATTCTATGGGAAGGGTAACAGGGCAGGCAAGTTGTTGGCAGCTCAGCTGCGAAAAGAAGCAGCCTCTAGGGCAGTATTAAAGCTTAGGCAGAAAACGGACGTCATTATGGTCACATCACAATTAGACATCACAAAATGCTTTGCTGACTTCTATCAGAAGCTGTACACTGCGGAGCGAGGCTCAGACTATGAAGCCAAGATCGCCCAGTATCTGGCTGAGATTAGTCTCCCAGTCCTGGACCCCAACCGAATTGAGACGCTGGGGTTACCCATTACCATGCAGGAGCTTAAAAACCAAATTACTTGCCTCAAACATGCTAAAGCCCCAGGGCCAGATGGCTATTCAGCCAAATTTTATAAAACCTTCCAGGCAGATCTTTTCCCCACACTCCTTGAAACTCTCAGTGCTGTCCTGAAGTTACCCCACCCCGTTTCCCCATCGTGGAACTACGCCCAAATCTCTGTATTGCTCAAACCTGGTAAACCTCCTACAGAGTGTGGCTCTTACCGGCCTATCTCCTTCCTGAATACAGATTTAAAGATATTTACTGGCATACTGGCTCAGAGACTACAACTAATTATCAAAGATCTTGTTCATCCTGACCAAACGGGTTTCATTTCAGGTAAACTTTTACAAGACAATACCAGGCGTCTATTAAACATACTTTCTTCCCAAAGGGGATCCCCAAAATTCCAAATTGCAGTGAGTATCGATGCCGAAAAGGCATTCAACAGGGTAGATTGGGGTTTTCTTCAGGCCATACTTAAAATTTAAACCTTGGTGACAGCTTTATTGGGGCAGTTTCAGCATTATATTCCCAACCAGAAGCAGTGATCAGTGTAAATGGCTGCACTTCCTCTAGATTCCCCTTATTTCGAGGGACACGCCAGGGATGTCCCCTCTTTTGTTTGCCCTTTCCTTGGAACCCCTAGCAGAACAAATTAAACACCCTTGAACTGAGGGAATTACAGTGGGATCTTAATACCACAAAATCTCATTGTATGCAGACGATACACTGATCTATCTGGGGATCCGATCAACTCCCTACCTCACCTCATGGAAATCTTGGAACACTTCCAAACAATAGCAGGTTACAAAGTTAACCCCTCAAAATCGGAAGCCATTCTGCTTAGTGGCCGTCCTCCCCCGGAGATGCAATCACATTTTCAATTCACATGGGCGACCCACAATACCGTTAGATATTTAGGTATTAGGGTATCGGCTGATACAATGCAACTTTTTTCTTCTAATTATCTCAGGCTTCTGGACTCCTTAAAACAAGACCTAAATAGATGGAGACTACTCCCTTTGACTCTGTTAGGAAGGGTGCACACTATTAAAATGAATGTGCTTCCCCATTTGCTCTTCCTTTTCCAAACACTCCCGATCCATCTTCCAACTCCCTTTATGAGAGACTCAGAACACATGTTGGCACGTTTCGTATGGAATGGTAAAAGGCCTAGGCTAAACAGAACATTGCTCTGCACACCACGAGAGCTGGGGGCTTACCAGACATTACTAATTACTATTTGGCAGCACAGGCACCTTGGCTCTATGCTTGGATGAAGCAGAGGGTAGACACTAGATGGTATACCATGGAGTTAGAGCAGGCCCCGACTCTCTGTCTCTGGACCCTACCCATGGCATCTCTGTCCCCAAGCATAGTGAATAAAGTTACAAACCCATGGACGAGACACACCCTGGGGGTTCTGTTGCTTTTACGTAAAAGACTGGGAGTCCCAGTAGGTGTGGGTCCCCTGTCCCTCATTCGCCACCAAGAAACATTTAAACCCCCCTAAAATGGACCTAGGTTACAATTTCTTGGAGCGTAAGGGCCTCACCAGATTTTCCCACCTCCTGGATAAAGGTACCTGTACCACCTTCCAGCAGTTGGTGTTAAAGTATGGCCTTAGAAGGAAGGACCATTTCCGATTTCTACAAGTAAGATACTTTATCCAGCAAGCCCTGCATCTACAACAGTTATCAAGGCCCTTGGTGGATCTAGAACAACTATTTTACAGTTAGGATTCATCTTTGCTCTCAGGGTTATCTATCTGCCAGGTCTGTCGGCTACTCATTACTCAATACTCGGAGCAGGTTAACTTAATCAAGTCCCGATGGGAGAGAGAATCCAATTTACAAATTGACTGCTCAGAATGGCAGAGAATCCTTAATCAAAGTTGGCACATCACAGCTTCCCCCACATGGGGCAAATACCACTGGAAGGTCCTGATACATGTTTTCAGGACTCCAACAATCATCAAACATTTCAACCCTGAACACTCTGTCCTTTGCTGGGGGCTCCCACTTTCATATTTTCTGGGAGTGTCCTGGGGTCAGGCATTTCTGGCAACAGGTCTATGACTGTATCCAAAAGATCTTGGGGGTGTGTCTGTCTGGATCCTTTCGCTCCCTCTGTTTAGTACAGACCAGTTAAAACTCTCTAGACCTTGGAAACTGTACCACATCCTCAGACTGGCAGCCCTGAAGAGTATTACAGTTTGCTGGATGTCAGTGACTCCTCCCAACACTCAGACATGGATGAATAAAATACTTGAGTTGGAGGAGATGGAAAGAATAACTGCATCTCTTAGACTCAACATAGGGAAGTTCCAAGAGGTCTATCGAGATTGGCATGAGAAGGGGTTTTCAGCCCAGTGATCTTGTAACGGTGGACTCTTGATTGGACTCCTGGTGGGGAAACACAGGGTCTGGGGTGAATCACTACCTTCCCCTTTGATTAATAAAGCTGACACTGATATGAAGGACAGGGCGGGGAAGGGGGCCAATCTTTATATTGCATCCCTTATATTACCCTTTGAGCGTTAGGTACCCTAAAATTAAAATTGATAATGAACTCATCACACATATGGTACTAGTTTTGTTTTTTTTATTATGAATTTATTTTTGCTCCAGTTTTCAACTTCACCAAAATTGTACGTAGTTGATAGGTTTAGATGTCCTTGTGTAAAAAGAGGAGCTTTGCTTTATTCTGGAGTTTTAAGAATTATCTGATCTTTGTCAGACAACTCTGAGCAGAGGTTCCTCTCCCCCATTGTTAGAGGGAGGATCCTCCAGATATAACTTTGTATGAAGAAGTGTCTATCTGTGCCTGTACTCTTCTCTTTAGCGGATGTTCCCCAACAGCTGGACTTCTGGAAAATGAGAACAGAAGAAAAAAAGGAAAACATTAAGACTGCGCAAGGAAAGATAACCATGGATCTAATGTCTTTTTGTGCAGGACATTATTTTGCTTCTATAATTTCAAGTCACAGCTTTAGATATCTGGTGTTATCAAGGCTCCTCTAGTAGTAATGTACTAAGTGATGTAAGTTAAACTGTTGTATCTTCTGTGCATTAATAAAAATTGAGTAACAGAAAAAAAGTTAAGAGGTGATGGCACAAACAGTCAGGCTTGGCAGCATCAGCCAGGAAAGGGCAAAGCCTAACCAGAGGCATTACCTACCTGGCCAGGAGGGACCAGCACAGACACAGCCACCAGGCGTGGGCAGCAGCACCCAAGAAGTGACATACAAACCAGCCCAGTCCCAGCTAGGAGGGACATCAGCCTTGAATGGATAATTGTGACACAGCTAAACGAGGGCAAGCAGACCCAGCCAGTAGGGGAAAACACCAGGCAGGAAGGGGCAGCACATACCCAGCAAGGAGGGGACACATTTCATACATCAAGGGGCAGTACAGACCCAGCTAGGATATGGCAGTACAAATCAGGAGGGGGGCAGCATCAGTCAGGAAAAAGCACAGCAGGGCAGTATGGAGCAGCACATACCCAGCCACTAGGAACAAACACCAGGAATCGCAAGGGGCAGCAGTCACCCACCCAGAATGACTGACAAATGAAAGTACCTTCCATGTGTAAGCTTGTTCTTGGTGGCAGTTAAGAATTTATTTTGTGCAGGCTTCTGACAGTCGCTTGCTGCCCATTATTCGAAAGTGCTCCTTCTCTCATTTCACAGCGGTGGCGGGGCTTGGGGGGCAGCCCCCACTGCCCAGTGTGATACTGGTGCCCCACCACCATCTTTATTCAATGTTTAGTGCCCATTGTGGAGCCCATGATTGACTGAATGCCCCTGGCTCCCAAATGTCCCCAAACCTGGCTCTGCCACTGTTTCACGGTCCAGGAATATCTCCCATCACCTTGCTACTGTCAGGTGGCAGGACTTTTATCTTGCCCACTCAATCAGTGTGGCCTATGAATACTTCTTTCAGCAAGTCACTGGGGTTATCAACCAACTAGCTCCTTATGTAAATCGTAGAGCCCAAAATAATGTGTGTCCATGGTTCACAAGGGAAGTAAAGATGGCTCTTAAAAGACAGACAGGCTATGTGCTAAAGCAAGATCTATAAAACAGATGAAGATTGAAATAATTTTAAGCAACAAAGGATTTTGTGCACAAAACTAATTCGTTTGACTAAATCATCTTTCTGTGTGGCTGAATTGAACAACGGAAAACAATCCCTCTAGCTTCTGGCAGTCTGTTAAGAAACTCAAAGGTGGTCAATCCCCCAACACTACCAAAGCAGTTACAACTAGGTAATCAATTAATCATAGATAAACAGTTGATCATAAAAGAACTGAATAGCCGTTTAGCTTCAGCAGGTAATGCCTTTGACACACTTACAGTCTAATCTCTCCTTGCTGTTGCAGAGTCCCTGTCCCCCGCCAAGTATAACACCAATTCCTCCCAATCTCTTCAGTTTTCATCAGGTCACTTAAAAGGAGATGGAGCACTTAACTTCAATCCCTTGACCATAAAAAGAGTGGAGGAGCAGACAAGATTGAACCACTCTTCCTAAAAATAGGATACCTAATCCTGACTGCACCCATCATACATCTTTTCAAACTAATCAGTCACAAGCTGTGAGGTCCCTTCATTATGGAAAATTGCACACATAATTCCCCTTTTCAAATTGGGTGATAAATCCTAAAAGCATATCACCCCATTTCCATTTTATCCATGCTGGCTAAAATGTTCGAGAAACAAATCTATTTCCAGCTAAAAGATCACCTAGAGTCAAATGCCCTTGTTAATCCTATGCAGTCTGGCTTCAGGGCTAAATGTAGTACTAACTCTGCCTTAATTAAAGTCTCAAATGATTGGCTCTCAGTATTAGACAACATGTTTTCAATTGCTGCACTCTTCCTAGACCTGAGTAAGGCCTTTGACACTGTGGGTCACAACATACCACTGAGTAAACTTTCGAGTGTTAGGTTAAGTCCAAAAGCAGTTCGGTGGTTTAGTTGCTGTCTCATAGGTAGATAGAAGCAGGTGAAGGTTGGTCTAACCTCAACCTGTGTGCCCATCAGAAAAGGTGTCCCACAAGGTTCCATATTGGGCCCACTGTTGTTCTCAATTTACATAAATGATTTTGGCCAGAATATGACCAGTGCTAACCTCCACTTTTACGAGGACGATGCGGTACTTTATACTGTTATTCATGATTCAGCTCTTGCGCTCCAGTATCTACAAGACATTCAGTATACTTCAAATTAATCTCCACACCTCCAAGTTGCTCCTGAATGCAGCTAAAACCAAATATATGATCGCTGGGCACAAACCTAACCATAAGCCCCTTTCTTCGGGCATCACTACCGTCACTAAGTGGATTCTTTTAAATATCTAGGCATGTGGGTAGATAATAAACTGACCGTTAATGTACACATTGAGTCCCTATGTAAGAGATTACGACAAAGACTGGGTTTCTGTTTCTGTAATAAATCTTGTCTCGCCTGCGAAGCTAAGAAGTTATTGGTTCAGGCTACATTCCACCCCTTGCATGATTATTTATGGCGATATTTATAGATGTACCATTGGCTCAATCCTGGCCAGCCTAAATGTGCTGTTCCATAGGACTCTTTGCTTTATATGTGATCTCCCTGCCAATACCCACCACTGTCTTCTCTATAAAGAAACTGGTTGGACATCACTCACTACTAGAAGGCTAAGACATCTGCATCTCTGGACATTTAAAGCCCTGAATAATTCCCTACCATCTTATACTGTATTACTTCACTCCTATGCAGATCACATGGCTCTTATATACTTTGTTTAAATGTCCTTACGCTCTGTATCCCCGAGCACTTATAATATGGGAAGATGGCATTTAGTTGGGCGGCCCCCAAAGTGTGGAATGCCCTCCAGAAGTTTATTAAGGGCAGTATAACCCTGTGGGAGGCAGTATAGCACTGTGGTTTAAGCTCTGAGCTGCAAACCTGGGTTTGAATCCCACAGCCCCCACTTGCATACTGTGTGACCCTGAGCAAGTCACTTAACTCTTTGTGCTCCCAGGTCTCACCTGGAAACAAGCTTTGGCTTAGTGTGCTTTTCCTGGTTTAACAATTTCCCCCTTCCCTGTACTTAGTCTGGTCAGTCCTCTGCACTTTGAAACCCTTCTATCCCGACGTTGCATAGATAAATGTGGCTGTTACTAGCACTGTACAATTGTGCTACATTGTGAATTGTTTTCCTGCAGTAGCCCATGTCACTTTGCTCATAATCTTGCTTAGCTAGCACTTTACTGTACTTCCATTATATTCGTATAGTTGTTCTCTGTTCATCCTCCTCTGCTTATCTCGGTATGTTCCGTCTCAAGTGAACCTGTTAATACATATCTCAGTTATGGCTTTGTATGCTACATTTATCAAGTTCTTCGACTCTTAGCCGGTACTGTGTACCCTATTTGTTACTCTGCAAGATTTATCCCTGTTTTTATGATCTGTTCATTGCCTGTTTGTATGTAATGTGCATTGAAATTGCTATGCCATGTTTGAATTTCTTTTATTCTCCCTGCCCTACCAGGACCTCCTTGCAAATGAGCATCACTCGGTGGAACTTCCCTGGTAAAACAAACAAATAAAAAATAAATATTGGCACACCTTCAAAGCCTCTCAGACTGATCTTGGATGTACTGCAAATGACTTATGCATTACCTCTCACTACGAAGGTCAAATTCAGCTAAAGGCATTCAAAGACGTCCTTTTCACCATATAACTCAGAACTGAATTAACTTCATAAAAACTGCAGATTAGTCTTAACGGCAAGCAGGCAGGCCTTCACTGTGACTGTGATGCAGATTTATTTTGCATGGTTCAACTCACTTCTGAACTCTGTCTCCCTATGGTAGCGTGTCATGCAAGGTATTCCCTCCTCATGACAATGGATGTGACGAACAAGCTCTGGGAAGCACACCCACGCTCAGTGCCGAGTATACTCAAACTCCCTTCTGGCTTGCCATTGTTGTTGCCCGTGTCCTGGGAGCATTCCAGAGCTCCCTTTGGCAATTTCCACAGGCTGCACCTAGCAGCTGTGCCTGGAACTGAATTGCCTGTAACTATATTTAAAAAAAAAAAAAAGTCCTGCGTAGACAAGGCGCCTGGTGGGCACTCTACAACACCAGTTTTACCTGCCCGAGGTGAAATTGACTCACATTTGGCTGGTGGGTGCCAATTTTGAAACCTGCAACACTCATTTTATGTGGTCCCACTTTCCCCTATGACCATCTGACTCCCTTCGCAATTGAGTCCCCATCACCAGAACTCTGCTAGTTTCTTTGTGAATCCCTGGATGTCATTGCCTTTTTTTTTTATCCTCACACTCCCACCCCCCAACCTACTCCAATTCGTTCCTCCCGATCTACCATTTCCCCCTTTACTCAGTCCCTGCCCCTGCTGTTCCTCCACTCTCCATACTAAGCCTCTTGCACTCGATTTCCCTCCCAGCTGCCGGCCATTTGCTGTCCTCCCTTTACTAGTTTAGGGTTTCTCCCTGCTGGCATCTCCCCTTGTTACACCCCTTTATACTCCTGATACTCTCCCTGATTCCCCCAGATATCTCTCAACTGTCTCTGATTTTCAGGGATGTCCCTGATTTTGCCTAAAAATTTTCCTCTGTTGCTCGTAAAATTTGTGTTTCAAACAACATGAAGTCTTGCTGTATTCTGACACATGCAGTTAGGTCCTGCCTTTCAACTGCCCCGGAGAACATAGGGTTAACTTTTCTATGCATGGCATAGAATGTTCATCTCGAGCTCGGTTGAAGCCTCTGCCTGTTGTTCGAACTGCAACCGTCAGATTCTTTACTCCGCCTCACTGAACAGTTGCTCCGGAGATTTCTCCTGCTGCTCGGTTCAAAGTCGGTTGAAGTGTCGCTTTTCGGTCGGTTTTCTTCCGAAATTGTTGTTTCCGCTAGTCGGTTCAAGTCTCTGTCTGTGGTACCGTGAGAACTACATAGGTTTTGTTCTGTTTTCTGTGTGGAACTTGTAAACTTGTAGATCGGTTCAGCTGAACCGATCATTTTGAGGTAAAATTTGTACTTTACTTTAGTGTGTGGTTACTAGTCCATATCGGTTCTAAAAAGAAAAACGGGTTTAGTATGTTTTCTCCCAGAATATCCTGACATGGTCAGGAACCGATAGGGGAATCTTGCCTGGTGGATTGCCGAAAAAGGTAAGTTTGGTTAGGTTGGCCATGTCTGAGAAACCGAGAAAAACTGGGCCCACTGGGTTTCAACACTGCAGTGTGTGTGGGGAGGTCTTTGCTGAGGCTGATCCCACACCACCTGTGTTTATTGTCTGGGGTTTGACCACCTCAATTCAGACTGCCAAATTTGCAAAAATTTTCCCAAATCTACCCTGGAAAGAGATTAGGTAGACTGAGGGAAAGGGAGGCTGAGAAGTCCGCTGACCCGGATGGCCAGCCCGGTTCGGTTCCGACCGAACCAGAAGGAGTGCCCTCTGACCAGGGCGATACTTCTTCAGGCAAAAGGAGAGCCGATTCCGAGGAATCGGTTCCGACAAAAGGAAAAGACAAGTTGACTGGTTCCGTTCCAGAATCTCATACTCCGACCACCGATGAAATAGCCAAAGCGATTAGGATTGTGGAATCGCTTCACTCGGTTCCAACTGAACCAGCACCATTTGGCAGGGGCTCAGTTCGGTCAGTTCCCCTGGTTCCGGATTATATCCTGGAAGAATTTTATGAACCGGAGTTTGAGGAGGAAGGACAGTTTGAAGATGATTATGGTGATGGTGAAAGTCTGGATGTGCCTATTGACCCGGACATCTCCCCAGACCGACCTTCAGGTGTTTCTCCTCCTAGGCATTCTGAGTCCCCTTCACACTACATGTTTTACAGAAAGGTGGCTGATACCCTCCAGCTTCATGTGGAGGAGGCAGTAGAGGATCAGGAAGAGCCTGACTATGTAGAGATGATGGACATCCCAGAGTCCAGGAGACTAATTCCCCATCACAAATCTTTTGGCAAACAGACACAGAAAATTCTTAAGTCTCCCAATTCCATACCTCCTGTGGACAGAAGAATGGACAAGAGGTATACGCTTTCAGGCTCAGATACAGAGTTCCTTTTTCAGCTATGCAGCCATGTTGGGGTTGTACAGGCTGCTGCCTGTGATAGGGCAAGCATTCCCTTGGCATCACACCCCCCAGACAAGGACTCCAGGAAGATTGATGCCATGGCAAAGAAGCAGTACATGGCATCATCCTTAGGACTCAGGCAGGCTAATTATATGGCCTATGCAGCCAGGTACCAGAAGTCCAGGTGGGACACTGTACTGGCACTGGCTAAACAGGCTCCCCCCCAGCTTGTCAAGGAGCTCGAGCAGGTGGCTACAGATGGGATTGAGGCATCGAAAGTTCAGTTTCATGCTGCTGTAGACTCCAGTGATGTATCATCAAGAGTCATGGCTACATCTGTGGCTCTTTGGAGAATGGCTTGGCTCAGATGTACTAGCCTCTCACAGGATACCCAGGCTAAGGCCATGGATTTTTCTGTAGTGGGTAATTCTCTGTTTGGGCATCAGGCAGAGAATTACATGAAGAAAATGGATGAATACAGGACCACTTACAGGAGTGCTTAGGCCAAGGAGAGGCAAGCAGCTCCTCAAAGGCAGCAGGGCAGGGGCAGGCCTTTCCAAAGGCCTTTTTACCAAGCACAGGCCTCCTCTTCTTTTTCACAGAGGGGGTTCTTCAGAGGGAGAGGCAGAAGGGGGATGAGCAGGCCTGCATCCATCCCTCAGCCTAAAGTCCCTGCCAAGCAGACACCCTGATGGGTCTGCCCGGGTCGATTCTCCTATCCCAGTAGGGCGCAAGCTGGCTTACTTTGTCCAGGACTGGATGTCTCTTACATCAGACAAGTGGGTCCTGGAAGTAGTAAGCCAGGGTCTGGTTCTCAGCTTCAAAAACTTCCCAAACTGAGAGACAGATCTTTTCCACCTGCAAATCTCTCAGAAACCCTTGCCCTAGAGGCGGAGGTTTCTTCTCTCCTAGCTCTCAGAGCTATGAAGTACCTACCCTACACTGAGGGCAAGAGTTGTACTCGGTACTTCCTAACCCCCAAAAAGACAGAGTGGCGACCCATCCTGGACCTAAGATACCTGAACAAATATCTTTTAAAGCCAAAGTTCAAAATGATAACTCTGGGAATTATCCTTCCCTCTCTAAGGCCAGGGGACTGGCTAGCCTCCCTGGACCTCAAAGATGCCTACTTTCACATTCCCATCAGGTGCTCCCACAGAAAGTACCTCCGGTTCAAATTGCCCTCAGACCACTATCAGTTCAGAGCAATGCCCTTTGGCCTAACATCAGCCCCAAAGGTCTTCACAAAGTACGTGGTAGTAGTTGTTGCCTTCCTAAGAAGACAAAAGATTTCCATTTTTCCATACTTGGATGACTGGCTCATAGTAGGCCAGTCTCCAGACCAAGTCAAGTCACACCTGCAAGTGACCCAGCAAGTGCTCACTTCTTTGGGATTTCTTCTCAACCTACCAAAGTCAGTTCTCGAACCAGTGCAGCTCCTCACCTTCATAGGGGCAGAGCTGGATATGGTAAAAATAAGAGCCATCCTGTCCCTGGAAAGGGCAAGGACCCTCATGGAACTGGCCTTCTCATTCAGCCTTCAGGTGTCTCGACCAGCAAGGCATTTCCTTCAGCTGCTGGGCCATATGGCAGCTTCTGTAGCAGTGGTCCAGGAGCAAGATTCCAAATGAGGAACATTCAGTTCCACTTAAGAACTTTTTGGTCCCAAAGAAAGGATTCCCTTACCAAACTAATTCCAGTGACTCAAACTCTGATCCAAGCCCTGCAATGGTGGCAGGATCAGGACAATTTGAGGCAAGGGGTTCCATTTGTCACTCAGTCTCATTCAGTGGTCCTCACCACAGATGCTTCCCTGCTGGGCTGGGGAGCCCATTTGGGGGAACTTACCACCCAGGGACTGTGGTCGCCTCAGGAACCTCTGCTTCACATCAATCTCTTGGAACTCAGAGCAGTGTTTCTGGCACTGCAAGCTTTTTGCAAATCAGTACAGAACAAGGTGGTTCAGGTCAGAACAGACACCACCACCACCACCATGTGGTACAGCAGCAAGCAAGGAGGCACTCGGTCTACGGCCTTGTGCACCGAAGCGATGAAGTTGTGGTCCCTGGCCTATTCCCTGTAAACCTCTCTGATAGCAGTTTACCTCCCAGGGAAGGACAATGTCCTAGCAGATGCACTGAGCAGAATATCCCAGGGCCATCACGAATGGGCCCTACTGTAGATCCTCTGGTGTTGAAAGTGATTTTCTCAAGATGGGGCACTCCAGAGATGGATCTTTTTGCAGCCTCAGACAATCACCAACTTCCTCTTTTTTGTTGCAGACCCCCAGTCTTGGGCTCAGTCCCCCTGGATGCTCTGATCCTGAACTGGAAAGGGAAATTTCTGTATGCTTTTTCCCCCCTTCCCTCTCCTGTTCAAAATGCTTGTCAAGATAAGGTCACAACCATGTAAAGTGATTCTGATTGTTCCAGACTGGGCCAGGTAGCCATGGTATCCTTTGTTGCTGTCCGTAGCAGTCCATCTTCCCCTGTCACCTCCCAGGAATTACAACCTGTTAACATCCTCTCAGGGGAGGATTTGGTACCCGAAACGTCAGTCTCTCAATCTCAAGGCTTGGCTCTTGAAGTTAGTTTGCAGATCTGCATCTTTCCCAAGGGGTTCTGGATATCCTTAAGGCTTCTCGAAAGCCTTCCACTAGAAAGACATACAACTCCAAATGGAAAAGATTCAACATTTGGTGTTCCAAGAAAAATATTTCTCCAGACTCTGCTGAATTGCCTATGGTTCTGGATTATATGGTTCATCTTAATGGCCTAGGTCTCACACCAGCCACTCTCAGGGTACGCTTGGCAGCTGTTTCTGCTTTCCTGTCTGTAGGCAAGTCTTCCTCTGTCATCCCATCCTGTATTCTGTAAGTTTTTCAAGGGATTGCTTCACACCAATCCCCCCTTTGGGATCCTGCTCCTGCTTGGGATATCAATGTTTGCATTGCTCACCTTATGCAACCCCCTTTAGAGCCTTTGTCCTCAGCAGAGCTTAAGTACTTGACTTGGAAAGCTGTTTTTGGTAGCCATTACTTCTGCCAGACGTTATCAGTGAATTACAAGACTTGTCAGTGGAATCTGATTTCATCTCTTTTCACAGAGATAAAGTGGTCCTTAGAATTAACAAAGTTCTTGCTTAAAGTGGTTTCAGATTTCCACCTCAATCAGTCTATATCGCTCCCTGTTTTCTTCACTGATCATTCTTCCTCAGGAGAGAGGAGGTTACACAGTTTGGATGTTAAAAGAGCCCTTGGCTACTACATAGAGTGTACCAAGGGTCACAGGTTTGAATCCTTCCAGTTGTTCCTCACTTATGGAGAAGTTGGGAAGGGCAGACCTGCCACTAAGAGATCTATTGCCAGGTGGATTGTTTCTTGTATACAATTCTGCTATGAAAAACTGGGTAGAACTCCACCCTCAGGCCTGAGGGCTCATTCCACAAGAGGTACAGCTACTTCCCTGGCTGCTGCCAGGGATATCCCTCTCTTTGAAATTTTTCAAGCAGCCACCTGGAAAATGGTCCATACTTTTACCAAGCATTACTCTCTGGATATCCAGGCTAGGAGTGATGCTCGGTTTGGCACAGCAGTACTTCAGAGCCTGTTTCCAAAGTAGGTTCTGTCCCTCCTCCATGGAGGTACTGCTTGGTAGTCTGTATTTGTCAGAATGCAGCAAGACTTCATGTTTTTTTAAGAAAAAAATTACTCACCTTAGTAATTATGTTTCTTCTAGTGGAGTCTTGCTGTATTCTGACCCCCCCCACCTCCCTCTCAGAACCTAGATTGTTGGGATGTGCGTGGGCAGGTGCAGTGTTGGCACCCTAGAGGTGCCCCCCTTTTTACACCCTCTTTTTTCTTTGGGTGGAATGTTGTTCATTTGATTGGTTTTTGTTTTTGGATTTCCTGACTTGAGTCTTCCTTTGAGAACCAAAAACATTATATTTCTGCCAGTTGGCTAGTTAAAAATTTTACGGTTTCCACACAGAACACCTAGTGAGTTTTTGCTCGTAAAGATCTGACGGTTGCAGTTCGAACAACAACAGGCAGAGGCTTCAGCAGAGCTCGAGATGAACATTCTATGCCATGCATAGGAAAGTTAACCCTATGTTCTCTGGGGCAGTTGAAAGGCAGGACCTAACTGCATTTGTCAGAATACAGGACGACTCCACTAGAAGAAACATAATTACTAAGGTGAGTAATTTTTTTCTTACTGTCTCTTCCCCCCCGAGCCCTTCTGGGATCCAATGCCGTAATCCTCTGGACCGTATGCAGTTCAGTGTGGTTTTGAACTTAACTTGAACTTGACCGTTTTTGCATTTTTTTGGCCCACATTTTCAACATGCCTTTTTTGAGGACCCCCACCTCATGAACAATTGCATTGACATCTGTCCAGAAAGGCGGTTTTGTGGTCCCTGTGCGAAATCACCTTTCGAGCAGGAGCTGAAAATTTTCTCCGCCCTTGTTTGAGGTGGGGTCATAAGAAGGCTATGTTGAAGTTTTGGAGTAAAAATATTAGACAAACAGTTATGAGCCTACATTGAATTTTGTAAATGCAGGCTCGTAACTTTGGTCATTTTCAATATTTTTACCCCAGATTTACAACATAGCCATTTCTTTACAGCTCCACATGAATGTGACAGCTGTCATTTTTCAGATCCTGGCCAAAATGTTTTTTTTTTTTTTTAAATATCCTGAAAGGGGATTTTTGCGGGGCAGGAGTTCAGATTGTTCTGTGCCCTTCTTCACGAGGCGGGGTCATAAGAAGGTGATTTTTAAAATTTGGTGTAAAAATATTTTTTATTTAAAGAAACAAAGTTATGAGGCTACATTGAATTTTGAGAACGCAGGCTCGTAACTTTGGTAATTTTCAGTATTTTTACCCCAGATTTTCAACATAGCCATTTCTTTACAGCGTCTCATGAATGTGATAGCTGTCATTTTTCAGATCCTGTCCAAAATGTGTTTTTGCATCCCAAAAGGTGGTGTCACAGTCTCTGCGTGAAATTGTTTCAGACAACAGTTGCATATTTTCTCTGCACTTCTTCATGAGGTGGGATCATAAGAAGGCAGTGTTGACAATTTGGGACAAACATATGAAAACATAACAAAAGTATAAGCCTGCATTCAAATTTACAAATGCAGGCGCCTAACTTTAGTAATACATAACCCGCACAGTTCACCACAACGCATCTACTGCCCCAGGGCTTGTATACCAGTGGCAAACATCTGGCATTGATAAATACTTGTTTACCAGTTGTAATTGCACTTTGAGTTTTGCCCTAAGATTATTGCAACAGGGGGTTTACAAACGAAAAGATATGGCCTTACATTATGACTCCTCGTCGTAGCAAGACTGAGGAGAGGGTCCAGCCCCTCAAAGTAAGCTCATAGAAACCAGGGCGTCTGAAAGAGGGAGCCTTGATACCATGAAAAATAAAAGCCTTGGAGCAGGTATCAAGCAAGACAAAACATAAAGAAAAGTATATCACTGCCCCTCCTGCTGACAGGGCAAAGGAGATGCCAGTGGACAGTAGGCAGACATTTAAAACTGTGCCTGCTAAGAAAACAAAGAACATGTCGCTGCCCCTCCTGCTGAAAAGGCAAAGATGACACCGGTGAGCAAAAGTAACTTTCCTTCATTTGAAAATATAACTAAAGCAGTGCAATTTTTCCAGACTTTAAAGTTTTGTGTGCCTGTATACCCCTCGCCCTGTTACCTGTGGGAGAGGAGGCAGAAATGTATTATGATGACGAGGAAGGTGATCCTGTAGAACCATACGGCTTCCCTAAGCAGGAGTTTAGTTCCCCTCCTCAATTTTTAGAGGACTATACTTCTCATTTTATGTTTGTGAGGCAGATAGAAATATCCTCAATCTCTGGCCTCTGGAGAAGGCAGAGGATGAGGATACAGTTTAATTTTTAGATATGATGGGCCTAGCCCCAACAAAAAGGTGGTGTTTGCCTGTCCACAAGTCTCTAAAGAAAGCCACCTTCAAAGTCTTGTCAGCCCCCACCTCAGCTGCTGGCACTGACAGGGAAATAGAGAGGTACCACCAGGTGGACAAACCGGGTGCTGTATACTTGTACAACTACCCTGACCATGAAGGAGTGGTTGACTGCTGCCTGTGACAAGGCTAAAGTATCCCATTCTCTCGGCCTGCAGAGAGATTCCAGAAAACTGGACAGTATTGGCAAAAAAGTTTATATGTCCGCTGTGGCTGTTAAGACAGGCAGCTTACGTGGTCTACTCGGCTTAGTACCAAAAAGTGCTTTGGAGTTCTGTAGTGACCATGAGAGAGAAAGCACCTGGGGGTTTGCCTCGGGACCTGGCAAACACAGCAAAAACTGCCATGGATGCCACTAAGCACCCATTTCATATGGCCATGGACATCAGGAACACTGCTTCCAGTGTCATGGCGTATGCAGTGTCTGTCAGAAGGTTTGCATGGCTCAGAACTACAAGCCTTTTCCATGACACTCAGACAAAAGCCATGGATTTTTCACATGAGGGAAATTCCTTGTTTGGTGATAAGACAGAGACTTACATGAAAAAGTGGATGACTACAAAACCACTTACAAAAGCAACACTAAGAAGGAAAAGGCCTCCACTCCCCTGTAGTATGAGGGAAGGGGAGGTTGGGGCAGGGATTACTACCCCGTGCTTATGTGACCTATGACTACGCCTCCCAGAGGGGCTGTTTCAGAGGTAGGGGGCCAGGGCAGAAGGGGCCCCAAGCATGGAGGTGTCACTCCAGCTCCCAATGCCCAGATGAAACAAAACCCCCTAACACGTGTGTCCAGGTCGCCCAGCCATTACCAGGGGAGGGAAGGCTAACCCACTACTTTCAAGCTTGGGAAAATATTACCACAGAAAGGTGGATTCTGGAAATAGAGTCAGGGTCTGTCTTTGCAGTTCAAGAGGTTTCCAAAGCTGCAGACTTGCAGAGCCTTTCCTCATACCCCAGTGGAAAAACTGCAGGAGTTGGAGGTAAAAACAAAACAAAAACAGATGCTACTAGCAAATGCAGTGGAAACAGCACCCCCCCCCCCCCCAAAAATCAGGAGGTGACTATACTCCAGATATTTCTTGACCCACAAGAAAAATGGGGAGTGGCAGCCCATTTTAGATCTCGATATCTGAACAAACATTTAAAGAAGGAAAAGTTCAAGATGGTAACACTGAGAACAGTAATTCCATCCTTGCAACAAGGTCACTGGATCTGAAAGATGCCTATTTCAGCATTCCAGTAAGACCCTTGGGTTCAGAGTGTGAGATGGCCACTACCAGTTAACAGCCTTTCCCTTCGGCCTTTCATCAGTTGCCAGAGTTTTGACAATGTGCGTAGCAGCAGTGGCGGCACATTTAAGTATGCAAGGGATAGTAGTCTTTCCCTACGTAGACAGTTGGTTTCAGGATAGTTCTGCCAAAAGGCCAAGACCCTTCCGTCTCTCACATTCAGCATACCCTAGAGGAGTTGGGTTTCTTGGTAAACCTCCAAAAGTTTCAAGTTGGACTTTATAGCAGCTGAACTAGATACTGTTCAGGGAAAGGCACTCCTCCCTCGGGAGAGGGTGGTCAGACTGATAGAACTGGCGAAGTTCTTAAGAGTAGGGCAGTCAGGACCTGCCAGGGACTTCCTGCAGTTGTTAGGACACATGGCCTCTTCCACAGCAGTGGTGCCAGGTGCCAGATTCCAAATTAGAGATGACCAATACCACTTTGGGGCCCACTGGTCTCAAAGGTGGGACCCTTTCTCAAAGTTAGTGCCTGTATGAAAGAGCCTGTTAAGGGCACTGAAGGGGTGGAAGGATGAAGAAAACCTTCGGTAAGGCATTCCCTTCCTCCAGCAGTCAGCCACAGTAGTACTCACCATGGACACCTCCTTCTGGGTGAGGAAGCCATCTAGAAGATTTCACAGTAAGTGGGGTATGGACCCCACTGAAGTCTCAGGAGCACATGAACCTCGTGGAACTCAGGGCAGTGTACTTGGCAGTGAAAGCCTTTTCCTCACATCAGAGGACAGTCAGTCCAGATAAGGTCAGACAGTACCACCACTATATACTACATCAACAAACAAGGAGGAATAAGATCTTCCAAACTGTGCACAGAAGCAATGAAGATCTGAAGTCTGGCATATTCTCTGCAAGTACAGTTATCTGCAGTCCATCTGCCAGGCAATGGCAACGTCTTGGCAGACTTAAGTAGAATCAGTCAAGGAAATCGCTAATGGGCTCTGAACAAGCAGGTACTCTCCGCAGTGTTCAAACAGTGGGGTACACCTGTGGATCTGTTCACATCCTGAGAAAACTACGAGCGCCACAACTTCTGTTGCAGGCCTCCCTCAGTGGGAACAGTCCCAAAGGATGCACTAGTCCTCTCATGAACAGGAAAACTTCTTTATGCATTCCCTCCTTTCCCACTTCTGCTGAGAGCGCTACTGAAACTCGTGGTAGCAGGCAACAGTAATTCTGATCACACCAGACTGGACCAGGCAGGCATGGTACTCCTTGTTTCTGTCCCTCTCCTCCAGACTACCAGACCTCCTTCGCCGGAGTCTCAATCTGCTGACTCTGTCTCAGGGCAGGATAACATTCCCAGAACCAAGAACCCTGCACCTGAAAGCATGGTACTTGAAGAGCTGCAGTTCTCTTGGACTAAACCTCTCAGAAGAGGACTTATAAGTGGGAATGATTTTCCCTATGGTGTTTGTCCAGGCAACTGAGCCCCCTTCAGGCAAACCTTTCTGTTGTTTTCGACTATTTGATCCATGTGCAGTCCCTGGGCCTCTGTCCTTCAGCTCTGAAGGTGCATTTGTCAGCAGTGACAGCATATGTTTCAGCTGGCAAGGATAGATCTCTAACCTCACAGGCTATTTTTAAGAGGTTCTTTAAATGCTTAAGTCATCTGAACCCTCCTTTTAAGGCCCTAGTCCCGCCATGGGATGTGAATCTCTGTATTGTGCAGCTAATGGAGGCTCCATTTGAGCCTGTGGAAACTGCTGCTCTGAAATATGCCACCTGAAAAACCATTCTGGTGGCATGTCCTTCAACTAGGAGGGTGAGCGAACTCCAGGCCGTTTGTACAGATCCCAACTACATCATATTTCACAGGGACAAGGTAGAACTGAGAACTAATAGAAAATTCCTCTCCAAGGTGGTGTCTGAATTTCACCTCAACTCATTCAGCCCCAGGCGGCCATTTTGAATAAGGTTAAGAATAGAACACTTTGACTCGTGAGCTCTGGGACTGAGTTTAACAATCAGTCACTCTTCCTATGTGTTTTTTTTTTTTTTACAGAGCACTCCACTCCAGGGGAGCTGAATCTCCACAGTCTGTATGTTAAGAGAGGTATGGAATGCTACTTGGACCACACAAAGGATGTCAGGTCCACAAATTCTCAGTTTTTCATCACCTATGGTGAGGTAGGCCAAGGTAGACCAGCATCCAAGAGAACCATTTCTCGCTGGATAGTAGCCTTTATTCATTCCTATTATGGCAAAGCTGGCAAGCTTCCACCAAAAGGGCTGACGAGCCTATTCTACAAGAGGTACCTCTGTGGCAGCATCCAGAGATGTCTTCATTCAGGAAATATGTAAAGCAACTACCTGTAAGACAGTACACACCTTTACAAAGCTCTACTGTTTGGACATTCAGTCCAGAAGAGATGCCAGTTTTGGCACTGCTGTCTTGCAGAACCTTTTTCATAAATAGGTTCTGTACCCAGCCTCCCAAGGTGCTGCAGTGGAGTCTGCAGTTGTTAGACAGCTAGTGCGGGATTCTTGGAGTTCGAAGAAAAAATTATTTGCCTTTCATAATGTTGTTTCTTCCAAAAGGATGCGTCTCTGGGTTTAACAGTCCCATCCCTTCCTCCCCTTTCAGAATCTGGAAAAAGATTCACACAAGAATCGGTTTTTGATTGCTTGAGCATTGTTGCGTTGTTTTACAACTGATATTCAGTGGTTTTTACTTTTTTCTATCAGTGTCAAGTTTTTTTTTTTTTCCCCAAAACTGTTATGCTTTATGGGTACTTCTTATTAGTCATTCAGCTAGCTTTAGTGGTCACCGCTCATCTCAGCTTGAGAAATAAATCTGCTGTTACCGGACAGAGGTGAGCATGACCACACAGCAGAGTTTTGAATTTCATTCTCCGATCTTTAATTTATGTAAAATTCTTAAAGCTCCTGGGAAAGCTCAATCCAGAGGACTGATGCAGTTGTTAAACATAGTGAGAGAGCCCTTTGGAAGAAACAACATTACTACAGGTGATTAATTTTTTTCTTCTTTTCCGTCTTTGCTTTATTATTTCCTTTTCGATTGGTGCTTTTGGATCATGGTGATGGGATTGGTCCTGTAGTATGTATGATTTGTGATGTTTTTGTTTTGTCTTTTTGATTTTTAAGTGAAGAATTCCTAATCTTTTTTTTTTTTTTGAGAAGTGCCATGGGATATTTAACGTCCACCTAAACAACCACCAGCACAGGCAGACTAGTCTTCGGTTTAAGGTCCCATCTGAAGAACAGCTCACCCCTCATCCCCTTAGTACTAGTCAGGTGCCAGCATTTATGGTATGAGCTCAATCCCAGTGTGGGACTATAAACCACAATCCTCTGGCCCTGAGGCAAATGTGCTACCAACTGACGCCTGTATTGTTTTATCCTTGTCTCTCAGTATAAATAAACCAGTTAAAAGAACCAGGGGAGGTATACAATAGTACAGGCAAAGGTGTACACAGACTCAGTTAACACTATTCAATATAGTGGTATAACATAGATGATGACCTGTTTGTGCACCAACTATAAATAGAGCTAGCAGCACACCCTGGGCCCTGTATTTTTTTGGGGGTGGGGGGTGGGGGTGATGTGAACTGTATCTGGGACCTGGTTCTTGATCTGTCCTCTTTGCAGTCCAAACCAACAAAAGAGTGCTTCAGCCCTACACACTTCAGAATCAGAGTATGGACTGATTGACATATGGCGATCCCTGAATCCATTCGGGGGAGTACTTTTTTTTTCCCCCATTCCCATCGTCGTACTGCCTACAGTAGAATTGAGTTAAGGCTGGTGACCACTACCTTTATCACCACTGTTGTTGGCATAAAATATGGGCCGATAGTGATCTCAGGTCAAGCTACTGTTCTTTTAAACAAACTGGGTGCAACAGGGACTCCAGTAGCTAAATGTTGTCAACTAGATCCCAAGTTGTTAACGAATATAGAGTTTAGACAGAAAGTAAATGCAGCAGTAGAGGAATTCTGCTTCCATAATTGTGCAGGGAGGCAGACACGTACACAACACACACACACACATATTACGTTGGGATGCCCTTCAAGCGTACTGTATGTGACAGGAGAGATATCGACTTTCTCCTACCACCTGGAAAAGGAGCTGCTCCCCAGGTTCCTTCATGTTTTTAAAAATGTACCAGTCCCAACTGCAGACAAAGAATGGAAGACATGAGAAGTTGCTATATCTAGATTAATAATATGAGTGGGTAAGAACTCGAGGCTTCAGCTTCAAACTTAATGCTCCCAAAGGCTAATGGTGACATGGTACTCCCCGATCTTCAGATGCACCATGTACCAACCCCGATGCGGATCCTATTTCAGTGGCACATGACAGGAAGGGGCCTACAATGGCTAGACATGACAAGGAACACACAGTACTCCCTTATTGGGAAATGATGCAGTACCTGTTTGAATCCTACTCTTATTACACGGGGCCAGCCCCTATCTGATCCCTGAATGAACAGGCTGGGAGAGTGTGGTGTAAGCTGGTAGTTGCTTTGAACCTAACCCCAACCCTCATCTGGATCTGCGCGATAGTGGATAGGGGAAGGATTGCAACAGTGAGGCAGGAAGGAAGACAGCAGTACTGTCACCAGCGGTCCCCAATATACACACACACACACACACACACACCTGAGCTGTAATGCCCAAATAGTAGCTTATAAGTTATTTGTCACAGCTGTGGATCCTGCCCCCCGCCCCCGTACCGGAGGGGGTAGGGACCCTCGTGTCACTTCGAACTGTAACAGTTGACTGTGCTATGCTTTTTACATTTCTCTGTACCATGAACATTTGTACTATGTGATGTCTGCATTATATTTTAATAAAAAATACAGTCACTCAAAAAAAGAAAAAGGAACTCTTGTGAGCAGCGCAGTGATCATACCCAGATCATCAAGTAGCTGGAGAAGCAGCATATGACAGAGGGTGCCCCTCGCCTTGTATCGTGACCTTCAAAAGGCCAAAATAATGTATGATACCTTGAGTACCCACCAAATTGAAGAAAATATGCTGCTCGCAAATACCAGGGGATACTTTGTAGGGGGACAGAGCGAGAAAGCTGCTTGTGTAAGGCTGTGGAGAAAGCAGTAGTTTTGATTAGGCAGGAGGGAGGGCAGTTGGGGAAGACCCTACAGAAATCAGTCAGGAGTTCCAGCATTTCTATCAAGGACTGTACACCACTGAAGTAACCACACCTCCCCAGATGTTTTCCTAGACACTGTTCTCAACCCTGTGTAACAGTTCAAGGCAAGTAGGAGCTGTATGCTCCTTTGGTTGGAGGGATCGGATAATGCAGTAGAACACTGAAGCAAACTTACCCAGTTGCGCCAGCTGGTCAAGCACTGCTCAACCACATGGAAGACATGGGATCAAGTTCTGGTCCTGAAACCGCGCCCCAAAAAAACACAAAACCAGGCTGGGGGGGGGGGGCTGGAGCATAATGCAAAGTCATCACACAGTAACCCTGGAGGGGGAGGGTCCTTGAATGTCCACCTGAAAAAGAATAAGGACCATATAGAGTCTGTCCAAAAGCAAGCCAAAAAGATGCCGCATGATCAGCAGGGGAAAACGTATGAGGGGTGCCTATTCTGTCCTTGCAAGTACTCGCTGCAGGCCAGGGAGGGGGTGAGAGGAAACATGATAGAAACCTTTAAATACCTGAGGTGAGTAAACAGATAAGTGTGTCATGACCTGTTCAGGCATTGCAAAAGATCAGCAACCAGGGGGTACAGTGAGGAAATACTTAATGGAAAGAGTGGTGGATAGATGGAACAGCCTGCCTGGAGAGGTGGCAATTAACACAGAGACTTGACTGGTTTCAGGAGAGTGTGGGATAATAGCTACGAGAGGTAGGGGAAAGCAAAGGCAGTAAGGGATTATATTTTTGTATTTATTTTACTAGGAAAAGGCTCCATTGAGCATTACTCATTTACAAGGAGGTCCTGGTTAGGGCAGCATACAAAAACAAGTAAAAACAAAACACTCTACGTAGAAACAGGATACATGATAATACAGTACTGGGAAAGATACAGTAATATAGCATGATCTGACAAACAGGAACAGGCAGGGAGACTTTACACAAGATGCATGATTATTAAAAAAAATACATACAGAGAGTAGTTATAATGTAGCATATACATGGTATGCGGTGCAAAAACATACTGTAGAGTAGCATGGCATAGTAGGGTAGGCACATAAGATATGATTTAGCCCCATGTACAAAACATCAGTACAGTGGTCACTGAGGTAAGCTTTGAACGCATTATGACTGACCAGGGTCCCCAGTTTGAGTGGATTGCAGTTTTTTTCCACACAGTGGGGATGGTAAGTGTAGCTGAGGGCTGATTGGATTGAAGGGTCTTGACTGCCATAGGACTTAGGCATGTTCAAATGATAGGTTGGAACTGTTCAGTTAGGGGAATTGGGGAAAAAAACGATGGATTACAAGTTCATTTTCTGCTGGTAGATTTCTGTGTTTCTGAGAGTGATGGATGGTAATATGGGTCCAGAACTAAGGAGACCCCTCCAACCCTGCCACAGTGGGCAAGCTGTGGTAGACCACAGCCAGGGTCCTGCCAATGTCACATGAGGGTCAGTAATGTCAGGGCTAGGAGGCTGTCAACCAGAGAGAGAGAGAGAATGTGAGGGAGGCCAGTATCAGGATGGGGTATAAACTGGTGTATGGGGGGGAGGGATTCATAATCTACACTGGAGAAAGAACCATGTCCCCTAAACCTCGACTATGTCCTTTTTTTTGTTGGTTTATGTATTTCAGCTTGGACAGGGTGTGCTGGTGCAAGTCTCCCCCTCTCTGGTCAAGCGACGGAAGACACACTTCCACAACCTACCATGTGGAGCCTCGATAATCCTTGGGAACAATGGTTTTATTTGGATCTACCCGCCCTTTGACCTAAAGGATGACGAGGCAGGAGGGTTCATCACAAAGCTGGAGGTGAGATTTTCTTCATCTCTCTACTTAGAAAATTACATTCAAACTGTATCCTCAGAAGGGTCGGGTCTAGGAATGTCTGTGTCCACGTCTGTCTGTGTATAGGAATGCACAATGCTGCATTTTATAAACTCAAAAAACAGGCCATTTTGTGAATGCAGTAACACTGAGAGGGATAGACACTTCTCCGGTGTGTGCTGCGGATAGAGCACAGGGTGGGGGAGTATTGTAAATACAGTAAGAACAAAGGTAGCTTGGTGTAGTTTCATGGGTACATTTCAAGAAGGGGGAAACTGTAGCATCTCAATCTCCCCCCCCCCTTCATCTCTGTTTAACTATTAAACATCCTGCGTGAGCCTGATGCTCCTGTAACCCCTTGCAAATTGTGAATGCATATCTCCTAATCCCTCATGACTTGCATTCTTATTTGTAAATGTTGTATAGTACTGTACTACTGTAAAAAGCACAATCTACTGTTTTATTATATTATTGTATATGCCCTTTTAAGCTCTGTAATATCGAAAGTCTTACTGAGCTGTTAGTTTAAATGAAATTTGATCTATGAGCTGTTTATAAAGAAAAACAAATATACAAATCATTTTGTTTGGTGAATTGAGCCCTGCAACTAAACCGGAAGCAAGAAGAGAGACTGTAGTTCGGGACCAGTGCAAGCGAACTACAAACTAGTCTCTTTTATGTCATTTTAAGTGTTTTTTAACTTTTGGCACTTTAAAACCTTAGATAGTCCCTTTAGTAGATTTGTGGGCTAAAAATAACAACTTTAGTTTCATTTGCACAACGAGGGGTTTGCGGGCTACTTCCGGTGGGTAAACACTATTAAAATAGCCACTCCGGCGGGCAGGCGCGAGTTGCGCCACACAGATGTCTGCTGTGTCCACAGACACTGGGAACCACTGGGGGACAAATCAGAGGCTCAGTAAAACGTGAAATTGGTAAGCGGCCCAAATTTAAACAGTTAAAAGGTCCTTAAATACTTAATTACAAAGAACTAAACAATAACAAAAAATGGCCTACACAAGGCAAAAAAAATTAAAAGGCAAAAAATCATGCCGGGAGTGCCTTATGTACACGGATGACGGCGCTAACACAGAGTTTACGTGTGATAAATGTACTATAAATTTTGAATTACAAAATAAAGTACTTGAACTCGAGGCCGGAATACAGACTTACAAAGACATATCTAAATTAGAAGAATATATTGACGAGGCTGTATGTGATGTTAGTAGTAGACAAACGTTGATTCTGAATAATTCAGTTCACCTAGATAGTACAAATGATAAAAATGAGACTAGTGGTGTATCTCAGTCATTTATCACAGTAGATGTACTGAATAGATTTGAGTGCCTTACTAAGGATGATTCTGTAAACACCAGGAATAGTTTACCAAGTGAAATCAAAACATCTAAAAATACAGAATGTGTACAGGTACCAAATGAGGTATCAGGTAGTAACATAAATCTGGATAACCCCACCGACCTTGCTGGAGAAAAACCATCTGGCAAAAATAAACTGATAGAAAGGGATATCTTGATAATAGGGGATTCAGTTATCAGGGGTATAGACACCTATATATGTTTTATAACCGAAATGAACATACTACAGTTAGCTCCTTACCTGGAGTTAAAATGCATGACATAGTTGGTATGCTACAAGGTCTTTTCGAAAACACAGTTACCCCTCTAGTCATTTTACATGTGGGGACCAACGACGTAGGCAAAACTAACTGGAACTCCATGCAAAGGGACTACAAGATCATAGTTGATGCAGTAAGGAATTATGGTGGGGAAATTATTATTTCTGGAATAACCCCAATGCAGGGAAACAAACAGATATCAATAATTAATGGTAAACTTAGACAATACTGTGTCGAAGAAGGGATTGGTTTTATGGATAATGAAAAAACATTTAGTAGAGCTTACTTTTACAGAAATGATGGTGTCCATCTAAACTATGCTGGAGTCAGGATTTTGGGTAAAAAGGTTCAGGAGGTTGTTAATTTCCATTTAAACTGGATAGGAAGGGGGGGTACGGATAACAAAAACTTAAATGTAATCCCATCTTCCTCTGTAGACATTATGGGGTGGAATGCTATTTTGATTAATGCACAAAGCTTACAGAACAAATATGAGCTAACAATAATCCTACGCAGTAATAAAGTACATATAACCTTGGTCACTGAAACATGGTGGGATGAAAATGATGAATGGGACAAGGAAATTGAGGGGTATAAACTCTTTTCTTATTGTAGAAAGTATAGAAAAGGGGGAGGACTGGCAATTTATATTCACAATGATATTGTCTCAGAAGAACTAAAATGGGACGTAGGCCAAACTGAACTCGTTTGGGTTCAATTATCACCGATTAATAGACCCAAAATCATATTAGGGCTACTTTATAGGCCACCATCTACGTCACATGATGACGACAGGACTTTAT
The DNA here is from genome assembly GCA_016271365.2 of Neoceratodus forsteri. Lineage (NCBI taxonomy): Eukaryota > Metazoa > Chordata > Ceratodontiformes > Ceratodontidae > Neoceratodus > Neoceratodus forsteri. Next base: position 495,465,949 of record JADMNL010000022.1, read on the forward strand.
TGAATATATTTGAGAAATTGGACCCAAACACTAGATTATTGATAACCGGTGATTTTAACTTACCAAATATTGACTGGGTAAAAGGCACGGGCACTTGTCCCCTTGAAAGGCAATATATTGATATAATGGATCACAGGGGTCTTGATCAGCTGGTCCAAGAGAGTACAAGGGGCAATAATATTCTCGATTCCCTTAAAGCTAAATTGGAGGAATTAACTACTGAATTTGCCCCTGTAACAACCAAATATCATAAGGACAGATCTATAAGACCTGCCTGGCTTACTACAAAAATTAAAATGTTAATAAATAAAAAAAATAGACTATTTAAGAAGCTAAAAGTTCTTAAAACGGTTAAATTATACACAGAGTACAAGGAATGTCAAAAAAAAGTTAAAATTAATATTAGGAAAGCTAAAACCATATACGAGTACAATCTTGCTAGAAAGTACAGGATAATAAAAAGCCTTCTTTTCTTATATTAATAATCGGAGGAAGAATTCAAACAGTATAGGTCCCTTCTCTACTGATGATGGATCCCCAGCTTCTAACCAACAAATGGCGAATATTCAAAACAAATACTTCTGTTCGGTTTATAATTCTAACGAAAATGATACATACTACACAAAGCAACCTCTTGAGCAAGAGATAAGATTGAACCCAGATAACCTATTTAAACAGTTAGTTGGACTTAACCCAAATAAATCCCCAGGCCCAGATGGTTTGCACCCTAAAATCCTAAAGGAATTTGCTAGTGAACTGACCCATCCTTTGACACACATATTCCAAACATCTATAAATACTGGTTCCGTCCCTTATGGCTGGAAATTAGCAAATATTGTACCCATCTTAAAAAAAGGACCTAGTACCCAACCAGAAAACTTTCGGCCCATAAGTTTGACATCAATACCGGGAAAACTTAGGGAGAGCATAATTAAAGACATACTAAAACAACACCTGGAGGTACAGGACATGAGGGATCCTACACAGCACGGGTTTATGAAGAATAGATCATGCCAGACCAATCTACTGTCCTTTTATGAAAAAGTTAATAGAGAACTGGACATTGGGAACCCTGTGGATGTGGTCTTTCTCGATTTTGCTAAGGCCTTTGATAAATTGCCACATAAGGAATTATTGTTAGTGTTGGAAAATGTAAAACTACCCAATAACATATGCAGATGGATTTCTGATTGGCTGTGGGATAGAAGACAGAGGGTGGTCATAAACGGGGAATACTCTGACTGGGCTTTGGTGACCAGTGGAGTGCCTCAGGGATCGGTGCTGGGCCCCAGTTTGTTTAATATATATATTTCCTCTTTAAAGATCAGGAACAATAATATATGGATGCAAAAGTTCGCCGATGATTGCAGATTGGGTGTGGTCACAAATAAAGACGAACATATATTAGCATTACAGTACACACTGTACTCAATACATGAATGGACAATCAGTAATAAGTTAGGGCTAAACAAAACCAAATGTAAAGTTATGCACCTGGGGAAAAATAACATAGAAGCAACTTATCAAATAGATAACATTACACTAGGGGTTGTAACTGAGGAAAAAGATCTGGGAATTACAGTTACCAAAGACCTGAAGTTCAGAGTGCACTGTAGAAACCAGCTTAGAAAGGCTAACCAGATTCTAAATTGTATACTTAAGCACATGGCAGTAGAGATAGGAATGTGTTGATGCCTCTGCACGTCGCATTGGTCAGGGCCAGACCTGAGTATCAGCAAGGTTTGGTCACCCTGTAATAAGGAAGACATATTAAATATTGAGGGAGTCCAGAGAATATTTACTAAAAAAGTAAAAGGAATAGAAAATAAAACATATTACAATAGACTGGTTAGTCTAAATCTTTATTCATTACAGTATCGTAGAATAAGAGATCATCTATGTTTCCTATATAAGAGTATGAAGATGACAAGTTATTAAAAGAACTGGGGTTCACATATAAACTTGGGAGAACTAGTTCAAGGAAACATAATAAACAATTGCACCAACAAATTTGGGAACATAACTTTCGGAAATATTGGTATAGTTTGAGTTGTGGGATCCTGGAATAACTTACCAAAGGAAACTGTTAATAGTATAACTATGAATGAATTCAAGAATGGGATAGATCTATTTTTTGGAGATAAATTCATATGTCAATAATAATTGGAAGGCGAGCCTTATAGGATGGTATTTCTATCCTCGGCTTGAATGAACCTATGAAACCTTCCCCCCTCCCTCAGGGCACATCTGGAAACGAGCTACTGTATAGCTCAGTATGTCTTTCCTGGTGAAACTCTTTACATAAATAAATAATTGAGCTGGGCTAAGCCAGTTAAGGTGGTTGTATACGTTACAGCACTGTGTCCTGAATGCACAGGCTAGTACAAATCGTTAGAGGCTCTTCTAGAGAGCATCTAGCCTTTGCTGAATTGATTTGGTTGCTGCATGGTCGCTACATCTCCATAAGCAAGGAGCAGTGGGAGTTACTGTTGGATCACTGCTTTGTAAGTGCTGTTTATTAATGGGAATCAGATGGTGGCAGGTTGAGAAAGGCAAGTGGTGGGGTTGTGTCTGTCACTGTCTGTGGGGGATGCCAGTAAACACAAGGGCCTGCTTGGGGCGAGGGTGTACCAGTGGGCACCAAGGACTGCTTTACTTGAGAAGGGGATGGGGGCGGGCACTGGACACCAGGGTGTGCTTGGCAAGGGACATGGTAAGAGGGTAGGGTTTGTCATGGAAAACCGGGGAGGGCATGGGATGGTGAAAGGTTGGGAGGGGGCACTAGACACCAGGAAGTTTTTGGCACGATACTGGGTAAGAGGGGGGCACTTGATACCAGGGACTGCTTGTCTTGGGATGGAGAGGAGTGTCACTGGACACCAGGGAGTGCTTGGCATGGGATGGGTAGCAGGAACAGACGCCACCGGGCTGCTGTTGAGAGTACTGATGCAAACTGGTCAGGTGGAATCCAGTTGAAAATGTTTAGGTCTGTAAAAGGAATGTGGGTGATTCAATCTGTTTGATGCATAAACCAACTTACCACCTCTTCTCCCCCCCCCCCAGCCTGTTCCCTTGGCAGACAGAGAAGTGATCTCACGACTGAGAAACTGTATTGTTGCTTTGTCCACGCACAAGATGATGCTGTATGATACCAGCGTTTTGTATTGCTATGAAGCCTCACTGAACCATCAGGTACTAATCCTTTTCTGAACCCCTCCACATGGGGTGAAGTTCAAATCTGTGGTGTGAAGTAGGGTTGGGGGGAGTGAATAATTTTGTAATGCAGATTCTATTACAAATGCTCTCATTGTGAGGTTCTCCATTAAAACCATTCACAAATTATCCTTTTTGGCTTTTGTTCAAGTGTTGTAGTCTTGTATGACTAGTTACACTGCATGGTGGACTAGCTGGGGGGTGAATGTGGATGCCAGCTAGATTTATTTCCCAAACAGTGACGCTCGTCAGTTCTGCATGGGTTTTCATGGATTGGCCATCCGAGATGCAAAACTGAACTAGTATGGATAGCTTTACTTTAAATGTTTCTAAGAGTGGGCTACTGGTTTTTGTCACATTCCATGCCTGAAGACCTACTACATGGCTTATTTGACTCGCCACTTACATCAGACAGCTCTTTTTAAGTGTCCTGTTCATCTGTGTAATGCTGTTAAGAGCAGTGACTGCCATTTTCCGTCTCATACGTGAGCTTGTTAAAGCTCTCATTTTTGGCTGGGTAAACGAGGGTTTGTCATAGGACACCTGGGAGGGCATGGTGAAAGGTAGGGAGTGCCACTGGATACCAGGGACTCCTTGTCTTGGGATGGGGAGGGGTTGCCACCGGACACCAGGGAGGGATATCACCAGCAGAAGGAGAGAGGTGATGTTTCCTCTGTATAGACTGCTGATAAGCCCTCCCCTCCGAATACTGTGTCCAGTTCTGGAGACAACATTTCTAGGAGGGCAACTCAAATGATGCAGGGTCTGCATCAAAAGCCCTATGATGAGGAGAGACTAAAGGACCTCAGTATGTACACCCTGGAACAGAGGGAGAGGGGGGATATGATAGAGACTTTTAAATACCTCATGGGGGTAAATAAGCTACAGGAGGGAAGTATATTTCAGAAGAAGAGGTACTTAAGAACAAAGGAACATGCTATGAAGCTGGAGAGGGCAGATTCTGTAGAGATGTGAGGAAGTACTTTACAGAAAGAGTGGTGGCTTCCTGGAACAGCCTTCCAGCAGAGGTGGTGGGGGCAAAAACAGTGGTGGAGTTCAAAAATGCATGGGATAAGCACAAGGGAATCATAGTGGAAAGGAAGGGGGAGGGAGAAAGAGCTTTAGATCGTGCACAGTCTGTGGTAATAGTGTAGGTAGGGAGAAATGGGCAGACTAGAAGGGCCATGCGATCCTTATCTGCCATTAAATTCTATGTTTCTATGACTGGTCTGGCTAAATAAGCCTATCCATACTGCAGATAGTCCAAACTCTAGCCATGCGTCTCCATCAAGGCCAAGACATTTGATCATGTTTCTCATGTCATTTCATACTGTCATACTTGGGACAAACAGGCTGTTGTGGATCACAGTTATTTGGTCAGTCTCCCTTTTTATGTTTCTTAGTTAGATACAGAGACGTTTATGACCGAAAAAGGCTCATGGCCCATCTAGTCTTCCCACCCTGCCTAACTGTTGTACCTTTACCTAACTATTCTGCCTTGCCCTATTGGCAGTCCTCCCCATTTTTACTGTCCTCCCTTCCTCTAAATAAACCCACCTGCCTGTCCTATCACTGCTTAAAGCTGCTGATTGATTTGGCCTGCACCACTTCTTCTGGTAGCTTATTCCACTTATCCAGTACCCTTTTCATGAAGAAATGCTTTTGGATATACTTTCTGAATCTCTCCCTGCCAGCTTTAGTGAATTCCTTCTCGTCCCTGTGTTTTAACTCAAGGATAACAGTTTCTTGGCACCTGCGCTATTTATTTATCTCATGCAGGTACTTGTATGTCTCAGTCATGTCACCCACTGCTGTCTTTTTTTCTCCATGGTGTACATATTTAAAGTGATGCAGCCTCTCTACGTATGTCAGATCCCCAAGGCCATGTACCATCTTAGTTGCCTTGCGCTGTACTGCGTTCACCTTGTTGCAGTCTTTCTTCGTGTGTGGGCTCCAGTACCTTGCGCCTCAGGTGCAGCTGCACCACTGACCCGTACAAAGGGAGGAGGATCACCTCCTGCCTTCTGCTGCTTCTCCTCCTCCCTATGCATCCCAGCGTTCGGTTTCCATTGCTCATGGCCCTGTTGCGGTTTGCAGATGTTTTTTATGGTCTCCGATATTATCACCCTTGCATCCTTTTCTTCTGGAATGCTATCTAGCACCATCCCTCCCATTTAATATTGCACTCTTGGGTTCCTTTTCCCAATGTGCATTACTTTACATTTTTTTGTGTTAAAGTTTATCTGCCAGTCTTGGACCAGCTCTCCAGCCTGCCCAGATCCTCCCTTAGTTCCCTTCTCTCTTCCTCTGTGTTTACCTCTATGCACATCTTACCCTTAATGACTTCCCTCATGTCACAGATGAAAATATTGAAGAGGACTGGTCCTAGTACTGACCCCTGAGGTACCCTGCTGGTCACTTCCCTCAACTCTGAAAACTCCAGATTGACTATCACCCTCTTGTGTTCCACCCCCCCAGCTAGGTCTTTACCCAGTTCACCATAATTTCTTCTTCCTCAAGGTCCCTAAGGCCTTTCAGAAGTCAAGGTAGATCCGTTGTCTGCTGCTGTTGTAACCCAGTTGAAGAACTCTACCAGATTAGTCTGGCAAGATCTTCCCTGGTGAACCATGCTGTCTGAGGTCCTGCAGCCCATTCCCTTCTAGGAAGCCTACCTGGTCCTCCCTCAGGACAGTTAATTAAGTTGAATTTTTGATTTATTTAAAAGTATTTTTTTTTTTATTTATGGATTATTGTAATACAGAGTAGCAATATGTACTTACATTCACAGTACAGGTGCAGTCTTAGGACAGAGGGCTAACCGTGCCCAATCAGGATTGTCAGTAGTCAGTAACAATCTACATGATATAGCAAATATCATTCAGATACTGTCCCTCCACCCCCAGATACTTAAAGGAATCAAAGACAGGGAGATTAAACCCGTAGGAAATAGCACTCTTGCCACACAGTATTTACTATATTATCCGCTTGCCAAGTTTCACTCCCCCACACAGAACTAATACATTTGTGGAGGGTGGATGTGGTAGGGCGCAGGTTTATGTGGGCAAATCAAGTAGCTTGACACATGTAGCCTCTTTCCAAAGTTCCACACATTTATTCTCAATTCTCCAGAAAAATTATTCAGAGGCAGATCAATACTTAATTTAGTGCATCAGTTCAACATCAGGGTCTCAGTTTTAGTACAGAAATTGTATACCTTCGCTCTTTAGAGCACTTTGTCAAAGCTTTTCTGGAACTCACAGCAGAAATACCACAGCAGACAAATTCATCTGGCATTTATAAATCTTCCTTTCAGAGCAGTAGATAGCACAGAGCATTATGACTCCATAGAGCACTTTGAAAAACAGCTTCCAGAGCATAGCTCCAGACCCACAGCAAGCAGAATGACCTTGCACTCTCCCCTTGATCTCAACTAAAACTTGACTCTAATCCAAAGAGTCTGAATTTATATCCCAAAAGGGTCATGTGATCATTCAACTCCTCCCCAATATTTTAATTTAAACTTTAAATCTTTATTTGCCAAGTATTTATTTTATTTATATACACACTGCTCCTTTAAACTACCAAAGCAAAACATTTATTATGCTCCGAAGTTTAAACTCTTTTAATAGTGATTTAAACATTATTTCTGAAAATTATAGCACCCCCTTCCTATACCTGATAAAAGGATAGGAAATGAGGTTGGCTGGCTGCTAGAAGAAGAAGAAGGAGCCAGGACTCGAACTCAGGACTCCATTACCACTGCAAACACCCTTGTTCCAGAAAGAGTCTGGAATCACTTCCAAACCTCCCCACTCTAACTCAAAAAGGTTAGTGAAGTTCAAAACAATTGTGCTTTGTTGAAATAATCCGTTTTTAAAGAAGGTTTTAAAAGTAAATATCTTTGTGATAGTGCTTACAATCGCACCATCGGGAAAAAGCTCAGAAATATATAACGAAAACCCTTTTATACAGAGAGCCAATATAACACTGATTTAAAGGCATTCAATCTGGCACTGGCTTATGGCTAAAATATAACACTTTTAAACTGAACCATTGGATGTTTCCACTGTATTTAAATTAGAATACAGATGCTACAAAATTATATTAAACACCAAGAGGCACTCACCCAGAGAATAACAAAGCGGCTCAAAATAGCTATTAGCCATGAGAGAAGAGCACACAGAAAAGGAGCCCCCAAAAGTCTCCTGACCCTTTTAGCCACGATACATTCAGCAAATAAATGTGAGACTAATGAGACCAGCTGACTCATATTAGCGAACAAACCAGAGCCAAAGTTAAATGAAACCCCTGGGCTTACAAAATCACCCGTAAATACAAAAATCCTCTCGCTCTACTAAAGTCCCAAAAACCACCCACAAACAGCCTACCTCAACTCGGAGACAAGTAGAACATTCCATTGATTTTCAAGGAAACATGAAATTTAAACACCACTAGAAGGCTAAATGCCTTCACGACTCTCGCCAGACAGTCAAGCAGGAAGCCGCTTGTTTACTTACTGTTGCGCTAAAGCCCCAAAGCAATTTTAACACCGGACAGCATATTTTAAATACATTTTAGGAATAAAGAACATAACAGGAGAATATTAAGGAGAACCAGATAATTCTCCACACCATTTTTAAACCTGACATCGTAGCTTGAAAGACTGCAAGGCTACATCACAAGGGAAAAAATACCTAATCAAAGGTGCATACCCTCACACAGTAATTTTACGGCAATTCATGATGCGACCCGGACTTCTCAGCATGACGACTGACCCTGGGCAAGAGACTGAATTTAAGCATGCTTTCACAAAAGCTCTACACTTCAGTTTCTCCACCCAGAGAAAGTGTCATGAAATATTTTATTAATCTAGCAACTATCCCTTCGTTTGATTTTTATTTTTATTCATTACATTTTTAAACACTATTACTAAACAGATGCTGTCTTTTGTTTTAATGAAATTAGCAGCTGCCAGACTTCAAACTGACAGCCTGACTGAAAACTATAAGTACATAGACAGCACCTTCAGACCAAAATTCAACATAGCTTGTAGGTTCCCTCCTATTTTTATATATAACAACTCGGGGCTCTAAACCCTTCACAGGAGCACCCTGTGACAGTGGTCTTACGCAAATAAACTTAATTACTATGACAAAAGGTCGCCTGAGCTTGGTTAAGTTGATGTGGAGCCCTGCACTTGTACATATACTACAAGGGACCGTGCAGAGGGAAGGATAGATTTAAGGGTCTAACAGAGGTCACAAACTGAGCGATGCACACCAGCAAATAAAACTGTTTGCATTTTTCAATATAACTTGCAGGCAGAACATCTATAAACTTAAGGTAAAGCTTATAAAAACGAACTGTTGCAAGTCTGTCTGCTTCAAAACAGTAACCCTGGAGCATCCACATGTTTTCTGACAACATGTAGGGCCTTCAATCCACTCACACTCACCGGACCCCAAAAACACAAAATTCCGCTCGGATCAGCAGCTCATTCTGGCTGCCCATCCTCCTCCTCTCAGCATCTAGTTGGGCTAACAACTTTTCAGAGAAACTGGCAGCAGCTTCGGGATCTGTAAAGATTTTCTGCTGGTGGGAGATTTTGAGATGGGCTTGGGAACAGGAGTTGAGCCCTCACTCCCCTGGCTAGAAGGGATTTCTTTATAACTTGCCATTTCTTTTTGCGGTCCTGTGTCTGTGAGGAGAGGTCAGGGAAAACCCCTAGTCTGCTGCCTTCCCACACAAGTTCTCCTTTGCTCCGCGCAGCCTGCAGCAGAGGAATTCTGGCCTCCGGCGTGGACAATGTCGCAATGGCCATCAAAGGCTGCCCTCCTGGGCCTCCTCGAGAATGGGGTCGGAGTGGAATCGTGAATGCCTGAACCACCTGGACCCCCATGTCTCTTGGCAGCAGACGCAAGTCGTCAAAAATTAGTCTGTCCAAGGAAGCCAACAAATCAGTGCGTCCCTGGGGGAAAGCCCACAATCCCGACATTGCGTTGCCATAGGCCATTTTCAAGTGTTTCCACTTTGGTACAAAGGTAGCCTACATCTCGAACTATGCCTGTACTGAACTCCGTTTGACGATCTGAGGTGTTAGTAAGCGTGGCAATGGCTGTTTTATTTTCAGAAATCTTGCCATCAAGATCTGCAAGCTTTTGTTCCATAGAGGCTAGTCTCTTGTTCGTTTTATCCCTGTCTTGCAGTTTATTTAGAATCTGGAGGATTTGCGAAAAATCTGTAGCGTTGTGTGTGGTCAGGCCTCCAGGCTTCGCAGACACGCTGATACCTGGCAAGTTGAAATAGGTTTCAAGGCCCGAAGCCGTGATCTGATGATGGGTTTTTTTTGGCCCCATATTGATCTTGAAGTGTTTCTCTTTCTGATGGTGTCTAGCAGGATACTTATTTAATTGCAAAATATTCAGTAATTCGATAGATTAATAAGCACTCCACAGAGCTTCATTAAAGACGTCTGTCCTGTTGGATGCTCCACAGTGCCCCCATTTAAAAGTAATTTATGGTGTTAACTTATTATCTGTTACAGTATTTGTGACTCACAAACATATTAAAGTATTATAGGGGTGCAGTACCCATTGTGTGGGAGGGGGAGCTACATTTAGCTAGATTCTCGTGTTTGTTTTTTGAAAACAATTGCCAGAAATATCTTTCTTGGTTACCACAAAATCCAGTGTGCCCAGCACAGCAAGAGGAGCCATTCATCTGTGTTCTCTGTATTAGAACAGAGAGAGACTTTCCTGACATCTGCAGCTGCAGATGGAAGCGTGCTGCTGGCTGCAGTGCCAGCAGTGAGCCGGTGATCCCTCAGTCACTCTTTCTCATCTCATTTGTCTGTCTATCTTATTTAAGTCGAGCTGGTGCCCACCCCCAGTACCGCTTCTTCCCCATCTCCGCCCAACTTCCCAATGTTAATATATACATAAATCTATCTATCTTATTTAAGTGGGCGGAGTGCCCACCCCCAGTATCACTTTTTTATCCCCTCCAGGTCTCCCGCCCAACTTCCTAATGTTTAAAAAAAAAAAAAAAAAAAAAAAATGTAATTATATTATAGTGCCACTATAGTTAGGGTTGAGTAAGCACTTTAATGTTAAACCTCAAATGTTGCAGCTTAATAACTTTTCCACCATACAACGGATTTGCCTGACATTTTGCATGCATTGTCTGGTACCATAGATCTCTGGATGTGGCAAGTTGCGTTACAGTTGGATATATGGTTGCGGAGCTACAGAACACAAAAAAATGCAAAAAACGGACTTTGCACGTTTCTTTGCTTGCCCTTACAGCCCACTCGGTTTATCCATTCGGTCCAAAATCTTCAGGGAAGATGCAGTCTTGGCCACCGATGTGCTTTTCGAAGATTTGGTGAAAAAATATTAAACTGTTCAGAAGTTACTCAAAAAAACAAATTTCCCATTTTAGTCGATGGGAAAGGTTAGTAAAAATCACGAAACTTTCACAAATGGCCCTTTTACTTTTGTGATTCGGCCATTTTTTCAGTTAGTGACAGAAAAATGCCTGCTGTTTAAAATTGGGACCCTCTAGGTAAAAACTGATTGTTGTGTTTACCTAGTGGGGTCCTGAAGATCTTTTTTGGGGAGTTAAACCCCCCAGAAATGCCTTTTCCAACTTCGAAGAAAAAGTACTTTCGCAAAATACTTTCTCAAATGTTTCATGATTTTTTTCTGTGAAACTTTTGTGATTTGTGAAAGTATTCTCAAAATAACTGCAAATATTTGCCATCCTCCTGCAACAAAATGGTTGGGTGTTTTGGGCTGAAATTTGCAGGGTGGCAAGCCCTGGTCCCACAGATGTGCCTTTTGGTGGTTTGGCATCAAAACATTACAGGGGCCCAAAGTTACAGCATTCCGAAGTTCAGAAATGTTCCCATAGGATAACATTGCGGCACCTGTATCTTGAAAACGGTTAGAGATACGGATTTTTCATCGCAAACATTCTTAGTCCCCCTGTAGGGAGTATAAGTGCAGAAGTAGGCTGCAAAGCCATAAATAACATGAAATGAGAATTTTCTTTCTACCTTGTACAGTTACTGAGATATTTGGGAATTGGTGTTCCAATTGCTCATTTTCACGTCAGAGGCCTGCTATTATGCCCACAGTGTTAGCATTCACAGCGCTTTTTGCTGCCCATATTTCGGACACAATGCAAGATACAGATTCAGTCGACTTCATGTTGCAAGAACTACTCACTCTCATGATTACAACCACACTTGAATTTTTTTCCTACCTGCTACGATTCCCAAGATATTAGCAAATTTGTGTTACAAGGCTTCTTTGGCCTATAGGGCTGCTGTATGGCTCTGTGCTTATGTGTAAGAGGGAGTGTAGGGCCCGGAGGGCCTGCGTTCCTACAAACACATATTATACAGAAATGGGCAGCTTGGTGAGAGTGCGGGGCCCCCACCAACACATACCATTTACTGTTTCTGTTACACTTTCTCAAAAAAAGGGAAATTTGTTGCGAAAAACTCAGTTAATGCATCAGTTAGAGTTGTTTCCACAGCGACAAAAGTGTGGAAATTAGACGTCAGGGTTACCACCCACCCCCCCATCCTCAAACCCCTAACTCCGCATTCCACCATCCCCCACACACACAATACTGTAAGACATTATACCAGTCAGTCATATCTTTAAGCACAATAATCACTACACTGTACTCCTTTCACATAACACTATGTAATGAAAAAATAGTTTGATCGACTCTATACTGCCAGCACAGTATGACGACACATTATAGCTAGCATATCTTTTCATACAGTGAAACTTAGTCTGCACAGACTTTCTAAATATTGATTTTTATGTGTCATAATTCCACGATTGGCTCGCTGCAGGTATCGCTGCTACCACATAGGCATGTGGTGGCACTACAGACACCACTGACACATACATAGTACTTTTTAGATACTGCTTGGGTATGAAACCAGCACCATCACGTTGTAATACTTCTGCGTTACCTGGAAATACTTATTAGCAGTATGTTATGGTTGGTTTTGGATGTTGCAACTGCTGCTGTCACATGTTGCTTGAAAAAACATGCAAACATCCAATAACTGTTGCTTGGGGTATCCAAACTCTTTATTTCCAATACAGATATGTATGTATGTGTGTGTATATATATATATAGATATAGATATAGATATAGATATAGATATAGATATAGATATAGATATAGATATATATATATATATATATATATATATATATATATATATATATATATATATATATATATCTAATATATATAGATAACATACTGTGTTTCATCATTTCTTAACCATTGAAATATAGGCATCTGCTTAAATCTTATTTATGTTTGTAACAGCAAAATGCTTACCATGAGCCATCTCCCATGGTTGCCCAGAATGCGTGTGTACCCACAAGGCACTCTGATGGCAGCAGAACTCATACAGTTGCTATACCATGATGATGGATGTCTTGTACTGCTTGCATATGTGTGTGTGGGGAGGGGGGGATGCGGAGTTAGGAGTTTGAGGATGAGGGCATGGTGGTGGGGTGGTAACCCTAATGTTGAATTTCCATACTTTTGTAGCTGTGGAAACAACCCTAACTGTTGCATTAACGGAGTTTTTTGATATATATATATATATATATATATAGAGAAATGTATAGACATAAATAAAATGTATATGTCTATATATGTTTTTTTAAATATGTAAAGTGAATCGGGGTGCCCACCTCCAGTACTGCTTTTCTTGACCCCCTCCCCTCCAGGTTGCTCTGCCCTTTGTTCCCAGTGTATACATGGCAGCACGGGGGTGCCCACCCCAGGTACCATGGGTGCCTAATGTCAGACTAGCCACCTGAAATAAAGAAAACTGCCTCTTTTTTTTTTTTTTTTTTTTTAAATCTGTAAAAAAAAAAAAAAATCCTCACAATTCTCATCTCCCCCACACACACACACACACACACACCGATCCCGACCTCCCTCTGCACCCACCACCCCACACACCCCTCACTCACCTGAACATGTTCCAGGGCGTAGATCCATGCCCCAGTCGAAGACATGTTTTGCCGCTGGAACTGGTGACTGCATTATGAGAAAATCAGGAAGCATGGTTTAATGTATTTCAACGGGGTTTTGAACTTCAATTCCTAATTTTACCTTTTTACATATTTTGACACAATTTTTTACATGGCCTTTTTGGGACCCTACCACATGACCAGTGCAATTATGCAAATCTGTCCTTAAAGGCAATTTTGGGGTCACTTTGCAAAATCACCTTTCTAGTGGGATTTGAACATTTTTACCACATTTTCATTAGATGGAGCAATAAGAAGGCTGTGTTGAAAATTTGGAGTCAAAATATGTAAAAATGACAGTTATAAGTGTACATTGAAATTTTTGTACATTCATAATTGCTAATTTTAAATAGTTTGATGTCAAAATTTCAACAGTCATTTTATCACACCCTTTCATGGACACGACAGCTGTCATCTTTCAAATCCTGGCCATAATGTGTGTTTGCACCTGTGGCGCAGAATGACATTTTGTTGGGGATTTGAAAATTTTTACCAACCGGCTTCATGTTGTGGAATAAGAAAGCTGAGGTGAAAATTTTGGTGTAGGTAAAAAGCCTAAGTTATGAGTAAATGTTGCAGTATTTCAACATTCGCTCATAAGTTTGCTAATTTTCAATATTTTGACTCCAGACTTTTCAACATAGCCATTTTTCCACACTGCCTCAAAAACATGACGGGTGTCATTTTTATAATCCTGGACAAGACATGTTTTTGTACTTCTGGTGCAAAATGAAATTTCGGCCAATGTACTGTAAATGCTACATGCCCTGTTTAGAGAGGAATCGTAAAACTGTCTTGGAAAATTTAGGTCAAAATTTAAAAAAAAATAAAAAACACAAATGTGTGTGTGTGTGTGTGTGTGTGTGTGTGTGTATGTATATATATATATATATATATATATATATATATATATATATATATAAAAATGGGTAGGATAATTGTTGTTGCCCTATTGCATGATCAGCATCACATGACCGTGCATGTATATCAGGCGTGACAGCACACCTGCACTTACCCCAAAAACAATTTTGACATTTTATAAGATAGATATACCACTCTGAGGGTGTGCGGTCACGCTCTGATATCATACGTCTTAGAGCGGTTGACACACTTGGCCTTGCGTGCCTCGTGCAGCACACCAAGGCATGCATATATCAGAGCGACCAAGATCCCCAGAGTGGTATATCTATTACATATATATATATGTGTGTGTGTGTGTGTGTGTGTGTGTGTGTGTGTGTGTGTATATATGTATATGTATATATATATATATATATATATATATATATATATATATATGTATGTGTGTATATATATATATATATATATATATATGTGTGTGTGTGTGTGTGTGTGTATAAAATTTATTTAAAAACTGTGTGTGTAGTGCCACTTGACCCCAGTGTGCATGCTTGGTAAGCTCAGTGACCCAGCTGGATGGGGTGAGGGGATGGTGTTCCCATGCGACATTCCACCCCCCTTTCAGCCATGGAATGAAAGCTGTAGGGTTGTTCACACAGGCCTAGCTACCATATAGTGAAGACAACTGCCCCCCTGCACCCATGAATGGAAGAGGGGCCTGTGCATTGGAAGACAGATGGACTCTTTGCCGTGTGCATCTGTGGCCACAAAGAAGTGCAGGGACCAGAGAGTCCTGTGCTTCCACAGCCCACCAAGATAGTCCCATGAATTCTTGACATCTATCGCTGCACTTCTATAGGTGCATGGAGTCTTCCCATAGTGCAGGGCCCAAAGGGCCTTGTGCATTTGCATCCATTCATACAGGTCTCGAAAGGACCTGTGTGAATGAGGCTACGATTCTACTATCTGAAAAAGAAAGGACATTCTTTCCAAAATCTTTGTTAATGCACTAGTTAGGGTAACTTAATACCACAAAAGTAGGGAAATCAAAGGTGTTGGATTTCCCAATCCCCCCCCCCAGCAGCAAAAGGGAAAAACAGGATTTGGGGTCTCTGGAGTCTTGACAAATCAGTGGTGGGGTCTTCCTTGGGGTTGTCATCCCCAGTACCCACTCCATGCCCTGAGCAAACAATGTTAACACATAATCTCCTTCTTCATGCAAGGCCCTGTGCAAAGAAATGTATTTATTTATTTCCATCTAGGATTATGATACCTTTGAGCACAAGGTGCTCTTTTACAAAGGTTCCACATCAGTAGGTGAGGTTAACAGACAGACAAAGGAATACTAAACAGAGGTAATCTAAAATGACAAACTAACTGTTAAAAACACAACGACTCAAATCAAGGAAAATAATAGGGAAACGCAGTAATTATAGCAGAGCAGTTTTGGGGAGGTAGAAGTAGCAGCCCTGGACCTTGTCAAGCTAAGCAGTAGGTACGGGGGTGGAAAAGGTAGTCCAAGGGTGAGCTGAAATGGGCACAGGAAAAGTTGGGGAGGGACGGGGGTGAGGGTGGAGGCAGAGGAAGAGAAAGAGAGGTTGAGGCAGGAAAGAAAACGGAGGAGGGGAGGAAGTTGTGAGTCTAGGGGAGGCATTTGACAAAGGGTGAGATTTTTACAACTGAGGCAGTGACATATGTATGATATAAGAGTAGTCACAGGTACTGTTTTAAGCAGATGCTTGAATTTAAGTTTAGGCAAAGAAGATCCATCAGAATGCAAGGAATTGACTCAAAGGGGAGCTCTGTAGGAGAAGAATCGCTGACCTTGGGTAGTCCAGCATCTGGAGACATAGAGTAGTTGGTTGACAGATGAACGAGTGTGCTTGGAACTGCATGAAGGTGTCAGTAGTGCTGTAGACCCAGGAGGAAGTAGGCCAAGGAGCGTTTTTTTTTTTGGCAAGTAAGCAGGTTTGATATTTAATCCTATTACTAAGCTGTAGCCAACCAGTCTGTGCGTAAAGTTCACGGGTATGCGTCAGGTGGTCGGAGCCTGTAAGAAGCCTGAATGCCTTAAGTGCAACAGTTATCCTTTGAAAGGGGGGGTGGTCAGAGCCATAAATAACGAGGCCATAGTCTATGATAGAGAGAATGGAGCTGTGGATAGCCTGTTTGAGGGCATCAGGAATTAGATTATGCTTATGCCAATGAAGCCCAATTTTTATATTTACGGCCTTAGCTACATTCTCGATGTGCTGGGCAAAGGTGAGGTGGCTATCCAAGGTAACCCCCAGATATTTGAAATGCACCACTGGATCAAGTGGAACACCAAGTTAGTGTTTAACATTGAGGGCATGTGCTTTAAACTTACAGTGTGAGGTGCTGAACATCATAACCTTTAGTTTTTTTTGTAGTTTAATACCAGTTTCTGGTCACAGAACCATTTTTCGACTTCCTCAAAACCAATTTGAAGGTGATATTCGAGAAGCGCTGGGTTAGGTTGGCTTGAGAATATGACAGCATCATCTGCATACAAAATTATTCGTTGATGGCAGCAGTGCGATAGGTTATTTACAAAAATGCTGAAGAGGAGAGGGCCAAGTATGGATCCTTGAGGCACGCCTGAGCGTACATTCCGCTGGTCGAGGTGACATTGGAGATTTTTACCATTTGATAGCGATCCTCCAGATAGCTTTTAAACCAGTGCATAGAGTCAATTGAGAGCCCTGCTGAGGTTGTTTAAGCAGCAATGCATGGTTCGCCGTATCAAATTCCTTCGTTAAATCTATGAAGGCTGCACCAACAAGAATCCCTTGGTCAAGCAATTGAATGAACCCAGTGAATTCCAGGTGGGCCGTTGTCATGCTGTGCCCTGGATGGAGTATTTTTCAAGGTGGTCAATTAATTGGTCCGCAGCTATACACTCCAGGACTTTAGACGGGGGGGGGATTGAGATTGGTCTACAATTGGTGTGTAGGGTATGGTCCCCAGATTTGTGTATTGGAGTGATCGGAGCAGTTTTCCATCTAAGAGGGAATTGATATTGGCTTAGTGATGGGTTGAAAATCTTAGTGATAAGAGCTAATACTTCATCAAGGGTAAGTGCAATTAGCTTTAGGTCAAGGGAGTCGCTACTGTGCCATGACTTACCCAGGACCTTGCGTAGGTGCCTTTTAACCAAGGAAACTGATACTTTCTTAAAGTAGAAGGAAGGGTTAGTGTTGCAACTTCCGGGAGGCACACGAAGTGAGTCCTCTTATTGCATTGTGGATGTAGAAGAGTGTGATTCATCAAAGACATCCGGGGAGACACTGCTCTGATCAGAAAAGCATTGTTGAAGATATTTGCAATATCAAGAGAGTCCATAGTTGGTACTCCATCAATGTTGAGCATTGATGGTGCCACCTTTGGGACCTTGCCTGTGACATCCTTAATGTTTGACCAAAAATTTCTACTGTTGCCCCAGGAGTCGGCAAGCATTTCTCTATGGTAGTTGCTTTTCTCCTGCCAGATGATCCAAGTGCACAAATTCCTAGCAGCTTTGTAGGATTGGATATCTGCAGGTTTCCCAGTGGTTTTTGCCTGGTGCCAGAGATTGTCCCTTAGTTTCATCTTGGCTAATAGTTCGGATGTGATCCAGGAGTTAAGCGTACCGTGGACTTTCCTTACCCTCGATGGAGCATGGATGTCACATGCAGCATAGAAGTAAGAGATGAAAAGCTTGAGTGCTGTGTTAACATCAGTGATGGAGTCAAGTTAAGACCAGTCGGTGTTGCTGAGGTGTAGTTTTAGAGGTTCAAGGTGCTCACATTTGAGAAATCTTTTGTAAACTGTTTGAGGGGGCAGTTTAGTGAATTTATTTGTCCAGGAGCAAGAGACCGGGGAGTGGTCACTTAGAGAGTCTGGGTGTAAAACATTCGAGATGTGATCAGGATGATTGGTGAGGATCCAGTCAAGAAGGATACAAGTCCTCGTTCTGTAGTTGCACCTAGTAGGAGAGTTAGCAAGTTGTGATAGGTGTAGAGTAGATGATCTTTGGCTGAGCTGGTGGCAGGAGAAAGCCAGTTTAGATTAAAATCACCCAGAAATATGGTCTCAGAGGTGAGTGGGTAACTACAGACATACTCCTGGAGGCTGTGTAGACCAGCTTCAGGATTTATTGGTGGCATGTATATTGAATACACTATCAACGCTTGTTATGGGCCCCGAGAAGTATTTTAACAGCAAGCACCTGGGATATGCAATCGAGGTTTGGCACAGGAAGAGCATGCCCCAAGTGTGCATCCTTCAGGTAGATAATGTACCCACCACCACGCTTAGATTGCCTGTCCAGCCTGAAGATGTTGTAGCCCGGCAGGGTTACGGCAGAGTCAGGAACTGATGGGGGATAGCCAGCTCTCTACGACCGATAGTACCTCAGGTTTATGCTGAGTTATCCAGGCCAGCAGGCTGTCCGTTTTCGGAAGAAGGCTGCATATATTTACTGATGCTTCTACGACCAATAGCACGTCAGGTTTATGCTGAGTTATCCAGGCCAGCAGGCTGTCCTTTTTCGGGAGAAGGCTGCATATATTTACTGATGCCATAGAGATAGTCCCCTGCTTTCTCAGCGTGACGGTGTTAGTTTCTGGAGGGGCCAGGGTTAGGGTGGACATTGCCAGAAAGTAGTAGTAGTATTAGAATGAGCCAGAGTGGGTGTCTCTGCTTGAGTTTATTAAGCAGTTTTAAAGAGCACATTTTTGCCCATCTCACCCATTTATCAATAATCAGGAGAGGGTATCCAGTTGAGATAGCAGAGTTGGCATGGTTGGAGTGACCTGCAGCACCAGCCCACTCAAATCGTTGTGGTGGAAGCCAGAGTGGCAACCATGTACCTTTTGTCATACGGAAGAAATTCCCAGAGACGAATCCACGGTCATAGTGTAGGTTCCAAACAATTTTACATTGCTGGGTATGTGGCAGGCATGCGGTACAAATGAACCCAAGACTTAGAAGTATTGATAGGAGATGAAGTTGCCGAGTTAATGAGCAGAGTGAGTGCATCCTCATTAGAAACGTTGTATGCAGTTAGTTTGGAGAACGTGAGAGAAACAGACAGGGAAGTGGCCAAAAACAGATGGAGGGAGGTGTGAGAAGAGTGCAGTTTGTGCAGCACTATGATTCAGTTTCAGCAATTTACAGGGATTAATTCAAGAATTTAATGCAACATAAACAGCGCTGTAACAACTGTAGTCATTGTGTCTGAAGGGAGGGGTAATAGTGGAGTTTATCCTAATGGAGAGGTAAAGAAATCCTGGTATTGTGGGTCTAGGTATTACCCCTCTAAGTGCTTTGCTGTAGTTCTTAGGTACTTCCCCTTTAAGAGGGAAAGTGAAGTGTCACCAAGTAGGAGGTGGGCGGGTCTCTCGGCTCTGGTAGTGTATTTAATAAAGGAAGGAGGTGGGGGTGTGTGCAAAAAATCAAAGAAACCAGTTCAGGTTAGGCAAATGTTGAAAACAGTGCGGTGAAGAAGGATTGATCAGGTCAGCAAAAGATACAAGTCGGGCTGTGCAGCCCTGAGGACTGAGCAGCTGACAAGAAAAACAAGCAAGTAGCAGATTTGCACTGTACAGCTCACAAAACTGTGCAACTGAATGAACCGTGAAGCAAAAAGATCAGGCCTTCACTACGCAGCTGCTAAAAGAAGAAAAGTAAGGTCAGTGTTTCTCTGCATTCTTATGCTCTAGTCCAGTGATTTCAGCACTGGCTGCAGCATTGGGCAGGAAACCAATGTCAGCGCTCCGGGGCCGTCTGGAACCATTCAGGTCCCACAGCGATGGGTGCCAGGTATTCAATTAGAAAAGGGAGAAAAGCTCCAAAATCCCCTTTCCCTTTTCCTGGGTCAGGGACCAGTCGTTACCTTGTGAGCCAAGGAAGAGAGCGGGCAACAGGCGCCTTCTCACCTTGTCCTTGGCGGCTGGGTTGCTTGTGAAGGGGACTGCGTCCGCAGTACCAGCCCATTGGGCTCCGATCAGCCTTGTAAGCCAAGGAGGAGAGCGGGCAGCAGGCGCCCTCTCGCCCTGTCCTGGGCAGGCGAATTGCTTGTGGAGGGGGCCGTGTCCACGGTACCAGCCCAGTGTGCTCCGATCAGTCTGAGAAAGCTACTGTACATCAAATTGTGTTGGCAGCATGTAGAGAGGCATTAGTATGAGGTACTGGCTTGGAGCTGTACCTTGTGCTTCAGGCTGGGGGGAGGTGGGAGCATTAGGGTTGACAGCTCCAAGGAAGACCCCACCACTGATTCGCCAAGACTCCAGAGACTCAAAACCCTAATGCTTTTTCCGTTTGCTGCTTGGGAGGTGGGGATGGGAAGTTAGGGTTGGAAACCCTAACGCCGTATTTCCCTACTTTTGTGGTGTTAAATGGCCCTATCTGGTGCATTAACTAAGTTTTTGTAAATTATTTATAATTATAAATGATATAAAAATATAAAATGCTGTTTAAAAAGCAACTCTTTTTTTACCTTATGTAACTTTATCTGGTTATTTTGCACCAATAAAGTTCTAAAAAAATAAGTTCTGTCATCTTTTATTATTAGCGAGCCATTTTATAATAGCAATAATGCACTCCAGGATGTGTGTAGTGCTGGGATAACATCACACTTTAGCATTGGACGCACTCAGCCTGCTGCCTTGTGCCCAACTGCACAAGGCATGATGTTATCCCAGCTCAAAACACACCCTGTTGTGCCTTGTTGCTTAAACATTGATTTTTAGCTGGGCTATCCTGGGTAAATAGACCATTTTTTAAATTTCAAACACACCATTCAGCACCTTTGGTACTTTTTTTTTTTTTCTTTTTTCTTTTCGGTTCTGAAATTCAGTGGTAGTTGATAAGAAGCTCACAGTACAAGATCTTTCTTCAAAGGTATCTCTTGCAGCAGGCCATCACCGGTTGGACTGTAGCCGCCAAGCACTAGGACCACACGGAAACTTTCTAGCCAGCAGTCTACCAGAGGGGGACGCCCGCCCCTGATGTCAGCCAGTCCTATAAAGGCGGGTGGCCTCCATACCCTCCTCAGTTCTTTCCTGCTGTCAACCAACGCATGTTGGACTGCTGAAACCGCTGCCACTGCAGTCGACCACTATTTTCTCGCGTTTACCATGCTTTATTATTTTTCAGTTTATTTCAGTTTTAACATCAAAATTTCTGTGTTCTCACCTGACAGTTTGTTTTCTAAACTTTCTTAATCTTCTGACTGCCCCCCGAAGTGTGCCTGCGGCAAACAGATCCCGGACAAGGACGGCCATTCTGCCTGCATCTTGTGCCTAGGCCCAGACCATGACATCCAATCCCGGCCTCCAGGAGACGTTCCCAGAAGATCCTGGAGAACTATCTCCTTAAGCACAAGGTTGCCTCACTGGAACAGGAGCTGCATGCCAGGAGCGCCTCCATTTTCCCGGTGTCTTCGTCATTGAAGTCCTGGGATAAGGCCTCGGAAATATAAGGATTAGGACTGGCTCCCATTTGTAGTCCCACCCCACAGATGTCTTCAACCGTGCAGCAGTTTTCCTCCCTTGAGGGCTCAACCTTCTTGGCCCCATGCTCCAACTCTTACAGTGGCCCTGCCCGCCTGAGGTCTCTCCTCGTGGGCCGCAGCTCTTCGGGTCAAGGTACTTCATATCCTGCTCCCCAGCCCCTGTTGTTACAGCCCTTATTCTCAGCATGCTCACAATCGAGCAGCTCGGCTGGAGTCTCTTCGGCTGGCACAGATGCGGTGGGCACCAGTCTCCTAGCTGCCGCCCGCACCCCCTGTGCTGGTCTTGTCCTCTGGGACCACCGCCAGTTCTGCTCCTTCTCCTTGGGGGCAGACGCTCCAGGATACCGGCACCTCCTCTAGCCCGGCCTCTCCTTAGCCTTCACTCCAGGAGTCGCCCTTCACTCCGGCTCCTATCACCTCACTACTAGCGCCTGTGGATCCTCTTCTAGCACTCCCCAACCGATGCCCGCTGGGCCTGTGCCGGTCCTTCGTTTACCACAGCCCGCGGGACCTGTGCTTGCTCCACCGATCGTCCACCTCCCCACTACCGGCGCTCATGGATCCTCCGGCACTCCCCTGGCCAATGCCCGCAGGGCCTGCGTTGGTGCTCCATCTACTACAGCCTGCAGGACAAGTGCCAGCTCCATCTCCACCGATGCCCATCAAGCCTACGCCCGTCCTAACACAACCTGCTCTTACAGGACCAGTGCCTGTAGGACAACAGCCTGGGTACCCTGCACTGGCACCTGTGGATCTGGCGCCTGCCTACCCCTATCCCGCAGCAGTGGGACTGATGCCAGGTTACCCATGCCCAATGCCCTGGGACCCTGCTGGTCTACAACTACCCAGTGCCTTGGGCACCGGGCCCAGCCCCATCACTCACACACAGTCTGATCTCGCCCTGTGGTCTCTTTATGCAGACGCAGGTCTCTACCCTGGAGAGGGACCAGCCCCAGCCACCCGCAAGGACCTCCTTTGGAACCCCGTCCCTCAGCCCTGTTCAGTCGGGCAGTAGTGCTCCATGCACTCTCTGGGGTAGGCCGGACGCTCGGATGATAGTCAACCCGAGGATAGCGGGGACAACACAAATGACTGGGACGAGTGTCTGTAGTGAGTCTTCCTCTCTGGCACCAGATTTCTCAAAGGGAAGGGGCACCTAGTAATGTCCCCAAATCCCCAAAAAATGATCCACGTTCATGGCCATCATGGCACATTCAAGCCGCTATGGGATGGGAGACTGAGGAGCAGGACCTTGAGTGGCGTTGGTTGGCTGTTTGTCAGCCCGATGCTCCTCCCTTGGTGGTCCTGTCCACTCATCGACTCCTATGAGGATGTTACCTGGGCTGCCTGGAACCACCCCCCACTCAGTCCCAGCAGTGTCCAAGAACGCCAACAGACTTTACCAAGCCCCAGCTGGCAAGTCGTATTTTGGATAACAGCCCAAGATCTATTGAGTCATCATAAATGTGGCACGTGACCGATCCAAATGGCTTAAACACCTCAGCTCCCTCCCCTTGATAGGGAGTCATGCAAGCTGGATCAGATGGGCAGGCATGTGTTCGTCTCTGCTATCCTGGCCTTTCGTGCCCTCAGTTACTTGGCCAGTATGCTGCAGTATCATAATCTCCTATGGAACCAGTCTAGGGAGGCGGTCCTAGCCTTGCTACATGACCCTTCCAAGCAGCAGACCCTCCAGGCCCTCAAAACGGGCTCGGACATCAATATCCACGTCCTCCAGGCTGAGGGCTTACGATGCAGTAGACTCCTCTGACCGGGCATCGGTATGAGGCGCCACTCCTGGCTATGGGTCTCAGGCTTTGCCCAGGACATCCAGACTAATATAATGGATGCCCCTTTTAGGGGTTTGAAACTTTCTGGAGGAGATGTGCAGGATATCGTCTTCAAACTCCAGACCTCGAGACCTGCTCTCAAATCCGTCCACTCTGTGTAGCATACCCAGCCCAAGTCGGGACAGTGGGCTGCTTTTGGTCGCTTCTTCTGTAGGCAGGCCCAACCACTTCCCAAGACCGAGGCGAAGTGCAAGGCAGGAGCATCTCTTCCCTCCCTCCCCGCCCGTCACCCAGGATACCGGGGTGCAACAGCAGCCCCACAGTGGTGCTGCCCAACTCCTCTGCGCCTCCAGAAGCACATCAGGAGACGGTAGCAGGGGGTCACTTCTCCCTTCACCTGTACAGGTGGCAGGAGATGATCGCAGACAACTGGGTGCTGCAGCTCTTCAAGCATGGCTACACTCTAGAATTCATAGAGTGGGCTCCAGAAAGCCGTCCTGGCAAGTGCTCGTACCTTCCCGGTCATGTCCCCCTCATCTGGGAGGAAATTCGGGCCTTACCTACAGTTTCAGCAGGGCAGGTGGTTCTGCTTCCGCTTTCTTCTGGGTCCCCAGGCAGACTGGGGATCTTCAGCCCATCCTGGACTTATGTGAACTGAACCAGTTTATAGAGTACAGACAGTTCAGGATCGTTACCCTTCAGAGTTTGCTACATCAGGAGGACAGGCTCTGCTCTCTGGATATGCAGGATGCCCACCTACATATCAGTGTTTTTGCCTCCCACCAGCACTTCCTCCGTTTCCACTTTCAGGGAGCACACTACCAGTTCAGAGCTTTGCCCTTTGGTTTGTCCTCAGCACCCAGGATCTTCACCAAATACCTGGCGGTGGCTGCAGCTGCCTTGAGGCAACAGGGTTTCTACGTCCTCCCATACCTGGGCTATTGGCTCCTAGCTGCCCTGTCCAGGGAACACCTTCTTCAAACTCTGGTACATACCATTTTTCTCTTCCAGGCTTTGGGCATCACAGTCAACATGCGAGAATCCTTTCTGATCCCCTGCCAATGTCTCCAGTGCATAGGGGCAGTGCTGGACATCGCTCAGGGAAGGGCCTTCTTGCCCTCAAACAGAGCAGAGCGTCTGATGGATCAGACCCACCATCTTTACTCCAGCCGTCATGTTCTTTTGAGGGCTTTTCTGCGACTTCTAGATCTCATGGCCGCAGCCATTGCCATAGTTCCCGTAGCCAGGCTGCTCAGTGGATGCTGCAGGTCCAGTGTGATCAATGCACGGATGCCTTGGATCAACTGGTTATGGTCTCTGATCCTGTCAAGTGGTTACTGTTGTGGTGGCTGGAGTCCAGCAGCCTGCTTTGGGGGGGGGTTCCCTTTTGTATTCCTCCCCCTCAGCAGGTCCTGATGATGAATGCCTCAAATCTCAGCTGCGGGGCTCACCTGGAGGTCCACCAAACTGTGGAGATGTGGACTGAGGTGGAGAGGGCACTCCACATCAATGTCCTGGAGATGCGAGCAGTCTTGTACTCCCTGTAGGCATTCCAGACTCTGCTATCCCCAGGTCCACTCTTGATTCAGACCAACATGTGTATTGTTGCCGACCCGGTGGCGCTGCTGGATGCCACACCTCACACTACGCTGGCGACCTGGGTTCAGGAGTGAGCCCAGGTCTCCAGGGGCGGGCTGGCCAGGGAGGAGAAGATTGAGCATCCAACGACAGCTCTCCTCTCCTGGGGCACAGGAGGAATGCATCTCCCAGTGCTAGTGACTCCCTGCGAATGCAGAAATCACTGCACTTGGGGCGCTCACAAAGGCAGGGGAAGCGGCGTGGGCAGGCGTCCTTGCTTGATGTCTGGCTGGAGCTGCGCCAGCGCTTAGACGCCACTGAAGTCCATGATGCTGGCGGGCACAACAGAACATGGAAAAACCCAGCTCTGTGGGGTAGGTGATGGCACCTGGCCCTTATGTCCACCGCTGGATCCCACCCACCCGGCCTTCCATGTCCTCCACCTGGGCCCTCACCTGCAGCTTTGCCAAAACTTAAGAGCACCTAAAGAGGAGAGGCGTCCCCACCCCGGAGGGGTTAAGCCGGGGGTACTGGCTGCAGGAGTTGAAGGGGGGGGGCTTGGGATGGCGGGACCTCAGGTAGGCAGGATCAGGCCAGGATGCCTGAGAGGTCCCACCGGCTGCGACCAGAGGGAAAAATAGTTAAACAGTACATAAAAGTGTTTTTTCATTTTATTATCATTACATAAACAAGGGGCTCATTCCTTCCCCTGTACGGGGAAATGAGAGTCTAGTAGTGTGCCATAGAGCACAGACTGGAGTTCTCAGCCATCCATGTTCCCGGTGACCAAAACATCCTGGCAAACAGTCGAAGCCGGTCTCAGTCCAGAGTCCCTTGAGTGACCGCTTCTGACCTCGGTGGTCGAATATCTGTTCGACAGATGGGGTTGCCCCGCGTTGGACCTTTTTACATCCCCACGCCATGCAAAACTGTTGCTTTTCTGCTCACTAGATCCAGAGTTGGCTCCACCAAGGCATTATTCAAGCTGCCATGCTGCCCAGTGGTCGGCCTCTACAGCCCCTTCCCCAGACATCGATGTAGCAGGGGAACAATATGATCAAGATTGGTACTAAGAGGAGGAAGAAGAAATGGAGGAAATTTCTCCATCCTCAGCATCCACTACTACTTCTTCCCCGGGAGAGGAAATGCTATATCTCCCTTGCTCACCTCCTGAGGATAACAGTTTCTCTGAGCTTATGCAACATCTCCAACAAACATTTGGTTTCAAGGCAACCGAACAGGATGCCTCCAGATGAAAATTGGCCCACTGCCTGGGACTACCGGATTGCCCCCCCCCGTAATTCCCCTTTGATGGAGGCCTATGAAGATGCCATTCCCACAGCATGGCACCAACCCTACACTATTCTCTTGGCACCCTGAAAGCTGACAGAACATATCAGGCTCCAGCAGGACACCCGTACTGTGTGCCTCCACAGGCAGTTTCTGTGGTTATAAACACTGTCCATGATAGGTCAGTGCACCCTAAGCATTTAAGTGCACTACCTCCAGACAAAGCATCTAGGAAACTGGATGCCACGGGCAAAAGAATGTTCTCTTCTTCAACCCTTACCTTACAGATACTGAATTATATTGGCCACCTTCTTAAGTATCAAGAACTTTGGAAGGTAGCCCAGGCATCTACACAATTTTTACCCGACACTTTATCCAAACAGAAATTAACTAAAACATTAAAGACAGAGGCCACAGTGGGCCGTCATTTATTGCAGGCAGTGTATGATGTGGTCGACTCCACGGCTCGGGCATTAACTACCAGCATATGTCTGAGGAGACGCTCATGGTTGTGGGTCTCTAGATTTGCATTAGACGTACAACAGTCCATCCTTAATGCCCCTAAGAGTTGCAGACTCTCTTGAGCCCCTACTCGGGTCATATTGAATTCCTTGCAGTTGTCAGGCCATACCTTAAAATCGGTACACTCCTTGTACCATACCTAGCCGAAACAATTCTACAAGGGTCTGTTTCAGAAGTCTGCCACGAAACAGAGGTCTGTTACAAAACAGCCCACTAAGCGAAAGGTTACCGTCTCCTTGCCAGGCCCTGTCTCCCACCAACTCCACCCGCCCTGCACCAGCAGTCCCTCTCCAGGTACCTTCCTCAGCGTGAGGATTCCCCTGAGCCTGTGATGCTAGAGCCCCAACCCACAGAGGTAAGGGGAAGATTGTCGCTGTACCTTCAGGGATGGTAGTCAATAACAACCGCATGGATGCTCCACATTATAGAGTTTGGACACACACACTGGACCTGACGTACACTCACCAACATGCCACCAAAACAAACCACCTGCCCACCCAATTACGAGGCAGTTCTGCAGGTGGAGATCCAAGCACTCTTGAACAAAAATGCCATTGAGCCAGTCCCTCTTCACCAACAGGGTCACGTTTTTTTCTCCCATTTTTCCTTGTCCGGAAAGTGACAGGAGATCTGAGACCGGTTCTAGACCTCCGGCAACTAAATCTTTTCATACAAGTACAAGAAATTCAGGATGGTTACCCTGTCAACTCTTCTACCGTTACTGAACAAGGGAGACTGGCTCTGCTCTCTAGACATGAAGGATGCATACCTTCATATTATGATACACCCCGCTCACAGAAAATACCTGTGCTTCACTTTCAAACATCACCACTTTCAGTTTCATGCACTCCCCTGTGGCCTTTCTTCGGTCCCTCGGGTGTTCATGAAATGCCTAGCAGTTGTGGCAACAGCCATATGAAGAGCAGGGCATTATGTCTTCCCATACCTGGACTGGCTTCTGAAAGCCTCATCGAAACACCAACTAACTACTACCTTATTCCAAACACTTGCCCTGTTTTCTTCTCTGGGCATTAGTGTCAACATTCCAAAGTCCAAAATGGACTTCTCTCAATGTCTCCAGTACATTGGGGCCATACTGGATATGTCCATTGGCTCTGCATTCCTGCTTCAGGATTGGGCGGAGAAACTCATCCACCTGGTGATCAGCAACATCAGGTATATATCAGCCCATTGCTACTTCAGGTTATTAAGCCACATGGCAGCAGCAATACCCAGAGTACCATACGCCCGTCTGCATATGCATACCCTTCAGTGGACGCTGCGGGTGCAGTGGGACCAGAGGATGGACGATTTAGACAGGGAGGTTATGGTCTCAACATCGGTAAGAAGAGTCCTCCAATGGCGGATGAATCTCGTCCATTTATTACAGGGGGGTGTCCCCTTCCATATTCCCAATCCACAGCAAACCCTTACAACAGACACATCTACACAGAGTTGAGGAGCCCATCTGGAAACCATGCAAACCCCAGGGTACATGGCATCCCACAGAGACACATCTTCACATCAGTATTCTGGAGATGCGGGCTGTTCTCTACATTCTACAGGCCTTTCAAGACCTACTACTTCCAGGCAATCTTCTTGTCCAGACAGACAATAATACAAACTTTGCCAGCAGATAAAGGCCTAGAGGTCTATCAAGTCTGCTCGAATGTGCAGCTAGCATCCCTTATTCTGCAGCTGCCCCTCCCTTCCACCCTTCTCCCTTCATTAACCCTCCCCCTTGTCCTGTCCCATCCCCTTTTGAAGCAGTCCACTGTTCTACTGCATACCACTTCTGCAGGTAACGCATTCCACCCAGTCACCACCCTCTCTGTAAAAAAGTGTCTCCTCATCTCCCTCCTGAAGCTTCCTCCCTCCAGTCTCATATCATGGCCCCTGGTGGCCCTCCCCTCCCTTACTTTGAACAGCCCCTCTGTACCCGTCTTGTATATTCCTTTCATGTATTTAAAGGTTTCAATCATGTCACCCCTGTCCCTCCTCTCCTCCAGTGAGTACATGTTCAACTCCTTCAACTTCCTCTCGTATAAGTCCCCCAGCCCCTTGATCATCTTTGTCGCCCTGCGCTGTACCCCCTCCAGTAACTTAATGTCCCTCTTCAGTTACGGGCGCCAGTACTGCACGCAGTACTCCAGGTGTGGTCTAACTAATGACCTATGCAGTGGCAGAATCACCTCCTCCCTCCTCGAGGATATACCCCTTGCAATACAACCCAGCATTTTGTTGGCCTTTGCAGCTGCCTTCCTACATTGTGCTGAGTTGTTCATTGACCCTGTAATGAGCACACCCAGATCCTTCTCCTCCTCTGTCTGGGCTAGCTGCACTCCCCCAGCTGGTAACTCCTCCTGGGTTCTTCATCCCAAAATGCAGCACCTGCACTTTTGGCATTAAACCCCAGTTGCCAGGTGTCTGACCAGGTTTCAAGCTTTGCCAGATCATCCTGCAACCCTGCCATCCCCCTAGGTCATCCACCACCGCGCCTACCTTGGTATCATCAGCAAACAGACTGATCTTGCTCTTGATGTCCCATGATATGTCTGCAATGAATATCCCAAACAACACTGGTCCCAACACCGAGCCCTGTGGAACACCGCTCATCACTGCCCTTGGGTGTGAGAGCTCCCCACCCACCACCACCCTCTGTTGCCTTCCCTGAAGCCAGTTCCCTACCCAGCTCACCAGTTTTGCACCCGCCCCTGTGCCTACTAACTTCCTTCCCAGCCTTCCATGTGGCACCAAGTCGAATGCCTTACTGAAGCCCAGATACAGGACATCCACTGCATGGCCCCTGTCCAGTGGCCTAGTTACCCAGTCATAGAACTTGACCAGGTTGGTTTGGCAGGATCTGCCACGTATGAAGCCATACTGTCTGCTGTCCTGTAGTCCTTTGGCCTCTAGGGGGGCCACCAGCCTCTCCTTCAGGATAGTCTCCATTAGCTTACCCACGATGGATGTGAGGCTCAGCTGGTCTGTAGTTTCCTGGTTCATCCTTAAGCTACTCTTATGGAGGGGCACCACATGAGCCATCCTCCAGTCCTGAGGTACACACCCTAATGTAGTGAGGCATTAAATAGATCTGCCAAAGGTCCTGCAAGGACCTCTGCCAGCTCCTTCAGTACCCTAGGGTGGATGCCATCTGGGCCTGGCGCCTTGTCCACCCTCAGTGCCTTCAAACCCTCTCGAACTCTGTCCTCCATGATTTCCCATCTGTCACCACTTCCCCTGCTTCTGCCATTTCTCCCACCTTGGGTATCACCCTCTTCTTTAGTAAATACTGAGCAGAAGTACTCATTTAGTGCTTCTGCCTTATCGCACCCTGCTTCCACCCAACCCCTCCTTCCTTATCCTTACTATGTGGTCCTTACAGCTCCTTTTCTCCTGATGTACTTAAAGAAGTCCTTCTCCCCCTTCTTAATGCCTTGTGCCAGCCTGAGTTCTGTAGATGCTTTGGCTCCCCTTACTGCCCTTGTCACCTCCTTCGATTCTGTCAAGTACTCCTCCCTGTCTTCCTGTACTTCCTAAAGGCAGCTCTTTTCCTCCTTACCTTTTCCATGACCTCCTTGCTCAACCAGCTCGGTTTCTTAGCCCTAGCCTTCTTGCTCTGGGCTTTGCAACAGGTTTTGGTTGCCTCCACTATTCCCAGCTTTATGAGCTCCCACCTCTGGTTAGTGTCCATACTAGATTGAATTCTGGCCAGGTACCCTTTTACCACTTCCCCCATCCTCCCAAAGTCGGCCCTCCTGAAGTCCAGCACTCTTGTGCCAGATTCCACTCCTTCCTTGCCCATATCCAATGTGAGCCATACTGAGTGGTGGTCACTCCCTGACAGCGGTTCCTCCACTGTAAGTTCTCTCACAAAGTCCCCATTTGCTAGCACAAGGTCAAGGGTATTCCCTAACCTGGTTGGTTCACTGACCATTTGCAGCAGGAAGCTGTCCTGGAAGGCATCCAGCAGTACCTGCTCCCTTCTGTTCCTGGTTGTTGTTGTGCTCCAGTCCACTCCTGGCATGTTGAAGTCCCCCACAATCACCACATTACCCTTCTCGCAGGTCCTCTTGATCTGTCCCGCTAGTTCCCTGTCTAACTCCTCCGTCTGAGATGGTGGCCTGTACACCACTCCCATTCTAAGAATCCTATTCTTGGAATCCTGGATTTGCATCCAAAGTGACTCTGTACTACCCTCCTCCCCTTCCTCCCTTACACACTTCAGTCCTTCCTTCACATATAGTGCCACCCCTCCTTTCTCCAATCACCTGTCCCTACGAATAACCTGTACCCTGGTACAGACAGGTCCCAGTCATTGTATTGGGTGGCCCATGTTTCTGTGATGGCTGCAATGTCCACCTCTCCCTCTGCCATGAGAACCTGTAACTCTGCAGTTTTCCTCCCAAGGCTCCTAGCATTAAGGGTAACCACCTTCCACCCTTTTCCCCTCCTCCTATCCTGCCCTCCTTTCCTAGCATCACCAGTAGTACTTGCCATTTGTCTTTTGTCACTGTTATGGGGGGTAATAATACAGTGGTCCATTACTTGAACAAACAGAGTGGCACTCCTACTTGCTATGCAGGGAAGTTATGAGTCTGGTACTGGGCAATAGAGCATGGATTGCACCTCATTGCTGTACAGGTTCCAGGCAACACAAACACCTTGGAGGACACCATCGCACCAAAACCCGCACACACGAATAGGAATTCCTTGTCAGTTGCCGAAGATCTCTTCGACCACTAGGGTCACCCAGAGATGGACCTCTTCACCTCACCCCACTATGCAAAATTGCCGCATTGCTGCTCACCGGAGCCCGGACCTGGAATTATCTGGCTAGACACGTTATCCCTCTCCTGGACAGGAAGATTCCTTTATGCATTCCCCCTATTCATTCTTATGCAGAAAGTGCTACTCAAACTGCTCCCAGATCATGCAACAATGATCCTAATAGCACCTCTCTGGCCTTGTCAGGTATGGTTCCCTCTGCTACAACAGTTAGTACAGGATCCCCTTCCCCTCCCAATTTTACTGACCCAAGATCGGGGAACCCACTGCACCCCAGCCTCCATACACTTCATCTGCATGCATGGCTCCTTAGGACATAGCCCTAGCGAGATACCATGTCTTGCCCCAGGTTGCCGAAGTCCTATAAGCCACCCAAAAATCATCAACCAGGGCTACATATTCTATAAAGTGGAAATCTTGCCATGTGGGCAGCAGGCCAAGGGGTGGACCCATACACCTGCTCTCTGCAGCAAATCCTGGACTACCTGCTGTCGCTCTGACGCCGGTTTAAAGTACTCCTCCCTGAAGGTACACTTATCCGCAATATCTGTCTTCCACGTTTTGGTTGCTGACCACCCCTTGGCTCAACCAGAGGTCATGAAGACCTTTTTTAAGGGTGTACTATACCTAAAGCCTCTGATGCGAAACCCTCTGCCACCGTGGGATTTAAACTTTGTTGTGGAAAAGCTCACACTGCCTCCCTTCGAACGTGCGGCTACGTACGAGCTGTGATATCTGTCATGGAAAACCCTGTTTTTAGTGGCAATCACATCTGCAAGACACATTTCTGAATTACAGGTGCTAGTGTGTAAACAGCCTTATTTAGTCTTTCATAAACAGAGATCTTACTTCGAGAGGGCTCTTACAGTAGGTAATTACATATGGGACTGATGCCGGCAGGCATCAGGACCCCACGGAAAAATTTCTAGCTAGCAGTCTCTGGCGGGAGAATGCCTCCACATCGGGTGACTGACATCAAGTGGCGTCAGTATAAAGGGGCTGTCCCCCACGCCCACCTTCCAGTTCTTTCCCGCCGTTAGCTTGTGTCGGTGCCTCA
The DNA here is from genome assembly GCA_016271365.2 of Neoceratodus forsteri. NCBI lineage: Eukaryota > Metazoa > Chordata > Ceratodontiformes > Ceratodontidae > Neoceratodus > Neoceratodus forsteri. The sequence goes on from JADMNL010000022.1 coordinate 495,498,643, forward strand.
CGGGTAAAGTTAACGTCATTAAAGCAGTTTTTACCGGCCTCTTTACTCGATTCATTCGACTAATTTGTTTGATTTTTCGGTGGTGTATGTTGTCCCCTACACCCTCTGAGCACAAAAACAAGTGCGACTCGTGCGGTGCCCAGCTTCTGCACAAGGACAGCCATTCCCAGTGCCTCTTCTGTCTGGGTCCGGATCATCAGGTGGAGAAGTGCTAGCACTGCCTCAAATTCAACGCCACCACCTGCAGACGGAGGCAGCAGATCCTGGAGGCCCAAATCCTTAAGAAGAAAATGTTTTCCATGGAGAAGGAGTTGAAAAAGCTCCAGCAGGCTTCCACTTCCTCCGAAGGCCACTGGAAGAAGGAGGATAAGGAGAAGCACCGGGACCGGGGCTCCTTGTCCACCGCAACTTAGGCCAGAGTCGCTGTGCTACAGGTAACGTCCCCCTCCGGGGACCGCTTCAAGCGATGGCCGCCTTGGAGGCTTTAAGACAGCATCGCCCGCCCATCTGGCGTTCGGGCCTTTCGGGCACCTCTGCTGGCTGGAGGCCACCACTCCTGGTAAGACCACCACTGTGCGGCCTACTGGTCTGAGTGGCTCCAGTAAGCTGGACGTCTGCTCCTCTGACGCCAGCCCAGAGATGGCCGCTAAGACGCTCGACCCTTCAGGGCAGCACACGGCCTCTGTTCCGTCCAACCAGGCCGCTCCTCCTTCACGGTCTGCCTCGGGTGACGGGTCCGCTAAGTCGGACGTCGGCTCCTCCGACGTCCGCCCAGACTCCGCCGATAAGTCGGATGTCCAGGGTGCCCGGCCAGCAGGGCAGCTGAGCAGACGCTGGACCCTCTTGTCTGCCGCTCCCGGCTCCCTGCGGCCTTCGTGCCCTCCGGGGACCCTGGGTCTTCTCAGCCTGACCGCGGGGATTTTTCCCCCCTTCCCCGTTCGATGCAGAGGATCATGCTGCGCACCCGTCAGGTCCCCCTCCCACTGGGCCGGACGACCTGACGTCGGTTCCCTGGGCGACATCCCTCTCCCGGATGCTGCCTCAGTGCCGGGCCCACCAGGCCTCCTGTTCCAGGCCCACCTGCTTGGCCTCCTGCCAGGTCGTCTGCCCTGTCAGATCCCACCTGGTTCCTGGGTATCCGACCCAGTCGTATCCGACGCCTTCGTACCCAGGACCGCAGTATCCGGTGCCCCAGTACCTGACGCCAGCCTATCCGACGCTGCAGTACACGGTGCCTCATTCCCCGACGCCGGGTTACCCACCGTCAGGTTACGGATATGCGCCATTCGGCTACACTCAGTATCTGTATCCCCCTCCTCCTCCACCACCGCCCCCTCAGCCGCGGGTGGATTTGAAGGAGACTCTGGCCTCCTGGTGGGCTGAGGCCAAGGTTCAGCTCACCAGAGAGGTGGTGAGTCATCTCCCGGTGACAGTGCCGACCCCGGTTCCCGTACGCCCGAGATGCCGGACTCCCTCCCCACCTCTGGATACCAGAGGTGAGCCCTCCGGTTCCAGAGCGGGGCAGGATACACTTCCCCAAGGGCTTCCCAAGGGGTCCGTTCATCCCCCGCATCAGGAGGGGGAGTCTTCCTCTTCTTCCTCCTTGGGCACCTCTGACGACTCCGATGATTGGTTGCTCCAACCCGGACAACGAGCCTCGCTCTCCGGATAAACCCAGGCCTAGGACTCCTCCAGAGGATCTTTCCTTCACGGAGTTGCTGCGCAAAATCCAGGAGGTTCATCAGTGGCGCTCCTTGGAGCCAGATCCACAGCGTAAAAAGCTCACTGCGCACCTGGATCTGCCCGAGACTGCTCCGACCTTGGTGCCACCCTGGATTGAGCCTCATGCCGATCTTTTCTCCACTATTTGGAAGCAAACATCAGCAATAGCCACTCTTCCCTGGAAGTCAGACAGGCTGCATCAAGCTCCCGAGGGTGTTGACTCTCTTAATTCTCACCCTCGAGCTGACTCTGTCGTGATCAGCGCTGCTCACGGTGAGTCAGCTAACCCGAAGTTTTTGAGCTCATCTCCACCTGACAAAGAATCCCGTCTTCTGAACCAGTATGGCAAGAAGGTCTTTGCTTCTTCCACTCTGGGTATTGGGGCCCTGAATTATGTCGGCCATATGGGGGATTACCAGAAAATTATTTTTAGCAAGGTGGAATCCAAGTTGGACTCCCTTCCCGATTCGCAGGTGAAACAGGAAGTGGCTAGTCTTGTCCGCTCTGCACATTTGGCCAATCGGCACATTCTTCGTGCCACGCACAATGCAGCGGACACTGCTGGTAGGAGCTCGACTTTCGCTGTGGGTTTAAGGCGACATGCCAGGCTCCGTGTGTCAGCATTGGTCCCGGGAGTGCAGTCTGCTATCCAGGACGCGCCCTTCCAGGGTTCGGTGCTGTTCAGGGGTGATGTCAAGGACATTATCACCGATCTGCAGGAGGAGGGGACTGCACTGAAGTCTGTGGACTCCATGTACAAGCACCCTCAGAGGCAGCATCGTCCCTTTCGCAGACGGAATCAGCAAAAAGCGAAACCTCAGGGGAAGCAGGCCAATAAATGCCTGGCCCCCAGCTGCCAAGCGCCCACACACACCACCGACCCAAAAAAGCGGCGAGGGCTTCAGCCGCGACACTGCCTCACACCACCTGACTCCTTTCCTCTCCCACAGTCTCTGGGGTCTGCAGAGGAACCGGTAGGTGGGAGGTTCTCCCTCTTTCTTCCGGGTTGGGAGAGGATAACTTCAGACACCTGGGTGCTCCAGCTGATTGCAGAAGGACACTCAATAGAGTTTCTTCGGAAACCTTGAAACCCCCCTTCAAGGTCGTCGTACTCTCAGGAGCATCTTCTCCTGATTTGGGAAGAAATCTCTGCACTTTTTTTTTTTAACTTTATTTTTTCATTTTGTTATTAACATAACAAGCATTTTTCATATAGTAGACCGTCCATTAAAACTAGACATCACCATTGGGAACAACAGATCCCTTAATCATAGAAGTTCTATGCATCCACTATATATTGTTACATCGTATGAGAGAATCCAATAAAATATTATACTAAAATGTTACATGTATTCTAATTTGTGCTGAAAATAGAACCCATGAGCCACATGGCATAATCCAATGTTAGTAAATTGTCCAGCAATTCCAGTCCAGTGCTTAGCCATGTCCCTGCAAGAGGGACTAGTGGTGCCATGTTCACTACCTAAATGTAATAAAGAAACATTGAATTACAGCAAAATTATGCAGCTTGTCAGCCTGGAGTAAGTAGAAAAACAAACAAAATATTAAATTAGATTAGAATATCTGCCTCGTAGCTATGACAGAACATAAAGGCCCTGGGGAGCATAGAATTAAACTGATTGTCCCCCATTTAACAAACAATGCCATTTAAATTACTTTAATCATGTCCAAAGTAAGAGTTTTTAGTTTACTCCAAAGAAAGAGAGACTGTAAGCCCCATCTGTATAAAGGTAACCATTGCTGTGAAATTTAATAAACCAAAAACAAGCATACTAGGGTCTTATTTAAGTAATTTAACACAATCTGTAAAGTCCTGTATTCACAGAGTATCCTTCAGGATGTCACCTCGTCGTCCTCATCATCTGTTCCTTCGGTCCTTCTACGGGATTCAGCCACCTTTCAATCTGCCCACTTGCAAGCTTCAATTGGATCCGAAAACAAGTATACCTTACTTTGGTGTATAACCCGAAGCCTGGCAGGGAAAATAATGGTGTGTGGTACTCCCAGTTCCCGGAGGATTCGCCTAACTCCGTCAAACTTTTTGCGGCGCTGTCTAGTTGAGTAGCTGATGTCTGGAAAAAAGTGAACTTGGTGTTCGTCCTGTAATAGCAGTGCTACTCTTCTAGCATATTTAAGAATTTTATCTCTGGCTGCCACTCCCGAGGTCACAAGCATGAGGGTCCGAGGCTCCTCAGTATTCTGAGAACAGCCACGCAGGGTTACTCTCTAAAAATTTTTTCACCTCCCAGTTGATGTCTGGGTTTTCTGGGGCTAGTTTTACAGTCAGCCATTCTTGGATGCCTAGAATCGGATGATTGCCTTCCAAGCCCTCAGGGAGGTCTAGGATCCGAACATTTGCTACACGGGCTTGATTCTCAAGAGTCTCCAATCTTGCCTACAGGTGCTGACTCTCTCTATTCAGGAGCATGGTTGCTGCGGTAGAGGCGTCGGCCTGTTTGTGCACCTCTCGGATGTCTCCTTTAATGCTTTCCACTGTCGCTTCCAAAAGCACAACATGACCGTTAAAATCATCCACCTTCTGATTGAGAGTGGAGACCGACGCAATTAGGGTCTGAAGTTTATGACCCAAAGTGGTGATAGTCTCTCCTGAAGTAGGCCTCTCCTCCTCAGCTATGGCGTCCTCTGCTCTCCCAGATCTTCCAATTCCCTTACTTTTCCCTGCTCCTCCTGAGAATTTTCCTTTCTTGGGGTTACCCATCCTGATGTTTTCTGGGTTGCTCAATTCACTGGTAAAGTCCAAATTTCAATATATAGTGTCTCAAAGGAAAAATAAGGCAGATTTCTCTCCAAGCTGTACAGAGCTGCTAAAACTTGCTGCACACAGCTCGGGCTCAACAGCGCCCCCCTCTCCGCCCTTCTTTTGAAGGGGGCAATAGAACCCGTCCCCCCTCCTCTTCAGGGGAAGGGGTACTATTCTCATTTCTTCTTGGTCCCAAAGAAGTCAGGGGACTTGAGGCTGATTCTCGACCTCAGCTCCCTGAACTTGTTCGTAGAGTACAAGAGGTTAAGGATGCTCTCTCTGCAGAGTCTCCTGCCCCTTCTTCGGCCGGGACAATGGCTGTGCACTCTGGATATGCAGGATGCTTACCTGCATATCCCTGTCCGCCTGTCCCACCGCAAATACCTGCATTTTGCATTCCAGAGGGACCACTACCAGTTTAAGGCCCTCCCATTTGGTCTTTCCTCAGCACCCCGAGTGTTCACCAACTGCTTTTCGGTGGTAGCGGCCTACCTGCGTACCAAGGGGGTGCAGGTTTTCCAGTACCTGGACGATTGGCTCCTGGCAGCCCTGTCCAGGGAGGAACTCCTGCATTCCCTTTCTCTTACCTGGCAGGTTTTCACCTGCCTGGGTATTACCATCAACCACTCCCAAGTTCCACTTGTTCCCATCCCAGAGGCTTCAGTTTATCGGGGCGATCCTAGACATGACCTCGGGCATGGCCTTCCTGCCATCGGACAGGGCGGCCATACTCCAGGCCCAGGTCAGCCTTTTGTCCAGCTGCAGGCGGGTCAGCGCCAGGTCGGTCCTTAGCCTCCTCGGCTCATGCCGGCTGCGATTCAGACAGTCCCTTGTGCTCGGCTCCACATGAGAATTTCTCAGTGGACGCTTCGGTCTCAGTGGGATCAGTTGGTGGACGACCTAGATCAACTCGTTCTGGTCTCCACTCCTATGGCTCGGGACTTGCAGTGGTGGATGGTTCAGGAGAATCTTTGCCGGGGAGTTCCCTTCTGTCTCTCTCTCCCCCCAGACGCTGACTACGGACGCCTCGGGCGAGGGTTGGGGAGCCCATCTCGGGCTTCACAGGACCCAGGGCTCCTGGTCCAAGCTCGAGAAGTCTCTTCACATCAATGTGCTCGAGCTTTGGGCAGTGCTGTACGCTCTTCAGGCTCTGCATCTGCTTTCTGGTCACTTGGTTGTACAGACGGACAATACGTGTGTGATCTGGTACATCAACAAACAGGGAGGAACTAGTTCCTACCCTCTTTGCAGGGAGGCGATGTGAGTTTGGGATTGGGCAGTGCAGCACAACTTTCACCTCACAGCCATTCATGTCCTGGGGGTCAAGAACACCTTGGCAGACAGACTGTCAGTCATCTGCTCAAGCTCACGAGTGGGAACTGGATCAGGGGGTCGCAGACGATATCTTCCTACATTGGGGAACACCACAGGTAGACCTGTTCGCATCCCCTCAAAATGCAAAACTTCCAGACTTCTGCTCGCTCGTTCCAGGGCGCGACATTTTTTGGAGAGACACTCTGTCTCTAGACTGGAAGGGCAGATTAGTCTATGCTTTTCCCCCCGATCCAACTGATTCAGAGGGTCTTACAGAAACTCCGTTCAGAAGGAGCTCGAATGATTCTGATCGCTCCTTTCTGTCCCAGGCAAGTTTGATTCTCTCTTCTGCAACAGTACTCAGAGGAACCTCCTCTTCCTCTGTCGCAACTTTTGCTGACCCAGGATCAGGGGACCTTGGTCCATCCAGGCCTCAAGTCCCTTCAGTTGCACGCGTGGCTCCTGCAGACGTAGCTCAAGCCTGATTTGGGGTCTCCCCCCACCGCCCCCCAGTAGCTGAGATTCTGGTGGAGGCTAGGAAACCCTCCACCAGATCTACCTATGCCATGAAATGGAAACGGTTTACTATTTGGGCCGCCTCCAAAGATTTCGAGCCCTTCTCGTGCTCTGTTGGGCAGCTTCTGGATTACCTGCGACACCTCTTCAATCTGGGTGTCAGTCACTCCTCCTTAAAGGTTCACATGGCGGCCATCTCGGCCTACCATGTCCCCTTTGCAGACAGGATGTTTGCTCAACTAGAGGTCTCTAAGACCTTTCTTAGAGGGGTCCTCCACTTGCGACCCCCTATCTGGGTTCCTGCCCCTCCTTGGGATCTGAATTTTATTCTGGAGAAGCTTACTCTGACCCCTTTTGAGCCGGCAGCCTCAGCAGACCTAAAGTTCCTTTCTTGGAAGACTCTCTTCCTAGTGGCCATTACTTCTGCTCAAAAGATTTCCGAGCTCCAGGCCCTGATGTGCAAAATCACGTATTTGATTTTTCACAAGGAACATGTGGCTCTGCGTACCAGTCCTAAGTTTCTCCCTAAGGTGGTAGCGGAATCTATGCTGAATCAATCCACAGAGTTACCTGCCTTCTTTATGCAGCACTTTAATCATGGAGAGTACCTCCTGCATACTTTGGATGTTCACCGAATTCTGAGATACTACACCAACAGGACGAAGGATCTCAGAAAGACTGATCAACTGTTCGTCTCTTTTGCTCATAAAGGAGAAAGCAATGCTGTTTCTAAGCAATGCCTATCGAAATGGTTGGCTCATTGTATCACTTTCTGTTATGACAAGTACAAGACGACCCTGCCAGGTCAAGTCAGAGGACACTCCACCAGAGGGGTCACTGCCTCTGCGGCTTGTTTCAGGAATGTGTCAGCGGCTGACATTTGAGCAGCCACCACTTAAACTTCTGTCCATACCTTTACGAAACATTACAGTTTGGACATTGCCCCTCGCCGTAGAGCAGGCTTCGGGTTGGCTGTTCTGCAAGGCCTCCTTTCCTAAGGCCTTTACAGCCTAGGGGTCTACTTCTGAGTAGCTTTCCTCTTCCCGTTGTTTCTCCTTATTCCAGACTGCTTGGGACTCTGCTCTATTTGTAATTACCTACTGCACGAGCCCTCTCAAAGTAAGATAGTACAGTTACGTAAGAACTTACTGTAACAGTAGATCTTCGAGAGAGGCTCTTGCAGTAGGTAATACCTTCCCGCCCTCCATCCCCCTAAGCTTTTTCAGCTCCTTTTCCAGGATGGGAAATACCCACTTCTTTCTCATCTAGCCTTTTGGCTTTTGGCGGGAAAGAACTGGAAAGCGGACGTGGGGGACCACCCCTCTATACTGACATCAGTCACCTGACGTGGGGGGCGGTCCCCCGCCAGAGACTGCTAGCTAGAAATTTTCATGGGTCCTGGCCTGCAGCATCAGTCCCATATGTAATTACCTACTGCAAGAACCTCTCTCAAAGATCTACTGTTACGGTAAGTTCTTATGTAACAGTACTTTTCGTTACGCACAAACCCTCACTTTCTTCTTAAGGTGGTTTTAGAATTTACTCAGTCTGTCCAAACTGCCTGTGTATTACCCGGAGCATGCCAATCCAGGGGAAGCATTGCTCCATATTTTGGATGTGCATAGAACCTTGAGATACTGCATTTCTAGCACCAAGGATGCACGCAAAATGGTGCAGCTTTTTGTTTCCTTTGCCCTGGGTAAGGAGGGCAATCCCGTATCGAAGCAGTGTTTATGTAGATGGTTAGCCAACTGCATTATATTTTGCTACAGGAAATGCAACAAAAAAAAAAAAACTCTTGAGTGGCTAAACCTCATTACACACATGGGATGGCTACTTCAGTTGCTTGTTTCAAAGGAGTATCAGCTGCAGAGATTTGTGAGGGTGCTACCTGGACGAATGTCCACACTTTCACCAAACATTACAGCCTGGACATAATTTCCAGAAGACAGCCAACTTTGGCCGTGCAGCTCTGCAGTCTCTTATCGTGACTCCGCCACCCTTCTCCTCCTCACTGCTCAGGACTCGTTCCTAGATTTGTGACCTGCTGCAAGAAATATCCTCAAAGAAGATGGTACAGTTACGCTAGTACTTAACCTACCAGTAGATCTTAGAGAGAATCTCTTGCAGCAGCTCATGCCATCCCTGCTTCCTTCCCCCTTAAAACACACTGGAAACTCCCACTCTGGAGGGACAGCAGCTCCTGCTCCCATAATTGCAGGGCATTTGCACTCCTGTTTCCTCCTCTGTGCCCCTTAGAGACCTACCATGGGGTCCAAATGGCACCCAGCCGCTGATGGGAAAAGAACCCAGAAGGATCTGGGACCACCCACGCTTACATAGGCTACAGGACAACACGTGGTGTCATCGTGGGCGATCCCAGGTCGACTGCTAGTGAAATACTCTGGCTTGATTCCGTGACTGTGGCTGGATGTCCCTAGATGTGTGACCTGCTGCAAGAGATTCTCTTGAAGAGCTACTGTTACGGTAAGTACCCACGTAACTGAACTTTTCTCAATGCCTTCCCTTCTTTCCTGCTCCTTCAGAGGGTTCTGATCAAGCTTCAGATGGAAGGGGCCACTATGATCCTGATTGCCCCCTTCTGGCCTCATCAGATCTGGTTCCCCTTGCTTCAACAACTGGCAGTGGAACCCCCCAGTCTCCCTGCCCCTATGCACAGGCTTGCTCTCCCAGGAACAGGACACGCTGGTCCATTCGGATCTCGGATAGCATCTTCTCTATGCGTGGCTCCTGAGGATGTAGCCATCGCCCATTTTGGGGTGTCACCCAGAGTAGCGGATGTCTTGGTGGAAGCCAGGAAGCCCTCTAACAGGATCACTTAGTCTATGAAATGAGAGCGATTTGTTTTTTGGATTCCTTCGCATGACCGGTGGATCAGGTACTGGAGTACCTCCTCTCCCTTTCAGACCCTGGTCTACGGTACTCCTCAATTAAGGTACATCTTTCTGTCACCTCTGAATACCATGTACCTGTAGGTGGACGTTCAGTGGCTCAACTCGGTGTCTCGCACCTTCTTGAGGGGCATTCTGCATTTGAATCCCCCAATCCGTTATCCTGTCCCAGCTTGAGACCTCAATTTTGTGTTGGAAAAGCTTACGTTGCCTCCCTTTGAACTGTCTGCATCTTACGAGCTGCGCTTTCTGTTGTGGAAAGTTATTTTTAGTTGCCATTTCTTCTGCTCAAAGGATTTCTGAGCTTCAGGCCCTAATGCGTAAAGAGCCTTATTTGATATTTCACAAAGACAGGGTGTCTTTGTGAACCAACCCTAAGTTTCTTCCTAAGTTGGTGTCAGAGTTTACTTTGAATCAGTCAATCCACCTGCCTGATTATTATCCGGAAACTTCCAATCGAGGGGAAGCATTGCTCCATACCTTGGATATGCATAGAATTTTGCGATACCATACACACCGGACTAAAGACTGTAGGAAGTCAAATTGGTGCTTTGTTTCATTTGCCCCTGGGAAAGAGGGTGCCCCAATTGCATTGTTTTTTTGTTACCGAACATACAGTAAGGAAATTCTGGGTGCAGGTAAGGGCCATTCCTCTAGAGGTAGGGCCATATCAGTAGCTTGTTTCAGAAATTTATCCCCTGCTGACATTTGTGCCTCTGCTACCTGGAGCACTGTTCACACCTTCACCAAACATTACAGTCTGGACATCACCTCCAGACATAGGGTCAACTTTGGCCTAGCTGTTCTTCAGGGCCTTCTTTCATAGGTCATCATTTTTCACCTACCACCCGGACAGTCTGTCAGTAGTTGTCAGAACTACTTTGAACTCAGTCCTACCGGTGATAGCCTGCTGCAAGAGATGCCCTTGAAGTAAGATGGTACACTTACGTAAGAACTTACCATAACAGTAGCTCTTCGAGAGGATCTGTTGCAACATGCTCTGCTTTCTCTCCCTCCTTCCCCCTTTTCCTGACACTTTCTCTTCTCTTCCATAGGGGTGAGCCTTCTGCTTCTCATTGTCTATGCTACTGGAATATCTCAGAATCCTTCTCTGTTCCCCCAAGGGCATCCTGCTTTTGGTCTCCAGCGGGAGAACTGAGGTGGGTATGGGGGCCACCTGCCTTTATAGGATTTTCTGGCATCCGAGATGGGCAGCCCCCTCAGGTAGACTGCTAGCTAGAAAGTTTCATTGTGGTCCTAGTGCCTGGCGGCTATAATCCTGCCGGCAATGACCTGCTGCAAGAGATCCTTTCGAAGATCGACTGTCACAGTAAGTTCTTACATAACTGTACATCTTACTTTGAGAGGGTTCCTACAGTAGGTCTTCACATATAGGACTGCACGGCAAACTTGTAGCTAGCAATCATCGGTGGGAACCGCCCCGGCATCAGGTGACGGACGTCAGTGTGACTATAAAAGGGGTGGTCACTTGCCTGCCCTCCAGCTCTTTCCCACCGTCACATAGTATCGTTCGACAAACGCGGTAGAACAGCTTTCAGATGCCCGCCATTTTCTATTAGCGAATTTCCTTTTCTTTTCCAATTCTTATTCAGAACAATCCGTTATGGTGTGTGTCGTCTAGTCGGCCAAAGAAGTGCTTCAAGTGTGGCGTGCAGATTCCGCACTGGGACAGTCATTCCCAGTGTGTCCTCTGCCTGGGGCCTAGGTACAACTCAGCCGAGTGCACCGTCTGCCAGGGCTTCAACCAGGCCATGCGCACCCGTCGCAAGAGGACCCTTGACGCCCATCTGCTGACCCAGAGACTAGCTTTGATGGAGAAACAGCTCCAGGAGTTGAGGGAAAGATCATCGTCGCTGGCCCCAGAGAAGAAGAAGACATGCCGGGAGCGGAGACGTTCTCCTCAAGGGAAGTCCAGCCCGACAACCGACGCCAACCAGGATGTGCCCTCCACTTCTGTGAGTACCCTGCCTGCAGGGCCTTCTTTCGCTGCGGGAGACTGTATGCCCCCCTCCCCGAGGTTAGTGGGCAGTTGGGGGTTGCCTCTTCAGAGGGTCCTAGAGGGTCTCCTGCTTTGAGCTCTGCTGCTACGTCACCCCTCGGCTCCGCCGCTGGGCGCCTGGCCAAGGCCGAGCAGTCCGACACTAGCCTGTTGGTTTCTGTCATCCCAGCTGTGAACAGTAAGTCGGCCGACGGCTCCCCTCTCCCGTCGGACTCCCCTTGTGGTCCCCGATGCTGAGCAGAGAAAGCTTGCAGGTAGCTCTTCATCCCCTCGGGGTTGTCCCCTCAGGGACCTGCTACCGGTATCCGACCTCTTCGGAGTAACCCTCCCACTAGATACTCTACCAGACCTGTCGTTGGGGGTCTGACCTGATATCCCCCTTCGCCGAGCTCTCTCCTGCTGACGGATCCTCACCTTTCACTGGATCCCTCGTCAGACCTTCTCGGGGGCGGTATGAAACCCCCCTCCTGTGGGACCTTCCGCTCCTCTGCCTACCCAGTCGCCGGACCCGCTTCCCAGTGGACCCTCGACATCCCCTCTGGCAGGGCTTTCTGCCTCGCCTTCGGGCCCTACTGGGTGCTTTCCTGGAAACCCCCATTTTCCACAGTATCCAATGCCAGAGGGTCCATCACTGGGTTACAACCCACTGATGCCGGGATACCCAACGTGGGGCTATCAGGCTCCAGGACAGGCGTATTACCAGTACCCTTATGGGTACCAGCCTCCCAGCTACACTCCTAATGTAGGGTACCCGGGTTACCTGCCTCCTCCACTGCCTGAAAGTGAAACCATTCCTGCGCGTGGTGGAAGGATGCTGGGTCCCAACTACTTCTAGAGTTGGGCCAGCCTCAGGTCACAGCCAGGTCCACCCCTCCTATCAGGGTGCCCCCAACTAGTCCAGCACCCTTTAGTGGAGTCTCTGAAGGAGACTTTGGGAGTTCTGCCTCTTGAAGATCATAGATCCTGCACCCGGCCTCTGGAGGCATCCTTGCCCAGTAGACCAGAAATCTCAGATGAAGGCTCGGATCTAGGGATTCAGTCTGAACCTCATTCCCCACTTAAGCCTCAACCGAAAGAGTCCCCAAAGTCTCCTCCTGAGGATCCCTCCTCTGCGGAGCTCCTCTGGACCATTCAAAAATCATGTGGATGGGCCTCCAAAGAATTGGACCCCAAGCGCAAAAGACTGGCAGAGCACTTGGACCTGGTTAATGTGGACCCCCTACCCATTCCACCCAGGATGGATCCATATGAGGACACCATTTGGCAGCAACCTTCATCCATACCGCTGTATCCAAGAAGGCCGATAGGTGGAGACCCTTCCGGGATGTCCTAACTGCCCAATCCATTCTATGGTCATCATCAGCTGCCCACGATAGATTGGCCTAGCTGAAACATCTTATTGCCTCCCCACCAGATAAGGAGTCCAAGCAGATGGACCAGTATGGTAAGAAAATCTACTCATCGTCCACCTGCGCTATCTGTTCCCTGAATTATGTAGCCCATATGGTGTCTTTCCAAAAATCCTTGCTCTTGGAATTGGAAAGAGACCTCCAGGAGATCCCTGACTAGCAGTTACGGAATAAACTCCTGGAGAAAGTCGGGATGCATAAATCTACCTGCCGCCATGCCCTACGTGCCACATATGATTTAGTGGACTCTGTGGCTTGAGGGGCAGCTACAGGACTCTGTCTCAGATGTCTAGCCTGGCTTCATCTGGCGGGATTGGCACAGGATGTACAAAGCACTGTTTTGGACGCTTCTTTTAGATGTCCAGTTCTGTTTGGGGGTGACGCCAAAGATATTATTACCGAGCTGCAGGAGAGCGGCAAATCCCTCAGGGATGTCCGTTCCATGTACCGTTCCGGTCAGACAACTGCAGCAGCCATTTCGTCACCAATGGAAATGGAACAAACAGAATCAGGGCAAACAACAGAACAAGCGTTATGCCCTGGGTTCTGGCCAAACCCCGGCCAAGTTCTCCAAAGCTTCCTGGGGGAGCCCCTCCCTCCACGTCCTGACTCTTCTCCCCCTTCCGCTTCCTCTGACCGCTTCGGAGGAACCAGTTGGGGGAAGATTCGGCCTCCACCTGGACAGGTGGAAGGCCATTACCACAGATGCATGGGTTCTTCAACTCCTAGAAAGAGGTCACTCAATAGAGTTCCTGGAGAGACCTCCTCCCAACCCACGGGGAAGTTTGTTTTACCCATCAGGCCAACAATAGCTGGTCTCGCAGGAAATACAAGCTGTGCTGCAAAAGGCAATCATAGAGCGCGTACCTCCAGAACAGACAGGAAGGGGATTCTACTCCCACTTCTTCCTGGTTCCAAAGAAGACTTGTGATCTAAGACCCATCTTGGATCTCAGCATGCTCAATCTCTTTGTAGAATACAAGAGATTTCGCATGTTGACTTTCCAAGGACTGTTACCCCTGCTCCTCCTAAACACTTGGCTGTGCTCCTTGGATATGCAGGATGCTTACCTCCATATCCCCATTCTTCCGGCCCACCGTCGCTTCTTGAGGTTCTTTTTTCTGGCCCATCATTTCCAGTTCAGAGCACTACCTTTTGGCCTCTCCTCAGCACCTCTGGTGTTCACCAAGTGCCTAGCAGTGGTTGCGGCGTTTCAACGCCGCAGGGGCATTTGTGTGTTCCCTTATCTAGACAACTAGCTTTTTTCAGCCACTTCCCCGGACAGTCTGAATGAATCCCTTTCCTTCACTCTGGACCTTTTCTCTAGTCTGGGCATTTCTGTCAACCTTCCCAAATCCCAGTTGATACCCTCACAGCACCTCCAATTCATTGGAGCGGTGCTGGACACGGTCCAGAGCAAGGCCTTTCTTCCATCCGACCAAGCAGAGACTTGGATCTCCTAAGAGACGCTGGTGGCTTCCTCACAGTGGACCACGGCACATTCAGTCCTTCGGCTTTTGGGTCTAATGGCAGCTGCCATACCCACAGTCCCGTTGGCCAGACTGCACATGAGGGTCACCCAATGGTCTCTTCGAGTCCAGTGGGACCGTTTGGATGATATGGACCAGAGTCTCCTTGTCTCCAACAGCCTTCAAAAAGATCTCCTCTGGTGGCAGAACCCAGCCATCCTTTCAGTGGGGGTTCACTTCCACCCTCCGTCTCCCTCTCAGATTCTCACTTCGGAAGCCTCGAACTCGGGATGGAGAGCACATCTAGGAGACCACCGAACTCAAGGCTCTTGGTCTCCCACGGAGGAGAACCTTCACATCAGTATCCTGGCGCTGAGAGCGGTGCTCTATGCTCTCCAGGCCTTCCAGTCATTCTTAAATCTGAGAACACTTCTTATCCAGACAGACAACATGGCCACTGTCTGGTATCTAAACAAACAGGAGGCACCTGATCATACCCTCTGTACAGGGGGGCAATGCGGGTGTGGTACTGGGTGATATAGCACGGCCTATCTTTGACAGCAGTCCACGTGCCAGGTGTTTACAACATTATCGCAGACAGTCTCAGCCGATCAGTCGCCAGGGCTCACGAGTGGAAACTAAAGCAGGCAGTAGTAGACAGCTTGTTTCTTCAGTGGGGTCGGCCAGACCTAGATCTATTCGCCTCCCCATGCAACGCAAAACTATCCAGCGTTTGCTCGCTCGTTCCCAGGCGTGGTGCTTTTTGGCGAGACGCATTGTCTCTATCCTGGACATCGAGATTTCTATACGCTTTCCCTCCCTTTCCTATTCTTCAGAAGGTTCTGCTGAAGCTCCAAGCAGAGGGGGGCTTACATGATCCTCATTGCCACCCCCACCCCCCGTGTCCTCGGCAGATATGGTTCCAGTTGCTACAGCAGCTGACACTGGAACCTCCAGTACCTCTTCCTCTCTCTCACGACCTTCTGTCCCAGGAGCAGGGCACCCTGGTACATCTGAGCCTCAAGTCAATCAATCTTCATGTATGGCACTTGTGGACTTAGCGGTTGCTCGCTACGGGGTATCCTGAGGGGTAGCTCAGGTCTTAGTGGAAGCCAGGAAGCTCTCCACTAGATCCACTTATGCCATGAAGTGGAAGAGATTTTCTGTCTGGGCCTCAGCGAAAGGCCTAGATCCCTCTTCTTGCTCGGTCTCCTAGGTTTTAGAGTACCTCTTGCATCTGTCAGAGTTGGGCCTCAGCTATTCCTCCCTGAAGGTCCATCTCTCTCTGCGGTTTCGGCCTGCCACATCCCAGTGGAGGGTAAAACCTTAGCTCAGGCAGCAGTTTCCAAGACTTTCTTGAAGGGATCCTTCATATCAAACCTCCAGTCTGGAATCCTGTTCCTCCCTGGGATCTCAACTTTATGTTAGAAAAGCTTACTTTGCCCCCAACCGCAGCAAGCTGTGATATGTATTTTTTAGCGTGGAAAATGCTCTTGTTAGTTGCTGTCACTTCAGCTCTAAGAGTTTCAGAACTTCAAGCTCTAATTTGTGGAGAGCCTTATTTAATTTTCCACAGAGACCAGGTGGTTCTGCGGACTGACCCTTTGTTTCTTCCAAAAGTGGTTTCGGAATTGACCCTTAACCAGAGTGTTGAACTGCCGGTGTTCTTCCCAGAGCACTCCAACAGGGGGGGACTATCTCCTGTACACCCTCGATGTGCATAGGAATTTGAGGTATTATACCTCTCGGACTAAGGAGGTTCGAAAGTCAATCCAGCTTTTCGTAGCCTTTGCCTCCCAGTGTCAGGGCAAGGCTATTACTAAACAGATTCTGTCTAGGTAGATGGCTAATTGTATCCATTACATGTACCAGAAGTACAAGAAACCCCCTTCTGGGGACGGTTAAGGGCCATTCCACCAGGAATGTGGCCACTTCTTCTGCCTTTTTCCGGAATGTGTCCACTGTGGACATCTGTGCAGCGGCTACTTGGTCTTCCGTCCATACCTTCACTAAGCATTACAGTCTGGACATTGCCTCTAGGTGTAGAGCTGGCTTCGGCCTTGCAGTTCTGCAAGGTCTTCTGTCTTGGAACAGACCTTTAGTTGGCAGACATTTTCTTCCTCCCAGAACCTCGTCTCCAATTCCTTATTTTGTGTTAGACTGCTTGGTATTCAGTCCTATATGTGAAGATCTACTGTAGGAACCCTCTCAAAGTAAGATATAGCAGTTACTTAAGAACCTACCGTAACAGTAGATCTTCGAGAGAGGTTCCTGCAGTAGGTCTAGTTTCCCACCCACCTTTCCCCCAGCTCCTGCGTTTTTCTTTCCCTGCCCAGGTCTCTGTCTCTCCCAGGGCTCAGGGTCCCAGGAGTCTGTCACTCCTCTTTACTGCTTCCTTTTCATAGGTCTGTGGTGGAAAAGAACTGGAGGTTGGGCGGGGGACCGCCCCTTTTTATAGTCATGCTGACGTCCGTCACCTGACGTGGGGGGGCAGTCCCCACTGATGATTGCTAGCTACAAGTTTGCCGTGCAGTCTTGACGCCAGGGGGTGCAGTCCTATATGTAAAGTCCTACTGCAGGAACCTCTCTCGAAGATCTACTGTTACGGTAAGTTCTTGCGTAACTGCTATTTTTCAGTGCCGGGCCACCAGTCAACTGATGTCGCCAGGTTTCAGAACTAACCAGCAGTATATGTTACTCTGTCCTCGGAGACCACAGTTGTAAGAGTGGGCTCACCTGCATTTTTAGGGAAAGAACCGCAAACCAAAGGTGAGCTGTTCTGGATACCCTAAGGCTGTATGCGAGACCAATCTTATAGCCGTACGAGTAGTCGTGGGGGACGTATTACTTCAGTAATGATGGTGTGTGGTCACAGATATTTAAAAAATTTAGAGCTGGCTCTGTGGCGCCAAGCAAAGAGTTCACTTGGCACGCTGGCAACCCAGTTTCATGCCCTGAGCCTGGGTGTCAGGAAGTGGAGACCAGCAGGGAGGGAATTCAGAGCATCATTTGGATGCGTCCCTCTTGGAAGGGGGGGGCAGGGCCTAGGCACCTGGACGTGGATTGGGCTGCATGCAAGGAGTGTGAAGCCTCGACATGCTCCCTCATGTCCCTGCCTCAGGTTGCTATCCCACATAGGCCCAATCAGGGGTGTGTGGGAGGGCCAGAAAATGGCAAATCGCCCCATGATTGACCAGATAACAGCCTCTGGTCCCCGTTGTTACAAAGCCCCGGACCGACCCCTGCAGCACCCAGGTCAGTAGAGTTGCGCCTCCTGGCACTTCTCCCTCAGAAGGTGGGACCTATCTGAAGGGATAGATTGGGTTTCTCGGGGGGGGGGGCTGCCAGTATGGGGGCAGTGGATGGCAATGGGGCTGAAGGGGTGGCAGGGTGCCCTAGGACTCCTGAAGGAGTGGCCAGTTGGGGGTGTTCGGGAGGAGCAAAAAAAAAAAGTAAAAATCCTTCCTCCAAACATGCCCGTTTCCAGGGCACTTACGACACTCTTTACAGTATAAGGGCGTCTCATTTTCAAGGAAATGGAGCACATCGTTTGAGAGCATTCTTTTGTCTGTAATTATAAAAATGAATATCAGATGTAGAAAGGCAGAAACAAGGGACCATAAAAAAAGAAAAAAACAAGATTATTGCAAGAGGAACAAAAGTAAAGTACAGATGGAATATTGAAGAGGCTACACACATGCCCACATTTCCGGTTCTATTATGGCTTTGTGGTGCCAAGCGGTAAGGCACCTGCCACGCACACTGGCAGACTGAGTTTGCTCCCAAGCCTGGGATGCCTGGAGAAGATGCTGAATGGGAGGATGATGGAGTGGCTGAGCGGACACAAGCTTCTCAAGGGGGAGAGTTTGTCATGCACCACTCCTTGAGCAGTTGCTGCGGGTGGCCTGGCAGGGGTGCACTTGGGGTGGGAGAACCACACAGTACCAAGCACCTCCCCTGGGATGCCATGAAGTGCATGTTCATGTGGGAAGCAGGTAGAGGGAAAGACAAGGAGAAAATAACATTCCCACCTGAGGCACAGCATGATGGCCACTGTATGCACACCATCGGGACCCTCCAGCAGTCTCCCACCCCCACCATCCCTGGGGACATTGAAAGTCACTTTCCTTTTTGGTGGTAGCAAGTAGGCCCCCCAGTAGAGATAAGCCATAACAGATGGAGAAGCAAGGAACCTAGAGGTGGTAACCAACAAGGGGAGTCTGGTAGGCAGTGGGGGCACTTGTGGAGCCAAAGGTGTGGGCAGGGAGAAGCATAAAAAGATAAAGCAAGTTTTTTTTCCCTTTAAGGTGAAGCTGTTTAAAACACTGGTAGTTGGAGAAAGACAGAACATAGACAACTGTTGATTTAGATGCTGTTATTATAATACCTCAGAATGTTTACTTTAATAGATCCTTTTTTGCCATAGAGGTTTTTCCTCCCATGGCGTAAAGCCGCTGTTCAGCCTAGTCCCTACCTCTCACAACAGGTGTTTGCCTCCCTCGTGACTCACCTGGTCTGTTGAGTTCCCAAATGACAAGGCCAAAGGAGGGAGGGCTGCCACCCCAAGTCTACAATGCAGTGTGAACCAGGGTCTTGGGGACAGGTGGGCAGAGCTTCATTGAGTCCCTGCCATTATTTTTCTGTTTATCTGTCCCTGTCACAGTATGTGTGCATGTAATGGCACACACGTATCATGCACTTGCAAGCCCCACCACCCCACCCCACTTGCCACCCAGAGCTGCTCTGCCTCCAGGCCTCCACCTATTGGTAGTCTTAAGGACGGACCATCAAGCCTTGCCACCCCTGGAGTGGAGAGCAGTCCATCGGACACATGCTTCTTTCCCACCTAAGCCAACCCCCATCAACCCAAGCTAGTTCCTGAACTCGGGTCACCAGCTTCGCAGGAGGTAGGGCATACAGCATCTCGGCTGTCCGTGCCCACTGGGTCAGCATAGATCCCTTCTGTTTAAATGAAACTTACCTTTTACAAATAAATGGTATGACTAGGTCTTTTAAACATGTCTGTGTTTTCTTTCAGATTAAGGATATTCTGAAGCCAGAGGTGATGGATGAAATCATGCTGGAAACCCGACAGAGGCTTTTGGAACAGGAAGGATAAGGAAATGCATGCCACAGTCATGGAGGCCCCAGTCTGGGTTTCAAGGAAACCCCAGCCAGTGTGTTGATGGTTGTTAGATCTAAGGCAGATTTGGGTCAGTGCCCAGCCAGCATGCCCACCCCCCAACCACCATCCCCACCTGGTTTGTTTCATAGCGCCAGCTGGAAAGAGATGCGTCTGTAATAACTTTGTGTTTTACTTTACTGCTATGCATGCTGTAGGACTAGGATGGGCAGCTGTCCCTTCTTTATAGGGATTGCCTGTTCCCAAGAACCCTTTTATTTGTGAGTCGTCGTGATCACCTTCATACTTTCTTAGTATTATGACCAAACAATAAGAGTCTGATTAAACTGCATTCAGAACTGCTTAAGCTCCTTGCAAATGAGAAGGGAAAAGATAAGTGCAGGTTACTTAGAGTTATTGTTCAATTATTATTTTCACGTATGGTGGAGACCATGCAGCATTTTTTCCCTCACATCTGTGTGTTAATTTTCCTGGGGCCATTATTGAAATTTTATTTTTTTTATTTACATCTATCCATTTCCGAAAGAGGGAACAAACGTATTCACATGTGGAATGGTTGAAAATGACTGTAAGACTCCTCCTGATAGTTAGGGTTGAGGCAAATTTGTGACCTAATTGAACACTGAAAACAAACAGCCAAGGTGGCCACTGCATGCAACGTGTGACCTGTTAATCTGACGTAAACGTAAAAATCCTTCCAAGACACTCTACTTACAAGGAGTCAAACTGAATCAGTTGTTAAATCAGGCTGTCACTGATGTTGCCTTGATGGTGGCATTGAGTTTAAACATTGACTAATTTTTATTGATGGAACCAGAGGAGCCTGTAACTGTTACAGAACAGAGCTAAATATGCTTGGAAATGAATCAATTTTGAGGGGAAAAAACATCTTTTGTATTGAATTAACATACAGTAAATTCTAACTTTTGTAAGAATATCCATTTGTTGTGCTTCTTGAAATAAAATGTGCTGTTTTTTGTGTTAACAATATCTGCATACATACTGTAGATTGTACATTAACTTTAAGGCTTGTAGGTGCCACAACCAAAAAAGACAGTATTGGACTTGGCTTCATTGTCCTGGCTTCCCTTGTCAGCCTGTCACAGTGTACCTCTCAACCCCCTCACTACTGTCTCCTAGCGAGGTTACCTAATGGCTCCCGGTTGGTAGGGAACTGACATACCAATATAATTACACCCTCACCCATAGTGGTTGGGAGCGTGGGCCCGGGAATACCAAGGCTCATATTTTTCTGTCCAGTTTTCTCCGTAAGGCCGCCATCTACAAGGTCAGCATGCTTGTGCATGCCTTGGGATGTTGACGCAGAGCTCCATCCAGCAGCCCCAGCCACTTAAATTCTCAGCCAGACAGTCATCCTTGGTTAATCAGTTGCTGGCTTGCATCAAGTATCACATATATATGAGAGAGAGATAGAGGGGTGTTGTGAGCATCCTCTGGGAAGCTTATTCTACCACTCGGCACAAATCCAGGTCACCAGCACCAAATGTAGTTGTGCCGGCTACAGGAAATATTTAGTAGCTTGCACCAATTGCATAGCAGAATGGTGCGGGTTGCCCATCAGTTGTGCTCCTCCTGAAGGCCAACCAAAGAGCAGCTTTGAAGGTGGCGGCTTGCCTGCCCTCCCAATTTGTTTTTAAAATGTTTATTTATAGAGCTGCTTGGCCCTTGACCATTGCCTACTCCTTGCTTCGGGCCCGACTGCCTCTCCCCTGTTGTGTCTTGTGAGGATCCACATGGAGCAAGACCTGGGGACCAAGATGGACCATCATTAATGACGTTTGAGGCACATACCTGTTTTGTGCATTCCTCCCTCTTCCCTCCCACTACCCCAAGATGTTGGGCACAGTTTACTAGTGACCTGGACAGCAGCAGCATGCACTGGGCTGACGCCACCCCTTATGAGGGAGCCTGCCATCTCCTTCCCTTGGCTGTCCGTCTGATCCTGGCACCACTGGGTTCACCACCGAACCCGGGTTGCCAGCATGGAAGCACTACATGCTTCCACTGAGCCAGCAGGTGGCCCCCCTTGCCTGTCCTCTTGAATGAAGGAAAGGTATAGCCATGGTAACTGTAATCATTGGGGTGAGGAGAGGAGAACTGGAGACAGTAATCAAGGATACACAGACCACCAGAAACAATGATTGTCTAGTGATAAAAGAAGATTGACTGGTGAACCAAAACTGTAAGTGATGGACTGCTGAAAGAACACAACAGCTGTAGAAGGGTTAGTCCAGGTGAATGTACATGGTTAAGGATCCCATTCTGCATGTTCAGTTGTTGCATAGAAGATTTAGGCCATGTGAATCCTGTTTGTGCAAAAAAGCAGATTTTTGTCACGTGCATGGAGTAGCTGTGCCTTTGCAAGGGGAAGATTTCTCAGTTTTGAAAGGAGCCATTTGACTGCACAGTCTCAGGCCACTCCATGGAGACAGACAACACATCGCTTTGAAGAGCAGTGACTGCAGGGTAGCTGACACATTCTCTGCTTTTAGTGCATGGACTGATAGAAATGTGAGGAGTAAGTGTGACGAACAGTGCAAACATAAAACAAGATAGAAACAGAACGAGTACATATGGGTTTTTAATCAATTATTTGATCTATCAGCCATTATCTTGGTTGGACCAACAGTGCAACGGCTACCTGGGAGACCAGGATTTGGGGGGCCTACCCAGGAGCTGTGTATGTGATGGAGGGTAGGTACCCGACTCCTGAGGAGGAAAGGTGAAGGTTGCCTAGGATACATGCACCAGGTGCTGACTGACCATGGAGTGCCATCGTTGGCTGTAAAGGCATGTGCTGGTCTCTACTCCCAGCCACAAGAGGTGTGGTTATGGTGATTTATGTTCTGGATGAGGGACAGAGAAAAGGAACCTTCACCCCCCTCCCCAAACATTCAAAAAAGAAATGGAGCTTTGACACTTGCTGAGGGGATGGGGAGGTTTATCAGGTTAAAGGCTAATGAGAAAAAATTGCTGTGTCTTAGTATATTGCCCCATCTGCCAGTGAGAACAGGGAACTCCGGCTTTTTTATATGCTGTTTTTCACATTGGACACCAGAGGGCGAAATCAGACCACATTTAAAACTGGACAGAAAAATATGATAGGTTCAAGGTATCTTGTGATGTGTAATATACTTTCTTTACGTATAATTAAATTATTTCTCTTGATGCGTCAGTATGTTTACATAATGAGAAAGTATTTGATATCAGTAATTAGCATAACACTATCCAAATATATTTCTGGAGTAAGTTCAAAGCCAGGCCCTTCCCCTTCTCTAAGAAAATGTTCAGTAAACCAGTCATCACAAACATAAGGAGATACTCACCCTTTGCTCCTTCAGGCAGTCAAATCATTCTTATGTTGGCTACTTTGATTAGATCTTTACTGTCCAGTCTGGTGCAGAGGTGATGGTTCCTTTACCATCGTGGCAGTGCCCCTTTGGTTGTGTTTGCCTGTTTCTGCACATCGGCCAGCTCAGACTTAACGTATTAGAGGTGAACGCTACTACAATAAACCTTCCATTAATGCTTAGTTTTCTTTGAGGCCAGTCACCCTGTTGAATAATTGCTGGATTTTAGTGCCCAAAGATTACAGGGACTCCTTCGCCGACTGTTCCAAAGTACCATTTTGTGGGCCTATACCAGACGGTGTGACTGCAGCTCCACCTGGTGTTTTGCTTTTCGTGAAGTTGGTTGTGGTCCGAGCCCTCTGTGGCTTGCCCATAATGCTCTTGGGACTTTCACCTTCAGTTTAGTACCACCAAAACTGAGTATTAGCAGATTTTGGAGAACTTTCGTCCAGTTGTAAGGTTTTAGGAGCAGAAGCTAAAAAATTAGTCTGCCATCATGCTTTGGGCCCCACAGCACCCCCATCACAAACACAGGCATGCGCCCACACACACTGGTACATATCTGTGAGTTTTAAGTTTACATCTTCGAGGTAAACTTATGCATTAACATTAGTTTTAGAATTCCCCATAACTGTTGAGGCTAATTCTGTTTTTCATCACCGTCATAAATGACTAACCATACCCACCACCCACCCCCAAGTGTGGAAGTGCCCCATTACATTTTTAGTTACACTACATAAAGAATGGCCGCATGCTGCTGCAACAGTTAGTGCACCACTCCTCCAGGACTTTGATAGGCCTGACTAGCTGGCCCAGAATTGGTAAAACAAGGGGTGGTTAACATAGAAGTTGCAGAGTGCAAACGGGGGCATGGAAATTGAGGCTTATGATAATGTGCAACATCAAAACATGGGTTTTTATTATTATTTAACATGCCTTACCAAACAGTCCAGCTTATTAACACCTTATCAGGGTGGCTTTCTGTTAAGTAAACTTATATACATTTTTGCAGTTACCATTATGACTAGTTAGAAGCACAACTTGTGCTAGCTGTGGCACTCAGAACCTTTTCCAGGAACACGTATGCTTAGAGGTGTGAGGATGGTCCAGAGTATCTGAAGCAACTCAAGTCATTCCCCACTAAGACACACAAGCAAGTTTGGGGTAAAACCACACTTGCCCGCCCCCCCATTCCAAACTGTCCCCTAAAGGGGAAAAAAACTGGCAACATGTAGCTACCCATCAGACAAGGGATCTTCTATACAGCCCTCACTCTGACATCCAACACTGTAGGTGAAATTTATTTAGTTAGTTGCACAATTTGGACTAGGAAGGCACACTGAGCCCAAGAGTGTTTCCAGGTGTGTCCTGGTGAAAAAGGTTACAAAAAAAAAATAGGAGCAATGAGAGGACCAGGGTGGGGGAATAGTCTGGCAGCCTACCTTGAGAAAGCCTGTTAAGGCCTCAGCACAGGCCATCTCAGAGTAGGTCACCAGGCTGTTTCTCCCCATCCACTTGCTGCTGTTCGAAACTAGTCAAGATACTGAGCTCCCTTTCCCCACCCCAAGCAAGCTGAGGTCGTGATGGAGTCTCGTGGTGGTAAAAAGGTGGATCTTCAACCCCTTCTGTGTGGTTCCAGGAGTACCCACCAAGGTCTGATATCCATAGTCACTAGACCAACCTATTGTTGGGGTCAACACCATCTTTGGTGTCGACTACTGTCGTGGTGACATCGGTACTAAATGTTGGAGATGGGCCCAGCATTGTTGCCGCTACGGTGTTGGCGTTTGCATCGGTGCTAATCGGGGCTTTCACACCAGTGTCAGTGTGGGCCATGGTGTTGGCACCGGGGGCTTGTGTCATAGCTTCCACCAGTGTTGACTCCAGATCTGGAGTTCCTGTAGCAGGACCCTCCAGGGACCATCTGATTGTCATCCAGCCACAGGCTCTCCCCATAGACACCCATCCATTAGACAACACCAACGTTGCTACTCCTGGTTTGGGAGGCTTCAGTTCCTCTCTTTTGGTGCGGACTCAAAGTGGGCCACAGGGTCTGAGACTGGGCATGGGTTTGATGAATCAGCATGCCACCAGCATCTACTTAGGCTGCCGTTTCAAGTGCCTCAGTCCCTTTTTCATAGGTAATTGAGACCCTCGGGTATTTAGTCAGTTGTCTCAGTAGCAGTGTCATCAGTAGGTGGAGAACGTTCATTGCTTGTTCAGAGAGACTAAATTGGCACTGCTTCCATCGAGAAATCGGAATTACAACCCTTTGAGTCATTGACTCTTTTGCAAAGGCTCTTCAGCCCTATCCCCTGGCAGGGTACCAGCCTCTTCTCCCTTAACATCCTCCTCTGAGGATAACATACCCACTTATCCATGGCTCCTCAGCCATGGAAGATGTACTCTTCCAACAATCTGTGAGGGAGATGCAGGAAGCACTGGACTGGTCCTATTCAGTGGGTAGCAACCATAATGCCATGCCACTGGACTTCTTGATGTTTCCCATCAGGACACAGTAGTGATCCCTCCCTGGCATACTGCAGTGGGAGAGGCCACTGTGGCAGTCTGGATGTGCACTTTCTCCACACACACCACTCTGAAGGGCCTCCTGACTAGGTACTTGGCTCAAGTTGGGTCTCCTGGAGAGAAGTCCTCCCACTGTGGGGTTGACATCCTTCCTGATGCCGTAGGGAAGTAGATTCATGTCAGCCACTAGGTCATAACCGCCCCCCCTTTCCCATTGCCAGAATCTAATTTTATTTTATTTATTTATTGAGAAATCGGAATTACAACCCTTTGAGTCATTGACTCTTTTGCAAAGGCTCCTCGTCAGTTAACATGGTATACAAACAGTAAAACAAGATAGATTAAATAAAGCTGCATCACTATCAGTCAGTCAATATGTTGCATCAGGAGTGGTGGAAAGAAAGTACCATAACAGAGTAATATTACATACAGAGGTCAGATACTGACCAGAATCAAGCTCAAAACAGAAGTAAGGCAGGTGTTCAACCATAGACTTTATTACAATGCAGAGAATAGTACACCTGGTAGATTAACAGAGATAGGGTGCTTAATAACATAGTATAATTAATACAACGTACTAAGAGTTGGAAGGTGGGGGAAGGAGGATGGCAGGGCTGATTTAGTGAAGTATACTAGGGGCAGTCACAAGTGGAGTTTTTAGTAAGAAAATCCTTGTGTGAGGTTTTGAAAGGGCCTATCTTAGTACCGACAGAAAGAGCAGCAGGTAGGCCATTTAATCAGTAGGGGGCTCTGTGATAAAAGGCTCTGACCCAGGAATGTCCTGCAGCGGGGGACCAGAAAGGGGTATTAGAAGTACTCCTGGAGACACTCTTTGGGGGGGGGGGGGCTGGATGAGACCGTGTAGGCTAGGAGGGGTGCGTTTCCACTGAATTTTCTTGGCAAGTATAATATTTAAGGCGGCATTCAAAGCTCAGCCAGTTTGAGCGACTGTAGAGGTCACGTGTGGATCATTCTATCGCAACCTGTCACCAGATGACAGGCTTCGTTTAAAGCTGTCCTTATGTGACAGAGAGCAGTGTTATCTGCTGAGCCATAGAACACAATTCCATAGTCCAGCACGGAGAGGACAGAGGATGACACAGCAAGACGGAGTTCTTCAGAGGACAGACAGTATTTGAGCCGATAAAGGAGGCCAATTCTGGAGTTGATGGAACAGAGGAGGTGGATAGGTGCATGACGGGTGAGGGAGGAGTCAAGGGTGATGCCCAGCTATTTGAGTTGACTTGCTCAAGCGGGGAGCCTTGGGAGGTGTGGACAAATAATGAAGAGCCATTGTAGGGGTTTTGGCAGTGAGCGAAAATCATTGTTTTAGTTTTTCTATAGTTTTAATACAAGCCTGTGCCCTGTAAACCAGGCTTCAGCTTCAGTGAAGGACTTCTGGAGGGCATCCTACAAGGGTAGAGGCTGAGGTTTGCTCCAGAAAATAACAGCATTGTCAGCATAAAGAAGTAACCAACCGGAACAGGCCCTGGGCGAGGAATTAAGGAAGAGGCTAAATAGAAGATGACCCAGGATGTAGCCTTGAGGAACTCCAGAGCGAACTAGGAGGCAGGAGGGGGGGTAGAGTCGGTTCTAGGAGCGTGGATATGTTGCTTATCCACACTCTTTGGCTGGCATGTCCCTTTCCCCTTTAAATCTTTCCGGAAAGTCTTCAAGCTGGCTCCTCCCACCCACTTGGGTAATAAATACCTCGGCTCTGCCCCATCACGCCAGATCTTCCTTTCCGCTGGAAGATTCAGGTTCCCTCATGCTTCTTCAGCAGTTAATAGGCCCTGGATTCTCGACGTCGGTTTTCACCTCAAACGCTTTCTCTAAAACTCTAATATTAGAGTTTACAATTCCGATCCTAGCGCATCGGACATGGAGGACAAGTCATCCCCTGGATTTCGCCAATGTCCCTGCAGCCAAAAAATGTTGCGCACTGATCCCCACCTCTTGTGTGTCTACTGCTTAGGTGTCATACATGACACCACCTCTTGTACCATCTGTCTGGCCTTCCATCCCAACATCATGGACGACCGCAAGGTGTGCCTAAAATTGGGGAGACAGGAGCTTCGCAATCCACCGTTGAAATCAAAGGAGGCAAGGTGGGTGGTTTCCGCGTCCGCGGGATCCGCTGAACAGCTCAATCAGATGGTGGCTTTCGAAGAGGAAGCTGCTCAAGCTTTGGCTAGCCGAACTTTTTTCGTGCTTCTCAACCTTGGCTGTACCTTTACTGGGTCCTTTCGGGAGTTGTGCCAGTCTCTTCCCATCAGGGGTGAGGTGCCCTCGGGCTCGCACTCCTCCCGCCCTCAGAAGAGGGACAAGGACTCCCAAGTCTTTTTCCTCCAGAAGGAGACGTTCTAGGAGCGTGGATATGTTGTTCATCCACACTCTCTGGTATGTCCCTTTCCCCTTTAAATTCACCAGAAAGTCTTCAAGCTGGCTCCTCCTACCCACCAGGGTGGTAAATACCTCGGCTCCGCCCCATGACGCCAGATCTTCCTTTCTGCTGGAAGATTCAGGTTCCCTCGTGATACTTCTGCAGTTCGTAGGCCCTGGATTCTCAATGACTTTTTTCACTGCAATCGCTTTCTTTAAAAGTCATCAGAATTTACAATACCGATCCTAGTGCATCGGACATGGAGGACATGAGGCTGAGGAGATATTTATACCAGAACTGGCGAGGCCAATCGGGGCTACCAGAATCACCTTCGCCTTGTTCCTCCTCACCTTGAGAAGCACCTTGTGGATCAAGGGAAATGGAGGGAAGGCGTAGAGGAGGCCTGGGGTCCACGGCCTCGAGAAGGTATCCCCCTGCAGCGAGCTCTGCTGAGGGGGGGCGGGCATGGTAGTCTCAGCTTAGCGTTCTCCCCGGAGGCAAACAGGTCCACCAACGGATTTTGCCGTTGTCCTTGTGGACAGAAAATGTCGCGCACCGATCCCCACCTCTCGTGTGTCTATTGCTTGGGTGTCGTGCATAACACCACCTCTTGCACTATCTGTCTGGCCTTCCATCCCAACATCCTGGACGACCGCAAGGCGCGCCTAAAACTGGGAGACCCGGGCTTTTGCAATCCACTGGTGAAATCAAGGAGGCCAGGGTGGGGCTGCTTCCGTAGTCGCTGATCCGCCGAGCAGCTCGACCAGATGACTAAGCCAAGAGGAAGCTGCTCAAGCTCGCCAGCCAAAGTTTTTTTGTGCCACTTAACCTGGGTTCTACCTTCACTGGGTCCTTTCGGGAGCTGTGCCAGGCTCTCTTCCCCCCCGCCCCCAGGGGTGAGGTGCCCTCGGGCTCGCACTCCTCCCGCCCTAGGAAAAGGGACAAGGACCCTAAATCTTCTTCATCCCGAAGAAGACGTTCCTGGGACCGAGAGCGGTCCTATTCCCAGGACCTTGCGATCTCGGTCAAGATCACTTCCTCAGCCGCCGGCTTCTCGGACGTTCCATCAGGCCAAGGCACTGAGGCCGAGGAAACGGTTGAACCGGCCAAGATTTCTCACGACCCGATTGAGCCATTGTCGCTGACTCCGGTCGCCGACTCCTTGGAAAGGACACCTCTCCTTTCCTTCCCCGATGAGGAGACCCAGCCCTCGGGTGTCCTGATCGAGGGAAAGGTGCCGGAACCTCGGTTCTCCCAAACTCCAGCTTCTCCCGATCGAATGAGCCGACCCTGTCAGTTTCGATCGAGGACCAGGACCCCTTCAGTCGAAAAACCGAAGAAAGGTCACCAGCATTCTAGGAAGAGGTTTCGCCACTGATCCTCATCCTCCTCTGACGAGGAGAGACTTCGATGAAAGCTCCATCGACATTATGAGGATCTCGTGGCAACAGCTGATTGTGTCCGGTCAGAGTGATACCGGCCATTACTTGGCCCCAGCCCCTTAGGCCGACGCCGACCCCCCCTTCAAGTCTGCTCAGTGACGGGTCGGGGTTGTCACCCCCACACGCGTCACGCCAGCTCTGGGTCCTCTTGTGAGGGGCTGGCTCCGTCACTTTCTTTTCACCTGGTCCGGTATCACTTCGGACAGGTGGGTTCTGGAAGTGGTCGGCCAGGGACTGCCTCTGAATTCGAGGCAGTACCCTTCCAGCCAAGCCCGCGCCCCTCAGGAGGTAAGGATCCAGTTCGTGACTTCAGTCGGCCTTCTCGACGACATTGCTCAGCTCCTCTGCAAGGAGGCTGTAGCTCCAGTGCCAGATCCTCCTACAGACCCAGGCTTCATGTCCAGGTACTTCCTGGTGCCCAAGCGGATGGGGGGTTGGCGCCCCATCCTAGATCTCCATGACCTGAATCAATATCTCAGGTCTCACCTTCCGGATGGTAACTCTGAACCAGATCATACCATCCCTGGAGTGAAACATGTGGTTCTGTTCACTGGATCGACAGGATGTGCTCTTTCACGTTCCAATCCGTCCGACCCATCAGCGGTTCCTCTGCTTCAGGGTCGAGGGGACCGTGTACGAGTTCCGAGCCATGCCATTCAGCCTGTCATCGGCCCCTCGGGTCTTCACCAAGTGCATTGCAGTGGTAGCAACCCATCTTCGGCCTCGGGGAGTACGAATATACCCCTATCTTGACGACTGGCTCCTGGCGGGTTCCTCCCTTCAGGAGGTGGAGAGGTCCAGGGATCTGGCCCTCCAAACCTGCTCCCATTTAGGCCTCCTCATCAACGAGGCAAAATTGGAGCTCGTGTCCTCTCAGGTGATGGGCTCTATTGGGGCTTAGCTCGAGACTCGTCAAGCCAGAGCTCGGCTCCCGGCAGAGAGGGCAGAGGTTCTCTCCTCCTTTGCCCAGTCATTTCTGGTTGGGCACTTGCGCCCTGCCCGGGACTTTCTGCGCCTTCTGGATTACATGGTGTGCACCTCGGTGGTCCGTTGGGCCAGGTGGCACATGCGCCCCCTCCAACGGGAGCTGGCCGCCCAGTGGACTCAGCGTCATGGTCACTTTGACCAGCTGATCACTGTAACTCAGAAGATGTGGGACTCTCTCCAATGGTGGACCGTCCCGGACCAACTGCCGAAAGGAATCCCGTTTGTCCGCCCAGAGCCAACGGTCGTCTTGACGACCGATGCGCCTCTCATGGGCTGGGGAGCCCACATGGGAGACCACAGGGCCCACGGGTTCTGGACCCCAGAGGAGTCCCGATGCCACATCAACCTGTTGAAGCTCAGAGCAGACAGACTGGCCCTGTCGGCTTTCGCTCCTCAGCTCCGGGGTCAAGTGGTTTAAGTCCAGACGAACAATACCATAACCATGTACTACCTGAATAAACAGGGTAGTACGCACTCCAGTCTGCTATGCAAGGAGGCGCTCTGGATCTGGACCCTCATCAGCCGTTTGGAGGTGGATCTCCTAGCCATCCATGTGACAGGAGTCTCGAACCAACTAGCGGATGATCTCAGCCGCTTAGGCCAGACATCCCATGAGTGGTCTTTCCATCCAGAGGTAGCTTACAATCTGTTCTCCCATTGGGGCAAACTGTTGGTGGACCTGTTTGCCTCCAGGGAGAACGCCAAGCTAAGATTGTACCATGCCCGCCCGCCCCCCTCAGCAGGGCTCGCTGCAGGGGGATGACTTCTCGAGACCGTAGACCCCAGGCCTCCTCTATGCCTTACTTCCATTTCCCTTGATCGACAAGGTGTTTCTCAAGGTGAGGAGGAACAAGGTGAAGGTGATTCTGGTAGCCCCAGATTAGCCTCGCCAGTTCGGGTATAAAGATCTCCTCAGCCTCAGCTTCAGGGTCCCGGAGCGGCTTTGTACATGCCCAGACCTGATATTGTTGAACCAGGGGAAGGTCTTCCATCCGGACCTTCAATCCCCGCACCTCACAGCCTGGTACCAGAGCGGCTAGAGTTCCAGGCTTTGGGTCTTTCCAAGGATGTCTACATGGTGGTGGAGGCATCTGATAAGGAATCGACCAGGAAGTGTTATAACTTCAAATGGAAAAGGTTTTCCATTAGGTGTCAGGGTAAAAGTCTGGACCCCTTATCCTGCTCTGTGGCTAACATTTTAGACTACCTTTGGTCTCTCTCTCCCCAAAGGGGGTCTACGGTCATCGACCCTTCGGGTGCACCTGGCCGCCATCTCTGCTTACCGGGCGTGGGCCAGTCAGCCGACATTGGCACAGGAGACAGTGGTTGGGCACTTTTCCAAAGGCCTGGATCACATATCCCCTCCGGTGCGTGAACCTCCACCTCCATGGGATCTCTTGCTGGTTTTGGCAAAGCTCATGGGCAAGCCATTCAAACCCATGCACAAGTGTGAGCTCTCACACTTGTGGAAGACTGCCTTCCTGGTGGCTATCACGTCAGCCAGGACAGGGTAGCTCCAGGTGCTTTTGGTGTACTCCCCTTATCTGGTCTTCCACAGGGACAAAGTTGTCCTGCGCCCCCACCCGAAATTCCTTCCG
Organism: Neoceratodus forsteri; assembly: GCA_016271365.2. Lineage (NCBI taxonomy): Eukaryota > Metazoa > Chordata > Ceratodontiformes > Ceratodontidae > Neoceratodus > Neoceratodus forsteri. The sequence goes on from JADMNL010000022.1 coordinate 495,530,240, forward strand.
AAGGTGGTTTGTTTCACCTTAACCAGGTGTTGACTCTGCCGGTTTACTACCCTAACTACACCTCGGACGCCGAGTACAGGCTCCATACTCTGGACCTGAGACGTGCTGTCTCCTATTGTGAGGAGAGGATGGTGGAAATTCGGGGAGAGGTTCGTCAGCTGTTTGTCACCTACGCTGAAGCTGCTTCTGGCAGACGTGCAGCCCAACGGACCATTGCGAGATAGATTACGCCATACATAGGCCTGTGCTACGAGTTGGCGGGCAAGGAGCCTCCCAGAGGGATAAGAGCTCATTCTACCAGCCATACTGCTGCAAAGGTGGCTACTTCCAGAGACATCCCTATCCAAGAAATCTGTCGGGCTGCAACCTGGAAGTCAGCTAACACCTTCATTACCCACTACCACATCAACCTTTAGTCACGCCGGGATGCTGGTTTTGGGGCCTCGGTTCTCCAATCTCTTTTTCCCAAGTAGGGGGTGTGCGCCTTGTCTCCCTGCTCCTGGGGAACTGCTTGGAGTCTGCCAGAGTGTGTGGATGAACAACATATCCACGCTCCTACAAGAACAGGTTACTCACCTGTAACAGTTTTAGGAGTGGTATATGTTGTTCATCCACACGCACCCACCCGACCCACCTCCCCCGGCTTTAGGTGCACACACCTTGCTTCCAGCAGGCTAAGATCTGGCGTCATGGGGCGGAGCTGAGGTATTTACCACCCGGGTGGGTGGGAGGAGCCAGCTTGAAGACTTTCCGGCGAGATTTAAAGGGGAAAGGGACAATGCCAGAGAGTGTGGATGAACAACCTATACCACTCCTAGAACTACTGTTACAGGTAAGTAACCTGTTCTTTTGACCTGTTGTGATCTGTTGGATAGCTCTCAAACCAGGTCGTAGTAACTGTGGTCAGCCCCACGGAGGTCAGGAATTTAAAGAGATGGGCATGATGGACAGTATCAGATGCCTTATGTCGATGTAGACCGACCCATGTCCCTGATCAAAGGCCTTGTGGATATAGGAGGTATATTCAAGTAGGGCTGTGGCCCCTATGGAACCCATGCTGCTCGGGACACAGGAGGTCATATTTTGATAAGTGTTCAATGATCTGGTCGGCAACTATTTTTTCAAGGGCCTTGGAGAGGGGCAAAATGGAGATGAGCCGGTAGTTAGAAGAGGAGGTGCATTCATCACCCTTTAGAAGTGGGTGATGACCACCCGTTTCCAGAGGGTGGGGAACTCCCCCGAACAGAGGGAGTGGTTAAGGATTTTAGTGAGGGGGACTAGGACAGCATTGAGAGAGAGGTGGAGGAGTTTTATATCCAGGGAGTCTCCACTGTGGCGGCTCTTGCCCAGGACACTAGAGATGCAAGTCTCGGCCTCTCTGAGTGATATAACTCGAAATTTGAAAGGTGGGGAATTAGCGGGGGGGGGGGAGCAGACAAAGAAGAGGGACGTGTAGGGGGTCGAAAAAGTTTGGGGGAGCACACTGCTGAGGTCAGAGAAAGAGGAGTTTAAGGTATTGGCAATTTGCAGCGGGTCCTGGGTAATTGTCCTGTTTACTAAGAGGTGGAAGGGTGGAGGGGGGGATAAAGATTTACCATTTAGTTCTTTGATAGTAGCCCAGAACCCCCAGTAGAGGCGAGGGCATTCTGATAAGTGGCCTTAGCCCGTTGCAAGGCACTGGTATATTTGATCTTACTTCAAGAAACAGCTCTTGCAGCAGGATACACCATTAGAACTGAAGCTGTCAGGTAGCAGGACGCTACAGAAAACGTCTAGCTAGCTACATCCAGCGGGGGACCGCCCCTGACGTCGGCTCACCTACATCATAAAAGGGGTAGTCCCCCAGCATCCCTCAGTTCTTTTCCTGCCATCAACTTGCAAGCATTGGCTCCACAGACGATTTCAGCTATCGAACAACGACATCACTTGAGTATTTCTTTCACATTTCTTATTTTTCTGGAACAAGTACGGATTTCTTTTCTACCTTCGCAAGTCATCTTCCCCGACCTCTGTCGAAAAGCGCTGTTCTAAGTGCATGTGTGGCAAACAAATTCCATTTAAGGACCAGCACACGGCTTGTGTCAGGTGCCTAGGCCCAAAACACGACACTAAGGCCTGCTCCATTTGCCAAAACTTTAACAGCCGCATGAGGATCTGCAGACAGAAAGTTTTGGAGACCTTCTTTTTAGAAAAAAGATTAGCAGCCATGCAGAGAAGTTCCTCCTCTCGGGAAGAGAGATCCCACAGATCAGGGAAACACAAGGAAAAAAGGAGGGAGGAGAAAGAGCACTCCCTAGCGACACAATGTCTGACTCCAGGGCTAGCTCGGACTCTGCCCAGTACACCAGATCTTAATCTCGGGCAAAGACCCAGCCTCCGCTGGCAAAAGTCCAGACATCGAGTGGTACAGAAAAGACATCCACCCTTCAGCCTCTTAAGGTCCAGTCCAAAGACTTGTCGCATAGCCGATCTTCGGGCTCCTCAGGCCAATCTTGGTCGACATATCGCCTACCCAAGGCACATTCCAAGTCAGCCACCACTGCAGGCCCCGACTCCCCCCGACTCCCTGGACCGGCTCTGGGACACCAGCCATGGGAGGTCGGTCTCACAAACCCCCAGGGGTTCCATGGGGACGTCCGTTAGACAGACTACAGATCTGATGTTCCTCAAGTGGACCAAAAGCAGACGTCTAAGCAGACTACCGCAAAACATCCCAAGGAGTCAGAAGTCCTCACTCACCAGAAGGACGTCACCGCGTTCGTACCAGACATTGGGCATCTAGAACGTTCAGATGATGACGGTACCGACGCCGGAGTCGAACAGATCAGTGACGACCAGAAGGGGGGGAGGAAGAAAACCTCCCACACGACCTGACGCCACCCAAGGACCAGCAAACTGGTGTGTCGGGCCACAAAAAGCCTGAGGCAGGCACCTAGAGAAGAATAGATGCCAGGTCAGTTGTCGGGCCTCAATATAAATGAAGTTAAAGAATTGTTTTCCTATTGGTGGGAAGCCATCAGGAAGGACGTAGTTCCCACACAGCCTCCAGTTGAGAAGTAACCTCCGACGAAAGAGAAAAGCCCTGACAGACCACCCCCTAGAGAAGAAAGTTCATCACCTAGGGGCCGGTCCAAGGAAAAACGGTCTCATAAGCATAAGAAGTGGCCACAGTCTCCTTCCCAGACCCCTTCTCGCTCTCCCAGTGTACATAGACCTAAGAAACACCATAGGAGGTCAGACTCTTCATCATCGGATGAGTCTCACCCCTCATCTTCTGAATCGTCCAGATCGGCATCACCCTTTAGTGTCCCTTCTCCAGACTCTCAGGATCTGCCAAGGTCCCCCCCACCCCCAGGCGACCCAACATTTATGGATATTATGCGACATATCCAAGACATTATGGGTTGGGGCACCGAAGACTTAGATCCTGAACGATGCCGACTGGCGAAATACTCATGACAGAAGGACCCCAAATCAGTGGTGGTTCCACCTTTAGTGGACACCTTCCAAGACATAACGAAAGCTGCTTGGAAGCACCCCTTCTCCTCTTCCGCAGCCCCCAGTAAGGCGGATCGCCTGTACAGGGCCCCTCTTGTGGATCTCTATTTAGGAGAATAACAAGTGGCAGACTCTATGATCATAATGGCCACCCATGACAGGTCTCAAAGACCTCAACATCTCGGTACACAACCCCCAGATCAAGAATCAAAGCAACTCAATTCATGGGGAGAAAGGTATATGCATCAGCAACTTGCTCCATAAGGTCACTTAATTTCTTGACCCACATGGTGCAATTTCAAAATGCCTTGTGGGAACGAGGACTTGCCGGAGGGACCAGAAAGAGACAAGAAAGAGGAGTTCATCAAACTCCTCCAGACAGGCTCTGATGTGGGAACATGGGTACTCAGAGCAGCTTATGATTCTGCAGACTCGGTGGCCAGAAGTGCGGCCTCAGGAGTCTGTCTGAGAAGATATTCCTGGTTGAGTCTTAGGTTTTAACACCTGACATCCAGGACATCCAAGACGTCCCATTCAAAGGCTTGGTTCTCTGGAGAAGAGTCTGAGAGGATAATAACGAAGCTTCAGGACGCTGGTAAGGTGGTCAGATCAGTACAGGCGATGTACAGACCTAAGCAGAAGCCATTTCGGAGACAACATAACAGGGTCAAGAGCAAACAGGGTCAACAGCCCCGATTTGGACAACAGCAGAGAGGTGGCTTCAATCGCAAAGGCTCACCTCGCTCTACCGGAGGTCAAGGTGCCAGGAACACACAAACTCCTCAGGCTACCTTCCCACTCTACTGCCTGACTCACCGCAGACCCCCTCCTCCCCCTCTGGTTCAAAGGGAAGAGAAGGTCGGGGGTCGCTTCGCAAACCACCTGCCAGGGTGGCAACAAATTACGTCAGATCAATGGGTGCTCCAACTCATTCAAAGAGGGTAATCTATATATAGAGTTCATAGGAGAACCACCGTCCAGACCACCACTGCATTCCCAGTATTCAGGCCAACATGCCACACTAATTTGAGAAGAGATGGCTTCCCTTCTCGAAAAAGTCATAGAAAAGGTCCCATGGATCCAGAGAGGGAAAGGTTATTATTCCCACTTCTTTCTGGTGCCATAGAAGACAGGAGACCTATGTCCCATCCTAGATCTAAGCGATCTCAACACCTTTGTGGCATACAAACGCATCAGGATGGTGCCTTACCAGGCTTGATCCCGATGCTACGTCTGGACGCTTGGCTCGCATCGCTGGACATGCAAGATGCCTACCTCCACATTCCAATCGCGAAACATCATCAGGGGTTCCTGCAATTTGAATTCCAGGGTCGCCACTACCAATTCAGGGCCCTACCTTTCGGCTTGTCGGCTCCGAGGGTATTCACCAAATTCCTGGCAGTGGTAGCGGTGGCACTCAGGAGAAAGGGTCACTATGTCTTCCCCTGTCTGGACGACTGGCTTCTGACAGCAGCGTCCCAGAGATCGTTAAACCACGCTTTACAAGACACCTATTCACTGTTCAACTCCCTAGATGTCACGATCAACCTGGCCAAGTTGTTCTCACACCCTGCCAAAGGCTCCAGTTCATTAGCGCGGTGCTGGACACCAGCAAGGGAAGGGCCTTCCTACCAGAAGACAGGGCGGAGCATCTATGAACCCTGATGAGGCATATTGGAGCTCAACGCCAGGTCCCGGCGAGGACCATACTGCGCCTTCTTGGGCATATGGTGGCTGCCATAGCCACGGTCCCCCTTTCCTGTCTCCACATGAGAGCCATTCAGTGGACACTCGAGGTCCAGCGGGACCAATGCCAAGATGACTTAGACCAGCTAGTCTCGATCCCCAACTCTATCCTCCAAGTCTTGCAATGGTGGATGGTTCCAGAACACCTCTCGGTAAGAGTTCCTTTCCTCTTACCCACTCCCTGATTCTGACCACAGACGTGTCAGGATCAGGTTGAGGTGCTCATTTGTGCGGCAAAAAGACTTGGGGACTATGGTCAGGGACCAAAGGAACCCTTCATGGAAACGTCCTTGAGATGAGGGCAGTTCTCTATGCCCTGCAAACAGACATAACCCCAGGACACTTACTGATCCAAACAGACAACATGTCAGTAGTGTTCTATATCAACAAGCAGGGAGGCACTCACTCCTACCAACTCTGTCGAGAGGCCATGAGAGTATGGTACTGGGCAATAGAGTGCAACATCACACTGTCTGCAGTGCATGTTCCCGGGTTACAGAACACGCTGGCAGATCTGTTAAGCAGATCTTGATCCAGCGCACTCGAATGGGAGCTCCTACAACCAGTAGCAGAAATGCTTTTCGGGAAATGGAAAACACCAGATTTGGATCTGTTTGCATCCCCATACGACGCAAAACTGCCCAGTTTCTGCTTGTTTGATCTAGGGCCTGGTGTTTTGTGGTGAGATATGTTGTCCCTCTCCTGGACAGGCAGGTTCTTCTATGCCTTCCCTCCATTCCTTTTGATCCACAGGGTCCTACTCAAACTGCAGGATGACAGAGCAGTCATGATTCTGGTGGCCCAGACAGATATGATTCCTTCTTCTGCAAGGGCTAGCGTGTGAACCACCACTCCCTCTTCCATTCAGCTCATATTTACTGTCACAAGACAGTGGGTCTCTGATTCACCCGAACCTCAGATCCTTGCACCTGCACGCCTGGCTCTTAAGGACCTAGCGATGTCTCGCCACGGGGTATCGGACAGTGTAGCAGACGTCCTAGTGGCAGCAAGGAAGCCCTCTACTCACGCCACATACACCATGAAATGGTGCCAGTTCTGCCTTTGGTCATCGACCCATGACCTAGACCCATTATCTTGCCCGATAGTCAGTTTTGGAGTACCTCCTTTCCTTGTCGCAGGCAGGGCCGAGCTACTCTTCAATAAAGGTGCACCTTTGTGCCATATCGGCATACCATGCACCATTTGGGGACAAAACTTTGACCCAACTAGATTTGTCACACACCTTCTTGCGTGGCATCCTCCACTTGAAGCCACCCATTAGAGATCTGATCCTGCCTTGGGATCTTCTCTTCGTTTTAGAACAACTCACACTACCTCTCTTTGAACCAGCTGCAGATTGTGAGCTATACCTTCTCTCTTGGAAGGCGTTATTTTTAGTTTCAGTTACTTCACCAAGAAGAATTTCAGCTCCAAGCACTTATGTGCAGAGCCTTATTTGATTTTCCACAAGGACAGGGTGTCCTTAAGAACCAATCCTAAGTTTCTTCCTAAGGTAGTGTCCAATCAACCCTTAACCAGAATATAGACCTACCAGTGTATTAGCCAAGGTATACCAAGAGAGGAGAAGCTCTCCTACATACACTGGATGTACACATGATTCTCAGGTTCTACCTGACCATTCCCAGACTGCTCCGACAGTCTGACCAGTTGTTTCTGTCCTTTGCCCACAGGATGTTAGGGGCACCAGTGTTAAAACAGACACTCACAATATGGTTGGTGAACTGCATCGTGTTCTGTTACCAGTAGCGAAACAAACCTTTACTGGGACTGGTGAAGGGTCATTCCACCAGAGGGGTAACAGCCTCTTTCACTTCCCTGAAAAATGTTTCAGCACCTACCATTTGTGCAGCAGCTACTTGGAGTACAGTGCACACATTCATCAGACACTACAGTCTGGACATTGCCTCTAAGTGCAGAGTAGGCTTTGGCCTTGCAGTTCTGCAGGGGCTTATTTCATGAGGGGTTCCCTTTACCCTCTTCCTATCCTCCTCCCAAATTTAGGGGTAATACCTTTCACTGCTAGGGGCTCTGTCCTAATGGTGTAACCTGCTGCAAGAGCTGTTTCTCAAAGTAAGATAGTACAGTTACGTAAGAACTTACTGTACCAGTAGATCTTCGAGAACGGCTCTTGCAGCAGGTACTTTCCCACCCACCTTCCCCTCAAGAGGTCTGGTATTTTATCAATAATAATGATTTCAATTGGTCTTCCTCTGGAAGCGGATCCTCGGTCTCTCCATCAGAATCACATCGCTATGCCGGAGTCTCCGGCGGGAGAACTGAGGGATGCTGGGAGACCGCCCCTTTTATGATGTGGGTGATTCCGGGGGCAGGGCCATCGTCAGGGGCAGTCCCCCGCTGTATGTAGCTAGCTAGAACTTTTCCCTGAGGTCCTGCTGCCTGCCAGCTTCAGTCCTAATGGTGTAACCTGCTGCAAGAGCCGTTCTCGAAGATCTACTGTTACGGTAAGTTCTTGCGTAAACTGTACATCTTACTTTGAGTGGGTTCATTCAGTAGGTCATCACATTTAGGACTGGCGCCACCTGGCATCGGGCTGCACGGCAGACTTTTCTAGCAATACCTGACAGGGACCGCCCACCCGACGTCACGTGACTGACGTTAGCGTGACTGTATATAGTGGGCGGTCCCCACACCCGCTCTCCATTTCTTTCCCGCCATCGCCTCGTGTCAGTCGCATAGCAGACTTCTCTATATAGCGATCGTCGAGAAAGCGTTTTGCTTCGGATTTTCCCTCGCTAATTTCCTACTAATTTTCCGTTTCTTATTGATGTCTTCTCCAAAGAAGAAGTGCTCATCCTGTGGCACGCAGGTCCCGCACAAAGATGGTCACCTCAAGTGTGCGTCCTCTGTCTAGGCCTGGACCATCCAGTCTCCTCCTGCCCTGAGTGTCAGACCTTCAATCAGGCCACAAAAAAGAAACAGCAGGCTTTGGAGGCCCATCTGCTAAAAGCCCGCTTGGCTTCTCTCAAGAAGAAAATGGATAGGCTTAGACGTTCTTCATCCGAAAAGGCCTCTCCTTCTAAAAAACACAAGGAGAAATCTAGGGAGCAGGATCGCTCCGCGGACAACGCTAGGCCCTCCACGAGCAAGGCCCAGCCACCACCCAGCAAGGGCGGTAAGTCTGGTAAATCTTCAGCGGGTCAGTTGGCTCCTGCAGCGACCGCACCGCTTCGGCCGATAAGTCGGCCCCCGGCTCCTCCGGGGACCACGTGGCGGCCGGTAAGACTGCTACCCAGGCTATGGATACTCGCCTGGCTTCAATCGATAAGTTGAACGGAGGCTCCTCCCCCACCCGCCTGACTCCACCCAATAAGTCGGCCGTCCCTGATGACTGCTCGGGTTCGGTTCCCCTGTAGGGGCCTGACGGCGCCTCACCGAATGTCCAGCGGGACCAGAGGAAGAAAGCCTCTCTCTCTCTCCTCGCCTGTACCCTCCAGTTCACCAGCGGGTACCTCCGGCAATGATAACGGAGAACCCCTCAACCCTGTCGATGTCTTGGGGTCTGCTCCACTCTCTCCTCTCAGGGTCAAGAAGGAGGCTCCTCTCTGGCCATCCAGCCTTATGATAGCGGCTCCACCTTTGGACGGGCTCCCGAGGCCCTGACGCTGATTGCCCCTACGACAGTTCTGCAGCCGGGACTGGTTGTCCGGCCTCTGCCATTTATCCCGACGCCGGATCAGGTTCCGCCGCCAGGGCCTCTTCGTCCGGTTCTGACGCCGGCCCCCCTTCTGGCACCGGATCTGGTGGTGCCAGTTTCGATGTTGGTTCCCCTGACGTGGGCTGTCCCGACGCCAGATCCTTTACCCATTTATACAACAGCAGGTCCAACGTGGGTACCCCGGACGCCAGATCTGACGACTGGGATTTATACTAGACCTCGAACTGTTCTGCATTGCCCACAAGGGTATCCTGGGAGCTACTACTCCGGAGGGGGGGGGAGGCTGCTCAATTTTGGACAGTTCTACCCTGGATCCAATCCCTATTTGAATTTTCAGGGATTCCAGGGTTATTATCCCCCACCGGTTCCTGCTCCTCCTCCTCCTCAGCCTCAGCCTATTCCTCCCCCCCCCCACTCCAGTCACCCTGGATTTCAAGGCTTTAATCCAGTCTTGGTGGCAGAGGGCACGGTCGGAGTTGGTCTCGGACCTGGAGACTAGGCTCCCACAACCGCAGTCTCCCAGGTCTCGTTCCCCGAGCAGCTCTTCCATTATCACTGTACACATCTCGGGGAAGACTCGGCAGGATGTTTCCCTCCCAGATATCAGACGTTGTCCGGTCGAGGAGGCGGATGACGACAGTTCAGAGGGGGCGGACGATTCTTCTGAGGAGGTTCCAGATGATACAAAAGGCAAGGAGTCTCCGAAGTCCCCACCAGAGGACCCTGTCTTTTCAGATCTATTGAAGTCCATGAAGGAGTATTTCGACTGGGAGTCTGAGGAACAGGACCCCATGAGACAGAGACTGGTGAAGCATCTTGACCTGGAGTCTTTGTCTCCAGTCCCTATTCCTCCGTGGATGGCACCTCACCAAGACCTCACCACTACCATCTGGCAGATGCCTCACACCCTCCCGGCTGTCCCAAAATGGGCGGACAGGCTTTACCGAGTGCCAAAGGATGCCCGGTTTCTGAAGGTTCATCCCAAGGCTGACTCTGTGGTCATCTCCGCGGCTCATGATCACTCCTGTACACCAAAGCACATGAGCACCTCTCCTCCTGACAGAGTCAAGGCAGATGGACCAGTTCGGGAAGAAGATTTACTCTGCCACGTGCGCCCTTCAGACCCTCAATTATGTGGCCCACATGGTGTCCCACCAGAAGGCTACCTTGGCCAGGCTAGAAGCACGAGTCCAGTCCATGGACCCCTCGCCTTTGAAGGAGGAACTTGCCAAGGATCTCCACCACTCCAAAGTTTCTTGTAGGCATGCCTTTCGCGCCACCTATGATTCAGTTGACTCGGTGGCTCTCACCTCAGCAACGGCCGTTGCCCTTAGACTGCATTCCTGGCTTCATCTTTCTGGACTCGCCAATGAAGTCTAGTTGGCAATTCAGGACGCCCCTTCTAGGGGTTTGGTACTTTTTGGTGGGGACACAAAAGATATCATCACAGACCTACAGGACAAAGGACTTGCCCTTAGGTCCATGACGTCGATGTACCGATTGGGCTGTCAGCAACAGCAGCAGCAGCCCTTTCGGAAAAGGACCTAGAGGCAGAGGAAGAACACTCAAGCGCACCACCAAGGGAAGCGTAAGGCAACAGGTACAGCCACCCCTCCTGCCTCCAAAAACCAGAGACGTTCAGGAGGTCCTCCCCCTGAATGTCCCGCCACTTCTTGACTCCCTGGCCCCACTGCCTCCTCAGTCTCATGACGGGGAGCAGGTGGGGGGGGAGGTTCACCCTCCACGTGCAGGAGTGGAGAGCAATCACCACTGACGAATGGGTCCTGCAACTAGTGTCTGTAGGACACACCATAGAATTTCTGGAAATCCCTCTGGAAACTCTTCCCCAGAAGTCCTCCTATTCTTGGGACTAACATAGAAACATAGAAGCATAGACTTTGACGGCAGATAAGGACCACTTGGCCCACCCAGTCTGCCCATTTCCCTACCTACCTACTGGATAAGCTGCAGATTCTAGTTAACCAACAGCCTATTTCCTGCCACCCCTCACTACAATTGCCTTGTGTCTGTCCCATGCATGTTTGAATTCCCCCACTGTTTTAGCCCCAACAACCTCCCCTGGAAGGCAGTTCCATGCATCCACCACTCTCTCCATGAAAAAAGATTTCCTCACATTACCCCTGAGCCACCCCCCCTCTATCTTTAAATTGTGTCCCCTTGTTCTTACACATCTCTATTTCTGAAAGATGCTACCCTCCTGGACTTTGTTGATTCCCTTGAGGTACTTGAACGTTTCTATCATGTCCCCCGTCCCTCTTTTTCATCAAGGGTATACATATTAAGCTCTCTCAGTCTCTCTTCATATGATTTCTGATGCAGACCCTGCACCATTTTAGTTGCCCTCCTCTGGACTGCTTCCATCCTGTCTATGTCCTTGCGTAGATGAGGTCTCAAAACTGCACACAGTACTCAGATGGGGTCTCACCAACTGTCTGTACAGAGGGATAACCACTTCCTTTTTCTACTTGTGATGCCCCTTCCTATGCATCCCAGTATCCCCTGGCTCTCCTTACTGACTTCTCACATTGCTTACCAACCTTTAGATCATCTGATATGACTACCCCCAAGTCTCGCTCCATTTTTTTGTTGTTAGTACCTCCCTGCTATTGTGTACTCTTCTTCTGGGTTTTTGTTTCCCAGGTGCATTACTTTGCACTTCTTTGCATTGAATCTAAGTTGCCATATGTCTGACCATTCCTCCAACCTTGCCAAGTCCCTTCTCATCCTTTCTACCCCCTTGTGTATCAACTCTGTTACAGATCTTTGTATCATCTGCAAAGAGGCATACCTTTCCCTCCAGACCCTCTGCAATGTCACCTATAAAGATGTTAGAGGACTGGACCCAGTACTGAGCCCTGAGGTACTCCACTAGTGACCCCCTTTTCTTTGGAATGTGTTCCACTCACTATTACCTTCTGTGTCCTGTTGTGCAGCCAGTTTGCAACCCAGGCTACCACCCTGGGACCCACTCCCAGGCTGGCTAACTTGATTATTAATCTTTCATGCGGGACTGTGTCAAATGCCTTGCTAAAGTCTAGGTAGGCCATATCCACAGCCCCTCCTGGTCTATTACTTTGGTCACCCAGTCAAAGAAATCTTTGGATTCATCTGACATGACCTTCCTGCTGTAAATCCATGCTGCTTTGGGTCCTGTGCCCCGCTGGCCTCTAGGTACTCAACAATTCTTTCTTTCAGAAGTGATTCCATCATTTTCCCTACCACTGAGGTCAAACTTACAGGTCTGTAGTTTCCTGCTTCTGCCTTGCTCCCACTTTTGTGAAGGGGAATCACATCTGCCCTCCTGCAGTCCTCAGGTACCACCCCATCCTCCCATGATTTGTTAAAAAGTGTGGTCAGTGGTGTCAGTAGGTTCTCCCTTAGTTCTTTTAGGATTCTGGTGTGAATCCCATCAGGCCCCATTGCTTTGTCTACCTTGAGTTTAGGGAGTTCTTTCAGGACTCTTTCTTTTGTAAATATACTGGTGTCAACCCCTCTACCCAGAGTGCTTCTATTGTCTGGTTTAGGTAACTCCTCCTCATCTTCTTTTGTGAATACTGAGCAAAAGTATTCATTCAGTATCTCTGCCTTTTCATTGTCTCCCTCTGCCCACCTCCCCTCTCCCTTATTAATCTTCACTATTCCTCCCTTAACCTTTCTATGCTCCCTAATGTACCTATAAAAGGTTTTATCCCCCTTCTTAACTGAATTGGCTATTTTTTCCTCAGTTTGGGCTTTTGCTATTCTGACTGCCTTCCCCACTTCTTTCTGCTTTAATTGATACAGTTCCCTATTGTGCTCCTTCTGTGATGCCTTATACTTTTTGAATGCAGCCTTTTTCTCCTTAACCTTCCCTGCCACCTCTTTTGAGAACCATAGTGTTTTTTTACTCCGCTTTGTTTTCTTTATCTGTTTCACACAAAGGCTTGTTGCCTCTATGATGGCAGTTTTGATTTTTCTCCATTGTTCTTCCACCCCTCCTTTTTGGCCATTTGTTAGTGTATTCCTCAGGTATTCACCCATTTTGCCAAAGTCAGCCCTTCTAAAGTCCAGTATGCTTGTTTTTGTATGGCTTGTCTCCATGGTTGTGCTTATTGTGAAGCACACTGTGCAGTGGTCGCTTGTTCCCAGATGTCTACTGACTTCTAAATTTGTGATCCTCTCTCCATTTGAGAGTACCAGGTCTAGTATTGCTCCCTCCCGAGTGGGTTCCAACACTAGCTGTCTAAGGCCTGCCCCCTGCAGGGCATCGAGAATGACCCTGCTCTTGGATGTGGCTGCAGTACATGTCATCCAGTTAACATCTGGCATATTCAGGTCCCCCATCAACAGTATCTCCCCTTTTTCAGCCATTTTGAGAATGTCCTCTATCATTTTCTTGTCCATTTCCTCCCCTTGAGATGGGGGTCTGTATACAACCCCTGTGCGGATTGTGATGCCATTCCCTGTTTCCAAGGTGACCCAGAGTGCCTCTTGTCCTCCCCCTTTACTTTTTAGTTCTGTAGCTTTGATCCCTTCCCTTATGTACAGAGCTACTCCACCTCCTCTTTTCCCCTCTCTGTCCCTTCTGTAGACTGTGTACCCCGGTATGTTGACATCCCAGTCATGGTTCCCCGTGTACCATGTTTCTGTGACTGTCACAATATCCAATTTTTCATCTTCCATCAAGGCTACTATCAAGACTAGGTCCTCCTAGTTCGCGAGGAGGTAAACTTGCTCTTGCTCAAGGAAGTGATCGAGCGTGTCCCCTTTGGGCAAAGGGGAAAGGGATTTTACTCCCATCTTTTCCTGGTTCCAAAAAAGACATGGGACTTCAGACCCATACTCGACCTAAGTCAACTAAACCAGTTTGTCAAGTACAAAAAATTCTGGATGCTGATGCTCCAGAGCCTCTTTCCTTTCCTCATGGAGAACCATTGGCTCTGTGCCCTGGATATGCAGGATGCCTACCTGCACATCCTCATCTTCCCCAGGCACCGCTGATTCCTGCATTTCTGCTTCCAAGGGGAACACTTCCAGTTCTGAGTGCTCCCTTTTGGTCTGTCCTTAGCAGCACGGGTTTTTACCAAGTGCCTGGCGGTGGTCGTGGCATTCTTATGCTGCAGGGGTATTGCGGTTTTCCCCTTACCTGGACGATTAGTTGATTTCGGCTCCATCCAGGGATTCTCTGTTGGAGGCTTGTACCTTTACCCTGGACCTTTTCAACAGACTAGGGATCACAGTCAGTGTTCTCAAGTCATCCCTTATCCCTGCCCAGAGACTTCAGTTCATTGGAGCAATCCTGGATATGGTCCAGTGCAGAGCCTTTCTGCCTCCAGATAGGGTGGAGACCCTAATCTGCCAAGCCTCTAAAGTGGCTTCTCGCAGAACCATCTCAGCTCTGGAGATCCTGGGCCTGATGGCAGCTGCCATCACAACTGTTCCCCTAGCAAGACTTCACATGAGGGTCACTCAGTGGTCATTGCGAGTGCAGTGGGATCAGCTCCTGGACAACCGGGACCATTCGGTTCTGGTCTCCTCTGCGGTTCAGAAAGAATTGCAGTGGTGGTCCTGCAATCTTTCTGTGGGACTTCCCTTTCAGAGCCCTGCACCACTAGCTACTCTCACCACGGATGCCTCGAATATGGGGTGGGAGCTCATCTTGGGGAGCACCAAGCCCAGGGATTGTGGTCTGGTGTGGAGTCTCCTTTGCACATCAATGTTCTGGAGTTGAGGGTGGTCCTGTACGCCTTACAGGCATTTAAGACCCTACTTCCAAAGGGATCACTGCTAATCCAAACGAACAACATGTCAGTAGTTTGGTATATCAACAAACAAGGAGGAACCTGGTCGTACCCACTGTGCAGGGAGGCGATGCGGGTGTGGAACTGGGCAGTCCAGCACCATTTGGTCCTCGTGGCTGTGCACATTCCGGGCACTTTAAACATCCTGGCAGACAGTCTCAGCAGATCTCGGACCCTAGCTCATGAGTGGGAACTGCTTCAGGAAGTGGCGGAATCCATCTTCCAACGTTGGGGGCATCCAGAAATCAACCTCTTCGTCCTCTGAATCCAATGCAAAGCTTCCCAGGTTTTGGTCACTCGTTCCAGGGCATGGTGCTTTCTGGAATGGTGCACTGTCTCTGTCTTGGACAGGGAGATTTGTGTACGCATTCCCTCCATTTCCCATTCTGCAGAGGGTTCTGTTCAAGCAGAGAAGGCAAGGATGATTCTCATCGCTCTTCTCTGGCAGAGACAAATCTGGTTCCTGCTGCTGCAGCAGCTTTCCAGGGAACCACCGGTTCCACTTCCAGTGACTCACGACCTCCTGACTCGGGATCAAGGTCGACTGTTGCATCCGGAGCTCAGGACCCTGCATCTCCATGCGTGGCTCCTGCAGACATAGCAATCTCCCGTTTCGGGGTTTCCTCCAGGGTTGCTCAAGTCCTCTTTGAGGCTAGAAAGCCCTCTACCCGTTCCACTTATGCCATGAAGTGGAAGCGGTTTTCTATTTGGGTGACCGCTAAGGGTTGGAATCCCTTCTCTTGCTCAGCCCCACAAGTCATGGAATACCTCCTTCACTTTTCGGACTCTGATCTGTCCTACTCCTCTTTGAAAGTACATATCTCAGCGTACCATGAACTAATGGATGGTAAACCCAAGGCTCAGTTGGAGGTCTCAAAAACCTTTCTGACAGGGATTCTCCATCTGAAACCCCCCATCCACAGCCCAACTCCGTCTTGGGACTTGAACTTCATCCTGGAAAAGCTCAGCCTTCCTCCTTTCGAGCAGGCTATGAGCTGTGATTATGTGCTTCCTTTCCTAGAAGGCGCTTTTTCTGGTGGCTGTCACGTCAGCCTGAAGGATTTCAGAACTTCATGCTCTAGTCTGCAAGGAGCCCTATCTGATTTTCCATAGGGACCAGGCGGTCCTCAGAACAAATCCGTAGTTTCTTCCCAAGATGGTGTCAAAAGCCACGCTGAATCAATCAGTAGAGCTTCCAGTGTATTATCCGTCCCCCTCTAACAGAGGTGAGGCACTCCTTCATATGATGGATGTCCATCGGATTCTCCGGTGTTACACCCACTGGACCAAAGAGTTCCGCTCCTGCGATCAGCTGTTTGTCTCCTTTGCCCCAAGATTGAGGGGCAAACCGGTTTCTAAGCATGGCCTGTCCAAGTGGTTAGGCAACTGCATTAGATTCTGTTACCAGAAGTACGAGAAGCCTCTGCTGGGTTCTATCAGAGGTCTTTCTACTAGGGGCATGGCTGCCTCCGCAGCCTTCTAATGGAACTTATCTGCAGCCAGTATTTGTGCGGCTGCTACTTGGAGTTCTGTCCATACCTTTACCAAGCGTTACAGTCTGGACATTGCTTCTAGGTGGAGAGCTGGTTTTGGCCTAGCCATCCTACAGGGCCTTCTTTCCTAGACTGGGTCCATTCTGGATCTCAGTTTTTTCCATTGGAGTTATGTTTCCTCCTCCCTAGTTTCTCTCGGTCTCTCCTTGGAGGCACTGCTTGGGGCTCTGTCCTTTATGTGATGACCTACTGAAGGAACCCTCTTGAAGTAAGATAGTACAGTTACATAGGAACTTACCATAACAGTAGATCTTCGAGAGCGGTTCCTTCAGTAGGTCATATTTTTCCCTCCCTCCTTCCTTCCCCTCATTTCTGTTTTACAGGGACTCTAAATCCTGTTCACTCCTGCTGTCAGGTGTCTTCTTGGCTCCGGCAGGAGAACTGGAGGGCGGGCGTGGGGACCGCCCACTATATATAGTCATGCTGATGTCAGTCATGTGACGGGTGGGTAGTCCCCCGTCAGGTATTACTAGAAAAGTCTGCTGTGCGGCCCGCCAGGTGGCGCCAGTCGGTGCCAGTCCTATATGTGATGACCTACTGAAGGAACTTCTCAAAGATCTACTGTTACAGTAAGTTCCTACATAACTACTTTTCCTTGCTTCCTTGTACCGTTGTTTGTCATGGGGCAGCCCTGAAACAAGGGCACTATGCCAGAGACTATCCCAGTGGCGCATGAGGTCGAGAAGTGCTTGAGATAACCAGGAAGTAGCATTTTTTTTTTTTTTAACAACCTGTTTTGAAACTGGGACAAAGAAGTCACATGCAGAATTGAAGGAGGTTATGAAATAGGCAAGGGCGCTATCTGTGCACCTTGCTGTATCTATGGGTGACCAGTTACAGGTGGTTTTTAGCCAGGCTAGTGCACCTCGCCTTAGTCACCAACAGTAAATAGTTTTGGGGGGTTGGTTGGGAGCCTTACAGGACCACCAGCACAGTACAGGGGAGTGATCGCTGATGACATCAGGGAGCAAGCACTAAGACCTTTGAGATTCTTTTAGGGCGGTTAGTGAAGATTAGGTCCAACAGTGCTGTGGACCCAGTCTTCTGGTTAAGTCTTGTGGGGGATTGGACGACTTGAGTCAGATCCATGGCCAAGGTGGCATCTTTATAGGGGGCAGGTGACGGAGATTGCCAGCTTGTGTTAGTCACCCATGACTAGGATCTCACTATTAGAGGGGAGAAATGAGAGGCAATTGATGACCGCAGAGAAGTCTGATTTTTTTGATTACATGGAGGAATATATACCACCATGAAATAGAGGGTTTTACCAGAGTTGCCCAGAGAAAGCTTTACTGTGAGTACCTGGGCCTCAAATGCAGGAGAGAGGGTGGGGCCGACCATGCCTGGAGGGAGTTCTGAATATAGAGTGCACAGCCACCACCCTGTTTACCCTGAATATCCGACCGAAAAATAGAGTAGCCATTCAGGGCCACGTGGAAATCCCTGGTGACAGCGGAGAGCCAAGTTTCAGTTAAAGCCAGGATGTCAGGCTTATGCTGTGTAATCCATCCCTGAAAGGAATCTAAGTTTTTCAGTAAGCTACAGATATTTAGGGAAGCCCCTCTTTTTTTTCACCAAGAGAGGGTGGCAGTGGGGGATGGCCCTGGGTTAAGGTGAACAGTCCCGGATAATAGAAGGAGGAGGATGTGACGGGTTAGGGCTGTCTTGAGTAGCTTGTGTTCCTGGGCAATAGCTGAGGGGGAGGTTATAAATTTGGAGCAAAGAACCGGGATAGGAAGTGAGATGTGTTAGGCCACAAGGAGTGTAAAGGAGAGGCGGTAGGAGGGGTGGTGTTTGGTATTACAGAGAGATTAATTCAAGTGGGGAAAGGGGGGATACCACGAGGAGCAGTTACCACCAAACTGATTAACAGTGAGAGGTAAGAGAGAGGAAGTAGAGGGCCATGGGGGAGGACTTAGATCGGGGGGGGAGGTGATGGTGGGCAAGAGTCTGATGAGTAGGTAAAAGGGGAGAGCCATCACTGGGAGGAGGGCGTGCAGGCAACGAATGACTAGTGGGTTTAGAGCACAGTCAGAAGCAGGAGATATACGATAATATGTGAGAGAAGACGAGCACTATAAAGATGAGAAAATAGGATACAATGAGAGAGAGAAAGATAGGATATAGAGGTAGGAATCAGATAGCACAGCGGTACGATGGCAGACTACAGTGCAGCTAATGGGTGCTTTGGGCAGTAAACTATTTTCTGTAGCTCAGTCATTTCTGACTGGAATGTCACACCAGGCCCACGTGGCAGCTTACCAGTGGTGTGTGTGGTCTCAGATGCATACATTGTTATCTTAAATCCTTGCAACTGACAAAGTGCGGTAATGCCTTTTCATAGTTGGTAAGGACATACACAGCTCAGCACCAGACAAGGACATCTTACTACATCTCCAAGGTGGCCTGCTCACTCAACAGCAGCTGCCACCTGCCTCAGGAAGATGTCATGACTACACCTGTCCCAGCTAGGTCTGGTTACTCACTGCAAGGCCCTGAATGCCCCATTGAAGATGAGTTCCCACTTCTCACAATGGAAGATGTGGCAGTTGTTGGAGCCAGCTGCCCTTCCTGTCCCTCTGGATCATTTGCACTCGTACTTACTAGTCATGCCTATGGGTGAGGATGACCTAAGCTGTCCCAAGCCTGTTTTACCCTGCTGAGGACTGAAGCTTCCATGCCTGTTTGGTTGAGCCTACTGCTAGTTCTTTAATATTAAACTGGGCACTATGGAGAAGTGTGATTCTTGGAAGACAGAAATGTTACTTAACTGTAACTCCAGAACCTTCAAGAATATCTTCTCCATAAGATAATTCATGTGAATGTCCTCCCCCAACTATTATACCTTTTCCAAAATATCCAAATGCCCCCGGAAAGTTTCTATTATAAATCTTGGAATACAATGATTTCGAACTTCATATGGGGTGGCCAGAGACCCAGTGTCCGTTTTTCAGTTCTTTAACTTTCCCTAGCCCAAGGAAGGGTTAATTTACCCAATCTAGAATTATATGCCAAGGTGGCATATCTTCGGGTGCTGTTCCTTTGGCTATCATCTATCTATTCAACCCCATGGAAAGACTTTGACTTTTTTTTTTTTAATCAACGACTTGTACGATCTAGAGATTTTATTCTCTACCAAGGGTAGATCTCCCTAATTACATCATTTTACTAATTTCACTGCTAATATTTTAAAGGTATGGTACTCCTTAAAATTAAATCCCAGCTTTCAAGATATATGTTTCTACTGCAGACTGTTATAGGAAGATGAATATTTTCATCCAGCACAAACAGATTTGGCATTTTCCCATTGGTGTCAAATGGGGCTCAGTTACATTTAGCAATTGTAACCTCTGTGGGTATTATGGCATTTGAAGTATTGCAGCAAGAATAAGGTCTTCCTAGCAGAGATCACTTTTGATACTTGCAAGTTAAAAGATTACATACTGTGTAGGCAGCCTGAGCTTTTTAAAATCTTAAGGGAATCCTTGGGTGATTCTATCCAATCGGTTCTAGAGGGATGGAAAAGAGATCTGACCCTTTCAGCATCTTGTGTCTCCTGGACAAAAAACATCTTGTCAGCTATTAAGATTGCTTCCTCCCATATTTGGAGAGAATTTGCATGGAAATGTAGGTACTGATTTTTTCACTCCCCAGCGAGTCTTGCTAAGTACTTGCCTGCATCATATGGAATTTATTGGAGGGGTTGTAAATACCCTTTGGCGAATTTGGGCCACATATTTCGGCTGTGTCCCATGTTAATGCCCTTTTGGTGCCTATTACAGGAAGAATTGGGAGAGTGCCTAGGCAAATGGGTGGAACTCACGGCGGAAATGGTCCTTTTGTCAATTTACCCAGAACATCATCCCCCATGGCACAGAACACTTTATTTATTGAATTGTTTCACCAGGAAAGATGCACTGAGCAACTTAATGCTTGTCTCACGGTATGTCCTGGTGAAAGGGGAGTGAGATATACAGAAGGTGAATTCATAAATACACACATCATTGCAGAGGAGAATACATAGATACCATATCATTACAGAGGCATAAAGCATGGGATACATGATAATGCATACAATACATTACAAGTGGTGCACAGGTGATACAGTAGCAACAAGGGAGGAGACATAAGTATACAATGACACATTTGTAAAACTAGGTAATAAAGGGCAGATAAGTGCTGATGAGGTAAGGGCTGTAGAAAGAGAGAGAGAGAGGGGGGCAGGCAAGGAGGGGTCAGAAGCAAGAGCAGTTGGGTGTTAGGTAATTGTGCAGAGCAGAAGTAAGGGAGTTTATGGAGGAGGAGTGGAGCAAGAGCAGTCTGCATTTTAGGCAGGTGGTAAGAGAAGGCTTTTTGGCTAGAGGATGTAGATCTGCTTGGGATTGAGAGGGTGCATGTGTCAGCATAGGATCTCAGAGAATATAAGGAGGGTGGAGGTAGGAGGGGAGAGATCCAAGCCAGAATTTAGAGATGAACTTAGCATCATGTAGCACATGACGATTGTGAAGGGGAAGGAAGTTTAGGGAGCGGTAAAGATCACAATGATGGGTGAGGTGAGGGGCATCAAGAGCGAAATGGCAAAAGAAATTGTAGAGAGAGTCCAGTCTGGATAGGGAGGACTGCAGGGCAGCACCATAGACTATGTTGCAGTAGTCAAAAATAGGCATGATCATCTTCAGTACCAGCTCATGCCTTGCGGTTTCTGAAAAGGGCCCTGAGCTTGGGCCTTAGTTTTCTAAGAACAACATCAATGTGTACAGAGAAGTCTAGGTATCTATCCAGCCAGATGCGAGATACCTGAATGAGGAGGAGTCCTCAAGAACAGTCCCATCAAGGGTGTGAAAGGTGGGGAGGTGACTTAGCCTTGCGAGTTTCTGCCTTGTGCCACAGGACATGGAGACTGTCTTCTTAGCATTTAGAAAAAGTTGATGAGAACTAAACCAGAGTTGGACTTTAGTGAAGTCAGACTGGAGCCTCGTAGTGACAGAAACAGATTTGCCAGATGTAAATAGAACTGTATCATCAGCATACATGTGAATGCTGGATGCAGAGGAAACCTGGGGGAGGTCATTTAAAAAGATGGTGAACAGAACAGAGCCTAGCACTGAACCCTGGGGAACTACAGTGGTCATAGGCAGGGGGAAAGAGGTAACATCAGCAATTGTGACTGTGACCTGCTGGACAGATATGCATTGAACCAGCCTGTGGCAGAAGGGGAGAGTCCAGCAGCTGATAGGCTGTGCAGGAGAAGGGGGTGCGAGACAGTGTCAAAGGCTTTGGCCAGGTTGACAAAGATAGCTGAGGTAATGTGGCCTTTATCAAAGCCAGTGGAGATGGTCCCTGTTAGCCTCAACAGAGAGGTGGTGGTGGATCAGGATTTCCTGAATCCAGAATGGAGGGGTGTGAAAAAAGCAGAGTCAGAGAAGAATGAGGAGAATTGGTTGAGGGCTATGTGTTCTTGTAGTTTAGCTAAGGTTGGAAGGAGAGAGAGGCTGATAGTTCCCGGGTGTGTGGGAGTCACTCCCCTTCAGGAGGAGGAGGACTTCTGGATGTTTCCAAATTGAGGGAACTGTGGCAGTCTCGAAGGAGAGGTTTAGTATAAGAGAGAGAGTGGGTAGGCAATGGCAGGAGCAGAGAGGGAGAGGAGCCTAGGATCCAGGCCGTCAGGCAAGGAGCCTTTGGTAGGGTTAAGCTCTCCCTACTTTTCTCTCCCTCCCTCTCCACAGTCTTGCCACTTATTGTACTGTACCTCACTACCTATTCTCCTTTTGAACTTTTTTCCTGTGTTACCCATTCCAATCTGTAACTTGATTTCACAGTACTTTTACTTTCATCATTCATTTTGTCAATTCGCTTGTATCTACTATCAAAACATTGTTTTTTACTCTGATTTGTACTGCTTTCATGTGCTGTGTCACATGTATATTGTTTGTCTGTAAACTGTCTTCTCCCGGGTCATGCCTGAAAATAGGCATTGTTTGCCTAGTGCACTTACCCGGTTACCAAAAGCAAAATAAATAAATAAATAAAATAAATAAGTGCAAGGAGAGCTTGAAGGGTAGTATCAGGAGAGAAGGAGAACTGGGAGGGGGTGGGAGTGATTGAGGGGAGGAGGGGGTTGAGCAGCAGAGGGAAGGGGGTCAGATTGTGTGGACGAGGTGGGGGCAAGTGAGAGAGCAGAAGATGGTGTGTCAGTGTGTGAGAGGTGAGAAGGAGCTGCCTGTCCAAGGAACGGAGTAGGGAGGGTGCTCAGCAGAGATGAGGCGCAGGTGGCGAAGTGGGAGTTGAAGCATTCAGCAGTGGCCATAGGTTCTGAAAGGACAGAGTAGTTGTGCCTGAGGGTGGGTGGCAGAGGGTTTGTGGTTGGTGAGAAGAGGGAGTGGATGACCTTCCAGAATTTGGATGTGTTGTTGGTATTAGACTGGAAGTTGGACTTGAAGTGATCGGCTTTGGCAAGGCGGATTGCTTTAGTGCAGCCATTCCGAAGTTCTTGGTATCGTTGGCAATCTCTAGGGCAGTGGGAGACTTTGGCCTGTCGCCACACAAAGTCACAAGCTCATTGGCAAGCCAGAAGCTCAGGAGTGACCCAGGGGAGGTGCCTACCGTGGACCTGGGTTTTGTGGAGCGGAGCTTGGGAATTCCAAATCTGTAAGAACTTGGTGCTGAAAGAGTCAAGGGCCTTGTCAGCTGAGGTCGCTGAGGAGAGAGTGGATCAGTCAGTTTGTGTGAGGTCGTGAAGCAATAATTGCAGGTCAAGTGATGCAAAGGGTCTAGTGAGAATAGTTTTTGCTGGGTGTGTAGTCCTATGTATTTTACACACCACAAAGGTCATGTGATGGTTGCGTATACAGTCTGGTAGTAGACCAGAGGCCATTACTCGATGGGGATGGGAAGTGAGGATTAGGTCAAGCAGGGAGTGGTTTAATGTTTTATAGTTGAGACGAGTGGGCTCCAGGATAAGTTGATGGAGGTTTAAGGCTTCGATGGTGGATTGAATATTAGCCAGTGAAGGGCCCAGCCAGTTTATATTTAGGTCACCCAGGAAAAACAGTTTGCCACCAATGGCAATTGAGGAGAGCTTTGAGACCAAGTCAGTGATGTTAGAATGTGGCTGCACCGGGCAGCAGTAAACCCCAATGACTAAGATGGGTGCAGTGTGGGGATAGGAGATCTTTAAAAGGAGAGCCTTGTGGGATGATTGCAGTGGTTGTAAAGGTGGGTGTGAACTGGAGGGAAGAGGAGTTATAGATAGCCACATCGCCACCTCTCCCAGTCCTGTCCTGTCTTGAGATGGTGAAGCCAGGGATAGAGACAGCATGGTCCGGTATATTTTTGGACAGCCAAGTTTCTGAGATCACAGTGATGTCGGGGGCATAGGCATGTACCAAGGGTTGTAGTAGAGAGATTTTGGGAACAAGGTTTCTGATATTTAGGTGGATAATTTTAAGGCCATTTGGTAGTGAAAGTGGAGTGGTAGGTCGATGGGCAGCGGCCATGGGCTGGGCATTTTGAGGGCCAGGGTTTGGGTGGATATCACCAGAAGCTAGAAAGAACAAGAGAATAAGGAGCTGGAGTAGCCTGCTTCCCTTAAATGCACTGTGGAATAGCCATTTTGCTGTTTTGGGGGAGCGAGAGAAACGTAGTAGAGGATACTATCTTAAGAAGGGTAATGAGCTGAACAGACACGGTGGTGATAGTAGCACAGGGGAGCACCAGGTAGAGAGGGAGGAACATGGCATCCGGGAGGTGAGATGTTCCAGAGAGAGAGACCGAGCTGTTATCCACCGTAAGTGGAACTAGCAGTATGGGTGAACCCCCCCGGCAGCTCAGTGTAAAGTGTGGGAAGTAATAATAGGGATAATACCAAAAGTAGGTACCTTTGTTTTAAAGCCTGCCAGGACTCCATACTGCTGGCAAGAGAGGGCAGGGAAAAATGAGGGATGTAGCGAGCTGCAGCCACTCTATCTTCTAGTGGCAAAAAAGGCTATTACATGTAGGTGGATGACCACTACTGTGCCATCTGTACTGGAGTGGAGGAGGATTGTCCTAGACATATGCCACAACATTTGACCACTCATTTTCAGGATAAGTTTCTTCCATTCCGAGCGAAGTGGCAACAATGGCTGTGGTACATGGTGCAGGTGGACACCGATTTTGTACTGTAGGCCCATAATGGTCTGGACTGGGATTAGGCTGCTGCCTTTGTTGGGAAGGGAGAGCCTAGGAGGAGTTGTTTTTTTGGTTTCCTTGAAGCTCACTCTCCAAGGGATACTGATGGTTCTGTGGAGGTATTACATGTAGTAGAATATGCCTTTTGCTATTTTAGACACATGCCGATGGAATATTATTGGTGTTGCCTTTGTTCCTCCCTTTTTTCTGTTCATTGACTCTGTGACTTTGTCATAATTTTGAGATACAGATATTCTGTATCTGTTTTATTTATAAGGCTTGTATGTGAAGTACTTCATTCTAACCCCAGTAATATTCAGGTATTCATAACTTCTGCAGTGACCCTTTATGACAGAACTGCCCGGAGAGAATGGAACACATGCAAACGATGGAAACCTTTGCACGTGACAACTTTTCAAATGCTGCCTTGAACTAACTGCCTTAGTTCTAAACCCCTCAGATTTCAGTCTCTGCCTGTCAAGTCTAGACACTTGGAGTTCCTCTCCCCAACTTCTATTTGTGACGTGAAGAACTTATAAAAAACATATACGTATCTTTTTCCTTTCGTTTGCTGCCTTTTACTTATTGTATTTCTAGTTAAACCATAGTTTTAGTGTTAAATTTTTATCAGTTTCCCCTGGTTTGGTATAACCGGTAGGGAACGAGTTATTTCGGAGTTTTCTGACTAAAAAACTCAGTTTAGTTTATTTTTTGTTTAAAAACCTTTATTTTAGTAACCGCTTTGTCGGTTACTGAACCAATAACCTCGGTTCATTTTTCTGCGGTTGCCGGTCACGATCGGTTCCTTTATTAGTTCCTGAACCAACTGCAACTGCTAAATAATAATTAAAATTTTGAAACTATTTAGCGGTTTCATATTTTTATCGGTTTCCCAATAAAATGTCTGAAAAGCCTGAAAAGAAAACTGGTGAACCAGGTTTTAAAAACTATACAGATTGTGGGGAAGTATTTGCCAAGGTAGATAAGCACAGTTTGTGTGTTGCCTGCCTTTGCTATGACCATTTAAAGGAAGATTGTGAAATTTGTAAAACTTTCCCAGAAAAACTGTGGAGAAATGCCTGGAACAGCTAAAGAAAAAACTTCCTCCACCTAAGGGTCCCTCAGGTTCTGACCAGTCGACACCTTCTACTGCTGTGGGTGAAACCACTGCAATTTTACACTCAACCCCTGATAAGGGTGATAAAGTGACTACTAAGAGGCCTGCCAAACTGGCTGACTCCCCAGTTCCCTCAAAATAATCTAAGAAATAGAAGCACACAGAACCCCCTACTGGAAAGGGGACTTCCTTCTGTGGGTGCTCTATCTCTCCCCAGCAGATAGCACAGGCTTTTAAAGTGGTACAAGCCTTGCAGGAACTTTTTTTCTGCTGGCCAGCAGCCATCTGGGCAGACCCCAGCCAGGCCGGACAGGCTGGCCTCTTAGCCAAATCCTCATTTTTTGAAGAGGAGGAGTATGGGCAGTGTGAGGAGAAGGAGGGGAACCCATTGAGCCTGATGTTTCCCCAGAACAGGACTTTGGCTCTCCTTCAAGAGCTACTGAGGATTATTCCTCACATTTCTCTTTTGTAAGAAGGATGGCTGATGCCCTGGACATCACCACCAGTGAGGAAATAGAGGAGGAGGTTGAATACCTCGAGATGATGGGGCTAACCCCCACCAAAAAGTTCCTCCCAGTCAAATTCTTCAAGAAGGACGCTTTGAAGATTTTATAGACTCCAAACTCTGTCCTCCTCTTGGTAAGAGATCGGACAAGAAATATCGGTTGGACAGTGAGGGAGCAGAATTTCTGTTTTCCCACTCTGATCACCAAGGGGTGGTGCAGGTGGCAGCATGTGGCAAGGCTAAAGTACCCCTGGCTTCTCACCTACCAGAAAAGGAGTCCAGAAAAATTGACAGTATGGCCAAGAAGGGATACTTGTCAGCCTCCTTGGCTGTCAGACAGACTAATTTTCAGAAGGCAGACAGAAAACCAGCACCGTAACCAAGGCTCGTATGCAAAAAATCTCACTCGAGACTAATAGTTCTTTAAATGACTCACTGACTCCAGAATCATAAATTACTTTATCCACAGTATATTTTAATGATCCAAATAGAGTAAAATCCACGGTGAAATACAAGGAAGAACAAACAACTCAGCACACAGCTATACACTTCCTGGTGTGATGTCTCGTCACCTGATGCGTTTAGCCCAATCAGGGGCTTTCTCAAAGGTATTGAGACACTATTACACCAAGACCTTAAATAGAACAAAATTTAAAGGCATACTACCACCAACCCCAAAAGGACACATCATATAAAAACAAAAGGACAAGAAGATTAAAATAAAATGTGCATGTATGTAAACTGTTAAATCATTATTGTGTAAATAATCTAGCTGGTATTTATAATCTCCAGTGATTCAATAACAGATACATTCTGCACCAAGTATGAAATGCAGCATTTTAATAGCATAAACCATATTGCTTTCATTGACATTGTTAAAGTCAAACCTGTAAAGTGAGAAAGATTGCACCCAGTTTTGTAAACTCAGACAGCAGGATATGCTGGTGCAAATCTGTATAGAGAAAGAAAAAAGAAAGAAAATTAAAAACATGTTTATGTCACAATCACATATTATACATTTTAAACTTTCAAAAATGGTTTAACTTCAAATCTACCATTTAAACATTTACCATCCATAGCTTTAAATGTGAAAATCCAATATTGTTCTCTTTTAAGTAAATTATTGAAATCCCTCCCGGACATAACTGGTTTCTCTAAATCTGTATATGTGAACATGTGATTTTTGCTTCTAGTCTTAAAAACATGCATTGATAATGCATTAGTCAGGTCCTCATTTAAAATAGCTCTTTCATTTTCTCCAATTCGAGTTTTAAATGCTCTGACTGTCTTACCGATGTAAAAACAGCCACATTTGCATGTGGCTAGGTATATTACACCCTTGGTACTACAAGTAATGAAACCCCTAATCGGAACATCTGTACCTTTAATAGGGTCCTTTACAGATCTCGCAGTCATTACTTTAGAACAGAATTTACAGTTCCCACATTTGTTGCAGCTATTTTCCCTTTTTGGTATCCACATTCTAGGATTATGTTGTATGGGCTGCAGGGAATGCACAATTCTGTCTTTTACAGTGTGACCCATGTGGTATGCAAATTTAGGCCCTTCCTCTTCTAGATTGACAAGGCCTGAATCCTGTTTAACTATATGCCAATGTTTTTGATAATATTGGCTATAGTATTTGATTGAGGGTTATACGTGCTAACAAAGGTCAGTTGTGGATCTCTTTTTTTATTCTCAACCTGTTTGTTATTCTGAAACAAGTATTTTCTTGGTATCTGGTCCACAACTTCCTTAGTGTTATTCAAAAGGGTTTGTGAATAACTTCTCTCACTGAGCCTGTTTATCAGTTCATCTGCTCTCACCTGAAAAGTGGAGTCAGAACCACAATTTATTTTGGTCCTGATGAACTGTCCCTTAGGTATAGCCTTAATAACATGTTGTGGGTGATTACTACTGGCTAGCAATATGGTGTTTTGATCTGTAGGTTTGCGATATATGTCAGTAGTAAGTCCACCCTGTCCATCCTTTTTAATGATCAAATCCAGAAAGGGAATTTCAAGCAAATCAGCATTAGTGCTAAATTTTAAATTGCCATTACTTTCTTCAAGGTACCTTATAAATGGCATAAGTTCAACCTCTGTACCCTTCCATATAATCAGTATGTCATCAATAAAACGTTTCCACAAATCAAGTTTTTGTAGAAATGGATTATTGTGATTTCTTACAACATCACTTTCCCATTTTGCCATATAAAGATTGGCATAGTTAGGTGCAAAACTCGCACCCATGGCTATACCCTTCTTTTGTAAATAAAAATCATTTTTGAAACAGAAGGTGTTACAAGTCAAAACAAATTCTGCCAACAGAATGATGGTTTCAGTTAAAGGCATAGCATTAGTTCTAGAATTAAGATAAAGTTCCATAGCTTCCAACCCTTCCTTATGGGGTATATTGGTATATAATGCTGTAACATCAAGCGTCACCAAGTACCATTCATCTTGTATCACTATATTATCTGATATTTCTAGAATAGTACTAGTGTCCTTAATGTAGGAAGGGACCTCCTTAACAAAATCAGCAATTAGAGAATCTACATATTTGGCCAGTGGCTCTGTAAGTGAATTATTGCCTGAAACAATAGGTCGCCCTGGGGGATTATTCAAACTTTTGTGTATTTTGGGGAGACAATAGAAGGTCTGACATACTGGAAACTCCACCTTAAGAAAATTAATTACAGTTTCTGGTAACCAGAAATTCTCTCTAGCCACATCTAGGTATCCATCAATGATCTTTTAAATTCTACAGTAGGATCATAACTCAACTTAGTATAAAAATCCACATCCCTAAGTTGTCTCATTACTTCAGTTTCATACTGTATACTGTCCATAATAACTGTTGCTCCCCCCCTTGTCAGCTTCTTTTATAGTGATGCTCAGGTTTTTTCCTAGTTCTTCTAGACCTTTGTTTTCATTTATACTCGTACTGTGAAAGTATTTTTTATCCAAGTTATCAGAAAGAAGTTCAATGTTCTTTCCATCTTTTTTAAAAAAACGTGTAATGCTCCTGACAAAGGTGGACAAAAATCAGACTTTGGTTTAAAATAGTCAGAAGGCGTGTCATTTGTTATCTCACCTGATTTTTGAATAGTATCTCCATAATTCATTACTTTTCTAGTAAAGAATGATTTAAGGTTTAAGTTACATCCTAATTTATGTAAATCAGTTATGGTCCCAAAAGTGTCAAATCTCCTGATGGGTGTAAAGGAAAGTCCCTTGTTTAGTGCACTAATTTCAGCATCAGTAAGTACATAACTTGAGATATTTATGATATTCATTGGTATAGTCTGCCCCTTCCTCGTCGTGTTCTCCATTGTCTTCCCCGTCTTCCGTTCAAACCTCCTTTTATGTGTAATTCCCCCTCTTCTTGTGTGTTTTTTGTACCTGGGTTCCGGCATGTTGTTCTCTGGCTGCGCCATGGGCCTGATGGACCCGATGGTAACTGTGAAGTCATTGGAGTAGCACATTTTTCTATTGTTTCTTCCCCTAAAAAAGTTTTCTCTTCCTCAGGTGCTACTGAATTAGTAACAATCAAATTATTCAAAGTGGTGGAATTTTCAGCAATGCATTCTGTGTCATATAAAGTGGGATTAGTCCATCCAAAGATCTTACCCTCTTTATAATCACACTCGTCCCTTTCAAACTTCTGCCTTTTACTTAGCTTTATTTTTTCTTCATATTTCTTTGTTTTCAGCAATGTTTTCCAGAAGCTGGTCATAAAGTGGAGTGTGTGAGAATGTCCTTAATATTTCTTCCTTTTTATTAATCAGTTTCCACCTCTTTCTGAATAATTACATTTTCTTGGAGTATAAGCTCGATGTACTCCTTACTGGCCCGCTGGCTAATAGCCTGCCATTTATCTAGAAAGCCCACTCGATTGTTTCCACAATTGGGCTTTTTAGTCACTCTTAGGCCACGAGGTGCTCTTTCTACCTCCAAATATGCCTTCAAACTGATTTCCTCCCACTGCAGTCTTTTTAATTTCTGCACTGTTCTTTCCAGTTGCATGAATGCTTGTTTGGCACTGAAAGGTAGTGTATTGTCAATATTGGTGTCATTCAATATGCTGGTATAACTAGTCCCAATGACAGAAGTTTTAAAGATGAGATCCTTCAAGGTGCGACTAATAGTTTTGCGCTGTACCTGCCGTGGTTCAGACATGAAAACACCACGTTGAAGCAGGAGCACTATAGACACTGTACTGTGTGCTCGAGAGCGTAAAAACGCTGAAATAATGAGCCTTTCCTTGTTTTCAACCTGTGCGTACACAACAATTCAAATGCAATGGTGCACAAGGATCGCGACGCACCTAGGCAGGTCGTGCTCAGGTTGAAACAGTAATAATGAAGGCAAACAGAAAACCAGCACCGTAACCAAGGCTCATATGCAAAAAATCTCACTCAAGACTAATAGTTCTTTAAATGACTCACCGACTCCAGAATCATAAATGACTGTATCCACAGTATATTTTAATGATCCAAATAGAGTAAAATCCACGGTGAAATACAAGGAAGAACAAACAGCTCAGCACACAGCTATACACTTCCTGGTGTGATGTCTCGTCACCTGATGTGTTTCGCCCAATCAGGGGCTTTCTCAAAGGTATTGAGACCCTATTACACCAAGACCTTAAATAGAACAAAATTTAAAGGCATACTACCACCAAACCCAAAAGGACACATCATATAAAAACTAAAGGACAAGAAGATTAAAATAAAATGTGCATGTATGTAAACTGTTAAATCATTATTGTGTAAATAATCTAGCTGGTATTTATAATCTCCAGTGATTCAATAACAGATACATTCTGCACCAAGCATGAATGCAGCATTTTAATAGCACTAAACCATATTGCTTTCATTGACATTGTTAAAGTCAAACCTGTAAAGTGAGAAAGATTGCACCCAGTTTTGTGAACTCAGACAGCAGGATATATGGTGCAAATCTGTATAGAGAAAGAACAAAGAAAGAAAATTAAAAACATGTTTATGTCACAATCACATATTATACATTTTAAACTTTCAAAAATGGTTTAACTTCAAATCTACCATTTAAACATTTACCATCCACAGCTTTAAATATTGAAAATCCAATATTATTCTCTTTTTAGCAGTAAATTATTGAAATCCCCCTTCTGGACATAACTGGTTTCTCTAAATCTGTGTAAGTGAACATGTGTAGATTTTTGTTTCTAGTCTTAAAAACATGCATTGATAATGCATTAGTCAGGTCTTCATTTAAAATAGCTCTTTCATGTTCTCCAATTCGAGTTTTAAATGCTCTGTCTTACCGATGTAAAAACAGTCATATTTGCATGTGGCTAAGTATACTACACCCATGGTACTACAAGTAATGAAACCCCTAATCGGAACATCTGTACCTTTAATAGGATCCTTTACAGATCTCGCAGTCATTACTTTAGAACAGAATTTACAATTCCCACATTTATTGCAGCTATTTTCCCTTTTTGGTATCCACATTCTAGGATTATGTTGTATGGGCTGCAGGGAATGCACAATTCTGTCTTTTACAGTGTGACCCCTGCGGTATGCAAATTTAGGCCCTTCCTCTTCTAGATTGACAAGGCCTGAATCCTGTTTAACTATATGCCAATGTTTTTTGATAATATTGGCTATAGTATTTGATTGAGGGTTATACGTGCTAACAAAGGTCAGTTGTGGATCTCTTTTTTTATTCTCAACCTGTTTGTTATTCTGAAACAAATTTTTTCTTGATATCTGGTCCACAACTTCCTTAGTGTTATTCAAAAGGGTTTGTGAATGGCCTATGCAGCACAGTACCAAAAGTCAATGTGGCAGTCTGTTTTGACTATGGCAGACAAGTCCACATCACCCATGTTGGCTGATCTTGTAGAAACTGCTAGATTTGGCTTAGAGGCAGCCAAATACCAGTTTCAAATAGCTGCTGATACTAACGATACAGCAGATAGGTGGATGGCCAATACTGTGGCTCAGAGGTGGTTTACTTGGCTAAGGGCCACAAATCTTACCCAGGACACACAAACAAAGGCCATGGATTTCCCTCTGGAGGGCAGTTCCATTTTTGCTGACAAAACAGTGGCTTACATGAAGAAGGTGGACGAGGACAAAGCCACCTTCAAGAGCAATTCAGCCAAAGAGAAGGCCTCTCCATCCACCAGGCCCTATGTGAGGGGAGGCAGGGGCAGGTCCTTTCATAACAGGCCCTTTTTCCAGGCAATGGCTGCACCCCAGTACCAGCAGTGTCCTCAGCAAGGGTACTTCAGGGGTAGGGGTAGAAGGGGCTCCAGGTGGGGATCTCAGCCCCAGAGTAAACAAACACCTTGCCGTGTTTTCTCAGGTCGCCTCCTCTCTACCTGTTGGAGGCAGGCTGGCTCATTATCTCCAGGCTTGGTAAGAAATCACCACAAACAAGTGGGTCCTGGAGGTAGTGAGTCAGGGACTGTCTCTGAGTTTCAAATCCCTTCCTATTCTGAGAATCAAAGTATTCAGACCATCCTCCCTTGCAGAAAAGAAACTGTTGGAGGAAGAGGTTCAAAACCGGCTACTGTCAAAGGCAGTCAAGCCAGTCCCAGCTCAGCAGAAAGGAAAGGGGTTTTACTTAAGGTATTTCCTTACCACAAAATAAAATGGGGAGTGGCGGCCTATCTTAGACCTCAGGGTACTAAAGTATTTGACAAAGCCAAAGTTCAGAATGGTGACATTGGCACTGATTCTGCCAACACTCCAAAAAGGATACTGGTTGGCATCACTGGACCTAAAAGATGCTTATTTCCACATCCCCATATGGGAGTCTCACAGGAAATACCTCTGTTTCAGACTCACACCAGGTCACTACCAATACTCAACCCTGCCATTCGGTCTCACTTCAGCTCCAAGAGTGTTCACAAAGTGCTTTGCAGTGGTTGTGGCACACCTTCGAAGGTAAGGTGTCTCGGTGTTCCCATATTTGGACGACTGGCTGGTGGTAGGAAAATCACCTCAGCAAGTCAGACAGTACCTGCAGATCACCCAGAGGCTTCTGTAGTCCCTGGGGCTTCTGATAAACCACAAAAATCTATCCTTCTACCTGCATAAGTGCTGCAGTTCATAGGGGCAGAGATAAACACCCTGCAAGGCAGGGCCTACCTTCCTTTAGACAGGATAAGACATGTCCAGCTGATTGCAGACTCATTCAGCCTCTACAAGCCAAAAACTGCAAGGCAGTTCCTACAGCTCCTGGGCCACATGGCTGCAGCCACAAGCACAGTTCTAGGTTCCAGGTTCCAAATGAGAGACATCCAGTTCCATCTTCAGGCACACTGGTGTCAGAGAAGAGATCCTTTCTCAAAGCTGATCCCAGTAACAAAAACCTTGTTACAGGCACTCCAGTGGTGGAAAGAGGAAGCCAGTCTTAGAGAAGGGATTCCCTTTCAGCAGGAGTCCCCATTAGTTGTTCTTACAACAGATGCATCTCTGCTGGGGTGGGGTGCCCATTTGGGGGACCACATAACCCAGGGCACTTGGTCAATTGCAGAGACACTCCAGCACATAAACCTGCTTGAACTCAGAGCAGTGTTTCTGGCACTAAAGGCCTTCACAACACTAGTGCAGGGAAAGATGGTACAAGTCAGAACAGACAATACCACCACAGTGTACTACATAAACAAGGAGGGAGGTACAAGGTCAAGTCCTCTCTGCACAGAAGCTATGAAAATCTGGAGCCTGGCATACTCTCTGGGAGTTTCCCTACAGGCAATCCATCTGCCAGGGAAAGACAATACCCTCGTAGATGCTCTGAGTCGAATCAACCCGGCCCACCACGAACGGATCCTGAACAGGCAAGTGGTGGAAGTGATTTTCAGGAGGTGGGGCACCCCAGAGGTAGACTTGTTCATGTCCCACCAGAACCACCACTTGCTACAACACTGTTGCATACCACCAGATCAGGGAACAGTCCCCCTGAATGCTC
Organism: Neoceratodus forsteri; assembly: GCA_016271365.2. Classification (NCBI taxonomy): domain Eukaryota; kingdom Metazoa; phylum Chordata; order Ceratodontiformes; family Ceratodontidae; genus Neoceratodus; species Neoceratodus forsteri. The sequence continues at coordinate 495,564,296 of JADMNL010000022.1, forward strand.
TAGCCTTGAACGGGTCAGGGAAGCACCTGTATGCTTTTCTTCCCTTCTATGTGGTGTACAGGGTATTGCTCAAGCTCAGGTCTCAGTCAGCATCAATGATCTTGATAGCACCAGACTGGGCCAGGCAGCCATGGTACTCTCTGCTGCTCTTCATGTCTGTGGCCAAGCCAATACACCTTCCTTGGAGGCACAGTCTGCTAACCTCCAACCAGGGGAGGCTCCTGTACCTGAACCTCAGGTCACTCAGGTGCAGGGCATGGCTCTTGAGGACCTAGAATATGCAGGCTTGCATCTTTCTGAAAGTGTCTTGGACATTTTAAGGGGTTACAGGGAGCCCTCCACTAAGAAAACCTATGCTTCAAAACGAAAAAGGTTTTCTATGTGGTGGTCAACCAGGGAACTGGTACCAGCACGTGCTGGAGTCCCAGCTGTGCTTGACTGTCTTATCTATTTACATTCACTGGGTTTGCAGTCCAGCATTCTCAAGGTCCACCTGGCTACAGCATCTGCTTACCTATCAGCTGGACAGAATGTTTCAATAGCTTCAGATCCTATCTTCAAAATGTTCTTTAAGGGCCTGGTCCACTTGCACCTCCTGACAGGGAACCAGTACCAGCACGGAACCTAAATGTGTGCACAGCTTAGCTCATGGGGCCTCCCTTCAAGCCCATGTCTTCGGCTCATTTGAAATACGCCACATGGAAAACGGTTTTCCTAGTGGCAGTTTCTTCTGCAAGAAGAATCTGTGAGCTCCAGGCTCTTTGCATTGAACAGGACTATATTTCATTCCACAGGGACAAGGTGGTCCTGAGAAAAAACAGGAAATTTCTTCCTAAAGTGGTTTCTGATTTCTTGAACCAAACCATTACCCCACCTGTCTTTTTCAGTGAGCACTCTACTTCTGGTGTATGGTATCTAACTCAAAAAATTGGAAAAAAGGTAGAAGGGCAGATGTTTTTTTATTACCTTTATGTAATAGTTTCAGCCCACATGGCAATGAATCAAGTAATTTTGCTCTTGAATCAGATACATTGTCTACACCTCCATTACCCCGTTAACATCCCTACTGTTCCAGCAAATAATTCTGTCTCTCAATTAAATGATAGCCCCTCAGCTCCTTTACACTGTAGCTCTGATGGTGCAGTTTCACCGTCATTGAACACAAATTCAGATCTAACATCCTTGCCTTCCAATACTTATATAACTACCAATGGTACAGAATCTGCTCCACATGGTAGTATGGATATAGATCATACCTTGAAACAACAACTTTATGTTTTAGGTGATTCGATTATCAAGCATTTGGATAGGGCAGTGTGTAATGCTGGTAAAGAAAATCCAATGTGTTCCTCATTTAAGTGGGCTATATTTGATATTACATATATGATTAATGACATTATTCCACCTTCTGATAATTCTGTGGTGATTATACATGGGGGTACTAATGATTTATATAGAAGTTCTCTCTTTAACATCAAACAGGCCTATGTTGCCCTTACAAATAAATTAGTATCCCTCGGTTGTGACATCTACATTTCTGAAATATTACCTCGTCCAGCAGCTTTTAATTTTATTAATAACAAAATTAAAAGCGTGAATGAATGGTTGAGGTAGTGGTGCTTATGCCAAAATATCAAATGTATTACTTTATGGGAGGAATTTGTCGATCGGCCAGAATTGTTTTGTAGGGATGGTTTGCACTTAAGTAAAAAGGGTAATTCTTTAATGGGCAATATTTTTACTGATATAATTGAGCATAATTTAAACTAAAATTGGGGTTGGGGTGGATTTTCTACTATTAAGAAATCTGTAAATGAACATCACCATAATGGTCAGATTTCTTTAAAAAATCTTAGTAGCTTGAATAATAAAATGTGTGAACTAAGTTCTAGAGTCTCCATATCTAATGCTGATATCGTATCTATAACAGAAACTTGGTGGGACAATAAAGCTGAATGTAATAGCATTATTCCAGGGTTTAATGTTTACTCTTGTACAAGGTTCGCTAAAAGGGGAGGTGGTGTATCCTTGTTTTTGAGTAAACAGCTCAAAAGTCTAGATATATCCAGTCAAATTAAGAAGCATAATTTTGCTACTGAAAGTATATGGGTCAAATTTAATAATACTTCCTCATTACCCATTACTTTGGGAACTTGTTACAGGCCACCTAACTCTTCTGCGGAATACATGGAAGCTATTTTACTCAAAATGGAACCTGCTTGTGATATTGGGAATATTATCCTTCTTGGTGTTCTGAATTTACCAGATATTAACTGGTGTGCTCCAAATGCTAAAACTTTAATTAGTAAAACCCTTTTAGCTACTTGTGCCCAGCTTCATCTTAAGCAGAGTGTCATTTTCCAACTCGTGGGAACAATCTTTTGGACATAATTTTACATCAAGATATTTTGAATGTGTTTGATGTTGTAAATGAAGCTCCTCTTGGAAATAGTGACCACTGTGTTATTTCCTTTAAATTGCAGTGTCCAATTGAAATTAAGACTGAATCCTCCCTTATTTATAATTATGATAAAGTCAACATAGTTGGAATGACACATGCTGTTGAACAGGTTGACTAGGTAAAAGAACATTCAAGACTTTCTATTGAAAATTATTGGGAGTTATTCTATAATAAATTAACATCAGTTAAGAATGACTTTATTCCTTGTTTAAAAAAATATGATAAAGGTAAATCTCAGCCTAACTGGTTGTCATTTTCTATAAGGAAACTTATTCAGCAAAAGAATAAGAAATACACAAAATATCTAAAAAATAAGACTTCAAACAATTGGATTGATTATATTAAGGTACAAAAGGCATGTAAGGCAGCCATAAAAAATCTAAAAGAAGTTATGAATATAACTTGGCTAAAAGGGTCACCAAATCAAATAGTAAGATTTTTTTTAAATATGAACTCTTCAAAAAAAACAGTTTATAAAGTGGGTCCTATACAGGATAACAATAAGATTTCATTATGATTCAAAATCTATGGCTGATTTATTTAACCGAAACTTTTGTAAACATTTTGTCCCTTTGAATACCTTTGATGTTAATTCAGATGTCTATGATTCTAAACCTATAAGATTTGATATTAAGGACATTGAAAATAGAATTAAATCTCTCAAAGGTAAAACTTGCTTAGGACCTGATGCCATTTCAGGACACTTATTATATCTACTGTCCACTTGCTTATTGACCCCTTTAAAATTATTGTTTGATTCTTGTCTAATTAGTGTTTTTTCCCCCAGTGGAAATGTGCAAATGTCATTCCTATTTATAAAAAAGGCCTCAAATTCGATTGCTCCAACTATCGACCAATTAGTCTTACTTCACCAATTTGTAAATTGTTGGAAAGTTTAATTAAAGATGTATTGAGTCCATTCCTGAAAGATGCAGATTTAGAACAACATGGTTTTAGAAAGGGTAGAGGTTGTCACTCTAATTTGATGTGTTTCTATGAGAATATTAGTTCCCTTTTTGATCATCGTATACTGTGTGATGTCATCTTTTTGGATTTTAGTAGGGCATTCGATGTTATGCCACATTGGGCTCTTGAGGTAAAATTACATAACTTAAATATTAATCAATACATTATCACATGGATTAAAAATTGGTTAACTGATCGCTCACAACGGGTGAGCATTAATGGATGTTTATCCAGCATTGGATATGTGACCAGTGGGGTTCCTCAGGAGTTTTTACTAGGTCCATGTTTATTTCAAGCCTTTATATCTGATGCTACATTTTATTGTTTGTCATCTGCCATTAAATACGTGGATGATATTAAGGTTGGGGGACCTTGCTGTAGTTCTGATGAATTTAATATTGTACAGCAGGACTTAAATCATATAAATGATTGGGTTACACTCTGGGGAATGAAGTTAAATTACTCCAAATGTAAAGTAATGCACTTGGGTATTTCTAACCCCAAAAAAACATACATGTTAGGCCAGTATTTACTTGGTTAGACAACAGATGAGAACGATCTCGGTATTATTGTCTCAGACAATTTAGATTTTTCAAATCATATTAATGATTCAATAAATAAGGCTAATAAGGTCCTTTGGTCTATAAAACGTAATATCACCTGTAAACATCCTAAGGTGTTAATTCCATTATTTAATGCTGATGTCAGGCCTCATTTGGAGTACAGTATGTTTCACAACTCTGGTGCCTTTATAAAAAGGCTAATATAAACCAATTGGAGAGGGTTTAGCGTAGGTTCACCAAAAACCTTTTTGGTCTGCATCAATTGTCATATGAAGATAGACAAAGAAAGCTTGGTTTTGTTTTCTTTTGAAACTCTAAGATTAAGAGGGGATCTTTTGTTTCTATTTGATGTAGTCCATGTTCCAACCTTGACGGTAGATTTAGGAATAACCTTTAAAGAATCATCCTACAATGTTAGAGGTCACCCACTTCAAGTAATCAGTAAACCCTTTAAAAATAATAAACATAAATTTTTATTTACATTAAGAGTGATCAAACATTGGAATAGTTTGCCTCTGTCTGTTATTGTTAGTAAAGACAAAACTCAGTTCAAGACTAGATTGGATAAATTCCTTACTTCTGGCAATCAACTGTCATATTATTGATTATGATAGTATATGAGCTCTTATGGGCCTTTTGGTCTTCTTGCTCATGTTCTCTCCTTAGTATAAAGGAGATCCCACAGTCTGGATGTCAAGAGAAGCTTTTAGGTACTATATGACAGCCACTAAGGACCATAGGCAGGACAGAAAACAGCTGTTCCTGACCTATGGGGATGTGGGAAAGGGTAACCCAGCATTGAAAAGGTCCATTTCTCACTGGATAGTACAGTGTATCCAGTTTTGCTACACTAAGGCTGGAAAGGAACCCCTAACAGGATTGAGGACCCATTCCACAAGAGGCACAGCAGCTACCATAGCAGTTGCCAGGGATGTTCCATTAGTGGACATCTGTAAAGCAGCTACCTAGAAATCAGTACACACATTTACAAAGCATTACGGTCTGGACATCAAGTCCAGGGGAGATGCCATTTGGCCCAGCAGTCCTGCAGAGTCTGTTTCCCAAAGTAGGTTCTGTGCCCACCTCCAAAGGTACTGCTTCTTAGTCTACAGAAGCTAATGAATACCTGAGTATTACTGGGGTTAAAAGAAAAAATTACCATAGTAATGTTGTTTCTTCCCAGTGATACTCAGGTATTCAGAACTCCCCACCCTGCCTCCCCTTCTAGAACCAATAGCCTCTGCATTCCTAAATACTGTGCACTCAGGGGTATGAGTGCCACTTCCTGGCAGTGTTTTTTTTTAACTATGTTCACAGTGGTTTCTCCCCTTATTCAGGAGAATCTGACATTTTTGGGGTACCTCTTAACATTTTACTCTCCAGTTGTAGGTTTTATTTGGGGGTTAAAGGTATGATTATCATTATTATTATTGTTGTTATTTAATATACTTAGTCCTTGGGGGCCTGTCTTTCTGGGTGTCCAGGAAATCTGAGGGGTTTAGAACTAAGGCAGTTAGTTCAAGGCAGCATTTGAAAAGTTGTCAAGTGCAAAAGCTTTCATTATTTACATGTGTCCCATTCTCCCAGGCAGTTCTGTCTTAAAGGGTCACTGCAGAAGTTCTCAACACTTGAGTGTCACTGTGAAGAAACAACATTACTATGGTAAGTAATTTTTTCTTCAATAAACATGATATTTAAAAAATATATATTTATTTATTTTCTCCATAGAACCACACTCAACTGCCCACTCTTTCTTCCAAGGGAATCCAGAGCCAGGGCTTGTGTCTTCAGTGGCTCACCCTCTTGCATAGTGCGCCCAATTTTACAGGCAGTTGTTTCATCAGAGGGTTCAGGTTAATGCCTCTTTAGGGTCTCTCCTATACTTGTTTAGGTCCATTTGTCATTTGTTTGCCGTTGTGGGTGCTAATGCTACAAAAAAGACTATTTTAGATTGAGATGTGAGCTATTATCCGGTCTCCAACGTATTCCCTATAGTTTTCTTACACAGCTCTCCTTCTCTGTATACACTCTCCACTCTGGATCGGCCTCCCATTCTGGCAGATAGGCCTAATAACATTGCTGTGACCAGCTGACAGAAATGTAATTTGTGGCCCTTGATACACCTTCAGTATTTTTTTCTTTTGACACCACTAGCCAAGGTCCTAGTTCTCTAGGAGTTTTTTTTCTCTTATTTGATTTTTATCTTAAAAAAAAAAAAAAAGTAGGACCCTACAGGAGCCAGAACTTTTCAGGAGGGCATGTGCAGTGCTATGAGAGGGAGCTTGAAGCACAAGGCTTACCGCAGCACCAGCTCACAACTGCCTCAGTTCCTTTTTTCCCCACCAAGAGCCCATCAGTGATGATGTCGCTGGCTTTCCGGGAGTCAGAACTTCACATCTGTACAATGACAGTGTTTTTGTGCCAGTTTAGTGATTTTATTAACATATTTCTAGTCAGTCTCTCACAGCCCTACTGACTCAGTGGTCGATGGACATGGAGGACAACAGTAGGGAGCCTTCTCAGGCAAGCTCCTATTGGGGAAGGGTTCTAACAACAGGTGGTCCTGTGCTCTGGAGGAAGGACAGTCCTCCAAGAAGCATGAAAAGAAGCAGACCTATTCCCAATTACAGTCAGGTTCTCTATGCCACTCATCCTCAAGTTCTTCCTCTTCCCGTTGGAAGGGAAAGAAATGCTGCCACTCAAGGTTGCCCTCTTTGTGTTTGCCATAAGATGCTTGGTCTCCCAGAACCAGAGACCCTCACCAGTGGCATCAGCATCACAAAGGGCCTCTGGTACTAGGAGGTGGAGGTCTCTGACCCGGACCTCTCTGTCTGTAAGTGGGTACTCTGGTGCACAGTTCTGCCATTGGGCAGCTCTTATGGAATAGTGGGTACAACATCTGGCTTGTATGCTTCTGCCAGTGGAGTTAGTCCCTGGTTCTTCGTGGACAGCAGAACTGGAGCCACAGACGAGGCCCTCAAGCTGGGTAGAGCATTTGGCTCCAGCAACAGCTCCTGGGCCCTTTGCTGGTAACCGCATAGCTGACTCCTGTCCCAATGGCTGCACCCCCATTCAGTGTTACCATGATGGGATTGGCCATGGTACCATTGTCGGTTACTTAGGTGTCAGCTGGGTTGTTGGCACCAGCGTCGGTGTCGGCACTGGGTTTAGACATTTCTGGGGTTTGCCCAGCACCGGTTCCAATGCAGTCTTCAGTGCTGGGAATCTCTCTGGCACTGGATTCAGTTCAGGCTACGGTGCTGCCTCTGGCACCGACCCCTCTTCCCTTGAGGCCAGTGTAACGAAGGTTGCATTCTGGATTGGAGGGCCTATGATACCCCCCATCATCCTCCCTCTGGAGAGAATGTGGAGGGAGAACATATCTGACCCTATCCTCCTTATTTCTGAGGGCAGTGACAAAGACTCTTTCTTTGGCCTGGACTCTTCGGACCCAGGTTCTTCTGTTCCACAGGAGTATGCAACTTTCCAGGCTTTGCTCAGTAGTATGCATTCTGCTCTTGATTTTGAACCTTCTGCCACTGACCCAGGTAAACCACTCCATTTGCATGGTTAAAGGTTTCTACCATGGTGGTCAGTTTAGGTCTTCAAGGATATCTTTTGTGTCAGGCCACACCTATGAAACTATAACCGCCAACTGCTAGGACCACACAGAAACTTTCTTGCTAACAGTCTACCAGGAGCCACCCACGACAATGTCTTAAGTTGACATCTTCTCTGTGTAAGAGTGGGCGGCCCCTCTCCCTCTTCAGTTCTTTTCCTGCTGTCAACCATACTCGCCAGACTCTACGGAAACAATGATGCTACAGTTGACTGCTGAATCTTTGATTTTTCCAAGTTTTATTATCAAGTTATTATTTTTCTCACACTAGTAGTTACCACTTTATTTTAAAGTGACTGTCATTGTCATGTATGTCAATGAAAGACCCTGCTAAACTCTTCCGTTACTGCGAGTGTGGTGGAAAAATCTACTCCAGCGACAACCACGATATATGCGTATGCTGCCTCAGAGAAGCCCACAACGTTAAGGCCTGCAAGATCTGCCAGAAGTTTAATCACACTACCTGGTGAAGCCGTCAGAAAGTTCTGCAGAATTTCCTCCTCAAGCAGTGGGAAGCCACAATGGTGAGAGAGCTCCAGACGAGAAGCTCCACTGTGTCACCAGCCCATTCCTTGGGCTCTCAGTCCTCCAAGGACTAAGAGAATTCTTCAGGAAAGCACAAACACCAAGAAAGGGAGTGGAGTAAGGATAAATCTCCCTGAGTATTCTCCCGGTCGCCACTACGCTTGGCGCCAACCACTCCAACATCATCAACTGCTTTGGCAGCAACATCTCCTGTCGCCCAGACCTTCGATCCCACAAGGTCAGCTCTGACAGTGAGTCGCACCAGACCTCCCATGGCCGGTGAAGGCCCGTCAACATCAGGGCTGTCTGTACCCCCTTCAACGTTGCAAGTCCTGCCATTCAGACCTCAGAGCCCTCAAGGTCAGCTGGCAGTGAGTTCTGCTGGACCTGCTACAGCCAGTGATGGCCCGTCAATGTCGGGGCTTCAGTCACCCCTATCGATGTCGGGCCTCCAGCCACCCCCATCAATGTCGCAAGGTACCCCTGCTCTTCAGGCCACCATCAACATTCAGACGGTGCTCTTCTCATTTGTGGAAATAATACTGCACCTTATACCTCCTCATTCTATACCAGGCATGACGACGGGACCTCGCAGACCAGCCCCTGCGTCGATGTGCCCTGCTCACTTCAGGGCGTTGACATCCTCGATCCATTCCTTGCTGCCTTCAGAGCTCGTTGAAAAGGATCAGGAATACAACCCTGACCTCATATTACAAGAGGAGGAGGAGAAAGATATGGATGGGAGCCCCTCTGACAGGTCTGACTCCACCATTTCTACCAGGAGTGAGAATTCTACATTGCACACTCCAAAGTCCCTTCCTGAAGACCCCGTCTTCATCTCTATGATGAAGCAACTCTAAACTGCAATGGGGTTTGATGCTGAGGAGCAAGATGTCACTACAAGAAATGTGATAGTTTCTAGAGCTACCAGATTCTCCTCCGCTTAGTCCTCCTCTATTGGCTGCACCAGAGGATGCCACCCTGGCTGCCTGGTACAGACCAGGCCTGATCCCTGCCATGCCCAGAAAGGCAGACAAGCTGTACCAGGCCCCCTCAGGAAAGTGTTTTTTTCACAGGCAAACCTGAGGCAGATTCGGTGGTGATAAAGGCAACCCATGATAGGTCTGAGGCCTAAGCATCTCAGTTCTCTCCCCCCAGATAAAAAGTTGGGAAGACTGGACCTCATGGGAAAGAGAACCTTTGCCTCTGCCACACTAAACCTCAGAAATAGCAAATTACCAGCCCATATGGTCAAATACCAAAATACCCTCTGGAGAAAGGCTAAAGCAGCAGCCCAGTCCCTTTCAAGAGGGTCCACAGAAGCAGGAGATGCTCAAGGCCCTTCAGACTGGGGCTGACATGGATAAACACCTCTTAAGATCTACCTAAGATATTTCAGATGCCTCAGCCAGAGCAGCTGCAGCTGGCATCTGCGTAAGAAGGCATTCTTGGTTGAGTGTGTCAGGATTTGCTAGTGATGTCCAGCAATCCATTCTGAACACTCCTTTCAGAGGGTACAAGCTCTTTGGGACAGATGTGCAGGATATCCTCTCTGACCTACAATCCTCAGGAAGGACTCTAAAGTCATTCCATTCCCTCTACCATACACAACTGAAAAATAGGTGGAGGGTGCCCTTTCACTGGGCAACCAATAGACCTAGGTAACAGGCCAGGCAATAGAGCAAAAGCAGAGCAGCTTTGCTGGCCCTAACCTCCTCCTTAGGTGCCCACTCCAAAGCCCCTAGAGAAGCAGCTGTGGCCGTCGGATCTGCTTCAGCATTACTCCTTAACAGACACCCCCCGTAAAAAATCTGGAGGTGGTGGTAGGAGGTCACCACTCCCTCCACCTGAAACAGTGGAGAGAGGTTACAACAGATGCTTGGGTCCTGCGGTTAATAAAACAGCCACGCTCTAGAACTTGTGGAGCTGCCTCCAGACTTACCACAGATTCCCTCAACTTATCCTCCAGACCACATACCAATGCTACTAGAGGAAGTATGTACACTGCTGTGCAAGACAGACACAGAACCAGTTCCCTGGGAACAAAGGAATAGGGGATTCTATTCTCATTTCTTTCTAGTCCCCAAATCCACAGGGGACTTAAGGCCCATTCTGGATCTGAGGAGTCTGAATGTCTATATTCAGTACAAGAAGTTCAGGATGGTCACTCTGCAAGGTCTGCTGCCCCTCCTGCAAGAAGGAGATTAGATATGCTACCTGGACTTGCAGGATGCTTACCTGCATATCAAGGGTTGTTCCCCTCACAGGAAGTAACTCAGGTTCCTGTTTCAGTGGAGAACACTACCAGTTCAGGGTACAGCCCTTTGGCTTGTTATCTGTGTCACGGGTATTTACTAAATGTTTGGCAGTTGTGGCAACAGCTGTCAGGAGAGAGGGACTATACGTCTTCCCTTATCTAGATGAGTGGTTGCTCAAAACTCACTCCAAGGAGCAACTGTCTCAGACCCTAGCACATACCAGACAGCTGTTCAATGCCCTAGGAATCATGGTCAGTCTGTCCAAGTCAGTCTTGACCCCATGTCAACACCTGCAATACATAGGGGCAGTACTGGACAGTGATCAGGGCTTAGCCTTCGTGTCCCAGCACAGGGCAGAGCGCCTCATGGCTCAGGCCCAGCTGCTGTACAACAGCAGGTATGTCACAGCCAGAATGTTCCTGAGACTTGAGCCTGATGGTAGCAGCCATTGTCATTGTACCCCAGGCCAGGTTGCACATGAGGATCCCTCAATGGACATTAAGAATCCAGTGGGATCAGCGCACCAATGATCTAGAACAGCAGGTTCTAGTAACTTAGTCTGAAAAGTGCTTTGGTGGTGGATGGAACCCAGCAACTTGTTGAAAGGGGTTCTCTTCCTCATTCCCTCCCCTCAGCAGATTCTCACCACAGACACTTCAGGGTTGGGCTGGAAGGCACACCTTGGGCCTCATCAGATACAAGGAACATGGACCAGAGTGGAGACTTCCCTCCATATAAACATCCTAGAGATGAAGGCCGTTCTGTATGCTCTGCAAGCCTTCCAGAACCATCTGTCCCTGGGACATCTGCTGATGCATACGGATAACATCAGCGTTGTACACTCCATAAACAAGCAGGAGGGGGAACTCATTCTTACCTCCTGTGCAGGGAAGAGATGAGGGTTTGGTACTGGGCTCTAGAACTCAGTTTAAAGCTGTCGGCCATCCATGTTCCAGGTGTCCAAAACATCCCGGCAGACAAGCTAAGCCGGTTGCAGTCCAGAATGCATGAACGGGAGCTGCTGACCTTGGTGGTTGAAGAAGACCTGTTCAACAGGTGGGGTCATCCAGAGCTGGACCTTTTTGCATCCCCACTCAACTCAGAACTGCCACTTTTCTGCTCGCTCTTTCCAGGGCCTGGAGTTTTCTGGTGAGACGTGTTGTCCCTCTCTTGGAAAGGGAGGTTTCTTTATGCCTTTTCTCCCTTTCCTCTGATGCAGTGGGTGCTAATCAAGCTCCAAATGGAGGGTGCCACTCTAATTCTTAGGTGGCCCCATTTTGGCTTTGTCAGATCTGGTTCCACTTACTGCAGTGGTTGACAGTGGAACCCTCAGTACCCCCTGCCCAGTACCCCCTGCCCAGTACCCCCTGCCCCTGTGCAAGGGTTACTATCACAGGAACTGGGAACCCTGGTCCATCCGGACCTCAAGTCATTCCACCTTCATGCCTGGCTCCTGAAGATCTAGCTATTGTGAGGTTTGGTGTGTCCCCTAAGGTGGCTGATGTCCTGGTGGCTGCCAGGAAGCCCTCCACCAGGTCCACCTGCTCCATGAAGTGGCAGGAGTTTGCTTTGTGGGCTGTTTCTAATCACCTGGACACCTTCACTTACCCAGTAAATCAGATTGTAGGGTATTTATTGTCCTTGTAAGATGCAGGACTGCAATAGTCTTCTATCAAAGTGCACTTGGCAGCTGTTTCAACCTTCCCTGTGCCTATCGATGGATGTACAGTGGTCCAGCTGGAAGTAGCCTGTACATTCTTGTGAGGCAACCTGCACTTGAAACCTCCCATCTGCAATTCAGTCCCAGCTTGGGACCTGAATTTTGTGCTAGAGAATCTCACTTCAGCTCATTTTGAGCCAGCCGTGACTTGGGGCTTACACTTCCTTTCTTGGAAAGTATTAGTTGCTATTACTTCTACTCGAAGGATTTCTGAGCTGCAGGCTCTTACATGTGAGTCTCCTTATTTGATTTTCCATAAAGACAGGGTGTCTTTACAGACCATCCCTAAATTCCTTCCTGAGGAAGCAGATCCTGCTTAGGATTTAGAGTACCATCGGTGAACTTTGTCTCTGAGTTCTCTAAAAGATCTGCCATTTCTTCTGAAGAACTCTATGAGTTCAGAAGCTTAAGGTTTTTCTGTAATCTCTGTTGGTCCAATAATAGGTATTAAATCACCTAATTTGTGCATCTTGTTGTACAAGAACCAATATGGCAACAAACGTTTTCCTGAGGTAGTGTCGGAGTTTACTTTGAATCAAACTATCCACCTGCTGGCATGCCTATTGCTCCATATCTTTGATGTACTGTTCACAGAATACTCAGATATTACAGTATGTTCATTGTACGGAGGACTGCAGGAAGTCCTTGCAGCTTTTTGTTTCCTTTGCCCCTGGGAAAGAGGGCGTACTGGTTTCTAAACAGTGGCTGCCCAGATGATTGGCCAACTGTATTACTTTTTGATATAGGAAGTACTGTAAGGAACTTGGAGTTTTTGTGGCCATTCAGCCAGAGGCATGACCACTTCATTTGCCTGTTTCAGGAATGTTTCAGCTGCAGAAATTTGTGCTGCTGCATTCTGGAGTATTGCCCACACTTTTACTAAACACTACACTTTGGACATGACATTCCCTCTAGAAGAAGGGCAGGTTTTGGCCTGGCTGTACTTCAAGGCCTCCTTTGTTAAGCCTATAGCCTCCAGCCTCCCAGACTGTCTGTCTGTCTGTCAGTACTGGTTGGAACTCGTTCCATAGGCGTGGCCTGTTGCAATAGATATCCTCAAAGAAAATAGAACAGTTATGTACTTACCGTAATGGTAGATCTTCGAGAGAATCTCTTGCATCAGGCCATGCCATCCCACCCTCCGTCCCCCTTAGACTCGATGCCTCTTTGCTTTTGTCTTTCTCTTTCCAGGATGGACTACCTGTCTTTCCAGCCTTGCCTGGTAGCTGAACTTCAGCTCTCTCCTGGTTCCCTAGGGGGAGGTCCTCTGAGTATGATCTCCGGCGGGGAACTGAGTAGGAGAGGGCATGCAGCTTATATGGGGCGTCGAGCATAAGATCTGTGGGCGTCCCGGTAGACTGCTAGTAAAAAAGTTTCTGTATGGTCCTAGTGCCTGATGGCTATAGTTCCATAGGTGTGGCCTGATGAAAGAGATTCTCTTGAAGATTTACTGTTACAGTAAATACGTAACTATTCTTCCCCCCCTATTTGCCCACATTTGAAACCTTGCCTCATGCGGTCTGGAATAGACCTGCTTCTGTCCCTTCTGTCTGCAAGCAGATAGGAAATATACTGCTCCTAAGGATATACCAGTGTATGTTTCTTGACCTATAGCTGATGTGATTTCTCTTCTCGCCGAGAATGACAAAAACATTCTTCACCAAGAGGTAATACTGCACCCTATTAACAAGGAGTTGCAGAAGATTGACACAATGGGCAAGCAGGCTTTCACAGCAGCTACACTTAGCATGCAGACTGTTAGCTACCAAAGGCATTTTTCCAAATATGAGTATACCCTTTGGAGCACGCTTAAGTCTCTGTCAGAGTCCCTGTCAGATTCTGAAACTAAGCCTAGATTCTGCTGACTGCCACACACGTATTTAAGTCTAACAGTCATCAGCTCAAAGCTGCTATGGATGCCCTTGTCCTAGCAGTGTGGATTTGGTTTACTATTCACACTCGCAGTTCCACTGGAACAGTCTGATTGGCTGGACTTCTTTAAGCTAAACTCTTTCCACCACCTGGGTGGTATATCCCACAACTCTGCCCCATGACGTCAGATCTTTCTTTCCAATAGAACAGGTCACCTCTGCGGATCCCGCTTAGCATTTAGAATACCATCGGTGAACTTTGTCTTCCAGCTTTCTAAACTTATTCAAGCTCTTTCCTCAGTTCCTTTGACCCCTCTTATTGATCTTCAATGGAGCAATGGAAGTTGGGGTTCAAGTTTTGCATTTGGTGCCAGCAGAAGATGTTGGCCATAGCTCACACAACAGGTGTGTGTACTGCCTGGGCAGGCATCACAACATGGCTGAGTGTGACCTTTGTCTCAGTATACTTCCTGACTCCCTCAAGAACAGGAAGCTCTGGTTCTTGCTGGGTCAGCCTTCAGAACAGGATCCGAAGGACCATGCTAAGGGCCGCAAGAAGGCCTCTGTTCCAAACAGGTCTGCCCAACAGCTTGCAGCCTTCAAGGCACAAGTGGTGACTGCCACAACAGGCACCTTCTCGGTCTCGGCACTGCTACCGACTGGGGCCAGTGTCTGAGGGTCATTCAGAAGAGGCTCACGGGATATGTGTTTGACCTTCCAGACCCTGGGGGAAAGCCCTGCCCACCGTGGTGCTAAGCACAAGCACTGCCAATGGCGGCCTTTGGACCAGAATGGATCGCAGTCCTTCTGGTCTCTTGACTTGCCTGACTGCTTGACGGTAGTAAAGTGCCCCTCGGTCGAGGGGAGGGTCAGGCAGGTCGAAGGCTCTTCAGTTGCCCCATTGAGCCAGTTAACCTCGACTCCAGTTGAGCAGACTGCTGAAATTTTCGTCTAGCCTGTCGACCAGTTGTCAAGCGAAGTTGAAGATTAGATCCCGCAGACCTCAGTGATCCTGGTCCTCACTCAGGAGACTGTCCAGTCGGTATCCCCATCTGGGCCTCACCAGGAGCCACCTCCACCAGCAGTCAAGCCTTCCACACCCATACTGCTTAATGTGGGCAAGAACTGGTATGCCACAATCAGCTGGAAGGTTCCCATCACCGTTGATCATCTGGTTGATGGTCAAGATCTCAGTCAAGGCATTCCTGCTCTCGATCCCACTTAACTGGGAGGCATCACCTTCAATGCTTCTCAACTGCCTCATCCTCTGGTAAGGAGGGACACTGTCGCAAAACTGCTGTGGTGCCATGAGAAGCTACTATGACAACAGTGGGCCATCACGGGGCAGGGTAGGGCTCTACCTCTTGGATCTCCAGTCCCCTGGCAGTTACCAGTGGCACTCACACTGTTTCACACTTTGCAGGTGCTTCCCACAACTGCTTCTCCACCTCTACAAGAGGAGCTGCCACCACCACCACAGCCAATGGTGGGCGCTTCACCCAAGGATTGCCTGTTCGGGCGCTGGCTTGCCATGCCAGTTGTTGGTGCAGACCACCCCGGGGGAGGATACCTGGGTGGTCCATTGTGGGCAGCAGTTGAGGGCCCTTTTTGAGGAGTCCTTGGACGACACAGACCATGAGTCCATGGCCTCCTTTAGGACTCCTTGACTGAGGTTTGGTCAAGGAGCTGTCCACCGAGCATGGCCCCGTGTCCTTTGGGTCATTTCCCCACCTAATCTTGGAGTCTAGGTTGATCCTGCTAGAGCCAGACCAAAAATGGGCTAAGTACCCTTTCATATACATTTTGGACCAGGAGGATTTCCCAGGGGTTGCCTTCCTCATGACAGAAGTCATACTGGGACCAGCCCTGGAGCGTTGGCAGCATCCAGCATTCTCCAGCATCCTCTGCCTATATGGTCCACAAGTATGCAGTCCCTATTGTGTCCCTTTCTGGGTTCTTGGACCACCCTTGTGCAGAGGGCTGGTCACCAGACTCAGTGTTCTGCAAGGACGGACACCAGGGGGACAGGGACAAGCCTCCAGAAGGCAAGTCCTGTAAGATCGACCCCGCCAACAAAAAGATGTACACTGTGGCATCCTTGTGCCTTAATTATGCCATGACAATGGCCAATTTCAATCACTCCCTGATGGGAGTCTTTGATACAGTTCTCCTTCACCTTCCTACTGATCGGCAGTTGATGGTAATGATCATCAGAGACCTGGGTCAATCGCTGGCTAAACACCAGCTTCAGACAGCCTTGGACATGGGCTGTTCATGTGCCTGTGCCATGACAGCACCATCTCCATGTGTATCAGGACTTGGCTTCATCAGTCCATCTTTATGGCAGACACCTAGCACCAGCTGGCAGATGTCCCCCTTCTTGGGCACCGACCTATTTGGCCCTGGGATTGAAGGACATTTCATCCATATTGAGAAATTCAGTGCCACCCTGGATTCTGCGACATCATCCCAGAAGAACACGAAATAGAAGCCTAAGAATTAGGCTTTCCAGTATCGGTCCTTTCAGCCACAGCCTTTTCTGCAGCAGTCCCAACAGCGGCAGTACCAGGCCTGGCACCCCAAGCCCAAGTCCGGGGGCCAGGGTCCTAAGAAGAAGGACAGGGGCAGTGTTGCCCCTCCAGCCATAGCCTCCAGTGCCCCCACCACAGTTTCCCAGTGGTGGGTTGTGGGTGTCACTCCTCCACCTGTCCTGCCCCTATCTGCACTCCCTGACAGAGGTTGACTACATCAGTTCTTGCTATGCTAGTCCACTATCACAGCGGACAAGTAGGTGTTGGACATAGTGGACAGAGGGTTGCCTGTGGTCTTCAAGGCTGTCCTGCCTTACTGCCTCTGTGGGCCTCAGGAGTCCAGAGTGTCACAGAACACACTGTCCACCCTTCAGGAGGACATCACTCAGCTGCTCGCAAAAAGGGCAACAGCCTGTGTCCCAGATGCACTGGCTAGTCAAGGTTACATGTCCAGGTACTCCTGGTTTCAAAACAGATGGAGGACTGGTGCCCCATACTGGATCTGCACGGTCAGAACCAGTTCATGCAGAAGTGCAAGTTCCAGATGGTCACTCTGAATCAGATCATTCTGTCACTGGAGCAGAATATGTGTTTTTTCTCTCTAGACCTCCATGATGTATTTTTCCACATCCCAGTCTGTCAGTCCCACCACTGGCACCTCTGATTCAGAGTGGAAGAAGTCCTGTACCAGTTCCAGGTCATGCCCTTCAGCCTCTCTCACTGTCCAGAGTTCTCACCAAGTGCATGGCAGTGATGGCTGAATTCCTGCAGTGCCTAGGGATCAGAGTATACCTCTACCTGGACTAACTGTTAGCTGCTCTGTCCAGAGAGACCTTGGAGAGGTCCAGAGATCTGGCTGCTCAGTCTTGCTAAGAACTGGACCTGTTGGTCAACCTGGACAAGTCCAAACTGGTACCCAGGGTGATTAAGTTCATCAGGGCAGAACTAGACTCCCTGCAAGCCAAGGCCTGCCTCACTGCAGACCGGGCACTGGATCCTACCTCCTTTGCCCCATTATTTCAGATTGGGCTCTTGTAACCTGCCCAGGATTTCATGTGACTGCTGGGGGATAAATGGCATCCTGCACCAGTGAGGTCCGTAGGGCATGCTGGTGGATGTGTCACCTCCAGTGGGAGTTGGGCCGTCAGTGGTTCCAGTGCCTAGGTCACTTGGCCCAGCCAGTCTTGGTGACCCATCCAGTGGTGGCTGATCCCAGAACACCTGGAGGAAGGAATCCCATTTGTCTGCCCAGAACCAACCATCACACTCATGATAGACGCATCTCTGGTGGGATGGGGTGTACACCTGGGAGACCACAGAGTCCATGGGTTCTGATCACCCCATAACTGTGGTCCAGAAGAGAAAAGGGTTCAGCACTCACTTCAAATTTACAGAAAAACACTAAAAAGCTGTTTTATTATGCTGCAAGCATAATTTATTGCAAAATCCTAATTGTGCGAAACAAGCAAGTGCATAGTTCAACAAACAAGAGGACCCACTGGAGCCCCTAGCGTTTCATGCCTAAACGCTCCTGGTGCTTTGCCAAGGTGTGGGGTCCCCTGCTGCCAGCTCAATTTATAGCCGGCCAACTTTAAAGGAAAAGTGCACACTCATATTTTGTAAATTTTATTTGTTTCCATTTCAACAGACAACTCTTTTCATGTAGCTGTTAGGGATATAGGTGATTGCTTTATTTTCACTGTTCATACTAGTCCCTGTAACTATCTTGTGGGGGGTCTTCATATTCTGATTGTTGAAATTTCATTGTCCCTGAGTGCTGCATTAGTATATGAGAACATGTTGGGTCAGCACCCTTTAGATTCCACAGTCACAGTATGCCTGTCTGCTTAATAATAGTTCAACAAAACAAGTTGCAGCAAGGTGTGAAATACCACATTTACCTTCAGCTAACTTTGCAAACTGAGTTGTAATGCAGGGTTTTTCCAAGTAGGGTTGGACTGTCTCCTGAATTAGTGTATAGCAGTGCATGGAGACAAGGCAGCAACACACAAACCCCAAAGGTGTTCGAGTTGTCATTCAGTTAGTGGGCTATTACATATCTGTCCAATGTACTGTAAGACATACAAATCACTAAAGCAACCAACGCTGATGTATTACACCCATGGGCATGTATTTACTAAATTATCTATTTACGTGGCTCTCAACATGGACATTTATCAGAAGAACACAAGATAGGGCAACAGTTTCTGAATAAATAATGTGTCCGTGAATGTAGCAGTGCTACACAAAGTGGCAGTGGCTATCCATATTGATCACCTGACTGAGGAAAGAAACAATATCTAGAGAATAAAGTATGGGGTGGTGTGTATAATCAGATTTTGCTCACACCCGAGTTGTGGGATGCTACATAAACCCCAAGGGTGAAGCCTGAGGGGTTTATGAAATGCATCCCACAATAAGGGTGTGTGTAAAACTGAGTTTTACACACCACCCCATATTTTATTTTATATAATTGCTGGGGAGTGTTTTCTCTCCACAGCAACTATATAAATAAAGATATTTCAAGTTCAAGTTTAAGTTTATTGCAGGAAAAAGCTCCATTGAGCAAGCTCATTCACAAGGAGGTCCTGGAACACATACACAGACATAAAGACACTACATACAAGGTATCGTTACAATAGAAATTCAAGTGCTTACGAAGTTCATTAATGGCAAATTCATGAATGGATACAACCATATATGGCAGAATTCAGGAAGTAACATCGGCTTCATTATCAGCTAAGCTAGATGCATTCAAAGAAATAGTTTAGTGTGCAGGGATGGAGGAGAAAGCATAGGAGGGCAGGTAGAGTTGAGGATTAAAGACAAGAGGAGAAGGCTGGGGGTTAGGAGAGTAAGGGGGAGAAGGATGTAAATAGGAGTTCTAGAGGAGAAAAAAAAGGCAGAATAAGCAAATCTGGGTATCAAGTCATTGGCACTTTACTTTTTGCTACTTATATACTATGGTCCCGGGTAGGGCCGAGCACAAGCAATCAGAACATGGGTAACTTACATAGGAGTGAGGGCGGGGCTTTAGTGGCAGCTACAGGTATCTTTTATTTTGGATGAAGCCAATGCTTTGTAGAGATTAATTGAGACAGTGCTGGTTAGTTTCAGTACAGATTGGAGCTGGTTCCATAGGGTAGGAAGGGAGAATGAAATGGCTCGATGGCCAAATGTAGTACAAGTTTGTAGGACGACAAACAGGATGAAGTTTGATTTCCTAAGTGAATATGCACTACGGGAGATGCGAATAAGAGACGTTATATAGCTCGGCAGTTTGTGAAGAAGTATCTTGATGGTCCAGATCCCAGCATGGGGCAAGCGTCTGATGACAAGTGACATCCAGCCAACAGCTGAGTACAGGTCGTAGTGGTGGGTTCTGTAGGAGGAACTGGTGATGAACCGTATAGCATGGTGATAGAGAACGTCCAACGTATTTAGGCTACAGATCGCAGTGGAGGCGTAAATGAAATCACCATAATCAAGTAGGGGAAGAAATGTGGCCAGTACAAGCCTGCTTCGGGTAGCAAGAGGGAAGAGAGATCTATTTCTAAAGAAAAACCCTAGCCGTGTTTTTAGCCTCCTAGATAAGTCTTCAATGTGGTCATTGAAAGAGAGCTTATTGTCTATCCAGAAGCCAAGATATTTAAATTTAGTAACGACTTCTAGTGGTTCTCCCAGTGAGGTAACTATAAAGTTCTTTGGAGGCAAGGGGGGGGATACTGATAGAAAGACTACTAGGAAAAAAAATAATTGCCTTGGTTTCTTGGCGTTTAAAAGGAGCTTAACTTTAATAAGATTAGTTTCAAGTTGGGCAAAGTTGGCTTGCAAAACTTCCTTAACTTCCTCTAGAGTTGTGCCAGAGGTGTATAATACAGTGTTATCAGCGAAGAAGTGAAGACTGGAGTTCATTATGTGAGAGTCAAGGTCATTGATATATATAGAAAAAAGAATCGGTCCTAAAATAGAGCCTTGGGGGACTCCCCTAGCAATTGGGAGGGAGGCTGAGAGGAGACCATCTGCTTTGACTTTCTGCATCCTACCAGAAAGGTAACTGGTGAACCATTGTACTGTAGTTGGAGTAGCTCCTAGGTTAATAAGGCAGTTGATTAGGAGGAAATGGTCAACAGTATCAAATGCTTTACTAAGATCCAAGAAAACTGCACCGGTGATCTTCTTGGAATCCATCACAGAGATCCAGTCATTAGTGACCTTAGCCAGAGGAGTGACAGTGCTGTGGATAGACCTGAACCCAGATTGGGCAGGGTTTAGGAAAGAGTGGGATTCAATATGTTGCTTCAATTGATTATAGATTAGCTTCTCAAGAACTTTGGAGAGGATAGGCAAGATGGAGATAGGCCTGTAGTTGTTTAAATCAAAGGGGTCTCCAGATTTGAAAAGAGGGAGAATGTGAGCTGATTTCCAGCAAGATGGAACTGTGGCAGAAGTAATGGATAGATTGAAAATATGAAGGATAGGGCCAGAGAGATGAGCAGCACCTAGTCTTAGGAAAAATGGTTAAAGTCCATCATCCCTGGCACTCTTCAGAGCCACGGACTGGTCAGGTTTCATTGCGGTCCAGTCATGGTAAAAACAATTGCTCATTTTGTTC
Source organism: Neoceratodus forsteri (assembly GCA_016271365.2). NCBI lineage: Eukaryota > Metazoa > Chordata > Ceratodontiformes > Ceratodontidae > Neoceratodus > Neoceratodus forsteri. The sequence continues at coordinate 495,585,425 of JADMNL010000022.1, forward strand.
CTGTTTTTTTTCCCCCCACTTGCCCAGCTGATGTAAAAAAAAATGTTGGCAAGTGTTTTAAAAATAATTTACCACTGCTAACTCTGAGTGTGACGAACAGTGTAGAGCTGAGGAATGGCAGCCAGCACCGAGGAGTGAAGGATCGATGGCTGCGCATGCTCAGGGCGACAGAAACCTGGCGCGTGTTCGCCATTATAGCCTGCAGGTTATAATGGTGAATTATAACCAGGTCTCTCCATGTAAAAAAACACTCCCCAGTTAATATCCAAACAATAGTCATTAGTCATTATCCACACATGTAATTGTTATATTTGTATCGGGCAGTCATTGTCTGTCCCTCACAATGTCCACTTGAAGTATCAGCTTGCAAGCTATACATAAAACAACATGTCTCTGGCAATGGCTTGGCCAACACTGTCACGTACTTTGTCCCATCAATCCCCCAACACAACTCACACGTTTGAATGGAAGAATGTATATAATATGGAGCATCTACTACAATAGTCCATGTCACTGCCGTGCAGCACCATATAACGTATCACTGTTTGTACCACAGTACTAATGCAGAGTATGAACTTGTTGTATTGGGTAATGACAGTCACAAACATCACGAAGCCACCACCATTAAACATCGATACAGTCGGCATTCATCGGGTAGATCGTGAAACATCCGTAATGTCACAGTATGCACCGTTGACATTCCATCTATAAAACATACTGGCAAATGAGGGAAAATGTAGTAAAATCACAGTAGTCAAAAATGCTCTGGGGGTGAACGAGCATGTCAGAGAGGAAATCTGGACAGGTGCTGCTCAATAAGATCATTGGTATGTCATGGTGGCACAGATGCAATTGAAGGTTGAATTCCTTGAGGATCCTTGTCAGCAAGTATTGTATGTGCAGTCACAGTGGTGTTTGTGCTCTCTTTCATATGCAATACTTGTTTCATCATGTCAGGGATATAGGCATAGTTCTTTTGTGTCTTCTTTGGCACTACTGTCCATCTTGCACTTTTCTTTTTAAACAGGCGACGGTACCCAATGGTAGAGTGACTTGGCAGATATTAATGATTGCAAGTGAATACAGAAAGAAATTGCTTTGTAATTTTGGTAACCACATTGTCTGCAACATCAGATGATTGACATGCTTTGGTCCAGTGCAAGAATATCTATTGCAATTCCATTGCTTTATGGCGTGAGCTACTACTTATGCCAAAGCACTACATTGTGTGATGCCAATTCTCTGCAGCACAAGACTTGATGGGATCCATCAAGGCATGGTAATATATCATTAATTTGATGGCATGGATGTCATTGTGTCAAGTAATGTGCAGTGTCAGATTGGTACTAGACAGTAATGCATGATATAAGGCACTATACTGAAGTGGATATCAAGCTAAACAGGGAAAGACTGAGCACGTGCTCAAGATGTAGAACTGGAAAAAGGGAGACTGTCATGTTGTAACACCAGTGCTGTACTGTTACATAAGCAATTCAAAGTAAACAATGTATTGTAAACAATCACATTTTCACTCTTCTGTACATTGGCGTCCGAACATAATGACAGTCAATATTTTACAGAGTACTCTACAGAACTGTAGCCAAAAACATTGGTAGCTGAACAAATGCTCTATGTGTGTAGGAATGTCTAGTCATGGTAGGAGAAAGACTGTGTATTACAAAATGGCCCATAACCCACATTGTTCAATTTGTGTGACAGTTTCCATGTTAAGTACCAAAGTGGCAGACATGTAGAGCTGGTTAAGGCAGAGCAGACTTAAGCCTCACACGAGCATAGTGCCTGGCACTGCTTGGCTCGCCCTCTGTAAGCAGTTAACAGCCATGGGCAAGCAGACCTAGTCATTGGCAAAGTAAGCATTTTTGTCTGACTGAGCAGTTAGTGTAGTGTCATAAACATGCAACTGCTATGTAGAAAACAACATGCAGTAGCCATGGCTGTGCTCGTATTTTGGCTCATAGGGTCCAGCCTTATCTCTGGTCTGGCTCTGGCTTATCTCTAGGTAAACAAAATCCTGGCTTGGCCACTCCTAGACATGTGACAGTTCATGTGACAATGGGCGGTTGATCACATTTAGTAGGACACCATTACATTATGAACAATGGGAACGCATGGAAGGATGCAACCGAGCTGCTGACAAGTGACAAGGTGAGTAACAGAAAACCTGTGCTAATGATGAGTATAGGTCACCACATGGCATAGATCAAAATAAACAGAATTTTGAAATACATACACCTGCTGTCCTTGCTGGTTACACAGGTGTGGACACTTCCGATGATGGTTGTAGTTGAGTGCTGCCAAATAGTTTCATGGATGGTACACAGGAAATGTGTATGAGCAGCACTTTGCAGCATACATGAGAATGTGCTGCTGGAACTGTTCCAGTTCTGCTGCGCTCCTACAGGAAAAGGACAATGACTGGAAATTGTAAGTATAACAGAACAATAACTCGCACTTTTTGTTCTGTCTGGGGTGTGCTGTCAGTACTGCCTGAATCAAAGGTAATACTGAGTAGAGTAGAGTATAAGAAACGATTGTTGAGCATCACTTTTCTTAGCTTAGCTTAGTATGTGCCACTCAGCTTAATATGTGCCACTGAGCCAGCCACCAGCCATGGTTTATCTCCAACACGTTCAAGGTCGTTATGGCTGCACCGTGTCTGCCCCATTCCATATCCCATTTGCCACTCATGTTCATCAACTACATGGTGAATTACTCCTGCCCAGTGGCCCCTTACATTTAGAAATGGGTTATGTGAGAGATGACTTGATTGACAGTGAATGAGCATTACATGGTCAAGAAGTTTAGGTTGCAACTGAGTACCATGAAGTCTTCATATGTAGTGGCTTGCTGACAGTCTCCATATCACTCTGCATCCATGTTGCTGGCCAGCCTACAGAGTGAAGTGTTTGGTGAGCACCAACTGTGATAACTGTTTCAGAAACTTCTTCAACATACTGCTTGTCTGCATTTATAACATGTACTGTATCTTACTGTCATGATATGTTTACCAAGCTTCTTTGTACAATGCAAAATATCAAAGGAGTGCTTGATGGCAGTTTACCGAGTACCTTTAGGGACAGGAACAAAAATAAATAAGAATCGATATCATCAACAGTATGAATTAATGAACAATGCAGACCAGGTAATGAACTTACACATCAAACGTGTGATTTGTGGATGAGCATCGGTGACAATCTCCTCTACTACTACACTGTTATTCAAAAGAGTATCCATCTATCATTGAAATCCCAATTTCTCCATGTTTGTGAACTTAAGTGCAGTTTCCCTCGTCTACCACCTTGATCAACAGAATCTCTTTTGTGTCCAGATCCATACATATTTACGAACAGTACTGCACAGAATGGCCAGGACTATCCATGCAACCATCACCTGGTCGTATTAGAAATAGTAACAATGTTGGGATAGCCATGGACATGCAGTGAAGGAAGTTACTTTCACAAATAAAAAAAGGTTTTGTGTGACATACCCATTATAATGACAGACTTGTTTGCACGTGCTTCCCACATTTTGGACTCCTAATACTGCAACACATGTTCAATGACTGGCAATATGTAGAGTCTTTGAAAGTGAAAGAAAGATGACTCCCTGATCATCGGCAGATTAAGAAAATGTGCGAGAAGTACCTTTTTTTTTTTTCATGTTTTTGGTCCAGCTCCCTACCATTTCAGAGCTCATCTGCCCGCTGCTCCCATGCCCAGGCTTACCCACCCTGGACAGGGCCACCGAGGGAGCTTCCCACTCGAAGACATTATGGGCAAGCCCAGGACTGCCCCCGGGTGAGCCATGAGCAGGACCCCTGGTGGGCACCAGTGGCAGGGCGGCGGTTAGAGGAGTTACCATGCTGGGAGATGGCATTTTTTTTTTTGTGAGGTTCTTTTTCTGAACATTCAAGTGCCGGTCGCTGCGGTACTCCCAGCTTCCGCCAGGGGTCCATCAGGTGCCAGACACACTCCCTTCCCTCCCCCAGGAGAAGGGGAGCAGTCCTCTAGATGCTCCATCCTTCTCCCCCCAGCTGGTCCTCCGACACCCTGGGTCCGTTCCCGAACCTGGATCACTAGCGTCGCAAGCAGAAATCCAACCACTGTGTCGATGGGCCTGTGAGAAGTGCAATTTTTACCATAGTTATTGCCAGACATTAGTATGGCACTTGCCGTCATTAGATCACCAGAATTAAAACTATGCTTAAGCTGTGGCTGGCTTGACCATTTATATGCTAGGTGAGCATCTGGGCACATCTGAAAAGGAAATGCATAGATGTAAACACCATAACAAGTACAGCATAACGACAATGAACAATGCATTCTTAATTATTCAGTTTCAAGATCCAAACTCATAGTAAGGTAAAACAGGTGCCAGTTGTGCATGAAGAGACCAGTAGTTCCATTCCACAGGTTCACACCACTCCAGTCTGCACATCCTTGCTAATTCCATTATGTTTTTACTGTACACCATGTACATGGGCTGCTGTCCAACCATCTTGATGAACTCACTTGGCTTGATGTGGTTGCCAGTGGTACTGGTTGCCTTTTTGTTGTCTGTATTTTGATTATAATTCTGACTTAATGGAAGTTCCATCTCTTCATCCTCAGTGGATGCTATGGGGCAGTCATCATAGATCTGTAGACTATGGAGTTTTTTTAGAAAGATAATGCCGTAACAATTGCGATAAACACTATTTAATATGAAATTTGTACTTACAACATCTGTCTAAATTAGTAGAGATAATGCAGCATACCTTTAAGACATGTTGGAATCCTGCCCCTCGAAATTACTGTCAGAATCACTGATTACCATACAACCATGTGGGTGATCCAGTAGATCCTGTCAATTTAGTCTGTGAAAAGACAGACAACATCAATATACTTTTGGCTACGAACTTACATGAGATGCAAACAGACACTATGTGATTGAAACACACACACATACATAGAGGTGGGCATATATAAGAAGGGCGAACAGTTGTTTCTTTTCTCCATGTATCCATAATATCTTGCCATGTCACAAACACCACTGCATGATAGTGGCTCCACGTCTGGCAATTGATTTTCAACATCACTGGAATGCAGCAAATGGTGTTATAAGAAGGGTGCATCATAGCGACATCCAAATACGATGATATAGAGAATAACGGATAGGTGAGCGTGTTCTGGATTTTTTTATTCCGAGGTGTGTGATGACCCATAAAACCCTATGCGGTCGAGAGGTTTATAGGATCATCACACCGAGGGCATGTGAAAAAAATCCATGACATCAAACTTACCTATCCTTGGTTTTTTTTGTAATTGCTGGTGTGGAGGTTTAGACTATATTTCTTTTTTTAAACTTTATTTTTATTTTTTATCATATATTGTGACAATATATATGAAGCACATAATGAACAGTCCCTAAAGAAGTGCAGCACCTTTGGGGATAAAATTCCCCTATAATACAGGATAGTAAAATTGCATCTACTATATTGTGTTACATCATGTGAGGGTATGTTCTTATTACTATCAAAAGAGAGTCCCAAATATGCCGTAGGAATGAGCCAATGAACTACATGGCGAGCTTAACATTATAGGATTGTCCATCATAGGTGCCATGTAAATACCTTAAGGTGATAATACAGATTCTAAAATATAAACATCTTGCAGCAGAAACATTTAACAGTCACCATTAAACATTTTAAACCTAAACTGAGAATTACTTCACTGAGAAGCCAACTACGTAGATAATATGTTGTTCCCCCCTTAAATGCTTTAGCCCTGTAACAAAGCTCCCCTTCACTTGAAACCAACATTTAAATAAATTAAACTAAAATTACTATGGGGTAATGTGTTAAATTTCAACCACTGTTTAGAGGAACATCAAAATATGACTTATAATAACCCATTTTAAATTTAGCCCCAAAACATACAAAGCAGGCAAAGAAAATTAGTCATTAGTTAGAGTCACTTAGTGAAAAGCTGATCATCTTCTAAGCATAAAAAGGGGCAGAGGAGATCAAAGGAAAGCACAGAGTCACTTATCTGAAAAGTTTAGAGTCAGATCTAAACAGTTTGTATACGAGTGCCTCCTGTTCAGGTATCTCCATCAGAGTCGTCAGAAGGGGCAGCTTCTTCGTGGTGTCTGGAGACTGCAGCCATACACACAGCCCATTTCCCTGCATCAACCGGATCTGAAAAAAGAAACACCTTCCCCTTGATGTGTAATCCGGAGCCTTGCTGGGAAAATCATGGAGTGAACTATCCCAGCATCTCTCAAAGTCCTTTTCACCCCATCAAAACGTTTACGCCGCTGGCAGGTAGAATAGCTGATGTCAGGGAAAAAATAAACATGTTGTGCCTCCTGCATTATAGGGCTTGCCTTCTGAGCATGCCTGAGGATCTGATCATGGGAGCCCACTCCCGATGTGACGATCATCAGTATCATGGGTTCCTCCAAATTTTGGGAATGGCCCCTGGGATTAATTCTGTAAGCCTTCTGTATGTCCCATGAAATATCATCCCCTTCTGGAACGAGCTTTACTGTCAGCCATTCTTGTAAATATATAATGGGATGATCTCCCTCACTCCCTTCTGGAAGGCCTAGAATCTGAACATTCCCAGAGCGAGCTTGATTCTCTAGGGCCTCTAAACGTGCAAGAAGATGTTGGTTTTCCTTCACCACAAGGGTGTTGGTGGTAGTATTAGAATCCATTTGCCGTCGGACATCATGTAGCTCTTTTTTAAGGACATCCACGGCGTTTTCCACAACCAGAACCCGACCATTAAAGTCATCCACCTTTTGACTTAGGGTGGAGACTGAGGCAATGAGATTTTGGAGTTTCTGCTCCAATGAAGCAATGTAATGGTTTCTTGTGAACCGGTTTCTGCATCGGCCTGCTGTACAGATTGAGATCGCGAGGCCCTACCTGATCCTTTGCTTCTATCCACTCCGGCCTGCGGCTGTTCTTTTTTCGGGTTGCCCATTTTGTTATTTTAAGGTTGCCCAGTCCAGTGGTAGCACTAAAATTAACTTTGCTTGGTGTAACATAGCGATTTTAAGGCAAAATAGAGGAGAATTCTCAGGAGCTCAATAAACTGCAGCTTCTCTGCTCGGGCTCCGCAGTGCCCCCCCCAACTCGATGTTTAGACTGTATTTTTAGCAGCTTGAAAGAAAATATGTTTTTTAGCTAGAGTGCAGTTTTATTTTTGAAGAAATTGAACTGTACGAGAATAAAACACAGTTGAAAATACTGCAGTTGAAATACTTTTTGTGAAACAATGGAATGCAACCGTTTTAAAGTCTTTTCTTTGGGGAATGTCATATTAACCTGATTTCGGGTTATTATTGCTTTTGGAGCATAATAACCTGAAATCCAGTTGATACGCATTTTTAACAAAATGGTAATCCGGTTGATATTTATGGTCACCAGTAATTATAGTATGATAAAAATCCATTAGAGTTAATAAATAAATGTATGTATTTTGCACATTATTTGCAATGGGTAATCAGTGTTCATTGGAATTTCTCATGAGTAAGAGGTATCCTGGCACACTGTCATGTTTGTGTCCCCCCATCAAAACGGTACACGAGATGTAAACTATATGCTAAATAATAAGCCCCAGTAAGCTACAGCATCACATGGTTGTACCTGGAGCTACCAGAAAGAATTCAGTAGAATGACATTGCATGCACTACAACTAGCAGTAATCAAAAAGACAAAGCACGGCTGGCCTGGTGGTGCTGAGGGTTGAGGCACTGGACTCCACACCTCACACTACGCTGGCGACTTGTGTTCGGGAACGAGCATGGGTCGCCTGGGGTTGGCAGGGTTGGGGAAGGATCGAGCGTCCGGAGGACTGCTCTTCTTCTCCAGAGAGAGGGGGGACATCAGCAGTTGGCACGTGGCTGCCCCCTGGTGGAAGCTGGAAGGCAACACCACCGATGCTGCAGAAGTAAGGGGCAGGAGGAGGCAGACGCCAGGATGAGCGCATACGGAAGCGAGCGCACTCCATCTACTGGCATCATTGCACGCCTCCTCCAGCAGGGGAACCACTCCAAGAAAAATTCCCCGGCAGCATGAAGGCAGCTCGCCGGCACCAACACTGTCCTGTGTAAGTCAGCTCCCTCCTGGGTCCACCCTACTGGTCTCCGCGGTGGTGGGGTACATAATCGCCATGAAGTGACCGGGGAAGGGTAGTGGCGGGGAGGTCAGAGCTCTGCCCAGGACCGGGCGGCAGCTGGCCTAGCTGGCTAGATCTGGAGGGAGGGAGGAACCAAAGGCACAACCTCCCCCCAGCCGTGGAAGTATAAATAAATAATCTAAAAAAAAAGGACAAAGCACAGTAGTTTTTGTTATGCCAGAAATAATGAGAATTCAGGTAGTATAACATTTGCATTATGAGCCATTAGTGCACCGTACCTTGTATGTTGATTTATTTACTGTTACGGTAACTTATTACGTAACTGTACTATCTTCACTCAGGGTCTGTCTAGCATCAGGTCACAAATATGGAACAAGTCCAAAGCAGTTAAAGACAGAGAGACAGTCTGGGCAGATGGGGGCTATAGGCCTAAGACAGGAGGCCTTGAAGCACAGCCAGGATGAAACCTTCTCTTCATGTAGAGGCAATGTCCAGACTGTAGTGTTTAGTGAAAGGGTTAACAGTACTCCAGGTTGCAGTAGCACAGGTCTCTGCAGCTAAAACATTCCTGAAACAAGCAACTGAAGTGGCCATGCCTCTGGTTGAATGACTACAAACAACACCAGGAAGTTCCTTACCATTCTTCGTATAACAAAAAGTAATACAGTTAGCCAACCATTTGGACAGACACTTTTGAAACTATTAACACCCTCCTTATCAGGGGCAAACAAACAAGCAGCTCTGAGGACTTCATGCAGTTCTTCATATGGTGTGTATAGTAACGCAGAATTCTATGTACATCTAAGGTGTAGAGAAATGCTTCCCCTGGATTGGCATGCTCTGGATAATAAACAAGCAGGTGGATGGTTTGATTTAAGGTAAACTCAGACACTACCTGAGGAAGAAACTTCAGATTCGCATGCAAGGACACCCTGTCTTTGTGGAAAATCAAATAAGGAGGCTGACACATCAGAGCCTGAAGGTCAGAAATCCTTCAAACAGAAGTAATAGCCACTGAAAATAATGCTTTGCACAACAGAAAGCGTAGCTTGCATGTCGCAGCTGGCTCAAAAGGAGCCAAAGTAAGTTTCTCCAACAGAAAATTCAAGTCCCAAGGTGGGACTGGATTGCAGATGGGAGGCTTCAGATGGAGAATGCCTCAAAAAAGTACAGGACACCTCTAGCTGTGCCACCATATGGCCATCAACGGGCACATGGAAGGCTGAAATGGCTGAGAGATGCACCTTAATGGAGGAGTATTGCAGGGCAGAATCTGAGAGGGTCAGCAAGTACTCCAGAATCTGATTCACTGGACAAGAGAAAGGGTCCAAATGATGGGAAGCTGCCCAGAGAACAAAGCACTTCCACTGCGTGGAATAAGTTGCCCTGCTGGAAGGCTTCCTAGCAGCCATCAGGGCATCAACCACCTTTTGGGAATACCCCAACCTAGCCATGGCTATATCTTCAGGAGCCAGCCATGAAGATGGAGTGACTTGAGGTCCGGATGGACCAAGGTGTCCTGCTCCTGTGATAGCAAACCTTTGCACAGGGGCAGAAGCACAGGCAGTTCCACCGCCAGCTGCTGCAGCAGGGGGAATCAGATCCAAAGAGGTCAGATGGGGGTGATGAGGATCAGAGTGGCCCCTTCCATCTGGAGCTTGATCAGCACTCTCTGGAGTAGAGGAAAGGGGGAAGGTATAGAGGAACCTCCCTTTCCAAGAGAGGGACAACATGTGTCACCAGAAAACTCCAGGCCCTAGAGCGAGCTAGCACAAATGCGGCAGTTTTGCATTGAGTGGGGATGTAAAAAGGTCCAACTCTGGATGACCCCACCTGTTGAACAGGTCTTCTGCAACCGAGGTCAGCAGCTCCCACTCATGCATCCAAGACTGTGACTGGCTTAGCCTGTCCGCAAAGACGTTTTGGATGCCTGAAATGTGGACGGACGATCGTTCTAGACCGTGTTCTAGAGCCCAGTACCAGACCCTCACCACTTTCCGACACAGAAGGTATGAATGGGTCCTCCCTTGTTTGTTAATGTAGTGCACTACACTGATGTCCATCTGCACCAGCAGATGGCCCAGGGACAGATGGGCTGGAAGGCTTGTAAAGCATACAGAATGGCACTCACCTGTAGGACGTTGATGCGGAGGGCAGTCTCTACTCTGGACCACGTCTCTTAAGTCTGTTGAGGCCCCAGATGAGCTCCCCAGCCCAACCCTGAAACATCTGTGGTAAGAATCTGCTGAGGGAAAGAATTGAGGAAGGGAACCCCTTTCAACAGATTGCTGGGTTCCATCCACCATAGCAGCACCTTTTTGACGGGAGAGGAGACTAGAACTTGCTGTTCTAGGTCGTTGGTGCATTGGTCCCACTGGACCCTCAGTGTTCACTGGGGAATCCTTATGTGCATTCTGGCTAAAGGAATCATGACAATTGCTGCAGCCATCAGACCCAGGAGCATTAGGAAGGTTCTGGCTATGATATATTTGCTGTTGTAAAGCAGCCAGGCCTGAGCCATCTGGTGGTCCACTCTGTCCTGCGGCAAGAGCACAAAGCCCTGAGTCATGTCCAGTACCACACTGATGTACTAGAGGCACTGGCAAGGGGTCAAGACTGACTTGAGCAGATTGGCCATGATTCCCAAGGCATGGAACAACTGCCTGGTACACTCTTAGGGTCTGGAGCAGCTGCTTCTTGGACTGTGCTTTGAGCACCCAGTCATCCAGGTAAGGGAAGATGTACAGCCCCTCTATCCTGAGGGCCATTGCTACTACCACTAAGCATTTGGTAAAGATCCACAGCACAGAGTGCAAGTCAAAGGGCAATACTCAGAACTGGTAGTGCTTACCCTGGAACTGGAACCTGAGATACTGCCAGTGGGGAGCACATACCCTGATATGCAGATATGTGTCCTGCATGTCAAGGGAGCATAACCGGTCTCCCTAGTGCAGCAGTGGCAGCAGGCCATGCAGGGTCACCATCTTGAACTTTTTGTACTGAATGTAGAAATTCAGGTTTCTTAGATCTAAGATAGGCAATAAATCTCTTGTGGATCTAGGAACTAGAAATAAGTGGGAATAGAACTGCCTGTTCCTCTGATCCTTGGGGAAATGGTTCTATTGCTCTTTTTTGCAGCAACATGTGAATTTCCCCCAGCAGCACTGGAATGTGGTCTGGAGAGTAATTTGAATGAACCGGAGGTAGATCTGGAGGCTACTCCAGGAGCTCTAGAGTGTGGACTTGTTCTGAGAGCTGCAGGACCCAAGCATGTGTAGTGATCTCCGGCCACCGGTCCAGGTGGAGGGAAAAATGCCCCCGACCACCGTCTTCTACAGTGTCGGAGGGTGGGGGTCTGACAAGGAGTCATGCAGAGGTGGCCCCTGCATCCGGAACTGAACCACCTCCTCTGGGGGCCTTACCAGTGGTGGAGGCAGGGGTAGAGAGGACAGATGCAGCCTGAAGCTTGCTTTGGGGCCTGGTGCCCTACTTAGGCTCATGGGAGGCCCAATGAAAGGCACTTTCTGGCCACTTTTTGGCTATGTGTGGTATAAAGAGTGGACTGACCACAGAGTCCAGTCCAAGGCCTGCAGGTCAGAAAGTATGTCCTGCACATCTGCCCCGAAAAGCTTGTAGCCTCTGAAGGGGACCTTCGGGATAAAATGTTGCAAATCAGTAGCAAACCCAGACACCCTGAGTCAAGAATGCCGCCTTAGCCAGATGCCCACTGCAGCTTCTCTAGCGGAGGCATCAGCAGCATCATATGCAGACCGCAAAAGATGTCTGCCTACATCTGCCCCAGATTGGAGGGCCTTGAGCAGTTCCTGCCTCTGGGGACCCTCTGGAAGAGTCTGGGCAGCAGCATTGGTCTTCTTCTAGAGAGTATTCTGAAATCTGACCATATGGGCAATGTAATTCACAACCCTGATGCCCAGCATAGTGGAGACAAAGGTGATTTTCCCCATAAGATCCAGTTTTCTGGACTCCTTATCAAGGGGAAGAGAGCTGAGGTGCTTGGTCCTATCATGGACAGCATTTATCATCACTGAATCTGCCTGTAATTGCCCGCGCAACCCCCCTGTTACCCGGGGTTACAAGAATCCAACTTAGATCTAGTGGCAGGTAGGGAAGGCAGCTTGTGAAACACCAGTTAAATGGATTTCACACTGTCTCACTCTATCCTCAATCTCAGCTGAGCTAAAGGGATGACATCATATAGAATTCTCGCAGCAGCATAAGCCACATTGGAATGTTACAGCAAGGGGTTAGGTTAGAACATTGGGAATTTTGAAGTCAGTGTTGTGCAGTCTGTAGTGGAGGGAGGAGGGGCACTGCAGTTGGCAGTCCCTCAGATCCCTCAGCTCTGTTTAGAGCTACCCAGAGATAGAGGGTGTGTGTTCTCACCCTAGATAGAAACACAGAAGAAACCCAACATAGTGGTAGAGAGTGCTCCCAGTTTGTTCCAGTGCCTCATCCCAGGAGGGATGGGGGAGAAAGAGAGCCAGTCATTTCAGGGACAATCCCCTGGCTCTGCTGAAGAGGGAAAGCTGACTGTCATTTTGTTGTTCAAGTGCTGAGGCACAAGAAGTAGTTTGCTTTGCCAGAAACCTTGGGGCACCTGCAAACCAGTGGGTGAGTCTGCTCTGAAGACAGCCCATGTTTTCACCAGACAGAGTGTAAAGTATCTGTTACTGTGGGGTCAAGGAAGGACAGCCAAGTACAGTACTACAGTAGTGTGTGACTTAAAATGTAATCTGTACAGTGGGGGTCTACAGGGATGGACATAGCCACTCGGAGACCATTATAAGCCAGCATATCAGATTTTGAGGAGTAGAGTGTTAAATGTGACATACATTTCAAGACAGCATTCTACAACTGTGTGTTTCAAGAAAGGTGTTGATTCCAAATGAATGGCTGGGTATAGATTTAGGAGCAAGAGGTGGGAGACCCCCCATCTGTAGTAACCAGATTTACCTCCACGGGTTCACTTTGGGCACCTATAGCTTTCTTCCGCGCACTTGGACAGTGTTCGTGGAAAGTACCCAGATGTGGGATTAGGATGAAGATTTTCCCTCTATGGAACCAGGATGTGCTCACAGGTGGTAGAGGGAGCCACCAACAAATGTCCATGCCTTATAGAAAGTAGTCCAAGTGCTGGCCGGATGTGCCACGCCAAGGAATCCAGAAAAGAGTACAAGTTTAGACTGAGAGCCCATTGTGTTTCAGAACCTGAGGGTTAAAGTGTATAAGAAGATGTGTTCTAGTCTCCGTATATCTGTATTACCAGGGGAGTGTAGCCCCGTGGGGGTCCATCTATGCTTTATTGTTTTGCTGTGTTTGTGAATAAAAGCCACACTCTAGAATCCCACTCCTGGTTTGGAAATTTCAGTTATTGCTTCCTGTGTCCGGAGTTACTTGGGTGCCCCTGACTAGAAGTCAAACCTAGCCAAAATGCCGAGCAACAGTTTTCTACCCGAACCCAGGCAGTCAGGTAGTGGCTTACAATATGGAGGCACTGCACAGCGCTAATAAAACAAAAAATAACATCAACCGACCCCTGGTTACACCCACAAAGTATGGTTTCCCTGCGCGGGAGCCTGGTACAATCTGTCTTTCTTTCTGGGCATGGCAGGAATTAAACTCGGCCTGTACCAGGCAGACATGGTGGCATCCTCAATAGTGGCTATTATGAGAGGAATGACCAGGGATGGATAATCTGGCAACTCCAAGTAGTCAGTCAGATTTCTTCTAGTAAGATTTGATTCCTCAGCATCAAACCCCATAGCAGTTGGAATGGCCACATCACTGAAAAGAAAGAGGTGTCACCGGGAGGGGACCTCGGGGTATATTTGGTGAAGTCCTCACTCCCTGAGGAGACAGTGGAGGTAGAGTGCAGGGGGCTACCAGCCCCCAGTCCTCATCCTCATGGGGAAGGAGATCAGGATGGTATTCTTCCTCATCGTCTGGCTCTGAAATGGGCACTGACTGTTAAGAAGCGAGGATAAGCAGGGCGCAAAACTATGGAAGGCATCTGCGCAGGAGCAGCCCTAGTAGGCCCCGGCACTGCCAGCCCCCAAGAGGGGGCCAAAGTGGTGTATGAACCCTCAGAAGGAGTATAGCGTGGCCGGGACATTGATAGTGATTGGTGTCAGAACACCGAGCGGGGCCAGCAGAGGAGCCTGGCGTCCCGACACTGGTGGCACTGCCTGTGGTGTTGATAGAGAGGTCTTTTTTCTCCAGTTGCCGGTGGTGGGGCATCTCTCTAACGGGGTCCACTCAGACACTCCTCTACCGCCCCACCTGAACCCCTATCCCCCGGACCGAGGAATCGGGTGCTGGGCCCCCCCTCCGCGGGCTCCATATGGGGGAGGTGGGAACCACGGAGAGTCAAGTTGGGGGTCGGAGCTGGCACTGGAGTCTGTGAGAGTGGTTCTGGAGCATCCACCATTGCCTCCCTACGAACTGGGGTTTTAACACCTTATGTGTGTGTTGTCCCCAAGACGCCGGACATGCAATGACATCTGCGTGAGGGACGTGCCCTCACTAACATCCACCAGGCCTCCCCCGAAACAGCACGCTCCTTATGATACCTCCCGATCACCACCGGGGGTCATCACAGAGTGAAGCAGTCCCACAAACCCACCCCAGGAGAGGAGAGCAGTCCTCTGAATGCTCAATTCTCTCCTCTCCTGCTGACCCCCGGCAACCAAAGTCCATCCTCGAACCCAGGTCGCCAACATGGTACGAGGTTTGGCGTCCACTGCCTCAACCATCAGTGCCACCGGGCTGGCTAAAAGAAGGGATCTGGGAGCATGTAGTGTAGATTGCTGTTAATTCTGGAAGTATGTGAGGAGATGCTGAGGGGCTTCCAAGGGAGACCCTGGCTGAAATACCCTCAGTGCTTACATGGTTGTTTGGTTTTTAAAATGCTTTTGTAGTGTCTTGACATGTTCTTAATTATACATTTAAGAACTGATTTTTGATTTCTGAGCAGGAAGGGGTCAAAATCAGATGGAAAGAGTTAGTGCAAGAGCTGGCTCAGAGGACAGCGAGAACCTAAGTATATGGTTTTCAAACTCCAATCCAATTGACAATCTTTGTATGTATCAATTTCTTCTGTGTACATGCTTGTAAACAGTTGTCAAAAACTTAATAAAAGCCAGCCCTGTGGCACGAAGGGTTAAGGCACCAGATGGTAGCTCAGGTTTGGGAGCAGACTTTGGCTGTTCAATGTCAGCTGGGAATGAGAGGATTGAGCATCCCATAGACTGCTTTCCTCTCCTCAGGAGGGGAGATCTGCCACACCGCTGCAATGCTGCCACCACATGGGAGCATGGTGGCAGGGTAGCAGGAGCACCAGAACTGAGAGGTGGCCGGTGGCATGACACATGGTGGGTATGTGCCTCCACTTGCATGAGGAATTGCATCATTGCATGCTGCCAGCTGAGAGGGACAGAAATGGGAAAATGGAGCCATCAGATAATGCCAGGCTCCCCGACCAGCACTGCCACCAGTTGCTTTCAGACCATCTGGATTGTGTGTCATGGTGAAGAATGGTTCTCTGCCTCCTGGCCCCACCATGGGAGACAAGCCATGGAGGATCATTAGCTAGTGAGTACCAGGGGACACGGCCCCCTGTGTTCTGCGGCATGCAGCAATTGCCACGGAAATTAAGACCTGCCACAGAATTTGGGTCTGGCCATAGAAATTGCCCCAGTAAGTTAGACAGACAGACGCCACTCCTTTCCACTGATTCCTTGGCTTGCTTGTAGCTTATAAGAACTAAACATTACTCCCAAACATCTCAGCCTCTCAAACTATCCCCACCCAGCATTGAGAACCCTGCTTGAGTCACCCTATTTTTTTTCACATTTCACCCTTTTTCGGTCGAAGGGGGACTGGAATCAGTCCCATTTCAGGGAAATGATTGTGATTTTTGTTGCTTTATTACTGTTGTTGCTGTTTCTTTTCCAGCTTAGTGTAGATTTCAATAGGTACCAGGTTGCTTTTCTGGCTTCATTTGGAAAGGTGCCTGTTTGGGAGAGTTTGTGGTGCAGCTAAGTGTTTCTAGGGGGGTTTTGGTGGTGTAGCTGATTGTCTCTGGAGGTTAGGAGGGGTCCAACTCCCCATCCCCCAAGCACATCACTTACTTTATACCGTTAGCCTGTGACAGTATACGGTACCAGTTAACTGCATACACACACTGTTAGCCATCTCATTACAGTACACAACACAGCCACACACCACACCCTGACATAAATTGAGTAGAGACTTTACTGTGAGCTACTGAATAGGTGAGGTCATGAAAAAAATTATGGTACTGCTTGATAGTCAGGGGTGCAAGGAAGGTGTGTAGAAAAGAAGGTACACATCTTAAAGTGTCTTTGATCACCAAATTTGTCTGGACTCCCTCTGGGATCAAGGTACTGTGTCTTTTGAACTGTGTAGGAAAATACTGAATCTTTGGGGTGAAATCAAAGTACTGTGGCTCTGTGATTTGGGGATTGGTCAAATGAAATCAAGGTAATGTGATTCTAGAACTGTTACTGGGGTACGATGTCCGTAACTCTGGGAATCTGAGGCAGATTACTGTGGGACTGAGGAATTATGATTCTGGGGACTTGAGGCTGAGTAAGTAGAATCAAGGTACAGGGAATCTAGTACTGTGAGAAGGAAATGTGGGAATTTGAAGCTGATTGCGTAATAACTGTGACTCTTATACCATTGTAATAATAAAGAGGACTAGGGCAGCATTGCAGAAGGAAAATGGAGCAGGACAGGGAAAGACATACTAGAGGGGAGTATAGCAACTTGTGGGGTGTTTAGGGACAGCAGAAAGGTAGGTGGGCCAGAGAGCAGCAGGGTACCTGGAGGGCCAACACGGGTAGAATAACTGTGGGCAGGGAGCAGGGGGACACAGAGGAGAGAGGAGAGAATGAATAGGGAAAAATGGCTGGGGAAGTTGGTGGAAAGGACAGGAAAGGGTGATGCACCAGGGGGAGGGACAGTGGCAGCATAAGGGAATGGGGGATTGGTGGCAGGAGGGGAGTAGTGAATACGGAAGAGGGAGGATCGTTGGGTGTAATAATTGTGGAGCAGCCATACTCATGGGCACCCTGTGGAGGCTGGGGTAGTGCCCAGTTTGTCAAAGGCTGGGGAGGCTGGAGGATGAGATTTTAAGGTTAAAAAGGGAAATGCCTTGGACAGAAAGAGAAGAGGAAATGGGAAGCACAGACTGTAACCGGCTAAACAGAAGAAGGGACGGGGTAGGGACTGGAGATGGAGATGGAGAGAACAATCCACACTGGGGACAAAGGGGGGGAGATACAAGTACAGGTGATAGGGGGCCAAAAGGAACGGGGGCCAAAGTTACTGCACATAGACATACAATAGGCTCAAACAGGTACTGGCCACTGATGGGAATGGCAGAGGAGGGAGAATGTGCTGTGGAACAACAGTCTAGGGTAATAGAGAGAGAAATGGGATGGGGGGAGTGAGAAGGGAAAAGAACCTAATGTGTGTCAAGATAGAATGAGCACAGGAGGGAGTACTGGTGAGGGTAGTATAACGGGGCAAAAGGGAACAGTGTGCAGGAGGAAGAAGGAGTTAGGACAAGGAGGGGAAGGGAGGACAGTAGGGGTGACAGGGGAGAAAGGGGTGGGATATTAGTGTTGGGGGACTCAATACTGAGAGGGGGTCAGGTGGGGTAGCAAGGGAGAGAGGCATAGTCAGGTCTGGCTGGAAGCCATGCCAGGAATGAAGGCGGAAAGGGTGGGGCAATCAGTACTAAAATATGCCAGAAAGGGCAGGGAAAAACCACATCTAATTCTGTACCTGGGGATGATCTGGCTAATGGGATGGTAGATGAGGTGAAGAGGAGGTTTGAGGATTTAGGTCCAGTTTGCGAGGGGGCAGGAAGATCAGTTACCTTCTTGGAGGTACTTCTAGTCCCAAGGGCAAGTATGGCAAGAAAACTGAGGATTCAAGAGTTTAATGAATGGCTGGTAACCTGGTGTCAGGAAAAAGGGTATGGGCTGGTAGGAGGGTGGGGGTGTGTGACCTGGGAGGACAGCAGTCTATATGCTAAAGATAGAGTGCACTTAAACATAGAGGGGAAGGAAGTACTGAAGCAAATGTTTGGGGAGTATATTGAGAGTTTAAACTAGGAGAGGGGGTGGCAGAAGGGATTGAGGTGATCAGAGGCCTCAAGATGGGAAACCATATGGGTTTACCCCCCATAACAGTGAGCTAAGGTAAGGAGCAAACAATACAGGGTGGGCCATAAAGGGAGAGGAAGAAGGAGGAGGGGAGAAAGAAAGGGGATGGAGAGTCATATCTTTAAATGCTAGTAGCCTGAGGAATAAAAATGCAGAACTACAGGCTCTCATGGGCGAGGGAGGGGTGGACATGGCAGCCATCACTGAGACATGGGCTACCCAAAACCATGACTGGGACCTGGTCTGGGTCTAGGTTACAGACTATTCCACAAGGATAGAGTTAAGGGAAAGGGGGTGGGGTAGTGCTCACATGAGGGAGGTGCTAAAGTGTGTTAGGGAAGGGGGAGGAGGGATACAGAGGCTTTATGGATACAAATCCAGGATCCAAAAAATAGGACACTACGGTTAGGGCTGGTGCACAGGCCACCCTCCCAATCAGAAAAGACAGATAGGGTATTGACGGAACAGATCTGGTGGAACTGTGAGAAGGGTGGGGTGGTGATAGTAGGTGACTTCAACTTGCCGGGAGTGGAGTGGGGGACACCTGCCACCAAGTGTAAAAGGGAACAGATAATACTAGACACCTTCCAGGATAACTTCCTGATGCAGCTGGTCAGCGAACCAACTAGGGAAGGGAATACCCTTGACCTCATACTGTCTAACGGGGAGTGAGTGAGGGATCTGAGGGCAGAGGAACCACTGGCGGGGAGTGACCACCGGACAGTATGGTTCCAGTTGCAGCTGGGCAGGAAGGGGGGGGGGCATCTGGCACAAAAGTGCTAGACTTTAGAAAGGCTGATTTCAAAAAGATGGGTGAAGTTGTGCAAGGGTTCCTGGACAGAATTCAGCCTAATATGGACACGAATCAGAGGTGGGAACTCATTAAGCTAGGGAGAGTGAAGGCAACAAATTCCTGCAGCAAGGTCCAAAGTAAAAAGGCTAGAGTGAAGAAACCTAGCTGGATGAGCAAGGGTGTCATAGACAGGTTGAGGAGGAAAATAATCACCTATAGGAAATACAGGAGAACAGAGAGGAGTACCTGAAGGAAGCAAAGGAGGTGACCAGGGAAGTAAGGTCAGCAAAGGCGTCAAGAGAGCTCAGGCTGGTGAAGGGAATTAAAGAGGGGAAAAAAGACTTCTTCAGGTATATCAGGGAGAAAAGGGGTTGTAAGGACCAAATAGTAAGGATTAAGAAGGAGGGGGAATGGGTGGAAAAAGGGGATGAAAAGGCAGAAGCCCTTAACGACTACTTCTGCTCAGTTTTTACTAAAGAGAAATGGGGGGAAATACCTAAGGTTGAGGAGAGGGTAGGATCAGAGGGGAAGTGGGTGATGAACGGGGAAATCACAGAAGATAGAGTGCTAGAGGGATTAAGGGTACTGATGGTGGACAAGGCACTGGGACTGGATGACATACACCCCAGGGTACTGAAGGAATTGGCAGAGGTCCTGGCAGACCCATTGGCAGACCTATTTAATGCCTCTCTGGACTCAGGGTGTATACCTCAGGATTGGAGGATGGCTCATGTGGTTCCACTCC
Organism: Neoceratodus forsteri; assembly: GCA_016271365.2. Lineage (NCBI taxonomy): Eukaryota > Metazoa > Chordata > Ceratodontiformes > Ceratodontidae > Neoceratodus > Neoceratodus forsteri. The sequence goes on from JADMNL010000022.1 coordinate 495,605,330, forward strand.
ATAAGAGTGATCCCAAAGATGAACCAGGGAATTACAAACCAGTGAGTCTCACATCCATAGTGGGGAAACTGATGGAAACAATCCTGAAGGAGAGGCTGGTGACCCTGCTGGAGGTCAGTGGGGTGCAGGACAGTCGACAGCATGGCTTTGTCAAGGTCAGATCCTGCCAGACCAACCTAGTGGGCAACTATGACTGGGCGACTAGGGAAATGGACAGAGGGCATGAGGTAGATGTCCTGTACCTAGACTTCAGTAAATCATTTGACTCTGTGTCACATGGGAGACTAGCATGTAAGCTAAGGGGCACGGGGTGGGGGGAAAATTGATGAGATGGGTGGAGAACTGGCTGTAGGAATGGCAGCAGAGGGTGGTGGTGGAAGGTGAATTATCATTCCCCAAGGGCAGTGACAAGCGGGGTCCCACAGGGGTCAGTGCTGGGGCCAGTGTTATTTGGGGTATTTATTGCAGACATCTCGTTAGGCGTAAATAGCAAGATCAGTCTATTTGTGGACGACACAAAGATGGGAGCAGTGGTGGATGACCAAGGGGAGGGATGGCAGGGATTGCAGGAAGATCTAACAAGGCTGGAGTCATGGTCTAACACCTGGCAACTTGGTTTCAATGCCAAAAAATGCAAGGTGCTGCATTTCGGGGCAAAGAATCCAAAGAGGAGCTACCATCTGGGGGTGCAGCTAGCTGAGACTGAAGAGGAGAAAGATATGGGGGTGCTCATTATGGGAGCAATGTACAACTCAACACAGTGTAGGAAAGCAGCAGCAGTGACCGACAAGATGCTGGGTTGTATTGCAAGAGGTATAACCTCTAGGAGGAGGAGGGAGGTGATTCTGCCATTATACAGATCACCGGTCAGATGCCACCTGGAGTACTGCATTCAGTTTTGGCGCCCTTACCTAAAGAGGGACATTAGATTGCTGGAAGATTCAACGCAGAGCAACAAAGATGATCATGGGTCTGGGGGAGTTACCATATGAGGTTAGGCTGAGGGAGTTGAACATGTACTCTCTGGAGGAGAGGAGAGGAGGGATGGGGGGATATGATTGAGAACTTCAAGTACATGAGAGGAATAAACAGGACAGGCATGGAGGGACTGTTCAAGGGGAGGGTGGGGAGAGACACTCAGGGTCATGACATGAGACTGGAGGGTGGAAGGTTTAGGAGGGAGGTGAGGAAGCATTTCTTTACAGAAAGGGTGGTAGCAGAGTGGAATGCATTACCAGCAGAGGTGGTGGCCTGTAAAACAGTGGGATGCTTTAAGAGGGGCTGGGATAGGCCAAAAAGGAGGGTCATTGCGGGGTAGAGTGGGGGGGGCAGCTGCAGAGTAGGGGTGCTAGCTGCAAAATCGAGCAGACTCGATAGACCAAATGGCCTTTTTCTGCTGGCAGTTTCATATGTTTGTATGATCCATTGCCTTTTCCTATCACTGCTAGTGGGCCAGAATGCTTGTTTCTTATCCCAGTAGTGCTTTCTGGGGCCCACACAAAGCCATACTGGGGCATGAATCCCACATGTGGGCCCAGTAGTAATAGGAAGAGGCAGTGGATTGTCCAACAGTGTTGGACCAAAAAAGGGTGCCAATAAACTGAGTGGCTCAATGAGGCTGTGGTGGAATGGCTTTGGGCTTAAGATATGCAGGACTGGTATTTCTTGTTTTATGAGGGGGCAGAGTAATGTAAAAGCGGAGACCTTACAATCTATTTATTTATTTATTGAAATCTAGAATTAAACACCTTTGAGCTAGAAGCTCATTTACAAAGGTTCCACATCAGTGGGAGAGTAGACAAGACTTACAAAGGTTATACATGCAAGACAGTAAAAAAGTGGCAATTATAGTTACAATACAATAGGTCTGAGTACATAGTAAGCAATCAATGCAGGAAACTTGAGGATAGCTGGCAACCAAAAGCAAGAGAAAAAGGCAGATAGGAGTTAGAAAGGGGCAATTGGAGTAAGTGGGTCGGGAAGGGGGTGTGAGTAAGGTGTGGAAAAAGGGACAGCAGTCATTGACATTGTCATAGTGAGGGGGGGTGGGATAAAGGCAGCCAGAGGCCTTGTCAGTGCAGGGAGCCACTCAGTGGCAGGGCAGAGACTGTTGGCAGGGGGGACTAGGTGTTGCAGTCACAGGTGCTGGATGTGGAAAGTTGTAGACAAAACAGTCTTTTAAAAGGGCCCGGGGTAGGTAGGTTGGAAATGTCCCAGCTGAGGTCATTAAACCAGAAGGGTGATCTGTACACAAAGGAGCATTGGCACTGCATCGTTCGATGACAAGGAACATGGAAGAAGTGGGTGCTAGAGCTTCTTGTGCATTGTGAGCTGCTGTGCAGTTGGAGTAGGTTAGCTGTGCCAGGGGGAGGATACCAAGAAGAGCCTTTTTGGTGAGCACAAAGGTTTGGTAGTGTATCCTCCCACTGAATTGAAGCCAGCCCGTTTGGGCATAAAGCTCACAAGTATGGGTAAGATGTGCGGCCCCTGTAAGCAGTCTGCAAGCCTTGTTCAGGGCAACTGATATCCTGCGGAGAGCAGAGTGGCAAGCAGCACCATAGATTACCAAGCCATAGTCTACTACAGAAAGGATGGAGCTGTTGATGGCGAGTCTATGGGCCTCCGAGGAAAGGCAGTGCTTGCGCCTGTGGTGGAGAACCGATCTTGGAGTTGACAGCCCTGGAAACATTGCTGATGTGCTGGTCATAGGATAGACAACTGTCAAGGGTGACCCCAAGATATTTAAAGTCCTGGGTATGTTTGAGCTGAGCTCCAAAGCGGGTACTGATGTTAAGTGCATGGGACTTATGCTTGTTCCAAGAGCTGCTGAACATCATGACTTTGGTTTATTGCTGTTCAGAATTAGTTTATGGTTGTGGAACCATCCCTTGACTATCTCAAAGCCGCTTTGCAGATTGCCCTCAAGTTCCTCTGGGTATGGGCTGCTTGTGAAGATTACGCATCATCTGCATAGAGGAGCATCTGTTGTTGGCAGTGGCATGGTAGATTGTTGAGAAAGTTACCGAAAAGGAACACCAGATCTTACAGGCAGATGGTCAGAGAGGACATTGTTAATTTTCACCCTTTGTGAGCGTTGCTGTACATAGCTTTTGAATCAGAGAGTTGACTTTGCAGAGAGGCCAATGGAGGTTAATTGGTTTAGGAGGAGGGAGTGGTGGACAGTATCAAAGGCATTTGAGAGGTCGATGAAGATTGCCCCATCTAAGGTACCTTGATCCAACAACTGGTGTATGAACCCAGTGAGTTCCAGTAATGCCTTGGAAGTACTATGGCCTTTACAGAAGCCATGCTGTTCAGGGCTTTGAATGGAGTACTTTTCGAGGCATTCGACCAACTGGTCAGCCACTATACATTCTAGTGCTTTGGAGAGCGGTGGAAGAATGGAGATGGGCCTGTAGTTTGACATCGATGCCCTATCCCCATTCTTGTGAACTGGAGTCACGATGGCTGATTTCCACACCTGTAGGAATTGCGATTGACAGAGTGACAGGTTCAGGATCTTAGTTATTGAAAGAAGAATTTCCCTCGACAGTGAGTGCAGTAAGTTTGAGGTCCAGCGTGTCTGCACTTTGTCGTGATTTCCCAAGCACTTTGCTGAGGTATTTTCTGACTAGCAATCGAGTTAGCTTCTTGAAGTAAAAAGTGGGGGCTGGCTGATGGTGTGAGTCAGTAGTAGTGGTGTTGGTGTGTGGTGAGTCCTCAAAGAAGTCTAAGGGGAGTGTCCCGGACAAGTCCGAAAAAGCTTCATTGAAGGCATTGGCTAAAATTCGAAGGTCCTGGGTTGGGGTACCTTGAATGTTGATCAGGTTAGGTGACGTCTTTACATCCTTCCCTATGACTTCCTTCATATTAGTCCAGAAATTTTTTTCGTTGCCCCAGGAGGCAGTAAGCAACTCCTTGTGGTGGTTGGATTTAGCAAGGCGTATTTCCCATGTGCAGGCATTTCTGGCTTGCTTGTAAGCTTGTATAGCTGAAGTTTACCCGACTCTCTAGCTAGGTGCCAGAGGTGGTCACGATTCTTCAGTTTGTACATGAGATCAGATGATAACCAAGGGTTCACTGACCCCCAAGCTTTAAGCTTTTTGAGAGGGGCATGCATGTCGCAGTCCTTCGTGAACTGCTATATAAAGTATTCCAAGGCAGTATCGACATCTGGAGTGTCATCAATTTGTGACCAGTTGGTGTTGGCTAGATCTTGTTTCAAGGACTCCAGATGCCCATGCTTTAGTACTCTACTATAGGTAAAGAGGGGTGGAGGCTTGAAGAATTTGTTGGTCCAGCTACAGGAGACTGGGGAGTGGTCACTAATTGCATCCGGGTGCACTGTCATGTTGGAGAGTCGTTCAGGGTTGCTAGAAAGTATCCAGTCAAGCAGAGTGCTTGTGCCAGTTTTGTAGTTAACCCTGGTGGGGGTGGAGACAAGCTGAGTGAGGTGGACTGCAGAGATATCGTCCCTTTAAGGGCCTGCATCAGGGGAAAGCCAGTTGACGTTGAGGTCACCTAGGACCAGTGTTGGGTAAGTTACTTTTTCTATTACTTTCTATTACATTTGGAAACTTGTTCCAGGATGCTCTGTGCAGTCACTAGCAAGGATGGAGAGGTACTAGAAAAAGTGATACACCTTACAATTATAGTCACTTATTTATTTTTATACAAAAACAATACAAAAATAATAAATAACTATAACAGATTACATTTTTTGAAAGTAATAGGTTAGTTACTAGTTACTTTCAAATAAATGTGATCTATTACAGTTATGTGTTTTTTTTGTATAAAAAAACATAAGTAATTGTAACTGTAAGGTGTATTAGTTTTTCCAGTACTTCTCCATCCTTGCTAGTGACTGCACAGAGCTTTCTGGAACAAGTTTCCAAAAGTAATAGAAAGCAATAGAAAAAGTAACTTACTCAACACTGCCTAGGACTATGGTCTCAGAGTTAGAGGGCAAGCCACGGATGAAATCCATGATACCCTTGAAGTCCTTTTTATGTTCATTTGGGGGAACGTAGGCAGAGACAATAGTTAAAGCTTTGTTGTGCGCCCCGAGTAGGGCTTTGATTGCTAGTGCCTGTGCGTTAGGTCCTAGGTTAGCCTAGGGGAGGATGTGTCCTTTGATGAAGTCCTTAAGGTAGATCACATATCCGCCACCTCTCTTGGTAGTCCTGTCAAGCCTAAAAACATTGAAGCATGGAAGAGCAACCACATTATCTGGGATCTTGGGTGAAAGCCAGGTTTCAACCACCGACAGAATGTTGGGGTTATGCTGTGAGGTCCAGGCTTGTAGGTGATCCAATTTGCTTGGGAGGCTACAGATGTTTATTGAGGCTATCTTGATTGTTCCTTGAGTTGGGTGGTTAGAGGGGTGTAGTGGCTTAGCTGAGCCAGGGTTTGGGTGCACATCACCAGCCCTGAGCAACAACAATAGGGAGACTGTAAGTCAGTAGCCACAAGACTTTTTACATAAAAGGTTTCTGTTCTGCTGCAGTTACAACGTGTGCAGGGCACAGAGAGCCAAAAGAGTTTGGTGCGTAGAATGAGGGTGGGGGGTAGGTTATAAATCCTCTGTGTAAGCCACCCTTGTGCCCTTGTGGGGGTAGCAGGAGCCAGTGAGTGGACCAGGCTCTTTTAGCAAGCTCGAAGTAGTGCTCGGTGACACAGCATGGTTCATAGTAGATGTTGGCGCCTGGGTATGTCAGTAATTGGGGGGCCTTGTAACATGTTGTTCTATGGCCGTGGCACAGTACTGCAAGGAGGATGAGCTACTGCAACAGGGTGCAGAGACTAATCATGTTTCGTAGACTGGGTAGATGGCTACCAACACCACGAGGAGGTGTGTTGAGTGCGACTAGGAGACTTGGTAGCAGGAGTAATTCATCGCAGGGCCCCTAGTGGTGGTGAGGTATAGGCTGCAGATGGGAAAGTCGTTATGTAGTAATTTACAAAACCTCATGACCAGCCTACCCTATAAAGTAAAGTGTCCAATACTTTTGAGGGAGGAAGGATCACTGTACAGTGTTGGGCTGGATAATGACACGCATTTAAATCTACAAGGCCACTCAATGACATTCTCAAGGCTGGTTAGGAAGTTGGTGCGGTTGAGATGGGCATTGGTGGGTTTAACCACTTCTAAAATCATGAGAGGGCAATGGGCAAAGTGCTGGCTGGGGGGACAAATTTGCTATCCTTATGGGGTTTAGAACACAAAAGGTTGCCATGGATGGGGCTGGGGGGTTGTCAACATATGGGTTAACTCTGGTGCCTGGGGAGAAAAATGTAAATGATAAAAAATGCAAGCAAAGGGACAGCTAAGTAAATAAAATTGTTGGGGCAGTAAAAAAATGAGAGAATGCTGGATAGACTGAAGAAATAAAAAAGGTGAAGCCAAGGTAAGAAAAGTGAAAAACAAAAGATTATGTAAAATGTGGAAACTAAATTAGGGAAGAGGGAAACAGACAAAACAGAGAGTCACAGTGAGACTGCAGATGAAACATTTTAAAATGTTTTAAGTTTTATATGTTGCTACGGGACAATATGCAAGGATGGGCAAGACAGATTTCAGGCTCACTGCATCCCAATTAAAAATGTCACTGAGGAACAAGTAGATTTACTTAGAGCATCGATGACTGTTCAATACAGTAGTCAGCTTTTTTTTATTCTTTCGTAGTCATGTAAGGTTACCAAAGAATGAATCCAGAATAGTGCACCCTGATTTGAATCAATCAAATTTTGGCTCTGTGGAACTGGCAGCCCTATCTCTTCAACATCCCTAGTCCGACAGCCAGCCCCAGTGCATTAATGTTCTGTGATAAAATTGTTTGTAGAGCAATGCAAATACCATCCTCTTCCTTCATGCGGTGGCTTACACTGGATTTTAAAAACTGGGATCAGGCAAGGCTGTTGAGGTGGGCAGGATCATGTTAGGGAAAGGAGAGAATATCTTGCTGCCATTAGGTCTAGGGTAGGGGAGGTTGCAAATAGTATTACTACCATTAAGGGGGATGATGATGAAAGAGCATTGCTGCGATTAGGTCGGGGGAAGAGAAGAGAGGAGAGGAGAGACTATTGCTGCCATTATGTAGACCGGGGAGGAGAGAGTATTACTGTCATTAGATAAGTGGGAGGTGGGGAAGGAGAAATATTTTATTTTATTAAGTTGGAGTGGGGGACAATAGAGCAGAGAGCATTGCAGCCTTTTGATCTGGAGTGGAGGGGGGAGCACTGCTGCCTTTTGTTTTCCTCTGGGGGAATGTGAACTTTGCCTCACTTAGAAACATAAGCCATGTTTACACGGCTGACTTTGCTCCTTCTGTGGAGGATTGCAGCATTGTCCCGACCAAAAAAAGACGCTCAGCTTCTGCGTCTACACAGCCCCCCTCACTCAGTGCCGATACAGGATGTGCTGGAGAGGGGCTGCAAGTCAAGAGGTGGTCAGCTGATAAAAGCAAAAAGATGCCCGCAGGGTCTGGGGCGTGGGAATGAGTGGTGCAGCCTGTCCACATGGCCACTTGAACCGCTCGCTCTGGAACGTGTTCCCAGACTTGAGGATTTTTTTTTAATTATTATGAGTACTGAATGTTAATTAAAAAAATAAGAACAGAAGCCTAAAAAAATTTCTAACTGTGGGGATAGAACACTGCACCATGGGCACAAAGGGCAGTGGCTTATCCAGCTGAGTCACTCACTCTACAGGATTTCCTTGAGCCTTACTTCTTTACAGAAATAGGCTCAAAGTTTGCAGACTTACATAGTGGTCATATATAAATTTGACAATTAAAAGTAGAGCTGAAAAATGATTTGACATATATGATACTAACTTAAAAAAAATGAATTTCAGACTTTTTGCTGTGCAAATCTACATATGTTGAGCATCATATGCTGTCTCCCACATAAACATGATCTTCAAATGTTTTCCATTCATTCAATGGGAATTTTCATTGCTAGTTTTATAAAAAGTCTGAAATTCATTTTTGTTTTCTTTGTTACCCTTTCAAAATGGGTGTACCGTTGTATATATTAAGTTGTTAAACTTGAAGCTTGACAACTCCTGAAACTTTGACTATAGAGAGTCCATTGGTGTTGTGTCTGACTGTTCCTGTTTAGCTCATGGTTTTGGAAAGTTTGAATGCTGTGGATGTTGACTAGAGCCCTACGAGAAGGGAACTCTGTAGACAGCTAGCGCCGTTTTTAAATTCTAATTCCATTTTAATTAATAGCTGCCCAGAAACGTTCTTGCTCCTGCTCGTTCACATCTTAAATTTTTCCTAACAGAGTTGGCTTACCTCCATAAGTAAGAAATGATTGTGGTCAATATATTGCTTACCCTGTTGTAAATGTGGAGCAGTAGAATGATTGTCTGCTGTATAGTAATGACTGTTTATTATTGCTCGAATTCCTTGAAACATTAGTATAGTACTGACAAAGACCAAGCAGGACAGAGACCTAGGAGTAATCATATGGGATGATCTGAAGGTGGCCAGGCAGTGTGACAAGGCAGTCAGAAGGGCTAGTGCAATGCTGCACTGCATAGGAAGGGGTATCACAAGAAGGAAGGAGGAGGGGAGAACCTGCAAATCAGAATAATACTAACAATTTCTGGTGTATTTAAGCCAGACATGTACCATGTGATTTTATTAATAAAAGAAAATCAGTTTTGATACTGTATACTTGTGCTAGTCACCTTATTTATGTGCTGCAAAACTTTGTCCAGTGCCACAGAAATATGCCTAATAGTGCCACAGAACGTCATAATCCCTGCCGCAGAAGTTAAGTCTACTGTGCCGCAGAGAACAGGGGGCCTTGAATAAAAGTCCATAGTCAATGGTATCAAACAATAAAAGACATAAGGAGAGCAAGAACGGACCACTCTCCTCTATCTCTCACCCTGAGCAGATCATTATGCACCCTGACCAAAGCAGTCTCAGTGCTGAACTTTGACCCAAACTCTAACTGGAGAGGCTCATAGATGTCATAGGTCACCAAGTGTGTCTCCAGCTGCAAGGCACCAACCCTCTCAATAACCATGCCTAAGAAAGGCAGGTTAGAGACAGGCCAGTAATTCACCAGAACATCTGGGTCCAGCGTTGGCTTTTTTAGAAGGGGTCTCACTAGAGCACTTTTCAGTGCTGAAGGGAAGAGCCCTTCTGACAAGGAATATCGAATAATCCTGGTGAACATAGGGCCCAGGTACTCAACACAGCTCACCAAGAGTCGCATTGGGGATGGGTCCAGCTCACAATACATTAGTTGAAGCCCTAAGATCACCTTTACATCCTCAGTTGTTACTGACTGAAACTCACCCCAATGCCACTGACCACTAGTGTGACTCCCAGACATGACACTGCTGGGCATTAACTGCCCAGATAAAGAGATCCCAGCCCTGATAGTGGACACTGTGTCTGAGAAGAACCAAGCAAACTCCTCACATTTAGCAGACAAAACAGCCTTCATGGGCTCCAGACAAGCTGGATGCAAGAGCCTGTCCACCACATGGAAAAACTCAGCTGGTTGGCTCCACCTGACCATAATCTCCTTAGACAGAAATTCTGCCTTCTTATGAGAGATTGCCCTTTGATATTCACCATAGTGAGTATTTGAAGCCAGTTTGTCCTCCTGGACCCCAGATCTGCTCCAGTGGCACTCCAGCCTCCACCCCTTTGCTTTCATCACCCTCAGCTCACTGTCAAACCACGGTGAGCCAAGGTGTGAAACCAATGGATGTACACAGATTGGCACTACAAGGTCGAAAGCTACACCGCTGGCCCTATTATAGGCCACCACTGCTTCCTCCATTCCCTCAATGCTTGCTGCTGTCATACCCGAGGTGTCCAGTACCACTTGAAGTCCATCCAGCCTCAGCCCTCTCAAAGGGTGGTATCTGACCACCTCCACAGGAAGTGGACTACAGAGGGGTGCCCTGAACTCAAGCCTGATGGCACAATGATCGACCAGCTGATTGGATCAATCCAGAGGTTTTCCATCTCAAGCCCCATGTGGAACATCAAGTACTGGGCATGTCTGTGTTGGTGGGTCATACACTGAAGGAAACCATATCCAACACATGAGAGTTCATCATTGACCCAGACTTTGAAATCACCAAACATAATCCACTTTGGCAATTCCAACACGCTGTCAGCAATGAACTCAGCGAGTCCCTCCCTGCATGGCCCATCATATGTAGTAGAACAAGCACATAAAGTGCTGAGGTCCATGTCGAATCCTGGGGTCAAGCCTCATCCAGTAATCCTAAGGTTCCTCAGCTTTTGGATAAATCACATTTACAAAGCAAGGATGGCCCGGAAACAAAAGAAATATGGTGGAAGGGCAGCTGGCTCCACATTTTGAATGACCTCAGTCCACAGGTCTGTGCAAAGCAAGCGGGGTATTGAGACATTAAGAATACGTTGTATGCTGCTGGAATAAAGTTCAGAAGGTTATATCCTGCCTGGCTGCAGGTGGACCCTAATGAGGTGGAACAAGTTCTATCTACAGGGGATGCTAAGAGAGACTTGCCTAAGTTTTTTCATAATTTGTTTTCCATGCAATGACCCCCCCCAAGCAAATAACTAGCATGACTTATTGTGTAGCAATAAGGATATTCAGTTTGCCTATAGTTCTGTGGCATGTGTCATTTCAAGTTTGTGACGTACTTCTTAAACGTTGTGTTCAGCATGAGTTTCTACTTTGTGAAACATTGAGTTGGGTCTGCAGTGAACACTTTGCCATCCTTAAGCCATGTGGAGCCACTGTGAGAATAGAACAGTTTCATTTATCAGACTTTGCTGAGCAGTCGGTGCAATGGCGCTTTAAACTATTGCATATGTACCCCTATTGCGACACGGTTCCATTTCAAAACAACACGGAAAAAACACGCATATAAAACCACAGCTCCAAAATAGCGTGTGCACAGTCAGTGAGTGCACATAACAGCAACCTCCATAAACAGCAAAAGCAGTGCTGAAAATTATTTTCTTCGAGGGGCTTCACCCCATGCCCCCTCCTTAATATATATAATCAACACAAAGTGGGGCGCAACTCCGGGACCAGGAGAAACTTGGGAGGGAGGGATTTTCTCCAGGGGGACGATCTCGGGAGTAAGTTGGGGGCAGATAAACTGTTCCCACTCCGGGTGAGGACACAACTTGGGGAGGGGTACAAAGTTGGGAGGGCGAAAATGGGTGCAACATTAATAAAGGAAAAAAAAAAAACAGGCATCACAAGATTCAAACCCACATCTGCTGACTGAGCAATTGAGCCTGAGGCAATGACTCTAACCTCTAGACTATGCTGCCAACACAGATCCCACCACACCCATTACTGCCTACATCATTCAACAACTTCCTGCCTACATCTCTGAAACAACTGCCTACGGCGCTGAAATAACCACGTTATTAAAACCATGTCACTAAAATGCCATTCGCTATTATTCACTAGCTCTTTTGCACTCGCTCATTTGACGGGATACCATTGCTAACCCACTTATCCCCATCGATGTACTTGTCTTTCATGGAGATGTCAGGGGCTTTGTGGTTCAAGAAACTGGAGGTTCGAGGTGGGGGAAATGGACTAGAGTTTGATCATGGCTCTTCTGTCCTCCCCACTTTGACAAATAATTGCAATAAGAAGCAACACGGGACCACTGAAGCAATCCCTTTAGGGCTGTGGGCTGAAGTCTACTTGCTTTTACAGGGACTTCAAGGTGGACTTGAATTAGCACCCCTAGCATGTTTTTTTCCCTTTCTATTTTCTTTACATTAAGTATTACTATAGCCACAAGGGTGTGCAGGCATTAATGGGGGAGCATATTCATTGACATGTTTCCCTGATAATCTCAATTCTTACATTTAGATCCCTATTCAGGTGGCATTCTTCATATCGTGTGTGTACAGAGTAAGAACCGGCCACATTATATTTTATTCATTTGAGAGGGTACCTGGCACTACCTAGGGTAAGGGGTAGGGGTGTCAAGCACTGATGTTGATTACTACATGACTTCCTATTTTAGTGCTTGGTCTTTAGAGGCAGATATCATGCTTACAGCACTGTCCACTATAGTGCTGCAGCCCTCACTGATGCGGCCTCACTCTGACTTCCGGCACCTCAGCATGATTTTCGTGCCACAGAACCATGGGGTCTGGCTGGCAGGATATCAGAGAGTGGCTGCTTTGAGTCGCAATGACCCTAAATGTTATGTGCAGAGCAGGCTGCATTCGGCCCAATATGCATTGGCTCAAGGAGTGGTTGTGCAGCATTCTCTGGGGGAACCATAGTAAACCAGAGCATCTAGAGTTTGGTCCAGGGATCAGGAGAAAGCCTTACAACCACTAGGCCTCAGATCTTCCTGAGGTAACGTTCTCTGTTACTTGTTTGTGTTCATTGTTACTTGCGTGTTTTGCTGTTGGGGGGAGAATGGGGCAGGGAAAACATACACTTAGTCTGTCATCAGATCAGCGAGTGGTATCTTGTTATCCTTGTCCAGTGCAGGTCATGAATGATATTATGGGTAGTAATTCATCTCATGGAATATTAAGGGGGCAAGGTCCTATACCAAACGATACCGAATTCTTAAACATGCAAAACAGCTAGTGCTAATGTTATATTTCTACAGGAGACTCACATGCTAGCCTCTGAGAGTATTTTTTTCAAAAGGGAGTGGATGGGGCAGGCCTATGGGGCAGGTAATTGCACTCGTCAGAGAGGAGTGGCCATCTTAATAGCATGTAAAACCCGATTCCAAGTTATGCACACCATAATACTGAATACTCAACACTGAATACTGAGGACTGAGGAGGCAGTATGGTGTAGTGGTTAAGGGCACTGAACTGCAAACCTGGAGACCTGGGTTTGAATTTCATCAGCCCCCATTTGTATACTCTGTGACCCAGAGCAAGTCACTTAACTTTCTTGTGCTCCCAGGTCACACCTGGAAACAAGCTTTGGCTTAGAGTGCCTTTCCTGGTTAAACAATTTCCCCTTTCCTTTCCCTATAACAGACCTGGATGGCCATTACTTGTTTCTGGGGAGGTATTGATAGTACAGAATGTGTCTTGGGCAATATCTATGGCCCTAATACTGAATGTCCATCCTTCTTCATGACCCTGGCCAGTGTACATAAGCAGAAGAAGACCATTTGGTCTATCAAGTCTACTTATATTGTAGGGTCCACAGCTTGAGCTAATGTCCCTGCCCTCCCTCCCATCCTCCCTACCCATGATCCTTACCTATCCCAGCTTCTCTTGAAGCTGCCCACTGTCTTAAACAAGATGACCTCTTCCGGAAGTGCATTCCAAGTGTCCACCACCTTCTCTGCGAAGAAGTGCCTCATGACCTCCCTCCTAAACCTCCCACCCTCCAGCTTAAGACTGTTCCACTTCGTGTTATGGTTGCCACTCAGCTTAAAGAGACTCTCCTTATCAACCTTATTTATTCCTTTCAGGTACTTGAAGGTCCCAATCATGTCCCCTCTCTCTCCTGTCTTCCAGGGAGTACATGTTCAGTGCCCTCAACCTCTCCTTATATGCCTTACCCTGTTGATCCACTGTTATCATTGTAGCCCTCCTCTGGACCGTCTCCAGCAGGTTAATGTCCTTTTTCACATGTGGGCACCAGTACTGAACTCCATACTCTAGATGTGGCCTTACCAGTGACCTGTACAAGGGCAGTGTAACCTCCTCTTTTCTACTACTAATCCCCCTAGATATGCATCCCAGCATCTTGTTTGCCTTTGCTGCTGCTTTTTTGCACTGCATGGAGTGCTTCAGGTCACCAGTGATCATCACTCCCTGGTCTTTCTCCTCCTCTGATGCAGACACTCGGACTTCAGCAAGGTAGTAGTACTCTGTCCTGGGATTCTTGATGCCAGTATGCATAACTTTGCATTTCTTGGCATTGAAGCCAAGCTGCCAGACCCTGGACCACCTTCCCAGCTTTTCCAGATCTTCCTGTAGGTCCTGTATCCCTTCAACTGTGTCCACTCTTCTGCAGAACTTGGTGTTATCCTCAAAGAGGCACATTTTGCCCTTAATGCCATCCCCAATATCACTGATGAAGACATTGAACAACACTGGCCCCAACACCAAGCCCCGTGGGACCCCACTGGTTACCTCTCTGGTGCCAGATATCTCTCCCCCCCCCACAACCACACTCTGGGTTCTGTCCCTCATCTAGTTTTTCACCCATCTGGCCATCTTTTTCCCAACCTCGAGATCCACAAACTTCTTGATCAACCTTTTGTGGGGCACTAAGTCAAAGGCTACTGAAATCAAGATAGAGGATGTCTACCACTTGGCCTTTGTCTACTGTCTTAGTGACACAGTCAAAGAAGTCAATCAGATTTGTTTAACACAATCCCCCCATGAACCCATGCAGCCTAGCATCCTGGACACCATGCTTCTCTAGATATTCCACCAACCTTTCTTTTAGTATGGTCTCCATGAGCTTGCCCACAATGGAGGTCAGACTGACTGGTCTGTAATTCCCTGGGTTATCCTTGGGACCGCTTTTGTGGAGGCGCACTACATATACTAGCCCCACACTTGCAGGGTTCCCTGGTTTTGTGAAGGGACTGGACCGCGGTAATGTTTGCAGATTGGGGAGGAGAGGGAGAAGACTTTGGCCAGCAAAGAGAGCAGTTTGAGACAATAGATTCACTGGGGTTGTATGATCCCTGAAGATCAGTATACCCAGCCCTGCAGGACTAAACTTTCTTTTCCTCAGCTCATAACTCCCTATCCAGGATCGATTACTTTCTTGTTAGCCAGCGCCTCCTTCATGGTCTTCACTCATGCCAGATTCCCCGAGGGTCTTATCCAACCACCCCCCCATACTTCTACAACATGCTTTCTCATTGAGCATGGACAGAGACGCTACGTAGAAACTGAATAATCAGCTATTAAATGATACATTTATTATTGAACGGGTGCATAAAACTATCACTACCTCTGCCATATATAACAAGGGCACCCTTGAGAGAAAGGATTTAGAGTGGGCTGCTTGCAAGGCTACCCTTAGAGGGGAACTTTTAAGGCTGGCAACTAAAAATTAAAAAGAGAGGGAATGGGCAGCTAATGACTTGCTGGTGGACATTCAGAAATTAGAATCTACATTAGGCCCCAGTACTGCAGAAAATGTAAGAGCCAGGTTATACTCTTTAAGGCAGAAATATGTAAGCAATAAGACACGATAGGGTGTGTGTTTAACAGATATTACCGCACGCCCAGGGGCATAGTAAGGCATGAGGCCCTGCCGAGTGCCTTCAGCCCCTGGAAGTGCGGTAATATCTGTTCAACACACATACCCTGGAGTGTTTTATTGTGCTTATAAAATGGTTCTCTTTTTCTTTTTCAAATATTTGTCACCTTAAAAAATATTACTGAACTGAAAAAAAACTGAAATCATTGTGTTAATTTGAGATAAAATAGTGCTTCCGCCTACTACGTGATGACATCATTGTCTTCTGACACATTAAAATTTGTACTGTTGTTGCTCCCTCCCCCAAACCCCACGTCCCAATCGAGAAAACAAGTGTGGTTAGGAGAGGAAGTAACAGGTTCTCCCCGACAGGTTGCACCATTTTCGCAATTAAAAAAAAAAAAAAGGAATAAGGGATGCAGATTTGTTTTTGTTGTTTTAGTTAAATGTACTGGGACGGAAGCGCAGTTTACTATGAGACGACACCCCGTTCTGGTCTATTTCCAGTTTCGTGTGGCAGCAAGCTTCAGTCTCACCAAACTAGAAGAGTGCTTTATGCAGGATAAAATGCTGGCACGCTGCTGCTCTCCGATTCTGACTTCTAGCGGGGACGAGGTTTGGAGCGGGATTGTCAGCATGACATTCACTTCCTCGCTTACCGAGACTAAAAACAATGGCGGCCTTTAAAAAATTAATGTTCCACTGACACATCTTGACATTCCATTTGGGTGCATTGATTTATTAGCCTGCTCTTTTTTTTCCCCCCTATGTGTAATACCTATTTGACACTTCCTTTCTAGCCAATCATGTTGCTTCTTTTTACATGCCCATTTTATAAGCAGATTTATTGTGTGGAAGAGGCTGAGCATACTATTTTTAAAACCCACACTAAGTATGTAGAACAAGGCAAGAAAGTGGACATATTAATGTCCTTTTGTCTTAAAAAGCAGGGTGCAGCAAGGCTTATTAAAGGGGTTAGATTGGAATCGGATGGAAGTCTTAAAATCTCCCCCAGAGATGTAGCCCAGGAGTTTCGTACCTACTATGCCAAGCTTTATGAGGTCCCCCTGCTCCCCCCACTGAGAGTTAAATTGGGGTATTTTTGAATTCTATGACCCTATCTACCCTAATGCAGGAGCAACAAGATTGGTTATATGCCCCCATCTCCCTTGCAAAAATACATAGTGCTATCAAACATTTAACAGCTGACAAGGCACTCATGTTTTTTTAAGTGGTTTACATTTTATTTTTTTGCTTGGCTCCACATCTACCAGCCATCAGTCATCTGCATGCTCTGTCCCGCTCCCTTCACCATGGGACAGACCCCGAACACCCCTGGCTTACACCCCAGGGGTGGGGCCATTGAGGTGGAAGCACGTTCCCACTGACAGATGTGAGTAGGTAGCATGGAAACAGGAGCCCAGGTGAGAGTGCGAGGTCTGCTACGTGGGGCAGACGTCATCCTGCGGAAAAGGAATGGAACCTCTGATTTTTCACAGTTTTTCTTTTTTTTTTTTTTATTTAGTATGCTTTTTGCTGCCAGCTGCTCCTACATTCAGTGCCAGCCCCGAAGCACCTGCCTCGCTCCCTGATTGCCTTGCCCCTGCAGATACCCCCTGGCTTACCCCCAGGGCAGGGATATGGCACCGAGCAGGCTCACCTATGACAGGAGAAGGTGTTGGTGGACTGACATTGCCTCCCTAACTTCCCCCCCCCAGGGTGGGGTTCAGGGCCTGATGGCACTGCAGGGCTGTAATTGGTCGACAGGGAGCTATAGAGGCCAAGCGCCGGTGGGCTTCATCCATGGTGGCCGTCAAATTTCCTGACCTGCGGATGTGCAATGATGTCTGGTGTCTGCCCCACCCCCTAAGTGTATTGGCACCAGTTGCCTGCGGTTCCCCCAGCTTCTGCCAGGGGTCCATCAGGCGACAGATACTCTACCACTGCCTCTCCTGGGGAAGGAGAGCAGTCCATGGGATACTCAGTCCTTCTTCCCCGGCCGGCCCTCCGACTCCCTGTGTCCACTCCCAAACCCAGGTCGTCGGCGTCACAAGCGGAAATCAAACCACTGTGCCAGTTTTTCTATCCAGAAGGTGTGTCATGCAATGATGTTAAGAACATGTGCCAAACAGCTGACATGCCTCCCAACTAGAACAGGCCCCAGCAGTTATAATCCACTCCCCCTGACCTCCACCAGGGGTTAATCATGTGCCAGTCACACCCCCCCCCCCAGAGGAGAAGAGCAGTCCATAGGACGTTCAGTCCTCCCCCCTCAGCTGGCCCTCTGACATCTCAAATCCAGATTCAAACCTGGGGCATTGGCTACTCAGGTGGTAATCCAACCCAGGTGCCAGCAGGTGGGCAAGTGGTTAACATTTTTATAAACCTTAGCCCCAGAGCTGGTCCCCTTTATGCTTAAGCTGTTTACCTATGTGCATGCTGAGGGCATCTCAGACATGACACTGACAGAGGCCATGATTACCGTACTCATGAAGCCTGGCAATGAGCCTGATAGAGTAACAGACTACAGGCCTATAACTTTAATCAAGACAGGAAAATTAGCCAGCCCGCCGGTGCAGCGGTTGGATTTCCGCTTGCGACGCCAGCGACCCAGGTTGGGGAACGAGCACGGGTCGCTGGAGGGCCAGCCAGGGCGAGAAGGACTGAGCGTCCCATGGACAGCTCTCCTTCTCCAGGGAGAGGGTAGGGGACTGGTCCAGCACCTGCTGGCTCCTAGCGGAGGCTGGGAGTATCACAGGATGCACGGCCCAAATGCTAACTGGGGGAGGAGCGGACATCGGTATATGCCATGACGTCACTACACTGCCCCCAACAGAAAAAGGGAAAAATTGCTCACTGGCCACCGGATGACAGCTCTCTGTTCCCCGAGCCTCCAGTGCCTTCTCAGGGCCTCCTGCTCCTCAGCAGCATCCCTAGGCCCTAGTAGTGTGTGCTGGGGCCATCCCCTCTCCCCGGTGCCTTCCCCCTCGGAGGAGGGGGACCTGCCCGGCGAAGGGATACGCCAGGATATCCTGGGGATTGGCTGCCATATGAGGACCAGAGGAGGGCTGGGTAAGGACAGCGGGGCTGGAGGGAGCCCATGGAGCCTGAAGGAGTGGGGGACCAGTGAGCACGGGGGGGCAGAAAAAAAAAAAAGACAGGAAAATTCTTGCCAGGATTCTTGAAGGTCATCTGAAGTGAGTGTGGGTTCCCCTTATTGGCAGTAAGCAGATGGTCTTTATGTTAACCATAAATTCAGCTGACCATCTTAGGAAATTGGCCCATCTTTTCTCTGCATCTGGGGACTCCAGGATCCTTGCTGCTCCGGTGTCCCTGACTGCAAAGAAAGCATTTGACAGGGTGTCGTGGGCATTCTTATTTTTGACACTTACAAAATGTGGGTTCCCTGAGGAGTTTACCTGATGGTAATACATGTCCCAGTGCCAAAACGTACTGTAACAGAGTGTTTCCTCCTGCATTTTTACTCCACAGGGTTACTAAGCAGGGGTGCCCCCTGACTCCATTATTGTCAGGGTCTGTAGCTGGAACCTCTTATTAGGAAGATTCAAGACAACCTGGAGATTAGAGGTATCCCTACTGGAGGTGCCTGTTTTAAACTATCCATATACATGGATGATATTCTTCTCCATGTCACGCACCCCAATACATCCATCCCAGCTGCTCCACAAACCAGAGCTGTATTCAGGGCTGTATCTGATTATCGGCTTAACAGAAGTAAAACCCTTCTGATGGTCTTGAATGCAGGGGTACAGAAACCAGATATAACAGAAATGGGTTCAGTGTGATCCCCAACCAAGTTACACTTATTTGGGTACTGAGCTTACCAGGAATAGAGTGAGCTGCAAAGGCTTAGCTTAAGGGATTTAATTACTACTACTAAACTAGTCTTAGAATGCTGGAACTTCTTGCCAGTCACACGGGGGATGAATGTAGTAAAGATGAACATACTCCTCCTCGTTGCTTTTACCTCCAGATGCTAAACATCCCCCCCCAGTCTGACAAACTGTATGCAATAATTTCAGAATTAATTTGGGATGGGAAGGCCACCTGCAGAGCATATCATAAATGGGCTGCCCCTAAACTGGAAGGAGACATTCATCTCCTGCACTCCAGCACGTATTATTTGGCGTGCCATACCAGTAAATACATGAGGTGAGGAGCAGCTGAACCTGGGGAGGCAGCTCAATCATATACGCCACAATGTCTCACTCTAGAAAATCAATTTCAGTCCCAACTACGCACCATCTTCCTAATAGATATGCCTTTAAATTTCTACAGCGAACACTTTCTATTGTCAAACACTTTGGGCCTGGACTGTGGATCTTTAATCAAGGTCCTGTTATACAAAGTATTCATCAAGGAGCCACTCTTCCTCATGCCGTCTCACAGCTCTATTATCTCCTCTATTCTAAAATTTACCCCATATAGATGACACTTGTTATTACTGGAATTTTAAATGGGACACCGTTTGGTGAGACCTGTATATGTATATTAAAAATTTCAAATTACACGTTATGCCATTTCATATTTTAAATAATCTTTATTTTATACCTATAACGTTAGTCAAGAGGAAAAGGCTGCAGTCTGATTTATGTACAAGGTGGGATAAAGATGTAGGCTCTTAGCAGCACATTTTATGGGACTGTCACAAGGTTTGAGGGTTGTCGTCTTCTATTACAAATAATGCAGATCCCCGTCTGGGACTGGATGACCTCCTCTCTCCTCATATCTGTCTGATGGACGATGACAGCACTATATCTGTAAAAGAGAGAATATATCAAATGCCTATGATCTCTTTGACGGCCAAAAAACTGATGCTTCGCCACTGGTTAGAGCAGAAGGAAATTATGTATAATGAATGGCTGCATGATCTGCTCTTTAAATTAAGAATGGAAAAAATGATTGCAAGTGTACACAACTTTCTTAAATCTCATGAGGCTCAATGAAGCAAACTGCACACATTGTATTCACTATCACCTACGGTCACAGTTATTCAGTCAGCCCCAGAAGGTCTATAAACTCTCCTGCTATCAGTGTTGACATGTCTTATCTATACAGCAATATATTTTTACTGCTCTGTATGTACTTATGCTGCGTATGTGCTTGTGTTATGAATTGTACCAACTCTGGTCTCTTGTTACTTCCCTTAACAGTGTACATAGTTAGGGGTATGTTCTCTGTATGTTCTGTTCGTACAGTGTTTGTATTTCTGTGAAGAAAATAATAAAAAAAAAAAAACATACCCATAGGTCCTTTTCCTCTTTGGTTACTAGAATCCCTCATAGACTGTACTCTGTCTTCAGGTTCTTGGCTGCTATATGCATACCTTACATTTTTTTTTTGCATTAAAGCCAAGTTGCCATATTTCAGACCACCTCTCAGACTTTGTCAGATCTTCCTTTAGGTCCCGTATCCCCTTCACTGTATCCACCCTCCCACACAGCTTGGTGTTATCCACGAATAAACAAATCTTGCCCTTTATGCCATCTCCAGTGTCATTGATGAAGGCATTAAAGAGGCACTGGACCAAACATGAGCCCTGTGGGACCTCAATGGTGACATCCCTAGCACCTGAAAACTCACCCACCCCCTAAGTTCTGCCTTTCTGCCAGCTAGCTACCAACCCAGTCAGTTTCTCTCCTACCCCCAGATCCTGAAGCTTTTTGACCAGTCCCCTTTTGGGACACAATCAAAGGCCTTGCTGAAGTTCTAGTACAGGATATCCACTGCTTGGCCTTTTATCCACTGTTTTAGTGACCCAAAGAAGTCAATCAAGCTTCTGTGACATGATCTCCCAGCCATAAATCTGTTTTGCTGCTCATCCTGGAGGCCATTCTCTTCCAGGTACCCTACCAGCCTCTCCTTAAGTATGGCCTCCATGAGCTTGCACATGATTGCGGTCAGGTTGACCAGTCCATAGCTGCCCAAGTCATCTCTGGGTCCACTCTTATGGAGCTGCACATGTGCCCTTCTCCTGTCCTGAGGTACCACCCTACACTCAAGCAAACTACTGGACAGGTCAGCCAAGAGGCCCACAAGTTTCCGTGCCAGCTCCTTCAGCACTCTTGGATGGATACCATCAGGGACCAGGGATTTGTGCACCCTCAGGACTAATAAACCTTTCATCACCCTATCCCCCTCTATTATTCCATCCGTGCCCCCTCTCCTCCCCCTTTGTGGCACTGGGCTGTCCCTTTCCTTAGTAAAGACCAAACAAAAGTACTCATTCAGTACCTTTGCCATGTCCCCATTTGCTTCCACCTACCCTTCCCCCTTCTTGAGCCATACTGTTCCATCCTTTTATCTCTTTTATCACTAACGTACTTAAAAAAGGGTTTTCTCTTTTTTTTAATTTCCAAAGTGCCGGGGTATAGTGCCATTGTTAGTGGAGCTCTGACACAATAAACTTTTTTTACTTGCTTACATACATTTATGGACTTCCATTTCTTGCTACTACTCCTATCTGGATGTGCAGCTCTAGTGTGTTCTTTCCGAGCTTTAGCCTGCCAAACTACCTTTCCTGCCTCACTAACCTTCCTCTGATAGTTTTCCCTGTCCTCCCCCTCTGGCTCCTTCTGAACTTCCTGTAGTTGGTTCTCTTATCTCTGCCTGCCAGGGCAACCTCACGACTAAACCAGCTGGGTGCTTTGACCCTTGAGTTTTTCCCCTTAAGCCTAACAAACTCATTTATGGCTGCTGCTATTCCCTCCTTAATGGATCACTTTTGGTTCATCCCCATCTCTATGCTGATGTCCTCCAGTTGCCTCCTTAGCAGCTTCCCCATCCTTCTAAAGTTTGCCTTTCTGAAGTCCAAGACTTTGGTCTTTGTGTGTGTCTTCTTCTGCCCATGTCCAACCTGAACCACATTGTTGTGGTCACTCCCACCCAAGGGCTTATCAACCTGGATGTTCTGGACATGGTCCCTATTGGTCAATACCAGGTTGAGGACTGCCTCCTCCCTGGTGGGTAATGTAACACCCTCTGTCTGGAATCCACTCAGCACCGCACAAGGATTACCTGACTCCTGGCACAGGTCATGGCGGGGATCTTCCAAGCCACCTTATGCAGGTTAAAATCCCCCAAAGTTACCACCTCTCCCTTCCCTGCAACCGCTCTTATCACCAAACCTGGTTCCCTGCCCCCTTTCCTCTTCCTGGTTCGGTGGTCTGTAAACCACCGCTAGTCTCACCTTCCTCCTTTTATTGAATTTTTTTTTTTTATTTAATTTTTATTGGTATTTTCAACATATATACACACACAGTCGACAGGTCACAGTTGTTACATTTCATTTGTATACTATTTAGGATGTGAGAGAATTATACAAGATATATAATAACT
Organism: Neoceratodus forsteri; assembly: GCA_016271365.2. Classification (NCBI taxonomy): domain Eukaryota; kingdom Metazoa; phylum Chordata; order Ceratodontiformes; family Ceratodontidae; genus Neoceratodus; species Neoceratodus forsteri. The sequence goes on from JADMNL010000022.1 coordinate 495,627,896, forward strand.
TAGAAGAGTCAGTCAGGCAGTGCAGTCCAGCTCTGTTGAATGCTTGAACAGACAGAAAAAAAGGGGGGGACATAATTCACTGTATCAGTACATTATACTCCATTTAAGGTAGAACAGGGAGATACTCCCTCTAGAGGTAACAGATCATCAGCTTGGTGCATTCTGAAAAGGTTGTTTTACAGGTGTATAACATCTTATAACTGTTAGAACCTCTATGCATTACTTTCTCAGTTATAGCCCCTGGGTTCTACTTCACTGCAGTGAGTTTTACTAACTACCTCCCATTCCGGGTTACAATCTAATGCTTATCTCCTGCGGCTTTTATTGACGGGGCAGTGCATATCCTTGCCCATCACCCTTCCGTTCTGCTGCAAAGGGGGAGAGACCTACCTCTGGAATTTAGTACTTCGGGCTCCTAGGTCATACATGGGCCTATGGGAAAGGGATGGGGGTGGGTGAGTGGGAAGGAAGCTCCCGTTGCTGTACATGTTTTGGGTGCTTGGTAGACTACCCGGACAAGGGTGGACAATGAGTATACTCAGATCTGGCTAGGGAGTGGGGGACCGGCTTATAACAGCCTTCCTTTTATTGAATATTAACTGCATTCACATCACCTCTGACTTCCCCTCTTCTGACTCTTCCCTTTTGCATGTTATACATCCCGTTATATAAACTGCTACCCCTTCCACTTTTTCTACCCCTCTGTCCCTTTTGTACAGCTTATACCCAGGGATTGAGAGGCCCCAGCCATGATTACAGGTAGCCCATATCATAGTGACCACCGCAGTGTCCAAACTCTTGGCTGCTAACAACGGCTGCAGGTCATCCATCTTGTTTCCGAGATTTCTTGCATTCAGGGACACCATCTTTCACTTTGAATCTGAGCCCTTCCCCCCCAACCTTTTTGCCCTCCCTTATACTCCCCTTTGTATGCTTTCTCCTACACTCTACCCCCCTTTACTATCACTTCAGATCTTACTTCCAATTTTTCCTGATCGGACTTGGGGAGGTAGACTCTGCCTCTTCTCCTCCTGGAAACTCAGGGCCTGAAGTCCCAAGTTCCCCCAGCAGTTTAAATTAAGGTCCCCAGATATGTATCCCCCCAATTCTTCATGAAGAATTCTTGACCCCCTCTACTGAGGTGCAGCCTGTCTGGTGCATAGAGGGATTTGTCGTTCTAGGTCTTTCCCAGTCACGAACGCAGCTGTAACCTCCTTCCTTGCACCATTCCCCAAGCCAGCCATTAAACTACTTTATCCTTTTCTTCCTGACTGTACAGGCTCTCAGTACTAAAAACACCTCAGAGAATGCAACTGATTTGGCTACCCCCCCCCCACAGGTCCTCCTCCCTTCCCTGAACCTCTTCTGCACCACTCCTATTTCCTCTCCAGCTAGATTGTTTGTTCCTAGATGGATAAACACATGGGGTTCCCTCCAAACCCCCTACACTGTCTTTTTTTTTTCTATGTACATTTTTTCCTCCCTGGCACATCACAGGCAGCTGTTCAGCCCTGTCCCTGCCTCCCTCACCTGACAACTGACTCCCCAGTCCACTGAGCCCCATATCCCCTATGGATTGCCCCCCGTGGTGGGGCTGGGAAGGGAAGGGCCATCTTCCCCCCACCCAGAGATCCTGCATCCAGATTTGGTGGGTTGGCGAACAGGTGACAGTGCAGGGCGAGGGCAGGCAGGAAAGGCTTCATATAGCCTGCAACTGCCATTTTCCACTGTTTTCTCCCACTCCTCTTGCCATGGAGGTCTGTAAGTATGTGCATGTGGAGGCGCACACATGTTACATAACCATGACCCCTCCTTTCCATGCCACTCAGGCTCTGGAGCTGCCACCCAGCCTCCGCCAGGTGGCAGCCAAGGAGTGAGACAGTATCTCTCCCCACCCCAATAGAAGAGAGTAGTCCACTGAATGCTTGATTCTCCCCCAACCCCCAGCCAGCCGCAGCGACCTGAACTCGTTCTTGAACCTCGGTAACCAGCATGGTGAGAGGTAAGGCGTATAGTGCCTCAGCCATCTGCACCACTTGGTTGGCTAAACCCCCTGCACTATCTGAGCAAATCCTTGGGCACACCCTCTCTGATGTCATCCCTGACATGCATATCATCTTCTTTACCATATGCTGATCCCCCAACTTCCCCCAATGAATATCCTTAACTAGAGTCCCCCAGGATTATGACCCTCCCCACTTCCATTTTCCTGTCTTCCCCCACCCCTCTAACTGTCCCTCAAGCCAATCCCCTCCCTAACTGATCCCCCCAGTATTGTTCTCCTCCTCCCTGCTCTCCCTCTGTTTGACTGTCCCCGCCCCCCTCAGCCATCCTTCATGTTTTCCCTCCCTCTACTGTGACCATCAATATTGTATTGCCTAAACTCCCTGCCTCATTCGTCCTTCCCCTGCCTTCAATCCTGCCCCCTCTTTCCCTGCACCTGTTCCACTCTCCCTGGACAACCATCCCCTTCTGCACTGCTGCCATGCTCTCTTCCATTCCTCCTCCTGTCTACCCCCCGTCCCCTTGATTTGTTCCCAACCCCTCTTCTCCTTTTCCTTCATCCCCTCCCCAATCCAAGTCAGTGGGAGGAATCTGTTCCACACTGGCACCCTGCTAGGTGCTCCTACTTAGGTCCCACCCCTCGACCCCTCCTCTGCTACCCACCAGTTTGCACACCTCCTCCCTGAGACCAGTCTCACCCTCTAAAGTAGGGGCACTCATGGCATCTGGGTCCTCCCCTCCTTGCCTGCATGTGTGTCTCACTTGGGCTGCCCCCACCCGCCTTTCTTCCCCCAGCCCCAGCCCCATCCCTGCCCCTCCATTCTTCGCTAGCCTTCCTAACTCCCATCTGAGATGCCACACCTTTGCCATCAGGTGATTCACGTTTCTCCACACCCGACTAATGATGACCCCAGGTATATTGATAATGATGAAACAGCATACTCCCTCCCACTGGAGTACTATACCATATTATGTGCCACCCCAGCTGCAGAATGGAGAATATTAAATCAAATAAGAACACATGCAAAAGCCTAGAAAAGTCCAAGGTATACTAGTAGACAGCTTACATGATAGATAGCAAGGCATGTAGAGGGGCCCACCTCTTCTGATAAGAATTGTATCATGATTTACATCTGCAATATGTTTTTCAATATTCAACGCACTGAGAATGTTTTTTTGTTTGTTGTTACTTTTTTTAATCTGCCTACCTCCTGCTGGGGTGGTCCTATGGTTCCCCTAATCCGGCCCTGTCCTGGCGGCTCCTGTATTGGGCACGTGCCTGAGCTGCAACCTCCTCACCCTCAACCTCTTTAAGATCGCATCATGGACCCCCTTGTGGAGACCAAGGGGTCGGGACCAGAGTGAACTCCTGGGAGCATCTGATGCAGTGCCGCAGGCAGGCCTTCATGATCGCGGGAAGATTGGCAGTTTTGTCCCCTGTAGTTCCCCCTACAGCCTGGGCATGCAATGATGCCAGTAATGCTATGGTGTGCATTTCCACTCACCATGTGTCAGACATCTGCCCACGCTGTCCCCTCTAACACGCCACAATTTGCACTCTTCCTCAGGCACTGCCAGGAGCCAGCACATGCGCGGGTACCCCACCCCACCCTCCCAGAGGAGGAGAGCAGTCCCACAGATGCACAGTCCTCCCCCTCCCAGCTGACCCCCAATGACCCAAGTCCACTCCCGAACCCGGGTTGCCAGCATAGCATGAGGTGTGGCGTCCAGTGCTTCAACCCTCAATGCCACCAGGCTGGCAATGCACTGAGGATTTCAGTGTGCCGCTCAGCGTAAGACGGTGTCTTATCATCCATCCAGTGATGAAGAAGGACAATTTTAGCAGCCGTCACAGTTAGGGCTATATCCTTTGCAAGGACCCAGTACTTTGCTTCTGTAATGCCGTAATACATATTTTCAGGAGGAAGGCATCAGTCAACCTTAAAAAGGGATATAGATGGTGTCTGATCTCATCCCAGAAAGGGAAAACCTTCTCACAATTCAACAAATGAAAATTACGTACCTACCATAATTCTTGATCTTTCTAGATATCTTCACCATTCATTACTGGTGGGTCTAGCCAGAGGCACTAAGACCCTGCGGGAAGCTTATAGCTCTAATCTTTTCTAAGCTTTCCTTAGGAGGAGGGGCTGATGTCGAGGACGGCGCCACCCTCAAGGCTGATATATTGCGTGGTGGTCACGGGTTGGTCAGTAGCCAACACTGGCCTCTCCACCACATCAGTTCTGCTTGCCAGAGAGGAAATTAGAGACAAAAGAAAAAAGGAGGGAGGGTGGGGCAAGGGAGTCCAAGGGACAGAAAAAGGAAAGGTAGCCGGCCCGGTGGTGCTGAGGGTTGAGGCGCTGGATGCACTGCGCCGGCGACCCGGGTTCTGGAACGAGCCAGGGTCGTCATGGGTCGTTGGGGAGGGTGAAGGATGGAGCGTCTGATGGACTGCTCTCCTTCCCTGGGGAGGGGGGAATGCTGTCACCAGTGCTCTGGTGGCCTCTAGTGGTGGCTGGGGGCGATATATTAGCACAGGCAGTCAGGGTGGACGTGCTGGGGCCTACGCCAGGATGGTGTCGTCACGGTAGCATCTGTACTTTCTGTCATGGCATCATTACCGCCTCGTCATGGGGAAAAGCGAAAACTGGCACTGGTTGTGGCGGCATGATGGCTGTCTCAGGCGAGGGGAGCAATGGCTCCGAGTGCCTTGGCACACACTGGATCCAGTCTCGGCGGAAGATTGAAGCCCTCCACTTCTTGGCGTGGGGGTAAGCTGCATGACACATGGGAGCCATGGATCCTGGAAACGGTGGCTGGAAGACCTGAAGGGGACGCCAGGAAGTGATAGGAGGTAGGCAGATCAGGCCAAAGGGAGAAGAATGAAGAAGAAAAAAAAGGAAAAAAAGAAAAAGGAAAGGAAATAAACTAAAAAAGGAATAAAGCCGGCCACAGGAGAAGTGGTAAACTGTAAAGGCTTTAGGCAGGGGGACCCCAACTACTGGGCAGGCCAAGGTATAGGAAGACAGGGAGGAGATGGAGGGAGGGAAGAGAAAAGGAGAGACAGCAAATGAGAGAGAAAGAGAGAGAGAGAGAGAATAGGTAGGGAGAGAAAATGATGGACCCCAACTGGGAGAACCCTAAGAGGAGAGCTCACCTTTGTGGACCTTAGTGTGAATGTTCAGTTCATGGCAAGGGTGGAGGCCCCTGGTAGCTGAGTATAGAAGATGGTAAGAGGATGAAAGCTGTACCAACTCCAGAGCTAAGTCATAAAAGCCACAAAAGGCAACCAGCAAGGGACAGAAGATTCCTGCCCTTGCCACTCAAGTCACCAGCCTCCCGGGCCACACAGAAGAAGGGGGGCCACCAAGATCTCTCCCCCCTTCCGTCTTGTAGCATAGGGGTGCAAAAAAGAGACCTACCCCGGGGCAAAGTCCCCCTGGACAGGGTAGAGAAGGTCACCTAGTTAGCTGAGCCCCAGAACTATAAGAGGCTTGCTGATTACCTCTGAGCCTTATACTGTAGAAAGTATAAAAGGTGGAGGGGTATCCCCTGTAGTGGGAGCAGGGGTTTGTAAAGGAGGAGGTCTGGGAGAAGCTTGCCCCATAGGTAACCCTCTTTACTTATGAAGAAGGAAAAGAAGAAGAGAAAGAGGATCCCCCAGAGCCCCTCAAGCCAAGACAAGGACCTCAGAGACAGGGGCAATCACATGCCCAGGTACACTAGGGGAACATAAAGGGCAAAAGTCCAAGAAGGGCGCAGGAGGAACTCACGTCCCATGCCCCTGCCCTGAAAAGTTCCACCATAGCTGAGTGGGGTCCCAGGGAGCCCCTGCAGTAGGGGGAGAAATCCCCTCGCCCCTGCTAGTCCTTTCCCAATGCTCCGGGAGGTGCCAGCAAAGGAGGGGGGGGTGAAAGCCCCTGCTTGCTTTCTCCCTAGTGGTGGCCTGCTAGGGTTTCCACAGGAAGAGTTAGGGGACCTGGAGGTACCAGCGGAATTAGACCCACAATTGACCTCAGGCAGGGAGAGAGCAAGCAGGGCAGAGGCACTGCCCAGAAGCCTGGGGCCTTAGAGGGGAAGGTGGGCGGGAAGCAGTAGTGAATGGTGACGATATCTAGGAAGATCAAGAATTACGGTAGGTACGTAATTTTTATATCTTCCTGAGATCAGTCTTCACCATTCATTTCTGGTGAGTGAGTACCAAGCACCACAATGTGGTGCTGGCACCTCCCTGAGGGCTGAATCTGCCCTCAGCCTCCTGTAGGGGAAAAGCACAGACAGGAAGGGGCACCTGACAGGCCTGGCTAGGCTCGAGATTGGTCAGGGTGAGGTGGAGACTCCCACTGCCTGGGAGAAGGAAGACGCCCCGATAACTCACACCTCAGCCTATGAGAGAAGAAATGGGCCCATTGGCAGAGGGAGGCAATCACCCTACGCTGGGCCAGATCTGATTACCTGGAAAGGTGAAGCCACACTGTTCACCTAATGCAGACCGTAGTTCCTGACAGTCTGGAAGCCACCTCACTGGCATCATAAGATGCCCTTGCCTGGTGCCTCACTAGCTTCAGATTTGAGCAGAAAAGCTGATGGCTTTCCTGGTCACCTCTGTAAGGCAACTGAGGAAGTGGACTGTGAAACTCACCCACTGCAGGATGCCCAACCAGACAAGGGCAGCTTAAGTGGTGCCCATGGGAAAGGACCTCGCAATGGGGTGATCAGAGCCAGTCTGTCCCTTGCTGGCAGACCCTGGCCCCACCTGTTGCAGACCTTACCAGGTCCGGTGAGGTGAGGTGAGGAGAGGAGAGGAGAGGAGAGGAAAAGAGAGAAGGGTTCGCACTTCGGCTCCTCCCAGAGCCACCAACTGCCCTGGAAGTGTGCCTGTGTGCCAAACTCTACCTCCTCACCCCTACCTTATCAGATAGGGACCTGCTCCTAGGCTGGCCCCTGGTGCTCATGAGAAGGGGATCTTAAGGAACCCCGGCACTGGAAACAGTGCCAGAATCTCCTTCAGAACCCATCCCAGTGCCGGAATCCAATTTGGCACTGAGCACAGTGCCAGAACCAGACCCTGAACCGAGGTCGGCACTGGACTCTAACCCGGCGCTGCAAGTGGCACTGGAGGGCATGGAGGAGTCAGCTCCAAGGACAGACTCGGAAAGATCAGTGGCTGAACCCATTGTACTGGACACCAAATGGCTGGGTGTAGGAGAGCGACAGGACTCCTGGGAGAGGCGGGTAGCCACTCTGGGTCATCCAGATCCTCTTCCAAGGAGGAGGAGGAGGAGGAGGAGATCATGGAACCCACCAAAGAGGCCACCCCTGAAACTCCCCCTCTCCTGGTACCGTGGATGGCACTGGAAGGGGATCCAGTACCAACAGTGGCACTGCCTCGCTCACCGGCCCCAAGTGAGGTGTCAGGAGCTGAAGCAATGCCAACAGGCAGCACAGAGGACTCCACTGGTTCAAGCCGAGTGTATAGCTGTGACTGCGACACCGAGGTATCTGTGCCTCCAAGGAGGCAACAGACCGTGAGGGGTGCTCACTCAACCCCTCCGTAGGAGGCCAACTGTCCACCTGACCCCTTAAGCAGGCCTCTCATCTCAGCAAGACTGGAATCAGAGGAGGCCTGCTCCCCCCTCAGTATGTATAGTACCAGCAGAAGAGCCCAAAGTCCTGATCTTGGCATCCCGGGATCGACGTCACCCTCTGAAGGTGGGAGGATCCTGACCCACCTTCAATGCGTGCATCTCGAGGACCCAGTGGTCCACGAAGAAGCAGGCATCACAGTTGTCCATGTCATGCGATGAACCCAGACAAGTTAAACAGCAATTATGGTGGTTTGTCACTGTTATCGGTTTGCCACAGGGGCACCAATGCACAGAGGCATGCCCCACCTTAGATTTCAAACTAGGCCCCAAACCGGACATAATCATGTGGAGAAAATAAAAACAAACACAGAAATAGACTCAACACCGTAGAAATAATTAGAAGAAAAAAGAAACAGTGTTACCAGTCTCCTGAAGGTCTATGGTGTCGAGTAGCAGCGGCAGCAGAACTATTAGTGGACTACGCAGTATGAAATTCTGCAATGGCTTCAGCTTCCACTGGGTGATGCACCTCAATGGTGGGAAAAGAACTGAGGTGGTGGAGGGGCCGGCGCTGGTTACTGGCCAACCCTTGAGCACCATGCAATGCATCAACCATGAGGGTGGCGCCGTCCCCGACATCAGCCCCTCCTCCTAAGGAAAGCTTAGAAAAGCTTAGAGCTATAAGCTTCCCGTAGGATCCTAGTGCCTCCAACTAGACCCACCAGTAACGAATGGTGAATATTGACCTCAGGTAGATCATATGGATCAATGACCCCTCTGCTTTTCCACATTTAGAGCAGGTAGGGTGGACCATTCTATGAAGTTTCTGAGGTTTGAAGTATAAGTAAATTGCATCAGCCTGCATCTATCTTGTTTCACAAACTTGTAAAGATCCCCCTCATACCTTCTGCCAATCAGCTGGCATCCAGTTCAGATGCACAGTCTCCTACCAGTATAAACACATCCCAGACAATTTATCTGGGTCTAACCACTGAAGTTTTGTAAAGTATAGAAATGGCTTGTGGAGAGCCTCCAGCCTGTATCAGTTGTTCTAAAATGCCCCCACTGTCATACAACCATGGTTACTGACCTAAAAGGGTAGAGATGGCATGGGAGAGCTGTAAATATCTGAATAGGGCCTGATTAGGTTGTCTGACTCTAGTTTGAAATGTAGAAAGAATCATTAAGTAACCCCTCAAGGTGAGCTGGTCTGTGAAGGTAAGGGTGGCCGTCTGTAAAAAGCCCTCTGTAATGGGGAGATGAGCTATTTGAAAATGTGAGTTGTATAAAAATGGCTGGGAAATGTTACGGACCAGAGAAATGTGTAAGTGAGAGCACAGTCAAGTATGAGCTCAGAAAGACCAGTAGATCGGAGTATGTTTAAGGATGTGTGGGAAACTAGCTGGTTTGAGAAAGACTTTAAGCTCCCTTTCCAGCCCTAGCCATTGGGGCTCATATGTCTCAGGTGTGTCCCCCTCTGTACCCAACCCCATCTGAAATAGTTTCTGCCATACTGAGATAAGTAACAGAGGAAGAAATTGGGGAGATGCAGTCCTTCCTGTTGTTTGGGGTCAGTAAGTTTGGAATATGATCTAATGGACTTGCTTTGCCAAAGAAACTCATTTAGTAACATATGCAGCCGTGTAAACCACGCTTTAGGGAATATTATACTTAACATCCCCACTGGGTAAAGAATCCATGGTAAGAGATTCATTTCAACAATATTGATCCTGCCCCACGATAAAATGGGCAAGACAGACCAATGGTGAAGTTCCAGCTTGTTGGCCTGTAATAGGGGATCCCAATTATTTTTCTTTAAGTTGTAAAAATGTCCAGGTGAACCCAGGTCTCTCTCTCTCCACAGCTGTCTGCACCACCCTTACTATTTCCATCCAGTAGTGTGTTTTAGGGTTCTTTCTAGTTGTATGTATAACTTTGCATTTCTTTTTGCATTTAATTTTAGTTGCCATAATCTGACACACTTTTCCACTGTTTTTAGCTCTTTTCATTTCACTGTAACCCCCTTTGTCATCTCTTTTCTGTTTGACTGCTGGCACCACATGATAACTCTCTCTTGGTTCCAACTGGGGCAAGCATGGACCAGGAAGACCCTCTGTGTCTAGGGGTAAGATGGACTGCTTACTAGAGGGCTCCCCTAAAATAATATCTTACAAATATACACCACCAGGTCCCCAGCCATGGGGTGAATACAGCTCAGACCTCTGCTCTGACAGAAAAAACAAGCATTTGTCAATGCCGAATGTTTGCTTGCTGGCATTGGCATTGGTAGTGTAGGAGTTACAGAGCTGCATAATAGGAATGGCAGTGAAGTATTGAACTGAAGCCAACCCACCACCACCACCCTGCAGAGACTGACAGGCATTGGGGTGTGCCTTTGGGTCGTCAGGCATAACGGCCATGCCATTTCGCCATACCTTACCCTGCAGACACCAAGTGTCACGGTGTGCCTTGGGGTCTTTGGCCCTTATGCGCACCCCATTCCATCAGGAAATACAGTGAGATGGGTGCGGTATGGGAGAATGGGATGAACTTTGGGGCCGAAGAGTCCAAGGCATACCTCGATGCCTCTCACTAGCTGCAGGGTGTGGAATGGTATGAGCATTACAGGTGAGAATCCCAAGCCACACCCCTGATGCCTGTCATTCTCCACAGGGTGGGGCGTTATGGTCGGAAACTCTAATGCCTCAGGCATTCATTGGTATTTTCACTCCAAATTTTCAACACGTTTTTTTTGTGACCCCCACCTCATGAACAGTGGCAATATCAGTTTGTTAGCCGAAAGCTACTTTTGCACAGCGACTACAGCATTTAGCACCACAGGTGCAAAAACACATTCCGAACAGGATGTGAAAATGACAGCTGTACTGTTCATGGGAGGTGTAAAATGGCAATGTTGAAAATCTGCAGGAAAATATTAAAAAACTGGTGAAGTCATGAGCGCATAGAAACTGTGCAACACACACCGTAATGTAATTAGTTTGGGATTTTTACAGCAGATTGTCAACACAGGCATTTTGGGACCTCAATCATGAACAGTGTCACTGTGATTTTCTTTATCTGTCCCAACAATGATTTCCCACAGCGACCAGCATTTCTGCACTGAAAGTGTGAAAACACATTTCGCCATGTTGTGAAAAATGACAGCTGTACTGTTCATAAGGAAGTATGGAAAATGCCACTGGTGAAATCTGGACTGAAAATATTACAAAGTCATGAACTTACGAGGGTGCGTGGAAACTGCGCAATGCTCACTTGTAACAGTCATTTTATGGACTTTTGTCACCAGATTTTCAACATAGCCATTTTAAGACATCTGCTCATGAACAGTGTAATTGTGATTTTCTTAATCTGTCCCAAACATTGATTTCGCACACCAACTGCACCATTGTGTGCTATATATGCGGAAACACATTTTGGGCAAGATGTGAAAAATGGCAGCTGTACTGCTCATAAGGAAGTGTAATAAAATGACAATGTTGAAAATATGGTGTGCAAATATTAAAAATTTGCAAACTTGCGAGTGTGCGAAGGAAGGCATTTTTAGGAATTTTTTCACCAAATTTTCAACATAGCCATTTTAAGACCTCTGCTCATGAACAGTGTCACTGTGATTTTCTTAATGTGTCCCATACATTGATTTCGCACACCGACTGCGCCATTGTATGCTACATGCGTGGAAACACATTTTGGGCAAGATGTGAAAAATTACAGCTGTACTGCTCATAAGGAGGTGTGGTAAAATGGCAATGCTGAAACTCCGGAGAGCAAATATTAAAAATTTTCGAACTTACGAGCGTGCGTAGGAACTGCACAATGCACGCCAGAAACAGTTTATTTTTAGATTTTCACCAAATTTGCAACATAGGCTTTTGAGAGCCCACCTTATGAACACTGGCATTCGTCGTTTCGTTAATCGGTCCCGAAAGGTGATTTCATGCAGTGACTGCGAAATCACCCTTCGGGCCTGATTAACGCCATGACAGTTCAAGAATCCACGAGGAGGGGTCCCAAAAACCCCATGTTGAAAATTTGGTGCCAAAATTCCAAAAAATGCCTGAGATGTGCATTTAAGTTGAAAAAACCCTATTTATTGCATTATACAGCTTACTGGCATTTCCTCAGTTCGCGGCCGGCTTTGAAAAGTGCAGACGTGTTCCGGGTTCATCAAGATCGTCGCCAAGCTCCAGAGGTAAGTATGGGGTGGGGGTGGAGAGGCAGGGTGCACAGTGGTTGGGTGCGGTGGGCTGGGAGACCACCAAGGAACGCTTTTGTTTACAGGGTTTTTTTTTTTTTTTTTAGGGAAGACGACGTGGATGTTTGCCACGCTGGGTAGGCTCCGCATGGCAGCTGGAAGGCTGTTTGGGGGGCCTGGAGCTGACTAGGAATTGGGCACCCGCTCGGTCATACTGATCTTCTGCCACGCTGGGGGCCTTGCCGCGGCAGCTGTAAGGCTGTTTGGGGGCTTGGAGCCGACGAGGATTGGTCACCCCTGTCAGCCATATGGACATGTGCCATGCTGGGGTGGGCTCCCAGCGGCACCTGGAAAGCTTTTTGGGGTGCGGAGCCGACGGGACTGGGCACCCCCATCGGCCACACAGTATGTGCGTGGGGGGGGAGCGCATAAGCACGCAATATGCATGTGTGCATGCGTGTGTGTGGAGGTGGGAGTGCTGCTCACTGTGCTCACTGAAGCGGAGCTCTCCCTTTCAACTGTACGCCACTGCATTTTCAACTGCTGTCATAGACAGCTGCAGCGTTGATTGGAGAACTGCGACTGTGCCTGCAAACACACTGACTGAATTGGAAGACGGCTGCCACACCTCCGAAAACTCGGATGATGGCACTATGTTTCTTGCACATGCGTGCAAGCAAACATAAAAAATCACTGCACAGTGTTTTAAACAGCAATCACATTTTACTGAAATATATTCTGTTACAGATGGGAACACAATCCTCAGTCACTCTCCTTGCTAGCACCGTACAGCCAGGTTCGAGCCTGACCCCAGCCCTGAGTCTGAACCTTGGGAACCCTTGATAAATGTTGTACAGAATGTACATTAGGGGCCACATGACCCTTTCAATTCCTTGTTTTCACACACCAGTGGGGGAGGTTATAGCTTGGGTCACAGCCTGTTATACTTCACAACTTTATAAGTTTTCCCATTATGCTATTAGCTCTTGGGTTCACTGCATAATCTACACATCTATGGCACCATGGTGCCTGGTCAGCTAGTGATGCTGGAGGCATCCACTGCTGTAGGGACATCACTTCTAGGACATGTTCATTAGTGGGCATCCATGGGCCCTTTTGTCCTGAGGGCACTCACTCCATGCCAGGCAAGTCTCTCCTTTGTAGCCCTGATGTCATCCCTTTTGCTAGGTGCCTCATCTCTCAGCTTCTCCTTGCTCAACAGCCAGTATGCTGGGCACAGTGTGGTAGCACGTACTACAGCCTGCCCACTAGTAGTGACAGGCAGTCATCCCTGCCCCTCTGCTAGAGGCAGCATCTCCTGCCCCCATTCCAGCCTAGGATCTCATGTCAAAACAATAGGCATATCTCCGACCTTAGTCAGCAGTCTTATCTTTCCTACTAAGATTCTATGCATCAGCAACTTGTCAGGCAGCATCACTTGGGCATAGGACAGCAAATGACCCCCCCACCCCAGAGGTGATACACCCTCTTCTGTGGGACTCTCCTACACAACAAGGCTGCCAGGGACTCCCTGTTTTGTTATACATTTTTATTGAGTTTTTTTCTGTAGAGATTTTTCTTCCCTGGAGCATGGTCAGCCTTCTCTGACTCAGTTCACCCTCAACCAACAGCCAATCTCCCAAGTTTTATTGTATCAACTCAGGCAGTATATGGGACTAACCGGTAAAGTGATTAGCTGGTTTGAGTCCTACCTCAGGGGTAGGTCACAAAGGGTTGTGATGGGTAGTTTTTCATCACACCTAATGGACTTGTACTGTGGTGTACTCCAAGGATCAGTCCTTTCACCAGTGCTGTGTTTGAAGCATATGCTACCCCTGCCTGCAACATGCACAGCTCACCTCCTTCTGGAAGGTGGTTCACTCCCTAATTGATCCCCCTGCATGAATCGTACCAGGTTAGAATAGCGTTGCAACAATAGCGCAGGCAAAAGCACACTTCGTAAACTGTGTCTTCGTTGACAGCAACAGGGGTAGAATAACGAATGTCAGTGACTGATACCCCTGAGGCTGTAAAGGCAAGGCAGGAACTGGAGAAGTAGGGGAAAAGTGTGGAGGCTGGCTGAGCTGCTCCCATGGTGGAGAGGTCTAAGGCATAAACAGCTTGGCCAGTACAGCTCGGAAGACAAGGTTCTGTTCCCTGACTCCTGCAGCTTCACTTTTCCCCCCAACCCAAGTGTGTTTCATTTTTTTCTAACAATGCCGAAACAGATATACCCACCCAGTGTTCTACCCTTCCCCGTGTTTGGCCCCCCTTGATGTTAGTTATATTCGTTACGGGGGTGTTTGGGGGTAAAGCCCCCATATCAGGGACTGCGTGGGGCTTTTAGCCATGGTAGCGGTCATCGGTATGGGTTTGGACTGCTACCATTGGTACCATTGTTATCCGGAGATGTTTTGGGTTGGCGCTGTTTTTAACAGCGCAGTTTTGACTGCACTGTTGTTGATGGTGGCATTTATGCCTTCGCTGTCTTGACCTAGTGCCACACAAACAGCTGTATCAGTCCTAAAACAAACTGGTTTACCTGTCACTGACCCTTTCAGTGTAGCTGACATCCTAAATAAGTTTTTACCACATATGCCCTCCCTGACCATCCTTCGCCCCCCAGATCCCTGCCCAGACCCTCACACAAAACTTTCCTGTTCTCACCCATCTCCATGCAGGAAGTTTTTCAGGCTCTTGTCTCCCTCAACATGAAAAAATATAACCTGGATGGGTTCCACCCCAACCTACTTCACATATCTGCCCCTGAAATCACTGCACCACTAGCCCATCTTCTAAACCTCTCTTTCTCCTTTAGAACAGTACCTCAGGCCTGGAAAACAGCTAGTGTAATCCTCCTCCACAAAGGCGGCGACCCCTCTCAACCAGGTAACTACCATCCAATCTTCCTCCTCCCAGCCTTTGCCAAAGTACAAGAATCCCTTGTACAATCCAGACTGACAGAGTTCCTTACTGCATCAGTTTTTCTTTCCCAATTCCAATCCAGTTTCTGGAAACAACATTCTACAGTATCTTCCCTACTACGCATCATGAATCATATTTACTCAGCCATGGACCAAGGCCACTTGACTGCAGCAATTTTTGTGGACCAAACCAAGGCCTTTGACTCAGTCTTCCATCCCTATCTCCTTAGGAAACTTGAGGCTGCCAGCTTACCCCCCACCGTTAGGTGGTTCAAATCATACCTGAAAACAGACTGATGTCTCCCAGGGTGGGTAACTCCTCCTCTCCACCACTTCCCATACTTGCTGAAGTACCACAAGAATCAATCTGTGGCCCCATCCTGTTCTCGATAGTCATCAATGACCTCCCGTCTGTATGCTCCAAATCCCACATACACATACATGCAAGACGACACCATTCTGTTTACCTCCAGACCTGCCCTAACTGATGTCTACACCCTTTTTCAACATGACTATAATAAGGTGCAGTCCTGGTCCCATGCAAACCAACTGAAAATCAAGACCACCAAAACTGCGGCAATGACCTTCAGTACTGCATAGAAATTAGTAGAGCACCCTCACCCCCAACTTTCATCAACTTGGATGGGACTCCACTGGACTATGTCTCATCTCACAAATACCTAGGTGTGTGGCTTGTCCCACACCTAAACTTCTCAAGTCACATAGACACCATCACCTCAAAGCTCTGCCCCAAGCTAGGCATGCTATATTGCAACAGAGTCTCCCTCGCACTCCCAGTCAAACGTGAGATAGTAATGAAGATGATCACATCAGTTTTTGACCATGCAGATGTTGTATACAGCACAGTCCCTGCCTCTTCCTTATCCAGACTTGACACCTTACTAAATGCTTTCTGCCGTTTTGCTACAAACTCCCCCCTCCCCCCCAGAACTCACCACTGCTCCATTTACTCCTCCCTCGGCATCTCGCCTCTGCCCCACCGACGTTACATGCTCTCTCTAATAGACAAATTCTGGTTCAGCCTTCTACCTCCCTACCTCTCTGACATGCTATGCCATGCAGCCCCCACCTCATATGCCCTGCACACTAGGAAACCTGCTCCTTCTCTCTTCCCCCATCCTGTTCCTCAGCAGGCAAATCTGCTTTCTCCCATAGACTTCCATCTTCATGGAACAGGCAAACTCCTCAACTACAAAACTCTCTCTCACAAGGAGCTTAATATGCATAGCCTCGAGGAAAGGAGGGAGACATGATAGAAACCTTCATGTACCTCAAGGAAATCAACAAAGTCCAAGAGGGTAACATCTTTCAGAAAAAGAGGTGTGCAAGAACAAGGGGGCACAATTTGAAGATTGAGGAAGATGGCTCATAGGTAATGTGAGGAAGTATTTTTTCACAGAGAGGGTTGTGGATGCATGGAACAGCCTTCCTGAGGAGGTTGTGGAGTCCAAAACAAACAGGGGTGGATTTCAAGAATTCATGGGACAGTCATAAGGCAATTCTAGTGGGTAGGGGTAGGAAAAAGTAAGCTGTTGGTTAACTAGCATCTGCAGCTTATCCATTAGGTAGGGAAATGGGCAGACTGGGTGGGCCAAGCGGTCCTTACCTGCTGTCAAATTCTATGTTTCTATGTTTCTCCATCAAACAACACCTATGCCTCCTCCCCCACCCCAATCTCCTGCCCCTCGATGCACCCCTCCCCCCAATTCCACCAAAATACAGTCAACAAATTTAATGAAGTTCTTAGCCTCCTCTGTCTGGGTAAATTTTTAACAGTCAAATGAATAACCATGTTTCTCTAAACAACTTCCAAAAATGCCATGTAACCTGCCTTGCCTAAACTGATTATTTGCACTTTCATTTGGCTGGGTAAATTTAATAGCCAAATGTAATACCATGTTTCCCTAAACAATCTCTTAAAATGCCTGTAAATTGCAGTGGTGGTCAAAACTGTTTCTTGTACCTGTATTGATTGTATGTAACTCCTGTATATGTATTGTTACCCCATCCCCGGGTGGCATCTGGAAACGAGCCTCGGCTCAGTGTGCCTTTCCCGGATTTCAAAATATTAAATAAATAAATAAAAAGGATCATTAGGCAGTATAGAGTTGGGTTTCACTGCTATGCAGATGATACTCAGCGCTATCTGTCTTTTGCGCCTCAGGATAGTGGAGCGGTGGATGTGCTGAACCAGTGTTTGGCTGAGATCCTGGACTGGATGTCATCAAACTGGCTGAGACTCAACCTGGACAAAGCTGAAGTACTAGTGATTAAGCTGGGTGTGTGTGTGTGGGGGAGGAGTGGCAATGTCTGGGAGGGAAATGGGGTTATACCTCAGTATCTCCAGGCTTGGCGATGCTGAAAAGGTGAAGAATCCAGGTGTCATCCTGGACAAAAGGCTGACATTTGTGACTTGGGTGTCGGCAGTTGTCCAGAATGGATTCTACCATCTGAGGAACATTATCCGGATTCATTCCCTTATCCCCCCCCGAGGACTTGCCCTCTCTAGTACACACTTTTGTGACCTCATGGCTCGATTACTATAATGTCCTATGCCTTGGGGTCAGTGGAGGTATGCTGCAGCACCTGCAGTTTGACGCAGAACATGGCTGCGAGGTTGTTGACTGGCCTTTCGAAGATAAGTCATATTACCCTGACACTGCGGGAACTGCACTAGCTGCTGGTCAAGTGGCGTATCTTCTATAAGGTTGGATTGCTACCCTACAAGGCCCTACATAGTCTGGATCCGGGCTACCTGCATGATCTCCTTCATTCTCACCTGCCTGTATGCCCACTCTGTTCTACTGAGGAGGGTCTCATGGTTGTTTCAAAGGTCAGACTAAAAATATTGGGGGACAGGTCCTTCAAAGTATCTGGGACAGTATTATGGAACTCGCTCTCGAGGGCTCTGAGAGAGGCCCCCTTGGTGGAAGTCTTTACAAAGGGGCTAAAACACATCTCTTTGCTCAAGCTTTTGGTGTACAAAGTATGCTATTTATGAAGAATTTTAGTTATTTATTGTAGTGCAGTCCTACTGTTGGTTATTTATTTTGGGCTTATGGTTACAATTTAAATTTCTATTGTTTTTGATTTTTTATTGTGAATGCTATTTTTAGCCCTGCGATCACTGCTGGTATTTTTATTTTTTTTTTTCATAATTATTTATTTTGTTTCATATTTAAGTCAGTGCTATTTCCTCCTTTGTACTGGTGCCCTGGGCCTCCAGAGAAGGACGCCATAAATAAATAAAGCTGCTACTACTACTACTACCACCACCACCACCTTTTCCAGGAGTTTTGAGACAAATTGAATGGTGTTTTGCTCCTCTGCCCTTCGGGGAGGGCGACAATTACAAGATTGTTGCATCAACTGTGACCTTCGTGGTCCTCAAGACGATACTCCAATTTTTGAATTTTTCTCCATAGCCCAACCACCTCTGGTTCTGTGCTGGTGGCACAGTCTTCTAAAGAGCTGATGTAGGTCTCATGGTCAGACACCCGTCTTGTGAGTTCTTCAAGAGCCAGACAGAAGATTTAAAATCACCAGTGAGATACAACAGAGTCTCTTTAATGGATCCAAATTCCTTTAAGAACTTATCTAGCACATCAGGGTCAGCCACTGGAGCTGAGGAATGCAGTGAAGTCATCCCATGTGTGGCACTTTGGCAGCTGGACTCTATCAGGCAGAGGGGGTGGCATGACAAGCACCTCCATAAGTTCCGATTTTGCAGCCATGTCACTGGTAAATCTTGTCTCAATCGACAGCCCAGAGTTAGCTTAATTGACTGCAGCAAGTGAGGAGAGATAAATTGGACTTAGGCAGTTAAAAAGACTGGGGGAAAAATAACTCACAACTTGAGGAGCTGGCTGAGAGGCTGCTCTCTCTAGCACACCATCACGTGACTCCCTCAAGCCTCCAGGTGTTGATCATAAGCAACCTCATTCACTCCATACAATACAGGAAGGCAGCAGCAAAGATCAACAGAATGTTGGGCTGCATTTCTAGGGAGATCAGCAGCAGACATTAAGAGATAATAATGCCACTGTACAGGTCGCTGGTGCGGCCACACCGGGAGTACAATGTGCAGTACAGTACTGACATCCCTACCTAAAGGACGACATAAACCTGGTGGAAGCAGTCCAAAGAAGGGCAAAAAAGATGGTTAAGGGTCAGCAGGGTAGAACATACAAGGAGAGGCTGGAGTCCTGAACATGTACTCCCTGGAGGATGGGGGGGCATGATTGAGACCTTCAAGTATTTGAAAGGTATAAACAGGGTGAACAAGGAGTGCTTCTTCAAGCTCACTGGGAACAAATACACAAAGGAGCATTGTCTGAATTTGAAAGGAGGGAGGTTTAGGAAGGAGACCAGGAGGCATTTTTTCATGGAAAGGGTGATGGCGAGCTGGAATGGACTTCCTTAGGAAGTAATATTACTTGAAATGGTGGATGGGTTCAAAAGAGGTTGGGACAGGGTAAAGGGGAAAGTCAGGGTCAAAAAGGGTGTAGCCAGAAGGGAGGGGGTACTGGGGGGGCAGAGTCCTTAGCTGACACTGGGGACTATGCAATATGAGCAGACTCGATAGATTGCAAGGCCTTATTCTGCTGGCACCTTCGTACACTCGCATGTTCACAGTGACAGCTTCACATCCACTGCACAGTGCAACAAAGCATATGGAAAGGCAAACAGGATGCTGGGATGTATACAAAGGTGATTTGATATTAGGAGGAAGTGATACTGCCCCCGGACAGGTCCCTGGGAAGGCCACACATGGAGTACTGTATGCAGTTCTGGAGTTCACACCTCAAAAAAGATGGGTCCGGATTCACAAAGGGTGACGCAGAGCATGCATCAAGCCTTGCCTCAAACCCATTTGTTGGTGCAGCTGCGCCAACAACTTTGCAGCACGCTGTGCCCAATTCTAGTAGACCTGGCACGTTTCTGACACCTTTCCTGATTTGCGGCAGCTTGCACCACATATTTGGCACAAGCCCTGTAAAATGAGGTACCTGAGATTGCCACAAACTAGACCAGAAAAAGTTGGTCTAACTTGCATCAATTGGTGCACAGAATCAAGAATTCTGATCACTGGCTGGGAGAATGCCACAAGGCCCTTGCACCATATGTTCAGCGCACCCGTACTTGTGGCATTCGCAGCTAGAGACCATAAGGCTACAGAGATAATCCAGGGGCAGCAGGGGGTTATTTGAGGAAAGGTTGACAAGACTTTAATACATATACACTGGAGGCCAGGAAGGAAAAAAGGGGATATAAATGAGACATGCAAGTTCTTGCAAGGAACCAAGAGGGTGGATTGTAAGAACTTATTCACGAGGAATGAGGGTACAGTAACTAGAGGATATGGGTGGCAACTAATGGGGGGTGATTCAGGAATGACATGAAGAAGTTCTTCACAGAGCGGGTGTTGGACAAATGGAACAGACTGCCCAGACAAGTGGTTGAAGCTAAGACTGTGATGGGGTTTAAACTCCGATGGGACAGATATAAGAGAATTGTAGGACCCACAGGCAGAAGGGAGGGGAGGATGATTAGCTGTGCTAGGTTTATCAGATCTCTAAATCCAGCCCAGTGTTAAGCCAAGCATGGAACTAGGCAGGAAATGGGCAAACTGACTGAACCTCTGGCTCTTTGTCTGCTGACGCAATCTGTATTATTTATTAAAAGTTCATAGTGTAGGAGAGGCTCAGTGAGACAAGTCTTGTTAACCAGAGCATCCTGCGATACAAAAATACCACATGTACACAAGGGAAAACTAATGCAAATCAGAATACACGAGAAAACAGTCTTGTAAAATTCTATAAATATGAACATCTGTAAACTGTAACTGAAGATGAGACATAAAACCAGTGAGTTTAGAGCATGGGTAATATGTTGAATCACCTAGCCTGTTAGGTTGTGAAAGCTAGCACTGTTCTGACTTTCAAGGCAAGACTAGACAGATTCCTGAGAGAGGATCACATTGTAGGGTATACAGCATGAACAGGGATAGCATTCTGGATGATAAGGCTGGATGTGTGTCCATAGTCAAATGTGGTATAGACACTACCATGTGGCTAGAGGGGTGGACAAGATGGACTCGAGCTCCCATCACTTCACTAGTATTTCTATATTAGGGTGGAGCATACACAGCTGTTGGATCTGGTGTGTGCAAACAAAACAAGGGGGCATGAACTCAAACTGAGGGAGGGCAGGACAAGAGGAACATCAGAAAGCATCACTTCATGCAAAAGTTGATCAACAGCTGGAATAGCCTTCCTTGTAAGGTACTGGAAGCTGTCCCCATTCAGGCTTTCAGAGCAGGACCAAATCAATTCCAGGCAGAGGGAGAACTGCATCAAGAATTACATCGAGTGAGGAGCATAATATTCCTTTAGTTAATCACGGCTAAATGTCAATATTCAAATTAGGGTAGCCGGCACGGTGGTGCTGAGAGTTGAGGCGCTGGATGCCACACCTCGCGCCACACTGGCAACCCGAGTTCACGAACAAGCCTGGATCATCGGGGGAGATGGATTGAGCGGTCGTGTGGCAGCTCTCCTCTCCTGGGTGGGGACTCAGTTGCGTTAGCTTGCAGGGCTGCCCCCGGGTGGAGGCCCGAGGGTAGTGCAGACAGGAGCAGCTAGACTACGGAGGGTACTGCAGATCACTGCGTGCGTGTGCCTCCACATGCGACTGAGCAACCGCGGGAAGGGAAGGGGAGAAAAGTGGAAAAATGGAGCTGGCAGGCTCCATGATGGCCCTGCAGCACCTGCACCAGCCCTCCGGAGTATAGATGGTGGTCTCTGGGGAAGGGGGGAAGGCAACGCCCTTGGCCCTGTCACAGGGGGGGAGTAACCCGTGGGGGATTACCTGGAGGGTTGGGTGTGGGAGAGTCAGTGCTGGAGAGCAGACCTCTCTGAGGGAGGGGCAGAGCAGCCTGCCAGCTCCGCCAGAGGAGGAAAAAATGTATATGGAAAAAAAAAATTAGGGTACAGTCCTTGCTGTGCAGCAGGAGGGGGGCAAAAGATGGGCCTTAAGTGCTTTCCACCACCACAGTTCTGTTACAGTGTTATAAGAACATGAGGAAAAGATGGAAGTAGGCTTGTGGGCCCATTGTGACTGTCCCTGCAACTCAGCAGTTGTATCTGTTAATGTTGTTCACCCTCATACTGTATATGTGTCTAATTCCATTTTGAATACCCCTAGGGTCAGACTTCGGACTACTGTATCCGGTAGTCAGTTCAAACTGTCGACCACCCTCTGGATGAAAAAATGTCGCCTTTGCTGAGTTATAAATGCCTGGCCCTCAAGTTGAAAGGCATGTCCCCTAGTTCTTATCAGATCTATTTTAGGACAAAGGTTATCAAATATATTACTGATTATTTAATGTATTTTGCTGAATTTTGATCTCACTGGCTCCTCCTGTAATTTTCTTTTACTATTCACCCTTTTGTTAACTATTGATCCCCCTGTTGCCACACCCTGATGATGGTGTTGCCACGCCCCTTACCCTCTCCCTCTCTGGCTGGGAGGGCATGCAAGTAACTGCCTTCACAGCCAACATCAATACTGCATCTTACTCAGTCAGCATGGATATACAAATATTTCAGCTTCGCAACATACCACAGAGGTGAACTCTGGTCTCCCAGGTTGCAGTGCTGCATTATACTGCTGCCTCACTGGGCCACTCCTCCTATAACTCTTTTTGAAAATGTTCATCAACTTATCAAACTGTATATACAGGTACAGGCAGGAGACCTATGGTGAAACTGTACACCAAAAGACTCGATTCAACGAAACCTACAGCCGGCGGAAATTAAATTTGCTTATGACCTCACTCTGTGCCACTGGTTACAAGAGATCTGAGCCTTGGATGTCTGGTAACAGTCCTTACTCTGGCCGATTACTGGATCACACTGTCTCTCTAAAATTAGCTTCATATAAATGTTTTAAAAAAGTGTCTCCAATCATCAACACCGGAGGGCAGTCACGCAGCAGCAGCAGAGACCTATATTCTGCTTCATCACTTATTATTTCTTTATTTAGTTTTTGTTGACCGGGTAAGTGCACTAGGCAGATTCTGCCTGTTTTCAGGCATGATCCGGGGGAGGGGGATACTGATGAATGCCAACTGACCTTGAAGCAGATTAAGCTGTTGGTTGTATTGTTAGTGAATTAACACTACTACTTTCCCTGCCAGAGGTGTTGCTTATTTGATTGTTGGTCCACATATTTCAACCCCATGATTTTTGTTTTGCACTGTAAAAATCCATCAGTGGGTTACATGAAAAGAGGTGCTTCCACTTCCAGCAAAGAACTTGCAGTCACTCACCTTGCCAAGTGGCACCAGCGGATTGTGTTGGGCTTCCATGTGGGAGACCAGAGTTCATTTTACAAACTCAACTCCCTCCACAGGCCAGTGGAAATGGTTGGGCAGAGGGATCTGCCCCATAATACTAGCGTCTCCTTTAGTTTGGTTGGTGGAGTGCCTTGACAACAGGGGAGACCACGTTATATAGGCTATCCCCTCAGAGGTTCAGCACTGTGTGAGCAGAGTAGCTGGGGGAACACCAGCATTGTGCATGTGATGTCACACCCAGTTCCCACATCAGTGCACTCTTGTTTTGGCCTGCCTCACCCTGCCTCCACCCAGCCGAACATAGTGCCTGCTCTGGTTTGCTGAGGCCCTGCCATGGAAAGGGGAACTCTAAAGGTGAAGTCAGTGCCATAGAGATGTATGCAGATGGGCAGAGACTGTAGTGGCTTACTGAGGACTTCCGTGGAATGTAAAAATGTAAAAGAAAAAAAAATTGCAGTCACTCACCATCAGCTGAATTAAATTTTGCAACATTTAAAAAAATATGATTTGAAAGGGAAATAATTTGGTTTTGCATACCATCTTTCATACTCTGAGCAAGGAAGAAGGAGGCTACTGAAGAATATAGGAAGTTACTGTCCCAGAACAGGAAGTATGAGAGTTGTAAGTAGGGGAGAGAGTAAGCATACAGAGAAACAGGAGAGGGGACTCAAAATAAGACATGATAGGAGTGGTGCAGTGCAATGGCTGTGAGGCGGCAGTGTTCCGGAAGACATTCTGGAGGCTGCGATGCTGCCCTATTTGCAGGCACCTCTCTGGTCTGAGGGAGGAGGTTGCCCGTCTCCAGACTGTCCTGGCTAGGATTCGTGAAACCTCCTCCCCCACCCAGGGACCACCAGGGCCAATGCCACTACCTCAGAGGTTGCCAAGAAAGAGGAGAGACTGGACCAGGGTGGGCTCAGGGAGGGAGAGAGTGGTAGAACAGAGTTGCATCCCTCCAGCTGTACCTCTCCACAATTCATTCGCTCTTCTGGTGAATAGTGGTTACTCTATGGAGGCACCTGCAGTGAAGACCAAGGAGGATGCTGGGAACCTTCACAAAGGAGACCCACAGGAGGGTGGCATGAGACCCCACAGGGGAAGGAAACAACTCTTAGTAGGGGACTCAATCATTAGGGGGGTAGAAATGGGGGAGGAAGGGGAGAGGGAGGTAAGGTGCCTGCCTGGCACCACGGCTTAGAGGGACAGGAAGCGAATCCTCAGGATCATGGGAGCAGCTGCACGAGGGAGGGAGCTGGATGTTATTGTCCACCTAGGGACAAATGACCTGGCTAGGAATGGGATCAGAGCAGTGCAAGAGGAGTTTGTAGAGTTGGGGAGGGGCCTTAGACAAGTAGCGTATACAGTAACCTTCTCGGAGGTGCTGCCTGTCTATGGCAAGGGTGATGCTAGGGTACTCCTCACCAGGGAATTCAATGAATGGTTGAAAAACTGGTGTGGAGCTCAGCGTTTTGGCTTCATAGGGGACTGGGGAGCCACCTGGAGGGATGCAGACCTATACTGGCGCGATGGTCTGCATCTGTCCAGGGGGGAACCAGGATCCTAGGTGAGAGGTTTAAATACTTCATTGGCAAGCATTTAAACTAGCCAAGGGGGGAGGCACTGAAAAGGAGCAGGGAAATCCCAGCCTCCCCCCACAAACAACAGTAATTATTGAGGTAAACACCAAGGCAGAGAAGTCTTTAGGGAGCAGGGCAGAAGTAAATGTTAAAAAAGGCAAAGGCAGTAAGGACAGGAATGGGGCTAAAAGGGGTAAGGTCATCAAAAAGTGGATGGTGATAAGTACCAATGCCCGTAGTCTGTGTAACAAGCTTCCTGAACTAGTGGCCTTGATGGAAGAGGGTTGCCTGGATATTGTGGCAGTCACAGAAACATGGTACACAGAGAACCATGACTGGGATGTCAACATACCAGGAACACAATCTACAGGAGGGACAGGGAGGGTAAAGAGGAGGAGTAGCTCTTTATGTAAAGGAAGGATCAAGCAACAGAACTAAAGAGTAAACAGGGAGCAGATGAGACACTCTGGGTCACCCTGGAGACAGGAAAGTGCACCACAATCCGCATGGGGGGTTGTATACAGACCCCAAGTCAGGGGAGGAATGGACAAGGAAATGATAGAAGGCTTCCTTAGAATGGCAGAAAAGGAGATATTGTTGATGGGTACCTGAATATGCCAGATGTTAACTGGAGCACCTTTGCTGCAGGCACATCCAAAGCAGGGTCATTCTTCATGCCCTACAGGGGCATGCCTCAGACAGCTAGTACTGGAACCCACTCGAGGGAGCAATCTTAGACCTGGTACTCTCAAACGGGACGGAGAAAGAATCTCAGATTTAGAAGTGGGTAGCCATCTGGGAACAAGTGACCACCAAACAGTGTGGTTCACGATAAACACAGCCATAAAATAAAGCCATACAAAAGCAAGAGTATTGGACTTTAGGAGGGCTGACTTTGGGAAAATGAGAGAGTGCCTCAGAAAAGCACTAGCAAACAGGCAAGAAGGAGGGGTGGAGGAACAATGGAGAGTAATCAAAACAGCCATCACAGAGGCAACAAGCCTTTGTGTAAAGCAAATCAACAAAACACAATGAAGGAAAAAACCACTATGGTCCTCAAAAGAGGTGGCAGGAAAGGTTAAGGAGAAAAGGATAGCATGCAGGAAATATAAGGAAACACAGAAGGAGAAGGACAGAGAACTTTATCAGTTAAAGCAGAAAGAGGTTGGGAAGGCAGTCAGAATAGCAAAGGCCCAAACCGAGGAAAGGATAGCCAACTCTGTTAAGAAGGTGGATAAGACCTTTTATAGGTACATTAGGGAGCGAAGAAAGACCAAAGGAGGGATACTGAGGCTTAATAAAGGGGAGAGAATGTGGGTAGAGGGTGACAATGAAAAAGCAGGGATACTGAACAAATATTTCTGCTCAGTATTCACAAAGGAAGAGGAGGGGGAGGTACCTAAACCAAACAAGAGAAACACTCTGAAGACAAGGGTCGATACCAGTCCATTTACAGAAGAAAGGGTTCTGAAAGAACTAATAAAATTGAAGGTGGACAAAGCAATGGGGCCTGATGGGATTCACCCAAGAATTCTAAAAGAACAAAGGGTAGAACTAAGGACACCGCTGACTACTCTCTTTAACAAATCATGGGAGGATGGGGTGGTACCTGAAGACTGGAGGAGGGCGGATGTGATCCCTCTTCACAAAAGTGGGAGCAGGACAGAGGCAGGAAACTATAGACCAGTTAGTTTGACCTCAGTAGTAGGTAAAATGATGGAATCACTTCTGAAGGAAAGAATTGTTGAGTACCTAGAGGCCAGTGGGGCACAGGACCCAAGGCAGCATGGATTCACGATGGGAAGGTCGTGTCAGACGAATCTAATAGATTTCTTTGACTGGGTGACCAAAGTAGTAGACCAGGGAGGGGCTGTGGACATGGCTTACCTAGATTTTAGCAAGGCATTTGATACAGTCCCACACAAAAGATTAATACACAAGTTAGCCAGCCTTGGAGTGGGTCCCAAGGTGGTAGCCTGGATAAAAAATTGGCTAGACAACAGGACGCAAAGGGTAGTAGTAAATGGAGTCCACAGTGAAGAAAGGAGGGTTACTAGCGGGGTACCGCAGGGTTCAGTACTGGGACCGGTCCTTTTTAATGTCTTTATAAGTGACATTGCAGAGGAAATGGAAGGAAAAGTATGTCTCTTTGCAGATGACACAAAGATCTGCAGCAGGGTTGATACACCAGATGGAGTGGAAAGGATGAGAAGGGACTTGGCAAGGTTGGAGGAATGGTCAAATGTATGGCAGCTCAGATTCAATGCAAAGAAGTGCAAGGTAATGCACCTGGGAAACAAAACCCAGGGCAAGAGTACACAATGGGGGGTGAGATACTGACAACAGTAAAAATGGAAAGGGACCTGGGGGTAATTATATCAGATGACCTAAAGGTGGGTAAGCAATGTGAGAAGGCAGTGAGGAAGGCTGGGGGATATTGGGATGCATAGGAGAGGCATCAATAGTGAAAACAGGAGTTGTTATCCCTCTGTACAGACAGTTGGTGAGACCCCATCTGGAGTACTGTGTGCAGTTCTGGAGACCCCATCTCCACAAAGACATAGACAGAGTGGAGGCTGTCCAGAGGAGGGCAGCCAAATGGTGCAGTGTCTGCACCAGAAGACATATGAAGAAAGACTAAAGGAGCTTAATATTATACCCTTGAGGAAAGGAGGGAGAGAGGGACATGATAGGAACTTTCAAGTACCTCAAGGGAATCAACAAAGTCCAAGAGGGTAGCATCTTTCAGAAAAGAGATATGCAAGAACAAGGGGCACAATTTGAAGATAGAGGGGGGACGGCTCAGAGGTAATTTGATGAAGTATTTTTTCACAGAGAGGGTTGTGGATGCATGGAACAGCCTCCCTGAGGAGGTCGTGGAGTCAAGAACAGTGGGGGAATTCAAGAATGCATGGGACAGACATAAGGCAGTCCTAGTGGGGGGTAGGAGGAAGTAAGCTGTTGGTTAATTAGGATCTGCAGCTTATCTGTTAGGTAGGAAAATGGGCAGACTAGGTGGGCCAAGCAGTCCTTATCTGCCATCAAATTCTATGTTTCTATGTTTAAACTGTGCCCCAAAGGGCTTTACAGTCCAACAGGGGGAGCATAGATAGAGAACTGTTCTGCCATATCAGGCTCACGTGGAGATTCAAACACCACAGAGAGATCAGAGAGAGATAAATTAAAGACGGGTTAAGAATAGGGAGGCTAAAGTGATTTTTTGATTGCCAGCAAAAATATTTCAGTTTGCATGTGCAGAGTTCAGGTACACAACATTCTTACCTAATTTCAATTTATGGACTTTCCAAATTACAGTATTTATTATTGATGCCATTTGCATGGAAACAGGTTTTTTGCCCTTTAGACTTTGTCTGTTCCTGTTGCTTTATCAGCTGCATGCATGAGTGCATGGGACAGAGACAGGAGAATCTTAGTGGAAAAGAATGGGGTTGGGGGGGAGAAAAAAATGGAGATCAGGTAGGGTCTACGAAGATACTGTAGGCAGGGAAAAATGGGCAGACTAGGTGGGCCAAGCAGTCATTATCTGCCAACAAATTCTATGTTTCTATGTTCCATGGTAAGTGGTGGTTGTGGGATTCAAGCCTGGATCTTGAGACTCACAGCTGTAGTAGTAGTAGTAGATTTTATTGGTTTGTGGCATCCTTCCCCCAAGGCTCAGGGTGCCATTACAATAATAGAATAGCAGCAATGAACCATATATTAAAAGAATTGCCATAATATAATAAAACAATTTCTAATAAATAATTCATACATAACTACTAAAAGTCAGTACTGGAGCAGCGGACCACAGGGATCCTCACTTCCCATACAACTGTGCAAAAAAAATATGTTTATAGACCCCTTTTAAAGGCCTCCACCGAGGGGTTTCCCTTAGGGACCTCAGAAGAGAGTTCCAAAGGACCGGGCCTGCCACCTGTAAGTCCCAGTCCCTGGAGGTCTTTACCCTTGCCCTGGTAATAGCCAGGAGGCCCTCCTCAGTGGGGCAGAGAGGGCATGGGGATGTGTAAGGATGCAGGTGATCCAAAAGGTAACCTGGGCCCAGTTCGTGTAGGGTCTTAGAAGTTAGCAACCTAACTTTAAAGGAGATATTCCACTTAACCAGTAGCCAATGCATTTAACACAGCGCCAGGGAGACATGGCTGTACTTCGCAAGGCCAGTCAGCAACCTAGCAGCTGTATTCTGCACAGCATACCTCCACTGATCCCAAAATACAGAGTGTTACAGTAGTTGAGCCTCAAGGTCACAAAAGCATGAACCAGTGTGGACAGGTCCTCAAGGGGAATAAGGGATTTAATCCAGGAGATGTTCCTTAGGTGGTAGAAACCTCTCTGAATGACAGCTGAGACCTGAACCTCAAAAGTTACCCCCTCACCCAGAATGAACCTCAGATTTCTCACCATAGCAGCAGCCACAAACCCAGAAGAGCCAAGCTGAAGCCCTGTCTCACTTTCTGCAGCTGCTGCTTTTCCCCTGCCACCCGGCTTAACTACTAGTACTTCAGTTTTGTCAAGGTAGAGTCTCAACCAGCTCAATGACATCCAGTCTTGGATCTAGGACAAGCGCTTAACACATCGACCATGCCGGTGTTCCAGATGTAAAAGACAGGTAGAGCTGGGTATCATCTGCATAGTAGTGAATGCCAACTCCATACCATCTATGGATGTGGCCTACATGGACTTCAGCAAGGCTTTTGACACCATTCCTCATAGGAGACTGGTACACAAGTTGGAGAACTTGGGGTGGATATTAAGGTGATAACCTGGGTAAAAAAAAAATGGTTAGGGGACAGGACACAAATGGTAGTGGTAAATGGAGTTCACTACAAAGAAGGGAGGGTGACCAGCAGGGTACCTCAGGGAATCAGTGCTGGAACCAGTACTCTTCAATGCCTTTGTAAGTGACATAGTGGAGGAAGTAGAGGGAAAGGTCTGCCTCTTTGCGGATGACACCAAGATATGCAACAGAGTGGACACACCGGGGGAGTGGAAAGGATGGGTAGGAATCTGAAAAGACTGGAGGAGTGGTCAAGGGTATGGCAGCTGGATTTTAATGCAAAGAAGTGTAGAATAATGCACTTGGGCCATAGAAACCCAGGAGCAGAGTACAAAATGGGTGGAGTGATACTGACAAAGATCAAGCAGAAAGAGACCTAGGAATAATCATTTCAGATTACCTAAAAGTGGCCAGGCAATGTGACAAAGCAGTCAGTAGGGCCACCTGGTCTAGTGGGATGCTGGGGTGCATAGGAAGGGGCATCGCCAGCAGGAAGAGGGAGGTTCTGCTGCCCCTGTGCAGATCGCTGGTAAGACTTCACCTTGAGTACTGTATCCAGTTCTGGAGACCACATCTAAGGAAGGGCATAGACAGAGTTGTGGTGATCCAGAGGAGAGCTACCAAACTGGTGCAGGGTCTGCATCAAAAGCCCTATGAGGAAAATGCTAAAGGAGCTAAATATGTACACCCTAGAAGAGAGGAGGGAGAGCAGGGATATGATGGAGACCTTTAAATACCTCACGGGGTTAATAAGGTACAGGAGGGGGTATTTTTCAGAGAAAAAGGTGCTCTAGTACAAGAGGTCATCCTATGAAGCTGGAGGGGGGTAAATTCAGGAGGGATGTGAGGAAGCACTTCTACACAGAAAGGGTTGTGGATGCATGGAACAGACTTCCAGCAGAGGTAATGGGGGTGAAAATGGTTTTGGGGTTAAAAAAATGCCTGGGATAGGCACAAGGGAATTGTATGGGAGCGGAAACTAGGGGTGCTAGCTGCACACTCGAGCATACTTAGATAGACCGGATGGTCTGTTTCTGCTGGCACATTCGTATGTTCGTATGAGAGGAGGGGAAGAGATGGCACCATAGATCAAGTAAAGGTCTGCAACAATAAATGAAGGTTAACAAAAAATATGGGCAGACTAGGTGGGTCTGGCAGCCCTTATCTTCTGTCACATTCTATGTTTCTATGTCTAATGAGCCCTCCTAGGGGCAGTATTTATGCCACAAACAACACAGGCAACAGCACCGAACCCTGGGGTGCCCAACAAGGCAGGGCCATTGGAAGAGAGGACAAATTTCCCATCACTACGCTTTTCATCCTGCCAGTGAAGTAGGACTCAAACCAGCAAATGACTTTGCCAGTGAACACTACGTACTCTATGAGCAGATCCAGTAACAGCCCATGGTCTACTATCTCAACCACTAGGCCAAATGGCCATTCCATTCATTACTGAAGTTATTTACGGGAAAACAGGATCTTTGTCACTGTGAGTGCTTACACTCTGGATGATTATTCCCTAGCTGATATCTAGGAACTCCACAGCATACTAATGATGAAAACTGCCCTCACCTATCCCTGGTGTGCAAGTCAAGAATTGATATATTATGCAATGTACACTGACAGAAGTATATACAGTTCAATATGAGTTAAACCCTCTGTGGTCTGGTCTAATTGGCAGGTGGAATGGATAACTATGGTTAAAGGCTGAAAAAGAAGTTATGAAAGAACTTACCTACCATAACAGTAGATCTTCGAGAGACTCTCTTGCAGCAGGTCATAAGAACATAAGAATTTGACGGCAGATGGGGACCGAGTGGCCCACCTAGTCTGCCCTGTCACACACTAGGAGCCTCTGCTGTCAGGCATGAGGATCACATGGAAGCTTTTTTTGCTAGCAGTTTGCCTAGGGCCACCCACGACATCGATGTCACCCCATCGGCACTACCTTATAAAGCCATGGGCGGCCCCATAGACTCCTCAGTTCCCCGCTGGAGACCATCCAATGAGGACAAGCTCCCGAGGGAACCAAGAAGAGCTAGAGAAAACCGCAGAGAGGAGCCTAGAAACGAAAGGCTGCCATCCTGAAGCGAGGGAGACAGGAGAGGAGAGAAGAGGAGCCCAAGGAGGAAGGGGGGGGGGTGTGACCTGCTACAAGAGATGCTCTTGAAGGTCTACTGTTACAGTAAGTTCTTACGAAACTGTTCTATCTTCTTTGAGGATATCTCTTGCAGCAGTCACACACTAGGAACGAGTCCCAAGCAGTGAGGCACTGAAACTCCAAACAGGGGGGATGGAAGACCAGGACCTAAGAAAGGAGATCTTGAAGCACTTAGAGGTGAAGTTTGCTCACCATCTAGAGGCACTGTCCAGACTGTAATGTCTAGTGAAGGTATATGTCACAGCTTGTGGGAAATAATATCAGATGAGTTAAGTTGTCAGGATTTAAAACACACTTTGTGATATTTATTTTTCACAAGATTATAAAATTAAACAAAAATAATAAAATAAAATGCAATGAAAATGACCACTTCAGTAGTTTCTTGCAATTATACAGTCTGGAATCTTAGAACTGCTGAGATCCTTTACCTTCTGTATCTAGCTGTCTACTAGCACAGTAGACCTTCTTTCTCCACGTCCAAGGCTGATCTGCCCTATTGTGCTCAGTGGAGCGTCTATATACCTGCAGGGTGAGGGCACCTGACTAGACCCTTAACTCTTTATACAAAAAATAAAAGCTCAAGGTTAGGCTAGCTTTTCATTGCGACCCACCAGCGATATATCACATAACACTCTATTAACTCTTATATTTGGCTTTCAATAAGGGCTTAATACAATGTTAGAATAGCCAAAAATAATGTCAATTACTTAGTAACTCTAAGGGGTCCTCCTTAATTACTCTTCGAGTGGCAGGAGGAGTGATATAAAAAAGGGACAGCAGAGGGTGCAGCTCCCCTAAGTAAGACACTGAATCATTACCTGGGAGCCAGGTAAGCTAACAGGTTCTGTGTATATTTATTTATACCTGGCTGTTGTGTTACTTTACTTTACAAACCCCAACATTTCATTTTATCAGAGGTAGAAGTAACTATATGAATTATGACACCTCTGCAATATAAAGCAGAAAGAAGTAAGGCTTTTAAACTGAGCTCCAAACCTTTAAACTATGACGTTTAAAATTTTAGTATACTGGACAGCTTTCTCTTCTGTCCGTTTTATTTGGACAGCACCTCTGTCCCTATTTCTGTTTCTTATGGGAGGGAAAGCGCTATGAGCGGCGGCTGAAATTTACAAAATTACTGTTCATCTGCATGCTCCCTTTTTCTGCTGCAAATTAGTGTAGCTCTGGGCTTTGCAAGGAGCTAACATGCTCCTTTAAAAGAAGAGAAGCAGTCTCCTCGATACCGAAAGGCAAAGCGCCTTTTCCTTTCAATGCTCAGTTCACTTGCAGCGTGATCCGAGCAGTCCGAAAACAAACCACTTTCACATTTTGTCTCAGGCGGGCGGTTGACATTTACAAGCGCCACCTCGCACCGAGACACTCTGTTGCTGTCCGTGCTCTAACTGTAGAGCATTTTTAAGCTGCAAACAGCAGTTCTCAGGTGCAGACAGGGAAAATAACCTAGGAAAGGAATATTTCTTTCTCTTTCACAATGAGTTCACTCCTCGAGTGAGCGCCATGTAAGAGGCTTTAATTTTTCTATTATTTCAGTCGCTTATCGGCTACAGGACAGTGGGGTAAATACATACAGCTTAAAGCTGTATTACCAAACAAATCCCTGTTTATTTGTACCTCTAAATCAAATAAAGCAACAAGTACAAACATTAACCAAAACAGTGGTATGAAATACAGGGCACAGCAAAATAGCCCTGTCCTATTAACAAACAAATTAAATAATCTTTAAGGATTCTTACATCAAATGCATTCTTTACAGACTAAATAAGCTGATTTGCAACCCCAATTTTCTTAGAGGCTCCATTACAATATCTTTTTATTTCTTATGTCTGAAGGTATAATTTACTTTATTCCAGTTGCAACTGTTACCATACACCTTTCAAGGTGTTTATACACTTTACAAAAGAGGACTAATTGGATGGAATATGAATAAATACAGTTGTAAGAAATAGCAGGAAAAAGGAAAAATAGTTAAGTACTACACTGGGTGGCCTACCTAGGGTAGTAGAACAGAATAAGAAAAATATGGAATTAGGGGTACTGTTGCACAACAGAAGTTTGTGAACGTTTGAAAAAAAGAAGGAGATAGGAAAGTTGTCCAAAAGTTCAGCACACAAGGGTGTAGCCTATCTCTGCCACAGCATAGACAGTGCTCCAAGTGGCTACCGTGTAAATCTCGGCCACGGAATCCCCCCCTGAAACAGGCTAGTGAAGTAGCCATGCCTTTGATAGAATGGCCCTTCACAGCTCCCAGAAGGACTTTGCCATATTTCTTGTAACAGAAGACAACGTAGTTAGCCAACCATCTGGACAGACACTGCTTAGAAACTGGAATGCCCTATTTTCCAGTGGTGAAGGAAACAAAGAGCTGTGAGAACTTCCTGCAATCCCTCATGCAGTGAACATAATATCAAAGCATTCTATGTACACTACAGTATGGAGTAATGCTTCCCTTGGATTGGCATACTCCGGAAAATAAACTGGAAGGTTGATAGTTTGGTTCAGGGTAAACTCAGACACCGCCTTAGGCAGAAACTTAGGATTAGTGCATAACGACACCCTGTCCTTGTGAAAAATCAAGTAAGGTTGTTCACACATGAGGGCTTGTTGCTCTGAAATCCTCCAAGCAGAAGTGATAGCCATCAAAAACAAAGCTTTCCAAGACAGGTAGCAGAGCTCACAAGAGGCAGCGGGCTTGAAAGGGGCCAAAGTAAGTTTCTCTAAAACTAAGTTTAAGTCCCATGCTGGGACAGGGTGATGGATGGAAAGCTTCCAGTGCAGGATGCCCCATAGAGAACTAAGGGTCATATCCAACTGGGCCACCATCAGTGGCCACATGGAAAGCTGAAATGGCAGACAAATGCACTTTCAGGGAGGAATACTTCACATCAGCATCCGACAAGGACAGCAGGTAGTCTAGGATCTGATTCACTGGGCAGGTGAATGGGTCCAGGTGGTGGGAATCAGCCCATACAGTGAAGCACTTCCACTTCATAGAATAAGTGGCCCTGGTGGATGGCTTTCTGGCAGCTACCAGGATCTCAGTGACCTTTGGGAAAACCCTGAACCGAGCAATGGCTATGTCTTCAGGAGCCAGGCATGTAGATGAAGAGACCGAAGGTTCAGATGAAACAGAGTCTCCTGTTTCTTGGACAGGAGGCCCAGGCACAGGGGAACGGGAACCGGTACCTTCATCGCCAGCTGCTGCAACAGCAGGAGCCAAATATGGTGGGGCCAGAAGGGGGTCAGCAGAATCATAGTGGCTCCCTCTATTTGGAGCTTCACAAGCACCCTCTGAATCAGGGGAAAGGGATTAAAGGTGTAGAGAAACCTCCCTTTCCATGAGAGGGACGGGATGCAAAAAGGTCCAACTCTGGATGACCCAAAGTTTGAATGGGTCATTGATGACCAAGGCCAACAGCTCCCACTCTTGTGCTCCAGACTGTGACCTGCTTAGGCTATCTTCCAGGACATTTTGGGCACCTGGAAAATGTACAGCCGACAGCTCGAGGCCATGCTTCAGAGCCCAATACCAAACTCTCATCGCCTCCTGGCATAGGGGTTAAAAGTGAGTCCCTCCCTGCTTGTTGATAGTGAACCATGCTCATGTTATCCATTTGCACCAGGAGGGGCCCAGGGACAGGTGGAAGGCTTGCAGAGTATACAGAATAGCTCTCATCTCAAGGGCATTGATGTTTAGGGCGACTGTTGCAAGACAGCAAAGGATCCTGTATAGCGAGTGTAGCGAACTACACTCGCTATAACAGGATATAGGCAGGTGTGTGGCCAAACCCTGCTGAGCTGACTGTTTGGCACAGTGGCTAGAGCCACCATACCTAGGTTCGGGTCCTACAGTAGGATTCCGTATTTTTCATTTTTATTTTTTTTAAATCTGCCCCCCCTCGAGTTGATTATATTATTTTGGGGGGGGTGCAGGAGGCATAGCTCCCCACAAAAAAGAAGTAATTTTATTGTTATTGTTTGAGCAGCTGAGGACCGTCGCTGTTTGCGGCAGTCGCCCTTTTGCTTCAGGCGATATTTGCATCGCAGTTTGTGTGCGGCACAATAAGGGAATCGCCCTATCACATAAATCCCAAGCAACATGGGTTCACTGCAGGCAGATCATGCCAGACTAACCTGATTGAGTTCTTTGATTGGGTGACCAGGACAGTGGATCAGGGTGGGCGGTGAACATGGTATACTGGGATTTCAGCAAAGCCTTTGACACCATCCCACACAGCAGGCTAATCAAAAAACTCGAACACACAGATTTTGGTCATAAGATAGTAAGCTGGATTGCACACTAGCTGCAAGATAGGACTCAGAAGATCACTGGTTAATGGTGCCATGTCCAAAGAGGGTTATGTGACCAACGGAGTGCCTCAGGGGTTGGTGCTGGGTCCAATCCTCTTCAACATATTCATCAGCGACATTGCTGATGGTCTAGAGAGTAAAGTCTGCCTGTTCACAGATGATACTAAACTCTGTAATAGGGTGGATACTCTAGAGGAAGTCTCTAGTATGATAGAAAATCTTAAAAGACTTGAATAGTGGTCCAAAGACTGGCAACTTAGATTCAATGCTAAAAAATGCAAAGTGATGCATCTGGGTAAACAGAACCCAGGAATACAGTGTATCCTAGATGGGCATGCACTTGAGGTGACCAAGACTGAAAGGGACTTAGGCATAATCATATCAGATGACAAAGTAGAGAAATGGTGCGAAAAAGCAGCACAAAAGGCAATCAGTATCTTCGGATGCATAGGCAGGGGAATTATGAGCAGGAAACAAGAAGCAATCATTCCACTCTATAGATCCTTGGTGAGGCCACACCTGGAATACTGTGTCCAGTTCTGGAGGTCCCACCTAAAGAAGGACAAGGAAGGCTGGGGGGATACTGGAATATATAGGGAGAGACATCATCAGTAGAAAACAGGAGTTATTATCCCTCTGTACAGACAGTTGGTGAGACCCCATCTGGAGTACTGTGTGCAGTTCTGGAGACCCCATCTCCGCAAGGACATAGACAGGATGAAGGCAGTCCAGAAGGGGCAACTAAAATAGTGCAGGATTGCCACCATAAGCCATATGAAGAGAGACTAAAGGATCTTAATATGTATACCCTCGAGGAAAGGAGGGGGAGGGGGGACATGATAGAATCTTTCAAGTACCTCAAGGGAATCAACAAAGTCCAAGAGGGTAGCATCTTTCAGAAAAAGAGATGTGCAAGAACAGGGGGGTACAATTTGAAGATAGAGAGGGGACGGCTCAGGAGCAACGTGAAGTATTTTTTCACGGAGAGGGTGGTGGACACATGGAATGGCTTCCTGAGGAGGTCATGGGGTCAAAAATAGTGGGGGGAATTCAAGAATGCATGGGACAGACATAAGGTAATTCTAGTGGGGAGAAGGAGGAAGTAAGTTGTTGGTTAATTAGGATCTGCTGCTTATCCAGTAGGTAGGGAAATGGGCAGACTGGGTGGGCCAAGTGGTCCTTATCTGCTGTCAAAGTCTATGTTTCTATGACAAGGAATGATTGGGGATTATTCAGAGAAGAGCCACTAAGATGGTGCAGGGCCTCCATCACAAGCCATATGAATCTAGACTCAGGGACTTGTACTTGTGCTCCCTGGAACAGAGAAGGGATGGGGGGGGGGGGGACATGATAGAAACATTAAAATTCATCAAAGGTATAAACATAGTTTAGGCAGACAACCTCTTCCAGGCCAACAAAGAGGCACGTACTAGAGGGTACAACCTACACCTGAGAGGAGGAAAGCTAAGAAATTATGTCAGGAAGTACTTTTTCACGGAGAGGGTGATAGACCCATTGAACAGCCTTCCCACAGAGGTGGTTGCAGCAAAGACAGTGAATGAATTTAAACACACATGGGATCGACACTACGGTAAAAGCAAAACAAGCAACCTATAGGAGCAGGGGTAGAATTCACGGGCAGACTAGATGGATCACAAGGTCCCTATCTGCCATCATGTTGTTATTCACTTTTTCATCCTACTAAATGATCTGCCAAAAACTTGCTCTACTACCTCAATACATATGTATGCAGATGACACAGTCTTCTTTACCTCCGACCGGACCCAAGAAGAAGTCGCCTCCAATCTCCAGACTGATTTCAACAAGGTACAGCACTGGTTTAACTCCCACCAAGTCTCCCTCAATGCCAAGAATACAGTCTCCTTGACTTTTGGCTCTAGACAGAGACTATCCAGACTTACATCTCCACTAATTTTCCATACACTTGATGGTACAGACCTAGAAGATGTGTCCTCCTTTAGGCACCTGGGGGTCTGGCTTGACCATCACCTTTCCTTCTCCACCCATGTGGATGCTATCCTGAAAAAACTGCGCCCTAAGCTTGGTGCTCTCTATAGAAATTGCACCTGTCTCCAGCTAACTGTGATACGCAAAATCGTTCTGAAAATGATACTACCCTCCTTCAACTACTGCGATATAGTCTACAGCTCCACCCCCAAGTCCACCCTATCCAGACTGGACCCCCTCTTCAATGCTTTCTGCCGTTTCACCCTCGACGCCCTCCCTCGTACCCACCACTGCAAGCTTTTCCATTCGCTGGCCCTACCATCCCTGAGCAACCGGCGACTACTTCACAGTGCTAAATTTGCTTCTAACTTCTGGCTCGGTTCCCTCCCGCCCTACCTCGTCACCTCCTTATCTTCTCCACCAACCCCTTCTCGTGCCCTCAGGTCTACTCACTCCCGGCTATTGGTAATCCCTCACCGAAGGACCTATGCAGGCCAATCGGCCTTCTCTTACTATCTACCTAAGCTCTGGAACAACCTGCCAGCCCAAATCCGCCATTCCTCCTCCAAGCATTCTCTGTCCTCTGCCCTCACTAAATTCTACATGCCAAACTGTACATGCCCCTGACCTCCCCCCATCCCCCCTTCCTGCTTCTACTCCCCCTTTATCGTTTCCCACTTCTCCTTACACAGCCTGACCAGCAGCTTGGCTTTCGACCACAAAGACTGGCTTATATTTGCCTTACCAACGCACGCACTTGCCCCTTTCTGCAATTCTGCTTATCTCCCTGTCAAACGTCTTCCCTTAGTCAGTTCAGTCTTCTATGAATTGTGTAACCTATTCAGACCTAGTCCCCACTCCCTGTTCTAAAGCTTCCAGGCTTCTAGTTCTTTCTGCCAACACTGTGTAACATAATTCAAAGTAATGCTAGGAAGTAAGCACGTATGTATGTATGTATGGTTTTAGATATGTAAACAAAATATGTAATGTCACTCTCATTGTGGAACAAAGTATGTAATTGTCTCTCTCTTCCTGTAAACAAAGTATGTGATGCCACTCTTATCCAAGTAACAAAGTATGAATGACACTCTTACTTCATGACTCCAATGTACAACTCAACTGCTCTGTATCACGTACACTCTTCTCCCCTGTACCCCCCAGGTCGCACCGTGAGACGAGCATCTTGTTGCTCAGTGTGCCTCTCCTGGTGAGTCATTTCAATAAATAAATAAATGTTCTTATGTCCTGAACTTCTTGTACTGGATGAAGAGGTTCAAACAGCGCAGGTCCCGGATGGATTGCATGTCCCCGGAGGGTTTGGGGATGAGAAAGAAATGGGAATAGAATCCCTGGTTTCACTCGTCCTCCAGGACTGGTTCTATGGCTCATTTCTGAAGCAACGTTGTTATCTCTCCCAGTAACATGGGGACATGGTCTGGAGGAGAAAAAGACGGTGTTGGAGGGAGGTCTGGAGGAATCTTGAGGAACTCCAGAGCATGGCCCTGTTCAATCAATTGAAGCACCCATGTATCTATGGTGATCTCCCATCACCCCCTCTAGGTGGAGGGAGAAACGACCCTAACCACCTCATCCTGGGGGCCCAGGTGGGGGGGGGGTCAGGCAAGAAGTCAGGCAGAGGCTGCACTCAGGGCCAGGACTGCACCATCATCCCAGGAGGTCTTTGTGGTGGAGGAGGAGGTGCAGGCAGGGCTGAGGAATCTCTACACTTGCTAGGTTGCTTGGAAGAGGTGGGCTGTGGGTGGTGGGTAGCTTGTCAAAAGAGCACACACTGTCTACTGTTCTGCTGAGTGTGATAAAGGGAGTGAACAGAGTGAAGGGTCCTGCCCGAGGCCTGGAGATCATTGAGGATGTCCTGTACATCACCCCCAAACAATTTATGGCCCCTGAAAGGGGCATCCAGGATCGACTGCTGAACATCAGTCACAAAGCCTGAAACTCTAAGTCAGGAGTGTCTCCTGAGGCAGATGCCCATGGCTGAAGTCCTACCTGAGGCATCAACTGCATCTTAGGTGGCTCTCAGCAGGTGCCTGCCAGCATCTGCCCCCGACTGAAGGGCCCTAAATATTTCTTGTTTCTGAGGCCTGTCTGGAAGAGTCTGTGTGGCAGCTCTAGCTGAGTCCCAAAGGTCATTCTGATATCGCAGCATGTGACCTATATAATTTAGGACTCTACTGACCAGGGTAGAGGAGGCAAAAATCCTCTTCACCATCAAGTCTAGCTTCCTAGACTCCTTGTAAGGAGGGAGAGAGCTAAGATGCTGAGGCTATTTAGAGCAATCATGGGCCACATTTATGACAACCGAGTCTGCCTGCGGGGGCCCGGAGAAAAAGGGCCTCCCCGAAGGGGCCTGGTACAGCATGTCCACCTTCCTAGGCATGGGGGAACCAGATGAGGCCTGTACCCAGCAGCTAGGATGGCATCCTCATAAGCATTGATAATGGGTGGGATAACCAGGGGTGGAGACTCTGGTAGGTGGAAATAATACGCCAGGTTCTGCATGGACATGTCTTTCTCAGCGGAGTCAAAACCCATGGCCGCCTGAAGTTGGTGCATGACCGAGGAGAAAGAAGGTTCATCCGGGGGGACCAAGGGACATACTTAGGGGAGTCATCTCCCACAGAAGAGACAGTGGAGGTGCTGGAGAGGGTTCTAGCTCCCTCATTGTCCTCATTGTCATTGCAGACTGGGAAGAGGAAATCAGGGCAGTAGTCATCGTCATCGTTCCCAGGCTCGGAGGGGGGAACCAAGGACTGGGACAATTGTGAGGGAACCAGTCTCGACACTGAGCAGTGTGGCAGTGCCGACAGGTGAGAGGGCCCCACTGAGGCAGGTGCCGGAGGGGGGATCATCCTCTGAACCAGATCCAGGACCGAAGAA
This sequence comes from Neoceratodus forsteri, assembly GCA_016271365.2. Classification (NCBI taxonomy): domain Eukaryota; kingdom Metazoa; phylum Chordata; order Ceratodontiformes; family Ceratodontidae; genus Neoceratodus; species Neoceratodus forsteri. The sequence goes on from JADMNL010000022.1 coordinate 495,668,736, forward strand.
AACAGGGCCTGGCCATCCACTATCACTGAGGAGGGCAAGAGCCCCTGAGGATGAGGAGGGAGTACTGCGGCCCCAGCGAAAGGAATGATGGAGGTAGAATTGAAGAAATGAGGGGGCAAGTTGGGGCACCAGCTGAGGAACCGGTGTCCATGTGGTCGAAAGGATGGCCAAGGGTGACAACAAAGCTATTTGAGCACCCAGCACAGAATTGCTGTCCCCAGCCAGCAAAGAGCCAGTACCGCCAGCTGAGTGTACCCCTTGAGGAGAATGGGAAGCATTAAATAGGGGTGGGCATGTTGGGGGGGGCAGCAAGAGAAGCCCCAACAATGAGGGCTTGGGGTGGACAGAACCCACAGGCCGCACTGCCAACATCCCCCCCCCATGCCAGATAGGATGAGAGAGGCAGTGTGAATCGTTGATGAGAGACTGGGAGAGCCCACTGATGATGAAGCACCACCAGGCAGAGAGGCCCTGGTGGAGAGAGCTGCTAGCACCCCCTTAGTAGCTAAGAGGGCCAGAGAGGCCGGGGGGGGTCGTCATCAAGCCTGAAGATGACCCCGAAGCGGTCCGTGTGGGGTGCGGCGACCGAGACCACTCACAGGAGCTTTTGTGATCCTTCTCTCGATGGCAGTGCTTCCCTGAGAGTGACTTGTTCTGGGCCTTGGAGGAAATGGAACCCGAGGATGGAGCTGGAGAAGTGGGGGACCCTCGAGCCTGAAGTTCCTTCACCATGATGGCGACCTTCTGCTCCATCAAGAAGACCTTGAGTTCCTTCAAACGATGGCAGCAGGTGGCTTTGTTAAACCTACAGCAAATGTCACAGGCCTGAATGTCATAAGCAGCACTTAGTTAACGAACACAGGCCTTGTGGAAATCTTTGTTGAAAATCTTCTGTCCACACCAACAGCGATGAAAAACGGAACGCGACATAAACAAAGGAGGAAGGAAGGGAGATCACTTTAGGTGGCTAAAGTGAAGGGAATACTAGACTGAGAAAAAATAACAAAACATGATTCAGAAATGGCAGTCGACTGGAGCGATGGTGCTCCATAAGTCTAAGGCATGATGGTCAACAGCAGAAAAGGAACTAAGGAGTATGGGGCTGCGCACGGCTATATAGCATAGCACCGATGGGGTGACATCAACATTGTTGGCGGCCTCAGGCAAACTGCTAGCAAAAAAGCTTCCGTGTGATTCTGGTGCCTGACAGCTGAAGTTCTTAGTGTGTGACCTGCTGCAAGAGATATCCTCGAAGAAGATCAGCTGTACTCCAGAACATGCAGCATACCTTCAAAGGAAATACACCTGCAACAGGATGCTCACACCTTGTCTGATACACTGACACCTCCCACTGTACTGTACATTCTGAATCCGGCTCTGCCAGCATTTCATCTATGAGGCCTCTGTCATTGCAGATATTCCCAATACCACAGCAATGCCTCAAAACAGAAGCTATCCTGCCAGAAAATGTCAAGAAAACCAGTCTGCCCTACAAACCTTCTTCTCTTGTTTACTTAATTTTTTTTTTTTAAACTCCACTTCCTTCAATAAGAAAGTCAAATAACAATGGATAATATCCTGTTCAGGCACGTATACAGTCAATGCACAGAGTAGGTCCAGCACAGCTTGTTTATTCATTAATGTATATACTTACTGCAAAGGGTACTACTTACAACATGTAGTGATGGGATTAATCATACTAGAACCTTACCTCCCGCACAAAAACAGTTCACCTAGAATATCCCAAAATTCCACTGACTCTAGCAAGGACCGTCCTTGTATGATTTACTGGGAGAGTGAGGATGTCCTTATTACCATCACATGTTTCTGGGCAGTGTCATTCTGATAGCTCAGGGTAGGGCTGCTTTCGATCTCTGGATGCAAACTCATTTAATTCATGTAGTTTGCGTTTGAACTGTACTAACATTTTGACATAAATGTCTTCTATTGGAAAAAATGTTTTCTCATCTGCAATCCTTGGAAGATTTCCAGAAATTATGAGAGCAATTTGCTGCAGAAGAGGGCACTTTCTTGAGGTTCAAACTAAAACTGACATCACAGATTCCCAGCTATTTTGCATACTATAATATCTTCCTTGAAGGAAAAATTTGTAGTTCACATAAAAGGAATTCTGCAAGTTTGGGGAAGGGGCAACGGAAAGCATACCCTTGATCCCACTCTGTTAGTACCATAAATGGACACAAGTCTAACACCCAGTGCCATAGCAATCATAATTATCCACCCCCTTATTTTACAGTGGCACTGTCTCCTTGGGGATGGCATAATTTTCCTTTTTTTATTGTACTGTTTCCTCTTTGCTGCCCTGGCTGGCCCCCATTGGCCCAACCTCACACCTAGCCAAGCAGCTGCCTTTTCCAGGACTTACCTCTCCCGTATTCCTTCCCAGCTTGCACCCTACTGGGGATGAACTAGCCTGTGGTGGAGTTATGGTGCAGTGTCAGGAGACTGCTGAGGTCAGCAGTTCAGGGCCTGCGGTGTGAGGCGAGCATCGTCTTGTGGCGGCCAGGGGTGTATTCCCCTGTTCTTCCCTGAACCCTGTGACATCAATGGTGCATGCAATGTGCATGCTCACACACATGCACACACACACCGATGTCCACCCTTTCTGAGCTTGGGCTCCGGTTGCACCTCCACCTGTGGTCACCCAGGTGGCAGTATTGCACCTGAAATACAACCTTCCCTACCCTGCTGTGGAGAGCGTCCCAAAGGGACCCTCAACCTCCTTTCCCCAGCCAGCCCTCCAATGTCCCAGGCTCATTCCTGAACCCAGGTCACTAGCATCGCAAGCGGTAGCACTACCGCTGCTCTGGTGAGCTGGCCCTGGGGGATGGCATTCCTTCACATCCCTCTATTTCTTTGGGCAAGCAGTTCACGAACCTCTGCCAGGTTAGGGAGAAGAATTACTAGTATGCCAGACCATGGAGCCTGTTGATGTGTAGAGCCGCTTAAAGCCAGTGGATGAAGCTTAGAATGCCAGTCGGGTGATGGCATGAGTGTCTTTCAAGGTGGCAGAGTGATAGGAGGGTACAGGTGTTCCTTCAGGACTTCTTTGCCTCAGTTTGCTTGCCAAGCCACCTGAGGAGGCAAGTCCCCCTTACTTACAGTAGTTATCTATAGATCCACTGTGTGAGAACAACAAAAGACGTCTAGTCATCTGGTAGCCACTAGGGACAGACACCAGGACAGTGATGATGACTCCTTGGGCTTGGAGTCTGAAGGCCATGTAGTGTAGATTGCCATTAATTTTGATGGGAGTGTAAGGGAGACACCAGGAGGGTGCGAGTATCCTAAGGGACTACCCCTCAAGGGAAGTTCTTGGTGACTTTGCAGCATAAAGAGGATCTAGCAGAATGTGGGTATTCACCTTTTTTGGGGGGGAGGGGGCAGTTATGGTGCTGTTCCTGAGAGATGCTGCCAGCTGTGCTAAAGATGGTAAGAGGTCAGGTGACAGAGACAGAGCTGCTGATTCAAGTAGGAGATAGGCATACTATTTGTTTCAGGAGTCCAATGTTGGGATGGATACCAGAGATTATAAGTCTATTTAATTATTCTCGAGCCTAGCAAGGCTTCTGATTGGCTACTGGATCGGTCATTAATGTCTTAAAAATGACCAATCCAGCTGATACTGTGTGGGACGCATGGCGCACACTACACAGCTAAAAGCTAAATGAAACTAAAGAAAAATGGAAAAAACAAAAGGTGTTACTGCGATTTCCTTGCATTAACGACCGACTGGAGGGAGATGGCCCGAGGCCCCCCCAACCAGTCATTAATCCCTCAGAAATGACCAGCTTCTCAGTCACATTGCTTAATTCTATCTGTAGCAGAGGGTTTGGGGGGGGACTGCCAACCACTGCCAGAGGGCAGGCTGATGTACATGCTGTCACAGCACTGCCAAGCACACCATCCGGTGAGAGTAAGGAGATGCTTAATGTAAGGTGCCCAGAGCCAGGATGGCCATCAGACAGGAGCATCTGAATGAACATCCTTATAGTGATGCTGCCTCCTGCACACCAGCTGAACAGACACTGCAATGTCCTGTACTACGTGTGAAATGTGTGAACCTAAAGCTCATAGGAAGGTGAAAGATCTAGTAAATTCAGCACACAGTAGGAAAGGCTCTGTCTCAGGGTATCAATCAATTAATCAATCACCGTTTATTTGTAAAATAGCGCTATTCTAAAACCATAGTGCTAGTACATAACCATAAAATTCGTACAAACAACTATGCATATAAAAACAGCTGTAGCAGGTCAACTAAAATCAGGGAATGCCAAGGTAAATAAATGAGTTTTTGCTGCAGATTTAAAGCTCTCCACAGTCAGGCACTGTCAAATCCGACGAGGTAGAGAATTCCACAGGGATGGAGCCACGAATTCAAATGCACAGGCCCCAGATGACTTTAGACGAACCCTGGGAATCTCTAGCAATCTCTCGTCGGTGGAGCGAAGCGGCCGGGAGAGGCAATAGGGATGAAGAAGATCTTGCAGATAACTCGGTCCCTGTCCGTGTAGGGCCTTATAGGTCAGTAAACTGACCTTAAAGGTGATCTGTCACTGAATAGGCAGCCAGTGCAGATCGTGCAGCACCGGCATGACATGACAGCTATGAGGTAGGCCAGTTAACAGCCTAGCTGCTGCATTATGCACCTGCTGCAAGTGGCGGATATCAACCCCTGGTAGCCCTAGGTACAGGGTGTCACACTTGGACCACTGATTCTGATCTCTGTATAATTTTTCATTGTAAATAGAAGAAATTAATGTATGATGACTGTGTCAGAGGAAAATGCTGTCTTACTGGAACTGACACATCAAGACCCCCAGGGATAAGTTCAAAGGACAGGACATAGCTAAACTGCAGATATCTGGGGTGCAATTACCTTGTCAATTTGCTTTCATCCCAGGAAATAAGATTAGCCATTCATAATTCCCTCAGGGAAAATCCTTTGACTTGCAATAGTTGTCAGGAAGAACTTGAGAGGGAAGGGTGTCAGAGAGAAGCCAGAATGGACATTGAAGAGAGGTTGATGTCTGGGCCAGGGAGGACCCAGATGAATTTTGAAGGTCCAATATACTTTCCCGGGGAACCCTTGAATTACATCAGAGAGACCTTTGAGATGTAGATTCCAAGGTCCAGACGAAATTAAAGAGGCAAATACACTTTTGCTTTGAATACAGTGACTTAGATCAAAGAAACTTTTGAGATGTATGTGTAGCAGAGCACAAACCGATTTGGTCTGGTTAACCTGAGGAAGGAAAGGCAGTGAGGTCACCTATTATGTTTTTTTAAATATTTTATTTGGACATCCTGTGAGATAAAATATAGATGTTGTTACACCAAGGCGGAGTTATGTGACCTCCGAGAAGGCCGGCTCAGAATGTGTTTAATTGCTGAGAGAACCTTGACAGAGACAGAAGACAATATTTCTGACTGAGAGAAGAGAGAACATCAAAGCACTGAAAGAAAGTAAGCATATATTAGATGAGACCAGTCTGAATGTACGTGTTGTAGGAACGGTACTTTTACCTGTTTGTTTTAAGGCTGTATGTGTTGGGATATATTTGTTCTGTAATTATTGTTCTGTTTTGATATTTTAAAGTAAAGATATATTTTACAACGGAAACTGCCTGGAGTGCCTTGACATTTCTTTTTATTTTAAGTGGAGCTTTTAAAGGTTATAAGTAACACTGTGTATGAGCTTATTGTATACCAAACTGGGAAATGGAGTTCTCTAAAGTCTTGCATAGAGTTCTAAGGGTTCATTTGAAAGACCTGGTTGTGTGCCCGTAGGCAAAAATATCTGGCCCCCCGAAGACAGAATTATCTGAGCCTGATAATTGGGTACAGTAACAAGAGGTTATCAGTTTGAATCCCTCCAGAGCTTGAGACTAAGGTGACTTGAACCCACAAAACAGACAAGAGGGTTACCTTGTTCTGGTCACTGTACACAAATCATACGCTCAGAGGTTGGCACTTTGGGAGTAGAGGGCTGACCTGCTGAGCGAGTTTGTGACTCAGGGCATTACAGTAATCAAGGTGTGAGGTTACAAAGATGTGAACCAAAACTGGTAGGTCATCGGGTGGAACTAGGTGCTTGATCCGGATTACATTCCTTAGATGGTAAAAGGCAGTCCTGACAATGGACGACACCTGATATTTAAGCGTCAGTCCTTCATCAAGAATCACACCCAGATCTTGCACCCATTTTGAGGTCATCAGCTGGCGACCACCGAGCCAAAGCCCCGAGGCTCACCCCTCTGACGGCCCCTCTACCCAATGGCTCGGGTCCACCACCAAAACCTCAGTCTTGTCCGGATTCAGCCTCAGCCAACTGGTACTCATCCAATCCTCAATCTCGGAAAGGCAGTCGTTAAAACTTGAGACAGTTCCCCCCTGATCAGGCACAAAGGACAGGAAGAGCTGTGTATCATCTGCATAGCAGTGAAAACTCAGCCCATACATAGAAACATAGAATTTGACGGCAGATAAGGACCGCTTGGCCCGCCTAGTCTGCCCATTTTCCTACCTAACAGATAAGCTGCAGATCCTAGTTAACCAACAGCTTACTTCCTCCTACCCCCCACTAGGACTGCCTTATGCCTGTCCCATGCATTCTTGAAGTCCCCCACTGTTCTTGACTCCACAACCTCCTCAGGGAGGCTGTTCCATGCATCCACAACCCTCTCTGTGAAAAAATACTTCCTCACATTACCTCTGAGCCGTCCCCCCTCTATCTTCAAATTGTGCCCCCTTGTTCTTGCACATCTCTTTTTCTGGAAGATGCTACCCTCTTGGACTTTGTTAATTCCCTTGAGGTACTTGAAAGTTTCTATCATGTCCCCTCTCTCCCTTCTTTCCTCAAGGGTATACATATTAAGCTCCTTTAGTCTTTCTTCGTATGTCTTCTGGTGCAGACCCTGCACCATTTTGGTTGCCCTCCTCTGGACAGCCTCCACTCTGTCTATGTCTTTTGGAGATGGGGTCTCCAGAACTGCACACAGTACTCCAGATGGGGTCTCACCAACTGTCTGTACATAGGGATAACAACTTCCTGTTTTCTACTATTGATGCCTCTTCCTGTGCATCCCAGTATCCCCCCAGCCTTCCTTACTGCTTTCTCACATTCTTGCCCACCTTTAGGTCATCTGATATAATTACCCCCAGGTCCCTTTCTATTTTTACTGTTGTCAGTATCTCACCCCCCATTGTGTACGCTTCCCCTGGGTTTTTGTTTCCCATGTGCATTACCTTGCACTTCTTTGCATTGAATCTGAGCTGCCATACATTTGACCATTCCTCCAACCTTGCCAAGTCCCTTCTCATCCTTTCCACTCCATCTTGTGTATCAACCCTGTTGCAGATCTTTGTGTCATCTGCAAAGAGACATACTTTTCCTTCCAGTTCCTCTGCAATGTCACTTATAAAGACATTAAAAAGGTCCGGTCCCAGTACTGAACCCTGCAGTACCCACTAGTAACCCTCCTTTCTTCACTGTGTACTCCGTTTACTACTACCCCTTGCGTCCTGTTGTCTAGCCAATTTTTTATCCAGGCTACCACCTTGGGACCCACTCCAAGGCTGGCTATCTTGTGTATTAATCTTTTGTGTGGGACTATATCAAATGCCTTGCTAAAATCTAGGTAGGCCATGTCCACAGCCCCTCCCTGGTCTACTACTTTGGTCACCCAGTCAAAGAAATCTATTAGATTCGTCTGACATGACCTTCCCATCGTGAATCCATGCTGCCTTGGGTCCTGTGCCCCACTGGCCTCTAGGTACTCAACAATTCTTTCCTTCAGAAGTGATTCCATCATTTTCCCTACCACTGAGGTCAAACTAACTGGTCTGTAGTTTCCTGCCTCTGTCCTGCTCCCACTTTTGTGAAGAGGAATCACATCTGCCCTCCTCCAGTCCTCGGTACCACCCCATCCTCCCATGATTTGTTAAAGAGAGTAGTCAGCAGTGTCACTAGTTCTACCCTTAGTTCTTTTAGAATTCTTGGGTGAATCCCATCAGGCCCCATTGCTTTGTCCACCTTCAATTTTATTAGTTCTTTCAGAACCCTTTCTTCTGTAAATGGACTGGTATCGACCCCATCTTCAGAGTGTTTCTCTTGTTTGGTTTAGGTAACTCCCCCTCCTCTTCCTTTGTGAATACTGAGCAGAAATATTTGTTCAGTATCCCTGCTTTTCACTGTCACCCTCTACCCACATTCCCTCCCCTTTATTAAGCTTCAGTATCCCTCCTTTGGTCTTTCTTCGCTCCCTAATGTACCTATAAAAGGTCTTATCCCCCTTCTTAACAGAATTGGCTATCCTTTCCTCTGTTTGGGCCTTTGCTATTCTGACTGCCTTCCCAGCCTCTTTCTGCTTTAACTGATAAAGTTCTCTGTCCTGCTTCTTCTGTGTTTCCTTATATTTCCTGAATGCTGTCCTTTTCTCCTTAACCTTCCCTGCCACCTCTTTTGAGAACCATAGCGTTTTTTTCCTTCGTTGTGTTTTATGGATTTGCTTTACACAAAGGCTTGTTGCCTCTGTGATGGCTGTTTTGATCACTCCCCATTGTTCCTCCACCCCTCCTTCTTGCCTGTTTGCTAGTGCTTTTCTGAGGCACTCTCATTTTCCCAAAGTCAGCCTCCTAAAGTCCAGTACTCTTGCTTTTGTATGGCTTGATTGTATGGCTGTGTTTATCGTGAACCACACTGTTTGGTGGTCACTTGTTCCCAGATGGCTACCCACTTCTAAATCTGAGATTCTTTCTCCATCCCCATTTGAGAGTACCAGGTCTAAGATTGCTCCTCCCGAGTGGGTTCCAATACTAGCTGTCTGAGGCATGCCCCTGTAGGGCATCAAGAATGACCCTGTTCTTGGATGTGCCTGCAGCAAAGGTGCTCCAGTTAACATCTGGCATATTCAGGTCCCCCATCAACAATATCTCCCCTTTTTCTGCCATTCTAAGAAAGCCTTCTATCATTTCCTTGTCCATTCCCTCCCCCTGAGATGGGGGTCTGTATACAACCCCCATGCGGATTGTGGTACCATTTCCTGTCTCCAGGGTGACCCAAAGTGCCTCATCTGCTCCCTGTTTACTCTTTAGTTCTGTTGCTTTGATCCCTTCCTTTACATAGAGAGCTACTCCTCCTCCTCTTTACCCTCCTGTCCCTCCTGTAGATTGTGTATCCTGGTATGTTGACATCCCAGTCATGGTTCTCTGTGTACCATGTTTCTGTGACTGCCACAATATCCAGGCAACCCTCTTCCATCAAGGCCACTAGTTCAGGGAGCTTGTTACACAGACTACGGGCATTGGTACTCATCACCCTCCACTTTTTGATAGCCTTACCCCTTTTAGCCCCATTTCTGTCCTTACTGCCTTTGCCTTTTTACATTTAAATCTGTTCTGCTCCTAATAACTTCTGTACCTTGGTGTTTACCTCACTAATCACCATGTTTTGTGGGGAGGCTCAGTTCCCTGCTCCTTTTCAGTGCCTCCCCTTGGCTAGTTTAAATGCTTGCCAATGAAGCATTTAAACCTCTCACCTAGGATCCTGGTTCCCCCTGGACAGATGCAGACCATCGCACCAGTATAGGTCTGCATCCCTCCAGGTGGCTCCCCAGTCCCCAATGAAGCCAAAACCCTGAGCTCCACACCAGTTTTTCAACCACTCATTGAATTCCCTGGTAAGAAGTGCCCTAGCATCTCCCTTGCCATAGACAGGCAGCACCTCCGAGAAGGTTACCGTATGCGCTACTTGTCTAAGACCCCTTCCCAACTCTACAAACTCCTCTTGCACTGCTCTGATCCCACTCCCAGCCAGCTCATTTGTCCCTAGGTGGACAATGACATCCAGCTCCCTCCCTCATGCAGCTCCTCCCACGATCCTGAGGATTCGCTTCCTGTCCCTCCAAGCCGTGGTGCCAGGAAGGCACCTTACCTCCCTCCCTCTCCCCTTCCTCCCCCATTTCTACCCCCCTAATGATTGAGTCCCCACCAGGAGTTGTTTCCTTGCCCTGTGAGGTCCCCTTTCCACCTCCTGTGGTCTCCTTTGTGAAGGTTCCCAGCATCCTCCTTGGTCTCCACTGCAGGTGCTTCCATAGAGGAACCACTATCCACCAGAAGAGCGAATGAATTGTGGAGAGGTACAGCTGGAGGGATGCAACTCTGTTCCACCACCCTCTCCCTCCTTGAGCCCACCCTGGTCCAGCCTCTCCTCTTTCTTGGCAACCTCTGAGGTAGTGGCATTGGCCCTGGTGGTCCCTGGGTGGGGGAGGAGGTTTCACGAATCCTAGCCAGGTCAGCCTGGAGATGGGCAACCTCCTCTCTCAGACCAGAGAGGTGCCTGCAAATAGGGCAGCATCGCAGCCTCCAGAATGTCTCCCGGAACACTGCCGCCCCACAGCCATTGCATTGCACCACTCCTATCATGTCTTATTTTGTGTCCTCTCTACTGTTTCTCTGGATGCTTATTCTCTCCTCTCCTTACAACTCTCACCCTTCCTGTTCTGGGACAGCAACTTCCTATCTTCTTCAGTAGCCTCCTTCTTCCTTGCTCAATATCAGACCACCAGCAGCTAGGGGGGGGGGAGAGTGAGCTACTTTTTTTCCTTTAGGGTTGACAAAACCAATGTTTCTCTATGATCCTTTCCTTCCTACTGCCAAACAGGAAGTTCCTGTTGACAGTCAAATCCAGTGGCTATAAAAGTAGAACTGGCTTTGGGTGGATGGGTGGAGGGGTGGGATGAAGGGCAATTAGTAAGAAAAAAGGCTAGCAACAGGAAGTTGTAATTTGACTCACCTGCTTTTATAGTGTTTAAACCACACCCCCCAGGTAAGCTCTCTTTCCTCCTACTGGTTTAGTAAAGTCAGCTGATACAGTACCCTTCCCTGCACAGAACACACACTGACTTTCCTTCTTTTCTTTAACCCTAAATAAGACCCCTTCTACTTCTACTTTTAATAAAGTTATCTGTCTACTTAATCTTAACAGACACTGACTCCTGCTGAGATATAAGTTTTAAATTAATAAGAAAATGTAGCTTCTTTTAGTTTGCTGCTTTCTGCTCTACAAGCAAGGCTATCAACCTTACAATGTCTCCCAATGGCAGCATATACACTACGAACAACATGGGGGACAGTAAAGAGCCCTGCGCAACCCCACATGGCAGGGAGACCTTGTCAGAGGAGTAAACCCCACAGACAACTCTTTGAAACCTGCCAGTGAGGAAAGAATGGACCCATCTGAGGGCTGTACCAGACAGTCCACAGATTGACTGCAGGTGCTCAACCAGCACCCCATGGTCCACAGTGTCAAATGCTGCCGAGAGATTAAGAAGAACCAATATGGAACAGCTCCTCCGATCTCTTGCTGTTAGATCATTGAGAACCTGAACAAGGGCCGTCTTGGTACTATGTTGTTTCCGGAAACTGGACTGGAGAGGATTGTAGATGTCATGGATGGTCAAATGATCCTTCAGCTACAGCATGACCACCTTTTCAGGAACCTTACCCACAAAGGAAAGGTTAGAGATGGGTCTGTAGTTAGCAAGGCAGTCTGGGTTGAGAGATGATTTCTTAAGAATGGGTACCACTACCGCCTCCTTCAGGGTGTCCAGAAACACCCTGGAGTCTAACGAACACCAGACTATCTCAGCAAGGACCAGGCAGATGGTCTCAACACACCCCACAAGGAGGCGTGTTGGACCAGGGTCCAAACCACAGCAGGTTGGCCGTAAAGACTGGATAATCTTCACGACACCTCTGATCACCGGCCGGCCAAAGTCAGACCAGACAGACCAAGGAGCTGCCACCTCCCACCAATCACTGTCTGCCCCATTGGGGCGTCCCATGCGAATCTCGAACCTGATGTCGGCAACCTTATTGGCAAAAAAGCGAGCAAACTCCTCGCACTTCCCTTGCAACAATGCTCTCCTAGACTGCAGACAGACTGGATTGCACAGTCTATCTACAGTTCAGAAGAGCTGAGCTGGTTGATTTTGTGCCACAGCAATCTCCCTGGACAGGATCTCTGCCTTCTTATGGGAATTAGCTGATTGATAATCCTTATAATGGGCTAACAATCTAAGTCTGTCATCATCCAGGCCTGATTTTTGCCAGCGATGCTCCAGCCTTCGTTCCACTTTCCTCAGCTCCCTCAAGGTCCATCAAACCAAGGGAACTGAGGGCTCTGAGTAAGGAAACAAACGCGGACAGGAGCGAGACAATCCAGAGCCCCAGTCACAGCATCATTATAACCCTGGACTAGGGCATCTGGGTCACCACTATTCCTTGGCAGCCCCGATAGGTCCAGCACCGCCAACAGGCCATCAGGGGATAAACCCCCTAAAGGGCGGTACCGGACCATCTCCATAGGGGTAGGCCGATATGGGGAAGGGGCCTGGAAATTGAACCTTATGGTGTGATGGTCCGACCAACTGACTGGCTCCACCACCAAATCAGAGGTCTCCATACCCAGAAGGAAGACTAGGTTCAAGGAATGACCATGACTATGGGTCACAGAGGTAATCACCTGTGAGAAGCCCAACGAATTCATCAACTGGAGGAAGTCTTGACCCAACTGCAAGAGTTCATCGTTGTCCCAGGCATTGAAGTCCCCCAGCACCATCCATCTGGTATAACCTCATGCAAGCACAAACCTATGCGCAGAACATGGAAGAAGGATGCAACTATTCAAAGACCACCATGAATGAAGTCCACACACAAAAAGCAGGGCACTCCAAGAATACTAAATACTGTATACAAAAGTTTATTAAAGCAACAAGAAGCTATATAGTCTGTTGTTTGCTTTAATAAACTTTTGCATACTTTGTATTCTTTGAGTGCGTTGCTTTTTTGCATGGACTTCGTTCAAGGACTAACCTCACTCACTGGTGATTGATTGATTGATTTTTATTTTATTTATTTCTTGGAAACAATACCTTTGAGCTATGAGCTCATTTACAAAGGTTCTATGTTAAGGAGAACAAAACAAAGTATACTTAGAACTATAAGGAATAATACAATAAGAGCAATTAAGTGCAGTAGTGTAAGGTAGGGACAGGAGAGATTAAACAACCGGGTGGATGAACAATGAAAACATAACAACAGGGACAGTAAAGTGCATTATAGAAAGGTAACAACAGGAGTCTTCGATCATTTCTTTTTTTTGTTTTTTTTTTCACGTGAGTGTTGCAGCCAGATGACTAGGCATTGTCTGTGGTTACCACAGTACTGGGGGGAGGGAAGTGATAGGAGAGGCAAGAGGGGAAGAGAATAGAGGAAGCGAGGGGGCAGTGGAGGACAGGGGAGGAGGCATGACAGAACTGAAGGTGGAGACAGAATGGGGTAGTAAGGGGGTGGGTACCAAGGTAGCGGGGGGGATAGGTTGGGATTAGGTGGGGTAGGTTAGCAGTCACAAATGCTCAGAGAGGCAAGAAATTGACAAAGTTTTTTCTTGAATGACCCTAATTTTGACTTGTTTGCTATGTCAGGGGGAGTTCATTTAGCCAGCACGGAGCACGGTATAAAAAGGACCTCTGTGCTTGCGACGTTCTTAGGTATGGGACTTTCAGCGATTGACGGGACATACCTCTGGTCTGGTGTGAAATGTTCACTATGCTTAGGAGGTTCTGTATCCCTGGAGGGGTTAATTTGAGGCACATTTTTTTCCTCAAGAAGACAGACTTGGTAATGGAGTCTACCCTGTAATGTTAGCCATTCAGTTTGCATGTACAAGTCACAGGTGTGGGTGAATCTGTGAACACCAAGTGCCAGGCGGGCAGGATTTATTTAGAGCTACGCTGATTCTCTGTAGTGTGTTAGAGGCGGCCCTATATACCACTATCCCATAGTCTATTATAGAGAGTATGGAACTGTTTATCACAAGTGACAGTGCCTCCGTGGTTAGCCTCTGCTGATGTCTGTAAATGAGACCAATTCTGTCCTACTTTTCTGTACCCATGACCTCTTCCCTTCCACTAGCTGGACTGTTCTTGCTACTTCCTAGCTATTAGCTTCCCATCATTGTACCTCTTTTTTATATATTATGTAAATATTGTGAATATTATGCACGCTAAGAGCTTTATGTACTGTTGTTCTACCATGTCCTGATATGGATCCTTCCCTCTTGTGGTTTCTATGATGCTCTGTAAAAATTATTGTATCATCTGTTTTACTGTTGTCCTATGTGACCACCGAGGTCCATCTTGTAAATGAGATTGTTTCTCAATGATATTTCGCCTGGTAAAATAAAGATTGATTGATTCTGGGATTGACAGCATTAACAGTATTACTGATATGTTGGGCAAAAGACAGGGTACTGTCTAGGGTTACACCTAGGTATGTAAATGTATACATTTGTTCAAGCAGTTTTTGTTCATTGTTTAGAATTGTCAGATGATAATCTCTATGCTTATTGTGGGGGTTGGTGAAAATTGTGACTTCAGTTTTTTTGTAATTCATTAGCAGTTTGTTCTTGGAGAACCATTCCTCAGCAGCATTAAAGTAATTTTGGAGATGTAGACCTAGTTGGTTGGGATCACGACCTTTAGAAAAGATGACTACATCATCAGCATATAGGAGTATATGCTCTGAGCATGCAGAGGTGGGGTGATTGACAAAGAGGCTGAAAGTAGGGGACCTAGGATCGACCCTTGTGGGACACCTGTGATTACCTTTCTGCTGTTAGATAAGGTGCCATTGATTTTCACTTGCTGAGTCCTGTCACTGAGATAATTTTTAAACGAGGCTAAGTTGTCCATTGAGAGGCCTAAGGAGTGGAGTGTATAGAGTAGTGCAGGGTGATTGACAGTGTCAAAGGATTTTGTGACGTCGATGTATATTGCCCCCACTAGCTGACATAGAAACATAGACTTTGACGGCAGATAAGGACTGCTTGGCCCACCTAGTCTGTCCATTTCCCTACCTATTGGATAAGCTGCAGATTCTAGTTAACCAACATCCTACTCCCTGCAACCCCCCACCTATAATTGCCTTTTGTCTGTCCCATTCATGTTTGAATTCCCCCACTGTTTTAGACCTCACAACCTCTCCAGGAAGGCGGTTCCATGAGTCCACCACTCTCTCCATGAAAAAGAATTTCCTCACATTACCCCTGAGCCGTCTCCCCTCTAACTTTAAATTGTTCCCCCTTGTTCTTACACATCTCTTTTTCGAAAGATGCTACCCTCCTGGACTTTGTTGATTCCCTTGAGGTACTTAAAAGTTTCTATCATGTCCCCCTGTCCATCCTTTCATCAAGGGTATACATATTAAGCTGCCTTAGTCTCTCTTCATATGGTTTCTGATGTAGACCCTGCACCATTTTAGTTGCCCTCCTCTGGACTGCTTCCATCCTGTCTATGTCCTTGTGTAGATGAGGTCTCCAAAACTGCACGCAGTACTCCAGATGGGGTCTCACCAACTGTCTGTACAGAGTGATAACCACTTCCCTTTTTCTACTTGTGATGCCCCTCCTTATGCATCCCAGTATCCCCCTGGCTCGCCTTACTGACTTCTCACATTGCTTACCTACCTTTAGGTCATCTGATATGACTACACCCAGATCCCTTTCCATTATTGTTGTTGTTAGTACCTCCCCTGCTATTGTGTACTCTTCTCCTGGATTTTTATTTCCCAGGTGCATTACTTTGCACTTCATTGCATTGAAGCTAAGTTGCCATATGTCTGACCATTCCTCCAACCTTGCCAAGTCCCTTCTCATCCTTTCTACCCCCCTTGTGTATCAACTCTGTTACAGATCTTTGTGTCATTTGCAAAGAGGCATACCTTTCCTTCCAGACCCTATGCAATGTCACCTATAAAGACGTTAAAGAGGACTGGACCCAGTACTGAGCCCTGAGGTACTCCACTAGTAATCCCCCTTTCTTCAGAATGTGTTCCATTCACTATTACCTTCTGTGTCCTGTTGTGCAGCCACTTTGCTACCAGGCTACTACACCTGGGACCCACTCCCAGGCTGGCTAACTTGATATTTTTAGGATGTGGGGACTGTGTCAAATGCCTTGCTAAAGTCTAGATAGGCCATATCCACAGCCCCTCCTGGTCTATTACTTTGGTCACCCAGTCAAAGAAATTGATTAGATTCATCTGACATGACCTTCCTGCTGTGAATCCATGCTGCTTTGGGTCCTGCGCCCGCTGGCCTCTAGGTACTGAACAATTCTTTCTTTCAGAAGTGATTCCATCATTTTCCCCACCACTGAGGTCAAACTAACAGGTCTGTAGTTTCCTGCTTCTGCCTTGCTCCCACTTTTGTGAAGGGGAATCACATCTGCCCTCCTCCAGTCCTCAGGTACCACCCCATCCTCCCATGATTTGTTAAAAAAGTGTGGTCAGTGGTGTCACTAGGTCCTCCCTTAGTTCTTTTAGGATTCTAGGGTGAATCCCGTCAGGCCCCATTGCTTTGTCCACCTTGAGTTTTAGGAGTTCTTTCAGGACTCTTTCTTCTGTAAATGGATTGGCGTCAACCCCACTACCCAGAGTGCTTATATTATTTAGTTTAGGTAACTCCTCCTCTGCTTCTTTTGTGAATACTGAGCAAAAATATTCATTCAGTATCTCTGCCTTTTCACTGTCTCCCTCTGCCCACCTCCTCTCTCCTTTATTAATCTTCACTATCCCTCCCTTAACCTTTCTATGCTCCCTAATGTACCTATAAAAGGTTTTATCCCCCTTCTTCCCAGGGCCCTAGACTACTGTCTAGGGCCCTGGGAATAAAGCTGGTGTGCTCCAGAAGGGCAGCCATGGTGCTATGACCTTTCCAGAAACCATGCTATTGTGGGCACTGGATTTGGTATTTTTCCAGGTAGTCAACCAGCTGGTCTGATACTATCCGTTCCAGTGCCTTTGAGAGGAGTGGTAGGTTTGAAATTTTGTCGGTAATTGGTGTGGAGGTCTCTGTCTCCACTTTTGTAGACAGGGATGACTACTGCAGTTTTTCATATCTTGTGGAACTGTCCCAGGCTGAGGGATAGGTTCAGTAGTTTCATAAGTGGAAGTAGGACCTCATCAAGAATAATGGCTAGCAGTTTTACATCAAGCGTATCATTGCTGTGTTTAGACTTGGCAAGTGCCCTTTGGAGATATTTTTTTGCTTCGTTCCTGGAGCCTTAAAGTAAAAGGGAGGGTGGCCAGTAGGGGAAAAACTGTTATAATTCACATCTTCAGCAGTAATGTTTCCTGGAGTGTCAAGGAAGCCAGACGGCAGCACGCTGCTTAGGTCAGTGAACGAGTCATTGAAAGTGTCAGCAATTATTTTATGGTCCTGGGTGGTTTCACCATTGACATTTAACATTGTGGGTGATGTCTTGTTGGTTTTGCCCATAAGTTCCTTCATATTTCCCCAAAACTTTCTATCATCACCCCAAGTATTGTTGAAGCAGTTTTTAAAGTAGTTCGTTTTGGTGAGCCTGGTTTCCCAAGTACAGGTATTTCTTGCAGATTTGTATTTCAGAATATCTGCCTAATTACCAGTGGCCTTGGCTCTATGCCATAGACGGTCTCTAGTGGCCATTTACAAGGAATAATTGGAGGCATGCCTTTGATAAAGCCCTACATGACCAGGGGCCCCACTAGCTGCAAGATCTTCTGCAGCCTTACTGCCCCTACCGCCCACTCCGATCATCCAGTGACGGATTGCTAGAGAGTCCCAGGGTACATTTGAAGACATCTGGAGCACGATCTTTTGCCTTTATGGCTCCTACCCTGTGGTATTCTCTACCTCATCAGATATGAGATAGCCTGACGGTCGAAGGATTTAAGTCTGCCCTTAAAACTCATCTCTTTTGTCAGGCCTTGAATGGGGCCAGATTGGGACTAATGGTACTGATTTTATAAGGAAATGTTTAATTATATTTCGGTGATTGTTTTATATTTGGTTTTATGACAATTGTGATGTTTTTGTGTATGGATTGTTCAGGCGCCCTGAGCTTTGGAAGGGCGCCTTTTATAAATAAATTAATGATGATGTTGATAAAGCAGACCTCTCCGAAACATGTCAGGCATTTTTTACCATTTTATATCTGGCACTAATAAACTTAATGACATGCTTGTGTTATAATAAATTATGGATTAAGTGCTTTTTTTTATGGAGCTGGTGAGTGCCCGATTGTATGGCTTTTTAAGTTGATTTGTATCATGAGCACCCCTCCCCAGTGCACCTTCCTTTTTCGTTAAGGTTTGCTATAACTGGAATCATCTAGCTCCAAAGGATATGTAGAGGGTACAAACTAAACAAAGGGACACTAATGTTCAGACTTATGTCTGGGGTCAGGATCAAACTTGTCTTACAGTGTGAACCAGGACTGTGGTTGGGGATTATGGGCCCTACTCATGAACGTGGCCACTTACCCTAGAATGGAGCATTGTGGTGGGTGTGCAGTTACGCATCCATGGAGACTGCAAAACACGTGGCAGTAACCAACATCCCCACATGCGGACAGAGAGGTGGACAGGGGCATGCTGGAGGGAATGGAGCACGGCATGGATGGGGGGGGTCTGCTGGGAGCAGGAAATCCCCTTGATCCTGCCATAAAAAGTGATCCGTGCTGTAGAAGACATGCAGACTGCCGATGCGCACACATGGAAGTGCATGCGGAGTACAAAGAATGGAAACAGAGAAGCATGGCACAGTGAGCAACTGCCAGGAAAGCCAGCCCAACAACAGTACCCCAGCCCCTGGGCAGGATGACGATGCTGCACTGTTCACTAGGGCCAAAGCACAAGACCCAACACACAGCCATAGAAAGGGAAGCATGTAATGGTTGTTGCATTCCTGGTCATCCAGCTTCAGCCCCCAGCAGCTGGCCATGCTGGTGACTGAGATCAGGAGTCACTACAGCACCCTGTATGATTCCAGCTCATACAAGGTGCCAGCAGGGGAAAAGGTGCAGACCTGGCTGGATATACAGGCTGCTGTCAGTACCTGTGGCCCCGAGTCATGGACCCTGTCTACTATCAAGCACAAATGGTGTGACCTACATGTCACAGCCAAAGGTAAGGTAGCCACGTCATGCTGGTACAGCCAGCAGACTGGTGGTGGCCCAGTGCCATCAGGACCCTCAACCAACCTCTCACCGATTGAGGCCATCATAGCTGAGACCTTGATGGAGAAGTGCTACACAAGGAAGAGGATGGTTTGGACACCTTACCATGTGACAACACCCTGGAACGCAGCAATTGAGTACCGCAGCACCTTTACAAAGATGCCAGACATGCAGATCCAGAGTGACCCCACTTACCATGGACAGTACACAATGGTCAGATGTAGTAGGTAAGGGCTGCCACTGCAGATTGTGACACATGAATGACAGGTAACCACTCTCTCCCCTCCTCCACAGGCTCTCTGGAACATTTGGTAACACACGAGCTGGAGCATGTTATGCCTGTGGTGAGGCCCTGGAGCACATGGCCTGCAGAACAGGACACAGCACATGTCAACACAGTGTTGCCACACCTAGATACAGACCATCTGGAACAGCAGGTGTTGCCAATGGAGACTTGCGTGGAGAAATGCATGGCAGCAACACATCATGGCAGAACATACTGGGCAGGGACAGACACAATGCTGCCCCACTGGCAATGCAACCCAGACCCCTGGAGTCGAGGGCATGGATGCCAACACTGCTGTGTACTGTTGCCATCACAAAGACCTGCAAGATGTCCATGGAGAACCAGCATACTCAGGTGGCACCAACCCAAGTGACACCAGCTAAAGCTTGAATGGCTATGTGCGACACAGGAGATCACAAAGCAGGTGGCCCTGATTATGGCAGAGATGCATGGCATCCATGGTGAACTGTGCAGGATCTTGGACATTCTCAAACAGCAGACCATGCATTGCTCTGCCCCGCTCACCCACCCACTGCAGAGGCCAGCACACAGGCCTACCACCACACACACACCTCACCTCCGAGGGATGTGTTATCCCCAGAGGGGCAGGCCACAGGTGCACAACACCACAGAGCACAGCCTGCCCATGCCGCCGCATGGGGTGGTGATGCAAAGGCTGGTGCTTGTTGGCATGCACCTTGGCAAACACTCCTCAACCCATAGTGGGAGGGCAAAGTAGTGCCTCACCTGCAGCGGTCCATCTCACCCACCCTGGACCATGTTGGCCACATGTGGAGAATACCATGATGATGCTGGCATGTACACTTGTCTGCTGCACCCCGTGGCATTGTGCCTATGGGGCGCTGTAGATGTTGTCTGTATCATGGATATGGACCAAGGCATGCCCAAACTGTGTGAACCATTCAAGTAATCATGGCCCTGTGATAACTGTAGGCACCCCATATACCCAGGAGGGTTGGCAACCTGTACCGCTGCAGTAACACACCTGTCACATCCTGGTGACACACCTGTCAAGACACTGTGCAGAGCTCCACAGGAAACATACCACTCAGTACCTGGTACTTATCACTGTAGCAGTCACCCACGTCAGCCCACCACTCATTCCATGTCTACTTGCTCCTGTCACACAGCTACCCCAATGCCCATCCTAATCACTGGATGCATTCTGCACCAGTAGATGCTGTGTTTGCTTGCTGGACAGTCCACAGTTATGCTGCTGTGCCCTTTTGCTGCAATCACATCTCTGGAGTGACACCATCGTCATCTAGCTGATCCACATCTGGTAAGTCCTCCAGCAGGGGTATGCAGCATCATACACCATCATGCATGTGATGTATGCAGCATCATACACCATCACGCATGTGATGAAAAGACAGCACACCTTCCCTGGAGCCAACATCATAGTGCCACCCATTCGGTCCAGGCAGTGGAAATGCATCTTCAGCATACCGAATGTTCAAGTTCAAGTTCAAGTTTATTGCAGGAAAGACTCTGTTGAGCAAGCTCATTCACAAGGAGGTCCTGAGTCATATACATACAATTCGCTATTACATTGACAGGAAAATTGAATGTGGAACAAGCAAAGAATATATATATATATAATACAAGAGGTATACAAAATAGAAATCCTCATGCTATTTATGCAAATACATTCCAGCCTAATCCTTGTGCCCAGTTATGCAACACATTTCAGCTTAATGAGTAGGGGGACAGTTGGTACGTAGGTAGTTGGCTTAGAGTTAGGGGGGGCCTAGCAGCAACTGCATACGTCTTTTATTTTAGAGACAGCTAGTGTTTTGTAGGAGTTAATTGATATGATGCTGGTTTGCTTCAGCATGGCTTGTAGTCAGTTCCAGATGTTGGGGAGGGCGTATGAGACAACTCGTTGGCCAGTTGTAGTACGAGTCCTGGGAACATCTAGTAGGATAAAGTCAGATTTCCTTAAGGAGTAGGCACTAAGTGAGATGTGTATGAAACACGTTAAGTAGTCAGGCAGTTTATGTAGAAGTAACATAAGGGTCCAAATACCAGCATGAAGAAGGCGTCTGTTGGCGAGTGAGGTCCACCCAACCGCTGCATATAGATCCCACAGTGGTGGGTCTGTGTGCAGAGCTAGTAATGAAGCGAAAACACGGTGGTAGAGTACATCCAGTTTAGATAGGCTCAAGGTTGGGGAGGAGATAAAAATAAAGTCTCCATAGTCAAGTAGGGGAAGGAATGTTGCTTGGACAAGTCGTTTGCGGGTCGTGAGTGAAAAGAGGGTCCTGTTTCTAAGGAAGAAACCCAAGCGTGCTTTAAGCCTCTTCGGTAGATCCTCGACATGGTTGTTGAAAGAAAGCTTGTTGTCTATCCACATACCTAGATATTTAAATTTAGGCACAACTTCCAAGGGTTCACCTAAGGAGGTAACTATGAAGTTCTTTGGTTGGACAGGTAGGGCACCAGATGAGGCAAGTCACGAAAAAATCATTGCCTTGGTTTTTTTGGCATTTAAGAGAAGCTTGGCATTGATAAGGTTGCTTTCTAGCAGGATAAAGTCAGCTTGTCGTGCTTCCCTGACTTCAGATAAGGTCTAGCCTGATGTGTACAAAACTGTATCATCTGCAAAGAAATGTATGCTAGAGTTCTTTATGTGGGAATCAAGTTGTTGATATACAGGGAAAAAAGGATTGGTCCTAGGACCGAGCCTTGGGGGACTCCTCTGGCAATTGGAAGTGGGGCAGATAGTAGGCCATCAGCTTTGACATTTTGTATCCTTCCAGAGAGATAACTGCTAAACCATTGTAAAGTAAGTGGAGTGTCACCTAGGTAGGCAAGACTGGTCTGACAGTGCACCTCAATGTACTTCTCCTCAGCCTCAGTGACAGGTAGGGCGTTAGGAAATATATCCTTAGGGGGTAGCCACTGTCACCTGTGGAGGGGAATAGAATACGGTCAGGTACAGTACACACAGGCAGGTAGAGGCACCTGTCACCCTTCACACTTGCACTCACCGATCAGCCATCTCTCACAGCCACCAGTACCCATAGACATGACTGGTTGAATAGGTAGGCATCATGGCAGGAGCCTGGGTACGTCGTATACACAGTGGTGATGACTCTAGCTACATCGTCACCTGCGCATTAATACTTTGGAACCCCTTCCTGTTGCAGTGTGCTTCCTCATTCCGTGATGGGGACAGTAGGACACGTGTGTACAGTATATGGCCCCAAGCACATTCGGGAAACCATGCTGTGCATGGAAGCCCAGCTTAGTGGACTGCATGGCCTTCTCAGTCACTGGGAACAATATGTAGCTGGATGAATGGTGGACAATGATGTCAGTTACCTGGTGCAGTGCACGGGACACCATGGACTAACTAACACCTATCACATGCCCAGCCACCCTCTGGAATGAGGCCAAGGCATAGTATGCCAGGGTACACAGTACCTTCTGCGCCACAGCCAGTGCACAGGACTGGTCCATGGTAGGTTCAATGTCAGAAACTATCAGACGGCATACGTTCTGAATAGTGTCGTGGTCCAGGTGGAAACGATTGATGCACTGTGTACGTGCGAGGGTGGCCACCTGCAGGCATGGATGGTATAGCCATGGCCTACAGCACTTTCTATGGTCTTGCTTCTGCAGCAGTTCATCCTCCAGCATGAGTATATGCAGAAGGTATGAGGAGCACATCATGCTCTGGCCAGAGGCATAACCTTGGTATTCCACAGCAGGTTCCATTGATTTGATGCCTGGATGTACCACCCCTTATGTACCCATGCTGTGCAGGCATTGGCCATTGGCTTTCTCCCTGCTCCACCCATGTCCAGGTATGCATCCCACAAGAGGGTGTTGGCATCTGTGGAGGCCATAGCAGGTAGGGAGCGGTGGACATGGAGGGGGCATGCAGGCAGTGTAACTGGTGGTGGTCCAGTGTGGCAGTGTCCAACATATTCCTGGGTGCCTGGCTGCCGCATAGCCTCATTTGGACAAGCATGATGTCCCATAAGGACAATGTGGGTCAGCTGTGGGCCATCACATGGCCCTGGAGTTGGGCATCGTGTTGTGGGGTTCTGGGGGTGAGGCAAGCTCTATGTGCAGTATTACGATGATGATATATATTCTCCTTCTACACTATGTAGGCCATTCTGGCATGCCAACAAGACCAACCCTGCAGCTGGAGGAGTGGCATGCGGCTGGTGTCACTGTTGTGGCAGCCCAAAGAACCCGGCCACTGATGTGGCTACTTGAGGGCCTGTGGAGAGAGGACCATGCCTACAGGGATGACTACATGATCCTGTGGCAGATCACCATGGTAACTGTATGAATGCAGTCCTTGTAGCGGTATGACTATGGGCAGGGATGTCATTCTGGGGGTGAATAATGGTGGGCGGAGATGGGTTAACGTTGTGTGGCAAAGCATGATTTGTTACTTATGGGGGAAGTTCACAGGACTGTATGACTATGAGCATAGTAGACCTTGCTCTGGTGCCACCACCATCCACCTTGTTTTAACCGGGATGTGCTGCTTGGTGGGAATAGCATGCCAGAGTGTGGTACTGATGTGGTGTCTCCTTGTCTGTGTTGTTCCAGGCTTTCTGAGGATCTCTGCAAAGGCTCTACCTGAGGGCTGTGGATCCATTTGGACCAGATGCCATAACCCCACCATCCTCACACCCAACTGGGGGCAGCAGTGAGGAGTCTGATGAGATCATGCTTCAGGGGGAGGCTGTGGCATAGGCCACCATTCCAGGGCTGGACTGAAACTATCACATTTGCCCTCTGTGCCACAGGTGCAGTTGCCCATTGAGTGGGCACTGTGGACACATTTGTACATATCCCACTGAGGGTCTGTGGGGCATCTGGTGGCAGCGGCTGCTGGTTACAGGGACGGGTGTGGATGCCTATATGGAGGTTGTGTCTGACATAGGGACTGATCTATAGGGACATAGGTGCCCTGTTGCCATGGTGGGCACTGTGTGGACTATATCCCTCACATTTGTGGTCATGCCTGAGTTTTGGGTATATGCACATGGGGTGCTGTTAGAATAAATGGCATGCACTGCACTATGCTGTGTCCATGTGCGGTCTGTGGGGGGGGGGTCCTAACATGGGGTGCATGTGTGCTTGGCGGCTGGTGGGCATTGCCGGCCTGGCTTGAGGGGTGGAGGCCATGCCCTTGCTACAGGTGGCTAGCAGGCCCATTCATGGTACTAGGGCATACACAGATGTTACATTGGGACTGTGTGGACACCTCTGTTGCGAATAATTGTAGGTGAGATTGATATATGGGTCTGTTTGATGTATTGTGACTAGGTATCTGTGTTCACCTACATGATGTGGCCCCTGTGTGTACAGCACAGGACTATCTCTGCTGTCAGGCATGGGGCATTGCTGCATATCTTGCATTTAGCTGGTGCACAGCTGGGGTCCACCAGGGCCTGGATGGCATGGCATGCTCCAGGGCATGCTGTATGTCAGCAGTGGTGGAACCCATTAATAGGTACAGGGGTGCACAAAGGTCAGCAACAGCTGGGAAACCCTATCGGGTCAATATGTTGTACGCTGTGCAGCGCACGACATGACCGCAAGGTAGGAACAGCGTGGTAGAGAAGATCAAGAGGGTGCAAAACCATGAAAGGAAGTATACGAGGTAGTGAACCCTCTCACTCTTCCCAGTGCAGGATAAGAATCCTACTGGGACAGGGGTCCGCCGAGCAGCTGCCGTGGCTCGACAGGATGAGCCACTGGCAGCAAGGGAGGCAGGCAATGCGTTTGGGACTGGGTTTAGATTCCTGGTCCCAGACGCATGGAATTTTACTTGGTGCAGGAGGTGGAGCCCCCCGTAAAAACAAGACTTATGCCATTTGCAATATATCACGCTGTATTGGTAGTGCGGAATATTGCTGCGGCATAATGTCTTGCAACATTATGACCCTGTGCCCTGGGAAACAGCATCTAATGCGTGGACCATCAGCCGGCAGGATCGCATCCCCTCCATAAGGGGCATGTTGTACTATGGCATGCTCCCTGTTCCATTGACTGTTACTTCATATCCCCATGCAGGCATTCCCCTAGGGGGCATCATCTGTGGCACTGCCCCATGGACCTGGTTTAGTATGTGGTTTAATACACATCCCTCAGCAACTGGGCTTTGTGTGACATGTATGTGTGTGTGGCCAGGCCTGGCTGCATTGCACATTCGAGACTATCCCTGTGTGGTGGGGGTTGTTGGGTGCATATTCCATTGTTTAAAGCAAGGGTAGCATAACTGTGCCATGTGCTATGCACATTCTTTTTGGCATAAACAACATTGTACAGATGCATGATGCCACACGTGCAGCATGTATCCATCCAGCATCCCCCCCCCCGCACAGGGTTTAGGTGTGCACATGCCATGCTTATGTACACTGCATGCCCCAGCAGTGCATTCCGTTTAGGCGGAACATGATTCACGCATATGGCTGTCCATGGGTGGTTACACAGTGTGTAACATGCTATTCACATTGCTAGATAGAGGTCCATGTTCCTGTTAACTGTGTATATAGTTCAGTAAAATATGACAACAAATAAACATTTTGCAGTGTGGCTTATTTTGACAGAAACTGAAAAGGCAGAAGACCTGTGGGAGTGGGAGTGAGAGTACAGTATGGAAAATAATGATTTTCAATGTTGAGGGGAACCCGCTGGCAAACTGTGCCACCTTTCTCCTATACATGGAGGGTATCTCTGAGCTATGCTCAGCCTCAATGATGCCAGAAGAGGTTATTTATTTACTTAAAATTGGTGACTGGGAAAAGCACACTAAGCCGAGGCTCATTTCCAGGTGCGACCCAGGTACAAGGAATTACAAAGGAGCAAACATTGGTTACAGTACTATTAAAATACAGGAGTTTACAATAGATTAAAATTGGTTAAGGCACAATATTAACAGAGGTAAGACAAAAATATATAAGGCTAGAATACAAGGCATGACAGTGGTTATACAATATGATACAACATTTTAAAAAAAGCCGAGCACACATCACCTCTCATTACACGGACACTTTAGATGTGTTAAAAAATTACGTATTTTATTTATAAAAAGCACAAAAACGCCTGACGCATTTCGAATTAAACACAAACCTTTTTCAAAGGATCATATTTGATCCGAAACACGTCAGCCATTTTTGTGCTTTTTATAAATAAAATATGTAATTTTTTTAACACATCTAAGGTGTCCATGTAATGAGAGGTGGTGTGTGCCCGTTTTTTTTGAAATTCTGTCTGATTTGGTGGCCAGAAGCACCACCAGCCCAGTGCAAGACTTTCTGCAGTAAGAAATAACATGATACAATTTGGCCCCTAGTAAGAGGATCTGGAGCAGGCAGGGGATTAAGCTTGAGAATAGAATGGTATACAAACTCAGGTCAACAGACTTGAGGAAACAGCACAAAGGGGGAAAAACTTAGAGGTAAGAGGGGGGTGGAGGGAGGGGCTAGGAGCACAGAGGGGAAGGGGTTATCATATGGTGTCAGTCATTTGCTGAGTGGAAAAGATGGTACAGCAACAGCTGAACAGGTTTTAGGTCCACACATCTTTTTTTTTTTTTATTCTTTTGGTAACCTGGTGAGGCCCACTAGGCACAAGTGCCTGTTTTCAGGGGTGACCCGGGAGCACTGGGGTGGTTAAGTGACTTGCTCAGAGTCACACAGTACGCAAATGAAGGTTGTGGGAATCAAACCCAAGTCTGCTGGATGCACCAAGCTCATTCATAGCTCATTACTCTAACCTCTAGGCTATACTGCCAGCCCCAACATCTAGTCCAGGGGTTGCACTAGCATCTCTGTCTTTAGGATGAAAGTCTCAGTCTCGAGATGAGGAATGAGAATCAGACCAAGCTATGATTTGATGACATTAACCAAGTAATGAGGTTTCTTATCAGAGCAAATGACAAAGTGACAATTTCCAAGACACTCAGAAAGTGGGATATACTTTTAAAAGTGAGAGCAATGTCCAATACTTGATAGAAAGGGTTGGGGATTTGAAAGACTTGGCCTCTACAGCTAAGGATCTAGTGACTCTCATTCCCAATTAAAACAGCTGACAATGAGTGATCCAAATTAAGCTTTGTGAACAATTAGGAAGTGCCTACCCACCACTACCTAATCCTGTGTTATTTAAATAATTTAAAATCTCTGATTAATTTAATGTATAGATGTTTTAGAACACATATTGTTAAAAATATGCTGTTGGGTCTCTTGTGTTTTGCCTACCTCCTTTCGCATTCTGAGCAAGAGCACAAGAGGCTAGCTAGTGCCATTTGTTTAAATGCAGATCTTATTATTTATCAACATTTGTGACGAAAATGGTTGCCACATAGAGCCCTGTCGGACACTTTTGTTGCTGTTGTTGGGCTGACAGTTTTTCCTCTTTTACCCCAACAGCCACAGCTCCACACTTCCACCAGTACTGGAAAGGTTGGGTGAGTAGCAACTGAAACCACTCCGTGGTCAGCTGACAACCTGCGAAATACTGGTGTCCCACACCCTGACACTCTCCCTCCCACCCCAGGAGCTGAACACCACAACTTCATGATTTGCTCTGCCCCCTGACAGCCCCCCTAGGTGGGACTGGAGGGTGCATACACAAACCCTGATCTCCCAGATAGCAGCATGATCTGCTACTACACCTCTGGGCCAGTCAGGCTTTTAAAGCAACAGTGCAATGCAAAGTTTTTTTCCCTCAAAAAAAGCTAATTTCAGTTACAATTAAAAATATTAGCACACCTGTCAAACGTAATTTTCTAGGTACCTCCTATGCTGAGCACCATGAGTTTTTTTTCTCGATCGTAACCCTTACCATCATCTACAATAGTATTTCTAAGCCAAATGTGGCGGGCATCATTTTTTCTTGAAATAAAACTACATTAAAATGTTTAGAAAATTCTCAAATGTTGGTGGACGTAGGAAATTTTACCACCAAATAAAACTGGAAGATGCCTGGAATCTTTTATAGTAAAAAAAAAAAAAGGTAAGTTCAAGTTTTTTGCACAGTTCGTTGCACTGCTGCTTTAAGACATTTTGCTTGGGTATCAAGAAGATGCTGTCAACAGCCCAGCGGAGTATTGGTTTCCACAAGTTCTTTCATATGCTGTATTCAAGCACAGTGGCTGACAGCCATTTTCCATGGACAGACTGAAAGTACATTTCATTTCATTTTATTTTCTTTACCAGTTAGGACCACTGGCACCACAGTACCTTCCACAGGATCGACACAGAGGTCGTATTTCAAATTTATACAATACAATACATAATAACACACACAATTAAGTACAAAAACAGTAGGACACAAACAATCCCATCAATAGTATATTGTATTTAAATAATAAGCTAAACATTTGCAGGCAGAAAAAAAACCAGTGAAGTATGATTTAAGTTCAGAAATAAATCTTTTTTGCTCATCACTAACTCTCCATTTATAAGGAACCTCATGTCAAACCTTAGTAGTATTAAACAGGAAGGATCTTTGCCCTATGGATGTATGCACAACAGGAACAATTAACGTGTTTGTGCATGAGGGCCTGAGATTTAGATTACACTGCTGCAATGTCACATTCTTAGCAAGACAGATTGGTTGGTCTGTCTTTAATATTTTACCCAGAAAACTCAGTTGAGTAACTTTCACATTCAGTTCATAAGGCAAAATTTTAACTGTGCCAATGCAGTGGACTACTACTAATAATATTCCTCCTAATGCTAATACTAATAATTACTGCTAATTAGAAAATGGGTTAGGAAAATCCTGAAACCTGATAGGCTGACAGCATTTCAAAGCCATGTGTTTATCAGTCAACAGAGCCCTCTAAATAAAAAAAGCAGGCACTGTACATGCATAAGGACTAGTTTACATAACATCTTTTTTCTTAAAATGTTTCCAAATACTTTTTTAAAAATGTTGTTACTGCAACAGAACATTTTTTTTCACTCCTTCCCCACACCCCCCCAGCCTGCCACACTTTCTGGTCTGTATAGCATCTCATTCTGCTTGCCAGTCTCACCGCCCATTGCCGATCATTGCTACTTGGCTTACTAGGCTATCCCTGCATCCTCGGAGGGGCCTGCTTATCCCTACCAGGGCCCCGTCCTTTCACCAGGGGGAAAGGAGCGACAGTTCCTGAGAGTCCTCTGAGGTATGCAGGGCTGAGGAAGCAGTGACAGTGCATTTGGGGGAGTGGTGGCATGCGGGGGGACATGGCAGCCATCATCTGGTCAGGCCAGGATGGGTGCTATTTACCCATTTTCTGGGCTTCTCTCCCCAGCGGCACACACCATGGCAATGGCCTGGAGACAGAGCCAATCAATGTGTGGTCACTGATGCCAGATAAAGTTCCTCGCAAAACCAGGTGTCACTCTCCAAGAGGTGCTTCACAGCATCCTCCCCTATTAGAACAGAGTCTGCACAGATGCTCTCTCACCCTCCCTGCTGACCTCTACTCCTGCCATTCTGGGCTTGGGGCTCGAACCCAGGTTGCCAGTGTGTCGAGTGAGAGCCCCACTGCTCTGTGCCACAGGCAAACCTAAGTCCATTTTCAAACTGCAATAAGACTCTTCTGGGTTTTGGGGGATATTAGCACTTCCAGGGGCTGTGAGGCCCTGTGCCTGTGATGTCAAGTTTCACTATGCCCTGGGCATCTGGGTATCCCCCAACACCCCACAATGTTGGGTCTTGCTTTCAAAAAACAAAACCAAAAAAAAACTACAAGTGAATCGGTCATGGAACCAAAGCTGATGCAAGGGAGATGGACAGAACAGAATGCAAATGGCATGAAGCAGAACAGGACTGAGCCACAGATCTGCTGCTGCTGCAGCTGCTGTGTAATTAGAGGCTGGGGCCTGACCAAGTCGAACACACACACACACGCACTCTCAATCTGAAACTGCTGAGCTCAGAGGACAGCAATTCAAATTATTGTTCATTTTTTTAACCATCAGAAGAGAAGCAACTGAACCAGACCCGGGAACTGAAGCACTTGAAGTCAGTGGGGAAAAGCTGGGGAGAAAAAGGCTTCCATTTATTCATTTCATTTGTATTCAGTATCAAAGCAGCATGTTTTACATTATGAATGCAGTAGTGTGCAAGTGCCATAATTAAGGGCACCCTTTGAGTCAAACTTTTTTCCGTCGAGATTTTTCTCCCATTGGGACCACTGGTGTGACTTATCAGCCCTAGCCCTGTCCCTAGACCAGCCCATGTCTCCCTGGGACCTACCTCAGTCAGAAACAACCCCCATGGATTTCCCTCCATGGTGGGGTCAGTAAGAGAAGGCTATCCCCCTGGGACACAATTCACTTTAACCAAGGAGGTCCCAGGTGAGAGCATGAATCTGCAGTCAGGTTCATAGGGCTTCTTAAAGCC
Organism: Neoceratodus forsteri; assembly: GCA_016271365.2. Taxonomy (NCBI): domain Eukaryota; kingdom Metazoa; phylum Chordata; order Ceratodontiformes; family Ceratodontidae; genus Neoceratodus; species Neoceratodus forsteri. The sequence goes on from JADMNL010000022.1 coordinate 495,699,504, forward strand.
CCAGCTCCCTTTTCCACTTTTTTGCCCATTCCCCAGCTGAGGCCAATATGAATGTGTGCGTGCATGTCAAGGCACGCTTGCATCATGAAACCACAGCCCCTCCCTATGTGCCACCAATTCCTGCACTGCCACCAGGCCTCCACCTGGTGGCAGTCAGAGGTGAGGCAAGCCAGCCCTCCCTCCCCGATAGAAGAGAGCAGTCCCTTGGACACTTGATCCTTCCCAACACTGGCTGACAGCATCTCAACCCAAGTCTGCATCCGAACCTGGGTCACCAGTGTGGCAGCAGATAAGGCATCCAGCGCCTTAGCCCTCCGTGGCACTGGGCAGGCTAAGCCATCAAACTTTACATAATTCAGGAAACACAGACAGTTTCCCACCCAAAACTAATCACAAAATTGCAAGATGCAGACCTCTCTAATCTCGCCACCAGCTGGTTCCAAGCCTACCTGACAGGCAGGAAGCAGGCAGTAAAAATTGGCCCTCATGTATACAACTCACTACCAGTCAACATGGGGTTCCCCCAGGGATCAGTCCTGTGTCCCCTACTATTCTCCATATTTCTAAATGATCTACCTCTGGTCTGCTCCAGCTCAGCCATACAAATGTATGCAGATGATACTGTACTTTACGCCTCCGGCCCCTCCATCGGGGATACAAACTCATCTCTCCAACGGGACTTTGATGCCATTCAAATTTGGCTCAGGTCCAACCAACTTGTGTTGAACGCAAAGAAAATCACCTCCCTAACCTTCGGCATGCAGTCAAGACTCTCCCGTCTAGAAGCCCCCCCCCGTCTACCACACTCTGGATGGATCCACCCTGGAATCCTGCACCTCCTTTCGGTATCTGGGGGTATGGCTCGATCAACACCTAGACTTCCACGCCCACATTGACTCGCTACAAAAAAAAACTGCATCCTAAATTAGGTGCACTTTACCTCAATAAAGGGAACCTTCCAACCTCTGTCAAGAGAGAATTAGTACTCAAAATGATCCTCCCCATTTTCGACTACGGAGATGTGGTCTACAGCACAGCCCCCCCATCCACCTTGGCCAACTTGGATCCCCTCTTTCACTCTTTCTGCCGCTTCATCCTGGACTGCCCACCCTCTACCCATCACTGCGACCTGTACAGCACCCTTGCCCTCCCATCTCTGGAGTCTCTGCGTCAACTACATTGAGCCCAGCATCGACAGAGTGGGTGTCGTCCAATGCCAGGATCGTGGGGTGGACATTGCACTGCTAGCAGCACAAAGCCACCCGTGACTGCCTGTGCAATGTGATCCATGGATGCAGTTGTGGCCTTCTGCATGCGCTGTGCAATGCGATCCATGGAAGCAGTCATGGCCTCCTGCCAGGAGCTGCGCAATGCCCCTCTCGTGCTGCTCGGCCAGCTGGCACACCTCCACGTGCAGTGCACACAGCCCAGTGGCAACAACACCTGTTGCTCTATGGACACCTGGATCAAATGGGTGTACTCTGCAGTTGGGTAGGCATCCTGGGGATCCTGGGTGGGACGCCGACCCTCCTATGGTGACCGGCCATGCTGTATAGCCCCCCTCTTAGGTGGACACTGCACAGTGGGGTCCTCATGGGGTATGTTCCTAGCTGGCGCCCCGGCAGCAGACCCTGCATTCAGCTGCCCTGTGGCACCAGCAGCCTGCTGCCACTGCCCGTCCGGCCACTGAACACTGCCCAGCGCCTGCGCTGCCATACCACCACCACACAGCACAGCTGTAGCAGTGTACACAGCTGCACCTGCGGTGGCGGCAGGCAGCTGTTCCTCTGCTGTCAGGTTGCTGGATGCACTGCCTGTGTCTGGTATGGGCATCTCCCCCACAACGCCCATGCTGTCCAGGATCAGGGTGAAGTCATCATCGGTGTCGGACCCTGCCCAGATCTGTGTCTCCACACTGAGGACACCGAGACTAGCATCCTGTAGAAACACATCCAGGGCCTCATCTGATCCCATGCCCAGGACATCTGGCGGATGCCCATGGAGGTGGATGGCTGGTCTTCCATGGCTGGTCCTGCTTCCACGGCTGCTACCAGCACCCCATCCTCTGCACATAGGTGTGATGGTGCTGGAAGAGAAAACCGGTATGTCAGTGAAGCAATGGCCACAAGTGCCTCCCCCCCCCACAATGCCACAGCAAGCTGTGTGTTGCTGCCATACGTACCATGCAGGGATGGGCTGCCACCTGTTTGGAATCCTCTGCCAGGCACACCCTCCATGGTGCTGTGGTGCAAGGTGGCTGCCACCAACTCCTCCTGTGCCGTGAGGTGGGCACATCAGCAGGCCCTCCTCTGGTGGCATTCCAGGCTGTATGGATGGTCACCACCTTCTCCTTGATCCGTCTCTTGTCCGTGCCCACCTTCTTGCGGCACTCCTGCAATGACTGCTGGTGGCTGCCCTGCTGGTTCACACATTCCGCCACCTCCACCCAGGCCCCAGCCCTGGCCTGTGGTGTGCCCGTGGCACTGCTCAATAGCAGCTCCCTGTCGAGGTAAGCCTTGAATAGGGCCTCTGACTGTCTTTGTGAAGTTGGGCCTGTGCTTGCGAGCAGGCCAACGCTCCCCAACCTCCTCAGGTTCCGACATGTCGCTTCCTGTGGGAATGGACAGCACTGTGTCAGTGGCAGCAACACCCATTGCCATCCCCCCTGCTGTGCCGTCTGTGCTCAGTGTGCTCCAGCAGCATGCGCAACTTACTTCAAAAGGATGCAATACTGGTTCATGGCCTTTGCCGATCCGTGGTGCTTTTATGGTGCATTGCATGCAAATGGGCTTTGGTACAATGATAATGATATGCTAATACCCCCACTGCACCACACATTGGCTGATGAGCTCATTAGCATGTGGTGGTGGAACATTGCGTATTTGCACTGTGTGCAATGAGAGTGCTCTGGAGCAAATTATATGATTGCTCCAGAGCATGACCTTGCACAAAGCGCACGCATGCGCAGTACACATTAGTGCTGTTCGCAGGGCGCTGGGTCGGCACCGCTGCCTATTACAGTGTCTGTAGGCACCACTGCGCAACAGCAGCCATGGTGCATGGTGCACTATGGCAGCAATTGCGCATGTGCGTGGCCATGATCCAGCCACTGCAGTGACCTCTGACCCTGGATGATCCCACACACATGGCCCCGCCCATCTCCGCTGTTGTGTGATAGGTGGACATAGCGCATATCCCCTCGGCCCGCGCATGTGGTGCATGCTGTGGCCACATATGACTATGGCCACCATTTTGCTCCACGGTTCTCAGCAGAGACATGGTGCAGCGCAGGTCTCGACAGGCAAGTAACTTGACACAGGTGGAGCTGGCCAACCTCGTGGCCTGTGTCCAGCCCCATGCACCCCAGCTGTTTGGTCAGGTGCCACTACATCAGCCCCATGTGGCTGTGTGGCAGGCTATTTCTGCCACACTAGTGCAGCAAACTGTGGTGGCCAGGACTGGAGAGCAGTGTCGGTACTGATATGGGGACTTGATGTGGAGGGACCCAGAGCACCTCCGATGGCTGGTGGCACGTGTCAGGCATGGGCATGTGCCACAGCCAGGTGAGTAGGCCCAGCATGCATGTGTGCCCTGGTGCTGTACTGTGGTGTTGGCTGGGCTGCCTGGTGTGTCTTGCAGGGCAGTGTACTATCAATGTGTGCATTGCGGGGTGGCATCACCCACCACCGCTTGCGCTGACATGCCACTGTGCGGACCGTGCCAGGCAGGGGCCCACACTGTGCAGGGGGGGAAGCTGCTGTGGTTGTGTACTGATGTGTTCCTGTCTATGTTCCATTCCCAGGGCCTGAGAATCACCGGAGGGCGGTAGCAACAGCAAGATAGCAGGCTGCAGCGGGACCCAAAGGTGGCGCAGGAGTGGCTCCAGCACTAGCGGGGCCATGGAGAGCAGGTAGGCACTGTCATGGTCCTTCACACGTTTTGGGGGTTTGCGGACTATGGGTGTGGGCATGGCCGCCAGTGCCATGTGCCGTGGCAGCTGTGTGTGTTGGCACTGAGCATGATGCGTGCCACTGTGGCGCATCCATTGTACTTGTGTGCCAGCTGTTGGTGGGGTGGATGTGCACCCAGCTGCCACTGTCAATGCTGTGGTGCTGCCAAAGCACTGTGCCATGTGGCTGGCATAGCGCAGTTAGGTGGCTACTGTGCGGCAGGGACCACCGTTGTGCACTGTTGTGGTGTGCCGTGTTGCCGGCAGTCGTTGGCCCATCCCCCTGCAGGTGGCCTGTTCAGGCCCTCTGGAGGGGGTGTGCTCCCGCTGCCCAATGCACGCTGTGAATGGGCAAGGTTCCTTGGGACACAGCACTGATCCCCTGTCCTGTCCCTTGTCCTATGTGTCCAGGGGCAGCGGAGGAGGATGCCCCTCTACTGCAGGCTCTTGAGGCAGCTGATCCTGGTAACATCCACCACATTGAAGGTGGTGCTCCAGATCCACAGGTGGGTGATGGGAGGTGCACACCATGGTCACTGAGGGGCAGCATGGTGTGGCCGCCACTACTGTGTTCCCTACCTTCCCGTTTCCCCTGCTGTACCTCCCCCTACAGTCCCCCATCCCACTGTACAGTCCCTGTTTCCATCCTTCACATTCCTACCCTTTCCCACCCCCTTTGTTTTGTACATTGTTTGCTGTTCATAATTATATATTACAATATTTTGACTTACCTGCCTGTGTCAGTGTCTGCATTGCAGGTGGCGTGCGGAGCCATGCTGCACTGGCCCAGTGCCTGTCCATGTGATGTGCATGTGTCAAGGTGCATGTTGTGCTTCTGTGGTTCACTGCTGTGTGCTGTGGTGTGTTCCACTGGGGTGGTGTCCCTCCCCTTGGTCAGTGGGCGTGTTGTGGGGGTGCCCATGGGAGGGCTGTCAGGGGTGTGTTGTGGGTGTGTGCGCTTGGCTGCATGGCCCTGGGTGTGTCCTGCTCTGATCTGGCTGTGTTGGGGGGGCACGGCCTGCAGCCTGTGGGGGTTCCCCTTGGTGGCCCTCTGTTGGCCATCGGTACCTCCTATTGCCTACCTCCGGTGCCACTGTTGTATTCTGGGGTGGGGGTGTGGGTACCTGTTTACACCCTGCTGTGCCCAGCTGGTGGTGGACTCCTGTGGCCTGTCACTGTGCCTCCCAGGTTCAGTTCTTGGGTCACTTCTCTGTACCGTGCCCCCACCCCGTCGCTTTGCTGTTGTGGCACAACTGTGTGTGTGCGCCATGGCGCACCTGTGCCATATTCAGCCAGGTTGCGCTGGCGCACTACAGCATGTGCAATCTCTAAATATCACTCCGCCAGTGCACATTGGAGTTGCGCAGTGCCAGACTTGCGCTGGCCTTTGGCGCATTTCTGAATATCCGGCTCAAAATCTGTATGACTCAGGAAAAACGGAAACCCATTTTCTGGTTGCTAGATCAGAAGGGCCTCTAGGTCCACCATCTGCCCCCAACTGCTTCATAAGCAGATATGAATAAGTAAACAACACAAGCTGCAACATGCTCACTTTTAATGGAACTGGTGCTGCTGCAAAAACATCACAAGCAAACAAGCACAAGGAGCAGTGCAATTTGGACTTATAAATAAAAATGATATAACCAAGTCAGTAGGTAAACAAATGTCTTTATTAATACTGTCTGAACAAGGGAAAGTTCAGCACCAATGCCCCAGTGCTTTGTAGCTCTCAACAATGAGGCTTCATCAGGAGGCAAGGTCTATACATTGCAAGGTTGTATTTATACAGCTTAGTTAAAGTGACATAGTACAAAAAAGCACCTGGCGCATAGATACATATTTTTTTATTCTTTGGTAACCGAGTAAGGCCCACTAGGCCCAAGGCCTGTTTTCAGGAGTGACCTGGGAGCACTGAGATGGTTAAGTGACTTGCTCCGGGTCACACGGTATGCAAGTGGAGGTTGTGAGACTCAAACGCAGGTCTGCTGGATGTACCATTCACAGCTCATTGCTTTAACTTCTAGGCTATACTACAAGCCCCCACATATAGCTGGCAGAAATCAATAGCATAATGTTTGCTGGTTTATATTCATATGTAAGCACCCCCTTCAGGGAGTGCTCACTAATGTGGCCCTCTCCTCCCACTTCTTCTATGTTTGATAATCCAAACAGCATTCCAAAGAACCACAGCGACCTTTAAGTTTCAACAGATTACTGATTTATTTTCCACCGGCATGAATGCCCCTAGTGCCTCATCTACTTGCCTTCAAGGGGACGTAAACCATTACAGAGTTAATGCAGTTTTAAACATACAAAGCAGTGGCATTGTACATTGTGTGATCCTAATTTATAGCAACCACCATTCATTAATAAAACGACTTATCAAATTGTTACAAGTTACAAAAAGGAAAAAAATAGTTAATTTTATCAAAGAATGTTAATACTCGTATTGATTATGTTAAATTAATTCAGCCTCAATGCATAATAATTATAATTACAATTATATGTATCAATAAACGATTTAGTTATGGCATATCCCTAATTTTTGGAGATCCCACTAAATAGTCAAGAAACGGTTGTTTATATTACCTGTGTTTTGGCTTCACTAAAATTTGGCTTTCTGCTGCTGTTTTCATTATTATGCATTGAGGCTGAATTAATTAAACATAAATAATCAGCTGCACATAAGATAATGCATTCAAACATCAACCACTGATGCTACACTCTGGGCATATTATAATCAGTTTTTATTAGTAATATGTTAACTTTTAAACTACTGGCTTAGGTCCATCTTTGGAGTCCATCTTCACTGCCCTATTATGCTATTTCAGTTTTATACAGTAGCACTGGCGGTTGACTTTTGAAGGTATAATCTTTATGCTGTTAATTTCATGCAGCTATATTCTCCTGCCTGCTACCACACACTCTATCTCCACTTCCACCGCTCCTTCTACCACTCTAGAGGCCCTCCTCGCTCTTAACCCCCACAAAGGCATAAGCCTTGATGATCTCGGCCCCAAGCTTCTTCATCTCTCTACTCATACCATCATCTTCCGCATTACCTTACCTTCCCTTCTCAATATCTCCTCCTCAGCCACCGATCCTGATGCTTGAAAACAGGCTGCTGTCATCCCCCTCCCTAAAGGGGACAATCTTTCCTCCCTTGGTAACTACCCACCTATCTCCTTCTTCCACACTCTGGATAAGCTACAGGAATACCTTGTTCTCTCACAGCTTTCCCCCATCTTTGACTCACCCTCCTTCTTCTCTCCTTTTCAGTCTGGCTTTAGGAAGTCCCACTCACATCCACCCCCTGCTCCAGCTCACTGACTCCATCCTTTCAGGAACGGACCAGGGCCTGATCACCTCCAGCACTTTTGCTGACTTGACCATGGCATTTGGCACAGTTGTCCACCCTCTTCTGTAGGACAAGCTTATGGTGGTAGGCCCCTCTGCCTCCTCAGTCAGTTAGTTCTGTTCCTACCTAGAGGGCAAGTCACAAACTGTCCATATCAAAGGCTCCCTCCCCCCTCCATTTGCTCAGGTGTCCCACAAGGGTCCATCCTTGATCCCATTCTATTTTCAGTATTCCTGAATTATCTTCCTATTGTCTACTCCTCTGTGTCTATTCACATGTATGCAGATGATACAGTGCACATTGCCTCTAGATTCTCTGCCACTGCCCTTACAGTCCTTCCTCTGCTACTAATCTTACTTCCAGACTACAAGTGGACTTCGACAATGCTCAGTGCTGGTTCTGGTCAAACCAGCTGTTCCTCAATGCCAAGAAAATGGTCTCCATGACCTTTGGCTCCCAGCAGAGGCTTGCCAGGATCACCCCACCCCCGTCCATACCCTTGATGATGTTGCTATAGAGACGTCTCCTGCTTTATGTACCTCAGGGTCTTGGAGGCTTGCCATCTTGATTTCTCATCACATATTGATGCAATCCAGCTCATGAGCCACCCCAACTTGGAGCGCTCTACAGAAACAAATCGAGTATTCTGCTTCCTGCCTGCCGAGAGATAGTCTTGAAGATGATCCTCTCTATCTTTGACTACAGTGACATAGTCTACAGCATAGCTCCCAAGTCCACCCTTGCCAGACTGAACCTCTTTTTCATTTCCTTCTGCCAGTTTGCTTTGAACTGTCCCCCTTGTACCCACTACTGCTCTTGTATATCTATCCATGTAAATTTGAACTCTGTACCTCTCTGTCACCTCCTTCTCCTCAGATTTCATGCCATTTGCCCTCAGAGGGTGGTGGTGGTAGTAAATGGTATGAAATCTGAGGAGAAGGAGGTGACCAGCGGGGTGCCACAGGGGTTGGTGCTGGGGCCAGTCTTTTTCAATGTCTTCGTTAGCGACATTGCAGAGCAACTGGAGGGAAAGGTGTGCCTCTTTGCAGATGACACCAAGATCTGCAACAGAGTGGACACACCAGAAGGGGTGGAAAGAATGAGAAAGGACCTAAGCCTATTAGAGGAGTGGTTGGGTGTCTGGCAGTTGAGTTTCAATGCTAAAAAGTGTAAGATCATGCACCTGGGTTACAGGAATCCAAGAGAGGAGTACAAGATGGGTGGGGAAATTCTGTCCACCACAAGTCAGGAGAGAGACCTGGGGGTTATCATATCTGATGACCTAGAGTTGACCAAACAGTAAGAAAAGGCGGTGGGGAGAGCAAACAGAATGTTGGGGTACCTTGGGAGGGGCATAATAAGCAGGAGGAAAGAGGTGGTGATGCCATTGTACAGATCACTGGTGAGGCCTCAGCTGGAGCACTATGTCCAGTTCTGGAGGCCACATCTCCAGAAGGATATTGACAAAATAGAGGCAGTCCAGAGAAGGGCAATGAAGATGGTACATGGACTGCACCAGAAGCCCTATGAGGGAAAAAATTAAGGACCTTGATATCTATTCACTGGAGGAAAGAAGGGAGAGGGGAGATATGATAAAGACTTTCAATCACCTTAGATGAATAAACAGGGTACAGGTAGAAAGCATATTTTGGAGAAAACTCTGCACAAGAAAAGGGGGCATGATATGAGACTGAAGGGTGGAAGGCTCAGGGTAATGTTAGGAAGTACTTTTACAGTGAAAGGTGGTGGAGCCGTGGAACAGCCTTCCAGCAGAAGTGGTGGATGAGAAAACAATATGGGGGTTCAAGAGTGCATGGGATAGACATAAGGGTACCCTGGAGACGTGCAGAGCAGGAGAGCCGCAGATCAAATAGGATCTGGGGCTGCAGCAGTAAATAGGGAAATGGGCAGACTAGGTGGGCCTTATCTGCCAACAAATTCTATGTTTCTTATAAGATTTATGCAACTATGTCATTGTAAAAGGACAACTTGTAAACAGGACTTCTAACCCTAACAGTTATCTCCTGTATTAAAATATAGGTCTTTACTACTACTTTACTCCTACCTCTACCTCCCCTTCCTTGATGCCAGACACCTCACCCACTGTGCCTCCTTTGTATCCAAATTTCGTTTTGGTTAACTCCCTCTCTACCTAACCTCTCTCCTCTCCCCCCTTACCTCCTACCATCTCCGTAGCACTTGTTCCTACTCCCTTCTCCTTCCCCCTAGGAAATCCACTGCTGGTCAAGCTGTCTTCTCATTTCATTAAACCCTGGTGGTTCTCACTTCTCCAGTCCATCTGCTTTGCCTCTTCTGCCTTCTCCCTTAAGTCTCTTTTACATGACCTTACAACTCCCTGCTGCAACTGTCCTGACACCTGACCTTAGTGTCTGCCACTTTAACTGGATGAGGAAGGTAGTAAATCGGGGGGGGGGCTCCTACCTCGATTCCAGCAAGGCCTTCGACACCGTCCCACATAAAAGGCTGGTTAACAAGATGGGTAGTCTGGGCATGGGGCACAAGGTGGCAAACTGGGTTAAGAACTGGCTAATGGTCAGGAAAAAGAGGGTGGTAGTAAATGGGATCAAATCCAGGGAAAGGGGGTGACCAGTGGGTACCTCAGGGATCAGTCCTTGGGCCAGTCCTGTTTAATGTCTTCATAAGTAATATAACATTGCAGAGAGTCTGGAGGGAAGGTCTGCCTGTTTGCAGATGACACCAAGATCTGCAACAGGGTGGATACTCCAGTCGGGGTGGAGAAAATGAGGAGGGACCTAGAAAAGCTTGAAAAATGGTCCAAGGTGTGGCAACTGAGGTTCAGTTCAAAGAAGTACAAAATAATGTACCTGGGAAGGGGGGACCCTGGGGAGAACTACAGGTTGGGGGGAGTTGCTGATGATCACCAAGGGGGAAAGGGACATGGGGGTTATCATTTCAGATGACCTAAAGGTGTCTAAGCAGAGTACAAAGGCTGCATGGAGGGCCAGTGGCATGCTGGGGTACATAGGCAGAGGCATCACTAGCAGAATGCGGGAGGCAGTAATGCCATTATATAAAATGCTGGTGAAGCCTCACCTGGAGTACTGTGTGCAATTCTGGAGACCGCACCTTCATAAGGACATTGATAAGGTGAAAGTGGTTCAGAGGAGGGCGACTAAGATGGTGCAGGACTTCACCACAAAACACGTGAGGAGCGATTAAAGGACCTCAGTATGTACTTGCTGGAGAAGAGGAGGGACCGGGGGCACATGATAGAAACATTCAAGTACCTTAAGGGCATAAACAAGGTGCAGGGGGGAAGACATCTTCCAATATAGGAGGAGTACAAGAACAAGGGGGCATGATATGAAACTGGAAGGTGGCAGATTAAAGGTAAATGTAAGGAGATTTTTCTTCACGGAGAGGGTGGTGAACACATGGAATAGTCTGCCACAGGAGGTGGTGTGAGCGAGCACAGTGGAGGAATTTAAGCATGCCTAGGACTGGCATAAGAGAACCTTAGAGCTGGGAAAGAGTGGTGAAAAGCCATTGACCAGATAGGGTCCGAAGCCACAAATAAGTGTAGGGCTTATGGGCAGACTGGATGGGCCTGGCGGTCCTTATCTGCTGATAATTTCTGTTTCTATCCACGCTCCCACCATGGCTTGCTTATTAGAGCTGTTATGCTCTTGAGTCGCCTCCCCCTTTCCGCTATGCACCAGTTGAGTTTGTTCACTGTGCCTGTCCAAGCGCAACTGTGATACCTTTTGTACCTTGTACTGTTTACTCTGCACTGTACTGTATGTTGTGCTAGATGCGTAGATGAGGAGCCCAGTCAGGGAAGATGTACCTGCAGCAGACTCAGGAGCTCAGTGGTGAGATGATTCTGTACCGGGTAGATGAGGCAACTCAAAAATGCTCTTAAATGTGACTTCTGAGAATTGTTCATGCAATCAGAACAGTTGGTGACAGTTCAAGGTTAACTCCCCAATTTCAGGAGACCAGTTGCACAGTTCAGGGCAAATGCCAGTAGCACATGACAATTAATACAGTCTAGGTTCAAATGCCAGTAACAGAGGGCAAATGCCAGTAGCAGAGGGCAATTAACACAATCTCAGGGCAAATGCCAGCAGCAGAGGCAATTAATACAGTTTTGGGGCAAATGACACAGTTCAAAGCAAATAGCGCAGTTCAAGGCATACCACAGTTCAGTAAGCCATTTACAGTACTAGAAGCATTATTACTTTAAACCCCCTGATGCCAGCCCAGACTGGGCCCCTTATGTCTTGTTGTCATTTATATAGGCTTATTAGCCCACTCCAGCTCTCGGCTGCCTCTATGTATGGTCCGGAACTGGGAACAATCAGTAAACTCCTTCACACTAATGGGACCTCAACCACCTAAAATAAAGGAATAATTCTGGGCTTACTAGCCCTGGTTCAGTAGCCCAGTTGAGCTATCTGTACTACAAATTAGGGCTTTGCTCTACCCCAGCTCCTGATTTGAGCCTTTTTACTGTTTAAACTAGGGCCTGCTTGCCCCTCTGCTCTGCCTCTGGGAGCCTTATTTGCTTAGGGCCCACCCTGCCCTCTGCTCCCTTGCTGAAGCTTGATTTAAATAAATTTAAAAATAAATCTGAACAAGCCCACCCTTGGGGCATCCTTGGAATTGGGTCCTTGCTCTTACCCCTTGCACAGCCATGGCCATCCTTTGCTGCACCTACCGGTGCTGGGAAACACTTTTTTTCTTTTTATGAAACAATTCTGGTGGACAGCACCTCTTGTGGTGCTGCCATCCACTCACCGCCTCAACCCAGAGAGAAGAAGAAGGAGGAGGCAAGATTTGTTGGCTACAGGCTGGCTGTGGATGTGAGAGGTCCTACTGGGGGGGCCTTGCTGGGCTGGTCACTCTGCCCAGTGCTCCTCTGACCTGACATCTCTCTCCCTCACGATGCAGCCCCGCTTGTGGATGCCGCTGACGAGGAAGCGTAAACTTTTACATTTAAACAAAATAAAAAACCGGGGCAAAGCAGAGCCCACACTGCAGCTGCTGACTGCTGTTCCCAATGACACTACGGGACTGCTGGGTCTGCCAACCACTGGGGACCCGACTGCTGGAGGGATGGGAAGAGGACAGCAGGTAGCCCTGGACTGCTCTTGTCGGCCAAACCGCTCTCCCAAACAGCCACCTGGCACTATTTACATGCCCCTCCAGTATTCGGGATGCCGAGTCTCTGGCAACACTGGGGACAGCAACTGTCCAGCACAAGCTGGACTTTCAAAAGTGGCCTAGACTCTTTCTGCCTGCTGGGGGGCTTCAAGGAATGATCAGGCAGCCAAAGGGAAAAAGAAAAACATTAATTTTTATTCTTGCCTACTGCCTTGCAAAAAAGTGTGTGGGGGGGGGACACATTACCTAAAGGACTGTTCTTTATGCCACCCACACCTTCATAACCAGAGGACTCCAGGAGGGTAATTTTCTTTTTCTGTAGGCCCCCTATACTTTGGGGCACTACATATCTCTCTCTCTTTCTCTAGCTACTTAATTATTTCTCAAGTGAACCAGGGTGCCCACCCCTGGTACCACTTCTTTCTCCTCCTCCCCTCCAGGTCACCCTCTCACCACTCCCAGTATTTCTGCATTTTTTAATTTTTTTAATATAAACAGACTGGGGTGCTCACCTCCGGTACTGCTTCTCTTGACTGTTAGCCCCCATTCACCGACATTAAGTCCGACACTGAGGTGCCCAATTCCCAGTGTCGGAATGTGACCTTTTTTAAAAAGAAAGGGTGAAAAAGATGGCTTTCAGGAAATACAAGGAAACACAGCAGGAAGAGAACAGGGTAATATATCTGGATAAACAGAGGGAGGCAGGGAAAGCAGTCAGGAGTGCCAAAGGCACAACGGAGGAAAAAATAGCACAGGAGGTGAAATTAGGGGACAAGACTTTTCATAGGTACATTAATGAAAGGAGATAAAACAGGTGTAGCTCTCCCTTCCTGAATGACTAGGGGCCAGGTGTTCTGGGGAAGGGGGTCCCAGACAATAGAATCCTCACCAGCACTTCTCTAACCAGAAAGCATCGAATAAAATATCTCTTATCTTTTCTAGTACCTGTCTCAAGGGCCCCAAATGATGGAATCAATTTGCCCCAGCAGATTCTTTCCAGGAGAGCAGACCCAGGCAATTCATCTTCAGCCTTCATGGACATCCACACCCCGGCCCCGGTGCGAGAGGGCGCAGGAAACATCTGGGTTGCTTCAAGACCCCACAGGAGACTGCGGAAGACCCCTAAAGCTAAAGGACTGATTATTTCATTTAAAATCCTTTGAAAGATTAAATCACACTGGACTCCGATTTCTCCCAAACTAATCAGGTTTATTCTCCTGAGCCTCTAAATGATTAACAGGACTCCCAATTGCTTAAGAACATAAAATGCACAGCTCCATGGGGCTAATAACTTTTTACATGGAATGCATGAGAGAGACACTTTTAGGGCAGTACTTAGGCACAGAGAGATTTTCTGCTGGTACAGACTACAGCAGCAGCAGCACTTTACTCAGGACTGAGAATTTCTCTTAAATGACCAGAAGCATGAAGCTCCAAACTATCCCATTGGCACTGGTAAGTACCTAAGAACTTGATTGATATCTCACTTCTAATGGAGCTTCTCTCCAAAACGAACTCTTTTCCAGACCTCTCACTGCTTCAGCCCAAAAACCGTTACCAGGGGGAGTGATGTGCTCCCCTGATGCCCAGCTATTTCATTACTGGGGTGAAAACTGAACAGCCTGGTAGTTCCATGGCTGCCTCTTGTCAAACATGGCTCACTTTCCCAAAATCTTAGCCCTTGTACTGGACCGGCCTGGTCCCTAATGACCTTTCTCTCTCTCTTTCTAAACGTGGCTTCGGAAGCTTTCCCAGAGCTGAGCCTCCCAAACAGCAGTCACAGTGGCTCCATTGCTTTACTGATTCTCTAACCCTAGGTGAGCCATGGCCTAAAAGGCCTCAGCAGAAAATATGTGACTCTAACTCAAAACCTGAGGACTCGCCCTGGGCTCTAACCCATGGCCTTGGGACCTGCAGACCCCATACAAGTAAAGGCCAGCACCCGCTCCCAAACTGCTAGCCCACAAGCCACCCTGCCACGTGGGGAATGGGATCAGGGAACGCTACCACCACCCTTCAACCCCCTGCAAATGCCCTGCCATGGCACCACAGCCCCGAATGCTCGAGAAAATCACTCCAGAAACCGGGCCCAGTGTCCCCGGGGATCCTTCACTACCTGTCCTACAAACATGCCCTGGATGCTCTTACCACCCAGTCCCAAGGGATCCAGGGCCAGTACGACTGCAAACTGCCTTGCTCCTCACCTCCCTCGGATGCCCCACCCAGGGACCCAGCACATCGCCGATGAAGCTGCTGACCTGCCTAAGAGAAGGGGGGAGGAATCCCCCCTTCAAACTGCCTACTGAACTGCCCGCCGATCTCTCTTATTCTCCCTCAGCTCTCTCTTTATATATCCCCTAATCTGCTGCCCCCAAGTGGCAGCCAGCAGAAATTGCACTCCCCAGAGCACTAAACTGCCCTTAGCCCTGAGGGAAGGGGGTCCTAAATATTTTTGTTCTGTATTCACAGAAGAAGGTGGTGAGGGACCACAGTTAGGTAATATGAAGAAATACGGAAGGGAGATGTTCATCAGTCCATTTACGGAAAACAAAGTCCTAAAAGAACTCACAAAACTGAAAGTAGACAAGGCAATGGGACCGGATGGCATACACCCTAGAATATTAAGGGAACTATGGGAGGTGCTGGCAGCACCATAGGTAGCCCTGTTCAATGAATCACTTGATACAGGAGTGATTTCAGAGGACTGGAGGAGGGCAGATGTAGTCCCTCTTCACAAAAGTGGGAGTAGGGAGGAGGATAGACACTAAAGACCAGTCAGCCTCACCTCAATAGTGGGGAAGATTATGGAATCACTACTTAAACAGGCTAAAATACCACTCATGCCTTCTTGCCAGGAAAATTACCTCCAATCGCTCCTCTCCAGGGCTTTGCAACCTAATTAAGCCAGCCCCTCTATCTAGATCTACCAGGGACTCTTTAAAAGCCCCTCTACTAATCCCTCACTGCAGGATGTCTCTGGGACAACAAGCCTTTTTCTACAGGGCTCCACTTTGGATGAATGACCTACCCTCTGCTATGTCTTTGGAATTGAAACTTGGCCCCTTCAAATCCAGTCTTAGAGAGCTACTCCTAACGTCTTCTGTCTGTGACTGCACCTAACCTCCTCTATTCCTGTCTCCTCCTCCTACTACTTTTCTAAAATTTTCATTTCTTATGGCAACCCTTAACCATCTTCCTCATCCCTCTTCTTCTACCCCTAACCTTCTACACACAATGTCTCTACTTGGCCTGCTTGCTCCTGATTGGCTTCACCTGAACAGTGTTACAATATTGTTTTCCCTAATTTGTATACCAGTTTGACGCAGGGTACTATGGCTACCCTCTGAATTATCCTGTATCCTGTTTGTATTCTCCTCTGTACCAACTGTTCTATACTATGCCTTAAGTTGACATGGAGCCTTTGCAAAGGAGTTTCTGACTCAAAGGTTTGTAATTCTGATCTGTTCAATAAATAAAGGATTGTGGAACACCTTGAATCCAGCAGAGATCAGGATTGGAGACAGCATGGATTCACAGTGGGAAGGTCATGTCAAACAAATCTAATTGATTTTTTTGACTGGGTGACTAAGGTCATGGATGGGGGGGGGAGTGGAGGATGTGGCCTACCTAGATTTCAGTAAGGCCTTTGATACCGTTCCACATAGAAGCCTTGTGAACAAGCTGGGCAGCCTGGGAGTGGGTCACAAGGTGGTAAACTGGGTTAGGAACTGGTTGAATGATAGAAGACAGAGGGTCATGGTAAATGGTGCTCAATCTGAGGAAAGGAGGGTGACCAGCAGGGTGCCACAGGGATCAGTCCTGTGGCCAGTCCGGTTTAATGTCTTCATCAGTGACATTGTGGAGGGGCTGGAGGGGAAGGTGTGCCTCTTTGTGGATGACACTAAGCTCTGCAACAGGGTGGACACTCCAGGAGGGGTGGAAAAAATGAGGAGGGACCTAAGTAAACTGGAGGAATGGGTCTAGGAGTGTGGCAGCTGAGATTCAATGTGAATAAGTGCAAAATCATGCATTTGGGGAGCAAGAACCCAGGGGAGGATTACAAGATTGGGGGGAGGCAGAAACTGATGGTCACCAAACAGGAAAGGGATTTGGAGTTAATGATATCTGATGACCTAAAGGTGGCCAAACAATGTGCCAAGGCTGTGGGGAGAGCCAGTGGGATGCTGGGATGCACAGGGAGAGGAATCACCAGAAGAAGGAAGGAGGTGGTGATGCCACTACATATATCATTGGGGAGGCCTCATTTGGAATACTGTGTCCAGTTCTGGAGGCTGCATCTCTGTAAGGACGTAGACAGGGTAGAGGCAGTTCAAAGAAGGGCAACAAAGATGATGCAAGACCTGCACCAAAAGTCATATGAGGAGAGACTGAGAGACCTCAATATGTATACCCTGGAGGAGAGGAGAGACAGGGGTGATATGATAGATACCTACAAATACCTAAAAGGCATGAATAGGGTAGTGGAGGGTAGCATCTTTCAGAAAAGGAGATGTCCAGGAATGAGGGGACATGACATGAGGTTGGAAGGGGGTAGACTAAGGGGTAGCGTAAGTAAGTATTTCAGTTTCAGTTTACTGATTCACCAGGAAAGGCTCTATTGAGCAAGCTAATTTGCACAGAGGTCCCGGAAGGATATGGGAAAACAGAGTACAGGGCAATACCATATAATATGTACATATACTGTACAGACATGCAAGGGCTAGGTCAGTAATGCAGCTAGGAACATCAAAGTACAACCATAAATACAATATATACATCAGACATAGACTGATATATTTTTTCATGGAAAGCGTGGTGGATGCATGGAATAGACTCCCAGCAGAGGTGGTGGGGACAAACACAATGGAGGGATTCAAGCACGCATGGGACAGGCATAGGGGAACCCTAGCAATAGGAATGAGGAGGTAAAGCCAGAGATCAAGTAGGGTCTATAGCTTTTACAGTAGGCAGGGAAAATGGGCAGACTAGATGGGCCTTGCGGTCCTTATCTGCCGTCAATTTCTATGTTTATGTTTCTATAAACCTGTAAAGCAGAAAATGGTCTCTCACTGATCTGAATCCCCCCCACACACAAACCACCCCAACCTCCCATTCAGCACCCACCACCCCACACACACACACCCACACCCCCTACACATCCTCATTCACCTGAACATGTCTCACAGCGTAGATCCACTCTCCATTCGAAGATACGTCTCGCTTCTGAAACCGCACTGACTGCAATATAAAACAAGGCAAGTGTGGTATAATGTATTTCAATGGGGGTCTAAACTTTGATTCATAACTGTGTTATTTTTGAATATTTTGATACCAAATTAGGTGATTTTGTGGTCACTTTGTGAAATCACCTTTTGAGCGAGAGTTAAACATTTTCACCACCCTTGTTCATGAGGTGGGGTTGCATACTAAATTAAAAAAAAAAAAGGCTATGTTGACAATCTGGGGTCGAAATATGTAAAAACAACAAAGTTATGAGCATACATTGATATTTTTTCTATGCTCACTCATAAATTTGGGAATTTTAAATATTCTGACCTGAAATTTTCAACATAGCCATTTTTTCAAAACACCTCATGAATGCGACAGCCACCATTTTTCAAATTCTGATCAAAATGTGTTTTCGCACCTGTGGCGCAGAATAAAGTTGCGGTGATGCGGAATGGCATTTTGGCATGGATTTGAAAATTTTTACCTACCAGGTTCATGAGGTGGGGTAAGAAGAAGGCTATGCTGAAAATTTGGTATTCAAATACGGTAAAATGCCCAGGTTATGAGTGAGCATTAAAGTATTTCAATATAGCCTCATAACTTCACTAATTTTCAATCTTCTGACTCCAGACTTTCAACATAGCCATTTTTCCACACCACCTCATAAATGTGACAGGTGTCATTTTTTAAAATCCTGGCTGAGACATGTTTTCACACTTCTGGTGTGAAATTGCATTTCAGCCAATGTACCATAAATGCTACATGAGGCCAGCCTGGTTGTGCAGAAGTCAGGGACATCCATGCCTCACCTGCTGCCATTCTGGTGACCCGGGCTTGGGGATGGACTTGTACCACTCGGAGGTTGGCCGGAAGGGAAGGATCGAGCATCCCAGCGGATGCTCTCCTCCTCTGGGGAGGGAGGGCAGACTGCTCTACTTCACTACTACCACCTAGGTGAGCATAGGTGGCAGTGTGAGTTGCAGAAGCAGTTCCGGGTGGTGGACACTCCCTGATGGTAGACATCAGCACGTCCTCCGATGTGCATAAGTCTGGCTGTCACCTCCATATAGCGTCCATGGGTCGGGGGAACCAGGAAAATGGAAAATCTCCACCGGCTGCAGGATGTCACCCCGCAGAACCCTGCAGACCTCGCACCACCTACTGGGCAAGGGACCACCATACTAAGCATGGCACTGGAATGGGTTTTGAGGGTCCACCCGATGGCCCCACCACAAGGGGCAATCTGTGGAGGACTCAGTGGCACCCCAGATAAGTCCCAGAGATGGCAGATGTGGGGTTGGGGGAACCGCAAGAGCCGAAGGGGGCTCACCGGTAGAGAAGGGGGGAAAAATGCTGCGGCATTTTTACAGCTGCAGGGGCAGAGCTCTGCAGTCATTATAGCAACACAAGTACTTACTATAGCACTGTGGAAGCACGTGACCAGACCACTAGTCAGTGTGTTTCCACAGTGCTGCGGCACAGTTTTCAGTGGTGTGTTTATGCGGCACTTCTCCTCTGCCGGCCACATAAACACACCCACTTCCGGGGCACTATTTTTCCTTCCGCAACAGCGAAAGTGATGGCTGCCATAAGATGGTGGCACTGAAGCAGATTGTGCATGCATGAGCATCGCACATGCACAGTGTCATCACCACCATCTTGTTGTACAGCATTCTTCAGTAGTGCTCGTAAACGCTTGGTGCAGCTGTATCGGCTCTGACCAGAGTTTGTTATAAGGGGAGTCATAAAACGATTATCTTAAAAATTTGGGATCAAAATAAAAAACAAGTACATATAATTGTGGTGTCATGTGATGAGAGAAAATTTAATTGTGACTCGCAAAACAGCGAGTGCAAATCACCGAATACTAACTCAGTACCACAGCAACCAGACAAAAAAGCGAGGCACAACACAAAACTTACAGGGGAGAGATCTAAAGTCACCTCGCACCCCCATCTTTAAATAACCAACTTGGGGGGGTGGATACTGGGGGAAAGAGGCAAACACAGGAGGGGGCTACTTGGTGGAGTAGCACTGTGCAGGGGGAGAACGTTGGGGGTAGAGCAACCTGAGTAAACAATGTCGGGGATAAATAACCCCCCCCCCAAATAAAAAATCTCTATAACACAAGAACGACCAACATAAAAATAAATCCCACACCAGTTCTGAACCCCGGACCACCACTGTCGTAGACCGTAGCCTTAACCACTATGCTAGATGGCCAGCTTGGATCAGCCCTCCCAAATAAACCACTATATCCTTCTCTCACTATACAGTACTTCGCTGTGTTTTCCAGTCGGTCTCATTCCTCCACACTATTCTCTCGCAGTCACTCTTAACCCAGGTGCTCAAACTGAGTTAGAAACATAGAAGTTGACGGTAGATAAGAACGCAAGGCCCATCCAGTCTGCCCATTTCTTTTTCTACCTTATGAATGTGCCATCGGTCTTTGCTCTGTCAATGGCCAATCTATTCATACTCATCTGTATTGCTCCCTTATACCTATCCCATGCCTGTTTGAAGCCCTGCACTGTATTCATAGCCACCACTTCTTGAGGTAGGCTGTTCCATGCATCCACCACCCTTTCTGTGAAAAAGAACTTCCTCACATTACCTCTTAATCGGCCTCCCTCTAATCTCATGCTGTGTCCTCTTGTCCTGCTATTTTTCTTATATTGAAACATGTTAGACTCTTTCACCTTGTTAATGCCCTTAAGGTGTTTGAATGTTTCGATCATATCACCTCTCTCCCTCCTTTGCTCTAGGGTATACATATTGAGCTCTGTTAATCTGTCCTCATATATTTTCTGATGCAGTCCCTGTACCATTTTGGTTGCCCTTCTCTGGACTGCCTCAATTTGGTTAATGTCCTTGTGAAGGTGTGGCCTCCAGTACTGCACGCAGTACTCCAGATGGAGCCTAACCAGTGTCTTGTAAAGAGGGATTATTACCTCCCTTTTATGACTTGTGATACCCCTACTAATACACCCTAACATCCCCCTAGCCTTACCTACTGCTTTAGTGGTCTGCTTGGATGATTGCAGGTCATCTGTGATGATGATGCCCAAGTCTCTTTCTTTCCTCGTGACTGCCAGCAACTCCCCTCCCAGCCTATAGGTGGCTTCAGAGTTTCTTTTCCCTATGTGCATGATCTTGCACTTCTTTGTGTTAAACCCCAGTTGCCACTCTTCCGACCATTTTGCCAGTTTATCCATATCTCTTCTCATTCTGCCCACCCCATCTGGATCATCTACTCTGTTGCAGATCTTGGCGTCATCTGCAAACAGACAAACCTTACCCACCAGTCCATCTGCAATGTCACTGATGAGGATATTGAAGAGGACTAGCCCCAGGACTGATCCCTGAGGTACCCCACTTGTGACTTGCTTCTCTTCTAACTGTATACCATTTACTACCACTATCTTTTTTCTGCCCATCAACCAGTTTGCCACCTAGGTTGACCAACTTCTGACCCATCCCGAGCCTACCCAGCTAATTAATCAATCTTCTATGTGGAACAGTATCAAAAGCTTTGCTGAAGTTAATGTAGGCGACATCAACTGCTCCCCCTTGGTCCACCACTCTTGTTACCCAGTCAAAAAAATCTATGAGATTAGTTTGACAGGACCTTCCTGTTGTAAACCATGCTGTCTATGATCCTGTGCTCCTATGGATTCCAGGTGTTGTACTATCCTTTCCTTAAGGAGTGCCTCCATAATCTTGCCCACTACTGAGGTAAGACTGACTGGTCTGTAGTTCCCTGCTACCACTCTTGTTCAGCGGGATCACGTGAGACCAGCTCCAGTCTTCTGGGACCTCTCCTGTGCTCAGAGACTCACTAAATAGTTCTGATAATGGCTCTGCTAGTTCCACCCTTAGCTCCTTTAGTATCCTGGGATGTATGCCATCAGATCATATTGCCTTGTCCACCCTGAACTTAGCGAGCTCTCGTAGGACTCTTTCTTTTGTGAAGGGACTTGTGCACACCTCCCTCCCCCCTGTGTCCATGGTTCTGAGCTGTGGGCTCTGCCCTACCTTCTCTTCAGTAAATACTGAGCAGAAGTATCTATTTAGGATAGATGCTTTTACATGGTCCTCCTCCTCACACGCCCCCTTATCTCCTTTGATCTTAGCAATATCCCCTCTGGATTTTCTCCTTTCACTAATGTATCTATAGAAAGTCTTGTCACCTTCTTTTACTGTTTGTGTTAGTGTTTCCTCGGTTTGGGCCTTTGCCTGCCTTACTGCCTTCCCTGCTTCCCTTAGGGAAGTTTGGTATGCCTCCCTATCTACATCCAGCTGCGTTCCCTTATATTTCCTGAAGGCCAGCCTTTTGGCTCTGACCTTTTCAGCTACTGTTTTTGAGAACCAAAGTGGTTTCCTTCTTCTTTTGCACTTCCTTTTCTAACACAATGGGATGTTGCTTCAAGTATTGCATCCTTAATGCTTGCCTACTTTGCCCTTACCCCCTCATCTGTATTTCTTTTTGCCAGGGCTAGCTTAACACTGTTGGCCATCTTATCAAAGTCAGCTCCTCTGAAGTCCCATATTTTTGCCTTAAAATGGGATGATTTAGTTCTAGTGGCCAAACTGAACCATACCATGTGATGGTTACTGACCCCCAGGTGACCTTCTATCTGGAGATCTGTTATCCTTCCCTATTAGTCAGTACTAGATCTAGGATAGCTCTGTCTCTTCTGGGTTGTTGTACCAGTTATTTGAGGCCCTCCCCCTGCAGGGAATCCACTATGTGTCTAGTTCTGGCAGATGTTCCTGCTGGTATTAACCAATCTGTATCTGGCATGTTGAAGTCTCCCATTATCAGAACCTCCCCTTTAGCTGTCATGTTTTGTATATCTTCTAACAATAATGTGTCTATGTCCTCCCCATGGTCTGGAGGCCTGTAGACAACCTCAGTTCATATGGGTGTCCCATTTCCTGTTCCAGGGTGACCCACAGTTCTTTTGGCTCCTTATGTGTATTCTGAATTTCTGTAGCTTTGATATTTTCATTGACATAAAGGGTCACTCCACCCCCCCCTTTTTGCACCTCAGTCTCTTCTAAACAGTACATAGCCAGGTACTGAAGTCTCCTAAGTATGGTTACTGGTAAACCATGTCTCGCTAATGGCTACTATGTCCAGTTTAGCCTCTGTCATTATTGCCTGCAGGTCTGGGATCCTGTTTCCCAGACTGCAAGCATTTGTGTACATGATTTTCCATTGGCCAGATTTTGGTGCGTCAGTTGTTGGGCGAGGTCTGGCGTTTCCCCTGTGCGCCGTATGGGGAGCCGGACCTTCTTCCTTACCTGGTGATGCAAATGAACTACAAATATGCTGAACTCCTGTTTGACCACTAGCTGTGGGGGGAGGAGTGTTCTCATCGACGTATTGGGTGCTGCACCCCTCTCCCCATTTGCTAGTTTAAATATTCTGACAAGACGTCAAACTTCTTACCCAATGCACTGACTCCCTCCTTAGTCAGATGCAGTCCATCAAATTTAAAAAACTTTGGCTCCCAAAACTGTTGCCAGTTCCCAACAAATTTGTGTCCTTTTTTCCTTGGCACCAGTCCTTCAGCCACATGTTTAGCTCCCGTATCTCCCCTTCTCTGACCTTCCGTCCATCAGCCCCCCTCTCCCAGACTGGCAGGATCTCAGAGAAGGAGATGCCAGATGAATGGATGATAGTTTGTCACCCAGCCTGGTCAGGTGTTCCTTGGTCTCCACAACTGACCGGCTGGCGAGATCATTAGTCCCTATGTGCTCAATTTGAGTTGCCCATATCACTTGTTACATTAATTGTTAAGAAACTTTGTGTGTAGTGCAAGTCTTGACCCCAGCGGGCATGCTTTGTGATCCTGTGCCAGTGACCCGAGTTCATGGGCCAGCTAACTGACCCAGAGGGATGGGGTGAGGGTGGGGGGGAGGTGTTGTTATGTGACCCCCCCAGCCAGGGAATGAAGACTGTAGGGTTGTCCACATGGACCCAAGTACCATATAGTGAAGACAAATGTCCTCTTGGCATAGCACCCTGCAGCTCTGCACCCATGGGTAGCAGAGAGCCCTGTGCATTGGCTGACAGATGGACTCTTTGACCTCTCCATCTGTATCTGCAGCTACATGGAAGCGCAGGGACCAGAGGGCCCTGCACTTCCACAGCCCCATGAATTCTTGACATCTGTCACTGCACAGAACTGTGGGGCCCACAAGAGCCATGCACTTCTGTAGGCGGACAGGGTCTTCCCTTGGTGCAGAGCCCAAAAGGCCCTATGCATCTGCAACTGTTCACGCAGGTCCCTTTGAGACCTGCATGAATGAGGCTACGATTCCACTGTCTCAAAAAGAAAGTAAATTCTTTGTAAAAAACTGCATTAATGCATCAGTTAGGGCTCAACTTAATACTTAATACCACAAAAGAAGGGAAATGTGGCATTAGGATTTCCAACCCTAGCTCCACCCCCCCCAAGCAGCAAAAGGAAAAAACATTAGGGTTTTGGGTCTCCAGAGTCTTGGTGAATCAGTGATGGTGTCTTCTTTAGGGTTGTCAACCTTAATGTGCATCCCATTGCTAAGCAAAGAACATTAGACGTGATTTATTTTCTTCACACAGCGTGAAGAAAGCTACAACACACTGTATTGGCAACATGCAGTGAGACATACTTCTCTACCTTTGAAGACTGTATCATTATGAGACACTGCCTTGGAGCTGTAGCTTTTGTTTTGGACAAGAGCCTACAAGCTGGGGGGGAGGGTAGAGCATTAGGGTTGACAACCCCAAGGAAGACCCCACCACTGGTTCGTCAAGACTACGGATACCCAAAACCCTAATGTTTTTTCCTTTTGCTGGTTGGGGGGTGGGGAATTAGGGTTGGAAATCCTAATGCCACATTTCCCTATTTTTATGGCATTAAGTTGAACCCTAACTGGTGCATTAAATTGCAGTTACGTAAGAACTTACTGTAACAGTAGATCTTCGAAGGAGGTTCCTGCAGTAGGTCTTCACATATAGGACTGCGCCCCCTGGTGTCATGTCCGCACGGCAAACTTGTAGATAGCAATCATCAGCACGGACTGCCCCCCCGACGTCAGGGCGTAGTGATGTCAGCCCGACTATAAAAGGGGTGGTCCCGCGCCCGCTCTCCAGACCTATAGATAGGTAAGGATAAAAACGGAGTGAACACTCCTCAGACCCTGCTTCCATTCTAGTCCTGAAGGGCTAGATAGGATGGAAAATAAAGATAACACATCCAAAAACTGGGGGAAGGAGGAAGGGAAACTAGACCTACTGCAGGAACCTCTCTCGAAGAGCTACTGTTACGGTAAGTTATTATGTAACTGCAATATCTTACTTCGAGAGGGTTCCTGCGGTAGGTCTTCATATATAGGACTGAATACCAAGCAGTCCTAAAGAAAAGTAAGGCCTAGGTGCATCCGGGAGGAGGAGAAGTCGCTATGGGGAATCACGACAGAAGGCCTTGCAGGACCACAAGACCAAAGCCAGTTCTGCGCCGAGAGGCAATGTCCAGACTGTAATGCTTAGTGAATGTGTGAACAGATGACCAAGTGGCCGCAGCACAGATCTCTGCCATGGACACATTCCTAAAAAAGGTAGTGGAGGTGGCCATGCTACGGGTGGAGTGGCCTTTGACTGCCCCCAGAAGGGACTTCCCATATTTCGTGTACGAAAAATGGATGCAGTTAGCAAGCCATCGGGAGATGGCCTGCTTGGAAATAGTCCTGCTCTGGCATTGAGGGGCAAAGGCTACGAACAGTTGGCTAGATTTCCTAACCTCTTTATTCCTGTTCGTGTAGTACCTCAGGATCCGGTGCACATCAAGGGTGTGCAGCAGGTGTTCCCCCCTGTTGGAATACTGTGGATAGTACACTGGTAGTTCCACGCTCTGGTTCAATGTGGTTTCTGAAACTACTTTGGGCAAGAAGGAAGGGTTAGTCCAAAGGACTACTCGGTCCTTATGAAAAATCAAATAAGGTTCTTTACAGACAAAGGCCTGTAATTTGGAGACCCTTCTTGCCGAAGTAACAGCGACTAAAAATAAGGTCTTCCAGGAAAGGAAGCGTAAGTCGCAAGAAGCTGGTTCAAACGGTGGTAAGGTCAGCTTGTCAAGCATGAAATTCAGGTCCCAGGGAGGACAAGGATTCCGGATCGGAGGTTTCAAATGAAGGATGCCTTTCAAAAAGGTTTTAGCAACCTCCAGCTGAGCCAAGGTTTTGCCCTCCAGCAGGAGGTGGTAGGCCGACACCGCAGAGAGGTGGACCTTAATGGAGGAATAGCTAAGGCCCGCCTCAGACAGGTGTGCGAGGCACTCTTGAACCTGGGAAGTCGAGCACAAAAATGAATCCCAGCATCTTGCTTGGGCCCATATCGTGAATCTCTTCCACTTCATAGTGTAAGTGGATCTAGTGGCGGGCTTTCTGGCCTCCAGTAGAATGTGGGCAACCTGCGAAGAGACCCCATAGCGAGAAATCACTATGTCCACAGGTGCCAAGCATGAAGGTGGAGAGACTGAAGGCTTGGATGCACCAGGGTGCCCTGCTCCTGAGTCAGAAGGTTGAGGGAAATGGGCAGAGGAACCGGAGGTTCCAGTGCCAAGTGTTGCAGAAGAGGGAACCAAATTTGGCGTGGCCAAAGAGGGGCAATCAGGATTGCATGGGCCCCCTCTTGTTGAAGTTTCACCAGGACCTTCTGAATGAGAGAGAAGGGAGGAAAGATGTACAGAAACATCCCTGTCCATGAAAGAGACAGCGCGTCTCGCCAAAAAGCACCTTGCCCGGGAACGAGCGAGCAGAAGACAGGTAGTTTTGCATTGTATGGGGAGGCGAACAGATCCATCTCTGGTCGACACCATCAAAGAAAGAGATCTTCAACTACCTCTGACTTTAGCTCCCACTCGTGGGCCCTGGCCACTGATCGACTGAGACTGTCCGCCAGGACGTTGGTGATGCCCGGAACGTGAACTGCTGTCAGATAAAGGCTGTGCTGAATCGCCCAGTACCACACCCTCATGGCTTCTCGGCAAAGAGGATATGATCGGGTTCCTCCCTGTTTGTTTATGTACCAGATGGTGGACATGTTGTCCATCTGTACTAAGAGAGATCCCGGAATCAGTAACGACTGGAATGCCTGGAGCACGTAAAGAACCATCCTGGTCTCCAGAACATTGATGTGGAGCATCAGCTCCTGGTCAGACCAAGACCCTTGTGTCTTGTGAGACCCCAGATGAGCTCCCCAGCCCAGATCTGAGGTATCCATAGTGAGAATTTGAGTCAGAACTACCGGAAGGAAAGGAATTCCCTTCGATAAGTTCGAGAGATCTTGCCACCAGCGAAGATCTCTCTGAAGGCTGTTGGAGATCATGACTTTTTGGTTCATGTCGTCCGTCCTCTGGTCCCATTGGACTCAAAGAGACCATTGGGTGACCCTCATGTGAAGTCTGGCCATAGGAACTGTCGAAATGGTAGCCGCCATCAGTCCCAATAAATGAAGCACCGAGTGTGCTGGGATCCATAGGGACTGTGCCACGAGAGTGGCTTGAGAAGCTAGTGTCTCGGCCCGATCCAACGGCAGGAAAGCCTTGCCCTGAACTGTGTCTAGTACAGCTCCGATGAACTGGAGCCTCTGGGAGGGTACTAGCTGGGACTTGGTAAAATTGACCATTATGCCCAGTAAAGCAAACAAACTCAGAGTGAAAGAGAGAAACTCTTTCAGGCTGATAGGAGAGGGTGCTGAGAGGAACCAGTCATCCAAGTACGGGAAGACATAAATGCTCTGGCAGCGCAGAAAGGCCGCCACCACCGCTAGGCATTTGGTGAACACTCAGGGGGGCCAAAGAAAGGCCAAATGGGAGTGCTCTGAATTGAAAATGCTTCTTCAGAAAAACAAATCGGAGAAAGTGGCGGTGGGCCGGAAGGATAGGGATATGCAGGTAAGCATCCTGCATGTCCAAGGAGCACAGCCAAGAATTGTGGTGGAGCAGGGGAAGGAGCCCCTGAAGGGTCAACATACGAAACTTCTTGTACTCGATGAAGATGTTTAGCGTGCTAATGTCCAGGATTGGTCGCAGGTCCCCCGTTTTCTTTAGAACCAGGAAGAAGTGGGAGTAGTATCCCCTATTTGGTTTAACGGGACGGGCTCTATGGCCTTCTTTAGAAGAAATGCCTGGATCTCCTGAGAGACTATGGGAACCTGATCCCAGGGATAGAAGGACCGTCCTGGTGGTTGAGGGGCTGGAATTTTGGTAAAGTCTATCGAGTGACCTCGCTGGATGAGCTGAAGCACCCAGTTTTCTGCAGTGATGAACCTCCAACCTTCCAGGTGGAGGCCGAACCTCCCTCTGACCGGTTCCTCCTGAGGTCCTGGAGGTAGCGGAAGGAGGGGAAAGGAGTCAAGATGCCGAGGGGAGGGCAGCTTTTGCCCCAGAGGCCTGTTTTTGAAATTTGGTCTGTGGGGTTTGAGCTCCAGAGCCAGGTGCACACTTCTTTGTCTGACGCTTAGCCTGGGATTTGTTCCACCTTCATTGGCGGCAAAAAGGCTGCTTTTTGGCCCATCTTGTATAAGGAACGGACGTCCCGTAAGGAGCGTTAGCTCTCCTGCAACCTGGTAATGATGTCTTTAGCATCGCAGCCAAAGAGGATGGAACACCTAAAAGGGGGCGTCCAACACAGAGGACTGCATGTACTGCGCCAGTCCCACTATACGGAGCCAGGAGAGGTGCCGGAGGCAGATCCCCGTGGCAGCCACTCTAGCCACTGAATCCACTGAGTCGTAAGTAGCCCAAAAGGCATGGCGACACAAGGATTTCCCCATCCGCACTTTTTCCAAGAGCTTCTTCCTCAGGGCTTCATCTTGAACGTCCTGGAGGTCCCTTTCTAAATCCAAAAGAGAAGCTTTTTGCAAGGCGACCATGTGCGATACGTAGTTTAGGGAACGGATTGCATAAGATGAAGAAGAGTAAATTTTGCGCCCAAATTGGTCGAGTTGATGCGAGTCCTTGTTGGGAGAAGAACTCAGATGTTTGGGCTGGGCTGAATGGTTGTGAGCGGCCGTGATGACCATAGAGTCAGCCTTGGGATGGGAGTTCAAGTGAGATATCCCTTCCGGGGGATAATAGGTGCATTCAGCCTTGCGTTAGACCACTGGAATGGAGGATGGTTGCTGCCAGACTGTGGTCACAAGGTCCTCGTGTGGTCCCATCCATGGTGGAATGGGAATAGGGTCCGAGGTGGCCAGATCCAGGTGCTCCGCAAGATGTTTTCTTTGTGAATCAACCTCTTTGGACGGCCAACCACCAGCCACCTGAATAGAATGCAACAGGTGTCCGAAAAAAGGATCCTCCGGAGGTGATTTTGGGGAGTCTTTCGGAGGGATCTCTACGGGAGATCTGGGGTCCGACGCATCTGAGTCGGAGTCAGTGTCAGAGGAGTCAGAGCCACTAGGAACAGAAGAGTCTGGTTCTGTAATGCCTACCGAGATAGAGGTAGTGGCTCTAGCATGAGGAGGCGGTGGACAGGCCATCCTGGCAGAGGGTGTCTCCCTCACCGGCTGCCTTAACTCAGACACAAGCTGCGCTCTAG
Source organism: Neoceratodus forsteri (assembly GCA_016271365.2). Taxonomy (NCBI): domain Eukaryota; kingdom Metazoa; phylum Chordata; order Ceratodontiformes; family Ceratodontidae; genus Neoceratodus; species Neoceratodus forsteri. Next base: position 495,728,780 of record JADMNL010000022.1, read on the forward strand.
CCTCTTTCCACCAAAGAGGGATGGACTCATGGTCCAGTACCGGAGGAGGAGGTGGGGGTGGCTGATATCTCAGATATCCCAGGTACTGAGGATAATGCCAGGATGGATAATACGACGAGTACCCTAGGTAACCCGGCGTGGGATGTCCTGGAGTAGGATAACCTGGCATTGGGAATGACAATGTCGGATAGCCTGGCATCTGATAACCCGGCGTTGGGAAACCCGTCATCGAGAGACCCGGTGATGGGGGGGACCTGGCCCGGCGGTGGATATTGAGTGACCAACGGAGGGCCTCCCACAGGTGGGAGAGAGGATTTCTGGACTATGAACCCAGAAGAAGGCCCTGCAGGGGGAGGTGCCGTGGCACAGAAGGTGGCGTCGGGTCCGGGAGTGCGCCCGAAGTACTGGGGGGTGCAGGCTCCATGCCTGAATCCCCTGTTGGCTGCGGAATAAAATCCAGCGACGGAGGAAGGCCTGGCAAGGGGGGGAACAGGAGGGGCCCCCGACGGCAGTTCCAAACGCGACTTTGCTAAGGCAAACAGCAAAGGATCGGGTGGCGAGTCTCTAGGGTGGAGGACCATGGGAGACAACGGGTCAACTAGTCCCTCACTCTGTCCAACGTCGGGGGCCAAACTGGAGCCCGATGGGAGAGGGGACGGATCTCTGCGGGCGTCGGAGGAGCTGGCATCCAAAGCTACAGATCTGGCCGGGCTAGAGATGGCTAAAAGGCTGCCGCTAGTCTGATCGGCGGAGGCCGTGCGCCCTTCACTGGAGGCGAGGTGTGACTTATCGGTAGGATCAGTTGACAAAATTACCACCTCTAAAGAGGCAACCCCCGGCTGCCTGCTCACCTTGGCAGGAGGGGGAGAGGGGGCCCGGCCCAAAGAAGCGGATGGGGTGCTCGAAAAAGTACTCACAGTTGCTGGCCTCTCCGACGGAGATGGATTCCTGTCCCGGCACTTTTCCTTACTTTTCTTCTTCTTCTGAGCCGGTGATGACGACCTTTCCCTGAGTTTTTGATGCTCCTTTTCCATAGACGCCAAGTGTCGGGTCAATAGATGGGCCTCGAGGGACCTCTTGTGCCTGGTTCTGGTTGCCTGGTTGAAGGCCTGGCAGATGGAACACTCCTGGATGTCGTGCTCCAAACCAAGGCAAAGGAGGCAGCGGGAATGGTCGTCTCCGTGTGGAATTTGAGCGCCGCACTTAGAGCACTTTTTCTTCTGTCTAGAAGACATCAAATTGAAGAAAAATTTTTGGAAATACTATTACAAGAGGCGAAGAACACTTAGACAAATATAACGCGGACATTAGATTGCTGTTCTGACATGAACCGAACGTGACTGAGGTGACGGCGGGAAAGAACTGGAGAGCAGGTGCAGGACTGCCCCTTTATAGTCGGGCTGACGTCACTACGCCCCGACGTTGGGGGTCAGTCCCTGCTAGTGATTGCTATCTACAAGTTTGCCATGCGGACCTGACGCCAGGGGACACAGTCCTATATGTGAAGATCTACTGCAGGAACCCTCTCGAAGTAAGATCGCAGATTTGTTTGCAAAGAATATGCAATATATACATTGAAAGAAATAATGCAATCAACTTAAAGCAAAGTTATCCCTTTTCCTCAGCTTCTTACCAGATATTGTGAAGCATCTGGTCTCCCCACTTCCCCAAGTGCCCCACTATTTAAAAAAACAGTCTCAGTCTTGAGGGGAGCAGCTGTTTATTCCATCATCCTCCATTACTCTTCCACCCTCTCATTACTCTTAGCTGCTCCCTTAAGGTCTGCTTGCACAAGGGAAGGGAGGGAGTACAATATGTACCAAGTGGTCGACAATGGAAACATACACTGATGTACCCCTGAGAGTTTCAAATTATCTGGTAAGGTATAGGGGAAGAATAGTTAAGAGTAAGCAGTTAGTTTACTAAGGGAGGGGGTATTTTTGCATATCTGTAGAGGGGATGAAGGACCAGGTCAAAATTGGAATGGGACAAAACTTGATTTTGGTCCAACACAATGGACTGGGCAAAACCCAGCCAACTTAATTATCTGGCCCGAACTTCTGAAGACCCCTAACATCAAGATCACAACCTGAAGTAGGTTGTGAAGGGGATGTGATCTACTTACCACATGGGTCAAAATTAGATTTTGCAGTTACTAGCCAGCAGGGGTAGTGATTCGGGAAAATCCACTGACTCCACAGAGTATTAACGTGACCTAACTGGCGAACTTACTGAAATGTGTCACCTTCTCCAATACAAATCAGCAGGACTAGTTAAAGAAACATTTTAATATCGTAATGCAAAATCCATCAACATTTGGTTAGTGGGCCAATGGCAATATCTAGCCCTGCTTGCATCACTGAGTTATGGTAAGCAGGCTGTAACAGAGGAATAGATTGGTACTCATCAGTGTACAACTTGTAGGCTAGGGAGGTGGGGAAATAAAAGATGCTTGCTGGCAGGATGGGAATACAGGATGCCAACAATTGCCAGAGGATTTACTTATGTATTGGCAGAATCAGAGAGAGGGTAGTGGGTGACAGAGGGATGGTGGCCATTGGATTAGCCCTGGTCACGTGGGGGAGGAAGAAAAGGCATTTTTAAATCAAGGTTGCTCTCCCTGTTGGCTACATGTTGCAGTCCCTTCTCTGGCCAAGCAACCACCCAGCTCCATGTACCACTGACCTCTCCATTGCCCCCATCCTGCAACTTGCTTGGGGAGTCAATGCAGTCCATCTCTCCCCCCCCCCTGCACACCAATGATCCATGTGTGGGTGGAGACTTCATGGTGTGGGGTCCAAGTGTGCCTAGCATCATGGAGATGGCAACTAGTTTTTTCTCATGGATTTTCTACCTATCTTGGCCCCCCACCACCCCTGACATCAGCTGTAGCCTTTGTCAGCCTTGCACGGTGGAGCACAACATGTGCATGAACAACCCTTTATGAGGGATCAAGCTCCCCAGCACTCTTCAAGAAGTTACTGTACCAGTGATCTTTTTCTCTGTCACTGTGATGGTCACCCCCCCCAACCTGCCCATGATCATCCTTCCCACGTACATGACCATGTACTTCTTGGCACTGAAGCCCAGTTGCCACATTCCAGACCACTACCAGCTTTCCCAGGTCTCTTCTCATCTCCCTGATCCTCTCTTCTCTGTCAACCCTACCACAGAGCTTGGTGTCACCAGCAAAAAGGTAAATTTTGCCTTTAATGCCGTCCCCTATGTCACTGATGAACACATCGAACAGTCCATGTACCGAACCCTGCTGTACCCCACTTGTAGTCTCCCTCATCCACGAGTGTTCTCCCCTGACTCTGATAATGTGGTAGGCTGCAGCATACTTTCACTATATACTTTGCACTGCAACCCCATGTGATCTACTGTCATTGGCACCAGCAAGAGGAGAATCAGATTGGCATAATGGTCTCTTATGAGTGGCACATTTAAGCTGTGGCTGAGATCAAATTTCCTCTTCCTGGCATAGCACAGATGCAGCAGGTCACTGCCAGGAAGCAGAGGGAATAGTGCTCCCAATTCAGAGCCAAACACAGCTGGATGTACAAGGTAAGCACCTGTGCCATGATCCCCCCACCACAGACCTCAATGCTGCAATTCACTGTACAGGTGCAATCCAAAGGGGCAATCCCGACTACATCCATCATGGCCACGTGCTCAGAAGAAAACCAATTGCTCTGTCCATGGATAAGGTGGTGTCATCCACCAAGACTACTCCCCTCTCCCCCCCCTCCTTTTCTCCTGTTTGACCATCCCTTCCCGGCCCCTTTATCGTACCCACTTCTACCCCTCTTGGGCTCTGTAAATAGACTCTAGCAAAGACCCATAGCACCCATGCTGGAGGGGGGGGCTTCAGCCCCCCTCCAGCATGGGTGGAGGGCTTCAGCACCTCTCTGTAGTGTGGACAAGTTGCATGGGCCCATGTTGGAGCTTCTCACTTTACCTACAGCATCACTGCAAGATGTGGGACCCAACAAATTTGTGATGGTTGCTAATGATGGAGGTGCACCTTGCCAACTGTTCTTAATTGTCACAAAATTTAGTGGTCACATTTACACTGACATACTAACCATTACCCTTTTCATTTAGATGAGACCAGTCTGAAGAAATAAGGCCACCAACTACTGAAATGCTTTAGATAAGTATTCTTTAGTAATAAGGAAATTAAAAAAAGCCTACAGTCATTAAATACTCTGACTTCAGTACAATCTTGAGTCTTCAGAAGTTTTTTGTTTTCTCTTTCAGGTTCTGGGACTAGGACACACAGTACCCCCTTTAGGTATTGTATTCTTGTATTATTAAGCCAGTTCCTTAAACTAGGGTGGTAGGCAGTATTGCTTGCAGGTAGACGTCTGCCAGATGACACTCATGACAATGGAAAGATCCACCAGGCTAACCTAGAAAAGAATTTGCTCCATGTTGAAATCTGAATAAGTCACCTGTCTCCCCAGTTCAAGAAATAGGTAGGAGGCAGAAGATAGATGTGGTTGTGATGGTTGGGGGAGAGGGTTGGTACCCTGTTGTGGTATGAGTGATCCTCTTTTGTTTGGCTCTAGCACTGGGATCAGTTTTGGTACAAATGACAGACCATTTTACTAGCAACAAGTTAATTATAGTACTTTTTAAGTATTTTTACATTAAATATTCCCTTAGAGAGCAACTGATGCCTTATTGCCTCGGTCAGGCAACTGACAGCAAGGAGCTGTCTTCCCCGAGGGTCTAAAAGGGCAATCATTTGTTTCCATAAAGGTTTTTATGTTTTGGGCAGGGTGCCACCCCCCTCCCCCAAATCAGGCTTGTTCCCCAGGGTGACCTCCCAACCCCATCTCTCGCTGCTGCAAAGTCACCCTCGACTGCCCTACTTTGGTGGGGTCTTCAGGGAGGCTCCACTCCCTGTTAAGACGTAGTTCAGCATGGGAGCAGAAGTGCAGGCACAAGGTTTGACATTGCCCAGGGCCATTATGAAGGCAAACACCATTTCTCTTTTTCCTCCACTGCTCTGAGACTTCCCACCTCCCAGATGTTAAACAAGCCTTTCGCAGAGTCAAACAGTGTAACACCACATAGGGGTTGCTAGGCTGATGAACTTTGATGTACTCCCTCCATGTGCTGCATATGGCAAAACATTTCTCTGTCCTGGACACGAGACCTCATCTCCTGGGTCCACTGTTGAACCTGGCAACCTGGGAAACTGGCACAGAAGTATGGCACACTTGTGTTGAGTCAACACTTGGCTAGCCAGTTGGTATTTTAACCTACTAAGGAAGAATTAAGCACAATTTAAGATTGAAACCTCTTAAATATTCACTTAACAGATAACAGAGTCTCAATGAAGAATTAAGGGTATAATTAAGGCATTTTTAAAGAATAGAATTAAGAGAGTTGTGAGTTAAAGCAACAGCCATCTGTTTCCCATTAGTAGTTATGAACATAAACATACTGTTCACAGAGCAGACCTCATCTTGCAAATAGCAGAAAAGACCAAGAGATTTACATGCAGGGGTCTTAGTTGCAATTTGTTGTGTTTACACATGAAGGTACGATTTAGTAAGCGAATGTGACATTAGATACAGGAAGGAGACTACTTTAAACCATACAGTTACGGGGCTTTAGGGGGTCAAAACTGGAAAGGGGGCCCATTACAAGTCACCAGATTATTTTTTAAAGGAGACTGAAAGTGGATGGAGACCAAAAAAAGAGCATTAGTTACTAGGGGCAGAGTCATAACCTGTCGTCATTAAAATATGGCACACAACCTATAGGGAAAGATTTGGGACACTGATGGCCCTCAGAATGTGAGACTGAAATTAAACATGGAGAATAACCTCCTCCCTAACTCAGCCCCCTCCCCACCCTGATCCAACAGACCAAACCCCAGTGGTATTAGTCTTGGAACCCCACTGTCTTCGATGGGCTCAAATCCTCGTGACCACACAACATCTGACATCGTCCAGCTTGTGTCAAGACATGGCCAGCAGGGCTCCTAAGGAGGAACTTCCAGGACAGGTGAGTTTAACATAAACACTGAAATCTGGAACACCATGATCCTCTTATTTGGCAGCAGTTGGCAGTGAAATACAGCAGGATAGAGAAGCTGATGGCTAGCATCAGAGAAAAGGGGTGACTAACCTTAATCTTCAGGGTATCCAGATGTGCTCCATGCAGTCAGCTGTAGCGGTGGCTGCTCTCCAGATCCTTCCTTTGTGTGATGATCTCTGGCTTTCCTATGGAGCACGTGGGTGGTCACAGACCTTCCCTGCCCAAGCAGCAGCACAGGTACAGTCTTGGGCTCTCTGAGTGGCTACATCAACATCTTTTGCCTCCTTTTATGAAGAACAAGCAACATAAAGATGCTAGCTCAAGGTGTGATCTCTTGCTGTCGACCAGGAAAAATTAGACCCCCTGCTATGGGAACATACTGCAGTGCTGCTTGGGATCATTGATTGTTGCTACTTTGTTACCTTAATTAGTGCAGCAAAAAAAATTACAACTTTTATCAATCGCTATACAAAACTATACTACACATAGCAATTACTGTACTTGCTACCCATCCAGTTTCACTCTACTGTGGCAGTAGGGAGTGCTATACACGGGACGGTGTAAAATGCTGCACATATTCTTTCATGTGAGCGAAGTGGGGAGCAGTCTGAATCACTTATCTTCTACAGTGTTTTTAAAGTCATTAAATCTCTTGGTTGCAGTTTTATTTTTTCAGATGTTCTCCGCGCATATCACCATTGGTCCTCGCTCCTTGCTCTCCAGGCTTACCTGACCTACAGTAGAAACCAGAAAAGAAAACCATCTGTCGATGTCTTGTAGCTCCTCCAATCCCTCACCTACCTAAAAAGGGTCATACATAAAGCAATCCTGTCTGCACCCAGTGAAGCTCTTCTCTCTACTACACCTGACCACGAACTGACTGAAAACAAGATAAGCCCAGTTGGTGACTGTGACAACTTGGATTTTTTTTTATCTTACTAGTTGGGTTTTTGTGACTTTGAACTAACACCATCACATGTTCAAGTCTACTGTAACTCACCAAGTTTCCAGTAGGGGGTAAGTTTCTACTGTACTTAGAATCGAGATCGTTTTTGAGTTGGGTGTTTTCCATGTGCTCCCTAGTTCTTCAAGTAGGTTTCCTTTTATCCCTGTAAAAATACTGTATCCCGGTAGTCTTTAGTGTGTATTATCCTGTATTATACAAGGACAAGAAAGAATCCTGGATTCTGATTGGTCAATTGGCCATCACAGCAGGGATGTTATCCTGGCATAACATCCCTGCTGATTTTTTATTGATTGATTGTTTGCCGCATTTGCTCTTCTGTCATCATTTGCATCTTCTCTTAAGAAACAAAAATATTTGTACACACTAACAAAAAATTCTTTAAAATTATATTTTTCATTATAAAACAATGAGCCATTGTATAATAGGAATAATGCCCTCCAGGGTGGGTGTTATGCTGGGATAACATCCCTTCTTGGGTGTTGGATGCCTTCGGCCAGTGGCCTTGGGCCCAACCACCCGAGGCAGGATGTTATCCCAACATAACTCCCACCCTGTCGGACATTATTCCTTTAATATATGTACATATCATGGAGTATTAAATGTTATTTTTTTTGTAGACTTCATGCTTTCTGTGACTGAGTCATTTCAGGTACAGATAACCAGGAATAAATTGGCAAGTCTGTGTTTTATTTCTGAAGAGGCAGGCTACAAAGTTACCATAACTAAGGCAATGTGGGGGGGGGCGCTATTGAGCCCGAGCAAAGCAGTCACTTAAAATTACAGCTCTCTATAATTATAACTTTAAGAACAAAACTAAGTGCTTAATTACAGGTTCTATCCAGCAAGAGCTACATATTTGAAAATCGGAGACTCCAGAGAGACACAATGGGGAACCCAAAGAAAGACAAAGGGTCGCAAGACACAACAAAAAGTAAAAGTACACATGGACCCCCTGCCACGAGGTCAGTGTAAGGCCACAGTGCAACAGAGGAAGATACGAGTGGAGAGGAGATGCTGCAATCCTTGGGCCACAAAATCAACAGGCTCATCAGCACGGTGTTAGGATTAGCAGAAAAATTCAGTTTCCTGATGGCCAGAGTTACTTCTATGGAAGCGGAGGTAAAAGTAATAAAAATAGAAGCTACAGAATCACGCAAATGCTCTGAAGCAGCTATGGGAACCTCAACTAACTTAATAAAGGAGAACACTCATTTGAGAGCCTGGCTGGAGACACTTGAAAATCAGGCCAGGGCTACAAATCTTCATATTATAGGGATTCCCGAAAGAAGTGAGGGGGGATTACTTAACTTTATTCCTTTCAGACTGGCTAGAACAGCAGTTGGGCCAACCTTTCTCGGACAGACATATCCAGATCCAGAAGGCTTATCGGGTGGTATCGAGGGGCAGGCAAACCAACACGGAGTCCCCTTGAGCTATAGTGGCAATACTAGATGGCATCAGATCAAGAATCTTTATACTAGCTCTAGCCAGACAGAAAAAAATGCTGCTTTTCGAGGGAACCCAGGTGCAGCTGTACCCAGATTTGAGTTTTGCCACATGACAAAAGAAGAAACGTTACGATGGCATCAGGGCTATACTGCGAGAAGCACAGATTCCACATAACATGTTATTTCCAGCACGGTTGCGTATAGTGCACGAGGGGAAGGTCTACATCTTTTCGGACCCTGCCGATGCTCTGAGATGGGCCCAAAAACACAGACCAGTGCAGAGACACAGAGGCGCTACGGATCAATCACTTGAACCTGAAGAGGGAGAGACCTGATCGAAAATCGTAGGACTTAACAGCAGGTCTATAAGCGAGTGACACTAATGAGGAATAGTTATTAGAATACCCCCGTTTCTTTGCCTAAATCTGGTTAAGTCTTTATTTTTAAACTAAATATGGACCTTCTATAGCTGACGGTCTAAATAGATGTAATTGAGACTGAAATATCTTGTTTGGCTATCAGCTAATTGAAGCTATTATAAGTTAAGACTTATTTTACTGTGTTCACGGAGTCTCATGGTATATCTCTATACCCTATGTTTAGTTTACTGTTAGAGCCCTAGAGGTACTGTTACTACTAGGGATATTGCTGTAGTACTAGCGTAAAGTTCTGATGTTACCATTTTGGTACCTTATGTCGGTAGAAGCATGAGCATTTATCTCCTTATTTAAGGAGTTGGTAAGTGTATTCCTATTTGGATTAAAATAGAATTTAAAATGACATGCTGCTCATGAGCTGGTAAATAAATAGCGAACAAAGCCTAAATAACACTTTGAATTATGTTTTTTACTGAAAACCCTCCAAAGGTGTAGCTAATGGAAACAGTAGGAGTCTTTAATTATGCTTGTATTAAGTGGGGTGGAGCCCTCCGCTGGAACATTTCTGTAATAATTCCTAATGTACTGTATCAGGAATCTCTTTAACTGTATGTTAATGATAAGATCAATAAACATAAAGTAAAAAAAAAAAATAACTAAGGCAACGTGTTCTCAGTTGTAACAGAAGGGGTGAGTTATTTTACCTTTATTAAGGAGCACTGTACTGTGTGTGGGCAGTGGATCTGGTGGAAAAAGACCTAGAGATACCCTGAGCAAGGCTGTGGCTCAGTGGTGGCAACATACCAAGTTAACCCTTTCTGGTATCTAAAGGATTGTGAAACTGGTAACAGCGCAGACAGTTCTGGGAGAAAACAAGTCTGTGATTTATTTTTTCTATAGAGCTTTGTATCCCTGGGGTACTGGCTGGGATCTTCAGTCCCAGCCCTCTCTCCAACCTCCTGCCACCTCCCTGAGACTCACCTGCCACTTCATCATTCCCCATGGCTTATCCCCTCCAGTCCGTGATGAAGCCAGAAAGGGGAGGGCCACCCCCTCAAGGTCCAGATCCAGGTCATCTGTGGCAGCAATCCTAGTGTGATGCTGCCAGCCTGAGTGGCAAGTGGGGCTTCATGAACCAGTCCCCAATTTTCCAGTTTCCTCCTCTTTGGCTGGCGGTGTGGTGATGCAACTGTGTGTACGTGGGGAGGCCCTCATGCACTAGGTGCCAATCACCAGCCAATCCCCAAGAGCACAGTGCTTCCACTGGCCTACCACCATGCCTCCACATGGTGGCAGTATCTGAGCGGTGCAGCAAATCCCCCTCCCCAGTCTGCAGCTGCTCAATCATCTTCCACACCGGCTGAACCCGAGCAACCTGAGTCCATCATCAAACCTGGTCTGCTGTAATGGTGGCAGGTGAGGTGCCAGAGTCTCAGCCCTCCACACCACTGGACCTGCTTTGGTTAATGGCTTTTTAATGCATTTTGAACTTTTACGCATAACTTTGTCATTTTTTTTTACATTTTCAGCAAAGGTTTTTGTACCCCACCTCATTAACAAGGCAGGTATAATTTTTTAAATCCCCTCCAGATCATGTGTTTTGAGTTGCTCTGAGAAATGACCTTTCAGGTGGGATTTCAAATATTATACCTATCTTGATCATAAGGTGAAGGAATGAAAAGACTGTTGAAAATCTGGGTCAAAATCTTAAAAAAAACAACAAAGTTATGAGTAAATTATTACATTTTCAAATTAACTCATAACATTACATTTTTTTTAAAGTCTGAATCCACATTTTTAACATAGTCTTTTTTTTTTTGTTACCTACCTGATGAACATGGCAGGTGTCATTTTCAAATCCCCCCCCCCCCAACCAACCTGGTTTCGCTGTCATTCCAGAAAGTTACATTTTGGGTGGGATTTGATAAATGACACCTGTTATATTCACATGCTGGGGTAAAAAACAGACAACAGGGGCAGAAAAACACCACCGATTCATCCAGTCGGCCCGTAGTTCCTTGTCAAACCCCAGAGCCTACTGTACATACAGGGTACTAGCCTTCACTATCCACCCCCCAGTTCCTCTCCCTACTACTACCACCCTGAGTAACCACTACAGGCTTTACTCTGTCCCAGCCATGCTTGAAGCCATTTATGGTTTGGGGGCCTACCACCTTGACTGGAAGACTGTTCCATGGTTCCACCACCTTTTTTGTAAAATAAACCTTTCTCATGTCCCTCTTGAACCTCCCTCCCATCAGTTTTCAATCATGCATCAGTGTCCATGAACTATTACTCAGGCTAAACAGTTCCTTGCAGTTTACCTTGAAAATACTATCTTGAAACTGGATGAGGAACTGTGCACAACCAGTGTGTTATGCCACCTCTGGATTCTGATTCCCACAGACCTCTTGAGTTTCGCTCTCAAAGTCAGGGGGAATCAGAACCCTTCTGTGGCACAATACACTGGTTGTGCACAGTTCCTCATCCAGTATTCTCTATGTACAAAATCACACATACCACCATAATGTAAAGCATCTTGGGCTGTATATGCAAATCACCACAAAATATTATGCTGGTTCACACTGATGAGTGCTGGTAGGATGAAACACGTGTCTGTTGGCATCCTTTGCAGACTGTGTGAGAGGCCTTTTGGTACCATGCAATTCTGCTTAAAGTTGAACCAGCATAATATTTTGTGGTGATTTTCATATACAACCCAAGATGCTTTGCATTATGGGGGTATGTGTGATTTTATATTTCCTTGAAACTTGGTTTCCCGGCCAATGCCTTTTGGGGTAACCCTTGCCTCAGTGCTTGCACACTAAGGTTCTTTGTCTTTGAGCTTGTTTTTTTTGGGGTCACCACAACCCAACCCTGATAGACCAACTTAGGGTAGCTGGTTCATTCCACTGGGGTGTCATACAGATAAGACACACTGATGAGTCCTGGTAAGATGAAACACGAGTCGGTGTGTTTTCTGTTGGCATCCTTTGCAGACTGTGCGAGAGGCCTTTTGGCAACTTGCAATTCTGCTTAAAGTTGAACCAACATAATATTTTGTGGTGATTTGCATACACAGCCCAAAATGCTTTGCATTATGGGGGCATGTGTGATTTTGTAATTCTCTATATGATGCACAGATAAAGGCAGAAGAGAAGACTTTGAAAAAGAGCTGTAATCTGGTCGGACCACAGAAGTAGAGAAAACAAGCGGGAAGAAGAGCAGAAGACTAGAAAGAAAAATAAGCAAACAATATAGTGCTGTATGCAATAAACTAACAGAATCAACTTCTTTGACTCTCTGGTTTTATGGGTATCATGAGTGTCTTGTACATTAGTGTCATACGGGTTGGGGATATTCTGGTCTACACAGTCTCATCATTTCTCATCTGGGGACTATATAAAAAAAATCTTCTCATGCTGACCACCATTTATAATAAAACTCCGGTCTGCCCCCAGTTCTGTAGGATATTTTTTCCAGTCTGGCACAACCTGTCATCTTGGGCACCCATACCTTGCTTTCTGGGGACTGTTCACTTTTCCAGAGGGTCAGTATCTCCAGTTTGGCACATATCAATGCCAGACACACAAATCTCCTATGTCCCTCGTTTAGCCTAGGCAGATTCTCCAGGTCTTCCAGGAGAATCATTTAGGCCTCTAGTTTGATATGGGTATTAGTAATTGCACTTAGTTTGTTCTACACGTTCTCCCAAAACAGGTCCCGCTTGGGAAAAGTGAACATCATGTGGGACAGAGTCCCTCTCTCACTTCTACACCTGGGCTATAGGCCATCATACTGAGGAGATATTTTTTTGAGTTTCTCTCTGATATAGTAAGCCATATCTAGTGTGAAATATTGAATAAGCTTAAATGTACACTGAACTAGGCCGGCCAGCCGTGCAGCGGTAGGGTTACCACTTGCAACACCAGTGACCCGGAGGAGGATTGAGTGCATAGGCAGCTCTCCTCCTCCAAGGAGGAGGGTGGGAATGCCCGTCCCCCTGCAGTACCGCTACCTGGGTGACCACAGGTGGAGGTGCAGTGAGACAGCACATAGACAGGAGGGAGGACATCGGTTGGGAACTGGAGTGGTAGCGTGTCTCTACGCGTCCTGCCTCTAAGCTCCCCTAGTGAACCGACGTCCTGTAGGAGGCACCAGAACACAGGAAATACCCCATCGCAGCGGTGGTAGAAGGGACCCAGCTGCTCCAGATTCCATAACCGGGCTCCCATCGGGGACCACCAGGACCTCCTGATGCACACTCTACTGGACTGGGAGGGGGGTAAGAGGCCACCCCTCCATCCCTGCCCCGGGGGGGCAGGCTGAGGCAGGATGGAGGTAGGTCCGGTGGCTCCGAGGGAGGTACCTGGGGAGGGATTAGGAGATCTCCAGCCTACGGATCCTGGAAGGGCACCTCCGCAGTGGCAAGAAAGGGGCAGAAATAGAATATATATATATATATATATAAAAATGTAAACTGAATTAGAATATACCACCCCTCTTCCTGCAAGTCTGTCCAGTCTTCCTCTGAAATAGTCAGACCCAGAATATCGTCCCATTTCCTTCTGTAATCTATCAGTTTAGATTTAAACCTTTAGAGGATATGATTGTACAGTTTTGTAATAAGCCCTCTAGTGTCCTTAGAGCTATCCAGAGTTTTTGCCAAATCTGTGGGACCTTGCAATTGCAGGATTGGGTTGGAGATAGGGTAGTACTCAGAAAATGCCTAATTTGTCTATATCTGAAGCTGTGCATTGGAGGCAATGAGTAATTTGCAATCAGCTCTACAAAGGACATAAACCTACTCTGTTTGTAAAGGTGGCCTAATAACATTATTCCTTTGTCCCTCCGTAGTTGAAAACTCGGATCCCTTGAAGATTCTAGAAACAAGGGGTTGTCCCAAAGTGGAGTCAGACTGGTATATGTCACCCCAGAGCCCAAGGGTTGGTGCAGCCTGTGCCAGATCTGGAGTGAATGTTTTGTAACAGGATTATCTTTTGCAACTTGTAGATGTGTCAGTCCGAAGCTGTACAACAAGTGTGTAAGGCATAAGTGCTGTGTCAGCTGTTGCTCTAATAATATACCTTTGTACTCACAGTCTGTTTCGTGCCATACTTTCAGGCCTTCCAGCTGTGCCACTCTATAGAACTTTTCAAAGTTAGGGGCCCCTAAATCCCTCCTTCCTTGGGGGCAGTACTAGCTGGTCGAATTTAATTCTGGCATTTTGTTTCCCCATATCCACGATACACAGGTATTTTAAGCAGCTTTAAGTAAGAGGCTGGCGCTGGCACAGGCAAACACCTAAAAAAAGATACAGACATCTGTGCAGGACTGTCACCTTAAGAGCATTCTTTCTGCCTGATTGATAAGGGCAAAGTGACCAGGTTTTTAGCAGTTCCTTGGTGTTCTGCAATAAGCCCACATGGCTGGCTGAAAAAAGCTCCCTCTAGTTAGAAGTCACATTAACGTCAAGATACCCGAATCCCCTGTCAGACCACTGAAAGGGAAGAGAATCACATACATCTTAGTGACCACAGTTACATATTGGTATAACTATAGATTTTGAAATGTTAACTTTATAGCCTGCTTTGGTCACAAATGCCCCCAGGACCTTCATAAAAGCAGGAAGAGATGTCTCCGGGTGCAGTACATTAACCAAGTTGCCCACATACAGTGTCACTTAGGCTGCAACATCTTTTACCCCTATGCCCCTAATGTGAGGGTGTTGCTTAATCACCAGAGTAAGGGGTTCTTTAGCTATATCAAACAAAAGTGGAGACAAGGGGCACTGTTTTCTTGTACCCCTATGAAGTTCTATCTTCTCCAAAACTCATGTGTTAGTTTGTATCCTAGATGTGGGTTTTTTATAAATGGCCTACACCAATCCCATAAATTTGCTGCCACAGCCCAGTCTTTCCAAGGTGCACCAGAAGTGGTCCCACTCTACCCAGTCAAATGCCTTCTTGGCATCAAGCAAGACCACCATTGGGCATCCTCTCTGATTTAGGTTCCCCCCCCACAAGTATCTGTGTCAGGGTCTGGAAGTTCAGTTGGGCCCCTCAATTACAAATAAATCTGGCATGGTCAACAGGCACTAATTTGGGAAGTAATTTCTCTAATCTTTTTTTTTTTCCAACTTTCTTTCCTTCCCATCACCTCTCATAGGGGCCCCTTCTGTCACTCCACCTTATCCCGCCCTGCTGTGATCCCCTTCAACTGGCGATCCTGTTCCTCCAACCCACCTGTGGCACACCTATCTGGCACACCTCGGTCTAGAGCTTCCATCTATTTTTTTAATCCCATGCCAAGGCGGGCAGAGGTGAAGGAAGGAGGTGGTCAGGTCACGAAGCGGAGGCTCCAGCATAGGCGTGGTGGTGGGAGTGACGTCCTCCTCCTCCCGGCGAGAGCAGTTTTTCCTTGGTTTACGAGGTTACCCCCTCCCCCAGAGGTGCAGACGTGCAATGATGTCCAGTGTGGGTATGAATGCACTCCCACACTCCTCCTGCGGACATCCGCTGTTTCCTCCCCGGATACCTTATATGGCCTGGGCTGTTACACAGCATGCCTCCGTGTGGTGTTGCTGCTGCCAGGGATCCACAACCCACCTCTCCCTGAGAAAAGAGAGCAACCCATCGGATGCTCGTTCCTCTCTCCCCCAGCCAACCCCTGGCAACCCGAGTTTGCTCCCGACCCTGGGTTGCCAGTGTGGTAAGAGGTAAGGTGCCAGCGCCTCAGCCCGCTACATCACCAGGCTGGCTTTCTCTAATCTTCTGGGAAAAATTTTTGAGTAGATTTAAAATCTGCATTTAATAAGGATATGGACCCATAGGAAGATATCTGATCTCTAGGTTTAGTGGGCTTAGAGAGCACAGTAGTCCTAGCTTCTGTAAGAGCTGGGTGGAGGTTTCACTAGTGTATGCCACCTGCAGTGTGTCATTTAATGAACCTATTATAGAGGCAGCATGTTTTTGTACAGTACTAGAGGGAGCCCGTCTGGCCCAGGGAATTTGCCCCTTGCCATACAGCCCAGTGCTTTCAGGATCTCCTGCTTAGTAATTGGCACTTCTAGTACTGCGAGCTCCTCCTAGTTATTTAATTGTTAATTTTACCTATAAAAGGTGATTACCACCTTATTGTGGCCAGTGTGCTACCACTGACCTACATAAGGCCATTGCGATACCATGCAGTTCAGTTCAGTTCTTTATTTGATTGGCCGTAGATCATTTCAAGAGAAGTATAAAAAGCATTATGTACATGTAATTTATATTTATAGTTACAAACATATAAATATAAAAAGACATTGGCAAACGCTACAGTGATATATATATAAGAGCTTTACACCAATAAGCTTCAAATTGAAGCATATTTTTTCCTTTGTCTTAAAACAGCATCAATAGAGTCACCAAATTTCTTTGCATCCTGTACATTCAATGGATTTAAGAGAATTTCCATACAGTCAGATAATTAATTTATTTTAATTTTCAGATACAGCCTTTGAGCTCAGAGCTCATTTACAAAGGTTCCCCGTCAAGGAGAACAATACAATGGCAGACAAGCATATTGGGTATATAGCAGCAAGTATGAATTTACAGAGCACATAACATCAGTAGTCAAACCAAGTACAAGTAACGCTATATAATACAGTAAGATAAAATATGACACATAGACGAACTATAAAAATAAGGGATGGAGATCCATAGGCCAGCACCCAAAGATGTGGGATTGTCACAACTGTATCAGTAAAGTGAGGATGGGAGGCCAGAAAGTGACAGATATGAACAAGTGATTAGGGGAGAGGAGGGGAGGAGGTTCCATGGGCAGGGTACAGGGTTAAAGTGGTGCAGTTGAGGCTGAGTAGGCAGCGGGGAAGATGAAGTAGAAAGAGCAGGGAGATGAGGGGATGCAAAAGGGTTAATTAGAGGTCCCTGGGATAAGGACAGGGTGAAGTCAGCTTAGCTAAAGCAGAGGGGGAAAAAGCAGTCTTGAGGGCAAAGAGTTTGAGGTTGTTTAGCAGTTACAGCTGCTGGAGGTAGCTAGGTAGTGCTTCAGTTCTTTTTTAAAAGAGCTGATGTTGTTGGAGTTGGCTAGTTCGGCAGGGAGTTCGTTAATCCAATGCGGGGCTCTGTAAGTAAAAGAGTGCTGAACGAGAGAGGTTCTCCTGAATGGAAAAGATAGTGAGCATCGTGCAGCGCCCCTGGTGCGGTGCTGGGTTTGTGAGAATTGCAGTAGGTTGTGGATGGCAGGTGGGGCAAGACCAAGAAGCCCTTTCTTTCCCATGAGGCATACTTGGTACTTTACTTGCCCTGGTAGGTTTAGTCATTGTGTTTTGGCATACAGCTTGCATGTGTGGGTGAGCCTGTTGGCACTCAGGAATGAGTCGGCAGGCTTTACTGAGTGCTGTTTTGACATGCTTTAGGGTCGTGTCGGTGGCAGCACTATATACAATCAACCCATAGTCAATAACTGACGAGACTGAGCTGGTGACAGCGAGGCGCAGGGCAGTGGGGCTAGGTGGCTCCTGTGTTTGTACAGGACTCCAAGTTTGATGTTGACAGCCCTGACTACGCTGTCAATATGTGAGGAGGAGAGGGAGTCGTCGATATGTACTACGAGGTACTTGAATGTCCTTACTTGTTTGAGGGCTTCATTTTTTTATTTTATTGACTGTGTTGAGACTGAGGTTTTCCTTTTTGGAGTGTAGTCTGGTGAACAGCATTATTTTAGTTTTTTTATAGTTGAGCAGCAATTTGTGCCTGGTGAACCAGTCCTCTAACTGGTAGAAACTGTTTTGCAGGTCCTGGGAGAGAGGTCCTAGTTGTGGGCTGTGATTAATGATTACAGCATCATTCGTGAAGAAGATAATTTTGGATGGGCAAGCTTCAGGGAGGGTATTGAGAAATAGAGTCAACATCAAGGGTCCCAGGATGGACCCTTGGGAACCCCTAGTGAGACCTCCCAGGGGCTGGACAGCACAGAGCCTATCTTCACGCACTGTGTTCTGTCTGAGAGGTATTTAGAAAACCAACCAACAAAGGTAAGGGACAGACCGAGTTCTAGTAACTTTTCTAGCAGTAGGTGATGGTTTACTGTTATCAAAAGCTTTTGTAAGGTCAACGAAAATTGATCCCACTAGGTGGCCGCTGTCAGCTACATCGTGTAGGAGGCTTGAGAACTCGATTACGGTAGTGTTAGTACTATGGCATTTGTGAAACCCATGCTGTTGGGGGCATTGCAAGCTGTATTTATGTAGATACACATTCAATTGATCTGCTACTATCCTCTCTAGGGCCTTTGACAATGGTGATAGGATGAAGATGGGCTGGAAATTGGAGGTACTTGTGTGGTCCCTGCTCTTGTGTACTGGTATGACAACAGCCACTTTTCAGAGGTTCAGGAAGTTACCAAGTGTGAGGGACCTATTAAAGACTTTGGTAATTGGGGCTATTACCTCATCAAGTGCGAGCTCCATCATTTTATATCTATGCTGTCACTGGCCAGGCGCATTTTCCCCAATACCCCCCCCCTTTTTTTGTATTATTTATCTCCCAACGCGCCTCATCCTGCCACTCCTTCGGGCCATTGCCAAGGACTGCTCCTCCTCGGCTCCGTCGCCCATCTCTGACCTCAAATGGCAGCCACCTCAGGGTAGCCCGACGTATCCCTTTCGTTGGGTTGGTCCTACCCTTCCATGGAGAAAGGGCCTGGTGGCCAACGGCGTTGGCCCTGGGTGCTGCTGAGGTCGGGTCGGCATCTTGGAGTACCATGGAGGAGCTGGTCCAGGCGGCCGTCATCCAGCTGTTTGAGGCGCCATTTTTCTTGTGTTTTCCTCCGAATCCCCAATTGCACCACATCTGTATTGCTCCTGTTCTCCACCGGGGGCCACTACAGAGAGAGGCATCTCCCTAGCCCACCCCAGAAGAGAAGAGCAGTCCTCCAGATGCTCAGTCCTCCCCTTTCCCTGCTGACCACCCGGCGCCCAAGTCCGTTCCCGAATGCGTGTCGCTGGTGTGGTTCAAGGTAAGGCGCCAGCGCCTCAACCCTCTGCGCCACCTGGCCGGCCCCAATACCCTTTTGACGTATTTCTTGGCCTCAGAAATAGTTACGCATTTGAGATAGAACTGTGGTACATTGTTCATTGGCTGGGTTGACGGGTGGAGTCTAGGAGCTGAGGGGGCTTGTGTTGACAGATAATCGGTAGGTAGGATGGAGCTGAGGTCCATGAATGCCACGTTAAAGGCTTCAGCAATGGAAAAGGAATCCTTAGTGAGAGTGCAGTTGACATTTAGAAGTGAAGGGGGGGGTGGTCCTTCCCAATCAAGTCTTTAATGTTACCCCAGAAACCCTTACTGTTACCCCAGTTCCTTTCTAATTGGCTCTTGTAGAAATTAGCCTTAGCCAGCCTGACTGCTTTTGTACATTTATTTCTGGCTGCCCGGTAATTTTGAAAATCACGCGGTGCCCCTGTGGCCTTCGCCTTATGCCAAAGATTGTCTCGCTCTTTCATTTGCTCAATCAAGGCCTCCCTATGACCCACCCATTTAGTGCACCCCTCACTTTCCTCTTTCTTACTGGTGCAAAGATATCGCAAGCAGCATTAAATCTGGAGATGAAGAAATCTAGGGCTAGATCAATGTCCTTGATATTATCAAGAGGTGACCATTCAATCCGGGTGAGGTAAGTTTTGAAGGAGTTTAGAAGGCCTCTATGGAGTGCTCTGCTGGTGATGACAGCGGGGGCAGCCCTCGCCCCTTTGTTGGACCAATAGCAGAGAACAGGCACGTGGTCACTCAGGGTATCAGGGAGAACTGTGACGTTGGACAGCTTTGAGGGGGAATTAGACAGGACCCAATCTATGAGGGAGCTGATACCTGTTTTGTAGTGGATTCTTGTTGGCTCTCTAACCAGTTGGGAGAGGTACACACTGGCAACCAGATCTTGTTGCGGGATGGATTCAGGGCAGAGCCAGTTTATGTTGAAGTCACCCACCATTATTAATTCATTGTTCTGCTTCAGGGTCTTAGTGATGTCAATTACTTTATCCAAGCCCGATTTTGCTTTTCCTGGTGGCAGATAAACTGTGGCAATTGTAATGAACTTGCATTTGGCAGCACCAAGTAAGTTTTACGGACCGCAGCTCAAAGTCGGTGGCTCTTGCTGACAAGGGGAGCACTAGGCCTTGGAGTGGGCTCTTTATATAAGCAAGACACCCCCCTCCCCTTTTGCTGGTTCTGTCTTGCTTGTAGATGGTGTAATCTTCTAGCATGATGAATCAATCAATCATCATGGATTCATCCCGGGGAAATCATGTCAGACAAACCTGGTGGAGTTCTATGACTGGGTGACAAGTGCTTGGACCTGGGTAGACCAGTGGATGTCCTCTTTCTAGACTTCAGCAAGGCATTTGACTCTGTTCCTCATGTGGGCCTGTTGGATAAACTAGGAGAAATGGGGGTGGGAAACCAGATGATCCGATGGATAGGCAATTGGCTCCAGGACCGGACCCAGAGGGTCGTAGTTGGTGGGATAGTCTCTTCCCCAAGGAGGGTCATTAGTGGGGTCCCACAGAGATCAGTCCTTGGGCCCCTTCTGTTCAACGCCTACGTATCTGACATAAGGACAGGAATCAGGAGTGAGATGAGTCTCTTTGCAGATGACTTGAAACTGGGGGCGGTGGTGGATGGGGAGGAGGGGAGGGTGGCCCTGCAGGGGGACCTGGAGGCTCTGGAAAGATGGTCTAGAAAGTGGAAGCTGAGGTTTAATGCAGGAAATGCAAGGTACTCCACCTGGGGCAGAAACCCAGGCCAAGTGTATCACCCTGGGGGAAATACCAAGTCTCAATGGCTGAGAGGGACCTGGGGGTGGTGGTGGATGTCAAGATGAACAACTCTGAGACTTGTGGAGGGCAGCAGCCAACAGGATGCTGCGATGCATAGCTAGGGATCACCTCCAGAAGGAGGGAGTGATACTCCCTCTATTGTAACTTTCTTGGTGAGGCCGCACCTGGAGTACTGCGTGCAGTTTGGAGGCCGCACTAAGAGGACATTAACCTCCTGGAGAGGGTCCAGAGGAGGCAACCAAAATGATTTGGGGCTTGGGGACAGGACCTATGAGGAGAGGCTCGAAGAGCTAAATATGTACACTTTGGAAGAGAGAAGGGACCGGGGACATGATAGAGGTCTTCAGGTACATGAAGAGGGTAAATAGGGAGGAACAGTGAGGGTGCTTCAAGGAAGGAGGAGGGGCCACTGAGGGCATGGGTGGAAGCTGGAGGGGAAGATTCAGGGAGAAAGGAGGAGGTGCTACTTCACTGAGAGGTGGTAGAGCCATGGAATGCACTACCTAGGGGGCTGGTGGAGGCAGAGACAGTGGAGGGTTCAAGAGGGGTGGGACAGGTAAGGGAAGGGTTCAGGAAGCAAAATCCAATGCAGCAAGAATATCCGGAACTGGGAAGGGAGAAGCCAGAGAAGGCGAGGGGGACAGCAAGGTCAGCACCCAGGGTGGGGGCTGACCAAACGAGCAGACACGAAAGACCATTAGGCCTATTCTGCTGGCATTTTAGTATGTTAGTATGTTAGTATTAGTTATTTATAAAATAGTGCTATTCTAAAACCATAGCGCTAGTACAAATCATAAAATCCATAAACAATCACCTTATAAAAATAGCTGCAACAGATCAGATAAAATCAAAAAAACACCAAACCAAATAAATACGTTTTTAGCTTGGATTTAAAGCTCTCAACCATCAGGCACTGTCGAATCCAGTGAGGTAGAGAATTCCACAGGGATGGGGCCGCAAATTCAAATGCACGGGCCCCAGGTGACTTTAAACGAATCCTGGGAATCTCTATCAATCCCTCATCGGTGGAGCGAAGTGGCTGGGAGGGGCAATGGGGATGAAGAAGATCTTGCAGATAACTTGGACCCTGTTCATATAGGGCCTTATAGGTCAGAAGACCGAACTTAAAGGTGATCCACCACTGAATAGGCAGCCAGTGCAGATCGCGCAGCACCGGTGTGACATGACAGCTACGAGGCAGCCCAGTCAACAGTCTAGCTGCTACATTCTGCACCAGCTGCAAGCGGCGGATATCAACCCCTGGTAGCCCTAGGTACAGGGCATTACAGTAATCAAGGTGCGAGGTTACAAAGGCATGAACCAAAGCTGGTAGGTCATCAGATGGAACTAGGTGCTTGATCCGGGTTGCATTTCTTAGATGGTAAAAAGCAGTCCTGACAACAGATGACACCTGATGTTTAAGTGTCAGCCCATCATCAAGAATCACACCCAGATCTCACACCCATTCAGAAGTCATTAGCTGGTGACCACTGAGCCAGAGTCCTGAGGCTAGCCCCGCCGATGGCCCCTCTACCCGATGGCCCTGGTCCACCACCAACACCTTGGTCTTGTCCGGGTTCAACCTCAGCCAACTGGCACTCATCCAGTCCTCAATCTCGGAAAGGCAGTCGTTAAAACTCGTGACAGCCCCCCCCCGATTGGGCACAAAGGACAGGTTGAGCTGAGTATCATCTGCATAGCAGTGAAAACTCAGATCATACGCCTTACAATGTCTCCTAATGGCAGCATATACACTGTGAACAATATGGGGGACAATATAGAGCCCTGCGGAACTCCACATGGCAGGGAGACCTTGCCAGAGGAATAAACCCCACATACAACTCTCTGAAACCTGCCAGTGAGGAAAGAATGGAACCATCTGAGGACTGTACCAGACAGTCCACAGATTGACCGCAGGTGCCAAACCAACACCCAATGGTCCACTGTGTCAAATGCCACAGAGAGATCAAGAAGAACCAAGATGGAATGGCTCCTCCGATCTCTAGCTATTTGAAGATCACTGAGTACCCAAATAAGGGCCATCTCGGTACTATGCCATTTCTGGAAACCAGACTGGAGAGGATCATAGATGTCGTGGATGGTCGAATGATCCTCCAGCTGCAGCGTGATTACTTTTTCAATAACCTTACCCACAAAGGGAAGGTTAAAGATGGGTCTGTAGTTGGCAAGACAATCTGGGTCGAGAGATGGTTTCTTAAGAAGGGGGTACCACAACCGCCTCCTTCAGGGTGTCCGGAAACACCCCGGAATCTAACGAACACCAGACTATCTCAGCAAGGACCAGGCCGATAGTCTCAGCACATCCCACAAGGAGACGTGTTGGGCCAGGGTCCAAACCACAGCAGGTCGGCTGCAAAGACTGGATAATCTTCACGACATCCAAGATCACCGGCCGGTTGAAGTCAAACCAGATGGACCGAGGAGCTGCAACCTCCCACCAATCACCGTACGCCCCATTGGAGCATCCAGAGCGAATCTCAGACCTGATGTCGGCAACCTTATCAGCAAAAAAGCAAGCGAATTTGTCGCATTTCCCTTGCGACAAAGCACTTCGGGACTGCAGACAGACAGGACTGCACAGTCTGTCTACAGTTCGGAAAAGCTGAGCCAGTCGGTTTTGTGCTGCAACAATCTCCCTGGACAGGAACTCTGTCTTCTTATGGGAGATAGCCGATTGATAGTCCCTATAATGGGCTAACAATCTAAGTCTGTCGGCATCAAGGCCCAGTTTTCGCCAGGGATGCTCCAGCCTTTGTCCCACTTTCCTCAGCTCCCTCAAGGTCCCATCAAACCAGGGGGATCAAGGGCATTGGGTAAGGGGACAAACACAGGGAGGAATGAGAGAATCCAAAGCCCCAGTCACAGCATCATTATAACTCTGGACTAGGGCATCTGGATTACCGCTATCTCTCGACAGTCCCGACAGGTCCAGTACAGCCAACAGGCCATCGGGGGATAAACCCCTTAAAGGGCGGTACCGGACCATCTCCGTAGGGGTAGACCTATATGGGGGGGCCTGGAAATTGAACCGTATGGTGTGATGGTCCAACCAACTGACTGGCTCCACCACCAGATCAGAGGTTTCCATATCCAGAAGGAAGACCAGGTCCAAGGAGTGACCGTGCTTATGGGTCGCAGAGGTAATCACCAGTGAGAAGCCCAACAAATTCATCAGCTGGAGGAAGTCTTGACCAAACTGCGAGACTTCGTCAACCCAGGCACTGAAGTCCCCCAGCACCATCCATCTGGGGCACTCCAACACCATATCAACAATGAAGTCCGTAACTTCCTGCAGGGATTGCTTCTCACCCACGGGTGGACGGTAGACGAGAAGAATCCTGTACCCCGCACCTGCGCCAATGATACATTCAAAGGACCAGGTCTCCCCAACCGGCACCTCCACAAGGCTCAATTCCGATCTAAAACCAATGGCTACTCCCCCGCCCCTGCGATCCAACCTCAGGTGGTGTATCGCCAAAAACCCACCCGGAACTGCTGACTCCAAAAAAGGGCCAGAATTTTCATCCAGCCAGGTCTCGGTGATGCAGGCCAGGTCTGATGATCTGACAAGATCAGCCATCACTTCCGTCTTGTTTTTAATAGACCTGGCATTGTATAACACCACCCGGGTTGGATGAGACCCCGAGGTCGTCTGAGTCATCTGTCCACATACAGTGGAGCCCTTGGGTATGGGGACTAGACAGGGCAAACTCCTATCAAGAACCCATTTTGCCCCAGGGCGCCTCCTCGTCCCCACTACTCCAATCTAGCTGCTTGGTTCCACTCTCCTGGGAGGTCTGCAGCCCCTGGCCTATACCTTCATCTAACAATCCCCAATGCACGTCAACGAGTATCAACTCTGGCCGGCAACTAAGGACAGTCAAAGGGGCAGAGGCTATGGAGTTCAGCAGGAGAGTAGTGCCTGACGGAGAGAGCCCCCTGCCAACACATTATAAAACAAATAAACCGAACAGATTAATACAGAGAAAACAATCCACATACAATTACAGATAAACATCTTAATTCCACCCAAATAATCAATATATTTAACAAATCAAATCAAACAAAAATGTATAACTACGTAAAAACATTTCAATCCCACCATCACTTAAAGTAAAATCTACTACCCATTTAACAAACAAAAATTAAAAAATAGTGAAGTCGAAGTTGCAGAAGTCCAAAAAGGCAGTCACCGAAATCTTTTTCCTTTCTAAAGTCCAGAGGGCAGAAACAGAATCAACTCTCACTTGATTCAGTTCAGAAATCCCAAAAGGAAAATATTCTGGCCTCAGAGCCTCTCACACCCTAGGGCCATAATCAAGTTAATACCATTTATAAGAGTACTTTCTGCAACCACAGTTCAATAATGTAGGTTGGATAAAATAATAAATGAAATTTAGGGTACTCTTCCCACCCAGTCCAAACTGAAGTAATGCTCAAAACTTGAAAATCTGGATCGAAGTTTGCCACAGTTCACGTTTTGCTGTAGAATTTTCCCGACACAGCCATTCTTGAGAGAATAGGTCAAAAAGTCAATCTGCCAAACTCCGACCTACCCCGAAGCTGATAATAGAGTCAAGGAAACACCTCCACCAAAACTACCAGAGCCATCCGACCTTAGACAGGCAGCTCGCGGTAGCTCAAAGGGGACTAGCCAGATGCACACCCTTCAGTCGGCACCCCATCCCCCATAGAGGAGCTCCCAGACCCACTACCAACCCCAGGGCAAGTCGGTCCAGCTTGCCAATTCACCGCAGAATGGCAAAAGAATCCTTCGCAGCACACACAAAGTCACTGAGGTGATGACTCTTTCCACAGCTCACGTTATTCCTCCGGCTAAAATACCAAACCACTTTCCAGCCGGAATCAGTCAATCAAATACCAGAAGTCGGTTAAATCAAGCAGACAGTTTGGTAATAGTGAGGCGGTACTCCCAAACAGCCAGTTCGACACTAAGGCAGTACTCCCAGGACACCTGCCTCTATCATAGCCCGATTCCAGCAATCCTCACAATTCCGACCATAGATGGTTTAATGGGTGCTTCATAGAATATCTGATGCCACAACAGATAGGTAGACTGGCAGGTCGAAATCCACATATACCGCAACACAAAACACCCAATGCTGGCATTAAAAACAATTAGCATATCTAGGACCGCATCCAATGCCGACATTAAAAGTGGTTAGCGTCCTCAGGACTGTTGGTCGAACAAACAAACGCGACCGTGGTTCACCGTATTCCCGTATTTGGAATTCAGCACAATTCGACGACACTACAAAAATAAATAATTTAGAATAAAATTAAATAAAATAACTAAGCTACAAAAAATTACAAATAACTGCGGTAACTGCTACAGCGTGGCAGCCATCTTGGGATGGATGAGTTCATTATTTTGGTGGACAGCCAGGTTTCCGTGAGGCAGATGACATCGGGCCTATGCTGGGTGACCCAAGCCTGGAAGACAGTGAACTTAGACAGGAGGCTGCATATGTTCAGAGATGCAATCTTAATATGCCCCTGTTTCCCATTGCTTCTTCCCCAAGCGGGCGCTGGCCCTGGGTTAGGGTGGATGTTCCCAGAGAGCAGCAGGAGGATTAGAACCAACTTTTTTGATGAGATACTGTTGGTGTAGAATAGCACTTTTTTCCTGAGTTGTACAGAATTAGGGTGCCTTGGTTAGAAGGGTAGTGTGACGATTACCGACAGGGTAGAGTAGTGACAGTTTGATGCCCTCTTCGGTGGCTGTTTCCTGCATGTGATGCAGAGCAAATTGGGGGGGTTTTATCAGTGTGTGAGACCTTAGTGGTACCTGCAGGATGCCAGAGTGGATGGCTCATTATCGGTGCATGCTAGTCTAGGACATAGCAGGAGGTTATGGGGGAGCTTGGAGGCACATCAATTAGTATTATTAGCAGTGTAGCAGCTAGCATGGTTAGTGTCTGCATTGTGCTCATGCAGACTAAAGGGTTAACAAGAGTGAAAGAACAGATATGTAATCTGCACTAAGTAAGTAGAACACAATGGGACAGTGAGGCTTATGTTGCCAATGCTATAACAAGCAAATGGGGAAAAAAAAAAGGAGAGAAGGAAAACATGCCCAGCCAATGTCCAATCGTGTGACCTAGGCTGACTGTAAATGTATGTGCCCACCTTGGGTGGGTGGGGGGAACTGCACAAGAGGGTAACAATAAAATAGAAGCAGTCCAAGCAGGTCATGTAAAGCAGGAACACAAATTACTAAAGCTAAGTTCTATACTGCACAGGAAAAAATGAAGCTGTAGAGGGGCTGTATGATGAGTTACTATAAGCGCAGTAAGCACTGGAGAGCAGTGGGGGCGAATCAGGAGGATGGTGCAAAATTCAAAAGGTGAGCAGCGCAGCTGTTATTTGCATACCTTCAGGCTCCAGGGGTAACTGGGTGGGTGGCTGGCTGCAGTGGGAGGTCGTTTGTCCACAGAGTGTGGATCTTCAGGGAGCCCTTATTAGGGGCTGCACTTGGCCAAGAGTCCTAAGGGCGAAAGGGAAAACAAATCAGAAGTGGAACCACTTAACTGGCAGCAGGACTAATCACTAGTCAGGGAGGGTTCCAACAAAGAGGGATGTTAATGGGAGGGAGGTTGCAGAAGAAGGCTGTAGGAACATTCAAACATGAGGCAGAGAATAATTTAGCAGGCTCCGAGTTACAGAGAGAAGTTTTAAATTCGGAGCAGCAGCCACGCGGTAGTTTGAATGGGAGTAGAGTTTGGAGGGGTTGGGGGGATGAGGAAGAAACATAGACTTTGATGGCAGATAAGGACCACTTGGCCCACCCAGTCTGCCCATTTCACTACCTACTGGATAAGCTGCAGAGTCTAGTTAACCAACAGCCTACTTCCTGCCACCCCCCACTACAATTGCCCTATGTCTGTCCCATGCATGTTTGAATTCCCCCCTGTTTTAGACCCAACAACCTCCCCAGGAAGGCGGTTCCATGCATCCACCACACTCTCCATGAAAAATAATTTCCTCCATTACCCCTGAGCCATCCCCCATCTTTAAATTGTGCCCCTTCTTTACATCTCTTTTTCTGAAAGATGCTACCCTCCTGGACTTTGTTGATTCCCTTGAGGTATTGGAACGTTTCTATCATGTCCCCCGTCCCTCCTTTCATCAAGGGTATACATATTAAAAAGCGCTTTCAGTCTCTCTTCTATGATTTCGATGCAGACCCTGCACCATTTAGTTGCCCTCCTCTGGACTGCTTCCATCCTGTCTATGTCCTTGCGTAGATGAGGTCTCCAAAACTGCACACAGTACTCCAGATGGGGTCTCACCAACTGTCTGTACAGAGTGATAACCACTTCCCTTTTTCTACTTGTGATGCCCCTTCCTATGCATCCCAGTATCCTCCTGGCTATCCTTACTGACTTCTCACATTGCTTACCAACCTTTAGATCATCTGATATGACTACCCTCAGGTCCCGTTCCATTTTTGTTGTTGTTAGTACCTCCCCTACTATTGTGTACTCTTCTCCTGGGTTTTTGTTTCCCAGGTGCATTACTTTGCACTTCCGTGCATTGAATCTGTTGCCATATGTCTGACCATTCCTCCAACCTTGCCAAGTCCCTTCTCATCCTTTCTAACCCCCCTTGTGTATCAACTCTGTTACAGATCTTTGTGTCATCTGCAAAGAGGCATACCTTCCCTCAGACCCTCTGCAATGTCACCTATAAAGATGTTAAAGAGGACTGGACCCAGTACTGAGCCCTGAGGTACTCCACTAGTGACCCCTTTCTTCAGAATGTGTTCCATTCACTATTACCTTCTGTGTCCTGTTGTGCAGCCAGTTTGATACCCAGGCTACCACCCTGGGACCCACTCCCAGGCTGGCTAACTTGATTATTAATCTTTTGTGTGGGACTGTGTCAAATGCCTTGCTAAAGTCTAGGTAGGCCATATCCACAGCCTCTCCCTGGTCTATTACTTTGGTCACCCAGTCAAAGAAATCTATTAGATTCGTCTGACATGACCTTCCTGCTGTAAATCCATGCTGCTTTGGACCTGTGCCCCGCTGGCCTCTAGGTACTCAACAATTCTTTCTTTCAGAAGTGATTCCATCATTTTCCCTACCACTGAGGTCAAACTTACAGGTCTGTAGTTTCCTGCTTCTGCCTTGCTCCCACTTTTGTGAAGGGGAATCACATCTGCCCTCCTCTAGTCCTCAGGTACCACCCCATCCTCCATGATTTGTTAAAAAGTGTGGTCAGTGGTGTCACTAGGTCCTCCCTTAGTTCTTTTAGGATTCTGGGGTGAATCCCATCAGGCCCCATTGCTTTGTCCACCTTGAGTTTTAGGAGTTCTTTCAGGACTCTTTCTTCTGTAAATGGACTGGTGTCAACCCCCCTACCCAGAGTGCTTCTATTGTCTGGTTTAGGTAACTCCTCCTCATCTTCTTTTGTGAATACTGAGCAAAAAGTATTCATTCAGTATCTCTGCCTTTTCACTGTCTCCCTCTGCCCACCTCCCCTCTCCCTTATTAATCTTCACTATTCCTCCCTTAACCTTTCTATGCTCCCTACTGTAAGAAGAGGGAGAGAGACAGGTTACATGACAGAGCAGATGATGAAGGAGAAATGGACTTAGCAGAAGCATACTGGGCACAATTATACACTTTGATAAAATTAATAAGATAGTGTATTCTCCATTTTTCACGTAAGGGACAGTGGAATACAACATGGAAGAGATTCTCTTCATTGCCTTTTTTGCAAAAACACTTAAAATTCTCTGAGTTATTATGATTTCTAGAAAATCTATTTCCTACATGTTTCAAAGGAATAGACTCAAATTCACCATGTGTTAATAGCTGCCTTTCCTTTGGTAATAATATCAATAATAAATGTGGTTCGGACTTCCAGTTCCGGTATGACTTTGTGAACAGCTTAACTGATTAGCTCCTGCCTCCTACATCCTAAAAAATGAGCAATCTTCTTAAAATAACTAAAGGAAAATTAAGAAAACCAACCTAATACTGCTCTGGAGTATAACCTTGCCATGGCTAAAGTGTCACGGAACCAATTCCTCCCGACTGCAGAGAGTAATGACACAGAGGACTTACACTCCGATGATGGAGAGGTCTGCCCTAGACATTCCCAGGGCCCCGACAGAAAACCACAAAAAGCCAAGCCACTTAAGAGGGTGACGGAATCCTCCACCGACACCATACTGCAGGCTATTGCGGATTTTAGAGGCGAGGTACGTGACTCTCTAAAAGAATTGAGGAGCGAATTGGCCCATCTGGAGTCCCGATTATCAGAAGCCGACCGCCAGATCTCCAGTAACTCCACGCGGCTAGACGCTCTCAAGGATGCAATAAAATCTATCCTCTCGGAACAGATCTCATCTCAATGCACCAGGAAGATGCTGAAAATAGGAGCCAGCGGCGCAACATTAGGATAATTGGCATCCCAGAGGGTGGGGAAGGCTCTGATCCACGAGCCTTCTCAGACTACCTGCTATGCATGGCCTTGGCTCTTGAGCCCAACTTCCAGCTCGAAATAGAGAGGGCGCGTTGAACCCTAGGCCCCAAGCCCACGCGACCCGATGCCAGGCCACGATCTTTCTTGATAAGGTTCCTTAGTTACCAAATAAAGGAATCCCTCCTTATAAAGGCATGGCAAAAGGGGAAAATTAAATGGGGTCAGTCCCAACTCCTTTTTGACAACGATTATGCGCCACTTACACAGCGACAGTGAAGGGAGTACGGCCCACTGTTTCCACACCTCAAAGCCAAACAAATTAAGTTTAAAACTCCCTATCCCATGAAGCTTGTTGTCCACTTAACCTCTGGTACACAGATCTATTCCTCAGCCTCTGAAGCAGCTCGTGAACTACAAGCAAGAGGTGTAATTTCAGAACAAGTAAGAGAATCCTTGGTCCAGCGCTCCGTGAAACCCCCAGGACAGAAGAAGCATCAAGAACCTCCTACCTCCGTGTTGATCCCAGAACTTATACAACAGCTCCAGCAGTTCCGAAATTAGAATAAATGAGCGCTGTCAAACGGAACATTTGGACTGATTAAGAGACAATGGTGAGGTAACGGTGTAATAGGGAGGGACTGTTGTAGTTCGAGTGGGGCTGGATGGGGGGGGGTTGAGGACCTGGGGGATAGCCTGTCCCGGAGCGGTCTTTGAGGTATACTGTGGGGAGGGAGTATGTGTTTCGTGCTGGATTGCCCTCTGAGACGCTGATTCCTATCCCCACAGCCTTAAGTGATCTCCTGGATGGTGGGGACTTCTCCCTTACTCGGGACTTGCACGTTACAGGCCGCGATCCGGGCGGGTGGTTCCTTGGGGCCTCCTTCCCCTTCCACTCTGTCCCCATTATCTGAGCTCCATTCCCTGGTAGCTTGCCTTTCCCTGGAGTCGCTCCATGTTTCCTCCCCTCTAGTGTATGGGGCAGTTTCGAAAGGACAGTAGAACCCTGATCTTACGATGTGCTGAACGAGGGTTCCATTCAACAGTCCAGGATGCTGAGAAGAGATAGCGACTTAGGCTGCAAGAATTGTTCCCTTTCGTGTGGGGGTGGGCGACTTGATGAATAGCTCGGCCAGGCACGGTTATGGCGGTGTGATGGGTGAAGGATGTCCGTGTTATGCCCTGGGGATACCCATGGTTCATGTACTTCCACCCTTGCGGCCTTCAGTGATTCCCGGTTGTAGGGACTTCCTTACTCGGGATCTGCTGGATTCGCTTGCCATGACTCTGGCTGCCGGTTTGTTGGGTCCCCGATGCCCCCATCCCTGCAGTCTGGGTTTCAAAATAAATAATTTTTTTTCCTTCTATTATGTAGTGGCTCTCACCCCTCCTGAAGCTGCTCCTCGGATCCTGTCCTCTCTAAACCGATGAATTTTTGAGAGGAAGGCTGTTTGGTTGCTCCACGAGCTCAACCTCATTTTGGACTCCACTATTCATGAAATTTGGATGGCCAGGGAGGTGGGGGGAGTGGGTCTGGTTGATCGGAGGAAGGGGGAGGTATCTTTGGGTGGTGTGGGAGCTGGGGGGAAGGGTACATATTCACTAATCTTGATGCTGTATTCACCCGGGCATAACTGCCTCAGATAGCAGATATTCCACTTTAGGAGTGGTGGCTGATGCTGGAAGGGCGGTTAAGATACTGGGACTTTCAGAACTGACCAGACCCATTGTGGTCTAATGGCGGGCCGGGGGAGTGGTGCCCTACAGGGTCAGTCCCCCCCCGATGCACTACCTTTGCTGCGCGAGTTCACCGGCCCTGGCCGAGCCTTTCTCTCCCAGCTGTGGCTTGCCCTTTCATTTTGCTGCATCCTTCCCTCGCTCTAACCCAGAATGGTTAGCAACCATGGGATCAGGCTGATTTGCAGGGGCCGCCTGACTGACCTGGCCCCCCCCCCGGGGATGACTCAAACTGATTGATCTCCAGGTCTTGACCCTCCCTGGGCTCTATTGCTTCACTGGGGGTCTGGGCATCCTGTCGTGCGGTGCACCTTACGGGTTGGGGGGGTCCCATAGATCCCTTGCTCTTTATTTAGGGGGTGCCCCTCTCTGGGGTGAGTAATAGAGGCCCCTTCTGGTCCGGAATTGGACCCTCCTCTTTGATCCTCGAGCCACATTTTGGGCCGTGATGGTTGACCTTGCCTTCCACCCATCATTTAGCATGGAACCCTCCACTTGGTGGGGGGGAGGGTAGGATATTCGGGACTTCCCCCGTCGATTATCCCATAGTCCTCCTGTCTGTGTGTGTAGTGGGGTGGGGGCCGGCCCCCCCTTCCTTTTGGGTGCACCTTCCCTTCCGGCTTTCCTGATCCATGTCATTTGTGGACCCCTAGCCCAAGGGAATTTAATATAGTTGGATGGACGATATGCACTCACATCCAATACAGGCCCCCGGGAGTGGGGAAAGTTCCAGATCCATGTATTGGGTGACCATGCTCTGTTGGATGGGGGGGGTGGGCAGTCAGATCACTTTCCTTGAGGGGTTCTGGGGAACAATTCCCCCCCCCTTTCATGAGGGTCTAGCGGAGGGGGTCGGGGAGTGGAGCGGGTCTCTGCCTCCCCTTTTTCTCTCTCTCTCTCTCTTCTCTTCCCTTTCCTGCACCCCCGATTCTTTCACCTCCCTATCTACAACTCCCTGATGCTTGGGATATATATCCCTTCGGTCAAACCCAGGTTGCAGCAGCCCTGGAGCTGCGCTTAGAAGACTTCCAACTCTGGCTACACTTCCTTGATATCCATGATTATGTTCTTAAACTGTGGGGACCCACCTGATCTCCCCTCCTTCCCCACCCTTTTTTTTTCCTCTCTTTCTTCCTTCCCTCTCCTAAAGGGAAGGGATACATAAGGGTCCTGGAGAAGATTAGGCTTTTTCCCTTTCCCCCATCAAGAACTCCTATGATATCCTCCTCTCTTAAACCCCATTATATAGCCTACCATCTTTGTTCTAGGCAGTGAGCTAATTTGTAGCTCTATCTTTCACCTTTCCTTCACAAGGTAGAAACCGAACCACCTTAGGAGTGGTCTTGATACCGCTCCCTTAGGGGCTCTGTTCCTGTTCCTGAAAATTATCTATTCGGGTCCAGGTTAAGAACCCCTTCTCCACCGGGGTCTAGTTAGACCCTCCAGTAAGAAGAACCCACGAGTAGCTCTAGATGAGCTCCTTCCACTTGGAAGTCATGTTGTACATAGGTTCATCTCCTGACGAAACCTTAAACCAATACTATCCCTTATCACAGAAGAAAACTAGGGGGACAAGTTGTTGGTTTTGTATAACTTTGTAGATAGTTTTACTATCCTGTTTGTGTAGGTGCCAGAGTTGCCAACGGGGGGGATAAGGGTGGAAAAATTTTTTTATTTATTTAGCTTTTGTTGACCGGGTAAGTGCACTAGACAAATCCTGCCTATTTTCAGGCACGACCCGGGGGAGGGGGATACAGATGAATGCCAACTGATCTTGAACCAGATTAAGCTGTTGGTGGTATTTTAGTGAATGAGGGAAATTTGGCCAGGACACCGGGGAAATTCCCCTACTCTTTTCGATAAGTGCCATGGGATCTTTAACATCCACCTGAGCTACCACCAATCCAGGCAGATGGGACCTCGGTTTAACGTCTCATCCGAAAGACGGACTTAACTACACAGTGGTCTGGTTTTTTTGTACACAAAGTTTATTGACAAGAAGATGCATTAATCTCGTGATAAACTGGATGAAGCCTAGGGTTAACCCTCTCGGGGGGGTAGCGTGGTCCGGGTCTTCCCCTCCATCTTCTTCCTGGAGAGGAGACAGATAATTAACAATAACTTTTCTTATAGAAATGCCTATGCTTAATCCTGTAAAGGTTTTTTCCCACAATATAAACGAGATACATGACCCAATTAAGCAGGCTAGACTTATGCAGTGCCTATCTAAACAATCCTCAGACTTAATTTTTCTACAAGAAACTCATCTCTCGGAGGCTGAACACCTCAAATTGAAATGGGGGGGGAGATACAGAGTTGTGGCCTCATCTCACCCTAGGGGCAGAAAAAGAGGCACGGTAATCCTTATTCCTAGAAACACGCATTTGGAAATTCAACAAACACACATTGATCCCAGTGGATGAGTACGTAATTGTGCAGGCTTTGCTATTTGGCAAACAGGAACCCTAGCCAACGTATACTTCCCCCCCGCTACCACCCTTCCGGTATACAAACGCTTCATCTCCGTCCTTCTATCCAACTTGAAAGGCCAACTGATTTTGTGTGGCTACCTTAATTTGACCCTATCCCCTCAGCTGGATTGTTCAAAACCCTTTAACCATAGAAACAATAATACAGCTAGACAAATTAAGAAGTCTATTGAACACTTAGGCCTGGTCGATGTATGGCGTGGAATTTTTCCCTCTGATCCAGGATACACCTATTACTCCCCTAGATTTAATACCTACTCAAGGTTGGACTACTTCCTGACCACTTATGAGCATCTATCTCTTGTCCAGGACATCAGTATAGGCCAAAAAATTTTATCGGATCATCACCTGTTAATCATCTCACTTGACCTGGGTAGGGAGGGGAAGAGATCACTTTGGAGACTCAACCCGATGTTTTTGTCAGACCAAGACCTTGTAGACTCCCTGTCATCTAAAATTTCCAGATTTTTTTACAGAAAACTACGACCCCTCTATATCCCAAGCAATGCTGTGGGATGCTATGAAAGCAACTATCCGGGGGGGGGGGGACTGATAGCATTCTCCTCTAGAAAAAACAAGGAAAGAGACCCAGAATATCACAGATTATCTAACCAACTTAAAAATTTTCAGCTGCTCTATAGAAAAGGAGATACAGATCTTCAACTCTTGATTAGAAACACGAAAGCAGACCTCCAGAAAATAATAGAAAAAATTTGACAGTTCCTGTACTACTTACGTCAAACTATACATGAGGGTGGTCCCAAGAGTGTTAAAAACCTAACTCGTAGGCTAAGGAACAGCAAGAAATCCTCAACAATTCTCCGTCTCAGAAACCCTCTGTCGGGACAAACCCATCATACCACTGCCCACATTCAAAAGGCCTTCACGGACTAGTATGCCAAACTTTATTCCCCTCCTAAAACATTAAAGTACTTAGAAACCACGCAATTTTTGGCCCAAGCTAATCTCCCAACCCTCACCCCCGGCAAATTAATTCTCTAATTGCTCCGATCTCAGTATTGGAGATAGAAGAGGCAATTAATAATACTAAGTCGGGAAAATGCCCGGGTCCGGATGGATTTATCCCAGAGTGGTATAAAAAGTTTAAAAAAGACTCAATCCCCAAATTGCATGCTCTCTTTAATGACATATCTCAGGAAGGGAACCCGGCCCCCCCCCATGGGAATACACTACAATAGCCCAAATATTAAAACCCAACAAGGACCCTACTGACCCCAAATCTTATAGACCAATCTCTATCCTAAATGTTGATTACAAATTTACATGGCCATACTATCCACTAGACTAGAAAATATAATCCCCAAAATAATCCACGCTGACCAAAATGGAGTTGTTAAAAGCAGGAACACTATGGATAGTATACCAAGAGTTCTGCTGTTACAAGAATTTGTTCGGTCCAGGCAAATCCCAGCGGTCTTCATAAGTCTAGACGCGGAGAAGGCCTTCGATCGGGTCTCATGGCCCTTTTTATGGGAGACACTTAAAACATTTAATTTCTCACCACAATTCATTGCATGCTTAGAAAAATTATATGTTTCCCCTAAAGCTTATCTTAGAGTGAATGGTTCCCTTCCCCCACCATTAGCCCGTGGGACTAGGCAAGGTTGCCCTTTATCCCCCTATCTTTTTGCACTGTTTATAGAACCCTTGGCTGCCTGCCTCTGAAACCCCCTCGGTGGAAGGTATTCTGATTGCTCAAACAGAATACAAAGTGGGGTTATTTGCTGATGATATCATGTTAACTCTATTATCCCCTTCACAATCGATCTGATCAACATGGAAAGTACTCACACAGTTTGAGAAACTAGCAGAGTTCAAGTTAAACATAAATAAAACCGAGATACTAACCTTCAACTACTCTCCCCTTCCCAGATTAAAAAGACTTTTCCCTTTAAATGGAAGACAACTAAAATAAAATATCTGGGTGTCCACCTTCCCTTTGACCCCGGAGTCATCGAGTTATCTAATTTTGAGCCTCTCACAGTTCAGATACAAACAGACCTGAATAGGTGTTCCACATTCTGTACCTCCTTACATCAAAAAATCTTAGCAATTAGCACTAACATTCTTCCATAAATTCTCTATCTACTTCAGACTATCCCTTATTTCCCCTCTAAATTTTATTTTACATCCTGGAATAAAATCATCCAAAACTTTATTTGGGGGAAAAACCGTCCCAGAATTAGATTAACCATTCTTAAATTATCCCTTAAACAAGGCAGTCTGAATCTCCCAGACTTCCACCTATATGCACAGGCGGCATTCCTAAGAACCCTAATATTATGGCTCACGGCCTCATATAATTCCCCTTGGAAGTCCACAGAATTCCAACTCAATGACTTACACAACATAAAGAAGATACTGTTTTCCACAGACGGTAACTCCCTAAACCCTTCTTCTTTAATGGGTATTACAGCTCAAACCTATAAGCTTTGGAAACAACTAAGAAAAGCAGGCCCTATTCAACAAATATTTGAACACTGTAAATTAATTTCACAAGACAAAAAGTTCATCCCCAACTATATGGACCAAGTCTTTTCCAGATGTCACGCACTAGGCCTATCACACATATATCAGTTTCTTTCCCCCGAAGGTATTATTCCCTTTGATAAGCTCCAATCTCAATTTTCTCTAAGGTCCTCTGACCTTTTTCGCTATTTTCAAATTCAAAACCATCTCCATCGCAACAATATAATACCCCCTAGAATACCTACCCCTATGCCGAAATTGCTTAAACTATTCATTGATGCGAGTAAGGGGAGACTGGGAACCCATCTAATTGGCTTAATATACACAGAATTACGATCCAGTCTCCCTAACGCTACAATCCTAACTTTGTTCTCCTGGAATAAAGACCTGCAATGACAAATCTCTTCAGACTCATGGTTAAAAACAACACTAGTTGAGATAAAATCTACCTTATCTCCGTACTGGAGAGAATTTGCATGGAAATGTTGCTCTAGATATTTTAGAGCCCCCTCAGTCCTAATGAAATATCTCCCGGACACATTTGGAAGGTGCTGGAGAAAGTGTGGGTGTCCCCGGGCCACCCTCTCGCATGTTTTTTGGACCTGCCCATATCTCATGCCTTTCTGGCTAACTTTTCAAAATGAACTAACCACTCTGTTATCGGAACCAGTTGAACTAACCGCCAACAAATTCCTCTTGGGGGTCTACCCGGATTATGCTCCCCTCTGGGAGAAGACCATACTCCCAATATGTTTCGTGGCTGCAAAGAAAGCGATCACAAGATGTTGGATGAGACCACGTATTCCTTCACTACAAAACTGGAGACAAATAATGTCTGAAATTTATAAAGCTGAGACTTTTAATCTAGAACTACGAGGATGTTCCATCCTTCAAGCGCGAAAGTGGAATCAGTGGACTCAACATATTACCTCTCTGAATTTAGATTTCACCCTTTAACCTCATTAGGACAAAATATGGGGCATTCAATTGTGTAATATCCCTGCTTTATAATATCTCCCTGTCCAGCACTAGACCCATGGCTTCATCTATTAGGTAATCGAATGCATTTAAATACACCAGATACAACAGTGAACGTCTTTCGTTATTTTTCCTGTTAAATGATAATCACATGTTAGTAACCATACTGTACATCATATGAATCTATCTGAAATTTGCTCTGTCCACTGTGTAGTTGACAGAAAACTACTGAATAAAAAGACATTTTTATAAAAATTATAAATGTGGTTCACATCCATGTAAATATTTATAGGCAGCATATTTGAGTCAGTTTAGAGATTCCTATATTTGATAAATCCCTTTCCATCTTATGCATCTACCATTTGCAGAGAAGTCAATGTTAGACTGGGGTTAGCATATTGTGCCAGTCGTACCCTTACCCCATCTGCCTGAATGGCTGTAGCTAGGAGCATCCTACTCCCCAAACTTACATATGACCTTCCTGTCTTCTCAAAATTCCCTAATCATATTCTAGGCACTAACAGGATGTGGCATATAATATATCGTATCTGCCCTAGCCAGTAATCAGCTTGCTCACCACTGTACACTATACTCCAAACTGGGATGGCTGTCCCCTGCTGGTCAGCAGGATCTTACCCTTGGGGGTATCATTTATAGTCACTCCTATCTATTGAGCTTGTTGAAAATTACAGACCAATATCCATTGTTTGCATGCTAAGTAAAGTGTTAGAGAGGATTTGTATACCAGCAGGTCCAGGAATATGTTGAACGAAACAATTTACTAACTGAACGACAACATGGTTTTAGAAAAATCGTGGTACCAACATGGCCCAGATTAGGCTTACTGGGGATATCTTCACAGCTCTAGATGATGGCCTTCCAACTGGTGCAGTCTTTATAGACCTCACCAAGGCATTTGACTTGGTGAATCATCATCAGTTTATCACTAAACCAACATCTCTTGGTCTTGATCATGTGTCTACTCAATGGTTCATGGACTACTTTGATGGCAGATCACAAACTGTTAGATGGCATGGAGCTATGTCCAACAAACACCCTATCATGGACAGTGCCCCTCAGGGTTCGATACTGGGACCACTCCTGTTTTCCCTACTAAGTAATGATTTGCCTCAACATTGTGGAGGGCCAAAGGTGACCTTTTATGCAGACGCTGCTGTGCTTTATAGGTCCTCCTGAGACACTGTCCAACTAAACAACCTTCTTGGCCAAGACCTTGGTCTACTTGAGAATTGGTTTCTTATTAATAAATTAGTTCTAAATAGTAAAAAGACCAAAGCAATGCTATTTGGTCCTAAAAGCCTGGGCCCAACCTGTTCACATTTATTGTCCCCAGCTCTTTCCAATGGCTCAAAAATTGAAGTGATCGATTGTATCAAATATTTAGGTGTATACTTAGACCAAGACTGCTCCTTTAAGGGCCACATCGACCATCTGACCAAGAAACTCAACCAAAAGTTAAGTTTATTATATCGCCTGAGCCCCTTCCTCACTCATGAATCCAAACTCAAGGTTTCCACTGGTACACTTCTTCCAACCTTGCTATATGGGGACCCTTTACTACATTCTATAAGAAGCTCTGAAATGCAAAGGCTAAAAGCACTGTATTGCAGGACAGGACGCTTTGTCGCAGGCGCGCCACCACGGGAGCATCACTGCAAGGTACTATTATCTCTAAGGTGGCGTTCTCTTGAGGGCAGATTATCATATCCCTCACTGTGCCTTGCCTTTAAGCTCCAGCAAAATGGTGCCCCTCCTAGCCTAATTAATACATTAGCTCCCAAAAAGAATGGGAGAACATGAAGATCCTCTGGCTGCCAGCTTCTCCAAGTCCCCAGTGCAAGGACTTCCCTAGGACTCCCGGTCCTATGCTGCCTTCATCCTTCCCATCTGGAATGGTCTCCCTAGCAGTCTCCAGGAATGTACCTCCCTTGGGGGCTTCAAGAAGGTCTTAAGGCCCACCTGTTGGAACTGAGTCTCTGCACCTGCTACCACTGAGAGTCAGCCAACTCCCTACTGCCATTCTAACCTCATTGGGACACCAATCTGACTGTGACTGTCTCGTGCATAATAGTACTTCCTTCTCCTGTTGATGTTGATTGTAATTAACCTGCCACTGTATCCTTGACTGGGTCAGTGTGTCTATATTGACTGTTAATTGTGAAATGACATGCATGTATTTTGTTATGTTTATAAATGTATATAATTAATTCCCGGTCACCCCTGAAAAAGGGACTGTTTCGGTCTCAGTGGGCCTACTCAGTCACCAACATTTAAATAAATACATTTATAGTGTCCTAAACAGCCACTCCCCCTCATCTCTAGCTTCTTACTTAGTGCAGTATAGAATTACTTACTTTCTTTGGTCCACAGACCATGACTTGCTTACTGTCCCTAGGACAAAAATCACGCTAGGAGAGACAGTATTTGCCATACCTACCCTGAAACTACGGAATACTGTCCCAACTAATATTAAACAGTGTACAACTGCATGTGGCTTCCGAAAATTGTTATGAAATCACCTAATATAGTTTTATGCCTGCTCCTGCCTCTAGACTTCAAAACAGGGGCCTTAATGGCAACCTGTTATCTAGACTTAATAGCACTTGTGTGTCTTAGGCCTCCTTTTTGACCTGTTTTGTGACCTATGTTGTTTCCTATACATTGGTTTACACTGATTTTTACACTATGTTTGCTCACACTAGCACTGATATTAGTGTCCTGGAATTCATAGGTATATGCAAGGCTCCAGATAAGATTTTTTGGGATGAGTACTTGTACTCCTCATTTTAAAAGTGAGGTGAGTAAAACCAAATTCAGATGCGTACAAATGTCTGGACAGAGTGGAGCAAGGAGTACATTTTAAAATCAATGGAGTGTTTTTCTAGATAAGAACTGATCAGGTGCCAACAATGCTAAAGATAATGTTGGCAGGTCGAAGTAATTTACTCACCAGTTTTAAAATATAGTGAGTAAAACAAAATTGGGATGGGTACAAGTGCTGTAAATCTGGAAACAAAGTTCCTTTTGAATCACCAAATATGTTATGAAGCACTATTCTTTGGAGCGTGGAGTATTTACAAATGCTGGGTGAGTATTGGTACTCATTAAAAAAAATTCTGAAGCGTATTTCCTAAAATGAGGTGAGTAAAATAGGTTGGTACTCCCCTTATCTGGAGCCCTGGGTATATATATATACTATTGTTTACATAATGTTCTTTGTATATAAATGTTTAATACAATGGTAATGGAATTTATATGTAAACGGATGTATTCTCCCAGATCGTGTCTGAAAACAGGCAAATGTTTGTCTAGCTCCCCTTACCGGGTAAACAAAAACTAAATAAATAAATAGTATGAGAATTATAATGGTTTTGAAATACAGAAACATAGAAAATGACGACAGAAAAAGATCAAAGGTTCATCAAGTTTGCTTGGAGTTCCCTATCTGCCTCAGGACCTACTGTCTATATGGGATTTTATCCCTCCTGGTCCACCCCCCCCCTCCCTACTACCACTGATCTGAGTAACCACCAAACCCTTCACTATGTCCCAGCCACACCTGAAACCATTTAATGTCTTGGCACGCCCACCACTTCCACTGGCAGTCTGTTCCACGGCTCCACCACCCTTTCCATACAACAGAACTTCCTCACATCCCTTTTAAATCTCCCCCTGCCAGTTTGCACTCATGACCTCAGGTTCCTGACTCTGTACTGCTTGTGACAGGGTAGACTAGGACCCTGTTCCATTTGTTATGGAGAAAGTGTTTCAATGCAAGGATCTATTCTGTTCTGTCCTTTTCTGTCTGGT
Source organism: Neoceratodus forsteri (assembly GCA_016271365.2). NCBI lineage: Eukaryota > Metazoa > Chordata > Ceratodontiformes > Ceratodontidae > Neoceratodus > Neoceratodus forsteri. The sequence goes on from JADMNL010000022.1 coordinate 495,770,467, forward strand.
TGCGCAACCAAATTTTCCTGTGAGACTTTGGACTTGATCAACCTGACAGGCTCACCGTTCTTTGCCTCTCACTGTCTCTGTTTTCTCTTGCTGTCTGTTTTTCCTCCCTTGCATATCTAGATCTACTGATATAGAAATATGTGCAAATCATTGTGTGGAAATATAACTGATATTGGGATCCCTTGTGTTTGGAAAATATATAGCATTACTGTTGAAATGCATACAGTTATAATTTGAGATGACTTTAAAAAGCTCTTGGAAGCTACAAGTTACCAGAGTTCAATTTTTAAGCCTTTTGCAAAAGCTGTGCAAAATGGGGCCTCAAGTCAAGAAGCACACTGTCTTCTAGCAGCTCCTGCCTGATATTTATAAAAACAGGATGCTTGCTAAGGATGGGGGTTGAAAGGACACTTATAAGAGCTAAGCTGCAACTGCAAAAGAGTTTAGAAGAAAAAGAGGCACCGAGACTCAAGGAACACTACTGTTTTTTCTCCTCTATACATAGTTATTATGAACAAGTTTTTTTTTCTGTTACTGCTTTTTTTATGTTACTGTTACTGTAAATAAATATTTTTGGTGAATTCTACAACTGCTCTTGGTTTTCCTATACTTCCTGACCTGTGCCTCGATGACAGATGGTTTTAGAAGTGGGATTTATGCTGTGCATACCCTAAGACAGTAGTTTTGTGCATGGGTACTAGACCTAGTACCAGGGAAGCACAGAGGAAGGTATGGATCATGCAGCAGCAAGTCCAGGAGTGGTTACCAGAAGAATGGCAGCCATACTAGCAGAGACAGAAGTCCAGTCTGAGATTGTACAGCCAGCACAAGTTATGGAAAAAGAACAGGTAGTGACAGAACCTGAAAGCCTGATGGACTTTTTCAAATGGTGGGCTGTACAACAAAAAGAGACTGAGAAGCAGAGAGAAAAAGAGATGCAGTGACAAGAGCAGCAGATGAGAGAAGAGACGCAGTGACAGGAGCAGCGACGGCTGGATGCCTTGCAAGCTATCAAAGGCAGAGGAGCTGGCACACATACAGATGAGCAACAAAATGCAAGCGACTTAAAAGCCATTAAACTTACAAAGTTGTGTCCTTCTGATGATACAGAGGCATCCTGACAACTTTTGAAAGAGTTGCCACAGCCTGCCAATGGCCACAGCAGCAATGGACAATCAGATTGGTACCCTACCTGACAGGGAAAGCCTAACTTACCTACAGCAATATGGACACTGCACAGTCAGAAAACTATGACCTGGTGAAAAGCGAAATCCTGAAAAAGGTATGACATCTCTGGAGAGACATACAGGCAGAGATTTCGATCGCTGAGGTACTATTCGGTTGACAATCCTCGAGAAGCCTTCACCCAATTCAGAGAACTTCTGATAAAATGGATCCAACCAGACAGTAAAACAGTCCCACAGATCATCAATACATTTGCCATGGAGCAATTCTTCAACATCTTGCCTACAGATGTGCACCTGTGGGTAAAGGAACACTGACCATAGAGTGGGGAAAAGGCTGTTTCTTTGGCCGAGTACTACCAAATGGCCAGACAGATGTCATAGTAGCGAGGTAACAGCCAAGCACCGGTAAGACACTCTTTTTCCCATTTAAACTCAAAGCCTGATAAGAACTCTGGTGGAGGGTAATAAATCTATGCCCAAAGACGTTATCTGCTATTACTGTAATAAGCCATCCATTTTACAAGAAACTGTCGTAGTAAGGAGAGTGGCACTGGAGCAGATTTGTCCTTGGCAAATTGGGGCAAGTACTTAACAGATGTGAAGGTGGAGAATGAGACTGTGAAGGGACGCTTCGTCTTCTTCTTACCGTTCTTTTTCACTCCTGTCATGGCCTGCGGAGCCTCTCTCAGGCATCCTGCCTGTTCCTGCCCCGTCTGAGGTCCTCTCGACCCTTAGCCTCCTCTCTCCCCCCCCTCCTCCTCCCACAGCCAGTACCCCCAGCTTAACCCCTCCAGGGTGAGGCCACCCTTCCTCTTTGGGCACTGTTCATAGTCAGACCCTGGCTGTGGGTGAGGGCCCGGGCGGAGGAATTAAGAGGGCGGGTGAGACGAATTCAGCAGTGGGTATGGAGGTCAGGTGCCATCGCCTACCCCACAGAGCTGGGTTTTTCTGTTTTTCTAGTGTCTTCCCCCCACCCTTTCATAGGCATCCCTGACACCATGCCCTCATCAGCCCGGGCTCACTCCCAAACCTGGGTCATCTGCGTGGTGCGAGGTGTGGCGTCCAGTGCCTCAACCCTCAGCACCACTAGGCCAGTGACTGTGAAGGGACTCACTGATTTGGGAAGCAGACAGACCCTAGTGCATGTTAAAGTGGTAGGAAAACACCAGGTACTGGTGTCATCTGCATCCATGGGGACACTCGATACTATCCCACCACCCAAGTGACTCTGACCGTTAAGGGTGTATTACACCAAATGAAAGTGGGGATAGTACCAAAGTTACCTGTACCTGTGATTACAGGAAATTACTTTCCAGGATTTACTGAGCTGATCAAAGAGGGAGTAAATCCTGATGTTTCAACAGCTGTGGTGACAAGAGCTCAGGCAAAGAAATTTCAGATGGTGAGGACACTTTTCCTTTCAAAGATTTTGATTCAGACTTGTCTGAGCACAGCTCCAAGATCCAGAAATCCAGGAAAGAAAGATGATGCCTGAAGAAACTGTGGCAACAAATGACTGATGGACATAAAGGGTTAACATATGAAAATGCTGAAACTAAATTGATAATTGATTGTGATTTTCTTTTAGAACAAGCTAACAATGTTTCTCTCCAGGGTTATTTTAAGCAGCTGGGGGTGAAACCAAAACAGGGTGGACCAATGTTTAAAAAATGTAACGGGTTACTGTACAGAGTTTGGGTTAAACCTCAGAAACAGGAACAGACAGAACAATTAGTTATACCACAGAAGTATAGAACCGAGTTATTACAGATAGGACATGATAGTCCTATGACTGGTCATTCAGGGAGGGATCACACCCTTGCCAGATTGCTGTATAGATTTTACTGGCCTGGAATTCATGAAGATGTTGCTACCTATTGTAATTCCTGTACTGAGTGTCAGAAAGTAGCCACAGTCACTAGAAAAGACGAGGTGCCCCTTGTGCCCCTACCCTTGACAGACGTGCCTTTTTAGAGAATTGCAATGGATGTGGTTGGTCCTTTAGACAAAAGTAAAAAGGATAATAGATTTATCCTGGTAGTATGCGACTATGCTACTCGATACCCAGAGGCAGTTCCAATGCGTACTGTTACAGCCTCAAAAGTGGCAGCAGAGCTTGCCAAAATTTTCAGCTGAGTGGGCATACCTAAAGAAATTATTACTGATCAGGGTAGTAATCTTGGTGCTGCATTGCTTAAGGAGCTGTACAGACTGCTAGGTATCACTGCCATAAGAACCTCCCCCTATCACCCTCAGACAGATGGTCTTGTTGAGCATTTTAACCAAACCCTAAAACGCATGTTAAAAAGTTTATAAAAGGGGAAGGGAAAGAGTGGGACCAATACTTGCATTACCTACTTTTTGCTTACAGAGAAGTGCCACTGGCATCAACAGGGTTTTCACGATTTGAAATGCTGTATGGTAGGCAGCCAAGAGGTCCACTGGATGTGATAAAAGAAACGCGGGAAACAATCTATAACATCTTATATGTGTGCCCTAAGAAAGAAGCTGGCAAAATATGTTGAAATTGCCCATAGTAATCAGGAAGAGGCTCAAAACCATCAGAAGGTGTATTATGACCATGGAGTAAAAGAAAAAGTTTTTGAGCCAAGTGAAAAGGTTTTGCTACCCACAACAGAAAATAAACTATTAATGAAGTGGCAAGGGCCTTATAAAGTTCTTAGACGTACCGCCACTGTTAACTACGAGACTGAGACCCCTGACAGGAAAAATCCTACTAAGATATACCATGCTAACCTCAAGAAATTGGTTGAAAAAATGCCAAAAGCTGCTTTGCTAGTTTCACCTGAAACTGATAAGGAAGCTATTGATGCAGCTTATGATAGACTGGAACAAACTGTAAATGCTAATGCTGTAAAGGTGAATGTTTCCTTAACCTCAGAACAAACTGCAGACATTTGTAATGTGCTAAAGACATTTAACGGTACTTTTACCATGGTACCAGGCTGAACAAAAGGGGTTGAGCACGTAATAGTGACAAGGAATGCTCGTCCTATTAGGCAAAAGACATACAGGTTGCCAGAGCAGTTAAGAGCTGATGTGGTTAAGGAAATACAAAAAATGAAAGAACTGGGTATCACAGAAGAGTCGAGGAGTGCTTGGTCATCTCCCATGGTAATTGTAAACAAAAAAGAAGGGGGTGTTAGAATCTGCCTTGATTTTAGGAAACTTAATCAAGTGTCAGAATTTGACCTTTATCCTATGCCCATAGATGATTTGGTGGACAGACTGGGGAGTGCAAAGTATATCAGTACCCTCGATCTTATCAAGTGTTACTGGCAAATACCTTTAGCTAAAGAATCCAGACATAAAACTGCATTTGCCACCCCTATAGGATTCTATCAGTTCACCACCGTGCCCTGTGGTTTACATGGTGCGCCAGCTACATTCAAGCAGTACATGGATGTAATTTTATCCCCTCACACTGGCTGTTGTGCTGCATACCTGGAAGATGTTGTGGTGTACCTGTCAGTTTGACCTCAGTGGTAGGGAAAATGATGGAATCATTTCTGAAGAAAATAACTGTTGAGTACCTAGAGGCCAGTGGGGCACAGGACCCAAGGCAGCATGGATTCACAGCAGGAAGGTCAAATCAGATGAATCTAATTGATTTCTTTGACTGGGTGACCAAAGTAGTAAACCAGGGAGGGGCTGTGGACATGGCCTACCTAGACTTTAGCAAGGCATCTGACACAGTCCCACACAAAAGACTAATAAACAAATTAGCCATCCTAGGAGTGGGTCCCAGGGTGGTAGCCTGGGTAAAACATTGGCTGGACAACAGGACACAGAGGGTAATAGTAAACGAAGTCCACAGTGAAGAAAGGGGGGTTACTAGTGGTGTACCGCAGGGTTCAGTACTGGGTCTGCTCCTTTTTAATGTCTTTATAAGTGATATTGCAGAGGGACTGGAAGGAAAAGCATGTCTCTTTGCAGACGACGCAAAGATCTGCAACAGGGCTGATACACAAGGTGGGGTGGAAAAGATGAGAAGGGACTTGGCAAGGCTGGTGGAATGGTCAAATGTATGGCAGCTTAGATTCAATGCAAAGAAGTGCAAAGTAATGCACCTGGGAAACAAAAACCCAGGAGAAGAGTACACAATGGGGGGTGAGATACAGACAACAATAAAAATGGAAAGGGACCTGGGGTAGTTATATCAGATGACCTAAAGGTGGGCAAGCAATGTGAGGCAGCAGTAAGGAGGACTAGGAGATACTGGGATGCATAGGAGTGGCATCCCAAGTAAAAACAGGAAGTTGTTATCCCTCTGTACAGACAGTTGGTGAGACCCCATCTGGAGTACTGCGTGCAGTTCTGGAGACTCCATCTCCGCAAAGACATAGACAGGGTGGAGGCTGTCCAAAGGAGGGCAACCAAAATGGTGCAGCATCTGCACCAGAAGACATATGAAGAGAGACTAAAGGAGCTTAATATGTATACCCTTGCAGGAAAGGAGGGAGAGGGGGGACATGATAGAAACTTTCAAGTACCTCAGTGGAATCAACAAAGTCCAAGAGGGTAGCACCTTTCAGAAAAAGAGATGTGCAAGAACAAGGGGGCACAATTTGAAGATAGAGGGGGGATGGCTCAGAGGTAATGTGAGGAAATATTTTTTCACAGAGAGGGTGGTGGATGCATGGAACAGCCTTCCTGAGGAGGTCATGGAGTCAAAAACAGTTGGGGAATTCAAGAATGCATGGGACAGACATAAGGCAATTCTAGTGGAGGGTAGGAGGAAGTAGGCTGCTTGTTAACTAGGATCTGCAGCTTATCCATTAGGTAGGGAAATGTGCAGACTAGGTGGGCCAAGCTGTCCTTATCTGCCATCAAATTCTATGTTTCTATGTACAGTCCAGACTGGCAAAGCCACCTGGAGCACCTACGAGCAGTTTTCCAAGCTATTAAAAATGCAGGTCTGACTATTAATCCTGCCAAATGTGCATTGGGCATGCAGGAAACCAGATATTTGAGCTATGTGTTGGAGATGTTAAGCCAGAGATTTCTAAAACAGAAGCTGTAGCTAACAGCCCTGTACCTAAAACAAAGAAACATGTCAGATAATTTTTAGAGCTGGCTGGTTATTAACGGAGACTTGTTCCCAACTATTTGAAAGAGCTTTTAGTTCCCTACTGCCATAAGCGATCTCTCCACTCAGCGGACGAGGGGTCGCTAGAGATTCCGAGGGTTTCTTTGAAATCATGGTGCTCAAGCCTTTATGTATGCTGCTCCGACCCTCTGGAATTCTCTACCCCGTCCGCTTCGTCAGTGTGCATCCATGGAGGAATTTAAAAAGGTCCTGAAGACCTATTTATGGTCAAAGATTTATTTTAATTAATACTGTGATTTTAGGAGCTCAGATCATTATGTATTGGTTTTTATTTATTATGTTGTTAGATATTGTAACACGCCTTGATTTTAGAAAGGTGCAATATAAATAAAGTATTATTATTATTATTATTTGCTGAGCTAGCTACTCCCTTCACTGAACTCACAAAGAAACAGTACCCAAATAATGTGAAATGGACCCCAGAGTGTGTCGAAGCTTTTCAAGCCATAAAGGCTGCATTATGTTCAGCCCCAGTTTTAAGAAGCCCAGACTCTGAGAAACCATTTTTGCTACAAACAGATGTATCAGAGGTAGGCCTAGGTGCAGTACTGAGTCAAAATGTAGATTGGACAGAACATACTATTCTGTACATAAGTAGGAAATTGCAAGACAGAAAGAAAAGGCACTCCACTATCGAAAAGGAATGTCTACAGCAAAGTGGGCTATGGAGTCCCTTAAATTTTATTCAGTAGGAACTGACTTTGTTCTTGTAACAGACCACAATCCTCTCTATTGGCTTAACCAGATGAAAGATAAAAATTCCAGAATCACAAGGTGGTACCTGGTGTCACAACCCCACTCAGCAGGTCAGGTCCTCTGCTCCCACAGTGCCAACCTCCGGGCGCGGTATTGTGAACAGTTAACAGAACAGGGTAACCCTCCTGTCTGTTTTGTGGGTTCGAATCAAACTTTGGTCTCAAGTTCTGGGGGGATTCAAACTGTGAACCTCTTGCTAAGCGTACCCAATGTACAGGCTCAGATAATTCTGCTCTTCAGGGGGGGCAGATATCTTTCGCCTATGGGCACCTAACCAGGTGTACAAAATTAACCCTTAAAAACTCTATTAAAGACCTCAGAATAAACTCTTACCTTTTCCAGTTTGGTAAACCAGTAAGCTATGCCCCAGTGTCAGCTTTAACCATATATGCTTCACTTGTCAAATAAAGAATTTCAAAGGCACACCGAGTAGTCTCTAAACATGAGATAAAAAGACTCAAAGTTTGCCAGCACCAGAATAAAACTGTATGATAGTATTATCAGGGCATTACCATCAGGGCTTATGGATGAAGCAGTGCTGTCCATGCACTAAAAGAGGAACCGAAATAGCGATGTATTCAACTATCACAAAGTTTATTCACCATCACTCGGCTTCCACATCCATAAAATCACCCACCAAAAGAGACCCAACGCGTCTCACGCCCTCTAGCGCTTAATCATGGGAATAACATGATACAGAACACCATGCTATAAATACATGATAATTTAAAGTGACAGTACACAAAAACCAAACTATATACAATACATTAAAATGCCTTAAATTTTATAGATTTGCACCATTTATATGTAATACCAATGTCCACCTCAAAGTGAAAAAATTGGGATCCACTGGAATTTTTTTACAGTAGCACCTATAAAACAAAACAAAAATAAGTAATTAATAAAAACCTTTTTTTCGGATAGCTGACATCAACATATAGAAAAAACCTTATTAATTGTTTCTTAAGAAAAGGTTTTATATCTATTCTATCATTCAGACCTGGTTTTTCTGTCCCACCTGTGGCAAAAATACAATACTGTTCTCTTTTAAGAAGAATATTATCAAAATCACCTCCTCTTGTACTCTTTTTGGTTTTTCTATCCCCACAAATGACCAAACATGTTCTCTTGGGTTCATCACTTTACTCATATGTGCTGCTATTGCATTCTTTTGATCATTATAATTAATGGCCCTTAAATGTTCCCCCATTCTATCTTTCAATTTTCTTTTTTGTTTTGCCAATATAAAAACTACCACATGTACATGAGGCCATATAAATGACTTCCTCTGTTGTACAAGTGATGAACCCTCTTATTTTTACATTTCTGTATGTTTTAGGATTCAAAAAACTTTTAACTTATATTAATGAATGACAAAACTTGCAATTCCCACATCTGTAACAACCATCCTGCACTTTAGGTAGCCACATTCTTGTTTGTGCCTGTCTAGGCTGTACTGAATGTACCAAAGAATCTTTAAGACTTCTACCCTTTCTATGCACCATTCTTGGTTGAACATCATTCAAATGTTTAAGGCTGGAATCCAAACTTACCAGGTGCCAGTGTTTCTTAATGATATTACTGATTTCTTTTGATTGAGCACTATAGGTAGTCACAAAATTAATTCTCTGATCATTTTTTTCTCTAACTTCTCAGTATTTTTCTTACTCATGACCTCTGACCTTTCCAAATTACTTACATCATTTCTGGCTTTTGTAATAAGATTCTTAGGATATTTTCTTTCTCGTAGCCTGCTTTCAAGCTCATCTGCTCTTATTTCAAATATACTTTTGTGCTGCAATTCCTTTTATTCTCATAAATTGACCTTTTGGGATACCACCTATAGTATGAAATGGGTGACTACTGTCAGCCTGTAGAATAGTGTTTCTATCTGTACTTTTCTAAATAAATCAGTTTCTATACCTCCACATCCATCTTTTTTAACAATCAGGTCTAGAAAACTGATTTCTTTATAGCTGAAAGATAGAGAGAAATGCAGATTCGGGTCACTGACTTCCAAAAATCTTACAAACTGAAAAAGTTTGTTCTCCGACCCAGTCCAAATAATAAAAATATCATCAATAAAACGCTTATAAAGGTCAATTTTGTCTCTATATGGATTACTATCCATGTCTCTGATGAATTTATTCTCCCATCTTCCTAAATATAAATTTGCAAAATTCGGGGCAAAAGTTGCTCCCATTGCTGTACCCTTCTTTTGTACATATCGTCCGTCTGCAAAGAAAAAAGTATTATTTTTTAATACAAACTTAGCTAATTGAATTAGCATTTCAGTAGGTGGATCACTATCTATTCTACCATTCAAATAATATTCTAGGGCAGCTAGCCCCCCCTCATGTGGTATATTAGAATACAGTGATTCAACATCCAAAGTAACAAATAAACTGGTTTCCTCAATGGCTATATCCTCTAAAATGCCAATCATGTCACCTGTATCCTCTATGTAAGACGGAACAGCTTGTGCCAAAGGTTTAATATAATAATCAATAAATTGTGACAATGGCTCAGTAAGGGAACCATTTCCTGAAACTATTGGGCGACCAGGTGGATTCAAAAGACATTTATGTATTTTAGGGAGAATATACATACAAGCTCTTACTGGATGCTGTACACACAAAAAGGAATAGATTTCATCACTAATCCAACCCTTTTCTTTTATTTTCTAATAGATATTTATCTATTTCCCTTTGTATGTCACAGTAGGATCTATCAAAAGTTTTCATAAAATTCTATATTTGATAACTGTCTGTATACCTCCATACAGTATTTTTCCGTATCCATCACCACAATAGATCCCCCCTTATCAGCATTTTTTATGGTAATACTAGTAGCCTCACTTAAAGTTCTAAAGGCTGATTTTCAGCACTACTCAAATTATTTCCCATAGTAATATGTGTCTTATGCATTCTGTCCAAATTCAACAAATCCTTTTCACAGCTTTTTAGAAATATCTGTAAAACTGGCGACAACGGTGGACAAAAAGTTGATGGAGGTTTAAATTTCTGGACACCTGTTTCAAAAATGAGATGTTTACTTAAAAATAGATAAAAATGTAAATACAGAACCATATATCACAAAACATACAAATCACTTAAAAAAACAGGTTTAAAAGTGCAGGCAAAATATCCTACCACAGTACACTTAAAATTGTCTTTTCTAATGTATACTTATCTCCTAACAGTGCCTGATGTTGCTTTTGTTAAGAGTCCAAATGTGTGTGTGTCTCTACAGGTCACTCACAGCATAATTAACAAACTGTCTTGAACCTGCCTTCTACATGATGTCACCCAGCTCCTCCTCTGTTTATTAAAAATTATACAATCAGGATGTCTTGTTTCAGGAGGTATTAATAGGTGACATCAGCAAAAAAAAAACTTGTTTCCCCATATGACTTCCCAATTAAGTCTGTAATTTTCCAAGTCCTTTATTTCATCCATGAGTAGCATCCTGTTCTTCACAGACATCAAAGAACTTTTTATGACTCTCTCTCTCTCTCTCTGCCAGTTCTCACCGAGGTGTAATATTCTTTTGACACCAGCTGCAATTAACTCACTTTCCTGAGGACGCCATAAAACTGATATTTCAGGGCTTAGCTACAAACAACCCATATCCTAAATAAGGCTATAAAATGTGAATTCTTAGGAGTCAATCTCATCACAGAGATCTGCCGTCTAACATATATCCTGTCTTTTGAACTGATACCTGGTGGGGTTTGTCATCCCAGGCACAGGATTTTTCATAACAGACGATCACACTACATTTTTATATTACAAAAATCATAGATTAATCAGAACCAGCTGTCCAAGTGTCACAATTTCTCCCCACCTAGACTGAATTTTGGGGCTCTATCCCCTGCATGGGATGAGTTTCCCAAATCAGTTCACTCCTCATAGATACGAGACAGCCCATATGAGTTCTCATTCTTTGCTCCAGCTCTCTGTACGATTGTCATGTCATACCTTTGTAAAGCAAGACTCCATCTTAGCAATCTACCATTGTTTTTTCCCCATCTGCGTCAGCCAAACCAGGGGGTTGTGGTCAGTCTGCACCACGAAATGCTGCCCATATAAGCATGGTTCTAACTTCTTTAGGGCCCACACCATGGCATGACACTCCTTTTCCACAGTGGAGTATGCCTGCTCCCTAGGAAGTAACTTCTTACTCAGATATGCTACAGGGTGATCTTTCCCTTGACTGGATGTCTGACTCAGTACTGCCCCAATACCCATGTCTGAGGTGTCAGTCTGAACTATAAAGGGTTTGCTATAGTCAGGACTTGTCAAAACAGGAGCACTGCACAGTGCCTCCTGCAATCTGGTAAAGGCTTCCTCACAGGCTGGGTCCCAGGTAATTTTCTTTGGCATTCTTTTCTTTACCAGGTCAGATAGGAGAGCAGCCAGGGCACTGTAATTTTGTACAACTTTTCTATAGTACCCTCCTGTCCCAAGAAAACTCCTGACCTGCTTCTGCATTTCTGGTCTGGGCCATGCCCGGATTACTTCTATTTTTATTGGGTTAGGATGGAGCTGTCCTTGGCCTACCACATACCCAAGTTATGCCACTTACCCCACGGCCACCTGGCACTTCTCGGCTTTGACAGTGAGCCCGGCCCTCTGTATCCTGCCCAGCACTTCCCTAAGGTGGGATAGGTGTTCCTCCCAGATGGTATTAAAGATGGCAATGTCATCCAGGTACACCACGGTGTACTCCTCAGCACCATTTAACACCTGGTTCACCAACCTTCGGAAAGTGGCCAGGGCGTTCTTCATTCTGAAAGGTATTACTTTAAATTCAAATAAGGCTATTGGAGTGATGAAGGTCGACCTCTCATTAGCTCTGTCCGTTAACTCTACCTGCCAATACCCCTTGGTCAGGTCAGTGGTCGTTAAGGTAGGTCGCCCCTCCCAACTTGTCCAGGAGTTCGTCCATCCAGGGCATCGGGTGGGCATCTGACTTCGTGACTGCATTCAGTCCACGATAGTCCACATAGAAATGAGTAGAGCCATCTGGCTTAGGCACAAGGACTACGGGTGAGGCCCATGGGCTGTGGGATCTCTGGATTACCCCTAAATCCAGCATCTCCTCCACTTCTCCTAATAACCGTTTGGACAGCCTCTGACACCGATATGCTGTCTGCCATATAGGCGTCCGTGTCCTGTCTCCACATCATGGTGCTAAAGAGTTAGCCCAGGCTTGGCTAAACAATGGGGCAAAGTCTGCTAAAACCTCCCTTACTTCCTGGATCTGGTCCGGGCCAGCTGGGGAGACAATCTTACTGCCTCCACAGAGGACTCCTGCTTGCTTTCTTCCAGCAAGTCCAGAAGGGGGTCACCTTTGTCCATCCCCTCCCCAGGACTACACACTGCAAACACCATGTCAGCCCTATTTGCATATGGCTTCATCATGTTGACATGGTGCATCCTTTCTGTCAGTCTTCGGTCAGGTAACTCTACAATATAGTTCACGTCATTTACCTTCCTAACCACTTTGTACGGTCCTGCCCACTCAGCCTGCAGCTTGTCTTTCCGGACCAGAATAAGGACCATGACTTCCTGACCCACCATGTACGAGTGAGCTCTGGCTCTGCGGTCGTACCACACTTATTGTTCTGTTGGGCAGCTGCCAGGTTGCTCTGGGCTGTCCCCATAAGCTCCTTCAGCCTTTCCCTAAACTTAAGGATGTAATCCACTATGGGAGTTCCCTGGGTGGCATGCTTGCCTTCCCAGTCCTCCTGGATCAAGTCTAGGGGCACACATAGCCAGCATCCATATAAGAGTTTGAAGGGGGAAAATCCTGTTGACTCTTGGGGCACCTCCTTGTATACAAACAACAGGTGGGGAAGGTATTTCTCACAGTCCCTCCCGTGCTGTTCAGCAAACGCCCGGAACACTTACTTCAGGGTACCACTGAATCTTTCCACAAGCCCATTGGCTTGTGGGTGATACAGTGTCGTGCATCTCTGCACCACCCCACACTTCTCCCATAAACATTTCATCAGGTCTGACATGAAGGAACCCCCTCGATCGGTGATAACCTCCTGCAGAAACCCAACACGGAAGAAAATCCCAAGTAAGGCATCTGCCACTTTGTCTGTCCTCAGTGAGGATAGGGCGACTGCCTCTGGGTACTGGGTGGCATAATCCACCATAGTCAGGATGAATCTCTTCCCTGAGGAGCTGAGGGTATTTAAAGGCCCCACAATATCCATTCCCACCCTCTAGAATGGCTCCTCCACTATGGGCAATGGAATCAGAGTGGCTTGGGTTTTCTTGCCCACCTTCCCTATTTCTTGGCACCAGTGACAAGACCGGCAATACTCCTTCACCTGCTGGGTGAAGTTAGGCCAATAGAAATTCTGGGACAACCGCCGTGTAGTGCACGTTATTCCCAGATGACCAGACAAGGGGATATCATGTGCAATCTTAAGCAACTGCTCACGATATCCCTGGGGAACGACACGCTGCCTGCCTAGCATCCCTCCTTCTGTCTGCAAAGCCTGAGTATACATCAGTCCAGTTTCTCAATAAACCTTATGTCTGCCATCACCTCCCTGTGCCCTGTCAGAGTCTGCCCAAGCCCTCAGCTTCTCTAGACTAGGGTCACTTCTCTGAGCAGCTGCAAACCCCTCACACATTCCCAAGGCATGGGACAGGTCCCCTTCAGTCGCTAAACTAGGGTCCCTAGCACTAGCGTCAGGGCACTCAGGATCACTGTCAATCCCAACTCTCTGACAATGAGTCACCCCTCCCTCTTCGGAGTAACCCTCCGTAGCTGTGTGGTTAACTGCTACTGGGGAAATTTCTACCCCCTTTTCATTAATCTCCCCATCTGGAGACACAGGCTGGGGAACCAGCCTCTCAGTGGTTTCCACAATGGCTTCTATGGGGTTCAGAAAACTACAATTTTCCCTTGGCTCTTGGCTACGGGTAACTGCACACACCATCCCATTTTAGATTGTTGCCCAGGATCACATCCACTGCTAAGGTTTTGGCTACAGCCACCTGTTGCGCAGTCCCCCCTGTTTCACCCGAGTCTAGGAGAACACTAGCAAGGGGCAATGTTTTCTCTTCACCAGTGAAGTCCTGTACAGTGACGTATTTATTGGGTATAAGCTGATCTGTCTCTACTAGATCCCCTTTAACAAGGTTAAGGATGCCCATGTCCCTTAACCCTTGTGTCTGTACACCATTCACCATGACTGGGTGCATGTGTTCCCTCATGTTCACTGGCATGCTTCCAGGGACACACAAACAACCCACTTCCTTCCTAGCCCCCTGTTGTATATTGCTCGCCTTTTTGGGACACTGTCTGGCAATATGCCCAGTTTCTTTACACAACCAACATTAATTTCTTTTCTCAGAGAAATCTTTTCTCTGAAACCTGGGGCTAACTGGTTTTGGTGGTGGCAGTGAGGGTTTTAGCTGCCCTGAAGGCGCGCTTTTCCCTTTCTGTGCTGCCACGTCCACTCTATTCGCTCTCAGAGCAGGTCTGCTCTTGGCATAGCAGTCCGAGAGTTCGGCAGCCTCTTGCACTGTTTTGGGATCTCGGTCCTCTAGCCAGGTTTTCAGCTCTGCTGGGCATGCCCAGAAAAACTGTTCTAACAGAATCACATTTTCAATTTATCAACAGAGTTTGCTTCAATTCCTTCCCACCAACATTTTAAAAACTGACGTCGTTTCGTGGCTAGCTCCTCGCAGCTCATATCAGGGCTTCTCGTGAGCTTATGGAATTTAGCTCCGTATGATTCAGCAGTTAATTCAAATTTCTTTAACAGTGCAGCTTTAAGTTTGCTGTAATCATCACTGTCCTCATTGTCCATTTGACCCAATGCATCCTGAGCTTTCCTGGTAAGTAGCGGGGATAGCTGGAAGCTCCAGGACTCCCTAGGAATTTTAGCCTAAATACAAACTTTTTCAAAAGAATTTAAAAAGGCATCCATATCCTCCCCCTCTTTAAATTCGGCTATCAATTTGGAATTGAATTTGTAACCCAGTTCTGTATTCCCAGTTAAACCAAAGCTACTTACGTGCTCTGGTGCCTCTGATTGGAGTCATAGCTTCTCCATTTCATGTTGCCTCTGGCGCTCACGCTCCTCACAGTCTGCCTCTCTCTGTTCACTGTCCCTCTTCTCCTCTGGAGCTCGCTGCCGCTCACGCTCCTCATGCTCAGCTTCCCGCTGTTCTTGGTCCCTCTTCTCCTCTGCAGCTCGCTGGTGCTCATGCTCCTCACGCTCAGCCTCCCGCTGTTCTCGCTCTCTCCTCTCCTGGAACTCCAGCTCCATTCGGCGCAACTCAATCTGCAGCCTAAGCACTACTGGCTCCAGAATGCTGGTGACCTTCCCCTGCTGCTGTGGCCCTTCACTGACAGTGGCCCTGCTGCCCTCCCCATCGGATCTGGGCACCACACTGGCTGCTAGCCCTTCCATATTCAAGGTTTGGTCCCTTACAGTGGCTGTCTGTGACTCGGTGCTCTGGGTATCTGCTACCACCAGGGCATCCACGAGGTTCTGTTTGGTGGCTTTCACCTCGAATGGGACTCCTCTGTCCCCGCACAACTGCTTTAAGTAGTCTACAGTGTGGCTGCTGTAGTTGGAAGCCATCTTCTTCCCTAACTATGGCTACTCTGACTTGCACTTTAGAAAAAAAAAATGGGTAGGAACTTGACTGTACGCCAAGTGCTATAGTTCTGTCTCCATTTTTAAAAAGAAATCACTGCCTTTTTCTTTCTTTGCAAGTGAGCTGATGGTCTCAAGCTGATGCACTAAACAATAAAAGCTTGTAATACCAAAATTATTGAACCGCTGCTAACCAAACTGTCACAACCCCACTCCGCAGGTCAGGTCCTCTGCTCCCACAGTGCCAACCTCCGGGCGCAGTATTGTGAACAGTTAACAGAACAGGGTAACCCTCCTGTCTGTTTTGTGGGTTCAAATCAAACTTTGGTCTCAAGTTCTGGGGGGATTCAAACTGTGAACCTCTTGCTAGCATACCCAATGTACAGGCTCAGATAATTCTGCTCTTCGGGGGCAAATATCTTTCGCCTACGGGCACCTAACCAAGTGTACAAAATTAACCATTAAAAACTCTATTAAAGACCTCAGAATAAACTCTTACCTTTTCCAGTTTGGTAAACCAGTAAGCTATGCCCAGTGTCAGCTTTAGCCACATATACTTCACTTGTCAAATAAAGAATTTCAAGGGCACACCAAGTAGTCTGTAAAAATGAGATGTTTACTTAAAAATAGATAAAACTGTGAAATGTAAATACAGAACCATATATCACAAAACATACGAATCACTTAAAAAAACAGGTTTAAAAGTGCAGGCAAAATATCCTACCACAGTACACTTAAAAATGTCTTTTCTAATGTATACTTATCTCCTAACAGTGCCTGATGTTGCTTTTTTCAGAGTCCAAACGTGTGTATCTCTACAGGTCACTCACAACAAAATTAACAAACTGTCTTGAACCTGCCTTCTACATGATGTCACCCAGCTCCTCCTCTGTTTATTAAAAATTATACAATCAGGATGTCTTGTTTCAGGAGGTAAATTAATAGGTGACATCAGCAAAAAAAAAAAAAAAACTTGTTTCCCCATATGACTTCCCAATTAAGTCTGTAATTTTTCCAAGTCCTTTCTTTCATCCATGAGTAGCATCCTGTTCTTCACAGACATCAAAGAACTTTTTGTGACTCTCTCTCTCTCTGCCAGTTCTCACCGAGGTGTAATATTCTTTTGACACCAGCTGCAATTAACTAACTTTCCTGAGGATGCCATAAAATTGATATTTCAGGGCTTAGCTACAAACAACCCATATCCTAAATAATGCTATAAAATGTGAGTTCTTAGGAGTTAATCTCATCACAGAGATCTGCTGTTTAACATATATCTTGTCTTTTAAACTGATACCGGGGGGGGGTCATCTTAGGCACAGGATTTTTCAAGACAGACAATCACACTACATTTTTATATTACAAAAATCATAGATTTATCAGAACCAGCTGTCCAAGTGTCACACCTGGCACTACAGCCATTTAAATTCATGGTGATTCACAAATCTGGTAAAGGGAATAGTAATGCTGATTTTCTGTCAAGATATGGATCAGGAATTGAGGGTTCTGAAGGTTGAAAAACAAATGTATGGCTTTGAACAGTATTGTTTGCTGTACTGTTAAAAAAAACTGAATGCACATGTGCTTAAGTGCTGAAAGCAGCAAATGTTATTAGAGAGTTAATAAAAAGTTTTGGAAATCTGTTTAATAAAACAGGTTCCCTTTTAAGGAGGGTGGTGTATGTGACAGGGTAGAATAGGACCCTGTCGCATTTGTTATGAAGAAAGTGTTTCAATGCAATGATCTGTTCTGTTCTGTTGTCTCTTCTCTATCTGGTTGCGCAACCAAATTTTCCTGTGAGACTTTAGATTTGATCAACCTGATAGACTTGCAGTTCTTTGCCTCTCACTGTCTCTCAGTTTTCTCTTGCTGTTTGTTTTTCCTCCCTTGCATATCTAGATCTGCTGATATAAAAATATGTGCAAATCACTGTACGGAAATGTAACTGATATTGGGATCCATTGTGTTTGGAAAATATATAGCATTACTATTGAAATGTGTATAATTATAATTTGAGATGACTGCAAAAAGCTCTTGGAAGCTACAGGTTACCAGAGTTCGGTTTTTAAGCCTTTTGCAAAAGCTGTGCAAAGGGGGGGGCCTCAACTCAAGAAGCACACTGTGTTCTAGCAGCTCCTGCCTGATATTTACAAAAACAGGATGCTTGCTAAGGGGTCAATGTCAATTCGCTCCCGACAATACGCGCCACGACAACTCGCTCCCGACAACTCGTATTCACGACAAGTAGCTCCTGACTTCCCGCCTGTGTCTTTTCACTCCCCATGCCTAATAGCACTGAACATCAGTTTTTTGAGCTTGCAACAGAGGTAGGGATATTATAAGGAAATTCATTGGAGGCTGTTAACCTGAATTAGAAATGCTAGAATTGCTTCTGCATGTTGAACACTTTACTTAATTTAAATATCTCCCACTGATTTCTGCTGCTTTTACTGTTTCGGAATATTGAAACTCACTTCGAAGTTGGAGCCCCAAACTTTGTGCTGCACAGCTCCACCTGCCCACACAATAATGTTAATTTCTAAGCTTGCAACAGAGGTAGGGATATTATAAGAAAGCTCAACTACAGGGATTTCTTATTTAACGGAGTTTCTCTGTATATCATGGCAGCCAGCAGCTTAGGGCAGATGTGTGGTGAATTCTGGATGAGGAAGATGCTGATTTCTGAGGCTATCTGATAAACTGGAAGGAACTGTGGGAGCGAAAAACCAAGGGGCGAATTGTCATTGGGAGTGAGTTGTCAGGAGCGTATTGTCGGGAGCGAGTTGTGGCACTGTGTATTGTCGGGAGTGAATTGACGCGCTCCCCTTGCTAAGGATGGGGGTTGAAAGAACTTATAAGAGCTAAGCTGCAACTGCAAAAGAGATTCGAAGAAAAAGGGACACAGAGACTCAAGGAACACTACTGTTTTTTCTCCTCTGTACATAGTTATTATGAACAAGTTTATTTTTTTATGTTACTGCTATAGTAAATCAATATTTTTCGTGAATTCTACAACTGCACCTGGTTTTCCTATGCTTCCTGAGCTGTGCCTCGACAACACTGCTAAATAGTTCCCCACAGTTCACCTTGTTTATTCCCTTCAGGAACAAGAAGGTCTCTATCACCAGACCGGTGGCGCTGAGGGTTGAGGCACTGGACACCACACTTCGCTCCACCCCGGCGACCTGGGTTCAGGAACGAGCCCGGGTCACCAGGCGGTTGGCCGGGAGGGAAAGGATTGAGCATCTGTAGGATTGCTCTCCTTTCCCTGCGGAGGGTCTGGAGCATCCATCGCACTGCAGCGGCCCCTATGGAGATTGGGAGCACTACAGGAGCAGGGATGCTTGTGGGGAGAAGTGCAGTGGGCATCGGCACGTTGGGCCTTGACGTCATTGCACGTCCGCACTTCTCAGGAGACAAAAATCAGGAGGAAAATGGCAGACAACTGAGGCAGCTTGATGGCCGCACTTCAGCAACCAGGGGGCTTGTCATGGAATCGCACTGCTGTATTGGTTCCTGGCCTGGCTTGGGGGGACCGAGGGGGGTCCCTCCAGCGGGAGCAGTGCTTTGCCAACCAGTATGTGAGTGAGCCTGTGGGCTAATCAGGATGAAGGCGGCAGCTGGATGTAGACAGGTTGGGCTGCAGGAGTATAAAGAGTGATATGATAAAAAAAAAAAGAAGGTCTCTATCATTTCCCCCTTCTCGCGCCAGGTCTCCTGTGAGTACATGTTCAGTGTCTTTAGACAATAGTAGTACCTCCTTTTTTCCTCCTGTCAATACCCCTTCCGATATACCCCAGCATCCTATTAGCCTTACTATAGACCCTGTTACACTGGCTTGACTGTTAAGAGGGAGTCAATAATGATGACTCCCAGATCCCTTTCCTCTGCCATAGTGCTCAGTTTAACCCCTCACATCTAGTACTCTGCCCTGTTTCTTTTTTTCCCTAGATGCTCAACCTTACATTTTTTGGTGCTGAATTTCAACTGTAAACCTAGACTGCCTCTCTAGCCTTCGTAGAGACTTCTGTATCTCCCTGTTTCCTTCATCACTATCTACCCTACCATAGAGGTGCATGTCATCTGTGAAGAGGCACAACTTGCCCCGGATGCCATCTCTAATGACACTGATGAACATATTGAAGAGGACAGGACCCAAGATTGATCCCCTCAATACCCCACTCATGAATGATTGCAATGGTAGTGCACTGAACTAGGAACAAATTCACTGTGATACCAACTGCAATGGCATCACAATGGTGTCACCATTGTGGTACCGTTGCACCCCATGTTTGTCGCTGTGCTACCACTGTGCACAGATGGTGTCACAATAGCAGGAATGGCATCACACTAGAGTTGGAACAAATCCATGGTGATATCATTAACAATGGTACCACTGTGTTACCAACAG
Source organism: Neoceratodus forsteri (assembly GCA_016271365.2). Taxonomy (NCBI): domain Eukaryota; kingdom Metazoa; phylum Chordata; order Ceratodontiformes; family Ceratodontidae; genus Neoceratodus; species Neoceratodus forsteri. Next base: position 495,790,587 of record JADMNL010000022.1, read on the forward strand.
TTCACCGTTACCACTGCGCTACCACAATGTGCATGCTATCACAATGGTTAAAATGGTATCACACTGGAATTGGAGCACATCCATGATACCACTCATGAAACCCCTAATGACAGTGTGTTGGTAATCACAGTGGTAGTACAATGGTAACAAACGATATCACAATGGCATTCCGAATAAATTATTGTAAGGTAAGGTGAGGGGTGTCACAAGAGGAGTGTTCAAGGATCAGTTTTGGGACTGGTCACTTCAACATACTTATCTGTGACATATGGGAGGGGCAAAATATATGACATGCCTCTTCACAGACAGTACTAAGATCTGTGGAAGAGGGTCCTTCCCCTGATGTCACAGACCAGGTTAGCAACTAACAGCGGAGCTCTAGCCTTTATAGTTTCTGTTAATTTGTGATTATGTGATCAACACTGAATGAGCATATAGGGCCCTCCAGCCTAAGTCAACCGACTCACAAGCCAGACTGGGTGAATGATGAGTATCTGGAAGTCGCCAAACTGAATAACTGGTTGCCCACCCAGGTTGTGGACTTTGTTAGAGTCTCAGAGCCAGTGGAAGCACCTTTTTACTATCTCCAGAAAGTACATAAAAATATAGTTGACTAACCCAGGAAACCCACTGTATTGGGAAATGAGCCTCTCACAGAACCTTTGGCTACATTTGTTGACTCCCATGCAAGTCCCTTTGCTAAGGAACTGCCATCCTACATTAAAGATACTGGGGATGTTTTGAGGCTTTTAAATGAGTTAGCCACTGAAGACAGCTGGCTGGTTACACTATATGTGGAATCACTGCCCACATAACAAGCGATTGAGTGCTATGGAAATGTACCTTAACAATAGAACTGTTAACGGCCTGCCTACTGATGTATTAGTAAAACTGGCTCAGTTTGCATTAGAATGCAACACTTTTTTTCTACAAAAATGATTTTTTCCTACAAAAAAGAGGGACTGCAATGGGGCAAGTTTCTCCCCAAACTATTCTAACCTTTTCTTAGGGAAGTGGCAAAGGGAAGTCGTCCATAATGATGCCATCAACCCTTATCTCCACAAAATAGATCTATGGAGATACTTCACTGACATCATCATTATTGTGTAGTGCAAAATGGAAGCTGAACTTTTTGAATTTATGAAATTCCTAGAGGCAAGTAATGAAAACCTATGGTTTAGTGTGTCCTTTAGCTGAACACAAATCAGTTTCTTGGACCTTACTAACAAGAAAGAAGGTAAGAGGGGTCAATACTGACTGCTATCATAAGGCCAGTGATTGGAATACCATCCTATTAGACAGCAGCTACTATCCACGCCACACAATTCCAGCAATACCCAAGGGACAATTCATCCACTCTAAGAGGAACTGTGGGGCCATGGACATGGGACATACATTTTTTGAGCATATCAGTAGTGCATTAGACAATGGGCTCCCTGTTGATGTAATATATTTAGATTACACCAAGCAGTTTGACCTTGTACCACATAAAGAACTACTTGAAGAACTGTTACAATATAAATTTAGCCCAAGTATTATCAGATGGATTGGCTCATGATTAGATAATAGACAACACCGTGTCTCCATCAGAGGTTACAGTTCAGACTGGGGGACTGTTACCAGTCGGGTCCCCCAGGGATCGGTGCTGGGACCAACACTCTTTACCATATTTGTGTCATCCATGTTAACATCTCCAACGTCTTGGATGTTTAAATCTGCGGATGACACAAAGCTCATAGCTATTTTGGATAATGAGGAAGTCGGTTGTGGACTACAAGCTGATCTAAATAAAACTGAATTATGGGCAAAAGATCATAAATTGCTTTTTAATGAAAGTAAATGCAGAGTCAGGCACTTTGGCAGAAATAATAGAATGCATAAATATTACTCAGCTAGTACAGAACTTGAAACAACTATTACAGGGAAAGGGACTTTGGTGTTATTATGAACAATACACTATCTTTTAGTGATCACACCAGGGAGGTAGTGAGCCGTGCTAATAGAATCCTTGGATGCATTTTCAGGCATGTAAAAAGCAGGGATAGGAGTGTGATAATGCCCTTGTATGGTGCACTGGTTAGGCCCCATCTGGAGTACTGCAACCAGTCCTGGGCACCATATAAGGCAGGAGATGTATCCTTGTTAGAGGCAGTTCAGCACAGAACTACTAAAAGGATAGTCAATTTAAGGCAATTGTCATATGAGGAGAGACTTAGCAAAATAGGTATTTTCTCTCTTGAGTACAGGTATACAAGGGGTGACCTCTGGTTAGTCTTTAAGGCCCTAAAAAATGAGGATCTGTGGGAATGTATACGATTACAATGCAAATATATTAACAGAGACTTAAGACTACATGAGTTCCAGCTCACAGGAGAGAACTTTAGGACCACTAAAAGAGGCTTTTGGTTAAACCAAATGGTAGTGTCACTGTGGAACTCATTACCTGACTATTTTGTTAAAAGTCCAATGATGGATATATTCAAGACATCTCTTGACAGGTATCTAGGTGGGCATTATGTCCAAAGAAAATTGGTGAGTCGATGATGGCTGACACTTGTAGACTCAATACTATTCCTACGATTCCTAAAGTACCAGATTAGAGCCAATGAAGTAACACAAAGATTGCAGGAGAGGACATATGCCATAAGTCAAAAAGCAAGGGAGGAGGTTGATATCCAAAACAGATTTTTTTTTATTTTGTTATACTGTTTCTCTCCTATAATGGTCTGATTTACTTGTGAGACTACTCAGTACCAAGCAATGTAATCTCCCCCTTATGCCATACTAGCTCCCCTTAAGTGTGGTACATTTTTTAGGTTACTATTATGTCTTTGAGCAACACTTAATCCCCCCCCCCCCCGGAGTATCATTCAAATTTGTCGCACCTGCATTCCCTACTATTTATAATATGTAGTGTAGTGTGAACCGCCCCGGAGGTTGGGGGGCTGCCGGGCTGGGGAGGGTCTCCGGTGGGCACTGCAGATTAATAAGAGTGTAGAGGGGGATCTACCCAGGTAGCTGGTCTGGTGTCTTCTCTCCCCCTCCACTCACTGTTTCTTTACTGGTAAGTGCCACGCCACACTGGGCCTGCTCCTCTTGTGGCCTTCCCTTTTCCCCACTTCCCAGGCTAGAGCAAGTGGTAATGCAGATATGAGGCTGTGGTTGACCACCTTTTGCAGTAAAGAATTTGACACTGGGTAGGTCAGATTGTGAGACAATATGCAAGTTAATTCTCCTGGACACCTGTTCCACCAGCTAGCAGATCTAGCCTGACAGACAGTGGTAATTTTTATGTCTTAGTTTTTCCCACCACAGCCCTTGGTTTCATTTTCTACAAAGTTTTTTGGGTGCATTGCAGCTACATAAAATGGCACTCATACCAGCAAGGTGGGGGGCTGCTCAATGCCTTGGAGGTACACAGCTTTATTTGGTTTCACTGACCCCTCCCTATGGGCAGGTAACTTGTAGTATTCAAACATTTTTTTATGTTATCAGATCACGAAACAATTTTTCCTTCCAATTACAGGTAATTGGTGGGGCCTGTCCTGTAGGGGCTGTCAGCAGAGGTCTGTGCATGCATAACTGTTAATCAGGGATAGTGGGTAAAGCAGACACACTGATACTTTCACATAATGTTCATGGTTTGACCAATCCAGTTAAGAGAAGCAAAGTACTTAATTTTGCTAAGAAATTTAAAGTGAAATTTATTTTTTTACAAGAAACCCACCTCTCTAAGGAGGAGTATAAAAAACTGATTTGCTTTGGGTACCACACCATGATGGCCTCATGTAAACTTGGGAGGAGGGGAACTGTGGTGCAGGTGCTTGACGCTGTCTCCTTTGAACTGGTGGATCAGAGGATAGACAAGCAGGGCAGATATGCCCTAGCAAAAGGGAGCTATAAATACAGGTCACTCACCTGTAACAGGAGTTCTAGGAGTGGTATATGTTGTTCATCCACACTTATTGGCAGGTTCCTTGCCGCTTTAAATCATGCCGGAAGGTCTTCAAGATGGCTCCTCCCATCCACCCGGGTGGTAAAACTCTCGGCTCCATAACGCCAGATCTAGCCCGCTGGAAGCCAGGTTGCGCGTCGAAGCTGGGGAGGTCGGGTGGGTTGTGTGGATGAACAGCATATACCACTCCTAGAACTCCTGTTACAGGTGAGTAACCTATATTTCTAGGGATGTGGATATGTTGTTCAATCCACACTTATTGGCAGACTCCTGGCAGTTCTCCAGGAGGAGGGAGGCAAGGCGCGCACCCACTATACTTACTTGGGGAATAAGGACTGAAGAACCGAGGTCCCAAAACCAGCATCCCGGCATGACTCAAGGTCGATGTGGTAGTGGGTAATGAAGATGTGTGCTGACTTCTAGGTAGCAGCCCTGCAGATTTCCTGGATAGGGACGTCCCTGGAAGCAGCCACCAATGCAGCGGTATGGCAGGTAGAATGAGCTCTTATCCCTTTGGGAGGGTCCATGCCTGCCAACCTGTAGCAGAGATCTATGCAGGAGGTGACCCACCTGCCTATCATCCACTTGGCTGCAGGTCTGCCAGGTGCGGCTTCAGTGCAGGTGACAAACAGCTGGAGAACCTCTCCCCGAACTTCAGCCATCCTCTCCTTGTAATAAGAGAGTGCTCTTCTAGGGTCCAAAGTATGGAGCCTATATTCGGCCTCCGAGGTATGACTGGGGTAGGACACCAGCAGAGTCAACACCTAGTTAAGGTGAAACTCCGACACCACCTTCGGAAGGAATTTCAGGTGGGGGCGCAGGACAACCTTGTCCCTGTGGAAGACCAAATAAGGAGACTCGATGGAAAGCACCCGGAGATCTCCCATCCTTCTGGCTGACGTGATAGCCACCAAGAAGGCGGTCTTCCACGACAGGTGGGAGATATCGCACCTGTGCATCAGTTCGAATGGCTTGCCCATGAGCTTAGCCAATACCAGCAGTAGATCCCATGGAGGTGGAGGTTCTCGCACCGGAGGGGATATGTGATCAAGGCCTTGGAAAAAGTGCCCGACCACCTTTTCCTGTGCCACTGACTGCTTTCCGGCCCGTGCCCAGTAAGCACAGATGGCTGCCAGGTGCACCTCAAGGGTCGTCGACCGAAGCCCTGGCTGAGAAAGGGACCATAGGTAGTCCAGAATGCTGGCCAAGGAACAGGAGGAAGGGTCCAACCCCTTATCCTGACACCAAATGGAGAATCTGTTCAATTTGAAGGCATAGCATTTTCTGGTCGACTCCTTATGGGATGCCTCAACAACGCTGACCAAGACCTGGAACTCTATCCGCTTAGGAACCAGGCCGTCAGGTGCAGGGATTGAAGGTCCGGGTGGAGTACCTTCCCCTGGTTGACTGAGATCAGGTCCGGGTGGGCTGGAAGCTGCCTCAGGAGCCTGGAGCTGAGGCTGAGGAGATCTGGATACCAGAACTGGCAGGGCCAGTCTGGGGCTACCAGAATCACCTGCGCCTTGTCCCTCCTCACCTTGAGAAGCACCTTGTGGATCAAGGAAAATGGGGGAAAGGCACAGAAGAGGCCCGGGATCCACGGCCTCGAGAAGGCATCCCCCTGCAGCGAGCCCTGCTGAGAGGAGCGGGCATGAAACAGCCTCAGCTTTGCATTCTCCCTGGAGGCAAACAGGTCCACCTGAGGTGTGCCCCAGTGGGAGAACAGATCGTGTACTACCTCCGGCAGGAGAGACCACTCGTGAGATGCAGCACCTATCAGGCTTAGGGCATCGGCCAGAGTGTTGGAGGCTCCTGCCACATGGATGGCTAGGAGATCCGCCTCCAGTCTGCTCACGAGAGACCAAGTGCGGAGAGCCTCCTTTCACAGAGGCAAGGAGTGCGTCCCGCCCTGGTGGTTTAGGTACTACATGGTCGTGGTGTTGTCCGTCTGGACCTGGACTACTTGACCCCGTACAAACGGAGTGAAGGCGGTGAGGGCTAGTTGGACCACTCGAAGCTCCAGCAGGTTGATGTGGCATCAAGACTCCTGAGGGGACCAGAGGCCGTGCGCTCTGAGCTCCCCCAGATGGGCACCCCAACCCATCAGAGAGGCATCGGTCACTAGAATGACTGTCGGCTCTGGGCAGACAAACGGGATACCCTCCTGCAGATGAGTTGGAACAATCCACCACTGGAGAGCGTTCCCCATCTCCTGGGTCACTATCACTGGCTGGTCCAGAGGACTGGAGTGCTGTGACCACTGGCAGGCCAGCCCCCATTGCAGGGGACGCATATGCCAGCGGGCCCAATGGACCACGCTGGTGCAGGCCGCCATGAGGTCCAGGAGGTGCAGGAGGTCCCAGGCAGGGTGCAATTGCCCAACTAAAAATGATTGGGCAAAGGAGGAAAGAACCTCGGCCCTATCCGCCAGGAGCCGTGCTCTGGCTCGAAGAGAGTCGAGCTCTGCCCCGATGAACTGAATCACCTGCGTTGGCATGAGTTCTGATTTGGCCTCATTGATGAGGAGGCCAATCTGAGAGCAGACCTGGAGGCCCAGATCTCTGGACCGCGACACCTCCAGCCTGGAGGGGGCTGCAATCAGGCAGTCATCCAGGTAAGGGTATACCCGGACCCTTCGGCGCCGCAGGAATGCTGTCACCACTGCCATGCATTTGGTGAAGACCCTGAGAGCTGGAGAGAGGCCGAAGGGCATGGACCGGAACTCGTAAAGGGATCCCTCTGCCCTGAAGCAGAGGAATCGCTGGTGAGACGGATGGATTGGGACGTGAAAGAACGCATCCTGGAGGTCCAGAGAGCAGAACCACACACCTCATTCCAAGGATGGAATGATCTGAGCCAGAGTGACCATCCTGAAGGTATGAGACCTTAGGAACTTGTTCAGGTTGTGTAGGTTGAGAATGGAGCGCCAGCCCCCTGTCCATTTTGGGACCAGGAAGTACCTGGACACAAACCCTGGGTCTGGTGGAGGATCTGCCACCTCCCTGATCACCTCCTTCTGGAGGAGCAGGGCAATGTTGGCTCGACGAGCCAACAGAGAGGCTGCGGACCCCGTAGCCCCCTGTGGGGCGACGGCTTGATAGGGTGGGACTGCTCGAATTCCAGAGGCAGACCCTTTCCTACCACTTCCAGCACCTAGTGGTCCGTGGTGATATTGGACTAGGCGGAAAGGAAGTGGCGGAGCCATGCCCTCACTGGGGGAACCTGGGGAGGAGTGACGAGGTTGGGGGTGACACCCCTCAACCCGTCACTGGGCAGGCTTGGAGGAAAGGCCTGCCAAGGGGCCTCCTGGACCTTTCCTTCCCGGCTTCCTGCTGGAGGAAGCAGCAGGCTTGGCTTTGGGGTGCCAAGTGCGAGCATGCTGGCCCTGATGCTGGTGTTGCTGGGCCAGACGTGCTGCAGGGGCTGAAGGCCGAAAGGGCTTATGCTGCTGCTGGCAGCCTTTGTCCTTCTGGGCAGACGTGACTGAGTCCAAGGTGGCATTGGACTTCTTGATCCTTTGCAGATGACCCTCCACCCCAGGACTGAACAAGTCAGTACCCAAGAAAGGAACGTCTGCCAGCTTGTGCTGGGTATCCGCTGTAAAAGTGGAGATCCGCAGTCAAGCTCTGCGGCGCATGGCCACTGCGGCCGCTACTGACCGGGCACATGAGTCAGCTATGTCCAAGGAAGTTTGGAGTTGCTGTTTGGCCACCACCCTTCCCTGATCCCACACCTGCTTGACCGTTGTCTGGAGGTCAGCCGGGAGATGAGGAATCACCTCATCCAAGGAGCCCAAAAGGGCGTGTGAAAAGTGTGCCATCAGAACGGCCGAGCTGGCCTGATGAAGGGCTAGGGAGGAAGCAGCATAGACTTTCCGCCCGGGTAGTCCAGTTTCTTGGACTCTTTATCAGGTGGCTTGGCCACATCCTGCGCATTTCCGGAGCGCCCAAAAACGCTGTCGGTCACTAGCCCCTCCGCGGAGGGGTGCTCCAAGAAACTGGAGAGTGAACCAGTGGGAATGGCATACTTTCGAGCCATCCTGGCCGAAGGTGCTGGACAAGAAGCTGGCCACTGCCATAGCTCCAGGGTCGGGCCAACAATGGCTTCAGACACCGGGAAGGCCTCCGTGGGGGAATCCCCTCGGTCCAGTATCTCCGTGAGGGGATACTTGGCCTGCTTTAAAACGGGTTTGAGCTTCATCCCAGTGGACTCTGAGATGAGCCGAAGCATTCCAAGGAACAAGGATGGGCTCTCGTCCACCGACTGACCCCAGTGTACTCCAGGTCGAGGGGCCTGGAGAACAGGGAAGAGTCATCGTCAGACTCCGAGGAGTCTGCAAACAGCTGCCGAGGGCCTGAGCCACCCTCCACCTGCCGAGGCCGATCAGGAGTGAGGGTGACCGACAACCGATGGGGCACGCCCTGATCTGACCGAGAATCCTTGGTCGGGGCCCCAATTTTAGGTTGTGGAGGTGGGGGTTCCACCACAATGGGTGGCCCAGCTGGTTTTGGCCTAACAACCAGTGCCGGCTTCGGCTCCTCGATTACAATGAGGGGTTGTTTCGGCCGCTCTGGTGACAGCCACTTAATGGCCCGGGAAGGCGACGGAGTCAGCTTATTCCCAGTCAAAAGGAACTGCTGCCACATCAGATCCTTGTAGCGCCGACGCAATTTGCGCCAGACCCTATCCTCCAAAGAGGACGAAGACGAGGATGAGCGGCACCGCCGCTTTCCACGGTGCCAAGACCGAGACCACTGATGTCGGTGGGATCAGCTGGTCCAGGAAGAGGTCCAAGACCGAGACCTTCAGTGTTTCCGAGGGTGGGTGAGAGGGGTGGGGGAAACCCACTCCTCCCTCAGTTCAGGGACCTTAACTGGGGACTCCAGCACAGAAGGCACAGGCAAGTCCTCGGTTTCCACCGGGGGAACCAGTGAAGAAGGGCTGTCGGCTTCTCCAGTTGACAGCCCGTCTGATGGGTCGAGAAAAATCTCGACTGCGTCGATGGCTGTCTCGGCCGGCTGATCTGACGGGGACACCGTGAAGCCAGTGGCCTTAGCTGCAACCTTGACCAAAGTCGAGAGTCGACTATCCGGGGAAGGGGACCTCTCCCGCTCCCACGAATATCGACGGTGGGACTTACCCTTGGAGTCCTTCTTCTTGGACCAAGAGGAATGTCTCGAAGGCCCCTCTCCTTTGGTGGAGAGGGATTGACAAAGCTCCTTGAATGAACCCATGTAGGAGGAGCCCAGAGAGAGTGGGATAAATGCTGCGACCGAAGAAGATGATGATGATGCGGCCTGGGCCGCTTCCTCCTCCAGGGCGATCATCTATTCGAGCTGTTCAGCCGAGCCCGCCGCCGCCGCGGACACCGCCCAACGGGCCTCCTTCGACTTGACTGGAGGATAACGTTTCTTGGGGTGCCCAAGTTGCAATCTGGCAGCGCAATCCTCTAAGACCGTGGCCGATAAGGACTTGCACAAGTCGCAGGCCTGCGAATCATGCTCATGCCCAAGGCAGTACACGCATGTGGAGTGTGGATCAGTCTGGGACATCTTCTGTCCACAGGGGCACCGACAAAATCCGGGAGTCGATTTGTAAATCGCAGCCGCGAGAGAAGATAAAGACCGAAGTCTTGTAAATTTTAAGATTAGTTTTGAGTTAACCGAAGAGTCTGGATCCAGGCCTAAAACGCAGAGCACAAAGGAGGAAACCTGAGCTTCCAAGCAGTAAGGAAGATCTGGCGTCATGGGGTGGAGCAGAGAGTTTTACCACCTGGGTGGGTGGGAAGAGCCAGCTTGAAGACCTTCCATCAAGATATAAAGTGGCAAGGAACCTGCCAATAAGTGTGGATTGAACAACATATGCACGTTCCTAGAATGGGGCCTGCCTTACCCTTGTATCCATATAGACCCTGCCAGGGACTAATTTTTCATACTTCAGTAGCTTATTTTTAACTTTGGTGGAGTGGGGGAGGGCCCCCTGATTTGCAGAGGGAATCTGACCCTTACTTTTCCCACCCACATTTGGACTCCACATCCCAGATTCCGAAGAGACAGCATAACGTGGCAAAAAAGGTATGTAAATTGCTCCAGGAACTGGGCTACTTAGATGCCTAGTGTCACCTCCATGGAAAGGATAGAGATTACACATGTTATTCATCCCCCCCATCATATCTACTCTCAAACTATTTTCTGGTCCATAAGGAAACAGGGGAGCAAGTTACAGACTGCTGGATTGGGGATCTGGGACTTTCTGATCGTGCCCTTACTTATCTAAAAATCAGTCTAGGTATGATCAAATGCCTCCCTCCTTCAGGGTGAGGAAGTACAGTCACTGATCCCGGTTTATACAGACCAAATGGTAAGAGACAGTGATCCAGAAGTTTCTTCACTCGTGCTATGGGACAAAGATAAAGCCATGCTTAGGGGAAAATTTATAGAACTCTCTTCTAGAAAGAAGAAACAGAGACATGCAAAGAGGAGCTATTAGTGCAAATAAGAGAGCTTGAGGCCCTTCAGAAAGTAAAACTGGATAAAAACAGGGATAAACATTTAATTCAGTTTAAGAAGAATCTGGGATCCATGCTGGATTATAAAGCTGAACAACAACTCCTGTTCTTAAGACAAAGATACTATGATGGGGGGGCCTAGGGCCCTTAAATTAGTGGCAGGCCACTTGAGAGGGATCTAGGTCAAGTTCACGAGGTTGAAAATGGCGTGGGTAAAAAGTGTGCGGCGCGGTCAGCACAAAAGAGCGCAGTCTAAAACTGGTACAGAGTATATAAACAAACTCCAAAACCGCACACGCTTTTATGCCCACGTGATTTTCGACCATGCGTGTATGCTGCCACTATCTTGATCAGATACCGCTTGGGAGTACTGAGGGCTGGAGCTCAGATCACCAGGCTGACTCATCCTGTGACAGGGCTGAAGCTAGGTCCAATCCTAGACATATCAGATGCCTTTAAGGCCTACTACTCCACCCTACATGTGGCGGCGGGGGAGGACTGAGGGACCTACTTCATAGCTCAGGACCTAGAGACATTACAGCTGCCTCAGGTAATGGAGGATCAAAATAAGGCAATGACAGCCCCAACACAGCCCATGAAATAGGTAGAGAAATAACCCGGCTGAAGACAGGGAAATGCCCAGAGACAGATGTCTTTGGTGGGGAGTTTTATAAAAAAATTCAGGAAACCTGTCATCCCCCTTCTCCAGAAGGTGTATATAGCAGCCTTGGGAGACAAAGAACAGGTGGCCCTCTCCTGGTCGCAGGCAATGATTTTGGTAATCCCCAAGCCTGGCAAGAACCCCACACACTGTTCTTTCTACTGCCCAATCTCAATTTTTAACATGGACTATGAGCTCCTTACATCTATTTTGACAAGGAGACTGAAATTTATAATGTGCAAATTGATTAATTTAGATCAATCAGGCTTTGTTCCAGGCCAACAGGCCCAGGATAATATATGGAGGACTGTCCAAATAACATTCCATCTTAATGGAACTAATCATGTAGCCTTCCTGATGAGTTTGGATGTGGAAAAGGCTTTTGATAAATTCTCTTGGGTACACCTGAAGAAGGTTCTTGCCAGATTTAGCTCTGCTGAACACTTCATCCGTTACATCTTTGCTATATACAGGAATCCAACAGCATAGGTTAGGGCGAATGGACACATCTCTCTAAGTTTTTCATTGGATAGGGGCACTCGCCAGGGCTGCCCCCTATCTCCGATACTATTTGCCTTGCATATTGAACCTTTATTGCTTTAACCCACAGGTTCAGGGAATTCAGCTGGGTGGGGGACACAGAACACAAACTAGCCTTCTACACTGATGTCATGCTTTTATATTTAGCAGACCCAGAGAATTCCCTCCAGGCTATCATGCAGGAAATCCAGACCTTTACTAGACTGTCTACTTACACCTTAAAATACAAATAAGATGGAAGTTCTGTTTTTTTCACACACAATCTTGCCCCATCTTAAACAGCAGCTTCCTATGAAATAGGACTTGAATATTCTTAAATATCTGGGTATTGGCCGGCCCACCGGCACAGGGTGACAAACTGCGACGCTGATGACCTGGGTTCGGGAACAGACTTGGACGTCAGTGGACTGCTCTCTTTCTCCAGAGGGAGGGGGGTAGAGTGTCTGGCACCATGCGACCCCTGGCAGAGGCTGGGGAACCTTTGTGCCAGCACCACTTAAGGTTTGGTGAGGGGAGGACGCTGGCTGTCATTGCACGTCTCGGCCCCCAACTAGCACCAAAAATGCGGCTCCCAACAAAATGATGCCGGCCCTGGTCCCCGCTCCAAGGTCAGGACTTCTCTGCCCTAACTGATAGTAGAAAACCTGCCAGAAGCCAGCAGCCCCACTGGGGTGACCCCGGTGGGCTGGAGGAGGGGTTCACTGACAAAGGCGGATATGGCCGATGGTGCCACGGATGCCGGTCAGGGCCCAAAAATAAATAAATAAAGTATCTGGGTATTACTTTGGGTCTCCATGCTAAAACTTTATTTAAAGATAATTACGACCCTCTTTTGATAACATTAGCAGCGGATTTTAAGAGGTGGACCCTTCTCCCCCTGCCATTACACTTTAGAGTCAATCAGTCAAAATGAATGTTTTTCCCAGATATTTGTTCCTTTTCCAGTGTGCCCCTATTCCATTCCACAGAAAGACTTTACAATTTGGCAAAAGTAAATGCAGTGCTATATTTGGCAGGGGAACCAGGCCAGGACTGGACGGTTCACTCTGCACTTACCCAAGAGAATGGGGGGCAGTCCTCCTCTTACTGGGATATTGGGTGGCAACTCAAATGAGTATGGCTCTGCTACGGGGTAACGAGCATTATGAATTGTACTGGAAGACAAAAGTCACTGTATGACAGAGGACTTGTTAACAGGGTTAAACAGGTGGAGAGGGAGGTCACAAGTGGGGTGCCACAGAGATCAGCCCTAGGCCTGGTCCTTTTCAATATGTTCATTAACAACATTGGTGAAGGAATCTGGGGTAGGATTAGCCTTCTGGCATTGACATGAAACTCTGCAGAAGGGTGGACAGTGCAGAGGGAGTTAGGGAACTACAAAATGACCTTCAAAGGCTGAAGAGATGGTCATTTGTTCGGCAACTGAAAGTCAATGCCAGGAAGTGCAAGCTAATGCACCTAGGGAAAATATAAAACAGGACAGAGTACTAGCTGGATGGGGTTAAACTTAGCACTACAGCAGAGGAGCGAGATCTGGGAGTCATTATCAGTGACACCCTAAAACAATCAAACCAGTGCAACAAAGCCTACAGAAAGGCACATAGGATGCTGGGGTGTATAGGAAGGGGTACAGATAGTAGAAGGAATGAAGTAATGCTCCTCTTTTATAGAGCCTTGGTAAGGCCACATTTAGAATACTGTGTTCAGTTCTAGAGCCCTCACTTCAGAAAGGATAAAAATAGGCTGGAGGCATAGGGTGACAAAGATGATACAGGGCCTACAGGGGAAGTCCTATGAGGAACATCTTAGGGCAGCAAACATGTACTCACTAGTGGCCAGAAGGGAGTTGGGAGATATGCTAGAGACCTTCAAGTTTCTGAAAAGGATTAATAAAGTGAACTATGCGGAATAATTGAGCTGGAACACCACTTCAGTGACACAAGGGCATAGTTGGAAACTGAAAGGAGGGAGCTTCAGGAGGGACTTGAGAAAGTACTATTTTATGAAAAGGTGGTAGAATCATGGAACAGTCTGCCTGCTGAAGCGGTGGGTGCTGAAACTGTGGTGGGCTTCAAGCATGGATGTGTGACAGGGAGATCCTGCCACTCTTGAGGACCGACCTTTCTTAAATCTGTTACAACAGTTCTCCTGTTTTTTAGCCTAATCTATCCTTTACAATTTCTAGTCCATAAGGTAAGCCACCTATGGGCCCCCTTCCCCTTTCTTGACTATGCTATAGTGTCCTCTTTAATTTTCCTTTTCCCTCTCAGGTCCTCGTACAAGGAGGTTATTGTGGTGACCTCCGAGCTTATGTAAAACAACAGGCTGTGTTTATCATTGTTGGATTTAGTATGTACTAGCACTATGTCGTAAAATACCTTGATGTAAATACCTTACGTTTATGAAATCTGTAAATGTTGAAAATACCATGGCACTAGGTGTTTTTGAGAAAGGTAAAAAGTACTAGGTGACTGTATTATAGAAATTAAGTTGGTTGTGTTTTTAAATGCATGTAAATTGGTACCATGCATTCCTGCTGGAAACTGAGCCAATCTGAAATTTCATGGTGATTTGCATATATCCCATGATGCTTTACATTATGGAAGTATGTGTGATGTTGTGTTTCTTTGAAACTTGGCTTATTGCCAATGCCCTTTGGGGTAACCCTTGTTTCAGTGCTTCTGCACTGAGGTTCTTTGTCTCTAGCTTGTTTGTGTTTTTCCTTTTTGAGCCCTCACCACCCAAGCAAACAAGGCAACCATAGGGATGAAGGGTTTTCACTGAAAAGTTTAGATCAGTGAGTCAGTAGGTGCCGACAAGTGCAGAGGAAGGATATACATAGTCTGTTGCTGCAAACTGATGTACTGAAGAAGGAATATGCCATTGCTGGAAGTTATCGCCTGTAGTTTGAATAAACATCACACAGAGATTGTGTGTTAAAACTGAAGTTCGGTGTCTGGTTCATCTGTTATCCCACAACCCCTCCACAGGATGTAACAGAATAAAGGAAATAGTAGCAAGCTCTGCACCATGTATAGGGACTGGAAAAGCTGGGCTGGTGGGGGTGGGGGATAGGAGTCTGGATAGACGTTAGGTCACGGTGTTGGACAGGCAACCATGGACAGACTAGATCGACCATATGTCTTAAATCTTTCAGTGCTCTGATGTTCCTCTTCTCTCAGTCAGAAATATATGAAAGTGTGTGTCTCAAGGTTTGCTCAGCAGGTTTAAAAAAACAGTCCTGAGCCAGCCTTCTTTCTGACGTCACCAAACTCCACCTTGGTGTAACAAAATCTATATTTTATAACACATGATGGCCTACTAAGTTATTTAAAAAAAATAAGAGATGACATAATAAATCTCTTCTTTATCTAACTAGTTGAAACTAGTCTGTGATCTGCTTTCCCCTAGACATCAAAAGTCTCTTTGATATAAGTCACTGTATATTCAAAGCAAATGTTTTTTGACTCCTTAATTCTGTCTGGGCCTTGGTATCTACACATCAAAGGTCTCTTTGATGAAATAAACTGGCTTCCTGGGAGGTTATTCATAACACTGGCCAGTGTCCCTTTTCTCAGGACATCTAGTGCAGATCAAAGGATTTCCCTGAGGACGTCATAAATGGCTAATTGTATTTCCTGGGATCAAAGCAAATTGACAAGATAATTGCATTTTAGAAATCTGCAGTTTAAAATACCTCCTGTCCTTTGAACTTATCCCTGGGGGGGATTTGAAGTGTCAGTTTCACATGCTGTTTCAGCATCTCTCACGACAGACAATCCATAACCCATTTTTATATTTACAAAATAATGATACAGCATTCAGAACTGGCTATCTACATCACAATTCCTCCCCATCTAGACTGAATGTGGGGGATCTATCCCCAAAATGGGATGAGCTTCCCAAATCAGTTCACTCCTCATAGACCCTAGACAGCCCATCTGAGTTCTGATGGGTCGCTCCAGCCCTATGTAGAATGGTCATATCATATCTTTGCAAAGCAAGACTCCATCTTAGTAATCGACCATTGTTTTTTCCAATCTGCGTCAGCCAAACTAGGGGGTTGTGGTCTGTCTGCACCACAAAATGCTGCCCCCACAAGTATGGCTCCAATTTCTTTAGGGCCCACACTATGGCAAGACACTCCTTTTCCACCGTGGAGTATGACTGCTCCTTGGAAGTAACATTTTACTCAGGTAGGCTATTGGGTGATCCCTCCCTTCCCGGGATGTCTGGCTCAGTACTGCCCCAATACCCAAGACTGAGGCGTCAGTCTGAACTATAAAGGTTTTACTATAGTCAGGACTTGTCAAAACAGGAGCACTGCACAGTGCCTCCTTTAGTTTGGAAAAGGCTTCCTCACAGGCTGGGGCCCAGGTAATTTTCTTGGGCATCCTTTTCTTTGTCAGGTCAGATAGGGGAGCAGCCAGAGCACTGTAATTGGGTACACATTTTCTATAGTACCCTGCTGTCCTGAGGAAACTCCTGACTTGTTTCTGAGTTTCTGGTCTAGGCCATGCCTGGATTACCTCTATTTTTATTTGGTTAGGACGGAGCTGTCCCTGGCTTACCACATGCCCGAGGTATGCCACTTCTCCCATGGCCACCTGGCACTTCTCAGCTTTGACAGTAAGCCCGCCCCTCTGTATCCTGTCCAGCACTTCCCTCAGGTGGGATAGGTGTTCCTCCCAGCTGGTACTAAAGATGGCAATGTCATCCAGGTACTCCATGGCGTACTCCTCAGCACCATTTAACACCTGGTTCACCAACCTTTGGAAAGTGGCTGGGGCATTCTTCATTTCGAAAGGCATTACTTTGAACTAAAATAAACCTATTGGAGTGATGAAGGCCGACCTCTCCCTAGCTCTGTCTGTCAACTCTACCTGCCAATACCCCTTTGTCAGGTCAATGGTCATAAGGTAGGTCGCCCCTCCCAACTTGTCCAGGAGTTCGTCCGTCCAGGGCATTGGGTGGGCATCTAAGTTCGTGACTGCATTCAGTCCACTACAGTCTACACAGAAACTAGTCGAGCCATCTGGCCTGGGTACAAGGATTACGGGTGAGGCCCAGGGACTGTGGGATCTCCGGATTACCCCTAAATCCAGCATCTCCTCCACTTCCCTCTTAATGTCTTTTTGGACAACCTCTGACACCCGATATGCTGTCCGCCGTATGGGTGTCTGTGTCCCTGTCTCCACATCGTGTGTTGCTACGGGGGTTAGTCCAGGCTTGGCACTAAACAAGGGGGCAAAGTCTGCTAAAACCTCCCTTACTTTCTGGATCTGGCCCGGGGTCAGCTGGGGAGACAATTTTACTGCCTCCACAGAGGTCTCCCACTTACTCTCTTCCAGCATGTCCAGAAGGGGGTCTCCTTCGTCCGTCCCCTCCCCATGACTACACACTGCAAACACCATATCAGCCCTATTTGCATATGGTTTCATCATGTTGACATGGTACATCCTTTCTGTCTGTTTACGGTCAGAAAACTCCACAATGTAGTTCACGCCATTTACCTTTCTAACCACTTTGTACGGTCCTGCCCACTCAGCTTGCAGTTTGTCTTTCCGGACTGGAATAAGGACCATGACTTCCTGACCCACCATGTATGAGTGAGCTCTGGCTCTGCGGTCGTACCATACTTTTTGTTTCTGTTGGGCAGCTGCCAGGTTGCTCTGGGCTGTCCCCATAAGCTCCTTCAGCCTTTTCCTAAACCTAAGAACATAATCCACAAGGGGAGTTCTCTGGGTGGCGTGCTTGCCTTCCCAGTCCACCCGGATCAAGTCTAGGGGCCCACGTACCCGGCATCCATATAAGAGTTTGAATGGGGAAAATCCTGTTGACTCTTGGGGCACCTCCCTGTATGCAAACAACAGGTGGGGAAGGTATTTCTCTCAGTCTCTCCCATGCTGTTCAGCAAACGCCTGGAGCATTGCTTTTAGGGTACCACTGAATCGTTCCACAAGTCCATTGGCTTGTGGGTGATACAGTGTCGTGCATCTCTGCACCACCCACACTTCTCCCATAAACATTTCATCGGGTCCGACATGAAGGAACCCCCCTCAATCGGTGATTATCCCCTGCGGAAACCCAACACAGGAGAAAATCCCAAGTAAGGCATCTGCCACTTTGTCTGTCCTCAGAGAGGATAGGGCAACTGCCTCTGGGTACTGGGTGGCATAATCCACCACAGTCAGGATGAATCTCTTCCTTGAGGAGCTGGGGGTATTTAAAGGCCCCACAATATCCATTCCCACCCTCTGGAATGGCTCCTCCACTATGGGCAAGGTGATCAGGGCTGCTTGAGTTTTCTTGCCCGCCTTCCCTATTTCTTGGGACTGGTGACAAGACCTGCAATACTCCTTCACCTGCTGGGTGAAGTTAGGCCAGTAGAAATTCAGGGCCAACCGCTGCATAGTGCGTGTGATTCCCAGATGACCAGACAAGGGAATATCATGGGCAACCTTGAGCAACTGCTCATGATATCCCTGGGGAACGACAAGCTGCCTGCCTAGCATCCCTCCCTCTGTCTGTACTGCCTGTGTATACATAAATCCATTTCCCAATAAACCTTATGTCTGCCGTCACCTCCCTGTGTACCCTCTGAGTCTGTCCAAGCCCTCAGCTTCTCTATACTAGGGTCACTCCTCTGAGCAGCTGTAAACCCCTCACACAGTCCCAAGGCATGGGACAGGTCCCCTTCGGTCGCTAAAGTAGGGTCCCTAGCACTAGCGTCAGGGCCCTCAAGATCACTGTCAATCCCGACCCTGTGACAAGGAGTCACCCCTCCCTCTTCTGAGTAACCTTCTGGAGCTGTGTGGTTACTTGCTACTGGGGAAATTTCTACCCCCTTTTTATCAGTCTCCCCATCTAGAGACACAGGATGGGGAACCAGCCTCTCAGTGGTTTCCACACTGGTTTATGTGGGGTTCAGGGAACTACTATTTTCCCTTGCCGCTTGGCTACGGGTAACTGCACATACCACCCCCTGCTGGAGATTGTTACCCAGGATCACATCCACTGCTAACGTTTTGGCTATAGCCACCTGTTGCACAGTTCCCCCTGTTTCACCCCAGTCCAGGAGAACACTAGCGAGTGGCAATGTTTTCTCTTCACCAGTAAACCCTTGTACAGTTACGTATTTATGGGGTATAAGCTGCCCAGGCTGTACCAGATCCCCCTTTACCAATGTTAGGGATGCCCCTGTGTCCCTTAACCCCTGTGTCTGTACCCCATTTACTATGACTGGGTGCACGTGCTCCCTCATGTTCACTGGCATGCTCTCAGGGACACACAAACAACCCACTTCTTTTCTAGCACCCTGTTGTGTATGATGGCTCGCCTTTTTAGGGCACTGTCAGGCAATATGCCCAGTTTCCTTACACAGCCAACAGGCATTTCTTACTTCAGATAAATCTTTTCCTTGAAACCTGGGGCTAACTGGTTTGGGTGGAGGCAGTGGGGGTTTTAGCTACCCTGAAGGTGCGCTTTTCCCTTTCTGCACTGCCACGCCTGTCCCATTCACTGTCAGAGCACGTCTACTCTTGGCATAGCGGTCCGAGAGTTCAGCAGCCTCTTGCACTGTTTTTGGATCTCGGTCCTCTAGCCAGGCTTTTAGCTCTGCTGGGCATGCCCAATAAAACTGTTCTAATAAAATCACATTTTCAATTTTATCAACAGAGTTTGCCTCAATTCCTTCCCGCCAATGTTTTAAAAACTGACGTTTCGTGGCTAGCTCCTCATAGCTCATATCAGGGCTTCTCCTGAGCTTATGGAATTTAGCTCTGTATGATTCAGCAGTTAATTCAAACTTTTTTAACAGTGCAGCTTTTAACTTGCTGTAATCGTCACTGTCCTCATTGTTCATTTAACCCAATGCATCCTGAGCTTTCCCGGTAAGTAGCGGGGATAGCTGAAAGCTCCAGGACTCTCTAGGAATTTTAGCCTGAATACAAACTTTTTCAAAAGAATTTAAAAAGGCATCCATGTCCTCCCCCTGTTTAAACTTGGCTATTAATTTGGAGTTCAATTTGTAACCCAGTCCTGCAGTCCCAGTTAAACCCAAGTGACTTACCTGCTCTGGTGCCACTGGTTGGAGTTGTAGCTTCTCCAGTTCGTGTTGCCACTGGTGCTCTTTTCTTCTCTCCTCTGCCTCTCTGCGTTCTCGCTCTCTCTTCTCCTCTGCAGCTCGCAGGCACTCATGCTCCTCACGGTCTGCCTCCCTCTGTTGTCGCTCTGCCTCACGGTCCGCCTCCCTCTGTTCTCGCTCTCTCTTCTCCTCTGCAGCTCGCTGGCACTCACACTCCTAATGGTCCACCTCCCTCTGTTATCGCTCTGCCTCCAGTTCCATCCTGCACAACTCAATTTGCAGCCTGAGTACCTCTGGATTCAGGATACTGGTGACCTTCCCCTGCTGCTGTGGCCCTTCACTGACAGTGGCCCTGCTGTCCTCCTCATCGAATCTGGACCCTGCACTGGCCACTGGCCCTGCCACATTTGAGTCTTGGTCTCTTTCAGTCACGGTCTGTGACTCGCTGCTCTGGGTATCTGCTACCATCAGGGCCTCTATGAGGTTCTGCTTTTTGGCTGTCACCTCAAACAGGACTCCTCTGTCCTCGCACAACTGTTTTAAGTGTTCTACAGTGTGCCTGCTGTAGTTGGACGCCATTTTTCCTGACTACTGCTAATCTGACTGGCACTTTAGAAAAAAAAATAAAATGGGTAGGAACTTTACTGTAAGCCAAGGGATATAGTTCTGTTTCCTTTTGAAATAAAACACTGCCTTTCTTTTTTCCAAGTGAGCTGAACGGTCTCAAGCTGACACACTGAACAATGAAGCTTATACCACCAAACTTTTTATGCCGCCTCTGCCAACCAATCTGTCACAAATTCACTCAACCAGTCATCCCTCTACTCCCAAAGTGCCAACCTCTGAGCGTATGATTCGTGGACAGTTAACAGTACAAGGTTACTCTCTTGTCTGTTTTGTGGGTTTGAGTCACCTTCGTCTCAAGTTCTGAAGGGATTTAAACTGATAACCTCTTGTTAGTGTACCCAATTATCAGGCTCAGATAATTCTGTCTTTGGGGGGCCAGATATCTTTGCCTACAAGCACCTAACCAGGTCTACAAAATGAACCCTTAGAACTCTAT
The DNA here is from genome assembly GCA_016271365.2 of Neoceratodus forsteri. NCBI lineage: Eukaryota > Metazoa > Chordata > Ceratodontiformes > Ceratodontidae > Neoceratodus > Neoceratodus forsteri. The sequence continues at coordinate 495,811,400 of JADMNL010000022.1, forward strand.
GCAAGACCTTAGAGAACTCTATCCATTTCCCAGTTTGGTATAACAATAAGCTCATACACAGTGTCAACTATAACCTTTAAAAAGCTTCATTTAAATAAAAAGAAATGTCAAGGCACACCAGGCAGTTTCTGTTTTAAAATATATATCTTTACTTTAAAATAGGTAAAATATGAAAACAGTAAAATACAGAACAAAATATCCCAACACATACAGCCTTAAAATAAACAGGTTAAAAGTGCAGAGTCCTACAAATAATAACACTCAGACTAATCTTGTCTAAGGGTCCTTACTTCTTAAATCTTTCAGTGCTCTGATGTTCCTCTTCTCTCAGTCAGAATTATGAAAGTGTGTGTCTTAAGGTTTGCTCGGCAGGTTCAAAAAAACAGTCCTGAGCCGGCCTTCTCTCTGACGTCACCAAACTCCACCTTGGTGTAACAAAATCTATACCATAACACATGATGGCCTACTAAGTTATTTAAAAAAATAAGAGATGACATAATAAATCTCCTCTTTATGTAGCTAGTCGAAACCAGTCTGTGATCTGCTTTCCCCTAGACATCAAAAGTCTCTTTGATATAAGTCACTGTATATTCAAAGCAAAAGTTTATTTGACTCCTTAATTCCATCTGGGCCTTGGTATCTACACATCAAAGGTCTCTTTGATGAAATGAGCTGGCTTCCTGGGAGGTTATTCATAACACTGGCCAGTGTCCCTTTTCTCAGGACATCTAGTGCAGATCAAAGGATTTCCCTGAGGACGTCATGAATGGCTAATTTTATTTCCTGGGATCAAAGCAAATTGACAAGATAATTGCATTTTAGAAATCTGCAGTTTAAAATACCTCCTGTCCTTTGAACTTATCCCTGGGGGGGGTTGAAGTGTCAGTTTCACATGCTGTTTCAGCACCTCTCATGATAGATAGTCCATAACCCATTTTTATATTTACAAAAAAATGATACAGCACTCGGAACTGGCTGTCTACGTCACACTACCAACCAACACTGAGTCTTGGTTTAGATGGCAAGCGAGAGTGGGCATTTACTCAGTGGGGCAACTTCTCCATTAGGGCTCATTTAGAACCTTTGAAGATTGTAAACAGAGTTTTGGTTGGAACATCACTGTTAGATTCAGGTACTTTCACCTGACAGACCACGGCACTAAACTGCTCAGGAAACATGACAGGGACCCAACTACTTTATCCCCTATACTAGCTTTTACAGTAATTTGGGGGCCTCACAAGGGAAAGGAGCTATTACATTACTATACTCCAGCTACATCACAGATCAAGGTAATATTTAAGCTATGTTAAAGTGAGATGGGAAAAATACTTGATTTTCAGTTTTAGATATGGTTTATTTGGTGTGGTAGCTTAGGTTGGCGAAAGTCTTTCTCCCAAAATTTTATAATTCTCTGTTTTGTCTTTGTGGAATGGATCATATTTTGGCCCCACACGATCCCTTCCACTTCCCATTTGATCGATCTGCCCCCAGCTCTCAGGTACATAATGACATGTGCCCAGGGTCAGTGCAGAAGCATGGTCCGTTAAAATCTATAAGGGGCAATTTTAAGAATGATTTTAAATATAATAATGGCACTTTGCAGATAAATCAAAAGGCACCAGTTGACTAACAAGGCTCTTGTTAGTCGACCGGTGCCCTTGATTAATCTGCATATAGCCATTATTATATTTAAAATTGTTTATAAAACTTCCCTCCATAGACTTTAATGGAGTGCAGCCCTGCGCTCTCCTTGGACACACGTTACTATGTGTGTAACCCCACCTACAAATGAGGTTCCCAAAAAGTCTTCCTTGAGCTTGCCTAAATACTCACTGCCAGGCTGGTGTCCTGCGTTTTAGCAGTTTAAATTTGATTACCAGAGCCTGTATACCCTCTGTGTACTGTCTCTGTTGAAAGATGTAACTATTTACTGAAAATCATTTAGTGATAATGATAATGTAGTTTGTCTAACCTGCTTTCTTTGTAGCAAGGACTGTTTTGTTTGTCTCCACTATCTTGGTCCTGGACTGCAAATTGGAGCAATCAGTACTGGTGGGACCCAAAATGTAGCCGGACTACAGGAGCTGTCTGAATTCAAAATCTGTAGGAACTGTAGTTTGAACTTTTTGCGCCTTTTTGCAACTGAAGGGGGATCTCTTGCTTTGACTGACAGCCAAATCAGTCAACCAAATCTTTTGGATCTTGGGGAAGTCCCAGGCTGCTTACAGTTTTCAGTTAGATCTAAGCTGGAAGCTGAACAAGAAGGAGCTGAAGTGATTCTGAGCTGCAATCCTGAGTGGATTCGCATGGGAGAACTCTGAAAAGGCTAAGTTTTTGACCTGCATGTCGGTGTGCTGCTCCAGAAAGGGAGAGAAGAGAATTATTTTGGACTAAATCCAAGTTTGTGTGACCAAAGTAAGCTACTGAAGTGGGCCAGGCTCAACCTGAAGAAGATCGAAGATTTTGCTGAATGCGATCGGCTTGTCAGGAGTTCCAGCTACCTCTAAGCTCCCGGTGTTTGCAGAGACTTTGCAACTGTGACCGGGGAGCGCTTTGCCTGGTACCATAGAATTCTTTTACATGTCAATGTGCTAGGAGCTGCTAGTGGGTCGTGAGTTAGTCCCCCACTGTGCGAACTGTGTTCTGCTTGCTGGAAGCTGTATCCAGCCCAAACCAGACTGCATCCGAATTTGTCTCCATGCAGTCTGGGCCTTGCCAGACTGGCCTAGCCAGACTACTCATTGCACAGAAAAGCCATTGACGAGAGACCTGCCTGGGGATCAGCCCCCTGCTCTATGCTTGAACAGGAATGACGCCTCTGCGAATCATGTGGGCCCTGCTTCTCCTGGCATTCCAGATCAACCATCTGCAGTCTCGATTTTAGTCCAGCCTGTGTCCAGTCTTGGGTATCGTGAGTAAATACCAGAGTAGCTCCCTGCAACAACAGCTTAATCTGAGTGTGTCATCTGATTGTCTTGTTGTTTCATTGCCTTTATGAACTCAGCCCTCTGGCTTCGGATTACAAATATTGTGTACTGTGCATGTTGTGGTTTCCATCACAGGGCCCCAACCAGCTCCAACCCCGGGCAATGGTCCTGGCTAGCCCATCTCTTCTCCACCTGGGTACCCAGAGGTGGACTGTGTGGGGGGACTCAACGCGCATGCGTAACTGCTTGATATAACCCTTAAGCTAATTAACCTGATGTTGCCCCTCCCTTGTTCAAGTCCCCTGAATAAATCAGATCTAACTTTTTCTGCATGTAATCTGACTGTGGTTCCAGTTTGTGCTCAAAGTACTGTACTGTTACTATTTGCTGTGCATAACCTTGTTTTACAAGGGGTCCTCAGGGTCGAGCCAGAGGAACCAGCCATGGTGGTTGTCACACCTGGACAGCTGGTTCTGATCCCTGTATATTTTTTTGTTGTGAATGTAAGAAATTAATGTATGATGGACTGTGCAGGGTTTTAAATAATGGATTAGCAGTTTTTTTCTTGGGACTATACTAACTGTACAGAAAGTATTTATATAGATTTTCTAGAATTGCTGTGTTTGTTAAACACAGTGAGGCAAGAGCTATGCATTTTCACAAAGATTTAGCACTTTTATGAGCAAAACGCTAATCAATTTTTAGAGTTAAATAAATCCCTGCTCTGGCAGAGGGAGGTGCTGACTGCTGAAGCTGACACTTCAACCCCCCCCAGGAATAACTTCAAAGGCCAGGACACTGTTAAACTGCAGATATCCGGGGTGCAATTATCTTGTCAATTTGCTTTGATCCCAGGAAATAAAATTAGCCATTCATGACGTCCTCAGGGAAATCCTTTGATCTGCACTAGATGTCCTGAGAAAAGGAACACTGGCCAATGTTATGAATAACCTCCCAGGAAACCAGCTCATTTCATCAAAGAGACCTTTGATGTGTAGATACCAAGGCCCAGACAGAATTAAGGAATCAAATACACTTTTGCCTTGAATATACAGTGACTTATATCAAAGAGACTTTTGATGTCTGGGGGAAAGCAGATCACAGACTGGTTTCGACTAGTTACATAGAGAAGAGATTTATTGTGTTATCTCTTATTTTTTTAAATACCTTAATAGGCCATCTTGGTGTTATCAAAAAAAATAGATTTTGTTACACCAAGGTGGAGTTTGGCGACCTCAACGAGAAGGCCGGCTCAGAACTGTTTTTAACATACTGAGAAGACCTTGACAAACACACTTTCATATTTCTGATTGAGGAAGAAACATCACAGCACTGAAAGAAAGTAAGCGTATTTTAGATTAGACCAGTCTGAATGTATGTATTGTAGGAACTTGCACTTCAAACATGTTTGTTTTAAGGCTGTATGTGTTGGGATATTTTGTTGTGGAATATTTTCTGTTTTCCTATTTTAAAGTAAAGATATATATTTTAAAACGGAAACTGCTGATGTGACTTGACATTTTCTTTTTATGTAAGTGAAGCTTTTGAAGGTTATAGTTGACACTGTGTATGAACTTATTTTGATACCAAACTGGGAAACGGATAGAGTTCTCTAAGGTCTTGCATAGAGTTCTAAGGGTTCATTTTGTAGACCTGGTTAGGTGCCAGTAGGCAAAGATATCTGGCCCTCTGAAGACAGAATTATCTGAGCCTGATAATTAGGTATGCTAACAAGAGGTTATCAGTTTGACTCCCTCCAGAACTTGAGACTAAGAGGACTCGAACCCATAAAACAGACAAGAGGGTTACCTTGTACTGTTCACTGTCTACAAATCATACGCTCAGAGGTTGGCACTTTGGGAGTAGAGGGCTGACTAGTTGAGCAAATTTGCGACAGTGGTAAGTGCAAACAGTGTGGGTACTTGTGTGGTGTACCAGGGGTATTGTGAAAGTGATTATTGTACAGTGTTCAGGCCACTAGAGGGGAAAGATGGGGTTTACAGTGTCCCGGAGGGCTGTGCCCAGGTTAGCTTGACTACTACTAACCCTGATCTCTAGGTGGAGGCACCCGTTTCAGAACTCAGGCCCCTTAACCTGCTACTAGCTAAGCAGGCAGGGATAGTAGCCCTTGGTATAGCGCCACCTAGGGGTTACATCCTGGAGGCTCACCGCTGGGATTTTGTGTCTTCTAGTGTCCAAATTTGTGAATTGCAGTTAAAAATAAATGGCTACCCCAACAGAAGTGGCTGTACACCAGTTGGTGGGGTGGTGTACTGGGCAGGAGATCGACCCCCAAAATGCTATACTAATCCTGGATATTCCCCTGGGCCCAATAAGGACACTGTTGAGGGAGTACTTTCCAAGGTTGAATGCTTACAAAACCCTGTGGTGGTGGGTCAACAGGCTAATCTGCTCGCCCAAAGTTTCATGGCGTTAGTAGAGCGTAAGGACCCAGTAGACAGTTCCAAAGCACCATGGACTATCACCCCGAAGGAGCCATCACTGCCTGGAGAGTGATAAGTAAAAACAGTAAAGACCCCGGGCAGAATGAGCCCCCCCACTATCTGAGACTTTTGAGAAGAAATTTGCTAAGTTGCTGCTGGAGTAAGGGAAAACTGTGGAGGACTTAAAGAAACTATTCCTGCCATCTGGGGGTGTTGCCCCTCCTTCTGTGCTCATGCCAATGCTGGCTCCTATGTCTGTACCTGCCATTAGTCACAACTCTTACCAAAGGTTGAGAATCTTCTCCTGCACCCTCCCAACCCCCCAAGGGAAGGATGATTGGGAGACCTGGATAGATTGTGTTGCCCCTTTGGTACCTGAATGGCAGTGTGAGAAGGCTGAGAAATGGAAAAGGATCATAGAAAGTTTGAGGGGTCCCACCCTAGAGGCCATTAAATTTCTGAGGTCCACAAACCCTGATGCATCTGCCCAGAAGTACCTATCTGCACTCGAAGGCAATTTTGGGAGCAATGAGTCAGGGGAGAACTTGAAGTGGAAATTTCAAGGTACCAAACAACGGTCAGGGGAAAGTTTGTATGCATATGTTACTTGTCTGGAAAGAGCGCTGCAGAAGGCTTACCGAAAAGGTGGGGTAGCCGCCAGCGACTTAAACCATGTGAGGTTGGGGCACATACTGCAACATGCAAAGCATTCTAAATTGCAGCTCCTTCAATTAAGGCTCCCAGATAGAAGGGGTAACCCACTGGACTATTGTGACTTGATAAAAGAACTCCAGGAGGTTGAAGATGAAGAGGGGGATTGTAATTCTAGGGTGAGCAGAGCCCAAGTGATCACGGCATCGGAAGGCCCTTCCACTGTGGGGACCAATGAGGGTCTGCCGCCATGGGATGAACTGCTGAGGGAGTTCAGGGAAACAAAAAACAGTCTCTTTATGAATGCCGCTCCTGCAAGTACAGGCACCGACCCTTATCCAACTGAATCTGCTGTGGGGTGGGGGTGCCCACCCAGGCATCTCCTGCTGACAGCAGCTCGAAACTCGATGTCTTTACTATGAAAGTAAGAGAACTGATGAGATGTCTCCAAATGCTCACCACACAGTAGACAGAGATGGCACCAAGGTTTTCAGTTGGTAGTACCACCGCCCCAGCGCCCAGTGCAATGCCTCGGCCACCCCAAATCCCAGAAAACATATTTTGCCATAATTCTGGGAAGGATGGGCACATGAAGAGAGAATGCCGGTCCACAAAACACCTAGATAAAGTTGTATACAGGCTTCAAGGAGACCTTCGGAGAACGAATCAGTGGTCGAGGAGTGCCCAAAATGACCGCGGTGAGGGTCCAAGAAGTAGTAACTCAAATCCCTGTGTGGCTAAATCATCTGTCCAGGCCCCTGCTGCTGTCCCTCTAGACTGGTCCAAAATATTGGGCCCTTCAATGAAGACTACCGTGGCTGTGAATGGTATTCCTATTCGGGCTGTGCTGGACAGTGGGTCTCAAGTGACCATTGTATTTAAGGACTGGTATGACAAACACTTATCTGCTGTGCCCTTACAATCCCTGGAGGGCCTACATGTATGGGGGCTGAGCGACAAGTCTTATCCCTATCTAGGATATGTCCGCCTCTGGTTGTCATTTCCTGCGGCTGTAACTGGTGTAGAGGAGCAAGTCGAGACACTGGCCTTAGTGTGTCCCCCTACTGGACTGTATGATGGGGTTTCCCTGTTAATTGGGACCAATGCTCATACGTTTGGGAGACTGCCACAACTCTGTCGCGAGAAACAAGAGCAATGGACTGGGAGAGCCCTAAGAATTCCCGCTCTGATCAAGAGGGCCCATGATTTGCAACAGAAACCCAAGGGAATGGACCAGGATGAACCGGTAGGGTTGTGTGGAAGAAGGACCCCAATTCAATGGTACTGGCCCCTAATGCCCAGTGTACCATTCAAGGGGAGGTCCGCCTCCACAAAGATGTCAAGAACAAAATACTGATGTTGGACGCGCCAGGTGATGGAAAATTACTGGAAGGATTATTGGTTAAGCCCAGCATCTTGCCAGCTTGTGCTCATGCTTATGCACGATGAGTGATGGTTCAGATTCATAATGTGTCAGATCGGGAGATCCGGGTGAACAGAGGATGCACCCTAGCTATGGTACACTGCGCAGACACTGCAGTGTTGCCCAGCAACAAGCCCCCTGGCAAGACAGATAGAGTGACTCCCGACTTGTTTGATTTTCGGTGACTCCCCGTTGCCAGCTGAATGGAAGACTAGCATTAGCCACAAACTTGCCCAGAGAGATCAAGTGTTTTCATTGAAGGAATGGGACGTGGGATGTGTCCAGGGTGCGGAGCATCACATACGCCTGCACGATGAATGGCCATTTCGAGAGAGGTGTCGACGCCTAGCCCCTGCAGACATAAACGATGTGAGAAGACATTTGCAGGAAATGCTCGCGGCTGGTGTGATACAAGAATCCAGGAGCCCATATGCTTTTCCCATTGTGGTTGTGCATAAGAAGAATGGAACAGGATGAATGTGTGTGGATTATCGGACCCTCAACTGGTGGACCATCCCTGATCAACACACCGTGCCCCATATACAAGATGCTCTGGATTGTTTGAATGAGAGCAAATGGTTCTCAGTGTTGGATTTTCGCAGTGGATATTACCAGATTCCGATGGCTCCGGAGCACCGCGAGAGGACAGCCTTCATCTGTCCTTTGGGGTTCTACGAATTCCTGAGAATGCCACAGGGGATATCAGGCACCCCAGCCACCTTCCAGCGACTGATGGAACGAGCGATGGGAGACATGAATTTGCTGGAATGCCTGGTGTACTTGGACGATGTCATTCTGTTTGGGAGCTCCCTAGAGGAACATGAGAGTCGACTGTTCAAAGTACTAGACCGACTGAAAGATTTGGGCCTCAAGCTGTCCATTGACAAGTGCCAGTTTTTCCAAATCTCTGTGAAGTATGTGGGGCACATAGTGTCTACAGAGGGGATAGAGACTGATCCTAATAAAGTTGAAGCCTTGACTACTTGGCCCCAGCCCCACAATTTGAAAGAACTACAACGTTTCCTGGGATTCTGTGACTACTACCGCTGGTTCATAAAGGACTATTCCAAAGTGATTCGGCCACTCTTGAATCTTACCCAGGGTTACCCTCCTACCAATCGGAAATACAAAAAAGGATCCGTCAAAGAACCAGACAAAGCGTATTTCCGCCCAGGTGAACTTTTTGGGTCCCGTTGGACGCCTGACTGTGAAGCAGCTTTCCACAAAATCATATACCAGCTCACCCATGCCCCCATCCTCGCTTATGCTAATCCCACCAAACCCTATGCACTGCATACTGATGCCAGTCTGCAGGGTCTAGGAGCTGTACTGTATCAAGACCATGAGGATGGTTTGAGACCAGTGGTATTCACCAGAGTGAAACTACCCTGTGCACAAGTTGGAGTTCCTTGCGTTAAAATGGACCATTGTCGACCAGTTTCATGATTACCTCTATATAGCGAAAATATTGGTGAGAACTGACAATAACCCATTGACCTATGTACAGACTTCAGCTAAATTAGACACCACAGGGCATCGGTGGCTTTCTGCATTGTCAACATATGATTATGCTGTTGAATACAGACCGGGTCTGAATCATATTGATGCTGACGCCCTATCCCGGAGGCCCATTTTCAAAAGCGAGTGGGTCAGGCTGTCTGAACCTGACACCCAAGCATTGTGCCAAAAGTTTGATAGAAATGAACAGATGTCTACGGACACAGTGGATTGCTTAGCAGATTGCTTGGGCCCCTCTGACACCTGCATACCAGCTGCGAATTGCCACTTTTCTGCTCTAGATATTAGTGCACTACCTCAGTTTGACAATGACAGCATGCTATGGGCCCAATCCCGAGATCCTATGATTCAGCCAGCACCTGACACCCTTTGTGCAGGAAAAGATGTGTCCAAGTTGCGTTCCTCTGATCTGCGAACCGCTTTATTGTTTAAAGAAGGCCCCAGGTTGAAGCTGCTTAATCAGTTGTTGTATAGAGAGAAGGTAGATGGGGTGGCTAAATAGACAAGCAATAACTGGTCCTGCCCACAGCCTTCAAAGATTTGGTACTGCGGTCCCTCCACAATCATATGGGCCACCTTGGTATCGACTGGACCCTTGACCTAGTACAATCTCGAGTCTATTGGCCCAAGATGGGAGCCGATGTTGAGCATCATGTAAGGACTTGTAGTCGCTGCCTGCAGAGAAAAGCCCTGCCTCAGAGGGCTGCCCCCGCCGTCAACATTACTACCAGCACCCCAATGGAACTAGTCTGCATAGACTTCTTGAGTTTAGAGCCTGATCAGCGAAACACTGGCAATGTGTTAGTGGTTATGGACCATTTCATACAGTATGCACAGCTTTTCCCACCAAAGATCAAAAAGCATCTACAGTGGCCAAGGTGCTAGTGGAAAATTTCTTCGTCCACTATGGTGGCCCCCAACGAATTCACTCTGATCGGGGCCGGGACTTAGAGAGTCGGCTAATCACAGAAATGCTCTCTCTGGGGGGTGCGAAAATCAAGAACCACCCCTTATCACCCACAGGGGGATCCTCAACCAGAACACTTTAACCGCACCCTGCTAGACATGCTACGCATCCTCCACCCAAAAGATAAGCATAAATGGAGCCAGCAGATTAGCACCTTGGTACATGCATACAATTGCATGAAGAATGATGCTACCGGGTTTTCTCCCTACCGCCTCATGTTCAGGAGAGAGGCCCGGCTGCCTGTTGATGTCTGTTTTAGGGTTTCTCCCGATGGGGTCCGAGCCAAAGATTACCTGCAATATGTTCAACAACTTAGAGCTCAATTGAACCATGCCTATCAACTAGCCCAGACAATGGCCACCAAAAGAAGTCTAGCCAGCAAAGAGAGGCATGATAGAAAAGTAAAGGCTCAAGAGCTTAGGCCTGGAAACCGTGCGTTGTTGCGAAATTTAGGATTGCATGGTAAACACAAAATTGCTGATCGATGGCACCATCTTCCCCATGTCATAGTTGGAAAGTTGGATGATTTGCCAGTGTACAAAGTGTGCCCAGAGAATAACTCCAAAGCTGTCAAGACCATGCACCGTAACCACTTGCTACCTACTGGTCAAGTTATAATTGAGGTTGAACCTGCCGAAGCTGATTCCCCTGGACCAGTGACTTGTGCTGCTGCAAGAAAAAAACAGAGTCAGCCTGCCCTCGGGGTTGCCGATTTAAGATTTCACCAGCAGCAGGCCCAGAATGATAGTGACTGCCAGTTTAACTTGGATGACAGTGAGTGTGATAATGCCTATTACCCCTCATATGAACCGAGTCAGTTGTTTTATGGAAATCCTATGTTGAATTATGGGGATGAAGCTGGGCCTTCTGGACTGCCTAACACCCTGGCATCATCCTTGGAGCCAATGCTCCCTGAAGGTGAAGTGCAAAGTATCATGTCTGATGATGCTGAGTCTTTGTGTATTGTGAAACTGTATGATTTGCCTGAAGGAGAGGCTGATGGTGTGAGTCTTTCTGGTGACATGCCAGAACTTGAGGAACACTATGAGAGTGCTGACAACCCCCCCCTTCAGTGCCAGAATGTCTTCAAAATGAGCCAAGTGTTGCAGAAACAGAGACTACAGAACAAGGGCTGACAGTGCTCCCAGCTTGGACATTCTCCTCCATGCAGAGGCACCCCTCACAAGTGATGAACGCTCCAAGACCACTGCTGAAAGTACAGAAACTGTGGTTGTTCACCCCAGAAAGGCTGGCCGAGCTGTCAAGCCAGTGGTGCGCTTCAGTAACGATTCCCCCGGGAGGCCAGTGGATTTGCCTCTCAATCTAGTCCACAAAGGCGTTTATGTCTCGCAGAGCTCACTGCCCAAACTGAGCTTGACAGCCCATTCCAGGTTACTTGTTCTGCCCTCTCACCATGGTGCCCCTGCCCTATCCAGCCCCAAGTTAACTGATAGGGAAGGGCCCCCTCTTGCATTGTTTAAAGTACAATAAGTTATTACATGATTCTGTATAGTAATGTTCAATTTACCTGTTTGAAATATGCATAATGTATTGTCAGAATGGAAATGATATAGTGAAGTACATTGAAATGTATAGTAAAGTGACAAGTTATGCCAATTGATGAATCAGATAGTACCTGTATAGCATGCTAATGGTATAAATGTCTTGTATATGTTGCATTTTCAATGTTATGATGGTACAGACTTGACGCGGATGCCAAGTTTTCCCAGGCAGGGAAGGGTGTAACCCCCCTACAAATGGGGGTTCCCAAAAAGTCTTCCTTGAACTTTCCTAAATGCTCTCTGCCAAGCTGGTGTCCTGCATTTTAGCAGTTTAAATGTGCTTACCAGAGCCTGTATAGCCTCTGTGTACTGTCTCTTTAAGAGCTGCCCAATTGCAGCTTAAGTAATCTGAGAGGGAGCTCTGTTGAAAGATGTAACTATTTACTGAAAATCATTTAGAGTGATAATGATAATGTAGTTTGTCTAACCTGCTATCTTTGTAGCAAGGATTGTTTTGTTTGTCTCCACTATCATGGTCCTGGACTGCAAATTGGGGCAATCAGTACTGGTGGGACCTAAAATGTAGCCGGACTGCAGGAGCTGTCTGAATTCAAAATCTGTAGGAACTGTAGTTTGAACTTTTAGCACCTTTTTTGCAACTGAAGGGGGAGCTCTTGCTTTGACTGACAGCCAAATCAGCCAACCAAATCTTTTGGATCTTGGGGAAGTCCCGGGCTGCTTGCAGTTTTCAGTTAGATCTAAGCTGGAAGCTGAAGAAGAAGGAGCTGAAGTGATTCTGAGCAGCAATCCTGAGTGGATTTGCATGGGAGAACTCTGAAAAGGCTAAGTTTTTGGCCTGCATGTCGGTATGCTGCTCCTGAGAGGGAGAGAAGAGAATTATTTTGGACTGAATCCAAGTTTGTGTGACTAAAGTAAGCTACTGAAGTGGGCCAGGCTCAACCTGAAGAAGACCAAAGATTTTGCTGAATGCGATTGGCCTGGCAGGAGTTCTAGCTACCCCTAAGCTCCCGGTGTGCGCAGAGACTTTACGATTGTGACCGGAGAGCGCTTTGCCTGGTACAGTAGAATTCCCTTACATGTAAATGTGCTATGAGCTGCTAGTGGGTCGTGAGTTAGTCCCCCACTGTGCGAACTGTGTTCTGTTTGCTGGAAGCTGTATCCAGCGCAAAACGGACTGCATCTGAATTTGTCTCCATGCGGTCTGGGCCTTGCCAGACTGGCCCAGCCAGACTACCCACTGCACAGAGAAGCCATCGACGAGAGATCTGCCTGGGGATCAGCCCCCTGCTCTAGGCTTGAACAGGAACGACGCCTCTGCGAATCATGTGGGCCCTGCTTCTCCTGGCATTCCAGATCAACCACCTGCAGTCTCGATTTTTGTCTAGCCTGTGTTCAGTCTTGGGTATCGTGAGTAAATACCAGAGTAGCTCCCTGCATCAACAGCTTAATCTGAGTGTGTCATCTGATTGTCTTGTTGTTTCGTTTCCTTTATGAACTCAGCTCTCTGGCTCCGGATTACAAATATTGTGTACTGTGCATGTTGTGTTCTCCATCACAGGGCCCCAACCAGCTGCAACCCCGGGCAACGGTCCTGGCTAGCCCATCTCTTCTCCACCTGGGTACCCAGAGGTGGACTGTGTGGGGGGACTCAAAGCGCATGCATAACTGCATGATTGATATAACCTTTAAGCTAATTAACCTGATGCCCTTCCCTTGTTCAAGTCCCCTGAATAAATCAGATCTAACTTTTTCTGCATGTAATCTGACTGTGGCTCCAGTTTGTGCCCAAAGTACTGTACTGTTGCTATTTGCTGTGCATAACCTTGTTTTACAGGGGGTCCCCAGGGTTGAGCCAGAGGAACCAGCCCTGGTGGTAAGTGCAAACAGTGTGGGTACTTGTGTGGTGTACCAGGGGTATTGTGAAAGCGATTACTGTACAGTGTTCAGGCCACTAGAGGGGAAAGAGTGGGGTTACAGTGTCCCGGAGGGCTGTGCCCAGGTTAGCTTGCCCACTACCAACCCTGATCTCTGGGTGGAGGCCCCGTTTCAGAACTCAGGCCCCTTAACCTGCTACTAGCCAAGCAGGCAGGGTAGTAACCCTTGGGATAGCGCCACCTAGGGGTTACACGTGCCTGAGAGCTGGGAGTGGACTGATTGACCAGGAAGTGGAAGGGATCAGCTGGCTACCTCAGCGGGACCAAAATATGATCCCTTCCACTTCTACAAAGACAGAACCAAATTATCAGAATTACAGAGAAAGACTTTCACCAACTTAAGCTACCCCAAGTAAGCCATATCTAAATGTAAAAAACTTGGGAAATACCTTTAACAGACAAGCAGTGGGAAAATGTGGGAACTAGATTGGCACACCTCCTCCTGACCCACTTAGATGGAATCTGTGTGGAAACTGAGAATCAGATACTTTCTGGTGCCCCAAACAGACTCAAAGTGGGATACTAGCATTTCAGCTGGCTGCTGGAGACATTGTGGGGAAATGGCTGCCTCACAGGCATACATTTTCTGGCAATGCTCCAAACTTCAGGGGTTCTGGTCTGCTGTAAAGACAAAGGATCTCTCAGATACAGAGTATATTAGAGGCCTTGGAATGTAAACACCTTTTACTAGGTATAAAACTGAAATCATTAAAGGGGAGGGAAGGTATTTGTTTATAGGCAGTACTCACAGCAGCAGCTGCTAAAGCCATAACAAAAAGGTGGCTTCAGATTGCCCCACCACCCTGCCAGAATAGCTTGAGATGATAAATAAAATATGACTGTTGCAAAAGATAATTTTTATTGTGCACCTGAATAGGGAAGGTGCGGCAGTGCTAAAAAGCAAATTAGGAGAGTTCATAGAGAAACCTATAATTTAAACTAGATTGGGGGAATCCGCACCACAAGGCAGGAAAAATGGCAGGCTACCAGCCTCCCCCCCAGGATAGCGCTAAAATACTGGGCATGAGGGAGAATAGACAAGGGGGAATGGAGGGGGAACCTGGTGGAAGGGCTTAGCAGCCAACACTAGGAGCTTAGCAAATAAGATGGTGGACTAGGAGGCCATCATGGGGGACGAAGGATTAGATATAGTAGCTATAAGTGAGACCTGGTGGACAGAGCTGCACACCTGGGAAATGGCTATCCCAGGTTACAGACTGTTCAGAAGGGTTAGGGAGGGTAAGAAGGGGGGAGGAGTTGCTTTATACATCAGGGAAGGCATACGTATAACTGAAGGACAAGAGGAGGATGGGGAGACTGAGCTACTGTGGGTAATAATAGGCAGGAGGATCGGGAGAATCCTCTAGACTGGGGGTGATATACAGGCCACCCACACAAGGGGAGTGAGGGTGATCAACAGTTAATCCAGGTAGTCAGAAGGCTGGCCTCAAAGGAGAGGTACTGCTGGTAGGGGACCCAACCTCCCAGATGTAGACAGGAAACCGGATGCAGCATCATCAAGGAGCAGGGAGATACTAGCTGCGCTGCAGGGGGTATTCCTTCAACAGCTGGTCAGGGAGCCAACAAGGGGCAACAACCTGCTGGATGTGGTCCTGACAAATGGGGAGAGTGTGGAGAAGGTGCAGGAGGGGGAAGCCTTGGAAAACAGTGACCACAGCACAGTAAGGTTCAGGGTCAGGGCAGGGAGGGAGACAACTAAAACCAGTACTACAGTCATGGACTTCAGACGCATGGACTTTGACAGGATGAGAAGGACAGTAAGGGAGACAATGGAGAGTACAGAGAATATGGGGCAATGGAGGAGTTCTGGCAAGCTATCAAGGGAGGGGTACTGAAACCTGCGGAAATGTGCATAAAAAAGGTTAGGAAGAGCAAAAGGGGGAGGAGACTGCTTTGGTTTACAAATGAGATTGCGGGGGCAGTCAAGGAAAGGAGGAGGGCTTTCAGAAAATTTAAGAGGACACTCAGCGAGGACGATAAGGAAGAGTATAGGGAAAAGAGGAGTATGGCAGGAAAGAAGATCAGAAGGGTAAAAGCAGATACTGAGGAGAAAATAGCAAAAAAGGTCAAAGGGGGGATAAAACCTTTTTCAGATATGTGTGGAAGAAGAGGAGGGCAAGGCAGGGGATTAGTAGGCTGAGGGGGGAGAGAGAAATAAAACTGGAAAGGGACTGTGAAAAAGCAGAGTTATTAAATAAGTACTTTAGCTCGGTATTCACAGAGGTGGAGGACAGTAGGGGACCTGAGTTAAAGTCGAATGGGAAGGAGGGCAAATGGGTGGATTTGAGCTCATTCTCTGTGTACAGGGTTAGGGCTGAGCTAGATAGATTGAAGGTGGACAAGGCAATGCAGTCTGACGGGTTACACCCAGGCTGATCACGGAATTGAAGGAGGAGTTGGCCACACCCTTGACAAGGCTCTTCAACTTGTTCCTGGATACAGGAAGAATGCCGGAGGACTAGAAGAGGGCAGATGTAGTGCCTTTACACAAGGGAGGAAGTAAGAAGGTGAAGGGGAACTACCGACATGTCAGCCTCACGTCAGTGGTGGGGGAGGTAATGGAGGCATTAATCAAGGAGGAAGGTGGTGGATTATCTGGAGGAAAGTAGCTTGCAGGACAGCAGACAGCATGGCTTCATGAAGGGGAAGTCTTGCCAGACAAACCTAATTCAGTTCTTTGATTGGGTGACTCAGGTGGGTGACCGGGGATGGGGGCGGAGGACGTGGCCTATTTGGACTTCAGTAAGGCCTTTGACACCGTCCCCCATAGGAGGCTGGTGAACAAGATGGAAAGCCTGGGATTGGGTGGGAAAATAACAAGCTGGATGGAGGCATGGCTGTCAGGAAGAACTCAGAGGGTGGTGCTAAATGGGGTGCACTCCAGGACAGTGAGGGTGAAGAGTGGTGTGCCACAGGGGTCAGTTTTGGGTCCGCTTCTCTTCAACATCTACATCAGTGATACTGCTGAGGGTTTGAGGGGGAGGGTGTGCCTATTTGCTGATGATACGAAAATATGCAATAGGGTGGACACCTCAAAGGTGGTGGAGGACATGAGGGAGGACTTAAAGATGCTTGAAAAATGGTCTGGGACGTGGCAACTGAAATGTAATGCCAAGAAGTGCGCTGTGATGCACTTGAGGGGTAGGAACAGAAGAGCAGGGTACACCCTAGGTGGGGAGGAAATTAAAGTAACAGAACAGGAGAGGGATCTGGGGATCATAGCCTCCTTGAACATTAAGGTAGGAATCCAATGTAGCAGGGTGGTGGGAAAAGCCAATGGGACATTGGCATGCATAGGCAGGGGCATTACTAGCAGAAAGTGGGAGGTAATAATGCCCCTTTACAAAGCCATGATGAGGTCGCACTTGGAGTATGGGGTTCAGTTCTGGAGGCCACATCTTCACAAGGATATAGATGCATTGGAGAGGGTTTAGAGAAGGGCAACCAAGATGGTGCAGGGTAGGCAGGGAAAGTCATATGAGCAGAGGTGTAAGGAGCTGGATCTGTACATGCTGGAGACAAGGAGGGAAAGGGGAGACATGATTGAAACTCTTAAATATGTAAAGGGGCTCAATAAAGTGGGAGAAGAGGGTTTACTTAAGAGGAAGGAGGGGGTGAAAACTAGAGGGCACAGCCTCAGACTGCAAGGCAAAAGATACAGGGGCAATGTGAGAGGGCGTTTCTTCATGGAGAGGGTGGTAGAGCCCTGGAACAGACTACCAGACAGAGTGGTGGGGACTAAATCTATGGAAGAATTCAAAAGGGCATGGGACAAGCATATGGAGCTGAGTATCGGGGCAGGGCAGGGGCTGGCAGGGAGGGGGAGGTGTAGGGGGAAATAAAAGGGCAGACTAGATGGGCCAGTATGGTCCTTTTCTGCCGTCAAGCTTCTATGATTCTATGAACACAGGTTTGAGGCGTACACAAATCGATGGACAAGCTGGGACCCAGCACAAATAGCTGATGACACAGACTCTGAATCTTGATGCCCTGCCCAGTTGTGGACTTCTGTTTCTGGCAGGGGTGAAGGAATGGAAGGATTTGGACCTAAGTCGGCATGATTTAGAGCCTTGACAGTCTGACCCCTAATGCTTCCTCCTCAAATCTGAACAACCTTTGCTTCTGAACTTTTCTTATGAACTGAAAGGTCTGACAAATGAAAGTTTTGTGAGCATAAGTTTTTATTATTTTGGTTGGGATGACCAGCTGTCATCAGGTTAAATCATAGGATTACTGTTATGGTTCATTCTGTATCAGTTTTCATTTTTTAACTTATAGAACCGAGTGTTTTCTAGGTGTGATGTCATGTTAGAACTGTTACGTATGTACTGTGCTTCCCCCAGGATAGATCAATGCAGAAGTATATATATAAAAAAATCTGTGGAAGAGTAAACAGTGAAGAGGAGATAAGAGCCATGAGGGAGAACATGGAAAGGTTGCAGAGGTGGTCATGGGTGTGGCAGCTAAAACGTAATGCCAAAAATGCAAAGTAGACCACAAAGGAGCCAGAAACACGAAAACAGAATACAGGATGAGAGGTGGTGTTGGTGGAAGACAGCAACAAGAAAAAGAAACAAATACAGTTCTGGGCCTTTGGAATTCACCTCTGACCAGCTTCTGAGACAGCTGGGCTGGGTTTACTAAAGATGTGCTACACTGGCCTAACGTGGTGCAGTGCCTCTACCTAGGGTCCAATATTGGGCACCTGGATGCTGAAACACAAGGTTATCACCCCCAGGAAACAGTCCTTAAACTGCCCACACAGTCCTACCTCCAAAACAAGTGACATAGTAAGCAATGGCAATTCCCAAACTATTAAATGCAATTCAAATAATTTAAAAGGGAGGGAACAGAAAGAACAAGGGGGCAGCAAGTTAAATGGGATCAATGGGGGTAGCAGCAACTCTATAAGCAGTCAAAAGGCAAATGCTTAAGGCAATACAGAAATCAACATTTTGCCCCACAGACTCTCCCAACCCCCTGGCAGTCCTCAAACCCCAATGTAGGTGCACCTCGCATAATTCCCCCCAAAGGCCATGGGTGAGAGCTCTCAATGTTGTAGTGGGCACCATACTGGGGACATTGGTGCTGCTAGCAGGGTGGAGCTCAGTGGTACACTTTAAAGGGATGCAAGATAAAATATACTTTAATCACAGCTGTTACGGAACACAAACGTAAATTGTTTAAATTGATTTGAAACTAGTTTCAAATGGGGCCCCTGTTTTGTAATCCAGTGGGATTTGTGGCCAGCTGGTCTCCACAAGTCTTCTGTCTGAGCCTCTCACACTGGCACAGTCCTGCCCAGGACTTCACCCTCAGTTAAGTGGCACAATAAATGTTCTCCCCAGTTGAAGGGTAGAACCATGGAGTTTCACAAGTTTTGATGCCTCAATCAATAACCTCTGGTACGGGGGGGGGGCACTGTGGAGCCTGAGCTGAGCGGCAGCAGATTCAGACAGCTCTGTATCAACTATATAAAAATTGTTTAAATCCACCTAGTTGGAGGAAAAATATATAAGAACACTACTAATTTTTCAAAAGGGGAACCTAAACGTACCATAATGGGTAACCCTCAGAAAAATTGTGGTGGAGGAATGGGAGGCAAAATGAATACAATAACTCAACCATCGAGAGCTGACACGAGTGTACGGGCCGTGACCACACCAGACTCGGAGGAAACACTGAACTCCTTGGGTCTGAAAATGCAAAGGCTAATTTCTTCAGTGATGGATCTCAACACCAAAATAGACTCTTTTTGGCACTTGTGCGACTGCCGTGGAAATGACGGTGGACCACTTAAAAAAGGCCATAAATGAAGCTAAAAACCAAGCTGACTCGGTGTCGACAGCCACCTCGATGATCATTAAGGAGAACACACATTTCAGGGCCCGACTTGAAACCCTAGAAAACCAGGCCAGATCATTGCACCTACATATATTAGGCCTACCAGAGGGCATCGAAGGGGACCATCCCATCTTATTCTTGCAGGACTGGTTCAACGAAAAATTGGTATCTGAAGGCCAGAAATACTAGTTCAGCCTTCAGAAAGCCTACCGTGTTACCCCTCGGGGTTACAGAGAGCAATCAGATGTCCCCCGCACTCTTCTGGTGGTTACGGATGGTGTGGGAACACGAGACAATGTTCTTCGGATGGCCAGACAGTCGGGACCCATCACACAAGATGATAGAAATGTTTTCATCTTTCCGGATATCAGCTATGCGACTAGAATGCGTTGCAAGAAATTTGAGTATGTTCGACAATAGCTTCAAACTGCATCCATTCCCCACACAATGATCTATCCAGCCAGACTTCGGATCATTCACGAGGGCAGAGTGTGGATATTTGCAGACCCGATAGAAGCTGGAAAATGGACCTTGCGCCTACAATCAAGCCACCCGATGAGAGGAGTCGAAGAGGAAGAGGATGCCGATCGGGAAGAAGCGGGGGACACTTGATTTTTTGTGAGCTAAGTATAGCTTTGAGTTTTCTTTTAATTTACATTACCCAGTGATAATCGACTCCTGTAGAGAGTCATAGTTATGAGACTTTCTTCCCTAATTATTCTATCTGAGAAGACACTGGTTGAAAATTAGCTCTCTTGAAGGTGGGGAAAGGAGATATAACTTTACTTATATTTTGTATGTTAACTTAAAGGCTGCTCCAAAGCTCTGCTTAAGAAAATTGAGTTCTAATGGAGACTTTAATTTCTTGAAAAATAAGGGGGATTCCAATAAGAAAGATTAAAATGTATATAGTAGTTTTTCATCGAATCGTAGATATTTTGAATTTAATTACCAGTATGTGGTTGAACTGTTTTGAGTTGTGCTACCATAATTGTCATTTCAGGTTAGTTGTTAGCTTACTGAGGTAAATGTATGACACCATTAGCCCTGAATAGGGCGTGCTAATGCTGGACTCTTATTATGGACTATAGTAAAAGGTACAAGTCATACTGCTCTTGGGCTTAGAGCACAGCAATGTTAGTATGGTCTATTAAGGGACACTTTCAAGCTTATACTCTCCAGATGAGGTACTAAAATGTCCAAGATGCATCAATACTATGATTAAGATAACTTAGTTCTCTTAATGTTTTGTAAAAAACTGTGCATTGGAATGTCTGTGACATGGCATTGTTATTCTGTCAATAACTGAAAATAATAAAAAATAAAGTTAAGAAAATACTCTGGTACAGGCTGCTAGAACAAGCTGACTGAATGCAGTTGCTCCCAGCAGGGAGGCAGGCTTCGCTATGTTTGCTGGTGGCTTCTCTCCGCTTCACACTCTCTCTCTGTCTCTCGCTCTCTCTTTGAGGCTCGGGACCTGGAACAAGGCAGTGGCCTTCTTGGAATGGAGATGTTGCCAGGAAAACCCCAGTTCAAATGTTCCTTCAGTTCTGTGGTTTTGTCGAAAACAACTTTTTTTCTCCTCAAAAACACTTTAACGGGGAACCCAGTGTGATGTAGACAGCCATGTTCTGAGTGATGTATCATTTCTTTTTAATAAAATGTATTACTGAATGTCTCCTGCTGAAAATCAAGTGCCCTTGGAATAACCTCACTCGCCACCCCCCCCCCCAGTTTCAGCTGAAGCCAAGTTAAGAGAAATGCTGACAGCATGTGTATCACACACACTCAGTTTTTTAGATGCAATGTGTTACATAGCAGACCAGGAGCTAATTACAGAGTTGTTTAAGTTAACTTTGTTAACAGGGAAATCATAAAAAAGGTTTATGATGTTGAAGGAAGAAAAGCAGGTTGTGATGTATTAGTGCAAGGTTGTAAATGCTCACATGAAGCCTGTGTGAGGAGGGTGCAGCATGGGTCAAAGAGATGTAATTCGACACACATGAGTTATGCTAAGGACTGCAAAATGTAATGCTTTAAAAATCCATCCTGTGGTTGTATAAGATATATATTTTTTTACATATAATCTGACAGAGGAGGAGCTAGCTGACCTCACCAAAAAGGGGTTGGCCAATACAGTTGTTTAAGGGATAATTCTGTTTTACAGAGACACACATTTCCGACCTGGACTCTGACCACGAAACATCTTGGGGAGCACTTAAGCAAGTATTTAGAAACTAAGTACTGAAGTAGGAATTTGCATTGTTTAAATCTTGTTTCTTTTTAAAAGATGTGTATGATTTTTGATATAAGAGTTCTATATTTTGTGTTTCGCATATTTTTAACTATGTTAGTAAAATTCTTTTTAGAACTTACTTAGTCTGTCTTTGACTTCTTTTTATTTTGTAAGAAAAGTCCATGGTTATAGCAGACAATAGACATAAACTTGCATGGTGGTATCAAACTGGAAAGAGAAGCATTAAATCTGAGGTCTTTATTAAAGTTTTGAAGGGTTCATCTCTGAATACCTGGTTAAGAGCCCGTAGGCAAAGATATCTGGCCCCCCGAAGACAGATATATCTCAGCCTGTGCCTTGGGTATGCTAACAAGAGGTTAACAGTTTGAATCCCTCCAGAACTGAGACCAAAGGTTGATCCGAACTCACAAAAACAGACAAGAGGGTTACCTTGTCTGTTACACTGTTCACAAGACTGCACTCAGAGGTTGGCACTTTGTGAGTAGAGGGCCTGACCTGCTGAGTGGGTTTGTGACACCCATCACTTCCAGTCTGACACGCCTGCGGTGCTTGGACAGACAGTGGCACACCTGACCCCATTTGGACATATAGTCACTCTCCTGGCTGTCTGACTGAACTGGTCCCAATCTCTCAAAACATTCCCTTTTATCTGGGATGAAACTCGATGCCCGATTGGTCAGGCTTGTTCACAGCCTAACAGTCTTTGGCATGAGCTGGCTCCTGACTGGCCGAAATTCATTGACAAAGTTGGTCCCAACCTACGACCTCTTCCTATGGTGTTCTGCAGTCTCTGGAGTCATGAAGGCTGCCATGTTTGTTTAGTGCCAGTGTTCCAGCTCTGGCAACTTGCTACCACATTAATTAAAATTCCACAATGCTGCCTTTAGCACAAGTCCCGGCCCCACTGACTGTCCTAGGGCTAGGGATGTGCTAATTGCCTTGGGCACTTAGACCATTTTTCTGTCAGAGCCCTCCAAGTGGGAGGCAGCCATCCATGCCACCCTCACTGTTGGTGCACTTACGCACATACAGCTTTCTCCTTCCAAGCCCCATTTCCTACCCCGGGGCCAGGAACCTCATTTACACTGTGCCTGATGGTGCATTTTATTTTCATAAGATCTCCCATAAGGAAACTTTGAAGTTGTTGTATACTATACCCAAAAGATTTAGCGACTGCAATGAGGGTTTTGATGGTCGTTTTCTTCGATTAGTTCCACCCTTTATAGTGGACCCCCTCTGTACTATCTTTAATTTATGCTTGGTTTTGGGATCTTTTCCTGACACATGGAAGACTGCTAGGGTTGTCCCCGTGCCTAAGTTACCCAAAGCTAGTAGTCTGGACGATTTTCGTCCTGTTTCCATCTTAAATCCCTTAAGTAAGCTCATGGAAAAAATTGTTTCAAACCAAGTTATTGAATATTTACAGGCTTACAGTATTTTATGTCCACAGCAACGTGGTTTTCGTCGTAACCATGGCACTGAGACGGCCTTGGTCAGGTTCACGAATGCAGCCCTCAGTGGCTTTGATAGTGGTCTTACTTATTTATTGAATTTTGTTGACCAGGCAAGCCCTCTGAGACTAGAAGTCCCTTTTTCAGGGGCGACCTTGGGAAGGTAACCAACTGAAACTGAACCAGATCAAGCTGATGGTAGTATTTCTACTGAATGGAGGAAATTTGGCTTAATGTCTCATCCGAAAGTCTTATGCTGGGGGCTGTTTGTGGAGCTGACCATGGTATTCGATCTTATTAATCATTCTTTGTTGTGCTCAAAATTAGAAGATTTAGGTTTTTCCAAAAACATTTTGTTTCTTGGTTTGAGAATTATTTACTTGATAGGGCATTTTTTGTGTCTGTAGGGCAAGCTACTTCATCTATTTTTTAAATTAATGTTGGTGTACCACAGGGCTGAATTTTGGGCCACTTTTATTTCTGTTATTCATTATTCAGCTATTTTCCCGCTGTGGTGTTTTTGACTGCCTGCTTTATGCAGATGATCCTATACTTTTTCCCAAGCTGACAATATTTCTGACCTGACTTACCTTTTTGGAACAGGAATTCTTTTTTTTTTTTTTTTTTTTGCATTTATTAGATTTTACTGCATAAAAGATACAGCACATCACCATACAGGCAGGTATACAGAGATAATATTGGCATTAGAACAATGCATTGCATCAGTTTTATAGTACCACATTTATATATATCCCTATATTTAGTTACAATATGAAGGGGTTAGCTAAAACATATATATCTGAGATTTTACAAACACTAGCTTATGGCTGCCAAGAGCAAGGAGTATCCAATATCGTTTAAACTCACTAAGTAAATATCCCTATCATCAAGACAGATAAAACTCCCTATCCAGATCTGTTGTAACAATAATAGGTTATCAGCTTCAATATTTGCATCACACAACACTACTTTTCACCTTCATTAGAGCATTGTATTAACAATTAAATGTACACCAAAAACTGCTTAACAATATTTAGCTACAACACTTCAGTGCTCTAACAGAACTGCCTATGTTTTAATGTGGAAACGTGGCTTGGCATGTTTTAAGGAAAACTTTTCCCCTATTATAATCAGGGCTATAAAAAAAGAGTTTTTGCCAGAGCATAAATCGAGTCTATCCCTAAGAGTAGGCAGTCATTAAACACATCTGCGCATGGTTTGTAGTTGGGAAAAGAAAAACATTTTTTCTCAGTACTTAGCACTTAGTCACTGTCCTCATTCTCGGTGCCAATCTCTAAGTCCTTGGACAGAAATTCCTTCTCAACCCGATCGACATACTTTCCAGCTTCTCTAGGATCCAAAAATTGGTACGTCTTCCCTCCATAAAACATTTGGAGACTTGCTGGCATGATCAGGACATGTTGAATCTCCAACTGTTGTAGGTGGGAATGGGCCCCATCGAAAGCCTTTCTCCGTTGACACGTTGCATGGCTTAAATCTGGGAAAATATGTATTTTATTTCCATCCCAGTCCATTATGCCAAATTTCTTAGCCTGGGCAATAATACAATCCTTTTCCACAACTGATCCTACCGTGATCAGGAGGGTCCGTGGTGCTAAAAGTCCCATAGTCAAACGTTGCCTTGCACCACGTGGAGTGATTCTATAAGCTTGTACACTCGAGAAGTCCTCAAAATTTTGCAAAATGTCCTGGAGGAGAGATTTAGCAAATGCAGGTATGTCCTCTCTCTCAGCTTGCTCCGGGATACCTAGAATTCACATATTAGCTGCTCGGGACAAGTTCCCCAGATTTTCAAGGTGCCTATGCAGCGCTCCATTTTCCTTCACTAAGTCTGAGGAGGTCGCCATTGCTGTAGAGGTGGATTTTACTGCGGCCTGGGTATCCTCTTCCAATTTCCCGATTTTGGAGTCTAGTACTTTAAACTGTACTGTAAAGTCCTCCATTTTGCCATTCAGTTTTTGTATGGCTTTCAGTAGCGCGGTATTAGTCGGCTGAGCAGTATCCTTAGCAGGCCCCGCTCCCAAGTCTCTGCTGGTCCCAGTTCTAGCGTCTCTCAGTCGGGCTGCCTCTCCATCGGGCGTGGCTTTGTTGGTTCGCCCCATATCTCCAGTTCTGCCAGCGGGAAGTCCAGATAAAAATGATCTGGGTGATCAGGACCAAGTTCTCTATCTATAAATCAGGTTAGTTTCCAAATTGAGACAGTTTTTAAATATAAAATGCTCATTTGAAGGCAGATAGGTATAGAGCTTGTACTAGAAGCTGTTGCTTGCTCGGCTGCTGCCCACACCCCCTTGGAACAGGATTTCACTGAGATTTGCAATTGGTTTAAAAGTAATTCACTAATTTTGAATGTCAAAAAAAAACAAAACATCTATGTTATTTGGTACTCCTACTCATTTAAGGAGTAAATTTGGTTTAAAAATTCATGATGATCAGGGGAATATGACCGAACAAAATTATGAGTTCAAGTATTTAGGGGTATGTTTTGACCCGTGTCTTAACTTTCAGTCTCAAATGAAAGCAATTTGCCGGCTGGGTAATCAAAATGTTGGTGTTCTGTATAGGTTAAAACACTTTTTTTCCCATTGGAAATAAGATGAGCAATTGCTGTGGGGGTCTTGTTAACACATCTTGATTATATGGGGATTTTATCCTCCAACTTAGCTATTAGAGAAATGAATGCGATTAAGGTTCCAGGCCCATGGCAACAACAAAATGGAACTGCTTACTGCTGAATGCCAGAAGCCTAATTAAAAAATTTGACAAAGTCGTTCCAGTGGCATGGAGGGCTGAGGCAGTGATGCCTTACCTCCTACCATGCTGGCAACCCATGTTCACGGTGCGAGTGGCCCACCAGGGGTCGGCTGGGGAGGGAGAGGACTGAGTGTCTGGAGAATAGCTCTCCTCTCCCGGGGAAGGAGGACTGGCAAAATGACCGCCCCCAGGTGGAGGCTTGTGGGCGCACAGGTCTGTTGGGCGCCTGGAAGGAGGGTGCTGCGATCTCCGCTGATGTGCGCGCGTACCTCCACGCATGCATGTCTGGCTGTGTGCACCCCAGCAATGGGGATCGAATAAAATGGAGGAAAAAAACAGCGGCAGGATGAGCGCCTGACCGTTCACAGGCTCACTACCTGGCAACCAGGCTGAAGGTAAATCCCGGTGATATCAGGGTGACGGGGCTGGGGGGGGGGTTGGACAGAAGAGGCAGCCAGAGCGAAGGAGATAAACACAAGATTAAAAAAAAAAAATCGACAAACTCCTATACACCTTACATGAGAATAAAATACAGAGCTGTGCCATATCCGAAACTTGGTGGAATAGCGAAGACACTTGGGACAGGCATATTCTGGGCTACACCGTGTATTCTAGAGATAGGCTTAATGTGGGGGGGGGGCGGGATGGCCCTGTATGTAGCCGATAAATATATCTGAGCAGATTGATACTTCAAATTGGGGTACCTCTGAGTTATTATGGATTAAAATTTCCCCACCCCACAGCACCAGAATCAATATAGGAGTGGTTCAGTGGTCCAATTCCCATCTGGAGGACACAGAACTTCTAGACTTTATTAATAAACTAACAGCAGCTGATAATGTCATACTGTTAGGTGATTTTAATCTTCCAAGGATTGATTGGGATAATCTGAGGACTAAAACGTCTACTGAACTATGCTTCATGGAAGCATTTAACCTGGCTGGAATGGAACAGTTTGTGGAGGAGAGCACCAGGGGGAAACATGTATTGAATTTGGTTTTAAGCAACAAGATTAATAATATACAGGACAGCATGGTATTAACACCTCTAGGCTCAAGTGACCATTCCATGGTGGTATTCTGTGTTGAGGGAGGTAAGGGTGTGACTACAGGTGATACTGTTTGTCACACTTGGACCACTGATTCTGATCCCTGTATAATTTTTTTTTTGTAAATATAAAAAATTAATGTATGATGACTGTGTCACAGGAAAATGCTGTCTTACTGGAACTGACACATCAAGACCCCCCAGGGATAAGTTCAAACGACAGGACATAGCTAAACTGCAGATATCTGGGGTGCACTGGAAGTGTCAGTGGCTCAGTAGGTAGCACACTCGCCTCTGAGGCCGGGAGATCAGAGGGCTGTGGGTTCAGTTCCCACATCTGGCACTTGGGTTAATATTCCAGTACTGACACTGTAGTGCAGCATGAGAGGGGTGCTGCACTTCTGAGGTGTTGTCTTTCAGATAAGACGTTAAACTGAGGTCCCATCTGCCTGGATTGGTGGTAGTTCAGGTGGATGTAAAAAAATCCCATGGCACTTATCGAAAAGAGTAGGGGAAGGTTTTTATTAATAAACAGAACAATAAATCAGAAAAACAGTAATACAATTCATGGAAAATAAGAAAAAAAACATAACGAAGAGAATATCAGCAATACTCAATTCTCTGACAGCATAATGATTCAACCTATTTTGTCTTTCAAAAAAGGAACCTCTTTCCACCTCATAAGCCATACATTTTTGGACAAACATTTGCGTTCAGAATCACATTGTAACAACAAATCATGTTCAACATGTTAAAGAACTTCAAGTGGTGAGTGGTATAACTGTTGTAGAGTAAGGTGACATCTGGCGTGCCATAAATGAAACTTGAACTTAGCGAACAGCAGCCATACTACACCTGCATCCAACAAAGTAGAAAGTAGCAAAAAACCTCCCACAACTTCCAGATATGTAACAGCCCGCCAGAAAGGCTGGCTCCAACGGGCAGAAAGGGTCATCCAGAATTCTTGCACAAAGGGGCAGGAAACAAAAAAATGGGACATTGTTTCCTCCTGATTAATGCAAGTATCCCTCGGACAAGGACGTTCAGTAACCATTTTATGCTTTAAATTCCCCCTAACACTGAGTCGCCCATGACAACTAAGCCATAAAACATCCCATAATCTAGGTGGAATCGGCTTATCTACCAAACTTTTAAGGAGGTTATCAACATGACCATCTGGTACATCCTTAAAAACAGGGACTATGGAATGTGCTTTAAATTGTAGGACATCATAAATATATTTGCGCGATTTGCAATACACATGGGCCGGAAGTAACTTCCATCTATTAAGTTTCGATATCACAGGTCTGACATAAATCAGATAACTAGAAGTGTGTAAATTTTTCTGGCTCAAACCTGGCCACTCTGAGGACAACTTAGGTAACCAACCATACGCATAAATCACCCATAACACGGAGTGTGGACGACTAAAGTCTAGTAAATTCCAATGAAAAAAATACTATAGTAAAAAGTAATCGGATTCACATAATTCAAACCACCCTGGGCAATAGGAAGATACAACACATCTCTTTTAATGGGATTTAAGCGACTCCCCCAAATAATTTGAAAAAAAAAGACCCAATAAAGTGGCTTCCAACCCAAAAGGAATGGGGTATAACGCACTAAGGTATAAAAATTGAGGGAGAAGTAAAGATTTAGTAATGATAACCTTTTTCTGTTTAGTTTGTTGCCAAGACTTCCATAATCTGATTCTGGACTGAACTGCCTCAGTTTTAGCTGACCAATTAAGTAACGCATTATCACCATTACCAAAATCAATACCTACAATTCGGACCGGACCCAGTACAACAGGAACGCCTTGCAACTCCATAACCTCAGGAATGGCAGTATGCAGAGGATAAAAAAAACTCTTAGATTTATTAAGGGAGGAACCTGCAACATCCGAATAATTAGAAAAATGATGTAACACCTTATCTCCAGAGGTCAAATCAGCAACAAAGACACAGACATCATCAGCATAAGCCGAAATTTTGGCCTCAAGATTACTATGAGGAGAAGCAATACCAAGAATCCGCACATCTTGGGCAATTGTGCATAAAAGCGGATCCAAACTAAAAACATAAAGCAATGGACTCAGAGGGCAGCCTTGTCTCACCCCCCGATGAATAGGGATATAGGAACCCAAATAACCATTTACCAAGGGCATAGCATAAGCATGACTATAAAGCAAAGCAATCCAGGTTATAATGCGATCAGGAACTCCATAGGTTTGTAAAACCTGAAACAAATAACTATGCAGGACCTGATCAAAGGCCCTTTGTTGATCCATGGACATAAGAAAACCCTTTATAACATCAACTTTACCAAGCTCTATTAGTTCCCGAAGCAAAAGGAGATTATTATTGATAGAGCTGCCCGGTACTGAACAGGATTGGTGTAGGGACATCAAGTGTGGAGCTATGGACAACAATCTGGCATTCAATATTTTCATTAAAATTTTAAAATCCGTATTAAGGAGACTTAAAGGCCTCCAATTGTAAAGTTCTATCACCTTTCTTGTATAACAAAATCTGAATTGAAGTACAAAAATGGAAATCAAGAGTGTGACGTTGCAAAACCCAATTAAACACTACTGTGAGCACATCACAAACCAAAGGAATACAGGTTTTATAAAATTCTGCAGGTAAGCCATCAATACCAGGCACCATGTTATTCTGTAAATGGGAAATTTCCCTTTTAACCTCATCAACACTAGTCGGAGCAACTAAAGCCCGTAATAGTATATCAGAACAAGGGGCAACATAGAGAGAGGAAAGGAATTGTTCTACACCAGCGCTATCCACAGGAGATGCAGCATATAAGTCTGAAAAATGCGAGGAGACTGGTTGCAAGATATCCGGAAATGCAGTGTAACTAGTACCAGCAGTATCCACAACTTCAGTCAGAAGGCGATCCGCAGAACGCCTATGACTACAATCCAAAACATCCCCCAAAGCAGATTTATTAGCAGAACAAACCCTATGTTCATGTAACAGGGAAGTAGCTCTAGTATACTGTAGTGCAGCCATTTTTTTTAATATATATTCTGTGCTTGTGCTGTCAAAGATAAGTCTTGTGAGTGTATAGCTGAATATAAAGTTTCCAACTGCATACGTAAAGACAAACATCTCTTATATTTAGTCACTGCAGCATATTTAGACATCCTCCTAGCCAAAGTAGAGATTTCAGATTTAGTGAGTAGCCACCAATCTAACAAATCCTCAGAAAGTCCAGATAGTGACAGATGAGCTTTCAACAAATCATGAACTTGGGCCAAAACCTGTCATCAAGTAGCAGTAAAGAATTCAGTTTCCAATATCCCTGACCCAGTTTAGCATGAGGGCCTACCCTTAACGTGGCAGTTACCACATTATGGTCTGAAATCTCCACTGGAATGGTCTGAGCTTCAATCACCCTCAAAGCTGCAGAGACAAAAAGAAAATCAATCGTAGTGGATAAGGAGCCCTTAAAAAAGTATGTCTACCAGTAGGATGACAAACCCTATAAACATCCTGTAAACGACCCTGGACAATAATGTGATTAAGACAATGTGTCTCACAGAAATCCTTATCAGTCCAGGCCCCCCGATCTGATTTATGCACTACACAATTAAAGTCACCACCCCATATGAGAAAGCGTGACGTGAACAAAAAAGGCTGCAACTCACGAAAGAGAGCCACTCGACCTTTCTTTGTAACTGGTGCATAAATCACAATTACTCTCCAAGTGTAATGTAAATAAGTAAAATCCAATATTAAGGCCCGTCCCATAAGCAGTTCAACCAACTTGGTAACATGAAATCCATCACCCCTAAACAACACCCCAACACCACTACAGGTGTCTAATCCTAAAGAAAAAAAAGAAGGACCCCATCGCCAAAGCTTTTTGGGCATATTAACCAAAGGAAGGGTACTGAGACGGGTATCCTGAATAAGGCAAATATCACACGCCACATCACTCAAAAACTGAAAAGTAATCAGGCACCTACGAGCATTTTTCACACTGTTCACATTGAGGGTGGCTACAGTGAGATGAAATGCCATGGCCATGAAAGAGAATCAGATAAAGGGTTGAAATAAAAATAAGTCAACATCAAGTAACCCTTCCTTTTCTAGTACTTCTCCAGGGTCTCACCCCCGACAGCGAGGGTTGAGTATCCATAGGCAACTCCTTTGATTTATCTTTCTCAGAATCAGAGGATACCATAGGTTGTGAAGAGGTGTCAGAATCAGCTTCCATATCGGAAGACTGAATGTGATGGGACAGGATCTCAAATGTATTACTTAAGGGAACAGAGCCACCAGGAGAAGACGCTTTAGCCAATTTGGCCCTACCTGTAGTCTGTTTTTGAGCCCGTTCCTTTGTCTGAACACTAGGCTCAGGAGGGGCCATAATAATAATATCCAGAGGTTTGTCAGGGACAGGCACAGGTTCAGCAGGAACCAGAGAAACAACAGGGGGAGAGGGAGGAGGGGCGTAGAGGAAGGGTCCTGTACAACCGGTCATGGAACTTCCTTTAAAGGAGGCTCAGAGGAAGGTTCAGATATTGAAACCACTGACTGGGGAGCAGGCACCGCAATATCAGGGCATAAAGGGGGACCAGTGACTACCTTAACATGCGAAGAAAGGGACTTTGCCGTAGCAATAACCTTTTTCTGGGCATTAAGAAGGATTACATCCTGATCCGGGCTATCTTCCCTGTTATGGGAAGCCCAAGGACAGGATCTAAAACATTGACCTAGTTCTTCACACAGGTTACACTTTAGTTCAAAATTACAATCTGCACTAGCATGGCCAAAAGATAAACAAAGGGAACATCGTAGTCTATCACAGGCAGCACTGAGATGGGAAGGGAAGCCACATTTAAAACAGGTACAAGGCTGCCCCACATAGAAGCAATGCCCCCCTTCCCTACCTAAAAACAAACTATTAGGTAAGCGTATGTGACCCACATTCGTATTTCTAAGTCACACCCTATAACGCCAACCACCAGTCCACAAATGTTCAGAGTCAAATATAGGCTGTGGTAACCCCAAGACATCACAGCATTTAGCTAACCAATGCATAATATCACTAGCTGCTACATTCTCATTTCTAAACAAAATGGTGACAGTTTTAATAGAAGGTCTAGTAAGTGGGATAGCCCGAAATGGTAGCCACAACTCAGTGTATTTAAGAGTATCATACTTCGTCCAGAATCAACCTAATCCTCTAGGGCTTTGAAAACTAACGTCATATAAGGAAGAAACTGATACATGAATCAATGCAAATATTTCGTTTGTAAAAAAAAAAAAGCAAAGATTCTTTCAAAAGTGACTTTCCCACATAGAGACGGTCTGGAGCTACATCAAGACCCCCAATATACTGAAGGCGGACCGCATTCCGTCGTTGAAGAGGACGGGGGAGTTCCGAAACGTATCCCTTCTATGAAATTCTTCCCAAGTAGATTTAGCCTTGTCCTCAGGGTCAGGAGAAGGGCCCGGAGGAGGGTCAGGAAGTGGGACATCCATGTCCATTCTATCACCCCATGCTGGTCCCCTAGAGCTAGGGCCTTCATCACCCGAAGAGGAGGGAGGCAAAGAAGGAACTTTAGCCAGCAGAGTAGTATCCAATGCAGGATGCTGAACATCCTCAGCACGCAAATCCAAATTCCGGGCTACCAGGCAAAGGTGGAGGCATATCTATCAAGGGGGACTGTTGCCCTCCACAACCAGGTATCGGGCTATGGGCAGGGTCAGGTATCCAATGCCCCGAAACGTCTGGCTTCCAACCCGCACTCCACAGGGAGGCCTCTAAAGAGACAGGTAGTGGGCTAGAACAAGGCAACAGAGCGGGAGGAGGCAAAACAGGCGAGACAGTTTGCGCATTAGGAGGTGAAACACACGGTCTAGGATGCATAGTACTCACAAGTTCACCAGTCAAAGTCACCACCGAGTTTAAAGGCAGAGAAGACACTGCTCGATCCAGATTTGTAGGGAAACGAAAATTCCAACGGAGCATGATGCAACACTGGTAGGACCGGTGCTACAGAAGATTGTTGCCGACTCTGCACCTCCAAAGAGCCCGAAGGTACCGCATCCGTAATGAAAACAGGAAGAGCCTCCACAGCCCCTAGTTCTGGTGACAGAGTCTGTGTCCCAGGAGAGGCTGACTCAAAAGGGCTAACGGCATCAACAACAGCAAGTACCTGGTCCCGATGTGCAGCAAGGAGGGACTCCAACCAAAGTTCATCCACAGGCAAAAATCTGATGATGCAGAGGTAGACTGAGCAGGTAAAAATTCATCTGATACAGCAAGATCCACAAGCATGTCAACAAAACAGTCAGACATCCTCAGTATTTCAGGCTCCAAAGCTGGACCTGCAGGAGCGGAGCTCTGCTCTCCTGCAGGTACACCAGCAGAATGACTGGGTCCCACGAACGAATCCATGGTCCAACAGCGCCCCCACACAGAGTAGGGGAAATTCCCCGGTGCCCTGGCCAAATTTCCCTCATTCACTAAAAATACCATCAACAGCTTAATCTGGTTCAAGGTCAGCTGGCATTCATCTGTATCCCCCTTCCCTGGGTCGTGCCTGAAAATAGGCAGGATTTGTCTAGTGCACTTACCTGGGCAACAAAAACTAAATGAATAAACAAAATAAATTACCTTGTCAACTTGCTTTCATCCCAGGAAATAAGATTAGCCATTCATAATTCCCTCAGGGAAAACATTTGACTTGCAATAGTTGTCAGGAAGAACCTGTGTTGGGAGGGGTGTCAGATGGAAGCCAGAATGGACACCGAAGAAAGGTTGATGTCTGGGCCAGGGAGGACCCAGACGAATTTGGAAGGCCCAATATATATTCCTGGGGAACCCTTGAATTACATCAGAGAGACCTCTGATATGTAGATTCCAAGGTCCAGACAAAATTAAAGAGGCAAATACACTTTTTCTTTGAATACAGTGACTTAGATCAAAGAAACTTCTGAGATGTATGTGTAGCAGAGCACAAACCGGCTTTGTCTGGTTAACCTGTGGAGAGGAAAGTCAGTGAGGTCACTTATTGTTTTTTTAAATATTTTATTTGGACATCCTGTATTATAAAATATAGATTTTGTTACATCAAGGTGGAGTTAGGTGACCTCAGAGATAAGGCAGGCTCAAGACTCTTCTTAAGCCTACTGCAAACCTTGAAACACACACATTCATTATCTGACTAAGAGAAGAGAGACCATCAAAGCACTGAAGTAAGGACCTTAGACAAAGATTAATCTGAATTATTATTTGTGGGAATTTGCACTTTAAACCTGTTTGTTTTAAGGCCGTATGTGTTGGGATATATTTTGTTCTGTAATATTTTCTGTTTTCCTATCTTAAAGTAAAGATATATATTTTAAACGGAAACTGCCTGGAGTGATTGACATTTCTTTTTATTTAAGTGAAGCTTTTAAAAGTTACAGTTAACACTGTTTATGGGCTTATTGATATACCAAACTGGGAAACGGATAGAGTTCTCTGAGGGTCTTGCACAGAGTTCTAAGGGTTCATTTTGTAGACCTGGTTAGTGCCCATAGGCAAAGATATCTGGCCCCCCAAAGACAGAATTATCTGAGCCTGAAAACTGGGTATGCTAACAAGAGGTTATCAGTTTGAATCCCTCCAGAGCTTAAGACTAAGGTGACTTGAACCCACAAAACAGACAAGAGGGTTACCTTGTTCTGTTCACTGTCCACAAATTGTATGCTCAGAGGTTGGCACTTTGGGAGTACAGAGCTGACCGGTTGAGCGAATTTGTGACATGCGGGGCCCCAGAAAATTGGAAAATTGCCAACCATGGTCCTGGATGATGGTCTCAGGTAGGTTTCCTACACCGCCCCAGGTTGGACAGCCCTGGTTACTGCCCCTCCAACCGACGTCTCCGAATTAGTGCCCTGCCAGGGACTAGTTGTGACCAATCAGTGTGCCTGATGGGTCAGATCTGAGCAGGGTTCTGATGGGTGACACACAGTGGAGCTGAAGCCACCTGAGTGAACAGACAGGAACTGGCATGAGAGCCTGAAGAAGTGGGGCTGTAGGAAGTCGCAGAAAGGTGGCAAAAAAACCCAAAACAACATAACTTCTTGGTGCCTAGTGGTCCCCACCACCCTCTAGATCACTGGCCCCAGTATTAAAACCTAACTCCCTGGTGCCTAGTGATCCCCCGCCCTCTGATCGCCAGCCCTTGTATTAAAGCATAACTCCCTGGTGTCCAGTGATCCCCCACCCTCTGATCCCTGGCTTTGGTATAAAAAAACAACCCCCAGTGTCTAGTGGCACCCCCCACCTACCAATCTGCGTCTCTGTACACTATCACATATTCCCTGGCACCTAGCAACCCCCATGCACTGCGGGCACTGGCCACCTACCCAGCCACCCCCCTTACTTGACTGAACGGCACCACAGGAGCTCAAACAGCAAGCAGCACTGCCCTCCTCTCATCACCTTGGCCAGCCACCATATGTGATGACATGGAGTGCGCATCCCCTGTACTGTAAAGGAAGCATGCGTACTGTGTACAGTACACGCGCTCTCTTTACAGTACAGGGGATGCGTGCACCCTGTCATTGCATATGGCGGACAGCATGGTGAAAGGAGGGTTGTGTCGGTTGCCGTATGGGCTCCTGTGGCGCCGGCGAATCAGGTAAAGGGGGTTGGCAGGGTGGGTGGTCGGTGCCCGCGGTGCGAGGGGGTACTAGGCACCAGGAAATATGCACTAGTGTACAGGGACGGGGACTGCTGGGTGGGAGTGCCACTACACACGAAGGAGTTATTTTTTTATACCAGGGCCAGCGATCAGAGGGTGGGGGAACCAGTGGACACCAGAACATTATGCTTTAATACTGGGGCTGGCAATCAGAGGGTGAGGGGACCACAAGGCACTAGGCAGTTAAGTTCTAATACTGGATCCGATGAGCGGAGGGTGGGGGAACCACCAGGCACCAGGGAGTTATGTTTTAATACCAGGGTCAGTGATCAGCAGGCAGGAGGGACCACTAAGCACCAAGGAGTTATGTTCTAATACTGGAGCATGTGATTGGAGGGTGAGGCGACAACTAGCACCAGGGAGTTAAGTTTTAATGCCAAGACTGGTGATCAGAGGGAGGGTGGAGGGACAACTAGACACCAGGGAGTTATACTCTAATATCAGAGCTGGTGATCGGAGGGCGGTAGGGGACCATTAGGCACCAGTAAAGGTTTTACAATTATGCAGGATGGAGACTGGAGGGTGGAGGGACCACTAAATATGAGGGACACTTGTAACATTATACGGGATGGCAATCAGAGGACAGGGAGGGGGGACCACTAGAAACTAGGGACTTACTTTAACAGGGACAGGGTTCAGAGGGTGGGGGGTTCCACTAGCCACTATGGAGCAGGTGTACCACTGCCAATTGGTGTGGCTGTTGGCTGCAGTGGTTCCGCCAGCCGCTAGGGTTGCCCAGAGTAAGTTGAACGTCTTCTCGGCAGTAACTGTGCAGTGCAAGTGGCCTGCTATGTTTCCTTTGTGCAGCGCTCCACACTGAATGTTGTGCTGCGCTGGGATTCCTGTCCCTGCCCTTCCCTTTTCCCACCACATACATTATTTGTTTTGCACTCACTAACCATTTTAGCACATGTCGCAACTGCCTTTGAATACTGCACATGGGTGCAAACCCTGGGAAAACAATGTGCAATCACTTTGCCTGCCAGGCAAAGTTTTGAATATCTGGTCCCCAGAGTCTTTACTAATTATAGCATTGATGACCTAGGGTGATTTGTATGCTTTTTATGGCTGGGTGTAGTTTGATGAAATGAAAAGTTTTAAAAGTAAAACATTTACTCCTGTTGGCTAGCCCTAAGCAAACATATAGAAAACAAAAATATTGACTTAGAGTTATTTAGCTGAAACAAGAACATTAGGTTTCAGTAACTTCCTTCACTGGTCCCCCTTGTCCAACTAGCAGGGCTGCTCCTCTCACATATGGCGCCACCGAGAGGGATGGGGGTAGCCACTATGAACAGTTCTGTTTACCATTATGGTGGACCATTTATCATGGCCAACAACCTGGGTCCCTGGGAGAAAATGTTTGCTGAGCATATGCTAGGTTTGTACTTCTGGTCAGGGGCACCCCAAGTAAATCCAGACACTGGAAGCAATAACTGTACTGTCCAAACCAGGTTGGGATTCTAGAGTGTGGCTTTTATTCACATTCACAGAGAATAAACAAGGCGAAGATGGACCCCCACAGGGCTACTCTCACTGGTAATGCAGATTACTGAGGTACAGAACACACACACAGCGAACCCTCAGGTTCTGAATGGATTGGCACACATGTCCCGAACTGGTACAGTTCCCTTGACCTGGCACCCTCGGCCAGTACTAGGACACTTTCTCATGTTTCATGAGGTATTCTTGGTGGTTCCCCTCTACCACCATCTGAGCACACTCTGGCTTACTGAAAATCCAAAATCCCATGTCTGAGTATTTTCTTCAGGCATTGGCCAAGTGCACTGAGAGAAAATAAAGGTGCCCAAACTGAACCCGGAGAGGTAAACATGGTTACTCCAGATGGGGGTTTCCCACCATTTGCTTCCAATATTTATACTCAGCCAGTAATCTGGTTAACACCTTTCTCAGAAAACTCTCTTGTAGATGCTCTCTTGAAATGTCTTGACATTTAACATTCTACTTCTCACACCTCGGAGGTGTCATGAAATTAAAAGTTCTGTATATGGCTATGTCTCTACACTAGACCCCCACTTTAGCAGATGCTTTTAAATCAGACACGAACTAAAAGTTCTGTACTTGGCAAGTCTCCTTCTGGACCCCACAGTAGGAAGACATTTTACTAGAAACACAGTCTTAAAAGTTCTGTACATGGCTAGTCTCTCTCTCCAGATCCCATAGTAGGCAGACACTTTTAACAGAAACACAGTCTTGGTGACAGAGTCCCTTTGCCAGAGAAAAACCCACCACAGGAATGCAGGTGCCCCAGGGCTTTTTCCACAGAAAGTCTCAGGTACTCACAGAACAAATGAATCTAGGCAGCTTCACCATTCTCCAGGCTGGACCAGGGGGATTGCCCCTGAATCATGGAATTCCCTCCATCCCTCCGGGGATGAGGCACTGGAAAACCCTCTAGAAATGCTCTCTACCACTTCACTACTGGTCTTCTGTGTTCCTCTTACTAGGGTGAGAACACACTATCCAATCTCCCAAGGTAGCTCTGTGTCAAAGCTAAGTCTGAAGAGCTGCCTTCTGCAGCACTCCTCACTCTACAGACTGTCTCTCGAACTGACTCTCAATCTCACCAACATTCTACTGCTAACCCCTGCAGCTAGCATTCCATTGTGGCTTATGCTGCTGCAAAAATTCTAAGGTGACATCATCACTCCAGCTCAGCTGAGACTGAAAACAGAGTGTGACAGAGTGAAACCCATTTAACTGGCATCTCACAAGTTGCCACTCCCTGCCTGCCACTGATTCTAAGTGGGATTCTAGTAACCCCTGGGAACAAGGGGGTTACACTTCTATCTACAGATTTTTTTTTATTTATTTTACCAGGAGAGACACTCTAAGCTGAAAGCTTATTTACAGGTGTGAGGGAGCAAAAGGAAGTTAAGTGACTTGCTCAGGGTCACACAGTATGCAAGTGGGGGCTGTGGGATTCAAACCCAGGTCTACATGTTTGCAGCTCAGAGCCTTAAACCACTGGGCTGTACTGCTGCAGTACTTTCCATCATTGAATCAGTGGTCCTGGATGTATCACTGCCACGTGAGACAGGAGGCACTATAGGTCAAAAAAGTAAAGATTCTAGGGGCCGAAGAAAGGGGAGGTTCCAGCGGAGTACCACAGGGTTCAGTACTGGGGCTGGTCCTCTTTAATGTCTTTATAAGTGACACTGCAGAGAGACTGGAAGGAAAAGTATGCCTCTTTGCAGATGACACAAAGATCTGCAATAGGGCTGATACACGGGGGGATGGAAAGGATGAGAAGGGACTTAACAAGGTTGGAGGAATGGTCAAATGTATGGCAGTTTAGATTCAATGCAAGAAGTGCAAAGTAATGCACCTGGGAAACAAAAACCCAGGAAAAGAGTACACAATGGGGGCAGGGAGGAGTTACTAACAACAACAAAAATGGAAAGGCACCTGGGGGTAGTAATATCAGATGACCTAAAGGTAGGCAGGCAACGTGAGAAGGCAGTAAGGAGGGTTGTGGGGATACTGGGATGCATAGGGAGAGGCATCATCAGTACAAAACAGGAAGCTGTCATCCCTCTGTACAGACAGTTGGTGAGACCCCATCTAGAGTACTGGTTCTGGTACTGAGTGCAGTTCTGGAGACCCCATCTCTTCAAGGACATAGACAGGATGGAGGCAGTCCAGAGGAGGGCAACTAAAATGGTGCAGGGTCTGAAACAGAAACCATACAAAGAGAAACTAAAGAAGCTTAATATGTATACCCTCGAGGAGAGAGGGGACATGATAGAAACTTTCAAGTACCTCAAGGGAATCAACAAAGTCCAAGAGGGTAGCATCTTTCAGAAAAAGAGATGTGCAAGAACAAGGGGACACAATTTAAAGACAGAGGAGGAAACGGCTCAGGGGCAACACGAGGAAGTATTTTTTCACACAGAGGATGGTGGACACATGGAACGGTCTCCCTGAGGAGGTCGTGGGGTCAAAAACAGTGGGGGAATTCAAAGAATGCATAGGACAGACATAAGGCAATTATAGTGGTGGTTTAGGAGGAAGTAGGCTGTTGGTTAATTAGGATCTGCGGCTTATTCAATAGGTAGGGAAATGGGCAGACCGGGTGGGCAAGCGGTCCTTATCTGCCATCAAAGTATATATTTCTAAGTAATAAACCATATTACCATGGAGATCTCTAGAGGCCATAAAAGTAGTAGGCACATTTAGAAAAAATGCAAATAGTAAATTTATTTTATTTATTCATTTAGTTTTTGTAAGGAGAACAGTTGAACAACAGCAACATGGGTACAATACAAATACAGGAACAGTACAGCAGTGCTACAAAAATACAATGGGTAGAAACAACAAAAAATAATGGCAAGCATTATACAGATAATGGCAGTAGAATATATAATAAGTGCAGAAACCATGGACCCGACCTGTGGAGTGAAAGGGTTAATAAGATAGTAAGGTTATATAGAGAGAAATGTGAGGAATGTTCAAGCATAACAAGAAAGACTGACAGAAGGAAGGTCAGGGGTGGTAATTGGCAAAACAACAGTGGATGGTCAGCAACAAGGTTCGAGAAGGAAGAGAGCTAGTAGTCAAGAAGTTATTTACAAAGAGAAGGAAAAATATGGGGAGGGGAAGAGGAGACAGTCTTGGAGCTGGATTAGAGCAGGGGTGACATTACTGGTAAGTCTCAGGAGCTTCAGGTTGGGTCAAAGCATGTACAAGCATCAGCTAAGGATAGATATCGACGATATTCACTTTTAAATCCAAAGTGAGACTGAGACAGCCGGAGGTTGAGTGGAACAGCATTCCATAGCCTGGGAGCAGAGAATTGGAAGGCCCCTGTGCCTTTAGTCGTCTGACATCTCGGAACATAGAGCAAGGATTTGTCAGCTGATCGCAGGCCATGGGAGGATGGTTGAGAGACCAGCAACGCCGCCAGATGGGATGGGTTTTTTTCCCGGATGATCGAGTCCATTAGTGATCCAAGTTAGTATTGTATACAGGCAGAGGGTGAGAGCCAATTCAGATCCTTATAAAGAAGGCAGTGATGTCTGAGTCGAGGCGACGAAGAGGCAAATCGGCATATATTGTTATAAGTTACGTCCCATTTTAGTAGGGAGTTTTATGGGCAGAGGTAACAATAGAGGCACCATAAGTAAGGGTTGGGAGCAGAATACCTCGGGCAATTGCTAATTTCGCCGAGGGTGTAAGCATGTAGCTCGTTTTGTAAGCTACTCCTAGTTCTGAGTTTACAGCTTATGCGAGGACTGAATGTGAAGATTAAAATCCAGGGACTGGTCCAGCAGGATCCCAAGTACTAAAGAAGTAACATTTTCAAGTGGAAATCCTCCTGGGTGAAGAACCTCCAGCAAACTAGAACAGGTCTTAATCTTCGGTGCAGAACCTAGGAGCATGGCTTTCATTTTCTTTTCATTTAGTACAAGCTTACGGTCTAGTAGCTAGTCTAAGACCTTACTGAAGTCTGAAGTAAGTGATGTGTTTATGTAGGCAATACTAGAAGAACTAGTGTAGATGATCAGGTCATCAGCGTAGAGAATAGCTGAGCAGGATTCCAGGACCTCAGTTGCATTCTTGATAAAAATTGAGAACAGAAGGGGCCCAAGGATAGAGCCTTGGGGGACCCCAAGGTTGATAGCAGGCGTGTTGGACAGGAGGATTAAATTTGACAGCTTACGACCTGTTTGACAGGTAGCTACAGACCAGTCCACAACAGGGGTAGAAAATGGAATTTATGGAGTGGAGAGAAGCAGGGGATGGTCTACAAGGTCGAAAGCCTTAGTGAGGTCAATGAAGATGGCACCTGTGAGTTTTCCAGAGTCCATGTTGGACAGAATATCAGTAGTTAGTTGAAGAAGAGCCGTGGTGGTGCTATGACCTTTTCTGAAATGATGCTGGGTGTCTGAGAGGAGATTGTAGCGTGTAAGGTAGTCAATGGTCTGTGATGCAACTATTTTCTCTAGGATCTTGTTAAGGACAGAGAGAATTGCTATAGGTCTGTAATTGGCCATGTCCTTTGGGTCACCTTTTTTAAAGACAGACGTTACTCTTGCAGATTTCCATAGGTCCGGCACAGTGCTATGGATAAGGGATAAAGTGTAGATTCTGGCAATCAGAGAGGCAATGAGTGGAGCAGCCAGCTTAAGAAGACGAGGTTCCAGTGAGTCAGAACCAGAGCTGGTATTGGCAGATATGGATCTCAGTAATTTCAGAACTTCCGCTCTTGATATAGCCTTAAAATAGAATGGTGGCGTTGGAGGAGCATCATACGATAGGGCAGTAAGGTTGTCTGATGGTAGTGTGGTAGGCAGATTGGGGTGCGATCCACTAGGTTGTAAAGCCAAGGTATAGTATGACAGATCAGAGAAAAGCTTGTTAAAACTGTTTGAGATGGTCCTAGGTTCATTACAATGTGCCCCATTTATGATAATTTCATCAGGAGTGACTGACTGCAAGGTACCGAGAAATGTTTTGACATGGGCCCAGAATTTCCTCAGGTTGCAGGCTGAGCTTTGTAGAAAGTCCTTGCGGTATTTGCTTTTAGCAGCTCTAACTTGTCTCTTACTTCCTTAGTTCACGATAGACAATAAGATCTGACTGTAGGCCAGTTTGTTTGTAGCGAATCCAAAGCTTGTCCCTCTGGTGCAGATTAGCAAGGAGGTCTTTATGCAGCCACCTCGTCTGTTTTCCTCTGACCCTCCTAGTAGTCTTGGGGGCATGTTTATATTGAATGGTAAGAAATTCATTTATGAATATCTGTAGAGCAACCTCCACATCCTTTGTTTGGTAGATACCTGTCCAGTCGATATTGGAGACATCATAGAGAAATGCATCCTGGTCAATATGAGCTATATTTGTAAACGTGATTAGTCTTGATGGAGGAGATGGAGGCGCAACCATAGATAGGATACAAAAAGTGGGTGAGTGGTCTGTTAGTGCATCTGCACGGATTCCTGCCTTTGACACATGTTCCATATGGTTAACCATCACCCAGTCTAGGAGTGTACCCGTTTGATGGGATGACGTGGCTCTAGTTGCTTCAGAGATCAACTGGTGAAAATTATAACTAAGCATGAGTGACTGCAAGGATATTTGGGCTGACCCTAACCAACTGAGGTTAAGATCACCTAGGATGACAGCCTCATTATGATTTACAGTCTGGGAGGTAATGTCAAGGAGTTCTTGAAGACCTACTATTCCCCCAGCAGGGGGATTATAGGCACAGATAATATGAAGCTTCTTTTCCCCCCAATACAATAATTGCCTGTATGAATAAACCAAGGGAAGTACACACCAGGACTAAACAGACAAATGAAAAGACTCTGCACAACACATTTTTGCAAATTTTGACTGTAGTACTCCTTTAAGGAAAGTGTAGTGGAAAAATGGAACAGTCTTCTAGAGGAGGTCGAAACATAAACATAGAAACTGATGGCAGATAAGGGCCGCTGGGCCCACCCAGTCTGCCCATTTTTATTACTTTCATTTTTGCGGCAGATCCTTACATGATCTATGGCGTTCTCTCTTCCCCCCTTATCCCAATGATTCCCTTGTACCTATCCTAGGCATTTTTGAACCCCACCACTGTTTTCATCCCCACTGCCTCCACTGGAATCCACCATCCTTTCTGCTAAGTCCTTCCTCGCATCTCTGCTGAATCTACCTCCCTCCAGCTTCATAGCATGTCCCCTTGTTCTAGAGCACCTTTTTCTACGAAAAATGCCCTTACCTGTACCATATCAACCCCCCTGTGAGGTATTTAAAGGTGTCTATCATATCCCCCCCCACACCCACACACACTCTTCCAGGGTGTACATATCGAGCTCCTTTAGCCTCTCCATGTAGGGCTTTTGATGCAGACCCTGCACCACTTTGGTAGCCCTCTTCTGGACCACCTCCACTCTGTCTTTCCTGACATGTGGTCTCCAGAACTGGACACAGTGCTGAAGGTGGGGTCTTACCAGCGATCTATATAGGGGAAACACCACCTCCCTTTCTCTGCTGTAGATACCCCTACCTATGCACCCCACTAGCCCTTCCAACCATCTTTGCACACTGCCTGGCCACCTTCAGGTCATTCAATATGATTACCCCCAGATCTCTTTCCTGCTTGGTCGCTATCAGAATCGCTCCCCCCATTTTGTACTCTGCCTCCAGATTTCTATGACCCAAGTGCACTATTTTGCACTGTTTTGCATTAAAACACAGCTGCTATACCCTTGACCACTCTTCCAGCTTTTTCAGATCCTTGCCCATCCCTTTCCACCCCACCGGAGTGTGCAATCTGCTGTAGATTTTGGTGCCATCTGCAAAGAGGCAGACCTACCCTTCCGGCTCCTCCACTATGTCACTTATAAAGACATGAAAGAGGACCAGTCTCAGCACTGACCCAAGGTACCCCACTGGTCACCCTCCCTTCCTCAGAATGAACTCAGTTTACCATGGTCTCCTATCCCTAACCAGTTTCTTACCCAGGTTAGCACCTTAATGCTCACCCACAAGC
Organism: Neoceratodus forsteri; assembly: GCA_016271365.2. NCBI lineage: Eukaryota > Metazoa > Chordata > Ceratodontiformes > Ceratodontidae > Neoceratodus > Neoceratodus forsteri. The sequence continues at coordinate 495,855,416 of JADMNL010000022.1, forward strand.
TACCCAACTTTTTTGTCAGTCTACGTGGAACGGTGTCAAAGGCCTTTCTGAAATTCAGGTAGGCTAAGTCCGCTACTCCTGAAATCCAAGTAGGCCATGTCCACCACTCCTCCTTGATCTAGCTCCCTGGTCACTTACATACCTCTCAACTGTCCCGGATTACGAGGGATGTCCCCCCCCCCCCCAACTTGGTCTTTCACCTGTTCCTCATGGAAAAGGTGCTGTCTACAGAGATGTGTTGTAAATTCAGATTTTAAAGCAGAAACTTATATTATTCTAAAATTCTAAATCACAAATAAACTGTGTACAAGTTAAGACAAATGTTTAAACTTGTATTTCCCATATTTGAGGACGTGTCCCTCATTCTGAAGTTAAGAGTTCCTCATTACTTCTGTCCCTCATTTCAGTGAAAAAAGGTTGACAAGTAGGGTCACCCTAAGGACTATCAGACTTGTCTGGAACGACCTTCCCCTGTGAATTCATGCTGTCTCGATATTCCACAATTCTTTCCTTTTTTTCCATTACCCACCACCAAGATCAGGACCCGTTTCTTCCTATCCACCCTATATCCTTAAGTATGTAGACATACCTCTCAACCTTTTGTCTCCCAAATGTGGAACATTGCATCTCAAAATGTGGAACAAATGAGCAAAATGTGGAACACTTAAGCATATCTTTACCTAAGAGACTCAGAACCCTGTTAAAATGTTTGCATTTATGTTCAGAAAGTCTGTTATTAATAGAATAACATATTTTTTGCATCATTTACTATAGATTTTTGCTTTAAAATGTTAATACTGAATGTGGAACAAGCCATCACAATGTGGAACAGGGAGCTTTTGTGAAGGAAAATGAGGAACGTTCTTCGTAATGTGGTACAGTTGAGAGGTATGTATATAGATGCTAAAACTGATGGGGGCTCAGTTCAAATAGGATGGAACAGAGACAGAAAACTGGAAAGGGTGCAGGTCGGACAGCTTACCCAATGCCACTATCTGCCCACAAGATCATCTAACTCATTTTGTATATACCTGACACAGGTAGCCTTCAAAAATAAGTTGCGCCCGCCACAGTCTGCGTGCTATTGGCTGCAGCGTATATCGCGTATTTGCTGCGTATATTGAGGGAGCACGTGCTGACGTCAGGACGTCTTATAGAACGCGAGTGGAATTATTGAAAAAAAAACGCTAGGACGCGATTCCCAGGCACTCTTCCGACTTCCGGTGTTGTATCTTTAGCTGATCCGTTTCGACAGTACGAAACGAAAGCCGGAGAGGACAGTAGACGGCGGTGCTGGTCCGGGGAGGGAGCGGTGCACTATGCCCCGGACTAGCAGTGGCACTGTAACCCCCAGCACTCATCTCTCTATGAGACCCTCCTCCTACCCTCTGCCCCGCAGTAGCGTCTTCTGCTGCGCGAGCCACCGCCGCATGCCCTGTAGCGCTCCCGACCTGACCGAGAACGGAAACTTCTTGTGCGGGGAGGAGGCTCTGTAATTTGTTGCTTTATGGGGCAGCAGCCGGGAAAACTTCTCGGGGACCAGAGGAGGCCAAGTCTACCCGCCCTGCACTTTATCAAAGGAGGGAAGAAAGAGCCAACCCGGCACGGAGCTCCGCATTTAAATGTCTTTGTAGAACATGGTAAGGCTGTTAGTCTTCCCCTCTACCCCCGTCTGTTTATTTAAAAAAGGGATGTCACCTGGTGTAGTGGCAGCTTGGAATGCTCGTTTGTGTGTGACATCAGTGATCCTTCCAAGCTGTGTTTCAGCCTGCTCAGGTTTTTGCCACAGTGCAGGAGATGCATTATCTTCAGTCACATCACCTTTGGATATACTTTCATGGAGGGGCTCAGATTTTGACTAACACTGTTCATACAGTTGGTGTGGTCTAGCTGCTGTTCTGGCAGGGCAGAGTAGAAGGTAAATGCCGTGCATCCTTTATTCAAAGCTTTTCAAATATTGGACCAGTTAGGGTCAAGTGCAACCATTGGCCCTTCAGAACACACATGAATTGGGCTGGTCAGTACTGTTAAAGCACATGGATCACTTAATTTTGTAATCATTATTTACTAAACAGCATCTTTTAAGCAGTACAGTCGCTCTCAATTCCATGAAAAATAATTTCAGGATTTTCTGCCTTCACTGTGCCTTGTTATTACCTCACAGTGCTTACCATGTCAACAGTCTGATGTTACAAACAGCAGTTGTAAGGTCAGTTGGGGACAGTCACATGTCAGTGAAAGTAGGTGTTACAGTGAAAAATTGAATACAACTTGATAAGAGGCTAAAACCAATGACCTAGGACACACTGAAGTTATGGTGAGCACACACTGACCAAAAAATACAGACCTCATTGCCTGTTTGCTCTCTTGTGAAAGTCTGATGTCCTAGAGAGGACTGTTTTTGACCAGTTTCAGGAGTTCCTGGATACTGGCAATGTATCAACCCTTTACCAGCATGGCATAGCTTTCTAGGTAATCATGGCACACTCGCAGCTGTGCTTGAAACCACTTGACTCTGATAGTGTGACAATTTGTACTGGGCCAGCATCAGTAGTGTTACTGGGCCACACTAGTGCTTTGTCAGGGAGGTGTACTCTTTATTCTAAGGTGGAGCTTGAGCTACTTTGTGTGCGCTAAACATAGCTGCTGTTGTGTGGTTTCATTTTGAACTCTTGAGTTCTGTCTTACTTGGGTGGTGGCAAACTTGCAAACTCATAGATAACACACCTGACATCTGGTGCCTCAAAGTTTGTAACCACTGTTTTGAATGTGCAGTAGTAGCGCAGACTTGCACTGCCCTCTGTGTTGCAGTGTAGCTTGTGGAAAAGTCAGTGAAAAATGCAGTCCCCATTAATGTTCTGTTTACAGGCAAAGGATTTTCTATACGACAGTTTTGTACAGGTGTCCCAGTTTCTGCTGAGGTGTTGGGTGCTTTGGCCAGGTCATTGAGCCCCCCACCCCAAAATCATGTTGCCAGCTTGTCATAGTTGTAATATGGAAAAAAAAAAAAAATACTTGTGTGGGACTTTGTAACCCTGCTTTAGCCATCTATAAAGAAGTGTCTGAAAGGTGGACGCTTTGTCAGTCACGTTAGTTAAGTAACTTGTGCTGTGAAAATGTGTCCAGTGTGACCAGACTTAATTTCTCTTCCATGTAGGGAGATTTTGAATACAAGTGTGAATTTACACTACAGTTACAGCAATTTTTTTTAATTGCTTAAAGCAAGTGGCTAAACTTGAACTGTTTACTAGAAGGGCATCTAATCTCTGCATTTTTTTTTTTTGCCACCTTCTGTGGCCCCAGTCATCTCACACTTTCAGGCCCTCTCATTATCTCATTCCTCTGCCTGTTGGACTTCTGTTTGTGTCATCAGCCATTGGATTCCAATGTGTCCCTCCGGTGCTTAGGTTGAGTTTATCCCTTCCTGGGTGCTTCCGTCCTCCCCAGGGCTTGGGAGGGGAGAGTGCATGTTGCGGAAGCTGAGGTTTGGGCACCAGGGACTGGGTAGTGGGTGCACCGCCGATGAAGGTCTGGTAGTGTGGGGAGCACAAAAGGAGGCTGTTATCCTTTCCCTTGTTCTTCTTGACTATCCCTGCATCTCACAGTGGGTACTAACAGTGCCCTAGGGGTGGGCCCCCCACCCCGGTGAGTGGTTATCCACACCAGCAATTGCCCTATGCTTCATCCATATGCCGCTCTCCAAGTGGTGCATGTCTTGTCACTCCTTCCAGAGGAGAGTGTCCATGTGGACACTATTTTGTCCTCCTTGCCTGCCTCCACTGCTGATGTCCTGGGGTTGCTTAGCTACCTACCAGTCCCATTACTTACCCGCCTTGCAGGGGGTCAGTGGAGCACACATATCTCTGTAGTAGATCTTGTTGGGGGATGGAGGTGGCCCATCTCTTGATTTTATGTGTTTGGGGGGGGCTGTTATCTAGGAGGTGGAACTTTCCTATAACATTCTAAGGAGAAAGATGTCAGAGGAGCTTGGACCCACTTACAATTTTATATTACAAGGTGGAATAGAGTCCCTGTGGGTACCTGCTCAGTGTTAACCCCTGCATAAAACAGGATTGCAGCACGTTTGAAGTTTAAAAGTTTTGATCATAAAAAGTCACCATAATCTGTCCCCTGACTTGCAGCCGGCATTGCCCTCCAGCACCAGCCGCAGAAGGGGCTCCGAGCCGCCAGCGGGCCGCGGAGCGGTGACCTCCAGCCGACCAAGAGTTCCAGGAGGCCGGAGAAGCAGTGAAAGGTACGGGCAAAGCCGCAAAATTTTGCCCGCCCTCCCCCTCTTGGTTAATTGTATTTATACACTCTTTCCGCCATTTCCTCATCCACGCCCACATCTAATTCCCTTCTCTAACCCATACCTACCCCGCACAATGCTAACTTGTTTCCTTTTGCTCCTTAACCTCTCATCTCCCCATTCCATTATGATAATCATATTATACCCCTGTCATGACCTAATAAGTTAATGAGTATGTTCTGCTCTCCACTGCCATCCACAATGTACAACCATCTATTCCTTATTCACTTTGAACCACTATTACACTGCAACCCTGGGTATCCCACATAAAGCCTCTCTAACAATCCAGCTCTCCCAGCCCTTTACATGTATCCTGGATCTATAAAACCCTCTATGCCTGTCCATCAGACTCCTATGTTATGATAAAAGACACACCTATATAACAGCACCATCTCCACTACACAGTGTGCATCTAGGATTAAGAGGAAATGCTCTGATCACTCTCTATCCCTATCCCTTGGAGCCCTAGTCAAATTAATCTTCTACCTCCTTTTATGCATTGGCACCATTGAGATTAATCCTGGCCCCATTGTCAATTTATCTTCCCCTTCTGAGCTGACTACCATAAAAGGACTAAGCTTCATACACTTCAATGCTTGCAGCCTCCTAAAAAAGTTCATCTTAATACAGGCTTGGTGGCACATACTCTTCCAGACTTCTGGTCATCTCTGAATCTTGGCTCAGGCCTACAACAAAAGACAGTGTTGTAAACCTTCCCAATTACCAGCTCTTCAGAGCAGATCGCCTTCCAGGGGGTGGCCATATACATTAAGGACACCATCTCTCAACCTGCCTCATCAACACATCTGAGCCAAATGAATTTGAATGTTTATCAATCAAAATTTGCTTCTAATTGCTCCATTTAAACTGATTGGATGCTATAGGCCCCCTCTGCAGGCCTTAAACTGCTTTCTCACCTAGGGTCAATTCTCAACCAAGGCCCTGAAGATACCGTCATCCTTGGTGATTTGAATTTAAACTGGTTGTCTAATGTATCTGCACCTTTGATAACCTTGTGACACCTATGGATTCACACAGCTGATTAAAGACCCAACTAGGATTAACAAGAAATTCCAGCAACAGCTCACTCCTGGATATTATGTTGGTAAACAAGCCTCACTTATACCACATGCAGGAGTACTGTAAAGTGATGTGAGTGACCATTACCTAGCTGGCATAAGATCCACACTCAAACCACCAAATCCTGCAGAATTTATCCTCAAAAGGTCAAAAGAATTTCAATATCTCAGGTTACCCATGACCTGAGTACTACAATATATTGGCAAGATTTCTATCTTACAACCTCTGTTGAAACAGCACTCCAGACTTTAAAGGATATTATCACCAATGTTCTCAATATTCATGCACCTTATCACCAGTATCAGAACTAAGGTAAAATCCTGCCCTTGGTTCACCTCTGAGCTTAAAGCAGCTTGAGAACCAGAGACAAGCTGTGGAAAAGGCAAGAAAAACAAAGGACACCAGTGATTGGCTAAATTTCAGAAAAGCAAGGAATTCATGTACAAAAAAATAAGAACTGCCAAAACTGCCTACTATACAGCTGAATTGGATGCCTCCTACAATAACCCATCCAGACTCTGGGGTACAATAAAAGGACTTCTGGCCAGAATTCTACTCCCTTAACCACCAAATTGCTACTAAATGACACAGAAATTACAGGTAAACAAGAAATCTTAAATACCTTCAATGTTCACTTCACCACTGCTGGCCTAGCATTTGACTCATCACCTGCAAATATCCTGAGATCTTCCTTGAACCTGCAAACTACTGTGGGACAAATGGCCACTTCAACTTTTTTCCTTCATCCCAATATCCGTGAAAGAAGTGGAAGATCTCCTCTCTAATTTAGACACAACTAAAAGTGCAGGTGCAGACTCCCTGGATCCCTATTTCCTGAAAATTGCTTCACATGTCTTATCTGCCCCCCTTACTCATCTCTTCAATCTTTCCCTAACTACTGGATCCATTCCATCTACTTGGAAAACAGCTCAAGTAGTTCCATTACTCAAATCTGGTGATACTAGGGATCTCAACAATTACAGACCTATCTCCATCCTACCAGTACTATCTAAGATGCTCGAAAAACTAGTAAACTCTCAGTTAAGGGACTATCTGGATAACAATAACCTTCTAAATTCTGCACAATCTGGATTTAGATCAAAATAGCACCATTACTGCCTTAGCCAAGGTAACCAACGATTGGCAGACTAATTTGGACAAAAAATTTTACCTGGTGCTGTGTTTCTGGATTTGAGTAAAGCCTTTGACACAGTGGATCATGACTTATTACCACCTCCCTTAACTCATTAGGCCTGGATTCCCTATCATCCAACTGGTTTAAGGATTACCTTTCAGATAGGTCAAACTGGTTAGAAATGGAAATTACCTATCCACCTCAAAACCTCTGCTAAGGGGTACCACAAGGCTCTATTCTTGGCCCTATCCTCTTTGCTATTTATATAAACAATATTGATGCCAACCTCACTCAATCTAACATTCATCTGTTTGCTGATGATACTGTATTGTATGTCAGCAATCCTCACCTTTCAAAGCCTGTGAACTACAATCCGAATCTCCATTCTGCAGCACAATCTACTTGACAAAAACTACTTCTAAATGCAAAAAACAAAAGCTATGTTCTTTACCACAAAGAGCTGTACTACCACTACCCCAGCATCCAACACCCTACATATATCCACCTTACTTGGAGAGAAACTTGAATTTGTTGATAACTTCAAATACCTTGGAGTCTGGATAGATAACAGCTTGACTATTCTGTCCATATTGAAGAGTTACTTAAAAGCTAAGACAGAGGCTCGGACTATTTTTAGAATAAAACATTACCTAAACAGTGATTCCAAAAAGGTTAATTCAGGCCTCATTCCTATCCCTCATTGATTATGCTGATTTTCTCTACTGCCATTGTTCAAGTCATCTCTTACATAAGCTGGACACCCTGTATCACAGGTCCATAAGATTTATTACTGACCTTCCCTCCAACACCCATCATTGCTCCCTTTATATGGCAGTCAACTGGACATCATTGCAACACAGAAGAAATAGGAATGCTGTTATCTGGATACTCAAGCGTTAACAGGCAAACCTACCGACCTATCACTGATTGCTTTACCCAAATTACAACCAGGCCATACACCTTAAGGATCAGTAAACTCATCACATTAAAGGTCCCCAATGCCTCCCGGTATGGGAGGGCTGCTTTCAGCTATTCCTCAGCAGCTGCATGGAACTCTCTCCAAAATCCATGAAGCTAGATAGCCTACTACCTCTGGCATCCTTCAAAGATTGTTCTCCGCCTTTTTCCAGAGCTCTGCAATTGTTTTATAAAGCATAATCCCCACCAATCTGACCCAACTAAACCTCCTTTTTCTATCCATTATATTAACTCAATTTCTTTCTTCGAATCACCTATTATATTCACTAAAAACTAGTTTAGACCATATAACATATATTTTAGGACTGCTATACCCTTTGTCCTCTTTTTTCCTACAGGCTAAATGGTTCTATTGTTACTTGTATATATGTAAATTGTTGTATATAATCATTTCATGCCATTGTATTGCTATTTATTCTATTCTTGTCTATGTAATAATACTTGTATCCTCATTTGTATGACCACTCAGGTCCATCTTGTACCTGCATAAAACAGGATTGCAGCACGTTTGAAGTTTAAAGTTTTGATCATAAAAGTCACCATAACTCCTAAAACCAATTCCCTCACTGTATTGATGGCATCCTTTGAAATAATGTTTTATGAATGTGTAATTCCTGATATGCCAGTATGTGCTGAAAACTATGGCTGTTTGATATTCTTCCTCCCAAGTCCTGTCCCCCCCCCCCCCTTTCTGCAGTACTGTGACATTGTGCGTTCATGCACATTCATGTATTCTTTATCTAGGTTAAATAAATGTGAGTTCTTCTAATTGACTGACAACATAACTTTTTGGAGCATTTAGTACTCTCAGAGATAGCATGCCAGTACAGCAGATGAAATGCTTTCTTGGGAAGTTCTTTGATTGTAGTGTTATCAGGACTGGGGATCGGTGAGGTAACATTGCCCCATACTGCCTGACATAATGCATTAGGACTGATTAAAAAGAGCCAGATTGTGGTCACCTGGGGTCAGCTTCATTGCCCCCACTTCCCTCACCATGACCAAATGATGTCTAATGCAACTGGACTACTGCAAGAAGCAGTGAACCTCCCAGCCACAAGTATACGAGTTGCTCTTGTGGAATATCTGTGTTGCCAGTTGGTTTTTCCAGTCACTAGCTGTTGGCTACAAAACTGATGCATGTTATTTATTTTAACCGTGTTTTTTCATTTTGTATTGTATTTTATAACAGTTTTCTGTGATAACAGGATGATCACAAGAATGAGATAATAATGAACGGAAACAAACTTATCTCCATTATTTTTTATTTATTTATTTATTTTACCGCCACCCAAGGTTCCAGATAAGGGGAGTACTGACTTATTTTACTCACCTCATTTTAGGAAATACTCTTCAGAAATTTTTTTTTAATGAGTACCAATACTTCACCCAACATTTGTAAATACTCCACACTCCAAAGACTAGTGCTTCATAAAATATTTGGTGATTCAAATGGAGCATTTTTTCCCAGATTTAAGGGACTTGTACCCATCCCAATTTTGTTTTACTCACTAAATTTTAAAACGGATGAGTAAACTACTCCTACCTGCCAACATTGTTTGGAGCATTGTTGGCACCTGGTCAGTTCTTGTCTAGAAAAACACTCCATTGTTTTTAAAATGTACTCCTTGCTCCACTCCGTCCAGACATTTGTATGCATCTGAATTGGTTTTACTCACCTCACTTTGGAGTACGAGTACTCATCCCAAAAAATCTTATCTGGAGCCCTGCTGCCACCTTTTGTACACCATGACACCCCCCACGTTTGCACTATCCTATCATGTACCTCAGCCCTGCCTGATGCACACTGTGCTGACAGCAGTCTCAATGCAAGGTTTGTCCCTCCTCTTATGATTATCTGCACTATGTCTGCATTTAGTATACCCCGTATCCTGAATGTAAATACTGGCTAGAGTGCAATTATAAAACACAAAGCCAGTGACTTTATGCAAGTAGATGGCATTTCTTGCCTAACTTCACAGTGCTTGTAGTATGCCAGACTCTCAGTTCAAGGACTTTTCATATGAAAATTACAGGAAACGCACATGATTAACTTGGGGGTGTTTCAGAGCAAATCAGACAAAAAGTTGTATTTATGGCTTAAGAGCAATTGACAGTGTGTGTGAGATCAGTACTGACCATAGAATAAGCACATGGGGGTACATATTGTGTTCTTTTATTTGGGGGACACTCACTGTGTTCTTCTACACTTGGATCGTACTGCCTTAATTTTTTTTTCTTCAAATTTCAGAATTTGCACAAGGTAGCCCATCTGAGAAGCTTCTCGTTTGCCGTGAGATCTTGCTTATGCTGTATTGTACTGCGGGGAGGAGTTAAGCATAGGAAGGTCATGTGACTTGTTCAGGGTCTTGTAGTAAGCCAGGGGCTGTGGTGTGATTGAAACCTGTGATCTAATTTGTGGATCACACTGCGTTTATTCTCGCACTCAATAATTTATTTCAGTTTGGGATTAATACGTTTGAGTCAGGGACTCATTTTCAGAGGTTCCATGTCAGTGTTGAACAAACACTAGAAAAATACAAGGTTTACAGAGAGAGAAAAAAGAAAAACATTGAAGCATATACACAGGCAGTAATAGTAAAATTTAAACTTATACACATCATCATAGTACATATTAACAGATAGGCTGATTAGATAAGAGGGGAGTTGGGGGGGGGGTCAGTCTGAGGTGGGAGAGAGGTGGAGCTTTCAACCAAGTGAGGCCATCATCAGGTTACTGGGGGTAGGGGAGTGGGTTAAGAAAAAATTGGTATATAGCAGAAAGATGTAGAGGGGATAGGTAAATGGAAAACTGAGGGCGAGGTACTATCAGATTAGCGCAGGCAGGTACAATTCATTTTAGAGCCAAGGAGAGATTTGAGCCCAGCTTTGAAGGTACTAATCTTGGTAGTAGCAGTGAGGACATTTGATCTTATATAAATTTGAGTTTTAGTTAAATCATCTGAATGGGAGATATGATGATGAACCATTTTCTTCATACCTTTTTTATAAATATATACATACATTATTTTCGCAACATACATTGTTTTACCCAAGTGTGGGACCTTCTAAAATCTGTGTGGAGAAGGCTTCCCCAGACCCACCTAAAGAACAAATGAAATGGAGATCTGTATCTATGGGAACATATCTGAAGTTAGACTAAATTTATGTTGGTGAGGGTGTGTCTGTGGCCAGTGTTGTGCTCACTGTGTGCTGGTGTGGCAGCTGATATTACCAGAGTCCTGAGAAGGCATTCTGGTGTTGTGGATCAAGTTTGGTACTAGATGCAGGAACACCAGCCTGCACACTTTAAATGTATCAAATGAATTGCAGTAATGACAACCACAGACATTTTGGAGGCTTGTATGTCAGTGTTGTTGCCTAATTGTGGCACTTTCCCAGGCAATTATTAATTTTTTTATTCTAGTCCTGAATTTGTCATCCTTTTGCCCCAGGCCAGCCCCTGTCTGGAAAGGTCCCCCAAGCCCTGTCACCCGAGTTACCTAAGACTTCTGCCACATGACTTCCCAGAAGGGTCCAGTCATCTGTGCAAAGCTTACAGGAGACTGGGTCGTCACCGGGCTTTGACTGGAGGACTTGTCTGCTGTCCACTGCGTTGCTACCCAGGTTCCTCCAGGTGGCAGCTGACCAGTGGGACTTTTGCCTCCCAAAGGAGGCGAGCTTCCTAGGGATGCTCTATTCTCCCCCCAAAGTGACCCACGTTTATTTGGTGTGGCAAGTAGTGTGGCAACCAGTGTCTCAGTCCACTGTCACTGGGCCGGTCAAGCACATTTTTTTAAATTATATACTGTCAGTCCAAAAAAAGAGAGGATGGACTTTTTCCAGGGTTGTGGAAGAGCAGCTTAAAATCAGCACTCTGACCATCTGACCAGGAAAAAAGACAAGAGTACACCTTCCCCCTGTATTGGGTTCGAAAAAGAAAGATTCAGTACAAACCACTGCTTGCAAGTAAACTTTACTAAAGTGCAATCTCAGTGAGATACAGGTGCAAGAAAGTACAGTATCGACTCTTGCAAAGCAGGCAGCATTCGCTGGTTGACTGCCCAAAACTTGGCTGTCCTCAACCTGACTGTTTGTGCTATGCACCATCGTGCTTCTTCAGGGTTCCATGCCAGAATGGCGACTAAAAAATGGCGACCGTTAAAAGGACCAATGGATAATGCTGAATGACAAATTCAGCAGTGTCTCTCTTTTCACCCCCATACTCCCCTTACTAAATATACTAACTCCGGGGTAGCGGACCTCTGGGAGGCGGTACAGAGACTTTGCCGAATTTCCAACAGGCTTATCTAGCATCATATGAAAGAGAGAGAATGTTTGTTTTTTATCTCCTATGTTTTTCCTATACTGTTTCTCTCTTTCCTTATAGAGTAACTGTCCGAAGTTTTGATGCCATTGCCAACATGTGTCAGACAAGTCACACTGCGGCTGTTTCTCTACATCCCAAAACTGCACCTTATTTGTACTCTGTATTAATTGTAATGTTGCCTGCCCTGTACCTTTTAAGTTTAGAGCACAAGCTTCCTGTACAATGTCCTAAAATTCTACTTTTTATCCACTTGCTAATTTTGTTACTGCACCCTGTATTCAGTGTGACATCTGTTCTGTACCCTGTACTTTCTGTACAACTGCTCGCATGTGTAAAAGGGCTACATAGCTCATCTTGCTCTCCAGTATAAAAAAAAAAATATATAAATGTAATGAAATTAAAGATTGAGCTTTGCCTGTATCCTCAGTTATGTCCTGAACTAACTGAAGTTTTATACCACATCACTGCTAAACTGTGTGCATGCGCTGTCCCGACGGCACAGCGGTAGCGCTACTGCTCATGACAGTGGCGTCCTGGGTATGGAAATGAGTGCAGCTTGTTGGGGATCGGCCGGGGGGAGGGTTGAGCATTCCAGAGGATGGTGTCCTCTGGGGAGGAGGTCTGTATGCTCTGTTGTGCTGCCACCACAGGGGTGACCACAGGTGGAGATGCAGGCTGGAGTTGCAATGGGAAGGCAAGCGCTTCCCAACTGGGATGTACGTGTCTGTGCATGTTCGCTCAGTCCATAGCCCCTCGAGTCACCTGAGGGAGGGGGGTGCCAGGAGAACACTTTGGTTGCAGCAGCATGATGATGTGCTTCCTTGCAGGCCCTGCATTGCTTACTGGGCCACTTGCCACAGCAGCTGGACTAAATTCCTCCTGGGCCTAGGGAACTCAGCCAAGGTTGGGGTAAATCTTGGGGCACTGACAGTGGCAGGCTGTAAGCCCCAGGGACTACGGTGTCTGAGCTGGAGTGTAGCATCAGCAGATGAGGGCAGAATGAGATGGGGAGGTATACCAGAGTAAACTAATAATATAAAATGTGTGTGTGTAAATACATAAATTGTGTGCCTCCTCATCCACTTTTTGTGGATTTTTTTAAAATCTGCTTTTATGTATTGCAGCACTTAGAACATTTTCATGGACCCATGTCTACCCCTGTTTTCTTATACACTTACTTCCTCATAATATTAGCACACTGACTGGCAATTTTTTTCGTGTAATATTTTTTGTTATAAAATGGGTAAAAGAAATCCTTTACCCTGATTGGTCAAAAGGCGTGTCCTTACCTGTCAACAAACTGAAAGCTGGCACTACTTTCCTAATATCTTAACCTTCATAGTCGAAAGGGCAGCAATATCATTGAGCAACTATCTTCCATCAATCAGTCCCTCTGCAACCAGAACTGATCTTCCATCACAAACATGGCTGCTACCTTTACACTGTAAAAACCTTCCTTTGGGCCCTAAAAATAAAACTACCTTAAAAAAAATAAAACAAATTAAGTAAATGTTGTTTCCCTGATCATCACACTCTCCTTACACACGCAAACAAATTAGAAACATTGAGTATTGTTCAGTTTCCACTACAACTGTTTCTTTACTAACAGTGAAAAATCCCCCTTCTGTCTTTACCTGCTCATCAGGGAAATCTCTTCTGCTTGCCTTGACAGTGAGATAATTGAGTCACTGGCTCTAAAACAGGTCTTTGTTGTCTGTGTGTACAGTATGTTGGGAGAGTAACATTTTACCAGCAGAACTGAGCAGAATTTTGAATCCCTGTATTCCACAGTAAACATTCCATGATAAACATTCTGTGTCTTGAATGAGGAAAAATAGGAAAAAACAAACAGGATGAAACTCAGCCGGGCGCTGATTGAATGCACACCAGCCGTGGTAAATCCTCCAGTATACCCACACCCTGGAGGGATAAATTACTTAAATAATACATTGCTGTTCCTCTAACTCACTGGTTTAGCATTTTTCAGTGAGTTGCTGTTCAGTCAATTTTACCACTCCTCTGCCCATGTCTGGGGACTATTCTTCACCATATTTAAATAAAATAACATACTATTATTAAATCTTTAATAATGAATCCAGAGTTTTGTTTGATTGTTATAGAAATAGTTGTTAGCCATTTTATAAGAGCAGTGAGACACTTCAGGGTGTGGGTTGTTGATAACAGCACTACCCAGCTGCTGTAGTCACTCGGTGCAAGCGCCTCGTGCCTAACTACGCACTTGGGGCGTGCTCTTATCAATCAACAACCCACACCCTGTCATGTCTTATTGCTTTCTTGATTTTGCTGTTCAGGACAAACATAGACAAATCAGTACACATTGGGTATGCAAACTTGGATAACCTACAAGGGAAAGAACACAATTTGTTGTACACACACATCAGTTTCCATTTTATTACAAGGATAACGTCTTCTGCTTTTGTCTTGTAAAATTAAGGTTATATTTGACAGTAATAGTTGCCTTTAGATACAGGGATAGTTTGCTGCCCACTATGGTCGTTATAATAGGCCACTCTGTATAACTGCAGCCTCCCGAGGTGGGAGGGCACCAACTACCTGTTCCAGTTTCTTTCAAAGTGCTAGTCTCGCTAGCGCCAGTGCTTGTAAGGAGAGGGTGTTCCTCTGGCTCACGGTGTGCGTCAGGCAAAATACTCTGTGGTTTTGAATAGACTGTCATGCTGTTGCTAACAGCACTTTCAGCCACCTCGGGAATGGCTCCCACCAGTATCTCTTCCCCCCCCCCCATGGCCTCCACCCTGAACAGCATGAATAAAGGTGTGTGAGGAATCACCCTGCCTGCTATTCTCTTGAGCTGCTGTGCTGCTACTTTCCAGAACAGTGTTGGCATACTACATTTTCAAAAATTAATGCATATATGTGCCCAGGGCTATGTGGCATCATCCACATTGAGAAGATTGTAGGTATAACCCTGTGCACCGTGCTGGGAGGGCAGTACGGCCTGTACAAAAATTTGAACTGCAGTTCATTGTATCTGATGCAGAGCAGCAGTCCCATGTGTAATGTGATGAACTCCCCCAGTTCTTGTCTTTCATTACCAACCTCCAGTCTCTCTCCCAAGTGGTCTGATTTGAGAGGAATGTCCTGTCCTGCGTGGCCAGCAATGAATCCTTTCAACACCCTCTGGCATTGGTACACTGTCTGTTCCAGTGAAGCCATGGGGTCCCTCTCCAGTTTTCCTGCCACAGTCTCTGACCTGCAAATGTCTAGAAATGATGAACTGGAGGTAGGTCCAACTTCTCCTGCAGCTTCACGAGGGTACTTACCCTTTCCCTAGTGTACAAGTCTCCTAAGCACTTTATCTCTCTCTCTTCCCATTCTCTGAACCTTTTATCCTCCAGACCCGGAAGGAACTCTGGGTTGCCTGTAAAAGTTATCAATAAGGTTTTGTCTGCCAGTGCCCCATTTCTTTGTCATTTCCCACGCTGCCAAGGTATACTGTACTTGGGGATTGGAGCATCGTCTGTAGTTGTAGATCTGGCAGCCCCCTCCCCCCCCCGGGCCAAGTGCAGTGACAGTCTCCTCGCCATCCTTCCCCCTCAGAGTCCATCCAACTTGCTGCCTCTTCACTGTTCACCCAGTCCTGTGTATATTGCTGCTGAATAGCCTCTCAGTAACCCGGAGATCCCTGAAAGCTAGTTCTCCACACACACTTCACTCCAATGGCATTTGAGACACATCCTTGATGTTTTTTACATTGCCAGATGAATGTTGTGAACCTTATTTCCAGCTTTTTGATATCCCTATTGCTGGGGCCCATAGGTATCATCTGTACCAGATATAACAAGCACAGCAAGGTATTTAATTTTTACAAGATTGAAGTGCTCTAGCCAAGATATGGGAAGTGCCCTCCATCTCTCTCGTTTGGCCAACACCTGCAGGAACGTGGGTCTCTAGTTAAGGGTGTGCAGACTGTCTGTTTCCCTTCCCATATTAATTCCCAGGTACTTTTGTGGTCTTCCCATCACCTTCGTACCCCACACGTTGGTGTCCAAGTCTCCCAGGGTTTACCCAGGACCATCATCTCAGACTTGCTCAGATTTAGTTTATAGACCAAGAAGGTCACAAAATCCTTCACCACCTGCAATAAGGTCAGCACGGACTGCCATTTTTGGTTTTTTAATGATTTGGCATGAAATCATTTTCGTTTCTTCAGAGAACAATTGTCCATTTGTAAATATAATTTTTTTTTTAATCAGTTTTCTTTGATCGTTGACTCATCAGGGTTTGCATTATTTATTTATTTATTTGACAAGTCGGATTTACAACCTTTGAGTCATGGACTCATTTACAGAGGCACCTCATTGCGGGGGGGGGTAGACAGAGTTGCATAGTGTGGTTACAACAGTGAGAACAGTACAGGTGCAGAACATTAAACATAGTTGAGCACACATAGGTTACATAATGTTACTTATAAATTTATAATAGGTTACAGTCAAGTACAGGGTACCCAAGGGTTACATTGGGGGTACAGCCCTGGACATCCCTAGATAATACCTGGAGAGGGTGGAGGTAGGGATGGGGAGGGGGGAGGGAGGAGAGGATAGGCTGTCCGGAGGACATTGTCAAGTCAGGGAGGCCGGACAGGAGGATCCCACAGTGGGATTAATTAGGTGCCTCTACGGCAACGAGCGTCGAAGAGAAGCTTCTGGAGGGTGATTTTTGAAGGGACCAATTTTGGCAATGTCTGTGATGCAGGGTGGGAGGGAGTTGAACCAAGCAGGGGCTCGATAATGGAAGGACCTCTGGGCTAGCGAGGTCTTGCTTCTGGGCACCAGAAAGGTGGTCTTGACAGAGCTATGGGTGGCAACAGACGAGGACACACACTGTAGGGAAGCAGAGACCCCCTGGGAGGGGTGGAGAGCCCTAGAAGAGATTTTTTGGCGAGCAGGCAGTTCTGGTAGCGCAGACACTCCTCAAAGGTGAGCAGGTTGGCGGTGGAGTAGAGCAGGCAAGTGTGAGTGCGGCTAGGGACTCCGGTCAGGAGCCTGCAGGCCTTATTGATTGATAGCTGGATTTTAGTCATGGCAGTATTGTCTGCCTCAGCGTAAATGGGCAAGCCATAGTCCACTAGTGACAGGACGGAAGAGGTGATGTTCAGCTGGAGGCAACTTGGGGGAGGCAATCTCTATGATGATACAGTAGGTCTATCCGAGAATTTTTGGCGGAGGTTAGGGCATTAATATGGGTGTGGCAGGTGAAAGCTGAAGTCACTGGGCAGAATGAAGAGGGGGCATTCTTGGCCTTGTTTTGGTGATATGTGAAGAGCATTGACATAGTCTTCTTTAGGTTAATGACAAGTCGGTGGTCAAGGAACCACTTTTCAGCTTGTTTGTAGATGTGCTGGAGGGATACCTGGAGAGAAGAGGGATTGGGGTGGGATGCAAAGAGAACCACATCGTCTGCATAGAGGAGCATTTTTCCTGTGCAGGAGCTGGGGAGTGTTGAGGTAGAGGCTAAAAAGTACAGGGCTCAGAATGGAGCCCTGGGGTACCCCGGAATGAATGGGCTGGGTATTGGACAGGGAGCCGTTTATCGTCCCACGCTGGGATCTAGCAGAGAGGTAGCTGGAGAACCAGGCAAGGGGACCAGCGGAAAAGCTGAGTTGGTGGAGGGAGTCGAGCCGGAGGGGGTGACAAACAGTGTCAAAAGCCTTTGCAAGGTCTATGAACACTGCGCTGGCAAGGTTGCTGGAGTCAAGAGCAGAGTGCAGGCACTGAGAGAACTCCAGGAGAGCAGTAGTGGTACTGTGTCCTGGGCGGAAACCATGTTGTTCTAGGCACATTGTCATATTTGGCCAGGCACTCAAAGAATTGAATAGACACTATTTTTGCTATGGCTTTGGAGAGCAGGCCGAGGATAGAGATCGGCTGGTGGTGGTTATGTGCGGACCGATCTCCACTCTTATGTATAGGGGTGATTTCGGCTGATTTCCAAGCACTGGGAAACTGACCGAGGCATAGAGACTGGTTTAGTAGGTCTGTAAGGGGGACTAGGATGACATCCAAGACCAGGCGGAGGATCCTGGAGTCTAGTGGGTCACAGCTGGGGTTATTGCTACCAAGGGCTTTTAGCAGGTGTGGCTTGGCTACGTGGGGGGGTATAGTGTGCAGGTAGAAAGGAGGGCAATCCAAGGCGGGGGGATAGAGGTGGGGATTGGGTCAAAAAGTTGTTTGGGAGGACAGAGCTTAGGTCAGAGAAGGTAGTATTGAGGCAGTCAGCTATGCGAGTTGGGTCTGTAGTAACGGTGCCATCGATGGAGAGCTGGGACGGTGGGGGGGGGGCGGTTCTTCCCATGAAGCTCTTTCATGCTGTCCTAGAAAGTCCGGGCAGAACCCCAGGTTGATGCGAGGGTGGTCTGATAGTGGTCTGCCTTGGCCCGTCTAATGGCCCAGATGCACTGATTACGTGCTGCATCGTAGGCTTGTCTCTCAGCCAACTTGCCTGATTCAATAGCGATGTGCTAGAGATTATCCCTGTGCTTCAGTTTTTGGATAAGGGATGGGGAGATCCATGTGGCATTTCGTTTGTTTTTTTTTAGTACGGATTCTGGTGTGGGGGGGGGACAAAAAGGTCACAGGCCTTGCTGAAGGCATTGGTGAAGCGGTCTAGGGCAGAGTCGGTATCGGGCGTGGCGGATGGGGGACCAGTCCAGCTGTGCTGGATGCAATTTTAGCTTTCTGAGGCCCCCAGGCATAGGCACTGGCGCAAGGTGGCCTGGGACACAGGTTTCAGTATGGAGGATGACCAGTGACAGAGGACAGGTGAGTGATCACTAAGTGATTCGGGAAGGACATTGATATCCCGGATTTTATGAGGGCGGTTCGATAGTATTACATTTAGGAGGGTGCTGGTGCCACTTGTCCGGTTGAATCTAGTGGGCTGGGTGACTAACTAGGACATGTCCAGGGCAGCGGAGGAGTCCCTGGTATGGGAGGCAGTGGTACCAAGCCAATTGACGTTAAGGTCACCTAGGCTGAGTTGCTCGGCTTTGTGTGGTAGGGAGGTGAGGGAGCCAATGTGAGACTGGACTGCTGGGTTTTGGTTCCTCGCGGGTATGTAGGAGACCGTGAGGAAGAGTGGGCCCCTGACTGGGTCGGGGTAATTTTAGAATTAGAGGGCTTGGGCCATAGTCAAGCTTGGGGCAGGGAGGCGCCATGGCTTATAAGGGTGTCCCGCATGTAGATTGCACACCCACCATCGCGTTTACCAACTTGGTCTTCCCTGAATAGGGTGTATCCAGGGAGGGAAAATAATGGAGTTGGGGGTTGTTTTGGAGAGCCAGGTCTCCATTAATGCCATAATATCGGGTTGGTGATAGCACTAGTTAAGTAGGTGCCAGTTTGATGCACTGCTTCAAATATTGGGTGTCAGTCCAGAAAATCTGAGTCTCAAAGATTTGCTGGAATGTCTTTGTATTGCGTTACCTGACTCTTTTCTGGTAATGCTGCACGTGATAACCTGTCAATATACAGAGTCCATACTGAAGCACTGCTTTTATGTTTGTGCATAAAACAATCTTAAAAAATTCCACGTGGGGACTTTATTTTTATTTATTAAAAGTTCCAGAGAGCAGGAAGGTTCCTTGTTTGCAAAAACGTCCAGATTGCATAAAACATAAGTGCATTATAATAACCACACAAGAAGCTACAATAAATTTAGTTAGAACAGTTACAAACATTATGGAAAGAAAGGTTTAAGAGGGGTCTTAACGCAAGCCCTGCACTCAGTATGGCACTCCTACATATCATCAGATATGTTCCATCTGTAATTTTATTGCTATAGAATATGTGCCCTGTTGGGGGCAATGTACCTCTGAAGAAGCACTATGGTGTATAGCACAAAATGTCAAGTTTGAGGAGGCCTGAGTTTTGGGTGTTTAAGTGTTGAGTCCTGCCTGCTCAGTAACTATCGATACTACACTGTTTTTGCCCTTGTACCTTGTTGAGACTGCACTTTTGTAAAGGTTATTTGAAAACAGGAGTAAGTGTGCTGAATCTATCATTTTGAACCCAACTCTGTCTTTTTGTTCTGGCTATTCTGTTAGTTCATTATGTTTCTCTTGGTTCTACTGTCTGTATTCTGACATTGGAGCTGCCACAGCAGCAACCTTCCTCTTGCTCGGAGGGCGGGTTGGTAGCTGCCTCAACAGCCAGTGCTGCTTTAGGCTTGGCTAGTAGGAGCCTTGTGAATTCTGGTGGTGGGGCCTTGCTGTTCCTCTCCTGGAAATGAGCACTTTGCCTCCATAAGGTACCCAGGCCCTTGCTGGCTGCAATGTGTATTTACAGGGATTGCATGCATACCCTGGTCTCCCAGGGAGCAGGGGAGTGTCATCCCACCTTCCTGAGTGTGTGCATGCAATGACTACCTGGGGGAAGGGGGGCTGCTCAAGGCACAACCACCATGCCTCTGCCAGGGGCCATTAGAAGAGCAGTATGACATCCCGCTTCCCTTGGCTGTCACCCTCCCTGCTGGCCTCTGCTCCTGACATCTTGGGCTCGAGGCACGAACCCATGTAGCTAGTATGGCCGAGGGGTCCTTTACTGCTTGATACTGCAGAATTAGCCTCCTGCAATTTTCTTCAAAACATCAAACAACTGTACTTCCATTTTGTCCTGCTCCTCTCTGTTGTATGGAGAGAGACCTGAGATTGTGGCTAAACATGCATTTCTTTTACTGTTCTTCTGGTGCCATTCAAATAATTAGTATGTTTTTTTGTGTAGACCTGCCTTTTTCTCCTCCCATCCCCGAACCGGATGACTGGGGTCACTGTGGCATTGCCCTTCCTGTATTTGGGGCGGGGGGTGGAAGAGCGCATGCCCCCCAGTTGGCCACAGTGTGGGATGCTGCAGCTTCTGTTCAAACTATTTGATCACCATTGCCAAAAAAAAAATTCAGATAGGGGTGTGGCCAGCAGCTAGCACAAGAAGACATGCTAGACAGTGCGACTGGACTTTAACTAAATTGGTGATTAGTGGACACGTTTAATTATGGTGCAGCCGAAACAAGCCATGCAAATGGAGTTGGGTAAAGGGAAGGCTCCGTGCTCAGCTGAAGAAGCACATGGCAATTGACTAGCGCCATTATGACTGTTGAAGCTGTTGACTTTTTCTTTCAACATTAGTACAGTACTGCATCTCCTGCTAGATATGGGGCTTCCGTGGGTCCATTGTACAGCTTTAAAAAGATGCTGGGGCAGGTCAGGGAAGTGAAATTTCTTATCTTAATGCCTTAATAGCTATTTGGCTAATTTCCCTGGGTTTGGCTTTAGGTCCCAGTGGGGAGCTGGTGAGGCTCAAAATGGCCACTGCCTTGTGGCGTGCTGGGGATACGTTGTACTATAGGCACGCCTCCCCCCTTCCTCCAGCATGTAGCCCAAATCACAGTAAGCCTTGTGTAGTACATTATCCTTTACTCCTTTTTTTATTTTTTTAATTTTATTTACTGTACTCCCCACTCCAGCCTGACCAGCTCCTCCGCCCTGCCCAGCCTGGTCACCCACCTTCTCTGGGACTTGTATCTCTCCTGTGTTCCCTTGTGGATGACTCATAATGAGAAGGGCTGTCCGGGGGGGGGGGGCACCGCATACCCTGAGCGGAGTTGAAATGTCCGTTGAGGAGACAGAGATCTTCAGTCGGTGGTGTGAGACCTGCAGCAGAGAGGTGGGTGGCATCCTGCTCGGTTGGGGATTTTCTTTTTTCCCCCCCCCCCTTCCGCTGAACACTGCGAGGAATCCCGAGAATTTTGCATCAGACGCTGAGATGTCAGAACACCGAAGCTCCCCTCTCTGTGCACTGGCTCCATGACACTACCACCTGTGGTCAGCTGGACGGCAGTGTTGCAGAGACCACAATCGTGACCACACCTGAGGAGACGAGCATCCCTGGGACGCTGAACCATTTTCCCCCAGCTGGCCCTCCAGCAGCCCATGCTTGTTATCTAACTCTGGTCACTGGCATCACAGGTGGTGTTGCTACCGCTGTGCCGGCCGACCTTCTTCCCTTTTTTTTTTTTTTTTACTACGTGCAGTATATTGACTGTGACAAATGCAGGTTTATTTCCTTAGTGTAAATGCAGTATTAAATAACGTGCATATGAGTGTTGCTCCAGTCTCCACTCAGATATGCATCTAGTTTCCAGTTGGTTGTTGCAGCGTTATAGAGTATACTTGTATTAATTAAAGCATATATTTTAGTTGGAAGATTCGTTATCATATTACACAAGTTGGTAAGTTTACACTTTTGAGTATCTCGGGTTTTCTCAGTCAGTGGGTTCTCCTTGTTGGCATGTCCACATACAGAACTATAAAACTGTATGTGTGTGTGTGTGTGTCTGTTGATTCCCTCCCCCCCCCAAACATGGACTATAAAACGCCTGTTCTGGTGTTGTATGATGAGTTGTTCACCTGACATGATGTTTGGAATTAAAACTATCGTCTTAGTCCATGAGCATGCTGCAAGGACTAACAGTTGGGACTTTCTCTTTGGAACGTAAAAGAACTCAGCCCGCACTATGGGGTAACGATAGATGCAGAATATAGACTCCTACCATTGCATTTCTATGGTTGTATCCTACATTGCAAATGGAAAAAACAAAAAAAGAAAAACGTAGATGGGGGTGGCTTAGCAGGAATCCTTTTCTTCATGTTGAGATTATTTTTAGCACTTTATTTTTAAGGGTCTTTTGTGTTGAGTTGGTTGAGGGTGTGAGTAACCAACAAACCAACAGATGTTTTCTATTGGAGGTGGATACCAGAGGAAAAGTCAAGCTCCAGGCATGTTTCAGAGTTCAAATGCAAATTTGTGGAGTCTGAGCTCTCCGACAACCATTACAAAAAAGACCAAAATGCCGGGTTGTCAGATACGGAGTGCTTTATTTCAAGTTTCAAAAATGTTAAAAACAACGGGAGACAGTTTCCCACTCACCGCCAAACATTTTCAAGACTCCTGTCTCTTTCTCCTGTTTTTTAACATTTTTGTAACTTGATTAAAGTACTCAGAATCTGACGACCCAGCATTTTGGTCTTTTTCGTAGGGGTTGTCTGAAACCAACAGATGTATCTGGTCTTGACATGTCACTGACATCTGTAAGACAGCCTGCAGCCAAACGGATATGACAGACAGGTTTTTCAGACTTCCACTATGTTCGCGTTTGCAAGGCCTTTCTCTGTTCCCCCCATTTTTTTTTTCTTCTTGAGGCTACTCCAGTTTTGCCTAGGTGGCCATTTTATATCAAAGTGAAGCAGTGGAAGGCTTGGACTTCTAAAACTGCTGTTGGTTAATCTGCCTTCCCCTGTGAGAGCACAGTAGTAGCAAGCATGAGTTACATAGAAACATAGATTGATGGCAGAAAAAGACCAAGGGAACTGGACGTCCAGTCTGCCCTAGATGCTGAAGAAATGAGTAGTGCATGGACTGTGGAACTGGAGCCGCTGCTGTCCATAGGATAAATAAGCTTGTTTGTGATGATGGCCTTGAAAGGTTAGGCACACTTTTGGGATGGGGGTATATTACGCAGGGATTACCTGTGTTTTGAAATAAGGGGGAATTTTATTAAAATAGGGGAATTTTCTGGGGTAGTAAGGCAATGAAATGAGGAACTGTCTTGAACTGCTCATAGCCAGGAAATGTATTCCCAATGGCAGTGTTTTTATTTAGTTTTTTAGCCCCCTGCAATACCGTATTTTATTTACATTAGTGACACCACATGTTGAAAGTGATTCACAGGTTAGGTACAACCCCAAATCAGTGTCATCCAAAACAGAATGACCTTTTCGTACATATCTGGTTTGGGCTATGTACTGTAACTTTTGATAACAATAAAAATCATTAACAAAAGGCATTGCAAAAGCCCCCAACAGTATGAGGAACTAGGTGAACATCATGAAAGAGGAGTATATTGGCATACCTCCCCTTGGCGTTCTGCTGGTGGTGCTGACCCCCAGCTAGCTGTATTACAGACTTGTAATTCATTCTTATAAACGTGGTTATCGTGTTTGTCGTGGTGGGGGGGTAGTCTTGAGTGTGTTCTTGCTCTTCCTTCGTTTTTATGCTTACCATCTGTTTGCCTTTGTTCCTACTGACCTTGATTAACTATTTATTAGATTTACTTTTTTTTTTTTTTTTTTTTGAGAGCCATCTGGTTTGCTGGCTGGGATTCAAGCCCTTGCAGACCCATTTCCAGATACAGGGTATCATACTTCTCAACTGTCCCTGAATTTTTTTTTTTTAAAGGAAAGCCCTGATTTTTACCTCAAAATGTACCTGTATCCCTCCTAAAAATGTGTTTCCATGACTGAACAGTTGGGGTCCTTAGCACAAAATATTGACAACCATAGGATTTACAGGCTTGTTCAGAAAAGGCACTTTACAGTAAGACCCTTATTACACTAGCTTCCTGAGTGGATGCCAGCAATTTTTAAGATGTGTCCCTTTGTCCCTGATTTCTTTAAACCTTGTTCCTGAGTTATGAGGCTGGAGGTTGAGAGGTATATGGGGTATTAGCATGTCCCGTAAGGGGTGGGGGGGGAGGTTACCGTTGTCTGAATAGTTTCCTCCTGGGAGTGAAGTGGGGGAAGGCTGTGATGAGCGAACTTGGGTGCAACTAAGCTGGCATGATGAAGGCATTCAGAGTTGTGGTCAGCTTCCGTGGTATATATGCTGCAGATCACTTTCTGCTGTCTGAATACCTGACTTGGCACCTCTCCGGGAATGAAGGGAGTTGAGTCTACCTTATGTGGAATAAAAGGGCTCAAAACTACAAGAGGAACGTTTCCCTTGCAGCAGTACTGTAAGAGCTGCTTTCTTCTAGGAGGTATGGAGCATGTAAAGAACCATTCCTGCTATTTTTTTAAAATCTGTAATAAATGAGAGGAAATTCCTTTACCTCCATGGGAGCACCTCTACTTTAAAAGCTGCATTTTTGGTTATGCCCGGGAAGGGATCGTAAAGTGCCCCATAGGGGCCAGCAGTGTGATCCCTTTCCATGTTGGCCATGCCCCCGCAGTCCGACATTTTGTGATGTAGATATAGGGAGAGCGCGTGGGCATGCTGCACTAAAGTCTATGGATTGTCATTTGAAAATATAGTTTTCGGCTGTTTAATCATTTGTTAAAATCAGAGCCAGGGTTCAATCAACAAGACTCTTGTTAGTTGAACACTGGCTCCGGTTTTACCAAATGGTCATGTAAACAGCAGAAAACGGTGTTTTCAAATGACGCTCCATAGACTTGAATGGGGCATGCCCCCCACCCTCTCCCTATACCTACAGTATTAAAATGGTGCATGACCAGCAACAGGGAAGTGGAAAGGGATCATGCTGCTAGCCCCTCAAGGGCAGTTTTCGATCCCTTCCCTTCCCTTCGGGGCATAACTAGAAAAGCTGCTTTTACCACAGAGGAGCGCCCATGGAAGTAAGAGAGCTTCCTCCTGTTTGTGTGCAGCACCGAGAAAACGGCAGGGGAATCGCACCGCGGTGTGAAAAAATGCCTCCTCAGCGATCGCGATGGATCCTGAGCCAAAACGCACCTCCAGCTCGTTGTAGAGGTCTTGCGCGATGCCTGTGTCTGTCGGGGCTAAGCGCGGGGAAAAAGCGGAGGCCGTTGTGAGATGAGACCAGCCTGTGTGGCATGCAAGGCTAAGGCTGGATCTCACCGAGGCTACCTGCACGTTGTAATAAGGAGTGAGCACTTACAGTGTTGTCGATTTCCCCCAAAAGAATCCCAATCTTTGACGATTTCTTAGAAATCTTCAGCCCTGCCATGTGTGACAGGGCTCTGCTGCAGAGTACCTGCTGCATCAAAGGCAGGAAGTAGCCTGACGATCTCCGGATGTGGAGGGCTTGTTATACTCCCCTGCTGCAGTTCTGGATCTGCCTATCACTGACATCAGGAAGACCAGCCCAGGAGAGAGAAGGTGCTCTTTAAATCTGATTTGTAAACAAATGTTTTTCCTGTCATCATTTTTTTTTTTTTTTTTTTTAAACCTGCAAAAGAATAAATCCGTGTGTGTTTTGAAAGTTGTGCATATATACTAACAGCCAGCAGAATAGGCCAAATGGTCTGTCTTGTCTGCTCGAAGCCATATATGTGTGTGTGTGTGTGTGTGTGTGTGTATGTGTATATATATATATATATATATATATATATATATGTGTGTGTATATAATATATATATGTGTGTGTGTGTGTGTTTAATCATTTTGTTGATAATTTATGTGCATTTTGATAAGAGTAGTAGCTGTGTTCTTTGTGAAAACTAGATTAGTTATAATACTAAAAATGTCTATATACATTTCGGTTACTGTCAGATAAGTATTTCTATATAGTGAATTAAGTATGAATGGTTTTCTGAAACCTTCAAAAGTTCGTAGTGCTTAATCTTTGTATCAAGTTTGTTGACAATTGAATTCTTGGTCCTTGAAGTATCGTTAATTAAATATTTAACAGCTGGCTGGCCAGCCAACCAGTGCAGCAGCAGTGTTGATACTTGCATGGCGCCATTAACCCCAAGCTCACACCCCTAGCCTGGGCTGCCTGGAGAGATGACAAAAGGAGGATCCCATTGGGGAGGGAGGACAGTGCTGCCTGATGCAATACTGATATCAGGATAACCACAGATGGCAGTGCAACTGAGGAGGCACTCATGGGAAGCAGGAATGCGTATGTGGTACATCTAGACACATGCCCTTGAGGGAAGGGGAGACTAAAAAAATGTAGACCCATCTTGACAGATGAAGCTGCTCCATTTATGTAAGGCACACCAAAGTCGGGCTCCTCCCCCTCTCCACTCCTATTTGTGAACTACTCCGCTGAGGCACGACAAGGCACCAAAGGCCTACTCTGGAAGAGGCCCTTGCTGATGAAGAATCAAAGGGTCCTGCCTGGAAAGGGACACGTCTGTGGGGAATCGGGGAGAGTGGGAGAGGCAACCTTAGGCTAGATACAGCCCCTTCAGAAATCTTGGAGTGTGCCAAGAAGGAGGGACAGCTGGATTGTGGTGGGTTCTGGGAGGGTGGAGATGGTGAATCGGAAACAACATTCCTCAGCCAGTGCCACTACACAGCACTGTCCCCTGCTCTGGCAGGACAAGAATGCCAAGAGGAGGCATCTGTGGTAGTGGCCAGGGAGGATATATGGGTCCTCCATAGGGGAGGCCCCAAGGTGGGAGGCACAGGGCTCTAGCGGAAGAGGAATCAACTTCTGGCAGGAAACTCCATCGTTGGAGGCAGTTTTGGGCATACGATGGAGGGGAGAATGAGAGAGGTGAGTGCCTGTCTGGTGCCTTGGCATGGATGGATGGAGAGAGTCCTCAGGATCACTAGGGCGGTGGGACGAGGGGAGGTGGGAATTGGATGCGATTGTCCACTTGGGGACAAATGACCTGGCATGAGAAGCAGCAGGGGTGGTGTAGGAGAGGTTTAGGGAACTGGGAATGGGCCTGAAGCAGGTAGCTTGCACGGTGGCCTTCACTGAGGTGCTACCTGTATATGGCCTAGGGGAGGCTAGGTGGTACTGCACCAGGGTCTTCAGCAACTGGTTGAAACATGGTGCAGGGAGTGTAGGTTTGGCTATATCGGGGACTGAGGTTCTACCTGGACGGATGAAGGCCTATACAAGGGAGATGGGCTCCATCCATCTAGGATGGGGACGACAGTCCTAAGTGGAAGGTTTAAATGTTATTTTGATGGGCATTTAAACTAGCCTAGGTGGGAGGCAGTGAATGTGGCTCCTGCTCCTGAAAATAGAGCAGCAGAGAGAGATGAATCCCTGGGGAAATCTATTCCCAGGGGTGGGGAAGGGTGTAGGGACGGGGGGGCGGCTGGAGGCAGTTCTGTGGCGAGGAGAAGAGTTAAGCAGGATTGGCAGAAGGAGAATAAAAAAGGGGAGGACAGTACCAGGGACAAAGGAAGGGTGTAGGATGGAATTAAGAAGAGGGCAGAGTAGGGGCAAGGAGAGACAAAGGGAGAGCCATATGCACCAACACAAGGAGCCTAAGAAATAAAATTTGTGACCTTGAGACAGCCATTGCGGAGGGAAACCTGTATCTGGTGGTCTTAATTGAGTCATGGTGCACTGTCAATCTCAGATGGGATCGGGCCATTCCTGGTTGCACTTTGTTCCAGAAGGATGTTTTTTTTTTTTGGGGGGGGGGGGGTTGTTTTTGTATGTGAGGGAAGGTATAAAGGCCTCACTGATACAAGGACACAACAGTGATGAGGAAGAGCTGAAAGTTCTTTGGGTTGGATTGAAGACATAGTCCGGGTCCTTTATATCTGCTTGGAGGTGGCACAGAGACCACCAACACAGAGGGAGGAGTTAGACAGGCTTTTGGGAGAGACAATTCGTAGAATGGCAAACAAAGAGGTGGTAGTGATTTGTAGGGGGGCTTTAATCTGCAGGATGTAGACTGGAGCATTCTGGCTGCAGCTACATTAAGAAGCATGGCCATCCTTGACTCCCTATAAGGGGCATTTCTCAGGCATCTGGTTACAGAACTGAGATGGGGCAGTGCTGGACCTGGTGCTTATGAGGGCAACATTGCAGACGTCACAGTGGGTAGCCCCCTGGGTACCTGTGATCGTCGTTCAGTGTGGTTTGGCATGAATAGGGCAGGAGGAAAAAAAAAAACTAGGACGAGAGTCCTGGACTTCAGGAGGGCAGACTTTAAAGAAATGGGAGGCTATCTTAGTAAATAACCTTGAAGGAGAGTTAGGCTGGGGTGGGGATGGAGGCACAATGGAAAATGATAAAGGAGGGGAATAACTAAGGTGATGGCAAGCTGTCTGAGGGAAATAAGCAAGGGTAAGGGAAAGAAGAGGGGGAAAAAAAACAATTTTTAGGAAGTACAAGGAGATCCCAGTCGGAGGGGGACAGGGAGGTGTATCTAGACAAACAAAGTGAGGCAGGAAAAAGGTGAGGGCAGGTACGGCACAAACAGAGGAGGGAATCGCCAGGGATATCAGATGGGATAAGGCTTTCAGGTATGTGGGTGAAAAGAGGAAGGCAAGTGGTGGGATAGTGAGGATCATAAGAGCAGGGGGGAACTATGCAGAAGAAGAACAGGGGGGGAAAAGCTAAAATTTTAAATGAGTACTTGCTTGGTATTCACAGTGGAGGGGGGGAGGGGATGGACCAACATGTATTAGCAGGCATCAGGAGAAGTGGGGATTGGACACAAGCCCATTTTCGGAGGAGAGAGAGTGCGGCGGGGGTTGGAAACCCTAAAGGAAAACATGGCAGTGGGGCCAGACGGGATCCATCCAAGGGTACTGGTGCTAAACACCCCCTCTGGCAACACTATTCAGCACCTCATTGAAGATGGGTATAGTTCCAGAGGACTGGGGGAGGACTGATGGATGTTGTTCCTCTGCACAAGAGCGGCAGCAGGGAGGAGGCTGGGACATTACAGACCAGTCAGTCCTTTTATCAGTGGTGGGGGAATTAATGGAAACCTTACTGAAGGAAAGACTGAAGTGCCTGGAGATAAATGGGCTGCTCGACCACTGGCAGCACAGTTTCATATTGGGGGGGCAGTCATGTCAGACAAATCCCATACTTTTCTTTGACTGGGTGATTGGGGAGATGGATCAGGGGAGGACAGTGAATGTGGCCTTTCTGGACTTCAGTAAGGCCTTTGACACTGTACCACACAGGAGGCTGATTAAGAAACTTAGCGGGTGGGGGTGGAGGTTGGGGAGAAGGTGGAAGCTGGGTATCAACCTGGTTAAAGGATAGGAGGCAGAGGGTGGTGGTAAATGGCAGTCACCCAGGGGACAAGAGAGTGACCAGTGGATTGCCATAGGGATTGGCACTGGGTTCTGTCCTCTTAAATGTCTTCATAAGTGACATTGCTGAGAACTGGAGGGGAAGAAGGTTCTGCTTGCAGATGACACAACAGTCTGCAACATCGTGGACACAGAGGAAGGGGTAAAGAGATGCGAGGGATTTGGCAAAACTAGATGTGTGGTCTAGGGTGTTGCAGCTGGCTTCAATGCCAGTAAGTGCAAAGTGATGCACCTGGGCCGGAGAAATGCAGGGGCTGTGTATAAGATAGGGTGGAGGTACTTAACATCACCAGGCATGAGCGGGACCTTGGGGTAGTCGTATCTGATGGTCTCAAGGTGGCAGGACAGTATGACAAGGCAGTGGGAAGGCTAGCTGGATGCTGGGGTGCGTAGGGAGGAGGATTTCTAGTGGGAGAAAGGAGGTGTATTCAAATTCATTTTAAAAAGAGGTGCTCCCCACAGAATACCATTTCACAAGCTTTGGTATTACGTCTTGAAAACTGATATATGAACTCTGTCTTTTGTATACCACCATTCAATTGTTTTTTCACAGCGTTTAACAATTAGGAATACAGTTGTTTCTAGCGCAAACGACCCTGTTCAACTAAATGTGAAAACAGTTAACATTTTCTCTTGCATTTTCAGTTTTTTTTTTATTATAATTAGGTTTATTGAGTTTTTATAACCTAGTTCACAGGTAATACATTAGTCATAGTAAAATACATAGTAAAGAGCTCATTATTCATATAGGTAAAGTATTGTTCAGCAGGAGAGTCTGTCTTTATAAATGCTAATTCCCACATCTTCAGACTTCACATAGTACAAAAAGGGCTAAAAGAAAAAACAGCATTTTCAGTTCTTTGCAATTTTTAATATAGACCCACGCTGCTAATATCTTTTATCATTTGGGCACTTAAAACCTAGTTCAGTTCATTAAATAAAAAGCCGATATTCTGTCTCAACAGGCTCCTCCGCACCGCCTCAGTCAACCTGTGATGTGGTGCACATTGACAACAAAATACTAGCCTCTTTGTTTTTACCAACAAATAACTGACCAAATTGTCAGGGGCAGCAGTAATAACCGGTGGAATTGTGATGGCTGCGTTGAGGTCCTGAATGAAGACCTACCAGTCTTGCCATGGGGTTGGTCGTCTTTCAAATTTGAGGTTTTTTTTTTTTTTAATAGCAAATGTGAAATCATCACAAAATAAAAGTATTTTTTAAGGAAAAATTCAGACTGCAAAGCCACACAGGAGTTCCACTTTCAGCCAGTGCCAGTTGTGCCACATATCCCCCATTTCTTACACACACACACGCGCTTTCTCTCTCCCCTCACTTAAAATGTTTTTATTTTACACTTTTATTCTCAGAGTTTAGCACTGCAGCATGTCCTGCTCCTTCTCTTCCTTCCACAACAGTTCCCAGTAATCTGCAACCCTGCCCGGTGCATCCGACACGAGGAAGTCAGTGATTTAATTCCAGGCTGCTGGTGCTTACCCAGCCTGACGTACCCCCTCTCAATGTCAAGATGCTGTTCTATCCTGCTGCCTGCCACTGCATTGCCCTGAATTGCTTCATCCATGGCTAACACTACTAGGTACCGTGCAACCACAATGTGTCGACTTAGCACTCAATCCCTGCTTGTCCATCATCGCTCTGCTCGTTTTCCTTGCTCCTGCACTCAACGCAAATTCTGCATGTGCAATAAAAAGAATGAGTCAGGGAATGTGGGAGGAACAAAGCAGCGGACGTCTGGCTACAAAACAAGAAGTGCCGAGTGTCACAAACGCACTCAGCAGGTCAGGCCCTCTGCTCCAACAGTGCCAACGTCCAAGCACAGTAATGTGAACAGGTAACAGACAGGGTAACCCTCCTGTCTGCTTGTGGGTCCGAATCACCTTTGGTCTCAAGTTCTGGGGGGATTCAAACTAAACCTTATGCTAGTGTAGCCAAATGTACAGGCGCAGATTCGTACCCTCTTCGGAGATTGCGGTACAGTCCTATGCTAGGGGGCACCAAGCCAGGCTTCCAAAATGAACTTTTAAGCTCTATAAAAGACCTTAGGTATATTCTTACTTTTTCCCAGTTTAGTAACACCATCAAGCTCTGAACAGTTTTTGTCAGTCTTAACCCTCTATGCGTCACATGCAAAGAGAGAACTGGCAGACCCAGGCAGCCTTTCAAACTAAAGGGTACTTTATTTAAAGATGATAAAAACGTGAAAAATATAAACACAGAATAATATATCAAAGAGCATGCAATCACTTAAAAGAAAAACAAAGAAAACTACAGCCAACTCCTACCAAAGTACGTTGGATATTTTCTAATGTATTTACCTCTGAGTGCCTAAGTTAGAGATCTTGTTTGAGCCCAAAAAGATAGGTCACACAAGTCAAACACAGTATAAAACTCTGTGTTTCCACACCCCTTCTATGATGTCATCTAGCTCTTTCTTTTAGAATATAAAAAATAAGACATCCTGTTTGTATAGCAGGAGGTATATTAAATAATGTGACATCAGCAAAACTAATTTCCCAAATATGACTCCTTAATTAACATTTTCTCTGATCTTGAGCGGTTCCTGTTCCCAAGGCATCAAATGTGTGTTTTTTTTTTTTTTACAACTTTAGCACCATGGTGGTATAACATGTTTTTTCCTCTAAGACGTCATAAAAGTTTACGAGCCCTATATCTTGGCAACTGTGTCAGTTCTAATTAAGTCAGGAAAACAGGAGACCCTTATTTAAGTCTCTCTAGTCTTTTAATTACCTCCTGGTTTCAGGTCAATATATCCTGTTATTTTCACTAAAACCTGGGGGGTTTGTCACCCAGGAGCACAGGATATCTCATGTGAGACAGTCACATACCACATTCTATGTTATAAATATCATAGAACAATCATAACCAGCTGGCCAAGTGTCACACCGAGCTCCAATCAATCAATCGCCAGGATCTAGCCTGTGTGTTGGAGTGGGGGTGGGATCGTGCAGGCTAACATGAGAGGCGGACCTTAAAGTAAAAAGGAACTCCAGGCCCTAGTCATGGTTGGGATGGGGGGGGATCCAAAATATAGAGAGTCAAACAAACTGCAAAATGGTGACAGGTATTCGAAATAGGGGCTAGAAAATGGTATACGCCACAGGTTACCAGCTGACAGTATTTGGTGTTCTGTGCATGATTTTTGGTATGCACAGAACACCAAATAACAGTGAATTTCAAGCCCTGGTATTACCTCTCTATTGCTCACTGGTGAGATCCCACCTGGAGTAGTGTCCAGTTCTGGAGGCAGTATCTCTGCAGAGAGATTGACAGGGTGGAATCGGTCCAGAAGAGAACCACCAAACTGGTGCGGGAGTTGCACAAGAACTCAAATGAGGAGAGTCTGCAGGAACTCAGCATGTACTCCCTGGACAAGAGGAGAGTGAGAGGGGACATGACTGAGACCAATAAGTACCTCATGGGGGTAAACAGGGTGCAGGAGAGGGGAGCCTCTTTCAGAGGAAGAGGATCGCTGGAGCGCGGGGGCATGCTATGAAGCTTGAGGAAGGGAAGATTAAGAGGGATGTGAGGATATACTTCTTTACAGAAAGAGAAAGGGTGGTGGGCTTCCTGGAACAGCCTGCCAGAAGAGGTGTTTGGGTGAAGACAGTGGGGCGCTTCAAGCCTGCATGAGATAGGCACATGGGCATAATAGGTAGAGGTAAGGGAGGAAGGAGGGACACCTGTGACCTGATAGGGTACAGTAGGCAGGAAAAATTGGGCAGACTGGATGGGCTTGCAGTTCCTTTTCTGCCGACGACTCTGTTTGTGTTACATTGCCTGAGAGGAGAGCCCAGGGAAGAGGAACAAACTTAAATATTTAAAAACAAAAGTAATTGTGACCAATTACAAACCAGAATTGATGCTGGCCAGCTAGTGCATCGGTAGTGCTACCACCTGTGACACCAGCGATCCCGGGTTCGGGAACAAGCTTGGGCTGCTGGAGGGCCAGCCGGGGAAGGATGGCTGAGTGTCCCATGAACACTTTCCTCCTCAGGAGTGGGTGGGATTCTGGTCTCCACTGCGACACTGTCACC
The DNA here is from genome assembly GCA_016271365.2 of Neoceratodus forsteri. Lineage (NCBI taxonomy): Eukaryota > Metazoa > Chordata > Ceratodontiformes > Ceratodontidae > Neoceratodus > Neoceratodus forsteri. The sequence goes on from JADMNL010000022.1 coordinate 495,889,143, forward strand.
TGGGTGACCACAGGTGGTATTGCCATGGAGCAAGAGCACAGGGAAGGGAGCTTCTGTGTTCTGATCTCTTGGCATCAGACACAACATCGCGTGATGCTCAGGGAAGAGGGGAATAAAATTGAAAAATCTCCAGCCACACAGGATACTGCCCACTGCCCTGCCACAGTTTCTGCACTGCTTACTGAGGCTCTCTTTCTTTAACTGACACTTCAGCTCCACTCGGAGGTAAGGGGGGCACCCACTGGGGAACTGTGGAGAGAGGTAAGTCCCAAGGAAGGCATGTGACGGGGCTGCTGGGCAGGGTGGAGGGGCAGAAGGGGGTGAGTTGGTGTCGGGTGTTGTTTACACTAAGTAAATAACAAAACAATTAATGATTAGGTCAAGGCACTAGTACGGCTTTTTAAAAGAAATGGGAGAATGCACCAACTGATGACACTGCAGAACATACAAAGTACATATGTGGGGATCAAAACTGGCACCCGCTTTACTAGCCAAATGCTGCTAGATTTTGAATCGAGCTGCTTTTTCCTGTAACTAGCCCCCTGGTGTGTATTAGAACTAGGGTCTAGCCTGGAAAAGGGTCAAGTGGTCCAGTGCTATTTACCTGGTTAACAAAATTTTAAATAAATTAAAATTGGAGAAGGTAACATTTCAATAAGTACACCACTTGGGCCAGTGGAAAATTCTGTTGTGCCAGTGTATTTTCCCAGTGACTTGCTGGCTAATGGTTGCAAAACTTAATTCCGAACATTGCATATGGGTCCTGAAGAGAGTGAGAGGCACCAGCACTCGTCTGCCTGCTTTCTGTCAAATAAAGTTCCTGGATTCTGATTCCATTTCAAAAGTGCATCATCTTTTTTTTTTTTAGGATTGCAAACACAGAAGTTATTCAGAAGTGCTAACAACACTCATAAAACTAGTCCATGTAACCCACCCTGCAGGACGCACCTGGAAGCAAGCTGTCACAGCTCAGTGTGCCTTTCCAGCCCATGAATTACAGATTAAACTCCAAACCTTCCGTATCCCTTTTGCCTTTCTGGTTCCCTTTTCATTTTGTTTACAGGGTGTGTACACTCTGGTTACTTACTGCTGCTGAATTTGGCCTTTTCCTGGAAAGTAAAATGATCTGTTGTCCTTGAAATAGCTTCTTTCATGTCCTATTTGTTGTGTGTATGTGTGTGTGTATACATGCTGTGTGGAAAAATGTAACTTCTCTTGTCAGGCAAACTGGTACTACACAGACAGACTAATGGTAGGAAGCTGTGGTTTCGTACTTGAGGTTTTAGTAGAGATTGTGGTGAGGAAAGGCTAGCAGGGAAGTGGCTAACCGATTATTGCTTGTTGAGGTTTTTTTTTTTTTTTCGTTATCAAAGTGCCAGGCAGAGCTCAACGGTGCTGAGCCTGGCCACATTAGAAAGTGAATGCTCTTAACGGCTGGAGCCTTGGGTTACATGGAGAATAATGCATGGGCAGCCATGCACATCAAGGCTGTGTTTCCATCTAGGGGTTCTAATGACATCATAGGGGCCTCGAGAGCGAAGCTCAAGAAGTCTTGGATGGGATCAGAACCCCAGGATGGAAACGCAGCTTAGTTGTGCACGGTTGCACATGTGGTGTTTTGTATACTGTAGTATATGGTTTGAAACCTGAAATAAAAAACAATTCTTTTTTCTTTCCAAGAAATCTTGGGTTTAATTTTTTATTTATAAAACCAAAAAAAAAACTCCCCCTGCTGCTCAGAACCTAGACTGGTGAGGGGTATGTTTCTGGTTTTTTTTTTTTTTTTTTCTCATAATAAAACAAGAGAAGAGTTAATAGCAGATAGTGCGAGTTTCCATTGTAATTAAAAATGTGCCTCACTCAGAAGGGTCAGTCATTCAGCTCAGCTCGACAGTCTCCGCTGAAAATCCAAACACATAGTTGTGTAAAAGAAGTTTTATTATCAAAAAAATAAAAAGCAGCAGTCTGATATCAGATGCTCCCTCCCTAGCACTGCCAAATGTTTTCACCCTGTTCTAGGGCTTGGTCAAGGCTGATCAGGTACCAGGTGCAGCACATTTTAAAATTATTCATTTAAAGTGGTGTCACTTAATTTTAAAAGATCCTATTGCATGAAATAACGTAATCCCACCTAAATTGATACCCATCACCAATACAGTGCATCAGTATCCAGTCATAAAGTTCATATACAAAGAATATATATTCACAATAATAAACGCACACAGATACAGAATAGTGCACGTATAAAACAGATGGGGAAGGACAGACTAATGGGAAGGGGGAGGGTTGGGTGATGAGATATGGGAAGGGACAGAATTGCACATTAAAGTCAAACCTAGTGGGAAACCATTGTGTCACACCTGATACCTGATCATTCTTGACAAAGCCCTAGAGCAGGGTGAAAACATTAACTATGTATTGCATTTTTGGTGGAGACTGTTGAGCCGAGCCGGGCTGAGCTGAATGACTATTGTGCATAACATTGATTTGGCTCCAGCTTATTTCTTTTGTGAGCCACCTGCCTGATCTGATTGCTGGTGCCACAGAAGGATACAGCAGTCTTTAAGCTAGGATGAAAATCCATGCACAAGGGGTAACCCTACACTGGAATACAGTATACCATCCTGCACATTATGTAATTCATGCGCCAACTCCTAGGCCAGTGGATTGTGGAAGTTAAAGCCAGTGATGAGGAGGACAAATCTTGGTTCCATTTGACCTGGACAAGTAGATTTCCTGGCTGAGTGTGTTTGCTTTATCCCGAAGCTTGGTTAGAGTGATTAAGTAGCAATGATGGTAGACGCTGTCACTAAAGTGCATTGCTTATCTTTCCATTGAGCAAACTAAGAAAAAAAAATTACTTGTGCAATTGATGGTATATATGGATAGTGTGGAAATCACAGGAACTAGAATTTGAACTCTGATCAAAAGGAACATTAATTTCCTGTCTGTACTGATGAGGAGATTAATTTGTTCTTTTAAAGTATGCATTTAATTCTTACAATCAAAGCAGTTTGTATATATTTGCTTTATCCAGTTTACATTAAAGAGCTAGTGTACTGCCTAAAGTAGTAATTAGTTTATAAAAGCAGTCAACAATTATCTTTTATATCTAAGGTACTTTCTCTTTTCCCTTTGTTTTAATTAGAAGATTGTTTACTTGATGTTAGTATGTGTGATGTGTGGGACAGCACTCTGCCTGGCAGCTGACATATGTGTCTATTCCTCCTCCCACCCCCCACTATATCCTCAGCAGTGTTACCTCACTGACTGTGACATCACTGCTGTTTATGAACAGCCACTCGGTGGCTGCCGGGTCATTCACATGTGATGTCACTGTCAGTGAGATCATAATGCTGGTGATGTGGTGGAGGGGATAAACACAGATGTATCGGCTAAGAGCTGTTCCACATATCACCACAATTTATCACATTGAAGACTTTCTAATGAGCAAAGGGAAAAAGAAAATACTTCAGAAATAAAAAGTTACAACCAACTACTTCTTAAAATTTGTATTATTTTGCTGTCTGCCTGTTTTGGCTCCACTAGCTCTTTAATTCTTTCCTAATGTCAAGATTCTTAAATGTGTGATTATTGTAGGCAGGACTGCCAATGATGACGAATGTGAAATTCATACTTGGTCCTCATCTTTTACAGTGAAGTCATCTCCTGTGTTACAAAACATAAAAAAAAAAAAAAGAAAAAAAAAAAAAACTTGGGCAGAAGGTTAATAGGATTTGTACAGCCCTGCATTGTAGGGGAGCAGTGAATGTATGCCTAGGAAATCATTCCAGATTCTGTTCCGGAGCTAGCTATCAATAACAGTAGTTTTTGATTACGTGTATATGCATACGTCTGCATTATCATCCTCAATAAATCTTGTGAGGAACTGAACTTCTTATGTACAGCTGATATTTCTAGGGTGAAATTTAGTATGAAGTATTGGAGGGGGGTCCACTTTTGTCTTCTTTGCGGGGAGTTGTTTACACTGCAGAGATTAAATGATTCCATACCGTTACCCTGACTCAAGCTTAGACAGCCACAGATGTGAAGAGTGGGGTATTTTCTTTGAACATGCACAGATGGAGTATCCGGAAACCATGCTGACAGGGTGCAACCACAGTTTCCTGATTGGTGTTTTTACTAAATACTTTTTTAATATGAAATAATTCATTCAGACTGCCAGAGATAATATGCATGGCATTTTGACTCAAACTTTGTGTTTGCATGCATTAACACACTTTTTCATGCATTACTGTGCAATGCCTGTACAGTATAGTGCATCTTTAATTCTGTTAATATATATGTATCTGCATCTACTGTGTAGCATGGATTTGTCATCACTACCCTCCTTCCTATGCACCCCCCCCCCCGTCACACCTGGAAACAAACTCCTGCTCATTTTGGCTGAGTGTGCATTCTTGGCCAAAAAGTGTAAATAAACAGAAATCGTGGATCAAGCTGTTCAGATTTTCATTTTGCTAGCTTTATACAATAAAACAGATTTTGGTTAAAAATGGAACCTTTCATACAATTTGTGTATCCAAGTCAGTGCTGTATGTTAAAGGATACCTCAACACAAATTTTTTTAATTTGCCACCTTCCATGCCGCCCTGGTGCCTTACTTATTCACATCCTTGCATCGTGCCACTCTCCGCCCACCGGACCACTTGCGTCGGTGCCATTCACCTACTGATCCCAGTGTGTTCTGCTGGTGGCTGAGTTGGTTCTATCCCTCCTGGGGCCCCCTCCCTGGCTTTTAGGAGAAGAGGAAGCACGTATCCCTCAAGCTAAGGGCCAGGCACTGGAGGCTGGCTAGTGGGCTACCACCAGTGAAAGCCTGGTGATGTGACTGTGACGTAGTGTATGGGGGGCAGTCGCCCGATACTGTCCGAACCGGGCATGTCTCCTGTTCTTCTTGCCCACCCCCATCTGCAACACAGAGCATGGCCAGGTCTGCGCCCTGGGGTGGGACCTGCTGGCTTGTGGTCAGCTACACCAGCAGTGGCCCCACAGTTCTTCCAGTTGTCGCTGTCCAAGTGTTGCACCTCATCTCCCGCTCCTGGGAGGAGAACGTCCGTGTGAATGCTCTGCCATCCTCCCAACTGACCTCTGTTCCTGACCGAGGTCGCCAGCATGACGGAGTGGTCCCCTGCCTCTCCGTGCCAAGGAGCTGGCCATGAACCCTGTTTTCTGCAAGAAATGATATTTATAATGGATCACAGGTGATGTGCATGGGGACTGCTGTTTTTAGATAACGTACCTCCTTACCTTGGAATCGTCTAATTTTAATGGCGCTTTGTCCAGGTAATAAACCGGGGCGGGGGAGAACTGTCCTGATCAAAACTCGCACTGCAATCTAAACCTAACATGGTACAGACGTTCTTCATGATGACGTACATAAAGTGAGTGTACTCCCCAGCACATACAGAAATCCTGTGCACAGTGTTGTTTGGTTAGGATATGTGACCCATGTTATGGACATCAGCACGTTAATTGATACTTAAAACATGTACAAGACTTTGTAATACACGCATTGTGTCCATTCAGATGTTGATATTGATAACAAATGTCAAATATTCTAAACACAAACATTGTCCATAGGATTTCTGTATGTGCTGAGAAGCTCTCTTGCTTCATTGATGTCGCTGTGGCACAAGTATTGATCAAAGCAAATTCTTTGTTGTTTTTTTTTTTGGTTTTTTTTTATTGTGCAGAAACTACATAAATTCACCAATTTTTCATGGTAAGGAGGCACCTAAAAGGGCCTTCTCTGTACTACATTGCTGTGGGATCAATTTTAAATATTTGTTTCATGCACAGAATTGGACTTTGTATATAGTTTTTGCTGACTAGCCACTTTGGCCACCAAACATCTTGCTAGCGAGATTAAAATCTCAGGTAGCCAAAATATTTGGGGCTAGTTGGTACAGCAGCCTGTGTCCCAAAGTTATAGGTAAGTTCTTCCATGATTAACTCTTAAGTCTGCAGATTGCTGAGAAATGTGTGTTACATGTTGGGAATTTGGATAAAAATGGGAGTCGCCCCTGTGATGATCTAACCTGGCCAAAATAAAGTCCTCCTTTTATGATTGTGGTGTTAAGGTGACCAAAATGGTTGTCATTGGAGCGTTGCTCAAAGTGCGTTGTATGTCAGTGAATGAGATACTGATAGTGGAGGGAATGTACATGCAAGAGTACGGCGGCAGTTAAGCGTGCGACATGCGCATGCACACAGCTGTTCACCATAACATTAGAACCTGTTATACTGAGAGGGGATGCAGGCCAATTTTTGCGCCTCAGCCAAAGAGCAGCACCACTTGCAGTGCAAATATTATAACCTTTGGAACTGGCAGACAGCAGAATGCAAATAAAATCATTTTATTTTTTTACTTTTCTATTTATCCTCCCTCCTTGCTGTCGGAGTACTGCTTCATCGGGAGTTGCCAATGGTGTCTGCCCCTCTCTCCATCTACCCGAACCTGCAGGTGAACCCCAGTGGAGCCATGGCTGTACCCCCAGGTAGGTACGAGGTGAGGCCCGTACACCCGGAAATCTTTCTTGTCTCAGGCACCGAGACAGGACAGGCAGGTGGAAGCTATGGGGTCTGCACCGGGCACACCGTCTCTCTGGCACTTCGAGAGCTGATTTTCCTGTCTTCTGGGGGCATGATGTGCGCCCAGACGTCAAGGCACAACCGCCGACATCCGTCACGCCCCAATCCCTCTGAATGGTTCAGATGCTTGCTGTGTCTCCGGCCTCCACCAGAGGCCAGCCAAGCTTCGAGCCTCGACCACCACCCCCGGAGAAGGGGAGCGGTCCCCTGGATGCTCAAGCTTCCCCAGCCAGCCCTCTGTCTCCCAGGCTCGTTCCTGAACTCGGGTTGACTGCGTCATAAGCAGAAGTATTATCGGTGTGCTGGCAGGTCGGCTAAATAGTCATTTTATGATAGTGTCACTTAGATGCATTTACTGTCTGCATAAAAAGAAAACAGAATTTCTTGAGAGTGAAATAGTGATTAACTGATACAGTGGATCAAGTTTGACTCCCAAGCAAAATAGGGCATGGTGCTGCTTTAATGGATCGGTCATACTGCACCTCCTGCTGCTGTCGTCACCACGTGGGGATCTTTGGATACCACTGTCAATAGTTAAAATTACAGTGTTTAAACTTAGAAGGTAGCACCTGTAGAAAATGTTAGGTGATTTTTAGTGCTGTATGGCTACCTGGAGCTTGTTAGTGTTCAAAAATACTCCATAGAATCGTAGAAATTTGATGGCAGAAAAGGATCCCTTGGCCCATCCAGTCTGCCCCTTTCCCATCCCATTTGTCACTTGTTTCTCCAGAGCAGCTTTATAGAGTTCCTGAAAAGGTTACTCCCAAAAATGAGTTGAATGGTTTAGTTTTTTTGTCTCAGTCCTAGTCCTTAACTAACTGATGACCTGTGTTTGTGTGTGTATATATATATATATATATATATATATTTTTTTTTTTTAAAGCAGCAGTGCATGATAGCGGTGAAAATCATGACCTATACTTTTTATTCTATTTTAGATTACCCCTATTTCCAGACTTGTGTGACACCCTTGCCCCATTTTGAGTGTTTTTTTTTTTTTTGCTTTTGAAATAATAATGGCGCTCCTGTTTAATGACTGGAACCAGGTTTTCATCAGTATTCTCGTCTGTTTTTGTACATCAGTTCTCCTGTATGTTCAGGAAGCCGTGTCTGCTGCAAGCTAGAAACATAGAATTTAACGGCAGATAAGGACTGATGGGCCCATCCAGTATGCCCTTTTTTCCCTCCCTACTAAAAATGCTGGAGATCCTACTTTTATTTCTGGTTTTACCTCCTCTTTTGAACCACTAGGGTCCCCCTGTGTCTATCCCATGCAGTTTTGAACTCTTCACTGACTTTGCTCCCACCACCTCTGCTGGGAGGCTGTTCCATGCCTCCACCACCCTTTCCATGAAGAAGTACTTTCTCATGTTGCCCCTTAGTCTACCCCCTCCAGTCTCATGTCATTAGGGTTGCCACCTGTCAGGTTTTGTACCTGGTGATCAGGTTTTCAGGGTCCCTATCAGGTAATCCGGTTTTGCTCTGTGCTGGTCAGGTTTTTGAGCCATTTTGAGTGCTCACATACTTTTGAAACAGATTTTGTCATATCATTCATTGTTTCACCTACATCTCCAGGTTACAGACAAGTTCTCTTGTCAATATAGCCCTATGTTTGTGAAAGCAGTCAACCTGGGAGGTGTAAAGTATGGCCATTAACACCATTAGCACTTACTTAACCTATTCTTTTCCACTGCAGCAAAGCTGCCCTCACCTTTTGTAACAGTAACAGAGCCAGTTGTCTTCCACTTTCATTTGCTGGTAAACATTTTCATCTCTAACAGAATGTAGACATTTTTAAATGTTTTAAATTATTTTTTTCTCAAGAAAATGGTATGGTCACTTCTTTGGCTTTGAAATAGTACTGTGGACATGAACAGGGAAAGGTGCCAGAAAAAGATATAACGTACACATTACAGGAAACAATTTCTTATGTATTATTATGTACCATGTATATTGTTATGTTATTTACAGTATTTCCCTTGTCTCCCCCAAGATCATATCTGTAAATGAGATTTCTTTTATCTCTGTATATTTATTTGGTAAACCAATGTCAATAAATAAATGCATAAGTAAATGGATGACTAGGAAGAACCTAGGAAAGTAACTTTAACAGGTACAGTACAGCATCTTAACATTTTTGTTGAACTGCTGCTTTAGGTGTTGTCCTTTATTGATATAACAAATGGCCTTCTAGGAGAAACAATGCATGATGAGTCATGAAAAGGGGTGGGGCTAGGGGCGGAGCTTAGGATCCGGTTTTTGCCCCATCCAAAGGTGGCAACCCTACATGTCATGCCTTCTTGTTGTAGAGTATCTTTTCTGAAAGCTAGTTCATTATAGTTGCAAGAAAAGTGAACTTAAACAATGAGTATTTAAAACGGAGAATATTGATGGAAACCAGGTCTGAACCACAGTAAAAGGAACTCTCCTTTTTATTTTAACTGCAACAAAGTGGTAAGGCAGGCTCAAAATGGTGAAGAAAGGATATTATTCTAATCCAGAGATAATGGGCAATTTAAAATACAATAAAAAAAAAAAAGTAAGCATTTTCAGCTCTGTCATGCAGTGCTGCTGTAAATCGAGCTTTTTCTTGTCTTTCAGCTTGCCCAGTGACTCACTCTCCCCGCCACTGCATCGACCTTCTCATGAACTTACTGGTTCTCCATTATTTTCCAGGCTCATGGTAGTGATTGGTGGCCTGCCATATCAGTCATGTTTTAGCCTGCTGGTGGTGCTTGCATAGCGGCGGAACAGGGTGTTTTTCATCAGACCCTGGTTTTCTCCCTGAGGGTGCCGGTATTCAGTGACTTGCACGCATGTGTGCTTGGCGTTGTGCCCGTTTCCTCATTTTGTGTGCCTCTCCTGTGCTGCCACCTGGCCCCTACCAGGTGGCAGTCGAGTAGTGGGATGCAGCATGCCCCTTCCCCTATGGGAAGAGAGCTGTCCTCCATATAGGGGTGTGCGTTTAAGTATTTTGGGAGGATCGAGGGGTGCTGGTGAATAGCCAAAGAGAGCAGCAGCAGAAATTTCAACTCCTAAAAGAACATCCATTTAAAAAGATAAAAATAATTAATACATTTTCATATACATGGTATCTTCCCTCCCTGCCCTGGCCACCCCATTGTGACCACTTCCCCCTACCCAGTCACCTGGCTTCTGTGGGACTTACCTTCCCTCTATTGTTGGCCTGCCATAGGACTTAGTGGGTGGGGTCGGTCGTTCTCCTATGGTCTGGGTTTTTCCCACCAGTTTTTGCCCCAGGCCACGTCACATGCAGTAGGCGTAATGTGTGAGCTCTGCCTCCACAGAGACATCACTGGCACCCTGTGCGTGGGGACCCTCCCCTTCTAGTGTGGTCTCACTTGTGAGACCACACTAGAAGGGGAGGTCTCACTTGTGATGCTACCCAGACATCTCCATATGGCTGATAAGTAATGAGTCACATTAACCCCCTTCCTGAGGGAAGAGAGAAGTCACACAGATGCGCTACCCCCCAAGCAAGCAGAGTTCATTTCTGAACCCAGGTTGCAGGTGTGGCAGAAGGTGAGGTGCTTAGTGTCTCGGCCCTCCATGCCACTGGGCCAACAATGCAAAGTTATATTTGAGTGTGTTTTAGTATGAAATCATATTGGCTAACTATATGTTACCTAGGGAACAAATCTGGGAGCTCTAGTGGCTTCTTGGTACTACAGAAGAGCACAACAGGTAAAACAAGACTCTGCAGCTGGAGGGTTTGAGTGCCTCATTCGTTGACTGTTTGCCACAACCATTATGCAAGTCCATGCAGGACTTTGATAAAAAGTTTGACTTCATGAAAGAGAGAGAATTTTATCTTTTGGAGAATAAGGTGGACTGGGTAGGTTCTCGTTCGCAGCAAGTGGCCAGCAGTTCCAAGAAAGTGATTTCTGCAGCTGAGAAACTTAATGGGGGCCCCCCACCGAAATTAAGTTTTGCAGCCACTAGCCAGCAGAGCTAGTGACTGGGAAAATCTACTAACCCCACAGTCTTTTCCACTGGCCCAACTGGTGTACTTATTGAAATGTTACTTCCTCCAGTACAAGCCCGCAGGGTTAGTTAAAGGAAAATCTTACTAGCCTGACACAGTTTGACAGTATTTGGCTAGTGGGCCTGTGCCAGTTTCAACCCCTATGGTATAGGAAAGTAACTGATCCACAGTGTTATACTCCTAGTCATCGCAAAGGGCTTGTGAGCAGATAGTTTGAGAGTTCATCAGACTGTCTCACAACGAACTTACCCCCCTACCTCCCAATATTTTACCACTCCACTTTGAAAAGGCTTTATGATTGACTCTTGAAGAGCCCATAATCGCGAGACTGTGCCATGAACTGTCCTTGCACTGCTACCAGCGGAGCTGGAGAGACAAAATCCTAAAGCAGCTTCTCACAGGGGGGAAACTTACAGTTGTCTGTTTTATCCTGGTATTATCTGCTCTGCTAGCTTATTATACCCTGGGTGGCCATTTTGTGTCAGGTAAACAATGGATAGTTCAGACTTCTTAAGAAGCCATTGGAGGTAATGAGCTAGACAACATAGAGAAGAATTTGACGGTAGACAATACAGGACCTGAACATCATGCATCATCTCCTGTTCTTAGCATGTCTTGGAATGGCAGTCAGAAATAAATAATAACTTTTCCCGATCCTAAGGATGCCAGGTAGTTGCTCAAAAAGTGAGAAGACAGATGCCTGGAAGAAGATAGCCGTACAGAGACTTGAGTGGGGATACAGTTAAATAAGCTCTTGAATAAATATATTATTCTTTGCATGGTTGGGTTACTGTTTTGTGGCTTCTGCTGCTTAGTTTGTGCAGTAAAGTATGCAGTAATCACTATAAGGGAGGTTCAGTGAATAATAAGTGTGCTGGAAGAAGTCTGCTGTAGTCAATGTGTTAGAGTGGCACCTGGCTGTCTTAAAATGGTGTTTTTCCTGCCACATGCCTTCCATCTTTGGTAGAGCACAAACTCCTGCAAAATTCAGTTGTAACTAAGCGTGTCCTCCGGGGGGTTTTTACTGTCCTCACCATCACTGTGTTTACATTTTGGCTTGTTAACGCTCCAAATGCCTTGATTTGTTATGGCTTTTCTGCACTAAGATTTAGTGAACAGCTAAGTAAGAACAGAAGAGCCTCCCTTTCCTTTGCCTGGAAAGATTCCACAGTCATTCCTCTGCCCAAAGGTGAAGATCCCACCACTTTGGGGAACTACTGCCCTATTTCCTTACTTCCTATTCTAACTAAACTCCAAAAAAGCATTGTCCTCATTCAGCTCACCCCCTACCTCGACTCTACCTCATTTTTCACCCCTTTCCAGTCAGGCTTCCAAAAATCCCACTTCACCGCCACATCCCTCTTACGGCTCACTGACTCCATACTCTCCAGTATGGATAAGGGACACATTACCACTGCCATTTTCGTCGATCTGGCTAAAGCCTTTGACACAGTATCCCACTCCCTCCCTCCTTCCTTCTTCAAAATCTCTTTGATGCTGGGTTAAATTCCTCAGCCACAGGGTGGTTTCATTCCTACATGTCAGGCAGAACTCAATCTGTCAAGATTGGCTCCTCCTTCTCCCCATCTCCACTGGCATCATCCCACAGGGCTCAGTTCTCGGCCCTATACTATTGTCCATCTTCCTTAGTGATCTCCCTACTGCCTGCTCTACTTCCCATATCCACATGTATGCGGACGACACCATCCTCTACGCGTCTGGCACGTCTCACTCAGATATTGAGGCCAGACTGCAACATGATTTCAGCAAGGTCCAGTTATGGTTCCAGGCCAACCAGCTGTTCCTTAATCCCAAAAAAGACAGTCTCCATGTCTTTCAGCACCAGACAGAGACTATTTAAACTTTAGCTCCCCCTATCTTCCACACCTTGGATGGTACCTGTATTGAAAACATCACTTCTCTCTCCTAACCTGGTCTCCGGGCTTCCATACAGATGGGCTGTACCTCCTGATGCAGATAAGCAGGCAGGAACTAAGCTCTGCAGCTGGGGATATCCAGCGCGCCACTTCCTGTTTCCACCAGTTTTCTTCCTGCCTTCCAACTAGCAGGTACTCTGCAACAGAGCTCTGTCGCCATGTGGCAGGGCTGAAGACATCAGACTGTAAGTCACAATATTGAATTCTTTTTGGATTTGCTGAAGAATCTCAGCACTTAGAGCACTCCTGCTTGGGCCCCAGTCTCAGCCTTGCAAACTGCACAGACTGGCCCCACTTTACCGCAGAGGTTTTTCCTGCAATTTTGGGCCCAACCCAGTATTCGTTGTAGTCTTTGAGTTCGTCTGCTGGTCAGTTTTGTCGACGGATGCCGTTTTTATGATGATTGGACAGTATTAGCACCTCAGTGCTCTGAGAGGATTCTCTCCTCATCAGTGGCAGGGCTGTTTTTCTCCTGTTGATGGCTGGCTTCCTAACTTTTTCAGCTGCTCGTCGACTGTGGGCCTGCAGCTCTAATTCAGTTGCTCGTTGACGTTCCAGTGCTTTCTCGTTGATGAGCACTGCATTTTACAAGGAGTACTGCTCAAGAATAAACAGAGTTTGTCATGCATACTGCAGGCGTCTTTCTCCCCCACCCCCCCAGCACTAAGGGAGCAAGAAAATATTAACTAGTCAACAAACAGTTTAAACAGCTCAGCTTTTTGCCCTTAAAGGGCCAGCAGCAGTATTCCATCGGGGCCACTACCTTTAGATGCCTTGGGGTCTGGCTAGCTCACTGCTTGGATTTTTCAGCGCATGTGGATGCAGTCCACAAGAACTTGCACCCAAAGCTTGGTGCTTTATACCGTAATAAGGATTGCATTCCTCTATCTGTCCAGTGTGCAATTGTGCAGAAAATGATCCTCCCCACTTTTGACTATGCAAACATAGTCTACAGTACCACCGCCAAAACTACCCTGGCTAGACTGGACACCCTGTTCAACTCTTTCGGCCATTTTGCTCTTTTCTGCTCCCCTTGCACTCACCACTACGATCTCTACAAAACTCTGTCCCTCCAATCCTAGGAATCCAGACGACTCTCCCATACTACCAGTCCAGAATTTAGCCATGAAGGAGGCAATCTCCCCTCCTATCTTTCTTCCTCCATTTGCCCCTCCTCCATACTTACACATTCACTCTCTCTCTCCCCCCTTAACACTGGCCAATCTGCCTTCTCTTACCAAAGTCCTAAATTATGGAATACCCTCCCCCCTCCATCCAAAATGCCTCGTTTCCCAAATCCCTCTCCTCTCTCCTCTTTCCTGTGTAACCTCACCACCCCTATCTGTCCTTGTCATAGTCTTTAGTCTCCCATACTACCCTGCCCCTCTCTTTTCCACCCCCCCCCCATTCCTTGTTCTCTGCCTCGGCGGCTACCCCCTCACTTGGTCCAGTTGAGGCTGTCCATTTTTAGCCCCATTCAAACTATATTGACTGGCCTTTGTTGTATTCACCTGTTCTCAATGTATGACACACATACCTATTGTATTGTTTCTCTGATTTTGTGTGTACTAGACACATTGCACTTTATTGTCCTGTTTCTGTTGTACTGGACCTGTTCTGTTCTCAGGCCATTGATTATTCTTGTACTATTTACTGTTGTACTCCCTTTACCCCCGGATGCTTCTGGAGATGAGCTTTTATGCGCAGCATGCTTTCCTGGTGAAACAAACAAAAAATAAATTAAAAAAAGAACAAAAACAGAACACAGTTGCCGAAACAGTGCTTTCATAAGTTTGTTCACAAGTTTATACTTCCAATGTTCTACCATTCCATGGGGTGTCCTATCCCATCTAGATGTATAAATCGGTATCCTTCTGGAGAATTCTTTGTAATTTGCTTCACTTCAGAATCCAACAACAAAAAATATCTGGAGGATCCATAGCCTGGTGGCTTTTTTTTTTTTTTTTATGTCCTACAGTTGTGTTTTGCAGGGCACAGTTTATTATTGCAGTCCATGGCTGTCTCGGGCTTCACATGTTTATTTGTAGAGGGAGTGCTGTGCACTATCATAGCTAATTTAATATTTGGTTATCTTTATAGTGGGGAAGGAGAGGGGTTGCTAGTGCTTATAAAATGATTGGCAGCTCAAATGACCATTGGTTAGCTAATGTGCTGTCTGCAGTCAATCTAGGTAATAATCTGATTTACAGTGGGCTTCATTCTTGGACTATACTGCTGTGGATCAACAACGAAACATATGCTAAAGGTGTGGTTGCACAACAGGGTTTTATTTAACTCCAAAAATTGATTTGCGTTTTGCTCATAAAAGTTCTAAAACATTGTGAAAATGCATAACACTTGCCTCGCTGTGTTTAACAAACATAACACTTCTAGAAAACCTATATAAATGTTTTCTGTACAGTTAGTATTGTCCCAAGGAAAAAAACTGCTAATCAATTATTTAAAACCCTGCACAGTGATGAAGCCAGTTTGAAATTGCATCGCTGCCTGTAGAAACGGGGGTTGCAAATTGATGTCATTTACTTTCTTTTGACCAGTTTGCATGTGTATATGTGCTTAAATCTTCAGTAACATGAAGCAGCTCCTCATCCGTGGAATATTGTTGCACTCCACAGAGACAAAAGGCAAACCGAGAACAAATGGAGTGAGCTTGGATTTTTTTTTTTTGGTTGGGGGAGTAAATAGTATATATTTATCAACGTAAAGTACTCTTCAAGAAGCATATTGGACTTTGCAGCGTTATAATAACATATTGAAGATGCTCCATTTTTTTGTTTTTCTATTTTTAGGATTTAAGTACCACAACTATGTTACCAATTTAATTAAACCATTGTAGCTAACACTTTCAATAAGACAGCTCATTGAGGGGAAAAAGCAGCTTTTTAGGTATAAGTCTTGGTCTTTTAGCACCCATCAAGACTACTAGCTTTCTGATCTTTGCTTTAGGATATGTATATGTAACCAGGTCGCCATGTATACAACAATTACATCCCCTGCCTCGTGGGCTCAAGCAAGGTTGAGGGGCCTGGGCTCTGTTGTTACCAATAGGTGGGTACGTTGCTAAAGGTGTAGTAAATAGCACGGTGCCTCCACCCAGAGAATTAGTCAAGTGGGCCTGGTGACAGAATGGTACAACCTCCTGGGATGTCGTACCTACTCACCTCCCCTTACAGTCACCCCACACACAGAATACCAAACACCAATGCAATACAACACCCATGTAGTTAGTAGCAATCTCTAATAATATGCTCACGGACAGTGTTTAAAAAGGTTAACCAATAATTTTATTTACAAACTGGGTAGGAAGAGGGTAGGGAACATGGGATGGAGAGAACATTCAAGGCAAACACATTGATAAACAAGCAACAGAAATAACAGTGTTGGCAATAGCAGTGGCCAGTAGTATTAGCAGTGGTGCCCACTCCACCAGCAAGCACAACAATACAGATTCCCTTTTCAAACCCCAGGAATCCCTTAGTATGCTTAACTAATGCAGTTAGCCTCCTGTGTTGAACTGCCTCGGAGGAGAATAGAATGTATGTAAATGATGGAACTCTCATTGGCTTGTGCCAGTTTCAAACTGTTGCATTCTGAAAACGCTCAGATTCATTTTTCTGCCTGCTAATTTGGATGCCTCATAGAGCTCTCCTCAACTTTCTTACTGTTGTTTTTTTCTTCAGTGTAGTACTGTTTTATTACTTTATTTGATGATTGCTGCCCCTGTTTAGGTTAGCTTGCTTAGTTTTAGTGGTTTTTTTTGTTTTCTTCTTTTTAGTGGTCCTTCATGGTTCTGGGGAACCACAGTCTCTGTGGTGTTTTTGCCACATTTATTTATATATTTGCATACTAGCACTCCGGTTCCTTACCTGGACCTGTTGCGCTATTTATATTTTAACTTTTTGAAGTTTTCGCGCGGTTCCTGTCAGGAATCGAGCATTTTCGTTAATTCCTGTCAGGGAACCGATCGTTTTTCTAATATATTTAACATTGTTTTCTTTTTGGTCGAGGAACCCACCAGTTTTTCTTCTGGATTGTTTTCTGCAGTGCCAGACACTCGTGTCCGACACCTAGTCAGAAAAAGAAGACAGGACCTACTGGTTTTAAAAACTGTATTAGCTGTGAACAAATAGTGGCTAAAGCTGACAGGCATGACTTGTGCATTGTTTGTTTGTCTGGGAACTAGTCACATATTTGCAAACTGTGATGTCTGTAAAACCTTTTTCACCAAAACTCTAAGAAAGAGGGCTAAAAAGCGTGAAGAAATGGCTATTCCTTCTTCTCCTTCCAAGTCCACTGAAGAGGCTTCTTCCTCAACAGATAAAAATAAAGAACTGGTGGACCCAAAATCCACTGAAAAACCTGATTTCTTTAAGTCCAAGAGGCCAGTGGAACTGACTGCAGAACTGGTTCCTGCTAAAAGAAAGCACAAACACATGTCGCTGCACCTCTCGCTGAAAAAGCAAAGGAGCTCTTAGCAGACAGACCAACAGTGCCCTCGACTGAGGACATTGCCAGAGCGTTACAGATATTACAGGCCCTTCAGGCTGTCGGTTCCTTGTTTCCCTCCTCAGTTCCACCAGTTCTCCTTCAGTTTCCCCCACTCAGGAACCGGCATATCTGTATGAGGAACCAGGGGAGGAAGAGGAGGGGGAACCCATTGAGCCTGAAGTCTCCCCAGAGCAGGACTTAGGTTCACCTTCCCGGGGACCGGAGGATTAGTCATCTCACAATTCTTTTGTGAAGCAAATGGTCAGTACCCTTAATCTCTCCATCCAAGAGACAGTGGAGGACGAGGAAGAAGCAGACTTCTTGGACATGATGGGTCTCACCCCCACTAAGAGACTCTTATTGCCTATCCATAAGTCCCTTAGGAAGGCTGTGTTAACAATTCTGCAGACCCCCACTTTGGTTATTTTTACAGTGGGGAAGGAGAGGGGTTGCTAGTGCTTATAAAATGATTGGCAGCTCAAATGACCATCGGTTAGCTAATGTGCTGTCTTCAGTCAGTCTAGGTAATAATCTGATTTTTAGAGTGGGCTTCATCCTTGGATTATTCCTACCAAGAACACCAGGAGGAAGGACTTGCTGGTATAACTAAACTTCTCTACTTGGACTAAGAACTAGAACTCTTGTACTGGGACCCTCAATTTAGGGTAACAAAAAAAAAAAAGTCTGTTTGTCAGAGTTAGTTGAAGTGAATTATCTGTTATCTGTGTAGTTATCTAGGTGCTTGTCACAGGTGGCTGAATGGAATTATCTGTGAAATTAACTAAGTGTAGAAAGATTTGCAAAGTAGGGGGAGTGGCTTAGCTAGAAGGAGCCAGGTTAAAAACAGATTTAACCACTGCCCTAGATAGCTTCTGCCAGAGAACAAGCAGAGCACCAGGAGGAAGGACCTGCTGGTATAACTAAACTTCTCTACTTGGACTATATTGCCCTCCTTCCTTCCCCCCACTCAAAGGCAGTTCTACTTTTATAGGCACAGGATTTAACTGACAACAGGAACTTCCTGTTTGGGAGCAGGAAGTGAGTGATCACACAGCCACCAAAGACTCACCATCCCTAAAAGGGGAAGAGTAGCTCTCCATCCCCCCCGCCCAGCTGCTGGAGGTCTGACTCTGAGCAAGTAAGGAGACTGCTGGAAAGATAAGAACGTCTAGTCTCAGAACAGGAAGATCAGGAGCTAAAAGGGCACAGAGGTGTAAGTAGGGACAGAAAAGAAAAAGGAAAAAAACAAACAGAGGAAAGGGTAAGTATTCCAAACAACAATTAGGGGGCCAGAAATAAGACATTATGGGAGTGGTGCAGTGCAGTGGCTGTGGCGCAGCAGTCTTCCAGGAGATGTTCTGGAGGATGCGGTGTTGTCCCATCTGCAGGCATCTCTCTGGGCTGAGAGAGGAAGTTGCTCATCTCCAGGCTGAGTTGGCCAGGATTTGTGGGACCTCCTCTCCCACCCAGGGACCACAAGGGTCACTGCTGTTGCCTCAGAGGTTGCCAAGAAAGAGGAGCGGTTGGACCACAGTGGGCTCAGGGAGGGTGAGGGTGGTGGAACAGAGGCGCATCCCTCCAGTTGTACCTCTCCACAATTTCTGTGCCATTGTGGAAAAATGTGGTTCCTCTATGGAGGCACCCACAGTGGAGACCAAGGAGGATGCTGGGAAAGTCCACAAAGGAGACTCACAGGAGGGTGGCATGGGACCCCACAGGGGAAGGAAACAACTCCTGGTGGGGGACTCCATTGTTAGGAAGGTAGAACTGGGGGAGGAAGTGGAGAGGGAGGTAAGGTGCCTGCCTGGCGCCATGGCTTGGAGGGACAGGGAGCAAATCCTCAGGATCGTGGGAGCAGCTGCACAGGGGAGGGAGCGGGATGTCATTGTCCACCTAGGAACAAATGACCTGGCTAAGAAAGGGATCAGAGCAGTGCAAGAAGCATTTGTGGAGATGGGAAGGGGCCTTAGGCAAACAGCACGCACGGTAACCTTCTCGGAGGTGCTACCTGTCTATGTCACAGGTGAGGCTAGGGTGCTCCACACCATGGGATTCAATCAGTGGTTGAAAAACTGGTGCAGAGCTCGGGATTTGCTTACTGGGGACTGGGGTCCACCTGGAGGGATGCAGGCCTATACTGGCATGATGGTCTACATCTGTCCAGGAGGGAACCAGGATCCTAGGTGATAGGTTTAAATGCTTCATTGGCAAACATTTAAACTAGCCAGGGGAGGCACTGAGAGGAGCAGGAAATCTCGCCCCAAAAAATCAGGGTACTAAGTGAGGTAGACAACATAGAGATGTCGATAGGGAGAAGAGGGTAAATGGAGAAAGTGACAAACGATTATGACAGGGATCGGGCAAAAGGGGTAAGGCCATCAAGAAATGGAGGGTAATGAGTACCAACGCCCGTAGTCTGGGCAACAAACTCCCTGAACTGGTGGCCTTGATGGAAGAGGGATGCCTGGATATCATAGCAGTCACAGAAACATGGTACACAGAGAACCATGACTGGGATGTTGACATACCAGGGTACACAACCTACAGGAGAGACAGGGAGGGGAGAAGAGGGGGAGTAGCTCTCTATGTAAGGGAAGGGATAAAAGCAAGGAACAAAAGAGTAAACAGGGAGGAGAGGAGGCACTGTGGGTCACCTTAGAGACTGGAAATGGCACCACAATCCACACAGGGGTTGTATACAGACCCTCATGTCAGGGGGAGGGAATGGACAAGGATATGATAGAAGGCATACTTAGGATGGCAGAGAAAGGGGAGATACTGTTGATGGGGGACCTTAATATGCCGGATGTCAACTGGAGCACCTTTGCTGCAGCCACATACAAAAGCAGGGCCATTCTCAATGCCCTTCAAGTGGCATGCCTCAGACAGCTAGTTTTGGAACCTACTCATGAGGGAGCAATCTTAGACCTCGTACTCTCAAATGGGGACAGTAAGAGGATCTCGGATCTAGAAGTGGGTAGCCATTTGGGAACAAGTGACCACCAAACAGTGTGGTTCACAGTAAACTCAGCTACAGAGTCAAGCCATACAAAAGTGATGATTCTGGACTTCAGGAGGGCTGACTTTGGCAAGATGGGAGAGTGCTTTAGAAAAGCACTAGCAAACAGGCTAGAAGGAGGTGTGGAGCAACAATGGGGAAATATCAAAACTGCCATCACAGAGGCAACAAGCCTTTGTGTGAAGCAAATAAACAAATCAAAACGAAAGAAAAAGCCACTGTGGTTCTCAAAAGAGGTGGCGGTGAAGGTTAGGGAGAAAAAGATAGCATTTAGGAAGTATAAGGAAACACAGAAGGAGCAGGACAGAGAACTGTACCAGTTAAGGCAGAAGGAAGCAGGGAGGGTAATCAGAATAGCAAAGGCCCAAACTGAGGAAAAGATGGCCAACTCGGTAAAGAAGGGGGATAAAACCTTTTATAGGTATATCGGGGAACATAGAAAGACAAAGGGAGGGATAGTGAGGCTGAATAGAATAGACGGTGAGTGGGCAGAGAGGGACAGTGAAAAAGCAGGGATACTGAATTAATATTTCTGTTCAGTATTCACAAAAGAGGAGGTGGGACTGGTGCTTAATCCAGTTAATGGAAGCACTCTAGATAGGGGGGTCGATTCCAGTCCTTTCACAGAAGATAGGGTTCTGAAAGAACTCCTAAAACTGAAGGTGGACAAAGCAATGGGGCCAGATGGAATTCACCCCAGAATTCTAAAAGAATTAAGCAGAGAACTAGTGACACCACTGACTACGCTTTTTAACAAATCATGGGAGGATGGTGTGGTACCTGAGGACTGGAGGAAGGCAGATGTGATTCCCCTTCACAAAAGTGGGAGCAAGACAGAGGCAGGAAACTACAGACCTGTCAGTTTGACCTCTGTGGTAGGGAAAGTGATGGAATCACTTCTGAAGGAAAGAATTGTTGAGTACCTAGAGGCCAGAGGGGCACAGGACCCAAGGCAGCATGGGTTCACAGCGGGAAGGTCATGTCATACGAATCTAATTGATTTCTTTGACTGGGTGACCAGAGTAGTAGACCAGAGAGGGACTATGGATATGGCCTACCTAGACTTTAGCAAGGCATTTGACACAGTCCCACACAAAAGATTAATAGTCAAATTAATCAGTCTGGGAGTGGGTCCCAGGGTGGTAGCTTGGGTAAAACATTGGCTGGATAACAGGACACAGAAAGTAATTGTAAATGGAGTCCACTCTGAAGAAAGAAGGGTTACTAGTGGGGTACCGCAGGGTTCAGTACTAGGTCCAGTCCTTTTTAATGTCTTTATAAGTGACATTGCAGAGGGACTGGAAGGAAAAGTATGCCTCTTTGCAGATGACACAAAGATCTGCAACAGGGTTGATACACAAGGAGGCATGGAAAGAATGAGAAGGGACTTGGCAAGGTTGGAGGAATGGTCAGAAGTATGGCAGCTTGGATTCAATGCAAAGAAGTGCAAAATAATGCACCTGGGAAACAAAAACCCAGGGGAAGATTACACAATGGGGGGGTAGTAACAACAACAAAAATGGAAAGGGACCTGGGGGTAATCATATCAGATGACCTTAAGGTTGGCAAGCGATGTGAGAAGGCAGTATGGAGGGCTGGGGGGATACTGGGATGTATAGAGAGAGGTATCACCAGCAGAAAACAGGAAGTTGTTATCCCCCTGTACAGGCAGTTGGTGAGACCCCATCTGGAGTACTGCGTCCAGTTCTGGAGACCCCATCTCCGCAAGGACATAGACAGGATGGAGGCAGTTCAGAGGAGGGCAACTAAAATGGTGTAGGGTCTGCAAGAGAAGCCATATGAGAAGAGAATAAAGGAGCTTAATATGTATACCCTTGAGGAAAAGAGGGAGAGGGGGAACATGATAGAAACATTTAAGTACCTCAGTGGAATCAACAAAGTCCAAGAGGGTAGCATCTTTCAGAAAAAGAGATGTGCAAGAGCAAGGGGACACAATTTGAAGATAGAGAGGGGACAGTTCAGGGGCAATGTGAGGAAGTATTTTTTCACAGAGAGGGTAGTGGATGCATGGAACAGCCTTCCTGAGGAGATTGTGGGGTCTAAAACTGTGGGAGAATTCAGGAATGCATGGCACAGACATAAGGCAATTTTTGTGGGGGTAGCAAGAAATAGGCTGTTGGTTAAATAGGATCTGCAACTTATCCACTAGGTAGGGAAATGGGCAGACTAGGTGGGCCAAGCGGTCCTCATCTGGCGTCAAAGTCTATGTTTCTAGTCAGAAAAGTGGAGAAAAAACATCAGCTGGAAAGATCAAATGCTGATTTTCTATTTACGCATCCTGACCATGAGGGGTGGTACAGGCTGCTGCATGCGATAAAGCTAGGGTGCCTTTGGCTTCCCATCCTCCCGATAAGGACTCCAGAAAGATTGATGCCATGGGAAAGAAGGGGTACCTAGCATCCACCCTTCTTGTCAGGACGGCGAATTATATGGCCCATGCAGCCTAGTACCAGAAAGCCCTTTGGTCTACTGTACTTGCTATGACAGATAAAATCTGTGGGGAGGTCGCAGTGAACCTGGCTGAGACAGCCAGAACAGCCCTGGATGCCACAAAATATCAGTTTAATATGGCTGTGGATGCCAGTGACACTGCTGCTAGGCTTATGGCCATCATGGTGTCTATGAGAAGATTTGCTTGGCTTAGGGCTACAAACCTATCCCAGGATACCCAAACGAAGGCCATGGAATTCCCCTGTGAGAATAACTCTCTCTTTTTGGGGACAAGACAGAGGTTCCCAGCCAATCCCCTTGTGGAGTGTACATTCCAGAGGGATGAAGGTACTCCTAACTCTCACCTATCTGTGTTGAAGTATTTTGGGTGTATGTATATGATTATGTATATGAGCTTATAAGTATATATGTGTGTGTGTGTGTGTGTGTGTGTGTGTATATATATATATATATATATATATATGTGTGTATGTATATATGTGTGTATATATATATATATATATATAAATGCTGTGTGTACAGAAACTATATCTGGATGACTAGTGCTGTCTGCCTATTCCCACAAAATGTTTGGCTTCACTTTAAATATATTCAACTCTGTGAACTGGGTTAGCTCTATGTATAGTTTATTTGGATCATATATTCAAATATGAAAAAATGTATCTCCTTTTCCCCTCTCCCCAGGATGCATCTGGAAATGAGCTGTTGTAGTTCATTATGTATTTCCTGGTGAAACTTTTTTAAATAAATAAATATACATGAAAAAAGTAGAAGAGTACAAAACCACTTACAGAAGTAATTCTGCCGGGGACAGACCTTCCATTTCATACAGATCCAAGTAGAGGGGAGGCAGGGGTAGGGGATCCTACTCCAGGCCTTTTTTCCAGGCCACAGCATTGCCAGACTACCAGCAGACCGAGGGTACTTTAGACGCAGAGGCAGAAGGACCATGAGAAGGTCCAAGCCAGCACCTCAGGCTAAGGCCCAGCTGAAACAGAACCCCTTATGTGTTTGCACAGATTGCCTCCCCCTTGCCAGTAGGTGGCAGGCTGGCTCACTTCCTCCAGGCATGGCATACCATCACCACAGACAAGTGGATCTTGGAGGTAGTGAGCCACGGCCTGTCCTTAAGTTTCAAAATACTTCCCAAGCTGAGAAGCAGAATTTTCTCTCTAGCAACCCCAGCAAAACGGGCTTTGCTGAAATCAGAAGTTGCCAACCTTCTGCTCATCAGAGCAGTGGAATCTGTCCCTGTATCCCAGAGGGGCAAAGGCTTCTACTCCAGTTGCTTCTTCACACAGAAGAATGGGGACTGGCGACCCATCCTAGGTCTCAGACTCCTGAACAAGCATGTGACAAAGCCAAAGTTCAGATTGTTCGCTTTGGCTATGATGATCTCAGCTCTCCAGCCGGGGTACTGGCTGGCATCCTTGGATCTCAAGGACGCTTATTTTCACATTCCAATCCGACCCAGCCGCAGAAAGTACCTAAGGTTCAGACTTCCCTCAGGCCACTACCAGTTTGCAGCCATGCCCTTCGGTCTAACTTCAGCTCCCAGGGCATTCACAAAGTGCCTAGCCGTAGTGGTGGCCCACCTGAGAAGGCAATGGGTCACATTATTCCCTTACCTGGATGACTGGCTAGTCGTGGGGCTATCCCCCCAACACACCAGAGACTCTCTTGCTCTCATCCAGAGCACCTTGGAATCTCTGGGATTCTTGATAAATGCCTAGAAGTCTCAGATGGAGCCTGCACAGGTTCTGGACTTCTTGGGGGCAGAGCTGGACACCCTGCATAGAAGGGCATTCCTTAACCAGGACAGGGTAGACAGTATCCTGGAGCTGGCAGGCTGTTTGCAGCTAAACAGACCCAGGCCAGCGAGGCACTTCTACAGCTGTCTGGCCACATGACAGCAACCACAAGTGTGGTACCGGGATCAAGTTTCCAAATGAGACATTCATTTCCACTTAAGGGCCCACTGGTCTCAAAGCAGAGGTCCTCTGGCCAAATTGGTGCCTGTCACAAAAACTCTATTACAGGCTTTACTGTGGTGGTTAGACAGACAACCTCAGGGAAGGAACCCCCTTTTGGAAAGAACATCCATCAGTAGTGCTTACCACAGATGCCTCCCTCCTAGGGTGGGAAGGCACACATGCTTGATCTGTCAGCCAGCGGTACATGTCTCCCCCCCCCCAAAAAAAAAAATACTTCTGTACATCAACCTGTTCAAGCTCAGGGCAGTTTACCTGGCTCTTCCGTCATTTGCACCTCTGTTCAAGGGCAAACTAGTGCAGGTCAGAACAGACAACACTACCACCATGTATTACATCAACAAACAGGGAAGCACCAGGTCGACCTTACTGTGTACAGAGGCCGTGAAGGTCTGGAATGGCCTACTTCCTGCAGGTGTCTCTGTCTGCCAGTCACCTTCCAGGAAAAGGCAACATTCTGGCAGGCTCTCTCAGCAGGATCAGCCAGAACCACCACGAGTGGTCCATGAATGCACAAGTGCTGCAATCGATGTTCAGAAGGTGGGGCTCACCAGAGATAGATCTCTTCGCCTCCACAAGCAACCACCAGCTACCACAGTTCTGCTGCAGACCTCCACCCCGGGGACTGTGCCAGTGGATGCCTAGCATTGGATTGGTGAGGCAGACTTCTTTATGCCTTTCCTCCCTTGCTCAGAGTTCTGATAAAACTCAGGACACAACCGGCAACAATGATCCTGGTGGCACCGGATTGGGCAAGACAGCCTTGGTACTCCCTCCTGCTAGCCCTATCAGTGTCACAGCCGATTCACTTCCCTCAGAGGCACAATCTGACATCCTCGCAGGGCAGGATCCTGTATTCCTGTCTCAGGCCTCTCTGCCTGAATATTTGGCTCTTGAAGACTTAGAGTTTGCCATTCTACACCTCTCTGAAGAGGTCCTGAATGTCCTTAGGGGTTCTCAGAAACCCTCAACCGGGAAAACTTATGCTTCCAAATGGAAGAGGTTTTCTATCTGGTGTAGCTGCACTGGCATCAATCCTTCTGGGGCTGGGTTATGTCCTTTTGGAGTACCTGACCCATTTGCATTCTCTAGGCCTTAGGCCTTCTATCCTGAAGCTGCACCTAGCTGCAATCTCAGCTAGAAAGGACAGGTCTATGGCTTCTCATCCGGTCTTCAAGAAGTTTTTTAAAGGTCTCCTTCACCTTCACCCTCCCCTTAGGGAGCCAGTTCCTGCTTGGGACTGGAACATTTGTATTGCCAGGCTTATGGAACCTCCCTTTGAGCCTATGGCAACTGCAGAGCAGGCTTGAAGGATGTTACCTGGGAAGACTGTTTTTCTGGTAGCCATTACTTCGGCTAGGCGAGTAAGTGAGCTATAGGCCCTGTGCACAGATCTGAACTACATTTCCTTCCACAGGGATAAGGTGGTGCTCAGGACAAATAGAACATTTCT
This sequence comes from Neoceratodus forsteri, assembly GCA_016271365.2. NCBI lineage: Eukaryota > Metazoa > Chordata > Ceratodontiformes > Ceratodontidae > Neoceratodus > Neoceratodus forsteri. The sequence goes on from JADMNL010000022.1 coordinate 495,915,145, forward strand.
TCCTTTCTAAGGTGGTTTCAGATTTTCATCTGAATCAGGCCATCACACTGACAGTCTTTTTCACTGCCAGTTCCAGCTCAAGTGAGCGGAAATTGCATAGCTTGGATGTCAAGAGGGCAATCAGCCGCTACTTTGACAGGACCAAAGCCTCCAGGCCAGAGTATACCCAGTTGTTCACTTATGGGGATGTGGGTAAGGGTAAACCAGCTTCTAGGAGAACCACTGCCTACTGGATAGTGGCCTGCATACAGTTGTGTTACAGTAAAGTTGGTAATCGGACCCCCTGGGCCTCGGGGCACATTCTACCAAGGGTACAGCTGCATCAGTAGCCGCAGAAAGGGTCATACCCTTACTGGAAATTTGCAAAGCAGCTACATGGAAAACTGTTCACATGTTCACCAAGCACTACTGCTTGGACATACAGTTCAGAAATGATGCTAGATTTCACACAGCAGTTCTGCAGAACCTTTTCCCTAAATAGGTTCTGTACCCTACCTCCAAAGGTACAATTTGATAGTCTGCATTAGTTAAGCATACTGAGGGATTCCTGGGGTTTGAAGAAAAAAATTACCATAGTAACCTTGTTTCTTCCAGGGGATCTCTCAGTATGCTTAAAGCTCCCATCCTGCCCCCCTTTCAGAACCAGGAAAAAAGGGATCTTTTATTCTGCATCACTATCTGTTCTAACATTTATTCTGGTTAATGGTTGGACTTTTTAAACCAGTTTGTTCTAACTTCTTTGTCCCTTCATACAGGGACTATACTTTTTGGGGATTTGTTAAGAAGGGGAATAGCATTTAAGTAATAGCTAGTTGGGTAGTCTTCACCCTGTTTGGCATCGAAATGAATTAGTGTTTTCAGAATACAGCAGTTACTAGGGGCAGCAGTTTGAAATTGGCACAAGCCAATGAGAGTTCCATCATTTACATACATTCCATTCTCCTCCGAGGCCGTTCAACACAGGAGGCTGACTGCATTAGTTAAGCATACTGAGGGATCCCCTGGAAGAAACAAGATTACTATGGGAAATAATTTTTTCTTCCTGCCCACCAGTGCTTGGGCACTACCCACTCTTGACTGGCACCAGTCTCCCACCTAAATGTCTGACCCAGGAGCTCCCACAATCTTTCTGGGCACTCAGCCGAGGAGTCGTTGCAGGCCAGATGTGGTGCAGCTGGTTAGCCGATGTTAGTGCACCATCAAAGCAAGCAACTGGCTAAATATAAACTCCACAAGGATACATGTAAGTGACTATTTGATAGGAACTTTGGTAGCCTCCTGGTGGTATGACTGAACAACAAACTTGATGAAACTTTATACAACACCCTCAGTGGCAAGACAGTCCCTGCATTGACTCACGGTTCTGAAGATTCAGGACACAGGGTCTGTGCAGCAACAGTTCTCCCAGTCTGTAGCTCTGGGATGCTTCAAACAAAATGCAGTTCACTGTTCTTGAAAGTGTGGCTGGAACAGCAGGTTCTCTGGGCGAGCTGGAAACCTTCTACTTGTATGCTGCTTGGTCTGCCTCTCTGCAGCTGTCTTTCTGTGTCACTTTGCAGCTCTGTCTGCTTCTCTGCAGCTCTCTGAAAGGGATCCATGCAAGGAGCAGGGCCACACACTTCCCCCATCCGGCCAGGCATCCAGTCCTAGGGAGAGGTGATAGTCAGAACCTGGTGCTGGTGCTGACCATCCGATTCCCAGACTGTCCTCAGGCTGATAAACTTCTCTGGGATAACAGGACCACTAAGTTACTCCACTCTGCAGGCTAGCAGCCATGGATTCTTTAAGGCTGCAGCTGGATCACCCCTTCTGTGTTTAGGCAGGATTCAGTCCCTCAGGATTCTGCAGGTGTCCCAGCTCAGATCCAGCAGAACAACAATTTTCACCTTACTCTGGCTTTCCAGACTCTAGAATGCCTCAGGCAAATCTCATAGAAAGCGGCTGTGGAAGCCGTAGGCCAACTTCCACACTTACCAGACACAGTCTAAGTGCTCTTTACTTGTAAAGAGCTCAAACCAGACTAACTCACAGCTGGATCTGCCCCACCAGGTCTCAGGGGATCAGATCAGAGTCCCAGTTTGTCAATCAGGCTGTCAGTCCACCTAATCAATATGTGGAATCTTTATTCAATGCACAGTTGACTGGCAAAAAAGGCACCAATACATAGTCCTCACCTTCTCCCAAGAGTCTCCTTTTTGTAGTCTTTTGAGCTCCTTGAATTCTCATTGGCTGCAGAACAGGTCAAAGGCAACAAAGATGGCTGCTAAGTAATCTGGCAGTCCAGTTTTAAACCCAGTCCCAACTTTAGTCTTTTTACAGTCAAGCTGTAAAATATCAACATTAACAGCCCCCATAGTCTTGTATCTACCCTTCTTCCCTATGAGTGGGCATGACAGTCTCCCACTGCCTCTTACTAGCACCATAGCACTGTCCACCTAGGCGGCAGGTAGAGCATTCATTTGGAATGCAGTCTCAGCTGCTGTTAAAGTATAGCGTCCTTAAGTGCTTTCTTAAAGTTTATTTTCTTTCTTCCCCAGTGTGCTGGACCCGCACTGTGTCCTTGGGTCCCAGGGGTCAGAGCACACTAAGGAGACCTTGGTCTTGAGCCACAAGAGTGGCTTTAACAGTAAGCGCCATAGCACTAACAGGATAGTGCAAGCAGTCTGCCATCTCGCACGTTCGAGCAGGAGCCAACTCAAACATGCGCACACAGAGCTGCGTGGCGCTTTAATGGCATGCTCAGTGCTAACTGTGCTGTACCGCTGAAATGGTGGCTTTAAGCATTTAACACCCACTCCTCTGCTCCCCCCAAACATTGCAGGCACACAGGACTAGCAGGAACAATAAAAGAGCACCACTGGACTGGGACTGGTGAGACCAGACGGCTCGGAGGCTAACCAGGTAAACCCCACCCAGGGTGGTGGTGGTGGGGGGGGGGAGGGGTTACATATATTAATCCAGTAGGGTGCTTCCAGGTTTACTTGGCAAGTATACCATTTGCTCAGATGTCATTGAGCTTTCATGTGATCCCTGTCATTACCTTCTTGCAAATACTCCTGAGTCATCTCCCACTGTCTAGAGTTAAGACAAGTGCTAATGATAACAAAAAAAACTAGTTGAATTTGATCTTATATTTGGGTCATTGCACTGGACCTAAAGGCACATTTTCAGTCCTCCTGACCTGGGCATGTGGCAAAAAAAAAAGACCGTTTTAAGAGTCACAACACAAACATACATAGATTCTTAAATAAAACTATATACCAGTCAGTTAAAACATTAACAAATTGATTTTTCCATTATAGAAGTTTGGAAAAGTTCCTTAAACAAAGCTTGGCTAGGTGCCTAATACAGAGAGCTAGAGAGGTAATTCTATAACTTAGGTGCTAAAATAAGTGCCTTTTGACCAGAGTGTTTCTGATTAAAAAAAAAAAAAAAAAAAAAAACACAGGAAAAGGCAAGTAATTGGTAATCCTGAGATGGTTATGGAAAAAATAAACTAGGGTAAAGCTTTCATGCCTGGTGGAGGGTGGGGGCAACCAAAATATGAGAACAAACTGCAGTGAAGAGACCTGTAATTTAACAGATAAAATTACATATACTAGTCTGTCCTCATTGGTTAGCTAATTTGCTGTCTGCAGTCATTCTCTGGCCTCCTGGGAAATTGGGGGGCCGAGGAGCAAATTGGGAATCGCAGGTAGGAGTATGGTAGGGCTAGCATATGAGGGTGGCCTTCAGGCTGATGAAGTTGGGAGGAGTAAGCAGGGGGTTGTCGACAGGAGGAGGAGCCTGAATGGATCTAAATGGACTAATAAAGATTCCCAAGCTGATGGGAGAGGCAGGAGTAAGCAGGGGTTTGATGATAGGAGGAGGAGGAGTCTGGTAGGATCAAAACGGGCTAGCAAAGTGGGGGTGGGGTGAAGGTGATACTGCTGGGGGATTCCATGATCAGGGGTATCCAGTGGGAGGGGGTGGGGGAAAATAAAAGCAGCCCAGTCAAGGCTAAATGTATGCCAGGATTATCCGTACACAAGGCCAAATTCCATCTATACTCAATAGCACTGGAATGTGGGGGATCCCTGGACTTTCTAGTACATCTGGTGACAAATGACTTGGAAGGGAACAGTGGGCTAGAAATACAGGCTAGGTTCCGGGAACTAGCAAGGGTTTGTCACTGTATAGGCAGCAAAATGTCTTTCTGTGAGATTCTGCCAGTACTAAGGGCAACCGGGGACAGTAAACTAAAACTTAGAGAAGTGAACCAGTGGCTTAGGGATTGGTGCAAGGCAGAGGGGTATGGGCTGGTGGGAGATTGGGGAGATACTTGGGAGGATAAGCGGCTATATGCCAGGGATAGATTACATCTCAGTCTGGAGGGGAAGGAGATCTTGAAACTAAAACTTGCTGGTTTTATAGGAGAGAGGTGGGGTTTAAACTTGTAATGGGGGGAGGGTCAAATAAAAGATTGGCCCTAGGGAAGCTGTTTGTGGGTCCAGGTCTAGGGCAATTGAAGAGTGAGGGGGAATGCGATGCAAATCTAAGGAAAATTGGGCAGAATAAGGACTATGCAGGGCTGGGGAGATTGGATAGGGAGGAGAGGTTGGGGTGGAGGACAGTACTGAGTAATGCCAGGAGCACGAGCAATAAAATGCCTGAATTACAGGCTATGCTGGCTGAGGGATCAGCGGATGTGGCGGCAATTACAGAGACATGGGCCACCCAGAGAAATGATTGGGACCTAAATTTGGAGGGCTATAAGATATTCAGGAAAGATAGAAGAGTGGGAAGAGGGGAAGGGGTTGCGCTGATGGTCAGAAATGATGTCGTTAGTGGAGTGGAGGAGGCTGCAGGAGGAGTGGAGGTGATTTGGGTAACCTTGCAAACGGGGGGAGGAAAAAAATTGAAAATAGGGGTGGTATACAGGCCCCCGCAATTGAGGAGGCTCTGGAGGATAAACTGGTTGAGAACATTAAGGGTCATTGTGACCTTGGTAAGGGTAGGGTGGTGGTCATGGGTGACCTTAATATGCCGGGGTGGACTGGGGAACCATGACATCCTCTGTAGCCAGGGAACAGCGACTGATGGACGTGTTTCAGGATGCTTTCCTGGTCCAACAGGTGGGGAAACCTACTAGAGAGGGGAGGATATTGGATGTTGTCCTAGCGAACAGTGATCAGATAAGAGGCCTGGGGGTGTGCAGTCCACTGGTGGGTGGAGACCATGCCACGGTTTGGTTTCTGCTGCATATAGGGGTGAGGAAAACCGTACTAACACAGTAGTGGTAGAATTCAGGGGAGTGGATTTCGAGGGCATGGGTAGGATTCTAAGAGAGAGGTTGGACAACATTAGGCTGGACATGGATGCTGGAAGATTGTGAGAGCCAATTAAAAAAGGGGTACAGGAGGCTACTAAGTACTGTACAAAATTAAGGCGAAAGCATGGTAGAACCATTAAGCTATGTTGGTGGACTAGGGAGGTGCAGGAGGCAGTGAGGAATAAAAAGACAGTTTATGCACGTTTTAAACGCTCAAGGGAGACGAGGAGCGAGGAGAGTATGAAATATCGTCCAGAAGGGTCACCAGAGTGGTGAGGGGAGCCAAGGCAGAGATGGAGCATAACCTGGCTAGGGATATCGGGGATCTATAGATACATAAGAGAGAGAAGTAAAAGAGAGACTAGATCAATAGGATTAAAACTATGGGAGGATGGGCCCAGGAAGCAGGGGAACATGCAGAGGTGCTAAATGAGTACTTTGCTTCAATATTTGCAAATGGGGACTGGGGATCCCTACAGGCTGATGGGAGGGAAGAGCATTCAGCTAAAGTGAGAAGTCGGTTTGAGACCAGAGGATGGAATGAGGCTAGGGTACAGATGGGAACAGACCCAGATAGGGTGGGGAGGTTGAGAGGGGAAAAAAATCAGTGGATAGGGTGAGGGAGGCCCTTCGGAAGCTAAAGACTGATAAGGCGCCGGGGCCAGATGGGCTACACCCAAGGGTTGTGAAGGAATTGGCGGAGGAGCTGGCAGCTCCACTGGCTGAACTCTTTAACACCTCTTTGCAGACAGGATGGGTACCCCAAGGGTGGCTTATGTAGTGCCTATTCATAAAAGGGGGTCTAAAGATGAAATGGGGAATTGTAGGCCTGTCAGCCTAACGTCTGTGATAGGCAAAGTAATGGAGGGCGTTGTAAAGGAGAGGATTGGGAGGCAACTGGAGTGGTTACGGCACCAGGATGATGAACAGTATGGTTTCATTCCGGGGAGATCGTGTCAGTTCAATCTCGTAGAGTTTTATGACTGGGTGGCGGGGGCCTTGGACAGACATTGGCCGGTGAACATCCTATACCTAGATTTCAGCAAGGCATTTGATTCAGTACCACATTATGGGCTGATTTTTAAAAAAAAAAAAAAAAGATGGGGGTGGGAGGACAGGAGCTCAGTTGGGTTGAAAATTGGCTCTCAGGGCATTTACAGAGGGTAATGGTGGTCGGGATGCTCTCCTCTCCCAGGAAGATAATCAGTGGGGTACCTCAGGGTTCGGTATTGGGGCCAATCTTGTTCAACACCTGTGTCTCGGATATTGGGGGGTTAGGAATAGTTGTCTTTTGCGAATGATTAAAAACTGGGAATACTGTGGATTGTGAAGAAGCGAGGGAGGCGGTCCAGGGGATTTGATACCCTGGAGGTGGGGACTGAAATTTAATGCCGGAAATGTAGGTATACATTTGGGGTAAAAAAAAAGGGTCTTGAATACAGCCGGGGAGGAGGGGTCACACTGCAGGCCACATTAGGAAAAGGGATTATGGGTGGTGAGACGCCAAAATGAATAACTCTGAAAATTGTAGAAGAACTGCAGTCAAAGCAAACAGGATATTGGGCTGCATAGCCAGGAGAATTACGTACAGTAGGAGGGAGGTGATCCTCCCACTATATAATGCCTTGGTCAGGCCGCAGCTCGAGTACTGTGTACAGTTCTGGAGGCCTCATCTGAAGAAGGACATAGCGCTGCTGGAGAGTGTCCAGAGGAGAGCGACCAGGATGATTCAGGGCATGGAGGAGAAGCCTTATGAGGAGAGACTGGATGAGCCTGGGCTTTATTCACTGGAGGAGAGGAGGGACAGGGGAGATATGATAGAGGTTTTCAAGTATGTAAAAGGAATAAAGAGGAGTGGATCCAAGGAGCTTTTTAAGCTAAAGAAGGGGGGAACCAGCGGCCATGAGTGGAAACTGGAGGGGGGAACTACAGGGGGGCAGCGTAGGAAGCATTTTTTCACTGAGAGGGTGGTGGAGCTGTGGAATGCATTGCCTGGGAGGCTGGTGGAGGAAGGCACAGTGGAGGGATTCAAGAAGGGATGGGACAGGTACAAGGGGAAACTGAAACTTAAGAAGATTTTGTTGGGGGCTGGGGTAGATGGTAAGGCGAGGGAGACAGACCGTTTGGCCTAGTCTGTTGACTTTTTAGTATGTTAGTCAGATTTTATTCAAGTGGGCTTCACCCTCGGGATGACACCCATTGTATAAGAATGTAGCTTGTGCTGAGGGTGTTGTAGGACCATGAAAAGCCAGCTTGAAATTGCATCATTACCCTTAGAAACTGGCCTTAGTTCTAAATTAAACTCGTGTATGTGTTTTTGTTAGTGTGGTAAACTCTGCTTGGACAACTGTTAGCTTGCTAGAGATGACCTGAGCCTTTCGGAATAACACAAATGGAAAAGGGCTTGCAGCCCTGAAAATAGACATGACTCCACTGCCACATGGGATGCACTGAGGGTGTGCAGGGAATTGGCATTGGAACTGGCTGAACCCCTGGCAGGGCTCCTCAGTAGCTCACTACAGTCGGGGGGGGGGGGTGATTCCTAGAGATTGGAGGACAGTGGATGTGGTATCGCCCCATAAGGAAGGGGATATGGAGGAACTGGGAAATTACAGGCCCATCAGTCTTGCCTCCATTGTAGGAAAACTGATGGAGGCACTGGGCAAGGTGGACCTAGTGGACTATCTGGCGAGAAATGGGCTCCAGGATAGTATGTAGCACAGGTCTGTGGTAGGGAGGCGTTGTCCGACAAATCTGGTAATAGTCTTTGACTGGGTGTAACAAGTGCAGTAGGTAAGAGATAAGATACATAGATGCATAGATACATAGACAGTGTCGGCAGATAAGGGCCTATAGCCCACCTAGTCTGCCCATTTGAGCTTGTAAGTTCAGTTTGTTTTCCTAGAAGTCTGTTTCCCCTTACCCCTGCCCTCTAGAATTCCTTTATGTCTATCCCATGCATTCTTAAATCCCGTGATTGTTTCAGCCCCCACCACTTCCTCTGGCAGGGTGTTCCACTTGTCCACCACCCATAAGCAGTAGACTTACTCTATTTTGACTTAAACAAGGCATTTGACTTGGTACCACACAGAAGGTTATTGAAAATAGAGGATTTGGGAACAGCAAAGGACCTAGTTAAATGGGTGAGAAGCTGGTTAAGGGGAAGACAGCAGAGGGGGGTGGTGGTAAACGGGGTCAGACTGGGGGGAAGGGAGGTATTGAATGGGGTATTGCAGGAGTCTGTCCTGGGACCAGTCCTGTTCTTGTTCATCGGTGACATTAGAGAAGGAATACAAGGCAAGATGTGTCGCTCTCTTCACAGATGACATTAAGGTCTGTGGCAGGGTAGACGGTGAGGAGGGGGTAAGGGAGTTGTAGAGGCACCTGCAAAGGTCAGAGAGGTGGTCCAAAGTGTGGCTGTTGAAATTCACCGTCAGAAAGTGCAAGGTGGTGCGCATGGGGAACAAGAACCCCAAGAAGGAATACTGGATGGGAAGGGTTAAGCTGGCCGCTACTTTTGAGAAAAGGGATTGGGGAAGGGGGGTCATCTTAAGTGACTCCTTTAAAGGAAAGCAGTCCAAATACCAGTCTCCTGCCCTGGCAAGGCTTACCCTCCGGTTTAGCTTTGTGTAGTAGAAGCATAATTTTTCTCGCACCACAAGGTATTTTATTTTAATTCTGAAAAGTCCGCGACCCAGACATATGGAAGACGCAGGGGGTGCTCCATTAACTGTAAAGGTGCGGCGCCACACCGCTCGCTTCAGTACATTTGTATTGAAGTGAGCGATGCGGCACTGCACCTTTACAGTTAATGGAGCGCCCCGCCCCCCGTGCCTGCCATACTGCAGAGTCATGGACTTTTCAGAATTAAAATAAAATATTTTGCGGCGTGAGAAAAATGCCACTTCTACTTCACAAAGCTAAACCGGAGCAGGAGACTGATATTTGGACCGCTTCCCTTTGAACAAACTAGCCATTGTAACCAGGCCTACAGTAAGGAAAAAAAGCTGGGCTTAAACATCACATACCTCCATGAAGTGACAAAGTCAGTTGATGCAGGTAAAAAATAAAATTTTATTCCAAGTACAGATGCAGCAAGCTGCCTCCCCAGCCTGATCTTGATGTTCAGCCCAGCTGTTTTGCTTGTTGACAGACTTATTGTGCTCTGTCCACCACCAGTTTGGAGCAGCTCTTTCTTCGTTTGGTGTTACTACAGCAAAGCAACCAGAATATTGGGGTGTATTGGAAGGGGATTCGATACCAGGAGGAAACGGGTAATCCTGCTTCTTGGTGAGACCCCATCTGGAATACTGTGCCCAGTTCTGGAGTCCTTACCTGAGGAAAGACAGACAGCCTGGAGACACTGAATTGTAGGGTAAACAGACTTGGTCAAGGCCAACAGAGCATATCCTGAGAGGATCGGCTTAGGGTGGTGAACATGTTTTCACTGGAGGCCCCATGGGGATGTTTTATAGACATCATCAAGTTCCTGAAAGGCATGAAAGAGGTAAACTGCATAGAACTACTTAGCAGGAATGGTGGGCCAAAAACAAGGGAACAGTCTACCAGCAGAAGGGTGGGTGCAAAAACCATTAATGGAATCAAGCATGGCTGGGACAGCATAAAGGGTTTAATAGTTACTCAGAGGATAACAGTAAGGCAGGGAGTGAAGTGGGGAGGTTGGGCGATATCCTTGTCTAGGTAGTAGGTCATTGGGTAGCGTAGGCTAAAACTGAGCAGACTGGATGGACCAATGGTCTTTTTCTGCTGACGTTGTGTATTTTTTTGTTTCTAAATACTAACATACTAACACATTAAAATGCCAACAGAATAGGCCTAATGGTCTTTCATGTCTGCTCGTTTGGTCAACCTCCGTCCTGGGAGCTGACCTTGCTGCCCCCCTTGCCCTCTCTGGCTTCTCCCTACCCAGAACCCTTCCCCTGTACCTGTCCCACCCCCTCTTGGACCCCTTCACCATCTCTGCCTCCACCAGCCCCCTGGGCAGCGCATTCCATGGCTCCACCACCCTCTCAGTGAAGTAGCACCTCCTCTTTTCTCCCCTGAATCTCCCTCCCCCTCCAGCTTCCACCCATGCCCTCTAGTTGCCCCCCATCCTTCCTTCGGAGCACCCTGACTGCTCCTCCCCTATTTACCCCCTTCATGTACCTGAAGACCTCTATCATGTCCCCTCTTCTCTCTTCCAATGTGTACATATTTAGCTCTTCGAGCCTCTCCCCATATGTCCTGTCCCCCAAGCCCCAGATCATTTTGGTTGCCCTCCTCTGGACCCTCTCCAATAGTTCGATGTCCCTCTTTAAGTGTGGCCTCCAAAACTGCACGCAGTACTCGAGGTGTGGCCTCACCAAGCAGTTATACAGAGGAAGTATCACTTCCCTCCATCTGGAGGTGATCCCCCCCTAGCGATGCATCCCAGCATCCTGTTGGCCTTGGCTGCTGCCCTTCTGCAAGTCTCAGAGTTGTTCATCTTGACATCCACCACCACTCCCAGGTCCCTCTCAGCCATTGAGACTTGTAGCATTTCCCCCGCCCAGGGTGTACACTTGGCCCGGGTTTCTGGCTCCCAGGTGCAGTACCTTGCATTTCCCTGCATTGAACCTCAGCTTCCACTTTCTAGACCACCTTTCCAGAGCCTCCAGGTCCCCCTGTAGGGCCACCCTCCCCTCTTCCCCATCCACCACTGCTCCCAATTTTGAGTCATCTGCAAAGAGACTCATCTCACTCCTGATATGCTTCCTTATGTCAGGGATGCAGGTGTTGAACAGGAGGGGCCCGAGGACCAATCCCTGAGGGACCCCACTGATGACCCTCCTTGGGGATGAGACTATCCCATCAACCACGACCCTCTGGGTCCAGTCCTGGAGCCAATTTCCTATCCATCTGATTCCCCACCCCCATTTCTCCCAGCTTATCCAACAGGCTCCCGTGAGGAACAGAGTCAGGCGCCTTGCTGAAGTCAAGAAAGAGGACGTCCACCGGTGTACCCAGGTCCAAGGCACTCATCACCCAGTCATAGAACGCCACAAGGTTTGTCTGACACGATTTCCCCGGGACGAATTCATGCTGCCTATCGTCCAGACACCCTGACTTTTCCAGGTCCCCCCCCAGCCTCTCCTTGACAATGCCGTCCATCACATTGCCCACCACCGATGTCAGGCTAGCAGGCCTGTAGTTTCCTGCCACCTCCCTTGATTCCCCCTTGTGGATAGGCACTATATGCGCCACCTTCCAGTCTAGGGGCACCCACCCTGTCCTCAGAGAGATGGTGAAAAGCTCCACCAGGGGTTTTGCCAGGACATCCGCCAGTTCCTTCAGCATTCTGGGATGTAATTTATCCGGCCCCGGTGCTTTCTCTGTCTTAAGGGACCTGAGGGCTTCCCTCACTCTCTCTGCCATGATTTCCACCTCCACTCCTTCGTCCCCCTGCTTTGTCCCCCCCTCCTGCCAGTGATGGCCTCCCTCTCCCAGACCTGCCGACGGTATTGCCCCCTCAGTTTCCGTCTCCTCCCATGTATGATGCAGCCCCACCCATTTTCCTTGGTGAAAACTGAGGCGAGTACTCATTTAATACCTCAGCCTGCTCCCTAGGTCTTGTGCCCATCCCCCGCTTTAATTCTGCTAATCTGCCCTTCACCCTTCATTTTCCCAGTGTATCTAAAGAACCCTTGTTCCCTTCTAATTTCCCTGGCCAGGTTCTGCTCCTTCCTTGCCTTAGCCGCCCTCACCACCCTAGTGGCCCTTCTAGCCAGCAGCCGACTCCCTCGATCCCTTTCACTCCTTGAGCACTTGAAATGCCTATAAGCTGCCTTCTTTCCCTCACCACCTCCTGAACCTCCCGGTCCACCAGCAGGGTTTATGGGCCTACCAAATTTTCAGCTCTTATTTGTACAGGTGCTGGTAGCATCCTGCACCCCCCTCCTGATGATTTCCCACCTACTGTCAGCATCCATGTCTGGCCCAATCCCATCCAAATGCTTCTTATGGATCCTTCCCATTTCCTTGAAATCCGCCCCCTGAAGTCGGTTACCTCCGTCTTTGTGCAGCCTTCTACTCCTCCTAGGTCCAGACAGAACCAGACCGTGGCGTGGTCGCTCCCCGCCAACGGGTCCCTTACCTCTAGGCCCCCAATCTGGTAACTGTCTGCCAGGACCACATCCAGTATCCACGCTGCCCTGATCTGTTCCTCCACCTGCTGAGTTAGGAATGCGTCCTGAAAGACATCCAACAACCTCTGTTCCCTGGCCATCGAGGATGTCATAGTCTCCCAGTCCGTTCCTGGCATGTTTAAGTCCCCCAACACCACCACCCTTCCCCTGCCCAAACTGCAGTGTCTTCCCACACCTGCCACCAGACTCTCCTTCAGGTCCTCTGCCAGCGTGGGCGGTCTATACATCACTTCTATTTTTACTCTCTTGGCCCCCCCCATTATCAAGGTGACCCAAATCTCCTCCACAGTTCCTGCCGCCTCCTCCACTCCTGTGCCAATGCAGTTTTTGACTATTATTGGTACCCCTCCTCCCCCTCCCCCCCCGTCCTTCCTGAACATGGTGTAACCCTCCAGGTTCAGGTCCCAGTCATGCCCTGCGGTGGCCCAGGTCTCAGTGACCACTGCCACATCCACCGCTCCCTCAGTTAGCATTGCCTGGAGCTCAGGCATTTTATTACCCAAGCTCCTGGCATTTAGCAGGACTACCTTCCCCCCTTTCCGTATACTTCCATTTCCCCTGCTCGCGTTCCCATGGGGATTCTGTCCTCCCGTGGTCAGCACCTTACCAGTCTGCCTTTTCCCGCATTCCTCCAGCTCCCCGGGGGGGGGGAGGGTGGAGACAGATTCCCTCCTTTATCGGACCCCCCTCAATAGCCTTTTCTCCGATCCCTCCTCTCTTCCCAAGTTTTACTCCCACCTTTCACCAACGAACCCCTCTATTTTCAACTTAAGGATTTCCCTCCCTTCCAAAGTGAGATGGAGCCTATCTCTAGCATATAGCCCCTTATCCTCCCAGGTCTCTTCCCCAATCCCCCATCAGCCCATACCCTCTGGCCCCACACCACTCCCTGAGCCACTGGTTTATTTCCCTAATCTTCCTCTTGTGTTCCCCACTAGCCTTTGGCACCGGCAGGATTTCTGAGAAGGAAATTGCACATCCTATGTCATGACAGACCCTGGAAAGCTCCCTGAACCTTGCCTGTATCTCTAGCTCACTATTTCCCTCAATGTCATTGGTACCCAGGTGGACCAGTATGTCCGGGGTACCTCCACAGTCATTTGCCAGCTGATATACCTCGTGCTTAGCCCTGTGCACCGTTGGTCCAGGGAAACATTTTGTTCTAACTGGGCAGGCTTCCCCTTCCCTATCCCATTTGATACCCCTGATCATGGAATCATCCAACAGGAGCACTCTGGCCGCCCCTTTTCCTCCATTTCCCCTCCTTCCATGTCCCTCATCCTTTCTACTGGCCCCTCCCCTCAGCCGGCTCCTTGCTCCTCCCCCTATCTGGGTGCCACCTGCCACACCCTCCTTATTTACCCTGGCCACCCCCTCCGATTCTATGCCTCTCCTTCTGTACCCTTCAACCCCTCCCCGTCACTGCTCACACTGGTCTCTTCCCCCATCTGTTATACTCTGCCTGGCTCGCCCTCCTTCCTTCCCCGCCTTCCTGCTCAGCCCTCCTTGCCTGTCGTGCTCCCCTGGCCTAAACCCTTGGCTCCTTTTACTGTATCCTCCTTGTACTTCTGGTCCCTCTCCTTGCCCATTCCTCCCAACTGGTCCTGGTCCTTCTCCTTGCACTTTCCTCCCTCTACCCCTTCCTCCTCATCCTGCTCTGATCCCCCGCTTCCCCCATTTTCCCATGTTCCAAGTTCCCCCCTGTTCTTCCTGCTATCCAGCCCCTGCCTCCTGCCCCCTACTCCCTTTCCATCTCTAACCGCCCCTGTCATGGCTACATCACCCCCCTCATCCTCAAGCAGAAGAAGAGAATTGAAGCGGTTACTGAGCTTAAGGTCCGATCCACCTCCCCCCATTGCTTTCTTCTGTCTAGTCCCAGCCATCTGCCTACTTCCCTGAGAATGGCCTCCCTTGGCCCCCCCCGTGAGTGTCCCCATATACCTACCTGCCTGCTTCCTTGGTAGTGTCCTCCTTTTGGGCCCCCTCTGTCAGGGTCCCTATGCGACCCCAGAGTACTCTTCTGCACTGCTTTCCTTATGCCCCCGCCTCTAGTGCTTCATGCAGCCCTGTGGGAGAGCCCCTGCCCTATTCCCCAACCATACTATAAAAAAATAATATACAATACATAATAAAATAGTAAAAATATAGTGTGTACACATGCTAATAAACTTTATTTTCATGGAACACGAATGTTATTTTGGTGTGCATATATTTGAATATGCCTTTATATTCATCATATATTTGAATATGCCCTTAAAAATATATATTGTATTTTAATTCCTTGGGTGGTGCTCCTTGAGTTGTAGTATCTCATTTACAAGGGGGTCCCAGGGGGTAGTCATAAGAAAAGTAGAATGAGAAATTCCCTCTCCTAAGCTGGTCTCCAGGCTTCCTTACTCTTGGGCTGTACTTCCTGATGCTGATCCACAGGCAGGAAACAGACTTCTACAGCAGTGGACATCCAGCCCTCCACTTCCTGATCTCCTCAGTTTACTTTCTGCCTTCAATCTGGCAGGTACTCCGCAATCAGAGCTCTGCCATGTGGCAGAGCTGAAAACAGCAGACTATAAGTTAAGCAGTTTTGTTTCAGTGAGGATCAGAAATCACTGCTATATGTTGGAACCCCAGGGTGGGTGCCAGTCTCAGCCTTGCAAGCTGCACAGTCTGGCCCCATTTTCACTGGGTTGTTTTTCTTCCCTGCACATCCTGCACTAGGCCTGAAATGCTACTTAGTGCAGTGGAAAGTGTTTCTCAGGGAATCAAAATGGGCACCGGCGTGATTTGATTTTCAGGGAATCAGAACGGGCCCGGAGTGCTCAGTAACCCGCAATATCTATTTTAAGGGGGTCAGAACAGGATGGGCCCCATCTCTTCATGAGGCTGTTTTCCCCGCACTTTCTAGGGTGTAAACGGTATGAGGAGTTAAGGAGAATACATCTTCCCTCAGCTTTTGTGCAGAAACTGCATGTGTTTGTTTTCCCGCGCTTACTACCTGCGAAGGATCGTGCAAGGGAATAAATGGCACAAGGACTTAGGGAGACTACATCTCCCCTCAGCTGGCAGCCCCGTATCTTTTCTTGTTATCCCATCGACGGCATTCTAATTGAGCCACTCGTTGATGGTGGCCCGGCAGCTTGTCGGCGGCAACTTGTTGAGGAATCACTGCTCGACGAAGCACTGCAGGGATGAGGAACTCCAACGAGCATGCAAAGGGGCTTAAATTATCATATATGAGGCAACCATCATCAGCGCGCAATCAGATTACCTCAGCCGCTCGTTGATGGTGGACCTGCAGCACGGCTTAGCGACTCCATTGATGAGCACTATAGCGCGGGAGGAGTGCTATTATGGAGCCTCCATTGTCGAGCACTACAGCGCAGGAGGAGCGCTATTATGGAGCCTTTTGTTCACCGTGCTGTGCCACCCCCTCCCCCAAAACGTCAAGAAGTGAGCCAGCTGCCTAGGTTTTTCAGATCCCCATATTCTAGGGACGTAAATTAAAAAAAACCTTAGAAAAAGGACTACAGCACAAGGGCAGCTCTGATGGCCTTTACAGGACTGGCACAATTCTTAAAGGGCCAGCACACTTTCTACCTGCTTCAGCAGCAGGACATCAGGAAGGGGGAAGTAAGCTGAATTAAGGGAAGTAGGGCCTTTTGTGGTATTATGGCCTTGTACAAGCCTTCCTGGGGCAGAAAAGGTCAGCACGGCTAGACACCCGCTGCTAATGACCTTGGCTGGGTAGCTTATCCTATAATGTCCAGAGGGCAACGTCTGCGATTGGGGAAGACGTCACGGAGGAAGATCCTCCTCGGCTCAGTATCATAGCCCACGGATCATATTAACAGACAGCTTCCAGAGGGACTCGGCAATCCGCAGCCCACTCTGACACCACACCTCATAAATCAGTTAAATACAACCCAACAGTTAAATAAGACCAGATATGAGGCCTCTCTAGTGGATACAAGAAAATGAACCATCCATATTCTCACTCCTCTATATTCTCACCCCGAGAGGCAGTTGGCCTGGGAGGATCAACATTTCGCCTCCTAGGAGAAAGATAAGGTATAGAGGGTAACCTAAAGTGTTGCAGGGGGCATTTCTGGCACTCGTAGGACCCCAGGTTATCATCTTCTGGAGGGGGAGTGAATGGCCAAATTTCTGTCCTAAATAGAGGTCACTGCTCAGATTTCCTTGGTTCTCACCGCGCTCCCAGCCAACAAGAACAGGTTTTCTTGCTTGTCATCTGCTGTCAACCTGGCACAGCTTTCCACTCTTCCTACCAACAGGGAAATGGCCAAAGGAGGAGTGGCAACTCTCTAAGCTTCCTCCCCTATCTATCGCCCTAGTAGATTTTAAGCTTTTCAGGCTCGGAACGCAGCAACGGGAAAAATGGCTAAAAGTGCCATAGAAGCTACCCTCTGATTTCAAACCAAACAGTGAGTCACTGGACAGGACTGTAGAGGCCTTGCTTACGCAGCAAACCAGTCAGAAGAGGCTGCACGGGGCGATACTCAATCCCTGGCTCACCACAACCCCTGGCTTTGGCCCTAGCAGGCAGGGTCCTCTCCCAGGAGGTGTTTGGTAATGCATGTCATAGTCTAGGGCAAGGGCAATTCAGGGTCCATAGACCCCAGGCGCAGAATTCATGGCCAGGCTTATAACTAGGATCAAACTCAACTTCTCGAGGAAAAGTGAGTACGGGTCTCCTTACCTAAGCAAGGTAACCTCAGAAGGGGCGAATCTAGTGGAGAGGGTGACAGCGATCAACAACAAGTAGTCACAAGCTATCTGGGCCCATTAGAGTAGGGAGCAGACCTTCATATTTCTCGAGCAAGGGGTCCAAACCAAGTCGGTCAGGTGGGTCCTATGTATCACTAACAAGCCCCTGCTTCGTGTCATGCCCTCCCCTCTCTATGGTGGCTCATTCAAAAACGCAAACCCTCTACAGTCCGAGGATATTGTACAAAATGCCCCTTGAACAAAGTGCAGTCACAGAGATTAGCTAAGGGGCTGCTCCCTATTCTTCATGGCGCAAAAATATATAGGAGGTTCAGGCCCCTCCTACATCTCAAAGGACTGAACAAGCAAGGAACCCATCGGCAGATTCCTATTCAGGAACTACACAAGCACCAGTTCACATTCAAGGTGGGGGAGCAGTTCTTCTATTCAAAATTCTGACATCTTGAGTATTCCCAAGACCCACAGGCATTATTAACTATGCCATCAGTGGAAACAGTCCACTTAAAGGCCCCACAGCGTGACAAAACAGTACATGCAGGGGATTTTCCGGCACCCATAATTCTGCAAGATGCCTATTTGCTTAGTCACATGCAGTAATGGCGCATGCAGTGTCCCAGATTCAGAGTGGGAGAGCAGTACTTCCAAATCAAACTTTACCATTGCTGTCTTTTCAGACCCATGGACAGTATTTAAGGTGCTAGTAGTGGTTATAGTCCGCTTAAAGGCCCCACAGCTCGACCAAGCATTACAGGCAGTGGCAGAGGTAGTCAGGTCCCCTATGACAGATGGTTTTCCCATCAACTGGAGAAAGAGCTCCCTAATTCCAAACCAGACCTTGATCCTCCTGGGGGGCTCACATCATGACACAAGGTTTCTCCACCCAAAAACTAGATATTGGGATCTGTAATTGCTCATCAAGGAGTTTTGTAAGCTCCTCAGCTGCCTGCTTATTTTTTCACACAGCTCATTAAGACGGATTAAGCCCTTCCTCCAGGGACAGTCCCAGAGGTCAGAGGTCATGAAGGGCCACAAGTTGGGCCATCTGCACTAAGTCGGAATCGCAACCAATGCAAGCCTCAGGAGCTAGGAAAGACTCACTTGCATCAGCTGTTGGCACCGGGCGGGGGATTGCTGTTGGACACATGGTACAGTATAAGCGTTTCTGAGGGGGGAACAGTAGGCCATGCCCCGTGACACGCTGAACAGCAATTCCTCAATCAGGCTAGCCTGATTCCAACTGACAATCTGGCAGTGCTGACATGCACTGACCATAAGGGCGAAACAAGAAGTTCAAAGATGCTAAAGGAATCCCTTCTCTTTCAGTGGGTTGAGCACCACTGAGCAATGTTTGTATCGGGACACAAAAATGTCGTAGCAGAATGTCTCAGTCGCAAGGTGGGTCGACCAAGGGATAGCAGCTGAAGGACAGTGCCTCCCACATTCAGACAGAATAGTGACGCAATACTCAAACAGATCTTTTCTCCTGCTGGCAGAACTCCAAGGTAAAGCAATTCCATTCCCTGGCCAAGGACGAACCAGCAGTGGCTCAGGACACCTTTTCCCATAAACTGGGATCTGTTCGGTCTCCTGCATGCCTTCCTCCAATACCGCCTCTATCAAGAGTCCTCCACAAAGTGACCTTGAACAGGACAGTCATGATTCTAGTCTGTCTCTTATGTTTTTTTCCGCACTTAGTTGTTTCTCATTCATTGGTCAGGGCTACCACTTTGAACATTCAGGTTCAGCCTGGGCATTCTCCATCAAGATCCAGTTCTGCACCCCATTTTTACAACTGGTGTCTCTCTCTAGACCTGGAAAGTGAGTGGAAAACTTTCAAGGAGCTATGCTGCACAGCTCCTGCTATTGACATGATGGGGAACTCATGTGTCTCTTCTTCTTCCAAAATGCATTATAGAATCCGGAGGAAATTTTGGTTCTGCCTTCATTCCAGACATATACAGAACGACACAATATAATCACCTGTACTGCTGCAGTTCCTTTAAGACAGATGGACAAAGGACTGCAACCAACCACCTTATAAAGTAGAGTTTCTGCACTGGGGGCACTCTTGTTGGACCCTGGGGAATTGTTGGGCTCATATCCCCATGTCTGGCAGTTCTTCACGCAGCAGCATTAAAACATCTTCAATCCACCAAAGCTATCACCTTGGAGTCTTAATATGGTTCTCAAGGCCCCCTTTAGAGCCTCTCAAGCCATCCATCATGCATCTCAAAATAAAGGTCCCCCTTTTTTCTCAAAGTTATCATTCCAGCCAGGAGTTTCAGCAAACTAGAAACATTGCTTGCCCAAGAGCTGTGCACTAGTTCATCAGACTGGAACAGTTCCAGTTTTTGTTTGCCAAAGTTATGTCTCCCATCTATTATCAAGGGTTCATTCTTCCTTCCTTCTGCCCACTCTCTAAAAGCAACAAGGATGGAAAATTTCATACACTAGACCTGGGAAGAGGGAGAAAAATGTACATTAAGAGAGAGGACGCTATTCACAAAACTTCAACAATGTTCTTGCCAGCTAAAGGGGAAAAAATTTTGGGCAGCAAGGATTCAATAGGCTCTATAGCCAAACGGATTCTATCCGTCACCTCTACGGCTTATGATCAGGCCAAAGTAACTTGCCTGGCCCAGTGAGAGTCCATGGTCCCCTTCATGGGCATAATTCAGAGAAGCATCGACAGCACACTCACACTGAGTGGCCTTTTTGATCATCCATTCACACACTGTAGTGCAAAAAAAAAAAAAATTCTCACTGGGGGTGATGTCCTCGGCAGAGGCATCTTTGGCCACAGAGTATTTCAATCGGTGGCGAACCCTTATGGGCTGTTGACATTCTTCCCACTCGGGACATCTGGGGATGTACTGCTTTTGTATATCCCAGGAGTAAGGAAGCCCGGAGACCAGCTTAAGAGAGAGAAATCGAAATTTAAATACCTGTAAATTTTCTTTCTCCGACAGCTGGTCTCCGGCCTTCGGATTCCCTCCCAGAATGTATATAGTTGGCTGGCCTCAAGGCCATATATACCTTAAAATTCTTGTTTTTTGTTCCCAAGTTCTTGTAGTATTACCACATTGGATGGCTTTAGGAAGAACTGAGGAGAACAGGAAGTGGAGGGCTGGCTGTCCCCTGCTGCAGAGGTCTGTTTCCTGCCTGTAGATCAGCGTCAGGAGGTACAGCCCAGGAGTAAGAAAGCCCGGAGACCTTCCGTCAGAGAAAGAAAATTTACAGGTATTTAAATTTCGATTTAAACAATATATAAAAAATGTGTTCGAGCCTGAGTTCAGTCCACCTCAGCCCAATAGAATTTGAGCTGCATGTCTAGGGTGACCTACTCTGGTCTTGGGGAAGGGCCACTGACCTGACTGAGCTCCCACTGATTGTAACCTTAAAACAGACTAGATGAGGTCTGTGGGTGTGAAATTCTGCATTCTGGTGATTGGTTCCCCACTGACTGTGACATTATGGTAGCCTAGATGGGATTAGTGGAGGTGTACCCCTGATGTTGGGTGACAGGGCTCCCGCTGACTGTGACAGTGTGATATCCTAGAGGAGCACTGTGGAGGCAAATGCTTGATTGATCTCCCACTGACTGACACTTTGATGCCAAGATGAGATCAGTGGAGGTGAATCCCTGTATTCTAATGATTAGTTCCCTACTGACCTTGGAGGGTTTTTTAGTCTGAGACTACAGATCAGTGAAGTGGGGAAGATACTATACGATCATGAAGTCTTTTTTTTTTTTTTCTTGACCCAAACCTTTCCAATTGCATTACTAAACATTACTTTTTGTAACCATTAAGTATTTTCCTGGAATTAGATTTAAGATGTTTTACGTGGCATTTTACATAGAAAGAAATGCTCAAGGACAAGAGGGCATGATATAAAGCTGGAAGAGGAGAGGCTCAGAGGGGATATAAGGAAGTACTTCTTCACAGAAAGGGTGGTGGACGTCTGGAACAGACTCCCAGCAGAGATGGTGGGTACCAGTATGGTAGCAAGATTCAAGCATGCATGGTATAGACACAAGGGGCTCTTAGAAAAGGGGGGGGGGGCAGAGAATCTAGTAGGGTCTGTGATAATGCAGTAGGTGGGGAACTTAAGGGCAGACTAGGCAGGTCAAGGGGCCCTTTTCTGCTGACAACTTCTGTGTTTCTATATTTTATTACTGTGACCTTTGATTATCGGCAATTTTTATTGTGACCTTTGATTATCGGCAAAGAGCATTGTAGATCTCTTCTCCCCCCCCCCCAAAAAAAAATTGCCCAGCATTAGCTTTTCGTTACTTTATTCAGTTTAATACAGTTAATGTTTTGAAACTGAAAGAATGTGACCAAGCAGGGATTTCTTTCCCAGAAAACCGTAAACATTCCTTTTATCTTACTTCAGGGGTAATTCTACCAGATGTAAGAAGTGAAACTGGTGAAGATCCTAATGTAACTATTTGAGCATTTACCTGTAGTTTACAACCTAGTGCTTTACTATTTTCATCATTGCCATTATTAAACGGTGCTTTAGAATTTAATAATGGATCATAACTTTTTGCTTCATGCATGTAGCCTCCTGAAAAAACTGTCCACTATACAAGCTTGAATTACCCATACTGAACCTGACGTGCTTGTCATAACAGAATCCTGGCTTCGTCCATCTACGCCTGATGAGGAGATTGCCATACCGAATTATCTCCTATTCAGAGCCGACAGACAAACCAGGGACGGTGGAGTTGTCGTCTACACAAAGGACAAACTGTCAGTCACTATCCTCGACTCCTCCTCTTCTCTCTCAAACGATATGAATGTCTGTCCTAAAATTGAAACATCCCCCGGCCAGCTATCAGACTAATCGGCTGCTACAGACCCCCTTCAGCGGGACCACAGCTGCTAACCCACCTTTCATCCATGATGGACTCCGCCAACCTTGAAACTATAATAATGGGTGATCTAAATTACGACTGGCTGTTCAACACCTCGCTTCCACTTAAATCCTTCTGCGACTGCCATGGTCTCTCACAACTTATCAACGAACCTACATGTACAAATAAAAAAAAAAAACTGTCAAGTAGCACCCTCCTAGGTGTCCTATTAGTAAATAAACCCCACATTTTCTCCCATGCAGGAATCTTCCACGCAGATGTCGGCGACCACTGTTTTATCGCAGGTGTGAGATCCGGTCATATGCCCAAAAGAAACTCGAGATTTTCGACCAAGAGATCTAAAAGGAACTTCAACCCACTGGCCTATATCACTGACCTCAAGGACTCTCCTCTGTGGCAGAACTTCTACCTAGCAAAATCAGTTAACAATGCCTTTACCTTCTTCCAAGAAATCTTAACCCATGCCCTTAACACCCATGCTCCTATGATCAAAACCTGTATAAAGCCAAGAACATACCACTGGTTTACTGCAGACCTCAAAGCTGCTTTACTAAACAGGGACAAGCTTTGGAAACGCGCTCGCAAATCGCAGCTGGATAAGGATTGGTGTCTTTCCAGAACTGCCAGGAACCTATGTACAAAGCTGATCAGGGAAACCAAATCCAAATTGTATCGTTCAGAGTTAAACGCCACTTCAAACTGCCCAACAAAATTCTGGACCACCGTAAAAAATCTCACTGGACACACTACACTCAATGCACTCCCCTCTAAAATCTCCACCAATAACGGTATCATTAGTGACAAAAACGAAATATTACAAGCACTCAACAACCACTTTGCCTCAGCTGGCCTGGCTTTTGACAACTCGCCTGCCTGTAAGCTGTACTCCCACATGAACTTATTACCTGCGGACCCAAATCCAATGAAAGCCGCCTTCTCCTTCTCAACAGTTACCTTAAAAGAAGTTGAACACCTACTTCACCTGGATATCAAGAAAAGCGCTGGTGCGGACGCCCTGGACCCCTACTTCGTAAAAATTGCCTGCATGTACTGGCAGTGCCCATCGCCCATCTGTTCAATCTCTCACTCTCCCAGGGGTCCCTTCCTGAACTATGGAAAACTGTCCATATTATACCGCTCTTCAAATCCGGGGACCCTTGTGACCTAAATAACTATAGACCAATTTCACTACTCCCCATACTTTCAAAAATCCTGGAAAAAATAGTAAATACCCAGCTGCACAACTATCTGGAAATGACAGATTTTCTAAACCCTATGCAATCAGGCTTCCGCACGAATCACAGTATGGTCTCGGCACTGGCCAGGGTCACCAACGATTGGCTCCACGACCTCGACAACAAACAGTTCGTATGTGCTGTCTTCCTGGATCTCAGCAAAGCATTCGATACCGCTGACCACTCCCTACTTCTCTCATCACAAAAAAACGTTAGGCCTAGATGATCCCTCTGTGGGCTGATTTCAGAACTACCTAACGGATAGGCAACAACAGGTAAAAGCAGAAGGGGAGTTGTCTCCCCCCCAAACCCTTACTTAGAGGTGTCCCTCAAGGATCCATACTGGGACAAATACTCTTCACCATATATATCAACATTGGTATCAAAAATGCCAATATCCACCTGTTTAAAGATGATACGGTGCTGTGCCTAAGTTGGTCTACATCTGAGGCTGCCTGTAAAGCATTGCAGTCGGACTTCGACATTCTCCAACACCAGCTTCTCAATAAAAAACTGCTACTTAATGCCAAAAAAAAAAAAAAACAAGGCAATGATTCTCTCTCCTGGCAACTCACCATCCTACTCTACCATTGGCATAACCCCCCATCACTACCCTATTGGGGGAAAACCTGGACTATGTCACCAAGTTCAAATACCTGGGAATCTGGCTAGACCACAAGCTCTCCTTCAGAGAACATTTTGGAGGACATGGTAAAAAAGCTAAGACAGAGGCTAGGGCTTTTTTATCGAATAAACCACTTTCTAACTACGGAGGCAAGGAAACAGCTTGTACAGGCTACCTACATCTCCCTGCTAGACTACGCTGACTTTGTCTACTGTCACTGCAATGCCTCATATCTGAGTAAGCTGGATGTCCTGTATCACAGAGCACTGCGCTTCATTACCGGTCTTCCCTCCTTTACCCACCACTGTTCCCTGTACGATGCTGTAGGTTGGACCTCCCTTCAGTCGAGAAGAAAAAGAAACGTAGCCACCTGGACTCTGAAAGCACTTGCTGGAAAACTTCCATGCTACAGCTCTGATCTCCTGCCCTTAAGCAAAGTCAGAAAATACGCCCTAAAGAGCTACTCCTCCTTCACCCTGAATATCCCCAGGGTCCGCACACGTTATGGGACTGCGGCCATAAGTTACTCACTTCCATCGCTTTGGAATGAAATCCAGAAAATCTTGAAGCTAAGAACTACAGTAACTATCAGTGTTTAAGTCCCTATATGCAAAGCTAACCGAAGACAAATGCCTCTGCTTTCACTGACTTTACTTTGCTATAGCCTCTTTACTCACCTACGCTCCCTCATCACCATTTACCCCACCCCCACCATTGCCTCACCCTATCTCTTCATCCTTCTCTTGCGGCCACTGGCCTCCCTAAGTCCTATAAGGATAGTCACTGCACGGCCAAGGATATCCGCGGCGGCGCCTCCGAAACCGCTACCTATAATTGTCCAGAGCAGCTTGCGCTTCTCATGCCCCAAATTCATCCGAGAGTACCAATAGGATACCGCTTGTTGCCTCTGGGTGGCCGTGGCTTCTCTGAACTACAACTCGTTCCACACTACATACCCCACCCCTATGAGCCACGAACCCTTTTGCCATGAGCTTGGCTGCCGGTGCCGCCTGGTGCCATAGCTGGCCAGTCCTAACTCTCTCCACTCTTAATCTCGTCATGGATTTGCCTCCTACCTGGGTTCGCTGCACTTATTATGTCTTAGTTAGATGAGACACTTAATGTATCTGTTCGACTGAACACATCATTGTCTTTTGGTACCTTATCTTATTTTTGTATCGCTGCCAATTATGTTATCTATATTCTTTATGACCATGTGTAACACAGGTCCACCTTGTAAATGAGCTTGCTCAATGGTGCTCGCCTGGATAAATAAAGATTTGATTGATTGATTTTTGTCCATGACCTTTTACAAGTCTGTTTGCTGAGGGCTCTCCGGTGATGATTGCAGGAGGGGTGTGCCTTTCCCTACAAGCTGACTTTCTCTGTGCTGTATGATTGCGGAGCAGGTGAGAACATTCGCATTTGATTTCCATCTAAGGAGAAAGAATTGTGGAAGTGAGCAGCTGGGTTTAATTGACATACTGTCTGGGAAAATTCAGAGAGAAGTTTTTAAAGTAAAGCAGTTCCCTTTTCACTTGCTAGTATTGTACTTCTGTCCTGCCAGTGCTTGATTTAGTGTGTACCCAGGATAGCTTGGCTGGGATGCAGTATTTTCTGCTTTTATAGCTGGGTGGACTGAAGTATGGGGAGGTTAAAAAGAACTACACCTTTGTATCTTGTAGATTGTATTTGTTTCCTTGTCAGTAAATAACTCTCTTCCTGTAGCTGATGTGGATATACGCGTTTGCTTTAGTTTTCACTCTTCGTGGTAGCCCCCTGTAACTATCCTGAGGGTTTCCATTTTGTGGTTGTTGAAATCTCATTGTCCATCAGTGCTGTATTAGCATATGAGAACATGTCGTCACATGACCCTGTTACACCATGCATCTCTATGCTTAAGGTACAAATATCCTGAAAAAAAAAAACCCTCTGGAAATGCACAAATTAAAAGCAGTTTAAAGGGAAAAATCCTATATTACACTTTTTTTGAAAAGCCAACTAAAGGTAAATGTGGTAGTTCACACCTTGCTGCAACTTGTTCTGTTGACATCTAATTAAGCAGACAGGCGTTACTGTGGAATTTAAAGGGTGCTGGCACATCATGTTCCCATATGCTATTGCAGCTCTTGGGGACAATGATATTTCAACAACCAGAAAATGGATACCCCCAAGATGGTTACAGGGACTAGTATGCCAGGATAGTTACAGGGACTAGTATGAACAGTAAAAATAAACTAAAGCAATCACATATATCCCTAAGAACTACAGAAAAAATTGTCTGACATGGAAACCAAATTTACAAGATACATATGAGGGCTGTAGTTTTCCTTTAAGTGACTTACCCAGGGTCACACAGCAATTAGTGGCTTGATGGGTTAGTTTTGTAGCAGCTCTGGCTGTGATGAAAACAGAACTGAAAGGACGTTTTCATGTATTCTGGCATTCATTTTTAAGTAGTAAGGCTCGACAGGGTGGGTATGTCACTGATGTATTGCAGTGCCTTGGGTGGTGTGGCACGAGTGCCTTAAACCTCGCAGAAACTGATACATCCCACAACAACATACACACTGGCATGCCTTTGTGCAATACAGTGGAACCCAATAATCCTTTAGTATCCTTAATGGAAAACACACCAACTAACTGAACCAAAGATCAGTGCAAAATTCCAAGCCATTTATACTGAGATAACACCATGGGCTCTAATCCTAACTGGTCAGTCCACTTGCAGCATGCATGTCAAATCAGAGGTGGATTTATCATTAAAAACATACCAGAGGGTCGCCCCTGAAAAAAGGACATGATTGTCTCAGTGGGCCCAGCCAGTTATCAACATTTAATTTAAATAAGAAGTAAATAAATATGAAAGTTCATTCAAGGTTGGCATCAGGAAATATAATACATCAATATGTTTATTCATTCTGTGACGAAAAAGGAAGAACCATTGAGTTATAACTCCTATTTAGTGGTGACTTTTCAATTGCTTAGGACAGTTCAGAGAGGAAGTAAATAATGTTGATTATGCAGTTGCATTGATAAAGCTCTTTACAGAACGGTACATTGTCAATAAAGTGCAGGAGGTACAGGGAACAGAACATAAATGGTCCACAGAGAAATAATTAGACAAGGTTTCACAAGCGCTTACATAATCAATAGAAACAGTGAATTACTTAGTTCAGTGGTGTGGTGACATAACCTGTTACACTGTCAGAGTAGGCCTTCACAGTGATAACATTCAGTTAGTTTAGATAGCTGTTTCTCAATGTACTAGAGGCAGATAGGGGTATGCAAATCCTATTTCTCCCTGTCGGGGCAAGTACATTTCCTTGAAAGGCAAGTCCAAAAAGACAGCTGATTTCATTGTAATGAATAGGGGCAAGTGAAAATTTGGAAACATTCAGCTACAGTCATGGCTGGGCAATCTAAAAGCTTTGATTTGAGCACCCTGCAGATAGGGATTTGGAGGAGGTTAGATGACATGTACATGGTCTCCAGTTTATGGGAAAGTGGGTCTAGCAACAAGATCCGGCAAAGGCACGCCTTGTTATACCCAGACTAAATCTAACAGCAGAGAGTTCAAAGGTAATACCTGCAGAGGATCTTGGACTAGGCAGGTTAGATCGGAGATGGAAGAGGTCCAGAATACATACGAACATATGACCATACAAAGAAGGCAGCCATTTGGTCTAGCAAGTCTGCTCATATTGCAAGGTCCACAGTTGAGCTAATGTCCCTGCCCTCCCTCCCCACTCCTCCCATCCTCCCTCCCCATGATCCTTACTTTCTCCCATGCCTGTCCTAGCCACTCTTAAAGCTGCCCATTGTCTTCAACGAGATGACCTCTTCTGGCAGTGCATTCCCAGTGTTCACCACCCTGTCAGTGAAGAAGTGCTTCCTGACCCCCCTCCTAAACCTCCCACCCTGCAGCTTAAGACTGTGCCCCCTAGTGTTATGGTTGCCACTCAGCTTAAAGAGACTCTCCTTATCAACCTTATTCATCCCTTTCAAGTACTTAAAGGTCCTAGTCATGTTCCCCCCGCCTTCCAGGTGGTTCATGTTCAGTGTCCTCAACCTCTCCTCGTATGCCCTACCCTGCTGACCCGCTATCATCTTTGTAGCCCTCCTTTGGACCTTCTCCAGCAGGCTAATGTCCTTTTGAGGTGTGGGCACCAGTACTGAACTCCATACTCTAGATGCGGCCTTACTCTATGAATATACTGTAGTTAGGAGTTTTCTGTCATATGCATTTGTGCAGGAATCGAATAAGGTGGTGCTTCCCTGTGCGTATTCACACTAGTCTTCATACAGCAGCGATGCTGGGCATCCTTTGGAGCGGAAGGCCGAAACAGGTGAAACGATTATGTATGAAATCCAGCTGGGCTACATGTACATTTGGTGCAGTAATGTAAACAGAGTCTTCGTAGTCCAATATCAGCAATATGGTGGTTTTTAAAATTTGGTGGCACACACTCGTAGTTAAATAATCTCAGTTCTCTCTCCTAACCTGGTCTCCGGGCTTCCATACAGATGGGCTGTACCTCCTGATGCAGCTATGCAGACTGCAGAACTAAGCTCTGCAGCTGGGGATATCCAGCCCTCCATTTCCTGTTTCCACCAGTTTACTTCCTGCCTTCCAACTATATTTTAGTGTGACCTTTGATTATCGGCAGTTTTTATTGGCGCTGAAAGTGGAGCTCTGTCACCATGTGGCAGGGCTGAAGACGTCAGACTGTAAGTCACAAAATTTAATTGGATTTGCTGAAGAATCTCAGCACTTAAGAGCACTCCTGCGTGGGCCCCAGTCTCAGCCTTGCAAGCTGTACAGACTGGCCCCACTTTACTGCGGAGGTTTTTTCCGCAGTTCTGTGCCCAACCCAGTGTTCACCGTAGCCTTGGAGTTCGTCTGCTGGTGGATTTTTGTCGACTGATGCCATTTTTATGGTGATCGGACAGTATTGGCATCTCAGTGCTCTGAAAGGATTCTCTCCTCATCCATGGCAGGGATGTTTTTTTCTCGTTGACTGCTGGCTTCCTGACTATTTCAGCCACTTGTCAGTGGTGGGCTTGCAGCGCTAATTCAGTCGCTCGTTGACGTTCCAGCACTGTCTTGTGTCTGAGCACTGCATTTTACAAGGAGTGCTGCTCAGGAATAAACAGAGTTTCTCACGATACTGCAGGCCCCCAGCATTAAGGGAGCAAGAAAGCACTAAGGAAGCAAGAAAATTTTAACTAATCAATCAGCAGTCTAAACTGCTCCGCTTTTTGCTCTTAAAGGGCCAGCAGTAGTGTTCCATCAGGGCTTCAACATTCTTCCAGACAGCCCCGTATTATCAGGAATCCTTCAGGGGAGAGGGGGTACGCGGAATCAAAAGGAATTAGAGCCATTTTCAGTCATGGCCTCCGACAAGCCTGCCAGGGGCAGAAAATGCCAGCGTTGCAAATCCCCTCTTCTAATCACTTTCGCAGGTTTGCTTTGCCAAAAATGTGAGAAGGCAGCATCTGCAAATGGGGAGGACATGAAGGAGGTCTCCCTTTCTTCGGCTCAGACAGATAGCTAAAAGACGAGATGGGTCTGAGCGAGCAGCAGCCAGAATGGAGACCCAGCAGTCCGCAGCCCCCTCTCTAGCCCCAGACCTCATAGACAAGCTAAATAGGGCCTTTGCTCTGGACCCTGCATGCTTCAACTGGCAACCTCCAGGATCACCAGATGTGAGGCCTCGCAAGAAGGCAGAAAGAAAGAGGACCCCATCCTCATCCAAAGAGGGGCAGTTGTCTTCACATCACAATGATAAAAAGAGAAATCCCGATACAGGAGCAGATCCCCGGACGAGGAGGATCAGCATTCCTCACGCCACAAGAGAAAGAGAAGTTCTCATTCTCGGAGTAGATCTAGGGGCACCCATATGGGGAAGCATCGTAAGGACCGTTCCCTAGACCTCTCAGACTCCAGTTCCTCTTCTGTGAAGAGGGGGACTAGGGGACTCATCCTCTGACTAAGATGACTCCCCGTCCAGAAACTTTGACCTGGAAGACCTAGAGTTTTTCATCAAGAAGGTCACAGCTGAAATTCATCTGTATTCTTCCCCAGTGGCTCCAGCACAGCCGAACCAGGCCTTTCGCCTGGCATCTGCTGCCAAACCGGCCATAGCCTTCCCTATTCCTCCAGCCATAGAGGGTTTGCTAAACGAGGAATGACAAGGTCCAGAACGCACCTATCCAGTGCCCTGGCGGATCTCTAAGCTCCTCAAGTTTGACAAGAAACAATCTGAAAAGTGGCTAGACTGCCCCAGAATTGACTCTCTGATTTCGAACCTCACCAAGAAGACGGTCATCCCAGCCGAGGGAGGAGCATCACTCAGGGACCCAATGGAGAGGAAAGTGGATGTCTCACTCAAGAAGTCCTTCCAAGCATCAGCAACGTCTCTTAAGGCGGCAACTGCCAATCTTTTTTCAGCTAGAGATGCCCTGTCCTGGGCCTCAGAATCAGCTTTTCAGTTCGCTGAGTACCCAGAGAAGAACAAGGAAGTTATTCCTCAGCTGCAATTAATGGGTTTGGCATTGGCTTATGCAGCAGACGTATCCGAGGGAGGCGATCAGGTGCGCTGCTCAGACCATATTTTATCAAACTTCAGCTCGCCGCAACCTCTGGCTTCGGGCCTGGCAAGCAGACGCCTCTTTAAAGAGTCATTTAGTAAATGCCCCCTATTAAGGTAATCTCCAGTTTGGCTCGGCTCTGAAGGAGGTGGTGAAGGAATCCAGGAGGACAGCTAAAGTGCATATGCCTCAGTCAAGAGGCAGGGGCAAATCATGGTCCTCAGGCCCAAGATGCAATGAAGCTATCCGGGCCCATCCTCGAGTAGGGAGCAGACTTTTAAAATTTCTCTAGGAATGGGTCCAAACCACATCAGACAGATGGGTCCTAGACGACGTCAGCAAGGGTTACCTAAAAGAATTTGAATCCAAGCCCCCACTACCTCATGTGGTGTCCTCCCCTTTCTCTGGCAACCCGTCCAAGAGACAGGCGATGTTACAGGCTGTTACAGACCTTCTTCAGGCAGGGGCTGTAGAGCAAGTTCCCCTGCAGAGATCAGTCGGGGGTCTACTCCCTATTCTTCATCGTGCCAAAACACACAGGGAGATTCAGGCCAATCCTAGACCTCAAATTCCTGAATCATTTTGTCCGCAGCCGACCCTTCAAGATGGAAACTTTGTCATCTGTCAACAGGGAGTTGCAACAAGGGGATTTTCTGGCATCTGTCGATCTGCAGGATGCCTATTTGCATATTCCCATCTAGGAACTACACTGGCAATATCTCTGGTTCAAGGTGGGGAGCAGCACTTCAAATTAAAAACACTGCCATTCGTGGTTTCTTCAGTCCCAAGGACATTCTCCGAGGTGCTAGTAGAGGTCAGCTCACCTTTGGAAATGAGGGATACAACTTTTCCTTTACTTAGACGATATTTTCAAGGCCCCGCAGCTTGACCAAGCAGTACAAGCAGTGGCAGAGGTCATCCGGTGCCTATTGGCCCACGGTTTTGTCATCAACTGGGGAAAAAGTTTCCCAACTTCAAGCCAGACCTTGAACCACCTGGGGCAGACTTCATGACACAAGTCAACAAGGTCTTTTCCCCCAGAAGCAAAATTCAGGGACCTGCTGAATCTCATCAAGAAGTTTCACACAGCTCCTCAGCTGCTGGCTCACTCCTTCATTCAGCTAATTGTGATTCTAGAATTGCTGATGGATTCAGTTCCTTGTGCTCTAGTCCACATGAGGCCCATTCAAGCACACTTGCCCAGGCTGTGGTCCCAATCCAGACACAGCCAGCACCAAGTGATCCCAGTTTCTCAACAGATAAAAACTTCCCTCCAGTGGTGGACTCTGAGAACAAATGTCATGAGGGGTCGCAAGTTGGGCCATCCACACCAAATCTGAATCACAACTGATGCCAGCCTGAGGGGCTGGGGGGCTCACCTGCATCAGCTGTTTGCTCAGGGCAAGTGTCGCTGTTAGAAACAAGGTGCAGCATAAACGTCCTCAAGATGAGAGCAGTACACCTAGTCCTGATGCACTTCGAACAGCAAGTCCTCAGTCAGGACATTCTGATTATAACAGTCGGTCGAACAACGATGACATACATCAATCATCAGGGTGGAACAAGAAGCTCAAAAATGCTAAGGGAGTCCCCGCTTCTCTTTCAGTGGGCCGAGCACCACCGGGCAAGCATAAGGGCAGTGTACATTCCAGGACAGGAAATGTCACAGCTGACTGGCTTAGTTGCCAAGATGTTCTACCAGGGTAATGGGGAGCTGAAGGACAGTGCCTTCCACATCCTAACAGAGCAGTGGGGCAATCCTCAGATAGATATTTTCTCCTGCCAGCGAAACTCCAAGGTAAAGTAATTGTGCTTCCTGGCCAAGGACGAACTAGCTGTGGCTCAGGATGTCTTTTCCCTGGACTGCGGTCAGTTCAGTCTCCTGTATGCTTTTCCTTCAATACCGCTTCTATTCATAGTCCTCCACAAAGTGGCTCTGGACCGGGCAGAACTGATTCTAGTCTGTCCCCGATGGCCTCGTCGCCCATGGTTCCCACTTCTCAGTCATCTTTCAAGGTGACCACTTCTAACCTTCCAGATCAGCCCGGACCTTTTTCCATCAGTGTCCGGTACTGCACCCCAATCTGAGCATCCTTTGCCTTTGGGCCTGGAGATTTGAGCAGGAATCTTTCAAAGAACTAGGCTACATAGTTCGTGTTATTGAAATGATGAACTCATGTCGCCCCTCTTCCTCCAAAATATATTACAGAATTTAGAGAAAATTCTTGTTCTGACTTCAATCCACACACATACAGAACCAGCCAATATCATTGCCCATACTACTGCAGTTCCTTTAAGATGGGTTTGACAAAGGTCTGCAGCCAGCCACCTTAAGGGTTCAGGTTTCCACGCTGGGGGCGCTCTTTGTTTGGTTGATTCAGGTGAATCATTGGGTTCACGTCCCCAAGTCAGGAGGTTTCTAAGGGCAGCAACATTAAAACACTTTCCAAAATGCCGGCCCGGTAGTGCTGAGGGTTGAGGCGCTGGGCGCACGCTGGCGACCCAGATTCGGGAGCGAGCCTGGGTTGTCGGCGGCTGCAGAGGCGGGAGAGGATTGACGTCCGAAGATAGCTCTCTCTCCAGGGTCCTGCTCAGTGCTTGGCTGGCCTCTGGTGGAAGCCAGAGGCATAGCAAGCACTGGAACGTAGAAAAGGGTGTGGGGAGTGGAAAACGTCGGTGGCAACGCCTTGACGTCAGGGTACTAGTCACTCCCTAGAACAGGAGAAAAGGCCCTTCCAGCTCTGGCGGAGACGGATCACTGGAGTGTGCTCTCGATTTGTGGCTGCCCTCTTGGCACCTTCCTGACTGACAAGACCAGAGGTTCGAGGTGTCGGCCCACCCCGTCCCCGCCTAGGGGGTAAACCATTGCTACATGGGCGAAGGAGGGTCAATCAGGTGAGGCATACCGCAGAGGGATGACTCCTAGGTGCTCCCAAAGAGACCAGAGCTGAGGGAGAGAGGAGGAGGAGGAGGAGGAGAGCAAAAGTAGCAAGTTCAAAAAAAAAAAAAGAAGAAAAAAAAGCCCTCCAGTCAAGCCAACGGTACCACCTTGGAGGCTAAATCTGGTTCTCAAAGCTTTGACCAAGGCTCCTTTTGAGCCTCTCAAGGAGACATCCCTCAGGCATCTCACAATGAAAGTCGCTTTTCTCATAACTGTTACTTCAGCCAGGAGAATCGGCGAGCTAGGAGCCTTGTCCACCAAAGAGCTGCATACTGCGTTTCATCAGGACTCTGTGGTGCTCTGAACAGATCCAGGTTTTTTGCCAAAAGTTGTGTCTCCTTTCCATTGTAACCAGGAGTTGATTTTGCCTTCCTTCTGCCCATACCCAAAAAATGAAAAGGAAAGGAATTTTGCATGCTAGATCCAAGACGAGTGGTGAAAATGT
Organism: Neoceratodus forsteri; assembly: GCA_016271365.2. NCBI lineage: Eukaryota > Metazoa > Chordata > Ceratodontiformes > Ceratodontidae > Neoceratodus > Neoceratodus forsteri. The sequence continues at coordinate 495,949,105 of JADMNL010000022.1, forward strand.
ATATCGAAAGAATGGATTCTATTTGAAAAACTTCCAGTTTGTTCATTCTAACTACAGGTCAAAATATGGGTAAAAAAGCTTCAAAATACTCTATAGCCAGATGGATCTGTTCTGTCATCACCACTGCTTATGATCAGGCTGGAGTAACCTTGCCTGGCCCAGTGAGAGCCCATTCTACCCGGGCTATGGCCACCTCGTGGATGGACTTCAGAGAAGCATCTCCAGCAGACCGATGCAGGGTGGCCACATGGTCATCCATTCACATGTTCACAAAATTTTACAAGCTGGATGTGACGACCTCGGCGGAGGCGTCCTTTGGTCTCCAAGTTCTTCAGGCGGTGGTGGACCCTTAAGGGCAATTACATTCTTCCCACCTGGGATATCTGGGGATATACTGCTTCTGTATATTCCATCTGTATGGAAGCCCGGAGACCAGCTTAGGAGAGAGAGAAAACAAAATTTAAATACCTGTAAATTTTCTTTCTCAGATGGCTGGTCTCCGGGCTTCTGCTTCCCTCCTAGAATGTATAAAGTTGGCCAATCTGCCGTGTATAGCTTAATTTTCTTGTTTTTGTTTCCAGGTTCAGATAGTATTTACACATTTGGACTGCTTTCAGAAGAACTGGTTGAAACAGGAAATGGAGGGCTGGGTATCCCCAGCTGCAGAGCTTAGTTCTTGCCTGCATATCTGCATCAGGAGGTACAGCCCATCTGTACGGAAGCCCGAAGACCAGCCATCTGAGAAAGAAAATTTACAGCTATTTAAATTTCGTTTTTTTGTGCAGACATCGGATTTTGGGCATTGGTAGAACAACGAGGTGCCAAATGTGGGTAATTTGTTTAACTGTGGAGTCTAGCAAGATAGCCAGATATTGTGATACCTAGATTCAGGGCATTCCAATTTGTGGTCAGTTTCTAGGCCTGCTCAATTCCTTAATCAAGGCTTGGAGTCAAACAGCGTATTTTCTGAATGTCCAAATTTGGCACCAGCATGATTTGTAGCAGGTACTGCTGGATTAAGTTAGTTTGACTATTTAAATGGCACACAATAAAAAGCTAAAATACAATCTGTATATTTATTTATTGTATTTTAGTTTTTGTTGACCGGGTAAGTGCACTAGACAAATCCTGCCTATTTTCAGGCACGACCAGGGGGAGGGGGATACAGATGAATGCCAACTGACCTTGAACCAGATTAAGCTGTTGGTGGTATTTTTAGTGAATGAGGGAAATTTGGCCCGGACACCGGGGAAATTCCCCTACTCTTTTCGATAAGTGCCATGGGATCTTTAACATCCACCTGAACTACCACCAATCCAGGCAGATGGGACCTCGGCATAACGTCTCATCCGAAAGACGACACCTCAGAAGTGCAGCACCCCTCTCATGCTGCACTACAGTGTCAGTACTGGGATATTAACCCAAGTGCCAGATGTGGAAACTGAACCCACAGCCCTCTGATCTCCTGGCCTCAGAAGTGAGTGTGCTACCTACTGAGCCACTGACACTTTAAACCTTATATCCATAAGTTATGCCATTATGCAAATTAACTTGCATAATATCCAGTGAATGTAGGGGCTTCTTCAGTTATTAATGGGAGGGGAAATTCTCCTTTTGTATCCTTTTCCAGAAGTCTAGTTTACCATCTGTGAAAGCATAAATGTTTCATATTGTATCACCATGTTTATTGTCAAGGCCCCCTGTTCTCTGTGGCACTGTAGACTAACTTCTGTGGCAGAGACTATGGATTTAAGGGGGCACAGTTGGGTCAAGTTCTGCGACAAGGTTTAATGTTTTGCAACAAATAAATAAGTAATACAGACCCAGTGTTACAGTTATGGGGGCCCGGCAAAGATGGCCTATGAGGAAGACTCTTAACTCCCACCACGTAAACATAAGTTACATAATTTCTCTTAAACATCCAGCTTTATGCTTTTCAGTAGCTGTTCTGGCTTTCGTAGTTTTCTCAATCTATTTAGGGCTTAGTGTCATTGTATGCAATATTAATGGCTACTGGTAGGCAGCCCCCTCCCCCGAACCTGCTGTCAACTGGCAGGCACCCCTCCAAACCTACTGGCAGCAAATGCCCAGCTGCATATTTTTTCCCCGTGGGGAAACATGAAGTAGCCTAGCCGTGGAGCACCCAAGACTGCCCTCTACTGTAAACACCGATATGGGGTCTCATACACAGTCACAGTTAGGCGTGGCGGGCTGTGGGGGACACACAGGCTCCCTGTACTGCCATCTCAAAAAACTGCCATACGTTAAAATTATAACATGGGGTTGGCAGGTTCTGTTACGTGATAGGTGTAGTGCTGTCACCTGACTGTGCATTAATGTACCACATACTCACAGATGATGTAAGCAGGTGACAGCAGTGAATCAATGTGGAGAGCGGCTCTTTTTTTCCTGCCTCAACAGGAGGAATGTGAAAAACAGCCATCTGTAATATGTAGCTTGGCAAGAGGTAGTTGCCTTCCCGCCCACCTGGCGGATGTCCTGGGATGGAGCGCACACTGAATTGGGACAGGGAGTGCTGACAGTGAGCATGTCTCTCCTGTCTGTCTCTCTGTTCAGTGTGTCTGAATGGCCAAATAACCTGTTTCTATGTTACTCCCCTCCCACCGAGAGAGAGAGAGAGAGAGAGTGAGTGACGGGCGGAACGACTACGGCGGGAGACATACAAGTCCATTGTGACTGTAGTGGTCCCTTGTGCTCCATGCTCAACAAAGAAGGCAGTCTGTGTTCAGTCCCCAGCCCAAGAGACAGAGGGCGAGTGAGCGAGAGGCAGCACGGGTGAGACACATAGAAATGTAAATATAGTGCTCCATTGTATGTTGTGCCCCGATCACAGTAGCAAGCAGTCGTACAGAGCAATAGGGTGACCTTCTAGCTAAATGTGGTGGTGGTCCCGCCCGTGCACCAGAGTGCCTGTCTTGGGGTGCCCCTCCACAGTGTGTTGTAATAATTTCTGCATTTCGTCACTCCTCCTACTTGTGCCAGATGCGCTCCTTCATGCTGCACTGTGCTCTCTCTATGGCCGATAGCTTACCTGTGTGCGGCGTGGAGAGAGAGAGCGCGTGCGTGAGCAAGCGGCATGGAGCAGAGACAGCATTAACTGAAAGTTGAGCAATGTCGAAACAGCATTGACAGACTGAAAGTTGAGCAGTGTCTGGGGGTGCCCTCCCCCAACAATACACAGTATGCCGTCCTGAAGGTTCTGCTGATGGCCTGTTCCCCGTCTGTGTGAGATAGAGAGAGAGAGAGAGAGAGAGAGAGAGACAGAAGAGGAGACCGGGTGCTGTATAGCGAGGGAGTTGAAGCCCTGCTAGTGCAAAAGTGCAGTACCGGAGCAAATACTGGCCCTTGTTTCTCTCTGGTCCCCTCCTGTGGTATGTGTCCTCGTCTTCATCGATGTGGCTACAACTCGTGGTCCCCTGTCTTACCTCCTCGGTGAGTCTTTTAAAATGCAGTGTCACACAGTGCATCGCACAGTTTGAAATCCTGCACATGTAGTTAGTAAATATTGCGCATTTTAAAGTGTCACTTCACAATACCAGCTGTTGTGGCATGTGTCCCCACCTTCGTCGATGTGGCTACAACTCCTGGTCGGTGGGGGTCTTACCTCCGCGGTGAGTGTCTTTGGAAGTGCAGTGGCGCACAGTGCATCATTGTGCAGTTTAAAAATGCTGCATATGTAGTTAGTAAATACTTCGCATTTTAAAATGTCACTTTACAATGCTAGCTGCTGTGGCATGTGTCCCCCCACCCGTCTTACCTCTGTGGTGACTGTCTTTTGCAGTACAGTGGCACACAGTACATAGCACAGTTTGAAAAGCTGCATATGTAGTTAGTAAATATTACACATTTTAAAATGTCATTTTACAGTGACAGCTTTACAGCGATGCAGAGTCAGAAGGGAGCAAAAGACAGAGTGCAACAGAGTAACCTCCTCCCCCACACACGCACACACACACACACGGCTTGCTTCCCCGTGTGGGGGGGGAGAGGCAGTGAAGGCACACAGTAGCATCAGCACAGTGAAACGGCACTCCCAAGGCTGCTGTTTTGTTGCCTCTGCACCATGTGGGCTCTGTGCACATGCGTTACTAGTTGCCAGTTGTTACTGTGCAGACAGCCAGCCTGACGTGCTTAGCTAGTGTACTGTGCAGGAACTACTTTGTGTGGGGGAAGGGTATTTCCCAAAATCCACAGGTTTTCTTCACGTTACACGAGTTTCCTTTGGCTGATTAATACGGGGGTAACCCCATGTTGTAAGCGCAGTAACCCACTCCAGGGTGTGCGGTTATCTGGGATTAATAAGCACCCCAGCTGCTGTGAGGGCACTCGGTATGCGGCCTCGTGCCTCACAACACAGCCAGGGTGTTGATTAATCCCCAATAACTGCACATCCTGTTGTGGATTATTGCTTACATATAAGATATTAAGCATCTGCAGTGTTGGAGGGATTATTTCTCTTTTCTGTTTAACTCTTTTCTAGTTTTCCCATTTTTAATAACTCTCTAGCCGAGTTGTCATCTTCCTTTGGCTTCATCTTTTCCTTTCTGTGCACCTCCTGTCTTAACCTGAAAGCCCTGGCATGTGCACCACCTCCTGACCATGGGATATCCTAGAGCGAACTGATCCTAGGATCACACCTGAACATGGCTTGCCATCATGGAACCTTGATCTGCTACCACTGGCCTGTCGTGTCAGCTGCTCCCCAACTTTTTTTTTTTGCCTTTAAGCCAGATAGAGGTCCAGTTCCTCTTGAGGAAATAATGGCAGCAAAGCTGTCTCTTCCACCCTAGGCCAAAAGGCTGCAATGCACTCTGCCTCTCCTCCCTTCCCCAGTCCCAACTCGATTTATTAACAAAAAAAAAAAAAAGCTTTTTCTCCCAGCGTGCCTGTAATGGCAGCAAAGTTCTCTCTCTCACTAACCCCCCACCCACCTTAAAAGGATTTACAAAGATTTTGACTTGACTTACAGGTTTTCAATGCGTGTTGTCGTAAAGTCTGTGCAGGCACATTATTTTTTGTCTAGTCTGTAAGTTAGTGTAAGGGATCGTATTTTCTGACCAGGTAGTCAGATGATTCCTTCCATTTCCCAGTTGTGTGATCCACCACCGTGCTCAGGCTTGCAGTATGTGCTCAGGTAGAGCGTGGGGGTGCACTCAAAGTCAGTGGGGATCAGTTTTAATTTTTGTAGACAATAATGGCCAGTTGGAGAGTAATCAAGGGCACCGGTCGACTAACAAGGTCCTTGATTACTCCCCAACTGGCCATTATTGTCTATATATAAAACAAAATACTTAAAGGGGCACAGTCAACCCCCTTAGGTCTCAGTGTCCCTAGTTTAAAAAAGTACATTTTATGACTGCCAACATTCTGTAAAGATTGCTGATGTAGCTGGAAGTTTGATTCTGATTTTTGTTTTCTTAAAAAAAAAAAATGAAAAACAGTCTGCCCACCATACTGGTGTTACCACACTAAAACAAGTTTGTTTACATTCCTTGATCAGCTCCAACTGCATCTTTCCTGGACTTGGGAACACCCACAACACAGTCTAGCCCCTCATGATGCAGTGGGAGTTTAGGAGGCTACTGCCTCATGAGTGACTGCACTGCTTGGGTGTGTTTCTAATGCTCAGGAAGTATGCAGTAAGAACTGATCCAGGATTGTAAACAAAACAGGGTTATTTATAAATATACATTAGCATGCATTTCAGTTGTACTAAACAAGGAGACAGACAAAACAAACGGCAACATCAGTGAATGTTAGAGAGGTTAAGCAATCATAAAATGTTGGTTTTTAACTAGAAATAATATGATGAAAAACAGGTTGCTAGTGTCCCTTTAAAGCTGACCCTCATGGACTTTATTCCTTCCAATAACTTATAGGCTGGACTAAATATAACATTTGCCTACACAGACTTTCGCTGACCTTAGTTAGCTTCAAGGACATGCAAGTCATGTCTCAATTGGAAAAACTTGATAAATCAGTAGTAATGTTCTCTCTCGTCTTCCCCACCCTAGACCTAATGGCAGCAAGATTCGCACTCCTCTCCCTTATGTGATCCTGCCTCCATCATCATCATCATCATCATCAAATCTTTATTTATTCAGGTGAACATCATTGAGCAAGGCTCATTTACAAGATGGACCTGATAAAGTCAAGGTTCTATAGTTGATACACAACAGATACATCATACACTTATATAAGACAGTTATATATAGAGGGGAAAATAACGTTAATAAACACAGTGATGTACAGTAAATTCACATGATAAAAAACGGTTACAGGAAAGTTAAGCTAATATTTACAGTATGTACAGTATATACATATCCCAGTGGGGGGGCATGGCAGACACTCAACATAATGTAATACTAGGATGGTGAAGGTATTACTGGGTGCCATAAGATGGGGTGTCTGTCTGGAAGGAATATGCCATATATGGTTTGGAAGGGAGATTTGTGAAGTGACAATGCTAGCTCTAGTGGTAGCAATTGCATTTCTCTTTGAAGAAGACTGTACAATGCTGTTTAAAGGATGCAAATGGAATGATATTGGACATTTTTCGGGATTTTTGTAGGGTGTTCCATGCTATAGCTAGAGAATAGCTGATTGCTGCCCTCCCTAGCCTGGTGTTGAATTTGGGCAATTTGAGCAGGATGATGTTGTTGCTTCTTAGGGCATAGGAGCTAGGAGAGGTCTGGGTGAAGCAGTCCAGGATATAGTTTGGAAGTTTTTTTGACAATGCTCTGTAAATCCATAGTGCTGCATTTCTGTTCTTTCTGAGGTGAAGGGAAACCCACCCAACTGCAGCATAAAGAGAGCAATGATGAGTATTAGATGGCAGATCTGTAATGAACCTTATTGCTCTATGATATATGGTATCCAACTTGTGATGGTAGGAGTTAGGGCAGTGACTATAAAGGAAGTCTGTATAGTCAACAACTGATAGAAAAATGGCCTGGACTAACCTCATCTTTGAGTCTCTGTTTAGGAAGGGTTTTAATCTATAGAGAAGGCCAAGCCTTTGGCGAAGCTTTTTTAACAGTTCTTCTAAATGATGAGTGAAGTCAAGTTCTGTTGTCAATCCACACACCTAGGTATTTGAAGTTTTCATATACTCAGATTTTTCCAAGTATAGTGCATAGCTTGGGGAGAATGATTGGAGAGGATGTGCTGGTGGAGCTTTGATTTGTGAACATCATTGCTTTAGTTCTCTTTGCATTTAACAGAGCTTTTCTCGAGTAGCTGATATTGTAGCAAGGAGAATTCTGTTTGTAGGATTTCACCAGCAGCTGCAGGAGAAGGGTTGCTGACATACAGAACAGTGTCATCAGCAAAGAGGTGTACAGAGGAATTGGTAAGGGTTGAATCAATGTTATTTATATAAATGGCAAAAAGGATAGGACCCAGAACAGAACCTTGGGGGACTCCTTTTGACAGTGGTTTTAATGGGGGATAGGTCACCTTCTGCTTTTACCTGCTGTGACCTACCGGTGAGATAGCATCTGAACCAATTAAGGGAGGATGGATCTAGGCCAATGGAGTACAGGGATGAAAGTAGTAGCTCGTGGTCCACAGTATCGAATGCTTTGCTCAGGTCCAAGAATACTGCACAGACATTATTCTTTTTATCTAATTCGGATTGCCAGTCATTTGTGACCTTGGCTAGTGCAGTGATAGTGCTATGCTTGGCCCTGAATCCAGATTGAGCTGGGTTTAGGAGGTTAGCATTGTCAAGATACTCCTTAACTGATTACTCACTAATTTCTCCAGCATCTTGGATAGCACTGGTAGAATGGAAATGGGCCTGTAATTATTAAGATCCATAGGGTCCCTGATTTTAGAAGGGGAACCACTTGGGCTGTCTTCCACAGTGTGGGAATAGAGCCAGAGTTTAGGGATAGGTTAAAGAGGTGTGTTAGGGGGTCTGCAAGTACATGGCATGCAATCTTTAGAAAGTAGGGGTCCAGAGAGTCTGCCCCTGCGTTTTTTTTGGTATCCAGTTGCCATAATAGATCCTCTACTTGTTTCAACAGTATAGATTTGAAGCTGAAGGAAGAGTCAACTCTCTGATCACCAGTGTAATGGGAGCTTAATTGTTCCTCAGCAGGTTAGCTTGAGAGTGTCAAAGGCAAGGCCAGTTGTGAAGTGGTTATTGAAGGCATCCAGAATTTCCATTTTGCCAGTGATGGGGCCATAACTGTTGTGTAATTGAGTTGGAAGGGGTGTGGCGTCCTGCCCCACCATACCCTTGATGGTGCCCCAAAACCTAGCAGGATTATGGTACGAAGAGTCGAGTTCGGCCAAGTAGAAGGCAGCCTTTGCATCCCTAACTTTCTTGGTGCATCTATTCCTGGCTTTCCTAAAGATCATCCAGTCATTTGCATTCTTGGTTTTTCTTGCCATTTTCCAGAGTTTGTCTCTCTCCAGCAGTGCAGCTTTGAGGTCAGCTGTTATTAACAGTTATGCCTGATCCCAGTTTTTAAAATCCAGTGTAGTCCACCCCACCCATCATAGCCCCACCACTCACCCCAGGAAGAAAAGGGATGAGATTTGCGGTGCTTCACAAACAATGTCATCACAGAATGATGACACACTGGGGCTGGCCGTCGGACAAGGAAACTGTAAGAAACAGAGTTATCAGTTACACGGAGTCAGAATTTGATTCAGTCACTTAATTAAATGCCATCCTTAAATAATGGTTTATATTGACTACTTTTATTGAAAGGTCAAGATATGTATGCTTTTAAAACAAAAAAAGCAAACAAAAAAAAGCTGCATTGGTGCTATTTGGGTAAATCGACTTGTCCCATGGCAACATTTTTAGCTGAGATGTAAGCCATGTTTACACATTGGCACTGCTTGCTATTTTCCGCTACATTTTCCCACGGCACAGATGCTCCCAGAAAAAGAGAGAGTTTACGTCGCCCACTTTTGCTGCGCTGCTGGTTGAACTACTGAGAAGTCTGGACATTCTGGGGGCAGGGTTTCGTTGGCGGGGAGACAAGGGGCTTGGCAGCAGATCGAAAGCATTAGGAGTTTACAACGCAGCTTAATGTGCTCAATCCGATTGAGATCCCCACTCCTGTGTCAGAGCCAAAAATGGATCTGCAGCACTCTTAACGTGCTTTGGTAAGTGTCTACACTGTCATCTTTGGAACGCATCAATTAGTGCACGCAGGTTGATGCACTGCAAAGACCGCAGTGGTATAAACAGGGCTGTAGTGAGCTTAAAACCTGTCTTGCCCACGCATATCTCATCCACTGTTCCATTTTTTTTTTTTTTTACCAGTACAGTATTGTCCCAAAGCAACTTATAAACATTAAAATATTTAAAAATGTATTATCTGCAGTGTCATTGTGATTTTTTTTCTCTATTCATTCTCGCTTCTCTCATTTAGTTTTCACATTCTGCATCTTTAGCTTAGGCTTTTCACTTTTCTTACCTTGGTTGCTTCTTTTTAATTTCTTCAGTCTATGCAGTATTCTGTTATACTTTTCCTGCCCTAACAATTTTGTTTACTTATCTGTCCTTTTGCCTTCTTTTTCTGTAATTCACATTTCTCCCCAGGCGCCAAAACTGATTCATCATGTTGGCAACCTCTCTGCTCAGTCCACAGCTGCCTCTTATGCTAAACCCCATATGGATTGCAAATTGCCCTCTGCCCTAGTAAGCTCTTTCCCTCTTATGGTTTTAAAACAGAAAAAACCAACTCCCAGCTAACTCAGCCCCATCACCTTCCTAAATAGCCTTGAGAATGCCACTGAGTGGCTTTATAGTTTTAAATTTGTCTTTATCCATATCCAATTCAACACTGTACAATGATTATCTGCTACTTCCTCCCTCAAAAGTATTGTAAGGTCTCCTCTTAGACACTACTCTGCCCTCTCATAAAATAAGAAAAACCTACCCAGCATATCTTAGCCACAGAACTTACTCCCCTCCAGAGCCTCGAGTCGCTCCTTTTTATTTATTTTGTTATATTGGCACACTTTTGTGGTTCAGTACTGTAGGATGATCATTCTACCAATTCCTATTACTGCTGGGCTCAAATGCTGTGTTCTTTCCCAGTACGGCTTTGTGTGGGCCCCAGAAAGCACTATTGGGTGAATGAGGAACAAGCATTCTGGTCTATTAGCTGTGACAGGAAAAAGCAGCAGATCACTGTCCCGCTGGCCATTTTGGGTTGGGTTCAGCAATGGATGGTTCCGACACTATATGGCGGCTACTGGAATGAATGGTCTGCCTTTGACTAGAAAAGGGTGCCATTAAAAACAAACAAACAAAAAAAATCAAAAACAAAGTGACTCAAGGGTCTCTCAAGGTTGTGTGGGCAAGGTTTAAGTTGCTGAGATCTTTAGGGCTGAAATGTAGCTCTTTTTTATAAAGCTACACACATGCAGAGTATTGGGCTGAAAGGAGTGGGGACAGTCTCTGTCTAACTTACCAGGGCAGTCTTTGTATAATTTCTGTGGCCAGACCCAACTTCTGTGGCTAGCCTTGATTTCTGCCACAGAACTGCAGAAAACTGGGCCTGTTGTCAGACCTCTGCTTTGACCCATACTGTGCTTCTAGTAAGTTGCCATAGAGTCTGTGCCACAAAAGTACCAACTTCTTTGATGGTCACTAGTCAAGTAATTCTTTGTGGCACGCAGTTTTTGTGATGGACCGCTGTGTGACCTGGCTTAGGGAAGCTGGGACACTGAAGTGTTTGCTCTTGGTAGATGCCCACAGCAGCTTTGTGCCCAAAACATACATTGTTCTAGCCACTGTAGCACTCACCTAGTGGGAATAATATTTCGAGAAAACATGCATTTATTAGCACATGCTGCCAGCAATCCGTCCTAACACCATAAAGCCATTTTGTATTGCTGTATATTTACTTTCTGTTGACTGGGAAAGGAGGGCTAGATAGTACTGTCTGTTTTAAAACCCCGGTGATAAAGGGTGGGATACACATGAAAACCAGCTGAAACTGAACCAAAATAAGCTGTTTGCTCTGTTTTAGTAAATGGGGTTACTTTGGCCAGGACACGGGGGGTAAATTTCCCTACGCTTTTCGAGAAGTGCCCACCAAAAATGCTGGACCTGGGTTTAACATCTTATCCGAGGGATGGCACACTCAAACAATACAACATCCTCTTAGTACTTCACTCTGGTGCTGCCGTTTATGATATGTACCCCATCCTGGTGTGCAGTGCAGGGTGCAGAATAGTGCCCCACCGTTTGTCATTCACTGTTCCCTTTCGGTGAGTGGCATTTTGTTTTTAAAATGTCACTTATCATGCTTGTGTGGCCACACCATGAGATCCAAGATTGTGGAACTGGAGCTCAATTGTGTGTTACGTATGTTATATAAACAAACAAAACAAAAAAAAAAATGCAAAAAGGGTGCATTGCATTGGTTGAACCCTGAATCGGTCATGGATTTCCAAATTCTCATGTCCGAAAATGTATTTGGGAGACCCATAACTGTGCATCAGTTTTACTTCTGCTCATTATAGCAAAAAAAAAATGTTTAGTAAACTGCAGTGGGGTATTTTATAAGCGAAATAACCCACCCCAGGATTTTCAGTGCTGCTGAATTGATGCACTTCCCAAGGGTGTAAATATATACACATCATGCCTTATCACTCCTGGGGTATGTATCAATTTAGCATTACTACACACCATGTCTTGAGTTGATGCTTACCTTCATCCCTTGTTGTCTACATTAGTCAGAAAATTATTTGTTGCTGATTCTTGAAGCGGTTAGCACGTTGCCCTTGGGTGCCTAATTATGCATGCATTTTGGGCTGTGATTGGCTGTTAAATTGTCAGTCTGTTTTGGGATGTATCATCACACAACAATTTATTTGATTACAGTGAAACTTGGGAGGGATGGATCGTACTTTGAGGGGGGCTCTCGAAGCAGGCAATAACTGGTAGGACTGAAACCACCACGCGCCAGGACCACACAGAAAACTTCTAGCTAGCAGTATTCAACGGGGGGGGGGAGGGAGAGACAGCCCACTGACATTGGCACTCTGACATCCACCAGTGGTATAAAAGGTGTGGTCCCCTTAGCCCATCCCCAGTTCTTTTCCCACTGTCGACCCTGGCAGATCAGACCGCCACGGTTCCTGCTTCTAGTTGACCACAATTTTGACTGTATTTCACAGTGCTTTATTATTTTCAATATTTATTTTTCTGCATGTTTTGTTTTCCCATTACATCTTCAGACTGGCAAGCAAGGTGCGCCTGCTGCAAGCAAATCCCTTCCAAGAATGGCCACTCCTCGTGCCTGCTCTGTCTAGGCCCTAACCACGATACTGAGGCCTACCAGCACTGCCAGGTGTTCAACCAGGCCACACGGAGATGCCAATTGAAGACCCTCCAGGCTTTTCTTCTGCAGCAGAAGTAAGTGACAATGGAGAAGGAAATCCAGAGCAAGAGCTCTTCCTGTTCCCTAGCCTCCGGGGCTTCTATGTCTCCTTCTCATAAGGAGAAGTCAAGTGGGAAGTGTAAGCACCGGTACAAGTATAGAGGCCGTGCCCGGTTGGCTTCGTGCTCCAGGTTGCCACACAAGTTGGAGGCCTCCTCCAGATCTTCTTCCCATGGGAGGTCGGTCCCTTCTTCTCCTGCAACCCCCAGGCTGTCTGTGTCTCCTCCTCCCGCCCTCATCACTGTTTCGGGTGGTGGTGATTCAGAGCTTCGGACTCTTTCCTCGGCCCCAAAGCCCATGAAGCCCAGGCCCCTTCTCCCAGTGGGTCCTCAGCCAGGTGGCTCAACCGGTTCTGCGGGTAGTGGGTCTTGGCCCACTGCCAACTCAGTCTTGGCATTGCCAGCATCGGTCCCCAGTCCAGGGGCTTACACCTCTAAGCGCATACACTTGCCTCCCCTCCATGAATGATGCCCCTGCCTCCGGGAGTCTCCTCCTCTACACAGGTTCCACCTGCATCACTGGCTTCACTGTTGGTGCCTCAGCCGCAACCGTGACTGATGCCAGAGGAACCAACGCCAGGTCCCTTCAGACTGGTGATGGCCATCTCTGTTCCTCAGGGACCATCACCCTGGAGCCTAGTCCGCCTCGGAGACCAACGCCAGTGGACCCGGTTCTGAACAACCTGGCCCCACCTCCCCCTCTATCTCCAGTGGATTATAATGCCCTCTTCACGGCATGGTGGGAGTTCATGCGGCATAAGGATGGGGAGAAGAGACCTCCTACCCAACTTCCACGGGCTCCAGTCCAGGCTTGCCCAGTTGCTCCCTGGTCTCCGGACAGCAGGGAGGACCATCCTGGAAATGACTGCCCACACACACTGGTCCTGGACTCCCAACACATCGGGGGGGGGTCCTCCTCCTCTGCCTCCAAGGGCTCTGTGGATTCCAAACCACCCTCGGACCTGGAAGAACCTAAGGATATTCCTAGATCCCCTCTTGACGATCCATCTCTTTTGGACGTCATGAGGCACATTCAGTCTGTCATAGGTTGGGACTGAGGAGTTGAACCCAGAACACCACCGTTTGGCAGCCTTCCTCCATAAGAAGGGTACTGTGCCTTCAGTTATCCCTCCTCTCATCGAATCCTTCAAGGACATCAACAGGGCCACCTGGAGCCATCCTTCCTCTACGCTGGCCCTGCCTACGAAGGCAGACAGGCTTTGCAATGCTCCCAGGTAAAAGCTCTTTTATGGGAAGCACCCTGTTGCCGATTCCGTGGTCATGAATGTGGCCTGTGACCGTACTATGAGGACTAGACACCTCAGCACGCACCCTCCGGACAAGGAGTCGCGTCAGGTGGACTTCTTAGAGAGGAAAGCGTATGCCTCAGCCACTGTGGTGGTTCGGTTCCTAAACTTTCAAACATCATGAAGTCTTGCTGTATTCTGACAATATGCAGTTGGCCCCAGCACTTGAACTGTGCCGGAGAGGAAAGAGTTAACTCTGTGCAGCAGCATAGAACGTTGAGCTCGAGCTCTGTTTTCAAACCTCTGTCTCTGGTACATATCAGTGTAACCGTCAGATTCTTTACTCCACCTAACTGAGAAGTCGCTCCGGAGAGCTCTCCTTCGCTTTTGGTTTGGTAAAAGTAAAAAAGTGTTTGGTTGTTCAACCAATTTATTATTTTTCGGTATCCGGGCTCTGTCTACGGTACAGGTAATGTTGTAGATAGGTAGTGATATTGTTTTGTGGAAATTGTTTTTTCTTCGGTTTCCTATCGGTTGGTCCGGTTGGAAACCGACCTTCGTTTGTGTTTGAATTTTTGTGGGATTTTAGTAGTGGTACCTGGTTCCTATTGGTTTAAAACAAAACAAAAAAAAAAACCTGACTTTTTCTTTTTTTTTTTTTACACAGCCCGTGACACGGTTGGTAACCAATAGGGGAGTTTTACCTGGCTTGAAATCTGTAAAGGATAAATTGTTAGTGTGGCCATGTCTGAGAAACCCAAGGAAAAAAATAGTCCCACTAGGTTTTAACACTGTTACTGAGTGTGGGGAGGCCTTTGCTAAGGCTGACCCCCACCTCATCTGTGTTTGTTGTCTGGGGTTTGACTGCCAGATATGTAAGAATTTTCCTAAAACCACTCTGGATAAAAAATTGAGTAGGTTGAAGGAAAAGGAGGGCAAGAAGTCCGCTGATCCGGATGGCTAGCCCGATTCGGTTTCAGCCGAACGTGAGGAGGTGCTCACTGACCTGGGCGATATCTCCTTGGGCAAAAGGAGATCCGAATCTGAGGGGTCGGTTCAGTCGGATCAGACTCCATCGGATTATGATCCAGATGCACATCATGATGTGGAGTGGGAGGGAGACGAAAAGTACCCCGATGACAATGACTTTGGAGGCCTAGATGTGCCTGTTGAACCACACATCTCCTCAGACAGGCCTTCCATTGTCTCTCCTCCCAGGCTTTCTGAGTCCCCTTCCCACTTTTTGTTATACAAAAAATTGGCTGAAACTCTCCAGCTTCCAATGGTGGAAGCTGCTGAGGAAGAAGAGCCTGATTTTGTTGAAATGATGGACATCCCAGAGTCCAAGAGATAGTCTATCCCTCTTCATAAATCTTTGGGGAAACGGACACAAAATATTTTGCAAACGCCTAACTCCTTACCTCCTGTGGATAAGAGAATGGACAGGAGGTACATGTTATCAGGCTCAGGTACGGAGTTTTTATACAGACACTGCAGCCATGTTGGGGTAGTGCAGGCTGCAGCCTGTGACGGGGCTAATATTTATTTGGCTTCGCCTTCCCCCCCCCCACAAGATAAAGATTCCAGGAAGGTGGATGCCATGGCCAAGAAACAATACTTGGCATCCTCTTTGGGGCTCAGGCAGGCTCATTATCTGGCCTACACAGCCAGGTACCAGAAGTCCAGGTGGGATACAGTTCTGGAACTGGCTAAGTAGACTTCCCACCAGCTGGCCAAAGAGCTGGAGGAGGTGGCTGCTGATGGAATTGAGGCATCCAAGGTATAATTCCATGCTGATGTAGACTCTAATGATATGACATCAAGAGTCATGGCTACATCTCTGTCTCTCAGGAGACATGCTTGGCTCAGATGTACTAGCCTTTCCCAGGACACCCAGGCTAAGGCCATGGATTTCCCTGTTGTGGATAACACTCTGTTTGGGGAGCAGACAAAGGCTTACATGAAGAAAACAGATGAGTATAGGACCACCTACAGGAGTGCACAGGCCAGAGAAAGGCAAGCCACTCCTCAAAAGCAGCAGTCTAGGGACAGGGGCAGGCCTTTTTACAGGCCTTTCTACCAAGCTCAGGCTTCCTCTTCTTTCCCACAGAGGGGGTTCTTTCGAGGGTGAGGTAGGAGGGGGATGGGCAGGGCTGCATCCTCCTCCCAACCCAAGGCTCCTGCAAAGCAGACACCCTGATGTGTCAGCCTGGGTGGACTCCCCTATTCCAGTAGGAGGCAGGCTGGCTTACTACTTCCAGGCCTGGAAGGCTGTTCCCTCAGACAAGTGGGTCCTGGAGGTAGTAAGCCAGGGACTGCCTCTCTGTTTCAAAAGACTCCTGAAAATGAGGGTCAGATCCTTTCCACCTGCAACCATCTCAGAAACCATCACTCTAGAGGCAGAGGTTTCTTCTCTACTGGCTCTGAGCTGTAGAGGAAGTTCCTACTCAACATAGGGGCAAAGGTCTGTACTCCCGATACTTCCTTACCCCAGAAAAGAAAGGAGTGGCGACCCATCCTAGACTTAAGGTATTTGAACAAACACATCACAAAACCAAAATTCAAAATGGTGACTCTGGGACTAATTCTTCCCTCTCTAAGGCCAGGGGATTGGCTAGCATCCCTGGACCTCAAGGATGTCTATTTCCACATTCCTATCAGGTGCTCCCATAGAAAGTACCTCAGGTTCGAGTTACCCTCAGGCCATTATCAGTTCAGGGCCATGCCCTTCGGCCTAACATCAGCTCCAAGGGTCTTTACGAAGTGCCTTGCAGTAGTAGTTGCCTTCCTCAGAAGGCGGGGTGTATCTGTCTTCCCCTACCTGGATGACTGGCTCATTGTAGGTCAGTCCTCCGATCAGGTCAAGTCAGCTCTGGAAAGCACTCAGAACCTGCTCAGCTCTCTGGGGTTCCTCCTCAGTCTTCCCAAGTCGGTTCTCGAACCAGTACAACTCCTTACTTTTATAGGAGTAGAATTAGATACTGTCCAAGCAGAGGCCTTCCTTCCACTGGCAAGGGTAATGGCCCTTATACTGTACATCTCGCTTCCTCATTTCACCCTCTGGTCTCTCATCCAGAAAGACACTTTCTTCAACTCCTAGACCACATGGCAGCTTCCACTGCAGTGGTACAAGGGGCAAGGTTTTAGATGAGGGACATTCAGTTCCACTTAAGGTCCTTTTGGGCTCAGAAAAAGGATTCTCTCACCAAACTGGTTCCAGTGACTCAGACTCTGGTCCAAGCTCTCCAGTGGTGGCTAGATCAGGACAATCTCAGTCAGGCTTCCCCAGTGGTCCTAACCACAGATGCTTCTCTCCTAGGTTGGGGAGCCCATTTGGGAGCCCTCACAGCCCAGGGTGTTTGGCCTGCACAAGAGTCTCTCCTTCACATCAATCTCCTGGAACTCAGAGCAGTATTCCTAGCCCTTCAGACTTTCTCAGACTCAGTCAGAGGCAAAGTGGTGCAGGTTAGGACAGACAACACCACCACAGTGTATTACATCAACAAGCAAGAGGTCACTCAGTCCACAGCCTTGTGTATAGAGGCCATGAAACTCTGGTCCCTAGCCTATTCCCTTCAGGCTTCCCTGACAGCAGTTCATCTTCCAGAGAAGGACAAAGTGCTAGTAGATGCTTTGAGCAGAATCTCCCAGGGCCATCACGATTGGTCCCTGGACCTCTCATCCTGAAAGTAATCTTCACCAGATGAGACACTCCAGAGATGAATCTCGTTGCAACCCCAGACAATCACCAACTTCCCCTTTCTGCTGCAGACTTCCAGTCCTAGGGACTGTTCCTCTGGATGCTCTTATAATGGATTGGAGGGCGGGTTCTGTATGCCTCCCCTGTTGTTCAGAGTTCTAGTCAAGATCAGGTCGCAACCCTGTACATTGATTCTAGTGACTCCAGACTGGGCCAGACAACCTTGGTACTCTTTGCTGTTGTCCCTGGCAGTATCTCTCCCCCCCCATCTCTTCCCAAGAGAGACAATCTCCTAACCTCTTCTTGGGGGAGAATTTGGTACCCCAATCTCCAGTCTCTCAATCTCAAAGCCTGGCTCTTGGAAGAGTTAGAATATGCAGGCCTTCATCTTTCTCAGGGAGTACTGGATATTCTGAAGGTCTCCAGGAAACCTTCTGCCAGGAAAACTTACAATTCCAAATGGAAAAGATTCAGCATTTGGTGTTCTCAGAAGGGCATTCAGACAGATACTGCAGACAAAACTACAGCCTTAGATTATCTGGTTCACCTTAATAGCCTAGGCCTTAGGCCTGCAACTCTGAAGGTTCACCTATCAGCTGTCTCTGCTTTCCTTTCAGCGGGGGAAGAGCTCTTCCCTGGCATCTCATCCTGTGTTCAGTAAGTTCTTTAAAGGACTGGTTCACATCAACCCCCCTTTTAGAGAGCCTGCTCCGGCTTGGGATCTAAATGTCTGCATTGCTCAGCTTATGTCTATCCAAGTTGAGTGCGCACTGGGACAAAGGTGCTGCAGAAACTTACTCAGAGCTCATAAATAAGTTTCCAGCACACCAAAAAACCTATAAGTGGAACGCCAAAAATCAATTTCTGTGACCCACGAACATTTTCCAATTCGTTTTATTCACTTCATAATAGTTTCCAATTCTTAAAAACGTCTGACATGTTTCGGATCCAAGATCCTTTATCAAAGACTCATATGAGTCTTGCTGTATTCTGACCTCCCTCCTTGCCTCCCCTCTCAGAACCTAGTTTTTGAGACGTGGGCTGGCAGGTACAGTGTTGCACCTCAGGGGTGTACTTTGTACCCTCCCTCTTCAGGGTGGGGTAGATGTGTTATTACTGTGGCTTTTATAGTTATATATTTTTCACTACCTTTTTTTCTTGGGTTCTCGACTTTAGTCTTTTGGACCCAAGTTTCTTGCCTTTTGGCCTAAAGTTAAGCAATTTTTATTTATTTATTTGACTTTTGGTGACCGGGTAAATCCACTGAGACAAGTACAGTCCCTTTTTCAGGGTCGACCCGGGGGGTAAAACAATTATTAGAGAGCATTAAACACAGTTTAAAAACAGGATAGCAGCTAAATATACAGTCAGAGCCACATGACATCTAACACAAAGCAAGGGTAGACAAATAAGATATATAAACATTATGTACAGAGTAAAGTAACAACCATGCAGGCCAGACTGTGCAAAAGTAGGCAGTGAGCAGAAAATAAACTTTTGCCACAAAGCACAGGCGTGTCAATATATGTATGTACATTATGTATAGTAGGCATAAAACCATTACAAGACTGACAGACCGATGGAGGCAGCAGCCAAGCGTAAAGGAGTAAGATTACTGAGACTTTAGCCAAAGTAGGAACAAGCAACAGGGGAAGCAAATGAGGCATACAAAGTGGATTGGAACTGGGGGAGAGATGAGCAGGACAGGACAGTGGGAGGGAGGGAGTTCCAATCAGAAGGTGCAGCGAAGGACTTGCGGACGGTGGCAAGACATATCTTGGTATAATAAGGGGGAGAGAGGCAGATCTGCGGGAGCGCGGGGCTTGTCTCGGACGTATTAACCCATTTAGGCAAGAAGGGATATATTTATGCATCAGCTTAAATAAGAGGCTAAGGGAGTAGTACTTTAACTTAGACACACTGTATAGGGTAGCCAGCCTAGAGAGGAGAGGACATTACAATGGTGATTACGGGAGTCTGCCCCCAGAGCGAACCTACCCACCCTATGGTAGGCCTAGGAGAGTATAGAAAGGGTCGTAGAGTTTGCAGAAGCAAACAGAGGGGCACCATAGGTTAGAAGTATAAGGGAGGAAATTGCAATCTTGCAACAAGAAGCAGAGGATAGGAAAGGACGAATCCTATAGAGGAGGCCTAGATGCTGGTTTAGAGCTTTAGATACATTGGAGGCATGCAACTTCAGGGAGAGAGCGATGAGTCCAGAGTAACGCCCAGATATTTAAAGGAGTGAATGCATTCAAGGGTATCTCCACTGAGGGAGGTGATATTAAGGTGCAAGTCGGTGCACTGAGATGGGGATAGGTGAGAAAATAGCATACATTTTGTCTTTTTTGAGTTCAGGACAAGGTGCTTTCCCGGAACCAGTCCTCAAGGGAAGAGAAGTCTGAAACCAGAGTACGGTTAAGCCAACCAGTATCAGGAGAGGAGCGATAAATGACTGCATCATCTGCATATAAGTATACTGTTGCTCCTCCACAGAAGTTGGGTAGGTTGTTGATAAATAGAGAAAATAGCATTGGGTCCAAGATGGAGCCTTGAGGAACACCATGGGTTATGGGCTTAGGGTTAGAGACAGAGACAGACCATTTGACACTTTGAGTGCGGTAGGATAGGTAACATTTTATCCAGGTTAATGCACTGTTGTCAAGACCAAGGGCATGCAGCTGATGAAGTAGCAGGCCATGGTTCACCAGGTCAAAAGCTTTTGTAAAGTTAACAAAGATGGCTCTAGTGGTAGACCCTTGGTCCTTAGCCTGCGAGAAGTCGGAGGTAAGCTTTATCAGTGCAGTGAGGGTACTGTGGTTCCTCCTGAAACCATGCTGATAAGGTGATAACAGAGCACGAAGCTCCAGGTAGTCCAGGAGGTGGTTGTATACAATTTGCTCTTGGATTTTCGCTAGGGGGCAGAGATTGGAGATGGGACGTAAATTTTCAATATTAGTATTGGGTCCACCCTTGGGTACAGGGACAATTACAGCCAGCTTCCATTTGTCCAGGACAGTACCAGTGAGGAACAAACGGTTGATTAGATCCCGGACAGGGCGAGCAAGGGCTCCCAGTTTAAGAAATTTCAGCTCAAGGGAGTCGTGACCAGGGGAGCTTTGTGCTTGCAAATTAGTGAGTAGCCTCTGGACCTCTTTGAGGGAAGCAAGTTTCAAGTAAAACGCAGGTCTAGACCCAGGGATTGACAGAGGGGAAGAGTCGGGGAGTGGTAAAATTGCTGAAAGATGAGGTGTATTTGTGGAGATCCGTAAAGAAGTCATTAAACCCTGTGGCAATTGACAAGGGATCCGCTAGAGCACAGCCACCCAAAAAGATAGTGCTGGGGACAGCCATAACCTTTCCTTTTACTAGAGAATTGATCTGACGCCAGAACTCCTTAGGGTTAGATAAGTGTTCTGTCTGCAGTGATTTGAAGTGAAGGCGTTTAGCCTTATGCAGAGAATTCTTGCATTTATTTTTAAGACGTCTATATATCTGCCAATCAGATTGCAGACCACTATTTTTAAATGTCCGCCAAGTTTTGTCACGGAGAGACGAGTGACCTTGTTTCCTTGGTTAGCCAAAGAGCTTTGATACCCTTGGACCTGCATTTTTTTCATAGGGGCATGATGATCAATAATTTTGGAGAGGGTGGAGATAAAGAAGTCCAAGGCTTGATTTATGTCTGGTAAAGATCTAATTGGACTCCAGTCGGAGTTAAGGATGGATGTAAGATACTTGTCAACATCAAATTTTATCATGTCCTGAACCAGAGATATCTTAAGAGGGGGGTTGGATAGTTATTTCTCCAGACACTGTAAGTTGGGGAATGGTCACTTAAGCAGTTTGATAGGGCAGCCACAGCTCTAATCTTCAGAGGGCAGTTAGTGACCATCCAGTCAAGTAGGTTGTGCTTGCCGGATTTAACATTGTCACATTGGTTCCTGAATAATTTGCACAAGGTTAAAGTCAGCAAGAGAGGCATGCACTTGGCTAGCGTCATGGTGGAGCCAGTCAGTGTTAAAGTTACTGCTAAGTATAAGGTCATGACAAGGTAGATTAGTGATGCGGTGAAGAAGAGATTGGAGACCAAGAGTAGCCTTATCTGGGGGAAGATGGGCACAACCAGTGTTAAGTTTCTTGACTTTACCAAGAGTAATGTTAAGGAATAGGGACTCCACAGGAGACAGGCCAGAAATAGGTTCAGGGAGTTCAACGGTGTCCAGGGTGGTTCGGGTGTATATTAGAACTTCTCCACTCCTTTTTCCAATCCTATCTTTTCTGAAGCAAGTGTAGCCCAGGAGTGCCACCTCATGCTGATTGTTGGTTTGAGCCAAGTTTCAGTGATACACAGTATATCTGGAGACATTTGCAGGGCTCACCCCTCAAGTTCAGCCATTTTAGGGTGGAGGCTGCGCATATTTATATGAGCCACCTTTAGGCCTTTTGGAAGTTGTTGGATAAAAGGGGAGGCAGCAGGAGCAATTGGAGAGCAGTGGGGTCCAGGGTTGGACTCAAAGTCCTCAGCACGAGCCAGTAGCAGGAGAACAGAGAAGTGAACCCCAAGCAAAACATAGGCTGAGAGCGTGTCAAGGGTAGGTGCAGCAAAGGATGCATGTAGGCATTAATGAAGCCAATGTCCAAGCAGAATGGCGTCATTTTGGGCACACAGGAATGTACAATAACGCTAAAGATGAGTCTGGAATAGTCGGGGTGGCTTGCTGTTAGATAGGGGAGTAACGTATTGATGCAGCACAGAATTGATCAGCCCAGAAATAAAGGAGGGCCAGTTTAGGCAACCCATATTACAGCTGCAAATGAATCAGTCCGGAGAACAATGGAATATCCTAGTGAATGCAAGGAGCCTAGACAACAGCAAACTAAAAGGACCAGGAGACCAGAGTAACCGACTTAGAATGGGAGACCCAAAGCTATGCGATACAGTGAAAAGGGAATAACTACACACGGGGACCAGTGGAACCAGAGCAGAGAGAATAGGGCGGGGCTCAAACTGTATTTAATAGAGGGTGGTGTGGGACAAATTTTACAGGGGGAACAGCGTTCGCTGAGCTGCAGCACAACCTCTAAGAAGGAGAGCACCGAGGATTTCCAAGACACCCCCCATTCCAATCAGTGCAGTAGCCGAAGGGGAGGTGACTAATAGTGGCACTCAGACAGGTGCAATGTCCAATCAAGACTCCACAGTGCTTTCCCGGCTCGTTCAAGAAGGCTTACTGAAAGAGGAGGCACTGGCAACGGGCAGGGGAGAAGAGTGGCCAGCTGGCTTGTCCAGCCAGTGCCGCTGCGGGAGATCCGGCAGTCTGCCCTGTCACGGGCACCTGGGGATAGTAGAAGAGGGGAAAGTTAAACACTGAAGTTAGATGGTTTGAGAAAGGCTAACTTGGGGGGTGGGGGGGTACAAACAATAGGGCAGAGTTAAGCGGGGGTGGGTGCGGCTGACGCAGCCCTGGTAGAGATGCCGATTAGGTCAGGCGCCACAAGGAGACAAAGAGGAATGTAATGAAAGTTAAGGGGAAGATAGAAACAGGAGACAAATTCAACAGGGCAGGCGGTTTAAAATGCACATAGGTTACCTCTCCAGACAACTCTCTAAACTTAGCTTATCTCCAGTTGCAGTAAAAGCAGTTAACAAATGCAGATATGTTATCCCCCAGACAACATTCATAACTTAGCCTATCTGCAAGTACAGTGAGAAATAAATTCCTCTCTCTACTTTTTTTAAACCCTTATAACTTAGCTTGTCTCCTGATACAGAAAGGCAGGATCTCTCCACAAGTACAATAAATCATTGTGCTCTTCATGTATTATTTTTTATTTACACAAAAAAATGCTGTCCCAGTAATTTTAAACAATTTTACCAGGGGGAATAGCGTTCGCTGAGCTGCAGCACAACCTCCGAGAAGTAGAGCACCAAGGATTTCAAAGGCAAACCCCCCATTCCTATCAGTGCAGTAGCCATAGGGGACGGTGACCAATAGTGGCACTCGGACAGGTGCAATGTCCAATCAAGACTCCGCAGTGCTTTCCCGGCTTGTTCAAGGAGGCTTACCGAAAGAGGAGGTGCTGGCAGGGGAGAAGAGCTTTAGTTAGTTAATTTGCTCGTAAGAATCTGACGGTTACACTGATGTACCAGAGACAGAGGTTTGAAAACCGAGCTTGAGCTTAGTGTTCTATGCTGCTGCATAGAGTTGACCCTTTGCTCTCCGGAGCAGTTCAGGTGCTGGGGCTAACTGCAGATTGTCAGAATACAGCAAGACTCCATTAGAAGAAACAGCATTACTATGGTGAGTAATTTTTTTCTTCTAGCCCACATGTTGCAGTACCAGAATGCCCTATGGGACAAGACGCTGGAGTTGGTGAATACCCTCACAGAGGACTTCACCAAGTCTCAGCTTGTTCAGCTCCTGAAGTCCGGTTCAGATGTAGGTAATCCTGTCCTATGTGTCTCCTGTGATTCTGCAGATGTTGTGGGGCGGGCAGCAGCTACGGGTATCTGCATCCACCGTCATGCTTGGCTCAGGGTTTCATGCTTTACTTCTGATGTGCAGGCTAAGATCCTTGATGCTCCCTTCAAAGGGGCAGTCCTTTTCGGTGAGGAGGTCCAAGGAATTATTTCCTGCCTACAGGATTTTGGTTGGGCTCTAAAATTGGTTAATTCCTTGTACCATTCCCGGCCAAGACCCAGCCAGCGTCAGCAGCCCGAGGTCAACAGTGCAAAGGAGCCTTCAAACGTAAGGCCACCACACAGGCGACAGGAGCACCCAGTATTAGGACCCCCAGGACCTCTCCTGCACCCTGACAATCCCAGGTTCTTCAGCATGACTCCTTACCTGACCCCCCCTCCCCCGACAGAGACCTTGAGGGGGGCAGTGGGGGGTCGTTTCTCCCGTTACCTGTCTGGATGAAGGGAGATGACCTCAGATCAAAGGGTGCTTCAGCTCATAGAAAAAGTATACACTTAGTCTGGCCCAGTGGCGCTGGAGGTTGAGGTGCTGGTTGCTACACCTCACGTCACGCTGGCGACCCGGGTTCTGGAATGAGCCCGGGTCACTGGGGGTCGGCAGGGGGAGAGATGATTGAGCATCTGGAGGACTGTTCTCCTCTCTCGGGGGAGGGTTCCACGTTGTCCCACTTGCTGATTGCTCTCTGGTGGTGACTGGAGGGCAGTACAGGTCGGGAGGCGTGCTCCGACATAATCACGTTGGTAGGGAGGGGGAATGGGAGAAAACAGGAAAATTAGCCTGGCAGGGCTCCGTGCTGGTCCACCACGCCAAGGTCTGACCCCGGCTTCTGGATTGGGTCTCCGGGGGGCGCTACCTTCCTGTCCCTGCCATGGGGGGGGAGGGGCAAGCCATGGGGGAAATACTGGGGTCAGCAAGTGTGGCGTGGTGGGACCTGAGAGAGAGAGAGAGTTCCTCCCTCAGAGAACCAAAGCCCCTGCCAGGACTTTGGAGGATAAAAATCTGTATTTATATATATATAAAAAAAAAAAAGTACACACTCACGTTTCAGGAGATGCCCCCAGACAGTCCTCCCTTGCACTCCCATTATCCTCCGGATCACGTTGCCCTTATCCAGGAGGAAATCCGGGCACTGCTTCTCAATAAGACCATTGAACATGCCCCTCCCAGTCAAAGGGGAATGGGGTTCTATTCCCACTTCTTCCTGGTCCCGGAGAAGACCAGCGATCTCAGACCCATTTTGGACCTTGGTCACCTGAATCTGTTCATGGAGTACAAATGTGTCAAGATGGTCACCCTCCAAGGTCTCCTTCCTCATCTTCGTCAGGGAGATTGGCTTTGCTTCCTGGATATGCAGGATGCGTACTTCCACATCCAGGTATTTCAGCCCCACAGGGGAGGTTTCTTTCCTCAGCCCCTCACATCTTCAAATGCCTTGCAGTGATGGCTGCGGCCCTCAGGAGGCAAGGTCCTTATGTCTTACCCTGTCTGGATGACTGGATTCTCACAGTCCCCTCCAGAGACCAACTGATCCAGATCACCTTTGAGTTGTTTCAGTCACTGGGCATCACTCTGAACCTTCCTAAGTCTTCCCTTTGGCCAACTCAAAGATTGCAGTTCATAGGTCCTGCCCTGAGCCGAGTCCAGGACTGTTCCTTTCTGCCTCTAGACTGGTCAGACTGTCTGTGTGCGCAGGCTCGTTTGGTGTCCTCGTCACAACAAATCTCAGCCAGGTTGTTTCTCAGGCTCTTGGGGCACATGGTGGTGGCCACCGTCACTGTACCCTTCACCCGTTTGTACATGAGGATACCCCAGTGGACCCTCCGGGTGCAGTGGAACCAGTGCACGGACGATTTGGAACCGGATATCCTCATTTCCAACCCCATGCGACAGACTCTGTCCTGGTGGCTGATCCCTTCCAACCATCTCAGAGGGGTTTCCTTTTGGGGAGAGTCGCCCCTTCAGATTCTGTAAACAGATGCAACCTGCCTGGGCTGGGGAGTTTACTAGCAGACCAAACGACCCATGGGACATTATCTCCACATCAGTGTGTTAGAGATGCCGGCAGTTCTCTTAGCCTTTTGGGCTTTTCAGTCTCATCTGCTTCCGGGCCCTCTTCTGATACAGATGGACAACATGTCGGTCATCTACTACATAAACAAGCAAGGGGGGGACACACATGTAGAAACTCCACTGCAGGCTCTGTAATACTTGTACATCAAGAAAAACATGGTGCCAGACAAATGGGAAATTGTCCTCGTAATGCCAGTTCACAAAAGCAGGCTAGAAAAATCTGAAAGACAACTGTAGGCCCATTTCTACACTCTGCAACCTGGAAAAGATCATGGAAAAGCTCATACATGTCAAGATGACAGCCTACATTGAGCTCCACTTTTTATTATTCACTTGCTCAACCTGCTTTCACTAAGCAGCACAGTAGAGACACAGCCCTCCTAGTTAGTTTACAGTGAAACTGAGATGGCTAGGCTCAAGGTCCCAGTAAGATGGGCTGCTTTGTCCTAGACACACTCAACTGAGACCGCTGCCGTAATGTACTGAAAGAACAGAATTGGCCCACGCTGCCAAGACTGATGCACTGTACCCTGCACAGCATCATGTACAAACTCCTCAAACATAGGTTCCCTATCTAGCCTTGCATCTGCCTTGGAAAGGCAGCCTTTCTCTTGAAATCTGAGGTCAGTTTTCTGGGGGGACACGTCAGGTCGTCCCTGTCATCTCGGTGCATGACACCTCTCTCTGGACTCTTGGCTCCGGCGTGAATCACTGCACTGTACAATTCATCCCTGTATGAGTTTGTTTTGTAATATTTACACGGAGCAAATTGTCCAGGGACGAATTGTACAGGATGCCGATTCACACCAGAGCTAAGAGTCCAGGGTGAGTTGTCACAGAGGGACATGACCGACAAGACTTGTCATATAGCCAGTCTTCTGAGGCTCTCTTCTAATTCCCTGCATGAAGATGATCATGGGGGGAAAAGTCTTTCTCTTGCCTAGCTCCCTTGTTTTTGAACTCCTTACCTACCACTATTAAAGGCTGCCCATCCCAAGGGACCTTTTAAATGTGCCCTCAAAGAACATCTCTTTACCTTAGCAAGCTGTAACTGCCAGATTGGCACAGCCTGATCCTTGGATCTGTACCACAAGCTACTCATCCCCATACCTAATCTGATAATAGTACCCGTCTGTCTACACTTTTCTTGATTACTACCTCTCCCTCTCTTTCTTTGTAGGTTATGTTACCTGAAAATAATGTAGTAATTTGTATACTGTGGATATGTGGTTGCCTGTATCAAGAAATTTTTGCAACTGACCTTTATAAATCTGTTTGTCATTTTGTACTGAATGTCTGCATATGTTGTATATCTCTACCTGTTACTGTAACTAATTCCAGGTTGCCACTTTTATGGGAGTGTCCGTTCCAGTGGGCTTACCCAGTTACCAAGAACAAACAGAGCCCATGAAATTCCAGGGGGTTCGCAGGCTCAGAGCTCTGATATTGCTGTAGAATTCTCTGTTTTCAGTAGAGTCTGCTTCTATTTGATGTTGCAGCTTGCCTGGATTGAAGCACAGAGAGGGCTGGGTGCGTTACTCAAAATTAGACTGAGTCAGTGGCTGTGCCCCCGGATCTCACATTTTACTGTTATGTGCTCTAACCTCTTGGCCATACTGAGCTCCATATTTGATTTTACCATCACCAGGCATTAGATTACACTCCCTATTAAGGAAATTGTAGAGTCCAGTGTGGAGGTATTTAACTTCTGAGCATTATTTAGCTGAAGTCTGGTAACCACAAGAATGACACCGATAGGGAACTGACTCATCAAGTAGTAAAGAGGCACCGGTGGTGTGACTACTGAATCACATGTGGAGGTTGTGGACATCATATTTCATGTTATACAGTAATCCCAGATGACTCCGGTATGAGACGAGAAGTAAAACCTCATTTGTAATTATGGGTTAGGAATGACCCACAGACTGTCGGAAGTCTGTGACCTCCTGTTCTCAAAAGCTTTGACAGATGCCATCTCTTATTTACACAAGAGTCAGCTGACGTAATAATGTAACAAAAAAAGGCAGAAAACAGCTTGCTTTCACGGTGAGACTTTCCTTTGAGAAGCAAGTACTGCTGTAGTAACAAGTAATTTCAAACTGTTTCTTGCTGAATGAAAAGAATTGACCTAGCCATCATTAGTAATCACTGATAGCATTTCTAGATTTTGTTTTTAAATGGTGGATGTTTGTCCTACCCTTGGGTATGGGGGATGTTGGATTGTGATAGGATATAATACACAGAAGTGGGTAATTACTAGAAATTGTAATTAAGGAGCAAATAAGAGATTTTCTACAGACAAATAGGCTCCTAGACAAGAGACAGCATGGTTTTGTGAAAGGTGGGTCATGTCAAACAAGCCTTATTGAGTTCTTTGACTTGGTTTTGCAAGCAGTGGACAGAGGTCAGGTGGTGGATGTCCTGTATCTGGATTTTTTTTTTTCTTCATTTTCTTTTTTCCCCTTACTTTTTCTTCTGCTCAGCGGGCTGCTCCTTCCACTGAACTCCCCCAGCCCCGCCATCCCAGGGACTTCTTCCCCCACAGCTTGCCTCCTGTGGTGGTAGTTGGCAGCTCCCACCTACCGACAGAATGGATCTGGTTTCTGGGAGAGGGCCCTGTAGCCTGATAGCAGAGCCTGTGAGGGGTCTGTATCATCTTACCCCGCCGTGGACCATTTTCTGCTTTTCCTCCCAATTGGAGGAGTGGACGTACAGTGCCATCCAGATGAGCCTACGCACACTCCCGTGCATAGGAAGCTGACTGCCACTCCTCAGTCCCCCACGTTGTCCCGGCTGCCTGTGCCGCCAGCCACCGCTAGTGGTCGGGCGAATGCCGGGCTGCTGTCTCTCTCTCTCTCTCTCCTCCCCAGTATAAAAAAAAAAAAAAAAAAAAGCTATCCTTCCGATATTTGATCTTCCTCTCCCCAGCCTACCCCTGATACCCAGAGATCGCTCCCGACCCTGGGTCTCCAGCATGGCGGCAGGTGAGGCTTGGTACCTCAGCCATCTGGGCCAGCGTGTATCTGATTTCAGCAAGGCCTTTGATCCTGTGCTGCATAAAGGCTAATTTAAAAAAAAAAAAAGGATATAGGGCCGAGTGGTGGGAACCAAACTGGTCTGAGGAAGGACTGAGAAAGAGGTGGTAAATGGCAAATACTCTGGTCAGGATCAGGGAGGTGGTGAGTGGAATGCTGCAGGGATTGATCCTGGGACCAGTACTTCTCTATATGTGCATCTGCAACACTGGGGAAGGGATTAAGGGAAAAACTCTACCTCTCTGCAGATCTGTAGCAGAGTGGACCTGAAAACAAGATTTGGAATATGAATAGCAGAGATTGGAGAAGTGGTCTATGATCTGGCGGCTAAACTTCAATACAGTCAACTTCACTGTACACGGACAGTGGTAATTCAAAAACACATTACTGGATTTGGCACAGGGTTGGGGGGATTAGCCAGACCTAAGAAAGGGATGTAGGCATCCTCATCAGGGATGGTCTCAGGTCTACAACCCAATGCAGTAGGACATATGGAAAGGCCAGTAGGATGTTGGGATGCAGATGAAGGGGTTTCAGTAGTAGGAGGAGAGGGGTAAGGTGCCATTGTTCCTCAATACCACCTCATTAGTCTCTCCTTGCCCCATTATAGCCCTTATCCCCCCCACCCTGCCACCTTTTTCTCTTCTATCACTCCTTTCCCATTTATTTTTCAACAAATGCCTCAGGCTGCATCTTCATCCTCCCCCTCTCATCCCGGTTTCTCTGCCACCCCCGGGCGCCTGACCCTATCCATCCCTTGTGGGCACGTGCGTCCTAGCTGTGTTCACCATTTTGCTATAGCTGCCTCTGTTAACTACCTACACTTCTCCTCCTCCTCTACACCTTACTCGTCTATAATTGACCCCTTTCAATAGCACTGTTGTACATGACTTGTTTACTGTTATTTCACTGTTGTTTCCTTGTTTGTTATTTCTGACGTGGAACCTTTGTAAAAGAGCCTTGGCTCAAAGGTACTTGTAATCCTAGAATAAATAAATAAAATAAATAAATCCCTGTGAGGCCACACCTGGAGAAGTGTGGGCAGTTCTGAGACCCACATCTGAAAACGGATGTGAACGATATAGACGGTCCAAAGATGAGCAGTGAAAAAGATGAAGGGCCAGCAGGGGAAACTTCATGAAGAAGAGTTGAACAGCCTGAACTTGTACTCTTTGGATGTCCGAAGAGAAAAGGGCAACATGATAGAAAGATTCCAGTTCTTGAGAGAAGTCGGTAGGATTGTTTGTCCGGACATGTTCAAGCAGTGGTGGTCGTGGGGGTGGGTGGGAGGGTCAACAACCAGCGAGCTTGAATACAAATCGAGCAGGTGAGATTCAGAAAAAAATGTGAGAAAGTACTTCTTTACAAAGAGAGTGGTGGGCAAGTTCAACTGCTTGCCCATAGGGGTGATCGGTGCTAAGACACACTGGTTTTAAGAGAGGGTAAGGCAGATGCAAGGAATAAGTGAAGAAGAAAGCAGAGGGGAGAAGTGGGGGTGTGGGAGAAAGGGCACTGTGCCTAACCCCTACCTAACAGTAGGTTGGTATGGCGCAGGTTAGGGTATTAAGTAGACTCTGTTGATCACTGTTTTTTTTTTCCTGCCTGCAACTTTGTCTGTTTCTGTATCATTCTATCAAGTTATCGTGATGTGACATCCCTGTCTGGGACAGTCATCAGACACCTGTGATTGCTTTCACCCTTTTCTCCTTGGTCTTCCTCCTCCCGCTGGTACTGCAGCCTGCCCTGACTCATGTGGAAGAAATAGGGATACAGTATAGTTTGAGTAGTCTAATGAAGAGTTGTAGAAAGCAGCTATGGTGATAACTAGGTCTAAGAAGGTAGTAGATGTCAAGTCCATGCCACGGAGCCAATTGAATTAATTTATGAAAAGGAATTTTTGCTGGAAGTCGCGGACTTTATTTATTTATTTTTATTTATTAAATTTTGGTGACCGGGTAGGCCCACTGAGCCCCGAAGGTCCCTTTATCAAGGGCGACCTGGGATAACAATACAAGTTATAAGAATGAACAAGGACATAAGGAACATTTGAGGCATTGTGAGTTACTTCATGAGGTGGTTACAGTAAAGAAAAATAATGGATACAGGCATGGTAAAAGAAAAGCAGTGGATACAGGCATGGCTTACAGGCACGGTAAAAGAAAAGCAGTGGGTACAGGCATGGTTATCATCATGACATGTAAGCAATTGGTAGTACTTTGCATATAGTTTATTCAGGGGTTACACGTGGCCTCTGGCGAGCAGTCTGTATAAGGCAGGTAGTAGGAAGGTTAAGCTAGGAGACGGGATTTGGAGAGGAGGGGAGTACCTTAGGAGCTTTAAGTGCCATGACAGTGTCATGCGCTTGAGGTCAGCAGATGGGACTTAAGCCTGGTGCGGAAGTTCATGAGTGGGGAGGAGGCCTGGACCTGGGCAGGGAGCTTGTTCCATTGGCAGGCTGCTTGGGAGGAAAAGGATCTTCCGCCAGCGTTTGTCCTTACCCTAGGGACTTCTAATAGCGTTCTATCTGAGGTCCTTAGGTTCCTTGGGTTGTGTTTGAAGGTTATGGTCCCGGCAATGCTTGGCGGAGCGTGGGGTTTGAGAAGCTTGTAGGCCTGGACAAGCAAGGGGTGTTGGAGGTGGGCGACCAATATGGGCAAGCGAAGATTGGCCAAAGTGTCACAGTGGTGACGTCTCGGGTGGTCTAAGGTTGCAAAATGAGCTATTTTATTATATAGGGTTTGCATCCTGGTAATCTCTTGTTTAGCCATGCCCTGTATAATAGGGGCCACAAAGGTCAGGTTGGGTAGAAGGACACTGGTAGCTATGGAGAGCCTGGCTTCAGGGATGATTTGGTCTCTGAGACGGCACAGGGTGCCAAGTTTCCGATGTAGGGTCCTGGTGACCTGGTCCACATGTTCCTTGTATGTGATATTCTGATCCAGCGTGAGGCCTAAGTATTTAAGGGAGGGGACTACGTTAATGGCTTTAATAGAGAGTGAGGTTAAGGAGAGGGATGAGGACCTGTCAAATCCCAGGGATCTTGGCCCGAATAGCAATGCCTTGGTCTTGTCGGTATTTAGTTCCATTCTGTTCTTACATAGCCAAGTCTCTAGTGAAGTGAGATCCTTTTGGAGTAGAGGGCCTAGGGCAACCACATCACACAGGGGTCGGAAGATGACAGTATCATCAGCGTACTGCACAACCAAGCTCTCCCCGCAGTGGGTATGCAGGTCGTTGGTAAACAAGGAAAACAGAAGGGGGCCTAGAATTGACTTTGTCATCGAACTGGTGCTGGAGTTGCCCAGATGGATTATTCTGTGTGACTTCAATGCCTGGGTCGACAATTAACTCTTGCAGTTTGGTCAAGACTTCCTCCAACTAATGTGTTAATTGGGCCTGACACAGGTTGTTACCTCTGCAACCCATAATACACGGCCACTTATTGGACCTCGTCTTCCTGCTGGGAATGGAGATCTTTGACCTTATGGTGGAGCCGGTCATTTGATCGGACCACCATTCTGTGAGGTTCTCATTCAAGGCCCCACTAATAGACCTTCCCCTACAGCAGGGCTGTCCAACCCATGGCTTGTGAGCAACATGTGGCTCGCCAAGCCGTCTTATGTTGCTTGCGAAGGTCTTGGTAAAAATCACGGTGTATGTGCCTACAGTTTTTTCATTTGCATTTTCAGTCAGATCTTATCATCACTATCTTTATCAGTGCTGAATTTCTGCTGTCTCTGCAGCTTTCTGACTGCGCTTTAAACGTACTGCATTGTCAGGTATGTGGCAGTGGCAGTTAACAGGTGTTAATTTTAAGCTGCTCTGTTGCTGATCATTGTCGATTTGCAGTCCGTTCGCATCTAAGGCTGTACTTTGTGGTCCGATTTGCTGACTAGCACCCCCATGGATGTTCTACCAATCTCTCCCACTGAATTTCTGGGAAACAGAGATAATTAAAATATTATCAGCTGTAATGCGGCTGAATGCAGTCTGATTTGCTGACATAATTAAATTGGATTCATGCTCACGCAGATGTGCTGGAAAGGCAGGTTGCTAATTTTTTGCTACAGATAAACCCACACCGTAGCTCACTAGCTGACAGCACATGCTGAGACGCTGTTTTGACAAATTGTCTGAGCTACGCAGCTACGGCCGGCTGTATTACTTGACCTGCTGTGCAGCTTCTTCTATTCACACAGCTCCCGACTTTGCTAAATGCCAAAGTCTCACTAAGTGAGCATTGTCATTCTTTCTCACTGTCATTTCTGCTGCTAAACTGTACTGCTGCTGAGTGCACATATGTTCTTGTGGCTGTTGTTTAAAAGTACAAGTGCTGCTGCTGCTGCTGCGCTTTTGTATTTCTGACTTGCCCGTTTTTAAAACTTGTTTGGCTGGTTGTTATAAATAATTTCAGCTGCTAAGCGCACATATGTTAGTGTGGCTGTTTTTAAAGGACAAGTACTGCTGCTGAGCTTTTATATCTTTTTACGTATATTTATATGTTTATTGTGGCTTAAATAAAGATTTTAAAATAAACTGTTTTTAAAATACTTGATAAAATATCACTCAATATTGTCTACTGCTGTCATTATTTTAACTACAAATCATTCTAAATATGTGAGAATATGGTAAATGTGGGCATGGTAAGTGATGCACGCAGGGAATGGCATGGGCCATATGTTGTTACTCTTGCCTCACTCAGAAATTAAAATGTTGCTGCTGACCCCAAAAAGACTGGACACCCCTGCTGTACAGAGATGGTACAATACTGCCCTCTAAGGGGTTTGACCCCCCAGGGTCTGGTGGCTGTGCTGAACCTATCTGGTGTGATGAGTGTGTGCGAGGAGCCGGGGGAATTGGTTCTGACCTATAATACGGTTATTACCAAAGCCCCCAACTCTAGCGCACCTGTCCGTGTTCGACCCCTCATCTCACACCCAAGATCACCCCCAGTTTGATGGGTTTCTCGGGAAGATGAAGATGGAGGATTGAAGATTGAAGTGACGCTGGCAGAGGTGTGGTTTGGGGGAGGACACACTTATTTTGATGTCTAATCATAGAGATTGCTAATTGATAATCTCCTGTAAGAAGGCAGAATTCCTGTTCAAGGAGATTGCTGCCGCAACTAACAGACTGGCTCTGCTCTTCTGCACTGTTGATAGGCTGTGTAATCCTGTCTGTCTTCAGTCCGAGGGAGCTTTTTCGCCATTGAGGTGTGATGAGTTTGCTCTGTTCTTTGCTAATAAGATTGCCTCCATCAGATCAGAAATCCAGTCAGTGCCCTTTAATGGGGTGTGCAGTGACGGGCCTGAGGTCACAGGCATTGTCTGTCTGGTCAGACTTTGACCAGTTGGCAGTCATGGGTGTTTTGAAGGTTGTCCAGGAGCTACGGCCAACCTACTGTAGTTTGGATCTGAGACCAACACACCTCCTAGTGGGGTGTATTGATGTCATCGGCCCGGTCCTAGCCAGGATAGTCCGGTGTTCCTTAGTGACAGGGGTCTTTCCTGGTCCCTTGAAGGAGGCGATGGTAAGGCTACTTCTGAAAAAAGCTTAATTGGACCCAGATGGCCTGGCCAACTACAGACCTGTCTCTGACCTTCCCTTTTTGTGGGCAAGGTTATTGAGAAGGTGGTGGCCATTCAACTGGAGACCTATTTATCAACTCACATCTGCAAACCACTCCAGTAGGGTTTCAGGAAAAGGTACAGTACTGAGACTGCCCTTAATGATCTCCTGGCGGCGAGGGATCAAGGTAGATGTTCCATCCTTATTCTTCTCAATCTCTCAGCGGCATTTGATGCTGTGAACCATGGGGTGCTGATGGAGCGCCTGTGGGTTTGTTATGGGCTGGCTGGTACAGTCCTAAACTGGTTTCAATCTTTCGTGACTGGCAGGACGCAGCAGTTGGTGTCTGGGATTCTTTTCCTCTGCACCTTTTCCCTTGCCATGTGGGGTCCCGCAGGACTACATTTTCTGCCCCATGGTGTTCACGGTGTGTATGTTACCACTAGGGGACGTTATAAGATGGTATGGACTGAGTTTTCACTGCTGTGCAGATGATATTCAGCTATACATGTCTTTTGTGTCTGAGCAGCAAGAGACTGTCTCGGTATTCAGTCGTTGCCTTGCTGAGATCCAAGACTGGATGAGGGCCAACTGGTTGAGGTTGATTCCAGAGAAGACTGAGGTACTGGTTGTGGAAGTTGGTTGCCTGGGGTTGAGAGTGCAATCTGGTCAGGTCTCAGGGCTGAGACTAGGGGACTCCCAGTTGCTCATCTCTGATCGGGTAAAGAACCTTGGCATTGTTTTGGACTGTGGCCTGACACCTAAATTACAGGAGTTTGTCGTGATCCAGACCTCGTTTTACCATCTGAGAAACATTGTCAGAATCAAACATCTGATATCCCTGGGTGATCTGCCAACACTATTCCATGCCTTTGTGACTTTGCGCATTGATTACTGCAGCGCCCTGTTCCTGGGGCTGTCGGGGGGGGGGGGTTGATTTTCGCCGCCCGCAGCTAGTGTAGAATGCAGCAGCCAGGTTGTTGACCAGCCTATCTATGTCATGTCAAATTACACCTGTGCTGCGTGTTCAGCACTTGTTGCCAGTTAGATGGCTGATCCCCTTCAAGGTCAGTTTGTTGACCTGTAAGGCCCTGCACGGCCAGGGGCCCGGCTACCTGCAAGATCTCCTATGACCCTATCCCCCCTCCTGCCCCTTTGCTCAGCAGACAAGGGATTGTTGGAGGTTCCTAGGGTTTCTCTTAAAACATCGGGTGCATGTGCTTTTTCTTTTGTGGCACCAGCTCCTCCTTCCCTCGTCATATGTGAGAGATCCCCACATTGGATGCATTCAGATGGGAGCTGAAAACATTTTTATTTAAGCAGGGTTTCCCGTTTTTTTTTTTTTTTTTTACTTTTTTTATCCCACCTATACTGACCTCTCAGTCCACTCCTTCGGACCGATCAACCCTCCAGACCACCATCATTGAGTGTGCCCCTAGAGTGCCTGGCCTCTCCATTTATTTCCTTGATGCCTGGATATCCCCCCTGGGTGGGGCGAGGGAGGGCTCCACTTCCTCATCCTTTATCCAGAGGAGGGCTGGCACAGTGGGGTCTGCTCATAGAGTGGTGTCTATGTGGCATGGATTGGTCCTCATCTGGGACCGAAGAGGGGCCTTTTTCCGTTTTCTGTGTTCCCCCACCTCCCCTGAAGATGCTGGCTCAGGTAGGCTGACTCACGCCGCTACCAAGTGCCATACGGCGTCCTCCCTTCCCCGATTCCAATGCCATGGGAGCCTCCAAAGCCCCGAAAGTCGTTGTTCCCATCGACCCTCAGGGGTGTCGGGTGTGTGAAGCACCCCTAGGAACCCACCCCGAAGAAGGAGAGCATCCGTTGGGACACTTGATCCTCCTTCCCCCTGCTGACCTCTGATGACCCGAGTTTGTTCCCGAACCTGGGTCTCCGGCGTGGTGTGAGATGTGGCATCCAGTGCCTCAACCCTCAGTGCCACCGGGCCGGCGGGTTTCCCTTTTAATTAGATCAGTTGACCTAATTAGTAAATAAGAGAGAATTATTTATTGATATGTTATGTATTAGTATATGTATTAGTATGTTAATGTTTTTAGAAATTTGTTTTGTGTACAGCTCCTTGAGTCCAAATGAGAATGTGCATTATACTAATTAAAATATAAAGGAATGAATGGTAGCACAGTATAATAATATAAAGGAAATTAGGAAAAATACAAAAACTGAATACAGTATGTGTACAAATTGGTCACATAACTGGAGAATTCTAGTAAACAGCAGTGTTTACCTAAAAAAGATTAAGGGGTCTTTTTGCATCATATTTCTAGTTGAAAAACAACATTTTATGGTTGCTTACCTTCTTTAAAATCCACTGATGTTGCTAGTTGTTTTATCTGCTTCTTTTCTGAGTGGAACTGAAATTCATGCTAATTGTATAATTATACCCAACCTTGTTTTATTTCAAATCCTTGATCTAGTCTTACTGCATATTTCTAACAGCATGATTCCAGTAGTAATGCCGTACCAAAACTGCATCATCTGCATGCTGACATGTTGTCGTGGAGATACAGAATGGTGCAGTGGAATCGAAACTCCATTCTAATGTTGCTCTATGGTGATGCTCTCTCTAGTCTTCTAACATAAGATTTGTTTTCTCCACTGAAGAGAACAGTCGCCTCGGAACTCTCTCCAAGTTCCTTGGTGAAGTCTTTTGTTTTTAATTTATAAAAACTCATCTCATTTTTCCTATTTAATTTTTTATATTTGCATTTAAGAGGTTACTTTATCTAACTTATGATATTTTAGTGGTATTCTCTGGTTTCCTCAAACAAGAGAAAAGTGGTTTTGCAGTTCCTGTTTAGACGTGGTAACGGTTATGGTTAAAGAATTGCTTATTTTATGAGTTTTATTCAGTGGTTTACAAGGAACAGACGAGAC
Source organism: Neoceratodus forsteri (assembly GCA_016271365.2). NCBI lineage: Eukaryota > Metazoa > Chordata > Ceratodontiformes > Ceratodontidae > Neoceratodus > Neoceratodus forsteri. The sequence goes on from JADMNL010000022.1 coordinate 495,986,551, forward strand.
ATTTTGGCAATATTTAGTCGAGCAGCATGACTGAAAAAACGTAAGGAAAGGACGGGGCCTGTAGGATTTAAAAATTGTGAAGCTTGTCACAAGATCTTGGCAAAGGCAGACCACCACAGTCTGCGTTTTGATTGTTTTGGCCCCTGACCAGGACTATCTAAATTGTGATTTGTGTAAACTTTTTTTGCCCTAAATCACAAAAGAAAAGTGCAAAACCTGGAGAGTCCAAGTCTGCCACTTAGTAACCTAGCAGCTCTCCTTAAAGAAAGATGGTGGGAAGCACACATCTTCAGGTACCCGTGCACAGAGCAAATCTGTGGTGACAGAAAAGCAGTAGTCTGTGATCAGAGACAGGTGAAGCTGGGAGGAAAGCACGAGCTGAGCTGGCAGCTGACTGTAGTCGGCTCTGTGGGACCAGTGCAGGTAGTATCAACAAACTTCAATTTTCATACACTTTATTAAATTGATAAATTTCACTGACATGCAGCAGTTTTAAAACTTCGTCAGGGAGTACAATGTCTAGTAAACCGAACATGCTTATGTTTCGTTGGGTGAAACCTCACCTTCTTCAGAGCGTAAGCCTGCCTCCATTTTCCCATTCTTTAAATCGGGCATCTCCTGGGTGGGTTACTGTGACGTACAGCATAACGTGCAATATAAATAACAAAAAATGACATAAAAGACCACCACCACTAAAATCAGTGTGCTAAATACAGTACAGATTTATGCGTATTGTGCAGAAAGTGCAAGGAATGCTATACATGTGGGATCCCAGCCAAAGAACACTGAAGGGAATGGACCACGAAAGGCACAAACCAGCATTAAGGCTTGAATGTCCTTTAGAAAAACAGGGGACCGAATCCCAGCTATTACATACTAAAATGTTAGCAGAATAGGCCTAACGGTCTTTCGTGTCTGCTCGTTTGGTCAGTCCCCAACCTGGGTGCTGACCTTGCTGTCCCCCTCGCCTTCTCTGGCTTCTCCCTTCCCAGTTCCGGATATTCTTGCTGCATAGGATTTTGCTTCCAGAACCCTTCCCCTGTACCTGTCCCACCCCCTCTTGAACCCCTCCACTCTCTCTGCCTCCACCAGCCCCCTAGGCAGTGCATTCCATGGCTCCACCACCCTCTCAGTGAAGTAGCACCTCCTCCTTTCTCCCCTGAATCTTCCCTCTCCAGCTTCCAGCCATGCCCTCTAGTGGCCCCTTCCTCCTTCCTTTGAAGCACCCCGACTGTTCCTCCCTATTTACCCTCTTCATGTACCTAAAGACCTCTATCATGTCCCCTGGTCCCTTCTCTCTTCCAATGTGTACATATTTAGCTCTTGAGCCTCTCCTCTTAGGTCCTGTCCCCAAGCCCCAAATCATTTTGGTTGCCCTCCTCTGGACCCTCTCCAGGAGGTTAATGTCCCGCTTTAAGTGTGGCCTCCAAACTGCACGCAGTACTCAAAGTGCAGCCTCACCAAGCAGTTATACAGAGGAGTATCACTTCCTCCTTCTGGAGGTGATCCCCTAGCGATGCATCCCAGCATCCTGTTGGCCTTGGCTGCTGCCCTCCTACAAGTCTCAGAGTTGTTCATCTTGACATCCACCACCACCCCAGGTCCCTCTCAGCCATCGAGACTTGTAGCATCCCCCAGGGTGTACACTTGACCTGGGTTTCTGGCCTCCAGGTGGAGTACCTTGCATTTCCCTGCATTGAACCTCAGCTTCCACTTTCTAGACCATCTTTCCAGAGCCTCCAGGTCCCCCTGTAGGGCCACCCTCCCCTCCTCCCCATCCACCACCGCCCCCAGTTTCGAGTCATCTGCAAAGAGACTCATCTCACTCCTGATTCCTGTCCTTATGTCCGATACGTAGGCGTTGAACAGAAGGGGCCCAAGGACTGATCCCTGTGGGACCCCACTAATGACCCTCCTTGGGGATGAGACTATCCCCCCAACTACGACCCTCTGGGTCCGGTCCTGGAGCCAATTGCCTATCCATCTGATCATCTGGTTCCCCACCCCCATTTCTCCCAGCTTATCCAACAGGCCCACGTGAGGAACAGAGTCAAATGCCTTGCTGAAGTCTAGAAAGAGGACATCCACTGGTCTACCCAGGTCCAAGGCACTTGTCACCCAGTCATAGAACTCCACCAGGTTTGTCTGACACGATTTCCCCGGGATGAATCCATGCTGTCTATCGTCCAGACACCCTGACTTATCCAGGTCCCCCAGCCTCTCCTTGACAATGCCCTCCATCACCTTGCCCACCACCGAGGTCAGGCTGACAGGCCTGTAGTTCCCTGCCACCTCCCTTGATCCCCCTTGTGGATAGGCACTATATGCGCCACCTTCCAGTCTTGGGGCACCCACCCTGTCCTCAGAGAGATGGTGAAAAGCTGTGCCAGGGGTTTTGCCAGGACATCTGCAAGTTCCTTCAGCACTCTGGGATGTAATTTATCCGGCCCCGGTGCTTTCTCCGTCTTAAGGGAGCTGAGGGCTTCCCTCACTCTCTCTGCTGTGATTTCCACTTCTGGTACCCCTTCTCCCTGCTTAGCCCCCCCCACCTGCCAGTGATGCCTCCCCCTCTCCCCAGACCTGCCGATCGGTAAGGGTCCCCCCTCCTCAGTATCTCTGTCTCCTCCCATGTATGATGCAGCACCCCCATTTTCCCTGGTGAAAACTGAGGTGAAGTACTCATTTAGTACCTCAGCCTGCTCCCCCGGGTCTTGTGCCCATCTCTCCCTGATTTAATCCTGCTAATCTGCCCTTCACCCTTCGTTTTTCCCCAATGTATCTAAAGAACCCTTGTTCCCTCTCTAATTTCCCTGGCCAGGTTCTGCTCCTTCCTTGCCTTGGCAACCCTCACCACTCTAGTGGCCCTTCTAGCCATCAGCTCGTACTCCCCTCGATCCCTTTCACTCCTTGAGCACTTGAATTGCTTATAGGCTGCTTTCTTTCCCCGCACCACCTCTGGACCTCCCTGGTCCACCAACAGGGTTTTTGGGCCCTACCGCATTTTCGTCTTACTCTTGCACAGGTGCTGGTAGCATCCTGCACCCCTCTCCTGATGATTTCCCACCTACTATCAGCGTCCATGTCTGACCCAATCCCATCCAAATGCTCCTTAAGGATCCTTCCCATTTCCTTAAAATCCGCCCCTCTGAAGTCGGTTACTTCCATCTTTGTGCAGCCTTCTACCCCTCCTAGGTCCAGGCAGAACCAGACCGTGGCATGGTCACTCCCCGCCAATGGGTCCCTTACCTCCAGGCCCCCAATCTGGTCACTGTCTGCCAGGACCACATCCAGTACCCTCGCCTCCCTGGTCGGTTCCCTCACCTGCTGAGTTAGGACCCGCCTTGAAAGACATCCAACAACTCTGTTCCTGGTCACAGAGGATGTCATAGTCTCCCAGTCTGTTCCTGGCATGTTTAAGTCCCCAACACCACCACTGTTCCTCTGCCCAGTCTGCAGTGTCTCCTAACATCTGCCACCAGACTGTCCTCCAGCTCCTCCGCCAGGGCAGGGGTCTATACACCACTCCTTTTTACCCTCTTTCCCCCTTGTTATCAAGGTGACCAAATCGCCTCCACGGTTCCCTCCGCCTCCTCTACTCCCCTATGCCAATGCAGTTTTTGACTATCATTGCTACCCCTCCTCCCTCCCCGTCCTTCCTGAACATAGTGTATCCCTCCAGGTTCAGGTCCCAGTCATGTCTTGCAGTGGCCCAAGTCTCAGTGACTGCCACATCCACTGCCTCAGTTAGCATCGCCTGGAGCTCAGGCATTTTATTGCCAGCTCCTGGCATTTAGCAGGACTACCTTCCACCCTTTCCCTATAGTTCCATTTCCCTGCTCTTGTTCCCATGGGGATTCTGTTTTCCCTGGTCTGCACTTTGCCAGTTGGCCTTTTCTGCAATCCTCCTGGTCCCCAGGGGTGGAGACAGAGTCCCTCCTTTATCGGCTCCCCTTGACAGCCTTTTCTCCCATCCCACCCCTTCACAAGTTTAAACCCCACTTTTCACCAATGAACCCTCTATTTTCAACCTAGGATTCCCTCCCTCCAAATTGAGATGTAGTCTATCTCTAGCATACAGCTCCTTATCCTCCCAGGTCTCCCCCAATCCCCATCAACCCATACCCTCTGGCCTCACACCACCCCTGAGCCACTGGTTTATTTCCCTAATTTTCCTTTTGTGTTCCCCACTAGCCCTTGGCACTGGCAGGATTTCTGAGAAGGAAACTGTGCATCCTATGTCATGACAGACCCTGGCGAGCTCCCTGAATCTTGCCTGTATCTCTAGCTCGCTATTTCCCTCAATGTCATTTGTACCCAGGTGGACCAGTATGTCTGGGGAACCCCCACAATCCTTTGCCAGCTGATATACCTCGTGCTTAGCCCTGTGCACCTGTTAGTCCAGGGAAGCATCTTGTTCTAACTGGCCAGGCTTCTCTCCCTATCCCATTTGATACCCTGATCATAGAATCCCCAGCAGGAGCACTCTGACCACTCCTTCCTCCATTTCCCTTCCATGTCCCTCATCCTTTCTACAGGCCCCTCCACCCAGCTGGCTCCGTGTTCCTCCCCTTCTGGGTGCCACATGCCACCCCTCCTTATTTACCATGGCCACCCCTCCTCCAATCCTATGCTCTCCTCCTCCCGAGTATCCTTCTGTTCCTTGCTAATTCCCCTCACTGCTCACAACTGGTCCTTCTCCCCCATCTGCTAAACTAGCCTGGCTCATCCTCCCTTCCTTCCCTGTCTCCATTTAGTCTTCTCCTTGCTTGTTGTGCTCCCTGGCTTCAACCTCAGCTCCTTTACTGAATCCTCCTTGTACTTCTGGTCCTTCTCCTTTACCTTTCCTCCCAACTGGTCCTTCTCTGCGCTTCCTCCTCTCCCCCTGCCCCTCCTGCTCTGATTCACTGCTCCCCATTCTCCATGCTCCAGGTCCCCCTGTTCTTCCTGCTATCTGGCCCCTGCCTCCTGCCTCCACTCCCTTTCCATCTCTAACTACCCCTGTCATGGCTCATCACCCCCTCATCCTTGAGCAGAAGAGAATTGAGCGGTTACTGAGTGTAAGGTCTGATCCACCTCCCTTGCTTCCTTCTGTCCAGCCCTGGCCATCTGCCTACTTCCTGAGAATGTTGTCCCTCCGTCCACCCTTTGTGAGGGCCCCTGATTACCTGCCTGCTTCCCTTGGTAGTGTCCTTTGCACCCCTCTGCCAGGTTCCCTATATGACTGAGTATTCTCCTGCACTCCTTTCACTATGCCCCCACCCCCGTGCTTGGTGCTATTGATTCTTTTTTTTTTTTTATACATTGTCCCATTGAAAACCAGTCGGGACTGAATGTATGATAGATTGCCAAAAAAAAAAAGCATTACTCAGAAGTTTTCAATAAGTCCTCCTCTTGTTAATGTATCAAGTTCATTTATCTAGTAACATTCACAGTTTTTTTTTTTTTTGTGACTCTCCTCTTGCTAGTTTCAGCACTCGTTCAATCCCTTGGAACCTCAGGGTTGTACAAGGCCCAATGATTTGCTTGTTCATAGTGTCCTGCAATAGCATACGTTTCATTACCACTCCCTATGGCTTGTTTGTGCTTTCCAGTACGGGTCTTCAAAGCCCAGTTAGTTTGTCCCACATATGCCAACAACATAGGCACCATAATACATCTATAACTCCCTCCGTTTTGCAGTTAATGAACTCTTTTATTTTAGTTTGAGTTCTTTTCTTGAAATGCCTAAAAGTAGTGCTATCCTTCATATTATTGCAGTGTGTGGCTTTTGGGGGAATTCAGGTAGCCAACTGGCTCTTGTGTCTCCTGGAGTCTTGAATGGCTATGCATAACTTCATCTTTGATATTTCTACTCCTCCTGAAACTGACAAGGGGCTGTCAAAACTTCCCAGTGACAACGCACTGTTTTTTTATATCCTTTGATAAATGGGTTGTAAGTTGTAACACATGTCGCTTGGCTCTCGCCCTCTTTTCTCTTGACTGTATCAAGTTCCCCCGTGGCATGTATGCCACTTTTTCCATATGCACTTTATACAGTGTGGGGGTCATAACTTCGCGGAATCAACCTGTTGCCTAAATCCATTGCTGGTTTTTTTTTTAGTTCTGTTTCAGTGTTTTTCTCTTCATCCTTTTCTGGCTTTTAGGAATATTTTACTTTAAACTTTCTAAATGGTAACTGTTTGCTTCCAACAGCATGTTACTTGACACTGGTTTTCTATAAACCGTAGTTTCCAATCTGCCAGACTTTTTTTGTTATACAGAGATCAAAAAATATAGTCACGGAGTCTGCTCTGCCGCTGAATTTAAAGTTTGTCACTTGAATTCAAGTAGCAGAGGAATCTCTTCTAGTCAGGGGTGTTCAAATGAAAACCTTTACGACTTGCCCATCCATGACTGTAGCAGAATTTTCACTTGCCCCTATTCATTACAATGAAATTAGCTCTTTGTACTTGCCCTTCAGGGAAATTTACTTGCCCTGGACAGGGAGCAATAGAATTTGTACACCCATGCTCATAGTCTTGCATTGTTCCATCCCGTAAAAGCAGACAGTTGTTTGTGTTGATGCCAAAGCATTATATTGCTTGTGAAACTGTTATTTGCATTGAAAATGTACTTTTTTTTTTTTTTTTTGCAAAGACCAGCGTATAAACAGGTCAGACTTGGGGCAGATGTGGTCTCCGTGGTGGTACATGTTGTTTGTAATACTGTAGAATAGGTTATAGTTGATGTAAAATAATTATAGTTATATTTGCTTAAATGATAATTGTGCTAAAATAAAATGACACTAATTGGCCAAAATTGTATATTTTCAATGGGCATAAATTAGGAGCTATTTGCAGTGTGTGAAATTAAATTTGCACAGTTGCGGCTGATGAGTGCCATGCGCGAAATGTAACTTGCACACAAATAAACAGTACTACAGTATTTATTATTAAATGTAAAATGATTAGGTGTTATCTCACACATCTCCCAACAGACAAACCTGCCAAGCCATCATTCAGCTCAGAGAAAGAGCATGGGTGTCTGATTGGGGGAACCCTGAATGCGAAGGATAGTAAAAAGAAAAAAAAGCTACAGATGCTCTGGTGCCATCAACACCAGCTAAGGGAAAAAAGAAAAAAAAAAAGAGAAAAACATCTGACTGCATCTCCCTCCAAAAGTGACCAGGAGCCAGCAGCAGTAGAACAAAGAGCTGTGCTCTCAGCACAGGACATTACAAAAAATATGGCAGTTTTTCCCAGGCCTTTCCAACCATGGGAGACCTTGCCAGTATTCCTGCCACCTCTCCCCAGTCTCAGGCAGTTGTTTTTTTTGAACCTGTGCTGTAGGAGGAAGAGGATGAAGGGGAACTGATGGAACTGGAGACGACCCCTAAACCTGACTTTGGTTCTCCTCCACGCCATGAGGATTTTTACCTTGATATTTCTCTTTTATAAGGCATGTGGTTGAGACTCAGACTCTGGATATCGTCTCCATTGAGACTAAGACTGAGGAGGATATAGAAGAGGCAGAATTTAGGATTATGCTGGGACTGTCCTCCTCTGAAAGGCTCACAGTACCCATTCACAAATCCCTCAAAAAAGCCACTAGCAAGATTTTGGAGTATCCAAATTCAGCTCCTGGCATCGACAAAAGTGGAAAAGAAATGTCAAGTAGAGAAGCAGGGGTTAGATATTACATTCCCACCCTGATCATGAATGAGCCTTTGAGAAATCTAAAGCATTACTAGCTTCCATGCCTCTGGAAAAGGATTCCAGAAAGTTGGATTATATGACAAGAAAGGTGTACACACCAGCCACGCTGCAGTTAAGCCAGGTGTTTCACATGTCATTCGCTGTACAATATCAAGCCCTGTGGAGTACTGTGCAAGCGCTAAGCGAAATGTTGGGGCCCCTCCTGTTCAACGCCTATGTCTCTGACATAAGGAAGAGTATCAGGAGTGAGATGAGTCTCTTTGCGGATCACTGAAAACTGGGGGTGGTGGTGGATGGGGAGGAGGGGAGGGTGGCCCTACAGGGGGATCTATAGGCTCTGGAAAGGTAGTCTAGAAAGTGGAAGTTGAGGTTCAGTGCAGGGAAATGCAAGATACTGCACCTGAGAGCCAGAAACCCGGGCCAACTGTACACCCTTGGGGGGGGGGGGGAATGCTACAAGTCTCGACGGTTGAGAGGGACCGGGGGGTTGTGGTGGATGTCAAGATGAATGACTCGGACACTTGTAGGAGGGCAGCGGCAAAGGCCAACAGGATGCTGGGATGCATCGGTAGGGGGATCACTTCCAGAAGGAGGGAAGTGATACTCCCACTGTATAACTGCTTGGTGAGGCCGCACCTAGAGTACTGCGTGCAGTTTTGGAGGCCACATTTAAAGAGGGACATTGAACTCCTGGAGAGGGTCTAGAGGAGGGCAACCTAAAATGATTTGGGGCTTGGGGACAGGACCTATGGGGAGAGGCTTGAAGAGCTAATATGTACACATTGGAAGAGAGAAGGGACCGGGGACTATGATAGAGGTCTTCAGGTACATCAAGGGGGTAAATAGGGGAGAAGCATTCGGGGTGCTCCGAAGGAAGGGGGGCAACTAGAGGGCATGGGTGGAAGCTGGATGGGGGAGATTTCAGGGGAGAAAGGAGGAGGTGCTACTTCAGTGAGAGGGTGGTGGAGCTATGGAATGCGCTGCCCAGGGGGCTGGTAGAGGCAGACACGGTGGAGGGGTTCAAGAGGGAGTGGGATAGGTATAGGGGAAGGGTTCTGGAAGCAAAATCCAATGCAGTGAGAATATCCAGGACTGGGAAGGGAGAAGCCAGAGAGGAAGGGGGGGGGGCAGCAAGGTCAGCTTCCAGGGTGGGGGCTGACCAAACGAGCAGACACGAAAGACTGTTAAGCCTATTCTGCTGGCATTTTAGTATGTTAGTAAATGGTCAGTGATCTAGCAGAAACTGCAGATTCACTGGAAGTCACCAAATATCAGTTTTGCATGGCTAGGGATGCAAATGACATGGCCTCAAGGGTACTAGCACATGCAGTAGCTCTGAGGAGGTTTACCCAGCTGAGGACAACCATCCTGTCAGAGGGCACAAAAAACAAAGGCTGTGGACCTCCCGTTCAAGGGACCCTCCCTCTTTGGAGATGAAACAGAAGCCTACAAGAAAACGGTTGAACAAAAAACAACCTACAGGAATTTGACTCAAAAGGAAAGAGCTGATGTTTTCCTTCCAAGTCATATGAAAGGGGAGGTAGGGGTTGGGCTGATCCGTGCCCGCTTTCTGCCTTTGAGGACTTTGGCTGGTGTACTGCTGTGCAGGGCTATTTAAAGGCCCCTCTCCATTTTCTTCTGGGTTGCCGGTCTGTCACAGCTGCTCCCCCATTGGCTTTCTCTGTGGAGGCAGGTGCAGCTGAGTTCTGATTGGCTCAGTTCATGAGCCTCTCAAGCCATGCTCCTCCTCTATTCCCCCGGTGTCTGTAACTCCTCTCTTGCACTGGAGGGGCCAGTCCATGCCCACTTCCCGCCTTTGAGGACTGCAACTGGTATACTGCTGTGCAGTGCTATTTAAAAGCCCCTCTCCGTTTCTTCCTGGTTGCTGGTCTGTCCTGGCAGCTCTCCGGTTGGCTGTCTCTGTGGAGGAAGAGAGTCTGAGTTCTGATTGGCTCAGTTCACGAGCCTCTCAAGTCGTGCTCCTCCTCCAATTTCCTCCAGTGTCTGTAGCTCCTCTCTTGCGCTGGCGGGGCCAATCCGTGCCTGCTTCACGCCTTATGAAACACTCCACGGAAAATACCCAAGATTCAGGTTAGGAACAGTGTATCAGTTTGCCACACAGCTTTTTGCCCTAACCTCTGCTCCAAGGGCATTCACAAAGACTGGCTAGTCACAGGAAGGACAACACAAGAGGCACTAAGCTCCACTGCAGTGGTAAGAGACACCCTGGGGAAAGCCTGGGCTTCCTTTTTTTTTTTTGTTTGTTTGTTTGTAAATGCATGTATTTATTCTTCTTGGGTTGGCTAGGGGTTATACCCAAGATTGGTCTGCTGGGTCCTTGCAAGGATTCCAGACTTATGCTTGCTTATCCAAGGGATGTTTTTCTGTTGTGTAATTTCCCCTGTAGCTCTCTCTCGATGGAGGTGGATGTGCAGTGACCTTCCTGGCCCTGATGTGCAGATGTTCGCTGCCTCTGCCAGGCTGGTCCCAAGCTCAACAAAACCCTAAGTGTCACTAGGGATCAGTATGGTGCTGGGTGCCTGATCCCCTCCCTCCCTGGAGAGGGTGAGCAGTCTGATGGATGCTCAGCCCACCCCCCGCCATCCCTTCTAACAGCCCTGTGTTCGCTCCTGAACCCAGGTTGTCGTTGCAGGTTGTAGCACTACTGCTGCATCGGGGGCTGGCCTAAGCTCAGCTTTCTTTCTTTATAAAACATTTTTCCCCTGCATCTTAGCTGTGTATGCGGAGGCACGCCACGTCTCAAGGTACCCTCCCACTATGTGCCACCCTCTGCAGACCACCAGACCTCCACCTGGTGGCAGCAGGACTATGTGGGGGGGGGCAGCAACCACCCGAGGAGCGGAGAGCTGCCTGTTGGCTGTTCAGTCCTGCTCCCACCCTCATGCCGGTTCCCCGACGACCCAAGTCCGCTCCCGAACACGGGTCGCAGGCATAGCGCGAGGTAAGGTGTCCAGCGCCTCAGCCCTCTGCGCCACTGGGCCGGCAAGCCTGGGCTTTCTGCTGAACATAGAAGAGTCCCAGCTGGACCCCAGCCAAGTGCTGGTTTTTATAGCAGTAGAGTTGGACTCTACCCGGGGGGGGGGGGAGCATTCTTGCCACAAGCAAGACTGGAAAGCTTGTTACCCTCTGCAACATCTTGCAAGCCAAGACCAGCAAGGGACTTCTTGCACTGCAAGGGCACTTGTCGGCAGTAACACCTTTGGTACCCTAGGCCCACTTGCAGATCATAGATGTTTACTACCACTTAAGGCACTGGCATCAAAGGTGAACGCCACTAAGCCAACTGGTACCAGTCACAATCAGCCTGGTTAGAGCTCAGGATTGGTGAAATGAAGTGGATAGTCTTAGGGAAGGAATCCCATTCCAAAAAGTATCCACAACACCTCTCTGACAACAGATGTCACCATACTAGGATGGGGAGGTCATCTGGATGATCACACAGTGAGTGGAGTATAGTCTCCACAAGAGCAGAAGGAGCATATAAACCTGCTGGAGCTCAGGGCTGTACTCCTGTCTGTACAGCACTTCCCAGCCAGCTGCCAGGAAAAGACAATGTTCTGGCAAGCTCACTAAGTCAGGCAAACCACGCGTGTTCACTGGGGCACCAGGTGGTTCAAACCTTATTCAGGAGATTGGGTGTACCAGAAGTGGACTTGTTTACCTCATAGGATAATCACAAGTTACCATTGTTCTGCTGCAGGCCATCCTACAAGGAAACACTACCCCAGGACGCATTGACTCTCATTTGGGAGGAACGGTACCTCTGTGCACTCCCCCATTTACTAGAAAGTGCTCTGGAAATACAATAGTGATTCTGGTGGCACCACGTTGGGCAAGGCAGCCATGGGTCTCTCCTCGACTACCCCTGCTTGACAGGAATCCCATCTCTCACCCCAGGAGATGATACCTCCTTTTTTTTTTTTCTCTTTAACTCTACTTTATTCCGGTAAGAAAATAATTCATACAGGTCCTACATAGTAACATATGTTTTATACAGGCATACAGCATATTTCCTGTTTTACATTTATATTGTATATGGTCTTTACTAGACCTGTCTGCATAAATCTTCATTTCTGTGCTGATTCTCTGTTCGTTCAATCTACAGTGAAGCCAGCTGCAATGTAGGGCGGTAGTAAGTTGTAGTAAATGACACGTCACAAAATACTGCAGTAAAAAAGGTCTTAATTGCCTTTGAATTACTTTGTTCCCTGACGCATACTGCAGCATTTAGTGCTATACTGCAGCATTACTGCATTGTATCCTGGCTGCCACCACTGTATAGGAATCCATGTGTCCTGAGTCAAAGCACGAACTCAACCAGATTAATGAAAACCACATCAGAGAAAGCAGTTAAACCCATAAATGACCAAACTTAGGCATGACATTGTCTCTGAGTTTTGATTTCGTATATCACCACCTTAATTCATATTGTTTGTGGGGGAGTCGGGGGAGAGACTGTGTAGTACCCCCAAGTATTTAATCCTCTTCTGATTGAGCTAGATTTTTCCCAGACTCCCATGAGAGCCAGTTATACCATCTAGTATGGTACTGCTCCTCTTGTAGGTGCAGTACTGCTGTGAGTAGCTCCATGTCATCGATTTGGCATACTCTCTTCTACCATTTCTCCACTGGAGGTGAGGCATTCTGGCTATGTCTCGGTAGGGTAAAATTCCCAAACCTCAGAAAATGGAGGCTGAAGGCTTGGTTCTTGAAAACTTACAGTACTTGAGCATGAACCTGAAAGTTTCAAGGAAGTAGTCCACAAAACTTTTTTTTTTGTTGTTGTCTTTAATTAATATATATATACATATATATATTTTTTTTTTTTATTTATCATTTTACCCGGGAGGCCTCCGTCCTGTCTCTACCCTGGTCACAGGCCCCGGTGCCACACTTGAAGTGCCGCAACTCCAGTTACCCAGCGCACAGAGAAATGGGCCATGGCGCGGTCCCCCTAATTCCAGCGCTGCAGAACTAGTATCTGGTTGCGGAGGCGCGGTTGTGGCTTAATTTGCCCGGGAGGGCTTACGTGGCTACGGGAGGCTCTCCTCCATTTTCAGTTTTCCGGGCGGGAAGTGCAGTGATGTCCAGCGCCTGCCCTGGCTTCCATTGAATGCGAGCGCCGGTGTTGTGGGACCCCTGGCCTCTGCTAGGGGCCATGGCGCCGATTCCCCTAATTCCGGCGCCGCAGAACTAGTATCTGGTTGGCAGTGTGGCGGCGGTGGCTAAATCAATCAATCAAGTCTTTATTTAACCAGGCGTTCATCATTGAGCAGAAGCTCATTTGCAAGATGGACCTGGGTGGAGCATGAACAATTGTAAATACCTGTGTTGACCTGTATATACAAGGCAATACAGATAATACTCTTTACAGAGAGGAAGAAAAAGAAGTTCATATGTACATAGAATTATACAGATATTGTACAGATTACATGGTATTTACGTACATAGAAGTGTCTATAGGAAGATAAAGCAGGTTATCTAAGGTTGCAGGAGGAAGTAACGGAAGAAAAAAAATAAAATTAAAAATATACACCAGGTAGAGGTGGAGGTAGGGGAAGAAAGGCTAGGAGGGCACGGTGCACAGAGAGGAGTTGGTAAAACGGGATGTAGAGAAGGTGGATGGAGAAAAGGAGTATGTGTGAGCCCCGGGATTGAATGCTATAAAGTACGGGGCATGGTAGGATGTCACAACCCAGGGTAGTGAGCTCCTATCCGAGGTTGGGAAAGGAAGAATAAGGGGATGGACAGGCCTAGTGTTGATAAGACAGGGGATAAGAGAGAGAACAGTTAGGCTGGTGAGGGAGCAAGCTGGGGGGGTCAGTACTTAAAATTGGGTCTAGGCCTGGCTATATACACCAGTGCAGACACCGGTACTGGGTCTAAGTGGGTGAAGCAGTTACATACTTCTCTGATTGTACGGAAATAAAGTGTCTTGAAGGCATTTATACCGATTAGAGTGCTTAATTTGAGGGTTTTTTTTAGATCATTCCATAAGGTAGGTATACGAAGCTTATGGCTGCCCTGCCAGGCGAGTTTACTTTGGGTACTTTAAGTGTAATAGCTGAGTAACTTCTTAACGCATATTTCCCAATTATACTCAGGGGAAGACAGCAGGAGATATAGTAAGGCAGCTTATTAGAGATGGCTCTATAGGTCCAGAGAGCAGCGTTTCTGTGGCGCCTGAACTTTAGTGATGTCCACCCCACTGCCGCATATAGGGTGCAGTGATGCGTGTCAAAGGGGAGTCCTGTTATAAACCTCAGTGCTCGATGGTAGAGTGTGTCCAGTTTAGCCATGTAAGAGTTGAGGCATTGGCTGTAGAGGAAATCGGCATAATCAACCAATGATAGGAAAATGGATTGGACCAGTTGTTTCGTGGCATCTCTGGTGAGAAATTGGTTGATTCTAAAAAAACAGTCCAAACCTTTGCCGAAGTTGTTTTAGCAAGTCCTCGACATGTTCAATGAAGGAGAGTCTTTGGTCTATCCAAACTCCCAGATACTTGAATTTTGTAACACATTCTAGTTTTTCACCTAGAACTGTGGTAATTTGGGGAACTGTCCCACTAGACACAGGGTTAGCTGTATGGATAAAAGGGGACAGGACCATCGCTTTAGTTTTTTTGGCATTAAGGAGTAGCTTTTTTTGGAGGAGTTGATTTTCAAAGGTTGAATTCTGACTCGTAGGTCATTGCAGGCAGCTTCAGGTGTATGGGCGACTCACGAGAGAACTGCATCATCTGCAAACAGATGGATGTTGGCTTTTTTATACAGTAGTCGATGTTATTAATGTAGATTGCAAAAAGTAAGGGCCCTAATATAGAACCTGAGGTACCCTCTTGCAGAGTTTTATGGGGACAGACCTCCTTCGCTTTAACTTGCTTGAAGGCGCCTGTAAGATGGTCAGTAAAGCAACGAGAGAGGAGGGGTCCACACCTATGGTTTGAAGGAGGAGAGGAGCAGACTATGGTCGACGGTGTAAAAAGCCTTGCTTAGAGCAGGGAAAACAGCACAAATAAAGTTTTGGCTCTCAAGATTACGCTGCCAGTCGTTAGTAACTTTGGCGAGGGCTGAGATAGTGCTATGTTTACCTCTGAATCCGGACTGCATAGGATTTAGCAGTTCCATAGACTCGAGGTGAGTCCTCAGCTGTGCATTTACAATTTTCTCTAGGAGCTTGGACAGGACCGGAAGGAGAGAGATTGGCCTGTAGTTATTGAGATCGCCAGGGTCACCTGATTTGAACAGTGGTATGACATGTGCTGTCTTCCATATAGGTGGTAAGGTGCCCTGAGACAGGGATAAGTTAAAAAGGTGGGTGACGGGTATTGCTAGTACGTGGTAGGCAATTTTTAGGAAGTAAGGGTCAAGGGTGCCGGCTCCAGCACTTTTTCTAGTATCCAACTGAACACAGGGTGTGAGGGTAGAGATTTTGGTTTCCCCGCAGACAGGAAAGCTGATACTTCTCCCAAGTGGCTTTTCAGTGATGTCCTATGGACAGCTCTCCTTCTCCTAATTGCTAATTGAAGCCTGGTGAGGGTTTCATGTATACGGAGGCTCTCCCCTCCATTTTCTTAGTTTTCCTCCGAGGCGGGGATGTGCAGTGATGTCCAGCGTCTGCCCCGCCTCCATTGAATGCTAGCCGTGTTGTGGGACCCCTGGCCTCCGCTTAGGGGTCCGCCACGCCGCTGGGCACTTCTCACGACCTCTCCCCGAGAAGGAGAGCTGTCCATAGGATGCTCAATCCTTCCCCTGGTCGCCCTTCAGCGACCCAGGTCCGCTCCTGAACCTGCCGCCAAGCCGCAGGTGAAACCAGCCGCTGTGCCGGCAGGCCGGCAAGAAAATCCTGTTTCTCAAAATGGAAAAGATTTTCAATTTGGTGCTCAGGTAAGGGAGTTCTTCCCTGGAAACTGATTAAACAGTTGTTTGCGTAATTTGGAACATTTTTACACAGGTGGATTAAGGACTTCATCACTAGTAAGTAAGTAAATAAATCATTTTTATTCAGAGAATACTGGGGACATTCCATTGAGCAAAGTTCATTTTCAGTGAAGTTCCAGGTCCATAAAGTGCAAAGTTTCAGATAAATTAAACATAAACATCACTGAAAAGCCACTTGGGAGAAGTATCAGCTTTCCTGTCTGCGGGGAAACCAAAATCTCTACCCTCACACCCTGTGTTCAAGAGGGTTTTCAAATGCCACCTGCAACCCCCAGTTAGGGAACCAGTTCCACCAACTAGTACATGTCCCTTTTGAGCTTGGCTTCTGTAGATTTCAAGTTTGTATCATGGAAAACATTCTTTCTTATAGCTATGAGCTCTGCTAGGCTGCAAGCTCTCTGCACAGAGCCCAACTACATTATCATACACAGGAACAAATTTGTCCTGAGACAAATGGAAACTTTCTCCCCAAAGTTTTGTTGGAACTTCATCTTAATCAGTCAGTGTACCTGTGCCTTTTCCATCCTATTGAAGCCTAGGTGAACAAACATTGCACTATTTGGATGTTAAGAGTACTCAGAACAAAAGACGTAAGATGGGACAACAGCCAGCTTTTTGCCACCTGTGTGGAGGATGGCAAAGGCAAACTGCTGCAAAAATTACCATTTCAGGGTGGTTGGTCTCTTGAATACAGTTCTGCTATGAAAAAGCAGGTAAGCAGCCCATCTTAGGGCTTAAGAGTACATTCCACAAGGGAAACTGCAGTCTCAGTGGCAGCCTCAAGAGGCCTCTCTCTGGCAGATACCTGCAAAGCAGCGCCCTTGAAAACTGTACACACTTTGACAAAGCACCACTGTCTGTACATTCTCTGCATAAGAGATTCTAGGTTTGGGACAGCAGTCTTGCAGAACACTTTCCTAAATAGGTTCTAGACTTCCCAGCCTCCCAAGGTGCTGCTGTGTAGTCTGAAGTTTTTGTATGGCATCACTGTTGAACTCAGAAGAAATAATTACTCCGTGTAGTAATGGTGTTTCTTCTAATGGGTCCAATAGTGAGCCAATACAAAACAATCCCATCCCTGCCCCTCCCCCCCACTTGTAGAACCTAATCAGAAAAGGGTTCCTAAACATACTATTTTTCTGCCTGAGCACTTGGATATGTTTACACACTTGTATTTGAAATCTGTATTTTAAAATATTTTAGGTACACTTAACACTTCTAAATTTTGAGTCTGTTTACTTAGTTTTGTAATTTAGCTAGTTAGTACTGCTTCCTTCTGCTCTTCAGTACAAATCTGATGTTACAACACTAGTGTCAACACACAGCAGTACTTGAATGGAGTTCTGATTCTACAGCACCATTCTAATCTTGGAGACATTTCAGTATGGAGATGTTGCAGTTGTGTATTGGCTCTCTGTTGGACCCATTAGAAGAAGCATCATTACTACAGTGAGTAATTGTTTTTCTTCCTGAACATTAGGAACGCCCTAAAACAGGGCAGCCACTCATGATGCAATAGTCTCTTCTCTCCCGCTTCATCTTGGTTGGCTAGAATGTGTTGAGGGTGTTCCTAAGTCCAGGAAAGATATAGTGGGAGTTGATCAAGGACTCTAAACAGACATGTTTTTGTGTGGTCCGGATCCTTGAGAGGAATTCTGGACCCTGGGTAAAGTTCAGATTCTGGGGCCCCTACTGGCTCGCAGCCCCTTTCCTTCATACAGTATGCTGGGCAGTCTGGGCCCCTCTTGGTGCTGGACCCCAGGAATTGTCCCCTGTTCCCCCACCCTCTCAAGGGCCCTGTGTGTGGTAACACCAGTATGGTAGGCAGTCTTGTTTTTACACTTTTAAAATGAAAAAAAGAAAAAACTACCAGCTACAGCAGCAGATTGTACAGAATGTGAGCAATCATAAAGTGTGTGTTTTTTTTTTTTTTTTTTTTTTAGACTAGGGACAGTTTGATGCCTTGGTTTGAAAGTGTTCCTTTTAGGTTAGAAATACAATTTGGAGAAAGACGTAGATGATACAGTTGTGTAGATTGTTGCTGAAATGGCTCTTTATTTTTAAATATTTTTATAGATTTTAACAGATGAGGCACACAGTGGTAATACATCCAACTGAAATTGGTGCTGGATGAATATACACTGGCTTACTGTACCTTAGATTAGATTACAGGAACAAATCTTCTGCTTTACTTCTTTCAGTATCTCCTTAAACTTATTCCTCTGTATAGTAAAGACATCCTCACAATATGCAGATCGAAGGTATTTTTTCATTCAAACTTAAATACTGGGCCCATCTTGGACCCCCCTCCTCAGTGAGAGCAGCACCCCTCCTTGAGCGGCAGAACATCCCTTGGGGGGACAAAGTCCGAATCAAGTTGTGCCATATACCACGCCCACTTTTGCCACATGACAGTAAAGGAATCAGTTTTTTCATGCAGGGTGGCTCTCCAGTCTGTCACAGAGGGAATGACCAGGGTCATCCACCTTCGGGTGATGGCCTTTTTGGCTGCTACCAAATATATGGGCAATAGGGTATGTCCCCACGATGGTCTATTACTTGGTATTACAGATAATACCATTTCAGCTGTCCGTTTTAGTGTTCCCCCAAGCAGTTCTGCATCACAGTTTGCAGTGTGCACCAATATGGGGTCAGTAACGGACAATGCCAGAAAATATGTCCCAAGTCCGCTACTCTACATTTACAACCGCTCCAACACTGTCCAAAAATTGAAGGCATATATTTGATTAACGCAGCAGGTGATTTAAAATAACTATAACAACATTTCCAGGCATATTCCCTCCAAACAGAAGAGAGGATAACTTTAATAGCTGGTATAGCATATTTCAACCAATCATCGGGTGTAATGGATAAATCCAGGTCTGTAGTCCATTTATTTAGGACTGATAATGTCGTATCTCCTAATGTTACCCTCAGGATTCTATACAGTTGCCCTATAATATGACCTCCCAAATTACCTTGGGTGCTGTCAATTTAACAAACTTAATAGGGGTGGCTTGGAATGAGATAATTTCAGCCTGTCCTGTTTTTGACATTGTATGTAGGCCCGTAGTTGAAGAAATCTAAAGTCGTCCCTATGTGGTAACCCATAGGTTTCCTGCAGGACTTCAGAGGAGGTGACTTGTATTTATTAGTACTTGGAATATGTAATGAATACCCAATTGGCACCATCTCTGGAAACCTGGGTCAAGTGAGGGTGGTCCAAAATTTCCAGATTTTCAGGACTTCACCAGTGAATTTTATGAAATTTTGGATGGGAATAGATTCCCCCTGTTAGTATAGGTGCCAAATCATAAAGATCATTTAGTGCACATGCTATATCCTCCCAGGGTGCAGAGTATGTAGGCATTAGCCAAATAATTAATATCTTAAGAAAAGCTGCTCTGGCATGCCATTCAAGGTGGGCAAATTAACCCCTCCCAAAGCTAATGGTAAATTTAGAATAGAGAGACAGACCCCCGGGTGCTGCCCTCCCCATATAAAGTTCAATATCATTTTGTTCCACGAGGAGAAATAAAAGCAGTTTGGCCAGACCGGTACGTTTTGGAACAAATATACGGGCCAAAATGTTCATTCTTACAGTTCCCACTTTTGGAAAAAAAGACAAATGTAATCTACCCCAGCTAGCAAGATCCTGCTGTTTTTTAGCAGTTAATGGTTCATAATTCATAAGATCTAAATTATTAATAGCTTGCGTTATATTGATACCCCAGTATTTTGCCTTGGTCCTCAGCCATTGTAGGGGAAGTTTTTTTGTTTAAGCTTGCAGATGGGGTAAAATTGGAGGTTAAAACTTCAGTTTTGGTGACATTTAACTTAAAGCTCGCTACTCTTTTAAATATACTTTAATATTTCCCATATCTTGGGGACCGAGTCTTCTGGTGATGGCACAGAGAGCTGCACGTCATCATCAGCAGCAGACAAGACACTTTCTGCTGTCTGCCCCAAAGGCATCCCCTCTATATTTTCTTCTTTACAAAATGCAGTTGCCAGGGGTTCCATGTATAAAGCAAAGAGAGGTGGGGAGAGAGAGGACATCCCTGTCGAGTGCCTCTCTGTAAAGAAATGGGGAAGGGGTCAAAACTCCATTGACTCGGATATAGACCTTCGAGCCTGTGTAAATATGTGTTTTTTTTTGTTTGTTTTTTTAACTTTCTATTTATTGAGAATTCAGTAAACATACAGTTTATATTCCGGATGCACCCCTCCAGCATATACATTTAAAGTCCGATGAGGGCGCCACCCCTCTTAATACAAAGCCAATAGAAATAACTGGATGCATCAATTAGATACATCATAAAGGGGTACAGATTTGTTAATTTTAAGACAGTCTACATTTGCTGAACTGAAACCCATGAGCTGCATGTGATTACTTATACAACAGTTATGACATTAATGACAACACTCTCTGTGTCCTACCAGAGGACATGAGAAAAAGAAGCACATGCCCTTTCTGTATTTTTGGACCCTTAAGGTTCATACATGATAAGATTCAAATTTCCTATAAGAATATCACAACAGTTTTACTGCCATTTAACTTGCAGTTATTAAACCATTTATAGCTTTAAAGAATTAACTCAACTTTAAAGTATAAGGCTATTAAATCCCTTGCTAAATCTCTCATCCAACCCCACTGAAAATAGCAAAAACGAAGTACTTTAATATTTTATAAAGTAGCCATATAGGTATAAATGTTTTTTAACCATATTTGAAAAGATTCTGTGAAACTAATGGTCGACAGGGTGTCGCAGAGAAATTCCCAGGACACCCTGTCAAACGCATTTTCGGCATCCAGGTTCAGAAGGACTGCTAGGATCTTTCTGGTCTGCAAGTATTCGAACAACAGTAAAGTGTGACGAATATTGTCTGTTGTACTCCTGGTCTTAATGAAGCCTGACTGGTCCGGATGTATAATGGTAGGTAGCAGGCATTCCAATCGTGATGCCCCAAATAGCTATGTGGAGTTTATAATCAGCATTTAATATGGAAATTGGACGGTATGAGGATAGGGTTGTTGTATCTTTTGCTGAATATCTCTTGATATGTTACACAGGATGTAAAGGCTGTACCTGTAGACAGTATGTATTTCTTACTGACATGAAAGTAGTAGTTCAGATATGGCGATGAGATAAAAATAAATACATTAACAAGAACACACACACACACACTCCTACTCCTGCACTGCTCTCCAAGTTGAGTTTATAGATCAACTGGCTGATACGAAGTAAGATGCTGCTTTCTTGGTGCACAGCAGTACTGCTGCCCTATGGATTGATATCTCTGAGGCTGTGTTTTAGTGCTGTTCAACCCATCACCTGTGAGTGATTTGGCTCCAGTCTTTTCCCAAACCTTGGTCCCTCTCTGTTCATAGTGTAGCCAACTTTGGCTGTGGCACAGGACTGCTTCTTGCATGTATTTCTTATCAAAAGAACATGGTGAGCATACAACCACTCACCAAGAGGGAGGAAGTTGCAGCTCATTCATACAGCTGTAGTAACTGCCTCAATTTCACAGGCTTGGTTAGACCACTGCCATGTCAGCTTTTTGAAGTCCAAGCTTTTTGCCTTCGTACAAAATGGGCACCCAGGCAAAATGGAGTCAATTAAAAATAAATAAATAAATTTGAAACCATGGACTTGACTTGAATGTGTAAATAAAATATAAAGCAGGAAAAAATGGCTTTTTTGTTATTAATTTTGAAAATATGAAGAATTGTTACTATCGACTCTCTAGGAATTCTGTGTTAGATTTATTCATTTTTCAAATATCTGCTTATTATCTTGTGTTGTTCTGTTATAAGAGTATTCCAAGCCTCGGAGGGGCACATTAAACAAATAAAACTCTCTAATACAACACTTCTGGCTAGCCGTCTGTACAGCAGTAGCGCTACCACTTGCCACCTGGGTCCAGGAACAAGCCCAAGTTGTCTGGGGCCGGCCCGGGGGTATTAAGTGTCCCAGAGGATGCTCTCTGTACTGGGAGGGAGAGTCCCATCTGTCGCTACTACACTGCCACCTGGATTCAGTGGACGGTGTTACGCAGTTAGGCTGCTGGGGAGGAGCCGTGCAGACTGCTCGTGGGGCTGCACTCTGCATGCATCTTTGCAGCTCATGCTCCTGTGGCTCCTGTGGGCAGAGGAAGAAATACTAAAAACCTTGAGCCCTGCGCTCAACAACGAAGGACCCCTGGCACTTCTGAATTCTCCTGCCATGCTGTCGATGCTTGTTGAGATTTGAAGTTCAGGAGTTATATCTCCTCCACCCATCCCTGCCATTGGGGGGGGGGGGTGCAGGCTGAGGCTCAGAGGAGTATGTCTCCTTTGCTCGAGGTAGGAAAGGGACCAGCAACAGCCTTGGGGGTCTGGATGGAGCTCTGGAGCAGCGAACAAGGACGCATAAACAGAAATTATAAAAAAAAAAAAAATAAAATACTGCTGCTGTTTTTCTCCTGGTACAACAGACCTTCATGTTTTTCAGAATGAGCTTCATTAGATTGCCTATAGCATGTATCCAGGTCCCTGAACAGTAGAAATATCAACTTTGTTTTTTTTTTTCCGTGTTCTGCAGACTTTCATGTTACTTGGGTAGAAATTAACCATTTAGTAGTAAACGGTAATCTAGAATCAACAGTGAAACTGAGATTGCCAAGGTCTGTGTGCTTTGTTTTCATCAGAGGTGATGAGACGGAAATCCTAATGGAGTTTTTAATTATTAATCTTGTAAAGTAACCATTACTTTTGAACAACATTATTTCCTGATGAACTTTCCTAGTTCCTTTTTAAGAAATGTAAAAGGTTTTTAAATTATAAATTTGTCGCTGTGTGGGTATTTTTATTGCATACTTTTTCTGCTTTTGTTAGTTTTTCTTTTGGGACTGATGCTTGTATTTTCTAAGGGGTTTCCCCTTCTCACATTTTAATCATTGGGGCAGCTGTGGTCACATCTTGTTTTCCATCAGAGATGGTCGATAAACAGCTCTCTGCATAAGCGATGCCAGTTCTGTGTGATTGACTGGTAAGGGGGTGCATGATTGTCCACAACCCCTCTTCCCTCCACCACCCCCACCCTAGGTGTCACGTTTACCTTCACAATGTGCTCAGCTATCTGCAGGACACAGGACAGCCATGTTAGATTGTGAAGCTGGGTTCCCCTCGTGACAGCGTGGAGCACTACAATAATGTCACTCCACTGGCCAGCTTTTCTGCACCCCACTCCACTCATTTGGCTCCCCAACCCCCATTTTCCTGCTTCTGTGTGGTGAAAGATAGCCAGCTGCTGAAGTTAATTGGCCCAGGTCACCGAAATGTTTCTGTTCTTGTGGCTTCCCATGCTTTCTAGGTTTGGGTACGTAAATATTAAAGTATAACAAGATATTGTTACAGTGGAGAAGGCTTAAATACCTAAAGTGGCATGGGGTATCGTCAAGGCTCCAGGTAAGATTTTTAGGATGAGTACTGTCCTCCTCATTTTGGAAGTGTGGTGAGTAAAACCAAATTCAGATGAATACAAATGTCTGGACAGAGTGGAATGAGAAGTAAGTTTTTAAAAACAATCATCTTTTTTTTAGATAAGAACTGATCAAGTGCCAACAATGCTCCAGATAATGTTGGCAGGTAGGAGTAATTTATTCACCAGTTTTAAAATACAGCAAGTAAAACAAAACTGGGATGCATACAAGTGCTGTAAATCTGGAAAAAAATGCTCCCTTTGAATCACCAGTTATGTTATGAAGCAATATTCTTTGGTGTGGAGTATTTAGAAATGTTGGCTGAGTATTGGTACTCATTTAAAAAAATTTCTGAAGAATATTTCCTAAAATGAGGTGAGTAAAACAGGTCGGTACTCCCCTTCTCTGGAGCACTGGGTATAGTATTTCAGTAGAGGTCACAACCATGTGGGAGGTGCTTTGCATTTCAGTGGGTAGCGCTCTTGCCTCTGGGCATAGATGGTTGTGGGTCAAGTCCCTCCCAGGGCTCACTGCAGTGTTGTATGAGGGCACTGCCTTGTTAGAAGTACTGTCCTTTGGATGAGATAACGATGCTGACCTGGACCCGTCTGCTGGTCTCTGATGGCTGTCCAGACACACACATACACTATGGGGAAAGACCACCAGTGGTCCATTGACTTTTCTCCCTCCCACTAGCATGGTGGGAATACTTTGTCACCCAGTTTTCTTCCAAGTAGTTGCCAAATTTGAACTTGAAGGTCATCAGTGTCCGCTGATGCCAAATGCTGTGGCAGTCTGTTGTAAGTGTTCACAACTTGTTTTGTGAAGTAGTTCTTTCTGATGTTTCCCTTGAACCTTCCTCCCTTCAGTGACATTTGTCCCCTTTTATCTGTATGCTTTTTGAAGTACTGCACTTCACTACTCTGACTCTCCGAAACACCACACTAATATCTTTTGTCATGGAAAGACCCTTGGGTTTGGTCAAGCATTTGAACCTATGCAGTTTACATCTGACAGTATAGAACTCGACTGTGCACTTTTTATTAACAGTAGGGGTATATAGAAGAAGTATTGCAGGCTCTCCTTCCTTCATCTGCTATGGCTGCTTTTCTACAGCTGACATCATAATCTATGACATAATTTCCACAGAAACAGAACTGTGATGTCTCAACTCTTGGATAACTGTTAGGTGTATACAAGAAAAGTTGGATCAGATGACATTTAATGGACAGTGATCTGTTTTCATGTTAATGTGCATTATTATTATTATTATTATTATTATTATTATTATTATTATTATTGTGAAGTTAGGAAGCTATGTATTTATTTATTTAGATTTTGGTAACTGGGTAAGCCCACTGAGACCAGAGGTCCCTTTTTCAGGGGTGACCCGGGATTAGTTACATACAGCAGAAATTGCATACACTGGACGATAATACAGTAGTTAAAATTGTTACATACATTGGAGTGACAGTAGTTACAGTAGATAATATGGTATTTACATTTGGTACATACATTGGACTGACAGTAGTTACAATTGACACATTCGTTGGAATGGGCATGGAATAAGGAGACTAGCGATTGCAGCCTGCATTATAATCTAATGGGTTTGAATCTGATGTGTTTTTAAAGTTCCCATTGAGATTTCATGAGAATGTTTTCATGTAAGAAAGAATACTGTGTTGCTTTAACCCTTGACTAGAGTGTATGCAAGATTTCTCTTATCCTTCCCTGGGTCTTCCGTGGTGTGAGATGGGGAAGAAACAAAGTTGGCTAGTGCCAACTAGTCTTGTATGTGCCTTTTAAAGACCTGGCAGGAATTGGAACTACAACTCCCAGAAACGCTTGTTGCTGCTGGGAGAGAGAGAGAGACAGAGACACAGAGACACAGAGACAGAGAGAGAGAGAAACATACTGTAAATCCCAAGGGGGTAGGATGGTTGTTGGGGCTGCAAGAAAAGGAAACAAGCCCCAGAAATCCCCATTGCTGAGACTACTGTTGTGTAGTGTTAATGGCATGTTGTGGGTAGCTCCGGTCGCTGGCTCCCAGGGACTGTCTCAGGTGAGACCCACCCGAGTGGCACTGCTGCCCTGCCTGAATCCCTTCCCGGACAAGGAATCGGGGACAGGGTCCTCTTCAGTCGGCACCCTAGAGGAGAGGACCCGGGAGAGTTGGTCGGGACAGGAGGCGTGGATATGCAATGACGGCACACAGAGGGCGCGCACCCACCCCCTCCCGCAGACATCCACAGCCTCTCCCTTATTCAAATCCCAGTGAGAATGTAGTGCACCCGGTCTCCACTGGGAGCCGCTACAAAGTGGGGATTCCCCGGAACCCACCCCAGGAGAGGAGAGGAGATAACCACCAGACGCTTGATCCTCTCCTCCTTGCAGACCCCTGGCCCCCGAGTCTGCTGCCGAACTCGGGTCGCCAGCGTGGCACGAGACGTGACATCCAGCACCTCAACCCTCTGCGCCACTGGGCTGGCCTTTATTTTGTTGTCTGAAAAATATTTTAGTGTGGGCGTATGGGGAGAATTGAAAATTTCCTCTTATTGCCGCCTCAGCTGGAGGGGCATTTGTGTGGGATTTTGTGGGTGGGGGTGAAGGGATAAAACCTGGTGTGGACAATAGGTCCTAGGGGAGATGGGGAACTCTGGGCAGACTATATCTGAACTGTGACCTTTTTCTGTCATCTGCACCTGTGTCTCTGAGCATTCCAGTGTTCTCACAAGCGGTTGGGTGGGGACAGCAAGGTTCCTGTCACCTAAAGATAGTTTCCCATTTGATCCCCCTTTTTTTTCTGGATAAGAGTTCCTTTCATCGAAAAAGAATTATGTTTTTAATTTAAACAGCAGTCAGCCAAAGTTAAGACACTTTCTGCCATGCAGACGGCCATGATAACAGTAGGGCAGAGCCCGAATACCCACAATCGGTTCAAACCAGTTATGCAGTATAGGAGGTCCCCACAGTTCAAAAGAAATATCCAGGGTTTGATGTCAGAGAGGCAGGGCCGATAATGTGGAAAAAGGTGCTGGCCTCCCATGGATATTTCTGACTGTTTTTCTCAGAAAATTAGTTTTATTTGGGATTTGAGAGCCTCACCATCTCCATTCAAGTCTAAAACTCATAAGATTCCAGTTGGGTGTATGCATCTAGTTTTATTTAGAACTTAGTTTAGTTAGGTTTTTCTGTGTGATCTTTATCTTTTTAATTTTTCATTTCTGTAATGTACTGTATTTCCCATAGTGTTTTAGTATGTATAATCCTGTACTTTAGGTAAATATCGTGTAGAATTATATGTTATATTTGTATACTTAATGCTCTCTGTGGCTGTGTTTTTAAGGTATAGTTAACTTGGTGTAAATGGCAAGTCCATGTTCAGTTTCTGAAGAGACAGGCTACTAAGCTGTGTAAGCTCCATGTTAACAGCTGTGACTAGGGAGTTGGTTGTTTGCCTTTTGAGAAAGGTCACTGTACTGTGCGTGTAGTGGCCCTGATGGAATTCTGATTTAAAGATACCCCGAGTGAGAGTCGAGCTGAGGGGTGACAGCACATCAAGGTGATCATTCAGGCGTCTTAAGGGTTGTGAAAACTGGTAGTAGAGCAGATTTGGTTTTGGGAGAGAGCAAGTCTGTGACACATACATAATGTGTGTGATGCCACATAAACCACAAGACAGAAGATCAAGTGGTTTATTTAGGCATCACACATTGAAGGTGGGTTTAAAAAAAAAAAAAAACGTTTTAACTGTTGCTTATACTTTATTTTAGGATCAGACCAAAAACGAAAGCACATTTTGGCTGAAGCTGTTGTATCTCGTATTCATTGCTATGTACGGTAGTGATGTAATTCTTGTGTGCAGTGCAGACATATTATTATAAAAAATTTCAGGTACTAGTTTTGGATTAATTTACACAAACGGACAGGGACGTCCCCTGCATGCCTAAAAAGTAAATGACTGCCAACTGTGTTTCTTAAACATCAGTGCTGTTACCTCTTGCTTCTCATCTCTTTTTTCAGGCACGACCCGGGGGAGGGGGATGCAGATGAATGCCAACTGACTTTGAACCAGATTAAGCTGTTTGTGATATTTTAAGTGAATGGGGGGAAATTTGGCCAACCTCAACCTCAGTGGACAACACCACAAGAGACCTTCATACCTGGCTGGTTATTTGCTCGAGGACTTGGGGCCCAAAACATAAAAGGTAGATGCCTTCTTATTCTTGTGGACAGGAGAGAGGTTTTGTGCCTTCCCTCTTCTGTTGTTGCTTGCCAGAAGTGACCTCCATACCTCCCAAATGATTTGTATTTACCCATACCTGAATAACTGTTGCTGTGGAAAAATGGTTTAGTATCATTAGGGTTGGACAGCTTAGTAGAGCAGTTCCTATTGTTATCCAGCAGTGGTCGGAAATGCTTCTTGAGTTTTACCTGCAGTTTAAGAACTGTAAAGGAGACCTTTGATGGTTGCAAGTATCTGATTCCAGAACAAAATATTTGATTCAAAAGGAGAATATAATCGTTACTATTTAGAATAATAGGTACTTGTTGCTTGGCTGGAAAATCACCTCATCTGGCTCTGAGCTGAAAAATCTCTCACAGAGCTGTATTACAAGTCAAATGGTGTCAGCACCATTTTGTGAGCCAAGTGGCGAATCAGTGGCGCGGCTTTTAAAATCTGTATACATTTTGGGGGAATTTTCGAACATGACGAAACGGCATTAAAACTGCACAATAAAGGTGACTACAGTGATGATTTTACTCTGCATCACGTACTCTATTGTCACATGGGATTGTTTGTAATATGATGGACCCCACCCCAAAATGCTCGTTTAGATGTCCTTTAGCTAATAGGTCCCACAAAACTACAGTTGCTGGTGGTTAACCAAATCTCGTTTAATTTAGTGTGGGGTTCCATATGGTTCAATTGTGGGTCCCCTTCTTTTTTCCCTTTTTTCAAAATCTGACTCCTCGATCCTGAAAGTCGTCAGAAATCATATTGTATGCTGAAGACGTGGTTGTCCTAAGGACTGGCCCAGTTTTTAATGATGATTTAAAAGGTGTTCAGGATGATTGTATGTCCTTTCAAAAGTGGTTACTGTCAAGAAAAATGATACTAAATACTAAAAAAACATAGCTAATGTTATTCTCGGGCCCGGAAAAGATTGGTAGTGACTGACCTGAGGGGAGAATGTTAGAAATTGTGGACACTTTTAAATATCTATGGGTACTTTTAGCTACATGCATTGTGGGGGCATGTGTGATTTTGTATTTCCGTGAAACTTGGCTTCCTGGCCAAATGCCATTTGGGGTAACCATTGCCTCAGTGCTTGCGCACAGAGATTCTTTGTCTCTTAGCTAGCACCCTTTCCTTTGAGCCCCATGTCAAATATGTAACTCGAGTTATACATCAAAGGTGAGATTTATTTGGAGTCAGTAATTTGTCTTGTTTCCAGAGTCCCATAAACTGCTGGCCCATTCAGTCTCTGCAGCAGACTATGAACTACCAGCCTATACGGCAACTAATGAACGAATCTTGTCTAAATGTAAGGTCCCTTGCCACAGCATGTGCTGCTTCATTACTAACCTACCAAGATTAACTCATCACTGTGCATTGTACAAGGCTGCAGAATGCCTTTCCCTGGATGATAAATGTCATTTAAGAATGAAAGTTCTGCTTCATAAAGCATAATTGAACAACTTCCACAATTAGTTTCTTCCTCATTTCACAGAGCAGTTCACAATCAAAGTACCAGATCTCAAAGTAGAAAAATAGTCTTTAAAACTCCATTATTTAGAAAAGCATTTGGACAGAAATCCATGATGTTTAAAGCCCCTACCTTTTATAACCCACTCCCCAGTGAAATTAAAAATTGTCTAAAGCTGAAAACTTTTAAGGTTAGACTTAAAAATGGTTATTTAACAGAAATGCTTGCTGCTGCTACTAAATTGTCATTGTATATTAGTTACCTCACTGTTTATCTGATTGTTATATTTTCCTTTTTTTAATTGTTCTATTTATCTGAGTCTTTGTTTAATTGTGCTTGTCGCTTGTAAAAACAAGCATCTATGCTCATCAGCTTACAAGTATACAAAAGAATAATCAAAATGAAAAATGAAATGATCCTTCCTGCACATCTAATTTTATGCTAATGCCCTAAAACTGACCATTTAAAGATATAGTACCAAATCACACTACTACACTGCTAAAAATCTTAACTTAATGAGTGTTTTTAGAAGTGAAATAAGGAGCTGCCTGCCTGGTGGCGCTGAGGGTTGAGGCACTGGATGCCACACCTCGCTCCACGCTGGCAACCCGGGTTCGGGAGCGGACTCAGGCCGTCAGGGGTTGGAGGAGGGAGAAGGATCGAGTGCCCAACAGCTTGCTCTCCTCCTCCAGGGAGGGCTGGGGAGTTTGTCTCGCTGCTTCACTACCACCTTCTGGGGGAACTCAGAGGTGCCGCGCGATCGGGACAACACAGTGGGCTGACGCTGGCAGAGGACAGGAGCAGACACACATCTCGGCATGCATCGGCTCGTTGATCCTCATTGCACGCCGATGTCAAGGGGATTGAAACGAGAAAAACACCCACCAGACGGTCCTGGCGGTGATCTCCCGCTGCACCTCATAGTAGGAGGGAAGACTCTGTTGTGTGCACACGTTCTCCTGAGGCTCGAGGAAGGTAAACCAGGGGGTCTTTCTTGCCCCACCCGGGGGATCAGCTGGGAAGATGAAGAAATTAGGAGCACTGATTTGCACTCTAGGGGTAGACTTCTCCATGCATGAGGTGGTAGACCTGGGGATCTGAGAGAAATGTCAGTCTGGTGGGCAGGGATAAGCGGATAAAAAGAAATAAAAAAAAAAAACAAAAAACAAAAAAAAAAAAACAGTGAAATAAGGTAAACCCATTGAGGGGATTATGCTTGCTAGTATACCCTCTGGGAGGTTGAAGTCCCTTGCCCTTAGGGTTCAACTATCGATCTGTCTGCTCTGGTGTGTATGTGTGTGCGCGATATATATTACGTGGTAGAACCGCTGTCCCCATTGAAAAAGCCGTCCTATATTTCCCCATATATGATGGTACCAATTAAGGTATTATGACCCAAATTAGCTAATGACACTGTATTAATGTTATTAAAGAGCTTGTTATGTGTTATTAAAGGGCTTGTTACATACATATTTGGTGTTACCCAGTAACACCAATAACATGTGTAACAAGCCCCTTAATAAAACATGTAATAAACCCTGTAACAACACATGAAACAGCCACCTTATAATCTCCCACAACTCTTCCCACCAGTAACATACCCTAGCCCACGTAACATCCTACTCAACACCTTCCCTCCATTCACCAAACAAGCAGGTCTCTCATGTAGGCCTTTCCACCCTCATACTGCTGCTGCTGTTTCTCTTGTCCCACGATGGCACTCAAGGACCTCTGTGACTGCCTAGCCAGCAGTGCAACTTCAGAGCAGATTGCATACCCTTCCGACTGCAAAATGCTTTCGGCCACACACACCACACCACACTGCTTTCAACTGCACAGCCCACTGCTCGTGACCACAAACCACACCACTCTTCATCCTGACTCTGTAAAGGGAACACTGCCAGAACCACACCTCCACAGGAAGCCTCTGCACTAGAGAAACACTACTGGGACAAAAAAAGGCAACCCACTCTACTACTGAAAAAAACACTTAAGTACCGACATAAAGGTACATATCACTATACTATGGAACACAACTAACACCACTATGGAAGCCCATAGGAAATGATAGGAAATTTATTGGACACAGCAAAAAGTGTCCAACCCCATGTGTTATATAAAATTAAAAGATTGCATAGTCTTATGTGAGGAAATAATACTAACTCTGGGTTGAACAAGCTCATAAAGGCCATTTGCCCTTTGGGCTCCTGGCTTTATGGCTTGTTCAGCTCCTCGACGGTATTATTTCCTCGTATACAACACTTTGCCATCATTTATTCTCTATATATAAATTTATAAAATGTGTAGGAAAAGTCAGTGAAAATCTGGTTCCGTATTGGATAAAACACACCACTTGATCTGCACGTGTCATGCATGTATTGGTCCCTCGACAAGCTTGTTGGCCTCAACACCAGTTGAACAGCATGGATTCGCCCCAGAAAGATCGTGTCAGACCAACCTTGTGGAGTTCTATGACTGGGTGACGAGTGCCCTGGACCAGGGTAGGCCGGTGGACGTCCTCTTTCTAGACTTCAGCAAGGCGTTTGATTTGGTACCCCATGGTGGTCTGCTGGCTAAGCTGTTGGAACCGGGGGTTGGGATGCAGATGATCAGATGGATAGGAAATTGGCTCTCTGAGCGTACACAGAAGGCAGTGGTTGGGGGGCTAGTCTCCCCTCCAAGGAGGGTCATTAGTGGGGTTCCCCAGGGATTGGTACTAGGGCCCCTCCTGTTTAACGCATATGTCTCTGACATAAGGAAGGGTATCAGGAGTGAAATGAGTCTCTTTGTGGATGCCTCGAAGCTGGGTGCGGTGGTGGATGGGAAGGAGGGGGAGAGTGGCCCTGCAGGAGGACCTGGAGACTCTGGATAGGTGATCGAGAAAGTGGAAACTGAGGTTCAGTGCAGGGACGTGCAGGGTTCTGCACCTGGGGGCCAGAAATCCGGGCCAAGGCTATACCCTGGGGGGGAGGAAGACACACTACACGTCTCAGAGGGTGAGAGGGACCTGAGGGTGGTGGTGGATGTCAGAATGAACAACTCTGAGAATTGTAGGAGGGCAGCGGCAAAAGCCAATAGGATGCTGGGTTGCATCGCTAGGGGGATTACCTCTAGAAGGGCAGAAGTGATCTTTCCTCTGTATAACTGCTTGGTTAGGCCTCACCTCAAGTACTGTATGCAGTTTTGGAGACTGCACTTAAGGAGGGAGATTGCACTCCTGGAGGGGGTACAAAGGAGTACAACCAAAATGATCTGGGGCCTGGGGGAAAGGACCTATGGGGAGAGGCTCGAGGAGCTCAGCATGTACACCCTGGAGGAGAGGAGGGACGGGGGACATGATAGAGGTCTTCAAGTACATGAAGGGGATCGTAAGGGAGACTCAGTCGAGGTGCTCCAAAGGAAAGGGGGGGTCAACTAGAGGGCATGGTTGGAAGCAGGAGGAGAGGAGGCTCGGGGGAGAGAAGTGTTATTTCATGGAGAGGGTGGTGGAAACATGGAGAGGGTGGGGGAAACGTGGGATGCACTGCCCAAGGGGCTGGTGGAGGCAGAGTGTGTGGAGGGGCTTAAGAGGGACTGGGGCAGGTATAGGGGGAGGGTGAAGCTGACGAAGTCCAGTACAAAGGAACATCATGGACTGGGGACAGAGAACCCTTGGGCAAAATCAGCGCCAGTATGGGTGCTGTTGAGAAGACGAAGACCAATAGGCCTCCTCTGCTTTCATTTTAGTATGTTAGTATATATTGCCTAGATGAACAGCACAATGTCACTGCCTGCAGCCGACTTGCTGAATAGGATCTTCAGCATAAGTCCAAGCAAGCACGTAAGGCAATTCCCACGGCTCTGGGGTCCGTGGTCCAGCTGCCAGCTATGGAAGAGGTGTCTGCCAAGGCCACGGCAGGCAGCTCGCCGGTCATGGCACTCACTGCTCCTGTTGAAGGCCAGCATCGGCCTGGTTTTTGTGATTAATTAATTTCCATGAGACGTGAAAGACCCTTCAGACCTTCACGGAGAGCGCTGCCCACCACAGTAAGGTGAAAAAAATCAAGGAAGTCCTGCCATCGATCATGTGAATGGAAAGAGCGCTCTCTTCCTACTCCCTTGACTCTTCAACAGCTGCTGAGCGCATGACTTTGGCAGAACCTGCCTTGGTTGAGGGCCAGGCCACTAGCTCCTGTCAAGCTTGTTGGCCTCGACACAGGTTGAACAGCTGGTCGAGATTTTTCTCAACCCTATTGAACCATGGGGGGGGGAGGGATTGAAGGTGGTTCAATCTACAAGACCCCACTCTTGTCTGGCCTCACTCAGGAGGGCCAGGAGCAGTCAGCGAACCTGGCTGTCTCCTCTCAGGAGTTGCCTCCCTCTGGATGTAAGTGGTCAAACCCTGCCTGTTTAGGTAGTTTATGCTGCCCCTCCAGCCGTATCTTCTCACCATCATTGACCCTGTTGATGCCTGAGGTCGTGGGATTCCTTATGCTCTTCGTCTCGCTTGACTGGGAAGTGTCACCATCATTCTTCCTCAGATGATGAGAGGCTCCATCGCTGTGTACAGCGGCACTACGAAGAGCTCCTTTGGTAGCAGTGGGCCTTGGTTGGGCAGGATAGGGCCCTATTCTTGACTGCTGTGGTCACCTGGTTGACACCAGCTCAGCCTATACCTGTCCTGCCAAGACCGCTGTCCCTGATTTGAGTATCACCACTGATACAGGTGGAGCCACCTACATGACAGCCCTTGCAGGGAGTGCTCTCTAAGGACTCCTGTCTGGCTGCCGGCTTGCCCGGCCAGTTGTTGGTGGAGATCACACACTAGGATGAGTCCTGAGTGGTGCCCGGTTTCAAACGGCAGGGGGCCATGTTTGAATAGTCTTCCAATGGCTTCAGTGGGTCCTAGATGGCAGTCTTTGAGGGCTCATTCTTTCGATCATGATTCTGAGTTGACTACCAACCACAGGCCGATGTCCTTTGGGGCTCTGGGGCTCTTCTCAGGTTCATGTCTGAGTCCATGGAGGTTCCCTTGGAGTCCATCCAGAAAAGGGTCAGATACCCCTTAACTGAGATCCTGCATAGGGACAATGGCCGAGGCCATCCTAGGGCTGCTGCTGGAGCTTTGGCAGCACCCAGCTTCCTGCTTGGCACCATCTGCCTGTATGGTCCATAATTGTTTGGTCCCTACCGGCACATTGTCCAGATTTTTGGACCACTCCTCATCCTAGTATCCAGTCGCACAGACTATGTCTTCTGTAAGTCCAGCAGTACTGGGGACATAGACAAGCACCCACCCGACATAGAGTCCAAAACGCTTGACCACGCAACAAAGGAGGTCTGTACTGCACCTTCCTTTGGTCTCTGTCAGGGCAAGCTATGCCCTGATGTTGGCCCACTTTGGTCACTCTCTGATGGGAGTCCTGGATCATGTCCTTCCACACCTTCCTACTAAAAAGCAGCTGGCAGTAAAAGTGATCAGAGACCAGGGTCAAGCGCTAGCTAAACACCAGTGTCAGACATCCTTGGATGTGGGTGATTCCTGCTCCTGTGCCATGGCAGAGGCTGTCTCAATATGTCGCAGGGCCTGGCTGATTTCCACCCTTACAGCGGACACTCACCACAGGATGGCCGATGTCCCCTTCCTGGGCACGGACATCTTTGGCCCTGGGGTGGAAGGCCACCTCACCAAGATTGAGAAGTCCAGTGCCACCCTGGATTCTGTGACCTCCTCTTGGGAGGATTTGAAAGGGCAGAAGCCGAACAAAGTTTTTTTTCAGTTTTGGCCCTTTCCATCACAGAAGCCTAGGCAGCAGCAGCCCCACCAGGGGCCTTTACAGGCTTGCCACCCCAAGACCAAGTCCCCAGGTCAGTGCCCCAGAAAAGGCAGGGGTAGGTGTAGTGGTGCCCCTCTGGCAGCAGGTGCCAGTACCTCCTCCAAAGCTGACCACTGACTGTTTGAGGGGTGTCTACCTTCCACCTCTCCAGTCCCTGCCCCAGCTCCCCGTGGGGGGTTGGCTGTGCCACTTTTGGCACACTTGGTCCGTAATTGTCTCTGATAAGTGGGTCCTATAAGCGGTGGGCAGAGGGTTGCCTCTCAACCTCGATGCTCTCCCGCCTTACCGACCTCACGAGTCAAAGGAGTCTCTGGTGTCGCAGGACACGCTGTCCACCCTCAGGGAGGACATTGCCCAGCTCTAGAAAAAGGAGCCATAGCCTGTGTTCCAGACTCCATGGAAGGTCAGGGCTCCGTGTCCAGGTACTTCCTGCTCATGAAACGGATGGAGGGTTGGTGCCCATACTGGATCTCCACAATCTACATCAGTTTCTCAAGAAATGCAAGTTCAGGATGGTCACACTTAACCAGATAATGCCATCTCTGGAGCAGGGCATGTGGACCTCCAGGATGTGTTCTTTCATATTCCTGTCCATCCATCCCACCGATGGTACCTTCAGTTCAGTGCTGAAGGGGTTCTCTACCAGTTCCTGGTCATGCCATTTGACCTCTCCTCAGCACCAAGGGTCTTCACCAAGTGCATGGCAGTGGTGGCAGCCTTCTTGCAGCACCAGGGGGTCAGGGTATACCCCTTCCTGGACAAAACAGGCTGGATTGCTGGGCCATCCAAGGAGGCAGTGGAGCAGTCCAGGTATCTGGCCCTCCAGACCTGCAGAGACTGTGACCATCTGGTCAGTCCAGCCAAGTCCAAGCAGACCCCCCTCACAGATGATTCACTGAATCAGGGCAGAGCTAGACTCCCTTTGAGTCAGTGCCTGACTCCCTGTGGACTGGACTCAGGAGCTTACCTCCTTTGCCCGATCAAGTTGGGTGCTCGTGCCCTGCCCGGGACTTCCTGCGGCTGCTGGGGTATGGGCGTCCTACACCAGTGTGGTGTGGTGGGCCTGCTGACAGATGTGTCGCCTTCAGTGGTAGCTGGGCCGTTAGTGGTCTCAGCACTTTGGTTACTTAGACCACTCTGTTTCAGTGATGCAGCTGATGTGGGATGCCATCCAATGGTAGCTTGTCACAGAACATCTGGAGAAAGGAGTCCCTTTTGTCTGCCCAGAGCCAACAGTCATTCTGACAGCAGATGCATGTCTGGTGGGTTGGAGAACACACCTAGGGGACCAGAGCCCACAGACTGTGAACCCCCAAGGAATCCGGTCATCACATCAACCTGCTGTGTGCTGAAACTCTGTGCAGGGAGCTTAGCTCTGACAGAATTTGCTCCTTTTATCCAGGGTCGGGTTATGCAAGTCCAGATGGACAACACCATGACCATGTTCTACCTGAACAAGAAGGGTGGCACGCACTCCCTTCCTTTGTGTCGTGAGCCCCTCACACCTGGACCCTTTTGCACAGCTTGGGTGCAGATCTTGTGATGATTCATGTTATGGGAGCTGACACCCAACTGGTGGGTGTCCTCAGCTGGTTTAGGTCAGATGTTGCATGAGTGGTCTCGAGGTGATGAACCACTTGTTCTCCCTGTGAGGCACTACTCTCATGGACCTCTTTTTCTCCAGGGGGAACGCAGAACTGAGGCTGTTTTGTGCCCACCCCCCTTTAGTCTGGAACACTCTTGGGGGATGCCTTCATGAGGCCTGAACCCAAGGCCTCCTGCTTCCCTCCCTTTCCCTTGATCCCTAAGGTAGTGGTCAAGGTGACAAGGGACAAGGCACAGATGATCCTGATAGCTGGCTCTCCTCTGTCTCAGCAGCAGACTTCTGTGGTGGTTGCTTCTGTGCCTGGATCTGATGTCTTGTCATCAGGGGAAGCTCTGCACCTGGATCTTCAATCCCTGCACCTCCCGGCCTGGTTCCTGAGTGGCCATGTTCCAGGCTCTGGGACTTTTTTGGAAAATGTGCTCCACGTTGTGAAGCATCCCAAAAGGCATAGACTCATCAGTGCGACACCTATAAATGGAAAAGATTTTCCATTTTATACCAGGCAGTGAGCTTGATTCTCTTGCCCTCCCTCTTGGCTATCATTCTGGATTGTCTTTGGTCCTTCTTCCAGCTGGGGCTGTGATAGACAACCCTCAAGGTGCACTTGACAGCCATCTCTGTATACCGGGTAAGGGCTGCTATGCCGATGGTGGCACAGGAGAAGGTGGTCAGGCGTCTTTTCAAAGGCCTTGAGCACTTGAACTTGCCAGTGCGTGAACCACCACCACTTTGGGACCCCTTACTAATTCTGGAAGTGCTCATTTGCAAGCCTTTCAAGCCTATGCACAGGTGTGAGATGTCACACCTGTCTTGGAAAACTGCCGCCTTGGTGGCTATTTCCTCCAGCAGAAGGATTAGTGAGCTCCAGGTGCTCTAGGTGACGTCTCCATACTTGGTCTTCCATAAGGGCAAGGTAGTCCTTCACCCCACCCAAAGTTACTCCCGAAGGTGGTATCGGAGTTTCACCTTAACCAGGTGATTAACCTTCTAATATAATTCACCAGCCCATCTTCGGAGGCCAACCTTAGGCTCCATACTTTGGACCTGTGTGTGCCCTCTTATTATAGGGAGCACATGGCTGGAGGTCAGGGTGAGGCTCGCCAGCTCTTTGTAATATTCGCTGAAGCCACACCTGGCAGACCAGCAGCTAAGAGGACGATTAGCAGGAGGATTATCTCCTGCATCAACCTCTGCTATAGGTTGGCTGGTAGGGAGCCTCCCATGGGGCTTAGGGCTCATTCCACCAGGCATACCACTGCCTCAGTGGCTGCTTTCAGTGATATCCCCATACAGGAGCTCTGTAGGGTGACTACCTGGAGGTCAGCACACACCTTAATCCACCATTACAGCATTGAATTTGAATCACACCAGGATGCTGCTTTTGGGGCCTCAGTTCTCTAATCTCTGTTCACCAAATAGGGGTGCGTGCCTTGCTTCCTTCCCCCAGAGAACTGCCGGGACTCTGCCAGAAGTGAGTTAAGTAAACCATATCCACATCTCTAGAAATGAGGGTTACTCACCTGTAACCATAGAGCTTCCACGGGATGGTCTCTTGTAGCAGGTAATACACTTGGGTATCCGCCAGAGGTCGCTGTGAAGCATGGCAGCTCTTCTAGCAGTCTTTTATCGGGGGCCTCCCACTGATGACATCATCATCCTGCTTCCTGTATGAGTGGGCGGTCCCTGGTATCCTCCGTTCATTTTCCTGCCGTCTTCAGCTTGCAAGCAGCAGCTAGTGCAAAGTGTAGGCAGTCATCGATGAGAAAACTGAGCAAACGGAATGTTTTTTTTTTTTTTTCTGTTCTCTCTCCTTCATCAATGGATGTCGGAAGGATCTTCAAACAAATCACCTTTATTCCGCTGATCTCCACTTCCTGTCTTGGAAGATGGTGTTTCTAGTGGCCGTCACTTTGACTCGGCTTTGTATCTCCAAGCTTCAGGCTCTGATATGTAGAGAGCCTCACCTAAACTTCCACAAGGATAGGGTGGTTCTCTGCACCAGCTCTTTCTTTTTGCCAAAAGTGGTTTTAGAACGTACATTAAACCAGACCATGGAATTGCCAGTCTGCTACCCGGAGCATTCCAGTCCAGGAGAACATCTCCTACACATTAGATGTTCATTGTATTCTTTTTTTTTTTTTTATACTTACTGTATATTTTATTAAGTTTATGCAATTAAACATTACATTTCCAAGCCTACAAGCAGGCAGATCTACAACTTCATTTGCAACAAAGACATTCCACATTTTAACAGTAACTTATGTTTAGTGCCGTTGTCTGATGTTACAACACTTGGGGGATAACTATATATATTCTAGTCGTTATAAGCACTTAAATAGAACTGGTGAAATTGGCACCTTTAGTAATGTCTCTTGCAATGAGAAAGTCCAGAAAATGGCTGTTGCGGCCATGAGCAGGATAACAAAAATGTCCATTCCACAGCGTCCACCCTGTAGTACTTTAAAGAATATAGCTTCTCCACGCAGACTCATAGGGTACAAAGAAAAAACTTCATTTAGACATCTTCAGTATAAGAACTGCAGGAAACCTAGCACTTCTTGGTGGTAAACAGTTACAGTTTTAATATCTAGAACATGCTATTTGATAAGCCAAAATAATGAATTACATCCATTTTGTCTTGAATAAAGGGCTAAAAGGAACAGGAAGGCGGGACAAAGAAAAACAGTGCCACTGCCCCCCAAGTCTCTTCCCACAAACAAAATACTCCCATATGTAATGAATTTTCTCAGATGTACTCAAATAGAAGAGATCTTAAGTAGGAAGCAATCCTCTCTGCCCACACAAGATTTAATCTGGCTAGAGCAGAAGAAAACATTTTTCCCCCCTCTCATTTCTCCCGCCCTCTAAAAGTCATTGTTCCTACCATTTAGGAATGCTGTTCAGTCAGTAGCATACCTACCATTTAGGTATGCTGTTCAGTCAATAGCTTGTTCCTCATCTGATTCAGACGATTCCTCTCTGGCAGCAAATTGCTTTTCAATTTGTTCTAGCAATTTTGCAGCCTCTGTTGCTTCTGCAAACTGGTATGCCTTACCTCCTTATGCGATGCGGGTACTTGCCGGCATAAGTAACACATGATGGATCCCCCAGGGCCCTGAGCTGTTCTCGAATCCCATCAAAGTTCTTTTGCCACATACATGTGGCATAACTTAAATCAGGGAAGAAGTGAACTCTTGAATTCTGCCACGAAAGGGGACTGACATTTTGCTTCTTGAAGGACTAAGTCTCTCTCCGACGATGTACAGAATTTCATCATGACAGTTCGTGGTGCAGACCCTCCATTAGCCATGAGAAGCCTGTTGCCATGTGTTGAAATACAGTATGCCTTCACTATCTCTAAATCTTTCTCCACTTTTAAAATGTCCTGAATCCATCCCGTAAGGAAAGTTACTGGGTATTCATCCTCCATTCTTTCAGGAGGTAGTCCTAGTAGACGAACATGCGATGAGCGTACCATATTTTCAAAGTTTTCTAGGCACCGTTTAAGCAGGCCATTTTCTTTAGTAAGGTCTGCCGCGATCGTCGGCGCTCTGTCCGCCTGTTGAGACGCACCTTTCTTGTCTTCTGTCAGTTGACCCACCTTGGCATGGAGTTGTTTTAATTCTGATCCAAAATCCTCCATCTTACAATCCAAGCTTTGTATGGCTCTCAGAAGTGCTGCATTTGAAGGCTGCAGCCCTTCTTGTTCAGCCGCCTCATGTTGCAAGTCCTTTGCACTCCCCGCTTTAGGTTCTTTCTGGTGGGTCCCTGCCGCATTCGCTCCCATCTTGTTAGTTCTACTCATTTTGTTTCAGCAGGATGCAATAATTCAATATATTTTGTAACAGGTCATAGCGTTGGATCTTCTCTATCTCCTGGTACTAGTTAGAATGCAATACGAGATGCAAAAATTAAGTAATTATCTTTAAATTCGTGCCTTTTGAGGAGCTGTATAAAAGAGCTGTGCTCAGCTCGGCTGCTAGCCATGCCCCCAGATGTTCATCGTATTCTGAGGTACTGTATGAACCATACCAAATCCTTGAGGAAAACCTCTCAATTGTGTCACCTTCACCTCTATGAGGGAAGGTTCCCCAGTTGCCAAGAAAACCATTTCCAGTTGGTTAGCTAATTGCATCACATTTTGTTACAAAAATTACAGCAAGCCCCTATTGGGAACAGTACAAGCCCATTCCACTAGAGCTCAGGCCTCCACGGCGGCCTGCTTCAAAGGGGCCTCGACTACTGATATCTGCAATGCAGCCACATGGTCCACCATTCACTCTTTCACGAAGCATTACAATTTAGATATTGCTTCCTGCCACAGGATGGCCTTTGGCTGCGCAGTCCTACAGGGTCTCTTGTCATAATTCCACCCTCTTTGGATACAGTGCTCGGGAGTCATCCCAAGTGTATTACCTGCTGCAAGAGATCTTCCCCTGGAAGATGGTACAGTTAAGTAAAAACTTTCCCTAACAGTAGATCTTTGAGGGATGTCTCTTGCAGCAGATATGTTCCCTCCCTTCGTCCCCCTCCTTCTCTGAGAGAATGACTTTATTCCACTTAGCACATGGGAAAGGACACCTTGAGTACCTCGGATCCCCTCAGTCCTCGCTTAGCGAGCTGAACCCGGTGGGGAACTGAGGATACCAGGGACCACCCACTCTTGTATAGGAAGCAGGATTATGATGTCATCGGTGGGCGGCCCCTGATATGACTGCTAGAAGAGCAGCCGTGCACCACAGTGACCTCTGGCGACTACCCAAGTGTATTACCTGCTGGAGGAGACATCCCACAAAGATCTACTGTTATGCTAAGTTTTTATGTAACTGTACAGTAGAATCCCATTTATCCGAACCCGCCCCGTGGACATGTGAATTGTTTGGTTAAACGGGATTCCGATGAATGGAAGGTCTAGTGCTCCATTGATGATACGAAAGACTGACTGTACGCTTCAAGATCGCACTTTATTAATTACTGGTGCAAATTAAACATAAAATATAAACATAATCAGAATTCACTTAATTAATCAAAGCCATGACAGAAGGCTATATTTTTTTCATGAAAAAGTCAGTGACTGTTTTTTGCTTTAAAGCGGAGGTTCGCGTTTTACTTGCCCAACCCTGTAGGTTCCTCAACAGCATCAGTTCGACCGGTGTGCTGTCTGGTTGCATTTCGAGATAGTTCAGGCACTTTTCAAAACACGCTGCTGCCTCTGAGTGTGTGACTTGTGTCGGAAAGGGCACCTCATCTTCTTCTTCCTCTGAATCCTGTGTAACGACAGGTGTGCTCTGCACAAGGCTAACAATTGAGTCCTCATTGAGACTTTTGTGTCCGTCCTCTGCTGTGTCACATGACAGCCATTCATCCAGTTGTAGGGCGGTAATCGGTTCCCCAGGTAACCGAGCAGCGATCTCTTGCAGCTCTGCCTCTTCTGATTTGTCATTCGCTGCATTACTCTCTTCTGTATCGGAATCACTCTCAGCATTATCCGCCTCATCTGTTTTAAAAGTTAGCCCAGATTTATCCCATGACTTCTGGACTGTCTCAGGCCGAACATTATCCCAAGCATCTGCTAGCATACAGCAGACGTCTTTAAGGGTAACTTTTTTGATGATTTCGCTAAGTGGGATTGATTCATTTTCCTCAGTCAGGACTGACTGAAGCAGCTTTTTGCGGTAATTTCTCTTCACGATTTCAAGGCTACCTTGATCGCAGGGTTGGATTTTGGATGTCGTGTTCGGGGGGAGGAAAACACACTTGATCTGACCACCTCTAGTTTTTACTGGTGGGATTTCAGGGTGAGCAGGGCATTATCCAGCAGTAGGATAGCCTTTAGAGGCATCCTTCTAGACCGCAAGTGTGATTTGACAGCAGGTACTAACTGATCATGGAACCAAGATCTGAATAATGTGAGTTCATCCATGAGTTGTTCTGGGACCCGTCACAGTACAGGTAGTGTGCCCATATTAACATGTTTGAAGCATCTAGGTAGACGGGACTTGGCTATCATGTATGGTTTAAGTTTATGACTGCCTGTGGCATTAACGCATGCCAGGATAGTCACCCTTTCTTTATTCTTTTTAAACCCTGGAGCGTCACGTTCCCCCTCATGGGCTAGTGTCTTATCAGGCAAACATCTCCAAAAAAGCCGTGTCTCATCTGCATTGTAAACCTGCTCGGGGATAAGACCCTCGGACACTATCATTTCATTCAGTTTTTTCATGAAAGGGGCAGCCTCCTCTTCAGCAGCACTGAGCCGCTCGCCACACAGTCTCAATTGACGGATGCCGTGCCACTTTTTAAATCGGTCCAGCCATCCGTCACTGGCAGTGAATGAAGTGTTACTGCCTAGTCTCTCATGGAACTGCAGGGCCTTTTCTTTTAGCAGTAGCCCAGATATAGGGGTGCCGTTCTTGACGGAACCACACGTAGATAGCAGAGTCCTGTTCCTTGTCTGCACAGGTTCGCATATTTTTTCTGCAATCACCTCCTGATGCAGACTCCATTGTGGAAGCGAAGCAATGTAACTTGTCCTTAGACTCCTTTATATCAAAGACAGTAGATTTCCCCACGCCATATTCAGCGGCAAGAGCAACTGCCTTCTCTCCGTTTTCAAGGCGTTCCACAATCCGCATTTTTTGAGCTAGGTTGAGAACGGTTCGCTGCTTTTGACATGTTTGTTTCACCACTGAATGTAGAGGGGGGAATGAAAGAATAAATAGCCTCGATACAGTAAGGTAAGAAAAAAGCAGTTTTCTAAATTGAAGGGCAGTTTTCCAAATTGAATGGCAGTTTTGACAGTTCAGTCCGTCATATGACAGTTTTAATTGCTTGACAAATCATTGTAAGCGCTTAAGTAAAACAGTTAATCGGGCGCCACTTAGTGTTGATATACTGTACTGTAATTGTAGGAGTGACAGGGGGACATAGTACAAGTCCATTAGATAGGGAGTTCCGGATAAATGGGATCCGGATAAACGGGATTCTACTGTACTTTCTAGGAGTGGTATGTGGTTAACATCCACGCAACCCACCAGACATCCTCTGGCAAAGTGGTACACAGATTCCTGCTTCCAGTGTGCAGGATCTGATGTCATGTGATAGAGCCGAGGGATACATCACCCGGGTGGTGGGAGGAGCTTATCTTAAACAGTCCAGCAAATCTGCTCTTAAAAGAATAATAGTCAGAATTTGCAAAAATATATGTTGTTCAGAGAGCTCTGATTTATGTGTGTAGTCCTAGTGTGTCCTTTCCTTTGTCTGCTATTAGGATTTTTTTTTCTAAATTAGCCTGTAGTTTTATGGCCCCTGGGGATCTTCATCCTAGCATGGTTTATTACTGTTCTTGTTCCTGAGTGCTTCCTGTCCCATGTGACCATGATGTATCTGGGACCATGGATTCAGCAAGCACTGATTTGGAGTCCATTTACAACTGCAAAGCTGTGATATTAAGTAACTTTCCTTATCCAGTAAGCACTAACAGCTACATTTACAGTTTAGCAAATACTTGAGGGCTAATTAAAGTAAAGGTGTGTGAATTTTTAAATTTCAGTTTTGGGCATTCTAGCCCGTTATCCTGCCGTGGCGATAGTCCCCCTGTGTGAAAATTTAACATTTTTAATACTGCCCTGTAAGGGAGGGAAGGGATCGTAACTCTGGCCGAACTGACGGCCAGCCGATCCCTTCCACTTCCCGGTCCACTGACCACGCCCCCACGCTCAGACGTTTTGTGATGAGGGAGAGTGCATGGGCACACCCCCATTGAATCCTATGGGGAGATTTTCAAAATAATTACTATGCAGCTTTAAGCTACCTTTGACGTAAATGAAAGCCACTGCTCAATTAATAGAGGCCCTTTTTTGTCACAGAGACGGACTTGCTGCGGCAGGGTAACAGGCTGTGTGAAGCCGGAAACTGAATCTCACATCTTTACTTTAAGTGGGTTATTTTGTAAGAAAACAGCTAGAGGCTTTACTAAGTATAGCATTGATGATCTGGGGTGATTTGTGTGCTTTTTATGATCTGGGGTGATTTGTATGCTTTTTATGGCTGTGTGTAGTTTGATGAAATGAAAAGTTTTAGAAGCAAAAATTCAGTCTTGATGGTTAGAGCTGATAACACACTTAGAAAACAAAAATATTGAATTAGAGCTGTGTAGTGGAGGCCAGAACATCAGGCTCCTATGTCTAGCACTTGCTGAATGGATCCTGGATGCATCACTGTCATATAAGACAGGAGGCATTGTAGGAAAAAGAACAATAGAGAAAAAAATCCTAATAGCAAAGGGAAAGACGCACCAGGATTACACACATAATGACCACTCTGCACAACATGTTTTTGCAAATTTTGGTTGTACTACTCCATTAAATGGAGCCTGCCAGAAGTGTGGATGTGAACCATGTACCACTCCTAGAACTACGGTTGTAGGTGAGTAACCTTCTTATTTTTGACATAGGATTCATCATCATTATATTTTGATTCCTGTTAGATGGTTTTAAACGCTTTTTTTTTTTTTTTTTTTAACCAATTCTGTAATTAATGACTGAAATCACTTCACTTGGTTACACTTAGATTTTACACATTGGAGTCATACTTGGGTTGT
Organism: Neoceratodus forsteri; assembly: GCA_016271365.2. Taxonomy (NCBI): domain Eukaryota; kingdom Metazoa; phylum Chordata; order Ceratodontiformes; family Ceratodontidae; genus Neoceratodus; species Neoceratodus forsteri. The sequence goes on from JADMNL010000022.1 coordinate 496,031,411, forward strand.
GTTAGGAGGTGACTAGAACACATTTCTGATGATAAACAGCTCAGTGCCACACCAGAATGTTAAATTAATTCATAGTGGGCATGGCCAGAGAGCACTTGGTAAGCAACATTTTATTTATTAAGCTTTTGTTGACCAGGTAAGCACACTAGACAAACATATGCCTATTTTCAGGTGCGACCTGGGAGATTACAAGGAATGTACAGACAAAAGACGAGGTTTACACAGACAGGATTAAGCAAGATTTCAAGAGATTTACAGACAAATGCAGGGTTCAACAATCTGGCAAGTTTAGACAGCACATAGTAAACGTTTTTTACGGATTGTCTCACATAATAAAGTAAGTCTATTTCAAAGTTTATACTCAAGCCAGTCTCGGGCTGCGACCAGACAGGAACAGTAAAGTGCTATCATAGAGACTTCCGGTTGAGCACTGAACAAGATTGTCGCTTGATATTTCAGCTCCTCACTCCCCTCAGAGAATATTCCCTATTCAGCCAAATTAATCTGGAGAAAACAACTTTAAAAAATCACAGTCGAGAGGGGACAACATTATAGACTGAAAAGAACAGAAAACTACCTACAAACAGAAACAGAGCCCCGGAATGAGCGAAGAACCCATGGCTTCAGCCAGAGAAGCATCGGAGTTGGAGCATTCAGTAGCTTCAATGGACCCGACAGAGCGTGATAATTCAAAAACAAAATCCCCAAAAAATAAATGGGTAAAACTAGATACCATTTATAAGGAGTTGGTTTCATTCAGGGCAGAAATGAAAGATATATATATATATATATATATATATATATATGTTTACGCACAGAGGTTCTTTGTCTTTTAAATAGTTTTTTATTTTAATGGGTTCACCACAATATATCCCAGGCACACTGCCTTAGGGGTAGCTGGTCCATTCCACTTGGGTGTCAAACAGACGAGGCATACTGATGAGTCCTGGTAGGACGAAACACGTGTCTATGTCTTCTGTTAGCACCCTTTGCAAACTGTGCGAGGCCTTCGGCACCATGCAATTCTGCTTAAAGTTGGACCAGCATAACATTCTGTGGTGATTTGCATATGCAGCCCATGATGCTTTGCATTGTGGGGGCATGTGTGATTTTGTATTTTCTTGAAACTTGGCTTCCCAGCCAAATGCCCTTTGGGGTAACTCTTGCCTCAGTGTTTACGCACAGAGGTTCTTTGTCTCTTATATATATATATATATATATAAAATATAAAAATATATATATACTGAACTCTGCAAGGATGTGATACATTTGGAACAGAGAGACGATTATACAGAACACCAATTAACAGCAGTCAGTTTGCGCTCCAGCCACAAATGGTTACCAGGGCACAGCTGGGGCACAATAGATGGCAGCTAGGGCACTGATACATAGTTACTAATAGAAGCTCTGCACCATATGGGGCACCAATATGGAGGAAGCTCTACACCATATGGGGCACCAACTGGGGCACAGCATTTTTTTACCAGGGCACGTGCCCCGGCAGGCCCTGGTATAGAGCCGCCACTGACAGCGGTAGAGAACAGAGTTGACGAACTCGACCTGGCAATGCAGGCCTTACAGGATCAACAATCTCAAATGCAAGCACGACAGGAAGATGTGGAGAACCGCTCAAGAAGGAAAAACATCAGAATTTACTGTATACCCGAAGGGTCAGAACATCAAGACATATAGTGGACTTTACAGTTACTTTAATTAAAACGGCCCTTAATTTACCAGACGATTTACCAATTGAAATTGAACATATACACAGTGCTGGGCCCCAAGCCAACAGATCCCAGTGCTCGCCTCAGGTGTATAGTTGTTCGTTTCCTGATCTTTGCAACTAAGGAAAAAGTATTATTGACTGTGTGGAGACAACAAAAGGTGTTTTTTGGCCAGACACGTATCTACATAGACAGCGATTACACCCTGCAAACCATGAAGGCCAGACATGCATATGCTGATGTTCTACCGGCACTGAAAGAGCATGGCTACAAATTCACCACCCTGTATCCTACGAGGCTTGAAGGACCTTCTTACACCTGTTGTCTCGGTCTGCTCCCTCTGCTCCTCCTCTAGGGCCCTCCTCACGATTCCCAGGACCAGGTTAAAAACAGCTGGTGACAAAGCATTTAGTGTCGCCACCCCCGTCCTGTGGAATTCGCTTTCTTCAGCTGTTAGGGAGGCCCCTTCTGTGGAGGTATTTAAGACCCGCCTCAAGGCCTTCCTGTATAATCAGACCTTCCTGGACTGTGTTTTATTGCCCTTACCTGTTTTCAGAATGTTATACTTAAGTTAGCCTTTGGCTATTTTGAGTTTAGTTGCTGCTGTTGAGGGTAGTATTTATACAATATCTTGTTTTAATTGCTGGACTATTGAATATTTATGTTCAGTATCATGTTTATGTATTTATTATGATTTGTAGTATGAAATTTTTAATATGTTCGGTGCCCAGAGCCTCTGGGATGGGCGTTTTCTTAAATAAAATTTGCTTTGCCTAGCCTAGCGCACTTATCGTCTGGCAAAAGAGTTTGCTGATGCCGAGACAGCCCAGGACGAACTAATAAAGTTGGGCCTGCAGTTCCAGAAGGGAGAAGCGCGACAGACTCCATCAGCGGCTCACACACCTAGATGTCAGACTGTACCGACCGCCAGAGCTCCTCGAGAAAATTCTTCATCTGCGACAATCCCTGCATTTGCCCGTCTGGCCACATTCCGTCGCCCTGCTCATGGTCGTACCTGAGTGACCAGACCACATACTGTGATGAGGCTGTAAGAGAGCGGGCCTAAACAGGATCACCCGCATTAATAGAACCGGAGCACTACGTTCCCCTTGCCGAAGCCATAAGGAGTTACACCCAGAAGGGAATGGACCTGAACTCACGCAGAAAGTACTTATGAAACGGTTCTTTTAATTTTTCTTTATTAATAGTAGCAGAATAGTTGAACCCGCCCCAGTAGTAATTTAGCAATTGCTTTATTTTTTGTCCTTTTAACACTGGCAAGGCGGTTTAAAATGTAGGGGCCTTACAAGACTGAAGAGGGAGAGTTTCGGAGAACTAAGATCTAGAGACAGAAAGGTCATAGAAATTACTAAGTCTCCATCTCATGCTTGATACATGTTTAAGACTTGTGCAGATTAAAAGCTATGAACTTAATAGCCCATAGGAAACTTGGCTGTTTTATTTTGAATGGAGAAATGGGAATGTATTAGAAATTACTTTTTAGATGCATTTACAAATGAGGGAGGCCACAAGCAGCCATGAGTAAGTGCTCGGTATACATGTATTTCATTTGTATTTTACTTATACTTTGGGAACGTGTCTTTCAAGACTCGTTCCTAACTCAGCAGGTGGGGGAACTGACCTGGGAGGCGTGGGTACTGGATGTGGTCCTGGCAGACAGTGACCAGATTGGGGGCCTGGAGGTAAGGGACCTGTTGGCGGGGAGTGACCATGCCACAGCCTGGTTCTGCCTGGACCTAGGAGGGGTAGAAGGCTGCACAAAGACGAAGGTAACTAACTTCAGGGGGGTGGATTTTAAGGAAATGGGAAGGATCCTTAAGGAGCATTTGGATGTGATTGGGTCAGACATGGACGCTGACAGTAGGTAGGAAATAATCAGGAGAGGGGTGCAGGATGCTACCAGCACCTGTGCCAGAGTAAGACGAAAATGCAGTAGGGCCCGAAAACCCTGCTGGTGGACCAGGCAGGTCCAGGAGGTGGTGCGGGGAAAGAAGGCAGTCTAGAGGCAATTCAAGTGGTCAAGGAGTGAAAGGGATCGAGGGGAGTACGAACTGATGGCTAGAAGGGCCACTAGGGTGGTGAGGGCGGCTAAGGCAAGGAAGGAGCAGAACCTGGCCAGGGAAATTAGGAGAGGGAACAAGGGGTACTTTAGATACATTGGGGAAAAACGAAGGGTGAAAGGGAAGACTAGCAGGATTAAAACAGGGGAGAGATGGGCACAAGACCCGGGGGAGCAGGCTGAGGTACTAAATGAGTACTTCACCTCAGTTTTCACCAAGGAAAATGGGGGTGCTGCATCATACATGGGAGGAGACAGTGATACTGAGGAGGGGGGGCCCTTACCGATCAGTGGGTCTGGGGAGAGGGGGAGGTATCACTGGCAGGAGGGGGGAAGGCTAAGCAGGGAGAAGAGGTAGTGAAGTTGGAAATCACAGCAGAGAGTGAGGGAAGCCCTCAGGTCCCTTAAGATGGAGAAAGCACCGGGGCCGGATGAATTACATCCCAGAGTGCTGAAGGAACTTGTGAATGTCCTGGCGAAACCCCTGGCGGAGCTTTTTACCATCTCTCTGAGGACAGGGTGGGTGCCCCAGGACTGGAAGGTGGCGCATATAGTGCCTATCCACAAGGGGGGATCAAGGGAGGTGGCAGGGAACTACAGGCCTGTCAGCCTGACATCGGTGGTGGGCAGCGTGATGGAGGGCATTGTCAAGGAGAGGCTGGGGGGGACCTGGAAAAGTCAGGGTGCCTGGACGATAGACAGCATGGATTCGTCCCAGGGAAATCGTGTCAAGCAAACCTCGTGGAGTTCTGTGACTGGGTGACGAGTGCCTTGGACCTGGGTAGAGCAGTGGACATCCTCTTTCTAGACTTCAGCAAGGCATTTGACTCTGTTCCTCACAAGGGCCTGTTGGATAAGCTGGGAGAAATGGGGGTGGGGAACCAGATGATCAGATAGACAGTTGGCTCCAGGACTGGACCCAGAGGGTCGTAGTTGGCGGGATAGTCTCATGCCCAAGGAGGGTCATTAGTGGGGTCCCACAGGGATCAGTCCTTGGACCCCTCCTGTTCAATGCCTACATTTCTGACATAAGGACATGTATCAGGAGTGAGATGAGTCTCTTTGCGGATGACTCAAAACTGGGGTGGTGGTGGATGGGGAGGAGGGGAGGGTGGCTCTACAGGGGGACCTGGAGGCTCTGCAAAGATGGTCTAGAAAGTGGAAGCTGAGGTTCAGTGCAGGGAAATGCAAGGTACTGCACCTGGGGTCCAGAAACCCGGGCCAAGTGTACACCCTTGGGGAGGGGGAGAATGCTACAAGTCTCGATGGCTGAGAGGGACCTGGGAGTGGTGGTGGATGTCAAGATGAACAACTCTGAGACTTGTAGGAGGACAGCAGCCAAGGCCAACAGGATGCTGGGATGCATCGCTAGGGGGATCACCTCCAGAAGGAGGGAAGTGATACGCCCTCTGTATAACTGCTTGGTGAGGCCACACCTCGAGTACTCGTGCAGTTTGGAGGCCACACTTAGAGGGACATTAAACTCTGGAGAAAGTCAGAGGAGGGCAAACAAAATGATTTGGGGCTTGGGGACAGGGCCTATGGGTGAGGCTTGAAGAGCTAAATATGTATACATTGGAAGAGAAGGGACGGGGGACATGATGGGGTCTTCAGGTACATGAAGGGGTAAATAGGGAGGAGCAGTCAGGGTGCTTGAAGGAAGGAGGAGGGCGCAACTAGAGAGCATGGTGGAAGCTGGAGGGGGGGAAGATTCAGGGGAGAAATGAGGAGATGCTACTTCACTGAGAGGGTGGTGGAGCCATGGAATGCGCTGCACAGGAGGCTGGTGGAGGCAGAGACGGTGGAGGGGTTCAAGAGGGGGTGGGACAGGTACAGGGGAAGGGTTCTGGAAGCAAAATCCAATGCAGTGAGAATATCTGGAACTGGGAAAGGAGAAGCCAGAGAAGGCGAGGGGGGCAGCAAGGTCAGCTCCCAGGGTGGGGGCTGTCCAAACGAGCAGACACGAAAGACCGTTAGGCCTATTCTGCTGGCATTTTAGTATGTTAGTAAATCATGAGGCAGCTGTTTAAACAGCCAGATTCCCGAAGTTTTATTTTTATTTTTCAAGTTAACGGGGGAATAAAATCCTCATGAGAGCCAGATGAATTGCTCCTGGCTTCCCTCGGTGCTTCCAGAATATCTTAAGGGACCACAGATAGGGAGAGAACTATGGTTCTCCCCTGCCTTGGAAGCCATTGCTACACCCCATGAGGTAATGCAGACTAGGGGATGGTATCAGTTGGTCCAGCTGTCTATGTGGGGAAGCAAACCTGTAAATAGTTATAATGGCTGGGGCAGTAGTTCTTCTTTTTTTTTTTTTTACAGTAGTTAGTTTGGTAGTAAATGTGATGTATTATGTACTAGAAAAAATATTCTCTCCTGATGAAAATGAGACCCAATCAGTGCTAGTAAGGGATAAGTTCAAGTAGGCAGTTGTTTATTGGCAGGGAGGTCATTCCTCGCCTCTCTTAGAAAGGAAAAGAGAAGAAGGTGGGACTGAAAGCGAAGCCACTGAAACAGGGCTAAGTATACAAGGTGTAAAACAAAGGCCCCTTACTATAGAGGAGGGAAGGGAGGCATTAGAGGAGTGCTACGGGTTAAGAAAACTAGGTCAAAGTGAATTAGGGAGGATACACCAACAAAGATGGCGACTTTTCCAGTGAAAATTTTATCACTTAATATTAATGGGCCGAATAACCTCATTAAAAGATCCTGCCTCTATCAGTATTTTAAAAAGCAAGTGAGTGAAATAATTTTTCTCCAGGAAACCCACTTAACAGAAGGGGAACACATGAAACTATCTTGGGGTGGTAGATATTGTGTATTTTCTTCCTCCTATGCAAAGGAAAAACGTAGAGGTACCGCAATCCTGGTACCCACCTCTACCCCGTTTCAGTTGGAAATCCAATATTCTGACCCTAATGGACAGTATGTGATTCTTACTGGAGCATTATATGGGAAAAGCGTTACATTAGCAAACATATATCCCCCAAACCCCCAAAGACTCCCTCAAATTGATTTCACTCCTTTTTTTAGTAAACTACTGGGGATGCAGCAGGGGTGCCTACTGATAGGAGGGGATATTAATCTGTCACTCTCTCTGCAGATGTACTCTTCTGCTCAAACCACAAATAGAATAACGAATTCCCAAAAATGTTTCAAATACAGCTGGCCTCTCTAGGACTGTTAGATGTTTGGCGCCATCTTTTCCATCCTCCAGGGCATATACATACTACTCTCCTCTATTCAATACATATTCCAGATTAGACTATTTTTTTGTTTCTAAAGAACATATAGATTGGATACAAGACATGATTATTTGTCCAAGGTTTCTATCAGATCATGCACAGCAGATACTGAAATTAAATCTAAATATTCCAAAGGAAAATACCACTTGGCACCTAGACATAGCACTACTCAGAGATGAGAGCTTTAAAAAAAAAAAAAATTGGGGAAAGAATTACTCAAATATTGGAGGAAAATTCTGCAGCAGAGATATCGGTTGCTATGATACGGGACACACTGAAAGCAGTGATACGAGGGGAGGTCATAGCACATACTGCTTATAAGCAAAGACAGAGGGGAAACAGCCAACGAGAAATTACAGGCAGAGTCAGAATTACTGCAGCAGCCTAGGAATCCCCCTATACCAGACAATAACAATTGGATAAGACAAGTGAGGGCCGCATTACAAAAAAATACTGGATGAGAAGGTCCAACAAGCCTTATGAAGGTGGCCCGAAGGGAGCAAGGAATCTTGCTCGCTATCGCCGGGGACAAAGGGCTTCTGCAGTGATAACTCAATTAAATCCTCTGCAAGCAGGCCCGAGAGCCATAACCACGAAAGAAATCACTGCAATATTTCAGGAGTTCTATACTCAGCTATATACGGCGCCAGAGACTCCAGAAATCTCTAGGATAGAGGGTTTTCTGGCCAAACTTAAATTACCAAAGATGGCACAGGGTCAATTGGAGAGACTGCTAGTACCAATAACTTTGGAGGCACTTAAGGCAGCACTATCTAGCAGTAAAACCCTAAAATGCCGAGGACCAGATGGTTTCCCATCTGAGGTGGTATAAAACCTATTTCAAGAAACTGTCTACCCCTCTGTTACCACCCTCCTGAACCTCTCTGAAGGCTGTTATCTCCACCCTCCCCAATCCTGGGCATATGCTTCCATATCCCCCATATTAAAGTTAGGTCAGGATCCAAATCAGGCCTTATCATATAGACCGATCTCAGTCCTAAACATGGATTATAAATTATTTATGGCAATTTTGGCAGAAGGGTGGAGGAGATGTTACCGCACTTAATTCATTCTGACCAGTCGGGCTTTATTAGGTCACGACAAACAGACAATGTCAGACAATACATCTAATAGACCATCTGAATCAGAGACAAATTCTGGCCACCCTGATTAGTTTAGATGCAGACAAAGCCTTTGGCCGGGTATCCTGGCAATTTCTTTGGAAAACTCTATAGCTGTTTGGATTTCCAGGAAACTTTATTACATTAATCCAGCAGATTTATAATAATCCCCAGGCACATAAAAAAGTGAATAGTCGGCTTTTCCTTCCAATTCCCCTAGCTAGAGGTACTAGACAGGGCTGTCCACTTTCTCCCCTTTTATTCACCCTTTATATAGAAGCATTAGCTGCAGCAATTTGCACCCATCTCAAAATTCATGGTATTCCCTTGGGGGGGCCGAGTATTTACACTCTCACTATAGGCAGATGATGTATTGTTAATCCTACTTTTTTTTAATCGTATTTCTATATCGCCTGCTGTGGCATGTTACCGGTGGGGGCATCCAGCTGCCGGCTCTGCATACCTGGAGAGCAGCAGGCTCACTTGCTTGATGGGGGATGCGGTGCGGCTCTCCACTGACCCACTGGAGGGCCCCCCATGCCACTCTGAGCCGGCCCCGGACCCCCCCCCAGCGCGATTATACAACAGTCCTCCGGGCACAGCAGAGCGTGGCCATCAAGCTGCATGGTCACGCCCAGCCATTTTCCTCCCTGAGATCCCCTGGAGTATGGACATGCAATGATGTCCTGAGGCACAACGTGCCGATGTCTGCCACACTCCATCCCTTGTTGCACCATCCCTGTAGTGCCCCCCGGTCGTCACCAGGGGCCATTACAGAGCGGTGGAAGCCCTCAGCCCTCCCCAGGATAGGAGAGCAGTCCTCCGGACGCTTGATCCTATCCCTCCCCTGCTGACCCATAACGACCTGGGCGTGTTTCCGAACCCAGGTTGCCAGCGTGGTGCAAGGTGTGGCGTCCAGCTCCTTAACCCTCAGTACCACCGGGCCGGCTTGTTAACCCTACTTGAACCTGAAATATCTATCCCAGTGGTGTTGGAAGTTTTAAAAGAATTTGCTGCAATCTTGGGTTATACTACTTGGGTTATATAATGTGCAAAAGACTGGAATTTTAACAATAAATTATACCCCGTCACAAACATTGCAGGGAATATTCTCTTCACGTTGGCGTTGTAACAAAATTATATACCTAGGGGTGAATCTACCACAGAACTTTATTCATTTAGAACTAGTAAATTATGAGCCATTAACACAGGCGTTAGAAAAACAGCTGGAGAAGTGGACACAGCTGTTTCTGGCATTTATATCAAAAATAGAGGCAGTACGAATGACCATATTCCCTAAAATTCTGTATTTTTTTCAAACACTTTCAATTACCCCTTCCAAATTTTATTTTAACAGCTGGAATAGACTATTTTCACGTTTTGGGGTGGCCACGGGGAACGCATCAGGCCGTCATGGAGCCTGACAACTCCTGATTTTCCACCGTTTTTTCTCCCTCCCCATGCTGCGTGCATGCCACAGTTTCGCAATGCCGTCCCTTGCATGCCACCTCCATGCTTCCACTACCCTCAGGCCTCCATCTGGGGGCAGTGGGACTCGTAGAGGGTGACAGAATCCCTCTGGGAGAGGAGAGGAGAGCATGCCGAAGGGCTGCTCAGTCCTGCTCCCGCCCAGCCGACCCAGGCTCGTTCTTGAACCTGGGTTGCCGGCGCAGCGCGAGGTGTTGGCGTTCAGTGCCACTGGGCCAGCAGGGATGGCGGTTCTGACAAAATTTGTCAACGAAGCAGCCTAGCGCAAACATACGATGGCTCCCCAGAGAGAGAGGATCCAGTTTGTCATATAACTCGGTGATGAGTAAGTAGGGGAGCACAGAGGGCAAAATGGCAAATATTATTATAGGCTACATCCCATTTTGATAGACTGGTTTTTGAGGCATGAGTGAAGGTTATAAGCACATAACAAAGCGTAGGGAGAAGTACACCTTTTTCCAGGGCAAGATGTGCTGCGAATGTGAGACAGCTTTTTGCTGTGTAAGCCAAGCCCAGCTTACTATTTGCCACCTTACTCAACATTTCAAATATGCAGGGAGAAATCAAGTTGAGGATCAAGGTTTGACTCCCAGGTATTTTAGGGAGTAGACAATCCTCAAAAGGGACCCATCCTCACTACCAATTTTCAGTGGCACCGATCAGGCTTTGATTTTGACCCTGAATCCAAATAGCATAGCCTGTGTTTTCCTGAGGTTTAAGGTGAACTTCTTGGCCAGGAGTCAGTTTTGTATGCTGCCAAAGTCAGTCCGTAGATGAGAGTTTGACACTAATGTCCTGTGAGTTAGTTAAGAGTACTAGGTCATCTGCATATAGGGTCGCTTCGCCATGAGCCTTAACCAGGGGGAAATCATTGACGAACAGGGAGAAAAGGATAGGTCCTTGGATAGACCCTTGAGGGACCCCAGTTTTGATAGCAGTGGGCTCAGAGAAAACGATATTGAACTTAACAAGTTGCTGCCTTCCTTGTAGGTAGTTTGTATACCATGCTAGGGTGGATGCAGACAAGCCAAAAGTACTAAGTTTGGAGCACAGGAGAGTATGGTCAACCAGATCGAAGGCCTTGGAGAGGTCAGTGAAGATGGATCCTGTCAGCTTTCTTTGATCTGCAGCTTCCCTAATTTCAGATGTGAGTTTAGCAAGGGCGGAGGAGGTACTATAACCTTTACGAAAGCATTAAAACCCCCTTGTAACATGGCAAACCAAGCTGTAGACAAAACAAGAGATATAATAGGTCCAAAAGCATCAGGTGGTTCAGTTTGAAGATGGCATTAATCCCCTAGTAATGCCCACTCCAAATTGAAGTACTAGTATCAGCCACAGCAGTGAAAGAAGCTGTAATCACAAAATGATGCCGAAAACAATAGAAATGCGAAATGACCTTCCCACCCACCCAAAGGGACATGATTGTATCACATGAAAAACATCTATCAGCGAAACAAACTCATAATTAGCAGATATTTACACATCTCATGTAAAGAGAAATGGAAGTAAAACAAATAACCTTTAGCTTTTGTGGAGAGGTTGCGATCGCTGCGTGCAACAGTGAATTTCTATTATAGTGGCGAGAAAGTGAACGTTAATAGAGAAACACTGTAAAAGAGATGTAACCCGATGTGTTGGTGGCCCGGAAGAATCGTTGCAGTGACACTGGATGTCTGAACCTTAGGAAGCAAGCCACATCTCCAAATATGCAAAACAATGTGGAAGACAGGATGACACAATCGCAGTAGGCGAAAAGCCTCAAATTGTAGTCCTCCTCGTCTTAATCTAAGAATTATAGCAGTGTTTGTAACGTTAGCTAAAACTGTTAAATCCTGCTTCATTGTCACAAAAAAGTGCTGTTATGCTTTCAACATCAGCATATTAATAAATATGATTTCTGTAATGACGTGCCTGACAAAAGTGCAGTAAACATTTGGAAAGATTTTAAACACTGTCTGTGGCCAGCCCGGTGGCGCAGAAGGTTGAGGCGCTGGACGCCACACCTCAAACCACGGTGGCGACCCAGGTTCGGGAACGGACTCGGGACACCGGGGGCTGGCAAGGAAGGAGAGAGATTGAGTGTCCGGAGGACTGCTTTCCTCTCCTGGGGTGGGTAGGGTGGGGAGCCTTGCTCTGTAGTGGCCCCAGTGGAGACCGGGAGTACTACAAGCGGTGCAGGAGGGACAGCAAGAAAAGAGCGGAAAAACAACTTTGGTGGCCACCGAATGACGGCTTCCATGCTCTACGCTGCCAGAGCCTCCGGGAGCCTACTCCTCCACAGCAGCAGCACCCTGGATCAGTAAAACAGTGTGCTGGGTTTCCACTGCCCACGGTGCCTTCCCTCTCGGAGGAGGGGGACCCACCTGGTAAAGGGATACGCCGGGACACCCGGGGAGTTGGCTGCGGATCTGTGTTAAGGAGAGAGCTCGGGAAGAGGATAGCTGGGGCGATAGCAGCACTAGGAAGCTCGAAAGAGAGGGGGACACCAGAGTGTCGGAGGAGGTAAAAAAAAAAAAAACAAAAAAACCCTGTCTGTGTCATGTTTGAAACATAGTACATTAAACAGAAACATCACCTAAAAGCAAAAATGACCATGTTATAAGTGAATTAAGCCACTCTGAAGGAGGCATCTACTGGGGAATTAATGCATGGTTGGGTGCTTGTAGGCACTCAGCCTTTGGACTCATCCCCCAACCCCCACCCCAAACCATGCATTAATTCCCCCAGTATATGCCTCCTTCATTGTGGCTTAATGCTTACATATCTCAGTTTAGGAGTGAAATACAATGAATTTTTTTTTTTCTGCCAGAAATGCATTATTGCAAAAACAGCTATGTGATGCGTTTTGGGGCTACCAGATACTGCTGCTTTAAACTTGTATGTTCCTATATTTTTTAAATGTCTAAATGGTGACCACACACTTCAAATTATAGAACATAATGTGAACCAGTAGTTACCCAACAAAATTAAACTGCAAAAACAGATAAAAATCAATGATGTGACTTCGTTAATAAATATTGTTTAGTACCGGGGTTCTCAAATGGTGAGGCCAGCCTCCCTGGGGAGGCCCCAACCTGTTCCAGGGGAGGCTCAAGCAAGTCTGAAAAAGTACTGTACTTAAATTTTGGGTTTTATATATTTTGTGTGAAGAGATGAAGCAAACTGAAAGAGGATAATAATAGTAGGTGAATGTTATGTACTTATTTACTAATAGGTGGCAAGGGAAGGTGAATGAGCCAATGCTCATTTCAGGTGTACTGGGGAAGAGTAGGGAGTGAATACATTTCAAAAGGTAACTGCAAAACAATCAAGAAATATACAATGAGCAATAGTGCAAATAAATATGAATAAATTAATAATGAGTGGTGGTAATTGATCAATTTGTAAACTGATGGCAGAACAGCCCAAATACAAGGGTTGGGCATAGAAGTGCTAAGAGCAATAGCAGGAAGGAGCAAATTAATCCCCGAGATGTTGCTTAGGAGAAGAGAAGGAGGAGAAGAGGCAAAGTATGTAGGAAAGTTATTTCATATAGAGAGGAAACAGAAGAAGTAGTCTGACCCATGAAGGTACTGCAACAAGGGGTAACACTGGTTCAAGAATGAAAATAGCAGAACAAGTAGGTTGGCATGTGTGTGTGTGGGGGTTACAATAAGCTGAATAATAATATTTATTTATTTGTTATTCAGATAACACCTTAGAACAGGAGCTCTTTTCAAAAGTTCCAAGTCAGTATAAGACAAAGAACTGAATGTGAGCCAAGTACTCAAGGGGGTTTCAATTTATTCATAGTGTACTGCGCAAAAGTACAGTATTTTTTTTTTCTTTGGGGAGGCCCAAGATTATTTCAGTTTTTTGGGGATGCTCAAAATCTTTCCCATGGATTTGGGGAGGCTCACTGTGACAAAGTCTGAGAACTATTGGTTTAGTATAATGAGTGTGCCCTGCTGTAAATGTGTTAGCGAAAGGCAGAGCAAGGCCCCACCCCAACCCCCTTGAAAGCAGACATGATAGTGGGTGGAGAGCAGACTGTAAACATGCAAGCGATTAATGGGCCACCTCTAATGCAGCATTCAGTCTGATGAATTAGTTGGGTCATTTTCAATCTGTTGAAGCAACACACTTAACAGATAATTTATGTTTGCTGCTGTAGCACACAGAAAATATTTTTGAAATTTCACCTTGAGGCCTCCACTAGTTTCCTTTTTAAACGGTGTTATTGTTTGCTGTGAACTTTTTTGAAGCCATCTTAGGGGAACGGAACCCATTGTCATTCTTGTTTTCACCGAAGCCATTACCGTTAATTTTTTTCCCTCTTCTGACAGCAGTTTAATATGATACATTTTCGGTAATCTCTTCCTACCCTTTGTTAACCCCATTTAATAACTTCCGTTGATTTCACTTATGTAGTCATTAGGAGAAATTAGAGTGCTGCTAGCCATTATGTAAGGATTAATGACCTCCATAGGGGGGCCCCAGCGAACTGGGACAAACAGACATTATTGGCGAGATAATGAATGTTCGGCACTTCATGGAAGCTAAGCTTTGTTCTTCAAATGACAGCTTGTTGCTCTGCAGTGTTTTCAATTAGCACTTGCCCCTTTTTGTTTTACTGATACAGACTAGTATCAGCAATTCTGACTGTCCAGTATACAAAAAAGTGATCATGCTCATAGTTATGTGGTTTCCAGTTGGCAAGCAGCGCAACAGTGGTCAGAAATGCAGTTCCTCTGATGCTTTCCAACAGTGCTCTCTATAGTCAGGACAGGCCTTGGCCCTGTAGTGTGCTTAATCAACCCCCCCACCCCAATTAACTTAACTTACATTAGCTGTTTCTGCAGCGCAAGTCAGATCGCTCTTTTCTTTGTCTTCTGATTGGGAAATCTGCTTCAAATACCACCAACTTTACTTGGGCATACACAGATGGTAATTAAACATAAATATATTATATATTGTTTTTCACTTTATGTACCTGCAGCAGTGTACACCTTGGCAGCTGAGATCCTTCACATGGCCTTCTGCCCAAAAGTCTCTGGGTTTCATCAACCCATCAGTTTCCGGCTTGCCCCTGTTCCTCAAATGTGGTTTTGCATGCTGAGAATGAAGCAGATCACCTTGAGACAGCCGTTTCATGCTCTCAGTGGGCATAGGCCATGATTGGACCAGCAGCCCCATCATACTGCTGCCAACCAAGTAGGATTTTTCTCCCCAGTTAGCGTCCCACCCACCATCCTCTCATTATACACGTGTACATGCAACTGACCTAGGGTGAGGCAACCTGTGGTCGCCCATGTTGCAAATGGCACTTTGCTGTACATTCTCCAGGTATCCCTCCCTCTGCAGTAAGATTCATCCACCCACCCACCCTGGGAGAAGAGTGCCTGTGCGGGTGCTTTTAGGCCTCCCTGCCAGCCTCTGCTTCTGACGGCTCAGTGCACAAATCCGGGTTGCCATGCCAGAGTGTTATGCCACTGCTCTGCACCACAGAGCTGCCCCCCCCTTTCTTAATAGTCTTTTAGTTCCTTGCCTGTTCAGCCATGGCCCACTTTTCGGCTGCTGATAACCTCCATCACCATTCCAGACTGCAGGGATTCCCCCTTACCTGCACCATGAGAATTTCTACCTGTAATAGGGCCTTTTGGGGTGGGGGGGGAGTACAGGCCATTTGTTCCCTCTAGGCTTCTTTGAATTTGGTGGTCTGGGGAGCTCCTTTCATGATAGGTGGGTGGCTCGGAGTCGTAGCATGCAAGCATCATCCTGCCAATACTGAGATTTTTTTCAGTTCTCTTTCATCTGCCAAGTCCTTTGGCTGTGAATGTGTGGCAGGCATATGCAGTTGCATGCATGACACGAACCCACCGAGTCTCCATGCTCACTTCCATCCTCGACTGGCTTGCGCCTCCTGGGCAGCCTCCGTTGGCACTCATGCAGTGGGGAACAGTCCACCCACTCAGAGCATCCTGGGGGATGTTGTGCCATCCGTCCTCTGCCAGCCCTCCAGTGTCTGTTCATTCCCAAGCCCGTGTCATGGTTGGCACCCCAAAGTCTGTTTTCCTTTTCATAGATACCCAGTGCTTCTGCCTTTTATCAGGGGCTGAAGTGCTGGGTACTACCTCCAGGTTCTTGTATGTAAATAAACTTCACAGAATTGCTACAACTTGAGTTTGAGTCATTGTTGTTCTGGCGTGCAGCAAGCATCTCTCTTCAGATTTGCGTTTGATAGGTAAGCAGCACCTTCTTCAGCAGCATCCTCAGCTAGTTTGTGACGCATAGTTACCCTACTCTCTTTAGTTCCCACCTTTCACTCCTGATCCCCCTCCCTGTGTATCCCAGCATTCTGGTTGCTTTGGTCACTCCCCTGCTGAAGTGTGTAGACATTTCTCCGATATCGCCTCTTAAATCCCTTTCTTCTGGAGTGCTATCCGGCACCACCCTTCCCGTTTCGTGTTGCACCCTTGGGTTCATTTTCCCAATGTACATTACTTTGCATTTTTTACCGTTAATGTTCAGCTGCCAAATCTTGGACCAACTCTCCAACCTGCCCAGATCCTCGCTTAGTTCCCTTCTCTTTTCCTTTGTCTACCCTTGATACTGTCACCTGTTGAAGATGACTGGTCTTAGTACCTACCCCTGAGATACCGCACTGGTAACTTACCCTCACCATAATTCTGCCCATATACAAAGAATGATAAAGATCATTTCGTGCCCTGTCTGTTACACAAACCGTAAAATACAGCATTTCTTATCAGTAATGGAGAATTCAAAATTCAGCTAAGACTATTCATGCTTAAATGATCCCTGATTATGAAGTGTGTGTGTGTGTGTGTGTGTGTGTGTGTGTGTGTGTGTGTGTGTGGTGGTGGTGGTGGGGGGGGGTGGTTACTGACCTGATAGACCTGGAGTCTCCTCGTCTCTTAAAGTGCCAAAAATAGCCTCAGAAAATGTTATTAATTTTTAAAAGTAGCTAGTCATCACTTATTTAAGTATTTCTTCTTTTTCCTTTCCATGACTTTCACCCATGCAGGAGAGAAACTAGAGATAAAACTATGGTGGCTCCAAAAGACACGATATGAGGTGTCTTTGCATTTAACCTGTCTTTAGTGAGGGTCATCTACCCTCTTGTAGAAGTGACAGGTGCACCCTGCACTTGAGAAAAGGTTTTCTACCTGGTAGTATTAGGTGTAATACCTAGAACCGCACTCTGCCCTGATGTCTTATAGATCTCTAGTGTGGGGCTGTTTCATTTTGACTTCCTGCTTAGAGGAGTTTCTCGATGGGACTGCTCCTTAGGGGATCTGTTAAGCTGGTTCTTTTGCTTTGTGATATGTTTATGGCCTAGTAGCAATGCCATGTCCTCCATCCACTGGTACACTACGGCTTTTCCCACTAAGAAAAATTTGCTGAGCCTGTTATAGCTTGTGGTTCTGCTGCACTTGCTCTCTGGGACCTCTGTTTTGCTGATGTTTGGTGTGCCTTCCTGAGTGCAGTGGACATTGCTGACATAACACCACCCTGTTGGGCTTACTCCTCCACACCCCCGTATGTATGTAGTTAATTATTTAACTAGTGGCTGTGCTAGCGCCAGGTACCTTTTCCATGCATAACCCAGGTACAGTAGAGCACTAGTCAAAACGGTGGTGCAAGGTGAAAAGTGTATATATATCATACATAAATACATGATACATAATAAAGGGACACAGTGCAAGTGTAAACAACTTCCACAGAATTAAAAAATGGTTCTCCAGTAACAAACATTTGCTCAACTATAAAAAAACAAAACAAAAAAAAACTAAGAGCATGCTCTTCTCCATTCAACAGAACAGGAAGAAGTTTGGGCATCTACAGGTTCTGGACACACTCTACCATCGAGCACTGAGGTTTATAACGGGACTCCCGTTCGACACACATCACTGCACCCTATATGCGGCAGTGGGATGGACATCACTAAAGTTCAGGCGCCACAGAAACGCCGCTCTCTGGACCTATAGAGCCAACTCTAATAAGCTGCCTTACTATATCTCCTGCTGTCTTCCCTGAGTATAATTGGAAATACGGCGTTGAAGTTACTCAGCTATACACTTAAAAGTACCCAAAGCAAAATCCGCTTTGTGGGGCAGCTCACCAAGCCGTGCTACCTACCTGATGGAGCGATCTACAAAAAACCTCAAATTAAGCACTCTAATCTGTATAAATGCTTTCAAGATGCTTTATTTCCATACAATCAGAGAAGTATGTAACTGCTTCACCCTCAGACCCAGTACCGGTGTCTGCACTGGTATATAGCCACGCCTAGACCCAATTTTAAGTACTGACCCCCAGCTTGCTCCTCACCAGCCTAATTGTTCTCTCTTATCCCCTGTCTTATCAACACTAGGCCGTCCATCCCTTATTCTTCCTTTCCAACCTCGGATAGGAGCTCACTACCCTGGGTTGTGACATCCTACCATGCCCCGTACTATAGCATTCAATCCGGGGCTCACACATACTCTTTCTCCATCCACCTTCTCTACATCCAGCTTACCAACTCCTTTCTGTGCACTCGCCCTCCTAGCCTTTCTCCCCTACTTCCCCCTCCCTCTCTTCCCCCTACCTTCACCTCTACCTGGTGTATATTTTATTTTATTTTTTCTTCCGTTACTTCCTCCTGCAACCTTAGATAACCTGCTTTATCTTCCTATAGACACTTCTATGTATGTAAATACCGTGTAATCTGTACAATATCTGTATAATTCTATGTACATATGAACTTCTTTTCTTCCTCTCTGTAAAGAGTATTATCTGTATTGCCTTGTAAATACCTGTGTTGACCTGTATATACAATTGTTCATGCTCCACCCAGGTCCATCTTGCAAATGAGCTTCTGCTCAACGATGAACGCCTGGTTAAATAAAGATTGATTGCTTGAGGTTCAGAGTCTCAAAGATGGTACACTGGAACAAGTTAGCACCTTCAAATATCTCAGGGTTCATTTGGATGACACCCTAACATTTGGTAGTCATATTGACCATGTTGTTAAGACTGCTGATGTAAAGCTTGGTGTCCTCTATTGCCACTGGCATTTTATGATCCCAGAAGCCCTGAAACTGGTCACAAGTTGCTCAGTCTTATCCACCATAGACTACGGCCTTATCTATGGTGCTTGCACCGACACTGCCCTCAAAAGGGTAAAAACCCTACTTAACAAAGCCTGTCGCCTGGTTCTGGGAGTGGATCACTGGACACATTCTTGTGCCCTCTATCAAGAGACAGGATGGCTCCCTCTTCACCATAGGATTATATACCAAACGTGCCTACTTGATAAGAAGTCCTTGCTGGGGTTTTCCTCTAGATCAACCTCCTGCCTATTCTGAACCACTCAACCTACTATTAGGATACAAAGTGCAGTTTGGGGAGGGCCTTGTGGTGCCATGCAGGCGAACAGCACAAGCCCAGAGATCCTTCTCCTTCCATGGTCCCAAGTACCTCAACGAACTCCCCAAGGACCTGATCGAGTGTAGTAAGGTTAGCCAATTCAAATCGGACCTCCGAGCCCACTTAGCACAAGAGAATGTCTGTAAATGTTTCCATAAACCCTAACAGTACCTAGCCCTTGCCAAAGCAGAGATCCCTGGCTCCTTTCATACCACCCCTTCGGACACCAATGTAAACTGTTAAAATGATCCCCCTTCCCCCCAGTCACTGTTGCCTCCACCTCACATCTCTCCCCTTCCCCTTGACCTCCCCCCATGCTACGCCACCTCCTTTTTCCTATCAGCTTCTCCCCCTCCCCCCACTCCCTGGTTTACCCCTGGTATTCCCCACCTTCTCCTGCTCCCCTTTCCCTCTATTCACCCCTACCATGATTATCCTCCCCACCACACTCCTTTCCCTACACCAGGTGCTGACGAAGCTTTCTCTGGCTGCTCCACTAATTCAGGCAAGTTTTGGATTCTAGTCCTCTTGCTGCACTCTGCACTTACCCTGGCATAGCTTTACGCTACAATCTGCATCTGAAATGTAAACCGCTCTCTCTGTTTCACACTGAACTCAAATCTCATCATGTTGTGTCCTGGGCTACCAGGTTCGCTAAGTTCCTTTGCAACCAGTGTACTTACGTGGACCCTTTTGTAACTTGTAATGTAACTTAATACTGAATCTGTGTAACCTTATGTAACCTATGTGTTGTTTGATTGTCTTATGTATCTGTATGACCTGGAACCTTTGTAATCGAGTCCCTGACTCAAAGGTATTAATCCCAGCCTGAAATACATAAATAAATACATTTCAGCTGTATAGTAGATCTATAAATTATGCAAATCATGCACAGACATTAAACTGCTGGAGATGTTCCTTCACTTTAGCACTAGAAGCTTTAGGGGTGGGAACAGCTCTGATTCCAGAAAGAATCAGCAGCTCTACAGCGAAACGAGTTTTGGCCAGTGCTTCTGTGCACAAACCGAACATTTAATAAGTTGTTTGTGGAAGAGCGGTAATAGGTGTTGTCCACAAACATGAAAAGTTTGGTGAGACATTGGGGTGCACTTCACTGTGGAATTTAAACATCACATTTGCTAAGTTTAACTGAACTCTGAATTCAGGTTGTAGCAAATGTTCAGAATTGTTACACTGATGGGACCGTGGGTCCTGGGAGGATGCAAATTTAGCAACTTTGTAGTTTAAGGCCCTTTTTTTGCCCATACCATAAAGTGTGTATGGCATCTGTCGCAGTAGAGCCGTATTCAAAGGGAGAATGCAGCTTTGGGCGATTTTGATTCTTGTGTCAGGTGTTAATACTTTGAGGTGCGGAAAAGAATAATCCCAGATTTTGATGTGCAGTTCTAACAGTATTGGTCATGTGATTGCTGAAGGTAAAACAGGGATTAATGGCAACACTAAGGTATTTGAATTTCTTAACTAATTCAAGTTGGGCACCATCTAGTGTTAAGATACTGAAATCTTGGGAGTATCTCTTGACCTCTGTGGCAGAACAGAGTAGCATAGCTTTTGATTTGGGGTCATTGATGACAAGTTTTTCATTCATTTTTGCAAGGGGTGGAAGTTGTGCCCAAGGACATCGTTAAGTGTTGATATCTTTCCCATGCATATAGATGACTGTCAGCAGCAGTATTGCAGATCTTTGGCAGGCTGTTAATAAAAACAGTGAATAAAAGAGGACTGAGAATTGATTCCTGAGCGGAACACCACAAGAGACAACTTCCCCTGGATGAGACTTTGCCAGTTTTCACTATTTGTTACCTGTTGTGCAAATAATTGGAAAACCAAAACGTAACAGAGTCCCCAGCCTCCAGTTCAGACAGCTTCCGAATGAGCAGGTCATGGCCTGAGGGGTTGGGGGACAGCAAGTTCATCTTCCAGGTTGGGTGCTGACCAAATGAGCAGACAGGAAAGACTGTTGGGCCTACTCTGCTGGCATTTTAGTATGTTAGTATGGTCCGCCAGATCGAAGGCTTTGGTCAGGTCCATGAACGTGGCAGTGGTCAACAAGCCGTTACCCATGGCTTGGGGGACCATATCCATGGCACGGACCAGTGCAGTACAAGTTCAGGCAAGGTTCAGGGAGCTAGCCAGGGTTTGTCATGATATAGGATGCGCGATTTCCTTCTCGGAAATTCTGCTGGTGCCAAGGACTAGTGGGGAACACAAGAGGACGATTAGGGAGATGAACAAGTGGCTCAGGGAGTGGTGTGGGGCCAGAGGTGCGGGTTGATGGGGGGACTGGGGGAGACCTGGGAGGATAAGGGGCTGTATGCTAGGGATAGGCTCCATCTCAACTTGGAAGAAGGAAATCATAAGTTGAAAATAGAGGGTTCGTGGGTGAAAGGTGGGGTTTAAACTGTGAAGGGGAGGGAGGGATGGGAGAAGAGGCTACAGAGGGGGGGTCCGATAAAGGAGGGACTCTGCTTCCACCCCACTGGGGAGCTGGTGGGATGTGGGAAAAGGCCATCTGATATGGTGCAGACAGGGGAAGGGCGAAATCCCCATGGGAATGCGAGCAGGGGAAACGGGAGTATAGGGAAGGGATGGAAGGTAGTCCTGCTGAATGCCAGGCGCTTGGGCAATAAAAGCGTGAGCTTCAGGCGATGCTAGCTGAGGGAGAGGTGGATGTGGCAGCTGTAACTAAGACCTGGGCCACCGCAGGGCATGACTGGGACCTGAACCTGGAGGGTTACACCATGTTCAGGAAGGACGGGGGGGAGGGGTGGCAGTAATAGTCAAAAACTGCATTGGCATAGGAGGAGTGGAGGAGGCGGATGGAACTGTGGAGGCGATTTGGGTCACCTTGATAACGGGGGCGCAAGAGAGCAAAAATAGGAGTGGTGTACAGACCCCCTGCGCTGGCGGAGGAACTGGAGGAGTCTGGTGGCAGATGTTGGGAGACACTGCAGATTGGATAGGGGAAGGATGGTGGTGTTGGGGGATTTAAACATGCCAGGAACAGACTGGGGGACTGTGACATCCTCAGTGGCTAGGGAACAGAGGTTGTTGGATGTCTTTCAGGACGCGTTCCTAACCCAGCAGGTGGGGCATATAGTGCCTATCCACAAGGGTGGATCAAGGGAGGTGGCAGGGAACTACGAGCCCGTCAGCCTGACCTCGGTGGTGAGCAAGGTGATGGAGGGCACCGTAAAGGAGAGACTAGGGGGTGACCTGGAAGAGTTGGGGTACCAGGATGATGGACAGCATGGCTTTGTCCCGGGGAAATCGTGTCAGACAAACCTTGTGGAGTTCTATGATTGGGTGACGAGCGACTTGGACCTGGGTAGACAGGTGGACGTCCTCTTTCTTGACTTCAGCATGGAGTTTGACTCCGTCCCCCACAGGGCCTGTTGGATAAGTTGGGGGAAATGGGGATGGGAAACAAGATGATCAGATGGATAGGGAATTGGCTCCAGGGCCAGACCCAGAGGATCATGGTTGGCAGGATAGTCTCATCCCCAAGGAAGGTCATTAGTGGGGTCCCTCAGGGATCGGTCCTTGGGGCCCCTCCTGTTCAACACCTACATCTCGGACATAAGGAAGGGCATCAGGAGTGAGATGAGTCTCTTTGCGGATGACTCAAAGCTGGGGGCGGTGGTGGATGGGGAGGAGGGAAAGGCGGCCCTTCAGAGGGACCTGGAGGCTCTGGAAAGGTGGTCTAGAAAGTGGAAACTGAGGTTCAGTGCAGGGAAATGCAAGGTACTGCACCTAGGAGCCAGAATCCTGGGCCAAGTGTACACCCGGGGGCTACTAGTCTCAGTGGCTGAGAGGGAGCTGGGGGTGGTGGTGGATGTCAAGATGAACAACTCGGAGACTTGTAGGAGGGCTGCGGCCAAGGCCAACAGAATGCTGGGATGCCTTGCTAGGGGGATCACCTCCAGAAGGAGGGAGGTGATACTATCTCTGTACAACTGCTTGGTGAGGCTGCACCTCGAGTACTGCGTGCAGTTCTGGAGGCCACACTTAAAGAGGGACATTGAACTCCTGGAAAGGGTCCAGAGGAGGGCAACCAAAATGATCTGGGGCTTGGGGGACAGGACCTATGGGGAGAGGCTCGAGGAGCTAAATATGTACACATTGGAGGAGAGAAGAGACCGGGGGTACATGATAGGGTCTTCAGATACATGAGGGGTGAATGGGGAGGCAAAGTCAAGGTGCTCCGAAGGAAGGGGGGCAACTAGAGGCATGGGTGGAAGCTGGAGGGGGGGGGAATTCAGGGGAGAAAGGAGGAGGTGTTACTTCACTGAGAGGGTGGTGGGGCCATGGAATGAGCTGCCCGGGGAGCTGGTGGAGGTAGAGACAGTGGAGGGGTTTAAGAGTGGGTGGGACAGGTACTGGGGAAGGGTTCTGGAAGCAAAATCCAGTGCAGCGAGAATTTCCAGGACTAGGAAGGGGGAAGCCCGAGAGGGAGGCAGCAAGGTCAGTTCTCAGGGTTGGGGCTGACCAAACGAGTAGACGCGAAAGACCGAAAGGCCTATTCTGCTGATATTTTAGCATGTTAGTCTGTTAAGTTCTGTGGTCCTTCCTGAAACTGTTGCTTTTCCAGGTAAGAAGTAAGCTGATTATGGACAATCCTTTCCTGTACCTTGGCCAAGGCTGAGAAGATAGAGATAGGACTTTGATTATCCAAGATACCCTTTTTGCATAGTGGTACCAGGGAGGCCAGGTTCCAGATCTCTGGAATTTTTTTTTTAGACTCGAAAGATTGGTTGAAAATTTTGGTAATAGGGAGAGCAGGTTTGTGGAGCAGCAATTTGAAGAAATGTGGGGATTAAGAGTCACTGACAGCTGATTTGTCGGATTTTAGGTGGTGCAGCAGTTTGCGGACTTCGGTGACTTTTTTAATGTAAAAAAGAGGATGATGTGGCACTGAAATAGGCGTAGTTGAATCAGGGGTTTGAACCTGATCACTTGAGGTGTGTCTGTTTCTCTAGGTTGCAAAAATGGTCATTAAACAAGGGCGGAGGGGACTGTGGAGGCGATTTGGGTCACCCTGAAAACAAAGGTGGGGCAAGAGTTTAAAATAGGAGTGGTATACAGACCCCCTATGCTGGTGGAGGAACTGTAAGAGAGTCTGGTGGCAAATGTCATGAGACACTGTAGATTGGGCAAGGGAAGGGTGGTGGTGATGGGTGATCTAAACATGCCAGGGATGGACTGGGGGACTATGATGTCCTTAGTGGCCAGGGAGCAGAGGTTGCTAGATGTCTTCCAGGACTTGTTCCTAACCCAGCAGGTAGGTGAGCCGACTAGGGAGGCCCGGACACTGGACGTAGTCCTGGTGGACAGTGAGCAGATTAGGGGCCTGAAGGTGAGGGACCCGTTGTTGGGGAGTGATCATACCCAGGTCTGGTTCTGCCTGGACCTGGGGGGGAGGAAGGCCGCACAAAGATGGTGGAACTTGACTTCAGGGGGACGGACTTCAAGGGGGTGGAAAGGATCCTCAAGGATCATTTGGATGGGATAAGGCCAAACATGGATGCTGACAGTAGATGGGAAATCATTAGGAAAGGGGTGCAGGAGGCTACCAAGACCTGTGCAAGAGTGAGGTGCAAATGTAGTAAGGCCAGAAAACCCTGTTGGTGGACCCAGGAGGTTCAGGAGGCGGTGAGGGAAAAGAAGGCTGCCTATAGGTGCTTCAAACGCTCAAGGACCGAAAGGGATCAAGGGGAGTATGAGCTGATGGCCAGAACGGTCACTAGGGTGGTGAGGTAGTCTAAGGCAAGGAAGGAGCAGAACCTGGCCAGGAAATCAGGAGGGAACAAGGGGTCCTTAAGATCGTTGGGGGAAAAGGAAGGTGAAGGGCAGATTAGCAGGATTAGAACAGGGAGGGATGGGCACAGGACCCGGGGGCAGACGAAATACTAAGTAGTACTTTGCCTCAGTTTTTACCAGAAAGAATTGGGGGCTGCATGATCCAAGGGAGGAGATGGTAAAACTGAGGTGGGCAGGACCCTTCACGATCAGGGAGCCCCAGCGGGTCTAGGAAGGGGGGCTGACATCACCGTCAGGAGGGGGGAAGGCAGAACAGGGGGCCAAGGGGGAGGAAGTGGAGGTGGAAATCCTGGTAGAGAGAGTGAGGGAAGTCCTCAGATCCCTTAGGATGGAGAAAGCACCAGGGCTGGGTGAATTACATCCCAGTGTAGTGAGGGAACTGGCAGATGTCCTGGTGGAACTCCTGACAGAGCTTTTCAACATCTTCCTGATGACTGGGTGGGTGCTCAGGACTGGAGGGTGGCACATATTGTGCCTATCTGCAAGGGAGGATCAAGAGAGGAGGCGGGGAACTACAGGCCTGTCTGCCTGATATCGGTGGTGGGCAAGGTGATGGAGGGTATTAGAGGCTGGGGGGGGGGTACTGTAGAAGTTGGGGTCCCTGGATGATGGACAGCATGGCTTTGTCCCGGGAAAATCGTGTCAGACAAACCTTGTGGAGTTCTGCAATTGGGTGACAAGTGCCCTGGAACAGGGCAGGCCGTCGGACATTCTCTTTGACTTCAGCTAGGCGTTTGACTCAGTTCCTCACAGGGGCCTGTTGGATAAGCTGGGGGAAATGGGGGTGGGGAAATGGATGATCAGATGGATAGGAAATTGGCTCTCTGAGCATACCCAGAGGGTCGTTGTTGGGGGGTTAGTCTCATCTCCAAGGAGGGTCATCAGTGGGGACCCTCAGGGATCGGTCCTAGGGCCCCTCCTGTTTAACGCCTATGTCTCGACGTAAGGAAGGGTAACTAGTGAAATGAGTCTCTTTGCAGATGACTCGAAGTTGGAAGCAGTGATGGATGGGGAGGAGGGGAGGGTGACCCTGCAGGAGAACCTAAATGCTCCAGAGAGGTTGGGCAAGGAAGTGGAGTCTGAGGTTCAGTGCAGGAAATACAGGGTTCTGCACCTGGGCGCAGAAACCCGGCCAAGTGTATACCCTTGGGGGGTAATCTTCAAATCTCAATGGTTGAGAGGGACCTGGGGGTGGTGGTGGATGTCAAAATGAATAACTCTGAAACTTGTAGGAGGGCAGCGGGTAAAGCCAATAGGATGCTGGGATGCATCGCTAGGGGGATTACCTCCAGAAGGAGGGAAGTGATAACCCCTCTGTACAACTGCTTGGTTAGGCTGCACCTCGAGTACTGTGTGCAGTTTTGGAGGCCGCACTTAAAAAGGGTCATTGCACTCTTGGAAAGGGTCCAGAGGAGGGCAACCAGAATGATCTGGGGCTTGGGGGAGGACCAATGGGAGGAGCGAGGGCTCAACATGTACACGTTGGAGGGGAGGGACATGATAGAGGTCTTCAAGTACATGAAGGGGTAAATAGGGGAGGCTCAGTCGGGGTGCTCCAAAGGAAAGGGGGCCAACTAGAGGGCATGGGTGGAAGCTAGAGGGGAAGATGGGGGGGGAGGAGGATGAGAAGGTGCTACTTCACTGAGAGGGCGATGGAACCATGGAATGCACTGCCCAGGGGACTAGTGAAGGCAGCAACTCTGGAGGAGTTCAAGAAGGGTTTGGGCAGGTACGGGGTAGGGTTGTGTTGGCAAAGTCCAATACAGGGGGAATATGTCAGGGAATATGACAGGGAATGGAGAAGCCCGAGGGGGTGGTGGGGGGGACAGCAAGGTCAGCTCCCATGTTGGGAGCTAACCAAACGAGCAGACACAAAAGACCATTAGGCCAATTCTGCTGGCATTTTAGTATGTTAGTATGTAAATCAGCAACAGTTTAGCCTCAAGGGTACATGGGAAGTGGCATTTCTGGGATTGTGCGGAAAGTTGATGTTTTAGAATTTTTTGTATCACACAGATAATTAGTTTGCTGCACTTTGAGGTCTGTGCTCTTGGCCCAGTTAAGCTCATGTTTGAATTTGTTCCATGGGCATCTGTAGACAACCTAGTTGGAGTGCAGGTTAGATTTCTTAAAGGTGCCCCAGGCAATATCGCTTTCCTTCATTAACTTGAAAAGGTTCTTGGATAGCCATTTGGAGTTAAGATGTTTAACCCTGCGTCTGGTGTTGGGGGCATGACGGTTGAGTACTGTAATGAACTGAAGCCAAGAGCACAGTTATTTCAGGTGTTGAGTCCATGAATTAGCAGACCGTACGAGAGAGAGAGAGAGAGAGAGATCTTGTAAGAAGGCCAGGGGTTTGGCTAGCCCACCGGTGCAGCGGTAGTGCTACCGCTTACAATGCCGATGACCTGGATTCGGGAATGAGCACAATTTGTCAGAGGGCCAGCTGGGGGAGGTGAGCTGAGCATTCCAGAGAACATTTTCCACCTTGGGGAGGCAGCGTGGGAGGACTCTGCCACACTATCACCACCTGGGTGACCACATGTGGCAATGTAGGCAGAGTTGGGAGGGAGGATGCTGATGTGCTGTGACATGCAGCACATGTCGGGATCACTTCTCGCCGTCCAATGGGGCTGCGAGGAAAGAAGGAAAGATACCGGCTGATGCAGGAGGACATCCACCCTTCCTAGCAGGCCCCACACTGCTGACCTTGGCAGTCTCCTATGAAAGTACCGACCGAGTCTCTGTCAGGGGTAGAGCCCCCCTCTAGATGGCCCTGCCCTTTGTGGGGGGGGGGGTAAGCCAGGGTATGTATAGGAGGAGAGAAAAGTCATCAGGGAAGGCGGGTGATTGGGATGGGTAAGTGGGTAGGACCAGTGGTGGGTTGGCTGGTGGAAAGGGGAGAAAGCATACTAAATAAATAATATTTAAAAAGTCAGGGGTTTGAAATCTTTGAAGTTGCGATACGTGACATCTTTTGGAACTGAATTGCCAACAATACCGTTGTGTCAGAGGCAATAAAGTAGTGGAGTGGTCATTGATGGGGTCGGATGAGTGCCCAGGCAGCCTAATTCTGTCAATATTGCTGACCAGTATCCAGTCAAGGAGGGAGTGGTTCCCTGATTTAATGTTTAGTGTAGTGAAAATTTGCATAAGGCCATAATTGACAAGGATATCTCTGAATGATGCTGCGTTGCTTAATCAATGTCAGTTAAGAATCAGCTATCATTATTTCTGTCCTGCCCTAGGGTAGATACCAGTTGTGCCACTTCCTTGAGACACTCTGACACAACCTTAGGTGGGTTATACATACAGCAGAAATTTAGTTGTTTGATGGCTTGGTTCAATTTAGCCATTCACAGTTAGTGGTGGTTATGTAATTTGGGGAGCAGTAGTTGACAACCAAGTTGGACCTGATGTTGAGTAGTATGCCTCTGCCTTTCATCTTTTTTTTTTTATTCTTTTTTGCGCTTTGCTCCACTTGCTGGTCCATCCACTTGGTCACGGACCCCTCGGCTGCAGCATCCCCACATGAGCCGCTCTCCCGGGACCCCCTGGATTACTCCCCAGGGCAGCGACGTGGCACCCGTCCCTAAGGTGCCACGAACAACGAGATAAGGCGGGGAGTTGGCCTGGGGGCCGATTGCAGCCGAGGGCAGGCTTTCATTTTTCCCCTGTAGGCGGGGTGGAAACGTACAAGGATGGCAGTGTCCATGCCGCCCCCTAGAATCCTTGCCAACGCCAGTTGCTGTGGCGCTTCTGGCCTCTGCCAGGGGTCCCCTGTGCTCTGGTGACATCCCACGCCCTCCCCTCTGGAGAAAGAGAGCAGTCGTGGGATGCTCAATCCTTCTTCCCCCAGCTGGCCTTCCAACAACCCCAAGTCCGTTCCTGAACCCAGGTCACCAGCGCCACAAGTGGTCATCCAACCGCTGCGCCGACGTGCCGGCCTCCGCCCTTTCTTCTTGAGCCTATCTTTACAATGGATAATATAATTAGGTGGGTCAATTTCAGAGTTACTAATTTAAAGTTTTCACCAGCTCTCCGTAACTGCCAAGAAATGTGGGTTATGTGTAGAGACCATGGCCTCAGCCTCTGCCAATATAGAGACAAAGCTACAGTGCATGAGCCTTAGATCTTTTGGGCTGGCAAAGAGTTTTTTGCTTGCTAGGCATGGGTCATATGGGCCAGGGTTCGTCTCAGTGACTGCTGAATCAACGAGTAGGAAACGATTCAGAATATGTGGAGACCATTGTAATAAGCAAGTCCAAGGTGAAATTTGTGCCTCAGCAGAGAAGGTACTTGATAGCTATCAGACCTAGTAAAGGGCTGGTGACTTGATGAGGCGCAATCACAATGTCACGGCTGGGAACACAGATGCATTGTTTGTGTCCTGAGTCTAACGTGAAGATGAACAGGTTGTCCAGTAATAAAGATAAGAAGCAGCAGATTACACCAAGACAAAAACCTTGGAGTGTCCTATTCAGGGTTGACTGATTCCTAGATGATTCTTGGTCCATTCTGGATCTCCATATCCTGCTTTTGCTGGATGAGTTTGGCCCTGCCTGCCTCTGATTTGAAACCACTCATCTGATTTTGCACCCAGGCATGCTTCTCCTTTGGCTGTTCCCAGCAGCCACCATGCCTGGGACACCAGGCCCTTCTGTATGGGACCTATATAATTGTTCTGAGTTTTAAAACATTATATTGCCTGCTAGTTGCTTGGCACCATATGGCTCTTTTACATAGCATGCAGCTGTGGGCATGGCTTAATGCTGAGATGTCCCATCCTCTCCATCGACACTTCAGCATGTGTTATATTTTTTGCCACCTTGCAGTTTGGGCTGTTATCTGCTGTGTGCCCCACCTTTGGCTTTCTCTTCTGTAGGGCCTGGGTTCTGGGGTTTCCTCCTCTCGATTGCCACGCCTCCTCGGCAGTCTTTTTTTTTTTTTTGTTTGCTTGGGTCCCATCCTATATGTGTGGCTTTGTGGAGAAATTAACCTTGAAGAAGATAGAGAAGTTATTTATGAGAGACAGTAGATCTCAGAGAATCTTCTCCATAGAGCCCTAGCTTACTGCCCTCAGACACACTCTGGGAGGACAGGGCTGCCCTGCAGCTCTCACCATGACCTCTTTCTTGGTTGCCATTGCATCATTTGGGTGTTTTGTTCTGTGTCACTCCATGTTGTCAGTGGGTAGTCTTTACACATGAGTCTATATGTAACCCGACTAGGGGTCACTCATACAGCTGTAGTTTTAAGGAACTATGCCTAGCAGCGTGGAATGTTGGTGTCCTCGGTATTCTGAGGCTCCATTTTCCTGAGTCTTTCTATACTAGTGACAGGGGTTAACAGCTTTGAGAGTGATCTCTCCACAGCAAGTATTATCTTCATTTTTTCTTGTTTAAAATAACCAACTCCAACAGGCAGCGCTGCTTGTATTCCAGGCAGCTCCTCTAAATTCAAACTGCTTGTTTAAATAATGACGAAAATCCTCCCAACTGGCAAGCGTGCTTTTGCGATTACAGATCCAGTCTTGGAGGTCTGAATAGGACTTCGCTACTAAAAGACGTCAAGTTAAGGGTGTTGTACAATTATATGGTTTAGTTTCTCTTACTGTAGTGGTCGACTTCTCTTTTAGGGTTGCCTTGTACCTTCAATAAGTAAATGTGCTGTGTATCTTGGTGTTAACCCCCCCCCCCAACACACACAGTTCTGCTTGGTGTTCTTGCTTTTCTCTAAGGTTTTCTCTTCTAGCCAGTTTAGGGGTAAGGGCTGTCTGCTTCTATCTTGCTGCTGTTTTGCGTGTTTTGTTGCCCATAGATTATTGATTGTGGTGTTTGCCCCTTTCAAGAAGTCCTCCTGTTGTATTTTTTTTTTCCTTTCTTGGGAGGTGGGGTGCGGATGTCCGGTTTGTGATTTATTTATTTAAACTCTCCCTGGTTGGTGGCTCAAGGATACCCCCCCCCTCAAACTTCTCTGCTTGGTTCCAGCATACTGGGATCCCCCAGCACTCCCTGCTGGGTCCCGGTGTACTGTGATCCTGGCGTCACGCTACTCGATGCCAAGGATTTTTGCCACTTTTTTCCTCCTTTAGTCTCTGACCCAGGGGGCGCCGGTGCAAAGGACATAAGTCCAGGCTGGCAACATGCTGATGCACGCTGCAGCCAAGCACCTAATGGCGTCCTCCCCTCCCAACTCAGTCCAAGACTGCCACCCTGTGCCTCCACGGGTGGCAGTTCTGGTTTTGGGCATGAAAGCAGGCCTTTATTCTCTCCTTGGAGGAGGAGAATGTCCTTTTGGGATGCTCAGTCTCTCCCCCTCTTCAGCTGACCTCGATGACCGAGCAGTCTCACTGTGATCACTTTTGTTTGTTGTTTGGACTGTGTGCTGTGGGTGCCCCCCCAACTATTTCCCTCCCTCCTTGCTGGGCAGATTTTACTTTTGTGAGCCCTGGCTGGGCTGTTTGTTGGGAGGAAGAGCTGCTTTGCTGCAGGCTAGTGCTTGTACTAGGCATCTTTGATTGCAGACATTTCAGGATTTTTATTTTTGTCCTGGCGGGGCTCCTCGGGCTGTTGTGAGTGCGAGTGCAGTTTTTTGCACTCTTTTCATTGGCTGCAGCACGCATATGCACGCCATTGTACCTCCCAGAGTACTAACAGGTTTTCTGCTAGCTGAAAGCTCAGGTGCCTACCAGCAGTATGGACAGGTAACACCGAGGTTGGTTGTATGATGGTGCCATGCAATAACGTTTGCGTGATTGATCTTGTTAGGTCCAGCTGCAGAGAGAGAGAGACTTGCATCAGCCGCTTTATATAGAAACATAGAATGTGGTGGCAGATGAGGGCTTCTTGGACCACCCAGTCTGCCCATTTTTTTCCTACCTTCATTTTTGCTGCAGACCCTACTTGATCTATGTCACTTTCTCCTCCCCTCCGTTACTTATCTCTACTATTCCCTTGTGCCTATCCCCAGCATTTTTGAACCCCATCACTGTTTTCACCCCCCACAACCTCTGCTGGAATGCTGTTCCAGGAGTTCGCCACTCTTTCAGTGAAGAAGTACTTCCTCACAACTTTCCTGAATCTACCCCCAATTTTATAGCATGTCACCTTGTTCTTGAGCACTTTCCTTTAACCTCTCCTTGTAGGGCTGTTGATGCAGATCCTGTACACTATTTTGATTACCCTCCTCTGGACCACCTCCACTCAATTTGCCTTCTGGGATGTGGTCTCCAGAACTGGGCACATTACTCAAGGGTGGGGTCTTACCAGTGATCTGTATGGGGGCAACACCACCTCCCACTTTCTGCTGGTGATACCCCTCCCTTTGCATCCCACTAGCCCTCCCTACTGCCTTGTCACACTGTCTGGCCACCTGATATGATTACTCCCAGGTCCCTTTCCTGCTTGGTCTACCTCTGGGCTTCTGCTGCCTAAGTGCATCATCTTGCACTTTTTTGCATTAAAACCTGGCTGTCATACCCTTGACCAGTCCTCCAGTTTTTTTAGATCTCTGCCCATCCTTTCTATCCCCCCCCCCCTTCACGAGTGTCCACCCTGTTGCAGATCTTGGTATCATCTGCAGTGAGGCAGACCTTTACTTCCAGGTCCTGCTGTGTCACTTATAAAGATATTAAAGAGTACCAGTCCCAGCACCGACCCCCTGAGGTACCCTGATGGTCACCCTCCCTTCCTTGGTGCAAACTCTGTTTACCACTACACTCCGTCTCCTGTTCCCAAACTTGTTTCTTACCCAGGTCACCACCTTGTTGCCCACCCCCAAGCTACTAAGCTTGCTTACTAGTCTATGTGGAACGGTGTTGAAAACCATGCTGCAATCCAGATAGGCAATGTCCAGTGCTCCTCCCTAATCTAACTCCTTGGTCACCCAGTCAAAGAAATCTGTTAGATTCATTTGGCATAACCTCCCGCCTGTGAATCCATGATGCCTTGAATCCTGTAACCCGTTGTATTCCAGATATTTTACAGTCCTCTCCTTCAGTGAAGTTTCTGTTAACTTACCCACCATTGATATCAGGCTGACAGGTCTATAATTGCCTGCCTCTTCCCAGCTACCACTTTTGTGAAGTGGGACTACATTAGCCCTTCTGCAGTCCTCCGGGACCACTCCTGTCTCCAGTTATCTGTTAAATAGGTCTGTCTGGGTGTAGCTAGTTCCACCATGAGCTCCCTCAGCATCTTTGGATGCACCCCACCAGGCCCCATAGTTTTGTCCGCCGTCAGGTTAGCAAGTGCTTTCTGGACTCTCTCCTCAGAAAAAGGGCTAGTGCCCAGTTCCCTCCCATCAAAGCTCCAGCTGCATTTTTGTGGCCCCACCCCTTCCACTGCAAATACTGAGCAGAAGTATTTAAAGATGTTGGTTCCCCAACCCCCAGCCTCCTGTTTCAACCTTACAATCCTTCTCCTTGTTTTCCTTTTTTTGATGGCATATCTATAAAAATGCCCTGTCCTCTTTAGATACTGCCTATGCTGTTCTTTCTTCAGTGTGTGCCTTTGCGCTCCTTCCTGCTTTCCCTGCCTCCCTCTGTTTCCCGATACACCTCCCTATCCTTCTCTCTCTGGGTCTCCTTATACCTTCTGAATACAACTGTTTTAGCTTTTACCTTTTCCGTCACATCTTTTGAGAACCATAACGGTGGTCTCTTCCTTTTGCTCACTTGCTTGATGTGGAGGTTTGTTGTCTTCACTTTGCTGTCTTTTACTTTGGCCCACTGTTAGTTTACCTCCCCGGTCATCTCCTCCTGCCGGCTCATTCCTGAGGTATTCACCCATCTTTAAATCTTTAAAGAAATCTGCCCTTCTGAAGCCCAGGACTCTTGCAGTTGTGTGGTTTGATTTCACAGCTGTTCTTATGTTGAACCACACTGTACGGTAATCACTGGTTCCCAGATGGCTTCACACCTTGACTTCTGCAACACTGTCCCTGTTAGTGAGAACCAGGTCCTGTTTTGCCACATCACAAGTGAATTCACTGATTAGTTGCCTGGGGAACACCCTCTGCAGGGAGTCCCAAGATGTCACTGCCATTGGCTGAAGCCACAGCTGGGAGGCTGCAGTCTACATTTGGCAGATCGAAGTCCCCCTTCCCCCCCCGGACCAGCAGCACCTTCTTCTTTTCAGCCATTTTGCTAGTTGCTTCTAACATTTCCTAATCTAACTCCTCCCACTGTACAGGATGCCTGTGGATTACTCATGTACAAACTAGTGGCTCCATTTCCTGACTTGAGGGTGATCCACAACACCTCTACTGCCCGCTGACTTCCTGTGTCTCTGTCACTTTTTTGCTTTCCTTCACGTAAAGAACGACATCCCCACCTTTCGTTAGTACCCTGTCCTTTCTGAACAGCATTTAGCCTGGTGTGACCATGTCCCAGTCCCAGTCGTGTTTGTCAGTGCACCATGATTCGGTAATCGCCACAATATCCAGGTCAGCCTCTGCCATGATGGCCTCTAGGTCTGGGATCTTATTTCCCAGAGTTCTAGATTTGGCACACATGGCCTTCTAGATATTGTTGGCTCTTTGCTTGTAGCTTCCCTCATTTACTTTTTGCTCCCACAACTTCCACCTTCCACCTTCTCTTTTGAATGCTTCTTTTCCCCTCTCTCTCCTTTGCTGTCACCCTGTTTCTTTGATTAACTTGCACCCTGGAGGGACTTCCTCCCCTCAGGATCTCCCTACATCATCTTCAAGATATCTCTTTCACCAGGCTGCACCTATAGAACTGTAAACTGCCAGGCACTAGGACCACACGGAAACTTTTGCAAGCAGTCCACCAGGGGCGATACACGATGTCGTCAGACATCAGCTGCGGTATAAAAGTGGGTGGTCCCTCCTATCCTCAGTTCTTTTCCTGCCGTTGACCATACTTGTTGGGATGTTGGCTATAACGCCACTGCAGTAGCTGCCGTTTTATTTTCTTTTATTGAAAAAAGTAATCACTTTTACAGTAATTTTTGACAACCTGCATGTCGTCAAAGGAACTGTCAAAATTGTTCTGGTACTGTGACTGTCGTTAGAAGATTTACACCAGCGACTCCCACGACGTCTGTGTCTGCTGCCTAGGCCCGGACCACAATGCAAGTTTGCTCCATCTGCTGGTGCTTCAACTCTGCAACCAGGCAACGCTGTAAGGGAGCCGTCAAAGCATCTCGAGAAGAAAGTGGCCATGATGGAGGTGGAGATCGAGCAGAAGAGCACCGCCATATCGTTGGCCCTGTGTACCAGACCCGGGTCTTCCAAATCCCAAGGCAGGTCATCAGGGAGCCACAAACATAAGCACCGGGACAAGGAGAAGCAGAAAATGTCCCCAGCGCCTTACAGGTCACCTCTCCACACAGCAGGTATAACCTCTTCTGTGCCATCATCCGCTATTGCGGCAATGCCACTTACCCCCGACTGTCAACATGACACCAAGGTTGGGGTTTGGTGCTGGCACTACCAGATCTAGTATGGCTGGTATGTCACTGCCTACGTTTGGGATGCAGCCTACCCCGTCGACCTCCAGTTGCACCCATACCACATACCCCGGCATTCAGGCTGTATTGCCATCTTTTACTGACATGATCAGATGCCTTTTACCTACTCCCCCTGTTCCAGGGGATCCGTCGATGGCGCCTACTATAGATTCCCCCTTGATGACTCAAGGCAGACACTTGCCTCCAGCCACCTCTTAGAGCACCGCCAACATCGCTGGTGTATTCTCTACTGCCTGTCAACCTACTCAATGACGATTTTGAGTACAGTCCTGTTTTAATGCAGGATGAGGAAGAAGAGGTTGAGGATTACGCTGAGAGCCACTACGATAGGGGCACTAGCTCTACAGTGTCCACCTGCAGTGAGTACTCTGTGATCCACACTCCAGGGTACCCCCCACACACACACACACAAGGACTCTACTTTCCTCACCATGATGCAGCAGTTACAAGCTACTATGGGCTTTGACCTAGAAGAGCAGGACACTACCAAGAAAAACATAACAAATTTTCTGGAGGTGCCTAACTCTCCTCCTGTTATGGTGCCACCTCTCCTCCCTGCTTTAGAGGATGCTATCTTTGCTGCCTGATATAGGCCAAATGTTATTCCAGCCATACCAAGAAAGTCAGATAAAATGTACATGGCCCCTTCTGGGAAACCATTTTTTGCCACCCAGCGTGAGGCAGACTCTGTGGTTATTAATGCTGCTCATGATAGGTCAAGAGTATCTGTGCACCTGAGTTCCCTCCCTCCTGGTAAAGAGCCAAGGAGGTTGGACGCTTTATGCAGAAGGCCCTTTGCCTCCTCTTCATTGAGCCTTCGTATTGCTAACTAGCAGGACCACATGATAAAGTAACAGAACACCCTCTGGAGAAAGGCCAAGGCAGCTGCACAAGCCCTACCAGATGGCATCCCCAAACAAGAGCTTCTTAAGGCTCTTACTGGGGCCAGTGTGGGCAAGCATCTGCTTCTCATGGCATATGTTGTCTCTGATGCTTCTGCCAGGGCTGCTGCCTCTGGCATCTGTCTCAGAAGGTACTCATTTCTCAGAGTGGCAGGGTTTGTGAATGATGTGCAACAGTCTATTCTCAGTGTCTCTTTTAGAGAACATAAGCTGTTTGGTTCTGATGTCCAAGACATTCTGTCCACTCTTCAGATCCCAGGAAGAACCTTGAAGTTGGTGCAGTTCCCATGCCATACCCAGCCAAGGGTAGGCACAGGGGTCCGTTTCATCCAGGTGGTGCTAGACATCGTCCAGCGGCCATACAGGGTAGGAGCAAGGGAGCAGGAACCTTGTCCACCCCTGGCACCACTCCAGGTACCCATTGAAAAGCTCCTAGAGGTGGTGGCACAGGTGGAGCCACCACAACCAGCTCTGCCTGACTCCTTGTACACTCCCCAGCCACTGTTCCCTCCAGGGGTGGTTGTAGGGGTTGCCTCTCCCTCCACTTAAACCAGTGGAAAGAGATGACAACAGATGCCTGGGTTCTAGAAATCATAGAACACGGCCATGCTCTGCAATTATTTTTCACACCTCCAAATTATCTGCCAGTGGTTACCCACTCTCCTCCAGAACATCTTTCTCAGCTGTTAGAGGAAATTCGGACTTTACTTCAAAAGAAGGCCGTAGAGCCTGTGTCATTTGAACAAAGGCACTTGGGGTTTTACTCTCAGTACTTCCTAGTCTCAAAGTGGACAGGAAACCTGAGGCCTATTCTGGATCTCTGAGAGCTGAACTTCTTCATAGAGTACAAAAAGTTCAGAATGGTCACTCTGTATGGCCTGCTCCTGCTGCTGTGGGCAGGGGATTGGATCTGTTCCCTATACACGAAGGATGATTGCCTTCATATCAAACCCTGGAAGCCTCACTGAAAATACCCGAGGTTCCTATTCCAAGGGGAACATTACTAATTCATAGTGTTGCCCTTTGGCTTATATTCTGTGCAACAGGTTTTTACCAAATGCTTAGCAGTAGTAGTAATAGCAGCAGTTCTTTGCAGGGAACGCCTCTTATGTTTTCCCCTACCTGGATGACTGACTCTTGAAAGCCCATTCCATGGATCAGCTCCTGCACGTATTAGCTCGAAACAGGCAGCTGTTAGATGTTCTGGGGGTCACTGTTAGCATACCCAAATCAGTGTTGACCCTTGTCAATGACTTCAGTATATAAGAGCAGTCTTGGACACTGCTCAGGATGCAGTCTTCCTGCCCTTGGACAGGGCCTAATGCCTGATTGTCCAAGTACAACTAGTACACGACAGCCGGTATGTCTCAGCCAGGACATTCCTCTGACTCCTGGGCCACATGGCAGCAGCCACTGTCACAGTACCATTGGCCAGGCTGCACATGAGGATGCCTCAGTTGACCATAAGAATCCAATGGGATCAGCTCACAGCCTACCTGGAACAGAGAGTTCTTGTTACGTTTCCTGTGCGCAAAGTCCTCAAATGGTGGATGGAGCTCAGCCTGTTTAAAGGGGGTTCCCTTCCTGATCCCCTTCCCTCTCCAGATTCTCTAAACAGATGCTTCGGTGATGGGCTGGGATGCACACGCGACTCCCATCAAACACTGGGTGCAGTGCACGGATCCCAGTGGAGAGCACCTTACGCATAAATGTTCTGGAAATGTGTGCTGTTCTGTATGGGTTACAAGCCTTCCAGACCTGTCTGTCCCTGAGTCCTCTGCTAGTGCAGACTGACAAAATTAGTGTGATGCTCTACATCAGCAAGCAAGTGGGGAATCACTCTTATTCCATATGCAGGAAAGCGCTGAGAGTTTGATATTGGGCTCTGGAACATGGTCAAGAACTGTCAACAGTACGTGTTCCAGGAGCCCAAAGCATCTGGGCAGACAGGCTAAGCAGGTCACAGTCCAGGATGCATGCATGGGAACTGCTGACCTAAGTTGTCGATGATCTGTTAGACAGATGGGGTTATCCTGAGTTGGACCTTCTTGCGTCCGCACACAGCACAAAACTGTTGATCTTACTTTGAGTTGGAGCTCTTGCAGCACGCTACACCATAAGGACTATGCCATCAGGCACTAGGACCCCATGGAAAAATTCTAGCTAGCAGTACTCAGTGGGGACGGCCTCAGACATTGGCCAGTGGTATAAAGGGGGTGGTCCCCAGCCTCACCTCAGTTCTTTTCCCGCCATCAACCCGTGCACATTGGCACTTCAGACTCCTCCTGCTACCAGTCAACCGCTGTTTTTCATGACTTTCACATTTTCTTATTTTCCAAAACATTAGCACCACGTTTCCTTCGTGCATGTCTTCTTCATCTTCTTCAGAGAGGCAAAAATTGAAGTGTACTTGCGGGAAACAGATATCTATGAAAGACAGCCATTTGGCCTGCCTTATTTGTTTAAGCCCCTCTCACGACTCTGAAGCCTGCCTGCATTGCTGTAGTTTTAACCGCTGCACACGCATTCATCATCTGAAGGCCTTGAAGATGCATCTCTTGGAGCAGCAACTAGCTGCCCTGCAGAGGACCTCTTCTAGCCACAGCTCCTCTTCCTTCCCTGGGTCTTTGCCTTCTTCCCACAAAGATAAAAAGACCAGTGGGAAGCACCACCACAAAGAGAGAGACCCAGGTTGGGCTCCCGCTTCAGATCTCCACATCGGAAGGAGGCTTCCTCGAGTCGCTCTGCCCCCCTCCCACAGCTGTAACTCCTTCGTGACTGCCATTGATGAGGCCCCCCACCCCGATTCAGACGTCAGGTGGAGGGACTTCGGGGCAAGGGCCTTGCACCCCGAGTCTTAGGCTGTTTCAGCATCCATCGGGGCCTAAGCCAGGGGGTCTAGCCTGCTCCTCTTCAGACGGCGGGCAAGGGCCTGTCATCCTCCCGGCTAGGATGTCCTCTTTATCAGGCAGCAGGTCTGGGCCAGATGACAAGAAGAGATGCCAGGAGCAGGAACTCCAGTCCGGAGTGTGCTTCCCCAGGCATAGGACAACGGACTCCCATTGTCCGACCCCGGCATCCTCAACATCTGTCTCTCTGGGGTCGAACTGGGTGACACCCCCTCCACCGGCTTCTTGCAAGACGCCATCTGGGGCTCAGCCCCAAGCCAAACAGTCGCCCCCACCTCTGATGTCAGATCAGCTAATGTCAGATAACCAGATGCCACTCGACCAAGTGAATCCCTGTAATAGAAAGTGCAGCCACCCTATCTGCTGCAAATGGAGCACTCTTTTTCTGTTGAGAGCTGCAGTGTTTACACCGGGGGAGGTGATGCAAAGAGGTCCAGGTGTAGACGTCCCCACCTTTGGAATAAGTCCTCCGTCACAGACTGGAGGAGCTCCCATTCGTGGACCCTGGACCAAGGTCGACTTAGGCCATCAGCCAAGGTGTTTTGGACTCCTTGAACATTAGGGATAGACTGTGGTCTATGGCCCAGAACCACACCCTCCTAGCCTCCCGGCAGAGAGGGTAGGAGTGGGTACCCCCATTTGTTGATGTAAAAGACGACCAGCATATTGTCTGTCTGAATCAACAGGGGACCTGGTAGAAGGTCCAGGTGGATGACCAGGCGTCGCCCACCCTGCTGCCTGCAGGACCTCCACCTGAGGCGCCACTGTACCCAGACTTGACAGCAGGGCCTTCTATGCCTGCAGGCCCAGTGCCAGGCAACCCCCCTAGTCCCATTGTCTGATGTAGTGGCCCTGTTTACCTCATGGTGGAAAACCACAAAGGGGGACCTCACAGGAGGTCGACTCAGGTCCACTTTTTCCTGTCAAATTTGTCTCCGCTCTGGAGCAGTACCAGATCCTTATTTGGCTCCCCCAGTGGTTCAGTAACCCCATATCTGGTGGGGGAAAAAAAAAAATCTGATGTAGGCATTTACTGTGTTCTCCTCTGAAGACAGATTTCTGACAATGGATGCCAGCCTGCAGTGCTTGGATGCAGTTCCCAGTCAGCACCTGGGACCTGTAAAAGGAGGTGCATTAAACAGAGTGGGGAGATAATGGTAGTTTTCTGGCCCTTCTCCGCTTACAAAGACAAGTCAGGCTTTAAGCAATGAAGGTGCACTAGGATACCCCCTTGACAGTTGCCTACTTAATTAGTGAAGCAGGAAAAAGAGAAGCATGCCTCCGAAGCTCAGAATCTGCTTCATTGGGCTGAGGAGAGTCTTTTGTCTCTGTCGTCCCCCTTATTGGGGTTCTTGGCATCCAGGCTGTCTGTCTTGGCTGCAAAAGCATCATTCAGTAAGTGTTTGTCCTTCTATACAATCAGTTTGGGACACCTCCGATAGGTCTCTCTTTATCCAGGGAAAATGCTCAGGTCCCCATGCACTACAGTCGTCTCCGATGCCCTCATCTGAACGCATTTGATGCCCCCTTGGAAGATGCGACTCCAGAACAGCATTCCCGTTTCTTTCAATTCCTCTAGGTACCTGCTGTGCTAGGGTCCTGTATTCCATCACAAGCCAGGAGCCTTTTAATTTTCAGCCTTGCCTCTCAGAGGCGACACTTGTTAAAACAAGGTTTTTCTACTTTAGTTGTGGACACCTGATGTCATCCAGTAATCCCTCCACATCTTTGGCATTCTGCAGGACCTGTTCGATGTTTGCCTTCTGGTCCAAAGAAAGAGCATCAACCCTGTATGGCTTCGGTGCCACAGAGCTGGGATTTCTTCAGTCTGGGTGGTAAAGGGTTTGGCTGTTAGCTCTCTTCACAGGCTGGTGAGAGAAGATGCTTGTTAAAACAAGGTTTTTCTACTTCAGTTGTGGACACTTGCTGTCATCCAGTAAGCCCTCCGTGTCTTTGGCATTCTGCAGATATGGTTGATTTACATGGAAGAATACTCTTCCCTCCCAGATTTCCGGATGGGTACTGCTTTTTAGAACCCATGTGTAAAGAGTACCCATTAACATCGCAGAGCAACACAGAAAGAAGAAATTCTATCAGACTTGCTGTAATTTCTTTTTCTGTTGGCATCAACGACATTAGTGGGGCCACCCGAGAGTAATTTTTACTCTACTGTGGAATATTATCCAATATATGTGTATATCTAGGAGATGAGAGAATTTCAGCAATTGGACATAAGAATTACAGTCCTAGTTTATTATTGGCTAGCTACTAACGAGCACGTTGCCCTGTTGATACACTCAGAACTTTTCCTAATTAAGAAGATTCATTAGAGAAAGCCTGTTGGGATTTAGATGCAAGACTGAACAGTATGACATGTCCATTAGACTACATCTCCCTGCATGGACTGTGAGGGGAAAAGGGTGACTTGATCTCTAGCAAGACAAGACCGATCTTTTCTTCTCTTGAGTTATGTGAGTATATCTGAGGATGGTGGGCATTTTCTTTCCCATATGTGAGAACATCAGAGAGCTGTTGCTGGGCAGACTCGATGGGCCAATGGGTCCTGTCTTTGATATATTTTTGTACTTGTGTCACATAATTAGAAAAAAGATTCCTATCCATGAGCCTTTCTTCTAAAGGAGTTCAACTGCCTGCTCTTTAGTATCAGTCTCCATTATCTTGCCTTCTGTAGACTAGGCTCACTGGCCTATAAATAGCTGCATTCCCCCGTCTACATTCATGTGTAGGGAGAATATACTGGCCACCCTCCTGTCTATTGATTGGCACTGTACCTGATGCTAGTAATTGTTGAGTAGGTCTGCCTAGGGTGTCGTTGTGGCCCGCCTAGTCTCCCTCAGTCAGCATTCCTTGGGTCCCAATGGAGTTGCGCATTTCTTTGCGAAACTCCAAAATAGCCTGCAAAATGTTGTCACCTGTTTGTGTCCTGACCTTTTTTCTGCCAGATTTGGTTGAAGGGGTGGATCTCCCCAGGCCCAGGTCCCTAATTTGCTTATCGGCGTGCTCCATGTCTAATGGGGTCTGCTCCTCGTGGTCCTCCAGGTTGGTAAGGAGATGGAAGCGATTCAGTTGCTGTTTCGCTATGCGATATTGGGATTTTTGGTTGGCCAGTTGCTCTGTGATAGTAGAAGGTAGAGT
This sequence comes from Neoceratodus forsteri, assembly GCA_016271365.2. Lineage (NCBI taxonomy): Eukaryota > Metazoa > Chordata > Ceratodontiformes > Ceratodontidae > Neoceratodus > Neoceratodus forsteri. The sequence continues at coordinate 496,073,790 of JADMNL010000022.1, forward strand.
TTACTTATTTAGAAGCGTTTTAGCTGGAGATTAGGTTGTTTTTAAAACAATTATTGTCCGGTGCCGTGGGAGGGTCTGTGCTGGAGCTGCTCACTAATGCATACTGGAACAGGAAGTCACTACAGTCTCCATGTCTTGATTGTCGACTGTGCTGCTGGCCACAGTCCCGAGACGGTGATCCTGTTGCTACCTCTCTTTCTGTGTGTGCGTGTCCTCCCAGGGATTATGGAAGCAGGAACCAGGTCCATAGCACCTGGCTCGGACAGTGTATGACATCCTTGTGTTTGGGGGCTGCGGGAGACTATCTCATTCCCTGACTGCTGGTGTTTGAGAGAGTATCCGCATCGACAGAGAGGCAGAGTGCTCAGCAGGTGGTCTGCCACTGATGGAGAGGAATGGCAGTGTTGAAATGAAAACTGCAGGGGTGTGTCTGTACCTGTCCTGGTTGATGTCACTGTGACTCTGTAATGCTGGTGATGGCTTGGCGTTCCGAGAGAGAGAGACAGAGTGACAACCACATTGGAATTGGTACTGCAGAATTATAGCAGTGTCCTTTGAACCAGGGCCGCCCTCTGTAGTAGCCGGGGAAGTGAGAGAGTGATGAACAGTGACAGCGAGACTGTGACATGTCCTCTCTGTGTCTGTCTGTGTCCATCTCTCAGTGTGTGGAAACATGAGCGAAAGACACATACAGCATGTAATTTCTGTGTGGTGGAGGGCTCAGAGGGTTATATTATGCATTACTGTACAGGATGTTGTGGAAAAAATGTGACGCATCATCTCAGTAGTGCATCTGTCACATTTGTAGGTGCATAAGTAGCAGTTTTAATTTTTTTGGGGTTAGGGACTATTTTACAAGGCGGCAGGATACTTTTTGTCTCAAGTGGGGAAAAAACAATTTTTTTTACTTGCATATCCCATGATATTACTTCAAGAGGGTTCCTTCAGTAGGTCATCTCTTATAGGACTGGCGGCTGCACGGCAGACTTTTCTAGCGATCCCTGACGGGGGACCGCCCACCCAACGTCACGTGACCGATGTCGGCGTGACTGTATATAGTGGGTGGTCCCCATGCCCGCCTTCCAGTTCTTTCCCGCCGTCGCCTCGTGTCAGTTGTATTGCAGACTTCCATATGGTGATCGTCGTGAAAGTGTCTTGCATTGGAATTTCCTTCATCAAAATTTTTCTTTTTTTTTTTTTTTTTAACTCTTCATTGATGTCTTCATCTAAGAAGTGCTTGTCCTGAGGCACACAGATCCCTCACAAAGACTGTCACCTCAAGAGCGTCTTCTGTCTAGGCCCAGATCATCCTGTCTCCTCTTGCCCGGAGTGCCAGACCTTCAGCCAGGCCATGAAGAAAAGGAGGCAGCAGGCTTTGGAGGCCCATCTCTTGAAAAGCCTGCTTGGCTTCTCTAGAGAAGAAGATGGACCATTTGAGGGAGTCTACGGCAGATAAATCTTCTCCATCGAAGAAGCACAAGGAGAAGTCTAGGGAGCGGGAGCGTTCCGCGGATGACACGCAGTCCTCGACGAGCAAGGCCCAGCCGCCGCCCAGAAAATCTGACGGTAAGTTTGGTAAGACCACAGAGGGTCAGCTGATAGTCGGCCCTTCCGACCGCACCACACCAGCCAATAAGTCGACCCCCAGGTCCTCCGGGGACTGCGCGGCAGCCAGTATGCCGGCTCCCCAGCCAGTGGGGACCTGTCGATAAGTCGGGTGTGGTTCCCTCGTCAGGGCCTAACGGTACCACACCTGACATGCGGCAGAACCAGGAGGAGAAAGCCCCTCTCCCCCATCTTCCTTCGCCCGTGCCCTCCACTTCAATGGCGGGTACCTCCGGCAAGACAGCAGAGAACCCCTCGACATGGTCAATTCCATGCTCTCCTCTCAGGGTCAAAGGGAAGGAGGCTTCTCCTAAGCCAGCAGGCTTTAATGTGGAGGCCCCTCCTCCGCCTTCGGGCAGGATCCCTGTAGCGCCAACTCCGACCAACATCCCGCCAGAGGACTTGGCAAACCTTACTCCCATGCCAGATGTCCCAATGACTGTTGTGCACCCAAGACCTAGCGATTGTCCCCAGCCGTTTGCTTCGACTCCAGACATCTCGTCGACAGTCCCTCAGCCTGAACCTATCTATCGTCCTCAGCCGTTGGCCGTGGCGCTGAATCGGGTGGAGCCGGTTCTGACATCGGTCCCCCTGATGTGGACTGTCCTGATGCCGAACCCCCAGCCTATATATACAATGGCGGGTCCGACATGGGCACCCCCACTGCCAGACCTAACGACTGGGATCTACTCTCGACCTCTAAATGTCCCTCTCTACCCACTGGGGTTCCTTGGTGACCACTACCTGGCTGGTCCCCCTCCAGATTGGAGTCACTATGGACAGTTTTACCCTGGGTTCAGTCCCTACTCTCACTACTAGGGATTCCTGGGCTGTCATTACCCTCCTCCACCGGTAATGCAGCCCCCCCAAGCCCCAACCTCCTTCTCCACCTCCTCCACTTCCTCCGGTTACACCGGACTTCAAGACATTGATTCAGTCTTGGTGGCAGGGGGCTCTGTCTGAATTGGTGTTGGACCTGGAGACAAGGCTTCCTCTCCCATGGTCTCCCAGGTCCCCTTCCCCGAGCAGTTCTTCTGTGGCTGTGGTGCATGTCTCTGGGAAGACTCGTCAGGATGTCTTACTCCTGGATATCCATCACTGTCCTGACGAAGGGGCAGACAACGATGATGATGTTGACGACTCTACGGAGGAGCCTGAGGGCCTGTCAGGCAAGGTTTCCCTGAACCCCACCCCCGGAGGACTCTGCTTTTTCGGACCTTCTGAGGTCCATGAAAGATTTCTTTGAGTGGGAGTAAGAGGATCAGGACCCTATGAGACAGAGACTTGCTGAGCATTTGGACTTAGATTCTCTGTCTCCAGTCCCCATTCCTCCATGGATTGGACCTCATCAGGACCTCACCTCTACCATCTGGCAGATGCCTCATTCCCTCCTGGCTGTCCCCAAGAGGGTGGACAGACTTTACCGGGTGCCAAAGGATGCCCCATTCTTGAAAATGCATCCTAAGACTGACTTGGTTGTCATTTCTGCTGCTCATGACTGCTCCGCTGCACCCAAGCACATGAGCAGCTCTCCTCCGGACAAAGAGTCGAGGCAGATGGACCAGTTCGGGAGAACAATCCATTCTTCGTCCACATGCGCCCTTCAGTCCCATAACTATGTGACCCCATGTGGTATCTCACCAAAAAGCTATCTTGGCCAGGTTAGAGGCTCGGGTCCAGGCCATGGATCCCTCGACCTTAAAGGAGAAACTTGTCAAGGATCTTAGCCTCTCCAAGTTTTTTTGTAGGCATGCTTTGCGAGCTACATACAACTCAGTTGTTTCTATGGCTCGCACCTCGACAACTGCCGTTGCCCTTAGATGGCGCTCCCTGCTTCACCTTTCTGAACTTGCTAACGAAGTCCAGTCGGCGATTCAAGATGCCCCCTTCAGGGGCTCGGTACTCTTTGGTGGGGACACCAAGGACTTTATCACTGACTTGCAGGACAGAGGTCTTTCCCTCAGGTTGATGAGGTCCATGTACTGATCGGGCAACCAACAGCAGCCCTTTCGGAAAAGGACCTGGAGGTAGAGAAAGCAGACCCCAGCTTGCCGCCAGGGAAAGTGTAAGGCCATAGGTACAGCCACCCCTCCTGCTTCCAAGAACCAGAGACGAGCAGGGGGTCCTCCCCCTGAACGTCCATTCACTTCCCGACTTCCCATCCTCACTGCCTCTTCAGCCTTCTGACGGGGAGCAGGTGGGGGGGGGGTTGCCCGCCGTACACAGGAGTGGAGGTCAGTCATCTCAGACAAATGGGTCCTTCAGCTAGGGTCCGTCGGACTCACGATAGAGTTTCTAGACTTTCCTCCAGAAACTTCACCAAAAAGATCCTTCTACTCAAGGGATCAGGCTCTTCTCGTCTGAGAAGAGGTGAACAGTCTCTTGCTCAAGGAAGCAATAGAGCATGTTCCCCTCTGGCAAAGGAGAAAGGGGTTTTACTCCCATTTTTTCCTGGTTCCAAAATAGACGGGATTTCGGACCCATACTCGACTTAAGCAACTTAAACCAGTTTGTAGAGTACAAAAAATTTTGGATGCTGACTCTCCAGAGCCTCCTTCCACTCCTTTTGGAGAACCATTGATTGTGTGCTGTGGATATGCAGGATGCTTGCCTGCATATTCCCATCTTCCCCGGCCACCACCAATTCCTACGGTTTCAGTTCTGGGGGAATATTTCCAGGTCCGAACACTCCCCTTTGGCCTGTCCTCTGCACCATGGGTGTTAACCAAGTGCCTGGCAGTGGTTGCGGCCTTCTTATGTCACAGGGGCATTGCGGTTTTCCCTTACCTGGACGACTGGCTGATTTCAGCACCATCCAGGGACTCCTTGCTAGAGGCTCTTTCTTTCACTTTGGACCTATTCAACAGGCTAAGGATTACTGTCAGTATTCCCAAGTCCTCAGACCCTGTCCAGAAACTTCAGTTTATTGGGGCAGTTTTGGATACAGTCCACTGCAGAGCCTTCCTCCCTCCAGACAAGGTGGAGACACTGATCTGTCAGGATTCCAAAGTGGCTTCTTCCAGGAACATACTGGTGCAGGAGGTCCTGCGCCTTCTAGGCCTGATGGCAGCCTCCATCACCCCAGTTCCCCTCGCGAGACCCCACATATGAGTCACTCGGTGGTCCTTGCGCGTGCAGTGGGATCAACTCCTGGACAACCTGGACCATCCGGTGATGGTCCCCTCAGCAGTTCAGAAAGAATTGCTTTGGTAGAGGGATCCCTGCAATTTTTCTTTGAGTCTTCCCTTCCGGAACACAGCTCCCTCAGCATCCCTGATCACGGATGCCTCGAACATGGGATGGGGAGCTCATCTAGGGGAGCACCAAGCCAAAGGACAGTGGTCCAGCTTGGAGACTACATTACATATCAATGTTCTGGAGATGAGGACTCTCCTGTACGCCTTACAGTCCCTCCTTCTCAAGGGACCACTGCTGGTCCAAGCAGACATGTCTGTAGTTTGGTACCTCAACAAACAAGGAGGAACCTGCTCGTATCCCTTGTGCAGGGAGGTGATGCGGGTGTGGAACTGGGCGGTCCAGCACAATCTGGCCGTCGTGGCTGTGCACGTACCAGGCGTTCTAAATGTCCTGGCGGACAGTCTCAGCAGAATTCGCACCCTAGCTCATGAGTGAGGATTACATCAGGAAGTGGCAGAATCCATCTTTTTATGTTTGGGCATCTGGAAATTGACCTTTTCACCTCCAAATTCAACACAAAACTTCCCAGTTTTTGCTTGCTCATTCCAGGACATGGTGCTTTCTGGCACGACACGCTGCCTCTCTCTGACAGGGAAATTTTTGTACACCTTCCCTCCATTTCTCATTCTCCAGAGGGTCCTCCTCAAGCTTCAAGCAGAGAGGACAAAGATGATTCTCATTGCTCCTCTCTGGCTGAGACAGATATGGTTCCCGCTGCTGCAGCAGCTTTTCAGGGAATCACCAGTTCCATTTCCAGTGACTCACAACCTCCTGACTCAGGATCAGGGTTGACTGCTACATCCGGGGCTTAGGACTCTGCATCTTCATGCATGGCTCTTGCAGACATAGTGATTTCTCGCTTTGGGGTCTCCTCCCAGGTAGCTCAGGTCCTCATCGAGGCCAGGAAACCCTCGACTCATTCCACTTATGCTATGAAGTGGAAACTGTTTTCCATCTGGGCGACCATGAAGGGTTGGAACCCCTTCTCTTGTTGTGCCCCTCAGGTCATGGAATACCTCCTTCACCTGTCAGACTCTGGTCTTTCATATTCATCGTTGAAGGTCCATCTTTCGACTATTTCGGCATACCACGAGCTAGTGGATGGTAAATTCATGGCTTAGTTGGAAGTCTTGAAAACCCTTCTGAAAGGGATTCTCCATCTGAAACTCCCCATCTGCAGCCCAACACCTCTTTGGGATTTGAACTTCATTTTGGAAAAGCTCACCATTCCTTCTTTTGAGACGGCTATGAACTGTAATTTGCACTTCCTTTCCTGGAAAGCGTTCCTGGTTGCCATCATGTCAGCCAGGAGGATTTCGGAGCTTCACATGCTGGTTTGTAAGGAGCCCTATCAGATTTTCCACAGGGACCGGGTGGTCTTCAGAACGAATCTGAAGTTTCTTCCCAAGATGGTGTCAGAAGCCATGCTGAACCAATCAGTAGAGCTTCCTGTATACTATCCGTCCCCTTCTAACAGAGGTGAGGCACTCCTCCATACCATGGACGTGCATCTGATTCTCCGGTGTTACACTTACCAGACTAAAGAATTCCGTAGCTGTGATCAGCTTTTTGTTTCTTTTGCCCCCAGATCGAAGGGCAAGCCAGTTTCTAAGCAGGGCCTTTCCAAATGGTTAGGCAACTACATTAGGTATTGTTACCAGAAGTATAAAAAACCTCGGCCAGATTCCATCACAGGTAATTCTACTAGGGCCATGGCTGCTTCTGCTGCCTTTTTGTGAAATGTCTTTGCAGCAGTTATCTGCACCACAGCCACTTGGAGTTCGGTCCATACCTTTACCAAACATTAGTCTGGACATTGCTTCTAGGCAGAGGGATGGTTTCGGCCTAGCTGTGTTACAGGGCCTTCTGTCCTAGACCGGGTCCATTCTGGATTCCAGTTTTTCTGTTGGAGTTATTTTTCCTCTTCCCTAGTTTCTGTCTGTCTCTCTTTGGAGGGACTGCTTGGGACTCTGTCCTATAAATGATGACCTACTGAAGGAACCTTCTCGAAGTAAGATAGTACAGTTATGTAGGAACTTACCATAACAGTAGATCCTCGAGAGAGGTTCCTTCAGGAGGTCATATTTTTCCCTCCATCCTTCCCCTCATTTTGTGTTTTTTACAGGGTCTCCAAATCCTATTCACTCCTCCTGTCAGGCCTCTTCCTGGCTCTGGCAGGAGAACTGGAGGTTGGGCGTTGGGACCGCCCACTATATACAGTCACGTTGGCGTCGTCATGTGACTTCAGTGATCCCGTCCTCTGCCAGGGATTAAGTAGTGTGTCGACGTGCCCGACGCCAGGTGGCGCCGGTCCTATAAGTGTTGACCTACTGAAGGAACCTCTCTGTAAGATCTACTGTTACAGTAAGTTCCTACGTAACTGTACTTTATAAGTGCAGTAACTCATTACATGGTATGCTGTTATTGGGGATAAACGCACACCTGGGTGCTGTGAGGACACTTGGCCTGCAGTCTTGTGCTTCACAACGCACCTAGGTGTGTGCTAATCCCCACTAACAGCACACCCTGTCGTGGGTTATTGCTTACTTACCAAAATTAGTGATTTTCAGATAAATCTGCTTTCCCACAAAATTGCTTTAAAGTGCACGTACCATTATCGTACAGGCACACCCATTCATAGTTTATTTACAATGCGGCAAAGCATTGCCTGCCACTGGAGGGCAGAAATGATGATGTACCGTTGTCCCCGTCTCCCTAGAAGTTAAATAGGGAGAAAAGTTAATCTAGCTCTGTCCTATCAAAAAGGAAAAATATATAACATTTGAGCAAGAAGAAGTTTTGAAAGAGTTTTAAAGACTTGTTTTGCTGAGAAGTAGGAAAAGAGTTTTTGTTTTATATAAACCAGAGCAAGATTAACTTTTCTCTCTGTTAAACATCTATGGAGACTGGGACAGTAGCCTGTCGTCGTTTCATCCCTCCAGTGGCGGGCAATGCTTTGTGGCACATGATGCAAACAAAAGCCACTGTATGTGGCTTGCCTGTATGCTAGTAGTAGAGGCACTTCAAAGTAAATTTGTGGGAAAGAAGATTTATCTGCAAATTGCTTATTTTAGTAATTGCATGTACTTCTGCCTCCTCTTTACAGCAAGGTGAAGAAAGACATGACGGGGAGTACCCCTTTAAGCTCAAGCCGGTAAACTGAATATTTTAAGTGGTGAGACTTAAACCATCAGACTCTTTATCTTCCAATTGTTCTGCTACACTAGCTCATCCTGTGCCATCGTTTTTCGTCATCTGACATAATCAGTAATAACAGTTATGACTTGATCCCTCTGAGCCTTGCTGGGGAAGGGATTTAAAAGCCTTCAGAATGTGTCAACAGATGTTGACTTGCAAGGTTCAGCTGATGCAGCATTTGGACACAAGGTGCTGCATGCAGTTCACAAGAGTATTCAGCTCTTGAAGGCATTTGGAAATAGTTACTTCTCGGGGAACGTAAATGTGACTTGATGGGCAAAGAGTGCTAAAATATGCCTGAGTGTTCCTGGCAGACAGCTGCCGCTTCTGGGGTGGCAGACGAGGCAGAAACTACAGCATGTCTCATTTCATGGTGCTTTTCTTGTTAAAGTGAACTGTAAACCATTATAAAAAGTTGAGAGCATTTCTTTTAACCTATGAAGACTGCTTGGAAAGTCATTGTTGGAGTCCAAGAATGGTTTTCAGTCATTCAGTGTATGTTGTGTGAAAAGTGATGATGTTCAGATAAAAAGAATCACATTGGTCAGAACACATACTGTGCAAAGCTAGACCAAAGCTTTGCAGCCTTCTGAAAAGACATCTGTGTCCTGTGACAGAAATATTCAGCTTAAGGCGATTGATTAATGTATATGAAAATAAAGACAGCTGGTTCCCGAACATAGCAGTTCATCTAATGTAAGTGACTCTGCATGTTAACCCCTGGGTCTTGGAGGTTAGGTATCATGGGGCAGGCAGGAGCTTGCTAATTGGTTTCTGTTGACGGGGCCCAGTCCATTCACCCTCAGATAAATGAGGCACAGTAACACTGCTTCCCAGTCTGGGAGGTGCCTATTGCATTCTGTCAGTAGTGCCATCATGTTCCATTACACGGGGAGCGAACGCAAGAAAAGGGAGTTAGCTGACTTGCCTTGTTACTTAATGTGCCTGATTTGCGAAGTGAGAGGGTGAATCCAATAGCTCTGGCTCAAGATGTAATGCTGGACTATGTTTTGACAGTAGTACATAGATCACAGCTAGAATTTGATGTGGAGGGGGAGTGAATAGGACAAAGTGGACAGGATTCCTTTATGTCATCATTTTTGCATTAGAAACCTTAAATAAAATGAACTCGCTGCTTTGAATTTTAAATGCATGACCCGTACAGTATGTCATTTGAGATTGTACTTCAGATAACGAGACATGTTTTGTAGACTCTGAATCTAAAAATGAGTGATTGATGGGTGTTGCACCAATTTTGTAGCCAATTATAAGTGACAAAAAAGAAAATGTTCTATGCTTGTTTCTGCAAGGATGAATGAATTAATGATTTTTGGATTGAAGTGACTGATTGCATGTAAATGCTATGCATGTTACTGAGTGTAGAATCATTGGCTGTTCAAGATTCACCCTACATATCGCCTATCATCTCTCTCTTCCTCCCCTGGAGACAGTGACCACACCACTGTTGGAATTTAAGTGGACAGATTCTTGGCATTACAAAATATGAAGTGCGGTGGAGGGAATCTTATGTCAGGATCCTTGCTCTCCCCTCATCCGCCTTGAGGCAGAGAGCTGCACCCCGCCACCGCAGCCAGTCTCTATCCTGGGGTAGCAATTAATTGCATGTGTAAAGGAGTGTACTCTGTTGTACATCTTGGGCACAGTGTCTGGTTGGTCTCCCCTGCACTCACACTGGAGACCATGGACCTCCCACGGGGAACCCCACACCAGGGCCTGACGTGGTGGACCCTGTCTTGTGGGCACAGCATGATCGTGGTGCGCTCTGGCCAGTTCATGCTGGGTGTAAGCCTTGCCCCTCCCCTGCAGCCACCCATTAGAGATGCACCAGTCTGTGCAGGGTGCAAGTGCCCCTCCCTTTCGGCTCCACCTGAGGCAAACCTTAGAGACTCCCTAACTGTTTACAAAGAGGCCGTGATTGTAGTGAATGTGTATCCCACATCCCCCTTTCAGAGCTGAAAGTCGAGGCCCTCCCTGATGGAGGTGAAAACCTCAATGGGAGTGGAATGGAAAAACTCTGCGACCCCTTGCGTGGGCTCCCCCAGCAGGGCGCAGGGATCTTACTACTATGTTTTTGTACAGATCGGTGGCATGTTGGAAGGAGCAGAAATAGTGGGTGTGAGGGCTACCTGCAAGCACTTTTACCCCCCCCTTACCTTCTCCTCCCCATTTCTAGCTGTAGCCAGGATCTGTCCCTCCCAGTCCCAATATGTTCCCCTCCGGTCAGCCTTCTTAAGAGAACAGAGGAAGGGGAGAATTGGCAAAAAGGCCGCCCAGCTCCTGGCAGCCCGTCCTTAAACGAGGTGGATTTTTGGGGATGGGGAGGCTGAACACCCCCCCCCCCCGCATATTCATCCAGGAAGGTTATTGGTGGTTCAAGCCTCACACTCCGTATCCTTCTCCCCTTGGAGACAGTAGCCACACCACTGTTGGGATTTAAATGGCCACAGCCATTTGTTAAATAAATTCCTGGAATTACAAAATATGACATGCGCTGGAGGAGTCTGATGTAAGGATCCCCACCCTCCCCTTTTCTGCACTGAGGGAGTGAGCTGCAGCCAGCGTCCTCCCCATGGCCAGGCTCTAACCGGGGGTAGCAATTGATTGCATGCGGGAAGGAGTGCCTTCTGCCATCTGGCTGGTCTCCCCAACAGTCCCATCGGAGATCGTGGAGCTCCCACGGGGAACCCCACACCGGTGCTGGATGCAGCAGAACCTGGCCCTGTGGGCATGGCATGACCATGGAGAGCTCTGGCCAGTCCATGCTGGGTGAAAGCCTCACTCCTCCCCTGCATCCACCTGTAAGATGAGCACAGGTCCCTGCAAGGTGCAGATGCTCCCTCCTTCCCCTACCTCGAAGCCAGGCAGACCCAAGCCCACTTGATTCAAACCTTAGAGAGTCACTACTTGCCACAAACCTGGTCGCCTCAATCGAGTCCCCCACAGCAAATAACAAGATGTAACATGCAAACATGTAGTTTGCTGCTTGAATGTCCGAGCAATACAGGTCATATCCTTGGTCAGAAAAGGTGTACCTCATCCGAGCGGTATAGTTCAGAGGAATCCACTGTGATGTTGTCTTGCTTAACAATGCCTCTAGGCATGTTTTTCATAAAATTCCCCATTGATCTTCCTCCATGTCATATCAGTGGCCTTCCCATCCTCTGCATGCTGCCAATCCTTCTGCTGGACAGTGTTGGGACCACAGTATTCTGATGCAGTGAAAGCTGCATTGGATTGTGGTAATGTCCGCCTTCATCTCCCTTAAGAAGGCCACTGGCTTCTTTGTGTCTAGGTCTTTCTCGTCAAGGTGGAGCACCAGGAAGTCAGGGATTGGCTGCTAATGGCACTCATGATGCAGCAAGGGGCTCGTCTGATCCCACAACATGCCTCTGCACCTGATCCAGTGCACCTCATTAGGGTCGGTGCCAAAGGTCAGGTATGGCCCCCCGCTTTGCCAGGTCTTTTCCTGGACTTGCGGCCCAGTGATTATACAAGTGCCCACAGAGGGGCATGGCCAACAGCTGATGGAGCAGGGCGGACTTCCTAAGAGCTCTACATTTTCACTCTTAATTTTATTAATGTAACCTTTTTGGCTACTGCAAACTAAAATTCTCAGCTTTCATTCAGTAACTGGAGCTGTATAGATTCCCTGGTGTCGAAATTAAGATCCATGGTCATGGGGAGACAGACCATCCTGCAAAAACAGCAGAAATCTAAGCAGATAAAGGGTGATGCCTCCCGAGGCAGACGGGGTGGCATTGGATTGGATGAGCCTGAACCCTTGAAAAGTGAGGTCCTCCCAAGTGGTCAAAGACCAGGAACACTTGGTGAAAGATTTAGATAAGATGGACACCTTGAAACAAAGCTTGATCTTGTTGCATCTGAGGCCCAACAGGTCAACTCTACCACTAGGTCTGCAACTGCCATTTTGTGAGTTATCCAGGAAAATCAGGTGCTGTGGCTCAAACCTGAGCAACTTAAAAATGGAGACATCAAAAGCAAACTGAAACAGGCTGGCCTGGTGGCGCTGAGGTTGAGGCGTTGGATGCCACACCTCGTGCCACGCCAGCGACCCGGGTTTGGGAACGACCTCTGGCTGCCGGGGGTTGGCAGCGACAGGAGAGGATTGAGCATCTGTAGGACTACTCTCCTCTCCTGGGAGATGGGAGGCACTGTCTTCCGCAGCACGAGTGACTTCTGGCGGTGGCCGGGGATCGCGAGCTGTAAGGACCAAAGTATGAGGTATGGGAGTTTTGACGGACATCCTGTGGGCAGGTGCTGGAGTGCACCCGTCTTGTGTTGGATGTCATTGCATGTCCGAATTCCTGGGAAAACCAAGAAAAAGGGAAAACAGCTGCCACCCGGGTAGGCGAAGGCCTGCTCACCAGACCCAGCCATGTTCCATGTTAGACACGCCCCATTCATCTCAGTCTTTCCGTCCCCCAGGCGACAACTTTGACCCTAAAAGATAGAGCGCTGGAGGAGTTGGCGGCCCTTTCCTGGGGGGGGAGGGGGCTCAGAGCCGGGAAGCCTGTCGCCTGGTGGGATTGGGGGATATGCCATCAGACAGGATGGTGGGGAGCCTCAGACAGAACAGGACATATGGTACAGATGAGCAGTGCTGGAGAGACCTAAGGGACCAGTGAAGGGAGTAAAAGAAACTATACAAAAAAAATGGAACTGGACTCAACTGGGTTGGTACACAAAATCTACCGGATCAACCCTTGAAAGTATCCCTCAGGACCAGACTTTCCTAGAACAATACAAATTTTTACAGCTTGGCCACATATTGAGGCTGCAGTATTAAATGCAGCTAAAGGAAAAGGGCCATTATCCTTAGCTGAGGACACAAGACTGTTTTTCTTTCCTGACTTTAGCTATGCGACCTGGCAATACCAGAAGGCATTTGGCGCAGCGAGAGGGGACTTCACATCTCTGGGGATTACACATTGTCTTCAAATCCCAGCTAATACTGGGATGAGTTTGGATTGGGGAAAGTGGGCTTGTCTCTTCAAATGTGAACATTATTTGGAAGCTGGTGAGATGCTTAAAGCAGCAGTGCATGATGGCGGTGAAAACTGTGACCTATAATTTAGAAACCGAAGTTGTCGCAGATAAGGGCCTTTGGCCCTCCTAGTCTGCCCATTAACCTTAGCAACTGTGCTCTTTCAAGCCTTACTAGAACTAGGTTGCACCCCTTCCCCAACTACCAGTATCCCTCAATGCCTGTCCCAAACATTCTTAAAACTAGTAATTATTTCTGCCCCCACCACCTCTTCTGGTAGGCTTTTCCATTTGTCCACCACCATCTCTATGAAAGAGTACTTCCTCAAGTTCCCTTTGAACCTCCCTCCCTCCAGTTTCATCTTTTGCTCCTCATCCATAAGCATCTTTTTCTGTGACAAATTGTATTGTCCTGTACCTTATTTTTCCCTGTGAGGAGGTACCTAAATGTCTCAGTCATATCCCCCTCTCCCTGCTGTCCTCCGGGAGTACTTATTTAATTCCTTCAGCCTATCTTCATAGGGTTTGTGATGTAATCCCGGCACTATCCTGGTTGCCCTCCTCTGAACCGTTTCCACACCGTCTATGCAGGGTTTTAAATAAGCTGAAGAAACTGATTAGCAGTCTGATGCGTAAAAGTGCTAATCTGTTGTGAAAATGGATAGGAAGGCCGTCCCAGATAGTGAACCAAAAGATAGAGGCCATTTGCCGATTTGCTAGACAGTTGTTTTATGAAAAGGGCAATAGGGCAGGCAACCTATTAGTGGTCCAGCTACGCAAAGAGGCAGCATCTAGGGCAGTGCTGAAACTCAGGACGGAACCAGACGGGAGTATGGTTACGTCTCAGTCGGACATAACAAAGTGTTTTGCCAACTTCTACCAAAAGTTATATGCGGAGGAGTGGAGTCAAGAACATGAGGATAAAATTGCACAATATCTAGGGGGGATTCGCCTTCCAGTCTTAGACACAGATAGTAGGGAGAAGGTAGGGTCACTCATTACAATGTAAGAGCTCAAGAATCAGATCTCTTCCCTCAAAAATGCTAAGGCTCCGGGACTGGATGGCTATCCTGCCGAGTTTTACAAAACTTTTCAGGCAGACCTTCTCCCCACCCTCTTGGAGGCTTTCAATGCTGTCCTTAAAAAGTCCCTCCCGGTTCCCTCGTCGTGGAATTATGCCAGGATATCGGTGCTGCTTAAGCCCGGTAAACCTCCTGCAGAATGCGGATCGTACAGACCCATCTCCCGTCTAAATACAGATCTAAAGATATTCACTGGCATATTGGCCCATAGATTACAACTAATTATCAGCGACCTTGTACATCCCAATCAAACCGGATTTATTTCCGGTAGATTTCTACAAGACAATGTCAGGCGCCTCTTGAATATAATCTCTTCCCAAAGACTATCCCCTACACTCCAACTAGCAGTAAGTATTGATGCTGAAAAGGCATTTGACAGGGTGGATTGGGATTTTCTTCAAGCTGTCCTTAAGAAATTCTATCTGGGGGACAGCTTTATTGGGGCGGTTTCAGCACTATATTCCCACCCGGAAGCAGCGATAAATGTGAATGACTGTGCCTCCTCCAGATTCCCTCTGTTTCGAGGGACCCGTCAGGGTTGTCCACTCTCCCCACTTCTGTTTGCCCTTTCCCTAGAACCCCTAGCAGAACAGATTAGACAACACCCTCAGGTGGCAGGAATCACAGTGGGATCCCAGATTCATAAAATCTCACTGTATGCCAACGACACAATGATATATCTGGGCGACCTGGTCAGCTTCCTCCCCCATTTTATGGAAATTTTAGAATATTTCCATACAATAGCAGTATATAAAGTTAACCCTTCAAAGTCAGAAGCAATTCTTCTAAGTGGGTGTCCACTGCCCGAACTACAGTCCCATTTTCACTTAACGTGGGCACCCAACAACAGAATCTGATACCTTGGAATAAGGGTATCAGAAGACATAACCCAACTCTTTTCTGCCAACTATCTTAGACTCCGAGATTCCTTAAGGCAAGACCTGGGCAGATGGAGATTACTCCCTCTGACTTTATTAGGAAGGGTCCATTCCATGAAAATGAACGTGCTTCCACGTTTGCTTTTCTTATTTCAGACACTTTCGATCACCCTTCCCAATCAGTTTCTAAAGGAAACAGTCTGTTTAATATCACGCTTTATATGGAATGGTAAAAGGCCTAGGCTAAAAAGAGCACTACTTTGTACACGGCGAGAGAGCGGGGAGGGTTGGGTTTACCAGACATCACTGATTACTATTTGGCAGCACAGGTTCCTTGGCTGTATGCCTGGATGAAGCAGAGGACGGATTCAAGATGGTGTACCGTGGAGCTGGAACAAGCCCAGAAGTTGGCTGTTTGGACTCTGCCTACCGCCTCTGTTTCCCCGGACATGGTGAACAGGGTGGGGAACCCATGGACTAGACACACCTTGAAATCATTATTAACTCTATGTAAACGACTGGGAGTCCCTAGGGGGCTGTGCCCACTGTCTCTCATTCAACATCAAGAAACATTTAACCCTCCTAGCTCGGACTCAGGGTATGGGTTTTGGAAACGTAGGGGCCTCACTAGGTTCTCTCATTTTCTAGATGGGGACATCTGTATTACGTTTCAACAGCTAAGGTCAAAATATGGACTCAGAAAAGAGGACCATTTTCGGTTCTTACAAGTAAGGCATTTTATACAACAACCCCCTCACCTACAACAACTGTTAAGACCCCTGACAGATGTAGAACATCTCTTCTATAGCTGGATTACCTTAAGAGTTGAGATGAAGCCTATCTCCCAGACTTATGGGCTGTTGGCAAACTGACACCTAGGACAGGTTGATATGGTCAACACCAGATGGGAGAGGGAATCTAACTTACAAATTGACAGCTAGAGTGGCAAAATACACTTACCCAAAGAAGGCGCATCATGGCCCCCCCCTCTTGGGGTGAGTACCATTGGAAGGTTTTGATGCGTTTTTTTTAGAACCCCAACAACCACCCAACATTTCAACCCTGAATACACGAATATATGTTGGAGGGGTTGTGGGGGAATGGGCTCCCACTTCCATGTTTTCTGGGAATGCCCAGAGCTTAGCCGCTTCTGGCAACAGGTTCCTGATCAAATTCAGAGAATTCTGGGGGTGCCTCTGCCCAGATCTTTGGTACCCTTTGTTTAGGTCTCTCGAATAAGGAGCAGTTAAAACTCTCCAGACCCCAGAAGAAACTATACCATATTTTTAGATTGGCGTCTTTAAAAAGTATCACGATCTGTTGGCGATCTGTGTATCCACCTACCATTCAGAATTGGAAAGATAAGGTAAACGAGCTAGAGCAAATGGAAAAAATTATGGCAACTCTACGACTTAACGCGGAGAGATTCGGGCAGGTGTGGAGGGATTGGTATGAAAAGGGTTTTCCATCTGACTGTCCTACAGGGGAAGATACGGACCTGGCTTCTAGCCGGGGTACACAGGCATAGGTTTGGGAGACTGTGTTTGAAATTGAGACAGGATATGTAAGCACCACCAGCCTTCGCTTGGACTAACAAGATGTGTGTAGGGGGAGGCAAGAAGAGGTCACGGACTTATCCTTCAACCATCAATTGTGCAAGGTTACTCTCTAATTTTGTATTTGCTTCGACGGCCCCTCTGGCTAGCAGTATAATGGAAGAATTTATTGGTAGGGGAAAAAATGTAGATGAACTCATCACACACACACACACACACACTATTTATGTATCATTTGTTTTTTTATGGTTTTTATGCTTTATTTAAAGTGTACATAGTTCTTAAGTTGTGAGGTTTTTGTCACAGATAGAGGAGCTTTGTTTAGGAAGAGAGCTAAACAGATGCCAGATGCAGGAGAACAGCAGAAAATGGACAAAGGAACATATATGGACTATATGAATATGGACATTTGTTGACCCGAACGGGGACCCTGTGTACAGTACACAGAGAAGAGACACTATCAAAGCTGCTTCTAACAGTACGGTATTAAGAGCATTAACTACAATTATAATTGGAGTTGTAACATATTAATTGATGTTATGTCAGGTTTGTGTATTTTCTGTGCATCAATAAAAATTGAGTAGCAAAAAAAAATGGATAGCACTTCATACAGATTGATTAGCAGCATAAAAAAAACCGTTTTATTAATGTTTTGTATTGTGTCCTGGACTCGCTCAAAAAATGGTGAGCAGTTTACTGCTAAGCATTTCTGGAAATGGTTAGCATTACCCGCCGTTTTGTGTAGCGTTTTGCTGTGCTATACCAGCTGTTTAATCAGTCAATCAAAATCTTTATCCAGGCGGGCATCATTGAGCAAGGCTCATTTGCAAGGTGGACCTGGTCATGAATATATCAAAGTACAGTACAGAAGCAGGCATACCTCTCAAGTGTCCCTCATTACGAAGGACATCCCTCATTTTGCCCCTTAAAATTGCTCTATCCCTCATCCGTCCCTCAAGGAAAAGGTGCTGCCCACACAGAGAATGTGCTGTAAATTCAAACTTTAAAGCAGAAACTCTTAATATTGTAAAATACTACATCCAAAATAAACTTTGTACAAGTAAACACTATGGTTTTCACAGTATTCTGAGCTTGTATCTCCATGTTTGAGGATGTGTCCCTCATTCTGAGGGTCTGTGTCCCTCATTTTGAGTGTCCAGAAATGTCCATGTCCCTCATTTCAGTGACAAAAAGTTGAAAGGTATGGAAGCAGGTGTACAAAAAGCAATAATATACAAGGAAGAAAAAGTATATACAGTGTATACAGTACAAGGTTGAAAAAAAAAGCATAATTTTACAGTTGAAGAAGTCAGCAGATGTTCAGTCATCCATAGGCATGCAGGGGTTATAAGCAGAGATCTTTTGAATGAGGCAGCCGGCAACTACACATATAGAGGAAAGAAGCCGTGTATGGGGTGGCAGGTTAGGGAGGTAAAGAAGAAGAGGAGGGATATATTACTGACTGGGGGGAAAATTGGGCTAAAACCACAGAAAGTGACAATGGCTGTCGTGTGCTTGTTTATTATGATAATGACGGAGGGGGGGTAGATAATTGGGACACTACTGTGGGGGACTTTAGCCAGGCTGGAGCAGACAGGGAAGGGTGGGTGCAGCAGGAAGAGTTAATAGCAAAACAGTGAGAGCCAGGGGTGGAAACTGGCGAGCGTCAGGATGGAAAGGGGGAGTTGCGGAATTAGTGGGGTAACAGTGAGGAAAACGTTTGCAAGGTGCTTTCATGTAGTGATCGTAGAGTGCCTTGAAGATATTCAGGCTAACAGGGCAGCTCAGCTTCAGGTTCCTCTGTAAACCATTCCACAATGTGGGTAAAGAGAAGCTTAGAGCAGCTTTGCCGAAACGAGTTTTGACCCTTGGAACTTGGAGGGGAATTAGAGAATAGCTCCTTAGAGTGTAGATGCCTGACACACTCCGGGGAATACAATCTGAGACATATGAAGGGAGCTTGTTGGTCACCGCTCTGAAGGCCCATAGGGCGGTGTTTCTGTTCCTTCTATAGTGAAGGGAAGTCCAACCTAACGATGAGTACAGGGAGCAGTGGAAAGTGGAAGGCCAGTAATGAACCTGATAGCTCTGTGGTAGAGATTGTCCAACTTAGCTAGTGCAGAGGCAGTGCAGTGGCTGTAGAGCAGGTCCGTGTAATCTATTAAAGATAGGAAGGTAGCTTGAACCAGTTGAATCTTGGCCTCCTTTGTGAGCAGGTGGTTAGTTCTGTAGAACAGTCCTAATCTTTGCCTTAGTTTCTTCTGTAGTTCTTCGAGATGGTCGGCGAAGGAAAGTTTATGATCAAGCCAAACTCCTAGATATCTGAATTTAGCTACATACTCTAGTGTTTCTCCAAGAACAGTGGTAATTTGTGGGATAGCTTCCCCCCCCCCAGCAGGAATTGCCACATGCAAGGAGGGGGAGAAGAGCATGGCTTTTGTCTTTTTCGCATTGAGCAAAAGCTTTTTGTTTATGAGCTGGTATGGTAGAAGGTTAAATTCAGCTTGGAGGTCTTCACAGGCTGCTTCCGGCATGGGACGACTCAAGTACAGTACAGTGTCGTCCGCAAATAAGTGGATGTTGGTTTTTTTGATGGGGTCATTGATGTTAATGTAGACTGCAAAGAGGAGGGGACCAAGGACAAAGCCCTGGGGCACACCCCTCAGCATAAGTTTTAATGGAGAAAGATCAGCTTTAACTTGCTGTTTCCGTTCTCAGAGGTAGTCTGCAAACCAGCACATAGATTTGTGGTCCAGGCCTAAGGTGCTTAGGGAGGAAAGAAGCAGGCTGTGATTGACTGTGTCGAATGCCTTACTAAGATCCAAGAAAACGGCACAGACATGCTTCTTGTTGTCAAGGTCTAGGAGCCAATCATTGGTCACCTTAGCTAGGGCTGTTACGGTGCAGTGATTTGTTCTGAATCCAGGCTGAACCGAGGTTAATAGGCTTCTGGATTCTAAGTATGCCCCTAGCTGGCCACACACTATTTTTTCTAGTAATTTAGACAGGATGGGGCAGAGGGAGATCAGTCTGTAATTATTTAGATCGCAGGGGTCACCTGCTTTTAATAGAGGGATGACATGGGCTATTTTCCATTGAGGGGGGAGGCTACCCTGGGAGTGACATGTTGAATAGGTGGGTGATTGGCACCACAAGCACGTGGTAGGCACATTTCAGATAGTATGGCTCTATGAAGTCGAAGCCTGTTGAATACCCTGCTATGTCCTTACATAGATAAGGTCTCCAGAACTGGATACGGTGCTTGAGGTGTGGCCTCACTAATGTCCTATATAGTGGCATTATTACCTCCCTTTTTCTGCTGGTAATTCCCCTGCCGGTGCATCTTAGCATCCTGTTTGCTTTTCCTGCCGCCTTGTTGCACTGCCTATCTACCTTGAGGTCATCAGAGATGATAACTCCCAGGTCCCTTTCCTGGTTGGAGCATCCCCTCCCCGCCCAGTTGATGTGTTGCTCCTGGGTTTTTGTGTCCCATGTGCATTATCTTGCACTTTTCTGCTTTGAAACCCAACTGCCAATCCCGTGACCAATCCTCCAGCTTCTTTAAATCTCTCCTCATTCTATCCACTCCCCCTGGAGTGTCCACTGTGTTGCAGAGCTTTGTTGTCTGTGAACAGGCAGATTTTCCCTTCTAGATCTTCCACAGTGTCATTGATAAAGACATTGAAGAGGACTGGATCCAGCGCTGATTCCTGTGGTACCCCACTGGTCACTTTACCTGCTGCAGAGTGAATTCCATTTACCACTACTGGCCAATTCTCTACTCACTTTGACATTCTTTCCAACCCCTGTGTTCCACAGCTTGGCTAACATCCTTCTATTTGGCACAGTGTCAGAGGCCTTGCTGAAATCCAGGTAGGCCACATCCACTGCCCCCCAATCCACCTCCCTGGCTACCCAGTCGTCAAAGAACTCAATGAGGTTAGTCTGGCATGACCTCCCTCTTATAAAATCACGTTGCCTTGGGTCTTGTAGACCGTTGACAACCAGGTGTTCCACTGTTCTTTCCTCCAGTAGTGTTTCCATGACCTTTCCCACTATTGAGGTCAGGCTGACCAGTCTGCAGTTCCCTTCTTGTTTCCACTTTTGTACAGAGGGACTATATCAGCTCTCCACCAGTCCCTGAGTACCTCCCCTGTTTCCAATGATGGGTTGAACAGGGTTGTCAGAGGCTGAGCCACCACTTCTCTTAGCTCCTTCAGTACCCTGGGGTGTATCCCATCTGGCCCCGTAGCCTTATCAACTCTTAATGCTGCTAGTTCCCTTAGGCCCCTTTCTTTGGGGAAAAAATCCAGAACCAGATGGTTTGATACCTTTTATAGGACCAACAAGGATGTTAGCAAAAAGAACAAATTGCTTTAGCTTTTGGATCAACAAGTCGTCCTTTGGAAGCTTAATGACAGTTACGTAGAAAATCCCATACCATTAACACTTAAAACATGCAGAAAAAAACAGAAATAATTCCCATTGATTTAAAACAGGCATTCAAAACATAGTTAAAGTGACGGCAGAGAGCTTGAATATCTTAAATGTGCTTTCAGCCGAACCAAACTTAAAGGTCAAAGGTTGTCCAGAGACAACAGCAGGCAGAGAGTTCAACCCACATATATTATACCATGTATCAGTCTAATGAATAACAAAACACAAGGATTTTGTACTCACTAAATTATGTCAAGTTAAAAAACTTCCCAAAGACGCATGTTTTAAGAGTGAGGTAAGAGCACACCATTAGAAGCTGGCTTCAACTCTGCTCAGAACTCTGTTAGTTTGAGAATACAACTAATGACAAGTAAATGACCCTGGATAAAACAATTGCTTGCCAAAATGTAACATATTAGCAAGTAAAAAAAATAAGCCCCAAAATTACAACAGAAATTATCTTTACATGGCATACCGAAGGATTAAAGTGATGTTTACCCAAAGTGTTAGGCCCCATCCACACTACACCGCTCAGACCCCATAACGGACAGAAACCATTACAGCCGGGGAGCAGTACAGTGTGTCCACACTGCAGCAGTGACCGATACGAGACCAGTACCGCCAGTATACACCTTGGGAACCGGGCGACCGTTACTGCGGCGCCCAATCCCACAATGCAGCTCGCACTGCGCTATGGGCCCTGCAGGGGACCATTACCTCCCGTCCACACTACCGCTGGTAACGTTACCAAGGTGGGACCGGTTTCATAACCGTTGTTGAAACCACCTCATATGTGGTTTCAACAACGGTTTCAAAAATTCCTTCTGTAACGTTACAGGTGTAAATGCAAACCGTTGCGGTAATGGTTTGGGCACTCTTTAACATTACCGAGGCATAGTGTGGACAGGGCCTAAGTGTATCACACTGAATGTACAACTAAAACCGGCCCACTGGCACAGAGGTTGAATTTCCGCTTGCAACGCCAGCGACTGTGGTTCGGGAACGAGCCTGGGTCACTGGAGGGCCGGCCGGGGGGAAAAGGATCGAGCGTCCTATAGACAGCTCTCCTTCTCCAGGGGGGAGGGTAGGGGACTGGTCCGGCACCTGCTGGCTCCTAGCGGAGGCTGGGAGTATCACAGGAAGCACGGCCGAAAGTTAACTGGGGGAGGAGCGTACGTTGGCATATGCCATGTCACTATGCTGCCCCCAACAGAAAAACGGAAAATTGCTCGCTGGCTGCCGGATGACGGCTCTCCGTTCCCTGAGTGACTCCAGTACTTTCCCAGGGCCTCCTGTTCCTCAGCAGCATCCCCGGGCCCTAAGTAGTGTGTGCTGGGGACATCCCCTCTCCCCCCGGTGCCCTTCCCCCTCGGAGGAGGGGGACCCGCCAATGAAGGGATCTGCCCGGGATATCCCGGGGATCAGCTGCGATCTGAGAACCAGAGGAGGGCTGGGTAAGGGCAGCGAGGCCGGGGGGAACTTACGGAGCCTGAAGGAGTGGGGGCCAGCGAAGCATGGGAGGTGAGAGAAAAAAAAAAATGTACAACTAGCTGGAGATACATGCCCAACATACTCTCAACCAGCTATTATTAAGTTCCTGAAACCTTAAGGCCTTCAGAGTTGTAACAAGATTTTATACATGATAATATAAATTGTCGGTGTAAGTGCCAGATAAAAAGGACTGCTAGTCAAGGACCTCCAAGAATTTGAGACGTTGGGAAAAGAACTTGTATCCATTTCCGTGCCCTTCCTGCCCTTAATACTCATTGCTGTCCCATTTCCTGCCCCCTCCTCTGTAAAGACTGAAAAAGTATGTGTTCAGTATATCCGCTTTCTGGTCATCCTCTTCTACACTGTCCCCATCCTCCCCTTTCAGCCTCACAATCCCTCCCCTTGCCTTTCTTTTTTCCCTGATGTACCTGTTAAAGGTGTTGTCCCCCATTACCACTGAGTATGTTTTCCTCTGTTTGTGCCTTGGTTTCCCTAATTGCCCTCTCTGCCTCCCTTTACTTCTCCTGGTACTTCTCCCTATCCCCTTCCTCCTGTGTTTCTTTTTGTATTGCTTAAATTCCATTTTGTTTAGATTTAACCTTTTCTGCTACCTCCTTAGAAAAAGAAGGTTGTGTTAGAAGTGGGATTTGTTATTCTATTTTTGATTGCCCCTTATCCCCTGACTTGTATGTTATAACCTTCTTTCTCCGTTCTGAGTCTGCTTTACTACTTTTCTTCACATTTGAAATAATTAAAGGAGCACTCCTTTTAATATGGCTTGGACCAAGTTTTCATCAATATTTGCAGCATTTTTTGAATACCTATTTTCCCATAATATCAGGGAGCACTGCCTGCTGCATTATAATTCATTTTAGTCAGAACGGAAGGTATTTTAAACAACTGCTATGCAAAAGCAGCTAAGGTAAACAGCTGAATACTGATGAAAACCTGGTCTGAGCCTTATTAAAATGAG
The DNA here is from genome assembly GCA_016271365.2 of Neoceratodus forsteri. Lineage (NCBI taxonomy): Eukaryota > Metazoa > Chordata > Ceratodontiformes > Ceratodontidae > Neoceratodus > Neoceratodus forsteri. Next base: position 496,097,233 of record JADMNL010000022.1, read on the forward strand.
TGCTCTTTTTATTATTTCAAATGTGAAAATAAGTACTAAAGCAAACTGAAATTTCAGAAAGAAGGTTATCATACAAGTCAGTAAATAAGGGGTAATCTTAAATAGAATAAAAAAGTATAGTTCAAAATTTTCACTGCAGTCATGCACTGTTGCTTTAATTTCTGAAAAGTCTGAGCTATCTGAGCCATGGCTTGGAACGTTCTGTTAGGATAGCGGCTACCAAGATGGTGTATCTGCATAGTTGAGAAAGCACTCGCGCTACATGCACACAGCATAACCTCTCCTGCACAGAGCCCATCAACCTTAATTTCCTGATAGTCTCTGCCATATGCCATATACTGTAGATGCAGTCATTAGACATGAACTATCCTGGATGCTGTTATTTACGTCGGAATAGGAATTAGTTGTACTTTACTGCATACCTCTGTGAAATGCCCTTGATGTTTGTACTTAACATCTGTAACAAGAAGTTGTTGTACTTCTCTCCTTACTTTCAGTGTACACCTCGTGCCTGGGTCGCACCTGGAAATGAGCCTCGGCTCAGCGTGCCTTTCCTGGTCACCAATTTTAAGTAAATAATAAATATAAATATAGTACAAGGTTCTACAGTTTAGGTCGAGTTATGATTTTCGAACTTGAGTATCACATTCTGTTGCAGATTTGAGTTTGACTTGTATTCTGCTGACTGAAGTATACTGTTTTTGCCTTCTTTCAATAAAAGGTTGTGCATTATCTGTACTAATCTCAGGTCTGAGCACCTCTGAAACTTTAAGTTTTTTTTTTTTATCATACCTCTATTTATTTCACCCCCTACAGGTGGACCCCTAGCGATCTCTGGCTCCGGCACCCGCACCCCTGTACCAGGTCTGGCACGCAGAATTATATGCCCCATACACACAGGACCGGCCTTTCATCGCTCCACATAGAATTTGACATAGAAACATAGAATTTGACGGCAGATAAGGACCGCGTGGCCCACCCAGTCTGCCCATTTCCCTACCTGATGGATAAGCTGCAGGTCCTAGTTAACCAGCAGCCTACTTCTTCCTACCCCACCCCTAGAATTGCCTTATGACTGTCCCATGCATGCTTGAATTCCACCACTATTTTGACTCCACAACCTCCTCTGGAAGGCGTTCCATGCATCCACAACCCTCTGTGAAAAAATACTTCCTTAAATTACCTCTGAGCCGCCCCTTCTCTTTCAAATTGTGCCTTGTTCTTGCACACCTCTTTTTTGAAAGATGCTACCTCTTGGACGTTGTTGATCCCCTTGAGGTACCTTGAAAGTTTCTATCATGTCTCCCTCCTCCTTTCCTCAAGGCTATACATATTAAGCTCCTTAAGTCTCTCTCATATGTCTTCGGTGCAGACCCTGCACCATTTTAGTTGCCCTCCTCTGGACAGCTTCCATCCTGTCTATGTCTTTCGGAGATTGGGTCTCCAGAACTGCACGCAGTACTCAGATGGGGTCTCACTAGCTGTCTGTACAGAGGAATAATAACTTCCTGTTTTCTACTGGTGATGCCTCTTCCTATGCATCCCAGTATCCCCCCAGCCCTCCTTGCTGCCCTCTCACATTGCTTTCCCACCTTTAGGTCATCTGATATGACTACCCCCAAGTCCCTTTCCATTTTTGTTGTTGTTAGTATCTCACCCCCCATTGTGTACTCTTCCCCTGGGTTTTTGTTTCCCAGGTGCATTACCTTGCACTTCTTAGCATTGAATCTAAGCTGCCATACATTTGACCATTCCTCTAGCACTTCCAAGTCCTTCTCATCCTTTCCACTCCACCTTGTGCATCAACTCTGTTGCAGATCTTGTGCCATCTGCAAAGAGACATACTTTTTCCTTCCAGTCCCTCTGCAATGTCACTTATAAAGACATTGAAGAGGACCGGTCCTAATACTGAATCCTGCGGTACCCCACTACTAACCCCCTTTTTTCAGAGTGGACTCCATTTACTATTACTCTCTGTGTCCTATTCTCCAGCCAATTCTTTACCCAGGCTGTCATCTTGGGACCCACTCCCAGGCTGGCTAACTTGTATATTAATCTTTTGTGTGGGACTGTGTCAAATGCCTTGCTAAAGTCTAGGTAGGCCATGTCCACAGCCCTTCCCTGATCAACTACTTTGGTCACCCAGTCAAAGAAATCTATCAGATTTGTCTGGCATGACCTTCCGCTGTGAATCCATGCTGCCTTGGGTCCTGTGCCCCTCTGGCCTCTAGATACTCAACAATTCTTTCCTTCAGAAGTGATTCCATCATTTTCCCTATCACTGAGGTTAAACTAACAGATCTGTAGTTTCCTGCTTCTGCCTTGCTCCCACTTTTGTGAAGGGGAATTACATCTGCCCTCCTCCAGTCCTCGGGTACCACCCCATCCTCCCATGATTTGTGAAAGAGGGTAGTCACACCCCAGTGAAGGCGCCTTTCGTGACCGGGGGTGCAGGGCGTGGCCATCAGCCGCTGAGATTGCCCTGCTATTTTCCACCTTATTTTTTCCCCCGGTGAGCCGGACATGCAATGGCTTCAGAGCATGTCCTGCTGACACCTGCCGCGCTTCCCCTGCTATGCATGTGCAATCAGAAAAGGGCTGGCTCCCGCCAGTCACGCTGCAGCTGACATGTTGCCCTCCCTACCCAGGGAATGAGAGCAGTCGTGGAATGTTCAGTCCTTCCTCTCCCCTGCCAGTCCGAGTTCGTGTGGCGTCCAGCACCTCAACCCTCAGCGCCACCGGCCCGGACCAAAACATTTAGGTTTTAAAATATGGATAACCAACAGTAAGTTTGCAAGAATCAAGAGATGGTTATTGATTAGGCAGAGTTTAAACTAAAAGAACCCCAGAGCAAATGCACTGTGGCAAGGGTAATGCAAAGCATCGTGGGAAGCATATGTAAATGCCCATCTGGTTCAACTTTAAGCAGAATTGCAAGGTGCCAGAAGGCCTCAAAATACAATCAGCAAAGTCTGAGAATAGCAGACACAGACATGTGTTTTGTCCTCATTTGGACTCATCAGTGTGCCATATCTGTACCTTAGCCCAGGGAGAAATAGCCAGCCACCTATAGGGGATCTTATTGGTTTGGGTCATGGACAGCCCAAAGTAGAGAGAGAGAAGAGAACAACAAAAGTACCCCAGAGCAAATGCACTGGGGCAAGGGTTATCCCAGAGGATATTGGCCATATAGCCACTTTTAAAGAAATATATGTAACTTCCCCGAAACACCATTGGAGCATTCTATCGAGATGGATTCCTGCTTTACTGGACATTATTATCTATCTTTAGGAACTCATGGCTTTAGAGTTTTATCCCTCAGGTACCTTATCGATTCACATCCAGACAAATAGTCTATTGTGCTGTAACTGCCACTACAGTTTGATTTTCTTAGTTAAACATTTAGCTAACCCCCAAAATGTGCAACTATGGACTGCAGAATTATTTGTCCTTGTTAATTACAAGCTACAGATGATTTCCATGCCTTGTAGCCAAGATTTAATTTGTCATGTACTATGCATAACTGACTAAAAATAAAGTTTTTTAAAAAAAAAGTGCCTGCTAACCTGCTTAATGAAATGGAGCTGGAGCATATGAGGTTGAATATATAATTTCATTGCCTGGGATTTCCACCAGCCCAAATTTTTTATTTGCCCTTCAGGCGTGCCCCGGATTCCCGTCCCAGTTCAAAGAGAGTGAGTGCCATACTCGCTAGGGCACATATTCTAGAGCTGTGGTAAAGATTTGCGTCAGTTGGAATTCTGACAGAGGTGAGTTGTCAGCATGCCGAACACAAGACCAGCCTCTCCCCCCTTGACCTTGCCTGATATTAAGCTAACACCTACCTCAACCTCCACCTCCAGTCCCTCACCCTTGTCCATGTTCCCCTTGCTTTCTGATCAGTTTTTGACCTCCGTATTCTGTCCATGGCCCCACTTCCTGACTGAACCACATCCTCCTAGAGCATCTTCTCATGATCCTAGCCTGTTTCCCGAGACACTCAGAAGGCTTTGCAAAAAGACAGGAGGAAGACTTCCCAAACCAGTTGTGTTTCTTGCGCATCTATGCACGGTGGCGGTAGTGCTGCAACCATCCTCTCCAGTACTCCTAGTTTAAAATGTTGCCTCCTGTCTTGTCCTCTGAACTCACACCTTCCCTAGCCGTCTTTGGGTTTGTGTACTCTAAAGGTTTTAGTGTGCTCCAGCAGCCCTATGACCCTGCTAAATCATGCTATGCCTGAAAGGTAGTGGCTTGCCACTAGGCATCCCTCCTCTTTTAGGTCCACCATGAACCTGTGCAGCTGATCCTCCCATATCGGACGTTCTGTCACCGGGCGTAAGTTTAGGATGACACAATTTCAGGCAGACCACAAGTCAGGTGCATAAAAACTCAAGGTTACGTTTATCATTTTATTTTCATCAAGTAAAATATACTGAAAGCAAAATGGTAAGTCAGACAGCTGCTTAGTTTTAACAGTTTCCAAGGCTTTTCTTCAGCCTAGCATGAATCAAACAGTGTGAAAGCACACACTACCAGGAGGTCTTCCACCTTCCTCAGTCAGTATCCAACTGACCACCTTATCTATCCTCTCTCAGCACTGAGGTAGGGCTTTTTATAAGCTCACTAGGTGTTGGAAAAGCAGTTTCCCCTGCCTTTTGATTAACAGCAGACGTAACATAAAACTAGCCTCTGGGGGCCACTGTTGCACCACAGAGAAGTTATTTGGCACCTGGAGCACATTATATGGCTTGTTTACAGCATTGTTAAAGGTCACCCGAGGTCAACACATTCTGTGTTCTCCTAAACTCTCCTGCAGGGTCATATTACCTTATGCTATCTGCTGCAAAATATATCTTAGAGTGCTGCTAATATCTAGAAAAAGCAAACGCAAACTTTTGTTCTGTTAAAACTGTCCTCTCATTTTGTAACTGTACTCTTAGTTTTGTTTTTAGGTTAATATACACAGAAAGCTTTATAGGCACTTCAGCACTTAATTTATAACCAGCCAACCAGCGTGTTGGACATTATACAAAACATATAAACTGCTTGGGGTAGGGGTTTCAATTTATTCCAGGGGTGTCCACTATGACGGGTCACCGTCACACATTCCTCATCCCATCTGTGCAGGTTACGAAGCCTCCTGGTGCTTGATGCTTTTGATTGGCATATTAACATCCAGTTGTCAAGCTCCCAGACTCCCACAGGAACATTGGGACATGGTGAGGTGCTTTGTTGGTCAGAATGTGGAAATGATCCCTGTGCAGACAAGACGAAGCATCAACCACCTCATTGTACTCACCTGTACATGCCTAGTCCTAAACTGTATGTTATGAATCAGGCACCATTAAATAAACACCTGCAGGAGGTCCCCAGTGGGTCTGCTGCCCCCGTTGGTAATTATTTTGTAGGTATCATCCCCATGTTCTCTGACCTAAACAGTACCTTCTTCCCTTCTAACTTCACTCCCCAAATTACCAGAGCCACCACGATAGGGAAAAACTCTGTAAAAATGTTTATATTCCTGGTCAGATCTGAGCCCCACCCCACCCCACCTACACACTCCTCTGGCCATGTCACAATACACCATGCCCCCTTGAGGTAACTCCAGATGCATCAGTAAAGAGTTCTAGGTCAACATTAGGCACCTGTGACTCTGGCCAGGCCATCACCCCATTAAATGAAGAAAGAAAACTCCACATTCGTGGTTGCTTTTTCCAAGAAGCAAAATGCTTAGTTTATTGGCAGGAGAGCCTGGAAAAAAAACCAACAAGCCTTGTTGGTTTTTCTTCCAGGCTGTCCTGCCAATAAACTAAGCATTTTGCTTCTTGGAAAAAGCAACCATGAGAGCGGAGTTTTCTTTTCATTTTATTTTTGTGAGTTTGCAACTGTACTCCTGCACCACAAAGTTTAATCTTGAATATCACCTCATTAAACTCTGTGAGAAAATTTCCCATAATGCCAGGTCCTTTTTAAACTGGACAGGGTGAGGTAAATCTGTTTGTGAACTTGTGGTCAGTTTGGCCACTAGCTTTCAAAATCTGGTAGCCAAATATTTTTTTTTTTATACTTTATTGTTCTGTATACATACAGTTTGTTATTCAGAAGCAGTACATAAGGAGATATTTAGTTCGATTTATCCACATGAGGGCGCCACACCTCGTAATACAAGCAGATTAAAATTATTACATACTACTTCAATTAGATACATCATGTGGAGGGATTCAGTTAAAACATTTAAAAATAAAGGTAACTTAAAGATTTTTATGACTGTTTGCAAAAGCCCAAGAGCTGCATGATAATTAATTCGTTGCTAGTATCGATTTACCACATATGTTTTTCCTATAAAAGGAATGAGAGGTATCTTGCTAAACCTTTGTGTAGGAACCATATTGGTATCCTGTATACAGACAAGTTCCAGACTCCACATTTTTACTTCTCTTAGGTCCATTGCTACCTGTGGTTAAACGAAACCCTTCATATAAAGAAAAGAGAGGCATCTACATCTAACATTGCTTGTGTTATATTTATAATAATATTTAACCAAATATTTTTAATGGCTCAGAATCACTTTGTGGGCTGGTAGCCAGTTAGCTTGGTAACATTCAAAATCTAGTAGTCAAACCAGATTTTTTTTATTTGCCATTGGCCACCTGACTACCTGATTTTTTTTTTTTTTTAATTTATTTTCCTATTTTTTCCCCACGCCTCTCGTGACCATCGGTTCTGGTCATGGACCCCTGGAGCCCAGCCACGAAGTACCGTCTTCCCCCGGTCATCCCTGGCTTACCCCCCCAGAGAGTGGGGCTGCGATTCCGACCCCCTATATTGGACCGCGGAACTGTGACTGGTTGGGGAGCGGCTCTGGTGGCCAATCAGGGCTTTCGTGGGGCAGAGAGTCACTGAGGCAGCAAGGCGTGGGATTTTTGTTCCTCCCATATTCCCTCCCCAAGGAGGTGGGGCGTGCAATGACACCAGCGTCCGCCCGCCTCCCCGTTTGAGCGTCGGCAGCAGGTTCTCCGGCCTCCGCCAGGAAGTCCCCAGAGCTCAGAATGTTGCCCGCACCTCCCCCCGTAGAGAGAGCTGCCCGCCGGACGCTCAATCCTTCTCCCCAGCCAGCCCTCCGACGATCCGGGTCCATTCCCGAACCGGGGTCGCCGGCATCGCAAGCGGAAATCCCACCGCTGTGCCGGCGGGCCGGCTCTGACTACCTGATTTGTCCTACCCTGAAGCTGAGATGTGACCAGAGCCAGGATGAGGCTGTTGAACCCCCTGTGGTGGCCTTTGCCAGGTACCCAACAAAAGCTTGCCCCATTGGGATGGCGCAGCAAGCAAAGTTAAGGTGACCAATCAACTGTTATATCTGCCTCAAAGTTGACCTTGATTTCTCCAAGGTCTGGGCCACCGGATCCCACAAGGCAGTCACCTTATCCTCTGGCAGTCAGCAAACTATGGCCTTGGGTGTTAGTATTCCTTAGAAAATGACAATGTAAATGTTAGCATCATGACTGGTGGCCCAACGGCGCTGAGGGTTCAGGTGCTGGACGCCACACCTTGCGCTGTGCCGGCGACTTGGGTTCGGGAGTGAGCCTGGGTCGTCAGAGTTTGGCTGGGGAGGGAAGAGATCGAACATCTGGGGGAGTGCCCTCTCTTCCTGGGGAGGGATCCAGGGAGCTCCCGCTCATAGAGCAGCCTCTGGTGGCTGAAGACACCAACGTAGCAACGCGGCACTTGCCAGGGGGCGGAGTAACAACATAAAGTTGCCTTGCCAGCTGCGCTCCGCAGGGGACAGAACCTATACAAAGAAAATCCCCCCCCCTCCGGCTCTGATAGGTGATGGCTCCCTACAGGGCTGGTTGTCACACGCCTAACACCGGGTCTCCGTCTCCGCCCGTTCAGCCACCTCCCCAAGCCAGCTGGGTGCTCTAAAATGTAGATAGAGTGCCAGAAGTGGTTAGGCGGCCCCACCCCAAAGGGGCTCGGGGGGGTGCCTGGCTGGTGAGCAGGGGGGGCAGTAATATATATGAGGAATGGAGGCCACGGTAGGTGGTAGAACAGACCAGCGACTTAGGGCAGCCAGAGAGAGTTCAAGGGAGTAACGGAGGTGACCAAAAAAAAAAAAATCCTGATTGGCTAGCAGGGTTCCATTGCCGTGCGGGTATTTTCCAAAAGAGCCCTGTGAAAAACAAGTTCAGTGTGCTCACACTCAAACTGATATTACTGTGCTAGTTCAGTTTCAAATTTTAGTAGCCACTAATTTTTCCTGCTTGCTAACATAGAGAATCAAGCACATCAGGCCCCTTGCAACTGGTGACAGCGTTAAGGAAGCGTGCGTATTTTAATAAGCGACTCCTCCCCAAACTGCTACTCTCTATAAAATAAAATCTTCTTTTCAAACTGCTGCACAGTTTGTCAGGCATTAAGTGGTGTCTCTTAATGCCAGCCTGCTCGCTAGACATTTATTAAAAAAAAAATAAAAAGTCAGTGCTCCTTTACAATGCAAAACTCTAAAGAGTGTGCACCAGGATTGGGGTGCTAAAGAGACTACACAGTGTATACTACTGAAGTATTGTAAAGGAGCAAGAAACAGTCTCAGCACACACAAACCCATAAATGGGACGCCACACAAACAATTTAAAAAAAACACGTTATTCAAAAGCGACTCAACAGTGGACATAGTCTCACCTGACATGTTTCGGACGTAAAGTTCTTTATCAAAGGCGTCCCATTTATGGGTTTGGCTGTGCTGAGACTCTTTGTTTCTTACTCTTTTACAATACTTCAGTAGTACCTCTTACAAAAGTGATGGGATGGAAGGAGGGGCTGTTCCAGGAGGACCGATAAAGAGGTCTGGTTGCAGCCCCACTAAGGGGATGGAGGGACACGGTGAAATGCTAGCAGGCAGGGCATGGGGAGGGGCAGGAGGCCTCACAAGAGTATGAGGGATGGGTGAGGGGAGGAAGGGGTGGAGGGTGGTCCTGATCAATGCCAGGAGCTTAGAAAATAAGATGCCTGAGCTCCAAGCAATGTAAGTTGAGGGGATAGTGGATGTGGTAGCTGTCACTGAGACCTGGGTCACCCAGGGGCATGATTGGGACCTAAACCTGGAGGCTACAATGTTCAGGAAGGATAGAGGGTGGGAAGGGGGTAGCACTGATGGTCAAAATGGCATCTGTTTTGGAGGGTGGAAGAGGCAGAGGGGGATGTGGAGATGATTTGGGTCACCCTGCAAATGCAGGGGGTTAAGAGTAAAATTAAGGGTGGTATACAGACCCCCCATGCTGGCGGTGGGTCTGGAAGAGAGCCTGGTGGCAAATATTATGGGCCACTGTAGATTGGGCAAGGGAGGGGTAGTGGTTAGTGGTGATGGGGAACCTAAACATTCTCTAGTCAGGTCAAACTTGAGACATGAATCACGAATCACGGAAGTCAATCAGTGGGGAGGGGGAGGTAGAGAGTTCTCTAGTAAGGTCAGCCTCGAGACATGAATTACTGGGTCAGGTGGAGAATAGGGTAGGGAGTAATACTGCAGATGGGGTGGGAGATACAGGTCCGGGAGGGGGGAGCAATGGGAGGTTACTCGAGTGGGGGATTGGAGGATTATAGCTGAGGAAGGGAGATGGGCGTAGTATTGGGGGGTTGATCTCTGGTCACCCTAGAGATTGGGGATCAAGGAGTAAACAGGCAGTTGCAGGTAGAAGGAATATGGTTGGGCTCGCATATGAGAGTGACCCCCTGGATGATGGGGGGGGGGGCAAGCAGGGGATCATTGACAGAAGGAGGAGCCTGGAAGGTACTAAACGGGCTAATATAGACCCTCAGGCTGATGGGAGAGGGAGGAGCAAACAAGGGTTTGATGATAGGACAAATCTGGAAGGAATAAAGGGGGTTAATAAAGTGAGGGGTGAGGTGAAGGTGATATTGCTGGGGGTATCCAATGACAAGGGGTATCCACTGGGAGGGGGAGAATAAAAGCAGCCCTGTCAAGGCTAAACATATATCAGTACACAAGACTAAATTCCACCTATACTCGTTGGCATTGGATTGCGGGGGATCCCCAGACTTTCTAGTACATTTGGGTACAAGTGACTTGGAAGGAAATAGTGAGTTAGAAATACAGGCTATATTTCAGGAGCTGGCAAGGGTTTGTCACTCTATAGGAAGTAAAAATTTCTTTCTCTGAGGTTCTGCCGTTACCAAGGGCAACTGGTGAGACCAAGCTAAAACTTAGAGGGGTGACCAAGTGGCTCAGGGATTGGTGCAGGGCAGAGCAGTATGGGCTGGGGGGATACTTGGAAGGAGAAGGGGCTATATGCCAGGGATAGGTTACACCTCAACATGGAGGGAAGGGAGATTTTGAAATTAAAACTTGCTGGATTTATAGGTGAGAGGTGGGGTTTAAACTTTTAAGGGGGGGGCAAATAATAAGACCCCAGGGGGTCTGTCTGAGGTCCAGGTTTAGGGCACGTGAGGAGTGAGAGGGAATATGTTGCAAATTCAAGGAATACTGGGCAGAAATGGGACTGCGAAGGTTTGGGGGGGGACTGGAGAGAGGGGAAAAGTCGGGTTGGGGGACAGTCCTGACCAATGCCAGGAGTACGAGCAATAAAATGCCTGAGCGCCAGGCTATGTTGGCTGAGGGAACAGTGGATGTGGCAGCAATTGCAGAGGCATGGGCCACTCAGAGAAATGATTGGGACCTAAATTTAGAGGGCTACAAGGTATTCAGGAAAGATTTGGGGGGGGGGGGTTCGCTGATGGTCATAAATGACATAATGGTTTGTGGAGTTGAGGAGGCTGGAGGGGGTGTGGAGGCGATTTGGGTTACCCTGCAAATGAGGGGAGGGAAGAAATTGAAGATAGGGATGGTATACAGGCCCCCTGAAATGGATGAGGATCTGGAGGATAAGTTGGTTGAGAACATCAAGGGTCACTCTGACCTTGTAAAGGGTAGGGGTGGTGGTTATGGATGATCTTAATATGCCGGGGGCGGACTGGGAGACCATGACATCCTCTGTATCCAAGGAACAGAGACTGATGGATGTCTTTCAGGATGCCTTCGTGGTTCAACAGGTGGGGGAACCTACTAGAGAGGGGCGGATATTGGGCGTTGTTCTAGCGGATAGTGAACAGATAAGGGACCTGGAGGTGTGCAGTCCACTGGCGGGGGGTGACCACGCCACAGTTTGGTTCCTGCTGTATCTAGGGAGGGAGGAAAACCGCACTCATACAGTAGTGGTTGATTTCAGGAGAGTGCGGACTTTGTGGGTATGGGTAAGATACTGAGAGAGAGGTTGGACAAGATTAAGCCAGATATGGATGCTGAAGGTTTGTGGGAGACCATTAAACAAGGGGTGCAAGAGGCTACTAGGTCCTGTACTAAAGTAAGGCGTAAGCATGGTGGAAATTGCAGGCCATGTTGGTGGACTAGGGAGGTGCAGGAGGCGGTGAGGGATAAAAAGGCTGCCTATGTATGTTTCAAACGTTCTAGGGGGAATAAAGAGTGAGGGAGTATGTATTATTGGCCAGGAAGGTCACCAGAGTGGTGAGGCGCCAAGGCAGGGATGAAGAAAAACCTAGTTAGGGATATCGGAGGTTCTACAGATACGTAATAGAGAAGAAAAAGTGAGGACACAGAAAAACAGGACTGAGATTACGGGGGGGTTGGGCTAAGGAAGCGGGGAATCAGGCAGAGGTGCTAAATGAGTACTTTGCCGAGGGTGATAAGGGATCCCTACAGCCTGATGGGAGAGATGATGAGCCAGCAAAAGTGAGAGGTCGGTCTCAGTCTGAGACCAGAGGATGGAAAGAGGCTAGGATACAGGCTGGGCCAGATCAAGATGGAGTAGGAAGGTTGCATGAGGGAGTGGATTTGGGGGGGAAGAAATCACAGTGGATAGGGTGAGGGATGCCCTTCGGAAACTAAAAACTGATAAGGCGCCGGGGCTGGATGGATTAAATCCTAGGATTATGAAGGAATTGGTGGAGGTACTGGGAGCTCCACTGGCTGCACTCTTTAACACCTCTCTGCAGACAGGATGGGTGCCACAGGACTGGAGGGTGGCTTATGTAGTGCCTATATATAAAGGGGGTCTCGGGAGGAGATGGGAAATTATAGGCCTTTCAGTCTGATGTCTGTGGTAGGCAAAGTAATGGAGGGCTTTATCAAGGAGAGACTTGGGAGGCAGTTAGAAAGGTTGGGACACCAGGATGATAAACAATATGGCTTCGTCCTAGGGAGATCGTGTCAGACCAACCTCGTAAAGTTTTATGACTGGGTGTCGAGGGCCTTTGATAGACATAGGCCAGTGGATGTCCTATATCTAGATTTCAGAAGCAAGGCATTTGATTCAGTGCCTCATAATGGATTGATAGCAAAAATGGAGGAGATGGGGGTGGAAGGACAGGAGCTCAGTTAGGTTCAAAATTGGCTTTCGGGGAGTTTACAGAGGGTAATGGTGGGTGGGATACTCTTCTCCCCCAGGAAGGTAATCAGTGGGGCCCCTCAAGGTTCAGTATTGGGGCCACTTTTGTTCAATGCCTGTGTCTTGGATATAGGGAGGGGGGTTAAAAATAGGTTGTCTCTCTTTGCGGATGATTCAAAACTAGGAGCAGTGGTGGATTGTGTAGAAACAAGGGAGGCAGTCCAGGGGGATATGGATACCGTGGAGGGGTGGTCAAGAAGGTGGGGACTGAAATTTAATTCTGGGAAATGTGAGGTACTTCATTTGGGGGTAAAAAACCCAGGACATGTATACACCCTGGAGGGGGAATCACACTGTAAGCCACATTGGGAGAAAGAGATTTAAGGGTGGTGGTAGACGTCAAAATGAATAACTGTGACAATTGTAGAAGAACGACAGCCAAATCAAACAGGATACTGGGCTGCATAACCAGGGGTATTATGTCCAGAAGAAGGGAGGTGATCCTTCCTCTGTACAATGCCTTGCTCAGGCTGCAGCTTGAGTACTGTGTACAGTTCTGGAGCCCTCATCTGAAGAAAGACATAGCGCTGCTGGAGAGGGTCCACAGGAGAGCGACCAGGATGATTCAGGGCATGGAGGGGAGGCCTTGTGAGGAGAGACTGAAAGAGCTTGGGCATTACTCACTGGAGGAGAGGAGGGATGGGGAGACATGATAGAGGTTTTGAAGTATGTAAAAGGAATAACCAGGAGTGGAACCAAGGAGCTGTTCAGGTTAAAGAAGGGGAACAACCAGGGGCCATGAGTGGAAGCTGAAAGGGGGAAATTACAGGAGGGAGCGTAGGAAGCATTTTTTCACTGAGAAGGTGGTGGAGCCGTGGAATGCACTGCCTGGGAGGCTGTGGAAGAGGGTACAGTGGAGGGCTTCAAGAAGGGGTGGGACAGGTACAAGGGGAAACTGAAACAAATGAAGACCCTCTTGGGGGCTGATGGGGATGGTAAGGCCAGCAGCCATCAGGTTGCTGGCTTTCGAGCAGACAAGACAGACCATTTGGCCTATTCTGCTGGCTGTTAGTATGCCTGGGACAGACTAGAGGACTATAACGTCCCCAGTGGCCAGGGAGCAGAGCTTGCTGGATGTCTTTCAGGGTGCGTTCCTAATCCAGCAAGTGGGGGAGCTGACTAGGGAGGGCCAGATACTGCACATGGTCCTGGGGCATAGTGACCAGATTCGGGGCCTGGAGGTGAGCGACCTTTTGGCAGGCAGTGACCATGCTACGGTCTGTTTTTTTCTTTGACTGGGGTTGGGGGGGAGATGAAAATCGTACGAAGACAGTGGTAATTGACTTTAGGGTTGCAGACTTCAGGGGAATGGGAAGGATTCTTAAGGGTTATTTGGATATGATAAGGCCAGGCATGGATGCTGACAGTAGGTGGGAGATCATTAAGAGGGGGGTGCATGAGGCTACCAACACCTGTACAAGGGTGAGGTGCAAATTCAGTAGGGCCAGAAAACCGTGTTGGTGGATCCGGGAGGTTCAGGAGGCAGTGAGGGGGGAAAAAAGGCTGCCTTTGGGCGCTTTAAGCGCTCAAGGAGAGAAAGAGATCAGGGATAGTACGAACTAATGTCCAGGAGGGTCACCAGGGTGGTAAGATCGGCTAAGGCGAGGATGGAGCAAAACCTGTCCAGGGATATCAGGAGGGGGAATAAGGTGTTCTTTAGGAGAAAAAAGGAAAGTAAGGAGTCAGATTAGCAGGATTGGGACAGGAGGCAGGATGGGCACAGGAGGTGGGTGAGCAGGCTGAGGTATTAAATGAGTACTCTGTCTCAGTTTTTACCAAAGGGGATGAGGGGGCAAACATCTCGACAGGAGAGACAGTGAACATGCGAGAGAGGCAGGACCCTTAGAGTCCAGCCAAGACTAGGGAGGGTGATGGGCCAGCACAGTCAGGTGAGGGTTAGGATGAACAGGTGGCAGTGGGGGGGGGACGGGGAGGTTGAAATCACAGTTGATAGGGTGAGGGAAGCCCTCAGGTCCCTACGGATGGAGAAAGCTCCGGGGCCGGATGAAATGCATCCAAGGGTGCTGGGAGAATTAGCGGATGTTCTGGCGGCCCCACTGGCAGAGCTTTTCAACATCTTTGCAGACTAGATGAGTGCCTCATGACTAGAGGGTGGGCCCATATCTTGCCTATCCACAAGGGTGGATCAAGAGAGATATGGGGAACTACAGGCCCATTAGCCTGATGTCCGTGGTGGGCAAGGTGATGGAGGGTATTATCAAGGAAAGGCTTGGGGGGAAGCTGGAGCAGATGGGTCACCTGGACAATAGACAGCATGGCTTCATCCCGGGGAGATCCTGTCAGACCAACCTTGTGGAGTTCTACGATTGGGTGACGAGTGCTGCGGACCAGGGTAGGCCAGTGGACGTCCTCTTTCTAGACTTCAGCAAGGTGTTTGATTCGGTACCCCACAGTGGCCTGCTGGCAAAGCTGGGGGAAATGGGGGTGGGGAGGCATATGGTTAGGTGGATAGGGAATTGGCTTTGGGAGCATTTCCAGAGGGTGGTGGTTGGGGGGGGATAGTCTCATCCCCAAGGAAGGTCATTAGTGGGGTACCCCAGGAATCGGTCCTGGGGCCGCTCCTGTTTAATGCCTATGTCTCTGACATAAGGAAGGATATCGGGAGTCAAATGAGTCTCTTTGCGAATGACTCTTAAGCTGGGAGCATTGGTGAATGGGGAGAGTGGCTCTGCGGGGGGACCTGGAGGCTCCGAACAGGTAGTCGAGAAAGTGGGGACTGAAGCTTAATGCTGGGAAATGCAGGGTTCTCCACCTGGGGGCCAGTAACCCAGGACAAGTGTGTACCCTGGGGGGAGACGCACTACAAGTCTCAAAGGCCAAGAGGGATCTGGGGGTGGTGGTGGATATTAAAATGAACAACTCTGAGACTTGTAGAAGGGCAGTAGCCAAGGCCCTTAGGATGCTGGGATGCATTGCTAGGGGGATTACCTCCAGAAGGAGGGATGTGATCCTCCCTCTGTATAACTGTCTGGTTAGGCCGCACCTCGAGTACTGTGTGCAGTTCTGGAGGTCACACCTAAAAAGGAACATTGCACTCTTGGAGAGGGTCCAGAGGAGGGCTGCCAAAGTGATCTGGGACATGGGGCGGGAGGACCTATGGGGAGAGACTTGAGGAGCTCAACATGTACACCCTGGATGAGAGGAGGGACGGAGGGACATGATAGAGGTCCTTAAGTGCGTAAAGGGGATCAGTAAGGGAGCCTCGGAAGGGGTGTTCCAAATAAAAAAAAAAAATAAAAAAAAAGTGGGGGCAACCAGAGGACACGTGGGGAAGAGGAGGAGGAATTACTTCACTGAGAGGGTGGTGGAACCATGAAATACGCTGCCCAGGGGACTGGTGGAGGCTGATACTGTGGAGGAGTTCAAGAGGAGCTGGGACAGGTATAGGGTGAGGGTGAAGCTGTGGAAGTCCCATATTGGGAAAATACCCTGGAAAGGGGATGGGGAAGCCGGGGTCAGCAAAATGGGCACCTGGTATGGGTGCTGACTATTGAGCAGACACAAAAGACTATAAGGTCTATTCTGCTGGCATTTTAGTGTGTAAAATCGTAATCCTTCGTTGTATTCGTTGGTGCCACTACAATGATCCTGCATGGCTCTCCCTCTTTGCTCCTGATAGCTGCAGACCATGAACCAGCCGTGCACTGCAACTCCTCAGTACATTCCTGGTTCTCCAATTCTAATAAAAAAAACTGTTTCTTGAACCCCAAAAAACCCTGTTGCTTACAACAGTGAGAGATTCTGAGTTTGTTTTGGGGGGGGGAACAGACATAGCCATGACAAGAGGAATCCTAACCATCAGAGCCAGATATTGGCAAACCTAAACAACAGCGTCCTCTGTTAAATATAGCACAACAGGGACTACTTTACAACAAAATACATTTTATTCTCTTTTTAACATTTTGTACACATATATTTAATCTTTTATTTAATTTTATTAACAATGTTACTAACGAGCCATTTTTTTTAAGTGCAATAATACCCGAAAGGGTGGGTGGTATTGGGGAATAATGGACCTTCCAAGGGCTAGAAGGCCTTCCACCTGCAGCATCTGGCCTCATTATGTCCCTGGGTGGTCCAGCATTCCCCAGTGCGGCCCACCCTGTCAGGTATTGTTTATGTAGAAAGGAGATGATCATGGAGGGGCCCACTATCTTCTGTTGGGTTAGAGGGACCTCGAATACTTGGCACACTTGGTGAAGAGAATCCACTAGCTGTGGATCCCTCCCTGTGGGCCTACCACCAAGAAATCGGTAAGTGGGCGATCCTAACCTCCTAGCCTTTCTGATCTATGAGACAGGAATGTACTAAACTTCTAAATGTAAGCACGAGCTGTTGCATGTCCCATGAGCATGCATGGGTCTACTCTACGTAATAGTCCCCATCAAATTAAAAAGCACCAGTCCTGCTCACTTTCAAACTTTTCTTTAAGCCCCCAGCAGCATCTTACTACTCTAAAGGACTTCAGCTGTCCACTTCTTTGACTTTTTTATTGCCCCTATAACTGAGGGGAAGAGATTGTAAATCTTCTGTCAGAGGAGCCAGCTTCGCAATACCTTCCCCTTCCTGGTCCCTGATCAGAGCAGGCGCTGCCTCCGCAGTCTCACGTTTTGTGATGTTAGTTTGGTGAGCAGGGGTGTGCTGTATTCATAGTAATGGAGCTGGATTTTAAATACTATTTTTTTTTCTTTTTTTTTTTATATTTTAGAGGTCCGTAGAAGTTAAACCCACGGCTTAACTAACAGGGCCTTGTTGAATGAGCCATGGCTTTGATTTAACTTATGTGGCCTCTGTAAACAAAATATTTAAAATCTGGCACCGCTTTCTGTCAATACAGCTGACCTCCACGCTTCCAAATTAATACATCACAAAACATGAGTAGGACGGCAGCTACTCAAATCAGGGACCAGGGCAAGATTGATGGCCTGTTCCAATGATGAGGATTTATAATCCTTCCACTTAATTATAGATAGAGGCTTTAAAATATTCAAAGAAGTAGACTTTTGAAGTTCTTTAGAGGTAAACTCTGCTGTGGGCGGCTTAAGGAAAGCCCTGAAACTGGTGCTCTTTAAAGTCTGACGGGTACACCAGAAGGAGCAGATTAAATGTTTGCCTTTGCCATGAATGCCCCCTGGCCGAAGCATACAACTTCGGCGAATGTCCAGTCGAAAGAAGGGTAGTGTATGGAGATCAAAACAATCTATAAAATCAGTCATTGATTTTCCTTTCCTTCTTACTGTCTTTGTTTCCTCCCTCCCTCCTGTGTGATATGATAAATGATCAAGTGAAATTTGCCTGGTACATTTTTCAGAATGAACCCTATGAGGGGAACTTGGAAGTCAGCTGGGGGTCTCCCAAAACATTCCAGCAATCTGACCAGCCTTTTATTTTTTTTAAACTTGCTTTACTCGGGTAAGTACAAAAAAGTTAATCATGTCCTACAGAAATCATATCCTGTGGTACATAAGGAATTCTAAAATGATGATGAAGAATGGAGTAATCTGATTCATTATTTATAGTGCAATATGGGACAGTATTGCACTGTAAATAACTAGTCCCAGTTCTACATGTATGGGGCTATAGCTATTAGCCCCATACATGTAGAACGGTCAGCAAAGATGATGATAGTACAATTTGACAACCCCCCCCCCGATCCTATTCCCATCCTATTACTCCCTACATAGAGTGCCTGCAGCTCTGTTCCATCAAAAGCTGTTTTGGGGTGGGGCTGCAGTGCTGGGATGACCACGTGGCTTGGCCATGGAAGAGTACAGGCCGGGCATTAACGTATTGAACTTTGGGGAAAAAATTCTTAAAACTAGTTCATTTAGTTAATTGGGCAGGCAACTTCCCAGAATAAGTTGCCTGCCTGAATCATGTCAGCAGCTCTTTAAACTGTTTGCTGCTGTTCTGGCACACGGTGACAGAATACGTTTAGTACTGTCCGCACTGACCACCCACCAAACTGCCAACGTCCGTCTCACTTGTGGTTTAACAAATGTAGTAGACCTAGCTAGATTTCTTAAGCTACTGAATAATGAGAAACCGTACAACTAATAACAAAGACACAGACCAGAAGGGCAATGTTGTGAAAATGCAATGTGAAAAATAAGCAGCGACTTTGGTATTTTTCCTTTTTACCAAGTGGCTTACTGTCAAACACTGCGGTAGTTTGGAGCGGCCATTCTCTTGAGTTTCCTGTGACCCAGACCTTTATTCTTTTTTAATTTAAAACTGAGTGTTCAAGGAGAGGTGCAGTGTTTCAGCTACATTTAAGAACAAACGCCCAAAGACGTTGATTGGAGCTATAGTACATTTTGATCCAGGCACTGTCTCGTTCCGTCTCTACTGCAGATCCACAGAAATCTGAAAGTACACAGATCATTCTCCCTCCCTCACAGCACAGAAAGACAGCGACTCTGGCCAGGGGCTCGAACCTCTCATAATGCACCTACCTGCATTTTGATTAAAAAAAAAAAAAATAAATTTGAGGAAAGCTAAAGAAACAGTATTGCCTTTCACTATGAATGATTGCGGGGCTGGGGGCAGCGGGCAGAGAAACTACTTGTAAACTGCAACTATGGAATCTACATTAGGTCAAAAGACTTAAATAAAAGCAGTAAACTGAAACTAGTCCCAGTAGGCAGGCAGAAGGACTATTTTAGCAAAAAAAAAAATTTATTACAACTTTTATATGGTAAAAATGTTTATTTTAATAATTAAATCTATTTTAAAATTAAAAACCCACTTTATGAGCGCAGTAAGACACTCTGAAGTTGTGCATTATGGTGTTTTAACTGCACTCCAATGGACGACCTGCACTCAGGAGTGCGGTTATCACACTGTAATGCACACCCCGTCATGTCTTACTGCTTACATAATGTTTGTATTTCTTTGTAAGTAGCTGTACTCATAACACATTCCTATTGCTTTTTCTATATTTTACCTCAGCAATGAATTAACTACAGCAGTTCTAAAACTACAAACTATGTAAGGCAGTCTTCCATATTATAGTTCAGAAGATAGACTCAGTTTGGGTCTCTCAGTGTCTAGGAACAAGGATATGCCTCCATATAATAGCTATACTCCAACCCTGCGCCACGTTATACTAACATACTAAAAAGCCAGCAGAATAGGACAAACGGTCTGTCTTGTCTGCTTGAAAGCCAGCAACCTAATGGCTGCTCGCCTTACCACCCCCCCAGCCCCAGTAGGATCTTCTTAAGTTTCAGTTTCCCCTTGTACCTGTCCCACCCCTTCTTGAATCCCTCCAATGTGCCCTCCTCCACAAGCCTCCCCAGCAATGCATTCCACGGCTCCACCACCCTCTCAGTGAAAAAATGCTTCCTATGCGCCCCCCTGTAGTTTCCCTCCTCCAGTTTCCACTCATGGCCCCTGGTTTTTCCCCACTTTAGCTTAAAAAGCTCCTTGGATCCACTCTTGTTTATTCCTTTGATATACTTGAAAACCTCTATCATATCTCCCATGTCCCTCCTCTCTTCCTGTGAGTAAAGCCCAAGCTCATCCAGTTTCTCCTCATAAGGCTTCCCCTCCATGCCCTGAATCATCCTGGTCACTCTCCTCTGGACCCTCTCCAGCAGCGCTATGTCCTTCTTCAGATGAGGTCTCCAGAACTGTACACAGTACTCTAACTGCGTCCTGACCAAGGCATTATATAGTGGGAGGATCACCTCCCTCCTCCTGGACGTAATTCCCCTGGCTATGCAGCCCAATATCCTGTTTGCTTTGGCTGCAGTTCTTCTACAATTTTCAGAGTTATTCATTTTGACGTCTGTCACCACCCCTATATCCTTTTTGCAGTGTGACCCCAAGGCTGTATTCATGACCTGGGTTTTATACCCCCAAATATAATGCCTTACATTTCCCAGCATTAAATTTCAGTCCCACCTCCTTGACCACCCCTCCAGGGTATCCAGATAGAAACATAGAAGTTGACAGCAGATAAGGACCACAAGGCCCATCCAGTCTGCCCATTTCTTTTTCTACCTTATAAATGTGCCATTGGCCTTTGCTCTGTCAGTGGCTTATCTAGTCATACTCATCTGTACTGCTCCCTTATGCTGATCCCATGCCTGTTTGAAGCCCTGCACTGTATTCATAGCCACCACTTCCTGAGGTAGGCTGTTCCATGCATCCACCACCCTTTCTGTAAAAAAGAATTTCCTCACATTCCCCCTTAATCAGCCTCCCTCTAATCTCATCCTATGTCCAGCTCCCCCTGGACCGCCTCCCTCGCTTCTTCACAATCCACCAGTGCTCCCAGTTTTGAATCTTCCGCAAAGAGACTCAACCTATTCCTAACCCACCTCCAATATCTGAGACATAGGCGTTGAACAAGAGTGGCCCCAATACCGAACCCTGAGAGACCCCACTGATTACCTTCCTGGGAGAGGAGAGTATCCCACTCACCATTACCCTCTGTAAACGCCCTAAGAGCCAATTTTCAACCCAGTTGAGCTCCTGTCCTCCCACCCCCATCGCCCCCATCTTTCTTATCAGCCCATAATGGTAATGTGGTACTGAATCAAATGCCTTGCTGAAATCTAGGTATAGGACATCCACCGGCCTATGTCTGTCCAAGGCCCCTGTCACCCAGTCATGAAACTCTACGAGACTGGACTGACACAATCTCCTTGGAACGAAGCCATACTGTTTATCATCCTGGTGCCCTAACCATTCCAGCTGCCTCCCAATCCTCTCGTTTACAAAGCCCTCCATTACTTTGCCTACCACAGACGTTAGGCTGACAGGCCTATAATTCCTCATCTCGTCTTTAGACTCCCCTTTATGAATAGGCACTACATAAGCCACCCTCCAGTCTTGGGGCGCCCATCCTGTCTGCAAAGAGGTATTAAAGAGTTCTTCAGCCAGTGGAGCTGCCAGCTTCTCCGCCAATTCCTTCACAACCCTCAGGTGTAGCCCATCCAGCCCCGGCGCCTTATCAGTCTTTAGCTTCTGAAGGGCCTCCCTCACCCTATCCACTGTGATTTCTTCCCCCCACTCCACCCCCTCACTCAACCTCCCCACCCTATCTGGGTCTGTTCCAATCTGTACCATAGCCTCATTCCATCCTCTTGTCACAGGCCTACTTCTCACTTTAGCTGAATGCTCTTCCCTCCCATCAGCCTGTAGGGATCCCCAGTCCCCATTTGCAAAGATTGAAGCAAAGTACTCATTTAGCACCTCTGCCTGTTCCCCTGCTTCCTGGGCCCATCCTCCCATAGTTTTAATCCTATTGATCTGCGTCCTCTCTGTTCGCTTCTCTCTTGTATATCTATAGAATCCCTAGCCAGGTCATGCTCCATCCCTGCCTTGGCTCCCCTCACCACTCTGGTGACCCTCCTGGCCGATATTTCATACTCTCCTCGCTCCTTGTCCCCCCCCCCGAGCATGTAAAACATGATTAAGCTACCTTTTTATCCCTCTCTGCCTCCTGCACCTCCCTAGTCCGCCAACATGGCTTACTGGTTCTACCATGCTTTCGCCTTAATTTTGTACAGTACTAAGTAGCCTGCTGTACCCCTTTTTTAATGGTCTTCCACAATCTTCCAGCATCCATATCCGGCCTAATGTTGTCCAACCTCTCTCTTAGAATCCTACCCATATCCTCGAAATTTGCTCCCCTGAAATCTACCGCTACTGTGTTAGTACGCTTTTCCTCACTCCCTATATACAGCAGAAAAAAGACCATGGCATGGTCTCCACGCCAGTGGACTGTACAACTCCAGGCCTCTTAGCTGATCACTGTCCGCTAGGACAACATCCAGTATCCTCCCCTCTCTAGTAGGTTTCACCACCTGTTGAACCAGGAAAGCATCTTGAAACACATCCATCAATCGCTGTTCCCTGGCTACAGAGGAAGTCATGATGCCCCAGTCCATTCCCGGCATATGAAGGTCACCCATGACCACCACCCTACCCTTACCAAGGTCACAATGACCCTCAAGTGTTCCGAACCAGTTTATCCTCCAGAGCCTCACCAATTGCGGGGGGCCTGAATACCACCCCTATTTTCAATTTTTTTCCTCCCCTCATTTGCAAGGTTACCCAAATCACCTCCACTCCTTCAGCCTCCTCCACTCCACTAACAACATCATTTCTGACTATCAGCGCAACCCTTCCCCCTCTTCCCATTCCGTTATCTTTCCTGAATATCTTATAGCCCTCCAAATTTAGGTCCCAGTCATTTCTCTGGGTGGCCCATGTCTCTGTAATTGCCGCCACATCCGCTGATCCCTTAGCCAGCATAGCCTGTAACTCGGGCATTTTATTACTCATGCTCCTGGCATTAATCAGTACTGTCCTCCACCCCGACCTCTCCTTCCTATCCAATCTCCCCAGCCCCGCGCAGTCCTTATTCTGCCCAGTGTTCCTTAGATTTGCATCACATTCCCCCCTCACTCTTCAATTGCCCTAGACCTGGACCCACAAACAGCTTCCCTGGGGCCAATCTTATTTGACCCTCCCCCCGTTACAAGTTTAAACCCCACCTCTCTCCTATAAAACCAGCAAGTTTTAGTTTCAAGATCTCCTTCCCCTCCAGATTGAGTTGTAATCTATCCCTGGCATATAGCCGCTTATCCTCCCAAGTATCTCCCCAATCTCCCACCAGCCCATACCCCTCTGCCTTGCACCAATCCCTAAGCCACTGGTTCACCCCTCTAAATTTTAGTTTACTGTCCCCGGTTGCCCTTGGTACTGGCAGAATATCAGAGAAACACATTTTGTTTCCTATAGCGTGACAGACCCTTGCCAATTCCCGGAACCTAGCCTGTATTTCTAGCTCGCTGTTCCCTTCCAAGTCATTTGTCCCCTGGTGTACTAGAAAGTCCGGGGATCCCCCACATTCCAGTGCTATTGAGTATAGGTGGAATTTGGCCTTGTGTACGGATAATCCTGGCTTAAATTTAGCCTCGACAGGGCTGCTTTTATTTTCCCCAACCCCCTCCCACTGGATACCCCTGATTATGGAATCCCCTAGCAGTATCACCTTCACCCGACCCCCCACTTTGCTAGCCCATTTTGATCCTACCAGACTCCTCCTCCTATCATCAAACCCCTGCTTACTCCTGCCTCTCCCATCAGCTTGGGAATCTTTATTAGTCCATTTAGATCCATCCAGGCTCCTCCTCTGACAGTTATAGCCATTTACTTGCTCTGTTTGACTGTAATTTTCTGTATTTTGGAACAATGTATTTTTTTCCTCCCGTTTGTTTGTATCCCCCCTTTTTGACATGGAGCCTTTGTAAAAGAACTATTTGTGCTCAAATGTATTGTAATTCAAGACTATAAATAAAAAAAAAAAATAATAATAATGCATGATCCTCTGCTGAAGCAATAACAGAGGTTGGAGCCTTACCTGATATGCGGGCTCAGTAGCACCCACAGTTCAGACTTAATCAGTAACCGCAGTTTGCAGAGCCAATGCCTTTTCCGTTATCATATCTACCCAGAGGCATGTCCAACTCAACCCACTTTTGCCCTGGCTTCTTATGCGGGCAAAGGCAGAGGACTTTGTCATAATGGAGCCATGCAATGCCCTTCCTTTGCAGCACATGCCTGCATAACCTTGGACAACTGATTAAGTATGGCACAACAAAAATCTGGTTTCTCCTGGTATATCATATACATACAAGTGAGAAAACTGTAAGACCAGTTTTCAAAGTTGCGCTCAGCCTTGGACTTCTTGGAGTCTAACCCTTTTTCACCTCCCCCTCCCTTCTTTCTTCTGGGTAGGATGGTGAAGACATCAGCAAATTGTCTCTAGCAGATAGCTAAGCCTTGTCAGCCAGGTGATCTCCCCTCCTCCTACTCAACATTGGGAGGAAGAGCCATGGGTCCTTGTTGTTTGACCCCTTACCCTGGTTAGCCAGTGTGGCTACCAGATCTCTCATAGCCTTGAGCACCTCATCCATCTTGCTGTTTGATGGTCCAGGTGCTCTGGAATCCCTTTCATCCTCAGAGTTGAATGAAATTATGACTAGTCTCTGAGGACCCGTGGGGATGTCCCTGTCTGATTTCCTCACTGTAATCCGGTCTTGGCCTTTGTGGTTTTGGAGGTGGGAGGGGGCGTACATGACTCTCGTGGTCAGTCTAGCCATCCCCTGGGTCTCCTCGGGGTGCATCGGCTTTGGCCTGAGGGGGTGGGTTGACCATTGCTGACAAACAGGCCTGTTTATGGGCTGAGGCCTCTGCCTTTTGCATACATCCGAATCGTATCAGCCATGGGGCTTCTTTGGAAGGGTGAGTCTCTGCCTCCACAAAGGCATCAGATTTTGGGGGGGTCACACTGTCGGAGTCTGAGTCACCCTTCCTTCTCTCCCTATTCACCCTGCTCTCCTTACTGAACAACTAGGGAGCGCAGAGGATGGTACCTTTCCCGGCCTTGGGTGTACCCATCACAGCACTGGGTTTGGGGGGGGACCTTGTCCGTGTCGTAACTCACCTCCACCCTCTGCTTCTGCATTCCTCCGTCTCTTCCTCCTGGATGTGCAGGGCTCCAGGAAGTGGCGCCCTTCTGGCCTCTGGTGTCCCCCCTCTGCTTCGGGCCTGTGCCCAAACCATATCAGGGTTCGGTCCTGCGCCAGGTCTGTGTGGCCTCCCAGAGGGAAGACCTGCTAACCCTGTCCTTATCTTTCAGGAGATGTCTCTGCTTCAGGCTGCCTCATCTCTTTCGACATGGATGACCTTGTGGTGTCTTCAAGCATGGCCCCAGCCAGGTTGTACTATGGTGCTCCGCCATCTTTTCCAGCAACGTTCACCTGCTCCAGTCACCTCATCCTCCTTTGCTGCTCATGGCACCTCTGACGAATATAACTTTAAATGATCCCTAAGGATAGACTGCTAAATTATAAACACTTTACATCCCCTTTTTTTAAACGACTAGACCGAGCATTATGCTCTACTGTTAACACTGTTCGCTCTACAACCCCACTGCGTTACGAATCGCTGCAGAGGACTGTAAATTGTGATAAGCGGCCTGGCCTAGAGACCCTCACAGGCCCACCTGTGTCTAAAACCCTGCTGGGGCCAAGAAGTCTCATGGGCTAATTAAAAAGACCAGCAGAGCCCGAAACTGCTAACCCATCCCTTAAGCATTTATTAATTTTTTTTGTCTTATTTTTATTAGTTTATAAGATGCTTTTATACAGTTGATGCACACAGTGCATGTAAGAATACACAAATGCAGTAATATCATTTCATAATTACAGCAGGATATATAGACAGTAATGCCTGTAAAGGTGTGCGTTATGAGAATTTTTCACACACCTGAGGTGTGTGATAATCCATAAACCCTAAGAGTGAAGGTCGAAGGGTTTATAAGATTATCACACACAGGGGGTGTGTGAAGAATCCTCATAAGACTAACCTTGCACAGGCCTTATTTTTTTATAACAACTGGTGCAAGGTTTCCAGTTGAGACAAAAAAAACAAAAAAACATAAATTGAATTTGTGTGATTGTGTCCCTGAGCAGCTGCCGTAGTGAGTGGCTTTTGCTTCCCATTTTAATTTTTATTAAGAGATGTGTTTTAGGTTATTGCTGCCGTGATCAACAGCAGGGATGTCTCAAAGGCAGAAATGTAAGTGCGGTAGTACGGCTTTTTTTGTGGCAAAAACAGTCTGGAGCCACGGTCCTTTCCGTCCTGCTTCGGTGAAGTGAGGCGCAAGGTGGAAACCACCGTAATAACCCGCTACTAAGTTATTACAGTAGTTCATCAGGTGCATATCCAGTCATTATTGGAGGTCACCAATTATTATAGAGAGTAATGGATGGGGTGGTGTGTGTAGCATTTACACACCGAGATGTGGATGCTACAAAACTCCGAGGGGTTTTGTAAAAGCATCTACACTGAGGTGTGTGTAAAATGATTTACCTAACTCTATCTTTATTTATATACTTGCTTTAGCAACTTTTCATACAGCAATTATAAAATAAAAAAAAAAACAGATCGGTGTTGAGGCAGCAGCAGACCAGTTGGGATTCAAGCGTGGTCTGCCAATATTTTTAATTATTTTATTGTTTGGCTTGCAGAGTGGACCTCGCTCATTTTGTTTTAGTTCTTTGGGGGAGGGTTGTGTCTCTGTGTGTGTGTGTTTGTTTTTGAGGGGGTTTACTTACCCCCAAGTGGTGGTTGATGCATTCGTCTGGTGAGGGAAGTGGGGAGAGAGGGTGAGAGTGACAGCGCACAGCTGGCGCAGAGGCAGTGAAACCTGGCATGTGTTTGCCGCAAATTATAACCGGGTTTCCGTATGGGAAAAAACGCTGGCCAGTAATTGTATAGTTATTACACAACAGTCTCACATACCTCAGTGGGGGTATATCTACATTTTGGGGTGGTTCTTCCCTAGCCTGGGTGAAAGAAAACAACATTCTTAAAACTGATACTGGCACAGTACTATAAAGAGCATCACTTTCGGTGCTTTCCTTGAGTCCCAGCAGCAGCTTACCTCTAAAGGGCTTAAGAAGTCCACTTCTTAATTTTTTATAGCCTCTATAACTAAGGGGAAGGGATCATAAACCCTCCGTTGGAGAAGCCAGCCACCCACCCAATCCCTTCCCCTTTCTGGTCCCCAATTTGTGCAGGCAGTACCCCGCGCTCTCTGGTTTTGTGATGCATTTGGAGAGCATGGGGGTGTGCTGTATTGACTAATGGGAGCTGGATTTTAAATACTATTATTGTTTTTATTTAGAGGGCCTCAGAAGTTAAATCAAAGCCACGGCGCAACTAATAAGGGTACATCTGTCGCCCTCTAAAATAAATATATAAAAAAGTATTTAAAATCTGTCTCCATTCCTTTCAATACAGCTCACCGCTGTACTCTTCAAACTAATACATCACAAAACATAACAGTGTGTAGCAGAGCCTGCTCAAATTGGGGACCAGGAAGGGGAAAGGATCATGCAGCCAGCTCCTCGTTACGATCCCTTCCCCTTAGTTATAGGGGCTATAAAAAAAATTCTAAGAAGTGGACTTTTAATGTCTTTTAGAGGTTAGCTGTTGCTGGGGGAGCTTAAAGAAAAATTTGAAAATAAACACGATTGGTGCCCTTTAAAGGTGTTGGACATATATAACCCATCAGGGAAGGGGAAATTGTTTAACCAGGAAAGGCACACTAAGCCCAAGCTTGTTTCCAGGTGTGACCTGGGAGCACAAGGAAGTTAAGTGACTTGCTCAGGGTCACACATTATGCAAGTGGGTGCTGTGGGATTCAACCTGGATCTCCAGGTTTGTAGCTCAGATCAGGAGTATCAACATATATATTCCCAGGCTATTTTAGCACCTGTTTGGTCACATATAACAGATGGCTCAGAATCTAGCACCCCCTGAAATCGAGATAAGTAAAAAGACCACCAGATGATGGAATATCAATAAGAAATTAGCTATGGTTAACAAAAAAAAAACAGTCAATCATATCGAGATTATTACAAGTTTTACATAATGTATTTTAAATTAACAGTTTAACGCTGCCTATGATAGCAGTCTAACAGAGTTTAATAGAACTTAGTAAGATAATGAACCAGAGAATAAACACTAATAACAAACTTGCCAAAGTACTGTTAAGCATTGATGGTTCAGTTAACATTTGGAAAGTCATTCAGTCTTGTGAATTGAAATGGCGACAAACTGCTTCCATGGTCGCAGGAATTGGCATGAGAGGGCTTCACGAACGAGTGCCATGAGGCAGGCCCCATTTTGTGTGCTGTGTACAGCAAATTATGTTTCAAAGAGAAAGTCAGAGTGGCATACCTTGTATTCAACATTTCCATACAAACATCAACAACATCCTTACAAATTGTTGTAATGCCAGACTCTTTAGCAAGTAACAAGAAAGTTAAAAAAAAAAAAAATAAAAAAAAAATGCCTGCCTAATCTTGTTCCCGCCACTCTGTCCCAGCTCCTAAAGTCATACTTAACAGAGTTATTGAATAGGATATTTTACTCCGATTCTTCTCCTCCTTTAGCTTGGTTCTGTGCTTCAAAGTCTGCCCTTATTTCATTAACCAATGCTCCTGCATCCTTGGGGTCACTGAACTTGTACTGTTTTCTGGCATAAACTACCTTAAGTTTAGCTGGGAACTGCATATTCTGTGAAACCCCATAGAAGCTAAATGAGGATGTGACAGTCGAAAGCCTTGTTTTGCTCCTTGGTGGCAAAACTTGTTGGGGAACAGAGATTGCTTTTCCACAGAGTCTATGGGTAAGGGCCCCTTTGCAACGTGCTGCATCCAAAACACAAACTCTTTTGTGTGTTCCCTGTAGGGTGATAATGGAGAGCCCATGGAGAGGAGACATCTGACCATTTCTTCCTGGGGGTGATGCGGAAAGTACAAATGACTGCGAGGGCTGGCTTCAGGTGCAGCAACTCACCCAGCCAAGTCCCACGATTCCCACCAGGTCGTCCCACTCTGCTGTTTCTTATAGACCAAGGACTCTGATGTTGGCTGATTGTGCCAAATTATCCATGACCTCCGTCTGATACCACATTGCTTTATTTACTTTGGTTAGCCCCAAGGTGGAAGTTGCCACTTTCAAACACTGTTCAAAACTGATGCTGCTGCATCCTTCGCTTTTACCATTGTTGATGAGGTGTGTATCTCGCACACTGGGAGTTGAGCATTGAAATCAGAAACTTCAGCATCCAGAGTCAGTACTCATTCATCCAGAGCTTGGATGGCTTTTAAGAAGTCCCTGTTCATTGTCTCACTTGATTCATCCTCCACAGGTGCTTTCGACTTCCCACCTTTGCTAGGCCCTGCTTGCTGGCTTTTTTTGTTCTATGGCTTTTCTTGGGTTTCCCATTTTCAGACAGTCCCAAACCTGCTATTACTAGTGAGCACTGCCAATAGATGTGCTAAAATATTTTGTAGTTGAAAAAGTTGGTAAACTCCAGTTAGATTTGTTAGGATTCGATTTCAACTAGTTAGCTAGCTCTAATCACAGCTACTCAGTATGGCTGCCAGTCATGCTCCCCAAGTGTGTGTGCAGTTATTTTGTATAACAAGGCCCCATGATACCTTAAGGACCACTGGGTTGTGTTGGTGTTCCTAAGCAGGGCCCCCCATGTGCCTACAGAGATCCCATTGACCTACTGAAGTTGGGGCTTGAACAACAGGTGAGCCAGACTGCTCGACCTGGTCTGCACTCGCAAACATTTGTGCTGCTGCTGCCCACTGATGGCCACGCACAAACAAGTGATACTCGCACACTGACTTCCAATCAAGCTGGCTATCATGCAACGAAAAGGCATGAGCCAGACGACCACACTACCTGCACACCCACCAACCGCCGAGCTGTCTGCCATGCGCTGCGAACCCCCCCCCTTTTCAGTCTCTTTAGACTTGTGGTGAAAGTCTCAAGCCTGGTCTTAATGTGTCTGCATGCACTGCTGTCACTGCAACATCAGGGTGATTGTAGGTGTTGCATTTATATAAGGGAAACTTCATTCATTTATTATCTGCTTTAACAGAGTTAATTGTAGTTACCTACAAAGTTATGTACTCTGTTTTTAGGTACTGAGAAGTGACGTGGCTGTTTGTGCTGGAGAGGCAGATCATTGCCTCGGGTAAGCAAGCCTTATCCAGGGATAGGAACAGTGCTATAATTCTAATTAGTATGTGACAGTTTGACGAAACTCCTGAGGTTTTATGAACATGCTAATTGCATGAGGAGATGTGGTGAAAATTTAGGAAGATGCAGAGTATAATTACGATGCAACTCAGAACATTTTGTCATTTCCTGGCTTAGTCCAAGTAAAGAATTAGAAAATCAATAACAACAGATTATAAAACTCATAAGCCCCTGAATGTGCAAAAGAATATTCACAACCAAAGATGTTTCACAGTATGAAACTTTGGTTTGATCCTCCCCATGGGCATAAGAGATGAGTAACGGTGACCGGAGCAGCACAAGGAAAATGGACTTCTCTGAAATGCATGTTTCTCGGTTAAATGTGTTCTCTTGTCTTGAACTTTTTCTCTGAAACAATCCCCAAGGAAAATAGGATATAGTGCCAGGGAAAACGTGTAATTACTTGTTTTGTTGCTGCGCAGCTCTCCTTTGTTTAATGCGTGCAAGAACAGAGAGTAGATTTTGCTTTAGGCAGCAATGCCTCTTCAGCTCTCGGAGTGTACAGCACGAGGCATGGTAAGATGTATAATTTGCCAGAAGCGTTTTGCATCAGTGTCCTTTTCAGAAAAACTGTCATTGTATTTGGACTAAATATGTTTCTCACTTGCTAGCGAGTTTCTTCCCAAGATCCTTGCTGCCGCGCCCCCCCCCCACCCCCGAGGCTTAAGTTGTCTCACATGGACTGAAAAAAAGAGATTCCCCCATGCAGCCCAGGTCATCATTAGTAGTGGAAAGTTATTTGTAATTTCTCTTTACCAGGATAGCCTCATGAGATGCAGAATCTTGTTTTCATGGAGGTCTTGTGGAGAACAACAGACAGCAGAACATCTTGACTCCATTAGCAGACACATTGCATACAGTTAATACAAAGCATGACAAAAATGTACATGCAAAGATGCATGTGTACGCCGAATTCGGCAGGCAGGCCAGACAAGCATGGGTGCTAAAAAAAAAAAAAAAAAAAACACTTGAATATTATCTGGGATACTGGGACAACTAAAACAGAGTACATAACGCACCTACTGTAGCTTACAGAGAAAATGTGTTTTATTTAGAGTGTCGTCAGTGTAGGTGTGTAAGTAGAGGTAAGTGCTTTTCAGTGTTTTAGAGCCATTCTTTAACTTTTGGTAGACACTACAGTGTGGGGAATGTAGCTGGGTAGAATAAAATGTTATAACCTGTTGTGAGCTGAGTGGTTCTACCTGTGAAGCAGGTGTCTGAGTGGTTACTACATGTCAGACAGGTGGCACTCAAGAAGACACTGACAGGGTAAGTGCTTACTCTGGTCCTGCTGGAAAATACAGAGAACTGTAATTAAGAAGCGATTCTGATGTGCAGGGGTTCTTTTAAATGGCACTGAGAGAGATTTAGCTCACAGTAATTTCAGCACGGTTCAGTTACATTTCATTGGCAGTTTGAACTGCAGGAATTTCTTTTACCCAGGGCTGAGGAGAAATTTGTTCAGGAGAAAAACCTATGCTGAAGGTAAACAGGAAAGTGCTGTGATTAAAGCAAATAAGTTGGATAGTTACACTGTGGAATGAGGCACGTTTGCTTACTTTACTGTATAGAGTCCAGTGAGGAAATGCGACAGGAAGGGTTATATTACATATTCAAGGGAAACGGGAAATGTGAGGATGCAGTTCCGGGTCATGAGGCTACAGGAAGTATAAAAGCGACGCTTCTTACAAGCAGTAGTGAGGTTTGCCACTTGAATAATGTGGCAAGGACACTTGGGAAGAAGGAAGGGCAGCAGACTCTGTTAGTTAAAGGCTCGTTCACACAGCCGACTGTGAGCCATTGTCAGTGGCTTACAGCGGCCAAATCAGTACTCTTGCCCATGTCTGAACGCTACCATTTGGGCATTTTTCCGTTGCGTGGTGTAGGTGGTTTCCTGTGCTGTCTGAACAGCCAAACTACCTGCACCACTAAAATTCCCTTATTAAACCAACAGTGACCAGAACAGCAGTCAAATCACCGGAAAGGAAAATGGCAGCAGCAAAACCGATGCCGTGTGAATGCGGCACTCTAATGTTTTATAAATTTTTTTTTGGAATAAATAAAAATGAGACACTGGGTCAGGGTGCAGTGTGAACAAGCCTTAAAAGTTCTACGGATTTACAGTCCACACACAGACAGTGTATGTGCACACAGATAGGAAGCTGGGATGAGAAGTTGGTTAGCTGCTGGGGATGTGAGGAGAGGGTGCACTGTAATGTTGGGGATGCCCAGTGTGCAGGACATTCAAGTCATTGGTGCAGAGTTAGCTTTCCTCAGGCCTGAAGTGCAGCATGCAAAGCATCTCAACATGGGGTTCAGTGGGAGAAGCGGTTGCATTATCCCAGTGGTTACCATGCATCCGCTCTGGAAGGTGGACTGCTGTTGAGAAGGCTGGAGGGGAACTGGCATTGGCGGGGGAATCCCCAGGGGTGGCAGCCTGCAACATATTCACGTGCTGGTGGAATCGATCCAGGATCACTGTGCTAGCAAGGACAGTTGATATGCTGGTGTGCATGGCTTGCCCGACATGGACGCTCAAGGGGGAAGGGGTTCATATGGAGCCAGGAGTGCCAGGAAGTGCTTCCTAGCTATAGAAGACTCCATAGTTAGAGGGACAGAAGGAAACTGGTGTGTAACAAAAAACAGGAGGTAAAAACATGAGATTACGATTCTGTATTTCCTAGGGATGACCACAGAAAAGGCAGTTCCTCTGTTGGAGAGGCTGACCTGAGCATGAGATGGGAAACCAGACATTGTGATATGCTGAGGTACCATAGACCTGTCGAGGAATGGCATAGAAGAGCTTAAAGGTAGATTCAGGACTAGGGCCACCCGATGGCCCAGTGGATAGTGTTATGTGCATCCCACTGCAGGCCCTGCACCAGTTTAGCTCCTATCTGGATTAGGACATGGGGGTGGGGTGGGGATTTGGATGAGTCTCTCCCCAGCCCTGCCATGTGGAGAATCTGTGGGTGATTCTCGAACCTGGGTAAGACCTGGGATGGTGGGTGAGTGGAGCTGGATGGCCTGGGGTGGGGAAGCGGTGGAGAGAAGGGGCATAAACATAAGCTGGGGGGGCCAGAGTCAGGGAATTGGGTAGTAACATTAAGGATAGTTGCAGATACAGTAACTTTTTTGAGGTGCTGCTGGTGCCACATGCATGAAGGAGTGGAAAAGATGGAATAATTGTGAACTTGTGACTAAAGGATTGTTTTTTTCCATGGCTTTGGGTACTGGGAATCCTTCTGGAATGATAGCTGGCAGTGCACAAAGAATGGTCTGTAAATGAGCAGAGAGAACCAGTGTGTTTAGGGCAGAAGCAAGATGTTCCAGTTTGCAAGTGTTTAAACTAGGTAAGGGGGAATGCAGGGATACAGTATATGAGAGTGCACAGATACACGGAGAGAGCCAGTATGGCTCTACCCATGTTACAAGGGACAGGGGAAAAGCGGGAAGTAGGCTTGGGCAAATATAGGAGAAATGAACGTTAAACAGCAACCAAGAATAGGAAGACAGAGGCGACTGTTGGAGCAGATGGAGAGTTATGTATATGAGCCCAAGGAGCATGGGATAAATGCTACAGAGCCGAGAATAGCCACAAAAACAGGAACATAGGCTAACAAACATAGTGGGACCTAAATGTCATAGGAACATGCCAAAGGAGGGGGGCGTGGCAGTGTGTGAGAAGGACTACATGAGGATCTTGGTGGATAAATGTATTTTGGGAGTACAGGGAGTATAGTTGCTATGGTTTCAGGTGGCTGAAGGAGGAAATGGTACAGGATAGGAATAGCCTATAGGCTGCTTAACCAGACAACTGACGGATGATGTGCTATGAAGTGAAACTAGAATGGTAGTGAGCCAGGGAAGAATTTTAATCATGGAAAATTTCAGTCTTCCACAAAGTGACTGAGACACACAGGTGGTATGAAGCCAAAAGGACAGAAGTTTGTGGGTGTTTGAATGACAACTTACTCAACCAGCTGGTGCAGGAACCAACCAGGAGAGGAGGCACTCTTAGATCTCACAGTTTCCAACCAGGACATTATTAGGGATATCATGGTAGAAGACTCGTTAGGACAGACGCATCACAGCACTGTGAAGTTCGTTGAGTACGCCGGATGCCCAGTGATTGAACTCCTGCTTTGTGGTCCCTGATCTAAGGAAAACAGACTTTGAAGAAAATGATGTCATTTATCATAGTTCAGAGGACTGTCTCGAGCTAGAGGGGGCAGAAAAAAAAGTGGGTAGCAATAAAAGGGGCACTATTAGAAGCCCGTGAGGGCATTACATATGTCAGTAAAACAAAAAAGCATAAATCTTAGTGGTTGGACAGACAAGTAAAGGACCCAATTCTGGACAAAGAGTGTTCAGGGTCTACAAAGGGGAGCAGAATGAAGGAATAGGGAAGTGTGTAAGGAAAAGTTGGAGAAAAGCAAGAAGCTCATTTGGAAGGCGAAGGGAAGCACATAGTTAAGGGCAGTGGAAGACTTCATGGAAAATAAGATCTTCAGTTACCTTTGCCCTCCTCTGATGCCAGGGGATTCTGGAATTTCTGGTTACAGGAAACGTCAGCTTGGAACTCTGCAAAATCTGCCTAATGCAGTTTACTACACTGTTGTAAAAAGTAAACAAAAACAGAAACATTTTTGCACAGATTTGGACCAGACCCAAACGTGGGTGTGATACTCTCATTGCTGACTGTTCACCTTTAAATAGGAAGTCCTCAGAAGTAATGGAAGTCCACAGTGGGGTTCCTCAAGGATCAATCTTATGTCCAGTATTTTTTTACCATATTTATTTGTGACATCAGAAAAGAGATTCAGGGAGAGATGTGCCTATTTGAAGATGTCACATTAGCGGTAGATTGGACAGTGAGGGGATGTCAGGACTTAAGGGAAGATCTGAAGTGACTGGAGAAATAGTTAAGGGTCTGACTAATGAAATTCCATGTGGGGGGGGGGAATGTTATGCATAGAGGGGTCAGAAACCTGAAGACTGAACATATAATCTCAAGGTCTTAATAGCAGACAGCTTTAAGTAGTTGGTGAAGTGCAACAGAGCAGTGGGGAAGGCAAGTAGGAGGCTGGGATGCCTGGGCAGAGGGAGGTGATCCTGCTCCTGTAGAGATCCTTGGGGCTGCTACATTTGGAGCACTACGTGCACTTCTAGAGTCCACACTGAAAAAGGACCAGGATACGGTTAAAGCTGAGCAGAGGAGGGCAACAAAACGATACGGGGGCAGCAAGAGAATTCCCACATGGAGAGGCTTGAGGATCTTAACATATATACAGTGGAGAGTGAGAGTGAGAGTGTGTGTGTGTGTGTGTGTGTGTGTGTGTGTGTGTGTGTGTGTGAACGAGATTTAAACTTTCAAGTTTCTTTACGGGATAGACATCAGGAAACATGGGTACAGATGGGAACTTGAAGCTGGCAGGAGGGATATTCAGGAAGGACACAAAGCATTTCTTAGCAGAGAAGGTGGTGGATAAGTGGAGCATGCTGTGGAGAGGCTGCTCTGTGCCAAATCAGTGGAGAGATTCAAACAAGGGTGGACAGACAAATGAGGCTAGTGAACATATCGGGGAGGGTGACATGGGGGGAGGGAGTGAAGGACCATTATGGCATTCGAATCATACTATAGACAGGGCTGGGCATTAATTTCTGTGTTACCTCTGATGTGCAAATAGAATACATGTTAAACTTGTTTTAGCACAGTTCATGTCAGTAGGTTGCTTAAGACAAGGAGTGCACTTTAGCCCCGATATTGAAGAAATGGGGCAAACGCAGCGCACCTGGTTTGTGCTGTGCTTGTCCCTGAGCTCTCCCGATATTAAGACAGATGGCGCTTGCTGACTGAACGGTACCATCTGACTGAATATCGGTCCGTGTCAGCACAGTGTTATGTGAATCTGCATAGCCCCGATACGGACCAGGGCTGCATATGGCCCACAGGCGTCAACACTACCTGAATAGTGCCAGGACCCTTGTGGGCCATATTCAGCCTAAGCATGCAAATGAACCCATTGGGCATGCAGTGCACCAAGGGGCCATTTGCGTGCTCATTATGGGCTCATCTACATGGGGTGCAGCACCTGTTGCACTGTGAAAACACTCCCTGGTGGTCCATTGGTTCCCCTCCCATACCTTACTATATTGAAATCCCTGGTGTCCAGTGGTCTCTCACCCCTGATCCCCTAGTACATTGGTATGTTAAAATTCATGATGTCCATTGGTTCCCCCACCCCAGTCCCCTAGTACGGCGGTATGTTGAAATCGGTGTTGTCCCATGCCCTTCCCCAGTCTCCCATTACATTGATGTGTTGAAATCCCTGGTGTCCGTCCTCCCCAGCACCAGTCTCCCTGTACATCAGTATATTGAAATCCCTGGTCTCCAGTGGTTCTCCCATCTTCCAGTACATCTTTTTGGTGGTCCAGTGGTGTGTGTGTGTGTCCCCCCCCCCCCCAATCTCCTGGTACATCTTCGTAGTTATATTCCTGATGGTCCAGTTGTCCCCCCCATCTCCCAGTACAGCTTTTTTTAGTTAACTGCCTGGTGGTCCAGTGGTTCCCCCTACCCCGATCCCCCAGTACTTCAATATATTGAAATCACTGGTGTCCAGTGGTCCCCTCCACCCTGATCTCCCAGTACATCAGTATTTTTAAATCACTGGTGTGCAGTGGACCCCCCCCCCCCACCACCAGTGATCTCCCATACATTTTTTTAGTTAACTCCCTGGTGGTCCAGTGGTCCCCCCACCCCGTTCTCCCAGTACAGGTATTATGTAACTTCCTGGTGTCCAGTGGTCCTTCCCATTTGAACAGCCTCATGCCCTCCAAAATGACTCGCCCTCTTACATCCAATCTCCCTGCCCCCCCCCCACTGTAGTGTTCAGTGCTCACATACAGCAGAGTATGGAGACTGGCACTGCTGTTCACTCATCTGCATTGCCAGCCACTGTACAAGCATTCAGTGAGCGTTCGTAGTATAGAAACAGTTTCTACAGTTTTTATGCTCACAGACAGTTGGTACGTTGACTGGCCGCAGAGGTGAGAGGAGGGCTGTGCCTATGTGAGTGCCGGACACTGGGGTGAGGGCAGGGTGCGGGGAGGTTGGATGTGAGCAGGCAGGTTGTTTGGGAGGCATTGGACTGCTCGGGGGGTGAACCATTAGACACCAGGGAGTTGCATAATACGCTGTACCCAGAGATCAGGGGGTGGGAGACCCACTGGATCACCAGCGAGTTGTACTGGGGGACTGCTTGACACTAGGGATTTCAGTATACCGATGTACTGGGGGATTGGGGAAACCACAGAGCCACCAGGGCTTAAGAAAACCGATGTATTGTATGATCGGGGGGGGGGCAGCTGTGCACGGAGGTGGGCGGCTGCGGTACAGCTGTCCTGCTTTTGGGCAGGGGGATGCGGGCTTAGCATCTGGATAAGAGATGATTTTCAGTGGCAGTGTAACCCCTAGGTGGTGCTATCCCAAGGGCTACTACCCCTGCCTGCTTGGCTAGTAGCAGGTTAAGGGGCCTGGGTACTGAAACGGGTGGCTCCACCCGGAGGTCAAAGTTGTTAGTGGTCAAGCTAACCTGTGCACAGCCCTCCGGGACACTGTAACCCCCCCCCTTTCCTTTCTAATGGGCTGAATAATATACAATAATCACATTCACAATGACCCTTATTCACCATGCAATTGCCCACACTGTTTGCACTTACCACCAGGGCTGGTTCCTCTAGCTCGACCCTGGGGACCCCCTGTAAAACAAGGTTATGCACAGCAAATGGCAACAGCACAGTACTCTTGGCACAAACTGGAACCGCAGTCAGCTTAAATGCAAAAAGAGTTAGATCTGATTTATTTAGGGGACTTCAACAAGGGAGGAGTGTAATCAGATTGATTTGCTTAAAGGCTATATCAATCAGACAGTTATGCATGCACTTCAGAGTCCCTAAACAGTCACACACTCTGGGTACCCAGTAGGATGACGGTGGGCTAGTCAGGAAACATTGCCCGGGATAGGTAGGCTCGCAGCTGGTTGTGGCCCTGCGATGGAAGAAAGCAACATGCACAACACACACTATTTGTAATCCGGAGCAGGAGGAAGGAAAAGACCACAAAGCAATCAGATGACAACACTAGATTTAGCTGTTGTTGCAGGGAGCTACTCTGATGTTTACTCATGAGACCCAATACAGGACACAGGCAGGACGAAGTCGAGACAGCAGATTGTTAAACTGGAGTGCCAGGAGAAGCAGGGCCCACACGAATCACCGAGGCTTCGTTCCTGTTCAAAACGTGAGCAGGGGGCTGATCCCCAGGTAGGTCTCTCGTCGATGGCTTTCTCTGTGCAGCGGGTAGTCTGGCTGGGCCAGTGTGGCAAAACCCAGGCCCAATGGAGATGAATATGGATTCAGTCCGTGGGAGCTGGATGCAGCCTCCAGCAAGCAGAACACAGTGGGGAACCAAATCATGACCCAGTAACAGCACACAGCACATTTACATGTAAGAAATTGTACTGTACCAGGCAGATTGCTATCCGGTCACAATTAGAGTCTCTGCACACACCAGGAGTTCAGAGGTGGCTGGAAATCCTGACAGGCCGATTGCATTCAGCAAATCTTCAGTCTTCTTCAGGTTAAAGCCTGGTCACAGTTCTGTGGCTTAAATCGTCCTCACAACTCAGATTCAGTCCGAATAAACTCTCTTCTCCCTTTCAGGGACAGCAGGCAGAAAGGTAGGCCAAAACTCAGCCCTTTCACAGTTCTCCCGCATGAATCCACACAGGATTGCTGCTCGACTATCTCGAGCTGTTACCTCTTTCACTTCCCAACTCAAACTGACCGAACTGCAATACAGTCTGGAACTTTCCCCGGGATCCAAAAGGTTCGGTTGGCTGATCTGTCAGTCACAACAAGGACCCTCCCTCCAGGTCTGTCTTGGCACCAAAATGCAAAAACTACAATTCCTACAGAATTTTGCTCCCACAAAGCCCCTGGGGACAGGCTCCATTTTAGAGTCCCCAAAGGTACTGACTGGCCCATTTCAGCAGTCCAGGACCAAGATGATGGAAACGAACAGAACTGTCCATGCTGCAAAGAAGGCAGGTTAGAACAAACTGCAATATTATTACTACTCTAACAAATGATCAGCAAACAAGTACATCTTCTAACAGAGCTCTCTTTCAGATTAATTAAGACTGCAATCCAGGCAGCTGTTAAAGAGACAGTACACAGAGGCTACACAGGCACTCTCTGGCAATACATTCAAACTGCTAAAACACAGGACACCAGCCTGGCAGTGAGCATTTAAGCAAGCTCAAGGAAGACTTTTCGGGAACCCCCATTTGTAGGGGGGTTACAGCAGTAAACCACGAAGGCTGGGGTGCTGTGTACCACTGCTGCAAACCTTTGAAAGTGCTGGTGCACCAGTGTGCGTGAGGGGACCTCTTCATTTGCATAGGCTAAGCGGTATTGTAGCACCTGGGTGCTGCCAGGTTTGGTGGGCAGTGCTCCATTGCCCTCTGAATATGGTCCCACCCGGAGCACCAGTGAAACCTGGGGTAGCGCTGCTGCAAACCATGATCATCACGGTGCTAAATTTAAACTATCTGGGCCTCTGTCTTCAGAATGAGTAAAATATGAGGGTTTTTTTGAGTTACAGAAATCCTCTTGTAGCCTCAGTTGGATGCGCAAAAAAAAAAAAAAAGAGTGCTTCAGTGTATTGTTCTTTATAACATGGGCCGTAATAATCCTGAAACCTCATTGGTTGAAACGCTTCATGTGACTGTTGATTATTTTCTGATAACTGCACACCTCACCCAAACTGCATATTTTTTCAACAAATAAAAGCCAGTTTTATAACTGGGATAACACATTTCGGGGTGTGAGGTCATACGGAAATAATGCACTTCTTGGGTGCTTGGGGCACTCTGCTATGCCTCATGCCTAACGACCACCTGAGGCATGCATTATATGTTATCCCTTACATGTTTCACTTCCAGTCATTGCTTGTATATATTTTGTGGGAGAGTTTTTATTTAATTTGTCTTAACTTTTTTCTACAATTTAGTCTGTTTTTCCTCTGCCACAACTTATCCTCCATTCTCCTACTCATCTCAGGCACACCCATCTCACATGGGAATCACCTTGGGCACTCCTGTCTGGGTCCCTGCCTTCAACAGTGGTACTCTGCAGCTTATCCCTTTGCAACAGAGCCCAGACTGCCAACGTACACCTCCCAGCCTCCAGGGAGGCCTGTTGAGGCTTTCACAACTCCAAAGGTGGGAGGAGTGGTGTGGCCATCATTCCACTGGGTGTGTTGAACTTTGATTAAGAGAGTAGGAGAGCTGGCCCGGTGGTGCTGAGGGTTGAGGTGCTCGACGCCACACCGGCAACCCAGGTTCGGGAATGACCTCGGGTCATCGGGGTGCTGGCATGGGGGTGGGACAAGCGCCGTTGGGCTACTCTCCTCTCCCGGTTGTGGTGGGGGTGGGTTGTCGACCCTCCCGTAGTTCCTCTCCCCGCCAGGTGGAGGTCCGGTGGGGTAACATAGTTGGGCAGGGTAGCAGTACGGGTGGGTGGAAGGGGCGGAGCTGGCTTCCGGTGTGCGTAAGCGCCTCCATGCGCATGTACGGCCGTGTGCTGGGGCTTCTGTGGGAACAGGAGAAAACCCAAGAAAAACCCAGAAAAAGCTATATTTAAAAAAAAAAAAGTAGGAGACATTGCCATTCTTCATTGCCTGTAGGCTGGGGCCCTAGGTGTTGGTATCTTTGTGGTGGGTGGTGACCGATGGGAAGAGATGGCACTAAACTGAGGATGACACCAAGGCATTCTTGGGGTGGAAATTCTGCCCCAGCATCAGTGGACATATAGGTCTGGAGGGGCTCTCCATCCCTGAAGGCCCTCGTGGGGCTGGCTGGGAGGTCACCTGACGGGTCTGGAGCAGAAGAAAATGGAAGTGGGGAAACAAATAATAATAAACCACTACTGGGCATGATTATCTGAAGTCCAGAAGTGTCAGGCAGCAAAATGATGGGTATCTGCAGGGTGGGGATGTAGCATCAGCTAGTTTCATGTGGACATGTGCTCAAGATTTTGTATGTACTGTACCCTACTGTTTATGTATTGGACTAAGCTCTAGCCGTTGTTTTATGGTTCCAGCTCTGGTCTTTGTTGGGGTCATCATTGACGTTCTGGGAGGCAGAGTTTGTTGACCCTGAAACAGGTTGGGGGACCCTCCTCAAAAAAGATTATTCGATCCTGAGATCCAAGCAGAATTCCTCACAAGTGTAGTTGCAAAAGTGGTGGCAGTGTAGCTGTGGACTGACTTGGAACATTTTAGTGTCTCTGAGCTTTTTTAGTCAGGTATCTGGCTATACCGCGGTACTATAACTGCACAGAACTCAGTTAAAGATCTCCCCATTTTTAAGGGAGCGTAGGACCTATTCATGTTGGAGTCCACCTTGTTCTCTTGGCACAAATTCATTCTTAACCCTAAGAGTTATGTCACACTCAAGTCAGAGAGGGAAAGCAAATGTAGAACTCTTAGCTGTTAGAATTATTTCAGTATCAAGATCGAGGCATTGCAAAGCATTGTGAAACAGCAGTCTCCGTAGGTTTGCAAAGCCTAGCCCTAAACTTCAGTCACTGGATTCAGATGCAGCTAGAAGGGTAGCGGTCAGCAGTATTATGAAAGGATCAAGGTTAGTGAGGTTTCTTTTCCAAGAAAGAAAAAAAGATGCCCCACCTTTTTGATTTTTGAGTGAGAGTATTTATTGTTTCTGTTTTTAGTGGGCTGATGTTCCCAGTTCAGTGAATGTAGATGTCAATGTTTTGTTTTTTTGTAAGTGAAGCAGGAGAAGCCGATCTAAATTTGGAATGTGCCCTGCCATATACGTGCTTCTGAACTAGCAGAGTTCCTCTTAACATTTTAAGGGTCCCTGGACATGTGATAAATGCTTGAAAATCTTGATCAGAAGGATGAGGAAAGTGATCCTCCATCTGTGTAATGCCCTGGTCAGGCCGCATCTTGAGTACTGCGTGCAGTTCTGGAGACCTCACCTTAGGAAGGACATAGCATTGTTGGAGAGGGTTCAGAGGAGGGCAACCAGGATGATCCGGGGCATGAGTGAAAGGACCTAATGAGGAAAGGCTGGAAGTCCTTGGGCTGTACTTGTTGGAGGAGAGGAGAGACGGGGGGGACATGATTGAGGTATTTAAATATGTGAAAGGAATTAACAGGGGCAGAGCCAAAGAAATGTTCAGGCTAAGGAAAGGGGGAACAACCTGTGGGCATGAGTGGAAGTTGGAGGGTGGAACCTACAGGGGAGAACATAGAAGGCATTACTTCACTGAAAGGCTGGTGGGGCCATGGAATGCATTGCCCGGGATTCTAGTGGAGCAGGGCACAGTGGAGGGCTTCAAGAGGGAGTGGGACAGGTGCATGGGTATACTGAAGTCAGTTGACCCTCTCGGGGGCTGGGGGAAGAGGAGCTAGCGCCCAATAGGGGCTGGCTACTGAGCAGACACGAAAGACCGTTAGGCCTATTCTGCTGGCTTTTAGTATGTTAGTGATGGGCCCTAATGATACACCATTTTCAACCCAGTGTGTTTCATACTTACTTGCCTAGCCATATAGAGGATAATGTATAGTCCTCTATGTATAACAAGTTTGTAAACTCTGTGAGAGGTCATCATGGTGTTATTTTCGCTCTCGAAGTTTCATCGCCATGACGACCTCGAAGAGTTTTCGAACTTTTTATAGATAGAGAACTATACATTTTCTTTTATAGTGTATGGTCTTGAGGGGCTGAATCTGTACACCTATTTACTGTAGTCCACAAAGCTAACAAATACACGGAGATGGCAGCAGTTGATATTTTTTACTCACAGCACATGAAGTTTTCGTCAGACGGCAGCATCACGATCAGATAACTCCCGAGAGAAAACAGCAGCCGACATTGTTTATTTCTTTTTTTTTTTTTAGGACCCACGTTCTGAAATTACTGCTTGGTTAACCATGAAACTGTGTCAGCTGCTGCGTGAAAATGTGGCTTGAGCTTACAGAACTCAATACATGGTTCTAAGTTGTTATGCTGCAGTAGCTACGTACGTAGTGTAGCATAACAACTTTTTGTCTGGGATGGATTTTTATACATAAGAACATTCTACCATACACTGTAAGTTTAATACTAACAAGCCATTTTCAGAACTGGGACAAGACAGGCATAGTTTTTTTTATATCGTCCTTCGTACACAGTGTATTCCAGAATGCTTTAGAAGTCAGAAATAGTTGGCAGGATCCATTAGGTGCATTCCCAGAGGTTTGTAAGCACAGGAAAAATCTACGAGGATCAGCTTAGGGCCCTGAACTTGTATTTGCAGGAGATCAGAAGGGAGAGGGACGACATGAGAGAGACTTAAAAGTTCCTGGAAAGAACAAACAAGGTAAAGTGCGTGTAACTCTTTAGCAGGAATGTCGAGTCGAGAACAGAGGGATATGAGTGGAAGCTGACTGGGTGCA
The DNA here is from genome assembly GCA_016271365.2 of Neoceratodus forsteri. Classification (NCBI taxonomy): domain Eukaryota; kingdom Metazoa; phylum Chordata; order Ceratodontiformes; family Ceratodontidae; genus Neoceratodus; species Neoceratodus forsteri. The sequence goes on from JADMNL010000022.1 coordinate 496,140,916, forward strand.
GGGGGGAAGTGAGGTAGTTTTACTTTACAGAGAGGGGGGCTGAGCCATGGAACAGCTAACTGGTAGAGGTGGTGGGTGCAGGAACTATCAATGGATTCAAGGATGGCTGGGACAGAGTTAGGAGCCTCACACCCAAGTGTGGAGTTGGGCCCAGATTGCACTTTACGTGCAGCACATTTTTAGCTTACTGCCATATAACAGATTGTATCCAGCTAATTTTCTGACTTTCAGGCTGATACTTGCTGTGATGCATGGCCAGCTGGTTATGATTGTTCTATGCTATTTGTAATATAAAAATATATCCTGTGCTTATGGGTGCCCCCACCAGGTCAGTGAAGTGACAAGTGACCTGAAACCAGGAGGTAATTAAAAGACTAGAGAGACTTGATTAAGGGTCTCCTGTCTTAATTAGAACTGACCCAGCTGCCAGTATCTAGGGCTCATAAACTTTTATGATGTCTTTGACCCTGTCCACACTACACCGCTCAGACTCAGTAACGGATACAAACCATTACGGCCAGGGAGCAGTACAGTATGTCCACACTGCGGTGGAGTCCGGTTCGGGACCGGTACTGCCAGTACACACTGTGGGAACCGGGCAACCATTACGCGGCACCCGATCCCACAATACAGCTCGCGCTGCACTATAGGCACTGCAGGGGACCATTTCCACGTGTCCACACTACAGCTGGCAATGGTACAGAGGCGGATCCGGTTCTGTAACCATTGTTGAAACCATCTCACGAGTGGTTTCCACAATGGTTATGGAAACACCTCCTGTAACGTTACAGGTGTAAACGCAAACCGTTGTGGTAACGGTTTGGGCCCCCGGTAATGTTACAGAGGGGTGGATCCAGTGTAGTGTGGACAGGGCCTTAGAGGAAAAAACATGTTATACCACCATGGTGTTAAAAGTCATAAAATCCTTTGATGTGCCCTGGGAATAGGAACTGCTCGAGATCAAAGAGGGGATGTTAATTAAAGATTCATATTGGGAAATTAGTTTTTGCTGATGTCACCTTATTTGAAATGCCTCCTAATAAGACATCTTGTTTGTATATTTTTATATTCTAAAAGGAGGAGCTAGATGACATCATAGAAGGGGGTATGGAGACACAGTTTTAAACTGTATACTGTGTTTGAGCTTGTGACCTATCTTTTTGGACTCTTAAGAAACAAGACCTCTGATCTAGCTTAAGCACTGTAAAGAGGTAATACATTAGATAGCAAAAGTCTAATTGTATTGTGGTAGGAGTTTGTTTTGTCCTTTAACCTCATTCTTTTAAGTGATTGTATGCTTTTTGATATAGTGTTCTGTGTTTACATTTTACATATTTTTATCCATTTTAGTAAATATATTATTTTGAAAGACTGCCTGGGTGTGTCTAAGAAGTTCTTTTTGCATGTGACGTATAGAGGGTTAAGACTGACAAAAACTGTTCAAAGCTTGATGGTGTTACTAAACTGGGAAAAGGTAAGAATATACCTAAGGTCTTTTATAGAGTTTTTAAGGGTTCATTGTGGATACCTGGTTAGGTGCCCTTAGGCGAAAGATACATTGCATCTCCCGAAGAGAATTTTATCTGAGCCTGTACATTTGGGTACGCTAGCGTAAGGTTCACAGTTTGAATCCCCCCAGAACTTGATACTAAAGGTGATTCGGACCCACAAGCAGACAGGAGGGTTACCCTGTCTGTTACCTGTTCACACTCTTGCACTCTGAGGTTGGCACTGTGGGAGCAGAGGGCCTGACCTGCTGAGTGCGTTTGTGACTTTTGCTTTAACCAAAAATCCCAGAATACCTTGTAACTGACCTCAGAGGTGGGCTGCAGTAGTGGGAGAGTCAGTAGCCTGTAGTGCATGTTAGAGATTTTATAAGCTCCAATCAGATGTTTGCCAGTCCTGCTGTTCTCCCAGGGCCAAGTACAGTCCCCTGGGGCTTTTCCCTTGGTCTCATAATCTCCCTAGGACACACAGATTTAAGGACACCAAGTTCAGGCATACAGAGCCTGCCACTGTGGAACTCCTTTATGAATCATGGTGCAGAGCCCTCTAGAACCGTTTTTTAGGAAAATTTGAATGCAGAATGTAGTAATCTAGCTGTCATATACACTGTGACACTGATAAGACCGAAAATATATTTATGAAATGGTTTTTGGCTGCTGTGTTGTGTTAGCTTTTCGTACACTTAGCAATTTGGTACCTTGCACTTTCAATCACCAAGGGACTTGGAGGAAGAGCAACGATCACTGTGGCTGAATCTTATCTTGCACTGTTAATATGCTCATCTTCTTTTTTAAAGCCTTGTGGTTTGGTACCACAGCCTTTCCCCTGACAAAGCTTTAATAAGTGAAGTGCCAGGACATCTGGCTGTTTTCAGAGTTATCTGTCCTGGCTCCATTATGGCGTTAACCCTTATTTTCTGGCAGGCTTCCTGTAAATAAATCTTTAAAGGCACAATAAAAATGCACTTTTTATCAGAGGTTCCAGCTTTACTGTTTCTTGTTTTTGAGCCAGATTTCATGAACAGTAGAGTGTAGCATCTTTTTGTGTGTTTTCTTGGCCTAGCTTGGGGTTGGACACCCCTTCTGCAGCATCTGACCCCTGCTTGTTGCATGCAGAGCCTACCGCTGCAGAACCCATTGGTGTTCTCCCTCCTGTGTGGTATCTCCAGCTATACACCCCCCATGTAATCAACCAGGTATTGGTAGTGGAGCCAGTAACCTTCTTTCTTCCGAGAATGAGATCCTCTTTTGTGTTTCTCGATTCTGTAATGTTCTGGGCATAGGTCCGCAACCCAGGTTGCCAGTGTTGCTGGCCAGCCCTTTTTTATGTTTCCTGTTACCATACCTGTCGACTCATAATGACGACGCCTAGCAGCCCCATTATCATTATGTTTCAGGAGGTTGTCTACACTTCAGCAAGTGTTATCTGTTGTGATCCACCCCCCCCAAAAAAAAAAAACCCCAGACTTTCCAGAGCTGTTTTTTTTCATCTGATTCTTACTGCACATTGACTGTAGGCAGAGAACAGAAGGAAAAAAATTGAGGGAGACCAATACAGGGCACTATCTTCAATTCAATTTTATTTTTATACTGGAAAGTATGTGAGCACACGCCGGCAACCCAGGGTCGGGCATGGACTCGGGTCGGCAGGGGGAAGGAGGATTGAGCATCCCAACGGATGCTCTCGTCCTTCGGGGTGGGTTACCAGGGGTGCTGTACGCATCCGACGTCCCTGGGGGCTGGTGGGAGCACTGACTCTCACGGGGCATTGGTGGCTCCTGAGGGCTGGGGTCAGGGAGGAGGATGTTGTTGGGCACTTGGCAGGCGTCGTCAGCGCACTGCTCAACCGACATCCTCAGGGGAGGGGAGGAAGGGAGAAAGCGGAAAAATCCTCCAGCGGGCTAGATGACGGCCGCTCCATGCCATCCAGTCCAGGAACCACGGGCAGACCCCCACTGTGCAGGTGCTTCACAGAGGTAGGAGGAGAGAAAAAGGAATTACTGAGGCACTGTAGTGGGCAGACTCAAGGTCAAGGAGGCATGGATGGCATGAGCAATGCCTGAAGGAGTGGAACGCTGAGGGCGAGAAGGAAGGACAAAAAAGAAAGTGGAAAAAAAAACAGGAAAGTATGTGATCAAAAATGCCTGTTTTCACAAATGTCCAGTGGTACAGAAATTCAGTGATACAGATTATACATTATCTGCAAAATGTTACGGTATTTACAATATGAATAGTGTACATGACAGGAGCATCTAGATTAGAAAAAAAAATAAAAATACAGAGCACACAACAATAGAGCCAATATACAGATACATATAAACTCTAAGGTAACTCAAGGGTTGGTGGACATTCAGGGGGGTTACCTACTGGGGCAGACGCAGGTGGTGGATTGGAGGAGGTGGTCCTTGAGGGAGAAGGTGAATGAGCAAATTGAACTACAAGCCTGAAGCTCAGGGGTCCATTTATTGTAAAACTGAAACATTAAAATCTTAGGTGCTTGTCTGAAGTAAGTTCCATAAAACAAATGTAGAAAGAAAAAAGATATAAAACAAACACTTGAATCCAGATTGAATTACATCTTTAACCTTTGTTAAGGTCCTGGATATTTAAAACAATTAAAGAAAAGAGAGGCAGTAATGTGGACAGCTTTTTCAAGAGCGCTTTGTAATGGTGGAATTCAAGCCAAACAAGCTGATATTATGAAACGTCAAGTCTAGGAATGTGGGTGTTGGTGACCTCTGAAAACACAGCTGACTTGCTGGCCTCACACTTGGATTGCATAAAACACAATACGAGCAGAAAGTGGGTGCTAGATGTCGCCCACTACGACTTTCCCAGGCTTTTTGTGAACCTCTGCACTTGGACTGGCATCCAGGAGCCTTTAATGCCGAGAAAGTGGAACAGCGAGGGATGCACTGGTGCTGACTCAGGAATGTGACCCCTGCTGCATTCCAGAGTGGAATTCCGTGCATAGCTCTCTGCTGTTTCAGCTTGTTCATGGCAGAGTTGCTTACTGCAGCCAATTGGCATGGCTGAGGCCTGCAAACCATGCTCCCAGACTTTGGGACAGAGGGCCTTTTATTAGCCATTCTCATACAAATGTAGTAATGTAATAAATCTTGAAGCTGGTTGATTAAAAAAATTATTTATTTATTTAGTTTTTGTTAACTAGGGTAAGTTCGCTAAAGCCAAAAGGCCTTCTTTTCAGTGACAACCCAGGTAGAGCAGTACAAAAACAGTATAAAATACTACACAATAAAATACTGCGTGAGAGCAGTAGAAGAGTCCCTTGTATGTCAAGTGGCTATATCAATTCCACTTTTAAACTTTAAGGCTGTCCAGTGTAGTCAGGACAGACTCCTTGCAGTTTCTATAAATGAGGTTTCCGAATCTGGAAGAGGCATTTCTCCTGTGTTAATACCACAGTTACTGTGTGAGGCCTCATCCCAGTAAATGCAGCACTGACATGCGTGCAGCCCCTTACCTTATCCGTCCAGAATTCCATCTTCGTTGTTTTCCCTTTTACTGAATTCTGGATCACTCTGCTGCACTATTTCTTTAAACAGAAACTTTTATGAAACTAATAAAAATACTCCAAGCCTTTGCATGACCACCCCCTCCCTTTGCTGACCCAGGGCCAAATAATTTTTACCAGCTTCTCCTGTTGGGACACACAACGCAGTCATGATTGTCAGCGGCAGCTCTGCTGCTTCCCCTCAGTAGAGGAGAGGGGGCAGATGACCACAGTTGTTATTGGCAACTGCTCCGGTCCTCTCAATAAAAGGGGAGGAGCTCAGCCAGGAGTGGCTTCGGAAGCTGTTAGGTACCCCTCGGTATTGGGGGGACCACACAGCTGTGATCGGTGGCGCTAGCTCTTTGGCCCCCTTGGTACGATAGCTCTTCGGTCCCACTTGGTGGGGGGGGCAGACTGTAGACCTGTTTAGAGAGCCCCCTCCCCTAATTTCATTATTCTATGTGTAGCGTGCCTGCAGCCCCATTCCCTACTTCACGTCATCAAACTGCAATTTTTAGGAGTGAGGCTACAGCGCTCGGCCACTCTGCTTGTAGTCAGAAGTTAAGAGCCGGGCAAACAAATTAACGGCTGCATAGAAAATATCCAGTATGAACTAAAATAGCGCCATGGGCAGGTAGCTTCTTAGTGTAAGTTGCCTTCCTGAGGCTTAAAATCATGGCAGTTGCTCTTTAAAATTAGAAAAAGATGGCTATGTAGGCCACGTCTGTGAACATGAGTTGAAGTCTGCTTCTTATGCAGCTATTTTATGGTACAAGCTACAGGTGTAGTGCATTGTATGGCACAAAACGGATGACCACTCACATATCAAACTACAGTTCTGGCGCAGTGAGCGTCACTATGCACTGTTTTATGATGTGTAAGAAAGGCGGAAGCTAAAGGTGTCAGTTGGGCTTTCCAAAAGTAAGGAAATATATTACCAAAACCTAGGTTGATTTATTTATTATGGTTGAAGTCCAAAGCATACAAAATAAGGAATTGAATTGAAAAGCTAGGTTAAAGATCCCTGGAACTGTGGCGAACCTGTGATGTGCCTCTGGGTTTGACTGATCCTGCCACGGAGTGTTGGCACTACTCTAATATCAGCACTGTCTTGTCAGATAGCATGAAATAGTGACACAACACTGTTTGCATAGAGGGTGCCTGCATTAGGATAACGCTAACTCTGCGTCACAGGATCGTTCAGACCCCTAGGGACACTACACTACACCACAGATTCACCAAAGTTCCAGGGTCTTTTTAACATATTGTTTCATTTTCCCACTTCAGAAACTTTGCTTCAACCCTATAGATGCATTAACTTATTTTTTTGCAATTCATTTACTTTTCTCATTACTTGAATCAGAACTAGCTCATTGAAATGGTTTAAAAATAAAACCTTGGATATACATTGGCAGGGGCACTGTAGTTAGTGATTTACTGCACAAAAATACCTTGCTTTGTTAACATCGCTTTGTGTTTGCTTAGCAACCAGGATTCAGTGTTTACTTGTCCGCTGTAGCCTGGGATAGTTGGTGACTTTGAACTCCTGAAACCTACGCCATCATTGACATGTTTAGTAAAAAGAAGATATATACTGTATATGTATTAGAGGGAAATATTATAAGATGATTCTTGGATAGGGCTTAGGAACAAATCATCCACCAGGTTTGGGCAAACTCTGAAAAATTTTCCTTAAAAATGTATTTATTTAGCTGGCCCTGTGGCGCAGAGGGTCGAGGCATCTAGCCTTACCTTGCATCTTGCTGGTGACCCGGCTTCGGGAATGTCCTCAGGTTGTCAATGAGCTGGCTTGGGGGGGGGGTAGGAGCAGGATTGAACCACCTATGGCAGCTCTCCTCTGCAGGGGTGGACGCTGTCCCTCCTGTATCCCGTCACCACCAGGTGGAGGCTGGTGGTGGTGCAGACGAAGAGGGCAGCTAGTAGGGTGGGGCGCTGCACAGTGCCTGGCATGTACGTGCCTCCACACGTGTATGTTAATGCCCTGGGTGCATGGGGGAGGGGGGTGAAAAAAGGGAGAAAGCCAACAAAATTGTAAATAAAATAAAAAATGTATTTAATTACGGATAGCTGACCAGGAAAGACACACCAAGTTAAGGCTAGTTTTCAAGTGCGACTCCCCCGGCTGGGTGGGTTGGGGATCAGAGTGGAAGAGTACAATAAGGATAGGAAGAAGAATTGTGGAGAATAGAAATAAGAATAAAGATATGTACAGGAGAACAGTTGCAAAGAGGAAGATGAATTTTAAATAAGTACATTTGCAGGGTTTTAAATAAGCTCGGAAAATTGATCAACAGTTTTGCACGTGAAAGTGTGAAAATGAACAGCATATGCCTCGATTTGATTAGCAAAATTAAAAATGCTTAAATATTGTAACCTAAATAAAGTGTTTCATTAAAATCAATTCTGTCTTGGTTTCATCTGTTTCAGTATCCCCCCCCCCCAAAACACACACACACCTCAGTACCACAACCTCCCCACCTTTATCCCCTTTGCCAGAACCACAGAAACCCTCCTCCCACCCACCTCGCCCCCACCCATAGGGTACATGCCAAAAAAAACACACACATCTCAGCCTCCCCAGACAGGACTGCTTTGCCACAAACTAAAGCTTGGGCTGATTCACCTGCCACAACCCTCCCCCGACTATACCTCTCAACCATTGACATTTACTGCCAACTAACAAATGTACTGCTGCTTTTATCTTTAGGCTCACTATACTGTTGCAACCATTGCCTTTACTTATACAGAGTTTTTTCTTTCTGCTTTAAAGTCTAAATTTATAGCACCTTTCTCTGTGTTGGCAGCATCTTTTCTGTGAAGGACGGAGGAGGGACAGAATAATTTTGAGGGATGAAGTGAGGAACATCCTTCATAATCAGGGTCAGTTGACAGGTATGAGTAGCCCCGATCCCACTTATGCCAGAATCCTCCCCCTGCCCATCTTAGCTCCACCACCCTCCCCACCCATGTCCCTGCAGACACTCACCCACATAAAGCAATTCAGAGTGCCTCCCAGTCTCACCGCCACGGCCCCGAAATAAATCCCGGCATTCGCTCCCATAGTTCAGTGCATAAGTAATCCTGACTTGCTTAACAGTGCCGCCCATGGTATCCTCAGTGTCACCGCTGCGGGCCCGAATGCTGGCAGGCTCTCCCAGTAGTGCTTTGTGCAGCACCACTGGGAGTGATTGCCGCATTCCGCCCTAGTGGTGAGACTGAGGATACCATGGTGGCACTGTTACAAGTCAGGATTACTTATGCACTGAACTATGGGAGCGAATGCCGGGATTTATTTTGGGGCCACGGCGGTGAGACTGGGAGGCACTCTGAATTGCCTTATGTGGGTGAGTGTCTGTGGGGACATGGGTGGGAAGGGTGTTGGGGCTGAGATGGGTGGAGGGTGGAGGGTCACAGAATGCATCACAGTTTTTTGCAATGTAAAAATCAGAATGACTTGCCTGAGCAGCCGGTTCATATCGCAAATTGCGATGCGATACCGGCTATTTAAAACCCTGATTTGTCTTAAATAAAGTGGGGTTTAATATGTGGAGGTGCAATTATTTAAATAAAAAAAAAAGTGGAAATAACCAACATCTGAGGTAAAAACTGTAGGGAACTGGGGATACCCCAACTGTGGGGATGTGATGGGGAAAAATGGGGGGGAGCATAAGCTGGTAGGGGGCATGGAGAGAGAAGAAGGACAGGCTTGTCAAATGCAGCAGTAGGTGAATGGTGGCTGCCCAGTGGGGGCAAACTGGGCAAGCTCAGTGGGGGAAATAGAAAAAAAGGAGGGAAAAGGGAGACCGAGAAGGGGGTGGTTTGTTACGGGACCAGGTATAAGTGGTGAGGTCACGGAGGGGGACTTTGAAGGATAGACCTTAAGGTCTTCTGCTGGCAGATTTCTATGTTTGTATGGTAGGCGGGAGGAAGCGGAACAGATAACTGGACAAAGGTTATTGTACACGAAGGGAGGCAGGTGGAGAAGACTGATTGCCCCATGGAAGTTTATAATGGGGAAAGGGAGTAGGAACAAGGAGCAGTGACGGGAGCAGAACCAGAATTTTATGAGGGAGGAGGCACAGTAAGATAGGCACCAGGTTTCAAGGGAGTGGTATGGAGAGTCGGGGGGGGGGGGGACTTTCTGGTTATGAAAGGAGGAATATGAAACCAAATTCTCTTCTATAAGACTGTTGTCTGCTGGTTAGAGTACCAGCTCTGGAACTAGTAGATCATCAGTTTAAGCTGCAGTATAGCCAGATATTGTATGACTGTGAGAGTACACATAGGGAACTGCCTCTGGATATCAAGTAGCATAATCATATACTACCAAAAGGAATCGATTACCCTTTTTACTTTTGTCTGAGGGGTCAGACAGAAGGCACGTCCTGTGAAGGGTAGGGCACCAGGGGCACCTTGTCTACTTTTCTTCTGACACTCAGCACAGGAACTGCAATAGGTAGCAACATCTTCATGAATTCCAGGCCAGTGAAATCTGTACAGCAATCTGGCAATGATACGATCCCTCCCTGGGTGACCAGCCATAGGACTATCATGTGCCATCTGTAACAACTCAGATTTATACTTTTGTGGTACAACCAATTGTTCTATATGTTCCAACATCTGAGGATTAACACAAATTCTGTACAGTAGCCCATTACATTTTTTAAACATAGGTTCACTCCGTTTTGGTTTCTCCTCCAGCTGCTTTAAATAACCCTGGAGAGAAACATCATTAGCTTGCTCTGAAACAAAATCACTCAGTTATCAGTTTAATTTCAGCATTTTTGTATATTAACCCCTCATGTCCATCAGTCTGTTGTTGCCACTCTTTCTTCAGGTGTCTTCTTTCTTTGCTGGACTTCCAGATCTTTGAGCTATGCTCAAACAAGTCTGAATCAAAATCACCGAAAGGAAAAGTGCCCCCACTATCCGAGCTTTTCTTTGCCTGTGCTCTTGTCATCAATGCTGCTGAGACTACAAGTTTTGCTCCATCTGTGATTAACTCACTAAATCCTGAGAAGTCATTTCCAGTAATCACAGGTACAGGTAACTTAGGTATTACCCCCACTTTCATTTAGTGCCACGCCCCATTAATCTTCAGTCACTTGGGTGGTGGGATAGTATTGAGTGTCCCCGTGTATGCAGATGACACCTCATCCTTTTGCACAATGTTTACCCAGCACTTCAACATGCACTAGGGTTTGTCTGCTTCCCGAATCAAGTCCCTTTACAATCTTATCTCCCGCCTTGACATCTGTTAAATACTTGCCCCAATTTGCCAAGGACAAATCGGCTCCAGTGTTATCCTCCTTACTATGGCAGTTTCTTGCAGTATGGCCTGGCTTGTTACGTTTATAACAAATAAATTATTTGGGTGCAGATTTGTTACCCCCACCAGAGTTCTTATTAGACATGGAGTTAAATCAGGGAAAAAGACGGTCTTACGGGTGCTTGGCTGTTAACTCGCTGCTGTGGTGTCTGTCTGGCAAGTCTTCAGCCAAAGAAATGGTCTTTTCCCCACTTTCTGGTCGGTGTTCGTTTACCCAAAGCTGCACATCTGTAGGCAGGATGTTGATGAATTGCTGCATTGCAAATGTGTCTATCTGTGGGACTGTTTTGCCCTCTGATTGGAGCCATTTAATAAGAAGTTCTTGGAGTCTGGTGAAGGCTTCTCGAGGATTGTTGAATGCGTTATACTTCAGGGACCGGAATCTTTGCCTGTAGGTCTCTCCTTAGATGTCCTGTCTTGTCAGGATTTCTCTCTTCACCAGGTCATAGTTTTCTGACTGTAGTGTCCATATTGCTGTAGGCAAGTTGGGCTTCACCTGTCAGGTAAGGTATCGGTCTGATTGCACATTGCTGCTTTGGCCACTGGCAGGCTGTGGCAACCCTTTTAGAAGTTGTCAAGGTGAGCTGGCCTGGTGGCGCAGAGGGTTGAGGCACTGGACGCCACACCTCGCACCACACCAGCGACCTGGGTTCGGGAACGAGCTCGGGTCATTGGGGGTCGGCGGGGCCGGGGAGGACTTTGATTAGCTGCCGGCTGCAGCTTTCCTTCTTGGGAGGGTCCAGTAGGGCTTCTTGGTGCTTGGCTGCCCCCGGGTGGAGGCTAGGTGGCAGTGTCTCCTCCGATGAGCCCGGGCGCTAATGCAGGGGAGGGCAGAAAGGGCTGTTGACTGGAGCTGTGGTGCGCATGAGCGCCTCCACGCACATGCGTCACTACTTCTGGGGTCCCGTGTAACTAAGGGGAGAAAATTGGGGGTCACTGCATGATGAAGCCTCCGGGCTGTCTCTGGAGTTCCGCCGGGGCGTGCATAGCGCAAGGAAGATCCTGAACGACCCTGAGTCAGGTAAGGGTGGCGGAGGAAAGCAGGGGCCTGGTGTGGCGGATAAAGAAAGTTGGGGGGGGGGGGAGTTGTCAAGGTATGCTTCAGTGTCATCCGAGGGACACAACTTTGTAAGGTTAATGTCTTTTAAGTTGTTTGTGTCTTGTTGCTCTGACCTGTGCCAGATCCTCCAGCTTTGATAACTTTCAAGGCCTCCAGCCATCACTGCTCCTGTCGCTGGATCTCTTCAAACAACATGAAGTCTTGCTGTATTCTGACAATATGTAGTTAGCCCCAGCACTTGAACTGCCCCGGAGAGGAAAGAGTTAACTCAATGCAGAAACATAGAACGTTGAGCTCGAGCTCAGTTTTCAAACCTCTGTCTCTGGTACTTACCAGTGTAACCGTCAGATTCTTTACTTCGCCAAACAGTGAAGTTGCTCTGGAGATTTCTTCTCTGCTCAGTTTGGTAGAGTCTGAATTAGCGTTTGGTTTTTAAACCGATTTATTATTTTTTCGGTTTTCTAGCCTCTGTCTACGGTACAGGTAGTGTGGTAGATAGGTGGTGACTTGTGTTTTATTTAATTTCTGTGGAAATTGTTTTTGTCTTGGTTTCTCATCGATCGGTCTGGTTAGAAACTGACCTTTTGCTTGTATTTGATTATTTTTATTTTGTTTGGGATTTAGTGTGGTGTTTGGTACCGATCGGTTTCAAAAGAACCAGACGTTTTCTGGTTCTTTTACAAAACCCATAACACAGTTTGTAACCAATTGGAGAGTTAATACCTGGTTTGAAAGCTTTCAAGGGTAATTGTTTAGGCTGGCCATGTCTGAGAAACCCAAATAAAAACTGGACCCACTGTACTGAGTGTAAGGAGGCCTTTGCCAAGGCTGACCCCCATCTCATCTGTGTTTACTGTCAGGGTTTTGACCACCTCAAAACAGACTGCCAGATTTGCAAGAATTTTCCTAAAGCCACTTTGAAAAAAAGGTTGAGTAGGTTGAAGGAAAGGGAGGCTGAGAAGTCCGTAGATCCGGATGGCCAGCCCGGTTCGGTTGCGGCCGAACCTGAGAAGGTGCCTACTGACCTAGGCGATACCTCCTTGGGCAAAAGGAGGTCCGACTCTGAGGGGTCAGTTCCGTCGTAAAGGAAATGAAAGTTGGCCGGTTCGGATCCAGCACCGCATACTCCAACCGCTGACGAGATAGCCAAAGCAATTAGCATAGTTCAGTCACTTCTCCCGGTTCTGTCTGAACCGGTACCGCTGGTTAGGTGGTCGGTTGGATCCGACTCCATCGGATTACGATCCAAATACTTACGATGATGTGGAGTAGGACGAAGAGTATCTCGAGGATTAGGATGAAGATAACGACTTTGAAGGTCTGGGTGTGCCCATTGGACCAGACGTCTCCCCAGACAGACCCTCCAGTGTCTCCCCTTCACACTTCTTGTTTTACAAGAAGGTGGCTGAAACCCTCCGGCTCCCAATGGTTGAAGCTGCTGAGGAGGAGGAGGAAGAGCCTGATTTTGTCGAGATGATGGACATCCCAGAGTCCAAAAGACTGTCTGTCCCTCTTCACAAGTTCTTGGGGAAACAGAGTAAGATGTTAGACACCTGACTCCTTACCTCCTGTAGATAAGAGAATGGACAGGAGATGTATGTTATCAGGCTTAGGCATGGCGGTTTTGTATAGTCATTGCAGCCATGTTGGGGTTGTGCAGGCTGCAGCCTGACACAGGGCTAACATTCCTTTGGCTTCATACCCCCCAAAGACTAAGACTCTAAGAAGGTCGATACTATGGCCAGGAAACAGTATTTGGCATCTTATTTGGGACTCAGGCAGGCTAACTATGTGGCCTACACAGCCAGGTACCAGAAGTCCAGGTGGGATATGATTCTGGACCTGGCTAAACAGGCCTCCCCCAGCTAGCCAAAGAGCTGGAGGAGGTGACTGCTGATGGAATTGAGGCATCCAAAGTACAATTTCATGCTGTTGTGGACTCCAGTGATGTGGCATCAAGAGTCATGGCTACATCTGTGTCTCTCAGGAGACATGCTTGGCTCAGATGTACTAACCTTTTGCAGGATGCCCAGGCTAAGGCTATGGATTTCCCTGTAGTGGGGTAACTGTCTGTTTGGGGAGCAGACAGAGGGTTACATGAAGAAAATGGATGAGTACAGGACCACCTACAGGAGTGCACAGGCCAAAGAGAGGCAAGCCACTCCTCAGAAGCAGCAGTGCAGGGGTAGGCCTTTCCACGGGCCTTTCTACCAAGCTCAGGCTTCCTCTTCCTTCCCACAGAGAGGGTCTTTTGAGGGAGTGGCAGGAGGTGGATGAGCAGGGCTACATCCTCTTCCCAGTCCAAGGCTCCTGCCAATCAGACACCCTGATGTGTCAGTCCGGGCCGACTCCCCCATTCCAGTAGGAGGCAGGCAGGCTGGCTTACTGCTTCCAGGCCTGGAAATCTGTTACCTCTGACAAGTGGGTCCTGGAGGTAGTAAGCCAGGGACTGGCCCTCCGCTTCAAAAGGTTTCCAAAACTGAGGGCCAGGTCTTTTCCACCTGCATCCATCTCAGAGACCCTTGCTCTAGAGGCAGAGGTTTCTTCTCTACTGGCTCTCAGAGCTGTAGAGAAAGTTCCTGCTCAGCACAGGGCCAAAAGTCTGTACTCCAGGTACTCCTTTACCTCGAAAAAGACAGGGGAGTGGCAACCCGTCCTAGATCTAAGGTATTTGAACAAACACATAACGAATCCAAAATTCAAAATGGTGACTCTGGGATTAATTCTTCCCTTTCTAAGGCCAGGGGATTGGCTAGCATCCCTGGACCTCAAGGATGCCCATTTCCATATTCCTGTCAGATGCTCCCACAGAAAGTACCTCTGGTAGAGTAGTCTTCAGGCCATTACCAGTTCAGAGCCATGCCCTTCGGCCTAACATCAGCTCTAGGGTGTTTACAAAGTGCCTTGCTGTAGTAGTTGCCTCTCTCAGAAGGCAGAGTATTTCCATTTTCCCATATCTGGACAACTGGCTAATTGTAGGTCAGTCCCCCGACCAGGTGAAGTCAGCTCTTCAAATCACTCAAGACTTGCTCAGTTCTCTAGGGTTTCTTCTCAATCTTCCAAAGTCTGTTCTCGAACCAGTACAACTTCTTACTTTCATAGGAATAGAGTTGGATACTTTCCAAGCAAAGGCCTTCCTCCGTCTGTCAAGGTTAAAGGCCCTCACAGATCTTGCTTCATCTTTTTGACCTCTGGTCTCTCACCCAGCAAGGCAGTTTCTTCAACTCCTGGGCCACATGGTAGCTTCCACTGTAGTGGTGCAAGGAGCCAGATTTCTGATGAGGGACATTCAGTTCCACCTAAGGTCCTTTTGGTGTCAGAGAAGAGACTCTCTCACCAAATTGATTCTAGTGACTCAGACTCTGGTCCAAGCTCTCTAATGGTGGCTGGACCAGGACAACCTTGGACAAGGTGTTCCATTTCTCTCTCAAGTTCCCTCAGTAGTCCTAACTACAGATGCTTCTCTCCTAGGCTGGGGAGCCCATTTGGGAGCCCTCACGGCTCAGGGGGTTTGGTCTCCACAAGAGTCTCTCCTTCATATCAATCTGCTGGTACTCATGGCAGTTTTTCTGGCCCTTCAGGTCTTCTCTGAATCAGTCAGGGGCAAGGTGGTGCAGGTCAGGACAGACGCCACCACGATGTGGTACATCAGCAAGCAGGGAGGCACTCGGTCCATGGTCTTGTACACAGAGGCCATGAAACTGTAGTCTCTAGCCTATTCCCTTCAGACTTCCCTGATAGCAATTCATCTCCCAGGAAAGGACAATGTACTGACAGATGCTCTGAGCAGAATCTCTAAGGGACATCACGAATGGTCCCTGGACCCTCACATCCTACAGGTTATCTTCACCAGATGGGGTACTCCAGAGATAGATCTCTTTGCAGCCCTGGACAGTCACCAACTTCCTTTGTTTTGTTGCAGACCTCCATGGGGACTGTCCTTCTGGATGCTCTCATTCTGGATTGGAAGGACAGGTTCCTCTATGCCTTTCCTCTGTTGTTCAGAGTCCTGATCAAAATTAGATCTCAACCCTGCACAGTGATACTGGTGGCTCCAGATTGGGCCAGACAGCCTTGGTATCCTCTGCTGCCATCTCTGACAGTGTCACGTCCCCTGTCTCTTCCCAAGAGATACAATCTCCTAACCTCCTCTCAGGGGAGGATCTGGTACCCTAGTCTCCAGTCTCTCAACCTCAAGGCCTGGCTCTTGAAGAGTTAGAATATGCAGGCCTGCATCTTTCTCAGGGAGTTCTGGATATTTTGAAGGTTTCTAGGAAACCGTCCACTAGAAAAACTTATAATTCCAAATGGAAGAGATTCAGCATTTGGTGTTCTCAGAAGGGCATTTTGCCTGATTCTGCAAACATTGCTACAGCCTTAGATTATCTGGTTCACCTTAATGGTCTAGGCCTTAGGCCTGCAATTCTGAAGGTTCACCTAGCAGCTGTCTCTGCATTCCTTTCAGCAGGGAAGGGGTCTTCGCTGGCATCTCATCCTATTTTCAGTAAGTTCTTCAAAGTTCTGGTTCATATTAACCCTCTCTTTCGAGAGCCTACTCCAACTTGGGATCTTAATGTCTGCATTGCTCAGCTTATGCAGCCACCCTTTGAACCTCTGGCGTCAGCCAAGCTTAAGTACTTGACGTGGAAAACTGTGTTCCTGGTAGCTATTACTTCTGTCAGGCGGATTAGTGAATTATAGGCCCTGTCAGTTGAACCAGACTTCATCGCCTTCCATAGGGATAAGGTGGTCCTAGGAACCAATAGGAGGTTCTTACCCAAAGTGGTATTGGATTTTCATCTGAACCAGTCTATGTATTTTCCTGTTTTTCACTGACCATTCTTCCTCAGGGGAAATAAGGTTACACAGTTTGGATGTTAAAAGGGCTCTTAGCTACTACATAGAGCATACTAAGGCACACAGGCATGACTGTCTTCAATTGTTTCTCACTTATGGTGAAGTGGGGAAAGGTAAGCCTGCTACTAAAAGGACTTTTGCCAGGTGGATTGTCTCTTGTATACAATTGTGCTGTGACAAATTGAGCAAAACACACCCTCCAGGCCTGAGGGCTCACTCGACCAGGGGTACAGCTGCCACTCTGACTGCGGCCAGAGATATACCCTTGGTAGAAATCTGTAAAGCAGCCACCTGGAAAACAGTCCATACATTCACCAAACATTACTCTCTGGACAACCAGGCTAGGAGTGATGCTAGGTTTGGCACAGCAGTATTGCAGAGCCTGTTCCCAAAGTAGGTTCTGCATTCCCTCCTTCTGAGGGAACTGCTTGGTAGTATCCATATTGTCAGAATACAGCAAGACTTCATGTTTGAAGAAAAAAATTACTCACCATAGTAATGTTTCTTCTAATGGAGTCTTGCTGTATCCTGACCTCCTTCCCTGCCTCCCCACTCAGAACCTAGTTTATAGGAAGTGGGCTGGCAGGTACAGTGTTGCACCTCAGGGGTGTACCTTGTACCCCAACCCCCTCCTCCTTTCGGGTGGGGTAGTTCTGGCTGTTCTGTTTATTTATTATTATATTGTCACAACCCTTTTTTTCTTGGGTTCTTGACTTGTTATTTTGGGACCCAAATTGTTGCCTTTGGCTTTAAGTAAACAATTTTCACTTTGAGTACTAGTTTGCTCATAAGAATCTAACGGTTACACTGTTAAGTACCAGAGACAGAGGTTTGATAACCGAGCCCGAGCTCAATGTTCTATGCTTCTGCATAGAGTTAACTCTTTCTTCTCTGGGGCAGTTCAAGTGCTGGAGCTAACTGCCTATTGTCAGAATACAGCAAGACTCCATTAGAAGAAACAACATTACTATGGTGAGTAATTTTTTCTTCCCTGTGCCTCTAAATGCTGAATTTCTTTTTCTTTCTGCTACATCGCCTCTCTTCTCTATTTCTCCGTCTTTTTTTTGTATAGCCCACTATTTGAAACAAGCAGTCAGGCTTTCAGGTTCTCTCACTGCCTGTTCTTTTTCCATGACTGGTGCTGGCTGTACAGTCTCATCTTGGACTTCTGTCTCTGCTAGTTTGGCTGCCATTTTTCTGGTAGTGACTCCTGGGCTTGCTGCTGCAGAATCCAAACCTTTATGCTATGCTTCTATGGTACCAGGTCTAGTACCCACACACAAAACTCTTGGCTTAGAGTATGCACGGCATAAATCCCATCTCTGCCACCATCTGTCATCGAGGCATAGGTCAGGAAGCATAGGAAAACCAGCAGCAGCTATAAAATTCAAAAGTAGCGTTTCATTATTATCGATAACAGTAAAATAAAAAAATTATTAGGTATACCTATTTTACAAAGGTAGTACAAACCAGAGAAAACAAAGCCCTTCTTCTGAGGGTGTTTCTAATTCCAAGTTTCCGTCTCAGTCTCTCTCACTCTAGCAAAAGCATTGCTGCTCTTTTTATAAGTCTTTCCCTGGGAACTCACTGCAGAGAATCGTGAGACCATCAGATTGATCAGTTCCTAGGTCTCACGAGAACATTTGGTTGCGCAACCAGACAGACAAGAGACAGAAAAGGAGAGGATAGAACATATCCTTGCATTTAACTCCTTTCTGCATCACAAATGGGACAGGGCCTTAACCCTGTCACAGTGACTGACTTAACCTCCCAGTACTCCACTCAGCTGTAGAAGGTGGTAGAAGCAGGACCCCACTGAAAATTAGATGCCTTATTTCAACTGGGCAATCTTGGGTAAATAGTGTATGAAAAAAAGACACTTTAGAGGTTAAGATCAGAGCTATGAAATGGATGGATTTGCATGGCAAAATAAGAACTATATTGGTACCTATCCCAACGTAACTTCCATGTTGCGCCACAGGATTTGTGATGTAAATTGCTTCCTGGCTAACATTCCCCATTGTCATGCTGTAATGTTTATTAGTTTCATCTCATGCAGTCCCTACTCTACCAATATCTGATTTATTGCTTTGCAAGGCATCTTGAAATGCATTGTGCATAAGGCATTATAGAAACCCGGAATTAATTCATTGTTGGAACTTGAGACTTTACATCCATGGGTTTGCAGAGATTACAGTAGCGTTAACTGCCACGTGTGGTCTGTATGCAGTCATTGGCAATGTAGGGCCCCCTAAGAGGGGCCAGTGGTACCAGCAGTGTCAGTAGTGCTCAGCACCGACGTATCCCTCTTCCTGGCACAAATGTCAATCATTGACATTGACTGTCAGGACATATGGGAATATTTACTTATGGAGGTGGCAAACAGAACATTGCAGGAGCAACCAGATACACAGTTAGGCTGTGGCAAATGTATGTATTCAAAATAAATTTGTTTAATAGCAGTTTTATTGATTTGCACCTGCTGTTCCCACTGTACGTATTTATTAATTTAAGGTTTGGTATGGGTAAAATACACTGGGCCACATGGCCCTTTTACAGGCAGGACCCGGACAAGAAAAACACAATATACAGAAATACTATATACACGGTTAACACCATTATATTATCGATAAACCTACACTACTACAAAATTATTTTTTACAGCATAAGTTCAGCATCGCGCAAAAGCATCAAGCAGCCTGGGCAGGATTTCCTTCCCTTTAAACATTTGCATGGGACCCTTGAAACCTGACAGAAGGGTTCCCAGACTCTTCATATTGTTTACCACATGCTCAGGAGGGTCAAATTATGTTGCCACCCCCCACCTTCCCCTTTTTTTTTTGTGTGTGAAAGTGCTGTGGAATCTTTAACTTCCAACTGGACAAGCACCAGAAATGTGGAAAAGGAACCTATGATTCAACCTGGGGAATCCCTCATTAAGGAAAACTCTGCTTTGCAGGGCTCCTGCCCTGCAAAGCCTGTCTAGTTTAGCTTATGTGAAAGCGGCTTTCCTCGTGCCGCAAAGTAGTTTAATTATAAAAATCCGCTACCGAGTATGGCAGATGCTGGGCGGCTCCATTAACCTATAAGTTGTGGCGCCGTGCCGTGCACTTTCAGTGCATTTGTATTGAAGTGCGGTAGTGGCGCGCACCTTCGAGTTAATGGAACGCTCAGTGTCTCATACTTCAGTAGCAATTTTAATAATTAAATTAACTACTTTGCGGTGTGAGGAAAAGCCACTCCTACAAAGCTAAACCGAGAATAAACTTTGCAGGGGCAGGAGCCCCTGCAAAGCACAGTTTTCCTTTAAACACTCTTAAGCATCATCTCCTAGGAGACACAAGCCCTGGAGACAGAACCCTCTCCATTTGGAGAGAAAGGTCACCTGAGTCGAACTGTGGTATTGCTGAGTCTCTAGTCACTTATTTTAAAATACTTAAATGTTAGTGTTTTAATATTTTTGATACTCTGCATATAGTTAGGGTATTACAATTTTAGTGTCTGGTCCTTCTAGCTGTTGTTTTGATTCCTGGGAACTGGAGACCATCCTGTGGGCTACCTTTTTTTCTTTTAACTGTTTCTACCTGTTTGTAAGCTATTTTTATCACTTGCTTGCTCCTTAGTAAGTGATCCTTACTTTCAGGCCTGCTGTACAGAAACAGAAGCGCTTTCACTTTCTGGTTTCTGTCTGTGCCCTTTCACCATATTTAATCGCTTCCTATACAGGAAGCTGTGATTTGACCTTTGGCACAGTTTTTTTTGAGGTAAAAGATGTTTTTGTTGCTGGGCAGGGCTCTTTTCAACTTTTTCTTTGTTACTGTTTTTGGAAATTGTTTTCAGTTTTTTTGCTAGGCTAGGATCTCTCTTTTGGCATATCAGAGAGACCCTAGGGAATCCACTGGTTTAAAGTTAGGGGGAAAAAACTGTTAAAATCGCTTTTAAGCTTCGGGTAAAGGCAGACTGCCACAAGATCAGTGTAAATTGCCTGGGATCTGACCACAATTTTATTTTTGTGAGTCTTGCATTGTTTTTGCCCAGAAGCTGAAGTAAAAGGGAAAATAAATTGTAAGGCATTATGGTTTCTCAGTCTGTCTCCTTATCACCAAAAAATAGTAAACAAGGCTCTGAGGCAGTTCCCACTGATGGTGGAAAGCACGCATCAGAAAATTCCGTCTCATGTTTAACAGCAGCATCAAAAAATATAAAGGGTGACAAGAAAAAGATAAAGTTGCTCAACCATCTGAAAGGCATGGTAAAGGTGAATCCAATACTAGGGTGTCTGAAAGGGGGAACCCCAAATCCATTGATGACAAAAATACACATCGAAGACCCTGTGAGCAGACACTGCAAATTATGCCTGCTAAAAAGAAATTAAACAGTCACTGCCACTCCTCCTGAATGGAGAAAGGAGCAGGCAGATGCCAAAGGAAAAATGCACTTGTCTGAGGACGTATCAGAAATGTGACATCTTTCCAGGCCATCCAGGCTCTGGGAAATGTAAATAGTATAAATGCCAACCCCTTCCGCAGGCCCAGGCCCCAGCTTATCTACCAGTAGAGGAGGAGGAGAAGGAAGAGGAGTACTATGTACAAAAGGAGGAACATGACCCCATGGAATCAGAGGGTGCACCTGAACAAGATTTTGGTTTTCCTCCAGGGCATAGTGAGTACTACACTTCATTTTCCTCTTTTGCTATTTTCAAACCTTAGGGAGGGAGCTCCCTGTGCTTTACTGGGTAGCCAGCTGGTGAAACGGTGCAGGCCCATTGGAGTTGCAGCTGGCTGGTCAATGGTGGTGCACTTCAGAAAACACTTTTTATTAAACCCAAATCCTGCATGTTGCTAAAATGGCAGTCCTCATCTGAAGTATTTGTAGATCTTGGCTCGATGGACAATGCTGTAACTTTGTACAAAATCCCAGTTGCAGGGCAAGCCCTGTGACTAAGCACGGATCTTCCAGGGATCAATCTTCACCTTTAATAGGAAAGGGGGGTTGGGGGCAGGTACCTATATGGTACCACAGCCTGGAGCAATGGGAAACAAATCCTGGGGATCGCTAGGACAGCAGGAAGGAAGGAAGTTCTGGATGTCATTGTCCACCTGGGGACCAGTAACCTTGCTAGGGACAGAAATGGGATAGTCCAGAGGGAGCTTAGGGAGCTGGAGAGTGATCTTAGACAGGTAGCACACTCGGTGGCTTTCTCTGAGGTGCTGCCTGTCTATGACGGAGGAGGAGAGGGTTCTCCACCCTAGGAGCTTCAACTCATGGCTGAAAGCTGCCACAAGTAAGTGGCAGGAATATCGGGGTTGGGGCTGGACCTGGGATCATCTCCATGGAAGGGGGCCAAAGCAGGGGAAGCATAAACAGCAACTTAAAAAAAGTGCTCCTATGTAAGTCCATCTAGTGGTCCCAGCCTAAATTACTTTTTTCTTGCTGATGAGAAGTTTTTGTTGGTTCAGTGAAAGAAGGTGAGGAAAATGTAAGCATCCCCCAGCGCCTTCCCCTTTGCAGTGATCTGCAGTATACATTCTTCTGGTCAATTTGTAAGCCAGTCAGCTGTTAGCAGAATGAGTGGATGGTTAGTCAGATGACTTTCTTGGACCTCAGCCCAGTAAACTGAAAGACAGGCAGATGTCTAATGCTGAGGAACTTTTTCTAGTCGGCTGGTCTCCTAGAAGCCCGTGTAGCAGGTGGGTGTGTGTGTGTTTGGGGCCAGCACATGATCTAAGATCCGTAACTAGTGTTTCTCATCTCAGGACGAGACTGTAATTTATCCCTTGGGAGGGTCAAATTGGAACGTTCACACCTGGTGCAAATCCTGATCCCTGAACTTGAGGAGTGGATGGGGTTTAAGACTGCTTTAGTTTGTTCTGGGTTATGCTGTCCCCAGCAGTACCTGATGTAGGTGATGGTGGTATTACAGGGCTGCCCTCTTGCAAAACCTATAGCATGTCTGAATTCATCTGTGGAAAAGACATCACTTCCATGTTGCAATAATGTGACGAATCCTGAACAGTAAATTAAAATGGCATTGCTGTCTCCCAGGACTTCTGAAGCACTGCAAAAATGGAACTGGGTAACATCCCAGAAATACGAGACCCTTTCAGGTGGTCCTGATACAGTTACCATTTTATTTTATTAGCGTGAAAGGAAGAGTTTTAACTTCCTCAACATATACAGAGCATTTGGGTTGACTTCTCTTGTAAAAGTAGACACTTCAGTGCTGGCTGTCAGACCTTAATGGACAAACTATTTTGTAAGCACTTCCCAGTTAAAAGAAGAGGACAGTTTTGTACTTCAGTGTGATAAATGACTCATCGGCTACTGTCATTTTGTGGTTGCATGTGGAAGGACTCTCTACTGGTCTGAAACCTAGTGCCATTCAGTTTTGCAATAATTTTAAAACGTTTTTATTTTCTTCTGTCCTGTAGCGGTTACGCTAAGCACCAGACAAAATACCGTAAGGGGAAATATTCACTGTCTTTTAATTTTTGCTGGTTTCATATTAGCGTGAAAATAAAAAGACAATGGAATATTAGGTGAATTACTATACAGTAGCAGCATTAGTATTCCACCACTGAACATAAAATGGCATGAAAATGTTGGATGTGCTTGGAGTGCTACAAAAAATGGGCATGAATTTAAACTGCTATGCAGTATTTTGCTGACCGGAGTCTAATGAGATGAAATCATGAGTTTTATGTTAAGGAGAGGTGTACAGTAATATTTCCAGGAATAGGAAAAGGTGTACAATAAGATTTCCAGGAATAAGAAGAGGTGTACAATAAGATTTCCAGGAATTAGAAGAGGTGTACAGTAAGATTTCCAGGAATTAGAAGAGGTGTACAGTAAGATTTCCAGGAATTAGAAGAGGTGTACAGTAAGATTTCCAGGACTATAATAGCTTTTTGCTGCATTAGGCATGGTCAGACAGGCAGATTGTTGCCTGGTGGTTCTGTATAAGGTTTCCATCTATCGATCCTTCCGCTCATCCTTCAGCAGTTCCGAGCATTAAGTGCTCACTTGTTTTTGAGTGCTGTCATTCTTGCTCTGGCCTCTGTTTAAGGCTTTTCTTAACTAAGTATTTCCCATTGTATTCCGAGGTGCACATTTAAGACGGGAGGTAATGTAATGGACCTTCATGCAGTTGGGAACCCAAGGTAAAAGTCACCTTAGAGATTGCTTTTATATTGCGTTTTACAGTTTGTGTTTCCCCAAACACCCCAACTGAGAAACAGCATCTCATTTATGGGTCCTGCTTCTACTCGGTTTTATAGCTGGGATGACTGATACCTATGGATGTCACATGACCTCCTTAAGGTCATGCGGTAAGCCAGTGCCCATGGTATGCTATGACCCTGTGATCAGGGACCCTAGTTGTCTGCGACACTTCAGTACTGATTTCTACAGCAGAACTCCTTGGATTCTGTGACATGAATAATTTATTTCCGTGGCAGAATGCATTTATGCCATTGGCTGACATTTTATGTAATGTAATCAATGATATCACATGCTGCGCATAAAAGGGGGGGGGTTCAGGACAAACAAGGTGGGTGTGGAGCCAGACTGTACGGAAAAACAGTATATTTATTTTATTTATTTCATTCTTCGGAGATGACCTTTGAGCACAATGCTCTTTTTCAAAGGTTCCACGTCAAGGTTTAGAGACAGAATTAAACAGTAACAGTAAAAATAACAAGGAGCATGAACAATACATCAGGTACATTGACAGATAAGAGATTTACAATTGGCAACGTAAAGAGTTACATTAAGGACACCTCAAGAGGCAGCTAGGGTTATAATACAATAATCCAAGTGCAAGAAGCATTGAGAAACCAGGGACATTTGCAAAGTCTAGGAAAAGACAGTTATGGTTGAAGCTTTTTGGCAATCAGTAGGACTCCAGTGTAATTAAGAAATAGCTATGCGAATGAAAAGTCACCAAGAGCACAGAATTACATGGCACTTCATGTATTTTTGTGACATTATGCAAGTTCTGTGAAAACGTAATCCTTACCTGCAGTCTCCCGTTTTATTGTGCTATGATCTACGCTCAAGACCACTTTCCATTTCTTAATGAAATGAGAATTCTAAACCATACTGGGAGACTGTACTAAACTGGTGATTTGGAACATGTCATCCAAGATTTTATGCTTTACCTTTTGGTTTGTGGAACAATGCTCCTCTGTCCCCAAGTTTTCCCTGTACCCACTGGCTGTACCTTGTATTTTGGTGGTGGGAGGGGGCTTGCAAGCGGCTACTTTCACAGCTGACAACACTCTGGCTGGTTGTCAGTATGGAGTGCACAAATGCCTGGTGACCTGCACCTTCGTTGAGACTCTACTCCAACTCCTCATGTCCGTCACACTGCCAACCTCCCGCTTGCCTCTGGCCTCTCTAAGTCCAGCCGCAAACCTGGGCCTCCCAGATGGCAACGCCAAGTGCTGCTCCTGCTGTTGCAGCACCACCAAACTGGTTAGGTTTGGTTCTTTTCAGTCTTCTGACCTGTGATATGGGGTGGGGGTAGGATCATTCTTCCACCCTGCATTTCTGCTTAGTAACCTAAACCATCTCCCAACTACAAATGCTTACAACTCCCTTTATATCATGGGAGAATCTGGACGGATCTTGAGGATCTCTGAAGTTCTTAGAAATTCTAATCAGTCTGATGGAATTTCGCTGAAATATTCCTGTTCTGATATCTCTCTCTCTCTCTTCCTTGTGTAATGTGATGGATACCCTGAAGCAGTGCCATGAATTAACACTGAAAAAGGCCACATTTAAGAGCAGTTTAAAATTACTAAGCTCCACAAAGCAGTCCTCGTTGTAATGGTTCAATGACGTCTGTTGGCCCAAGTATTTGCCAGGTGAACGAAAGCTGATCTGGAGTCACTAAGTGGAAATAACTCTTTCTGAAACATGTGCATGCAATTTGTACCAATGATTCAAAACTGTTGCCATAGTGATGGAGATAAACAGCAGAAAAAAGAGAAGGGAAAAAAAAGATCCTGGCAGTGGAACAGCTACTTAATTTTAATAACTTAGCCGTGATTCACAGCCTGAGTTGTTTACTACCAGGCTGAACTGCTCTGCTCTTGTCAAGTAGTATTGTGCCTTGCCTCTACCGCTACCCCAACCTAACGTCAATGCCCCAGTGCCAAATTTGGGTACAGAATGGCACTGTATGTTATGCGAGAGCCCCCCCCACCAAAAAAAAATAAATAAAATAAAGCATGGTGGTGTTTCCCTTAGCCTAAAGTTCAAAGTTGTATATTGCAGTACCATTTTTCGCCTCAGTACCATTCACATGACTTGGAATCTTGAAAACCTTGCTTTGAATGGACTTGCTGGAACTATTGGAATTCCAGGGGGCTTGCCTGGGCTCAGGTCATATAGCTCTGAAGTGAGCCCCTGAAGCTTTTGTGTCACTGCTGGTGAACTATAATAGGAAGGGAGGTGAGGACCTCCAGGGGCCCCAAAGCTCTTGAAGTGTAATTCCAGCACTGAAACATAGAAGTTGACAGCAGATAAGGATTGCAAGGCCCATCCAGTCTGCCCACTTATTTTTCTGCCTTATGAATGTACCGTCGGCCTTTGCTCTGTTAATGGCCTATCTATTCATACTCATCTGTATCTGTTTGTTAGTACACATGAGACTGAAGCAACAGAATAGAGCCTTTCTGAAAGTTAATCCAAATGACAAAGATGAAATATATTGTGGGAAAACCACTAAAAGAAATCTAAAACACAGATCTTGACCCTTTATTGGAGTCATGCGTAGAAAGTATCATCTGATAGTTCAGAGTGGTTCCATTTCTGAATGAGGTATGATTATTTTGACACCTTGGCTGGTTGGTGTGGTGGCATTTGTCTTGATGACCTGGTCTGGTCTATAAGGTATGGAGCAGTTATAGGTTTTCAAAAGTGCAGTGGAAGCAGTGGCATGAAAAGCAATACCCTGACAAGCAGGAATGTTGCAATGGGGTTATCAGTCACCATCTGGGACAAGAGTCGGGACAGTTAAGATTGCATTAGTGACAGATTTCCCCCTCCATATTCAGTGCTAGGGAAGAATTGGTACTGGCGAGCTCATTGACAGTCCATGTTACGTAAGAATTGGTGTAGGCAGTCCTCTCCACACAACATGTTAGTTAAGCATCATACAGGAGAGTGACTCCATGATGAGGAAGGATTGATACAGTGGACCCTCTCCATATACCATACTGGGTAAGGAATGATGGGAGAGGGACTCAAGTCTGGAGCTGGCCCGGTGGTGCTGAGGGTTGAGGCACTGGATGCCACACCTCGTGCCACGCGGGCGACTGGTTTGGGAACAGACTCGGGCCACTGGGGGTCGGCTGGGGAGGGAGTGGATAGAGTATCTGAGGAACCGCTCTCCTCTCCAGGGTGGGTAGTGGGATACGTACCACTTGCCAGCAGCGATCGGGAGATTGGGGGTATTGTAGACGGCAGTGCCAGTGTTGGGGTGGTGCGTTGGCACGCATCATGCGTGGATGACATTGCACATCCCTGCTTCAGGGCGCACAAGTGAAGAACCCCTAGCATCCAGGAGGAAGATGGCGGTATCCAGGGAGCACCACACTTGTACACTGCCGGTCCCCGTCCAATTGACTTTCTCGGGTCCCCCCTCTCTCATGGGGGGGGGGACTCTGTCCCCGATTCCTTGTTGGATGGGGATTCAGGCAGGATGTAGTAGGTGACTCATGGGGCCCTGGAACTGCTGGGTGATAAAAAGAATTAACCAAAAAAAAAAGTCTGGGAGGATGAGGGGCAGTAGACTACTGAACAAAAGAATACTGAGAAATGATGTTCTTCAGCATTCATATCCACCAGTCTAGGCACACCCATGAGTAATCCTTGCCAGTCAGCAGCTGGAAGAGATGGGGCATCCAGCCTCTGACAGGCAAGTGCACCCCTGTGAAAAGCACCCCTTCAGACTCACCAGCTGTTTTTCTACTCACTTAGTATGTAGTAGTACAGTAGCATAAACACTTTCAGTATCATGACTTATAATACTACGGTATACCATGAAACTGGCATACTCTAATGTGCCATTCAGACTCCTAATTTGTTGAAGAGACTCGAGAGACTAAATGATAATGGCTTGAGGTTCTCCTAAAGTGCTTTCTGTTTATCCCTATAGATTTTTGTCTGTATAATAATAATGTTTGGGAACCATTTAAGAAATGCAACTCTTGCAGAGTTGTGACTTAGAATGGTACAGCCAGTACTTGACAGTATATTCACTGTTAAAATACATTCCAGCAGTCTTACAAGAAACGGTGCCATAAGAGCTTTTAGATATGAAAAACTAGAGATTTACAGATGTGATTGAAAACAGGTTGCCATTCAGTGGCACCAGGCAAGGGGCACTAAAGAATGTTAGTCCGTTAACTGCATGCCTACCAAATGTTTTTAGTTATGTGATTTGCATGTCTTCCTGCTGCGATTGACTGATATGGGCACAGATACTCAGCTGGTAATATTGTGCAGAACTTTAGAACAGCATGTTTGAGGTATCCGAACATGTATATGGGCTACTGCATTTCTTACTTTGTTACCCACAAACCACCTGTCAGAATGGAATTCTAAATGCCCTTAAGGGAGCTTTGCATTACCATCTTGGTTGTGCAGGTGTGTTCCAGAAAAATATCTGCATAGTGATGGATGCATTATGTCGTCATTCATTCGGTCGAAAAGTAGCACAGGACAGGGCATGCATCAAGTTACATTAAAGAACATCCCTAGTGCTTTGTGATGCTGGGAGCCTTCAGTCACTAGTGAAGTGCGTTATTTCAGCTTGATGTACACCATGGAGTGCATCATTCGTGCTTATAACATGGACAAAGAAATATCTGAACACTGACTGGCTAAAATGCAGTTTTAGCCATGTCCTCAGAGGAGCATATCCTGCCAACCAGCACTGCTTGTGCCAAGCAAGACGGGGCACACTGAAAAATCAATGCTGCATGCCACCGCTCTCCCGCTGCTCGGCTAGCATCATGCAGAATGACAAGAGCTGCTTTGGGAAAGCAATAGCAAATTATTGTAAAAAACAGCACTTGTATAAAAAAACAGACCCAAGCAATTACATGTACCACATACATTTCCTATGAGCTGCCGATCCTCAATCTCTGGTGATTTCTCGACACTGCATGCGTTTCTCCATTCCCCAGTGGATTAAATCAGGCGTCTGCCTCCCTCCCGACTGTCGCGGCTATAACCCAGTTTCCTCAGAACATGATTAAAAAAAAAAAAAAAACAGTCACAAAAGACACGCTTTAAATCCTTTTCCTTTCCCGTGTACAGAAACACTCTGTAGATAAGACATGCTGTAAAACAAAGACAATCTCATATGGCTGCTGAATGGGGACATATTCGCTCTCCATAAAACAGTGGTTGTCAGTTTAAAATAATGCAAACTGTACAGATTAACTGTCTGTGAGGGACAGAGAGGGGGATCTAACCTGCTATGTGTGCGCATGTGGGGGAACTGTACTACCAGCCAAGCTACTGTAAATACAATATAGTGTACTGTACATGACAAAACATAAATGGCAAAACTGTTTTTAGTCTCCTAACTGAAAACCCTCTTTTTGTTTTGCATTTTGACCTTTTTACTTTTTCATTTTTAATTTCTACTTGTGGGGCCTATTTTATAAGCGCAATAAGACACTCCGAGGTGTGGGTTGTCGCTTGATAAGAGCACTTCCCAGGTGCTAAAGACACTCGGCGCAAGCGCCTCGCGCCTCATAACATACCTGGGGCATGCTCTTATCAGGTCACAACCCACACCTCGTCGTGTCTTATTGCTGGCTTATAAAATGGTTCCAGCATATTTAAGTTGATAATGATAAATGATAAAAATGGACAACAAGATTCAGTGTGTGTAAGGTGAAAGCGCTACATAGTTATGTGATGGTGGTTCACCAATCACATTGCTCGTTTTATCCTGACATATTTTATACAGTCTCATTTTTTTTTCAGTGGTGCTGGCTTGCTTGTAGAACTATGAACAGCTTTTTCCATCAGTCGGTACAGCTCTTAGCAGTTCTGTAGGCCACCTTCATCACTGTTGGAACTTGGTCTAATATTACCACTTAGGTAGCAGAATCACTCAATTCTGTATGGTAGTACTTTCAATGCTGTAACTACCTGTGGAGTGGTTGCATATGTGTATATCCACAGATGCCTAAATATCTCTCTATCCATACAGTATTTTTCTACAGCCAACCCTCCCTCCCCTTTCTTTTTCCTCAACTTTTATTACCCATTCCCCCAGCTGTTTTCTGCTCCTTTTGCTCCTTAGTAGAAGCAGCTGCCTGCTTAGTGTTTTCCTGAATGTGTACAAATGCCTCTGCATTG
This sequence comes from Neoceratodus forsteri, assembly GCA_016271365.2. Taxonomy (NCBI): domain Eukaryota; kingdom Metazoa; phylum Chordata; order Ceratodontiformes; family Ceratodontidae; genus Neoceratodus; species Neoceratodus forsteri. Next base: position 496,170,588 of record JADMNL010000022.1, read on the forward strand.
TTGGGGCTTTCCTTAGCCCCTAGTGTATATACCTCTAGTACTCTGCCATGTAGCAACATCTTTTTCCTTAGAAGCAGTTTAATTTTTCTTAATATATTTTGATTTATCCTGCTTCTTTGAACCTTTATCACTACGTATTATTGTATTCCCATTTGCAACATGTTACCATGTTATTGTTGCTGTCGCATTGAATTTGTTATTCTAGGGGCATGGATATGGTTCACTATCCATACTTTGACAGTTCCACAAGCTAATAAATAAATAGTCTGATGTGCTGAAAGCCTTCAAACTAAGCTTCTCCCCGCCCCCACACCTTGGCATTATATTCCCTGACTTCACCCCATGACATCAGATCTGTCTTTCCAGTGGAAGAACAGGTCACCTCCTTTTCGGCTGTTGCTTAGGATTTAGAGTGTCATAGACAAATTTTGTCTTCAAACTCTTTCGAGTTCTTTGAATTATTTCCTCAGATCCTTTGACTCCCTTCACAGATCTTCAGTGGAACAACAGAAGCTTCAAGTTCTGCATTTGGTGCAGGCAGAAGATGTTGGCCACCAACCCTCATGACACGTGTGTGTATTTCCTGCATGACGTGGCCGGGTATGGTCTTTGCCTCAGCATGTTTCTCAAGTCCCTAGAGGACAAGACGTTCTGACTCTCGCTGGGTCGGCCTTCATCAGAGGGTCATTCACTGGAGGTTTCTAGGGCATGCATTTGTCCCTGCTGTCCACCGTGGTGCTGAGCACAAGTGCCATCATTATCAGTCGTGGGACTGGGAGGGATTGCAGTCCTCCCAGTCTCTCAACTTGCCCGACCACTCGATGGTGGTCAAGCGATCCTCAGTCAAGGTGTAGGTCTAGGGCTGTTTGGTTCCCTTGTTGAGCCAGTCGACTTGACTCTGATCGACAAGTTGTGGAAAAATTTCAAGCCTGTTGTTTGGGGGCACGCAAGACAGCCACACTCATAACTGGTCATGGCTTTGCTCAGCTCTGCCTTAGCTCTGACATAAACGTTATTTTACAGTCCCTTTACTATTTTGGGGGCTATATCTCGATTGGTCATTATTTTTGGAGTCAGTTGGTGCCAAAATTGATGATGAGTCATCCAAAAAAACAAGCTGGAGGCCCAGGACCAAAATCCTTCTCACAGCAGCATCAGATCCAATATGGATCAGGGGATGTTACAGCTGTTATAGGCCTGAGTGGAGCAGGTGAGCCCCTGCTATGGGATATGGTTCTGAAAGCGGTGCAGAAAATGGACCGCAAAATTGAAAAGATCCTCTACTGTCTCAGTGCTCAGGACATTAAAATCGATAGCGCTATGAAAACTGCCACCGAAGCTGAAGAGAGGTCACAGAGGATGCAAGCAGCTGTTGCTGAAATCACTATGGAAATGAACCTTATCAGACCATGCCTGGAAAATTTAGAGAATGCAAACAGGGCCTTGAACATGTGGCTTGTGGGTCTTCGGGAAGAGACTGAGGGGGAAAATTGACTTCTAATCCCATGTATTCTTCTATATTCTTAAATCTGTGCACTCTGCCTCCTGAGTAGAACTGCCTGGAGCAAATGGAACTTTACGCAAATTATGAAAGTATAATTGGCTCGTGACACACATTCAAACTGCTGCCCCTATCTGCTGCAACGTTCCATCAACTTCTCAGATTTCTTACTCCACCTGACAAGTCAAGATGCCCAGGAGACTTCCTCTTAGGTCATTTTATGTTCCATACTAAAAGTCAGCAGAATAAGCCTAATGGTCTGTCATGTCTGCTCGGTAGTCAGCCACCTAGTGGTTGCTCGCTATTCTGCCCCCCCCCCAGCCCCCAAGAGGGTCTTCATTGGATTTAGAATCCCCTTGTACATGTCCACTCCTTCTTGAAGCCCTCCACTGTGCCTTCCTCCACCAGTCTCTTGGGTGGCGCATTCCGCAGCTCCACCACCCTCTCAGTGAAAAAATGCCTCCTACGTTCCCCCATATAATTTCACCCCTGACACGTTTCCACTCATGCCCCTTCATTATTCCCCCTTTTTTTTAGCCTAAATAGCTCCTTGTTTCCGTTCTTATTCCCTTTACATACTTGAAGACTCCTATCATGCCTCCCTTGTCCCTTCTCTCCTCCAGTGTGTACATCCCAAGCTCCTTCAATCTCTCCTCATAGGTCCTCCCCTCCGTTCCCTGAATCATCCTGGTCACTCTTCTCTGAACTCTCTCCAACAGTGCTATGTCCTTCTTTAGATGAGGTCTTCAGAACTGAACACAGTACTCAAGTTGCGGCCTGACCAAGGCATTGTACAGAGGGAGGATCACATTTAATTCATTACAGAGTATAATAAGTATTTTATACTTAAATATTCTGACTGCTGCCTTTTATTTATTGTTAATTTATTTCATATGTTTAGTTCAGTTTTTAGAGTCAATTGTGATCTTTTTCTTGGTTTCTCATGGTTTGGGATAACCGCTGAGGAACCCGGGGATTTTCTTGGCTTTTGTGGAACTTTTTCTGCTATTTTGGATATACTTTAGTTGTTTAATTGTTATTTAAATAACTGTTTTGAAACCGTTGACCCGGTTTCTTTCAACTGCTAACGCGGTTGCTGTGAACCACTGACCCGGTTCCGAGTTTAAAACTCTCGGTTCATTTTCAGAACCTGGTTGGTTCCGGAACTGACTGCAAAAAAAATCCAAAAAACTTTATCTTGTTTTGCAGTTGTGGGTTTTCTGCTGGAAATGGAGTTGTCCAAAAAACCCCGAGCAAAAGACTGGTCCCCCAGGTTTTAAAAATTGTTTGAAGTGTGGGGACGTTTTTGCCAGAGCAGACAAGCATGAACACTGTGTAGTCTGTCTGGGAACCGAATATTTTTGTACAGCTTGTGAAATGTGTAAGTCTCTTCCACAAAAAAACAGTGGAAAAAAGGTTGGAAAGGCTGCAGAAGAGACCAGACAAGCATGCTTCAGGCTCTGACCAGCCAACACCCTCTAAATCTGTGGGTGAAACCGCTGTCTCTTCCTTACACACCCCTGAGAAGGGTGATATAGGCACCTTAAAAAGGATGGGTGGTCTGGCTGACTCTCCGGTCCCCTCCAAGAAAACTAAAAAGACAAAGCATGTTGAACCCCAGGCTGATAAGCCTAGAGGGGTTTCTTCTGTGCCTCAAAGCCTGCCAACTGTGGAGGAGATTGCCCAGACCATGAAAGTCATTCAGGCTGTACAGGGCTTTTATACTCACTAAAGACCGCCCTGCAGGCCATTCATGTACCAGGCAAGGACAATACCCTGGCAGATGCTCTAAGCAGAATCAACGAGGCACATCACGAATGGTCTATAAATAGTATTGTACTCAGTGTTCAGAAGGTGTGGAACTCCAGAAGTGGATCTCTTTGCCTCCCAGGAGAACCATCTCCTGCCCCTATTCTGTTGCAGACCACTAGCCAAAGGTACAATTCCACTGGATGTTCTGGCCCTAGACTGGTCAGGAAGATGCCTGTACGCTTTCCCTCCTTTTCCTCTCATCTTCAGGGTCCTGATCAAGCTCTGGTCACAACCTGCATCTGTGATCCTAATAGCACCAGACTGGGCCAGACAGCCATGGTACCCCTTACTGCTGTCCATATCAGTGTCCAAACTGATACATCTACCCAGGAGGCACAATCTGTTGACCTCCCACCAAGGGAAAATCTTGTATCCAAACTTCAAGTCTCTCAGACTCGAGGCTTGGTTCTTGAGGACTTAGAATATTCAAATCTAAAGCTGTCCTGGATATCCTGAAAGGATACAGAAAGCCTTCCACTAAGAAAACCTATTCAGCAAAATGGAAGAGGTTCTCTATTTGGTGTGATGCCAAGGAGATTTCTCCTTCCTTAGCAGAAATCCCTGTGTTACTGGAATACCTCACATACTTGCACTCTCAAAGGTTAAAATACACATCTCTGAAAGTTCATCTGGCATCAATTTCAGCTTACATCTCTGCTCTGAAAATGTTTCCATAGCAGCTAATCCCATTTTCAAAAAGTTATTCAAAGGTTTGTGCCACATGCACCCTCCTATTAAGGAACCAGTTCCAGTGTGGGACCTGAACATAGGCATTGCTCAGCTCATGAAACGTCCTTTCGAGCCCATATCTTTGTCTCATCTCCAATACGTCACATGGAAGACTGTGTTTCTGGTTGCAATCACTTCTGCCAGGAGGATAGAGCTACAAGCACTATGTGTGGAGAAGGACTATCTCTCTTTCCACAATGACAAAGTAGTGCTTCGAACTAACAGGAAATTTCTATCTAAGGTGGTTTCTGATTTCCACTTAAATCAATACATAACACTGCCAGTTTTCTTTACTGAACATGCTAGCTCAGGTGAGTGCAGACTCCATAGTCTGGATGTAAAAAGGGCATTAAATTATTGTGTAACTCACACCAAGGATCATAGAGGTGATGAGCAACAGTTTTTTCTCACTTATGGGGATGTGGGGAAAGGTTCCTCAGCTTCCAAGAGATCTGTATCTCGTTGGATAGTCCAGTGTATTCAGTTTTGTTACTCAAAAGTTGGAAAACCGGTCCCAACATGCCTGGGGGCCCATTCAACTACGGGCACAGCTGCTTCTATAGCAGCCTCCAGGGATATTCTCTTGGTGGAGATCTGTAAAGCAGCTACTTGGAGAACAGTACACACTTTTGTTAAACATTACAGTTTGGACATACAGTCCAGAAGTGATGCCAGGTTTGACAGAGCGGTCCTGCAGAGCCTCTTTCCTAAATAGGTTCTCTGCCCACCTCCAAAGGTACTGCTTTGAAGTCTGCAGAGAGTTAGGAATATAGAAGAATACATGGGTCTCTAGAAGAACAAATTACTCACCTTAGTAATCTTGTTTCTTCCAATGTATTCTTCTATATTCATAACTCTCCTTCCCTGCCTCCCCTTCCAGAACAAGAGCCTCTGCATTCCTAATCTGAGCCCTTTTGGTTTATTAGTCCCAAACACAGGCATATGTTTTTAATCCTGGTGGGAATTGATTCTCCCTTTCTTTTTCCAGGTGATTCTGGCACTTCACAAGGGGTCTTGTTATATTATTATTATGATTATTGTTACTTTTGTATAGATTTTAGGCTGTCTTAGACAGATATAGTAGTTGTGCTATATAGATATAGTTAGGTAGTATAATATGGGCTGCTTTGTAGGCTCCTTAGAAATCTGATACGTTGATGGAACGTTGCAGCAGATAGGTGCAGCAGTTTGAACGTGTGTCATGAGCCAATGATAGTTCTGTCATTTGCATAAAGTTCCATTTGCTCCGGGAGGCTCTACTTAGGAGGCAGACTGCAAAGAGTTATGAATATAGAAGAACACATTGGAAGAAACAAGATTACTAAGGTGAGTAAGTTTTTCTTATTTTCCTACAACAGTGGCTTTAGTCTGCAATTAATGCCAGAAGATCCTGGGGTGGACATTGATTCTCTTAAACGAGCTTACCGGGTGAACTTCAGAAGAGCACAAGATAATCGTGAGGCAAGTTGGACTATTCAGGTTACAGCAGGCCCTGAGATACGGATAGGGGACTCAATCTTTAACTGGGCCTGAGCTCATTACCCTTTATGCTTAGTAGGGCAAGAGGTTAAATTATTCCCTGATTGGTACTTCGCCACCCAAAGTCACTGCAAGATGTTTGACCCACTCCGGCAACAGCTCCAAGGTCTCAGAGTAGCACATTCACTACTGGCACCTGCACAACTCTAGATAACCTACAGAGGGAAAATATTCCATTTCTCTGATTCTGGTGAAGCAAAAAAGTGGACAGACTCCTAGCTGAATTTAGAAGTGGAGCTTCCAGAGACCAGCATCAGAATGCAGACTCCAAAGAGGGAGTTTGAAGTCTGTCTACATCGAGCTGCCTGACATCTGGCTGGTAAAAACCGACACTGTCGATTTGTTTGACTTAAAATACTTACTCCCAGATCCTGTGCTTTGTTGTTCGGTGTGTTTTTTTTTTTTTAATGACTGAAACGTTAGCATTTTTTCCATACCCTCCTTATTACCTCGGCTGACTGAAACTCCTCTTTTAGTTAAAATAAAAAATGGTGCTGACCACGAGGTGCCCTTGTGCGGTATGACTAGCTTGTGAGGGTGTAAAAACTAAGCTAGTTGAAAGACTTATTATGAGACTCTTGCTCCTTGTGTCTGTGGACTTGCTGCTTAAATTAGGGCACTGCAATAGTTGCACCATTACTAAAATTGTTATAGCTGAGGGTTAGTCTTTTCTTTTTATCCAATAATGGTAAAGTTGCTATATCTGCCTGTTGTGTCCTTTATGTGTTGGAGTTAGGCTGCACTGACCAAGACCCATTTTATTCCTATGATTATTTTCAGTAATGTGGGAATAATGGTTTACAGAACCATATCTAAAATAACCTATTGTTCTACCTCTTAGTTTTTTCCCCACTGGTCTTGGCATGGCTGGTCTTTCCAGAACTTGGTTAGATCCCTCTCTGCAGCGCTGTCATGAACTTTACGTGTATACCCCCCCCCAACTGTGGTATCAGAACTTAAAGGTCTTTTGCATCCTGATGCTAACATATGTTGTAATGCTCACTCATTTGTGAACTGTATATTTACACATTACCTTTAATTGTGCTGTTTATGGCATGTTTGTCAAAATGAATAAACAAAATTAAAAAAAAAAATGAAAACAAAAAATCTGTCATCCAGATGTCGGATGAAGTCGAGGAATCTTGCAGACCCTGGTGCTCCCAGTCCTCTCTCTAGAGGATGTGGTTAAGTTAATGTCTCTTTCCAGTCCTCAGCAGGAGCAGCCTCCACTGGCGGTCAAAGCTTCTATGCCCTTGTTGCTTAATGTGGACAGACACATGTTATACCACAACCAGCCATAAGGCTCCCCCTCGCCAATGATCCTTCAGTTGAGGTCACGGTTGAGATCTCAGTTAAGGCATTTCTGCTCTCAATCCTGTTGGACCAGGTGGTGTCACCATCAATGCCTCTTGTCCTCTGGCGAGGAGAGGCACTGTCACATGCTGCATTGGTGCTTCAAGGAGCTACTCTGGCAATAGTGGGCCATAGCGGACAGGGTCGGGCTCTACCTCCTGGACCTCCAGTCACCTGGCAGATGCCAGGGGTGCCCCGCTGGTCTGTGGCAGGTGCTCTCACAACTGATTCTCCACCTCTTTAGGCAAAGCTGCCACCACCGCAGCAGAAAGTGGGCGCTCCAACCAAGAATGCCTGTTCGGCCACCAGCTGGCCAGGCCAGTCATCAGTGCAGGTCACCATGGCTAGTCCGTGGTGAGAAATGGTCAAGGGCCTTCTCTGAGGATCGGTTGAGGAGCTGCTGGTGCTCCCCCCCCCCCCCAGAGCATAGTCCCACATCCTTCAGTGCAATTCTCCACCTAATATCTGAATCCATGTCAGTCCCACTAGAGTCAGTCCAGAAAAGGGATAACTACCCTTTTATGAAAATTTTGGACAGGGTCTGTTCCTCAGGTATTGCCTTTCCTGTGGCCGAGACCATTTTGGAATTGGCCCTGGAGCTTTGGCAGCATCCTGTCTGGCACCCTCCGCCCGTATGGTCCACAAGTATGCGGTCCCTACTGGGTTCCCGGGTGGCCCCTCTGTGGAAGGGATGATAATTGATTTGGTATTCTGCAAGTCTAGACACTGGACACCAGGGGGACATGGACAAGCCTCCAGATAAGGAGTTCTGTAAGACTGACCATGCCGCTAAAAAGGTGCATGCTGTGGCATCCTTGGGTCTCCATCAGGCCAGCTGTACTATGAAGATGGCCAGTTTTGGTCACTTAGTCACTCCCTGCTATTCAGCGGTCAGCTGTGATTGTCATCAAAGATCAAGGTCAGTTGCTAGCTAAATACCAGCTCCAGACGTTCTTGGACATGGATGATTAATGTGCCTATGCCACAGCAATGGCCATCTCCATGCATTGCAGGGCTTGACTACTTCTGTCCACTTTCACGGCAGACACCCAAATGGGCACTGACCTATTTTTCCCTGGGATGGAAGGACATCTCACCTGTATTGAGAAGTCCATTGCCACCCTGGATTCTGTGGTATCAACCCAGAAGGACACGAAAAAGAAGACGAGAAACAGGCTTTCCAATATCTATCCTTTCAGCCACAGCCTTGGCATCAGTCCCAGCAGGGGCAGTACCAGGCCTGGTGCCCCAATCCCATGTCCGGGAGCCAGGGTTCTAAGAAGGGTGGGCACGGGTAGTGGCACCTATCCGGCTGCAGCTGCCAGTTCCCCCACAAAAGCTGCCCAGTGACGGGTCGGGGTGGGGGGTGTCATCACTGTACTCATCCTGTCCCTGTCTGCACTTCCTATCAGAGGTCTGCTTCATCAGTTCTTGCCATGTTGGCCCACTATCACAACGGACAAGTAGGTGTAGGACTTGGCGGGCAGAGGGTTGCCACTGGACACAGAGGCCCTTCCACCTTATCGCCTCCATGCACCTCAGGAATACAGAGTGTTGCAGAACACGCTGTCCGCCCTTCGAGAGGACATTGCTTAGCCTTTTGCTAGATGGGCGCATCTTCTGGATGCCCTGACTAGTCGAAGTTATGTGTCCAGGTGCTTCCTGGTCCCAAAAATGGATACAGGAACATATTGGATCTGCATGATCTGAACCGGGGTCACATGAAACGCAAGTTCTGGATGGTTGCTCTGAATCAGACCATTCTGTTGCTGGAGTGGAACATATAGATCTTACTTCAAGATTCACTCTTGCAACAGGTAACACCTTTAGAACTAAGCCACTAGGACCCCACAAAAATCTTTTAGCTGGCAGTATCCAGCAGGTGACCACTCCTGACATCGGCCCACCCTTGATGTCACATACAGTATAAAAGGGGCGATCCACCAGCCCATCCCTAGTTCTTTTCCCGCTGTCGACTGCACAAGTCAGATCGCTGCAGACTCCTTCAGCTTGTCGACCACCATTTTTACCATGCTAACCCTCGTTTTATTTTATCTATAACCAGTGATTTCTTCTATGATTTCTTACATGTCATCTTATTTTTCCAACCTCTTCAACTGAGAGGCGGCATTCCAAGTGTGCGTGCGGGAAGCAGATTCCCCATGAGGACGGCCATTCGGCCTGCCTTTTCAGCCCAGGCCCGGACCACAACATTGAGGCCTGCCAGCATTGCCAAGACTTTTAACCAACACACCAGGCTTCACTGCCAGAAGACCCTCAAAGCCTTCCTGCTTTCTAAGAAGCTATCTGAAATAGAGAAGGAGCTTCACAGCAAGAGTTCTTCATCCTCTCCGGCCTCTTCATCTTCTTCTCATAAAGGGAAGAAACTGAGCGACAAACACAAGCACCGGGAAAAAACATAAGGAGATATCCCAGGCAGAAGACTGCTCATGGTCCCCGACAAAGTCTGTGACCACTTCTGGCTCGACCCATCGTGGGGGGTCAACATCCACTATTGGGCTTCCGGTGACCAAATTCCTTCCCTTATCTCTGTAGTGGGAGAAGGTTCTTCGGGTTGCAGGGAAATGTTTCCCTGCCTCAGCCACCTCAAAGCTTAGGCCCATCGTGTCACGGGCTCTAAGCCAATTGGTTCAGCTGGTGGCTCTTCAGGCGGTAGGCCTTTGCCTGTCACTTTCCCAGCCAGGGTGTCTGGAGTCCTCCGGCGTCAGGGGCTACACCGGGACCGTCGCCTCCTCCTCCAGAAAGAGGTGTCCGTCCCGTTCGAGGGCTAACTCCCTACTTGGGCGACTCCACCCAGGCGGCCACCGGCTCAGTCTCTGGTCTGGCCTCAGCCTTTGCATGTCCCCTCAACACCAGCTTCCCCAATGCCGCCTCAGGTGACCTAGTCTCCAGATACTCCATAGTCGTTGGCAGGACCTGATGCCCATCCTCAACCAATGCCCGAGGACCCAGATGCTGGGTCCAGCTCATCCGCCAGATGGTACTGACCCTCTGGGTCTGATGCCAGGTACCTTAGACTTGCCTAACCTGATGCCCAAGCTACCTCAACCTGATGACCAGACGCCGGGGTCTTCTGAACCTAACCCCCCCGACGCTGGACACACTGACTTTGCTGCAGAATCCTCCACAGGGTCTCAATGAGCTCTTTGCCGCCTGATGGGCCTACTTTAAAGATAAAGAGACACCCAGGGCACCTGTACAACCAGTTCCCCAGGGGCCATCTCTGGACAAGCCTCCAGTTTGCCCACCTACTCCTCCTCTTAACACCAGATAGGGACGTCACCCCTCCACCTCAATGCTGACCGCATAAGCATCCATGGTTGCCTTCCCCCTCACCAGATTCGGGTGGGTACTCCTCCTCTTCCCTCCAGCCGGGAGGACTTTGACCTGCAGTCAGAGCTCGGGGGTAGCAAAGATGCCCCTCGCTCCCCGTGTGACGACCCAACATTTATGGATGTGGTGCATCTCATCCAACAACTGAACGGCTGGGATACCGAGGAGTTGGATCCAGAGAGAAAGCATCTGGCTACCTTTCTTAAGAAAAAGGACACCTTGCCTATGGTTGTCCCTTCTGTGGTTGAGCCCTATAAGGGCACTAACAAAACTCTTTGGAAGCATCCCTTTTCTACGCCGGCAGCGTCTAAGAAATCTGACCAGCTGTATACTATACCCAGGGAAGACCCTTTTTATGGGGAACAACCAGAGGCGGACTCTGTCGTGATTATGCTTCCCACGACCGGTCCAGGTGCCCTTGACACCTTAGCACACAACCTCCAGATAAGGACTCAAAGCAGTTTAACTGTCTGGCCAGGAAGATGTACTCAGCCACACGTTCCATATGCTCCCAAAACTTCCTTGCCTACATGGTTCAATACCAGAACACCACCTGGGACAAGGCAGTGGAGGTGGCCCAAGCCATGCCAGACTGCCCAGGGCAGGTGGAGTTGATGGCTATTCTGAAGTCCAGCTTAGACATCAGTAATCATGTCCTCAGGGCATCCTGTGATACCATGGACTCAGCTGGTAGGGCCACTGCTTCAGCGGTTTGTATCTGCCTGTATTACTGGCTGAGACTGTCTGGGTTCGCCCAGGGCATACAATCCAAGATCATGTATGCCCCCTTTAGAGGGCCAGTTGTGTTTGGTGATGATTCACAGAACATTATCACCCAGTTACAGGAATCTAGGAAAGCTATCAGATCTGCACATATGATGTACAAATCTCAACCAGAACAGCATTTCAAGCAGCCCTGTGAGAGGAATGCTAGACAAAAGCCCAGAGGGCAGGGTTTAAGGGTAAGGCCTCCACTCCTGCTTCTGGAGGTTCAGTTGCTCATGCCATCAGAACCTCCCAGCCTGCACTGTCCCTCCCTGGCACCTCAGCCTGACTCACCCCCCCCCAAAAAAAAAATCCCTGGTTTAGGCCTTAAGGAAGGAGGTGGGGGGTCGGTTTTCCTTGCACACCACAGGGTGGTGTTAGATAACCACTGATTGGTGGGTTCTGCAGCTTATTGAAAGAAGGCACACTCTCAAGTTCACTGAGGTTTCTCCAGACAACCCTCCTATCCAGTCCCATTATTCCCAGGCCCACAGTGCTCTCATCGCAGAGGAAATCTAGGCTCTGCTACTCAAAAGGACCATGGAGCTTGTCCCCCTGGCACAACAAGGTAAAGGGTTTATTCACATTTCTTCCTAGTGCCCAAGAAAATGGGACCTGTGTCCAATCCTAGACCTCAGCCACCTGAGTCAGTATATCGCGTACAAAAAATTCGGAATGGTTACCCTTATAGGTCTGCTTTTGCTGCTCTATCAATGGGATTGGTTATGCTCCCTGGACATGCAGGACACATACCTCCACATTCTGATTTTCCACCCACACAGGAGGTTCCCTCGCTTCTGCTTCCAGGGACATCACTATCAGTTTAGGACTCTGCCTTTTGGCCTGTCCTCGGCACCCAGAGTGTTCACCAAATGCCTCGCAGTAGTGGCTGCAGCTCTCAGGAGGCAGTGGCATAATGTCTTCCCCTACCTTGTCGACTGGCTCCTAACCGCTTCCACCAAGGACCGGCTACTGTGCACCATGCAGGCCACTTTCCACCTGTTTCAGGACCTGGGGATCACCTTAAATCTCCCAGAGTCCTCCCTCTGGCCAAGTCAGCGGCTGCAATTCATAGGGGCAATTCTGGATCAGAGCACCTCCAGGCACTCGTTCGACAGCTCTCCTTGGTTCATCAAGTCCTGGCCATGGCTGTCCTCAGACTCTTAGGGCACATGGTAGCCACCATTGCCATAGCCCCCAAGGCCAGACTACACATGAGTGATCCAGTGGAACCTGAGAGAGTATAATGGGATCAACGATCAGACGACATGGACCAACCAGCCCTGGTGTCTAACCCAGTCAAACAAGCCCTGATCTGGTGGTTGAATTCCTCCAACCTTTCCAGAGGAGCTCGTCTCTGGAAGGAATCCCCCAGGCAGATCCTGACCACGGATTCATCATGTCAAGGCTGAAGAGCTCACCTGGGAGATCACCAGACAACCAGACGCAAGGGTCCTGGGAGCGGCACAAGCTTCATCTCCGCATCAACATTTTGGAGAAGAGGGCAGTTCTATATGCCCTTCAGGCCTTTCAGTCAGTTCTGCTGTCATGACCCCTGTTGATACAAACTGACAACATGTCGGTAGTTTTTTTTTTTAACCAACAAGCAAGGGGGGGGGACTCACTCCTGTCCCCTTTGCAGGGAAGCGATGCGAGTGTGGGCATTGGCAGTGGACCACCACTTGGACTTATCAGCAGTCCACGTCGCGGGCATCCAAAACACCTTAGCCAACAACTTAAGTCGATCTTGGTGCGGGGCCAATGAGTGGGAGCTCCTTCCTTCAGTGGCAGTAGCTCTTTTTGACAGGTGGGGTCATCCAGACCTAGATCTATTTGCCTCCCCATCCAACGCAAAACTACCCAGCTTTTGCTTGCTAGATCCAGGACCTAGTGATTTCTGGCAAGACATGTTGTCCCTCTCCTGAACGGGGAGGTTCCTTTACGCGTTCCCTCCCTTCCCTCTACTTCAGCGGGTCCAGAGAGGATCCTAGTGGCACCTTTCTGGCCATGTCAAATTTGGTGCCTTCTACTTCACCAGCTGGCTGTGGAATCTCCGGTTTCCCTGCCCCTCGAAACGTAAACTTTGACAGATAAGGACCACTTGGCCCACCCAATTTGCCCATTTCCCTACCTAATGAATAAGCTGCAGATCCTAGTTAACCAACAGCCTACTTCTTTCTAATCCCCACCAGAATTGCCTTATGTCTGTCCCATGCATTCTTTTTTTTTTTTTTTTTACTCGTCATACTTTTTCGTGCCACCTGCTGCCATTCCTCAGCCTTGGTCATGGCCCCCTCCGCTCCCACTCCTACATTAGCCGTGATTCCCTGATACCCCCCTGGCTTGCTTCCCCCAGGGTGGGGTTGCGGCACTGGCTCAAGTGCTGCAAAGTCTGGATAGGTCAGGGAGCCGGCCTGGGAGCTCACTGGAGTGGAGGGGCAGGCTTCATCCGGGTGGCAGGTAGCTGAATTTTCCCCCCTTGTATGCCAGGGGTGGGGACATGCAATGACGGCCAGCGTCTGCCCCACCCCACCCCTCAAACTACATTCTGGTGCCAGCTGCTGCAGTGTCCACCGGCTTCCTCCAGGGGTCCGTCAAGCATGGGTCACACTCCCCTCCCTCCCTGGGGAAGGAGAGCAGTCCTTGGGACGCTCAATCCTTTACCCCCGGCTGGCCCTCTGATATCCCAGGTCCATTCCTGAACCCGGTCCCATGCATTCTTGAATTTCCCCCCACTGATTTTGACCCCACGACCTCCTCAGGAAGGCCATTCCATGTGTCCACTACACACACTATGAAAAAAATACTGCCTCACGTTGCCCCTGAGCCCTCTATCTTCAGATTGTGCCCCCTTGTTCTTGCACATCTCTTTTTCTGAAAGATGCTACCCTCTTGGACTTTGTTGATTCCCTTGAAGTACTTTCTACCATGTCTTCCCTCTCCCTCCTTTCCTCAAGTGTATACATATTAAGCTCCTTTAGTCTCTCTTTGTGTGGCTTCTGGTGCAGACCATGCACAATTTTAGTTGCCCTCCTCTGGACTGCCTCCATCCTGTCTATGTCCTTGCTTAGATGGGGTCTCCGGAACTGCATGCAGTACTCCAGATGGGATCTCACCAACTCTCTCTATAGAGGGATAACAACTTCCTGTTTTCTACTGATGATGCCTCTCCCTATACATTCCAGTATCCCCCCAGCTTTCCTTACTGCCTTCTCACATTTCTTGCTTACCTTTAGGTCCTGTGATATGACTACCCCCATGTCCCTTTCCATTTTTGTTGTTGTTAGTAACTCCCTCCCTATTGTGTACTCTTCCCCAGTGTTTTTGTTTCAGACTTGCTCTCCCAGGAACAGGGAACACTGGTCCATCCAGATCTCAGATCTCTGTATCTCCATGCGTTGCTCCTGCAGACCTAACCATCTCCAGATTCGGGATTCGGTTCAGGTTTATCACCTAGAGCAGCGTATGTCCTAGTTACAGCCAGAAAACCCTCTACTAGGGCAAACTACGCTATGAAAGCAGTTCTGTGTTTGGGCCACCACTCTGCATTTAGACCCATTCTTCTGCCCAGTGAACTTGGTGTTAAGAGTACCTTCTCTGTTTATCTGATGTAGGACTCAGCTACTCTTCGCTCGAGACGCGCTTATCTGCCACTTTGGCCTGCCTCATACCTATTAAGGGCAAGGCTGTTGCCCAGCTGGAATTTCCCCGTACTTTCCTATGGGGTATTTTTCACATGAAGCTTCCCATCAGGGATCCTGTCCTGCCAAGAGGATCTTCTTTTTGTTTTAGAAAAGCTCACATTGCGCCCCCCCCCCGCCCCCGGAACCAGCCACAAGTTGTGGGCTGTGCCTTCTGTTGTGGAAAACTTTATTTTTAGTTGGCATTACTTCTGCTTGAAGGATTTCTGAGCTTCAGGTCCTGCGGTGTAAGGAGCCTTATTTAGTTTTTTACATGGACAGGGTATCCTTGAGAACTTATCCTAAGTTTCTTCTGAAGGTGGTATCGGAGTTCACTTTGAATCAGGACATCCACCTTCTGGTGTGTTATCCAGAGTACTCGAACCATGGGGAGGCATTGCTACTCACTCTGGATGTTCACAGGGTGCTTCATTATTACTTGGAGCGCACCTGGTTGTTCGTTCCTTTTGCCCTTCCCCCCCCAACATGACTGGCTCATGTTTCTAAATAGTGCATCCAAATGGTTGGTTAATTGCATTGTTTTTTGCTACCATCAGTATGACAAATGCTTTCCAGGCTCTGATAAGGGTCATTCTACCAGGGGCATGGCTGCTTCCTTTGCCTCACTGAAAAATGTGTCTGCTGCTGACATTTGTGCAGCTGCCACTTGGAGTTGTCTACACTTTTGTGAAGCACTACAGTCTGGACATCGCTTCTCACTGTAGAGCAGGCTTTGGACTTTGCAGTCCTTTAGGGTCTCCTGTCCTGATTTCTTTGGGAGACTTCTACCTCCACTCTTCTGAGTGGGGTCTCTCCTTTACTGTTTGGGACTCTGTCCTAAAGGTGTTACCTGCTGCAGGAGCGAATCTCGAAGTAAGATAGTACAGTTACATAAGAACTTACCATAACAGTAGCTTTTTGAGAGGAGTTCTTGCAGCAGGTACTGTATTTCCCTTCCTTCTTCCCCTGATGGCTGTTTCTCCATCTCAGATACCTTTGTTTTCCTCTATTAGAGGAACCTCCTCGATTATCCACTTTTACTAACTTATTGGGGTCTCTGGCGGGAGAACTGGAGATGGGCTGGGGGACCATACTGTACATGACGAGGTGGGCTGACATCAGGGTTGGTCCCCCGCTGGATACTGCTAGCTAGAAGTTTTCTGTGGGGTCCTGGCGCCTGGTGGCTTAGTCCTAAAGGTGTTACCTGCTGCAAGAGCTCCTCTTGAAGATCTACTGTTAGGGTAAGTTCTTACGTAACTGTACTTTTCGCTTTCTAAGAGTTCCAGGGTGTGTTTCTCAACATCCCAGTCCATCCATCCCACCACTGGTACCTCTGGTTCTGAGCAGAAGGGGACTTGTACCAGTTCCAGATTGTGCCCTTTGCCCTCTCTTTGGCACCCAGGGTCATCAGGAAGTGCATGGCAGTGGTGGCAGCAGCATACCTTTGGCGCTTAGAGGTCAGTGTATTATCTGGATGACTGGCTGTTAACTGGTCCATTCAGAGAGGCCATGGAGAAGTGCAGAGATCTAGCTCTCCTGACTTGCCAAGACTTGGGTCTGTTGTCAACCTGGACAAGTCCATACTGGTATCGACGCAGGCCATTAAGTTCATCGGACAGAACTAGACTCCCTGCGGGCCATGGCCTGCGTCCCTGTGGAACAGGCACTGAATCTTAACCTCCTTCACCCAGTCATTTCAGGTTGTTCTCCCACACCCTGCCTGGGATTTCCTGATGCTGCTGTGATGCATAGTGTCCTGCACCAGCATGATTCATTGGGTCTGCTGGCAGATGCTCCACTTCCTGTAGGAGTTGGGCTATCAGTGGTCCCAGTGCCTAGGACACTTGGAACAGCTGGTCTCTGTGACCCAGCCGATGTGGGGTATCATCCAGAACACCTAGAGGAAGGAATCCCATTTGTCTGCCCAGAACTGACTGTCACATTCATGACGGATGCCTCTCTGGAGTGGGGAGCACACTGTGGAGACCACAGAGCCAACAGACTCTGGTCACCCTGAGAGTCACATCACCACATAAACCTGCTGAAACTCTGTGCAGTATGTCTTGTGCTGATGACATTCGCTCTTCTAGTCAGGGGTCAGGTCATGCAGGTCCAGATGGACAGCACCACAGCCATATTCTACTTGAACAGGCAGGGCAGAACTCTCTCCCTTTGTTGGGAGGCTCTCTGCAGCTGGTCCCTCATGCGCAGCCTGGGTGCAGTTCTGTTGGTGATTCTTGTCGTGGGAGAGAACAGTCAGTTGGTGGACATTCTCAGGTGAATAGGAGAAACACTGCATAAGTGGTCCCTGAGTCAGGAGATTGTGAACCACCTGTTCTCCTTGTGGGGCACTCCTTTGGTGGACCTATTTGCCCCCTAGGAGAATGCCAAACTGAGGCTGTTTTGTACTTGTCCCCTACAGTCCAGGACATTGTTGAGGGATGCCTTTATGAGGCCCCAGACCACAGGCCTTATATAAGTTTTCCTTCCCTTCCCCTTGATCCACAAAGTGGTGGCCAAGGACTGAAAGGACAAGGCATGGATGATTGTAATAGTTGCAGACTGGCCAAGGCAGTTCTGGTACCCTGAGTTTCTCAGCAGCAGATTTCCATGGTGACTACCTCTCCACCCGGATCTGTTGACCACACTTCAGGGTACATCCTTCACCTGCAGTCCTTGCACGTTACGGCCTGGTTCCTGAGCAGCTAGAGTTCCAGGCCTTAGGTTGCTCGGATGATGTGTTCCACATTGTGGGGGCCTTCTGAAAAGAGTCTACTAGCAGATGCAGTGTCTTTAAATGGAAAAGATTTTCCATTTGGTGGCAGGGCAAGTAGCTTGATCCCCTTATCTACCATATGGCTAGTATCCTGGACTGCTGCTGGTCCTTCTGTCAGGTGGGACTGTGAGTGTGACCTTTAAGGTGCAGCTGGGAGCCATCTCTACCTACTGGTCATGGGCTAGTAAGCAGGTGGTGGCCCAGGAGAAGGTGGTTAAGTGCTTTTTCAAGTGCATGGATGTCGCTATCCAGGCTGTGCTGTCTCCTCTGGTGTGTCAACCACCTCCACCATGGAACCTACTGATGGTGTTGGCTGTGTTCATGGGCAAGCCTTACAAGCCAATGCACAAGTGTGAGATGTTCCACTTGTAGTGGAAGACAGCCTTCCTGGTGGCCATTCTATCACCCAGATGGATCAGGGTGCTTCAGGCGCTCTCAGTGGAATCTCTCTGTCTGGTCTTCTGCAGAAACCGTCATCCTTCACCCCAACCCTTACTCGCTAGTAAGACCCCCACCTGGAGTACCGTTTCCAGTACTGGAGACCACATCCCAGGAAGGACATGGACAGAGTAGAAGTGGTCCAGAAGAGGGCTTTCAAAATGGTACAGGTTCTGTATCAGAAGCCCTACGAGGAGAGGCTAAAGGAGCTCTGTATGTACTTCCTGGAAGAGAAGAAAGAGGGGATATGATATAGACCTTTAAATACCTCATAAAGGTTAATAAGGTACAGGAGGGGAATATTTTTCAGAACAAAAGGTGCTCTAGAGGACAGGACCCAAGGCAGCATGGATTCACAGCGGGAAGGTCATGTCAGATGACTCTAATAGATTTTTTTAATTGGGTGACCAAAGTAGTAGACCAGGGAGGGGCTGTGGATATGACCTACCTAGACTTTAGCCCCACACAAAAGATTAATGAACAAGTTAGCCAGCCTGGGAGTGGGTCTCAGGGTGGTAACCTGGGTAAAAAATTAGCTGGACAATAGGACGCAGAGGGTGATAGTAAACTGAGTTCACTCTGAAGTGAGGGGTGTTGCTAGTGGGGTACCGCAGGGTTCAGTACTAGGACTGGTTCTCTTTAATGTCTTTATAGGTGACATTGTGGAGGGACTGGAAGGAAAAGTATGCCCCTCTGTAGATGACGCAAAGATCTGCAACAGGGTTGATACACGGAGGGGTGGTGGAAAGGATCAGAAGGGACTTGGCAAGGTTGGAAGAATGGTCAAAAATATGGCAGCTTACATTCAGTGCCAAGAAGTGCAAAGTAATGCACCTGAGAAACAAAAACCCAAGGGAAGAGTACACAATGTTTTTTTGGGGGGACCGCGGGGAGATATTAATGACAACAAAAATGGAAAGGGACCTGGGTATAGTAATATCAGATGACCTAAAGGTAGGCAAGCAATGGGACAAGGCAGTAAGGAGGGCTGGGGGGATACTTGGCTGCATAGGGAGAGACATCACCAGTAGAAAACAGGAAGTTGTTATCCCTCTGTACAGACAGTTGGTGAGACCCCATCTGGAATACTGCGTGCAGTTCTGGAGACCCTATCTCCGCAAGGACATAGACAGGATGGAGGCAGTCCAAAGCAGGGCAACTAAAATGGTGCAGGGTCTGCACCAGAAGCCATATGAAGAGAGACTAAAGAAGCTTACTTAATATGTATGTATACCCTCAAGGAAAGGAGGGGGGGGGGGTCATGATAAAAACTTTCAAGTACCTCAAGGGAATCAACAAAGTCAAAGGAGGTAGCATCTTTCAGAAAAAGAGATGTGCAAGAACAAAGGGGCATAATATGAAGATAGAGGGGGGATGACTCGAAGGCAACGTGAAGACGTATTTTTTTCATGGAGATGGTGGTGGATGCATAGAATGGCCTTCCTGAAGTGGTCCTGGGGTCAGAAACAGTGGGGGAATTTAAGAATGCATGGGACAGACATAAGGCAATTCTAGTGGGAGGTAGGTGGAAGTAGGCTGTTTAAAACTAGGATCTGAAGCTTATCCGATAGGTAAGGGAATGGGCAGACTGGGTGGGCCAAGCTGTCCTTATCTGCTATCAGAGTCTGTGTTTCTAGAACAAGGGGACAAGCTATGAAGCTGGGGGCCGGGGGGTATATTCAGGAGGGATGCGACAAAGTATTTCTTCACAGAAAGGTTGGTGGATTCCTGGAATAGTTTCCAGCTGAGGTTGTGGGGGTTCAAAAATGCCTGCGATAGGCCCAAGGGAATTGTTAGGGATAAGGGAAAAAGACAGCACTGTAGATCAAGTGGGTCTGCATCAAAAATAAATGTAGGAAAAAATTGGGCAGACTGGGTGGGCCAAGCAGCCCTTATCTGCCATCAGATTCTGTGTTTCTACCGGAGTCCCTCCAGAATCACCTTAACCAGCTGACTGACTTTCCGGTATACGTTTCTAACCCATTTTTTAGAGGCTGACCACAGGCTCCATACCCTGGAGGGTGTTCTGTTTTGTAGTGCACATAGGTGAAGTTTAGGGAGAGATTCGCCAGCTGTTGTCACGCTGAAGCCGTGTCTGTCAGATCAACAGCAAAGTAGCTGATTGGCAGGTGGATCACATCCTGCATTGACCTCTGCTATAGTTTGGCTGGTAGGGAGCCTTCTTTAGGGCTTGAAGCTTATTCTACCAGATACACTATTGCCTCAGTGGCGACTTTCAGGGACATTCCCTATCCAGAAAATCTGTAGGGCTACTACCTGGAAGTCCGTACACACCTTCATTTCCTGCTACAGCATCAGTCTTGAGTCATACCGAGATGCTGGTTTTGGGACCTTGCTTCTTCAATCTCTCTTTGCCAGGTAGGGGTGCACACCATGCCCTCTTGTTCTGGAGCACTAAGGAGAACTGCTAGGAGTCTGCCTGAGTGTGGATAATTACCTTATAAAATGGCAAGAAAAACAATCTAGAAATCTCATTGGCCAAGAGAAGTCCGCTGACCATACATTAAATCTCTGTAAACATACTGTCATCCTGGTCCTACACCACATCACACAATGATCAAATCAGTCGTTCAACCAGAACTGATCTTCCACCACAAACATGGCTGCTACTTCTACACTGTAAAAACCTTCAGCTGGGCCCTTAAAAAAAAACTACCTTAAATAAAAAATAAAACAGATTAAATTAAATGTTGTTTCCCTGATTATCACACTCTCCTTGCACACACAAACAAATTAGAAACATTAAGTGTTGTTTATAATTTTCATTACAACTGTTTCTTTGCTGACAATAAAAAAAAAAACTCTATCTTTACCTGATCATCAGGTAAATCTCTTCTACTTGCCATGACAGTGATATAATTGATTTTCTGGCTCTGAAAGAGGCATTTGTTGTATGTGTGCAGTATGTTGGGAGAGCAACATTCTGCCAGTGGAACTGAGCAGAATTTTGAATCCCTGTAGTCCATGGTAAACATTCCATATCTTGAATGTGGGGAAAACGGGGAAAAAAAACAGGATGAAGAAAGTAGGCAATAATACTTCATAAACAAAGAGAAAAGGTGGGAAGACACAGTTACATAGGCAGAGGAAGGTCCAAACTGCTCATGTACATTCCTGAAGTTCATAAAAGCATGTAAATTTGATTCACATATGGGTGTTTTCAGGTAAAATCTATCATCCCCCCCCACCACCACCACCAAGAAAAAGGCAACCTGGCAGGTTTAAAGTTTTAAACACATGTCCATGAAGAGACAGTACTTGTATTGATTTGAATTGCAAGGTAACATGTTTTTTTCTTGCTAACCTTTCACTTCAATCCTATAGCAGTTTTCCCCTTGAGTACTAGACCAAGATACACAAGTGAAAAATGAAAATAGAGAATGTTGCCTTCAGTGGAACTATATTACTACAGTGTAATGAAAATAATAAAGTTTTAAACACTGCTTATTTTTATTTTCAACTAATACTTCTAATAAATATTTTTACTGTGAAGTACTAGTTACTCTGTTGCTAAAATATGCTGTTTATGCATTAATAGGGACTACTTTTTTCAGTTTTTAAAAGTTTGAGTTAATTTATTGTACACTTGTTTGAAAATAGTAAAACAGTTTTAATCCTTATCAGAATGACTCAGACTAATTCTTTTATGATGGTGGCACATTTTATAAGTGTGATAAGCCACTCCAGGGTGTGCATTAAAGGATTTTAGAAAATGGGCTTAAGAATTTAGAGAATCTCATTGGCTGGCAGGGGAACATTAACTTACGGTGAGAGCCCTGTAAGTTAAAAGTCCTGGCCATGCCAACCCAGGGAACTATCAAGGTGCATAGCCTCTTCTGTCATTGGCTAAAGCACCTCTTGCTTGATCATTGGCCAAAAGCACCCAAATGAATTCAAAATTGCTGCCATTGTTTTCTCTCAGCGAGAGATGCTGTCTACTTGCCCTCCCTAATTTACTGTTATCTGCCAGACTAACCCATACACCGACATCTGCTGGGTTCACTAGTCGCTACATTAAAGAATTAACAAAAATGTAACCTATTGTAGCCTCACATTTTAAAATGAAAAGTAAGCCCTGCCTCACTCTGACCGGCTTCTCATAGCCATGGTCAGCAGCGTGTTTCTCAAACCGCATTGAACGCAGCTGTGTCACACAGATTATCCTTTTCGATCGCCTGCCTGCTGTCTCACCAGTGACCCTAGCCAGAAGCCCAGTTCCCTCCCGCTCATTTCCCTGATCCTCCTTAAACACACAGTACCATCTTCTGTCCTGGGTAAGGACAACTTTTCAGATAATTTAAAGAAACTTATACATTTTGTGTTACTGCAACGCCGGTCCCAATGTGACGTACCATTCAACTCCTGGCAAGATCCGCACACCTAACAGCCACAGTTCCAGTCATAAAAAAATTACACATACAGCACAAAACTGTTTCTCTTTTGGGGATATAACAGGAAGGGAGGCGGTAGGGAACGGGAAACTTTACGACAGCTTCTAGGTATTGTCCGGCGATTGAGGGGGGGGGGACTAGGAAAGAATGTCTCTCTGTGGGCTGGGGGGCGTAACAGAAGATAGAACAACAGCACAAAACCTTCCTTTTGGAGGGTATGTAGTGCCCCAGAGCAATTGGGGGCACCAAAGAAAATAGTGGAATTGGGGGCAGCACAGAAAACAGGGTTCCCCCAGAGATATGAATAGCCATACAGTTATGGGGACCCAGGCAGCTTAATGGGAAACCCTTGAAAAGCTTAGGGGACCCTCTGAAGCACAGAACAGGCCCCTGTCCAGCAGAAAGTCCTAGCAGTCTAAATTCAGGGTTTTAATAATAATAATTTTATTTGTACTGCACCTTTCTACAACCAAGGCACCTAACAATAGTTCAAAAAAACACCTAAAAAAAATGCAGATACACATAAATGCTTATAAAATTCAATAACAAAACAGAATCATTCAGGATAGGCTTGGCTCCATAAATGTGTTTTAGGATCCTGTTTAAATCCTTCCACGGTAGTGCGCTCCTGTAACTGACTGGGTAGAGAATTCCAAGGGCTGGGGCCTTGGAATCTCCAGCAACCCCTTCTCAGCCAAGTGGAGCGATCTCCTCAGGCAGTAAGGAACCAGAAGCCCTTTCATGTAGCTGGACCCTGTCTATGTAGGGCTTTATAAGTCAGAAGTCCGACTTTAAAGGTGTTCCACCACCGCACCGGCAGCCAGTGCAGTTCGCACAGCGCTGGAGAGATATGACAGGACCAAGGAGTCCCCATCAATAACTGGACTGCAGCGTTCTGCACTAGCTGCAGGTGGCGGATATCCACCCCAGGAAGCCCTAGTTAAAGGGAGTTGCAGGAATCGAAGCATGAGGACACAAAGACGTGGACCATCATAGGGAAATCACCAGATGGAACAAGGTGTTTAACTCTGGAGATGTTCCTCAGATGGTAGATGGAGGATTTGACTACTACTGACACCTGCAATCACAGTGTCAGCCCTTCATCAAAAATCACCCCTAGGTTTCGCACCCATTCAGAGGTAGGGAGTGGTAAGCCCCCAAGAAAAAGTCCCGAAGGCAAACCTGCCGCCAACCCCTCTATCCAGCACCCTGGGTTCATGACCAGCACCTCAGTCTTTTCCAAGTTCAGCCTCAGCCAGCTCAAATTCATCCTGTCCTGGATTTCAGTGAGGCAGTTGTTAAATACTGAGACAGCTCTATCCTGGTCAGGTGTAAAAGAAAGGTAGAGCTGGGTATCATCAACGTAGCAGTGAAAGCTCAGCCCATACCTTCTTACAATGTCTCCAAGGGGAAGCATCTACACTGCGAACAACATGGGGGACAACACTGATCCCTGAGGAACCCCACATGATAGAGAGACTAGATCAGAGGAATAAATCCCCGATCCCACCTTCTGAGTTCTGCTGGTGAGGAAAGATGTAACCCACCTGATGACTGTACCAGACAGGCCACAGATGAACCTCAGGTGACCAAGAAGAACCCCATGGTCCACAGTGTCAGATGCTGATGAGAGATCTAGAAGAACCAAGATGGAACGTTTTTTCTGATCCCTAGCCATCAGGAGATCATTGAGCACCCAAACCAGTGCCGTCTCAGTACTGTGCCTCTTTCAAAAACTGGATTGGAGGGGTTCGTAGATGTCCTAGATGGTCAGATGGTTCTCCACTTGTAGGGACACTACTTTCTTAATCACCTTCCCTACAAAGGGAAGGTTAGAGATTGGTCTGTAGTTTGCGGGGCAGTCAGGGAGCTAGGAAACTCACCTGTCTCCAAGGAGCACCAGACTATCCGTGCTAGGACTGGGCCAATGGTGTCACTGTAGCCCATAATCAGGGCAGTTGGTCACGGGTCCAAACTACAGCTTGTAGTGCGCATACCCTGGACAATCCGTTTGACCTCCATGAACTCCGGCCGGTCAAAGGTACTCCAGGAAAACTGAGGGACAGTGACCGAGCGCCGATCCAAAGTATCACCCATAGAGTGTGCTGGTTGGAGCTCTGCCCTGATGTCGGCCACCTTAGCTGCAAAGAATTGAGCAAGCTTTAAAAGAAAGCTATTTTTTTTTCTTTTTCCTTTGTTCTCCCTTCGCTCTGCCCAAGACTGACACCTAGTCAGCTAAGGCCAAGCCAGTTTGGCCACATTCCTGTCCCAGCCAGGGAGAGGTAAGCTAGGCTGAGCCCTTTCAGCCAATCCCTGTGGTCAGTGTAGATTCAGACTTGGAAACTTTTTCTAAGGCCACTGACCCAGCCTCAGGGGGCTGACCTCTGGACAAGGGAACCAATCCCCTGGCAGATAGCCAGGACCTCCACAGCCTAGAGGAGGCTCTGCATAGGCTGGAGAGAGCAGAAAGAGTTTGACCAGAGACAGTGAAGGACTGCTGGGCAATGGATGTCAGCTTCCTTTTTAGAAGGTTGAAGTGGATCCCTAGGCCCCTTTAGTGTAACTCTCCTCCAGAAAATCTCCAGTAGTAGCCTCGGTCGGTTTTCTGCAGAAATTTGCTGTCTATTCTGGTCCCCCAGTGCGTCAAGTCAGTCTGTTTGGCTGGGAAACAGACCTAGTGAATCTTTCATGCAGCAGTTGCCAGCAGAAGAGGCCTTATCACTCCTTCGTGGTTGTGCATTCCCCAGGGTACAGAAATCCTTGTTGAAATCCAGGGGGTTCCTGCACACACACCTCATCTAGGGTTCCTCCGGTGCCTTTTCCTTGACCCAGGGAAGGTCCCCAGAAAGCCCAGCATCACCTGCACCCATCTCCGACACCCACCAACCCCAAGTCTTCGCCATGACATCCCAGGTTCGAGTTACTGGTCGTAAGTGGTAGCCAGCTAGTAACTAGGGCCCACCAAAGTGAGTCTGGGTAGGAGCCGCCATGGCTGTAGCTTGAGGGACTTCAGTCGTCCGCTGAACTCTGAGTCATGTTGCCCATTCTCTCGCATAGACGACGTCCCAAAATGGAAATAGTACTGGTGGCATATACTAAGGCCTCACTGAGGATTGCCAGGCTCTGTGTCTCATCCCCCGAGGTGGCGTAAGTACTGGTGACCCATGCAAGAGGCCACACCGAGGGTCACCACGCTTATGAGTGTGCCATCCATAGGTGTCTCGTGTACCAGTGGCTCATGAAGAGGTTGCACCGAAGACTTCCAGATTCTGAAGCTACAGGGGTGAGGTGGTAAGGGTTCGGGGACCTACCCAGAGGTCCAGCGGTTCATTGCACCCAGCATCCTTTCCTCAACTGGATATCACCTGCCCTCCTGCCTGAGGCCACCATAGCTGACAACTCCAGATAAGGGTTTTCACTTACAACCAGGCTTCAACACTCTTCCTTGACCAGGTCCTTCACCTTTGACTTTGCCTTAGTGACACCAGGAGTCGCCTTCTTCCCAGGGCCAGGAGGCCTACAGTGCTTTCCTCTGTTTCTGGTTCACTGGGGAATGCCCCATTTTATGGCCTTTATAGGAAGCACTTCCTTGGGTTCACACCCAGCGGTCAGCCAACCAAGCTACTAGAAACCCAAGCTTGGTGCATCGGATTGCTACATCCTTAGGACTTGAATGACCTGAACTTTTGCATGACATTAGTGCGGCCAGTCTGTGGCCCCGGTAATCTTATTCATTCTTTCTCTTGTGTGATAGTGAATGCTAAATATTTTTCTGTGTTCTCCAACTATTGCTAATAAACCTTGCGTCTTGGTTGTAGAGTATGCCTCCAGCCTCTCCTTCTAGATTTAACTGGCATCACCCTTAACTATAAGGGTATGAACCACCACAGCTCGTTCACCACAGGTACAACACAGAGAAAGGCAGGAAGAAATGAGGAAACTTCACAGCAACCTCCATGTATTCTTCTGGAGATGATGGTGCTGGGGGGCAGAACTAGAAAAGATTGGTTCTCTGCGGTGGGAGGGGTAGGCAATCCAGCTGGAACAGTCATAAACTGAGGGTACTACTTTATAAGATAAACACTTATACCTCATTCTTAACTGTATTTTGCAAATGCTTTTTAAATTTCTTGAATCTCATCTAAAAATGCTACTGGAAGCCCATTTTCTTAGTGCAATAATACCCTCCAGGGTGGGTGGTATGGGCAATACCAGACCTTCCAGGGGCTGTAAGGCAGGCTCTCTGCCTGTGGCATCAAGCCTCATTATGCTCCTGGGCCCAATACTGTCCACACTATTGGGTATTCTTGCTTGTGTAATGCACTTCCCAAGGGCATAAAGACACTTGGCCTTCGGCCTCATGCCTTAGCATGCCCCTGGGGTGTGCATTAAAATCTTTAAATACACACCCTGTCATGGCATATTATTTACATATCCACACCCCTAGAAAAATAGGTTACTCTCCTGTAACTAGTTGTAGAGGTGGTATATGGTTCACATCCACACAACCCACCTGGCCTCCCCAGGCTAGTGGCATGTAGATCCTTACTTCCAGTGTGCATGATCTGACGTCACGGGGTGGAGTCGGGGAATATGCTGCCTGGGTGGTTGGAGGTTAGCTTGAAGGTGTTTGGTAAATCAGACTGTTCCACTGGAACTGCCACAGTGTAGATGGGTCTTGCCTCGCAATGAGCCTTGAGTCAATGTGCCTGTACTTTAACTTGTAAATAAATTCTCTGATTGTCTAAAATGAAACACTTTCATGGTAGAACTTATAAAGAGCATCTTGGTACACCGTCCTAGCAGTTCTTGAAATGGTAAATAAATAATGTGGTGAGGAAGAGGCTGATCAGGTGGCGCTCTGTTACAGCTGATAACTGTTCACTGTCTCTCCACCTACGTTTGGCTGTTGTGAGCCTGTGATCAGAGAATAATGGAATCTTTCTGAGATTCTGAACTACATCTATTTTTCATTATAGAGATATCTGTCGTCAGTGTGTTCATCAGAAGAGTCTCTTGTAATGATACTGAGGTTGTGTTTTCAATTAATTCTCCCAAATACATGAGGCTGCACATCTCATTTTTGGGAATGCAGCTGACCTTTACAAGTTCCAACTTTGAAACTGATTATGTAAAACATCAATTTATGCAGCTGGAGTTGATGAATCCAATTACTAAGGATGGTCAGTTGAAAAATATTCATTGTCCCCAGATAACTTGGTGAAAATTGTCTGCTTAGCAAAGGCCTGATAGCAGATTTATTTCTACTGCACTGTACTACCTTTTATGATGTTTCTTTGATACAGATGAGAATGCAGAGGATTGCTGTTTTAATGTTTTGGTTACTGTTTTGCCACTTCGTTCTTTGGGCCTAATTAATACTCTTGTAATTAAAATTCGGACAGGGTTTATCCAATGACTGCAGAATTGGCTAGAAAATGCGGTGCAGTCTGTTTTGAAACTGTGCAGAAGATCAAACTTGCGTCATTCTAAAAATGCAGTGAGTCGATCCAGTCCCTGGAGAGTAGTAACAGTCTCTAGGAGGAACTAACACAGTGAGAAACAGTGTGTGATTTTAAAGAGGCAACCTCCTATTCCTGTAGCTGTGCTTGGATTTAACCTTTTAAGCACCTAGATGTATCATGCACCTATGTGAAGAGGAATTATTGCCCACTTAAAACAGCGGTATTTGTTAGTTGGGGGAAAAAAATGTTATCAAGTTATTTTTTAGTAAAAATCTTTCTAGTGACATGGGTATGATTCACTTATCCACACTCTTACAGCTCCATTGGAATGCTGTTAACTGGAACGTCTTTAAACCAAGCTCCTTCCACCAGCTCGAGGCGGGGTGGTATATCCCCTGACTCCACCCCATGATGTCAGATCTTTCTTTCCACTGCAAGAATTGGTCACCTCCTTCCCGCTCCCCTTAGATCTTTGTGCCATAGATGTACCTTTCCTTTGAAGTTTTCAAAGTTCATTGTTTGTAGTTTTGCACTTCTTTTGGCTCCGTCTCTGTCCAGACCAGCGAAGGAACACAAGAAATTGAGATTCAGATTATGTGTTCAAGAAAATGTCGGTCACCGATCCACCCGACATATGCGCTGGTGCTACAAGGAGGAGTTCTAGCGCCAGTGGGCCACCACAAGGCAGCGCATGGTTCTACCCCAAGGACCCCAGCTTCCCTGGCAGCTGCCTTTGGTTTCTCCCATCAGTCCCAGTTACGCAGGTGCTCCCCACATCTGCTTCTCTGCCGATTACAGTGGAACCACCACCAGTCAGCGTTCCGACCATGGAGGCTGGCTGTTCGGTCATCAACTTGCCAAGCCAGTTGTCGGTGAGGATTACGCCAAGTGAGGTTTCTCGGGAGGTCTGTGGCAAACAACGACCGAGGGTCATCTTCGAGGAGTCAATCAGATGACTTGGATTAGGAGTCCATGGCCTCCTCAGGGATTTAGCTCTTCAGCCGTGGCTTAGTCAAGGAACCTTCCACCAACCTTGGGCTGGTTTCCTTCGGTGGGCTGCTCCAACGTACCAGAGTCCAATTTCAATTCCATTAGAGCCAGTCCAGAAAAGGGCTAAATACTCTGTTGTGTACATTTTGGACTGGGATGAATCCCCGGGGAGTTGCCTTGCCAGTGACTGCACCATATTGGGACCAGCCCTGAAGCTTTGGCAGCATCCAGCCTGGCACCCTCAGCCTACATGGTCCACAAGTATGCAGTCCCTATGGGCTCCCTTTTTTGGGTTATTGGACCACCCTTCGGCCGAGGGGCTGGTCACAGACTCAGTGTTCCATAAATGCGGACACCAGGGGGACTTGGACAAGCCTCTTGACAAGGAGTCTCGTTAACGGTGACTGCTGCAAAAGAAAGTGTACGCTGTGGCCACTCTGGACCTCAGTTGTGCTAACTATGGTCATTCCCTGATGGGAATCTTTGATGTGGTCCTCCCCACTTCCATCCAGAGCAGTAAATGACAGCGTAACTCATCAGAGACCATGGTCATTCACTGGCTCAACACCAGTTCCAGACCGCCTTGGACATGGACGACTCCTACACCCGTGCAGTGGGCAGCACTGTCTCTGTGTCACAGGGCTTGGCTGCATTTGTCCACCACCATGGTGATACACACAGATACATACGTACATGGACTGTGATGGCAGTTAAAGGCCACTGGATACCCAACAGAAGTTGGCTGATTTCCTTTTCCTAGACACTGACCTCTTTGGCTCTGGGGTGAAGGGCATCTCTCTCGTATTGAGAAGTCCAGTAACATCCTTGACACTGTGACTTCATCCCAGAAGGACTAGAAGAAAAAGCCTAAGAAGCTGGCTTTTCACTACTGGTCCTTTCAGTCACAGCCTCCTCGGCAGCAGCCCCAGCAGCGACAGTTTCAAGCCTAATACGCCAAGCAAAAGTCCAGGGTCCAAGGTTCAAAAAAAGGGGAGGGGGCCCACCCATCAGTGCAGTGGTTGAATTTCCGCTTGCAATGCTTGCAACTTGGGTTTGGGAGCAGACCCGGGTACCAGAGCACTGGCCAGGGAAGGATGTCTGAGCGTCCAATGGATTGTTGGCTCCTTCAGGGGAAGGGGGGCACACTGGCTTGTGAGTGGTCTGCTCTCTGGCAAGAAGAGGTAGCATGGCCCTGATGCCCACAACAGTAGGGGGAGTGTGATGGACACCGGCATAAGCCATGGTGTCGTGGCATGTCACGCCCGGCGAGGGTGTACATTAGAAAATGCCTCTCCCTGTGCAACACCGACATGAGGGCCCGAGAAGGTCCTCACCTGTCTGCAGCTGCAGTACCACTGGAGATCCTGAGACAGACTTGATCTTCTCTGGGGTGGAAGTTAAGTGGGAGCCTCCCCCATTGTGTCCTCATCTGGGGGTATGCCATAACTCCATGGGTGGGGGGTGTCCCTGGAGGAGAGATGGCCAGAGCAGGAGAGTCGGGTGACAGTGCTGGGAAGGCTCTGGCAGCAGCCCAATGATGGGTTGGGGGGTGTTATCTCTCCACCTGTCCTGTTCCAGACTGCTGTCTCAGTTGCATGCTGGATACATCATTTCTTGCCATGCTGGTCCAGTATCACAATGTAGAAGTGGGTATTGGACACAATGGGCAAAGGACTGTCTCTAGACTTTGAGGCTCTCCTGCCCTACCACCATCAGCATGCGCCTCAGGAGTCTGGAGTGTCTCAGGACATGCTCCCCGGGAGGATATTGCTCAGCTCCTTGTGTAAGGGGCAGTAGCCCATGTCCTGGACACACTGGCCAGTCAGAGTTGTGTCCAGGTACTTCCTGGTCCTGAAATGGACAAGGGTGAGGGGGCTGGCATCCCAAACTACATCTACACAGTCTCAACCAGTACATGCTGAAGTGCAAGTTCCGGATGGTCACTATGAGCCAGATCATACCATCCCTGGAGTAGAACATGTGGTTTTGCTCCCTGGACCTCCAGGGTGCATTCTTCCACATTCCCATCTGTTGGTCCCGCTACTGGTATTTCCGTTTCTGAGCAGATGGGGTCTTGTACCAGTTCCTGGTCACGCCCTTTGGCTTCTAGTCAGATAGATATTTTTATTTGTAGAGCACCTAATTCCTGTGACTCTGGGTGCTAAACAGTAAAAACACAGTTCAATATTTTAAAATCACCAAACCTACATAATATCAATGTAAATACAAAATGTTATTCTATCAAAATCACATTATAAAAGCTAATTCAAACAGGAACGTTTTCAGTCCCCTTTTAAAGGCTTCTGCCAATGGGGCCCCCTCAGGTAATCAGGCAAGGAGTTCCACAGGGTTGGTGCAACCACTGCAAATGCTGTATCTCCTGAGTGTTGCAACCTCCCCTGGGAACCCCCAGGAGGTCCCCCTTGGTGGAACGGAGCATCTGGGCTGGATGGTAAGGATCAAGGAGATCTTGCAGATAGGCAGGACCCCCCCTCATACAATGTCTTACAGGTAGGGAGCCCAATCTTGAAGACAATCCCCCACCTGACCAGCAGTCAGTGCAGTCAACAGAGGACCGGGGTAATATGCTCATCATACCTCTTTACCCTGGTCAGTAGTCTTGCTGCCTTGTTCTGCACCAGCTACAGACTGTGGAGGTTGCCTCCAGATAACCCAAAGTACAGGGCATTACAGTAATCCAGCCTGGAAGTTACGAAAGCATGTACGAGTGTAAGCAGGTCCTCAGGAGGAAACAGGGAATCGGGAAATGTTCCTGAGTTGAAAAAAACACTTTTGACCAAGGCTGACACCTGTGTGTCAAGTGTCAGACTGTCGTCCAGGATCACACCCAAATCCTTCACTTGTCTAGAAGGGACAAGGGGAATGCCCACAATACTAGCTTAGGGAACACTCCCCCCCCCCCCCCAATCCCTCCTTCTCCACGATGACCCGGCTCCACCACTAGTACCTCAGTCTTTTCTTGATTGATTTTAAGCCAGTTTTGAGTCATCCACACCTGGATTTCCCAGAGGCTGTTGTTAAATACAGGATCCGACACCTGGACATCAGGTGCACAGGACAAGTACAGTTGGGTATCATCTGCATAGCAGTGAAAACCCAACTCGTACCACCTGATAATGTGCCCCCAGTGGCAGCATGTACACTGTGAACAACAAGGGCGACAAGACCGACCCCTGTGGCACTCCACAGTTCAGAGGCTTCAGGCTAGATGAGACAAGTTCCATTTTCACCGTCTGCACTCTGTCCGTCAGGTATGACCTGAACTAGCGGATGACATTGCCGGACAGGCCACACCAGAAACGCAGGTGGTCAAACAGCACCTCGTGGTCCATGGCGTCAAATGCCACAGCGAGGTCCAGAAGAACCAAGATGGTACAAGCTCTCCTGTCCCTCACCATCAGGCGATCATTAAGCGCCCTTACCAGGGCAGTCTCCGTACTATGCCCTTCCCAGAACCCAGACTGAATAGGCTCATAGGTAGATCAAGATACGAGGTATCTCTCAAGCTGAATGGCCACCACTTTCTCTCTAACCTTCCCTAAAAATGGGAGGTTTGAGACAGGCCTGTAGTTGCAGAGGCAGTCCGGGTCCAAAGAGGGCTTCTTTAAAAGGGGTTTAACCAGAGCCTCTTTTAAGGACACTGGAAAGATCCCGCTCCTCAATGAACTCCAGACAACCTCAACAGTCACAGGTCCCATCGGGTCCAAACATCCAACCACAAGGCGGGTTGGATCTGGGTCCAGATAACAATGTGTAGGTCTCAGCTTTGAGATTATCCCCATCACCTTTTCCACCCCAACTAGCTCAAACTCATCCCAGACAGGAGGAGTGTTTTGGCAGAACTCAGGCCAGACACTGCATCTCTTTTGAGTGATACTCGAGGAGACCCCATCCGTGATAGAGGACACCTTGTCAGCGAAGAACAGAGCCAACTCCTTGCACCTAGTGCTAGAATCTGCTCCTCCCACATGGAGACGGACAGGATGTAAAAGTCTGTCAGCCATACAGAAGAGCTGAGCTGGTCTGTTCCCCACCACAGCAATCTCCCTAGACAACAACTCTGCCTTCTTTCGGGAGATTGCCCCTTGATAGTCAACATAATATGACCTCAGGGCCAGGTTTGTCCTCCATCCAGCCTGATCTCCTCCAGCATCTCTCTAACCTCTGCCCCTTAGTCTTTAAACTCTGGAGTTCCTCATTGGACCAAAGGGATCTCCAGCGAGTATGCAAGGGGCGGACATGAAAGGGTGCGATGGAGTCTGAAGGCTGCAGTCACCGCCCCATTATCGGCTGCCACTGCTTCCTGTGGTCCCACACATAAGCATCCCCCACTCTCGATAGGTCCAGCACTGCCAACAGTCTCATAGAGGAAACTCATAACGGGCGGTACCCGACCATCTCCACAGGGGCCGGACCATCGGGGAGGCACTAAACGTGAACCCCATGGTGCTGTGATCTGACCAAACCACTGGATCAACATGAAGGTCAATAATGTTAAGACTCATTGAAAAAACTAAGTCCTAATTTGTGACCGCCCAAGTGTGTTGCCGATGTTACATGTTGTGTCAGGCCCAAGGCCTCCATGCTCTTCTGCACCAAGGGTCTTCCCCCAAATGCATGGCTGTGGTGGCAGGCAACCTATGGCGCCTAAGGTTCAGAATGTACCCCTACCTGGATGACTGGCTGGTAGCCAGTCCATCCATAAAGGCCGTAGAGAGATCCACAGACCCGGCTTTCCAGATCTGCTGAGACTGGGGCCTGTTGGTCAACCCAGATGTGAGAAAACTGGTACAGAAGCAGGTCATCAGATTCATTGGGGCAGAGCTAGACTCCCTGTGGACCAGTGCCCACTTCCTGCTGGACAGGGCACAGAATGTTGCCTCCTCTGACCAATCATTTCAGGGTGGGCTCTTGTGCATTGTCCAGGATTTCCTACAGCTGCTGGGTTGCATGGGACGTTGCACCAGTATGCTCCACTGAGCCCACTGGTGGATGTGCCACCTTCAGTGGGAGCATGACTGTCAGTGGTACCAGCACCTAGGCCAGTTGGATCAGCCGGTCACAGTGAACCAGCAGATGTGGGGTGCCATCCAGTGGTAGCTTGTCTTGGAACATCCGGAAGAAGGAATCCTGTTTCTCTGCCCAGAGTAGACTGTCACGCTGACAATGTACGTGTCTCTGGTAGGGTGAGAAGCACACCTGGGAGACCACATGCCCCAAGGATTCTGGTTGCCCTCAGGGAGTCCTGTCAAAACATAAACCTGCTGGAGCTCCAAGCAGTGATCTTGGCTTTGATGGAATATGCTCCGCTAATCGGGGTAAGGTCATTCAAGTTCAAACGGACAATGCCAAGACCATGTTTTGGCTGAATAGACAGGGTGGAACACACTCCCTTCCTTTGTGCTGGGAGGCACTCAGCACCTGGACCCTCGTGTGCAGCCTGGACACTGATCTCCTGTTGCTTCACGTCACAGGGAGGACAGTCAACTGACAGATTCTCTCAGCTGGGTAGTAGAGATGTTGCATGAGTGGTCATTGAATCAGGAGGTGGTGAATCACCAGTTCTCCCTGTGGGGCACGTCCTCGGTGGATATGTTTACCTCCCGGGACAACGCCAATCTGAGGCAGTTTTGTGCCCACCCTGCACAGTCTAGGATACTGATGGGAGATGCTTTTGCGAGGCCCTGGATCCTAGGTTTCATGTATGTCTTTCTTCCCTCTCCCCGATCCACAGAGTACTGATCAAAGTCCGGAAAGACAATGCACGGATGATTCTGATAGCTCCAGACTGGCTAAGACAGTTCTGGTACCCAGATCTCCTCAGCCTCAGCAGCAGGTCTCTGCGGAAGTGCCTCTCCGCTCAGACCTGCTGACCCAACTTCTGTACCTGGGTCTTCAGTCCCTACACCTTAAAGCCTGGTTCCTGAGTGGTTAGAGTTTCAGGCCTTGTGTCTCTCATCTCCTCCACATGGTGGTGACCGCC
The DNA here is from genome assembly GCA_016271365.2 of Neoceratodus forsteri. Taxonomy (NCBI): domain Eukaryota; kingdom Metazoa; phylum Chordata; order Ceratodontiformes; family Ceratodontidae; genus Neoceratodus; species Neoceratodus forsteri. Next base: position 496,205,406 of record JADMNL010000022.1, read on the forward strand.
AGAAAAGAGTTGACTCATAGGTGCTATGCCTATAAATGGAAGAGATTTTCTATTTGGTGTCAGGGCAGGCAGCTTGATCCCCTTGCTGGCCTTGTGGCTAGCATGCTGGACTACCTCTGGCCCCTTTTCCAGCTGGGATTGCAAGTGACAACCCTTGAGGTGCACCTGGCTGCCATCTCTGTTTAAGGGTACTGGTTGGCTGGCCAAAGATGGCCCAGGAGAAGGTGATCAGGTCCTTTTTCAAGGGCCTCGACCACTTGTCCCCTCCGGTGCATGAACCACCTCCACCATGGGACTTACTGCTGCTTCTAGCTGTGCTCATGGGCAAACCTTTCGAGCCAGTGCACAGGTGTGAGTTGTCACCCCTGTCATGGAAGACAGCCTTCCTGGTGGCAGTTACGTCTGCCAGAAGGAATGGGAGCTCCAGGCACTTTTGGTGGGCTCTCGCTATCTGGTCTTCCACAGGGACAAAGTTGTCCTTTGCCCCAACCTGAAGTTATTAGCATAGCGGATATCAGTGTCCCCTGAACCAGGTGATTAATTTACTGGTATATTTTACCAACCCATCTTTGGAGGCTGGCTACAGGCTCCATATTCTGGACCTGTAGAGAGCGCTCTCCTATTATATGGAGCATACAGCTGGACAGGCTTGCCAGCTGTTTGTCATGCTAAAGCCACGCCAGGCAGACCAGCAGCAAAGCTGACAGTTGCAAGGTGGATCACATCTTGCATCAGCTTCTCCTGTATATTAGCTGATCTGGAGCCTCTCATAGGGATTAGGGTTCATTCCACCAGACGTACTGCTGCTTCGGTGATGCTTCCAGGTATGTCCCCAAACAAGATCTGTAAGGCTGCTATTTGGAAGTCGGCAAATACCTTAATTTCCCATTACTGCATGAACCTTGAATCACACTGGGATGCACGTTTTGGAACATCAGTTCTCCAGTCTCTGTTTGTCAACTAGGGGTGCGTGTTCTGCCCCCTCCTCCAGGATACCTGCTAGGAGTCTGCTAGAGTGTGGATAAGTGAACCATATGCAACCCCAAGAAGAATGGGTTACTCACCTGTAACCGTAGTTCTAGGAGTGGTATATGGTTCACATCTACACAGCCCACCCGACCTCCCCAGCAAGTAACACCTGATCTCACTTCCAAGGGGATATACTGCCTTGGTGGTGGGAGGAGCTTAACTTAGACATTTCAGTCAATAACAACATTCCAGTAGAACTGCCAGAGTGGTATATGGATGTAAACCATATACCACTCCTAGAACTATGGTTACAGGTGAGTAAGCTATTCATTTTTGTCACCCTTAGATTCATCCTCAGTCTTTTTTTCATCCTCAGTCTTTTTTTAATTTTCTGTTATTTTTTTAAATCCTCTTCTAAAAGTATATTTGTGTCCCTCTTCAATTCATCCTGTCGTTTCTAAAAATTTTCTCAGATGTTTCTGAAAAACAGCTTCCACAGCTGATTTTGTAATTAATGAGTAAAGTCATTAAAGATGGCAACCACTCGCCATTTTTAACAGTCTCTTCTGTTGAGTGTACATACTAGGTTCATACTGTGAATGTATTAGGAGAGTGCTAGCACCTGCTTCTGTTGGTAAATTGCATAGTACTGTACCAGGATAATTTTTTCATGGCGGGCATGGCACTAACTGGGAACTTATAAAAGCTTCAGAATCACATACCGTTGTTCAGAAATGAAAGAAAATGAAGACATATAGGTATCTTGATATTTTTGTCAGACGGACATTGTTTCTGAGAAAAATGTATGGTGACTAACAAATGCTGCTGCTTTGAAGTGACATTGTCAACCTCCTTAGACCTCCAAGTGTCTGTTTATAAAAAAAAAAAAAAAAAAAAAGTACGGTGATCAGTTGCATTGTGTCTATTGCTGATGTAGTTGGTAGTTTGATTCTGATTCTTTTTTTCTTTTAAAAGTGAAAACCAGACCGCCCACCACAGTGGTATTACATTTGCTTACATAATCAGTGTTAGAATTGTACTTCCAGAGCTAGGGGGCCCTAAAAAATCTGTATTGGGGACCATCTGTGACTGCTTTGAATCAGTGTGTAATGCATGCAGACGGGTCAGATTGAAGGCACACTGCACTAAATGGTACTAATTAGTCTGTGTAACCCATAGTTTCTTAATAAAAATAAGCATACAATACAAATGTACTAGTGCCAGCCTGCCCCGGGCGCATCACCAGAAATATCACTGTGCCGATATAAAATCCACATTTTCAGAAAGATGCCACTTCCCCACCTAAGCATGTTAGCAAACCAAGATGAAGAAGGCTTGTCCACCCTTGTTCATTCCTGAAGTTTAAATCACATTTCTTGTCCTATTCCTGCATTTTCTAGTGGTGACTGCTGTGTGTGTGATACAGTATCAGAAAAACCGGGTCCAGTGCAACTCCTCCCCCCGGTCCCAAGCTGCACAAAAGCACCTACCTGTCGCTCATTTTGTAAGCATGGCAAGACACGGCAGTGTGTGCCTTGTGCTGAGGTAATCACCCTTCCAGGGGATATAAGGCCCTCTGCCAGCAGTGTCAGATCTCACAACTCCCCAGGGTTGGTGGTTATCTCAGCGTAAGGCTCACCTCCACTCTTTCATGTCTTATTGCATGCTAGATCACCAGAAGACCTGTTCCTTACCAGCTCATCAAAACCTTATTCCCCTTCTTTCATAATTTCTGTACCCCTTCCCCGATGTTTTAGTCAGGATACAAAAATCCAAAGTCAGGTGCACCACCTCTTATGCTTTCTATATATTTGAATGGTTTATAATTAGTTGAGAGATCTCCTGTGGTGTGTCTTGTGGTCTAACACAATATTAGACCACAAGTGTCCTCTCATGAGGTTTGGGCAGTAACCAGAACCGCTCACTTTGCGCTTCTCTCACCCAGACCTTTTGATCAGAGTTTCTTACAGCATATGAGACTTCCTACGGAGGCGCCAATATTTATGGTATCCAAATCATCATGTTTTGCAGTTGAAGTTTTGTAATTCAGTTTAAATAAATTTTAAAGCAGCAATGCAGTGAATGGTGGGCCCAGCTGGCAAGACAGAACAAGCATTTTAAAAATCTAAATACAGTAGGTTAGTATAGTAAATACTATACAAACATTTTAAAAAAATACCTTAAAGGGACACTGTCTGTCTTCTGCTTTTGTTTTTGGGGCGATAATCAGAAATGTGCCTTGAGTGCCTGCAGCAGTCAGTCTTGCTGCATATTAGAGATGACAACAATGTCATCTGCTTAAAAATTGTTACTTTGTCGAATTTTACTCAGAAGCGAAACCCGGGTGGTCCGTACCTAGTAACTGCACGCTAATCCCAAACTGCAATTTCACATTTTTTACTGCCGAAGTGCCAGAAGGCTGATTCGGGGGTACTGTACCAGAATTCAGCTAAACCTACTTTCTAATAGTAGAAAGAAAGCTGAAGTCAGGATACTGTTTTTTTGTGTGTGTGAAGTGAGCACTAAAACTTAGATAAATCATGGTCTGAAAATCAAGCCGCGATACTGGGCAAGCTGAACTCTGGTACATGTGTGACTACTGCCACTAACAAATGTGACCATACTTTGGGATCAGCACATGGTCACTAGGTGCAGACCACCTGGGTTTCGCCTTGGAGTATCTATGCAGGCTACATTGCTGCTATCTCTAATATGCAGCAAGATGGATTGCTACAGGCAGTCAAGGCACATTTCTGAGTACCGCCCCAAAATGTAAGTAAAGTGTGGACAGTGTCCCTTTAAGTCTTGCTTAACTGAAATCTGTATCCTTTTCTCAGGTTGTACCAGGAAACTACTAGTTCACTAAAATTACAACCAACAAATAACCTTATTCTCATGTAGGTCGAAAGGAGGCAGAATTGCATAGTCCTCCTTTCCCGGTCAACAAAAGTAGAGAGTCTTACTAAGTTGCCATCAGTTTTTTTTTTTTTTTAACTTACTGTTTATACCCCCTCCTCACGACACCTGTTCCCTTCCTCAGGGACTCCCATGGTGACCACTCAGGCTGCGTCGAAGATCATGAGGACTTCCGCTCCTCCGTGTATCCTCCCTCCTTAGAGCCCTAGGATTACCCCCTGAGTGGGGTGGAATGAGGGGACCCAGAACCCTTCCATCCTTCCTGCAGTGTGAGGTGGACACTGAGGGTCTTCTCCCCTGATCTCCGGTGACCGGTGCTGGGGCCTGTCTCCAGGAGCCAACGGATTTTTCCGCATTTTCTGGTCCCTAGCCCCTGCAGACATTGGCATGCAAGGAGGAACCAAAGAGACGAAGGCACGCTGAGACTGTCTTCGCTCAGGACACTCCCCATATCTTCTGCCTTCCCATTTGCACCTCCACCTGTGGTCACCCAGCTGGCGGCATCGCAGTGGGGACTGCAGCCTTTCCTCCCCGGAGAAGGAGAGCAGCCTGCCGCTCACTCAATCCTTCTCCCCCTGGCCGGCCCTCAAGCAGCCTAGGCTTGCTACTGAACCCGGGTTGGTGGCATTGCAAGCGGTAGTGCTGCCGCTGCACTGGCAGGCTGGTGCCGTTACCATCCATTCTGATGAATAAAATTATTTAGAGAAGACTGACTGCAGTGTCTAGTAACCCCTTCATTGCATTGCTGATTCATCGAAACCAGATATCAGCTAAACTAAAGTTTTCCAAATCCTATCACTTTTTCACTTTGTTGTTGTATATCCAGCCCTCCCTCCCGGCTAATTAAGACCAATGCATGCTCCATTAGTATGTGCCTTTAAAATATAACCCAGGCCCTACTGATTCTTACCGAAGCCCTCCGTAGAATGGTGTGTGGATCAATTCAGAAAAGTAGTCCATTACCTTACTTTACTTCCCATTTCACAGGTATTTCACATGACTTTACAATCACAGGAAAGTAGAAACATGCTCACAGATAGAAAAGCACCGCACATTTCACAAGTTGAATTTAAGGGGATTTTATTTGAAAAGGAAGGCACATTTCAAAATATCCAGAAAGGTATACCGCTGAGCTTGTTTGTTCTGTCTCTATCCTGGATGTTTTTGGTTTTTTTTATACTTTATGTTTATTATTTTGTATAAAGCATCATACAGATACATGCAAGAATAAGACATTACAATGGTGTTTACAATCAATGAGGTCGCCACTCCTCTTAATATGCACAAGCTTGACCACTTATTCTTTTTGATACATCAGTGGGGGAGTGTCTAAAAACATTTTCCAAACCAAAATTATTCCACTCTAGCTGATTTTAAGCCCATGAGCTACTTGGCATTAAGACCTTTACCAATATAATATACAATTTCTATAGCATTTAGGTAATCTTAACAGCAAGAATTACCTTATCATGCCATGATTTCTTAATTGTGCACATTCAGTGCTTTCCCATTGTTTTATGCTGCTAGACAAATTCTAAGTACTGCATAACTTCAATAAACAGATATTTGCATTAACCTATTCATCATGAATGCAGTAATGTCTTGAAAGATCTAATAAAAAGAAAAGGAAGAGACAACAGAAATTAAAGTCTCTGATATGTCCCACAGTAATGCAGTATAGGCTAGAGTCCTGTTTTTAGTCGGGCACACAATACCATTTTTAAACGCCAGTTAGTAGAACATTTGCCATTTCTGCCTTCCGCATTTTACAATGAAGTGTATCCATACCATTCAATTATTGTCGTCTTCTCCTTCAGACGACTCTGCATCTGGTCTGCATCTGTTACGATCTTGATGAGCGTATTTCTGGCTCCATTTAAGAGCTTCCCTTGGATCAGAGAAAATATAAGTCTTCCCTTCGTGCACAATTCTTAGGCGGGCAGGAAATAACATGCCGTGATGGATTTTGGCCTCTCGGAGCACAGCACGTACGCCTACGAAGTTCTTTCTTTTCTGACATGTTGCATAACTAATATCTGGAAACATTTGCACTGCTTGTCCCTCACATATGAGAGGTCCTTTTTGTCTTGATAACGCCAGCAGGTAATCTCGAGTACCCATTCCATCAGTGACCAAAACCACCGTGCGTGGTGCCTCTAAGTCCATCGGTCTTCCCCTCAGAGTTATTCAGTATGCTTTTTGAGCATTTTGGAGTTTCAAAATTGTTTCATCTCCCAGTTGATGCGCTAACCAGTCATGGAGAAACAGTAGTAGGTGATCACCCTCGACCTCTTCTGGAATCCCGATTAGGCAAATGTTTGCAGCTCACACCTGATTTTCCAGGGTTTCAATTCTAGCCTTGAAATGGTTCATTTCTTTTGTCATTGACAAAATTGTCCCCATTGCTGCATCTGCTCTACGGGTCGATTCCACTGCTGATGTTTGTATAACCTCAAGGTTAGTTTCTAACACGACCACACGATTAGTTAAAGAATCAAATCTCTCAGCCATCCCTGCCACTGTAGAGATGAGTCTATCTATTTTTAGACCCAGTGATTGTAGGGTTTCTTCCTGCGATTCAGTCGCTTCATCTCCACAGCCTTGAACTGAGAGCGTGGCGTGAGGAGTAGAGACTGTTTTACTTTTTGCTCCTGAACCATGCGATTGATCCTTACGAGGATTGCCTATATTGTTGTAGGAAACTTCTGATAGTTGTTTCTCTAGTTTCTTTTCCTTTTCGTCTCTAGAAATGCGTTTTAATAGTTTGTATTCTCTCAAGTTACTTTGCTCTCTAGAGTTTAGCAGCCATCTTGCTCGGGCTGCACGGCGCCCCCCTCCCCCCAATCCTGGATGTTTTGATATGTGTCTGTCTTTTGGATTTTGTTTCCTGGGAATGGTACTGGATCTGATTGGAGCCAGCTACCGTTACAACTGCATTGATCAGACATTATTCCTAGTGGATCCCTCCCTCTTTGTGTGTCTTTCACATGATAGTGATTGCTGCAGCAGCTGCATGGGACATTATTCCTGGTGCATACATCCCTCTCTGTGTGCATTTCACATGATAGTGAATGCTGCAGCAGCTGCTGGACTTCAGCTGCATCAGACATTATTCCTGGTGCATCCCTCCCTCTCTCGCTGTGTGTATTTCACGATAGTGAATGCTGCAGCAGCTGCCTGACTACAGCTGCATCGGACATTATTCCTGGTGCATCCCTCCCTCTTTGTGTATTTCACATGATAGTGAATGCTGCAGCAGCTGCCTGACTATAGCTGCATCGGACATTATTCCTGGTGCATTCCTCCCTCTTTGTGTGTATTTCACATGATAGTGAATGCTGCAGCAGCTGCCTGACTACAGCTGCATCAGATATGATTCCTGGTGCATTCCTCCCTCTTTGTGTGTATTTCACATGACAGTGAATGCTGCAGCAGCTGCCTGACTACAGCCACATCGGACATTATTCCTGGTGCATCCCTCCCTCTTTGTGATGCGGGTAATGGGGGGGCAGAGGTACTGTATTAACAGTGGCATGATCTACAGACCTTCAGCACATAGAGAAGAATTAAATAAGGTACTGGTGGAAGCCACTGGCAGGATGACGGAAAATGGGGAGGTGCTGCTGGTGGGGACTTCAGTTTGACAGATGGGAGCTCCAAAATGCCGCCACTTAGACTAGCAGGTCAATACCCCCTCCAGCACACACACCTGCTGCCTTGGGAGCTCCAAAATGCCGCCACTTAGACTAGCAGGTACGAGTCACCCTCTACTTCCAGCTGAGGCACTCTGTCTCAGGAGCAGTGAACAGCAGATTTGAACATGGTGCCTTTCCACCAGCATACCAGTGCTGACTCGTTCTCTTACTCGCTGTTGTCTGCATTCCACAACATCCTTTAGTGTCGTAGTGTACTTGCACTAAGAATTTGTGCTGGACTTATAGTTTAAAAATTCATAGTTTACAAAAAAAAAAGTGTCTAGTTTCCCATTTGCAAGTTATACCCAGCTACCCCTAGAGTTCACTGTTTCCTCCTTCTTCACACACTGAATATTCTCCTGCCTTTCTTTCATTCTTTTACATAGCTCTTGCTCAGGTTCGGGGTGCTTTGGCTCGGGTTTTGGGGTGTTTCGGCTTGGAGTGGAGGACGCTGCGTCCTCCTGTTTTAGTGGAGGTGTTCCTAACCACCCACATTATCCTACCTCACGCTTTTTCAATAGTTCCACCTAGATACCCTGTCCACCCACATTTTTCTACTCCATGCTTTTCCCTATCCTGCTACTGTTGAATATCTTGAATTTTAATCTGAACTTCTACCTCTTCGTTGACCTATCTTTAAGCTTTAATATGGCATTGGGTATTGTGCGGGCTTGTACTTACATACTTCTAGTACTGGGCACAGACCAATTGCTGATCACTCTGATAGAACACAGGGCAGTCCACATACCCTCTGTACTCAAGTTTCTCATGTATCTTCCCCCAAGCCAATCTTAATGCTACCCTTATCACCATATACGGGCTTAAAAAAGGTGGAAACTGCTATATGGTTATGGAATATCTCTGTCTACAAACGTCAGATCTCTCCCCGGGTCACTCCTAAAATTCCTGCTGACCATTAAGTTATTACTTGCTGGGGATATTGAATCTAATCCTAGCCCTCCATGTCCTAATGTTCCAACTGTGTCGCCTTCTATGGCTGTCTGGGCCAATGCCAAAGGTCTGAAAGTAGTCCACATGAACATTAACAGCCTCAGTCCTAAAATGTATGAACTCGAGGCATGAGTAAATATATAGTCTCCTGACATAATTGCCATTTCTGAAACCTGGCTCAAGTCTAGTATCCTAATGCATGAGATTGCACTCCAGGGGTTTAAGGCTTTTAGACAAGATAGATGTGGTAGAAAGGGTGGTGGAGTTGTCATTTATGTTAAAAACTCCCTAAATGCCTCCCTGGTGATGACAGACCATACCCAATCAGATGGTGAGGCGGTGTTCATCAAAATACTGCTTGGCAGGACTAAGCCCCTGCTTATAGGCTGCATCTACAACCCACCTAAGATTGCAAAAGATGCCTTAAAGAGCCTTCTGGCTCTGATGCCAGGGTTACCTCAGTGGGAGAAAATAATCCTTAGCAACTTTAACCTCCACTGGGGTCAGCACACCATTAGTGATGTAAAATCTAGCTTGCTAGAGGTCAACTTGACCCAATTGATCCAAGGACCCATTAGGTTGAACATTAAGTCTGGAAACCACACCACATTAGTTAGACTGGATTCTTGCTTCCAACCCAAATAGTTTCAAACTCGCAGGGACATTTGTGGCCTCCAAAAGTAACCATGCCCCTATATTCGACATCTGGAAAAATGACCATCCCAACCCTCCACCCAGAATTTTTTGGGCTCGAGATTATTCCAATTTCGACACCTGCTCCTTTCTTGAAACCCTAGCAATGGTGGATTGGACTCAGATCAAGCTAGCCCCCAATCTGGACTCAGCCCTTGATTTCTTCATTAATAACTTCCTCTCAGCCGCCAATAAGCATGCCCTCCTAAAACAAATCGGAGTCAAGGGAAAACGTTCAAAAGTGGCTGTCCAGAGACCTTAAAAAACAAATACGGGTGAGAGACAAAGCCTGGGAAAAATTCAAATCTACAAATCTAACTAACGATTGGGTGGAATATAGAAAACTGAGAAACAAGTGTAAAAAGGAACTAAAATCAGTGAAAAGACAATACCTCCAGAACCTACAAACTAAAAACCTTTCGGACCCTACAAAATTGTGGTCCCAAATTAACTCTCTCCTAAAGGGGAACACCACCCATGAGAAAAGTGACATAGTAGCAAATGATGTCTGCTGTACCAACCCGCAAGATGCTGCTAATGCACTAAAGACATTCCTCACTGACCTGGACAAATTTAAAAATAATCTCTCTGGTCCCCCCACCCACCCAGAATCATCTACAAGAGGAAACCCTTACCTAATTTTCACTTCAAACTTGCAACTAAATCTGAGGTCCAAAATTACTTTAGTCGGTGGGTCGGTCGAGACAGGCTAGCGTCCGACAGCTCGCTTGTGTCGGGAGGATTCGCCATTCCGCACTTGTATGACCCCGAAGTGGAGGCTCGAGGAAGTGCAAGCCCTCTAGGGATTGGCTGGTTGGCGTTGAGCAGTATGGACGCCGACGCACGCGCCATGACGCCAGGGAGGTCGCTGACTGCTCGGGAGGGAGAAAACGAGAAAAAAGTCTGCCTCGTCCGGGGAGATGTGAGGACCCAGGGCGTGCCCATGATGTGCCCACGTACCCGTAGCCACAGGCCCGGCCAGAAATGTAAAGTTATGGGGTTAGATCTCACCCCGCTCCCCGCCCGGGGGGTAAACCGCGGCTCCATGGGGACTTGTGGTCGGTGTGGGCAGGGTTCCGGGTAGTGGGATGTCCGTGGGTCATCGCTGAAGGGTCGGAGGAGGCAGGCTGTGAGGAGGATAAAGTGCGATTTCAAAAAAAAAAAAATTACTTAAAAAAAAAAAAAAATCCTCTGGCTCTGCTGGGCTTGACAAGCTGGAGCCCAGACTCCTCAGAATCACAGCCCATGTTATTGCCTCTCCAGTTACTTGGCTCTTAAACAGATCCCTGCTTGAAGGCAAAGTCCCCACTGTGTGGAAAGTTGCCTTGGTCACTCCTGTCTCTAAAGGTGGGGATATTGAGCTTGTTGACAATTAAAGACCAGTATCCATCCTCTGCACTCTAAGTAAAGTGTTAGAGAGGGTTGTATACCAGCAGGTCCAGGAATATGTTGAATGGAACAGTTTATTAACTGAACGACAACATGGTTTTAGAAAAAAATCATGGTACCAATACAGCCCTGATTAGCCTTACTGAGGATATCTTCACGGCTCTAGATGATGGCCTTTCAACTGGTGCGGTCTTTATAGACCTCACCAAGGATTTGACCCTGTAAATCATCAGCAGCTTATCACTAAACTAACATCTCTTGATCATCTGTCTACTCAGTTTTTCACAGACTACCTTAATGGCAGATCACACATTGTCAAATGGCATTGGCGCTACGTCCAACAAATGCTCTATCACAGATGGCATGCCCCAAGGTTCACTACTGGGACCTCTGCTGTTTTCCCTGTTTATTAATGATTTGCCTCAACATTGTGGAGGGGCCAAGGTGACCTTATATGCAGATGATGCCGTGCTTTATAGGTCCTCCCGAGACACTGTCCAAATAAACAACCTTCTTGGTCAAGACCTTGATCTACTTAAGAATTGTTTTTTGCTAATAAATTAGTTTTAAATAGTAAAAAGACCAAAGCCATGCTATTTGGCCCTAAAAGTCATTTACATTTATTGTCCCCAGCTCTTTTCAGTGGCTCAAAAAATTGAAGTGATCGATTGTATCAAATACCTAGGTGTATACTTAGACCAAGACTGCTCCTTTAAAAGCTACATCGACCGTCTGACCAAGAAACTCAACTAAAAATTAGGTCTATTATATTGCCTTAGCCCTTTCCTCATTCATGAATCCAAACTCGAGGCTTCCATTGGTATACTCCTTCCAACCTTGCTATATGAGGCCCCCTTACTACAGTCTGTAAGAAGTTCTGAAATGCAAATGCTAAAAATAATGCATCACAGGATAGGGCGCTTCGCTGCAGGGGTGTCACAACGGGAGCATCACTGCAAGGTACTGTTATCTCTTAGGTGGCCTTCTCTAGATGGCAGATTATCATATCCATCACTCTGCCTTGCATTTAAGCTGCAGTAAAATGGCGCCCCTCCTAGCCTAATTAAAACACTAGCTCCCAAAAAGAATGGGAGAACACTAAGATCCTCTGGCCGCCAGCTTCTCCATGTCCCTAGTGTTAGGACTTCCCTAGGACTCCAGTCCTATGCCGCCTTCATCCCTCCTATCTGGAATGGTCTTCCAAGTAGTCTCCAGGAATGTACCTCCTTTGGGGGCTTCAAGAAGGGTCTTAAAGCCCACCTGTTGGATCTGAGCCTCTGCAACTGCTACCGCTGAGTCTGCCAGACTCCCTGCTGCCGATCTAACCTTATTGGGACATCAGTCTGATTGTGATTGTCTTGTGTAAAACAGTACTTCTACTCCTATTGATATTTATTGTAATTAACCTGTTTTTGTATCCTTGACTGGGTCAGTATGTCTATATTGACTGTTAATTGTGAAATGACATGTATGGATTTTGTTATGTTTATAGATGTGTGTAATTAATTCCAGGTTGCCCCTGAAAAAGGGATTGTTTCTGTCTCAGTGGGCCTACCTGGTCACCAAAATTGTAAATAAATAAAGATTAGAGCCTCCTAGCTACTGCTCCTTCTAGAAGCAGGAACATCCTGGACTCGCTGCAGAGAGTATTCCTCAGGCAGCTAGTCAGTGAACACACTCGTGATGGGGCAATACTGAACCTGGTACTCGCTAACTGTGACAGTGGTGTAGACATCAAGGTTGGAGGCCACCTGAGGACCAGTGATCACTGTACAGTATGGTTCAATATAAAGGTGGCTGTAGAATCGAACTACACAAGGGCGAGGGTCCTGGACTTCAGGAGGGCAGATTTTATACATTTTCTTTTTTATTTATTTAACATTTAGTAACTGGGAAAGGCACACTGAGCCGAGGCTCATTTCCAGGTGCGACCCGGGGACGAGGGTGACTTAGACATACAGAGGGGGTATATACATACAAAATATATAAACAAACACATATAGGTAGTAAAGATGCTGGTATATACATAGAATAAAGATGGGTGAATACCTTGGTGATTACTTGGTGCTGGTGGTGGTGTGTGGGGGAATGGCCTGGGTAGGGTGTAGGGACAGTGGACAAGGCTAAAAGTCACTGTAAAACAGGGATAGATAGCATTAACACAGGTGGACTGGGGAGGGTGGTGAGACAGCCAACACCGGTTGCTTTTCTGTCTCATGCTTACTTAGCTCAGTTGGCTAACGCTAAGGCCACCAGGCTGAGAGCACTCTTTCTAATGACAGCTCGCTGTCTAAACATATTTAAAACAAGAAACTACTTTACAGTGTTTCTTAAATAATACAGAGGAACACTCCCATCACTCTGAACTCTAAGAGAAAGCATTTAGAAAGAGAGGAGTGTTTTTGGGTATTATTCAAAAAACACCATAAAGTGCGATAAGACATTGACAGCACTAGAGGCATCCATATTCCTGAAGATAGCATGGCACTGCACAGACTGTGTACAGACGATAAGCTGCTTTTTCATTTCAAACACAAATTTAAATACAATTTAATTGTTGTTTTTTCTGGTGTTCTTACAATTGGTTGTGAACAAGTTCCATTCTCTTGACTTAACTCACTGCTGGGTGGTCTACCTATTAAGTTTTTACCTATTTTGCTTGCCCCATTCAAATAACTGCCAGTTACCATGCCCACACACATGGATCTTCATTCCAGGCTGGCTCAAATTATTATTAAAAAAAAAAAAAAAAAAAAAAACAACAACAAAAAAAAACTTTAGAATGGAAATGGACTATGCCACCTGAACTTGGAACTTTGGAATTTTAGAACTGTTTGCATGAGATACCCTTTGAGTGTCTGGAATGTTTAAGCAATATACCACAAGAGGATGTGGGTGATGGCAGGATTTACCCATGCCTGGTGTGTTGTTCTGTTACGAGGCCGAAGGCCAAGTGTCCGAAAAACATCAGGTGTGGGAAAATCCTGGCATCACCCACACCCTCGTCGAGGGACCCTCAAGTGGCATATTGTGATTATACAATGTCTTTTTTTTTTTTAGCATAGAAAAATAGTAAATAAAAAGTATTTTTTTGCTTTTCAGTTTATTTTTCTGTGTTTTTATTGCTCCATCAGAAGTAGTAGTGCTTGGTTATTGGGGCTGTGGTGATACTGTGCATGTGCAGTATTCCTTTGTGCTTACTGGGTTGCTGCTCCTTTGGGGGTCAGGAAATGTTTAAATATGTGCCCTAGGTTGCTTTTCTGACTGTGTCCCGGCTCCGTTTTTGTTGTATTAGTTGGACAGCCTTTAGTGGTTGCTGTTTGTTTTGTCTTGCAGAGGTACTGGTCCATTTTTTCCACGTTCTGCACATGTGCAGGTGGGTATGTTGTTGCCGCACTTACTGGGAGTCATTTTCTGTCTCTCTTTGGTATTGGGTTGATGAAAGGAAGGTGTTAATTTTATTTTTCCACTTGTTGTGTTGACATTTTCCAGAACACTGTAGATGACCCAAGGTTACAGGGTGCCAAGCGGCAGCATGGAGCCTTGTGACTGACTGTTGGGTGTTGTACTGTGATCGGAGGGTCAAGAGAGTGGTAACAGGGATGACCAGGTACCAATTGTCTGTTTAAAAAAAAAAAAAAAAAAGTCAGAAATCTACTTTATTTAGGGATTGTTGTTTTGAGGTTTGTTGGCAGAGTTACATAGCGGTATTTGGTATGCAGGTGTTTACCAGGGATTCAACATGGCAGATTTCAAGATTTTGTCCGGGAACTGGAATATTTTTTGTTGCGTGAGGCTGGCTAGCACTTTTCCTGTTGGGTAATGGCACGATTTACATATTGTCACTCCTGTCAGCCAGACAATCGGGAGCGAGGATTTTAGGTACCCATTGTATACTTAGAATTATAGTATATACAATGGGGTCCAAGAATCGGAGTCTGTAATTGATTGGGTGGCACCTTTCTGCTGTGGTAAATCCTAGCATAACCCACACAGTGGTGCCAGTCAGCCGCATCTGCAAGCCCCACTGTCTGAAATCAGTCTGAGCCCCCGAACATCAAACCGAAAAACTGTCATACTGAGTCTCCACTAAACCGCGATGCCAAAGCAGGAGTTTCAAAAAAAGCACTGCAGGTTATCTCCCCTCTTCCAAATTGGCACTGACCTAACATAATTCCAGGAGCTCAGCCGTCCACAGCTGGTCAGAAATGCAACTGTCAAACCCACTTTCAAAACCAAAGAAATACTTTTCATTGTAATTGCTTCCACAATTCTGCCTGTCTCACCTCTGAAACGTCAGTCGACTGCCTGCCAACTCTTGAGTACATTCACATCTTCACTGATAAATGTCTGATAACCTCCAGTAGTTTCCCGATTGCATGAAAAAAAAAAAAAAAGTTCCCCCAGGTCACGCCAATATTTTCTCCTGACCGCAAACTTGAACCTGGAAGCTCAAGCTCAGAGACAGCATCCCGTTAGCCCTCGCATCACACAGACTGTCAGCTACTTGTTAATTGCAGGCTGTCTCTCTCTCTCTCTCTCTCTCTCTCTTTGAGAAAAAAAAAATCACACCATATTACTTTGTGTGATATGGGGGGGAGCACGCTTGACTAGGAGCTTAGCAGCATGTCTAGCACACACACATTCTGCCTAGCAACAGAGAACTATTCAATATAGAGGAAGGAAATAACACCTTAATTTTTTTTTTTTTATATATAACTCTTCACTTCCTGTCCATTGTATAATCGCAATAAATCACTCCATGGTGTGGGTTATACTGGGATTTACCCACTTCTGGTGTGATTTACTCACCCAACCTGCAGCCTTGTGACCAAACCACACCAGGCATGGGTAAATCCCAGCATAACTCTCACCCTTTTGTGGTGTATTGCTTACATAGGCAGTATTAATTGGTTAAAAATGAAGGCATTATTTATGGTTTAGATTAGTATCCCATTTAGTGATTTACTCACATTCCGCAAATGCCTGTTTCACATAGTATGCCATTGCCACCCATGCTTCAGATGTTGAAGCTGCAATTTGTGTTGTAAAATATGTCATTTTTTTTTCTGCCAGCCCTCCAGTTTTCTGTGTGACCATGCCCCCAGAATGATGTCATGCAAGGGAACTGTCAATGTTTTACATGCAGCAACAAGGAATTCTGGGTAAATTATAACATTGTCTTAAATGTTAATTACTCAGAGGTGCAGTCCCTGATTTTGGTAATGGGGACTGCAGAATAGCACCTATATGTAGAAATATATAACCTAGTTCTAAAGAAGCTAAGTACATTCACACATGGGCAGACTAGGTGGGCTATAGGCCCTTACCTGCTGTCAACATCAGTGTATCTGTGTGTGTGTGATATTAGAGCCAAAAAAATCCATTTAATGCATCAGTTAGGGTTGTTCCATAGTGACAAAAGCGAGGAAATTCGGTGTTAGGGTTGAGAACACCCCTTGGACACCCTCCGCCCAACTCCCCAACCGCCTTTGGGGTGCGCGTTGAGGTCTTTGACCCTAACTCTCACCCCATTACATGTGTAAAGAAGCAGAGGAATAGGAGAATGGGGTGAGAGTTAGGACCGACGAACCTAGTACACACATCCTGATGGTGGTTGGGGAGGTGGGTGGGGGTGTCCAAGGGGTGTTTTCAATCCTAACACCGAATTTCCCCGCTTTTGTCACTGTGGAACAACCCTAACTGATACATTAAATGGAGTTTTTGGCCTCCAATTTCCCTTTTTTGAGAATGAGGACGCGCTCCCACCACGTGCTGTCTTCTTACATAGTAACAGGAACTGCAAATACAGTGTGTACAAAGAATGTATGCATTGCAATGGGCACCTGTGGCAGGGTCTGTGTTACTGTCCTCTGGAGACACCCCCCCCATTTCTAAGTCTGTTGCAACAGCATACTTTTCTTTTCTCTGCCTTCCCCTACTCCTTGCTGTGTCCTTTTCTAGTTCCCCGTTAGGTAGTCTGGCCACCTACCTAGTGTTCTTGCAGTCCTTATCCTTGTTTTGTTTCCCCTACTGTCTCCAAGAACAGTCCCAATCCTGTTTATTTCGTTTCATTTTCAGGCTTGTAAGAATGAGGGGGAAGTTGTACTGAATAAAATAATGTTGAAATTGCCTGGTATTTCTGTAAATGAAGCCTTCTGAATGTCCCCTAAGCAACCCAGTGTTAAGCACAGCCTAAACCTCGCGTTTAGGAAGCTGAATGTTTCAACAAGCAGACTGAAACTTAGAAAAGCTAGCATTTCAGTGGAGAAAGCTGAAATAAGTACTGACTTGAGATTGTCTGCTTGTAGACTGCAAGCTCTTGCAAACAGCCCACATAAAAGTCCTGAGTAATGTTGACAGTGGTAAGAGTCCTTACTACTTTTAAGGCCTGTGGTAGTACAGGTTTTCACACACACATTGCACAGCTGCAGCCTGTAGAAACCCTAAAAGTAACCCTGTATTGCTATTGTATGTTGCTGTCTCTGCAAAAAGATATAGAATTTTCATTTTCAGTCTAAACTGACTTGATATAGGTTAAAATGTTGAGTTTATGTTTCTTACCTGAAATCACTACTGTGGCCCTTTGTTCTCAGGACTCCACTCCTACTTAGTCCCTGTTTATTTAAGAGCCAGCCGGCCAAAGCCTCCTTACATTTATACAGAGTTTAAGGAGGAGGAGTTCAGAGAACATAGGAACGGGCCCATGTATGTGAACCAGTTGAGTTTAAACCTCCCATTTTTACATTCCAGCCCTTCTATATGTTTATATTTTCACTGTTTAATTGTTGGAAATATTTTGTAATGATATTTATGTGGTTTACAAGTTTGTTGTTCCCAGTTATATAAGAAGGGGAGTGTTTTCTTTAGATCACATGTCCCCTTGATACTATAAAAACAGACAAAAAGCTACCTAAAATTAGTCTAACCCAGGGGGTCAGCAGGGCGCTATCCTCAGTACCTTAGCCTATTCTAAGGAAAGTTGATTGCTCTCTTATTCTTTTGGATGTCTGCATTCTGTTGCGTGGAAGAAGTATTCCTCCTTGCTTTATTTTATTTTTGTAATCGAACAGTTCGTTTGCTTTTATTTCTGTTTTTCGAATAAAACTGCTGTAGTATATTCCATCCACGCTGGTGTCAGAGTCGTATATCCCACAATACTTCCATAGCACCAAAGCTTAAAATGAGCATTGGAAATACTTAATGGGTAATAGCAACCGCGCAACGTAAAAAAACAATGTAAATTTCACAAAAATCGTGATTTTCCCGGCTAGGATTTTGCTGTTACATAGCCCACTGGGCTGTGCAGCTTGCAACAAAAAATCTGCATCTTGCATCGTTTTCGAGATACAAACCCTGAAAGGCTCAGCATACGCCACCATGTTAGTCTATGAGGAAAAAACGCCAACTTTGGAGTACTGTAACTTTGCAGCCATGCAATATTTTTTCACCAAACCACCAACAGGCACATCTGTGACATGTTGGCTGCCTTCCTTCCAAATTTCAGGCGAAAAGACCTTACCATTGTTTTGCAGCAAAGTGGCAAAGAACTCCTGTTATTTTGGCCATAGTGTTGCAAAGTACTTTCGTGATTTGCAAAAGCTTTAGCAAAAATTTGTGACGCTTTCGTGAGTGCGACACTACTTTGCGAAAGTACTTTTTCCAGAAATTTGAAAA
Organism: Neoceratodus forsteri; assembly: GCA_016271365.2. Taxonomy (NCBI): domain Eukaryota; kingdom Metazoa; phylum Chordata; order Ceratodontiformes; family Ceratodontidae; genus Neoceratodus; species Neoceratodus forsteri. Next base: position 496,223,696 of record JADMNL010000022.1, read on the forward strand.
ACATATTTCTAGGGTGTTTAACCTCAAAATAAAGACATGCCTAGCATCCTCCGGGTCTGACTAGGTAAACACAAAAATAATTTTGTTGCTAGAGGGTCCCAAATTTAAATGCCAAGCATTTTTCTGATCACCAACTGAAAACAAAATGGTGGATTTGCGAAAGTAAAAAGTGCATTTGCGAAAGTGTCAAACTTTTTGTTAACTTTTTCCATTGACTTATAATGGGAACGTGTTTTTGGAAAAACTTTTGAACTGTTCAATATTTTTTCACGAAATCTTCAAAAGGCACATCAGGGATCCCAGCTGCACGTTCCCTGATGTTTTTGGACTGCTCGCGCAAAACATGCGACCTGTAGGCACAAGCAAAGAATTCACCAAATAGCATAAACGCGCGCAGATCACGCTTAATAACACCACAGCTGTATATCCAACCGCTATGAAACTTGGCAGATCCCAAGGTGTATGGTTCTTGATCATAAATGGTGCCAAAGTTATTAAGATGCAAAGTTTGACCCTTTAACCTTAAAAGGGCTCCTCTACCATAATATATTTAGCATGGCATTCTGGTACAGTACATAGCTGATTTTTCTGTCTCCCTTATCAAAGCGCAGTCTCCTATGTTGGTAGTTTTTACAGTAGTACAGTCTGTAGAAAAGTTACTGGAAAACTGTTTTTGTGATGCAGTTAGTCCAAAAAGATAATTTGCCAGTCTGTGTAGATGTTTGACTTTTACTGCCTGCTGGTGAAGTGACAGGTCTGAAGTGGCAGCTCCTGTCAGCATGTGGGAGGGCTATGATAGTTTTCTATGTTTATGTTATAGGGCCAGAATGACTATCAGTAGTTCAGGAGTGTAATTATGGGCCAGACTACTTTTCTTTTTCTTTGGTGTCCAGCTTCTGCAAGGAGTCCAAAATGGTGAAAGAAGGTCTGTGATACCAAGACTGATCAACAGAGGTCTCTGTTGCAATGCAGTGCTTTAAAACTGTTTCCCTTGCATGATGTCACGGTTAGGGCTTGCAGCACTGAGAAAAAAAAAGGGGGGACAAGGTTATGCAAATGAAGCACAGCACAGAAATAAAAGCATTTTTTTCATGGAAAACAGCACTTTTTGGCAGTTTGAATGGTAGGAGATTGATTCACAACTCGTACAAATTACTAGTCTAATTTGCTGTGGCAAACATGACAAAATCACTTGAGAGTGGCTGACATCTCAAGGAAAAGTTTGATGAAACGTTATGTTTAGATACAGGTCTGAATATATCTCTTATGTAATATGTGGCTTGTCACTTTTTCCCATAGAGAATGAGAGACCCAGAACATCGGTAATTCTGGTACCATTGTTCACAAGATTCTTTGTCATAGTGCTATCGTTCTGACATCAGATCGATAGCATTATGAAAAAGAATGTCAGTCAAGCGCAAGTTCTGCTTAAAATGCATCCACCGTTCAGGGCAGTCCCACAGCCTAAAAGAAACCAAGCAGAGATCCGTGTCAGTGATATTTCACTAAAGATTCAACACTGAGAACAGGTCATCTTTTCCAACATCTAAATGACAAGGTTGTCAGGGAGAAACACTGACAAAACTCAGATATTAACAAAAAATAATAGATGCCCAACCAATGAGAAACGAGGCTGTAAAAAATTCCATCTCTGGTTTCTGGTGACTGCAGGACACCTCTTGAACTTTGCTGTTGAGGTTAACCGTCAGTAGACTCCTCAATTAAATTGCAGCCTTCTATCTGATGGGTGGTCATGTGTTGTTCTACAGTATTTATTTTTAGCACTGGCTTACCCTTTTATCTATGGACACTAATTGGAAAACAGAATCTCTGCCCATTAAATATGGTTAGCTCTCTCTTCTCTACACCTGGCATTATATTTCTCTGCTTGTGACATCACAGTCCGTTAATGTGGAAATGTTTTATGATATCATAAGTTGATTTTGATGTTGGAAGCAGATGTGCTGACAGAACTAATAGTCTAATGGGCAGCAATCCTGTTTTCATGTTAGTTTTCACTATTATAAAGAAAATGTTAAAAGTAAATAACAATCTAATCTCAACAAACACTGTGTAAACATTTTGTATTTTTAGTCAAATTTTCTTCTGAGAAATTATGGGCTTTTTAACAGTAATGAAAAGGTTCTACATCTGTCTTCTTGTCTCTCTTCTCAGATCCTGACTGGGAAATGTGCCTGTGTGTCCCTGCTGGGTGATAAACCAAACCAGCCTATTTCCCAGTCAGTTTATGGTGTTAGTGCGCTTTATTTGTAGAGAGGGAGACACTACATCAACACACACTAGCTCTACACATTTTGCAGCTAAATGTATCCTTGCACCACACAGGTATGCTAATGTTTCAAATAATATTGGGGCTATTCTGTGCATATATACCAGTAAAAAGATTAAAGAGATTTACCAGTCTCAGCCCCTATGCCAGATATATGGGTGCCTTGCCTCCATGGCATGCTTGTATTGTGAAGATGGCATGAAATAATCCATTACTTACAAAACTGTATCCCTCGTAAAATTAAGTAAACCAGGTCCCAAGGACTTCTCGGTTGTAAGTGCCTCCTACACTTCGCCCCTTACTCACTAACGTGATGATGAGATGCTTGGGAGAGCGCTCCATTATAGTCAGCGGGTGGTGGCTTTCTGATCGTTTTTTAATATTATAATGGCCACTTGTTAATGAAATGTGGGCACTGGTCGACTATCAATATCGATGTTTATATTTTCCGGTAATTTGAAATATTCTCTCAAGGGTTTTGTATTGTCCCACACCTCGGGTGCACCAATTATTCTAATATTCTTTCTTCTAGATCTAAGTTCAAAGTCTTAACATTTTTTCTTGAGATGCAGCTTGTTTTTTTTTTCTAGGCTTAATTTGTTTTAAAAGCATTTCTGTTTCATTTTGTATCTGCGTCATTGTTTTACCTCAAGCAGGTCATGTTTCAAATTTTCATTGTCTTTAAATCTGGATCGTAGAGTAATAAGATTCCAAATTATCCTGTCTCTAACATACACTCCATATTTACAGACAAAAGGTTAAGTTTTACTAGTAGTTTTAGCCCATTTAGGAAGTTCTTCAGCTTCTTCAGAGTCGATACTTCCTTCTTCTAATGTGAATTTGTGGTTTGTATTATCTTTTATTTGAGTTTCCTCATCAATTACAGCATTCAAAACTTTTTTTCTCTTCAAATGATGCAGACTTAGAGTTGATTTGTAATGAAACAGGTATATATTCTGTAACGAGAGGGTTTTCCCTCATAACATTACTTGCTGTGACTTTTTCAGTTAAAGTTACATTTTCTAATTTTTTTAAAACATTTACATTGGATATCAATGAAGCGGTAGCTTCGCTTACCCCGGCCGGTAACTCTAGACTCTGTTGTTTCTCTGTATTTGAGGGTATATCTCCCTTCATTTCAGCACATTTCTCTTGTTGTTTCTTTGAAGAACTAGCTGTTCCTGGCAAATCGAGGTGGATTTCCTTTAACAACTTAGTTATTTCCCACCTGGGGTTCACCAGCACGCCGATCTGGCGTTTCAAGCTGGACCCCTCCAGCCTCAGAATCGTGCATGCTCGCATTATTTACCATTAAAGGCCTAGTTTGTGTGACTTGAAACATAGGTAAATTCCGTAACTCTGAAGAAAGACCACCTGAAATTGGTAACTTCCATTTCCATATGATTGTCTGTTTTATTCCTTAACGTCTCTTTCAAAGCTCTTTTCATTATCGTAGAACTGTGCTTGGACGAGTTTTGTCTAACGGACGGGGCTTGAAGGCATTTTGCTTCTTTTCTTTGACTCATAATTCCAAACGCCAGAAGGTTTTTTTTTTTTTAAAAGGTAGCAATTTGTAGACATGTGAACTCTGAAAAATGTTCTCTCCAGCATTTAACGTTTGCTCCGGATTCTTGCGGTGCCGCATGGGGGGGGGGATGTGAATGCAGCGTGCGCCATGCTCTTCTCTTCCTCTCCACTATGCGGTGGGTGGAATCTCCCCCGGCAGGGCAGTACTATACCTTGTGTGGTATTATGGGATGTTGTTGGATATTAATTTATTGACTGAAAGATCAGGGGATGGTTCCAGTCGACTGGAAAATAGCGGATGTAGTCCCCCTCTACAAGGGCGGAAGCAAGGAGGAAGCCAGAAAACTACAGGCTAGTCAGTCTGGCATCAGTAGTAAGAAAGATATGGAAAAATTGCTGAAGGAAAGAATTGTCAGATATCTTGAATCAGGGGAACTGCCGGATCACAGGCAGCACAGATTTGTGGAGGGGAGGTCATGTCAAACAAACTTAATTGATTTTTTTGATTGGGAGACCAGAGAATTAATAGATCAGGGAGGGGCAGTGGATATAGCACACCTAGACTTCAGCAAAGCATTTGACACAGTGCCGCACAGAAGGCTACTGCACAGACTGAGCCCTGGGGGTAGCCCCAGAGCTGGAGAGATGGGTGAACAGTCGGTTGGGGAAGAAGACAAAGGGTGGTGGTTAATGGACTTCCATCAGGAGGGAGGGAGGGAGGGTGACTCAGTGGTGCCACAGGGGTCGGCACTTGGACGGATCTTGTTCAGTGTTTTTATAGGAGACATTGTGGAATGGCTTGAGGGGAAGGCATGTCTATTTGCAGATGATACAAAGATGTGCAGCAAGGTGGACAGTTCGGAAGGGGTGAAAAGAATGAGAGATTTCCACAAATTGGAGGAGTGGTCAAGAGAATGGCAGTTGGGCTTCAGCGCAAAGAAGTGCAAAATTATGCACTTGGGGAGGATAAATTGGGGAGCAGAGTACAGAATGGGTGGTGGTCAGGTACTTGACGTGATCGAGCAGGAGAAGAACCTTGGTATCATATCAAATGATCTCAAGATGGCTAAAGAATGCAAGAGGGCAGTAACGAGGGCCAACAGAATGCTGGGATGCATTGGCAAGGGTTTCACAAGCAGAAAGAGGGAGGTAATGATGCCCTTGTACAAACAGCTGGTGAGGCCACACCTTGAGTACCGGGTTCAGTTCTGGAGGCCATACCTCTGGAGGGACATGGATGGGATGGAGAGAGGGTCCAGAGGAGGGCAACGAAAATTGTGTGGAGCCTGAGCCATTTAACATATGAGGAGAGGCTAAAGGAGCTTAATATGTATACCCTGGAGCAGAGGAGGGAAAGAGGAGTCGTGATTGAATCTTTCAAGTACCTGTAGGGTATAAACAAGGTACCAGATAGCACTATTTTCCAGAAGAAACAACAGTCAAATACAAGAGGTCATAACATGAAGCTGGAAAGGGGCAGATTCAAGGGAAATGTTGGGAAACACTACTTCTCAGAAAGGGTAGTGGGGGCCATGACTATAACGGGATTCAAGGCTGCATGGGATAGGCACGAAGGAATAAAATAATTCGGGAAGGGGCAAATGTTCCAGGGACTCCTGGGGTCCTCGGTTAAACATGTGGGTAGTATGCTTTGGCAGACTGGGTGGGCCTGGAGGTCCTTATCTGCCGTCAATATCCATGAATCTGTGTATTGCTATAACTAGTTCTATTCCTCCTAATTCATCATCAGCTCTCTGACCTCGCTGTATGTGACATCACAACAGAACAGGAAGAGGCAATCACTTTCTGCAAGATTAATCGCTTGCGATGTCATTGCTAACATAAATCGAATATGTGCACTGTATGTAGCAGAACTAGAGAGGAGAGATCATGTGACTTTGTTGTTTTCTGTCTTTCACTTTTGTAATGTCAAAGATAAGGAATAACTTGCACATGGCAACTGAGTGCGACAGAAATGCCACGTGATATCCCCTGTAGTTTAACATATATACGATCTCCATAGGGATGTTTACACTACTTTTTCTGTACCAGTCGGGGGAATGCAGATGACTTGTAATGCTGCACTGGTTCTCATCTAAACAGTCTGTGCATCATTGTGGGTGGCTCCTTTGCGGCTCCTGGCGATCGCAGTTTTCTTGGGGATGTGTAGCGTTATGGCTGTTTCTCTCACATCACTGTAGATGTTCCTTTGCTTGCACTAGTCACTCATATCTGCCCACCCCTACACCAAATGGAAGTACAGTCAGAACTCAAGACGCCACAGTTTGTCACAGAAATTATGTAGATCGCTGTCATGTAAACATATTGTGATGGTGTTGCGGACAGAGGAGTGGCTGTATGGTGCAGAGTGAAGTGTGCCAATCCAGACTGTGTAAACGTGCCTTGTGGCTGATAAGGTATGAAGAGGAACAGATTTAGACGCGTCAGTATCCAGGAAAAGTACTGCCCTTTTCATCCCACGTAATACTGCCAGGTAGTAAACCTTCTAGTGAACAAATCAAGAAAAAAAAGGCTTCAGAAATTAACTTAACAGGCAACTTTAAAAATAAGTCACACTTTCTGCCTTTTTTTGGTCACTTCTGACTCTTTAAATAAGACTGAAGGAAATGTTTGATCAGAGCTGGCACCAAGCTGTGTCTTATCAAAACAGTTCATCTGAAGATTGTCACCACCACCACCCTTAAACTCAGTTGTCCCAACCAAAATGCTAGGTGTCCCATCTGAAAACAAGAGTTGACAGAAGCCAATTAATGTTTACTTTTTGCATTTGTACATTAAGCACAGTGAGGCTACGTGACATGCTCAGTTACACTGTGGGTAAGCAGTTGTGGTGGGACTGAAGCTTGCAACTTGGATGGAGGTATGCCACTGGATGCCAGGAATCATTATCGGGGGACTGGCAGGCAAGTGGTGGGAATGTGGTTGGACAAGGAAGTGTAGGGTACCAATGTGGCATTCCTTCCACCACTTCCCCTACCTAATGCATACTGATGCCACAAAACCCACTCCCTAACACTCATGCTTGCCTCTTGTCCTTGAACGGTGTATTTCAGCACTTAGATTTGTGCAGTTTTGGTGCTTTTGTTGTGCTGCTGCCGTCTCCTCTCCACCACATCTAGAACTGCTTCATGCCACGCAAGCAGTCTAATGTGAACCAAACTCCAAGATACGATCCCATGCCCTTGTAGGTGCCATTCACATATTTCAGAGTTGTAATGAAGATACTGTAATATCTGAAAGCCAGTAAATCACGCAGACATTATTGTTGCAAAAATAAGTTTTTATTTAACTTGTAAATCTGTAGTAACTACTTGAGATCAGGTGCACCGTGAGCAGTGACTGAATGCTATTTAATATTCTTTGTCATCCAGCTATACAGATACCAATATGCTTGACTTGCCTATGGAAGCAAACTTGATGATAATTTATTTCTATGGAAATGATGGACAGGGAAAAAAAAGAAGCATTAAAAGAATTGTGCATTATTAGACCCCCTGCTCTTCTACGCAAGCGCCTCATACAGTGGGGTTAGTAACCACTGATATGGACACTGAGACAGGAGTTGGGCAAGGAGACAGGCCCAGAGATGGGTACGCATCCAACCAGTCATGCAAAAGACATGGAGGGAAGAGCAAGGTACATAGACAGGAGGAGGCAGGCACAGAGACCAGCATGGAGACAAAAGGTGGCAGGAAGAATTATCCATTTTCTTGGGGTGCACACTGATTGATCTCCATGCTTCAGTGACTGAGCTAGGCGAGCAAGCAACAGATTACTGCCCCGACTCACAAATCTGGGAGAAATCAGTAACATCAGAGATGCATCTAAAAATAGTAAGATTGGCACAAGAAGTAAACATATGATGCAGTTTTTGTGAAAAAGGCATTTTCTGAAAGAACTGACTGTTCCACTGTTTGTTGTCATTTTATGCTTCAGATTCCTACTCTGGAGTGACAGAAATGCCAAAATTTTGGAGCAATTGAGTACATTTTTGAGGCAAAATCAGGGCCATAATCAGGAACAGTTGATAGGGATGCTTATGGGACCTTGAAGATGACGCAGCTAACACAAAGTCCACAAAATCATATGGGCACACTGTAAGAGAAGGTCAAATTAAAAGAAACATAAACAAATTTGTAAACTAAATTAAATGCAAGGGTCCACACTTTAGAGTAAGAAAATGCATTATGAAGTAAAACCATTGTTTTTGAACATGGACTGTTGCTGTAACTTGATTTATTGCATTTTGTCAGCAAAAATATTTTGCGATTCCTGGAATAAACCAAAGATCGTAGTGGAGAAGGCAGAGTAGCTTCATGCCTATGAGCTGAATAACAAGTTGTTTTTATTCATCTGTTTATTTAGAATGTCAATTAGAAACAGAGTTGGGATCCCTCTGCTAAGTAGAGTCTCCAGGTTACGGACCTTTTCCGCAGTGTCTGGATTCTGTCATCCCTTGGCAGCTGCTATCAATACAAGACCAAGGTATGCGGTGGTTAGCAGTCTCCTGTGTGTACAGAGTGGCCAAACCACAGCTGTCAACATTGCTGTTTGTTCCACTGTTTGTCACTAAAGACACCCGAATGTTGTAACAGGTTCACATGCCTTGAATACTTTGCAGAGCTCATTTAATTGTATTAAACGCTCTTAAAGGGATACATTCATGCCCAATGGCCAGCTTCGTTTGAAAGCCCATGAAAGCTCTTTCAAACGAGTGTACTGGTCTATCCTGCAGCTGAAAGCATTCTAGAGATGATTGAATCTGTTCAACATTAATACTGTATTACAGCCATTTTTAGAGCATTGGGATGTCATCGAGGAACAGGCTATGCCTAACTACATTGAGTCAAGCCCAGCTTGTTCCTCGATGACATCACAATGTTCCAAAAGTGTCTGCAGTGTAGTATTAATACTGAACAGACCCAGTCATCCATATCTTTGGAGTACATCTGGCTGCAGGTGAGCCCAGTACCTCATTTGAAAAAGCTTTTCCAGGGGTTTCAGACTTTGTCATCAACTAACTTTGAATGCGTACAGGGGTTAAAAAGGTGCTCCATTTCAGCTGAGCTTTGATTACTAGGGAGGCAGTATAGCGTAGAGGTTAGAGCACCAAGCTGTAAATTTGGAGACCTGACACACCTGGATCTGAATCCCATAGCCTCCACCTGCATGCTGCGTGACCCTGAGCAACTTGCACAACCTTCCTGTGTGCTCTTGCGTCATGTCTGGAAGCAAGCTTACGCTCAGTGTCCTTTCCCAGCCAAAAATTCTAAAATTAAATGCTAGTGCAGATTGTAACTATACCTAAACAGGTGTCCTGAAATCACCAAAATAAATGATACGGTTGTATAATACAGACATAGAAAACAATTACTGCTCTTACTTGATTTGATGTATTTCCTCAGGTTTAAAGGGGGAAGGAAGCAGTGTAGCATTCCCAGTGCATACTTGCTTACCAGTCCTGTTATGTCTCTTTTTGGTTTCTGTCTCCCTGCTGAAGTTGAAGTGGTGTAAATCCACTCCTTGTCCCTTTTCCACTGCCCTAGTTGCCAAAAGAATACTATCAGGTTGGTCTGATGAGTCCTTCCTGCCACAAACCTGTGCTGCTTACTATCCTGGAGCCCATTTCTCTCCAGGTAGTCCACTAGGACCTCCTTGACTAGTGTCTCCATAACTTTACCCACAATGGAGGTGAGACTGACAGGCCTGTAGTTACCTGATATTCTTGTCCCCTCCTTTGTGGAGCAGAACCACATCCACTACCTTCTAAACTTTGTCACCCGCTTTGTTTATTTATTTATTTATTTATTTTTATTTTTTTATTTAGTTGTTTAACCAGGTATAGCACACTAAGCTGAAAGCTTTTTTACAGGAGCGACCTGGGAGCACAAGGAGGTTAAGTGACTTGCTCAGGGTCACACAGTATGCAAGTGGAAGCTGTGGGATTCAAACCCAGGTCTGGTCTGCTGGATGTCACCAAATTTGCAGCTCAGAGCCTTAGACCACTGCGCTATACTGCCTCCAAATTTTGTAATGAACTATTGAATAGGCCTGCCCGGGGTTCACCCTTTTTCAGTGCCAGTCCCCTAAGCACTGTCGGGTGCATTCCATCCAACCGTAGAACCTTAGCTATTTTCAGGGCTGCAAGCCCTTTTCTGACTCTTTCTCCTGAACTTATCACCCGCTCCATTTTGGAGATCCCCTTAAAGCAGTCTTAATGCCGCTTTCCTTGCAGTCTGAGGATGGGGGTATGATTTCTTAAGCAGAAGATTCTGGCCTCTGGATGGGAATAACCCCATCAGACCAAATGCAGTTCTTCCAGACTTGCTGGACAAGTATGAGAGGACAGCGGGCAGACAATTTCTTTGAGAAGAGGAAGCTTGAAAGGAAATACAAGGCAGAACTACAGGACTTCATAGAATGAGTGGCCGACACTTGGAACAGACTTTAGAACAAGGGGTGTCAGTTGGCACAGTTTCTGCCTCTAAAAAGGGGAAGGGGGGTGACTGGATATTTCAAATGAGATGGTGGAGAGAGAACCAGATAGTTCAGTGATCTTTCTCTTAATAAAATCTCTTAATGGTCAGATTTCTTTTTATACACGTGTCTTTAGTAATTACAAACAAGGGAAAGAGAAATGTAGAAAATGTCACATGCAGGCTGAGTGATGTTTAAATGTTCTGCCTTTCATAGTCTTCGAAAAGGTGTCTGTTTTTTAAAAGCATGTGTTGCCAAGGAGCTGTGATTTTGGTGTGGCACAAGACCAACATTTTTCTAGCGGCAGGCCAAAGTGATGAGTGTTGCTAGAATTTTTCATCAAATGGCTTTGTGCCATGGAGACTGAGAACCTTGCATTGAGCTCTGCTGATATTACCAGTATTATTCCAATGAATCCTTTTTCCCAGAGCGCACCTGTTCTGTGTGCCCACCTAGCTAAATTCCTTTTGAAATAAATCCCCAGGTTATTTGACCATTATAATGTCAATTCTAACAACATGGATACAGTTCATTATCCAGACTCTGACAGTTCTGCTGGAGACAGCTGAGTCATTAAAAATCTTTCTTCAAGAGAGCTCCTTCAGTAGGTCATTACATATCAGACTGGTGCCACCTGGCGTTGGGCTGCATGGCAGACTTTTATAGCAATCCCTGATGGGGGACCGCCCACCCAACATCACGTGACCGACGTCAGCGTGGCTGTATATAGTGGGAGGTCCCTGCGCCCGCACTCCAGTTCTTTCCCACCGTCACCTTGTCAGTCGCATAGCAGACTTCCAGTAGCGATTGTTATGATAGTACTTGCGTTGGATTTCTTCAACATTTTTTTTTTGCATAATTCTCGCTTATGTCTTCTCCTAAGAAGAAGTGCTTATCCCATGGCACTCAGATTCCTCATAAGAACAGTGATCTGAAGTGTGTTATCTGTCTGGGCCCAGGCCATCCTTTCTCATCCTGCTCAGAGTGCCAAACATTTAACCAGGCCACCAAAAAGTGGAGACAGCAGGCTTTGAGGGCCCACCTTGTAAAAGTCCGCCTCGCTTCATTAGAGAAGCAAATGGACCGCATCAGAGAGTCCTCCTCCAAAAAATCTTCTCCCTCCAAGAAACACCACAAGGAGAAATCTCGAGAGCGGGAGCGCTTCACGGACCAGCCTGAGGCCTCACTGCCCTCGACAAGCAAGGCTGCCTCACAGTCACCACCTAAGACTACTTGGGACAGCAAGTCTGAAAAATCTTCTGCGGGTCAGTTGACAGTCTGTTACTCTGACAGCTGCCCTGCTACGGCCGCTAAGTCAGCCCCCGGCTCCTCTGGTGACTGCCCGGCTGCCGGTAAGACAGCTCCCCAATGTTCTAGGACCTGCCTGGCAGCAGCCGCTAAGTCAGCCGGGAGTTCCTCCCCCCCGACCGGCTTTGTGCCAGTCTCCGATGGCCGCTCAGGCGTGGTTCTCCCATCAGGGTCTAATGGCGCCTCACCTGACGTCTGGCAGAACTGGGGGAGAATGCCCCTCTCAACCCTACTCCCTCACATATGCCCTCCCCTTCCCAGGAGGGTACCTCAGGTGAAGATAGTGCGATACCCCTTGCCATTGTAGACCATTCGATGGGGTCAGTCCTTCGCTCACCTGACGGGGCCAGGGGGGAGGAGGCTCCTCCTCAGCCATCTGGCCTTACAGTGGAAGCCCTTCCCCCCCTTCAGGTAGGATCCCTTCAGACCCGACGAATGTCCCGGTACCGATCCCACCATCAGATCAGACTATACCAATCCCAACGCCTGAACCTTTGTCTCTTCCTCAGTCAGGGCCCAGTGGTTTGCCCCAGCCTTCAGCTCCAGCACCAGACTTGGCCGCGCCGTTGGGTCACCTTCATCCGGCCCTGGCACCAGCCCCTTCGGCACCGGATCGGGTGGTGCTGGTCCCGACGTTGGTACCCCTGATGCTGGCTATCCCGATGCCAGACCCCCTGCTGATTTACTCTACGGTGGGTCCCCCCTCCGTCAGACCTGATGATTTACACTAGACCCTGGACTGTCCCTCAGTATCTCCTGGTGTATCCTGGGGACCATTACCCAGCTGGTCCTCTTCCTGAGTAGAGCTCCTTTGGACAGTACTACCCCGGTTACAACCCCACCACCATTTTCAGGGTTACCTTAAAATTTATTTAGAAAGATGCCCAATCCCGGAGGCTCTGGGCACCACACAGAAATATAAGCACATGTTTCAGAAATATCAGTAAAACACAAAAATAATTATTAAAAAATAATTCATATAAACATTAAAACCAATATCAGATTCTCAGCATCGATACATAAATCAGTACTCATAGATTAATATTAATCTAAAAATGCTTGGGCAAATAAGAGGGCCTTGAGGCGGGTCTTAAAAACCTCCAAAGTGGGGGCCCCCTTAACCCCAGAGGGGAGCAAATTCCAAAGGGCAGGAATGGCGACACTGAAAGCCTTATCACCAGCTGATTTTAATCTTGACTTGGGAATTGCTAAGGGGCCTCCACAGGAGAAGCAGAGGGGATGAGTCGAGACAGCAGGTACAAGAAGGTCTAATAGGTAACCAGGGCCCTGACCATGTAGGGTCTTATAGGTGAGAAGCTCCACCTTAGAGGATCCTCCACCTGAACAGCAACCAGTGCAGATCACGCAGCACAGGTGTAATATGACAAAACTTTGATTGCCCAGTAAGCAATCGAGTGGCTGCATTCTGCACTAGCTGCTGTCTGTGGAGAGCTCCTCCTGTGATCCTGAGGTAGAGCGCATTGCAGTAGTCAAGCCTTGATGTAACTAAGGCATGCATCAAAGTGGGGCAGTCCAGAGGTGGAACAAAGGACTTTATCCTGGCGACATTTCTAAGGTGGAAAAAACAGGAGCAGACAACAGAGGAAATCTGTGCCTCCATAGCCAAACTCCTATCCAAAATGACGTCAAGATTTCGCACCTTAGAGGAGGCCTTCATTGAAACAGGACCCAGAACAAGTCCAGTCTCCGAGTCAGAGGTCAACCTATCACGCACTTCGACTCCACCACCAATACCTCCGTCTTGTCAGGGTTCAGTCACAACAAGCTAGAGGCCATCCAGTTGATCTCAGCAAGGCAGCTGTTTAGCACATTCATTGCGTCAGATGTTCCTAGGGCAAAGGGTAAGTATAGCTGGGTATCATCGGCATAACAATGAAAACCCAAGCCATACATCCTAATGATACCCCACAGGGGCAGCATATATACTGTGAACAACATTGGGGCCAAAACCGATCCCTGAGGTATTCCACAAGAAAGGAGGCTGGAGTGGAGGAGAAATTCCCTATCACAACCCGTTGTCTCCTATTGGTTAGAAATTACTCAAACCAGCAGATGTCGGTGCTTGTGAGTCCGCAGAGTTCCCTGAGGCAGTTAAGCAGCACACAATGGTCCACAGTATCAAATGCTAAGGAGAGATCAAGAAGAACAAGAACTGTCCTGTCTCCTTGATCTCTTGCTCAGAGAGGAGATCATTCTGCACTCGAACAAGCGCAGGTTCACTGCTGTGCCTTGCCCAAAACCCTGACTGGAACTGTTCATACAGCTTATGAGTCACGAGGTGCTTCTCCAACTGAAGCGACACTACCTTCTCCACAACCTTCGCCAAAAAAGGGAGATTGGAGATAGGTCAGTAATTTGCCCTGACCTCTGGGTCCAAAGATGGTTTCTTTAAGAGTGGTCTCACCAACGCCTCCTTCAAGGCATCAGGGAAAACCCCCTCTGATGAGGAACACCAGACAATCTGAGCAAACACTGGGCCAGTGGTGTCAATGCATCTCATCAAGAAATGCGTCGGCACCGGATCCAGTTCACAAAAAGTGTGCTTCAGATTGGTCGCCACTTCGATAACCTTGCTTGCCTCCAGTGGTCTAAACTCCCCCCAGCCAGACGGAGTGCACTTAGAACACGTATGGCGACCACTGCCAGCATTGCTGACTGGAGAAACCCCCCCGCCAGATACCAGACACTGTCCGAGAAAAACCGGACAAACTCCTCACTTTCAGCATTTGAAAAAACCTTCTTCAGCTGCAGAATGGCAGGACGAAGTAGCCTGTCCACAGTCCGAAAAAGTATAGCTGGTCAATTCTTCCCGGCAGCAGTCCTCCTGGTCAGGAACACTGCCTTTTTATGGTTGATTGCCCCTTGGTATGCATTTTAATGCACACACAGGGCACAGTTTGTCCTCGGATTTTCTCCAGCTGCGCTCCAAACTCTGACCCTTTCTCTTCAACTCCCTGAGGTCCCCATCAACCATGGGGACCTCAAGTAGGAAGATTTGGGTCGTACACGGACAGGTGCGAGGGAGTCAGTGGCATCAGATAACACTTTATTATAAGAGTCCACCATGACACCAATGCCTCCGATGCATGCATTACCCACATCAGATAGATTTGCTGCTAAAAATCCCTCTGGGTCAATCCCCGCAAAGGGCAATAGCTCATGGTAGGTAACAATTTATTTTTATACAGGTAATGCATGTCATTTGGACGTAATCCAGTTTACAAGACAGACCTGTGTAAGTTCTTATCTAAATACATACAAGTAAATTCCACATTTAAATACATACAAATACAAACAACATAGTATACCTAAACACTTTCAGATAAATTATTGTAAAGAAAATCTTAACTGATTCCTAAAAACATCTCCAAGGACCATTCAACACTCACAAATGTGAGCATATAACTGCTTTATAGTTTGAATAAATAAGGAATAACTTGTAATTTCTCTTACCTCATCAGGGAGAGAATTCCAAAAACCAGCAGCTTGATATAACAAAGACCTATTCCAATATTTGTTTTGAAATTTACCTACAGCTATTTTATTTAAATGAACTGGTCTTGTTAACAACTGTTTGTGACAGTTTTTCACTGAAAATAATATTAATGAAATTGAATGATTTACCGATAAGTATTTCATTTTGTGTATTAAAGATAACCAATGGCACTGATAGTTTATACTTAAAGGCAACCAGTTTACTTTCCTCAGCAATAGGCAATGATGAATCCAATAATTTCCCTTTAATACATATCTTGCTACAGGATAATAAATTTTATCTAATCTAGACAATAGAACTTTATTTGCATTCCTATATATTAATTCACCATATCTTAACACTGGAATGATTAACTGATCTGCCAGTTTTTTCCTATCTGGAAATGTTAAACAATCAGTACTTCTTCTTAACGCCCCCTACCCTTCTATTAACTTTTTTAATCAATGCAGTAATATGATTTGAAAAAGACATGTTCATCAAATATGATCCCTAAATAACTATATTCCTTAACCTGTTCTAATTTAGTTTGATTCCCTGTATAAATAGATAAATTATGAACATCACCACGTCTTTTTTTTAGTGGAAAATTCATGCACTTTGTCTTTTTTGTATTCATTATTAGCCTTGACCTGGTGAACCACCCCTCTATCCTTTGAAAATCAGACTGCAAATTAGTTTGTAATATTTCTTCCGTACCTCCGGACACAATTATTACGGTATCATCGGCATAAAGTCGAATCTCTGTTTGTTCTACAATCGATGGAAGATTATTTATGAATATTAGAAACAAAAGAGGTCCTAAAATCAATCCCTGAGGAACTCCTCTATTTACATTTCTCCTCTCTGATAAACATCCTTGTACCTCCACTCTCTGGGAACGATCACCCGGATAAGAATTTAACCAATTTAAAGGATCGTCCCTAAGACATATTTCATATAGTCTCTCAGTTAACAAGGGGTGGTCCACCAGGTCAAAAGCCTTTGAAAGATCTACAAAAATAACAGCTGTCTCCTTATTTTCTCCTAGTGCCCTGTTTTATTAGGTCATAGAATTCCAAAAGAGCTGTTGTGGTAGAATAGCTTTTTCGAAAGCCAGATTGTTTAATTGTTAGCAGACTATATTTATCCAGATAATCCATTATCTGGATAGAGACAAGTTTTTCAAAACTTTTTGACAAGAGGTAATAAGGCTACAGGCCTATATTTAACTTCTACCACATCTCCCCCTTTGAAAATTGGCTTGACTCTACTCTCTTTCCAGGATAAGGAAAAATATCCAATTTGAAGACTCCAGTTGAATAGATATGTAATAATTGGTGCTATATGGAAAGCAGCTAGTTTCAAAAATTTACCTTCCAAACAATCATTACCAAAAGCTTTGTGAATATTTATATTTTGGAGTATTTTATGTACTTTTAATGACAGTCAAAGCTTTAAATCTAAATGGGGGAAATCCATTTTGTGTAAATTCTGTTTTAGTTTATTTTAAATCTAATTGACAAGGTATTTTGCAATTTGGAAGATCAACAAAGAAGTTATTTAAGACATTACAAATTTCCTCCGGATTTTCAGTAATAATATTACCATTTTTTAACCTAAGTATCTCCTCTGAGGAATCACATCCTGGTTTAGTCAATTTCTTAACCACTCCCCAAAACTGTCTTGGATCTGTACTAGAATCAATTTTATTTTTGTAAAATGAAATTTTTGAAGCCTTAATTAACCTTTTATATTTGTTTCTAATAGCTTTAAAGGAAATCCAGTCCTTTTCCAGTTTTGATTTTAAAGCTTTTTTCCAGATTCTATTTTTAATTCAAATTTGTTTTAAAAGCTTGTCATTAATCCACAGTAGTTTATTTGGTTTCTTCTTTATTTTGACTTTTGGTGCATGTAAATCACATACTTCTTCAAAAATTTGACTAAAGTATTTACTTGAAGTATCAATATCTGGGATTAATTTGCATCGGTCCCATTTTATTTTACTCACGCTATCTAGAAACCTAGATTCTGAGAATCTCTAAAGTCCCTAGTCCAATTTTTATTTTCATAAACCAAATTTTGTTTGAACTGAGACCTTGGCAAAGTAGCCCAGATCAAATTATGATCTCCAAGACATGGTGGTAAAACACCCACTGCTTCAATTTCAATTTGGATAGACACCAGAATTAGATCTAATATGGATCCATTTGTCATATTTGATGTATACCTAGTAGGTTTTTTTTTTTATAAATTGCTTTAATCCCAAGTTAATTACTGTATCTTTCAGTCGTCTCCCTCTTGTATTTTTCCAATCACAATTTAAATCTCCCATCAAGATTAAAGGTCTGCTTCCTACTTTATCAATTATTTTGGTTAAAATTATCTCCAAATCGGATATTTTTGCCCTTGGAGGTGAATAAACAATCGAAATTACTAATCCTAAGTGTCCCAAGTATACAGCTAAAAATTCTATATTATTTTCACTACCCCTGTATTACAATTTCTGAATAACCCAGTATTCGTTTTAAAAGAAGCATCACACCCCCACTAGATTTTCTATCTGCCCTCCATACTTTGTAATCTTGAGTGGCAAATTCTTCATCTTGATGTTTGTTTGAAAGCCATGTTTCACTTAACCCTAATATACATGGATCATCTCTGTAGAGGGAGGGCATCCGGTGGGAGCCCTGAACATGAACGACACCGTGCAATGATCGGACCAAACGACTCGATCAATCCTGAGATTATTTATCTCAAGCCCCAGCGAGAACACCAGGTCAAGGGTGTTGCTGCCCGGGTGTGTCGCAGCTGAAATAGTTTGTAACAGACCCAAGGATTACATAGTTTGAAGGAGGTTATGACCAAGCCGAGAAAATTAATCGTCGTCCCGAACATTGAAATCCCCCAGAACAATACATCTGGGGGCTTCCAGTGTTTCACTGGCGACGAATTCGGCAGCCTCCTGTAGGAAGTTCTCTGCTCCCTCAGGGGGCCGATAAGCGAGGAAAATCTTGCAACCAGGGCCCAGACCCCCATGGATGGCCACACACTCAGAAGAACCTGGAGTTCTCACTGGGTGCACGGTGAAGCCCAAGTCGGATCTAAAACAGATTGCTACACCACCACCCCTGCATTCCTCTCTGGGCCGGTGCACCACAGTAGATCCGGGGGGGGGGATCGGCAGCCTCAAAAACAGGACCCGCATCGTCTCCAGCCCAGGTCTCCGTGATGCAAGCCAGATCGACTGAGGAACTCAAATCCACAAAAATTGCGGTCTTATTCCTGATCGGTCTGGCGTTGCATAGCACTGCCCTCAGGGGATTCATGGGTAAGGCAGCCCCTTGGGTTACATGACCACTTGGTCTGGTGGAATCCCCGGGGACAGGCACCAAACACGTCTGGCCTCTCTCTTCAATCTGTCACAATCCAGGGCGCTTCTAGTCCTAACTGTCTCAATCCTACCACCCTCTGCTGCACACTGGGCTCCCCTCCACCCAAGATCACCCCGGCCTCTCCAAATCCCCGCCTCCCTGCAGTGTCTAATCATAGTATCCGATATCGAGATACTGGTGAAGGGCCATAAATAGCGTAAGAGGGAAGGCCCGTACACTATCCTAACCCCCCCTTGGCCCCCAAGCAACCCCTACACGTAACTAATTCCAGAAGAAATTACTGCTAGAACCCACTAAATACACTTAAATAATCCTACCTTTAGCATATAAATGACCAATTTATAATATATTTCTCTATATAATATGTATTACAGCTTACTACAAACAAACCAGCTATAAACTAAACACAGCAGTTTTTAGGTACCCCCCTCCCCGCTCAGGCACTTTGAGATACAGATTCGTACTAGTACTTTAAGCAGGTAAATCCCACAATCACCCATCCCCAAACATAAAATAAATTTAAGATTTAAGTGACTCAGTCTCGAAGACCAGGGCAGCAATTTGATCAGATTAAAGAGGTCATAAAATAAATAATAAAAATTCCTTAGACTATAACTTGAGTCCAAAAGTATTAAATAAATCAAATAAAAATAACAAGAATCTTCAGCCCCCTGAGGCCCTGTCACAGCTTAAGGAGGCCAAACGAAGCACAGGTACTCTCACTACCTGAGCCAAAATGGAGTCAAAGTTTCAGATACATTCTTCACAGGTACTCACTACCTGAACTGAAATAATGTCACTGTCTCAAGTAATTTTCAGCCCCCAGGCCCTCTCACTGCATGGGGGGAGTCTGACAAAAAAATGCAGGCACTCTCACTGCTGTCAAAATATAAAGCAGCAAAACGGATAATAAAATTAAAGTCTGACCATGGTAGATAAAGTAAATTTGAAGTGTAGATCCTCCTCTCACAGTCCATATAGTGCAGGAACGTGGCTCAAAAAAAACAAAACAAAAAAAAACATACAGGAGGACCGCAACTGAAATTACCCACAGCCTCCACACCGATCTCCGCCGGCACCAACCCACCAGTTGGCCACCCAGAGACCCTAAGAGGACCGTCTACCCAGTCCGCTGGCTACTCTGCTAAAACAGAAGCCCAGTCCCCTGAGCAGTCACAAGCCTCAGCCACTAGACACCCCCACACGATCGGGAATCACCCAGTAAGTTGCACAGATCAATCCAACCTCCTAGTCCAAATGCAGTCACAGGACCTTTAAACAGCAACTTAACCCACAGCCAAACCAAAAAGCCTGACAATCTTCCTTTCACTGTGCCGGTCACAGCTAATTCAGGTTCCATCAACCATCGCCAACTCTCCTCGAAGTTTCACCTCAACCACTCAGACCAATTCCCAGTCAAACCAGTCAGCCCAGCCAGAACAAGCAGCAAAACAGCAATGAATTGCCTCCAGATAAATGTTGTAAGGATTCCAGTGTTGCTGTAGAGGTTTGCAGATCTCCTGCAGAGTTGGTTCCAGACCTGGAGATGAGACTCCCACTTCCACATTCTCCAAGGTCTGTGTCCCTGAGGAGTTCTTCTCCGTACACGGTACACATCTCGGGGATGGCATGTTAGGACATTACCCTTCCAGACATTCGTAACCTTCCTGATGATGGGGTGGACGATGACGACAAGTCAACGGAGGATGCCTTGGAGGAACTTGAGGGTCCGAAGGGCAAGCCCCCCTCCCCCCGGAGGACCCTGCCTTCTCGGATCTGAGCTCCTTCCACCCCCTGGGCTGTATATCCTCTGGCTTCACCCCAGTATGTCAGATCTTTCCGTCCCCTGGAAGGTACAGGCCTCCTTTGCAGCTCTGCAACGTTGTAGGCCTTCACGTTTTTAAGGCACTTTTCAGGTGATTTGTTGACTGTTCCAGTCCGCATTCAGCATTAAAATTGCTATTCTGTAGACAGTGCAGATGAGAAATGTTGGCCAAGGATTCGAATAACACATGACTGTACTGCATAGGTGATCATCATGATGTCACAGGATGCAGTCTTTGCTGGGCTATGCTGCCAGCATCCATCACAGACTGGAAGACCCAGACTGGCACATAGACTGCAAAAAGGCCTCGGTGGCTGCTGGGTTGGCATCTCAGCTTGCAGTTACGGGTAAAGAGGCAGCGGCTGTGGTGAGTTCTTCGTTGGTCTCGACATTGTTCCTGTATGAGGCCAGCACTGGAGGACCATTTTCTGATTTTGAAGAGATGTGCATGGCCCTCCAGACTTTCAGGGAGCCCAAAGCAGGACCATTGCAAGTCATGGGACCAGGAAAGATCACACTCTTCCCACTCCTTTGACTCCCTTGACCTCTTGGCCTTAGTTGAGCTTCCTCCAGTGGAGGGCTTCATGGTTACTCTGTTGGGCTTGTTGGGTTCAACTCCAGTTGAGGGTGGGGGCACGAGATTTTTCTGGACCCTGTCAACCAGTTGTTTGAGGAGATAGATGTGGACTCTGTCTTTTGGTCCCTGGTGCCTTTGGTCCTCACTGAAGAAGACCAGTCCCAATTGGCACTGCTGACGGAGTTGCCTCAACCGGTGGTTGTGCCACCAAAACCATTAGTGATTGTCCATCAAGTGGTTTACACCAGTGCTCAGGACTCCTCCTGTCAACAGTGGCGTTAGGGTTGGGGTGACAGTTGAGGTGCCGTTTGCATCCTCAAGCTCACTGTACTGGTAGGCATCACTGTTGACTCTACCCAACCTCCTCATCCTCCGCCGAGGAGAGTCATCATCACAGGATGTGTCAACGCTACATGGACCTCATCTGGCAACAATGGGCCATGACTCTTCACGACCTCCTCATCCTCTGGCGAGGAGAGTCATCGTCACAGGATGTGTCAATGCTACATGGAGCTCTTCTGGCAACAATGGGCCATGGCTGGGAGGAGTAGGGCTCTGACCCTGGACCTTTGGTCCCTTGGCCTTTGCTGGTCATTTTCATGCCGGTTCATGCCAATCAGGCCCCCGTGTCTGCTTCTCTTCTACTTTGAATGGAGCCATCTCCACCTAGGCATCTGTTGGGCTTCCAACCAAGGAGTCTCATCCTTCTGCCAGGTTCCCATCCGTCTCTCAGTGGAGATCACTCAGAATGAGGATACCAGGGTGGACTATGGTGTCAAATGGTCAAGGGCCTTTTTTGAGGGCTCTGACTTGGAAAAGCTAAGTCATCAATGGTGTCAACCAGGACTCGCACCTTCAACCAGGAATCCTCTGAAGAACTGACTACAGCCCATGAAGTTGTGTCATATGGAGCCCTAGTCCGACTGGTATCAGGATCCTTGAAGGTTCCTTTAGAACCGCTCCAGAAATAGGCTAAATATCCATTTACTGACATTGGATAGGGACAGTTCCCTGGGGTTTGCTGTTCCCTTGGCTAAGATCATCTTGGGACCAGCCCTGGAGCTTTGACAACATCACAGTGTCAGTGGCTTAGCAGTTAGCACACTCACCTCTGAGCAGTGGTGCCGGAACGGTTTGAAAAGTCGTAGGGCCAAAGACGTAAGGGGTCAATTTTCCCCTATTAAATATATTACCATGATAGCAAAAAGTGATAGGGCCACTTATCAAAGTGGTAGGGCCATGGCCCTAGTGGCCCACCCTGTTCTGGCACCTATGCCTCTGAGGCTGGGAGATCAGAAGGCTGTGGGTTATATCCCCTCACCAGGCACTTGGCTTAATATTCCAATACTGACACTGCAGTGCTGCATGAGCGGGGTGCTGCACTCCTGAGGTGCCGTCTTTTGGATGAGACGTTAAACTGAGGTCCCATCTGCCTATTCTGGTGGTAGTTCAGGTGGATGTTAAAGATCCCATGGCACTTCTCGAAGAGAGTAGGGGAATTTCCCCGGTACACCGGCCAAATCCGGCCCCCCCATTCACTAAAATACTACCAACAGCTTAATCTGGTCCAAGGTCAGCTGGCATTCATCTGTATCCCCCTCCCCCAGGTTGTGCCTGAAAATAGGCAAGAATTTGTTTAGCATTCTTACCCGGTCAGCAAAAACAAATAAAAAATAATCCAGCATCCTGGCCCCTGGGACTTTAAGGATTCCTGTAAAGTGACCAACAATGCACCCAACTTTAATAACCCAGGTTGGATAGGTGTATTAATTAATGCTAGAAGTCTGACTAACAAATTTAAAAATCTGATAGTAACTAGTAACATCTAAATTGCCCTAGCTACGGAAACCTGGCAGGATGAAAATGATCCTTGGGACAAAACCATCCAGGGATATAATGTCTATTCAAAAAGTAGGGTCCACAGGAAGGGTGGAGGTGTGGCCATCTATCTTCAAGACACTATTGCATGTGAGGAAGTTCCTGGAGACACTCTCAACCTGGAAACTATTTGGGTTAAATTGTCCCCCCAGTCTGGTCCCCCATATATTTTAGGTCTGGTTTACAGACCCCCTTCCATGTCCCCAGAAAATGACATTACATTATTGAATTATATTGGGAATCTCGATCCCTCCAATAACCTTATGATTTTTGGTGATTTTAACTTACCTAACATTAATTGGACAGTGACAACTGCAGCTAGTAAAACTGGCCGCCTCTATTCAGACACATTTAATGAACTTGGACTGGAACAAAAGTCCAGTATGCTACCAGAAATTATAAAATACTGGATATTATTTTAACTAACAGTGAACATTGTATTTCCAATATTAAAATCAATGCACCTTTGGGAAACAGTGACCAGAATACTGTTCATTTTCGGGTTACTGGGAATATAAAACAAATAGCTACTGGTGTTACCGTAACTTTACATTTTCATAAAGCAAACTTTGATAAAATAAAAACTAGCCTTACCCACTGGGATTGGCATAAAGTGTTTATTAATTGTTCAGTAGAATCTAAGTGGGGGCTTATGATAGACTAAAAAATCTGATTGACAGTATTCCTAGAATAAAAAAAATATGACAACAGCCATAAAAATATCTCTATGGATAAACCCTACAATGAAACGTCTGATCAAGAAAAAAAAAGTTTCAGCAAATCAAAAAGAGGTTAACCCACCTTCTCCCTAAGTGTAGATCACTGGTTAAAATTATTAAAATCAAGATTAAGTCGGCAAAATCCCAGTATGAAATTCAATTGGCTACCAGGGTTAAAGATAACAAAAAAGTTGTTTTTGCTCATGTTAATAAATCTAGGGACAAAGTAAACGCTAAAGGGCCTATTTCAACTAATGCTGGCACGACAGCTAGTAACCAAGAGGCTGCTGATATCCAGAATCGCTGTTTCTCTACTGTTTTCAACAAGATCAGTAGTGGATCAGCAGATACAGATGTGACAGCATCTCCTGGGCAGTTTATCATTAAACAAAGTCCTTGACAGGTTAAGAAAGTTAGATAAAAATAAATCACCAGGCCCAGATGAAATTCACCCTAGGGTGTTGAAAGAGCTCGCTGAATTTATCTGTCTTCTCTTACAAATATTCTCCGACATGCACTTGATACTGGGGAGGTTACACATGACTGGAGAGTAGCGACTGTGGTACCTATTCACAAAAAAGGTCCTAAAACCAGCCCTGAGAACTACAGACCTATTAGCCTGACCTCATTAATGGGCAAGATCTTGGAAAATATTATTAAAGACCTTATTCTTGATTCTGTCCATCAAACTGGACTCTCTGACCCTCTCCAACATGGGTTCACTAAATCTAGATCCTGTCAAACGAATCTATTAACCTTCTATGAAAAAGTTACTAGCGAAATTGACCAGGGTAATTCTGTGGACCTTGTGTTCCTAGACTTTGCTAAAGCGTTCAATAAATTGCCACATCTTGAGCTTATCAATACCCTGAGAGCTTTTACATTAAAAACTAATATTGTCAACTGGATTGCTAACTGGCTGGAGGGAAGAAAGCAGAGAGTCATTATAAATGGAGAATATTCTAACTGGGCTCCTGTCACTAGCGGGGTTCCCCAGGGGTCCGTCTTGGGCCCCTGTCTCCAACATTTACATTTCTACTCTCACTGTCTGTAAGGTAATCCCAGCATGTGTGAAGTTGGAGGGAGGACGATTCAGAGGAAACGTGAGAAAGAATTTCCTCACAGAACAGGTGGTGGACAAGTGGAACACCCTGCCAGAGGAAGTGGTGAGGGCTGAAACAATCATGGGATTTAAGAATGCATGGGATAGACATAAAGGAATTCTGGAGGTCAAAGTTAAGGGGGCAACAGACGTCTAGGAAAACAAAGTAAACTTACAAGCTCAAATGGGCAGACTGGGTGGACCGTAGGCCCTTAACTGCCAACACTGTCAATGTATCTATGTGGATATTAACATTCGCAGATGATTGTCGATTGGGTACTGTGGTGAACAATACAGCAAGTAGTACTGCTCTTCAACTAGCTCTGGACAACATTAACTTGGTCTAGCACAAATAAAATAGCCTTAAATCCCACAAAGTGCAAAATTATGCATCTGGGAATACACAGCAAACATCATGTTTACAAATTAGGGAACGTTGCTCTTCTTGAAATCAAGCAAGAAAAGAATCTTGGAATAATTGTTAACCCTGACCTGAAATTCAGAACCCACTCTAAAATGCAAATAAATAAAGCTAATCAAAACCTCAATTGTATATTCAGGCAGGTATCTAGTCGTAAGAGAGAAGTATTACTTCCCTTGTATATTGCCTTGGTGAGGCCACATCTTGAATGCTGTGCCCAGGTGTGATCCCCATATTATAAGGAAGATATTTTAAAAATTGAGAGAGTACAACAAAGACTCACTAGAGCCATTATAGGGATGGCAAACGAGCCATATGAATCCAGGTTGAGACTGCTCAACTTGTATACGCTTCAGTATAGAAGACTGAGGGATGACATGTGTCTACTATTTAGAGCGTTAACCAACCCCATCCTTAGTAATGATCTAGGAATCGCTCTTACTGACAGTAGAGTAAGTAACAGAAAACACTCTAAGCAATTATACTTGTCAAAATGGAATACTCTATGAAGAAGGTATTGGTTTAGCCATAGGGTCGTTTCAGCATGGAATCACCTCCCAGCTGAGATAGATAGCCCAAATATTGACTTCTTCAAAATAAACTTGGACTCAGCAATTGGAGACAATATAAAATGCTGTGTTTATTGATATTTTTGGCAAGCACCGTGGATGCAGTGTCCATATTAGCTTGAAGTACCTATGATGATACCTGCTACGTTTATGATCCACAAAGCACACGGTCCCCACAGGTGCCCTTTCTGGGTTTTCTGACTGCCCCACTGAGGAAGGATTGGGTACGGATTCTGCCTTCCAAAAATTGGGAGATCAGGGGATGAGGACAAGCCTCCAGACAAAATATCTGAGAAGATTAACTACATGGCTAAAAAGGTATATGCTGTTGCATCACTGGGCCTATGTCAGGTCAGGTATTCCATAATGATGAAGCATTCTGGCCATTCCCTCTTCAGTTAGGGGAATTCTTACCCTTACTTCCCGCTGCTGAGCAGCTTCCAGTGAAAATCATTGAGACCAGGATCAGTCACTAGCTAAACACCAGCTTCAGACGGCATTGGACATACATCTGTTGTACCTGTGCCATTGCTACAGTTGTCACCATGAATCAAAGGACTTGGCTGAGGCTCTCTTCTTCATTGCAGATGCTCCGCATGAGCTGGCTAATGTCCTCTTCTTGGGCACTGACCTTTTTGGCAGGGGTGTGGAATTTATTTATTGCTGGTGTCCAAAACCCAAGTTCTGTGGCCTGTGCAAAGGAAAGGGGTGGTGTCAGAGGTGGTGTAATGCAGCACCCTCCAAGTCTGTGCAGGGACAGATTGTGTGGTGTCCACCCCCCCAATCCAGTCTGTGTACCACTTCCTGGCCAGGGGTTGGTTGAGCCACTTCTCGTCTTAGTGATCTGCCATTCTCGGACAAGTGGGTTCTAGAAGTGGTGAGCAGAGAGCTGCCTCTTGATTTTGAGGCTGTCCTACCTTACAGACTCTGAACCCCTTGGGAGTCCAGGGTGTCAAATGACACATTGTCTGCACTAGTCAGCTGCTAGAGTGCAGGGTGTAAGGCCATGTTCCAGACATTCTGGCCACTCAGGAATATGTGTCTAGGTACTTCCTAATTCTAAAATGAATGGGAGGGCTGGACCCCATACTGGCCTTATGCAATCTAAACCAGTTCATGTGGAGGCACAAGTTCTGGATGATCACTCAGAATCAGATCATACCATCTCTGGAGCAGGGAATGTGGTTCTGCTCCTTGGACCTCCAGGATGTGTTCTTCCATATCCCAGTCCTTTCACCCCATTAATGGTACCTTCAGTTCCATGCAGAGGGGATTCTGTGTCATTTACAGATCATGCCTTTTGGCCTGTCTTCCACACCTAGAGTTTTCACCAAGTGCATGGCAGAGGTGGTGATAACCCTCCTGGGGTGCAGGGATGGCAGAGTATGTCCCTAGAATGTCATGCCCACAATGGTTGCATCTATGGTAGGGTGGGGAGCACACCTGGGAGACTGCAGAGCATACGGGTTCTGGTCAGCCTGGGAGTCCCAACACCACATCAGCTTGTTGGAGCTCTGTGTAGTGGAAAGATAAAAACAACTCTGCTCCACGTCCAGGATCAAAATTGCACCAACGCTAGGTCACAATAAAGTGTTTTATTTATTAATTCACTTAAAATTATACAGGGTTACTGCCTGTTGTTAGTGAAGTAGCACCCCCACTAGTTCAGATCAGTGTTTCATGTCACACTGACACTTTTTCAAGATCTTGAAAAAGAGTCAGTGTGATGTGAAATGTCAGTCTTGTACTAGTGGGGTGCTACTTTACTAACAACAGGTGGTAACCCTGTATGGTTTTAAGTGTATTAATAAATAAAACACTTTTTATTGTGACCTAGCATTGGCACAATTTTGATACTGGATGTGGAGCAGAGTTTCTTTCATTTTTCCACTGTATGGTTTAACTGCCTTGGCTCCACCCCAGTGTGTCCTGTAGCTGCCTCATACTTTCTTTTGTTGGTTAGCTCCGTGTAGTGCATCTACCTCTGGTGGAATTTGCTCCTTTGATTCGGGGTCAGATTGTTAAGGCCCAGATGAACAGCACGACCACCATGTTATACCTGAACAGGCAGGGTGAGATGGGCCCCTTTTCCTTGTGTAAGGAGGCTGTCCACACCTGGGTACTCGTGTGCAGCCTGGAAGCAGATGATCTGGTGATTCATGTCGCAGGACAGAAAAAACAGCTGGCAGGTCCTGTCAGTCAGATTGGGGAGACATTGCATGAGTGGTACCTGCATCAGGTGCTAGTAGAATACCTGTTCTCTCTATGGGGCACCCCTCTGTTGTATCCATTTATCTCATGGGAGAACAAAAAGCTGAGGCTGTTCTGTGCCCACCCTGCACAGTCTGGGACACTGCTGGGAGATGCCTTCACAAGGTACTGTATGCCTTCCCTCCCTTTTCCTTTGCTCACGAGGTTGTGATCAAGACCCAGAAGGGCAAGGCGTGGATGATGATCTTTATAGCACCAGACTGGCCCATGCAGTTCTGTTATCCAGATCTCCTCAGGCTTGCATGAAGATTGCCTCTCTGCCTGGAACTACTGACAAGACGACAGGGGAAGGTCCTGCACCCAGAACTTTATTTCCTGCATCTCTCAACCTGATTCCTGTGTGACTAGAGTTCCAGGCTCTGGGCCTTTCAGAAGATGTCCTCCATGTTGTGGAGACATCCTGTAAGGAGATGACTTGCAAGTGCTATGCTTTTAAGAGGAAGAGGTTATTGATCTGGTGCCAGGAGGTAAGGAGCTTGATTCCCCTTACCTGTTCCATGGTGAGCATCTTCAATTTACCTATGGTTTCTGTCTCAGTCGGGACTGTGAACCCTCAAGGTGCACCTGGCAGCCATAGCTGCATACTGGACATATACTTTGGTATACTGAGGGTGGCCCAGAAGAAGGTGGTAGAGTGCTTTTTCAAAGGCCTGGATCACTTGTACCCTCTGGTGCGTGAACCTCCGCCTCCATGGGACCTACTGCTGGAGTTGACAGTGCTCATGGGCAAGCTGTACGAGTCAGTGCACAATGTCACATTTGTTCTGGAAGACTGTGTTCCTGGTGGCTAGCACATGAGCTAGAAGGATCTGTGAGCTCCGTGCACTCTTGGTGGAGTCTCCTTACCTGGTGTAATACAAGGATAAGGTCTTCTTTCGCCTCCAGCTGAAGTTCCTCCCAAAGGTTGTATCAGAGTTTCACCTTGATCATGTGACTTTCTTGCTGGTACACTTTAATAACCTTACCCCAGAAGCTGATTTTAGGCTCCTTACCTTGGACCTGCAGAGGGTGCTCTCTTACTATAAGGAACACATGACTGGAGTTTGGGATGATGCTGGCCAACTGCTTATAACATATGCTGAAGCCTCGCCTGGCAGACTGTAGGGGTAATCGCACAGTTGCCACATGGATTACATCCTGCATCAACTTCTGCTAAAGGTTGGCAAGTAGGGAGTCACTCTATGGGGCTTCAGGCTCATTCCATCAGATATACTGCACCCTCAGCAGCTGCTTCCAGGGATGTCCCCATTGCAAACATGCAATGAAACCCTTTTTCCTTAAAGCACTTGTCAAGTCTGAGCTTCAGGTTCATTATGGTTATGAACCAATACCACATGCTCTGTCAGTTGGAGTCTGCTTCAAGTGTACACTCTTTCTGTGAAATATATTTTGCTAATGTTTGACTTGAATCTTGCACCTTTTAGCATTGGTGTCTCTTTGCTTGTCGGTTCATCCTTGTGCATCTCGAAGAGCTTAACTAATAAGGTATTATCCCTTTTCGATACTTCAATACCTTAATCTGCTTTCAGTGGAGAACAGTCCCAGTTCTGCTAGTAACCCCTCATAACCACTGTTTTCCAAGCCTTTGTTGTTCTTGGTTGCTCTCCTGTGTATGTTCTCCAAACTGATTTTTCATAGGCTGTTGAACAGCTGTTTGAGGATGATGACTTCAGACCACTGACATTGATATGAAAGACTCTTAAGTTATTGCCAAGCTGTTCAGCCATTCTCTCCCACAGCCCATGAGTTTTCACTGTTTCATTCCACCAAGCTTCTGTCTTGTAAGCATAAGTGCCTGTTCTAAAGGGGAAGAACCACAACGTTAAAGCCTCACCGAGCCAATGCCACATGACTTAATTGACATCATAGTTAGTTTCATCATGAGTCTTCAGGACAGGTCATCTAAAAAGTATCTCGTATCCTTGCCATACCACTTGAGTTTGCACTCAAGGGTGCCTCAGAAAATCATTTGGAAACATTTTTAAAAAAAAGTTAACAGCTGCCAGAGAGCTGAAACACACTGCAGAATGTGCAGCTGCGATCTGTGTCTCGTAGAAACCCCTCCAAGAAAAAGCTGGGGTAGTGCTCATATCAAAATTAAAATTGACAAGGAGAAAGCCAGTGACTGGCACTCTTACTGCTGAAAATTTTTTATATTAGCACAATCTGTAAAGATGGATATTATGATCTTTGTAATATCTTCTGTGTACATTCATCATACAATATAGTATGATTTTATATAAGGTCTTTCATACAATGAATCACAAAACATTTTCCAAGGCAGAAATCTACATACAAAGGCATACCAAATGCACAACTACAGTAGTAGTGTTAAAAGGAATGAACTGGGGACTACATATACACATGGGCCCAGATATTCAAAAGGGTTACGCATGGCACAACAGTGTTACACCATGCACAACCCACTGATGCGCCCTGGCGTGATATTCAGAAGGGAAAAGTGCACCGCACTAATCCCGATGTGCCAGAGCGCATCAGTACTGTATGCAGGTACAGGTGGGGGGGGGGGCGTGCCCATGCATAACCTGCACAGCCCGATAGCCCGGGATGCGCAGAGTCATGCATACGCAACCCCTACCTGCACCTGCACAAAGTTAAGCCAAAAAAAAAAGGAACAAGTGATGGCCACCCACAGTTGAGCTGCCGCATTGCAGGGCGCAACACAGCAGCTGCTACCTGTGGGTGGCCACCCGAGTTCCTGGCGGCACCCCATGCCCCATCGCGAGCATTTATGTATATGTCAACAACCCCTCCAACATCCCCTGTGGTCCAGTGGATCGCTGTGCCCGATCGCTGGCATTTGTGTATAATAATACCTTCTAACGCCCAATATCCCTGGTGGTCCAATGGACCGATAGCTGCTCGATCAGGATATCTGTACAGCATAAAATATTTTATTACCCTGGTGGCTCGTGTACCCACCGCCCACCGCCCTGCTCCCTCCCCTGGTCAATTCATTCACATATCTGGACTCATAGTACGGTATGTTGCACATCCATTGGCTCACGCCAGGACACGATGGGCAGCCCTCACCGAGCTGTCAGGCGGCAGGGCGGCAGGCGGGTGGGGTGCTGCCGCCCGCCGGCTGAACGGGGGGGCAGGGTACACTAGACCACCAGGGTAATAGGAATGTTTTATGCTGTACAGATGCCCACGATAGGTCCACTGGACCACCAGGGATACTGGACGGGGGGGGTTCTTTTAGACTGCAGCCCGCGATCGGGTTGTAGGGGGCGTCAGTTCCCAATGGCTGCTGCCTGGCAAGGCTCCAGGCGCAAGGCGTCGGCGCACCTGCATGCTAATGGTGACATCAAGATTCCAGACCCTCCCACGGCAGGATTCCCTCACAGAGCTCCCTCCAGGAGCGGATACCACGCTGGCCTACATAGAAGTAATAAGCTACCTCCAGCTGTGGCACCCTTGTGAGGGGGGGTTAGCCCGTCGACGCGCTGCATGCATTGACTGCCCTGCCCACTCCACCACCCACCCTGGCTCGGCATTTCCTTTATAGGCGCTTTCCTGTGACATCATATCCTGTTGGTTGTTTTACTAAGTCCCCACTTCTTCATTTGCAGGTTATACCTGCTAGCCACTAGAGGGACCCTCTGACCACTCCACCTCAGTCTCCCACTGGAATCCCTCCCCTCCTACTTCCTGGAACGTCTCTACCTGCTAGGCCACTTCTCTTCCTGCCCCATCTCTGCCTCTGCCCACACCCCACCTCACCCAGCCGTCTGACTAGCCCTACTTACTGACCCTGCCCTACCACCTGACCCACACCCTGTCTGCTGCTAACCCCAGTGACCACTAGGAGTCGCTATTTCAACCCTAATTTCTGGCCCAAATCCAGCCCGAATAAGTCACCTAGAATCTGGATCCCTGCTCTCAGCCAGGTCATATCTCAACTGCCCTGCCAGGGTCTCGAACCTTGTACTCTGTACACCAGAGTCCGTGACAGTACCACTACTCCAAAGTGGTATCTAAACTCTCTGAGGGGCAGCCAAAATATTTGAAACTCCCCACCCTGCTACTACCCAGGCACTATGAGCACCTCCTCCTCAAATGTCTCCCCCTCTTTTTCATGCTAGTACCCTCATCCCATCAGCCAAACGTCTCATCTGGCCCACATGTGCCCGCACCTTCTACTCTCCCTGACTTTGGCCGATCCCACCCGACACCGCCCATGTACCCTGGCCCACGGCACCCACCCCCCTGGAAACCTTTCCACTGCCTACCCTACCTCCACATGGCCATTACTTGTCCTTGCCGTCCCTACCCTTTGAACCCTGTCCACTCCTTGTTCCCTTATAGCCTCCCTCCCATCCCTGCGTACCCACCGTAAGCTTACACACTACCACCCCCTGATCAGGGCCTTGGTCTTCCTACTACTCCTATCGGGTAATATACATCCAAACCCAGGCCCAGTCTCCTCCAACCCACCAGCCAGGCACAATGGTCTCTGCGTAGCCTCCATGAACATATGCAGCCTAATGAAAAAATTTGATGCCCTCCAGTGCCGGGTGATGCTGCATCAACCAGACATCATAACCCTGGCTGAAACCTGGCTGTCCAGATCCACCCCTGACTCCATTGTCTCCCTCCCAGGCTATACCTTATACCGTGAGGACCAAGTAGGCAAAGGCGGGGGTGGCTGTGCAATCTATGCCAGGGACACAATCATTGGACAAGCGCTCCCTGCCCCTGATTCGTAATTGGGGCCCAGGCCCTCACCCTCAAACTTGCTCCTGACCCCTCCAGGTGCCCTCTATATCTCACCACTGCCTACATTCCCCCAAAGAACCAGAGTCCAGCACTGATAACTTTAACAGAATATCTTGCGACCCACCACCACAAGGCGGAACAAATCTTACTGGGGGACCTAAATGTGAACTGGCTCAGCATCTCCTCATCTACTACCCGAGATTCTTTCGCCGCCCTAGACTTGACACAACTCATTTCCCAACCCACCAGAGTAAACCCAAAGAGAGGTACCAGTACCCTTCTGGACGTCGTTATCACCAACCGCCCCGATAAAATTCACAACATCCAGGTCCTCCCAGACTTGCTAAGTGACCACTCCCCTATCCTATTCCTTTGGGTGGCCACCACTCCCAAACCCACTGTCCTGACCACATCCCGCAGGCGCCTCCGCCCTAGCGGCCTGATGAAACTCGAGCATTTTCTCGCCCAGATCAATTGGTCACCCATTCGCCTCGCACCTGACATAGACACTACCTTCGCCTTT
This sequence comes from Neoceratodus forsteri, assembly GCA_016271365.2. Lineage (NCBI taxonomy): Eukaryota > Metazoa > Chordata > Ceratodontiformes > Ceratodontidae > Neoceratodus > Neoceratodus forsteri. Next base: position 496,256,835 of record JADMNL010000022.1, read on the forward strand.
TTCTCCCACACCTTTAACAAGGCCTATGACCTCTATGCACCCCTCACACGAGGTCGACCCAAAAAACGCAATGCACCCTGGGTTACCCCTGCCCTACTACGAATGCTCAGAAATAGAGATAACCTCTGGCACCTTGCCACTGAAACGGGATGGTTGACGGACAGACAGGCCTACAATGCTGCCCGGAACAAATGCACATGGGCCATCCATAAAGCCAAGGCCAACCATTACCAGACCACCCTCACCTCCTCCTGAGGGTGTGCCCGGACTTTCTGGGACAATGTAAAACAAATGGGAAACCACACCCCCCATCCCAGCTCACAATTGATGGCACCACCTTCACCGACCCTGATTGCATAGCTAACCACCTAAATACCGCCTTCACTGACCTCAGCTCTGTCCTCCCTAGTAATTTCTTTGACCTTCCCCCTACCCTACCGCCCCCTGACCTCCAAAGTCCCAGTTTCTATCTACGAAGGGTATCTGCCCAGGAAGCCAGACCACTCCTAATTAAAGCTTTAAAAGGCAACAGCCTTGGCAGCGATTCCTTGGACCCCAGCTTGATGAAGTCCTTGACCCACTCACCAGCTTACTCAACTGATCTCTCTGCCTGGGGCAATTCCCCACTGTATGGAAAACAGCCACAGTCACACTCATCCATAAAGGGGGTGGAGGGTCCTCCACTGGGAACTACCGACCTATCTCCATCCTTCCTCCCCTCTCCAAAGCCCTGGAAAAAATCGTGTCCATACAAATTACAGAATATCTTACCAAACATAACGTCCTATGCCCAGAGCAGCACGGCTTCTGTGCTGGTCACAGTACCGGCACTGCGCTTGTTGAGTTCTCCAATTTCTTACACTCCTCCCTGGATGCTAGCTCACTAGCTGGTGCAGTGTTCGTTGACCTCTCAAAGGCCTTCGACACTGTCTCCCACCACCTTCTGCTGAATGCCCTAGGCCACACTGGTTTTTTCACTGGACCCATTGCCTGGTGCGCAAGCTATCTATCCTCTCACTCCCAATGTGTAAAAATCAATGCAACACTCTCCAGAACCCGACCTATCCCCTCTGGTACCTCAGGGCTCCATCCTGGGGCCCCTACTGTTCTCTGTTAATCTAAACACCCTGCCCAATGCCTGCTCTGGCAATATTCTTATGTATGCCGACGATGCTGTCACCCACCGCAATCCCATCTCACTACAGGACACACTCCAAAAATCCTACGATGATGCTGAGGCATGGTTTAAAGAGCACAGACTAGTCATTAATCTTAAAAAAACAAAACAAAAACAAAATAAAGCTATGTTTTTTACCCACCCCCAAAACAAAGCCCGCAACTTCCCACTCCATATCCTCCCTAGTACCAATCAACCGCTTGAGCAAGTCAGCTCCTACAAATACCTTGGGGTCACTTTTGATTCAGCCCTCGCCTACTACACCCACATTGACGCCCCTACCTCCACCACCAACACACGGCGTGGCATCCTCTACTGCCATAAAAACTGCCTCCCATCTGACGCTCTCCGACTAGCAGTTACATCTTCAGTGCTGTCACTCATTGACTATGGCCTGCCAGTTTATGGTGCGACTGACACCACTGCCCTCAACAAAATTTGACTCACCCTAAATAAGGCCTGCAGACTTATTACGGGTGCCCCCAGGCTCACACATACTTGTCTTTTCTATGATGAAGCAAAATTATTAAACCGTGATGAAAGACTACACTATCAAATCTGCCTCCTCACAAAAAAAAAAACCCTTCTCAGGCTGCCCCCCCCCCCCGAGGTGACAGCCTCCATCCGCCATTCCCAGCCCTCCATCCCAACCTGAACATCTAGCAAATCCAGTCTTCTGGTCCCCAGATCCAGGACCACCCATGGACAGAGGTCCTTCTGCTACAGAGGCCCATCTTGGTTTAACTCTCTCCCTGCATCCATCTCCAAAGCCCCCACAATCTCCACCTTCAAAAATGCCCTTTGGAGCCAACTGTTTAGCACTCGCAGCTGCACCTGTCTGTAAACAGCGCCTTGACCTAAACACACTTGACAATGCCACTTAAGCAGCACTCTAACTCACCCTCCGCAACTCTCCCCACCATAGCCTTACCCCTCTGCTATTACCAGCATGCTATCAGCTGTATCATTGTAATATCTACCAAATTGTTTAAAATGTACGCAACTACCCTATGTAACCCTAAGTATGTAACACTTTTGCTGTAACCAAAAATATGTTGATTTTCTATGTATGTATTGAACACTTTACTGTAACCATAATTTACTGTCTGTTTGTCCTCAGTGTGACGTGGTACCTTTGGAAATGAGCCTCTGGCTCAAAGGTTGTAAACCGATGTACAGATAAATAAATGGCATGCAAATGGGGCCATAATGAGATGCAAATGGCCCCTTGTGCGCCTTGCTTAAATTATGGCCCCATTTGCATGTCCCCTTTTGAATATCACAGGTGCTGTGCATGGCGCAATGGCACTTGCACTAGCACATCTCCATGCTCCACTCTGGCCACTTGTGCTGGCGCAGTGCCACTGCGCCATGCACAGTGGGAGTGGCCAGGCTGCGAGATTCAAAGCTGCTGCGCCATAGCACAGCTCCGTTGAATATCGTCCAGGCCACACCCCTACGCAACAAAGTTGAGCTGCGCCCAGGCTTGTGCCACAGCCTGGCGCAGTTTGAATATCCGGGCCATGGGGTATTAGTTGCAGGAGCAGGTATGAGTGGAGAAGTCATGACTGAGGACTTCGCAGAAAAAGGAGGGGAGGTACTGAGTGTGACACCTGGACAGCCAGTTCTGAGTATACTATGATTTTTTTTGTAATATAAAAATGTGTTATGGACTTTCTCTCATGAGAGATGCTGAGACAGCATGTGAGATGAGACACACACACACACAGGTTTTAGATACAAGATGTTACCTGGAAGGCCAGAAGCTAATTACAGACTAGAACAGGCCTTAATCAAGAATCTCCTGTTTATCTAAGTTAAATATAGCTTTAACTACTAAGAGGGAAATCAGTATCCTTTTTATGATGTTTCGAGAAGGAAACTAGGTTTGGCACACTTGTGCGAAGTCATAAATGCTTTGATGTCTGTGTGAGAGAGGATACTGTTTATAGATGAAAGGAAATTTACAGACTTGATTGGGGAAGTCACATGGGGAAAGGAGTTTCTACTGATGTAACCTTAATCAACTTTCCTTCTAAAAATGATAAAACTTCCTCGGTGTATGCTTTTTAATAAACAGAGGAGGAGCTAGGTGACCTCACACAAAGGGGTTGGCAAAGACAGTTTTTTTTTTAAAACAGTATTCTGTTTTCCTTCAGGACACATTTATCTACACTCTGACAAAGAAACATCTTTGAGCACTTTAAGCAAGTATACAGGTAGAGAGAGACAAAATCTAAGTACTGTAGTAGGAATTGCACTGTTAAAACCTTGTTCTTTTAAAAGATTGTATGGTTCTTGTGACATATGGTTCTGTGTTTTATGTTTTAAATACTTTTACCTATTTTAGTAACTCTACTTTTAGAGCCTACTTGGTCTGTCTCTGAATTTTTTTTCTTTAACAAGTGAAGTATATATGGTTAAAGCAGACACTGTGCATAAGCTTGAATAGTGATACCAAACTGGAAACTGTAAGAGTAATCTGAGGTCTTTATTAGTTTTAAAGGGTTCATTTCATACACCTGGTTAGGTGCCCGTAGGCAAAGGTATCTGGCCCCTCAAAGACAGAATTATCTGAGCCTGTGCATTGGGTACGCTAGCAAGAGGTTCACAGTTTGAATCCCTCCAGAACTGAGACCAAAGGTTAATTCAAACCCATAAAACAGACAGGAGGGTTACCCTGTTTGTTTCCTGTGCACAAGACTGCGCTTGGAGGTTGGCACTTTGGGAGTAGAGGGCTGACCTGCTGAGTGTATTTGTGACACTGAGAACCAAGAGGAGGTTGCCCCAGAGCAGGGGAAAGCAGGAGGAGAAAACAAATTGTCTAGTAGAGATTTTAGTGCCTGAGACAGCAAAGGAACGTGAATCAGATGAGTGGAGGGATGTTTTACTGTATATCCTTTGCTCTCACAGGACAGTCCCAAAAATGAGAATTATTTCCAGTGATCTTATCTATAAAAATAGATTTATTTGATTGATTGAGAGGTGACTGGGAAGGGAGCTGAACAAGAAGTTACAGAGTAACAAGAGTCTTTGAGAATTGGCACCAAGAATCGAGGAGTGAGAGAGGGAGAAAGAGAGAGACAGAGAGAGAGAGCTGGGAAGAGTGAGTGTGCATGTGTGTAGTATCAGCACTGTACACCACATCCACATTAGTCTGACATTAGGATTAGTATCCAGTACAAAATATGGCCAAAGGACTCAGTTGGCCAGTGCTGCTGACTTTTGGAATAGAACCTCTGTTTCAACTCGGAACCCTAAATCACTTGATATATTTAAATTAAAAATATATCAAGAAGTGTGTTAACTCTTGTAATTTTCTTTTTTTTTTTTTCTTTTATTTTGCTCGTTGTTCCCCTAACACTACATGGTACTACTTTGTTGTTCTTTTTTGCCATTCTGTGTATTATTGAAACTGTGTGTATTTTTTATGGATACTTGCTGCAACAGGTGCATACTTGAAAGTAGAGGTAAGCTCCAACTGTAAACCGCCTTGTATAAAAACACATAATCATCATCATTATTGTAAGGACAATCTTGCTGAGTGCAGGAGGTAAGAAACCGGATCTGTGATACTCGGGGTTAAAAGATGAGAACAGGTGACCATGGGAAGGAGATAAATGGAGAGGGTTGAGCATCGGGGATGCATCGTACATTTCATCACCAGAACTGGAGAGGCAGGTGTGGCCAATACTGATTTATATCTACTTGATTTCTAGACTTCTAAAAGACCTAAGGTTCCACATTTTGCAACTGCTTTTGATCTCTGCTGCAAGACTCCCTATTTGCTTTTCGGAAATCAAAACAGTTCTATTCTTAAATCCGTTTACTGTAATTGGCTACCAGTCAGTACTGCAGATAATGCTGGCAGTTAAGAGTAATTTACTCATCAGTTTTGGAATATGGTGAGTAAAGCAATATTTGGATACACACATGTGCTTTAAGTCTTAAACCCCTCCCCCCAAAAAAAACCCAACCCTGCTCACTTTGAATCACCAACAGTGTTATGAAATGCTATTCCTTGGGATGTGGAGCATTTTCTAATGTTGGGATGAGTATCAGTACTATGTGTAAACATTTTCTGAAGGGTGGCACTGTAGAGCTTGAGCAAGGTGGTCGCTCAGGGCTAGATCTCTGTACAACACTTGGAACGAAAAGATCTGACGTAGCTTTAGCGGTTACAGCCACAGTCATCGAGGAGAATGCTCACCTCCAATCGAGACTTGAAACCCTGGAGAATTAAGCCAGGGCAGCCAGTTTGAGGTTTAGCGGAATTCCAGAGGGGAGTGAGAGTGACCATCTGCCCCTTTTCCTTCAAGACTGACTGGGACAGCAGTTTGGAGAGAACATAGCCAACAGGCCAATTCAGATCCAAAAGGCCTACGGGGTAACACCTTGTGAAAAACCTGACAACCCAGAGGTGCGTTGCGCGATTGCATTAGTCATGGATGGTATTGGGACTAGAGCTTTTCTGCTGGCACATCACTCAGTGATGGCTAGCCAATTTGAATTTATCTTGACATTAATTTTACAACCCACCAAAAAACAAACAAAACAAAAACAAAAAAAAGGGAATTTGATTTGATGAGGGCCATGCTACGTGTAACCAGAAATAGCACATGGAATGGTGTTCCCAGCTTGTCTTTGAATTGTTCAGTTGCAAAATATTTTTGGGCCCTGCAGATACCCTTAAATGGGTGCAAAAACATGTCTCACAGCTGCAGAGGAAGGAAGGAAGATGGAGGACAAGGAGACATGATTTAATACTTTATGACTTGCCACAGTACAAAGTTTAGTGTAGGGGTGAGTTAATGGCATGTCATCAGGTAAGACTGAACTGTGAAATTTGGGTCATTATTAATACCAAGAAATTTAGACCCTCTCCTCGGTCATGTCACACCTGCATAAGCCCTGATCTTCTTAGCAAGTTCTTTTCAAATACGCAGTTAGCCCCTGTGGTTTATCGTGGGCATGCTTTGAATTACCCTACTAGTTGGTAACAAGTTGATTTACTATCTAAATAACAGTAGAGCTCCATGGATGATGAGGAAATGTTGATAATGTGTTTGATAAAATAAAAAACTTACTAAAGAAAAAAAAAAAGTAACATAATTGAAAGTACATTGTTCTGTCCGTTTTTTGGGTATACCACACTACCAGTGCATGATAAGAGGTACAGCACGATCAGTTTTCTTTTCTCCCATTTGGGAGGCAGAGACTGTGATGGACTATCATGCTTGGACTTTCTTAGTAATAACCATGCAGCTGATGGGCTTACTGTTGCAACTTTGAATAAGACTGTGATATACAGTGTTCATTTTTGTAAATACCCCACAAAGATGCATCTAAATAATATAGACCGAGTAACTTTGGAAGTATTAAGAGGAGTGGCACTCTGTGCACTATACCTGTACCTTATGATCTGTGTTCAAATGTATAAGCTGTGTGTGTTATATGAAAATAAGACATGATTTAATACTTGTGACTTTCTACAGTATGAGGTCTGGTGTAGGGGTGAGTAATGCCATGTTACTGTAAGGTGAGTAAAATAGGACATTTGTCACCTTATCTTGAGCACTGCTACTGATATTGATTACTTCAGTTTTAAGAACCTTCTTATTGGAATTCACAGTTTTAAGTAGTGGGTCCAGTTTATTTGTCAGACTTCTTTTCTAAATGTAGCCCTTTCAGGCCACTTTGTACTTCACTCCTGGCTTCTGTTTCTAAAATCAACTGAGCGTTTGTTGTTAGCAGAGCTTTGTCTGCTGGCTCAACTACTCTGGCCATCTCCCTCCTTTCAACCTTGGCTATGGTACAGAAAAATTTGCTCTAACTACCTAGCTTGAGTTCACCATCCACACCTAAGCAGTCTTCCAATAGAGAGTGCTGTCACCTGAACAGTCTTCAAGCATGACTCCTACCACCTAACCATTTGCAGGGGAGTAATTATGGGGGGGATGGGGGTGCACAAGTCCCCCCTAACAATTTGGGTGATCACATTTGTCACCCCCAACATTCAGTCCCTTAGCTTGCTGCTGCTTGCTGTGGTCTAGGAGGGACTACGGAGCCTGCTGTGGTGGAGGGGGTTCTGGTTTCACTGGTGAGAGTTGCGAGAGAATGACAGAGGTGTGAGTAAGGATGACAGACAGAGCGGGGGGGGGACATTGTTTCACAAACTGGCCTGACCGGAACTGGGAGGAGCAGGACTGAGTTGTGGCAGACCACAGTCACTGCACCTGGAAACATAGAATTTGACGGCAGATAAGGACCGCTTGGCCCACCCAGTCTGCCCATTTCCCTACCTAATGGATAAGCTGCAGATCCTAGTTAACCAGCAGCCTACTTCTTCCTACCCCCACCCCCTAGAATTGCCTTATGACTGTCCCATGCATGCTTGAATTCCACCACTGTTTTTGACTCCACAACCTCCTCTGGAAGGTCGTTCCATACATCCACAACCCTGTCTGTGAAAATACTTCCTTAAATTGCCTCTGAGCCGCCTCTTCTATCTTCAAATTGTGCCCCTTGTTCTTGCACACCTTTTTGAAAGATGCTACCCTCTGACTTTGTTGATTCCTTGAGGTACTTGAAAGTTTCTATCATGTCCCCCCTCTCCTCCTTTCCTCGAGGCTATACATATTAAGCTCCTTAAGTCTCTTCATATGTCTTCCGCAGACCTGCACCATTTTAGTTGCCTCCTCTGGACAGCTTCCATCCTGTCTATGTCTTTGCGGAGATTGATCTCCAGAACTGCACGCAGTACTCCAGATGGGGTCTCACCAGCTGTCTGTACAGAGGGATAATAACTTTGTTTTCTACTGGTGATGCCTCTCCTGTGCATCCCAGTATCCCCCAGCCCTCCTTGCTGCCCTCTCACATTGCTTTGCCCACCTTTAGGTCATCTGATATGACTACTCCCAGGTCCCTTTCCATTTTTGTTGTTGTTAGTATCTCACCCCCCATTGTGTACTCTTCCCCTGGGTTTTTGTTTCCCAGGTGCATTACCTTGCACTTCTTAGCATTGAATCTAAGCTGCCATACATTTGATCATTCCTCTAACCTTGCCAAGTCCCTTCTCATCCTTTCCACCCCACCTTGTGCATCAACTCTGTTGCAGATCTTTGTGTCATTTGCAAAGAGACATACTTTTCCTTCCAGTCCCTCTGCAATGTCGCTTATAAAGACATTGAAGAGGACCGGTCCTAATACTGAACCCTGCGGTACCCCATTACTAACCCCCCTTTTTTCAGAGTGGACTCCATTTACTATTACTCTGTGTCCTATTCTCCAGCATCTTACCCAGGCTGTCATCTTGGGACCCACTCCCAGGCTGGCTAACTTGTATATTAATCTTTTGTATAGGACTGTGTCAAATGCCTTGCTAAAGTCTAGGTAGGCCATGTCCACAGCCCTCCCTGATCAACTACTTTGGTCACCCAGTCAAAGAAATCTATCAGATTTGTCTGGCATGACCTTCCTGCTGTGAATCCATGCTGCCTTGGGTCCTGTGCCCCTCTGGCCTCTAGATACTCAACAATTCTTTCCTTCAGAAGTGATTCCATCATTTTCTCTGCCACTGAGGTTAAACTAGCAGGTCTGTAGTTTCCTGCTTCTGCCTTGCTCCCACTTTTGTGAAGGGAATCACATCTGCCCTCCTCCAGTCCTCGGGTACCACCCCATCCTCCCATGATTTGTTAAAGAGGGTAGTCAGTGATGTCACTAGTTCTACCCTTAGTTCTTTAGAATTCTGGGATGAATCCATCAGGCCCCATTGCTTTGTCCATCTTCAGTTTTAAGAGTTCTTTCAGAACCCTTTCTTCTGTAAATGGGCTGGTATCAATTTCTGTATCCAGAGTGTTTCTACTGTTTGTTTTAGGTACTCTCCTCTTCCTTTGTAAATATTGAGCAAAAATATTTGTTTAGTATCTCTGCCTTTTCACAGTCACACTTGCCCACCCTCCTCCCCTTTATTAAGCCTCACTATCCCTCCCTTGGTCTTCCTTCGCCCCTGTTGTACCTATAAAGGTTTTATCCCCTTCTTAACTGAGTTGGCTATCTTTTCCTGGTTTGAGCCTTTGCTGTTCTGACTGCCTTCCCAGCTTCTTTTGCTTTAACTGATACAGTTCTCTGTCCTATTCCTTCTGTGATTCCTTGTACTTCCTGAATGCTTTCTTTTCTCTTGAACCTTCACTGCCCTTCCTTTGAGAACCATAGTGGTTTTTACCTCGTTTTGTTTTGTTTATTTGCTTTACACAAAGGCTTGTTACCTCTGTGATGGCAGTTTTATTATTCTCATTGTTCTTCCAACTCTCCTTCCTGCCCATTTGCTAGTGCATTCCTTAGGCACTCACCCATTTTGGCAAAGTCAGCCTCCTAAAATCCAGTACCTTTGTCTTTGTATGGCTTGACTCTATTGCTGTGTTTATTGAACCATACTGTTTCGATGGTCGCTAGTTCCCAGATGGCTACTCACTTACATCTGTGATCCTCTTCATCTCCATTTGAGAGAACCAGGTCTAAGATTGCTCCTCCTGAGTGGGCTCCAATACTAGTTGTCTAAGGCATGCCCCTGTAGGGCATCTAGAATAACCCCACTCTTAGAAGTGGCTGCTGCAACTGCACTCCAGTTAACATCTGGCATATTCAGATCACCCATCAGCAATATCTCCCCTTTTTCTGCCATTCTAAGTATACTTTCTATCATTTCTTTGTCCATTTCCTCCCCCTGAGAAGGGGGTCTGTATACAACCCCTGTGCGGATTATGGTGCCATTGCCGGTCTCCAAATTTACCCACAGTGCTTCTTCTCCTCCCTGTTTACCCTTTTGTTCTGTTGCTTTGATTTCTTCCCTTATGTAAAGAGCTACTCCTCCTATTTTACCCTCCCTGTCCCTCTTGTAGATAGTGTATCCTGGTATGTTTACGTCCCAGTCATGGTTTTGTGTGTACCATGTTTCTGTGACTGCCACGATATCCAGATGTTCCTCCTCTATCAAGGCCACTAATTCAGGAAGCTTGTTACTCAGACTACGGGCATTGGTACTCATTGCTCTCCATTTTTTGATGGCTTTACCTTCTGTTGCAGCATCCCCCACTGACCTTTCTACCTCGGTCTTTTTCTCATTTAGTACCCTGTTTTGTAGGGAGAGGCTGGGATTTTCCTGCTGCCTATCAGTGCCTCCTCCCTGGACTAGTTTAAAAGCTTGCCAATGAAGCATTTAAACCGATTGCTCAAAAGACTTGTTCCCTTCCTGGACAGATGCAGACCATCGTGCCAGTATAGGCTGGTGTCCTTCCAGGTGGAACCCCAGTCCCCAATGAAGCCAAACCCCTGTGCTCCACACCATTTTTCAACCATTCATTAAACTGCATGGTGCAAAGTACCCTCGCCTCACTCATGCCATTGACAGGCAGCACCTCTGAGAAGGATACTGTGTGTGCTACTTGTCTTGGGCCCCTCCCCAGTTCTACAAAGTCCTTCTGCACTGCTCTAATCTCATGATGAGCCAAGTCATTTGTCCCTAGGTGGACAGTGATATCCAGCTCAGACTCTCGTGCAGCTGTTCTCGTGATCCTGAGGATGTGCTTCCTGTCCCTCCAAGCCATGGCACCAGGCAGGCACCTTACTTCAGTTTTCCCTGCTCCCCCCAGTTCTATCCCCCTAATAATTGAGTCCCCCACCAGGAGCTGCTTCCTTTCCTTGTGGTGTCCTCTGTCTCCTTCCTGTGGGCCTCCTCAGACAGCTGTCCTCAGCCTCCTTAGTCTCCTCTGTGGGTGCATCCATAGGGGAGCTATGCTCCCCAGAATGGTGTATGGATTGTGGAGTGGAACAACTGACTGGGTGTGCCTCTGTTCCACCATCCTCACCCTTCCTGAGCCCACTGTGGTCCAACTGCTGTGCTTTCTTCGCAACCTCTGAGGTAGTGGTGGTGGCTGTGGTGCTCCCTGGATGGGGGAGGTTCCTTTCCTACTGTCCAGTGTGGCCTGGGGGAAGGTTCCCTTACTACTGTCCAGCATGGCCTGAAGACGGGCAACTTCTTCCCTCAGGGCAGAGAGTTGTCTGCAAATAGGGCAGCATCTCAGCCTCAAGAAAGACTCCTGGAAGACTGCTGCCCCACAGCCATTACATTGTACAACTCCCCACATGTTTATCTACTTTTTTCTTTTTGTGTGTGTGTGTGATTGGTTTGTTATGTATAAATATATATATTATACAATGTGTATGCTTATATTGTCAGTGCAGTGTGCTAGAGAGGATATGACAGTGATATGCACCTTGCACTCTTGAGGAAATGATGTCAGAACCCCAGGTATAAAGGAACTATTTCCAGGGGTGGGTGGAAAGGGGTTGGGCCTAAACTGTGCCCTCACAAAACAATCAGCTAAAAGCTCTGACCCAGCGCTGGAAATAGTGTAAACATGCACTGCCGCCAACAGTGAGCAAGGAGTCTGGATGAGATGGTGTCAAGACCATGGTGCTGTCATGTTTGGTGCATCCCTTCCTTCCTGTCTGCCTTTCTGAATGCTACCACATTTGCCTGCCTCATTTGGAAGCTGCCTGCTGCCACTTTGCTTGCCCAGTGCCTCAAGTTGCCTGCTTCATGTGGGACTCAGAAGACGGTCAGGCAGTGGTGCTGCAGGGTGGGGCCTGCCCTGTTGTGAGTTACTGAATTTCAGTTGGTCAGTCAAAGTGTTGGGTTGCATTGAGTGGGCTTGTGGATCTGTCTGCCTAGGCACAGAAGCTGGAGAATTTGGAACAGAGAGGAGAGGAGAGGACAACAGACTGATTATGAGGCAGTGGCTACAAGCAGCAACTAGCTGGTAGGACTGAGTCTGGTTACTGGTGGTGCTGCAGTGGTGGGTCATAGGTGGGGTGAGTAGTGATTGGGGGCAGCAACAGCAATACTCATGTCACGGTGGAGGTGCTATGAACAAAACTGCTGCAATAAACAGAGGAGGTGGTGGAAGCAGTGGTGCAAGTGGTAGACAAGAAGTACAGGAACTCAGGCACTGGCAATTAAGAAATACAGAATGAAGATCTTCAATCTAAAGGATAGCGGTGTCAAAGTACAACTATCTAATTTGACGCTAGTAGATTCAGTTAGAGATATTAAAGTATTTCTAGGAAAATAGTATTGTTGTAAAAGTCAAATGGTGTTATGGAAACCCTGATAGCAGATCACAGATCCAGAAACTGTCACTATGTTGCTGGTTTAAGAATTTCAGTTTTAGTGTCAGTGGGAAGAAGTACAGGAACTCTGTTCCTGCTGCAGAAAAGGTACAGGAACCGAGTCCCTGTGCGTTCCTACTCACTTTCATCACTGGGTGGAAGGGAATTCCAGTTTGCACAGTTGGGGCAGTTCTGAGCTGGCAGGGACCACACACTATTGGCCATTTAATTTGGTGCCAGTCAGGGTCATGGAGTGCCTGGGAAAAGAAGCCTGCTGCAGTCTGCAAGGCATTCTCTCTTCCTGTAGTGTAGTGTGTCTGGATGGGAGTGGGACAGTGGCTCTACGCCTCTACCAGTGACCACCAACACAGAAAAACAGCACGATTAGCTTCTCAACTTGAGCTAACATAGCTCTAGTGTGCAAGAAGGCAAGGGTAGGTGGTGTTTAATTTTAATTATTATGTTTATTGGTGGTCTTCTCTGTTGTGCTGTGTTGGTCCTGTCTACTGTCTGTAGTCGGGCAATACTGTGCTGTCTAGTATCTCTCCTGTGTGCCGCCCGACTCTGACTGAGCCAGTGTACTGTTGTAACAGCAATGCAGTTACAATGAACCCCTCACAGCGACACAACCCATTCGACAACCACATTGTTGAATGGATTGTCGCAATGAATGTCCGAGATGCCGACAGCCATTGTTCGCCGCTCTCTCCTGACATCTGCTCCCCCTGGAGTTAAGAATCTATAATTTTGTGGGGCATGAGGGCAGTGCCCCAACCCCCCGCAAACACTAAATATTGTGGTCCGCGAAACTCATCATGTGATGTGATCACTGTCGGCAAACTGTTGTCACTGTCAAGTCCTTCGACTTACTTTTAGTTGTCGAAGCGCTTGGTATAGCCGACTGAACCTGATTATGTTTGCTTTGGTAGGGGCTGCTGTGCTGGCTGGGTGGGTGTGGGGGAGGGGGCTAGACAGTTATATGGTTAGCCTAACATGCAACTCCAGTGTTTTCTTCTGTGTTATGTTACCAGAGTTAAAATAATTAAAATTAAATCAAACCCTGCAAGTGAGTGGACTGTGGATGAAGTGGTGTGGACACTGTTGGAGGGCTTGAAAGGTGGGGCTATTTTGTGGGTTTTTTTTGTTGTTTTTTTTTTGTTAAACAGAAAAAAAAAACCTGCCCAGTGTAGGTGAAACATAGAAACATAGACTTTGACACTCAGATAAGGACTGCTTGGCCCACCTAGTCTGCCCAGTTCCCTACCTATTGGATAGGCTGCAGATTCTAGTCAACCAACAACCTACTTCCTCCAACCCACCACTATAATTGCCTTATGTCTGTCCCATGCATTCTTGAATTCCCCCACTGTTTTTGACCCCACGACACCCTCAGGAAGGCAGTTCCATGTTTCTACCACCCTCTCCATGAAGAAAATAATTCCTCACTTTGCCCCTGAGCTATCCCTCCATTATCTTCAAATTGTGCCACCTTGTTCTTGCACATCTTTTTTTTTTTTAAAAAGATGCTCCCCTTTTGGACTTTGTTTATTCCCTTGAGGTACTTGAAAGATTCTATATGTAGCTGTTTCCACATCCAGAATGTTTAAAGCTGCCGTAACTGCTGCTTTAAACACAATAAAGTGGAGCAAGCAGCCAGTGACAGCACTAGGGGGTTTAAAACGTGGGTTGAATTGGCAACCAACCCACCCTTACCTAATGGGCTGGTGTGGCGGGAAACCATACGGCTACCAGCACAGCCCACCTCTCACCTCCTCAGTTGACCACCGAATGGGAACACATGCCCAATGTACATTACATGGCATGCATGCATCTCCTGTATTGTACAGGGAGTGCAGATGGATCAGGTACTGTACAGAGAGAGTGTGGCCTGTGTACTGTACAGGGACCATGCACCCTGTATAGTACACAGTCCACCGTCCCTGTACAATACAGGAGATGGACATGCAGCCCGTTCTGTACATTGGATGCATGCTCCATGTTTTCCCATTTGGCAGCTGACCAAGGAGGTGAGAGGTGGGCTGTGTCAGTCAGCACATGGTCTCCCGCAGTGTCTTCAGTGTTTTCCCTGTATGTATTAGCTTTCAAATGTATGTTGATAGAAATAATGGTATTTTTCCATAGCGGATTTACTTTTTGGTGGTAGCACAGCACTCTCAATCCAAGGCTGGTTGAGAGTATGCGTTCCTAGCATTGACACTAAAATTACTTCTCTGACCGTTTGGTCCTCCACTTTGCCCCTTTGCACATGGATCTTTTTTCTGCTGAAAAGATTAGGTCTGCTCCTTCATTGCTCATGCTAGTAAATTTGGACCCTTCTAGTTTTCAGGCTTTTTCACAAGTTTTATTGAAGTTTTGCTTCAGTTTCTAGTCCCTTTTTATGCCCTCACCAATGATTCTCTGCTCTGGTATGATTTGCCATGGAAAGGAAGAAGAAATCAGGATTCCAGAGGTGCATTCTGTTTTGGTACTCGGTGTCTGAGAGTGAACATTGTGCCTACATGTACTGTTGGGGCCTGTGCCGCAGTGTGGCACGTTGCTCTTGGTGTCAGGCTGTGCACTTGCAGTGTCAGCTTTGGCTGCTCCAGGGTAAACCAGTGAAAGTGTGCATGCCATCCACGACTGCGAGAACGCCTAGCTCTACATCCCCCCCCTTTCCCCAAAGAGGTGAGCATTCCTTTGGATGCTGAATCCTCCCTCCTCCATGGCTGACCCTCTGACGTCCCGAGTTTGCTTCTGAACTTTGGTTTTTGGCACTGCAAGTGGTAGTACTCTGTATATTTCCCAGGAGCATATAGTCTCTCTGTCATCTCCTGTACTCCTGGTAATCACATCCCTAAGTTTGTTAGCACATGTATTTTGGTAGTACAGTAAATGGTATAGTACTGCTATCCATTATTGATCCAGACTCTGAGGAGAGAAACATCCTCTGGTAATCCGGAGTCCCATTAGACTTGTCTGTTCCTTCTACACATGCCAATTCATTTTAACTGGTGTTAACTTGAATAATCCCCATCACTATATTCCACATTCCACAGATCTCCGTATTTCCAGTAGCTCACATTATCTGGTAGGATGTTGTTAGTGTGGCTGTGGAGAAGGTGTAATGGGATGGGGTCACAGTCAAGATAAGGGGGAATCACTTTTTGAACAAGTGGGGGAAGAGAGGTCCCAGTTTGGATCACCGAGGAGGGGGCACAAAGTTATGAAGACAGATAATTTGCATTTATTTTTACCTTGGCAGGGCCACTGTCATTCTTCAGCCCTGGTCATGGTCCCTGGGACTTCCACTGTCATCTATTGCCGCTTAATCCCTCAGTTAGCCCCGGCTAACCCCCTGGAGGGAGGGGCTGCGGCAACGGTCCCCAATCTGTGCCATGGAACTAGTGGCTGGTCGGGGGATGCGGCGATGACGGCTAGTCAAAGCCCCGCAGAGGGCTTCACTTAGACAGTGGCCTCCGCTCTCCTACTTCTTTTTCCTGTATTCTTGGAGGCGGGGACGTGCAATGACGCCAGTGTCCGCCCCGCCTCCCTTGAGACGAGCACTGGTGGCACGAGTGTCTCCCGACCTCCAGTAGGAGTCCTCAGTGCACTGGGCACTTCCTCACCCTCCCCCCAGAGAAGGAAAGCCGTCCATGGGATGCTCCATCCTTCTCCTTCCCTCCCCGGCCGGTCCTCCGATGACTGGGATCCGTTCCCGAACACGGGTCGCCGGCGTCGCAAGCAGAAATCCAACTGCTGCGCCGGCAGGCCGGCTTCAATTTGCATTTATATAGTGCTTTCCATACACAGTGTATTCCAGAGCACTTTCGAGCAATGAGGGAAACTGGTAACGTAGTAACTATTTATGTAGTTGTAACCAGGTCGCAGTGGATGTTGTGGTTAGTACCCCTGCCTTGCAGGCTCAAACAGGGTCGAGGGGCCTGGGTTCAATTTTTCTGACTGGGGGTTCGAATCCAGATCTTTTAAGTTTAGCGTGGTGCCTCCACCCATTGTAAAGTTTAAAGTGCGCCTGGTGTCAGAGCGGTACAACCCCCTGGGATGCAGTACCTCCCCACTTCCCCACAGTGTCCCAATACACATGCACTATCACAGTGCAACCTTAAATTCAACAAAAATGCAATTGATGACTTACACTAATAATATGCTCGCAAGACAAAATGTGAAATACTAACAAAATATTTACTGGGGGTATTCACAAGGGTTGGAGGAATGCAAAGCAAAGCTGTTTTTTTAGAAGAATCTTGTGAACTGTATATGCAGGACAGAAATTAGGTGCTTGATTAGGCGTGACCAGTAAAAACAACAGTTTAAAACAACAGTGTAATTGCCTACTCCCCACAAGGCAAGACAAGGCAGTAGCAAATAAGACTGTAAACCAGTGTTACCAGCTTACTTGTACTGGGGACACTACCCACTGGTACCAGTTTTAACTCTTAAACCTTAAAGGGAGCTGCCGATGCTTCACTGGGTACCTAGCTGTAGGAACGGTTCGGGCCTGGTGACACTGCAGCTGATTGGTCAGCGATGGTGCACTTTAAAACAGAAATGGTTAAACCCAAACTCCACAGGCCGTGCAGTTGCTTAAATGGCAGCACCTCCAAATGAGGTATTTGTAAGTCCTTGCCCATTGGCCAAATCTGTAGATTTGGTGGCAAAACTTTGTACAGACTTTCCTAGTTGCTGGTATATTTTGCAGAGGCACCTGCTGTTGGGTATTCCTGTCATAGGTAATTACACCTTTTAACTGCAGGTAACTTTGGAATTGAATAGTAATTAAATAAGCATCAAGATGTAAGATAGTATATGCCTTGGTCCCATCGAGACTGGATTACTGCACTTCTCGGTACTTATATGCACTGCTTGCAGCTGGTCCAGATTGCAGCAGCCCAGCTGGTGGCTGGAACATCTCGTAATGAACACATCATGACAGTTCTGCGCAGTGCACTGGGTGCTTATTTGGTGGCGTATCTGCTTATTAACATACAAGGCCCTGTATGGTCTGGGCCCTGATTTGCCTAAAAGAGCTGTCTCCTTACACCCCTGTCCATCCTCTCCACTCCACCCCACCGATGCGGGCTCAGTTAGTGATCCCCGACCCCATCTGAAGTTGTCGGGGTGGGGGTGGGGAGACGGTGTGTTTGGTGGATGAGCCGTTCCTCTGGAACTCTTGACACCCACTGTTCATTCTTCCCATGCCTGCATAGTTGGAGGCCTGTAAGGGTGCTTTAAAGACCAATTTATTTGAAATGGCCTACTGTTTTAGTTGGTTTATTATGTTTGATTATTAACTAATATTGCTTTATCATGCCATTTCCATGTGCGGCACAGAAAGCCTATTGGGAAGGTCACCTTAAAAATAAACATTGCCTTGCTTTTTCTTCCCCCTTGTAGATCAACCAAAAACAAAAGGCAGTTGTCAGACTGCACTGGGGACTCATTGGAATTCTAGTGGAGCCATGTCTTAATTATGACTTTGTATCATCCTAGTCTCAGCCGACCGACTAATGATTTTAGCCATTTCCAGACAAGGCTTCAGAAAAGCTTTGTAAATCGGAAACCAGCGCTGTAATTTTAAGGCGCTCAGGGAAGTGAACCCATGAAGGACAGAGGAGCAGACCTCTAATTTTGCAAGTCACGGGCTCGAATCCGAAAGAATTTTGACTCCAAAGCTTCCTGTTTCTGGACTATTGCCCAGACTGCTTTTGCATGTCTTGCACTCTGACGGCTAATTATTTAGATTCCTGGAGTGATGCAAGTCTGTGGTGCAGATCTTCAGCTTTCACTTTATTTATTTTTCTAAAGTAGTTTGTTTTCTTACATCCAACTGTAAATTACCTTATGTAAGTCTTAAAAAGTGTTACTGGTGGAGAGGTAGAAATAAGAGCTTTACTTACAGTTCTGTTATTTTTCTGTTGGTATAGGATCAGCACACAGTGACACATGTCTCCTTCAGAGGGTTGGCCCATTCAGTAGACTGTTACATGAGCAGCTAATTTGTGGTAGTACTTATGCATTTATTCTGTCTGAAGACATATATACATTGGCGTCACTGATAACATTTATTTAAATATCAGGAACTCGAGGGAGCTGAGATTCGCATATGTTTTAGGGACAGCACATTATTTGTTGAAAAACATTTTTTTGTGTTGTGTGATTTAGCAGCAGTGCTCTGTGCTGGCCATCTGGGAGTCTGTGGTTCTGGAGTGACATCGCGTCTCTACCTAGACCTGTGGAGTGCATGCGCATCATGGCGGAGGTTGCAGTTGCTCTCAAGGCAGGGAGGGCTGTTGAATGTGTTTAGTAGTGCACCCCCTGCTGCTGTGCAACAGGTGGGACATGGCAGCGTCTTGGGGAGAACAGCAGCAGGTGCCCATAACAGCCTAGATCAAGTACTGCAGTGCTCTCTCAGCATATGGGGGGGATCGAAAGCAGAGGATGACTGGGCAAGGGGAAGCGTGGCAATCATGTTGCCCAAATTATATCTGTTTGTTTTCTATATGCCTAGATCTCTCCCGCTGTGTATGTGTGTTGTAGCACCATACCTCAGCCTTGAGGGGACAAGCTTTGGTCTTTGTTGCAGTCCCATCAGGTTCTGTTTGTTGCGTGGCCTAAGAGTGTACTGTAGAGTGTCAGGACTTGACCTTTCCACCCACCTTGTAGAACAAGCTCATAACCTGCTTGACACCCACCATCTGCTGACTTGGTGAGCAAGAGACTCGAAGTTGTTCACTAGTCTTCAGCATGGCCTGTAGTGTGACCACAGAGGGTGCTGGAGAGTGACATGGCTTAGCTCCTCCGTACCCTTCCAAGTGAATGCATTACCTCCCAAACATGCCCACCCTCCGCTGGCTCTGTAAGAAAGAGATTCAAGCTCATTTAAGAACCTAAGCCTCTTTGGCATGGATCAGAGGCCAACTGTTATCGAACCATTGACCTGGCCTTAAAAATAATATACATTAAAATTGTCCTGTTTCTGTCACATTTGCCAGGTTCCTAATGTGTGGAGGGAGGTAGAGGATTTCCATGACTAGTGACCCGAGTTTGTAGGAACAGCATTAACCCCTGATAGGCAGATTTGTGTGTTTTTTAATGAAGATGAGTGTCTGACTCATCTAAAATACAGACTAGGTCTAACCAGATAGACTTTTGGGGGGTGGGCACATGCCCCCCAGATTACTGTCTTAAGCATTGCTTCTTTAGCTTAGTTACTGCATATGTCTGATTTAGTGTTGGCATTAGACTTCTTTTTGATTGTGTGCCCCCAGAACTTCTCTTTACATGACATCCCTGTCTGAAGTTCCTGGTTGGTAGCGCTTTGTGTTACACAATGTTGGATACATTTACTCAACCGGTTCTGCTGCCAAATTCAGCAGACAACTGTGCTTCTGTGTACAGGAAAATAAAAAGGCTGCTGTCTATATGCTGGTGCTAATAGCCTGAGACGGTCACTACTATAATAAAAGGCTTAGCACTCCTATCCTAACAAAAAAAAACTCTCACACAAATGCTGGAGTTAAGTGCCACATAACTTTATTCTTGGTTCACATCACAGCACTGCTTATAAACAGTGGTAATCCCACTGGAGCCCAGTGTTTCACACCTGAAATGTCTTGGTATTTTCTCAAGGTAGGGTACCCTCCACAGGTTCAATCCCTAAATACTACCATCTTATAGGGGAATATTCCCATGGGTGCATCGATGAATATCTCCCTTTAAACAGTGCAAGGTTCAAGACGTGTAATGTAAATTGCAGCTATATAATATGTGCAAATATATGCAAACCATGATGTAATAGCATTAAATATACAGTAATGAAAATATGATGGAAAATGACAAAATTGGAATTGCAAAGTGTTACAGAAGTGAAGATAGCACCAGAAGGCTACTGGTACAATCTCTGGCTGAGAATCCTGCAGAAGATAAGAAAGGCCAGCGATATCCATACCAATTTGAAGCATCAAACAGGGTCTGTAAATTTATAACAAACATGAAAATTCATATCATAGGTATTCAGTGACAGCGCTGGGGGGTTTAAAACATGGGTCAAATTGGAACCACTGGTGTAAAAAATGTGGGTCTAAATAGGAACCTACTGGGTCAAAACATAATCAGTGGCAGATTTTGAACAGTTCATGTGCCCTTCCTTTAGATATTATTATAGAGTAGTTGCATCAATTTGGACGCATTGGCAAAGGAAAGAGGGGTCAGTTTTGGGCAGGATGCAACTTTTGCCTTTTGGTGCATGTTAGCACTGTGCCTAACACTACACCTAAAGGAATTTCCCAGTACATGAAAACATCTGATGGTGCTATAGGTACAGTTTCCTCGTCACAAAAGTGGGAGCAAAGCAGAGGCAGGAAACTACATACCTGTTAGCTTAACCTCAGTGGTAGGGAAAATGATGGAATCACTTCTGAAAGAAAGAATTGTTGAGTACCTAGTGGCTAGCGGGGCACAGGACCCAAGGCAGCATGGATTCACAACGGGAAGGTGATGTCAGATGAACCTAATAGATCTCTTTGACTGGGTGACCAAAATAGTAGACCAGGGAGGGGCTGTGGATGTGGCCTACCTAGACTTTAGCAAGGCATTTGACAGTCTCACACAAAAGATTAATGAACAAATTAGCTAGCCTGGGAGTAGGTCCCAGGGTGGTAGCCTGGGTAAAAAATTGGCTGGACAATGGGACACAGAGGGTAATAGTAAACTGAGTCCACTCTGAAAAAATGGGGTTACTAGTGGGGTACCGCAGGGTTCAGTACTGGGTCCAGTCCTTTTTAATATCTTTATAAGTGACATTGTGGAGGGACTGGAAGGAAAAGTATGCATTTTAGCAGACACAAAGATCTGCAATAGGGTTGATACACAAGGATATGTGTGGAAAGGATGAGAAGGGACTTGGCAAGGTTGGAGGAATGGTCTAAAGCATGGCAGCTTAGATTCAGTACAAAGAACTGCAAAGTAATGCACCTGGGAAACAAAAACTCAGGGAAGAGTACACTGGGGGGCAAGGGCATTAACAAAATGGAAAGGAATCTGGGGGTAGTCATAGTAGATGACCAAAGGTAAGCAAGCAATGCGAGAAGACAGTAAGGAGGGCTGGGGGATACTGGGATGTATAGGGAGAGGCATCACCAGTAGAAAACAGGAAGTTGTTATCCCTCTGTACAGACAGTTGGTGAGACCCCATCTGGAGTACTGCATGCAGTTCTGGAGACCCCATCTCCACAAGGACATAGACAGGATGAAGGCAGTCCAGATGATGGCAACTAAAATGGTGCAGGGTCTGCAACAGAAACCATACGAAGAGAGACTACAGGAGCTTAATATGTATACCATCGAGGAAAGGAGGGAGAGGGGGGACATGATAGAAGCTTTCAAGTACCTCAAGGGAATCAACAAAGTTCAAGAGGGTAGTATCTTTCTGAAAAAGAGATGTGCAAGAACAAGGGGGCACAATTTGAAGATAGAGGGGGGATGGCTCAGTGGCAATGTGAGGAAGTATTTTTTTCACAGAGAGGGTGGTGGACACATGGAACGGCCTTTCTGAGAAGGTCATGGGGTCAAAAACTGTGGGGGAATTCAAGAATGCATGGGACAGACATAAGGTAACTCTGATGGGGGGGTAGAAAGAAGTAGGCTGTTGGTTACCTAGGATATGCAGCTTATCTAATAGGTAGGGAAAGGGCAGACTATTGTGGGCCAAGCAGTCCTTATCTACTGTCAAAGTCTGTGTTTCTATGGCAAGGGCTCACAATAAGGCTGTCTGTTCAGTTCTGACAATTAATCCTGGCCAGTAGAGGGGGCACTCAAATGGTGGCTCCAGAATGCCTCTCTCCTGGCCAGTTTCTGTTCAGTGTCACCTCTTTTGATTCTGAACTTTCTTAGTTCCAAGAAATGGTGGACGATGTGCATTGCTATTGCCAGAGTCCTTCTCATGGGCCTTTGAGCATTGTTCCTGTTCTTTTATGGGCTACAGCGCGAGTGTGTTTACCTACTCTTTTAGTTCACGCTTACTGCTCTGGACACACTAAGCTTAAACCAAAAGAGTGAATGAACATAGAAATGCACGTTGTCCAGTGTTTACTGGGATTGAGAAAGGTGTCCAGAATCAAAGGGGAGGGGAGAGTAAACAGTTGCTGGCCAGTAGAGAGGTCTTCAAGATCTAGAGTTTGGGTGCCCTCTTCTGGACAGGATTAATGATCAGATTGAATTGGCAGTCTTACAGCGCCTTTCAGCTGTACTTGTTTTAATAGTTACCTTATTGTGCAGTTTGTTTTCCGCTGCAAATTATGAACTGCAGCACCTACATACATGTTTGAACTGTACAATATTAGGTACAAGATGGTTAGATGTATTAGTTGCAACTGAAGGGCAAACCAATGGTTAAACTTTATACAGATGCGTTACATAAACAATTAGTTACAAAGTTTAATAAAAAGACCACCTTAAAAACAAAATGAAAGAAAAACAGTGTAGTCCTGTTCTAGAGCATCACCTTCATTAACTCATTCACACAATTCTGTCAGCATTACTTGGTGAGAAGCAAATGTACCTCAAACTCCCCATCCAAGTTGTTATTGGGCCGCGCATGTCTTATCCCACAGTTTTAGGCAGTCGTCCCTCCCAAAGTTTAAAAGTTCTGTCCATGCCAAACATTTCCTCTGAAACTAGAAACACTAGGTAGATTGTCCACTCCTTTGCAGAAATAAAACACCAACACACTTTGCACCGAGTGACCACCATTGGAGAGCCATCACTCACAGCTCAACCAGGCATTTAACATTGTTGTCAACTTAGACTTCAGAAGGCCCACTGCTAGGAAGACCTCGCCCCTAGGCCAAGCAGTCACACATCTTTTTACACCAGGAGGCTGCTGGATAGACCATCACTATGTAAGCAATGAGAGATGTAAGCAATAACCCACAACAGGGTATGGGGTTATTGGGGATTGAGCAACACCCCAGGTGTGTTGTGAGGCACGAGGCTGCAGGCTGAATGTCCTCGCACTACTCCAACACTGTGTGCACTGTTGAACAAAGTTAGGTGCAGAGAAGGTTACAAGCCCCGGAAACTCATGAAAAAGTCCAAAATTACTCTGCACTCAAGGCATAGATGTGAGGCACACACCTGTTTTCCAAGAATTAAATCCAAAGTTTTATTCGGTACAACAATATTCAGATGCAGGCTTCCTCACTCATAGAGCTGTGCTCCCTCTAACACTTCCCCTGTGCTTTGACCAAGGTGTGGTCTTCCTTAGGAAGACCACACCTTGGTCGAAGCGCAGGGGAAGTAAGGAAGACCACACCTTGGTCGAAGCGCAGGGGAAGTAAGGAAGACCACACCTTAGTCAAAGCGCAGAGGAAGTATTGGAGAGAGCACAGCTCTATGAGTGAGGAAACCTGCAGTTGAATATTGTTATACCAAATAAAACTTTGGATTTATTTCTTGGAAAACCAGGTGTGTGCCTCACATCTGTGCCTTGAGTGCGGACTAATTTTGGACTTTTTTTGAGTGTCCTCACAGCACCTGGTGTGTTGATTATTCCCCAGTAACCCCATACCTTGGAGTGGACTATTGCACTTATAACATGGGTTTTCTTCAAAACGCAGAAAGCGGCTTTTCCCCTGTTTAAATACCAAGAAGTGCCTGTATCCTGCCATCTTGCAAAATAGTCCCCAACAAATAATGCATATATAGCTTCTTTTATGCACATATAAATGTCAGAAATACATTACTGTGTTGATTTCTGACATTTCTTGTCATAATATACTTTAACTTGAAAGACCCTTTTCTGTCCCCCCAATGGTACTTGGCTTCCGATGACATACAGGTCTCCATCACAGACACAAACAGGAAAAGATTTTTGTATTTTGGATGTCCCGGTCCATGTCACACGCTCTCTTACTCATACTGCCTGCAGAAACATTGCAGTTTGCCGTTCTCTGAGAGACCTGCACTTCGCCGTTCTCGTGTGTAGCACTGGTAGAGTTACGCTACAGTACTGGACAGCTCTTCGGCAGCATGCGCATGGTATTCACTATGCGTATGGGACGTGACAGGCTGGCAGATGTGGGGGACCATGTGGCATATCTTCCCATAGCCATTCATAGCTGCTGATGCCACGCCATCCGCAATTCCCGCTGTGCTTTTCCTGAGGCCCCCCCCCCACAACAACAAGACCACAAGGAAAACACACCTCTTAATATTATCAGCTGCAGCAATGTGACTAGCGCAGATACAGCGGAGACTCTCTCACCATACCACAGGGAACTGGGCTGGGTGTGTAACTCGCATCCCGATGACTGATGTGGCTGCTGCCTGAATTGCTCCTCTCTCTCTCGCTGTTTGCCACTGCAAACAAAGCCCCTCAAGACTTTCCCTTACCTCTGATGCCTGCTGCACCGGGTCCCTATGACATGCCATTGTTGCTGGACATCCTGTATGGGACATGCGGTATGCACAAGTGCAGCTGGACAGGCTTCTCTCTATCCCTCTCCAGTGCATTTCATACAAGTGGGGGGACTGTCACTGACACTGTTTCCACGGCCAGCGGATGGGACATTGTGTGTGTGTGGGGGGGTCCTCTGTGACTGTCGCTGAATGTGTGAGCTCAGCACTTCAAAAAACACGTCTGTTGCTGATATGGATGTGAGAGAGACAGGACACAACAGCACAGTGTCAGCAGAACACTCTCTCTCTCTCTCTCTCTCTCTCTCTCCTACACACCGTGCCCGCTTGACCAATCTATTGTAAGACAGAGAGAGGACACAACAGCAGGACACCTGTCTGTCTCTCCTTGCCAACAACTGCTGCCGGCCACAAATATTGCAGTTAACACACAGAGCAGGTAAAGGACGTATGGCACACTCCTGATGGCTCACTCAAGATTTTAACATGTCTGCTACAGACTTGCCTGTGCTCTGCAGAGAAGGAGACCTGGTGCCCCATCTCCAGAGTCACACCACAGAACCGGGGATTAATGCTTACTTAATCCATGGCTTGCAGGGCGACTCCACCAGTTGCATTGGACGTTTTCTACAACCCACGTTATAAGTAGTTCTTGGATCACACTGCTGCTGACCTCCTGACATCACAGCTACTGGAAATCGTTCAGGATAGATTTACCAACGTAAAGCAAGATAATACTACATTACAGAAAATGACAGTGGCAACGAAACAGAGGGGTCATGTCCGACTAGGGTTGCTCAGATATCCTTAAAAAACAGATAGTTAGTACAGTATAAGTATTTTTTAGGTTATTCAGTTTTTAGGATATTGAGCCTCAAAATCAGATATACTAAAAACCTAGGATATAACCAGGGCTAGTGGCCTGGAAGGTATGGGTGTTCCGGATTAATTTCCTGGACATACCGGTAAATTACCTTTCAACATAATAAATGAAAAAATAACTAATTTTTTTTTTTTTTTTAAATAAAGCACTTGTCAGCTGCAAGAGATGTGTTTTGGTCTCCACTACCTGTAAATATCATTTCTCCCCCACCACTCCATAACTAATTTTTATTTCCCAAGTCAAGAAAAATACCTTTTCTTTTTTTTTTTTCCTTTTCGAAAATTGAAGTTTATTACATTTTTTCAATCTCAAGTAACATTCAATGGACAAGACAAAACCAGTACAATAAGATCATAAGCACATGTAACAACCAGAGTCCACACCACATAACTATCGTAAGTAAACATTGAACATCCAGGCCAGTCCAAAATGTACTGCCAGTGATCTATAGGAGAAAAGATAATAGGACAAACCCATAACAATAAAAATAAAAATAAAACAATAACAAGAAGAATAGTAAATGTTATATCAAACTCATAAGTCTGGGGGAATCAGTTTCACAAAGGAAACGTATTAGAATTCTTGCTGCTTAACAGTAATCACTTATGTTTATACTGTTTTGTCTAACTCTGACGTGGAACTTATATAATGAGTTTGTTCTCAAAAGGTGTTGCTCCGAGATCACAATAAATATTTTCTTTTTCTGTCAACTTATCCAGTCATAAGGGGTTGTTAGGGCTTACAAAATGGGCAAAAAAATGTCAGCAACCTGATTGGCTAAGAGCCTCTCAGAGCCGTGTCCTTATAGTGCCATATTCTGCCTCTGCACAGGTAGCATATTGTTGTGCTTGTGCTATCACTTTCTGATAGGGCGAGCAGCTCGAGGTTTTTATCAAGGAAAGATCGCACATTTGCACAACTTCTCCTCACAGTGGTGGCACCTACAGTGCCTGGCACATAATAGGATCCCAAAGACCTGAAAAATTAAACTTGTCATCTGTACTGCATCACATTTAAAACGAAGCTCCGGTAAATTGAATGAATCTCAGAAAAGCGGTTTCTTTTTTTTTTTCCACAGCAAAAAGCAAGAAACGAAAAAAAAAAACTGTCTGACATACCATCACATTAATTCCGTCTCCCATTCAAAAGTTTGCCCAACACAAATTAAGAGTTTCTGCCATGTCCGCATTCCATGCTACCACCAACGGCGCCGACTCGCTTTTCTTTTTCCATGTTGAGCTTCGCAACCACAAACCAAAAAAAGAGACGCTACGGAAGCCGTAGAGGGACACGCTCGCTCACAGTCAAACAGCCCGTCACTATAATATAAAACAAACCAACTGAAACAGATAAATCTTAAAAAAGGGAACATCAAATTTAGAAGCCAAGTTCTCCATTGTTGCGCTCCTATTTAGAGGAAATGACGACCTGCGAGCTGGCGCTGTAGGGAGCAGCATGGAATGCTGAAATGACAGAACCTCTTACTTTGTACTCGGCAGACTTGTGAGTGGCGCAGAGAATTAATCTGACAGTACGAGATGGCCAGTGAATGAAGCAAAATACCTTCAAAAACAAATATAACTTTACAGCTTGTCTAGCAAGAGTGATTTCTGGTTTATCTGCTTGTAAAGAGCTCCATTACAGCACAATGAGAGGGACTACTTTTTCTATCATTAAAATAATCATATTTGTTACTATTTTTATATACAGTTCTTATGTCTTTTTTTTGTAATTAACTTGTTTACTGTGGAGCCCATTTTATAAGCACAATAGGACACTTCAAGGTGTGGGTTATGGCCTGGACTACTGCAGTGCCCTATACTTAGGGCTCACGGGGGTTGAACTTCGCCGCTTGCAGCTAGTGCAGAATGCGGCAGCCAGGCTGTTGACTGGTTCTTCTAGGTCCAGTCATATAACGCCTGTGCTCCGCGGACTGCACTGGCTGCCAGTTTGCTGGTGAATCACCTTCAAGGTCGGTTTGCTGACCTATAAGGCCCTACATGATCAGGGACCTGCTTACCTGAAAGAGCTCCTTTGTCCCTGCTGTACCCCCGGCTCTCTCCGATCCACTGACGAGGGATTGCTAGAGATTCCCAGGGTTCGCTTAAAAACTTCAGGGGCAAGATCTTTTAGTTTCATGGCCCTGACCCTGTGGAATTCTCTACCTTGTCAGGTGTGAAACTGCCCGACTGTCCAAAGCTTTAAAGGAGCCTTGAAAACCTACCTTTTTAGTAAAGCTTTTAATGATTGTTGATTATTTTAATGTTGTTTTAATTATTTATTGTTTTATGTAACCTGTACAGGCGCCTTGGTTCAAGAAAAGGCGCCTTATGCAAATAAAGAATGATTGATGATTGATTGATTGATAAGAGTACTTCCCAGGTGCTAAAGGCACTCGGCTCAAGCGCCTTATGCCTCGTAACGCACTTGGGGCGTGCTCTTATCAGGCCGTAACCCACACCTCATTGTTTCTTATTGCTGGCTTATAACACATGATCTAAATGGGGTTGGGGGAGATGGCCACCACACGCCGAGCCCGCTCTACCCAGATCTACCAGCGGCTACTATACAGACTGCGGAGTAGGGTTAACTCGCCTAAGCATTAAGCAATTGAGCCAAAATATTGAGAATATTTTGACCTTCTACTACTTCTTGATAGTGAAAGAAGTGAAGCCACCGAGTTTTAACATTCTTCTGTTGTAACCTTAGCTGTGCTGTCACCCTCTCCATTTCCTGTGTCCTATGGCAGTTTTTCAACCAAAGATCCATGGATGGGGAAGTGGGAGTCGACCATAACTGAGTAATTACTTTAGTAGCTGCTGCCACCAATATATTATAAAGCTATTTCTTGGCTTTACCTGCAAGACTCATCGGTGGGGGGGGGTGATACCCATGACCCAGTTTCGGAAATGTTTAGGAGGGGGGATCTCGAATATCTGTCCTGTAATATATGTTACCTTCTTCCAATAATCTTGTATCAGGGGAAATTCCCAGAAAATATGTGTGTGTGTGTGTGTGTGTGTGCCTAAAGTACCACATCCTCACCAGTATTGGTCAGAGGGGTGTGAACCTAGGTGTTTAGAGATAAGAGTTCTAAAATACCTGACAACCGACTGCTACTGGAACTCTCTCCTGGAAGGTAGTGCAGTGGTAGTGTGAATCCCTGTCCAAACTGCCCTCCACTCCTCTTCCAAAAGTGCGATACCAGTTTCCCCCCTCCCATTTTCTCTTCGCTACAGCTAAGTGATCTGGTTCCAGCCCCCGTAATGTAAGATAAAGCATGGAAGATATTCTTTTTAGCCTGAGGTTTGATTGCGAGAGTCTGCAACAGCAATCTAAGGGGGTTTTCATCTGCCTGAAGCAGACTTCTTTTGGTTTTGTTCGCTAAATAATGTCTAATTTGTAAATACCTAAAGAAATCTAGGGGGATCAAATCAAATTTGTTATATACTGTAGTTGCGGGAACGTCTTAAGCATTCCCCCTGCAAATATTGACCTATAGTTAACAAGCCCTCTGCTCTTCCACTGTTTGAAACCTAAATCCAGTGTCATAGGCGTAAAGTCCAGGCAGGAGCAAATGGGAGTTGGCTTACAGATCCCACAATGCAATTGATATCTGGTGCAGACCTCTTCCTATGCTTTTACCATGACTAAGGCCCATGGATTAAGTAAACCTAGCTTCTGTAAGTGAGCCACATTCATTCAAACCACATCTGCCATGGTCACATGAGTTGTAAAGTGCTGTTCGAGAGAGACCAACTTGGTAAATTGGAGTCTGACATATCGGTAATAAACTGCTGCAGTTGAGTAGCCCAGTAATATGACTTAAAATCAGATACACCCATGCCACCTCTAAACCTCGCTGCTATGATTATATAGCCCATTTAATTTGAGGTCTCTCCTTCCCCCCCAATGAACCTGGATATTGTTATACATAGTGATTTCCAAAATGTATGGGGTATTCTTCGTGGGAGAGGGGCAAATAGAAAGAGAAACCTCGGTAGTATGTTCATTTGTACTGCCTCCGTAGTTCCTCACATTGAGATGGAAAGCTCTCTCCACCGGTTGCAGTCTGCCTGGACTTCAGATAAAAGCTTTAAATGGACGACTTCTTTTTCTTTTTTAAGCTCTTTTTGGCTGCCAGGTTCCTTGGGATGATTTTTTTTTGTTAGAGATTCCCCCCTCTGTGATAGTTTCTCCCCCACCGCTGCTGCCTTATTTGTCCCCTTGCTCCTTCCTCTCTCACCACAACCAATATTTGTCCCCTCCAAGAAAGCCCCAACACAGTCCTTTTAAATTTTTTTTGCCCCTGCGCTGTTAGACATGCATTTTGTTGCAGAACATCCCCACAGAGATCCTCTCTATGTAAAAGCATACTTCATTTGTACCATAACTCACAGCACAGCAAGTTGACACACCTCTGGCCAATCAGGACTGAGCCAGACTGTCACGTGGTCTCTGCTGCAGAAAGCTCCAGGAAGGACCACAAGGCTGCACCGTATGCCTGTTTCCAGTTACCAGCTGTTTTAGCTGGTAAAAACGGCTGTTCTTGAGTCTCTGCACACTGCCCCAACCAGAGAGTCAGGTAAGCTGTGTACTGCCACTTGCCCATGCGGCCACAATGCGAACTGTGGGAGAGTGGCAGTGCATTTCCAGACGGACATGCTATGGTCATTTTAACATTTCCCGAAGCCTTTCCGTATTTCCATGGAAATGCAGAAAGACTATATTTCAAGCCCTGTTAACTTGGATTTTAGGATAATTCTTTAGGATTTTAGGATAGTCCAGCAGCGTCCGATAGTCGTATTGGAAACTGATTTGGATACAAATTATCCTAATATCTGACGGTGCTAAGTAGGATCAGATTTTGAGATATCTGAGCTTCCCTACATCTGACCCACTGTGGCGCTGTCTTGCATGTTGGGTTTAATAATTGGTAGCTGTATAGCCCAGCATTTTTTGGACAGTTGAAAAGCTTCCTTTAGCTAGAAAGATCCTGAGATGCAACATCTCCTTTTCAGTTGTGTTCTGCTTATACTCCTTTTTATTGCTGGATGGACTGGCTGTGAAATTCAAATAAGGGAAGTTAAATGGTGAGCGGACAGCCTCATTTTGTTTGTTCACTAAGTAAGTGTACTGGGCCAAGGCCCTTTTTGAGACACAACCCAGGCCACAAGGCAGAAACAACAGATTGACAAGATTACAATTACCACTGTAGGTACATAGTTGAGCAAATCATACATGTGCATTACAAAATGCAAGTTGAGCTGCCAAGGAAGTAGTTACCAGCTAAAAATTTTAATTGTGGGTATGACGTAGCAATCTGAAGATTGCAGGGAATGCTGTCCCACAGAATAGCAAGAGGATGAGAAGGCACTCTTCAGCAAGATCTGGTGGAATGCCACTCAGAGAATACCTGCCACTCCCCAACCAGCTGTGAGAAGACATGAATGTAAAGTCTGCTTTAGTGCACAGTGTTAAGGACACACTGATGCCCTTAGATAGGTTTGTCAGGTTTAAAATGCATAAACAAACTGTCTTGATTGTTCAGAACTCATGCTGCTAACAGACCCTAAAATGTCCACAGTGTCTGAGCAGTGACATCAGAGCAGGAGTGCTCTGGCTGTATTGGACCCCTGTGGTACAGTGAGTTATTAATAAAGCAGTTACCTTTTTGTGGCAGTGGTCATTTAAAATCTGTATGCAGCCTGTGTCTTGAATTTTTTTAGCCAGAATTTATTGGATTAAAAATAAAAGGTTTCCCCTTTTGAGATTGCTGTAGCCATTGAATGCAGCAGTTTTTTAAATGGTTATTGGTGGGGTTTGAGGTAATTACATCACTTTTCCACAAGGGTCTGTTGTTCTGTTATTGCTGGAGATTCCCAGGGTATGACTGAAGACGTCTTGTTTCATCGAAGTGCTCGCCTTTAACCCTGTGGAATTTTCTACCTGTGGTTCGAGAGAATGCCCAACTGTCAATAGATTTAAAATTGAGCTAAAAACGTATTTATTTGATTTGGCCTTCCCTAGTTATGGATAATTTAAATTTTATGTTTTAATGTTATTTATATTGGCTGTTTCTGTTTTTATGTTAAGCGCCTTGGTTTTGAAAGGCGCTATAAAAATAGTTTATTTGATTCCACAACTGCCTGAATATTTTATTTTAGTTTTTGTTGTCCGGGTAAGTGCACTAAACAAATTCTGCCTATTTTCAGGCACGACCTGGGGGAGAGGGATATAGATGAATGCCAACTGACCTTGAACCAGATTAAGCTCTTGGTGGTATTTTTGTGAATGGGGGGGAAATTTGGCCAGGGCACCGGGCATGCTAAAATAGGTCACAGTTTGAGTGGCAGGAAGCAGAGTTGATGGTGCAGGGTAGTGCCTCAGACTGGAGGGGAGTCACAGTGCCACAGGGTCAATGCTGAGGCATTTACAGTTTAACATTTTTTAGAAATAATTTGTGCCGCTATTATAACTACACCTGGATGTTAAGAACCAACTAAATTTGTACCTGTTCAGCGAGTGATTGAAAGGGTGGTACACGAAGGAGGGATTTTTGGTTCTTCTGGGACTGGGCCCAACTTGGAAGGGATTAAGGCTGTTAAAAAGGGTTGGCCTACATCCCAGTGAGGGGGGCACAGGGCTGTTGGGAGGCGAGTTGCACAGCACATTCGAGAATCTTTAAACTAGAGAAGGGGATGCAGGGAACTACAGAACAATCAGCCTGACCTCGGTAGTGGGGAGGATCATGGAAGTACTACTGAGGGAGAGATTGGTGGAACATCTGGTTGCCAACGGACTACAGGACCCAAGGCAGCATGGTTTCACCGGGGGGAGGTCATGCCAGACCAACGTCATTGAATTTTTCGACTGGGTGACAAGGGAGGTGGATCAGGGGAGGGCAGTGGACGTGGCCTATCTGGACTTCAGCAAGGCCTTTGACACTGTGCCACATAGAAGGCTGATAAACAAACTGGGGAATATCAATCAATCAGTCAACTTTATTTAACCAGGCATATGGGAGTGGGCTGGACAGTAGTGCGGTGGGTGGGTAATTGGCTGGGTGGCAGGACACAGAGGGTGGGGGTAAATGGCTGTCACTCCACAGAGGGAAGAGTGACCAGTGGGGTGCCGCAGGGATCAGTGCTAGGGCCTGTCCCATTCAACATCTGCATCAATGACATTGCGCAGGACCTAGCTGTTTGCTGATGACACAAAGCTCTGTAACAGAGTGGACATGCAAGAGGGTGTAGACAGAATGAAGAGGGACCTACAGAAGCTGGAAGAATGGTCAAGGATTTGGCAGTTGAAGTGTAATGCAAAAAAGTGCAAAATAATGCATACATGGCACAAAAACCAAGGAACAACATATCAGTTGTGGGGTAAGGATATAGCATGCACCAAGCAGGAAAAGGACCTTGGGTCATCATATCTGATGATCTCAAGGTAGGGAAACAGTGCGACAAGGCAGCAGGTAAAGTAAATGGTTATGCTGGGACGCATAGGCAGGGGCATCACCAGCAGGAAAAGGGAGGTCATAATTCCACTATACAAGACACTAGTGAGGCCCCACCTAGAGTACAGTGGCCAGTTCTGGAGACCTTACCTACATAAGGACATAGGATGGAGAAGGTTCAGAGGAAGGCAACAAAGATGGTACAGGGATTGTATCACAACTCCTGAGAGTACAGGCTGAAGGACTTGAATATGTTCTCCCTGGAGGAGAGGAGGGAGAGAGTGGATATGATAGAGACATACAAGTACCTTACGGGGAGGAACAGGGTGCAGGAAAACACTGTTTTCCAGTGAAAAAGATGTTCCAGGACTAGAGGGCATGGGATGAAGTTGGAGGGAGGGTGATTCAGAGGAAATGCAAGGAAGAATTTCTTCACAGAAAGGGTGGTGGACAAGTGGAACACCCTGCCTGAGGAAGTGTTGGGGGGCTGAAACAATCATGGGATTTAAGAATGCATGGGATAGACGTAAGGGAATTCTGGAGGTCGGGTAAGGAGCAACAGACTCCTAGAAAAACTTAAGTGATCTTACTGAGCTCAAATGGGTAGACTGGTTGGGCCATAGGCCCTTATCTGCCGACAGTATCTGTGTATTTAGCACATTTAGGGTCTGACACACAGACTCGACTGAATGGGGGACATACAGGCCTCCACTTGCTGAAGCAAGAGCTAAAATGGTAACCTGCCAGGAAACAAGGAGCAGAGGTTGCTGGAGAGTAATATGCACGAGTACCAGAAATCTGGGGACAAGGTCTCAGACTTACAGGCATTGGTGGCCTAGGCTCAGCTGGACATAATAGAGAAATGTAAGCCACACCGAACAACTGCTGGGACATAGCCATACTAGGCTATGCATTATAAAGAAAGGACTGGGGAATCTGGCTTAATACATTAAAGGAGACTTCAGTATGCCGGATGTGGATTGGAGTGTCTCAATCGGCAGGTACAAGGAATCAGCTCCTGGTACCAAGAAGCATTTCTAACACAGCTAGTGCAGACCTCTACAAGAGAGGGTGCTTCACTGGACATCGTTCTCGCCACTGAGGACAAGGTCTTCATTGTCACAGTCTGGAATCTGTGGGAACCAGGGATCATGTGACAATGTGGATGAAGCTCCAACTCTACAGCACAGTAAAACACAGTCCCTGTCAAAAGTATGGGCCTTCAGGAGGGCAGGTTTCGGAAGAATGCAGGAGATAGTGTGAGAGGTAGACCGAACACAGCAGTAGAAATAGAGGGAGTGGAGAGCAATTGGGAAGCTATTAGAAAGGACATAGCAGAATTATGTTAGGGCGATAAGACAGCCAAAAAGACCAATGTGCTAAAGAGTGGTAGAAGAGGCAATGAGAGAAAGGCAAAGCATTCAGAAAGTAGAAAGAAAGCAAAAATGATGAGATAGGGAAGCATACCTAATAAGAACAAGGGAGTCTTGTAGG
This sequence comes from Neoceratodus forsteri, assembly GCA_016271365.2. Lineage (NCBI taxonomy): Eukaryota > Metazoa > Chordata > Ceratodontiformes > Ceratodontidae > Neoceratodus > Neoceratodus forsteri. The sequence continues at coordinate 496,291,449 of JADMNL010000022.1, forward strand.
ATAGTGACAAAAGAGGCAGAGCTGATAACAGCTGAGAGAGTGAAGCAGGGAGGCAAAGCATTTTTCTTATATACAGGGCAAGTAAAAAACTAGGGAAGAAAGTTAGGTTAAGGTGTGGGGGGTGGGGTTGTGGGAGGAGGGGGGAACAAAGGTAAATCTGACATACTGAACAGGTATTTTTGATCAGTATTTATAGTCGAAGAAAATAGCCTGATGCCAGACTGTGAAATTGGACTGATGGATGGGGGTGGGGGGAGGTCAGTTCTGAACCAGTCACCAAAGGAAGAGTGCTGGAGGGATGAGGGCACCAGAAGTAGACAAATCTATGGCCCCTGACAGTATACACCCATGAGTACTAATAGAAATGCTGCAGGTTCTCTCAGCACTGTTGGCAGTTACCGACACCTGTTCACTGAACACTGGGTTGGTACCCAGGGACTGGAGGATGTCTGATATAGGGCCTTTGCACAAACGAGGCAGTGAGGACAATCCAGAAAACGAGACCTGTCAGTCTGTTGTTTATAGTAGCGAAACTGCAAGACTATCCTAAAAGAAAGGATGGTAGACTCCTTGGAGGCAGTCAGTCTCTAGTATAATGGGCAACTTGAGTTAACTTTTGGGAAGTCATGCCAGACAAACCTGATTAGCATTTTTTTTTGATTGGGTAATGAGGATGGCCTATAAGGGGTAGGCTGTAGATATACTGTACCTGGACGTAGGTCGTTCAGCTTGGTCCCTCACAGTAGGCTGGTCAAAAATTTCGAGATCTTCGGGTGGACAAACTAGATGGATAGAAAGCTGGGTTGGGGAGAGGATGCAGACTTTGGTCATAAATGGGGACTACTTAAGAGGTTGGAGATGTGACAAGTGAAGTACCACAGGGTTCAGTCCTGGGTCCCATCTCATTTAACATATTTGCGACCGTTGAGTTCTGTACTAGGGCTAGAGAGCAGACTCTCATTGTCTGCTGACGCCACTCCTTGCCATATTGCAAGAGGAGGTCATGCTTGCCACTGGTACCCACATCTATGGTTCGCAGTCCTGTGTGGCTCAGTAATGGAAGGATCTCAGTCGTTTCGTCCCAGTGCTGATTGAACATGAATGCATGTCGTTATGCACACATTATGCAGTGGCCATTACTGAAAAGATAGAAAAAAGTTATTCATGTCCCGCCCTCATGCCCCAGTGTCCATGTTGCACGTTTGGTAGTTTCAGTCATGAGAGGATAGTTAGATTGCAGTACTTGCAAGATATTAGTGATCCTGCATGGTGAAACGACTAGACTTCCAACAACGACAACTCCTGCAAGATGTAGAAGTTTTTCTACACAGAAAGGGTAGTCAACACATGGAATAGTCTGCCACAGGAGGTAGTAGGGGCAAGCACAGTGGAGGGGTTTAAGCATGCTTGGGACAGGCACAAGGGAAGCCTGGGGGGGAGGAGTGATGAAAAACCATTGATCACATATGGTCACTGGCCACATACAGTGTATAGGGCCTATGGGCAGACTGGATGGGCCTAGCAGTCCTTATCTGCCAACAGTTTCTATGTTTCTATGGTAGACACATGGCTTCAGCCGGGCCAGTTGAGTGATAGCATAAGTACGGCCTGTTAATGTCCTATTATAGGACTTGGTGTTTGTGACCTAGGGACGGGGGGGGGGGTTCAAGGGATGATCTGCCTCTTCTCAAACGATGCAAACTTTTGTGGTAGGGTAGACAGTGAGGAAGGGGTCAGAACAATGAGTGAGGAGAGGACTTGGAAAGTCAGAAAAAATGGTACAGGACATGGCATTTAAAATTCACCCCAAAAATGTAAGATGTTGCACATCATAAATTTCAGTTTGGATGCATCCTAGGTTCTGTACTTGGGGATCAAAAATAAGTGCATTAAATGCATATGATATTGTAAGAAACATCCAGAAACTAACAACAGAAAGAAGCTGGGAATTATTGTATAAGAGAAACTGAAACTTTTGAATCTGTGTGCTGTGGCAGTACTGGAGGCAGAATGCATGCTAGGTTGCATAAAAAGTGCGGTGGAAAATTGATCCAGGGATGGGAGTTTACCATTCTGCAGGGCATTGGTGAGGCCTCACGTGAGTATTGCGTACAGTTCTGGTTGTCACAATAAAGGAAACACATTGAGGAAATAAAGAAGTCTCAGCACATTCATTTAGGGGCTTGGAGAAGCCAAGTCATGGACAAAGATTAAGTGATTTTCCAGTTTTCTACAGAACTGTGACAGCTGGCGATGGTGGGGCTCATCTTGTAACATTCATAAAAAGAAACAAAGTTTCCAAACATTTGATTTCTTTCTTTAAATGCATTTGCATGAAAGCAGTCTCTTCCAGACTTCATCTACTCTTGCTACGTTTCCTGCCATGAAGAAATCCTGTGCTTGTGACATCAGAATCATTCCTGTGACATGTTGTGAGGTCACGAACAGAGGATTATGACTTAATGGCAGTAATAAGCACTGCGAACATATGAAGTCTAAGGGGAAAAACAACACTGTTTATGGAAACGTGTAATAAAACTGGAAGGTCCTGAAATTTAAATTTTGGAAGAATGTTGTGCAACTGAGTTTTGATGTTGACAAATGACTTTTTTCCTGGAAGCTAGAAAATCGTGTTTAGACATCATGGGATGTTCACACTGGAGAAGAGGACAGTGAGGGGAGGCAGAATTAAAGTTGATATTCTAAAGTACACAGGTAATTTTAATTGTGGCTGTCTGTATTTCAGAAAAGGCACAGTACATCCAAGCAACATGGTCATACACCTAGATGCCGAAGAGGTAAACTTTATTTGCCACAAAAATAAAGTTAACAGCCTTAACACTCAGCCCAGTGCTTTTCCTCTTACAGGCAAATCTTCAGGTCCTATAAAAGGTGAAGCGCTGGGGTAAGTGTTATGTCTGTTTGCCCTTTCTTTTGGCAAATAAGTTTTACCTTTGCAGTTTCTAGCTGTGTGACCATGTTGCATGGATGCACTGTGCCATTTCTGTACACAGTTTTTACAATGGCATCGACCACTTGCATTGAGCGCTTTTTTAATTGTGTGCAGGGGAGTGCAAATCCCATTGCCCCCTGTCTGGGGCAAGTAAATTTCCTTGGCAGGCAAGTACAAAAAGAGAGCTAATTTCACTGTAATGACTAGGGGCAAGTAACATTTCCACTACAGTCATGGCTGGGCAGGCACTAAAAGTTTTGATCCGAACACCCCTGACTGTGTGTTTGGTATGACTATTAGTTGAGTAAACAGGGTAAATACAGGGGGCATAATCTTAGACTAAGAATGTACAGTGTAAGGAAGGATTTATTCACTCCAATAGTGGGATTAGAGAGCAAGTTTTAGGAGCACACAGTAGAGGCAAAGTAGTGTTGTGGCTTTGAAGATCTAGGAATGTTTTTATTGAATAATAGGCTGATCATCAGTAGCCACCTAGTAACTTCTGCTAGTCAGCCTCCCCTCCATTCCATTTTGGACTAGCAAGTGACCACTAGAAATATGGTATTCATTACATGGATGTCAGATTTTAAGTGTTCTTAATCTAAAACCTGTGCCTGTTGGACTAGTAGAAATCTGAACCAGGCTAAGGAATAGGTTAGTTGAAATCTGGAACAAGATTGAGGGGAAGGTAGGGGCGGGCTAGTAGAGATACAACACAAGTTAAGTGCGGAGGTGGGGAGTGAGCTGCTGCATCAGTGTGGTGGCTTCAGAATGGACCGTCCTTGAAGGAAAACGGCACTGAACCCAATAGTCATTTTTCCCCAGTAGAAGCATTTTTTTTTTTAAATACTGGTTCCAGTTCTATTATTCTATCTATATGGACCCATTAGAAATGTCAGTGGCTGTTTTGAATAATACTGTTGTGTTAAGTACCTTTGTAGAACTGCATTATGTAATGCTTTCAGCCACAGTGTTTTATGGTAGAACGTGAATGCATTGTGCCAACTATGGAAGAGCTGAGCTAGGACATTAAACAACATCACACAGTTCTAATAATGGTCCTTAATGTCTGTGTGTGTTAATCAGAAACACCCAATAGGGTAACTAAAAGCCCGTAGAGATGGAACAGTAACAGAATTGGAACCAAGATTTAAAAATCTGCTTCGACGAGGGAAAATGACTTACAGGTTCAACGCAGTTCTCATTTAGGATTCTTCCTTAAAAAGGTTGGGCATTTTGACTGTGTTCATTTTTTTTTTTTTTTTTTTTTAAATAGTGATAACGTGGAGAAGTTTAACATTATGGTGATGCGCCAGCCCGGTGGCGCTGAGGGTTGAGGCGCTGGATGCCACACCTCACCGGTGACCCGGGTTCAAGAGTGGAATCGAGGAGCCAGAGTTCGGCTGGGGGGAGAATAGCTGAGCATCCGACGGCTCGCCTTCTCCTGGGGACGGTGGGAACTCTACCTGTGCGTGCGATGACCTCTGGCAGAGGCTGGGGGCATGACAGCGCATCTGCACTGCGGGGGTTTGATTGGTCGTGTGCAGAGGCCTACAGACCAGTCACCTCTAGGAGCTGCATCATCTAGGGGAGGACAATGCGGACGTCTGCGCTTGTGCCTTGACGTCAGGGGCTGGTTACATCCCTTACAGAACAGAGAAAAACACCCCTCAGAGCCGGGAAGACGGAGTGCTGAGCCGGGTCCCGATGTGTCAGTGCCTGCCAGCCACCCCAGGACCCTGACAAGACTTGAAGGATTGGGGCTGCCATGCTTACCGGGGTGTTGCCCAGGCTGGATGGAGGGACGGGAGGTTGCAAGGTAGGTACTGGTAGGGGCAGGCTTAATGGGCGACTCCCAGTGGAGCGGCTCTGTGGGGCAGTAGCAGGGGAAAAATAGAAATTAAAAAAAAAAAATAGCATTATGGTGATGTTGATGTGGCCTTAAATAGCCTTATTAATTCTGATCCCTTTCACTGAATGCCGTAGTGGGCTTAGGAGTTGCAGTTTTGTCCCTCTAATGTTCATTATAGGCCCAGGGATGTAGCCAGATATTTCTGTTTTGTACGCAGTCTCCAACAGTTGCACCCCCCCCTCCAATTAAAAAATGTACACATCCTCTCCAAATGGTACCCCCTTCCAAAAAAGTCAGATTGTTGTCAGATGATTCTTCTAATCTCTAAAGAGGTTATACATGTATCTGTCTCCTAAACAACAGAAGTTTGAACAGACACACTCTTCAGTGTAAACTAACCCAAATACTACAGATTAGAATGAAAATGTTAACAGAAAGGCATATGGTTTGTAACAGGCACTCAACAAAACTGTACTCAAATGTGTACAGTGAGTATGCCTGCCTACACCCTTTGAGTTGCAACCCCCTTGAAACTCTTGCAAAGATTCTGCTGGGCTGACACAGTGGCATGGATCTGCAGGCAGACTGTTAAGCTCTCAACCCTGTCATGGGCCATGCTGTGCAGCTTACTGAGCGGAGGCAGTTCACCCCTGGTGTTAAGGGGCATAGCCACTGTGCGCTTGCCAATTTTATGACCCCCTACTGACCAACTTATGGGATGACATTGGGGGAATAAATTGAGGAAAATGGGCATCTGGTACAGCATAGCAAAAATGTATGCCCTTAATTGTATCAAAAAAGAATATGGGTGGGGTGGACTTACCATCTCTGTGCTTTCGATAAAATATTTCTTCCGAGCATGCTGTAAATGTTAAAATGTGCGTATATGTTGCAAAAAACTTTGTTAATGCTCCAGTTAGGGTCAAAGTGACAAAAGTTGGGAAATGAGGCATTAGGGTTTCCTTAACACCCCACCTTCCCAAACCAGACAGGAGAACAGGTGTGGGGTGTGCCTTGGGCTTCTCAAGCCAAACACTCGCCCCATTCCATCTGTAAATAAGGTCAGATGTTTAGACTTTGAGAATGCGGTGAGCGTTAGGCTTGAGAAGCCCAAGGCACACTCTGAGGGTATCATTGGCAAAGCTATAAAGGCCATCATGATAAATAAAGGGAAAGTAGATAAGTATCAACATGGTTTTGTCTCTGGTAGGTCATGTGAGACAAATCTCATTACTTTCTATGAACATATAAATAAATGGGTGGATGAGGGGAAGAGTGTGGATGTGGTATTGCTGGATTTTAATCGAGCTTTTGATACTGTCCCCCACTGTAAGATTGTTGAGAAACTGATTAGATTGGAAATTGACTCTTGTATTGTAAAATGGGTGGATCAGTGGCTAAAAAATAGGAAGCAACAGGTTAGGATCCGGGGTTGTCTGTCAGAACCTCAGGGGGGTGGGGAGTGGTGTGCCCCAGGGGTCGGTATTTGGACCATTACTATTTAGCATATTTATAAGTGATTTGGATATAGGTAGTGGGAATAAGTTGGTGAAATTTGCTGCTGATGTGAAAATAGGAGGGGTAGTAGATGCATTTGATGATTAACATTTGGAAGAGATCCAATACAAATTTTGGAATGGGCAGAAGTAAATGGAATGAACGTTAACAATGATAAATGCATTATAATGCACTTCGGAAGGAAAAATGTTCAGCAGAATTATTGTATGAAGGATATAAAACTGAAGGTATCTACATGCGAGAGAGAGCTGGAAATCTATATCCAAAATGACTTGAAGAATAGCATTCATAGTAGGAATATATCTAACAAAGCCATGTATTTAGTAAACAGTATAAGACGGGGGTTTCACTCTAGAAGTGGGGAGGTGCTGATGCCGCTGTATAGGACTCTGGTTAGGCCCCTATTGGATTATTGTTCAACTGTGTGGTGTTTCTTCCTTCTGAAAGATGTTAAGATGGTGGAAAGGCCACAATGGTCCTATACAAGATTGATATCAGGGTGTGAAGGCTTAAATTATGAGGATAGATTAAAGAGATTGGGTTTGTGCACCTGGAGAGATGGTGGGGATCTACTGTTTCTATACAAAATGTTAAACGATGAGAGTGTGAGGATGGAGATGGAAATGGAATTTAAGGAGCAAATGTACCAGTTGAGGGGACATGATAGGCAGTTGAAGGAAACCGTATGTAGGACAGAAATAAGAAGAAATGGATTTAAATATAGGGCAATCAGAATGTGGAACAGATTACCCCAGGTAGTTGTGGATGCAGAAAATGTTGGAATGTTTAAGGCTAGATAGGATAAGCATCTTACTGAAGTTGGTAACTTGTGTTACCGCCACTGAATTGTGGGGAAAACTTACATGGACTTTGCCTTCTTGACTTTCCTGTTTTACAGTATGAAATCCAGTATAGTTAATAAAACAACGGGGAAGTATCTGACATTGGGAATGGGCATCCCGATGTCGGATTATATAAATATAAATAAAAAAAACTGGGACCGGCCCCTCGGCGCAGTGGTTGGATTTCCGCTTGCGACACTGGCTACCGGGTTCGGGAATGGACCTGGGTCGCCTGACGGCTGGTGGGGAATGGAGCTGCCCATGGACTGCACTCCTTCACCGGGAGAGGTGGGAGAGAACGTCCGGTGCACAATGGACCCTTGGCGGAGGTCGGGGGTACCGCAGCAGTCTGCTTCTGGACGTCCAGGGGGTGGGGCAGACGCGGGATATCATTTCTCATCCCTGCCCCCATGAAACATCCTCTAGGGGACAAAACAACACCACAGCCAGCGCCTATATGACCCCCACCTCGCCGCTTCTAATTGGCTCCCAGGCTGGCTCCCCCGACCGTTCGCGACACTTTGGCTGGTGCCATGGTCCTGCCCTGGGGGGCAAGCCAGGGGGCATGGGAGGAGTTGCTGCTCATGTGGGAGTGGGGGGCAGCGAGGTCTGTGACTGGGCAGATGGTCCCGACGCTGGCAGCGGGAAAAAAGCACACTAAATAAAAAAAAACAGGGGACAGGGATCAGAGGGTGGGTGTTGCCACTAGACACTAGGGACTAAAATAAAAATTAGGGCATGGGGATCAGAGGGTGGGGGCGGGGTGCCACTAGACACCAGGGAATATATTACCTATTATGGGGATGGGGAGGAAAACGGCAGGGTGGCTTACAACTCACACTGCTGCTGGCACCAGGAGTTCAGCTGCAGCTGCAGAAGTCAAGAAAATAAACTGTTCTCATACAGAGAACGCGGGGGAAGGCTCCTGTCGCTAAGCTGGTCACCCAGGATTTTAGGTGCCCAGACAAAGTATTTCTGGCCCTAATTTTGAAAAGCCAACATCAGAACCAGGATAAACGGGGCCAGTTTAACTAGATTCTGGTGTTTGATTTGTACATGACAACATTTTAATGTCTTTTTCAGACTTTTTAGTTGCTGGAAAAAGAAAAACAAGATGGCGGCTCACAAAAAAGGATTTTTCTCTCATGAAAAAGTAACTGATCTTGCGAGAATAAATCCTTTTTTTTTTTTTTTTATGAGATCAAATCTTTGTTGAACTTTTACCTCTTTCCTGAAAGTGATCTTCCTATAGAAATAATAGGAACTTAAAACTAGATAACAGCCGGCCGGTGGCGCTGAGTGTTAGCGCTGGGCGCGCTCACGCCGGCGGCCGGGTTCGGGGCGGACTCGGGTATCGGTGGGTCGGCCGGAGACAGGCAGGCGTCCAACGACAGCTCGCCTTCTCCGGAGGGATTCAGCCGTTGCCCGACACCTGCATGACCCCGAGCGGAGGCTCGAGGAACTGCAGGCTCCACCTGGGGAGATGGGCGGCTATTGAGCAGCACGGACGTCGGCGTATGCGTCATGTCGGGAAGGGTACTTGCTGCTCGGGAGGGAGAAAATTGCGGAAAAAAAGCCTGCCACAGCCATGCCCACGATTTGCCTGTGCCCACCCAGCAGACCACAGACCGACGCAAAGTAAGTAATGGGGTTTGACCCCTCACCTCATCCCCGCCCGGGGGGTAATCCGAGGCTCCATGGGGCCAGTGGGTCTGTGTGGGTAGGGTTCCGGGCAATGGGATGTCCAGTTGTCCCCCCTGAAGGGTCGGCGGTGGCAGGCTGGGAGGAGAAATAAACAGTCATTTCAAAAAAAAAAAAAAAAACTTTGTAACTGATTAATATTTTTTCACCAAAAAAATCATGGCAGTTCTGTCACCCAAGTTCTTTCTACCATAAAATAATCACACGAAAATTCCACACCGTTTGGGCACAAAGGCGATCAAGAAAAAACTGCAAAAAGTGGTGACTTTTAAGGTTTTTGCACTGCCTGGATCTTAAAATCCGCACATCCAACTGAACAAAACTGGCCACATCAAGAGATCTACCCCATGGGACAACACATGCCAAATTTTGTGCAAATCCATTGATCGGTTGCAAAGTTACTAAAGTGCAAAATGTGAGGTTTAACATTAAACAGGCTACCCAACCCTAACTATAGGGGCACAACCGTACACCCATGTGTTCTAAAGGTGGGAATATAGCTCAGTATACACACAATGGCAGTCTTTGCAGAGGCAGCCGAGTCATTGGAATGTCTTCAAGCAAAGCTCTATCCGCCACCTGAGTATTATTTATTTTATTTATTTATTTCAGTCTAGGATTACCATACCTTTGAGCTGAAGTTCCTTTACAGAGGTTCCACGTCATAGGTTACAACAGGACACATGCATAAATGGCAGTATGAACATTAGAGATTGGTATGTAAAACAGATACTTAATGATAAAGTGCTTAATTGTGAACTAGTAGACAAGGAAGGAGGGAGAGAGAAAAAAAGGAGAAAGTGAAAAAGCAAAAAAGGGCGGAAAAAAACAAGAAAACAAGGCAGAGGCTGCGGCCAAGTGGCTTGGTCAGAGAGCATAAGAGCTAAGGTGGGGTAAGGTGAATGGCAGTGTAAAAAACGAGGGTCAAATAGTTAGACCATCAGACCCAGGAGATGTGAGGTCTGTTTATCAGACATGGCAGTCACAGGTGCCAGAAGCAGTGAGTGAGTGGCGGAGCCTGGTTTTGAAGGTGTTGAGAGAAGTGGTGGAGGTGATACCACTAGGGAGTCCATTCAGCCAGCTGGGGGCTCTATAGGCAAAAGATCTCTGACCTTGGGTTGTCCGACAGCAGGGAATTTGGAACTGCTGCAGCTTAGATCCCCTGGTGTGGCAGCTGCTGTTTCTGGGTTGTAGGAGAGCACAGACTCCAGGTGGGGCAAGACCCATCAGAATTTTCTTTGCTGCCACTGGGTTTGGTATTTTATTAAGCAGCAGAAGTTGCAACCAGCTGGTTTGGGTGTATAGGTATGGGTGTGTGTGGAGCGTCGGCGCCAGTGATGAGCCGACAAGCCTTGTTGAGGGAGGCAGTTACACGTTTGAGCGTGGTAGCAGTTGTGGAGCCATAGATAAGTCCATAGCCGATTGTGGCAATGATGGATCATTGGACGGCAGCTGTCAGTGCTTCAGGAGTTAGGTGTCTCCTGTGGTGGAAAAGCAAGCCCAATCTGGAATTGGCTGCTTTAGCAACATTATTTATATGGGCTGAGTAGGAGAGGTGAGAGTCAAGGCTGATCCCGAGGTATTTGAAAGTTATATCCTCCAGCTCTGCCCCATGATGTCAGAACTTTCTTTCCACTGTAGCGACAGGTATCCTCCTTTGTAGCTCTACATGCGCAGAAGGTTCACTAGTTTTCAAGCAATTTACTTTGGAGAATTTTGGTTTTCTAAGTCTGCTTTCGAATTTAAAGTTGCTCCTGCATCCTTCGACTTCATTCTGTTGACCATGATGGAAAGGCAGAAACTGGGGTTCAAGTTCTGCTCCCAGTGTAGGCAGAAAATGTCGGCCATGGATCTGCATGATGTGTGTCTACTTCCTAGGCCGTCAACAGGATGTTATACTGCAATCAGTGCTGTGCCATGCTGCCAGTGTCTATCAAGGATTGAAGGCCAGGTTGCCCTTGGTAGGCCTAAGGTCTGCAAATCAGCCTCGGTGGCTGCCAGGTTGATTGCACAACTTACGGTCATGGAAGAGGAGGTGGTGTTTGCAGTTGGAACCTTGTCAGTCTCAGCGCTGTTCCTGGCTTTGGCCCACATCAGATGGTTGTTCTGATTGAATGGAAATGTTGTATGGCCCTCCAGACCTTCCGGGAGAGTCCTTCCCAACACAGCAAGAAGTACAAGAAGCATTGCCACCGCAGTTTGTGGGATCAGGAATGGTCACACTGTTCCCACTTCTTTGACTCTCCTGACCACTTGACTTTGGTCGAGTTTCCTCAGATCAAGGGCCCAGTCGACAGCTCTGTGGGAACCCTGTTGACCTTAACTCTGGTTGCCCAAGTGGTCGAGATTTTTCTTGAGCCAGTCGACCGGCTGTCAGAGGAGATTAAGGAGCTAATCTCTTAAACTATAATGCTCCTTGCCCTCCCACAGGAGGACAAGACAAGGACCAGGCAGAACCTCCTGCTGAGTTGCTTTCACCTGTGGTCATGCCTCCTAGACCTCTTTTTTTGGTCTCTCTGTCCAAGCAGGTGGACTATTTCGACCTTCAGGCTGGTTGAGGCTGAGGCGCCACTCTAGTTTGACTGGGAGGCATTGCCAGCAACAGTTCTCTACCTCCTCCACTGATGATGAGAGAAATCAGTGCCGCATGTCTTGACACTATGAGGAGCTCATCTGGTAGAAATGGGCCATTGTGGGGAGGGGCAGGGATCTGCCCCCCGGGACTGATAGTCCCATGGCCAACTCTGGCTGTTCCCATGCTGACCCATCAGACTTGGCAGACCATGGTGTCTGCTTCACCTCCACTTCAGGTGGTGGCCTGTCCACTACAGCCACAGTTTGGGGCTCTGACCTGTCTGTGGAAGTCACTCAGGATGAAGAAAGATGGCCCATGATGGAAAACAGTTGAGGGTCATCTTCAAAGAATCTTCGGACTTGAAAGCAGAGTCATTGATGGCCTCAACCAGACTCAGCAGTTCGACCAAGAATCCTTGGAGGATTGATCTGCAGCTAAGGGGCCGACATCCTTTGGGCCTTGTTCCAGCTCATACCCTTTCACCGCTATCCTGGAAAGAGAAGAGTCCCCAGGGTTTGCCTTCACCTTGGCAGATACCATTTTAGGACTGGTCCTGAAGCTTTGGTAGCATCCAGAATCTTGCCCAGCACCCCCTACAAGGATGGTCTGCAAGTATGCTGTCCCTATGGGCACCCTTTGGGGATTTTATAGCCACCCTTGAGCTGAGGGCCTGGTGTCGGACTCTGCATTTCACTATTCAAAAGGCCGGGGGAGGGGGCATTTATTTTATTTTTTATTTATTACAATAATCAGAAATACACCTTTGAGTCACAGACTCCTTTGCAAAGGTTCCACATCATAGATACACAGGAGGTTACAGAGGAAAACATATGTACATAGGAATTAGTCATACAGTAAAGTAGTAATAAGATCATAGGGCAGCACTGGCCCATCGTCAAATGTTAGATAAGCAGAGAATTCAGGGGCATTTGCCAGACCCAGCATTAGATGAGGTGCAAGTTAGTCAGTCGCAGTATGACAGCGTAAGGAGCAGATTTTTGAGGTGGGTCTTGAAATGGTCTAGTTTGGGTTCTTGAAAGATGGGGGTGGGGAGCTCATTGAGCCATTTAGGGGCCCGATACAGAAGGGCCCTTTTGCCAAGGGAGGGCCTACAGTGGGAGACAGCTATGAGGGACTTAGCAGCACCTCTGGTAGGTCTGTTCAGGGGGGCTTGTTGGAGGAGAGGGAGGCGCCCCGGGGAGTGCAAGGTTGAGAAGGATTTTCTTGGCTAGGAGACAGGTGTGATATTTAAGTCTTTAGTTGAAGTTTAACCACTGGGATTATCTATATAGGTCACAGGTATGGGTAAATTTGTCACATCCTGTGATAAGACGACATGCTTTGTTTAAGGTGATTTTGAGGCGGCTTAAGGCAGTCTGATCAGCGGAGGCATATATAACAATGCCGTAGTCCATAATGGAGAGTACAGAGGAGGGCACCAGACGGATGGCTTCAGGGGGAGAAGATGCTTGAGGCGGTAGAGGAGGCCTAGTCGAGTGTTTAGAGAGATGGATTGGAGCAGGATATGCTTATGAAAGGAGAGGGATGTATCTAGAGTTATGTCCATGACATGACATGGACAGACTCTGCTGACAAGGAGTCAAAGAAGTTGGTTCATGCAGCCAAAAAGGTTTATGTAGCCATCTCCTTGGGTCTTTGGTAAGCCAGCTACTCTGTTATGTTAAATTTTAGTCATTCCATTTTTGGGATACTTGAGCTTTTCCTCCCCCTGCTGACCAGCAGCAGGTGGCCCAGATGCTCCTGGACCAGTGAAAGTTGCTGGCTAAACACCAGCTGCAAACGGCCTTGGACGATTCTTGTGCCTGTGCCATGGTAATTGCCATCGTGATGCATCGCAGGGCTTGGCTGAGACTTTACTATGGACACTGACCACAAGCTGACCAGTGTCCTTTACTTGGGCACTGGCCTCTGGAGTTTGTCAGTCCCACCTTATCGACTCTGACACCGTTGGGAGTCCAGGGTGTCCAAAGAGATGTCTGCGGTAAGAACTGGCATAGCGCTGCTCTTTGAATGCCAAACCCATACTGTATTTGCAGAATCTGAACAAGTTCATGCGGAAGCACAAGTTCCAGTGAACCAGATCATAACATACTTGAAGCAGAGCATGTGGTTCTGCTCCCTGGAACTCCAGAATACGGTCTTCTATATCCCTGTCTGTTCCATTGCTGGTACCTTTGGTTGTGGGAGGAAGGAGTGCTGTACCAGTTTCAGGCCATGCCTTTTGGCCTCTTGTTCATGCCCAGGGTCTTCACCAAGTGTATGGCAGTGAAGGTGGCCTTTCTGCGGCACAAGGTTGTCTGGGCTTATCCTATCTGGATAACTGCCTGATAACTGAGTGGTCCAAGGAGGCTGTGGAACAGTCCGGGGATCTGGCCCTCCTGACCTGCCAAGACTTGTCTGACTGGTCACCTGGCCAAGCTGGAACTGGTCTCCTCTCAGGTAATAAAGTAAATCAGGGCAGAACTAGACTGCCTTTGAGCCAAGGCCCACCTCCCGGTGGACAAGACATCAAATCTTACCTCGTTCGCTCCATTATTGCAGGTTTGATACTCACACCCTGCCTGCGACTCCCATCTGCTGCTGGGACTGATGGCAACTTCTACTGTCATGGTCTGATGGGCCCACTGGAGAATGCATCCCCTGCAGTGCAGTTTGGGCCAGCAGTGGGCTGAAAGCTTGGACCAGCCAGTCGTGGTGACCCAGCTGATATGGGGTGCCATCCAGTGGTGGCTGTGCCTACAGAACGTGGAGGAGAGAATTCTGTTGGTCCGCCCAAAACTGTCCATTTTGTTTATGACGAACGCATCTTTAGTGGGTTCTGGAGCACTCCTGGGAGACTACTGGGTCCACAAGTTCTGGTCACCCCGCAAGTCCTGATGCCCCATCAGCCTGCTTTAGCTCCATGCAGTCCATCTAGCTCAGGCGGAATTTGCTCCATTGATTTGAGTTTGGGTCGTCATGGTCCAGGCAAACAACACAACAACCATGTTCTTCCTGAACATGCGGGGGGGGGGCGGTATGCACTCCTTTCTTTTTGTGTCAGGAGGCTCTCTGCACCTGGACCCTAATGCATAGCCTTCAGACAGATTTTCTGGTGATCCGTGTTGTGGGAGAGAACAACCAACTGGTGGATGCAGTCAGCTGGGTCAGACAGATGGCATATAAGTAGTCTCTGAACCAGGAGGTAGCAGACCATCTGTTCTCTCAGTGAAGCACCCTTTTTGTGCATCTGTATGCCTTGTGGGAGAACAGAAAAATGAGGTGGTTCTTTGCCCACCCCTCTTAGTCTGGGGCACTGAAGGGTGGTGACTTTTCTAGGCCCTGACCCTTGGCCTTCTGTACGCATTGCCTACCTTGTCTTTGGTTCACAAGGGTCATGATCAAGACCTGGAAGGACAAAGTGTAGATGATCTTGATAGCTCCAGACTGGCCCAGATAGTTCTGTTACCCTATCTCCTCAGCTTCAGTGGCAGACCTCTGTGGAGGTGGCCTCTCCACCGTGTCCTGTTGAGCAGACTACAATGGGATGGTCCTGCACCTAGACCTTCAGTCTCTGCTCCTCTCAGCCTGGTTCCTGAGCAGCTTGAGTTCGCGGCTCTGGGCCTTTCAGAAAACATCCTCCATGTGGTGGATAGGCCCATATGGAGTCAGCTTGCAAATGCTATGCATTTAAGTGGAAAAGATTCTCAATCTGGTATTAGGGCAAGGAACTTGATCCCCTTGCATGCCCCGTCTCAAGTATGCTCGAATACCTCTGATCCCTGTCTCAGTCATGACTGCAAGCAATAACCCTGAAAGTGTACCTGGCAGCTATCTCTGCATAGTGGGCTCAGGCTGGTATGCAGACAGTGATATGTGAGAAGGTGGTCAGCTTTTTCAAAAGCCTGGATCATCTGTCCCCTTCGGTGTGAACCACTGCCTCTGTGGGACCTACCGCTGATGCTGGCTATGTTCATAGGCAAGTCTTTTCAGCTATGCACAAGTGTGAGATGTCATACTTGTCATGGAAGACCACCTCCTTGGTGGCCATAACGTCAGCCAAAAGGATCAGTGGGTTCCAGCTGCTCTCCTTGGAGTCTTCTAACTTGGTCTTCCATAAGGACAGGGTCCTTTGCCCCATCCTGAAGTTCCTTCCGAAGGTCGTGTCAGAGTTTCCCCTTAACCAGGTGACTAACCTTGTGGTATATTTCACCAGTCTGATCTAGAAACGTAGAATTTGATGGCAGATAAGAACCACTTGGTCCACCTAGTCTGCCCATTTCCCTACCAAACGGATAAGCTGCAGATCCTAGTTAACCAACAGCCTACTTCCTCCTACACCCCCACTAGAATTACCTTATGTCTGTCCCATGCATTCTTGAATTCCCCCACTGTTTTTGACTCTATGACCTCCTCAGGAAGGCCGTTCCATGCATCTACAACCCTCTGTGAAGAAATACTTCCTCGCATCACCTCTGAGCTGTCCCCCCATCTTCAAATTATGCCCCCTTGTTCTTGCACATCTCTTTTTTTGAAGAAGCTACCCTCTTGGACTTTGCTGATTCCCTTGACGTATTTGAAAGCTTCTATCATGTCCCCCCCCCTTTCCTCAAGGCTATACATCTTAAGCTCCTTTACTCTTTCTTCATATGTCTTCTGGTGCAGACCCGGCAGCATTTTAGTTGCCCTCCTCTGGACAGCCTCCACCCTGTCTGTCTTTGTGGAAATGGGGTCTCCAGAACTGTACACAGTACTTCAGATGTGGTCTTACCAACTCTCTGTACAGAGGGTCAACAGCTTCCTGTTTTCTACTGGTGATGCCTCTCCCTATGCATCCCAGTATCCCTCCAGCCCTCCTTACTGCCTTCTCACATTGCTGGCCCACCTTTAGGCCATCTGATATGACTACCCCAGGTCCCTGTCCATTTTTTTTGTCGTCAGTATTTCACCCCCCATTGTGTACACTTGCCCTGGGTTTTTGTTTCCCAGGTGCATTACTTTGCACTTCTTTGCATTGAATCTAAGCTGCCATACATTTGACCAGTCTTCCAGCCTTGCCAAGTCCCTTTTCATCCTTTCCACCCCACCTTACGTATCAACCCTGTTGAAGATCTTTGTGTCATCTGCAAAGAGACATACCTTCCCCTCCAGTCCCTCCGCAATATCACTTATAAAGACATTAAAAAGGACCGGCCCCAGTACTGAACCCTGCGGTACCCCACTAGTAACCCTCCTTTCTTCACTGTGGTCTCCATTTACTGTTACCTGCTGTGTCCTGTTGTCCAGCCAGTGTTTTACCCAGGCTACCACCCTGGGACCCACTCCCAGGCTGGCTAATTTCTTTATAATAACTGGGTTGAGCTTTTCCCATAGAAACCGTGGCATAATTTACCATTATAAAGGAGGCGTTCATAGCAGCGGAAACAACGCGCCACGGTTTCCCTCGCTGTCGCTTATGCCCAACCCTATGGCTTCTTCTGGGTTTTAACCGGCTGCCACCAGATTTCTTCGTCGGTCGAAACCGCATCGCCGCCACTATCTCTAGGTAGTAAGTAACTATTTAAAACAAAAACTTCCTAACAAAAATCACACCGTAAAGGGGACAACAGAACAAGAAAAAGTAAACTGCTGCTAAACGACCAAGGACTCTGCTAAACATCATACAGACTGCAGCCGCACCAGACCATTTATTTTATATAATTGGTTGTGGCGAAAAAGCCTAACCCAGCAATTATATAAAATAAAATATGGGGTGGTGTGTATTAACTCTAATTTTACACCCTCCGGGGTTGGATGCCTGGATAAACCCCTCAAGCTTTGCTCTCAGGGTTTATATGCCATCCAGCCCCTCGGGTGTGTGTAAAATCTCGTTACACACACCACCCCATACTTTAGAGAATAATCTTTTGTGAGGGACTGTCAAATGCCTTGCTAAAGTCTAGGTAGGCCATGTCCACAGCCCCTCCCTGGTCTACTACTGTGGTCACCCAGTCAAAGAAATCAATTAGATTTGTTTGACATGACCTTCATGTTGCCAGTTGCATTCTGTGGACCTGGGGTGGTGCTTTCTTATATGAAGTGCACAGCTGGAGTTCGGGAAGAGGTTTATAGACTTGTTTGTCACCTACACAGAAGCTGCAACTAACAAACCAATAGCAATTACAGGTTGGCTGGTAGGAGGTCGCCGAAAGGGCTTAGGGCTCATTCCACCAGACACACTGCTTCCTCAGTAGCTGCTTCTAGGGATATCCCCCATTATGGAGATATGCAGGGCTACAGCCTGTACTAAAGCACACACCTTCATCTCCCATTACAGCATTGTTACGAGTCATCAGGATGCTGCTTTTGAGTCTTCGGTTCTCCAGTCTCTGTTCGCCAAATAGGGTGCTTGCCTCGTCGGTTTGATGTCATAACTGCGAAAATTAAATTGCGACTCGCAAAAGGAGGTAAGAAAATTGAAGACACCTGACTAACAGGCTCTCCAAATGTGAAATGTCACCATAATTACACACTGGAACTTGATAATAGTCACATCCTGAAATCAGGCCCCATACACCCAGAACTGATGTGCCGTCACAAACATGGCTGCCACCGCTACTTACTAAAGTCTTCATTCCCTCCTTAAAGCAGCAGCGCAATGAAAAATGTTTCCATAAAGCTAATTTCAGCTGCAAGTAATAAAAAAAAAAAAAAAGCCTACTTGTCAGATCTACATTTCTAGGTACTTCCAGTGCTGTACACCATGAGTTTTTTTTTTTCGATCCTAACACTTGCCAATTCTACGCTGCTATTTCTAAGTCAGATGTGGTGGCAGTCTTTTTTTCTTGAGAAAAAACTAAATTAAAACATTTAGGAAGTACCCACATTTTAATGGAACTAGAACATTACATCACCAGATAAAACTGGATGATGCCTGGAATGTTATAGTGAAAAAAGTAGGGTCAAATTTTTTTGCCCAGTTTGGTTGTATTGCTTCTTTAATACACAGATTAAAACAAAGTGCTGCTCATAATTTTCGTCATAAATCACTACTCCGTTTTTGTAACTAGTGTTCCTTTGCTGTCCGTGAAAAATCCCCCTCCTTAACTGTATCTGCTTATCAGGAAAATCTCTGCTGCTTTCCCTGTCCTAGATGAAATTGAGGCTCTGACTCCACGTGAGGCCTTTCTTTGTTGTGTGTATGTATTGGGAAATGGGATTGTGCAGACACACATTGATGAATGTCGGGAAGGGCAGAGGAAAAAAATTGGTGAGGAAGGGAGGCAGTGATGTAAACGAGGGGAAAAGATGGGATAACTCCATTAAATGGCAGAGGCAGGCCCAAGCCAAGCTGCTTAAAAAGTGTCCTGAAGTTTGTAACCGCACATGCATTTGAATCAGAGACGGGTGCATCTGTTAATGAAAAATCTACACCTCCCCAGCCTCAAGACCTTTCAGGGTTAACAGGTTATTGTTTGAGATGCAACTTAACTAATGTACTTGATTAGTAGGAAGTGCCACACAGAGTTTTCATTAGTTCTTATTTATTCTCTTTCCCCTTCCCCCATTACCAGAATATGGACTAGTTTTTGTCTTCTTAGTTAAAATGAAATGAAAACATTATTTATTTATTTCAAATTTGGATTAATACCTTTGAGCCGGGGTGTTGTTTACAAAGGCTTCAAGTCAACAAAGAATACAAGACATTTACAGGTGATGAAACACTGCAGAACAGAAAGACATCAACTAACAGGTAGTATTAGTGTGCAGTTACAACATTAAGCAGGGTACAACAAGTGAAGAGAAACAGGACCACACTTGTGGAGAAACATATTAATGTAGCACTAATTAAGTGCGGTACAGTGTTTAACAATCATGTTACAGTTAAGATGGGGTGCTCCCAGTCTGCAGAAATACAGTTTTAGCAGCCAAGGGAGGTAATAGGTGTTGGAGGCAGCTGTGGAACAGTATGGTGGGAGTGAGAGAAGGTAGTGTATGATGGGTGCGAGAATGGCTGTCAGAGGGCGTGGATTAACAGAAATCCTGGCAGTCAGATTTGCTGGCAAGAAGTGATCAAAGCCCATTTTTAAAGTGACCAAGTCTGGGGAGTCGGCAAGGTCTGCAGGCAGATCATTGAACCATTTAGGCCCACAGTAAGAGAGGGATCTTTGGCCAAGGGTGGCTCTCGTTTGAAGGGAACAGTTAGGGCAGTCCTGGAGGCACTCCTTGTGCATTTAGATGGTTGTGCAGGCTCAAAGAGGGCTGAAGTAGCACTCGGCATGGACCCCGTCAGGGACTTTTTTGCTAGGAGGCAGGCCTGGTGTTGGAGTCTGTGGTGGGTGGGAGCCATCCAGTTTCCTTGTATGAGTCACAAAGTGAGTCATTTGTGTACTCCCAGGACCACTTGGCAGGCCTTGTTGAGGATGGTTTTGACCCTTTTATGTGCTGTGTCTGTGCCTGCCCCGTATATGACAAGGCCATAATCCACAGATGAAAGAACTGAACTGCACGTAACAAGTTTCAGAGCTGCTGGTGTCATAGAGGTGCGATGTCTGTACCGGATGCCAAGCTTCATGTTGGTGGACTTTACCAGTTATTCAGCATGGGCAGTGAAGGTGAGGGTGTCAAGGTGAATCCCCAAGTACTTGATGTGTTGACTTGGTCTAGTACTTCTCCTTTGCTACTAAGTATATGCAGTGAGGACCCTCGACTCTTGCTCTGTGGGGTGCTGAAGAGCATGCTCTTTGTCTTTTTCTAGTTGAGTAGTAGTTTATTTCCAGTGAACCAGGATTCCAATGCACGAAAATTGAGCTGAAGTTCAGAGCTAATGGATCTCAGGTCTTTCCCTGGGACGAAGATAACAGCATCATCTGCATAGAGTACGGAGTGTGCAGGACAGGTGGTAGGCATATTTCAATTCATATTTTAAAATAAGTTAGTTTCTTCATTTTAAGTCAGATATATTCAAAAGCTATCAACGCTACAAGACACTCCAGGGTGTGCAGTTATGGCGAGATGATCATACTTGTCAGGTTCAGTTAATGGCATACCTGTGGGGTTTAATTGCCGTAATAGACACAGTCATGTCTTAATGTTCACATAAAATTCTTTTAAGGCACAAAATGCATAAATATAGTGAATAATTACATGGTCATGTGACTTGTTTCTGCAGATCGGATGGCTTGATTTATAAATTTTATGACAGCAGCTAGCTGTCACATGATCGGGGATGCGTCTGTGACACGGCTCGCTGAGTTTCATGCCATGATTCCTTTAGTTTAGAATAGTCTGTGGTGAGCGCTTATTTCAGGGGTCCCAAGTCTATCTCGGCACTTCTGCATTTTGTGAGTTGACACTTAAGGGTTGCTTGATGTTGTTATGTTTTGAGAATAACAAAAGTGGAATTTTAAATTTACTTTTTTGGTACAGTAGCGCTTGTGAGGGGAACAGCTAATGGCATGAAATTAAAAATACAATCTAAACTGACTTTCGGACTGAAACAAAAGTTAATATGAAGTTTGTCATTAGTTACCTATGCTCACTGATTAGATTAAAATGCAAGCAGATACTAAAATAAAATGAGGGTAAAAACTATGAAAACAGTGCTGTGGAACTTTAGCTTTTTTTTCTTTTGCTGGTTATAGGCCTACTAAATATTTCAGATAGTGCATTACTTTTTTCAGTGAGTCTTTAAAAAAAAAAAAACATTAATCCCAAACTGATCTCACAATTATTGGTGACATCACAGTCTGTAGTCATGGTGAGCACTATGATGACAGCACTGTGAGGTCAGTTAGGGACAGTCAGATGCTGTTATACACTTTGTAAGGCTGGCAGCCAAGATGGGTTATACAACCTGGAAAGAAAAACTTAAAATTACAAAAATGTATTCTCTAGTTCATTGTAATAGTTGATGCATGCTTATAAAATATATACATGTGGGAGCAGAGTTGGTCTTAAAAGGAACATAAATATGCTTGGTTTTGCAGTGTGTTAAAAGGAAGTTTGCAGTGAAAGAGTTAACTGGCTTTTCTAGGCCTGTGTGGGTGTCAACCTGCCGGCTGATGTCATGAAGCCAAGCAGCCAGAGCTTCAAGGGGGCCCTGTGCTGGCAGTTTAACGTAAGCTATCCTCCTTGCATTAGCTGCCTGCTTTGCTTAACCTAACGGACTGAGAGGAGGAGTAGGTCATGGCAGAATCCCTTAGGCATCCTGGCAAGTAACGGTCTCAAACATTTACTGCCCGGCCAAAAGGCTAGGAGGAGAGAGCCACATTGGGAGGAAATCGGAGAGAAAAATGGATACAGCATTTCTACCAAGTGTTTGAGTTGCTGTTCTAATACTTTGACTTGGTGCCAGAGACTTTTTTTTCTTAGCAGACGTGAAGGTATTTTTGTTTTGTGAAGCTAAAAAGAAAAAAAGAGGGCGAAAACAAACAAGGACTTGAAAAGAAAGTCTAACAAATGAAAATGTTGGAGATCTGCTTGAAGTTGGTGGGTTGTAAATCAAAAAAGGGGTTGTCTTCCTCCTCCAGCTGTTACTTGGAAGGTAAGTTTCAGTCTCGGCCTGAGCTGTAGCGGGAGTTTGTAGCAGGCTTGGCTTCTACAGGCCTAGCAGTTGAATTCCTGAAGTCTGGAATCCCTTTGCTGAGGCCTCTGGAAGTGGTGTGCCCATACAGAGAGGGGGAGAGGGGAAGAGACAGCAACCAGATTGCTTCACTGCCTGCGACATAAACAGCTGAATTAGAGTAATCATTTCACTTAATCCATTTTAGAACTTGCATTCATTTGGTAAAACTTTATAAATCCTCTGTGAGCCTTCCTCCCATCCAAATCTTAGGCTATTAGAAGAAAACCCCCAACCATTTTGCAGCACTGTAGGTTCTCTGTTCCCGAGTATTTTATTATGGCTGTAACCTTGCTGCTAGCTTTAATATAGTGTTATAAATGGCTGTTAAGATAAAGTAAAACATTTTGTTGTGTGACAAATTGAGTGAGTATTGTTCTCTGCAAGGTGAAGGTGAGTGAGACAACACAAAGTGTGTGTGTGTGTGTGGTTTTTTTGGGGGGGGGTTGAAAAAGCATTAAAAGCTTATAGATGTATTTTACTATGTTCCTTTCCTGACAGCTTTCCCTTCCAAGACCGTCTCTCACTTCTCCTTACCCTACCCTCCACTTCATACTTGTTTGTTCTAATTAATTGTATACAGTTTTACATATACAAAAAAATGAAACAAAAATTAGGTGTGGGGATCTCCACTATTGCCTGTAAGAGAGAGAGCCTTGATTTTATAAATGTAGGCTCTTTGCAAAAAATTGAATCCTGGCTGCACTGGAGTGGGGGGCCCAAACGGCATATGCAGTCACGCTATCATCTCAGTTTGACAACAATTTAATGAAAGCCTGCCATTCCGAAGCTTGTTAAAACAGTTTGCTCTGGTTGTATCTCGATTGTTGGCTGCTGTTACATGAGAATGAACAATAATTGTTATCAGAAATTACTGTGTTAAAGTGCACATTTTTCACTGTTGAGGCACACAGCAAAACCCATGGTCTTTTGGGGAGTGAAAAGCTGTTCAAAGCCCATTGCCTTCCCAGAACTGGGGCTTGTAACAGCTCTGTTAAGAGTGCCACATACTAATTTTTTTATTAAAAAGGTGCTTTTAATATTTAGGCAAAGTAAATGTCAATAGAGCAGAGTGAGGTTGGTCTTGCATATGAGCTTTTGAGAAAGTTGTGTTAAAAACAAAAGTACCTGTAATAGCAAGAAAAAAATAGTTTGTCCACTCATGGTAACTCTAGTGAAGGGGGTACTTTCTTTTTTGGGGGCGTCTTTTTAAGAGTTCTATAACATTTATGACTAAGAAATGAACAGGGGGTGTTTTCCCTCAAGAAGTGAGAAGTACTGGTTTGCCCAGAGCTAGCTGTTCAACATGTGGGGAAAGTCCATATATAGGATCATAGGAGTCCTAATGTACTGTATAATCATTAGGATAAAGCTAGTGACGTTTGAGTTCCACAAGTACACTCCAGCTGCTGATCTGGACTAATTGGATCCGTAGGGAAGATGATAACCCATCACTTGACTCAGGACAGTGGCCTCATATGTATACCAACATGGCAGCTTGGTGTAGGAAGCAAATCGGTTTGATTTCATGAGAAAATCCTGATGTGTATATTTTTGTCTCCATTCAGGGGTAGTTAATGATGTGAACATACAGTAGACGATGCTATTCCACAATTGCTAGAACATGATTTTACAAATGAGTTAATCTGATAGTTATTCTTGTTTGAGGCAGTGTGGGGACAGGGTTTGAATATCCATGCCCTATATGGCATGGTATGGGCAGGCTTATTGAATTTCTTTGCTTAGCAGGCTGAGCAGCTCAAGTAGGGCAGCAGACCAATCTCCACCTTCGTAGGATAGTGTGCTGTATGTCTGTAAGACACACTCACTCCGTCTCAGCGTCTTTCTCCCTCTCTCTCGTATTAAAGGGCAACTTTACAGGTGCTCACACTAAGAAGCGTAAAGAACTCTTACCTGCCCTCCAGTTCGTATGCTGCTAATCTTTCCATTTATAATTGCCCCTGTTTTGGAAGGGAAGGGATCATATTTTGACTCCATAGAGCCAAGCCACGTCGGTCCCTTCCACTTCCTGGTACCTTCTGATACTGTGATCAGCCCTTGCGCTAGCACATTTTGTGATGTCAGTATATGGAGGGCGCAGGGGCGCGCTCCATTGACATGAATGGGGCTGTTTTTTAAAGTTCAATTTCTGTTGTTTAGATCGCCATTCGGAACAAATCAAGGTCCTCGTTAGTTAAGCGGTGGCCTTGATTTGTTCCGAATGGCCATCTAAACCTCGAAAAATTGACTTTAATAAATGGCCCCATACATGCCTATGGAGTGCCCTCCCCAAGCTCCACATAGTGACATCACAAAATGTACTAAGCGAAATATCACAATATCAAAAAAACCTAAAAAGTGAAAAAAGGATCTCTGCGTGGCGCTCGGCTCTACAGGCCAGAATACAATCCCTTCCAAGAAATAGGGACTATTACAAATGGAAAGATTAACAACATATGAACTGAGGAGCAGGTAAGGATTTCATGCTTCTTGGGGGCTGTGAAAGGGCAGGATAGTTGCTTTTAAGGGAACATACAATGGGAGAAAAATAAATAGTGCAAGACAAATGTGTTATTTGTCTTGGCACCCAACTTACAGGATAACGTGTTAATAATCAGTCTCTTGAATGTTTGGTACATCACGATGGACTACTGAACCAATCAGAGAGCAGCATTTACAATGCCAGTGACATCACAGTAGCCTAGTGCAGTACTGAAATTAGCAGTTCAAATCAAATTTAGCTTACGCGCACTACAAGCATGGTTTTAAAAGAACCATGCTTGTAGAGCATGTTAAACCATATTAAGCTTGCCATGTGAGATGCAGTGTTTCTCAGATG
Organism: Neoceratodus forsteri; assembly: GCA_016271365.2. Lineage (NCBI taxonomy): Eukaryota > Metazoa > Chordata > Ceratodontiformes > Ceratodontidae > Neoceratodus > Neoceratodus forsteri. The sequence goes on from JADMNL010000022.1 coordinate 496,316,332, forward strand.
AGGCAATCATGGCTGCGTGCAGTCACCAGCATAGTTTTATATGGCCACAGAGCTCTTTAGAAGTCTTAAATGCAAATGTAGTGGAATGGACAATTCATATCTTTAAGCAACCATAGGAGATACATTTTCAAGTGAACTGTATCAGGGACTTGATTTAATGTATACTGTGTGAAACAAAATGGGTTATGTCGGGAGGGGAGTGTATCAGGGGTTTTGGGTTGGAAAACAAAAAGAGTGAGGCCACTAGTAAGTTCTGGTGACCAACTCTGAGATCACCAAGATTTGGGGTTTGAGAACCACTGATGAACATCCAGACTGTCGGACAATCAGTGTTTTAACATGGCAGCATTACGCCCTTGTTGTAGTCTAACATGTGCTGGATTCCGTGTTAGCCTGCAAACCATGCTTCCCTGTTGATGCCCATGTATCCCTAAGTGCATTATGTTTTGAGAGCACACATCCCAGTCAGGCACGGCATGGTCGCGTGCCAACACTTGTAAGTAGAACCATATTACACTGAAATAGTTTTTAAAACCATGCTGAAGCATAGGTGGCTAGCAGGGTTTAAACACAGTTTCTTAAGATGGTTTAGCATGCTGCTTAATCTGGACGCCGACTGTGTTAGTGACTTAAAAAACTGTCTTAACAAGCTTAAACCATTAGAACCTCCCCAGTGTATACAGGGCCAAAGAGAAAGTTAGTGCTTCATACAAACAACTGATTGAAAAGTTAAAACTAGTAAACTGACGACGTATAACCTGGGTATGCAATTGCCTCACTGATAATACATAGCTTATTACTTGCAAGGGGAAAGATTTTCATATCTCTCTTGAGGGCGATGCTCCTGCCCCTTCACCCGCAAAGATAATCTGTATATTTTGATTTCGGCAATTGCATAGTCCCTATTTTTTAAGTTGTTGTTTGTGTAGGTGTCTTGGCACCTTTATTTTCTGCCCTTGTGTTTTTCCAGAAGAAAAACATGTGCTTTGACGTTTGTTGTGGTTACTTCATCTTTGTGGCATGAATGTAGGACTGACTGATAAAACATGGATTGAGCTGCTCCCAGATGAATATTCTTGAAAGTCAAAACCATGCAGTTCTCTGGGCATGGAACATCTTCTGCTTACCGTACTTTGGTCCCAAAGGTTTTCAGCAGAGGGGTATTTATCACCAATACAGTGCATTGATTGTAGTTTCTCTCGTCACTGAGCAGGCATGGTTCGCAGCCCTGTTCGAGTCCACCTGCGCACTGCTTCTCTTCCTCTTGACGGACCTCTCAGAATTGGAATGAACGAGAAGGTCACATGACCATTGGATAGGCACTAGTGTCACTCTGTGACTAAGAGTACTGCTGTAACCCGCAGCTCGGGGACCCCATGTGCTGATCCATTCGAGATGTCAGTCCCTCAGCAGCCAGTGTGCCTACAGGAGTAGAGGAGGCTAAAAGTCATAGAGAGGGAGACGAGGAAAATCCGAGAGGGATTCCTCATTAACAAAAAAAAATAATAATTTTACCAGCTTAGGAGGTCAGGTTGTTGTTGTTTAGTGACCCAAAGATGGACAACAGTTACACAGTGCAAATATGTAAGCACACGGGGACCATGAACTGGGCTGTTTCAAAATAACTACATTAAGTAAAGGTTTGTTCATTAGGTTTATAACTTGGTTACGTTATTGTATTGTGCAGAATTTTTTTATGAGGAACAAACTGCATTCCATTTTTTATGTTCTAATAAGGAATGTTTAACTGATGTAAGTGGTTGATATTTTTATTTTGTCTGAAGAGTGACTTATAATTTACCAAAAAAAAAGTTTGGTTTGAGGTAGTAGGCTAGGCATAGGCATGCAAGCAGTGACTGGTATGACATTTATTTGTTCTGATGGGCTCTCTAGTGTTGGCAAAGTACTGCTTATTGGAAGGGTGTATGTACGTTACATAGACTGACAGGGCTGCTGACCATTTTTTTTTTCTTTTTTAATCTATGAAAGTATTTTCATGCCAGATCGCGCAGAACTGTTGTTGGGAGGGGTTGGGGGCAGACATGAGAGGTAGGGAAAGATTAAAAATCTTTTCCTGGGAAGGGGCTCAATTTTCAAGCTCACCTAGGGGCTTCATATATCCTCTGCCCCTTGCTACAAGCCCCCCTCCATTGGGCAACCACCTCTAGTTTCAGCGATAGCAGAGTGTAGTGGAGTATCAGAGATACACCACCAGCTTTGGGGGCGTGGCCAGCAGCCATCTAGGAAAGACATGTTTCCCAAGAGCTCCAGCAGATTCTCACTAAATCTGCTGTAATCTGTGAGAAATCTCAACTTTGGGTAAAGAATACTGTCTAAACAGCAAGAGACTGTCACAACATGAGCATATTTGTGACTTTACCAGATCCAGGAAGATGGTGAACCCCAGAACAGGCAGCAGGGAGAGTGTTGGCAAGAACGGACAGCAGGCTGTGGCAGTGTAGAATCCAGCATCATGGTCGATGACCAAGTCTGAGATCACACTGCACAATGTACTCCAGGGTATTAAAGTGTTAAATTTGAGTGTAGCTACCTAGACCAAAATATTGCTGATTTCCAGACTTGAGTAACCTAGTGTGAGCAGCAGTCTGTAGCGGCCGCTGCAGAATTGAAGGAGGTAGCGGTAGCAGACCTAGGGGCCATTACCAGTGCCTCGTAAAGAAAACTGGGCGCTCTGATATAGACTACAGGCATTAGATAACATTTTATCCCTATTGGGGCTACCGTCTGCATCGGAGGTAGATAAACTCACTACCTTTGCAGCGACTTGGCTACAGGAGATGTTACATTTGGGCTGGGTGCCTGTAATTTCAAGAGCCTACTGAATGACCCCCCCAAAGCAGCCGAACATTGACTCTCTGACAGGCTGCAGGGAAGAAGGGACCCATTGGCCTGGATGATGGCACCAGAGTTTGTTTCCCCAGATCTCGTTTATGCCACTCATAGCTGCAGGAGATCTTTCGCTGGGTTATGAGCGACACTGAAAACTCAGAGTGACTCATACACTACAATATCCTGCTAAGTTAAAAATGGTCTATTCTTGGAAAGTCTACATATTTGGGGACCTGCAACATGCTAAGAAGCTGGTAATGAAAATTTCAAAAGACTTTGGGAACTCTGAGCAGGAAGCCAAAATAGATTGTGAATAATAAACTGGTTGTACGCGAGTACTAATATCCACATGCAGTGGTTTGTATAGTGGGACCTGGCTCTGGTACCATTTATTTGGGGGGGTGCATTAAACCAATGTTTCGGGGAGCAAATGTTGTTAAATGTATTAGTTTTTTCACTGTTGCAGGAGTATTGACATTATGGTGGTCTTGGTGCATTACCGCCATCAGTGGCACCGACCTCATGGGTCTCATTGCAGGGTCACTACCCGTACAATTTGGAATGATGTTGCAGCTTCTCTTGGACTCGTGAATATTGCTTATGAATACCAGACACTGGGACTTCAACGTTTAACATAATAAAATGAGAATGGCACTTTACATTTTCTGCCTGGGTTTTCAGTTTAGTCAGTATTCTCCGGTGCATGGTGCACCGACAACCACAGCTGAGAGGTAGCCATGCCAGGTTACAACATGGTTAGAAAGGACAAAGGGGGGGGGGAGTTGTTTTATATGTAAGGAAGGGAGTTAAGACTACAGAAATAAAAGGACCCAGTGGGGAGAAGGAGGATCTGGAGGTTCTTTGGGTTGGCTTGGAGATGGAGTCCAGGGCCTTTATACACGTCAAGGTGGTATATAGGCCACCAGCATAGGGGGAAGAATTGGATGGGGTTTTGGCAGAGGCCATAGGCAAATTGGCAAAGTTGTAATTATGGGGGATTTTAATCTGAAGGATGTGGACTGGAACATCCGGGTCACAGCTACAGCTAGGAGCAGGGTCATCGTAGACTCCCTGCAAGCGGCATTTCTGAAGCAGCTGGTTACATAACCCACTAGAGATGTGGCAGTGCTGCATCTTGTACTTACGAACAGGGACAGCATTGCAGACATCACAGTAGGAAGCCCTCTGGATACAAGCAATATAATACAGTGTGGTTTGCAATATGGATTGGGCAGGAGAAAAAATGCACTAGGATGAGGGTCCTTGTGAAGGGGTTGTGGGATAACAGATGGACCAGACACTGAACTTCAGGTTCAGTACACAATCTCAGTGTGATGTTTATTCAAAATACAGGAAATAAGCTTCTGCAATACCATATTCCTTCTTCAGTACATCAGTTTGCAGCAACAGACTATGAATGTCCTTTCTCTGCACTTAGCCAGCACCTACTGACACTGATCTCTAATCTAACCACTTTTCAGTGAAAGCCCTTCATCCCTCTGTGGGTCCCGTTTGCTTGGGTAGTGGGGGCTCAAAAAGAAAGACAAAACAAACTAAAAACAAAGAACCTCAGTGCAGAAACACTGAAACATGGGTTACCCCAAACGGCATTGGTAACAAATCAAGTTTCAAAGAAATATAACATCATACATACGTCCATAATGCTAAGCATCATGGGATATGTGCAGATCACCATGACATTTCAGACTTGCTCAGTTTACAGCAATTTACATGCATTTTAAATAGCACAACTAACTTAATTTCTATAATAGTCACCTGGTACTTTTTACCATTATCAAAAACACCTAGTGCCATGGTATTTTCAACATTTGCAGGTTTTATAAACATAAGGTATATTATGACATAGTGCTATTAGAAACTAAATCCAACAACAGTAAACACAACCTGTTTTACATATGCTTGGAGGTCACAACAATAACCTCCCTGTACAAGGACCTGCAAGGGAAAAGGAAAATTAAAGAGGACACTATAGCATAGTCAAGAAAGGGAAGGGGGTGCCCATAGGTGGCCAGCCTTATGGACTAGAAATTGTAAAGAATAGATTAAGCTAAGAAACAGAAGAACTGTTGTAACAGATTTAAGAAATGGTCAGTCCTCAAGAGTGGCAGGAGCTCCCTGTCATAGTCCTGGATTTAAGGAGAGCAGATTTTTAAAGAAATGGGGGACTGCCTTAGGAAATACCTTGAAGGGGGGAGATAGCCGGGGTGGAGGCACAATAGAATATAATAAAGGAAGGAATAACTAAGGTGACAGAAAGCTGTTCAGAGGTAATACGCTAGGATAAGAGGAGAAAGAGGCCACTGTGGTCCTTAAACGAGGTGGCTGAGGCAGTAAGGGAGGAAGAATAAAGCTTTCATGAAGTACAAGGAGACTCAAGACAGAGGCAGACAGGGAGTTGTATCTAGAGAAACAGAAGGAGGCATGAAGAAGGGTAAGGACAGCAAAAGCTGAAACTGAGGAAAGGATCACCCAGGAGGTCAAGAGTGGGGTAGGACTTTCAGATATATGAGCGAAAATAGGAAGGCAAGGTGTGATGTGTAGTGAAGATCAGGAGCGGGGTGGGGTGGGAATCTTCACAGTGGAAGGGAGTGGGTAATGAGTAGTCATGCAGTAGCATGCACAATGGGGAATGGACACAAGTCCAGTTATGGAAGAGAGAATCCGCTGGGGTTGGAAGCCCTGAAAGAAAACAAGGCGATGGGGCCAGATGGGATCCCCCTAAGGGTACTTAAGGAACTAAGCACAGTGCTCGCCGCCCCTCCGGTAACACTATTTAGTACCTCATTGGAGAACAGGGATGGTTCCAGAGTAATGGAAGAGGGCCAGTGTGGTCCCTCTGCACAAAAGCAGCAGCGGGGAGGAGGCCAGCAATTACAGACCAGTCCGTCTCACATCAGTGGCTGTGGAAGTTAATGGAGTCCCTGCTGATGGAGAGACTAATGGAGTGCTTGGAGATGTGGGCTGCAGGACCACTGGCAGCACTGCTTCACGGGGGGGGGGTCATGTCAAACGAATCTCATAGATTTCTTTGGGTAACTAGGGAGAGGGAACAGGGGAGGGCAGTGGATGTGGCCTGTCTGGACTTCAGTAAGGCCTTTGACACTGTACCGCACAGCAGGCTGATAAAGAAACTTGGCAGCCTGGGGTGGGGGGAGAAGGTGGGGAGTTGGGTATCAGACTTGTTGAAAGTTAAGAGGCAGCGGGAGGCGGTAAATGACAGTCATTTGGAGGATGGGGTCGTGAACAGTGGAATAATACCACAGGGATTGGTACTGGGCTCAGTCCTCTTCGGTGTCTCATAAGTGGCATTGCTGAGGAACTGGAGGGGACGGTGCGTCTCTTTGCGGATGACCAAAAAATCTGCAATGGGATGGACGCCCAGGAGGGACAGGAGATGATGCAAAGGGATCTGGGCAAACTAGAATAGTGGTCTAGGGTATGGCAGCTGAGTTTCAATGCCAAAACGTGCAAAATCATGCTCCCAGGGTAGGAAAACATGGGGGCTTTGTATAAGATGGGGGGAGGTACTTACATTTACCAAGCAAAAGAGGGACCTTGGTATGATCATATCTGATGATCTCAAGGTAACAGGGCAGCAGGTAAGCTGAGCCAGATGCTGGGGTGCATAGGGAGGGGGATCTCTAGCAGGAGAAGGGAGTTGGTGTTGTCTCCGTGTCGCTAATTTGTGAGATCCCACCTGGAGTACTACTGTCCAGTTCTGGACAACACAGCTCCATAATGACCTTGACAGGGGTGGAAGCTTTCCAGACAAGGGCTACTAAAATGGTGTAGGGGTTATACAAGCAGAGGGTGCAGGAGCTCAGCATGTATGCCGTAGAGGAGAGGAGAGTGAGAGGTTACATGATTGAGACCTAGAAGTAACCTCACAAGGGTGAACAAGTTGCAGGAGGGGAGTCTTTTCCACAGGATGAAGAGCACTAGAAAACAGGGCATGCTATGAAGCTGGCGGGGGGAGGGTATGTTTAAGAGGGATGTGAGGAAATATTCACAAAAAGGGTGGTGGATGCCTGGAACAGCCTGGCAGAGGTGGTGGGGGAGCTTCAAATGTGGGGGAGGGGGGCATGGCCAGCAACCAAGCAGAGAACAGCTTGACTGTGGAGCTTAATAGGTTGCAACAGAATTTTGATAAAAAATATATTTTAAATGCGGAAACCAGCGGTTTCAATATTTTCAGTCGATGGATCCAGGTATACGCTACTGGACAATATCTTTTTTTTGTGCAGGTCAGTCATGGAATTTCAGAATTATGGAACAAACAAACAAGGCAGCAGGGAATTTGAAGGGTGCCCGACCCAAAGAACCGAAACAGGGTGGCAGCAATACGAAGGACGGGGACCCCACACAGCCCTCTAATGCTGCACTCCTCAGGGCAATTCAGAGCCTCGACAAGAAAGTAGAAGACTTTTCCACACAATTCAAACAAATGGACACCAGGGTAGGAGTATTGGTGGAGGAAACCAAAAGTGCTACTAAAACCACGATAAAACCCTGATGGTGTTGGATGACTGAACTAAAGAAAATAATCTGCTTCGGAGGTGGCTGGAAAGTTTGGAAAAATGCATCTCGTGCCTCTCACATATAACTTTAGGGTCTTCCTGAGGGACCTGAAGGAGAGACTTCCCAAACCTTTCTACAAACATGGCATAAAGAATTATTACACATGGCAGAGGACTTTGAGGTGCTAAAAGCATACAGGATCGTACCGCATGGTGAGAGACTGAGAACCAACATGGGGAAACAACATCCCCGGAATCTTTTTATCGACCTGAGATCATCTTTAAAACGGGACATTATTCTATCAGCAGCTAAAAATTTGAGTCCATTTCAGTGGAATGATCATAACTTACATATATTCCCAGATCCGAGTTACGCCACTCGTATGAGGCAAACATACGAAAATGCCAGGAGAAATAGGCCACACGAAAACGTTTTGATATGATCCGAGCATGTTTTCAGTCTCTGTGAGTGTAGCAAGTTTTGTTGATGCCAGGAACCCTTAAAATTATGTATGGGTGCTAAACTTTCCAGTTCTCGGAGCCATCAGAAGCCTCCAAAATGTAAGAAAACACAGAGAGGCAATTTTCTGTGAGAGAAGAGGAGGCGACTTCAGAGGCAGAGATGGATACCTAGACCAAAGTACTATGACATGCTGCACCACGGGAAATTAGGGAGGGAGGGTTGCTGTTTTCCAAATTAATGTTTCTTTTGGCTCCTATCGGGCCCCCGCAGCCCCACACCTCCGGGCTCCCATGCTGGCCCCCCCCCACTGCTGCGCTTGTCTCAGGCTCCCTTGGGGTTCTGCCAACAATCCCACAGTGGTCCAGCTACCTAGCCAGGCCTCTCGGAGGTGACGGGGAGGGAGTAAGCAAGAATTACAATTTTTCAGGATGTCGGTCGGGGCCAGGGTGTAGTGTGCTGGGTGGTCGACAGAAGGAGGGGTCCTACTGGAGGGTCGTCATACTGTGCTATGAGCGGCCATTTTCCTTTTTGTGGAACAATGACCCACCACCCACACTGCGTGTAGCCGTGGTGATGTCCTGGGGTGGGGACGTATGGCAGCATGTGGTCACCCACGCTTTCAAGTATGCTTCTGGGAGCCACCACCAGAAGTTGCTACTAGAGTGGCTCGCCACCCCACCACCCCACCCCCCTGGAGGGAAGTATCCATAGGACACTGTCAACTCCTTCCCTGCCAACCTCCGTTCCTGGCATCCAGGCTCGGGGGCGAAAGCAGATCGCCAGCATGCCAGAGCGATGCCTCATCACTCTGCGCCGTGGAGCAGGGTCAGACTTATGTTTTTTGTTACATGAGCAGGTCTTGTCACATACACTTACATAGATTTCGGTGTTTGAATTTAATGACATAGCACAGGGCTTGCCTTATAGTAAAGATGGCACCTGTGGCACACTTTGGACTTGTTGGAATAGTACCTCCCCCCCTTCTTCTCCACCTGGAGTGACTCCTTTTCGTGCCTTTCATCTCGGAAGGGTGGGGGGGGGACATTAACTACTGTCTAGTGGAACTGCATGTTTTTAGCAACTTCAGCGGGTATCGTATTCCTAACATGCCAGTAATTGAACTGATACTGTTCTGTACATTTTTGTATTGTTTATCCGTTCCATACTTTAACCCTTAAGGGACACTGGGTTTACTAGAGAGGTAGGAATGCACAGTACTTAAGCTGTCCTTTAACAGTTTGAATTGTTAAATGTTTATACCAGATTTGTCAGTGGAAAACTTCTTGATATCAAGCTTAGTAATGTGGTGCTACATATACAAGTTTTATGCAAGGTTTCAGCATTAATTATTATGGCACAGTCGGGGCAGCCAAAGCGCTCTCTAATGATTAAGTGAAAATTATAACTGTTTTTTTTACTGTCTGTGTTATAGTAAAGGGGATGACTAACCCCAAATAATGGGTGAACGATAGTATGTTTTTGGTAACATTTTTGCACATGGCTGCAATGGCCGCATATTTCTTCTTTCAAAAAAACAAGTAAAACTTTGAGTCCATTGTTATAGTACTAAGTCCTCTCATAGGAAATGTATTGCTTTCACCCCGAGTGTTGTAACAAGGAACAGAGGCATAACAATGGATTAGTCACTGTAAGAATATGTAATTTAGCTGGATGAGCAATGTAATTGCTAATTGTCTGTATGTAATTGCTATGTAATGCTTTACGTAAATGGCAAAATATAATAAAAAAAAAAAGTGTGGGATAGGCACATGGGCATAATAAATAGACGGAAGGAAGAAGGGAGGTACACCTGTGACCGAATAGGGTCCATGAAGTTGTGTTAGGCAAGGAAAATAGGACAGACTAGATGGGACTAACAGTCCTTCTCTGCCAACACATTCATCAATGTTTCTGTGTTTAGGATATCTTAATTGTACTTTGACTCCCAGTTTGAATTTCAAGCGCACTTATAGGGTTCCCCCTAAAGCATCTATGCTTGGGGGCGCCCCCATCCTTCTCCCCATATTTAAAGCAGGGCACTGGACCCCAATGCTGTTAGGCAGCTGAGTGACTCCAGAGAGTAAAACCATAAAGGAAAGGTGACCTAGGGCTACAAAGAAACATACAGAAAAGGGAAAAAATATATGGAATCGGAGAAAATGGTGGTGGTGGGGGGGGGGATAAATCAAGGAACAAAGAAGGGGATCGCATGAATCTTGCCGGTGTTTCTTGACAAATGCCCCCATCCTTTCCATTTTTTTCTGGGGGGAGTACTGCTACAGTATTGTAAGGCTCGCCACTACAGTTTGGCTGTGAATGTTTCAACTATGTCCGTCTATAGGAAGAATTTCTGTGGATGGGAGGGGAAATGACAGTGTATGATCACTGTCTGTTTAGCAAGCAATAATACCAGACAGGGTGGGCGGTATTGAGCAATACCAGACCGCCCAGGGGCGTAATGAGCCTTACAGCCCTGGAAGGTCCGGTATTGCCCATACCGCCCACCCTGGAGGGTATTATTGCGCTTAGAAAATGGGCTAGCTGTAAAGTTATTTTATAATACTAAATAAAATTAAAAATAAAAAATTAGTTAAAAAAAAAAAAGACTGAAATCAACTTATTGCTGGTTAGTAAAGTAGTCCTTTTACTGGCATTCTTAGCTATGTTTACCAGTAGAGGGCAGTGCAGCATTTCATCATTGTTGTAGTGTATGTATACTGCTACACAATACGGCTGCACAATATGTGTCCTTTGGTACATGAAGCTGAAGGCTCTCTGGTTTTTTGTCCACTTTGAGAATGCAAGTGGAAGTAACTGTCATGGGTCACATAAGAAAACTGAGCTGATCTTGCAGTGGGAACGTAGAAGCAGCAGCCGGTCAGGCAGCCGCTTTGGGCAATGAGTGCGAGGCAAGGGACAGAACTGACACGTTGTAAAGTAAGCGTGGTTGGCAAATTGTATCTTTGTTTTTGTTCCCTCTTCCTTTGTAAATTTAATAAGTGCCTCTTCTAAAATATGGGCAATTTACTGCGAGTAAACGGCAGTCAGTCAGTAGAGGAGCTTGTGAGAGGTGGCTGGCATCGGAAGCTGCGCTAGTGACACAGTGTGGTGAAATTGAGCTCGGGCTTCACTACTGATTTATTGAAACTGTTTTTGCCGTTGCTTCAGTTATGTGACTGTTGAGCTCAGTGACTTAATTATTTCGTGGTGGTGGTGGTGGGGGGTGGCATAACTCGCTTGCTAACTTAAAAAAAATAGCGGCAGTTTGAATTGTATGCCTGGTGCTTAAGCCAATGAGGACGCAGGCTGGGCAGAAGGATACTTGCTGGCCATGAGGCAGGTTTGGACTGGTACTTCTTACTTGCTGGTCTTCTATGGAAAGTTAATGTACCCCTATGGTAAGGGTACTAGCCAGTCAGAGTCCAGCAAGTAAGAAGCCCATTTTCTAATAGTGTATAGTGGAGTGTTGTTCTGTATACAATTCCATCCCTTTCAGAATGCTGTTCTACCACAGTTCCAAGGTCATGGAATGTGATTCTTCCCTACTGTGGTAGAACAGCATTCTAGAACCTCTAGAGACTACATGAGTCAGTTTCATTTTAAAAGTAAAAGAACTTGCAAAACACATACTTCACACAGTACTATACACTATAAAAAAATACAGGATGAGCAACTCTATGCACAACCAGTGTGTTTTGCCACCTTGGGGTTCTGATTTCCATGGACCTCTTGAGCATCGCTCTCGAGGTCAGGTGGAATCAGAACCCCTCTGTGGCAGAACACATTGGTTCTGCATAGTTGCCAATCCAGTATTCTCTCCGTTCACCTGACCGCAACAGTTCGAGAGTGACTATGGAAAGAAAAGTGTAATCTTTCTGCAGTCTGTCTAGTTCCACTGTGGCTGATATAATGCTGTCTGATGTACTGAAACATTTAGCTTGGGTACTTCTTTACATGCAAGTGTCCTCATATCAAGAAAATCCTGGGTTTGCACATGCATGCAACCTGATGTAATGATGTGAATCATTTGTATGTATTATAAAATATGTGCCAACTGTGGCAAAAGTTTTTAAAATGTTTTCTTATAAAATTAATAAAGATGGCTACCTTGCAGATCTTCTGTGGGGTGGCTTGTAAATTAAAAAACAAAAACAAAGATACACCATCAGAAGAGAAAATGGATAGCCAAGTTCATTTCTGGTGGTCCTTCTCCCAGTGAATGTTGCCTTTGGGATGGGGTGCCTAAATGCAGATGAAGTTGGATGAAGAAGAATTGTAGCTGGCAGCAAAATAGTTCTAGTGATCAGAAATGTGTTTAAGTTTCAAATGTGTGTGTGTGTGTGTGTGTGTATATATAGAGACATATAAATAGAATAATAGATACCGAAGTGTGTATTACAAGGCAGTAATCCCATCGAGAAGTTTTGGGGACTTGGAACCTTGAGAGCGAAGCTCGAGAGGTTCCCAAAGTCCCCAAAACCTTGAGATGGGATTACTGCCTTGCAATACACACTTACGTATTTGTTATTATTTGTACTATATGGATCCAAGTACAAAAAGAAAGGCTTGGCTTGAGAACGACTGCCCAACCACTTCAGTGCAAACTCGCTCAACAACAGTCACCTGACTACAGTGAACAGTCACTCATGCCAGAATCCATTTTAAAAAATCCTTGGCTTGACAATGGGCACTTGACCACTTCAGTGCACACTCAGTCAACAGTGGGCGCCTGAACACAGTGAACACTCACTTGCGCTATTTACCCGTTTTCTGCAGAGGTGAGTGAAAGCAGTATCAACCAGATAATGAAGTTAAATTAAAAACTAAACAAAAAAATGCCTGTCGTGGTATGCAGGGGAAATTTCTCTCACTAAGCAAGAGATGGCCACCATGTTTTGAAAAGTGTTTGGCCCACCCACAAAGGAAAAGCTGCCAATCAGAACGCGTGGTTTCAGAAATGTTATGTTGCATGTCTAGTAAGGGCACTTGTCAGCATGGCAACCAGGTTAGTGTGGGAGGGAGTCTGTGCTTGTGCTATTCACTTTTTCTGATAATACTATTGCTCAGAGCTAAAACGATAGTATTATCAGCCCGAAACCATGTATTATTACTGGAGAAACCATGTATTATCACTGGAGAAACCATGTATTATCACATTTGTGGTAGTGTATTACAGGACATTTTTTGTATGAGCTATGAAGGAATTATTATGACATATCCATATATTACATATACACACACACCGAACAACCAGTCTGGCTATGTCACATGTCACTGAGACTACAAGGGCCTGATAACCTGGTAGTTGGGATTGGTCCAGTCAGTGTGTTGATGGAGATAGGTCCATTTCTGTATAACAGCTTAGTGGCCAGCTAACAACTATGTGAAAGCATTAAATAGTTAAAACAAACCCTAACACAGCTTAAGGGAAGTCAGCGGCTGCTGCTGTCAAACTCTGTGTAGTTACTAAGATCGTCCCTGACTGCTATTGCTGTTGTTCAGTTCTGTGTATTTTATTGTCCTTACTGTAACCTTTCTGTATGTGCCAGTCTCTGGCCCGGGCCATGCATGAAAAAGGTCCTTGGATCAGTGCACCAACCCAGTTAAATTAATAAATAAAAGTTAACAGGAGTCCAACTGAGGTGGAGTGAGGGGTACAATGTGCTCAGATGAAGAGAAAAAAAATCTGGTCCCATGCCCCTGCTGCATTCAGACCCCTGCCTGATTGTAAGGTTAGGTATGACTGTCTTTCTGCTGTATTTCTGCCTAGGAGAACGTGACAGCTGTGTTACTGTTTGCAGCTTACTGTAGCTGTTATATTGCATCTCTCACAAAGAATCCTTACAGAGAGGAGGTGCTCTGGGGTTTATGTATTTAAAAAGACTTTCTAGTTTCCAGGTAAACAAAAAATATATATATATATATTCACATTTGGTATCATCCACGCTCAGGTGCACAAAAGGTGAATTCACCCCAAGTTTAAATTTCAGGACATTCCAGTTTTTATTACTGAATTTTCATTAAAACAATATATTTTTTTCCTTTCAGCCTCATCTGTTCAAGTTGCTGATAATAGTGCAGTGAAGTCCTAAACCTTTGCTTTTGATATTTTTTTTTTTATTTAGTTGTTTAACCAGGAGTAGCACACTAAGCTGAAAGCTTTTTTACAGGTGCGACCTGGGAGCACAGGGAAGTTAAGTGACTTGCTCAGGGTCACACAGTATGCAAGTGGAAGCTGTGGGATTCAAACCCAGGTCTGGTCTGCTGAATGTCACCAGATTTGCAGCTCAGAGCCTTAAACCGCTGCTCTATACTGCCTCCCACAGGCTGTTGCCATGAACATAATTCTGATGTCCTGAGCAGAGGATTATGACTGCGAAGCAGGAACTGATGAAGTCTAAGGGGAAGGGGGGGGGTCGACTGTTTCCATGCAGTTGTGTTTAGTAATAAAGAATGAAAGGTACAGATATTCAGGTGGTTTGGACGGAGGGGATATTACAAGATTTGAGTCCTGTATTTGTATGCAACCAGAAATTTATATTGCAGGAAACTGGAAGAGGGGAATCCTTCGCCACCCTGCCTTAATACTGTGGGACCTAGAGGTTCTGATTAAGCAAACAACCTAAAGAAAACATTTTTCTAAGCAGTTGACAGGTTAAATATAGAGGATAATGGATGGGCAACAGTGAACAACAACACCGTTGTTCACTGCAAGAGGTTGTCATGACAACCAAGTAAACCTTGAGAGCGAAGCTGGAGAGGTTTGCGGTTGTCGGACTACCTCGAGAAGTTAGCTCAGGGTTGTTGTTTATTGATGCCCATCCATTATCTTGTGTAGTATATGGGCATCAGGAAGTCAATAATGTACTACTTTGTGAGGTTCACAACGAGATTTTCGCCTTTGTGTGTGTTGCGCCCCCCCCTCCCCGAAGACTCGCTCCTTCCCCGGTTCCCGGCTCTCACTCACTAACTATTCTTTTTTTAAAAAATGTGCTCAGTCCGGCTTGAAGTAAATATAGAATATTCCCTTACTTTGGGCTCAGTCCGGCTGTTTAGTAAATATAGAATATTCCCTTACTTTGGGCTCAGTCTGGCTATTTAGTAAATATAGAATATTCCCTTACTTTGGGCTCAGTCCGGCTGTTTAGTAAATATAGAATTTTCCCTTACTTTGGGCTCAGTCCGGCTGTTTAGTAAATATAGAATATTCCCTTACTTTGGGCTCAGTCCTGCTGTTTAGTAAATATAGAATATTCCCTTACTTTGGGCTCAGTCAGGTTCATGTCTCATCACAGGTTGTTACTCGAAGTGTGGCGTTTCAGTTAAGCGCATGCACAGATGCACTCACTGCTGTTGTACCATCGATGTGATGTACTGAAGATAGACAACAGCCAGCTGTCATAACATCGATGGTACAACAGCATTAGTTTTTGATGGATTTCCACGCACAATAACGTTCTCCCATATACTGTATCTTTATATCTAGTTGATCCTGTGTCCCTCCACTCACCATGCTGTCGAACTAACAGTCCTACTGTCTCCCATGGCCAGCCCAGTGATGACGAGAGTGATGGAGTAAGCCGTGGGGGGACTCTGTGCTGGCACTTTCTGTTGGTTGTTTGCTTAATCGGGACCTTTGGGTCCTGCAGTATTAAGGCAAGGAAGCTGAGGATTCCTGTGTGGTCCAGATGAAGTCTTTTAGATCACATTTTCAAAACCTTTGCACAAATGCAAGCCAGTTGCTCCTTATCCTGCAAGTTTTAAAACCCTTTTTGGAAGCAAAAAAATGACTGTTCTGAGTCTGTAGGGAAATTGTACTTCGTTACCTTGTATTTGGCTAAGGTGCTATCTATTGAGACTAGGAGTATCACAATATCAAGTTAGGAATATTGCAGTGTCTCTATAACAAAAAAAAAAGTACTAAAATAAAATCCTGACATATTGATTATCCTGCTCGATTGTAGCATTTCTCATATATTTGAATTTACTGTTCTCTCTGCTCCTGCTCACCCTGACTGCCCCATTAGTCCTGCTGCACCGGCCAGCCCTGTCACCTGCCATCTGCAGCTTAACCTTTACTCTACAGTCTCCCATGGATGACCCCCGGAGAAGGGCCGACAGGGTCGGCCCCTCTCCCCCTCCCCGGACAGAAATGCAGTGTTGGTCTTGGAGTGGAGAGCCCAGTCAGCAGTGTGGGATTGGTGATGGATGGCATTCCTCTTGGTTGGGAGTTTTTTTTTTTGCATTTTCTTGTCCCCACCACAGACGTCAGGAAGACCTTGCCAACACAGTATGCATCATGTTGCTGACATCCCCCACCCTCGATTCTTGGCCTCAGCTTGTACCGCCACCTGTGGCCACCCAGGTGGTAGTATTGCATCAGAGTCCAAACTCTGTCCCACCCTGAAAGGGGGCGAGTGCCCATGGGTTGTTTAGTTATCCTCCTCTGGCCAGTGCTCTGAACTAGGCTTGTTCCTGAACCTGGGTGACCAGTGTTGCAAGCGGTAGTAGGCTGGCTAGCATTTCGAGTTTTAAGAAGAAGTAAGAAGTTCCGAGGGGGGCGGTCTTGAGTCGCTGTCCCATACTGAGGGTAACAAATCATGCTGCCAGTGGAAATGGGCAGAATGTTAAATTCTTATTTTCTATAGGAAGTATTCCGTCTGAATGTGGGAAAAGCTAGAGAAAAAAGAAACTGGGTGGGTGGGTTTTTTTTTTATAATTCTTCTTTTTATTAAGTTTTCAACTTATATACATATAAGTCACCGATGTTTACACACTTACAAAAACATTCATAGATTCCTTATTATACAGTCGATTTATAATAGCACTATGAAATCCATTCACAGCGGGGTGTATCATTCAATTTTACAGTTCTCTGCTTAATGCAATACAATACAGTTGGACCGTGCCTTCAGCCTCCGGGTCCAAGAAGTTAACAGTTAGGGCTCTCATTTAGGGCTTGAGGAGCCATAAGCAACTCTTAAATCCGCCCTTCTGTTGGTGATACCAGACAAGTGGGTACTGGCCCCCACGAAGCGGGAGCTCAGTTTTGTGTAGGACTGTTGTTCTCAGATGCCATGGCGCACCGGGTTGTCCCCCCCGCCCCCGATGGTCTCCCCTACCCCAGAAAGGGGGGTGGAAAAGCAATGTATGGTTTTTGTTTATTTCATCTCCCATTTCGGGTTACTATCTAACTGTATCGATCATTTGGTTACACATTTCGCTCTTTTCCAAGTAATCATCCTCCCAGTCCCTCCTTGCCCAGACCGATTCCGTGGGCCAATTTTATGTGTGGGCGTCTACCCTACGAGGGACCAGGGGAGTCAGGCTAGGAGCACCGGGATGCAGTCCTCCACCTTCTCTATTTGTGATTCTTGGCAGGTTCCTGAGTTGAGGTTCCTTAGGGTGTAAAGGTAGGGTCTTTCAACATGTAGTATATTTGCCAGCGTGTCCATCTGGTGTTGAATTTCTCTTCCTGTTCGTTTAGGCTATGTTATTTTCTCCATATTATAAATCTGTTTCGTGACATCCCACCAGTCTTGAATTGAAGGGATTTTTGTTGTTAACCACTGTCTAGTGATTGCTTTCTTTGCCGCGGTTAGGAGCAGAGAAAGCAGGTATCTGGTATTAGGACCTCTATGTGTTTTGGGGAAATTAAGAAACAGGAACATCTCCAGGGTCAGTCGGAGTTGTGGGTCTATCAATTCTTGCAGCTGAGCTTCAAGCTGTAT
Source organism: Neoceratodus forsteri (assembly GCA_016271365.2). Lineage (NCBI taxonomy): Eukaryota > Metazoa > Chordata > Ceratodontiformes > Ceratodontidae > Neoceratodus > Neoceratodus forsteri. The sequence continues at coordinate 496,333,914 of JADMNL010000022.1, forward strand.
GAGGAACACTTGGAGGGCGGGCACAACCACAAAGCGTGAGATAGGTTAGCCTCGGTTCTCACATTGCCTCCAGCACTCTGCTGTGTTGTTTGAAGTAATGTCTTGTGACCACTGGGGGCGAAGTATCGCACCAAGACTTTCAAGAATTCTCGCCACTGATGAGAGCTAGTAACCCGGCTGAAAAGCTGCATGCCTGTCTCCATTCCTCCAGAGAGAGCTGATGTCCTGTTTCTTGTGACCATTGTGTACGGATGTCCTCAGTGAGGGCATCTCTTTGAATTAAGGGTTTGGTAGTACAGTGAAATCAAGTGGTCTTGCATTCCTGTACTGTTTAGTTGTATTTGGCATTGAATCAATGCCGGATATCCCTCCGGATTCCACAGTGTTCGTGGGAGACCTTCAATATAGTGTCGTAGTTGAAGGTAGCGGTAAAAATCTTTGTGTGGAAGGTGAAATTTTCTCTGAATCTCTGCGTAGGTCCAGATGTTGCCTTGTGTCATTATTTGCAGCAAATATTTTAACCCGTGCCTCTCCCATTAATGAAACCATTGTCTATATTGTTAGGGGGGAAGTCGGTTAGGCTTGAGATCGGTCAGATGAGTGCCTGATAAGGCACTAATCGTTGGGATTTTTTAAGCAAAAACCAGTTTTTAAATTGCGCTGCTAACCAGGGATTAGGGATCCGTTGGGCTCTTTCTCCCGGTTCTTGCCGGTATAGGGCCCTAAAGAAGGCCTGATTATGTAAAAGGGTTTTTTCTATTTCTAGCCAGTGTGGGGTGTAGGTTCTGGTCTGTCGGGTCATTATATGTGTGAGGGTAGTCGCCTGTTGGTAAAGCTTTTAAGTCAGGAAGTGCTATACCTCCGTATTGACGTGAGAGGAGAGTATCTTTAGCGGACCGAGGTTTTGGTAAGCCATATAAAATTCCTTATTAAGCGATTTATTTCATGGAAGGTTTTAATGGTATGTATAGAGGAATATTTTGAAATAGATATAAGGCTCTCGGTAGGGTTATCATTCTGATTAGGTCTACTCTCCTGGATAGCCAAGAGGCAGGAGTGAGCCTGCAAGTCCTGTTTTAGTTGTGTAATAAATGGTGCATAGTTTTGCTTATAGTATTTTGTGGGGTCCTTTGGTATGTATATGCCAAGGTATTTCAGTTTCTGCAAGTCCCATCTGCCCGGTAGGGCGTCTCGGATACTCTGCGTAGGGGCGTAATGAAAGGTGAGGATTTCCTTCTTAGTAAAATTAAGTTTGTAGCCTGATACCAAGCCGTAGGAGTCCAAGACCTGTCTCACAGCAGGGATCGATTGGTCAGGGTTCTGGAGATACAGGAGTATGTCATCTGCATATAAGGCAACGCGGTGTTCAGTATCACCTGTCCTGGTCCCCTGGATTCACTGGGATTCCCGGATTTGCTGCGCTAAGGGTTCAATGACTATGGCGAACAGCAGGGGTGATAGAGGACACCCCTGACGGGTACCCCTCTGAAGTTGAAAATAGTTAGAATGATGCCCATTCACTTTCACACAAGCTTTGGGGGCAGAGTATATATTCTGAAGAGTTTGAACAAGTGAAGGGGGAAATCCAAATTTGTTTAAAGTTAAGTACAGGAAGGGCCAGGTAACCCTGTCAAAGGCCTTTTCTGCATCAAGGCTTATTACTACTGTCGGTTCCCTAGTCTCTTGCATCTGGTGCACTATATATAAGGATCGTTTGATACTATCCATGGTGGTGCGGGATCTAACGAACCCCGTTTGGTCTTTGTGTATTAATAGGGGAAGTACCTGGTCTAGGCGGTGCGCTAGTATGTTCATAACTATTTTGTAATCTTGGTTGAGTACAGATATGGGTCTGTAGGAGGCACAGTTTTGGGGGTTCTTACCTGGTTTGGGTATCACTGAGATTGTGGCGTAGGACCACGTTTGGGGCGGAGGTTCCCCCTCCAGAACAGAGTTGAAGACCCGGAGGAGTAAAGAGGCAGTCTGGGTTTTAGCAGTCTTGTAGAACTCCGGGCCATAACCGTCTGGTCCGGGGGCCTTCAATGATTTAGCCTTGGTTATGGCCTGAGCTACCTCCGGTTCTGTGACGGGTTCCATCAAGGCTTCCCTATGTGCCTCAGTGAGTGATGGGAGTGAGATTGAATCTAAGTATTCCCTCATCTGCTTTGCAGATGGCATAGTCTCTGGAGTATAGAGGGTTTTGTAGAATGCTGTAAAGGCATCCACTATGTCGTGTAATTGGGAGAGCGGTCGGCCCCCCTCGGGGTGCCTGATGGATGCAATTGTTGCACCCTTCTTCTGTTTACGCACTTGGTATGCGAGCAAACGCGTAGCTCGTGGGCCTACTTCATAAAATCGTTGCCTCAAGAAGGTTAAGGCAATTTCGGTTTGTTGCTGAACTAACGCATCCAACTCCCGTTTGGTTTGCTGTAACTGGGGTAGGATTGACTCATCCCCCTGTTGGTGCACCATTTGAAGAAAATGAAGGGTGTCCTCTAGTTTAGCCCTATATTCTTTGCGCTGCCTCCCTAATTCCGTCGTATATTTAATTATATGTCCTCTAAGAACTGCTTTGATTGTGTCCCAGTGTACCGACGGTGTAGAGTCGTGAGGGGGATTATCTGTTATGATTTCTGTAATTCTTTCTGAGAGGAATTCCCGAAATTATTTTGACCGCAGGTGGAATGGGTTTAGTCACCTCTGCGTGTTTTTCGGCTGTAGGCCCAGATGCCAGTGAGTTGTCAAGGGTGCATGGTCCAAGATAGATATATCTCCCAATTGGGCATCCCGTATGGTGCCTAGATTTTCTATTTGGGTGTATGCATGATCTATTCAGGAGTAGGTATGATGCACCGAGGAATAATAGGAGTAGTTTTTTGTATTTGGGTGCAATTTCCGCCATACATCACACCAGCCCATCTCCGATACAAATTTGCTGAAAAACTTTTGGGTGGTCGTTTGCTTTTGGGGTCTCCGACTGGTGGAGTCAACCGAGGGTCCATAGTTAGGTTGAAGTCACCTGCCATCAGGAGAATGCCCTAGTCTTCTGAACTATCTTGTCCAATAAAGGCCTCAGTTTTGGGACTGTAATGCCCACATGGTGGTAAACATTCACAAGTGTTACCTCTGTATCATTAATTTCCCTTGGGCAATTATCAGTCGGCCTTCTGGGTCGGACCAGGTGGCCTCCACTTGAAATGGAGTGTGCGAAGATATAATAATAGCTACCCCTCTTTGTCTGCCATCTTTACAAGAAGAATGAAACACCTGCCCCTTACTTAATTTAGCCAATTTATTATATTCAGTAGGGTTCATATGCGTTTCTTGGAGGAAAACTATGTCCGATTTTGACCTTCTGATATAAGCTAATGCCCTAGATCTTTTAATGGGCGAGGCAAGACCCTTGATATTAAGGAACAATAACTTCAACGCGGGGGCATGCATTGTATAGGATCATTGTATTGTTTAATGCCTGGCTTCCCTGATCCCCCGCAGGGCACCCCCCCCCAGAACCATACAAGGCTTGTGACTGTATTTTATATTGTGTAAACTCGATGACTCTTTGACAAACAAAACAACACCAGCAAAACGACAAACATAGACCAACAAGTAACAGAGGCGTAATACACCACCTAGTGACCAACATGGTCAATTAAACATCTACTGGCACTTCCACTGATCTGGGCTAAGCCCTGATCTGAAGGTGGGGGTATAACCCTGCCTAAACGGCCCTTATTTATTCTGGGCCTTAGGTACCAAAGTACCTATGGGGAAAAGGTAAGCGGAGTAGGTGACAATCATGGCAGGGTCGTAGGCTCCCCTGGAGGCTGTAATGGTCGTAGAGGGAGTTCAGTTGAATAAATGGAATGCTTGTCCTTCTTCCACCCAGATGGGTATATCCCTGCTTGTGACCCGGCTTCCTCCATCCTGCCACTGGGTCCCCCTGGACTGACGAAAACACCGCCCCGTGAGGATGCGTTCCCGGGCCCTCGCCGCCCTCAAGGGGGCTCCGCAGGTGCATGACCTAATATCTCTACTGTGGCTTCTTCAGCAGAGGCTGCTGGCTCTGGTGTCCGGGAATATCCCCGATACTGCATTCCGTTTGACTAACTATCCGCCTATTTCGCCGTGGCGACCCAGGGGGCCCCCAGCCATGGGTTCCAGACCCCCGAGGGGGAGAGAGAGCCACCGCCTCACTCAGGTCATGGAATTAAGTCTACATACCCATATCCCACAGAGAGCAGGCTGGTGTGAGTTGTTTAGTTGGTCCAGCCTTGATCCGTGAGTATCCCTACCCTCCCCCTTTGCTCTAGTGGTCCTGTGTATCTTCTTAACTCAGACTATCCCTTACAGGCTTCAATGATGACCTTCTTATCAGCATTCTTATGTTTGTATTCCCCCCCCAACCTCATAAGCTCCTCCGCTCCAATCCAATATATCCTCCATTCCCCACCGTTAGTTTCTCTCCCCACCCCCTCCCTCTCATCTAGTTACCTATTCTAGGCTGTGCGATGTATGTTTACATGTGAGGGCAGCATATTCCCCATCTCCCAAAGTCCTCCCCCCAGTCCCCTTCACTGTGTATGTGAAGTCCCCCCCCCACTACAGGTACTGAGGGGGCTTGTGATTCCATCTCATCAGGGTACTGGAGGTCAGAGCAGACAAGGGGTCCACAAGGGGCAGGGGAAGGATGGGTGAGCCACCAGCTCTGTTTCTAAGTTCCCATGCCCCCCTCAACCGAACTTACTGTTTATCAGGTCCAGCACTCCCCGCTGTGCCAGTCCCTGAGTCTCAGTGAGCTCCCCGCCCCCCCATTCCCACCTCCCTTCAGCGCTCCTAAACAACTGCGGGGTAGCCAGCTTCCAGACAGGTTCCCGTGCTGATTGTTGAAAGGTGCAGCGGCTGTTTACCGGTCGGCCTGCTCAAACCTGCCTGGGTCTCAGCTGCTACGTGCTACTATCGTGGAAAGTGCAATCTGCGTTCGCCTTAAGGCCTCCCTGTGCTGCACTACCACTATCTCGGGATTGGTTGTATCCCTCGATTAAGCTCGGGGTTAGCAGTGTCCCGTGCCCCGTCCGGCGAATCTCGGGGAAGAACCACTGCGGAGACCTCTCCACTCCTCCCACTCGTCAGGCTGGTCTCCATACCTGCCCCCCCACGGCAGAGCCTCCGGCGTGGTATCTTGCCTTGCAATGTATAGGCCCAGCGGAGTTACAGCCCCCGCCCCACATCAGCAGTCTTCACTACAACATGCGGTCGTCCGGAGATGCTGCACAGTAGCTGGCACAGCGGGTGAAACCTCACCACGCCGGATCCCCCGGGAAATCCAGGCAGCCATTTGGTCAATACAATTTGCCCTCAGCTCGGTGACCCCTACGCCTCCACGGTCCCTTCCCTTCCCCTCCACTGAACCCAACCAGTGAACCTTCAATGGCCTCCTTGCGCTTACACCATCCCCCACCCCCCATACCCGGCCCCCCGCCACCCCTACCACCCAGATCATAACAGGCGCTTTAATTTAACTTTAACTCTAGCTGGACTTAACTACTACAGCATTATTTCAGTCGGGTCTGATTAGCAGACAGAGTCCACATTAATACTTGCGAACAGTTCAGGTCTTGGGGACTGGCATGGTCTCCTCTGGCGAACCACTGGCTCTGAACTTCGGGGTGTTAACAATTGACTGTATAGCCTCCACGCCTTGCGCGCCTGGAATCCGCTGGCTGCATTCCATACTTTCTGGGCTAATTTAGAGGCAGTAGTAATTTCAGCTCCCGGTCGCTGCTGAGGGATCTCCATTTTCCTTGTCTTAAGTTCAGTGATTGCTGCAGCTGCATTGTCGAACGTGTGGGGCCCCTCTTTAAAGTGGATCACTATTCTGGAAGGGTACAGCGTCTTAAATCGCACCCCTGCCGCTTTAAGTGCCCTCATGACTGGAATATAGGCCCTTCTGCGAGCCATTACTTCGGGGGCAAAGTCATTTTCCAGAAATAGCCTGTGTGACCCGTAGAAGACCGTTCCCTGTCTCCAAGCAGTGTGAAGCACCGTTTCTTTTTCTTGATGCCTGAGGAATTTTATTAATAGTGTGCGAGGGCATGCGCCTGCTGCTGGCTTAGGACCGAGCGTACGATGCACCCTTTCCATCTCCAGCGTTATCTCTTCAGGTAGCTTTAGTGTTTCCCTCAGCAGTTTCTGAATAAATGGAATGATTTCAGTGCCCTCCATTCCCTCTGGGAGCCCGGAAAGTCGAATGTTATTCCGACGGCTCCTGCTCTCTGCGTCCTCCGTACGATCTTGAAGGCCTCTCAGCTGTGTGTGTAGTTGGACAATGGCACGCTCGGTCTCCTCGACTCTTTTGTCTGTGGTAGTCAATTGCTCCTTGCAGTCATCTTGCCTTTTCTCGAGTTTGCCCATGTCAGTCCGAAGGGCAGTAACCGTCGCTCGCATCTCTTTCTAAATCACAGATCTCTGCCAGCATTTGAGTCATTTGCCTCTGCAGAATGGAGGCGGGACCGGTCAGCCTGTGTATTGCCATGGCGGGAGGCCGAGGGCCCAGGAGTCCTCGCTCTCTGAATCTTCTTCCTGGGATCTCTCCCCATCCAGGCGTTTTGGGGATCCACGAACGGCATCTCCTCTCTTCCTAGGCATTTTGCTACCTCTTGCTTAAGATGGGGTACTTTTATTTTGTTTTTAGCTCGTAAATTTGAGGTAGTTTATCTATTTCCAAGGGAGCCTCGCGACCTAAGCTGCTACTCAATGCATGACATCACTGGAAGTCCCAGGTTTTTTTTTTTTTAATCTCAGCAGAAGAATATACTTTTTTCGTTCTAATTTTTTTTTTTTAATCTTTCTATTTATCCACCTCCCACGTCGGAGCTCCGCATCATCAGGAGACACCTAGTATTGCCCCGCTTCTCTGCCTTACCTGAATCCCTCGAGGTTCCCCCATGGAGCTGTGGTGGTGTCCCCTAGATGGTTACGGGGCGGGCCCTTACACCCCGATATCTCTAGGTTTCATCGGGTCCCCCGGTGGTCAGGCAGGCAGGAGCTATCAGGGCCAGTACTGGTACTCTGTCTTCTTGTCGCTCCAGTGGTGTTTTCCCCTGTTCCTTTCTGCATGGTGTTATGTCCCTGACATCCAGGCACTAGGCGCCGACGTCCACCATACCTCGGGCCTCTGCCCCGCGTCAGGCAAACTTTGGCCCTTAATACCCTCCCTCCCCGGAGAAGGTGAGCAGTCCCTGGGACGCTCGGAGCCTTCTCCCGGCCAACCCTCAGCGAACTGGGTCTGCCCTGAACCCGGGTCGCTAGCGTCACAAGAGGAAATCCAACCACTGTGCCGATGGGCAGGCCCTCTTTTTTTTTTTTTTTTTTTTTAATGACAAGTAAACAAGTTATTTCGTAAAATGAAGTTGCTGAAATCGGGAAGACATAGGGGTGTAGTATAATCCACTACCTTTTATGTGATGAGCTTCTTGTAGTGCAAAATCTTAATTTTATACAGTTTCATCATATTAGTAAAACAAAGTAAACAAATTGGCAGAGCTTTTAAATTCTGCACTGTGGTAGTATCCTAAGATGGCCGCTACGTGGTAATGTAATGATAATCTGAGCGATAGCACTCCGGGGTGGTGATAGTTTCTGTATAGGGGCTTCTTGTGTAAAGGGTAATTAAAACCTTTAGACTGCATCTCTGGGGCAAAATCCTTTACTGTGCATGTGTGAAGAGGGTATCACACATATATACAGTAAAGGAGATTTAATTCCACTTTACACAAGAAGCCCGTATACATATACTATGTTATCACCCCGGAGTGCCCTCACTCCAGTGACCATTACATTACCACGTAGCGGCCATCTTAGGATACTACCGCAGGACAGAATTTAAAAGCTCTGCCGATTTGTTTACTTTTTTACTAGCATGATGAAACAGTATAAAACTGTGATTTTGCATTACAAGAAGCTCTGCACATAAAAGGTAGTGGATTATACTACACCGCTATGTTTTCCGATTTTGGTAACTTCATTTTACAAAATAACTTGTTTATTTGTCCTTTAAGTTTATTCAGGTTTTTTGGGAGCATTACATATAGTTCTACAGTACATAATGTCATTGAGGAATCTTGTTTCACATTGAAGAAGCATTCTCTTCAATACTCTTTTTTTTTTTTCAGTAGTGTGGGCTTCTATTAATTTTTTTGTTTAACCCATTATTATCACAATAACACACTCTAGGGCGTGTTTGTTGCGCTGTTATAACACGCCCATCGATGATTGAAGGCACTTGTGCCTCACAAACCCAATCAGGGGCATGTAGTTACAGCTCAACCAACTCCCTGTCATGGGTTACTGCTTACTTCATAAATACAGCATGTGCCTGGCCTTTAATCTGACTTGAAAGCACAATTGTTGGTTTGGTGTTTGCTTCTGGTCACCTTACACTGAGCTCCTGGGCTCCCTCTGTTTCCTGTCTCGTAATTTATGATGGGGGACTGGCTGTTGGGCAGAAGGTTAGAATTGCTGTTTATCAGCCTGTTTGAAGATTAAAGGGAGAGACAGAGACACACACATCAGCATTACCCACAACTAAATGTTGCCATCCCAAGAGACCACCCTCTAGCCACAAATAACATGTTTGAGACGGCCTAAAAGGTAGCAATGCCATTCCCAACCCCCCCCGCCATAATTTTCTATAGATAATGTTTTCAGTCTGCACTGTACATGTATTTTTTGTCCTGAAAAGAACCTGTTCTCCCCTCATTTTCCTGGTGAGTCAGATTTGATGTCTGGCTGGCTGTGGAAGGGTGACTGTATCGCCTGCCATTGCCTTTGTATCACTATCTGTTTAGTATTCAAACTGTAGCACAGGGAAGAGGAAATGACTTCTTGAGTTGCGGTATTTGCAGAAGTGTCAATTAAAGAAATAGTGGGACCGAGAGACTTGGATTTCCTCTCATCCCGTTGAATCAGGGATGTGTGGGTGTGTGTTTTTTTTTTGTTTTTTTTTCGCAAGCAAAATGGAAAAACAAAATAGGAAACCCACAGTTAGTCAAAAATAATGAACCTTTTTTGACTTTTCAGTCTGGCGTACTTATTACCTTATCAGTTAGATTTATTATGTGTATGCTTATGTGCTATTTTGCGCTTATGGTTTATTTTTTTTGTTGACATTGTTTCTCCTTGCTACCTATATTTTTTCCAGAGATATACCCTGATCTCATGGATGTACCTTGTTAGGTCCAGAGCCTCCTTGGCCTCTCTAGTAACCCACCGGTTACCCTTCCATGACTTGCTCTCCATGGCAGTCCAAACATACTTTTGTGGAGGTAAGAATCTGGTGCCAGCAGGCACTAGGACCCAGTGGAGCGCCTAGGCTTAGACCACCATAAAGATGGAAGTGGAATTTCTTTGCGCCTCTAGTTACCCCTTCCCTCTTCCTCTGGCATGAGTGTAGCCTATGACCTCACCCGCTGACAGCTAACCGTGCAGCAGGAGTACTCTATCTGGCCCAACCGCAGGGGTCACCGTGGCCATGGAGCTTGCCACTGACCCTCACCGGTCAAGGCGTGCTGCGATGCAGCAGCTGTCTCAGCCGGGGCTGCCTCCCGACGCAGCAGCCTGATCTCGCTCCCGAACTTGGGTCGTCTGCATGGCAATGCGACACGCTGCCACTGAGCCATCGGGGCAAGCCCTGTTATGTTTATTATATGTTGCTTTGTACAGCACTTTGAGGTTACAGAAAGGTGATTTATAAACAAAAAGCCTTTCCTTTTGGCAGTTTGACGCTGTTTATTTGGCTACCAAAACAGTGCAGAGTATTGAATTTCGTAAAGACCTCCCAGTCCTCTTCAGCAGGTAGGCAGAACACCCAAGTGAGTGAGCAGTGAGGAACACCCCAGTAACAAACGGCTAATAAAAATCAAATGTGTCCCTGTCCCAAAAAATAAATAGATAAAAATAATAAAAAAAAATACAGTGCAGGGTTTTAAATAGTTGGTATAGCAAAGCAAAATGGGGTAATGCTAACCATTTTCAGAAATGCTTAGCGGTAGACTGCTAACCATGTTTTGAGTGAGTCCATGACACAGTACACAGCATTAATAAAACTATATCATTTTTTTATTTTGCTAATCGATGTGTGCCAAGTGCTGTGTATTTTCACAACTGATTAGCACTTTCATGTGTCAAACTGCTAAACAGTTTTTTCAGCTTATTTAAAACCCTGCAGTGTCACTCAGGAGTTGACATTGGCACCTGCCCACTTGCCAAATGCTTGTAGGTTTTACATCAGGCTAGTAACATTTTCCTTTAGCTAGCCCTGCTGGCTTGTGTTGGGGAAAGTAACATTTCAACCAGTATACCAGTTGGACCTGTGGAAAAGTCTGTGGGGCCAGTGGATTTTTTATTGTATTTATTTATTTATTACAGAACTGGAGAGTACGTTTGAGTCACAGACTCATTTACAAAGGTTCCACGTCACAGACAGACGTGACAGTGATTACAGCGAATAGATCACAGGGGAAGATGCAGCTTGGTTACAGGGAGTCAGCTAGTCTAACATTCAGAATACTAGGATTACTTAAAGGGGTAATTTGTACAGTACACACTATAACGTAGCAGCGACTCAGGATGAACACTGTGGAGAAGAGGCAGGCCAGGGTCATTGACATAGAACAAGGAGGAGATAGGGGTCTGGGGTCAGTTGCAGTCACAGTAATTTGAAGACAGGAGGTGGGCCCTAAGGAGGGTTTTCAATTGTCCAATGCTTTGCTTGTTTGCCAGGGTGAAGGGAAGGTTGTCCATCCACATGGGGGCCCTATAGCTGAAAGACCTTTGGAATTGTGAGGTATGGCTAGAGGGAATCGAGAAGAGATGGTGAGCTGAGCTACGAGTAAACCTAACCTTTATGTTTAGATGGATTAGAGGGGCGAGTCCAGAGGGGGAGAGGCCTAAGGTGATATTTTATTTTTAGCCAGCAGACAGGTATGGAATTTAATTCTGTTGTCGAGATTAAACAAGCTGGTAGCACTATAAAGTGAGCAGGTATGCGTGAGATGGTCACATCCTAATATAAGGCGACAGGCTTTGTTTAGAGCGATACAGAGTCTGTCTAGGGATGAGGAGCAAGCTGCCCCATATATCAATAGGCCATAGTCGAGCAGCGAGAGGCCCGAGGAGGAGATAGCGAGCCTGAGGGCGTCGGGAGTAAGGCAGTGCTTGAAGCGGTGTAGAAGCCCCAGCCTGAGGTTTCTGGCCTTGGATAGGTGGTGGATGTGCTCATGGAAGTTAAGACCTGGGTCCAAGGTGATGCCCAAGTATTTAAAGAAGTCCACATGCTCCAAAGGGGTCAGATTTGAGGTTAGGATGTGCAGGCATAGCACCTCCCTGATGTTCTGTGGGTGTGAAAATATGATAACTTTGTTTTTTTGTTTTATAGTTAAGAATAAGGCGATGTGCTGAGAACCAGTTTTCAGCATGGCTGAAGTAGGACTGGAGGGAGTGGTGCAGGTGCATTGGGTCAGGGCTGGAGGAGAAAAATGACTGTATTGTCAGCGTATAGTAATAGATTGCCGGGGCAGGACTCTGGGAGGGCGTTGAAGAAAAGGCTGAAAAGTAGTGGTCCCAGAATAGACCCTTGGGGGACACCAGAGAGGACAGGTAATCTGTTAGAAACTGTGTTTCCAATTTTGACCTGTTGATATCGGTTCGAGAGATAGTCAGCGAACCACCCGATGGCATCCCGAGATAGACTCAAGTTGGCCAATGTGGTTAGGAGGGAGTGATTGACGGTGTCGAACGCCTTAGTGAGATCAATGAAGACAGCACCAGAAATGTATCCCTTATCCAGAGCAGAGTGTATGTGTGTGGTAAATTCGAGAAGGGCAGTGGTGGTGCTGTGTCCTTTGCGGAAACCATATTGCTGCTTATAGAGGAGGTTGTATTTGTTAACGTGCTCTGTGAGCTGATCGGATACAATCTGCTCTAATGCCTTGGAGAGGGGAGGGAGTATGGAGATGGGGCGGTAGTTATTTGTATTGAAATGATCACCGCCTTTAAATATTGTAGTGATGGAGGCAGATTTCCATTTGGAGGGGACTTTACCAAGGCAAAGGGAGTGGTTTAAAATGTGGGTCAGGGGGCAGAGAACCTCAGGGTGAGACAAAGGATCTTTGGGTCCAGAGAGTCAGTGCTGTGTGAGAAATGGTTAAGGGCTGCTTTAAGATATGGCTCCACAGTCCTAGTAGTGATACAGCGAAGGTAAAAGGGGGGAGCTACAGGAGGGGGGGATGGGGGCATCAGCTGACGGAGGATCAAAGAAGTTAAGGGGAAGAACACTACTAAGGTTAGTGAAAGCATTGTTGAAGGCTGCAGTGATATGGGATGGGTCAGTGGTCAATGCGCCATCAACCATGACCTGCTCTGGAATAGGGTTGGGGTCCTTACCACAGATTTCCTTAATGTTGTTCCAGAACTTGCAGGAACGTCCAGAGCTCCAGGAGGAAGTGAGAGAGGATTTGTAATACTCTGTTTTGGTTTTGCAAACAGCCCATGTGCACTTTTTCCGAGCCTCTCTATACTTATTTCTGTCAAGTGGGAGGCCAGACTCGATGGAGCGTTGCCCCAAAGAATCTCTTGCCCGCAACAAGGCTATGAGTCGATCAGAGATCCAGGACACATGATTGCCTTTGACCATTCTTTTAGTAAATGGTGCAAATTTGTCACATATGTTATTGAAGGACAGGATGAAGAGGTCAAGGGCTATATCCGGGTCAGGGGTGTTAGTAATGAAAGACCAGTCCGTGAATCTGAGGTACGCTTTAAGAAAAGCCAGTTTACCAGGGCCTAGTTTGTGTTGGGTTATTAGTTTAGGAGGGGGTCTAGTGGCTTTGCAGGACCAGGTGAAGAGAACTGGTGAGTGGTCACTAGGAGCATTTGGGAGGACAAAGACACTAGTGATTTTGTGTGGACGGTTGGAGAAGATGAGGTCGAGCAGGGAGGAAAACCCAGTGCGCTGGTAAAGACGGGTAGGGGAGGTAACCATTTGGGAGAGATCTTGGGCTTTGGCAACATCGATGAGTGGGGAGGAGTCCTTACTTAGCCAATTTATGTTAAAATTACCTAGCACCATCATTTCAATGTGAGATGGCAGGGTATCCAGATAGGACATTACCGAGCAGAAAGCTACTTTTTGGTCCGTAGGCGGACTGTAGACCACCGTGATGTGTAGCGGATTGCAGGTGCGTCCCAAGGTAAGTCTAATGTTGAGAGCTTGTGAACCTGGTCCCAACTGGGGGGAGGGGAGCTGTTGAACATGAATTATGTCCTTGGTGTAGATGGTGCAGCCACCCCCACGTTTACCCTGCCGGTCCATACGGTAGAGGTTATAGCCGTGAAGGGTTACTGAAGAGTCCGGAATCTGAGGGGAAAGCCAGGTTTCAGTCACGGCTATAATATCAGGTTGACATTGTATGACCCAGCCCTGGAAGGAGTCCCACTTTTTTAATATACTGCAAACATTGAGCTAGGCAATGCGCAAACCACCAATAGAAGGTGGAGAAGGTGTCAAGGGTACTGGGGGCCCAGGATTAGGATGGACATTGCCTGACGTGAGAAGAAGGAGGAGGAGGAGTGAGAGCCTTGGCACAGGGTGCCAGGACATCTTCCTCTTGGCTGAATGAAAGAGTTTGGCAGTGTGCACAGGGGAAGGAATGGTAGGAATGGGGAGAGTTTGTAAGTAAGGGGTAGCCAGGAGTAGGATTTGGCACGAGAGGTGGGAGGACAACAGCAGCTGATGAAGGTGGTGATGCTGCCAATCTACGTAGGGAGAGTCACGTGTGGTGCATCTAGTGTGGTGACCAAAGTGAGTAAATGTGGTGGAAGTCATATACGCAGCCCTACTTCCAACATCAGGGTGGGAGAGAGAGAACACCCACGAGTTTATGAACTGCTGAGGCGTCCCACTTAAGTAGGTATCATCTGTGGAGGGAGGGTTTATAAGGTAAGTCGGGACAGGGGTCTGCGCAGTGGGTAGTAGAGAGTACAGAAGGAGAATAAGAGGTAGTATTGCTCCACTGAAGTGTGCTATGTTAGGAAATAAGAGAAAGGCCAGTACAATGGTAGAAGAACAGCCTCTAGTGGCGAGAGCAAATAGACTGCTAATGGAGAAGTTAGCTGATTGGTTTAGGAGAGCCTATATAAGCGCCAGCTGACCAAGGGTGGTGGTGGGGAGCTGACGCCCTGCGTTGGCAGGGTTCAAACAAAGCAGGTCCTTCCTTCCTCATGGTTCTTAGCAGAGCTCCTTGCCACATACCTGAAGCACTTTTGGGGATGGGGAGGGCACCTTGCTTCCCGCGGCCCTCACGACCCTCGCAGGATGACCAGGGTGATCGATCTGTGGAGGAAGACACAGAGGGTAAGGTATTTACATACCAGGGTTGGGGGGGAGGGGTGGACCATTAAAACACAGGATTGCCTGAAACCGATTTCAGCAGCAGAATGGCTTTTCTGTTGTTTCTAAGCAGCAAACCGAATTAAGCAACAGAGTGGCTTTACTGTTTTTCTTAGCAGCAAACTGAATTGAGCAGCAAAATTGGCTTTACTGTTTTTCTAAGCTGCAAGGGACTAACGGGCTGTAATTAATTAAAGAAGCCTGTAAATTACTTAGTCCGTGCTTGAAGGGCTTATAGCAGAAACGGAGTACTGCAGGAGACTATCAGGCTGTACAGTTAACGTTTAGAGAAACCTGAAACATTATTTAGTGAAGCAGCACAGTCGTGTGGGCAGGTAGCAGAAACGGATTGTCCAGTGCACAGAAATCGGACCTCAGCTTTAAGGGCAGGTACATAAAACTGAAAACTAATTTCGGGATACATTTAGCTACAGGCATGCACTTCATTAAGCATCTTAAAGGGGAAAATGTGAGCAGTAATAATCCTTAAGGTACAGGCTATAATCTCATTCTTAGAGCTGATAAGGGAGATTTTGGAGAAGCAAGAGTCTATCTTCAGACCTACGCCGATATAAAATGGCACCAAATTCAAACAAACAAAGCAGGTCCTTCCTTCCTCGCGGTTCTTAGTGGAGCTCCTCGGCACGTACCTGAAGCACTTTTTGGGGATGGGGAAGGGCGCCTTGCTTCCCGCGGCCCTCACGACCCTCGCAGGATGACCAGGGCGATCTGTCTGTGGAGGAAGAGGCAGATGGTAAGGTATTTATATACAGTGGGTGGGGGACAATTAAAACACAGGATTGCCTGAAACCGATTTCAGCAGTAGAATGGCTTTACAGTTGTTTCTAAGCAGCAAACCGAATTAAGCAGCAGAGTGGCTTTACTGTTTTTCTAAGCTGCAAGAGACTAACTGGCTTAATTAATTAAAGAAGCCTGTAAATTACTTAGTCCGTGCTTGAGGGGCATATAGCAGAAACTGAGTACTGCAGGAGACTATCAGGCTGTACAATTAACATTTTATTTCCAGCTGCTGGTTCTACTGGCTAATGCTTGAAAGATTTACCAGGAAAAATGTACTGAGCCATAAGGCTCGTTTCCAGATGCGTCCTAGGGGAGGAGGGTAAGGGATAAGCACGGCAAAGTACAACAAGACGCAGTAAATAGGATAATAGATAGGTGAGTGTGTATTACAAGGGAGTAATGCCATCAAGAGGTTCTGGGGAAAAGGAAACCTCGAGAGCGAAGCTCGAGAGGTTCCCTTGTCCTCAGAACCTCGAGATGATATTACTCCCGAGTAATACACACACACTTATTTTATGTAATATATGGATCCGATTTTCAAATTCTGTGGCACTTAGTTTGTAACATGATGTGATGCCGGCCGGCCACCACACTGAGGACTCGTGCTCACTCCATCTGCACTAGACTCGCTCACTCTGTCTGCACTCCCCCCACGTCTCTCCTAATTCATTCTTGTTTTACAATGCTTGCAGTGAATGTTTAGTAGGAAGTACTACCTTTTCATTGTTGCCATTGTCCATGAATGCAGGATCAACCAGATAATTCAGTAAAGTTAAAAAAAAAAAAAAAAGGATTAGCAGAGCGAAGGGAATGATTTTCACTAGCTAAACGAGAGATAGCTGCCATGTTTTTAAAGCTGTTCTGCCCACCCATAGACAACCAGTGGCAAATCAGGAGGCACGGTTAGAAAAAACATCACAATGCATGACTTGGGGTCAATAGTAACAAGCCTGTAGTCTCTGAGAGTTTTGTGCTTGCGCTCTTAGTTTTTGTGATAATATTATTGTTGAGAGCACCAAACAGTAGTATTACTGGCTCTGAACAATAGTATTGTCGGCCGTGAACAATGGTATTATCACTGGGGCTGCGGTGTATTACCATGATTTTTTTTGTATACTTTAGAATAGTGTTATTTAGCTTATCTGTATATTACAATACAATAATACACAACAAAGTGCAATAATATACAGTAACAAAAGTCATTGACATAGCGCAATTTAAAATAACAGTAGAGCAGGGTATTAAGTTGAAAATAATTACAGTTTTACATGTGAAAGTGCTGATCAGCTGTAAAAATGCACAGCGCTTGACACAGAATGGTTGGCAAAGTTTAAAAATATGTATCATTTTACTAATTTTATCTAGTGTGCCATAGACTCACTGAAAAAAAAATGATTAGCATTCTACTGCTATGCATTTTTGGAAATGGTTAGCATTACCCACTGTGTTGTGTAGCGTTTGCTGTGCTTTACCAGCTATTTAAAACCCTGGTAGAGTGAAGAGAAACATACACATGAATCGGAATGGCAGGAAAAAAATTGGACCGGGTAGTATAATGAGTGTAACAGATGTGGACCTTAAGGAGCAGAAGCGTGCACATTAATTAGTAATAAAGGAAAGAGGGGGAAGATGAGGTATGGGACAGGCGGGGAGGGTGAAGAGTGGAAAGAAGGATGGAAGTGGAGGAGAGAGGAAAGGGTGAATGACTAGGGATGGGGTAGAAGAGTTGTGGGGGCTAGCATGTCAAGGGCAGATGTGGAGGGACTGGAAGTGGGAGGGAAAGGGGGAGAGAGGGAATGAGGGTGGTGGGAGTGAGCGAGAGAGGAGTGTGAGAGGGGTTTGATGGGGTAGGGGAAAGGGGTAAGGCTAAGGAGAAAGGGAGAGGGGGTGGAGAAAAATGGAGGGGGACGGGGGAAATAAGGGGAATGGAGTGGGGAGGTGAAAAAGAGTGAAGAGGATGTAGTGGTAAGCATGGTGAAGCGGATTGTAGTGGTAGTGAAGCAGGTGAAGGTCCTGGGCCTGGACTAACTGCATTTACGGGAGGGAGCAGTGTGGTCGAGGAGAGAGAACGTTTGGTAGGGGCAGTGTGAATAGTTAGTGGAAGAGAGTTCTAGCAAATAGGAAGGCAGAATGAGAAAGCAGGCTGACCAGCAAGAGATTTACACGAGAGGAGCAAGAGTGAGCGGTAGCCTGAGTTGCGGAGAGTGTAAGAGGAGGGGGGTATAGGGGGAGAGGAGAGAGCTGAGGTAGGGAGTGAGCGAAGCCAACCAAAATTTAGAAATGAAGGAGGCACAGTAGGCTAGGCAGCGGTCATCCAAAGAAGGAACAGAGAGATCAGAGTAAAAGAACAGTGGTGGGTATGGAGGGACAGGCCAAAGCAAACCAGCAGAAGGAGTGGAAGAGGGTATCCAGTCTTTCCAGTGTTGACTTTGGTGCAGCACCATAGACAATGTCGCCATAATCAAAGATGGGGAGGATCATCTTAGTGAGGATGTCTCAGCAGGCAGAAATAGGATTGCAGCCTTTGTTCCTATAAAGTGCACCTAGCTTGGGGTGAAGTTTTTTTATGAATGGCGTCAATGTGCTGAGAGAAACCAAGGTGATGATCAAGCCGAAGACCAAGATACTTAAAAGAGGACACATCGTCAAGAGAGTTCCCATCCAGGGTGTGGAAGACAGGAAAGGAGGGGAGCCTAGAAAGCCGCTGCCTTGTGAAAAAGCACATGGAGACAGTTTTCTCAGCGGTTAGGGAGAGTTGATTAGCCCTGAACCAATTCTGAACATTATCAAAATCAAGTTGAAGCCTGAATGTTAATGCAGGTGGAGAAGAGCCAGATGCAAATAGGACTGTGTCGTCTGCATACATGTGGATGGATGCAGAGGTGCATGCTGAGGGGAGATCGTTGAGGAATATGGAGAACAGCAGCGGGCCAAGGACGGAGCCTTGGGGGACAGTGGTGTGTATTGGGGTTGGGGGGGGATACTCCAATTCTTACTGATTGAGATCTACCTACAAGGTAGAAGCTGAACCTGCTGATTGCGGAGTCTTAAGACCCGCTGATTTTAGCATGGCCAGGAGAAGAGGGTGGGAAACAGTATCGAAAGCTTTCGCTAAATCAACAAAGATGGCTGCAGTGAGGAGGCCTTGGTCCATGCCAGTATGGATAGGATCTGTGAGCCTGAGGAGTGAGGAAGTAGTGGGGTGGTGTTTGTGAAAGCCATACTGGAAGAGGGTTAAGAAGGAGGAGGAATCGAGAAAGGGAGAGAGCTGGGACAAAAAATGTGTTCTTGAAGTTTGGATAAAGTTGGGAGGAGAGAGGGCAGAAATTTCCAGGGGAGGGTGGGTCTCCTCCCTTAGGGAGGGGAATGACTGCTGCATGCTTAATTTCAACCCCCTTCCTCTGTCCCTTCTCATGACTTGCCTCAGCAGTCAGTTCGTGTCTTGCTCCTTTGGCACCATACCCACCTCCCAACTCCCAGTCCCATGAGTTTCCTTAAGTCACTACTAACATA
The DNA here is from genome assembly GCA_016271365.2 of Neoceratodus forsteri. Lineage (NCBI taxonomy): Eukaryota > Metazoa > Chordata > Ceratodontiformes > Ceratodontidae > Neoceratodus > Neoceratodus forsteri. The sequence continues at coordinate 496,352,677 of JADMNL010000022.1, forward strand.
AGCTGCCTGACCATGCCCCCTCGCACCCATTTACTCTATCATGTCTTCTCTGTTCAGCTTCCCCTCACCCCTTTTTCTCCCTATACCTTAAACCCCTTCTCCCCCCACCTTCACCTCCACTGCACCTACTTCTCTCTTGCACCTCCTTTCTTCACCCCACTGCCAGCTATCCCTGTCCATCTGAACTACTGACAAGGCACTTTATGGCTGCTTATTCCCACCCCCACCCTCATAAAGTGTTTTTCTTGTTATTTTAACTTGTACCTATGTTTTGAGTTATTCTGTAAGTTCTGAATCCAAACTGTATTGTTCATTGTGATGTACCTTTGCTTTCTCCTATTGTATTTTGTTTTGCAATCTAGGACGTGGAACCTTTGTAAAAGAGCTTGTGCTCAAAGGTCTTTTCCGACTCACTAAATCAATAAATATAGCTAATGAAAAATACTGCAGTTTACTGTATTTTAACACTACAATTGTAATTAAAATAATAAAACAAATAATTGTTGAGTACCTAGAGGCCGGTGGGGCACAGGACCCAAAGCAGCATGGATTTACAGCAGGAAGGTCATGTCAGATGAATCTAATAGATTTCTTTGACTGGGTGACCAAAGTAATAGACCAGGGAGGGGCTGTGGATATGGCCTACCTAGACTTTAGCAAGGCATTTGACACAGTCCCGCACAAAAGATTAATAATCAAGTTAGCCAGCCTGGGAGTGGGTCCCAGGGTGGTAGCCTGGGTAGCAGAATGGCTGCACAACAGGACACAGAAGGTAATAGTGAATGGAACACATTCCGAAGAAGGGGGGGTCACTAGTGGAGTACCTCAGGGCTCAGTGCTGGGTCCAGTCCTCTATAACATCTTTATAGGTGACATTGCAGAGGGTCTGGAGGGAAAGGTTTGCCTCTTTGCAGATGACACAAAGATCTGTAATAGAGTTGATGCACAAGGGGGGTAGAAAGGATGAGAAAGGACTTGGCAAGGTTGGAGGAATGGTCAGACATATGGCAACTTAGATTCAATGCTGCACCTGGGAAACAAAAACACAGGAGAAGAGTACACAATAGCAGGGGAGGTACTAACAACAAAAATGGAACGGGACCTGGGGGTAGTCCTATCAGATGATCTAAAGGTTGGTAAGCAATGTGAGAAGTCAGTAAGGAGAGCCAGGGGGATACTGGGATGCATAGGAAGGGGCATCACAAGTTGAAAAAGGGAAGTGGTTATCTCTCTGTACAGACAGTTGGTGAGACCCCATCTGGAGTACTGTGTGCAGTTTTGAGACCTCATCTATGCAAGGACATAGACAGGATGGAAGCAGTCCAGAGGAGGGCAACTAAAATGGTGCAGGGTCTGCATCAGAAATCATATGACGAGAGACTGAAAGAGCTTAATATGTATACCCTTGATGAAAGGAGGGACAGTGGGGACATGATAGAAATGTTCAAGTACCTGAAGGGAATCAAAGTCCAGGAGGGTAGCATCTTTCAGAAAAAGAGATGTGTAAGAACAAGGGGGCACAATTTAAAGATAGAGGGGAGGGCTCAGGGTAATGTGAGAATTTTTTCATGGATTGAGTGGTGGATGCATGGAACCGCCTTCCTAGGGGAGGTTGTTGGGTCTAAAACAGTGGAGGAATTCCATGCATGGGACAGACATAAGGCAATTGTAGTGGGGGGGGGGGTGGCAGGAAGTAGGCTGTTGGTTAACTAGAATCTGCAGCATATCCAGTAGGTAGGGAAATGGGCAGACTGGGTGGGCCAAGTGGTCCTTATCTGCCGTCAATGTCTATGTTTCTAGGTGTAGGGAGGGGGAAAAGGGCAGACCAGATGGGCTGGTATGGTCCTTTTCTGCCATCCAGCTTCTATGATACGATTCTATGAATATGTAGTTTGGGGGGGGGGGGTAGTGCAATATGGGTTAATAGAAACTGACTGGCTGTTGCTATAGGATTGCGCAGTCCCTGAGCCCAGTGTTAAAGGCCTGGAGAAATCGGTTGAGTTAAGTAGCACTGAAGGGAAAATGTTATCCCAGGAGGAACCCTGGGAACTCCATGAGGGTATTACTTGAAAACAAGAATGAATATATTTTTTTACAGTTACTTATTTTCTCCCCCTCTGAGTCCTCTGCTGTCCCTCTGACATCCCCCTGCACGGACACCGGCTATGAGGCCCCCTCCCCTGAACCCCATGACTTACCCTTCGTGGTAGGGGGTAGGGAGCGAATCGACCCACCAGCCTGGTTGAGTATTCAGGGAGGTGCCTTCCTGGGCCGTTGCGGTGGGGGACATCGTCATCCTGCAGAGGACTCCCATTTTCACTTTTTTCTGGCTTCCCTGAGGACTGTGGCCTGCAATAGTGCCAGTGTGCATGCACTGTGCACACCTCCACCAAGTGCTTGCCGCAGTCACTCACCCTCAGTCTCTAGTGCTGGCATGCCACCTCCCAGCCTCCACTAGGGGGCAGGCAATCACCGAGTGCTGCTAACTCCCCACCCTGGAGAGAAAGAGTAGTCCTGGGGATACTCTATCTTTCTCCCCAACCCCGCCAGCCCATGCTCGTTCCTGAACACTGATGCTTGAGGCGTGCTTGTGGTAAAGCGCCAGCGCGCCTCAGCCCTCAGCGCCACCGGGCCGGTCAACAAGAATGAATATATAAAGAGCATCTAGAGGAGGGCAGTGTTTTCTTTCTTTCTTTCTTTCTTAGGGCTACATTATATTTACTCAAATACTCTGAGATGCAACATCTCATTTTCCATGGGTTTGTGCTTGTATCTAATTTTATAGCTTAGAGGACTGAGGCACACGGAGGTCAAATAACTTGCTCAGGGTCACATTGTGAGTCTGTGATTGGTGGCATTTTTTTATTTCCTTGCTATTTATCCCCATTACACATGCCTGCCCCTATCTGGACTGTTCTCCCCAGCCCAGTCGCCCACCATCCCAGGGACTTACCTTGTTACCCCACAGCTGGCCACTTATAGTGGGGTCGTTGGGAGGCTTGCCTTTGTCCCCTGAAACAGGATCCAGTTGGTGGTGATAGACCTGCGAGAAGGATTGCCTGTCATCTTGCTGCAGCGGGGAATTTTCCTTTCTTGCCCCTGTGATGTCGATGTGCAATGACACAGAGCATCTATCACCATTCCACACCCTTCAGGGCCTCTTGACTCCTGTGAAACCAAGTCTTCGCTAGGTGTCCGGTGCATTGAGGAAGGCACAACCCTCCCACTCTGAAAGGAGAGCAGTCCTACAGATGGTTGGTCCTGTCTCCCCTTGCCAGCCTTGGGCAACTTGAGTTCACTTCTGAATCTGGGTCACCACGTCACCACCGTGACTGGTGGTAGCACACTATTGCTGGGCCAGTGTAACTGTGATTTATTTTTTTTTTTTTTTTTTTTTAGTATTTTTTGCCATTTTTTGTGTGTGTTTCTCCCGGTCCCGATCCTGCGTGTCCCCGACGTGTCACACGCACATTACGCTGTATGGGACGCCCCACCTCACCAGCTGTTCTTCTACTAACCTGCGCCGCCACCACCGGACCTCCACCTGGTGGTGATGGGACTATAGGTGGGACGGCATCCACCCCAGGAGAGGAGAGCCACCAGTAGGCAATTCAATCCTGCTCCTACACTGCCTCCTCCCCCCCCGCTGGCGCCCCAACAACCCGAGGTTCTTCCCAAACCTCAGTCGCTGGCATAGTGCAAGGTGTGGCATCCAGCGCCTCAACCCTCAGTGCCACTGGGCCGACTGTGATGTTTAACCTGGGTCTTTTGGTTCACAGTTATGTGATTTAATCCCCTTGTTACATTGCATATAAGTCCTTGCTCGTAGTCATATGGCTCTGTGCAGTTGGACATGGACTACCCTTGGTTTCATGGTGGTGATGGAGCCCACAGGACTTCCCTGACTAAACTTGGTTAAGCATTTGTTCTTTGCTATAGTAGACATGAGTTTAAGAGCAGCTTCATCTCACTGGCCACTGGAGGGCAGATGTGTCTTGGAGGTGATGCGTTTGTTCCCCAGAGTGGGAAGACTCTAGTCCCTCACTGTGCAGTGTTCCCTTCTGCAAGCATAAGAGCAGAACTTGCCATGGTCTGAAAGGAAAATCCCCCCCCCCCCGGCACCCCTCAAGTGTCGAGGTTTTGGTGCCCTGGCATACTTTGTTGGAGGGGGGCTAGGTGGTCTAAGTACAGTTGGTCTTCGCAGTGTTTGAAGGACACTGTTCTGTTGAATATACTTCCGTGGTGTTCAAAAAACACTAACCTGTTGACTACCCTGTCTCAGACATGTAGTATACTGCTCGGGGCAGCTGCTTTTTTTTGTGGTGTCTGAGCCAGGGGAAGGTCTTGTATGGAATTTGATAAGTTCACCAGGAGCCCCTAGAGACACTTAGTGGGGGCTGAGCTAAATACTTCCACTTCTGAAAAGAACCAGAAGTGTCGCTGAGGGTTGAGGCGCTGGACGCCACACCAGTGACTTGTGTTCGGGAGTGGACATAGGGCCCTCAGGGTTGGAAGTGGGGAGGAGGATTGAGCATCCCAGGGACTGCTCTCCTCCTCCAGGGAGGGTGGGGAGGGACAGCCGCGGCTGTGCTGGCTCGTGGCAGTGGTCGGCGTGTGCTGCAGTTTAAGATGTGGGGTGGGTGCAGGTCGATTTTGGATGTGCAAGGCATAGAAGCACGCATGACAGCGTCATTGATGTCATTGCACACCCGTGCCATGAGGGGGGGAGCCAGAACAAGGAAAAAAATAGCCCCAGTCCTCCGGAGCTTGTGAAGGCTGGCACTCGACGGTACTGCACCGGATGCTCCCATGGGTGCTCCTCCCTCTGAACCTGACTCCCCAGTGGTCTTCTGTGATGAAGTGGGGCACCTCAACATGACCAGTAAGGTTGAGAGAATGAGGGGATGAGCTCGGGCATGGTGCCTGGTGCAGTGCAGCTGGGGCCAACTCGAAAGGGATCCATAGGAATACCCCTGCCAAGGAGGTAAGGCACGCAAAAAATATACAACAAAAAAAAAATAGTGTTACAAGACAGTTAAATCGGAAAAATAAGCATATAAAAATACCGTACTTGAAACTGGAATGTACCCACACTGTTCCATACTTCACAAACTTTGGCATAAGTTTAAAAACAGTCAGATTGGGTAATACCTAGGAAGTCATCGATGACTCCTGCTTTGGTATCCTGTCCCAGTCTTGTGTCAGAAAAGCTGTGGGCAGACATAAATGTTATGGGGCAACAAAATTCATCCCTTCGTAGACCCCCGCCACACGAAAATAGTAAAATTGCACTAGCAGGAACTGTTTGTGTCACTGGGGGTGGGTTATTGGTGTCAGCAGCGATCATTCCAGTAGTTGCTGTTTGACAACTTGGACCAAAGTCATGAACTTTAAAGACATATGATGTACACCAACATTTTCAGTGTCATTCATTAAAAAAAAAAATGCCTCTTTTTCCCCTCCATCCAGATCGCCTGTACCCTACTGCATCCGACTTTCTGCCATCTACCTCCCAACAATCTGTTACCTTGTCCCTGTTTGTCCTCCATGCAACCCTTCCCCACCCCGTTAGAGCCAGAAAGGAGACTCCTTTCCCTCTTGAACAGTATCTGGCTTGCATGACAGGCAGGTTCACAGGGGCCGGGAGTGCCGGCAACATCATCCTAACTGCTGCTGTTTTCACCCGTTCTCACTTTTGACCCCCTGCTACTGACCACCACCACCCACTGATGCCGTGCAGACACCTACAGTGGCTTTGAGCACACAATTTGCTGCACCTCCTGTGAGAAAGCAAGTTAGTTCCATGGCCCACTACAAGGGGTGCTTTGGTGGCACAATGCAGCACCCTCCCTATTGGGCTAGGACACCCTGCTGTGGCCAACTCCTCTCCAGTCCTGGTCCCTTGGCTTTGAGTGAGCTGAATGTGTCCCTAGATCCATGTAGTCTGTGTGGCAGTGTGACGGGGTACTTGGGTCCCTGAGCAGCTTGCCATTGTTATTTACTAGTTTTTCTTTTCTGCATGTGTAATTCAGGCATGGATGCTTTCTATGTAACCCTTTGGAATTTCAAGGGAATTGCCAGTTTCCTGCAAAACAGTTACAGCTGGTATCATCAAGATTCAGATTTTGTAATAATTCCCAAAACTGCGAATTTCAGGACATTCCATTCCCTATTAACAAGACATTCGCATGGAAACGGGCTCTTTGCCCCTTGGGCTAATTTCCTAGAGGCTGTAAACTGCAAATTGCAATTTGTTTATGTATCTATCCATGATGCCGTGTCTATACCTATTTATACTGTTGTAACAGTGCTAAATAAATATGTGCTGTTGTTTCTGTAATGTCTTCACATGTACCCCTCCCCCCACAGTACCTCTGGCAGTGGGCTGTTACAGTTCAGTAGGACTTTCCTGTTGAAACTTTCTCAATAAATAGATAAATAGATTACATTTGTTCCTGCTTGTGACATCAGAATCAGTTCTGCAGCAACAGGGTGTGGTGTCAAAAGCTGAGGATTATGACTTCATGGCAAGATGACTCAATATGAATAGAAGATGTCTAATGAAAAATATCCTGTTTTAATCAAAATGTCCATTAATAAAAGAAAAAAAACAAAACACGAGTTGGCTAGAGCCAACAACGGCTGCCTCAGAATTGTTTTGATTTGTAAGGTTTAATGCTGCATTTTTGTATTATTGTGATGCAGGTGTCATATACTGTAGGGAACTGAGAGGGAATATGAGTGTCATAACCAGCAGTAATGGTTGTCTTGTGCTTTTCTACAAGATATACCTCCCACACCTATATATGTATATTTTTTTTTTAACTCCGCTGTACTAAATTCCAGTGATGTATAGTACCCAAGCAAAAAGCGAAGTGCAGCATCAGTTGACCACTTTCTTTTTTTTAATATTCTTTTCTTCCCTGGGGACAGCTGACTGGCAGCTTCGGCTCTCCCTCTGAGGGCTCTTCTCTGCTTGCGGTCGCCTTGCTCTCTTCGGACCCCCCCCCCCCCGGTTGCGGGGCCAGTGAGGGGAGGGCCCCTCCCCTCCCCATACATACAAATCTGGTTGCCGGGGGGGGTTGAGCTGGGGGTCGGGAGTGCTGTCTGGGTTTCATGGAGCCTGCCAGTGGTGATCCACATTTTCCTCTGCTCTGGTTGGTCCCAGCCTGGTTGCTGGGGTGCGCACGTGGAGGCGTGCGCATGCTGCAAAATTCCGCAGCACCCTCCCTTCTTCTAGTGTCCCTGAACTGCTCTGCCCTTGGGCCTCCACCTGGGGCAGCCATTTGGGGGGGGACTGCCAGGCCACCCTTCCCGGGAGAGGAGAGCTGTCCTCCAGACACTTGATCCTCTCCCTCCATGGCTGACCCCCAGTGACCTGCTTGCACCGCAAGCATGAGTTGCTGGTGTGGCAGGAAGCAAGGCACCAATGCCTCAGCCTTCCATGCCACTGGGCCAGCTATGTTGGCCATTTTTAAATTACTGTTCATGCTAACATACTAAAAGCCAGCAGAATAGGCCTAACGGTCTTTCGTGTCTGCTCGGTAGCCAGCTCCTGTTGGGCACTAGCTCCTCCTCCCCCCCGGCCCCCGAGAGGGTCAGCCTTGGCTTCAGTACACCCATGCATCTATCCAACCCCCTCTTGAAGCCCTCCACAGTGTCTTGCTCGACTAGACTCCCGGGCAATGCATTCCATGGCTCCACCACCCTCTCAGTGAAGTAATGCCTTCTACGTTTTCCCCTGTAGGTTTCCCCCTCCAACTTCCATTTATGCCCCCTGGTTGTTCCCCTTTCTTTAGCCTGAACATTTCCTTGGCTCCACCCCTTTTAATCCTTTTCACATATTTAAATACCTCAGTCATGTCCCCCCTGTCTCTGCTCTCCTCCAGCGAGTACAGCCCAAGGGCCTCCAGCCTTTCCTCATAGGTCCTATCACTCATGCCCTAGATCATCCTAGTTGCCTCCTCTGGACCCTCTCCAACGGTGCTATGTCCTTCCCTAAGGTGAGATCTCCAGAACTGCCGAGTACTCAAGAATCTTGAGCCTGACCAAGACATTATACAAGGTAGGATCACCTCGCTCCTCCTGGGCGTTATTCCCGGGCTATGCAGCCCAGTATCCGTTTGCCTTCCCGATCTTCTGCAGTTTTCAGTGCTGTTCATTCTGGTATCTACTACCACCCCCAGGTCCCTTTCACTTGATGTGGCTTGCAGTGAGACACCTCCCAGGGTGTATACATGACCTGGGTTTCTGACTCCCAGATGCAACACCCTACACTTCCCCGGATTAAACCTCAGCCCCCACCTTCTTGACCAACCTTCCAGGGTATCCAGATCCCTCTGGACTGCCACCCTCTCTTCCTCCCCATCAGCCAGTGCTCCCAGTTTTGAATAATCCACGAAGAGGCTCATCCTACTCCTAACCCCCGTCCCTGTATCAGAGACATAGGGTGTTGAACAGGAGTGGTCCTAATGCTGAACCTTGGGGCACCCCACTGAAGACCTTCCTAGGGAAGGAGACTATCCCACCAACTACTACCCTCTGTGTTCTATCTGTAAGCCAGTTTTCTACCCATCTAAGCAACTGTCTTCCCACCCCCATCCCCCCAACTTTGTCAATAACCCGATGTGGGGTACCAAGTCAAACGCCTTGCTGAAATCCAGATATAAGACGTCCACCTGTCTTTGTCTGTCCAGGGTCCCTGTCACCCAGTCGTAAAAATCTATGAGGTTGGTCTGTCACGATCTCCCCGGGACAAAACCATACTGTTTGTCATCCATGTGCCCCAGCCTTTCCAGTTGCCTTCCGATTTTCCCTTTGATGAAACCCTCCATTAGTTTGCCTACCACTGACGTTAGGCTGACAGGTCTGTAATTTCCCATCTCCTCCCTAGTACCACCTTTGTGGATAGACAGCACATGAGCCACCCTCCAATCGTGGGGCCACACTTCCTGTCTGGAGAGAGGCGTTGAACAGCGCAGCTAATGGAGCTGCTAGTTCATCTGCCAGTTCCTTCAGCACTCTTGGATGCAGCCCATCCGGTCCTGGTGCCTTGTCAGTTTTCAGCGCCCGTAGGGCCTCCCTCACGCTGTCCTCTGTGATTTCTGCCCCCCAACCCCCCCTCAAAAAGGCACCCATCCCCTTCTAGGCCTGGTCCACCCAGTACCCCAGCCTCATCTGGTCCTTTCCTCTCAGCCTTCCCCCCCGGGTTGAATGGATCCCATGTCTCCTTCTCTAAATACCGAGGCAAAGTACTTAAATACTTCTGCCTGTTCCCCCGCCTCCTGAGCCCATCCTTCCCCAGTCCTAATCCGGGAGATGTGTGCTCTCCCTTTCCTCTTTTCCCCTATGTATCTATAAAATCTCTTTCCACCCCTTCGGTTATCCCTGGCGAGGTTTTGCTGCAGCCTCGCCTTGGCTCCCTTCACCACTCTTGTGACCCTTCTAGCTGACAACTCGTACTCCCCTCTCTCCTTTTCCCCCCTAGAGCACTTAAAACATGCATAGGCAGCTTTCTTATCCCCTCACTGCCTCTTGCATCTCCTGAGATCCTACAGCGGCAAGTGGCCTCCTGTTTTCCTTTACCCTTTCACACAAGCTAGTAGCCTCTAGTACCCCTTTTTTAATGGTCTCCCACAAGCTACCAAAATCCATGTCTGGCTTAATCTGGCTCAAGCTCCCCCTCAGAATTCTGCACATGCCCACGAAGTCTGCCCCCCTGAAGTCCACCACTACATTGTTTGAGCGGTTTTCCTCCCCCCTAGACACAGCAGAAACCAAACTGTGGCATGGTCTCCTCCTGCCAGCAGGCTACACACCTCCAGACCCCCTATCTGGTCACTGTCTGCAAGGACAACGTCCAGTATCCCCCCCCCCGGTAGGTTCCCCCACCTGTTGGACCAGAAAGGCATCCTGGAACACATCCATCAGCCTCTGCTTCCTGGCCACCGCTGATGTCATGGTGTCCCAGTCTGCCTCCGGCATATTTAGATCCCCCATGATGTTATTTTGGTATATCCACAATAACCTCTTCAAGTCCACAGAGTAGACAATATGCAATTTTTTATGTAGAGTCACTGGAACATTGAACAATGAAGCGGCGGAACATTAAACAATTAAGTGACAGGTAACTAACTTTATTACAAGTTCAAACTTTCAACAGTATGAGGCCATCCATCACCCCACTGCCTTTTTTTAAATTAGTATTTTGTTTTCTTGTACCCCCCCCCCATTTTTAGCCCATTCCCCAAGTTAATGCAGAAGGTGCATTTATTTCTCAATTACATTTTTGAGTTTTAAAGAGTTGTGTAAAATAAAAATACAGAAACTAGAGTGAATAAATAAATAAATACCCTCTGAATAGAATCTAAAGCCTACTGGGGCTACCAAAAAAAAAAGGGTTTTTGTGCCACAAGTACGAAAATGCATTTTGGCTAGTATTTGAAAAATGACATCTCACATTTATGAGGTGGTGTGAAAAAAATGGCTGTGTTGAAAATTTGGGTCCATAATATTGAAAATTACCAAAGTTATGAATGTGTGTTGAAAAATTATGTATGCTTGTATTTTTTTTTGTTAATATTCTCCCAATGTTTTAACATAGCTTTCTTATGAGCCCACCTCATGAACAAGGATGGAGAACATTTTCAAATCCTGCCTGAAAGGTGATTTCGCACCACAAGTGCAAAAACACATTTTGGCCAATATTCGAAAAATAACATCTGTCACATTCATGAGGTGGTGTGAAAAAATGGCTGTAGCCCAGACGCCGTGTGCCAGTGGGCTGCTACCCCTGCCTGTTGGCCTTCTAACAGGTTAAGGGGCCTGGGTCCTGTTACGGTGGTGATTGGGGGTTCTATCCCAAAGATAATAAAAATAGAGCGGTGCCTCCACCCAGAGAGAATTAGAAGTGGGTCAGGTGACTGGCTGGCACAGCCCCTGGGATGCTGCACCTACCCACCTCCCCTACCAACAACCCCACACAATGGATGCCTACTAGTTCAGTAACACCATAGACCATGAACAGTAATGACCTGACAGATTCAAAGAATCCCGGAACTCACAATTTCAAACAGTAAATCACAGCTTTATTGGGGGGAAGGGATACCGGGATAAAGGATAGTTGTGAAGAGAAATATGGTTAGTGAGAACAAGGAACAGTAACCATCTGGGCCCATATGCCATGCCCACCCCTGGAGGCCCGCCCGCACTGGTACCAGTGTCTACCCTGATAGTACTTAGGGGTACCCACAAGGTGCAGGCCTGGTCATTGCCGTGGGTTGGCAGGCTGTTGGGCCCTGGTAAAGGAGAATTATTTGAGAAACAATTAAATCCTTTTCACACACCCGTGCTTGATTTCCAGGAGCCAGGTCCTGGGTACTCACAGTCTGCAGGACTCAACCACACTTGGAATAATTGCCTCCAGATGTTCTGGATCGTGGAGCTCCATGCAACAATGGGCAGATGGAATCTTGCTCAAGGATCTTGCAGCTTGTCCCCTTGATTGGAGGTCTGGTCGCTTGTCACCTTCAACCGCTTCTGGCCCGTTTGCAGAGTCTGTAGTAGGACCACACCAGCCCCAGAAGGCCCAGGTCTGGGAGTGGCTCCACAGCCCGGCTCCCCACAAGGGTCTTAGGTGCCCTAGCACCCTAGCAAGTGCTGGTGACCTCCAGAGGCAGTGGGTTTCTCTTATAAGGGGTTAACTAGTTCTCTCCCTGGCTTTGGGTGAGGACCCCCCAAACAGTAGGAGCCTTCCACAGTCGCTGCTCTGAGGTGGTAACTAGGCAGTGCTTCCACGTAAACAACAGTACCAGTGTGCCAACGGGTGCTAGCCCTCCTATTTGCACTCCAACTATAGCAATCTGCAGGGGAAATTCAGAACTAGGAAAACCCCTGTTCACTTCAGTGCTTTCAGGTCTAACTGTCCACAAAAGATTCCTTTCAGCTTCTGATGGGACATAGCTCTCCGCCACTCAGCTCAGTCCACACAGTAAAGTCACAGAACTGGGCTAGCACCCTGATACTAGAGACGCTTTGCCTCTTTAGAAGTGTAATTCCAGTCTCACACAGGAAAAACTCAGAAGCAACTGTGGCACTCTTACATAAAACAGCGCAGTCCTATCAGCACAGTTCAGTCCACCAGTGCAGGATTTCTGCAGCACTTATCCTCTCCAATATAGACAAACTGCTCACAATACCTGAGAATCAAGATATTAGTTCAATCTCTCGCTCTTTCCCCCTGTTGCTCCTTCTCTGAAATATCAGTCTTCTCCAGAGACTTGAGAAAGGCCTCTCCAGTCCAGATCCACTCTCTCAGGAGACCTCTGACTCGACTAGAGCCTGGGAACAGACTGAAGAGGTCCCAGAAAGTCCTTGTGTTTTCACCCCAGAATCCAGTGTTCTGATTGGCTGTTCAAGCCATCACTAATCAATAACCATAGAGATCAATAATCTTGTTTATCTATCGGAGCATGATTTAGGTGCCTGAATTAGGGAGACACCCTCTCCCAGAGTCCTTTAGGTCCAGTCCCAGGTGCCTAAATAGTTGATTGCTGAGTGGGGTTAAAGTGCCATCAAAATGTCATCCCCCATTCAGATCTGTGCAGTCCAACATAGTTCCTCACTTTCCAATGTATGGTGCAGCCAAGACAAATACCTGTATCTTATAATAACCCCACCATATTGTAGCCCCAACTGTCCCCTGTAAAACAAGCCCACTCTTGTAACATTAGGCCATGTACATCTGCTGTCGCTGCCGCCGAAACTCTCTCCCCCAGGCGTCAGGCAGCATCTAATTAATATTCACGTGGGGCTCATTAATATTCATGAGCCCTGCTTCATGCCCCATTTTAACATTTTTTACTTGCAGGGGCTTCTTATCCAGCCCCTTGAGGTCACTGGTCCCCATTAAGCTTGTAAGGGGCACCAGGACCCAGAAATACCCTTAGGGTCGATCGCAAATCTGGTGGTTGGCAAATGAAAGCGCTACAGTGTGCATGCATGGTCGCCAGCCGAACACAGAAATGCCGGCGACTTGCGATCACTTTTTAAGCTGGGCTAACTGAAGTACGGGGGAACCAGGGACACCAGAGGACCTGGGGAGTGACGGGAAGCGGGACATGGCAACAGGAGGAAGCGGGAGAGAATGTGGGGCAATAGTGGTAATCTCCCAAAGGGGGGTTACATGGCTAAATTGAAAGTTGGGAGTCAAAACATTGAAATTACCAAAGTTAAGAGCCTGTGTTGAAAAATTTCAATATACACTCACAACTTTCTTTTTTTTTTATATATATTTTTACCCCAAATATTCAATGTAGCCTTCTTAGCCACCTCATGAACAAGAGCAGAGAAAATGTTCATATCCTGCCTGAAAGGTCATTTCGTGTAGCGACCGTGAAATCACCTTTCAGGATGGATTTGCATAGTTTCACTGGCAAAACTATTTCAGTCTTGCCGAAATCTGGTTTGAGAAACATAAATTACTATTGAATTATTAAAAAAAAAAAAAAAAAAAGCTATGCGGTTTGCTAACTCCCGGAACAAGTTCAGAACTGCTATTCTAACAATATACAACAAACTATAGCTACCACTTGATCAGGTCTTTGAATTCAAATACCTAGGAATTACCTTAGACTGCTCACTCTCCTATAGCTCGCATGCTAGCCTCATATCTAAATCTATAAACTCAAGACTGGGGATCCTCTATCGCCATCGACACCAGTTCCATACTGTCTGTTGTGGTCTACGGTTTAGTTTTCTATGGATCTGCACCAGAGACTACACTAAAGAGAGTAAAGATAGCACCGAACAAGTGCTGTAGACTTGTTACAGGTGCTGATAGAGCACACACCTGTGATATCTACAACCTAACCAACTGGCTCAGTCTACAAGGTAGGCTAGCTTACCAGACTTGCCTGCTGGCAAAGAAAATCTGCCTCTGCCTTACCCCACCTGCGACTCATGCCTTAATGCAGCTCTCCCCAGTACAAGGCCCACCCGAAGTACTCGCAATTCCTCCTACCAGGTACCTTTCTACAAGACCTCCCTGGGACAATGTGACTTCTGCTTCAGGGCTCCATCCCTGATTAATGGTCTCCGCCCTGAAGTTTCTACTGAGAATAAACTAGGCCCATTTAAAAGCAGACTGTGTTAGCACCTCGCAAACCTCAGCAAGTGTGGCTGTAACCTATAATCCCCAATGTGCCCGTCCTCCTCTCCTTTGCAATCCCCTAGTCCTCCGTATCCCTCAACCCACCTCCTTGTCTTACCTTTTCTGCCCTTGTCCTTCTCATGGTTCCCTCCACCTGGAATCCCGTCTGTTCTCTGTCCCCATGCCTCCTCCAGCCCTCATCTCCCTCTCTTATCCTACCTCACCCCGCCTTGTCCCCCTTCTCTCCTCTTCCCCACCTTTCCAAGTAAGCACCTAATTTATCCTAGCACTTAGCAACTATTGACAAAGACATCCAGCTGTCTGCATTGTAGTTGTACTCCCCCTCTTATGTGTCTCCCCTCTTTTCCCTTTTGGTTCTATACTGCTGTTCCCCACCCATCACGGTCCTGTTGTCTAGTGTTTCCTCTCTTGTGTAGCTTATGATTGGTTTGTTGTATTTAACATTGCTATTCCTGCCTGTACATTTATCTGTATTTGACATGTTTTTTTTTTTTTTTGCAAAAGAACCCCTGGTTCAAAGCTATCTGTAATCCTAGTACTTAAATAAATAAATAAAATTAAATTGTTCATGAGGTGGGGTTCCAAAAAGGCCATGATGAAATTGGGTTGGGAGCTTAAAAAAATGACCAAGTTATATGGACAAGTTCAAAATACATTGAATTGCACACCTGATTTCCTCTGTTTGCGGTCCACTATTGAAGAGTGATGACGAGTCTCCAGTCTATAGAGGATTTCGGCATTGGTCCCCTAGCAGGTAAGGGGTGGGTTGGTGGGTACTGAGTGGGTGGGTCAAGTGGAGGGAGGGTCACAGCGACAGTGGCATCAACATCTATGGACAATTTTCTTTTTTTAAAGGCTATATAGAAAAGAAACTATGAAGAACAGTTTTCTTTATTTTAGGTACTGGCACTGGGGATTGGGCACCCCATTGTCGGTGTTATGTTTGGTGGCACCGGAGGTGGGGCCCCATTGTCGGTGTTATGTTTGGTGGCACCAGAGGTGGGGCCCCATTGTCTGTGTTATGTTTGGCGGCACCGGAGGTGGGGCCCCATTGTTGAACACTGAAAACGGGCAGGGTGAAGTGTTACTAGCTGGCATGGTGGAGAAGCTGCCGAATGCGGCTTTGTTTCTATGGGTGGGGATGAAACGCAGCCACTGATACAGGTTTTGTTTTTGTTTTTTATGGAGGGGAACCTGAGAAGCAGTCGCCGATCATGGCTTTGTTTTGTATGGGGTGGTTGTGTTGAGAAGCAGCTGCCGGTCGTGGCTTTGTTTTGTTTACTGTGTGTGTGTGTGTGTATATATATACATGATGTTGACTGTAACTATGAAGATGTGTAAGTGCAGATTGCATTTTTCTTTGCTTGTTTTTTTTTTTTTTCTGTTTCTGAAATGCGACTTTGTTTACAGTATCTCCTTCTCTTGAGGGGGATGTCTGAGAAGCCACCGACTGTGGCATACTTTTTTTTTGTATCCCCATTATGGCAATGTTGATGAAATGGGGAGTTCCTGCAACCTGCATGTTACTACCGTAGTTACTATGATGAGGTATTAAAGCAGTCTTCGCACATAAATTGTGGTAGTAACATGGGTAAAATGCCTCTTCTGGATTCCATAGACTAGTTAATAGTAATTCCAAGAAATCTGTCCTGACTACGTCAGGCAGCCTTAAAAATTGAGACCCAGAAATGTAAATTGTTTTTTATTCATTTGCAGGAAAACATACATACAAAGATAGTTTGTTTCCAGGGCACAGCAATTAATATTAGCTGAGCAGTGGCTTTCATTTTTATTAGAAGGTAGCTTAAAGTTCTGTAAAAATGTTCTGAAAATGAGTCCCACAGACTTGTATCGTGTGTGTCACTGCACTCTCCCTGGTTACACGTCACAAAACGTGGGGGCGGAGCAGGTGGACTGGAAAGTAGAAAGGGATCGGCTGGATGGCAGTTCTGCCACAGTTATGATCCCTTCCCAAACTTACAGGACTACATTACAATTTATAATTTTAACACAGCGGGGCTATCACTGTCCTAGGGTAGTGGGCTATGAAGCCCTATTGCATATCTCACACCTTTACTTTAAAAGAG
The DNA here is from genome assembly GCA_016271365.2 of Neoceratodus forsteri. Classification (NCBI taxonomy): domain Eukaryota; kingdom Metazoa; phylum Chordata; order Ceratodontiformes; family Ceratodontidae; genus Neoceratodus; species Neoceratodus forsteri. Next base: position 496,368,934 of record JADMNL010000022.1, read on the forward strand.
AGAGAATCTGTATACTTAGAAGTACATTACGTCAGGCTGGGTGCAGATGCAGGCAGGTACTGGACAGAGTTGATGGGCCATTGGGCATTCTTCTGGTGTCAGCATCTAGGTTTCTATGTTAAATATATTTTGTTAGTGTAAATGGAAATTATTTTGACCAACATTTTTGAGGCTTCCAAGGTTCCTTCATGGAAGCTTTTAAATATGGGTCCAGCCAACAGCAAAAACCAAATCTCAGTTGGGATCAAAAAACCTCAGTTACCCCACCTTATAAAAAAAAAAAAAAAAATTAATTTCAAGTCATTTCATCCCCTATTACTGAGGCCATAATACACGAAAACAGGCTCTTTGTTCCGTAGAGTTCATTTCCTCCTGGGGCACTTTATTCAAAAGATTTTGTGCCATAGAGACAGAATGGGAGAAACCCTTTTGAAAATAGGGCCGCTGCTGCGTATTCCTTAACTGCGATCATAATCCCCTTCCTGTGATATCACAGTCTGTTGGAAATTTGGAAATGACAGTGATGTGGTAAACTGAGGTTTATGGCTAGGGAATTGTACCTTTGTCATGGAAGTCATGGATTTTATCATTTTTCCCATATTTTTGAAAACTCCATGTTTTTTGGCATTTGCCATGACAGCACTATGACTTCTGGCAAGTGCTGTGACAACCCCATGATTTGGGGAATTTTCCTTGGCAACCCCATGATTTTAGCATGTCCATGAAAACACTACACTACTTGTTCCATTTTGCTACCACCCTCTCTGTGAAATAGTGTCTCCTCATTTCCTTCCTAAATCTTCCCCCCTCTGTTCTTAGCCTGTGCCCCCTGGTGACCCTCCTCCTCCTTAACTTAAAGACCCCGTCTGCCCTGTCCTTATTGATTCCCCTCAGATACTTGAATGTCTCTATCATGTCCCCCCGTCCCTTCTATCCTCCAGGGTGTACATATTCAAGTCTCCCAGCCTGCTGTCATAGTCTCTCCCTTCCATTCCACATATCATCTTTGTTGCCCTCTTCTGCACCCACACTCCAGTAGCCTGATATCATGCTTTAGGTATGGCCTCCAAAACTGCACACAATACTCATAAGTGCAGCCTTACCATCAACCTGTAGAGGGGTAAGATCACCTCTCTTCCCTTGTGCGAAAACCCCCTCGCTATGCACCCCAGCATTTTGTTCGCTTTTACAGCCGCTCTCCTGCACTGGGCAGTGTTGTTCATGGTCCCGGTTATCATTACCTCTAGGTCCTTCTCCTCCTCAGTGATCCCCAGCTTAACCCCAAGCCAGTATTCTCTCCTTGGGTTCTTCACCCCAAAGTGCATAACCTTGCACTTCTTTGCATTGAGCCCCAGCTGCCACCTTTCTGACCACTCTTCTAGCTTGCGTAGGTCCTCCTGCAGCTGCTACCTTCCCTCCTCTCCATCCACCACTGCTCCGATTTTGGTGTCGTCAGTGAACAGACTTACCTTGCTCACCAGCCTGTGTGCAATGCCTGATATGAAGAGCCCAAACAATACTGGCCCTGGCACAGAGCCCTATGGCACCCCACTTGTCACCGGCCTTGGAGTTGAGAGCTTCCCTCTCACTACCACCCATTGCAGCCTGCCACTCAGCCAGGTTGTAATCCAGTTCATCATTTTTGCCTCTACACCAGTTAGCTTCCCCCCAAGCCGCCCGAATGAGACCGTAATCAAGGCCTTGCTGAAGTCCAAGTAAAGAACATCCACCGCATGACCTTTATCCAGCTCACCTGTCACCGAGTCATAATATTGTATGAGGCTGGTTTGACAAGACTTCCCTGAGAAAAACCCATGCTGCCTCACATCCTGGAGGCCATTGTCCTCCAGGTACACCACCAGTCTTTCCTTTAGTATGGTTTCCATGAGTTTGCACACTATGGAGGTGAGACTTACCGGACGATAATTACCTGGTTCATCACTTGGCCCGCTTGTGTGTAATAGTACTACATGTGCCATCCTCCAGTCCAGTGGCACACATCCCAACTGTAGTGAGGTGCTGTATAGATCTGCCAGCAGCTCCACCAACACCTCTGCCATCTCCCTCAGCACCCTGGGATGGATACTATCCGGCCCTGGTGTCTTGTCTACCTTCAGTGCCCTCAGTCCCTCTAGGACACTCTTTGCCTCAATTCTTCCATCTGTCGCCTCCTCTCCCCCCGTCCCCACCCTTCCAGCCCATGCTGGTAGCGGTCCCCCCCTTTTCTTCTGTGAACACTGAGCAAAAGTATTCATTCAGTGCTTCTGCCTCCCCCTTTCTGTCCACTCCCCACTCCTTTTTATCCTCAATATTGTCTTATTGCACTTCCTTTTCTCCCTGATGTATCTGAAAAAGTCTCTCCCCCCCCCCCCATTAATTCCCTGTGCTAATTTCAACTCCCTCTGGGCCTTGGCTTCTATCACTTTTCTGGTCACCTCCCTGGACCATCTTGCATATTCCTCCTTGTCCACTTCCTTCCCCGTCCTCCTAAACCTCTGGTGCACTACTCGTTTTGCCCTTACCACCTCCACAACCTCGTTGTTCAACTAGCATGGTTGTCTTGCTCTACTCCTCTTACTCTGTGCCTTGGTGCAGGCTTCTGTTGCCTCTGTAACCCCCCATTTAATAATATCCCATATCTACTTCACGTCTGTCTCCTGCCTTATGCCCTCCAGTTTCCCTTTCAGTACTTTCTGCATCCTCCCAAAGTCTGCACCCCCTGAAGTTTACCACCCGAGTAACTGATTTCTTTGGCTCCCCACACATTGTGATATTAAACCACACCGTTTGGTGATCACTGTCGGCTAGTGAGTCCTCTACCTTTATTTCTCTTACTGCCTTCCCATTCGACAATACCAGATCTAAAGTGTTCTTTAGCCTAGTAGGTACAGTAACCAACTGTGGCAGGACACCCTCCTGGGTTGCATCCAGGAAGCACTTGCTCCCTAGCACTGGAGGTGACCGGAATGCTCCAGTCAACCCCCAGCAAGTTGAAATCCCCCATGATGACCACCTTCCCTTTTCTACATACCTTTCTGATTTGTTCCGCTAACTCCCCGTCAAGCTCTTCAGGCTGGGACGGCGACCTGTATACCACCCCAAATCTCAGTTTCCTACCCCTTGAGTCTAGGAGCTGCAGCCAGATTGCCTCTGTTCTCCTTCTCCCTTGTCTCTTATGCATTTGATCCCATCCCTCACATAGACTGCCACCTCCCCTCCTTACGGTCTTTCCTGTATAATTTGTATCCTGGGATTGCCACACATCCAAGTCCTGGTGCTCAGTTGCTCACGTTTCTGTGACAACTGCAGTATCCACCCTCCACACTGCTAAGAGTGCCTGTAGCTCAGTGGATTTGTTTCCTAGGCTTCTTGCATTAAAATGAGACTAGCCTCCATCTCCTCCTTTCTACTCACTCCTTTTTTGGCCACCCTGAGTCCTTCCCTGCTAGCCTGGGGGGTAGGCTGTGTGACTCAACTCTGTTGGATCCCTGCCTACTTGGTGTCCACTTGCCACCCCCCCATCTAGTTTAAATCCACCCTTGTCGCAATATACTTCCCCAGTCTTTGCTTTAATACCTCTTTCCCCTACCCACTCAGGTGCAACCTATTCCTTGCAAACAGATTGTTATTATCCTAGGTACTTCCCCAGCTGCCCACAACCCCTTAGTTTGACACCATTCTACCAACCATGTGTTCAACGCTCTAATCCTCTCCTTTCTCACTGTGCTTGTGCAGGGTACTGGGAGCACTTCGGAGAAGGCCGCAGACTCCCCAGTCTCCTCGCGCAACCTTACCACTTCCTCAGTCCTCTCCCTTGTTACCGCCACCGTTTCCCCCGCTGGGTCATTCCTAATTATGACCATCTGGGGAATAACCGTGAGGAGCAGAGGAACTCTCAGGAACAAGGACCTGGTTACACTTAAATGTCTGTAATGATAAGCGAATGCTGTGACTTGTGCATTGGTTTTGGGAGAAACTTTGTGTAATTGGATTTCTGTTGATGCGAGCTGTAATTTTCTTAAACTGGTGGATAGATCCCTGTTTTAGCTTGCTGTAGAGTCTGAGCCATTTCGAACTAATAAACATTTTGTGGACAATACATACTTGTTTTGAAGTTTGAAAACTGGCAGAACGTGGAGCGGTTGAGTGAAACTGAACCATGTTATGTTGTCAACTGTGGGTTATAAAAGAGTAGCTTTTCTGTATTGATGGAAGATGGCAAAGCTCTGAATTTGACTTTGATAAATGTGACCAAAATCTCCTTTCCAAAACTGGTGAAAAGTCTTACTGAAAGGTGTGCAAACCAGTGAAACAGACATGACAGACGTGATGTTTTTGTTTGTTCTGCTGTTCTACGAATTATTTAAAGGAAAAGAACTATGACCAGTCTCTCTCACCAAATATATTTTATTTTAGAAATATTTGTTTCCTTGTATCTGAGTATTCACATTTCCATAATTAATTTTAACCTTTTATAACTCAGTGTTACTTCATCAGGAAAAAAGCTTCCTCTGTCTTAAATAGACACATGTTTTTTGATTTAATATTGTATAAAACGACTCAACATTTTAATTTACTTTCAGTGTGGTTTCCTGTAGAACACAAACATTCTAATCAGTTTATTATTTCAAAAGTATTAATACATGCTGGCCCGGTGGCGCCGAGGGCTGAGGCGCTGGATGCTTTACCTTGCTCCACGCCGGTGACCTGTGTTTGGGAGTGAGCACGGGCTGCTGGGGGTCGGCAAGGGAGGAGAAGGATTGAGTGTCCGATGGACTGCTCTCCTTCTCTGGGAGGGGGCTCACCAGCTGTCAGTGTTCTACTGGCTCCTGGCAGTGGCTATGGAGCAGAGTACTGAGAGCTCAGAAAAGGGGAGGAGATGGGCAGACACCTGGAGGAGCACGTGCGGATGTGTGCGCACTGTCTCCATCGGCGTCACTGCATGCCCCACCTCCTAGGGGAAAAGAAAATCAGAAATAGGTTCTGGCCTGGGCCGAATGAAGCTGTCCCTGCAGGTGCCGTCCCTGAGAAGGCGTCTTCCTGATTGGATCCGTGTTGGGTGGGTCGAGTCGTTCCCAACCACCCTGCCACGAAGGGTAAGTCGTGGGACTCAAGGAGGGTCTGATCCTTGGGGAACGGCCCTGGGGGACAGTGGATAGGGATTAGGACCGCCGACCAGCACCACGGAGAAATACCACGTAAAAAAAAAAAAAGGTATTAACACACAATAAATGGATCTTTCTTTGCTGAAGATAGAGGAAGCCTTTTTCCTGATGAAGTAACACTGGAGTTATGAAATGTTGAAATGAAATTGGTAAATTTGAAGCCCCAGATATAAGGAAACAAATATTGCTAAAATGCTATATATTGGTGAATGAGACTGGACATAGTTCTTTCTTTGAAGAGTTGGATTTACAGACTCCTCCTCCTCCTCCCTGGTGATGATCTCCTTATGTTAGCAGGATCTGGGTTCCAGTGACAGATTTCAATTCTTTCCCAGCAAATTATTTACCCATATAACCTAGCTGAGATGTGGCATTTACATTTCAGTGGGAACCTGCTTATTGTATTATAGCTCTGGTTCCTAATGTTTCATAATTCCAAGTATATGTTTCTGTGCTGAAAATTTGCAATCTTTTGCCCTTGAAATTCAAAATATTTGATTCTTCAGTAGTTACTTCGGCATCATCAAACGTGTTTTGTTTTAAGGCTGCTTGATGATCTGATTTTAAGTGGAACAGTTTACCATGCTGACAGCCTGGGTTTGAGTCCCGAGCCTGCTTTGTCGCTCATCGGGCAACAAGGCATTACTGAGTGTTAGTCTTGGGTGCCTTCTACCTCAGGGATGGGTGGGTAGATCTTGTTATTACATGACTGCCCCCCCCCAGTGGCCATAGGGAAGAAAGTCAAATGGGTGTGAATAAGAGAATGCAGATATGGTAAAATCCTACAGTTGGCATGCTGTAGTATGTTTGACACATGACATGGTAGCTTCATATGTTCCACTCTGCGCCAGTCGGCACCAGTTGGAGAGTTATGTGCTGGCCAGGTCCCAGACCACCTCTTACTGGCCACACAGGTCTCATGTTTCTGGTTGTGCTCAAGTCAGATAGGAGTTGTGGTGACTGGGTGCCTGTGTCCCCTGTCCCACTATCTGATTGTAAAAGTCCTGGACAGCTTTACTGGCTGGACGGCCCAACCCATAGGGTCGAGTCACAAACCACATGCTCATGGTTGAAGTACAGGTGCCGGACTAATGCCAATGAATCAGCAACACAAAAAGTCACACTCGAGAGGTGAATAAGTGGTTACCAGGTGAAATGCTGCAGAAACATATGTTAGCTGGTCACACATGTTGTAGTGTAACCCTAGGTTCGGGGGAAAAACATTTGCTTAGCATTATGCTAGGTTTGAACTTCTGGACAGGGGTGCCCAAGTAAATCTGGACTCTGGAAGCAATAACTGAAATGTCCAAACCAGGAATTGGGATTCTAGAGTGTGGCTTTTATTCACATAGACACAGAGAATAACTAAGCAAAGATGGACCCCCCACAGGGCTACACTCACTGGTAATGCAGATTTACAGAGGTACAGAGCACACTTCTTCACTAAACGAAACCCTCAGATTCTGAACGACTCTGGGCACACATGGCCCAAACTGGTACACTTCTCTCTGATTCCTTGACATGGCACCCCGGCCAGTGCTAGGGCACTTTTCCATATGGCATGGAGGTTGATGGTGGCTCCCTAAACCACCCACAAGTACTTTCTAGCTCTTAAGGGAAGAAACTCCACAATCCCACGTCTGGGTGCTTTCTGCAAACAGTGGCCAAGTGCCTGGGAGAAAGCCATAGGTACCTAAACTGAACCCAGAGAGGTAAACCTGGGTACTCCATATGGGGGTCTCCCACCTCTTGTTCCCAAATCTATACTCGGCCATTCATTTGGATACAACACCTTTCTTCAAATCTCTGGTTGTAGATGCTCGCTAGAAATGTTTAGCACATTTAACATTCTACGCTGTACTCCGGTGGTGTCCTGACTTAAAAGGTTCTGTAAGTGGTTATGTCCATACCTTAGACCCCCACTGTTTCAGATACTTCCAAGCCATACACAGATTAAAAGCTCTGTACTTGACAAGTCTTTTCCTGACCCCACAGTAGGCAGATACTTTTACACAAATCTCTGTCTTGGTGAACATAGTCTCTATATCAGAGCAGAACTCACCATGGTATGTACGTGCCCCAGGGTTCTTACCCACAAACTCAGATTTTTTGGTACTGTCAGTATGAACTTGTCTCCCAGGCAGCTTTGTCTTTCCAGGCAGGACCAGGGAATTGCCTCTGAAATGCTGGAATCCCCCCCCCAATACAACAAGGGGGTTACAGTAGAATAACACTACAGCCCCAGTGCTTTGTGTCGAAAATGTGATATTGCATCGGGGCATCCCCCTGATGAAGTATCATGTTTTGGTAAAAAGCATCAGGGCTTCTTGGCTATGATCTAAGCTGTGTGATCAATAAATGTTTATTTTTTTGCTGCATGTTACCTAATAACCTCCGAGTTATTCATTTTTCTTGAGTGCAGCTGTTTGCGTTTCTGGTCCAGCCATAGGTGTAAGTCCATGATGTGTTGAGAGATTCCAGTATGCAACAAACTGCTTCAGTAGATGCGAGATCAAAGGCTTGTAGGTGAGATGAAGAGGGGAAAAATAGGAAAAAAAAATAATCTTGTTTGCTACCAAGAATTGTGAAGCACTTTGAGCAGGGTAAGTTAGCTCAGTCTGATGCTTGTGACTGTGGATCTTGTTCATCTGCTGGCACGTAGAAAGTCAATATTATAAATTTAAAAAATGTTGGTGACATCATATAAGCCACTGGCACACCACAATAAGAAGCAACTGGTCGGTCTTCCAAGAACTCAAGATGTGGTATTTTTTACACTAGCAGTATTTCTGAGTCAAGTGGCTGACTAAAATCTATACATTTTTGAAGTTCTAAGGGAAGTTTCTGTTTTCTTTTAATCTGTTCATTTTTCATATGAAACAGCTGTACAGTGATGAGGGTCTTAGAGTGGCAGTCACCTCTGCAGAACATTAAAAAATATTTTCTAGGGGCCGGCCCGGTTGCGCAGAGGGCTGAGGCGCTGGCACCTTACCTCATGCTGCACCGGCAACCCGGGTTTGGGAATAACCTCAGGCCTCCGGGGTGCCAGCTTGGGGGGCGGGGGGGTTGGAACGGGATCAAGCTCTGGCTCTCCCTTCCACAGGGGTGGATGCCCACTCTGCCGTAGTCTCGCTCCCACTGGGTGGAGGTCCAGTGGGTAGCGCAGGCGGTCAGGAGCGGCAGCGCAAGTCTAGGGAGGGGTAGAAGGGGCCACCGGATCCTGGTGTGTGTGTGTGCGTGCACCTCCACGCATGTATATGCCATGGCCCCGGAGGAAAGGGGAGTAAAAATAGAAAATACAATAAAGTATGTATGGGGAAAAAATATTTTCTAGACACAGCCCTGCTATTATGTCATACATTTTCCAAACGTGTTTAATCTCCATTCTTTATTGTTGAGGGTAGTTGCATGAAGAAAAGGATGTTTGACCCTAAGAGTTCCAGTTGCTTTACTGCTTCCCCCTGCTGGAGGGCTTTACTTGTAACATCACACTCATTACTGTAGAAATTATTATGATATTGCAAGCTGGGGAATTATGAGTTCAGGTGGGGACCAAGCAACTGGTGCAGATAAACTCCCAAGGGACAAAACACTACCCCTGCATTGTGGTAGCGTAGCAGTTCCCACGTGTAGAACATTGAACTAAAGTTGTTTCCAGTACATGGGAGCTGTGCAGCAATGTGGGTGACTTGAATTCCTTCCTGGCCGTGTGTTTTTGTTTTTTTTTCCTTATATTAGTGTCTTAAAAAAAAAACAATTTCTTTTTAAGGGACACTCTGTCCCTTAATATACAGCACCAGGTCAAAGGTTTGGGGGAACTCTCAACCCTTTTTGCATCATATTCTTTGTACTTTAAAACTGACATTTTATGATTTCTTACCTTCTCTAAAATTAATTGATGTTGCTGGTTGTCTTATCTGCTTCTTTACTAAGTAGAACAAAAATGCATGATAATGGTGTAATTATTCCCAAACCTGTTTTGTTTTAAATCCTGATCTACTCTCCTCACATACTTCCAAAACATTAGGAACACCTCAGAGGTGTAGCCCCCTCAAGGGTGCTGGAAGATGGTAAAAGCTGAGGGGGCTGAGAATCAAAAGGGCACTTATGAGGGTACAAAGGGCACTTTTTCTATACTTGTTTTTACCATACACAAATAAAAAGTGGAGGGTCTTTAACCCCCCCCCCTGGGTTCCGGCACCTATGAGCCCCCTAAATGCAATAGTCTTCTTTCCTCCAGATACATCATGAGTGGATAGACTGTCTTGGGGCTGTTCCCAAGTTCAGGAAAGATGCAGAGGATGTTGATCGAGGGGTGTAAAAAAACACCAGTATGATAGGCAGTCTTTTTTTCTTTTTTGTTGGTTAATTGTCACTTTTAAAAACTAATTGGAATCAAACTACCAGCTACAACAGCAATCTCTACAGAATGTGACCAGTCGATGTTTTTTTTTTTTTTTTAAACTAGATACTTGCTACGTTTACGTGTGCCTACCTTTTGGTGTCCCGGGATCGAAGCCTATGGACCTGATTGCAGCTCCTTACAGTATACATGGCTGCAGAGTCTGGTCTGTGAGCGCCGTCTCAGTTTACATGTGGCTTTCCGATTGAAATCGGAAGTCTGACCAGGCGCAGTTCACGCAAGCGTAGTGTTACTGTATTCTGTTGCTAGGTGGTACTGTGGTAAAGGTGAGTGAGGTTCCTCTCAGTACATGAGCACTCCAGCTGTGCAATACCGCACTTGCGCACAGTGCAGACTTCAGTCGGGTCCACTGTTTACATTTTGCTCGTAACCCTGCTCCACGGAATAGATTGTTTTGAACTGCATGCTGACGATCGAGGCCGAGTTCTGACCGGATTTAAACTCTGTCGCTGTTTACATGGGACATGCAACCTAGTTATGAAGAATCAATCGCAAGCCTGGAGGAGTCCCAACCCGCTTACAGCCTTCATGTAAACGAGACAACTTTGAGGCCTAAAGGGGTTGACAGTGTCCCTTTAAAGGGGAACAGTCAGCACTAAGAGCGACATACCCAAGTTTAGGGCTTGTCCCAGTTTGCACTTTGTGTGTAAAAACTTATTTATTTTTACTTACTGTTTACTGCAGTATAGTAGATTGTATCTGGGCGATTTTGTTGACTTCAAGCTGACATCTGGTGTAAGCAGAACATCCTGCTCTGATGTCGGTTGCAGGTGATGCTGGAATTTCTGATTACAGCAAATGTCAGCTAGGAAGTGAACAGAATCGGCCAGACACAATCCACGATTCTGCAGTAAACGGAGAAAAGAGTTTTTGCACGCAAAGTGCAAATTGGGACCAGCTCCACACTTGGGTTTGGGGCTCTTTGTGCTGACTGTTCCTCTTTAAAATAAACAAAAACATAAAAAAAACTCTTCCACCCCTCTCTCTCAAGCCATTCTGAGCCCAGTAACAGATGATTCAAACAGGAAAAAAGTTTCTCTCCCACTTTCTCCCTATGTGTGCTCCCTTCCTCCATCTGGAACCTGGTGCTGGATAAATGTTTTAAAAATAACACTCTCTGCGTGTGCCTTCCCTCCAGTCCCTGACCCTTGACCCCACATTCGGCTGTATCACTGTTGGTGGAAGGGAACATCATTGCACAGATGTAAAACACCTATAGCATTTATCACAGTGAGTGCTGTTGCTCGTATAGTCACACCTATGCAGTACCTCTGGACCTATGCAACTGATCCACTGTGATCAGATAGGCAACTCTGCACTCCTCACAGCAATTCACAGAGGTGAACATACACACTCCAAAAGGTCCTGTTTTCAAGCAAATGGCCTCAGTAATACAGCCATATCCCTTCTCTCTGCTTTCGTATTTTTCTTGGTTTTCACACGTAGTTTTCAGCACAGGGTTTTTTTGCTGTTATGTGGAGTTATAAGGCATATTAGCTAATTGCCACAGAAACTTTTTAATCAAATGGGGAAAGTCCTGGTCAGCCAATGCAGCTAAAACAGTCTTGCCTGTAATAGCTGTAGGGCAGTTTGAAATCTAAATGGAGAAATGTTGGTAAAACAAATTTGACATGTGGTAGTTCTTGTTACGATAGTGTTATAAATATTCTTGCACCGGTTCTGTGATACAGGATGGTAGGGTTGCGCTGTGGATCATGGCAATCTGGGTTCTCTTGGTAAGTCCAGGCTGCAAGGAGTGCAAGCCATCAGGGGTAGATCAACCATCTGATCAGCCCCCCCCCCCCACCAAAACCATAGGGAAGTATCCAGTGCATCTGTTTTCTTGGGTGCCTCCAAACGTTAGGCACTCTGAGACGATTCAGACTGGGAATAGGGATTCAGGGACTGACTGGCAGTCGGGGAAGGGTGACGAGATGTTCCTGCATCCCAAAGAAAGGATAAGGAGGAAGGGGTGGGAGAATTATACATCAACTGTTGGCCAGTCGGAGCACTCCCTTTCCCTTTCCGTGAGATAATAATGCCTGTAATTTTATCTGAGAGCTGCACACTCGAGCAGACTAGGTAGACCAGAATGACTTGTTTCTGCTGGCATTTTTGTATGTTCATGTGAGACGCTCTTATACTGTAAAGTGTCTCACAAACAGGTGCCCTGGCAACCAGCATGACTGTTTGGAGATGTCTGCATTTTTATTTTCATCCTTAGGGTATTAGTACTGTTCACCTTTGTTGTGGGTTTGCATACCCTAAGAATGTGTGTAAAACCACTCTTGCAACCATGAAGAGTGATCTCTGAGGATGTAGTAACATACAAACTTTGAAGTCTGGCAGATTATTGCATGGCTGTCTACCCCACACTGTCTCTCACTCTACCCTCCTGGAGTGAAGGAGTGTGCCCCATTTGCTCAAAATCCTCAATAAAAGGAGTTAGTAAATCCGATGTGTGCATTTTCTGTGGATTTTGCTCATCCTGACAGAAGGTAGTCCAAGCACAGATATGAACCGATGGAGGAGTAGGAGTAAGTCCACTCATTTTGCTGAAGCAGGGAGTGTTGTCATCTTAGCAGGTGCAAGGTTTGTGGTCTGCTGAAGGAAGGCTGGCTCCAGCTACAGGAGGAAATTGTGAGGGGAAGGGGATATGTACCTACCTGTAAGAGTGGACGTAAGAAATGGATGTTGCTAGATTAAAGAGCAGCCACAATAGAAAGGGTCTGAGCCTCCCTTTTCTGTTGGGTGATGCTGCCAGATCCGGAGTAAATGAGTTGGTGAAACTTAGTTGGAAAATAAGGTTGGGAGCGGTGGCAGAGGACATCTGAAGTGCCTTCCGTGTTGGGGCTGCCGTTCCTTGTTTAATCTTTTCATGGATGGCAAATGTTCAGTTTGGCTGTTTTGGGAGAGAATGAAGGTTACAGGAAGCTTCCTGAGGGGAGAAAAAAATATTTGATGGCAGGGCTGGACTTCTCTCATGTGGAAGGGGAGAGGGTTCTAGGATAGTGGAAAGGGAAAGAGAACTACGATTGGGGAAAAATAGGGGTGAGCTGGGTGAGGGGATGGGGAACCCAACCCTTCTAGATCATGATGCTTAGATCCTGAGTGACTGTCACCCGAGGTATACCTGGCCCTATAGCAGGGCCACTGATAAGTAATTATGCTGCATGTCAGGGCAGAACAAGATCAATCCTGGAGTGTCATGCGTTAGTAGGGATTTGTGGTCTGTGTATACTCAAGTGCACTTTAACACTGTTTAAAAATGCATATTAGAGACTTGTTCTGCTTTCTCAATAGAGATAGAGGATCCTATTTGCAGTAGAGCCACCAGTGGCACAAAATTGGAGAAACTTTTTTTTTAACAGGGCCCTTAAGGATTCCCCTTTTATAGAAGTGTCAGTGGCTTGGTAGGTTGCACACTTGCCTTTGGACCCTGAAGTTTGGAAGGTTGGTATTCTAGTCCTACACCAGGAGGAATTTGCACCTTATACCAATTTAGCTGCCGTGTCAACACAGATTTTGTGGTTGCTTGCTGTGATCATTCTGCATTAATTCCTGTACGTATCATTTTACATAGCTGTTTGTACATATCTGTGAAATGTCTGTACTTTGTATTTGTGTATCCTCCCATCCCCTACACCTTCCCAGGATGCATCTGGAATACAGCGGTAGTCTGCTCAGTATGCCTTTCCTGGTAAAACTTTTAAATAAATAAATTTGAGCTTCTGCCTAATACAGTACTGATACTAGGAGTTCAGCACTGTGAGTTGAGGTGCCATCCTTCAGATGGGATGATAAACCAAGGCCCCTTCTGCTCATCTGTGGTGTTTGTCCAGGTGGAAGTGAAAGATCCTTGGCACTTACTGTAAGAATGGGGAAACATTCATTCCCTCTGTTAAACGGTTCTTGGTAACCCGCACCCCCCACCAGGACGCACCTGGGACGAGCTTTCACAGCTCAGCGTGCCTTTCCTGTTCAGAAATACAAATGGAAAAAGAACCCATTGCAGATTTCTACTAACTAAAAGTGCTGCAGAAATTAACTGCGTTTTTTTCTTTGGGAACAAAACTACAGTGCTAATCATTTTTTCCCCCTCTCATTTCACTCGCATCAGGTTATGCTTTCTCAGAGGAGTAGTCTCTGGTGAGCCAATCTGTTCCACTTACAAGTCCCCGAACATCTCCTGGGAAACCTTTAACAAAAAAAAAAAATTGTGTGCAATGCATTTCAATTTGCATTTCATATCGTTTGTTTACTCCCCCTTTTTCTTTACAACTCCACACATTACAACAGAAACTGGATCACTGTCCCCTAATTGACAGCTTGGTTTACTTTACTTTCCCAACCTCGGATAGGAGCTCACTACCCTGGGTTGTGACATCCTACCATGCCCCGTACTTTATAGCATTCAATCCCGGGGCTCACACACACTCCTTTTCTCCATCCACCTTCTCTACATCTAGCTTTACCAACTCCTTTCTGTGCACCGTGCCCTCCTAGCCTTTCTCCCCCTACTTCCCTCCCTCTCTTCCCCCCTACCTTCACCTCTACCTGGTGTATATTTTTATTTTTATTTTTTCTTCGTTACTTCCTCCTGCAACCTTAGATAACCTGCTTTATCTTCCTATAGACACTTCTATGTATGTAAATACCGTGTAATCTGTACAATATCTGTATAATTCTATGTACATATGAACTTCTTTTTCTTCCTCTCTGTAAAGAGTATTATCTGTATTGCCTTGTAAATACCTGTGTTGACCTGTATATACAATTGTTCATGCTCCACCCAGGTCCATCTTGCAAATGAGCTTCTGCTCAACGATGAACGCCTGGTTAAATAAAGACTTGATTGATTGATTGATTGATTGACTTGGTTGATATGGACAAAAGAGAGCCGAAGCCCATCAGGATTGTCCCCAACACCTTGTGGGTCATGTTCCTAAATCTGATTTAATTGTAACCATTTATCTAGGCCTTTTTTTAAAGGCAGAGAAGGTGTTAATGTCTACAAGTTCTTGTGGGAGCCTATTCCAAAGTCTTGGTGCTCTTACTGTATAGAAATTCAGCATCTTATTAGTTTTAGCCTTACTTAATTCAGTTTGTTTATTATGAAGTCTGGGTACTATCTTTCTCTGGGTGAAGGCTAGTCCACATTGCTGCATCTGTTGAGGCAAGTGATGGATTTTGAATAAAAAAAAGGAGATTGCCCCTACACCTTCTAGTATGTAAGAAATGAAGTCCTGTAGCCTGAAGTCTATCAGAATAGCTTTTAGATGCCAGGTGGGGCACCGTCTTTGTTGCCGTCTTATGTATTTGTTCAATCCTATTTATATCCTTTATAAGATATGTACTCCAGAAAGGAGACCCATAATCAGAATAAGCTCTAATATGTGTCCTATATAGTGGAATAATGCATTCTTCCGTCTTTGAGATGAAGGTGCGATTTATGCCCCTGAGAAGCATGTTTGATAATTTGGCCACTTTCGTGCACTGGTCAGTTGAAGATAATTTATTATTAATCATCACACCCAGATCTCTCTCACAATGAGATGATTTCAGGGGAATATTGTTTAGGTTATAAATCTATATTGGGTTATTCCTACCAAAATGCATGACAATGCATTTATCTATATTAAAGGACATACCATTAGAAAGAGCCCATTGTTCTATGATATGCAGATCATTAGCAAGTGCAGTCCTATTTGTGGACCAATCAACCCTCCCCCTAACTTTGTGTCATCAGCAAATTTGGATAGTATGTTACATGTGCCTATCACTGATGAAGATGTTGAAAGATATTGAGCTGACCTCATAATCATACTAGCATACTGTGAAGTCAGCAGATTAGGCCCTATGGTCTATCAAGTCTGCTCGATAATCAGTGCCTTCCCAGGGCACCGTTATTTGCCCCTCCCCCTCCCTCCCTCCCTGTAGGGTCCCCACCCCAGTGAGACTCTGGTGCACCCTCCCCTACTTGTGGGCACAACTGCTAGTCCACAACCTACTTGACAGTGTTCCCGGAACTGCTAATTTCTACATCACTTATTTCTCGCACTAATTGCCTAGCTACCACCTTGTATAGGCCAATGACACTATCTCATGTAAAAGTACACTGTCATTACAACCTGTCTGTACAAATTTTTTGCACTGTAATTATGTAACGATGTATTCTATGAAATTATGCAACTCTGTTTGTCCATGGAATTATGTAACCCTGTGATTGTCTCTATTCTCTGATGAGGAGCCTTTGGAAATGAGTCCATGACTCAAAGGATTGTAATTCCGATATGTACAAATAAATAAAATAAATACCTGTCCCAGCCTTGCTTGAACCCCTCCACAGTTGCAGCAGCCACCAACTCCCCTGGCAGCACATTCCAGGGCTCCACCACCCTCTCAGTGAAGTAGCATCTCCTAGTTCTCCCCCTTAGTCTCCCCCATTCAGCTTCATTGAGTGACCCCTGGTGGCCCCCACCTCCCTAGGCTGAAGCACCCCCTCATGACTTACCCTGATTATTCCTTTGAGATATTTGAAGACCTGTATCTCATCTCCCTGTTCCTTCTCTCCTCCAGCAAGCACAGGTTGAGCTCCTCCAGTCTCTCCTCATAGGGCCTTTCCCCTAGTCCCAGTATCATCCTGGTCGCCCTGCTCTGGACCCTTTCCAGAAGAGTATGTCCCTCTTCAAGTAGAGACGCCAAAACTGCACGCAGTATTCAAGGTGTGGTCTAACCAGGCAATTGTACAGCGGAAGGAGCACCTCTCAACTCCTTGAGGTTATCCCCCTTTCTCTGCGCCCTAGCATTTTATTTGCTTAGGCTGCAGCCCTTCTACACTGCTCTGAGTTATTCATTTTGGCATCCACCACCACCCTGAGGTCCTCCTTCTCCCTTAAAAACCTGCAGTGCCTCCCCCCCAATGTGTATACGTGAGCCGGGTTTTTGGCCCCCAGGTGCAGAACCCTGCATTTCCCAGCATTAGACTTTAGCTTCCATGATCTTGACCACCTCTCCAGAGTCTCCAGGTCCTCCTGGAGAGCCAGCTTCCCCTTCTCCCCTTCCACCATCGCCCACAGCTTCGAGCCATCGGCAAAGAGGCTCATCCTGCTCCTGATGCCGCTTCTGATGTCTGAGATATAGGGGTTAAACGGGAGTGGGCCCAGTATGACCCCTGAGAGACCCCACTAATGACTTTCCTAGAGGATGAGACCTCCCCCTCCCCCTACCCTCACCTTCTGTAAGTGCCCCGCTTGCTAGTTTCCTATCCACCTGACCATGTGCCCCCCCCTCACCCCCATATCCTCTCGCTTCCCCAGTAGCCCGGGATGTGGCACAGTCAGAATGCCCTGCTGAAGTCCAGAAAGAGGATATTCACTGGCCTGCCCTGATTCAGCGCCCTCATCACCCCTTCATAGAACTCCACCAGGTTGGTCTGACACGATCCCTGCTTGTGACATCATGCTGTGTTGCTGTGGAGATGATTATGTAAGCAGTAACCCACCACAGGGTGTGGGGCTACTGGGGATTGATCAACACCCTGGGTGCATTGTGAGGCATGAGGGTAAAGACCAAGTGTCCTCACAGCACCCAGGGTGTTGATTTGATCCCGAGTAACCCCACACCCTGGAGTGGGTTAGTGCATTTATAACATGGGCTCGAACGAGTTTCAAAAATGTTATTTCGTTTTTGCAAAATGTAGAAAAGTTTCTCATTTCAGTGTGGTATCCTTCCACTGAAATTGACAGAGAATAAAGTAGTCCCTGCAACAATTCTGTTCTGTTACATTATTTTTTTTTTCAATTTTATACACTTTTGTTACTTCACTTGTACTAACAAAAGTTTTTGAGACACAGTTGTTCGAGCCCATGTTGTAAGCAGCATAATGCCTTGCTCTCTGCTACCTCTGCAGACCGGCCTGCACTTCTTACTCCACTCCCTGATCCCATTGTTCCTACCAGCTACCGCTACTGCCGGTCGGCCCAAAGTCACCTTGGCGAGGTCACTCTCCACTGTGCTGCTGCTTCCGCACTGACTTACTCCCTCCAGCAATGAGCCTCCTTCATTACGCTCTCCACAGTGTTGTCCGCTCCCCTGTTCCCCATTCCAGGAAGGCGCTCTGTCTTCCCTGCTGTCTGCTCCCAGTGGCCCAAACCTCTCACCTGTTGTGTGGCACCTCAGCCCTCTCCTCCCGCTCTCACCAACTGGCCAGGACAGGAGTCTCGTCTACCTACCAGACAACAGCTGCCCACTGTATTACTTACTCACCCAGCAAAGAGCCTCCTTTATGTTGCTCTCCGCAGCGCTGTCCGCTCCTGTGTTCCCTATTCCAGGGTGAAATACTTGCTGCCCGCTGCCTCCAATGATGAGCACCATTCATGTCACTCTCTGCGGCGCTGCCTGTTCCCCTTTTCCCTGTTCCATGGCCACATACTGTCTGTTCGCTCTGGGATCCAGAGATGTTCCTCCTCCACGATCCATCTGGGTGGGTGGGCAGTCCTCCTGCTCTGTAGGACATTCCTCCCAGGGGGAACACTGATCGCTGCCTCCTACACGATACATCTGTGTGGCTGAGTGGGCATTACTCGGGCACGTCCTGTCAGCTCCCCACACTCAAACAAGTTCCGACAGCTAGAACCTACTCGCTCTAGCTGTGGGTATACCAGGGATTATGGAATGGGCATCGTAAAATAGGAGCTCTGATTGGCCGCTAGGGATGTGATATTCAGTCTGATGCACAGGAAAAAGGTCCAACACTGGGCAGTGGGCATTGATATAGGTGATGCTGGCCACTCAGAACCTTAACAAAACAAAGCGCAGCCATCTTGTTTGTGCCATAAGTGGTGCAGCCAAACTGTAACAAATAAAACAAATACCTCTGACCTCCTGTTCAGATTGCCCCAGTGTTTGAATATTTTGATTTTAATAAAATCCTTCTTCCTGTAGATGTAGCATGAAATTAACTGCACACACCTGGTTCCTCGGGGGCAGGAACAACCCGTAGTCTGTACACCAGCCCACCCGCTCCTGTATCTCTCTCTTCGAGCCCACCCGTTCACTCACTATTGAAATTCTTATTTTTATTTCTAAAGTACAGCCACGATGTCTCTCCCAACCTGCCTGCTCATTCATCTATTTTTTTTTTTTTAAACGGAACAACCGCGATCTCTCTACCAGCCCGCCTGCTCCTCTATCTCTATGCGTGACCGCCTGCTCGCTCTGTCGGTCTCTTTCTCTACCAGCCGCCCACTCGCTTTTAAAGTTTGAACTTTTAATTATAAAAACAACCAAAAAAAAAACGATTTACCTTTTTGTCTCCACACAGCATTTGGGGCAGGTGAATGCTGCCATGACAACCAGACCAAAAGTACAGAAGCTTTCTAGGACAAAATTCCTTAAGTGCAAAAAAAATAAACATGACACTTAGGCGGAGGAACTGTTTTATTAAAAATGACACAAACGTGCATGGTTTTTCTTACTTTAAATTCGAAATGTAGCCTACCAAATGTAGTTGCACTAAAGATTGCCATTTTATAAGCGCAATAAGCCACTCCAGGGTGTGTGTTAGACAATTTAACACATGGCTAGGAGGCTGGAAGCACTTGGCCGGTGGCCTCGTGCCTCACTACGCCTCCTAGCCGTGTGTTAAAGTGCCTAACACACACCCTGTCGTGACTTATTGCTTACTTAATGTATACCTCTTGTGATGCTTCTCCTCCAATCAGAAACATCACAGGTAGAGCCCATGTTACAAAATGTCATAAACTGAAGACACTGTTATCCGTCATAGATAATCAGCCAGAGCAGAGGAAGTTTCATAGCCAGTCATCCTGTTTTCAGCTTAGCGTGCACACTGAAGAAAAATGAGTGAAATATAAGCTGTTGTGTATTAAGAACATTGTTTTCCAGTGTTTCACTCAGACATTAGTCTCTTAAAGGCAGGAACCATGGACTTCACGTGCATGTGATCTTAGTTTTTCTTGAAAACAGCTCATTCTATGATCAGTGGAACTTTACTGGAAAACCTAAGCCAAACACTGGAGTAATCACAATGAAATTAATACATCACTTATGAGGTTACCAAAAGCAAATAAACAATGTAATTACTAAAGAGCTGAGGAAGCCTTCACACCTCAACAGCCTCATGGAAGCTTTTTTTGCTACTTCAGACTTTTCAGTGATTACTGCTGCATACCTATTAGTTCAGAATGTCCTCCTGCGCTTTGAGTGCAGTTACTGAGTGAGCTCTGGGGGAAACAAAGTTTTAGTCACTTACTGCAGATAGCTGTATACGAGATAAAGAATACAGTAAATTGCAGTATTTTTTATTAGCCACAATTAATTTGTGTTAGCCTTACTTGATTTTTGTTTGTTGGTGTCTACTATAAATTTATTTAGCACTCACCCAATTACCGGAGGAATTAGATGAACTAGCCACAACTGCTGTCGTTTTTGTGAGCAGGGATGTCAAAACATTCTAGACTAAGGGCTGTGCAGCATCTGTCCAAGTCAGCAGGACTCTGCTGGTAGCATCTTACCTCTCAAATGGAAGGGCACAGGTTCAAGTCCCACACCAGGATTTGGGCTCATTTTTGTGCTAACAGTTTAGGGGGTGCTACATAATTGGAAGGGTTACCATCAAAACAGCGCCCTCTCTGGTGGTTGTCTGGGTGGATATGAAAGGCGCCAAGGCACTATTGGACAAGGGATAACCGGGGTTGTTGACCAGCATTCCAAAAAGATGCCGTATCAAATTGTACATGGTGCCGTAGCATGCACTGTAAATTTCCTTTTTAGCTATTACGTCCTCTGTGACATGAAATATGAACATTGAGTTTCTTATCTTCTTTTGTTCTAGAAGCCCTTCAGAGGCCAATCGTATCAGACTTTGAGCCACAGGGTCTGAGTGAGGCAGCCCGTTGGAACTCCAAGGAGAACCTTTTAGCCGGACCCAGTGAGAATGACCCCAACCTCTTTGTTGCACTGTATGATTTTGTTGCCAGTGGGGACAATACACTCAGTATAACCAAAGGTAAGATATCGTTTCTGTAACAGTGCAAAAAAAAAAAAAAGGTTCTGAGCATCTGCTAACCTCATGGTAGTAAGGGTCAAATAATGCACCAGTATTTTAACCTCAACCATCAAAATGCCATTCCAGTGTGTTCTGTTCATATAATCCATGGTTGTGTGTATGGCAATAGTGCAATAACCACATGCGCTATTGGGTTGCTTATGAGGCATGAGGCGCAGCTGAGGGCTTTCAGCTGCCCAGGAATAGCGATTATTGTAGCTTTGCCATACAGCTGGACTGGATTATTCCACTGTTATAAAATGGCAAAAAAAATAAAATAATAAAATCTAGAAATTTAATTGACTGAGATGTCACCCGACTGTGCACTAAATCTCTGTAAATGCACAGTCAGGTGCTGAATCTCATTTTTCTCCACAAAAGACCTACTGAGAGCCATTTTTTAAGAGTAATAAGCCCCTCCAGGGTGTGCATCATATAATTTTAATGCACTTCCAAAGGGCATAAGGACACCCAGCCTTCAGCCTTGTGCCTTATTACGCCCCCATGGCATGCATTAAAATCTATAATGCACATCCTGTTTTGGCTTATTACTTACATAACATTTAGAAATATAAATACTGTAAGTCATTTTCCTTTAGTGAGAACCTTTAGTGGATCCTTTGAAAACCACAAGGCAGGGGTCACAGACTACTCAGAATAATTGTTTTTTTTTTTTTGTGTGTGTGCATCTATTTTTATACATGTTTAGTGGATTTTTGAATGCAGTAGCCACTTGCTAGTAGCAGAGAAACTTATTTAGAAATGTTTGTATTGCAATTGATGTGCTAAACAACTTGATTTCAGAAGTTGTTGGGAGAGAATAGTTGTACTTTCTAACAAGTGATAGTACTACGTAAACAGCTTTGTGCTGAAATCAATGGAAATGTGTTTCCTTTTGGGGGAGGGGTTGGCTAGGTGGGGTTACAGTGAGGAATCTTGGGGACATTTTATCACAAGAATTTAATATTTGTGCTCACACAAAGCCAGTACATTACAGGATGTTTCATCTTTTCTGAGGGAGTACATGGATTGACGTGACAGAGATATGCACAGTTCCCATGAAAGCCTCTTAGACAAGAGGCAGGCAAGGAATTTGATCTTGTATAGCTCCTCTAAACCACTCTGTGTACCAAACTGCTTCACAAGTCCGAAACAGCTGCATTAGCAGTGAGGCAGGCACAGGGAAACTGAGAGAGACAGAGGGAGGCTAAGGACATTCCCTGGTGTTCCTTCAGCTCATGTCAGATGTTCTAATTTCAAACCCCAGGAAATCTTATTGTATTCTGACATATACAGTATGGTCTCACCATAGGACTGCCCTGGAGCCAAAACGGTTAATAGAGCCTATGCTAATGATGGAATGCTAGGCTGGAGCTCGGTTTTCAAACTGCTGTTCCTGGAATGCATCCTGCAATCGTCAGATTCTTTACTCCGCTTGCCTAAGTGAGACACCTTGGAGAGCTTTCCTTCATCTTTATTGAAGATACTATTTTCTCGATTTTTTTTTTTTTTTTTTTTTTTTTTTTTTTAAGTACAGATTATTTCTTTTAATTTTTAAAGCACTGTCCTTGGTATTACAGGTAAATTAGTGTAGATTTAGTGATGTTTTGGTAAGTTTTTCGGTTCCTTGTCGGTTCTTCACAACCAGGAAGAAACCAAACTTTTGTTTATATTTTCTTACGTAAATATCTTAAAAAATTAACAAGGAGCAGGTAAACTTTGGCACTCACGCTTGGACACAGACACCAGCCAGATGGATAAAGTACTTAAAGTCCTTTAATTTGAAGATTCAGCCACCCCACACCATAAAAACATGTAGGCCAGGAATGTCTCAATGTTTCACGTAGGCGCCATGTGCTTTGTCAAGAGAATGATGTACCATACACCTTAACCTCTTAAATAGTGATATAACACACAGGTTCAACATATGATTCTGAACATCACAAGCAAGTCAATTAACATAATATAAAACATACATTTCAAAGATATATAAATATTACATAGGTACAAAGATATATAGTTGCATGTTTTTATGCTGATAGTACCAAAATAAATATATACCTTGGTCACACCAATAAATAGTTGCTAAAAATTGTTTAATTTTATTTGCACTAATTAATGCACACTAAAGTGCTAAGGAAGCAGTATTACAAATGGTGCTGCAATTCTATCTTGTCATTTAATCCTGGATAGCTAGTGGCTTGCAACCTAAATATCCAGTAATTTTCTTTACAAGCTAAAATATTATTGCTGTCCCCACCACGTGGTCCTGTTTTTGCTTTATCTATTCCAGTAAATAACCAAGAATGTTGCTCATGAGCTGACACTGCACAAACATGATTTGCTGTTGCATACTCCAAATTCCTGTTAACTGCTGCTCTTATGTGTTCCCTCACCCGCTACTTGAATTTCATTTTCCCCACATAAAAAACTCCAAATTTGCTTGTTGCCAAGTACATTATATGCAAGTGTCACAATTAATAAAACGCTTTATTGTCTTACCATCTACTGGATTCAAAAATCTTTTTCTGCACAGATATTTTTGTAATATTTACATCTCTGACACTTAATTTAAAACATCCTTTTGGTAAGGAAGGGGGTTGTTGAAACACTAGCCAAACTAGGCACTACGTTTACACTCTTAAAAGGAGGCTGGTAGCTATGTGTGAGTTTATCATCCACATTCCTTATATAGTATAGCAGTATAGCGCAGTGGTTTAAGGCTGTGAGCTGCAAACCTGGAGACCTGGGTTTGAATCCCATTGTCCCTACTTGTATACTGTGTGACCCTGAGCAAGTCACTTAACTTCCTTATGCTCCTAGGTCGCACCTGGAATCAAGCTTTGGCTTAGTGTGCCTTTCCTGGTTAAACAATTTCCCCTTCCTTTCATAAACCATACGTGGAGGCTTGGATATATATGGTTCTAGTTTGGCTTCGGTTTGCAGAATGGGCCAATGTTGTCTCAGAAAATGTTCTATCTTACTAGACTCAGTATATACTTTGTTACAAAACTGAGTCGCTTTGAATCAACTGCAGTAAAATGTCTTTCTGCTAATGAACTCTCTCTGGAAGTTGACGCATATTCCCTGGCCTGCAAAACATCAAATTAGATGTCTAGATTTTGTCTTGTTTTGGTAACTTTTTCAGTTCCTTGCTGGTTCTTCACAACCAGGAAGAAACCAAATTTATGTTTATATTTTCTTAGGCAAATATCTTAAAATATCGACTTCTCTGGGCCGGTTTCTGATTTACATTCTAGGAACTGAGGTAACTCTTGGTTCTCGCATTGGCCGCTGAACCGACTGCAAAAAAAAAAAAAAAAGAGGTCTTTGTTTACAAGTGTGTGTATTTGACTCAGAGAAACAGAGTTCAAGGTTTTTTTTATGTTATGTCACAGACCAAGAAAAGAACTGGCCCTACGGGTTTTCAGCATTGCCCAGAGTGTGGTGAACCATTTGCTAAAGCTGATTCCCCACCTAATTTATATTTTTTGCCTAGGATTTGACCACCCGATTGCAGTTTGTGAAATTTGTAAAAACTTTCCCCAGTCAACGCTAGACAGGCGATTGAACCGAGTGAGGGAAAAGATGTCCGATAAGGTTGCTGACCCGGCCTCGGATAAACAGACTCCTCTTCACTCTAAAGAAAAACCCAAGGAACCGGACGAACAGCCCTCTGACAAGGGTGAAGGCTCCCTGGGAAGAAAGCAAACTGCAGAGACTGCCACTGAACCGGCAACATCTGCTAAAAAGAAGAAGGAAAAGCCCTCAGGGAAGGAACTGCAACCGACAAATCCGCCGGTTCCTACCGCTGAGGAGATTGCTAATGCCATCAGGATAATGCAGTTGTTGCAAACTGGTACCTCGGTTCCGGGACCCGGTTCACATCATCCATTGGTTCAAACCGCAGGTCCCTCCTCAGTTCGCGGTTCCTTTGAAAATTGCCCTATCTACGGTGATGAGGATTTTGGGGAGCTCCCTGAACCAGATTTTTCCCTTGATCCTCAACGCCTGGACTCCCCTGGTAAGGGACCTGAGGATTTTACCTCACATTTTGCTTTCATGAAGCAGATGGCTCAGACTGTGTCCCTCTCTGCTCAGGAATCTACAGAGGAGGAACCAGATTACATGGAAATTATGGATGTACCAGCAACTAAGAGGTTGCTGCTACCCATCCATAAGTCACTAGAGTTCTGCAGACCCCCACTTCCATTCTCCGGTGGACAAGATGGATAAGAAATATTGGGTGGCCAAGGCTGGAACTGAGTTCCTTCTTGGACATTCCAGTCATGAAGGGGTGGTGCAGGCTGCTTTATGTGATAAGAAAGGCATTCTTCTGGCATCACACCCAGCTGATAACGATTCTAGGAAAATGGATTCTGTGGCCAAGAAGTCTTACTTGGGTTCCTCTCTGGCCATTAGGCAGGCAGGCCACGTACATGGCTTATGTTTCCAGGTACCAGGAAAGTCTCTGGAATATGGTTTTGGAGATTGCTAAGGCCTGCCCTGCTCCCATGGCATCTGATCTAGCTAAGGCTGTGAAAAGGGGAATAGAGGCTTCCAAGTACCAGTTTCAGATGGCAGTGGATGCCAGTGACATTGAGCCAGACTGATGGCAACTTCAGTGTCCCTACAGAGATTTGCTTGGCTAAGAGCCACTAATCTATCCCAGGACACCCAAGCAAAAGCCTTGGATTTTCCTTGTGAGCCCACATCCCTCTTTGGTGAGCAAACAGAGGCCTACATGAAAAAGATGAATGAGTACAAGGTGACTTACAAGAGTGCTGCTTCTAAGAAAAAGGCAGCAACACCTCAGAAGTACCAGAGTAAAGGGGGTAGGGGTAGAACCCACTACAGACCTTTCTTCCAGACTCAGGCTCTTCCAGCCTATCAGCCACAGAGAGGGTACTTAAGGGGCAGAAGGGGCAGCAGTCAAGCTGGCCTCAGTTCCAGGCCAAGTGCACAAGCAAAGCAAACCCCCCGAGGGGTCTGCCAAGGTCTCCTCCCCATTCCAAGTAGGAGGCAGGCTGGCTCACTACCTCCAGGCTTGGTAATCCATCACCATAGACAAGTGGGTCCTGGAGGTAGTGAGCCAGGGTCTTGGCGCTAAGCTTCAAGGTCTTACCCAGGCTGCGGACAAGAGTTTTCAGACCTGTCACCCCATCAGAAGCAGTTCTATTGGAGGCGGAAATAGCAAAACTCCTTCAGGAGAAGGCAGTGTAGCTTGTTCACTTGGCCCAAAAGGGAAAGGGACTCTACACAAGATACTGCTTCACTCTAAAGAAAACGGGAGTGGCTACCCATACTGGATCTCAGACATTTAAACAGTCATTTGACAAAGCCAAAGTTCAAAATGGTTACTCTGGCTACCATTCTTCCTGTACTCAGGTAAGGAGATTGGCTGGCATCCCTGGACTTAAAGGATGCTTACTTCCACATTCATATCAGGCAATCCCACAGAAAGTACCTCAGGTTCAGATTGCCATCAGGCCATTACCAGTTCGGAGCCATGCCTTTCGGCCTGATTTCTGCTCCAAGAGTGTTTACAAAGTGCCTAGCGGTAGTGGTAGCACACTTTCGGAGGCAGGGAGTTAGTCTTCCCATACTTGGACGACTGGCTAGTGTTAGGCCAGTCCCCCCAGCAGATCAAAGATGTACTGACCACCACTCAGGGGTACCCTGCAGTCCTTAGGCTTCCTGGTAAACCAAAAGAAGTCCGTGCTGAGACCAGTTCAGCTCCTGGAATTTACAGGAGCAGAATTGGACACAGTAAGAGGAAAGGCATGCCTCCCTCTGTGCCGCTTACAGTAGGTGCAGAATACTGTGCCCAGGTTGTTAACTGGGTTGTCTCGATCCAGCCATATTAATCATGTGCTGTGCAAACTGCACTGGCTACCAGTTCAGTGGCAGATCACCTTTATGGTCGGCTTTCTGACCTATAAAGCCCCACACGGACAGGGTCCGAGCTACCTGCAAGAGCTCCTTCATCCCTACTGCCCTCTTCGACCGCTCCACTCCACCAATGAGGGATTGCCAGAGGTTCCCAGGGTTCGGTTGAAGTCATCTGGGGCTCATACATTTGAATTTGTGGCCCCTACCCTATGGAACTCTCTACCTTGCCGGATACGAGACTGCCAGACTGTGGAGGGCTTTAAAACTGCTCTAAAGACTTATCTGTTTGCACTTGCTTTTCTTGATTGTACTTATTGATTGAGTTCTGTTTGTGGATTTTATGGCTTATTCTCTATTATTTATTTTAATGTACAGGTGCTATGATCTTTTGGAATAGCGCCTTTTTAAAAATAAATCAAATTGAATATATTAGGTTGTCATAGGGTCTGTGCTGCCATGGATCATTTCCTTCAGCTACAGTAAATTGGATAGGTGGATGCTACACTTCCACAATCTGCACTGCCAGTCTGTACTGGTCTCTGGAAGGGACAAAAGGAGAGCGCATGTAGTGTAATGAGAGGCAGAGAGACAGTGAGAGTGAGAGAGATTAAATGAGGACTCCATGCCCCCCTGCCTGTGAATACAAAGCTACTTTATGCAGAGTCCCGATCATTTGGAAGGCTGAAAGTATAGGTTCTTCAGCCGGCCCGCCAGCACAGCGGCAGGGCATCCACTCACGATGCCGATGACCCAGGTTCGGGAACAGACCTGGGAGTTGCAGAGCTGGCCGGGGAAGAGAAGGATTGAGTGCCGTCTGGCAGCTGTCCTTCCCAGGATTGAGTGCTATCTGGTAACTCTCCTCTGGGGGGGGGGTGCGAGCCTTCGGTATGTTCACGGCCCCTGGCAGAGGCTGGGGAGCTGCAGGTACCGAGGCCACACATTACAGGAGGCGGGACAGACGTCGGGTATGCCCATTGACATCATTGCACATCCCACCTCCGGGAAACGTCAGCATTCAGAAAAATCCAGCCCGTGGGTGACACTCCTGCTTCCTGCCACTCCTGCCGTGATTAAGGTCCGCTGGGGGTGTATAGCAGGTTAAAGACTGTGTGTTCAGGGAGGTGGTGCCTGCGGGGGTAAGCCTGGGCTGAGGGGTGGCAAGCGGGGACAGGGGCAGAGGTGGTGGGGGTACTGGGTGCCCCCCCACCCAAAAAAAAAAGTATAGGTTCTTCAACCTGTTAGCATTTTCTGTGCAGTTTAAAGCGTACAGTCATATGACCATTTACATTTATTTATTTCAAATTGGTGAGTGGGAATGGCACACTGAACCACGGTACATTTCTAGGTGTAGCCAGGGATGGGAGGAAGGGGGAGTACGACAAAAACTACTAACATCTGATAATAAAGTCCTTACACGTGGCAGCAGGTCATAGATATCCGGAGCACTAATAAGACAGAGGTCCATTTGGCTTGCAAATTGTGCCTAATAATACTCTGTTGTATTATTTGTACGAACATATCTGTCCAGGGAATGTTTAAAGTCCGTCATTGTCTTGCTTCCCACCACTTCGATTGGCAGTCCATTCCAAATACCCACCACTCTTACAGAGAACCAATGTTTTCCAGCTCGGGTATTACAACGTGCTCCTTTTAGCTGTAACGGATGAGCACATGTGTTATATATCTGATCTCTAAATTCTAAGCCAAGTAATTCCCATAGTCCGTGATCTGACAGAGACCTGTAAACCAGGTCAATTGAGATCAGATACAAACAGTACTTTACCACTTGTAAATGGAAGAAATACAGTAACGAAAAATATAATAAATAGCAATACTCCAAATAAAATGGAGATTCTGTTTTTCGATGTTAATTGTTCACAGTTCTGGTACATGTTTATGCAACATTTTTGTGTTTTATGTAATTAATTAACAAGAGTGATAAAAGTAAGGTACAACAATGATGCTTCTTAGGAACTGAAGCACCATAGTACTGTTTAATACCGACTGTGCCAAGAACGGCATTTGTAATTGGTCACTAACTAAGCCAGTTTCAGGCATGCACTCAACAGCAGTACACAGTCACTGTTCAAGGAAGCCTTACTGATAGGCATCCCCCACCTGCTCCATTTTAACCGATTGCCCAAAAAAATGTCCACTGGTATTTTTAGGGCTTTATCAGTTAAAACCAAAACCCAGAATCCCTATACATAACTATCATCTATATGTAGAGAAATGCATCAGAACTGCAGTATTTACAGAGTGTTCTCTATGGCAAGCATCAGTTAGTTCTATGCAACATTAATAACATAAAATATAAAACCTATTTACATCTATGAAACTGAGTAGAATTGTGCAGGCATTTAAAACAACTGCTTAACTTGTCATGCTCATGGGGAGTAGAGAATGATTGCTTTGGACTGTAGTTTGAAGTTCATCAGGATGCTTGGCCAGGCTAATCTCTGCTGGCTGATTTGACGCAGCTTGGGACCAGTAGAAAAGAGACATGCTTGTCTGTGGAAAGCGGCCACCTTGATATCTGAAGGAATCTTGGTTTACTATTCCGTCGGTTTATATAGCTCTCCATCAAGGACATCTCCACCGTTGGGCCACACCTTTGGAACTGTAAGACACTGGCGTCAGGACCATTCGGAAGAGTTTGCTAGCCAGGGGCCACCCACAATGATGTCATCATCGCTATCTATATGACGTGGGTGTCCTCAACATTTCTTGGTTCTTTCTCCTGCCGTTGATAATCCTTGTCAGACCTGCTGAGAAACAACAGTGACATGGCCATTGCTGTTGTTTTTTTTTAAAGTTCTGATTGTATATTTTTTCATTGTCCTCTCTCTATGTCGCCAACGAACAGAGAACCCTTGTTTCGATACTGTTTGTGCGACTACAAAATCTACAAAGAAAAAAACATATACTTTAACTAAGCACTTCAGTCTGGACATCATCTCTCACATACGTGCTGACTTTGGACTTGCGGTACTGCAGGGTCTTCTGTCCTGATCACATATCAGACTGTACCATCCTCCCTGGGTGTTTTGTTTTGCTTGGGAATTATTCCAAAGGTGTGGCCCAATGAAGGAGATTACCTCAGTGAAGATAGAACAGTTACATAATGGTTCAGAAGAACGTGTCATGTCCAATGTGCATATTGTAAAGTCACTAGGTGACTTCTTATAATCCCTGTAAACTTAAAGTATAACTATAAGCACTTGTGTTCTCTCAAAAAAAATCCTAGGTTCTGGAGTAATTTTATAATGAATTATGAAACCCAGTGTAGACTTCAGTCTTACTACCTGTAATTGTAATGATACCTCCTTTTTAATTATTTTGTTGTTGACAGCAGATAAACTTTCTGAATGTTCTTTGTACTGTGATGTATGTCTGAGTATTATAAGTGTGTAAAGGAGAACTGTTTCGTTAGTCTTGCCTGAGGGTGATGAAACAGAGTATGCAGTAATGTACAATTGTTTCTTTTGTAACTTCTGTAACACTATTCAGGAGGCCATTGTAAATTAGCTTTTGCTCAATTGGCCATTTGTCAGCTATTTCTTGTTTTAACAAACCACTTGTATTGTAACTTGTAACAGCAGATCTTCAAGAGAATCTCCTCTATTACGCCATAGCGTACCTTCCCTCCTTACCCTTTTTTATGAGGGATAAACCAGATGCTGTGCCTAAGGCCTTGTTCCACACATTCTGTTTCTAGTCCCATATCTCCTTGTTTGCCTGGTACTGGTTTTGGTCTCCTGGTTCCTCACAGTAAGAGACCCTCCAAGGTTTATCTTTGGCGGGGAACTAAAGAGTGTTGGGGTCGCCCAAGTTAAAGGAGTAGTCCACCCAGAATTTGCAAAAACATATGTTGCGCAGAGTGTTTTGATTTGTGTGTGAAGGCCATGTGTTCTTCCCTCTGTGTGCTATTAGGAGTTTTTCCTAAATTAACCTGCTAGCTTTATGGTAGTTTTACGGCCCCTGGTGCTCTCCATCTGAACTAACTTTATTGCATTCCTTGTTCCCACAGTGCATCCTGTCTCATGTGACAGTGATGTAGCCGAGACCATAGATTTAGCACACACATGCCAAACAAACCTAACTATCTTGGAAACTTTACACGCTACACACAAATTACCAGCAGCAAAATTGTTCAGGACAAAAAGGCCTTTACAATGAAGGTAGTCACTAAGCTAAACTCTGTATAGTTTTTAAAATACAGCCATCTCTATTGTTGTGAACTGATTGTAAAGCAGTGCTTTCTGATGAATCTATAATCTCAGCTACATCACTGTCACATGAGACAGGATGCATTGTAGGAACAAGGAATGCAGTACAGTTATCTCAGATGGAGATCCCCAGGGGTCGTAAAACTACCATAAAACTAGCAAGCTAATTTAAGAAAAACTTCTAATAGCAGACAGAGGGAATAACACACCAGGACTTCACACACAAATCAAAACACACTGCAAAACATATATTTTTGCAAATTCTGGGTGGACTACTCCTTTAAAAAGATGATGATGCTGTATGTCACTCTGAGTGACCCCTGGCCAGTAAACATTTTTGAGTGGTTCTGACGCTGACGGCTTACAGTTTCAAAGGTGTGGCCCAGTGGAAAAGATTCTCTCAAAGATCTGCTGCTACGCTAGGCTCATACGTTACTGTTCTTTGAATTGTGACGTGTGATAGAAGTCCATAGCACGAAAATGCTTCAAGGTACCTAGTAACATTTGCAGATAATTATGCATTTTCCGGGTAGTCTGCTGAGTGTTTACAAGATAACTGAGTGCTGTTGGAGCTCCTTAGAAGGTATCTCCCTCCATTGAGCCATATCATGGAACTGTAAGCCATCGGTGTTAGGACCACCCAGAAACATGTTGGTCTGTGGCTGCTGAATGCCATCGAACATTTGCTAGTATTTTGCTTTCGCTGCATACTTACTTCTGTTTGCTGTTTTATACTTTAACTTTTTGTGCCTCGAATGGAAAAGAAACCATTGTTCTGATATTGCTGTTGTGGCGATGTTTACATTTATAACAAGTCATCGAAGTCTGCAGAAAAACACTGTCACTCAGACAAAGAAACGTGCAGAAAGGAAAAGGATGCTTTTACGGACCTTTCCCATTCACCACTTGGACAGGATATGTTCATAGAAGAAAATGGGACCCAGGCTACGGTCATGGGTCCTGCGGCTCTCCCCTCCGACTGTCTTACAAACTCCAGGCAGGGGTCTGGCATCAGCTTATCTGCCCCAATCTGGGACTCTCGGCCTATTCCGCTGTCAAGAACCGTCTCTTTGGTGGCTCAGCTGTCGATGAATCCTTTGGGCTCCATTGATGCACAGTACTTTTATCAAACAATGTCGGAGCTGTTTCAGAGCCTACTACCACTGATGCCTACACCATTGATGTTTCTAGCTGGTCCATCAACTGATTTACTGTTGATGCTTCCATATTCTGCCCCTGCTCTGATGCCAGGACCTGAAAGGCCGATATCGACGGGACTCCTGTCTTCGGCTCCTCCTCATATTTCTTCCCGTCCTGTTGACCCTCTACCTATACTGTGGACATTGACTACTAACTGGAATATAATCCAGCATACGTGGAGGAGGAGGGGCCCGTGAAAAAAGAGGAAGAGTTAATAGGTGTGATTGGTGCAAGCTCCACTCTGTCCTGTTTCTCTGAGGGGAGTGTGATAAATACACGTAGATCTCCCACTGAAGATGCCTCATTTTAGGCCTTTCTTAAAGGAGTTCAGGCCAAACTGTGGTTCCAGGCTGAGGAAGAGGATTCTTCCAAGAACAATTGGAAGTTTCAGCCTCTTCTACAATCACTGTTGTTCTGGTGCATCCTGCCCTAGAGGATGCTACGTTGGCTGGCTGGCATAGGCCTGCACAGTTGCGTGCAGTTCCCAGGAAGGCAGATGAACAATATCCTGCCCGTACTACAAAGTCGGATTATTCTTCACAGCCTGAGACCGAGTGTGTGATAATTATGGCTGCGCATGACAAATCTAAAACTTGAAAACACTTGAGCTCTCTCCTCCTCCTTACAAGGAGTCTCGGAAGCTGGATGTGATAGGTTAGTTGACTTTTACCTCAGATAGGCCTAAGAATTACAAACTATCAGGCATATATGAATAAATATCAGAATTGCCTTTGGAAGGTTACGGCCACTCAGGTAGCAAAATTGCCTGAGGGCTAGGGCAAAATATTGGTTCAGCAAACTATTGTTATTGGCCAAGAAGCAGGTAAGCACCTACTCAGAGCAACCTCTGATGTGGCTGCTAGGCTGTTGCCTCTGGAATTTGCATTTGTTCCTATTCCTAGCTTTGGGTGGCTGTTTTTCCTGTGATGCCCAACAGTCATGTAATGAATGTTCCTTTCAGTGGAAAGCAATTATTTGGTAATAATGATGAAAATACTTCGAGGGATCTGCAAACGTCCAGAATGACTCTCGGGTGCCTGTGTACTTTGAATCCTAAACTCAGAGGTAAGGTCATGGTTCTTTTCATAGGCTCTATGCCCATCCTGGCTGAGGTTACTCGAGAAACCCTGGCCGTGGATCACAGAGGCCTCAGACCTTTACCTCCCAGGCCACAAACCTGCCCCCGGTGTCCCTGCTAGACTTACAGAGGTGAGACAGTTACTGCTGCCCTGACACCTTCTGACTCCCCTCTCTTGCCTCTGGCCTTGCTGCCTCAGGTGGTTTTTGGTGGGAGGCCATATCTCCCTCTTTCTATCAGAGTGGAGGGAAATCGCCATAAATGCTTGGGTTCTGGAAGTGGTTCAGCATGAACATGCCCTTGAGCTCCTTACTGTTCCTCCAGTTACTACCCCATTACCAAGCAGGTATCCTCTGGGACACACTGCCCTTCTGCTGGAGGATGTTCAATCCATCATCTGCAGAAAGGCTGAGGAGTTAGCCCTGGCTGCAGAAATAAAGCAGGGATTTTCCGATACTTTCTGGTTCCAAAGCGGACCACAGATTTACAGTCTAGTACAGACTTTAGGGGCCTGAAGTTGTATGCAGAATAATGCAAAACTTTCCGAATGATGTTCCTACAGTCCCTGTTGCCCCTACCTTTAAAAGGGGACTGGATGGTCGCATTGGACATGAAGAGTGGTTACCTTCATGTCAGGGTAAGGAAATCTCGCAGAAAGTATCTGAGATTCATGCTTTAGGGCTCTCACTTCATATTTCGCCCTTTGGCTTGTGCTCTGCATCTCGTGTCTTAACCAGACTATTTGTAGCAGCGGCCCTCTGCAGGGAGGTTCTGTATGTCTGTCTTTAAGTAGACGACTGGCTAGTAAAGACCCTGTCTCAGGAAGCGATTGTATATACACTGTTTTGGACCTTACAGTTGTTTGACCAACTGGGTGTATTGGTCAGTGAGCCAGAGTTGGCCCTTCCCTTCTGCCTGGCTCCACTGCATTGGAGCAGTACTGGACATGGGTCTTCCAGCATACGTGGAGGAGGAGGGGCCCGTGAAAAAAGAGGAAGAGTTAATTGGTGTGATTGGTGCAAGCTCCACTCTGTTCTGTTTCTCTGAGGGGAATGTGATAAATACACGTAGATCTCCCACTGAAGATGCCTCATTTTAGGCCTTTCTTAAAGGAGTTCAGTCCAAACTGTGGTTCCAGGCTGAGGAAGAGGATTCTTCCAAGAACAATCGGAAGTTTCAGCCTCTTCTACAATCACTGTTGTTCTGGTGCATCCTGCCCTAGAGGATGCTACGTTGGCTGGCTGGCATAGGCCTGCACAGTTGCGTGCAGTTCCCAGGAAGGCAGATGAACAATATCCTGCCCGTACTACAAAGTCGGATTATTCTTCACAGCCTGAGACCGAGTGTGTGATAATTATGGCTGCACATGACAAATCTAAAACTTGAAAACACTTGAGCTCTCTCCTCCTCCTTACAAGGAGTCTCGGAAGCTGGATGTGATAGGTTAGTTGACTTTTACCTCAGATAGGCCTAAGAATTACAAACTATCAGGCATATATGAGTAAATATCAGAATTGCCTTTGGAAGGTTACGGCCACTCAGGTAGCAAAATTGCCTGAGGGCTAGGGCAAAATATTGGTTCAGCAAACGATTGTTATTGGCCAAGAAGCAGGTAAGCACCTACTCAGAGCAACCTCTGATGTGGCTGCTAGGCTGTTGCCTCTGGAATTTGCATCTGTCCCTATTCCTAGCTTTGGGTGGCTGTTTTTTCCTGTGATGCCCAACAGTCATGTAATGAATGTTCCTTTCAGTGGAAAGCAATTATTTGGTAATAATGATGATAATACTTTGAGGGATCTGCAAACGTCTAGAATGACTCTCGGGTGCCTGTGTACTTTGAGTCCTAAACTCAGAGGTAAGGTCATGGTTCTTTTCATAGACTCAGTTACACCCAGATCTTTGGTCCCTGCACCTTCACTCATGGCTTCTGAGGACAGAGAGCTCTCCCGCTTTAAGTTTCCCTTGCAGTAGCGGATGTTCTGTTGGTGGCAAGAAAGCAGTTTCCCCAGTACACCTGTTCATAAAAATGGAAATGCTTTACTGTATGGTGTACAAGCATGCTCTGAATCCCTTTACATGTCCAGTTCCCAAACTACCGGACTACCTCTTCTCCCTTAAGGACTCAGGACCTAGAGTATTTCTCTATAAAGGTCCACGTTGACTGCCCGGTTAGCCTTTTATGTCCTGACAGGAGGTTTCCTGTTGATTCCCAAGGAGTATTCTTCTTCTGCAACGCCCCCCCCCCCGTCTGAGATCCATTTCTGGTGTGGAACTTTAATTTGGTCTTAGAGACTCTCACTTTGCCTCTCTTTGAGCCTACAGCTACTTGGAAGACAGTTTTCTAGTGGCAATGATGCCTGCTAGATGCATCTCTGAGTTACAAGCTGTGGTTGTAGATACTCCATTCATTATTTTTCATAGGGATAGGGTCACATTATGTACCAGTCCTCATTTTATTCTGAAGGGTGTGTCTGAGAGAACACTAAATCAGACCATAGACCTTCCTGTGTTCTTTCCCTCCCCCACGGATAGTGGGGGAGCATTGTTTACATATGTTGGATGTCTGTAGGATGCTGTGTTGGTACCTGGATCATACAAAGGATTGTAGAAAATCCTATCAACCCCCAAAAATAAATGATGTGCTCACTGATTTCCAAACAAGGTCTATCCAAGTGGCTGGCTATTTGTATTTTGTTTTGTCACCAGAAGAAGCTTCTGGTTCTGTTTGTGCACATTCCACCCACGTGGTGACTACCTCAGTGGCTTGTTTTCAGAATGTCTGCTGCTGTCATTTGGAGTTCTGTTCATGCAGTCACTAAGCACTACAGTCTGGACATTTTCTTTTGTAGATGTGCCAGCAGTGGCCTCAATGTTCTGCAAGGCCTGCTTACTCAGGATCATTAGGTCCTGCCATCCTTCCTCAGTGCTTGGTACTGCTTGGGAATCATTCCATCATGTGGCTTAGTGGAGGGAGATAGCCTTGAAGATGATAGACTAGTTACCTAAAGGAACAGTAGATCTTCGAAAGACTCTCCTCCATTGAGCCACAGCTCTCACTCCTGGCTTTCCTTCTTGTAAGATATGAGGTGACTATACTGCCTGCTGTCGCAAGCTATTCCTCTTCTGATGCCCCCTATGGCATCCATACTCGAGTTTCCATATCCTGTCCTATGTGCTTGGTGTTGTCCTGGTTGCTTTGATCTCTGTCAGTCTGATGATCCTCCGAGCTTGTCTCCAACGGGGAACTGAGGCATGCTGGGGATGCAGACATCATATGGACACCAGTGAAACACATCAGCATGGGTGACTGCAGCCTGCAGAAAGCTTCTGGGTGGTCCTGACACCAGTGGGTTACAGTTCCTTGACGTGACTCAATGGAAGAGATTCTCTCAAAGTTGTACCATTATGGTAGGTAACTATTCTTTATGAAGCCTGAATTAAAACCTCAGAATGTACAGTGAATCTTTATTTCTAAATGTTGGAGTTCTTTTTGAAAAGAAGCTCTTACTGTGTATTGTCTGTCACTCATTTTCTCACACAGGTGAAAAGCTCCGTGTCGTGGGTTACAACCACAATGGGGAATGGTGTGAGGCCCAGACCAAGAATGGGCAGGGCTGGGTTCCCAGTAACTATATCACCCCAGTCAACAGCCTAGAGAAACATTCCTGGTACCATGGGCCAGTGTCGCGCAATGCTGCAGAGTACCTGCTGAGTAGCGGCATCAATGGCAGCTTCTTGGTTCGAGAGAGCGAGAGCAGTCCAGGACAGCGGTCTATATCACTGAGATACGAAGGAAGGGTATACCACTACAGGATCAACACTGCATCAGATGGGAAAGTAGGTACCTCTGGGACTGCAGGAATAGCACAAGGGGGATTCTGATGTGTTTCTGAATTATCTTGGGGATGGGCAGGGGAGCAGTTCAGTGTGCATGTCCAAAAATATACTGTACTGATGCAACAAACTGAAGTCTTCTGCATAGTCATTATATAGACTTCAGATCAGGCTTGTAAATCATATACTGTGCTCCCTTGCTGTAGTGGATCCCTCTATAATGAATTTCTTTAATGGTGAACACCTGTGACAGCTCCCACTGTTACCCAAGTAGGCATGTTAGCATCTCACTATAGTGAGCAAGCTGTCTGGCTCCAGAGCTGTTATCTATAAAGAGGGATCATTTACAGAATTATGCATAGGTGCTTGTAAATAACAAGCAGGTAATTCTGAGTAAAGTTGGGGGCAGTACAAGCCAGGAGCCAGCAAGTGGCTTATATTGCTCCCAGCTTCACAAGATGAAATTACCACAGAGTTCTTCTCCGGCGCCTATGTGTAATTTGTTGTGTTACATGGTAAAGAACTGAGTTAGTGTTTACATACCTTTTCCATGAGGGACTGTGTTAGGGAGTCGTAATCTGAGTGTAAATTAGGTGCGGTATAGTGGTATGGTTGTTTTGCAAGCAAGTTTTATCTGCTAAGAGTGGGCAGTGGTGTCTTTATTCTTGTATTAAGCTGTTATTTACACTCCATTATTCACAGACCATTATTCAAAGTCCATTATTCACATTCTGGTATTCACACTCTGTTATTGGCTGCTAGCAGTGAATAATGGTATTGCTCAGCCACTGAACATCTGTGGGTAGTAGGGGGTCAGTCATGTAATATGTAAGCAATAACTCATGACAGGGTGTGCGGTTATTGGGGATTAATCAGCACCCCAGGTGCGTTGTGAGGCATGAGGCCACATGCCAAGTGCCCTCACAGCACCCGGGGTGTTGATTAATACCCAATAACCACACACCCTGGAGTGGGTTATTGCGCTTATAACATGGGCTATATGTGGAGAGAAATGAAGTGAAAGTAGTGGAATAACAGCAAAAAATGTAGGAACTCTTTTGTGTTCTTCCACTACTTTAGGTTGCAGTACCACAAACATCTGTGTTCTGCCACAGAAAACATAGTGCTGGAAAGACACGTTTGTGGTACACTGGCCTACACTATAGAATCAAGGAGCATCCTGCACTTCTTAGCTTCTTAAGACTACTGTGCAATGGACTGCTGCCTCTTGCTGTCAGGCACATTGTCTGGGGGGGAAACGAACACAGCAGTGGCTGTGTGTGTGTGTGCCTGTCACTTCCTTTGTTCCCCTCGCAAAGATAGAATGGGAGAGCAATGACAATACTGATAAACGAGTGCACACAACCACTGCAAAGGGGGAAATTATGCGTCTCCCTGTCTTCGCTGGTAAAACCCTTTTGAATTGCTCAGCTTGATGTATCCCGCACAGTGTACCTGTCACTCGCTCACCTTTTCATCCTCCCGCTCTCACTGTGTGTTGCAGCATGTCTCTGTCTACCTATTTGGTCTGTCGTGCAAACAGGGAAACTCTTCGAGACACATGTCCTGTTTTCTCCGCTTCACTTTGGAGACATACTCCTTTCATTATCACTGTGCATGCTGCGGTCCCTCACAGCAGCTGTTGCTATGGGCACAACATTTCATTGGCAGCATGGAGTTTAGCAGGGCGACTGGGTGGGTTGTGTGTGCTCCTTCAATGGAAGTCTGCTACGGGCAGTAATGTTTATGGGGATATTGCACTTCCATTATATATGTACGGGTGCAAACTTTGACAGGCTCTGTGGATAGCCACGTCAGGTTCTCTTTACACATATTGCATCTCTCTTTTGAATGGTATCTACTGCACATGGCAAAGGGATTATGTGTTTTTCGCTACCTTTCAATGTGCTAGGACCTTCAAAGTCCATCGGGTAGGTGGCAGTCGCTTAGCTGTATAAAAATGGCTGCTTTTTACATTCAATCTGACAGTGAAATAATTAATTTGGTTTGTTGCTTGATTTCTGTGTTTTGGGACTCTTCACCACAAACACATACTGTTAAGTTAACATGAATTAATGAATGATCACCTGGTCACTCTGCACCAATAAGTTACAGAAAGCTGTCTGCCCGTGTTATAAATGGTTATTATACATGGTAGAGCATGAGTGTGTTCTTAGTTGTAGAGCTTTACATTCTTACCTTACAGTTCTGATGTAATGACTGTACAGCATGTGATACCACACCCCCTATTGTTGAGGCTTCATAAACTGGAATGACTAACTTGAGCAGTATGATTGGCCTACAAGTATTAAATGACTGCACAGAAATTTGACATTGCTACAGTTTGGCTCTTGTTAGGGTTTTATCGATATTTATTTCTGTTCAGTCGTAGACCATTTTTTATAAGTCCAGCATCACTCACCAGAGTATGTGGTTGTGCTGAATTATCACACTTACTCCAGTACTTGAAGGCACCAGACAGAAACATATGCTAATATAGTTTACTTAATAATATGGCACACAGTGGCACTCTGGGTTTGAGAGTGGTTTCACGTGCGTTCAAGTGTGAGAACTATGAAGCTAAGCTATTCAGTTCTAGCACACTAACCTGGAAAGTGAAACAATTAAATGCCACTTAGCTCTGTATTATTATATTATAAATTCTTTCTGATTTCCATTAAATTACAATTTTATCTTTTAATTTGCTGATGATGACTTGGCGCTTGCCACTCGAGTGGTTCCTGTTGCTGAACGTACTGTACAGTTAGTGTGAGAGAGACTCTTCACAAAAAAGGTGCCCACGGTAACATAATTGCAATTCTAATTGGCCGAATCTTGTAAATCACTTGCTCAGTGTTCCCTACTGCCCCCCAACCCAAAATCTTGGACCCTCTGACTATTTTACTGTCTTTCTGAGTTTTTATTATGATCTCTTATCTTTTTGTACAGTGCCTTGATGGCTGAAAGGTGCTTTTGAGAAATAAAATTTATTATTAAAATTGAGCGGGTGACAACCAGGAACAGGGCCGTTATCTCTGACCTAGTCATCTTCTTAGGCCGGCCATCGTCCGGGGCGGGGGAAACGTAGTGAATGCCTAAAACCTTTCATATTTCCTATTGTACAACACTGTATATGTTTTTGTTTTTATATGTTCCTTGATTTGTACTCTCCCGGGTCGTGCTTGAAAATAGGCAGTTCTGTCTAGTGCACTTACCCGGTTACCAAAAGCAGATAAATAAAATATTTTCTCCAGTCTTCCTTCCTCCACTACCCAAAGCTATATTATTTTCATCCCACAGTCCCAGCCCATGTATCCAAACACTGCTTGTTTTCAGGTTTTCTAACTTTCCATGAAATCTTCCTCTCCCATTTGATTTTGTGCCTTTTTTTTTTTTTTTTTAAGAGAAACCTGAGTAGGCTTGACCATATCTAAGGGCAGTCAACCACTCTGCACTGCAAGATCGTCAGTTTAACTCTGCAGAGTTTGTGACACTGCCAGCTTACTAAGTGATTAGACATGAGACTACAATTATAGGTTCATAGGTTTGGTATCAAGTTCAGAAGACAGGTCCATAAATGAACTTGCCACCTTACCACGGTGGAGCATAGAAATTTTTTATCACCCTTAACGTTGTCTACATTTTTTTAAAGCTGATATACTTCCACTTTCAACCACTGATCTTGGCAGTATATTCCAAGCGTTTACCACTCTCTGAGAAAACCACTGACTCCTTTTCACTGTATTATTTATTTCCCCATGAGCCTAAAATTATGTGACCTTGTATTCTTATGATGACATTATTTTTATTTAATTAATTGGGGAGATAATGCTGTCCTTTATACATTTGTTTCCGTTATTGACTGCCCAGAGATGGTAACCTGGTCTGCCTAAACTTGATCTTGTGAATGTTATTAGTTTGCTCGACTGGCACCTGTGTCCTGCAGTTCGTAAATGGAAATCACATGATTATGATTAAGGCTGTAAGTTTTTCACAGTAAAAATAGGCAGATTTCACGGTATTTCACAGTCCTGGTTGCAACTCACTTGAAGTACTGCAAGTCGCAACTCTGAATGGAGTCCAATAAATATATGTTTCTTGCCATAAAATGCAATTTATGTGATTTCTATCAATATATTCCACGACATAATATTTATTATTGATGCCATCTACTTCACTTAAACATAAGCTGAACTTGCTGCTGCACATTAACTTCATGCAAGAAAAATGGATCAGTTGCAAACAGGACCGCAAGTCAGTAAATGGCTCCGTGCCGAACTGAAAGAAATCTTCCCGGGGGACTTGGCAGATCCGTCACTCGTCACACAAATAGACAAAGCAGAAGATCATCTGCTTTTACTCATCTTCTAAAAGCAGGAAACGGTCCGATCAGTGGGCTGCAGGAGGGACAGAATGGCTGTAGGAGCATAAAATGGAGCACAAGTAGCTGTCCGATCGGGGTTTGGCACATTTCTGCTTATTTTTAGTTAATGTCACAGGGAGCAACGGATTTCACGGCACAGAGAGAAAAAGTGCAATTTTCACGGTAATTGTGAAATCCGTGCCCCCAGTGAATTAATTACAGCCTTATTAATTATGATCTCTAAAAGCGCACTGTAGGCGTGGCACTGTAACTCGGCGACTAGGAAGTAAGTCTCTCAGCTGGTGTTTTTTCTTGATTAGCATTGCACTTGACGAAGAGCTATAGTAATGCATTTCTGTATCTGATGGCTAGCATTTAAATGTAGTGGTACAGCTAAATTAGTGTGGCAGTCTTTTGCACCATAATAGTGAACAAACTGTGCTGCCATGCTACCAGGGTAACAGGAAATGGTTTTGTTTCACAGTTCTACTGACATCTTTTTCTGACCGCTTTTCCAAATATAATGACATATGGATGGGAAAATCCAATGACCTTTCTGCCTGGTGAGGTTTTCTGCTGTGTTATCCTAGTACAAGTTTGTGGGTAACAATCTGTCCAGCTCATCAGCCGTATCACTAGGAGTAACTGTGTTACATAGTTTTAGCAACATGCCGCAGAAGAAAAACAAAATGAAAATTGTGTACTACCACCATTTTATTTTTTTCTCCTGCTTTGTAAGATAGAAGGTTCTAGATCCACACTGGGACTTGGACTTCTACCCAGATACTAACTCTCCAGTGCAGCATGGGGCGGGGGGTGTTTGGGTGTGCCGTCCTTTGTAAGAGATGTTGCACAAAGGTCTCTTCTGCTCTCTGGTGTTGTCCTAGTAGGTAGCCAGATGGAGCTCAAAGAACTCAAGGTGGTTTTTCCAAGAGTTGAGAATTTTCCGTTGTGGTCATCCCCTTACTACAAAACCAGTTCTGGCAATTGTCCATGGCTTTGTGTGAGTGTTGGTTTGCAGAATGGCTGTCATTACACATTCCAGTCACATTATCAGTCTCTCTCATTGCTTGTAAAGTGCTATAGTGTATAATGTGTACGAAATGCATGACATAAATTCCCTTTTTTTGTTTTTAAATTCTACCCCCCCCCCCGCCTTGTCACTAACCTTCTTGTGCTCTTACAGTTGAAACATAACTTTCCCAGGACCACCAACGTGGTAGATGGTATGCCACATTGGTTGTGCAAGGGCTTCTGGGAGGTGTCTGCATCGACTTTGGCATGGATCCCTCAAATGGTGGGCGAGGCCAGCTTTGAAAGCTTGTAGACTAGGTGCAAGTTTGTACAGTGAGTTCAATGCAGAAAAAGCAAAAGCCATTTTTGCAGACCTTCTTCAGCCTTAGAGTTAGGAAGTTGGGGTGAGGAGCGGGACAGAATGTCTTGGCAGTGTCAGGCTACTTGATGCGAGTTAGATTCTTGCGCTTTCCCATGTGTGCAGGCACACAATGCAGACAGCCAATAGCATTCTAGTTTGTTTGGTTTATTTAGTTTTGTTAACCAAGAAAGCACAGTAGGCAGTCAGTGCCTGTTTTTAGATACGACCAAGGAGATTACATGTAAAATTACGTACAAAGTGATACATACAGTAGAATACATTGTAATACACAAGGCAGTGAAGGGGGAAGGGGAATACATACAAGGTGATGCATTCAGTTGGCTACATTGTAATATAGTAGGCAGTGAAAGGAAGAAAGATGAAATAAACCATATCATAAAAAGGGAAAATTTGGGAACAGTATCCGTCCACATAAAGCTGCACAAAGGAAGTAACATGATAATAGATCAACACTGATTATGGAGAGTACCATACAGAGATTACTTGGGTTCAGCGACAAGAGCAACGTACCAAGGTAAGGAGATATTTCTCACCCCAGGAATCCCTCCGTATTCTTGACTTTAGCAGTTAGCCAGCTGGGTTCAGCTGGCCCTGGAGAAAGAGTTTATTTAAATTAGAAAACTAAACTATCAGATTGTAGTAAAAGATTACTGTTTGTAGGTTGTGCTGTTTGCTAGTCTGATTCTTTTCTCCGTAGCAGTGGACAGTTGGCTCCGGAGTGTCTGGCTCTCACTTTCTCTCTCTTGCTTTGCTTGAAGAAAGTTCTTATCTGTTTATAGTGTATTATTTTTTACTGCCTTTAGGTTGATTTTTTTTTTTTTACATTAAAGACATTCTGAGCAGGTTTACAATTTGGTGCCTGACAAAAGGAAAAAACTATTGCTGCCCCTCTTGCCAAAAGGCAAAGGGACATACCAGTGGCTAATCAAAATATGCCTTCTCCTGAGGAGTTGGCAAAGGCTTGGCAAATGTATAAGATGTTCCAGACTATGGGCAACCTGTTCGTAGACCCACCTGGGCCGTCTGCCCCTGCTCCATCTGACCCTGACCTAGGTCAGGGTTTTTATTACGAAGAAAATGAAGAGGAGCAGGAGGATGGGATAGAGCTAGGCAAGTCCCCTGACCAGGAATTTGACTCCCCCTTACCAGGTCAGGAAGATTTCACCTCTCAATACGCTTTTGTCCAACAGATGGTGGACACTCTTAACCTCTCTATTCAAGAAGCCTCTGAAGAGGATGAGGAGGCAGACTTTTTAGACATAATGGAT
The DNA here is from genome assembly GCA_016271365.2 of Neoceratodus forsteri. Classification (NCBI taxonomy): domain Eukaryota; kingdom Metazoa; phylum Chordata; order Ceratodontiformes; family Ceratodontidae; genus Neoceratodus; species Neoceratodus forsteri. The sequence continues at coordinate 496,412,853 of JADMNL010000022.1, forward strand.
CTCCCTCCCCTTATGAAATTGCTCTTGCCAGTCCACAAGTCCCTTTGTAAGGCAACTTTTAAACTGCTACAGAGCCCAACGTCCATCCCAGAGGTGAACATTAAATTAGAGAAAAAGTACCAGCTTCATAAGAATAACGCTGACTACCTTTATACTCATCCTTATCACGAAAGTGTGGAGCAAGCGGCAGCCTGTGACAAGGCTAAAGTACCCTTATCATCATAGCCTCCTGACAGAGGCCAGAAAACTGGACACCATGGGCAAGAAATCTTATATTACAGCCTCCTTGCTGATTTGCCTGGCCACATATATGGCATACTCAGCATAGTGCCAAAAAGCTCTGTGGAACGCTGTTCTGGCTATTAGCCAAATGCTCCCTGATGTCATTGCTCAGAACATGTCGAAAACTGTACAGACTGCCCTGGATGCCACCAGGTATCAATTTCACATGGCTGTGGACACAAACAATACCTCCTCCAGGGCAATGGTGTAAGCTGTCTCTCTTAGGAAATTTGCATGTCTACGGACTACTAACCTTACTCAGGCTACCCAGAATAAGGCCATGGATTTTCCCTGTGAGAACAGCTCACTGTTTGGGAACAAAACTGAGGCCTACATGAAAAAGGTGGATGAATACAAAACCACCTACAAGACCAATGCAGGTAAGGAAAAACTCTCCACTTCCTACAAGCCCTTGGGAAATGGAGCAAGAGGCAGGGGTTACTACCCCAGAGCTTTCTATCCAATGCCCATGCCTATGCCAGTGGACTACTCTCAAATGAGAGGTTTCTTTAGGGGAAGAGGCAGAAGAACCCAGAAGCGTGCTGACCCTGCCTGTTCCACAGAAACCCAGTCCAAACAAAACTGACGGGAATGTCCAGGTTACCTTCCCTCTCCCAGTAGGTGGAAGGCTCACCCACTTCCTCCACAACTGGTAAAGCATCACCACAGGCAGGTGGGTGTTGGAGGTAGTGGGACGAGGTCTTACCCTGCAGTTCAAAAAATTCCCCACTCAGCAGGGACACAGAAGTTTCAAACCTATCACCCCAATAGAAAGGAGTCTGCTGGAGTTAGAGGTGTAAAGTCCCTTCTGTCACAAAATGTAGTAGAGACGGTAACCCCCCTCCCAGTGGGGAAAGGTCCTCTACTCCAGATAATTTCTTACCCTGAAGAAAAATGGGGACTGGTGACCTATTCTGGACCTCAGATCCTTAAACAAGTAACTGCGCAAACAAAAGTTCTATATGGTCACCCTGTCAATGATCATTCCTTCCTTGCAACAGGGAGACTGGCTAGCCTCCCTAGACCTCAGGGATGCCTATTTTCACATTCCAGTATGGCCTTCACACAGAAAGGTAGGTACCTCAGATTCAGACTGCCTTCTGGACAGTACCAGTTTACAATCCTGCCTTTCGGCCTTACCACAGGACCCAGGATTTTCACAAAGTGCCTGGCTGCAGTGGTACTTTGCCTCAGGAGACAGCAGGTCTCAGTTTTCTCTTACCTGGACGACTGGCTCATGGTAGGCAAGTCTCCTCAACAGCTCAAAGACCCCCTAAAACTCACTCAGCTCACCCTGGAGTCCCTGATCATCATGCAGGAGTCTCATTTGGAACCAGTCCAAATACTGGAGTTCATTGGAGCGAAACTAGACACCTGGCAGGGAAAGGCTGTGCCTCCATTGAACAGGATTCAGAATCTCCAGTCCCTGGCAGATTTGTTTGTGCTAGACCAGCCAAGGTCAACCAGACACTTCCTCAGGTTACTAGGCCATATGGCCTCTACCACAGCAGTGGTTTCTAGGTGCCAGGTTCCAAATGAGGGACATTCAGTACCACCTCAGGGTGCATTGGTCTCAAAAAAGAGACACCCTGTCAAAGCTAATTGCAGTCACAAAGATGCTTCTGCAAGCTTTGGAATGGTAGAAAGATAGGTAAAATCTCAGGGAAGGGTTCCCTTCCAGCAGAGGGAACTCTCCAAGGTCCTCACAACAGATGCCTCCCTCGTAGGTTGGGGTCCCATCTGGACGACCAGTCCATAAATGGAGTATGGTCCCCCATGGAATCCAGCTGTCATGTAAACATCCTCTAGCTCAGAGCTGTGTACCTGGCCATTCACCTGCCAGGCAAGGACAATGTCCTTGTAGACTCTCTGAGCCGTATCAGTCAGGGCCACCATGAGTGGACCCTGAATAGCCAGGTACTAACTACAGTGTTCAGGAGATGGGGCACTCCAGAAATAGACTTGTTCCTCTCTGAGCTCAGTTATCTGCTCCCCCATACTGTTGCAGCCCCCCGGTGCTAAGCACAGTGCCAGTGGACACCTTGCACCTCGACTGGGAGGTTTATGTATGCTCCCCCCCCACCCCCCATTTCCCCTGATTCTCAGAGTACTCCTCAAACTCAGGAACCAGTCTGCAACAATGATCCTAATAGCCCCGGACTGGGCGAGACGGTCTTAGTACCCCCGGCTTCTCCACCTATTCGTCCAGTGGCCTATTCATCTGCCTTCCAGTCACAGTCTCCTGACTCTGCCTCAGAAGGCAGTCCTATACCCCAGCATCAAGTCACTTCACCTCATGGCCTGGCACTTGAGCTAGATATCTTACTTCGAGAGGGTTCCTGCAGTAGGTCTTAACATATAGGACTGTGCCCCCTAGCTTCAGGTTCGAGTGGCACACTTGTAGCTAGCAGTCATCAGCGGAGACCACCCCCAGATGTTGGGTGACGCAATGTCATCCCGACTATAAGAAGGGGCAGTCCTACGCCCACCCTCCAGTTCTTTCCCGCCATCGCATCAGTTTGTTCTAAAGACGTGGTAGAACAGCAATCAATTGCCCGCTTAGTATTCAGCGTTTTTCATATTTTTCTGTACTATTTCTCTGAATTTTTCAAATGAGTGTTTGTCGTCTCGTCTTAAAAAGAAGTGCTCCAAGTGCGGCGCCCAAATTCTTCATGGGGCTGTCCACTCCCATTGCCTCCTCTGCCTGGGGCCTAAGCACAACTCTGCTAAATGTGCTATTTGCCAAGGGTTCAACCAGGCCACACAGACCCGATGCAAGCTGACCCTCAAGCCCACCTTTTGTCCCAACAGCTGGCTTATATGGAAAAGGAGCTCCAGGAGATTAGGGAGAGGTTGTCGTCACTGGCCGTAGAAAAAAGAAAGAAAAAGGACAAGGAGAAGGAGAAGCACCGGGAGAGGAGCCTGTTGCCGCAAGGGAGACCCTCCACTTCCAGAACCTTGAGTACCACTCTTACTGGCACTCCGTCCACTACTGCGGGCCAAACGCATTTGGGAGGCAGTATGGTGCAGTGGGTTAAGGCTCTAAGCTGCAAATCTGGAGACCTGGGTTTGAATCCCACAGCCTCCCACTTGCATAGTGTGTGACCCTGAGCAAGTCACTTAACTTCCTTGTGCTCCCAGGTTGCACCTGTAAACAAGCGTTCAGCTTAGTGTGTTTCACCTGGTTAAATAATTGAGGGAAAAAAAAAAAATAATGCCTTCTCCCCCTCCTGCCGAGGTGTGCGGGCAGCTGGGGGTCACCTCTCTCGAGGTCTCTGTTAGTTCTGCCAATAAGTCTCCCTCTGGCTCTGTCACCGGGCACCCAGCCCAGACTGATAAGCCTGACCATGGCCCTTCTTCCACAACCAGCCAGGTCGCGACTGATAAGCCAGACAGTGGACCCTCTATCCCTCGAGGACCCAGACGCTGGAACGAGTTGTGCTTGTGGGGGACCCTTCATCCCTGCCGGTCTCTACCCCCAGGGATTCGCCACCCGTTTCCTTACATCAAGAATGCTCCTAGACCTGTCATTGGGGTCTCTTCCAGAGCTCCCCCCTTTGCCTGGTTCTTTTCCGCTGCCAGATCCCCCTCCTCCCAGGGGTCCATCACCGGACTGGGATCTTTCAGGTATGGATCCTCCTCCTTCAGGACCTGGGCCCTATGCCTGATCCTGCTGCTGCCCAGTGGCCCTTTGGTGCCTCCCTGGCGGGCCTTCACCTCGTCCTGCTGGACCCCCTGGCAGTCTCCTAGGGCCTAACCCCCATGTTCCACCACCGGGCGGCCCTCCGCTGAACCCCTTTCATCTGACGCCGGGCCTGGTGCCTCCCACGCCAGGCTACCCGACGCCTGGGTACCCTAGGCCGGGTTATCCGCCATCCGGATACCCACTGTCAGGTTATCCTTCGGGGTTTGCATGGTACCATTACCCTTACTGGCATCATCCCACTTACCTGCCCTTGGCTGGGTATCAGCTGCCGCCGCCGCCTCCTCCTCCTCCGACTCCACCACCGCCGCCTAACCATGAAACTATCCCGGCGTGGTGGCAGGATGCTAGGACGCAACTCCTTACAGAACTTAGGCAGTCCCAGCCAGTTGGAGGAATTCCTCTACCCAGAGCACCACCTCCCACTCCAGTTCCTTTGGGACATGCTGCTGGTTCTCTTCCAGTGGGTGACGCTGGGGTGGATCCCTCTCTCCCTTCCTAGTGAGTCTGATTCCTCGGATTCGGACTCCAATATCGACCTCTCCGAACCTCATTCACTGGTCAAACCTTAACCAAAAGAATCCCAAAATTCCCCTCCGGAGGATCCTTCTTTTGGGGATGTATTGAGGACCATTCAAACAGCTGGGCTGACCGTTCAAGGAGGTAGATCCTCAGTGAAAAAGGCTTGCTGAACATTTGGACTTGTCCACTGCGGACCCTCTACCTATCCCCCCTTGGATGGGCCCGCACAAGGATCTAATTTCCACAATATGACAACAGCCTTCTTCCATACCAGCTGTCTCCAGGAAGGCGGATAGAACCTACTTTCCCCTGGAAGGGATCTCTCACCCAAAAGTCAACTCTATGGTCATCACGGCTGCGTATGACTGCTCAGCTCAGCCTAAACACTTGAGTTCCTCTCCGCCAGACAAGGACTCAAGACAACTTGACCAGTTCAGTAGGAAGATCTACTCGTCCACCTCCTGCGCCATCCGGGTCACTTAACTACATGTTCTACATGGTGGCTTTTCAAGAAGTCCTCTCTCTCAGAACTGGAGAGGGACCTTCAGGACATCCCTGATGAACCCCTTAGGGCTAAATTGCTGGTCAAGGTTTGCAAGAATAAATCTTCTTGCTGTCATGCACTCCAGGCCACTTACAATTCTGTGGACTCGGTGGCTCGGGCTGCAGTTTCAGGAATCTGCCTTTGGCACCTAGCATGGCTGCGACTCGCAGGTTTGGCATAGGATGTTCAGTCATCCCTCTTGGACGTGCCTTTCAGGGGTCCCATCCTCTTTGGCGGCGATGCGAAGGACATTACTACAGGGCTGCAAGAGAGCGGTAGGTCCCTCAGAGACGTACGGTCCATGTATCGGATGGTCCAAAATAAAACAGCCTTTTTGTCACCAAAGAAGATGGAACAAGAACCAGAACAAGCGGCATAGCAAAAAACGCTCCACTGGCTCTGGAGCCCAAGCTCCTCAGGCTAAGTTCGTCAAAGCAGCCTCTGGAACCAAAGCTCCACTCCCCTTGGCATCCTGACTCTCTTCCCTTTCTCCCGCTCCCTCTGTCCCCCTTGGAGGAACCAATAGGAGGGAGGTTCGGCCTCCACCTGGAGGGGTGGAAGGCTGTCACTGCAGATGTATGGGTTCTGCAGCTCATACAAAGAGGTCACTCAATCGAGTTTCTGGAGATTCCACCTCCAAAGCCTCTGGGAAGGTTATTTTACCCATCTGGTCAGATCCCCATTGTCCATCAAGTAATCCAGGCCCTGCTACAAAAAGTGGCCACAGAACCCATCCCTCCAAACCAACTAGGAAGGGGATTCTACTCCCATTTCTTCCTAGTTCCAAAAAAGACAGTGGATCTTCGACCTATCCTGTATCTCAGCATGCTCAACCTCTTTGTAGAGTACAAGAGGTTCCACATGTTGACTCTTCAGGGACTCCTGCCCCTGCTCCCGTCAAACACATGGCTGCGCTCCCTGGATATGCAGGATGCTTACCTTCATATCCCCATCCTCCCGGCCCACCACCACTTTCTTCGATTCTTCTTCCGGGAGAACCATTTCCAGTTCAGGGCACTCCCCTTTGGCCTGTCCTCTGCGCCCCGGGGTTTCACCAAGTGCCTAGCGGTGATAGCGGTATTTCTCCACCTCAGGGGCATATATGTGTTCCCATACCTGGACTGGCTCTTTCCAGCCCCATCCCCGGACAGCCTGAAGGAGTCTGTCTCCTTCACTCTGAATCGGTTTGCCCAGTTGGGCATTTCGGTCAACCTTCCAAAGACTCGGCTAGTACCCTCTCAACTTCTCCAGTCTATTGGAGTGGTACTGGATACAGTCCAGAGCAAGGCCTTCTTACCATTAGATTGAGCCAAGACCTTGGTTTCTCTGGCCACTTTGGTGGTGAAAGCTCGATGGACCCCGGCGCACTCGGTGCTCTGTCTTTTGGGTCTTATGGCAGCGGTCATTCCTACTGATCCCTGGCCAGGCTGTACATGAGGGTTACCCAGTGGTCTCTTTGAGTCCAGTGGGATCAACGATCGGACAACATGAACCAACTGGTCATAATCTCCAACAGCCTTCAGACAGATCCCTTCTGGTGGCAGGACCTCACCAACTTGTTGGTGGGAGCCCCCTTCCATTCTCTGGCTCCCTCCCAAACCCTCACGTTGGATGCCTCCGATATGGGTTGGGGAACCCACTTGAGGGATCACAGAACTTAAGGTTCGTGGTCTGCTCAGGAGCAGAATCTTCACATCAACATCCTGGAGACCAGAGCAGTCCTCTGTGCTCTCCAGGCCTTCCAGTCATTACTCTTCCCCGGAACACTTCTTGTCCAGACAGACAACATGGTGACTGTCTGGTACCTAACTAACAGGGAGGTACCCTGTCATACCGTCTTTGCAGGGAAGCAATGAGAGTATGGTATTGGGCTATTCAGCATGGCCTGTTTCTGACAGCAGTCCACGTGCCAGGCGTTCACAATATCCTGGCCGACAGTCTCAGCCAATCAGTGGCCAGGGCTCACGAGTGGGAACTAAAACAGGAGGTATTCAAAGACCTGTTTCTTTGGTGGGACCGGCCAGACCTAGATCTGGTCACCTCCCCATTCAGTGCACAACTACTCAACTTTTGCTCGCTCTTTCCCGGGCCTGGTGCTTTTTGGAGAGACACACTGTCTCTGTCCTTTACAGGGAGGTTTCTACATGCATTTCCTCCCTTTCCTCTCATTCAGAAGGTTCTGTTAAAACTCCAGGCAGATGGGGCCCACTTGATTTTGATTGCCCCTCTGTGGTTCCAGCAGATTTGGTTCCCACTGTTGCGACAACTAGTTCTAGAACCGCCGGTCCCTCTGTCACAACCTTCTGTCTTAGGAGCAGGGCACCCTGGTACATCAGAGTCTTCAGTCTCTCCATCTTCATGCATGGCACCTGTGGACATAGCAGTTTCTCGATGTGGAGTTTCCTGTCAGGTTGCTTGGGTCCTGGTGGAAGCCAGAAAACCCTGTACCAGATCCACCTATGCCTTGAAGTGGAAGAGATTTTCTGTCTGGGCCACAGCCAAAAGCTTGGACCCTTTTTCTTGCTCGGCCTCCCAGGTGTTAGTGTACCTCTTACATCTTTCTGAGTTGGGCCTTAGTTACTCCTCAGTTAAGGTCCATCTCTCTGCGGTGTCAGCCTGCCACCTTCCGGTGGAGGGCAAAACCCTAGCACAACTAGAGGTTTCCAAAACTTTCTTGAAGGGTATCCTTCACATCAAACTGCCAGTCCGGAACCCCTGTCCTTTCTGGGATCTTAATTTTATGTTGGAGAAACTTACTTTGCCCCCTTTTGAACCAACAGCAAGTTGTGATATGCGCTTCCTGTCCTGGAAGACGCTGTTTTGGTTGCAGTTACTTCAGCTCGAAGGGTCTCAGAGCATCAGGCTTTTGTTTGCAGAGAACCTTATTTGATTTTCCACAAGGACCTGGTGGTCCTGAGGACTAATCCTTCTTTTCTTCCGAAAGTTGTTTCAGAGACGACTCTCAACCTGAGTGTTGAACTGCCCGTTTATTTTCCTCAGCATTTCAGCGGGGGTAATATCTTTTGCACACCTTGGATGTGCATCGGATTTTGAAGTACTATACCTCCCGGACAAAGGAGGTTTGAAAGTCGAACCACCTCTTTGTGGCCTTTGCCTCCCAGTGCCAGGGCAAGGCCATCTCGAAACAGACTCTTTCTAGGTGGCTGGCTAACTGTATTCACTACATTTACTAGAAATACGGCAAAACCCTTCCGGGGGCAGTTAAAGGCCACTCCACCAGAAGAGTGGCCACTACTACCGCTTTTTTCAGGAATGTGTCCACTGCGAATATCTGTGCAGTGGCCACTTGGTCTTCCGTCCACACCTTCACTAAGCACTACAGTATGGACATTGCCTCTATAGCAGTTATGTAAGAACTTACCGTAACAATAGATCTTCGAGAGAGGTTCCTGCAGTAGGTCTAATTTCCCACCCACCTTCCCCCAGTTCCTGGAGTTACTTCCTTTTTTCCTGTCTAGCCTTTTGGTTAAGCCAGGGTACTGGGTACCAGGGTTGTTACTCCGCTTTTTTGCTCCCTTTCTCTTGGTCTCCGGTGGAACAGAACTGGAGGACGGGCACAGGACTGCCCCTTCTTCTAGTCGGGATGACGTCGCTTCACCCGACATGGGGGGGGGGGCAGTCCCCGCTGATTGCTATCTACATGTTTGCTGTTCGACCCTGATGCCAGGGGGTGCAGTCCTATATTTGAAGACCTACTGCAGGAACCTCTCTTGAAGATCTACTGTTACGGTAAGTTCTTACATAACTGTTATTTCCCTGACTCTCAGTATTCAGAGCAGGTTCTGAAAATCCTCAGGCTGGCTAAAAAGTGTAGCATCAAAAAGACTTATTCCTCCAGATGGAATAGATTTTCTTTCTGGTGTAAAGACAAATTAATTGATCCCATGCAGTCAAGCTTGTCCTCTATTCTGGATTCAGCTTACCTTTCAGTGGGCAAAGAGAAATCCATTGTTTCTCACCCCATTTTTAAGAAATTCTTTAAAGGTCTGCACCTTCAGTCCCCACTTAGGGAACCTGTATATAACCATTTTAATGGATGCCCCATTCGAACCTATGGCTACAGCAGATTTAAAGTACGTTACCTGGAAAACAGTATTCCAGTAAAGCTGGCAGGCAGCCTCTCCAAGGCCTCGGGTCTACTATACTAGGGGCACTGCAGCCTCAGTGGTTACTCAGAGAGACATTCCTTTGCTTGATATCTGCAAAGCAGCTACTTGGAAAACTGTACACACTTTCACAAAACACTTCTGCTTGGATGTACAGTCTATATCAGATGCCAACTTTGGCACAGTAGTTCTGAAGAATCTGTTTCTGGAGTAGGTTCTGTTCCCTCCTCCCAACTGCACTGCTTTGTAATCTGCTATAATCAAGAATACTGAGCGATTCCTGGGTGAGAAGAAAAAATGACTTACCATTGTAATCTTGTTTCTTCCAAGGAATCCCTCAGTATTCTTTACTCTCCCTGCCCATCCTCCTCTCACAGAACCCCTCTGAGGTTCTACAGTCCTTTACTCTGGCCAAATGTTTTCTTGTAGAGCAGCATTTTATTGCAAGGCTTCACAGTTCATGCAATGTTTTATTGTTTGCATTGTGTGGTTTGATGTTTTTCGGGTTCTCTCTTTGTAGATTGTTCTTTTTTCCTTGGGTAAAGAGTTTAGAGTGAGGCCTTGTGCCCCCTTTCAGTTTTGAAAAGAATCTGACTAGCAAACAGCAGAACCTACAGGCTCTAATCTCTTACTACAATCTTATTGGTAGTTTAGTTTTCTCATTTACATAAACTCCTTCTCCAGGGCCAGCTGAACCCAGCTGGCAAACTGCTGTCATCAAGAATACTGAGGGATCCCTTGGAAGAAACAAGACTACTATGGGAAGTAATTTTTTCTTATGGTACCTAAGATGAAAAGTAGGCACTGAGGGTCAGAGACGAATTTCGGTGGCATAGAGTTCCATAGCTTTAGGGCTGCGTAAAGCGTAGGATGATCCACCAGTGTGGGTTCTAATCTTATGGACAGCCAGTAAGGCACAATCTCCTGACCTCAACGGGTAGGTACTGTTCAGCCAGTTAAGTTGCTCATAAAGTCTGCAGTGGTGAGTGTAGAAGTTGCTAAAGAGAATGAATCCACAGTGTTTATTAAATAGGCAGTTCTGGTGTGGCAGAGTGGTTTTATTAGCCATCAGTAGATGTCCGTATAGTCCAAAGCTGGTAGAAGGAAGTGGGGGCACTACTGCTCCCTTGCCTGTTCACTTGTGCAACACTTGCTCCTAAAGTCAATATTGAACTTGAGCTCAGCACTGGCAAGCGTGTGGTCAGTGTGCTTACTGTACAGTAGTAATTAGTCAGGACACATGCCCAGGTACTTAGTCTTATGTCTCCTTGCTGTTCAGCCTATTCAGGAAGAGAGGAGCATCAGTTTGTCTTCAGCAGGTTCTGTGACCTGAACACCATATGTTTCATCTTACTTGTGTTTAGACAGATTCTGGTTTTGGCAAACCAGCATAGTAGCTTAAGGTTGTAAGGAACTCTAGAATCATCAGGTCTGACCCCCTTTCTTTTAATTTTTTTTTTTAAGAATGGATTTATATGTATGCTGTGCAGATAAGTACTACTATATAGGATTTCCCACCCACTCTTTTTACAGGTTTTAAATTAGACCATAAGTTACTGCAAAATTAAAAACAGTAAATATGGTCAAATATTAGTAGGTTCATAGTATCATTACTTAAAAATACTGCACATTATTGTATAATGTAGTTTATGTATTCATTGCTGCAACTTTCTTTCGATTATCTTGGTACTGCAGTTATAAAATTTGTTACAGCCAGTGCATCATTGGCTGTTAATGGATTTAGCAAATTTAGCAAAATCTCCAAACAGTCCTTCAGGGGATTTCTGTGTTTCTCTATAACACACCTGAGCTACATTTTTCTCCATTTTTAATACAAAGGACATTGAAACATAATGTGATACAGTGTTTCACCATGACATAAATTACATTGTAACATAGCATTAATGAGAGAGGTGGAATGGGCAGCAGCGATTGGCGCAAGGGCATCATGGGACCCAAATCGGAGCTGGTATTAACCCACGACATATGCCGTGCACGATGAGGTAGTATTGGAAGCAGCCAGACCCCCAGCTTAGCAGCACTGGGCACAGGTGGGCAGTGAGTGTTAGAGAGGGAAGGGTGGCAGACGAAGAGTGAGACGATCTAGAGGCAGACGGCAGCGGGGGGGGGCAGGCATGCACAGGAGGGATAGATAAGACAGTCCGATATAGAGACCCCATGCAGGCAAGTGGTGTATGGTCTGAGGAATGTCACGAGAGCAGCAGGAAGTGAGCGAGCCCGCATGCTAATTTGTGACCGCGCGCACACAGCGGCGAGGGAGGCGTCCACCGGAGACCTCCAGCGGGTGATAAGACACAAATAGCTGCATACATCGGGACAGCTTTCGGACAAGCATGTGAGCCGCACTGGTTGCTATCATTAGAGGTACAGACTGTTTTGACCGCATCAGCATCGTGATGCCGTCTTGTGACACGATTTGTAAGTGCACTGTAAAAGTTTGCTCAGCACACCAACTCCCCGTCTTAGCTAGTTGTACTGACACGAAATAGGCTCCTGGCGACTCTCTCCTCACTCGGACCATGTTACAAGCGCATTAAGCCACTCGGCGGTGGCATCTATCGCGATTGATGCATGGTTAGCAGTTCGCCCTCGGCCTCCGACCCGGCCACAACCCTCCCAACCATGCATCAATCCAGCATTAGATGCCACCTTCGTCGTGGCTTAATGCTTACTTATAAAATGGGTAGGCTAAACCAGGCAGTCAGAGTCTGAGCTTGCCATACATGAAATCTGTTCCATGCATGGCTAAAAAAAGGTCAGAGAAGCAGAACCGCATTTCCAGATGAAATCAGGAGCGTTAGAATGTTAGCATTTAAAATGCCACCATCTTCTATGCCCTCACTAATACTTGGATTATTTCATTTTATGTTATCAACATTTGAACAGCTGTGTGTGTCTCGAATAGAATGCAGTTTACAAATTCCCGCTAAAGATTGTTGTTATCCTGGGGTTTCCTCAAGACTGTCCATTAAACCCCGTCACAAGTCTCTGTCCTTTTTAGCCGTCCCACATTAGCCGTGGCAAAGTTCATCCTTCCACCGCGCACTTAGACCCCCGCCCCCGCAGTAACGTGCTGGTATTAAACAGTTCCCCTACCAGTCAGACAAAAGCCCAGTACCTGACAAGAGTGCCTTTTATAGCAGCCAAGGTGTTTCAGGAAGATAACTCACATCTGAATTCCTGAAGCAGCGTTTTCATGTCTTGTACGGCAGTCAGCCCCAGTGAAGCAGTGCTATTTCACGTCTTGTATGGCAATCAGCCCCTGTTGCTGTCTAGTCTGTTTTTCTGCTGCTTGCTCCCAGGTGGTTTCCCGTAGCAACTGCTCTTCTCTACTTGCTGTGGGTCTCTTTAGCAGAGGAATAAAAATGCCCTTGTAAATGTCAACGTTTTCTTGTCTGCTATGCATGCAATGTGCTTTCCAGAAAGAGCTTTCTCGTAGGCTCAGAACCTACTGACTGTCCTCAAATGACCTAATGAATATTAATATAATGTTCGCGGAAGGACTATTTTATCGTAGATTAGCACCATAACATGTTTTTTCTACATCCAAGAAAGATTTTTGTAACTATAACAATTAAAATAAATATAGGAACCCATTTTATAAGTGCAATAAGACACTCCAGGTGTGTGCATGGAACCGATTTTACCACATGCCAGGGGCTAAAGGCACTCTGCCAAGGCCTTGTGATTTATTATGCCCCTGGCCGTGTGGTAAAATCTGTTCCATGCACACCCTGTCGTGTATTATTGCTTGCATAATACTGCACATCTTTGATTTCATTTGCATTGTTATGTCTTGCCTCCAAACATTTTTAAGCCAGTACATTCAAACCAGCATGTGCTTATTCGTCTTGTATCTGGAGATAGAGGTAACTGCAAATGTTTGTGGCCAGCGTACCAATTAGAAATTTAGGATTTGATACTTCCTAAATATCCTTGGTTTGATAGGCAATTATAATGCGTGATTTAATAAATGATATGAAGGATGGTGAAATAATTATTCCTTTTAATGAATCTTCCCAAAGATTTTTTCAAATTAATTACTGCCAGAATATGTTGAAGATGATCTAACCATAAAACCTGTTTGAATATTCTGACCATTTTAATTTCTGTTGCAGACAGCGAAAAGTCAAAATATTTGATTGATTCAGTATTCTGATGCAATGACAGACCATCCTCAAGTCAATTATCCACCCGCTCTACTACCCATCTTTCCTGAAGAGCAAATAAAAATAAAATAAAAAAAAAAAGTTTGTATCCCTGGCTTTGTGGTACCCAGTGGGTGTTTACAAAAAAAAATGTCAGACTCAAAACAGGAGGGCATCTTAAAGATAGCAAATGAACTCAGTCTAACATTGAATAAACAGATGCAGGTACAACATTATCACCATAAAATTCACTGCTGAAATTAGATATTGAATCTTTAGGATACAGCTCACATGGGTGGTAATCAAGGAACAGACGTAAAGGAGTCCAATGTAAAAAGAGTGCTACATTCCAGCATATGTGATGGAAATTTGCTGGTATTGTAGTTAACTGGAAAGCACAGTACCCATGGTCTGGATGTTAAACCTTTAGTTAGGCCAGTTGGTGGGGGGGGGGGGGGGTGGACACATGCATTACATACATACAAAATGTGTGCAACATACATAAAGTATATATGTAACCTATTTAACACATGTGTAACGTATATGCACATACAGACAGTGTGTATCATAGAGTCAGGGTTACTGGGCCAGTTGTCAGAATATTGCACAGAATATAGAAATTGTATGGAGTTTCCTCTGAATGTGCATTATGCTAAACATTAGTTTTTTATCTGGGGGGTAAAACTCATCCTTTTTTTTGGGGGGGGGTAAAACACGGTCAACATGAAATTAAATTGCCATCGTATGACTTTCACACCAGTTTCGAATACCCAGTTTCCTATCAAAACACGTTTCCTTCTCCTTAACTTTTCGTACTCTAATTTTTCTCAGTTCTTTCTCTCTCCTCTCACCCGATCTGAGGCCTTTCACTCACTAGCATGTCCAGTACTTACTATTCCATACAACAATGATCAGTAGCAGCACTTTCTGAGTTTTGCGTTGTGTAACTGTTGATTTGAAGCAGATGAGAACTTGTACTCATGCTGAATGTATTTTGTTAAATACAATAAATATATGTTGAAAAAAAGATGCTTAATACAAGTTAATATATAACCTTTGGGTGTCTCTTATTGTATGAGAGTCTGAGTGTGAGGTTTGAGCAAGACGACCACAGAGGGAAGCCGAGTGATTCTGGCTGCCCACAGCTCACAAAAGGAGTCTTTCATACCATAACAGACACCTCTGGGAGGCCTTAATAACTTAAAGGTTATAGAAAACAGGTTTTTTTACACCGTTGGATGCCCTCCAGTTCTTTTAGTGTCCATCCAATATTTCTGATATGTTTGACCTTTTTTGTTAAATTAATAATATAATTACTGGTGGGCTGATAAAACTCAAACAGTTTCTCGCCCAGATTAATTGGTCCCCCATTCTTCATGCACCCAACATTGACACTGCCCTCGCCTTTTTCTCCCAAACCTTTATGAAGGCCTGGGACCCCTTTGCATCCCTCACCAAAATTCGATCCAAAAAACATAATGCACCCTGGGTTACCCCTGCCCTACTACAAATGATCAGAAATAGGGATAACTTCTGGCACCTTGCCACTGAAACGGGCCGGATGGCTGATAGACAGGCCTACAATGCTGCTCGGAACAGGTGCCCATGGGCCGTCCATAAAGCCAAGGCCGGCCATTACCAGGCCACCCTTACCTTCTCCTGGGGGTGTGCCCGGACTTTCTGGGACAATATTAAACAGCTAAATGGGAAATCATGCTCCCCTCCCCCATCCCAGCTCACTATTGATGGCTCTACCTCCACCGACCCTGCCTGCATTGCTAACTGCCTTAACACCTCCTTTACTGACCTTAGCTCTGTCCTCCCCAGTAATTTTTTTGACCCTCCCCTCAGCCTACCTCCCCCTGTCCTCCCAAGGCCCCAGCTTCCACCTATGCAAGGTATCTGCCCAGGAAGCCAGACCTCTCCTAATTAAAGTGTTAAAAAGCAATAGTCTCGGCAGCGACTCCCTGGACCCCAGTATTCTCCAGCTGGTGCTGGATGAAGTCCTTACCCCACTCACTAGCCTACTTAACCGATCCCTCTGCCTGGGGCAATTCCCCACTGCATGGAAAACAGCCATAGTCACACGTATTCATAAAGGGGGCGATAGGTCCTCCGCCAGCAACTACAGACCAATCTCCATCCTCCCCCCTCTCCAAAGCCCTAGAAAAAGTGGTGGCCATTCAAATCACCGAATATCTGACTAAGCATAACATCTTATGCCCATAGCAGCACGGTTTCCATGCTGGACACAGTACCGGCACTGCACTATTTGAGTTCTCCAATTTCCTACACTCCTCCCTGGACGCCAGCTCCCTAGCTGGTGCAGTGTTCGTTGACCTCTCAAAGGCCTTCGACACTGTCTCCCACCCTCTTCCACACTGGTTTCTCTGCTGGCCCCCTCACATGGTGCTCGAGCTATCTATCTGCTCGCTCCCAGTGTGTCAAAATCAATGGGACACTCAATGATACTCGTCCCATCCACTCAGGGGTACCCCAGGGCTCCATCCTGGGCCTCCTACTCTTTTCATTCTATCTAAACACCCTGCCCAGTGCATGCTCGGGCAAAATTCTTATGTATGCAGATGATGCTGTCATTTTTACCACCCACCACAATCCCATCTCCCTCCAGGACTCTCTACAACAATCCTACAATGATGCCGAAGCCTGGTTTAAGGAGCACAGACTCATCATTAATCTCAAAAAAAAAAAATGCTCTTTGCCCACCCCCAAAACAAAGCCTGCAACTACCCACTCCCTATCCGCCCTAGTACCAAACAACCGCTTGAACAAGACAGCTCCTACAAATACCCTGCGGTTACCTTCGATTCAGCCCTCACCTTCCATACCCACATTAATGCCCTACCATCCGCCACTAACACACGGCTTGGCATCCTCTACCGCTATAAAAATTGCCTCCCCCCGATGCTCTCCGACTTGCTGTTACGTCTTCAGTACTGTCCCTAGTAGACTATGGCCTGCCAGTTAATGGTGCTGCTGACACTACTGCCCTCAGCAAAATTCTCCTCACCCTAAATAAGGCCTGCAGGCTGATTACTGGTGCCCCCAGGCTCACACATACATGTCAACTCTATGACGAGGCAAAATTTCTTAACCTAGATGAACGGCTACGCTACCAAACCTGCCTTCTCACAAAAAAACTCTACTCGGGCTCTCCCTTCCCGAGGTGACAGCCTCCATCCACCACACCCCACCCACTATCACAACCCGAACCTCCAGCAAGACCACTCTACTGGTCCCCAGATCCAGGACCACCCATGGTCAGAGGTTCTTCTGCTACAGAGCCCCATCTTGGTTTAACTCTCTCCCTGCTCCCATCTCCAGTGCCCCCACAATCTCCAACTTCAAAACCGCCCTTCAGAGTGAACTGTTTAACATTCGCAGCTGCTCCTGTCTCTGAATGGGGCCTCGATCTCTCTACACTAGACAACGCCCACTGGGCGGGACCCCACCTCACCCCCCCTCCCATTTTTCTCCCCCTTTGCATCCTGCCTCTGTTAAAACCAGCATGTACTCAGCTGTATCACTGTAATTGCTACTAAATTGTATATACATGAAATCATTCTGTGTAACTCTAAGTCGGTGACTTGTATTCTGTAACCTAAATTTGTTCTGTTTGTCCTCAGTGTGACGGGGTACCTTTGGAAATGAGCCTCTGGCTCAAAGGTTGTAAACCAAATAACAGATAAAAAGGGTTTTAAATAATTGATTAGCAGTTTTTTTCTTAAGATGATACTAATGTTCAGAAAGTATTTATATAGATTTTCTAGAAGTGCCGTGTTTATTAAACACAGTGAGGCAAGAGCTATGCATTTTCAAAAAGATTTAGCATTTTTATGAGCAAAACGCTAATCAATTTTTAGAGTTAAATAAAACCCTGATAAATAAAATAATTTTGATGCATTTATAACTACCCTAAGTCCTTCTCACCTCAGCAATTACTGCTGTCTTTCCATATTGCCGAAACATTCTATGACATCAGTAACACCATTCCAGGCCATTCAGAGGAACAGCATGGAATGGTGTAATTGATATCATAAATGCCTTAGAAAAATGCAAAATGAAAGAGCAGCAACTGATGAAGAGAGTGCAGCTCTGTGTAGATCTGAGGGCACCCAAAGCCAGGCCATTTATTTATCAAAAACTGGCCAAAGCAAATCAGAATACATAACTGGTATGGAAAGGAAGATGAAAGGGCGTTTAACTATGTAAAAGTCATTTCCTATCTCCTTTACGTCACTTGAGTGAGCTTGAATGATTCAGAACAAGTTTTATGTATTTTTTATTTCAAAAGTTAAATGAAGCCATCCTCCCCATGGTTGTGAAGTGGAATGCTTTACTCTGAATGTTCATACACGAGAATCCACTGTACTCTGGATTAAGAGGTACAGTGAGACTGCGCTGATTGTCTGGAGTCATGTGATTCATAATAAATACATCACCACTTGTAAATGCGGTCTGGATGAAAGAAACCTTGTGCTTTTGAAGTGATTATGAAATTCAACAAACTGAAGCATTTCTTAGAAACTTAGAAAATGTGCAGACTGTATGTCTTATTTATTATTTATTTTAAAAGTTTCACCAGGAAAGGCATACTGAACTACAGTAGCTAATTTCCAGAAGCGTCCTGGGGAAGGGGGAAATGGACGAGTACAAATGCTGAAATACATAAGGATACGATAACGAGCAACATCATACAGTGCTTACATAAATGTGAACAGATAATTACAGGAGGGTTTTGTGCTCAAGGCTGACTCTTATGAAATAACTCTGATATGGAGAAGACAGGAAGGAGATGGTAGGATTGTGGAGAAGAGAACAAGAGTGTCAGTGGAGAAGGAAGTGGTGGGGGGGTCATGAAGGAAAAGGAGAGGTACCCCTTTGACCCACTTAGGTGAAAACCCCACAAGGGAAAGACATGGCAGGGTGAACACCCAGTCCATGAATTGGTATCATCCAGTAAGGAAGATGGAGAGGGTGGTGGGGGATGGGCAGACATTTGTCCCTTTGGGGTGCAAACCCCACAAGAGCATGGAGTAGGGAAATGAGTAGGGAGCGAGCATTATCAGAGGAGTATGTGCTTAAAGAATAGTGGGAGAGAGTGCAAGTTTAGGTAGTAGATGAAATGGCAAGGGCAGAAGTAGTGAGGGAATTTTGGGGGTAGTAGAGGATAAGCAGACATTTGTCCCTCTAGGGTGATAACCCCACAAGAGCAAAGGAGAAGGCAATAAGTAGGAGAGAGAGCATTATCGGAAGAGAAGAAAAGGGGCATAAAGAAATGAGATAGTGCCATTCTAGGAAGTATACAACATTGCAAGGGCAGGCAGTAAGCAGGGGTCAACTGGTGGAGGAGGAAAGAGGGTTTAGTAAGGAGGTTGAAGAAGCTGTATGTCTAGGACAGTTGGGAGGGATGGGAAAAAACATGTGAATTTAGTGTATGGGGGAGTGTGGCTATGGGGAGGAGAAGAGAGGACACAGATCTGGAGTAGAGGCAGGGAGGACACAGAATCTGCAGGTCTAGGAGAATTTGTAGGTATGGTTGAGAATACAGTATGGGTATGGGGAAAAGAAGGTATGATACAGATCTGGAGAAGAGGTAGAGGAACACAGACAGTAGGGAGAGTGATAGGGTTACATGCAAGGGAGGTTGGGGGGACAGCAAAGGGTAGTGATGCCAAGACTGGGTCAAGTGCAGTTTCAGGATAGGGGTAGGGTTGATATATCGGGGGGGGGGGTAAGGGGGAGAGCAGAGTTGTGTGGCGAGTTTAGGGGAGTAATAAGGGAGTTGAGGGACAGAGAAGGGTAGTAGCGGTGCTTGAGAGGTAGCAGGTGCAGTTGCAGGTAGGAGAGATGAAGCTACGAAGAAGGGAGGATAGCATACAAGGAGACTGGACAGACTGGATTGCTAAAGGAAGCGAGTTCCTGAGTTTAGGAAAATAAGAGAATGCAGACTGGTCTGAGGCAGAAGACCTAGCAGGAAGAGCCAGGGTCTGGCAGTCATAGTTATGGAGGGAGTAGGTGGGAGGAGTGGGCGTGGATAGGATGGAGGAGAGGGAGCCAAGCCAGTACTTTCCGACAAAGGAGGAGCAGTGAGCAAGGTGCCTGACATCAAGAGAGGGGAGGTATTGAGATCACAGTGGTGAGTGCGAGGCAGTCAGTCTAGTGCAAACCGGCAGAAGGCATGGAAGAGGTATCCAGTTTGGTTAGGGCGGACTTTGGGGCTGCACTATAGACTACGTCACCATAGTCAAAAATTGGAGAATCATTTTCTGGACAATTTCATGGTGAGCCGGTAAGGGGATGCAACCTCAGTGTCTGAACAGAGCACAGAGTTTGGGGTGCAGTTTTTTGTTGCTGGCATCCACATGCCTAGAAAAGTTGAGGTGATGGTCTAGCCAGAGCCCAAGGTATTCGAAGGAGGTGACGTCATCAATCATGAACCTGTCAAGGGTGCAGAAGGATGGTATTGCAGACAACCTAGAGAGTCTTTGCCTGGTGCCAAAGGTCATGGAGATGGTCTTCTTGGCATTTAGGGACAACTGATTTGAGCGAAACCAGGATTGGATTTTATCAAAGTCTTGTTGGAGTCTAGTCGCAGCGACATGAGGGAGAGGCACTGGATGTATACAGAACAGTGTCATCCACATACATGTGAATGGCTGCAGAGGTGCAGGCAGCAGGGAGAGCATTTAGGAAGATGAAAAATAACTGGCCTAGCACTGACCCTTGGGGAACATCGGTGTTGATGTGGAGAGTGGGGAAATAGAGTTGTCTATTCTAACTGACTGAGTCCTACCTACTAGATAGGAAAGGAACCAGTCAGTGGCTGGTCAGAAAGCCCGGCTGCTGCAAGCTTATCAAGGAGAAGGGTATAGGATATGGTGTCGAAAGCCGACAAAGAGGGCTGAGGTGATGAGGCCCTGATCCATTTTGGAAAGAATAGATTCAGTTAGCTGGAGAAGGGAGGAGGTGGTGGAGTGGGACTTAAGAAAACCACACTGGAAAGGGGTGAAAAAGCAGGATAAGTCAAGGAAGGGAGAGAGCTGGGACTGTACAAGGTGCTCTTGAAGTTTTGCAAGGATTGGGAGCAAGAAGATAGGGTGGTAGTTCCCTGGATTGGAGGAGGCTCTGCCTTTAGGGAGAGGTATAACGGTGGCAAGCTTTCGGGCAACAGGGACAGATGCAAAGGAGAAGGAGAGGTTTAGTAGGGAGGAGAGTGGGAGGGCAGTTGCAAGGACGGAGAGATGGAGGAGCTCAGGGTCAAGCCCATCAGGGCTCTTAGCCTTGTGAGAGTTAAGGGCAAGGAGACTTCAGGGTGTCTGCTGACGTGATAGGAGAGAAAGAGGAGGATATAAGGAGCACGAGGGGCTGATGGAGGGAATGGATGGGGGAGGAGGAGGAAGCACAGGTGGTGAAAAACATGTTGAACTCGGAAGCCACAGAGGGATGGTCAGAAATGGTGGTGTCTCTCACCTTGAAGACAGGGATTGGGGCCTGGGGGCAGGGGGATAGAGTGTAGACTACCTTCCAGAACTTGGAGGGGCAGTTAATATTTTCTTGGAACGTGCATGAAAAATACTCAGTCTTAGCCAGTCTGGCCCTGGTGTAGGCGTTTTGGAGGGCACGGTACTTAATTAAGTCATGCATAGGACCCGGAAGCCTCGGTTGTCTTCCAAGTGAGCTTGCGTGCACACTAACAGGCCAGTAATTCAGATGACACTTAGAGGAGGTAGGAGCCTCCAACCCTGGTTTTCTTGAAGGGAGCATGTTCATCCCAGATTTTTAAGAATGTGCCTTTAAAGTAACTGAGGGCAGAATCAACTGAGGAATCGGTGGCCATTGAAGACCAGTCAGAGGAGACCAAGTCCACATAGAGGAAGGCCAAGTCTAATGACTTGAAGGAACAGATCGTGATTATGTTTGGCGGGGATTTGGGGCGGTGAATTTTGCGCACACAGTAAACCATGTGGTGGTCATTGAGTGCCTCTGGAAGGATGCCTGCAGCAATAATCCAGTGTTGGTGTGAGGCAAGAGCCCAGTCCAGAAGGGTATGATTTAAGAATTTGTGGTTAAGGTGGGCTGGTTCTGAGATCATTTGTGTGAGGTTAAGGGAAGAGATGTCATTGCAGAATCTGGTTTGAGTAATGGATGGTCAGTTTAAGTCAAAGTACCCAAGGATGAGGACTTCACCAGAGGAGGAGTGAGTAGAGAGTGTTGAGACGAGGTCAGTGATCGATGAGGTGCGGAGGCCTTGGCGACAGTAGACTCTAGCAACAAAGATAGGGAGAGTTTTAAAAGTAGTAGTTCTTAGGCAGCAGGAGAGGAGATGGAGAGAATGGGAGTGAACTGGATGGCAGAGGAGAGGTATATGGCCACCCCACCACCCCTGCTTGAATGATCTGCTGGGTGAGGGAGTAGCCAGATGTGGTTACATAGATTAAATAGTGATTGCTGTGTTGTAGCTTTTATTTACTTCACTGTAGACAATGACTGTTGACTTAAAGAAGTAGCTGCATCTTTTGTAAATTTCTAAATGGAGACTATAGATATAACTTCTGTAATTGCTTTCGTTTATTGTGCAGTTGGCCTCTGTGTGTGAGTTCAAGCCCCAGGAATACAGACTATTGTATGCATCAAACAGTACTAAATACTTCTTTATTTCAATAATCTTCAAGTGTCACTGGCTAATTTTTATTTTGGTTGTGGCTGAATGTGACAATATGTTAAGAGGAACTTTGTGTATAAAATGTTTATTTCTGTGTGTTGTTGCACTTGACTAGCCAGATCAGAAGATTTGGAAGTCAGTGTAGTGGGACAGAAGGAGGCAATGTCACGAAGAAAGCCTCAACTCCATAAAGATTTGTGGTTACTACCAATCACACCACAGACTGTCTAGCTGCGACTTTATAATTTTTATTACAGGATTTTAAATAAGCTGTGAAAATTGATTAGCAGTTTTGCGCGTGAAAGTGCTAATCAACTTCGAAAATGCATAGCACTTGCCTCAATTTGATTATCAAAATTTAAAATAGTACAAAATGTATATACATAGAATTAAAAAAATTAAAAAATAAAATTTCACCTGAATAAAATCCTTATTAAAATTAGCTGTCTTCGCTTCTTCTGTTTCAGTACCCCAAAACACACACACACACACACACTGAGAATTTAGCACCATGGCAGTCATTGCTGGCAGGAGGCCCAGGTAATAGAAACTTTGAAGACTAAACCCCTCCTGCTCAAGATGCTGGTCTCTTGGCCAGTTCCACTAGAGCCTGCAGCACTGTTCTCCCATATCAGCACTGCCATCAATACCCACACATTTTGTAAGCACTGAAGTCATCGCAAATTCTGACACGGCCCACAGTGATTAACTCACTAATGGCTACAAAAGAAAATTTCAGTTGGTGTCTGTAGTAGTAACATATTACGTGTAAATGTAAAACTCAGAAGCATATTTCTACTTAAAGATTTGACATGTTTAGAGGACTACTTGTACGAGGAGCATTAAGAAGGTCAGCATTTCCCTCACACCAGCTGGCAATTCACCCTCCCCCCACCTATCTCAGTATGACCACCCTCACCACTCTTGTCCCCTGCAAAAGCCCCAGTCAGACACTCACCCACACATAGTTAACTGTTCTGCAGTGAGCTGCTGAGTGCCACTGATAGTATACTAACCGTCTCATCCGCTGTGGCCCCAAATACCAGCAATCACTCGTGATACCGCAAAGCAATATTAGGAGCGATTGCTGGGATTTGGGACCGTGGCAGCTGGACTGTTGGTAAGCTGTCAGCCGTGCCCTGCAGGTCATTGCTGAAAATAAACTACTTGGGGGAGGGTCACGGAATGGATTGCGTGTTTTTTTTTTTGTGATCCAAAAGTACAAATGCATCGCATGCCCAACCGGTTCGCATTGTAAAGTGCGGTGCGACACTGGCCATTTAAAACCCTGTATTATACTATATTAAGCACAAACCTGGATGCTTGCCCTTATCTTATGGCTCTGTTAGCCCTCTCACCCTCATCCATGAATCCACAAAGCCTCACGTCCTCTTGCCTGGGTCTCCTAGGGTCTTTTGCACTTATTCCTTGGTCCCATGGAGACTAAAATTTTTGTCCCTTGGCCTTGTTAGGCCTATTGCCTTCCTCACCTCTTAGGCCTGTGTAATCTCCTGCTGCTGTTCCTTGACCTCAGTAGTCCTCCTATCCTGATCCCCTGATCCCTTGGCCCTGTCGGGCTACCTACCCTGGTCACCATTGGTCCGCTGTCCCCCCTTGTGCCTCATCCAGCCTGCAGCCCTGGTCCCTGGGCCCCATTAGACCTACTGCCCTGTACCTGGCTCTGTCTGGCCTCCTGCTGTCATCCCTGAGCCCTGTTGGACCTCCCTTCTTTATCCATTGGCCCTATTGGTATTCCTGCCTTCATTCCCTGGCCCTGTGTGAGCTCCAAGCTACATACCTGCTCTTGTAGGTCTCTTGGGGTCTGCTGGCCTCGAGTCCTGCTGCTTTCCTCTGACCTCAGCAGTAGGTCACCTGGCCCAACTGAGACATGCTAGTGGCCGTTATTGACCTGTTGGTCCTCTTTGCCTGTCTTGAGACCAAGAGGTAAGAATTTGTAGCTGTCCTTTGTGCTCACCTGTTCACTTTGTTTTGTTTAATTCTTTGGATTCCTGTTACATCACTTATTTGTCAAAGTCAAAGTTTATTGGTAGGAGATACTCCGTTGAGCAAGCTCATTTACAAGGAGGTCCTGAGCAAATAAAAAGGCTCAAAACATAATCAACAATTATACATTCAGTAGGGAGGGTAATAACAGTAGGGTATACAAGTGAGTAACAATGACAATAAGCTTTGCAAGGATATGTACAGTAAATCTCTTTATAAAATGGTTAGGGGAAATCCTGAAATCTGATTGGCTGTTGTTCATGTAGCAATTGTGTTCCACGCATGGAAAATAAAAAGTGCTGCCAAATGAGCACTGATCACCACTGGAATCCTTACGCTAATAGAATGTTAAGAATTCAACTGGCAGCCATTGTTTTTTGCCCTGTAACTGTAAGCATCACATTTACTTGCACTGGGCCCTAAAAATAAAACTACCTTAAATACAAGATAAAACAGATTAATTAAATGTTATTTCCCTGATCATCACATCCTCCATACACACATAAACAAATTGGAAACATTAAGTATTGTTTATAGTTATCATTACAACTGTTTCTTTGTTGACAATGAAAAATCCCTTTTCTATCTTTACCTGCTCATCAGGGAAATCTCTTCTCCTTGCTCTGACAGTGAGATAATTGAGTCTCTGGCTGTAACAGAGGCCTTTGTTTTGTGTGTGTGTGTGTGTATGTATAGTATATTAGGAGAGTAACATTCTAGCAGTAGAACTGAGCAGAATTTTGAATCCATGCGTTCCATGGTAAACATTCCATATCTTGAATGTGGGGAAAAAAACAGCAAGAAGAAAGTAGGCAACACTACAGTGATATCATCGATGACATCATTTGTAGTGGGCAGAAGGATTATTTTATCATAAATGCACACAAGTAAATATATTGTTTCTATATATAAACATGCTTTTCCCAACTGTAAAACATTTTAAAAAAGGAGCCCATTTTATAAGCACAATAAGGCACTCCGGGATGTGCGTGAAACGCACTTTACATGCGCCAACAGCTAAAACCACTCAGCCTTCAGCTTCATACGTTAATATGACTAACCGTGTGATAAAGCGTGTTCCACGCACACCCATCATGCCTTATTGACATACACACAAGTTCAGGCCACTGTGTGCTGAACTTGTACGCACCCACACACACACACATTTCTTGAAGCAACTCCTCAGAAAGCCCTCCAAAATCTGAGGACCCTCTGTGTGCATGACTTTGTGACAAACACCAATCCTGTCCCGATACTGACTTGGGTCCATTAGTGCATACATTAGTACAGGGAGCTGAACTTTTGAAGCCAGTTGCATTCACGAAAGTACATATTAGTTGTGTGCATACAAAAAATGAAGGAATAAAGACATTTGAAGTTATGTTGGGCACAGAATGGCACTGAGTGTGATGTGTATGTTCATGTGCTTGGGAGCTACAGTAAATAAATACTACAAGGTTACAATAAGTTAGTTCCCTTAAGCTGTTGTGATCATTCTTTTTTTAACTTTTTTTTTTTGTTTTTATTGGTATTTTGTGGAATAAGTTGATGGGTCACAGTCCCATGAACAAGGATGGTATTTTGCTAGAACAGGCGTCTCTTTATTGTAGAATTCTTGATTATTGAGAATAGTGAATTTAACTATATTATGAAATAATAAAATAAGTTTATCAACAGTGATTATGAATTAAGGCAGACACAGTTGACTGAATTGCTCACTGTACTAGATTACACTCAATTAATGGGTTCTCGCTCCGTTTCTCAACAGTAAAGGAAAATATTGCAAAGTGCTTTTTTCTAGCAAAGGACCGCACTTCTGGAATATTTTCCTTTCCAGATAACAGCAGCTAGAGACATGGATGGGTTTAGTTCAGCCCATGCGATTGAGCTACAATACAGATTCTACATGTTACTATGGACAGCTCCTGTTGAGCACTTTCTGTAAATGGGATCATGCTGACATGCAGTTTTTACTGTGTGTGTGTGTGTGTGTGTGCGCGCGCGCGCGGCTCACTCCTGCCTTTGTCAGTGGTACACCTGTATAAATGGGATGTAAATCTTGGTGAGTTTGTGGGTTGATATGAAAAAAATAAATGTAGTGAGCCTTGAGGTGCCTGAGTTTACATGACCCCCCACAATGATGGTGCTGTTTGCTAGCCCCTTGCATGTAGAAGTCCAGGATACAGACTTGCTTGTGAAATAATTTCTTGTCTTTATCACAGCAGACAAGAAGGTAAACCTTCCTTGTTTCCCTGCCCCTGACATTCTCACCATTGTCCCCCTGCAAAGAAGAATCACTTGCAGTGCCTGCTCTTGTCTCTGACAGTGTCTTGTCGTAAAGCAGCAGTACTAGATAAAAAAAAGAAATCTGATATTTTGCAACATTTTGTTTCCTGTGCTCTGTTGAGCACTTACCTGGTAATCTTTCTTGGTTTCGCTGTACTGTCACCCCGTAAATTTGCTCTGTTTTTCTTTGTTTTTTACATTTTTCCCACCTGCCATGTTGAGTTAGAACCCTCTGCTGCCAGCCACGCTTGACTCCCAGTACTACACAGGGACAGTGGGAACGCACAGCACAGGGTCCCACAGAAGTAAACGAAAGATGTGATGGGACATGAGGGGAGAGCTCGGCTGCAAATTAGGCACCAGCCTTATTTGCTGTGGATCCACAGCAATAGAAATACATTTTAAATATGTAAAAAAAAAAAAAAAAGCAAAGATCACTAGAAAAAAATATTTACAGATATGAAAACTGGAACTATGGCTGCATGCTTCCAGTCAAAAAACAGAATTTTGATGATCACTTCCTGATTATCCAGCGCTGCTGCTTTAAAGGAAAACTGTGTAAATTCAGTGCCCCCTGCCCCTGAAAAGCTTACCTCCCGATCCAGCTTTTTATGTAGAAAAGCGTGTTTTTCTCGCACTGCTACTTACTTTATTTTTATTGCAAAAAGTCCATGAACCGGGAATATGGCGGATGCTGGGGGGCTCCATTTACTGTAAAGGTGTGGCGCCACACTGCTCGCTTCAGTACATTCGAGTCATGTATACATCCTGGGGGGCGGGTCACACTGCAAGCTACATTGGGAGAAAGGGATTTAGAGGAGGTGGTGGTAGATGTCAAAATAAATAACTCTGAAAATTGTAGAACAGCAACCAAAGCAAACAGGATACTGGGCTGCATAGCCAGGGGTATTACGTCCAGAGGAAGGGAGGTGATTCTCCCTCTGTAAAATGCCTTGGTCAGGCCCCAGCTTGAGTACTGTGTGCAGTTCTGGAGACTTCATCTGAAGAAGAATATAGTATTGCTGAAGAGGGTTCAGAGGAGAGCAACCAGGATGATTCAGGGCATGGAGGGGAGGCCTTATGAGGAGAGACTGGAAGAGCTTGGGCTTTACTCTCTAGAGGAGAGGAGGGACAGGGGAGATATGATAGAGGTTTACAAGTATGTAAAGGGAATAGCCAGGAGTGGAACAAAGGAGCTGTTTAGGTTAAAGAAGGGGGGAACAACCAGGGGCCATGAGTGGAAGCTGGAGGGAAATTATAGGGGGGAGCGTAGGAGGCTTTTTTTTCACTGAAAGGGTGGTGGAGCCGTGGAATGCACTGCCTGGGAGACTGATGGAAGAGGGTACAGTGGAAGGCTTCAAGAAAGGGTGGATAGATACAAGGGGAAATTGAAACAAATGAAGACCCTCTTGGGGGCTGGGGGGGTGGTAAGGCGAGCAGCCAGTAGGTTGCTGGCTTTTGAGCAGACAAGACAGACCATTTGGCCTATTCAGCTGGCTTTAAGTATGTTAGTATGTTGATAAAAAATTTGACTGGTCTGTATGGCCCTTACAGATTTATCACTGTTTGGTTAGGACATCCCAAAGTCTTCAGCTCACTGAACAGATCGATGATGTCTCCATGAAGGATGCAACTGTAATGTTGGCAGCATGTGATTGAGAGAGTGTTTGAGTTAAACTCTGACATAATTTCTGTCTTCCTGTAAAAAAATGCAATTGTCAGAAAATGACTTTGTTTCCTAACACTCAAAAGAAACTGCAAAGTAAAAAAAAGAGGGAGAAAAACCATGGCATGTTTAGCTCATGACAGCTTAAGCACCAGAAACAAAAGCAACAAATAAAAAATAAAAGCTGTTTTTAAACTCTAGCTCTGAACAACATGCCCTTAGGCAGTCTTCAGGACCCTTGGGATATGGTGCCAGCCCCTGGGGCTGACTCTGCGCTGAGGCCCACTCTGCTCCTGATGGGTGGGAGATGGTTTGAACTGTGCTGAAGTAAAACATATGTGGGATCAGATTAACTACTCAGAGTGACATAAGACCTCATACAAAGCAATTAAAAAAACAGCAATAATAAAATAGCCCCTCCCTCCAGCTGTCTGAGACCCCAGGGGATGTTGGCCTGCTGTATGGTTATGCGGACAGTCTAAGGAATTTAATATCTGCAAGTGTTTCACTTTGGCTGAAATTCTTTAGTGGGATCATGTCCTGAGATTGAACGGGCTAGCACTGTGAGAGGGAGAGAGCAAGCTATTGCAAAAATGCAGGGAACCACTGCCACTTAGCAGGAGTGACCTGTTGAGTATAACAAAGCTTTTACTCATTGTGAAATAGTGTCTAGTTTTAAACATAAAGGTAATGAAATTGGTCTGAGTATACTGATGGTATTTGGGTCTGACATAGCTGTAATTCCGCATGCAGTGGTTATGTTAGACAAAGCCCCTGCATCCTTTGTTTTGATGCATTCTTGAGATACTTAAGTACCAGGGAAGTAATGTTTGATGCACAGTTGGGGATTGTGGTATTTTGAGGAAGTAAAACTTTTAGTTAACCAGTTGCTTTAAGAATAAAAAAATCCAGTTAACTCGCCCTCAAAATATAACGCATGTTTATACTACTTGCAGCAATGTGCAGTGTTCTGGTTCAGCGTGTGGTGTACACCAATATGGGAAATAACAAGTGCGTCCACATATATATTCCCTTGCTGCATTGCCAGCCTCGCAGGTGTTGCCAGCGTTTTTTTTTTACCAATATGGGGGGTGGGGGTAAGGAAAAACTGATTCTGTTGCTGTGATGCGCCCGACCTCCAAGGTGTTACATTTCACTTTGGAGTATCCGTCTCCCATTCTCACCATCATTAAAAAAGCGGTACCACATCAGATACTTGACTGCAGCATTTTGCTGTTGTGTGGCTTCTTCCTGAGTGCAGCTTGGGATTCCTGGAGGCCAGCAGTGATTATTGGAAACAATACTGTGCAGCGCTTCAGATAAATAGATTCAAGGGCACTGATTTCAACAGATTGGGGCTAGGATATGTGGTCTGCCGGACTGAAAGTAATCAAATCAGCAGGGTCTAGATGGACTGCACCCGAGGGTACTGCAGGAGATGAGCCAGGCCCTGACGGCCCCCTTAGCAGACCTGTTTAATGAATCACTGGCTGTGGGTGAGATACGGGCAGATTGAAGGGTAGCTGAATGAGGTCCCCCCTACAGAAGTGTGGAAATTGGGAAATCCCAGGTAACTGTAGGCCAGTGAGCTTGACATCAGTTGTTGGCAAGCTACTTGAGTAATTTATAAGGGGTCAGAGAGTTGACATCTCGGAGAAAAATGGTCTTGAGGAAAAGAACCAGTTTGGCTTCATGAGGGGCAGGTTGTGTCGGACAACTTGAGTGATTTTTATTTCCCCACTAACTCAGTAACACAAATGGTAGATAAGAGCCAGGCAGTCAGCATTAGAAACATAGAAGTGTGTCAGTAGAAGGACTTGCGGTCTGTCAGATATGCCCATTGTAGAGGTGCAAGCCCCCCTATAGGCTTATGCCCATTTATCCCCCTCCCCAACCCTTCTCAACTGCTGCCCCACTCTCTCTGTTCTTGCATTAACAAACACCTCTGGGATCTTATTCTCCCTCCTTCAGATGTGGATACCGAAACTGCACGCAGTACTCCCAGGTGTGGTCGAAACCAATGACGTGTACAGCAGCAGTATCACCACCTTGTTGCGACTAGTAAAACCACGCTTGATTCAGAAGTCTTGTTAGTTGAGCTGTGACTTTGATTTGATCCCAGTGGCCCAATAAAATATAAAAAAAAAAAAAAGTAAAATGAAACCACGCTACCAGTGCTGTCAATAGAATGCATCCCTTAAGCAACAGTGACCGAAGAGCCGGTCATTTCCTAGAGATTAACAACCGGGGGGGGAAGCCGAGGGTCACCCCCACCCAGCTGGTCGTTAATCGAGAGGAAATGACTGGCTCTGAGGTCATTATTGCAATTATAAGTCTAATAGCAATAATGATGTTTGTTTTTACAATAATTTTTGTGGCGCCGCTCGCACTGCATAGTGGGAACAGCAGAGTGGCTGCCATGCTGGTCACTTCTAAGAGATTTCAGACTGGCACGGCAGCCAATCACTGCTGTTCTTTAGTTCATGAATAATTAGACTTATAATATGCAGTACAAACTATTGCATCACAGAATGTCTGAGTGCGGGGGCAGCATATGGGTGAAGTTTTATACCACCAATAAGGGGAAAGGATCATGTGACCAAATGAAATTGACAACCCTTCCCCTGGACAAACTAAGCATTGGAAAAACTCAGTGGGAGGGCGGACATGGACAGTGGAGAGAGGGTTAGCAGCACGATAAAGGATGTAGGGAAGCTGGAGTAGTGGTCTAATTTACAGCAATTAAAATGCAGTGCAATAAATGTAAAGTGATGCACACTGAAAACAAAAATCTGCAGTGTACATGTTACACAAATGGGGTAAAGGTAGAGATCTGAAAGTAGGAACATGATGTGGGATTATACTAAACAACCATTCAAAAGCCTCTTCCCAGTGCAGGCTGGTGTGTGGGAATTTTAGTAGGAACATAGGATACTGGGATGTATAGGGCTTGGTTTTACTAGTCAGAGCAAAAAGGTGATATTGCTGCTGCGCATGTCATTGGTTCCGAACATGCCTGGAGTACTGAGTGCAGTTTTTGGTAATCTCATCTGAAGAAGGACAGAGAGATTGTAAAGGCTGTTGGTTAACTAGGATCTGCAGCTTATCCAATAGGTAGGGAAATGGGCTGACTAGGTGGGCCAAGTGGTCCTTATCTGCCGTCAAAGTCTGTGTTTCTATGAGACTATACAGCAGACCTTTGATGAAGGATTGGACTGTCTTACCATGCACCCTCCAGAGGACAGGAAGGGAAAAGGAGAACATGATAGAAACCGCTGAGTACAGTACATGCAGAGATAAAACAGGGTGGACTCCACAAATTATGGAACAACACAACCACCAGGGGCATAACCTTAAATGAACGAAGAGGAAATTTAAGGTTGTAAGAAAGTACTTCATCCCTGATCAAGTGGTGAATAGGTTGAACAGCCTACACAGTAATGTGATAAGTGCTGGTACTGTTGTGGGGTTTGGAACCCAGTAGGACATTTCAGGGGTAGAATTTAAGGGGAAAAAAGTGGTATTCTTGGTGGATTACCAGAGTCAGAATTTTGGTATTCTGCCATGAAATTTGATATTCCATCCAATTTCCATGGATTTTCATATTATTAAAGGTAGAACATTTCCTTAAATTCCGCTGAGTACTTTAGCCTGGTTGCTTGCATCCTTTCCCTTATTGCATCGTACATCTCACTACCCATAACCAGAAATTGTAGACACTCCAAAACAAACAGCCAAGAGTGAGAGGGAAGGTAAGAAACGGAAAACATGCATGGTAATAGTAGCAGAACATGACAAAACTGCAACCCACGATTTTCCAGGTGAACCAGTGATGACATGAAACCAATACCTCACTGCCAAGAACCCTGTAACTGCAAGATAATAGTGACACTGCTGGACTTGAGAATGCAAACTGACAAATCCATAACAAAAAAAAAAAAAAAAAAACTCAAGATGTCCCCCAGAATGTTTCGGGATGACGTGAGGAACTGAAGCATCCAGAAAGAGGAGACTAAGCATTGGTGACTAGTAGAAAATGTGGAAGCTGCTTAACTCAGTACACCTCCCTCCCTCCCATTCATCCTGGCTAGCTGTCAAACTCCACTATTCATATACAAATGCACATGCAGTTCTCCGGCAGCTAAATCTGGTAAAAAACAGAACAGTACTTGAGAATCTCACAAGAGAATGATGTGTTTACTTGTGTTTCCTGAAGATTTATTAAGCACTCTGACTGAGCAACACAATCAAAAATATCCTCTCAACACTCAGGCCGGCAGCCCCACTCCCAACAACAAGGAGGTGCCAAAGTTAATGACCATCGGTCTTCTGCTACCCTGCCCACCAGTCCCGAGCCCTTGCCAGGTGAGCCTTCACCTTTAGATAGTCCGCTCTTCTTTCTTCCCAGTAGACTGCAGCTACTCCTTGCTCATGTGCTACAATTACCTAACCCCGCCCTTGCCCCCTTCCCTAACTTGTCTCAGTCAGTGACTATGCGAACTGTCAGGGTGATGCACTGTCTGATTGACCCACCACAGTGGTATTCCATTTCCTGACTTCTCTCCCAAATTTGAGCCTGTCTCCCCGTCTGCTGCTTTGTCCATCGGCTCAGCTGAGCCCTCTGCTGCTGTGCCAGGCCTTCTCAAATTATTGCCGTCTGCTGCCTCTCTTGGTTCTCTCTGTCACAAGCTCTGTTTCTCACCTGTGAGCTGCTGTGACCCTCACCATCCTGACTTCTTGTCTTGACCACTGGATGGTGATCTGCTAGAGACACATGGAGGGGAGTCATGGGGCGATCCCAGCATCTTGATTGCAATGCTGAGCTGATACGTGATCTCAGCTGCCCACTGCCAGCCTCTGCTTGGTAATTTAAAATGGCTGAGTGACTGAAGATGACCACAGCAGGTCTCACCACTCACTCTCTCTCTCTCTCTCTCTCACAGGATGATCACTAATAGTGATCAGACAGGTCGGACCTCTGACTGCAACTACGGACTGCCTTTGTGCTCAGCTATGCGAGTGTCAGAGGGTCACGCTGGCCTGGTTACAGTTTAAATGACTGTCCGGACGATCTGCGTACTGAACACACTGACTGTTGCTGCCTCGCTGCACTGCCTACTCTAGACTGGCGATCACCTGTCCCGAACACACCGATCCGTTGGGACTTGCACTCTTTCCACTCAGGTTCTCTTATGCTGTCTACATGTCTATTGACGACTGCCTAAAATGGCATTTGGCACCTAGATCACCAGTGTGAGACCCTCTCCCTTCCTGAAATTATACAGTCTAACATGGCAAGGGAGAGAGACATTACAAGAAAACAGAAGTGAAGAAGCATGGGGCCCATAACACAGGCCAGGATACAGTTGGCATCCCAGGCACCCAGGGCCAGTCCGCCTTTAAAGATTTTATTAATTTACTGTGTCTGTGGGCACACTGTTTATTAACAATCAGCAGGCTGTGATGATATTATCATTTCATTACTGAAAGTGCAACAATTAGGAAATTCCACACAGCCTGCAAGTGCTGAGTGAGGGGCAGATAACATGGGAGTCAGGACAAAGGCTAGCGGCAAGGCAGTACTCTTGGGTCTGGCATTTTCCGTGGGGAAACTGGATCGATCGAGCTGTCCAGCGGATGAGAGTCTTGCTCCTTCCTTGCTTGCTTGGTTGCTCTCTTCTGTTTATTGCTTAGTAACAGTCTTCCTCCACTCTGCATGTGAAACCGATGGATCCAGATGTACAACTGCCACCAAAAAGAAGGTGCCAGTCAGTTTGTTAGGGTGGGGAATCCCATTACTGACCAGTTGGCCACTGGCTGGCATCTCATTAAAAAAAAAAAAAAAATTCCTGCTGTCTTGCTGCATTCACATTTTGGAATAAGAACAGTGCCACCACATGGTTAGGAGCTGGTGCTGCATGCAGCTAATGAGGATGGGAAAAATGATATTTTCAGTGGTATACCAGGGCTCGCATTTTGGCATTCAGGCATGAAAGTTGGATCCAAAATGTACCGGAATACTGCTAAATTCGAGTCCTGCACTTTGAAGGGGGTAATTAGGAAGAAAAGGGGGCATGGGTGGGGAGCACTCTACGGTACAGTAAATCAAAGTAGGAACAGTGGGTCAAACTTGATGGTCTTGGTCTTTTTCTGTCCTCTGCCATCTGTATATTCAGATAGATAGTACATGGGTTGGCCATTTTCCCGTAGAAGAAAACTGATCAAATCCCATATTGATGCGTAGTAAAGCAGTTATGGCATCAACAACATGAGATCGATCCAATTAAATTGGCATAATCCACAAAATAAGACCATTTTGAAAACTCAGTTATGACATCACTAAAAACATTTTAAACTTTATTACCTTTACTTTAAAACCATACTTTTATGTAAAAAAAAAAACACTCAACATTTTTACTCCTCAACAAAAGTAACAACACAAACAGTGCTGCACAGACCCTTTTGGGAAGAGTACTCAATGGGGGGAGGGGTATTAACAACAAAAATGAATGGAACAGGACCTGGGGGTGGTCATATATGATAACCTAAAGGTAAGCAAGCAGTGTGAGAAGGCAGTAAGAAGGGCTGGGGGACACTGGGATGTATAGGGACAGGCATCGCCATTAGAAAACAGGAAGTTCTTATCCCTCTGTACAGACAGTTGGTGAGACCCCATCTGGAGTACTGCATGCAGTTCTGCAAACCCCATCTCAGCAAGGACATAGACAGGATGGAGGCAGTCCAGAGGAGGGCAACTAAAATGGTGTAGGGTCTGCACCAGAAGCCATACGAGGAGAGACTAAAGGAGCATAATATGTATACCCTAGAGGAAAGGAGGTAGAGTGGGGGACATGATAGAAACTTTCAGGTACCTTAAGGGAATCAACAAAGTCCAAGAGGGTAGCATCTTTCAGAAAAAGAGATGTATAAGAACGAGGGGGCACAATTTGAAGATAGAGGGGGGACGGCTCAGGGGCAACGTGAGGAAGTATTTTGTCATGGAGAGAGTGGTGGACACATGGAGCAGCCTTCCAGAGGAGTTAGTGGGGTCAAAAGCAGTGGGGGAATGCAAGAATGCGTGGGACAGAGATAAGGCAGTTCTAGTGGGGGGTGGTGGTAGGAGGAAGGTAGGCTATTGGTTAACTAGGATCTGCAGCTTATCCAAAAGGCAGGGAAGCTGGAAGACTGGGTGGGCCTAATGGTCCTTATCTGCTGTTAAGGTATATGTTTCTGTGTAAATGCACACTGAGAGACCTTTGGTTATTCACTTGCCCTTTAACTACTACAGTTCACACAGCTGGAGAGAAAAAAATTAAAGAAAACTGGTACAGGGCAGGACCCCAAAAGCAACAAGAAGTTGCATCTTGGCTGAGGTATCCTGGATTAAAAACTAACTATTTTAGAAAGGAAAACATTAAGTTTTACAGACATTTAAAATTGCAGGACCCACCATCTGAGTATACAAAACAGTAGTTCAAAAAATACAGGATTACAAGTGATTGATTTATTTAATTTTTGGTAACCAGATCTGTACACAACCTGGGAGGTTACCGTCGTACATTAAGTAAAATATGCTGCAATGCTATTAACAGTTTGAAAAGTACCTTTTTTTTTTTTTTTTTAAAACACCTTCCCCCTACGTACGGTCTCCACTCCTTTGGGAGACACAATGTGGTATCCTCGCACACATGGCCTACCTGATCTCCCGGTTGGTCCCATGGATCCTTGGTTGTACCCCCCAGGCAGGTATGGAATGGGACGCCCCAAATACTTATGTATTTCATAGGACTTCCGGGTAGTCAGGCAGATGTGAGGGCAATCAGGGTCTCCACTGCGGTGCTCCGTCATCTAGGAGACTGTACGTTGTTTTTCCATTTTCTGTGGAGGTGTGGCTCTCACCCGACATCATGGCATCACCGCCGATGTCGCCTCTCCTCTGCCCCCGAGCTAGCTCCATGCTTGCAGAGCCCCAGGTCTCCACCAGGGGCCAGCCAAGCGCCGAGCACAAACCCCACGCCCTTCCGGGAGAGGAGAGCTGTCCATTGGACGCTCAATCCTCTCCCTCCCTGTTGACCCGATGACGCCCGGCTCGTTCCCAAACCCGGGTCGCCGGTGTAGCGTCCAGTGCCTCAGTCCTCTGCGCCACCAGGCCATCCTGAAAAGTACTTTTTAGGTACAGAGCAAGAATAAATCAAAATCTCACTCTGAGATCTGTTCAAAACTGACTGCAGGCTACAGACCCACCAACAAATTACCTGAACTGTTAAAAACCTTAGCAGACAGCATAACTTTTTTTACTTACAGAGAATACCAACTTATGCATATAGAAATAAAGCAGATGTGGAAAAAACAGGTACAGGACAAATTAAAAATAACATTCAGGAACACATGAATATGCTACCAGCACCTGTGAAAACTTTGAAACTAGAATAGGAAATCATCCAAGGAACATTGTGTTTCTCAAGCACTTTAAGCAAATATTAAAGATTAATATAATACCGACTTCCTGATTTTTGTTGATGCCATGTCTTAAGAATGGGGCCCATTCTCATCATGGTACCACAAACATTGGAGACTCAACCACTGACCGAGAAAGGGAGGATATTTACTTAGAATGCATTGCAGTGCTATCACAGTTTGAAAATTACTTTCTTCTTACAGAAAAAGAAATCAAAATCCTACTCAGAGCTCTTCTATTCCAGATTGTTAGAGCTGAGCTCACAAACTGATTGCGTACAGACACACATGCACCCACTCTAAGGCAGAGCTCTCCCCACAAATATGCTCGCTCTCATCTGTGACTATTCTTCCTCACCTGCATGTTCCTAATTAAGCAATTGCTCAAACACTCACTACTAAAAACTATTTAAAATCTCAAAAAAGTTCCAATGCAGCCGTTTTCGACTACCCAAATATACTATATCACTCAAATAGTAGTAAGGTTTGTATACTCGAAAACAGTGCATCTCTTGGGTTTAATGAGGTCATAATTGCCACTTGCCCCATAGGCTAAGACTTATAACCGCTTCGATGCAATTTGCATCTTGTATGCAAACATTTTTTTTATTTCATTTTTACTTCCCCAGTGGGCTCCCATCTGTTGAGTAACCCAGCCCTGTCACCCCGATGTCCACCTGGACTTACTGCCTGTCATTTTCCCATAGGGCTCCCCGCCCCCCCAACTGGGTCAGTGGGGTTCCTCAATCCCCACTGTGATCTGGATCCAGTTCCGGCTGGCGTCCCCAGCTGATTGGGGTGCAGAGCCAGCAGGCATTCAGTGCCAATCTTCCACCGACTTTTCCCACCCTTTACTAACCCCCTGGGTAGTGTGGCGTGCAGTGATGTCATGACACACATCACATGTGCTGGTGTTTGCCACGCTCCCTTCTTTCTGTTGGTCCGGGCTCTCTTTTCCCCAGCTACTGCTAGAGGCTAGGCAAGCACTGGACTCTGCCCACCCTCCCCCTGGAAGAGAGCAGTCCTGTGTACACTCAGTCATCCTCTTCCTCCCCCTTCCCCCCCCGGCCAGTCCTCTATCATAAGGTCACTTTTGAACCCGGGTTGTCAGTATTGCAAGTGGAATCACTATTGCTGCGCCAGCGGGCCTTATATGCAAACATTTGCTATAATTTATTTCGTATATCCATGGATGGGAGTATCCAAACCAGCAGTGGCAAGGCCTGCAGCATTATGGCTCCACCGCTAGGCAGAGGTTCATCAGAGCTGCATTGTAGCAGCTCCACGGCATTCCCAACAATATCCAGGCAGCACTGCTCAGAGTGGAGCAGCTACTGAGAAGGTAGTAAAACTGGTGGCTTCGCACCCCCACCAGTCTGTAGAGAAGTCAGTGTAGAATAATGCTGTAAGTAGATCCACAATGACATCAGGCCAGACATGCATACTATAGGGAATTATTGGCCAAAAGTACTAGGTTTTTCTTACATTTCCTGCTAATGGTGTTTGTATCACCTGAGTTATATTAATCTTTCAGCCAAGTTGACTGATAACATAAAGCTTTAACAAAGTCTGAAACAGAACTTTGGACAGAAAAAATCAACATGTTAATCCTCTGGTTTTTCTGGGCATTTACCTAGAGTGGGAAGCAAAATTTAGTTTTGTCCAACACAAATTTAAATTTAATAGTTACATAAACAACTTACATCTTTTGTTAATAAAAAAATATGTGAATCAAAACTTGTGTGTCATGATTCTCTGGTTAATATTCATGTATGAAGATTAGGAGTAATGTAGCAGTCAGAGTATCTCCCCCAATCTGCGGTAATGTGAGGCGAATGTTGGGGATTACCTGGGGATTTGGGCATCTTCTCAGTCCCAGGAGTGGGATTTCACAATTTTTTACGATTCTGCTGCTCATGTGTTTTTCCTGTGGGACATTTTAGATGAGGTTTTTATGGGGGATTCAAATGAAGGCTTACCCCCACAGGGTGGGGCGTTTGAGTACAGTAGCTTGATGGCAATCATTGAATTCCCCTCTATTCCTCAAGGGGGTGGGGGTTCACGTTGACTACTGAATAAAAATGAACATTTTCTTTTAGGAAA
This sequence comes from Neoceratodus forsteri, assembly GCA_016271365.2. NCBI lineage: Eukaryota > Metazoa > Chordata > Ceratodontiformes > Ceratodontidae > Neoceratodus > Neoceratodus forsteri. The sequence goes on from JADMNL010000022.1 coordinate 496,451,402, forward strand.
ATGAGGCAAAGCGCAGCATATTTTTTTGCCATGGCCTTAGCAAAAACAAAAAAAAAGTTAAATAGAAGTTTTAAAAACATGACTAAGTCAACATACTTGATGATAGTTTTCTACACACATGACAAGTATACTTGCCTGTCATCAGTCTTAGCAGTGACTGATCATAAGCCCTGCTTCACTCGCTTTTCCTTTGTTGTGTTTTTTTTTTAACTTTATCACTTTGGTTGCAGGCTGGGGATGTACCCCCCCCTATCAGAACCTGGACCCGCCACCCTCCTCCCCAGGCCACCTGGATGTGGTAGCCTGTAGCTTGTCCCCTACGTTGGGGCTCCCCGACGGGAGAAACAGAGATCCACCAGAGGCCCCAGCTGAGGCTTACACCTAGGACATAATTCGGAAGGTGGTCCAGGGGCTTCATGGTGCTGCCGTGCCCAGGGTTTTTTCCCCTATAGGCTCCCCCAGAGGGCACAGACATGCAATGACATCAGTGCAGGTCATGTGTGCTCCCGCACCTGACCCACAGACATCTGTTGTCTCCTCTGCCCACTGCACAGTGGTCTTGGCGGGTGCATACCCAGTCTTCACTGGGTGTCACTAGCATGCGTGGAAGCCACAGGCGTCTTTCACCCCCCAGAGGTGGAGAGCTGTCCGTGGAATGCTCATCCTACCTCCCCCCCCCCCAGCTGACCCTCTGACTCTCCGTGCTCAGTCCCGAAACGTGAGTCATCAGCAGCGCAGGCAGTACCACTACTGCTGAGCTGGTGGGCAGTCCAGTTTTCCTTTGTTGACACTTGAATATTTTTAGATGATCATTTTAGTTACTGGAAAATATCCTCCAAGACTTTAGAAATGCAGTTGCATATTTCTCACTGGAGCTGAAACACGGAGGGTCTGCAGTACAAGATACACATTCTAAAATCAAATTTCTGATGGCTGTATGACAGTCTGCCAGTTCTGATGCTGATCACAGTAGCACCAAACTTGTCAGCAGTCTGCCATGCTTGATTCTGGCAGCTGTAATTATCAAACATCTAGAGTCTAATCTCAGTTGCTGTTTTTCTTAAAAAAAAAAAAAAAAAAAAAAAGTATTACAAATTTAGGCATCTACACTAAATGATTTTTCCAATTTTATGTGCTTTGGAGGCAGTGTACTTTAGAGGTTAAACAGACTTGGGATCCCAGAGAGTAGAATTTCCCATACTAGTAACCATATAGTGTGATATAGGCGACGTACAATACAGACAATGTGTGAAATTTCCCATGCTGTGATAACTATATATTGTTAGACCACAACACAGTGTATGAGATTTCCTATGCCATCATAACGTTCAAGTGCTATCAATCCCATGCCTTGTCTGTACCAAGATACATAATTGTTGTGGCATGGGAAATTTCATACACTGTCTGTATTGTTATCTTAACCCGTATCACATTATTTGGCTAGCATGGCAAGGGAAAGTCATAGCACTGTACAACACTATATGGTTGCCTTGGCATGGAAAACATTTTGTACGCTGTCTATACTGTCTTACCTACATCACAATATATGGTCCCATACCATAACAATGTATTGAGCTGTAGGTGAGGCATGACGCACACAAACACATAGGAATTTAGGAAAAAAGACCATTGACCCATTGAATTATTTCCACAACAACTGATTGGGATTACAGTCGCCCCTTTTTCTTAAAAGTACTTATCCGGTTTGAGCTTGACAGTGGAAACCATTGAGCCCTGTGTACACACTGCCTTTCTTCACCAGTGTGAGGGCTGTGGCGATCCATATAGATGTACATTTATGAGTGTAAACTGTCCAGACGACATGTCAGTTTGGCTCCTGTCCATGTATGAGGATTTGAACCAGTGTAGGTCTTTGCAGTTATAATGTAAACTGGGCCACTTCACACATCTTAACTTAAGGAGATAGTAGCCCCACACTGCAGCAGGGGATGCCATCCAGGTTAAGTCCCAGAATGGAGGGGGCAGGCACAAACTGATCCTGGAGAACTCATACAGAGGACACCAGTTTGAAACTGATGTGGTCAGAAGCCTCCGTTTCTCTCCAAAAAGTGGTGTGCACCACTGGCACAGTGAATGTCCAGGTGCATACTGGCAGCAGAGCAGTGTGACAGCAATCACACACCACTTGGCGAGTGTAAAGACAGCATTGTCTGATGACACCACCTGCTCTGGAAGTCTGTTTCAAATATGCAGCACTTGTTCTGTGAAGTAGTTCTTCCTGATCTATGATCTTCTGCCATTCAAATTCCTTGGGTCCTTTCATGTCCTTTCAACTCTGCATGTTCTGAAGAGTTGGGTTTAGTTTGGCGGTGTTATTCCTTTCAGAAATGTTTTTTTATTATTATTATTTTTGTATTTTATCTGCCTTCTGCGGAGCTAGCAGGCAGCTCCGGCCCTCCCTAGGAGGGCTCGTCCTCCGAGCCCGGCCACCCTGCCCCACTCTTGCCCCAGTGGTTCCCCCACAGATTACCCCCTGGATTGAGGAGTGTCAACTCCCCTCCCCCACCAGCATAATCCAGAATTCGGGGAGAATAGTGCGGGGGCACGTCCAGGCATTCATGGAGCCTGCCAGCTCCAATTTTCATGTTGTCTCTCCCCCCACCCTTTGTTTCCAGCATGCTGCCGCCTGCAACGCCCACCCTTCGTGTCCCTCCCCCGCTCTGCACTGCTTCTCAGGCCTCCACCTGGGGGCAGTCATTCAGCGGGGATTGGCAACCCTCCCGCCTGGGTGAGGAGAGCAGTCCCTCGAACGCTCAGTCTATCACCCCCTCGGCTGACCCCCGGCAACCCGCGTTCGTACCTGAACATGAGTCGCCAGCATGGAGCGAGGTGTGGCTTCCAGTGCCTCAACCCTCAGCGCCACCGAGCTGGCTCTGCTTTCAGAAATTTGAATACTGTAATCATGTCCCCCTCTCCAGCACAGTAGTCTTTTCTTTTCCTTGAAGAAGTTCCAATTCTGTCAGTTGATCCTCATGGCCCACGTGTGCCAAGCTTTCAGCCACTGTGTTCTTTCTACTCAGCATCTCATTCCTGTCAGTATCTTTCCTCAGATATGGAGACCAGACAAGAACTGTATGCTGCACTGAAGGTGAGGTCTAATTATGGTCTGTACCGGGGTATTACACCATCTGTTATGCTTCCTGAACTTGTCCCAAGTCCCTCTGCATTTCATTTACCTTCCGCTTAAGTGCAACTGCCCTTACATTTTGGCATAATCGGCAAATGCAGAAAGTAAGTTACTGGTGCCCATCTCCAGATCCCTTACGAATATGGCCAGTTTGTATCAAAAAGTTAAGCAGTGGAAAGCTTGGACTTCAGAAAGCGTCTCCAGATAGTAATCAAACCGTGTTGGCCCTAGTACAGAACCTTGTAAGACTCTACTGGTCTTTTGTTTCCATTTGAATACACCACCATTTATTGAAACATTCTGCTTCCTGTCCTGCAGCCAGTTTTTAACCCATTGCATTACACGACCAGTCATACTCAAGTTCTCTAGTCGATGGGCTCTCCTGTGTGATAGGTGCAGTGTCTTAGGTTTTGCTGACGGCCAGATAAAACTACATCTACAGGCTTCCTCTCATCAAGCTTCTTGGTAACATTTTCAAAAAATGCAATCAGAGTGGTCTGAGATCCCATATAAAGTATAAGGGCTGCTAGCTGCACACTCAAGCAGACTTGATGGACCGTAAGACCTTTATCTGCTGGCAATTTCGTAAAATCCACATTAGGCCACTGAATCTGTTATTGTAAAATGGATTATTTTCCTAATAGTGATCTTTCCCAAGTAGTTCTAATTGATCGAAATTACGCAGATTCCATTTTACACTGAGCAAGTAGTACTTAATTCACTTCTTTTGAAAATGCAGGATTTTGGTTAATAAGTGCAGTTTAAACATAGAAACATAGAATTTGACGGCAGATAAGGACCACTTGGCCCACCAAGTCTGCCCGTTTCCTTACCCAATTGATAAGCTGCAGATCCTAGTCAACCAACAGCCTACTTTCTGCTACCCCCCACTAGAATTTCCTTATGTCTGTCCCACGCATTCTTGAATTCCCCCATTGTTTTTGACTCCACGACCTCCTCAGAAAGGCCATTTCATGCATCCACAACCCTCTCTGAAAAAAATACCTCCTCACATTACCTCTGAGCTGTCCCCCTCTATCTTCAGATTGTGCCCCCTTGTTCTTACACATCTCTTTTTCTGAAAGATGCTACCCTCTTGGACTTTGTTGATTCCCTTGAGGTACTTGAAAGTTTGTCATGTTCCTCTTCTCCGTCCTTTCCTCAAGGGTATACATATTAAGCTCCTTTAGTCTCTCTTCATATGGCTTCTGGTGCAGACCCTGCACCATTTTAGTTGCCCTCCTCTGGACTGCCTCCATCCTGTCTGTGTCCTTGTGGAGATGGGGCCTCACCAACTGGCTGTACAGAGGGATAACGACTTCCTGTTTTCTACTGGTGATGCCTCTCCCTATGCATCCCAGTATCCCCCAACCCTCCTTACTGCCTTCTCACATTGCTTGCCTATTTTTAGGTCATCTAATATGACTACCCTCAGGTCCCTTTCCATTTTTGTTGTTGGTATCTCACCCCCCATTGTGTACGCTTCCCCTGGGTTTTTGTTTCCCAGGTGCATTACTTTGCACTTCTTTGCATTGAATCTAAGCTGCCATACATCTGACCATTCCTACAACCTTGCCAAGTCCCTTCTTATTCTTTCCACCCCACTTTGTGTATCAACCCTGTTGCAGATCTTTGTGTCGTCTGCAAAGAGACATACTTTTCCTTCCGGTCTCTCTGCAATGTTAATTATAAAGACATTAAAGAGGACTGGTCCCAGTGCTGAACCCTGTGGTACCCCGCTAGTAACCCCCGTTTCTTCAGCGTGGACTCCATTTACTATTACCCTCAGCGTCCTGTTATCCAGCCAATTTTTTTTGTACCCAAGCTACCACCTTGGGACCCACTCCAAGGCTGGCTAACTTGTTTCATTTTCACGCGATAATCACAGTAAGTAACGATAGCGAATTAAAGCAAATTTCAAACTGTATTTTAATTGGATATAGGCATTATAGCCTGTTGTCTTAGTGCAGCACGAGTAATTTCCAGCATGAATTGAAATTTTTTTCAAAGTCCATTTGAAGAGGGAAAGGATGGTAAATTGGGCTGACACAACAGCCAGTCTATCCCTTCTACTTCCCTGTCAGCCCTCCACGCCCCTGCACTCAGATGTTTTATGATGTGTAAACAGGAAGAGTGCAGGGACACACCCCATTGTTGTCTTTGGGGGACATTTTCAAAACATATTTGTCATATGTTAAAGCGGTAATTTATGTAAATGAATGCCACCGCTCGACTAATAGGGGTTCTGTTAGTTGAACAATGGCTTTCATTTACATAAAATATTGCTTTAACACATAAAAAAAAAAGTTTAGAAGATGCCCCCCCAAGAGGTTACAATGGGCTGTGTCCCTGTACTCTCCTTGGTTAGACTTAATAAAATGTCTGAGCACAGGGGTGTGGCTGACAGACCAGGAAGTGGAAGGGAACAGCTGGCTGTCATGTTGGTCCGATTTACAGTCCCTTCCCTCCTGAAATGAACTTTGAAAAGAAATTAATTTTATGTTTGAAATGACTAGTGCTGCACTAAAGTAACGGGCTGTAAAGCCCATGTGTTAATCTTTGAAATTTCATTTAAAGCGCGGCTGACATGACTGTTTCCTCAGGGGAGACCACTCTTGATAAGGAGCTGCCTGCCGAGGAATTAATAGATCCTTAATTTGAATTTTTTTTATAAAAGGATTATGAAGTTATTTGACTTAATAATGTTATGGTCTTACTTTCTAGTACTCACTGATGATCTGCCAACGACTGCTGCAGCACTGCCCCCAAAAAGGGTGTTTCAGCGAGGTACCCTTAACATGTACAATTGCCTGCAAAGTCCTAGATATATATGTAAAGACAGGCACTGCCCCCAATAGTGCTGGTCCTCTTATTTACACTGCAGCTCTGCTAGCCCCGTTCTCTACTGTTCACATCATGAAAATGTGGATTTTGGAGGCGGTGCTGCAACAGTCCTTGGTGGCTTGGTAAATACTAGGAAGTAAGATCATAACATTAGTAATTTAAACTTCTAATCCCTTTATAAAACTTTGAATTATCATCATCATAATTTTTATTTTATACTGAAAAGGCATGTAAGCAAAATTGCCCATTTTCAGAAGCATCCAGTGTAGAAAACATACAATTACAGAAGGTATAAAAAATACTAGAGAGAAGTGTACAATAAATAGAGGTGGAACACAAGAATTCACAAAACATTATGTACAGAACAGAGGAATATGTAGAAATCGATACAGGTATAAACATCATAATCTACAGTCAGTAGTAGCAATAATTTATGAAAATGTTTGTACAGAGATATATGCATCATTATCTACAGACAGTAGTAGCATTCCCAGTTTAAGCAGGTTTGTTGGGGAGGGATAGGGAACTGGGGAAATGTCAGGGTGATTATGGGAGAGTAAAAGGGAGAGATATGTGTTAGGGGCAGTTGCATGCAGAATTGTAAAGGCGGAGGTTTGTTAGAGTGCTTTTGAAAACTGCAACAGACGGGCACTGAGTGAGAGATTGAGGCAGAATGTTGAAGATTTTGGTGCCCCTGTACACCAGTGAGCGCTGACCGTGGGCAGTGCGGTATAGTGGGATTGCTAAGTAGCTGATGGAGGATTGCCTAGGGATGTGAGAGTGAGAAGGCCTGGGATAGAGGGAGGTGGCACTGTCTGGGAGGAGACCCTTAATGGATCTGAAGAGGAAAGTACAGGTTTTACTTTTGAATCTGTCCTCAAGAGGGAGCCAGTTCGCTGTTTTGGAAAGAGTGCAGTGATGGGTTGTCCTGGGGAGACCAGTGACAAACCAGAGAATACTGTGATAGGTGGACCTTAGTCTGTTCAAGTTTTTTGAAGGGGGGCGAGTAAACTAGGGAACCATAGTCTAGGAGGGGGAGGAGGAAACTGCTAGCAAGTTGGGTGCTGGAGTCTGGGATGAGGAATTGTTTAATACGGTACAGCATCCCAATTGTTAGAAATTTTTTGATGAGAAGATTTATATGATTATTGAAGGTAAGGTGACTGTCGAGGAGTATCCTGAAGTATTTAAATTCGAAAACTGTTTCGATCAGATTACCATCACTATCTGCAAGTGTAAAATCAAAATCATTGTTTTTCCTGGTACCCGAGAAAACCATGGATTTTTTTTTTTTTTTGTCATTGAGGACAAGACTGTGTTCAGTGAACATGGAGTGCAGTCTGCTGAAGTCAGAGAGGAGTTTGTGGCGAAGTGTAGTGGGATTTTTGTCACAGCAGTAAAGGGCTGCGTCGTCAACGTAAAGTATGAGCTTGGTGGAGGTGCTGTGTTGCGAAGGAATTCACAAAAAGGGAGAATAAAATGGGGCCCAGAATAGAGCCTTGAGGGACACCGTATTTAATTTGGCAGACATTGGAGAGGTGTCCCTGGATCAGAGTTCTGTCTGTTCTATGGTGGAAGTAGCTGTGGACCCAGTTGATGACATTATCGGAGAAGTTCAGTTGGGCGAAGATCTTGAGGAGAATGCCATGATTGACCAGGTAGAATGCTTTTGTGAGGTCTACAAAAATAGCGTCTGTGTAGAGACGATCATCAATTGCCTGGTAAATATCATGGGTAAAATTGACCAAAGCTGTCTCAGTGAGTGTTGTGATGGGCCCTAAAACCATGCTGGGAGCTGGATAGGATGTTGTATTTGTTAAGGAAGTCAGTGGTCTGGTCGAGGACAATCTTCTAAATGATTTTGGAGAGGGGTGCAAGTAGTGAGATGGGTCTGAAGTTGCAGATGTCATTTTTAGAGCCGGATTTGTGTTGGGTCTGATAATAGCATTTTCTAGGATCGTGGATATGTTGTTTTGTCCACACACTTTTTGGCATGTCCTTCCCCTTTAAGAATCTTGCCAGAAGGTCTTTAAGCTGGCTTCTCCCACCCACCTGGGCTGGAGCTCCCTTAGCTTCAGGAGGCAAAAGAATGCTATTCTATGGACATATAAGGCAATCACTCATAAATTACCTCAGTACTTCACAAGCTGCCTAACTCCCTGCATCCCTAGTGCCTATTCTCTCAGAAGTCTTACCATCGTATCTCTGGCTATCCCTAAAGTTAAAGCACGCTTTGCTAGAGCCTCAATATGCTTCACTCTCCCTACACTCTGGAATAAGATCCAGAAAACTTTAAGGCTTGCTTCCCCTATCATGTTCTCCCTCTTCAAATCCTTGTTCCTGAGGACCTTCTCCAAGGCCTGTCATTGCTTCAAGTCAAGGTCTTAACATCACAATTTGTTACTGTTTTAAATTCTGGACTTAAACCTCAACCACTGCCTGAGGTGTCATTTGAGTCCACCCTTCTGTCATTGCCCAAATCAAGGTCCAAGCGTCACGATCTGTCTTTGCTTCAGATATTGGACTTAAACCCCAACCACTGCCTGTGGCATCTGTCGTGTTCTCCCTTCGAACAGTCCTTCCTCCCTAGGCCATGATGTCCAACCCTCTCCTATCTCGTCTGACCTTCCCTCCCCACTCCCTGTACCCCCCTTCCCACCCTACTTGCAAGGACATGCCTACAGTACTTATCAAAGGACTCTTACATCTCGATTTTCTTTGCACTTTGACACTAGAGGAACTGCCACTCCTGCTCACTATGACTCCTCCAATGATGTTTACTGTATAAACTTTAGCTCATTACCTTACGTCCATATATCTGTATCCATGCAATTGTATTTAAATGTCACTACCTCCTTTTGAACCTGTTGCTATGTTCTGGTGCAAGTATTTTGTCACGTGATAGTATATGTTGTTAGGTTGTTATTATTACTATGTAATTGTTATGTACACTCACTCAACCTGTTATGTCTTAATCCTGTTGGCAATTGTTTTGCCCCAGGTCCATCTTGTAAATTAGCTTGTCTCAATGATGTTCCACCTGGCAAAAAAAAAAAAATTGATTGATTGATATCTCTCAGCTCCACCCCTTGATGCCAGATCTTCCTTTCCGCTGGAAGATTCAGGTTCCCTCCTTATCGCTCACGCATTGCTGTAGGCCCTGGCGAATAAATCTCCGGATTTACCAAAACCAAAATCTCATAAGTTTCTTCTAATTGCTTCACGATCTCGACCGTGATGGAGGACAAGTCCTCACCCAGTTTCCGCTGCTACCTGTGCAGGCAAAAGATGTCTCGGACTGACCCGCATGCTTTGTACGTCTATTGCTTGGGTCACAATCATGACACCCAGGCATGCAAAATGTGTCGTGCTTTCCATCCCAGTGTTCTGGACGATCGTCTCTCATGATTGCACCTGGGCAGACCGGAAAAATGGAACCTGCTGATCAAATCCAAAGAAGCCGTTGGGTGGTCTCCGTGACTGTGGGGTCCACTGAGCAGCTGGAACAGATGAAGGCCTTCAAAGAGGAGGCGGCACGGGCCGCTGATCGGTCCTCTTCTCTCTCTGTTTTCTTTCCTCTTAATCTGGGCTCCACCTTCTCAGGCTCCTTTTAAGGAGATGTGTCAGTCTCTCCCTACCAAAGGAGAGGGTCCCTCGGGTGCACAAGTCTCTTGGTCCCGTAAAAAGGAAAAGGAGAAAAAAGACAGTTCGTCTCGCCAATGACGTTCCTGTAATCATGAGAGATCTTGGTCCCAGGAATCTGCTGTCTCGACTTCGGTCGAGGTTGTGGCCTCGGCCGTTGGCTTAATGGTACCCCCGTCAGGCCAGCCAGCCAAGATGCAGGACAACTATCCGATCAAAATAATTATCTACCCTGTCGACCCGTTGTAACTGGATGAGGCCGACCACTCCTTATTCAGGACCCTGGTCCTGCCTGGACCCACTGAGGAAGGGACCCAGCCAGCAGGGAACCTCCTCACGGTCCCAGTCCCTGACATGGAAGAGCCACAGTTTTCCCTGGCTCCTTCTGAACGACCCTGTTGGTCCCCCTGACGGTCCAAGTCAAGGTCTCAGACTTTTGACCAACAGGCCGAAGAAAGCACATAAGCACTCCAAAAAGCAGTGCTGCCGCCATTCTTCCTCGTCTTCCTCGGGAGAGGAGAGGCTTCAAGGCAGGCTGCATCGATGCTACGATGATTTGATGTGGCAGTAGCTAATTATGTCCACCCAGAAGTCGACCCCGGCTTCTTCTCTGGCCATTATTTGGCTGTCACCCTCCAGGCCGATGCAGACTTCTCAAGAACTGGTCCACACCGTCCCTTCACCTGTGGAGCTGGTCAAGACCCTCCCGGCTTGGCCAAAACCGACCTCTCCACCAATTCAGGTGGAACCGCCACCGAAACAGCCCACCTCCAGGGGTCCTGCCAAGGGGTCTAGGCCTGTTACGGGCCTTCCGCACAGGCTGTCTGTCACCCTCACTCCTGACCGTCTTAGGTGGGTGGAAGGCGACACTGTTGGCCGGCTGATCTATCTGGACTCCTCGGAGTCTGAGGACTCTGACCTGCATTCCCATCCTTTGGGCGATAAATCTGTAGGGAGTTTTTCGACGGAGGAGGGCACCACTTCCTTCATGGGTTGGGTATCCTCCATCTCGTCTCCGAATCCAAGAGGGTGCCCTTGGAGCCCATTCAGAAGCAGGCCAAATACCCACTCATGGATATTCTCAAATGAGGGGATTCTCCGACAGAGGCCTTCCCAGTGGCTGAGGCCATTGTTGATCCGGCCTTGGAGCTGTGGCAGCACCCTGCCCTGTGCCCTCAGCCCAAATGGCCTGCAAGTATGCAATCCCCATTGGCTCCCTTTCGAGATTCACAGACCACCCCTTGGCCGAGGGGTTGGTGACCGAATCTGTGTTCAGGCGCTCGGGAAATTCGGGAGACACCGATAGACTCCCAGACAAAGCCCAAGAAACTGAACCATTTGGCCCTGAAAGTCTATGCTGCTTCTTCGCTTGGCCTTAGTCAAGCAAGTTCGGCCGTCATCATGGCTTATTTTTCCCACGCCCTTCTGGGCTCTCTGGATGAGGTCCTCCCTCACCTCCCTGCAGACCTCCAGACCACGGTCAAGCAGGTCAGTGACCAGGGCCAGGCGGTTGTGAAGCAGCAACTCCAGATGGCTTTGGACATCAGGGACTCTTGTGCCTGCTCAGTGGTGGCCGCAGTTGCCATGTGCCTCAGGGCTTGGATGAGGGTCCCCACCTTCACGGTGGACATTCAGCACAAGTTGACAGACGTCTCCTTCCTGGGTACCGACCTCTTTGGTCCATGAGTGGATGGTCAGCTCTAGCACATAGAGAAGTGTAATGCCACCTTGGACTCTGTAACTTCTGCTCAGAAGGAATCCCAGGGTTCTAAAAAGCAGAAAAGAAAGCCTTTTCGGCCTTCTGCCCCTGTGGCCAAGCAGCCCGATTTCCAGTTAGGGTAGCAACAGCAGCAGGCTCAACCTTGGCACCCTTGGCCCAAGTCAGGGCCCCCAGCGGCCCTTTAGCCAGCGGAAAGGGTCCCGGTGGTCCCCAAACTGGATCCTCCATCTCCAAGCCTGCACAGTGACGGGATGAGGGTTGCCAACCCCATACCCATCACACCAGCTCTGGGTCCTCCTGTGGAGGGCTGGCTCAGCCACTTCCCTTCCGCCTGGTCAGCTGTTACAACGGACAAGTGAGTTCTGGAAGTGGTTGACCAGGGGTTGCCTCTGGAATTCGAGCAGTACGCCCCGTGGGAGGATATGGTGTCCAGGCACACTCAATCGGCTCTCTGAGATGATGTCGCCCAACTCCTCCTCAAGAAAGTAGTGGCCAGTATCTCAGATCCCTCTGTCAACCCTGGGTTCATTTCCAGGTACTTCCTGGTCCCGAAACGCATGGGGTGCCGGCGACCCATTCTAAATCTGCACAACCTGAACCAGTTTCTCAGGTCTGGCACATTCAGGACGGTAACTCCATCTCTGATCATACCATCTCTCGACCAGAACATATGGTTCTGCTCACTGGATCTTCAGGATGTGTTTTTTCACATCCCAATCTGTCCTCGTCACCGAAGGTTCCTCTGCTTTCGAGCAGGGGGAGCCCTCTTCGAGTTCCAAGCCATGCCGTTCTGCCTGTCATCAACCCCCCAGGTCTTCACTAAATGCATTGCAGTCGTGGTGCCCCACCTTCAGTGTTTTGGGGGGGGTCTGAGTGTACCCCTATCTTGACGACTGTCTCATAGCAAATCCCTCCATACAAGAGGTGGAGAAATCCAGGGATCTGGCTTTCCAGACCTGCATCAAACTTGGTCTCCTGATCAACGAGACCAAGTCAGAACTCGTTCCTGCGCAGGCGATCTACTTCATCGGGGCAGAGCTCGACTCTTGCTGAGCCGGAGCCAGGCTTCCAATGGACAGGGTGGAGGTTCTCTCCTCCTTTGCCTGATCATTTCTCATTGGAAACTTGCACCCTGCCCGGGACTACCTGCTCCTTCTGGGGTACATGGTGGTCTGCACTGCCATGGTCCAATGGGCTTGTTGGCATATGCGCCCCCTCCAATGGGAGCTGGCCAGTCAGTGGACTCAGCAACACGGTCACTTCGACCAGCTGGCCACTGTGACCCAGAGGATGTAGGATGCTCTCCAATGGTGGACTGTCGTGGAACATCTGCTGTAAGGGATCCTGTTTGTCCATCCTGAGCCATCGGTTGTTCTGATGACCGATGCCTCTCTAATGGGCTGGGGTGCCCACATGGGGAATCTGAGTCTACCGGCTCTGGACTCCCAAGGAATCCCGATGTCATATCGACCTGCTGGAGCTCAGAGCAGTTTCGCTGGCACTGACTGCATTTGCTCTGTTTCTTCGGTGTCAAGTGGTGCTGGTCCAGACAGACAATAAATACTACGACCATGTACTGTCTCAACAAGCAGGGCGGTATGCACTCCCGGCCCCTGTGCAGGGAAGCGCTCTTCATCTGGACCCTCATGAGCCAACATGGGGCAGGTCTCCTAGTCATCCATGTGGCAAGAGCCTCCAATCAGTTGGCGGATTCCCTCAGCCCTGTGGGTGAGGCATCCCACGAGTGGTCTCTCCATCCGGAGGTAGTTCACACACTGTTCTCCCATTGGGGTAAACCTTAGGTGGACCTGTTTGCCTCAAGGGAGAACACAATGCTGAGGCTGTTTCATACCCACCTCCCTCAGCAGAGCTCGCTGCAGGGGGATGCCTTCTCAAGGCTGTGGACCCGAAGCGGCTTCTGTGCCTTCCCTATACTTCCCTTGGTTCACAAGGTGTTCCTCAAGGTCAGGAGGGACAAGGCACAGGTGATTCTGGTAGCCCCAGACTGGCCTTACCAGTTCTGATATCCAGATCTCATCAGCCTCAGCACCAGGCCCCCGAGGCATCTTCCAGCATGCCTGGACCTGCTCTCGATCAGTCAGGGGAAGGTATTCCATCCGGACCTTCAGTCCCTTCACCTGACAGCCTGGTTCCTGAGCGGCTAGACTTCCAGGATTTGGGTCTCTCCGAAGATGTACTCACCATAGTTGTGGTCTGGCACTTCTTTAAAGGTCTCGACCATATTTCCCCTCCGGTGCATGAACCACCACCACCGTGGGATCTACTGCTGGTATTGGCAAAACACATGGGCAAGCCATTCCAACCAGTGCACAGGTGTGAGATGTTACATCTGTTGTGGAAGACGGCCTTCCTGGTGGCTATCACATCAGCAAGGACTAGGGAGCTCCAGGTGCTTTCTGTCGAGACTCTTTACCTGGTCTTCCACAGGGACAAGGTTGTCCGGTGCCCCCACTCGAAATTCCTTCCAAAGGTGATGTCGGAGTTTCACCTCAACCAGGTTTTGACTCTGCCAGTGTACTACCCTAATTACACCTCGGAGGCCAAATACAGGCTCCATACTTTGCACTTGAGATAGGCGCTCTCTTATTACAAGGAGCGGACGGCGGAAGTTCGGGGAGAGGTTCGCCAGCTGTTTGTAACCTACGCTGAAGCTGCATCTGGCAGACCGGCGCGAAACGGACGATTGGCAGGTGGATTACATCATGCATTGATCTCTGCTGTAGGTTGGCGGGTCGGGAGCCTCCCGCAGGGCTAAGGGCTCATTCCACCCGCCATACCGCTGTGTCGGTGGCTGTATCCAGGGACATTCCTGTCCAGGAAATCTGCAGGGCTGCTACCTGGAAGTCGGACACCTTCATTTCCCATTACCACATCAACCTAGAGTCATGCTGGGATACTGGTTTTGGGGCCTCGGCCCTCCAATCTCTGTTACCCAAGTAAGTATTAAGGGGGTGCGCGCCTTGCCTGCTTCCTCCCGTACAACTGCTAGGAATCTGCCAACAAGTGTGAATAGAACAACATATCCACAATCCTAGAAAAACAGGTTACTCACCTGTAACAGTAGTTCCAGGAATGGTGTATGATGTTTATCCACACGGGCCCACCCGACCTCCCCGGCATCGACACGCAATCTCTGCTTCCAGTGGGCAAGATCTGGCGTCAAGGGGCAGAGCCAAGAGATGTACCACCTGGGTGGGTGGGAGGAGCCAGCTTAAAGACTTTCCAGCAAGATTCTTAAAGGGAAAGGACATGCCAACAAGTGTGGATGAACAACATGTACCATACCTAGAACTACTGTTCCAGGTGAGTAACCTGTTTTTTTCCAGATGCTTGGGTAGACCCCGGTGGACAGGGAGTGGTTGAAAATATTGGTGAGGTGGGCTGCAATGGGGATACTAAACAGCTTAAGGATGTGTTGATCCAAACTATCAGGGCTGACGCTCTGTCTGGGATCAGTTTTCTGAAGGTATCTGATGGTGCCGAGTGGTGTGAGGGAACGAAAGTAAAACTTGAGGGCGGAGATGAGGGATTCAGAGGTGCTTGAGAGATTGTTCATGTGACTTTGAGGGCGAGGGAGTGTGGGGTAGGGTTTTTATTTGTCAAGACAACCGAAAAAGGTGTTGAAATGGTTGGCTACCGATGGTGGGTCATTAATTAGCCTACCTTCGACTGTGAGGGTAATACGCTTGTCATTTTTGTCTCAGACGAGTAGTTTGTTGAGGGTCCCCAAAAGGAGTTTGGAGTTGCCTCTCTCACGGACTTGTTTGTCTTTGAAAAAATTGGTTTTGGCAGTACCGACTACGGATTTGCAATTATTGCGGAGGGAATTCTATAATGCTGGAACAGACCAGGGTTGATTTTCTGAATTTAGCCCAGGCCCTGTCTTCTTGCTTCATTAATTTCAAAAGGTGTGGTGTGATCCATTCATTGTGTTGTCCTCTGACCCTGATCTTTTCAGAGGGATGGAGTCGTCGCAGATATTCAAGAAGGTTTGATTGAAGGTGTCGAGGGCGGCATTGATGCTATCAATGTGCTGGATGAAGGACCAGTTTGTAGCAAGGACAGCATGCGAGAATTGCACGATGTCAAGTTTTTGAAACTTAGTTCTTAGTTAATTGGGCAGGCAGCTCCTTATCACACCAGTTGCCTGCTCCAGTGCTCTCTGCCCTCTCTTTAAATTCCAGCAACAATACCTAGTTTCCTAGTATTGCTGTAGGTATTTCAACAGTTGTTTCTGTGCTCAGTGCCCCACCTCCTGTGTGGCATTTCAGTCCTAATTTCTGTGTTAGAGCTGCTGTGCTTCTGTGAATGATTTGCTCATTTCTGCTGCATTGATTATTCACTTCCTTTGCAAAATGAGGCCCACCTGTGGGCTAAGATGTGGTGTGATATCCCATGCTTAGCATGGAAGAGGTGCTTCAGGATAATGACTGGAAGGGAGTCAGGCACTCTGAAAAATACAAAACTGTTAGTTTTAAAGAAAAATTTACAAGAATGGTGAATTTTAGGGCGGCAAAAGCAAATAATATTCTATGGAGGGGCACATGTTCTGAGGTTAATTTGGCAGCCTTGGGATCTTAGAATTTCAGGGATCATGATTACTGTGTCAAGCAGATTCAGCAGTATAGACTGTCTCTCCATTTTATCTCTCTCTCTCGCTCTATCTGTCCATCTTTATTTAATTAATTTAGTTATTTGACTGAAAAAGGAGAGCTAGACAATATTGCCTATTTTCAGCCTTGTCCTGGGTTGGGAGGTGGGATGGGGGTATACAGATTCAAACCAGTTGAAACTGAAACAGACTTAGCTGTTGGTGTTATTTAGAGGGACACTGTCAACCCTAGTTATACGAAATTCATGGAGTGTATTTTAACTTCGCATTTTGGTTAGTGCCCCTGTGCACTATGTCAGTATGCAATTACTTTTGTGAAACAAGCCTTGAAATTCTTCTGGTTTGTGAAAATTCAGCTCACTGGCAGTTTAGTGTTACCATACCAGCAGCAGAGCTTTGATTACATTTCCAAGTTTATGTACCTGCCGCACTCGGTAACACTGTCTGTGTGTGCCGTCCTCATACTCGACATAGTCATGACATGGCACTCTCACTTACTGCCATTCACTTTCAATCAGTCAGAGCTGTGCATACTTCGTTTCCTAAACTCTACCTCTGAAACCTTCTAGTCACTCTCGTGCTGTTTTAAAACAGCTGTCCTTTTTTTTAAATGCGGTGATATTGAAAATATAGAATGTGTAGGCATAGACAAAAATACAAAAAAAATAATGCCACAAGGTTTTAGTGGTAGAGTTTAGGAAATGAGGTTTGTACAGCCCTGACTGAGTGAAAGTGAATGCCAGTCAGCGAGAGTGCCATGTTATAATTTTTGTTCATACCTAATATCAGCAGATGGAGATCTAGAGAAGGTACCCATTCAAACATTTCTGAGTTAATCCCATATTCAGCAGACTCTGTTGAATTTTTAATATACATACAGAGCGCCCCCCCCCCCCCCTTTTATTAATCCTATTTCTTTCATAAAGGAAAAAAACAGGGTTGGCATTACACCATTTAGATGTAGCGTTCTTTGAACCTGGTCCTGTGTCACACACATGCCCTGTTGCATATCTTACAGCCCTCCTGTGAACACCCTTTCATTATCTGATATGTCGTTTGTGAAGGGATCAGCATAAATAGTGTAGCACAGTATGCTGCACTGTTTGCGCTTCTTAGGGTTAAGATATGGTTGCAGTGTTTTATTAATTTGAGTTCCCCATACCCACATATTTTTATTTTGCTTAAATGGGGGTTTTGGGGGCGAAGGTCCCCAATGTAAACAAATTAATAAAGAGAAAAGTTCATAGTGCAAGAATCAGTTGGTTCCTTGGCGTACTACTGTACCTGATATTGGAAGATTTTCAAGGAAATATGTAGAACTGGAAGAGGCATTGGCTTAGACAAAGGTAAAATCAGACACAATGATCCAGGCTAAGATAAAACACAATTTTCATGTGAAATGGGCAGGCAGTTAACATCAACTGATTTTAAAGCCATTGTACATACTGGAAGTGATGACACTGAGTGGTTTCAGACGTGGGTCAAATGTGACAGGCCTGCTGGTGCAGAGGAAATATGGGTAACAAATAGAAGGATGAGGGATGCTAATAAAGAACATCACTGTTAAAAAGGGGGGGTTTGTGTGTGAGACCTGAATCCCGCTTTGGGGGCCAACTGCAATTTGCGGAGTTTATTGCCAAGTTCAGGTTTTCGGCTCCTGGTGAGGGATGGCACTGGCCTTCCAACATTTGTGCCAGCGCATACAAATCACAGAGCTCTACTGGCTGTAAAGGCCATTGCTCACCCAACCTCCCAGTCAGAGGAAGGGTACAGACGTAGTAGCCTTGATTGTCAGTGCTGAGAAAAACATAATAGTAAATAAATAGGCGGGGCGACCGTCATATCTGTAAATCTACATTTTCACAAGTGTTAAAAACCTATCAAAGCACTAAAAATTAAGGTGACCTTGTTGGCTACGGTGAATAAAGCACCAAACTGAGTCAGCTGAGCCATCAGGCCTTGTGTCATCAGCTGCTCTTTCCCAATCCCTGTCAGTTTCAGGAAATGCTTTTATGGAGGATAAGGTTACACAGAGCCAAGCTGCAGCCCACACTCTGCCTGTTCAGTACTGGAGAGCTCAACCACATTTTGAAGTGGCATTTCCTCTTAGCAGCTGAGCCCTTCAGGGGAGAGGGGACACGAATAAAACGAGGAAGTCTTGCTCCCTCCACCTCAATCAAAACCACAAACAAGCTTTTAAAGGTGTTTTGTGTCTGAGTCAGAGGGACAGAGTGCCACACAGATCAAGACTAACAACACATCCTTGCAGAGCGAACAGAAATCAACTCAAAGATATTAAATTTCAAACTATTTTGCTTACAAATTGCATTTATCTTTAAATATTTTCCAGAGTTTTTACTTCTGTCCTTAAGTATGTAACATAAAGTAGATCTTATTCTGCTAAGTATTTCAAATGCATTTGATAGTCCCCAGCTGTACTTTGAATTTCTCTCATTTTTCCAGCACTGTCACAGAAAATATCTGGATGTGCAAGAGTTCAGAGGAGAGCAAGAAAAACAGTAGATGGTATGAAGGATTTAGACTGCAGACAGACTATCTCACCTTGGGTTGTTCTCAATAGAGATCAGAAGATTAAGGGGAGAAAGGTCTTCAAGCTGGTGAACGGAATAACCTCATCTGATTAAACAGAGCTACAAAATAAATCAAAAGTTGGTTGGACAGATATATTTATTTATTATTATTTATTGAATTTTGTTGACCAGGTAGGCCCACTGGGCCCCGGAGGTCCCTTTTTCAGGGGCGACCAAGGGGTAAAAAATAACATACAGGTAAACAGAACAGTACAAAATTGTTAAATAACATAATGTTTGACAGTGAAAGACTTCATAGGGTTATAATCAGATAGGTGGTGGGGGAACATACAGTCAGTGGGACCTCTAGAGTTGGATATATATAAAACATTTTACATGCACAAATCAAGTAGATCTAGGGAGTGCACGAGATAAAGGCTAGTAGTTGCCAAGAAACAAGATACCTTCCTTAGGGCTTAGAGGGATGGAGGTATGGGTTACAATAAAGCTCACCTTCCTATGAGGGAGGGGCAGAGACATGAGGTCAGGTCCTAAGGCATTGGCAATTACTCCTGTCGAGCAGGTGTGCTTTGAGTTTAGACCGGAAGCAGGGGCCAGAACCTGCCTCCCGTACCTCCAGTGGGAGGTTGTTCCAGTTGGAAGGGGCTGTGAACACAAAGGACCTAGACCCAGCTTTAGTCCTTGTTTTGGGAACCACGAGGAGAGTTTGTCTTGAGGTGCGGGACTCCTCTGATTGGATTTAACCCTGACTAGCCGTTTGAGGCTGGGAGAGGTGAGGGGCCCAGTAGCTTAAATGTAAGGCAGAGAGTCAGGTAGATGAGGCGAGCTTCCAGTGACGGCCACCTGAGCCTTGCTTGGGCCTCGCAGTGGTGAGTCCTAGGGTGGGACAATGTGGCAAATCAGACAGTCTTGTTGTATAAGGTCTGGAGCCTGCCACGTTTTGTAGAGGCCACACCTTGGAGAACTGGGGCCGCGTAGGTGAGCTTGGGGAGTAGGACGCTGGTTGCGATGGCTACCCTGGCTTCAGGGATAATCTGGTCCTTTATTCTATAGAGGATACCGAGTTTCACATGGATGGCTTTGGTGAGTTGGTCAACATGATTGTTTAGAGTGAAGCCTTGGTCAAGGGTTAGACCAAGGTATTTAGTGGAGGTAACCACCTCGAGTTTATCTCCCCCTCTGGACTACAGCTGAAGGAGCATCGACCGCTCAGTTCCCAGGGGTCTGGGCCCGAACAGCATTGCCTTGGTTTTGCTGGTGTTTAATACCATTTTGTTCAAAGTGAGCCAATCCTCCATCTGAAGGATGTCCTCTTGAAGGACATTCTCCAGTTCTTTTACATTAGGGGAGGCTCGGTAAATGACAGCATCGTCTGCGTATTGGATGACGCTGCTGCTCCCACAGTGTAAGTGCAGATCGTTTATGAACAGAGTGAAGAGAAGGGGGCCGGGTATAGACCCCTGTGGTACCCCTTCTTTGAGCAGTGCAATCTGGGAGACATTGTCCTTCCACTTGACCCTCTGGAGTGCGGCCAGGAGGTAACTGTAAACCATCCTAGTGCATGGGTGTCCAGGCCAAGACAGCACATTTTATGCAAGAGGAGGCTGTGGTTTACCAAGCCAAACGCTTTAGAGAGGTCAGTGAAGACCGCGCCTGTGCTGACCCCGGAGTCATTATTACACAGGACTTCTGCTGAGAATCTGGTTAGTGCAGTATCTGTCCCATGCTTGGATAATCTCAGATGCTGAGTCCATGACAGGGCTCTTCAGGAGCGTATCCAAAGAGCAGAGGGCATTGGTTGGGGGGTTGGATGTCCCCTGCTAGTCTGAGCAATTAAGGGAGGAAGCTTTAAAAGAAAGGGCCCCCCAGATGCAGATGATCAGGCCCAGGTTCAAAGCAGGACAGTTTGCATCCTCAGGTTTATGCATGGGCTGGAGAGCACTGAATCACAACATGGAGGCAGGTCATCCATTGCAGCTCCTGTACTAGAAGGCTGTGTGCAAGTGAGTCTATCCAGCAGTCTGGGTTAGTGCCCACAGAGTGGACTGGCTAAATGTGACCCGAGTCTGGCCAGTCCCCAGGCATCTGATCCCTCGCCTCCCTGCCATGACTCCTTCATTACAGTGACACATTACTTTCTATTGACACATCATTGAGCTCCTCCGATGATCCTGATGGCTCAAATGGCAGTGCAGCAGCTGGACGTGGCGGAGACCCTGAAGATGTTGGAATAACCTATGTAGGATCATCTCCTCTTGAATGGGTGGTCACATTGAGTCAGTGAATGAATGACCCGGAGGAACATTCTACAGTATGTTGCCACTTTTATGTTAGTACCACTGCCGAGACTACTCTTATGGTTGTAAGAGTGGTCTCAGGTGCCTCTTTAGGGTATGAGAACTGCGAACCGAAGGTGAGCAGTTCTGATACCCCTAAAATGTAAATGAGACCATTCTTACAACCGTAAGAGTAGTTTCATTGGTGGTATTAATATATTATTGATCGAGCTCGATCAGTAATATATTCATTTTTTTTTTTAAAAAACCTTACTCTAAGCTGGTCCAGTGGCGCAGAGGGCTGAAGTGTTAGGCGCCTTGCCTCATGCCACGCTGGCGACCCGGGTTCGCAAATGAGCCAGGGTTGTCAGGGAGCCGGTCAGGGTTGAGGGAAGGAGCAGGATCGAGCAGCCATAATGGTACCTCTCCTCTCCCTTGGAGGATCTCTGTCAGTAGTCCCTGTAGTTCCGCTGCCATTGGGTGGTGGTCCAATAGGCAGCGTAGGCAGGCAGGGGTGGCAAGTAGCAGGAGGGCACTTTGGAGATGCAGTGTACGCGTGCCTCCAAGGCATGGGAAGGGCAAAAATGGGGAAAAATCGGGGCATAAAAATCTATATATTTAAAAAAAAAAAAGTTACCTGACCGTATGTGTTTTCAGGGCATCATGAGACTCTTCACAGAATTAATGTCTCATGCGCAGAGGAAAGGAGCACTCTGGTTGGTCAGGAGCATTTCTGCAATCTATAATGATTGAGGGAGTTGCCTGACGGCCTTGCTTAAACATGTCATTGCAAACTTGTGCACTTGGTCTGCATGCTGTTGTCTCCTTTGAGGGTTACACTGAAATGAAGTGTAGAAGTTTCTATATAGTATCAGTTTATGCTGATTTTTGTGATTAGACATATTTCATAGGTTTCATAGGTTTATTTCAAGCCTGTTGTACAGTTTGCCCATAATGGCTTGCCATGTTCAGTGGTTTGTTCCTTGCCTGTTGTTAAGTCTGTAATGTATAATTTATTTTTGAATGTACCCATATTTTCCCTGCTTTTACTTCACCAGGTAGCTTGTTCCATTTTGCAACCGCCCTTTGTGTACTCCATTGACTCTCTTTACTGTCTTGTACAACCCACCCTTCAGTTGCCACTTATGCTTCTTAGTCTCATGTGGGGTTTCTTTCCTTATGACCCCTAAGCAGTTCCACAAGTCAAGTTCACGAAAGGCCCTATATTTGAAACATAAATCCCATCTTACCATATATACTGAAGCACGTACATGTTAAGATTTTCCAGTGTTTGGTCAAATGACAGCTTTTTCTTTGGTTACCATCTGTGTTGTTTTTCTCTGTGCACATATTGTTTGTTTAACTGCTCCTTTAGCTTGCGGTGCCCAGAACTGGCTGCAGTACTCCTGGTGAGGTCTTACCAGGGCTCAATACAATTGCATAAGTATCCCGCTGTTCTTACTAGCTATATATATATATTTTTTTTCTTCATTGCTGTTTTTGCCCTCCAGCACCCCTAGCCCCTCAAACTGGCTTGCCTTGGGTTCCATGACCCATACCCTCACCCAGGGATGCCCCTTCCCCCTCAAGTGGGGCTGCCAAGGCGGAACTGAAGGTGGCTGGAGGGTCAGGCCACTGGAACCCTGGCTTATATACGGGGGCCGGCGGATTTTTGCTGTGTAGGATTGCCCCTGGAGCTGGGTACGTGCAGTGACGCTGATGCCGAAGCAAGCGTCCGTCCCAGCTCCACCCATGATGTGGCATGATGCTGTGCCTCCCAGCCTCTGCCAGGGGGCGAGCGACACCGGACCCAATTCTCCTACCCTCCCCTGAGAAGGAGAGCAATCCTTCGGATGCTCAATCCTTCCCTTCCCCTGCTGACCCCCGGCGGTCCGTGCCCATTCCCGAACACTGGTCGCCAACGTGGCGCCTTACTAACTGTATTTCTACTTCTAGGGCAAGGTATCAAAGAAGCCCTGGCAAAGAGGGATGCAAAATGGGGGGTTGAGGAGCAGTGGGCACACCTAAAAGGAGCCATAATGGACGTGACAAACCAGTGCGTTAGGCTGAGAAACAAAGGCAAGAGAAGGATCAAACCACTATGGTTCTCTAAAGTTGTAGCAGGGAAAAGGCTGATTGGCTCTGGGAGTGGGGAGGCACTGCTTAAACACGGACGCTGCTCGCTAGCGGCATTTCTGTATTTTACTTTCCTCCGCTGCCTGGTAAGAATATCACTCGTTGCAGCTGTTGTACTAGCTGTGAAGTTATTTATCTGGACTGCTGTTTTTCTGAGCTGGACTGTTTCTACCTAATTGCCCACTCTACTTGTGCTTGACACAGTGTGAGAGGCTGTGTAACTTGCACAAACGAGCTGCCAGCTGGAGCTGTGAGAGGGGCTGCTGGCTGATTGGCTCTGGGGTGGGAGGCACTGCTTAAACATGGCGCCGCTCGCTAGCGGCATTTCTGTATTTTACTTTCCTCCGCTGCCTGGTAAGAATATCACTCGTTGCAGCTGTTGTACTAGCTGTGAAGTTATTTATCTGGACTGCTGTTTTTCTGAGCTGGACTGTTTCTACCTAATTGCCCACTCTACTTGTGCTTGACACAGCGTGAGAGGCTGTGTAACTTGCACAAACGAGCTGCCAGCTGGAGCTGTGAGAGGGGGGCTGCTGGCTGATTGGCTCTGGGAGTGGGGAGGCACTGCTTAAACATGGACGCCGCTCGCTAGCGGCATTTCTGTATTACTTTCCTCCGCTGCCTGGTAAGAATATCACTTCGTTGCAGCTGTTGTACTAGCTGTGAAGTTATTTATCTGGACTGCTGTTTTTCTGAGCGGACTGTTTCTACCTAATTGCCCACTCTGCTTGTGCTTGACACAGCGTGAGAGGCTGTGTAACACAAGCAGGCTGCCAGCTGGAGCTGTGAGAGGGGGGGCTGCTGGCTGATTGGCTCTGGGGTGGGGAGGCACTGCTTAAACACGGATGCCGCTCGCTAGCGCGAGCGTTGTGAGTGGCGCGAGCGCCACTCGGAGCTGAAATCTGGTTGCTCTGGATGAGAGGCGGGTGAGAGGTGGGAATTATGTTTTAATAGTTATGTATGTCAACCAGTTTTATTATAAAGTAGAGTTTTAGGTTATTGCCTGCATGATTTACATGTGCCATTTGGCTTATTTAATTAGATATGTGTAGGGGTTCTGACAGACGGCTCTTGGAACCCAGAATTGTTTATAGGAATTCACAGTTGCATGCACTGCGTCCTTTTATCCCCCTCCCTGTATCTGATATTATTATCAGACGTTGTAGGGAAGTGGGGATTGGGGGATGCTGCGCATCGCTGTGTGATGACCAGGAGGCGGATTGATCAAGCGATTGAGGTGGTTAAGTCCAGGAGATGCCCTGGAATAAATAGAGCACCTAGAAGAAGCCAGGCGTGGTTGGTGCCTGTTTCAGGGGGCCACCAGGCCAAGTGACCAGGTGACTTTGGGCTGCATCACCCTCAATATCTCTGGCGGCAGTGCTATATGGCATGGGTCGATCAGAAATAAGACAGCTATTACTGCCGCTCTGGTTTCATCGAGTGACCTGGCGTGCATTACAGAGACCTGGGTGGGAGATGATGCTGGCCCTGTTTTGAGGCTGCAGTCCCCCAGGTTATACTGTGGTGCACTGCCCCAGAAAATAATGTAGGGGAGGCGGTGTAGCTATTTGTTTTAAATCAAACTTGGACTTCACCGTGCACCCGGTGGGAACCCCAGGTTCATTTGAGTGTGTGGCCGTTCATGGAGGACTTGGTGTTGGCTGCAGGATCCTCCTCATCTATCGCCCTTCTGGTCCGATGGGGGTTTCCTGCAGGAATTCGCCGAGTTTGTTGCCGGCGAAACATTGGATTCCCAAAATGTATTTTTCTTGGGGACTTCAATGTTTGGGCCGAGATAGAAGGCCAAAGGTGCGCCCGTGATGAGTTACTGCAGGTATGTCCCTTTTGGGGCTGGTACAGTCTGTCAGTGCCTACTCACCAGAATGACCACACATTGGACCTGGTGTTCTCACTGGGACTTGAGATCGCTAATCTTGATGTTAATCGGTAGCTTGGTCTGATCATTGCCGGTGAAGTTCATGTTTAGTGCTTCCGTCATGAATTCTTCCCTCCTGAGATATTTAATGTCGCCCGTTAAAGATCTTACCCAGAAGGTTATTTGGCGGCAGTTGATCTATCAAGGGTGGGTGATGCATCGTCGGAGCAGTTGGCCTTGGAGTAGGCAGCCTATAATGAGGTGCTATCTGGTGCCATTGACTCCCTCGCACCTGTCCGATGTCGACCCAGAACTTCTTACCTGGGGAGTCGCCTTGGTATGATCGCGATCTCAGGGAAATGAAGAAACTGGGTCCGGAGATTAAGCGTCATTGGAGAAATCCGTCTAGGGGCTGACAAACTGGTCCTGTGTGGCATTATTGCGCATATCAGGAGGCAATCAACCAAAAGAAGACAATATTTTTGTCTCTGGAGATTGCTGCTGGGAGAAGCCGACCAGCCTCACTCTTCCGGACTGTTGATAGACTTCTTCATCCACTCTGTCTTCAGCCGGAAGAGTTTCCTCAAATGAGGATTGATGAGAATTTGCTCTCGGTTTTCTCGGACAGGGTGTCTGCGATCCGGCGGGAGGTTTCCTCAGCCAATAATATCATTGCTGTCAGTAGTCATCAGTTGTGTTCTAAGAGCACTCTCTCTAGGTGGGGGGAGTTTAGGCCAGTGGAGGTTCGTGAGGTCATTGAGATAGTGGCCAACTTGAGGCATACCTTTTGTGAACTGGATCCCGTGCCAACGCGCTTCTTGATGAGGTGCATTGACACTGTTGGCCCGGTGTTTGCCCTGATTGTCCGGTGCTCCTTGAGTCAGGGTGTCTTTCCGGATGCCTTGAAGGAGGCTCTGGTGAGACCTCTTTTAAAGAAAGCTTCTCTGGACCCGGAGATTAGGGCAAATTACCGTCCTATCTCCAATCTTCCATTTCTGGGAAAGATTGTTGAGAAGGTGGTATCACTTCAGTTGGGGAAACATCTCAGGACCCACGAGTTGTATGATCCCTTCCAGTCAGCTTTTCGGGCCAGACATAGCACTGAAACTGCATTAGTTCGGGTGCAAAATGACCTCCTCAGGGCTAGAGATCGGGGGGACAAGACAATTCTTGTTCTCCTCGATCTCTCTTCAACATTGATACTGTGGACCATTGTGTGTTGCTTTTTCCGCCTGAGGGAGTTATGCGGACTCACCGATATTGTCATCAAATGGTTTGGTCATTTCTTACTAACAGGAGGCAGCGGGTTGTGATGGGTAATTTCTCTTCTGCACCTACACTCCTTTCTGTGGAGTTCCTCAGGGTTGCGTATTGGCCCCAATGTTGTTCGCAGTATACATGCTGCCCTGGGAGATCATTAGGAGGTATGGTTTGAGTTTTCATTGCTATGCTGATGATACTCAACTATACCTTTCCTTTGCCCAGGAACATCAAATGCAGTGGATGTGATAAATATCTGTCTGGCTGAGATAAATGACTGGATGTCTTCCAGCTGGCTGCGACTGAACCGTAACAAGACTGAGGTACTAGTAGTGGAGTCGAACAGAGCTCGTGATGGGATGGCCTCTGACTCTGCGACTGGCATTGTGCTAGGAGCTGTGTCATTGATGGCCTCCCCATGGGTGCGAAACCTTGGTGTGATCTTTGACAGGAATTTGTCCATGGAGGCTCATATGTCCTCTGTGGTTCGTTCCTGTTTTTTTCATCTGAGAAATATCGCCAGGATTAAGCCCCTTGTTCTGGCTCTGGACCTCCCTACTCTGGTACATGCCTTAATCACTTCTAGGCTTGACTACTGTAATGCCCTCTATCTCGGGGTCTCTGGAACTTCTCTTCGCAGACTGCAGCTAGTGCAAAATGCTGCTGCCTGGCTTTGACTGGACAAAGTAAGTTCTGTCATATCACTCCGGTATTGCGCAAATTGCACTGGCTGCCTGTCAGGTGGAGAGTATTGTTCAAGGTGGGTTTTCTCACCTATAAGACCCTACATGGACAGGGCCCTGGTTACCTTTCGGATCTCCTGGTACCGTCCATCTCTGTCCGGGATCTCCGCTCCTCTAATGGTGGCCTCCTCAAAGTTCCAAGAGCGAGGCTGAAATCAGCTGGAATCGATCATTTGGAGTTGCCGCTCCAGCTCTCTGGAACTCGCTGCCGCTGGAAGTGAGAGAGGCCCCCACTATAGAGGTCTTTAAGAGCCGTCTGAAGACCTTTCTATTTATGCAGGCTTTTGGAGATTGAATTTTATATGTATGTTATTTTAATGAAATGTATACGGTATGACATACTGTACAGTTTTGTGCGGCGCCCAGAGCCTTTGGATTGGGCGTCTTTTTAAATAAAATTGACATTGACAAAAGGGGAGGCAGTATAGCACAGTGGTTTAAGGCTCTAAGCTGTAAATCTGGTGACATCCAGCAGACCAGACCTGAGTTTGAATCCCACAGCTTCCACTTGCATACTGTGTGACCCTGAGCAAGTCACTTAACTTCCCTGTGCTCCCAGGTCACACCTGTAAAAAAGCTTTCAGCTTAGTGTGCTACTCCTGGTTAAACAACTAAAAAAAAAAAAAAAGGCAAGAGCCAAAAGGAGGGCTTTCAGAAAATACAAGAAGACACAGAAGGAAGAGGATAGGGTGTTGTATCTAAATTATCTGAGGAAGCAGGGAAAGCTGTTAGGAGCGCAAAGGTGCAAGCAGAGAAAAGATTAGCACAAATGGAGAAGAAAGGAGACAAGACATTCTATAGGTACATCAGGGAGAGAAGTAAGGCCAGGGGTGGGATTGTAAGGCTCCGAGGGGAGGAAGTGGGAGTATGTGGAGGGAGACCTGGAAAAGACGTCAATACTGAATAAATACTTCTGCTCAGTTTTCACTGAAGATGGGGAGGGACAGGAACCACAGCTAGGTATCAGATACATGGGGATGAAGGAAGTAAACACCAGTCCATTTATGGAAGAGAGAGTCCTAGAGGAGCTCACAAAACTGAGGGTGGACAAGGCAATGGGACCAGATGGCATACATCCCAGGATACTAAAGGAACTATGGATGGAGCTAGCAGTACCACTGGCAGCTATGTTCAGTGAGTCACTCAATTCAGGAGTAGTTCCGGAGGACTAGAGGAGGGCACATGTCACTCTTCACAAAATGGAAGCAGGGAGGACGTAGGAAACTATAGGCCGCGCAGCCTCGCCTTGGTAGTGGGTAAGAATATGGAGACTCTGCTTAAGGAAAGGATTGTGGAACACATGGAATCCAACAGAGCACAGGAGTCAAGGCAGCATGGATTCACAGCAGGAAGGTCATGCCAAACAAATCTGATAGATTTTTTGGACTGGGTGACGGAGGTGTATGGGGGGGGGGGCATGGTAGCTCTCACCTACCTCCATTTCAGCAAGGCCTTTAACACTGTTCCACAGTGGCATGGGCCTCAAGGTGGAGAACTGGGTTAGAAACTGGGGGACAGGAAGCAGATGGTGGTGGTAAATCGATCCAGTCCAAGGAAAGAGGGATAACCAGTGGGGTACCTCAAGGATCAGTCCTGGGGCCAGTCCTTTTTAATGTCTTTATTAGTAACATTGCAGAAGGGCTGGAAACTAACATGGTGCAGGGCTTGCAACAGAAGACTTATGAGGAGGGCTGTTTGCAGATGACACCAAGACCTGCAACAGGGTAGACACTCCAGATGGGGTGGAAAAAATGAGGAGGGACCTAGGAAAGCTGGAAAAATAGTCTGAAGTGTGGGAACTGAAGTTTAACGTGAAGAAGTGCAAAATCAGGCACCTGGGTCACAGAAACCCTGCAGAGAGCTACAGGATGGAGGGAGCGTTGCTGACAGTCACCAGAGAGAAAGGGTTTGGGGATTATCATCTCAGATGACCTAAAGGTGGCCAAGCAGAGTACAAAGGCTGTAGGGAGGGCCAGTGGCATTTTGGGGTGCATAGGAAGGGGTATCACCAGCAGGAGGAGGGAGGTGGTGATACCACTATACAAAACACTGGTGAGGCCTCATCTGGAGTACTGTGAGAAGTTCTGGAGGCTGCATCTTCATAAGGGCATAGAAATGTGCAGGCAGTTCAGAGAAGGGAAACTAACATGGTGCAGGGCTTGCAACAGAAGACTTATGAGGAGAGATTAAAAGATCTCAGTATGTATAAACTGGAAGAGAGGAGGGAACGGGGAGATATGATATAAACCATTAAGTATCTTAAGGGCATAAGCAAGGTGCAAGTGGAAGGCATCTTTCGATACAGGAGAGGTACAAGAACAAGGGGTCACAACATGAGATTGGAGGGAGGGGCAGGATAAGGGGTGATGTGAAGAAGTTCTTTTTCACAGAAAGGGTGGTGAATGCATGGAATAGCCTACCCCAGGAGGTGGTAGGAGCGAGCACAGTGGCAAGATTCAGACATGCATGGGATAGGCATAAGGGAACCCTAGAGGTGGGAAGGAGAAGCTAAAGCCGATGACCCAAGTAGGGTCAGCGGCCACTGATCTAGGTAGGGTATAGGGGAAGACTCGGGCCCTAGCGGTCCTTATCTGCCGTCATCTTCTATGTTTCTGTGTTATACTATGTAGTATTCCAAAGCGTTTCCTGATAGTCAATTTACAATGGATGTCAGATTTTAAATAATCTATTACCATGATCCCTAGGTCTTTTTCTACTGATGTTGCCTTGATATTTTGTCCTAATAATGTATACTTAGGTTTTTTATTTCTTGCTCCCAAATGCATCACCACACATTTTTCTACACTAAATCTGAACTTGTTTATTTTAGCCCACGTTTCCAGTTTACTTATTTCCCTTTGACAAATATTTATTTCTTCTTCGGTATCTACCACCCAATCTACTTTGGTGTCATCAGTGAATTTTGTTAGCCAAACACCTTCAGAGTTCATAGATGTTACAGATATGTTGAATAAAGTGGGATCAAGAACTGACCCCTGTGGTATCCCACTTGTCACATTCCCCCCACTTCGACTTATGTCCTCTTGCGATAACTCTTTGCTTTCTATTTTCTAACCAAGGTCCTACCCAACTCGCTATCCTGCAGTTAGTTCTCATGTTCCTTAATTTAGAAATAAGTTCCATTTGTGGTATGATATCAAGAGTGTTGCTGTAGTCAAGAAACACATCCGCTGGTAATCCTTTATCCGTTGCTCTGCTAACTTGGTCAAAAAAATACTTGACAGATTCGTCAAAACGATCTTCCAGTTCTGAAACCATGTTGCGAGTCATCCTTTAGGTTGTTCTCAGTGATGTAATTTTCAGTCTCTTCCTTAATGATCTATTCCAGAACTTTTCCCGAGAGAGGTTAAGCTAACTGGTCTGTAATGAGTGTGGTTTTCCTTTGCCCCAAGTTTATATAATGGCACAGCGTTGGCCTCTCTCCACTTATCAGCCGTTTCTCCTATCTCATGAGTGTTGAAAAATGTGTGATCTTCCAAGAATCGATCTTAACCATTCATCACTGGTAGGTCTGTGCTGGAGGCACTAGGACCCCTGGGAGCGTATGCCCATAAAGCTTTAGAAGTAGGGTACCGACATCGGAGACAGTGCTGTCCATGAGGTGAATGTAGGACGTGGTGCTTGTGGGCTGGCCAGTAACTAGCGCTGGCCCCTTACCTACTCAGTTCTGTTCCTTCTGCCATCAAGGAAAGCACTCCATGGGAGCATTCACCATTTTTTGCTGCGTCATCTCATGGTCTAAGCTCTGTTTGTAGCTGCTTTCTCGATGCCATATAGCATTTGTCGCCTTTCGTTACTGTCTTTCTTCTTCTGTCCCCTTTGTATGATGCCAAGCCCTTTTTTTTGTTGTTCTTGTTTTCCGTGAGTCAATCATGCCCAGATCTCAGGGGCCTAAAAAGAAGAAAATGGCCGAAAGGACAGAATGTCCCCCAATGCGTTGGTGCCCCTGTGTCTATCAGAACCAACATGATTGTTGCTGGACCTGCCTTGGAATGGACCATGACATGGACCACAATGATGCTTGCTTCTTAATGGACTTTTACTCCTTGGAAATTCACATGATGAGGTGGGGGCAAGAACCCTCCACCTTCGGAAACAGGCGTTGCTCTCGGTACTCTAAGGCACGGTCCCCTGGGCTCTTCCCCTGAGCCTCTCCCCGGTACTATATGTACCGGGGGAGACTAGACCTGAGGGACAGGGTCTGTGGGACAGCTGGTCCCCCTCCCCCCAAGGGGCCATTTACACACCCCATCCAATCCCTGCTCGGTGGTCCAGATGCCCTGGGTGGCGGAGTCACAGCTGTAGCCTGGGCCTGCGCTGGTGGTTCCCTTGGGGCCACAGTGCTTTGGTGCCTGGCACTAAGGCCAGTGCCAATGAGCAGGGTGGCTCCTCCTGTGCAGCAGAGTCCCCTCTTACTGCTGTTAGCGGCTCTGGGAGAGGGAAGGTCTCTGGAGACAGTCACCCATTGGAGATCTTCTGGATCTTGTCCTCTTAGCAGTCAGATGATTCGAAGTGTGAGGACCGAGATGATACCGACTGGTTTGTGGGTCCTTGTGTAGACCTTTCTGGTCCCCGTCTTTATCTAGGGGTTCTTCACGCCTGGTGCCAGCCACAACTCCACTTTCTCTGAGCCCCACAGTTCTGTTTGTGGCACTGAGAACACTTCTGGTGGCGATTCTGGTGTTGGAATGGATGGTGGCACCGATGTGGTGCCGGGTTGGATTCCAGTGCCATCTCTGACACCATTTTGGGTTCTGGTGTGGCCCCTGGTGCTGATTCTGATTTCAGTGCAGTTTGTAGTGGGGGGGGGTCCTATCACCACCCCCAGCGCCGACTGTCCCGTGCTCCAGGATACTGCTACTACAGATGTTTTGTGGCCTAGTCCAAGGGACAGAGCCCATTCAGTTGCGGTGGGGGCTGGTAAGTCCCGGTCGACGCCACACTCCATGTCTAGAGTGACTGGGGACTCTAGCAAGAGTGGTAGTGTTGACTCAGGTCTTCTGCGCCCCCCCAACCTTAACTGTCTGGGCCTGTGGTAGTGGGGATAGGTGCCACCCTGTGGGACCACTACAGCTCCGATCTCCCCCACCTGGGGGTTTCCCCTAAGGAGCACCATCCAGATTACCCCCTATGGTTGGACGTTCATGGGCAGATGAGCTGCAAGTTCCTCCCTCCCAGGGTAGGTCCCCTGTTCACTCTCACCTACCTCCTCCCTCGCCCCTCTTCTGCCTCTCCTGCTCCTCTCCCAGGCATTTTGGTCCTATGGGACCCCTGACCTGGGAGCAGTTTATGGACTTCAGCAGTGCCTTTCCCACCTACCTGAGGCAGTGGACCAGGCTATGTTTCATTCTAAAACCCTGGCACCACGTGCCCCGAGTCCTTCCTTTTCTTCTCCATCTTTGTCCATCAAAGAAAAGGACTCCTCCATCCACCTCTCCTCCAGTGTGGAGTATACCCATTACCAGCAGTTCCTTTCGGAGATGATGAGGGAGCTGCAATTCTCAGGTTTCCTTTTTTTGAACTCTGTATTTATTGGTTTGAGTAAAACATATAAGATACATGCCAAGCAGTGACATATCACATGTAAATACATTTCAAACACATTGAGGGTGCCACTCCTCCTGAATTACTATCTGATACTTAATCTACTGCTTTAGGATGCATCATGGGGTGTTACTTAGCTAATATATACCTAAATTTTAATACAATACAAAATTGCTGGGAGAATAGCCCGTGAGCTGCATGGAAAAAGACAAAATAGATTCTAATATATAATGTTCAATAGTTCTTGTGTCCTTAGAATAGGGACTGTGAAATAATTAATGCTATAACTGTATTAAGGGCACAATAGGCAGTGCCAATTTCTAAAAAGTGCCACTTTTAAATTGGTTTCAAACTTAAAGGCGTCTGTGCTTAGGAACAACTACACGGCAGAACAGAGGCTATAATTATATAAGATATTTATAATAAGAGAACAGTAGGGTTACTTTGAGTCATGAACAAATATGATGGTCAAGTTTTTAACTAAAATTCAGACTGTGAGTACAAGTTTAAGGGAGAGAAAATTAAAATATCTAAGTGTAACAGTCCCAGTTTGAACTTTGATTCAGTACTCGCGCACACCCCGCATGGGGAGAACACAAAATCTCTCTCTCTCGAACCAAACTAATAATAATCCAAATAAAATTTTCATGACTCGTCATCTTGCTGGACCTCTCTCTCTCTCTCTCTCTCTGTTAAATCAATCAGATAATAATCCAAAATGAAATTTTCATGACTCGTCATCTTCCGATAAACTTTCCTTTTGATCCACAGGACGTCGTCTTCTCGGAGCTTGTTTCTGGGCCCATCGATTGGCATCCTTCACATCCGAGAAAATAAAGACCTTTCCTTGGTGCGTTATTCGTAACCGGGCTGAGAAAACAATGCTGTGCTGAATCCCTGCCTCTCGGAGGAGCGCTTTGGTGCCTTCAGATTGCTTTCTCCTTTTGCCTGGTGGCAAAGCTAATGTCCGGATATAGTCTGACCATCTCCCCCTCACAGAGCAGCATTTTGTGTTGTCTAGCCAGTGCCAGCATATAGTCCCGTGTAGCAGCTCCATCTGTTATTGCCAATACTGCCCTCGGAGCCTCTGGGTTATCAGGCCTACCTCTGGCTGCAATTCTGTAGGCCTTTCGTAGCCTACAAACCCGGGGAGAGGCGCCTGTGGCCTCGCAGTCCTCCTGATCTCATAAGCGGGAGAAGGAACTGAGGAAGTCTTTGTCTTGGCGAAGATGCTCTTGGGACGGAGAGAAGTCCCAGGAGCATGCGGTCTCGACCTTGATTGAGATCGCTTCTTCGGCTGCTGGCTTCTTGGACTTCCGTCGGGCCAACCGACCGAAGATGCGGCCGACGAGGTCGAAATTATCGACCCCATTGACCTGCTGTCACCGACTCCAGTCAACGACTCCTTAGAAAGGACTCCGGTCCTTGTCTTCCCCAATGAGGAGACCCAGCCCGCTGGTGTCCCCATTGGGGACCTGGTTTCGGACCCCCGGAAGTCACCGGTCCCGCCAGTGTCCCCCGAGCGACCGAGTCAGCCCACCCGATCTTGGTCGAGGTCTAGAACCCCCTCGTCTGGCAGGCTGAAGAAGAGCCATAAACGCTCAAAGAAGAGGTGACGCCATCAGTCATCCTCATCCTCCTTGAATGAGAAGAGGCTCCGGCGGAAACTCCGCCGGCGCTACGAGGACCTCATCTGGCAACAGCTGATCTTGTCCGTGCACAAGCCTCCTCTGGCTTCTACCCCAGCCATTACTTGGCTTTTCCCTCCGAGGCCGAAGCTGACCCCTTCGGAACTGAAACTCTCAGTTCTAGGGACATGGATATGTTGTTCATCCACACTCATTGGCAGGTATCCTTGCCGCTTTAAATCTTGCCGGAAGGTCTTCAAGCTTGCTCCTCCCACCCACCCGGGTGGTATAACTCTCGGCTCCGCCCCATGGCGCCAGATCTTCCTTACCGCTTGGAAGCTCAGGTTCCCTCCTTAACGGCTCTGCGTTTTAAGGACTAGTTCCTATTTCTCCGTTTGCGGATTTAAAATACATTTTCAGAAAAAGACTTTGAGTCTTCTATCCCTCAGCGGCTCGCGATGGACAAATCGACTCCGGTTTGGAGATGCCCATGCGAATCAGAAGATTCTCGGACGGATCCACTCCACGTGTGTATGCAGGCCTTGAGCACGACCCGCGGGCTGCGACCTGTGCTCATCTTTCCAGCCTCGTCCTCGAAGAGCCGTGCTGCCCGTGCAACTGGGCCGTCCGAGCGTTCCCTCGGTGAAGTCAGGAAGGCCGGTTGGCGGTGTCCGCGGTGTGAACTCGCGGCGGATCAGCTCGGCGGATGGTCGCCCTCGAGAAGGGAGGCGGCGTAGGGCCGTATCTTCTCGGCCGCGGCATTTATCCGCTCTCTCTGGGCTCTTGTCGGCTTCTTTTGAGGCTTTGTCTGTCCCTCTCCACTAAAGGGAGGAAGGGCCCTCGTCTCAGGGACCTTATTCTCGGTCCAAAAGAGGGACGGGAGTAAGTCCCTCCGTCGGCACTCTTGGGAGCGGAAAGGTCCCTCTCCCGGGCCGTCGACGCACGGTCGACCGCCGGCTGACCACTGGCCTCACGGTGTCCCGTCAGGTCAGTTGACCGAGACTCCACCGATGAAGTCCAGATTTTTCTCGACCCATTGGACGGCTGTCGCCTTTAGCAGCTGAGATTCCCTCGCCCCGATTCCCGGGAGGAGTTGAGGATCCCGTGGGCTCGCCTGTGCCTCCGGTTCCGGGCCCTCGGATGGACCATCCGAGCGAAGGGAGTGCGGTTCGGCCGACACCTCCCGCACCGACCTCGAAATTCAGGGACTCTCGGTCCTCGGACCTCTTCCCTTGATCCAGCCGATCCCGTCACGTAAGCGGGTCCTCGATCTCGGCTTGCAGCGTGATGGCGGCGTCTGCGCTGATCCTGCGTCCTCCTCCTCGGATGAGGAGGCTTGACGTAAATTACGTCGACAGTACGAGACCTTATGTTGCAACAACTCCTCCTGGCGGGGAGTAAGCCGACCCCATCGCCTTCCGCCATTAAGTCTCTATCACGGGGCGGCCGGCTAGCCCTCGACTTATCACGAGGGAGCTATACCAGGCCGATTTGTTGGCCAAAACCAACTGCTCCACGATTCCGGTGAGACCTCCGCCTCCACAGCCACCAATGTGGGGGCTCCGACCAGAGATTCTCGGTCGGCTAAGGTCTACCCATCGGCTGTCCAGTTACCCTCACTCCCGACCGACCTCGCAGGTAAAGGTTGGCTCGGGCCAGAGGCAGCTCTTGAGGACTCTTCGAGTCGAAGATGATTCCTCCTTTTTCTCAAGCGACTGGACTTGGAGTCTTCAGGAAGTCAGTCAATGGGCGATAGCCGTCGTCCTTCCTAGGACTACTTGGCTCATCTGGAGTCCACGGGATGGAGCTCGACCCGTTCCAAGCGGGCCAGGTATCCCTCTCGGAGATTCTGGACCGAGGGATTCTCCGACGGAGGCCTTTCCGGTGGCGAGGGCCATAGTGGGTCCGGCACTGGAGCTTTGGCGGCTCCTGCTTCCTGCCCTGCGCCTTGACCCAGGATGGCCAGGAAGTATCACGGTCCCTACGGTTCCTTGTCCGTTTTGGAACACCCCTCTGCTGAGGGGTTGGTTACCGACAAGCGTTTTCCGGCGCACCGGCAGCGCCAGGGATGTGGACAAACCTCCGACAAAGGGTCCAAGAAATTGGACTATGTCCGGGCCGAAAAGTCTATACTTTCGTCCTCTCGGCCG
Source organism: Neoceratodus forsteri (assembly GCA_016271365.2). Lineage (NCBI taxonomy): Eukaryota > Metazoa > Chordata > Ceratodontiformes > Ceratodontidae > Neoceratodus > Neoceratodus forsteri. Next base: position 496,487,575 of record JADMNL010000022.1, read on the forward strand.
TCATAGGCCAGTTCGGCCGTCCTCATGGCACATTTTCTCATGCCCTGTTGGGCTCCCTGGATGAGTCATCCCTCATCTTCCCGCCCGATCTGCAGACTACGGTTAAGCAGGTGCGGGACCAGAGACGAACAGTGGCCAAACAGCATCCAGACTGCACTTTGGATATAGGGGACTCATATGCCAGATCGGTGGCGGCCACGGCGCAGTGGCTACTGGCGTCGGCGGGCTTGGCTGAGGATATCCACCTTTGCTTCGGATACCCAGCACAAGTTGGCGGATGTTCCCTTTTGAGGACTGACCTCTTGACCCTGGGGTGGAAGGAGTCACCTGCAGAGGATAAAGAGTCCAATGCTACCTTGGACTCGGATGTCTCTTCCCGCTCAGAAGGACAAAGGCCCAAACCACAGCCTAAGCCCTTTAGTCCCTCTATGTGCCCCCGGCAGCCCACAGCAGAGCTTCGGCCTTGGCATCCCAAACCAAAGCATGGCTTCCCCTCTAACAGGAGGCAGGAGGAAAGGCCCAGGAGGTCCCTCGGCGGTCCCTCCTCCAAGCCTGCCCAGTGGCCAGGCGGGGGTGTCGCCCCATTCCCGTCCTGCCCCTAGGTCCCCCCATGGGGAGACGGCTCCGGCACTTCCGTTCCACGCCTGGTCCGCTGTTTCCACGGACAGGTGGGTCTGCTTGAAGGTGGTGGGAAGAGGCCTGCCTCTGGAATTGAGCAGGCACCACCAGCCCCAGGCTGCTGCGCCCTCGGAGGGCGGGATCCCCAGCCTCACTGGCGGCTCGTCGAGGCATCGCTCCCTCCTCCAGAAGGAGGTGATAAGAGGTGGTGGACCCTCCTCTCAGACCAGGGTTTGTGTCCAGGTACTTCCTGGTTCCGAAGCGGACCGGGGGCTGGCGCCCCATTCTCGAACCTACGACCTAAACAAGTTCCTAAGGTCTCAGACCTTCAGGATGGTCACTCTGGCTCAGATAATACCATCCTTGGAGCAGCGGCGTGTGGTTCTGCTCTCTGTGACTTACAGGACAGCGTTTCCGCGTCCCTATCCGTCCGTCTCACCAGAGATTCCTTAACTTCCCGGCGGAAGGATCCCTCTCCGAGAGAGTTCCAAGCCAGCCCTTGACATCTCCAAAAGCTCCCAGGGTCTTCACCGTGCATGGCAGTGGTGACAGCATTCCCTGCGGGCGCTGAGGGTCGGGTGTGCCCTTACCTGGGCGACTGGCTGATGTAGCTCCCTCAGGAAGGGGCGGAGTGGTCCAGAGATCTGGCCCTCCAGGTCTGCTCTCAGCTGGGCCTCCCCTGTCGAGGGCCAAGTCAAACTCGAGCCCGAAGCAGGTGGATTTCTATTCATCAGAGCAGCTGAGCTCTCTCTTGAGCAGGCTGGCTCCCGGCCCGGACAGGGCGGCTGCTCCTCCTTTGCCCGATCATTTCTGGTTGGAGCAGTGCCCCTCCGGGACTTCCCTCGCCTCCTGGGTCTCATGGCGGCCTGCAGCGTGGTCCGTTGGGCCCGCTGGAACATGCGTCCCCTTCGAGTGGGGACTGGCCAGCCAGTGGTCAAGCGTGCGATCCTTTGGACCAGCAGTGGCCGGTGACACAGGGGATGTGGAGCGCTCTCCAGTGGTGGACCGTTCCAGATCTATTTGCAGGAGGGCATCCCGTTAAGTCCGCCCGAGCCGACCCGGTCTCTATACGACCGATGCCTCTCTGATGGGTTAGAATTCCCATCTAGAGAACCACCGGGCTCATAACCTCTAGTCCCCTTTGGGAGATCCCGATGCCACATCAACCTGCTGGAGCTCAGGCGGTCCTTCTAGCTCTCACCGCCTTTGCTCCGTTCCTCCCGGGGTCAAGTGGTCCAGTCCAACGGACAATACCCACGACCATGTACTATCTAAACGCCACTTCCAGAGGCGGAGCTAGCTCCATGCTTCTGCAAGCTCTCCGCATTTTAGTCACTCGTCTGCGCAGCCTGGGAGGCGGATCTCCTAGCCATTCACGTGGCAGGAGCCTCCAACACCCTGGCCGATGCCCTGAGCCGGATAGGGGCTGCATCCACAAGTGGTCTCTCTACCCGGAGGTAGGCAGCATCTGTTCTCCCATTGGGGCACACCTCAGAGTGGACCTGTTTGCCTCCAGGGAGAGCGCAAGCTGAGTCTGTTCCATGCCCCCCCCCTCAGCAGGGCTCGCTGCAGGGGATGCCTTCTCGAGGCAGTGGACCCGGGCCTCTTTTATGCCTTTCCCCATTTCCCTGATCCACAAGGTGCTTCTCTCAAGGCGAGGAGGGACAAGGCGCGAGGTGATCTCTGATAGCCCCAGACTGGCCAGCCAGTTCACCCAGGTACCCAGATCTCCTCAGTCTTAGCTCCAGGACTCTGGCAGCACTCCAGCTCGCCAGGACCTGCTCTCAGTCCAATCAGGGAAGGTGTTCCATCGGACCTTCCAATCCCTGCACCTGGGCCTGGTTCCCTGGCAGCTAGAGTTCCCAGGCCTTGGGTCTTTCCGAGAGGTCCTCAGTGTAGTTGAAGTCCCGGGAATAGAGCCAGAAAATGCTATGCCTTCAAATGGAAAAGGTTTCCCATTTGGTGTCAGAGCAAGGGCTTGGACCCCTTCCTCCTGTTACTTGGCAAGCATCTTGGACTATTTATGGTCCCTTTCTAGTCAAGGGCTTAGGTCGACGACCCTAAGGGTGCACCTGGCAGCCATCTCTGCTTACCGGGCGGGCCGGAAGCAGTCGTGGCGCAGGAGAGAAGGTGGTCATGCTTTCAAAGGCTTGATCACATTTCCTCCAGTGCGGAACCCCACCTCCGTGGATCTACTGCTGGTAGCTGGCAAAGCTCATGGGCAACCGATTCGAACCTATGCACCAGGTGTGTCTCTCTCTCACCTGTCGTGAAGACCGCCTTCTTGGTGGCTATCACGTCAGCCAGAAGGATGGGAGAGCTCCAGGCGCTTTCCATCGAGTCTCCTTACCTGGTCTTCCACAGGGACAAGGTTGTCCCTGCTTCCCCCGAAATTCCTCCGAAGGTGGTGTCGGAGTTTCACCTTAACTAGGTGGTTGACTCTTCCGGTGTTCTACCTCAATCACACCGGAGGCCGAATATATGCTCCATACTCTGACCCTAGAAGGGCCGCACTACTATAAGGAGCGCATCTGCTGAAATTCGGGAGAGGTTCGCCAGCTGTTTGTCACCACGCTGAAGCCACAGATCTGGCAGACCTGCAGCCAAGCGACGAGCAAGTAGGTGGGTACCTCCTGCATAGATCTCTGTTGTAAGTTGGCGGGCATGGAGCCTCCCAGAGGGATAAGAGCCTTATTCTACCCGGCCATACTGCTGCAACGGTGGCTGCTTCCAGGGACGCCCCTATCCAGGAAATCTGCAGGGCTGCTACCTGGAAGTCAGCAAAACACCTTCATTACCCATTACCACATCGACCTTGAGTCACGCCGGATGCTGGTTTTGGGCCTCGGTTCTCCAGTCTCTCTTTCCCAAGTAAGTATTGGGTGTTGCGTCTTGCCTCCCTCCTCCCGGAGAACTGCTAGGAGTCTGCCAATGAGTGTGGATGAACAACATATCCATGTCCCTAGAAATACAGGTTACTCACCTGTAACAGGAGTTCTAGGAATGGTATATGTTGTTCATCCACACGACTCCACCCGACCTCCCCGGCTTCGCACAACCTGAGCTTCCAGCGGGCCAGATCTGGCGTCATGGGGCGGAGCCGAGAGTTATACCACCCAAGTGGGTGGGAGGAGCAAGCTTGAAGACCTTCCGGCAAGATTTAAAGCGGCAAGGATACCTGCCAATGAGTGTGGATGAACAACATATACCATTCCTAGAACTCCTGTTACAGGTGAGTAACCTGTATTTCCTCCGCCTGCAGGGCCGGTGAAACCATCGGTTCGACCTAAACTGATCTCTCCACCAATCGTGGTGGAACTGCCGCCTAAGCAGCCTGTGGGAGGGGCTCCTTCCAAAAAAGACAGACCAGACACTGGGCTTCCCCGGCGTTTGTCAGTCACGGTCACCCCAGACCGCCCTCGGTGAGTCAAGGGTGATTTGGGCAGCAGGCCGCTGTATTCGGATTCGTCTGATTCGGATGTCACCGGGCTTCATTCTCATCCTGGGGATGACTAATCGTCCATTGGCTTATTGATGGAGGAAAGTCCATCCTTCTTCCAAGGGATCCTTCTCCTTGTTTCTTTTTTTTTTTTTGTTATTCTCGTCTTTATTTAAATTTATTTTCTTTACATACGATTGTGCAGTTGATTAATAATAGGTTCCCAATTCAAAAGCTCTACCAAAGCATTTTGAGTTAATTAACAATGTCTCCAATAAAAATTGTCCTTTTTTTTGAAAAAAAGTTATTCCAGTCCTTGAGTGCACTCTTGCATTAGTTCCTCAGTTCTTCCCTTTGCTTCTCCGGAGTACCTTAGCGAATCTCACATTTGGCAAAGAACACAGCTGATTATTATCAACAATCAGTTCAAAGGTACATACATTACAACACTCTGTTTGTTTACACATATCTTTGGACCCATTGGAGACATTCCAAAATTGGAACGGTATAAACGAAAAGGAGTTGGGGGGGGGGGACCCCAGGCCACCAGACAGATCCCCAGCCACGCTTTGGTTTAAAAGGGGATACAGGAACTGAGCAGGGGCGGAGGGGGGAGGACGTTGGCATCCTACTTCAGGCTATGGAACAAAGGCTCGATTCTAAGCATGTAATACAGAAGCCATCTGTTCCATCTGGTCATAAATTCTCTTCTTTATCATTTAATCTATATGTTAGCTTTTCCAGTTGGTAGATCTGCTTGGTGATAGTCCACCAGTCTTTCACTGTAGGGATACCAGGGAGGACCATATTTTAGTGATGGCTTTCTTAGCTGCTGAAAGCAAAATAGCCATCAATATCTAGCCCACGATCCCTGATGTTGTCTGTGTAGATTAATAGGATAAAACCTGAGGAGATAGGGGTATAGGCTCACCAAAGATCTCTTTGGAGTTCCGCTTGAAGATGTTGAATAAACGGCTGTAGTTTAGGCAGGAGTATATTACATGTGAGAGGTGAGCCCTCATCTTCCCGCAGAGCCTCCAGCAGGCAGCGGAGGCCCTGTAGTGTAGTGGCTAGTAACTCTGGGCGCGGAAGGGGCGACCAAGAATTTCCATGCTAATTTCCACTGGTATGAACTTGACGATGTGCCACTTGCCAACATGCCTGCTCCCACTGTTTTGCATCAATGTGGGACCCTAGTTCCTGTTGCCATCTCTCCTGGGTGTCAGCCAAGGATGAATTTGAGGATAGCTTCAAAGCCCGGTACAGAGTTGATACTAAGTGTTTCTGCCCCGGGGAGGCAATTAGTTGTTGCAGACTGGTTATCAGGGGAGGCCAGCCCTCTGGTGTGCGTACTATGGCTGGCAGAGCTTCATAGTAATGCCTCAGCTGTAAATATCTATAATAATGTGTATTAGGGAGCCCAAATTTCTCCCTAATTTCCTGAAATGTGGTCATTATCCCTTCTGTTGTGATTTGCGCAAAATAACTAAGTCTATATCTGGTCCATTGTCGATACGCATGATCTAATAATCTAGGTTGGAAATTTGGGAGTGCTCCAATTGGGCATATTAGTGGTGTAAAGTGGGATAATGAGAGCTGCCCTCTGACCTGCCACCAGGCCGCTATCCTATGTTGGAGTTCCGTAGTCGGGACTACTCTACGATTCCGAAACCCGGTACTATTATATAGCAGGGTATAGTATTCCATATCGGGGACCTCTGCTTGCTCTAGCTCCACCCAGTACATGTCGCTGTTTAGAATTTGTCTGGCCATCACGTGTGTAAGTTGAACCGCCTGGTAGTACCGGTACAAATCAGGTAGTGCTAGTCCCCACGCGTTCCTTGGCTCCATTAGGAGTGACAGCCTAACCGGGCTTAAGTGCCTTTCCAAATAAATTTAGAGATTGCCCTATCCCAACTCCGGAATAATGATCTGGGTAAAGAAATTGGGACGTTGTTAAAAAGGTATAGTGCCCTGGGCAGAGTGACCATTCTAATAAGTTCTATCTTTTTCGACAGGCTTAATGGGAGAGTGCCCCAATGGGCTAAGTCTTCCCTCAACTGAGCAGTGAAGGGAACATAGTTCTGTTTATAGGCATCCCTCAGGTCTCTTGTCAGGTTGACCCCTAGATATTTCACCTTTTGCAATTCCCACTTACATGGAAATTGTTCTCGCATTGCAGTATTCGGTGTGTAGTGGAAAGTCAATATTTCAGTCTTTGTAACATTGACTTTATAAGCCAGAGGCGCCTAATTGCTTTAACAATTCATTAATTTTCGGAGGGAGGTTGCGGGTTCTGCAGGTATAAGAGAACATCACGGCATATAATGCTAATGGTGTTCCTCTCACCCAGCTCTCGATTCCCTCAGGCCATCGGCTTGCCTGATCAGCTGGGCTAGAGGCTCAATAGACATAGCGAACAAGAGGGGAGATAGGGGGCACCCCTGCCTAGTTCCCCTGCCCAACATGAAAGACCCTGAGTGATGCCCTGCCACCCGTACCCAAGCTCTCGGTGCTGAGTAAATGTTTGCTACTACCTGAATTCATGACTGCATATAGGAAGGGCCAATGCACTCTATCAAAGGCCTTTTCAGCATCAAGGCTTACTAAGGCTGCTGGATGATTAACAGTGTGCATCTTACGTATTATATGGTAGGTTCTTTTTATATTATCTGTGGTATTACGTCCTCCCACAAACCCCGTTTGATCCCTGTGTATTACTTGCGGGAGTACTGTTTCTAAACGCCGGGCTAGTATCCCAATGAATATCTTATAGTCTGAATTTAAAACAGAGATCGGCCGATATGACTCAGGAACTGAGGGTTTTACCTGGCTTAGGTATTACAGAAATTGTGGCATATGCCCAAGTGGGGGGAAGGCCCCTTCATGACTGAGTTACAGGTCCCCAGGAGAGATGCGGCAAAGCACGCTTCTCATGGATTTATAAATTCAGCACCATAACCGTCAGGTCCTGGTGCTTTCATTGTTGTTCCTGAGATATAGCATTTGCCAGCTCCGCGCTGTAATAGGTGCTAGCAACTGCTCCCCCTGCTTTGGGGTGATCTTTGGAAGGGACAGGGTTTACATAAACTCACTTATCTCTTCTGAAGGTGCAGGGTTTTCTGGGGAGTAAAGGATTGAATATATGCGGTGAATGCCTCGACTATGTCACTAAAGCTTACTCTGGGGGCTCCACTTACTGGATGACGCATTGTTTTTATGGCAGAACTCTTCTTTTGCCTTCTATTTGATATGTCTAGAAGCCTACTGGCCCTGGGCCCCACCTCGTAATATCTCTGGCGAAGAAAGGTCAAAGATATTTCTGTCTGTTGCAGTACCAATCTGTCCAGATCTTGTTTAACTTGTTTTAACTGTGGAGCACTGAGTTATCGCCTGTTTATCGCTGTTTGCAGGAAATGCAGAGTTTCCTCCAGGCTAGATCTTAGTTATGTGCGTTTTCTCATTTGGTGGGAAGTGTACTTAATAAGATGACCCCTCAGTACAGTTTTTATAGTATCCCAAAGGATACTCGGGGTAATATCCGAGGTAGAATTGTCTCTGATTATTTCAGTTAGCTTGTCAGTTATGAATTCAATAAATTGCTTAGATTTTAAATACGTGGGATTTAAACGCCACATGGTATTCTTCTCCTGCAAACCAATTTTCAAAGTACTAATTATCGGGGCGTGATCTGACAGGGCTATATCACCTAATTGGCAGTCTATCAATTTATCAAGATATTCAACTGTGTGTAATATAAATCTATTCTGAGTACGATGGTACAGCCGAATAGTGTGTATAGTTTCTAGAGTAGGGGTGCAAGTGACGCCAGATATCCACCAGTCCTGCCTCCTCCATAAATCTACTCAGGAGTTTTTGTTGCACAGTCTTCCAGGAGTTTAGGGCTAGAGGAATCTTTCATTGGGTTAGGAGCATATTAAAATCTCCAGCTAGTAGTAGTATACTCTTAGAAAACTGCACAACTTTGTCCAGCAGACCCCATGTCATTAATTGTGGAATCAGGAGGCAAATAAATATTGGCTAGGTAACCTCACTGCACGACCAGACCTCGAGCAGCACCAACCTCCCGCATGGGTCAATCCGATTTTGAGTGTAGTCGCCTAGGTCACATGGTGTGTATTATAACCGCCACTCCCTTCGCCTACCCCTCTAAATGTCGAGCCACAGACCTCGCCTCATAATCCGCCCCAGCTTCGCGTGTCTTGAGTTACTTAAGTGGGTCTCTTGTAGGAAAACAATATCAGCTTTGACTTTTTAACTTGAGATAGAACCCACTGCGTTTAACTGGGTGGAAAGTCCATTTACATTCCAAGAAACTAACTTCAAGGAGGTTTCGATCCATATCTTAATTTGCTTTGTTCGAAGTTTCAAGGCTGCGTGGCTCACGGGTTCCCCTCACCCCAGCACCAAACAGATGCTGTACTTAAGCTGACACAATCGCATGATTACTACATAAACATTACCATTACTCTCAAATTTCAAAGAACAAATAAACATAGGTAACCAGCTGTAACTGAATGCCTAGGGCTGGCCTCTATCATCATCTAACAAATTTATCCATTTAACAATCAACTGTTCAACAACATAAAAAAGTAAAGGCATAAGCTTTAGGGGTGGAGTAGTGCCAACAGGGCTACTACCATCTTTAACTACTAGGGGCTTTAAATAGCAAACTTGTACTTCCAGAAAGCGAGAGCTATCCAAGCTCCCGGGGTGAGGTATACTCACCTTGTCAGGGGAACTCAGCCGAGACCCCTTGGCACTTTTAGTGCCAGGTAAGGAATAAGGATTGGGGTGTTGGTTAGTCACGTTCCCACCGGCCGGCCTTCTGCCTTTGTATGTTGTTACCGGGAGAAACTTAAGTAGCCGCAGTCTTTATCCGATGGTCCATATTCCTCACGAGGCTAGCAACTAGCTTCAATCCGAGGATGCAGGACGGAGGGCAGGAGGAAAGCAAAAAAAAAAAAGGGGAAGGGGTTCTTCTATTTCCAACTTTTATTCATCATTCTGATAACTTAGCTATATCATTCTGTTATTCTTTAGCTTAAAACCTGATCTATTACCCCTCATCTTACAGAGATTTTGCCAGTTTAGGGCTTACAGCTGGGGAGGTTGACTTTCCCAACACCTGTAGCAGCCAGCATATCCGTATTCAGCCCTCCTCTCCTGCATGAAGTTTGGAGAATATTACCTCCTGACTCTCTGCTGGACGAGCCACAACATCTCCCAGCACCAATAGTTAGAGCTCCAAGACTCCAGCGGCATCAGCCTACTGTTTGCGTTATCACTAATAGAGATCTGCAGCTATTTCTGCTTTGCCTCCAGGTCGTGAGGCATGAGGTATTTCATCATGGCATGCATTGTTAAATACAGTTATATGTGGCTCAACTGCCCTGCCATACTGTAGAGCTGGTTTTGTCCTGCCTTCCCATCATTCCCAGTATGAGCATCAGTCTCAGAAAGGGACAAAGGAAAAATTAACTTCCTTAATACAGAGAGAAATCCTGCGTATCAGTCCCATCCCTCCCACTTTACTGGAGAAATCTTATGTGAGTGCTAATTATAGGGGAAAATACAAGATCCAACCAGGAGTTGTCGGGGGCTTTAGATGGATCTGCTACTTAACCAACAATTAGCAGTTGAAGCACTTCACAGAAAGGGCTTCAAGTGCGAAACCATCATTCCCAGTCCTCACTCATAAGTATGTACAGTACTTATCCTGTTGCTATTCATGTATTTCCAAGATTCTGTTCTCGTAGGGAGTCCACTATCTTGGATTGCTTCAATGCCCTGCCTTCTTCTCCCTTCCTCCGCCCGACTGCCAAACTTGTTGCTCAGCTTAGCTGCAAGGCCCCCTGGTTTCTTATCTGCCTGCTCTTGGGTGACTACTCCGTGTTTTCGGAGCCCTTCTCGAGCTTCTTCGGCTGAGCTGTAGGTGAGTTGCCCATCTGGGTGTAAAACTATTAGCTTTGCTGGGTAGGGCGTTCTAAAACGCAGGCCTTGCTTCTTCAATTCCTTCAAGATCGGCGAGTACTCCCTTCGCCTGGCCATGATTTCCGGGGCATAGTCGTTTTCAAAGAACAGCCTTTGCCCTTTGTACATCACCTGGCCCTTCCTCCAAGCTGTGTGTAGTGCGAGCTCTTTTTCTTGGAATCGGAGGAACCGGACTAGTACTGCACGAGGTCTCGCATCTGGTGAGGGCCTAGGGCCTAACTTGCGGTGTACCTTTCAAATTCAAATGTTTTTCCTTCCGTGATCCCGAGCGTTTGGTGCAGCAAGCAACGGATGAATCGGTGCAGGTCAACGCCCTCCTCACCTTCTGGGATACCAGAAATTCGTATGTTGTTCCGCCTGCTCCGGCTTTCGGCATCTTCAGCTCATTCCTGCAGTGCCTGTATACTCTGATTCAGCTGTACAATTGCTTGTTCCGCTCTGCCCATTCTAACATCTGTGCTCGTTAGGTGCTGCTCAAATTGCTCTTGTTGGTTTTCCAGCTTACCAATATCAGTTCTTAGGGCAGTGGTTGTCGTCCGAAATTCGTTCCGGAAGTCCCGCAGCTCCGCTAATACGAGCATCATCTGTCTTTGCAGGGTAGTCAGGGGGCTGCCCAGAATGCCAGTACTGTGGTCTCGAGGCCGACAGGGCCTGTGAAGCTTCACTTCAGAGTCCGATAATCCAGCTTCATCGGGTGTCGGTGGTGGCTTTTCAAAGTTTTCCCCTCGCTTGACATTGCTTTACCTCCTCGGCTTATTTCGTCCTTAGCTCGCTAAAGAAGGTGCACTGAGGTTTATTTTGGCCGTCGTGAGCTTGGGGATTCAAGCTACCATCGAGGACGTGATCGCCACCGAAGTCCTTCTTGTTTCTGAGTCCACAGGATGCCCCTGGAGCCCCGCTCCAGAAAAGGCGGAGTACCTCTTATGGACATCCTTAAGAGAGGGATACTTGAAAGAGGCATTAAGGGAATGGAGCAGGAATCGGGGTTGAGGAACAGTGGGCAGTATTTAAAATGGGATTACAAGAGCAACAGAATTATGCATTAAGCAGGTTAGCAAGAGGAAAAGGAAGAGGAGACCATTATGGTTTTCAAAAGAGGTAGCAAAGAAAGTGAAAGCCAAAAAGATTGCATTCAGGCAATACAAAAAGACACAGAAGGGGATAGAGAGAAGTACCAGGAGAAGCAAAGGGAGGCAGGGAGGTCAGTAAGGGAAGCCAAAGCTCAGACAGAAGAACATTGCAAAATCAGTGGGTAGAGGGGACAAAACCTTTTACAGGTACATAAGTGAAAAAAGAAAGGCAAAGGGAGGGATACTGAGACTGAAGGGGGAGGATGGGAGCCGCGTGGAGGATGACAACAGTAGAGCTGACATACTGAACAGGTATTTCTGTTCAGTCTTACTGAGGAAGAGGAGGGTAATGGGTCTGAAGGGAGTACAAGGGGTGAGAATGGTGCAGAATGGACATAAGTCCTTTACAGAAAGGGTCCTGAAGGAACTGGAAGTAATAAGAGTTGATAAAGCAATGGGGCCAGATGGAGTGCACCCAGGGTCCTTAAAGAACTAAGAGAGGTGGTGGCTGACCTCTGGCTATCCTGTTTAGCCGATCACTGGAAACAGGGAGGTACCAAAGATTGGAGGACAACAGATGTAGTCCCCTTATACAAAAGTGGGAACAAAGAGGAAGTGGGGAACTACAGACCAGTCAGCCTCACCTTGGTAGTGGGGAAGATCTTGGAAGCACTACTGAAGGAGAGATTGGTGGAACATCTGATTGTCAATGGACTACAGGACCCAAGGCAGCATGGTTTCACCAGGGGGAGGTCATGTCAGACCACCCTCGTTGAATTTTTTGACTTGGTGACTAGGAAGGTGGATCTGGGGAGGGCAGTGGACATGGCCTAACTGGACTTCAGCAAGGCCTTTGACACTGTGCCACATAGAAAACTATTACACAAACTGGGGAATATGGGTGTGGGCAGGACAGTAGTGTGGTAGGTAGGTAACTGGCTGGGCGGCAGGACACAGAGGGTGGCGGTAAATGGCTGTCACTCCACAGAGGGAAGAGTGACCAATGGGGTACCATAGGGATCAGTGCTGGGACCAGTCCTATTCAACATCTTCATCAGTGACATTGCGCAGGACCTAGAAGGCAGAATTTCACTGTTCGCTGATGACACAAAGCTCTGTAACAGAGTAGACACACCAGAGGGTGTAGACAGAATGAGAAGGGACCTGCAGAAACTTGAAGAATGGTCAGGGGTTTGGCAGTTGAAATTCAATGCAAAGAAGTGCAAGATAATGCATATGGGCACAAAACCCTGGCACAATATATCAATTGGGGGTGAGGATATAGCATGCACCAAGCATGAAAGGGATCTTGGGGTTATCATCTCTGATGACCTCAAGGTAGGGAAACAGTGTGACAAGGCAGCAGGTAAAGCAAATAGGATGCTGGGATGCATAGGCAGGGGCATCACCAGCAGTAAAAGGGAGGTCATAATTCCACTATACAAGACACTAGTGAGGCCCCACCTGGAGTGCAGTGCACAGTTCTGGAGACCTTACCTACGTAAGGACATAGACAGGGTAGAGAAGGTTCAGAGGAGGGCAACAAAGATGGTACATGGATTGCATCACAAGTCCTATGAGGACAGGTTGAAGGAACTGAATAAGTACTCCCTGGAGGAGAGGAGAGGAGGGAGAGAGGGGATATGATAGAGACATACAAGTATCTTACAGGGAGGAACAGGGTGCAGGAATACACTATTTTTAAGCGAAAAAGATGTCCCAGGACAAGAGGGCATGGGATGAAGTTGGAGGGAGGACGATTCAGAGGAAACGTGAGGAAGAATTTCTTCACAGAACGGGTGGTGAACAAGTGGAACACCCTGCCAGAGGAAGTGGTGGGGGCTGAAACAATCACGGGATTTAAGAATGCATGGGATAGACATAAAGGAATTCTGGAGGTCAGGGGTAAGGGGCAACAGACTTCTAGGAAAACATAAAGTGAACTTACAAGCTCAAATGGGCAGACTAGGTGGGCCATAGACCCTTATCTGCCGACACTGTCTATGTATCTATGTACTCTGGAGGCCTTTACTGTGGCCAAGGCCATTGTGGGTCCGGCCCTTAAACTCTAGTAATGTCTTGCCTCTTGTCCAGCACCATCTGCCTGCATGGCCCGCAAGTACACTGTGCCCATGGGGTCCCTAGTGGGGTTCACAGAGCACCCTTCAGCCGAGAGCCTGGTGACTGCCTCTGTGTTCAGGCGTACCGGCAGTTCTGCCAATACGGACCAACCTCCCGATAAGGAGTCCAAGCTTTTGGACCATTTGGCTGGGAAGGTCTATGCAGCTTCCTCCTTGGGCCTTTGTCAGGCAAGTTTGGCTGTCATCATGGCACACTTCTCTCACGTCCTTCTCGGGTCATTAGATGAAGTCCTTCCACTTCTCCCCACAGACATGCAGACCACAGTTAAGCAGGTCTGAGACCAGGGCAGTGCTATTGCAAAACAGCAGCTCCAGATGGCCCTGGACATTGGGGACTCTTGTGCCCGCTCGATGGCTGCCGCAGTTGCCTTGCGCTACAGGACTTGGCTGAGGCTTTCTTCTTACCCAGCGGATACTCGGCACAAATGAGCTGACATGCCCTTCCTTGAGACTGACTTGTTTGGCCCAGGAGTGGCTGGTTACGTTCAGCACATAGAACAGTCCTGTGCCACCTTGGACGCCACTTCTGCCAAGGGTTCTTCAGGCAAGAACCAGCAGAAGAAGAAGCCCTTTCGGCACTCTTCCCCTGTTGCTCAGCAGTCCTTTTAAGGGGGACAGCAGCACCAGCATCAGCAGCAGGCTCAAACTTGGTGCCCTCTGCCCAAGCCTGGACCCCAACAGGCTCATAAAGGAGGCCGAGGCTCAGGTTCTGGAGCGTCCTCCTCCGAGCCTCCTCAGTGACGGGATGGGGGCTGCCACCCCTACTCCTGTCACGACAGCTTTGGGTTCTCCTGTGGGGGGCTGGCTCCATCACTTCCTTTCCGCCTGGTCCGCTGTCACTTCGGACAGGTGGGTTCTCGAAGTGGTCATTCAGGGACTACCTCTAGAGTTTGAGCAGTACCCTCCCAGCTGAGCCTGTGCCCCTAGGGAGGAATGGACATCCGCTCACACCCAGTCGGCTCTTCGAGATGACGTTGCTCAGCTCCTCCTCAAGGAGGCAATAGCTGCCGTGTCGGATCCTCCAGCAGACCCAGGCTTTGTCTCCAGATACTTCCTGGTGCCCAAGCGGATGAGGGGCTGGTGCCTCATTCTAGAGCTCCACGACCTGAATCAATATGTCAGGTCTCACACCTTTTGGATGGTCACTCTGTCCCAGATCATTCCATCCTTGGAGTGAAACATGTGATTCTGTTCACTGGATCTCCAGGACGCGTTCTTTCATGTCCCAGTCCGTCCGTCACATCAGCGGTCCCTGCACTTCAGGGTCAAGGGGACCCTGTACGAGTTCCAAGCCATGCTGTTTGGCCTGTCATCGGCCCCACAGGTCTTCACCAAATGCATTGCAGTGGTGGCAGCCTGTCTACGGCATTGGGGGAACAGAATTTACCATTTACCCCTACCTTGATGACTAGCATCTGGCAGGTCACTCTCTACAGGAGGTGGAGAGAGCCAGGGATCTGGCCCTCCAGACCTGCTCCCAACTCAGCCTCCTAATCAGCGAGGCCAAGTCGGAAGTGTCAAGCTAGAGCTCGGCTCCCAGCAGACTGGGCGGAAGTTCTTTCCTTCTTTGCCCAATCATTTCTGGTTGAGCAGTTGCGCCCTGCCTGGGACTTTGTGCCTTCTAGGTTACATGGTGGCGTGCACCTCGGCGGTCCGGTGGTCCTGGTGGCTCACGTGCCCCCTCCAGTGGGAGCTGGCCGCCCAGTGGACTTGACGCCACGGTCAATTCGATCAGCTGATCACTGTAACCCAGAAGATGTGGGATGCTCTCCAATGGTGGACCACCCCAAACCAGTTGCAGGGAGGGATCCTGTTTGTCCGCCTCGAGCCGACGGTCATCCTCATGACCATTGCCTCTCTCATGGGCTGGGGAGCCCACATGGGGGACAGAAGGGCAAACAGACTCTGTAACCCCGAGGAGTCCCAATGCCACATCAACCTGTTGGAGCTCAGTGAAGTCAGACTGCCACTGTCAGCTTTCGCCCCTCAGCTCAGCTGGGGTCAAGTGGTTCAAGTCCAGATGGACAATACCACGACCATATACTATCTCAACAGACAAGGTGGCATGCACTCCTGTTTGCTGTGCAAGGAGGCGCTCCGCATCTGGACCATCGTGAGCCGATTGGAGGCGGATCTTCTAGCCATCCATGTGGCAGGAGCCTCTAACCATCTGGCGGATGCTGTCAGCCGCTTAGGCCAGACATCCCACAAGTGGTCTCTCCAGCCAGAGGTAGCTTGCAGCCTGTTCTCCTGTTGGGGCAAACCAATGGTGGACCTGTTTGCCTCCAGAGAAAACACCACGCTGAGGCTGTTTCATGCCCGTCCCCCTCAGCTGGGCTCACTGCAGGGGGATGCCTGCTCGAGGCCGTGGATCCCAGGCCTCCTCTACACCTTCCCTCCATTTCTCTTGATCCACAAGGTGCTTCTCAAGATGAGGAGGGACAAGGCGAAGGTGATCCTGGTAGCCCCAGATTGGCCGTGCCAGTTGTGGTATCCAGATCTCTTCAGCCTCAGCTGCAGGCCCCTGGAGCGGCTTTGTACATGTCCGGACCTGATATCACTCAATCAGGGGAAGGTATTCCATCTGGACCTTCAATTCCTGCACCTCACAGCCTGGTACCTGAGCAGTTGGAGTTCCAGGCTTTGGGTCTTTCCGAAGATGTCTACACTGTGATGGAGGCATCTAGAAAGAAATCGACCAAGAAGTGTTATGCGTTGAAATGGAAACAGTTTTCCATTTGGTGTCAGGACAAGGGCCTGGACCCTCTGTCCTGCCCCGTGACTAACATTCTCGACTACCTTTGGTCTCTGTCCAAAAGGGGCCTATGGTCATCAACCCTTAGGGTGCACCTGGCAGCCATCTCTGCTTACCGGGCGCAGGCCGGTCAGCCGACGTTGGTGGGTGCAAGAGACAGTGGTCGGGCGCTTTTCCAAAGGCCTGGATCACATATCCCCTCCAGCGCGTGAGCCTCCACCTTCGTGGGATTTACTGCTGGTACTGGCAAAGCTCATGGGCAAGCCATTTGAACCCATGCACAAGTGCGAGTTGTCACACGTGTCGCGGAAGTCTGCTTTCTTGGTGGCTATCACATCAGCCAGAAGGACAGGGGAGCTCCAGGCGCTTTCAGTGGACTCTCCTTATCTGGTCTTCCACAGGGACAAAGTTGTCCTGCGTTCCCACCCGAAATTTCTTCCGAAGGTGGTCTCAGAGTTTCACCTTAACCAGGTGTTGACCGTGCCGGTATACTACCCTAAGTACACCTTGGAAGCTGAGTACAGGCTCCATACTTTGGACCGGAGACATGCTCTCTCCTGTTCTAAGGAGAGGATGGCGGAAATTCGTGGAGAAGTTCGCCATCTGTTTGTCACCTATGCTGAAGCCACTTCTAGCAGACCTGAAGCGGACTGTTGCAAGATGGATTGCATTATGCATAAGTCTGTGCTATGAGTTGGCGGGCAAGGAGCCTCCAAGAGGGATAAGCGCTCATTTTACTCACCATACTGCTACATCGGTGGCAGCTTCCAGGGACATCCCTATCCAGAAAATCTGTCTGGCTGCTACCTGGAAGTCAGCAAACACCTTCATCACCCACTACCACATCAACATTGAGTCACGCCGGGATGCCGGTTTTGGGGCCTCAGTTCTCCAATCTCTGTTCCCCAAGTAGGGGGTGTGCGCCTTGCCTCCCTCCTCCCAGAGAACTGCTAGGAGTCTGCCAATAAGTGTGGATGAACAACATATCCACGATCCTAGAAGAACAGGTTACTCACTTGCAACAGTAGTTCTAGGAGTGGTATATGTTGTTCATCCACATGGACCCACCCGACCTCCCCGGCTGGGAACGCACAACACCTGGCTTCCAGTGGGCTAAGATCTGGTGTCATGGGGTGGAGCCGAGGTATATACCACCCGGGTGGGTGGGAGGAGCCAGCTTGAAGACTTCCAGTGATCCTTAAAGGGGAAAGGGACATGCCAATAAGTGTGGATGAACAACATATACCACTATAGAAATACTGTTACAGGTGAGTAACCTGTTCTTATTTGCTGTTGGATAAGCTTTTTTCGTTCTTCTTTGGAGCAAAGCCTTGCAGGGGAGTAGGCGCATCAGGTTCTGGGAACTTTTTGGAATTGTATCCCAGTTCCCTTACTAGTTCAGATTTATTTACACTTGCAGTTTGCCTGCTGCATTTGTTTGTGGGCTGTTGTATCTCTCTTTCTCTTAATCCCCTATTTTTGGGATATTTCATCCAGAGACAGAGTCAAAAGGATGGGAAAGGTTCCTTTTTTGTGGATTCGTATTCCTGTCAGTTGTTTTCTTACTCATGTTTCCCCCTCTCAGGGTTGCATTTTTCTCTTCCAAGCTCCTATATATCTCTATTTGGCTTGGAAACTGGACCTATTGGTGCACTGTTTGAGCCCTGATTCAGCTTTCTCAGACCTTCGAGATTGAAGGCTTTCCTTCTCCCATATTATGTTTTGGTCATATGGGACTCCTAATCTCTAGCCTATTATAGTTTTCATACCCTTGGGTGGACAGCTATGGCTGGGAGTGTCTTTCCCAGGGCTCACAGTTATTCTCTTGATTCTGAGACTTCAGAGAGGTATTCCTTTCTTTGCAATCTATCCCTCTAAACTGGCCCTTTGACACTCTCATGGACTGTGTTCTTGCTTTAATGTCAACTGGCCCTTAGAGAGCATAAAACATGCTCTTCAGTGGTTGATAGCAAGCCAACTCTTCTGACACCCTGGCTTTTCTGCTGAGAATTCAGGGGCCCAGCAGCTTGCTGTCTCTCTCTCTCTCTCTCTCTCTCTCTCCTCCTCCCTCCTGCCCTGTTGCCCTGATCATCTTTGGCCACTATAAAGACCCTCCTTCCAAAGCTCACCTTCTTCTCTTGGTTGTTTTTTTATTAATTTGTTCTTTTTATATCCTATATCCTTTTGTCTATCCCTTGGGTTCCCTTGCCCTCCCTTTTTTTCATCCTCTCTTTCCTCTCCCAAGCGAACAGAAATGAGGAGGCAATGGGGCCAGTATCGGATACTGGCCAGTCCACGAGCCCATGTCCTACGTTCGCCTCGTGGGCGGTGCTCTCTGACATCAGTCCACTACCTCCAAAGCTTTAAGGACATACGCTCCTGTGGGTCCTAGTGCCTCCGACACAGACCCACCAGTGATGAATGGTGATGTTCTGTAAGATCAAAAATTAGAGTGAATACATAATTTTCATTTATTGGTTCTGCCAGATCTTGCTTCAAGTGGGAGCTCTTGCAGCAGGCTATAACCATTCGGACTAATGCCGCAGACCTTAGGACCCACTGGGAAAATTCTTAGCTAGCAACACCCAGCAGGGACCACCCCCCAGATGTCGGCTTCATCCCTACCTCAGTCATGGTACAAAAGGGGGCGGACCCAGCTCCACCCCAGTTCTCGTGAGAAGGAGCGGGCCTGCCTAGGAGAGGAGAAAACACGCCGAAAACGATGAAGAAGGAACAATTTCTTCTAATCTTCTTATTTTTGCTGAGATAGCCAAGAACTTCCCCAAAGTGAGCAGGTCACGCCGGGAAAAGCACAACAAACCCCTTCCGGGCCCGGTTAGGGGTCACTCCACCAGGGGAATCTCTGCTTCCTGTGCTGCCTTGAAGAATGTCTCTCTAAGAGATGTGTGCGGCTGCCACCTGGAATTCTGTGCACACTGTCGTGAAGCACTGTAGCCTGCACATTGCATCCAGATGCTGTGCCAGTTTTGGCTTGGCAGTCTTTCAGGGGCTTCTTTCCTGAATTGCTGTGTTTCCAGCTTTATCCCATTCTTCCACCTCCTGGGGTTAGGCACCTCCTTGGGGCGGGACTGCTTGGATGTAGACCTAATGGTTTTAGCCTGCTGCAAGAGCTCCCACTCGAAGTAAGATAGTACAGTTACGTAAGAACTTATCATAAAAGTAGATCTTTTAGAGGAACTCTTGCAGCAGGCACTGTTTTCCCGCTCTCCATCCCCCGAATGAGGTGTTCAGCACATCATCTACAGGCTGCATTTCTTTCTCTCGTTAGGGCCTGTTCACAGGTCTTGGGGGTACTGGGGTGGAGCTAGGTCCGCCCCCTTTTTGTACCATGACTGACGGGGTGGAGCAGACGTCCGGAGGGGTCCCTGCTGGGTATTGCTAGCTAAGAATTTTTCTAGTGGGTCCTAAGGCCTTCGGCATTAGTCCTAATGGTTATAGCCTGCTGCAAGCACTCCTCTCGAAGCTCTACTGTTACGGTAAGTTCTTACGTAACTGTACTTTCTTCCACCAGTTCCTTAACTACTCTTGTGTGGATATCATCTGGACCTAAGGCCTTATTCGGATTTATGTCTTTCAGTTTCTTCTTCACATCCCCTACGTTTAATTCTGTATTCTCTCCGTAATCTTTGTTTCCTTTCTTGATTTTTTTTTTTCATTTTCCTCATATGCGCTACAGAAGAATTTGACTATTTCCACCATTTCTTATTCTGTTTTTCCCTTCTTGACTAGTGATCCTACTTGTTTATTTCCAGTCTTTTTGCTAAATATATAATTAAAGAAGCATTTGTCATTATCTTTTGCTGCCCATCTCACTTCAATTTCCCTTTTTGCTTTTATTATTTCTCTTTTGCATTCTTTCACTGATGTATTGTATTTTCCCATGCCAGGCTAGTATTCCTTTTTTAACTGCCCTGTATGCTTTCTTTTTTCCCCTTAGTTTTCTTTTGATTTTCCTATTACACCAACCTGGTGAGTTGCTATATTTGTGGTATTTAGTCCTTTCTGGTACAATGCTCCAAGATTTTTAATTTATGGTCCAAAATACTCAATTTTTCATCTAATGTTTTTGCCTTGGAATACCTCACTACATTCCCAGTTTTTTAGTGCTGTTTTCATTTTATCAAAATATGCCATAATGAAACATTTAGATTTTTGTATTTTCTGATATCTTGGAGTTGCATTTTTTAATGGAGAAGGTGACAGACCATAATATGGTTGCCCCCATTGGCCTTTTTTTTTTTTTTACCTGACATGCAGTTATTTTGTCTACCAAATTACTTAGGACTAAGTTGAGAATATTCCCCCCTTTGGTGCCTTGGGTTATGTGTTGTTCCAGGTTTAATGTCATGACGCTGCTTATAAATGTCTCTAGATTTGTTTTACCCTCCATTTCTTCACAATTTATTGTAGACGTATTAAAATCTCCCATTAATATATCTTCCTCCATTTGTAATTTGTTGATGGTGTTGGCTCCATATTTTGTTCTGCTTTGAAAGATGGTGGTCTGTAGATTAATATAACAATATTTTTTGTCATTTGTGGATGTCATTTTGACCCAAACTTGTTCTGTTTTTGATTCATTGTCACTGTTTCTATTGCTTTAATGTAATTTTTAGTATACAAGGACACCCACCTACCCTTTTCTCCTTTTGTCCCTGTTGAATAATAGATGATAGCCACTAAATTCTCTCCCATGTATTGTTTTCCTGCCACCACATCTCAGTAATCCCACAGATATGAAAATTTCCTTTATCTAGGATGTGCTCTAGTTCATCTTTCTGTTTCCCTATATTTCTAATGTTTAACAGTAATACTTTACAGTTTTCTATGCCTTTCTTATGCATTCTTTCACTGTGTTTTCCCTTTCTGTTTATATGAGTATCTCTCCCTACACCCCTGTGTACTCGATTAAATATTCTTTAATGCTGTAATTTATTCTTTCAGCCAGCACTTGCATCCCCTCTCTAAATGCAATCCATCCAATCTATATATAAATTACCATTATTTTCAAACATGTACTAGTTTTTTTGAAAATGAAAACCTCTCTTCCACACCACCTTCTTAGCCATCCATTTAGTAGTTTTAGCTCAATAGTTTTCTTCCTTCCTGCCCTTGGGACTTGAAATATTTCTGACATTACTACAGTGCATCTCTTTCCTTTTCAGTGTATTGCCCACTTCCTCAAAATCCCTTTGTTTAAAAATGGCCTCCTGCCTGTATTATTGGTTCCTGTATGTAAAACCACTATTGGTTTTTCAGTGCCAGAAAGTAAGCCTTCCAGGTTCATTTTTATGTAAGTTTATGGGTCTTTTTGAAGGGTCTCTTATGGATGCAAGAGTGTCGCCTCACGTGTTCTTTGGACCAGAGGACTGCGAACCAAAGGTGAGCAGTTCTGTGGTCCTAAGGAGACAAGAGGTGACATTCTTAGATCCACAAGAGGCCCTCCAAATGGACCCATAAAATTATTATAGATTGCTAAGTGTAGTAAATAATTTTTTATTTGCTTATTTAAAACACTGACAGCACAAGCAGTCCGTAAGAAGCCTGTTATAGTGGCTCAGTGCATGAGGTACTTTTACGTTAATGAGTCCCTCATGCGCAGCTGAAGGGATGGCTGTGATTGGTCAGGGAGACTCCTGCAGTCTGTCGCTTTTTTTGCGCTAGGTAAGCAACTAACCATTGTGTTCTTTTTTTTTTTTTTTTTATTAATATGATTTTATTGGAAAAAATACAAGGCAACACATGCAGCAGGTCTCAATACAGAATTCAAGTGAAGTAAAATCAAACTGTAAGACTGTGAAGTGTAGTCTGCTTTAACATTATTTGTCTATGATTGTACTAGGCAAAGTCATGTATTAATCCATAGAAAATGTCACATACTGTTGTTAGATATCTACGCAGAATACAACTGTTCCACCCAAAACCTTCTTAAAATAAAATTGCTTGGCGGCTGGAGGGATAACTATTCCCTCAAGGAACAAATTCTGGATCCACCTTTGCCATTTAGTACTACAGGTAGTCGATTTATCATGGAGAGACGCAGTTAGGCTTTTCCATGTGATAAATCCCTAGAACTATTAGTCTCCAGTCTGATACTGTTAGTATTACCTTAGTCATCCATTTTCAAGTGATAGCGTTTTTAGGTGCTAACAAATATGTAGGCAAGAGGATCTTATACCTGGAGGGGGAGTGGTCCGGGTAGATAGAATATAAGGTTATTTCTGCAGTAATTTCTATTTGTTCACCCAGGCAGTCTTTCAATGCTGACTGAAGGGGGCACAGAATAGCATTAGTAAGGGGCAGTTCCAGAAAGTGTGGCCTAAATGCACCAGCTTGCATTTACAGTCTCTCCAACAATAACCAAAACTATCTGGAAGGTATTTCACCAAAACTGCAGGGGAACAGAAATATCTGTTTCTACACTTCCAGGCGAATTCCCGCCAAGATGGGAGGATGTGATTTTAACTGCCGATAGGGAAGCCTTTGCCAATAGATGCTGGAAATCTTCATTTCTAGTTCTTTTTTCCACCCCTCTAATATAGAAAATGTGTTATCCCCCAGGATTTCCCTTAAAATCTTATAAATATTCCCAATTAGATGTCACTCACGTGTTGCCCAAGAGAAAATCCAAAAGTATTTTCAAGAAGGGGGTAAAGGAGAGGATAGTATAGGTGTAATAGAACGTTGTCCAAGAATATAGCTCCTGACTTGAAGGTACCTGAAAAAATCTTATCATCTAAGCCCACATTCTTTCTGTAGAGTATCAAAAGAAAGAATCCCCGTCTGCCCCAAAAACTGATATACATATGTCAGTCCCAGCCTCCGCCACCTAACAAATGCCAGGTTAGTTTGGGCTAGCATAAAATATTCACCCTCTGAAAGCATCCCGCGGTAAAAAAAAGCCTGTATGTACTTTGGGTGCTTCCTCAATGAATACCACATCTTCAAAATGTTAATTGAAATTCGAGTAAAGTGAAGTAGGAGACCTGCCCTCAGAGGCAAACAAGATTCTCTCCATATCGTATAAATCATTAATAGTAAATTCTGTAATTTCCATGGAGCTTTGAAGGAATCGGATAACCAGAGAAAAAGCACCCTCAGGAAAGCCGCTTTCACATAAAAGTCTAGATTTGGTAAATTCTCACCTCCCTGGGCCGAAGATAGTTTTAAAATTGAGAGACGAATCCTAGAGCGGTAACCCCCCAATGAAATTTGATATTCTATCCCGAAATTTAAAATAGAACCTGGCTGGGAAATAAGGAATGTTTTGGAAGAGATATAATAGGTGTAAAAGAACATTCATGCAAATAATTTCTATATGTTGGGAAGAAAGAGAGGTTGAGGTTACCCCATTTATTACAATCCGATTGTATTGGTAATGTGATGGGTTCGAAATTTACTATATCCGGCACCTTGAGGTCCTGGGGAATATTTATACCCAAGTACTTAATTTTAGTGGCTCGCCATTTCAAGGGACAGGCACATCTCAGTGTCTCTGAAGGGGCAAAATTCAATAGTAAGGCCTCAGTTTTAGAAACATTATATTTAAAGCCTGCTACCCTTTTCATAAGTACCCAGAAACTCCCAGACTCGTGGGATGGATTCCTCCGGGGACAAGACCATTAACAGGACGTCATCTGCAAATAAGGATATTCTAAATTCTTGTTGTCCCAAAGGAATGCCCTCTACCCCCTCCTCCCCATGCAGAACCACCGCCAAGGGCTCCATATAAAGCCCGAACAGGAGTGGAGAAAGGGGGCACCCCTGTCGCATACCTCACTGCAAGGGAATAGGAGTGGAAACCCCCCATTAACACAGATGTAGGCCTGAGGGGCAGTATAAATATTTTGAAGCCATCACCATTGTGTTCTTTTTGCCTTTACAAATATACCTGTTGGTATATTTTAGTAGAGAATCCCCCAATACTGCTGTCTCTCTTTTTCTTCTATGTGCCACCTCTGCAGCTCCAGCTGATCCTATTTGGTTCCTAGTGCCTTCTGCATTTGATTCCGAAAGGGGAAGGTTTAGTGTTGTATGTTGTACTTACTCCTCAATAGGTCCTACTGTAGTAGTTTGGCTATCTTCTGCACCCATGGACCTCTCATTCCCCATGCTACAGTCTGCATTTCTGGCTCCTTCTGGTTGCCTTTCATCTTCTTGTTCCTCATTTTTATTTATTTGAATTTTGATGACCCGGTAGACCCACTGAGACAAAAATGTACCTTTTTCAGAGGCAACCTGGAGTTAGTTACAATCACTAGGCGAAAGAGAAAATAAATGTCATAAGCAAAAACCCACACAAGGTGAGATACAAGCAGGTACAGGAAAATATACGTCATAAACAAAAACACATATCAGAACTACAAGCGGGTACAAGGTAGTAAGTTACAACAATGGGTTTAGAAATTATACAGACATTTGGCAAAGAATTTGTTCAAAATATACAGCAGACAGTGTGACAGATGCTCCAGATAGGGAGACATGTTTGTGTGGTAAACAATTTTAGATATAAATATAAATAATGGACACCAGTACAGTAGTTAGGTGGCACTAGAAGTGCCAAGCAGCAGATGGGGTACTCTTCTGAAACAAGAAGGAGTCAGTGAATGCAATTCCAGGGAGCTGTTGCCCAGAAGAGGGACTTCAGCTGCCTTTTAAACTGTGCTAGAGCGGGGCATATGAGGACCTCTGGAGGGAGAGAATTCCATAATGTTGGGGCTGCAGATGAGAAGGATCTCCTGCCAACTGCATACTGCACCTTGGGGATGTCCAGTAATGGGCAGGATGCTGATCTTAGAGGCCTGACATACTGCCTGCATTGGATTATACCAGTGAGACTGGGTGGAGATCAGGGTTTCAGTAATTTAAAGGTAAGGCAGTGTAGGCGATAACGTAGCCTATTCTCAAAGAAGGTTCATCCAAGGATCCCAAGTACTGTACAGTGGTGGGTTCTGGAGTGGACACTGGCTGTGAAGCGCCACATCCTGTGGTACAGGGTCTTAAGTCTGGATAGGATAGGCTTACGAGCCAACTGTATCACTGGGGCGCCATAGAATAGAACCGGGTAGGAGGGTGCTGCTGGCAATGGCTAGGCAGGCAGCCCTAGATAGATAGGGAAGAAGTCGGTACATGAAGCCAAGCTTCAGATTTAAGGGTTTAACTAGGGCATCAGCATGGTTATCAAAAGTCAATGCTTAGTCCGGTACAGTGCTCAGGTATTTAAAGGATTGTACCACCTACAGGTTAAAACCATTGATGGAAGAGAGTTTAAGGAGGTGTTAGTTGTCCAGGGTCAGGTTCTTGTGGCCAAAGAGCATTGCTTTGTTTTTTTTTTGGTGCTAAGCACTAATTAGTTGTCCAGGAACCATCTTTCTAGACTACGGAAGTAATTTCCCAGGTGGGTGTTTATCATGTTTAAATCAGCAGAGAACCTATACAATATGGCATCCTCTGCATACAACTGACTTGAGGCCCCACCACAGTTTAGGGGTAGGTCATTAATAAACAGGAAGAAGAGAAGGGGCCAAGTATGGAACCTTAGGGTTCTCCAAGATAGCATATTTATTTTGTAGGTCTAAGGGAATATATTGCTGTTTATGCCTATGTCTCTTCTAGTTGCCTCCTTTAACTAAATACCATGCTTCCCTGTTTAGGTCATCACTTTCTCCGTCAGACTCATTATATGTATTTCTTTTAGTTTTGTCACACAGATTTCTTTTTAACAATTCTGCCGCATTTTTCCTCTGTCCCACCACTACCTGATCTTCTTGGAGGATATCTCTTTCATTAGGCCACACTTTTGGAACTATACCCATGCCAGTGCTAGAACCACACAGAATCTTTTGAAAGCCAGGGTGCCACTCGCAAAGACATCATGCCTCAGCGTGCCTATAAATATGGGCAGCCCAATCTCTCCTCAGTTCTTTTCCTGCCATCAATCATACTTATTGGATCTGCTGAAGGAAACGTCATCCACTAACCAGTTCCGTTTATTCATTATTGTTTAAACAAATTATTTTGTCATTTCTGCATGTTGCTGAAATCAAAGGAGGTGTTATTTTGCTACTATAAGAGCAGAAATAAAATTTATAAAGACGGTACATGCACAGTTTGTGTGTGCTATTTGGGCCTGTCTTACAAGGTGAAGACTTGTGAGCTCTGTCAGGGCTTCAATTGAGCAACAAGGTGACATTGTAGGAACGCTCCAGAAAATGTCCTTCTCCAAAAAGCCTTAGAAGCCATGGCAGGGGCTGAAACTAGCTTTTTCAGCCACCAGCCCACAGGGCTAGTGACTGGAAAAATCCACCGACCTGCCATGATTTCACTGTCCCAGCACAAAAAATTAGAAACTTTGTTTTTTCAAAAACTGGCGGACACTCGAAAGGCTCTTTCTATCTCCCATTCACATTGCCCAGTTACAGTGTTCTTGTCTGTTCAGGTACCTGCTATCAACACAGAAAATGCCACTGTTCAACTTTAGTGAAGCAGCACTTGCTTGCATCGGAGCTCCTGTACTAGTTTATACTGCACAGTGAACTTTTTTTATACAAAGCTCCTCTCAGAATTTTGGCAATTATCAGCACAGTCAGCAAAGCATGTATACAGAGAACTTTTTTTTTTTATACAAAATCATCCCTCACAAAGAATTTCGGCAGTTGTCATCAGCACATTAGACACATCAGTCAGCAAGCATGTATAGTACAGTGAAAGTTTTGGTATAGAAATGCCCCCTCTAAAAGAATTTCGGCAAGTTTCCTCAGCACGGACAGTCAGCAAGCACGTAGGGAAACCGCAACCTTGTATTGAGCCACCCAACAGTGCCAACAAAACACCCACAGAGCATACCCTTTTTTTTGCATATACTTTCAGTTGTGTGACGATGCAGAACACAGTTGTGTGGTGGTAAAGCATGATCTGAAGGTCTGCTGCACTGCCGACTATGCCCTTCAGTCTCCGCTGGCTTCAGTCAGTCTGTTTTGGCTCTTTTTACTCCTGTCTCCCAGCAGACTCTCCCAACTCCCAGTAGAGCTTCTCTGCTTGCTGCCAAAGGTCTGGACGATCCTCCACAGGCTCAGACTCTCTCGGCCGCCATGTTGATTCAAGCTTCTCTCCCCTTTCTTGCACCGAGTTCTTCCAGATGTGTCTCCTAGCTGTTCTGGCATTTGAACCACGCCACCCCTAGTCTAGCCACACACTTCACTGGCACCACAGCCAGTCAGGTGGTGTAGTAAACTGGCGGACCTGATTGAGCGCTTCACTCTTCATTCCTCAGTTAATCTCTTGGTGCAGCATCCCCTCACCCCCAAACGAAGGTGAAAGCATGCGAACAAGGATATGGAAGGATTGAATGAGAGATGCCACGGTAATGCTTTGTTTGGGCTTTATGCTGAGCCTCCTGTCAGGCCCTTAATTAGGTTAGTGTTACCGGCCCGATCTGAAATCCACCCGCATTTGGCGGGCGGGTGCCAATTTTGACCCCCTGCATGGAGAAGGAGCAAGGCCCAAAATTGGTGGTGTTCACATTGGCGGAGACATAACTGCCAAAGTCAAAGGACTAGGACAGAGAACAGTTTTTATCACAGCTTTCCTAATCATTGAACCATAACCATACGCACAGATGAAGAGAAGTCTGCTTCCCTGTCAAGATCCCTTCCCCAACCACCGCTGAGACACCAAGGTTGGGGGTTTGTCATAGGTGGTACTATACCTGCTATGAATGGTACAGTGCCGTCATTGATACCAGTAGTTATGACTCCTGGCCAAGGTGTTGTCAACTTTCTAGCTATGCTGGCATTACTTTTAGAGATGATACGACACGTTCTGCCTGGCTTACCTATGCAGGCAGTCATTTCGTCGATGGGGCCAATGGGCACTGCGAACCCATCAACAACTTTGATTTCTTCCAGCACACAGAAAATTTCTCCTCCTTCTTAGCCGCTGCCATTATCTCTGGCGCCTTTAGTGGCTCCTGTCAATAGAAATGTTGACAACAAGGTGGAGTATCATCTTGACTTCATGGTATTAGAGGAGGATTATGAGGGAGAACAGTATGTGGCCCCTTGTTCTGGTTCTACCCTCTTATCCTGCAGTAATGACACAGTGGTGTATACCCCGAGATCTCCTCCTAAAGATCCAACTTTTCAAGCCATGATGCAGTAAATGCAAACTGCCATGGGCTTTGCTGTGGAAGATGATGATTCCACTTAAAAGAAGCTAATGGAACTTTTGGAGGTTACCTGCACACACACTCCATTATAATTCCACCTGTTTATCCTATGTTAGTGGAGGCTACCTTTGCTGCATGGTACACACCTAATGCACAGCCTGTGGTTCCCAGCAAGGCTGATGAGCAGGATAGAAACTGACTCAGTAGTCATTATGACTGCTCATGACAGGTCCAAGGCACTTAAACACATGAGTACTTTGCCTCCTGACAAGGAATCTAGGAGTTTAGATGTGATGGGCAACTGTATGTATGCCTCTGCCTCACTGGACCTAGGATTGCGTGTTATCAGGCTTATTTGATAAAATACCAGAACAGTCTGTGGAAAGCTGCAAAGGCTGCAGTGCAGGCTTTGCCTGAGGGCTCAGCCAAAAATGAGCTAATTAAAACTTTAGCTTTACCGGCCCGGTGGCGCTGAGGTTGGCGCTGGGCGCCACACTTTGCACCATGCTGGCGACCCGGGTTCGGGAACAAACCTGGGTCATCGGGGGTTGGCAAGGGAGGAGAAGGATTGAGCGTCCGTAGGACTGCTCTCCTTCTCGGGGAAGGGGGGTGTTCTGCTGTCGGTGTGCTGGTGGCCTCTGGTGACGGCTGGAGGCGTTGCAGAGCACAGGCAGTCTCTAAGGGGGACGTGCTGGGGCCGACGCTGGTAAGGAGAGCGTGCGGTAGCGTGTGCACTGCTGTCCCTTGGCATCATTGCACGCCTCACACATCCAATAAGGGGAGAATAGGGAAAACAGGGCACCAGTCGTGGCGGCATGATGGCCGTCTCTGAGGGGGCTCGCTCGGTTCCGCGGGTGTGCAGCATTACTGGATCCGGTCCTGGTGTAGAGCAAGGGGGGCTCTCCACCTTTCCGCTGTGGGCCGAATTGGTGCAGAGGAGTCCTTGGGACGGCGGTTGGAAACCAAGAGTGGATGCCTGGACGAGAGGTAAGGCAGACTGGATGCCAGGGAAGAAAGTATTAACTAAAAAAAGCAAAAAACTTTAGCTTCAGGGGCTGAGGTTGGCAAAAATTTATTGCGTTCTGCTTCTGATGTCTCTGATGCTTCTGTCAGAGCTGCTGCTTCTGGCACATGTATGAGATGCTATTCTTGACTCAGAGTTATTGGGTTTGCCAATGATGTACAGTGAGTAGTTTTAAATGCCCCTTTAGAGAGGCAAAACTGTTTGGTTTTGATGCTGAAGAGGCGCTCGGGGGCCTTCAGACATCCAGATGACCCTAAGGTCTGTCATGTCCCTCTATCCCACTCCTTCTAGGGAACATAGGCAGAGATTATTTTGTCAGCCTTTTGCCAGAGGTGGCCATGCCCACTCTCAACCAGGCTGAGGTAGGGGAAGTGGCCCATTGCCAGGCTTCCTCCCCCCAGGTGCCCATTCAGAAGCACTCAAAGCAGTCGGTGCTGGTGGTTCTTTCCCCACTGGTTCCACATGTCTCTCTTCCAGATACATGCCCACTTCCACTGTTACCTGCAGGGGTGGTTTTGGTGGGTAGAATCTCCCTACACCTAAACCAGTGGGGGGAGGTTATACCGGACAAATGGATCCTGGAGACAGTAGTAAGGGGGTGTGCTCGGGAGCTCCTGGAAATCCCTCCTGATCGTCCTCTGCCTCCTTTCTATTATCCTCCAGGCCATTTATCCCTTCTGAAGGAAGAAGTGCAGTCGTTATTACAAAAACATGCCATAGAACAGGTTCCTCTGAGGCAGAGAGAAACAGGATTCTATTCCAGATACTTCCTGGCTCCAAAATGGACAGAGGATCTGTGTCCTGTATTGGCTCTCAGGGGTTTCAAATTCTACATAGAATATAAGAAGTTTCAAATGTTATCCCTGCAAGCTCTGGTTTCCCTTTTGCAAAAAGAGGTCTGGCTTTGCTCACTAAACGTGAAGGATGCATACCTTCATGTCAAGATCAGAAAAGCCCACAGGCAGTAGTTCCGCTTTTTGCAGAAGGGGAAATATTACCAGTTTCAGATATTCCCCTTTGGCTTGTCTTCTGCACCACTGGACTTGGCAGTAGTGGCAGCAGCCCTTCGCAGGGAAGGCCTGCATATATTCGCCTGTCAGGACAACTGGCTACTGAAAGGCAGCTCCAGGGAAGCTTTGCTACATACCCTGTCGTGGACAAGATATTGTTCAACTTAGGGGTCACAGTGAATGTGTCCAAGTGTGTCATGACTCCCTGCCAAAGACTGCAATACATAGGGGCAGTGTTTGATACAGAGAAGGGATGTGCTTTCCTGCAAAAGGACAGAGCAGACAGCCTGAATGCTCAAGCACAGCTGGTATACAGTAGTCCCTGTGTTCCTGCAAGGACAATGCTACGTCTTCTGGGTCTCATGGCTGTGGCCATTGTGACAGTACCACTGGCCCATTTACATGAGGATACCACAGTGGACATTCAGGGTCCAGTGGGATCAGCTGATGAACAAGCTAGACCAAATGGTTCTTGTCACATCCATGCTGCCACAGAGCATTGCAATGGTGGCTGGATTGGGACAGCCTTTTACAAGGCGTTCCATTCCTTGTACCAGCTCCTGTACAGATCCTCACCACTGATGCCTCAAGTCTCGGCTGGGTTGCTCATTCAGGCCCTTACCAGTCGCAGGTGACATGGTCTCAGTTTGAGACAAGTTGCACATCAGTGTCCTGTAGATGAAGGTTATCTTGTACAGCCTTCAAGCATCTTGGCAGCATCTATGTCCCGGTCCTCCATTGATCCAGACAGACAATGCCAGTATGATGCATTACATCATCAAACAAGGAGGGGGCGCCCACTCATTCCCATCCCCTGACAGTGAAGAAGTGAGAGCATGGTACTGGGCTCCAACACATGGCCTATAGCTACAGCATCTCTCAGTCTCCAAAACATTTTGCAGATAGGCTAAGCAGGCTACAGTCCAAGATGCACGAATGGGAACTGCTACCCTCTGTGGTGGACGACCTCTTCACAAGGTGGGGTCATCCAGAGTTGGACCTTTTTTTGCTTCCCCATATGATGCAGAACTGCCACATTTCTGTTTGCTCACCTCAGGGCCTAGAGTTTTCTGGTAAGATGCATTGTCCCTCTCTTGGAAAGGGAAATTCTTGTATGCATTTCCCCAATTCCTCTAATATAGAAGACACTACTCAAGCTGAGGATGAAAGGTGCCACCCTCGTCCTCATGACTCCAGTATAACCTCGCCAGATGTGGTCTCCACTTCTGCAACAACTGGCAGTGGGGAGCCATCAATATCTCTACCTTTGTGTCACTGACTGTCACAGGACAAGGTGTCCCTGGTCAGTCCAGACCTGAAGTCCCTCCATCTGCATGCATGGCTCCTGAAAACAGCTATTCCAAATTTCAGGACATCGCCTTAGGTTACTGATGTGCTGGTTGTGACTTGGAAGCATTCTTCCAGAATGACTATTCTCTGAAATGTAAGGATTGACTTTGTAGGCTGCTTCCAGGAATTTGGACCCATATACATGTTTTCTAAATGTGGTGCTGGCATACTTGCTGTCACTGTCAGACTCTGGTATGCAGTATTCCTCACGTAAGGTACATCTGGCCACCGTATCAGCTTTCCATGCCCCTATTGAGGCTCATATGGTCACCTATTTAGAGGTGTTGCATACTTTTCTGCAAGGTATTTTGCATATAAAAGCACCTATTCACAATATAGTCCCGTCTTGGGACTTGAATTTTGTGCTCGAGAAGCTGGCGTTGATTCCTTTGAGCTGGCAGTGAGTTGTGGCTTACATTTCTTGTCATGGAAAACATTGTCTTTGGTTGCAATCACTTCTGCTTGAAGGATTTCAGAGCTGCAGCAAGCTGCAATGTGTGAGTCTCCTTATTTTATTTTTCACAAAGATATAGTTTCTTTGTGTACAAATCGTACGTTTTTAACAAAGTTGGTATCTGAATTTACACTGAATCAAAATGATACACCTCCTTTTCTACTGTACTGAGCACGCCAGTCAAGGTGAGGCACTGCTGCATACTTTGAATGTACATAGAATACTGAGATACTATGTGAATCACACCAAGAGCTGCAGGCAGTCATCTCAGCTTTTTGTTTTGTTCACACCTGGGAAAGGGGTGCCCCGTATCTGTACGGTGCTTATCGAAATGGCTGGCACATTATATTACATTCTGTTACGGGAGGAAGTACCAGCAAATAACTTCCTGGTGTGGTTTGTGGTCACTCCACAAGGGGATCGGCCACTTCTGTTGCTTGTTTCAGAAGTGTTTCAGCTGCTGACATTTGTGCTGCAGTCACATGGAACACTGCCCACACCTTCACTAAACATTACAGTCTGGACATAGTCTCTCGTAGACATGCTGGCTTTGGGCTTGCTGTCTTAAAATGTATATATCAGACTGTACCAACCTCCCAGTGGCTTTTGAGACTGCTTAGATCTCGTTCTAAAGGTGTGGCCTAATGAAAGAGAGATGCTCGTAGTGTGACAGTAGATCTTTGAGAGAATCTCTTCCATTAGGTCACGCCATCTCTCCGTCCCCTTTCTGCTTCACTACAGGTTACGTCAGATATTGTGCCTCATCCTAATCCATGGCTGTTAAAACCAGCACCATAGCTCACCTTATATGCTTGTTACTGGTCTGATCTCCTGGTTCCCTACAGTTGGAGGTCCGCAAAGTTTAATCTTTGGCGGGGAACTGAGGAGTGATGGGGCTCACGTTTATATAGACGCTGATGCAGGACATTGTAATGGGAGGCCCCCAGCTAGCTAAAATTTCCATGGGGTCCTAACCCTGACGCAGATATAGTCCCAAAAGTGTGGCCTAATGGAAGAGATTCTCTCGAGCTACTCTTATGGTAAGTACGTAACAGTTCTTACACCTTCTTGTGGCAATGCACTTGTATTGTAGATACACTGTTCGTTTTCAAGTTCAGGTTTATTACAGGAAAACTCCATTGAGCAAGCTCATTCACAAGAAGGTCCTGGGCACATTTATAAGCAAAATAAGCATTACATAGGAAATAACATAGCAACGCATTAAGGACATATTTACAAGCGAAATACGCAATACATATAGGTAAAGGCATGACAGTGTATTAAGGGCAGATTAGGTCCTGCAAAAATAACTCGGTCCACTATCAGAGTCTGAAAATATCTAGTGCAACTTCCTAAAGTTCAAAAATAGCGGTGTAGTAAGAGGAAGCATAAGGGAGTGGGGAAGGATGGGGAAGGGGTAAAAGCAGTTATAGGTTTCCTTTATTATTGAGGCCACTAATATTTTGAAGAAATTCACAGAGACTACACTGGATAGTTTCAGAGTAGATTGCAGCTGGTTCCAAATAGTTGGTGCAACTGAGGTAGCTCTTCTGCCAAAGAAGGTGCGAGTCCTGGGAACGTCAAGTAGGATAATATCTGCTTTTCTGAGGGAATAAGGACTATGGGAGGTACGGATGAGAGCTGTTAAATAACTTGGAAGTTTGTTCAGGAGACGTTTTAGGGTCCAAATGCCAGCATGAAGCGTGCGTCTAATGGTAAGTGATGTCCAGCCAACAGCTGCGTACAGCTCGCAATGATGGGTTTGGAATGGGTAGTTTGTAATGAAACACAGAGCACGGTGGTTGAGGATGTCTAGTTTGTTTAGGCTGGTAACTGCTGAGGAGGTATAGATGATGTCCGCGTAATCAAGTAAGGGAAGGAAGGTGGTCTGAACAAGCCTGAGTCTGATTTCCAGGGGAGAGAGGGACCTATTTCGGAAAAAGAAGCCTAGTCTAGCTTTTAGCCTTCTGGACAGGTCATCAGTATGCTCATTGAAGGAGAGCTTACTGTCTAACCAGAAGCAGAGATATATAGTTTTGGAGGTAACTTCCAGCGGTTCGCCTAGGGAGGTAACAGTGAAATCTTGGGGCAGGTTGGAGGGGTATTAGGGGAGAAAATCATGGCCTTGTTTTTTTTTTTAGCGTTTAGAAGTTTGTTATTGATGAGATTAGTTTCTAACTGTGTAAAGTCGGCTTGGAGAATGTCCCTGACTTCCAGTAATGAAGGACCTGATGTGTACAAGACTGTGTCATCTGCAAAAAAATGCAGGGTAGACCTGGTTATTTGTGAGTCGAGGTTGTTGATGTATAGGGAGAAGAGTATAGGACCTAAGATGGAGCCTTACGGGACTCCCCTGGTGATAGGTAAAGAGGCAGAGAGCAGCCCACCTGCTGTGGTTTTCTGCATCCTTCCTGTTAGGTAATTGGAGAACCATTGGGAAGTAACTGGAGTGACACCTATGTTGGTAAGGCTGTTTACAATTAGATTGTGGTCAACGGTGTCAAATGCTTTGCTTAGGTCTAAGAATACTGCACCTGTGATTTTCTTAGCATCCTTAGCTGAAATCCAGTCGTTGGTGACTTTGGCCAAAGCAGTAGTGGTACTATGATTAGAATGAAAGCCTGATTGTGCTATGTTGAGGAGAGAAAAGGTTTTGAGATGGGTCTTCCACTGTTTATAAATCAACTTTTCGAAGACTTTAGAAAGGATTGGTAGGATTGAGATTGGTCTGTAGTTATTTAAGTCGCATAGGTCCCCTGATTTAAACAGGGGTATGATATGAGCAGATTTCCAACATGATGGAACTACGGCAGATGAAATAGAAAGGTTGAATATATGGAGGATGGGGGCAGTAAGATAATGGTAGCCAAGTTTTAGAAAAAAATGGTTCAGGGCCATCATCTCCGGCACATTTTGTGGTATCTAACTCGGTGAGTGAATCCTCTACTTCTTTGAAGCTGAGGGGTAGCAGTTGGAATGGGTGGGCTGTAGTTTTCTGAGCAGTAGTGGGGCTATCATAATTGCTGGTACGAGCTGCATAAGGTGAGGCATCGAAGGCTAGACCAGCTGTGACAAAATGGGAGTTTAATTCTTCAAGGATTTGGCAACTGCTTTCAATAACTGTGCCATTCACGTGAATCTTAGATGGGATGGAGGGGCAGCCGGCCATCCTTCGATTGCCTTGATGGTCCTCCAGATCTTTTGTGAGTTTCCTTTTGCTTGTTCCAAAGTGGAAACGTAATAGTTTGCTTTGGTCACACGAATGCATTTTACGCAGGTATTCCTAGCTGCTCTAAATGCTTGCCAATCTCCCGGATTCTTGGTGGTTCTTGCTGGTTTGTAAGTTCAGTCTTGAGTTCCGG
Source organism: Neoceratodus forsteri (assembly GCA_016271365.2). Lineage (NCBI taxonomy): Eukaryota > Metazoa > Chordata > Ceratodontiformes > Ceratodontidae > Neoceratodus > Neoceratodus forsteri. Next base: position 496,523,000 of record JADMNL010000022.1, read on the forward strand.
TGTAAACCATGGGTGGGAGACCTTACGCGTGCGCAGTTTAATGAAGGGGCATGCTTATTAGCCAAGGTGATGAGATTTTTTTATTTAAGGTAGAGACGGCCTCATCGACTGTTTTGGAGAGGTACAGATCTTGCCATTTGACCTTGTTAAGGTCAGTCAAGTAACTCAGAGTATTGAACTTTCGAAAGGATCGCTTGGTTATAAACTTGGTCTGGTGGTGAGCTTTGGTTAGAGAGCTTGTACAGACTACAATTCTGTGATCATTCATGTCATTGTGGAAGACCGCCGAGTGCATTATTTTGTGGGGATGGGTGGTAAGTATGACATCAGTGAAAGAGCTGTTAGCAATATTAGTGGTGTTGATCCTAGTAGGTTCAGTAATCATCTGGGCAAGACCCAGTTCATCACAAAGGGATTTCAAGCTATGAGATTTCTGTGAAAGCCAATCCATGTTGAAGTCCCCTAGTATCAGTGTTTCTGTGTTGGCCGTCGTCACTAAGGATTTTAGGACATTAAGAATTTCAGTCCCACCAGCTAGAGGCCTATAGCCACCAATTACCATGATACTTTCCTTGGAAGGAAGGTGGAACTTCAGGAATACGATTTCATATTCCTTAGGTTTTGAATTACAGCAGATGTCACTAACTGTGAATTTGGATTTGGCGTAGACAACTACTCCTCCCCACCCACCCCACCCTCAGTGATCCCATCTGCCCTAAATAAATTATAATTAAGGAGAGTTACTTGCTGGTCTGTAATAGCTTTTTTGAGCCAGGATTCAGTAATAATAATGAGGTCAGGCTCAGTGTGTGCAGCCAGGGCTTGTAATAGGTCAGTTTTCTTGGGCAAACTTAAGATGTTGACTAACATTAGTTTAAGGCTGGGAGCCGCTGCAGATTCGGTGGGAGAGGTGAGCGTTGACTGTGGACCTGGGTTTAATTCTACATTACCCGAGCAGAGAAGGAGCAGGAGCAATAGTTTCTTTAGGGCTATTGTACTGGATCTGGATGCTTTTTTAAATTGTGATCGGCTGTCAGTAATGGTTAAGGATGCCCGTTTAGTGCTGTTGTAGGACAGTCTAATGTTGCAGTTTATAGATAGGAGGGATAGTGCTCTAACTGCCATGTGAGAAGGGAGTATGAGAAGCAGATAAGTGGAGAGTGGTTTGTACAAGAAGGGAGGGGGGGATGCTAGGTGAGTGGCGGTGCAGTGATGGGGGCATTGTGTATAGCATTGAGACATTGTAGAGCGGGTTTCAAACCTTGGGCTTCATTGTGGTAAAGTACAGTTACAATGTTGGTAAGCAACTGGAGAATGATAATAGGGAGGTGGGCCATGGATCCAGGCGAGCAAGCTAGGGGAGAGGAATGAGGGCGGGGTGCCTAGAAGGAGGGAGGTTTTATGACACGGTCTATACCGTTGCCGTAAGCAAATAGGATGAATTAGCTCTAAAGAGGGGCGGAGCTAAGGTGTATTTAAAGGAGGCCTGGGAGGGAGAAAAATCCGCTCGGAAAGAGTCCAGGGCAGAGATGTACAGTGCTGAGCAGCTGAGCCAATCGGGGCTTGCTTCAGAAAAGCGCCCACGTTGCGATTGGCTGACTTGGCCTCTACCTTGTTGCTGGTGGAATCCGAGGGTCGTGGAGCGGTCGGCGGCTTCTGGATTGCTATCCGACCAGGGGGGCAGAACTCCGGCTGGGGAGCGTGGGCAAGCCCTGTTCAGGGGCTGCTGCTGGGGAGAAGAGGAATAATTTAAGGGCAGCTAGGACAAAAGGCCAGACAGATCAGGGAGGGACAAAGGTTAGCAAGACAAAAGAAAAATGGAAATTTTAGGTGCCAAGGGAGGCGGAGAGCGATTCAGAACAGTTTACTAAGCTCTAAGAGGTCTGCAATCATATAATATACAACATTTCAAACAGGGATATATTTCTACTGTGCAATCATATACTAAGCCAGATAAATTTGTAATAAAAGGAAAAAAATCTGCTGGGAAAGAGCCCAGGGCAGAGATGTACAGTGCTGAGCAGCTGAGCCAATCGGGGCTTGCTTCAGAAAAGCACCCGTGTTGCGATTGGCTGACTTGGCCCATACCTTGTTGCTGGTGGAATCCGAGGGTTGTGGAGCGGTCGGCTTTCTCATCTCCATCTGAAACTTGAGGGTTTTTTTTTAATTCTGCAACTTCACCCTTCAGTTTTTTTATGTAATTACACTTGCTGCATATATATTGGGCTGGCAGTGTAGCCTAGAGGTTAGAGGAATGAGGTATGAGCGAGCTTGGTACATCCAGCACACCAGACCTGAGTTTTGATTGTCACAACCTCAGCTTGCATCCTGTGTGACTCTGAACAAGTCACTTAACCACCCAGTACTCCGAGGTCACCCCTGAAAACAGGCACTTGTGCCTAGTGGGCCTTACCCAGTTACCAAAGACTAAAATAAATAAATATTCATGCTCCGGATTTTTACAAGCAAACATTTTCAAGCACCGCACTGTACTGTTTCCTTCTCCACTGAATCTCCAACCTTCTTTGCTTGAAGCATTGTGATATTTGACCTTTTTGATACACTGTACATTGATTTACTTCTATCCTGGCTGACATGGGCAGACTCCAGCCTGTGCTCACAGATGCTCGCACTGAGTGGTCCTGAAATAGGTTGATCTGGCCTTAACTTTACAACCCCCCAGGTCTGGCTAACGTTGTGACATTTAGTGCAATCATCTTTCACTTTTTAGTGCTACACAAACCAATTCTAGCAGCCTGCTACAGCCCTATTACCCCAGGCTGAATGTTTAGAAGTATGCTAAAAACACCCTCACAATAAAATGTGCTGCTACATTTTTTGTAGTCCTCCCTCTCAAGGACTACAGCTCCCAGTCTGCATTTACTCCCAGAAAGTTAGACAGGAGATATAATATTTTTGTTAGTTTTATCCCCAATGGATAGGGTAATGCTCATTTTGGGGGTAATTTTCAGATTAATTTTCAGCATGACTATCCTGGTGTTACTCCACATGCATTTGCTCCTCTCACTCAGTTTCATTCTTTTTTTGTTATATTGACACCCAACACAGTTTTTATTGCATTTATGCTATGTCAGTTATTCTCTGTTTACTCTAAGGTTATGTTCTCCACACACACCTCTTTTTTGTCTGTGAAGTGGGGTGGGTGGGTTACTTAATGTTGCCATGTGTTGGGTTTATTTTCATTTATAAAATGAGCATCCAGAATAAAGAAGTCTCATTGGTCAAAATATGTCACGTGACCGTGTATAAAATCTGTTTCATGCACTGGTCCTAAGTCACATCACACAATGAGTAAATATGTCCTCCTACAACCAGAACTGTCTTCCATCAGTCCCCCTACAACCAGAATTGATCTTCCATCACAAACATGGATGCTACCTTTACACTGTAAAAAAAAAAAAAAAAAAAACTTCAACTGGGCCCTAAAAATAAAACTACCTTCAGTAAAAAATGAATTAAATGTTTCCATGATCATCACACTTTCCTTGCATGCATAAACTAATTAAAAACATTAAATATTGTTCATAGTTTTCACCACAACTTTTTCTTTGCTGACAATGAAAAATCCCCTTTCGGTCTTTACCTTGCTGATCAGGGAGATCTCTTCTGCTTGTCCTAACAGTGAGATAATTGAGTCTCTGGCTATAACAGAGGCATTTGTTGTGTGTGTACAGTACGTTAGGAAAGAAATATTCTACCAGTGAACTGAGCAGAATTTTGAATCGATGTATTCCATGGGAAACATTTCGTGATCAACATTCCATATCTTGAATCTGGATGCCAGCAAAGGAAAAACTTTGTCCAGCAGTTATACAATGATGTGGAGCCTTTGGAAATTGAGTCCTTGAATCAAAGGTATTAATTCCAAACTAAAATAAATAAGTCTATGACATCGTTTGCAGTGGGCGAAAGGACTATTTTATCATAAATGCACACAAGTAAATCTATTGTTTCTACATATAAACATGCTTTTCCTAACTGTAAAAAGTTTAAAAAAAAAAAAAAGCCCATTTTATAAGTGCAATAAGCCACTTTTGGGTGTGTATTAAACACATTTTACCACAATTCCAGGGGTTGAAAGGCACTCTGCCAGCAGTCTAGTGCATCACCATGTCTTATTGCTTATATAGAAAATGTTACTTCATTTAGAACATGATCTTCCCAATTGGAATCTGGAAATGGAACGCATAGAACACTGGGCCACATAGAGAATTTACAATGGAAAGAAAAGCAATTTTAAAGTGCAGCTCTGCACTTTAGTACGTAGCATTTAGCATGATTTCTGTTTTCAGCCTTTGCAGTGTGTGAGAGGCCAGTTGGCACGTACACACTTGCTTAAAGCAGAACCAGTCTAAACAATTTCATGGTGATTTGCATATACTTCCCATGATGCTTTGCACTATGGGATGTGTGTAATTTTTATATTGCCTTGAAACCTAGCTTTATTGCCATTGCCCTTTCCAGTAACCCTTGTCTCAATGGTTTTGTGCAGAGGTTCTTTGACTTTCAGATTACTTCAGCATATACTTTCATAAATAAGATATTTCAGCTATTACAGTTTACTAAAGAACACATTTTTTTTCATTTTCAAGGTTTACAGCACATCTTGGTAGTCTGTCTAAATATTTTGTATTAAAAAAAATTACCCTCTCTCCTGGTAATTTCAGAATGCTTTTGTTTGTCATCGTAGTGCTCACCATGACAACAGACTGATGTCGCAAACTGCAATTGTGAGGTGAGCAGGGGAGAGTCAAAAACATTTTGAAAGACTCTTGTCAAATAAGCACTGTATTATGTACAGTATTTAGTAGGCAAACAGAGGGAACCTAATACATAACCAGAAAACAGTAACGTTAAAACATAACTGTAAATCTAGTGGTTTTGAGCTTTTTATTATAGTGGAGAGTTGCTCTTTAAGGTAAAACACTAATGAATACATTAAAAGTAGTTTGGCATGGCTCCCTTGGTTGTCCAATGGCAGTGCAGCCAGGTTTAGTATCCATCTCGGTTGGTCGTATCGGGATGCAGGCCAGGCTGTGATGGCTACTGCTCTGCAGTGCACTTCAGTTAGAGGGGATTGGCAGCAAGGTCTGGCACTACAGTGACCCTTGCGGTTGGTCCAGGGAACTAGCTTCTCGCTGCAGGGACTCTGTGTGACATCCCAGACTGGCGCAGCTACCACTCACTCCATGGGGTGAGGGGAGGGACTGCAGGGAGAAAATTGAATGTGAACCAAGCTGTCCATATGACAGTTGTCAGTAACCTTGGGTCCTGCTCTGCATGGATCCCCACCAGCCTTGACAATGGGCGGAGCGCCTGACAGGACTGGGGGTGGCAGAAAGCACTGCAGCAAGACCTGAATTGCAAGAGTAGGTGGCAAGATAGGGGCCAAAAAGCAATATTGAAAAAAAAAAATTAGTATGGTATATATCAAATACATAATGGGTTACAGTGCAATAACCGCCACGCGAGTAATAAGACCTTTATAAGAAATGTTGCTTCACTGCTTGTGAGTTGTGTGTGTCATCACTCGCTGGGGGAGAGAAGTGTTATTCATTGCAACCCATTATATATGCCCTATGTGCATACAACTGGACTATGAACAAAGTTAAATAAATCCTAATACCTAGGTCTACTCTGCAGGTAGCAGCAATCCCTTCAAAATCACGAAAAAGGTCTTTCAGTTATACAGACAGCCTCTACAGTCATGCCTCAAAGGTCGCTGTCTTCTGGTTGCATGCAGACTATCTGTTATTAAAATGAAACTTTGTATAACCTAAGGCACTAGTTTCTACAGGGTTCTAGGCTTTTATCTTAATGTTTTATGTTGTGCCTCATATTTAGAGGATCTCTATCCCACATTTTGGGTAATAGTGTCACACATTTCAGTGACACAAAGTTGAGGTATGAGCTGTCATGATGCATGGGTACTCCCTGGTCTTACACTTGGTGTGCAGTGTGCTCTACCAGTGCTGCCAGACTCTGCAAAGATTTTTATCCACCTGCTGGTGCAGTCTGTGGTCAATCAGGAGCTGGGCTTGGGAACATAGACTCATTTTACATGTAACTAAATCCAAAGCTGGGTGTCACTAGAGTGAGTGGGATAGTTTCTTCTCCACAGAGACATGCTAAATCCTGTGAAGTGCCAATTCCTAACATCATTTACTGACTTGCTTTCTTCTTTTCTCCCCCCAGCTGTATGTTTCCTCTGAGAGCAGGTTCAACAGTTTGGCTGAGCTCGTGCATCACCACTCAACTGTAGCAGATGGACTGATCACCACACTGCATTACCCAGCTCCCAAACGCAACAAGCCAACAATCTATGGGGTGTCACCCAACTATGACAAGTGGGAGATTGAGCGGACAGACATCACCATGAGGCACAAGCTGGGAGGGGGCCAGTATGGGGAAGTGTATGAGGGTGTATGGAAGAAATACAATCTCACTGTAGCTGTGAAGACTTTGAAGGTAAGCTTGAAGATTCAGAACCCTAAGGGCCACTGAATTTCCATTTTCCAAAATGATCAAATCCATTGTTTTTCCCAGTCCTCCCCACCACCACAACGACCACCACCACCACTACTACCAAGCGCGTTCCCTCTTATTGTCTGAAAGTGTGAAGTACTGGTATAAAGTGACGAATGGTGTTTTAGTCTTGTTTTTCTTTTTGTGATGTAGAATCATAGTTGCAACAAAAAACAGAAAAAAACCTTACACAGCAATCTAATGTTCAAGCAGATGTTGCTGGCATTGGACACACAGATGTGTCTGCAGTGTTAGGCTGCAACAGCCCAAAAGCACTTTGCTACGTACTTCTATATTGAGGTACAAATAACATTGTTCAAGCTGGCAAAGTATCAATGCAGTTTCGAAGGTAAAAGATCTCACTCAGTCTAGTAATTTTTTTTGTTTACCTTTGGGAATCCTAAGCCAGTTTTTTTTGTTTTTGCTTTGTTCCTCCAAGTAACCACAGACTGAAGCCTTTCTGTAGCTCTCCATATTGTCACTGTATTAAAATGCACCCCTGCTAGGGACGATGGCACAGCTCAAAGCTTTAACATCAGCACAGAATGTTAATGGCGTGGGAGTTTCACGGCTTCCAACTGATCAGTCTGTGTCAGTGCGAAGGTTCAGCAGCATTTTCAAGTAGCTCATCTTGAATTTAATATTCGCAGTTCTTACTGTTTTTTTTTTTTTTAATCCCTAAAAGTAACTCTAGCAGGAAGATATGTTTTTCCTTTTTTTAATATATAGATGTTTAGGGTATTTTGCAAGTAATTCCCCTGCCTGAGGCCCCGGCACATGTCCATGCGTGTGGAGGCATGCACGCACACCATGGGGCCAGTTCAGCCCCTTCTGCCCACCTGTAACAGTGTCCCCCCCCCCCCGGCCTACACTACCCACGGACCTCCACCCGTGGGAGCGAACTGGGGGGCGACCACCCACCCTGCTACCCCGGGAGAGAGAACAGCCTGCTGGCTTGCTCTATCCTGTTCTCCCCCCTCGCCTGCACCCTGACATTACAAGCAGCTGCACATAAGTAATCAGTTCTTGTCTCCTTTAAGCTTCAGTAAGCAGCTTTAAACATGACATTAATTTGAACTGGGTTGCTAACGGAATCTAGTACAAGGGACAGGTTCAATGGTGTGACTGTACACTAAATAAAAGGCTTCTTATAGTGGAGTTTGATGTAGATGGTGTACAAATGTGGTGCTGCCCAGCCCACACACATATACTGTACAGTTAGAGTGTGAGTCCTAGTTGTTAACTTGAGATTATGTTATCTTCTTAATAGCTCAGTTCTTCAAAGCAGTGTGATGCTCGCATGTTGAATGCCAGCGGGTGAACTGTTTACTATTTTTTCTGGTTAGTGTAACATCGTGGATAAGAAAAGATGAGGCTGGGGTTTAATGTAGTTGTCTTCAAAGAGGGTATTTGTTTTTAGCACTTAACTAGCTTAATCTTTGCCATCTTTGCTATTTGTCCTAATTGCTGGTTGCAGTTCTAGAGGTGATACTGAAGAAAGCTAGAACAGAGAAATACGTTAACACAGAATTACTTTGTCTTCCCCTTTGCTTGCTCTTCAACACCCACCATTCATGCATATGCACATTTCTCATGCTCACACTTGCTTTCTTGTCCACTTTGTTGCTTTTGTGCTCTTTTTATCCTGCTGGTGTTTATTGGGTCAGCTGAAGAGCTTGCCAGCTTTTACTGTACGCGACAGTGTGACTGGGAGCTCCTGCCACTCTTGAGGACTGACCTTTTCTTAAATCTGTTGCAACAGTTCTTCTGTTTCTAAGCCTAATCTGTCCTTTACTATTTCTAGTCCATAATGTTGGCCACCTATGGCACCCCCCTCCCTTTTCTTGACTATGCTGTAGTGTTCTCTTTGATTTTCCTCTTCCCTCTCAGGTCCTTATATAGGGAGGTTATTGTGGTGACCTCCATATGTACATAGAACAGATTGTGTTTATTGTTGTTGGATTTAGTATGTAGTAACACTACGTCATAAAATACCTTGATATGTATACCTTATGTTTATGAAACCTGTAAAGGTTAAATACCATGGCACTAGGTGTTTTTGGTAATGGTAAAAAGTACTAGGTGTCTATTATAGAAATTAAGCTAGTTGTGCTATTTAAAATGCATGGAAATTAATGTAAACTGAAAAAGTCTAAATGTCATGGTGATTTGCATATATCCCATGATGCACTGCATTATGGACGTATGTATGATGATGTGTTTCTTTGAAACTTGATTTGTTGCCAGTGCCCTTTGGGGTAACTGTTCTTTCAGTGATTCTGCATTGAGGTTCTTTATTAATAGCTTGTGTTTTTCTTTTTTGTTTGTTTTCCTTTTTTGAGTCCCCACTACGCAAGCAAATGAGGCTTGCATAGGGGTGGTCGCTACATCTCAACTAGTAAATCAGATCAGAGATCAGTGTCGGTAGGTGCTGGCTAAGTGCAGAGAAAGAGCATTCATAGTCTGTTACTGCAAACTGGTTTACTGAAGAAAAAGTATACCATTGCAGAAGGTTACTTCTTGTATTTTGAATATATATCACACAGAGATTGTGTGTTGAATCTGAAGTTTGGTGTCTAGTCAATCTGTTATCCCACAACCCCTCCACAGACAGTTACATTAAAAACCAACTCACCCTCCGCTGAGACAAGTGCGATCGGAGCGAGCTGAATAATTAATTTCGTCATGCTATTGTTGGTGCTACATCAATAGTATTAAGAGATCTCGGAATACTGTGTATTCCAGCAATGGTATTAAGGGGAATTTTTTTGTATACTTTGCAAAATATTGTTCTAGGAGCGTGGATATGTTGTTCATCCACACTCTTTGGCATGTCCCTTTCCCCTTTAAATCTTGCCGGAAGTCTTCAAGCTGGCTCCTCCCAATCACCCGGGTGGTAAATACCTTGGCTGCGCCCCATGACGCCAGATCTTCCTTTCTGTTGGAAGATTCAGGTTCCCTCGTGCTACTTCCGCAGTACGGTAGGCCCTGGATTCTAATCGACGGTTTTCGCCGCATTTGCTTTCTTTGAAACTTGGACGAGTTTTCGATTCCGATCTGAGCGCATCAGACATGGAGGACAAGTCGCTCCCTGGGTTTCGACGGTGTCCCTGCGGACAGAAAATGTCGCGCACTGATCCCCACCTCTCGTGCCTCTATTGCTTTGGTGCCGTGCATGACACCACCTCTTGCACCATTTGTCTGACCTTCCATCCCAATGTCCTGGACGACCGCAAGGCGCACCTAAAACTAGGGAGACCGGAGCTTTGCAACCCACCAGTGAAATCGAAAGAGGCCAGGTGGGCGGTTTTCGCAGCCACGGGATCCGCCGATCAGCTTGAACAGATGGCGACTTTCGAAGAGGAAGCTGCTCAAGCTTCGGCCAGCCGAAGTTTGTTCGTGCCACTTAACCTGCGCTCCACTTTCACTGGGTCCTTTCGGGAGATGTGCCAGTCTCTCCCCACCAGAGGTGAGGCGCCCTCGGGCTTGCAGTCCTCCCGCCTAAGAAAAGGGACAAGGACCCTAAATCTTCTTCTGCCCGAAGATGACGTTCCTGTGACCAAGAGCAGTCCAATTCTCAGGATCTTGCAGTCTTGACCTCGGTCGAGATCGCTTCCTTGGCTGCCGGCTTCTCAGACCATCCGTCAGGCCAAGACGCCGAGGTCAAGGATACTGCTGAACTGGCCGAGATTTCTCTCAACCCGATCGAGCCGTTGTCGCTGACCCCGGTCGACCACTCCTTGGAGAGAACACTCATCTTTTCCTTCCCCGATGAGGAGACCCTTTCCTCGAGTATTCCGATCGAGGGACAGGAGCCGGAACCTCGGTTTTCACCGAATCCGGTCTCTCCTGATCGAGAGAGCCGACACAGTCGGTCTTGATCGAGGACTAGGACCCCATCAGTCGAAAAAACGAAAAAGGATCACAGAAACTCTCGGAAGAGGCATCGCCACCGATCCTCATCCTCCGCGGACAAGGAGAGACTTCGACGGAAGCTCCGTCGGCGTTATGAGGACCTTATGTGGCAACAGCTAATTCTGACTGGTCAAAAGCCAGTTCTGCTGGCTACACTGGTCATTACTTGTCCCCAGGCTCTTAGGCCGACACCAACCCCTCCGGAACCGAAGACTCCGGTTCTCTCTCCGGTAGGACCGGCACTCATTCCTGTTCAGCCTGTTCTGGTCTCCCCACCAATTTTGGTGGAGCCACCACATAAGCAGCCTCAGGGAGGGGCTCCCTCGAAAGAGGACTGGAGAGAGATACAGGCCTGCCCCATCATCTGTCCATCACTGTTGTCCCCGATCACCCTCAGCGTATCGAAGGGGACATAAGCGGGAGACCCTGACTCCTCTGACTCAGATACCACTGTTCTTCACTCACACCCCGATGATGAGTTGTCAGTGACAGGCCTGGAGGAATGTCCTTCCTCTTTCCAGGGCATCCTCTGACTTATTTCAGAGTCCACCGGTATGCCCTTGGAGCCTTTCCAAAAGAAGGCGGAATATCCTCTCACAGATATCCTTAAGAGGGGGGATATCCTGACGGAGTCCTTCCCAGTGGCCAAAGCCATTGTTGGCCCAGCCCTTGCGCTATGGCAGTGCCTTGCCTCTTGCCCGGCTCCATCTGCCCGCATTGCTAGCAAGTACACTGTACCCATGGGGTCCTTGGCGAGCTTCACAGAGCATCCCTCTGCCCAAGAGCCTTGTGACTGCCTCAGTGTTTAGACACACGGGTAGCTCAGTGGATACTGACCGTGCTCTGGACAAGGAGTCCAAATATATGGACCATTCTGCCCGGAAGGTATATGCGGCCTCATCCTTGGGCCTTTGTCAGGCCAACGCGGCAGTGATCATGGCACACTTCTCTCACGCCCTCTTGGGATTGCTAGATGAAGTCCCCCCTCATCTCCCAGTGGACATGCAGACCACGGTTAAGCAGGTCCGTGACCAGGGCCGTGCTGTTGCAAAACAGCAGCTCCAGACGGCCTTGGATATTGGAGATTCCTGTGCCTGTTCACTAGCAGCTGCAGTGGCCACTCGCCGCAGGGCCTGGCTGAGGTTATCCTCTTTTCCGGTGGATACTCAGCACAAGTTGGCTGACGTGCCCTTCCTTGGCACCGATCTCTTCAGTCTGGGAGTGGCAGGTCACCTCCAACGTATAGAGCAGTCCAGTGCCACCTTGGATGCCATTTCTGAAAAAGGCTTTTTGGGCAAGAACCAGCAGAAGCGCAAGAAGAAGCCTTTTCGGCACTCTTCTCCTGCGGTTAGACAGTACCCCCTTCCAGGGAGGTCAGCAGCAACAGCAGGCTCAAGTTTGGCACTCTAGGCCCAAGCAGGGTCCCCAAGAGCCCCGCGAAGGAGGCTGAGGTGCTGGTCCAGGAGCCTCCTCCTCCTCCTGTAAGCCTGCGCAGTGACGGGTCAGGGTGGCCACCCTTACACCCGTCACGCCAGTTCAAGGTCCTCCCGTGGGGGGCCGGCTCCACCACTTTCTTTCCACCTGGTCTGGTATCACTTCGGACAGGTGGGTCCTGGAAATGGTCGGTCAGGGACTACCTCTAGAGTTGGAGCAGTACACTCCCTACCGAGCCTGTGCCCCACAGGAGGAAAGGATCTCAGTTGGCACTCAGTCGGCCCTTCGGGATGACATTGCTCAGCTCCTCCGCAAGGAGGCAGTAGCTCCAGTGCCAGATCTTCCTACAGACCCAAGCTTCTTGTCTAGGTACTTCCTGGTGCCCGGGGTTGATGCCCCATCCTAGATCTCTATGACCTGAATCAATATCTCAGGTCTCGCACCTTCCAGGTGGTAACTCTGAATCAGATCATACCATCTCTGGAGCGAAACATGTGGTTCTGTTCACTGGATTTACAAGATGCGTTTTTCCAAGTCCCAGTCCATCTGGCCCACTAGCGGTTCCTCTGCTTCAGGGTGGAAGGGACCCTGTACGAGTTTCAAGCCTTGCTTTTCGGCTTGTCATCGGCCCCTCAGGTCTTCACCAAGTGCATCGCAGTGGTGGCGGCCTATTTATGGCGTCAAGGGGTTCAGATAGACCCCTTCCTTGATGATTGGCTTCTGGCGGGTTCCTCCCTGCAGGAGGTGGAGAGGTCCAGGAACCTGGTCCCCCGAACCTGTTCCCAGTTAGGCCTCCTGATCAACGAGGCCAAGTCGGAACTCGTGCCCTCTCAGGTGATGGACTTTATTGTGGCAGAGCTTGGCTCCCGGTGGACAGGGTAGAGGTTCTTTCCTCCTTTGCCCAATCATTTCTGGTTGGACACTTGCGCCCTGCCCGAGACTTCCTGCGCCTTCTGGGTTACATGGCGGCATGCACCTCCGTGGTCTGTTGGGCCAGATTGCACATGTGCTTCCTCCAGTGGGAGCTGGCCACTCAGTGGACTGAGTGTCTGGGTCATTTCGAACAGCTGGTCACTGTCACCCAGAAGATGTGGGACGTTTTCCAATGGTGGACCATCCCAGGTCATCTGCAGGAAGGGATCCCATTTGTCTGCCCCGAGCCGATGGTCATCCTCACGACCGATGCCTCTCTCATGGGCTGGGGAGCCCATATGGGGGACCACAGAGCCCATGGGTTCTGGACCCCCGAGGTGTCCCGATGCCACATCAACCTGCTAGAGCTCAGAGCAGTCAGACTGGCAGTGTCAGCTTTCGCTCCTCAGCTCCGGGGTCAAGTGGTTCAAATTCAATACCACGACCATGTATTACCTCAACAAACTGGGTGTCACGCACTCCTGTCTGCTATGCAAGGAGGTGCTCCGGATCTGGACCTTTGTTAGCCGGTTGGAGATGGATCTCCTTGCCATCCATGTGGCAGGTGTCTCGAACCAACTGGCGGATGCTCTCAGCCGCATAGGCCAGACATCCCACGAGTGGTCTCTCCATCCAGAGGTAGCTTACAGTCTTTTCTCCCATTGGGGCAGACCGTTGGTGGACCTGTTTGCGTCCAGGGAGAACACCAAGCTGAGGCTGTACCATGCCCACCCCCCTCAGTAGGTCTTGCTGCAGGGGGATGCGCCTTCCCTCCATTTTCCTTGATCCACAAGGTGTTACTCAAGGTGAGGAGGGACAAGGCGAAGGCGATCCTGGTAGCCCCAGATTGGCCCAGTCAGTTCTGGTATCCAGTTCTCCTCGGCCTCAGCTGCAGGCCCCGGAGCGGCTTTGTTCATGCCCGGACCTGATATCATTGAACCAGGGGAAGGTATTCTATCCAGACCTTCAGTCCCTGCACCTCACAGCCTGGTACCTGAGCGGCTAGAGTTCCAGGCTCTGGGTCTTTCCGAGGATGTCTACACCATGGTGGAGGCCTCTCGTAAAGGAATCGACCAGGAAAAGTTATGCCTTCAAATGGAAAAAGGTTTTCAATTTAGTGTCAGGGTAAGAGTCTGGACCCCTTATCCTGCTCTGTGGCTAACATTTTAGTCTACCTTTGGTCTCTCTCCAAAGGGTGTCTGTGGTCATTGACCCTTAGGGTGCATCTGGCAGACATTTCCGCTTACCGGGCGTGGGCCGGTCAGTCGACATTGGCACAGGAGACAGTGGTCGGGCACTTTTTCAAAGGCCTGGATCAAATATCCCCTCCAGTGCGTGAACCTCCACCTCTGTGGGATCTTTTGCTGGTTTTGGCAAAGCTCATGGGCAAGCCATTTGAACCCATGCACAAGTGTGAGCTCTCACACTTGTCATGGAAGACTGCCTTCCTGGTGGCTGTCACGTCAGCCAGAAGGACAGGGGAGCTCCAGGCACTCTTGGTGGACTCCCCTTATCTGGTCTTTCACAGGGACAAAGTTGTCCTGCGCCCCAACCCGAAATTCCTTCCGAAGGTGGTGGTGTCAGAGTTTCACCTTAACCAGGTATATTACCCTAACTACACCTCGGATGCAGAGTACAGGCTCCATACCCTGGACCTTAGACGTGCTCTCTCCTACTACAAGGAGAGGACGGCGGAAATTCGGGGAGAGGTTCGCCAGCTGTTTGTCACCTACGCTGAAGCTACTTCTGGCAGACCTGCAGCCAAACGGACCATTGCAAGATGTAGTACATCATGCATAGGTCTGTGCTATGAGTTGGCGGGCAAGGAGCCTCCCAGAGGGATAAGAGTTCATTCTACTCGCCATACTGCTGCATCGGTGGCTGCTTCCAGGGACTTCCCTATCCAGGAAATCTGTCTGGCGCTTCCTGGAAGTCAGCAAACACCTTCATTACCCATTACCGCATCGACCTTGAGTCACGTCGGGATGCTAGTTTTGGGGCCTCGGTTCTCCAATCTCTGTTTTCTAAGTAGGGGGTGTGCGCCTTGCCTCCCTCCCTCCTCCCGTAGAACTGCTAGGAGTCTGCCAAAGAGTGTGGATGAACAACATATCCACGCTCCTAGAAAAACAGGTTACTCACCTGTAACAGTAGTTCTAGGAGTGGTATATGTTGTTCATCCACACGCACCCACCTGACCTCCCTGGCTTTAGTGCATCACCTTGCTTCCAGCGGGCTAAGATCTGGCGTCATGGGGCAGAGCCAAGGTATTTACCACCTGGGTGGGTGGGAGGATCCAGCTTGAAGACTTATGGCAAGATTTAAAGGGAAAAGGGACATGCCAAAGAGTGTGGATGCACAACATATACCACTCCTAGAACTACTGTTACAGGTGAGTAACCTGTTTTTACTACTATCCATATGTACAATTAAATAAAAACTACTTTACCTTTAGATAGATAAATATTTTTTTTCTCAAGCGCCCAATTCCTGGGACTCTGAGCGCTGTATAATGAAAAACCATAATACAAAACACAATTTTTAAAAACAACAAAAGCACACATATAATAAAATCATTTTAAATATAGATAAACTCCCATCTATCTATTCAAAGCAACATCAATCAAGAAAAGCTAATTGGAACAGGTATGTTTTTAGTCCCCTTTTAAAGGCTTCCACTGAGTGAGCCCCCCTCAAATAATCAGGTAAGGAGTTCCTCAGGGCTGGCGCAGCCACTGCAATTGCTCTGTCTCCCGAATTCCACAACCTAACCCTGGGAAACTCCAAGTAGGCCTCCCTCGGCAGAACGGAGCGTCTGGGCTGGACGGTAAGGGACCAGGAGATCTTGCAGATAGGTGGGACCCCCCATCATGCAGGATCTTATAGGTAAGGAGCCCTATCTCGAAGACGATCCTCTACCTGACTGGCAGCCAGTGCAGCTCATGGAGGACCGAGGTATTATGCTCACATCTCCTTGCTGCAGTCAAAAGTCTCGCTGCCACATTCTGCACCAGCTGCAGCCTGCGGAGGTTGCCTCCAGATAACCTAAGGTACAGGGCATTACAGTAGTCCAACCTGGAATTTACGAAAGCATGTACCAGTGTGGTCAGGTCCTCAAGAGGGATCGAGGCTCAGATTCAGGCAGTGTTCCTGAGATTATAAAAAAACACTCTTGACCACGGCCAGCACCTGGGCATCAGGTGTCTGGCTGTCACCAGGGATCACACCCAAATCTTTCACCTGTCTATAGGGGGCAAGAGGAACACTCCAACTCTAGATTAGGGGACAACCCCCCCATCCTCCCCCTTCACGATGACCCGTCTCCACCACCAATACCTCCATCTTGTCTGGGTTGAGCCTAAGTGGATAATATGGAGTCTGACACCTGGACATCGGGTGCACAGGACCAGTACAGTTGGGTATCATCTGCATAGTAGTGGAAACCCAACCCGTACCACCTGATAATGTCCTCCAAAGGCAGCATGTACACCGTAAACAATAAGGGTGACAAGACCGACCCCTGTGGCACCCCACAGCTCAGACACTTCAGGCTAGATGGGAAGAGTCCCATTTTTATCCTCTGCACTCTGTCAGATCATTAAGCACCCTTACCAGGGCAGTCTCCATACTATGCCCCACCCGGAACCTAGACTGGAAAGACTCATAAGAAGAAGAAGATGCAAGATGTCTCTCTAGCTGAATGGCCACCACTTTCTCTATAACCTTTCTTAAGAACGGGAGGTTTGAGACCAGCCTGTAGCTGCCGAGGGAGTCCGGGTCCAAAGAGGGCTTCTTTAAAAGGCCTCTAACCAGAGCCTATTTCGAGGAGAACTGGAAGACCCCACTCCTCAGTGAACTCCAGACCACCTCAGCAACCACAGGTCCTATCAGGTCCGAACAGCCAACCAACAGGCAGATCATACCTGGGTTCAGATCACACTGTGTGGGCTGCAGCTTTGAGATTATCCCAGTCACCTTCTCTACTCCAACCAGCTCAGACTCATCCCAGACAGGAGGAGTGTTTTGGCACAACACAGGCCAGACACTGCATCTCTTTTGAGAGATACTTGAGGAGACCTCAGCCCTGATAGAGAACACCTTGTCGGTGATGAACAAAGCCAACTCCTCGCACCTAGTGCTAGAACCTGCTCCTCCCAACACAGAAACAGACAGGATGTGAAAGTCTGTCTACAGTATGGAAGAGATGAGCTGGTCTGCTCCTCGCCATACCAATCTCCCTAGATAGAAACTCTGCCTTCTTTCGGGAGATTGCCCCCTGATTGTCAACATAATGCAACCTCGGGGCCAGTTTGTCCTCCATCCAGCCAGATCTTTCCTCCAGCACCTCTCTAACCTCCGCCCCTTAGTCTTTAAACTCTGGAAGTCCTCATCATACCAAGGAGGTCTCCGTCAAATAGATAGGAGGCAGACACAAATGGGTGCGATGGAGTCAAAGGCCGCTGTCACAGCCCCATTATAAGCTGCCACTGCTTCCTCCGGCCCAATGGCACAAGCTGCCCCAACACTCAATATGTCCAGCACTGCTGACAGTTCCATAAAGGAAACTCCTCTTAACGGTCGGTACCAGACCATCTCCACAGGGGCAGGACCATCTGGGGGAGGCCCTAAAAGAGAACCCCACGATGCTGTGATGCGACCAAACCACTGGATCAACAAAGAGGTCAGTAATATTCAAACATACTAAAAAAAAACTAAGTCCAGTGTGTGGCCACCCGAGTGCATTGCCGATGTTGCATTTTGTGTCAGGCCCAAGGCCACCATGCTCATAAGGAGATCACTTCCAGATTTCGAGAGCCCGCTTGCATTGAAGTCCCCCAGAATCAGTTACCTGGGGGACTCCAACACCAGGCTGGCGACAAGCTCCTCAATCTCCTTCAGAAAGTTCCCATCTATTCCCAGGGGACAATAGAGCAGAAGAACCCTGACATCCACATCCACACCTCCCCAGGTGGCCACACATTCAGAGGACCGTGTCGGACCTACAGTTAGCACCATTAGGTTCAGGCTAGATTTAAAACAAATGGCCCCCACCCCCCACCCCTGCGATCTTTTCTCGGGGTGTGTATCATGGAGTACCCAGCCGAACTGCCGACTCCAGAATAGGAGTAGCATTTTGATGCAGCCAAGTCTCCATGATGCAAGCCAGGTCGACCGAGGATATCAAGTCCGCCATTATGGCAGTCTTATTCCTCATCGACCTGGTATTTCATAACACAGTCCAAGTAGGATGAGGTGAGGCAGTTGGGCCTATCATCTGCCCACCCTCCAAGGTGGAGCTCTTGGGTATGGGAACTAAACATGGCAACCCCCTTTCAAGTTCCCATTTCACCCCCGGGCGTCGTCTTGCCTTCACCCCCCAAATCCCAGTTACTCCGGCAGCTGCCCGGGTGCAACCCCCTCTGGATCTCCTCTCCTGGCTAACCCCAACGCTCTACACCTCCTATAGGCCTCAACCGGAAGCACTGGAAGCTCAAAGGGATGGAGGTCATGGAGGGAGCCACCTGAGTAGCTGTGCCTTAAGGGTTTCTGTCCCAAACACATTTTCAACTAATCCTCCTAAAATAACCAAATCTTTAAAAACATCCAATATCACCCAACCCCAAATAAAAAACACAAATTAAATACAACCCTCACAATTTCAACCTTCAAAACCTCCCGCTCACCAGCAGAAATTGCCACAACCACACACCAACCACACACACACACACATACACTCACCAAACACATTCAAATTAAATTACTAAAATACAAAACTAACAGCACAGTCCTCTATTTATTGTTACAGTCCTAATTTAGGCAGTTCGTTATCCAACAACTGATGCGCAGTTTCCATATGCATCAAATATTGAAAGTATTAAAGATATTGGAGGTATTGAAGAGTTAACTCTCACCACCAACCTCAAGAGTTTGTCTGGAAATATCGTGGCACTCTCACTGCCGCCACTGTTTCATTTTAAATGTAAATCCAACGGAAAAACTGAGGCTGTCTCACAGCCTCACCACTGGAATTTGTCAACACAGTACAGTATTATATTCGGTTCTTTATGGGCTCTCACCACCATATAGAACAGAGGATGGTCTTTTATTTATTTATTTTTTGGGGGGGTTGATCCTGTTTCTTTCCTGACCCCAGTCTGCCTACCTTGATGTCCTGGCATCCCTTCAGTCTTCAGGCTGCTGTCCCGAAGATCCCTCCAGCTCCTATAAAGGTCTCGCGGCTGCTACCTGCAGCTTGCCCCCTGCGGCGGGGTGGTGGAGAGCCCTACCCCATGCCCTTCCACTGGAACCAGGATCCAGTATTGCTGCGCACCTCAGAGCCGAACAATCTCCCCTGAGACTGCCATCATGCCGCCATGACTGGAGTCATTTTTTCCTCTTTCTCCCCCGTGGGCGTCTGTGGTGTGCAATGATGCCAAGGGACAGGAGCTCGCACGCTGCCGCACGTGCCCCTTCCTGGCATCAGTCGCAGCACGTCCCCCCCCCGAATCTGCCACTGGCCTGCTGTCACCCCCAGCCACTGCTAGAGGCCACTAGCCACTGAGGCATCCCACCCTCACTCCCTGGAGAAGGAGAGCAGTCCTGTGAACGCTCGATCCTTCTCCTCCCCTGCTGACCCCGACGACCCAGACTTGTTCCCGAACCCGGGTTGCCAGCGTGGAGCGAGGTGTGGGGTCCTGCGCCTCAACCCTCTGCGCCACCGGGCCGGGTCAAAAAATGGTCTTTAACACTGTCCCAGTACTTTAAATGATGGTTAAATCCTAGAAATAAAAGTTTCAAACTCTAAGCACTGCAGTTAAAAGAAGTGTAAAGTCACTGAAACCACTGGAATCTCAACCTTTTCTGCCGGCCGGTTGTGCACTGTGCTGGGCACTCTTGGGTCGGGGGCTCGCAGTCGGTGGACATGGGAGGAGCGGCAGCGGCCGTAATGGAGAGTGATTGGCCTGGGGGGGGCTCACAGTTGGTAGCCCTGAGGGAATCTGAGAGCGGCCATAGCAGAAGTCAGCTGGCAGGGGGTTCGCAATCGGTGGGCCAGAAGGAGCAGCGCACAGGAGGAACCAGCAGCCAGTCGGGCTGCTGCAGCAGAGGAGGCAGGATTTTCATCCCACCTGCCATCCCTAACCCCGACCGCTATTAGATGCTGGTGGGAGGAACCTACAGTCTGCAGGCCTGTGGTTGGCCCAAGGGATATGGATTTTTAATCATACTTCCAGTGCTATGAATGGAGACAAAAGGTAGGGAGTGGGCTAAGGAGCGGAACAGCAGGAGCCCCTTCATGAGAGGAGCGGCAGATCGAGGGAGCCTTCCTGGCCACATAGAGCAGGCCAGGGTGACAGAGAACAGCTGTGGAGTGAGGGAGCCTTCCTGGCCGCTCGGAGTGGGCCAGGGCTGTAAGCAGTGGGATCAAGGAATTTTTCCAGGGCTGTAAGCAGCAGGACTAAAGGATTTTTCCTCATGTCCATCCACCCCGGCTCAGATCTCTGTTAACTGCCTTGGGAGGGCAGAGCCAATCGGCAAGGGAGGATCCCAGTGACTGAAAGCAACCAGGCAAGAAGGAGCTGTGCACTGCAAACCAAACACAGAACAGGAGCCTGTCAAGGGAGGAAGTGAACTCTGGGGATGGAGCTGCAAGCATTTGTGCAGTCATGTTGGGGATTGTATTTTAGGGCCTGTATCTGTGCTTTGCTGTGTATGGATAGTTCTCTACCATGTCTGTAAGGGCTGTCTTTTTTTGGTAGTTGGCCCAACAGCATTGGTGGGGGGTCTGATGTGCTCTGGTACTGCTAGGACAATTGGGGATCAGGCTGCCAACTTGGAGGGAAATGGGACAGGGTCCACAGAGCACAAGAATCGATATCTTTGGAAGGGTAGTGGGGTGCGTAGGGCGTGGGCCGGCCATAGTGCTAGCCCTGGCCTGGAGGATGGGGGGGTTGTATGATGTGCCAATGGTTGGCATATCTCAAGGAGGAGGTCAAGTGGCTAAGAGGGGTGTTGGGTAGGGAAGGGAGAGGGGTGGGAATAAGGATGGTGGCTCTGTGGTGGGGGAAGGGCAGTAGGGGTAAAATGGTAGAGGGTTCAGGTGAGGCACCCAAAAGGGGAGGGATCTGACAGGAGAAGGATGGCGTGAGTGCATGGGACTGCGCTACCATACTGGGAAGTATTGGAGTGCACCCTACAGGAAGGAAGGGAGGGAGCACCAGGGGGTATGGATTGGAGTGGCACTGAGCAGAATAAGGATTGGGGGGGGGTCTGGCATGAGTTTAGGAGAAATAAGAACCAGGGAGCCTGACAAGAGGTTAGGAGAAGAGCACCAGGTTATGGGCAAAAGAGAACTGATAGGGGGTGAGAGACAGCAGGAGGAGTCTGGACAGTTGGCATAGAGCATAACAGATTCACACCCCTGGCATTGTCAAGTGGGAAGGGGAATCTGGAGCGGAGGAGGCTGCTCTGGAGGCAGGTAAGTAGGGGATGGCAATGGACTCAGCAGACAAGGAAGGGGAAGGAGATGCTCCCTGGCATAGAGTCTTGGGGAGGGGAGGAGCAGGATACGGAGGAGGTGCGAGGAGGTACAGGAGGAATGGGAGTCAGGACACCATGGGGAAGGAAGGGGATGGCAAGGAAGGGGGAGTTTGGAATCGGGAGGCCCTGGGGAGGGGGTAGAGGTGGACCTAGTAAAGGACGTGGGTATAATACGAGGGGAAGAGGTTATGCAGGGAGGGAGAGAGAGAGGGAGGTATGAAGGAGGAAGGGAAGGGGGAGCCAGTGCATTCCCCAATAGGGCAGGGGGGGTCCCATGTCCCTGAGGGAAAGAGAGTTTGGTCTAGGTGCAGTAGGAGGAAAGGAAGTGGTGGTGGAGGACAGGTCTGAGAGAGAAAAAGCCCGCCTGGGGGAGATACGGGAATGGTTCCAGGCACAGCAAGGGAAAGGAAAGTGGCTGAGGTGGACAAGTCGGTGAGGACGAAGACCTGGGGGTGGGGTCCGTCCTCCTGGGGGAAATACGGGGATGGACCAGAGTGCCATAACAGGAAGGGAAGAGGCCAGGTCAGTGAGAAATAAGGGTTGGAGTGGAGGGGACAGGTGGAAATTGGCACGAGGGGGACGACAAGGCAATGTTGGGGAGGGGCAACTGGGATAGTGAACAGGCCTAGAGGTGGTAAGAGTGCTTCTCTTGGGTGACTTCATGAGTAGTGGGATCAGGTGGGGGAACTTCCTGTGGTGTTAAGACCAGGAATATATTTGGCTTGACTGTGCATCAGGCCAAACATCTGGTCTATGCTCTAGCGAAGGAGTGTTGTGGGACCCCTAACATATTAGTGCACCTGGGTACAAACGATATAGAGGGGAACAGTGTGCTGGAGATTCAGGCTAGGTTTAGGGAGCTGGCCAGGGTCTGTCAGGATGTGGGGTGCTCAGTCTCCTTTTTGGAGATACTACCAGCACCCAGGGCCAGTGTGGAGAATAAGCAAAAAAGCAAAAAATAAGGGGTGTAAATGTATGGCTCGGTGAATGATGCGAGGCCAGGGGTATGGGTGGGTGGGAACTGGGGTGCAACCTTGAGGACAAGGAACTGTGCATGAGGACAGGCTCCACCTTAGCACAGAAGGGAAAGAGGTCTTACAGCTTAGACTGGCAAAATTCATCCATTCCAGATGGGGTTTAAACTTGTGAGGGTGGAGGAGGGATCCTGGCAGGCCAAGCCAGGATGGACCTGGCCTTCTCCCACTAGCCGGGGCACAGGCCAAGAGCACCAGATAGTGCATGAGGGGGTCCTTGTAGGCAAAGAACCTGGAGCCTCGGGGTAAGGGCATGATGGGGTGGTCCTGATTAACACCAAGAGCATGGGAGCAAGACGCCAGTGCTTCAGGCGCTGTTAATGGAGGAAGGGGTGGATGTGGTGGCTGTCACAGAGACTTGGGCCACATTCAGACATAACTGCATCCTAAGCCTACTAGGATACACCATGTGCAGAAGGAATAGGATGGAGGGAAGAGGAGGGGGGTAGCATTTATCATTAGGGATGGCATAGGGATAAGCAAGGTTGAGGAAGTGGGGGATCAGGTGGAGGATTTATGGGTCACCCTGCAGGCTCCAGGAGGTAAGCGGTGAAGATGGGGATAGTTTCATAGACCACCCGGGCAGGGGGAGGAACAGGAGGAAGGCCTGGTGGAAAACCCTACGGATCACTGTGGGAGGGGAGAGGGCAAAACTGGTGCTGGGAGACCTGACTATGCGAGGATAAGACTGGGAAACTATGGGATCCTCATTGGGCAGGGAACAGCACCTGCTGGACATCTTCCAGGATGCATTTCTTGCCCAGCTCGTGACTGAGCCGATGAGGGAGGGGCGCGTCCTGGATGTGGTCCTGTCAGACAGTGAGCTCATCAAGGACATAGTTGTTGGGGACTCGCTGACGGAAAGTGATCATGCCATGATCTGGTTCTCCCTTGACCTAGGGGGTGGTGTAGAACACACAAAAACGTCAGTGGTTGATTTTTAGGAAGGCCTGGTGGAAAACTTTAGGGATCACTGTGGGAGAGAGGAGAGGGCAAAACTGTGGTGGTCGGAGACCTGAATATGCCAGGATAAGACTGGGAAACTATGGCGTCCTCATTGGGCAGCGAGCAGCGCCTGCTGGACATCTTCCAGGATGCGTTTCTTGCCCAGCTGGTGACTGAGCCAATGAGGGAGGGGTGTGTCCTGGATGCGGTCCTGTCAGATGGTGAGCTTATCAGGGACCTATTTGTTGGGGACCCACTGGCGGGAAGTGATCATGCCATGGCCTAGTTCTCGCTTGACCTAGGGGGTGGGGTAGAACATGCAAAAACGTCAGTGGTTGATTTTAGAGGTACAGACTTTGGGGGAATGGCGCGGATCCTTAGGGGCTACCTAGATGAGATCACGCCAGGCATGGGCACGGAGGCCCGGTGGGAAATTATTAAAAAGGGGCTCCTGGAGGCTACCAAGACCTGCATGAGGTAGAGACGCAAGTGGGACAAAGCTAAGAGGCCGAGCTGGTGGATAAGGGAGGTCCAGGATGCGATGAGGGAGAAAAAGGCTGCTTATGGCCGATATAAACATTCTTGGCGGGCTGTATCCAAGGGGGGTATGATAAGATAGCCAGGAGGGTTATCAGGGTGGTGAGGTTGGCCAAGGCGGGGGCGGAGCTGAGATTGGCACAGGGGATTAGAAGCGGGGAAAAAGGGTTCTTCAGGTAAATCAGGGACAGAAGAAAAGGGAAGGGGCAGATTAGTAGACTAAGGATGGGGCGTGGATGGGTGGAGGAGGCGGGGGAACAGGCAGAGGTACTGAATGACTTTTTTCCCTTGGTCTTTACCAAGGAGGATGGGGGGGCGGCACTGCAAGGGGAAAGGGAAGGGGGACTGGCAGCTGAAGTGGGGGAAATGGATGTTGAAATCCCTATTGGGAGAGTGTGGGACACCCTCAAGGCCCTAAGAACAGATAAAGCTCCGGGCCTAGATGGGATCCATCACAAGGTGCTTAAGGAACTGGCTGATACCCTGGCCGCACCCCTGGTGGACATTTTCTGGTGCCTCATGACTGGAGGATGGCTCATATTGTGCCTGTACACAAGGGCGGCTCGTGAGAGGAGCTGGGAAACTAGGCCAGTTAGTCTGACGTTGGTAGTGGGCAGAGTGATGGAGGTCATCTTGAAGGAGAGGCTGGAGGGGGTTCTGAATGCACAGGGCCACCTAGATGATCGCCAGCATGACTTTAAGGGCAGATTGTGTCAGACCAACTTGATGGAGTTCTATGAAGGGGTGACTAGTGCGCTGAATCAGGGCAGGCCAGTGGATGTCCTCTTTCTAGACTTCAGCAGAGTGTTTGCTTCGGTGCCACATCCCGGGCTGCTGGGGGATATGGGGGGGGGAGCAGATGATCAGGTGGATAGGAAACTGGCTAGCTGGGCATGTACAGAAGGTGAGGGTTGGGGGGGAGGTCTCACCCCCCCCCAGGAGAGTCATTAATGGGGTCCCACAGGGATCGGTACTGGGCCCACTCCTGTTTAATGCCTATATCTCAGACATCAGGAGCAGTATCAGGAGCGGGATGAGCCTCTTTGCCGATGACTTGAAGCTGTGGGTGGTGGTGGAAGGGGAAGAGGGGAAGTTAGCTCTCCAGGAGGACCTGGAGACTCTGGGGAGGTGCTCACACTCCTGGAAACTAAAGTTTAATACTGGGAAATGCAGGGTTCTTCACCTGGGGCCAAAAAACCCAGCTCAAGTATACACTTTGGGGGAGGCACTGCAGGTTTCTAGGGGGGGGAGAAGGACCTCAGGGTGGTGGTGGTGGTGGTGGATGCCAAAATGAATAACTTGGAGTAGTGTAGAAGGGCTGCGGCCCAAGCAAATAAAATGCTGGGGTGCATAGCCGGGGGGTGGGGGATAACCTCAAGGAGTCGAGAGGTGCTCCTTCTGTTGTATAATTGTCTGGTTGGACCACACCTTGAATACTGCATGCAGTTTTGGCGTCCTTACTTAAAAAGGGATATTACTCTTCTGGAGGGGTCCAGAGGAGGGCAACCAGGATGATACAAGCACTAGGGGAAAAGCCCTATAGGGAGAGACTGGAGGAGCTCAGACTGTACTTGTTGGAGGAGAGAAGGAACAGAGGGGATATGATCGAGGTCTTCAGATATCTCAAGGGAATGAATAGGGTAAGCCTTGAGGGGGTGCTTCAGCTGAGGGAAGTAGGGGACACTCAGTGAGGCTGGACGGGGGGAGACTAAGGGGAGAAAAAGGAGACGCTACTTCACTGAGTGTGGTGGAGCCCT
Organism: Neoceratodus forsteri; assembly: GCA_016271365.2. Classification (NCBI taxonomy): domain Eukaryota; kingdom Metazoa; phylum Chordata; order Ceratodontiformes; family Ceratodontidae; genus Neoceratodus; species Neoceratodus forsteri. The sequence continues at coordinate 496,548,615 of JADMNL010000022.1, forward strand.
GGAATGCGCTGTCCGTGGAGTTGGTGGCTGCTACAACTGTGGAAGGGTTCAAGAAAGGCTGTTATAGGTATAGGGGGAGGGTGCATCCCAGAGCTCTGTTCGAGGACCTTGTGGGGGGAAGGCTATAACTGTGCCCTGGGTAGGCACTGATCTCTAAGCACACTCGATAGACCATAGGGCCTAATCTGCTGGCTTTTTGGTATTTTAGTATGTTAGTATATGAAGCCTCCTATCTGTGATCTGTTCTCACCTTGGGACTTTTCATGCTTGAGAAATAGATTTTGGCTTCTTTTGAGCCTGCCATGAGTTGTGACTTATGTTTCCTGTCATGTAAAGCATTATTTTCAGTTGCTGTGATCTCTGTTCGGCAAATTTCTGAGCTTCAGGCTTTGATGTGCAAGCTTCCTTATTTGATTTTTCATAAAAATCCATCTTTCGGATGAGACGTTAAACCAAGGTCCCATCTGCCTGTTCTGGTGGTAGTTCAAGTGAATGTTGAAAAAAGTAGGGAAATTTTCCCTGGTGCACTGGCCAAATTTCACCTATTTACTAAAAATACCACCAACAACTTAACCTGGTTCAAGATCAGTTGGCATTCATCTGTATCCCCTCCTCTGGGTCGTGCCTGAAAATAGGCAGAATCTGCCTAGTGCACTTACCCGGTCAACAAAAACTAAATAAATAAAAATAACTAAATAAAAACAGAGTCTTTTTGCCTACAAATCCTAAGTTTCTACCGAAGGTGGTATCAGAATTTACATCAAACCAAAGGATACACTTTCCTGTTTATTATCCTGCCCAAATGACTGGCACATTGTATTACATTTTGTTGTATGAATTGCGGTAATGAACTTCCTGGTGCTGTTCGTGGTCACTCCATTAGCGGTATGACCACTTCAGTTGCCTGTTTTAATAATGTCCCTGCTGCTGATATATGTGCCACAGCCACATGGAACACTGTGCACTCTTTCACTAAACATTATAGTCTGGACATCGCCTCTTGTAAATGTGTTGGATTTGGGCTTGCTGTACTGCAAGGCCTACTGTCTGATCACATGTCAGATTGGGCCATCCTTCCGGGTTACTTTGTACTGCGTGGGAGTTGTTCCAGAGGTGTGGCCTAATGGAGAAGAAATCCTCAGTGAAGAGAAAATAGTTATGTAAGAACTTGCCTGAACAGTAGATCTTCAAGAGAATCTACTCCATTAGGCCATGCGATGACATCCCCTCCCCCTTTGTTTTCTGAGGGATACATCAGATGTTGTGCCTAAGGCCTTACTCCATGCATCCTGTTTTCCAGTCCTATTCCATGGCAGAAAAGGACTCTTTAGACCACCTAGTCTGCCCAGATGTTCCCTACCTATTCTATCCCTGTAGACTCTATTTGGTATCAGTTGACTCTTCCCACCTCCCTGCATCCTATTTAAAATACCCCATGTCTAGCCTATGCGTGCTTCGAGGCCCCCTGCTGTTCTAACCTCCATCACTTTCATTGGCAGTCTGTTCCAGGCATCCACTACCCTTTTAGTGAAACAGTATTTTCTCACATCACTGTTGCATTCCCTCTCCCCACCCAGCTTCATTAGATCGCGCCTGGTCCTGGTGCTTATTGTCATTTGAAAGAGACTCCCCACCTGTCCCTATTCACCACTTTGAGATACTTGTTGGTCTCTTATTATATCTCCTTTCTCTCCCCCCTTTCTTCCATAGTGTACATGTTGAGATCCCACAGTCGCAGGGTTTCTTGTTCAAACCTTGCACCATTTTAGATGCCCTCCTCCACCCTATCTGTGTCCTTCCTCCTGTGGGAGATCCCCTGTGTTCTGCAGCCCAGCATTCCAGTAGCCTTATCCACTGCCTTGTCACACTGCCTGCTACCTTGAGGTCTTCAGATGTAACTCAGAGGTCCTTTTCTTGCGTAGTAACTGTTAGTACTCCCTGCCCCCATCCATTCTATATTCGGTGCCGGATTTTGTCTTATGTTCATTATTCTGCACTTTCTGACATTGAATCTCAACTGCTATGTTTTTGACTATTCTAGTTTGCCAAGATTAACACATTTTTTCCACCCACTTCCTGGGGTGTATGACCTGAGTTCTCATGTCCGCTCTTTTTACCTCTCCTCCCCAACCCACTTACCTCAGTGTCTCCAAGTTCTCCCAGCTGCCACACAAGTTGCTCTTCTGGCTGTTGACCTGGCCAGAGATGCGGACCTGATGGCTTGAACCCCAGTATTCAACTGACTGCTTCTGCTATTGCAGTCACTATATCTAGTATCCTGTATGTATATTTATTCTCTGGGAAGGTCCCCACCAACTGGAAAAGTGTTACCTTCTGCTTCTGGAATCCATCACCCCATTTCTCCTCTCCCTGCCCTATCCATAGAAAAATAGAATTTGTCTGCAAACAAGGACTGCTTGGCCCACCCACTCCACCCATCTCTGTCTGCAGACTCTAACTGATCTCAAGCGACCATCTCCCACTCTCCGCCTTTTTCTTTTTACTAATATAGTATATGCCACTTTTACCGGGCTAGTTTGGTGAATGTGAAATTGTACGGTACATGCGACGTCTGCTACATTCATGAGGACAGACTTGCAGTGATTACTTTACGCTATACTATTTTCATGGATAGTATACTTCTCGAGGTAGAGGCTGCAACAGCAAATGCATGCTACAGCACGGATTTAGGATGAGGTGAGGGAACCCAAAACAGCTCATGTCCTTGTGAGCGAGTGATTCTGTCTGCCTCAAGTAATGGTTATCAAGAACAAGTACATAGTGTGACCATCTGCTGAAGATGTAATCTCTTTTCTCCACTACCAGTTCCCACCCACCAGTTTGCTGTTAGCTGCACCCACAAAGTAAGTCGCGATCTCTTTTCTCTGCTCCAGTTCCCGCCCACCAGCTTGCACTGAATGTGTACCACTTCAAGGAAGAAGGGAGTGTCCTTTTAATGGTCCTTCACTGCACCTTCACTAGCCAGGGCTTCAGGAGAGGTTGAGGAAGGGAGGGGGGGATTCAGAAGCGTCACAAGAGGTCAAGATATGGCACATAGGGAAGGTGCAGCATGTGATTTACTGACGTTTAGCACCTCATTAACACAGTTTATGACAGATCAAGTGGCAGACAGGTATTGTAAGGAAGTCAACCAGGCTAATCAGTACCTTCACAAAGGCTTGGGTGCCCTTAGTATGGCTTATCAGATAGGTTTTTAATGGGATTCAATGGACAAAGGTTTTTGGCAAATGGAAAATGTCTGTTTAAAGCGGCTGTCCGTACTAAGCATGTACGGTATAATAGCGCATACTGTATTCCCCTATGTCTGCCCCATGCATGCTTAAAACCCCCAATTGTTTTTGACTCCAGCAGTTCTGTAGGCGATATGTTTGAGTGTCTACCAACCTTTCAGTGAAGTACTACTTCTTAACATCCCTCTAAAACTCCCTCCCCTCATGCAGCTTCATCGCATGCCCCTAGTCCAGGTGCTCTTTCTCATTTGAAAGAGGCTCCACTCCTGCACCGTGTTCATCCCTGTGTAGTATTTGTAGGTTTCTCTCATGTCCTCTCTTGCTCACTGTCTTTTCCAGGGTGCACAGGTGTTATGTGACTGGATCAAGGGGTTCCAGTTAACAACCTAGCCGTCGCGTTCGTGTGAGCTAGTGCAGAATGTGACGGCCAGGTTATTAACTGGAACCCCTAGATCCAGTCACATAACACCTGTGCTGCACAAACTGCACTGGCTGCCTATACAATGGTGAATCCCTTTCAAGATCGCGTTGCTGACCTATAAAGTCTTACATGAGCAGGGACCCCAGTACCTGCAAAACCTCCTAGTTCCCTATCGTCCCTCCCGCTCACTCCAATCCTCTGACGAGGGATTGCTAGAGGTTCCCAGGGCACACGTGCAGACATTTGGGGGAAGATCTTTTACCATTGTGGCCCCTACCCTATGGAACTCTCTAACTCGTCAGATACGTGAGAGCCTGACCGTGGAGGGGTTTAAAAACTCCCTCAAAACATACTTCCTTGAAAAGGCATTTCTAGGAACGTAACGGCCTAGGACTTGTACGTTGTTTTAAGTGGATTATGGTCTGTATTTTTAAGATGTTTATTGTACTGTTTGTATTTGCATTGTAAAGGCACTCTAAGCAGTGGAAGGGCACAATCTATAAATTCAATTTTACTTACTTACCTACATGCCGGGGTCCCTCAGACTTTCCTTGTAGAACTTCTCATGCAACTCCTGCACCATTTTAGTTGCCCTCCTCTGGACTGCCTCCATCCTGTCTGTGTCCTTTCTGAGGTGCGGCCTCCAACACTGGACACACTACACCAGATGGGTCTTACCAGTGAGTGATACAGTACCAGAACTACACCCCCCCCCCGCTAGAGATGCATCTCCTTATGCACCCCAGCATCCCATTAGGCCTACCCACTGCTTTGCCACTTTTAGATAGTCGGTTATGATAACCCCAAGGTCCATTTCCTGCTTAGTGACTGTCATTAAACCCCAAAATCCTGTACTCTGCTCCTGTGTTCCTATGCCCCAAGGTACATGATTTTGCACTTTTTGACACTGAATCTCAACTGTCGTGTTCTTGACCATACTTCAACTTTCCCAAGATCCCTGTCATTCTCTCCACCACTTCCTGAGTGTCCACCCCATTACAGATTTTTATACCATTCCAGGTCTTTTGTATTGTCACTTATGAAGACACTGAAGATGGCCAGTCCCAATACTGAACTGTGTGCACCTTGTCACTCTCCTGTAATTAGAGTGAGTGCCGTTAGCCACCACTCGCTGTTGCCTATCTATTAACCAGTTTCTAACCCAATTCACTACTTTAGATCCCACCCATAGGCTGCTCAGTTTCTTTTAACAGTCTCCTGTGTGGCACAGTGTCGAAGGCTTTCTAAAGTCCAGATAGGCCATGTCCACTGCACTCCCCTGATCTTCTTCTGTGGTTACACAGTTGAAGAAATTAGTCAGATTTGTCTGGCGTGAATCCATGCTGCTTGTGGTCTTGCAGCCCACTGGATTCAAGATACTCTGCCAGCCTTTCCTTAATCAGGGTTTCCATTAATTTCCCCACCACTGAAGTGAGACTGACTTGCCTGTAGTTTCTTGCCTCCTCCCTGCTGTCACTGTTATGTATCTAAGCTTCAGGAGCAAACAATACTTTCCCAAGTGGGCTCCTTACTTATTTCTACCTCCTTTCTTAACCCCTTCCAGTCTGGCTACGGGAAAACCCACTCGACTGTCTCCTCCCTCCTCAGGCTTACCAACCACATCCTGAAGGAGATGGATCAGGGACTTCGGACTCCTGCAGTCTTTGCTGATCGGGCAAAAGTGTTCAACACTGTGCCTCCTCCTTCTGTCCATGCTAGCTGGTGCAAGTCTCTCTGACTTCAGTCAGCTGGTTCCACTCCTGTCAAGCTGACAGAATCAGGTCAGTTGGTATACATAGCTCCCTTTCCCCATCCCTCCTGGTATCTTCTGGTGTTCCACAGGGCTTTGTGCTAGGCTCCCATCCTCTGGTGTCCCACAGAGCTCTGTGTCAGCCCCCTACTAGACTCCCATTTTTCTAAGTGACCTCCTGCAAGCCTGCACATCTGCACACATCCACATTAACTAAGAGAGGGCTGATGGAGTAGGTAGGTAGGACTCAAAAGCAAAGTCATCTGTTGGCTTGAGTCCTATCTCAGGGATAGGACACAGAGGGTGGTGGTGTGTAATTGCTTCTCATCCACTAGCTTTGCCATGTGGAGCACCCCTGAGCTTGGTCCTCTTGCCCATGTTGTTCACAGTGTATATGCTGCACTTGGAGAAGGATCATTAGTCAGTATGGCTGGTGTTTCACTGCTATGAAGATGACATCCAGCTGTGTCATTTGCCTCCAGGATGCCTGGTGCGGTGGATATGCTAAATAAATGCTTGACTGAGATCCAGGATTGGATGCCATCAAGCTGGTTAAGACTTAACCCTGACAAGACTGAATGCTAGTTGGCAAGCCAGCCTGAAGGGGGAGTGTGGCAGCTACCGGAAGAGATGCAGGCCTTCATCTTGGTCCCTCTAGGCTCTTGACTGCCACTAAGGTAAGAAATCTGGGGGTCACTCTTGCCAAGAGCCTGACACTTGAGGCTCCGGTGTCTGCAGTAATCCAGAGAAGCTTTTACTAGCTGAGGAACATCAGTTGCATTAGATCCTGGAGACGTGGCAACACTAGTACATGAGTTCATGACATCAAGGTTTAACTGCTGCAGTGATCTGTACCTCTGGGGCAGTGCAAAACGCAGCTGCCAGGCTACTGTCTAGCCTGTCAAGGATGTGTTATGTCTCCTCGGTTCTGCGTGAACTGCACTGGCTGCTGGTGTAGTAAAGTGTTTCCTTCAAAGCTGGTTTGCTAACTTAAAAGGCCCTACATGGGTTTGGGCCCTGGCTATCTGATGGAGCTCCTGCACCCTTACCTGTTTTTGTACTGTCTTCTCTCCACTGAGGTGTGCCTCCTTGTGGTGCTAAGGGCTAGGTTAAAAACTTTGGGGGACTAAGGCCTTCAAGATGGCTGGCCTGGTCTTATGGAACTCACTCCCGAGGGTCCTTAGGGGAGGCCCTCTTGGTGGAGGGGTCTGAAGACTTTATATGGTCAAGTTATTGGGGAGTAACATCTTCCATATTTAGCTGCCATCCCAGTTAAATCTATACTGATCCAGAGTTTTTATACAGAATTGTTTATTGATGTGTTTTATTTATGTCATTTTATTATATCTTATGGGATGTTACTTCTGCACTTTCTGTAAGACACCCTGGGCCTCCCGGGAAGGGCACTTTATACAAATAAAATTTATACTGCTACTACTACCTCTGCCTCAGAGCTAGAAACTGATCTCCAGTGAGACTTCAGACAGCACCTTTCCTGGCTTATTATGCAATTCAGTATGAACCCTTACCTCCCCCAGAGTTCTTCAATATATAAATCATAATTTTCAAGCGCCATGGTTTTGGGGAGGGAAAGGATCATATTGCCCCTATGGAGCTAAGCTACTAAATCCTTCCAATTCCCTGGAGGATGCCCACCCCCCACTAGCAGGGTTATGTGATGTGATTATATGAGAGCATGGGGGCCTGTTTCATATGATATGATAGTGACTAGATTAAAAAAAATGTTTTTTAATAGTTCAGGGTTCAGATTTGGAGAAATGAAGGCCACCTGTCAACTAGCAAGACCCTTGTTAGTTGAGAGGTGGCTTTGATTTCTCTGAATTGGAAGCGTGAACTATTAAAAAGACTACTTTAAATCCACTCCCTAGCATAGTATATGGAGAGGTCCCCCACTTCCTATATAATTACATCACATGATGTGCTGTTTTGGGCGGGGGCAGGGAATTGAAAGGATTGGTGGCTCGGCCCACAGAGCCAAAATACAATCCCTTCCCTCCCAAGATCCATGGCTCTAAAATTTATGATTTATGTATCGAGGAACTCCAGGGGAGGTAAGGGTTCAGTCTACTCCAACAAAACAGGGAGCCTGGTGCTTGAGAAGGGGTTGCTAGCCCCAGCTTCATATAAATCTGTCCAAAACCACTGGGCACTCGTGGACTTCAGTGTAGATGTTAACTCATTCTATCTGATGCCACCATTTTGGGTCAGGTTAAGCAATGGATGGTTCTGACGCCATATGGTGCTAATGGGTTAAATAAACTTCACAGGATTCCAAGTAGTTGCAGATGAACATATCACTTTATAAAAGAAACATCAAACACCACAGTAGACACACATACACCAACAACCTCCAAACTAACTCCCCAGTGCTTTGACCAAGCTATGCCCTTTGTCAGGGGGTGGAGTTAGTGATCGAGTCCCCCCCCTTTAAATACCCAGTGCTCAGGTAGCATTTTAGCACCCCCTTGCAATTCCTTTAGTTTATTACTAAAATACAAGTGGCCCTGGGAGGAGTCGAACAGTTGAACCCTTAAAATACAAATTACTTTATAAATATAAAAAATGTTAGAAATTTAAACAAAGGTAAACATAAAGATAACCAGAACTCTGCCGTTATTCAAAACTATCAAATACCTAGACTTTACATTAGTTACTGCATCATTTACATAATTTCGTAAATTGTTGGGATTTCAGTATCACCGGCTGTTTAAACACCCTGTCCAAGTTTTATTATTTATAGATCACTTTTAGTGATGACATTTAAGTATTTCTTTAAATGTATTAAGAATTCACATATTCAGTTTTTAAGCCAGACCGTGTAACTAGGGGATAAACAAATGTTAACAGACATGATGACAATGAACATGACAGTAAACCAAACAGAGACACTAATATCTGTTCAAATGTCTGTTGATGTAGAATGAAACTATGGATTGAACTAGTTTTGATTGGGGGGGTAGATCGGGGGGAGCAGTGGGTGTCACATACCTTGATTTCAGCAAGGCCTTCAACACCATTCCCCATAATAGACAGGAAAACAAGCTGGGTAGCCTGGGAGTGGGCCATAAGGCGGTAAACTGGGTTAGAAACTGGTTGGCAGACAGAAAGGAGAGGGTGCTGGTAAATGGGGTCAGATCTGAGGGGGGGGGGGCCCGTGGGGTACCATAAGGATCAGTCCGGGGCCCAGTCCTTTTTAATGTCTTTATTGGTGACATTGCAGAAGGGCTGAAAGGAAAGGTTTGCCTATTTGCAGAAGACACCAAGATCTGCAACAGAGTAGACACTCCAGATGGGGTGGAGAAGATGAGGAGGGACCTAGGAAAGCTGGAGAAATGATCTGAAGTGTGGCAACTAAGATTCAACACAATGAAGTGCAAAGTCATGCAGCTGGGGTGCAGAAACCCTGGGGAGAACTAAAGATGGGGGGGGAGGTGCTAATGGTCATCAAGGAAGAAATATATTTAGGAATAATCATCTCAGATGACCTAAAGGTTTCCAAACAGTGTGCCAATACAGTATGTATACACTGGAAGAGAGGAGAGAACGGGGAGATATGATAGAAACCTGCAAGTATCTTAAGGGCATAAACAAGGTGCAAGTAGGAGACATCTTTCACTACAGGAGATGTACAAGAATGAGGGGGCACGATTAGAGGTGCAGGATAAAGGGGAATGTGAGGATGTTTTTCTTCACAAAAAGGGTAGTGGATACATGGAATAACCTACCCAAGAGGTAGTGGGAGCAAACACAGTGGGGGGATTCAAAAATGCAAGGGATCTGCACAAGGGAACCCTAGTGGTGGGAATGAGAGGCTAAAGCCATGGACCAAGTAGGGAAAGTGTCCGCTGATACAGGTAGGGAATACAGACAGACTGGATGGGCCTAGCGGTCCTTATCTGCCGGCAGATTCTATGTTTATATGTATCCAAGAATGGTCCAAGAATATGGAATACATGATCACCCCTATGACTTTGCTATCCATCTTCCAGGTACAGGGGATCAGTCTGTTCACAATGCATGGAGTCCATCCTGTTGGAATGGGATTTGTAAAGTTATTTCACATTCCTTTAAAGGAGACCATGACCTCACCAGTGAAGCATGTGCATCTCTATGCTTACGGTAGCTGGAGGGGGAGGAGGAGGAGGGCTTAAGGGGACAATTTTTCCTTCTTTTTGGAATTTTCTGTCATCCTAGCTAACCTCAGTGACGACAAGGTCTTCTTCTGCCTGGGTGTATCCTTCTCTGTCATAGTGGAGTGTGAGGGACTATCACTGTCGCCACTGAGGTCAGCTAGGATGATGAAAAATTGGTTGGGGTGTGATACAGATGAGGCACATGGATGAGTCCTACGTAGGACGAAACACGTGTCTTGTGTTTTCTATTTGCGCCTTTTGCAGATTGTGAAAGAGACCCTTTGGCACCATTCATTCCTGCTTAAAGCTGAACTGGCCTTAAATTGCATGGTGATTTGCATGTACATCACATGATGCTTTGCATTACAAACATACGAATTTGCCAGCAGATAAAGGCCTTATGGTCTATTGAGTCTGCAGCTAGCAAACCTTATGCTGCAGCTGCCTCTCCCTCCCCCTATCCCATCCCCTTTTGAAGAAATCCACTGTTCTACAGGATACCACTTCACAGACAACGTGTTCCACCCAAACACCACTCTCTTCGTAAAAGTGTCTTCTCATTTCCCTCCTGAACCTTCCCCCTCCAATCTGAGACTGTGACTTCAAGTGTCCCTACCCCCTCTTAATTTGAATAGTCCCTCCGTGCCTGTCTTGTTTATTCCCTTCACGTACTTGAAGGTTTCAGTCATATCCCCTGTCTCTCCTCTCCTCCAGTGAGTACGTGTTCAACTCCCTCAGTCTGCTCACGTCGGGTATGTCCCCTAGTCCCTGGATCATCTTTGTTGCCCTACATTGCACCCCCCCCCCCCAGTAACTTAATGTCCCTCTTCAGTTATGGGTGCCAATACTGCACGCAGTACTCCAGTGTGGCCTAACCAGTGACCTATATAATGGCAGGATCACCTCCTCCCTCTCCTTGAAGATATACCCTGGCAATACAACCCAGCATTTTGTTGGCCTTCGTTATGTTTGACATTATGGGGTATGTGTGATTTTGTATTCTTGTTAGGTTATGCTGCACCTCCTCTGTGTAAAAAAAAAAAAACATGAAGCAGTAGCGGTTAAGGGCTGGTGCCGTGCATGCGCACAGTTTGCCTCTGCGCCAGCCATCCTGAAACATTCTGGCTTGTTCGGGGTCCTAGTGCCTCTGGCACAGACCCTTTAGTTTCAATCAATGGTGAAGATATTCCTAGAAGATCAAGAATTACAGTGAGTATGTAATTTATATTCTAGGATCGTGGATGTTTTTCATCCACACTTATTGGCAGAGTCCCTTTCCCTTTAAATCAGCTGGAAAGTCTTCAAGCTGGCTTCTCCCACCCACCCGGGTGGTATAACCCTTGGCTTCACCCCATGGCGCCAGATCTTCTTTTCCGCTGGAAGATTCAGGTTGCCTCCTTCGTGCTCTCGCATTTTGTAGGCCCTAGCTTCAGAAACTTCAGTTATTCTGAAAATTTGCCTTGTTCGCATTAGCGATTGCGATTACTTTTCTTCGATCATGGAAGACGATTCTTCCCCCGGAGTTCACTGGTGTTCATGCGGCCAGAAGATGTCGCACACCGATCCGCATGCCACGTGCGTTTATTGTTTGGACGTCAGCTATGACATAACGACGTACAAGTTTTGCCTCGTGTTCCAACCCAATATCCTTGACGACCGTCTCGCACACCTTAAGCTGGGTAGGCCCGAAAAACATAACCCGCTGGTGAAATCCAAGGAAGCCCAGTGGTCGGTTTCTGTGGCCACGGGATCTGCCGAGCAATTGGACCGCATGCAAGCCTTTGAGGAGGAAGCAGCTCATGCCGCGGAATCTTCCTTTCAGAGCTTCTTCGTTCCACTCAACCTGGACTTAACCTTCTCGGGTTCCTTCTGAGAGCTGTGCCACTCTCTCCCGACTAAGAGTGAGAGTCCTGCGGGCACACTGTCCTCTCTGTCCCATAAGTGGGAGAAGGACCCGGGACCGACTTCGTCTTTGGCTGCTGACTTCTCGGCCTTGCTGTCTGGCCAGTTGACCGAAGTGTCGATCAACAACGATGAGATAATTCTCAACCCGATCGACCCTTTTTTGCCCACTCCGGTCGACGACTCTCTCTCTCTCTCTCTCGGACTTCAGTCCTTGCTTTCCCCGATGAGGAGACCCAGCCTGCTGGGAATCCCATCGAGGAAGTGGTCCCTGACCCCGGGAAGTCGCTGGTCCTGTCGGTGTCTCCCCAGCGACCGAGTCGACCCATCCGATCTCGATCGAGGTCCGGACCCCCTCGACCAAAAGGCAGAGGAAGGGCCATAAGTGCTCTAAAAAGAGGCGATGCCATCTGTCATCCTTGTCCTTCTCGGATGAGGAGAGGCTTCGGTGGAAACTCTGTTGGTGCTACGAGGACCTCGTGGCAACAGCTGATTTTGACTGGGCACAAGCCTTCCCCAGCTCCTACCCTGGCCATTACTTGGCTTTCACCTCCCAGGCCATAGAAGACTCCTCTGGAGCCGATTAAGTCGGTTCCTCCACCCACAGAGCAGGAGAAACCTCCGGTTCGGCCTAAACCAGTCTTCACTGATTTTGATGGAACCGCCGCCCAAGCAACCTGTGGGAGGGGCTCCTTCTGAGGAAGCTAGACCAGACACCAGGCTTCGCCGGCGTCTCTTGGTCACTGTCACCTCGACCGCCCCCGGCGGGGAGAGGGTGATGTGGGCGGTCGACCGCTGTATCTGGATTCCTTGGACTTGGATGAAACCGCCCTCCATTTTCATCCAGAGGATGATGAATCAGCTGGTGGGATAGAGACAGAGGAAGTTTCTTCGTCCTTTCAGGGCATTCTTTGCCTTATCTCTGAGTCTACAGGGATGCCCCTGGAGCCTATCCAGAAAAAGGCAGAGTACCCTCTCACCGACATCCTCAAGAGAGGGGTTACCCTAGTGGAAGTCTTTCCTGTGGACGAGGCCATTGTTGGCCCAGCTTTAGAACTTTGGCAGCGCCCTCCCTCCTGTCCAGCTCCATATGCCAATATGGCCCACAAGTATGCGGTGCCCATGGGGTCCCTTGCGGGGTTCACAGAGCACCCTTCGGCTGAGAGCCTTGTGACTGCCTCTATGTTCAGGTGTACTGGTAGTTCTGCTGATACCGACAGACCTCCTGAGAAGGAATCCAAATATTTGGATCACTCTGCCCGGAAGGTCTGTGTGGCCTTGTCTGTAGGCCTCCATCAGGCAAGCTCGGCCGTCATCATGGCACACTTCTCCCATGCCCTTTTGAGGTCCTTGGGACGAAGTCCTTCCACATTTCTCTGCAAACGTACAGACCACGGTCAAGCAGGTCTGGGACCAAGGCTGCACTGTTGCTAAACAGCTCCATGCGACCCTGAGCATCGGGGACTTGTGCCTGTTCATTGGCAGCCACAGTTGCCTCTCACCACAGGGCTTGGCTAAGGCTGTCCACCTTCCTGGCGGATACTCAGCACAGTCTAGCTAATATGCCTTTCTTTGGCACTGATCTCTTCGACCCAAGTGTGGCTGGTCACCTTCAGCACATTGAGCAGTCCAGTGCCACCTTGGACACCACTTCTGCTAAGTGTTCTTCGCGTCCTAAAAAGCAGCAGAAGAAACAGTCTTTCCGGCACTCTTCCCCTGTGGCCCAGTAGTCCCTCTTTCAAGGAGGGCAGCAGCAGCAGGTTCAAGCTTGGCACCCCCCCACCCAAGCCCAGACCCTCCCACGCCCATAAGGGAGGCCAAGGTTCAGGCCCTAGATCCTCTGCCTCCAAGCCTGCCCAGTGATGGGATGGGGGCTGCCACTCCTACTCCCGTCACGCCAGCTCTGGGTCCTCCCGTGGGGGGCCGGCTCCACCACTTTCTCTTTATTTGGTCTGCTGTTACCATGGACAGGTGGGTCTTAGAAGTGGTCGGCCAGGGACTGCCTCTGAATTTTGAGCAGTACCTTCCAAGCCGAGCCCTCGCCCCACGGGAGGAGAGGGTATCCGCCCACACTCAGTCGGCTCTTCGAGACGACATTGCTCATCTCCTCCTCAAGGGGGCAGTAGCTCGAGTGGCAGATCCTCCACCAGACCCAGGGTTCGTATCCAGGTACTTCCTCTTTCCAAAGCGGATGGGGGGGCTGGCGCCCCATTCTAGATCTGCATGACCTGAATCAGTATCTCAGGCCACGCACCTTCCGGATGGTAACTCTGTCCCAGATCATATCATACCTAGAGCAAAACGTGTGGTTCTGCTCACTGGATCTCCAGGACACGTTTTTTCACGTCCCAATCAGTCTGTCTCAGCAGCGGTTCCTCCGCTTCAGAGCTGAGGTAACCCTATACAAGTTCCGAGCCATGCCATTCGGCCTGTCATCGGCCTCACAGGTCTTCACCAAATGCACTGCAGTAGTGGCAGCCCACCTCAAAGGTGGGGGTCAGAATTTACCCCTACCTCGACGATTGGCTCCTAGCAGGTTACACCCAACAGGAGGTGGAGAGGTCCAGGGACCTGCCCACCAGACCTGCTCCTAACTTGGCCTCCTCATCAATGAGGCCAAGTCTGAGCTTGTACCTTCTCCGGTGATGTGCTTCACTGGGGCAGAGCTCGACTCTTTCAAGCCAGAGCTCGGCTTCCAGCGGACAGGGTGGAGGTTCTCTCCTCCTTTGCCCAATCATTTCTGGTTGGGCAATTGCGCCCTGCCTGAGACTTTCTGTGTCTTCTGGGTTACATGGCGGCATGCACCTCCATGGTCTGTTGGGCCCGGTGACACATGCACCCCCTCCAGTGGGAGCTGGCCACCCAGTGGATTCGGCGCCATGGTCATTTCGATCAGCTGATCACTGTGACACAGAATATGTGGGACGTTCTCTGATGGTGAACTGTCCCAGGCCAGTTGCAGGAAGGGATCCCGTTTGTCCACCCCGAGCCAATGGCTGTCCCTACGACTGATGCCTCTCTTATGGGCTGGGGAGCCCACCTGGGGGACAACAGGGCCCACAGGTTCTGGACCCCCAAGGAGTCCCATTTTCACATCAACCTGTTAGAGCTCAGAGCAGTCAGACTGGCACTGACCGCTTTCGCTCTTCAGCTCCAGGGTCAAGTGGTACAAGTCCAGACGGACAATAGTATGACCATGTACTACCTCAACAGACAGGGTGGTATGCATTCCCATCTGCAGTGCAGGGAAGTGCTCTGCATCCGGACACTCGTGAACCTTCTGGAGGTGGATCTCCTAGCCATCCACGTGGCAGGAGCCTCAAAGCAACTGGTGGATGCTCTCAGCTGCATAGGCGAGACATTCCACGAGTGGTCTCTCCATCCAGAGGTAGCGTACAGCATGTTCTCCCACTGGGGCAAAACGTTGGTTGATTTGTTTGCCTCCAGGGAAAACACCAAGCTGAGGCTGTTTCATGCCCACCCCCCCTCTGCAGGGCTCATTGCAGGGGGATGCCTTCTCGAGGTCGTGGACCCCAGACCTCTTCTACACCTTCCCTCCATTTCCCTTGATCCACAGGGTGCTCCTCAAGGTGCAGGTGATTCTGGTAGCCCCAGACTGGCCATGCCAGTTCTGGTACCCAGATCTCCTCAGCCTCAACAACAGGCCCCCGGAGTGGCTTCCAGCACACCTGGACCTGATCTCAGTCAACGAGGGGAAGGTATTCCATCTGGACGTTTAATCCCTGCACCTCACAGCCTGGTGCCTGAGCAGCTAGAGTTACAGGCTTTGGGTCTTTCCGAGGATTTCCTCACAGTGGTGGAGGCATCCAGAAAGGAATCAACCAGGAAATGTTATGCCTTCAAATAGAAAAGGTTTTCCATTTGGTGTCAGGGAAAGGGCCTGGACCCTCTGTCCTATCCAGTGGCTAACATTCTTGACTACCTTTGATCTCTGTCCAAAAGGGGTCTTCGGTCATTGACCCTTGGGGTGCACATGGCAGCCATCTCTGTTTAGTAGGCTTGGGCCAGTCAGCCGACATTTGGCGCAGGAGAAAGTGGTCGGGCGCTTTTTCATAGGCCTAGATCACATATTTCCTCTGGTGTGTGAACCTCCACCTCCGTGGGATCTACTGCTGGTACTGGCAAAGCCCATGGGCAAGCCATTCAAACCGATGCACAAGTGTGAGCTGTCACACTTGTTGTGGAAGATGGCCTTCCTGGTGGCTATCATATCTGCAAGAAGGACAGGGGAGCTCCAGGCACTCTCATTGGACTCCCCTTATCTGGTCTTCCACAGGGACAAGGTTGTCCTGCGCCCCCACCCGAAATTCCTTCCGAAAGTGGTGTCAGAGTTTCACCTTAATCAGGTGTTGACTCTGCCGGTGTACTTCCCCAGTTACATCTCAGAAGCCGAATACAGGCTCCATACTTTGGACCTGAGACAGGCTCTCTCCTATTCTAAGAAGATATGGGGAGAGGTTCGGCAGCTGTTTGTCACCTACGCTGAAGCCAGTTCTGGCAGACGTGCAGCAAAATGGACGATGGCGAGATGGATATCATCTTGCATTAGTCTGTGCTACGAGTTGGCGGGCAAGGAGCCTCAAAAAGGGATAAGAGTTCATATTACCCACCATACCACTGCATTGGTGGGTACTTCCAGGGACATCCCTATCCAGCAAATTTGTGGGGCTGCTGCCTGGAAGACAGCAAACACCTTCGTTGCCCACTACCACATCGACTTTGAGTCACGCCGGGATGCTGGTTTTGGGGCCTCAGTTCTCCAATCTCTGTTTCCCAAGTAGGGGGTGTGCACGTTGCCTCCCTCCTCCTGGAGAACTGCTAGGAGTCGCCAATAAGTGTGGATGAACAACACATCCATGATCCTAGAAAAACAGGTTACTCACCTGTTGAGTGGTATATGTTGTTCATCCACACGGACCCACCCGACTTCTCCGGCTGCGGACGCACAAACCTGGCTTCCAGCGGACTAAGATTTGGCATCATGGGGTGGAGCCGAGGGGTATACCACCTGGGGTGGGTAGGAAGAGCCAGCTTGAAGACTTTCTGGATGATTTAAAGGGAAAGGGACTCTGCCAATAAGTGTGGATGAACAACATATTCCACTCCTAGAATTACTGTTACAGGTGAGTAACCTGTTTTTTCTAAGCATGTCTCCTGTTTACAAAGTGCTCAAGTAATGGATGGAACACAGCAACCTATTAAAAAGGGGGTTCCCTTCCCGATTCCTTCCCCTCTCTAGATCCTCACAACAGATGTCTCGAGGATGAGTTTGGGTGCCCATCTGGGTTCCCATCAGACACACAGGGTACATGGTCCTCATTGGAGAGTACCTTGCATATCAGTGTGCTAGAAATGCAAGCTGTCCTGTATGGTCTCCAGGCCTTCCAGAACCATCTCATTGTCAGTGTGATGCATTACATCAACAAGTTGGGGGAGGGGGGACGATGACTCATTCCTATCCTCTATGCATGGAAGTAATGAGGGTCTAGAACTGTCAGCAGCTTATGTTCTGGGCATCCAGAACATCTTGACAGACAGGCTAAGCAGATCCCAGTCCAGGATGCATGAGTGGGAACTGCTGACCTCGGTTGCCGAAGACCTGTTCAACAGTTGGGGTCATCCAGAGTTTTTGCGTCCCCACACAATGCAGTTTTTCTGCTTGCTCGCACCAGGGCCTGGAGTTTTCTGCCAAGATGCGTTATCCCTGTTTTGGAAAGGGAGGTTTCCATATGCCTTCCCTCTAATTCAGACTGCTGGTTATGGTACAAATGGAGGGGGCAACTCTGATGCTTGCTGCTCTGTTGTGGCCACTAGATTTGGTTCCCCTTGCTACAAGAGCTAGCAGTGGAACCCTAGTGTCTCTGCCCCTGTGTAAGGTTTTACTGTCACAGCAACAGGGAACTCCAGTTCACCCTGACCTCAAATCTCACTTTCTGCATGCATGACTCCTGAAGACATAGCCAGTGATTCTTTTGGGGTTTCCCAAAAAGTGACTGATTGTTCTAGTGGCTGTTAAAAAGCCTTCCACCAGATCCACTTATTCTAGGAAGTGGAAGCAGTTTGTCTTATGGGCCCCTTCCCATCACCTGGATACGTTCACCTGTTCAGTCAGTCGGGTTCTGGAGTATCCATTTCCTTATTGTATTCAAGCCTATAGTACTCCTTTACGAAAGTGCATCTGGCCGCTATATCAGCTTTCCATGTGCCTATAGAGGGTCGTACAGTTGCCTAGTTGGCGGTAGCCTGTGTGTTTTTGAGAAGCATTCTGCATCTGAAGGCTCCCATCAGTAATCCAGTCCCAGTTTGGGGCTTGAATTTTGTTCTGGAAAACCTTACTTTGGCTCCTTTTGAGCCAGTCGCAACTTGTGGCTTACGCTTTCTTTCTTAGAAAGCATTGTTTTTAGTTGGTCACTTCTGCTTGAAAGACTTCAGAGGTACAGGCTATAATGTGTGAGCCTCCTTATTTGATTTTCCACAAAGTCTTTGCATGTCAATCGTAGGTTTTTACCAAAGACGAAGTCAGAATTTACTTCAAATCAAACCACCCACCTGTCAGTTTATTATTCTGAGCATGCCAATCCAGGGGAAGCATTGCTCCACACTCTAGATGTACATAGAAAACTCAGGTACTGTATACACCACACGAAGGACTGCAGAACTGCTGGGCTGGCAGTATAATGAAGAGGTCCGAGTAATGGGCTATGAATGAGCTTGGTACATCAGCAATCTTGGGTATGATTTCCCACGCCTCCACTTGCATACTGTGTGACCCTGAGCAGTCACTTAACCACCCCAGTGCTATCGGGTTGCTCCTGAAAACAGGCACTTGTGCCTAGTGAGCCTTATGTGGTTACCAAAGAACAGAAATAGAAAATCCTTGCAGTTTTTTGTTGTGTGTGCCCCTGGGAAAGAGCGTGCCCCTGTTTCCAAACAGTGCCTGTCCAAGTGGCCAGCCAACTGTATTGCTTTTTGTTATAGGAAGTGAGGTAAGGAAATTTCTGGGGTGGCTCATAATCATTCCCCAAGGGGCATGGCCACTTCTGTTGCTTGTTTTAAAAATGTGTCTGCTGCAGATATCTATGCAGCTGCCACTTGGAGTACTGTCCACACCCTCACTAAGCACTGCAGTCTGGACTCTGTCTCTCGCAATAGAGTTGGCTTTGGCCTAGCTGTGCTCCAACGCCTACTTTCTTAGGCCTGTAGGCTCCAGCCACCTAGTCTGTTCACTGTAAGTAATGCTTGGTACTTGTTCTATAGGTGTGGCCTGATGAAAGAGATATCCTCAAAGAAGATAGAATAATTACGTACCTACCGTAACAGTAGGCCTTTGAGAGAATCTCATTAGGCCATGCTGTCCCACCATCCTTCCCCCTTTTTGGCCAACTCTAACCTGGATTGCGTCTGTCTCCATTCTGCTCTACTGTTCACCCTCTGCCTCACTTGGGTTCTCTCCTGGTTTCCTACAGAGAGGTCCTCCTAGCATGATCTCAGAGAGGTCATCCGAGCATGATCTTTGGGTGGGTGGGGGACTGAGACGAGGAGGGCCTGCCCATGTATCCGCTGACGTCTGACATCATCATGGGTAGCCCTTGGTTGACTGCTTGCAAAATTTCCATGTGGTCCTGGTGCCTGATGGCTTATAGTTTCATAAGTGTGGCCTGGTGAAAGAGATTCTCTCAAAGATCTTCTGTTACAGTAGGCACATAATTGTTCCTTTTGTACACACTCTTTCCAACTTCTATGCCCCTGCCTGCAATGTGCACTGTTATGCACTAGTGTCTCATGTAATCCAAAACGGGGTTTAAATACTTAAATCCATGCCCAATTAAAAAAAAAAAAAAAGTTAAACTGTCACAACCACTAACAAGTGATCCATTTCAAATGCACCGTTATGGTCTTCTCCAGTAACACTTTTAATTAAAAACTATACGATAAAGGTTAAAAAAAGGGAAAGAGCTTGAACAGATTAAAAAAAGAAATTCTGGCCCAGTGGCACTGAGGGTTGAGGCACTGGATGCCACACCTCGCGCCACACCGGCGACCTGGGTTCGTGAATGGACTCGGGACGCCAGGGGCTGGCAGGGGGAAGGAGAGGATCGATTGTCCATGGGACTGTTCTCCTCTCCTGAAATGGGTTGCTGGGTAGCGTCACTCAGCAGTGGCCTCTGGTGGAGACCAGGAGCAATGCATGACGGCACAGTGAGGGAACAAAAACCAGAAAAACGGAAATTGCTCCACGCTTGGCCGGATGACAGCTGCCGTCCACCGTAAGCTGCCATGAAGAGCTATGTCCGCCTCAGTAGCATCCCAGGACCAAGTAGTTGCACTGTCTGCCTCCCCGCGCCTCCCTCAGAGGAGGGGGACCCACTGCTAAAGGGTTATGCTGGATTACCCTGGGGGCGGCTGCCATGTGAGATTGGAGGCTTGTAGGGGGACAGGTGGGTCAGAAGGGGCCTGGGCAGCCTGAAGGAGTGGCAGGGCATGGAAACACATAGGAGGGGTAAATAGATAACACACAAAAATAAAACTGTACACAGATATGTACAATGAGTATGCCTGCCTACATCCTTGTTCTCTGTCACAGTTTAGCTTCAGATGGTGTGTGAAGTAATACTCATTATATGTGACTGAGGAGGGCCCTCTTGTGGCTTCATGTTTAGTTTGATTTGTGCCATTCTGCATCATTACCTTATACTCTTGAGGCCACCACCAGAGGGCATCTACTCTTAACTGCTACTTAAACAGTGAGGCAAGACCACGGTTATGTTAATGTTCTGTTAATAGAATACTAATATTAATACTAATATTGTGTAATGTGGCACGAAGCGCAGACGAATGCTGCATCCCTAGTGGGATATTAACTGAACTTTAACATAACCCCTTGGAGTGCCTTATTGCTATTATAGTAATAGGTATTTTATTTACTTAGTATGTTTTATTGACCAGGTAAGCACAGTAGACACTTTTGTGCCTATTTTCAGATACAACTTGGGCGCTTACTCCGTAAGTACATATCCAAAGATATAGATAGGACAGAATGAATGCAATGTGAGCGGCAACGATACAGGTGCAGCTTCAGATGATCAACCAGCACAAAACAGAGAGCAGCGTAATCATACCCTGAATAGGATTTAATTAGACTCTACATATATATTTACCCTATATTAACCTAGACCTTATAGACTGTTTACAGCCAGTCAGAAAGCTCCATTTTGCCAACCCTTTTATAATTATTCTTGTGAGGAATGCAGCTTGCTGGAAGCTCAGCGGCCTAACCGCCTTAATCCCTTCAGATCTCGGAAGCTAAGCAGGGTAAGGTCTACTCTGTATTTGGATGGGAGAGCTCCGGACAAACACCAAGGGCTGCAGGAAGGGGGTATTGGTAGTCGCAGAGGCACCATATCCATCATCAAGTAGCCATACTGATGCCCTAGTACAGTGTTGGTGGCTGCTGTGCTGTAATGATATGCTGTCCTTCAGATAAGACGTTAAACTGCAGTCCCATCTGCATGTTCTGGTGGTTGTTAAACATCCCATGGTTCTTCTCAACAAGTAGGGGGGAATATAAGTTGCTCAGCTGTAACCGTAGATTACTAAGCTGTAACCATACATCTTCTTGGACCTTATCTTCATCATTGATTCACACTGACTGGTTCTGAGCCAGAGGCACTAGGACCCCTCAGGAGCCAAAAGGGTTGGCGCTGAGATAGGCTACATGTGTGTGTGGCACCGCAAGATTAGCCCATGCTGCATAGCCTGTCTAGGCAACGGCCCTCAGCCACCTCGGTTCCTTTTTTCCCGCCATTGAGTGCGATTCAATGATGATGTCGCTCGCCTGTCTGGAGTCAGATCTTTACATCTGTACAACAGTGGCGTTCAATTCATTCCATTTTTAGTATTCTAAGCCAGTGTTTATTATTTTTGAATCAGTTTAGTTTAAGAGAAAAAAAATTCTTGTCAGTTTCTTTCAGCTCTACTGAACAACCTGTTGACTGTGGGTAGCGAGGGTGACAGTAGGGAGCCTCTTCAGGCATACTGCTCCGGTAGCGGGGCCATGTCAGTCCACTTCCTTCACTGAGGGAGTGTTCTGATGATGGGCTGTCCTGTGTTTGTACGGGAAGACAGCCCTCCTGTAAACACTAAAAGAAGCAGACCCATTCTCGATCCAGGTCAAGGACCCAGCACCATTCACCTCGAGTTCTTCCTTTTCCCTCCAGAAGGGGAAGAAGTCGCCATCTCGTAGATCTGCTGTGAGTTCTTTGAAGTCCGAGTGCAGGAGGCTTTCCCCAGCGCCATCAGAATCCCCAGCGACTGCTCTCAACCATTCTAGGTCTCTGGCCCAGAGCCCCTCACTGTCCTCTTGTGGGGATTCCAGTGGGCAGTTTCACCATTGGGCAGCTTTTATGGAACAGTGGGTACACTGTCTGGCTGGTTTGCCCTTTCCTGCAGAACCGATGCCAGGCTCTCTGGTGACACAGTCGGGGTTTTCAAACCAGGTAGAGCGTTGAGTTTGCCAGTGGATCCTGATCCTTTGTTGGTGACCACGCTGCTGATGCTGGTTCCATTGGCCATACCTCTGGCACTGGAACACTTCAGGGACCAGCCTAGATACCTTTGCTAGTCACTTCTGTGCTGGCTGGACCTTCTCCGCAGGTGGTGCTGGGTTAGATGCCAAATTCCAGCCTCATGGGGCCTGTTCCAGCACTGCATCTGGCTGTGCTCCCAGGAATGCCTGTGACGCTGGGGGCTTCCTCAGTGCCTCACTCAGGTTCTGTGGTGACTCTGGCTTCACTGGGGTCGGTGCCAGTGCCAGGTACCTAGGTTCTTGCGCCGGTTCTGGCAGACTGGCTGTTTTGGTCCTGGTGCCGTATCCAGCACTGGCTCCTGTTGGGCCAGTGCCCAGTCTGGTGCCGGTTCCTCTGCCAGTGTTTCCTATCTTTCTGACTCCTCGGCCTGAGCTAAGTGTTTCTAGGTCCACTCCACTCCCAACTCCCCTTTCCAGAGAGGAGTTGGAAGGCGATGAGTCTGACCCCGACCTCATTATTTCGGAGGGCAGTGACGATGTCTCATTTTATAGCCTGGTTAATTTTACTCCAGATGTTCCTCCTGTTCCTCAGGAGGACCTTTCTTTCCAGGTCTTGCTTCGCAATATGCATGCAACCCTTGCTCTCGAGACTTCTGCCCTAGATTTGGGTAAGCAGTTGCATCTGGAATGGCTTCATGTTACCAATATTCTGGTGAACCTTACACCTCCTATTCCACCTGCTTTTGAGACCCTATCAGAGGCAGCATGGGCTAGGCCTGCTTCCATCCCCCTGTCTCCAAGCAGATAGTCCGTATGTATACTGTCCCTAAAGACCGCCATATTCTGGCTTCTCAGCCTATTGCTGATAAAATTCTCATTCTGGCTTATAACGACAAGGCTGTCCCTCCCCAAGAAGTTACGGCACATCCCATCAATAAGCAATCTCATAAAGATTGTTATGATGGGAAAGACTGCCTTCGCTGCAGTCACCTTGAGTATGTGAATCGCTAGTTATCAAGGGCACTTCTCCCAGTACGAGTATGTCCTTTTAACCTCTCTCAAGTCTCTTGCAGAGACATTGCCAGAATCAGACACTAAGCAGAAAATCTTTGAGCCTGTTACCCATGGAATAGAGTACAGTAGTCATCAGTTGAAGGCAACTATGGATGCATATGACCCTGTTTCCCATTCAGCTGCCACTGGTATTTGCATTAGAAGGCACTCTTGGCTTTGGACGTTGGGATTCTCTAATGACACCCAGCAGCAAGTCTTGCGTGTTCCTTTCGATAGCTCTTATTTGTTTGGCTAGCAGATGGACCAGTCCCCTGAAGTCACTCAGAAGACTAGGACAGCCATCAAGACTTTTACCCTCAGTGGAAATCCATCATCACAGACACGTGGGTTTTATGGATCATCAGAGAGGGATACCTACTGAACTTCTCAGAAATACCTCTGGATTATCCTCCCAGAAAGCAGCACCCCCTCCTTGCCACGAAGATTGTGGGCCTCTTGAGCAGTAGGGCAATGGCAGTAGTGCCAGTAGCAGAGTACAACACAGGCTTCTACTCCTATTACTTCCTTGTTCCAAACAAGTCGTGGGTGGTGGGCATGTGCTCCATTCTTGACCTCAGAAACCTGAACAAAATTATGCACTGAGAGAAGTTCAGGATAGTCTTCCTTGGTACCCTACTGCTGCTTCTCATGTCCCAGGATTGCTTTTCCACTCTGGACATGCAAGGTGCTTACCAACATATTCCGATCCATCCCAGCCACCACAAATTCCTCCGCTTTGTGGCTCTGGGACATTACCAAATCCAAGTCCTGCCCTTTGGGGTATCCTTGGCACCTTGAGTCTTTACAAAGTGCTTTGCGGTTCTCGTGTCACATCTTCGAAAACTTGGACTCCAGGTCTTCCTCTACCTGGATGACTGGCTACTTGCCAGCATGTCTGAACAAGAAACAGAGCAAGCAGTAACTACAGCAGTTCGGTTCATGACCTCAATAGGGATTCTGCTCAATCTAGAGAAGTCGCAGCTTCGACCTTTTCAACAGCTCCTCTTCATCGGGGCCCACCTGGATGTGTCCAAGGGGAGGGCCTTTCTCCTGAATGACAGAAGCAAAGCCATCATTCAGATGGCACATTTCATTATGGAGAACTAGCCCATGTGGGCTCACTCCATGCAGAGAATGCTAGGCTTCATAGCCCCTTCTGTCTTTACAGTCCCTCTAGCATGTCTGCACATGACAATTCAGTGGATGCTCGGCACACAGTGGTCTCCAGTAACACATCCTCACTCTTACCCCATCAAAGTGACATTGCCTTTGCTCTGATCACTTGAATGGTGGACACAAGAGGACCATCTCCTCCAAGATGTCCGCTTCTCGCACCCAGAACTTCAGGTGATCCTAACCACAGATGCAGCTCTGGTGGGATGGGGAGCCCATTGTCAGGGTCCCCACACTCTGGGAGTTTGGGGCCCTACAGAATCCCATCTCCACATCAGTGTTTTAGAGATGGGAGCAGTCCTGTATGCCTTTGGGGCGCTGGTGGACTTTGTCCGCAGCAAGGCGATCCTCCTTCAGACAGACATCAAATCAGTCATGTATTACATCAACAAGTAGTGGGGAGCACACTTTTACTCTCTTTGCAGGGAAGCAGTGAGAGTCTGGAATAGGGTGCTGTGACCCTAGCAATTTACTTGCTCGGGGCTCACAACAGTCTGGCAGATGAGTTTAGTTGGACAGAAGGATATCCTCACAAGGGGTCCTTGGCATCAGACATCATGCAGTCTCTCTTTTCTGAGTGGGGAACCCCAGAGGTGGACCTTTTTGCTTCCCCACTCGGTGCCAAACTGCCTTGATTCTGCTCCAGAAATCCAGAACCTGGTGTTCTCTGTTAGGATGCATTTAGGCTGTGGTAGACAAATCACTTTCTGTACGCACTTCCTCCCACTCTCTTGCACAGAGGGTACTGCTCAAGCCAGAGGCACAGGGGAGCAACATGATTCTGCTCATCCTGTGCTGGCCTCAGTAGATATGGTTTCCACTGCTCAGCAGTTTGTCAATTGTCCCTCCAAGGCCACAACCCCTGAGAACAGACAACCTGATGCATGGGTCCCTGGTTCATCCCAGCTTGCATTGCCTTCATCTCCATGCCTGGCTCCTGAAGAGATGGAAGTGAGCGGGTACATGATCTCTCAGAGAGACTCTGAGATTCTCCTGGCTGCTAACAAGCCTTCTGCCAGAAAGACTTACACAGCCAAATGGAGATGCTTTTCTGAGTTGTGCTCCAAATCTCATATGGATCCATTCCAGTGCCCACCAGATAAGGTTTTGGAGTATTTGCTGGACCTTTCTGATGCATGGTTACAATACTCTTCGGTCAGGGTCCATTTATACACTGTTGGCTTACCACAAGCCAGTTCAGAAACTCACTCTAGCTCAACTGCCTCTTTTTAAGAGGTTCTTGAAAGGTGTTTTGCACACAAGGCATGTCAGGAAACCTGTCGCTTGCCTGGGACCTCAACTTCGTGTTGGATATGCTTACCCGTAAGCTGTTTGAACCCCTAGCTGCATTTAACCTCAAATTTCTGACTTAGAAAACTGCATTTTTGGTGGCCAACACCTCTGCCCCCCAGGGTCTCTGAAATACATGCTTTGGTCACAGATCCACTGTGAATTGTCTTCCATAAAGACAAGGTGGTTGCCAGCCCAGTGGCACTGAGGGTTGAGGTGCTGGATGCCACACCTCACGCCATGCTGATGACCCGAGTTCGGGAACGGACTCTGGCTGCCAGGGGTTGGCTTGGGAGGGAGAAGATTGAGCGTCCAGAGGACAGTGTTCCTTTCCCAGGTTGGGTTGTGGGTTTCGCTTAGCACTTGAGCGGCCCCCGATTTAGTTAGATGGTCTTACAGGTGCTGGTGCAGTAAGGGGTGGACCAGCGACGGTGTAGCGTGCCTGCTTGAACATCGTGCATGTCGCACTCAGGGCGGGGGGCAAGAACACAGGAAAGACCCTGACCACTGGTAGGCGATGGTGGGACCAGGGACTGACCTCCAAGCCCATTGCCATTGCCGTGTCCGCAGTCCACCTTCGGTGCTCCCCTCATTCTGTGGCAACCTGTCCAGATTTCAGAAAGGTCACCAGGAAGGAGTCGGTGGGGCTTAGATCCGGGGTGCTGGGGTACCAGGAGAGCAAGGAAGGAGTGGCCATGGACTGAAGGGTGAGACTGGGACTTCAGGCGGGCAGGACAAGGTCGGCTGTGTGTCCCCACCAGAGAGTCCAGGGGTCAGAGAGAGAGAGAGGAGGCACATAAAGAGAATTGGGGGGGGGGGGGGAAACGGTTCTCTGCATGCACCCCAAGTTTCTGCCTAAGGTGGTGTTGAAGATCCATTTGAACCAGCCTTTGGTGCTGCCCACTTACTTTCCCAACTTCCAGAGCAAGGGGAGCTTACCCTGCATTCTCTGGATGTAAAGAGAACCCTCAGATTCTACCTCAACAGAATTTAGGAGTCTTGGCAATCCAAGCAGCTCTTCGTCTCCTTCAATCCCAACAGACTGGGTCAGCCAGTTACGATCAAATGCATTTTCTTGTGGATCGTAGCTTGTCTTCCCCAGTGTTACTCCATGGCACAGGTCAAGTTGGAAGGCCAGGTTTGTGCCCGCTCCACTAGAGCAGTGGCCACTTCTTGGCAGAGACTGTCTCTGTTCCCATTGCTGATATCTGCGGAGCTGCTACATGGTGCACAGTGCACACTTTCATCAAGCACTATGGGCTGGATGTCCATGCCAGGCAGCATGCCTCCTTTGGCAGGAGAATCCCAATGAACTCTTGTCCTGAGTGAGCTCTGGTTCCTACCGCCCTGCCAGGGGGAAGTTTTTCTGGGCTTGGTACTGAAACCTATCTTTATGAATCATGGTGAAGATATGGTCAAGGAAGATATGAAAATTACGTACTCACCGTAATTGTTGATCTTCTTGAATCATCTTCTCCACTGATTCACATGCCCATTCACCATCCCCCAGGCTCATGTTTCTGCTTATCTTCACTTCCCCTGGCTTTGGTTTGGGCTATGAAGACATGACTGTCTTGTTTTTACCCTTTTTATATGAGTCACAAGGGCTATCTAATGCCTTTTTAGGTTAGATGTTCTAACTTGGTTAGGTTACACTGCACCTCCTCGGTAAAAAAGGTATGGAGGCATTTGAGGGCCATTGCTGAAATAGGCTGTACAACACAAGCTAATCTCCCTGTGCCGTACATGCACACAGCCTGTCTCCGCGCCAGCCTTTCTGAAGGTTTTTGGCTTCCACGGGGTCCTAGCGCCTCTGGCTCAGAACCCATCATTGGTGAAGATGGTCCAAGAAGATCAACAATTACAGTGAGTACATAATTTTCATTTCTAGGAGTGTATACAGTTCGCATCCAGACAACCTAGCTAGCCTCACTTGGAGAGTGGCATGCAAATCCCCGCTTCCATTGTGCAAAGATCTGATGTTACAGAGCGGAGCCAGGGGAGCTCTTGCTCAGGTGTGTGTTTGGGGCGGGGGGGGGGAGTTTAGCTTGAAGACATCCAACAAATCTCTCCATTTCAGTGGAACTGTCAAAGTGTGGATTTGAACTGTATACCACTTCTAGAACTACAGTTACAGGTGAGTAACCTGTATTTCTAGGGACATGGATATGTTGTTCATCCACACTCATTGGCAGGTATCCTTGCCGCTTTAAATCTTGCCGGAAGGTCTTCAAGCTTGCTCCTCCCACCCACCCGGGTGGTATAACTCTCGGCTCCGCCCCATGACGCCAGATCTTCCTTACCGCTTGAGCTCAGGTTCCTCCTAACGCTCTCGTCTTGTGACTGGTTCCTATTCGCTTGCTGGATTTATAAATAAATTTTGCAAAAGACTTCAGTCTTCTATCCTCGCTGCCGCGATGGACAATCGACTCGGATTTCGGAGATGCCCATGCGGCAGAAGATGTCTCGGACGGATCCACACTCACGTGTGTCTACTGCTTAGGCCTTGAGCACGACCCGCAGGCTTGCGACCTGTGCTCATCTTTCTCGGCCTACGTCCTTCAAGACCGTGCTGCCCGATTGCAACTGGGCCGTCCCGAGAAGCGCTTCCTCCGTGAAGTCCAAGGAGGCCCGGGCGGTGTCCGCGGGCGCGGCTCGGGCGGATCAGCTCGAGCGGATGGTCGCCGGCGAGGAGGCAGCGGCGCGGTCAGATCTTCCTCGCCGCTGCATTTATCCCGCCTTCTGGGTTCTTCCACACGGCTTCTTTTAAGGAGCTTTGTCTGTCCCTCTCACCAAAGGAGAAGGGCTTGTGTCTGCTGGACCTTATTCTCGGTCCAAAAAGAGGGACAGGGGTAAGTCCCTCCGTCGACGCTCTTGGGAGCGGGAAAGGTCCCTCTCCCCGGGCCGTCGACCGTCGGCTTCGGTCGACCGCTCGGCTCGCCACTGGCCTCACGGTGTCCCCGTCAGGTCAGTTGACCGAGACTCCCACCGATGAAGTTCGAGATTTTCTCACCCATTGGACGGGCTGTCGCCTTTAGCAGCCGAGATTCCCCTCCCGGTTCCCCGGGGAGTTGAGGATCCTGTGGCTCGCCTTGCCTCCGGTTCCGAGCCCTCGGATGGACCATCCGGCCGGAGGGAGTGCCGGTTCCGCCGACACCTCCCGCACCGACCTCGGAAATTCCGGGACTCGGTCTCGGTCTGGACCTCGCGGTCCAGCCGATCCCACCGCCATAGGCGGTCTCGGTCTCGGCATGATCAAGCGGCGTCGCTGCTGCCCCCTCGCCTCCTCCTGATGAGGGAGGCTTCAGTGAATTACGCCGACGGCACGAGACCTTATGTTGCAACAGTTCCCTGGCCGGGAATAAGCCGACCCCGCCGCCTTCCCCGCCATTAAGTGGTTGTCACCGAACGTCGACACAACCCCTACTTATCCGAGAGCCTATACCCAGGCCGGTTGTTCGCCAAAACCAGTTGCTCCACCGATTCCGTGGAACCTCCGCCTCCACAGCCATCATTGGGGCTCACCAAGGATTCTCGGTCGGCTAAGGGTCTACCCCATCGGCTGTCAGTTACCCTCACTCCCGACCGACCTCGCAGGTGAAGGGTGGCTCAGGCCAGAGGCAGCTCTTGAGGATTCTTCCGAGTCCAAGATGATTCCTCCTTTTCTCCAAGCGACTGGACTTGGAGTCTTCAGGAGGTCAGTCAATGGACGATAGCCTGCGTCCTTCCTAGGACTGCTTCGCTCATCTCGGAGTCTACCGGATGGAGCTCGAACCGCTTTCAAACGGGCCAGGTGTCCCTCACGGAGATTCTGGACCGAGGGATTCTCCGACGGAGGCCTTCCGGTGGCGAGGCCATAGTGGGTCCGCACTGAGCTTTGGCAGCGCCTCCGTTTCCTGCCCTGCGCCTCGCCAGGATGGCCAGGAAGTATGCGTCCCTACCGTTCCTTGTCCGTTTTTCGAACACCCTCTGCTGAAGGGTTGGTTACCGACAGCTGCCGGCGCACGGCAACGCCAGGGATGTGGACAAACCTCCTGACAAGGAGTCCAAGAAATTGACTATGTCGGGCGAAAGTCACGCTACGTCCTCTCTCTCGGCTTCGTCCAGGCCAGTTCGGCCCCTCATGGCACATTTTTCTCATGCCCTGTTGGGCCCCTGGATGAGGTCATCCTCATCTTCCCGCCGATCTGCAGACTACGGTTAAGCAGGTGCGGACCAGGGCAGGGCAGTGGCCAAACAGCAGCTCCAGACTGCTTTGATATAGGGGACTCATGTGCCAGATCGGTGGCGCCGCAGTGGCTATGTAAGGCCGCGGCTTGGCTGAGGATATCCACCTTTACTCGGATACCCAGCACAAGTTGGCGGATGTTCCTTTTGGGACTGACCTCTCGGCCCTGGGGTGGAAGGTCACCTGCAGAGGATCGAGAAGTCCAATGCCACCTTGGACTCGGCTCTTCCGCTCAGAAGGACAAAGGCCGCAAACCACAGCCTAAGCCCTTTCGTCCTTCTGTGCCCCGCGCCCGTGCCCAGCAACGCCAGGGCCAGCAGGCTCGGCCTTGGCATCCCAAACCCAAGCCGCGGCTTCCTCTAACAGGAGGCAAGGAGGAAAGGGCCAGGAGGTCCCTCGGCGGTCCCTCCTCCAAGCCTGCCCAGTTAGCGGGCTGGGGTGTCGCCCTCATCCCGTCACCCTACCCTGGGTCCCCTTGGGAAGGCCCGCACTTCCGTTCCGCCTGGTCCGCTGTTACCACGGACAGGTGGGTCTTGGAGGTGGTGGAAGAGGCCTGCCTCTGAATTCGAGCAGGCACCACCCTTCAGAGCCGCCGCTCGAGGCTTCGGATCCCAGCTCACTGGCGGCTCGTCGAGCCGACATCGCCTCCTCCTCCAGAAGGAGGTGGTAAGAGAGGTGGTGGACCCTCCTTCAGACCCAGGGTTTGTGTCCAGGTACTTCCTGGTTCCAACGGACGGGGCTGGGCCCATTCTCGACTCTACCGACCTAAACAAGTTCCTAAGGTCTCGAACCTTCAGGATGGTCACCTGGCTCAGATAATACCATCCTTGAACGCGGGCGGTGGTTCTGCTCTCTGACTTGCAGGACGCTTCCACGTCCCTATCCGTCCGCTCCCACCAGAGATTCCTTCGCTCGAGCGGAAGGATCCTCTTCGAGTTCCAAGCCATGCCCTTCGGCTTGTCTCCAGCTCCCAGGGTCTTCACCAAATGCATGGCTGTGGTGACAGCATTCCTCGTGCGCCGAGGGTCCGTGTACCCTTACCTGGACGACTGGCTGATAGCAGCTCCCTCCAGGAAGGAGGCGGAGTGGTCCAGAGATCTGGCCTCCAGGTCTGCTTCTCAACTGGGCCTCCTTATCAACGAGGCCAAGTCGAACTCGAGCCAAGCAGGTGATTCTATTCATCGGGCGCAGCTCGACTCTCTTCGAGCCAGAGCTGCTCCCGCGGACAGGGCCGAGGTTCTTTCCTCCTTTGCCCGATCATTTCTGGTTGGGCAATTGCGCCTGCCCGGGACTTCCTGCGCCTCCTGGGTCTCATGGCGGCCTGCACCAGCGTGGTCCGTTGGGCTCTGCTGGAATATGCGCCCTTCAGTGGGGACTGGCCAGCCAGTGGTCACAATGCTGCGATCCCTTGGACCAGCTTAGTCGGTGACACAGGGATGTGGAACGCTCTCCAGTGGTGGACCGCTCCAGATCATTTGCAGGAGGGCATCCTGTTCGTCCGCCCGAGCCGACGGTCTCTCTGTCGACCGATGCTCTCTGATGGGTTGGGGTGCCCATCTGGGGAACACCGGGCTCATGGCCTCTGGTCCCCATGGAGTCCCGATGCCACATCAACCTGCTGGAGCTCCGAGCGTCCGCCTAGCTCTCACCGCCTTTGCTCCGTTCCTCCGGGGTCAAGTGGTCCGAGTCTAGATGGACAATACCACGACTATGTACTATCTAAACCGCCAGGGCGGGACGCGCTCCATGCTTCTATGCAAGGAAGCTCTCCGCATTTGGTCACTTGTGCGCAGCCTGGAGGCGGATCTCCTAGCCATTCACGTGGCAGGAGCCTCCAACACCCTGGCCGATGCCCTGAGCCGGATAGGGGCTGCATCCCACGAGTGGTCTCTCCTGCCGGAGGTAGTACAGCATCTGTTCTCCCTTGGGGCACACCTCAGGTGGACCTGTTTGCCTCCGGAGAACGCAGGCTGAGTCTGTTCCATGCCCGCCCTCAGCAGGGCTCGCTGCAGGGGATGCCTTCTCGAGGCAATGGACCCGGCCTCTTTACGCTTTTCCCCATTTCCCTTGATCCACAAGGTGCTTCTCAAGGCGAGAGGACAAGGCGCAGGTGATTCTGATAGCCCCAGACTGGCCTCGCCAGTTCTGGTACCCAGATCTCCTCAGTCTCAGCTCCAGGACTCCGCGGCAGCTTCCAGCTCGCCCGGACCTGCTCTCAGTCAATCAGGGGAAGGTGTTCCATCCGGACCTTCAATCCCTGCACCTGACGGCCTGGTTCCTGAGCTGCCAGAGTTCCAGGCCTTGGGTCTTTCGACGAGGTCCTCAATGTAGTTGAGGCGTCCCGTAAGGGTTGACCAGAAAATGCTATGCCTTCAAATGGAAAGGTTTTCCATTTGGTGTCAGGGCAAGGGCTTGGACCCTTCCTCCTGTTCCTTGGCAAGCATCTTGGACTATTTATGGTCCCTTTCTAGTCAAGGGCTTAGGTCGGCGACCCTAAGGTGCACCTGGCAGCCATCTCTTTACCGGGAGGCGCGGGCGGGGAAGCAGTCAGTGGCGCAGGAGAGGTGGTCTGGCGCACAAGGCCTTGATCACATTTCCCTCCAGTGCGGGAACCCCACCTCCGTGGGATCTACTGCTGGTACTGGCAAAGCTCATGGGCAGCCATTCGAACCTATGCACAGGTGTGCTCTCTCTCACCTGTCGTGGAAGACCGCCTTCTTGGTGGCTATCACGTCAGCCAGAAGGATGGGAGAGCTCCAGGCGCTCCATCGAGTCTCCTTACCTGGTCTTCCACAGGGACAAGGTTGTCCTGCGCCCCAACCCGAAATTCCTTCCGAAGATGGTGTCGGAGTTTCACCTTAACCAGGTGTTGACTCTGCCGGTGTTCTACCCCAATCACACCTCGGAGGCCGAATATAGGCTCCATACTCTGGACCCTAGAGAGGAAACTGCGCTTATTATAAGGAGCGCACGGCTGAAATTGGGAGAGGTTCGCCAGCTGTTTGTCACCCACGCTGAAGCCGCATCTGGCAGACCTGCAGCCAAGCGGACGATAAGCAGGTGGGTAACCTCCTGCATAGATCTGCTATAAGTTGGCGGGCATGGAGCCTCCCAGAGGATAAGAGCTCATTCTACCGCCATACTGCTGCAACGGTGGCTGCTTCCAGGGACGCCCCTATCCAGGAAATCTGCAGGGCTGCTACTGAAGTCAGCAAACACCTTCATTACCCATTACCACATCGACCTTGAGTCACGCCGGGATGCTGGTTTTGGGGCCCTGTTCCTCCAGTCTCTTCCCAAGTAAGTATTGGGTGTGCTCTTGCCTCCCTCCTCCTGAGAGAACTGCTAGAGTCTGTTAAATGAGTGGGATGAACAACATATCCATGTCCCAGAAATACAGGTTACTCACCTTAACAGGAGTTCTAGGAATGGTATGTTGTTCATCCACACGACCCACCTGACCTCCCGGCTCGACGCACAACCTGAGCTTCCAGCGGGCCAGATCTGGCGTCATGGGGCGGAGCCGAGAGTTATACCACCCGGGTGGGTGGGAGGAGCAAGCTTGAAGACCTTCCGGCAAGATTTAAAGCGGCAAGGATACCTGCCAATGAGTGTGGATGAACAACATATACCATTCCTAGAACTCCTGTTACAGGTGAGTAACCTGTATTTCTGGGCTACCCTTTGGCCTAGCAGAGGCATGCCACATTTTCATGTCAGTGATCTGGCTTTGGGAGCTGGGTAGAAACCCAACAATTAGCTTAGCAGACCACTGCAGCCAGTAGCTGTCCCTGCTCTAAGGATTGATGCAGCAGCCTGGTGCCATAGCGGCCCCTTGTAGTGGGCTGGGGAACTTGCTTGTGTGAGGCTGCAAGAGACTGTGTGTGAAGTGAGGGGAGATGGGTGGGTCAGAGCAAAAGGGAGAAAGAACCTGCCCCAGTCAGGATGGAGATTGGTATTCTCAGATCCTATTATCATGGATTCCTCGGGTCCAAATGTGTGTTCTTCGGGGGCAGGTGGGAAGATTGGGCAGACCTCCCAACCTTGCCTTGGGTGGGGTTAAAGAAGGATGCAGCTAATGGCTGACAGAATTCAAAGGTCACTAACTGAATGGAGGACCGGGGTGGGGTTTGGGGGGGTAAAACTTGATTTTAAAACAAACAAAAAAATTAATTTCTGCTGCAGATGACTTCTGCTTAGTGGAAACATGAATTAGAATCCTTTAGAATTCCTTCTGAAACTGAAACGTTTTACAGCTATAAATGCCCCTCTACCTGAAGTAATGTCCTTGCATGGTGTGACTGTTAGCCCGTCCCAGTCTCTGTCGGACCTACAACATTCTGTTTAAATTATTTTTCAATTCTTTAATTTACTATAAAGGCTTTTAAAAAGGGAACTCGTCAGTAAGTCCAGTAACTAAACATATTTTAAAATTTTGTGAAAGATTAGTGTACGGCTGATGGGCAGACTGGATGGGCCTTAGCGGTCCTTATCTGCTGACATAATCCATGCTTCTATCAGGAGCTCTGACTGAAAATATCTGGTCTAGCAGCTTACACCCCCCCACCCCAAAGCAATTGGAAGACGTAACATTTTGTGTTGCAACTTGATCTGTGGTGAATGTACATTTTGCATAGCTATTGATCTGTGTACAGTGTGAATACACTATTTTTAAGCAAAAAAGATGTTCCAGGACTAGAGGGCATGGGATGAAGTTGGAGGAAGGACGATTCAGAGGAAACGTGAGGAAGAATTTCTTCACAGAACGGGTGGTGGACAAGTGGAACACCCTGCCAGAGGAAGTGGTGGGGGCTGAAACAATCACGGGATTTAAGAATGCATGGGATAGACAAAAAGGAATTCTGGAGGTAAGGGGCAACAGACTTCTAGGAAAACATAAAGTGAACTTACAAGCTCAAATGGGCAGACTGGGTGGGCCATAGGCCCTTATCTGCCGACACTGTCTATGTATCTATGTGTATTCTTCTTATGTAGCTCTTCATCTCTCAGTATACATTTTAGTTTTTGAGCTGTGAATACACACTTATGTAGCTATTGATCCGTGAATATGCATTTTCTGTAGCTGTTTATCTTCATACATCTTGGGTTATTGATCTGAATAGGCATTTTACATCTCTGTTACATGTTCATTAAAAGATCAATAATGCGGCAAGATGCATATTCACAGAGCAATAAAAATGAGCATTATTGGTATGTGAGTGTGCATCATACGTTCTTGGTCTGTGAATATACATTTTACATACTTACCGATCTGTGAATGTATATTTATGTTATTGATCTGTGACTAAGCACAACTCATTTGATCTCTGCATTTTCCTCCAGGAGGACACTATGGAAGTGGAGGAGTTCTTGAAAGAAGCTGCAGTTATGAAAGAAATCAAGCATCCCAACCTGGTTCAGTTGTTAGGTAAGTAGAAGTTTGATTTGCTTGTCTTGCTACAAATGGAATAACTCACCACCCTACTAAGGCATCTTTACCTGTCTCAGGTTGGAACAACAGAGGCATACTCCACTTAATTAGATCTCAGGTACCTGTTCCCCACGTCTGTGTCTTAGTTTCTTTTATTTTGGCTTCATAAAGGCACAGAAAGCCGTTGATTCTGGTTCAGAAATGGACCAGGGTAGCTCGGGGTGGGGGTGGGGGTCGGCCAGGTAAGGGAGGATTGAACATCCCAAAGATAACTCCCTACCTCTTGACTGTCACCTGTGGAGGCTGGGTGGCAGCAACAGCGGGAGCAGCCTGACATGGCGGGGCCATCGGCGGATGCTTGTTCACTTAATTGCACAACACTGTCTTGGGGATGAAAAAGCGGAAGGGATCCGCCTCGGACTGCTGAGCTTCCCCTGCAGGTCCCGCTTGACCATATATGGCATTCAGCCCTTAAGGGTGGATAATCAGTAAGGCGATTGGATGGGTTGGTTATGGAGCTTGAGGGGGAGCTGCTGGGATTGAGGGACGGAGGAGCATAAAGAGTGTGTGTGAGTGTGTGTATGTGATATGCGTGGGGAGCCATGTGAAACTTGCCTTATCTATACAAGTGGTGTTAACTGTAGGCAACCTTATGAGTGGCATGAGCCACGAGTAAGGTGTCCAAGGGCAAACACCACAAGTATAGATAAGTCCTGTACCACTCAAGCTCCCCCTGCATATTTCATTTATGCAGTAGGTAAGGAGTTTGCATTCTATTTTTTTCTGTATGGTGTTTTTATTTATTTTTTTGTAATTAGCAAAGCTTTTGGGATTACTTGGTGAAGTAATGCTTGTCCAATTTATTTCTGTACTGTTGCTGTGGTCATTGTTATGGACGCAGTGCCATGACATCAGCACTGATGGGACAGCATGTGAAGTGAATAGTGGAGGCAGTTAGAAAGACTGAAACTTTCTGTCCAGCATGGCAGCTCCACTTAGCGAGGGCACAGTAAGGGAAGCGGAGCATTGCCTGGAAGGGACGTGCTGTGGGATTTATAAAGGGGGGGGACCCAGCTTTTTTATTTTATTTCTGTCATGTCCCATTCGTGAAGTCAACGTTCTTGTGCTCAGTCGCTTTCCGTGAGATGGAGGTTTGTGTGCTCAGTGGAGTGGGGATTGTTGCGAGGATGACACAAGTGAGGAGAGCTATGGAGTCAGAGAGCTGCTTAATAAAACTAGATGGGGCCGGCTCCATGTCACTGAGCGAAGGGGTTTGCTTGGCACACTAGCGAGCCAGGTTCACGGCCCAAGCCCGGATACCAGGAGTGGAGGCCGGCAGGGAGGGGCTTCAGAGTGTCCATTGGATTCTTCCCTCTTGGGGTGGGGGGATGTCAGGCATTGGCACCTGTGGGTGGACTGGGCAACTTGCTAGGGGGGACGTGGTGCCTCAACACGCTCTCCACCCAGGGATGCTGTGCCCACGCAAGGCCGTGAACTGCTGTGGGTGGGGCTGAAAAATGGAAAAGGGGCTCCCCTACCCAGCCTGATGTTGAGTGTCGGCCCCTGCCGCCACGAAGCCCCGAAAACTGCCCGGACCAACTCCACAGCACCCAGGATACGTCGTTCGCCAGTAAGGCACTACCCCCTCGGAAGAGAGGGACCTGCCCGATGAAGAGATATGTCGGGTTACCTGGGGTAGGCTGCAATAGGTGTTGGTGGGTGGCAGTAGGGTCAGGTGGGTGCCAGGGACCTAGGTACTCCGAAGGAGTGGGCAGACGGGAATGCCGAGTGGGTGAAGGATAAAGAGAAAATACAAAAAAAAAAAAAAGCTTTTCTTTTTTTCCTGGGTAGCGGTCTGGAAAGTTAGAGTGCATCATGCTTGACCGCTTGTTGTGCAAACGGGAACCCAAAGTGAGACACTGCCGTCGGGTGGTGTGGGTGTGTGTAGTGCTGGCCAGCTGGGGGTGGGTGGTGGGTGACATAGTAACTGTGTACATAAATGAGTGATGACAGTAACTATGTGCATAAATTAAATTTATGTGCATAGTTACTCAGGTAAATGCATTTTATCACAGTCCCAAGTCATACCATCAGATGGAAAAATACCTCCAAGGACACATGCAGGTAGGGATATCATATGCATGGCTTATTAATACTTGCTTTCTGTATGGAATTCAATTAAAACGTACAACTCAGAGCTATTAACCCCATAGGAAAGGTACCAGGACCCTTGTTTTTTTTTTTTCCCCTTGAAATACTTTACCTTAGGAGTACTGGGTTGAAATGATGCACCATTGTGTTTTCATATCACTCTCTACGCAAAAGTGGTAGCGGGTAGGATGCCGGCAATTATAGGCCAGTCAGCCTGACATCAATGGTGGAAATGTGTAATGGAATCACTACTGAAGGAAAGGATAGTGTGGAATAACTTTAATCGAGTGGGTTTCAAGTCCCGAGGCAGCATGGGTTGGGGGGGTCATGTCAAACGAATCTGATAGATTTCTTTGAGTGGGTCACCAAGGAATTAGATTAAGGTATAACACAGGATGTGATCTGCCTAAATTTCAGTGCAGCTTTTGACACCATTCCACATAGACTAGTAAGCAAGCGGGTAGCTTAGGAATGTGTTCATAGATGGTATACTGCATAGGAAATTGGTTAGGGGATAGGTGACACAGAGAGTGGTTGCAAATTGAGCTTACTCCAAGGAGGGGATGGTGACCAGTGGGGTGCCTCAGGGATCAGTGCTGGGACAGGTCCTCTTCTTTCTTTTTTTTTTTTTTTTAACTATTTTTCTGCACTGACCTGAGGAACTTTCTTGGGCTTCCTCCAGTACCCCCAGCTCTACGTGAGAGGCCTCAGTTTCCTGGCACCAGCCCGGCCATCTCCCTGGTTCTGAGCCCTCCGAGGTAGGACCGCCCTATCCACCCAGGGCGCCCTATCTTGAATTCAGGACTTGGCCTAGGAGAGGAGGGCAACCAGTGGTGGAGTGTGGCTGAGTGGGTGGAGGTGCCATTGCCTATCCCCGAGTCGGGGATTTTCTCTGTATAGGTTTTCCTCCAGGAGTGCAGCGTGCAGTGACGTCCACGCAAGGCTGCCTGCTGATGTCTGCCGCAGTCCCGCCCCATCATTCTGGCTGGTGATCCTGCTATACCCCCGCTCTCCATCGAGGGTCGCGAGGACACCGAGCAACCCCTGGATCCCTCCCCAGGGAGTGGAGAGCTGTCCTCCGGATGCTCAATCCTCTCCCTCCCCTGCCAACTCCCGGCTCTATGAGTCCATCCCCAAACACGGGTCGCCGGCGTGGCGCGACTTGTGGTATCCAGCGCCTCAACCCCAGCGCCACCGGTCCGGCACAGGTCCTCTTTAATGTCTTTTTTTTTTTTTTTTATAAGTGACATTGCAGAGGAGCTGAAGGGGAAGGTCTGCCTCTTTGGGGACAGTACAGAAATCTGCAGTAGGATGGATACTCTGGGGGGAAAGGATGGAAAGGATGATCAGATGTCTGAGAAATCTCAAGTGGTCAAGGGTATGGTAGCTGGGTTTCAGTGCAAAAAAAATGCTCTTTGGACACAGAAACCCAGTGGTGGAGTGTAAAATGGGTGGAATATTATTGACGACCACTAAACAGGAGATCAACCTATGGGTAATCATATCTGATGACCTAAAGGTGGCCAGGCAGTGCAACAAGGCAGTTGGGAGGGCAAGTGTAATGCTGGGGTGCATAGGGAGGGGTAGCAGTAGTAGAAAGGAGGGAGGTGGTGTTACCTCTGTATAGATCACTGGTAAGACCCAACCTTGAATACTGTGTCCAGGTCTGGAGACCACTTCTCCGAAAGGACATGGGCAGAGTGGAGGCCGTCCAGAGGAGGGCAACTAAAATGGTGCAGGATCTGCATCAAAAGTCCTACAAGGAGAGATTAAAGGTACTTGATAGGTATATCATGGAACAAAGGAGGGAGGAGGGGATATGATGGATACCTTTAAATACCTCATGGGGGTAAATAAGGTACAAGAGGAAAGTAATTTTCAGGAAAAAAAGGTGCTGAACAAGGGGACACGCTATGAAGCTGGGGGGTAGATTCAGATGAGATTTGAGGAAGTATTTCTTCACAGAAGGAGTGGGAAATTCCTGGAACAGCCTACCAGTGGAGGTGGTGGGGGGCAAAAAGAGTGGGGGGTTTCAAGAATGCCTGGGATAGGCATATGGGACACTTAGTGGAAAGGAAGTGGGGGGGGGGGAGAGAAAGAGCCAGAGATCAAATAGGGTCTGCGGTGATACTATAGGTAGGGAAAAATGGTCCGACTGCATGGGCCAAACGGTCCATATCTGCAGGCAAATGCTACGTTTCTATGTTTAGCTTGCATTCCTGTAGAAACATTTTCATTGTACATTTATTGGAGAGCTGAGAAACACTTATGGTTATACGAGTGTCTTCTTGCACATTCTTGGAGTGAACAGAGATTGGCAGTTCGGCCACCCTAAGGTTACACAAGGGGACACTAATCGTGTGCCTCAGTGCTCCAGGAAATCTGGTTTATTATATTTTTGTTAATAAAAGTAAGTTTCTACTTTTTTTAAATGAGAAAAGACCCCGTCATTCTGTACATTTCACTTTTTTATATCATGCTCTAGAGGCCCTCTTGTGGTTACAAGAAGGCATTACGTGCAAAGTAATCACCACTCCTAATAGGCTACATTATTTCAATGATGAGATTTATAATAAAGCATTTTCCAGCAGTAAAACTCCTAAAATTGTTTCTGGGCCCCACAAAAAATTGCAAAGTGGAGGGGGTTTGTCCCAGACCCTTTTGTCTTTAAATCTTGTTTGGTTTCTGTCACTCCAGGTTGTTATTCCCTTGTAATGAACTCTGTTCAGCGCAATATTTTTACCATTGTGATCTGTTTGTTTTTCATCTGCATAGGGTTGAGCACGTTTCTGCTGACCTAAACTCTCGTGGAATACCGCATGCCCTTTTGTTTTATGTACGCTCAGAGCAAAATAAACAAAAGCCTTAACAAAAAAAAAAAACACTAATATATTGCGTAACTTGGCTCTCCTCCTTCAGGGGTGTGCACGCGGGAGCCCCCCTTTTACATCATCACCGAGTTCATGACCCACGGGAACCTGCTGGACTACCTGCGAGAGTGTAACCGTGAGGAGGTTAATGCAGTCGTGCTGCTTTACATGGCCACCCAGATCTCATCAGCCATGGAGTACCTGGAGAAGAAGAACTTCATCCACAGGTAATGAGTGAAACAGACAGAAGTGGCTCTTAGATAGTACCTGTGTTACATGCAGTGCCTTGACGCACTTAATAGAGCAGTGAACGAGTTGCATGACAGGTAATTATTGGTGCAACTTTAGCCACTGCTATGCATTTGAAACATAACTTGCTATGAGAAAGAAATATGCCTCGACTAGGAATTAAACTCTGACCCCTGGAATTCTCTTGGTACTCTACCAGCTGAGCTATAAGGTCATCTGGCTGGCCTGAACTTCCCGTAGTCACTTTTTCTCAGTCTGAAAATCTGTAATGTAACTGCAACTATAAAATGGGTAAGAGATCAGAGACCTCTGATTGGTCAGATGCAATCACATGACCATGGTATTCCAGCCCAACAGTACAGGTCAGAAATACAGTACTTAACTTTCTGAACCTCATTACTCAGTTTTTAAAATGAAAACCGAAGGAACCATTTTATGATTGCAATAAAGCAGTCCAGTGTGTGTGTGTATGTGTGTGTATGTGATTGTGGAATAACTGCACTTT
Organism: Neoceratodus forsteri; assembly: GCA_016271365.2. Taxonomy (NCBI): domain Eukaryota; kingdom Metazoa; phylum Chordata; order Ceratodontiformes; family Ceratodontidae; genus Neoceratodus; species Neoceratodus forsteri. The sequence goes on from JADMNL010000022.1 coordinate 496,589,589, forward strand.
GGACCCAGAGGTCATGGAGAATTACCTTCCAGTCTCTATTTATTTATTTATTTAACTTTTGGATTAACACCTTTGAGCCAGTGGGTCTTTTACATAGGTTCCACGTCGAGAGACAAAAGCAGACAATTATCAATACAGATAACATTGGGCAAAACCAGTACAAGTAGGGAAGCACAGGCAAGTACAGTGCAGGTATTCAGAGAGGTAATATGAACAGCACTGGTGGGACATTTGGTAAAGCCTCATAAAGTACGCATGCAAAGCAAGCAGTACACGTAAAAACAGAGAAGGAATTTGAAATTTGGTAAACCAATACCATGTGGTTATCTGCAGTGGAAGTAGTGGAGTCAGGGTCACTTAGCAGGCGAGTATCAAGGAAGAGAGATGAGGGGGTGCGGATTGCACAGTGAGGGGTAACGGTCGGAGAGGGGGAGAGAGATTAGTATGGGGCGGTGCAGCCAGAGGCTTTGCCTAAAGGAAAAGGGGGGATGAGGCGAGAGGCAACAACTGCGGAGCATGCCAGCAGGGGAGATTGTCTGGCCAGGACTGCTTATTGGGGTAGCGGTATAAGTTCCAAATTAAAGTTGGCAGAGGGTTGGCAGGGGAGATTAGAGAGCAAGAAAGGGCAGTTTAGCAGTCTCTTAACCTTCCCTTTCTGGGAAAGGTTGTCGCGCTGCAGCTTGAGGCGCACCTGCAACCTTTGACATCTTTGAGCCTCTCCAGTCTGGATTTAGGTCCAGTCATAGCACTGAAACTGCGCTTGTGCAGGTGCATAATGACTTGCTCAGGGCGAGAGATTGGGGGGATCAGTCAGTTCTCATCATCTTGGATCACTCAGCAGCATTTGATACTGTGGACCATGGGCTTCGTTGGCTCGGCTTAGGGAGTATGCTTGGCACACTGGCAAGGTCATCAGCTGGTTTGTGTCCTATCTCAGAGGCAGAACCCAGAGGGTGGTGTTAGGGGGATTCTGCTCGCACCTGGTGGTTCTGGCCTGTGGTGTACCCCAAGGCTCCATACTATCACCCCTATTGTTCGCAGTCTATATGTTGCCCCTGGGTAAGGTCATTAGGAAATATGGGCTTGAGTTTCACTGCTATGCAGATGATACCCAGCTCTGTATGTTCTTTGCACTGGGGACGGTAGGAGCGGTGGAAGTGTTTAACAGATGCCTGACCGAGATCCAGGACTAGACGTCATCAAACTGGCTGAGGCTAACCCTGAGAAAACTGAAGTCGTAGTGATTGAGCGGGGCCATAGGGGGGACTTAATGACCACTGGAAGAGGGACCAGACTTCGGCTTGGTCCCTCTAGGCTTGTAGCCACTACTAAGGTGAAAAATCTCGGTGTCATTCTGGATGAGGTGCTGACAATAGAGGCTCAACTGTTGGAAGTAGTCCAGAATGCCGTTTTCCTTCTTCAGAATATCAGCCAGATTAGGTCCCATATCCTACCTGGTGACCTGGTCACACTGGTACATGTGTTTGTGACCTCTAGACTTGACTTTTGTAATGCTCTCTACCTTGGAGTCAGTGGAGGGTACGCTGCAGCTGCTGCAGAATGCAGCAGCCCGGTTATTAACAGGCCTTCAAAGGTCATGCCACATTTCAGCGGTGCTGCGTGATCTGCTCTGACTGCTGGTTAAATGGTGTATCTCTTTTTAAACTGTGTCTTTTGGCCTATAAGGCCCTACACGGACTGGGCCCTGGCTGAATTCCTACATTCTTATAAGCCCTCTCGCCTGCTCTGCTGAAGGGGGGCCTCTTGGTAGTACCAAGATCAAGGTTTAAGATATGGCAGGACAGGGCATTTGAAGTGACGGACCCGGTCTTCTGGAACTCCCTGCCCAGTGCTTAGAAGTGGGTCCTGAAAACGTACTTATTTCAGCAGGCATTCAGGGTAGTTGCTTAACATCTGGTACCCTTTCAATTATTTTTTTTATTAGGTTTTATATGATGCATTTAATATGCTACATATTTAATTCTATTTAAATTAGGCCCCACTGTATGTAATGGTGCCCTGAGCTTCTGGGGAAGGGTGCCACAAACAAACAAAAAAAAAAAATAGTACTACTACTGCTACTACTTCTGTTCGGTTGTGTAAAGTTTTGGGATTGCCTCACTTCCCGGGTGTGCCATTATCCCACAAGGCATGCCTTATTGCTGAAATATTAGTGATGTAGTGAGTGTAAGCAGAGAAACATTGCAGCTGAAGAACGAAATCCCCTCAATAGTCATGGCGGCTGTAGAACTGGTCATACTGAGAGATGGAATGTTGATATGGATATGGGAGTTATTCCAGGCTTTATTTGTTATTCTTTCATGTACTCATTTTTAATGTGCGTATTAGTGCCAGGGAAAGGTGCCTGGTTGACCCCAGTGGAGGCTAAAGCCCTTAAAGGGGAATGTGCAGATGCCGTATGCTAATAGATAGGCATCTAGTGTGGTCCACTTTAAAAAGTTTGCGTACATTTTTTTTTTCCTTCTTTCTTTCTGCTCCTGCTGCTGGCCCCCTTCTGTCCACCCCCATTACCATCACCCCGGTGTCCACTGGACTTAACTCGTGCACAGACGAGGTGCCAGCTAGCCGGGTGTGGAGCCTGCGAGGGGCCGGGCTTCATCCTGCCAGCCAACGTCTTTTCTCCTCCATTTTTTCCCCTGTTCCCCGAGCGTGGCGTGGCAGTGTGCAGTGATGCCAGTGGCCGAGCCACGCACGCTTACATATGCGGCACAACGGGCATCTACCCCGCATCCGCCCCCTATGTATGGACCCACTGTGCCAACCCCAGTCACCGCTAGGGGGTCAGGCAGGCAGCAGACTCCGTTCTCACCCCTCCCTGGGAGAGGAGAGCTGTCCTTAGGACACTCGATCCTTAAACGACCCCTGGCGGCCCTCTCACATGGTTTGCTAGCTGGGCAGGAGGTAAGGCATGATGCCTCAGCACTCCATGCCACTGGGCCAGCAAGCAGTTTGCATAATAACATAATTCTGGACACTAACTTGGTCTATAATGTATGTTTATATCTGGTTATCCTGCTAACTCCTGCCTGCCATGTGACTCCCAGGAAGGGAACCCTACTGCTTAGCCTCTGATGTGAACCAAGCCGGAGGGGTCATCTTTGTGTCAGCATATGTCTTTTCATCACAGAACTGCTGACAACTCTAGGAAAGCTTGGTAAAACATAATGTTTAGAGACAATTTTCTTGTATTTCATATATATTCTAAAGATTGCTCCTCCACCATATTTTACAAAAAATGTTCTTTTCTTCCCGGTCTTGAATTCATCTTCCTGTTCTCCCCCCAGTCTGATCAGCCGCCTTATCTGGGACTTGCCGTATTCTGATGTGTGCCACAGGGCTGCCTGGAAGGGCCCACTTTTCAGTGCGGAGCCTGGGGGGGAGGGGGTCGGACCAGGATCCGGCTTCAGCCAGGGTCTTTTTCCTTCCATTTTCTCCATGTGCATGCAGTGATGTAATGTGCATGCTCCACCTTAGAGGAGACACCCCTAGTGTGGCTTGCGGACCCTTTCCCCATGTCTGCTGCCCTGTTGTGCTGCCACTCAGATCCCTCCAGGTGGCAGCTGACCAGTGGAATTAAAGTTGCCCCCCCCGAGGGAGGATAGCTGTCCTAGAGACCTCAATCCTCCCACTCCTGGCTGGCCCCTGAGCGACCCATTCCTGTTCCTGAAGCCAAATGGGTATTGTGGCAGGTGGTTTGACAACCAGTGCCTCATCACACCATGTCACTGTACCGGCCACCTAATTTATTTCTGAGGAATTGTGCTCCAAAACAGGATCCTTTAGCCCTTAAAGTTCATCTGCTGTTATGACTTAATTCCTCACATAAAGTCCTAATCCTCTGTGTGACATCAGTCTGCTATGGGAATACGTTGGGCCAGTAAATGGTTTAATTGGGACCAGAGGTGTGTGAAACTGGGAACTTTGTTTTGCACAGTTTCCCAACGTCGTGAATGGAAAGTGCCGCTTAACATAGTACTTCATGTAGCGTAATGCCTACTTCACTGAACACAGTAGCACGTCACTCGTCAAGTACTATGCAAAGTTGCATGACTTTTCAGTTTTTTAACTAACAAAAAAAAAACAAACTTATAAAACCACCTCTGTGTCATGTAGCAAGTCACATGTAGTTATTTATAATCTCCCCACCTGTCTCCCAGGTAGGACCCCACTTCCTGCCTTTCTCTGTATCCAGCAAAGTTTAATAATTCTTACAAAATGGGTAGATGAACTTAAGACAATATAATTATTTTCATTGGTTAAAAGCAGTCACCTGGTCATGGATCCAAAAGCCAAAATGGTGCCACTTCCTAATGGCTGAGACACGCCCCTGCGCGCGCACATTCAGGGCTAGAAATAATGGGCTGGAGGGTACATTTCCTCCAGAAATGCATGTGGTGCAGATTACATTTCTGGGGCACAATGATACATTTCCACATTGAAAATAATATTGTTTTAGAAAACATAGAAAAGCGATGCAGGAACACAAATCTGTTCTCTTCCTCAGAGGAACTGCTTGACAGGTCATGTTGTTCAGACAAGACATTTTGCCCCTCATTAATTTTTTTTGTGACACACAAACACAAAAAAAATAACAGGGCAACACCTATCAAGCAGTTCCTCTGAGGGAAAGAGTGAAGGGGAAGCTTGACTTGTATTCCTGCACCACGCTACTGTGTTTTCTAAAACAATAATGTTTTCTATGTGGAAATGTATCATTGTATCCCGGATGTTCAGGCAGTACTTTTACCCTGCTTTGTTTTCTGCAGGGCCTTTGTTCTGTTTTCCCCCCAAACTTAGCCACAGGACTTTTGCCCATACACTCTGCCAACAACTTTGTTCTTAAACCTTCAGGCAGGACGTTTTTTTTTTTTTTTTTTTTTTTTTTTTTTGTGTTAAGCAGGACTTTTACCCCTGCTTTATTTTTGCACAGTTGCCCCCCATTGTGCCACAGGTCTAAGGACTACACACACACACACACACACACACACACACACACACACACACACTGTGCCAACTAGTAAGCCTTTAGACAGGACATTTTTGCCCCAAATTGTTTTTTTGTTTTTTTTTGTAACAAGACATGCCACTGACAGAATTTGTTCCCCTAGGCTCAGTCTCTTCCTAACATATGCTGAAACTATACATTTTTCCCGATCTCTTTCCCTACCTCTACCTAGTTGTTTTTTCCCCTGCGATTACTTTGTGTCCCCTCAAAAAATAAAAGCAGTGCCGGTCCCTAAAAGTGTTCCCCACCCCACCCCCGTGCCCGAGTTTTTTTTCCCTACACGATCCACAAATTTAGTGGAACACAATTAAATCAATTAATTTTATCAAGCATTTTACTATAAGTCTGCAGAGTGCACTACTGAGATCCTTCTTCACAGACTACCAACTAACTGCTTCTTCACCCCTCTGTCAGCACAGCAAGGAAGGATCACAACCGGCCAACTGGGAGGCATGGTGGGGTCACATGCTTCACTTCTGCATGTGAAGTACCCCATAGCTGGCCGTGGTGCCCGATTCCAACCCACCTCGCAAGACTACAGGAGGACCAGCCCCCGATGCTACGGCCGCAGCAAAGAAGACGCTCCCTGCCCCCAGCCCAAAACGGAGAAAGTAAGAGCCGCACTGTTCCCTCTCGAGAGCGCGCAAAGGATCGCTCTACTCACTACTTTTCTTGGGACTCTGTGACTGTGCAGTCAGCTTGCTGCTCTGTACTGCCACCACGACCGCGCGGTCAAAGGAATTATTAACCACTGCTCAGTTTTCCATTTCCAGACAGAAATGCAGAAAGGCAAGCTACATTTCCAACAGTCTTTCTGCATTTCCACGGAAATATGGAAAGCCTATATTTCGAGTTCTGACATTTTGTGATGTCAGTAAATGGAGAGTGTGGGGGCACGTGCTACGGTAATGCACGACCATGGAGATTTTCAAGCGGGAACTTAAGACCCATCTGTGATGTCAAGCTTTTATGACTTGAGGTTTTGTTTTTATTCTGATTTCATGTATGTACTTTTTCTGATTTTATTGTTTCTTTGTACAGCGCCTTGGTGCTTGAAAGGCGCTTAATAAAGTTTTATTATTATTATTGTAGAGTAGCATAGGGCTGTTTTTTTAAAGCAGCAGTGCATGATAGCGGTGAGAATTTTGACCGATAGTTTTTTAATTCTATTATGGATTGCTCCTTCTCTCCTGACTTGTATGATGCCTTTCTTTCCTCAGAATGAGGAAAGAAAAGTATCATACAAGTCAGGAGATAAGGGGCAATCCAAAACAAAATAAAAAACTATAGGTCAGCATTTTCACCACTATCATGCACAGCTGTTTTAAATGCATTTTATTACAATTTAGAATTCCAATTATACCAAATCAAGGCCACCGCTCAACTAACAAGAACCTCGTTAGTCAAGCGGTAGCCTTGATTTGGTATAATTGGAACTTTAAATTGTAATAAAGTGCATTTAAAAATGTCCCTATTCTACTCTGTGGACTGCACCCCCACACTCTCCGTTTACTGACATCACAAAATGTGCCAGCATGGGAATGTGTCTCAGCAATTAGAAAGCAGCACCGTTTTTGCATTCGGCTCCACGGAGCCAAATACGACCCTTCAGATTTTTTTTTTAACAGAGAGATAAATTAAAATCTGTATTGTAGACCACCTAGGGCCAAGTAAGCTTTATCTCTTATCTGTTTGTGGGGTGGCAGCAGTAGGAAAGTAAGCTGCTGTTTAAGGTGTAGGACTTTCAAGTGTGAGGTTCGGATGACAGGACCATGAAGTGAAGCCGAGTGGTTCTGTGTGCCCAAACCTCACAAGACGAATCTTTTATGCCATAAGAAACATCCTTCGGAAGCCCTATTATCATATTATAAATAACTCAGGTTTATCTCCAGCGATTTGTAAATTTAGAGTTGAATTTTTTTTCCTCTAATTTAATTTCGTACTGCTATGCCACCAGCTGCACCACCAAGGTAACTGGAAGCCTGGGACTAAAAGAAGTACCTTACTCTTTTCTCAAATGTACAACCTGGTGCTGCAAAAGATAATTAATTTGTTATTCATTAGGGCAGGCGTGCACATGTGTGGAATATAAAGAGACAGAAAAGAGAGAGAGAAATAATTGCCTTAGGTGGGATTTGAACCCAGGATGCCTGGAATACTGTTGCACTGCGCTATCAGCTGTATCAACAAGGCAATTGTTCTGGTGGTTATTCAGGTGGACATTAAAAATCCCATGGCAGTTCTTGAAAAGAGTAGGGGGATTTCCCTGGTGTCCTGGCCAAATTTCCCCACATTCAGTAAAATATCTGCAACAGCTTAATCTGGTTCTGTATGTCAGTTTGCCTGTATCTTCCACCTCTCCCCTGGGACGAGGCTGAAAATAGGCAGAATTGCCTAGTCCTCCTTTCCCGATCAACAAAAACTAAATAAATAAAGGAACGATCATGGTTCTCCAGATGGTCTAAGAAGAGCTCAAAGAAGTGAAGTGGCAGGGGTCACAGGAGAGTGTATAAAGGTTATTTCATTAAAGCAGCAGTGTATGTTGTTTGAAAATTTTTACCTATACCTTGTTGTTCAATTTTAGATTGCCCCGTCTCCCTTTCTTGCATTATGCCCTTCTTTCCCTCCTTTTATCTGGTTTAGAAGTTTTTTTCATTTTATTTAAATAATAAAAGGTGCTCTGACCGGATTTTCAGCCGTATTCTTGGCTGCTTTTGTACACCTGTTGTTCCATAAGATCAGGGAGCAGTGTCTGCTGCATGTTAGTTCATTTTAGTCACAAGTAAAGTGATATGTTAAACAACGTGTGCTCAAAAACAGCAGAGAGTACTAATAAAAACCTGGTCCAAGTCGTATTAAAAGGAGCCCTCCTTTTTTATATCAAAGGTAAAAAACAAAAAAAGTGCTACGGCAGACTCAAAATGTGGAAAGAATGTCATCCTACAAGAAAGGAGGTAAAGTGCATTCCAAAATAGGATTAAAAATGTTTCAGAGATTGCCGGGCCGCCGACGCAGCAGACTTGGGTGTTGGAGAGCTGGCCAGGGGAGATGGCTCAAGCGTACATGACTGCTCGCCATTTCCTGACGGGGGAGGTGCATGGCCTGGTGTTTGTCGACCTCTGGCGGAGGCTGGAGGCATGGCAACACATTGGGTCCCACTCCATAGTGAGCGCAACAGACGTCTGCTTTAGCCTTGACGTCCCGGATATTGTGCTCCCCAGAAAACCAAGGAAAATGGCGCCTTGGCTGATCGGATGATGGTTGACAGTCTCCCCGCCGTCACAAAGCCCCGGGCCAAACAAGTAGCACTGGCCAGCCCCACCAGTGCCTTCCCCCTTGGAGGGGGGGACCCATCCGATGAAAGGTTATGTCGGGTTACCTGGGGGGGCTGACATATGGGTTGGGGAGGGTGCCAGCATGAGTCTTAGGTGACCCGAAAGAGTGTCTGGCCGGGGAGCGAGGGAGGAGCAAAAAAAAAAAAATCAGAATTTTCACCACTACCATGCAGTGCTGATTTAAATATACACCCCCTCAACACACACACACCGATGAACTGCTAACAGTGCTCTGTAAATTCATGCCTGTTCAGGCTACTTTAATTATTGAAACATGCTACAGGCTCAGATGAAACTTGCACTGGACTTGAAACAATTGCACTCTCTGTAGAAGATTTCCAAATGTTAGCCCCCAAAAAGAAGAGAGTGTAAGCTTGAGTGTGTCATTTTTTGCCAGCCGTGAATGGGAGACTGATCACTGCCTTTCGCAGCTCCTTTTAGCCTGGAGATTGCTGGCCATTCAGCAGCAAGTATCTATGGAATAAAAATGCAGACAGCTTTAAACTTCTTCCTCCCTGACCTTTTGTTGGGCTGTAATTAGCATGCTGCCTTCACACACATTCTTTACCTGTAAAAAATGGCTTCTTAGTGATCTAATGATCGGTTACAGACACTGGCCCCAGCTGATGGGCGCCTGGCAGGATTCTCCCTCTCATTTACTTTCTGAAACCTAAGACACCAGCATTTCCTCACCCCTTAGGTTTGCATCACCAGACATTACACCATGATTTCTTTAGAGATCAGTCCAGAGTCTTGGTAATGAGACGGCTGCTACATCAGGTTTACCCTAACTAGTGAAGTCACATTACAGGCACCTCACTGGCTACATATGCCTCCAAGGAATATCTCTTTCTTCCATTAGTGAGACTATAGAATGTTTTTGTTTATTATTGAGTGTTCTTCCCTTTTTGTCCTGTCCCCCCTCTTCACAGTAGAGGCTGCCATGGCTGTCTTCCCTGTCAAAGCCAGCACTGTTCTTGGATTGGTCTGTGAGACTCTTCCTGAGCAGTACACGTGGCCCCCAGCCAGGAGGACTTAATTGAACCACTGTCTCCAAGGTAGCAGTGCAGTACCTTGCCACTTGGCCCAGCTGGCTCGTTTTAAATTCCTTTAGCAAAACTGCATAATTAATGCTAAATCTGCTTGCAATACTGTATAACAGGGGCTGAAGTGTTTAAAAGTAAAGTGGTGGTACACTGCATGAGATTAACATAAGGTCACATGTTAAATATGTGGCTTGATGTTAAAAAGTGGTGATACTGTGCCCCAAGTATCCCTCCACTTCGACCCTGCTGTATAGTGTTGCCGGCAGCATGAATTAGTAGTGATCTACTTTTGTTTAGCTAAATACATCCCATATATTTTGCCTTCCATCTGATCGCTAACATTTCTGCTCGACGGCATTACTGACTGTAGAAAGTCTCAGTGTGATCCTCATCTACTCTGACCAGTCTTTTGAGCTATGAAATGAAACTTCACAGTGTTTATGGAACAAAAGGTGACCCCCTCAACTCTCATTGTTTATAATGATCATTTTAGGCAGTAGTACTTCCTCAGTTGCTTTGGACACCATAGTGTCAAGTCCTGTTTAAAACTGTATCATGATGTTGTGGTCTTGGTGCATTTCCCCAGGGACCTTGCTGCTAGGAATTGCCTTGTATCAGAGAACCACATGGTCAAAGTGGCGGACTTTGGCCTGAGCCGGTTAATGACGGGGGACACATACACAGCACATGCAGGAGCTAAATTCCCCATCAAGTGGACAGCACCAGAGAGCCTGGCTTACAACAAGTTCTCAATCAAGTCAGATGTCTGGGGTAAGGGCTTTTTATTTATTGAAAATTTCGGAAATACAACCTTTGAGTCAATGACTCATTTACAGAGGCTCCACGTCCTAAAACAAATACACAACAGGAATAAATAGTATATATAACACAGCTAACAATACAGTTGAGTTTCAGGAGAACAAACAAATTAAAGGTTTAAACTGGTGGTTACATATCAATGATTCAGGTCAAACAGACTACTATCAGCCAGGGGCAAGATAGTGGCAACATTCTTAATGCAATAGTGCAGAAACATGGGATGGGGTGCAGGAGGACATCCTTTGTCAAGAGGGGGTGAGCCAAAGGACAATCCACAGCCATTTGTGGCCTGAAGGTGAGCCTTGAGGAGGGTTTTAAACTGGCAGAGCTTTTGTTCGGAGGTTATGGAGTGAGGGTTGTTATTCATCTAGAGAGGGGCTCTCTGTAGGAGAAAGTTCTTTGGCCAAGTGAGGTTCTGAAATGGGGAACCAGGAGAGGGGATTTAGTGGTGCTGTGGATGGCTCTGGAAAGGGGAGTCTGTTTCACTAGGGCAGAGAGTCCAGAGGAGGACAGCCCAGTGGTGGTGATCTTTTTAGCCAAGAGGCAGGTATGGTAAGTGAGCCTGCTATTGAAGTTGAGCCAGTTGGTCAGCTGGTAGAGAGTGCAGGTGTGCGTGATGCGGTCACAGCCAAGGACAAGGCAGCAGGCCTTGTTGAGGGCAGTTGAACTCTCTGGAGGGACGTGTTGTCAGCAGCACCACAGACTAGGATGCTGTAGTCAATAAGGACTAGAATGGAGGAGGAGACCACCAGAACGAGGGCATCTGGGGTGAGGCAGTGCTTGACTCTGTAGAGTAAGCCAATTCTGGCATTGACAGCAGTACAGAGGTGGTGTGTGTGTTCATGAAGTTAAGTGCTGGATCAAGGGGGACAGCGAGGTATTTGAAGGAGACTATCTGGTCAAGTGGCTGCGACTGGGAATTGAGTATGTGGAGAGTGTGTCCCCTATGTTTGTTTTGGTGGCTGGCGAACAGCATGACCTTCGTTTTTTTGTAATTTAGGACTAAATGGTGTTCAGAAAACCAGGCCGCTGCCTCTGTGAAGGACTTCTGGAGGGAGAGTTGGAGCTGGTGGGGATCGGAGTGTGAGGTGAACAAGACAGTGTCGTCGGCGTATAGTATCAACTGCCCAGAGCAAGCTGTCGGGAGTGTGTTAAGGAATAGGCTGAAAAGGAGGGGCCCAAGGATGGAGCCCTGCGAGACCCCAGATTTAACTGGGAGGGAGGAGGAGAGGGACTGGGAGGGAGGAGGAGAGGGTATCACCTATCCTGACTTGCTGCGATCTTTCAGTCAGATAGTCTGAAAACCAGTTTGAAGCATCAGGAGAGAGACCTGTGCTGGTGAGAGTAGAGTTGAGGAGGGAGTGGTTTACTGTGTCAGAGGCTTTCGACAAGTCCACAAAGGCAGCCCTAGCAAGGCAGCCTTTCTGGGGCCACAGTGTAGGGAAGATGTGAACTCTAACAATGCAGATGTGGTGCTATGGCCCTGGCGTAAGCCATGTTGTTCCTGGCATAGTAGGTTGTATTTAGTGAGATGCTTCTTAGTTGATCTGATACAATTATTTCCAGGGCTTTTGGGGGCAGAGATGGGGTGTAGTTCCCGTGGAGGCATGGTCACCACTTTTGTAGTTAGGGTTGATGACCGCAGCTTTCATTTGAAGGAAAGTCCCAAGACACAGAGTGGTTGATACTTGTGAGGAGGGGAGAGGACTTCCCCGAGGGTGAAGCACAGGAGTTTGAGGTCCAGGGTGTCCCCACTGAAGCTGCAGTGCCCTAAGGCATTTAGGAGATGGGGCTTAACTTCCACAGGGGTGACAGTCCCAGTCGAATGGGGGTTGGGCCTGCACGGAGGTGAGGGGTCGAAAAAGTTGGGTGGGAGTATACTACTGAGGTGTGAGAAGGATGCATTTAGGGTGTTGGCTATTTGTTTGAGATCATTGGTAGGGGTACAATTACTGTTGAGGATGGGGGGGGATAAGGTTTTCCCCTTCAGTTCTTTTAGGTTGTCCCAGAATTTTCTACCTGAGCCCAGGTAGAGGTGAGGGAGGCCTTGTAGTGCTCAGTTTTGGCTTTACGTATCTCCCAGGTGCACTTGTTTCTCATTGCATGGTATAGTTGTCTGTCAGCTGGTTTGCCACAGTCGAGGACAATTTGCCAGAGGGAGTCCCTGTGCTGCGTCAGGTTTAGGAGTGATTGGGAAATCCAGGGGGTGGAGAGTCCCTTGATAACACGCTTTGTGAATGGGGCGTAAATATCACAGGCAGCGGAGAAAGTGGAGATAAAGTATTCTAATGCCTTGTTGATGTCGGAGGCCTTGTGAATGGGTGACCAGTCACAATGGCTGAGGTTGTTTCAGGCGTTGGAGCATCCTGGGCTTCAGGTGGTACTGGAGCAGAGTTTTGGTGGCGGTTTCGACCTCTTACAGGACCAGACGCAGGTTACCAGGGAGTAGTCACTCAAGGCGTTGGGAAGCACTGAGATGCTTGTGATTGTGGAGGAGCGGTTGGTTAGTATCAGATCGAGTAGGGTAGCAGTACCAGTTTTGGGGTTGTGTCTAGTGGGTAAGGGGACAATTTGAGAGAAGTCCATCACGGCAATGGCATCTTTGAGGGGGGTGGTGATGGTGGGGGAGAGCCAGTCGACATTGAAGTCCCCAAGAGCTAGGCATTCAAACTTTGAGGGTAAGTGGGAAAGGTAGCTGAGGACAGAGAGAAAAGCGGGTTTTTGATTACGTGGAGGGATGTAACCGGAGGTGACAGAGAGGGGCAGAGGCTTTGCTGGTGGTAATTTTCAGGGTGAGGGCTTGTGAACTGTGGTCCAGTAGTGAGGGAGGGAGGGAGGGCTTGGCACTGTAGGGTATCACACAGATAGATGGCACAGCCCCCTCTGCGTTTGCCACATCTGTTGGCTCAGAAGACTGAGTACCCAGGGATGGAGATTGCCAAGTTAAGGGTATATTTGGATAGCCAGGTTTCCACCAGGGAAATTATGTCAGGTTGGTGTTGGATAATCCATCCCTGTAGTGAGTCAAATTTTTTTCTGCAGGCTGCAGATATTGATTGAGGCTAGTCGCAGGCCGCTGGTAGCAGAGTGGTTGAGGTTTATAGCCAAGGTAGAGCCAGGATTGGGGTGTATGTTACCTGACATTAGCATAAGAAGTAGAAGTAGGGGCCTGAGCAGGGCGAGCCGTAAGTGCTTGTGGGCGTGGCGACCTAAGGAGTAGCGATTGGAGGTTTTGGGGCCTGTGACAGGGATAGGGAGAGAAAGTATGTGTGGAGCAGCGAACAGGGACGAGTGGGGGCTGTGGGGGGGAGAGTAGGGAGGCACTGGGTTGCTTAGAGTGTACTGGGGGTGGAGGGCCAGTGAAAGGGGATGGGATCCAGGAGGGCATGTGGAGCTATGAGAGGGGCCAAGACTATGGTGGGGAGGAACAAGAGGCAGATAATAGAAGAGTGGGGGGTGAAGGTGGCCATGAGGAGAGGTGTTGGAGCAGGGGTTGGAGAGGAGAAATGGTCAAAGGGTTGTTAGAGCAGGACACTATCAGGTGTGCAGCCATGGCCCAGAGGTAGTAACACCGCCTACAGTGTGGAAGGTGCAGGGTTCAAGTCTGGGTGGGGTGATAGGAGAGGCAAAGAAAGTGGGAAAAGAGTGACCAGGGTGAGGTAGAGGCAGGTGAGAATACAGAAGAGCTAGGGTGTAGAGGTAGGGCAGGCAGGAAAATCGGAGGGTAAAACAGGGACTCCTAGTGGGCAGAAAATATAAGGAGCTAATGGGAAACTAGACACTTAGAAATTGGAGCCAGCAGCCACGTGATGGGTCATGTGACCTGGGTGGGACAATAGTGGGAGAAGCCTCTGGGTGGGAGGGTGGCTGAGGCGGGTGGGGCAGTGGGCACTTGGCGTCAGCAGACTAACACCCCTCGGGGTGTGCAGTTGGGTGGAAGTAATTACTTTTAGCCTCAGGAGTCCCACACGCTAGCGACCGCTGACTGAGTGAGGGCAGGAAGGGTTCCAGGGCAGCCTAGGAGGAGGAGAGAACAAAGGGCATAATTAGTATGCAGCAGGAGAGGGGGTCGGTAACAGACCCCAGACTGTCTGGAAGGGACAGCCACTGCAGCAGTACTGGATTAGGTGGAGGCCTTCAGGAATCAGGGGAGAACACTACCATCAAGCGGTAGGCCTCTCTAGGATCCTGGGTAAAGCACAACTATTTATTTATGACTTTGATAACCAGGTGAGTGCAGTGATCCCAGGGACCATTTTCAGGCACGATTTGGGCCATAACACATGGCGCAGGGTGACAGTGAATACAAGGTAACTGTAGTACATATGAAACAGATAGATACAAGCAACAATAGTAATGCTGATGGCCTTTTCATTAAACAGACTTCCTGCCATCGATCCTTGCCCAGAGGTGTCTGCGCCTCCTTGATTGGTCAGCATTGAGTTTTTGTGACAATTGTAAAGCACTTTGAAATGTTCATATTTAAAGCACTGTATATACCTGTCCCGAGGCAGTATGACTGCTGCTCAAGATGCCTGTGACCCAGGTTCAAAAATGAGCCAGGGTCATCGGGAGCCAGCTGGGGGGAGGAGAACTGAGTGTCCCAGAGAACCTTCTCCTCCTCCTCCAGGGTGGGAAGGGCACCATCCTCTGCTACAATATTGCAACCTGGGTGATCACTGGTGGGAGGGTGCGGTCGTCAATGCCAGGCATGCATCACATGCAGGCTCCATGACGACACAGCATGCAGTGTCCGCAGGGGGAAGAAAACGGAGAATGTCCCAGACACTGAGACGAAGGACCCTGGTATATCTGGGCCCTGCACCCTTGCCTCAGTGCACCACCTGTCTCTACAAAAAGCTTGGGGGTAAGTCCTCCCTCTCTACTCTGCCCCTACCTGGGGGGAAAAACATGGCTGTATAGAGGAACGGTAGCCGGGTAACGTGGTGCAGGGGGTTCCTGTAGGCCGTAAGAGCTCTGGAGGGACTGGAGATGTGAAGAGGGCTTAAATAGATAGTTAAAACAGACTAGATAAATGCAAACGGTATGGTATCACCGCCACTGTGCCGTTCACCGTGAATAAATTATAGGGTTAAGCACAGTGGCGTGGAGGGCTAAGGTGCCTTGTACCTCACCTGCCACCATGCCAGTGACCCGGGTTTGGGAACAGACTTGGGTCGCTGGGGGCCAGATGGGGAGGGAGAAGATTGTGTCCCAGGAACTGGTCTCCCGGGAAGGGTGCCCAGCCATCTCTGCCTTTGACTGCCGCCGGGTGGAGGCCCAGTGGTAGTGCAGGCTCTGAGTGGCTCAAAGGGTGGGACAGCGGATCTGCAAGGAGTGTGCACCTCTGTGCACGCATCCTGACGTGACGCCGTACCACGGGAAACGAGAACATGGCAATGAATCCTCGCCACGACTCGCTCCGGCTGCCAGCCCCTGAAGAGCCATTTGGATTTACATACTGGGGTGGGGTGGCGCACCTCTCCTGGCTCCTGCCATTTGGGAGGCGGAATTCATGGAGGACTAGGCTCCTATGGGTTGGGGAAGGCAGACAGGTGCGCGGACAGGGCCGGCAGCTTGCCTGCCTGCCCCAGGCAAAGAAAAGCAATATGGGAAAAAAATAAATAAATCCTAGGGGGAGAATAAATTATACCATGCCGGGAAGAATACATTTCACCTGATAAAAATATGGGATGGGCAGTGACTTGACTCAGAATATGCCAGTTATCTCCATGATGATGGAGCAAGATGATAACGCTTGAGGGTGAGAGCCACAATTGAGTTATGTAAGTGTTGCCCTCTTGCAAATTTTAAGTGGCTCTCAAGTAACCGAGTTAGTTCGTGTGTGTCCAAGTAATATAATGTATTTAATGAGCAGCTGACACCATGGGGGCAGGCAACTCTTGGCTAGGAGCTGCCTGCACCAGGACCTAAAATAACAGTAAACAAACTTTTTCTATGCATAGGTTAAGTAATTTAACTTACATGAAGTGTGGCCTCACTTACTTCTTAATCGCTAGCTGCTGAGGGCTTACCACTGCCCCACCCACAAGACCACATTTTAATGCATCCATCCCGGGTGGGGGTACCAAGATCCTGGGTGAAAAGTTTAAATGTTTAATCTACAGCCATTTAAACTAGCTGAGTGGGGAGGTGAAAGCAGGCAGGGAATACCATATTGCCCCCCTACACACACACACACGAAAGAGCAGTCACAAAGGAGGATACTAGGGTCAAAAGACCACCAAGAAAACAGAAATCCTACATAGCTAACGGGGAGGAGAGAACAGATAACAGGAAAAAATGCAAAGAGGGTGGACGGGGAGGAAGGAAGGAGGAAGGGGGCCAAACGTGGAAAGCATTATGTACAAATGTCCGCAGCCTGGGTAGCAAAATCCCAGATCTGGAGGCTTTAATGATGGAAGCGGACCTGGACGTAGTGGCTGTTACAGAAACATGGTACACAGAAAACCATGAATGGGATATAGCTATACCAGGATACGCAGTTTTCAAGAAAGACAGGGAAGGAAGAAAGGGATGAGAAGTAGCCATGTATGTGAGGAAGGGAATCAAAGCGACTGAGGCTCAGAGGATGCAGGAGCGAGTAGAGATGTTGTGAGTCACCTTACAGACAGAAAATTGAACCAGCATTAGAACAGGGATGATTTTACAGACCTCCAGCACTGGGGGAATAGGCAGATGAAACACTAGTGGAAGCCAGCCACATAATGGCAAGCAAAGGTGAAATACTGCTACTAGGGGACTTCATCCTACCAGATGTAGATTGGAGTACCCAGATAGCGAACACAGCCAAAAACAGGAACATACTGACCGCATTGCAGAGGGCATGCCTAAGACAGCTTGTGGCTTAACCCACCGAGGGGGCTATACTAGACTTGCTGCTCACCAGTGGGGACAGAGTTAAGGAGGTCAAGGCAGGCAGCCATATAGGAACCAGTGACCACAGAACACTGTGGTTTGATGTAACCACAGGGGAGGAGGCAAACCACACTAAAATCAAGGTTCTGGATTTCAAGAGGGCCAACTTTGTCAGAATGGCAGAGTCTCTTAGGGGAGCCATGGCAAAACAGGACAAGGGTGAGGAGTGGAAATGCAGTGGTCTGTTCTCGGGGGGGGGGATGTAATATTCTCAAAGGGGCGCCATAGCATAAGCAGCTAACCTCTATGTTAAGAAAACAAGAGTAAGCGAAAGAAACTACCACTTTGGTTCTCGAAGGAAGGGGCCATAAAGGTGAAGGATAAAGGAAGAGTCTTCAGGAGATGCAAAGGAACAGAGGGAAGAGGACTGGGAGTAGTATCTTGGGAAACAGAGGGAGGCAGGGAAGGTAGTCAGAAGCGCAAAGACGCAAACGGAACACAATATAGCACAGCCTGTGAAGAAGGGGGATAAGACCTTATTCAGATATTTTATTTATTTAAAAGTTGATAACTGGGAAAACCATCATGAACAGAAGCTCGTTTCCAGATGCGACCCGGGAGAGGAGGTACAAAAGTATGGCAAATATAACAGAGGTAAAACCAAAATGCAGAGAATAAACATCACAAAATGCTATTTACAATAGGGAATAATCAATAAATACAAACAATTTTTACAATTCGATATATACAGTGAGTCGCAGTGAGAGAAATGGGGAACAGCAATACTGAAATGAGCGAGGACTAGGAGGGAGAACAGAAACAGGAAGTAATAGGGGTTGGGCTGAGTAATCGCTTGAGAGCAGGGAAGGAAGGAGAGAGGTGGATTTGTGAGGGAAGGCTGTTCCAGAGGGAAGGAAATCTAAAGGAAAAGGAGAGCTTGCCAGCTGAGGTGCGGACACGAGGGAGGGCAAAGGTGCGGGTGCAGATAGACTGCAAGTTGTAGGGTGAGGGAGTAGCAGGAGTGAAGAGAGAGGCAAACCTGAATTTATGATGAAAGTGGAACAGTGAGAGGGACGCCTCTGTACGAGTGACTGGAGGGAGAGGAAAGAGTAAAGGACGCAGTGGTGGGTTAATGGGGGGGAGTTAGAGGTGAACCTACAAAAGCCATGAAATGAACATCCAGTTTGGCGAGGGAGGTGGCTGGGGCAGGGCTGAAAACTATGTCAGCACAGTCAAAGGCAGGGAGGATCCATTTAACTAAGAGATCGTGTCTTACAGGGAGGGAGAGACTAGCCTTGTGGCACTAGGTAACCCAAGTTTAGGGCACAGTTTGGTATGTAGAGCACAAAAGTGGGAGGAGAAATCAAGGGAGGGATCTAACCAGATGCCAAGGTACTTGTATGTAAGGACATTGTCTAGCGGAATGTTGGCTGCAGAAGAGAAAGACTGGTAGGTTGGGAAGCCTGGCAAGTTTTTGTTTAGAGCCAAAGGTCATAATAACAGTTTTTTAGTATTCAGTTTAAGAAGTTGGCATCAGACCAATTGATGACCGCTGTGAGATCGCATTGAAGGGGGGATTGGATGGCTTGGGTAGATGAGCCGGACAGGAAGAGGACGGTGTCATCTGCGTACATGTGAATATTGACATGGGTGCATGCTGAAGGGAGATCATTAATAAAGAGAGAAAGAGAACAGGCTCAAGGATAGCTCCCTGGGGCACACCAGTGAGGATGGGGAG
Organism: Neoceratodus forsteri; assembly: GCA_016271365.2. Lineage (NCBI taxonomy): Eukaryota > Metazoa > Chordata > Ceratodontiformes > Ceratodontidae > Neoceratodus > Neoceratodus forsteri. Next base: position 496,608,432 of record JADMNL010000022.1, read on the forward strand.
GAAGGAGGATAAGGATGTTGTTGATTGAGACTGACTGGGAACGGCCAGTTAGGTAGGAGATGAACCAGGATACAGTAGAAGGGGATAGGCCAATGGAGCTTAGTAAAAAGTAGTAGAGGGTGGGAAATGGAGTCAAAGGACTTTGCTAGGTTGATGAATACAGCCGAGGTGATCTGGCCAAGATCCATGGCAGAGTGGATGGCATCAGTAAAGCGAATGAGGGAGGAGGTGGTTGAGTGTGATTTTCTGAAACCTGATTGAAACGGGGAGAGGGTATAAGATAGCAGTAGGACATTAAGCCTGGAGAGGATTAAGGACTCTTGGACTTTGCCGAGGGCAGGGAGTAGGGAGGTGGGGCGGTAGTTTCCTGGGATGCTGGGGTCACCACCGTTGTAAAGGGGAGGACAGTGGCAGACTTCGAGGCTAGGGGAACAGTAGCTGAGGAGAGTGGAAGATTTAGGATGAAGGTTAAAGGGGTAATGATTTAGGGGGCCAAGATTTGGAGGAGCCTAGGATGCAGACCATCAGGGCTTGACTTGGCAGGGTTTAGTGACATTAGAGCTCTCATAACTTCAGCTGGTAGAATCGGTGGTAGTTGAAAACCTGAGAGCTGTGGGGAATATGAGCGAGAGGAAGAAGACAAGGAGCGGGATTGTCAGGATCAAGAAGGAGGGATGAGAGAGTGCAGAGAAGGACACAGAGAAGGCAGAAATACTAAACAAATACTTTTTAGTTTTCACGAAGGAAGGGGAAGGCAAATGCCCACAGCTCGTCCATAAAAACAAATGGTGGGGGGGGGGGGGCTGAGGTCGACACCACTCCATTCATGGTAGAGAGAGAGTCCTGGTGGAACTTGGGAACCTGAAAACAGGTAAGGCTATGAGGCCAGATGGGATTCACCCCAGAATATTAAAAGAGCTCAGAGAGGTGCTGGCAGCCCCGCTGACCACTCTATTTAACAGATTGCTGGAGACCAGGGGAAGTCCCAAAAGACTGAAGGAGGGCAGATGTGGTCCCTCTCCATGAAAGTGGGAGCAAGGATGAGGCAGGCAACTACAGACCAGCCAGCTTGATCTCGGTGGTGGGGAAGCTAATGGAGGCACTGTTAAAGGAGAGGATTGTATCATTCCTTGAAGCTAGTGGAGCACAGGATCCAAGGCAGCATGGATTCACAGTGGGAAGGTCATGCCAAACAAATCTTTTTTTTCTTTAACTTATTTTTTATTATGTTATGCATAAGACATGACGCATTAATTCTGATGCCAGACATCATTAAACCTCTATAGGATACCTCAAAAGTACGTAGGTTCTGGTAATCTAAGCATTCTGGTAATCAGATGCGGGGGCAATCCAATACTTATTGCAGTCCATAATAAAGTCCAAGAAAGCTGCACCCTGCAAGTTTGTGGTGGTCCAAACCAACAAAAAAGATCCCAGAAAATTATTAAACCTCAACAGCCAGTGTTGATGTGACTGAAAACCAAACATACATTGTGATGATCAAAAGAGTAGCATCCCTTAACCTTCCCCCAGATCATAGATCAAGCTGCAGTTCCCCGAAATGGAAACCTGACGGCTACAAACACAACTATGACAAATGGTGAGGAAAGTAATCGTCTGTATGTAAACAAATGTAAGTTGTAATGTGTCATTGTAGTACAAACATTGTAATCTTGCCAAACCAAGCAAAAACTGAAGTCCTGAGCAATTCAGTGAAGTTCCAAAAGACCCACTTCAGAACAGTTCAGGTCTCTCTGGTCTCAGAAGCCACTGCTGCAGTTGGTACATTTGTTTGTGCTACCTCGAACTCCTTTGCTATGATTTCAGCTCGTTTTCCCTGCCTCACCAGGCTCCGTATATTGATAAGTGTGTCCCCCATAGAAAATACGCAGGCGGGCTTAAGGAGCGAATGCACGACTCCTAAACTATGGAGCCTAGCACGGACCCCGTCTAATTGCTTTCTCCTGGCTCTAGTAGCATAAGCCAGGTCGGGGAAAATATGCAGTGTATTACCATCAAGATGAAAACTGCCTGCAGGATGGAGTTGCGGGTTTCCACACCAGCCGTCACCAAAAGAACAGTTCGGGGGAGATCATTATGGCCAGCAGCTGCTCTGGGAGAAATGTGGTAAGCTCTAAAGAATTGACTGGCAAGATTTGGGCTTAATTTCAGAGCCCCCATTAACCAATGCTGCAAGAAAGTTAGGAGATCATCTCCCTCAGATTCTTCGGGGAGCCCTACAGTGTGCACGTGGGAGGCCCTGCTAGCGTTCTTCAGAACCTCAAGCCTGTCTTTCAAATGTGAATTTTTGGTTACGATTTTATTAGTGGCAGCAGGAGCCTGCAGAGCTTGAGATTCAGCGGCAGACACCGATTTTGTAGCCGTCTCTATCTTCACATCCTACTTTCCCATACGGTTCAGGATAGTTTCTACTTTTTTTTTTAAACTTTCTTTTTATCCCTCCTAACCTGCCCTCGTCATTCCACTCCTTCGGGCCTCTCATACTATCCTTGCCCCAGTCCTGGAGTCTGCCCCTAGAGTGCCCTGGCTAGTCCATTGGTCCCTTCAAGTGCCCCGATAAACTCCTGGGTGGGGCGAAGAAGGGCCTACCTTCCTCCACCTCAGCGGAGCACTTACACAGCGGGGTCTGCCTGTGGATCGGTGGCTGGATGGCCCAGAGTGGCCATCATCTAGGACCTCCGAGGGTGTTTTTACGCTTTTCTTTGTGGTCCCCTTCCATCCCCTGAGGACGCCAGCTTGGGCGGGCTACGTGCTGATGCACTATGCCCACCAAGTGCCTAACAGTGTCCTCCCCTATTCCAGCACCGTAGGAGCCGCCAATGCCCCGAAGGTCAGTAATCCCACCAACCCTCAAGGACATCAAGTGCGTGAAGCACCCCTGGTAACCCACCCTGAAGGAGGAGAGCATCCATTGGGACTCTTGATCCTCCTTCCCTCTGCCGACCCGGTGGCCCAAGGTTGCCCGAACCGGTGCATGGTATGGGCGAGGTGTGGCGTGCAGCACCTCAACCATCAGTGCCACCGGGCCGGCTGGGATAGTTTCTGCTTTAAGATCTATTGCCTGCATAGGAAGTTGTAGAGACTGCCACGGAGGGTTTTCTCCAGCTCCTCCTGTGACCTGAGGCTCCGTTAATGTTGGAACTTTTGAGCCACTCTGTCCTCTCTTCTGTGTTCAGCCCATACTGAAGTTCAGGTATCAAACTGTGCAGCATGATGTTCCGAAGGCAGTTTTGGCACTTTTTCTACTGTCCGACTTTTAAAATTACTGTTTTTATTTAAATTTCAGATGCCGATCTGACGAGGTGCTTTAGGATGCGTCTTAACTGCAGACTTGCTCCACAGTGCCCCAGCCAAACAAATCTAATAGATTTCTTTGACTGGGTGACCAGGGAGGTGGATCAGGTTAAAGCGGTAGATGTGGCCTACTTAGACTTCAGTAAGGCCTTTGATACCATCCCACGTAGAAGATTGGAAAACAAGTTAGACCGCAAGGGGGTGGGCCCCAAGGTGGTAAACTGAGTCAGAAACTGATCGAAGGACTGGACACAGAGAGTGCTGGTAAATGGGGTTCACTCTGAGGAAAGGGAAGTGACCAGCGGGGTACCACAGGGATCAGTCTTGGGACCAGTACTCTTCAGTGTCTTTATTAGTGACATTGCAGAGGAGCTGGAGGGGAAAGTATGTATTTTTTTGCAGACACCAAGATCTGCAACAGGGTTGACACTTCAGAGGGGATAGAAAAAAATGAGAGAGGACATGAGCAGGTTGGAGGAATGGTCAGAAGTGTGGCAGCTTCGATTCAATGCCAAGAAGTGCAAAGTCATGCACTTGGGGAGCAGATATTCAGGTGAGGTATACAAATTGGGGGGAGAACACTGGCAGCCACCAGGCAGGAAAGGGACCTGGGGATACTCATATCAGATGACCTAAAGGCGACCAAACAATGCAAGAAGGCTTTGGGGAAAGCCAGTAGGATGCTGGGATGCACTGGGAAGGGTATCACCAACAGAAAGAAGGAAGTGGTTGTGCCACTGTTCAGATCGCTGGTGAGACCGCAGCTGGAGTGCTGTTTCCAGTCTTGGAGACCACATCTCTGAGAGGACATAGACGGACTGGAGGCAGTCCAGAAGAGGGCTACAAAGATGGTGTGGGGCCCGAATAAAAAACCTTACGAGGAGAGGTTGGAGGAACTAAATATGTACTCACTGAGGGAGAGGAGAACAAGGGAGGACCTGATAGAAACATTCAAGTACCTCAGGGGTATAAACAAGGTACAATAGGGCAGTGTCTTTCGAAAAAGATGTGCAAGAACAAGTGGTCACGAAATTAAGCAAGGCAGGGTGAGTTCAAGGGCAACATGAGGAAGTACTTTTTCACTGAAAGGGTGGTGGATGCTTGGAACAGCCTCCCAAAGGAGGTGGTGGGGCCAAAAATTGGGAATTCAAGATTGCATGGGATAGACATCAGGGTACCCTCATGACAGGAAGAAAATGATGAGCTGCAGATCAATTATAATCAGTGGTTTGAAATAGTTAGGGAAATAGGCAGATGGGATGAGCCGCACAGTCCTTATCTGCTGTCAACTTCTGTGTTTCTGTGTAATGATGCAAAGGGGGGAAGGAGCTGTAGGGCTGTGGATAGCATTGTAATGCTGTTGGGAGCAGCGGCGGTCTTTAGGTGATACTTGTACAGTACTATTTATAGGCAATTGTACATATTAAGGGGGTGATACATGTGATACTGCTCCCTCCCACATGTACATTTGCCTATAAATAGTACTGTGTAAGTATCACCTGAAGATTGCTGCTCCTGATAGCATTATTTATTTATTTTTTGTTGACCAGGTAAGTGCAATGAGCAACAACGTTGTCTGTTTTTAGGCATGACCTGGGAGAGTTGCAGACAAAACCAGCATATTATAACAGGGGAGTTCCAGACAGCATACAGCACAGAAAACAGTGGGGTACATAATAGACCCATGGTATACAATAAATATACACAGAGTACAAGGAATTCAACAGGCAATCATTGCTGTAAGGAAAAAAAAAAGCACATGTAAGTACAGAGGGCACTATGAAACAGAGGGTGGGAATAATTACTCAGAGGACTGATAGGGGAGTCAGGGGTAAGTTGCCAGCAACTTGGTTCTTAGAGCAATGAGCTGGGATAGGGGAGTCCCAGAAGTGCTAGTGGGGCCTTGGGGAGAAACAAGAAATGGAAATTACGTACCTACCGTAATTCTTGATCTTCTTGGACGAGTCTCCACCACTCATTCACACTAATGGGATCTGCGCCGGAGGCAGCGGGAGCAAACTTTTTGCAAGAGGGTTGACACCAGAGATGGATCCGCTGAGGAGCGGCAATCACAGCCCTGCAGCTGTGGCGCGGTAGTAATGTGACTGTCTCGGTGTCAACCCTCCAACCGCCTCAGTACCTTTTTTTCTGAGGAGGTGCAGCGTAACTAACCTAGAAGGATAGCCTAACCAAAAACCAGACATAAGATAGTCCAGACGACCCGTATAAGAAGGGTCAATAAAGAAGTCTTCACAGCCTAAAGATTGAGGGAGTGAAGACCAGCAACAGAGGTGAGCTCAGGGGATGGTGGGTGGGCGTGTGATGAGTGGTGGAGACTCGTCCAAGAAGATCAAGAATTACGGTAGGTCCGTAATTTCCATATCTTCCTGGATATAAAGTCTCCACCACTCACTCGCACTAATGGGAGAGTACCGAGCTCATAATCCCTTGAGAGGGCGGCAGGAGAGACCAAGAGCTCACAGTTTTAGGACAGGAGTCCAATGTGGATGATTCTGCCAAAAGATAGATGTCGTCTGGCATGGACATCCAGGGCATAGTGTTTGTCGAAAGTATGCAGTGAGCTCCAGGTAGCCGCACTGCAAATATCTGCAATGGGCACATTGCCGATTTCAGCTAGGGATGTCGCGACCGCTCTAGTAGAGTGAGCGTACACTCTGCCCTCCAGCTTAACCTGCACCATGAAATAACAGTGGTGAAGTCATGCCACCAGCCATGCTGAAATACATCTGATAGCGACGGGTTGACCCAGCCCAGTCTCGCTGAAGGAAACAAACAGTTGAGCTTTGCGAAAATCTTTTGTTCTATCTAGATAGAAACGCAACGCTATTTTGATGACCAAGGAATGAAGAGAACGCTCTCCTTCATTTTGGAAGTTTGCAAAGTAAGTAGGAAGGACCAAAGGTTGGTTTAGATGGAATTCTGAAACAACCTTAGGGAGAAACTTAGGATGGGTCCTAAGAACTACTTTGTCTTTATGAAACCCTGCGGGCTGAGGTAATGGCCACTAGGAAGGCCATTTTCTAAGTGAGAAATTTTAACTCACAGGTAGCTAGAGGCTCGAAAGGTTTTCAAGTGAGCATATGTAGCACAAGATTAATGTCCCAGGCTGCGACTGGACATCTGATCGGAGGTCTGATATGCAGAATTCCCTTAAGAAACCTCTTAACCACAGGTAACTGAGCCAGTGACAAGGAAAGTACTGGTTCATGATAAGCTGAAATGGCACAAAGGTGAACCTTAACTGTAGAGTATTGCAGACCTGAATTTGAGAGGTCTAAAAGGTACTCTAGAACTTTATCTGGTGGGCAGGAAAAAGGATTCAAAGAGGAATGCTTTCATTTGGCTGTGTAAGTTTTCCTAGTGGCTGGCTTGCGCACAGCCAGAAGAATATCTGAAACCCTGCGAGAGACATTGAATCTGTTCACTTCTATCTCTTCAGGAGCCAAGCGTGAAGGTGAAGCGATCTCAGATTGGGATGGACCACAGGCCCCTGAGTCAGAAAGTTCGTCTGAAGTGGAAGCAGTTTCGGAGGAGTTTCCGACATACTGTTGAGTAGTGGAAACCATATTTGTCGAGGCCAGAAGAGAGCAGTGAGGATCATTTTGTCCCCCTGGGACTCGAACTTGAGAAGTACTCTCTGAATTAGAGGAAGAGGCGGAAAAGCGTATAGAAAGAGTTTTGTCCACCGCAGCCTGAACGCATCCTGACAGAAAATGCCAGGCCCTGGATTTCTGGAGCAGAAGAGAGGCAGTTTTGTGTTGAGTGGGGATGCAAAAAGGTCCAGGTCTGGAGTTCCCCACTCTGCGAATAGTGACTGAGCTATGGCTGAGTCGAGAGACCATTCGTGAGGATCTGTCTCTGTTCTGCTGAGACGATCTGCCAGTTTGTTATGCACACCTGGCAGGTAGACCGCATGAATTAGAGCCTTGTGCTCCAAGCACCGTTTCCCACATCCTCATTGCTTCCCTGCATAAGGGTTAAGAGTGAGCACCGCCCTGCTTGTTAATGTAATACATCACTGTTTTGTTGTCCATTTGAAGGAGAATGTTCTTGTGACAGGGAATGTCCTTCAAAGCCTGGACTGCATAGAGGATGGCTCTCATTTCTAAGACATTTATGTGAAGTTGGGATTCGAGCTGAGCCCACGTACCTTCAGTGTGGAGAGTCTGATAGTGAGCTCCCCACCCCATCAGGGACGTGTCCGTGGTAATGGAAATCTGATGATCCAGAGGAGCAAAGGGATGTCCTCTTGTGACCATCAGGTGAGTGATCTCTTCAGAGGTTCTGTCACCTTGATGAGAAAGGACTGAGGGTGAGTGGTCGGGGACCACTGAGTACTGAGCGTCCATCTCAGGTTCTCATGTGAAGGTGTGCTAGGGGTACAGTGAACACCAAGGATGCCATGAGACCTAGCATCTGCTGCATCGAGAAAGCTGAAACCGAGCTGCTCTCTCCGATGTATCGGGCCATCTGAAAGATATCACTCCTCCTGTCCTCTGGAAGAAATGCTTTCGCACAGGAGGTGTCCAAAAGAGTTCCTATGAAAAGGCAGCTGCGATTTTTTTTTGAGGTTTTGCAGGACTCCCATAGACGTGAGAAAGTGTGAAGCTGTGGCTACGGCGTCTAGAGTTCCCTGCCTGGAAGGACTTGCTAGAAGCCAATCGTCCAGATATGGGAACACTTGTATTCCAATTTTTCTGAGATGCGCTGCGAGAATTGCACAGCACTTTGTAAAAACTCACAGCGCCGAGGATAGCCCAAAGGGCAGGACTCTGAACTGATAATGCTGTCCCAAAGCCATGAACCTTAGGAATTTGTGATGCTTTGGGTGAATCAGAATGTGTTCGTAAGCATCCTGCATGTCCAGGGAGGCTAACCAGTCATGTTGATGAAGCAAAGGTAACAGGGTTCCTAACGATATAATTTTGAATTTCTCTTTGGGAAGAAATTTGTTTCATTTTCTGAGGTCCAAAATGGGATGCATGCCCCCGGTTTTCTTTGGAACCAGAAAGTAATTGGAGTAGAACCCTGTGTTCCGTTGATCCAGCTGAACTACTTCCACTGCCCTGATGTTCAGAAGGCCTTGTATCTCGGAGGTGAGAAGTTCTGACTGAAGTACTGACAGCCTGGGCTGTCGTCTGGGGGGACGATCCGGAGGGGTCTCTAAAAAATTGAGGGAATAACCCTTGCGGATTATCCGGAGGACCCATTTGTCCGAGGTTATGGACTTCCATCGATTGTAGAAGTGAGTCAGACGACCTCCCCCCGCTAAGGAAGAGTCCCCCTTGGGCAGTTGAGGTGGGACTTGGGCCAACAATTCAGAAGGCGGCACTGGGCGCTTTGGGTCCTTGCGCCTTCTGCTGCATTTTCTTTTGAGGCTGAGGGGCTTGGTTTTTATTATGACCTCCCTTGCCTTTGCCCCGAAAGGACTGATGGTTATGAAACTGGCGTTTAACACCTCCTCGAGAGGGTGGAGGTTGAGCCAATTTAATAGCTGACCTAGTCTTTTGTGTGGCCTCTAGAGCCTATTCTACTTGAGGGCCGAAGAGATGCACACCATCGAAAGGCAATGCCATGACCTGTTGCTGGGCATCATTCATGAAACCTGAAGTGCGCAGCCAGGAATGACGGCGGATACAAATGCCCGCCCCCGCCGCTCGGGAGGCAGTATCGAAGGCATCCACAGCTGCTTTAAACTGCTGGTTTATGGACTCTATACCCCTGGTTATGGTTTGAAGAAGCTTTGAGTTAGTGTCCAACTCCGGTAGAGCTTCAACCATTTGTTTGAGCGAATGCCAAAGAATATACTCATATTGAGAGAAATAGCCTTGGTAGCTGGCAATACGCATACCTAGGGTGGAAACAGCAAAGACTCTCTTACCTAAAGTGTCTGTCTTATGAGATTCTTTGTTTATAGGTTGAGCTGTAGTAGTCTGGGGAAGGACTACCTTATTCTCTGCCAAGACTACAATAGGATCTGCAAAGGCTTGGGATGCCAAAATGGGTCGATCCTTGGGAACATCATATTTCCTGTCTATGGATTTAGCCACAGAAAGAATAAGAGCAGGATTATTCCATACCATTTGAGAAAGCGTCTCAAAGGAGGGCTGTACCGGAGGAGACAAATCCATAGGGATCTCCAGAACATGGAGGTATTGGAGTCTTAACAGTTTCCCAGGATCGATATCTGTAGTCTGGAGAGAAAGAGTGGAATTCAAGTTTTTCAGCAGAGACTTAAATGACGGGTCCTCGACCACAGGCTCTGCAGCAGGATTAGAACCTGTTCCTTCCACATCACCACCCAGACGAAGGTCTGGGTCAGGCTCAGTGTCATCTCCTGACAGCCCAGGAGGGGATTGTATGAACAGGAAAGGAGTGAAAATCAGAAGGAAATGAGGAAGGGAAAGGATTCAAAGAAGAGGAGCTCTGAAGAATGGATGACGCCCTAACAGGCCTCAGTGCCGAAGAGGAGCATGGTGCCAAAAAAACGCACGGCGCTGAAGACAGCGCTGACGAGGCACACTGTGCCGAGGATGGCGCCGATGAGGCGGACAGTGCTGACAACCCCAATGGCACCGAGGATGGCACCAACAGACGCATCGGCGCCAGAGACGGCGCCAAGCACGCCATCGACACCAAAGGCATCAAAAACATTCCAAGGCTCCGAAAAACAGGATTTGAGGAGAAAGAAGGATGAATACCAGGAGGTAGAAGCATTGGTGTGGACCCTGCGCCGCAGCTGTGTGAGGGGGGAAAACACCTAAGCACGGAGTCGACGGCACCGAAGACGGCGCCGCGTGACTAAGGAGGCCCAACCGCCCTACTTGATCTCCTGAAAAGCCCAAAGGCCCCAGAGTGACCGGGCCAGGCAGCTGGACCAACCTCCGAGCCCATTGCTCCATAAGAGCAGCCCACTGATGAAACTGCTCATCTGAAGACCTACCAGAGGGCGGGGTAGGGCTCCGATGTCGAAGATGTCAGCGACCGGAAACAGAAACTGGCGACTCCGAAGGAAGAGACCGGCAACTAGCCCTAATAACCGACCGTTTACACGCAGATATATCGGGGATAACCTCGAGTAATGCCTTCTCTTTTTTGACCTGTGGGCCAAAGAAGAGCTCGAGGCCGAATGGTGTCGAGAGTGCGACCGTTCACTTTTATGCTTTCGAGGGGACCACCCCCCTCGGGCATTGGACTGTCTGGTGTCAGACCACCGGACCCAGCCCGGCTGACTAAACAGCTTTCATACGAAGTCTTCCTGCCGTTACCTGACCCGCTCATGGTCGACTCCGTCAATGTAGGCTGAGACTTCTTTCCTTTAATAGGAATAAATAAACTAAGCGGTACTTTATTCGAGATATTATTACAAAACAATAAACTGAAAACTATGCTGCTAGTTTGAAGTTTGACTCCCGGGGGCGAGTGACGTCGTCACTGAAGTGCACTCGACGGCGGGAAAAAAGGAACTGAGGTGGTTGGAGTCGGCGTCGAGATAGTCATTACCACACGAGCTGAGGCTCGCAGTGCCACTCCTCGCAGCTCCTTCTCTGGTGCCGACCCTCTAGCAAAAAGTTTGCTCCCGCTGGGTCCTGGTGCCTCTGGCACAGATCCCATTAGTGTGATTGAGTGGTGGAGACTTTATGTCCAGGAAGATCCATTATAATAATGTAATACCGTCTATAGCCATGCAGCTCATTTCCCAGTTCATGTCATTAAAACACGATTTTGTGGGTGAGGCTGCGACAAGCGCTCGTCGGCTAGCGATCGAGGAGGAAGTAAGACACTACTTCATGTAAGTTAAATTACTTAATAACCAATGCACAGAAAAATATAAATTTGTTGTTTTAGTTCCTGGGGCAGGCAGCTCCTAGCAATGAGTTGCCCGCCCCACAGACAGTATTGTGTCAGCTGCTCTTTAAAATGATAAAGCTTTTAAATAATATAATTTTATGAAGATTTAACAGTTTTTGATTTCACTGCTCTGTTTTGAGTGAAACCGATACTGTTAAAAGATGACATTCGGTATTGTGCAAGCTATTCTCCCATTGGTTAAGGGTTCCTTTGTGACCTGTCCAAAGTGGAGATGAATTGTTTATCTGTAAGGTTTGACACTCACATGTGTTATATAAATTGTGTTAGATTTGTTGATGACATACTACACTCAAAATAAGATACGTGATGTTAGATCTGTCACAAACAAATATTACGTATCCTGTAATTCATCAATTAAAATGTTACTGGTCTACTTCATAGCAAAATGTACTCAGCCTAATGCTGTTTCACTATAATAAGGCAGTGGGCTGCTTAGCGCTATTGCTTGCGGCACCAGCGATCCGACTTCGGGTCGAACTCTGGCTGCTGGAAGGAGGGCCGGCCAGGGGGGAGGTAGACGGACCATCCCAGGAGACACTCCTCTTCGGGGGGGGGATCGCCATGCCCGCTGCAATGCTGCCACCTGAGGTACCACAGGTGGAGGTGCAGTCAGGTTAGATGAGTGAGAAGAGGACGCTGACTGAGTTCTGGAGTGCAGGTGCTCACACGCTCCTTGGTCTTCCATGAGTGTCGGCTCCTCAGGGGATGAGGGACAAAAAAACAAGAAAAATCCCCCATGACTTTCCTGACGGCAGACCCCGGTGCCACAGGACAGTAGTGTTCGGCCTCGAGCTATCTCAGAGAGGCTGCCTGACGAGAGTTGGGTACAGTTTGGGGGGTGTGTGTGAAAGGGGATTGTTCCCTCTCTGCTGGGTGGTAAGCCAAGGCAGCATGGAGGTAGGTGCCGAGAGGAGACATGGCAGATCATCGCTGCCCAGGTGAGTCACCTTGGGGATTCCAAAGGGAGGGGGCTGAAAAACTACAAATACAAATAAAATAAGGGAGCGAGCTATAGAGCAGAGCTGTGTGTTGAGCCTTTTGTCCACAGGAATGGCGTGGTGGGTCCCAAAAGACACCGGGGATTAAGGGGATTCATTTAGCTGTCCCCAGTGCACTGTGGACATATGCTCCATAAGGGTACTGTAATGTTTCCTCTCTCCTGCTTTTGGGGGTTGCTTCCCATGTGTGTTGGACATTGCAGTCCTTTTCCCAGAAGAGTGATGAATGTCTTTGTAATTCTAAAGTCTAATAAAGACTGATGTTTTCTGTATTAGTCCACAATACTTTTTAAATTTAACTCCTTGAAGTGCACTGTATGGAACTTCATTTGGAAATAAATGTGCATTGTGTGATTTCTGCATTCTACATTCCATTTTCTTCAAGCAGTGCTGCGTATGCTTTCATATAGATCCTATGGTCATCTGTCAGAAAGTACAAATTTGGCAGTACCTCAGAAACATTTACTTTTCTATTTTTTATTTGTTCATTTTCAGTGTGCAGTACACAGGTGGACAACTTTCTTGTTTTCTTACTTGCTTACAAATATACAAGTGGCTTTACAGAAATAGGACAGGATTTTTTATTCTTCATCCATTGTTGCCTCCTAAAAGAAACATGTTCTTTTAATGCCTGTTTATAAATAAAATGATTCTGCAGTAATGTAGCATTCATACTGTGTGCAGATCTTTCACTGTCAGATACTTTATTATTTCAGTACTGTTTCCGCATACCTGGCAGGCACATCATGCTTTTAGCAGTGGGGGGTGCGGTGATCGGATTTGTGACATTGTTACTGACTCTTCAACAAAACATAGTTGTGCGTGATTTGGATGGGGGGTAGCTTTTAAACCTTGCTCTTTGTTGTGACAGTCTGTTTCATAGTGCAGAATAAAAAAGCGAATTTGCTGGGTCTCAAACTAGAGACACATGATTTACTAAATCTAGCAATTAAACTACGTATAACAACACAAAGTCAAAGACTGCTAGCGTTGGCCAGTGCTTGTTATTTTGTGCAGACAGCAGTGATCAGAATGCAGGTTAATCAAGGTCAGACACTTGCCTATTTCCAATAATATCTACAAGTTTGTTCTTTAAGAAACAGACAAAATGCAAGACCATTCTAGAAGTTGTTTTAGTAATCCTTGTCTTTCTGTTTCTCCCAGCATTTGGCATCCTGCTCTGGGAAATTGCCACGTATGGCATGTCTCCATATCCTGGTATTGACCTGTCCCAAGTGTACGAGTTGCTGGAGAAGGATTATCGCATGGAACGTCCAGAAGGCTGTCCTCAGAACGTCTACGAGCTCATGAGAGCCTGTGAGTGCTAGAACCACACATCCACACCCTGCAGCATCACTGCTGCTTTTCAAAGTGTACAGACGCTTTCTGGAAATAAAGGCTCCAACACAAAAGAAATTATTGTGTTGTGCTAATCTACAAAAGTAAATCCTAAATGACATTTGTAAAAACCTGCAATCCCATGACTTTAAATTGAACAAAATGGGTATAATCAGCACCACATCAAGGCAGCCCCAGCAGTTGAGACCTATCCCTGTCTAAGATCCTTCATCTCAGATAATGAAACAGATTATGCTCCTTCAAAAATTAACAGCTCAAGCAGGGGCTCCTGAGTGTTAACCCCTCCAAGTGGCTTATTAGAAGGTTACTAGGGAACAGTGGCATAGATATGGCCACATAGACTAGGTACGTCAGGCCCTGTGGTAAAACACACAAAGCTTTTAAATGGAGTCATGGTAAAATAAACTGATTTGATAAAAGTTTAAATACTTCATACACTGAATAATTATGGAAAGGTGTGTATTAGGTTTTATTACACATCTGAGGTTCATGATTTCCACAAATTTTGTGAGTGAAGCTTGAAAGGTTTATATAGACATCCCACATGGAGGGTGTGTGTGGGGGGGGGGGGGAAGAAAACCTCATTGTATGACCCTTCACATACTTTGTTTTGGATAATTACTGGTGTGTAATATTGTAAGTGAAACATGCCGAACATTTTCACTTTTTTTTTTAATATATTTTTATTGAACTTTTTCTTTGTAAAATGTCTCCTGACTTAAATCAAGATTTTTTCCGTACTTCAGTTTTGTTATACAGGTTTACATTATTCAAGTATGTAATCATTTCTTCTCCCCTATGTCCTATATACTGAACATTTTAACTTTGAATTTGTTGACTTGTTAAAAGTAGATTGAGATGGAAAATGGCAAGGGACCCAGGAAGCGAAAACTAATAAATGAAGTTTTTTTTTAATATTAAAAACACTTTACTGGTTCAGGAATAATGTTTGGTTAGCCTACATTTTCAAAACACCATGTTTAAGTGCAGAAATGTCATAATACATGAGTGATGATACACATGTGCATTATCAATGATGTATTAGTCATGTATTGGTATTTGACATTTTCAAAGTAGGGTGTGGAATATAGTGATCAGTAAGTACTTTTTTTTTTTTTTTTTTTTTTAAACACTAGTCTTTTTCTCTGTCCCTCATGATTGGCGTCACCAGGCCTGCACTTTTCCTCCAACTCGGAGGGCAAGTAAGTGTAGGTATTCACAGCTGATACCGATGTAGCTCTGTAATCATATGGCAGGTGGTGCGTGAATGGCTGGTATACCATGTCTTTCTTCCCTAGGAGCAGAGTGCCTTACCTCCATCTGGCTGCGATGTGGAGGATTCCAGGACTGGAACACAAACTCCAGGCTCTCAGGTGGTAATGTGATGCACTGCTGCCTACCACTCTGCCAGTCCACTGTATATTTCCTTTCAATAGCATGACTATAATGAACTAGTTTTAAAAAAAATGGACTCTGGTTAAGAAGGTATATTTGCAAAAGGGCTCAGTCATAAGAGCTTAACCATATGATTCAGTATGAATCCATTGGACAAAGACTCCAGAAGTGACTTTAAGAGTTGGCTTTTATTGTACAGAAAGTGCTCAAAGCTGTTATTTTTTATGGAACTGTGCCCTTTTTATCAGGCCAAGACCAGAGACAAGAGAAGGCTGTGTTAAGTAGTGCTTCGAACTGTAGGAACATCTTGATTAACGTGTCTCTCCCAGCCATTTTGCAAATTCCAGTAAATGCTTCCCTCTGATATCGCAGCATGAAGATGTTTGGACAACTGCCAATTCTGTTTATTGAAGCCATTTATCCACTTTCTTACCAGAGTGTGAACATAGCTAGTAACTTTTGTCTACAAAAAAAGCAGTGTGGTCTAGTGGCTAGAGTTGAAGATTGGAAACCAGAAACTCCCAGGTTCAAATCCCACAGACACTTGCTCATACTAAAATGCTTTAATCTGAGGAATACTCATAAGGCCTTGTGGAGCAAGGGTTAGAGCACACCTTCGAATCCCACCTCACAGTTTCATCTAAAATTAAGGAAGTCACTTGCCATATGAGTTTGTCCCTCAGCTATAAAATTGGGTAATAGAAGCAGGACCCCACCAGAAATAAGATGTTTTGCATCTCAGCTGGACTATCCTGGGTTAAATGAATTGTTAAAAAATGACAAATTGTGGCTATCCTGTTAGCTTCAGTTCCTTCCCGAGGTATTTGATGCTTAAAGCTGCTACCCCTCATTGCAGCTTGGTTCTCAGTAAGGCGTCTCCTTAGCTTCAGCCTGCAGTTCCCTGATAAGTCTGTGTGTAGCAGTTTGTTGTCACCCACTCTTGTTACACACGAGACCACTATATTATAAGTATTTGGCGTATTGCATCAGTTCACCATCTTGTTTGGTTGCAGAACTTGAACTGTTGATGCCAGCCTTCATGAGCTCTTATTGTAGTTTGTGTATAATAAAAAAAAAAGGAAACAATTTAGACTAAAGTAATGATCATTTTGATAGGGGAGGAGCCAGCAGTCGGTAAGGGCTCACGTGTTTAGCTTGAGTGCTGTGCCTGAGAAATTGAGAGTACGACTTCATATAACTTTCACTTATTCTTTGTTGGAAAGCATTGCTGTCCTTGATAGTTGGTACACTCAAGCTGTACTAATTCGACTGGAGTGTGGGTGGGAATACTGTGTTATGGGCTGAAATATAAGTGGTGATGCTAAAGATGGGGAAAAGCAAAAGGCCACAGGCGGCTCAGGGAGAACCAATCAAGCTTGCTCAGGAGAAGTTTTCATCTACATGCTCCGCAGCAGAGCCAGAACCTACAGTGTTGTAAGTTCTAAAAGCGGTGAGAGATTTGGACTGCAAGGTGGAAGGCTTTGATCAGCTTTCAACAGTTGAGAAGAACTCCATAGCTGTATTGGTGACAGAGGTAAAGGAGAACCAGGACTTTGCAGGGAAAGCGCAAACCACCTATCTGGGGCTCTTCAGTGAAAACAAACTCTGCCTGTGATTAGAGCACTTGGAGAACCAGGGAAGGGTGGCCATCATTGTCTTTTGGGTCTGATAGGAGTGGAGGAGGGAATACTTGGTTAGGCTTTGAGACTGCAATGCTACAGGCACTGTTGTCTTTGGAAGTGGCTCCACATGTTGTGAGGGGCTACCATGTTAAACAGAAACATAGAATGTGTTGGTAGAAACAGATTGGTAGGCCCATTTACTCTGCTTTATTTTTTCTGCCTAACACTACACCCTAGACTCTGCTTGGTCGCAGATGGCCCTTCCTCACCTCTGTTTATTATACCCATGTGCCTGTCCCACACATTCTTTAAACTCCTCACTGTCTTTCCCTCCCCTCACACTTCCTCTGGCAGGCTGTTCCAGGTGTCAACCACCCTTTTTGTGAAGAAGTAATGTAAGAAGGCAGTAAGGAGGGTTTGGGTAAGTTGTTATCCCTCTGTACAGACAGTTGATAAGGCCCCATTTGGAGTACTGCATGCAGTTCTGGAGACCCCATCTCCACAAGGACATAGATGGGATGGAGGCTGTCCAGAGGAGGACAGCTAAAATGGTGCAGGGTCTGCACCGGAAGCCATATGAAGAGAGACTAAAGGAGCTTAATATGTATATCCTCGAGGAAAGCAGGGAGAGGGTGGACAAGATAGAAACTTTCAAGTACCTCAAGGGAATCAGCAAAGTCCAGGAGGGTAGCATCTTTCAGAAAAAGAGATGTGCCAGAACAAGGGGGCACAATTTGAAGATAGAGGGGGAGGCAGCTCAGTGGTAATATGAGGAAGTATTTTTTTACGGAGAGGATTGTAGATGCATGGAACGGCCTTTCTGAGGAGGTCATGGAGTCAAAACCGGGGAATTCAAGAATGCATGGGGCAGACATAAGGCAATTTTAGTAGGGAGACAGGAGGAAGTAGGCTGATGTTAACTAGGATCTGCAGCTTATCCATTAGGTAAGGAAATGGGCAGAATGGGTGGGCCAAGCAGTCCTTATCTGCCGTCAAATTCTGTTTCTTCGCATCCCTCATGGACTACCCCCAAGCTTCATGGCATGCACCCGTGGTCAGGTGCTCCTCCTCTTATTATGAGACTTCCCTCTCCTGCACCGTGTTCACCCTTATGAGGTATTTATAGGTTTCAATCACGTCCCCTTTCGCTCTCCTCTAGGTAGGTAGTGTTGAGCTCCCGTAGCCTGTCCTTATATGGTTTCATGCAACCCTCGCACCATTTTAGTAGCTCTCCTCTGGACCGTTTCCACCCTGTCAGTGTCCTTTCAGAGGTGTGAGCTCCAGAACTGGACACATTTGGGATCTCACAAGTGAGCGATACAGGGCCAAAACCACCTCTCTTCTCCTGATACAGACGACAACCCCCCCCCCCTTCCTGTGCACCCCAGCATCCTGCTTACTTTACCGGCTGCCCTGTTACCTTGAGATCATCAGATGTGATTACCCCTCAGAAGATACAGGCCCTAGGAACTTTTTTACAAATTGCTATGGTCGTCACCTCTGGGTAGAGGAATAAAGAACTTTTGCTGTGGTTGGTTAGACAGCAAGGGAGATTGTTTCTGAAGGAAGACTGTAAGCGGTCCCAGATGTGTCCATTTCCCAACTTGAGCTTTGCAGCATGAAAAGAGATGGGCTTTCAAAGGGTGTGTCCGTGCCTTAAGGAGTTGGGGGTTACATACAATTTTCAGATGCCAGCTAAGCTCCATGTCATGTAAACAGTTTCTGTTTACTGACCCAAAAGATGCAAACTGTCTGATATAGAAAATTAAATGGGAGTTTTTACAGGAATAGGCAAGCGACTCTGAAGAGCAATAAAACAAACTGGTTGGTACCAACTATACAAAGGATTTATAGTGTTGGTATGGCTGAGACTGAGACTGTGGCCAAGTTGATCAGTGATCAGTTCTTTCTATCTTTGAATTCCCTCTTGGATAGACATTTTATTTAGTGCTGCTTTAAAACTGCTGGATCATAACCTGCCTCCCTCCAGTTGGACCTTTCCCACAGAAGCAGTTGATTGCTGTGTTTGGTGTCCTGTAGTACGGACTGGGTGTGATCATGCCTTGTTTTTTTGGTAATGTTTGCATATTGTTACAGTAGTGGGCTTCAGAGGCATGCCACTGTTGTATCCAGTGTAGCTCAGACTAATAGGAGGCTCGACGGTGACGGACCAGTGATCAGTGAGGCTGAGCATGACGCTGTTCCTCTTGTGGTAGGCAGAAACTTCGTTTAGTTGAAAGGAGGCGGCCGTGCCTATGAGACAGTGGCTTCCTCTTTTCTTTTTTTTTTAAATTCAAGTTTATTACCAATGTCCAGTACAAAGACTTTGTCAAAAAACAGTCATTATTACATCATTTCATTATCCAGGTTATCATAGCCGACCTCAAAAAAAAAAAAAAAAAAATGATTACATTTAGCATTAATTCAGACTTAAGTGGGTCAATGTCACAATAGATATCAGTTTCTTAGAGGCAATGAGGGACAAGGAGTCCCCCCACCCCATACCCAGGGCTCAGGTAGGTCCCCAACTATGGCCAACCCTCCATCCTGTGGTCGGAGGAGCCACCTGGTCCACCTACGGGTGAAAACCGGAACCCCTTGATTAATTTTATAAGTCAGTTCCTCCATATCCTGTATCTCTTGTATAATAGAGCACCACTGTAGGATAGTGGGGGGGTCCTGAGCCTGCCAATTATGAGTAATGGCCTTATGGGCTGCAGCCAATAGAATATTCCACAAATATATTACATCTGGGCCCTTGACATCAGCAGGGGGAGGCCCAGAAGTTTATTAACTTGAGTCAAAGGGACAGAAAGGGAGAACACCTCAGTGAGTGTTTGCTCTGTTTGAGTCCAGAATTCCTTGAGTGCCAGACACTGACTAAATACATGGGGATGATGGGCCAGGGAAAGACCACACCCCCTCCAGCAGTGGGGCGTGACTCCGTATCCTCATCTACTCCGAACCGCAGGTGTATAG
Source organism: Neoceratodus forsteri (assembly GCA_016271365.2). NCBI lineage: Eukaryota > Metazoa > Chordata > Ceratodontiformes > Ceratodontidae > Neoceratodus > Neoceratodus forsteri. The sequence continues at coordinate 496,627,993 of JADMNL010000022.1, forward strand.
AAAAATCTGGCCCTGACTTCCTACTCAAATTCTTACCATGCTGGGGAATGTGTGGTTCTATTAGCCAGGGCATATATTTGACTCCAGTCCCTTTCCTCCACCACTAATCCCAGTTCATCTTCCCACTTTAGTTTAATTTGGCGGGTGGCATCATCATATAGGTGTCTGATGGCTTTGTATAAGAGGGACAACAGTCCTCTATCTACTTGCCTTTGTATAATGGAGTGCATGGCCTCACAAAGATATCTGTTCGGGGTTTGGAGTTCCATCCCCCCACTCCCCCAGCAGCTCTTATGTGCATCTAAAGTTGGAGAAAGCGGAAGAAGTCTGAGGCTCGTAACTGATGGGTATCTTTCAGTGTTTGAAATTCTACTACCTTCCCATCCTCCAGGACTTGATCATATCTTGTAAGGCCCAGTCTCCCCCACCTTTTGAAGGTATGATCCAGCTGGGCTGGTAAAAATGTTCTGTCCCAAGCAAAATACTGCAGGGTCCAGGTCATTTTCTGCAGTTTATATTTATTCCAAAGTTTGCGCACAGCCCATAAAGTATTTACCACATTTGTAAGTGTTATGTTTTGTTTATCTTGCTGAAGACAAGGGCCGAACACTCGTGCTCCCAAGGGGGCCCCTTCATTCAGGATCATTTCAATGTTTTTCCAGTGGGCTTCATAGCCTTTTGTGTCCCAAAGTAAAGCAATTTTGAGGTGTGCAGCTAGGAAATAATCCTCAAGGTTTGGTAGGGCTCTGCCTCCCTGGTCCTTATTTGCTTGTAATGAGAGGGTTCTAATTCTGGGTCTCCCCGGGACCCAAATGTATTAATGACTTTTTGCCAAAGTTAAAATATTTTGGATGTTATTCTTAGGGATAGGCATTGGAAAACATATAGGAATCTAGGGAGGACAATCATAGTAATGGATTGTATTCTCGAATACCATGGGAGGTTTAAAAGAGACCATCTAGCAATGTTTCCTTGTAGCTGGGCAAGTAGAGGGTCCAGATTGGTCTGGCGTAATTTTCCCCGGTTTTTACGTATCTGGATACCCAAATAGGTGATTTGGGTATTGTTCCAGTTAGTAGGGCACAACTGTAGGACCTCCTGAGATGGCCTATAGAAGAATTTAAGAGCCTCTGTTTTGGTGTTAAGTGTATATCCAGCATGTAAGCTGAATTCATCTAACAGTGACCAGGCTTCTGGAATCAAATTATCCGGTTCAGTCAAATAAAGTAGGGCATTGTCTGCACAAAGTGAAATCTTGTGGTCAGTATCTCCGACCCTAATCCCCTTGTTATTAGAGTGTTCTCTAATGGCCTTGGCTAGAGGCTCAATATACAGGGCAAAGAGAAGTGGAGACAAAAGACATCCCTGCCAGGTGCCTCTGCCCAGTGGGAATCTGTCAGAGACGCCAACATTAGCCCTAATATAAGCCTGTGGGGCTCTGTAGAGGGCTCTCAGTGCATCTATGAAGGTTTGTGGGAAGTTGAACCGCCGCAGGACCATGAGAAGGAAGGCCCAAGAAAATTTATCAAACACTTTTTCAGCGTCGACGTTCAGTGTACAGGTTGGTGTGCGTTACTGGTTTATTATATCAATAAGATTAGTAGTTCTTCTAACACTGTCTGGGGCCTGTCGACTCAGCACAAACCCCGTTTGATCAGAGTGCACTAAGTCTGGGATCATTTGATGTCGATGGGCAGCAATAATTGCTGTGTAGAGCTTATAGTCCGTATTTAGTAGTGAAATGGTTCTATACGATCCATATTCCACTGGGTCCTTACCCTGCTTGTGTATCACTGTTATGGTGGCATAGTCCCACAAGGGGGGCGGGGGATCACCCTCAACTATATTACATTATACGTAGGGTGCAGTACTGGGGTAATGTCTTTGGACAAGGCCTTCTATAGTTTTGCCCCAAATCCGCCTGGGCATTTTCCAGACTTTGCTTTTTGTATGGCCATTAGAATCTCAGAATGCGTCAAAGGGGTTGTGAGTTCGGCTTTTTGTTGTATACTGAGTGTGGGGAAACCCAGTTTCTCAAGAAACTGCCACATGTCACCCAGGGATGTATCTTTTTGGGGGCTATACAGGGACCTATAATAGTCCACAAAGGCATTCGAAATTTGTTCTCCCTTGTAGAGCATCAGATTTGACCTTGGGTGTTTTATTTTGGGGATAGCAGCCTTAGCTGCTCTTTGTTTTAGTCTGTAAACCAGGAATTTAGTGACCCTGGGGCCCCACTCAAAGTACGACTGCTTTAAGTATTGTAACACTTTCTCTGTATTCTGAATTTTGTTTTTCTGGGATCTAGTCGCTTTGATGACCAGATTAGTGGACCTAGTCCATTTAATTTTTTGTTGTGCTTCCAGTTCTCATAAACATTGCAGGGTCTGTTCTAGGAGTTTCCTCCTTTCTCTTTGCTTGTATGAGGCAATAGAGATGAGTTTCCCCCTGAACATTATCTTGTTAGTGTTCCATAATATTTTGGGAGAAGTCTCTGGGCCCGAGCATGTCTCCTGGGTTTGCACTATAATCATTTGTAAAGTTTTAAGCACCTCCTTGTCCCTCAATAAAGACGTGTTTAGCCGCCAGAGTCCTTTTTTTTGGGAGGGCAAGCTCTAGCTCAAGGAACAGAGGCTAACGATCTGAGAGGGTTGCCGTGCCCACCCAAATATGTTTAAAGGCGGAGAGGTCTTTTGAGTTTGTAAAAAAACATGTCCAGTCTTGAGAAAGTTTTAAACCTGGGAGAACAGCAGGTATAATCTTTTGCTGAGGGTGTTTTTCTCTCCAGGCGTCCACTATTCCCACGTTTGCCACCAGCCTCTTAAATTGCTTGGCCGTTGTGTTTCTGGAGGTGGGGATCTGAGAGGTAGTGTCTAGACTCCTGTTTAAAACTAAGTTCCAATCTCCCCCTAAGACTAGGATTCCCCCTAGCCCTCTCAGCTACCAGTTTAAGTAGGCCAGAGTAAAAGGAGATGTTTGAGCCCAGAGGAGCATAAACATTTAGCAACGTTAGACACATCCTGAACCCTCCCAAACCACCATAAGGTATCTGGACCCCGGGTCTATGAACACTCCTGTTCCTTAAAAGGCACGGAGGCTGAGTGTAAGATGGCCTCCTCTTTTCTCCCGGGAGGCCTGATACAGACATGGGAATGCCTTAGTCTTAAGCTTTTCAGTCTCAGCAGGAGAGAGATGTCTCCTATAAAAAACTGATGCCACATCTCTGGTCCCTAAGGAAGTTTTGTATCTGCCTCCTTTGTATGGGATTATTTATCCCATTCAAATGATAAGAAAGGACTTTTGTATTTATGTTAACCATCATTACTATTTATGGGGTTCAACCTTTGCTCTCGGCCTCCGCTGCCATGCCATCCCCCCACCACAGGAGTCTCCACTGCAACCAAGTCATGTTCAAAGTCTCAGTACCTGTATATGATTTAAACAGTAGCACAATATAAACAAACTGTTCAGAACATGCATCAACAGCAAAACTGGAAGTGTGGGAAGTGAAAGGGTCCCACTGTACAAACATTGTAGTGTCTAACTGGCACTAACAGGAGAAGTCACTTAGTCAAACATGGGTGAGCCCTGACCACAAAATGGGTAGTCAGGATTCAAGGAAGTGGGTCTGCTCGGATCTGCAGATCAGAGATAGTATGTCGTAGTCTATAGACTTCCACAGTAAATGTAAGGGTGTACTTCCTAGGTCAGACAGGGGAAAAACCTGTCTGGGTTGTGTCAAAACCTGTGACGTGTGATCCTACCAAAGCAGGGATATGTGCCGAGTGTGCTGTGAGGGGAAAAAAGCTCAACCCTCGAGGCCTCGGTCTGTGCGGCGCTATGTCGCAGAGCAGCAAGCTATAGATTTCTCTGTTTCCCAATGGCTCAGCAACGCCCTCCCGACTCAGTGTTAAGTAATTTATTTGATTCTGCCTGACAAACACAAATTGTATATGTAAAAGTAACTTAAGAGGTTGTATTCACAATCCCCTAATATATTATTTTTTTCCTTCTCCCTTTGTTGTCCCTCCTCCCTCCCTACCATGGGAGAGAAAAAAAAACCTTTTTCATTGTTGTGTGCTAGGAATCCTCTAACAATAACAAACTCTGAACATTTACATAGTAAGGCGATTATGAGGACCACCGATGCTTCCCCTCCCAGTTGACATTTTGAAGTGTTAGGCAGGAGCAGAGAGAGGGAGAAATGAGGAGGGGGGGGGAGTTATCTCAACAACGATAACAAGGTGTCAGAGATCAACGCGGATGTGCCTACCCCTGCTCCTCCACCCCACTCAGCCCCTTGCAAGGTTTAAGCCCTGACAAACGGTTATAAATAAAACACATTTAGCTGGGCTGCTGGGTTGAAAAGAACACCGGGGGAGATCTCTACAGCTAACAAAAGTCACGGTCTAGTTAACTTACGGGCACTGTCCTGCCGTGTGTTAACTCCGAGTCCTGTTTGGAACTTGTACTGGCACCTTTTGGAGTTTTAAAGGGTGAAATCTGTCAGAACTATCTGCAGAAACCATAACCAGATTCCCTCAGGTTTGCTGGGGGGTCTCCTGAGTCTCTTCTTCTTGCTCGCGTATCTCCAGTTGAGGTCGGTTTTCAGGCAGTAACCCCTGCAGCAGTAGTGGGGAGGTGTAGGGCTTCAGGATGCGTGCAACGTTGGCTCGCAGGGTCGTTCTTTGAGCTCACTGTTTGTGTGCGGCCTGGAAGTGGCCCCTTTTTGCTACTGACCATGCAGATTTCAGCAGTTCTCTCTCTCCAGCTTTTCTTTGTGCAGGGGAGGGACAATTATTCCAATATTCTCGAGGTAGGTGGAGGCAGCCAGCAAATCGGAAAATATTTTAACACCTTTGTCAGTGTCCACTTTAATTCCAACAGGGAAGAGGATTTGTGCTCTTGTATTTCGAGCTTGGAGTTGCTTGATGATCGGCCACACTTGCTTGCGGCTCTCCTATTCAACTGTGGTGTAATCTTCATCCAGAGAGATCCTATGCTGCTTACAGTGGAGTTCTCTCTGTTTCCAGGCCCTTGAAAGCACGTTGTCTTTAGCGGCATAAGATGTCATCTTAAAGACAAATGACCTAGGGTGGGCTCTAGCATTACTGGGTCTCTGGGGCCAGCAATCTGTACGCCCAATCCATGCTTAGGTAAAAATCGGGGGTAAGTCCAATGCTTCTGTGAAGATCTCTTGTAAAAACGTGATTGTGCTAGTGGCTTTATCTTCTAACCCCTCTGGGGTGCCATAAAGCCTTAGATTTTGTCTCCAGCTGCGGCCTTTTTGCTCATCGAGAAGGTTGGTTAATTCCTGCTCTTGGGCCAGCAAGTACAGCAGCAATCGATCGTGGCAATCCCAGTTGTTCGGTGACCGCCGATAGACCCAGTTTCACATGATCAGGTCTGTGCTCAATATTATTATTTGCTTTCAGCTCTGTGATGGAGTGATCAATTGTATTAACTGTCGTGGCTGTTTGGAGAATCGTAGCTATCAGGTCCACTTCTTCTGTTCTGTCAGTGGAACCCCCGCTACGTTCTCTGAGGTATCAGCAGCTGTGGAGAAAGAGATTTGTTTTCCGTTCTGCATCGGTTCTTTAAGCCTCAAAGCTGGAGTCCCTGGCATCCTGTTGCCGTGAGCTTTGGATCTTGTGCTCTTAGCTGGTGACTGCATTTTATCTTCAGGCAGATGTTATCAGATTTTGTCGGGAGGCAGTTGGAGCTATGCAATTAAGCCGCCATTAGGTTTCCAGTGCCACCGGAGTCCGCTTCCTCTTTTCATCCTGCGGCACCACCAGCAGCCAGTTGAGCAGCATCATGATCAGCTTTTGACCCACTTTTTCTCGCACCCCGAAGGATTCTGCAGTGCCGGTAAGGCCTGGAGTCCTCAAGCTAACCCCCGACGTGCAAGTGGAGACATAGCACAGCTGTGCTGCATCTTAAGAGACTTGAAAGCGGTGAGTCACTGTCTGCTCCATGTCCAACCAACTACAAGTACTAGCTGTACCCTTAAGCCCTGAGTGCGACAAGTGTCAACAGAAAGCACTTCCAGCGCAGCAGCGATGACAGCGAGCTCCCTGCCTCTGGTCAGTACCACTCACCCACGCACTAGGTATAGCATAGCAGCAGCCCACAACTTATGCATAGCCCGACTGTTGATTCTTGAACAAAAAGGACACTGAGCACTTTGTAGAATCAGGTATGCCTTATGATTTGACATTGTTGACTTCCATCCCAAGGCTAGGTCTTTGTTTTTTTGTATAAAGCTTTTCTTTCATGTTGGGATGCGAGGCGGCCTCTCAGGACTTTCCCCTACTCCACAAACTGATATTTGCTTTTCCCGGGGCCAGTGGGATTGGACATCTCCATGGATTACCACCCCCCCCCGTGGTGGGGTATAGGGAGAGAGGGCCATCTCCCCCTCCTTCCTCCAAGTGAATGATCTAATTTGGACAGCATGGCCTCAGGCAGTAGTGTGGGTCTATGGATGGGTGTGCAGGGCTTCACAAAGTCTCAGATTCCTTTTTCTCTTTTCTCCCTTTCCCTGCCCTCTTGTGGCCAACATGAGCGCTACTCACCAGGCTTCAGCCCTCCCTTTCATGCCGCCCGAGCTCACAGTACCACCAGGCCTCTCTGTGAGAGCAATCCTTCAGATGCTCAATCCTCTCCCTCCATGCCCAACCCCTGGCAACCTGAGTTCATTTCCAAACTCAGGTTGCTGGCATGGCGCAAGGTGTGGCGTCCACTGCCTCAGCCCTCCGCGCCACCGGGCCAGCGTCTGAAGGCTATGTTATTGACATTTGTATAAATTCATTACTTTGTCTTCTGTGAAGAACTGTCCCCATCTTAAAAAAAAAAAAAAAAAAAAACTCCCACTGCCAAGTATCCTACCCACCACCCGATCCTTCCCCATGCCCCATCTGTATAAAAAAAAAAAAAACCACCCACCCAGCTCCCGATCCTTCAGCATTAAAATTCATTAACATTTACTCACAACTTTACTATTTTTCCATATTTTGACCCCACATTTTCAATATGGCCTTTTATACCTCGTGTCATGATCAAGGCAGGTGTAATTTTTCAAATACCCTTCAAAATATATTTTCGCAGTCGCTCCATGAAATCGTGTTTCATGTAGGATTTAAAATTAAAAAATTTCACTTGTCTTGATCACGAAGTTGTGTCATAATAAAACTATGTTGACAGTTTATGGTCAGAATCTCAAAAAATGACAGTTATGAATAAATGTTGAAATTCTTTAATGTTTACTACTAGCTTTGCTCTTTTACCAGATTGTGACCCCACATTTTTGGCATATTCATGTTTGTACACCACATGGTGAACATGACAAGTGTCATTTTTCAAATCCTACCCAAAATGTCTGTTCACCCTTGTGCCACAAAATGACATTTTGGACAGGATTCCGTAAATGAGACCTGCCATTCATAAGGTGGTGTAATAAAAAGACTGTGTTGAACATTTGGTATCAGAGTTGGTGGGGGAAAAAGTTATGAATAGATGTTTACATTTTTCAGTGTTTACTCATAACTTTGCAGTATTGTTACTTTTTTTTTTTTTTTAAGTTGGTCTTGTTTCTACCTTGGCATCCGATTCATCCGGCGGCCGTCCAGTGTCCCAGCTCAGTTGGACCTTTCTCTATCCGCCATGGCTTGCCCCTGTGGTGGGGTGGTGGAGAGCCCCTGCTGTCTCCTACCAGGACTGGATCCAGTACTCGCAGTGATGCCCTTGAAGCCAGCAGTCCTGCGGAATGGCCATCAAGCCGCCGCAACCGGTCGCCATTTTTCCCTGTTCTAAATCCTCTTGTGAGTGGGGCGTGCAGTGACGCCATTGGAAGGAGTGCGCACGCTTCCAACTCACCCCCTGTATTGCCTGTGCCACTGTACCACCCCTAACCTCTGCTAGAGGCCACAAGCGCACCAACAGCTACAAACCCCCACTCTGGAGAGGGAGAGAAGTCCATCAGACGGTCAGTCTCTCTCCTATCCTGCCAACCCCAGACGACCTGGGCTCGCTGCTGAACTCAGGTCACCGGTGTGGCATCCAGCGCCTCAACTCAGCGCCACCGGGCCGGCTAGTATTTTTACTTTTGAACCTCCATTTACAATAGAACTCATATATTGTTTCCCCATTGACTGAACGTAACAGGTGTCATTATCAGATCCCCCTCCAAAGTCTGTTTTCACAGTTTAATTAAAAATAATGACCCCAATTAGGGAAAGGGAACATTGTTTAACCAGGAGTAGCACACTAAGCCAAAGCTTGTTTCCGGATGTGACCTAGGAGCACAAAGAAGTTAAGTAACTTGCTCAGGATCACACGGTATGCACCTAGGCAGCTGTGGGATTCAAACCCAGGTCTCCAGATCTGCAGCTCAGAGCCTTAACCCACTGCGCTATACTGCCTCCCAACTAGGAGAAAACTATACTTCTTCTCTGTGTGTCCTGCCTTTGTAGACAGATCTAGGCAGGACTTGAGATATTCCTTGAAACAAATATTTTGTTGAGCTTACACATTTTGCACAAATAGTGACCAAGTTTCTTAAACAGAGTCTCACAAATAGTATTGTTTGCTGCTTAGTTTACCCTAAACGAGTAGGGATGTTCCCTAAAATTAATCTGCATCTGTATAGCTCTGCATTTCACACTGCTATAGCTAGGTATTACTCCCTTTTTGGTAGTACTGTATTCAGCAAGGAAGTCATTCTCAACAGAGTTCTGCCATTTGCAGGAACCCAGTGGGAGAAACTCTTTTTGTGAATCAGACCCTTGATATTGAATTCCATCCCGTCTCCACACAGAGTGACATACCCTGCATGCGAACATATGAAGAATGCCAGCAGATACAGGACTGATGGTCTATCTAGTTTGCTAGAGCGTCCAGCCAGCAGTCTGTTGCACTGCAGCTGCTCCCCTCTCTCTTACCCGCATATCCAATTTCATGCCCATACTAGCTGTTACCCCTCCCCCCCCCAGTGCCTCATTGGTGACCTTCCCTCTGACCCTGTCCCATCCCCTCTTAAAACTACCTACTGTCTTCAAGGATACCACCTCCTCAGGCAGTGCGTTCCACCCTGTCACCTCTCTCTCCTTGAAATAGTGCCATCTCATTTCCCTAATTTTATTTTTTTTTATCTAGCTTTTTGACCCCCATCACCAACTCCCACCTACTTGGCAATGGGGGTACATGGTGGAGTTAGCAGGTGGCTAGGAGGGGCTCAGTCTCGAGACCTCTGCTTCTTTTCACACCCGACCCTCCTGGTAATCCCTTACAGGTTGCACCCCCCTCCGTGGCGTGGCCGAGGGTGAAGGGCATCCAACCCTTCCCCTCCGAGACCAACATCTAGACACCGGGGATCGCTGCAGAACAGTCATGGAGCTTGCCAGCTTATTTTTCTCTGTGCCTCTTGCTGCAGTTGCTCACACGCATGTTGAGGAACGTGCACACAGCGACCTGTGGCACCTCCCTATTCGCAGTCGCTCCCGACTGCACTACCTCTGGGCCTCCACCCGAAGGCAGTCCTTCAGCGGGCATGGCTGGGTCCCCACCTGGGAGGGGAGAGCTGCTTAACAGCTGCTCAGTCCATCTCCCAGTTCACCTCCCCCGAGGTCCCTGGGCTCGTTCCTGAACCTGGGTCGCCAGCGTGGCACGAGGTGTGGCATCCAGCACCTCAGCCCTCAGCACCACCGGGCCAGCCGCTTCTCATTTACCTTCTGAATTTACCACCCTCCAACTTCCCAAATGTATCATATAAGCTCCCTCCATTGTATTTTATCTTGTAGTTAGTCCCAATACATTGTTATTGTTGTATACTGCATGTTACTGCTATTTAATACTTATCCCAATGTACTGTACCTTACTAGTGTGTACTTACTATTCATGTATTTTATTGTACTTTCTCTGTACTGACTGTACCTGTTTTGTACTCTCCTGGGTCGCCTCTGAAAATAGGCATTTACTATGTCTAGCGCACCTACCCCGTTATCAAATAAATAAACTTTAGATTGTGCCCCCTAGTGTCCCTCCCTCTCCTTAATCTTAAAATTCCCTCTGTACCATTTTTATTTATGCCTTTAATTGAAATACGCCACGGCTCAAATTTAATGGTATTCGGTCCTGTTTTGCATACAGGTTTTCATGACAGTACACCATTTTCATGGTTTTAGTATTCCTATTGGAGTACTGCTCCATCATATCACCTCTCTGCAATTTGGTCTATTACACAGCTATTTTGAATAGGCAGAATACTGGACTAAGAAGCGTAATATGACAATTATGTTTTGGTGTTGCTCCATCACACCAGATTATTTTTTTTAATTTCTACCCTTAGATGCATAAGGACATCTGACTGATGTATGTAAGATAGGCATTGTTTCACTACTGAGATTGAGTGAACCATGGCCAGCAGGGCACATGGTGCAGTGCTTTTAACCTCGTTAATTTTCCCTCATTCTTCTTCTTTTCTTGGCAGGCTGGCAGTGGAACCCAGTGGATCGACCTTCATTCGCTGAAATCCATCAAGATTTTGAGACTATGTTTCAGGAGTCTAGCATCTCAGAGGGTAAACTTACTACTGCTCGTTACTTTTAGAATAGGACCACTGTCCAGTTGGGAATTGGCATTTTGGAAGAAGGCAAAGTGGGACCATAAACGACAGCTGCACCTGAATGCAGCCAGAGACTGGTGGAGTGCCACAGGGCTCTGTATGTGGGCCTGCTGTATTCCGTATTTTCATTATTGGCATGGAGGTGGGTAGGAATAGCCTGGTGCCAGAATTTGCAGAAGAAACCAAGAGAAGAACTTCATGAGGAACTAGATAAGCTGTCCCATAGGCTGAAGTGTAGCAGAGAAGTTTTAATGTAGATGTATTAGGTAATGCTTGCACTTTGAGTGTAAAAACAGAAAGGTAGCTATATACTTAATAGGACTCTGGTCACTTTGTGATAGTCTTACATGTGACCAGTGTTGTTTGGCACTAGCTAACAAGGCTTCTAAGTTGAACAGGTGCATCAAAAACAATTTTCACTTACTCAGATCAGGAATATTGTTCTACCATTGTATGTCAGGCTACATCTGGAGAACTGGATCCAGTTCTGTTTGCCATACTATGTCAAGCGTATACAAGACTTAGAGATGACTCAGAAGCAGAGTACTGAGATCACTGGAGGATAAAGGGACTAAGTTGTAATATTGCTAGGTATTTTCACACTTGAAAGAAGAAGGCTAAGGGGGAGATTTCATTGGTTTATAAAATCGTAAACAGCACAATCAAGGTTTGTTAACAGTCATTATGAAATGGGTTTAAATAATGCTGCATCCTGATTGGCTGAGATGTACTTTCAGCCAAGATAGTTATCCCAGCATAACAGCCCGGCTGAAAGTAGCTCCAGGCATTCAGAACTCAGCACTTGAAAGATACCGTTATGCTGTTACTTAAGAGGAAACTGATCTTCGCAAATATGGCTGCTTTACATTCCATGTCCCACACAGTGCCATACTGAGCCACACTTGCAGCACTTGTAGCTCCGGTCAGATCTCCCACTGATTCCGTTGAACACGGCCTCCTGTAACTGCTGCCAATATTCTACTTGTCTCAGACCATTTTAACAAAAAAAAAAAATTAAACTCCCCGACTGCGTCACCCATGAATGCATGTCACTTACCAGCCCTCTCCTTCCTCTTCCCTCATAATTGCACATCGCCTGCCTGCAAACATGCAGTGTGATGTGGCTGTTTTAAAATGTGCAGCTGCCGCTGGCCTGACCACAAACCACTTGGTCTGACCGGATATTACAACAGCTGCCTCCCAACAGACACCCATGGCCTTCTCTGCCACAGTAAGAAGTGAAGCCGCTGCCACTTGCAGTCTGCCCTCACTACTGCCAGAAAAGCAGTTTGGTGCCACCTGCTGGTAAACTTCAAACAATACAATGTCCAAATTGGATTTTATTTAACAGAGTATTCACATTGTAAGTTTTTTTTTTTGGCTAAATTAAATAATAATATATAGATCTATAAAATATATCCTATTTCTACAAGATACCCATTTCATAATCGCAATAAGGCACTCTGGGAGGTTTGTAATGGTGGGCCAACAGGGTGGAAGCACTCTGCTTTGCTTCATGATTCAACCTACCCAAAGCAGGCCATCATCCCACCATCTAACTCACCTTGTCATGCCTTATTGCTTAAATAACGTGCAGTAGGGCATATGTCAGGCTAAATTAGTGCACCCCTGGATGCACTGTGGGTGAGGCATAGCAGAGTGTCTTCCGCCACCCAGGAAGTGCATCACTTTGTATTGATGCACACCTGGTCTCAACATATTTTTTGTTGTTATTATTAAAAATGATAAAAGGGACAATAGCCTGGTCTGGTGGCATTTGCTGGTGGTGTGCTGTGCCACGTGGGACATCCAGGATGGGAGTCCCAATCCCAACTGCCTTGCCAGGTCTGGATTGTTTGGGTCTAGGATGGTATTCGAAGGCATCGCACATTGACATTGGTGGAGATAGCGGGTCTGCCCATTCTACGAGTGCCTTCTATGCAAGGAAGTGGTGTGGCATTGATGTGGGTGACCACGTGACGTCGACCACACCTGCCCACATGATGATGCCACTGGCAGCCATTGGCAGGTGCAGGGATGGTGGATGGGATTGAGAGGATTAAAAATCACCCGTTTCCATGACGGTACTTTACCTGTCAACACCAGGACTTGTTGAATGCTTTGACAGCCCTCCATACTACCTCCAGTGGCTTATTCGCTGGTGACTGGTAGCTTTACCAGCCACTTGGGACCATTGTGTGTGGGGACAAGACCCAGAGCCCTGGCAGAGGGTGTGTGTGGGATCAAGACCGGTGCTAGTCCAAAGTTGGCAGCATGTAAGAAGAGCAGATGGGTCAGAGGCAGCCTGCCATTGGAAGGAACTGGAAAGAGGGTCACTGGGGATAAAATATAAATTAAAAAAAAGGGTAGGCAGCAAGATTTCAAAGAGAGTGAAGAGTGAAATTGTATAGTCATATGATCACTGTTGACCAATCCCATTGCTCGACTTATCTATAACATTTAAAAAAATGGATTTATTCAAAGTTATTCACCATCAGTGCATCAGGGTACACACAAGGTGTGGTAAGTCCAAGAGAGACCTGAGAAAACCCTGCTTTTCTCAAAGGATAGTCAGGCTGTTGAACAACTTGCCAGACTGTGTAGTCAATGCTGACATTTTTTTTCCTATAAGGTTTTTATTTCCTCCTTGGGCTGGGCAGCTGCATCAGCCCGCTCCCTAGTTCACTCGGCTGTCCTGTGTCTCCACCATTCCTCCTCCCAAGATTGGGTGGACCACCGGCACTGGGTGGGCATCATGGAGTCCATCCCTAATTTTTCATCCAGATTTTCTCTTGGAGCACGGCTGGACAAGCAGTGAGCGTGGTGTGCATGCTCCACCCCCGTGGAGCACCCTCAGCACTCAGTATGTCAGTCCTTCCCCAAGCTACTTGACCGCGCAGGCGCTGCCATCTGGATTCCTCCAGGTGGCAGTCGAGTGGCGGGTCACGGGAACCCCCTCACTGAGGGAAGAGAGCTGCCTTATGGATCCTCAGTCTTCCCTCCCCGGCCGAGCCCCTGACTGACTCGAGTCAATTCCCAAACTTGGGGCACCAGTGTGGCAGCAGGGAGGCATAGATGCCTCAGTCCGCCACGCCACTGGGCCGGGCCTGTCAGTGCTGACATTTAATACCAGCCTGGACGAGTTCAGGATGATGTACAGATTGTCTAGGCACACCTGTGTGTTCATATATACTCTATTAAGAGCCTGTAATCTGAGATACAGCTGCCCAGTTGCTTAATGTTCATGTGTGAATCAGATGCTGTAAGAGATCATGGAGCTCCCTAAGTGCCTTCTCAGTTAATTATATGTAAAGTAGATGTTTGCTTATTATTTTGGACAAGTAAAAGCTTTATTTTCAGAAGCAGCAAACAACCACTCAAGCCATATTCTGGGTGCAAGGCTCAGTACAAAAAGATCAAAAAAGTCCAAGAGCCAGCACTATTCCAGACTGCAGTGTTTAATAAACACCACCATGGAACAGCTCAACAGACACAAGGCTTGTGTCTGTTGAGCTGTTCCATGGTGGCGTTGATTAAACACTGCAGTCTGAAATAGTGCTGGCTCTTGGACTTTTTTTTGAAAGCTTTATTTTACAGTGTCCGTGTGGGGACACACTTTCATAACATTATGCCTTATCAGAAGGCTCTGTACAAGCCGGTCCAGTAGCGCTTCCGCTCACTACCCCATGCTGGTGACCCGTGTTTGGATCGTGCTCAGGTCATCAATGGGCCGGTCGGTGGGAGGAGGACTGGGTGTCTGATGGACAGCTCTCCTTCAGGGAGGAGGGACAGTGCACTTCGCACAGTGACTGCTACTTGGCTAAAGCCGGGTGGTAGCGCAGCAGGAGCCCAACATCAGAATGGATGCCCCTGGACAGCGAACGCGTGTGTCATTGCATGCCAGCATTCTTAATATAGAAAATGGTGTCAAACCCCATGGCAGGCAGGATAACAGCACCCTTGCAGGCCCTGCACTACCAGCCGTGGCACCCACCCATTGTCCCTGCTCCAGGTTGAGTGGTGATGGTGAGTTCCAAAGAAGGTAGGTGTCTTAGCATGGGGCTGGCAGCAAAAGGGTGCATACAGGTGACCCAGGAGAGAAACAGAGGACCAGGGGAGGTGTTGTTACAGCCCGATACCCATTATTTTTTTTATCATTTATTTATTGATAGTTCCTTTTTTTTTCCACCCTGCATCCAGCCCCTTCCTGCCCTCGTCACTTGCAGGGGTGGGTGGTGGTTGGGTCCTACCATGTTCAGGAGACCACCAACAGAGCACCAGAAATTTCCATGAGCTGGGCCTGGTGCCAGCGTCTCCACACCTTCCTACCAGTTGGCCATCTCTCCAGCTGTCACAGGAATATGCAGGCAGGACAGGGGAACAGCTCCTGTTCCCCTGGGAGCATCATGGGGCAGCTGTTCCATGAGAGGGGAAGGGGGTGTGTCCATTTGACTGTCCCCTCTCTTGCCGTTGGCAGCAGTTGTCATTGGTGCAGGACATGAACCTGTGCCTCCTGAACAGAAGGTGAACACCTTAACCTCCAGGATGCCTGAGCAGCTAATACCCTCCATTGTGTGATGATGGCAAGGATGTAGTGGCCATCTTGTCTGCCCCTCCTGCTGCAATGCACTGGCTATACAAATTTTGACTATGGACACATCTGAGCTTTTTTAGTTAGAATGCTGTATGTAGCATGATGCATAACCCTCCGTGCCATTCTCCATTCAGGAATTGGTGTGGTCCTGCTGTTATAATAGGACAATTACTGAAAATAAACATAATTTTAAAAACTATTGAAGTACACTGGCTAAATGGCTGTTTATAATACAAGTACAGCATATCAAACCTAAGCCAAAATGCTGTCTAGTTACAAATCAGCTGGCAAGGCTAATTTTGTTGAACCCAGTTAAGAAGTGGTCACAGATACCTTTCTTTCTTTCAGAGGTTGAAAAGGAGCTGGGAAAGAAGGGTGGCAAAAGTGCACTTTGTAACTTCCTGCAGGCGCCAGAACTTCCGACCAAAACCCGAACTGTGAGGAGGCCAGCGGAAAGCAGGGAGACATGGGAGAGTCCTGACATGCTCCACTGTCGAGTGCCAGGAGAGCATGGTGGGTTCGAGTCCTGTCTATTGGGGAGGGATCAGCTTGCAAGGGATGGAGATTGCTGGGCTGCTGTGTATAAGAGGAAAATTCAAACTAGCTTGAAAACAAATAAAAACTGAAGGTTAGCAGGATGTTGTCCCTAGTACCTGGGAACATATGTTTACCTGTAATGGCAAAACAAACAAACATACTTCATGTTTTTTTAATTGTTATTTCTCTTTAGAACAGTATCAGCACATTATATGATATAGGATGGACAAGTACTAAAATGAAGGGTATCCATTGCATGCATTAACAGAACCATCAAATGTATTACAAATAAGGGAAAATATAAAACATAAGTAGTTTAGACAAAGAGAATAGTAACACATGTTACAAAAAAAAATCCATTTGAGAAGCAAGGACATTTAGGTCACACACGTATCCTATACACGTATATGGAGTGAAAAGAGACTGCAAAAAGAACTATGTTAATGCACATGTTGGGGTTTATTATTAAAGCCACTAGTAAGGAATTGCATCGTAATGCATTTTTGAAGCTATCTGGATTTTTCTCATTTTGAGACACAAGTGGGTTTGAGTGTTACAAAAACAGGTTTACAGGTGACAAGCAGGACCTCAACAACCTAATATAATATTTTACTAACTTATGATCTTACTTTGAGTTAGAACTGTTGCAGCAGGCAGTAACCAAAAGGACTAAGCTGCCAGGTGCCAGGACCCCACAGAAACCTTCTAGCTAGCAGTCTTCAGCGGGGTACTGCCCTGATGTTGGCCCTCCCCGATGTCAGCCAGTGGTATAAAGGGGGTGGTCCCCACCCCACCTCAGTAATTTTTCCACCAACATTGGCCCGTTCACATCAGCTCCTTGGATGTCTTCTCGTAACAGTTCAACTGCTTCAGCGTTTTTTGCCAAATTTCTGACCAAAAGTCTTCTAATTTATTCCTTTTTTGCATGTCTTCATCTCTGGCATCGTCTGTTTCATTCACGGAACAAAGAAAATCCAAATGCGCCTGCAGCAGACAGCTGCCATCGAAGGCCGGCCATGAGGCCTGCCTTTTTTGCTTGGGCCTGAACCACGGCACCATGGCCTACGAGCACTGCAAACGGTTTAACCAACTAATTCTGATTCGCCACCAGAAGGCTCTTAAGGCACAACTCCTGGAGAAGCAGCTTGCCGCTATGCAGAGTCAGCCAGCGGGAAAGAGTCCTTATTCATCTTGGTTGGTTTCCACCTCCTCCACCTCGAAGCCGCACAAAGAGAAAAAGAAGGCCTCAGGCAAGCACAAGACCTGGGACAAGGAAAGTCCCTGGGACGCTTCCGCTCCAGGTCCCAGCACCACAAGAAATTATCATCCAGTTCCTCATCCCATAGGGGGGTTGGACCATTCCTCCCGGCCTACCCATAACTCCTCTGGAAGCCGGCAACCAAGCCCTCTGATGTCATCCTTACGTCAGGCGGAGGCAAAATGGGTTAGCAGCTTCGGTCTATACTCTGATGCCCCTTAACTCATTGCTTCCACAGGAGCCCTCTGAAGTTGCACCACTTGTCTCCTATATACTGTTAACAGTAAATCCTGGGCCTTTCTAAGCAAAAACAAGCTATAGTCAGCATGCCACAAACAAATCCTAATAGCTCAAGAACCGTAAGTGCTAGACACAAAGTATGAGTGGCGGAGTTATTCAGCACAAAATTACCTTTGTAATGGTGGTATGCAAATAATAATATGTAGTTTTTTTTTTTTTTTCTATGCTGGTTGAAACAGCAAAAAAAAATATTTGTTTTCACTAAAACAGGCAACATAAGCCATACACACCATACCTTAAACAAATGCGAATAACTCCTAAAGTATACATGATATACACAAAATATCAGTGGCAAAGTTGTTCAGCACAAAATTACCTTTCCAATGGTGGTATGCAAATAATATGTAATTTTGTGGTTTTTTTTTTTTCTATGCTGGTTGAAACAGCAAAAAAGAAATATTTTTTTTTTCACTAAAACAGGCAACATAAGCCATACACACCATGCCATAAACAAATGCGAATACCTCCTAAAGTATGCATGATATACACAGAATATCAGTGGCAAAGTTGTTCAGCATAATATTACCTTTCTATCGGTGCTATGCAGACAAATATATATTATATTTTTATGCTATATATTAAAATATATTGTGACTTCTCCAGATGTTGCAAGGGCACACTAGGAGTCAGTAGCCGACTTCTGCAGGCGTCCTGAGGACACACCAGTGTATTTTACTGATGACTACAGACTTGCCTCCATTTGGGGATCCCTCAGTGGATGCTCAGGGTGCATTGGGACCAGAGGTCCAGCGACTTAGATCAGACGGTCTTGGTCTCCAACCCAGTTCGCAGGACACTAACCTGATGGCTGGGTCCTCTTCCGGCAGGAGTCCGTGAGACTAGTTTTGACCTCAGACACCTCAGGTCTCGGTTGGGGTGCTCATCTGGGGAACAAGCAGAACTAGAGGACCTGGTCACCAAACGAGCAGTTGCTCCACATCAGCATTCTAGAGATGCTAGCAGCCCTGAATTCCTTACAGGCCTTTCAGGCAGACTTACTTCTGGGCCATCTATTCATTCAGACAGACAAAATATCCATAGTCTTTTACATCAGCAAGCAAAGGGGGACTCATTCTTACCCCCTCTGCAGGGAGCCAGTGAGAGTGTGGTATTGGGCACTGGAACATCGCCTCAGACTCACTGTTATTCATGTTCCAGGCATCCAAAACGTCTTGGCTGACAACCTAAGTAGGACTTGGTCCAGGACTCATGAGTGGGAGCTCCTTCAGTCGGTGGCAGACCAGCTCTTAGACAGATGGGGCCATCCAGAGTTGGACCTCTTTGCGTTCCCACTCAATGCCAAACTGCCCAGTTTTTGCTCACTAGATCCAGGGCCTGGAGTTTTCTGGCGAGATGTATTTGTCTCTCTGTTGGACAGGGAGGTTTCTCTACATCTTCCCTTCCCACCCTTTCCCATTCTACAGAGGTTACTTCTGAAGTTGCAGGTGGAAGGAGCAGAGATGATTCTCATCGCCCCCTTTTGACCTCGACAGATTTGGTTCCCACTACTTCAGCAGCTGGTAGTGGAACCTCCAATCCCCCTGCCTCTGAGCCCACACTTGCTTTCCCAGGACCAGGGTACTCTAGTCCATCTGGACCTCAAGTCCCCACATCTTCATGCGTGGCTCCTGCAGACCTAGCGATGGCTAGATATGGGGTTTCCCACAAGGTAGCGGATGTTTTGGTGGTGGCCAGGAAACCCTCTGCCAGATCCACTTATGCCATGAAAGGGGGAAAAGGTTTTGCCTGTGGGCTGCCGCTTGCCAGATTAATCCCTTTTTCCTCCACTCCGAACTCCATGCTTGAATATCTCCTCTCTCTGTTTGAACAGGGCTTGAGCTACTTCTCCATCAAGGTGCACCATTCCGCTGTCTCTGCATACCATGCACTGGTGAAGGGTAAAACTCTCGCTCAACCGGATGTGTCCCGTACCTTTTTGCAGCGCATTTTGCACCTAAAGCCTCCCATCTGAGATCCCAGTCCTCCATGGGATCTCCTCTTTATGTTGGTGAACCCCCAATTTGAACCAGCCACGGATTGTGAGCTATGCTTCCTGTTGTGGATAGTTATTTTTTACTTGCAGTTACTTCCGCTCAAAGAATTTCAGAGCTTCAGGCTTTGATGTGTAAAGAGCCTTATTTGGTTTTTCATAAGGACAGGGTGTCCTTGCGTACAAATCCTAAGTTTTTGCCTAAGGTGGTGTCAGATTTCACCCTAAATCAAGACATCCACCTACCTGTCTACTATCCTGAGTACTCTAACTGGGGGGGAAGTGTTGTTACTTACTCTCGATGTTCACAGGATGCTTCGTTATTACTTGAACCGTACCACTCCCTTGCGGAAAACAGAGCAATTGTTTTGTTTCGTTTGCACCCAAAACTCAGGGTGCCCCAATTACCAAACAGACCCTGCCTGAATGGTTGGTCAACTGCATAGTTTTCTTTTATGACAAGTACAATAAGCCCTTAGCGGGACCAGTGAGAGGCCATTCCACCGGGAGGGTAGCCACTTCCTTCACCTCGTTGAGGAATGTTTTCACAGCAGACATTTGTGCAGCGGCAACCTGGAGCTTTGTTCACACCGTCGTCAAGCATTACAGCTTGGACATGGCTTCCAGACGCAAGACTGGGTTTGGCCTGGCAGTTCTCCAGGGCCTCCTCTCCTAAACGTCTAGTTGGGCATTTTCAGCCTCCTCCCAGACTTACCTGCTCTTTCTCCCTTGATTGCTTGGGACTCAGTCCTTATGGTTGTTGCCTGCTGCAAGAGCTCTAACACAAAGTAAGATAGTACAGTTGCGTAAGAACTTACCATAACAGTGGATCTTCGAGAAGAGCTCTTGCAACAGGCGCTGCTTTCCCTCCCTCCTTCCCTACTGGCTTTCTCTCGCTTCTTTTTTCAAGGCAAAAACCTGCCCGGTTCTCCTTCCATTCCAGATTCTGGGTCTCCGGTGGGACAACTAAGGTGGGGCTGGGAACAGCCCCCTTTATACCATTGGAGATGCTGGGAAGGGCAGACATTGTGGGGTGTTAGAGGCCCGCAGAAGACTGCTAGTTAAAAGGTTTCTATGGGGTCCTGGCACTTGGCAGCTGAGTCATTATGGTTATTGCATGCTGCAAGAGCTCTTCTCGAAGATCTACTGTTACGGTAAGTTCTTACTTAACTGTGCTTTTCTTTTTTAAACACTTAAACAATCTACCTTAGAGCCAGCCCTGTAGACCACACAAGACTAAACTTCCAGTAGGAGATTTTCTTTTTATGCACAGTTTTCTTTTTGTTTTACCCATTTTCATGACTGCTGAGACTCACAAAACCGTAAGTCTTATCTCAGAAAAATGGATATTGACTCATCCAAAATCTTCTTCAAGGATATCTCTTTCATCTGGCCACACTTATGGAACTATAAGCCACCAGGCACTAGCACCACATGGAAACTTTTGCAAGCAGTCCACTCGGGGGTTGACTGCGATGATATCAGGCATTGGCTTTCCCATATAAATGGGGGGGGGGCCCGTTCCCTCCTCAGTTCTTTTCCTGCAGTCAACCGTTCTTGTCAGATCATGCACAGAAACAACGCTGTTACAGTTGATGATTTTCTTTTGTTTATTTCTCACAGTAGTCATGCTATCACTTTCCAATGTGATCCTCGACAGTGTGTATGTCGACTATATAGCAGTCGAAGCTGTTCTGCTATTGCAAGTGTGGTGAAAAAATATATTGTGGAGAGCCATTCAACATCTGCGTGTGCTGCCTCTGCCTGAACCATAATGTTCAGGCATGCTGATTTGTAAGGGATTCAATACATCCGCCTGGCGACATGGAAGAGGCACTCTAGAAAATCACCTACTTAAGCAGCAGGTAGCCCAAATGGAGAAGGAGCACCAGCAAAATAGCTCCACCATGTCACAGGTGCATTCCTTGGGATCCAAATCATCGAAATCCCGGGGGGGGGGTGGAATGTGTGAATCACAATAGCATAAGCACCGGGAGGGGGAGAAAGACAAAACCTTCCCAGTTTGCTCTTGGTCACCCCACCATGTGGCTCCAACCATTTCAGCGCCAACAACTGCTTCAGTGATGCCACCAGCCATCCAGACCATCAACCTAGCTTCCAGATCTGGGCAGGCTGCAGGCGCCACCAGGCATAGTACAACTGATGTGTTGCCATAGACACAGCGGGCCTCCTCCGTCAACCTCTTCCAGAGCTCCTGTCGAATACATGGGTGGTGCTGATGTACAAGCAGTCCTTTCATCCTGTATGGATATTCTAAAACACCTTCTACACCAGGAGCTCCATTGATGGGATCTCTCATCCAAACCTCTGCGCCAGCACCTACCAGGGTTATGCCATCTTGAGTGCCAACAGCTTCGCCAGCATGCTCCCCTCATCCCATATACCAGATGGATGATGACCTAGAATACAATCCTGACCTCATGGTACTGTATCATGAGGAAGAGGCCAAAAAATTATGTGAAAGGTCCCTATGAGAGGACCACTAAGACAGTTTCCATCTGCAGCGAGGACACTGTGATTCACACCTCTAGGTCCCCCTCTGAGGATCCATCTTTCATAACCATAATGCAGCAACTTCAAGTTGCCATGGGATTTGATTTGGAGGAACAGGACCCAACCAAGAAGAACCTGATAGACTTCTTGGAGCTACCAGATTCCCCTTTCATTGTAATTCCACCTCTCCTCCCTGCCCTGCAGGATGCCACCTTTGCTGCCTGGCATAGGTCTATCTCTCATGTAATTCCTGCCGTACCTAGAAAGTCAGATAAAATGTATACCTAGAAAGTCGGATAAAATGTATATGGCCCCCTCAGGTAGGCCTTTCTTTGCAGGCCAACCTGAATCTGACGCTGTGGTCATAAATGTTGACCACAACAGATCAGAGGCACCAAAACATCTTGGTTGTCTTCCTCCTTGCAAGGAATCCAGGAGGCTAGATGTGATGGGCAAAAGTGCATCAGCATCTTTTGGCCTGAGAATTGCAAACTACTGAGACCTTATGGTAAAGTACCAAAACACACACTGGAGAAGAGCTAAAGCAGCTGTCCAAGCTCTACTAGACGGTGCGCCACAGGAGGAACTCCTTAAAGCCTTAACAGCTGAGGCTGATGTAGGCAAACACCTACTATGTATAGCCTATGATATTTCAGATGCTTCAGCTAGGGCAGCAGCATCAGGAATAAGTCTTATAAAGTACTCCTGGCTAAGGGTAGCAGGCTTTGCAAATGACAGTCGATTTTCAGTGCCTCTTTCTGAGGATATAAGTTGTTTGGTGCAGATGTGCAAGATATCCTCTCCAATTTTCAGGCCTCAGGCAGAATCCTCAAATCAGTCCATTTCCCTCTATTACACCCAGCCAAGGAGCAGACAGAGGGTGCCTTTTCGTCTGGTTGGTGCAAGATACCGTACCACAGCCAGACAATCAGGTAAGGGTTAAGGAGCAAGCCTACTCCAGCAGCCACTCCAGGTGCCCACTCAAAAGCCCTAGAGGTGGCGGTGCCCCCCCAGCCACCATTGGCTCCAGGGGTGGTTTTTGGGGTTCGTCTCTCCTTCCAGCTGGACCAGTGGAAGGAGGTGACCTCAGATGCCTGGGTCCTGGAAATAATAGCACCAGGACATGCTCTGGAGCTTCTAGAGCAGTGGTGCACAACTTTTGTTTGTGGAGGGCCAGACTGAAGACTTGAGTCAAGGCCGAGGGCCACTGTAAAATGGCCTGAGGTGACAAATGTCCAGCAAGACATAATTAAATGTACACATAAAACAAATCAAAGCATACATTTAACTATTAATTTGTTTATTTATCAGCATTTTACTGAAACTAAAACCAAAAAAAAAAAAAGATTGCAAGTGGAAGCTGCTAGGTCCTGGGGGGCACAGACAGCTGCTGTGGGGGCAATTTGTGGCCCCTAGGCCACATGTTGTGCACCTGTGTTCTAGAGCAACCTCCAGTCCATCCACCAGTGCCTACACATTATCCTCTGGACCACATTCCACTGCTTCTGGAGGAAATTCGCACCTTGCTCCAGAAAAGAGCAATAGAACCTGTGCCCCTGGAACAGAGAAACACAGGTTCTATTCTCCGTACTTCCTAGTTCAAAAATGGACAGGGGATCTAAGGCATATTTTATATCTCGGGGACCAGAACTTTTCATAGAATACTAAAAGTTCAGGATGGTTACTTTGCTGGGTCTACTACCACTACTGCAGGTAGGGGATTGAAACTTCCCTTGACATGAAGGATGCCCATCTTCTTATCAAAATGTGAAAACTTGACAGGAAATACTTAAGGTTCCTGTTTAAGTGAGAGCACTTTCAGTTCAGAGTATTGCTCTTTGGCTTGTCATTTGCGCCGTGGGTCTTTACCACATGCTTGACAGTTGTGGCAGCAGCCCTTTGCAGTGAAGGCCTTTATGTTCTTTCCTTACCTGGACAACTGACTTCTAAATGTTCACTCCAGGGAGCAACTCACACACACTCTAGTTCAAACCAGACAACTGTTCGATGATCGTGGGGTCACTGTCAGTGTGCCAAAGTCCGTTCTGAACCCTCGGCAGAGTTTGCAGTATATAGGAGTGATCTTGGATATGGCCATAGGATCAGCATTTCTGCTTCTGGACAGGGCCAAGCGTGTGGCACAGGCCCAGCTAGCTTACAACAGCCAATATGCCACAGCCAGAAATGCTTCTTAGGCTTCTGGGCCGAATGGCAGTGGCGATTGTGCCAGCACCTCTTGCCCGAATGGCAGTGGCGATTGTGCCAGCACCTCTTGCCCGAATGGCAGTGGCGATTGTGCCAGCACCTCTTGCCCGAATGGCAGTGGCGATTGTGCCAGCACCTCTTGCCCGAATGGCAATGGCCATTGTGCCAGTACCTCTTGCCCGAATGGCAGTGGCCATTGTGCCAGTACCTCTTGCCAGGCTCCATATGAGGATGCCTCGGTGGACCTTGAGAGTCCAGTGGGATCAACTCACAGGCGATCTGGAACAGAAGGTTCTAGTAACCACTCCTGTATGCAAGGTGCTCAAGTGGTGGATTGAACCCAGCAACCTGTCGAAGGGGGTTTATTTCCTGATCCTCTTCCCCTCTCCATATTTTAACAGTAGTTGCCTGTGGGATGGCCTGGGGGGGGCACATTTAGGGCCCCATCAGATGCAGGGTGTATGGACCAAAGTGGAGAGCATCCTGCAGATAATGTTCTAGAGATGAGAGCTGTTCAGTATGGCCTACAGGCCTTCCAGGATCACCTGTCCCCAGGTCCTCTGTTAGTGCAGACGGAAAATGTCAGTGTGATACGTTACGTCAACAAACAAGGGGTAGCTCACTCTTACCCCCTGTACAGGGAGGCAATGAGAGTATGGTATTGGGCTCTAGAACTATCAACAGTACACGTTCCAGGTGCCCAAAACATCTTGGCAGACAGACTAAGCCAGTCATGATCCAGAATGCACAGGTAGGAGCTGTTGCCCTCAGTAGTGGATGATCAGTTCGACAGATGGGGTCGTCCAGAGTTGGATCTTTTTGCGTTCCGACACAGTGCAAAACTGCTGCATTTCTGTTCTCTCATTCCAAGGCCTGGAATTTTCTGGTGAGATGCGTTGTCCCTCTGTTGGAAGGTGAGGTTTCTCTCTGCTTTCTTTCTAATTCAGAGGGTAACATAGAAATTGTCGGCAGATAAGGACTGCTAGGCCCATCTAGTCTGCCCATAACTACTCAGACTTCAGATGGAGGGTGCACATTTAATCCTCATTGCTTCCCTATGGCTTTGGCAGATCTGGTTCCCCTTACTGTAGCAGATGGCACTGGACCATCAGTACCTCTGCCCCTATGCCAGGGACGTCTGTCCCAGGAGCAGGAAACTCTGGTCCGTACAGACTTCAGATCACTTCACCTACATACATGGCTGCTGAAAACATAGCCATTGCTAGATCTGGGGTCTCCCAAAAAGTGGTGATGTCTTGGTGGCTGCTAGAAAGCCGTCTACCAGGGCCACTTACTTATTCCATGAAATGGAAGTGGTTTGCTTTGTGGGCTGCTTCTCACAACTTGGACCCTTTTACCTGTCCAATAAATCAGGTTCTAGAGTATCTACTGTCCTTGTTGGATGCTGGCCTGCAATACTCTATTAAAAGTACACTTGGCTGCTATCTCAGCTTTCCATGTACCTATTGAGGGTCGTGCGGTGGCCCTGCTGGAGGTGGCCCATATGTTTTTAAGAGGCATATTGTACTCTCAGCCTCCTATCTGTAATCCAGTCCTGGCTTGTGTCCTGAATTTTGTGTTGGAAAAACTTACTTTGGCTTCTTTTGAGCTGGCTGCGACTTGTGGCCTCTGCGGTCTGTCTTGGAAAGCATTGTTTTTGGTTGCTGTTGCTTCTGTTCGAAGGATTTCAGAACTGCAGGGTCTAATGTGTTTACTTGATTTTTCGCAAAGACAGGGTGTCTTTACATACTGATCCAAAGTTTTTGCCAAAGGTGGTGTCAGAGTTTACTTTAAATCAAACCCTCCACCTGCCAGTTTATTTTCCTGAGCATGCCAATCAAGGGGAAGCATTGCTCCATGTATTAGATGTACATAGAATACTCGGGTACTATATACACCACACGAAGACTGCAGGAAGCCCTTGCAGCTTTTTGTTTCATTCACTCCTTGGAAAGAGGGGGCTCCAATTTCCAAACAGTGCCTGTCCAAATGGTTAGCAAACTGCATCACGTTTTTGTTATAGGAAGTATGGTAAGGAACTTCCTGGAGTTGTTCAAGATCATTCCACTAGAGGCATGGCTACATCTGTTGCACGTTTTAAGAACGTGTCTACTGCAAAAATCTGTGCTGCTGCTACCTGGAGTACTGTCCACACCTTTACCAAGCACTACAGTCTGGACCTAGCTTCAAGAAGGAGGGCTGACTTCATCCTAGCTGTGCCCCAAGGCCTACTTTCTTAGCCCTGTCAGCTCCTCCCACCTAGACTGTTTATGGTCAGTACTGCTTGGTACTCCTTTCGCAGGTGTGGCTTGATGAAAGAGATGTCCTCAAAGAAGATAGAACAGTTATGTACTTACCGCAACAGTGGATCTTCGAGAGAATCTCTTTCATCAGGTCATGCCATCTCACCCTCCATCCTCCTATCAGATCCAGATAACCTGTGGAATGCTGTCTGCTTCTCCATAAGGGTCTGTCTGCTGTTGTATGGCTTGCCTGGTCAGCAGAGCCCTAGGTTCTGTCCTGGTTCCCTACAAGGAGGTCGTCTGAGTATCTGTGGCAGGGGACTGAGGAGGGAAGGGGAGAGCAATGTCTGACGTCGTTGTGGGTGGCCCCTAGTGGACTGCTTGCAAAAGTCTCTGTGTGATCCTTGTGCCTGGCGGCGTATAGTTCTATAGGTGTGGCCTGATGAAAGAGATTCTCTTGAAGCTCTACTGTTACGGTAAGTATGTAACTGTGTTATTCTGTCCATAGACAGCCACAGTATTAAGGTGCAGATGTCTGGGTTTCACATAGAACAGCATTCGTAACACTTAACTGTAGGGGTGCCACTGTATCTCTTTAGTACATTTAATGAAGCGATAAGGAAAAGAACGTGAAGGTAACCGGGAGCAATGGTAATCACTGGGTAATCCCCATTTGTTGTACTTTTTTATGCCCCTTTCTTCTGTGACTCGCCCCCTTCCACCTGCTTAACCCCTACCCCATCATCTATCATCTGTGGGATTTACCCTGTCCTCTGTAACGCTGTGGGACTCCTTCATTATGGCTGGCAGGCTAAGCCTTTCGAGTCTTCTTCACATCTTTAGCTAGTATTGGAGAATGGATTCTCCTGTTAATGGTGTAGGGCCTGCAAGGGGAGCTACATCATCCTGATTCAGCTGGGGTGGCTTTCTTTTTCTCCCTTCTGTTGTATATCTGCATGCTTGGAGCTCATTGGAATAGTGCCATCCATGAGCTCGGCCAGCATTCATCCTACCACTCTGCTCCGCTGCCTTTCTCCAGTGGTCACCAGGGTGGCAGCATTGCAATGGAAGCAGCGGCTCACCTTTCCCAGAGGAGGAGAGTGTCCTCTGGGATGCTCAACCCCACTCCCCCCTCCACTCCGTGACCTAGGCTCACTCATGAACATCCATCACCAGCATCATGGAGTGGAACGGTGCTGCTGTGCCAAAGAGCTAGCTAGCCTTTATTGTATTTTTAATATTTCTCTTCACTTGTCTCCAAATGATTCCAGACCATAGCTGTCAAGATCTGTCTTCTGTAGTGGTTCAGGGTATTCACAATCAGGCTTTTATTTTATTCTTGCTGCAAAGTGGCAGTGCATCTCATTTATTTATTTTAACAAAACCAGTTGGCAGCTAGGAAGTATTTAGATGTGAACTGTAAACTACTCCTAGAATTACGATTATAGGTGAGTAACCTATTTATTCGAATTTTGTACAAACGTTTTACCAAATGTACGAATGTTTTTTTATGTATTGTGCTGCTGTTTCTTCCACTGTTCCGGCCCCCGGGTAGCACCTGGAAGCGAGCCTTGGCTCAACGTGCCTCTGTCGGTTACTAATTTTCAAACAAATAAATATTTTAAGTGGCCATCATTTTTAAGGGCTCAAAAAGCATTTCATGGCAGTGTAGGCAGCTGGCCGGTAACTTGCAAAATTTAGCAGCCAAACAAAATTATTTAGTGGCCATTGGCCTTCTGGCATCCTGTTTTGTCCCACTGTGCAAAGGGTTGTCAGCTCTCTCAGGGTGCAGGGGCTGGCATTCTTGGCTGTCGGGGTTATGTGGCACTTCATGGGACCCCATACAGATGTCTGTTTCCTCATACTGTGTCACAAGCTGTGTTCCAGAAATACACAAGTCCTAGAAACATAGACTCTGACAACAGGAGACTGGCCCATCAAGTCTGCCCATAGTTGTTGCTGCCTTTTCCCCCAGCCTAGTGCCATGGTGGTTTATTCTCCCAGACCCCCCTTCTGCTGCCGCCCCCTTCCTGTTTCCCCTAAGTGGGGTTATGAGTTCCCTGACCTTGTCTCACCCATGTTTGAGCCCATTAATCATCTTTTCCACCACAACCTCTACTTGCAACCTGTTCCAAGGCTCCACTACTCTTTCCATGATGAAACACATTCTCACATCCTCCCTGAATTTACCTCCCACCAGTCTCCAGTCATGACCCTTTGAACTGCATCTCTAACAAACAAGTCTTCACAATTAACCTTATTTATACCCTGTAGGAACTTATACGTCTGTATGTGAGAAGGCAGTAAGTAGGGCTGGGGATACTGGGATGCATAGGGAGAGGCATCAACAGTAGAAAACAGGAAGTTGTTATCCCTCTGTACAGACAGTTGGTGAGACCCCATCTGGAGTACTGTGTGCAATTCTGAAGACCCCGTCTCCGAGAAGACATAGACAGAGTGGAGGCTATTCAGAGGAGGGCAAACAAAATGGTGCAGGGTCTGTACCAGAAGAGATACTTTCAAGTATCTCAAGGGAATTAACAAAGTACAAGAGAATAGCATTTTTCAGAAGAAGAGATGTGCAAGAACAAGGGGGCACAATTTGAAGATATGGGGTGGGGACGGTTCAGAGGTAATATTAGAAAGTATTTTTTCACAGAGATGGTTGTGTATGCATGGAACAGCCTTCCTGAGGAGGTTGTGGAGTCGGGAACAGTGGGAGAATTCAAGAATGCATGTGACAGGCATAAGGCAATTCTAGTGGGGGGTAGGAGGAAGTAAGCTGTTTAACTAGAATCTACAGCTTATCCATCAGGTAGCTAAATGGGCAAACTAGGTAGGCCAAGCGGTCTTTATCTGCTGTCAGATTCTAGGTTTCTATATCTTGTCCACCCCTCTTTCTCCTGTTTGGCCTCCAATGAGTATATGTTCAGTGCTTCCAGACATTTCTTGTAAGATCTTCCTTGCTGGCCACAAGTAATTTGTGACTTTTCACAGCACTGACTACAACCCATCAGTATACTTTCTCAGATGAAGACTCCAAAACTGGGCACAGTACTCACCAATGATCTGTCCTTGATCCCACTTTCTGCTAGAAGTCCATCACTCTCTACTGTGAACACTGAGCAGAAGTAATGGTGTAGAACAGCGGCCTTCTGTTCTTCATCTTCCACCACCCTCCCGTCTCTGCCAACCTGACAGTTCACTCTCCTAGCCTTCTGTTTTTCTCCCAAGTGTATCTAAAAAAAATCCTCATTCCTTCACACCCTTTGCCTCTTTTAACTTTGCCTATTATTCCTTCTGTTTCTTCCCCCATTTGGCCACCTTATACCTTATGAAAGTCTTTCTTTCTTGGAGGCAGTATAGCGCTGTGGTTTTGGGCACTGAGCTGCAAATCTGTAGACCTGGGTTTGAATCCCACAGCCTCCACTTAATACTGTGTGACCCTGAGCAAGTCACTTAACTTCCTTGTGCTCCCAGGTCGTACCTGGAAACTAGCTTTGGCTTAGTGTGCCTTTCCTGGTTAAACAATTTCCACTTTTGCTTCCTTTCTTTTTGCCCTTACAGAATTTCTTACTTCCCCAGAGAATCTGATTGCTCTCTTCTTGTTGATCGTTCTTGTTCCTGTTCATGACTTTCTTGGCACAGAGTCAGTCTCCTCCAAAATTGCTATGTTGCTCTTTTCCCTACTTTTCATCTACCCCCCAAGAAGTTCTTCCTGACCAGTTCTCTTGTCTAGGTAAAATTGGCCTGTTTGAAGTCCAGAACCACCACCCCCACCACCACCACCCTCAAGGGGAGATTGCAGTTCACCACAGCCATCTGGGGTTGGCAGTGTAGCTTGGAGGGTACAGTAAGAAGCTGTGAATGAGCTTGGTAAATCCAGAAGACAAGGGTTTGAGTCCCACAACCTCCACTAGCATACTGTGTGACTCTGAGCAAGTCTCTTAACATACTCTACTCCTGGGTCGCCCCGGAAAATGAGCAGTTGTGCTTGGTGGTCATTACCCCGTTACCAGAGAAGAATAATCAAAAAAAAAAAAATTTTAAACCACGTGTAATTTTGTTTGCTGGACCCCAGTGGTTCCCTGACTGCATCTTCCCCCTACCACTTCCAAGTTGGTAATTACCAAGTCGAGGATGGTGTCCTGCTGTGTGGGTTCCCTAATCAGCTGCACCAGCAGACCGTTCTGCATCATGTCCAGCAGTGTGCTGTCCCTAGAAGCTTAATGTAGTCCTTAAAGCTTTGATGACCCCCCCAACCCACTAATCCTTGATGTGTCCCTGTGGCTCCTATCCCTTAAGATTCTATTTCTCTTGGCCATCTGCTTGGCCAGGTAGATTAACAAGATATAAATTGTTTTTCTCATAAGAAGCAGTATTTGGTATTTCAAATGGACAAAGTGATCTTCAGATGCCCTCCTTTTCCCCTGAGGTAGTCTCCAACTTCTTCTGGTTTTGTTTTTTAATCTATTTATGATATTTTCTTACATGTACCTCCTTGGCTGGTTGTTTTTTGTTTTTTGCCTGTTGTTTCCCTTCCAGCCAGCCCTTGCAGTCCTCCGCCCGGCTGCAGCCAGAGCTCGAGCCCCTTGCTCCTGGCCTCACAGGCTGCTTTTACTGGTACTACCCCACCACTGCGGAGACCTGGAGGCAGCTGGGGGAGGGCTGATCTGGGTGTGTCCATTGTGGTGCCATTGGGGCCGGCTTTCAGATGCCGGAGAATTGACGAAAGTACACCAACCCCCCAACGGTGTGGGCATGCAGTGACATCAGGGATGCTGCACATCCTATGTCACCTGCCCTGCCCCCACTCTTTTAACCCCCAGGCAAGCACCAGCTCCCGGCCAACATTGGGACTCTTGATCCTCCTCCCGCCGGCCAACCCTCCGACTCCTGAAGTCATTCCCGACCCCGAGTCATTGGCATGGCTAGAGGTAAGGCGCCAGTGCCTCAGCCCTCTGTGCCACCGGGATGACAGGTCTCTGACTTCTACAGAAACTGGAAGATGGCATTGCTGTCCCTCTGCCTGAACCCCAGGAACTCCAGGGGCTGGCTACATTCCCTGGAGGTTCTGAACTCCCTTGGAGTTCACTTTGGGTGCAGTATGTCATTCCACACCACTGCAGGCTATCTGTTCCCCTAGGTTCGGAAAGAAATAATATCACCATAGATAACCTCTAGTCAGATGATGTTTCCCATTACTATGGCGTATTCAGCTCAGGGGCTCCCTGCACCTCTTCCTGAGACCAGAGCTTATACCATGAGGGATATAGCAGCCTCATACACTGCACAAGCCTCTGTGTCCCTGGAAGTTATTTGTAAGACTGCTTCTTGGATCTTTGTTTATACATTCAACAGACATTCCTGACTAAGTCTTCTCCGCTCCACTGAGTTTGGTTGTACAGCATTGATGCTCCCAATTAGGGACTGCTTATTAGAGCCCATATCATCTGACTACCTATAGGAGCTAACACACAAAGGTGAATTATATTTTCTTACTGGTAATTCTGGTTGTGTGCAGGCTGTGTCCAATGGCAGTCAAACCTTCCCAGTATCAGTGCTGTACTTTTAACTGATATTTTTCATCCTATAATGCATAAAGTTCCCTTTCTTGATGGGAGTTACCGTAGGTTGTTTAACATGTACTGTTTCTTATTTCTTAGCAGTGTTTTTTTAACAAGAAAGGAGGAGAGGAAAGAAAATAGAGAAGAGGAGGAGGGAGAGGGAAAGAAAGAAAAAAACAGGATGATGGTAGTGGTGTAATACAGTGGCTGTGGCGCAGCTGTCTTCAGGAGGACCTTCTGGATGCTACGGTGTTGTCCCATCTGCTGGAACCTCTCTGGGCTGAGGAAGGCAGTTGCTAGTCTCCAGGCCAAGGTGGCTCAGATTCAGGGAGCCTCCTCCCCCCCCCAGGGACAACCAAGTCTGCCACCGCATCCTTGGAGGTTGCCAGGTGGGAGAAGCGGATTTACTATGGTGGGCTCAGGGAGGGTAAGGGAGGTGGGGCAGAGGTACATCTCCCAGCTGGTGCAACTATAGATCTCCTACACAGTCTTGGAGGAGCGGGAAGGTCCCACAGTGGCAGATGTAGTGACTGGGGGGATGAGGAGGTCCTCCACAAGGGAGCCCCAAGGATGCATGGCAGGAGACCCCAGAAGAGGAGGAAGCAAATTCTGTTGGGGGACTCCATCAGGGGGATAGATTTGGGGTCAGGAAGCGAGGGAGAGAGGAAGGTTAAGTGCCTACCCGGAGGCATGGCTCGGAGGGATGGAGAGCAGATCCTGAGGATCGCCAGGGAGGTTACAAGGAGGGGGGAGCGAGATGATATTGTCCATCTGGGGACAAATGACCTGGAAAGGGGTAAGGCAGGGTTAGAGGGTAGTGCAGGGGGAGTTGGGGAGGGGTCTTGGGCAGGTGGCATTCTCTGTGGCCTTCTCGGAGGTGCTGCTTGTCCTCGGCAAGGTGGAGGCTGGGAAACGCCTCATCAGGGACTTCAGCGTATGGCTGAAGGATTGGTGCAGTGAGCAGGGGTTCGGCTTCATTGGGGACTGGGGCCCCACCTGGAGGGATGAGGGCCTGTTCAAAAGCGACGGCCTCCATCCAGCTAGAGGGGGAACCATGGTCCTCAGTAAGCGGTTTAAATGTTTAATTGGCAAGCATTTAAATTAGTCAAGGGGGGAGGTGGAAGGAGGCAGAACCACCACCACTGTCCTCCCCCACAAGCTCAAGAGACAAAGAATGCAAGGAGGGAGAGAATACCAGACAAGGGTCAAACAACAATAAAGGTTAGAATACAAGTCAAGAATAAAAGTAAAAACACAGTGGACAGGAAAAGGGTGGGCAAAAGGAAAAAGGGATAGAGGGTGGCAGCATAGCCTGGAAAGCCATGTGTGCAAATGCAAGAAGTCTGAACAACAAGGTTGCAAACCTGGAAGTCACCATGGCAGAAGCAGACCTGGACCTAGTCACCATCACAGAGACATATGAACAAGCCAGCAGAAGAAGGCCATTTGGTCTATCAAGTCTGCTTGTATTGCCGGGTCCACAGCTTGAGCTAATGTCCCTGCCATCCCTCCCCACTCCTCCCATCCTCCCTACCCATGATTCTTATCTTCTCTCATGCTTATCCCAGCCTCTCTTAAAGCTGCTCACTGTCTTTAACGAGATGACCTCTTCCAGCAGTGTCTACCACCCTTTCTGTGAAGAAGTGCTTCCTGATATCCCTCCTAAACCTTCCACCCTCCAGTTTAAGACTGTGCCCCATCGTGATATGGTTGCCACTCATCTTAAAGAAACTTTCCTTATCAACATTATTTATCCCTTTCAAGTGCTTGAATGTCCCAATCATGTCCCCTCTCTCTCTCCTGTCTTCCAAGGAGTACTTGTTCAGTGCCCTCAACCTCTCCTGGTATGCCTTGCCCTGCTGACCAGCTGTCATCTTTCTAGCCCTCCTCTGTACCTTCTCCAGCAGGTTAATGTCCTTTTTGAGGTGTGGGCACCAATACCGAACTCCATAATCTAGATGTGGCCTTACCAGTGACCTGTACAATGGCAGTATAACCTCCTCTCTCCTACTACTGATCCCCCTAGCTATGCATCCCAGCATCTTGTTTGCCTCTGCTGCTGCTTTCTTGCACTGCGTGCAAACCAGGACTGGGAAGTAGCCATTCCAGGATATACGCTGCTCAGAATGGACAGAGTAGGTAGAAAAGGGGGTAGGAGTGGCTCTGTATGTGAGGAATAACGTAAATCAGTGAAATGGGTGGGGTCAGGGAGGTGAGGCGATACTGTGGGTCACTCTGGAAAGAAGGAAAGGGTCCACTATTAGAACTGAAGTAATCTACAGACCTCCAACACAAGGGGAAGAGGTTGATAAGGAAATGGTGGAAGCTATCCAGGAGATGGCTCGGAACGGGGAGGTACTGATAGTGGGAGACTTCAATCTACCGGATATGGATTGGAGACTCCCCGCTGCAGCTACAAGCAGAAGTATGTACATTCTGGACTCCACGCAAGGGGAGTTCCTAAGGCAATTAGTATTGGAACCCACTCATGAGGGGGCACTTCTGGACTTAGTACTGTCAAACCGGGACAGTGTGACTGACGTCAGAGGGGGAGACCACCTGGGAAACAGTCACCCAGAGTGGGAGACCACCTGGGAAACAGTCACCACTGTACAGTGTAGTTTCAGGTAAGGACCAGGTCAGAATCGAATCACACAAAGGGCGAGGGTCCTGGATTTCAGGAGAGCAGATTTTAAGAAAATGGGAGAATGCCTGAGGAAAGCCACGGCAGGAATAGGAAAATGGGGGGAGTCGAAAGGTGGGCAAAAATAAGAGGGAATTAGGCAAGCTACAAACCTCTGTGTAAGGCAGGTGAGCAAGGGCGAGAGAAAAAGGAGAACACTATGGTATTCTAAGGAAGTAGCAGAAAATGTAAGCCCCAAAAAAGGCATTTAGAATGTACAAAAAAAAAACACAGAAGGAAGGGATAGGGAGGCTTACTAGGAGAAACAGAGGGAGGCAGGGAAGGCAGTTAGAAGTACAGAGGCATAGACAGAGGAAAGAATTGCCAAGTCAGTGACAGAGGGAGATAAAACATTTTCGATAAGTGAAAAAAGGACAAATGGGGGGATAGTAAGACTGAAAGGGGAATGAAGGAGCAGTGTGGAAGAGGACCACCTAAAAGTGGATTTATTAAAGAACAATTTCTGTTCATTATTATGGGGGTAGGGGGAGGTACATTCAGTGCTGGTTCAAAGATAACAGTCTGTCTCTAAATGCCAAAAAAAGTCTGTGACTTTTGGTACACGTCGGAGGCTTGCCAAAGCTACCTCTCCCTCACTATTTATTTTTATTTTATTAAGAATATCTGATTACAACCTTTGAGTCAGGGACTCATTTCCAAAGGCTCCACGTCAGGGTACAATACATATCAGTATACAGTAAAGGGAACAACAGGTAAGAACAATACGAATCAAATAGCAGGCATTATACTGTATTACAGAGGGACAACAGGGTTAGTCCAGTACTGTCGGTCCTATACAGTTGGGTAGCTATACATGCCCTGTGGTGGGCTTGTTAACATCAGAGAACAGTACGATCAATATTAATGTGAGGCCTATACTCTAGCAGGTGGTGCGAGCAATCAGGATACCAACATTGTCATCAACATACAGTAACAACAGTGGAATAAAGAGAACTCTAACCCAAAATCTCTCCATACGTAGGCAGCTTCCTATACTTAGTAGGAGCATTGGCAGTGTCGGGTGGAGATTGTGGTTTTTGAGGGCTATTTTGAAGGGGCCTAGTCTGGAGATAGAGGTAATGGCCAAGGGGAGCTCATTGTACCAGGATGGTGCTCTGTAGGAAAAGGACCTTTGTGCCTGGGTGGTTGTGACCCTGGGAACAGCCCATGTTAATTTATCTGCCGCGCGGGTGTTTTCTGAGGTATGGGCAGCACAGAGTGAGGCCGAGACTCCAGTGGGGATGAGGCCTAATTGGATTTTTTTTGGTAAGGAGACATGTTTGATAACGTACTCTTTCATCTAGGGTGAGGATTTTGGTTAGCATGTACAGGGTGCAGCTGTGGGAACGCATATCCAATCCAGCAAGGAGCCTACAGGTTTTGTTGATGGTTAGGTGGATTTTATTTAGTGCGGTGTGGTCAGCGGCCGAGTAGACTGTTATCCCATAGTCTACAAGGGAGAGGACAGAGGAGGTAATAGCAATGTTTAGGGCCTCAGGAGGTAAGCAGGTTTTGTGCCGATACAGTAATCCTGTGCAAATATTTATGGCAGTAGAAAGGTTACTGATGTGAGGGTGGAATGACAGGTTCGGATCGAAAGTAAGGCCCAGATATCTATATGTGTAGACCTGTTCCAGTGGGAGGAGGGTTTTTGAAAATATTGTTAGCAGAGCATTGTAGTCCTTGCTCTGGTGGTGGGCACAGAGCATTGATTTAGTCTTTTTTTACATTGACCACGAGTCTGTGGTTAGTGAACCGGTTTTCAGCGTGGTTGAAGGCAAGTTGTAGGGAGGATTGAAGGATCCGAGTGGGAGGCATACATTACTGCGTCATCTGTGTAGAACAGAAGGTTATGTGGACAGGATTTGGGCAGGGTATTCAGGAAGATGCTGAATAGTAGTGGACCAAGGATGGAGCCCTGGGGGATTCCCGATCGGACTGGTAAAGAGGGTGAGAGGGTGCTGGTTATTTTCACACATTGGGACCTATCCATGAGATAGCTTGTGAACCAAGCGATGGGTCCGGGGGACAGGCCAGTGCGGTGAAGGGTATTCAGGAGCAGGGGTTGGGAGACTGTGTCACATGCTTTTGACAGGTCTATGAATACAGCTCCCGCTAGCAGTTTCTCATCTAGGGCATTGTGGAGCGAGTTGGAGAACTCTACGAGTTCAGTGGTTGTTCTGTGACCTGCTCTAAAACCATGTTGTTACCTACATAAGATGTTGTGTGCAAGCAGGTAGTCTGAGAGTGGGGTGACAACGATTTTTTGTAAGGCTTTTGAGAGGGAAGGGAGAATGGAGATGGGCCTGTAATTATTGGGTAAGGTGGGGTCACCATTCTTTAGTATTGGTGTGATGGTGGCCACCTTCCAGTCGGTTGGGAACTGCCCTAGGCATAGGGAGAGTTTAAGGAGCTCAGTCAGTGGGGAGAGCACAGAATCAAGTACCAGATTAAGGATTTTCATGTCAAAGGAGTCTTAGCAGTAGTTTGAGCCCCCTAGTGCTTTTTTAAGGTAAGATTTTGCTTTGTTCATGGTAATAACCCTAAGGTGGAAGAGGGGGAGTTATTGTTTGGTTCTGTGGTTACAGGGGTGGGGTCGAAGAAGTTGTTTGTCAAGACTGTGCTTAGATCAGAAAAGGCAGCATTTAGGCCACTGGTGATGGTGAGAGGGTCCGTGATAATATTATTGTTGACGGTTAGTTGGGCGGGGGGGGGGTGGCATCCTGGATTTTCCATTCAGTTCCTTTAGGTTGTCCCAAAACAACCTCGCATTCCCCCAAGAGGAGGCCAGTGTGGATTTGTAGTAGTTAGATGTGGCCACTCTAATAGCCCAGGTACACTTGTCTCTAGCTGTTTTATAGGCCAGCCCATCCACCTGCACACCAGAGGCAACTGCTTTGTACCAGAGGTTGTCACGGTTCTTTAGTTGCTGGTGCAATGCTGGTGTGACCAAGGGGGCATTTCGATTTTTGGATTGAACCTTTGTGAGTGGGGCAAATGTATCACAAGCATTGTTGAAAGTGTGGGTGAAGTAGTCAAGGGCTACATCTATGGAGGGGGCGCACCTGATCGGGGACCAATCGCACTGTGCAAGATATCTTTAGTCTAGCGAGGCCTCCAGGTAAAAGGTGGCGTCAGATAAAACTGCTTGATTGGGGTAGTTGCCACTGACATGACTAGGTGAAGAGAATGGGGAGTGATCGCTTAAAGAGTCTGGGAGTACAGTTAGGTTTGAAATTCTGTTTGGGCGATTGGAGAGTAGGAGGTTGATTAGGGAGCTAGAACCATTTCTGGGATTTACCCTGGTTGGCTGGGTAACTAACTGGGCTAGGTCTAGCACTGACAGTGTGTCTCTTATAGGGGAGGCCGAGCTTGATAACCAGTTCACATTAAGATCCCCCAGGATAATGTGCTCTGTTTTAGGTGGGAAGCTGGAGATATAGCAGGCCAGAGATTGAATAGCTGAGGCTTGGTTATGTGGTGGGCTATAAGCCACTGTAATGGTGTTAGGGGCTCTGGAAGGGTCTGGTGTGATTTTTATTGTCTGTGCCCCGTGATTGTGAGGGTGTCGGTAGGCTTTGGCATAGAAACATAGAATTTGACGGCAGATAAGGACCGCTTGGCCCACCTAGTCTGCCCATTTTCCTACCTAACAGATGAGCTGCAGATCCTAGTTAACCAACAGCTTACTTCCTCTTACCCGCCACTAGGACTGCCTTATGCCTGTCCCATGCATTCTTGAAGTCTCCCACTGTTCTTGACTCCACGACCTCTTCAGGGAGGCTGTTCCATGCATCCACAGCCCTCTCAGTGAAAA
The DNA here is from genome assembly GCA_016271365.2 of Neoceratodus forsteri. Lineage (NCBI taxonomy): Eukaryota > Metazoa > Chordata > Ceratodontiformes > Ceratodontidae > Neoceratodus > Neoceratodus forsteri. The sequence continues at coordinate 496,666,325 of JADMNL010000022.1, forward strand.
AATACTTCCTCACATTACCCTGAAGCATCCCTCCTCTATCTTCAAATTCCTTTGTTCTTGCACATATCTTTTTCTGGAAGATGCTACCCTCTTGGACTTTGTTAATTCCCTTGAGGTACTTGAAAGTTTCTATCATGTCCCCTCTCCCTTCTTTCCTCAAGAGTATACATATTAAGCTCCTTTAGTCTTTTGTATGTCTTCTGGTGCAGACCCTGCACCATTGTGTTGCCCTCCTCTGGACAGCCTCCACTCTGTCTATGTGTTTTGGAGATGGGGTCTTCAGAACTGCACACAGTACTCCAGATGGGGTCTCACCAACTGTCTGTACAGAGGGATAGCAACTTCCTGTTTTCTACTATTGATGCCTCTTCCTATGCATCCCAGTATCCCCCAGCCTTCCTTACTGCCTTCTCAATTGCTTGCCCACCTTTAGGTCATCTGATATAATTACCCCAGGTCCCTTTCTATTTTTACTGTTGTCAGTATCTCATCTCCCATTGTATACGCTTCCCTGAGTTTTTGTTTCCCATGTGCATTACCTTGCACTTCTTTGCATTGAATCTGAGCTGCCATACATTTGACCATTCCTCCAACCTTGCCAAGTCCCTTCTCATCCTTTCCACTTCATCTTGTGTATCAACCCTGTTGCAGATCTTTGTGTCATCTGCAGAGGCGCATACTTTTCCTTCCAGTTCCTCTGCAATGTCACTTATAAAGACATTTAAAAGGACCGGTCCCAGTACTGAACCCTGCGGTACTCTGCTAGTAACCCTCCTTTCTTCACTGTGTACTCCATTTACTACTACCCTTTGCGTCCTGTTGTCTAGCTAATTTTTTATCCAGGCTTCCACCTTGGGACCCACTCCAAGGCTGGCTATCTTGTGTATTAATCTTTTATGTGGGACTGTATCAAATGCCTTGCTAAAATCTAGGTAGACCATGTCCACAGCCCCTCCCTGGTCTACTACTTTGGTCACCCAGTCAAAGAAATCTATTAGATTCGTCTGACACGACCTTCCCATCGTGAATCCATGCTGCCTTGGGTCCTGTGCCCCACTGGCCTCTAGTTACTCAACAGTTCTTTCCTTCAGAAGTGATTCCATCATTTTCCCTACCACTGAGGTCAAACTAACTGGTCTGTAGTTTCCTGCCTCTGTCCTGCTCCCACTTTTGTGAAGAGGAATCGCATCTGCCCTCCTCCAGTCCTGGGTACCACCCCATCCTCCCATGATTTGTTAAAGAGTAGTCAGCGGTGTCACTAGTTCTACCCTAGTTCTTTTAGAATTCTTGGGTGAATCCATCAGGCCCCATTGCTTTGTCTACCTTCAATTTTATTAGTTCTTTCAGAACCCTTTCTTCTGTAAATGGACTGGTATTGACCCCGTCTTCAGTGTGTTTCTCTTGTTTGGTTTAGGTAACTCCCTTCCTCTTCCTTTGTGAATACTGAGCAGAAATATTCATTCAGTATCCCTGCTTTTTCACTGTCACCCTCTACCCACATTCCCTCCCTTTATTAAGCTTCAGTATCCCTCCTTTGGTCTTTCTTCGCTCCCTAATGTACCTATAAAAGGTCTTATCCCCCTTCTTAACAGAATTGGCTATCCTTTCCTCGGTTTGGACCTTTGCTATTCTGACTGCCTTCCCAGCCTCTTTCTGCTTTAACTGATAAAGTTCTCTGTCCTGCTCCTTCTGTGTTTCCTTATATTTCCTGAATGCTGTCCTTTTCTCCTTAACCTTCCCCTGCCACCTCTTTTGTGAACCGTAGCGGTTTTTTCCTTTGTTGTGTTTTATTGATTTGCTTTACACAAAGGCTTGTTGCCTCTGTGATGGCTGTTTTGATCACTCCCCATTGTTCCTCTACCACTCCTTCTTGCCTGTTTGCTAGTGCTTTTCTGAGCAACTCTCTCATTTTCCCAAAGTCAGCCCTCCTAAAGTCTAGTACTCTTGCTTTTGTATGGCTTGATTGTATGGCTGTGTTTATCGTGAACCACACTGTTTGGTGGTCGCTTGTTCCCAGATGGCTACCCACTTCTAAATCTGAGATTCTTTCTCCATCCCCATTTGAAAGTACCAGGTCTTAGACTGCTCCCTCCCGAGTGGGTTCCGATACTAGCTGTCTGAGGCATGCCCCCTGTAGGGCATCAAGAATGACCCTGCACTTGGATGTGCTTGCAGCAAAGGTGCTCCATCTGAAGAGACATGGAATTGAGTCATGGACGTGAAAAGCACCCCCCCTTCCCCATTTGCCATTTCTGTCCGCTGTATAAGGGGTGAGGCCAGGGAGTGCAACAGAGGAGTCTTGGACCTTATTTGACAGCCAGTTAATACTCTTGATGGTGCTATAATTAATGATGTCTCCTCCTTTAAGTACCTCGGGGGGTCTGCCTTGATCGGCATCTTGATTTCTCTGAGTACATTGATGCATTTCACCATGAGCTTCACCCTAAGCTTGGCGCTTTGTACCAGAATTAAGCAAGTATTCCATCATCATCATCAAATCTTTATTTATTCAGGCAAACATCATTGAGCAAGGCTCATTTACAAGATGGACCTGATAAGGTCAAGGTTCAATAGTTGATACACAACAGGTACATCATACACTTAAATAAGACGGTTATACATACAGGGGAAAATAACGTTTATAAACACAGTGATGTACAGTAAATTCACATGATAAAAAACGGTTACAGGAAAGTTAAGCTAATATTTACAGTATGTACAGTATATACATATCCCAGTGGGGGCATGGCAGACACTCAACATAATGTAATACTAGGATGGTGAAGGTATTACTGGGTGCCATAAGATGGGGTGTCTGTCTGGAAGGAATATGCCATATATGGTTTGGAAGGGAGATTTGTGAGATGACAATGCTAGCTCTAGTGGTAGCAATTGCATTTCTCTTTGAAGAAGACTGTACAATGCTGTTTAAAGGATGCAAATTGAATGATATTGGACAGTTTTAGGGATTTTTGTAGGGTGTTCCGTGCTATAGCTAGAGAATAGCTATTCCGTTCCCTGCCCACCAAGAAATTGTACTAAAAATGATCCTTCCAATCTTTGACTACAATGACTTGGTCTACAGTAGTGCCTCTAAATCTTACCTTGCCAGACTGGACCCCGTTTTTCATTGTTTCCGCCATTTTGTTGTAGATTGCCTTTCTTGTACTCGCCACCGCTTTCTTTACTCTGCTCTTTCTCTCCCTTCTCTTGATGCTAGGCCCCTTTCCCATTTTGTCTCTTTTTTTAATCCAGATTTGGATTCAGCACCCTTCCCTCCCATCTTGTATCCTTCCCTCCTCCTCCTCCTTCCTCCTACCCTCTCCGCAATAACACTTTACACTCTTTCACTAGTCCTTCTAGAAAGTCTGTTGTTGGCCAATCTGGTTTCTTTTACCATTTTCCTAAACTCTGGTCCTCCCTTCCCCTTTCTATTCATTCTGCCTCTTCTCCTTCCTCCCTAAAGACTCTCTATTTCTGATTTTTTTTTCATCCTTCCTGCAACTGCCCTTGACCCTTCCTCTTCCGTTTTGTTTATACTCGATGTGTTTTTTATTTTATGTATTCCCTTCATTTGTTATTCTGCGTAATGTATTTATGATTCGGTGTGTAATTACAATATTTATTGTATTTTACTATTTTATAGTTAGATATTTCCTTCTACCCTGTTCCCCAGGACACTTCTGGAAACAAGCTGTTTTTAGCTCAGTATGCATTTCCTGGTTAATCTTAACTAACTAACTAAATAAATAAAGGGCAAGGGTATAAAGGGACAGAAGGTCGACACAAAACCATTTACAGAAGAAAGAGTGCTTAGGGAACTATCAGAAATAAAAGTAGACAAAGCAATGGGGCTAGACGGGGTGCATCTGAGGATACTGAGGGAACTGAAACAGGAGCTAGTTGCACCTCTGACAGCCCTTTTCGACATGTCATTAAAAACGGGGGAAATACCGGGGGACTGGAGGAGGGCAGATGTAGGCCCACTTCACAGAAGTGGAAAGAGGGAGGAAGCAGGAAATTACAGGCCAGTCAGCCTGATGTCGGTGGTAGGCAAGGTAATGGAAACTCTATTAAAGGAAAGAATTGGGGAATACCTAGTTATCAATAACCTGCAGTATCAGAGGCAGCATAGGTTCACATGGGGGAGGTCCTGCCAGACAAACCTGATTGAGTTGTTTGATTGGGTGACCAGGGAGGTGGATCAGAGGGAGCGATGGATGTTGCCTACCTGGATTTTAGCAAGACCGTCGACACGTTTCCACATAGAAGGCTGTTAAATAAGCTAGGAAGCCTAGGAGAAGGTCCTAAGGTAGTAAAATGGGTGGAAAATTCTCTGGGCAATAGTAGTCAGAGGGTGGTGGTAAACAGCAGTCACTCCAGAGTAGGCAGTAATCAGTGAAGTACCACAGGAATCAATACTAGGGCCAGTCCTCTTCAGTGGTATTGCAGAAGGGCTGGAAGGGAAAGTATGCCTGTTCGCAGATGACACAAAACTCTACAACAGAGTAGACACACTAGGAGGTGTGGAAAAAATGAGAAGTGAGCTAGAAAAGTTGGAAAAATTGGCAAGGATTTGGCAGCTGGGTTTTAACGCAAAGAAGTGCAAAATAATGCGCTTGGGGCATAAGAACCCAGGGACAACATACCAACTGGTAGGAGAGGTATTAACAGTTATAAAGCAGGAAGGGAACCATCCTGGGGTGATAATTTCTGATGACCTGAAGGTAGCAAAGCAGTGAGGAAGGCTGGAAGGATGCTGGGTTGCATAGAAAGGGGAATCACCAGCAGAAGGAGAGAGGTAATAATACCACTATACAAATCACTGATTAGGCTGCACCTCGCATACTGTGTACAGTTCTGGAGGTCTCACCTCTGTAAAGCCATAAAGAGGGTGGAGGCAGTACAAAGGAGGGCAACCAAAATGGTGCCTGGCCTGCATCAAAAGCCCTGTGGCGTAAAGCTCCCTGGAGAAAAAGAGGGAAAGGGGGGATATGATAGACGCATTCAGATACCTCACAGGCAGTAACATGGTACGGGAGGAAAACTTTTTCCACAGAAAAAGATGCTCAAGGACAAGGGGTCATGTTATGAAGTTAGAAGGGGGGAGGCACAGAGGAAATGTGAGGAAGTACTTCTTCATGGAGAGTGGTTGATGCATGGAGCAGCTTACCAGTGGTGGGGGTGGAAATGGTGATAAGGTTGAAGAACGCATGGAATAAACACAAAGGGATCTTACTGGTTGGGCAGGACCGGAGACTGAATAGGGGCTGCAGCAATATTATAGGTAGGGAAAATAGGGCAGATTAGATGGTCCATCAAGTCCTTGTGTCCTGACAGATTTTATGTTTCTGTTTAACAGACCTGAACAAAAGGTTAAACTAACAAAGTCTGAGAAAGGTGTGTCTTTAAGACTTCTCTCAGGTTGTTACAACCTGTCCCAGCTAAGAGGGGCTCTCATACCATCTTACTGCCTGTGAACAGTGTCTAATAAACACAGCAAGAGTTACTTATAATTCCCATTTCCCAGTCTCTAGTGTCAAAAAATCCTTAGGAGTGCCAGACAGGGATCAGACTTTGGCGCATATGTTTTATTTCCACATTCACCTGCCTTGTATCTTCTTTACCATGTACTGTTTTTTATTTTATATTGCTCACTTACTGACACTTTTAGTCATTACAATTTTTTTATTATAATTTTATGTCTGTATTTACCAGATCTTATTTGTGTTAGTCTTCACCATTCATCACCTGTGGGTATGTGGCCGGAGGTCACGACCCCACATAAGTTTTTTTTTTTTGTTGTTGGTCGGAGTCAACCCCATCCTCCTGCCAGTTCTTCATCTCCCACCATAGAAGTTGCACCTCATGAGGGGCTACTATCAAGAAGGCCTAATGTTTCTGACTCCGTGTCGTCGACGCCGAGTAATTCTTCCTGCCGGTTACGTTTTTGCCACCACTCAACGCTGCTGTGGTAAGACTGTGGAATGCATTACTGGCAGAGGTGGTAGACAGTAGAACAGTGGGCAGCTTTAAAAGAGGGATGGGACAGGGCAAGGGGGATGGTCAAGGGAGGGAGGCACAGAAGGGAGGGGCAGCTGCAGAATAAGGGCTGCTAACTGCACAATTGAGCAGACTTGGTAGAGCGTAAGGTCTTATGTTCGTATTTCTGTGCGTGGGGAGTTGAACCATTGATGGGGCATCTGAAAAGCACTGTGCCCTTATGTGAGCACTGTAGACTCTATGAGAAAAAAAAATGGTAGACTCGGAGGACCATGCAAGTAAATAAAAAAAAAAAAAAAAAAAACTGAAAGATTACAAATTTTGTTAGTGTAAACAAAAAAAGTTAACATAACCCCCTTTACAAACACACTGCATTGCTGCTTTAACATGGGAACATAGAAATTGACAGCAGATAAGGACCGCTGGACCCATCTAGTCTGACTATTTTCCCTGCCTACTATAAAAGCCATAGACCCTACTTGATCTCTGGCTTTACATCCTTGTTCCTATTGCTGGGGTTCCCTATGCCTGTCCCATGCATGCTTGAATTCAACCACTGTGTTTGCCTAACCACCTCTGCTGGGAGTCCGTTCCATGCATCCACCACCTTTTCTGTGAAGAAATACTTCCTCATGCTACCCCTTAGTCTACCCCCTTCCAACCTCATGTTATGCCCCCTCGTTCCTGGACACCTCCTTTTCTGGAAGATGCTACCACCCGGCATCCTATTTATGCCTTTTAGATATTTGTATGTTTCTATCTTTTCTCCCCTGTTTCTCCTCTCCTCCAGGGTATTCATATTGATGTCTCCCAGTCTCTCCTCATATGACATTTGGTGCAGGCCCTGCACCATCTACGTTGCCCTTTGAACTGCCTCCACCCTGTCTATGTCCTTCCAGAGATGCGGCTTCCAGAACTGGACACAGTGTTCCAAATGAGGCCTCACCAATGATCTGTACAGTAGCATCACCACCTCCTTCCTTCTGCTGGTGATACCTTTCCCTGTGCACCCCAGTATCCCACTGGCTGTCCCCCACAGCCTTGGCACATTGTTTGGCCACCTTTAGGTCATCAAATATGATTACCCCAAATCCCTTTCCTGTTTGGTGACCATCAGTTCTAGGAGCATGGATATGTTGTTCATCCACACTCTTTGGCATGTTCCTTTCCCATTTAAGGATCACCGGAAGTCTTCAAACTGGCTCCTCCCACCCACCCCTTGTGGGATATATCTCGGCTTCGCCCCATGACGCCAGATCTTCCTTTCCACTGGAAGATTCAGGTTGCCTCCCTCATGGTCACACATTTCATAGGCCCTGGCTTTCAGACCCTCGGTTTTACCAAAAATTCGAATTGTTCATGTTAGCGAATGCAAATTCATCGCTTCGACTATGGAAGAAAAATCTTCACCCGGATTTTGCTGGTGCTTCTGTGGCCAAAAGATGTTGCGTACTGATCCCCACTCTGCGTGCGTCTACTGCCTCGGTGTTGGCCATGACACCTCGTCCTGCATTTTCTGCTTGGCCTTCCATCCCAAAGTCCTGGACGACCATCTTGCACGTTTGCAACTGGGAAGATAAGAGAAGAGGAATCCTCCGATGAAATCTAAAGAGTCTAGGTGGGCGATTTCTGTGGCTGTGGGATCCGTAGAGCAATTGGAACGCATGCAAGCATTCGAGGAAGAAGTGGCTCACGTTGCGAGCTCTTCCCGGAACTTCTTTGTTCCACTCAACCTGGGCTCCACCTTCTTGGGTTCCTTTAGGGAATTGTGCCAGTCTCTCCCTAGCAAAGGGGAGGCGCATGGACCCGCACTCTTCTCGATCCAGTCATCGGGATAAGGACCCAAGCAAGTCTTAGTCCCAACGATGGCGCTGTTGGGACCGAGAGAGAGATCTCAGTCCCAGAAGCATGCAGTGTCAACCTTGGTCGAGATTGCTTCTTCGGCCGCTAGCTTCTTGAACCTTCCGTCGGGCCAGCCGACTGAGGATGTTGTCGATGAGGTTGAGATAGTCATCGACCCAATTGATCACCTGTCACCAACTCTGGTCAATGACTCTTTAGAAAGGACCCGGTCCTTGTCTTCCCCGATGAGGAGACCCAGCCTGCTGGAGTTCCCATTGAGAATCCGGTCCTGGACTCTGGGAAGTCACTGGCCCTGCTGGTGTCTCCTGACCGACTGAGTTGGCCTGCCCTATCTAGGTCAAGGTCTAGGATTCCCTGGTCTGACAGGCCGAGGAAGAGCAAAAAGGGCTCTAAAAGGAGGCGATGCCATCGGTCGTCCTCTGATGAGGCGAGGCTCCGGTGGAAATTCCGTTGGTGCTTCGAGGACGTCATGTGGCAGCAGCTGATTCTGGCTGGGCATAAGCCTACTTTGGCTTCTTCCCCGGCCATTACTTGGCTTTCGCTTCCCAGGCTGAAGCCGACTCCCTTGGGGCCAATCAAATCGGTACCCCTGCCCGCAGAGCCAGCAGGACCACCTGTTCGGCCCACACCGGTCTCTCCACCCATCATGGTGGAACCACCGCTCAAGCAGCCTGTGGGAGGGCTCCTTCCAAGGACGACAGACAGGACTCTGGGCTTCTCTGACGCTTGTCGGTAACAGTTGCCCCAGACCACCCCCGGTGAGTCAAGGGTGACATCGGCGGAAGGCCGTTGTATCTGGATTCTTTGGATCAGGACATCACTGGTCTTCACTCACATCCAGGGGATGATGATTTGACCACTGACCTAGAGACGGAAGAAGGTCCCTCATCCTTTCAAGGGATTCTCCACCTCAGCTCTGAGTCTACAGAGATGCCCCTGGAGTCTCCAGAAAAAGGCAGAGTACCCTCTCACTGACATCATCAAGAGAGGGCATACTCTGATGGAGGCCTTTCCTGTGGCCGAGGGCATTGTTGGTCTGGCCTTAGAACTTTGGCAGCATCCTGCCTCTTGTCCAGCTCCATCTGCCTGCATGGCCCGCAGGTACGCGGTGCCCATGGGGTCCCTTGAGGGTTTCACAGAGCACCTTTGGGCCTAGAGCCTGGTGACCGCCTCTGTGTTCAGGTGTACTGGCAGTTCTGCCAACACGGACCGATCTCCTGATAGAGTCCAAGCATTTGGACCATTCAGCCAGGAAGGTCTATGCGGCTTCCTCCTTGGACCTTCGTCAGGCAAGTTAGTCTGTCATCATGGCACACTTCTCTCATGCCCTTCTGGGATCGTTGGATGAAGTCCTCCCACATCTCCCCACAGACATGCAGACCACGGTCAAGCAAGTCCAGGACCAGAATCGAGCTGTTGCCAAACAGCAGCTCCAGACGGCCTTGGACCTTGGGGACTCTTGTGCCTGTTCAGTGGCTGCCGCAGTTGCCTCTCATCCCAGGGCTTGGCTGAGGCTCTTCTCCTTCCCGGCGGATACCCAGCATAAGTTAGCTGACGTGCCCTTCCTTGGGACTGACTTGTTCGGCCCGGGATTGGCTGGTCAACTTCAGCGTATCGAGCAGTCCAGTGCCACCTTGGATGCAACCTCTGCCAAGAGTTCTTTGGGCAGGACCCAACAGAGGAAAAAGAAAAAGCCTTTTCGGCATTCTGTCCCTGCGGCTCAGCAGTCCTCCTTTCAAAGCGGACAGCAGCACCAGCAAGCTCAAACTTGTTGCCCTCTGCCCAAGCAGGGTCCCCAACAGGCCCATAAAGGAGGTTGAGGTTCGGGTCCTGGATCCTTCTCCAGTTCTTCTCAGTGATGGGATTGGGGGGGCTGCCATCCTCACTCCCATCACGTCAGCTCTGGGTCCTCCCGTGGGGGTCCGGCTCTGCCACTTTCCTTCCGCCTGGTCCATTGTCACCACAGACAGGTGGGTTCTGGAAGTGGTCGGTCAGGGACTGCCTCTGGAATTTGAGCAGTACCCTCCAAGCCAAGCCCCTTGGGAGGAATCAGTTTCCACTTAGATCCAGTCGGCTCTCAGAGCTGACATCGCTCAACTCCTCCTCAAGGAGGCAGTAGCTCCAGTGGCGGATCCTCCAGCAGAACCCAGGCTTTGTCTCCAGGTACTTCTGGTGCCCAGGCGGATGGGGGCTGGTGCCTCATTCTAGATCTGCACAACCTGAATCAATAGCTCAGGTCATGCACCTTTTGGATGGTCACTCTGTCCCAGATCATACCATTGTTGGAACGAAACATGTGGTTCTGTTCACTGGATCTGCAGGATGCATTCTTTCATGTCCCAGTCCGTCCGTTCCATAGAACATAGAAACATAGACTTTGACGGCAGATGAGGACCACTTCGCCCATCTAGTCTGCGCATTTCCTTACCTACAGGATAGGCTGCAGATCCTAGTTAACGAACAGCCTATTTCTTCCTACCCCCACAAGAATTGCCTTATGTCTGTCCCATGCATTCTTGAATTCTTCCACAGTTTTAGACCCCACAACCTCCTCAGGAAGGCTGTTCCATGCATCCACTACCCTCTCTGTGAAATAATACTTCCTCACATTGCCCCTGAACCACCCCATCAGCAGTTCCTCCGCTTCAGGATCGAAGGGACCCTGTACGAGTTCCGAGCCGTGCCGTTCAGCCTGTCATTGGCCCCACGCATCTTCACCAAATGCATTGCAGTGGTGGTGGTGGTGGCCCATCTCCGGTGTCGGGGGGGCAGAATTTACCCCTACCTTGACGATTGACTCCTAGCAGGTTCCACCCAACAGGAGGTGGAGATATCCAGGGACCTGGCCATCCAGACCTGCTCGCAACTCTGCCTCTTGATCAACGAGGCCAAATTGGAACTCGTGCTTTCTAAGGTGATTGGCTTCATCGAGGCAGAGCTTGACTCTTGTCAAGCCAGAGCTCGGCTTCCAGTGGACAGGGCGGAGGTTCTCTCCTCCTTTGCCCAATCATTTCTGGTTGGGCACTTGCGCCCTTACTGGGACTTTCTGCGCCTTCTGGTTTACATGGCGGCATGCACCTCAGTGGTCCGTTGGGCCCAGTTGCACATGCACCCCCTGCAGTGGGAGCTGGCCACCCAGTGGACTCAGTGCCATGGTCATTTTGACCAGCTGGTCAGTGTAACCCAGAAGATGTGGGACGCTCTCTAATGGTGGACCGCCCCAGACCGGTTGCAGGAAGGGATCCCGTTTGTCCACCCCAAACCGATGGTCGTTCTCACGACCAATGCCGCTCTGGATCCCCAAGGTGTCCCGATGCCACATCAACCTGCTGGAGCTCAGAGCAGTTAGATTGTCATTGTCAGCTTTTGCTCCTCAGCTCCGGGGTCAAGTGGTTCAAGTCCAGACGGACAATGCCACAACCATGTACTACCTCAACAAACAGGGCGGCACGCACTCCCTTTTGCTGTGCAAGGAGGCGCTCCACATCTGGACCCTCATGAGCTGGTTGGAGGCGGATCTCCTAGCTATCCATGTGGCAGGAGCCTCGAACCATCTGGTGGATGCTCTGGGCTGCTTGGGCCAGACATCCCATGAGTGGTCTCTCCATCCAGAGGTAGCTTACAGCCTGTTCTCCTGTTGGGGCAAACCGATGGTGGACCTGTTTGCCTCCAGGGAAAACACCAAGCTGAGGCTTTCATGCCCGCCCCCCTCAGTAGGGCTCACTGTAGGGAGATGCCTTCTCAAGGTCGTGGACCCCAAGCCTCCTCTACACCTTCCCTCCATTTCCCTTAATCCACAAGGTGCTTCTCAAGGTGAGGAGGGACACGCAAAGGTGATCCTCGTAGCCCCAGACTGGTTCGCCAGTTCTGGTATCCAGATGATCTCAGCTTCAGCTGCAGGCACCCGGAGCGACTTTGTACACGCCCGGACCTGATAACTCTCCATCAGGGGAAGGTATTCCATCCAGACCTTCAATCCGTGCACCTGACAGCCTGGTACCTGAGCAGCTAGAATTCCAGGCTTTGGGTCTTTCCGAAGATGTTTACACCGTGGTGGAGGCATCCAGAAAGGAATCGACCAAGAAATGTTATGCCTTCAAATGGAAAAGGTTTTCCATTTGGTGTTGGGGATAAGGGCCTGGACCCTCTGTCCTGTCCAGTGGCTAACATTCTTGACTACCTTTGGTCTCTCTCTCCAAAGGGGGTCTTCGGTCATCGACCCTTAGGGTGCACCTGGCAGCCATCTCTGCTTACAGGGCATGGGCCGATCAGCCGACGGCGCGGGTGACAGTGATTGGGCACTTTTCCAAAGGTCTGGATCACATATCCCCTTCGGTGCATGAACCTCCACCTCCGTGGTGTCTACTGCTGGTACTGGCAAAGCTCATGGCCAAGCCATTCGAACCAATGCATGAGTATGAGTTGTCACACTTGTGGAAGACTGCCTTCCTAGTGGCTATCACATCTGCCAGCAGGACAGGGGAGCTCCAGGTGCTTTCGGTGGACTCCCCTTATCTGGTCTTCCACAGGGACAAGGTTGTCCTACTCCCCCACCTGAAATTCCTTCCGAAGGTGGTGTCAAAGTTTCACCTTAACCAGGTGCTGACTGTGCCGGTATACTACCCTAATTACACCTCAGAGGCCAAATACAGGCTCCATACTTTGGACCTGAGATGTGCTGTCTCCTACTATAAGGAGAGGACTGCAGAAATTCAGGGAGAGGTTCGCCAGCTGTTTGTCACCTACGCTGAAGCTGCTTCTGGCAGATCTGCAGCTAAACGGACCATTGCAAGGTGGATTACATCATGCATTTGGTCTGTGCCATGAGTTGGCAGACAAGGAGCCTCCCAGAGGGATAAGAGCTCATTCTACCCGCCATACTGCTACATCGGTGGCTGCTTCCAGGGACATCCCCATCCAGGAAATCTGTCAGGCTGCTTCCTGGAAGTCAGCAAACACCTTCATCATCCACTACCACATCGACCTTGAGTCACGCCAGGATGCTGGTTTTGGGGCCTCAGTTCTCCAATCTCTGTTCCCTAAGTAGTGGGTGTGTGTCTTCCCTCCCTCCTCCCAGAGAACTACTAGGAGTCTGCCAAAGAGTGTGGGTGAACAACATATTCACGCTCCTAGAAGAACAGGTTATTCACCTGTAACAGTAGTTCTAAGAGTGATATATGATGTTCATCCACATGGACCCACCCAACCTCCCCGGCTGCGGACACACACAACCTGGCTTCCAGTGGGGTAAGATCTGGTGTAATGGGGCGGAGCAGAGGTATACACCACCCGGGTGGGTGAGAGGAGCCAGCTTGAAGAGTTCCGATGATCCTTAAAAGGGAAAGGAACATGCCAAAAAGTGTGGATGAATAACATATACCACTCCTAGAACTACTGTTACAGGTGAGTAACCTGTTCTTTCTCCCCTGCCCCATTATGTAATCCTCTCCTGGGTTCTTGCACCCCAAATGAATGATTTTGCACTTTTTCGCATTAAATCTCAGCTGCCACACTCTGGACCATTCATCCAGTTTACCTAGGTCCCTCCTCATTTTTTTTCCACCCCTTCTGAAGTGTCCACCCTGTTGCAGATCATGGTTTCATCCGCAAAGAGATGCACCTTTCTCTTCAGTCCCTCCGTAATGTCACTTATGAAGACATTAAACAGGACTGAGCCCAGGACTGATCCCTGTGGCACCCCACAGGTCACCTTCCTTTCCTCAGATTGAGCACCATTTACCACGACTCTGTCTTCTTTCACTCAACCAGTTCATAACCCAGTTTAACAACTTGTGACCCACTGCCATGCAGCCCAGTTTGTTCACAAGTCTTCTATGTGGAATGGTATCATAGGCCTTACTGACATGTAGGTAGGCCACATCCACTGCTCCCCCCAATCTATGACCTTAGTCACCCAAAGAACTCCATTAGATTTGTTTGACATGACCTTCCCGCTGTGAAGCCATGCTGTCTCAGATCCTGTGCTCCGCTGGATACAAGGTGTTCCACAATCCTTTAAGTAGTGATTCCATAATCTTCTCCAGTATTGAGATGAGGCTGCTGGTTGATAGTTTCCAGCCTCCTCCCTACTGCCACTTTTGTGAAGAGGGACTACATCTGCTCTCTTCAGTCCTCCAGAACCACTCCCGTATTGAGTGACTTATTGAACAGGGCTGACAGTGGTGCCACCAGCACCCCCCCCCCTTAGTTCCCTTAATATTCTAGGATGTTTCCCATCCGCTCCCCGTTGCCTTGTCCACTTTCAGTTTTGTGAGTTCTTTTAGAACTCTTTCTTCCATAAATGGACTGGTGTCCATGTCCCTCCCATATTTGTTCATGTTGCCTAACTGTGGTCCCTCACCACCTTCTGTGAATACAGAACAAAAATATTTATTCAGTATTGATGCTTTTCACAGATCTCCTTCCACACACACTCCTTCTTCCCCTTAAAGCTTTGCTATCCCACCCCTGCTTTTTCTGCTTTCACTAATGTATCTATACCCCAGCGCGGAGGACCAGGAGCCCGGCTGAGTTAGGGCGGCGAAGCCGTAAAAGGCACATAAGGTCTCCCCAGAGCCCACCGGGGCTTGGACCCACTGGGAAACGTTCCTCCATTGAACCCGCTTTCAGCTCAGCTCCACCGCATCCCAACTCAGCCACCGCTTCTCTGAGGTACCCCCTTGTTGAAGGAGCCCAGAAATTCAAGAAAACACCCCAGCATGGAGGACCACAAGCCTGGCTGAGTTAGGACTTAGCGGGCTGCGAAGTCGTGAAAGGCGCATAAGGTATGTTTTCCTATCTCAACGCAGCTGGCCTTGGGATTGGTTCAAAGTGAGCGCTCTGTTTCCGATTGGCTGGCTCTTCCTCTCTGGACTTTTCTGATTGGAGCGCCTTTTCTAGGAACCAAATTCTGTTACCGGCGAGCTGGGAGACTGTAGAATTTGTGCCTTTTTTAAAACTGCTTTTCTCTGGAGTGGCTGTACTCTTAAGTAGCATTTTGCTGCCGTGCTCTAGTAAAGGTGCTGTGACACTTACTGAAATATTGAAGCACCTCCTTTTGCTTATACTGCTTCAGTATTGCTGGGTTATCCCTGTGAAATTGTGATTACAGCTCTTTCAGTGATAATTTATGCTGCGTTTTAGGTTTCTCTTAAATTGATATTCTTAGAGCTTACAGTTGACCTTAGGAATTGCATAATGCCTTACAATAATTTATATTTTCTGTAAGGTTGCTGTGTTTTCTCTCTCTCTGCCCTTCTATCTGTTCCCCTCCTCGCTTGATTTCTCTTTGCTACTCCCACCTTAGTCTACAGCCTGCCTCATCTTTTGTTTTACTGTGCTCCCTCCCACTACCTTCTGCTACTTAACCCCTCTCCCTTCCTGTGTCCCTTAGGTCTCACCAGAGCCCACCGGGGTCGGACCCACCAGGAAATGTCCCTCCATTGAGCCTGCTTCCAGCGCGGCTCCACCGCATCCCGACTCTGCTGCCACTGCTGCGAGGTACTCCCTTGTTGCAGGAGCCCAGAAATTCAAGAAAACACCCCAGCGTGGAGGACCATGAGCCCGGCTGAGTCAGGACTCTGCGGGTGGTGAAGCCGTAAAAGGCACTATCCCACCAACGTTTCGTGCCGGCTCCCCACCCTCCCCCCACCTCACCCACCCTGGGTCTGCTCTCAGTTATATAGTGCCCTGTCTGTCATATGAGCAAGTGTCAATATTTCCATTGGCTCCTTATACAGTACTAACGCTAGAGGGCCGCAGATACATTCTACTCAGTTTTGGCTGATTGTGCTAAACAAGTCCTACTCCTGCGCGGTAAACAGCTGTACTAATCACAGGTTCAAGCACCTTACCTGCTCAGCCCACTGGAGCTTACCCTTATGTTTTCAAAGCTCGGCTCTAAAGACCTGCAGTCTTTTTATCCACTGCAGTGATATTCTCTTAACCAATCTCTAATTCTACTCTTACTTACTACTACTGTTACTTATCCTACTTTGCTGCAATAGTGGCTTTCTCCCCTATTATTTCTAATTGTGCTTGAAACCGTTAATTTCAACGCTCTTACGCTGCCTAACTTTGACAATCTTTTGGCCATCTCAGTGAGACATGGCTCCCTGCTATCCCACGCTAAAGCAAGCACCCAAAGCTATGTTCCTTCACAGGCTGGGGGTTGTTATTTTCGCCAGTCTGGTGCTCCTTTCCATGTATGTCTCCTCACTCTTGATCCCCTGTGACCATCAGGACAAGATAGTGGACCTCCAAGATTTCCGCTTCTCAGACCTCCTTGTCTCCAGCTTCTGGCCAGAACCTGCCTGGCAATGTTTCCCTTTCCCAAAAGGGGGGTTCTTATCATGTACTACTTGCACTTGAAAGATGGAGGTGGTGGGCAGCTTACACTGATGCTTTCCATGCTGCAAGGCTCTACTTCCTATCCTTGCTAAAAATCCTATCAGGTGACATCAAATTAAATCCTGGTCCACCCACCAAGTTGACTGCTGACGACTTAACCGGGCTAGCTCGAAAAGGAATTTTCATTGTACATATGAATATTAGAAACCTTTTATGTCACAAAAACTAGTTGGAGGCATGGATGAAAGTATACAACCCTGACATTCTTTGCCTCACGGAAACGTGGCTCAAACCCACGATATCTGACCACCTCTGCTCTATAGACAACTACTCTCTCATCCGCAGGGATAGGCTGGATGCTAAATGTGGAGGAGGTGTTGCTATCCTTTATAAAGAGCATCTCAATATTACTGTATTTCAAGACCAAGCTTCAACTACGTCATGTGAATTTATTCATGCCACTGTCGCACTTGGCTCAAAGAAACTCCCTATCTTCTGTTTCTATAACCCTCCCGCGGGGTTGTGTGGCTGGATTCCAAGACTTACTAGACAAAACTGTGGTCAATGTATGCCAGAGCGAGATTATAGTCATTGGAGACATAAATCTAAACTGGCTGGGTTCTTCCCATAGCTCGCTGGTATAGATGGTTAGCAGTTATAACCTACACCAAGAGATAACTGAACCGACTAGGACTCCAACTCCGTCTAAAACTGGGACTCTGATAGACTGGCTGCTCATAAATCGCGTGGAACATGTACATACATCAGGGATACTTTCCGATGCCATAACTGATCATTCACCAACTTTCTGCATAAGGACCGTCAGTACCCCCCAATCTCCACCTCCTCGTTTACATCACATTCACAAACTTTGCAACCCTAGACATAAATGCCTTCCTGTATGATGTCTCTATCATTGATTGGTCTGAGATTTATACTTCAAAAAACGTTGAAGAGGCGCTCAGCATCTTTCTCACTAAATTCACTGACGTTCAGACCAGGCATGCGCCTAAGGTTACCAGAAGAGTCAGGGGTAGACAAACCAGGTGACTTCACCAGGACTTCCTGGCAGAGCTACGCGTGCGTGATAAACTCTGGAGGCATTTTAAACAATCAGGTCAATCATCTGATTACAACACTTACAGAACCTACCGAAATCTCTGCAAAAAGAAGATTTGTATAGCCAAAAGCAAGTACTGTAACAACCTTCTGGCCAGCTCTGCTTATAACTCAAGAAAATTCTGGGCACACATCAAGTCCTTTCTCAGGTCCTCCCAATCAAGCACTCCCACGGATATGATAATAAATGGGGTGCACTGTAACGACCCTAACACCATAGCGAATGCTTTCAATGGGATTTTTTCAGACCTGTCCTCATATACCTCCTCCTTCAAACCCCCAGCTAGTTGACACCATCCCTGGGGACTGAACAATGTGCCCAATACCACTGCATACTCATCTGTGCCTGCTCAAGCTCTGCCTTTCTACTTCAAGGCAGTAACGTCTATCGATGTCCTGAAGCTTCTCAAATGGGTGTCTCAAAACACCAGTGATGTTCGGATCTCCTTGAGCCTTGTCTGCTCAAGCTTACTGCCTCTTTCATTGCTCCACCTCTGGCAAAAATAGATACTGTATCCCTCTCCTGCAGCTCTGTACCGGACATTTGGAAAATAGCTTGCATAACCCCGATTTTTAAAAAAGGTGACATCAAGGACTACAGACCCATAGCTATTCTCTTGGTTTTGTCTAAACTACTTGAGAAAATTGCCGCCAAGCAAACACTTGACTTTCTCACCAAGTGCAATGTCCTTTCTGATGCTCAGCATGGTTTCTGAAAGAGCCACAGCATGGCTACTGCCCTACTAAAACTCACCTTAGACATTCTAATGTGGATGCAGGGCGTCTCTCAGGAGCTGTTTTCATTGACCTTACAAAGGCCTTCAACTTGGTTGATCACCCACTACTCCTGTCCGGCCTGCTTAGCCTGGGTTTCTCTACTTCAGTAGTCATATGGTTTAGTAGCTACCTATCAAACAGGTCTCAACTGGTTAAATTCGACTCAGCTATGTCGGCCTGTGCAGCAATTAGCATTGCCGTGTCCCAAGGTTCTATTCTGGGTCCACTTCTTTTCTCACTCTTCATCAATGATGTTCCAAGTGCACTGAAAAGCTGTTCATCTTTCCTATATGCTGATGGTCTCGTCATCTATACCAGTGGAACTGAAGTTGCTGATCTTACCTCTTCCCTCTCCGCTGATTTCATAAACATCCAAAATTGACTCTACGATCACAAACTGGTTCTAAATGCAAAGAAAACAAAGTCCATGCTTTTTGGTTCGGCTCCTAAACTTAGAACCTGTCCCACATCCTTTACGGTACTTGGCGTAGATGAAACTATACTGGACTGTGTCACATCTTTTAATTATCTTGGTGTCCTGCTGGATCAATCCCTGGATCTAAACCTTCATATTCAAAAGACTTGCAGTGCGATGAATGCCAAACTGGGTGCTGCATACAGGACTAGTTACATGCTTACGCCATCTGCTAAACTTGCCATTGCAAGGGGAATTCTACTTCCTACTCTTACCTGCTGTGCACCCATTCTGGCTGCTGCCCAGAAAACCTCCCTTCAGAAGTGGGATGTTACATACAATAACATATGCCACTATGCGTCCTCATCCACCCGACTAAAGCATCACTGTCAGCTGTACAAAAACTTTGGCTGGCTCTCCCCCTCTGCAACTAGGCATTTTACTACCTTGGCTCCCTAGTGGACTGTATTATGAGGCTGAAAACTCCTACATCCCTGGCAGAGTTGCTACATCCTTTCACCTCCTCGCATGGCTTGAGAGCAATTGATAAATCTTTCCTGAAAATCTCCAGATGCCTTACCTCAAAAGGAACTGGTGCTTTTTGACATATGGCACCTCAGTACTGGAATACACTCCCTACTGAACTTAGGCAGATCGGGTCACACCGTCACTTTAAGACTGAACTCCGGCAGCATCTCCTGCAGGCTGAGCTTTGTGCCTGCTGTGACCCACCTTAGCTCCCTTGGAGGCTCCTCTATCTCACTTAACCCTGTTTCCTCTGTTTCTAGCACTTATTTTAACCTTGCTAAATGGACACTGATTGATTGCATCGACCCTAGTGTGCCCAGTCAGCTTCTCCCTTTCTTCCTATATCACCATTTATTAGATACCCCTAGCCACTCTCTCCCCTGTGCTATTCCCCTCCTTGCCTTTCCTTTTCCCTATTCCGTTGCCTCTGTTTCCAAAACAGCTCTAATCTACCCAACCCCACTCAGCTCTGCTGCAGCTCCTTGTTGCTTTCCTGCCTACCTTACTCAACTCTATCTTGTATAAACTCCAACCTTGGACCCAAAGTTACCTACTTTCTCCATCCTTTGTAGTTTCATGTATTAATGTATTACCTGCTTATATTATTTATTTATGCTGGGTGTATTTGTTGCTCTACTCTTCTGTCTCCAGTTTTTCTCCTTGTACAAATGGCTGGCTATTATTACTTTTTTACCTTGAACGTATAATGCTACCTATGCTTCCTGTTAGGATAATGTCTTACCATTTAAACGTGTTGAAATCTGTATACTTTGTTCTGCCACCCACACATGTAATGTTTGTTTCCTCTCTTGTTGGATATTGTTCTGTAAATTGTTTTCATCATGTTCTGTACTCTCCCAGGTCGTGCCTGAAAATAGTCACGTTGTTGTTAGTACACCTACCTGGTAAACAAAAACTAAAAAAAAAAAGTCTTGTCTCCTTTTTTTTCACCTCCTGTGCTATTTTTTCCTCCATTTGTGCCTTTGTGCTCCTGACTGCTTTCCTTGCCTCCCTCTGTTTATCCAGATACACTAACCTGTCCTTTTCCTGCTGTTTCCTTGTATTTCCTGAAAGCCATCTTTCTAGGGACAGGGATATGATGTTGAGGCCACACTATTTGATAGTACCTTTCCCTTTTAAGATTCCACCAGAATGTCTTCAAGCTGGCTCCTCCCACCCTCTCAGGTGGTAACTCCCTCAGCTCCACCACATGATGCCAGATCTTCCTTTCCACCGGAAAAAGTAGGTTTCCTCCTTACCACTCGCTCACTGAGTAGGCCCTTTGCTGTAAAATCTTTGGATTTCCTTCCAAGTTAATAAACAAATGGTGTCTTAAGGCTTTTTCTTCATTGACCGTGATGGACAATGACAAGTCTGCTGCAGGGTTCCAGAGATGCCTTTGCAGGCAGAAGATGTGTCGAGTGGATTCACACACCACATGCGTGTACTGCCTGGACCACGAGCACAATCCTCAGGCCTATGACATCTGTCATACAGTTCATCCTTCCGTTCTCGAGGACTGCCACAGATGCTTAACTTTGGGCTGTCTGAACAAATGGCACCTGCCGTTCAAGTCTAAGGGTGCCCGCAGGGTGGTCTCCACAACTGTGGGGTCCACTGAACAGCTAGCAGCTTTCAAGGAGGTGGCATCCCAAGCTGTGGCTCAGACCTCCTCTGCTTTGGCCTTTTTGTCACTCTTTCTGGGTGCCTCCTTCACATGGGCATTTAAGGACTTGTGCCAGGCTCTCTCGACTCATGGCCAGGGCCCCTCATCGGCACATTCCAAACCTAAAAAAGGGCCAAAAACAGTCTTGCCATTGATCATGGGATCAGGAACACTCTCTCAGGCTTCTGATTCCAGAGCTTCACCAGATCTGACTTTGATTGAATGTTCGGCCCAGGCCCGCCGGCACCACGGTAACCCCTCGGGCCAGTTGATAGAGATGCTGGTCAATCTTCCGGCTGAAATCTTTCTCGAGCCAGTTGACCCAGTTGTCGACTGAGGATGCCGATAGTTCTTTGTCCAGGACTCCGGTTCTGACTCGGACCCAGGGAGGGATCAGTCTACTGGCCTGCCACCTCTCTTTATCGCCCAGGAACTGGAGATGCCAGGGCTTTCAACGGCACCCTCTGAGGCCCACCGATCCCCCTGCTGTTCAAGGTCCTGGTCTTACTCCCATGGATTGAGCGGTTCACGCTGACGTCTGTGCTCCCACTCTCGATGCTCAGGAAAGCAGCGTCGCCGCTATTTTTCATCCTCATCCTCCTCCAGTGCGGAGAGGCTTCGCTGAAAGTTGTGTCAATACTACGAGGATTTCATGTGGCAACAGCATCACCTGGCTTTCACCGCAAAGGTCGATGTCTTCTCCACCTCAGGAGCCAACAAAGTTGGTCCCAGTTCGGCCTACACTGACATCTCCGCCGATTCTGGTGGAGTTACTACCTAAACAGCCGAAATCTGGCACTCTGACCAAGGAGTTTTGGACAGCTTCTGGTCTTCCCCATCTGCTGTCAGTCACCGTCACTCCTGACCGTCTGTGGAGGATCAGCGGGGATTCGGTGGTCGACCTCTGCTTGATGACTCCTCGGGAGTCGAAGGGTTCTTTTTTGGGGAAGCTTTCCTGGTCACAGAGGCCATCCTTGGCCCTGCCTTGGAGCTTTGGCAGCAACCCACCTCTTGCCCAGTGCCGTCAGCTCGGATGGCCCGCGAGTATGCTTTCCCTGCCTGCTCCCTTTCGGGATTCACAGAACATCCCTTGGCTGAGGGCTTGGTGGCTGTCTCTGTGTTCAGGCGCTCTTGCAACGGGGATGTCAACAAACTGCCTGATAAGGAGTCCAAGAAATAGGACCGTTCGGCGAAAAAGGTCTATGCTGCCTCTTCACTTGGCCTTCGCCAGGCGAGCTTGGCCCTCCTGATGGCCACTTCTCTCATGCTTTGTTGGGCATTTTGGAAGACACCCAGCACAAGCTGGCAGATGTTCCTTTCCTGGGCAGCGGTCTGTTCGGGCTCAGGGTCGAGGGCCACGTCACCCACATTAAGTCGAGTGCCACCTTGGACTCTGACATCTGCCCATAGGGACCCCAAGGGCTCCAAACAGCAGAAGAAGAAGCTCTTTCGGTCTACCTCCACTCCTGTGACCAAGCCAGCCCAACACCAAGCTGGACAGCGGGCTCAGGCCAGGCGACCTTGGCTGAAGTTAGTGGCCACGGTTGTCCGTAAGCCTGGAGGACGAGGCCCCACTGGTTCCTCAGTTGGGCCCCTCCTCTGCCTCCAAGCCTGCCCAGTGATGGGATGAGGGGTGCCTCCCTCATGCCCGTCATGTCACCCAACCCCACCCCAGGGTCCTCCCATGGGGGACTGGCTCCACCATTTCCTTTTCACCCGGTCTGCTGTCACTATGGACAGGTGGGTTCTTGAAGTGGTTGGTCAGGGTCTACGTCTGGAATTTGAGCAGTACCTGCCTTGCCAAGCCTGCGCCCCATGGGAGCACATGGTTTCCGCAGACATTGTCAGCCCTTTTGGAGCTCTTCCGCAAGGAGTTAGTGGTTCCTGTCATGGACCCTTCAGAACACCCAGGTTTTGTCTTCAGGTACTTCTTGGTGCTGAAATGGACTGGGCTGGTGCCCCTCCTTATATCTGCGCAACCTTAGCAAGTTCCTCAAGTCACGTATCTTCAGTATGGTCACTCTCTCTCTCAGATCATGCAATCACTAGCGCAACACATGTGGTTCTGCTCCCTGGATCTACAGGACATGTTCTTTCACGTCCCGACCCATCCATCTCACAGATTGTTCTTCCACTTCCTGAGCAGAGGGAACACTCTGAGTTCCAGGCCTTACCATTTGACCTGTCCTCTGCCCCCAGGGTCTTCACCAAGTACATTGCAGTGGTGGCAGCTTACCTGAGGCACAGAGAGGTCCGGGTTTACCCGTACCTGGACAACTGGCTGATCGCAGGTCCCTCCATGCAGGAGGTGGAGAGGTCCAGGGACCTGGCCCTCCAGACCTGTCTCTCTCTTTGCCTCCTGGTCAACGAGACCATGTTGGAACTCATGACCTCACAGACAATCAACTTCATCAGGGCAGAGCTCGACTCTTGCAGAGCCAGGGCTGTGCTCCCAGCAGACAGGGCGGAGGCTCTCTCCTCCTTTGCCCGATCATTTCTGGTTGGGCAATTGCACCCTACCCGGGACTTCCTGCGCCTGCTGGGTTACATGGCGGTCTGCACCAGCATTGTCCAATGGACCCACTGGAGAATACTCTCTTTGCAGTGGGAGCTGGCCAGCCAGAGGTCTCAATGCTGGGGGTCACTTCGACCAGGCTTGTCTCAGTGATCCAGCAGATGTGGGACACACTCAAGTGGTGGTTAGTCCCGAAACATCTGCAGGAAGTGATCTCATTTGTCTGCCCAGAGCTGATGGTCATCCTGATGACCAATGCCTCTCTCATTTGCTGGGGTGCCCACCTGGGAGAAAACAGAATCCATGGGTTCTGGACCCCCGAGGAGTCCTGTGCCATATCAACCTGGAGCTCTGAGCAGTTTGGCTGGTGCTGACTGTCTTTGCTCCTCACATTCAGGGTCAGGTGGTCCAGGTCCAGATGGACACCATGACCATGAGCTACCTCAACAAGCAGGGAAGGACGCACTCCCTGCCTCTGTGCAAGGAAGCTGTCTACGTGTGGACCCTTGTGCGCAGCATGGAGGCCAATCTCCTGTCAATCCATGTGGACAGTGTCTCTAGTAAGCCAACGGGTGCTCTCAACCATGTGGACGAGGTGTCTCAGGAGTGGTCTGTCTACTCAGAGGTAGCACACAGTCTGTTCTCCCAGTGGGGCACCCTTCTGGTGGACCTGTTTGCCTCCAGGGAGAATGCAAAGCTGAGGCTGTATTGTGCCTGCCACCCTGAACAAGGAACGCTGGGTTGGCCCAGTGGCGCTGAGGGTTGAGGCGTTAGATGCCACACGGTCACCTGGGTTGGTAATGGATTCAGGCTGCGGAGGTGGGCAGGGGAGGAGGAAGGTTGAGCATCAGAGACTGCTGTCCCTTCCGGGGAGAGTCTGGGGGTTGTGCTGTAAGTGCGGCTTCTGGTGGTGGCAGGGGCAGCGACAGAACAATCCAGCATGAAGTATATGGTGGGGTGGAGCATTGGCAAGCATCTGTGCGCCAGCACCATGGATGCCATTGCACATCCGCGATCCACAGCGGGACACACGGAGGACAGCCCCAGAGAACGGGGAGGCAACGAGGACCCCAGGGATCTAGCCCCGCATCTCCAACACCGAACTGTTTCCCAGTGGTCCTGGATCCACCCACAGGATGGACCCTCTAATCGCAGAAAGAGCCGCCAGGTAGGAGATGCGGGCCCTCCTCCAGGGGTCTGAGAAGTCCTGTGGGGACTCGGAGAAGTCATTGTGGGGAGTAGAGGGCAGACTGAGAGGGTACCCCAAAGAGATGCCCCGGTTGAAGGAGAAAAAGAATTCAAAAAAAAAAAAAAAAGGGAACACTGCGGGGATGCCTTCTTGAGGCACTGGACCCAGGCCTCTTCTCTGCCTTCCCTTCGCTTCCAGGAGGGACAAGGCACAGGTGATCTTGGTAGCCCGGACTGGCCACACCAGTTTTGGTACCCCGTTCTCCTCAACCTCAGCAGCAGGCTCCCGAGGCGTTTTCCTCTTTGTCCGGACCTGCTCTCCATCTACCAGGGGAAGGTACTCCATCCAGTCCCTGCACCTGACAACATGGTTCCTGAATGACTAAAGTTCCAGGCTTTAGGTCTCTCCAAAGATGATGTCACTGTTTTTGAGGCATCTTGGAAGGAGTTGACCAGGAAATGCTGTTTCTTCAAATGGAAGGGGTTCTCCATTTTGTGTCAGGGCAAGCAGTTGGACCCTCTGTCCTGTCCCGTGGCTAGCATCCTTGACTATTTGTGGTCCCTCTGTGTCAGGCCATCGGTTGACAGTCCTCAAGGTGCACCTGGCAGCCATCTCCGTGGGCTGGTCAGAAGTCGGTGATGCAG
Organism: Neoceratodus forsteri; assembly: GCA_016271365.2. Lineage (NCBI taxonomy): Eukaryota > Metazoa > Chordata > Ceratodontiformes > Ceratodontidae > Neoceratodus > Neoceratodus forsteri. The sequence goes on from JADMNL010000022.1 coordinate 496,691,393, forward strand.
GAGAATTTGGCCTGGAGCTTTTTCAAAGACCTTGACCAAATTTCTCCTCCGGTGCGTGAACCACCACCACCTTGGGACTTGTTGCTGGTGTTGGCAAAGCTCATGGGCAAGTCATTCAAACACTCACCTGTCATGGAAGACTGCCTTCATGGTGGCTGTCACATCAGCTAGAAGGATCAGTGAGTTCCAGGTGCTTTTGGTGGAGTCTCCTTACCTTGTCTTCCACAGGGACAGTGTTGTCCTTCGCACCAACCCAAAGTTCGTCCCGAAGGTTGTGTCTGATTTTCGCCTTAACCAGGTGATTAATCTTCCAGTGTACTTCACCACCCATGCCTCTGAGGCCAAACACAGGCTCCATACTTTGGAACTGCGGCAAGGCTTGTGTATTACAAGGAGCACACGACTGGAGTTTGGAGAGAGGTTCACCAGCTATTTGTCACCTATGCTGAAGCCTCACCTGACAGACTGGCAGCTAAGCGGACGATCGGTAGGTGGATTGTTTCCTACATCGACCTCTGCTGCAGGTTGGTGGGTAGTGAGCCTCCCGTAGGGCTTAGGGTTCATTCCACCTGCCATACCGCTGCCTCAGTGATTGCTTCCAGGGACGTCCCTTTCCAGGAAATCTGCAGGGCTGCTACCTGGAGGTCAGCACACACCTTCATTTTCCATTACCACATCGACCTTGAGTCACACCAGGATGCTGGTTTTGGGGTCTCAGTTCTCCAATCTCTGTTCCCTAAGTCGGGGGTGTGCGCTTTGCTTCTCCCCTCCTGGAGAACTGCTAGGAGTCTGCCAGATAGTGTGGATAGAACATCATATCCACGTCCCTAGAAGAATAGGTTACTCACCTGTAACAGTAGATCTCCCACGGAGTGGTCTCTTGCAGTAGGTAATACTTTTGGGGTATTCAGCAGAGGTCGCTGTGGTGCATGGCAGCTCTTCTAGCAGTTTTTCACCAGGGACCGCCCACACATGACCTCAGCTTCCTGTTTCCTTTATATGTGTGGGTGGCTTCTGGTATCCTCCGTTCATTTTCCAGCCATCTTCAGCTCGTGCAGCTTCTGTGTAGCAGTCATTTCCAATAAACTTGGAACTAAGATGAATGTCTACTGATTCTTCAACTAAACAAGCTTTATTTCGTTCCTGTCGTTGCAGTAGGAAGATATACTGCTTTGACAATCACATACTTTGTGTAAGGTGTGTGGACTCGCACAGGACACCAGTTCCTGCAGCTTATGTCAGGACTTCAGTCAAGCAACTTGTCAATGACGGTTACTTGAAGTTCAACGACTTTTAATGGAGCAGGAAATGTCTGTCTTGGAGAACCGGGGGGCTCATACCAGGGGCTCCCCCTCTACTGGTTCCTGTTCCAGGCAGAAAAAGGAGAAGAAACCCTCCTCACACTCCCTGCCTCGACGTTTGTCGATGGCCACCACTTCTGGTGTCCCTCCATCGATGGGATGTCCTTTAAGTGCTTCATCGACAGGGGCTCATACCCTCTCGTTGATGGCACTTTCCAGCGCTTTGACTGCAGTCCAACTAGTGACTGCTCCGTCGACGGAGACTTGTACCCCCTCATCGATGATGCTTTCCAGCGCTTTAAATGCAGCAAAATATACTGTTGCTCCGTCGACGGGGGCTCCTCTCCCGTCGACGGCATCTGGCAGTTTAAATGGAAATAACTCTTTCTCCCCTACGGGCTCGTTGACAAGATCCCACATTCCTCAGGGGAAGCCCACGACTTATGCCTTATTGACTGCCCCTCCACCTACCCAGGTGGCTTCTTATAGGGGTCAGACGGACAGAGATCGGGACCCTGGTCTTTACTACCCAGGGGCAAGACCTGCTCAGGCTGCCCATCCCATTCCATCATCCCTTTGGTTTCCCAACATGCCCCCCTTCTTATCCCCCTCCTTCCCAGGAAAGGGACCTCACCAATGTAGTCCAACACATCTTGCATTCTCAGCCCTCTGAAGGGCTGGGTGATCTCACCCGATCTCTTCCCCTTTTTCCGCCCAAAAGATTCCACAGTGACCAGGTTACCATACCACCGTGATCTCCTCCTCCATTTATAGAGGATTATTTGTTAGATGACCAAGAATTGCCACATGATTTCACCAGTGATCTTGAGGATGAAGAATTTGAAGATTTGGATTTCCCTAATCCAGAATACCCCTATTCAGAAATCTCTTCCCTGGATGAGGATTTGCCTTTGCCTGTGGCGGCCTCTCCTCCAGATGACCTTTCCTTTAGTGAAATGATGGTTCAGATTCAAAAAGTCATGGGATTCTCCACTACGGAACATGACAAGCAATGTAAGGATATGGCAGAATACCTTGAGTTACCTGAGGAGCCTGTTGTAGTGGTTCCCCCACTAATACCAACTTGCCAGAATGCCATGCTTGTTGCTTGGCATCAACCTTCAGCTATTACAGCTGTTCTCCCCAAAGCGGATCATCTATATCAGGCTCCTCTGGACTACCCCTTTCTGTCTCGTATTCCAGAGGCAGATTCTGTGGTCATTACCGCCGCTCATGACCGTACCAAAAAACCCAAGCACATGAGCTTCTTACCTCCTGATAAGGAATCCCAAAGAATTGACTGTCTGGGGAAAAAGGTATTTTCCTCAGATGCAATGAATATCAGAATTTTGAACTATATGGGTCATATGATTAAATATCCACGTACCTTGGGGTCCTCTGCCATTGAGCTCATCAGTAAACTTCCTCCCACACAGGAAAGGGATAAATTATTGGCTACAGTGACAACTAGTAATTCAGTTTCCTATCACCTTCTTAGGTCGGGATGTGATGCCGTTGATACCTCAGCCAGACTATCAGCCACTGGTATCGCTCTGCGTCACCATGCTTGGCTTCATGTTTCAGGGTTTGCACCTGATATACAACAGAAAGTAGCTAATGCCCTTTTTGAACGGGTCCAAGCTGTTCAGGCCAGGTACTCAAACTTTACTGGATGACTTACAGGAATCAGGCAGAACCCTCCATATGGTTCATGGCATGTATCGTACTCCGGCTACAACCTACCGTACTCAATGCACCTCTTATTCCAAAAGAGGTGACTGATACAGAGGTAATAACAAAGGTGGCTTCAAAGGTCATGCTTAGTCCAACAGAGGCAACACCTCTACTGCCGAGGGTGCCCGCTCGCTCCCTTCAGGTAGGGCTGCACAGCCCACCTTCCAGTGACCCACTAGGGCTTCCCCCCACTTCCTCGACGAGGCCTTGGAGGCTGTGGGGGGTCGTTTTTGCCCTACATTTGGAGGCCTGGCAAATGATCACCTCCGACAATTGGGTACTTCAGATTATACAGAAGGGTCATACATTGGAATTTCTGTCCAACCCATGCCCTTGCCCTCCATGCAAGATTCATTATCCTCCAGAGCATATACCCATCCTACAGGAGGAATTAATGACCCTTTTGTCCAAACAGGCTATTGTACTGATGCCCCTTCTGAAACATCAAATGGGATTTTTCTCCCCATTTCTTTCTGTTACCCAAACGTAGAGGAGACCTCAGATCAATATTGGATTTCAGACAACTGAATCTTAACATTCAGTACAAACGTTTCCGCATGGCTGCCCTACTGTCCATCATGCTGATTCTGAAACAGGGTGACTGGCTTTACACCTTGGACATGAAAGATGCCTACCTTCATATTCTCAGCTGCCCTGCCCACCACAGATTTCTACGTTTCCACTTACTGGGTCAAAATTCTCAGTTTCAAACACTCCCTTTTGGCCTTTCATCAGCCCCCAGAGTGTTCACCAGGTGCCTAGTGGTGGTGGCAGCAGCCTTGTGAAGGGAAGAGCACTTAATCTTTCCATATCTAGATGATTGGCTAATAAAAGTGGACTCTGCAGTAGCTCTGCTTGCCTCCATAGATGCTACCTTGAAAATGTTCGCAGATCTGGGAATTACAGTAAATTGGCCAAAGTCCAGTCCAAACCCAACAGAGTCTCTCCAACACATTGGAGCTGTACAGTTACAGCCAGAGTTTACCTCCCACCTGCCCGGCAGGATACGCTCATACCTCTGGCATTACATATACAGATGCAGACGATAGTCACAGCCAGACAAATGCACCTTCTGGGTCATATGTCCACTGCCATCCCTGTGGTAGCCTTTGCCCGTCTCCACATGAGACCTGTCCAATGGACCCTTCAGAATCAGTGGTGCCAAAAAACAGAACAGTTCAAAGAGAAAAGTAATGTCACTCCCTCTCTGAAGTCCTCCCTGACATGGTGGACAATCAGAATCAGGGAATGCCTTTCCGATTTCTCCCCCCCAAACGCTGACCACGGATGCTTCCTTGCTCGGTTGGGGAGCGCAAGTAGGTCCTTATCGAACCCAAGGCCAATGGCCCGCTTCTTCCCATCTGTCTCGTACAAATCTTCTGGAGATGCAAGTGGTCCGTCTAGCCCTCCAAGCATTCTGACCCTACTGCAAACCAGGATCGTTACTGATCCAGTCAGACAACACTGCAGTAGTGTTATACCTCAGTAAGCAAAGGGGTATGAAGTCTCGTGCCCTATGCAGAGAGACCCTTGCTGTCTGGCAGGAAGCCATACAGCAACACCTGACAATAATAGCTGTCCACCTACCAGGACATTGCAGCTAGTTAGCCGATTGGCTGAGTCGCCAGTCCACAGCTCACGAATGGACACTTCACGGGCAAGTACTCCAAGAAATCAACTTATGGGGCACTCTACAGATGGCTTTGTTTGCCTCCCCAGAGAATTACCATCTTCCCAGGCATTTTTCCATTATCCCGAACAGAAAGGGATTAACTATAGATGCCCTGTCCCAACCCTGGACAGGTCTCCTCTTATATGCTTTTCCCTTGTCCTTCTCCTGCCACGGACTTTAGTGAAACTACAGTTAGAACTGTCCACGATGATTCTCATAGCCCCACTGTGGCCTCACCTGTCATGGTTTCCCCTACTCCTGCAACTGTCAGTATGGGATCTTATCCCATTGCCGATCAGACTAGACCTTTTGACTCTGTGTCACGGGTCTCTACTACACCCCATGCTGAAGGCTGTACACCTTCACGCTTGGCTCCTGAGTACGCTTTCATAACCCATTTACAAGTGTCCTCTCCAGTTGCCAGTATCCTCTTGGCTTCCCAGTAGGCCAACAACATACAATTCCAAATGGAAAAAATTTTCCATATGGTCAGCCTCTCGATATTTGAACCCTTACTGCTGTCCACTGATGAAGGTTCTGGACTACCTGGCTTCACTATCGGAGTCCGGTTTAAGTTATTCTTCCATTAAAGTCCACTTGGCTGCCATCTCCACTTTCCATCAGCCTCTGGATGGCAGGTTACTGTACAAACATCATCTAGCTAAGATGTTTTTGAAAGGAAGGTTACATATTAAATCTCCTATTAGAAGATCCACTCCTCCATGGGATCTCAATTTTAAGATTGAAAACTTGACCCTTGAGCCTTTTGATCCAGCTGCCAACTGTGATCTCAAATTTCTTTCATGGAAAGCCCTATTTCTAGTGGCTATCACTTCTGCTCGCCATATTTCCAAGCTCCGTGCCCTCAAGTGTAGGAAACCTTAGGTGATTTTGCACAAGGACCGGGTGGTCATTCGTACCAATCCTTCCTTCCTTCCTAAAGTAGTCTTTGAACATACTTTAAATCAGTCCTTGAAACTTCCAGACTACTCCAATCAGGGTGAACATCTACATACTTTAGATGTCCACCCGTATGTTACACTACTATACTAATCGGACACAGTCGATTAGAAAGACATCTCAACTGTTCGTCTTCTTTGCCCTGGGACGCGAAGGCCTCCCAGTTGCAACACGTACTCTTTAATCCCGGTTTGTGCATTGTATTACATTTTGTCACAAAAAATACAGCAAGCCTTTACCTGGACCTGTTCAAGCCCACTCCACTAGAGCTATGGTCACCACTGTGGCTTGCTTTAAGGGAGCCTCCATTTCAGATACCTGCAAATCAGCCACCTGGTCCGCGATCAGTGCATTCACAAGGCACTACAATCTGGATATTGCCTCATGACGTAGGACAGCCTTCAGCCGTGTAGTCCCACCAGGTCTCCTCTCATAACTATCCTCCCACGTGGGCATTACTGCGTGGGATTCATCCCAAAAGTATTACCTACCGCAAGAAACCGCTCCGTGGAAGATGGTACAGTTACGTAAAATCTTACCGTAACAGTAGATCTTTGAGGAGTGTGTCTTGCAGTAGGTTTGTTCCCACTCTCCATCCCCCTCCTTCTCTAAGAGAGCAAGTTCTGGTCCAGTGACTAGAGTTGGGAATGCTTTGGTACCTCGACTTCCCCTCAGTCCTCGTTTTGCGAGCTGAATCCGGTGGGGAAACTGAGGATACCAGGGACTGCTCACACTTATATAGGAAACAGGAAGCTGATGTCATGTGTGGGCAGTCCCTAGTAAAAAACTGCTAGAAGAGCTGCTGTGCACCACAGCGACCTCTGCCGAATACCCCAAAAGTATTACCTACTGCAAGAGACGCTCCTCAAAGATCTACTGTTATGGTAAGTTTTTACGTAACTGTTCTTTCTAGGAGTGGTATATGATGACACAGACCCATCTGACCTCCCCTGGCTGTGGCGCACCCTTCTGCTTCCAGCAGGAAAGATCTGACATCATGGGGCACAGCCAAGGGAGTTACCACCCGGGTGGGTGCGTGGGAGGAGCCAGCTTGAAGACGTTCTGGTGGAATCTTAAAGAGGAAAGGCACTGCCAGGTACTGTAAATGAAGCAGCAACGGTGTCTTGACCAAGTGCTGATTTTCAAGCAGACTCTATAGACCTTTAGGCCTGCTTTGCTGGCATCTTAGTATGTAACATCATATGCCACCTCTAGAACTACTGTTACAGGTGAGTAACCTGTTGTTTTAGTCCTTACCTTCCTGGCCACTGCCTTTGAGAACCATAGTGGCTTCCTCTTTCTGTTGTCCTTGTTTAACATTTATTTCCCCTGCCCAGTACTTTTGGCTATGGTTGCAGATAATCTAGCCAGCAGGTTGTGTAGCATTTTATAAAAAATATCTTTTTGGCTTGGACAGGGAGACATTACTGCAGTGGTCATTCAGCTGTTTTAGGCAAAAATATGAAACTGCATTTGAGAACCAGCAGCTAAGCCAAGTCATTGGCAGCACATTTTTCTGCGGCAGGAAGAAAAAACAGTCTGATCATGCTTCTTAGTGATACAGTTAGTAATATTCTGTTAGAATCATAGTATTAATAAATGTTACCTGTTGGAAGTAAAAAATAAAAATCCTGGGTGTATAAAGGCGAGCACTGTAATGTAGCCCTTGCTGAGTGGCCAGAGTATGGTGATTTACTCATAGAAATCTTTGAAGTGTATGGATAGTATGTGGGCATTCAGTGAGTTATGTAAGCAGTAACCCATGACAGGGTATGGGGTTATTGGGGATTAATCAACACCCCGGGTGTGTTGTGCAGCCTTGTGCCCTCCCAGCGCCCAGGGTGTTGATTAGTCTCCATTAACCCCGTACCCTGAAGTGAGAGTGGGTTATTGTGTTTAAAACATGGGTTCTTTGAAAAAGGAAAAATAATGAAGAGAAAGGGTTTTATAACATTTCAAACACAAGCAATGTTACTGTATCCTGCCGATTTCTAAAATAGTCCTCAACAACTAATGCATACTTCAGTTATGTTATGAACACAAATGCAAGACAGTTGTATTACTGTGATTGCTGACATTTCTTGTTCATAAAATACATGGGAACACATAGAAAAATGTTTCTTTTAGCCGGCCTGGTGGCGCTGAGGGTTGAGGCACTGGACGCCACACCTCACGCTACGCCGGCGACCCAGATTTGGGAACGAGCTCGGGTTGTCGGGGGTTGGCAGGGGAGGACTGGGATTGAGCGTCGGGAGACAGCTCTCCTTGTCCTGGGGTGGGATGGGGACTTTACACCGCACTGTGGCGACCCCTGGGGACACCTGGAGGTACCACAGGCAGCAGTGTAATGGAGGGGGGACCACGGTGGATGTCTTCATGTACGTGTGTGGACGTCATTGCATGTCCGTGGTCCCAATGGGAAAAGAACAGGAAAAATCGCCTAGCGGGTCCGAGGCGGCTTGATAGCCGCAGCTCCGCTGGCAGCGATGCCTGGGCATGTGCTGGTACGGTCCCTCGCGGGCATGGGGGGCAATAGGGCCCCCTTTCACAGATTAGTTGTGTCTGCCAGCTGGGCATGCAACCTCGGGATCGGCGGTGCAGTGGAGCGGTGGCTGGATGTAAAAAAAAAAAAAAGCAGGACTGTGGCTGCAGTAGGAGAAAATGTTAAATGTTAAAAAAATAAATGCTTTCTTTTAATTCACCCCTCCAACACCCACACACATGCTTTTCTGTCTCTCTCTCTTCCCCTATCTCTGCAATGCAACATGTCCCCGATTACTTCTGCAGCAGTTGGGTTCAGCGACTTTGTCTAGCTCTTGGGTACTAAAGAGCATTCCGTTAGCAGAGAGACAGTGGACTGTGGCCAGGGTTGTCATTGCTGTGACATTAATAGGTGGAGATTATGAGAGTCACGAGACTGCACAGGGCTGGGGGGGGTGTGTGTGTGTGTGTGTGTGTGTGTGTGTGTGTGTGTGTGTGGTGGAGTGACCAAACAGAGGAGAAACAGGACGGAGAGAGGGCATGCTCCCTGTAACACAGAGTGGACACTGCAGGAATTTGGAGGTCCTGGTTTCTCGCTCAGTGTTACTGTGTCTCTCTCACTGTCCGCGATATGGAGTTTTACATGGCTGCCTTTCCCTTGTGAATGACAAGGTCCTGTCTGTCTGTCACTCACTGCCAACCGCACCATCAGCTGCTCGAGGGGACAGCAGAAACAGGACTAGGGAGAGGGAGAAGTCCCTGTGACAGAGCGAGGGGGACCGGTGAATAAACTGCATGTTATGTGTAAAATCTGACTCTGCAGTGACTTCAAAACATATTTTTTCAATATGTGGACTGCAGGGTACATTAACACAGTGACAGCAGGTCACAGCTTCCTCCCATATCTCAGACTCACTTTCACTATGTGGTCCCCAGTACTGGCAATTGCTCAACCTGCTCACATTACTTTCACTACTTGTGAGCTGTTAAGCGCACGGCACCTGTCTTCCACTTCATGGCTGCCTTTCCCATGTTTCTACCACCCACGATTGACCTGCATCCCCGTCTCACTAACGAGTCCCGACAGTGCTTCTGTGTGCCCAGGGATACTGTTTGAGGGCCATTTACAGCAACTGTGCATTATACACTGTTACATGATGCTGTTTAACCAATTGGCTTTCTGATTTTTCCTAACTCATATTATAAAGTTGAAATGATTCAGAAGTGTTTAGGCTTATCTAGCACAGCAGTCAGACAAAGGACAAAATTTCTTTCGAAAAATTTGTAAACTAAAGTCAGTGGAAGGAGGACTGGGGGAAAGGTTTTGCTGACAAAATTGATGCCTATAAAACCAGCTCTTTCTATAGCAATACAGGGAAATGCAAATATCAGTAATGTTTTAAGTTGAGTATGTAAAGTAAATATGCATGCTTGTATAATTCGTATATTGAATAAATCTGACTTAGATTGACTTTTGTTTTACCAGATCACTTGGACCCAGAAGCAGCAGTTTCTCCAATGCTTCCTAGGAAGGAGAGGTTCCCCCTGGACAGCAATTTGAATGAAGATGAGCGTCTGCTTCCGAAGGACAAAAAGACCAGCCTCTTCAGTGCTCTAATCAAGAAGAAGAAAAAGGTAGCCCCCACCCCTCCAAAGCGGAGCAGTTCCTTTCGTGAGATGGATATCCCTTCGGAAAGAAGGGGAGATGCTGTTGACGAGAACCCTGCAGTTAGTAGAGATGTTGGTAATGGAACTTTTACAGTGCCTGTTAATGATGTAGTAGACCCCTCCAAATTCCAGAGTTCTAACAATGGGACTGGAGTCACTAATGGCACAATCTGGGGCACTTCTGCATGTTTCTCTCCAAGCCTACGAAAGAAGTCCAGCACAATGACCTCTGGGAAATCAGCAGTCAATGATGAGGAGCCTGCCAACTCGAACCCTAATAAACGCTTTCTGAGGTCCTGTTCAGCATCTTGTATGCCTCCTGGTGCCACGGAGCAGGAGTGGAAATCAGTGACACTACCCCGTGACATGCAGTCCACATTGAGACAGCTCGAGTCATCCTGTCTTGTTGGCAAAAGTGAGAAACCAGCCTTGCCGCGAAAGAGGGCAACTGACAAAACTGACTTTATTCCTCGGGGAGCTATGATGCCACCCACTCGGTTGCCCAAGAAAACAGAAGAACTGACTGATGAGGTTTTTAAGGATCCAGAGTCCAGTCCAGGTTCCAGCCCGCCAACCCTGACTCCTAAACTAGTGCGAAGACAGCCCATGCTTCCTCCTTCCTCAAATTCGTCAGCTAAAGAGGACGGTGTGAAATCCAGTGCCTTAGTTACCTCTTCTCAAGCTGACCAAACCTCAACGGTCAGTTTATCAACAGGAAAGCAGAACTCATTTTCTAAAACCTTAGCTGAGGACTCTAGATTGCGGAGGTCCAAACAACCTTCTGAGCAGTTAGTGAAAGAAAAGGTGAAGTTGACAAAGCCTAAACCAGCACCCCACCCCTCCCCCATCCGTTGGGAAGTCTGGAAAGCCATCGCGGAGCCCCAGCCATGAAACCACTGGGGAAGTAGTGTCTGGAACAAAACTTAAACCATTAACTCAGGTCACAGACACTGTGAGCACTGATGTCACCAAGCCAGTTGGGGATGGCTTGAAAAAGCCAGCTCTGTCCTCGGTACCAAAATCCCAGTCCTCCACAAAACCATCAGCGACAGTGGCAGCAGTAGTAGCCACAGCTTCGACCGCTACACCCTCTTCTCCATCAGCCTTGCAGAACCCAAGTGGGGATCAGCAGTCTTCAACAGCCTTTATTCCCCTGATAGCAACCAGGGCTTCTTTACGGAAAACACGGCAACCACCAGAAAAGATTGCCAGCGGTACCATTACAAAGGACATTGTCTTAGACAGCACTGAGGCACTGCGAGTTGCCATCAGCAAGAATTCGGAACAGACATCTAACTACAGCGCTGTCTTGGAAGCTGGCAAAACTCTCTATACTTTCTGTGTGAGCTACGTGGACTCAATTCAACAAATGAGAAAGTTTGCTTTCCGGGAGGCCATAAACAAGTTGGAAATCAATCTTAGGGAGCTGCAGATTTGCCCATCCAGTTCTGGTGGCCCCACGACAACCCAGGACTTTAGCAAGTTGCTCTCCTCTGTCAAAGAAATCAGTGATATTGTGCAGAGGTAGCAGAAGTCAAGGTTTGCACTAGAGTGGCTGTATCCCGACTGCAGAAATGGTATGCTGATGGCAAGTGAAGATGTAACTGAAGGCTCAGGCTTAGGTTTAATGGAGAAAGTGGCTTGATGCAGAAGAGACAAAAAATACTATTTCAGGCAACTGGGTGTTTATTGAACCCTGAAAAACAGTGAATGAGTTCTAGACCCTACTTCTGGTATACCATCTGTTTTTCTTGTAATACAAATATTGAGTAGTTAAAGGATGGCTTAAGAACTGCAGTTCTCTGATACATATGGTAAATTCTATGATTCCCCCATTATCTGATACATATGGTAAATTCTATGATTTCCCCCATCTGGCTCATGTTTTTAAAAATTAACATATTGTCTCCCCACCATTTAAACCCCGACAAGCTCAGAGCAAAACCATTTGAATAACAACACTGTGCAGGTTAGGGGGTTGTGGGGTTCAGATCTCTCTAGATATTGCATTGACAGGAAAAGAACTTCTTGTCGCCAGGTACATTTAGGCAAAGGTACCCTTGGTTGGCAGTTGCTGGTCCTTCTCTTGCTGCTAAAGAGTTGCACTGATTGGTGAACCAGCCACCAGACTACTAGTAGTCTTGCAAGTCTGGACCAAGATCTAAAGAAATCAAGCACTCGCTCCAGAATTAACACTAGCCACCAACAGTGCCCACAGGGTCTCGAGTTCCTGACCTGCATTCTTTTATCAAGTAGAGAGTGAATCTTTTAATTAGCAGATTGCTGGGATTTTCACTAAGAAGTCTGAAAACACTAAAAAATCTATAGGGTGGTTAAAAATTGATCCGTAGTATGTCAATTTTAGATACACAGTGAAATCGGCTTTGGCCATTTAATCCAGTCAGTAATTAAAAAAAAAAATGGTCCTGCTACAGAACCCCAGTATTAGCAGGGTTTATAAAACAAACGCTGGCATTATGATTTAAATGCTGTTCCATATATTTCCAATGTTTCTTTAAATGGCTGCACTGTTAGCTTTCGTAACAAAAAAAAGGCATCTGATAGTTATTCCTCAATGCAGTGCCTTTTCAATCCTGGCTTGAAAAATAACTGCCGAAGAAAGTATAAGATATGAACATGTAACAGCATATTTTATCAGTTTATTAGGGAGGGTTGTCCAGTTGCAGTCCACAGAACAAGTTGGAGAGTAGAATTCATTGATTAATCATAAGAAATCCTTTTCTGCTCTCAGCTTTGACCCTGTTGCCTGTATAGAACAGCAAATCTTATCAGTGAATGAGCAGGGAGAATTGATTGAGAATTATGCCAGATAAGATGGAAATGAAAGCCCACGTGGTCTTACTACCCTGAGTATACATCCCTGGAATGCATTTGAAAGACAGCCTGTAAGCACACTGAAAATGACAGAAGCTCATTATAGCCATTCACAAAGTTTTACATCGGCCTTTTCCTTTTCTTACATGTATTTGTTTTTGTTCTACTGAGTTAAAAACCAGCTAGAAATTTACCAAGGGACTTCACAAAGGCACTGTGGTCTTGCACACTCAGAAATGGACTTGGAATCTGAGGCACACAGCATTGATCCATAAGCAAAAGAACATTGTAACACTTTTGTAGCGCAATGCATTATTAACCTTACAAAAATATGAAACCCAGAAAGACTTCCATCCTTGAATTCTTTACCTGACAAGATTGTATTATACCATATTATGTTAATCACCAGACTTGTAATGGCTATTTTTTTCTGTTAGGGTTCTTTAAACCAATTATTTTTCATTTCAGTATTACGTTATGATTTTGCATCACGTTTGCCCTCACAGACTGCTGTGACCTGAAACAGAAAGAAAAAGTACTGCAAGCTGCCTTTTTTAAAAACAAAAATTAACAAAGGTTATTTTTATCAAGGTACTGTTTTATGTTCGTGTGTTTGTCTGTTTGTTTGACAGCATATTGTGCCACTATATCATGAATTTGTATCTTGCTATTACAAACTTTTGTAGACAGTTTTCACAATCCGTTTTTTATGTGTAAATATCTTATCTGCCTTTTGTTTCTGTAATATGTGCTGTGCAATTTTAATTTTTTCTGCTCTGGTCAAATACAGAATTGTTTATGTACTTGAAGTTGTGTGAGTAGGGCAGTTTTTTTTTTATGTACTAAATCTCCAGGAAACAGAATCGCACACACATGAGATATTTCAGTTATCGCACATCTTCGGAAGATCAACCCAAACTCCAAAGTATAAAATGTAAGATATACATAGTTTGTAGACCCTACAGGTAACATCAAGCACAGTCAAGGAGTATTTTCTTGCTTTGCAGGAATAATGGTCTGGCTTAGGATGTGTGTATGTATTCACCTTTAGAACGTCAGTTGGGAATTAAAGTGAAAGAGAAAGCTGTGTATTTGCAGAAACACTCGTGTAACCCCTAGGTGGCATTATCCTAAGGGCTACTACCCCTGCCTGCTTGGCTAGTAGCAGGTTAAGGGGCCTGAGTTCTGAAACGGGTGCCTCCACCCGGAGGTCAGGGTTGGTATTGGTCAAGCTAACCTAGGCACAGCCCTCCACGACACTGTAACCCCCCTCTTTCCTTACTAGTGGCCGGAACAATACACGATAATCACTTTCACAATACCCCTGATACACCACACAAGTACCCAGACTGTTTGCACTTACCTCCAGGGCTTTCCTCTGGCCCGGCCCTTGGGAACCCCTATAAAACAAGGTTATACACAGCAAATAACAGCAGTACAGTACTCTTGCACAGACTGGAACCACAGTCAGGGTAAATGCAAAAAAGAGTTAGATCTGATTTATTTAAGGGACTTGAATGAGGGAGGGGCATAATCAGGTTAATTTGCTTAAAGGCTGTATCAATCAAACAGTTATGCATGCACTTCAGGGTCCATAAAGAGTCACACACTCTGAGTACCCAGATGGAGAACAGTGGGCTAGCCAAGAACGTTGCTGCTGGTTAGGGGCCCTGTGATGGAAGAAAACAACATGCACAACACACACTATTTGTAATCCGGAGCCGGAGGGCTCAGTTTGTGAAAAGAAAACAAGACAATCCGATGACACACTTTTAGATTAGGCTGTTGTTGCAGGGAGCTACCCTGATGATTATTCATGATACCCAAGACTGGACACAGGCTGGACGAAAATCGAGACAGCAGGTGGTTAATCTGGAGTGCCAGGAGAAGCAGGGCCCACACGAATCGCCGAGGCGTCGTTCCTGTTCAGGTGTGGAGCAGGGGGATGATACCCAGGCAGGTCTGTCATCGATGGCTTTCTCTGTGCAACGGGTAGTTTAGCTGGGCCAGTGTGGCAAGGCCCCGGCCAGATGGAGACAAATTCGGATACAGTCCGTTTTGGGCTGGATACAGCAAGCAAAACACAGTTCACACAGTGGGGAACCAAATCATGACCCACTAACAACTCACAGCACATTTACATGCAAGGAAATTCTACTGTACCAGGCAAACCGCTCTCCGGTCACGATCGCAAAGTCTCTGTACAACCTGGGGATTCAGAAGCAGCTAGAAATCCTGACAGGCCCGATCACATCCAGCAAAATCTTCAGTCTTCTTCAGGTATGAGCCTGGTAAAAAATCATTGGCTTGCTTCGTTCTCCCAAACTTGGATTTAGTCCGAAATAATTCTCTCCTCTCCCTTTCAGGGGCAGCAGGCAGACATGCAGGCCACAACTCAGGCCTTTCCACAGTTCTCCCACGCGAAACTACTCAGACGGCTGCTTGACTGTCTCAAGCTGCTGTTTCTTCAGCTCCCAACTTTGATCTGATTCAACTGCCAGCAAGCCTGGGACTTTCCCCAGAATCCAAAAGGTTCGGTTGGCTGAACTGACAGTCACAACAAAGGTTCCCCCTTCAGGTGCAAAAAAGGCGCCAAAAGCCCAAAACTACAATTTCTACAGATTTTGACTCCAGAGAGCTCCTGTAGTCTGGCTCCATTTTAGCTCCCACCAGTACTGATTGGTCCAATTCAGCAGTCAAGGACCAAGACCATCTGCCTGGATTGGTGGTAGTTCAGGTGGATGTTAAAGATCCCATGGCACTTATCGAAAAAAGAGCAGGGGAATTTCCCCGGTGTCCTGGCCAAATTTCCCTCATTCACTAAAAATACCACCAACAGCTTAATCTGGTTCAAGGTCAGTTGTCATTCATCTGTATCCCCTTCCCCCGGGTCATGCCTGAAAATAGGCAGGATTTGTCTAGTGCACTTACCCGGTCAACAAAAAAAAAACTAAAAAGATAGCGGAGATAAACAAAACAGTCCTTGCTGCAAAGAAGGCAGGTTAGATAAACTACATTATCATTATCACTCTAAATGATTTTCAGCAAATAGTTGCATCTTTCAACAGAGCTCCCTCTCAGATTGCTTATGACTGCAATCCAGGCAGCTCTTAAAGAGACAGTGCACAGAGGCTATACAGGCACTCTCTGGCAGTCACGTTTAAACTGCTAAAATGCAGGACACCAGCCAGGCAGTGAGCATTTAGGAAAGCTCAAGGAAGACTTTTCGGGAACCCCCATTTGTAGGGGGGGTTACACTTGGATGTAGCTGAAGTGAAACAGAAAGCTGTATATTAGCAGAAACACTCGGATGTAGCTGAAGTGAAACAGAAAGTTGTGTATTTGCAGAAACATTGATGTAGCTGAAGTGAAACAGAAAGCTGTGTATTTGCAGAAACATTGATGCAGCTGAAGTGAAACAGAAAGCTGTATATTTGCAGAAACACTTGGATGTAGCTGAAGTGAAACAGAAAGCTGTGTAGTTGCAGAAACACTCCGATGTAGCTGAAGTGAAACAGAAAGCTGTGTATTTGCAGAAACACTCCGATGTAGCTGAAGTGAAACAGAAAGCTGTGAATTTGCAGAAGCACTCTGGTGTAGCTGAAGTGAAACAGAAAGCTGTGTATTTGCAGAAACTCTGGGATGTAGCTGAAGTGAAACAGAAAGCTGTGTATTTTCGGAAACACTCGGATGTCTAGTCTTTGGTAACCAGGTAAGGCCCACTAGGCACAAGTGCCTGTTTTCAGGGGCAACCTGGGAGCACTGGTCGGTTAAGGGTCTTGCTCAGAGACACACAGTATGCAAGTGGAGGTTCTGAGAATCAAACCCCGGTCTGGTCTGCTGGATGTTCCAAGCTCATTCACAGCTCGTTACTCTAACCTTTAGGCTATACTGCCAGCTGTGTATTTGCAGAAACACTCCGGTGTAGCTGAAGTGAAACAGAAAGCCATGTATTTGCAGAAACACACTGATGTAGCTGCAGATTTTCTCATCTTGCAAATTGGTTAACAAAAAGGAATCCATATAAGAACAGTAAAGAATGAAGACTGTTGGTCCATCAGTTGCCTCCCCGGCCAACCAACTCACTGAGCATCTACTGTACACAACTACATTCTGTCCTGTTTCCACTAGGTGTTTATCCACAGTTGTCTTACTTGAAACACCTAGGCTGTTTCTACCAACACTACTTTAGATGGAAGTTTATTGCACAGTTGCACCACACTTAAAGAAAAATACTTCTTTGGGGGGGGACGCTAGGAAGTTTTTTTTTTCACAGAGAGGGTGGTGGATCTGTGGAACAGCCTACCATCAGAGGTGGTGGAATCAAAAACAGTGCAGGGATTCAAAAGTACATGGGATAAGAATAAAGGCACCCTGCTGTACAGCAGAGCAGGGTAAAGGCAGTCCGGATAAGAGTAGGGATTGCTAAACCAAGTAGGGAAATGGGCAGACTAGGTGGGCTGTAGGGTCCTTATCTGCCAACAGATTCTATGTAATACTTTTTTTTTTTTTTTATTTAATTTAGTTTTTGTTGACTGGGTAAGTGCACTAGACAGACCCTGCCTATTTTCAGGCACGACCCGAAGGGGAGGGATACAGATGAATGCCAACTGACCTTGAACCAGATTAAGCTGTTGGTGATATTTTTAGCGAATGAGGGAAATTTGGCCAGGACACCAGGGAAATTCCCCTACTCTGTGGAGGCAGAGGGCGCTGTGTGGCTGAGTGGACACTCTGCTCAGTGGCGTCTGGAGCTTTGCACTAGGAGGACATGCGGGAGGCCAAGGAGCAGGTCTCCTCCTTGGCTCCCTTGAATACGGAGACATGCAGAATTCTGGTAAAGGAACGGAGGAAATGGAGCAGCTGATGGTTCTCAATATGGAAACAAGAGCACAATTCTTACCGGAGGACGAGGTTCCCCGAGTTTTAGTGCAGCAACCTATTTTGGAACTGGAGAAGGTTGAATCTCTGGAGGCTCTGCATCAGCAGGCTGTAGAAGTGGAGCAGCAATTATCGAGGGCAGCGAGTTCGTTTTTGGTGGTGCAAGAAGCGGTAAGGCAGGAATTAAGCAGGTTGCACAGGAAGAGGAACAACGATGGGAAGAAGGAGCAATGGAAGCACAAGTCGTCGCAAAGGAACAGAGGGAGAGGGTGAGTCAGCAGGTCCCTGTTGATGGTATGGATGATATTACTGATGGAGAAATGATTCGTGATATGAGTGCACAGGGGATTGTGAAAATGCAAATGGAATCATCTGAGGGAGAAGACAGGTTTCCAACACAGACAGTTCCAGGTAAAGACTGAACTACCATACAGCAGATTGGATTACCATCTGAGACTTTTTTGTTTGGGTCCGTTTTAAGAGACTCTCATGTCTCTTTAGTAGAAGGGGAAAAATGTAGTGAGAAAAAGGACATTCCACTAGATAAGTCTCCAAATGAACAAGACAATGTAATTGTGGGGAAAGATTCAGAGGACTGGGTGGCAACGGCCTTGCAAGCTGCAGGTTGGGTGAAGAGCCCCACTGGGAAGGGTGGGATGCAAATTTTAGTAAGGATTTTGTTCCCAAGTCTCCTGCTATGTTGCAGATATCCCTTCCCGACCCCCATTAAATAGTATGGCTACCCTTTATACCCCCAGGACAACCCTCCCTGAAAATACTGTAGAGTTGCCAACATGAAGATCCTCATCCATTGTTGCAAGTTATTAGGACCAAGAAACTGATGGTGCAATGGAACAGGACTCATTGCAGGATAAAGCTGATAAAGTATGGCATGGAAAGTGGACGAACATTTATTTCCGGGTAATGCTGGGCCATTGATGGAACCTGCAGAAAGAAGGAGCATGATTAGGTTAAAATTTAGGGTAATAATGAAGAAATTCGGACAGAAAATTTGTGGGTCGTGTTTTACTAAAAAATAGCATGAAGTTCTTTGCTTATGAAATTTACGCTTTGATACATGTTCCGGGGGATGTGATTTTTGATGTCAGTTTTACACATCCTGCGGGTTTGGAACGGTTTTGGAAGCAATACCGTATGTTGAAGCTCTCTCCCTTGTGGAAACCTTTTCTGGCGATACCACTTACTAGACCATTGTCAAAAAAATTACAGTTCTTTTCCGCAATGAGGGGGTAAATGTCGCAGATATTACGTACTGGTTGCGGCAACATTGTACTGTTAAAGGTTTGCCTGAACCCATATTTGATGAAGAGCAGTTATGGACGGGAGGGATGGACTTATCTTGTGGTATTACATCTGGTAAATGGTCAGACTAGTCATCTACCAAACTGTTTCTTTTTGGGTAGAGATAGGGGGGTGGTTTTACCCGGGTCAGCCAAGAGCTTGTTTCAAATGTGGTGATGTGGGGCATTTGAGTAATGTATGTGATAAGCAAAAATGTGGTTTATGTGGGGAATTGGGGCATGTGGGGGCTCATTGTCGGCAACCTTTGAAATGTAATTTATGTGAGAAACAGGGGCACTCTTTTCGGACCTGCTCATGGGCCTCACATAACAATGTGGATTGCTCAGTTAGAGCCGAACAGGATCAGTTTGTAACTACAGCACAACAGGAGAAGTTAAAGATGGTGGCTTTAATGTCAAAGGGGCCGGCTCCTACTCATTCATCTAAACAAGTTTTAGGACTACCAAGAGAGGCTGACGGTACATTAGTAGTGAATGATCAGATTGTAGTGAGTGATGGTGAGACAGTGGTGCGGGACATTGATAGGGCAATAGTCACAGAGGAGGAGGGAGAAATAGTTACAGTAGTGGAAAAGACGGTCGACTTGGGTGACGAGGTCATTTCTATGCCCCCTCCCCCCCCACAGTACATTCTGAGTTAGGCTTTCAAAGAGTGACTAGATCAAAGGCGGGGAAACTACATTCAGCTGCCTTGATCCAGACAGAAAAACTGGAGGAGGTAGAGGTACAGAACTCATATGCTCCTTTGCTTGGGGACGATATGGAGGAGGATGGGTGTGAGTCGGACCTTTCCTCTGTGGTCTCCTCTCAGGCAGAGGGTGTTGCTGAGTCTGGCCCTTCTGAGAAAGTGAAAGCGAGGAAGAGGAAAAGAAAAGATGATTGCAGGTGATTCTTTGTTCACTTTGTTGATGGCTATTTCCTTTTGTACTGTTAATGTTAATAATATAAAAGCGTATGGGAAGAGGCACAATCTCTTGAGCCTCAGTATCGGGGGTGGGAGTGTGTTTTTTCTACAAGATACTCGGTTGAACTCTCTAGCTGAGGTGAAAACTGCACAGAAAGAATGGAGGTGGGGTGTCTCATATTGGTCGGTAGGTGAAGAACAATGCTCTGGAGTAGGAATTCTTTTTAAGGGACAGGTAAAGGTGATTCATGTTTATGATTTAGTACCCGGGAGGATTATGATTCTGGATGTATTATTGCAAAAGGAGGTTTTTCGGTTGATAAATATATACGCTCCTCAACTGAAAGCAGATAGATCTATTTTGTTTAGGTATGTGGAACCTTATTTACATACGTCAAAGATAGTTTTATGGGGGGGATTTTAATTGTGGTCTTTCTCATAGGGATTGGGGAAGAACTACAAAAAAAAGTCTTCTGTGATACCAATACCCTCTTCGCAATTATGAGACAAAATGGTATACAGGATATTTATAATATTTTACAGCAGGAACCAGTTTGTACCCTTCATAAGGGGCAGTTGTCTACCAGAATTGATTTTTGGCTGGTATCAGAAAGAATTACATGTCAGAAGGTGGAAGTAGTGCCTTTGGAAACCTCAGACCACCTGATGGTGGTTTTGCGTTTAGGAAATCGGCAGAATTTGTTGTTTGGGAGGGGTTGTTGGAAAATGAATACTTCAAAGTTACAGGATACGGCTGTAGAACATACTATAAGGAAATTGATCTTTGCACGACAGATGATTTGTTATTTGTATGAGAGTCCGATAGAATGGTGGGAAGATATAAAGAATGGTATGGCACATATACGAAGAGACTGGCCAGAGATAAATATATTGCTTATTTAGGCCTACGGGCAAAATATTTACAAACTTTGTCACAAGGTGAGATGGGGGAGCTTAAGGCAAAAAGGTTGCAGGATATAAAAATTCAAATGAAGAAATATTTGAAAGATTCTGTGCGAGTAATGGCTACACAACAAAAATATAGGACTCAAGGCACGAAAGAAGAGGTAAACCCTTATGAGGAGGGAGGACAAGGGTGTCAAGGGTGATGATGACAGGTCTTAGAGATGGACAGGGAAAGGTAAAGAGAACATCCAAGATATACTGCTTTTGGTTCAGCACTACGTGGTAGATAAGTTTCAGACTGTAAGAAATGAAAGTAAGTTTTCACCGCCTAGACATTCCAGGACTGACCAGGGATGAGAGGAAAGGTTGAGTGCCCCATTTCAGGAATGGAAATTGCAGCGGCCATTTTACAATTGACCACTAAATCCACGCCTGGAAGGGATGGATTGCCGAATGATTTTTATAAACAATTTGTTGAGCTTCTGGTTCCTTGTTTAGAAACATTGTACAATGCCATTTGGGAAGAAAGACGACTTGCCCCCTCGATGCAACTGGGTTTAATGTTTTTTCTTTATAAGAAAGGAGATCGGTATGATATAAAGAATTGGAGGCCTTTAACGTTGCTGAATTCAGATTATAAGATTCTGGCTAAAATATTGAATCAAAGGCTAGCAGTTGTAGCAAACAAATTGATTATTCAGGAGCAGACTTGTGCAGTCCCAGGAAGGAAGGTAATACAAAATCTGACTTTCATTAGAGAAATTATAGAGCAGGAATTAGGGATGGATTTAAGTGGATATTTAATATCGGTAGATCAGGAAACTGCTTTTGATTCTATTCAACAGAATTATATTTGGAGTGTATTGCAACATTATGGAATTCCGCAAGAATTTATAGAATTTGGGAAAGTGTTGTATCAGAGGCACAAGCTGTGCCTTTGGTGAATGTTTTTTTGGGGACTCCAATTTTTTTAAAAAGTGGGGTCAAGCAGGGTTGCCCAATGAGCCCCTTGTTATATGTCTTTGGTTTAGACCCTTTGTTAAGGAAGATTGAGCAGGCCAGAGACATTAAGGCGATTAAAAACTGTTGCCGGCTTTACATTTCAAAAAGTTTCAGCTTATGCGGACGATTGTATTTTTACTGTGGCAGATGATAGATCAGGGGTTAAAATTTTGTCATTATTGCATGAGGCCTTATAACACGACTGGTATTAGAATAAATACGAGTAAAAGTGTTGTTTTGCCTTTAGGGGATAGCAAAATTATTGATGATTTTCCGATTCTGATGACAACAGACCAAGTGAAGATTTTGGGCCTATTTTTGGTAATAAAGAAGCTTAGAATCGAATTGGAATGATGTTTATGATAAAGCAAAGCTTAAGATATAGACTTGGTTAGCTTGGAAGATGTCCAGGAAAAAAAGTGTATCTCATGAGAGCATACATAGCTCCTATATTTTATATGTGTCTCATGTTTTCCTGTACCGTTTAGTATGCATACCAACATTTTGGGTTTATTTTTTCAGTTTTTATGGGGCAGTAGGTTGAATCCAGTGAAGAGGAATCATACATACAGAGAGTGGAAAGAAGGGGGTTTGAATATGTTGCATCCTATAGTTTATTTATTTGGTAACTTCTTTTTTAGCTCTATTGTTCCCTTATTTTCGCAAACTGTGGGAATAGTGCAAATTAGTATGCGGCTTTGGGGCAAACCTTTTTTAGAAGCATGGGGGAGAGGGAAATGGCATCCTGCAGAGCGATTGCTTCCAAGTTATGTACAAATAACTATTCGATATATTAGAACTTGGAAAATAGAACTAGCATGGTGTAGGGATAAAGGGAAGAAAATGTTTTATAAAATCATAGTGGATAAATGGTATCGAGAGGACCCAGTGTTCATGGTACCTTCTTTTATTAAGATTTCCTTGTTGTGGAGGTTATGACTAATCCTCGAATACCTTTAAAGATGCAAGATTTTGCTTGGCTCTGTGGTCATCAGAAGCTACAAGTAAAGAGCAATCAGAAGCATAAGCAAATAACGAAAAGAAGGTGTGGAGAGCCTATGTGTGCTGGGATTGTGGAGACAATGCAGCATCTTTTCTTTGATTGTTCCCATGTGCAGGACTTTTGAACAATGTTATCGGTATTATGGGGGGAGCAGTTATTGTTATTAATAAATTATGATGTTTTGATTTTAGGGCAAATCCCGGCCACCTGGGCAAAATGGACAAACAGTACAATCCAGATTATTTTGGTATGTATAAAATGGTCTATTTGGCAGGCAAGATGTCTTAGATTTCTGAAAGGTAAGTTAGTTCAACAACAGGATGTTTTTTTCCAAATACAGAAGGAATTAGATGATGTTTATGAATATGAAAAGCGTACTTTAGGATATGACTTAGTAGTTAATCTCTGGAGGAATGTTGATTGGGTGGGATAGAGGGATGTCTGTTACAGTTGTATATTATTTATTCTTTGATATGGGACACTATGTTTATTTTTTCTTTTTGTGTTTAAAATGTTAATTTTTGTGACTTTCTGTATTGAGTGCTGGTATTGTTTTCTTAATCTGGATTTTGTTTTTGAATGTTGAATAAAAATTTCCCCTACTCTTTTCGATAAGTACCATGGGATCTCTAACATCCACCTGAACTACCACCAATCCAGGCAGATGGGACCTCAGAAGTGCAGCACCCCTCTCATGCTGCACTACAGTGTCAGTACTGGGATATTAACCCAAGTGCCAGATGTGGGAACGGAACCCACAGCCCTCTGATCTCCCGGCCTCAGAAGTGAGTATGCTACCTACTGAGCCACTGACACTGACTTCTTCCTAATGTTCTAAATTTTCTGCCCTGAATTTACCCATATGTGCTTCATATTCTCCTTCATTCATGTGTCTTTAAAATGGTATAGAAAAAGGATACCCTGCAGAAAGCACCAGAGGTAATCTGATGCTAGTTTTTCTGTTATTTGTGTTAACTTGCAGAATTTGCTTATCCCTGTTCACTTAGAGGCCACCATTACCTTCCTTTTTCCTATGTGGATACATAATCATGATATGACCACATGCATTACAAGAATACAAATGGACTCATTATTTTAATGCAGTAAGAGCTGTTTCTGCAAAAAAAAATAAGTCAAGCAGTGTTCAGTGTGAAAACCATGTTATAAACTACCTAATGAGCCACTCGGCATGGAATGGTTTTCGGAGTACAAATCTGAATGTTTAAGCTGTGTGATTACCCTGTTTTTTTGTATTTGTCTGGTTTATTGCCTTGTGTGTGTGTGTGTGTGTGTGTGTATATATATATATATATATATATATATCTTGAACATTTTTAAATTGATGTGTTGTACTGTAATCTGTATAGTACTGTTTTCCCCTGTTCCAACCTCCCCAGGGTTGTGGCTGAAAAAGGGACCTATGTCTCAGTCCATCTTGCCTGGTTATCAATAACTAAAATAATGTCATAACGTGCTAACAGGAAGCTAATGAAGGCTTCTGTGGCAGAACGGCATCTGCAGACCGTTTCTTCAGCTGAGCAACGTAGAACTGAGGAAGAGTGGCGAAGAAATTCATCTTTGGGAAGCTGCAAAAAGCTGATTGAGGGTAAAAAGTATAATCTTTCCCTTTCAAAAATGTTATTTGCTCAGATGGAGTTAACCCCTTCACTCTTTTTAAAACTGCAATCTTGTCACTTGTTGTTTTCTCCATTGAAAATTGTGCCAGTTATGTTGGTCTGCCCTTGTAGCTCATACTCTCCACATTATCTGTTAACCGAGTTGATTACAAAGAAATTCGCAGGGTTGTGGTTTTGTGTAGGCTGGCACAACACTGTCTGTTGCTTAATCTGTGAAACCTTAATTTTCTGCACAGAACTGCCGGCTCTGAATTTACAAGGACATCATTTAACTTTATAACCAACTGTTTTATACTGTGATATTCCCTGGAAAGTCATGGCTGGTATCTTCCTGCAAAAATGTTTTTGAGTTTTTTTTCATCAGCTCTATTTTTCTGTCCTTCCTCCATCTAATAGGACCTCCTTTGCACATTCGCCAGCACCACCTCCTGTCCTCCCCAGCCCCCCCCCCAAACCTGGCACACTGGTACTGCAGGGTCCACTGGGACACACACTTTGCCCCCAGCTCGCCCTCTGGGGCAGACTTACCTTGTGCTCTATGGCAAAACTCTCCACACCATCTGCATGATCAGTATCAGAGATGAAGCCCAGGAGAAGTACCAGGTAGGAGAAGCCCAGCGTTAGAAGTGGAGGGCAAGATGATGCTTCACACTCCCAGTTGGCTGCATTATTCTGGTTTTCTGGTCCCCCTGGAGTCGTAGACGTACAGAGACACCCACAACATCACTGTACGCGCTGTTGCACACAGTGCATTGTCATCCGCTGCTTCTCCCCCTCGAATCTTGGACTGCCAGACACGTCATCTCCAGCCACCACTAGAGGTCAAGTGACCTGGATTTACACCCCAAGACCCATATACTAGGAGTAGAGGTTGGCAGAGATGGATTGAGCAACTGTTTGGATGCTCTCCTCCCACTTCCTGCATGCTTCTTAGTGCCAGGTGGAGGCATCTTGCTGGTTGCTTCAGACCAGGAGAGAGGGAGTGATGTAGGGGATGTTTGATATCCAGAGGTGTGCGGTGACACGACCCTGTGTATCAAAAACTTGGTGGGGCAAGACAGATTTTCTGGTCACCTGCTGCCACACTTTGAGACCATTCTCTTATACAACCTCACCTTCCCTAACAGAGGAGCCACCCCCCCCCATTGATCTGGTAGCTATTAGGGGGATATCTCCCAGCCCCTTTGGGGCGGGGGAATAATTACACTTATAGCAGTCCTTCTGTGGAGCTCATCTAGCCACTTTACTTAGCAGAAGGAGATTGAAGAGGGTACCAGACAGAGTGTGGCCAAGGTGAAGGGTGGAGAAATTGTGTCTAGGCTCCAGTGTAGGCATGTAAGCAGCCAGCCAGAGCATCTCCCAGGTGGTTATCTGACATATGAAGCACAGAAAAGTGGTCCTGTCTGGCCACAAAGAAAGAGATAGCATTTTCAATTAAAAACATCCATTAAATGCGTTAAATTCTTTGGCTAGGATATTCAAAGGGGTTGCACCATGCACAACCCCCCAATGTGCCCCATCACGATATTCAAAGGGGAATGTTGCGCAGCGCAACATCCGATGCATTGCTAATGTATGCAGCACAGATGCAGAAGGCGTGCCCATGCATATGCGGCACATCCCAATATTCAGCCGGGATATGCGGTAGCATGTACGATACCAACCGACATGTGCCTTGCTGGTGCGCAGAGTTGAGCTGAAAATAGCAGGCTCAAATTCTGGCCACCCACAGGCAGGCGGCTGTATTGCTAGGCGCAACACAACAGCTGCCAGCTGTTGGTGGCCACCTGCCCAGCAGGACCACCATCCACAAGCACCCTATCCCCGTAGTCCGGTGCCCCCTCATCCCGCATGCCCAGTCGTGGGCAGTTGTAATACAAATGTAATCCTGTGGTCTAGCAGTCCCCCAAACCCACACCCGAACGTGGGCTGTTGTAATAAAGAAATCCTGTTGGGCTAACGGTCCCCCCCAACGCCCGCTCGCGAGCTGTCGTATAGACTAGATGTACCTGGTGGTCCAGTGGTACCACCCACCCATGCAGTCCCACACAAAAGATTAATCTACAAGTTAGCCAGCCTGGGAGTGGGTCCCAAGATGACAGCCTGGGTAAAGAATTGGCTGGAGAATAGGACACAGCGAGTAATAGTAAATGGAGTCCACTCTGAAAAAAGGGGGGTTAGCAGTGGGGTACCACAGGGTTCAGTATTAGGACCGGTCCTCTTCAATGTCTTTATAAGCGACATTGCAGAGGGACTGGAAGGAAAAGTATATCTCTTTGCAGATGACACAAAGATCTGCAACAGAGTTGATGCACAAGGTGGGGTGGAAAGGATGAGAAGGGACTTGGCAAGGTTAGAGGAATGGTCAAATGTATGGCAGCTGAGATTCAGTGCTAAGAAGTGCAAGATAATGCACCTGGGAAACAAAAACCCAGGGGAAGAGTACACAAAGGGGGGTGAGATACTAACAACAACAAAAATGGAAAGGGACCTGGGGGTAGTCATATCAGATGACCTAAAGGTGGGCAAGCGATGTGAGAGGGCAGCAAGGAGGGCTGGGGGGATACTGGGATGCATAGGGAGAGGCATCACCAGTAGAAAACAGG
This sequence comes from Neoceratodus forsteri, assembly GCA_016271365.2. Classification (NCBI taxonomy): domain Eukaryota; kingdom Metazoa; phylum Chordata; order Ceratodontiformes; family Ceratodontidae; genus Neoceratodus; species Neoceratodus forsteri. The sequence goes on from JADMNL010000022.1 coordinate 496,718,305, forward strand.
AAGTTATTATCCCTCTGTACAGACAGCTGGTGAGACCCCATCTGGAGTACTACGTGCAGTTCTGGAGACCCAATCTCCGCAAAGACATAGACAGGATGGAAGCTGTCCAGAGGAGGGAACTAAAATGGTGCAGGGTCTGCACGGAAGACACATGAAGAGAGACTTAGGAGCTTAATATGTATAGCCTCGAGGAAAGGAGGAGAGGGGACATGATAGAAACTTTAAGTACCTCAAGGAATCAACAAAGTCCAAGAGGGTAGCATCTTTCAAAAAGAGGTGTGCAAGAACAAGGGGCAATTTGAAGATAGAAGGGGGCTCAGAGGTAATTTAAGGAAGTATTTTTTCACAGAGAGGGTTGTGGATGTATGGAACACCCTTCTAGAGGAGGTTGTGGAGTCAAAAACAGTGGTGGAATTCAAGCATGCATGGGACAGTCATAAGGCAATTCTAGGGGGTGGGGGTAGGAAGAAGTAGGCTGCTGGTTAACTAGGATCTGCAGCTTATCCATCAGGTAGGGAAATGGGCAGACTGGGTGGGCCAAGCGGTCCTTATCTGCCATCAAATTCTATGTTTCTAGGGCCCCCGGCCCCCAGCACCCCCCCCCCCATCATCTGGGAGCAGCAGCACCCCACCCACATACCGCCTGCTGAATGACAGCATACAATATGATCTGTAGGGCCTATTGGTCCACAGTGTGGACCAATGGACTTGCAGACCATACTGTGCTATACAGGACCAGATATGGAATGAATGGGGCGGTGCTGTGGCCGGGGCCCTGAATGGGAGGGGAGTACCACTGACCACCAGGTACGCCTAGTCTATATCGACAGCCTGCAATCGGGCATGGGGGGGACCGCCAGACCACCAGGATTTCTTTTAATACAACCGCGCTTTGATCGGTGTACGGGAGTGGGGGGCTGCAATAGCCCACCAGGGTGCCGACCCCGGCAGCAGCATGGCAGGGCATCAGGCACAATTCGCCGGGACCCAGCGCATCGCATGCAAGTGGGGCCATAAGGACATACAGATGGCCCCATTTGCATCATACATATATTATGGCCTTATTTGCATGCCCCCGGCTGAATATCATGGGTGATGCGCCTAGCGCAACTGCACTTGTGCTGGCGCATCTCCGTGCTCCCTCTCTCTTGCACTGGTGCAGTACCACTGTGCCATGCTCAGTTTGTGTGCCCTCAGTGCCATAATCAACGGTGCTGTGCCATGGCGCATCACCGTGGAATATCGCCTGGTCCTAGCCCCAGTGCAGACCCCAGGTTTGCACCACTGCCTGGCTCAGTCTGAATATCCGGCCCTTTGTGTACAGATGGTGACAACTTGAAAAATTACCCTGGGCAACAAGAAAGAATATACTAAATATTAAAATGAGAAAATAATCTTCCTCTGTAGTGTGCCTTGCATGGTAAAAAGTAGGACTGTGAGGGCCAGCCCAGTAGCACTGGAGATTGAGGCTGGATGCCACACCTGGCGCCATGCTGGCTACCCGGCTCCGGGAACGAGCCCGGGCCGCCAGGAGATGGCAGAGGTGAAAAAGGAATGAGCGTCCGGAGGACTGCTCTCCTCTCTGTAGGAGGGAAGTTTTGTCATCCAGCCTGCTGATAGCCCTCTAGTGGGGGCTGGAGGGCGATACAGGTCAGGGGGCACATAGCCGGCGTGCATGATATCGAAGGGAAGGGGGGTCGGGGAGAAAAGTGAAAATGGAGCTGGCAGGCTCCATGATGGGCTTGGCTGCAGCTGTGCCGAACCTTGGAATCTGGACGTTGGCTTTCCGGGGAAGAGGAGAAAGTCTATGCTCCTTGCCCCCATCCCTGTCACAGGGAGCAACCCATGGTGGATTCCCCGGAGGTGCCGGGCCAGAGAGATGAGCGCTGCTGAAGGAGGAGCCATAGCCACTGCTAGCTCCCCCAATACAGTGCACATAGGGGAAAAAAGAATCGGGCTATGTAGAATATAAAATTCCAGAGATGGAATTCTGGCAGAATTACGATTCTAACAAAATTTAAGTTTCAGTTATTTCCCTCTTATTCTAAAACAACATATCCAGATTTCACCAATATACCACATTTGACTTTTTACAATGTGTAGGAGTGTATGAAGTTTTAGGTTCCTAGCTTAACAGGGGTCTGAGTTATATTTATTTATTTTTTGTTAACCAGGTAGGGTGCACTAGCAATGGCATTATTTTCAGGCCCGACCTGGGAGATTACAGAACAGTGAAGACGAATACAGTGCATCAGCAATAACATAACTATACACCATGACATTACATTTAAAATGAGCAATGTTACATGGATGGGAATACCTTGCAAGCAGTAGATGAAGTAACAAGCAAGGTTAAAAATACAATTTAGAGTAGATTCGTTATTTAAGAGGGAAAAAAAAGATACATTTGCTAATGTCATATAATCAGGATATAAGTCAAATAAGGTTAGGATAATGCAGTGAGAAGCTGTGCTGTAACACAAGAGTGGACATACAGGATAGATAGATAAAAGAGAGGAGGTAGTCGTGAGGATTGGAGTGCGGGATAGGAGGAATTGTAGAGAAAAGGTAGGATATAGAGAGCAGAAGAGGAGAGGACTACGAGTGAATGTTGGTAGGCCAGACAGGCGTCTAGAAAAAAGAAGTGCTGAGTGTTTGGGGATATGACTGGGAAGAAGTGGCTTAAGGGGTCCGGGAAAGGGGAGGGGGGTAAACAGGCTAGGGTGGTTGGAAACAAGGTGCAGTTACATGAATCAGCTAGGTGATGGCGTAGCAGTCTCTTGAAAGAGGCATGGGAAGGTGCAAGGCGTAAAGTTAGAGGGAGAGAGTTCCAGAATTGGGGGGCATGACACGCAAAGGTACTAGCCCCTTTAGAGGAGTGATGTCTAGGTATGAGGACAGGTGCATTGACCACGGAGCGCAGGGCCAACCAGACGCCTGTGTAGAAAGAATTTGCCAGGGCTTAGGTATAGAGTTCTGTGATGTTACCGATAAACGAACCATATGCAAAGGACTGAGACGCAAGTGGTGAAAGCCATCCAAGTTCGGAATAAAGGAGGCAGTGGTGTTTGAGCCGGTGCGAAGAGGAGGCATAGCGACAGATGTTATTGTAGGTTACATCCCACTGCCGAAGTCTAGATTTACGTGTGGCAGCATAGGTTGTAACTCCATAGGTGAGGGATGGGAGGAGAATACCACAAGCTATGGCAGTCTTAGCAGATGGGGTTAGCATATAGCTGGAGTGGTAGGCAATGCCAAGTTTCATGTTTACAGACTTACAGGTCTGCTGGATGTAAAGGTCAAAATTAAGAGCCGGGTCAGGGGTGATATCCAGGTATTTAAATGAGTTTACCACACTTACAGATATGCCATTAACTGTGGGGATTGTGTAATGTGGTAGGGAGTGTTTCAGCTTGGCATTAGTACCAGATAACATGGCTTGGGTCTTGGCTACATTGAGGACAAGCTTATGGTGAGCCAGCCATTGTTGAATTATTGCAAAGGCCTGGGAGAGACGCTGGTTGATGTCAGAAATGTTTCTAGAATTAGCATACAGAGCAATGTCACAGCGTATAATAGGGAGGAGGTCTACTGGAGGTTGGAGGTGACATTATTTATAAATGTGGAGAAAAGCAGGGGACCAAGGATAGACCCTTGAGGCACATCTATGTTGATAGAGGTTAAGTCTGATAGAGTGGAGTTGTATTTAACTACTTGAGTCCTATCAGATAAGTAGCTGCCAAACCACATAACTACATTTGGGGAGAAACTTGGAGATCTCAGGGTCATTAAGAGTAGGGTGTGGTCAGCCAGGTCAAAAGCTTTGGTCATGTTGATAAAAATAGCACCTGTTAAGGAGTCCATGGCCACAAGAGTATCCGACGTAAATTTGACTAGTGCAGTGGTTGTACTATGATCCTTGTGGAAGCCATGCTGGGCAGAGGATAAAAGGTCGTTTTTGGAGAAAGTCAGTGGTTTGGGAGGCAACAAGTTTCTCAGGTATTTTGCTGAGAACAGACAAGATAGCAGTAGGCCTGGAGCTTTATGATCACCTCTTTTGAAAAAGGGGGTTACCCTAGCCATCTTCCAGATGTCAGAAACACGACATTGGCACAGGGAGAGGTTAAAAATCTTGGCTAGAGGTGCGGCAATGAAAGGGGCAGAGAGTTTCAGGAGCTTCGGTTCAAGATTGCCCGATCCAACCGCAATGAAATCAGATATATTGTTTAACATCTTTAGTATTTCACAGTTGGTGACAGACTGGAAATAGAAGGAAGGTCCAGAGATGTCAGGTTTGGTGGTTAGGTTCGGTTGGGCGGGGAAGGAGGTGGTGTATTTGGAGAGGTCTGAGAATTGAGTATTGAAAAAGTTAGTAGTGGTTCTGGAATTGTTACAGTGGATCCCGTTTAAGGACACGTCAGTAGGAGTAGGGGCCGGGGTTGAACCTAGGAAGAGCTTTATATGAGACCAGAATTTCTTGGAATCACCATAAGAGCTGGTCAGAAGATCCTTACAGTATGCACATTTTGCCCTTTTATTGTCCTGCTTACATGAATTGTGCAGAGTTCTATAAATATTTAGGCCAGTAGGTAGCCCAGTGCTTTTGTACTGGAGCCCATTTTTGTCCCTTTGACGTAGTTTGGAAAGTAAGTCAGATTTCAGCCAGTGGGTAGGCTTATTTTTCTCCCTCCCTGTTATGAGTGGACAGTGTTTGTTCTGTATTACCAGAAAGTTGGACAGAACTAGATTAAGGGTGGACTGAGCATCACTTGATTTAAAGAGGGGGACCAATCAGTAGTGGCAGTATCCTGCAGGAAGGACTGTGAGTACAGTTCACTTCAGTTATTTCTGTAAAATTTTATAACTCATCAATTTTTTTCTGTTGAGATTACCAGTTATTTCCCGTAATAACAGGCCAGTTATTATGGCATTCGCATTCGCGAGACACTGACGTGCTGTTCTCTGGCCTCACACTAAACTACAGCCAAAAAGAACTGTTCATTCTGGGGAAAAATTGATGCCTAGAAATTATAAAAAAATAGTACATGGGTGAAGTGTATACTGGAGTTTAATACACACCTGAGGTGTGTGATGCTGTTATAAATCCCTCGAGCTTCGCTCTCGGGTTTTATGCAGCATCACACACCGGTGTGTATATTAAACTCATAAAGCACACCACCTCATGCATTATTCTCTATAAAATTACTTATCCAAACGTTTCCACATTTAAAAGGTTTGAGGAATAGTACTGCATGGTTTACGTGTGCCATGTTTCAAGTCTCAGGAGCTGAGTTATAAGTAGCCAAACTTTGACGTTTTATTGAATTGTGCAAGTATGTAAACTGCACAGTTAGAAGCACCAGTAGCTTTAAAATTTGAGAACACAGTGCCAGTAAGTTTGGCAGGAACGTGTCAGCTTTTCAATCTCCCTGATAAAAGCTGCCCAAAAAAGCAAAATAACCATCAGTACCAAAAGCAGCAGTATTTTTAACCTTCTGTAGTTTTTTTTTTCCGGCAATTATGTTCTTATGGCAAAAATATCAAGATACACATTTTTCTGTAACACTCCACCTTGTCCGTGGTAGTCATTATAACTGGGTGTTGTACACCCCTACTAGGGGAAATGGCACAGCCCAAGGCTGTTAACAGAGTAGAATGTTGGGCACATGAGAATCCCGGACAGCAGCAACTCTCCAGTCTTTGCTGTACCATCAAAGGGGAAACAACTGAAAAGCTTCTCTGAAGGAAAATCAGCTTCTAGTTTTCTGGGGCTACAATTTTGCATAGCAGGTTGGGGCTACCTAGTAACAGGGAGCACCCCTAAATTAAAATTGTGCCTGTTAAGCTGTGGCCTTCAAATTGGCTAAGCTGCATTTCCCATTTCCACTGCTTGTGCTTGGATTGTGGACTATTTCTGCCACATACTTTAGGGGTGTGTATTTTCAACAGGTATCTGATTTCTTCATAGTTAAAAAAAAAAAAAAAAAACTGCCTTAGGTAAGTACCTGTTTTCTTTGGGGGGGGGGTTGGGACGGGTTAATCTAGAGCACTCCTGGGGGTTCCCCTCCATCTCTAGGCGTCTGTTCCTCCCCACAGTTTTTAGGGTGTCTCTTAGTTGTGTTTGTCAGGTGTTTTTTGCTTCTCTTTGAAGGGACATTTCCCCTTTTTATTTGGCTCTCTGCCTTACAGGGACAGTTCCCCTTTAACTTTCTTCAATAGAAAAAAACAAAACATTTCAGCGGGTTGATAGTCCATTTTTTCCACTCTTCAGGTGGTTTGGCGCCTTTTCTAGGCTCCATTGAACTGCACATTTTTCCGCTGTTTTTCTGCCATTCTCTGACTGTTGGGCACGCGCTCCTTCTCCAAGAGGCTTCTGTAGCATCAGTGCGCCATTCATGCACCTGTGTTGTGCACGCCGCCTCTGACTTCACGCACATGCACATTTTGAGAGAGCGCACATGTGCTTGCACTTCCCCAGTGCTAAACACGGCGGCTGGGCTTGTACAGCCCTTTTCTTTCTGGCAGTAAGCTTTAGGGGCTGAGAGGTGCACTTTAAGGTTTCTCTCCTTTTTCCCCACAATCAGAGGTGGGGGTCATGGCAGTACTACACTATATTTCATTTTGGGGAAATAACTGCAGGTTTCTAACCTTGGACACCTGCAGGGCAGCTTTATTTGGCACCTTGGCTTATCAGAGGCCTCTGGTTTTTAAAAGATGTAAGACCTGCAGAAGGGTAATGCATCCCTTTTCTTTGGATTCCTTGCCCCCATTGTGTTGTTCCAGCTAATATGTCTCTTACAGTTGCCCCCAGTTGGACCTCCGAGCTGGGGGGGGTGCAACTTGTGTACCAGCATCTTTCTTGTTACTGTAACCCCTACCCAGTCTGCCGTTTCCATCTAACAGCAATACCAGGTGGGTGGGTGGGGTTCAGGGAGGAATATGTCACTCGGCACATAGGCTAGGTTTGGCTACTCTGCACAGGGGCACCCAAGTAACTCCGAACACAGGAAACAATAACGGTAATGTCCAATACCAGAAGTGGGAAAAAGTGTGGCTTTTATTCACAGCCAAACAGAATAAACAAAGCATAGATGGACTCCCACGGGGCTACACTTCTGGTAATGCAGATTAAAGGAGACCAGAACACATCCTCCTCACTTTAGCCCTCAGGCTCTGAAAACACTGGGCACACAGCCTGGACTTGTACCATGGCTCTGGGTTACACAGCCTGAACTTGTACACGGCTCTGGGTTTTCCCTGGTTCGGCTCCCTTGCCAGCCACTTGGACACCTTCCATACTTCGTGGAAACATTTTCTGGTGGCTCCGTAAACCACCTAAAAGCACCTCGGCTCCATCAGGGAATCTTCCTCTTTTAATCCCACATCTGGGTACTTTCCTCAGCACTGGCCAAGTACCTGAGAGAAAGCTACAGGTGTCTCAGAGCAAATCTGTAGAGGTGAATGTGGTTACTACTGATGGGTCTCCCACCTCTTGTTCCCACAATTCGTACCCGGCCATTTCTCTGGACTGTAAACACCTCATCCTTTAACACTTTGCTGTGTAGATTCCTTTTAAATGTCTTTCACATTCAGTCTACTTGTCTTGCTTCCCATTTGTGCTGGACTTGAACATATTTATAAGTGGCTTTGTCCATTACTCTAGACCCCCAACAGAGTTAAGCAGTCCAATACCATTATTTCTTCCCATTTTGCTGGACTTGAACAGATTTATAAGTGGCTGTGTCCATTACTCTAGACCCCCCACTGAGTTAAGCTGTCCAATCCCCACAGCTTCCAACTGTACTTGGCTGTCTTTTCCTGACCCCACAGTAACAGTCCCTTTAGTTTCCTTTTGTTTCAGGTGAAAACACTTGGCCCTTTTTCAGAGCGAACTCACCCTTTGGTTGCAGGTGCTCCACAGGCGTTTCCTCCTCAAGGAATCTTTCTTTCAGAGCTTCTGGTGCCTCAGCACAACTCAAACAGGCAGCTTCTTTTCCTTAGCCGGACCAGGGGGGTTGCCCCTGGAAAACAGGCTGACCCCTTCCCTCCCATCCCCGCAGGGATGGGGCTCTGAACCATTGAGAGCGGTCTCCACCACTTCAGTTGCAGTTCCTGTGTTCTACTTCAGGTGGAAACACACACCTTAAACAAATGTAGCTCTTTAACAGCTTTAACAGAGCTTAAAGCTCTGAGAGCCTGCACATACTCTGCTGCACTACAGTCTCTCACTCAGACTGGCTTCAAATTCCCCAACGTTCTACTCTAACCTCCAACTGCAACATTCCAGTGTGGCTTATGCAGCTGCGACAGTTCTAAAATGATGTCATCCCTCAGTCTCAGCTGAGACTGAGAACAGAGTGAGACAGTGTGAAATCCATTTAACTGGAGTTTCACAAGCTGCCTTCCCTGCCTACCACTAGGTCTTACTGGGATTCTAGTAACCCTGGGTAACAGGGGTTACATTACTCTTAGGAGAGCTTTTGGGCCCCTATGTTCCTCAAGACATCCCATCAGATACACCTGACTCCAAACCGGGCCCCTCAGGTCAGGAGGGGCCCACACAGGCACGACCAGGTGAGCTGCAGCAGGACAGGGCTGCTAATATGGATGTGCAGGCAGACCCTAGGAAGCTACTTTAGGAGGAGGAGTAAGGGGAGTGAATGGAGCCAAAGAGGAGGATTTCTATCCCTCCTTTGTTTGATACCAAGTCTTTGTTCTGTCTGATAACTGAGGTGTGTAGGACATTACAGCTCATGGAGGCATCGGAAGTTAATCCTATCCTATCCTACCCATGTCCTCCTCCGCTCCAAAGTGTTTTCCAGACTTTATTCACTGTGGACAAATTATTGAACACGAATGGGCAGGTGCGGACCAAAGAAAATATCTGACGAGACCCAAGGTATGGTGTTTCCTTTTTTTTGAAGAAAATACTTGCAAGTGGGAAACCCCTCCTCTGGCAGATAAGGCAGTTCATAGCTCCGTTAGACACACCACTGTTCCTATTGAAGGGTCCTTGGCTTTAACAGATTTGCATAATAGGTGAGTGAATGCTTCACGCAGTAAAACTTTCACCTCAGTGTTGCAAACCTCTGCATCTCCTGTGCCTTCTTTATTTTGCCAGAGCTTTAAACATGTTGTTTACGACCCTTGGCAACTCCCAGATTCAGAAGGAACAAGCATTTTGCAGTTGATATCCATGGCCTTCACCCTCTTAGGGGATGCCACAGTGGAGAATTTGCGTATGTCGGCTCGCTCTGCTTACCACAGTATCCGCGATGTGAGGAGTGTGGCTCTGACATTGGGTCATTGATCAAACTTCGAATACCAAGCTGTTTAACTTAGCCTTCGATGGAGGCTTGTTTGGTTCTGGCCTGGATGATATTTGAAAGATATTCAGGATAAAAATGGCCACCTTCCAGTATCAAAGCAACAGCAAAAGGTCGGTTCAACTCCAAAAGATCAAGGAGGTGGCCAACAGAGGCAGTATCAAAGGATCTTACTTTGAGAGGGTTCCTGCAGTAGGTCTTCACATATAGGACTGTGCCCCCTGGCGTCCGGGTCAAACGGCAAACTTGTAGACAGCAATCATCAGCGGGGACCGCCCCCGACGTCAGGTGACGTGACATCAGCCTGACTATAAAAGGGGTTGTCCCGCGCCCACCCTCTAGTTCTTTCCCGCCGTCACCTCAGTTAGTTGGGCTCACGAGTTAGAACAGCGATCTAACACCTGCGCGTCAGTCGAAGCCTTTCTTCGTATTATAACTTTTTTCCTCATCTGATTCAAGTGATTGTATGTCGACTCATCCAAAGAAGAAGTGCTCTAAGTGCGGAGCTCAAATCCCACACGGGGACGACCATTCCCACTGCCTCTTGTGTCTAGGCCCCAAGCACAACTCCGATGAGTGTACTATCTGCCAGGCCTTTAATCAGACCACTAGGGCCAGGCGCAAGTGGACCCTCGAGTCCCACCTCCTTACTCAGTGGCTGGCATAGATGGAAAAGGAGCTCCAGGAGTTGAGGGAAAGGTCATTGTCCCCGGCCCTGAGAAAAAAGGACAAGGAGCCTGCTCCAAAAACCGTGAGTACTACTTCAGGTACCGCATCTGCCTCTTTGGGCCGGGCACCTTCTCCCCCTCCTGCCGAGGTGAGCGGGCAGCCAGGGGTAGCCTCCTGGCACTGCCGATAAGTCACCCCTTGACTCTGTTGACGGGTGCCCAGTCTTAACCGATAAGCCTAGCGGCGGCCTTTCTGCTTCCTCTAACCCGGTTAGGTCCGATAAGTCAGACGTTTGATCTTCTGTCACCTGCTCGGACCCTTCCACTCACCAATCGAGCTCCCATGTGGCCCCCGACGCCGGACTGAGTGTGCTGCAGAGAGGCTCTTCATCTCTCCGGGTCCTTCACCCCAGGGATTCCCCACCTGATCCTGCCTTGTCCCCGCCATCAGGATCGGTCTTTGACCTTTCATTGGGGTCCCTCCCAGAATGACCCCCTTTGCCAGGTCTTTTGCCGTCTCCGGACAGGAGATCGTCACTGGCCACAGATCCCGCTATGGAGCCTCATCCCTCGAGACCGTCGGGGGGGGGGGGAGCCTTCCAGATTCCACGCCACCTTGTAGCCCTTTGGCATCTCCCCCAGTAGGTCCAGTCGAACCTCCTGGTGATCTTCTGGGGCCAGACCCCACGTACCATCACCGAGATACCCGATGCTGGGATACCCTGGGTATACACTTTATTATAATCCAGGATTGCCAGGTTTACAATCCCCACAGTACCCAGGCTACCCGGGCTTCCAGCCTTCTCCACCTCCAGTGCCAGATCGTGAGTCGATACCCATGTGGTGGCAGGATGCCAGGACCCAGCTTGTCATGGAGCTAAGGCAGTCTGTGGGGGACATCCCCCTTCCTAGGGCCCCTCCCCCGCCGACACCCTCCAGATGAGCAGTGGGCGCTCTACCCCAGTAGGCCCCTCTGGGGTAGACCCTCCCATCCCCAGCGGTTCTGAACCTTTCAGCTTGGACTCTGACCCTTCTGACCATCAGTCCCCATTCGAGGTACCACCCAAGGAGTCCCCAAAATCTCCTCTAGAAGATCCCTCCTTTGGGGACCTTTTGTGCACTATTCAGGCAGCAGAAGGCTGGCCTTCCAAAGAAGTGGATCCCCAGCGTAAGAGACTGGTGGAACATTTAGATCTAGCCACTACAGATCCCCTACCCATCCCCCGACTGGATGGGTCCTCACAAGGATCTGGTGACTACTATCTGGCAACAGCCATCATCCATTCCTGCTGTCTCCAGAAAGGCAGATTGTGCCTACTGTCTCCCAAAAGGGATTCAGCATCTTACTGCTCATCCTAAAGCTGACTCTATGGTGATTACTGGCACTCATGACCGGTCAGCTCAACCAAAGCATTTGAGTTCCTCATCCCCCGACAAGGACTCTAGGCAGTTGGATCAGTTTGGCCGGAAGGTTTATTCCTCTTCCTCCTGCGCCATATGGTCCCTCAACTATGTTTCACACATGGTGGCATTCCAGAAGGCCTCTCTGTCTCTCTAAACTGGAGAGGGACCTTCAGGAGGTCCAGGATGAGTCGCTCCGAAATAAGTTACTGGACAAAGTCAGAATGGGCAAGTCTTCTTGTCATCATGCTTATGCATAACGAGGACTCAGAGACCCATGGCTAGGGCGGCAGCCATGGGATCTGCATCCATCGCCTTTTTTGTCTTAGGATTGCAGGTTTGGCATAAGACGTCCAGTCCTCCCTCCTGGATGCCCCTTTTAGGGGTTCCGTCCTTTTTAGCAGTGATGCCAAAGATATAATTACTGGGCTGCAAGAGAGCGGATGCTCCCTTCAGGATGTACACTCCATGTACTGGATGGGGCAGAAGAAGCAGCCTTTTCGTCATCAAAGGAGATGAAATAAAAACCAAGGTAAACATCAGGGCAAGCGATGAGCCCCTGGTTCGGGAGCCCAAACACCCCAGGCCAAATTCCCTAAGCCGGCCTCCAGGGCTAAAGCTCCCCTCACCGCGGCGTCCTTATCCTTTTCCCTCCTTCCGCTTCCTCCAGCAGTCGAGGAACTGGTAGGAGGGAGGTTCAGCCTCCACCTGGAGGGGTGGAGGTTCATCACCGCAGAATCATGGGTGTTACAACTCATCCAGTGAGGTCACTTGATAGAGTTTACAGAGATTCCTGCCCCTCATCCTCCGGGATGGTCTTTTTATCCAAGGGATCAGATTCCTATAGTCTTCCAGGAGATTCAGGCCCTCCTGTTAAAAGCGGCCATAGAACCCATCCCTCAAAACCAGCTTGGAAGAGGATTTTACTCCCACTTCTTCCTAGTTCCAAAGAGGATGGGCGATCTGAGACCGATCAGGGGCTTCTTCCCCTGCTCCAAACAAATTCTTGGCTGTGCTCCCTGGACATGCAGGATGCCTACCTGCTTATCCCTATCCTCCCGGCCCACCACCGCTTCCTCCATTTTACTTTTCAGGAGCACCATTTTCCATTCCGAGCACTCCCCTTTGGCCTTTCCTCAGCCCCCCGGGTGTTCACCAAGTGTTTAATGATGGTTGCGACTTTTGTTCGCCGCCAGGGCATTTACGTGATCTTATCTGTGTCAATCTTCACCATTCATCACTGTTGGGTATCTGCTGGAGGTCAGGACCCTGGAGAATTTTTTTTTTAAAGGTAGGTGAAGCTGATGCTGCTCGCACACGCCACCCTCAGGCGATGCCTGCATGGCACTCGTGGGTTGCCGTTAAGCTGCGTCGACTCCTCCTGCGACTCAGTTCTTCGTCTCCTGCCGTAGGGGTCACCTCATGGGAAGCTCTGAACAGTTCTAGGCCTGCTCCGCAGTAGTTTTTCGAGAAATATTACCTTCGGTCGAAGTCCGTCAGTTCTCCTGCTGGTTCTGTTTCTGCCTCCAGTCTACGTCACCCGATAAGATCTTTCCTTATTTTTATATTTTCGCAACGTCTAGTCTGTTTTTGGTGTTTTTTCTTCCGTAGGTCATGTCTCGGTCGGAGGGCAAGAAATCTGACGGGTCGGCCCTCCATGCGACGGTGCCCTTGTGGCCGAAAGTATTCCATCACCGACCAGCACGACCGGTGTCTCTTGTGTCTTGGCCCACTTCACGACATGGATTTGTGCAATGCCTGTTTCTCTATGGACCGCTGTGTCATCTAGCAATGCGCATGGAAAGTGGGGCGAGCTCCGCCAACTTTCGGGGGTGGGTGCACACTCGTCGGGCCAAGCCACACTCTCTCAGCCTTTCCTCCAGGTCCCCTCCCGGTTCTACACAGGATGAGGAGGAGGAGGGAGCCTCGGCTACTAGTAGCCTGGCTGTTGCCAAGGTTTCTTCCGTGGTGCAGGAGGCCCATTCCGTTCCTCCCAGGGAGCGGGCGAGAGGCGCCACCATAGCAGTCGCCCCTTCGGGGGTAAGGGCTCCCCCGGTGTCAGACCTGTGGTTCACAAGGCCCAGGTCGGTGCCGTCCTAGATGCTGTCGGTCGGCGCCATTGTGGGCCTCTGCGCCATTCGCGGCAGCGTGGGCCCTGATAGTCATTGGCAGCTCTGACTTGTCGTGTGGCGCCGTGGTCTCTGTCTGAGCCATTCACGGCACTGACACTGCTAGCAGCGCAGTGGGAGCTGCTATAGTGCAGTCTTTTTCCATGTCTCGCCTTGGCGCTGAGGTTGAGCATGGCACCATGTCCTCTGGGCTTAGCGCCGTGGGGCCTTCAGGTTCCTCTGTTGGCACCATCTGTGTTTCCCCTGCTCTCAGCGCCGCTCACGGTGTCATGGGGTCGGGTGGCTCCATCCTTGGTGCCGAGTCTGCCGTTGGTGCTGTCATCAGCGCCTGCCCTCAGCGCCGCTTGTGGCGCTGTGGGGCCGGGCAGCGGCATCCTCGACGCCGATGGGGCCGTCTTCAGTGCCGTCTTCATCCTTGGCACTGCTCATGGCGCCGTGGGACTGGATGGCACCGGGACTGATCCAGGCTCTGGAGCTCTTGTTCGGGCTGGGGCCGTGCCCCCTGCGGATTCCGTTCATGGGGCTGCGGGGGGCGCTGGCACCGGCTTGGGCACAGCTTTGGTTTCTGGGCCTGTGGGCATGGATGGCAGTGGGCGCCCTCCTACAGTTTGGCACAGGGCCTCGGCCTCTACCTCCTTGGAGGCGGAGTCTAGCTCTGAGTCAGACGTTCAGTCTGACCCTTTGGGGTTGGCTGTTGAGGTGGGCAGCTCAGTAGTCTCCTCGACAAACCAGAGTCAGCCCCCTTTTGAGGTGGGTCGGTGGCTACCGACACTGGGGTCAGGGGTGCTGACCAGCAGGCAGTGGTGCAGGCCACCATAGCTCTGCACCCTGGTCTTGGTGGTTTCACTGACCCCTGAATAGTGGTACCCCACCTGTGGTGTGCCTAGATCACCCAACATTGCGGCTGATCAGAGCACCTACAGGAGAGGAGGGTACTGTGCCCTGGATAGCTGCTTCGGGAGCTGCCCAGAGATGCCAGCTACCTAGGCTGGCCCTCTCGAGGAGGAGGGCTCTTTCAGACTCCGAGGGGTCGAGGGGCGTGGGGTCGGCACGTCGGCCTTTTTCAGGGGTCCACCCAGGCTCTGGGAGAAGCAGTACTGCGGATCTCTGCTCTTCCTCTTTGGTCTCTTTGAGAGAGTCCCATTCTTTTGAGGTAGGGGACCATACTTCTGGACCTATACGGCCCTGGTCGCCTCACAGGGGGGAGTCTTCCGGGCGCAGCCAAAGTAGTACCGAAATGGTTGTTCAGCTATCGGCTGTGAGGTCTTCCAGGGCACCTTCCTCCGTGGGTACCCACGGTCCACTCCTTAGCCCAGGCGGAGGTCAACCAACATCTTTTCTCAGCTCTGTCCCCATCCCTCTGCCACATTCTCCTGCGCTCCCAGGCATCCTTGGTCCTAGCGGGCCTCTCTCCTGGGAGCAATTCAGAGCGGTGGCCGCACGTTTCCCTGCTTATGTTAGGGCAGTGGACAACCAGGTTTTTCAACCTCTCCCCGTGCAGCCACCCAGTGAACAGCCGGTGCCCTCCAGCTCCTCATCTCCCTCTTATGGGGGAGAGGAAACTTCCGTTCACATCTCTCCAGCTGCTGATCTCACTGAGTATCAGCGATTCCTCATGAGGTTGTTGGAGGACTTGCACCTTACTCCTTCCACTATCAGCAATCCTGAGCACTCGGCGCACGCCTTTCTAGGCAATTTTGGCGAGGCCACACTTGTGGTGCCGCCCTGGCCTGCTCCCTTTCGGGAGGCGGCGTTACATTTCTGGCAGAGACCCTCCTCCGGAGTTCCTGCCCCAAGGGATCTCAGCCAGAGGTATTGCACACCCCCGGAGTCTCCAGGTTCCATGCCTCATCCACAGTCTGGACTGACGCAGTTGAATACTCCTGATGGGCTTCACGCCCTTCACCGTGACCGGCCCCCAGATCAAGACTCCTCGGATTTTGACTTCTGGGGTAGGAGGACTTTCTACTAGGCACGGTTACTTCTTTCTGTCTCTGCACATCAGGCCCACTATGCAGCCTATGACAGGTTCTTTTGGTCCAGGCTGGGTCAGCTCCTAGCCTCATTGCCTGATACGGAGCAAACCAGACAAACCTTCGCACACTGTGTGCATGGCCTGGAGCTAGCAAGGCACCAAGTGAAGGTATACTGTGATGCCAACGAGGTAGCTACCAGGGTCGTGGGACAGCGATCTGCACTAGGTGGACGGCATGGCTGTGTCTTTCCTGGTTGTCACCCTTGGCCCGGCGTAGGGTGAATAACTCCGCTCACCAGGGAACCTATCTCTTCTCCCATAGAGCGAGATGGCGCTTATCGGGGCAACTTCCTTCCCAGAGTCTCTCCACTCTCGGGCCTCTCCAGGCCCTGAAGGTTTCCCCCTCTTAGTGTGCCACCCACTGAGAGCTAAGGGATTTTATCCGTTAGGGTGTAAAACAAAACCCCCTTCGGGGGGGGGGGCCTCGGTACTCACCCAACAGTGATGAATGGTGGAGATTGACACAGATAAGATATGAAAATTACGTACCTACAGTAATTATGATCTTTCTGTGTATCTTCACCATTCATCACGATCCCACCCTCCATCCCCCTGGGGCCTCAGTCTCTGGGTACCCCTCCCTCTTTGTGTCCATCCTCTTCCTCTCCTTTTTAGGAGTGGGGTAAAACAGGGGCACACAGAGGGATAATGTTCCAGGGAGAGTGGGCAGCGGGGGGGGGGACACTTCTTCTCCAGTGCCTTGGCTCCACCCCTGTGGGGTAGGAGTTGACAGTTGCCCTCCTTTCTTTCCTCCTCCCTGTTCCCATCCAACCTATTTTCTCCTCGTTTAAAAAAAAAAAAATAAATAAAATTTTCTCCCTCTTTTTTTCACCAATAATATTCTCTTGAGAGGGGTGTTAATTCCCTGTACCCTTTCCTTCTTCCAGAATAGTCATCTCTGCTTTTCTGGAGTGTTTGCCAGTTATTCCGTGCTTGAATTCTGGCAGAAAGCTTTTACTACTCCTTGCAGTTCCTATACAGTCTGGAGACGGACCAGGGTCTGGGATGAGTCAACCTCTTCCCTCTCTTCCTAAATTCTTTACCCACCCTAACTCCCTCTTCTTTTTCCAGGGATTGGGACCCTTCCCAAACCCTTTAGTTTCCAACTCTTCTCCCTTCCTGTCCTCTCAGTTGTTATTTCTCCTTTTGGTTCATACATCTTTTCCTTTTTCTGTCCCTTGGACTTCCTTGTCTCACCCTCCACTCCCTTCCTCTTACCTCTCCGGCGACTCAGAACTGGCAGGCAGGAGGAGTCGACTCAGCCTAGGACAACCCGCAGTGCCCGCAGTGCGTCGGCCTCGAGGGTGGCGCCGATGGTGCATCGGCTCCACCTACCTTTTTAAAAAAAAAAAAGCTCCCGCAGGGTCCTGACCTCCGGCAGATACCCAACAGTGATGAATGGTGAAGATACACAGAAAGATCATAATTATGGTAGGTACGTAATTTTCATTTCCCGTATCTGGACGACTGGCTCCTCCTAGCAACCTCTACGAACAGCCTGAAAGAGTCTCTCTCTTTGAGCTTGTTTGCTATTCTGGGTATTACGATCAAATTGCCCAAGTC
This sequence comes from Neoceratodus forsteri, assembly GCA_016271365.2. Lineage (NCBI taxonomy): Eukaryota > Metazoa > Chordata > Ceratodontiformes > Ceratodontidae > Neoceratodus > Neoceratodus forsteri. The sequence goes on from JADMNL010000022.1 coordinate 496,735,427, forward strand.
CCAGCTAGTACCATCACAATGGCTGCAAGTCATTGGAGCAGTAGTAGACACAGTTCAGAGCAAGGCTTTTCTGCCTTCAGATCGAGCCGAGACCTTTGTTTCCCAAGCCACTCTCATGGCCCAGGCTCAGTGGATTCCAGCACACGCTGTGCTTCGTCTCTTGCGACTAATGGCAGTGGCCATTTCGACAATCCCCTTGGCCAGACTTCACATGAGGGTCACCCATTGGTCTCTTTGAGTCCAATGGGATCAGAGTATGGACAATATGAACCAGAAGATCATGATTTCCAACAGCTTACAGAGTGATCTTTACTGGTGGCAAGATCTTTCCAATCTTTTACAGGGAACCCCTTTTCATTCCCCTATCCCTACCGAGATCCTTACCATGGACGCCTCAGACTTGGGCTGGGGAGCCCATCTGGGGGTTCACAAGACACAAGGATCTTGGTCTGACCAGGAGCTTCTGCTCCATATCAATGTTCTGGAGACCACAGCAGTTCTGTACGCCCTCCAGGTGTTCCAGTCCCTCCTGTTACCAGGATCACTTCTTATCCAGATGGACAACATGTCCACAGTCTGGTACATCAACAAACAGGGAGGAACTCGCTTGTACCCTCTTGCAGAGAAGCAATAAGGGTCTGGTACTGGGTGATTCAGCACAGCCTTTTCTTGACAGCAGTCTACATTCCAGGCGTAAGCAACGTCCTGGCGGACAGTCTCAGTCGATCAGTAGCCAGGGCTCACAAATGGGAGTTAAAGCTAGAGGTGGTTGAAGATCTCTTTCTTTGATCGGGTCGGCCAGAGATGGATCTGTTCACCTCCCCATTCAACGCAAAACTACCCAACTTTTGCTCGCTCATTCCCGGGCATGGTGCTTTTAAGCGAGACACACTGTCTCTCTCTTGGACAGAGGTTTCTTTACGTTTTTCCTCCCTTTCCGCTCATTCAGAAGGTTCTGGTGAAACCTCAGAAGGAAGAAGCACATTTGTTTCTGATTGCTCCTTTCTGGCCATGCCAGATTTGGTTCCCTCTCTTGCAGCATCTGGCGCTAGAACCTCCGGTTCCCCTGCTGTTATCCCATGACCTTCTGACTCGGGAGCAGGGCACCCTGGTGATCAGAGCCTTCAGTCTGTCCATCTTCGTGCGTGACATGTGTGGACATAGCGTCCTCTCGCTATGGTGTTTCTTCACAGGTTTCTCATATCTTGGTGGAAGCCAGAAAACCTTCTACTAGATCCACCTACGCCATGAAGTGGAAAAGATTCTCGATGTGGGCCCTAGCCAGGAGCTGGGATCATAGAAACATAGAAAAATAGACTTTGACGGCAGATAAGGACCACTTGACCCACCCAGTCTGCCCGTTTCCCTACCTACTGGATAAGCTGCAGATTCTAGTTAACCAACAGCCTATTTCCTGCAACCCCCCACTGTAATTGCCTTATGTCTGTCCCATGCATGTTTGAATTCTTCCACTGTTTTAGACCCCACAACCTCTCCAGGAAGGTGGTTCCAAAGCCACCACACTCTCCGTGAAAAGAATTTCCCCACATTACCCTAAGCCGTCCCCTCTAACTTTAAATTGTGCCCTTGTTCTTACACATCTCTTTTTCTGAAAGATGCTACCCTCCTGGACTTTGTTGATTCCTTGAGGTACTTAAAGTTTCTATCATGTCCCCGTCCCTCCTTTCATCAAGGGTATACATATTAAGCTCTCTCAGTCTCTCTTCATATGGTTTCTGATGTAGACCCTGCACCATTTAGTTGCCCTCCTCTGGACTGCTTCCATCCTGTCTATGTCCTTGCGTAAATGAGGTCTCCAAAACTGCACGTCACTCCAGATGGGGTCTCACCAACTGTCTGTATAGAGGGATAACCACTTCCCTTTTTCTACTTGTGATGCCCCTCCCTATGCATCCCAGTATCCCCCTGGCTTTCCCTACTGACTTCTCACATTGCATACCCACCTTTAGATCATCTGATATGACTACACCCAGATCCCTTTCCATTATTGTTGTTGTTAGTACCTCCCCTGCTATTGTGTACTCTTCTCCTGGATTTTTATTTCCCAGGTGCATTACTTTGCACTTCTTTGCATTGAATCTAAGTTGCCATATGTCTGACCATTCCTCCAACCTTGCCAAGTCCCTTCTCATCCTTTCTACCCCCTTGTGTATCAACTCTGTTACAGATCTTTGTGTCATCCACAAGGCATACCTTTCCTTCCAGACCCTCTGCAATGTCACCTATAAAGGCGTTAAAGAGGACTGGACCCAGTACTGAGCCCTGAGGTAATCCACTAGTAACCCCCCTTTCTTCAGAATGTGTTCCATTCACTATTACCTTCTGTGTCCTGTTGTGCAGCCAGTTTTCTACCCAGGCTACTACCCTGGGACCCACTCCCAGGCTGGCTAACTTGATTATTAATCTTTTGTGCCAGACTGTGTCAAATGCCTTGCTAAAGTCTAGGTAGGCCATATCCACAGCCCCTCCCTGGTCTATTACTTTGGTCACCCAGTCAAAGAAATCGATTAGATTTGTCTGACATGACCTTCCTGCTGGATCCCTTTTTGTGTTCAGCTGCTCAGGTGTTAGAGTACCTCAAACATTTATCAGAGACTGGCCTTAGTTTTTCCTCCATTAAAGTCCATCTCTCTGCGGTGTCGGCCTACCACCACCTGGTGGAGGTCAAAACTTGGCTCAACTGGAGGTCATCAAAACTTTTTTGAAAGGCATCCTCCACTTGAAACCTCCAGTCCGAAATCTCTGCCCCTCTGGGACCTGAATTTTATACTAGAAAAGCTGACCTTGCCTCCTTTTGAACCAGCCTCTAGCTGTAACATGCACTTTCTTTCTTGGAAGACTGTTTTTAGTTGCAGTCATTTCCGCCAGAAGAGTTTCAGAACTTCAGGCATTTGTCTGTAAGGAACCCTATTTGATTTTCCATAGGGACAGAGTAGTCCTTCGGAATAACCCTTCATTTCTTCCCTGTTTAGTTTCAGAAACCACTCTCGACCAGAGTGTCGATCTGCCAGTCTATTATCCACAACACACTAACGGGGGAATACCTTCTGCACACTCTTGATGTGCACAGGATTCTGAGGTATTACACTAACCGGACTAAAGAGGTCCGTAAGACAAATCAGCTCTTTGTGGTCTTTGCTCCCCAGTGCCAGGGCAAGGCAATTTCCAAACAGACCATTTCTAGATGGTTGGCTAACTACATCCACTTCACTTACCAAAGGCATGGGAAATCCCTTCCGGGGGGCGGTTAAGGGTCACTCCACTAGGAGTGTTGCTACTTAAACTGCCTTCTTCAGGAAAGTGTCCACTGCAGAGATCTGTGCATCAGCCACGTGGTTGCATGTGCACACCTTCACTAAGCATTACCATCTGGACATTGATAAAAGGCAGGAAATTTCAAGCCTCCCACCACAAAACATGGCAGGTAGTAAGGTAAACACTGAGGTGCAGAGCTCAACACAGGGAAGGACAGGGGTAAATGGAAAAACAGACAAGGACAATAAGAGCAGGGATGGGGGAAAAAAGGATAAAGCCAACATTAAATGGAGGGCAATGAGTACCAATGCCTGCAGTCTGGGAAACAAGCTTCCTGAGCTAGTAGCCCTGACGGAAGATGAACAGTTGGATATTGTGGCAGTCACGGAAACATGGTACACTGAGAACCATGACTGGGATGTCAACATACCGGGTACACAATCTACAGAAGGGACAGGGAAGGTAAAAGAGGAGGTGGAGTAGCTCTATACATAAGGGAAGGGATCAAAGCTACAGGACTAAAAAGTAAAGTGGGAGGACAAGAGGCACTCTGGGTCACCTTGGAGACAGGGAATGGCATCACAATCCGCACAGGGGTTGTATACAGACCCCCATCTCAAGGAGAGAAAATGGACAACAAAATGTTAGAGGACATTCTCAAAATGGCTGAAAAAGGAGAGATACTGTTGATGGGGGACCTGAATATGCCAGATGTTAAGTGGATAATATGTACTGCAGCCACATCCAAGAGCAGGGTCATTCTCGATGCCCTGCAGGGGGCAGGCCTTAGACAGCTAGTGTGGGAACCCACTCGGAAGGGAGCAATACTAGACCTCGTACTCTCAAATGGAGAGAGGATCACAAATTTAGAAGTCAGTAGACATCTGGGAACAAGCGACCACTGCACAGTGTGCTTCACAATGAGCACAACCATGGAGATAAGCCATACAAAAACAAGGATACTGGACTTTAGCAGGGCTGACTTTGGCAAAATGGGTGAATACCTGAAAATGCACTAGCAAATGACCAAAAGGAGGGTGAAAGAACAATGGAGAAAATCAAAACTGCAGTCTTAGAGGCAACAAGCCTTGTGTGAAACAAAGAAAACAAAGCGGAGTAAAAAACCACTATGGTTCTCAAAAGAGGTGGCAGGGAATGTTAAGGAGAAAAAGGCTGCATTCAAAAAGAATAAGGAATCACAGAAGGAGCACAAAAGGGAACTGTATCAATTAAAGCAGAAAGAAGTGGGGAAGGCAGTCGGACTAGCAAAGGCCCAAACTGAGGAAAAAATGGCCAACTCAGTTAAGAAGGGGGATAAAACCTTTTATAGGTACATTAGGGAGCATAGAAAGGTTAAGGGAGGGATAGTGAAGATTAATAAAGGAGAGGGGAGGTGGGCAGAGGGAGGCAGTGAAAAGGCAGAGATACTGAATGAATACTTTTGCTCAGTGTTCACAAAAGAAGATGAGGTGTTACCTAAACCAGACAATAGAAGCACTCTGAGTAGGGGGGTTGACACCAGTCCATTCACAGAAGAAAAAGTCCTGAAAGAACTCCTAAAACTCAAGGTGGACAAAGCAATGGTGCTTGACTGGATTCACCCCAGAATCCTAAAAGAACTAAGGGAGGATCTAGTGACACCACTGACCACTCTTTTTAACAAATCATGGCAGGATGAGGCGGTACCTGAGGACTGGAGAAGGGCAGATGTGATTCCCCTTCACAAAAGTGGGAGCAAGGCAGAAGCAGGAAACTACAGACCTGTAAGTTTGACCTCAGTGGTAGGGAAAATGATGGAATCACTTCTGAAAGAAGGAATTGTTGAGTACCTAGAGGCCAGCGGGGCACAGGACCCAAAGCAGCATGGATTTACAGCAGGAAGGTCATGTCAGATGAATCTAATTGAGTTATTTGACTGGGTGACCCAAGTAATAGACCAGGGAGGGGCTGTGGATATGGCCTACCTAGACTTTAGCAAGGCATTTGACACAGTCCTGCACAAAAGATTAGTAATAAAGTTAGCCAGCCTGGGAGTGGGTCCCAGGGTGGTAGCCTGGGTAGCAAACTGGCTGCACAACAAGACATAGAAGGTAATAGTGAATGGAACACATTCCCAAGAAAGGAGGGTTACTAGTGGAGTACCTCAGGGCTCAGTACTGGGTCCAGTCCTCTTTAACATCTTTATAGGTGACATTGCAGAGGGTCTGGAGGGAAAGGTATGCCTCTTTGCAGATGACACAAAGATCTGTAACAGAGTTGATACACAAGAGGGGGTAGAAAAGATGAGAAGGGACTTGGCAAGGTTGGAGGAATGGTCAGACATATGGAAACTTAGATTCAATGCAAAGAAGTGCAAAGTAATGCACCTGGAAAACAAATACCCAGAAGAATACACAATAGTAGGGGAGGTACTAACAACAACAAAAATGGAAAGGGACCTGGGGGTAGTCATATCAGATGACTTAAAGGTGGGTAAGCAATGTGAAAAGTCGGTAAGGAGAGCCAGGGGGGATACTTGGATGCAAAGGAAGGGGAATCACAAGTAGAAAAGGGGAAGTGGTTATCTCTCTATATAGACAGTTGGTGAGACCCCACCTAGAGTACTGTGCGCAGTTTTGGAGACCTCATCTACACAAGGACATAGACAGGATGGAAGCAGTCCAGAGGAGGGCAACTAAAATGGTGCAGTGTCTGCAGCAGAAACCATATGAAGAGAGACTGAGAGAGCTTAATATGTATACTCTTGATGAAAGGAGGGATGGGGGGACATGATAGAAACGTTCAAGTACCTCAAGGGAATCAACAAAGTCCAGGAGGGTAGCATCTTTCAGAAAAGAGATGTGCAAGAACAAGGGGCACAATTTAAGATAGAAGGTGCAGCTCAGGGGTAATGTGAAATTTTTCACAGAGAGTGGTGGATACATGGAACAGCCTTCCTGAGGAGGTCATTGGGTCTAAAACAGTGGGGGAATTCAAACATGCATGGGACAGACACAAGGCAATTATAGTGGGGGGTTGCAGGAAGTAGGCTGTTGGTTAACTAGAATCTGCAGCTTATCCAGTAGGTAGGGAAATGGGCAGACTGGGTGGGTCATGTGGTCCTTATCTGCCGTCAAAGTCTATGTTTCTATTGCCTCTAGGTGCAGAACTGGCTTTGGTCTTGCGGTTCTGCAAGTCCTCCTGTCGCAACTAGCAGTCGGCGACTTCTCCTCCTTCCGGATGTACTTCTGTATTATTTCCTTTGGACTGCTTGGTATTCAGTCCTATATATGAAGACCTACTGCAGGAACCATCTCAAAGTAAGATATTGCATTTATGTAAGAACTTACTGTAACAGTAGATCTTCGAGAGAGGTTCCTGCAGTAGGTCTAGTTTCCCACTTACCTTCCCCTACTCCTGGATCATTTCCTTCATTTTCATCCTACCTAGCCCTTGGGTCTAGAGAGGAAGCATGGTCCTAGTAGTCTTCACTCCTGCTTTTTCTACTTACCTTTTTCTAGGTCTCTGGTGGAAAAATCTGGAGGGCGGGCGCAGGACCGCCCCTTTTATAGTCGGGCTGATGTCCATCAGCTGACACGGGGCGGTCCCCGCTGATGATTGCTATCTACAAGTTTGCCATTGGAACCTGACGCCAGGGGGTGCAGTTATATGTGAAGATCTACTGCAGGAACCTCTCCCGAAGATCTACTGTTACAGTAAGTTCTTTCGTAACTGCAATTTTTTTAATCCCATTCAGAGGTTCGGGAACCAGAGGAGCAAAGGAGCCTATTCTGGTTTCAAGAGCAATGGTAGCAGAGGAGCCCTTACCTGAAGTCGCAACGGAGGCTCACGGCAGAAAGTTGGGTACCTCACAATAAGGGTGCATGGGCCCATCTCTGCCTCCCTTCCCTTGGTGGAAGACTGCACAATGTTTACACAAGATGGGCCCAGATTAATCATCTTTATTTATTATGCGCCTTTCAAATATAAAGGCACATTACAAAAACTTAAAACAGTGAATAAAACAGCAGTAATAAATACACAGTAAAATTCAGAAATCAGCCTTACTAGTCACAGTATGTCCTGCTCCATAAATATGTCTTCAGTTCCTGTTTAAACCCACTACGGTCGCGCACTCCTGAAGCTGACATGGTAAAGCATTCCAAAGGGCTGTGGACGCGTACATGAATGCATGGGCCCCTGAAGATTTTAAAACAACCCTTGGAATCTCTAGCAACCCCTCATCTGCCGAGCAGAGCAATCACTCGGGGCAGTAAGGAGCTCTTTCGGGTAGTCAGGGCCAAGTCCATGTAGGGCTTTATAAGTTAGTAATCCGACTTTGAAGGTGATCTGCCAGTGAACTGGCTGCCAGTGCATTTCGTGCAGCACCGGTGTTATATGGCAAGTCCAAGGAGTCCTCATCAGCAACTGGGCCGGAGCGTTCTACATCAGCTGCAAGCGGCGGATATCAACCCTTGGAAGCCCAAAGTAAAGGGAGTTGCAATAATCAAGGTGCGAGGTCACAGAGGCATGGATCAATGTGGGAAGATCACCGGATGGAACAAGGTGCTTGATCCTAGTGATGTTCCTCAGATGATAAAAGGATAACTTAATGACAGCCGACACCTGGGATCGTAGTGTCACCCCGTCGTCAAGTATCACCCTTGGTCCCGACTCCATCCTAGGAGGCAAGTGAGCTGGGAATCTCCAGGAAACCCCGTGGGTTGACCAGCCCCTGACCCCCCTATCCGGCAACCTGGATCCACAACCATCACCTCAGTCTTTCCTGGGTTCAACCTTAGCCAGCTGGAATTCATCCAGTCCTGGATTTCAGCGAGTCAGTTGTTAAATACCGAGAGTACTCCATCCTGGTCAGATGCAAAAGACAGGTAGAGCTGGGTATCATCAGCATAGCAGTGAAATCTCAGCCCATACCATCTTACAATGTCTCCGAGGGGTAACATATACACCGTGAACAACATGGGGGACAGCACAGAGCCCTGAGGAACACCACATGACAGAGAGATGGGGTCGGCTGAAAAAATCCCCAACACCACTCTCTTGAGTTCTGCCAGTGAGGAAAGACCTAAACCATCTGTGGACTGAACTAGTCAGGCCACAGATGAACCTCAGGCGCTTGAGCAGCACCCCATGATCCACGGTGTCAGAAGCTGATGAGAGATCAAGTACCACCAAGATGGACCATTATTTTTCTCTCACCATCAGGAGATCATTGAGCACCCAAACCAGTGCAATCTCGGTTACTGTGCCTCTTTTGAAAACCAGATTGGAGGGGTTTGTAGATGCTATGGATGGTCAAATGGTTCTCCAGCTGTACAGCCACTACTTTCTCAATTACCTTCCCCACAAAGGGGAGGTTAGAGAGAGGTCTGTAGTTTGCCAGACAGTCTGGATCCAGAGAAGCTTTCTTCAAGAGTGGTGTCACCACTGCCTCCATCAGGGAGCTAGGATACTCACCCGACTCAAGGGAGCACCAGACTATCTGCGCTAAGACCGGGCCTATAATGTCACAACTACCCGTAATCGGGGAAGTTGGGCCCGGGTCTAAACTACAGCACATAGGGCGCATACCCTGGACAGTCTGCATAACATCTACGATCTCTGGCCGGTCGAAGGTACTCCAAGAGAAGTGAGGGGCAGTGGCCAAGCACTGATCATCAGCAACTCCCATAGAGTGTGTTGATCGGATCTCTGCCCTGATGTCAGCCACCTTATCAGCAAAAAACTGGGCAAGCTCCTCACATTCCAATTGTGAAAATGCTGTTCGAACCTGTAGGCAGGCTGGGTTGCACAGCCTGTCCACAGTTCGAAAGAGTTGAGCTGGTCGGTTATGAGCGGCAGCAATCTCCCTGGACAGGAACTCTGCCTTCTTATGGCAGATTGCTGACTGGTAGAGTTGGTAATGCTCTAGCAGCTTAAGATGGTCAACCTCCAGGGCGGATTTCTGACAGCAATGCTCTAACCTTCATCCTAATTGCTGCAGCTCCCTCACGGTCCCGTCAAACCACGGAGACCGAGGGCAGAGGGAGAGAGGACGAACACTAACAGGAGCAACAGAATCCAGAGCTGTGGTGATGGCCTCATTATAGGCCAGAACTAAAGCCTCTGGGTCCTTGCTTGCCATAGGAAATTTAGATAGATCAAGCACCGCCGCTAGGCCATCAGGTCTCAGATCCCGTGAAGGGCGGTACTTGATAATCTCCACAGGGGTAGGCCCACGGAGGGGGATGCAAAAATTGAATCTCACAGTGTAGTGATTGGACCATCTGATGGGTTCCACCCCCCCACGTCAGAGGCTTCAATCCCCAGGAGGAAAACCAGGTCAAGAGAGTGGCCATGTTTATGAGTAGCAGAGGTAACAACCTGTGTAAGGCCCAGTGATATCATCAACTGGAGGAAGTGTTGCCCAAATTGCGAGAGTTCGTCGTTGATCCAGGCGTTTAAGTTGCCCAGGACCATCAGCCTAGGGACTCAAATTCCAGATCGACCACGAAGTCCGCTACTTCCTGAAGGAATAGATTCTCATCCCTGGGCAGACAGTAGATGAGTGCCATCCTATAACCTACACCTGCTACTACGGCACACTCAAAAGACCCAGCATCCTCAACTGGTACACTAGTGAGGCCCAATTCGGTCTTAAAACAGACCACAACACCCCTTCCCCTGCGGTCCAATCTCGGGCGGTGTATCACCAAATACCTGGCTGGAATTGCAGCCTCAGTATAGGGCCCACGTTTTCATCCAGCCAGGTTTCAATGATGCACGCCAGATCGGTTGTCCCGACAAGATCTGCAATAATTGCAGTCTTGTTCTTAACAGATCTGGCATTGCAGAACACTGCTTGAGTTGGACAGGACTCCTGGGCTGCCCTAATCATCTGCTCACCAACAAAGGTGGTGCCCTTGGGTATGGAGACTAGACATGGAGGACCATGTTCTAGACTCCATTTCGTCCCAGGGCGTCTTCTGGGCTTAACCCCGATGTGAGTGCCTCGCTTATCCAACCTCCGTTCTTCGCATCCCCCACCCCCACGGGCATTGCCCAATGTTGTACAGCACTGATAGGTAGAAAATAGTAAAGGTGGGGAGAAAAAAGGCCGGAGGGCGCGGAGAGCTGAGGCTGAATAGCGCACGACCTGAGAAGTAGATATATAACACGTGTCACAGGCCCAAGACATGGAGCAGGGGAAAAAATATTCCAACAAATAAAATTCAAAATATGAATAATATACACAACTTCACTTCCACAACACTCTCAGATAAAAAAAGCTAAACATAAAATCAAACGGATAAATTATACCCCTTTTTTCCGAAAACTCCCCACTCGCTCTCCCCAAAAGGGAAGAGTAAGAATAAAATAAATCATTCTAAATTCCCCACCCAACCTAATAACACTATAACAAATACCAAAAAAGTAAAATTAAAAACAAAACCATACTTCGTAATCTCCAAGTAAATACTGTGAAATAATAAACCAAAAGGGATGTTAAATCACCATCAGAAGTCACTTTCAGGAAGTCCAGGTTACAAAATAAAACTGTACCAGCATAATTAAGTGCACCTCCTCTCACAAGGTGTACCAATTAGCATAAAATAAGATGATGATTTAACAAAAATCAATAAAAAAAAAAATAGTTTCTTAAACCCCTAGGTCCTCTCACTACCTGGGTGCCTAAAGTAACTGAGCACTCTCACTGCTCAGAACACAAAAAGGAAGTTTTAACAGCTTATTTCCCCAAAGGGTATTCTTCAAATGGCAAGAAGCATCCACCATTAAACTACTACTTAGTGACCTTTATATCACACCAAACCACATCTAACTTTTAATACATAAAAACCCACCTATTATTTAACAAAAATAATAAAATACAAAATAACTACAAACAGTACATTCCAAAACAATGAATAATAAACAAAAAATAAAACCACTTAAAATTTAATATTTGGAGGGAGATTAAGGAAATATTATGAAAAACAGCACTCCAGGCGACATCTCTCACATGTCTCTGGAAATAGCAGAGTTTCAGTTGTTTACTAGGTACTCTCACAGCCAGCAGAGTTTCCTTAAGAGTTTAAGTAGTCACAGGGCACTCTCACTGCTGATAAAACATAATCCATCCAAAAAGAAGGAAACAGAAGCAGTCCAACCATGTGGTAGAACCAGTCAGGAATCCTCTTTCAAACTTTCATTCAGGCTTCCAATATCCAGATCTCCAGCCCAGGTACCAGGAAAGATGTCCAACAGGCCGCACGGACCCACCAGCACTCAAGAGATGACTGCCCCCCAGATTTACTAGCGGACCACTACCTCGACACCTGGTCAAATCAGCCCACTAGCAGACACTACAGGGAGTCTTGGAGTAACAGAAACACTGGGCGAACCCTCCAGCAAGCCTAGTTTCTGACCCCCCGTGTGGGTCGCTTACTGAGCAGTCACCTCAAAACTCAGCAGGTCCCCACAATTCAAGTCATTCCACGATAGTAAATCCCAGTTCCAAAGACTGGCACGAATCCATACCCGGAACACTCTAATTGGGGACAGAGCAGTCCGGCGTCCAAACCAGTCCTACGATGCATGCCCCACCCTGTTCCCCTGATCGACAATTCTGCTGTAAAATCCAGTCGGGCAAGGATCCACTCCTTCACCGCACTCCCAGAACTCACAGCTCCCTTAGTCCTCACTCAGTCCTCCAAGAAACCAACTGTACCAGCTCCGACCAGGTCGCAGATGTAAGAGCCACACTTATTCCACCTCAATATTTGGGCCAGATGAAATGCTCCGTTTTAAAACTGCAGCCACAACAAGTAACTCCAGAGCTAAAACTGCAACTTTCTCTGTCACCTAAATCCCGAGAATGACCTAATAACAACTACATCACTATAAGTGCCCTATCTAGCTAATACTAAACAAAACTTAAAATCTCCACAAACTTAAAATACTATAAAATAAATGTAGACTAACAACTAATACTCTGCTACTTATTTTGCTGTGTAGAGGTCAGCCCAGTGTTGCCGCCGTCATGGTATCCATTACATTAGATGCTTGGGTTTTGGAAATTCTGGATTTGGGTTATGCAATCGAATTTTCAGCAATTCCTTTAAATGGGTTATTTTTTTCTGTCCCTGGTTCCAAAGGACCCCATGAAGAGCAAGCAGTGTCACAGACCCTGATCCACCTCACTCAAATCGGGGTGATTGTTCTGGTGCCTCCCAGTGAGCAAGGCCAGTGATTCTACTCTATTTGTTCCAAAACTTGGGTGGGGGGGGGTTCAGACCTATTCTGCATCTAGAACATGAACAAGTTGGTTCGCCACATGACCTTCAAGATGGAGTCCCTGCATTCAGTCATCCAGGCTGTCCAGCTAGGGGATTATCTAGCTTCCATAGATCTGAGGGATGCATATTTCCACATCTCCATCCAGCAGTTTCACCAGAGGTTCCTCAGGTTCATGGTCCTGGGACAGCACTTCCAGTACAGGGCGCTCCCGTTTGAGCTGGCAACAGCCCCCAGAGTTTTCTCGAAGGTGCTTATAGTCCTGGTGGCTCAACTCCAACAAGAGGGACATCATGTCTATCCCTACGTGGACGATCTCATTCAAGCGCCATCTGCACCATTGGCAAGGAAGTCAGTGACCAGGACTCTGGAGGTGTTGGAGTCCTGTGGTCTGGGTGGTGAACTGGGAGAAGCGCTGTCTCAAGCCGTCACAGTCCCCTTTCACAAGCATATAATTTCGGCAGAGCGTATGCCTTCTCTCCTCTGCCACTCCATCCCAAGGTAATATACAAAATAAGGTACTCAAGATGAAGCTTTCTTGTAATAGTTCTGGAGTGGCCCAGAAGACTGTGGTTCTCGGACTTAGAGAACCTTGCTAAGTGCTCACCGTTTTGCCTTCCGGTGTGGCAGGGACCTTCTCTCACAGGGCCCCATTCTGCATCCAAATCCAAGAGCGATGCAGTCCATGGTCTGGCTCCTGAAAGGAGGGAGACTCCTGAAACAGAGCTTCTCTAAGGTGGTGGTGGACACCCTGATTGCTGCCAGGAAGGTTTCCACATTGTCAGATTATGCTCTCATATGGACCACTTTTTCGGCTTGGGACAAGGACAAAATATCTGGCCTTATAAAGCCACAGTTCCACAAAATTTGAATTTCCTGCAGGAAGGAGTGGAAAAAGGTTTAGCCTTGAGCACCCTGAGAGGTTAGGTGTCTGACCCTGGACCCTCTTTGGGTTTCTCCCTAGGGACTAACCAGGAGGTTATTCACTTTCTGCAGGCTGTCAGCAGGAGTCTACCTCTGTTCTGTTCCCCTGTTCCCCCATGGGACCTGAATATGGTTCCAAATGTCTTTGTAAGGAGCCTTTTGAATCGCTTTCATCGGCACAATTGGACGTGCTGTCTTACAAGATGTGTTTCTTAGTTGATGTGTGCTCAGCCAGGAGGATTGATGAGCTCCAGGCTTTGTCAAACAAAGAACCTTACCTTGTGATACATAAGGATAAAGTGATACAGACATACAAAATTGCCAGCAGATACAGGCCATTCGGTCTATCTAGTCTACTTGCGTATGCAGCACTTCAGTCCATTAGACTGCAGTTGCCATCCCTCCCTCATATGCCCTCCCCCCATCTCCCACCCCCTCCTGATTTCTATCCTCCCCTTGAATCTGTCCCACCCCATCTTGAAGCCCCCAACACTCTGCAGTGATACGACTTCATCTGGCAGAGCGTTCCACCCTGCCATCACCATCTCTGTGAAATAGTGCCGCCTCCAGTTCCCTCTTGAACCTGCCCCCCTTCCAACTTCATAGTGTGTCTTCTGGTTTCCTTTCTGTGCTTCAGATTGAACATACACCTGGTGTCTACTTTATTCAAACCCGTCAGGTACTTGAAGGTCTCAATCATATCACCTCTCCCCGTTCTTTCCTCCAGGGTATATATATATTGAGCTCTCTGTCTCTCCTCATATGGTCTGTCCCCCAACCACAGGTTCATTTTGTTGCCCTGTGCTGTACGTCCTCCATTAGTTTGATGTCTCTTTTCAAGTAGGGGTGCCAGAATTGCACGCAGTACTCTAGGTCCGGTCTCGCCAAGGACCTGTACGGGGCAAGATGACCTCCCCATTCCTAGAAGTAATCCCCTTTGCTATGCACCCTGGCATCCTTTTTGCCTTTGCTGTTGCCTTCTTGCACTGAGCAGAGTGGGTTCATCTCCCCAGTTACCACCACTCCCAGATCCTTCTCCTTCTTGGATTTTGTTAACGGAACACCCTCCAGCCAGTAATTCTGTCCTGGGTTCTTGCCTCCTAAATGCATTACTTTGCACTTCTTGGCATTGAAACCAAGCTGCCAAGTGTGAGACCATTCCTCCAGTTTTGCCAAATCCTCCTGAAGTACTTTTGCCCCCCTCCCCCCAAGTCTTCCTCGGCACAAATCTTTGTGTCATCTGCGAAGAGACTAATCTTGCTTTTAATCCCTACTGCAGTGTCGGCTATGAAAATGTTAAACAGAACAGGTCCCAGCACTGAGCCTTGTGTGGTACACCACTTGTTACTGCCCTGGGTTCAGATGCCCCCCCCCCACTACTACCTTCTGCTGTCTGCCCTGCAGCCAATTCTCGACCCATCTGACCAGTTTCCTCCCTGCTCCCAGACTCTTCAACTTGCAAGTCGGCCTACCATGTGGCACTGAGTCAAAGGCCTTGCAGAAATCCAGGTAGAGGACATCCACCGCATGTCCCCTGTCCACTGCCCTCATAACCCAGTCATAAAAATCAACCAGGTTCGTCTGGTAGGATCTGTCCGAGACAAACCCATGCTGCCTGCTGTCCTGGAGATTGTTATCCTCAAGAAATTGCACCAGTCTTTCCTTGAGAATTGTCTCCATCAGTTTTCCCACAATTGTAGTAAGGCTCACTGGTCTGTAATTCACCGGTTCATCCTTGGCCCACTCTTATGGAGAGGTACATGTGCTTCCTTCCAGTCCCTGGACATGCACCCAGAGTTCAGAGAGGTATTGAACAGGTCCACCAATGGCCCTGCCAGAACCTGTGCCAACTCTCTCAGCACCCTGTGGTGGACTCCGTCTGGGCCAGGTGCCTTGTCTACCTCCAGGGACTTAAGGCCCTCCCTTAACCTTTCCATGATTTTCCCATCTGTGGTTGCTTCTCCCCCACCCTCTCCCACCTCGCCCTTCTTCTCAGGTACAGGTCCATCCCTCTCTTTGGTGAAGACTGAACAGAAGTATTTAAGTACTTATGCCTACTCAGCCCCCTTTTCTACCCACTTCCCCTCCTGATCCTAACAATTTGATCCTTACACTTTTTCTCCTCTCGGATATATCTGAAGAAATCCTTTTCTCCTTCTTTGATCCTCTGTGCTAACCTCTGTTCCCTAGCCGCCTTTGCTGTCATTACCACTCAGCTCACTTATCTAGATTTCTTCACATGTTCTACTCTGTCTTCTGCCCTGTTGGATCTCTTGTAGATCCAAAATGCATTCCTCTCTTCCCTCACCTTCTCCACAACCTCTCTACTCATCCAACTTGGTTTCTTGGTCCTGGCTTTCTTGCTCTGGCTCTAGACACAAGTTTTAGTGGCTTCAGTCAGTCCTGCCTTGATGACTGCCCATTTTTGTTCCTTGTCCGTTTCTGGGTGGATGTTCGCCATATGACTTTCCAGTATGTGTCCCATCCTGCCAAAGTCTGACCTTCTGAAGCCCAGGACCCTAGTTTTTGTAGTGGCTACTTCACTACCCAGATTGATTGAGAACCACACTGTGTGGTAAACACTGCTTGCTAGAGGTTCCTCCACCCTTACATCCCTGACCTGTTCACCATCTTCCAGCACCAGGTCTAGTATATTCCCCATCCTCATTGGCTCCATTACCCTCTGGGTAAGGAAGCTATCCTGGAATGCTTCCAGGAGGATCTGCTTCCTGGCACCAGTGGATGCTGGGATGCTCCAATCCACCCTGGGTAGATTAAAATCCCCCACCGCCACTGTGCTCCCTTTGCCACTATGCCTCCTTATCTGCTCCTCCAGTTCCCTGTCAATATTCCCCTTCTGGGCCGGAGGTCTGTAAACAACCCCCAGAGAGATCGTGGTCCCTTTCTGGCTGTGTAGTTGTAGCCAGATTCCTTCCTTCCTCCCCATTACATCTGATCCCTTCCCTTACATAAATGGCAGCCCCCCCAGCCTTCCCTTTATCTCTATCCCTCCCGAATAGTTTGTACCCTGGGATGGTTAGGTCCCAGTCATGGTGCCTTTTTGCCCATGTCTCGGTAATGGCAGCTATGTCCACCTCCCCCTGTGCCATCAATGCCTGCAACTCTGCCAACTTGTTCTCCAGTCTCCTAGCATTTAGTGAAACCATTCTCCATGCTGCTCGTATCCTTCCTGCTTCCTTACCCTTCACTTCGACCCCTATTTTGCTTAAGGTCATATCTATCCCTGTGGTGGGGGGAGGTCCATGAGACCCCCTCTCCTGGTGATTCCCAGCTCCAGTTCCTCCCCACTACCTAGTTTAAATGATACCTCTCATTGATGAAATCCCTCAGCTTCTGCTTCAATACCTGTGACCCAAGCTGCTAAGGTGTAACCTATCCCTTGCATAAAGATCTGTTATCCCATGTGCTATCTCAGTCCCCCACCAATCCATACTCCTTGGTCCCACAACATTCCCTCAGCCACTTGTTGAAGTCACTGATTCTTCTCTTCCTGTCTGTACTAGCCCTTGGCACTGGCAGAACTTCTGAGAAGGCTACCGTTGTTCCCCTCTTTGGTGCATAGTTTTCCCACTTCCCTGATGCTGTCTTGTACCTCCTCTATTTTTCTCCCTTCCAGATAATTTGTCCCAGGTGCACCACAATGTGCGGCTTCCCCTCCACCTTCCACACACATCTGCCCATATGCTGTCCCACTCTACTCGCTGTCATGGCTGGCATGCATTCTACCCAGATGTTACTTTTTCTGGCACCCCTTCCCCCCCCATCTTATGCCCTTAAGTATAGAATCCCCTAGAATTATGACTCTCTGATGTTTATCCTGCTCACCCTCTTGTTGCCCTTCACTTCCTTGCCCCCCAACTTGCGAGGCCCTCTCATCTCCCCTGTCCCGTCTTCCCTTTGCTTCCCCTAACCTTTGCCCTGTCCTCTCCCCATGCAAATATGACCGGGTACTGACTTCCACCTCCGAAATATTTTCCATCTGTGGAACCTCCCTTTTGCACTCATTTGTTGCTCTGTCCACCATGCTACCACCTCCTCTGCTATTACTTCCCCATGTCTTCCATGAAATGTGACCCTCCCCCTCTCTGACTCCCCTCTTCTCCCTATCCTTAGCCTTCCCCGGGCTGTCTGCTGCTTCCCCCATCCCCCTGTCTCCATGCTCGCCGTTACCTCTGGAGACTGCATCACCATCATCTCGCTGCCCCCCGCCACTGTGTCTTCTTGGTGTACTGCCTTCCCGCTGTGTAACTTTTCCCCTATAGCGTCCTGTCTCTGCTCCTTCACTGTAACTTTATTTATTTGCACAATCGGTTTACAACCTTTGAGCCAGAGGCTCATTTACAAAGGTACCTTGTCTCATTGAGGACAGACAGAGCAGTTAGGTTACAGAATACAGGTCACTGACTTAGAGTTACACAGAAAGATTTCATACATTGTACAATTTTGTAGCATTTCCAGTGATACAGCTGAGCATATGCTGGTAGCAACAGAGGCAGGATGCACAGGGGAGAAGTTGGGGGAGTGAGGTGGAGTGTCGCCCAGTGAGCGTTGTCTAGTGTAGAGAGATAGTGGTGAGGCACCAATTAGAGACAGGAGCAGCAGCGAGTGTTAAACAGTTGGTTCTGAAGGGCAGTTTTGAAGTTGGAGATTGTGGGGGCATTGGAGATGGGTGCAGGGAGAGAGTTAAACCAGGATGGGGCTCTGTAGCAGAAGGACCTCTGACCACGGGTGGTCCTGGATCTGGGGACCAGTAGAGTAGTCTTGTTGGCAGTTCGGGTTGCAATAGTAGGTGGGGTATGGTGGATGGAGGCTGTCACCCCAGGAGGGGAGAGCCCGAGTGGTGTTTTTTGTGAGGAGGCAGGTTTGGTAGTGGAGCCGTTCATCTTGATTAAGGAGTTTTGCCCCGTCATAGAGTTGACATGTATGTGTGAGCCTGGGGGCACCAGTAATCAGCCTGCAAGCCTTGTTTAGGGTGAGGTGAATTTTGTTGAGGGCAGTAGTGTCAGCAGCACCATAAACTGGCAGGCCATAGTCGACAAGGGACAGTACTGAAGACGTAACAGCAAGTCAGAGAGCATCAGGGGGGGAGGCAGTCCTTATAGCGATAGAGGATGCCAAGCCGTGTGGTGTTGGTGGATACAAGGGCATTAATGTGGGCGTGGAAGGTGAGGGCTGGTTCGAAGGTAAACCCAAGGTATTTGTAGAAGCAGACTTGTTCAAGCAGTTGTTTGGTGCTAGGGAGGATAAGGAGTGGGTTGTTGCAGGCTTTGTTTTGGGGGTGGGCGAAGAGCATTGTCTTGTTTTTTTTGAGATTAATGATGAGTCTGTGCTCCTTATACCAGGCTTCAGCACCATTGTAGGAGTGTTGTAGGGAGTCCTGGAGGGAGATGGGATTACGGTGGGTGGCAAAAATGACAGCATCATCTGCATACATAAGAATTTTGCCAGAGCATGTACTCGGCAGGATGTTTAGATAGAGTGTAAAGAGTAGGGGGCCCAGGATGGAGCCCAGGGGTACCTCTGAGTGGATGGGACGAGTTTCTGAGAGTGTCCCATTGATTTTGACACACTGGGAACGAGCTGATAGATAGCTCGAACACCATGCGAGGGGGCCAGCAGAGAAACCAGTGTGGCAGAGGGCATCCAGCAGAACAGGGTGGGAGACAGTGTCGAAGGCCTTTGAGAGGTCCACAAACACTGCACCAGCTAGGGAGCTGGCGTCCAGGGAGCAATGTAGGAAGTTGGAGAACTCAACTAGTGCAATGCCGGTACTGTGACCAGTATGGAAGCCATGCTGCTCTGGGCATAAGATGTCATGCTTAGTCAGATATTCAGTGATTTGAATAGCCACCACTTTTTCTAGGGCTTTGGGGGGGGGGAGGATGGAGATTGGTCGGACATTACTGGCAGAGGACCTGTCACCCCCTTCATGAATGGGCGTGACTACAGCAGTTTTCCATTCAGTGGGGAATTGCCCCAGGCAGAGGTATCGGTTAAGTAGTCTGGTGAGTGGGGTAAGGACTTCATCCATCACCAGCTGGCGAATACTGGGGTCCAGGGAGTCGCTGCTGGGACTATTGCTATTTAACACTTTAATTAGGAGAGGTCTGGCTTCCTGGGCAGATACCTTGCATAGATGGAAGTAGGGGCACTGGAGGACAGGAGGAGGTAGGCTGGGGGATGGGTCAAAAAAATTACTGGGAAGGACAGAGCTAAGGTCAGTAAAGGAGGTGTTAAGGCAGTTGGCAATGCAGGCAGGGTCGGTGGAGGTAGAGCCATCAATAGAGAGCTGGGATGGGAGCGCGATTTCCCATTTAGCTCTTTAATATTGTCCCAGAAAGTCTGGGCACACCCCCCAGGAGGAGGTGAGGGTGGCCTGGTAATGGTCTGCCTTAGCTTTATGGATGGCCCATGAGCACCTGTTCCAAGCAGAATTGTAGGCCTGTCTATCAGCCATCCGGCCCGTTTCAGTGGCTAGGTGCCAGAGGTTATCCCTATTTCAGAGCATTTGTAGTAGTTCAGGGGTAACCCAGAGTGCATTATGTTTTTTGGATCCAATTTTGGTGAGGGGTGCAAAGAGATCACAGGCCTTGTTAAAGGCTTGGGGAAAAAAGGGCGAGGGCAGTATCAATGTCGGGTGCATGACAAATGGGGGACTAATTAATCTGGGTGAGAAACTGTTTGAGTTTAATCAGCCCACCAGAGCTGAGGCACCTGCGGAGTGTGGTTTGGGTTATGGGTTTGGGAGTGGGGTCAGCCCAAAGGAATAGGATAGGGGAGTGGTCACTTAGGGAGTCCGGGAGGACCTGTATGTTATGGATTTTTTGGGGGCGGTTGGTGATAATGACATCCAGAAGGGTACTGGTTCCTTTCTTTGGGTTAACTCTAGTGGGCTGGGAGATGAGTTGTGTCAGGTCTTGGGCAGCGAAAGTATCTCGGATAGTGGTGGAGGAGGGGCTGAGCCAGTTCACGTTAAGGTCCCCCACTAGGATTCATTCCACCTTGTGGTGGAGGGTGGCAAGATAATCTGTTATAGATATCAGCGCTGGGTTCTGGTTCTTTGGGTGAATGTAGGCAGCAGTGAGATGGAGTCAGGAGTGAGTTTGATGGTAAGGGCCTGGGCCCCATTCACAAGAACGGGGGCAGGGAGCGCTTGTCCGATGATTGTGTACTGGGTATAGATCGCACAGCCACCCCTGTGTTTGCCTACTTGGTCCTCCTGGTATAGGGTATAGCCTGGGAGGGAGTCAAAGGAGTCAGGGATGGACTTGAACAGCCAGGTTTCTACTAGGGCTATGATCTGGTTGATGTAACATGAGCCAGCACTGGAGGGCATCACATTTTTTCAGTAGGCTGCATACGTTCAAAGAGGCATTGCGGAGACCAGTGAAACTAGCTGGTGGGCTGGAGGGGGCAGGGCCTGGGTTAGGATGTATATTACCAGATAGGAGTAGTAGGAAGACCAAGGCTCTGACCAGGGGGTGGCAGTATGTCAACTTCCGGGGGTTATGCTGGGATGGGGAGGACTCCATAGGGGAATAAGGAATGGGCAGGGTTCGAAGGGTCGGGAGGGTGAGGATGAGTTGTAACCACAGGGAGCCAGGGTAGGCAGTGGGGGGGGCAGCTAGGGGGTGAGTGCCGTGTGCCAGGGTACATGGTCAGTGTAGGGGGGGGATCGGACTAAGTTGGGGAGAGTTGGGGTGCTGTTACAAGTGGGCCAGGGGTGATGTCCGGCTGATGGGATGTGGGCACTAGCATGGAAATGAGGGGGAGACATTTGAGGAGGAGGTGTACAAACATAATGCCTAAGGTAGCAGCAGGACAGAAAGGTTTAAGTATCTAGGCTGCCCCTCAGAAAGAGTTGATACCACTTTGGAGTAGTGGTAGTGTCACAGACTCTGGTGGACAGGGTACAAGGTTCAAGACCCTGGTAGGGCGGGTGAACTAGGACCTGGGTGAGAATGGGGATACAGGTTCCGGGGGATTCAGGGCAGGCTGGGTTAGAGGCCAAATACAGGGGTGGAAATACCGACTCCTAGTGGTTACTGAGGGTTAGTGTCAGGCTGGGTGAGGGTCCACTGGTAGGGCAAGGGGGTCAGTATGTAGAGCTGGCTGTGTGTGGGAGTGAGGTGTGGGCAGAGCAGAATGAGAGTATGGAAGAGGAGCACTTATGAGGGTACAAAGGGCACTTTTCCTATACTAGTTTTTGCCATACAGAAATAAAAAGTGGAGTGGCTACCACCCCTTCCGCCCCCCCGGTTCCGGCACCTATGATGCTGCGGGAGGTATTCGAATTTGCAGAGGACTATATGGGGGAGAGAGAACAATAGGGATATTAGTATGCTGCACAGGGGTGCCGGAAAATGCTAAAAGCTGAGGTATTCGGAGGACTGTCCCCTTACTGCGCATGCGTGAGCTGTTGGGCTATGTCCCAATTACAGCACCCTACTGTGCATGCACGAGAAAAGGCAAGATGGCGATATACAGCACTAACCATGAAAAACAGCAAACAGGTAAGACACCCAAATTACTAAACTAAACAGTGTAAATCACAGCTCCATTGCAGCTAGAACAGTGGCAATAATCCCCAATAGGCAGTGAAATGCAGGCAGAGCACAGTCGCCAATGACAGACACCCCACAGTCTGAAAGTACCTCTAGAAACAGCGAGGTTGCAGAGCAGCAGTAAGACAAATTCCAGATGCCCAGAGTCTTAGTCACTGTGTGGGAATAAATAAAGAGTCAAATAAAACACCCCTCACAAAGATGCAGCCTGAGGGAGGAGGTATCGTTTACCTCTTCAGGCACTCTCCGTGGTCCCGGCTCCAGGAGGGAGCTTACCGATGTCCGTTCAGCATCTGTGTCGTCCTGTCTGCTACCTGGTCTTCCAGAGTAGCCAGCGCTGAGAATCTGTTTGCAGTGCTAATCTTCTTTCCTTGAATGAGTCCAGTCCCCCTTCCCACAGGCTGATATCTTTGATCCGACCCATTCTTAGTCATGCCCCTGTGCCTGACCCTCCTCCAGTCATCACTTCCTTCCCTTGGCTGCACCCACTTGTGTGGCTCTCCTGCTGACCCACCTAGTTCCCCTTTATTTTTGCCTGTTTTGAGCTTCTTTTGGATGCCTCATTTGTTTCCCCTCCTGGCTGTGTTCCCCCCTATTCTGTCTCCTCCATGCCTCCACTTCCCTCCTCAACCACCCTATTTCCTACCTGCGCTGGCCCACCTGCCAACACACTCTACAACCCCATAACCTGCAAGCAACTCCCAGGAATATCGCTGCTCCACATCCTTGACAACATACAACCCTTCCCATCTCCTGCCCTATTTGACTGCCCCAGCACATCCTCTCCTCCCTTAACCTGATCCTACCCCCACTCCATAGAACCCTTCCCCCACCTTGGACTCCCCATGTCTCTACAGGAAATATGCAGCCCTAGCAGTTAGGCTCGTCCCTGTCTACCAGCATGGCCCAGTGCCTGCTGACGTCCTTGCTGATGCCCTGCAGATGCTACACTCCTGCTTCGTGGCACTCAGGCTTCGGGGTCGCTTGGTCCCCTTTGAAATATAATTGGATCCCAGCCTCGCTATTGGCTGATCTGAGTCACGTGACCACCCTTCCCCCTCCTGTGTATTTCCCAACCTCTCCCTCTCTCAGTTACATGCCCCCCTCTTCCCAGCCAAGACAAAATCATTTGTTTTGAAGTTACACTGTTTAAATCACACCGCACACATTGCCATCTCATGAAATGCTACCTCAATCTTAAAAGAAAACAAACAGCACAGCACAGAGAAAGTACTCATCTTTTAGCTCCAGCTGCCTGCCTCCTCCTGCTGAGTTTCAACTCTGATGCTCAAAACAGCCCTGTCTTTTATTCTGAAGGTCCCTACAGACTTCCATGTGAACCAGGAAATCTGTCTTCCGCCCACAACCTACTCACCCAAAGGAGAAGGAGTTGCACAAGTTAGATTTCCGATGGGTCATTGGGACATACCTTAGGCAGACTACTGAGTTCCAGAAATCGGATAGGTTGTTATTTCTTTCGGAGCGGCCAAGCAGGGGCAAAAAGCCTCAGAGGCTACCCAAGCTAGATGGGTAAGGGCCTGCACTGGCAAGGCTTATGTTGCAGAAAAGAAGAGGCCTCAAACTCTCATCAAGGCTCATTCCACCAGGGCTATGGCCTCCTCCTGGGTGGAGAGAGGTAAGGCAGCTGCGTAGTCCTCCATCTACACATTCACCAAGCACTACAGACTGGATGTTCAAAACTCTGCCGATGTGGCCTTGGTTGCAGAGTTTTTGCAGGTGGCAGTTAGCAGGTAAATTCCTTTCCTGTACGTGCTTGTTGTATGGGACAATTTTCTTCCCCACCCAGTTTCTTGTCTGGGCACTGCTTCTTAGAACCCAGTTTTAATGACTACCCATTGATACTGTGGAGCACTACAGAAAAAACATTTCTTCATACTTCATAATTTCCTTTTCTGTTCACTCTTACATTGTTAGTGGGGCCCGTCCGGGAGCCTTACTGCTGTGGAAGAATGTCCGGTATGCCAGTGCAGGGATGTCCGTTCTGTTATAAACTCTGTAAGCCTGTCTGGACATCCTGCTGTAGTTTACCTGCTGCACTTGTGTTAATACAGACAAACTGCCATTTGATGGCGGATCCTCAGTCTCCTCTTCTGATGTCATCCAGCGGCCGGGAGTCTCCGGCGGGAGAACTGGGGATTCTGGGGAACTGACCCCTTATGTACTATGCCTGACATTGGGGACGGTCCCCGCTGAATACTGCTAGCTAGAAAATTTCCGTGGGGTCCTGGCGCCTCCCGGCTTCAGTCCTAATGGTGTAACCTGCTGCAAGAGCTGTTTTCGGAGATCTACTGTTACGGTAAGTTCTTACGTAACTGTACTTTCCACATTAGAATGTTGGTTGCTAGCACACAGATTTAATAGGTTCGAATTTGAGGTTAACCATAGGTGCCTCATTTGTTGCAGATGAGTGCTTACACTGCATGCAGTCCTTTTCCATTTAATCAGTCTGTTTCGGTTGATTCAGTTCTGCAGCACCTTCTAAGACGTAGACATTTGGAAGAGGAGCCTCGATCACTCGCTTTTCGACATCTGACAAGGAAGGCCACTGTTTACTGTGTTTTATTCTGGCTAAAGTCCATCTGTGTAGACAGCTGATTGGTGTGTTTTTTCTTGTCAAGTCGACAGGTATATTTATTTCCATATTTAGAGGCACTGCATGGACAATAGTGACTGGAGAGTGGCCGCTATCCGGAATCTTCTTGTTCCCAACATTCTGTTCTGTTAACAGCCTTGGGCTGTGCCACTTCCCCTAGGAGTGGTACACAATACCCGGCTTTAATGACTACCCATTGACAATGTAGGAGCTAACAGAACAGGAAATTACGGTAAGTATGAAGAAAATTTCTTCTTTCATTTTTTTATTAGTAACCAAGATATGGAATTTTTAATTTTTTAAAAGTTCCTACCCCGTGCCACGCCAGTCATGAAAAAATTCAGTAACTTGCACAGCGTTGTGCTGTTTGCAATCTCAAAGATGCTGTAGCACTATTCTAATACATCTGCAGTATGAATCTAGCATTTACATTCAACACGTGACCATAGATGAAGAGATTTGTAAAAATTGCAAGTGGCGGCCTATAATGACATGAGTCATTAATTATAATATTCGCTGTAAAAGCTGTTATAGCAAAATCTGAGCAAACTAAAAATGTACTAAGGATGTATGTAAGGATGTTCAAAATACTGTATAACCCCTTAATCTCATCTGTGTCAGTCTTCACCATTCATCACTACTGGGTACTGTGCCGGAGCTAGGATCCCACAAGAGACTTTTTTTGTTTTTTTCCTATGGGCGGGGTCGTCGTAGGGCCGGCGCTGCCCTCAAGGCTGATGTTCCATGTGGCGCTCGTGGGTTGGCCGTTATCTGTCGTCGACTCTGCCCTAGCCTCAGTTCTTCTCCCGCCATTGAGTGCAGACCTCATGAGGAGACTTCTAGCAAGTGTGTGTTCGCGGCCTAGTGTCAGTCATTTTGCCTAGTTTTCGCAACCAGTCCTCTGTTCTGTTTCACCCTGCTCGATGTTGCTTCTGGTGCTGGTAAGACAGTTTCATTTATTACTAGCGACATTGAGTACTGTTTTTTTTTTTTTTTTTTGTGGTTTACCATGCGGTCATGTCTCGTCCTGGAGGCAAGAAGTCGTCAAAGGCGGGTCGGCCACCAATGCCTCAGTGCCCCTGTGGCCGTCTTTATTCCATGATGGACCAGCATGACCGTTGTCTCTCCTGCCTTGGCCCAGCCCACGACATGGACAACTGCAATGCCTGCTTCTCTATGGACCATTGAGTTTTTGAGATACGCGCGTTTAAAGTTGGATGTGCACCGCTGACTTTCCAGGGGTGGGTTTACAGTCGTTGGGCCAAGGTCAGGACTCTTGACATCTTCCTCCAGGTCCCTCCCGGTCCTATACAGTCTGTGGAGGAAGGGGCCTCCGGCTTTCTCAACCTTGCTGTGGTGGGGGCTTCTTCTGCAGTGCAGGAGGCCCAGTCTGCCCCTTTCAGGGGGCAGGCGGAAGGCATTGCTATGGCAGTTGCCTCTTCGGAGGTGAAGGCTCCCTCAGTGTCGTGTTCTGGGCGGCCCGGGCCGGCACCATCCTCTGTGCCGACTGGTGGCACCGCCCTTGTTTCTGGTGCCATTCACATCATTGGAGGCCTAGAGGGCAGCACCGCAGTTGGTGCAAGGCCATCCCTCAGTGTCACTGTCGCTCCTGGTGCTATTTGTGGCACCGGGGATGTTGGCAATGCCATGGGAAGTGCTGTTTCAGGTTCTGGGTCTGACTCTGGTTCTGGCACCATGTGCAGTGCTGGGGCTGGAGTCGGCACCGTTCACAGCACCGGGGATGGGGTGGTGCAGTCGGCCATTCCTGGCAGGGGTGGAGTGCGGTGCCGCTCTCGGTGTCATTCGCAATTCGAGTGCCATTCACAGCGCTGAGGAGGGTCATGGAGTTGGGCATGGTGCCACGCTTGGCTCCGGTGCTGCCTGCGGTGCTGGAGCTGAAGGTGGTCTGGCTTGTGTTCCATGAACTGGTAGGGATTGAAGGGTGATCTGGCATGGGGCCTCTGGGTCTACCTCCTCGGTGGGGGACTCTTGAGTCTGATCCGGATTGGATCCCGGATTCTTTGGAATCCTCTGATCCCTTGGTGTCCAGCACTGCGGCCCCCACTCAGCCTCCCTCTGGGGGTCAGCCATTGCCGGTAGGTTCTGGGGTCAGTTGGACTGACCAGCCAGGAGTGGTTCACGTGGCTGCTGCCGTGCAGCCCGGGGCCACTGGCACGTATGCTCCTTCGGCTGGGGCATCCCCTTCTCTGGTGTGTTTGGACAGTCCAAGTTTGGGAGAGCCAGGGGCACCCCAGGAAGGGAAGGGTACTGTTCCCTGGGTGGATTCTTCAGAGTCTACCAAGAGTTGTCAGTTACCTAGGCTGGTGACTGTGAGGATGAGGTCCCTGTCAGACTCTGAAGGGTTGAGGAGTCGGGGTGTGGCGCAGCGCACCCTAACTAAGGCCTGGCCGGGTTCTGGAAGGAGCTGCAGTGCAGACCCTCGCTCTTCCCTGGAACGCTCCTTGAGAAGGTCTTCAATTTCAGAGGTAAGGGGCCGTCCGTCTGGACTCGCACGGTGCCAGTCACCTCATGGGGGGGATTTCTTCCCATGGGCACAGCCCTGACCGTTCCGATCTGGTTGAATGGCTAACTGCTGGGACCTTTGGGTCTCCCTCCCTGCGGGGAGTTTCCTCTAGACCCCGCTGCCCTGACAGAGGCCATTCTTCTGCTGCTAGGAACTTGTGCCTCTGCCTCCATCCCCGGCTATCCCAGGCATTCCCGGTCCTAGGGGACTTCTCACCTGATAACAATTCAGAGGTTCAGCTGCACATTTCCTTACCTACCTTAATGCTCTGGACCAGCAGGTGTTGCACCATGCTCCTATGCAGCTGGACCCTGAATCTCTGAGCTCACCTGCATCTTCATCTTCATCCTTTGAGAGAGAGGAATTGTCTGTCCACATCTCCCCAGTGTCTGAGCTTTCATCGTATCAGTGCTTTCTTGCGAGGATACTGGATGAGCTCCATCTTACTCCGGTCCTTGTGAGCAATCCTGAGAATGTGACGTGTGCCTTCTTGGGCAAATACAATGTGGACAACCTGGTGGTTCCCGCCTGGCCTGTCCCCTTCCGGGAAGCATCACATCAGCTTTACCTACATCCCTTCTTCACTGTTCCAGCCCCAAGGGACATGCACCAATGGTATTGCACTCCCTTCTGGGTCTCCAGGTACCTTGCCTTATCCCTCTTTGGGTTTGACTTGTATGGACGCCCCCCACCGTGACCGACCCCCAGACTCAGACTCTGCGGACTTCAGTTTTTGAGGGAGAAGGATTTTCTATTCGGCATGTATCCTTCTTTCCATTGCTTCACATCAAGCCCACTTTGCTTCCTGTGATAGATTCTTGTGGTCCAGGCTAGGACAGCTCCTAGCCTCAATGCCTGATATGGAGGAAACCAAGCAAGCCATTGCCCTCTCTACTTAGGGCCTGGAGCTAGCAAGGCACCAAGCAAGGGCATCTTATGATGCCAGTGAGGTAGCCTCCAGAGCTGTAGGGACAGTGATCTGCATTAGGCAGATGGCATGGCTTTGCTTACCCCGGTTGTCACCCCTGGCCCAGCGTAGGGTGATTTCCTCCGCCTACCAGAGAACCCACCTCTTCTCCTGCAGGGTGAGGCGGTGGCTTTCGAGGCGCTTTCCCTCCCCCACTGGGGGCTCCCCATCTCACCCGGACCAGTCTCAGGCCTCTCCAGGCCTGTAAGGATTCTCCCCTCCAGCGTCTCCCCCACTGGAGGCTTAGGGACTTTTAGCCCTTTAGGGAAGTATTGGGCCCCCTTCGTGGGGCTTGGTACTCACCCAGTAGTGATGAATGGTGAAGATTGACACAGATAAGATATAAAAATTATGTACCTACTGTAATTATTGATCTTTTTTCCCCTTGGTCTAAAAACCCTTTGTTTTTTCTTGTCCCAGATTAGATATCCCTTTGGCTTTGCCTCCTGGCAGCTCTTTAACCAAGTCAGATGGTCCAGATGATTCTGGTCTGCCATCAGTTTGCTCAAAGCCCTGGGGTCCAGGACCAGCTTTAGGGGTGCAGTCTTCTCTTCTCCCCCTTCTCTTCCATATCCCTCTACTTTTCCTCCTCTTTACCTTCTTCCTTTCCAGAGATTGGGCCCCTTCCCCCTTTTCTCCAATCCCTCAAACCTTGCTTCTCCTTCCTGTCTCCTCTATTTATTTCTCCTTTTGGTTTTTATATCCTTTCCTTTTATCTATCCCTTGGGCTCCCTTTGCCACACACCTCCATCCCTTTTCTTACACTCTCCAGCATCTCAGAACTGAGGCTAGGGTGGAGTCAATGACAGATAGCGGCCAACCCACGAGAAGCCGATGGAATGTCACCTGCAGTGATTACCCGACCCTGTGTCACCTCAGCCCATAGGAAAAAAAGTCTCCTGTGGGGTCCTAGCTCTGGCACATTACCCAGTAGTGAAGAATGGTGAAGATACACAGAAACATCGATAATTACGGTAGGTACGTAATTTTCATTTTTCGCTGTCTGCGGGATAAATGTTATTCACAGAAGTAAATTTACAGTGAAAATAAATGGACCATTCCACCAACACACCGAGAACACCGACAAGCCAACCCCCCCTTCACAGTCAACAGTAGAGGGTATAGCAACGAGAATGCTGACACACTGACCCCCCACCCATATCGAAACCATTACCCCAGAAGAAATTTTAACCTTGGTCACTACATTGCCATTAGACATGGCGAACTAAGAATGCTGATACACCGACCTCCCATTCACAGTAAACAGTACAGTACCTTTAGTAGTAGTCAACCATGTACTTGGAGGGGATGCACCAAGGGAGGTCAACAGTGAAAATGCCGACTCCCCCACAGCGATGGCACAATACAGACGCAGGTATTGTGCCGCCCATGCAGTGAGTGTTTTCTGTGGGCGGCTCTGCCCCCCGGACTTCAGGATTATCAACTCCAGGTCGGAGTTGGTCCGGGGGGGGGGGGTGGAACACTGGCGGAAAGTGAAGCACCGAAAAAGGACCATTACAGCGAATATCGCCATAATGGTCTTTTTTCGTGTTTTGCCATCGGGGTGTCAACATGAAGGGGTGCACCAACTTGGAGGTACTCCCAGTATCAAGGCAAGCACGGCAAGAGAGGCAGGGATAGCGGAGTTTAACACTTGGCAGGGGGTGTGGTATTGAATCAAAGGGTATGGGCTAGTGGGAGGATGGGGAACGCCTGGGGAAAAAGTGACCTATTCGCAGAGGAAAGGTTACATTTGAGTAAGGAGGGGCAGGGAATATTGAAGCAGATACTGGGGGAATACATAGCAACAAATGTGGATTATAAACTAGGTGTAGGGTGAGGCGAAAGTGCAGTGGGATTGCAAAACTGCCAGAGAGGGAAGCTGAATGAGCTTACCCCTCAAGTGAACAGGGAAGGGACCCGGGGTTTAAGTCCAGGAAAATCAGGCTAGGGAAGGTAACAGGTTGGAGAGTGGTCTCACTGAATGCAGGAAGCCTGGGGAACAAATCGGCTGAGTTACAGGCTTTCTTGGCAGTTGGGGGGGTGGACATTGTGGCCATCACGGAAACTTGGGCCATCCAATACTAAGACTGGGATCTGATGATGGCAAGACAAATTTTTATTTTTCAGGCACCCAATCCCAGGGGCTCTGGGCACTGTACAGTAAAAGCACACTATCAATACAATAATTTAAATTAATATAAACAGTAAAAATAGCAGCATAAAAAGATATAATCAGTAAACATCTGTATTAAAACTGAAACTCAGAAGAAGAGGAGCAGGGCTCCCAGGGAGGACTAATACATAAGGTCTGGGAAGGCCTTGAGGCGGGCCTTAAAAACCTCAACTGAAGGGGCCTCCCAAATCGATGAAGGAAGCGAATCCACAGGATTGGGCCAGCAACACAAAGCTCTGTCACCAGCAGTTTTAAGCCTCATCCTGGGAATCACCAGGAGGTCCCTAGAGGAGAACCAGATGGAGCGGACCAAGACAGCAGATGTTAGGAGGTCCGACAGATAGCCAGGACCCAGCCCGTGTAGGGCCTTAAAGGTGAGGAATGATCCCAGGGTATAGGATATATAGAAAGGATAGGGGAAAGGGGGGATGATCTACGTAAGGGAGGGGATAAGGTGTGCAAGGGAGGAATGAGGAGGGTAGGACAGAGACTTTATGGCTGCAGTTTCAGGACTCAAAAAATAGGGCACTGAGGATGGGGGTTGGTGTACAGGCCATCAGCTCTGGCGGAGGACCTAGATGGAGTTAGAGGAGCAAATTAGGAGGGTCTGCAGGAAGGGGAACACCATGATAGTGGGGGACGTCGATCTACCAGGGGTGGATTGGAGCACCCCAGCCACCTCAAGTGCAAGGGAGCAGGTCCTCCTAGAGGCATTTCAGGACAGTTTTCTGATGCAGTTGGTCCATGAGCCAGCTGGGTTGGAAAAAAACTCTGAACCTAGTACTTTCAAATGAGGAAGCTATAAGGGATGTGGGGGTGGCAGACCTGCTGGCTGGGAATGTTCACCGCTCGGTGTGGTTCACAGTCAACATGGGCAGGGAAACTGGAGGTATGGGAACCAGGGTGGTTGACTTCAGGCTGGCTGACTTTAGCACGACAGAAATTTTGAAGGGGCATCTGGTGGGAATTCATCCATGTTTAGATGCAAGCCAAAAATGGGAAATGATAAAACAAGGGCTGATGTAGGCTACTGGGGCATGTACCAAGACACAGAGCAACAAGGGAAGGGCAAAGAAACTTAGCTGGTTGAATCAGGAGGTCATGGAAGGAGTGAGGGCTAAGAAAACATCATTTGAAAGGTTCAAGAAATCCAGGAGTGGGGAAGACAGTGAAGTGTTTATGAAGAAGTCCAAAGAGGTTACCAGACTAGTCAGGAATGCCAAGGAATCCAGAGAGCTGAGGCTGGCACAGGGCATCAAGGACTAGGAGGAGGACTTCTTCAGTTACATAAGGGAGAGAAGGAACTGCAAGGACCAGATCGTGAGGAGTAGGAAGGACGGGGTGGGTGGAGAAAAAGGGGTGGAGCAGGCAGAGGCACTAAATGAGTACTTCTGTGTTCATGAAGGAGAAGAACAGGCAGCTACCTCAGGATGGGGAAGGGAGGACATGTAATTACACAGGATAGGGTGCTGGAGGGGCTGAAGACACTGAGGGTGGACAAGGCACCAGGACCAGATGGCATTCACCCCAGAGTGCTTAATGAGCTGGCGGAGGTCTTGGTGGGGCCGCTGGAAGACATGTTCAATACCTGCTTGGACACAGGATGCGTACCACAAGACTGGAGGATGGCTCACATGGTGCCCATCCACAAAAGTAGCCCAAAGGATGAACCGGGCAATTACAGACCAGTAAGCATCACTTCCATTGTAGGGAAACAAATGGAAACAATCCTTAAATAGAGGCTGGTGAGTTTTTTGGAAGACAGTGGTCTCCAGGATGGTCATCAACAATGGTTTGTCTCTGGTAGATCCTGCCAGACCAACTTAGTTGAGTATTACGAGTGGGTGATGAGGGAACTGGACAAGGACCGTGCAGTGGACGTCCTGTACTTGGACTTCAGTGAGGTCTTTGATTCAGTGCCACATGGGAGGCTGGGGAAAAAGTTGTAATATGTGGGGGCAGAAGCAAAGATGGTGACCTGGATCACGAACTGGCTGAAGAGGAGGCAACAACGGGTGGTGG
This sequence comes from Neoceratodus forsteri, assembly GCA_016271365.2. Classification (NCBI taxonomy): domain Eukaryota; kingdom Metazoa; phylum Chordata; order Ceratodontiformes; family Ceratodontidae; genus Neoceratodus; species Neoceratodus forsteri. The sequence continues at coordinate 496,767,788 of JADMNL010000022.1, forward strand.
TGGGGGAACTCTCATCCCCGATGAGTGGGGTTCCGCAGGGCTCAATACTGGGCCCAGTGCTGTTTGGGATATTCATAGCAGATATCTCATGTGGGATCAGGAGCAAGATCAGTCTGTTTGCCAGTGATACCAAGATGGGAGCAGTTGTGGATGACATCGAAGGGTGGCAGGGGCTGCAGGACAACCTGACTAAACTGGAGGAGTGGTCAGAAATGTGGCAGTTGGGGTTCAACGCCAAACAGTGCATGTTACTGCATTTCGGAGCAAGAAACCTGGGGAGGAGCTACCAGTTGGAAGAGGTTCAGTTGGGTACCACTGAGGAGGAAAAGGATCTAGGGGTGCTCATAACGGGGAATATGAACAACTTAGCTCAGTGCAGGAAGGCAGCAGCAAAAGCCAACAGGATGCTGGGGTGTATTGCAAGAAGATTCTCCTCCAAAAGTAGGGAAGTGATCTTACCCCTCTAGGTCACTGGTCAGGCCACACCTGGAGTACTGTATGCAGTACTGGTGCCCATTCTTGAAAAACGATATCAGATTATTGGAGGGGGTACAGTGCAGGGCGACAAAGATGATCCAGGGATTGGAGGGCAAACCCTACAAGGAAAGGCTAATGGAGTTGGATGTGTATTCCCTGGAGGAGAGGAGGAATGGGGGGGATATGACTGAGGCATTTAAGTACTTGAAGGGGAAAATCAACTAGTATGGAGGGGATTTTTCAGTTGAGGGTGAAGGGCACGAGATGGCATGGTCTCAGATTGTAGGGGAGGAAGGTACAGGAGAGAGATAAGACATTTTTTCATGGATAGGGTGGTAAAGTGGAACACTCTAGCTGAGGAGGTGGTATCCTGTAAGACAGTGGACAGTTTTAAGAGGGGATGGGACAGGATGAGGGGAAGAGTGGGAGGAGGGGAGGGTGGAGCAGCTGCAATGTGAGGGGGCTAGCTGCACAATGGAGCAGGCTCGATAGACCATGAGGCCTCTTTCTGATGGCAGTTTTGTATGCTCATATGAATTTCTTTTGTTTTCTTTTTAAAATGCTCAAAGTCAGCAGATGCAGCAAAACAAAATGCATCAAAATGAACCATGTTGTCATACAGACACCATGTGACAACATAGCAGTTCATTTGATTCATTCACACCAACTGACCCCCCCAATTCACAGTAAACCCCTCATTCAACAAATGAAGGCAACCAGAAGCAATATTTGAACCTCTGCCCACTACATTGCCATTTCAGATATCGAACTGAGAATGCCAACACACTGATATCGAGTGGACAGTCATAAACACGCTAATATAAGTTTGCGCAGAACTACCTATCAACCCCGACCACACAGAAAATGGGTGAGTTGAAATAGGGGTTATACAGTACATTTTCGCTAAAAGACTGTATGATTACATTTTTTGCCAACTGATGAATATTGCTGCTTTAAAGTCGAATTCCGTATTGTGAAATTTCATGATAATATTGTAGAAGCTATCTCCATAATCTTCCCCAGTCATTTGCCTGACCGCTCCAAGTAGCAGAAGAGTTGGAAGAACATCGGAGAAACATGATGGTCATGCTGGTAAGGTGCATTGTCGAGCACTGTAGTTAGCTGAAGGAGCACACTGTTGTGCGCATTGTGATAGGAGCGACCAGTTCTGAGAATATGATGTCATTTATTTAGAGATGTTCGTAACAGGAAAGCTGTGCAGAGAGATCTTTTGCAAGACCGTCATGGTCCTGAGACCTGTAAAGAATGACAGTGACAGAAATTAGACAAGTTCAGTTCTTTTTTTTGTGGCAAGTTAGAGGTCATTCTGAGGCAAGGTATGCCTGCATGTTAAGGGTGTGCTGTCACTGTGCCATGCGAGTATCGGTACTAGACATGTCAAGGGTCAGGACAGTCTGGAGGATTTAAATTAAAGGTTAGGAAGCTTGTGCAGGGGATTATGACTGGCAGGAGTAAGATGTATGGGTTCACCAAGAATAAGGCAGATGAGCTGGGCAGCACACAGATCGTAGATCCACAGTTGGAGCAAGGAAACATTGATGGTCATCAGTTCCTACATGAATGCAGGTAATATAAAAACAGCACCCAGGAAAATTGTCTAGCCTGATAGCATACAAGTACATTAGTCTATCGGAGAGATGCAGTGGGGGAAGAAAATGACTGGGACATCAAGAATGAGAAATCTGGTCAAGCTAAGGGAGAAAGCGGGAGGGGGAGACAAAATAATCACCCAGGAAGGAACTACAAGACTGTAAACAGCACAGCTTATCAGACATAGTAGCAATAAACACTTAGAGAATGTTACATTCCAAAAGTGGAATTCTGGAGTCATTGCTTATTATGCTACCATGAATATTTTAGAACAGTTTGCCAATAATTTACAGTATTTCCCCTGTAAATTGATAACTACTAACCCAAATTCCTCCAACTTTGTTAGATACCAGGATCCATAGACTTTGGATATTCATGCTAAATTAAAGTCTAGACCTGCAACAGCAGGGAAGTTACAGACATTCTCATTTTTAAAAACGGTTCACAACATTTCACAAATAATTGTATAGTGAAATTCTGAACCCCTGTAACTTAAAAATTACTAAACTAAGTCTTCATTTTCAGTAGTTTTTATTGTCCGTTCAAGGTTATGCTTGCTAATTTGCAAATCTCTAGCTCCAAAGATGGTCGGGTTATAAACATATAACAAAAGCCCCCCCCCCATAAAATGGAATTTCAGCTCCTGTGTGTTCTGAATAACTCATCCAAATATCCTGATATTTGGCATGTCTTTAGGACTCCTAACAACATGTAATTGTGCCAAATGGCTCGTCTCTAGCTCCCTAGATGACTGAGGTATGACCTAAAATACAAATTTCAGAAATGTGCAGGAATTTGTCGTAATTCTACAAAGACAGACTTTACTAATTCTACACAGCCCTAGTTGAGAACTCGGTATTGCACAAAAGGACCCCATTCTTGGTCTCAGTGATTGGTGCTGTAAAATGGGGGGAAAGATTTGCCCAGTTGCACTGCCATCCATTTGCATTATCCACAAGATGTTTATTGCAACTGTCAATTTAAATGTTAGCCAGATGTTAGGGGGGTATAAATGGGGTTTGCACCTGCTAGCATTTTGGTAAGTGACGCCCAGAGTCACAGCTTAGTAGCACCAGTTGCTGTGTGCTAAACCATGTTGAGTCTATAGAGACTGGCAGTGCCGCCGCAAGTGTCTCTCTCCCCCGACCCCACCTTTTAGCTTGCTTCTGCTCCAGCTGCTGTTGTATTTTTCTAAGGCTCAGTGGCCTTCTCTGTGTCATTCAGTGGACCCTTGCCCACTCCCCCATCTCAGAGGACTTCCTACTGTCCAGTGAAGCCCTTATCCTGGTCCCACAGAACTGAGATCTAATGATCTGCATCTGTCTTCTGATCCCCCCCTCCCATGCCAGTGCAGTCAGTCATAGTCATAGCAGAACTGCAGGTGAGATGGCAAGAGACTGCAACTAGGTAAGCTTTTGGATGAGACATTAAACCGAGTAGTGTATGTGCCAAAGTCCCCCTCAAAAGGGGGTCATTGGTACCACTGGGGGGGGGGGCAAATGCTCATGGTGATTTTTTGAAAGCTTAATATCCCTAGATAACAAATTTATGTGATAGCATTGTGTATAGAGTAACTTTATGTGTGTTCTCACACCAAATGTATACCCACCTCCAGAGAGGTTCTCCAAGCACCGGAAGTTTGTATTTAAGCATGTGTCAACTAAAAATCATATTTAAAACAACATTCAATCACAAAAACACGTGTGATTACTTCCCCGTGCTTGATATGGCACATACTATAAAACTAGACTATAAAACTAACCTTTATAATACAAGCAATTTTGTTTTGGTGACTGGAATGAGGTCATTAACTACATTAATTGATAATGTTATTTTCTAGCACTATTACAAACTTGTATTTTATAAACAACTTAAAACATTGGTAACATTTTTAAATGGCTCCATTTACACTCAAATAGTACTTTTGGCATTTCATTGTTTCTTATCAGGCCAAATGGCCCTGGCTGGGGGGACCTAAAATGAACATGTATATAATTTTTAAGAAAATAAATTGCAAAATGATGAGCATAACAGATACTTGTTTCCTAAGAGTTCACTCATTTTCACATGAATCACGTGTATTTTAATAATCATTGTCATCATCATAGAGGTCAACTTCTGCGTTTACTTGTGATTCGCATTCCTGATTGGCACAGTCCCTCAGTCTGCACATGTCCACGCACTTCAGTCCATTCACTAAGCAAATGCAAGAGGGCAGCTTGCAGGAGCGGCTACTTGTGCATGAAAGATCCAATACAGCCTCTGGTGCTGGGGCACCATCCATCCAGTCAATGAGGAGATACCTTTGAACTTCGTGCCTTTCCTGTTTCCATCCATTTCCCATTGGATCAGGAGTTCCAGGGTAGTTTTGAAGACTCCTCTTCCAGATTGCAGCTTGGTAATTTGCTCCAAGGGAGTGCTTTTGGAGACCGTCTTAGCATGATGGTAACTGGTGCGATTCAGGTTCTCCTTTTCACGAACAAAATAGATTGTATCTCAGCTCATTAATTTCAGTTGTCCTGGGTTTGGTTGTATACAAGAAGCAAACATATTTCTCCAACTTTTATGAAGTTAGGCTCCAGTCTTCTCCAAGATTTACTAAAGCTTCCCTGGCATCGTTGTTTGTTTTGAGAATTTAAAGTGCATGCAGCTTGACTTTCCCAGCAAAAGCACTTACTGTATCACAGCTTGTGTATGCGTGCATCCCTATAAGTGCCTTGCAAACATCAGAGCCAATAGCCGCAGCTACTTTACCAATATCAACCAAATGTGTGATGGTTTTAGTGTCACATTTCTGGTACAGAGAAGCATTGATATGATCATTGAATGTGAGACATGGGATGAAATAAAAAATGGCTCACCTTAGTAATTTTGTTTCTTCTATTGGAGTCTTGCTGTAGTCTGACTAATGCAGTTAGCCCCAACCTTTAAACTGCCCTGGAGTACAAAGGGTTAAACTTTCTATGCAGAGCATAGAATGCTGAGCTCAAGCTCAGTTGATGTCTCTGTTTCCCTTTGAAATTTAACCGTCGGATTCTTACGAGCAAAAACTATGTGGAAATTGTAAAGTTTTTACTAGCCAACTGGCAACAAAACGTTTTGGATTCCCAAAGGAAGACTCAAGTCAGGAAACACAAAACCAATTCAAATAAGAATAACAACAAAATAAACACCCAAACAAAAAAGCAGAGGGTGTAAAGGAGCACCCCGAGGTGTAACACTGTACCTGCCTACTCACTTCCCAAACACCAGGTTCTGAGAGGGGAGGCGGGGGGTCAGAATACAGCAAGACTCCAATAGAAGAAACATAATTACTAAGGTGAGTAATTTTTTTTTCAAACATGAAGTCTTGCTGTATTCTGACTAATGCAGACTACCAAGCAGTTCATCTGTGGAGGAGGGACAGAACCTACTTTGGTAATAGGCTGTGAAGTACTGCTGTGCCAAACTGAGCATCACTCCTAGCCTGGATATCCAGAGAGTAATGCTTGGTAAAGGTATGGACTGTTTTCCAGGTGGCTGCTTGACATATTTCTAAGAGAGGAATATCCCTGGCAGCAGCCAGGGAAGCAGCTATACCTCTTGTAGAGTGAGCCCTCAGGCCTGAGGGTGGAATGTTTCCCAGTTTCTCATAGCAGAATTGTATACAAGACACAATCCACATGGCAAGGAGGGACTCAAACCTGTGGCCCTTGATACGCTCTATGTAGTAGCTAAGGGCTCTTTTAACATCTAAACTATGTAGTGTCCTCTCTCCTGAGGAAGAATGATCAGTTGAGAAAACAGGAAGAGACATAGACTGATTCAAGTGGAAATCTGAAACCACTTTGGGCAAGAATCTTCCATTGGTTCTAGGGACCAATTTATCCCTGTGAAAGGAGATAAAATCAGGTTCCACTGACAGGGCTTGCAATTCACTAGTACATCTGGCAGAGGTAATGGCTACCAAAAACACAGTTTTCCAAGTCAAGTACTTAAGCTCTGCTGAGGACATAGGCTCAAAAGGAGGTTGCATAAGTTGAGCAATGCAAACATTTAAATCCCAGGCAGGGGCAGGGTCTCTAAAGGGACGATTGGTATGAAGCAATCCTTTAAAACATTTACAGAATACAGGATGAGGTGATAGTGAGGAAGACTTCCCCACTGAAAAAAGCAGAAACAGCTGACAAGTGTACCTTGAGAGTAGCTGGTCTGATGCCTAGGCCATTAAGATGGACCATATAATCCAGAACTATAGGTAATTCAGCAGTATCTAGAGAAATATGCTTCTTGGAACACCAAATGCTGAATCTCTTCCATTTGGAGTTATAAGTCTTTCTGGTGGTGGGCTTTTGAGAAGCTTTGAGAATATCCAGAACCCCCTGAGACGGATGCAAATCTGCAAACTCTTAACTCTTCAAGAGCCATGCCTTGAGATTGAGACTGAAGATTGGGGTACGAAATCCTCCCCTGAGAGGAGGTTAACAGGTTGTAATTCTTGGGAAGAGACAGGGGAAGATGGACTGCTAGATACATCAACAGTGGGTACCAGGTCTGTATGGCCCAGTCTGGAGCAATCAGAATCACTTTGCAAGGTTGTGACCTTATCTTGACTAAAACTTTGAACAGAAGAGGGAAGGCATACAGAAATTTCCCTTCCAAGTTCAGAATCAGAGCATCCAGAGGTACTGAGCCCAAGACTGGGGGTCTGCAACAAAAGAGAGGAAGTTGGTGATTGTCTGGGGCTTCAAAAAGATCCATCTCTGGAGTGCCCCACCTTGAAAAAATCACCTTCAATACCAGAGGGTCCAGGGACCATTTGTGATGGCCCAGTGAGATCCTGCTCAGTGCATCTGCTAGCACATTGTCCTTCCCCGGAAGGTGAACTGCTGTCAGAGAGGTTTGCAGGAAATAAGCCAGGGACCACAACTTCATGGCTTCTGTGCACAAGGCCATAGACCGAGTGCCTCTCTGCTTGTTGGTGTACCACGTGGTGGTGGTGGTGCTGTCTGTTCTGACCTGAACCACCTTGTTCTGTACTGACTGAGAGAAAGCTTGCAGGGCCAGAAAAACTGCCCTGAGTTCTAGGAGATTGATATGGAGAAGGAATTCCTGAGGGAACCACAGTCCCTGGGCAGTGAGGGCCCCCAGATGGGCTTCCCAGCCCAGAAGGGATGCATCCGTGGTAAGGACCACTGAATGAGACTGAGTGGCAAATGGGGCCCCTTGCCTTAAATTGTCCTGATCCTGTCACCATTGAAGGGCTTGGATCAAGGTCAGAGTCACTGGGATCAGTTTGGTAAGGGAATCCTAACTCCGAGACCAAAAACCCCTCAGATGGAACTGAATGTCCCTCATCTGGAATCTTGCCCCTTGGACCACTGCCATAGAAGCTGCTATGTGGCCCAAGAGCTGGAGGAAATGCCTTGCTGGTTGAGATACCTGAAGGCTGAAGGAAGAGGCTAGTTCTATAAGAACCCTTGCCCTTTCCAGGGGAAGAAAGTCTCTTGCTTTGACCGTATCCAGCTCTGCCCCTATAATGGTAAGAAGCTGGACTGGCTCGAGAACCGACTTGGGAAGGTTGAGAAGAAATCCTAGAGAAGTGAGCACTTGCTGGGTCACTTGCAGGTCTGACTTGACTTGGTCTGGAGACTGGCCCACTATTAGCCAGTCATCCAGATATGGAAAAATGGAAATCTTTTGCCTCCTTAGAAAGGCAACTACTACTGCCAGGCACTTTGTGAAGACCCTTGGGGCTGAAGTTAGGCCAAAGGGCATTGCTCTGAACTGATAGTAGCCTGAGGGCAACTCGAACCAGAGGTACTTTCTGTGGGAGCACCTGATGGGAATGTGAAAATAGGCATCTTTGAGGTCCAGGGAGGCTAGCCAGTTCTCTGGCCTTAGAGAGGGAAGGATTATTCCCAGAGTTACCATCTTGAACTTTGGTTTTAAAAGATGTTCGTTTAGGTATCTTGGGTCTAGGATGGGCTGCCACTCCCCTGTCGTTTTTGGGGTAAGGAAGTACCTGGAGTACAGACCTTTGCCCTAGTGTAGGGTAGGTACTCTCTCTGTGGCTCTTAAAGCCAGCAGAGATGAAACCTCTGCCTCTAGGGCACGGGTTTCTGAGAGACCTGCAGGTGGAAAAGATCAGGCTCTCATCTTCGGAAATTTTTTGAAGCTGAGAACCAGTTCCTGGCTTACTACTTCCAGGACCCACTTGTCTGATGTAATAGACATCCAGTCCTGGATGAAGTAAGTCAGCCTGCCCCCTACTGGAATAGGAGAGTCGACCCGGGCAGTCCCATCAGGGTGTCTGCTTGGCAGGGGCCTTAGGCTGAGGAGAGAATGCAGCCTGCTCATCCCCCTTCTGCCTCTCCCTCTGAAGAACCCCTCTGTGAAAAGGGAGAAGAGGCCTGTGCTTGGTAAAAGGCCTGCCCCTGCCCCTAGACTGCTGCCTTTGAGGAGCTGCCTGCCTCTCTTTGGCCTGAGCACTCCTGTAAGTGGTTCTGTACTCATCCATTTTCTTCATGTAATTCTCTGTCTGCTCCCCAAACAGAGAATTACCCACTACAGGAAAATCCAAGGCTATCCATCCTCGATGGGCTTCGGCCTTCTTTTGTCCATCAACCAAGTAGCCTCGGTATCCTTTGAGAGGCTAGTATATCTGAGCCAAGCCATTCTCCGAAGAGCCACAGATGTAACCATGACTCTTGATGACACATCACTGGAGTCCACAGCAGCATGAAACTGAACTTTTGATGCCTCAGTCCCATCTGCAGCCACCTCCTCCAGCTCCTTGGCTAGCTGGGGGGAGGCCTGTTTAGCCAGTGCCAGTACAGTGTCCCACCTGGACTTCTGGTACCTGGCTGTATAGGCCATGTAATTCACCTGCCTGAGTCCCAAGGAAGATGCCATGTACTTTTTTTTTTTTTTTGCCATGGCATCAGTCTTCCTGGAATCTTTGTCTGCGGGGGTGTGAAGCCAAGGAAATGTTTACCTTATGACAGGCAGCAGCCTCCACAACCCCAACATGACTGCATTGCTGATATAAAAACTCAGTATCTGAGGCTGAAAGTGTATACCACTTGTCCTTTCTTCTATCAACAGGAGGTATAGAATTGGGAGACTTCAGGATTTTTTGTGTCTGCTTCCCAAAAGATTTGTGAAGGGGACTAGACAGTCTCCTGGACTCTGGGATGTCCATCATTTCCACAAAATCAGGATCCTCTTGATTCTCCATAGGAAGCTGGAGGGTCTCAGCCACCTTTCTGTAGAACATAAAGTGGGAAGGGGACTCAGAAAGCCTAGGAGGGGAAACACCTGAAGGTCTGTCTGGGGAGATGTCCGGTTCAACAGGCACATCCAGACTTTCACCATCATTATCTTCAAACTCCCCCTCCTCCTCAAACCCTGGTACATAAAATTCTTCAGGGGTATAATCGTGAACCAGGGGAACCGTCCAAACCGAGCCTCTGCCAAAAGGTGCCAGATTGGTCAGAACCGGGCGAAGCGATGCCACAATCCGAATCGCTGTGGCTATTTCCTCGGCGGTCAGAACATGGGCTTCTGGATCCGAACTGGACGATTTCTCTTTGTGTTTTCTTTTTGTCAGAACCAAACCCTCAGGATTGGCTCTCCTTTTGCCTGAAGTATTGCCCTGGTCAGAGGGCACTCCTTCTGGTTCGGTCGTAACCGAACCGGGCTGGCCATCTGAGTCAGCGGACTTCTCGGCCTCCTTTTCCCTCAGTCTACCTAATCTCTTTTCAAGGGTAGATTTGAGAAAGTTTTTACAAATTTGGCAGTCTGAATCGAGGTGTTCAAACCCCAGACAATAAACACTGGTGGTGTGGGGATCGGCCTTAGCAATGACCTCCCCACACTCACTGCAGTGTTGAAACCCAGCGGGCCCGGTTTTTTTCTTGGGTTTCTCAGACATGGCCAACCTAACCAACTTACCCTTTTTTTTGGCAATCACCAGGCAAGACATCCTTATCGATTCCTAACCGTGTCACGGGTCTTGGAAAAAAACATATCAAACAGTTTTTTTTGGTTTTTTTTTTTAGAACCGATAAGGACCGGTAACCACACACTAAAGTAAGATACAAGTAATCAACAAATGATTGGTTCAGCCGAACTGATCCACACTTTTATAAGTTCCACACAGAAAAACAGTACAAAACCTATCTAGTACTCATGGTACCACAGACAGAGACTGAACCAACTATGTGGAAATAAATTTAGGTTAAAAACCGACACTAAACTGACACTTCAACCGACTTTCGAACTGAGCTGCAGGAGAAATCTCCGGAGCGACTGTTCAGTGAGGTGGAGTAAAGAATCTGACGGTTAGATTTCAAAGGGAAACAGACGGAGACATCAGCCGAGCTCGAGCTCAGCATTCTATGCTCTGCATAGAAAGTTTAACCCTTTGTTCTCCGGGGCAGTTTAAAGGCTGGGGCTAACTGCATTAGTCAGAATACAGCAAGATTTCATGTTGTTTGAAACATCCATGTCCTATGAACTGATCACTGCTGATGAATAGACGTCTTCTGCAGCATGGAGTAGTAGGCGTCTATCTTCCTCCTCATATTGGCTCAATAGGGCAGGTACCTCTTCACTGCCCTTGTCAGTTGTCTTCCAGCACTTTTCAAGATGAGTGACAAAAAGAGACTTTCCCATCAGCTTATCTGTGTACTTTGTCTTCTGCCACTCGCTTACCAGAAACTTGATCAGACTGATTTTGTTTGTGGACTTCCGGTTCCGGTATGCCCTAGAGAACCTCTCTAAGGAATAGCTTCTGCCTAATATTCCTCAAAACAGAGCAATCATTGTAAAAATAGCATCTCAGAACAATCTACTACATATCTAAGATTGCTCAGAGTTATTACTCGGCTATGGCAAAGTCCTCCAGAAACCGATTCCTACCGATTGCAGACCAAACAGAGAAAGACGAGGTGCTCTCCGACGACTGTGAGGCCCATTCTATATCCTCGCATGGCTCCGTCAGAAAGCGTCAACATCAACAACAAAAAATCAAGCAGTCCAGGAAGCCATCGGAGGCCTCTGCCTCTACTGAGGTGATACTTCAAGCCATCTCAAACTTCCGTGAAGAGGTCTGTGACTCTTTGAAAGATCTAAGGAGTGACCTGGTTAACCTAGAGGTGCGTCTGACAGAGGCCGACACACAGATAACGGCTAACGCTTCACGCCTAGATACCTTGGAGACTACAATTAAAACAATCCTATCAGAGCAAATCTCACAATCTCAGCACCAAGAAGATGCAGAAAACCGGAGTCGGAGATGAAATATCAGGGTATTTGGTATCCCTGAAGGGGAGGAGGGCTCTGATCCCAGAGCTTTTGCTGACTACGTCCTCTGCACAGCCCTAACTCTTGACCCGGAGATCCAGCTTGATATTGAGAGGGCCCGTCGCGCCCTGGGCCCAAAGCCCACCCGACCTGACGCTAGGCCTCGATCATTCCTAATCCGATTCTTAAGTTACCAGGTTAAGGAAACTTTATTAATCAAAGCCTGGAAAAAGGGGAAAATACTATGGGGCCAAACACGTTTCCTGATGGATAACGACTATGCCCCCTTGACGCAGCGGCAAAGAAGAGATTATGCGCCTATATTTCCGCACCTCAGGGCTAAACAAATCAAATTTAAAACTCCTTACCCGGCTAAGTTGGTGGTACATTTACCCTCGGGAACCCAGATCTACACCTCGGCATCCGAAGCTTCTAGCGATCTCCAGACACGAGGTATCATCCCAGAGCAATCTATAGCAAACTCAACGTAACGTCCCCGGAGATCACAGCATCAAAATAAGCAGCAAGAGCACACAGAATCTGACACGATCCAGACCTTGCTCCAGAAACTTCAACAGTTCAGATGTGTTACCACAACATGAAGAGACTTTTGCATATATGCTAACATATCCTTTTACCTGCTGCTGATCTTGTCAGTTTTTTAATAATGTCCCTCATTTGAAAGGATCTGACCTTCGGAGCCTACTAGTTTCCAGGTTCCTGGTGGCTGGGGGGGGAATGAGGGCCTTTCCTCCTCTGAGTCGCTCTCTTGGTTTGCCCAGAGCTTCCCGTTTCTTCCGGTGGGCTAGTACCATGGGGATGGCTGACTTTGGGGCGGGGAGATGGGGGGACTTTTCCTTTTGGTTTCTTTTGTTTTGGCTTTGCTCGAGTCCCGCCCGGTCGCTTCCTTGGTTGCCCTTTGGCCCCTCCCCTGCCCCTTCTCACCTACCTCTCCTCTTTTGCCTCTCCTCAACAGGCTGGACCCTCCGGCTGACTCGGTCCAGTGTCGAAGGTCTCCACCTATCGACTTGCAATCGGTGCCCCAAGAGGTCTAGCTGATCCCTTCCTGGGGGGGGGGAACTGAGGTGGTGAGATGGGAGGAGAGCAGCCCTGGCAGGGCACTTTATCATCGGGTTGAGGGACCCTTCCAGGAGCTCACTCCAGCCCCTTGCACTGCTTCCTTTGCCAGATGTATTCCCTGTGAAGTGGAGTGGACGAGGGGAGACCCTAGCACTCATCAATGAAGCTAACTTACCCGCTGGGCCATTGGCTCTTCCGACGGCTTTTTTTTCCAGGTGTCCCTTCCGTGCGTGCTGGAGTGGTGTGCTGGCCAGACATTGCGGGTCCCCTGGGTTTTCTTTCTGTTGGCTGGGGTTCACGCTGTCCTTGGCAGCCCCCTCTCACCCCGAGAACACTAAATTGAGGCTGTCACACTGCGATCCTTTCGGATCAAACCATGTTTACCGTTAGCGGGGGGGGTGGATTAGGGGCTACTCCATTGGTCTAGGAGGATGGGGGATTCCATGGTGACTGGAGGAGGAGAAGGTAAAAATTCAGCATACTTTGCTTATGGATTGACAGTTTCAGGGGGCTATAAATGGTCCTATTCCCATCACAGTGAATCCTCCTTGCTTTCCCCTAAACGACAGTGCTAATGTGATAATGCCTCAGAGGATTTCCCTTCTCCTGGGAAATGGAGCTGCTTTTGACAAGGCAAGAGGTCCTTTCCCTCTCCTCAGGAACTTATTAGACATTAAATCAAGTTTGAGTTCCTTCGAACCCCCCCCTTAAAAGTTTGAGAAGAATCACTTGGGTCCCAGGTAGATGAGTTTGAGGGGAGGTAGGTGCAAAACTGGGCCTCACCCTTTTTTTTTTCTCCCCTCGCTCTCCTCTTATGTGCCTATCCATTTCCTAGTTGGAGGGGGTATTCACGCCATGATGGTGCATACTGATGTGTTTCTCCTCCTCTAGTACCCTACTTGATACCCTCCGAGTAAAACATCTTCCCTTAGCCACATCTACCAGATAGAGGCAGTGAGCTATTTAGTAACTTTGATAATCACTTTTCCTTTAAGCGGATACTAAACCACCTTAGGAGTAGTCTAGATACTGCCCAATTAGGGGCTCGGTTCCTGTGCCTGGTACTTTACCGGACTCTGGTCAAGAACCCCTTCTCCACTAGGGCCCTTTTGGCCCCAGTTGTGGAGACTTCCCAAGTAGCTCTAGATGAGCTGCTTTTACGTTGAAGTCCTTTTGTATATAAGGTTATCTCCAATTCACACCTTGCTTTGTCATTACAACAAAGTACAAGAGATCACTATGGGGATCAACAGTTTGGTTAACTCTGTCTTGTATATAGTTCTGTTAACTGTTACATATTGGCCCCTACAGAGTGGGCAAAAGGGGTGGGGGGGATTGAAACCGATTTAAAAAAACAAAACAAACAAAAAAAAAAAACTACACTACGGACTGCCTTTTTTTTTTCTTCTATATTAAGTTTATTGAAACAGGATTGTAAGATGTCTTCAAAGGTTTGGGTGATGCCCGGGTCCTATTTTCTTGGGGGGTCGGAGTGGTCCGGTTCCCCTCTTCTTTCTCCTTCCTGGAAAGAAAGGACACAAATAATTAATCATAATTCCCTTCCCGATAGAAATGCCTGCGTTGAACCCAGTAAAAGTCTTTTCCCATAATATAAATGGGATTCACAACCCTATTAAGCGGGCCAGGTTAATGCAATGCCTATCTAAACAAACTTCAGACCTTATCTTCCTACAAGAAACTCACCTCTCAGAAGCAGAACACTTAAAACTGCAATGGGGTGGAAGATATAAAGTAGTGGCCTCCTCTTACCCTAGGGGTAGGCAGAGAGGAACAGCCATCTTGATCCCCAATACTACCCTATTGGACATAGATACATAGATACATAGATACATAGACAGTGTCGGCAGATAAGGGCCTATGGCCCACCTAGTCTGCCCATTTGAGCTTGTAAGTTCAGTTTGTTTTCCTAGAAGTCTATTTCCCCTTACCCCTGACCTCTAGAATTCCTTTATGTCTATCCCATGCATTCTTAAATCCTGTGATTGTTTCAACCCCCACCACTTCCTCTGGCAGGGTGTTCCACTTGTCCACCACCCGCTCTGTGAAGAAATTCTTCTCATGTTTCCTCTGAATCGCCCTCTCCAACTTCATCCCATGCCCTCTAGTCCTGAAACATCTTTTCGCTTAAAAAATAGTGTTTTCCTGCACCCTGTTCCTCCCCTGTAAGATACTTGTATGTCTCTATCATATCCTCTCTCCCTCCTCTCCTCCAGGGAGTACATGTTCAGTTCCTTCAACCTGTCTTCATAGGACTTGTGATGCAACCCATGCACCATCTTTGTTGCCCTCCTCTGAACCTTCTCTACCCTGTCTATGTCCTTACGTAGGTATGGTCTCCAGAACTGTACACTGTACTCCAGGTGAGGCCTCACTAGTGTCTTGTATAGCGGAATTATGACCTCCCTTTTCCTGCTGGTGATGCCCCTGCCTATACATCCCAGCATCCTATTTGCTTTACCTGATGCCTTGTCACACTGGACATTCAACATACACATGTTGACCCCGGGGGACGCTATGTTAGTCTTCAAGCTGTTCTATTTGGTAACCAGGTTACGCCGGCCAATGTGTATTTGCCTCCAGGTTCGCCCCTCCAAGTCTATAAACGTTTCATCTCGGTCCTCCTCTCCAATTTGAAGGGACAGCTGATTATGGGCGGGGATCTAAATTTAACACTACCCTACACTTAGACTGCTCAAAACCCCTTGGACATAGGAACAATAACATGGCTAGACACTTTAGGAAAACAATTGAACACCTGGGTCTGTCGGATGTGTGGCGCGGAATTTTCCCTTCTGATTCTGGGTATACTTATTATTCTGCTAAATTCAATAGCTATTTGAGATTGGACTATTTTCTGACTACCTACGAACATTTATTGTGGATTCAAGACATCACCATTGGCCCCAAATTTTTATCAGACCACCACCCCCTGATAGTCTCTCTCGATACGGGTAGAGAAGGAAAGAGATCGTTATGGAGGCTTAATCCTATTCTTCTATCAGATCAGACCCTTCTTGATTCCTTATCGACTAAAATTCCAAGATTCTTTGCAGAAAATGCTGACCCCTCAATATCTCAGAGTATGCTCTGGGATGCCATGAAGGCAACAATTCGAGGTGAGCTAATAGCTTTTGCTTAAAAAAAAAATAAAGATAGAGACCAAGAGCACCTTAGGTTAACTAACCAGCTTAAGAATTATCAGCTACTCTATAGGGATGGAGACTCAGACCTCCAGCGCCTGATAAGAGATACAAAGGCAGACCTTCAGAAAATCGTTGACAATAAGATTCAGCAATCCCTTTATTACCTTCGACAGACCATTCATGAGGGGGGCGCTAGAAGTGTTAAAAATTTAACCTGTAGATTAAGACATAATAAAGCATCCTCTACCATTCTACGTCTTAAGAATCCCATATCTGGTCAAACCCAGCACACAATTTCCCATATCAATAAGACATTTATAGACTATTATACCAAACTTTATTCCCCTCCGACCTCATTAAACCAAACAGATTTCGTACACACCCTAACCCACGCAAATCTCCCAACTCTTACTCCCAACCAAAGTAATTCCCTACTAACCCCGATTTCGGACCTTGAGATTGAAGAAGCCATTAAAAATATCAAGCCAGGAAAATGTCCGGGTCCAGACGGTTTTGTCCCAGAATGGTATAAAAAGTTTAAAAAAATCTTAACTCCAAGACTTTTGACGCTTTTCAATGAAATATCCAGAGGAGAAACCCTTCCCCCCTCTTGGGAGTATGCCACAATAGCCCCTATTTTAAAACCGAATAAGGATCCTTCTGATCCTAAATCATATAGACCAATTTCCATTTTAAATGTTGACTATAAAATGTATACAGCCATTTTATCATCCAGACTGGAAAAATACACCCTGACCAAACTGGCTTTGTTAAAAATCGTAACACAATGGATAACGTACGTAGGGTCCTTCTCCTCCAAGAATTTGTCCGTACTAGGCAGATCCCATCCGTCTTTATAAGCCTTGATGCTGAGAAGGCCTTGACCCGGGTCTCATGGGCCTTCTTATGGAGACCCTCAAGGCTTTTCACTTTCCATTGCAATTATCTCAATTCTAGAAAACTTATATCATTCTCCAAAAGCTTACATCAGAGTTAATGGTTCCATTACCACCCTTCGGCCTGCACCGAGGGACCAGACAGGGCCGTCCATTGTCCCTTATCTTTGCTCTATCCATTGAGCCTTTGGCAGCTTGCCTCGAATACATGTGAGGTGGAAGGATCCCTATAGGGCAAACTGAATATAAATTATGTCTATTTGCAGATGACATCATGTTAACATTGCTATCCCCCTCAAACTCGATCCGAGCAGCCTGGAAAATATTTGCCCAGTTTGAAAAACTAGCTGAATTTAAATTGAACATAAACAAAACAGAAATACTATCCTTTAACTACTCCCCCCCCCCTCCTCAGTTCAGAAAAGTATTTCCATTTAAATGGAGGACCACTAAAATAAGATACCTGGGGATCCATCTTACCCTTGACCCAGGAGTTATTGAGCTCACTAACTACAAACCCCTAACAATTCAAATACAGTCAGACCTAAATAAGTGGTCCACCTACTGTATTTCTTTATACCAAAAGATTCAAATACTGCTTACTAATATCCTTCCACATACACTGTACTTATTCCAGACTATTCCCTACTTCCCATCCAAATTCTACTTTACTTCATGGAACAAAATGATTCAGGTTTTCATCTGGGGGAAGGAACGACCACGGATTAGCCTTTCCACTCTTAAATTATCCCCTAAACAAGGAGGGCTGGGACTCCCAGATCTCCTATATGCGCAAGCAGCATTTCTTCGAACCATAATACTCTGGTTAACATCTTCTTACAATTCTCCCTGGAAGTCCATAGAATTCCACCTTAACGACTTACACGATATAAATAAAATCATGTTTTCCATAGATGTTAACTCCTTAACTCCCTCATCCCTCACCGATATCACTGCCCAAACGTACAGGTTATGGAAGCAATTGAGAAAGGCAGGTCCTATCCAACAGATATTTGAGTTCTGTAAATTACTATCTTATGATGAAAGCCTTGTTCTGAACAGTATGGATCAGGCCTTCCTACAATGGTGAAAGCTGGGCCTCTCACATGTCTATCAGTTTCTCTCACCTGAAGGCATCACCTCATTTGATAAATTACAATCTCAGTTTTCCCTAAGAGCCTCAGACCTTTTCAGATACTTCCAAGTCCGGAACCATCTCCTTAGAAATAAAGTAATATCTCCCAAACTTCCTTCCCCAATCTCAAAACTTTTGAAATTATTTTTTGACACTATTGAGGGGAGACTAGGATCATTTATAATTGGCCAGATTCACTCCGAACTGCAGGCTGGTCTCTCCAACACTTCACTTTTAACACTATCAGCTTGGAACAGAGACTTACAGCTATAGATCCCTCAAGAACTATGGCTTAGAGCAGCATTGGTTGAAATAAAATCAACCTCATCTCCGTACTGGAGGGAGTTTGCCTGGAAGTGTCGTTCGAGATATTTTAGGGCCCCCTCAATCCTTATCAACTACCTTCCAGACTCATGTGGTAGGTGTTGGAGGGACTGTGGATGTCCTCGGGCCTCCCTTTCTCATGTCTTCTGGTCTTGCTCCCATCTTATGCCGTTCTGGTCAACTTTTCAGGATGAACTGTCTATTCTATTTTCGGAGCCTATCGAATTAACAGTTGAACAGTTCCTTTTGGGGATCTACCCGGACCGCTTGGGAAAAGAGTATGCTCCACTATGTTTCGTGGCGGCAAAGAAAGTGATCACGAGACTTTGGATGAAAACACAGATTCCCACGATACATGATTGGAGACGAATAATGATAGAATTATACAAAACCGAGACTTTCAATCTGGAGCTTCGGGGGAATTCTATAATACAGGCTCGAAAATGGAATTTGTGGTCTCAGTATGCAGGGTTTTAAATAATTGATTAGCAGTTTTTTTCTTGGGACTATACTACCTGCACAGAACCTATTTATATAGATTTTCTAGAAGTGCTGTGTTTGTTAAACACAGTGAGACAAGAGCTGTGCATTTTCACAAAGATTTAGCACTTTTATGAGCAAAACGCTAATCAATTTTTAGAGTTAAATAAATCCCTGGTATGTTTTCTCCCAGAGTTTAGATTTTGCTCCCTAATTCCATTATCCTGGCAAAGGATTGATAATTCAGGTTATGCCTAGGCCCAATCCTACTTGTACTTTTACTACGTCACCCTGGGCTTCACCCAGAATACAATTAAAATTGTCTGAAAATTCCTCTGTATCTTACTAAACATTTTCTAATGACTTGTAAGTTAAACATAACCAATGTATCTCTTGCCTAAAAAATATTGTCCTAAGTGTAGTAATGTATAAAATCTTTTGAATAAAAACAAATTAAAAAAAAAAAGACTGATTTTGTTTGTTTTAGGAATAGCCTCCACTGTCTGACAATATGTGTCTTTGTGATGTTCATCTTTTGCAACCTTTGTTCTTCTCTCCTGTGTGTTCTTTCAATGTTCTTAATCGACATCTCTTGGTAAGTATCCAACACTGTGTTGATTCTGGTACTCTGTGATCCTTCTGTAAGAGCCGTGGAATGAATGGAGGCTGCTGTATTTCCAAATGTAACTTGGTAATTTCTCACCTTCTATATAAGGCTAATTCCACCAGTCACCATTGCTGAATTGTCTGGTATTGCTTCTGTGGGTGCTGTAGTTTTCTGAAGGCTTGTTGCCAGAACAGCTTGGCTTTTGAGGTGGTTTTCTGGGAAATACTTCTGGTATAGGCAGTGCCCAAGGTAGAGGCTCGAGAGCATGGGGAAAATAACCTCTCTCATCTGAAGGTTACAGCTTTGGGCAATAACAATCATCCAAGCAAAAAGTGTTCTGTCTTCAGAATGGTGGCCTTCCCACTACCCTGCACCTGCTTCTTTTTACTTAAGCTCGTGACGGTTTTCAACATGTTCTTTTTCATTGGACCATGGAATTTTTTTTGTGGTGAATTTGATTCAAGCCTTTCTGTTTTGAAGGTCTGTTGGCCTGCTGCCCTATGGCACATGTATGGATCAGGCCTTTCATAACATCTTTTGGGGCTGCTGTGGCTGTTGAGATGCTTACAAGCTCTTGATTTTCTTCAGCTGGATTGATCCAGTTCTCGAGTACCTCCACAACAGCAAATACAGCCTTCACATCCTTCTCAGTCTGAGGTTTCTGTAGCTCTGCATGATGAAAGATCTGTTCACCTGGGTCTTATCGCTCAGCTGACTCAAAACAGCACTGCAGTATGCAGCTGTCAAGTAGAACATCTTTACTGCTCCTGACTTTTGGCTGAACCTTGTTGTTCTACCAGTTGTTTGAATGTCTTTAACAGTAACCTCTGTTGTCTGATCTACAGGGATACGTCTGAGTGGGTTGTCATCTGTGAGTTGTACAGAAAAACCTCCATTGGTAAAGTGCTTGTATACTTGGGGTGCTCTGTTGGGAGATTTGTCATCTGTACATAGTATACTGGTAGATACCTTGCATAGTTTAGTCGATTGTAGGTGAATTACCATGGAATCATTTCCCAATTTAGCAAAGAGATGCAAATGCCAATTACCCTCTCTTGATGCTCTGAGCAGTCCCAAAAGGATATCACCAACCATATCAATGTATCCGACCCAGAAAGCAGACAAGTTCCCATTGCTGTGGCGCAAATATTGTAGATACTGATTCCATAGTATCAGTGAATGTGTCAGATCTTCATGTTTGAATAGTTCGTCTAAGTTCTCCTGGCATAGATCTTCATGTAAATCATTCACTTGTTCCAGCAATGTATGCACTGCGTACTTCTGGTTTGGGTGGTTTGCTTCCATCCATGGAATAAATCTCTTCCAGGCCACACGGAGTAGAGCTTCATATATGTATTTGTGTACTCTGACTGCTCGATTGTACATCTTGCCATCAAGCACGCCAGATACTGAATCCTCAGCAATGATTCCAGATTCAGTGCAGAGATGATGCAGGCCAATATCCTGAAATCATTTGCCAAGGATGGCTAGGAGGTTCAAGATGGTATGTGCCCAGTCGAAGTATGATGTTTGCATATCTATGTCTGTGCTTCCATGTAATCTCAGTGGCTTTTGCATATAGTGCGTGATCCAAAACTACAACAATCGTTTCCAGGTGTAGCTCTTTCATCATCAGGTCAGACTGGTTGAGTATTTCAAATACTTTGACATTTCAGTTGCAGGTGTATTAATTGTGGGCAGGTATCCAATCACGTCTTGCGATATGGTGATCAGGTTGCATGTGCTGCTGTTAAAACCTCCAGGTTGGAATGATCTGACTCTGTGTCTACCTGTTTTTGTAAGTATCCAGATCAAGTACTTGCCTTTGGCTATTCGTGCCATCTCTTCTTTTTCCTGTCTGTCATCTTTGGTAGTGTGTAATGACTGTGGTCCCAATTCGTTCCCCTGCTATATAAGATCCCAAAACAGACCGGCAGCTCCCCTGAGGGGTCCGAGAGGGCTGAGGAATGCCTTCCCCCATGACGAATCACAGATCACTACTGTCCCGCAATAGACCGGCGGCTCCCCCGAGGGTCCGAGAGGGCTGAAGGATGCCTTCCCCCACGACGAATCACAGATCACTACTGTCCCGAAACAGACCAGCGGCTCCCCTGAGGGTCTGAGAGGGCTGAAGGATGCCGTCCCCCATGACGAATCACAGATCACTACTGTCCCGAAACAGACAGGCGGCTCCCCGAGGGCTGAAGGACGTCCTCCCACATGACGAATCACAGGTACGGCAGCAAACGCTATTGGAAAATTGGGACCCTGCTCTCTGCTCCAAACAGAAGAGGACTTGGCACCTTTTATATCAAATATCCAGTACCTTTAAGGAGAAATTACTATCCCCACACGAATGAAGTTTTTAACCCTGTTTCTCTTGGCCCCTCAGCAGTTTTTAAATGTTATCACATTGAAAAGAATGTAACTGGTAACCCAGCTCTCTTGGCCCATCTGAGATTTAAAATTTTATTACTGGGACACGAAAGCACACCTTGCGTAATTAAATCATAGCTGTGCTGCCGAGTTTCATTTGGAACTACAGCCGACTTTTAATCCGAATTGTTCCCAGAGTGAGCAACTTGGCCATCTCCTCCTTCCCCCGGCGTTTCAACAGCCCCTCCTAAATCATACCTGTTCTTATATTCCGTGTTTTCTGCTTCCATCCACATATCACTACTGTTCTGAAACAGATTGGCGGCTCCCCCGAGGTTCCGAGAGGGCTGAAGGACGCCCTCCCCCACGACGAATCACAGGTACGGCAGCAAACGCTGTCGGAAAATTGGGACCCGGCTCTCTGCTCCAAACAGAAGAGGTCCCCGCCGTCACTTTGCTCTGGCTCCCCACCACCACCCTTGGTCATCAGTGCAATATATAGTTAGTGACACATGACCATCGAAAACCAATCAGTCTAGTTCACCATCTGCAAGCTATCTAGTTCCACCACTAGAGGCCACTACAACCAAAAACCTTTTTGACTATGTCACTCTCAGCCTTATTGTTTGTTGCTCTACACTCATGCACGCTACTTCAGTCCCTCCCCTCGCTGTCCAACCTCACCACCCCCATCTTGACCTCCCTTCATCTACCCTCCCTCTGCCCCAACCTCCCCTGAGATACCCCTCCCACTCTCTCTGGCACATCACCTCATTTCAACCCACAATCTTCCTCCCTTCCTTCCTCTTGCATTGAATCCTCCCCTTTCCTCACCCCACTCAACCTTCCCCAGCCATTCACCCTTCACTGCTCCACTCATACCTGCTAAACCTAGGGACCTTTCTCTGGTGCCTAAATTTGCGAGCTCCACCCCCAAGGCACACAAATAGCTGACACAAGCAGTCCACCCCCCTCTCCTTACCCCTGCTACTCCTACTCCTGGCAGGTGATATACATCCAAACCCTGGCCCCACAGCAACAAAACGAACCTTAGTGACACCTGCACCCCAACACAGTTTCTCACCTCACTCACTCCCAAAGGGCCTCTGCATATTCTACATAAATGCTAGGAGCCTTCTCCCCAAACTAGACGCCCTCTCTGTCTGGTCAGAATAGTATCAACCGGACATACTTTGTATCACGGAGACTTGGCTCTCCACCAAAATCTGCAACCCCTCACTTGCCATTCCAAACTATATCTTGTTCTGGCAGGACCGTGGCAAGTGAGGCGGGGGGGTAGCGCTGTACATCAGACACTCCATTAAGTGCACTGTTACTTTCAAAGAATTGCGTCCATCCTCCCATGAATCCTTAGTCGCTCACCTATCCTTCCCCTCATCCACCTCCCTTTACATAGGTGTTCTGTATACCCCTCCTAAGCCTTCACCCGACTCCCTCATCACGGCCATCTCCACCATCTCTTCGACCACCTCAAATGGCGAACTCATTCTACTAGGCGATTTCAACCTAGACTGGCTCTTCTCCTGCTCCAAACCAGCAGACCTGAGGATCAAAGCCTTAATCTCTCCCAGCTAATCCTGGAACCCACCCAACTAAACCGCTGATCTCAAAAACGTACTCTTCTTGACTGGATTTTAACCACCCACCCCCATAGGATCACCGCCTCGGGTATCCTTTCCGATGCCCTTAGCGACCACTGCATAACCTACTGTATCCATAAATCCATTCACTGCACTCCGGTCTCAAAGTCATCGTAACCCACCCCCTAAAACTCCTCGATGAATCTGCCCTACAATACGACCTGTCAAATGCAGACTGGCTCCCAGTCTTTGCTTCCCACGACGTCGACACCACCCTTACCCATTTCTGCAGTATCTTCCTAAGTATATGGGACCGCCGTTCTCCTCTCAGGAAAGCCAGAGTTAGAAAATATCACCACCCCTGGATCACAGCCGACCTCATCACCTTGAGTTGTATCAGAGACAAGGCCTGGAGGCAATACAAAACCTCTCTTGCCTCCTGTGACTTCCTATCATACAAAATTCTCAGAAACGACTGCACCAAAGCAATTCGACAATCTAAGACACATTATTTCAAGGCTCAACTTACCCTTCACCAAGCCTCCCTGGCATCCTTCTGGAAGGTGATAAACTCTCTCATCGACCTACCCACCAAGCAAGCCAGTCCTAGCCTCAACATTGACGGCAAAATTGCCTCCAATCCTGCCATTGTATCTGAACTTTTCAACTCATTCTTCATCTCCTGCACTCTGCCTGACTCGCCCCCTCCTCCAACCTCCTCCACAAATCTCCAACCCTCATACCATGGTTTCTGCTTTCCACCATTCACACCCCTGGAAGTCTACTACTCTCACCTCTGTGAACCAGTTTAAATCCAGCCCAGACGGCTTGCATCCCAGGCTGCTCCACATCTCTGCATTGGCCATAATCGCACCTCTAACACATATACTAAACCTCTCGATCACCACAGCCATGGTCCCCTCCACTTGGAAACTTGCCAAAATCCTACCTCTCCATAAAGATGGTGATCCCTCCCTCCCGGGAAATTACAGACCCATCTCTCTCCTCCACTCCCTCGCCAAAATCCAAGAATCCCTTATGCTATCTAAATTGTCCCCTTTCCTCTCAACCAACAGCTCCCTCTCCCCTTTTCAATCAGGTTTCAGAAAATCTCATTCTACCGCCACCGCCTTACTACGTGTAACCGACTCCATTCTCACCACCATGGACAATGGGCAAACCACTATTGCCATTTTCATTGACCTGGCAAAAGCCTTTGATTTGGTCTCCCACCCTCTACTGCTAGGAATAATAAAAACTGCCATCACAGAGGTAACAAGCTTTTGTGTGAAGCAAATAAACAAAACAAAAAGATGTAAGAAACCACTATGGTTCTCAAAGGAGGTGGCAGTGAAGGTTCAAGAGAAAAAGAAAGCATTCAGAAAGTACAAGGAATCACATAAGGAGCAGGACAGAGAATTGTATCAGTTAAAGCAAAAGGAAGCTGGGAAGGCAGTCAGAACAGCAAAGGTCCGAACCAAGGAAAAGATAGCCTACTCAGTTGAGAAGGGGGATAAAACCTTTTTTAGGTACATCAGGGAGCAAAGGAAGACTATGGGAGGGGGTGACGGTGAAAAGGCAGAGATACTAAACAAATATTTTTGCTCAGTATTTACAAATGAAGAGGGGGAGGTACCTAAAACATACAGTAGAAACACTCTGGATACAGAAGTTGATACCAGCCCATTTGCAGAAGAAAGGGTTCTGAAAGAACTCTTAAAACTGAAGGTGGACAAAGCAATGGGGCCTGATGGGATTCATCCCAGAATTCTAAAAGAACTAAGGGTAGAACTAGTGACACCACTGACTACCCTCTTTAACAAATCATGGGAGGATGGGGTGGTACCTGAGGACTGGAGGAGGGCAGATGTGATTCCCCTTCACAAAAGTGGGAGCAGGGCAGAAGCAGGAAACTACAGACCTGTTAGTTTAACCTCAGTGATAGGAAAATGATGGAATCACTTCTGAACGAAAGAATTGTCGAGTACCTAGAAGCCAGAGGGGCACAGGACCCAAAGCAGCATGGATTCACAGCAGGAAGGTCATGCCAGATGAATCTAATAGATTTCTTTGACTGGGTGACCAAAGTAGTAGATCAGGGAGGGCTGTGGACATGACCTACCCAGACTTTAGCAAGGCATTTGACTCAGTCCCACACAAAGATTAATATCAGTTAGCCAGCCTTGGAGTGGGTCCCAGGGTGGTAGCCTGGGTAAAGAATTGGCTGGAGAATAGAACACAGAGGGTAATAGTAAATGGAGTCCATTCTGAAGAAAGGGGTTACTAGTGGGGTACCGCGAGGGTTCAGTATTAGGATCGGTCCTCTTCATGTCTTTATGTTTACATTGCAGAGGGACTGGAAAGTATGTCTCTTTGCAGATGACACAAAGATCTGCAACAGAGTTGATGCACAAGGTGGGGTGGAAAGGATGAGAAGGGACATGGCAAGGTTAGAGGAATGGTCAAATGTATGGCAGCTTAGATTCAATGCTAGAAGTGCAGGTAATGCACCTGGGAAACAAAACCAGGGAAGAGTACACAATGGGGGGGGGGGTGAGATACTAACAACAACAAAAATGGAAAGGGACCTGGGGGTAGTCATATCAGATGACTTAAAGGTGGTCAAGCAATGTGAGAGGGCAGTAAGGAGGGCTGGGGAGATACTGGGATGCATAGGGAGAGGCATCACCAGTAGAAAACAGGAAGTTGTTATCCCTCTGTATAGACAGCTGGTGCGACCCCATCTGGAGTACTGTGTGCAGTTCTGGAGACCCAATCTCCGCAAGGACATAGACAAGATGGAAGCTGTCCAGAGGAGGGCAACTAAAATGGCAGGGTCTGCACCAGAAGATATATGAGAGAGAGACTAAAGGAGCTTAATATGTATAGCCTCGAGGAAAGGGGGGACATGATAGAAACTTTCAAGTATTTCAAGGGCATCAACAAAGTCCAAGAGGGTAGCATCTTTCAAAAAAAGAGGTGTGCAAGAACAAGGGGGCACAATTTGAAGATGGGGGGGTGGCTCAGAGGTAATGAAGTATTTTTTCACAGAGAGGGTTGTGGATGCTTGGAACGGCCTTCCAGAGGAGGTTGTGGAGTCAAAAACAGTGGTTGAATTCAAGCAAGCATGGGACAGTCATAAGGCAATTCTAGGGGGTGGGGGTAGAAGGAAGTAGGCTGCTGGTTAACTAGGATCTGCAGCTTATCCATTAGGTAGGGAAATGGGCAGACTGGCTAGGCCAAGTGGTCCTTATCTGTCATCAAATTCTGTGTTTCTGTGTAGGCAAATTGAGCTCTTTTGGCCTTGCCCAACCGGCCATAAACTGGTTCCACTCCTACCTCCAAAATAGGAAGCAGCAAGTACAAATAGGCAACACCCTCTCCACCCCTCGACCCATCCTCTTGGGCATCCCCCAAGGCTCCATCCTTGGCCCCATCCTCTTCTCCCTATTCATAAATGACCTCCCCTCAGCCTGTCTCTTCTCTGACATGCACCTATATGCTGATGACACCATTATCTATGCCTCAGGCTCCTCGCATGACAGTGTTCACCCAAATCTCCAAAGTGATTTCAACCGAGTACAAGCCTGGCTCCTGAAAAAACAGCTAAAACTCAACGCAAAGAAAACAGTCTCCATGGTATTCAGCACCAGGCAAAGGCTCACCTCCCTACCTGCCCCCCCCAAATGATCTCCACCTTGGAAGAAATACCCCTCGAGTCTGTACCCACTTTCAAGTACCTGGGAGTCTGGCTGGATACAAACCTCAACTTCTCCACCCATGTCGACACCATCTGCACCAAACTCCAGCCCAAACTTGCCATCCTCTATCACCACAAAGCCAGCCTTCCCCTCTCTACTTGGAGTGAACTCATACGCAAAACCATCCTACCAGCTCTGGACTATGCGGACATCATTTACAGCACAGCCCCTTCCTCCTCCCTTTCAAAACTCAACGTCCTGCTCAACTCCTCATTTGTTTCGCCACTGCCTCCCCACC
This sequence comes from Neoceratodus forsteri, assembly GCA_016271365.2. NCBI lineage: Eukaryota > Metazoa > Chordata > Ceratodontiformes > Ceratodontidae > Neoceratodus > Neoceratodus forsteri. The sequence continues at coordinate 496,794,826 of JADMNL010000022.1, forward strand.
ACTCACTCATCACTGCCTACTATTCTCCACTCTATCCGTGATGCCACTGTTGCATAGGCGGACCATCCACAGTGCTTCACTCATAGCTAAATATTGGCTTGGCTCCCTTCCCCTCTACCTCTCCTCCCACCTCTCTCAAGCCATCTCCCCAGGCTACTCACTTCGCCATAGACACACACGTACCTACCACCTCTCACACCCCCTCTCTGCCTCTGGGCAAGTTGCCTTTTCCTACTGGCTCCCACTTCTGTGGAACAACCTCCCATCCAACCTCCACCAGCCCCCCTTCCTATCAGCCTTTAAACAGCTACTCAGGCTTCTCCCTCCCACTCCCTGCCGAAGCTGCACACCTAATCCCTCCTTATCCGGCCTAGTATTACCCTCAGTGGCCACTCCAGGTAAACTATAACTCCACATGCCAGCTCATACTGCTTAACCCCCCACACCTGTACCTTCTCTCGGCTAGTCCACACTTTGGACAACCACTACTGTAAATATGTCTATACATGCACTTGTAATATACAGTAAAACAGTTTGTTTAGAAATGAAATGTGATATTCTTCCACTCTGCTGTTCCAACAAAAAGTGTAACCTCACAGCCTAACTCTATGAAATGTACTTATACTGTACTATTTGTCTGATACTTGATATTGCTTGTATTCTCTGCCTCCCACATTGTACTCTTTGTACCCAGGTCGCACCTGGAAACGAGCCTCGGCTCAGTGTGCCTTACCTGGTCACCAATTTTAAATAAATAAAATAAATAAATATAAGTTGGTATCTGTTTGTTTTCAGTAGACACAATATAGAGAATAGTGGATGGGCAAGTATGCACAATCGGTGTGTTGTGCCACTGAGGGGTTCTGATTCCCTATGATCTCGAGAGTGAAGCTCGAGAGGTCCGTGGGAATCAGAACCCCGAAGTGGCACAGCACACTGGTTGGGCATAACATTGCCCATCCATTATTTTTTATAGTGTATGGTGCCCCTACGATAATTTAAGTGAGCATTTAATTTTCTTTTAACTCGTGAAAAGGAATTCTTTCTACCACGGTTTAATCTGGTATTCGCCAGGTTGCTATGTTAGTGCTGTGGTTGTTAGGGGACCAAGCCGCCCCTACGTCTGTAGCGTGGTCTGTCATTGGCTGTCAGTTTCCTTTGGGCGGGGATTCCAGGAAAAAAAACATGGCTGACGTATATCTCGCTAAACGAGAGGAGCGTGAGTGAAATGATTCACCTGTTAATGTAAGTACTTTTAAATATCTGGTTGATCCTGCATTTTTTTTAAATAGTTTAAAGTATCTGGTCAATCCTGCCTTTTTTCGTGGTGCCCTGTTCGTCATCAGTTCGGTGGATGATCGTGCCGCTGGCTCCGAGTTTTTCTGTGTCTGGTCCAGTTTTAAAATGAGCAGAGCGCGTGCAGCCTCTAGAGGCTTTCAAAATGTTGTTGTAGTACAGTGTGGTACAATCACGTTCCATGACCTTTTGAACTGTAGTACTACAACATTTTCAAAGTCACTGAATTTCATACATAACAAGCCCTCACCATACACTATATGCTTCTTCAGCTTTTCTACATCGGGAAGAACAATTTACAGGAGACGAGGTCCATATACTGTAGACTGCACAGCAATGCCATTCACTCAGTGGGTCATCCCAGCCCCTGTGAGGGTTTCTTCAAGGCGATCGATATTGTCCCAGGCTAGGTTTGTGAATATATATGGCTGGATACTTTCTGGAAGGACAATTCTTTGATTCAAAGCTGCTGCTAGTTTCTGCAGGCATAGATCTGTGTTGTTTTCCTCTAGTTGGGAATCGGACTCGGACACGCCATGTCTTAATCTGTTCAGAGTTTGGACAAGCTCTACGTTTCCGGTGAGAGTTTTCACCCCATAAGACAGTAGTATATGTTTTGGTGGTTTATGTTGTCCACCGGTCACAGCATATATAATATCTTGACTAAAGGAGTCTGTCAACATATTGACCTTTTGGGATGGACATGTGTACTCAGGTTTACCTGTGCGGAGGCCAGTGAAAAAATGCATGAGTTCTGGGGAACAACTAGGAACTCCTTGATGAGATCTGAAGGATGATAAGGCCACCACATTGTTTTTCTAATTACTGTTCTTATATGTGATGATGCTTGGTCAGTGGTTTTGCTGATATCTGATGATTTGGATTTCCATAACAGCAACTCCTGCCTCACTGTTTGATACTTCTTTGGAAGGTCATAGAGACTCATACTCTCAGTATCCCTTTCTCATCATGTAGTATATGCAAACCGCTTCCAAATTCAGTCTCTAATTTATGATGGATGTGCTTTCTTGTTGATTCTTTCATGGTAGATGCACCTTTTAATTGCATAATATTGGCAAGTTTTGTTGTCAAGCTGTTCAATGTTGTCACATCTGGGAAAGGTAGCCGCTCATCTCTAATATATTTGAACAGTACAGTATATGACTCATGTTCTATGTTTGAGTACTGTATATCACTGTCTGTGTTATCTACTGCATTTAATATTTGGCTACCTGTTGAGTAAAGGTGACTTGGGTCTCTTGTACAGTATATGCTTTGTAGCAACTCCAGTGATAATGTGCCTCTGCTGCTACTATCTCTCTGCTTGTAACTGCTAACATATCTTCATCCTTTATAGTTGTAGTTTGGTGGAGTGTTTCATCTTCTCTGAGTTGTGTAGCTTTTTCCAAAGATTCTCTTGTGTGTGTTCCTTTTTGGTACTTTTCCTCTTTACAGAAGATGCACTCGGTCACATAGATCCTGGACTCAAAAGATGATCTGTTTTTCCACTTGGTTCAATAGCTGATTCCTGCTGCTGCTTCTGGTGCACTACTTTCTGCTTTTTGGTTCATCCAGGTCCCTTTTCATTGTGAATATGCTTCAACAATGTCTTTGGTAGAACAGATGGGGAGTCTCCTCTTCACCTTAAAATTCCTCTGCCAGTTGCAGAATAGAAACATGATTCCTCACTTTTGCAGTGGTCAGTAATGTCAACCAGGAATCATGGTTTTGTGGAAGTCAATTGTTCTTGTGGATTAAGCTTTGAAGAGTCATAGTGGATGATACATCTCCTAGGTGTACCCCTCTGGCTAGACTGATTTTCTTCTTCTTCCATTCTAGTAGCCACTACTTAAACATCATTTGAAAATAAATAATTATTAGTGATTAATCAATACTTTACATTAAAATATCTAAAACCATTATACGATGGTTTATAAATGTTATTACCAGCTGCATATTGAAATATCACTAGAACTGTTGTGGTGCAAAACTTGGTATACAGTTTGGTATTTGGGGTAGACCAGCCATACCAGCATGAAAGGGTTATCTGTACCCCTTGGGAGGTGCTCATATTAGTTTTTAGCAAGCTTTATATGCCTAGATAAATGTTTGTTCAGAATATGGACACAAATGGATGGATGGATAGATAGAACACTGGTGGGTATACATTTGGTGTGAGAACACATATAAAGTTACTCAATCTACAATGCTATCACATATATTTATCTAGGCATATAAAGCTTGCTAAAAAACATAAGCATTTGCCCCCCCTCCCCCCGAGTGATACCAATGCCCCTATCTAGATCCTGTCTGCCTGTTCTGGTGGTTGTGCAGGTGGACATTAAAGATCCTGTGCCACTTCTTGAAAATAGTATGGACATTTTTTATTATAAAGAATCTGTCATACAAATATACAATCAAAAACATAAAACAGTCTTTAACAAATTATTTCAGCCATAACAGTAAGAAAAATCAATACAAAGGAAAAATAAAAAAATTAAAATAATCATAAAGGGCTAAAACAAATTATCTTCCTGTCTTACCTAAGAAAGTTAAAGGAATACTGTAAAATAAAGAAAACAAATAAAGGACCCACTAATTATCCTAAAAACAGATACCCCACTAAGACCATAAAGAAAAAGCAAAGAAAGGAAAGGTAGAAATATCATCACCCTGGAATCCCCACAATAAAATCCCCACCTTTTTTTTTGCTGCACTCAAGAAAGAACCCCCATCTCATGGCATACTGTCGCATTGAGCTTTCTCCGTCTCTTGGATATGTCGCAGATCAGTTAAGATAAGTTGTAACAATTCATCCTGTGTAATATGCTGCCCTGTAGCACCAAACGGCATTGCACCTGCCATATCCAAAATTTTATACAGGCAAGCAAAAGCCTCCAGCTACCTTTGTCACATACATTCCAAATTGGGGGAATGCCTAAAAACAAAAGGTCTGTGCTCAGAGTTGCAAAAACAGTAGTAATCTACCTGTTCCTCGAAAGGCCCCAAAAGTGCAAAATGTAAGGGCACTCAAAAAACAAGTGATTCATGATTTCCTCAACTTGAGGGCAAGATACCCATGGAGTCGATTCCTTGTGTTTCTGATTTTCCTTAACGTTAAATCTGTTATGCACACACACAGCCAGGTGACAGCCCACATTTTTAAAGGAAGTCTCTTTTCAACCAATAAGGCATAAAGCATGTCTAGCTATAAAGTGGGTTGTAAGGAAAAGGAAGGGGAGTCCTGAAAGTTCAACACCCTAACAGTCTCATACACCGTTGTCCGAAGTACGGAAAGTACCTGAGCAGTAGTAACATTCCACAGTTTAATACTATCAAAGCAACAATTCCATCCCAAAGACAAAACATACTGTTGTTTATTTTTATGGAGAAAAAGGCCCGTGGACCATTCCCCCAAAATGACTTGAACCGAATGGTCAAGCCAAGCTACCCAAATGGGAGTGGCATTAGTCAAAACAGGAGTCAAATTGGCATACAAAAATATGGAAAAAAGAAAACAACCGGATTTATCATACCTAAACCCCACTTCCATACTTTCAGGCTTGTAATCCCTCATTTAATGGGATTAAGTTGACTACCCCACACACACTCTGAAAAAAACAACGGTATGGCCGGCCTGGTGGTGCTGGAGGTTGGCGCTAGTACTACACCTCGCACCATGCCAGCTGACCAGGTTTTAGGAACAGTCCTGGGCCACAGGGGATCAGCAAGAGAGAGAGGATTGAGGGTCCTGAGGACTGCTCTCCTCTCTCAGGGAGGGAGGGTTTGCCGTCCCACTTGTCGATCGCCCTCTGGCAGCAGCCAGGGGGAGATGTGAGCCGGGAGGCACATCATCGGGGAGGGGGGCAGGAGAAAACATGGAGGAAGAGGAGCTGGCAGGCTCCATGATGGCTACACCAGCGCCCTGTCCGGCCCCCGATGTAATGGATTTTGTTGCTGGGGGGTTGCAAAGCTGGTGCCTCTTCACCTCAGCCCTGCCACAGGGGGGAACCCAGGAGGATTTAGGGGGTGTCTGGTGGGGAACCGGTGTGGCTGGAGACAGAGTCCCTCCAAGGAAGGGACTGGAGCTGCCTGCCAGGCTCAGGAGAATAAACAGATAATAGAAAAAAAAAACTGTGTAAGGTTGTTCCTAAACATTTTGAAAGTGGGACTATATAACTGAGAAACAAAAACAGTAGTATTAAATGTGTTTTGGTCATATAGATCTGTTTCAATTTGCCCATACACCAGGAGTTCCATGATGACACCCGTTGCTTGCCTTTTTCCAGAAAAAGTTCTTAGTTATATGTAGCCAAATCACCAGGGCCAAAATATACCCTCATGGACACATAGCAGTGGGGACCCAAGCAACAGCAAGAGTTTCTGCGTGCATTGTATGAATCTGTAGACAGTGGATCTTCTGAAGATTAATTTTTGCATTTACAGTTGTCATCGAGGCACAGGTCAGGAAGCATAGGAAAACCAGCAGCAGTATCACAATTCACAAATAGTGTTTTTTTTTCCCCTCAGTAACAGAAATATAAAAAAAATATTCAATATAAGTATTTACAAAGGCAGTACAAACAGAGAAAACAAAGTCCTTCTGAGGGTACTGTATCTCTTAATTCCAAGTTTGTGTCTCTCTCACTCTCCTTGTCTCTCTAGCAAAAGTATTGCTGCTGTTTTTTATAAGTCTTTGAGAACTCATTAAAAAAAAGTTTACAGAATGTTCTTGTCAGTTTCATTCCTTGCAGGAGCAGCAAAACAGTACATGGTGTCCCAGAACTGACCTCTTGTTGACAACTCTGCAAAGGGCTTAAAAACTGCATCTCAAGTTAACCCCTTGAGTTACAAAGAGCTTATTGCAATCATTTCAACAGTTATAACTACAGTTTTAAACATGGGGATCCCAGTATCCATGACATTTCCACATAAAGAATCGCACATATTTTTTATAACTGCAGATATGCAAGCAGGAAGAAAAGACAGAACAGCAAGTGAAGACAGAGAGATAGTGAGAGGCTGAGAACTGCGAAACCATCAGAGTGATCAGTTCCTAGGTTTCACAAGAAAATTTGGTTTTGCAGCCAGACAGAGAAGAGACAGAAAAGGAGCAGAAAGAACAGATCCTTGCATTTAAACTCTTTCTACATAACAAATGGGGCAGGGCCTTATTCAACCCTGTCACAACAATATGAGGAAAAAACTGCGATCAACTTACAAGCCAAATCGCCAGCTACTTGGTTTTTTCACCAGAAGACAAAGGTCATCTACATAAGCAGTTGTCTTAACCTCCTGAGCTGACTACCAGGAAATTCCAGGTATATTAGGAGACATATTGAATATCCTAATCAAGGGATCAATGGTTAAAATATACAGTAGGGGACTGAGGGGCCAACCCCACTGAATTCCCCTCTTGATATAACATTTCTGTCCCATCCAACCATTTTCATAAGGCAGGACATATGCGGACTGGTAACACAACTGGATCCAATCAATAAAAACTGGCGGAAAACCATAACTCATCAGACAGTTCCATAAAAAGTAAAGGGAAACATGATCAAATGCTTTGGTTGATCTAGGCTTAGTATGAAACCTGCAGCCTGTCCCATTGAGCCTTTTTCCTGGACCTCTCTCAACAACATTAAGGTGTCAGCAGTTTTCCTGCCTCCGATGGAACAAAACTGTGAGTGATGAATGGTGTCATCCAGTACAGTAGAGAGCCGCTTCCCCAAAAGTTTAGTCAAAAATGTAAAATCCATATTCAATAGCATCCCACATATTCAATAGCATAGCGCTGGACAATAAACTCAACGTGGGTGCCTTGTTCCTGGATTTAAGCAAGGCATTCAGTACAGTGGACCATACTCTTCCCCTGGATATCCTCCACAGCTTTGGCCTTGATCATGTGTCTCTTTGCTTCCCCAAGCTGCCAGCCGCAGTAGCGCTGAAGACACAGCTCTGCCCTGATTTGGGCTCCATAGCATTTTCGTGGCGACCGACCATGGCCAGTGCCGCTCACCGGCCACACCTCCAGGCTGCCCTGCTTACCCAAGCTGCCAGCCCCGGTAGTGCTGAAGACAAGGCTATGCCCTGATTTGGGCTCCATAGCTCCTCCGCAGCTACTGACTGCAGCCAGTGCCACTCACCGGCTGCACCTCAAGGCCGCCTGGCTTCCTCAAGCTGCCAGCCCTGGTAAAGCTGAAGACAAGGCTCTCTAGTGCCTCCGTGGTCACCGACTGTGGCCAGTGCTGCTCACTGGTGGCACCTCCAGGCTGCCCAGCTTCCCCAAGCTACCAGCCCCAGTAGCACTGAAGACAAGGTACATCTCCATCTAATAGCATTACAACTCTCCGATTGGCCACAGAGCATCTGAAGGCAGCTGTGATTGGCTGCTTGTGCTGAAGCTCCTACCCCAGTTGGCCTACGTTGAATCCTGGCTCCTCAGCACTCTGGGACCCAATATCTTGGCTGTAATTATTTCTGTTTGAACCTTACCTCTGTGGGATTTTTGTAAAAATGTGATGGTACATTTGTAGCCAAGCTGCAAGGCCTTATTATACTAAAAACATCTGCTGCAAACTGTTACCTTGCTGTATAAATATACTGTACCATTTTGTGTACTAAATACTGTGTTTTTAAAACTGTTTTTTAACAGATTGATTCGCTAGAACATGAGGAATTGGAGCCCTAACCTGAAACACTAGCTAGGAAGAGGAGTGGTAGCCTGTGAGTGTGTTCTCCAGCATTACACACTCGTTTGGGAGGTGCAACAGTGGGCTGTGTGAGCCTAACAGACTCACTAATTTGGCATATCAGTTAAGCCTTACATCACCTAAAAGGCTGGAAAAGTGCTTACTTGCCAGATAATAGAATTTTACTACAAACATTTATTTGGGGCAAGTCTGGGTGACCCTTGCTTTACTTCCAGGTCTCAAAGCGCTATTTAAATCAGCCCTGCAGCGAGCAGGCGGTCTTGTGATGAAGACGCGTACGTCAGCGCATGTTTGGCGTGTTCTGCATGCTAGGCGATAAGAACGAATATTGTTGAGACTGGGGATTATAAAACTAAAGGTAAACAAGTGATTCTTTTTAACTTAATAAAGTTAAAGCCATGGAGTCTATGTTTAAAACTATGGATGGTCGCATAGCTACATTGTGTACAAAATGTAACATGTACAAACTAGATGTTAACATGATAACTGGTACGGGCTATATATGTCCAAAGTGTAACAAAATTAAAGAATTGGAAGAGGAGATTAGCTTATTCGACAATAGACTAGAGGCATTAGAACAAAGCCAGATAGAAACTAGGAAAAGGCTCCAGCTACCAGATACCTTTAATACTGGCTGTTAAACACAAGTTGGGCCCACAATAGAAACATAGACTTTGACAGCAGATAAGGACCGCTAGGCCCATCTAGTCTGCCCATTTCCCTACCTACAGGATAGGCCGCAGATCCTAGTTAACCAACAGCCTATATCTTCCTGCCCCCCACAAGAATTGCCTTATGTCTGTCCCATGCATTCTTGAATTCTCCCACAGTTTTAGACCCCACAACTTCCTCAGGAAGGCTGTTCCATGCATCCACTACCTCTCTGTGAAATAATACTTCCTCACATTGCCCTGAACCGCCTCCTTCTATCTTTAAATTGTGTCCCTTGTTCTTGCAAGTCTCTTTTCTGAAAGATGCTACCCTCTTGGACTTTGTTGATTCCTTGAGGTACTTGAAAGTTTCTATCATGTCCCCCTCTCCTTCTTTCCTCAAGGGTATACATATTAAGCTCCTTTAGTCTCTCCTCATACGGCTTCTCTTGCAGACCCTGCACCATTTTAGTTGCCCTCCTCTGGACTGCCTCTATTCTGTCTATGTCCTTGCGGAGATGGGGTCTCCAGAACGGGACACAGTATTCCAGATGGGGTCTCACCAACTGTCTGTACAGAGGTAAAACAACTTCCTGTTTTCTGCTGGTGATGCCTCTCCCTATACATCCCAGTATACCCCCGGCCCTCCCTACTGCCTTCTCACATTTCTTGCTAACCTTAAGGTCATCTGATATGATTACCCCCAGGTCCCTTTCCTGTTTTGTTGTTGTTACTACCTCCCCACCCATTGTGTATTCTTCCCCTGGGTTCTTGTTTCCAAGGTGCATTATTTTGCACTTTTTTGCATTGAATCCTAGCTGCCATATGTCTGACCATTCCTCCAACCTTGCCAAGTCCTTTTCATCCTTTCCACGCCTCCTTGTATATCAACCCTGTTGTAGATCTTTGTGTCATCTGCAAAAAGGCATACTTTTCCTTCCAGTCCCTCTGCAATGTCACTGATGAAGACATTAAAAAGGATTGGACCCAATACTGAACCCTGCGGTACCCCACTGGTAACCGCCCTTTCTTCAGAGTGGACTCCATTTACAATTACAATGTACCTGATACTGCCTTACGTAAAAGACGTAGGCATGATACAGAGATAGTGGATAATGAAGAGGCGTGGTTCACGGCACAATATCTTAAACCAGCCAAAAAGGTAGAAAATCAGGTTGTTTTAATATCTCTATTTAACAGTTTTGATCCTCTCATTGATTTAAATGAAGCTACCAGTATCAGTAATGCAAATAACACTGAGGATTGTGTAATGCTGGACAAAAACTGTGGATCCATTACTCAGAAACTGAGTACTAACAATATCTTGGGATCAACTGTACACCTAACAACGCTAATAGCAATGTTCTGGTGTAATTAATGAATGTGCTCTGATGGATCCACCAAACCTGAATGTGAGCATATACCTGAACAACTCTAAAGAAATTTTTGTACTGTGTGATTCAATGATTTCCAAATTAGACAAATATGTGATATAAATAAATCAACACGCACTTTGTCTTGCTTTCGTGGGGCCAAATTGCAGGACATTGCTAAGATGTCCAAACAGATTTTACAAAACAGTGTAGAAACTATGGTAATCATACATGCAGGAATCAATAACATTAAAAATCAAAATATTCAATAGATCAAAGAAGCCTTTGTGGGGCTTACAAACATATTAATTGAAAAGAGGGCACATATTGTATTCTCAGAAATACTTCCTGTGCCTAGGGCTGACATTTACATGGAAACAAATATTAAAAAAAGTTACTAGTTAAGGGGATGGTGTCTAAAACAAAATATAAAATGTTTGACACATTGGGAACAGTTTGTTAATAACTGGCACTTCTTCTTAAGAGATAGCCTACATTTGAACAAAAAAGGTCCTGAACAATTAGGGAAAACAATAAATGAAGAGATTGCTTCCTTTTTAAACTTATAAGGGGGGGTGGGAAGGTTAGATATAATAATACTGACGCTTTCATTTCAGAGATACCTAAAATAGGCATTAATAACGAGCTTGGAATACCTTCAAAAAGTTGTTTGGATCAAAACAATATTATACAACATTCAAAAATTAATATTTTATTACTAAATGCAAGAAGTTTAATCAATGAAATGGACAAGCTCAGTCTAACATTAATAGACAAGAATGTAGATATATGTGGGGTGACTGAGACATGGTTTAATAAAGAACAGTGGGGGCAAAACATTTTGGGATATACATTTACTAGACATCGTGAACATACTAGGGGGGAGGAGTTGCAGTATATATTAAAGAAGGAATAACCTGTCATGAGGTGTACACTGATATACCAAACCCTGACAGTATAGAATGTGTTTGGGTTAACTTAACATTCGAACAGAAAGCTATAACCCTAGGGTTCTACCGCCTACCATCCTTAGATAAGGAAAGTAATAATTCCTTCTTGGATTATCTACATAAAATAAACCATCTAGATGATACTATATTAATCGGAGATTTTAATTATCCAGGAATTAACTGGAATACACTATTGAGCTCATGCTACCAGGAAACGAAATTCCTGGAAACAGTTATATCTATGGGTCTGGAACAACTTACGCATAACCCCACAAGGAAGGAGAATATACTGGATTTAATATTTACTAACATCTATGACCAGGCAGAAATTCTAATAATTTTAGCACCCTTGGCCGATAGTGACCTTTGTATGGTATCATGGACAATTAATTATTATAAGGTGGCCATCAAAGGTATAACCAAAATGAGTAACTACTCTAAAGCTAATTGCAATGAAATAAAAAACATATTTAAAGGAATGGAATTGGCAGCAGGAACTTAACGAGCTACCTGCAGAACAAATATGGTACAAAATCAAGGAAAAACTGAGGTACTGTGTTGATAAATGGGTACCAGTATATAATAAGTACCATAATCACAAAAGGCTACCTCCATGGTTCTCATTTCAGATTAAAAAACTTATAAGAGCAAAGAAAAGAGCCTTTAATAAATACAAAAAACAGAAATCAGAAATCAATTGGACCAGGTTCAAACAAAGAGCAAATGAAACTAAACTAGCAATAAGAATGGCAAAAAAAAGAAATGGAGCATAGACTAGCAACAGCTAATAAAGATAACAAAAAACAGTTCTTTAACTATATTGGCTCTATGAGAAAGAATTCATCCAAAGTTGGTCCATTATTGATTGATAATAATTTAATATCTGACGAACAAAGCATGGCAAATGAGTTTAATAAATATTTCACTAGTAATTATAAAACTAAGGAGACAATAAATGATAATGACTATAATTCTGTCCAATGTCTAGAAGAAATGACAATTCCTGAAGTTTATTCAACTATACATTTTTTTAAATCTACCCTATCTGCAGGAACTGATAGCTTCCCCTTTCTTTTCCTAAAAGAAATTTCATATGAAGTGACAGGCGCTCTAACATTATTGTTCAATAAATCAATCAACACTGGTGAGGTTATAGATGACTGGAAAGAAGCCTTAGTTATACCAATTCATAAGGGAGGGACTAAACAGAAGGTGGAGCAATACAGACCTATTAGTTTGACATCCTATATAGGAAAAGTCATGGAAAAACGTATAATGAATAAAATAAACACACACATTATTATGAATGGGCTAGTGGATATAACACAGTATGGCTTTATCACGGGTAGATCATGTCAGAATAACCTGATCAACTTTTTCGAACCCATTAGTGCAGCCCTGGATGCAGGATTTCCAGTAGATGTGGTCTTTTTAGACTATGAAAAGGCATTTGATTCTGTCTCACATACAGTTTTAATTGAATGCCTATACAACATTGGATTGCACAAAAATATAGTTGGTTGGATTGCAACATGGTTGACAAATAGAAGGCAACAAGTAAATATCAGGGGCTTTACATCAACCTGGAGTAAAGTGACTAGTGGAGTACCTTAGGGGTCAGTGTTGGGCCCTATCTTGTTCAATATTCTCATCTCAAGCATGAAAACCAAAAATGGTGTGTGGTTAAATAAATACGCAGACAATGCCAAATTGAAGTGTATAGTGAATGATTATACTTCTGCCTCTATGTTACAAGATAATCTGAACGACTTATCCAACTGGGATAAGGAACATAAACTAATATTTAATACTTCAAAATGTAAAGTAATGCACTTTGGTAAGAACAATAGACTAGTTAACTATTTTTTGGACATCATCTTATTGAACAAGGTAAATTCTGAAAAGGATTTAGGTGTTCTTATTACCAATAATTTAAAATTCTCTGAGCATGTTAATAAAATCACTCAAAAATGTCAGACCCATTACCTGCTTGCTGAAAAGATATTAAATCAAGGGAACCAGAAGTGTTAGTTCCAATCTGCTGTAGTGTAGTCAGGGCAAATATTGACTACTGCTCTTCATTTAGCGCTCCAACTCTAACAAAGGATAAGATATTAGTAGAAAAGGTACAGCGAAGATTTATGAGACATGTCCTTAACTGTAAAACATTATCGTACAGTAGTAGACTAAAAAAATTGAAATTATAGTCATTGGAATATCGATCGTTAAGGGGGGATTTATGTCTAATATATAAAGTTTCTAGAGACAAAACATTGTCCGATACAATATGTTCAGAATGGCAGACTAAAATAAATAACACCAGATCTCATAAATTAAAATTAAAACTGATCACTAATAAAACTACAAGGAGGAACCAATTTTTTACTCAGAGAATAGTACCAATTTGGAATGCATTACCAGTTGAAGTGGCAAACAGTAGTACCTTCCAATTATTCAAAAAACAAAACTTGATTTTTTTATGGGTAATAGAAAATATGATTCCCATCCAGGTTAGGATGGCGAGTTCATTATGGGCTAGTCCCCCAAGCTCGTATATACCTATGAACCTATATATTTCTTAAAACTGCTTTTCCTTACTACTGTTTTATCATTGTTAAGATAAGTAAGATCAGTGTCTTGGGATTAGCAAATGCGGGGGTCTTTTTATTTGTTAAAATAAGTAAGATCAGTGCTTTGGGATTAGCAAATGCAGGGGTCTTTTTACTGACATTGCTAAAGTTTACATAGAGTAATTACAACAACCCTCTCTGTCCTTGTGCACCTCCAGCATATAGAAAAGTGCAGACACACCTTGGACTCTGTGACTTCTGCTCAGAAGGAATCCCAGGGTTCCAAAAAGCAGAAAAGAAAGCCTTTTCAGCCTTCCACCCCTGTGGCCAAGCAGCCCCATTTTCAGTCGGGGCAACAGCAGCAGGCTCAACCTTGGCTCCATTGGCCCAAGTGCGGGCCCCCAGCAGCCTGAAAGCCCAAAGGAAAGTGTCCTGGTGGTCCCCAAACTGGATCATCCTCCAAGCCTGCACAGTGACGGGATGGGGGTTGACAACCCCATACCCGTCACACCAGCTGTGGGTCCTCCCATGGGGGGCCAACTCTGCCAATTCCTTTCCACCTGGTCTGCTGTTACAATGGACAGGTGGATTTTGGAGGTGATCGGCCAGGGGCTGCCTCTAGATTTCAAGCAGTACCCACCAAGACGAGCCCACGCTCCATGGGAGGATATGGTGTCTGTGCACACTCAGTTGGCTCTCTGAAACGACATCGCTCAACTCCTCCACAAGGAGCTAGTGGCCAGAGTTGCAGATCCCCCTGTCAACCCAAGGTTTGTTTCCAGGCACTTTCTGGTTCCAAAATAGAGGGGTGGGGGCTGGAGCCCCATTCTACGGCTGCACGACCTGAACCAATTTCTTAGGTCTTGCACTTTCAGGATGGTAACTCTGTCTCAGATCATACCATCTCTTGAGCAGAACATGTGGTTCTGCTCACTGAATCTCCAGGATGCGTTCTTTCACATCCCGATCCGTCCATCTCACTGAAGGTTCCTCTGCTTCTGAGCAGAGGGAGCCCTCTTTGAGTTCTAAGCCATGCCTTTCAGCCTCTAATCAGTCCCTCTGGGTCTTCACCAAATGCATTACAGTGGTGGCAGCCCACTTTCGGCGTCGGGGGTCAGAGTGTACCTGTATCTTGACGACGGGTTCATAACGGGTCCCTCCAGACTGGAGGTGGAGAAGTTCAGGGATCTGGCTCTTTAAACCTGCATTGAGCTTGGTCTCCTGGTCACCGAGACCAAGTCAGAACTCATACCTTTGCAGGTAAGCTGCTTTATTGGGGCAGAGCTCGACTCTTGCTGAGCCAGAGCCAGGCTCCTGACGAACAGGGCGGAGGTTCTCTCTTTCTTTGCCTGCTCATTTCTGGTTGGGCACGTGTGCCTTTCCTGAGACTTCCTGTGCCTTCTGGGATGCATGGTGGCCTGCACTGCTGTGGTCCAATGGGCCCAATGGTGTATGCTCCCCCTTCATTGGGAGCTGGCCAGCCAGTGGACTCAGTGACATGGTCACTTCGACCAGCTGGTCCTTGTGACCCAGAAGATGTGGGACACTCTCCAATGGTGGACTGTCCTGGAATACTTGCAGGAAGGGATCCCGTTTGTCCATCCCGAGATAATGGTCGTTTTGATGACCGATGCCCCTCTCAGAGGCTGGGGTGCTCACATGGGGAATCAAAGGGTCCATGGGCTCCGGACCACAGAGGAATCCTGATATCATATCAACCTGCTGGAGCTCCGAGCAGTTCATCTCGCACTGATTGCATTTGCTCCATTTATTCAGGGTCAAGTGGTACAAGTCCAGACAGACAATACCACGACCATGTACTGTCTCAACAAGCAGGGCAGCACACACTCCAGGCCCTTGTGCAGGTAAGCACTCCACATCTGGACCCTCGTGAGCCGACTGGAGGCAGATCTACAAGCCATCCATGTGGCAGGAGCTTTGAATCATCTGGCGGACGCCCTCAGCCGTGTGGGCGAGGCGTCCCACAAGTGGTTTCTCCACACCCGGAGGTAGTACGCAGTCTGTTCTCCCAATGGGGGAAACCTCGGGTGGACCTATTCACCTCCGGGGAGAATGCAAAGCTGAGGCTGTTTCATGCCTGCCCCCCTCAGCAGGGTTCACTGCAGGGGGATGCCTTCTTGAGGCCATGGACTCCAGGCCTCTTCTATGCCTTCCCTCCACTCCCCTTGGTTCACAAGGTGATCCTTAAGGTCAGGAGGGACAAGGCACATGTGATACTGGTAGCCCCATACTGGCCTTACCAATTCTGGTATCCAGATCTCAGCCTCAGCACCAGGCCACTGAGGCATTTTCCAGCACACTGAGACCTGCTTTCGATCAATTGGGAAGGTGCTGTATCTGGACTTTCAATCCCTGCACCTGACAGCCTGGTTCCTGAGAGGCTAGAGTTCCAGGCTTTGGGTCTCTCTGAAGATGTAGTCATGGTCGTGGAGGCATCTAGGAAGGAGTCAACCAGGAGGTGCTATGCTTTCAAGTGAAAAAGATTTTCTATTTGGCGGCCTGGACCCTTTGTCCTGTCTGGTGGCTAGCATCCTTGGTTGGTACTTCTTGATCTGTCATCAGCTTTTGACACAGTTGACCATGGGGTTCTGCTTGAGCACCTGAGATTCATCTGTGGGCTTTCTGGTTTGGTCCACAGATGGTTTATTTCATTTCTCAACAGTAGAACTCAGAGGGTGGTGTCTGGGTTTTTTTCCTCCGATCCTATCTCTCTGTTTTGTGGGGTGCCTCAGGGCTCAGTGCTATCTCCCATGTTGTTCACGGTGTATATGCTTTCCCTCAGAGTCATTGTAAGATGGTATGGGCTGAAGTTTCATTGCTATGCTGATGATATCCAACTCTACCTGTCTTTTGCACCCAACCAGGATGGAGCACTCTCAGTATTCAACGACTGCCTCACCGAAATCCAGGGTTGGATGAAGTCCAGCTGGTTGAAGTTGAACCCTGGGAAGACGGAAGTGATGGTTGTGGATCCAGGTCGCTGGATGGGGGGGTTGGGAGTAGGTCAATCCATAGGTTTATTCCTTGGTGACTCCGAGCTTCCTATCTCTGAACAGGTGTGAGATCTAGGGGTGATCCTTGATGATGGGTTGACACTTCATTAGCAGGTGACGGCTGTTGTTAAGTTATCCTTTTATCATCTGAGGAACATCGCTAGGATCAAGCACCTTTTTCCGTCCAGGGACCTCCCTACATTGATCCATGCTTTTGTGACCTCATGTTTAGATTACTGCAACTCCCTTTACTTTGGGCTTCCGGGGGTTGATATCCACCGCCTGCAGCTGGTGCAGAATTCCACAGCCCGGTTGTTGATTGGGACTCCTCTTTCTTCCCACATCACACCAGTGCTGCAGGAGCTACACTGGCTGCCAGTTCAGTGGCAGATCACCTTCAAAGTTGGATTACTGACATATAAAGCCCTACATGGACTGGCCCCTGACTACCTGAAAGAGCTTCTGGTTCCTTACCTCCCTGAGTGACCGCTCCACTCGGCCAACGAGGGGTTGCTGGAGATTCCGAGGGTGTTTTTAAAATATTCTTGGGCCTGGGCATTTATGTTTGTGGCACCAACCCTCTGGAATTCTCTACCCCATTGGATTAGGGAGTGCATGACTTGGGGGGTTAACAAGCATTAAAGATGTATTTAGGAACAGGGCTTATGGTGTTGAGGATGATGGACTCTAACTGTATTGCATGTTTTTACTGTGATTGCAGCATTGGTTTTAAATTGTTTTAACTGTGTACTGCGACCTTGACATTTGAAAGGCGCATTAAAAATAAAGTTTAATATTATTATTACCTTTGGTCTCTTTCCAAGGGGTCTTCCAATATCGACCAGCAAACTTTCAGCCATCTCTGCTACGAGGCGTGGCCTGTCAGCAGACAGTTGCACAGGAGAAGGTGGTCTGGTGCTTCTTTAAAGCCCTTGACTATATTTCCCTCTGGTGAGTGAACCACCACCACCACCACCGTGGGACCTACTGCTAGTACTGGCATGGCTCATGGGCAAGCCATTTGAACTGATGCACAGGTGTGAAATGTCACATCTGTCATGGAAGACAACCTTCTTGGTGGTCATCACATCAGCCAGAAGGACTGGAGAGCTACAGGTGCTCTCTGTCGAGTCTCCTTACTTGGTCTTCCACAGGGACAAGGTTGTCCTGTGCCCCTACCCAAAATTCCTTCCAAAGGTGGTATAGGAGTTTCACCTCAACCAAGTGTTGACTCTGCTGGTGTACTACCCTAATTACACTTTGGAGGCTGAGTACAGGTGCCATACTTTGGACCGGAGACAGGCACTCTCTTATTATAAGAGCGGACAGCTGAAGTTCAGGGAGAAGTTCATCAGCTGTTTGTCATATACGCTGAAGTTGCATCTGGCAGACTGGCAGTGAAGTGGATGACTGGCAGATAGATTACATCATGCATTGATCTTTGCTATAGATTGGTGGGTCGGGAGCCTCCTGTAGGGCTAAGGGCTCATTCCACCTGCCATACTGCTGCATCAGTGGCTGCTTCCAAGGACATCCCTATGCAAGACATCTGCAGAGCTGCTACCTGGAAGTCGGCAAACACCTTCATTTCCCACTACCACAATGACCTTGAGTCACACCAGGATGCTGGTTTTGGTGCATTAGTTCTCCAGTCTCTGTTCCCTAAGTAGGGGGTATGCACCTTGCCTCCTTCCTCCTGGAGAACTGCTAGGAGTCTGCCAACAAGTGTGGATAGAACAACATATCCATGATACTAGAAAAACAGGTTACTTGCCTGTAACAGTAGTTCTAGGAGTGGTATATGTTCATCCACATGAACCCCCCGACCTCCCCAACTTCAACGCACAACCCTCTGCTTCCAGCGGGCAAGATCTGGCATCAAGGGGTGGTGCTGAGGGATATACCACCTGGGTGGGTGGTAGGAGCCAGCTTAAAGACCTTACGGCAAGAGAAAGGACATGCCAACAAGTGTGGATGAACAGCATACACCACTCCTAGAACTACTGCTACAGGTGTGTAACCTGTTTTTATCAGAGTTAGTAGGGACCGGGGGACCCAAACTGGTCTTGAATATATTGTTCCAAGGCTGCAATAATGTTTTTGTGTCCTGTCACAATCTGGCCTGTGAAGTTTTTTAACCAGGTCATATGTCTATGGGCAACTCTGGCTTTACAGCCTTCAAAGGGGTTGGTCAAGTAACTCTTCCCCTGGGTATTGAATCTGTGTTTTGCCTCCGATGATTTCTGCCTGTTATACTGGTAATACTCCATCTCTTTCTTAATTTCTGAAATTGGAACTGAAAGATCCTGCCCCATAGAAACTTGTAAAGAAAGAATCCAATCAAATTCAGTCTGTAAGGAGAGAGATTTACATTGGGCATGCCGCCTCCTTCTACCTTCAGCAAGAAAAAAATCCTTAAAACATACTTTGCTATCCTCCCACCAAAACATTTGGAGTCATTAAGGTCAAATACAGACTTCCTAGCTAAAATGACCAAATGTAGGATTTTCAAAACAGATGGGTCTGTCAGAAAATCTGCATTCAGTCTCCAGACCCCGGGACCAATGGCTCAATCCACAGTACTAGAGACCACTGCTTTGATAAGAGCATGGTCTGAAGTCTCAACAGGAATACTCTTCACCCCAACAATAGGGAGGTGATAAGGAAAGGAATAAGGAATCAGTCCTAGTGGACAGGCGACCTTTAAAGAAAGTATGTTTGGGAACATGAACTTTCTCCAAATGAGCATCCCTTAAGCTCAACTGAGCCAATAAGGAAAGCAGGAGTTTTATCACAATAGTCCTTTTTAGAATGAGTGATTTTATCAGACAGGAGCAAGCTAACGTTAAAGTCTCCCCTGAATATTAAGTGTTTAGATGTAAACATATAGGGCTGCATACTTTTCAATAAATCAGTCCGCAATACTTTAGTCTGGGGGCATAATGGTGGTAATTCAAGAACCCTACTTTTGAGAACTAATGTCAATCCTCATTGCTCTGCCAGGACAGACATCAGTCAGTTTTACAACCTATACCTCAGGATTCGTGGAGCAAAATCCCAACCCAGAACACTGATCTTCCTGCATAGACCAGACAAAGGCCCCTCTGGTCCAACCTGCCGTTGCTTTATGGATGGTGTCATTAGAATGTAAACAAGTATCCTGTAAGAGAAAAATAGCATAGGGAAAAATGTTGCAACATGGCAAAGGTGGTCAGTCTCTTAACAACTGATTTAATACTGTTTACATTCACACAGGCAACCGACAAGGAGGCCATAAATAGTAAGAAAGTCAGAGAGAAGATTCTCATTGGGATCTAATGACCCGCTGCTGAAGTGGGACAGTCACCTCCGAAGGGCTCGGGTCTTCTGATTTGGAAAGAAAGTCCTTCTGTGAAGAAGTTCCTGAAATATTAGATCTCTCATCATCCAGTGCATCTCTTCCCCCGCCACCACGATGTTAACGTGGTGTATCGATTCTCTAAAGGGACAAAGTCCACCAGTTCCTTTTTCTTCTTGACCACATTCTTCCCTCTCTTGCCCTTCCCACAAGCTGGAAAACCTCGGGGGGGGGGGGGTGTCATGTCCCACAATGGAGTAGCAAGTTCCATTTGTGTAGCTGGGGCTGCAGTGGCAGAAATGTCGGAGACGACAACTGAGGGTTCGGACACTGGTAAGGAAGAATTCAGAGTCTCAGCAACCACCTCTGGTTCCCTGGTAGAAAAAGCAGGAGGGGAACCAGCTGACCAGAAGTTGTTCTTTAGGGTTTCATGGCAGTGTGGATATAAAAATCCTGCTCCATGGGACTTCCAGTCTGCAACTTGAATGCTATGGCAGCCTGAATCAACAACTCTCGTTACCCTTGCAGATAAACCCCGAAAAATACCTCAAAGCAACTAGAAATCATTCAACAATCAAGATACAGAAGGGGAAATACAATATTGAGTTCTGGATGGCAGTTTGACTGGAAAGAAATCAGCCTAAAAATGAAGACCCGCAAACCTCGCTTGCTGAAATCTCCAACTGAGCAGTCACAGGCTTCTGCTGACGTAACGGGCTGCACATAAACAATTACCACTCCCCCCCAAAAAAAGCAAACAAAGCTAAAAAGGTAAAACTCGATATCATCTACAAGGAGCTGTTATTGTTCAGAACAGAAATTAAACAGATCTGTGCAGAGCTCCATAAAGATGTGGCATTGGAACAACAAGCCGATGACTCTGAGAGGCAAATTACAGTGGTGGAGATCAGAATCGATGGTATGGAAGAAAAGATTATAGCACTACAGGATCAGCAGGACCGTATGCAAGCCTGACAAGAGGATGCTGAAAATAGGGCAAGATGAAAACATATCCACATTTATTGTATCCCAGAAGGATTGGAAGGTTCAGACATCTGAGAGTTTGCAATCACCTTACTCCGTACGGCCCTTGATTTGCCAGCTGAATTAGTGCTAGTCCAAGGAAGTCGAGAAAGAGAGCAGCGCAAATGCTATCGAGGGGGTGCTCAAACAGGAGGTAGCTAGCCTCAGACATCCGACAACAAAGCAAAAAGTGAGCACTCCAAAATGGAAAAAGAAATGATCAAAGCACAGTTCAATGCTGAATAGCGTTTTATTTCAGGTACAAAAGAATCAGACCAGGTACCCCTGCGCTTCGGTGTTTGAGTATTCTTAAGGGGGGTATGGCTAGTAGAGCAGTCTTAAATTTATACTGCTTCATGATATCATAAGTCTGTGACACAAATAGTAGCTGATACAAAAACAGTGATGATACAAAGGCAAAACAGAAAAAATATGTAAATGGATATATAGAAAAATGAACTTTATACAAAGTTTCTATACAAAATAAATTTCCAAGTTTTTAAATATTGCAATGTACACTCATTTACTAACTTCTATATAGTAGGTTCTGATTTTTATACATCAATTTCTTTTTAATAACCTAATCAATTAGTACCTACTAGGGGAGAATTTACAGATACATCTGCAAAGTATTTAATTCTAATTTATGGCACTCAGATATCATTTGATGCAAGGCCCCCAAGAGAGACAGAGCAAGGGGCAATTAATCCTAAAAGAGAAAAAAGCAAGTGTAGAGAATAGAGGACAAAAAGAGAGGTAATTTTTGTGATCACCCTGAAACTGCTTCCATCCTTAAAATGGGAAAAGGACACCTCTTTTTAGGTGGAGATCTACAGGCATACAATCTCCAGTATTCTTAAAAAGAGAGAAGGAAATAAATTGAGTCCAGTTATGGCAAAACATGTACATATTAATTTTTTCTAGCTTTCAGAAACGGTTTTAGATCCCATTGATCGTTTAGTCCATTTGGTTTAACAGTCCTGAGTTTGTAAATCCATTTGCTTTCTCATTTGAGGAGTTCATTTACTCTATCACCCCCATATCTAAGTGGTGGTTGCCAATCTGTTCCATGAATCTCAAACACTTTGGATCTGAATTATGTCTGTGAGAAATGTAAACCAACAGGCGTGTCAGTTCTGACATTGATTATATTTCTCACATGCTCCTGTATTCTCTGCTTCTGGGCTCTTGTGGTTTGTCCTATGTACATAAGATCACATTCACACCTCAGTGTGTAAATCACAAAGGTGGTGTCACAATTTATAAAATCCCTGACATTGTACATAAATCCTGTGGAAGGGTGTGCAAGTTCAGACCCTGGTTTACAATAACTGCATAGATTACATCTTTGGCACTTAAAATTCCCTTTTGGTTTTGTGCCCAGCCACATACTTTTCACTGGTTGTATCAATCTACTGTGTACCAGTTTTTCTTTCAAGTTCTGTTCTCCGGAAAAGGTAATGCATAGTTTAATACCGACTGCATTACCTAAGTGTGTATCTGAGTGTAACAGGTGCCAATTGTTGTGTATAATGTTGCCAATTTTCCCTGACCAGTTGTTAAATTCAGTGACAAAAGTGACAGAATGACTGTTAGATGGAGGGTCTTCTGTCTTTTTTAGTGTGTTCTCTCTTCTTGGCATAAGCCCTGCTTATGGCCTGTGTAAGTAATTCATCCTTGTATCCTCTAGTGACAAATCTCTCTCTCAGTTCCCCTGCTTGTGTGAAAAAATCTGTATCCTTTGAACAGTTTCTGCATGAATGCAGGAACTTCCCATAGGGAATTAACTCTTTAAGGTTCTTGGGGTGTGCACTATCTGCCCTGAGTAGGTTACTGGTGGCTGTGGGTTTCCTGAAGCATTTAGTTACTACACTTCCATTTGGGTCGGAGGGTCTCTTTACTATGAGATCCAGAAAGTCCATACTATCTGGATCAGTCCTGTGGGTGAATTTCATGTTGATTTCATTACTGTTCAGCCATTTTACAAAATGGTCTGCTTGTGTCCTGTCACCATCCCACACACATGAAATATCATCGATAAAACGTGTCCAGAATGCAGTCTTACCCAGGAATGGGTTAGAATCCTGAAACACTGTTAGTTCTTCCCACTTCCCTAAAAATAAGTTGGCATAGGATGGTGCCATAGAGGCACTCATAGCCGTGCCACAGACTTGTCGATAATTCTCTCCTAAGAATTCAAAGTGATTATGAGTGAGAATAAACTGAATCACTGATAAGAAAAAGTCTACTGGGATGTCATTTGTGTCGGTCTCCCTTTCCAAATAAAATTTACAAGCACTGATTCCCTGTTCATGCTTTGTGTGGGTGTACAGTAATTCTGCGTCTGTTGTCACCCAAATAATTTTTTCTGTCCACTCGAAGTTCTATAGTTTAGTGATAACATGTGTTATGTCTTTGGTATATGACTCCAGTTTCACAACTTCTTGTTGTAAAAAGAAATCTACAAAGCATCCAACTTTCTCTCTTACTGACCCAATAGATGAAATGATTGGTCTCCTTGGGGGTCCCTTATGTATTTTAGGCAATATATAACATGGGACTATAGGGTTCTCGCTCCACATGAATTTAAGTTCCCTCTCACTTATGTCTCCTCTAGACACAGCTTCCTGTAGTAAATGATGCAATTCTATTCTGAATTGACCCATAGGGTTCTGTTTTAATTTTTCATAATTAGAAGCATCATTAAGCATTTTTTCCACTATGTTTATGTAGTGCTCTCTATCCAGGATTACGATGTTCCGACCCTTATCTGCAGGTTTTATCACTATCTCTACTTCTGATTCAAGTTCCTGTAATGTTTTTTCTTCATTCATAGTTAAATTCCTATTTCTAGGTTGTCCTGTCCTCTGTATTAATTCCTCTACTTCTTTCAAAACAACACTCTTAAAGGTTGAAATTGAAGGGTTAAATAAGCTGGGTATAAATTCAGAAACGGGGGGGGGGGGGAATAACATTTTTCTTTGTTGCCTGACATCACAGTGAATACTTACAACAGTGGGACTAGAACCTGAGGGCCTCGGGGAAATCCCTTTCTATCTCATTAATAATATAGTCAGTGTCCTCATCTCGTCCCAGTGCTTCATTGTGCAAATCTAAGGGATCATCAAAAAGTTCCCTGGTGGCCAGCCCGGTGGTGCTGAGGGTTGAAGTGCTGGACGCCACACCTTGCACCACACTGGTGACCTGGGTTCGGGAACGAGTCCGGGTTGCTGTGAGTCGGCAGGGGAGGGAGAGGATTGAGAATCCGGAGGACAGCTCTCCTCTCCTGGGGAGGGAAATGAGGTCCCAGTTCAGTGCTCTGCTGATCTCTGGCGGAGGCTGGAGATACAGCAGGCACTGAGGAGTAGAAAGAGGAGTGGGGGAGTGGCAGACATCGGATACACCTTGACATCAGGACACCAGCCACTCCCCAGAGGAAATGGAGAAAATGCCTCTCTGCTCTGGCAGAGATGGAGCACCGGAGCTTGCCCCTGATGTGCGGCCACCCACTTGTCATCCTCCTGACCGATGCTACTGCTGTGTCAGGGCGTTGGGTCCTGCCCCGTCCCCACCCGGGGGGTATAACCGAGGCTGCATGGGTGATGGAGGATGGCCAGGTAGGGTGTGTGCTGTGGGGGATGACTCCATGTGCTCCTGAGGAAGACCTGAGCCGAAGGGGTGAGAAAGAGGCATAAATAGTAAAAAACCAAAAAACAAAAAAACAGTTCCCTGGTATCTTGATCAATCATATTCTCTGTGAAGCCCATAGTGTTTGATGTATCCTGCTCCTGGTCTCTCTGAAAAAATGCCTTGAGTTTTAATTTGCGAAACAGTTTATACAAGTCCACCTGTACTTGTAATAGGTTCAGTGGGGGTGTTGGAATGAAAGAAAGTCCGTGTTTCTGTACTTTTATTTGAGCTTAAGATAGCTCTTTCTTCAATATATTAATTACATGGAGCTCTGGCCCCTGCCCCTCCCTTGTCCTCTGGTCTTCCGTTTGTCTTGTGGAGTGTTTGCCTCCTCTTGTGCCTCTCCTGGTTCTCCTGTGCCTTCTTCTGCAGTCTTTCCTTTGTCTGAAAAGGGACTCCGGTCCCCGTTTCTATTATTTCCATCATCTCGTTCTTCAAGGCGTACTCTAGACCTGCTTCTCCTTCTGCCTTGATTGTTCCCCTTTCTTTTCCAAATCAGGATTCTCTCATTGTCAAAATCCTCCTGATCTCTTACCAGTTTCTTCTGTTTCTTGGCTACCAGCTCATTCACATATCTCATAAGTTTCTCTTTCATGCATGTATTGTGCTCTTTAAAGGCCTGTGCCGTGTCCTTGAATGCTAATACTTCTTTCTTGGCTATGTCTATCTCTGCACTTAATTCATCGTGCTTGCGTATGTCAGCCTTAATTAGCAGTTCTATAAATATTTTAGAGCACAATAAAGCTGCTGCCCACTCTTCCTTGAAGGGGAATGTTTCAAAACCAGAAGAGGGTATAATAACAATTCTAAATCCATGTGAAGCTTGTCCCTTACTGAGGTAGTGTTCCAAAGTTGTTAAATAATAAGTTATGTGAAGCTTCTTCCTGAGCAGTCTCTCTAGTTTATCAAAAGCTGTTTTAACGTCACCTGGTATAGAGTCCTTGTCCTCATTTACTCTGTGTCTCAGAGGCCTGACATCTCAGTAGACTTTCTCTTATCAGCGATTGTTTATTCTCACCCATAATCACTTCGAATTCTTAGAGAATTATCGGCAGGTTTGTGGCACGGCTATGGGTGCCTCTATGCCACCATCCTATGCCAACTTATTTTTAGGGAAGTGGGAAGAACTAACAATGTTTCAGAATTCTAACCCATTCCTGGGTAAGATTGCATTCTGGGCATGTTTTATCAATGATATTTTATGTGTGTGGGATGGTGACGTGACACAGGCAGACCATTTTGTAAAATGGCTGAACAGTAATGAAATCAACATGAAATTCGCCCACGGGACTGATCCAGATAGTATGGACTTTCTGGATCTCATAGTAAAGAGAGACCCTCTGACCCAAATGGAAGAGTAGTCACTAAATGCTTCAAGAAACCCACAGTCACCAATAACCTACTCAGGGCAAATAGTGCACACCCCAAGAACCTTAGAGTCCATTCCCTATGGGCAGTTCCTGCATTTATGCAGAAACTGTTTAGAGGATACAGATTTTTTCTCACAAGCAGGGGAACTGAGAGAGATTTGTCACTAGAGGATGCAAGGATGAATTACTTACACAGGCCATGAGCAGGGCTTATGTCAACAAAGGAGTGGACACTAAAAAAGACAGAAGATCCTCCATCTAACAGTCATCCTGTCACTGAATTTAACAACTAGTCAGGGCAGATTGGCAACATTATAGACAAAAAGTTGCACCTGTTACACTCAGACACACACTTAGGTAATGCACTAAGTATTAAACCACGCATTACCTTTTCCAGAGAACAGAACTTGAAAGAAAAATTGGTACACAGTAGATTGATACAACCAGTGAAATGTATGTGGCTGGGTACAAAACCAAAAGGGAACTTTAAGTGCCAAAGGTGTAATATATGTAGTTATTGTAAACTAGGGTCTGAATTGGCACACCCCTCCACACGACTTAAGTACAATGTCAGGGATTTTATAAATTGTGACACCACCTTTGTGAATTACACACTTTGTTGTGAATGTGATCTTTCATACATAGGATGAACCACAAGAGCCCTGAAGCAGAGAATACAGGAGCATGTGAGAAATATAATCAGTGTCAGAACTGACACGCCTGTTGGTTTACATTTCTCACAGACATAATTCAGATCCAAAGTGTTTGAGATTCATAGGACTAGATTAGCAACCACCACTTAGATATGGGGGTGATGGAGTAAATGAACTCCTCAAACGAGAAAGAAAATGGATTTACAAACTCGGGACTGTTAAACCAAATGGACTAAATGATCAATGGGATCTAAAACCATTTCTGAAAGATAGAAACAAATGAATATGTACTTGTTTTTTTGCCATAACTGGACTTAATATATGTCTTTCTTTTTCCCCCCTCTCTTTTTAGGGATACTGAAGATTATATGCCTGTAGATCCCCACCTGAAAGGAGGTGTCATTTTCCCATTTTAAGGATGGAAGCAGTTTCAGGGTGATCACAAAAATGACCTCTCTTTTTGTCCTATATTCTCTACACCTGCCTTTCTCTCTTTTAGGATTAATTGCCCTCTTGCTCTGTCTCTATCAGGGAAGGGGGGGCTTCCATCAAATATTTGAGTGCCATAAATAAGAATTAAATCCTTTGCAGATGTATCTATACATTCTCCTCTAGTAGGTACTAACTGATTAGGTTCTTACAAGAAATTAATGGATAAAATCAGCACCTACTATATAGGAATTAATATAGGAGTTAGTAAATGAATGTACATCACAATATTTAAAAACGTTGAAATTTATTTTGTATAGAAACCTTGTATAAAGTCCTTTTTTCTATATATCCATTTACATATTTTTTCCTTTTTTGCCTTTGAATCATCACTGTTTTTGTATGAGTTACTATTTGTGTCATGGACTTAAGATGTCATGAAGCAGTATAAATGTAAGACTGTTTGTTCTATTAGATATACCCCCTTAAGAAGGCTTGAATGCCGAAGGGCAGGGGTACCTGATCAGATTCTTTTGTACCTGAATTAAAACGCTATTCAGCATTGAACTGGGGTTTGTTACTCATTTGTCTTTCTGTTTTGGAGTGCTCACTTTTTGCTTTGTTGACTTAGCGCTAGACATGGAGAGAGTACATCGTGCCTTAAGCCCTAAACCAACTGCAGTAGATGCCTGCCCATGATCGAGAATTGCCAGATTTTTGAGCTTTGCAATAAAAGAAAAAGTACTACACTCAGTCTGGCACCATCAGAACGTTTTCTATGGCCAAACAAGAATCTACCGAGAGAACGACTATGCTCCAGACACTATGAAGCATTGTAGAGCATATGCAGACATTCTCCCAGTGTTGAAATCCAAGGGACATAAATTTCTAACGCCTTACCCTGCTCATTTGATCGTGCAGCTGCCAGAGGGTCATAGGGAATTTGAATTGGCGGAAGAAGCACGTACCAAGCTCAGCAAGACGGGCCTGCAGTGTCCAGCACATCCACAGAACCGCGCCACTCAGCCACCACAACCTCCCAGATGGCAAACCATCTCCCCAAGCGAAGCAAAGAGCACATGGAACAGCAGTCACCCCAATTGTGACACATTGAGCCTCTTTTCAAAGGTCTACAAGAGGGAAATCCTGAGGGAAAAACTGCCTAAAATGTTTTTGTCCAATTCTACTACATTTGAAGCTCTCTAATACCGAGGGCACACTTTCCCAGGACCTGCCCTGAGGCACATCTCTACTTTGGCCTCTGCTGGAATACAGCAGGCGTACTATCCTATTGCACGTTAGATCTCTTAACTGATGACAACACCAGAGGCTCAGATGAGTACTGAACTTTTTTTTGTATGAATAGAGAACATATTACAGAGCTTCTCCACCTTTTTTTTTTCTTCCATTTTGTCTTTCGTTGTTTAAGTACAAGCTCAGTGATTAAGCAGCAGGAGCTGAATCTGACTCAAAATGTAATTATAAAACAGCAATAAGACTACACCGAGCTGGAGGAAATTAAAAAAAAAAAAAAAGAAGGGACAAGAATACTCTCCCTTAACATCAACGGGTTAACTAACCCGATCAAAAGATTGAGGGTAAGACAGTATTTAAAGACAAAATTCGGTCTTGATATACCTGCAGGAGACGCATTTGTCCCTGGAGGAACATGCTAAATTAGCATGCGGGGGAAGATATCAAATACATGCAGCCTCATACAAAAAAGGTAGGCGATGGGGAGTTGCAATAATGATCCCAACCTCTACTTCATTTATCCTACAACAGGAATATGTTGATGCCTCAGGCTGATATGTGATACTGACAGGATTACAGGAAGGAAAAACAGTTATTTTAGCGAATGTGTATCCCCCCCCCCCCGAAACTCAGAACTTTTTTCAACAAACTTATAGATTGATTCAAGGGTGTCTGATAATAGGTGGGGACATTAACCTAACACTGTCACCTCAGTCAGACACAACAAAAAATACACAACACTGCCTAACACCAACCCAGAAATTGTTTAAAACACAGATTCTCTGGGTTTGACAGATATCTGGAGATTCTGTTTCCGGACTGCTAGAGCTTATACATATTACTCCCCTCTGTTTCACACACAGGCCAGGCTTGACTCCTTTTTTTTATCTCTCAAGAACATACACATTTAGTTCAAGATATTTCTACATTACCTTGTTTTCTGTCAGACCACCCCCCCCCCCTTTATTGAAGCTGGACATGGGTACCCTCCAAAGAACTCAATCTAGCATTTGAATTTGTCACTTTTAGTGATTCTGCATTTAAAGCCCTAATTAATAAAAAAAAAAACACCACAGATACTGCAAGAGAATTCCTCCACAGACACCTCTTCTGTGATGATATAGGACACATTAAACGCAGTGATACGAGGAGAGATGATTGGTCATTCCTCATATAAAAGAAGGCGGGGGAAATTCGACAGGTAGAAGTGGAAAAGGAACTAAAAACACTTCAACAGATTAAGACCTCACCTACCCCTCAGGAGCAAAATTGAATCAGTCAACTAAAGGCCAAAATCCAAAAGATCTTGGATGAAAAAATCCATCAGGCACTATTCTATTTAAAAAATATATATACATTTTGAGGTTTCCGGTGATTTCACTGTGCTATGCGGTAGCTTTAACGACTCACTCCAGAACCCCTGAGAATAAAAGTAGTATTTTTACATATTTTGAAATAACCTTTATGATTGGGTCGACGTTTGTTCAACCCGACATCAAATGGTGACCAGAAATAAGTCACGACTGGGTGCGGGGAGTGGATTAAAGCAACAGAATTTGAATTTGCACCCAAGGGGGCAAAGCAAGGAGATGCTACCTACCAGGCCACCAGAGGCAGCGTTGCCAGAGTATGAAAGTGGGTCTGAGGAAGACATCACTATTATCTCGAGGCAGCTTTGCTGCAAGCTTAGACGCATGACTCGCACTTTGGGTGTGATCAGAGGGTAGGTGGCAGATAAATCTGAAATAGAACAGCAAGACAAAAGACTGCAATCAGTGGAAGAGCATAAGACCCAATACTCTAATACCTTCTGACCTCCATAATGGTGCAGTTCTAAAGCTGCACGATAGGTCACAATTCCTTCTCAACAAGATAGAGGATCTTGAAAATAGATCCCGCCGGATAAACATCAGGCTGCACGGGCTCCTAGAGCAAACGGAAACTGGAAATACAGCCAAATTCATAGAAAGTCTATTGAAAGAGGTACTAAACCTAGACAAGGACTTGGCACTGAATATTATCAGAGCCCACCGGGCCCTAATAGCCCCCCAAAAGACCCCAAGGCCAGACCCTGCTCCCTCATAGTGGCTTTCCTGGACTACCGCAGTAAAGAAATTATCCTCTGAAAGGCCTGATCTATGAAAGAAATAATCTTAGGAGAGACAAAACTCTTCATCGAACCTGGCTATGCTCCTTCTACTATGGCCAGAAGAAAAATTTGGTTCCCAGTAGTAAAAATCCTCAGAAGCAAAGGCCTGATGGCATGCGTGGATTTTCCTGCAAAGTTCCGAATCCAGTCAGATGGGGGTGAAGCTATTTGAGACAGTCCCTGAGGCTAAAAAATACCTTGCTTCCTTAGACATTCAAGTTGATGAGCTGATCAAGCCCTTGCTAATAAAAGATTTGGACAAACAGCATTGGCAACAGACAGGGAGCGTGGCGGGTCACAGAAGGAAAGCTGCATGTTGAGTCGCAGACCCAGATCAAAATCCCTGGTCAGAAATGCAGAAGATGGCCCATTTAAACAGGAACAGCTTAAAGGGCACTTTTAGTGCACTGCAAACATATTCAGACTGAGAAAAGTCCTGCGATTCAGGGGAAGAATGTGAGCAGTCTGATCGTAACTCTCACACCTGATTGCGTATCTTAGACGGTCAGAGAAGTTTGATGTTTGGTGGTAACTCCACTTACTTGCATGTAGTAATCTGGTGGGAGATTTCTCCGAGATCACCTGAGCTCCTATGACTAGCTTTAGACTACAAGAACTTCATTCTGTCAATAGTTAAAACTTTAGAGTATTTCATGACTGAAATAGTTATCCACATAGAGAGATGGTTAATATGCCCGAAAGGAGACTACTTTGGGGTCAGGTTCCTCTTAGAGTTCTCCGAAGTCATGGGCAGTATTTTGATATACAGGGGATGATTCTCCGGGGGGGGGGGATGCTACATGGCACGAGTGACACCACAGGTGCATGTGCCTGACCCATTTGGGTTCAGTCTACGCTGGGGTGAGGGGTACAGCCTTTCACTACCCATCATCACTCACCATCGAGGTATGATGGGAATACTGTGGCATCCCTGAAGCATTACTTTGGGGTGGTGAAGGTTCCCCCAAATAATACCCTTCAACTGTTTCACTGGTTTATTGTTGAATGTTGGTTAAGTAGTTACTTGTTAGTAGAGGAGAGACCTCAACCTTTAACCTCCCTCACAATGTTGGCTGCATATACCCCCTTTTCAGTTGTTTCCCCAGATTCTATAAATGGGAGATGCTGGTTCCTGAGTGCTATCAGGGCCAAACAGAAGCAGCCTGGTCTGTCATGCAACAATGGGTGAGTAATTTTATAACCAGAGGGGTTGTAATACAACTGAAGTTGCTTGATTTCTGTGCTAGACACATAGGATTTGGAAGGATATTTGTGCAATATTTTGGAAGTGTCCTGCTGGCTAAGCAGTGAGTTTATCCCTGGTTTCAGATAAAGGGTTTGTGTGTGTATTAGAAGCAGACATAGCAAGTTGTCTTCACTGAAAGGCCTGCTTACATCACAGGTGTCACTAGTCTGTAATAGGAGGCAGTATGGTGCAGTGGGTTAAGGCTCT
Source organism: Neoceratodus forsteri (assembly GCA_016271365.2). Classification (NCBI taxonomy): domain Eukaryota; kingdom Metazoa; phylum Chordata; order Ceratodontiformes; family Ceratodontidae; genus Neoceratodus; species Neoceratodus forsteri. Next base: position 496,826,753 of record JADMNL010000022.1, read on the forward strand.
GAGCTGCAAATCTGGAGACCTGGGTTTGAATCCCACAGCCCCCTAGGTGCATACTGTGTGACCCTGAGCAAGTCACTTAACTTCCTTGTGCTCCTAGGTTGCACCTGCAAACAAGCTTTCAGCTTAGTGTGTCTCACCTGGTAAAATAATTGGTAGTCAATCAATTGATTCTGGGTGGGGCTTGTATCACTGTTCTGTTTAGGCATACTACACAGAGTAAAGTCAGTCAGAGGACCTGCCTGTTCCTTTTGGAAGCTGAGAAATTGGCTATACTGCAGAGAACAAACTAGAACGCATTTGAGGAACTGGTAACTTGGTAAAACATAATATTGTAGGGGACTAGGAAGGTAAGCTACACTTTCTACAGAAAGTTTCATTATTTTCTTATTGGCATTAAGAATTGCAGGATTCCATTAAAGTGTAGTAATTTTATAACCAGAGGGTTGTAATACAACTGAAGTTGCTTGATTTCTGTGCTAGACACATAGGATTTGGAAGGATATTTGTGCAATATTTTGGAAGTGTCCTGCTGGCTGAACAGTGAGTTTGTTTTTATCCCTGGACTCAGTAGAGTGGTTTGTGTAGGAGCAGTGGTCTAGTACATTGTGGTGTTGGTTGACTTACTATAAAGGGCAGTACTCACCAGGGTGGTGGAGCAGTGGTGTAATTGATTGTTTCTAACAGTCACCAGTGGTTGTGGCATTTCCTTTATAGCCAAGGTTCTGACATCACTTCCTCAACAGGTCATGGAGCAGAACTGTCATATTCTTAATTACCCAGCACAGTGCATAAAGCGTAAGTATACACACAAAAAAAAAAAAAAATTTGTATATTATAAGGAAGAGGGACATGTGGGGACTGGTGCAATGCACTGGCTGTGGGGCAGCAATTTTCTGGGAAACATTCTGGAACCTACATTGCTGCCCTCTTTGCAGGCAACTGTCAGCTCTGAGGGAGGAGGTTGCCCACCTCCAGGCTGAACTGGCAAGGACTAAGGAGGACTCCCCCACCCAAAGAGCACCAGTTCCACAACCACTGCCTCAGAGGTTGCCATGTGTGAAGAGCAGATGGACCACAGTAGATTCTGGGAGGGTGAGGGTGGTGGAACAGAGGCATAGCCCCCGAGTTGCACCTCTACACAAATCATATGTTGGTCTGGCAAATCAAGGTTCCTCTATGATGACACCTCATTGGAGACCAAGAAGAATGCTGGGACATCCACAAGGAGACCCACAAAAAGAGTGGCAAGGGACTACACAAGGGAAAGAAACAGCTTCTGATAGGGGACTCAATTGTTAGGGGTGTAGACCTGGGGAAGGGAGAGGAGAGGAGAGGGAAGTAAGGTGCCTGCCTGGTGCCATGGCTTGGAGGGACAGGAAGCGAATCCTCAGGATTGCAGAAGCAGCATCACAGGAGAGGAAACTAGATATCATTGTCCACCTCTGGACAAATGACCTAGCTAGGCATGTGATCAGTGCAGTGCAGGATGAATTTGTGAGTTGAGAGGGGCCTCAGACGGGTAGCAGCACAGTAACCTTCTCCAGAGGTGCTGCCAGTCCATAACAGGATGAGCTGAGGTACTGCACACCATGCTGTTTAATGAATGGCTGCAAACTGGTACAGAGCACAGGCTTTGGCTTCATTGGGGACTGGGGGTCCACCTGGAGAGATGAAGGTCTATACTGGCATGATGATCTGCATCTGTCCAGGAAGGGAAAACGATCCTAGGTGACAGGTTTAAAGGCTTCCTTGGCAAGCTTTTAAACTAGCCAAGGGGGGAGGTGCTGATAGGAAACAGGAAAGTTCAAGCCTCCCCCATAAGCATGGCAGGTAGTAGGGTAAACACTGAGGTACAGAGCTTGACAGAGGGCAGGACAGGAGTAATGGAAAAATGGACAAGGGCAATAAGAGCAGGGATGGGGTAAAAAGTATAAAGCCAACATTAAATGGAGGGCAAGAGTACCAATGCCCGTAGTCTGGGAAACAAGCTCCAGAGCTAGTATCCTGATGGAAGTGGAACACTTGGATATTGTGGCAGTCACAGAAACATGGTACACGGAGAAACATGACTGGGATGTCAACATACCAGGGTACACAATCTACAGAAGGGACAGGGAGGGTAAAAGAGGAGGTGGAGTAGCTCTCTACATAAGGGAAGGGATCAAAGTAACAGAACTAAAAGGTAAAGGGGGAGGACAAGAGGAACTCTGGGTCACATTGGAGACAGGGAATGGTATCACAATCCGCACAGGGGTTGTATACAGACCCCGTCTCAAGGGAGGAAATGGACAAGAAAATGATAGAGGCATTCTCAAAATGGCTGAAAAAGGAGATACTGTTGATGGGGACCTGAATATGCCAGATGTTAACTGGCAACATGGACTGCAGCCACATCCAAGAGCAGGGTCATTCCCGATGCCTACAGGAGCATGCCTTAGACAGCTAGTGATGGAACCCACTGGAGGAGCAATATTAGACCTGGTACTCTCAAATGGAGAGAGGATCACAAACTTAGAAGTCAGTAGACACTGGGAACAAGCGACCACTGCACAGTGTGCTTCTTCAATAAACACAACCATGGAGACAAGCCATACAAATACAAGGATACTGGACTTTGAAGGGCTGACTTTGGCAAAATGGGTGAATACCTGAGGAATGCATTAGCAAATGGCCAGAAAGGAGGGTGGAAGAACAATGGAGAAAATCAAAACTGCCATCATGGAGGCAACAAGCCTTTGTGTGAAACAAATAAAGAAAACAAAGCGGAATAAAAACCACTATGCTCTCAAAAAAGTGTCAGGAAGGTTAAGGAGAAAAAGGCTGCATTCAAAAAGTATAAGGAATCACAGACAGAGCACAACAGGGAACTGTATCAATTGAAGCAGAAAGAAGTGGGAAGGCAGTCAGAAAAGCAAAGGCCCAAACCGAGGAAAGGATAGCCAACTCAGTTAAGAAGGGGGATAAAACCTTTATAGGTACATTAGGGAACATAGAAAGGTTAAGGGAGGGATAGGGAAGATTAATAAAGGAGAGGGGAGGTGGGCAGAGGGAGACAGTGAAAGGGCAGAGTTAATGAATGAATACTTTTGCTCAGTATTCACAAAAGAAGAGGAGGAGGAGTTACCTAAACCAAACAGTAGAAGCACTCTGGGGTTGATACCAGTCCATTTAAAGAAGAAAGAGTACTGAAAGAACTTCTAAAACTCAAGGTGGACAAAGCAATGGGGCCTGACAGGATTCACCCTAGAATCCTAAAAGAGCTAAGGGAGGACCTAGTGACACCACTAACCACACTTTTTAACAAATCATGGGAAGATGGGGTGGTACCTAAGGACTGGAGGAGGGCAGATGTGATTCCCCTTCACAAAAGTGGGAGCAAGGCAGAAGCAAGAAACTACAGACCTGTTAGTTTGACCTCAGTGGTGGGGAAAATGATGGAATCACTTCTGAAAGAAAGAATTATTGAGTACCTAGAGGCCAGCGGGGCACTGGACCCGAAGCAGCATGGATTCACAGCAGGAAGGTCATGTCAGAAAATCTAATCGATTTCTTTGACTGGGTGACCAAAGTAATAGACCAGGGCGGGGCTGTGGATATGGCCTACCTAGACTTTAGCAAGGCATTTGACACAGTCTCCACAAAAGATTAATAATCAGGTTAGCCAGCCTGGGAGTGGGTCTCAGGGTGGTAGTCTGGTGAGAAACTGGCTGCACAACAGGACACAGAAGGTAATAGTGAATGGAACACATTCTGAAAGAAAGGGGGTTACTAGTGGAGTACCTCAGGGCTCAGATCTGAGTCCAGTCCTCTTAACGCCTTTATAGGTGACATTGCAGAGGGTCTGGAAGGAAGTATGCATCTTTATGGAGGACGCAAAGATCTGTAACAGAGTTGATACACAAGGGGAGTAGAAAGGATGAGAAGGGACTTGCAAGGTTGGAGGAATGGTCAGACATATGGCAACTTAGATTCAATGCAAAGAAGTGCAAAGTAATGCACCTGGGAAATAAAATCCAGGAGAAGAGTACACAAAGCAGGGGAGGTACCAACAACAACAATAATGGAAAGGGATCTGGGTGTAGTCATATCAGATGACCTAAAGGTGGTATGCAATGTGAGAAGTCAGTAGGGAAAGCCAGGGGATACTGGGATTCATAGGGAGGGCATCAAGCAGAAAAAGGGAAGTGGTTATCCCTCTGTACAGACAGTTGGTGAGACCCCATCTGGAGTACTGCGTGCAGTTTTGGAGACCTCATCTATGCAAGGACATAGACAGGATGGAAGCAGTCCAGAGGAGGGCAACTAAAATGGTGCAGGGTCTACATCAGAAACCATATGAAGAGAGACTGAGAGAGCTTAATATGTATACCCTTGATGAAAGGAGGGACTGGGGGACATGATAGAAACTTTTAAGTACCTCAAGGGAATCAACAAAGTCCAGGAGGGTAGCATCTTTCAGAAAAAGAGATGTGTAAGAACAAGGGGGCACAATTTAAAGTTAGAGGGGGGACGGCTCAGGGGTAATGTGAGGAAATTCTTTTTCATGGAGAGAGTGGTGGACGATGGAACCGCCTTCCTGGAGAGGTTGTGGGGTCTAAAACAGTGGAGGAATTCAAACATGCATGGGACAGACATAAGGCAATTATAGTGGGGGGTTGCAGGAAATAGGCTGTTGGTTAACTAGAATCTGCAGCTTATCCAGTAGGTAGGGAAATGGGCAGACTGGGTGGGCCAAGTGGTCCTTATCTGCCATCAAAGTCTATGTTTCTAAATATAGCATCTTACAATGTTCGGGGAATTAATAGCCCAATCAAAAGATCTCGGCTTTTACAGGAACTAGGGTAGATGGGTGTTCATGTTGCTCTGTTGCAAAAGGCACACCTTTCGGAAGGTGAACGTAAAAAATTGGCAGGTTGGTGAGGGAAGTCTGTGCCTCTCCTTACCAGGCCCACACTCACCATAGAGGGACGGCTACCTTAATTAATAAGACCTGCCCTATAAGAGTGGACTCAGTCCAGACAGACCCTGAGGGATGATATGTAGTAATCCAGGCAACATACCAGGGCTTCCCCTGCACCATTACCAGTATATATGCCCCTAATGAGGACAAAGAGGCTACCTTCTCTTTCCAGAAATTATTTACAGATGTTGTGAAAGTGAAAGTGACAGACCAACTCTGCATAATGGAGGGGGGGATTTCAATACTGTTCTGTCCCTGTCTCTTGATAGAAGCGGAGGGGGACAGAACACTAAGCTGGGCACAGCTGGATGGACTTAACTCTGTTCATGTCAGGCACTAGGGCTGTCTGATGTCACCTTTTTCTGACAGGCATGGATGCTACACTAGAATAGATTTTTTTTTCTTGTTCCGAAGGAATGGTTGCATACAGTAACTGCCTGCCAGATTCTTTCACACGCCCTTTCAGACCATGCCCCATTGAAATTAAAACTGGAGTTTTCCCCGTCCATTCGTAGTTCCCACTGGAGACTTAATGTGGGCCCTTTGAACAACCAGAAATTTAAGACCTGATTATATCCACCATTCAAAATTACCTGCAGGAGAATCCTGAAGGACAGACCACACATGCAGTCCTTTGGGATACTTTGAAGTTGGTCCTCAGGGGAACCATAATTAAATATGCAGCAGGGGAAAAACGGCGCAGGGAACAGAGGAGGTTGGAGCTGGAGGCAGAAATAGCAGACCTTGAATTCCAACACAAAATATCTCTTCAACAGTTTAATGCAACAATAACTCAATAACAAGAGAGCAGCCCTCGAGGCTCTCCTTCCCTTCCAGATCAAGGCAATGCACAGGAGGGTTAGACAGAATTACTATGAAAATGGCAACAGAACTAGGAAATTATTAGCTGCCAGCATGAGACAGCAACAAATAAACAGGTCAGTTTTACAACTTAGAGACCCCTCGGACGGGGCTCTTGTAGTGAGTCATCTGGAGACAATCTCCAACCAGTTTGCAGAGTATTATAAAACATTATACTCAGCAGACACTACCCCTACCTTTGATTCTAAAGTTTCCCCCTTTTTTCAAGATTTGAGTTTAAGGCAACTCTCTCACAATCAGAGGCAGACCAATTGGCTATGAGAATAACAGCAGGAGTTAATAACTCAGATATCCTCCCTGAAAAATGGAAAATCCCCAGGCCCAGATAGCTTCCTTCAGAATTTTTAAAACATTTGTCGATCCCTTGCTCCACTCTTTTGCTGCGGGTGTTTCAGGAGGTGTGTGGGGGGACACTCCAGTCTCATGGTAACTGGTACATACATTGGTACTACACAAAGAAGGAGGGAGGGACCCTTTGGAGTGTGGGTCCTACAGACGAATTTCCTTGCTCAATGTAGATCTGAAGCTATTCACTGGAATACTGGCAGCCAGAGTACAGAAATGCACAACCTCGGTGGTCCATGAGGACCAAACAGGTTTTATTTTAGGTAGACTCTTGCCTGACAACACAAGGAGACTGCTTAACATCATCTTGTCTCAGGAAAACATGGAACAGCTTCAATTAGCCATTTCCATGGATGCAGAAAAAGCATTTGATAGGGTTAATTGGATGTTTCTAAAAGCATCCTTGGAAAAATGAAATTCGGACCTAAATTTAGGCAAATTATTTCACAACTTTATAAGAACCCTAAAACCTTAGAGTAAATGGCATTAGCTCAGTGTTTTTCCCTTTATCTTGAGGAACCAGACAGGATTGCCTCCCCCTTTTATTTGCCTTGTCACTAAAGCCACTGGAATCAAAGTAAGACAGAGCCCTGGAATCCAGGGGGTAATGGCAGGGGCCTGAGCAAAAACTGCCGTTATACGCAGATGATTCTATTTTCTTTTTATCCTCCCCAGAAACCTCTGTGCCATTGCTTTGTCAACTGTTGCTCTCATTTGGAGAAATTTCAGGATACAAAATAAATTTCTCTAAATCTGAAGCTCTGGTCCTGAGCGGGACCATAACACAGGAATTTAGTGAGGTATTCCCCTTTAAGTGGGCACCAATATATCAACTTAGTTATTTAGGGATACAAATATCCACAGATTTACCCAGGTTATTCCATATTAATTATGGGAGAATGTTGAGAAGGATCTTGCCAGATGGCGACTTCTCCCACTGACTTTGATAGGTAAGATTACAGTTGTGAAAATGAATAGATTACCCAACATCCTTTTTCTGTTTCAATGTCTCCTGCTGAGACTCCCAACCTCATTTTGAAACAAACTTTCTAAGACAATTCAGAAATTTATATGACAAAACAAAACACCCAGGATAGCTAAACACCTTTTACATCTACCCAGAGTGAAGGGAGGGCTAGTCCTGCCTAATTTTTATTTGTATTACCTTGCAGCACAAATGGGCCCAGTGCTGTCATGGGCCAAACAGAGGATTTCATCTGGATGGTATGAGATGGAAAATGAGATGGCTGGGGGAGCCCTCTGTTCACCCTAACACTCACATCAGTGGAGGCAAGATATGCCAGACAGATCAAGAACAGGTGGGTGAGACACGGGTTATACTGTACATCCTCTCGAGAGTGAGAAAGATGACTGACACTCCAGAAGGAGTTGGTCCCTTGTCACTCATCAGACATGAATTACAATTTCCCTCCCCCCCCAACCCTAGACCAGGGATACACCAGATGGGAGACCCAGGGAATTATGCGGTTCAGTCAGTTTATAAAAAATGAAAGATGCATATCTTTCCAAAGGGTAAAGGCAAGTTTAACTGGGGGAACTCTGAATTTCTCAAATATATGCAGGTTCGTCATTTCATTCACTCATCAGATCATTTAACCCGCTTAACTAGGCCTTATTCTGGTTGGGAAAGTTTCCTATATGGAATGGTGACGATAGCTGCAAAGACCAGAAATATAGCTGCCTTGTGCCAGCTGCTATTAGAGACCAGAAAGGACTCACTAGATAAACAAAAATCTGCTTTGGAAAAAGAGGCAAACATACAAATTAGAGAAACTGATTGGAACCATAGATTAAGATTTGGATGGAAGGCTACTTCAGTTCCATTATGGAGGGAATTCTTTTGGAAAACCTTGGTAAGGTACTTTCATGTTCCTACCATTTTCAAAGCACTATGATGGCATGGGCTCCCAGGCCTGCTGGAGGAAGTGTGGAGGGGGGGGTTATTGGCATATCTTTGGGCCTGCCCTTAGCTGTCCTCATTCTGGAAAGGGCTACAATCAGCCTTACAGGGCATTACGGGCCTCCTTATGCCACTTCAGTTTGAAGAATGTATCTTAGGGATTCCCACAATGGTCCACCTAAAAGGAGACTCTTGTAAAGTAGGACTGATCTTACTGGTTGTGGGCTTAAAATGCATTACAGCTTGCTGGCTTAAGCCAGAACCACCCTTGGTACAGGACTGGATTAGGAGAGTGAAGGAGGTGGTGGTGTATATGGAGGCCTTAACAGCCAAATTGAGACTTAGTCAGGATTAACATACAGCAAGATGGCAGGGGTGGGAAATATGGCTATTAACACAGGGGCACTGAATATATACTTGATACCACATCTTGCCAACAACCCATTCTTTTTTGCCCTAGGTTTAGGTGAGAGCTGATATATATATATATATATATGTGTATATGTGTGTGTGTATATATATATATATATATATATATATATATATATATATATATATATATATATATATATATATATATATATATATATATATATATATATATATATATATATATATAAAAAAATGGCTTATCCATCAGGGCGGTTTAGCCTTTTTATGAACACCCACTCCATACAGAGACTCAATGAATTTGCCTAGCTTTGGAGCATTTCGGGGGGAGGGGAACAATACACACAGCCAAAAGTTGGAGCCTTGATTTGCTCCTTTGTTTTTTTACTTTTTGAACTTTCATTGATTTTTCTGATTCTCTTTTAGGATTTTATTCTTTAACCTAATAGCTGGGAAATGCACACTACAGCAGAGATTATTAAGTTTTAGATTACATCAGCCTCCCCACTGGGGGACTCATTAGTTGTTTTTCTGATTTGCATTTCCAGCTTGTGTAGGTGAAGTTAACTACAGCTTTATAATTGTCTATGGAATTCAAACTTACGTATTGGCCAGGAATATTATTGAGTTTTGAGACATCTTATTTACTGCTTTGCTTACCAATGTAAGATGCTATTTACTGTGGTAGCAGAATGCTAAATAAAGCAGAGTTTAAAAAAAATATATATAAATAAATTTGAAGGAGGTCCAAGAGGAGCCCATAATTTGGCCTGTAGAGTTAGAAAGCAAAAAGCCTCCTCTGCTGTCAAGCAGATCCATACAGCGGATGGACAGGGGATAGCCAATACCATCTAGAAATTTTAAACAGCTTCGAACAATACTATACCCAACTGTACCAAGCACCACCAGAACCTAAGGACGGGGAGGTGAAACAGTTTCTGACAGACATCACTTTCTCTACCCTCACCCCCCCAAGAACAGAATGAATTACTTCTCCCTATTAGACCAGGAGAAATTAAAACAGCTTTAGCAGATACTAAAACACAGAAATGTCCCGGTGGTCTGCCTTCTGAATAGTATAAAGCATTCTGAAAACAGCTAGCCCTCCCCATGATAGCAGCTTTTAGAGAGATACAGAATGGAGAGCCCCCCCCCCAGCATCATGGGCATATGTCACACTAATCCCAATCTTAAAACCGGGGAAAGACCCAAAAAATCCAATCTCTTATAGACCCATATCCATATTAAATATGGACTACAAAATCTGCATGTCCATCTGGGCTCGAAGATTAGAGAATATTCTCCCAGCTATAATTCACCCAGACCAGTCTGGTTTTAGTCGTACTCGTCAGATGGTGGATAATATCCACTGTACAATACACTTGATGGATCATTTAAATCAAAGACAAATACCATGAGCCCTGATCAGTTTAGATGCAGAGAAAGCATTTGATCGGGTGTTGTGGCCTTTCCTATGGATGATCCTGGAGAGCTTCGGCTTCCCAGAGGACTTTATTCAGGGAATGAAATCAATATACTCGTCTCCAAAGGCACAAATTAAAGTTAACAGCATTCTCTCTTACCCCATCCCCTTACAAGTGGCATAAGACGGGGTTGCCCCTTATGCCCACTTCTTTTTTTCATTATACATCGAACCACTCACAGTTGCAATTAGGCTCAAGATATACAGGGTAGAAGGCATACCATTAGGGGGACGTATGTATAAGTTATCGTTATATGCAGATGACGTTCTGCTCACTTTACTAAACCCTGAACAGTTGGTCCTCGCTCTTTTGTGCACATTAAACTTTTATGAAGATCTATCTGGATATGTAATAAATGTGCAGAAATCGGAGATACTCACTCTAAATTTTATCCTTTCAAAAGCCCTGAAGAAATTATTCCCATCCAGATGGAATTGTACTAAAATAAAAATATTTGGGAGTGTTCGTACCTAAGAATTTTACATTTAGAACTAATAAATTATGAACCCCTATCTCACGCAATAGAAACAGAGCTTAATACCTGGGCACATCCTTATTTATCATTTTACTCTAGAATAGACACTATCTGAATGATGATACTTCTGAAGCTATTGTATTTATTTAAAACCCTCCCCATATTTCCATCCCATTACACTCATGTCATGGAATAGAATATTTTCTAGATGCATATGGGCTGGCAGACAACCAAGGATTAGATGGTCTCTTTTGATGCTACCTATAGAAAAAGAGTGGTTAAACTTTCCTAACCTACAAGAATATAGCACAGCAGCTCTATGTAAAACTATAATGATCTGGCTTAACCCACATTATCAAACAATATGGAAAGAAATTGAATTTGTATTAAATGGCTTACATGACATAAACAAATGGTTGTTTGCACTGTTAGCATCCCCCCGATTTAAATATTTACATTCGGAACTAAGTGTACTCTAGTAGCTTGGTACAGGTTGAGAACTAGCAAGAATCTGCAATTCATTTTTAATTTTTTTTAAACTACTGCATTTAGAGGCAGATTTTTGCCAGGCCATCTGTTTTTAACATTTGCGAACTGGCAGAGAATAGGTCTTCAGCATATATACCAATTTTTAGATGAAAATGGAGTAACCTCCTTTGCTCGCCTCCAGGCAGCATGCCGACTCCCTAACAGGGACTTTTTTTTTATTGCTTACAAGTCCGTACATATTTACAATAAAAAGGGCCCCTCTGGAATAAGTTACCTAACCCCCTCCCTCCATTTATGAAATTGCTGATGGAAGCTTGTCGAGGTTTCTGTCACTCAAAGTTAACAGGGCTAACATATAAAGCTTTATGAGAGACCTGGCTGGAAAACACAGGTTCGATACTACGAGCCTGGAATACTGAACTCGAAGCAAATATGACTTTTGAAAGATGGCTGGAACCAATTATCTACTCAATGAAAATCTTGCAAGCGCCATATTGGAAAGAATTCATCTGAATATGCAGGACCAGATTCTTTAACACCTCTGCTAAATTACTTAAATAGCTACCTTTGAAATATGGGATTTGCTGGAGAAGATGTGGGGAGCCCCAGGCAAATTTTGGTCATATTTTCTGGAGTTGCTCTCTTGTAACTTCATACTGGCAAGATATAACTAAGGCAATAAATCAGATTTCTGGATCAGATATAGTTTTGACCCCACAGCTGGTCCTCCTGTACATTTACCCCGATGATATGGTTCCACCCTCTGGAAACCTGATATATTTGCTTCTAATAGCAGCAAAGAAGGTAATTAGTCATCTGTGGCACAGCATAGTGACCCCCAAAATATCACAGTGGCATAATATTGTAAATGAGATATATTACTCAGTGCGCCTTATATCACGTCAAAGAACCAAACACCAACGTTTGAAATCAGATGGTGCCTATGGGTGTTTTACATATCATCTAGAGAAGATGAATCTTTTTTTCCTTAAGAACCTCAGAGAATCAGATGAAAGGAAGATGCTTGTCAGAGTATGTTTCCTGTTATGTGCTTAATGTTTATTAAGTGAAGACATGAAATCTTACTATAACTACTGGAAAGCATGACTTTTGTTACCCATGTTAGCTGTATACAGTATCAAGAAATGATTGTCAACCTTGTATATTTCTGCACAATATAATAAATAATTAAAAAGCAAATCCTGTTCCATAAAGTCTGAAGAATTATGGACAGCCCATGGACAGGCTCGAAAGGAGTGATCCCCTTTTCCACAAAGATTACATTTGGGTGGACACATGCACAGGTTGGAGGTGTACCCAAAATCCCCACATTGGGTACAGCGATGCTTGTCACAGCAGATGTTAAGGTGGGAGAGAGATCCACATCAATAGCAAGATTTAGGCTGGCCGGCATAGAACAGTATGCCGTGATATCTCCTTAAATAGAAACAGTTCGGGAGATGCTGGATCCCCTTGATCTGAATGGTGCAGCTTTGCCCTGAAGCACCAGCCCCCATTCCAAAAGCCCATATCATCAGTAATGAGGTTGGGTAAAAAGCACATCACATCTTTTCTGCAGCCTGTACAGAATGTCATTGACATTAACACCCTCCTTACGGAACATAACAGTAATGGTTTTAACCATTGTCTTAGTCAAGGGGATTGCCACAAAAGAGACCCATGCAGGTGTCTGTTTAACCCTATAGTATGCCGTCTAAAAGGCATCCAGAAGGGCTGCAGTGCAGAAACTTAAATCAAAATTACTATCCCTTGGCATATGGATAAATGCATAAACATCAGCAGGGGAGAATTTTAGAGAATCCTTAATTAGTGTTTGTCCAACACAATTCCTTTCGACAAATCCTCAGCACATCCCCAGTAGTGAAGATGCACCACATGGCGGCCACCACTGGCTGCTGAAAAAGGCTGGCATAGCTGAGGGATTTTGGTGGCAGGACCTCCCCTCTTGGAGTCTGGAGTTGTATCTAAAGGCTGTAAGAGAATGACTGGCTCTCAGGAATTGCAGTGCTGCCCACCTGAGTAGCTGTTGTAAACTGAAGAACATCAGGGAGCTGAATGATTGAAATTGATTGCTCAGCTGTGTCCATCGTAAGAATAGCAGCAGGCAAAATAGAGTCCATTGCAGCAGCTGACCACTGCTCTGAAAAATGTTCCAGACTGTTCAAAGGATTTAGTATGGTATCTTGAATCGGTGGATCCGGTAAATCACTACCCGGTAAGGGGATCGCGTCATCAGGGATCCATTTTCCCCATAGGGAGCTGCTTCAACCCAACACTCCGTAGGGCAGCTTCTGGCAACCAATCTGTAGTTAAGGCAATAGAGGAGCGCAAAGGATATTATGACTGCAGATTTCCCTCAACACACTTGACATTTTCCGCTACCAGTGGACTCTGGAAAAATTTCTTCTTGGGCATGCCTGAAGGCCTGATCGCCTCTGGCTTTCTCTTCTTTTCTCCCTCCAATTTGGACTTTTCATGGACTTAATGTGTTTTGGCTTCAGTCTTCATGAAAAGTAAGTGCAGTTTTTATCGCTTCAAATGAAGTTCTTCTGCTGGCAAATCCTGGTCCATAGATGTCAGAGGAGCAGAGTCCTCATCTGCAAATATATCCGTAGCCATACCATTTAGAACACATAGAAACAGAGAAATTGACGGCAGATAAGGACCGCTAGGCCCATCTAGTTTGCCCATTTTCCCTGCCTGCTGTAAAAGTCGCAGACCCTACTTGATCTCTGGCTTTACCTCCTCGTTCCTATTGCTAGGATTCCCCTATGCCTGTCCCATCCCATGTCCCTTGAATACCTCCACTATGTTTGTCCCATAATCTCTGCTAGGAGTCTATTCCATGCATCCACCACCCCTTCTGTGAAGAAATACTTCCTCACACTACCCCTTAGTCTAACCCCTTCCAACCTTATGTCATGCCCACTTGTTCCTGGACATCTCCTTTTCTGAAAGATGCTACCCTCTGGTACTGTATTTATGCCTTTTAGATATCTGTAGGTTTCTAACTTATCTCCCATCTCCTCCAGGGTATACATATTGAGGTGCCCCAGTCTCTCTCCATATTATATTTGGTGCAGGCCCTGCACCATCTTTGTTGCCATTCTTTGAACTGCCTCCACCCTGTCTACGTCCTTCCAGAGATGCAGCCTCCATAACTGGACTCTGTATTCCAAATGAGGCCTCACCAGTGATCTGTACAGTGGCATCAACACCTCCTTCCTTCTTCTGGTGATACCCCTCCCTATGCATCCCAGCATCCCACTGGCTCTCCCCCCAGCCTTGGCACTTTGTTTGGCCACCTTTAGGTCATCAGATATGATTATCCCCAAATTCCTTTCCTTTTTGGTGACCATTGGTTTATCTCCCTTCCCCCCACATCATGTACTCCTCCCCTGGGTTCTTGCTCTCCAAATGCATGATTTAGCACTTTTTCACATTAAATCTCAGCTGCCATACTCTGGACCATTCCTCCAGTTTATCTAGGTTCTGCCACATTTTTTCTACCCCTCCTGGAGTGTCCACCCTGTTGCAGATCTAAGGTTTTCCACAAAGAGGCCTATCTTCCCCGCCAGCCCCTCCACAATGTCACTTATGAAGACATTAAACAGGACTGGTCCCAGGACTGATCTCTGTAGATGGTCAGCTTCCTCCCTTTAAGGGACGTGCACCTTGAGGGACTGTTGGTGCTAGCTGACTTATCTCGGGTTGATGCGGCATGTGCGATGGGCTCCGGAGAGGTGGTGGCCACTTTTAACAGGGTGGTCTCCAAGACTCTGGATGCTCTTGCACCAATTCGTTTATGACCCAGATCTTTCTCACTTGAGGTCCCCTTGGTTTGATGGGGACCTCAAGGTGATGAAGATCGAAAGTGGAGTTTGGAGTGTTGCTGGCGGAAGTCCCAGCTAGAGGCTGATAGGCTGGCCCTACGTACCCACTATGTGGAGTACCAGGGGGCAATTTCCTGTAAGAAGACAGAATTCCTGTCCAGGGAAATTGCTGTGGGGAAAAATAGACCATCTCAGCTATTTCAGACTATTGACAGGCTTCTGCATCCTGCCTGTCTGTAGCCTAAAAGAGCATTGTCATCCACCTTGTGTGAGGAGTTTGCCCTGTTTTCTCCTGACAGAGTGTTAGCCATCCGGTCGGGATTCCACCAGGGAAGTATTTGCCTCACAGTGGTCAGTCTGGGGGTCTTGGAGGCACTCCACCTATCTGGAAAGAGTTTAGGCTAGTGGAGGTGTCTGAAGTGACTAGGTTGATCTCAGAGCTGAAGCACACCTCTTGTGAACTGGACCCAGCCCCGACACATTTCTTAATGGGATGTGTTGAGGCTGTTGGCCTGGTGTTCACCAGGATTGCCAGGTGCTCTACGGCAAAGGGGTCCTCCCTGCATCTTTGAAAGAAGCGCTGGTGAGACCTCTCCTTAAGAAATCTCCCTTGATCCTGATATCCTGGTGGATTACTGTCCTATCTCCAACCTGCCCTTTTTGGGCAAGGTTGTTGAGAAGTTTGTGGCATATCAGCTCGAGGATCGCCTGTGTCCTTGGACATCTATAAGCCATTTCAGTCAGGTTTTTGAGCTAGACACAGCACAGAAATGGCTCTAGTGAGGGTGCATAATGACCTGCTCTGGGCTAGAGATAGAGGAGACATGTCAGTTCTTGTTCTCCTTGATCTCTCCTCAGCATTTGACACTGTGGACCACATTTTGCTTCTTGATTGGCTCTGTGAGTTTTGTGGACTCACCAGTACTGTCATCAGGTGGTTTGAGTCCTATCTTTCAAACAGGGTGCAGCGGGTAGTGATGGGGAATTTCTCCTCCTCCTCCCCAATGCCCCTGTCTTGTGGAGTGCCCCAGGGCTCGATCTTGACACCAATGCTGTTCGCAGTATACATGCTGCCTCTGGGTGAGATCATTTGACAGTACAGCGTGGAGATTCACTGTTATGCAGATGATACCCAGCTGTACTTGTCTTTTGCCCCAGGAACATCAGGAGCGGTTGATGTGCTTATCAACTGCTTGGCCAAAATCAATGACTGAATGGCTTCCAGCTGGCTGAGACTTAACTCAGCTAAAACAGAGGTACTGGTGATCGAGCCTGGTCGCAGTTGTGATGGGCTCCCACCTGGGGCTGACTCAGGGCTTTTCCTGGGTTCTGCTCCATCGATGGCTGCCCTGAGGGTGCAAAATCTGGGTGAGATCCTTGACAACAGATTGACTCTCGAAGATCAGGTGTCATCTGTTGTCAGCAGTGGTTTATAATCATCTGCGGAACATTGCCCGGATTAAGCCCCTCATTCTTCCCAATGACCTGACTACACTATTGCATGCTTTTGTGACCTCCAGACTGGACTATTGTAACTCTCTTTACTTTGGGGACCCACTACAGACTTCAGCTAGTACAAAATGTGGCAGCCCGGTTGCTGACTGGCCTTTCGAGGTCCAGTCATGTGACTCTGGTCCTGTGGGCTCTGCACTGGCTGCAGGTTAGGTGGAGGGTCCTTTTCAAGGTGGGTCTTCTCACCTTTAAGGTCCTATATGGATTGGGGCCTGGTTACCTGTCAAAACTCCTGACTGGTGACCTCTGCTCGCTCCTTCCGTTCCGCCTCAAGGTGCCTCCTGGACATTCCCAGGGTTCGGCTCAAGACCTCAGGAAATCGTGCTTTTAGTGTCTCTGGGCCGACCCTGTGGAACTCATTACCACTTTCTGTCCGGGAGGCTTTCTCAGTTGAGGTCTTCAAGTGGAGGCTGAAGACTCACCTCTTTGCCATGGCCTTTTCAGTTACTTAATGAAAAAACCTTGGGATAGTCCCTACTGTGATAATTCTGCCCCCCCTTTTACTCTGTTTAATCTACTATACTTTATATTTAGCATTTTTATTGTTTTTATATTTATGCTGTATTTATTGTGTCCTGTTTTAACTATTGTTAGGCACCCAGCACCTCCGGGATTGGGCGCCCTATAAATAAAATTGCTTTGCCTTGCCTGTAGCAGCCCACTGGTCACCCTTCTTTCCTCAGATAGAGCACCATTTACCATGACCCTCTGTCTTCCATAACTCAGCCAGTTCCTAATCAACTTTACCACCTTGTGACCCACTCCCAGGCTGTCCAGCTTGTTCACAAGTCTATGTGGAATGGTATTGAAGGCCTTTCTGAAATCCAGGTAGGTGACATCCACCACTCCCCTGATCCATAACCTTAGTCACCTAGTCAAAGAAATCAATTAGATTTGTTTGTCATGGCCTTCCTGCTGTGAATCCATGCTGTCTCTAATCCTGTGCGTTACTGGCTTCAAGATGTTCCATGATCCTTTAAGTAGTGATTCCATAATCTTCCCCACTATTGAGGTGAGGCTGACTGGTCTGTAGTTTCCAGCTTCCTCCCTACTGCCACTTTTGTGAAGAGGGACTACATCTGCCCTCCTCCAGTCCTCTGGATCCACTCCCATATCAAGTGACTCGTTGAACAGTGCTGCCAGTGGTGGTGCCAGCACCTCCTGTAGTTCCCTTACTATTCTAGGATGTATCCAATTCAGCCCATTGCCTTGTCCACGTTCAGTTTTGGAGTTCCTTTAGGACTCCCTCTCTTCTGTAAATGGATTAGTGTCCGTCTCCCTCCCATATTTGTTCGTTACCTAACTGTGGTCCCTCACCTTCTTCTTCTTCTTCTGTGAATACAGAACAAAAATATTTGTTTAGTATTGATGCTTTTTCCAGGTCCCCTCCTTTTTCTTCTTCTGGACTAGGTCCCTCCATCTCTCCAGCAGGCAGTATTTTATTTATTTAGCTTTTGTTGACCGGGTAAGTGCACTAGACAAATCCTGCCTATTTTCAGGCACGACCCGGGGGAAGGGGATACAGATGAATGCCAACTGACCTTGAACCAGATTAAGCTGTTGGTGGTATTTTTAGTGAATGAGAAATTTGGCCAGGACACCGGGAAATTCCTACTTTTGATAAGTGCCATGGGATCTTTAACATCCACCTGAACTACCACCAATCCAGGCAGATGGGACCTCGGTTTAACGTCTCGTCTGAAAGACGGCACCTCACAAATGCAGCACCCCTCTCATGCTGCATTACAGTGTCAGTACTGGGATATTAACCCAAGTGCCAGATGTGGGAACTGAACCCACAGCCCTCTGATCTTCTGGCCTCAGAGGCGAGTTTGCTACCTACTGAGCCACTGACACTATAGCACCGCCCTGCCAAAAGGTAGGGGAATTTCCCTGGCATCCTGGCCAAATTTCCCCCATTCACTAAAATACCACCAGCAGCTTAATCTGGTTCTGCAAGTCAGTTTGCATCTGTATCTTTCCCCTCCCCTCCCTGTGTCGAGGCTGAAAATGGGTTAAATTGTCTAGTCCTCCTTTCCCAGTCGACAAAAGAGCTAGCAGCATTTGTGAATTGCCCTGCAGATCATTTGCATAGCATCCCCTTTTCCTTGAGTACAAGGCTGCAATGCTTTCAGCAATAGTGCTGGGAGGGATTCAGTCCTGTTGTGCATAGCACAATGAGATCGTAGAATGGCTGCTAGTGCAAAGTAGTTTCCAAACAACTGATAAGACAATCAAATCAAAAATTTAGCAAGGTAGTGTTCCATTCAGTTTTTATTAGAATTAATGTGGGGATTTATATTCATGCAATGTGGTACACAATGGATGTGACAGTCAGGCTTTCTGAGTGCTTAAAACGTGGTTAAATTGGGGTTGGATAAAGTTGCTTATCCCTCGAACACAAAGAAAGCAAACCTGAATCTGAATTTGTGTTTGTATATTTATTCAACACGTGTCACCTAATGCAGCTATAACATGGTGTATCTTGATGATGTTAACATAGATGACCTCTAGATAACATGTTAAGTAAAGGTCTGCTACTCCACAACCATGTTAGATTAAAAATTCTAACTTTAATTAGCTATTGGGGGGACTACTTAACCAATAAGAGAGTAGTTCAGTAGTGTTGGAATTACAGGGAGGTTTGTCAGGGCTTGGCCCCATAGCTCTAAAATGAGCCCCACTAGCTCACGCATCACTGCTATTTACTTATAATGGGAAGGAGGGGTCTGTTTTAAGATGAGGCCCTCATAGCTTCCAAAGTTCAAAGCATAAAGCCAACACTGTTAGCAATGCTTGGTACCATGAAACATTCTAATTGGGCAGTGTAATAAAAACAGTAAAATCAAATAGAACAATTAAAGGTTCCAAAATAATTTAGCAGTTTTGCATTTGAAAACATGTGGTATATACAAGGTACGTAATGGCCTGACTCTGAATGTAACCTTTATCATCACTTGTGAGGGAGCAGGACTTTCATCACTCACAAGTTATGGCCCTTCTTCTCACTCATGGAGATAAATGGCATATTATGAGTTCAGTCATTGTGTAACCCTATATATTTGAGCATGTTTACATATGCGTAGCACCCCGACTCCTGCCTTTTTGCAAAACGACAGGTGGTATGCTGTTGAAACTGACAGCAGTACCTGGTAGGGACTGGGTTCGGGGAGGACTAGGTTACTCGGCACAGGGGGCCTAGGTTTGGCTACTCTGCACAGGGGCACCCAAGTACATCCAAACACAGGAAACAATAACTGTAATGTCCAATACCAGGAATGGGATTCTAAAGTGTGGCTTTTATTCACATTCAAACTGAACAAACAAAGCATAGACGGACCCCCACGGGGCTACATTCCTGGTAATGCAGATAAGAGCACAGAACACTTCTTCACTATTTCAGCCCTCAGGCTCTGAACCCACCAGGCACACAACCCGAACTTGCACGCAGCTTTGGGTATACAGCCTGACTTGTACACTACTTGGTTTTTTTTCCCTGGCCCGGCTCTCCCGCCGGCCTCTTGATCGCAGTCCATATGGCAGTGAACCGATTTTCTGTTGGTGGCTCCCCAAACCACCTTAGAGCCTTCGACTCCTTAAGGGAAATTTCCTTCCATCCTACGTCTGGGTACTTCCCTCATCACTGGCCAAGTGCATGAGGCAAAGTAGAAATCCACAGAGCAAATCCGTAGAGGTGGACCTGGTTACTAAAGATGGGGGGTCTCCCACCTCCAGCTCCCACAATCCATACCCGGCCATTTCTTTGGACACTAAATCACTCTTTTGAAAGCTTGGCAATGTCGATTACAGGGTAGACGTATATCACATCTCCTCTACATGTCTTGACTTTCTCCTTGTGCTGGACTTGAACATACTTTTACTTTGGCTAAGCCTATTCCTCTAGGCCTCCCACTACTTCAGTAGTCCAATCCCCACTTTAACACAGTTGAGATGAACATGTGCCCTTCGAAAAGAGTAGAACTCACCCTTTGGTTGCAGGTGCCCCACAGGCGAATCTTGAAATCTTCTTGTACCCCACACATTTGGGAAAAATAAGGCAGCTTCTTCTCTAGCAGTAGCCAGGGGGGTTGCCCCTGGAATAGCAGGCAAACCTTCCACCCCCACCCCCTCAGGGATGGGGCACAGAGACCCATATCAGCGGTCTCCACCACTTAAAGAACAGCTTACTTTGTCGCTCTTTAGGCGGAAACACACACCCTCCCCTAAAAGTAGCTCTATTTCGGAGCTGAGGCTCCAAGAGCCTGTGCACAGAACTGCTGTGCTCCTCACACAACAATCTCCAACTCCAACTGACTGTTCAAAACTCCCAACATTCTAATCTAACTCCCTTCTGCAGATTCCAATGTGGCTCATGCAGCTGCGATAGTTCTATGGTGATGTCATCCCTCAGTCTCAGCTGAGACTGAGAACAGAGTGAGACAGTGTGAAATCCATTTAACTGGAGCTTCACAAGCTGCCTTCCCCTGCCTACCACTAGGTCTTACTGGGATTCTAGTAACCCCAGGTAATAGGGGAGTTACATATGCATATGGTATTTCCATACCACCAGTAATGGAGTGTGATAACATGATCTTCTTCGAGGGTATTTCTTCTATTAGGCCACAGTTTTGGAACTCTTAAGTCATCAGCGTTGGGACCACACGGAAACTATCCACAGTGGAGAGCCACCCAGAATGACGTGCAACATCTACAAATATATAAATGTGGGTATCCATCACTTCTCAGTTCTTTTTCTGCAGTTGATCGTCCTCGTCGGACCTGCTGAAGGAAACGCCATCAGTCTAGCTGTTGCTGTTTATTTTATTTTACTTAGTGTTCTACCTTGTCATCTCTGTGTGCCTCCAAAGATGAAAGAGCCTTTATTTCAATATTGTAAGTGCAGAGATAACATTTATAAAGAAGACTTACATGCGGTTGGTATGTTTTATAAAGAAGGCACACATGTGGTTGGTGTGTGCTCTCTGGGCCTGTGTCACAACATGAGGACTTGAGTTGCCAAAGCTTCAAGCAGGCTATGAGGTGACACTGTAAGAAAGCTCTAAAAATTTCCTTATACTCAAGACATTGAAAGTCATGGAGTAGCAATGGGGCTCAAAATCTGCATCTCCTTCACCATCTGCTGAAAAGCAGATGTCAAAGTCTAAAGATTGAGACAAGAAACAGTTGTCACCTGCCTCTTCCTCATCAGGCCATGAGCACAGACACAGAGAAAAAGACAAATCTTCTTTTCCAGTGAAGTCCTGGTCATCATTGAGAAAAGATATGTCCTCATCAACGCCCATTCCAGTGGTGTTGACTACAGCCCCACCCTCAATCATCATTGAGACACCAAGGTTGGGGCTTGGCTTAGGTGCTCCTGTACATACTATGGATGGTATGAGACCATCGTCATCTGGCGAAGGCCAATCAACGCAGGTAGTCCTGGACCCTTTTCAAGGCACAGTCGAATATCTGGCTGGGCTGGTGTCCTTTTCAGAAATGACTAGATGCATTTTGCCAGGATTACCAATGCAGGCAGTTATTCCACTGATGGAGCCTTCTGGTTCTCAAATTCCGTCAATGGATTCCACTAGCATGCCACAGATTCCTGCCTCTCAGCCACTGTTGGATGGCAGTATAGCCTAGAGGCAGTGTAGCGTAGCGTAACAAGATGTGAATGAGCTTGTTACATCCAGCAGACCGAGGTTTGATTCTCACAACCTCCACTTGCATACTGTGCGACTCTAAACAAGTCACTTAACTTTTCCAGTGCTCCCAGATCACCCCTGAAAATGGACTTGTGCCTAGAGGGCCTTACCCGGTTACCAAAGACTAAAATAAATGTTGGCATCGCCAATCCATTCTGTCTCCCCCATCATTGATCGTACTGATGACGACGACGAAGTGGGCTATAATCCTGACTTCTTGGAGTTGGAGGAGGAATATGAGGGTGAACAATTTCAGGCACCTCACTCTGGTTTTGCCCTCTCATCCTATAGTGAGGACTTGATGGTTTATACCCCGAGATCTCCTCCTGAGGATCCATCTTTCCAAGCCATGATGCAGCGACTATAGTTTGCCATAAGCTTTTGCTATGGAAGAGAAAGATTCCACAAAAGGAATCTCAATGAATTTTGGAGGAGCCTGCCCCACCATGATAATTCCACCTATATATCCAGCATTAGAGGATGCTACCTTTGCTGCTTGGTACAGACCAAACTCACTTTCTGCAGTACCTAGAAAGGCTATTAAGCAGTATCCTGCAGCATCTGCTAGGCCTTATTATGCTAGCTAACCAAAAACTGCCTCTGATTATCATGGCTGCTCATGATGGGTGTAGGGCCCCTAGACGCATGAGTACTTTGCCTCCTGATAAAGAATCTAGGGGCTGGATGTCATGGGCAAATGTACCTATGCATCTGCAGCATTGGGCCTTAGGATTACAAACTACCAGGCACACATGATCAGATATCAGAACAGCCTGTGGAAGGCTGCTTGTACTGCTGCTTAGGCTTTGCCTGATGGCTCTGCCAAGAATGAGCTGCTTTAACCATAGTCTGCTGGTGATGAGGTTGGGAAACACTTGCTACAGTCAACTTAAGATGGCTCTGCTGCTTCTGCCAAGGCTGCTGCTTCTGGCATTTGCATGAGGATATATTTTTGCCTTAGAGTTGCTGACTTTGCCAATGATGTGCAGCAGGCAGTTTTGAATGTTTCTTTTAAAGGGACAACACTGTTTGACTGTGATGTTGATGAAGCCCTACGTGGCCTTCAGACATCAAAATGACTAAGGTCTGTAAAGTCCCTGTATACCACTGCTGCTAGAAGTTGTGATTGGGGCTCCTATCATCCATCCGCTACCCGAGGTAGCTATGCCTACTGTCAGCAGGGCCATGGTAAAGGAGGTTGCCCCCTTCTAGGTCCCCTCCCACCTAGTGCCCACACACAATCACCCAAAGGAATATGTTCTGGTGGCCGTGATGCCTCCGGTTCAGCCTGACTCTCTTCTGTCTCTCCCCCCACCTCAGCTGTTACCTCCAGAAGTGTGAGTGAGGGACAGGATCTCCCTGCATCTGAAACAATGGTGAGAAATCACTACAGATGAGTGGATTCTGGAGATAATTGCAAGGGGTCATGCCCTACAGCTTTTACAAATCCCTCCAGATCATCCTCTGCCTCCTTCTCTTTATCTCTCAGGCCATTTGTCCCTTTTGAAGGATGAAGTTCAGTTGTTATTCCAAAAATGTGCCATAGAACTGGTTCTGCCTCAAGACAGAAACAATAGGTTCTATTCCAGGTACTTCCTAGTCCCGAAATGGACAGGGGATCTGTTTCCTGTGTTGTATCACAGGGATCTCAGCTTGTACATTGAATACAAAAAGTTTCACATGATATCCCTGCAAGCTGTAATTCCCTTTCTGCAAATAGGGGACTGGCTCTGTTCTCAGGACATGGATGCATACCATCATGTATAGTTCAGGAAATGCCACTGACAGTACCTCTGCTTTATGCTGGAGGGAGAATTCTATCAGTTCAAAGTACTGTCCTCCTTTGGCAATGCCACTGGTCTTTACCAAATGCTTGGCAGTAGTATCAACAGCCTTTTGCAGGGGAGGCCTGTATGTTTTCCCTTATCTGGACAGCTGGCTCCTGAAGGTCAGCTCCAGGGAAGCTCTGTTACATACCCTGTCTTAGATATGTCAGTTGTTTGACGACTTGGAGGTCACAGTGAATGTGCCAAAATCTGTGTTGAAACTATTCCAGAGACTGCAATACAAAGAGGCAGTCTTGGACACAGAGAAAGTATGTGCTATCCTGCCACAGGACAGGGCAGACAATCTGACCGCCCAGGTGCATTTGGTGTACAGGAACCACAATGTCTCTGCGAGAACAATATTACAGTCATGGCCAAAAATATCGGCGCCCTTGCAGTTTTTTCTAATAATGCACCATTCCTTCCAGAAAATTGTTGAAATTAAAAAATATTTTGGTATCCACATATGTATTTATTTGGTTTGCAGTGGAATAAAACACGAAAAGCAGAAAAATTTACTGAGTCTTAGCTTATTCCACACAGAAATCCTTAAATGGCCCGGACAGAATTATTGGCACCTTTTAGAAATAGTTAGAAATAGTTAGATTTCAAGCAGGTGATTCTCCTTCACTTTCGAATTGAACTCACCTGTGGTGAGTTGCAGGTGCCTGCAATGTAAAAATCACTCATTCAACCAGTTAAAATACAGAAAAGGACTCATTCTCCTGTTTTGTGTCACTGTGTGTACCGCAATGAGTTGGAGAAAAGAAAGACAGCCAGAGAATTGTCTGAGGAGGTCAGACAGAAGATTGTAGCCAAGCATGGACAATCTCAAGGCTACAAATCAATCTCGAGAGACCTTGATGTTCCTGTTTCCACTGTACGTAATGTTATCAGGATGTTTAAGGCCCATGACACTGTAGCCAACCTCCCTGGATGTGGCTGCAAGAGAAAACTTGATCGAAGATTGTAGCACAGGATTGTTCGAATGGTGGAGAAAGCACCTCGATCAACTGCCAAACAGATTCAAGCTGACCTTCAGACACAAGGTACGACAGTTTCAACTCCCACCATCCATCACCAACTCAATGAAAGGGGGTTATATGGTAGGAGGCCCAGGAAGACCCCACTGCTGAGAGAGAGACATAAGAAAACCCGACTGGGGTTTGCCAAAACACACCTGAACAAGCCAAAATCCTTCTGGGAGAATGTCCTGTGGACAGATGAGACCAAATTAGAACTTTTTTGGTAAAGCACATCATCTCTCTGTTTACAGAAAACAAAATGAAGCCTTCAAAGAAAAGAACACCTTCCCTACAGTCAAACATGGAGGAGGTTCAGTGATGTTTTGGGGTTGCTGTGCTGCCTCTGGCACTGGGTGCCTTGAACGTGTGCATGGCATCATGAAATCTGGAGATTACAGGTCATTTTGGAGCACAATGTTGAACCCAGTGTCAGAAAGCTGGGTCTCCGTCAAAGGTCATGGGTCTTCCAGCAGGACAATGACCCCAAACACACTTCAAAAAGCACCCCAGGAATGGTTCAAGACAAGACGCTGGACTGTTCTGAAGTGGCCAGCAATGAGTCCAGATCTAAATCCCATTGAAAACCTGTGGAGAGATCTGAAAACAGCAGTTGGGAGAAGGCACCCTTGAAATCTGGGAGAACTGGAGCAGTTTTCACAAGAAGAGTGGGCCAAACTGCCAGTAGAGAGGTGCAGGAAGCTCATCCATGTCTATAGGAAGTGGTTGATTGCAGTTATTTTGACCAAAGGCTGTGCTACCAAATATTAAGTCTAGGGTGTCAATAATTTTGTCAATGCCATTTCTTTTCATTTTCTGATTTAAAAGGATATATTAAATTCTGAATCAAAAACAAAGGTTCTGTAATATTAACAGAGAAATAAAGAATTGTGGAGACCAAATACTGTACTGTTGTTAATTTCAACTTATGTTTAGAGGAATTGTGAGTTATTTGAAAAAGTGTTAGGGTGCCAATATTTTTGGCCACGACTGTATGTTTCCTGATTCTCATGGCTGTGGCCATAGTAACTGTGTCACTGGCACGTCTTCATAAGATCCCTCAGTGGACACTCAGGGTCCAGTGGGATCAGTTGATGGATGAGCTGGAAGGAATGACCCATTACATCTCCTCTTCACAGAGCTTTGTTATGGTGGATGGACTTTGAAAACCTGTTGAAGGGCATTTCATTCCTTGTGCCACCTCCTGTACAGATCCTCACCACGGATGCCTTGCGCTCTGGCTGGGGTGCTCATCTTAGCCCTTACCAGACACAGGGTCATGGACTAAGGTGGAGGCTGAGCTGGAAATGAAGGCTGTCCTGTACAGCCTCCAGGCCTTTCAGAATCATCTGTGCCCGGTCCTCTGCTAATCCAGATGAATAATGTCAGTGTGATGCATTACAGCCACAGACAAGGGGGCACTCACTCCTATCCCCGCTGCAGGGAAGCAATGAAAGTATGGTACTGGGCTCTGTCTCATGGCCTTCAGCTATTGGCCATGTTTATTAAAATTTATGACTTGTCCGCAAATCAGCATGGATTTCTGGGGGGGACAGCACTGAAACTGCCTTGGTTGTGCTCACCAACACAGTCCTCAGGGTTACCGAGACTGGTGACCTTATGGGGGCGGTGTTCGTGAACCTAACCAAGGCTTCCGATTTGGTAGATCATGCACTCTTGCTGGATTGTTTGGGGCACTTGGGGTTGGGAGCCTCCTCATTAGACTGGTTGGGAAATTACCTTTCCAACAGGTTTCAGTGTGTTAAATTTTATAAGAGTTTATTCATCTTACAGGAGGGTCAAGTGTGGAGTCCCTCAGGGCTCTATACTGGACCCTCTGCTTTTTTCACTATTCATTGACCATACCTCAGGTGACTTGTAGTTGTGATTTATTTTTATATGCAGATGACGCAGTGTTAATGACTCACAATCCAAAAATATCTGAAATGAATATTACGTTAAGCTGTGAATTTGCTAAGTTGCAGAATTGGCTTTGTCAAACCAATCTTGTCTTATACAAAACAAACAACCTATGTTTTTTGGTTCAATTCCTAATTTAAACAGTTTTCCAGTGATTTTAAGATACATACTTGTGACAGAGTTGGTAAGCTCATTCAAATATCTAGGTGTTGTTTTGGATCCAACACTGACAAAGTCACTGCAAAAATTCACTCGGAAATTGACACACTTTATCACATAAAACATTTCTTAACTCGGGAAACTAAGCTGGCAATAGCACAACAACATATTTTGCCAACTTTAAACTATGCCTCTATTGTCATTGACACTGCACCTTCATGTGTTTTTTCAAGGAAAGAGGTACTGCTTCAAAAAATTGGCAAATTAGTGCTCTTACAGTAGCATCAAATAGGACTCACCATTGTTTAATATTGGATAGACTTGACTGGCTCTCGGTTTTGAATAATTACACACACTATAATGTCTCATGTATAATGTAATGAACTCTGGCATTCCTGTCTCATTGCATGGATTATTAAATAAGCATACCTCACCCCCAGCCGAGGAGGGAATAAAGAAAGTAACAAAAAAATAAATAAATAAGCATACCTCTATATATGACTCATGTTCATCATAAAACCTTCAGTTAGTTATACCTTTTGTTCGCACAAATGCTGGTAAAAGAACTTTGCATATTGTGCTGCTTCATTATTGAATTCGTTACCAACAAATTGTAAGCACCTCCCTTCTGTTAAGCTATTCATTTCATCTATTACTCAGTATTTCAAAAATGCAAGTGTATGTTCATGTAAGCAGTAACAACTCATTTACACTTCTTATTTTTACTGAATGTTTTATTGTATTTGTAGTGTGCTCTGTATAAACTGTCATTTGATGTGTTGATATCGCCTTGACTTCAGGTCGTACCTGAAAATGGAATGTTTTTATTCCAGTGTACTAAGCTGCAGTTCAAATAAACGAAATGAAATGTATCTCCCAGGAGTCCAAAACGTCTTGGCAGGCAGGTTGAGCAGGTCCCAGTTGATTGTTCATGAATGGGAACTACTGACCTCTGTGGTAAACGTCCTCTTTGTAAGATGGGGGTCATCCATAGCTGGACCTTTCTAGGGGCATGGATATGGTTCACTTATCCACACTCTGGCAGTTCCACAGGAATGTGGCAGTTGGCCAGACTGTGTGTAAGCTAAGCTACTCCCACCATCCGGCAGATAAATTCCCTGACTTTGCCCTGTGACATCAGATCTTTCTGCTGGAAGAACAGGTCACATCCTTTGCCATGCCACTTTGGATTTTTCAGTGCCATTGGCAAACCTTTCCTTTCAAAATTATTTAAACATAGAAACATAGACTTTGATGGCAGATAAGGACCGCTTAGCCCACCTAGTCTACCCATTTCCCTACCTATTGGATAAGCTACAGATTCTAGTTAACCAACAGCCAACTTCTTCCTACCCCCCCACCAGAATTGCCTTAAGTCTGTCTCATGCATTCTTGAATTCCCCCACTGTTTTTGACCCCATGACCTCCTCAGGATTTGAGTGTAGTTTCTCGGTTCTTTCAACTGTGTCTCCAGACCAACAATGGAGCACAAGAAACGGGGATTTAAATTCAGTGTTCAGTGCCACCAGAAGATGTTGGTCACCAATTTACATGGCACATGCATGTACTGCCTGGGCATGCAACACGACGTGACTAGATGTAGCCTATGCTTATCCATGCTTCCTGAGTCCCTCAAGGACAGGAGGAACTTCCAGCTCATGGTAGGGCAGCATTCTGAATAGGATCCCAAGGATTGCCTTATGGGTGACAAAAAGGCTTGGGTGCAGCGGAGTCTGCTTAACTTGAGGCTGTTGAGGCAGCAGCTGCCACTGCAGGCACATCAGTCTCAGTACTTTTTCCACCGGGGGCCAGCAATGGAAGAACTTTCACAGGCCAGTTCCATGACATGTGCAGGTCCCTCCTGACCATGGAGAGAGCCCTGCCCTCCACAGTTCTAAACCTAAAACCAAATATTCACACTGCCATTGCCAGTCATGGGACAGGTGGAGATCATGGTTCTTTTGTTCCCTTGACTCACCTGACTGCTCTCTAGCACCCATTGGCCGAGGAGCTGGTCAGGCAGGTCAAAGGCTCATCGATTCCCCATCAAGCCAGTCAACCTTGGCTCTAGTCGACCAAGCCATCGAGATTTTTCTTGACCCAGTCAACTGGTTGTCAAAAAAGGCTGAAGAGTCAACCTCCCAGTCCTCGCTCAGGTTGACGTGGACAGATTGCTTATTCTAGTCAATCACTCCAGGGACCAGCCTCCCCCTGGGGACAGATCTTCGATACCCCTGTTGCTAAATGTTGGTAGGCTTGTAATCTGTGGTCAACCTCAGGAAGATCCCTCTCACCGTCAACTGAGTGAACAGTCGAGGTCATGGTCAAGGCATTCACGCTTTTGATCCCATTCGACTGGAAGGCACGACTGTCAATGCTTCTCGTCCTCATTCTTGAGTGAGGAGAGGCACTGGTAGAAGATGCGCCAGTGTCATGAGGAGTTACTATGGCAGCAGTGGGCCATCACGGGGCAGGGGAGGGCTCTACCCTAAGGACCTTCAGTCCCCTGGCAGCTGCCAATGATTGCCCCAGCAGTCCAGGTTCCATAGGTGCTCCCCACACCTGCTTCTTCACTGAGTAGAGTGGAGCTGCCATCCCAACAGCTGCCAGTCACCACTTGCCCAAGGAGGCTGACCATTTGGCTTCCTGTGACAGAGAGCTCCTGCCACTCTTGAGGACTGACCTTTTCTTAAATCTGTTGTGACAGTTCTATTTCTTAGCCTAATCTATTCTTTACAATGTCTAGTCCATAAGGTTGGCCACCTATGGGTACCCCCCTCCCGTTTCTTGACTATGCTGTAGTGTCCTCTTTAATTTTCATTTTCCCTCTCAGGTCCTTGTACAGGGAGGTTATTGTGGTGACCTCCGAAATGTATGTAAAACTGGTTGTGTTTATTGTTGTTGGATTTAGTATGTAATAGCCCTATGCCATAAAATACCTTGCTGTATATACCTTATGTTTATGAAACCTGTAAATGTTGAAAATAGCATGGCACTATGTGTTTTTGATAATGGTAAAAAGTACTAGGTGACTATTATAGAAGTTAAGCTAGTTGTGTTATTTAAGATGCATGTATGTTGTTGTAGACTTAAGTAAGAAATGTAATGATTTGTATATATCCCATGATGCATTGCATTATGGAAGTATGTATGATGTAGTATTTCTTTGAAACTTGATTCGTTGTCAATGCTCTTTGGGGTAGACATTCTTTCAGTGATTCTGCATTGAGATTCTTTGTTTTTAGCTTGTTTTGTATTTTTTCTTATTGGGCCCCCATTACCCAAGCAAATAGGGCTTGCATAGGGGTGGTAGCTACATCTCAACTAGTGAATTGGATCAGAGATCAGTGTCAGTAGGTGCTGGCTAAGTGCAGAGAAAGGACATTCATAGTCTGTTGCTTCAGACTGATGTACTGAAGAAGAAATATGTCTGCAGAAGGTTATTTCTTGTATTGTGAATAAACATCAAACAGAGATTGTGTGTTGAACCTGAAGTTCGGTGTCTGGTTCATCTGTTATCCAGCAACCCCTCCACAGACTTGGTGTCAGAAGTGGGATAACTTGCTGGAAGTGCCGGGACTGGCTGAAGAGGGACATTTTCTGGTGGATATTGCCCAGATATCCCAGGTGGACCAATGCACTAGGAGTTGCCAAAGGAGAACACGGAGAAGAAAGTCCTTGGAGTTCTGCCCAGAACCATGGCTGACGGATGGAGAGAAACTGCTGCCTGGACTGGACTTGGGAGATTGGATGGAGGCCAAGCCTGAAGACAATGAAGAGATGCAGGTTGAGGCAGACCAGAGGTGCAAGAGACAACATCCAGGAGGTGGAGACCCTGATGAGGATGATCCATTGGATGAGTGGGCAATGGCTGGAGGCAGACCAGTTACACAGAGAGGCAGAGCACTGGTGCCAGGTGCTCAAGAGGTTTCTGTTGGAGAGCTTGGACAAAGAGTCAGAGGAGAATTTGTCATGGGCTCAGTTTGAAAAGGACCCCCCTGACTGAGCAGGGTATTCCTTTGTTTCCTGTGTTCACAAGATGTTAGCTGTTGGAGGTTGGAGATGCATGTATGGAACCTGAATGCGAGACCCCAGGTAAGACTGTGCATAGTGATATTGTGCTGGGGTTGAAGACTCCATGCAAGCAAGAAGAAGCCTATGAGGCTGAAGGGACTTTTCTTGTATTGATGGAGCTAAATCTATTAACAGTATTGACTGGGGTATACTGCAGGCTAACAATGCTAATGTTGCCAAACTGTTACAAGTTAAGGAAGGTAGAGGTCATTTAAAAAAATGTCACCCTTGGAAAAAGGGAAACTCTCACATAGGTTACAAGGTATTACATGATAACAGATCACTGAAATAGCACAGCGATTAAAAGGATGTTTACTAAGACACCCCAGAGTTAAAAGGTTTAGGAACCTGCTGTTTAACATTGGAGGGTATTCTGCATGGGAGGTTCCTTGGCGCCCCGTAGGTTTCTATAGAGACCTGTCTGGAGATAAGATGACTAAGGATTTGGGGTCATAGGTTATCAAAGGTTGAAATGGACTGGGAGGGAGGGGCTAGTACCTTGTACTGGATCAACATGATCTCAACCAGTATGTGCAGAAGTGCAAGTTCTGGATGGTCACTCTGAACTAGAAATACTATCCCTGGAGCAGAATGTGTGGTTTTGCTCCCTGGACTTCCACGATGTGTTGTTCCACAGTCCCGTCCACAGGTCCCACCACTGGTACCTCCATTTCTGAGTGGAAAGGGTCCTGTACCACTTACAGGTCATGTCCTTTGGCCTCTCCTCAACTCCAAGGGTTTTCACTGAATGAATGGCAGTGATGGCAGCCCACCTATGGTGCCTAGGGGGGTCAGAGTGTATCCATCCCTGGATGAGAGGCTGTGGAGACATCTACAGACCTGGCTTTCCAGACCTGCTGAGACTTGGGCCTGTTGGTCAACCTGGACAAGTTGGAACTGGTACCAAAGCAGGTGATCAAGTTCATCATGGCAGAACTAGATTACTTGCAGGCCAAGGCCTGCCTCCTGGATCTTGCCTCCTCTGCCTGACCATTTCAGGTTGGGCTGTTGTGCCCTGCCCAAGATTTTCTACTGCTGCTGGAGTACATGGCATCCTGCACCAGCGTGGCCTGCTGTGTCCATTGGCAGATGTGCCACCTTCAGTAGGAACTGAACCATCAGTGGTTCTGCCCCTAAGCCACTTGGACCAGCTGGTCACAGTGACCCAGCTGATGTGAGATGCCATCCAGTGGTGGCTGGTCCCAGAACATCTGGAGGAAGGAATACCATTTGTCCACTCAGAGATGACTGTCATTCTGATGACGTACATGTCCCTGGTAGGTTGAGGGGAAGACTTGAGAGACCACATGGCCCACAGGTTCTGGTCACCCAAGGAGTCCTGTCATTACATACACTTGCTGGAGCTCTGTGCATTGTGTTTGTCATTGATTGAATTTGCTCCGCTAGTCAGGGGTCAGTTTATTCAGGCCCAGATGGACAACACCATGACCATGTTTTACATGAACAGACAGGGTGGCACATGCTCCTTTCCTTTGTGTTGGGAAGCACTCCACACCTGGACTCTCATGCCTAGCCTGGGCACCAGTCTCTTGGTATTTCATGCCTCAAGGAGAACAATCAGCTGGCAGATGTTTACAGCTAGGTAGAAGAGATGTTGCATGAGTGGTCTCTAGATCTGGAGGTGGTGAACCACCTGTTCTCCTTGTGGGGCTCACCTTCGGTAGATCTGTTTGCCTTTTGAGAGAATGCCAGACTGAAGCTGTTTTGTGCCCACCCCCCACAGTCCAGGACACTGGGAGATGCCTTTGAGAGGCACTGGACCCCATTCTTGTGTAGGTCTTTCCTCCCTTTCCCTTGATCCACAGTGTACTGATCAAGGTCAGTAAGGACAAGCCATGGATGATCCTAATAGCTCCAGACTGCCAAGGCAGTGCTTATACTCTGATTATCCATAGGCTCAGCAGCAAGTCTCTTTGGTGACTGCTTCTCTGCACAGACCTGATGACCAGACTTTGTGGATAGTCCTGCACCCAGACCAGTCCCTGCACCTCACCGCCTGGTCACTGAGTGGTTAGAGTTCCAGGCCTTAAGTATTTCTGAGGATGTCCTCCACATTGACATGGAGGAGCTGGATTGCTGTCCTAGGGGCCGTATCAGCGGCAGAAGAGGCAGGATTGCTGGTCACATCAAAGCGGCGAGAAGGCATTGGGAGGCTGCGAGAAGTGCAGCGGGAGGCGGGTGCCAAGGTACAGCGCCACAGCACCAGAGGAGACGGAGGGTGACCAGGAGATCCAGTGGCTGCTGTGGCAGTGGGCCAGGGAAGGAGCATCAGGGCTGCTGGGAGGAAACGGTTCCCACAGGAAGGTGGCCCAATCAGGGGACAGGGTACCTATTTGGAACTCATGGCTGGGCTATAAAGGGAAAGCCCAGCCACCTTTATCCTGACACAGAGGAGCTGGATTGCTGTCCTGGGGGCCATACTGGTGGCAGAAGAGGAGGCAGGATTGCTGGCCACCCCAAAGCGGCAAGAAGGCATCGGGAGGTGGCGAGAAGTGCAGTGGGAAGCGGGTGCCAAGCTACACTGCCATAGCACCAGAGGGGATGGAGGGCAACCAGGAGATCCAGCGGCTGCTGTGGCAGTGGGCCAGGGAAGGAGCATCAGGGCTGCTGGGAGGAAACAGCTCCCACAGGAAGGTGGCCCAATCAGGAGGCAGGGTGCCTATTTGGAACTCGTGGCTGGGATATAAAGGGAAAGCCCAGCCACCTTTAATCTGACACGGAGGAGCTGGATTTGTGTCCTTCCTACCCTCCCCAGCCCGACCTCTATTAAATAGTCGGAGGGGAGGAGTCTGGACTGGGCTGAGCTAATAGCCTTAGTCACTGACTCTGGGAGAACTTACAGTCTGGGACAGACTCCCCTGCATGCTGAGTGAGGGCTTGTTATGTGCAGAATCTGCATAGCCACTTACAGCTCTGATCACCAGGAGTATTTGCTGGGATTGTTTTTTGTTCTGAAAGGGGGGGCTTTTCTTTTCCACTAATCCTACTAGGGTGATGCCTGGGGTAGGGTTGGCTGCTGCATCTTGGGTACTGTTGTATTAACTGCTTGGTATATGTTGGCTACAGCCGGGGAAAGGGTAGATTCACTGAGTGTATACTGATTGGAGGGTACTTTTATTGCTGAGGGGGGCCCATATTGCCCACACTTAGCAGTTAGGATGGGATTGAATGATGCAAGAGCCGGTATCTTCGGGAGGATGATTGGATGTACAGGGTGTGGGGCGACCATAATATTGAATTGGGAATGGAGGTTTGGGGATGCCCAGTGTGTTACCATTTGGCAGGCCTCAGGCAGGAGGTCGAGGGGATCAGGAGACACAGGAGGCAGTTGGAGGGTGGGAGAGGGGTGGATTGGAGAGGGAAGGGGTGCCAGGAATCATATGATGATAGGCGAGGACAAAATGGCATACACCAGGGTATGGGGGCGGGAGTGAGAGGACTAGGTCCACATGGTCACTCCGGGGGAGATGAAGATACCAGTGTACGGACTTCACTCCGAAGAGAGGGGGTAGCCCAGAGAGAGCCAAGGAAGGGAAGGGAGACAGGAGTGGGTGAGCCTGGGGCAGGCATCACAGTTAAAAATCGCTTCACCCTGCTGTACCGGATGATAAAGTGGAAGGGCTGGCAGGCAGGGGTGCAGGATGAAGGTTGAGGGATTGGTCAGGTGTCGGGGGCTCTGAACCATAGGAGGGGAGGCCTTGGGGAATGGGAGACTAGGACCAGATGGTGGGAAGGGGCAGGAGCCGGGTCTGGGTCAATTGCAAGGGAAGGTGGAGGATCCCCAGACTTTCTAGTTCACCTGGGAACAAATGACTTAGAAGGGAACAGTGAACTGGAGATACAGGCAAGATTCAGGGAATTGGCCAGGGTTTGCCACTATATAGGATGCTCAATCTCTTTTTCTGAGATACTGCCAGTACCAAGGGCGAGCAGGGAACATACGCAAAAAGTTAGTGGGGTGAACCAGTGGCTAAGGGAGTGGTGCAAATCAGAAGGGTATGGATTGATGGGGGACTGGGGTGATACATAGGAAGACAAGGTGCTGTTTGCCAGAAATAGGCTGTATCTCAGCCTGGAGGGAAGGGAGATCCTTAAACTAAAACTTTTTGGATTAATTGGTGATAGATGGGGTTTAAACTTGTAAAGGGGGAGGGATAGAAAAACTGAAAGCCCCAGCGAGGAAGTTTGAGGGTACAGGACTAGACCATGCAAAGCAGGCTGCGGGTAGCGTTAAAAGACCTGGGGGAACTGAGTGGGGAGGAGAGATAGGGGCTCGCGCTGGGCTGAGAAGACTGGAGAGGGGGAGGGTGGAGGATGGTCCTGATCAATGCCAGGAACATGGGCAATAAAATGCCAGAGCTCCAGGCAATGCTAGTGCAGGGTGCAGCAGACATGGTGGCAATTATTGAGATATGAGCTTCCCAGAGGCACAGTTGGTACCTAAATTTAGAGGGCTATACAATGTTTAGGAAGGATAGGGGGGGTGGGAAGAGGGTGTGTGTGTGACATTGATAGTCAAAAATGACATTGTAGTTAGTGGAATCAAGGAGGCAGATGGAGATGTGGAGGCAATTTGGGTAACCCTACAAATGGGGGTGGGGTAAAAGATTAAAAATAGGAGTGGTGTACAGACCCCTGCAATGGAAGCAGAACTGGAGGATGATCTGGCTGAGAACATCAGGGGTCACTGTGGCCTCAGAAAGGGCAGTGTGGTGATCATGGGTGACCTGAACATGCCGGGGGCGGACTGGGGCACTATGACATCCTCGGTGGCCAGGGAGCAGAGGTTGATGGATGTCTTCCAGAATGCCTTCCTAGTTCACCATGTGGGGGGACCTACTAGGCAGGATCAGATTCTGGACATTGTCCTAGCAGATAATGACCAGATAAGGGGCCTGGAGGTGAACAGCCCATTGGCAGGCAGTGATCATGTCATGGTCTTGTTTCTTATGTTCCTAGGGGGAGAGGAAATTCGCACTAACACAGAAGTAATAGATTTCAGGGGGGCGGATTTTGAGGGCATAGGAAGGATTCTTAAGGGGTACTTGGATGAGATAAGGCCAGACATGGATGCTGGTAGCTTGTGGGAGACCATTAAGAAGGGGGGTGCCAGAGGCATCGAGGGCCTGTGCAAAGGTAAGACGCAAGCAATGTAGGGCCAGTAAGCCATGTTGGTGGACTTGGAAAGTGCAGGAGGTGGTGAGGAAGAAAAGGCCACCTACGTGCACTTAAAGTGTTCAAGGGGGGGCTAGGGAGAGGGAAGAGTATGAGTTCCTGGCTAAAAAGGTCACCAGGGTGGTAAGGGGGGCCAACACGAAGAAGGAGCTGAACCTGGCCATGGATATCCACAGGGGGGAAGGGGTTCTATAGGTACATAGGGGAGAAAAGAAAAGTGAGGGTACAGATCAGCAGGATTAGAACGGGGGGGGGGTGGGAACAGGAAGCTGGGGAACAAGCAGAGGTGCTAAATGAGTATTTTGCCTCTGTCTTTACCGTGGGAAGTGGGGGATCCTTCCAACCCGATGGGAGGGGAGGGGAGTGGAGCCCACTGAACCAGGAGGTAAGTTGGAGACTGAAGGACTGGATGAGGCTAGGGCAGGGGGTGGGTCGTATCTAGATGGGGAGGAGAGAATGCATGAGGAGCTGGGATGGGAGGGCAAAATCACAGAGGATATGGTGAGAGAGGCCCTTCAGTCACTGAAGATTGAGAAGGCACCGGGGCCAGATGGGCTGCATCCAAGGGTGCTGAAGGAACTGGCTGATGTGCTGGCAGCTCCACTGGCCTCACTGTTCAACATCTCCCTGATGATAGGGTAGGTGCCTCAAGATTGGAAGGTGGCTCATGTGGTGCCTATCCACGGGAGGGTCCAGAGAGGAGATGAGAAATTATAGGCCTGTTAGCCTAACGTCTGTGGTAGGCAAGGTTATGGAGGGCATTGTCAAGGAGAGGCTGGGGGGCAGCTGGAAAGGTTGAGACACCTGGATGACGGGCAGTATGGTTTTGTACTGGGGAGGTCATGCCTGACTAACCTGGTGGAGGTTTATGACTGGGTGACGGGTGCCCTTGACCGACATAAGCCGATAGACGTCCTCTATCTGGATCTCAGTAAGGTGTTTGACTCGGTACCCCACAATGGCCTGCTAACAAAGCTGGGGGGATGGGGTGCAGTTACCCAGGTGGGTGAAGAACTGGCTTACGGGGTGAATACAGCAAGTGGTGGTTGAAGGGATAGTCTCCTCCCTCAGAAGGGTCATCAATGGGGTCCCCCAAGGTTCGGTCCTGGGACCACTCCTGTTCAATTCCTATGTCTTGGATATAGGGTGGGGTGTTAGGAGTAGGCTGAGTCTCTTTGCAGGTGACTCAAAACTGGGAGCACTGGCAGATGGGCAGGAGGGGAGAGAGGCCCTGCAGGGGGATCTGGATACCCTGGAGGGGGTGGGCAAGGAAGTGGGGGTTGAAGTTCATGCAGGGAAATGTAGGGCACTGCATCTGGGGGTCAGAAACCTGGGACATGCATACACTCTGGGAAGCACCACACTGCAAGTCACATCAGGTGAGAGGGACCTAGGGATAGTGGTGGCCAGCAAAATGAATAACTCTGAGAATTGTCGAGGAGCTGCAGCAAAAGCGAACAGGATGCTGGGCTGCATAACCAGGGGGATTACCTCCAGGAGGAGGGAGGTGATCCTCCCTCTGTATAATGCCCTGGTTAGACCACATCTTGAGTACTGTGTGCAGTTCTGGAGATCCCATCTTAAGAGGGACATAGCGCTGCTGGAGAGGGTCCAGAGAAGGGTGACCAGGATGATTCTGGGCATAGAGGGTAGGACCTTTGAGGAGAGACTGGAAGAACTCAATCTGTATGCATTGGATGAGAGGAGGGACAGAGAGGACATGATAGAGGCTTTCAGATATGTAAAGGGGATAAATAAT
This sequence comes from Neoceratodus forsteri, assembly GCA_016271365.2. NCBI lineage: Eukaryota > Metazoa > Chordata > Ceratodontiformes > Ceratodontidae > Neoceratodus > Neoceratodus forsteri. The sequence goes on from JADMNL010000022.1 coordinate 496,864,729, forward strand.
GGTGGAGCCAGGGAAGTGTTCAGGCTCAAGAAGGGGGAACTACTAGGGGCACAGTGGAAGCTGGAAGGGGAAGTACAGGGGGGCACAGGAGACACTTCTTCAACAGGAGGTGGGTGGAACCATGGAATGCACTGCCCAGGAGTCTGGTGGAAGAGACCACAGTGGAGGGATTCAAGAAAGGTTGGGACAGGTACAGGGGGAAACTGAGGCCAGGGAAGACCACCTCTGGGGCTGGGGGTGTGGTGGAGGAGTGAGCTTCCAGTAAGGGCGCTAGCTTCCGAGCAGACACGATAGACCATGGGGCCTATTCTGTTGGCTTGTACTATGATACTGTGATACATTGTGGAGGCCTCCAGGAAGAAGTTGACTCATAGTTGCTACGCCTTTAAATGGAAGAGATTTTCTATTTGGTGTCAGGGCAAGGAGCTTGATCCCCTTGCCTGCCCTCTGGCTAGCATCCTGGACTATCTCTGGTCCTTTTCCCAGTTGGGACTGTGAGCAATGACCCTTAAAGTGCACCTAGCAGCCATCTCTTCTTCTTAGGCATGGGCCAGTACCTGACGGTGGCCCAGGAGATGGTGGTCAAGGTGCTTTTTCGAAGGGGTCTTGACCATTTGTCCCCTCCGGTGCATCAACCACTTCTGTTGTGAGACTTGCTGTGGGTCCTGGCTATGCTGATAGGTAAGCATTTTGAGCCAATGTACATATGCGGGTTATCACACACATTGTGGAAGACCACCTTCCTGGTGGCAATGCCAGAAGGACTGGGGAGCTCCAGGCACTCTTGGTCGACTCTCCCTATTTGGTCTTCCACAGGGACAAAGTTGTACTTTGTCCCAACCTGAAGATACTCCTAAAGGTGGTACTAGAGTTTCATCTTAACCAGGTGATTGACTTACCGGTATACTTTACCAACCCTTCTTCGGATGCCAGCCACAGGCTCCATATCCTGGACCCACAGAGAGTGCTGTCATATTATGTGGAGTGTACGACTGGAGTTCGAAGACGGGCTTTCCAGCTGTTTGTCACCTCACTGAAGTTGCCCATTGCAGACCATCAGCAAGGTGGACAGTTACAAGGTGAATCACATCTTTCATCAACCTCTGGTATAGGTTGACTGGTCAGGAGCCTCCCATTGGGATAAGGGCTCATTCCACCAGACATACTGCTACCTTGGTTGCTGCTTCAAAGGATGTACCCATGCAAGAGATGTGAAGGGCTACTACATGAAAGTCAGCACACATCTTCATTTCCCGTTACCGCGTCAACCTCGAGTCATGCTGGGATGCACATTTTGGTATCTTAGTTCTCCACTCTCTGTTTGCCAACTAGGGGTGCACACCTTGTCACCTCCTCCCTGTGAACTGCTAGGAATCTGGCAGAGTGTGGATAAATGAACCATATCCACGTTCCTAGAAGAATAAGTTACTCACCTGTAACCATAGTTCTAGGAATGATATATGGTTAACATCCACACAACCCACCTTGCCTCCCCTGGCAAGTGGCACCTAATCTTGCTTCCAGTGTGTAAGATCTGATGTGGTGGGAGGAGCTTAGCTTAAAGACTTCTACACAGTCACTGTATTCTTATCAAACTACCAGAGTGTGGATGTGAACCATACGCTGCTCCTAGAACTATGCTTACAGGTGAGTAACCTATTCTTTTGTGTCCCCACACAATGCAAAACTGCTGTGTTTCTGCTTGCTTACTCCAGAGCTTGAAGTTTTTTGGTGAGATGTGTTGCCCCCATCTTGGAAAGGGAAATTCTTACCCCAGGAATCCTCTAATATTACCAACTTCTGCAATGTCCCTTTAATACAAGACTGCCCCGGAGAGAATGGAACTATATGCAAATGATGGAACATTTGCCACATGCCATTTTTCAAACGCTGCCCAGCTAACTGCCTATGTTCTAACTCCTCAGATTTTTCCTCTCCACCTGCAAGTCAAGATGCACTGGCGTTTCCTCTCCCTCAGTTGTTCCTGATGTGTTGTTTCCTTCAAAATCTTAAGTATTATTTATTTCTTTTCAATTGCTACCTAGTTTATTGTTTTTTAGTTTTAAACTTTCATTTGTTAAGTGTATTTTAGTTAATCGGTTCCTCTTGGTTTACTTTAAATCAGGGGGGAACTGAGGGTTGTTTATTTTAATCGGAATCCTTTTACTGTTCCACTTGCTTTTTCAGCGTTTCCTATTAAAAAACGCTAATTTTGAACCGAGTTATCAGTTCTTTTACCCCAGTTCCTAGTTATTGATCCGACCGCAACCGAGAGGTTTTCAATTTTTTCTCGGTTCCTAAACCGACTGCAACCTTCAAATTTAATTAACAGTTTGCAGTTTCTGTTTTCTCTAGCTCTCCTAAAATGTCAGAAAAGCCTAAAAGGAAAACAGGACCCCCAGGGTTCAAAAATTGTTTAAAATGTGCAAAGGTATTTGCCACAGCAAATAACCATGACCTTTGTGTTGTCTGCCTTGGACAACAACATCTCTTTATGGATTGTGACATTTGCAAGTCCTTTCTACCAAAGAAGCTTGAAAAACGTCAGGAAAGGCTGCAAAAAAAGACCTGAAAAGGGTGCCATAGGCTCTGACCAGTCCATTCCCTTTAAAAATATGGCTGAAACTGCTAGAGCCTCTTGTACCACCCCTAATACAGGCGAGGGCTCTAGTAAAAAGGGCACTGAACCGGCTAACTCTCTGGTGCCTGCCAAAAAGTTGAGGAAGTCTAAGCACAGTAAGGCCTCTGCTGGAAAGCAACAAGGGATCCTTCAAGTGTCTGCTTCTTTGCCTTTTCCTGCTGACTTAGCACAGGCTCTCTACAAGTGCTTCAGGTTCTGCAGGGCTTGCTATCCCCTCAGCCACCTGCTCAGGCTCTGGCAGGGAGACCATCTGCCTCTGTTTCCCCTCCACTTCTGGAACATTTGGAGCGTGGGGAACTGGAACCAGAAGGGGGGCATTGAACCCAAAGTTTCTCCTGAACAGTAGTTCGGTTCACCCCCCGACCTACTGAGGATAATTCCTCACATTTTGCATTTGTGAGGAAAATGGTTGAATCCCAGGGCCTTGTCACCACTGAGGAGGTGCAAGATGAGGAGTGAGCTGAATATATGGAATTAATGGGGCTGACACCCACTAAAAAACTCTTACTTCCCCTCTGGAAGTTCTTTAAGAAGGACATTATGACTATATTACAAGCACCAGATACTGTTCCTCCTGTCAACAAAAAGAGTGACAAGAAGTAGCAGCCTGACAGGACAGGGGCTGAGTTTCTGTTCACTCATCCCGAGCACCAGGGTGTTGTTCAACAGTCAGCATGTGAAAATGCTAAGGTACCTCTATCCTTGCACCCTCCTGAGAAGGATTCAAGGAAAATGGAGGCTATGGCAAAAAAGGGCTACCTGGCTGCTTCATTGGCAGTCAGACAGGCCAGTTACCAGGCATACGCTGCCCAGTACCAAAGACCCTGTGGCAGCCAGTACTGGACACCTTGCAAAGGAATCCTTCCATTGCAGGGCCAGACCTGGTTGAAGTTGCCAGACTGGGCTTAGAGGCTTCAAAATTCCAATTTCAAATGGCAGCAGCTACCAATGACACTGCTGTTAGATTGATGGCTGGTTCAATAGCCCTCAGGATATTCACCTGGCTCAGGACAACTAACCTGACTTGGATACTCAGGCCAGGGTCATGGATTTCTGGTTGGAAAACAACACTCTCTGGTGAGCAAACTGAGGCTTACCTGAAAAAGGTGGATACTTATAAAACCACTTTCAGGAGCACAACTAAAGAGAAACCTTCCCCTTTTCCTAAGCCGGTGGGAAGGGGAGGTAGGGGTGTGGCATTGGGCAGCAGAGCTCTTCTTCAGGTCCAGACTACCCCACATGATATGCAGTACCCTACTGACAAAAGAAGGGGTAAAAGGGATCATAGGAGGGGCTCCCAGGGTGAACAAGTTCAGCCACAACTACAACAAAACCCCTGAATTGTTTCTCAGGCCTGACACTGGGACTCACCCCTTTTTATACCTGGTGGTAAAGGGTCACTCTGGCAATAATGCCAGCATTATGATAACAAGTGGGTTTTTTTAATAGGATCCTTTCAAGGAGTCCCCAGGCCCCAGTTTTTCTCTTTAACTCCATCACCCTCCTTCCCTTTACAGGGTCCATCTTGGTGTGGGGTTTTTGAGACAGTTTCCATACAATTTTGTTTTAGGCCCCTCTATTAATGTCTGTTCTTGCTCTGGTTGGCTTTACACTATGATCCATTTCTGGGATCTGCTGAGAAGTGCTTCATGTGGATCAATATCTGAAATGAACCCTGCTCTTGGCTAGTGTCATTGGCTCACCCATAAGAAAACTGGGTGGATCAGTTTTAACCCCTGGCTGGATGACTGGCTAGTGATGGGAAACTTTCCCCATAAATAAGGATCTTTTTCAGGGTCTTTTTATTTAAAAAAAAAAAAAAAGGAAAAATCAGTTCTAATCTCTGTGCAGTCACTGCATTTTTCTTGAATGAGCTAAGTACCACTGTGGGAAGGGCTTCCCCAACCAGGAAAGGCTAACTAAGCTCTGCACCATAGCAGTGCCTATATCTCCTGGACTACTTGGTTTTAGCAACAGGCACTTTATTGGACAACAGTTTTCAGGCGAAACACTGATGGTCCCTCAGAGCCAAGTTGCACCAGATAAGGAATCTTTCCTTCCTCATAATAAGTAAGTCTCCCACTAGGAGTCTCCATCTGTGCTCCTTAGGACAGAGACATCTTCACTGTTGGTTTGCCCATCTATGAGGGGGCATCACCCACAGTTTTTAGGAGTTGTTCCAGCACATGGGACACAATCTTTTTCCCCTGCTTCACATAGGCAATGGATATAAGGAGTCCCTCTACTACCCCAGTGCCCTCTACAGGCTATCAGCCTTCCTGGAACAAATAACACCTAGCAGATGACCTGAGTGGTCAGATCAGGCTCATGAGTGACCCCAGAGCAGCAGATGCTGCTCAAGTGTTTAAAGGGTGGCTTACCTCACTTATAAATCTCTGTGCATCTGATGTGAATCATGACTTGCCTCAGTCCCATTTTGGATCACCACACAGAGCATGGTACACCTGTTTGATTTGCGTCTGGGATTGTTTGGGGAGGCATTGGTATGCCTCTCACCTGTTGTAGTCATTCAGGGTATTCATTACACTGTGATCCCAGCCAGTATCAAGGGTTCCATTAGTACTGTGGCCCTGCAGCCATGATATTTTCTGTTGTTGTCCCCTTTGTCTGTGGCCAAGCCTAAATGCCCCCCCCATGGGGATCACATCCTGTTGACCTTCGCCTGGGGGAGATTCATGTACACCAACCACAGGTTCCTGGGGTTTAGGCTTGGCTCTTTGATATTTAGAATATGCTGTTCTGCATCTCTTAGTGAGTCACATGGGAGTTTTTAATGGATCACAGAGAATCTTTTTTTTTTAAAAAAGCTTGTGTTGCAATAAGAGACAAGGCTTTACACCCGGGCATTCTCCCAAGGGTCTGGAATCAACACTAGCAGATATCCCAGCTTTTTGGGATTACTTTACATACCAGCATTCACTGGTCTTCGCTCTTGACCCATAGCTACACTAGTTTTCAGTCCCTACTCATGCCCCTCCTAGGAAGGAAGCATCTTTGGCATTCATTCCAATCTTCACTTTATAAGAAGCTGTCTTACCTGTATTCCCTCACGGGATACCAGTGCCAGCTGGGACCCAGAACACCTACATGGTTACGCTCATGCTCTCCCCTCTTCAACCCCAAGGTTTCAAGTTTTTCTGGGGGTCGCCACTTCAGCCCGAGGGGTCAATAAGATCCAAAATCTGGCTGTATGAAGATGACTTCATCTCCAGCCTAAGAGACTAGATAGTGTTGAGAGCAAACAAAAAGGGGGGGGAGAGGCGTACCCAGAGTTGTATCACACTCCCACTGGGACAAGTCTGTAATCTTGCCAGTCTCTTCGCTGAGCATTCTTTCACAGGCAAACATGAACCATGCATTATAGGGGTACAAAGAAACCCTTCTATTACCATAAGTCATACCAAGCATCACAAGCAGGGACGGGCATGTGCTCTCCCTGACCTACGAAGATATGGGCAAAGGATATCCACCTAACAAAAGTACTGGCTCTTGTGGATAGTTCAGTGTAACCAGCTTTGCAGCTCCGTGGTGGGAAAAGGGGTTCCAGCAAGGATTCAGAGCTCGTTACACAATGGTTACAGCTGTCTGTGTTGCAGTTGACAGGGAGGTCCCCTGTTGAAACTCTGTACTGCAGTTACCTTGAAGTTTTCTGCACATTTGCAAGGCATTTCTTCCTGAACACTTGTCTAGTAATGAGGTCAGGTTTGGCACAGCAGTTCTGCAGAGGCTCTTTATTAAATGGTTCTGTGCCGACCTCCAATGGTACTGCTTCTCAGTCTACAGCAGTTAATAATATTAGTGGATTCCTGGGATAAGAAGGAAAAATTACTCACCATAGTAATCTTCTTTCTTCCAGGGGACTCACTAATATTATTAACTTTCTCACCCTTACCTCCCCTTCTAGAAAAAGAGACCTCTACATCCCTGGCTAATTACTCAACTATGGGGGTGCCAGTTAATGGCATGCTGCTACTGCTTTATCTTTCTCTAGCCCTGTTGGGCCTTTGTTCCTCTTTTTCAGGTGATTCTGACATTGAAAGGGTTTTTTTTAATATTGTAGTAGTTGCCCCAGTGGGGCCTTTTGTTGGTGCTAATAACATTTTTTTATACTAGGGCCTCTTTGCAGGCTCCATCCAAATATGAGGAGTTAGAACATAGGCAGTTAGCTGGGTAGCTTTTGAAAAATGGCACGTGGGAAATGTTCCATCATTTGCATATAATTCCATTCTCTCCGGGGCAGTTTTGTCTTAAAAGGACACTGCAGAAGTTAATAATATTAGTGGATCCCCTGGAAGAAAGAAGATTACTACAGTGAGTAAATTTCCCTTCCTATATATTCCCCCCATTCCTCTAATGCAGAGAGTTCTGCTCAGACTGTAGGTGGAGAGTGCCAGTATCATCCTCATTGCTCCGTTATGGCCTCACCAGATATGTTGCAGTACAAGTGGTCCCTGATCCATCTGGACCTGAAGTCCCTACATCTGCATGCATGGCTCCTGAAATCATAGCCATTGCACATTTTGGGGTATCCCCTAAGGTTGCTAATGGTACTGATTGTGGCTAGGAAGCCTTCTACCAGACATACTTATTCCATGAAATGGAAGTGTTTCACTTTGTGGGCTTCTTCCCAGAATTTGTTTCCTTTTATGTGTCCTGGGAATGCTGTGTTGGAATACTTGCTTTTCTTCTCTGCTTGCAGTATTCCTTGCGTAAGGGGCATTTGGCCACTATATCAGCTTTCCATGTACCTATTGATAGTAGTAGGGTTGCCCAGTTAGAGGTGTCCTGTGCATTTCTGAGAGGTAGTCTTCATATGAAACCTCCTATCTGTAATCCAGGCCTGTCTTAGGACTTGAATTTTGTGCTTGAGAAATTGATGTTGGCTCCTTTTGAGCTTGTCATGAGTTGTGGCTTACGTTTACTGTCATGGAAAATGCTGCTTTGTTTTGTTTTGTTATGGTATTTCTCTCCTTATCCTGGCGGCACCGAGTGCCCTCAGCTGTCACCCCCAGCGCCGCCGCCCCTGAGGATCAGACCCCCTTCCTTAAGCAACCATGACTTACCCTTTGTGGCGGGGTGGTGAGGAGTGTCTCGACCCACCCACAACGGATCCAGCCAGGGAGGTGCCATCCTGGGGGCATGGCTCCGTGGGGACAGCTTCATGCTGCCAGGACTATTTTCCATTTTCTCCCTTGTGTGTGGAGGTGGGGCGTGCAATGACACCTGTAGAGAGAGCGTGCATGCTTCCACATGTGCCCTCTCCAAGCATCTACCTCATTTCCTCCCTTTTTAGCAGCGATGGCACATTGGCCCCCAGCAGCCACTAGGGGTCAGTCGAGCGCCGACTGCTGATAGCCCCCCCCCCAGGGAAGGAGAGCAGTCCTGCAGATGCTCAGTCCTTCTCCTCCCCTGCCGACCTTCAGCGGCCCGTGCTCGTTCCGAACACGGGTCGCTGGCATAGCACGAGGTAAGGCATCCAGCACCTCAGTCCTCAGCACCACCAGGCCAGCTGAAAATGCTGTTTATAGTTGCAATGACTTCCAGGCTTCAGGCTGTGATGGGTGAGCCTTCTTATTTGATTTTTCTCAAAGATAACTGTCTGTTAGCATACAAATCGTAAGTTTCTGCTGAAGGTGGTATCTGAATTTTCACTGAATCAGCTGATACGTTTTCTTGAGCATGCCAACCAGGGTGAGGCACTGCTCCATACTTTGGATGTACATGAAATACTGCGATACTACTATATACAGTATTACTCACACCAAGGACTTCAGAAAGTCCTCTCAGCTTTTTATTTCATTCACCCATGGGAAAGAGGGCATATCTATCTAAAAACAATGCCTACCCAAATGGCTGGCCCCCAGCCAGAATGCCAGGTGTCCTTCAGAGAGCCATTCTGGGCTGGGACCACAGCCATGGGTGGGAAGCGAACCCTGAGCGCCCAATGGTGCTGAAGCCTCCAGCATCACCCCGGGAATAGAAGTGCCCCTTGCAGCCTTCTCCCCCAGCCAGCATACCAGGTGCCCTTCAGTGAGCCCTTCTGGGCTGGGACCACAGCCATGGGCGGGAAGCGAACCCTGAGCGCCCAATGGTGCTGAAGCCTCCAGCATCACCCCAGGAATAGAAGCACCCCTTGCAGCCTTCTCCCCAGCCAGTATACCAGGTGTCCTTCAGTGAGCCCTTCTGGGCTGGGACCACAACTGTGGGTGGGAAGCGAACCCTGAGCACCCAATGGCACTGAAGCCTTCAGCATCATCCCAGGAAAAGAAGTGCCCCTTGCAGCCTTCTCCCCCAGCCAGCATACCAGGTACGGAGTTGGCTCTGGAACACTGATTTTTCCTTTTTGGACTCTTGGCGCCTTCTATGGTCTGAAGCTAATTGTCTGATTCTGAACTTTGAGCCCTCTGGTTTGTCAGCACTGTGCTCGAGTCTTATTTTAAAAGTTGATAAAACCTTGGGATTGTTAAATTGTGCATGCAAATATTTACACTGTGCCTCTGCAACTGCGAGCCACCATAGTGTAGTAGTGTGCAGCCCTGATTATTTTCCAAGCCTCAGTAATTGAAAGGGATTCTGTGTAGTTGTATGTAGCCCTGTTAATTACCAAGCTTGCCTGGGTTATTTTTGGTGAAATATTGAGACTAGGATCCTGGTTGCTGAAGTCTCTGATGCCTAGTAATCCATACATCACCCCATTTTAATCTAGCCCACAGCTTTAGTGGAGTTACAGAAATATAGATAAGCAAATAATTAATAAAAGGAAATAAATAACTTCAGGAGAAGAAATTGCTTAGGATAAAAGGGTTTGGCCATTTACATGCTGTTCTCTGTGACCCCAGCCCTGCCTTTGATTCTGTCCGCCCCCTTGCTTTTGTCCCTATTGCAATTTAATTTTTCCCTTTCTTACCTCTAGGCACCAGCCCCAGACTGTTCTGCCCTCAGATCCAGGACATTTTTTTTTCTTTTTTTGAGTGACACAGCTCCTTTGTGCTCCTTTGTCGCCTGTGCAAGCCACATTCACCGTGGTTCCTATGTAAACCCGGTTTTCTCCTCTTTCCACAGGCGTCCTTCAGTGAGCCCTTCAGGGATGGGACCACAGCTGAGGGTGGGAAGCAAACCCTGAATGCCCAACGGCGCTAAAGCCTCCAGCATCACCCTGGGAATAGAAGCACCTCTTGCAGCCTTCTCCCCCAGCCAGCATACCAGGTATGGAGTCAGCTCTGGAACACTGATTTTTCTGCCCACCCCCTCCCTAGGCCACCTTAAATGCTCTTTTGCCCTGCCTACTGAACGCTTATTGGCTTTAACTTCTAGTCTTCCCATTGGTCCACTTTACTCTCTACAATCTTCTCTGCTCTTGCAAAATGCTCTGGACCTCTGATCATCCCCTATAATATTAGGAATAAAAAATTAAACATAATGCTGCTGTCTATTACGATTCTCTGCCTATCTTTCTGCCCGCTATGTGCTATTTCTCTTCACCCATCCTCACAGAACTCATTTTGCAGGGCAGCCGGAGACCATGTTTCATCAATGAACAAAGCTGATGATCTTAATCTTGTTGAACTACTGATATGTGCCTCCTTGCATGTACCACTGGCTTTGGATACTCATTTAAATTGGCATGCTGGCACCCTAAATGGTATCAGAGCTACAGCTCAGTACCTGCCTCCTGACGCTGCACACGCTCAACTATCTTTTGATGCCCAAATCTTACTTTATGCAGCCTTGAACAACCTTGGCTTTAGTCCAAAGGTGCCCCCTTGCCAAAACTGTGCTCCATGGAAAAGTGAAAGTAAAAAATTAATAAAGGCTCTTCTAGCTATATCTAGGAAGCTCTTGCTTCTCCTGTTATTAAGTTCTGGCAATGTGGAGCTCCATCCTGGACCACCCACTGCTATTGGCTCGCCTGCAGATCTTTCTAACCTCAAAGGAATAAACTTTATGCACATTAATGCATGCAGCCTGCTAAAAAAATAACTTCTGTTCAGGCCTGTGTAAGCCACACTACCCCTGACATACCGGTGGTTTCTGAATCATGACTCTGCCCTTCTACCAGTACCCATTCTGTACACATCCCCTCTTACTCACTGTTCCATACAGACAGACAGACCAGAGGCGGCAGGGTGGCAATGTATGTTAAGGACAAATTCTTGGTCTCCATTATTGACTCAGCCATGGTCCCAAATGAGTTTGAATCATTTTCCCTTCAAGTGGCAATTGCTACTGGAATCTCATTTAGCGTTACAGGCTACTACAGGCCTCCTTCATCGGGATTGCAGCTTCTAAACCACATGAGCAATACCCTGGGCCATAGTTCTTCTGAAGCCAGAATACTTGGGGACAAATTTAGATTGGCTCTCCAATTCCTTTACTCCCCTCAAAACACTCTGTGACTCCCTTGGACTGTCCCAGCTTATTAATGAACCTGCACATCCAAATAGGAATAATCTTACCAAAAGCACCTTGTTGGACATTATCTTAGTAAACCACATCTTTACACCCATGTTGGAGTCTTCTTCTCAGATATCAAGTGATCACTGCTTCATTGCCTGTGTCCGGTCTAGCTTCATCCCTGCATTTCCTCCCAAATTTACAACAAAAAGAAGCAATTGCAACTTTGATCCCTGGGCAGATACCACTGAATTAAATCTCTCCTCTTGCTGGCGGGACTTCTATATAGCAGAAACCATGGCTCTTGCCTATGACATTTTCCTAGGTATTGTGTTAAATGCTCTAAATAAGCATGCTCCAGTGGAAAAAAACCCATGTTAGAGGCAAATACTGCCGCTGGTTCTCATCAGAACTAAAGAGCACTTTACGGAATAGGGACGGTTATGGAAAACTCGTAGGACAAAGTTACTGAATGACTGGAACCTTTTTAGGAGAGCAAGAAACCTCTGCACCAAGTTGGTTAGAGATACTAAGGCTAATTACTACCACTCTCAACTTGAAGCTTCTACCAAGCACTCGTCCAAATTCTGGAGGACAATCGGAGACATGGAAGGCCACCAAACTGGTAATTCCTTGCCTGCCAAAATACTAATTGGTACTTCCACAGTCACTGATAAACCTACCATCTTTGACTCCTGTAATGACCATTTTGCCACTGCAGGGTTAGCTTTCAATTCTTCTCCATCTAGTACATTACGTGCACAACTGGGATTAGATGCATCAGACTCCACTTCATCTAACCCTTTCTTCTCTCTTCATCCCACACCTCTGAAGGAAGTGGAGGACCTCCTGTTCCAACTGGATGTTAGGAAAAGCCTGGGTGCTGACCACATTGACCCCTTCTTTTTAAAGGCACACTATTGTGCCCTAGCGGTGCCTATTACACATTTGTTCAACTTACCAATTTCCCAAGGTGACCTTCCTACCATCTGGAAAACTGCACACATCATTCCCGTATTTAAGGCTGGAGATCCCAGTGATCTGAACAATTACTGGCCTATCTCTCTTCTCCCCATCCTGTCTAAATTGTTGGAAAAAATCATTACTTCCCAGCTCAGGGAACACCTGGAATCAGCAAAGCTCCTAAACCCACTACAGTCAGGCTTCAGGGCTCAACATAGTACAATCTCTGCTCTAGCCAAGGTGATCAACGACTGGCAGGGTGAACTGGAAAATAAGAACTTTGTCGGTGCAGTCTTTCTAGACCTCAGTAAGGCTTTTGACACTGTCAATCACTCCTTGCTTCTCTCATCTCTTCAGACTATTGGCCTGGATGCTCTCTCGCTTAGATGGTTCACCAACTACCTATCAGGACGTCAAGGCCGAAGGGGAGGTCTCACCCTTAAAACCACTGCTTAGGGGTGTACCTCAAGGCTTTATCTTGGGCCCTCTACTTTTCGCAATCTGCATAAATAATATCAATGCCACCATCAGTAAGGCTCAAATACATCTTTTCGCGGATGACACAGCGCTCTACACCAGTGGGCCTTCACTTATTACAGTACTATCATCTCTCCAGGATGATTTCAATCTGCTGCAGCTCCAGCTCCTAAACCAGAAGCTGCTTCTGAATGCTAAGAAAACTAAAGCCATGCTCTCCTCTCCCCGGTCCATCTCTACAAACCTACTTTCCCCTAGAACCCTCTCTCCTATTTCCACAATACTGGGACAGCAGTCGGATTATGTGTCTAAATTCAAATATTTGGGGGTCTGGATTGATAACTCTTTCTCATTTCAAGGGCACATTGAAGAACTTCTAAAGAAATTCTGCCAGAGACTAGGACTTTTCTATAGGATAAAAAAACTTTCTTTCTATGGAGGCCAAAATGCAGTTAATGCAAACAACCTTTCTTCCTCTGATAGACTATGCGGACTTTATATGTAGTCAAGGCTCAGTTGGTACTCTTGCCAAACTTGATACACTCTATCACAGAGCACTTAGGTTCATTACAGAGCTCCCCTACTCCACTCATCACTCTCTCCTGTATACCGCTGTGGGCTGGCCATCCCTTACTCTTAGACACCAGCGAAACGCGGCTCTCTGAAGCTTCAAAGCCATTGTGAATAAACTACCAAATTATATTGCAGCCTGCTTGATGTTCAGTACCGCATGCAACTGTCTTCTGAGAAGTGCCTCTTACATTATGCTGATGGTACCCAAGGTTAGATCCCGTTTAGGCAGGGCCTCTGTGAGCTATGTACTTCCCCTGTTGTGGAATAAGCTGCAAAAAACCCTGAAAATAAGTCTCCCTATTAGCCTAGCATCATTCAAAACCCTAATTATGCGCCATCCTAAGGACTCCTGCATCTGTTTCCTGTAACCCTTAGCTCTGCAATCACTTAGGTGACCTGTTCTTCCCCTGTCTATGCCCTGGCCCTCCCTCCTCCCTGGCCCTATTTTGAACATTCAGTCCCTCTCCATTAAAATATTATATATATAAATAATTATTTGACTTTCACTTCACATTTGTCATGCTTGTAACCTGTATATATTTTTGATACTGTATTACTGTGCCCTGTATATTTTGTCTAAACACAATTTTTATCTCCACCTAGCCTGTTCATATCTGCTACTAAGTATCTTACTTTATTTTCTTGTAGTTGCTCTTTATTTGATGATTTTTGGTCTGTATGCTTATATTGTCTACCCCAGGTCCACCTCAAAAAATGAGCTTGTTCATCGGTGACTGCCTCGTTAAATAAAGATTTTGATTGATTGTATTACATTCTTTTATAAGAAGTAGGGTAAGGAACTTCCTGGTGCTGTTCATGATCACTCCACAAGTGGTATGGCCACTTCTGTTGCCCGATTCAAACAAAATGTCCCTGCTGCTGACATGTGTGTTGCAGCTACATGCAGGTGTGTCATACTTTCATTTAACATTGCAGTCTGGACATTGTTCCTTGTAGATGTGCTGATTTTGGGCTTGCTGTACTGCAAGGCCTTCTGTCCTGATTGTATATCAGACTGTGCCATCCTCCCAGTTCCCTTTGCACTACTTAGGAATCATTCCAAAGGTGTGGCCTAATGAAGAAAATATCCTTGAAGAAGGTAGAAGTTACATAAGAACTTACCGTAACAGTAGATATTCAAGAGAATCTCCTCCATTAGGCCATGCTGTCCCCCTTCCTTCCCCTTTTGCTTCCAGTGAGGATTATTTCAGATGCTGTGCCCAAAACCTACCCCATGTATTCTGTCTCCAGTCCCATGCCTCCTCTTGTACTCCTGGTGCTAGTATTGTCTCCTGCTTTCCCCTTGGTTGGAGCTCCTTCAAGCCAGCACGAACAATTTAGCACTACCCACCACATAAATGACCACAACAGACAATGCTGTACTTTGAAAGCAGTTTTAATAACACTCTCAATTTAAACCAAAAGGCTTTTAAAGATACTGTGCTCAAATGTGATTGAATGAACACACACATGAAAAGGTGAATACCAAATACATATCCAAAACAATAAACAAAGTGGGAATATTTGTGTAAGAAAAACTCCCCCACCCCTCCCAAACTTATCATACATATCAGTGACTCGTTTATTCATGCTACTAGCAGTTTGGGATTTAAAATATGTCACCGAAGAAGGGGGAACCTTTCTCTGCATTAATTGTGATGAAGTAGATTGAATTATATCAGTTTACTTATGGGTTATTTAAATAGTTTTCCCATACCCCAGTTACGTGTTAAATGGCCTAGCAGTCCTGCCCTACATAGGGTTTCATTTAATTTGTTTTTACACTTTTTTTTTTTTTTTTTTACTGTTTTGGGTATGTATTTGGTATTTACCTTTTTATCTGTGTTCACCCAATCACATTTGGGCACTGTACCTTTAAGCTTTTGGTTTAAATTGAGATTGTGTACACCTGAGGGACACATCCTGATAAAGCTACGATGAAACTGGTAGAAGTCTAGTGGGGTCCTGCCTGTTGTCTCCCGGTCTGTGCATATGCACGTTTGAGGTTTGCACTTTGTATTTTTGCCTTATTAAAACTGCTTTCGAAGTACAGCATTGTCTGTTGTGGTCATTTATGTGGTGAATAGTGTTAGATTGTTTGTGCCGGCTGTTCTCTGTTCCATATAGCACACCCAGCCATAGGGCAGCCTTTTTGATTTGAGAATATGGAGCTCCTTCAAGGCCAGTCTCCAGAGGGGAACTGAGGAGTGATGCTGTTGCCCATGTTTATTTACATGTAGACACTGCATGTCATTCTGGGTGGCCCCCGGCTAGCAAATGTTTGTGTGGTCCTAACACTGATGGCTTATATTTTCAAAGGTCTAGCCTAATGGAAGAGATTCTCTTGAAGACCTACTGTTAACATAAGTTCTTACATAATTGTTCTTTATGTAGGCTTCTGTAGGAGCCCAGGGGAGTGTTTTTTTATATTTAGTTTTTTTTCCTGGGTTTTCTCCTGTATAATGCATGTCCCTGATGTGATGCACATGTGTGGAGGCACACGTATGCACGCCCTATGGGACTCCCCACCATACTGGTCACTTTGCTGCCACCTGCGCCAATCACCGGACCTCCATCCAGTGATGGCGGGACTATGGGCGGGCAACCCCCCTTCCTGGGAGGGGAGAACCACTGTTCAATCCTGCTCCCACCATGCATCCAGGCAATCCAAGGTTCCCTGAGTAGTGCGAGGTAAGGCGTCCAGTGCCTCAGCCCTTTGCACCACCGGGCCAGCTGGGAGTTTTTTTTTTTTTTTGCTCCGTCCCAGGCTCCCCTGGCCAGCCACTCCTTTGGGCTGCCTAGGCCCACCACCATTACTCTGCCATGTTGCTGTCTGCTGCCCCTCAATGCCACAGCCCCCCGGGTAACCCAACGTAACCCTTCATTGGGAGGGTCCCCCTTCCAGGGGAGAAGCACCCATAGGTGCAGACATGGTGGGGTAAGCTCAGACACTTCCGGGCTTCATGGTGACAGGGATCAGTGGCCATAAGCTGGTTGACTGGGGGGGGGCATTTTTCCACTTTTTCTACTCTCTCCATTCCCATCCTTCTTCAATGGTTCGGTCGCAATGGCAACCTGGGGTGGGGACATTTGGCTGAGAGTCAAGGCTTCATGCTTCCTAGAACATCACCCAAGCCACCTCCAGGTGCCAAAGGCACCCCCCCCAGGAGGGAAGCATCCAAAGGACACACTGGATTTCCTCCCTGCCAGTCTCCACTCCTGACACCCAGGCTCTGGGCATGAACCCGGGTTGCCAGCATGCCAACTGAACCCCTTCGCTCAGCACCACAGAGCTGGCATTGCCCATGTGAGTTTAATATTGGGGGGGGGATATACCATGGGCTGACTTAAAATATCACGTTTAGTTTTGCCTGCAGGTTTTGACTCCTATGACTCCCCAAGTGGCATAGTCAGGAGAGATGAAACACTACTTTTTATATTTTACATCAGCCCATGGCATATGCCATTTACACAATGACCGTGCACCTCTAACAAAGTAGGTCCTAGTATTTTATTTAAAAAAAATTAACTGGGACTCATCCTGTTGGCGGGAATGTGGATGCAAGGTCACCATGCATGCCCATGTAATTTGGTTCTGCCTTGTGCTTTCTGATTTTTGGGAGGGCGAGGTGGGGAGAGTTCTGGAAAAGGTCTTTCTTTCCCTTGGTCCCCTAACATCTGTGATAGCTGTATTATTACACTTATCTAAACAGATTAAACAGAGACACTAGTTGTACCTACTCAGTATTTTACTGGCAGTGGCTAAGAAGGTCATAACAAGATTGTGGCTTAAGCTGACCCCCCCCCCGATGATCAAGAGCTGGGAGGATACAGTATATAACATATGTAAAATGGAGAGTATGACAGTGAAATTGCAGGACAGATTCCCTGCCTTAATGAATAGATGGACCACATGGTATATTTATATGGCCCCCTATAGACCAGATTTAGTACCATAAGGTCATAGGAGAGATGTTGAATTCTCAATGCCCGGTCAGCCCATTTTACTTCTTGCCAGGGCAAGAACACTCAGTAGACCATCTTACATAGATATTGGCCCATTGATTCTTAAAACCTCCTAAATTGAGTCCTCTATTGTGGGACTTAGGTGTCTAACTATGTCTTCCTGGAAGAACCTGCATAATTTAGCAGATAGCAATGTCCTGTGGCTATTACTGGATGTAAGTCACATATAGATATAGATATATATATATATATATATATATATATATATATATATATATATATATACATACGCATTTATATGAACTATCATATTGTTGTATGTACCCACAAAATACAATAAAGATATATTTAAAAAAAAAACACTAGCCCTGTGGTGTGGCAGAATAAGGCACTGGTCATCTTACCACCTGCCACACCAGTGACCCAGGTTTGGGAACAGACCAGGGTCACTCGGGGGCTAGTTGGGGAAGGAGGATTGAGCATCCACAGACAGTTCTCACCTCTTTGGGGAGGCAGTGTATACCACTGCTTGGCTATCACGTAGTGTGACAGAGTTGAATAGGACCCTGTCCCAGTTGTTATGGAGAGTTTGAATGCAGGGATGTGTTCTGTTCTTTTCTTTCCTGTCTCTAGTCTGTCTGGTTGCACAACCAGATTTTCTTGTGAGACCTAGGACTTGATCACCTCAACAGTCTCGCAGTTCTTTGCCTCTCACTGTCTTGCAGAGTTCCCTTGCTGTTTCTATTGCTTCCTCCCTTGCACATCTGCTAGTATAAAAATATATGCAAATTATTATGTAGAAATGTAACTGATATTGGGATCCCTATGTTTAGAAATTTTATAGCGTTACTGTTAAAATGTATATAATTATAGTTTGAGATGATTGCAAAAAGCTATTGGGAACTCAAGGGGTTAACCTGAGAACAGTTTTTAAGCCCTTTTTCAGAAACGCTGTGGAGAAGGGGCCTCAGTTCTGGGACATTGTGTTCTTGCTGCACCTGTCTGACACAAGAACATTGGAAATTTACAAGAACATTTTAGAAAAAACAGGATGCTTGTTAAGGAGGGGGGTTGCAAGGACATATAAAACAGCTGCAATTTATTGCAAGAGAGAGAGACAGATGCACAAAGATTGCAGGAAAACTCAGATGAATCTTCTCTGTTTATTTTGCCTTTGTAAATAGTTGTACTGAACAAGTTTGTTTTTTTATGTTACTGCTACTATAGTACTAATAAACACTTTCTGTGAATTCTACAACTGCTCTTGTTTTTTTCCTATGCTTTCTGACCTGTGCTTCGACAACATGTAGCAGAACTAGGTGGTGCAGCAGTGATTGCCTTGTTCAAAGGCTGGGTATGGGCATTGAGTAGTGCAGCATCTTTATACTGTATGTGAGCACCATGGCACACATGCTGGCTCTAATCAAGGGAGAAAAAGGGAGGCAAGATCCTCTGGTGTCAGCAAGATGTTGATTGACCTTGCAGGCTCTGCATTACCTACCGCCACCCACTCTCCCACTGAGGTATGCAGGTAGCTGGGTAAGTCCCAGGGACAGTGGGTGACAGAGCTGAGGGCTGCAGGTAGAAGGGGGGCCACCAGAGAGGGACAGGAAGTGAAGCATCAAGATGGGGATATAACTTAAATCCTTGACTCTGGACACCCCCCAAAAAAACAATGGATCAATCTGCAGTTGCTATGCACATTAAAAATAGCACATACAAATGAATAAGGTATTACAAACATCCAAAATCTGTACCATTAAAGGGGAAGTAAACATTGCAGGGGTCACTCAAATTGTGGAAGCGCAAGACAAGACCATTCAAATTAGTTGCTAGGCTTAGCTGTAGGTGTCAGGAGTCCTGAGTTATGAATATCAAATTATCTGTAAATAAAAACAAAGCAGCAGCCATTTCATGTAATCTTAAAACAGGAAGTGATGTCACTGAGGGGCCAGCTCTACGTTGTTCAGTATAACTTGCCCCTCAGTGACATTACTTTTTCTGTCTTAGGATCCCATGAAATGGCTGCTGCCCTGTTTTGATTTACAGAGTATTTAGCTATGCATATCTCAGGACTCTTGACACCTACAAGAAAGTTCCATACCTCATTTGAAATATATTTTTATGGGCTTTCACAATTTGAGAGATCCCTGCAAGGTTTACTTCTCCTTTAAGGACCTGTGTCGTGTAGGAATTTGGACAGATGTGGAATCTGATGATGTTCCTGGAGTGAAAATATCCATTATGATTCTCTTGAAGTGGTAATAAACAGCTTGTTTTCATTCCAGGAATGTCATTGATAAAGATAATTCCTTTCAGCTTTTTATTCTTACATTCATCGTGTAAGTATCTATACAAAACAAAAAAAATGCATGTGGACGCACTCACACTCGCACACGAGGGCGAGAGCTGCATACAGCTATACTGTCATTCAGAGCAGTCATGAAAAGCAGTAATATGGTAAGGAAGTAACTGCATGTATAAAGCTTCTGAGATTTAAGGTAACTAAATAATAAAGTTAGTAAAAATGTTAAAGGCAAGATCTAATTCAGCTTTCACTTGGAAAAAACACAATTACTTGCTGTATATTTAATATACAAAATAACAATTCAGTTTCCCCGCATTACACATAGGTGGCAAATATATCTAAACATTTAAAAAAATCACAAATAGAATACTTGACATTTTGTTGAGCTGTTTCAGGTTAAGCCATCGAATATAAATGAGATCTAAATATAGCATAGCGAGATGGAAGTCTGTGCCTTCAGTGCACCCAACATCCTCTAGTGCATACATTAAAGAAAGAAAATAAATGACAGACATTAATGCAATGATTAATCTTTATCTTTGGTTTTATGAGGAATAGTCCTGCCTGGTCTATTACAAACCAAGACTTGAAGAATAATTTCTTCTGAGTTTTTGGAGTTTTATGTTGTCATGCTCTGTTGAACAGGGTCACTTTTATGAGGTAGGCAAGGGAAGTGGAGTGTTGTAAAAAAAAAAAAAAAAAAAAACATAAACAGAAACAATTCTGGCTTTAAATGTTAATTTACTTGGT
This sequence comes from Neoceratodus forsteri, assembly GCA_016271365.2. Lineage (NCBI taxonomy): Eukaryota > Metazoa > Chordata > Ceratodontiformes > Ceratodontidae > Neoceratodus > Neoceratodus forsteri. The sequence continues at coordinate 496,884,822 of JADMNL010000022.1, forward strand.
CCTCTGTGCAGCTGACATATAAAATTAAATACTAGAAATGGAACTTATAAAGAAAACCTTGTAAATGTGTGGTACATGCTTGAATGTGGGAAGTTCGGCCTTAAGTGAAGATGTGGGAATTGATCCCAAACCGTTACTTCCATTGAACCCCTAAAAATGAAATGCCTTATTTTTTCCCAAATCGGAAGCTGAAGCCCCCTTTTTTCCTGTTGTATCCATTGAGCTCCTCAGCCAGTGATCCCAAAGTTCCACTTCTTTTCCAGGAATCAGAGGGGAGAGATGGGAGCAACAGATTTATCAGTTCATTGCTCCAGTCTTCGGCTGAGCCTGAAATGCCTTCATCCTGTCTTCCAAACCTAAATCTGAAGCCTGCCCTCTCCTTGCCAAATCCCTGCAGCTCTTTGGCCACACTAACCAAAGAATTCAGATCTTCAGACTTTTTTGTCCTGGGAGGACTGGTGAAGGATTCAGATTCATGGGTTTTTGGACCGCTGTCTAGTGTTTTAAGAGATGTCATGTCATCCAAAAGATCTCTCAGTTCTTGATCCACATATGGACTTGATTCGATGGGGAAACATTTACCCAATGCAAGGAGCATGAGGCAGGATAAAGCATATATTTTCATCTGTAAAAAAATAGACATTTCAGTGTGAAAAGTGCAGTGATCACTACAATCTGTGAGCACAGAGTTTTTCATGGAGTAACATAGTTAATCATGAAAATGTTAGAAACAACACTAGATTGAGCACTATTGCACATGCGATACATAACAATATTTCTCATCTGAATTAGAGAGAGTGTTGTTTGTTCCTAGATAGAACTCCAGTGGAACAGCAGCTTACTTTTTCCCCCTTTCTTACCCAGTTCAGTCCATCTACTGTGTTCAGTGGCACATTTCAGAATCAGGTTATTAAGGTGCTAGTGTACTACCTATAATTAATAATAACTTTCAGAAGTAGTTAGCTATCACTACGTATATCAAAGTATTTTAATGTTGATTGCGCATAGCGCAAGAAACATATTGTGACCGCTTTCTCAGAAGCAGGTTGTGGAGGCGCGGCACTGTTGTGGCCAGTGCCCCCACTGCCTGCAAAGGCTTTCTCCGCTTCCCCCAATGCCGTGGCATGCTGCTGGTGACACAAGTTTGGAACCTTGGCACCAACTTGTGAGAAATCAGCCGCTGCAATCAGGGGCTGCCTCATCATTGCAGTGTAAGCCATCCGCTGCAATGAGGGAGTGACCCGTCATTGCAGGGCGGGATCTCACAACACTGGTATCGTTTGTGAACATGGCGGCGGCTTGCCGCTGTTCTAACAATATTCCACCCCCACCAATTTTTATCTACCACAGGCGAGCCCACTCCCGTCAGCATAATGGACTCCCCGATTGTCTGCCGACAGGGTGCCCAATCCCCATCGGCAGAATGGCATTCCTTTTGTTCTTTGACGACTGGGTGCCCAATCCCCGTTGCCAGAATGGCATTCCCCCCGTTGTTGTTTGCCGACGGGGGTGCCCAATCCCCCGTTGGCTACAGCTGCTCCCCCAGATGCAAGACTCCGGTGGCATGCTGGGAGCCCACCCCAGCATGCCACATGCACCTAAAAGTAAAAAACAGTTCTGCAACATCTTTTTTTTTTACCTGTAAAAAGGAAAACTGTCCCTCAGCACTGTCCTTGTCCCCCCACCTGCAACCTGCGCCCACCAACTGCGCACCCTGCCTCCCCACACTCCCCTCACCCCATACTTACCTCCAGAGTCCATTGTGATGATCTTCGGTGGACCAGAAACACGTCTGCACTCTTCAAAGCCTACCTCGAACTGAGGAAATGCCAGTAAGCTGCATAATGGTAGAAATAGGGTTTTTTTCAACTTTAATGCATATCTCAGTCATTTTTTGGAATTTTGGCACCAAATTTTCAACATGGGGTTTTGGGACCCCTCTTCATGAGTTCTGAAACTGTCATGGCATTAATCAGCCCTGAAAGGTGATTTCATGGTCACTGCATGGAATCACCTTTTGGTGCCGATTAACGAAACAACAGTGCCAGTGTTCATAAGGCAGGCTCTCAAAAAGCTTATGTTGCAAATTTGGTGGAAAAAATCAAAAAAATGACTGTTTTATGAGCGTGCATTGCGCAGTTGCTGCACACACTTGTAACTTCACGAATTTGCACTATTTTCATGCCAGATTTTCAATATTGGCATTTTGTCACACCTCCTTGTGAACAGTATAGCTGTCATTGTTCACATCCTGGCTGAAATGTGTTTTCGCACTTCTGGCACAGAATAGCATGGTCGCTGTGGGAAATCAATGTTCAGGACAGATTAAGAAAATGACAGACACACTGTTCATTAGTAGAGGTCCTAAAATGCCTATGTTGAAAATTTGGTAATGATACTCTATAAAATGACTGCGTTACGTGCGTGCATTGCACAGTTTGCACTGACGCTCGTAACTTTGTGAATTAATAACATTTTCACTCCAGATTTTCCCATACCTACGCATTAATAGTGCAGCTGTCATTTTTCCCATCCTGGCTGAAATGTGTTTTCGCACTTCTGGCGCAGAATAGAGTGGTCGCTGTGGGAAATCACTGTCTGGGACAGATCAAGAAAATGACAGTGATACTGTTCATGAGCAGAGGTCCTAAAATGCCTATGTTGAAAATCCGGTGATGATAGCCCATCAAATGACTGTGTTACAACTGTGCATTGCACACTTTCCACATGCCCTTGTAACCTCGCAGATTTGTAATATTGTCTTGCCAGATTTTCAACAGTGCCATTTTTTCACACCTCTTTATCAACAGTACAGCTGTCATTTTTCACATCCTGACTGAAATGTGGTTTCACAGTTGCGGCACAGAATAACTTAGTCGCTGTGGGAAATCAGTGTTCGGGACAGATTAAGAAAATGACAGTGGCACTTGTTCATAAGCAGAGGTCCTAAAATTCCTATGTTGAAAATTTGGTGACAAAACTCCATAACATGACTGTGTTACAAGCATGCGTTGAACTGTTTCCACGCACCCTTGTAACTTCGCAAATTTGTAATATTTTCACACCACATTTTCAATAGTGGTATTTTTTCACACCTCCTTATGAACAGTACAGCTGTCATTTTTCACATCCTGGCTAAAATATGTTGTTGCACTCCTGCCAGAGAATAGCACGGTCACTGTGGGAAATCAGTGTTTAGGACAGATTAAGATCGAACGAGTGGGGAGGGGGAGTGACCGAGCTCAACTGAGCTCTGTTGGGACTGCTCCAGATTTGTTTGTGGACAGAAAAAGGCCCCAACACAAGAGCCCAGTACAAAAGGGCAGCCTGCAGCACTGGGAGAAACAGAACGAGAAACCGAGTGAGGGAGGGGGAGTGAGCGAACTCACCGGAGCGCTGTCAGGACTGCTGCAGATTTCTTTGTGGGCAGAAAAAGGTGTCAATGCAGGCAGGACCCAGTAGACAAGGCCAGCCTGCAGTGGTGGGAGAAACAGTACGAGTGAGTGAGACAGGGGGACTGAGTGAGCTCAATGGAGCTCTATCAGGACTGCTGCGGATTTCTTTGTGGGCAAAAAAAGGCAACAATGCAGGCAGGAGCCCCATACAAAAGGGCCACTTGCAGCGCCAGGACAAACAGAATGAGTGCGTGACAGAGAGAGACTAAGTGACCTCAAAGGAGCTCTGTCGAGACAGCTGCAGATTTCTTTGTGGACAGACAAAGGTGCCAACGCAGCCAGGAGCCCTGTACACAAGCGCAGCCTGCAGTCCCAAGAGACACACAATGAGTGAGTGACAGAGTGGTAGTGAGCAAGCTCAATGGAGCTCTACTGTGACTGCTGCGGATTTCTTTGTGGGCAAAAAATGTGGCAATGCAGGCAGGAGCCCAGTACAAAAGGCCAGCTTGCAGCGCCGGCAGAAACGGAATGAGTGAGTGGGGGGGGGGTGACCGAGCTCAATGGAACTCTTGTCGGGACTGCTTCAGATTTCTTTCTGGTCAGAACAAGCCGCCAGTGCAGGTAGGAGCCCAGTACAGAAGGGCAGCCTGCAGCAGCAGGAGACACAGAACGAGCGAGTGAGGGAGGGGAAGTGAGTGAGCTCAACGGAGCTCTGTTGTGACTGGTGCAGATTTGTTTGTGAGCAGAAAAAAGCAGCAATGGGACTTCCAGTGACGTCATGGAGCCAGCAGCAGGCAAATGAGTGGAGCTCCCAACCCCACTAGCCCAAAAGGGAAAGAATTGATACAGCATTGCTTCTAAAAAATCAAGAAAATAGCTACAATATACCGTGATAAAGATAAGGCAGGTCGAGATAAATCAAAAAGTAAAACTAATGTGCAGGATGCAAGGGGATCGAGTATGCCTACCAGAAGGCCGAGCCACAGCCCTTCTCCTGCGAGTATAGTTGACACAGAAGAAGAAACAGAGCATCTGTCCTGAGCTCGTTTTGAAAAACCTTTCAAAGAAATTCGGGAGATGAGAGTGGAGACAAAGTTGGAGTTTAGAAATTTGGACCAAAAAATGTCTGGGCTAAAGCAGCGAATTGAAATGGCTGAAGAGCGGATTGCCAATACGAAGGATGGCGTGATTTAAACCGGGACAATAATGCAAGCACTAATAACTCAAACGGAGAAACTACATGAAAAGTGCATAGATTTGGAGAGTCGCTCAAGAAGGGAGAATATTAGATTGTATGGCCTCCTTGAGGGCACTGAAACCGGCCGGATGGCAGATTTTCTTACAGATTTACTAATGGACGTCCTACAATTGCCCACAGGTTACCTATTGAATATTGAGAGAGCCCACAGAGCTCTGAAGCCAAGGCCCATGGAAGAAGGAGCGAGGCCGTGTTGAGTAATCATAAAGTTCAATAGTTACAAAACAAAAGAAGACATACTATCAAGGGCATGGAAGCAGAAGGAGGTAACATACTTAAACCATAGACTGTATTTCGACCATGATTATCTGCAGGAGATCCAGAAACAACACGCTCAATATGCTGATACAATTAAATTGTTGAAAGCTAAAGGATACCGTTTTCAAACGCCTTACCCTGCAAAAATTAGGGTCTTTTGGTCGGAAGGCACAAAAATGTACAACTCACCAGAGGAGATCAAAGGGGTACTGATTGAAAAAGGCCTGATGGAAGCACAGCCTGCCCTTGGTAAGGACTCAAACTCCCAGAAGCACATGGGACGATCTACAGAATGGGTAACTGCTACAGGCAGCAGGAAGAGAGGACACAGTGTGGAGGCGTCAGCAACAGCGACGTACCATACAATGAGAAGTCTGATCCAGAAGCTACAGGAGAGTCGAGAAGGCCTGCAAAAGGACTCTTGAGATTGACACTACATAATTTACAGATTCATTGAAGATGAAGTGTTGCTACATTATGACCAGATGTTGAGGGTCATTCATAGGAGGAAAACAGGTCGGTGCTTTTGAAATGCATATTCGCTACCTGCCTTTTTCTTTGGGAACCTGCGATTTACAATATTGAACTGAATCATATTTGTACAAGTCTTGGGCATGAAGGCAAATGCTGGACTTGAGAGAGGTCTTTTTCTGTTGGACATAATTGTTGCTGTCCAGGACATAATGCATTTAGAGGGAACTAACTGAACTTGATAATTGTTTGTCGAATATGCATAGAGTTTAGTTCCTACTGCTATTGGGCACAGGGCATGTACATGAACAAAAGCAGTGTTGTTTCTTTTCTTCATTTTAAACAACTGAATAAGGAGTTTAATTTTTTTTTCTTTGGGAGAGGGAGGACCTCAACGTTTTTGCTGTAGTCAACCAGTTAACCAGAGACCTTGTGATTACCTTTTCTCTCTCTCTCTGGCTGACTAGGTGAAGTGGTGTCACAAATATTATATACACTTTTTAGTGTTATATAAAAGCCTGCTAACACACTATCTAGGCTCTCGAGGAGTATCACACTTGGTGTGGTAATTTTCCTCCTCGTTCCAGTGTTCCTCCAGGGTAGGGTGTTCACTGGAGCTAGAGACCCCTGCTTGGTGCATACAAGGGGTTTCCACATTTGGAAGCACAAGTTCAAACTAGTTACTGTTCTAGTTCACTTAATTTGTTATCACATCCAGAGTTTTTGATGTGGTATAGTTTTTTAAGAAACAATTTGTTTAGAAGTTATGGGGACAGGGATGCGGCTGCTATGAGGAAGGTGTCTATGGTGAGAGGGGAGTGTAGGGGAAATTGAATGCACAAATAAGGGAAGTTTCAAGAAGTACCAAACAATCCAAGAAAATGGATAGTTCTGAGATTATTACTTTATCTCTCAATGTAAATGGTCTATTGCATACAATTAAGAGAAGTAGAACACTGTCCTTCCTAAGAAAATCACAGGCATATTTTATAATGCTCCAAGAAACCCATTTGAACAAAGCAGAGCATGATAAGCTTAATAAGTTTGGTTTTCATATAGTCCAGTCTTCATCATATAGGAAAAGTAGACGGCGTGGTGTTGCAGTACCGATTCCAAACAAATGTCCATTTGAAGTGCTTGACTCCATTAAAGATAATGAAGGTCATTATGTGGGGGTAAAGGGTAAATATGGAGGAACTATAGTTTCTTTGGTCTCCATGTATGCCCCTCCAGGCTCCGATTATTCTTTTTACAGGGACTTCTTCCTCAGAATAATTGAATGGGCAGAGGGCCATCTTATTATAGGGGGGGATTTAAACCTGAGGCTTAACGCTCATTTAGACTCATCATGTGAAGTGGTCAGACAGGAAAATGGGACAGCTAAGAGAGTAGGGAAATTACTGAGGGAATTGGGTCTCATGGATACCTGGAGACAGATGCATAAAAAAGTAGGCAATATACGTTTTATTCATCGGCGCATAAATTGTATTCAAGGATAGATTATTTTTTTCTATCTAGAGAAACCATGGCTTTATGCACTGATTCCTAGTTAGGGGATATGGTAATTTCAGACCACTCACCAATTTACTTGAAACTTAAACTGGGCCCTAGTAAACGTAATACTTTCTGGAGATTAAACCTCTTGCTAATACATGTGGGAGAGACCAAGGAAACAATAGAAAAGGTAATAGAACCAGCGATAAAGGACAACAGTGACCCTGCGATATCCCCAGGGATTTTATGGGATACGGTGAAAGCCATAGTGCATGGTAAATTCATAGAGATCTCGTCTAGAAAAAAGAAATTAAGGGAAAAGAAAAAAGTGCAATTACAGGACCAGATAGCCAAGTTGGAAGGCCAACAGCAGCAGCAAATGGATAAGGACAGATAGAAGCAGTTGAAAAAACTGAAAAGAGAACTAATAGATATACTTGACTATCAAGTCGAACAAAAGTTACTATACCTTTGTCAAAGATACTACGAAGGGGGTCCAAGGGTGCTAAGACTCTTAACCTATAGGCTTCGCCAGCAGAAAGTCAAGGCTTGTATTTCAGAAATAATGGACCCAAAAACCAAAAAGTGGCAGGTCAAGGTAGAAGGTATAGCAGAAGCCTTTAAACATTATTATATGAAACTATATAGTAAGGGGGCAAATCCTACCCCAGAGGAGATTGAGAGCTATCTTCCCCTTCTTAGCTTGCCCAAAATCTCTGAACAACAACAGAGAACTCTATCTTCCCCTTTTTCAGTAGGAGAAATGCAAAGGGAAATAACATGTCTGAAGGCAGGAAAATGTCCTGGCGCTGACGGTTTGCCGAATGAATTCTATAAAGAATTTAAGGAAGTAGTTATACCCTTCATAAGAAAGGCCTATAATACCTTATCGGAGAATGAGGGAAACTGCACCCTATCCTGGTCCCGGGCTATTATTTCAGTTTTGCTAAAGCCGGCCAGAGACCCCACCATATGTTCATCGTATAGACCGATTTCCATATGAAATACAGACTACAAAATACTAACAGGGTTAATGGCCAGAAGTCTTGAAAACATACTACCAGAAATAATTAATTTGGACCAAACAGGGTTTGTCCTGGGAAGACAAACCTTTGATAATATTAGGAGGTTGGTGGATATAATTGAACATTTACAAAGGTCAGGAATTCCAGCATATGTGATGAGTTTGGATGCCGAAAAGGCTTTTGATCAAGTGTCATGGTCATTTTTGTGGGGTGCTCTGGCCGGATTTGGTTTTCCTACCCCCTTTTTGATTTTTTTGTCAAAATTATATACCTATCCCACAGTGTACATCAGGGCAAACGGATATATGTCTAGTTCATTTACGTTGGGGAGGGGCACCAGGCAGGGTTGCCCCTTATCTCCTTTGCTTTTTGCATTGTACTTAGAGGCTCTGGCACAGAGTAGTAAATGAGGGGATTACTGGTGTATCTATAGGGCAAATTAATCACAAAATGGCTCTTTATGCGGACAATGTCCTGCTGTATTTGACTAATCCATTGGAGTCTCTACCAGAGGTTTTTAAACAAATCAATAGATTTTCATCTCTATCTGGGTATACACTAAATTGGTCTAAGACTGAAGTGTTGGTGTTGACTGTCACAGTCCCTGAGGGTATAAAAATAAAATACCCTATGAAGTGGGACAGTGAGACCATTAAATATCTGGGGGTTAGGGTAGGTAAATCTCCAACAACACTATATGCAGATAACTACCCAAATTTGGTCAAGCAACTGCATGCAGATCTACAGAGGTGGAACTGCATACCCTTTCCATTTTATTCTAGATTACAAATAATGAAAACTAGCATAATGCCAAGGTTTTTATACTTATTTCAAACAGTTCCATGCACAATTCCACAAAAGGAATTTATTAACTGGCAAAAATGGGTTATGTCTTTTGTGTGGGGAAATAAGCATCCCAGAATAGCAAAAAATACTCGTTATCTACCAAAACAAGAGGGAGGGAGAGCTTGTCCACATATAGTAGACTACTGGACGGCAGTTCAAATGAAAATTGCACTGTTATGGGCTCACCAAAATTATAAGGCACATTGGCAACAACTCAAACTACACCAGATGGGCAAGACACAGTTGTGTGCCAAGCTATTTGACCCACATGGCAGACCTTCAGATATGGGAACATCAATGACCTTAGTTATGGCAATTTTAAAATGCTGGTATCAGGGCATTAGAAGGGGTTACACAGGTAGACATATTTGGAGATATACATGGCGGTTGGCGGATAATGTGTTTGCTCCAGCCAAGTTCTTAAACTGGTATCAAAAGTAGATAGATAGAAGTATATATGTCTCTTGGCAGCTATTTAAAGGAAATACAATTATCTCATTTGAAAGCACTAAGTCCCTATATGGTTGGACAGAGAGAGATTTATTATACTACTATCAAATAAAAGATTACATTAATGATAGGTTGCAAAAGAATCTACAATATGTTGATCTTAGACCTTTTCCTAATGTAATTGAACTTATCTGGGGTTCACCATATGGTAAGGGAGCAATAACAATGCTTTATTGGAATCTGATAGCTGATCGAGCATATAATACAAGTAATATACAAAAACGGTGGGAGCAGGATCTAGGAATACACTTAAATCAATTACAATGGTGTTTGGCGTTTAGAGGCAGCTGGCGCACTACATCTTTCCCAAACTGGCAAGAATTTGCCTGGAAAATTAAGATCAGATTTTTCTTAACCCCATGCAGGCAGTCTAGAATGGGATTGAGAAATAGCGCAGAATGTTGGAGAGGGTGTTGCTGTTTGGAAGCTGATATGGCCCATATATTTTGGAAGTGTTCTTCGCTTCAAACGTACTGGAATGAAGTGAAGAATCACCTTAATAAAATATTTTGAATGGGTACACGGTTAGTCCCAGAAAATATAATATTGGGAATATACCCTTCTGAAATTAAAGGGAAAGAAGGGCAATATTTATGGGCCATACTATACATAGCTGCTTTGAAGGCCATCACTACAAAATGGCTTCAGCGGCCTATACCAGAAAGGAAGGACTGGCTACAGATAGTTCTTCAGATTAAAAAAAATGGAGAGAATCACTTTTGCTGCTAACCATGCTATAGACTCTTATGTGAATAGATGGACTCGTTGGGATTTATATAAAGATATAATGGAATAAATTACAATATTCCCCCCCCCCTTTTTTCCTGTACCCTCATCAATTTTGACTATAACCCTCTATATGTAGTTTGTAGTCCCCTAAAGGTTTTTTTTCTTTTTTGTTAGTTACTTGTTATGTTGTTTTTTAAAGAAATGTTTGAGATTAAATGCTATTAAGGAATGTAATAAGAACTTAAATAAGGAATAATAATTCTAGTAAAAGAATGTACTTTTATTTTCCTGTAAAAAAGAAGGCATTTCACTTAGAAAACGTGTTAGCAAAAGTGAATGTTCAAGTGTAAAAATGAAATGTTTTTATAATAAACAAAGTATAAAAAAAAGAAAAAAGCAACAATGCACACAGGGGCCCAGTACAAAAGGGCAGCCTGCAATGGCGGGAAAACCAGAATGAGCGAGTGAGAGAGGGGGAGTGAGTGAGTGCAACGGAGCTGTATTGCAACTGTTGCAAATTTCTTTTTGTGCAGAAGAATGTGGCAATGCAGGCAGTAGCCCAATAGAAAAGGGCATCCTGCAGCACCAGCAGAAACGGAATGAGTGAGTGAAAGAAGGGGAGTGAGCGAGCTCAACGGAGCTTTGTCGGGACTGCTGCAGATTTCTTTGTGGGCAGAAAAAGGTGCCAACAGAGGCAGGAGCCCAGTACAAAAGGGCAGCCTGCAGCGTCAGGAGAAACAGAATGAGTAAGTGACACGGGGGGGGAGTGAGCCACCTCAAACGAGCTCTGTCGGGACAGCTGTGGATTGCTTTGTGGCCAGAAAAAGGTGCCAATGCAGGCAGGAGCCCAGTACAAAAGGGAAGCCTGCAGCACCGGGAGAAACACAACGAGCGAGTGAGAGAGGGGGAGTGAGCGAGCTCAATGGAGCTGTATCGTGACTGCTGCAGACTTCTTTGTTAGCAGAAAAAGGCAGCAATGCAGGCAGGAGCCCAGTGCAAAAGGCCAGCCTGCAGCGCCAGCAGAAACGGAATGAGTGAGTGAGAGAGGGTGAGTCAGCAGGCTCAACAGACCTGTGTCGGTCTGCTGCAGATTTCTTTGTGGGCAGAAAAAGCCACAGGGCAGCCTGCAGCGCCAGGAGAAACGGAATGAGCGAGTGAGAAAGGGGGAGTGAGCCACCTCAACGGAGCTCTGTCGGGACAGCTGCGGATTTCTTAGTGGGCAGAACAAGGTGCCAACGCAGGCAGGAGCCCAGTACAAATGAGTAGCCTGCAGCACCGGGAGAAACAGACTGAGCGAGTGACAGAGGGGCAGTGAGCGAGCTCAACACACTAACGCAATCAACATTCGACATTGACAAATGCTTGTTCTTTTCTGTTTTGCTAATTTGAAGATTTTCTACCTGACAATATCAGGTGTAGTATGTGAAACAACACTCTTATCTGAAAGCAGATATAGTCAGTTCAGTTCCTCCCTAAACATCATCAGCACCTTTACCTGACTGTGACATCACTAGTAACCAGGAAGAGCCAGTCTCCTGTTGTTTGATTGGTTACTTATGACACATTTCCAATCAGGCAACCAGGCTGGTGATGTACCAGTGAGTGAGGTCACATGCTGATGATGTAGTGGACTAGAACGAGATACATCTGCCTCTAGGTCAAGCAATGCTTTTAGGTACTGCTTTTAAAAATTACTTAAATGTTCTGCCTGCTATTGTTTGGTGCCACTAGCTCTTTAAGGGCAAAGTAAAGTGGTGTTAACACTGTGACCCGTTTTCACGAATATAGGGCATTGTGGTTACACTCCCATTTTGGTGTTTTAATTTTTTTCTGACTTCTTGTGCAGTATATTCAATTTCTCTTTCTCTGTCAGTTTGACTCAGTTTTAGCATATTTGCTTCTGGGCTTGAAGGACATAGATTCTGGTACCATATCCAGACTTGAGATCATCATACGCATTGTTGGAGGTACTATCCTGTGTATGAGATGTTAAATTGAAGAGACCTGTCGATCTCTGGAGGCTGTCCAGGTGGATGTTAAGGGTCCCATGTCAGTATGAGCGAAAAACAGCCTATGCCACTGATTATAGAACATTGTACTACCAATCAGGAGACCTAGGTTCACATCCTGGACCTGGGGATCTGTGGTGGTCTGGTGGAGAAGGACCACCTCCTGTACGGTGAATGGCTTGTGGAAGTGGCATACAGTTGTGCAATGGATGTGACATTGCTTGGACACTTCTGCTGAGTTTGTATGTGCGCTGACTTCCAGGAAGGGGCATACAGGAAGAAATTGAATTCAAGGCACCCATCTGTCCCAATCTCCACATCTGAGCTCTAGAAAAATATTTTTTCTGCCTATGGTAAGGTTTCATAGTCAGCTGGTGGTGGAAAGCAAGAGGATGGCCCGGAAGCAAGACTGGATGGAGGTGGGTTGGGCACTTGGCCATGGCCATGTGTGGAATATTACTGTTGTATAATTGTTGTTTCAGTTGCCTTTTGTCATACTGCATGAGGCCTTCCCTTCATCCACCTTCCCATGACTCTTCTGTCTGCCTCTTATCCACAGTACCTCCTCTACCCCCACACCACTCGTTTTTCTGGTACTCTGAAATCACAAATGAGACACCCTATTGCCTCCATCCCATCTGCTGTCCCATTTCCTCCTCTATTCCACCCACACTTCCGCACACTCTAAAATGAATCACCCCTTTCCCTTTTTTGTACTTCCTGTGCTCTTAAACCGACACACATGTTCTGACCCTGTTCATCCTTACTCACTTACCCTTTCTCTGTCTGCAGTCCTCCTAACATAATCATCATCAAATCTGAGGCAGCCCATTTCTTACCTCCTCTATCAAATTTGCTCTGTGTATACCCCAATAATGGCAAATCCTAGCTAATCCATTACTGTATCACGGATGATGGTATGGATATCCTTTGTCTCACAGAAAATGAAACTTCCATTCTTCCCTCTCAGTGAGACATAGAAACAGAATTTGTTCACAGAAAATGATTGCTTGGCCCAACCCGGATGGTCCCTGCCTAGTTTGTCTCTGCAGATCTGATCTCTGGTGACCCTCCCTCCTTCCTGCCTATTTACTACCATTCTCTATGTCTTTCCCACAGATGCTTGAAACCCTCTACTTTTCTGCTTTCACCAGTTTCACTGGCAGTCTGTTCCAGGTGTCCACAACTGTTTCAGTAAAATAGTACATCTTCATCGAGGGCATCTCTTACAGCAGGTCACACCTATGGAACTATAGCCATCAGGCATCAGGACCACATGGAAACTTTTCTAACTAGCAGTCTTCAAGGGGGCTGCTCGCTCATTCCGACATCACACTGTCCTACAAGAGTGGGTGGCCCCCGCATCCTCCTCCTTTTCCCGCCATTGAGCATCACACATCACACCTCTCTGAGATCCAGCCAGCTTCAATTGCCCACCATTTCTTTGAATTTCTTTTGTTTTTTCGCTCCTTAGTTTAGTATCACTTTATTTCAAAGTGATTATTTTTCTTCGTTTATGCTGAGCTCCATCTCCGATCTGCTGTTTAGGAGGTATGCCTGTGGCAAGAAGATTCTGGAAAAAGACGATCATGTCTCCTGTGTCCACTGCCTCGGCCCAGACCATGACACACAAGCCTATGAGATCTGCCTCAGCTTCAGCCAGGTTACCAGGTGGTACCACCAGAAGACCCTGGAAACCTTCCTACTCAAGCAGCAGGTCACCTGCATGGAGAAGGAGGTACAAACTGGGAGTTCCTTGGGTTCAACCTCCTCTAAGGCCTTGGACAAACACAGTGGGAAGCATAAACATAGGGACAAGGACCGTGCTAAGTCCTGGTCCTCCATGTCCCATTTGTGGTCATCGCTTTGGGTGTGGGCCATGGCAGGGCTATCCTCCTCCTTGGGGCAGCCCCCTCTGCCTCACATGCACTCTTCTCCACAGGGCTACCATTGGCAGCTCCTCCCAACAATCTCACTTTGGCGGGTGTCTGTTCCTTGGGCACGACTGCCCCACTGACCTCTCAGTTCCACATTGTCTGGTGCTGACTCAGCACTTCCAGAGGATATCCCTGCTTCCTCAGTGCCAACCTCAGCCATTTCCTCGGCCTCAGGGCCCTGTCTCTCTCTGTCATTGCCTGGGGCATTTTCTTAGTCGTCCTCTCCCTCTCCAATGACAGCCCAGACAGAGGAGACATCCCACAGGCCTTGGCCTGCTAGGCCACCCTCCTCGGTCCCACCACACCCTGGGCTGGTGCCGCCAAGTGCCCAGATGCCAATCATGGTAGATTTCCAAGCCATGCTGCCCTCTCTGTGGGATTTTATGCAAGCTTGGCTCCCCCCCCACAAAGACCAATGCTTCAAGGACCTACAGTACTGACCCCCCATGCCCCCCCTCCCAGGGGGCTGCAGCATGCACCTCAGGTGAGTATTACGCAGACCTCCTTCTCCCTGATTAGGAGGACAAGGGAGATGCTGGAAATGACTGAGTTATTATTCTCTCCCACTCCATTTCTACAGTGTCATCCAATGGGAAGGAGACCTCAGGTATATACCATGGTCCACCCGAGATGACCCTTCCTTTGTGACAGCTACAGGTAGCCATGGGGTTCTACACCAAGGAGCAGGACCCTATCCGGCACTGTTTGGCCATCTATCTTGGCCTGCCAGATGCCTCTCCTCTAGTCATTCCCCCTCTGATAGAACCCTTTGAGGATGTCCCCATGGTTTCTTGGCAATGGCCTAGCCTAGTCCCTCTCATGCCTCAGAAGGCAGACAAGCTGTACCAGGCTCCAACGGGGAAGACTTTCTTTGCCGAGCAGCCTCAAGCAGACTCCATGGTAATTAATGCTGCCCATGACCGTACCAAGAGGCCCAAACACCTCAGCTCCCTCCCACCGGACAAAGAGTCCTGGAGGTTGGATCTCTTTGGCAAGTGCACCTTTGCTTCTGACACTCTGACAATAAGGGTCTTGAACTATATCACCCATATGGTTTGGTTTCAGAACCAGCTTTGGGCCCAGGCCAAGGTGGTAGCAAAAGCCATCCCGGAGGATCCCCTGAAGCAGCAGCTGCTCCAGAGCATTCATTCGGGGACCAATGTTGAAAAGCATCTTCGTTGCTCTGCCTATGATGCCGTGGATGCCTTGGCCCAGGTGGCTGCGGCAGGCATTTGCCTATGGTGTCATTCTTTGCTAACTGTATCATGCTTTGCCCAAGATAGTCAACAATCTGTACTGAATGCCTCCTATTGAGGATACAAACTGTTTGGGGGAGGATGTGCAGGACATACTTTCAAGCCAGCAGGCATCTGGATACATCTTGTGGTCCTTTCATTCCATGTACCACACTAATCAGCCTAGAAGCTGCCAGCACCTACCTTTTGGCATGCTGCCCATAGGCTTAAACCAAGTTCTGAACCTCAGGGCAAACACAGAGCACCTGCAGCCCTGCCTACTCCTACCTCCACTACCAGGAAATCTCTGAGGAGGTGGTGCAGCCTTGGCTGCAGGTACAACCTCCAGCTGACTCCTTGCCTGGCCACCCCCTCTCTCCAGCTGGGCAGGAGGTGGTAGTTAGGAGCTGCTTCTCCCTGCATCTGGACCAGTAGCGAGGGGATCACCAGAGATGCCTGGGTCTTGCAGCTCATTGAAAACAGCCATACTCTGGAGCTTCTGGAATGGTCTCCAGAAAACCCTCTGGTTCAGTCCTCTTACCCTCCAGACCACATCCCAATACTCTCGGAGGAGATTCGTACCTTGCTGCTCAAAACGGCCATAGAACCCATCTCAGGGACGCAGTGGGGTAGGGGGTTCTGCTCTCACTTTTTCCTGGTCCCCAAGTGCACAGGCCCATCTTGGACCTCTGAGAACTAAACTTCTTCATTCTGTGCAAGAAGTTTCGGATAGTCACCCTTCAGGGACTGCTGCTCCTCCTGCACCAGGGAGATTGGATCTGCTCCCTCAATATGCAAGATGCATGCCTGTGTATCAAGGTATGTGCCTCCCTCTGTCAGTACCTCAGGCTTCAGTTTCAAGGAGCACACTTCCAGTTCAGGGCCTTGCCTTTTGGCTTGTCTTCGGACCCTCGGGTGTATACCAAATGCTTGGCAGTAGTGGTGGGAGCCTTCTGGAGGGAGGGGCTCTGTATCTTTCCCTACCTGCATGACTGGCTCCTCAAAGCACAGTCCAAAGAACACCTGTTGCAGACTCTAGAAAGTACCACCCACCTGTTCTGGGAGCTTGGCATCACAATCTGTGCAAGTCAGTTTAGACCCCCCTGTTAGCACCTCCTGTACACAGGGTAAGTCCTGGATACGGCTCAGGGGATGGCCTTCCTGCCCCAGGACAGGGCAGACCACTTAATTGCTCAAGCACACCTGCTGTACAATAGCAGATATGTTTCAGCCAGAACCTTCCACCGGTTCTTGGGCCTGATGGCTGTGGCAATAGTCATAGTGCCTCTAGCCAGTGTGCACATGAGGGTAGCCCAAAGGACACTGGTGATCCAGGTCATAAGTACGTTGATCCCACTGGAACAGCAGGTCCTAGTCTCCTTTCTGGTCAAAAAGGTTCTGCTTTGGTGGATGGAACCCAGCAATCTGCTCAGAGGGGTTCCCTTCCTCATTCCCTCCCCTCAACAAATTCTCACCACAGATGCCTCAGGGTTCTGGTGGGGGACTTATTTCGGGCCACACCAAACACAAGGGACATGGTCCAGAATTGAATCTTCTCTCCACATCAATGTCCTGGAGATGCAGGCAGTCTTTTATACCCTACAGGCCTTCCAGGCTCGGCTAGCCCCAGGTCTTCTGCTAGTGCAGATGGACATCAGTGTCATCCACTACATCAGCAAACATGGGGCATTCACTCATACCCTCTGCCAGGAAGCGATGAGAGTCTGGTATTGGGCTCTAGAACATGATCTAGAACTGTTGGCCATCCATGGCCCAGGCATCCAAAACATCCTGGTGGACAGGCTCAGCTGGTCACAGTCCAAAATGCATGGGTGGGAACTGCTGACATCCATTGCAGAAGACCTGTTCAATAGGTGCGGTCATCTAGAGTTGGACTTTTTGCAGCCCCACTTAATGCAAAACTGCCCCTTTTTTGTTCGCTCGTTTCAGGGCCTGGAGTTTTCTGGTGAGACATGGTGTCCCTCTCTTGGAAAGGGATGTTTCTTTATGCCTCCCCTCCTTTCCCCTACTGCAGAGGGTTCTGATCAAACTACAGCTAGAAGGGGCCACTATGATCCTCATTGCCCCCTTCTAGCCTCATTAGATCTGGTTCCCCTTCCTGCAGCAATTGACAGTGGAACCTCCAGTGCCCCTGCCCCATGCACCGGCTTGCTCTCTCAGGACTGGGGACCCTGATCCATCTGGATCTCAGATCCCTGCATCTTCACGCATGGCTCTTGAAGACATAGCCATGGCTTGATTTGGGGTGTCCCCAAAGGTGACTGATGTCCTGGTGGCAGTGAAGAAGCCTTCCACCAGGGCCACTTATTCCATGAAGTGGAAACACTTTGCCCTGCTTCTCATCATCAGTACTCCTTCGCTTGTCCAGTGAATCAGATTTTGGAGTACTTACTGTCCCTTTCAGACTCTGGTCTGAAGTACTCCTCTCTTAAAGTGCACATGTCTGAGCTGGCCTGGTGGCACAGAGGGGTGAGGCATTTCTGCCTTTCTTTGTGTTACGCTGGCGACCTGGATTCGGGAATGACCCCGGGTCATCGGGGGGCCGGTACGGGGGGGGAGGGTTAGAGCAGGACTGAGCTGCTTTGTGGTGGTTTTTCTGTTCTGGGGAGGGTGGATCACCCTCCTGCAGTCCCGCCATCACTGGTGGAGGTCCAGTGGCAGTGCGGGCGGGCATGGACAACTGGTAGGGTGGTGGGTCCTGCAGTGTGTGGCATGCGCTTGCCTCCACATGTGCATGCTCATGCCAAGGGTGGGCAAAAACTAGGGAGACAAAGATAAATAATTGAAAAAAAAAAGTGCACGTTTGCCATTTTTGCCTTCCTTGTGCCTGTTCAGGGCCATACAGTGGCACAGCTGGAGGTGTCAAGTCCATTTCTAAGAGGCATTCTCCACCTGAATCCTTCTATCCGCAATCCAGTCCCGCCTGGAGACTTAAACTTTGTTTTGGAGAAACTTACTTTGGCCCGTTTTGAGCTGGCCACAACATGTGAGCTGTGCTTTCTGTCACGGAAAGCATTATTTTTAGTTGCTATTACTTCTACTTGAAGGATTTCAGAGATGCATGCTGTCGTGTGAGCAACCTTATTTGTTTTCCACTAAGACAGAGTGTCTCTTCATACTAACCCTAAGTTTCTTCCTAAAGTGGTGTCTGAGTTTACTTAAAATCAGTCCATCCACCTGCCTGTTTATTTCCCAAAGCATGCCAGTCCAGGGGAAGCATTGCTCCACACTTCAGATGTGCATGGAATTCTGCATTACTATACCCATCATACAAAGGACTGTAGGACATCCTCCCAGTTGTTTTATTTTGCCCCTGGGAAATGGAACATTTCTGTTTCCAAACAGTGCTTGTCCAAATGGTTGGCCAACTACATTACTTATTGATACAGAAAATGTGGTAAGGAACCTCTTTGGGTTGTTTTGGGTCATTCCACTAGAGGCATGGCCACTTCTGTTGCCTGTTTCAGGAATGTCTCTGCTGCAGAGATTTGTGCTGCTACCCACCACACCTTTACTAAGTACTACAGTCTGGACATTGCCTTTAAGTATAGGGCCAGTTTTGGCCTAGCTGTTCTTCAAGGCCTACTTTCTTAGGCTCTTGGTTTCCAACCACCGAGACTGCATTTCCTGGTGTCAGAGATGCTTGGGACTCATTTCAAAGGTGTGGCCTGCTGCAAGAGATACCCTTGATGAAAATAGTACAGTTACGCAAGAACTTACCATAGCAGTAGATCTTCAGAGAATCTCTTGCAGCAGGTCATGCCATCCCACCCCCCATCCCCCCCCTGGCCTTAGGGGCTTTCCTGTCACTCTTCTTCTGTTATTTATTTATTGGCAGCAACCTTTGGCTGTTCCTCACTTCCTCAGCAAGAGACAGGTTGCTTCTGGTCTCTGGCAGGAGAACTGAGGAGGGCGTGGGGGCCACCCACTCTTATAAGATAGGGCGATGTCAGCGTGTGATGCTGGAGCAGATGACCCCTGGACAACTGCAAGCTAGAAAAGTTTCTGTGTGGTCTTGACACCTGGCGCCTATAGTTCCATAGGTGTGGCTTGCTGCAAGAGATCCTTTTAAAGATCTACTGTCACGTTAAGTTCTTGTGTAACTGTACTTTCCTCATATCCCTCTTTAACACTCTCCACCATCTTCATTGCTTGCCCTTTGGTCCTGGTGCACTTCTTCATTTGAGGACAGGGCATAGGTTATTGGAGGATGAAGCCATTCTTCATGCTACCTCTTCTTTCTACAGTCCTTTGCCTCTGGGAAGCGACTGTGACATAGGGGATTTAAGCAATAAGGCATGACTGGACATGGGTTATTGGGGAATTTACCCACACCTTGTGTGGTGTCATGAGACATAGCCCAGTGACTTAAGGGGGAATAGTCAGATATTCTAGACTGGATGTTTTCCTTTTCTCAAAAGAGATGCTATCTTAACTTACATGTTGTCTGGACCATGCCCCACTTACTCCAGAACTCAATTTACAAAAGCAGCAGTGCTCAACATTTTGGAGGCTGAATGTCTCCCTTTTGCAAGATAGGGAAGTTTGTAATCCGACTCCACAACTCTTTTCCCAAACAGTTAAAAGAAAATTCTACCCTAGACATGTTCCCAGAGATTCCATGGGACATGGTGATGTCTGTTGGGTTGATTGCCATCGTGGCAGCTAGAAAGTAGAAACCGAGAGAGGCAAACTCACTTCGAAACAAACAAAACTACAGGAAAGTTGAGGAAAGGAGTTACTAAAGCTCAAAAAGGAATGAAATATACTGTTCTACATTATCAAGTTAAGCAAAACCTAAAGTAGCTCCACCAGCATTGTTATTTGGGGGGGAAGGGGGAAGAGGACTCAGATCTTTAAAATTATTAGCATGAAGGCTGAAAGCATAGAAAGTGAGGGCCCATACATCGCTAAAATTATTCACCAGGGTACAGGGCAGTTGAAAACCAAGTTGGCAGATATAACAGAAGCCTTTAAAAACTACTATGAGAATCTATATAGCACCAAGCAGGATAACACCCTTCCTCCGGAACAGGTGGATGCATATCTGACACAACTTAACCTACACCAAATTACACAAGAACAAAACAATAGTCTGAGTGCATCAGTCATGTTGGAGGAGACTGAGTTGGCAATATCAAATAAATGGGTAGGTGCCCCAGATCAGATGGGTTTCCTTGCAGAATTTTATAAATGATTCTAAGAGGAAACAGTATCCCTGTTAAGAGGGGCATATGAGGCTGCGTTGGCTGGAGATGGTAAGCTCCCCTTCTACCTGGAACCAGTCCCTGCCGGGTTTGGCTTTTCACAGCAATTTATGCAGTACATCCACAACATTTTGCACAGCACCTCAGGCATTTGAACAGGCTAATGAGCACATATCACAAGGTTCTCCCCCTGGGGCAGTGTGCTAGGTAGGGTTGATCCTTATTCCCTGTATTTTTCGCCCTCTATATTGAGCCTCTGGCTCAACAGACGTGAATAGATCCGGAAATTACTGGAGTAAACCTAAGCAGATGGGAGCACAAAATTGCATTATATGTGGACTGTGTGCTCTTGTAGCTATCGAATCTGGAATCATCCCTACCCAAGGTGATGGCCCTCATAGAGGAATTTTCTTCTATGGTGAATTGCACGCTTAATGCTGCTAAGATGGAGGTCTTCATATTGAATTGTACCCACCAGAGCAATACAAGCCTGATATCCTAAGAAATGGGCCCTGACCAGACTAAAGTATATTGGCATTATTTTACATTCTACCACCTTTCATCTATGCCAAGACAGTTACGTTTCCCTAATCAAACAACTGCAAAATGCCATTAAATGGTGGTTCCTAACTCCTTTACCATTTTATGCCAAGATACAAGCAATTAAAGTGAACATATTGCCCAAATATCTCTGTTTCTATGTGCCCTGGTAACTGTCTAAATGCTGGGTAGGGGAGATGCAAAGGCAGACCTTTTAACTTATGTGGGCAAATGCTGGGCCATGAGTCATAAGCACACTTCTCTTAGCCAAAAAACCCTGGGGTGGCTGGCCTGTGTTGGTCCTGGAAGATTACTGGATAACGACATAAATTCAAGTGGCATTCCTGTGAAATAACTCATATAGTATAAGGAAACACAGAAGGAGCAGGACAGAGAGCTGTACCAATTAAGGAAGAAGGAAGCAGGGAGGGAAGTCAGAATGGCAAAGGCCCAAACTGAGGAAAAGATAGCCAACTTGGTTAAGAAGGGGGATAAAACCTTTTATAGGTACATCAGCAAGTGTAGAAAGACAAAGGGAGGGATAGTGAGGCTGAATAGAATGAACGGTGGGTGGGCAGAGGGGGACAGTGAAAAAGCAGGGATACTGAACGAATATTTCTGCTCAGTATTCACAAAAGAGGAGGGGGAAGTGCCTAATCCAATTAACAGAAGCACTCTTGATAGGGGGGTCGATCCCAGTCCTTTCACAGAAGAAAGGGTTCTGCAAGAACTCCTAAAACTGAAGGTGGACAAAGCAATGGGGCCTGATGGAATTCACCCCAGAATTCTAAAAGAATTAAGGGGGGAACTAGTGAAACCACTAGCTACTCTTTTTAATAAATCATGGGAGGATGGTGTGATTCCCCTTCACAAAAGTGGGACCAAGACAGAGGCAGGAAACTACACACCTGTCAATTTGACCTCTGTGGTAGAGAAAGTGATGAAGTCACTTCTGAAGGAAAGAATAGTTGAGTACCTAGAGGCCAGTGGGGCACAGGACCCAAGGCAGCATGGGTTCACAGCGGGAAGGTCATGTCAGACGAATCTAATAGATTTCTTTGACTGGGTGACCAAAGTAGTAGACCAGGGAGGGCTGTGGGCATGGCCTACCTAGACTTAGCAAGGCATTTGACACAGTCCCACACAAAAGATTAATAGTCAAATTAACCAGCCTGGGAGTGGGTCCCAGGGTGGTAGCCTAGGTAAAACATTGGCTGGACAACAGGACACAGAAGGTAATTGTAAATGGAGTCCTCTGAAGAAGAGGGGTTACTAGTGGGGTAGCACAGTGTTCAGTATGGATCCAGTCCTTTTAATGTCTTCATAAGTGACATTGCAGAGGGACTGGAAGGAAAAGTATCCTCTTTGCAGATGACACAAAGATCTGCAACAGGGTTGATACACAAGGAGGTGTGGAAAGGATGAGAAGGGACTTGGCAAGGTTGGAGGAATGGTCAGAAGTATGGCAGCTAGGATTCAGTGCAAAGAAGTGCAAAATAATGCACCTGGGAAACAAGAACCAGGAGAAGAATACAGGTGGGGAGGTAGTAACAACAACAAAAAGGAACAGGACCTGGGGTAATCATATCAGATGACCTTAAGGTTAGCAAGCAATGTGAGAAGGCAGTAGAGAGGGCTGGGGTATACTTAGGGTTACCACCTTTTAGGAAGCCCAAAGTGGGACATTTCTTACTGAAACATGATTTTTTGCAGGACAATATGTAACCTCAACCAATGCATTGGACTGGTTTTCACTAAATAATCAGAATTAAGACTATATGTGATAGTTTTTTAGATGTTTCTAGTGTTTCTTATCATTTTAAGGTATTTTAGCTAAAGTATTATAGTTTTTTTGCAGCATTTAGAAGAAAGTCAGAAAATATTTTTCCTACTATCATGTCAGGACATTTAGTATTTTTCATTTTTTTCAGGACACAACTGCCCAAATCAGGACAGTCCTGCGAAACTCAGGACAGGTGGTAACCCTAGGTATACTGGGATGCATAGGGAGAGGCATCAGCAGCAGAAAACAGAAAGTTGTTTTACCTCTGTACAGACAGTTGGTGAGACCGCATCTGGAGTACTGCATCCAGTTCTGGAGACCCCATCTCCGCAAGGACATAGACAGGATAGAGGTAGTCCAGAGGAGGGCAACTAAAATGGTGCAGGGTCTGCAAGAGAAGCCGTATGAGGAGAGAATAAAGGAGCTTAATATGTATACCCTTGAGGAAAGAAGGGAGAGGGGGACATGATAGAAACTTTTTAAGTACCTCAGTGGAATCAACAAAGTCCAAGAGGGTAGCATCTTTCAGAAAAGAGGCGTGCAGAACAAGGGACACAATTTAAAAGATAGAGGGTGGTGGTTCAGGGGCAATGTGAGGAAGTATTATTTCCACAGAGGGTAGTGGATGCATGGAACAGCCTTCCTGAGGGGTTGTGGGGTCTAAAACTGTGGGAGAATTCAAGAATGCATGGGAAAGACATAAGGCAATTCTTGTGGGGGGGGGGGTAGGAAGAAATAGGCTGTTGGTTAAGTAGGATCTGCGGCCTATTCTGTAGGTAGGGAAATGGGCAGACTAGACGGGCCAAGTGGTCCTTATCTGCCGTCAAAGTCTATGTTTCTATATTTTCGGGAGCATTAGAAAGATACAAAGAAGTATCAGAGACGAGGCCTTTTATGTGTTCTTTTTGATACACAAGTCCCCAGAGACAGGGACACATTGTCATGCAGAGCACTCGAGGTTTCTAACAAAGCCTTGGGAAAGATCTGCCTGCTTACCCCCTTGTTACCAGCCACCTATAGCGGCTTAAGTAACTAGACTTGGGATGAAGCCTTCCCTCTTAGCAGACTGGACCTGTGGTATCGCAGACAAGCAAGAGGAGGACTCAGATATTCAAACCAATTGTTATGGACAGCTAAAAAAGAGTTTTTGAGGACTGTAAACAGGAATTCGGGTGGCAAGCTAGAGATAGATTTTGGTACTTCCAATTACCGCACTATCTTCAGATACAGGGCAAAGAAGATAAACCCAAGGGGGATTTCTCCTTGGGTAAATTAATCGCTACCCTAGATCAGATAGGAGCTATCTCCAGACTCTTTCAGTATATATCCATGTCACGTTTACTGCTGTATCACATCTTACAAGAAAGTGGGAAAGAGCTGACCTGGTGGCACTGAGGGCTGAGGCACTGGACGTCACCCCACACTGGCAACCCGTGTTCGGGAGCAAGCTCGGGTTGCCATGGGTCAACTGGGAAGGAGAGGATTGAGTGGCTGGAGGACAGCTCTCCTCTCCTGAGGAGGGTGGGGATCCCAATCCCGATACAGCAGCGACTCCCAGTGGAGACTGGGAGCACCAAGTGGGATCACGCATGCAAAAAGAGGAGGAGGCGATGGTGGATGCTTGTGAGCGGGTGTATGGGAGTGTGCCCAGCTCACTTGGAGTGTCATTGCATGTCCGTGCCTCCATAGGGGGATCACACACAGAACAAGGAAGAACCCTGGATTCTGGGGAGACAACGGCATGCCAGCCCCAATCCCACTGCTGGATTCCACCCACCCAGTCCCAGTATCCTCCACCCCACATCCAACCACCAGACCCGATTGAAGGAGCACTCAAAAAGATAGGCCTGGGCAGCCCCTCCCTGGGGGGGGGGACACAAGGCAGGGGGCATCTAAGGTGGTACGAGGTCAGGGTTCCAGGGGGACTTGAGGTGTGAGGGATCTCAGACAGGGTGGGACCAGCTGGAAATGCCTGAGGGATGCCTCAGAAACTGGTGATTGGAGGGAAAATAAAGGGGGGGGGAGAGTGGGAAAAGGAGGCAGGCTTTACCCTTACAAACAAGCAGTGGTAAGAGTGGGGGAAACCTCCTTTAAAACTTCTGTATCCTTCTGTTGGCATGAATATGCCTGGAAAATGAAAGCCAGATATGTTTCACCCTAAAATTAAAAGCCAAATGGGATGGGGTCACCACATTGATCTGCTGGAGAAATTGTGGGGAAGAGGATGCAATGCACACACTTTTTTGTTTATATACAAATGCCCCATCCTTGTGATATTTTGGGAAAGCATCACTCAAAAAAATGAAGGTATTGTTACAATACCAATTCCGTTACAATTCCAGAACCTGAACTGGGATTCCCCACAGTGAAGGGGGCTAGTTCACTATACATCTGGAATATTTCTGTAGTAGCCATGGGGAAGACCATCACCAGGAGATGGCTATAAGAAGATCCTCCCATGGTTGTAGAATGGAGGGGAATTGTAGACAAGATAGCAGGGAGTGAGAGAATAACCTACCAGGTTCAGGACTGTATAGAAAAATATGGAATATATTGCTTGAAGTAGAACAGGATGTAGAGGCCTGAATATACACATAGGATTGGTTCATCTTGACAGACTGTTCAGTTCTGGAACCACCAGCACCACTTATTTACACTGGTTTCCCACAGAGAAAGCCACTCCCCATCCACCAAGAGACCGCACCATACCGACAGGGCAAGCGTACTGTGTTACTTTGCAGGTAACAAAGCCTCATTCTGTTTGGTAGTTGTAGATTTATAAAAGTTTTTGTCCTATAGTTAGGGATTATTGTAGTTCCTTAATTGAAAAATGAATTGACCATTTTTTAAGTAAAAGAACTATGCACAGAATGGTAGAATATACTAATATTAGATCTGTTGAAAGAACAGACCTGTTAAATGAATACGTTTGCTATGCACATTTTTTGCTAGGGTTATTGATTACGTTACTATTTGCTGATAGAATTACTTAAAAAAAAAATATGATCCGAGTGTTTACCAATGAAAGCTAATTAATGAAGGGAGTCAAAGGGCAGGAAATGGGTGGCACAGAGCATCTTTGCTGCCGCAGAAGCTTCCCAGAAGGCACTGCAGCAGTTCCGCAGAAATCAGAAACCACCAGCACCACCACCGAACTTCAGCAGCAACCTGGACTCTAGCCATAGAACCTGGAACCAAATTGCCACAGAGAAATGGGGGGGGCTTGACTACAGTATCAATAGTGATAACTTCTGCGCTCAATTTCCTTTCCAACTTTGACTTCCATGGCCACCTCCAGTTTGTTTGCTTCCTAACCAGTACTGTGGCCATACCCTTGACATTGTTACATAGTTGTTCTACTCTGGCCAAGAATTCATCTTCCACTGATCATTATGTCTTCAGTACTCCCTTAGTGTTACTTAGTCCCTTTGTCCTCTGAAAGAGCTTGAACATTTCAAACTCACCTGTCTTCTGGATGTTTCCCGTGATGATCACCCCATATTCCCCTGTGTATAGACATATAACTCTGCAAACTATACTAACACTTGGATAAACTGCCTATCTACCCTGTCTCACAGATCTGAAGACTAGCTCCACCACCCAAGAATGTTAGCAGGCAACTTGAGAAGAAGTGATGTAGCTTGTACCATCATGGCTATTTTAAGATCTTGAAGTTGTCCTAGACCATTTTTAGGATGTACTGAATACCACATAAATTCATACGCTTCCCTTCTTTCTGAGACAGCTATCAAGCCCTCCCCCTCCATTCTTTTCCATATCATAATTTCTTTCCACTCATGAAACATCATCTCCTGTTCTTGCTCTGTAGTCCTCAGAAGCATATACAGGCCAAGACTGACCACATGTGAGAAATCTCCCCCCCCCCCATGTATCAGCTTTGACTTTCCATCTCTCCTTCCACAACTTTGCTGAGATATTACATATGGAATTACTACCCCCACAATACAGCATGATGAACAAGCTGGTTCTCACACTGAGGAGGGACAGTGACGTCAAAGCACAAGAACAAAGCTTTGCGTGCTCTATGATGGCACTATCCCTCTGAGGTTGAAGAAAGGAATACTTTGAGCATTGGAAGTTGTTCTGCATGCTCTAAAAAGTTCTGAACTTTCAAACATTTAGAACAACTTCTCAGAAATGCTGAAAAAGAGGCTCAAAATGTATTATAATAAAATATAATCATTATATAGTTACACCCACCCACCATCTTACAAAGGTATGAATGATGTATTGGTAGTATGGGAATTGTATGCAAGAAAAGCAGCTGTTGTGTGCGAAACAGCCATGGAGAACTGCGCCAGAACTGGTTTACTGTATTGAAGCAGGGCATGGTGGTCAAGACAACAGGATAGTAATAACCTACTCTGTTTGAAAAGTACAAGCGTAGACATTGGCGACAGAAAAAAGGCTTATCATCTCATCCAGTCTGCCTGTCCTACCTAACTACCCTATACTGGCCATCTTGCCCTTTAATTTCTCCCCTTCCTTCTGACGACGCCCATGGACCTGTCCCATCCTTGCTTGAAACTGCTTACTGATCTGGCCCTTACCACGTGTTCCAGTTGATCGTTCCACTTGTCCACCACTCTTTCCATTAAAAAGTGGTTGTGTATGTCTTCCTTGAATCCCCCCCCCGCTTCTACTTTCAGTGAGTTTCCCCTCTGGTCTCTGTATTTAAGCTTAAGGAGAAGAGTTACTTGGCATAAACTCTATTTATCTTATGCAGGTACTTGTAAGTTTCTGTCATGTTACCCCTTTTCCTTCTCTTCTTTTTTTATTAACTATGTTTCTCCTCCCCCGAACTCTCTCAGATCTCTCATCTGGCCTGATCCACTCTATTGCCCGCTGTGGACCCTGCCTTCTTCAAAGACGTTACTTTCTCCCCGAGCCCCGGGTGGCATATGGGCCCAAGGAGACAGACAGGACAGAGGCAGGAAACCAGCGTTGGGCGTGTGGCGGAGCAGCACTGGGAGGGTCATTGCCTATCTGGGCTGGAGGGGCTTTTCTGTACTTGATCCCCAAACTCCCCCCGTGTGACAAGCCCTAGCGTCATGGCGCACGGCAACCCTACTCACGTCTGCCATGCTCACCCAACATGTGGTCCGCATCCTGCAGCACCTCGGATCTCCACCTGGGGTCGCTGGGATGCCGGACAACCCATTGCCCTCCCCACAGGACAGGAGAGCAGTCTATCAGATGCTCAATCTTCTACCTCCCCTGTTGACCCCTGGTGCCCAAGCTTGCTCCTGAACTCGGGTCACCGGCATAGCGTGAGGTGTGGCATCCAGCGCCTCAACCCTCAGCGCCATCGGGCCATTCCCTTCTCTTCTTGAGGATGTGCATGTCTAAGTCAAGGGTTTTATTTAACTCTAAAAATTGATTAGTGTTTTGCTCATAAAAGTTCTAAAACATTGTGAAAATGCATAGCACTTGCCTCACTGTGTTTAACAAACATAACACTTCTAGAAAACCTATATATATGCTTTCTGTACAGTTAGTATTGTTCTAAGAAAAAAAAATGCTAATCAATTATTTAAAACCCTGAAGTCTTGTAGCCTTTCCTCAGAAGACTTGCCCCCTAGTGCTGGGGCAATCTTGATTGCCCTGTGCTATACTGTTTCCACTTTGTAACAGTCTTTCCTCAGGTGTGGTCTCCTATAAAGTGGGAGGATCATCTCTTTACTTGTTCTGCTTATCCCCCTCCCTCTACATCCTAGCATCCTGTTTGTTTTCCCCCCAGCTCTGTTACAGGGTGCTGTGGATTTTGGGCTCTCAGATATAATGAACACTGGTCTTTTTCGTTCATGGTACTTTCCCAAATTTTGTACTGAACCTCTGTTTTTTTCCTCAATGTACATCACATTACATTTTTTTTTTGTGTTGAAGGACAGCTACCATATCTTTAATCAGCTCTCCAACCTGTTCAGATCCTCTCTGAGTTCCCTCATCTCCTTCTTCATATTAAACATTGTGTAGAATTTTTTTCTTTACCCCTAAGTCCCTTAGATTTTTGACCAGTCTCCAGTGGGGCATTGAGTCACAGGCCTTGCTAAAATCTAAGTACACTGTATCTACTGCCTGTCCCCTAACAGCAGTTCTGGTCACCCGTGTCGATGAAGTCAATTAGATTTGTCTGAGCAAGACCTCTGCCTCATAAACCCATTTTCCTCCATGAAGTCCACCAGTTCTGCTCTTGGTATGGACTCCATTACTTTTCCCCACTGTAGACATCAGCCTGGTTCATAGTTCCATGGCTTATCTTTTCTTTCACTATTGTGCAGAGGGACATCTGCTGTCCTCCAGTCTGTAGGATCACCCCAATTTGCAGTAAGCAGTTGAATATGTCTGCAAGTGGTTGTGTAATTCCTTCTGCAGCCTCTTTGAGCATCCTATGATGTAACCCATCAGGTGCCATAGATTTATATACTTTTAACACAGTTTCCTTCGTTATTATGCCCATGTGATTGATGCATTAGCCATCCCCTATTCTGCTAGTGGATCATCCTTCTCCCTAGTAAATACTGAACAGCAGTCCATATCTCTGCTTTGCCCCCAATCGCTCCTCTCTCAAGCTGTACCAGGGCAACAAGGCTAGCCAAGTCTGATTACTTCAAAAATGCTTTCCTCACTAACATAAATTCCCCTTCCAAGATTTGGAAGGTGGCTCATTACCTCTTTACCCCTCAGTCCCGCCCCCTTCCCCAGTGCTAAAGGTAATGGCAATCTTGTAGCCGACTTCCATGCCGTAGCTGTGGAATTTAACTCCTATTATACCTCCTGTACAACCGAATTACTGAAGTCCTTCCCTAATTACCCCTCCTCCCTCAAATGTCACAGTTGCCCCTCTATCCTCCCTCCAAAATGTTCCACTTCCTATTTCCACACACACTACCTTCTCATTCTCTTTAGTCTCCCCCACCGATACTCTAAGTGCCCTCCTTGCCATCAACCTCACAAAAGGATCTTCCCCAGATGACCTTGACTCCTCTGTCTCTCTCTCTCTCAGCCCCAGCCATTGCCTACCCCCTCTCCTTAATCTTTAAATCTCTCCTTCTCAATCTCCAATGTCCCTACCACATGGAAGCATGCAGAGGTCCTCCCCCTACCTAAAGGTAGAGACCCCTCATCCTCTGACAACTATCGCCCCATCTCATGACTCCCTACCCTAGCCAAACTACAAAAACATCTAGTCCTCTCTCGACTCACGTTCTTTCTATCTGATACCTCCTCCTTCACTCCACTCCAATCTAGTTTCAAGAAAAAACACTCATCCACCACCTCCTCCCTACTTCGGCTCACCGATTCCATCCTCTCCGGGATGGACAATGGCCAAATCACCTCAGCCATATTTGTCGACCTTGCCAAGGCTTTTGACACTGTTTCCCACTCCCTTCTCCTTGGTTCCCTCTCACCTACTGGTTTAACCCCTTCTGCCACTAACTGGTTTAAGGCCTACATTACCGGTAGAACCCAATCAGTTAAGATCGCAGATGCCATCTCACCACCACTCCTGATCTGTTCTGGCATTCCTCAGGGCTCCGTGCTTGGTCCCCTTCTGTTCTCCATCTTCCTTGATGACCTGCCATCTGTCTGCTCCCCCTCCTCTGCCATACACATGTACGCTGATGATACTGTCCTGTATGTACCTGACTCATGCCCAGCTGAGGTTACATCCAGCTTGCAGCACAACGTCAACAAGGTCCAGCTCTGCTTTGCAAACCATCAGTTATTCCTCAATGCCAAGAAGACAGCCTCCATGACCTTTGGGACAAGGCAGAGACTCTCTATGCTTCCCTCCCTGCCCACTTTCTGCACTCTTTTGTATTTATTTATTTATTGAAGTCTTGGAATTACAACCCTTTGAGTCAAAGACTCTCTTGCAAAGGCTCCACATCAGATTTACAAACAGACAGGTTACAAAAAAAAATGACAGGAGATTAATTAAAACCCACCCCAGGAGTGGCGTTATTACACAATAACACACACCCTGGAGTGCCTTATTGCTATAATACAATGGCTCAATTGTTGTTAATAGAAGAAAAATGAAATAAAAAAAATATTTTTTAAGCATTTTACACTTGATTTTTGTGTGTGGAAGTATATCATTTAAAAAAAGAAAATTCCAGAATATTATCCAGCACTAGGTGGTGCTGCAGACTGAATGATCTAACTGTCCAGTTGTCAGTGTGCTGAAACATAGAGACATAGAATTTGAGGGCAGATAAGGACCGCTTGGCCCACCTAGTCTGCCCATTTCCCTACCTAACGGATAAGCTGCAGATCCTAGTTAACCAACAGCCTACTTCCTCCTACCCACCCCCCACTAGAATTGCCTTATGTCTGTCCCATGCATTCTTGAATTCCCCCACTCTTTTTGACTCTACGGCCTCCTCAGGAAGTCTGTTCTATGTATCCACAACCCTCTCTGTGAAGAAATACTTCCTCATATTACCTCTGAACCGTCCCCCCTCTGCTGTGCCCTGCCTTGTGTGATCTTTGTTGTGTCCCCCACTCCCCCATGATGCAGTCTTGGCACTGAAAGGCAGAATGAAAAGCTGATTTTTTTTTTAACACTGTTGTTTTTTTTTTTTTAGTTTGTATGTTTTTCCATTTAAGTTGGAAATGGTGCTTAGCGAGTGGGCAGCTGGTTGACTGCGAGCGTCCCTCTACTGCCATATGCGAACCACAGAGCTGCAGATAAAAGTTGTTAGAGGTACAATTTATTGTTTTAAAAAGTTGCAGCCAGGGGAGAAACACATTTGCAGTTTGGTGGCAGTTTCTTTCTGGTTACAGCCGAGCGGGCATGTGCGGACAGTGAATGGCTTTAGCTGCAGTGGGAGCCATAGACTGTGGCGCTCGGGATAAAACCTTTTTAAAAAAAAAAAAAAAATGTAGGTGCTTTATTTACTTGTGGAGCGATGGATTAGGATGAGGATGAGTAACAGAATGGACGAGGGATAGAGTAGGTGTGTCTGTGTGTTTGGGGAGGTGCACATTAGGATGAATTGGTGTGTGTGGGGAGGTAAAGCCGTGAAGAGTAATGTTTGGTCATGTGGGTATTAAGCGGGCAGTGATTCCGGTTTGGCTATGCGGTTGTTTTGCTGCCCGCCCTTGATACAGTGATGTTATCATGTAATAACATCACTGTGTCTAGGACACAATAGTCAATCAGTGTCTTTGATTTTTTCTTGCCATTGTGTAATACAGTACATTATACGTAGGATACGAATATGCAAATAATATAGTGCATTATACATAAGTGCATGATAAATGAGGACTGAGTGCATGGCAAAGAAACAACATGGTAAGTAGATTTAAAACAGACAGAATATGAAACATTACAGGAAATTAATACAGTACATAATACATAGGAAAAGAGTATACAAGTAATGCAATGCCTTATACATAAGTGCATCATAACTAAGGGCGGAGTACATGATAATGAAACAAACATAGTGCAGGCAGTGCTTGCTAACTATATAAACAGATAAGAGATCTAAAAAAGAGAAAGGGAGACCAGAAGGAAGTCAGTTGAGGAGAATTGTGAAACAGCTTGGGGTGGGGGGTGGGAGAAAACTGAGTAGAGAGGTGTAAGGTGTAGAGAAGGAGGAGGAGGAGTAAGAAAGAGTGCAGGTAAAGGATGAGTAAAGGGCAGGAGGGGAGTGGAGCTGGGAGGGAGAAATTAGACCAAGATAAGGTGGGGAGGAGCAGGGGGAAATTGAGAGACAAGCCATGAGCAGTCCCAGATTGACCAGTAAAAACTAGGAGCAGTCAGAATTATTCACAGAGAGTAGGTGTTGGTGAAGTTTAGTTTTAAAGGGGCCCAATTTAACTGTGGAGGAAACCAGAGGAGGCAGGCCACTGAGCAGGACAGGGGTCCTGTGGAAGAACACATGCTGCCCTAGGGATGTCTTACAGAAAGGGACTAGGTAAAGGGCCTTATCAGAGCTCCTAGTAGAACAAGGGGTAGGGACAGGGGAGATGAGCTGCTGGACCGAGGTAGGGGAGAGTGAGGTGGTAAGCTTCTTGGCCAACAGTCAGGTGTGATAGTCAAGCCAACCCTTAAAGTTTAGCCAGTTCACTCGACTGTAAAGATCGCAGATATGGGTTAGCTTTGGTGCTCCTGTTATGACGCGACATGCTTTATTGAGGAAGAGCATTATTCTTTTAAGAGCAGTGTCAGATCCATAGATTACTAACCATAATCCACTAGGAAGAGAATGGAACTAGTGACAGCCAGACAGAGGGCGTCGTTTGTCAGGCAGCTCCTATGCTTGTAGAGGATGCAAATTCTGGTGTTTACTGCTTTGCAAACCAGATTAATATGTTCTTGGTAAGAGAGGGAGGAATCTAAGGTGATTTCGAGGTATTTAAAACTCCTAACCTGCTCAAGTAACGAGAGTTGACTATTTTGGATGTTTAGTGACACTCCTTTATGTTTATTCTGGTGGTTTGCAAACAGCATTACTTTGGTCTTTTTGTAATTGATGATAAGTTTATGAAAGGAGAATCAGGACTCGATTTGTGTAAAGCTATTTTGCAGGCATTGTTCAAGCATAAGGGGTTCAGGATGACTAGAGAAAATAACTATCACCTGCATAGAGGAGCAGGTTGCCAGAGCAGGCTTGGGGAAGGGTATTTTTTTTTTACCAATTATTTTTTACCAATTATTTTACCAGGTGAGATACACTAAGCTGAAAAGCTTGTTTGCAGGTGCAACCTGGGAGCACAAGGAAGTTAAGTAACTTGCTCAGGGTCACACAGTATGCACCTAGGGGGCTGTGGGATTCAAACCCAGGTCTCCAGATTTGCAGCTCAGAGCCTTAACCCACTGCACCATACTGCCTCCTAATTTAGAAAAAGACTAAACAGGAGCGGGCCAAGAATTGACCCCTCTGGAACCCCTGAGGGAACTGGCTTACTGAAAGAGAGGGTATCTAGGATTTTAACCCTCTGGGACCTGCCAAGGAGGTAACTATCAAACCAGGCAGTAGCATCAGAGGACAGGCCCAGTCCTGAGAAGGAGGCAGAGAGAAGGCCATGGTGGACTGTGTCAAATGCTTTTAAGTCTATGTACACAGACCCAACCAAGTGACCCCGGTCCAGAGCTTTATGTATAAAGCTAGCGAACTCCAGGAGGGCTGTGGAAGTGCTGTGGTCCTTCCTGAAGCCGTGTTGTTGGCTACACTGCAGATTATACTTGGCAAGATATTCAGAGATTTGATCATTCACTGTTCTTTCAAGGGCTTTAGAAATAGGGGGAAGGAGAGAGATGGGGCAATAGTTACCATGGGCAGTTCTGTCACCACTCTTGTGAACAGGGATGACTATCACAGATTTCCACTGAGAGGGAAGCTGACTGA
Organism: Neoceratodus forsteri; assembly: GCA_016271365.2. Lineage (NCBI taxonomy): Eukaryota > Metazoa > Chordata > Ceratodontiformes > Ceratodontidae > Neoceratodus > Neoceratodus forsteri. The sequence goes on from JADMNL010000022.1 coordinate 496,918,924, forward strand.
GACAGAAAGATTAAGAATTTTGGGGAGGGGTGGGAGTACTGCACCAAATGTTAAATGAAGTAATTTTAGATCAAGAGTCGCCACTGAATATGGACTTGCCCAAGACTCATGAAAGGTAGGATCTAGCTTCACTTGGAGATATTACTCTGAAGTGAAAGGAAGGGATACCGATAGGGTCAGATGACGGAGTGGGGTAGAGGGGTTAGTGGGGTCTCTGAAGAAATCTGGAGGGAGAACAGTACTTAGATCGGTAAAAGCATTATTGAATTTATTTGCTATGAGCAGAGGGTCTTGGGTAGTAACTCCATTGATATTTAATGGGGGGGGGGGGTTAGTTTTACCCATTAGATCCTTAAGATTTTGCCAGAACTTAGTCCCATTACCCCAGGAGAAAGAAAGGTAGGTTGTACAGTACTCAGCTTTATCACGTCTCATTTCCTGAGTACTGACATTTCTGGCTACCGGATAGTGCTGTCTATCTGCAAGAAGTCCAGAGCCTTCTGCCAAAGGTTATCCAGGTGGGCCATTGATTTTAAAAGGGCCGGAGTTACCCAGGGATTGTCCTGGTTTTTCAACTTGCGTGTCACAAAGGGGCCAAAAATGTCACATGCAGAGTTAAAAGTGGAGATAAAGTATGCAAAGGCACCATCAATATTAGTGGCAGAGCCAAGAGGGGACCAATCAGAGTTAAGAAGGTTGTTTTGGAATTGATCAAGTATGCCTTTCTTAAGGGTACGTTGAGAGGATGAAATAGGAGGGGTTTTAATGTAACTGTTCAACCATTGTCAGAGGGTATAGGAATGGTCGCTTAATGAGTCAGGTAAGAGTTCAATGCAAGTGAGTCTTTCAGGACAATTAGTGAGTATAAGGTCAATGAGAGTGCTTGTTAATGTTTTATAGTTGATCCTAGTTGGAGAGGATATGATCTGCGACAAGTTCAGGGCCACAGCTGCATCCCTAAAAGAAGCCATGGCAGGGCTAGCCAGTTAGTGTTGAAGTCACCGATTAGGATAACCTTGGACCAAGAGGGGAGATGGGAAACCCAGTCCAGGACAGCATGAAACCCCAGCTTAGTGGAATGTGGGGGGATATAGATAGAGAGCACAGTGAGATTTTGTCCACTTTTACCAATGGCTATTTTAATTGCCAGGACCTGAGCAGCGTTGCTGGGCAGGGAGAAAAGGAGCATTTGCCCTAGTAAAGAGTTGGCCAGATAGATGGCACAACCCCCACTGCGCTTACCCAACCTGTCCTTCCTGTAAAGTGTGTAGCCATTTAGGGCCATTGCTGAGTCGGGTATAGTGGGGGACATTCGGTTTGTGAAGTACAACACAAGCTTGGAGTAGGTCAAGTTTTAATGTCAGGCTACAGATATTTACTGAAGCAAGCTTTAGCCCACCTGTGAGGTGGGTGGAGGGCCAGGGTTAGGGCAATGAGCCTGGTCCCGGGTTAGGGTGGATGTTACCGGAAAGAAGTAGGAGGAGTCCTATGTGAACTAACACGTCTAAGCAATTTTTTTTGGGGTGGGGTTGTATTTTAAGGGAGTTTTTAGTATCAGTAACAGGAAGGGGGAGAGAGAAAATATATGGATGCAAAAGGTGACAAAGATGAAAGTGGAGGGTAAGTTAAGCTGTCAGTCTGATTCAGAAAATTAGGTGAGAGGGATACAGAAACACTCACTGTAACAGAGACAGCAGCGGTAGAGAAATTGGAGAGTATAGTCAAAGGCAGAGGTGAGGTGGTGGAGGCAGGTGTATTGGGGAGAGTAAGAGCAGACAGAGGATGAACACAGAGAAGTTGACAGGAGACCACATGGTAGTTCCATAGTAGCAGTAACAACTAGGTAAGAGTAGGGAAGAAGAATAAGTGTGAGAAAAAGTTCGGGAGTAGTTGGAGAGGAACCGATAGCACAGTGGTAGGGTGACGGCCTTTTGTGTGAAGGATCAGAAGTTCAGGTACCACAAGGGGAAGGGAAGAATAACAGGGGAAGAGTGGGGAAAGAATAGAGTGATGGGGATAAAAAGGAGAGCCAAAGGTGGGGTGAGAGGCTGGTTACACAGTAGAAGCAGTAAATTGAGTTGGAATGCACAGTTTTAAGCTATGAGTTTTCAGTGTTCTGTAGAAATGCAGCAGCACAGCTTGTGTATAGAAATGTTTATTTAATGAAATGTTACACCAGGAAAGCACAATGAACAAGCTGCTTGTCTCATGGTGTGACCGGGGGGGAGGGAGGGTTACAAGGAGAGTGGCATACAGAATGAACAATACTATGCATGCAGTAGTACAGAAGTAGGAATTTGAATGCAACAATTTACAATAAAAGGGCTTAAGGAACATAAAAAACTAAAATAAAGTGTAGCTGCTTGGATGGCCTAATGGTTAGGACCACTGACTACAGGGAGGGAGGTCGATAGTTCAAATCCCGGTGGAACGGGATAGAGAGGACCACTTGGGATGGAGCTGCTAAGACTGAACTAGCACAGGACAAAGCTATGAGCTAATATGGGGTTAATGTATAGGAAAGGTTAAATTATACTAAGGTTGCAGTGTAACTTAATAAGTACAACAGTGACTACTAGTGGTGAAGCAGTGTACCGTGGGATTTGGTTAGACCAACACCTCAACGTCTCTGGACACATTGACGCCATCCAGAAAAAAATTGTGCCCCAAGCTTGGTGCCTTGTTCAGGTACCACAGTTGCATCCCTCCTGCGGCTAGGCATGAGCTTGTCCAGAAGATTATCCTCCCCATTTTTGACTACTGCATGTAGTCTATGGTGCTGCTCCTAAGTCCTCCTTGACCAGATTAGACAATCTCTTCAACTCCTTCTGTCACTTTGCTCTTGATGCTCCTTCTTGCACCCACCACTGTGACCTCTGTTGAGCCATTTCCTTCCCCTCCCTTACAAATAGATGCCTCTCACACTGCACTAAATTCACTGCCAAACACTGGCTGGGTGAACTCATTTCCTACCTCTCCCCCTCATTTATAACACCCCAATCCTCCTTCCCACTCCCTCAGATCTACTGACACTCACATACGTCCCCTTGCCGCTCCACCCTCTCCAACCAGTCTGGGTACTCTCACCATTTCCCTAAAATATGGAACTCTTTACCTCCCCAAATCCAACACTCCTCCTCCTATTCCATCAACACTGCCCTCTCCAACTATCTTGCAGTTAACTATTCCTGTTATGACCCATTTTAATGTCCTTCATCTTGCTCCTTACAGTTCGTCCCCCTTTGGAATTTACCCAATGCCTCTATCGACTCTACTGACCCTAGCCCCTGCTAGGTGCTAGTTCTTATACTGTACCTTTCTCCATTCCTCTACTCTCTCCCCTTTTTCCCCCTAGCCTTCACACTCCCCTTACAGGGTACTCAGCATCCTGAAGGGGTCCTATAGTGCCTAGGCTTGCCACCTTTTCTTCCCCCATCTACCTATCCTTGGCCTTCCAGGTCCCCTTGCAAGGTCCCCAGCATCCTGGAGGGTTCCTTGGATCAGGCCTCATCCCCTCCCTGGTGGTATTTCTCATTCCCTCCCTCTCACTATCCCTCTATAATTACAACACCTAACCACTGGAGGGTTTACAATCGCCTGAACTTCCCTGTCCCCTTGCAGGGTTCATCGCATCCTGAAGGGTTCTCTTTTTGTGTCAGGCCTTATATCCCCACCTAGGTGTTAGTGACACTTACTCACTCTCTGATCCATACTCCAGTCACCTGTCCTCTTGCAGGATTCCCCGCATCCTGAAGGGGTCTCTCTGGGAAACGACTCTGCACTATCTTAGAAACATAGACTTTGATGGCAGATAAGGACCGCTAGGCCCATCTAGTCTGCCCATTTCCCTACCTACAGGATAGGCCGCAGATCCTAGTTAACCAACAGCCTATTTCTTCCTACCCCCCACAAGAATTGCCTTATGTCTGTCCCATGCATTCTTGAATTCTCCCACAGTTTTAGACCCCACAACCTCCTCAGGAAGGCTGTTCCATGCATCCATTACCCTCTCTGTGAAATAATACTTCCTCACATTGCCCCTGAACTGCCCTCCTTCTATCTTTAAATTGTGTCCCCTTGTTCTTGCAAGTCTCTTTTTCTGAAAAATGCTACCCTCTTGGACTTTGTTGATTCCACTGAGGTACCTAAAAGTTTCTATCATGTCCCCCCTCTCCTTCTTTCCTCAAGGTATACATATTAAGCTCCTTTAGTCTCTCCTCCACGGCTTCTCTTGCAGACCCTGCACCATTTTAGTTGCCCTCCTCTGGACTGCCTCTATCCTGTCTATGTCCTTGCGGAGATGGGGTTTCCAGAACTGGACACAGTACTCCAGATGGGGTCTCACCAACTGTCTGTACAGAGGGATAACAACTTCCTGTTTTCTGCTGCTGATGCCTCTCCCTATACTTCCCAGTATACCCCCAGCCCTCCCTACTGCCTTCTCACATTGCTTGCTAACCTTAAGGTCATCTGATATGATTACCCCCAGGTCCCTTTCCTTTTTTTTTTGTTGTTACTACCTCCTCACCCATTGTGTATTCTTCCCCTGGGTTCTTGTTTCCCAGGTGCATTATTTTGCACTTCTTTGCTTTGAATCCTAGCTGCCATACTTCTGACCATTCCTCCAACCTTGCCAAGTCCCTTTTCATCCTTTCCATGCCTCCTTGTGTATCAACCCTGCTGCAGATTTTGTGTCATCTGCAAAAAGGCATACTTTTCCTTCCAGTCCCTCTGCAATGTCGCTGATGAAGACATTAAAAAGGACTGGACCCAATACTGAACCCTGCGGTACCCCACTAGTAACCCCCTTTCTTCAGAGTGGACTCCATTTACAATTACCTTCTGTGTCCTGTTGTCCAGCCAATGTTTTACCCAGGCTACCACCCTGGGACCCACTCCCAGGCTGGTTAATTTGACTATTAATCTTTTGTGTGGGACTGTGTCAAATGCCTTGCTAAAGTCTAGGTAGGCCACGTCCACAGCCCCTCCCTGGTCTACTACTTTGGTCACCCAGTCAAAGAAATCTATTAGATTCGTCTGACATGACCTTCCCGCTGTGAACCCATGCTGCCTTGGGTCCTGTGCTCCACTGGCCTCTAGGTACTCGACTATTCTTTCCTTCTGAAGTGACTCCATCACTTTCCCTACCACAGAGGTCAGACTGACAGGTCTGTAGTTTCCTGCTTCTGTCTTGGACCCACTTTTGTGAAGGGGAATCACATACGCCTTCCTCCAGTCCTCGGGTACCACACCATCCTCCCATGATTTATTAAAAAGAGTAGCCAGTGGTTTCACTAGTTCCTCCCTTAATTCTTTTAGAATTCTGGGGTGAATTCCATCAGGACTGATTGCTTTGTCCACCTTCAGTTTTAGGAGTTCTTGCAGAACCCTTTCTTCTGTGAAAGGACTGGGATCGACCCCCCTATCAAGAGTGCTTCTGTTAATTGGATTAGGCACTTCCCCTTCCTCTTTTGTGAATACTAAGCAGAAATATTTGTTCAGTATTCCTGCTTTTTCATTGTCCCCCTCTGCCCATCCACTGTTCATTCTGTTCAGCCTCACTATCCCTCCCTTTGTCTTTCTCGCTTCGCTGATGTACCTATAAAGGTTTTATCCCCTTCTTAACTGAGTTGGCTATCTTTTCCTCAGTTTGGGCCTTTGCTATTCTGACTTCCCTCCCTGCTTCCTTCTGCCTTAACTGGTACAGCTCTCTGTCCTGCTCCTTCTGTGTTTCCTTATACTTCTGGAATGCTATCTTTTCTTCCTGACTTTCACAGCCACCTCTTTTGAGAACCATAGTGGCTTTTTCTTTCATTTAGTTGTTCATTTGCTTCACACAAAGGCTTGTTGCCTCTGTGATGGCAGTTTGATAATTCCCTATTGTTGCTCCACCGTCCTTCTAGCCTGTTTGCTAGTGCTTTTCTGAGACACTCTCCATCTTGCCAAAGTCAGCCCTCCTAAAGTCCAGTACCCTCACTTTTGTATGGTTTGACTCTGTAGCTGAGTTTAACATGAACCACACTGTTTGATGGTCACTTGTGCCCAGATGGCAACCACTTCTAGATCTGAGATCCTCTCACTGCCCCCGTTTGAGTACGGGTCTTAAGATTGCTCCCTCATGAGTGGGTTCTAGAAACTAGCTGTCTAATGCCTGCCACCTGTAGGGCATCAAGAATGGCCCTGCTCTTGGATGTGGCTGCAGCAAATGTGCTCCAGTTAACATCTGACATATTCAGGTCTCCCATCAACAGTATCTCCCCTTTCTCTGCAATTCTAAGAATGCCTTCTATCATATCCTTGTCCATTCCTTCCCCCTGACATGGGGGTCTGTACACAACCCCTGTGCGGATTGTGGTGCCCTTTCCAGTCTCCAAGGTGACCCACAGTGCCTCCTCTCCTCCCTGTTTACTCTTTTGTTCAGTTGCTTTTATCCCTTCCTTTCGTGAGAGCTACTCTCCCCTCTTCTCCCCTGCCTGTCTCTCCTGTAGGTTATGTACCCTGGTATGTTAACATCCCAGTCATGGTTCTCTGTGTACCATGTTTCTGTGACTGCTACGATATCCAGGCATCCCTCTTCCATTAAGGCCATCAGCTCAGGAGCTTGTTGCCCAGACTACGAGCATTGGTACTCATTACCCTCCATTTCCTGATGGCCTTACTCCCTTTTGCCCCATCCCTGTCCTTCTTGCCTTTGTCACTTTCTTCATTTACCCCTGCCCTTCTCCCTATCGACACCTCTATGTTGGTGTTTGCTGCACTTACTACCGTGATTATTTTGGGGGGCTAGGATTTCCTGCTCCTTTCAGTGCCTCCTCCTTGGCTAGTTTAAAACTTGCCAATGAAGCATTTAAACCTATCACCTAGGATCCTGGTTCCCTCCCGGACAGATATGAGCCCATCAGCCGCAGTATAGGCTTGCATCACTCCAGGACCCCAGTCCCCAATGAAGCCAAATCCTGAGCTCCACACAGTTTTCAACCACAGATTGAATCCCATGAGTGCGGAACACCTAGCCTCTCCTATGCCATAGATGGGTAGCACCTCCGAGAAGGTTAACGTGCGTGCTACTTGACTAAGGCCCCTCCCCAATTCCACAAACTCTTCCTGCACTTCTCTAATCCCTTTCTTAGCCAGGTCATTTGTCCCTAGGTGGACAATGACATCCAGCTCCTTCCCCTGTGCATCTTTCATCTCATCCTCTCTCTCTCTCTCTCTCTCCTTCACCCCTTATTTCACAATAGCACTTGTTCACTTATTACCATTGCACTTATTGTTCTCATATGTATGCAACACTGTTTGTAACAACTGCCTTAATTAATTGTATGCTATGTTGATCTTTGTAACTTGAATGTAAAATGTCTCATTCCTATTGTACCCCCCCCTCTCGGTCACACCGGGAGTCGAGGAACCTGTTGCTCATTGTGCCTTCCTGGTGAAACAGTTCAATAAATAAATAAAATAAGCCCCACTGTTCCCCGTCCGACCTTTCAATTGTCCCTGATGTGAAGAATACTTTTCCCCCTTGCTTCACCTCCATTTCTAGATAACGTTTTGACTCTGCCTTGACCTTACTTACTACTTTTGCTGCCACAGGGTACCCTTCCCTTTTCTCCCCTTTTGGCTTTCTTTGTATTTCCTGAATGACCTCATGTTGACTCTTGTCATCTTCCTTAATTTTGCCATGAACCACATTGGTCCCCATGCCATTTTCCCCTTTAATTACCTCCCAACTGTGCTTTCTGTCATGGGATTTATTATCCCCCCCCCACCAGACTAACAGGAGAGATGGTAGAAGGGACTTCAGTATAGTGTCTCATCCAAAGGATGACCCAATCCAATAGCTCTTCCCAGTACTGTCTGTAGACTTTTCTTCTACTGAAGCCCTTATCCGTGCCCTTTTCTCCTACCATCTTATCTACTATGACTCCTCCTTGTATAACCTCCCCAAGTCACTTCCTGCTAGATTTATGTATATCCAAAACACTGCTGCTACTCACCTCAACTAAGAATTGGGACCACATTACTCTTGTCCTCTGATCTTCACTGGCTTAATGTCTTCCTCAGGGTTCAATTCACAGTTTTCCTCATTTGCCTTAAAATTACCCATATTCACCCATGTCTACCTCTCTAACCTGGTCTCCTTCCATTCCACTTTCCTCTGCTGCTTTCTTTGTATCTCTTCTCACAGTTTAGCTGTTGATTGCAGATCTTTCTGTTGCTGTGCCATACATCTGTAGCAAATGTCTCGACTGTCACCCTAGTCCCATCCATCTCTAAGCCCCCATTTATTCTTTTGTCTGTTAAATAGTCACTAGTCACTTTCCTGCCCTCATAACCTGTTTATATAACTTTTCACAGTCCCTCCCCTACAATACCTTGATCTTTTCTTTGATCAAATTTACCTGCAACATTTATACATCCTTGGTAGTAAATTCTCCCCATACATTATAACTTCTTCATAAACAATCTAGAGGTTTTATATGACATAGCGACTATCCCCAGCCTAAGAACCAGTTAGAGAACAGCTTTCAGAATACTGATGACATCAGAAACAGTCTCATCTTGCCCTAGAATCAGCTGCTGAACTTAAAAAGAAATAGTTACATTTTTACACAAATGCTGATTTTAAAAGTTGTATGCTTAAAACTGATGTATAAATCAAATACACAATGACTTGATTCAGAATATATAGTTTATTTCTACTTGTGAGGGAGCAGGACTTTCATAACTCACTTGTGGTTTTGCTACTTGTGTGGTATGGCCCTGCCTCCTTGCTCAGTAAGCTAAATTGAATATTTTGAGTCACACCATTGTATATCCCCTATCTACACCCCCCACACACACACACACTCTGATTGTTGGTGTGGCAAGGCAACATCTGGTTACACTGCTGGGGCTGTAGTATGAGCCTCCTCACTCCAGTCATCTGCCAGGTGCAGCCTTCAATTCAACATTGTAATATCAGTTCAATGAGTGACTGAGTGCTCCACCCCCCCACTGACTAGTTTGTCAAAATCAGTTTACTAGCAGCTTTTGTTTGCCCAGACAGGTTAGCTAGCACCCATTTGTTTGACACAGAGGTGCCACCAGATGTGGTTCTTTGCCCTTCCTTAGTGGTCCTTCATAATAAGATGTTCTGTCTGGTGATCTGACCAAGCAGGTATTACAACTTCTGAAGTATTCCTTGAAAATTGTGACTTAGCTACACCATTCCTGCATGGAACTGAAAAATACAAATTTGCCCTTTTCTGCATATAACATATGAAAGTTAGTTGCTGTAAGTGCCACAATTCTCATTACAAAATTCACAGACTTTCCCACCCCCAAAAGGCTTTAACATGGTTGGAAATCATTGATTTCCTTCTACAGACATGCTGTTCATGAACTCTCTCAGTGCAGTCTCCTATGAGAAAAAAACAAACATGCTTGATCCAAAAATTTTCCCTCTAATATTGACTTATTTGAGGATATAAAATCCAGTTAAATAATGACACCAGTTTAATAAATGGCTTGCAGATCTAATCTAAAATCTCAGTGAAAATGGAAACTTGTTACAATTGCCTGAGCCATCTCTTCATTTGCTGTCAAGTACCGTGGATTATTAAATAGCCAAGCACGGTTTGGCTTACCTTTTAGATTCCTTGGTTGCAAGCTTGAGACCCTGGTCCTTTGTCCCGCTGTATGTTGTTGGTGCTGAGCAGCTCTGTATGACCACAGTGTGTCTAAGGATGGCATGGCCCTAGGTGTATATATAGGCCAGTTTACTAACCACTTATCTTTTGTCAAGCATCCCTTCATGTCAAATGATCTATTACTGCACATTCCAGAGACTAGGATCCCATTGCAAACCAGGAGAGCGACGGTGGAGACCGAGATGAAAAGAGAAAGACCAGCCTCAGCATCTTAAAGAGAATAAATAAACACCAGTTGTCAGCTGCAGAGGCACTCTTGTCTGAATCACCCAAAGTGGTGTCAGGGACTTGTTAGTGAATTTGTATAGTCATTAGATTTTCACTTTTTAGTTGATGGATTGGAGGATGATCTGGATGCATCCTGTTTTTTTTTTCCTGATCCCTAGTTTAGACTTCATACCACCAACTAAAAAAAAAAATCTTAATCCATTCAACAAAACACGTAGAGTTGACGCCTCAAGAAAAATTGCAAAATATTTAATCACAGTTCAGCTTATATTCAGTGTATTCTGTCACTCATTCTTCATTTCTAAGGATATTTTCATGTCAACAAAATTGTCTAGTAGAAAGAAGCAAGCACTGATTCTCTGCTTTTGACATCCCAGTATGTTATGGTGTGAAAATAATAATCATAATGTCACAAGCTCATTGCTATTACCAGAGGTGCCAATAGCTATTAAATTCCTGTATGCTAATGTGACAAAATATGTGTAACCACACCATAGTAAATAGACTGTTGATAATGGTATTCAGTTTGGTCCAGTTTTTTTATCTCCATTGATTTCTTGACTGCCCGGTTCCAGTGTGTTACTTGCACACACACTGATACTAGGTGAGAGGTTTAGGACAACCACAAGTATTAATGGCCCAAAAAAAAAAAACACCAGAGTTGCACTCCCAGTTGGATGCCAGGTTTTGAATGGAAACTGTTTAGCACAAGTAGGATGAAAAAACAAATGTGTGCATTACACTGTTAAGAAACTGCTTCGGTCTAATTATTGTTCTCACTGGAGTGAAGTCATTTTTATTCTTACAAAAGTTCCAGTGAGGTCTCTAAAACATAACTGACGGAGGCAATCTTGAAATATTTTGTGGTTATGCTGTGTTAACTATTTCCGGATTTATAATTAATTTTAACATTGTGCTTTACGTGTTGTTTGCTTTTTTTTAGAGCCAACTTCAAAACTCAGGTTGCTAGGTAGCTTTGTCTAACTACTGTGTTCACAGTTTGTAATAGATGGGTAAATTGCTTTATCTGAAGTACTTCCAACCAAGCTGAAAATGTAAATAAGCTTGTGGGGTGGAAACTGGGAAGCAGTCAAGCTCCATAAGGGTCATCTCCCCATTGGCAGTGACCACAGGGCATTCAGAATGCACAAGTCTTATAAATCAGTGAGTCCCTGAGCTCTGTGACATCACTGAGGCAGTGCGTACTAGATAAGATGGTCTAGGACATTCAATCCTGTCCAGATCAAATTGTGTGCGACCATTTGCCTGTTGTAGACTCTAAAATAAGTAATTTCTTCCATTTTGTGGACCAATGCATTGTACTTCTAGAATGTTAGCATCTAAGGTAAAGCTGATGTCCTGAAACTACAAGCAAATATATATATAAAAAAAAATCTTACGAAGATATATAATAACGTTTTTTAATGAAACTGACATTTAAGGGGTTTCCCGTTGGCGCAATGGCAGTACTCTGTACAACTACACAGATGACCAGGGTTCAAGACTGGACTGTGGAGCTGGCCAGGTGGCTGGGGTGGGGCTGCTATGTGGCAGTGCTCCCAACTGGGGGTTCCACTGCCACAGCAACCCCTGTGGTGGGCTGGGAAGACACTGCCATGAGGCAATGCTCCCAACTGGGAGCCAGGTTTCACTGCCACAGCAACCCCCTGTCATGGGCTGGGAAGCTTGTCTTCAAAAAGGATGCTACATTTCCTCGTGCCCTGATTGGGCACTTCCTGGCACTGTTTGGGTGGCTGTGACCAGGGGAGAAAACCAATATGAACCTATGTTCTATGGGCCATCATAATGATGGTTGCTGGCTACGATGGTAGGAGAGCAGCAGATGGGGCAGGGAGGTTGCTGGTAAGAGACCTGACAGAAGAAGAATGACCTGTGGCAAAAAAACATTTAAAATCAACATTTACAGTTGGGGTGTGGTCCCAGCAACCCCTTCTTCTTCTTCCCTTTCCACTAAGTCATCATAATCTTTAAACAACCTCTGCCATCAAAGGGAAAACAAAAAGAAACATAGTAATATTAAGTCAGAATTAAACTTATAACTCAGATATTTCCTGTATTTATATCCCCCTTATTCACCAGCTCGCTCTGTGGTGGTTGGTGGTGGTCAGTGCTTGGTTACTTCTCCTCAGTTTTCTTGGACATCCTTCGACTGGCCAGAGATCGTGGATATTGTGCAGCTCGTCCAGAATATGCAGCCAACTTGCTGTAGTCTGGACCTGGGCTCAACACACCTCATAATGGGGTGTGTGGATTCCATCAGCCCTGTCCCTGCAGAGATTGTTTGGTGCTCTTTAGAGTTGGGTGAGTTCCCAAGCTCCCTGAAGGAGGCAGTGGTGACACCGCTCATTAAGAAATCTTCTCTTGACCTAAACTGTTCTGCTAACTACAGGCCTGTCTCTAACCTTCATTTTGTAGGGAAGGTGATTGAGAAAGTAGTTGCACTGCAACCGGAGAACCATCTTACCATCCTTGATATCTACGATCTTCTCCAGTCTGGTTTTTGGAAGAGGCATAGTACTGAGACTGCTCTGGTTCGGGTACTCAATGATCTTCTGATGGCAAGAGATCAGAAGCGCCGTTCCATCTTGGTGCTTCTTGATCTCTTTTCAGCCTTTGACACCATGGGCCATGGGGAGTTGCTTGAACGCCTGAGGGCCATCTGTGGCCTGACAGGGATGGTCCTCAGATGGTTTTAATCATTCTTCACTAGCAGATTTCAGAGGGTGATGTCTGGGATGTTTTCCTCAGGCTCATTCTCTCTGTTATGTGGGGTCTTTCAGGGCTCTGTGCTGTCCCCAGTGCTGTTTGCAAAGTATATGCTGCCTTTGGGAGTCATTGTGAGATGGTATGGACTGAGGTTTCATTGTTATGTAGATGATACCCAGCTCTACCTGTCTTTTGTACCCGACCAGGATAGTGTGGTCTCAGTCTTTAACAGCTGCCTCGTAGAAATCCAGGACTGGATGAAGTCCAGCTAGTTGAAGTTGAATTCCGGGCCGGCCCATCGGCATAGCAGTAGGATTTCCACTTGTGACGCCGGCGTCCTGGGTTTGGGAATGGATCCGGGTCATTGGAGGGCCAGCCAGGGGAGAAGGATCGAGTGTCCCAGGACTGCTCTCCTTCTCCGGGGGGGAGGGGGGACCAAGTGTTCAGTGCAGTGGCGACACCCAGCGGAGGCTGGGTTCACCACTATGCACCGACGCCACTTAGAATCCAGGGGCAGGGTGGATGCTGGTCATTGCACATCCCCGCCCCTGCTTACAGGGGAAAAAACAGATGGGGCCTCCGTCTCTATGAAGCCCTCCTCGGGCTTCAGTTAGCCTCCGTTGCCAGCTCTCTCAACAAGTTACTGGTACCGCGGGCTGGTTAAGCAGGGGACCAGTCCTGCGGCACCACCCTCCAGGGGAAAGCTGGGGGTGACCGGGAGAGTGACGGCAGTTGGAAGTCCGGGGACCGTGACCGGGGCAGGCTCTGATGGAGGCCCTGCCAAGAAAAGTATAAAAAAAAAAGAGTTTAACTCTGATAAGACTGAGGTGCTGGTGGTGGATCCAGGTAACCGGACAGAGGGGTCGGTGGCAGGGTCTCCCTCAGGGCTTTGGCTTGGGGGTAACCAGATGGCTTCCTCTGAATGGGTGCAAAACCTGGGGTGATTCTTGATGATGGGCTCACATTGCATTCGCAGATGTCGGCAGTAGTCAAGTCCTCTTTTTATCAACTGAGGAACATCACCTGGGTCACGCATCTTGTTCCGTATAGTGACCTTCCAACATTGATCCATGCCTTCGTAACCTCATGCCTGGACTACTGTAACTCCTTTTGCCTAGGGCTTCCGGGGGTTGATATCTGCTGCTTGCAGCTAGTGCAGAACACATCGGCACAGCTGTTGTCGGGGGCTTCTTGTTCGAGCCACATCACTCCTGTGCTGCATGAACTGCACTGGCGGCCTGTACAGTGGCGGATCATCTTTAAGGTTGGTCTTCTGATCTACAAGGCCCTACATGGACAGGGTCTATTCTACCTGCAAGAGCTCCTGAATCCTTACTGTCCCAGCTGACCACTCCGCTCAGCTGATGAGGGGTTGTTAGAGGTTCCCAGGGTACGGCTGAAAACTTCTGGGTCTTGAGCTTTTAGGTATGCAGCCCCTACCCTGTGGAACTTTCTACCTCATCAGATTCGAGAGTGCCAGATTGTGGAGAGCTTTAAGATGGCCTTAAGGACCCATCTGTTCCACCTTGCTTTTGGGGATTTTACATAATTTAAGTATATTGGTATGTAGTCTGAAATTGGATTGTTTCATTATTTTATCTATTTTAATGTGTTTTTACTGATAAATGTGTACAGTGCTTTGATTTTGGAATTCCGCTATAGAAATAAAGTTATTATTCTTTATTATGTAGAACAGTTACATGAAATCAGGATCTCTATCAATTGGTTTCCATCTGCTCTGGCAGCTTGTCTATACGAGATATAATAATACACTGTTGTGACAAAATAATGGTTTGTATAGCATCCTGTTCTGATGTTACAGGCAGGTGGTTATAACGTTGCTTGTTGACAAGCAGCCAGAGCAGATGGATACCGGGTGACAGAGATTGTGGTTTCAGGAAAATTTTGTAAGGAATAATGTACTCCTTCCTTCATATGCCACTGTCGCTTAATGTCAATGTGAACTCGTGTCCCATTTTTCAAAAATCTCCCCTGTAACTGTCACCCTCTGTTTTCTGCCACCAACATTTAGGATGTATGGAGGTTGGTGGATAAAAGGTGGAGCACTCGTATGAAATTTAAGCTAAACTGTAGTACTTTTCATTTTTTCCCAGAGTTGTAAGTTGGCCCTGTACTGTGTGTGTGGGGAAGAGGAGGTTTTGATGTTTCTTAAAATGCAGGTAAACCAGTTGCTTCAAACTCAGAATATCCTATCATGGAGAAAGAAATATAATACCCAATATTTTCCTCACATGTCATTAGTATGCATTATAAAATGTGCAAGAAAAATCCAGTCACCTGATAAGAAGCATGCCAACCCTTGTAATTATCAGCTTGTAATTACATGGGTTGTTGCACCAGGCACAATGCCAGCTAAAATATTCATAACCCTCTAGTGAAAACAAGAATTGTTTTTTTATTCTTTGGCAACAGGGTAAGGCCCTTGGAGACACAGTATGCAAGTAGATGTGGGAATCAAACCCAGGCCTAGGTCTGCTGGATGTACCAAGCTCATTCACAGCTCATTACTCTATCCTGTCTAGGCTATACTTCTAGCCCAATGACAGTGGCACATTTAAAACACCGAAACCATCTTACTTTCATCCTGCAGCTCCCCACCAAGTTTATGCTGCTGTGGTTGGCCTGCCAGCACAGTGATAGTGCTACCACTCAAGATGCCAATGACCTGAGTTCAGTAGCGAGCTCGGGAGTTGGAAGGCTGGCTGGGTGGTGGGGGAGGGAGGAGGACTGAATGTCCAAGGGACTGCTCTCTTCATCTGGGGAAGGGTGGGACTGGTGACCGGTGTCAGCCTGGCCCCTAACATTGGCTGAGGGTCAACACACTAGGACTGCACTCAGGGGAGGGGCAGAGGTGAGGAAGATGCCCCGTGTGCTGCATATGGAAGCGTGCACAGCTTGGTCATTGGTGTCATTGCTCGCTACTTCCTCCATACTGGGGAAGAAAAGGGAGGTGAACAAAAACACCCACGGGTGGCAAGATGGCACTTGACTCTTGCAGGCTGGCCAGATCACATACTGGATCCAGTCCTTGATGGGTTAAGGGGACCCCATTGGCCCCACCAGGGGGGAGCCCTGAGTGTACTGGCTGGTAGGTATGCCTCAGTGGATGTTGGGGTGATAAGGCTGGGGGGTTCAAACTGAGGAATGCTGTCCGGTAAGGGGGTGAAAAGACTACGAAACAAAAAGAAAAAAAGTTTATTATGCTGCATTTGCTACCCCCAAAATGTTGTTTGTGCTCCTGCAATTGCCGTTTTGAAACCGCTGACTTCTTCAGAGAGTTTGATTGGCTGAACAAGGAATTAGATCAGGGTGGAGTAGCAAATGTGGCCCATCTAAATTTCAGTAAGGCATTCAACACCATTCCATGTAGAAGACTATTATGCAAGCTGAGTAGCCTAGGAGTGTGTTAAAAGGTAACAAACTAGGTAAGAAATTCGTTAGGAGATAGGGGGCAAAGGGTGGTGGTAAACCGAGTTCACTCTGAGGAGGGGAGGGTGACCAGTGTGTGCCTCAGGGATCAGTGCTGGGAGCAATCCTCTTAATGTCTTTATAGGTGACACTGCAGAGGAGCTTTAGGGAAAGGTCTGTCTCTTTGTAGATAACACCAAAATCTGCAATAGGGTGGGTACTCCAGAGGGGGTGGAGAGAATGAGAAAAGACCTGAGAAAACTTGAGTGGTCAAGAGTATGGCAGGTGGGATTCAGTGTGAAAAAGTGTAAAATAATGTACTTGGGCCACAGAAACCCAAGGGCAGAGTACAAAATGGGGGGAATGTTACTAACGACCACCAAGCAGGAAAGACACCTGGAAGCAATTATATCAGATGACCTAAAGGTGGCCAGGCTCTGCAACAAAGCAGCTGGGAGGGCTAGTGGGATGCTGGCTTGCATATGGAGAGGTATCACCAGCAGAAAGAAGGAGGTGGTTCTGCCTTTGTATAGATCACTGGTAAGACCTCACTTAGAATACTGTGTACAGTTCTGGAGGCCACATCTCTGTAAGGATATAGACAGAGTGAAGGCAGTCCATAGGAGGGCAACTAAAATGGTGTGGAGTCTGCATCAAAAGCCCTATGAGAAGAGACTAAAGGAATTCAATATGTATACACGGGAAGAGAGGAGGAAGAGGGGAAATATAGAGACCTTTAAATACCTCACCGGAGTGATTAAGCTACAGGAGGGCAGTATTTTTAGAAAAAAAGATACACAAAAACAAGGGGACATGCTATGAAGCTGGGGAAGGGGGGTTGGGAGAGATGTGAAGTACTTCTTCACAGAAAGGGTGGTAGATTTGTGGAAAAGCCTGCCAGTCGAGATGGTGGGGGTGAAAACCATGGTGGGCTTCAAGAGTGCATGGGATTGGCATAAGGAAATCTTAATAGAAAAGAATGGGTGGAGGAAGAAAGAGCCAGTGATCAAGTAGGGTCCACAGTGATACTGTAAATAGAGAAAAATGGGCAGACTGAGTGGACCAGGTGGTCCTTATCAGCTGACAGATTTTGTGTTTATGTTAGTCCTGCTCCACTTTGTCCCACTTCTGTACCTTGCCTATACTGACCTTGTACTCACTGGGGATGGGGACATCCCTGATCTGAGGAGATGTAAATGTGCCGGTTGGTTGCTGCGGGGGGAGGGGGGGTGACAGACAGTCAATTCTTTTGTGGACTGCTTTTTTAGTTAAAATAAATGTTCTAGAAGAAGAAGAAGAATCAGCATTTATATAGCACTTTTCATACATCCAAAGCGCTTTACAAGCAATGCTAGACTGGTAGTGAAGTGACTGAATGTGTGGTGGCGGCCGTATCGCACATCATCACCCACACACAGCCTGGATAATTGCATGAACCAGATTATGGGAAGGGGAATGTTGGCCAGGACATGGGAATGTTCCCTACTCTTTGCGAAGAGTGCCCTGGGTTCTTTTACTTCCACCTGGACACCCACCAGGACAACACCAGGATGGGCAGAAGGGACCTCGGTTTAACGTCTCATCTGAAGGACGGCACACCCCAGCAGTACAGCACCCCCCAATACTGCACTCGGATGCCAGCGATTTTTAGGTGCAAGTCCCGGTGTGGGACAAGAACCCACGACCTTGTGGTTCAGAGGCGGATGTGCTACCAACTGAGCCACGCTGACACCCTTGTACTTGTATTATTGCTTTTTTCTTTAGATTTATTGGATTTTTCTTATATTTGATAAGTACGTAGAGACACTTCAGGGAAGTGTGACTATAGTCAATAATTACACCTCTCTTATGTGTTTAAAGGCACTCGGCACAAGCGCCTTGTGCCTAACAACACCCTTGAGAGATGTGTGATTATTGATCCATATTTACATACCCTGTTGTACATTACTGCATACAGAAGACATGCCAGGGTGTTTTAATTAGGGTTCAATCATCTCACGCCTCACGTGAGCTGGTAGGCACAAGATGCTTGAACTCCTTGCCTTTAAGCTCATTAAGGAAAAGTGCAATTATTGACCATCAGTACATATCCCTGAAGTATCTTTTTGCTCTCATGAGTGCTACTTAAAATGTTTTTAAAAAAGTTTTTTTTTTTTTTTGTTGATAAAATATTGCTTTAGGTATGGAACATAAGTAGAAGACCAAGCCTAGTTCCAGTTGTGGTAGACCGTTGTAGTTGAAACTGGTGCACAGTCTAAAATACAGAGGTGTAATTATGGCCAGATAATTACTTGTCTCTTAGCCAGTTAGGTGACTTATTATTCTTACTCATGTTATTAATGCGGATAACTACACACTTTTTCTAATTCCTACCGTGGTACAATCAGTGTGGCCGGAGAGCCTTCCAGTATTGTAAAAACTGGGTGTTGAGGCTTGGCCTGCCTCGTAGCATAAGATAGCGCCACACCTTCACATACTTGAAGGGAATAAATAGGGTGGATAAGGAAGGTCTCTTCAAGCTAAGAGACAGCCAAACCATGAGGGGGCACAGTCTAAAGCTGAAAGGGGGGGGAGGTTTATCAGGGATGTTAGGAAACATTTCTTCATGGAGAGGATGGTGGCCAATTGGAATGCACTGCCAGAAGAAGTGGTCTCAACAAAGACAGCGAGCAGCTTTAAGAGGGCTTGGGATAGGCATAAGGGGAAACCATGGGGCCTGGGGATGCAAATAGGGTGGAAGGGGAGACTGGGGGGGGGGCAGCGTCAGTAGCATAAGCTGGGAACCCTGCAATATGAGCAGACTCAGTATACAAAGTGGCCTTCTTCTGCTGGTTTGTTCATATGTTAGGTCTACTGACAAGTGATAAAAACAGCTAAATTAGTAACTATTACTTAACTTTTTTTGACATCTCAACCACAGTACTTGATATAGACAGTGCTCTAGTGATTGAAATGAGACATCCAAAGGGAGCAAGTGATGGAATAGATAGCACAAAGCAGAAGGACTCTGGTGCATTTAAAAAAAAAGCCTTCAGCCTGGGAGCGTAGAGGAGGACAGGAGGTCCGCTTGCAGCAGAGCCTAGCAACCTTAAACTCTAAAATTTTACAGCTGTGCAAATTGTACACCTTAATTCATTAAAAAACAAACCAAAAAAAACCTTATTCCTTTAAAGGTCAGCTGATCAGAGAGGAACATAAACTGAGGCCCTACATATCACCATTGGGGATTTTGTTGCAGCCACAAGTCGCTAGACAGAATTCCACTTTGTTTATTAACAAAAATGGGCATCTATGTTCCCGATTTGAAGTCCTGGAAAATAAGGCCAGGGTTTCCAACATGTGATTTGTGGGGCTTCTCAATCATACCGTTTCATGGTGGACTAGCTCATAGAAGCTCTGGTGCAGACCTGGGGGGAGGGGGTGGTGGGTCTTTCAGGATCAAGGCATCTTATAGGAAAACCCTAGAATACGAATGCGGTACAGTTATTAGCACCACACTCAGCCCTTGTTGTCATATCAGGGCTTGGGACAGAATACTGCAAAAAGCCCAGAAGAAAAAAGATATACTATGTTCAGAAGCATGTTGCCTATTTTTTCTTTTAAATGTTTTAAAATTCTTTGTATTTAATATTGCATTTTGTATTGTAATGGGTACTATTTTCTGCTGTAACGCTTATCCCTACGCCAGTTACTGATTTGTTTCCAAGATTTATTCATTCCTGTAGAACTAGGGCTCAGAGTAGATTTTCTTTTAAGATACCGTTTTAAAAAAAAAACAGTGGGCCAAAGGTCACTTTTGTATTGAGCACCTCTCTTTTATAATAGTGTTTCAAATTGACCCTGTCGACTGTAAGACTGTTCGCTGCTATAAAACTTACCTTAAGCAATGGCTTCTCAATAATCTGAATGCACATGTTGACAGCACATTATAATCATGTGACTATTTGTGCCCTATAGAGAATTACATGTTGACATTCTATCATAGCAGAAGTAAATATATTGGCACTCATGTCGTTGCCATTCTAGCCTTTTTATTTATATGTGTGCAACTACATCCTGACCTGAGTTTTGTGTCATGACAGTGCCATAAATGATTCCTTACATAGAAACATAGACTTTGACAGCAGATAAGGACCGTTTGGCCTACCCAGTCTGCCCATTTCCCTATCTATTGGATAAGCTGCAGATCCTAGTTAATCAACAGCCTACTTCCTCCTACCCCCCACTAGAATTGCCTTATGTCTATCCCATGCATTCTTGAATTTCCCAACTGTTTTGACCCCACGACCTCCTCAGGAAGTCCATTCCATGCCTCCACCACTCTCTCCATGACAAAATACTTCCTCACATTGCCTCTGAGCCATCCTCCCCTCTATCTTCAAATTGTGCCCCCTTGTTCTTGCACATCTCTTTTTCTGAAAGATGCTACCCTCTTGGACTTTGTTGATTCCCTTTGTGGCAATCTACCCAACTTCTAGCCCTTATTTGTATTTAATCTTCTTGTATATATGTTTCTTTTTTTTGTAACTCTTTGTATGTGTAAATGCCACGTGGTACGTGCCAATGTGAAGGGAATGAATTGTGTTTCTTTAAAATGGCTGTTATGCCTATAACTTGGGTTCTAAGATAAACTGGGATTCTCATGGGAAACTAGAAATTGAATTTGTTAGCTAGCTAACAGATGGGTCATAAACCATGCTTTCAGAAACACAATGCTTTGATTACCAGGAAGCTGTTGTAAAATATTACATTTTATTGGGTAACAGGCAAAAAGCATGCTTCCTAGCAAACCTATGTGAACATTTTCATAGGACACTGTGAATTAGCTCATAGGAGGTATTACTGATACATCAGAGTTTTAACTTTGACTGTCCTATTACTGGCAAATTATTGAGGCAGAACATTGTGTTGAAAGCTGGGTGACAAAGCCCCCCCCCCCAAGCACACTGACATTCTTTCTAAGTGCCAAGACTTTGAGAAAGCCCAAGAGTGACACCCGTTTGCCTAAAGTGAAAGTGGCCAACCCCTATTCCCCAACTTGGGAGTGGTCATTTATTTAAACTCTCCAGCCCAGAGCATGCTGTCATTCTGTTTTGATTTTCTTCTTCTGAACACAACAGGACACAGCACCCAGCTACTAACACAAGGACTGAGATTTTGCAAGCAGCGATTTCTGTGGACTTTAACAAGTAGAGACATAGTTAAACAGTTTTAATGCACTTATACTGTATACTTTCCACATTTGTTTCCCTACTGTAACCTAAATTAATATATGTTATCTTTTAGTTGAACTGCATTTATTTAAATATTTTTAGTAAAACGTGTTTCCAACAGAAATTCTGCCTGCGTGAGAGTTTTTATATTGTATGTGTGACTGTAGAAGATTTATTAATAATCTGTGACAACTGCTACTTGCTTAGAAGGGTCACAGATAGCAACCAAATTAAAAGGGTCTGTAGGGACAATCCGGACAGATTTTGGGAGACTATCAGATTCTCATTCGAGTCTGCTGAGAGTGTGAACTGGGCTATTGCATGCCCTGTAGGGCAAAGACCAAATCAGGTGGTGCGCTGCTACCCCAAAGAGAGTGTAATATTTGGACCTTCCTCCTGTGTGTAATACTCATGAAAAAGGGTTTATATTTGACCACAAGATTCGAGACTGGTATTGTGTTCTGATCCAAAGTATAGAGGGATACTCTCGGACCTGGTGGTGGGTGTTCAGCTGTAAACCCAGTGAGCCTCTGGAAGGACACGAGGAGGGTTTCCCTGTTTTCCCCCTCTCTGTCATGGATTGCACGTAGGGGTGGGCACTGTGAGCTCAGTGATCTGACCCTCACGAGTGGGTTCATGACACCCTTGAAGTACTTGAAAGTTTCTATCATGTCCTCCCTCTTTCTCCTTTCCTCGAGGATATACATATTAAGCTCTTTTAGTTTCTCTTTGTATAGCTTCTGGTGCAGACCCTGCACTATTTCAGTTGTCTTCCTCTGGACTGCCTCCATCCTGTGTATGTCCTTGCAGAGACGGGGTCTCCAGAACTACATGCAGTACTCCAGATGGGGTCTCACTAACTGTCTCTACAGAGGGATTACAACTTCCTGTTTTCTACTGGTGATGCCTCTCCATATGCATCCCAGTATACTCCCAGCCCTCTCTACTGCCTTCTCACATTGCTTGCCTACCTTTAGGTCTTCTGATATGACTACCGCCAGGTCCCTTTCCATTTTTTTTGTTGTTAGTGCCTCTCCCCTTTTCCGCCCCATTGTATACTCTTCCCCTGGGTTTTTGTTTCCCCAGGTGCATTACTTTGCACTTCTTTGCATTGATTCTAAGCTGCCATACCTTTGACCATTCCTTCAACCTTGTCAAGTCCCTTCTCATCCTTTCCTCCCCCCTTGTGTATCAACCCTGTTGCAGATCTTTGTGTCATCTGCAAAGAGGCATACTTTTCCTTCCAGTGCCTCTGCAATGTCACCTATAAAGACATTAAAGAGGACTGGTGCCAGTACTGAACCCTGCAGTACCTTGCTAGCAACCCCCCTTTCTTTGGAGTGGACTCCCTTTAATATTACCTCCTGTCCAGACATTTTTTTACCCAGGCTACCACCCTGGGACCCACTCCCAGGCTGGCTAACTTGTTTATTAATCTTTTTTGTGGGGCTATGTCAAATGCCTTGCTAAAGTCTAGGTAGGCCATGTCCACATCCCTTCCCCAGTATACTATTTTAGTCACTTAGTCAAAGAACTCTATGAGATTCATCTAACATGACCTTCCTGCTGTGAATCCATGTTGCCATGGGTCCTCTGCCCCGCTGGCCTCTAGGTACTCAACAATTCTTTATTTCAGAAGTGATCAATTGTGACACTCAGACAGCTGGTGCTGATTAATCTATGATTTTTGTAATATAAAAATGTGTTATTGAATATCTCTCATGAGAGATGCTGACAGCCTGTGGAATGACCCCCCCTCCCAGATTTTAGCTAATAGGTGTTACCTGGGGGGCCAAGAGATAATTACAGGCTAGAAGAGACTAGATGAAGCACCTCCTGTTTATGTGACTAATTGCAGCTTGCCAACTGCCAAGATAGATCATAAACTTTTATAACATTCAGAGGAAACACAGTTAATATTCACATGGTGATACAAAGCGTGTTGCACCTCCATGAGATCTGGCAGAGTGACATAACAAGTCGTTTGATGTCCTGGAAAGGGGAAGCTGCTCATAGATCAAAGAAAGTCATTTGAAAAAAATGAGTTTTGCTGAGGTCACAGAATTTTAATTTACCTTTGATAAGACATCCTGTTTTGCATAGATATTTTTTTTTTATATTCTGACAGGGAGGAGCTACGTGACCTCATGCAAGGAGGTTGGCAATGCCAGTTTTTGAAACAGTATTCTGTTTTCCATTTTTTCACAAATGTTTGGACTCTGAAAAAGAAACATCTACAGCACTGTGAGATAAGAATACCTTAGAAAAGACGACTGTGGTAGGAGATTTTGTCTGCACTTTTAAATCTGTTTTGTTTAAGTGATTTGTATGTTTTGTGATATATGGTTCTGTATTTACACTTTACATTTTTATCTATTTTTAAGTAAACTTCTCATTTTTTAATAGACTTCCAAGTCCTTCTGTTTTTGCCTGTGATGCGTGGGTGGTTAAGAGTGTGACAACACTGTGCATGAGCTTATATGGTAGTGTCAGTGGCTCAGTAGGTAGCACACTCGCCTCTGAGGCCGGGAGATCAGAGGGCTGTGGGTTCAGTTCCCACATATGGCACTTGGGTTAATATCCCAGTACTGACACTGTAGTGCAGCATGAGACGGGCGCTGCACTTCTGAGGTGCAGTCTTTCGGATGAGACGTTAAACTGAGGTCCCATCTGCCTGGATTGGTGGTAGTTCAGGTGGATGTTAAAGATCCCATGGCACTTATCGAAAAGAGTAGGGGAATTTCCGCGGTGTCCTGGCCAAATTTCCCCTCATTCACTAAAAATACCACCAACAGTTTAATCTGTTTCAAGGTCAG
This sequence comes from Neoceratodus forsteri, assembly GCA_016271365.2. Classification (NCBI taxonomy): domain Eukaryota; kingdom Metazoa; phylum Chordata; order Ceratodontiformes; family Ceratodontidae; genus Neoceratodus; species Neoceratodus forsteri. The sequence continues at coordinate 496,943,029 of JADMNL010000022.1, forward strand.
TTGGCATTCATCTGTATCCCCTTCCCCCTTCCCCTGGGTCATGCCTGAAAATAGGCAGGATTTGTCTAGTGCACTTACCCTGTCAACAAAAGCTAAAAATTAAAAAAAAAAATAAAACAATTGGGAAAAGGTAAGAGTAATCTGAGGTCTTTATTGGAGTTTTTAAGGGTTCATTTTGTACACCTGGTAAGATGCCCATAGGCGAAAGATATCTGGCCCCCCTGAAGAGCAGAATTATCTGAGCCTGTACATTGAGTACGCTAACATGAGGTTCACAGTTTGAATCCCTCTAGAACTGAGACCAAAGGTTGACTTGAACCCACAAAACACAGGAGGGTTACCCTGTTTCTGTTAACTGTTCACAAGACTGCGCTTGGAGGTTGGCACTGTGGGAGCAGAGGGCCTGACCTGCTGAGTGGGTTTGTGACAGATTGGTTGGCAGCGGTGTGAAAAAGTTTGGTATGACAAGCTCTGATTGTTCAGTGTATCAGCTTGAGACTGTCAGTTCACTTGCAAAGAAAGAAAAAGGCAGTGATTTATTTTTAAAAAGGAGACAGAACTATATCACTTGGTGTACAGTCAAGTTCCTACCTGTTTTATTTTTTTTCTAAAGTGCAATTCAGAGTAACCATATTTAGGGAAGAAGATGGCTTCCAACTACAGCAGGCACACTGTAGACTACTTAAAGCGGTTGTGCAGGGACAGAGGAGTCCTGTTTGAGGTGAAAGCCAGCAAACAGAACCTCATGGATGTCCTGATGGTAGCAAATACCCAGAGCATCAAGTCACAGACAATGACTGAAAGGGACCAAACCTTAAGTGTGGCAGGGCTAGCAGCCAGTGCAGTGTCCAGATCTGATGAGGAGGGCAACAGGGCCACTGTCAGTGAAGGGCCACAGCAGCAGGAAAAGGTCACCAGTATCCTGGATACAGAAGTACTCAGGCTGCAAATTGAGTTGTGCAGAATGACGCTGGAGTTCCAGAGAGAAGAGAAGTGTGAACAGCGAGCTGCAGAGGAAAAGAGGGAGTGAGAACACAGAGATGCAGACCATGAGGAGCATGAATGCCAGAGGCAACATAAACTGGAGAAGCTATGACTCCAACCACCAGCACCAGAGCAGGTAAGTGGCTTGGGTTTAACTGGGACTACAGGACTGGGTTACAAATTAAATTCCAAATTGATAGCCAAATTTAAAGAGGGGGAGGATATGGATGTCTTTTTAAATTCTTTTGAAAACGTTTGTATTCAGGCTAAAATTTCTAGAAATCCTGGAACTTCCAGCTATCCCGCTACTTACCGGAAAGCTCGGGATGCATTGGGTCAAATGGACAATGAGGACAGTGATGATTACAACAAACTTAAAGCTGCACTGTTAAAGAAATTTTAATTAACTGCTGAATCGTACAGAGCTAAATTCCGTAAGCTCAGGAGAAGCCCTGACATGAGCTATGAGGAGCTAGCCATGAAACAACGTCAGTTTTTAAAACATTGGTAGGAAGGAATTGGAGCACAAACTGTTGATAAAATTAAAAATTTGATTTTGTTAGAACCATTTTTCTGGGCATGCCCAGCAGAGCTGAAAACCTGGCTGGAGGACAGAGATTCCAAAACAGTGCAAGAGGCTGCTGAACTCTTGGACCGCTATGCCAAGAGCAGACCTGCTCTGAGAGTGAATGGTGTGGGTGTGGCAGCGCAGAAAGGGAAAAGTGTGCCTTCAGGGCAGCTAAAACCCTCACTGCCTTCACTGAAACCAGTTAGCCCCAGGTTTCAGAGAAAAGATTTCTCTGAAAAGAGAAGTGAATGTTGGTTATGTAAAGAAACTGGGCATACTGCCAGACAGTGTCCCAAAAGAATGAGCAATAATGTGCAGAATGGTACTAGAAAAGAAGTGGGTTGTTTGTGTGCCCCTGGAAGCATGCCTGTGAACATGAGGGAACACATGCACCCAGTCATGGTAAATGGTGTACAGACACAAGGGTTAAGAGACACAGAAGCATCCTTGACCTTGGTAAAGGGGGATCTAGTACAGCCTGGTCAGCTTATACCCAATAAATATGTCCCTGTACAGGACTTTACTGGTGAGTCGAAAACTTTGCCCCTCACTAGTGTTCTCCTAGACTGGGGTGAAACAGGGAGAACTGTGCAACAGGTGGCTGTAGCCAAAACATTAGCAGTGGATGTGATCCTGGGCAACGATCTCAAACAAGGGATGGTGTGTGCAGTTACCCATAGCCAAGTGGCAAGGGGAAATTGTAGTTCCCTGAACCCCACAGAAGCCATTGTGGAAACCACTGAGAGGCTGGTTCCCCAGCCTGTGTCTCCAGATGGGGAGATTGAAGAAAAGGGGGTAGAAATTTCCCCAGTAGCAAGTAACCACACAGCTACAGAGGGTTACTCCGAAGAGGGAGGGGTGACTCATTGTCAGAAGGTTGGGACTGACAGTGATCCTGAGTGCCCTGATGCTAGCGCTAGGGACCCTAGTTTAGTGACTGAAGGGGACCTGTCCCATGCCTTGGGAATGTGGGAGGGGTTTGCAGCTGCTCAGAGAAGTGACTCTAGTTTAGAGAAGCTGAGGGCTTGGGAAGACTCTGACAGGGCACAGGGAGGTGACGGCAGACATAAGGTTTATTGGAAAAATGGACTTGTGTATACTCAGGCTCTCTTCTTTGACACATAAGAGCAGGTGGTCCTTTTGTAGCACTCTAAGATGTATCCAGGTAAGTCGTTAGATAGTATCTTGTGAGTCCATATGTAGATATTGTATAGTCTCTTTTTAGCTAATGAGGTCCACCCAATTGATGCATAAAGGTCGCAGTGGTGAGTTAATGGTAAATTCATAGTAAATCTTAGTCCCCATAAGACAGTACGTCAAGTTTATTTAGACAGTTAACAGTACAACGACTATAGATAATGTCCCCATAGTCTAATATTGGTAGGAATTTTGCTTGTACAAGGCATGTTCTGACTTTTATGGGGAAACACTGCCAATTTCTATAGTAGAATCCAAGTCTGATTCACAGCTTTTTGCAAATTGCAACAATGTGTTCTGCAAAGGATAATGTGCTGTCAATACATACTCCTAGGTATTTGTAGTTTGTCATTACTTCAAGGTAGTCTCCAAGCAATGTGGTGGGGGTGGGGCTGGGGTTATTCTAGGATTGGTAAACCACATTGCCTTAGTTTTGTTGGCATGAAGTAGTAGTTTAAATCGAAAGAGGTTCTTTTGTAGTATGTTGAAAGCTGCCTGTAGATCCAAATGTGTAGAAGATATATTGGGTCCTGAGGTGTAAAGTACAGTGTCATCAGCATAGACATGTAACTTTGCATTTATAATATTGTAACACAGGTTGTTGGCATATATTGTGAAGAAAAGTGGTCCTAGGACTGAACCCTGGGGAACTCTTTTGGATAACAGAGCACGTGTTGATAGGAGACTCTCCACCTTAACTTGTTGATATTGTCCGGATAAGTAATTCCGGACTCACAGCAAGGCTGACATAGAGAAGCCTATATCTTGCAATCTGTCCAGAAGAACACAGTGATCAACTGTGTCAAATGCCTTGCTTAGATCGAGGAAAATGGCATCCACGGCTTGTTTGCCATTTATGGCACACAGCCAATCATTCATGATCTTGGCTAAGGCAGTTGTGGTGTTATGCTTGGGTCTAAACCCAGACTGGTGAGGTGATAATATATTTGTATATTCAAGGTATTCCTTTATTTGGCTGTTCCCTATTTTTTTCCAACATCATAGTGAGTACAGTAATATGGAAATTGGTCTGTAATTATTTAGAAGACTTGTATCCCCAGATTTGTGTGGAAGGATGATGTGGGCTACTTTCCAACTTGATGTTAGTTCACTGCTGCATAAAGATAGATTGAAGAGATGAGTTAATGGGCTGTGAGCTGTCAGAAGCCAGTTTTTAGGAAGGCCAACTAAAGGCCATCTGCCCCTGCACTTTTTTTTACTTCTAGCCCCAATAGAAGTTCCTCAACTTGCTTGAACAAGACTGGATAGAATGTAAAGGTATTAGAAGAGAATTCTTGAGTTGAGGGTGAAATGCATTAGGTTGCAGCTGTAGAGTTGTCAAAGGCCGAGCTAGCTGATGCAAAATGGCTGTTCATAGCCTCTATTATGATCTGTTTGTCTGATATTTCTTTGTCACTGATGACAACTTGTTTGCAGGACAAAGAGAGAGGATGTGACACCCTCCAGTGATTTGGTTAAATTCCAGAACTTGCATGCATCTCTTTTGTTATTGTCCAAGGAGTTACAGTAGAATTTTGCTTTTGTGTCCCTGATCAGTTTTGTGCAGGCATTCCTTTTTCTTCTGAAGATAGTCCAATCCTCCTCTGTTTTGGTTCAGCCCAACATCTATCTCTATCCTATAGGGTGTCTTTAAGCTCTTTATTAAAAAATATGGGGAGGATATTTTTTTAACCCTTTATTTTGTAGTGGTGCATGTTTATTTACAACATCCATGAAATTTCATGAATATTTCTGTCGTGTCGTGAATCGTTGGTGCAAGATAAAACTTTTGCCATTTAATGTTAGCTAGGTCTTTGATAAATTCTGAAGTATTGAATCCATTGAGGTGCTTTTTATGTATGTATTTTGCTTGTGATGGATGTGACTTGTAGCCTCTGACACAAGCAACAATATAGTGATCACTTATGCCATTGTGGAACACAGATGAGACAGTTATTTTGTGAGTTCTGTTTTTAAGTATTAAATCCAGTAAGGAAGTGTTCGCTGTCTTTGTTGGGTTGGGTCTTGTGGGTTCTTTGATGATATAAGTGAGTCCTGAGGTATCATAAAGCATCTAGCCTGATATCAAGGACAAGAAATCAATGACTGGGTGGTTTCCAACTGTCTGTGAATGAACACAGGCAAGACAGAGGTTGTGATTATTGATCCAGGTCGACATGTGTCAGCGATGACGAGTGATGGCGTTCCTTTATTGTCTGTGAAAGGTCAGTCACTTCAAGCTGTGACTGTGGTGAAGAATCAGGGTGTCATTCTGGACTGCAAGCTGACATTAGAACACCAGGTGTTTGCGGTAGGAAGGAATTTTTTTTTTACCATCTTTATAATATCACCCAAATCAAGTCATAACTTGTGTCAGCTGACTTGGAGACAATAGTTTACACCTTTGTCACCTCCAGACTGGATTATTGCAACACTTTTTACTTAGAGTTATCGGAGGTTTGATGCAATGCCTGCAGTTGGTCCAGAATGCTTTGGCTTGACTGGTGATGGGAACTTCTTGAAGGGAACACTTTATGCCACTGCTGCGGGGTCTGCACTGGCTGCCTGTGTAGTGGCATATCACCATTAAGATATGCTTGATAACATTCAAGGTCCTACATGGTTTGGGCCAAAGCTATCAGAAAGACCTCTCAATGTCCTACATGCTCACTCTGTCTCTCCAATCCACCAGGGCAGGCCTGTGCCAGGTTCCCCGTCCCTGCCTAAAAGAGTCAAGGGACAGGGCCTTTGGGATTGCTGCCCCTTTCCTCTGGCTCTCCTTGCTAGAGGAAACTAGAGCTTCTCGCATGGTGGCAGCCTTTAAGCAACAGCTGAAAAAACATTTCTTGGCACAGGCCTTCCCAGACTAATTTATTAAAATTGTTTACTATTTTATTATTATATTATATATTTTATTGAAATATTTATGGTGTTTTAATATTATAAGGCACTCTGAGCCTTTGGATAGGGCACCAAACAAATAAAATCACCTTGCCTAATCTCCTGAGGGTAGGTTTGTTAGCTACAGTTATTATAAAATGGGAAGGGAAAATCCTGCGTCCTGATTGGTCATTAGCCATGCATTAGAAGTATCTAATGCACGGCTAAAAACAAGTGCTGTCAACCTGGATGCAGGAAATGTGAGAACTCCTTCAGCCAGTAAACTTAGAATAAAAAAAAAATAATAATAGCCGTTATTTTTTTCTCCCACTTACTGAGAGTATAACATGGCCAAACTCTCTAACGTACTCTAGATGTACTATTCCCCTGTGTGCCAGAATACTACACAAATAAAATAAAGGAACTAATACCCAAATTTCTTGTTGGTAACAATTTGCTTTAAGTTTCTAGGTAGAGATTTTTCCACCCACCCTCCACTCATGTTCAGTCTGACCTGCCCACCACTCGCTTTTACTCCATCCCGCCTGGCCACCACCAGTCCTCTTCTCTACCTTGTCATAAATAAGCAGCTCCACAAACAGTAACATAAACATCAATTTAAAAAAGTGTTTTACTTGATTTATTTTCAGATTGCACCTTTCCGACCCAGCGCCCATGTGCTTTCATTCTGACCTGCCCTTTTGCCACTCACTTTTACTCAAACTACAGCCCCCTGTCCCACCCGTCTGCCCATCCATCCTGCCAGCAGTCCTCTTAGCTGCTGCCACTGTTAGAAATAAGTAGTTCCAGGAACAGCAAAAACATATATTGTAAATTATCAGCTAGGCTTTCACTGTATTTCTTACTTTGGGATCACGGCTCTTATGTTGCACGACCACTGACCTGCTCACAGCAACTGTAAATGATTTCAAAAGAAGACAAAGACAGAAATGTTAGAAAAGTTTGAAATACTTACTACCACATAAATTGTTCTCTTCTTGTCAGTACACTGTAGCTGGGCCATGTGTGTGTGTGTGTTTTGGGGGGATTAGGTGACATGACAACCCCAGTTCAACTACAGAGGACAAAAGTGCTATGGGAGAAAAAAGCATCATAGGCAGAACTATTTTACTATAAAATACTGTAAAGATATTACTGTTACAGTATGTAAGCATACAAATCTTATTTTTTTTCATACATGTAAAACACAGTGCCCCATTTATAAGCACAGAAAGACACTCTGGGAGTGTGCATTAGACATTTGTAATGCACAGCCAGGGGCTTCACTATGTCCCTGGCCATGTGTTAGAAATGTTTAATGTACAACCCCCTTGTGTCTTATTGCTTACTTTTATCACAGGTTATGATAGTTTAATGGAATGTTAGCTATAATTGGTTTATAAGAGATAGTCAGCAGTTGTTTTCAATGTTGACGACCAATTATTATTTGCCATAATGACCCGATGGTTATTATAACAAACATATGGTTGACAAGAAAGGAGCTGTGCTCGAGACTCACTCTCTCTGTCTCGAGTGCTGCAGTAATTTTTGGTGACGGCAATAAAAGTAAAAGTACAAAAAAAATATGTTCTTGTACACAACCTGAACATGAACCACAAAATAAAGTTCATAAACACCTGAACACAGCTGTACTCAACGCAGCCTGCTTGTGTCACGAGCACAGCTCTTCCTGAAATGCTACCGTTCACACTAGATTTGAGTTGGTGCAGTTTATCTCTGGGTCAGTGCAGTTTCTTGACAAAGTGAACTTAATGAACTAACATATGGAATAAAAAATCCACAGTTCCCTTTCCACCAAGGTTTTTCACAGTGCCAGTGAGGCACGTCTTTTCAGACTTTAGCAGGAATACTTACTATCACAACATGTTTTTTTTTTTTGGGAGGGGCGGGGATTAATGCTCGATGATCATATGAAATAAATCACTGGATGGCATAATTACTCTAACTGAATACACACCCTCAGTGTGTGATGCTTGATAAACCCCTTGAGCTTTGCTCTTGGGGGTTACGTAGCATCACACACCTTGTAACATACTCCGTTCTATACATAATTTTACCCTGTACCTTATATACAGTTGACCATTGGTAGGTTGGTTATTTATTTAAAGCTGGTGACCGGGGAAGGCACACTGAGCTGAGGCTCGTTTCCAGGTGTGGCCTGGGGAAAAGGGTACAATGAAGAAACTTCAACATTTATAATTACATAATTAAGGAGAGCTGTGTACATAAAATTACATTCAGGTTGTTGAAAAACATAGTGAGGATGGCAATATGCAGGCAACAAGTAAATAAAAAAGGAAAAATGACACCGGTCGAATACCATCTGGCACTTGGGTTAATATCCCAGTACTGACACTGTAGTGCAGCATGAGAGGGGTGCTGCATTTCTGAGGTGACATCTTTCGGATGAGACTTTAAACCGAGGTCCCATCTGCCTGGATTAGTGGTAGTTCAGGTGGATGTTAAAGATCCCATGGTACTTATCGAAAAGAGTAGAGCAATTTCCCCAGTGTCCTGGCCAAATTTCCCTCATTCACTAACAATACCACCAACAGCTTAATCTGGTTCAAAGTCAGTTGGCATTCATCTGTATCCCCTTCCCCCGGGTCGTGCCTGAAAATAGGCAGGATTTGTCTAGTGCACTTACCCGGTCAACAAAAACTAAATAAATAAAATAAAATAAATAAGGAGAGATGCATACATCTCTGAGGCATACAGTTGTAGAGGCAGCACACAAGTCAGTATTGTTTGAGAGATGCAGCGGGCAAGTCAAAACTGTGTATACCGGTGTTGCACTAAGTGCCAGTAAAAACACAGTAGGATTTAAGTTGGGGGTCCAGCTTTTAGGTATGGTTGCAGTAGGCTACATTTGGGGTAAAAGGACCATTTTGTGGTCCATGATTAAAGTTCTTGGAATACCCCCACTGAAATACTGAATATGTAAAGGAAGGACAATATCCTGGACTAATGTAATTCATACTTTTGTTCTTACACTGTGTAATACACAGATCTCCATGCAAAGGGAGTGTGTAATGCATATTAAATGTATATTGTAATTATTTAAATAAAAGATAATGCATGATGATCGGTTGTTAACCATGGTGTAATTATCTCAGGTGGTTGTCATGCGACATCATGTAAACCTCAAGAGCGCAGTTCAAGAGGTTTATGGTTGGCATGGCAACTGCGAGAGGTGATTTCACCATGGTTAACAACCGATCACCATGCATTTTCTTTTATAATGTATGGAGTACGCTAAAAAAAAAAAAAAAAACAGTTACAGGCTGACCCTAAAACTTGCTTCACACAGTATGACACTATTGATTACTTACCTCTCGGATTCATGCATGACACAGCATGGACGAGTTGCAAAACCGTTTATTTTTGATGAACAACAACACCAAAAAAATTAACAAACCAAAACTATTGCTTAAAAAAAAAATCTGTTCAGCAAGGTTAGAGAAATGTTTATTTAAATAAATGCAGTAAAAGTCCAGAATAAAAAATGGTTGTCCAACGCAATCATGTGCTTCACGAAGTCAAGGTCACATCCTCTGCATCGAATTGAGGGGTTGTGGGTAACAAGATTTGAGGAGGTGGCAGGCAGTTCGTGCAGAGCTAACCTGGAGGTGGGACATTAAAAAGAACTATTTAAAAAGTTTATATATATTTTTTACAACATACAAGGCTACAACTTATGGCACTAACTTGGATTCACTACTAACTTACGCACATAAGCTTACTTGCTATTCTTCGTCCGAGGAGGTGTCATGGATCACTGCGACTCTTTTTTTTTTTTTTTTTAGTTGTTTAACCAGGTATAGCACACTAAGCTGAAAGCTTTTTTACAGGAGCGACCTGGGAGCACAAGGAGATTAAGTGACTTGCTCAGGGTCACACAGTATGCAAGTGGAAGCTGTGGGATTCAAACCCAGGTCTGGTCTGCTGGATGTCACCAAATTTGCAACTCAGAGCCTTAGACCACTGTGCTATACTGCCTCTTCTTCTCTGGCTCATTATAATTGTTGTTGACTGTGATTGATATCCTTTGTCCAAACAAGTTAAGGTTGACTCCGAGCTCACTGAGGGGATTTCTTGCTTCTATTGGTGTAATACTGGCATACTGTGAGGCAGAGAGAGCTGAGGCAGATAAGCTGATAGAGAGAACAAACTTTTCAATGAGGCGCTGTGCTCCAAATAGACAAGAATTTCATTTTGCTTTGCCTCGCTGCGGGAGCTATAGTTGTTTATTGATGCAAGTGACCTGTGCCCAAAGACTTGTTGAATTGCAATCGGTGGCATGTCACTGTCAGCTAACCATTGAACAGATGTTTTACGGGAGGAATGGTTGGTGATGCTCTTTTCTGATGGCAGTCCTACATTCATTTTCATGTTGTGCATTAAGTTATGGATTTTATTTTCGCCAAGAGGCATGGCACGAAACCAGAGGGACATGCCAGGTTTGCAGTTCATGTTTGCCGAAAGATAGAATGGTGCATCTGGTCATTGCATGACAGCAGGTCTGTGACTGCAGTACAGTTTGTAAGCACTTATTGGGTCCCTGTCAGGATGGGTTTTATTCTCATACATGTGTGGTTTAATAGCTTTGATGTCTCTGGGATTATCACCAGACCTTGTCTTTTTCTGGTACTGAGAGTATTCTAAATACTCCATTCCTTCACTGTCCTTTAAAAGCTCCAAATCTGACCATCCTAAGCTATAGTGCTCTGCAGTTCTAAGGGCATAATAGAGACCATTATTAAAAAAAATAAATCATGTCAATTACAGCTGTGGGGCTGTGCATGCCAATGGTACGTGTGCTGTGCAGCTTGTCCATATCACTTGGTGACAACGCTTCTGCCCTGTTGGGCTTACTACCCTTTCCCAGTTTCTCATTACCTTCAATAGCTCCATTTGAAGTCCAAATTATCCATTGTTTACCTGACACAAAATGGCTGCCCAGGAGGTAATGAGTTAAAATATTTTTGTTTGGTACAGAGTGTTTCCAATGTTTCTTTAAAATCTGTTGTGTTCCTGTGGAACATGGAGTGGCCATAATTACATTTCAGTAAATACCTGTCTACACTGCTAAGAATTCCACGTAGTGTGCCCGGCTCATATTCTGAGCCGTCACTTTTCTTAATTTTATAGATTAGCTCTGCAAGGTGTTGATCTTGCTCCTGCACTGGGATCAGCTCGATGTTGTGGCGTTCCTCCATTTCTGCCAGGTAATAATGGACCAATCTCATGTCTGATTCAATTTTTTTCACAGCTTTTTATTTTCTTGTTCTGCGATAAAAGTATGCCTAGACGGAACGCTGGCTAAGAAACTGCTGCTGGCCATTATGTTAGATTATGGTGATCTGCACTGAAACTGCCGCAACAGGGTGTATGTTCAAATTTGGTGCATGGAAGTGCGAGTGCCATTCTGATGTATGATTTCTGTGGCCCGCTTGTGTTCTATGTTGTACTGGTCTGACGACAGAATGCAAGGTTTATAAACACAATATGTCAGAACGGGGGGATTACACGATTAAAAACAGGATCGCTGGTGATTGTTAACAAGGTCTCCCCATACATCATTATTTATTATTATTATTATGATAAATCAATAAACAAGGTTTTGAAAAAATGGGTGTGGCTACTAGTTTTGAATTTTACAGTATCCAAAGTCATCCTGCCTACATGCCGATGTCTACACTGGGTGGTTAACTTCTATGTCTTGGACCGTCTCACTTCCTTTGCTCTGACACTGTTGGTCTTCCATATATTCCATTAATCAGTTTCTCATTCTTGCATGACCAGGCACTCTGCCCCTTCTCTCTGGAACAGTTCCACAGGGAGCAATGAACCATGGACTCGCTTATTGTATGGAAAAACACCAAACATTGCCCAAACCACCATATCCCAAGGCACCAATTTGCATTTCAAGCATAAATGAACAATTTTTCAAATACCTTCTTATTTTTTTTTAAACTCATTTTTATTGTGGATAAGTGGAAAAAAAATCCTTGTACATTACTTAGTGTCTTCGACATTTTGAGAGTGTCATACATCAGAGGAAAAGATAACATTTCACTGGTATGTTTAGGCTAATTTATGAGGCAGTCTCCCTCACAGTAATAATAATTAACGCTTTATACTTCCACCGGGAGCCAGTGCCTAAACTTCATAACATATGTTAATTTTTACATTTGTATATTCATTCGTGTATATACTCATTCAATTTCAATTTTTTAATCCTCTGCAGGTTCCACCTTACTTTCCTTGATTCCTGTCAGAGTCCTAGCTGAAAATGTTCACCTCAGTTTGAAGAAGATTACCATTAACATTCTAACACTGGTGTGCGGTTGTTTTACTAGAACTTCTCAATTTTTTTTTTTTGAGTATTTCTGTAATCCCCCTTCCCCTGGATGAAGCTGTCTTGCTCCTTCTCCTGGCTCCCCCTTGCATGCCCCCCTCCGTATAGGCTGCAGATCCCAGTCCTTCTGTCCCTGTGCCTCAGTGCTCTTCTATTACTGTCCCCAGGTTCCTGGCTGCCAGCCACCTATTCCAGATGTCATTATGCGTATCTAACTGTAGCCTCAATTTTGCCACTAGAAGTTCCATTCTCACTACATTATCTACCCTCTGTACCCAGGATTTGAAAGAAGGAGTGGAACTTCTCAACCAGTTTACTGTGATCTCTTTGAGTGCCACCAGGCATAGAATTCTCAACAGCTTCTGGGACTGTGGAGCTCTCACTTCCTTAACTTCTAAACCCAGTACTATTTGAGGGAAGCCTACTATGAGCTCGATGCCCCAGATCCTGTTGATTTCATCTTGAATCCTTCTCCAGTACCCTGATATCTTGGGACAGGCCCAGAAAATGTGGTGGTGAGTGCCATTCTGCCCACAGTCCCTCCAACACCTGGCCGAGTTCTGTGCTGTGAAATGTCTGGTGATAGAGGGGTGTGGAAACATCTTGTGATACATTTCCATTTAAACTCCCTCAACCCTGGTGAGGCAGTGGTCCTCCACCCTCTTTCCCATGCTCTCTTCCAGTCAGCCCTGGGGATCTTCACCCTGCATCCTTCACCCACTTTCCCCTGAGATTTTCTATGGTCAATTCATCCGGTTCTTTCAGGGCTTTATATGACCCAGTACTCTGCCTTTAGGTTCCTTAAGCTTCGTGGCCCAATATAGGAAGTTCTCTAATGATGAAATATCTCTGCTCACATTGTCTATGATGTCACTGGTTAAGATATAAGTCTAATGTGAAGGTATTTATGGAAGTCTGAGTGTGGCAGGCCATATTTCACTTGCAGGTCCTGGAAAGACATGACCTTTCCATTCTGTAGTAAGGAACTGTATCTTATTAACAGCCTCTGGTTCCACTGATGGACCACTGGGTCAGGCTGCACCACGGGGAGATCAGGGTCTCCAACTATGGATGTGAGGGGACCCACTGAGTTTGGTGTACCCGTGAGTTGTCTGGCTTTAGCCAAGACCCTTAACGTATGTTTTGTCCAGGGGTTGCATATCTCTTTCCAAACCTTAGCCATGAAGGTAGCATGGGGCAGCACATGAACTGCCTCGATCTCCCTCCAGAGCCCTGTTTAAGCCAGGTCACCACTGGGGCCAGCTGGGCCACATAATAGTATGCCTGCAGGTCTGGCATGGCTAGCTCTACCTTCTCTCTTGGGAAAGAGAACTCTCTTGCTGCTATTCTATACCTCCCCCCTTCCACATGAACTTTCCTATAGATTTGTTCACCATTTTCCAGAATAACCCCGGGATTGCTATGGAAAGAGCTTGGAACAGGATTGGCATTTGAGGGAGGATGTTCATTTTAAGACTATCTATCCTACCTCCCAGTGAAAGAGGAGGGAGTCCCATCTATTAATATCCACTTGAATTTCAGTCTGTAGCTTTGTATCATTTAAGTGAAACAGGGAGCCTCTGTGAAGGGTGATTTTTTTTTTTTAATTTCCATTTTTTGCCCACACCCAATCGTCGGGTCTCTGCCCTGGTCACAGCGCCCCTGTACCTCCACCACCCATATGCCTGCACTCGTCCAGTTACCCTGACTTGCCCCTCAGAGGGTGGGATCTCAGCACCGGACCCTCCTTTTAACGCGTCAAGATCATAGTGACTGGTTAGGTGAGCTGGCTGTGTGGCTAATCAAGGTCAGGGGCAGGGTGTCATGGAGATGGTTGGGGCAGAGTTTTTCCCCCATTTTTATGCTGGGGCAGAGACATGCAATGATGACCTGTGTCTGTCCTGCCCCAGATAGCGTAACGTGCGTCGGTGCATGGCAACAACCCAGCCTCTGCCAGGAGTCACTCTTGCAGTGAACACAAGTCCTCTTCCCCCCAGGAGAAGGAGAGCTGTCCTTGGGATGCTCGATCCTTATCCCCCCGGCTGGACCTCTGATGATCTGGATCCATTCCCAAACCCGGGTCGCCTGCATCGCAAGCGGAAATCCAACCACTGCGCCGAAGGGCCAGCTGTGAGGGGTAATCTTAACCCCAAGATATCTTACTACATTGTTAGCAGCCCATTTAAATGGGAAGTTGGGAATCATTTCCCTACTGATGAGGCCATTCACCTTGATAGCTTCAGATTTCTCTAGGTTTATTTTATACCCTGATAACTGGCCATATTCCTCGAGGGTATCCAGGAGAGCTGGTACTGAGGTCTGCGGTGAAGTGAGGAAAAAAAAAAGGGAGTCATTGTCATATAGGGAGATCTTATGTTCCCTGCCTTCTGCCATGATTCCCTTGATTGTCTTGGTGTTCCTGATGGCTGTTGCTAGAGGCTCAATACACATGGCAAAAAGGAGTTGGGATAGTGGGCATCCTTGCCTTATACCTCTCTGTAGTTGAAATCTGGGTGAGGTGACCCCACTGACCCATACTGTAGCCTGAGGTGATGCGTAGAGTGCCCCATGCTATCTCTAAATTTTTGCCCCAGACCCATTCCCTCCAGAGTTTTGAAGAGGAGGCCCCAGCCCACATGGTCAAATGCCTTTTAGGCATCCATTAAAGACAGCCAAAGTAGGTTCCTTCCCTTTTTTCTGGTGTTCCATCAAGTTCCGCAGGTGTCTGTTATCATGAATTAGTCTGCCCTTGATGAAATCAGTTTGATCCGGGTGGACTAGGGATCTCACCACCCCCTGCACCCTCCCCACCAAAATGGACGTAAATATTTTCTGATCCACATTAAGAAGCGAGATCGGGCAGTAAGATCCACACAGGGTGGGGTCCTTACCAGTGGAGCACTGATATTTGTACATATTGCCATGATATAGGAGCTCCTTTACCCTCTTGGACTGCCCTGCGGACTTCCCCCAGGTGTGAGACCAAGTTCTCCTCAAAGGCCTTATAAAACTCAGTCAGGATACCGTACGGGCCCGGAGCTTTCCCTCCCTTTAACTGTTTTATTGCTCTCAATATTTCTTCCTGGGATATCTGGGACTCTAGCTCCTTCTTCTGGGTTTCATTTAGCTTTGGCAAGGGCACCCAGTTGAAGAATCTCCCTACTTTCTCCTCCCACTGCTGTGATCTGTCTGCTGCATATAACGTTTTATAGAATTCTAGGAAGTGTTAAGAGATTTTCCTAGGGTCAGAGTCGTACGTCACTGCCTTTTGGTTCTGTCACATCTTGAGGACCACCTGTCCTGCCACCTCCTTACGCAGTTGCCATGCTAACAGTTTACCTGCATGGTACCTTGCTTCATAGTACCTCTGCCTGCACCCTCTATCTCATCGTTAAGCAGCTTACTGAGTTTATCTCTTTGACTCTCCAGCTCTCTCCTTACCCCTACGTTTAGCACAATATTGTGTTCTGCTTCTAAGTCACAGATCTTTTCCTCTAAGTCCTTTTGTTCCCTCATCCTTTTCCTCTTTGTGGCTGCCACAAAGCTAATGAGTTTCCCCATTACCACTGCCTTGAAGCTGTCCCACCAAGTTGCTGCTGAGAACTCTGTGGGAGGATTCAGCTCCTTATATTCGGCCAAGGTGGTGTTCACCAACTCCTGGCAAGCCTCGCTATTTAGGAGCGAGATGTTAAGTCTCCATGAAGATGACCTCCACGAGGGAGCCAGGGATAGATTCATACAAACCTCCCCATGGTCCGACAGAGTCCTCGGCAGTATCCGAGCCTCAACTATCATGTGGGCCCACTCCAAGGAAATGAAGAAAAGGTCAGTCCATGAATAGGTTTGGTGTGGGGCTGACCAATATGAGTAGTCCCTAGTTTTGGGGTTGATGTGACGCCATGCTTCTATTAGGCCCATCTCTCTGGCTAGCCTGCCTAGGCACTTTGCAGCAGGGGATCTTGTTCCTAACCCCCTCCCTGATTTATCTATTGCGGGGTTCATAACTGTGCTAAAGTCTCCCCTCACTATGTACATTTCTCCCTGAATGGGGGAGTACCTAGAGAGCATTTGTTTTAGGAAGTTTATCCTTTCCTTTTCTACGTCGTGGGCATACTTTTCACCCACACGCTTCCCAAAATTTTCTGCCAGTTAACATGGCTGCCAGGCTTGGCGTGCTGTGAATTCATTCCTTGAGTTGCTCCGTGGTTTTTCAAGTCTTTTGGGCATTTTTCGAGTGTTTTTAAACTGAATTATCATTTTGAGTCATATTTTAAATCGTCTTCTTGGATTTACCTATATGCAGTTTGAGTGCGTTGATTCATTATAGTTACGAGTTCGGTGATTCAGGAGTTTGGAGATTCTGGCTTTGGAAATTGCTGGAGGTCTTGGCTCATTTCACCTGTGTTGGAAGATCCTGTTTGTTGGTGGATTTTATTTTTTCCTGTGTGGAGGATCCTGCTTCTTTCCCAGTGCGGGAGGACTCTGTCCATTTGTTTTTCTTCATTAGAGGACTTTGTTGATTTCCTGTACTATGTTCTGGACTGATTTTTTGTTTGGTTGGTCCGGCTGTGTGCATCAAGACGCTGCTGGAAGAAGGAACTGTTTTGTTCCCTGTTATTTCTTTGGCTGGAAAGGAGGAAGGATTTTGCGAGCTGATAGCAGGGCTTGATCTGGGACCTATTGGGGCAGTCCTGATTGGTCTGGGGGTTGGTGTGCTGGTTTGCAGTGGCACAGGATTCTTGCTCTCATTTGCCGGGGAGTCAGTGTCAAGGGTTGGGCCCTAGGTTTCTCTGGGGGGGTGCCTATCGTATGGTAGGCACTACCAGGGATCTCTTTGGTGGCTACTGTGGCTGGCCGCCGTTCGTCTGGTATCTTCGGGCTACCCTGGGCCTAGATTGGTGCCTGATCCTGATCTTGAAGAGGCCTTTTAAAGAAAGTGGATCCTGCTACTTTTGGATTTCCTCCTCCTGTCCATGAGCTGGAATTACAGTCAGAATGTTCTTTTTTCTGCCTGATTATCTGACAGAGTGTTAAAAAATTAGTGTTTGATCTAGAAGAAACTTTCGGTGGAACTTTATTTGGATTTCTGGACTCTTGTTTAATTGCTGTATTTTTGTTATTTGTATTACTTTATTTGTTTGACAGTGAGAGTGTCATGTAACTATGTTTTCCCAGACTGTAGTAGTCAGAGTACATAACAGCTGAATCTGGGGGTTTATTTTATTATTATTTAGGGAGAGTTCTAACTTGGGTACATCTATCTAGGGAGGTGAGAGCTCCCAAGAAGACTGTCCTTTTCTGATTGGTGGTGAGAGGACCTTTGGACATGGACTTGTGAAATCATTCCCGAAATGGTTTTAGGGTTTTTTGTTTTATGTTTTTATTTACGTAAAGTATGTATTGGGGAAGGTTATAAAGAAATAATTATTATATTAGCAGGATTTGATAGGACTATGCATTGGTTTATTTATTTTTCTTTTGGTTTGGTTTATTTGGGTTTGTTTGAATAGTGGGTAATTCAAGGAAGGTTTTCTTTTTGTCTCAAAATATGTTGGGGCTCTATCTCCATGGCGTTGTGCTACTCATCCTCCGCTCTTTGCACAGTCTGCCCCTTTTCTCCTCCTCCTCCTCTTCAGTTTTCAACTTACCTACACTGTAGAGCATTGGGTATTGTTCAGACGAATCAAGGTAGGGTTGGGGGGGTGTGAACATTGTGGGATGAATGAGGGGGGCCACCACATTGGGGTAGTGAAATCCAGGAGACGCCCTGGGGCGAAATGGATCCAGGAGCATGGTCTGCCATACCTGGTTTCCATACCTAAGGGCACTACAAATTTATGGTAGGCAGATGGCCCGGGCAGCCCAGGAAATTCGCCCAACTCGGGCAGTGTTATGCAATGCTAGGTCCATTAAAAATAAGACTGCAATTATTGCAGATCTTGCTAAATTGGTGGACCTGGCTTGTATCACCGAGACCTGGCTGGATGAAATCTCTGGCCCCGTTTTGGAGGCTGCAGTTCCTGCCGGGTACTTGGTGATACAACTCCCAAGATTGGGTCAGGGGGTAGTGGTCTGTTTCAAAGCTGAATTAAACCTCACAAATGTACCAGTGGGGGAGACTGAGTCATTTGAGTGTACTGTAGTGGCGGGTGTAGGCTGTAGGATTGTTCTAATCTACCGTCCACCAGGTGATGAGAAACGATTCCCCCAGAAAGTGGCAGACTTCATCGTCGACATGATGTTTGAGTCACCCAGGCTGATGGTCTGGGAGACTTTAACGCCTGGGTCAACGATGAACTCTCGGATTTTGGTCAGCACTTCCTCCAGTTGATGACATCTCTGGGCCTCACACAGGTTATTTCCACCGTCACTCATAATCAAGGTCACTCTCTAGGCTTAGTCTTCCTCCTGGGGATTGAGGCCTCCAGCTTGGAGGTGGAACCAGTTGGATGGTCTGATCATTACACTGTGGGGTTTAGTTTTAGCACCCCCCTTTGTAGGCCAACCCCTGTAGAGATGACTGGGTATCGCCCTTTATGAGATATAAAATCTCAAGGCCTAATGGCAGTCCTGGATCTCTCGTCCTTCCCAGTGGCAAACAATGACCCAGATGCCCTTGTGGTGGCTTATAATTCGGTCATTACGGGGGCTCTGGATATCATTGCTCCTGTCTGTGTTTGTCCACTCTCCCTTCGTCCTCGATCTCTATGGTTTGATGGGACTCTGAGGGATATGCGTCGACTAGGATGAAGGTTAGAGCGTTGCTGGCGGAAGTCTGCTTTTGATGCCAACCACCTTAGATTGATGGACCATTATCAAAGTCTATCAATCTAAAATCTCCTGTAAGAAGGCAGAGTTCCTGTCCGGGGAGATTGCAGTTACTCAAAATCAACCAGCTCAGCCGTTACGAACTGTGGACAGACTGTGCAACCCAGCCTGTCTACATGTTCGGAAAGCGTTTTCGCATAAAGAGTGCGATGAACTTTCGCAATTTCTTTTGCAAATAAAGTTGCCGACATCAGATCAGCTTTCCATCTGGCACACTCTATGGGTGCTGTGGTGAACCAGTGCGGGTTCGTATACCTTGGTCTTTCTTGGAGTACCTTTGGCTGGCCGGCTTTCATAGATGATATGCGGATTGTCCAGAGTGTGCGCCCTACATGCTGTAGTTTGGATCTGGGACCTACTTCCCTAATTTTGGGTTGTAATGATGTCATTGGCCCGGTCCTAGCTTGGATAGTCTGGTGCTCCTTGGAGATGGGTGAGTTTCCAAGCTCCCTAAAAGAGGCAGTGGTAACACCTCTCTTGAAGAAAGCTTCTTTGTACCCAGACTGCCTTGCTAACTACAGACCAATCTCTAACCTTCCCTTTGTGGGGAAGGTGATTGAGAAAGTAGTGGCTACACAGCTGGAGGACCATTTGACCATCCATGCTATCTATGAACCCTCTAGTCCGGATTTCGAAAAAAAGCATAGTTCTGAGACAGCACTGATTTGGGTGCTCAATGATCTCCTGATGGCTAGAGACAGGAGGTGCCATTCTATCATGGTCCTCCTAGATCTCTCATCAGCGTTTGATACTGTGGACCATGGGGTGTTGCTTGATCGCCTGAGGTTCATTTGTGGACTGTCCGGTATGATCCTCAAGTGGTTTATATCATTTCTCACGGGAAGATCTCAGAAGGTGGTGTCAGTTTTTTTTTTCCTCTGACCTGGTCTCGTTAACATGTGGAGTCCCTCAGGGATCAGTGTTATCCCCCATGTTGTTCATAGTATACATGCTGCCCCTCGGAGACATTGTAAGAAGGTATGGGATGAGGTTTCACTGCTATGCTGATGATACCCAGCTCTACCTTTCTTTTGCCCCCAATCAGGATGGAGCTCTCTCAATCTTTAATAACTGTCTTGCCGAAATCCAGGAGTGGATAGATACCAGCTGGCTAAAGTTGAACTCTGATAAGACTGAGGTATTGGTAGTGGATCTTGGTCGCTGGATAGAGAGGTTGGGGGGGGGTCGCCCCATGGTTTATTTCTTGGGGGTGTGCCACTGATGACCTCTGAAAGGGTGCGGAATCTGGGGGTAATTTTTGATAATGGGCTTACCCTACATTTACCGGTGTCTGCTGTCATCAGTTCCTCATTTTACCATCTGAGGAATATCGCCAGGATCAGGCACCTTGTTCCGTCTGACAACATTCCTACTCTGATTCACGCCTTTGTGACCTCGTGTCTGGACTACTGCAACTCTCTTTACCTAGGGCTACCTGGAGTGGAAATCCATCACTTGCAGCTAGTGCAGAACGCTGCAGAGCAGCTGTTGACAGGATCCTCGTGGTCCTACCATATTTTGCCAGTACTGCGCGGACTGCACTGGCTGCCAGTTCAGTGGCGGATCACCTTTAAAGTCAGCTTGCTGACTTTTAAAGCCCTACATGGACTTGGCCCGGACACCTGAAAGAGCTCCTGGTTCCTCACTGCCTCAAGCGATCGCATCGCTCAGCCAACAAGGGGTTGCTAGAGATTCTGAGGGTATGTTTGAAAACTTCTGGGGCTAGAACATTTATGTATGTGGCCCCTACCCTCTGGAATTCTCTACCCCATTGGTTATGTGAGCACACAACCGTGGAGGGTTTTAAACAAGCACTGAAAACCTGGTTGTGGAATCAAGCCTATGGCATTGAATAGCTGGAATGAGCCTGTGATTTTAAGATTGTTATTGGTTTTAGGAGTTAAGCCTAAAGCATTTAATTGATGGAATGAGTACAGGATTTTTTTATTATATTGTTGGTTTTAGGATGTGTTATTAATTATATTGTTATGGAATGTTAATGATGTGATTTATATTGTTAGGCGCCTTGGTTTTGAAAGGTGCCTTAAAAATAGTTTTATTATTTATTTTTTATTATACATTTAACAGAGAGCAGGTTATGGTTTCGTAGGATCCTCTTATCATTAGGAATCTGCCTTCTAGGTCTTGATGGCATTCCTTAATTTCTAGCGGGCACTCTTTGTGAATCAAAATGGCCACTCCTCTTTTATAGGGGTGTGAGTGGCAGGATGAATGAAATACTTCGCCCACCAACCCCCGCTTTAATTTTCCTGCTTCTTCCAGAGACAGGTGAGTTTCTTGAATGAATGCCACTTCTGCTCTCTTTTTTTAATTCATTTAAAATTCTTGTTCATTTGATAGGGCTATTCAGTTCCCTAACATTATAGGTCACTATCTTACCCTTCTCCATTTGTCATGAAAATCTGAAGTTTGACATCCATCTTTCTCATCAACACTGTTATGTTCATAACTTATAACTAGTTTACCAGTAACAGAACTATTAACAAACCAACTGTAATTATGATGGAAAAAAAACACAAAAACAAACCAACTGTAGTAGTTGAACTTCTCAAGGTATCTTTTACTCCCAACCCTTCCTTTCGGTGGAACTTAAAGGGTTGGGGTCGGCCTCCCATCTCAGGGCCTTGTGCTGTACATGTGCTTTTGAGCTACCATTTGTCTCCTGTCCCTCAGCAAGTAGCTACATGAAACAGACCTTTGTTCCCCCTTTTTTTTTTGCCAGTGTCTACTAAAAACTGTGACTCAGTTGTGAGCAAACTCTTTACATACACTTACTTTTACTATTCCCTCCCATTCTCTCTTAGGCCATGTGCATCTTTCCAGAGAGGGGTTCCAAGCACACCCCTAGCAGTTTATAAAGGTTTCTCTTTGATGTGAGGTATGGTGCTGCTCCCCTTCCCCCACAACAACATCTAAGTTGATCCATTAGAGTTGTAGCAGGGTCTGGGGTGTGAGGGGGGAAGAGGCCGGTCAGCCATGTAACCCATCTTACCCAGGCATGGTGAGGGCCCCCCCTCACTGTTCTGCAGCTCCCTCATGGTCATGAAAGGACTAATGGACTGCCAGCCTGATCTGATGACTTGCCTTCCCCCATCTTGTAAAATGAGTCCCTAGGCTACTAGTCAATCAATGCCCCAGTGTTAATTGTCCCCTCCCCACCTGCCTTCTACCTATAATGTGGAGCAAGGATAAGGTCTTACCTTGTCAGATGACCATCTCCTGGAATGTCATTCCTCCTAGCGGGACCACCCTGCCACCGCTCTCTCCTCCTCCAGTTTCCTCGCCGAGTGAGGCATCACTATTCTCGTCAAACCCATAGCAGTTCCTCAGGTAGCAGCGATCTGTCTCGCTGATGACTGGGTCTCCCTCTTCTCCTTCTCGAGACATCACCTCCCTAGGGACCTGATTTACCTGGGCATCGTGGTCCCTGAAGCGAAGAAGAGGAAACCAATTGAGTGGCTGAACATGCCCCCTGAGGGAAGAGAAAACATGTGAAGGGGCGATTCCCCCTGTTCCAGCTTTAAGAAAAAAAGGAAAGAGAAAACCTTATCTTAGATAGCATGGCCCATCCCCCCACAGATGCTTACTTACTGAATCCCAGAACCCCCCCCATCCAACAAGACAGCCCCACGTAGACCTCTCATGGAGATCCCCAGAAACTCCACATAGTGAGAGAAAAAAGAAAAAACAAAATATATTTTCCAGTTCATGTGGAATTTCTTCCTCTCAGTCCTGTGGGTTGACGCCATCTTAACTCCCTTACAGATGCCATGTGGATCCCAGCTGGCCACAAATCATTCCACCTGCTGTGAACTCCAGTCTGTAAGTACAGGTTCAGGTGTCGGGGTCAGGAGGCAGAAGTGCTGGGACCGGGTTCCTTTGTTTGTTGACTCAGAAGTTGGATCCTGCATGTCCTAGAAGGACAGCTCTTCTTGGTGGGTCCAGCCGCTCTTTTCCACAAGTTGGAGTTGGGCATCTCTGCCGGGTAGGTGTCTTTGGGCCTGGCAAGAAGCTCTGGTGGTACTTCCAGTTGCTAAAGAGTTGCTTTCTCCTCTTTTAAGGTGCAGAAGAACAACAGACCATCTGGTAAGAATACTTTCAATTGGGCTGGTGCTATTAAGTGCATTTTGATGCTTTTTGAGCCCAGGAACTTTTTGATGGCTAGTAGAGTGCACCTTTTCTGTTGCGTTAATGGAGTAAAGTCCTGGTCAAAGTACAAGCATTTATTGCCAAAGTGTATCTCCTTTTTGGCCCAAGCGTTTTAAAGGACAAGGGTTTTGATTCAGTAGTCCATAAATTTCATAACGATCGACCTCAGGTTGGCTTTTGGATCAGATGGTTTCTTTGGCCAATGCTCTGAGTGACCATACAATATTCAGGCTTGTGTCAGTCAATAAATCCAGTAACTCTTTTAGGAACGAATCAAGGAAAGGTTCCATAGTTCCTGTCTGTGTGTCCTCAGGCAGCCCGTATAGGCGTAGATTATCTCTTTGGGCTCTTAATTCTTGATCATCCGGTTTTTCTGTTATTTCCCTTTCCCGTCTTAAAAGATATCGAATGGTGGAGTCTTGCTTTTCTATGGCTTCTATGGTTTCAGTAAGCCCCTGTTCCATGTTGGAGGTTTATTAAGTTAATGTTTGAAGGCCCTTTGTATTGTCTAATAGCCTTCTGTGGACTGAACATGGTAGTACTTATTTTAGACAACTCTTTAAATGGTCTCTTAGAGGTGATGGTGAATTTTTTGTTGATTTCCTCATCACTCTCTTCACTGTGAGAGCCTGATGCAATAGGTGCTGATCTGCTGCGTCTTGCAGCCTTGGTGTCTCAGGTCTCCTCTTGGACAGGTGGCTTAAAAAAAAACAGAAGGGTGTCCTTTTGGTGATGTTTTGCTGGCATTTTTGTTCTCCTGATGGTTGATTGTATAGATTGGATGGTGAGGATTGGCTGTCCAGTAAATTAGGTAGTTATTTTTCCTTTGAGGGTATGGAGCTGAAGCTACTCGCATCTTCATGGGGTGAAGGGGGGGATCCGGAAGCCTAAATACCTTCTAATATGATTTATTAACTTCGTAATGTGTGTTTGTAGCTTCCGGTGTTCAAGATTGCCCGCAGCTATCTTGCAGCTGCTGTGCACATTCCATGTTTCCTCTATGCTAATGTGGTTGAAGCAAGAATGCAGCTGCACTCTGGTAAGGGACTATGGCCGTGTTGTGTTGATTGCAGTTTTACTGTGCTCAAAATCAGCATCAAAAACACTGTAGTACAAAAGAGCAGGATACTTCTGGCTAGAAGCCAGGTGTCCAAGAAATATCTGGCTCTTTGATGCCTCCTGATTCTGTGGTACCAAAGTCTTGGTATTGTCCACCAGGAGTGACTGGAGGGAATCTTGGGTCTTGGCAAGGTCCCAGATTTGTGTTGCCATGGGAACCCTTCAGCCCCCATCTGCTCGTGATATTTGGGGGTTGTTGGTGCCTAGTCTTGGGATGCCCACTGGGTGATAGCTAAAGGGGCTGCAGTTGCAATGCCTTGTGCCAGTTTGGTTTGGTGCCTCATGAAGAAGGGTTAGCGAGCAAGGGGTCTCAGTACAGGTACTGCTGGCTTCAGTTTTAGATGTCAGTGTAGCTGGGTAGTGCTAGAGGGGCAGGCACATAGGGTGTCACATCAGTGGCTGGCTGCAGGCCTCAGGCCAGGGTAACACAGTTCCTTGTTGCACAGGATGCTTATCTTCATTTAGAGCTTTGGAGTTTTATGACAGATTTGAGAATTGGCCACTTGGACATCCAGGCTGTCCAGACTGAGGGTGGAACAGTGGGAGTAAATTGGGTTATCCAGATGGGTGCTTCCTCAAGGAGTGTACATCAGTGGTTTTTGGGCCCAGAGGGATTCTGGTAGAGAAAGAGGCCTCTGAGAAGTGATAATTATCCTTTATTTATTTATTGAAAAGTTTCACCAGGAAGAATATAACATTCCTCGTCTCATGGAGCGTCCTGGGGGAAGGGGAACAAGGGAGTACAGTAATCAAAAGCACATTTCCATGCAGTATTATAGAAAAGTATATATACAATACTTGACAGCAGATTTCCAAAGGTAATATAAAACAGAGAAGCAACAGAGTGAAAAAAACAGTACATCAGTAGCATTAGATAAACATTGGGATTTGATGCGAGAGGAGCAAATTAACAGCACTGCAGACTTAATACATACAATGTGGACAAGAACGTGCAATAAAGTACATTGGTTTCTCCTCACGTTAGGTGCTGGGCTGGGAGAGGAGATGGGGAAGCCAGAGGGGAAATTAGGAGCAGCTGCAGGATGGAGAGAGGAAGTTGAGGAGGGAGGTCGAGATGGACCACGGGGAGGAGGAGTGCCTAATTTGATGAGGCATTGAATATCCTTGAACCTCATTAACCAAAGTAAACAGCACAATGCTAGAATGTACAGTTCCTAAAAGTGGGGCTAGCTGGCAGTGCCATTCAGGCAGGAGTGGGGGATCCCAGACCCATTTCCCTTGTGGTTCTGTCAGTGGTGCCCCATGTGTGTTAGGTGGGGGCTGAGGATCCCAAGGGTGCCAAGGCTAGGTGGGAAAAAGACCAGTGGGTCAAAGGTATAAGCTCAGTGAAACTGCTTTGACATGCCCATTGCTATGCATACAGTTATCTGCAAGCAGGCTCATGCCAGAGCCATGATCTGAATAGAAATAGTGTTGAGCAGAGGAATAAGGAAGAACCCCTCTCTTTACTAGCTAATGAGCCATGCTTCAAATGATTGTATTGGCAGAGTCCATGAATATGTGTCTGGGGCCCAAAGGTGACTGCATTCGCAGACCTCAAAGTTACAGAAGCTACTGAAGTAAATATGATATAATGTCTGAGTTTTTTGAGCACTCTGTGTACTGCCAGATGAATTTGTGCTTAAATTAACTATTATTAACAAATCTCCCCAGTAAAGGAATCACACGTGATTGGAAACTGCCACTCCAGGTGCTGAGTCATCATTTATAATGTTGTTTTCTAATCACTGTCTCAAGGGAAGTGTGTGACAGACTGGCAACTGTTTGCAAGGGGGAGGGGCTTCTGACAGGCTGAAAAATCTGAATAGCCCTACACACACACACACACACACACACACACACACACACACACACACACACACACACGAGTCCCACTGGGCCATGCCCACCCCCGTCAAGGCATATGTGCAGGATCAGCTGGCAGGCTGAAGGTAGCTCATAGGCAGATTACAGTCTATATTGTGCTGTGAGTCACCCACAATTTCTAAGCCTCATGGGTCAATCATACTGCAATATATAAATAAAAATGTTATAAAGTTATTTTATAACACGTCAACGCTTTTTCAAGATGTCTTGTATGAAAGTTGTTATAAAAGTGGCAGTCAGTTGACCTACTAGTGCTTCATTCTACAGCATACAAAGCTGTAAAATAGATGAAAGCAGAGCCTCACTGAAAATGTGTCTCAGCTTGGCTATCCTGGCTAAATTAAGTTTAAACTAAATGAATGGTAAAATTCAAATGTGTTTTTTGGTGACAATGTTGCCCACAGTATGGCATTAGATGCTCTTCAGTGACTGTGGACCCATGAGGTGAAACTAACTAGTTTGTTGCGCTAAATAAATGAATGGCAGTGTGATTAGGAGAATTGGATATAAAAAAGGTAATCTATGTTGTTATCAGAATGTTCTCTTCAGCAAAATGAGGTTTGGTAGATTTCATATCCTGAATCCTGTCCAGGTGCCTGCTCTGGGCTTATTTTTCAGATAAGAAATAGCAGTCTCTGTATGACTGTATTAATGTAATCAGAAAAGCAGCCTTCCCAAAAGATGCCAGTCCTTGTACATAGCTCTGCTGACTTACATATGTAATAACAAATAGTCATCTTTTGTGAGAATCTTCTTTACACACATGGAAAAATAGGACATGATGGCAGAAAAAGACCACAGGTTCATCCAATCTGCCTGAAGTTCCCTATCTGCCCTGGTACCTGTTGTCCATGCGGGGTTTTATGCCTCCCAGCCCCCAACTCCCCTCCCTACTGCTATTGGCCTGAGCAAATACAAAACCCTTCTTTCTGTGCCAGCCATACTTGAAACCATTTGTGGTCTAGGCGCCCACTGTAATGGGATGACCATCTACTAGTTATGATACTTTTGATATAAATATATGTTTTAGACTTATGCTTAGGAATTAGACCAAGCAGTAAAACATCATGTAACATGTGATTTGAGAGAAAAAAGGATCTGCCCTTTCCCTAACCTAGTGGATAAACCAATTAAGAGCTTCCTTGTGAAACCTACCTGTCAGAAGCCTGTGCTAGCAGCTATACATCTGGTTGTAAACCAGCCACTGCTTTGACCTAGGAAATTGGTCATAAAAGACTGCATTTTTATATCATCAGGAGGTAAGCCAGTTCTGACAGATACCTGTGAAAATCTTCACATAACTAAGAGAAGTGTCCTTCAGGATGTTCCTGTGAAGATCGAAGGGGTAATTCTGACCTGTCATAATTCATGCTCTGTAGCTCACTAATTAAGAAGTATATATATATTTTTTTATTGGACTGTTTAGCAATTTGCAGTGGCATGTGACTAATTCAGTATGCAGGAATGAGAGTGACCTCACAGCCAGCATCACCACCGAGCTGTGACCTCACAAGCTGGGTGGGACACTTTCCTCCCTGATATTGTCAAGTTGCTGAGGGAACATTGCATACTTAGTAGGTAGGGGTAGAAGACTTGGTTTGCTGACCAAGGCACCTAGCTTCACCTGAGCTCTTTCCTTCTAAGACTGCTTGAAAGGCAGAGTAGAGAAACTTACCAGAGCAAGGGAGAAGGATTAAGACTTAGTTTGGCTAAGCAGATTTACTGTGTGGTGGTGTTTTTATTTTTTACTCACAGGGATTGCTACTGTTTGTTGCTAACATTTCATTGCTTTATTTTTTCCCTGATTCAAATTGTTGTTGCTGGTATACCTTCTTCTGCATTATTACAAGGTGTGCCTACAGGTGTCTCATAACAGATTACTGCTGTAATCTTCTGATTCAAATTGTCTTTGCAAGGGTATATCTTCTGTTACTGCTTTATTTTTCTCTGGAGCAAAGTGTTTCTTACAGGGTATATCTTCTCTGAAATTATTACAGGTGGTGCTTTACAGGTTTTACAGTTTTATCTAACATTAGGATAAGCTTTCAGGTTACTGCATTTGTTGTTGACTGATTGTTTCTGCTCTTACCTCCTTGTTCTTTCATCCGTGGTTCGTCTTTTTAGGCAGGGGAAGGGCCCAGCCACCCACCCATCCCCAACCACCCCACGCTACACTCCTTTTATAGGGTACCACAGTTGTGACATTTCCTGTGGCAGAGCAGGAAGGGGCGGATCAGTGGGGCCTCCACAAGGTGATCTCATTTACAGGGCACTAGTAATTTAACTTGTTATTACAAGTTAAACAAAGCACAATTAAACCATTACTTGCATTTTTTTTTCCTTC
This sequence comes from Neoceratodus forsteri, assembly GCA_016271365.2. NCBI lineage: Eukaryota > Metazoa > Chordata > Ceratodontiformes > Ceratodontidae > Neoceratodus > Neoceratodus forsteri. Next base: position 496,971,388 of record JADMNL010000022.1, read on the forward strand.
TAATTACTCTGACTAGGTTACAAACCCAGCAACTTATTTGGAATGGATTTCATTAACTGCAGGTACTGTGGAACAATTTTCAGAAGGACAGTCTTACAGGATCTAGGACACTGTCCTACATGCTGGGCCTTTGGAGATCTTAGGGCTCAGCTCCGGGCAGCATGGGCAGAGATTGCATGCCTCAAATTTCATATTGAAGAGGAAATACATTATAAGAACCACCCGCCATTTCCACAGCATCCAACAGAAAAACCTCGACCGCAGAGGGTAGTTGGTCCAGGAGGTTGGCAGGTGGTTAGGAGGAGCAAATCAGGTGCCCCATCACTCTCTGCTCTCCAACACATTACCTCCAAAACCATATAAACACTACAAACAGGTATCTGCCTCTATCTCTGAAATCAAATAAAGAGGCAGAAGACACTGCAGAGCAGGACACTGCGCACAGGAGCTAGCACAACAATACTCACCCAAATCAGGAACCAAAACTAAACAAGCACAAAGGAAATCCAAAAAACTTCTGATCATAGGAGACTCCATGATTCGGGGAGTTGATACCCATCTCCAGCCAAGGGTGATGGTCAGATGTCTCCCAGGTACATCAGCATGGAGAGACACTGACCGCATTGCTAAAATTGTTCACAAAGCAGGAGAAAACATTGATGTCCTAGTACACATAGGGACTAATGATCTCGCCAGCCGGTCAGTTGTGGAGACCAAGGAACACCTGACTAGGCTGGGTGACAAACTATCATCTATTTTGTCCGGCATCTCCTTCTCTGAGATCCTGCCAGTCTGGGAGAAGGGAGCAGATGGATGGAAGGTCAGAGAAGGGGAGATAGGGGAGCTAAACACGTGGCTCAAGGACTGGTGCCAGGAAAAGGGACACAGATTTGTAGGGAACTGGCAACAGTTCTGGGAGCGAAAGTTCTTTAAATTTGATGGACTGCATCTGACTAAAGAGGGAGTCAGTGCATTGGGGCAGAAGTTTGACGTCTTTGCAGAATATTTAAACTAGCAAATGGGGAGAGGGGTGCAGCACCCCATACGTCGAATGGGAAGAACACCCCTCCCCCCTCAGCTAGTGGTCAAACAGGAATTCAGCGTGTTTGCTGTTCATTTGCATCACCAGGTAAGAAAAAAGGTTTGTCTCCCCATACGATGCACAGGGGTAATGCCAAACTTCACCCAACAACTAACACACTAAAATCTGGCCAATGGAAAATCATGTACACAAATGCTCACAGCCTGGGAAATAAGATCCCAGACCTGCAGGCAATAATGTCAGAGGCTAAACTGGACATAGTAGCAATTAGTGAGACGTGGTTTACCAGTAACCACACTGGGAGACTTCAGTACCTGGCTATGTATTGTTCAGAAGAGACCGAGGTGCAAAAGGGGAGGAGGAGCCCTGTATGTTAATGAAAATATCAAAGCTACAGAAATTCAGAATACACATAAGGAGCCAGAAGAACTGTGGGTCACCCTGGAAACAGGAAATGGGACAGCCATAAGAACTGGGGTTGTCTACAGGCCCCAGACCAGAGGGAGGACATAGACACATTACTGTTAGAAGATATACAAAACATGACAGCTAAAGGGAGGTTCTGATAATGGGAGACTTCAACATGCCAGATACAGATTGGTCAATACCAGCAGGAACATCTGCCAGAACTAGACTCATAGTGGATTCCCTGCAGGGAGGGCCTCAAACAACTGGTACAGCAACCCACAAGAGACAGGGCTATCTTAGATCTAGTACTGACTAACAAAGAAGGGATCACAGATCTCCAGGTAGAAGGTCACCTGGGGCCAGTGACCATCACATGGTATGGTTCAATTTGGCTACTACATCTAAATCATCCCATTCCAAGGCAAAAATATGGGACTTCAGAGGAGCTGACTTTGATAAGATGGCCAACAGAGTTAAGCTAGCCCTGGCAAAAAGAAACACAGGTGAGGAGGTACAGGCAAAGTGGGAAAGCATTAAGGATACAATACTTGAAGCAACATCCCATTGTGTTAGACAGAAAAGGAAGTGCAAAAGAAGAAGGAAACCACTTTGGTTCTCAAATACAGTAGCAGAAAAGGTCAGAGCCAAAAGGCTGGCCTTCAGAAAATATAAGGGAACACAGCGGGATGAAGATAGGGAGGCATACCAAACTGCCCTAAGGGAAGCAGGTAAGGCAGTAAGGCAGGCAAAGTCCCAAACTGAGGAAACACTAGCACGAACAGTAAAAGAAGGTGACAAGACTTTCTATAGATACATTAGTGAAAGGAGAAAGTCCAGAGGGGGTATTGCTATGCTTAATGGAGAAAAGGGAGCATGTGAGGAGGAGGACCCTGTAAAGGCATCTATCCTAAATAGATACTTTTGCTCAGTATTTACTGAAGAGAAGGTAGGGCAGGGCCCACAGCTCAGCATCATGGACACAGGGGGGAGGGAGGTGAGCACTACTCCCTTCACAAAAGAAAGGGTCCTACAAGAGCTTGCTAAGCTCAGGGTGGATAAGGCAATGGGACCTGATGGCATACATCCCAGGGTACTTAAGGAGCTAAAGGAGGAACTAACAGAGCCATTAGCAGAATTGTTTAGTGAGTCTCTGAGCACAGGAGAGGTCCCAGAAGACTGGAGAAGGGCTCATGTGATCTCACTCCACAAGAGTGGTAGCAGGGAGGAGGCAGGGAACTACAGATCGGTCAGTCTTACCTCAGTAGTGGGCAAGATTATGGAGGCACTCCTTAAGGAAAGGATAGTGCAACACCTGGAATCCATAGGGGCACAGGATCCAAGACAGCATGGGTTTACAAAAGGAAGGTCCTGTCAAACTGATCTCATAGATTTCTTTGACTGGGTAACCAGAGTGGTGGACCAAGGGGGGAGCAGTTGATGTCACCTACCTTGACTTCAGCAAAGCTTCTGACACTGTTCCACATAGAAGATTGATAAATAAGCTAGGTAGGCTTGGGGTGGGTCAGAAGTTGGTCAACTGGGTGGCAAACTGGTTGACTGGCAGAAAACAGATAGTGGTAGTAAATGGTATACAGTCAGAAGAGATACAAGTCACAAGTGGGGTACCTCAGGGATCAGTCCTGGGGCCAGTCCCATTCAACATCTTCATTAGTGACCTCGCAGATGGACTAGAGGGTAAGGCTTGTCTGTTTGCAGATTACACCAAGATCTGCAACAGAGTAGATGATCCAGATGGGGTGGGCAGAATGAGAAGAGATCTGGATAAACTAGCAGAATGGTCAGAAGAGTGGCAACTGGGATTTAATGCAAAGAAGTGCAAAATCATGCACATAGGGAAGAGAAACCTGAAGCCACTTATAGGCTGGGAAGGAGTTGCTAGCAGTCACAAGGAAGAAAGAGACTTGGGCATCCTCATCACTGATGACCTAAAATCATCCAAGCAGACCTCTAAAGCAGTAGGTAAGGCTAGGGGGGTGTTAGGGTGTATTAGTAGGGGTATCACAAGTCGTAAGAGGGAGGTAATAATCCCTCTGTACAAGACACTGGTTAGGCCCCATCTGGAGTACTGCGTGCAGTATTGGAGGCCACACCTTCACAAGGACATTAACCAAATTGAGGCAGTCCAGAGAAGGGCAACCAAAATGGTGCAGGGACTGCATCAGAAGACATATGAGGACAGATTAACGGAGCTCAATATGTATACCCTTGAGCAAAGGAGGGAGAGAGGTGATATGATCGAGACATTTAAACACCTTAAGGGCATAAACAAGGTGAAAGAGTCTAACATGTTTAAATATAAGAAAAATAGCAGGACAAGAGGACACAGCATGAGATTAGAGGGAGGCCGATTAAGAGGGAATGTGAGGAAATTCTTTTTCACAGAAAGGGTGGTAGATGCATGGAATGGCTTACCACAAGAAGTGGTGGCTATGAATACAGTGCAGGGCTTCAAACAGGCATGGGATAGGCATAAGGGAGCAATACAAATGAATATGAATAGATAGGTCACTGACAGAGCAAAGGCCGATGGCACATTTATAAGGTAGAAAAAAGAAATGGGCAGACTGGATGGGCCTTGCAGTCCTTATCTGCTGTCAACTTCTATGTTTCTATGTTACTTGTGTTTGGATTTTCAAGAGACACTTGTGTTCTGGACTCTTAAGAAGCACTTCTATCAATATTAGGCTGTTTATACTTGTCCATTTATTTTTATGACTGTACCATTAATGTTATATGTTCTGCGTTTTGTATTTTATTTGCTATTTTTAATTTTAGTAAACTCTGTTTTCCTTGAAATCCTGCCTGAGACATTTTCTCATTTTGAGTGTGAGTGCTGGGACAGTGTTGATAATTCTGACATAACTGTTAAAGTGCTTATAGTGTGTCACCATATGCGGCAAGGTAAGAAAATACCTAGGTCTCAGCTGAGTCAGTAAGGGGATTGTGAACCAGGTTGTGTGCCTGCTGGATTAAGTATTGCACTGCTTTCCCTGAAGAGGGTGTGATATTTGTGCCTGTTACCATGGTGTGTTAGCAAAAAAGGGTTCATATTTTACCCCAGGACTTGAGACTGGTAGTTGCTCAGACCCAAAACAGACAGGAGGGTCTCCCTGTTTGTCTCCTGTTCACATATTGCACTTCGAGGTTGGGCACTGTGGGAGCAGAGGGCCTGACCCCCAGAGCACATTTGTGACGCCCACCACCTCTTCTGGCAGGCTGTTCCATGGTTCCAACACCCTTTCTATAAAACAGAACTTCCTCACATCCGTCTTAAACTTTCCCCTCACCAGTTTCCACTCATGACCCTTGGATTCTTGACTCTATACTCATCCTAAACAGTTCTCCACAGTTCACCTTGTTTATTCGCTTCAGGAATTTGAAGGTCTGTATTTCCCCTCTCTTGTTTGGTCAGCAGCAAGTACATGTTCAGTGATTTGAGGCAATCTTTGTAAGATCTGTCCTGCTGGCCCCGAATCATCCTGATCAGCCCACACTGCACTGTCTCCAGCCTGTCCCTGTCCCTGTCCTTCTCTAGGTGAGGGATCTAGAACTGAGCACAATATTTCAGGTGCAGCCTCACCAGCAACCTATACAGAGGTAGTAGAACTTCCTTTTTCTTGTCAGTACCCCTTCCAATACACCCCAGCATTCTATTAGCCTCACTATAGACCTTGTTACTCTGATTATATTGTTTGAGGGAGCCACTAATGATGACTCCCAGGTCCTTTTCCTCTGCTGTACTGCTCAGTTTAACCCCTCCCATCCAGTACACTTTCCTGTTTTTTTTCTCCTGGTACATAAACGTGCATTTTTTTGAATTTTAACTGACAAACCTTAGCCCACCTCTCTAGCCTTTTTAGATCCCTTTGCATCTTGCTAATACCTTTGTCATTATCTACCCTATGGCAGAGCTTCGTGCCATCTGTGAAGAGACACAACTTGCCACAGATGCCCTGTCACTGCTAAACATTTTTAAGAGGAGAGGACCCAGGACATATCCCTGCAGCACCCCACTCATATGATCTCCCTCCCTCCCGACCTGACCCAGTTTACCACCATTTTCTGCTATCTCTCCTTAACCAGCTTCCTTTTTTTCCATAACATTTTTTATTTGTTATATTCCACTTATCATTCTAATACATATATGATTCAGCAAATTTCCATTTCATATACACTGTACATTAAATAGTATTGTGAACTCATAACCTCACCACTCTCCTCTACCATGGAGACTATTAACCTAGAACTAATGGTAACAGCATAACTTCAGTATCCTTCCATACTGTGACATCTGCTTCATTGGCAGCAGTTATTTCATCTGCCAATTTCTAATAAAGAGTAGCCTCTCTTAGACCATACCACCATCTATTCTCTTGGAACTGTGCTATAGATTGAGAGTTCCATTCTTCCAGAATGTCTCTTTTTTTTGTACTTTTTATTTATAAGTTCTATGATCTTACAGCACATACTGTAATACACAAAATTAAAAGAGATGAGGTACACAGACCTCCACACCAGATGTGCAGTGGCATTACACAGAAATTTAACAGATCTGTAAGTCCAAGCAGTGTGGAAAACTGCCAGTAGGTTATGAAAAGGAATAAATTCCGAACTGATTATCCTGTAGAGTGATACCACTCTCATAGAAACATAGAAACACAGACTTTGACAACAGATAAGGGCCACTTGGCCCACCTAGTCTGCCCATTTCCCTACCTACAGGATAAGCTGCAGATCCTAGTTAACCAACAGCCTATTTCTTCCTACCCCCCACAAAAAATTGCATTACGTCTGTCCCATGCGTTCTTGAATTTTTCCACAGTTTTAGACCCCACAACCTCCTCAGGAAAACTGTTCCATGTGTCCACCACATTGCCCCTGAACCGTCCCACCCCATCTTCAAATTGTGACCCCTTGTTCTTGCACATCTCTTTTTCTGAAAGATGCTACCCTCTTGGACTTTGATAATTTCACTGAGGTACTTAAAAGTTTCTATCATGTCCCCCCTTCCCTCCTTTCCTCAAGGGTATACATATTAAGCTCCTTTAGTCTCTCCTCGTATGGCTTCTCTTGCAGACCCTGCACCATTTTAGTTGCCCTCCTCTGCACTGCCTCTTTTCTGTCTATGTCCTTGCGGAGATGGGGTCTCCAGAACTGGGCGCAGTACTCCAGATGGGGTCTCACCAGCTGTCTGTACAGAGGGACAACAACTTCTTGTTTTCCATGCAGTGTTCCCATTAAGGCTGATCTGGGGGTGCACTGTACCCTCTCCAAAAATGTTCAGGAGTACTAATTAAATTACAAGGGTTAATTCTACCCATTTATGTGGAGTACATATACTGCAACAGAATTATGGGGGTACAGTGTACCCCATCACACAAAAATGTACTTGAATTTCATAATTTGTATGTGAATCACGTACAGTTGGGGGTAAATGGGAACACTGGTCCCATGTAGGACTAAAATAGTGTGGAGGCAGAGTGGCATGAACATCTATAGATAGGCATTTAAAATGATAGCCTGGGCTCAGGCTGCTTTAAAACCCACAGACTAAGGCAAAGCAAGGCAACCTGCCCTATGAGTACAGCACAGAGCATAAGGAGTACTTTTTAAAGTTCACAAACTGAGTGGTGATCTTTCACATCAACATTTAAACTACTACAATATCAGCTTAAAATAATCTCTATGAAATAGATCAATTGAATATAACAGCAAATCTGGTGACTTTGTCAGAAAGAAAACATAGTATTACAAATTATGTTTATAATATACTCTTAAGAGGACTTGTATTGGCAGCCCCAAAACAGAGCAGTAAACATAAACAATCATCTGAATGGGTACCAGAAATTAAGGACCAAGCCCAATTCACTGGTCAGTCACATATTCAAGACCCACTTAAAGATGCGGTACTTCACCCATCCTCATCGGAGGAGACTTCAGGAGGATTTAACTTCTCAATGAGTTTCTCGGCAAACTGAAATGCTGCAGTTGGGTCCACAAAGATGTACGACTTTGATGCATGTCATGCTTCTGTGCCATGCTGAAAAAGGTCCAATTTAATCACCTGCAGCTCTTTCTTTCCAGCCTGTGTCTGCGCTGAGAGGTCAGGAAAGAATGCCAAGTGATTGCCCTCCCAAACTACCTCTCCTTGTGACCTGGCAGCCTGTAAAAGGGAGATCCGAGCCTCCAGGACTGACAGAGCAGCAATAGCAGCAAGCAGTCTCTGCCGTATGTCACCTCATGGTCTGGACTGCAGACAAATTGCAAATACTCTCAGGACTTTCACATCCAAATCCAGAGGTAACAACTGCAGGTCCTGAAAAATGCTTATAAAATGTCTGTTGTTCCCACAAACCAGGGGGGGAAGCCCACAATCCGAATATTAGATTGCCTTTGAGAGTTCTCTAAACTTTCAATTTTGGATTTTAACATGGAGAAATCCCACATGTAGGCTGCGTTACATTCAGCCTGTTGGACATTTGCCTCAGTTAGCTCTTTAATAGCTGCTGCGTTGTCTTGTATGGTGCAGTCACTTTCTGTGAGCTTTGCCTCTACAGCTGCTAATTTCTTATTTGTTTCCTCACCATTTGCCTGTATTTTGTTAGCATGGCAAGGATTTGTGCCATTGGGAGTTCAGGAGCCACTGGTACTCTTGTTGTAGCAGGCCCCAAACCCCCAGCCAAACCCGAAGAGGAAAGGAAAACATCCAAGCCTCGTGATGTATGTTTTGTATCCTTTTTTGGTCCCATTTTGCTGTAGGGCAGTTCCGAGTCATAGATACATAGATACATAGACAGTGTCGGCAGATAAGGGCCTATGGCCCACCCAGTCTGCCCATTTAAGTCTGTAAGTTCAGTTTATGTTTTCCAAGAAGTCTGTTGCCCCTTACCCCTGACCTCTAGAATTCCTTTATGTCTATCCCATGCATTCTTAAATCCCGTGATTGTTTCAGGCCCACCACTTCCTCTGGCAGGGTGTTCCACTTGTCCACCACCCGCTCTGTGAAGAAATTCTTCCTCACGCTTCCTCTGAATCGCCTCCTCCAACTTCATCCCATGCCTCTAGTCCTGGAACATCTTTTCGCTTAAAAATAGTGCATTCCTGCACCCTGTTCCTCCCTGTAAGATACTTGTATGTCTCTATCATATCCCTCTCTCCTCCCTCTCCTCCAGGGAGTACATGTTCAGTGCCTTCAACCTGTCCTCATAGGACTTGTGATGCAATCCATGCACCATCTTTGTTGCCTCCCTCTGAACCTTCTCTACCCTGTCTATGTCCTTACGTAGGTAAGGTCTCCAGAACTGCACAGTGTACTCCAGGTGCGGCCTCACTAGTGTCTTGTATAGTGGAATTATGACCTCCTTTCCTGCTGGTGATGCCCCTGCCTATGCATCCCAACATCCTATTTGCTTTACCTGCTGCCTTGTCACACTGTTTCCTGCCTTGAGGTCATCAGAGATGATAACCCAAGATCCCTTTCCTGCTTTGTGCATGCTATATCCTCACCCCCAACTGATATATCGTGCCAGGGTTTTGTGCCCCATATGCATTATCTTGCACTTCCTTGCATTGAATTTCAACTGCCAAACCCCTGACCATTCTTCAAGTTTCTGCAGGTCCCTTCTCATTCTGTCTACACCCTCTGGTGTCTACTCTGTTACAGAGCTTTGTGTCATTAGCGAACAGTGAAATTCTGCCTTCTAGGTCCTGCGCAATGTCACTGATGAAGATTTTGAATAGTACCAGTCCCAGCACTGATCCCTGTGGTACCCCACTGGTCACTCTTCCCTCTGTGGAGTGACAGACATTTACCACCACCCTCTGTGTCCTGCTGCCCAGCCAGTTTACCTACACACCGCACTACTGTCCTGCCCACACCCATATTCCCCAGTTTGTGCAATAGTCTTCTATGTGGCACAGTGTCAAGGCCTTGCTGAAGTCCAGATAGGCCATGTCCACTGCCCTCCCCTGATCCACCTCCCTAGTCACCCAGTCAAAAAATTCAATGAGGTTGGTCTGACATGACCTTCCCCTGGTGAAACCATGCTGCCTTGGGTCCTGTAGTCCATTGACAACCAGATGTTCCACCAATCTCTCCTTCAGTAGTGCTTCCATGATTTTCCCCACTACCGAGGTGAGGCTGACTGGTTTGTAGTTCCCCGCTTCCTCTTTGTTCCCACTTTTGTATAAGGGGACTACATCTGCTATCCTCCAGTCTTTGGGTACCTCCCCTGTTTCTAGTGATTGGCTAAACAGGATAGCAAGAGGTTCAGCCACCACCTCTCTTAGTTCTTTAAGGACCCTGGGGTGCACCCCATCTGGCCCCATTGCTTTATCAATCTTATTACTTCCAGTTCCTTCAGGACCCTTTCTGTAAAGGGACTTGTGTCCATTTCTGCACCATTCTCACCCCTTGTACTCCATTCAGACCCATTACCCTACTTTTCCTCAGTAAAGACTGAGCAGAAATACCTGTTCAATATGTCAGCTTTACTGTTGTCATCCTCCACTCAGCCCCCATCCTCCCCTTCAGTCTCACTATCCCTCCCTTTGCCTTTCTTTTTCACTTATGTACCTGTAAAGGTTTTGTCCCTCTACCCACTGATTTTGCAATGTGTTCTGTCTGAGCTTTGGCTTCCTTACTGACCTCCCTGCCTCCCTTTGCTTCTCCTGGTACTTTCCCTATCCCTTCTGCCTGTGTCTTTTTGTATTTCCTGAATGCAATCTTTTGGCTTTCACTTTCTTTGCTACCTCTTTGAAAACCATAATGGTCTCCTCTTCCTTTTCCTCTTGCTAACCTGCTTAATACATAATTCTGTTGCTCTTGTAATCCCCATTTTAAATACTTCCACTGTTCCTCAACCCTGATTCCTGCCCCATTCCCTTAATGCCTCTTTCAAGTATCTCCCCATTTTCCCAAAGTTTGCCCACCTAAAATCCAAGATCCGTGTTTTTGTGTGGTTTGGTTCTGCTCTTTCTGTGATTTCAAACCACAGTGACTGGTGGTCACTGTTCCCCAGGTGCTCCCCCACTCTTACCCCATCACACTGTCCCTGTTTGTGAGCACAAGGTCCAGTATTGCCTTCTGCCGAGTTGGTTCCATGACCAGTTGCTTGAGGAAGGCACCCTGAAGGGAGTCCAGGATAAATCTGCTCCTAGTTGATGCTGCTGCTGGGATGCTCCAGTCCACATCTGGAATATTGAAGTCCCCAACCAGTACTACCTCACTCTTGTCTGCCATCCTCTGGATGGCTAGCATCAGCTCCCTATCTGTTTCTTCCTCTTGGACTGGTGGTCTATAGACCACACCTGTGTGGATGGCTGGCCCCATTTTCCTTTCCAGCTTAACCCACAGTATCTCTCAAGTCCCAGTCCCAGTGTGTTTTTAGCACACCGTTGCAGAGAAAAACGTATGTTAATAGGATTTTTCAATATCAGGAGGTTGGAGCTGTTGCAGAATGCTGCCACCATGTTTCTGCTCTGCATTGCCCCCCCCCTCCGAATAAGTCTGTTTGTCATCATCATTGCTAAACAAAAAATCTTGTACTGTGGTACATTCAATGCCTGTTTGGATATATAGTTAAAAATAAAAGAAGAGACATCATCGGGAATCTGTATTTCTAAAATTTGTTTGATTAATGAAATAGTTCTTATCCACCATGGCCTTATCTTGGGGCATTGCCATAACAATGGACAAGCTTTCCCATTCCTCCACATTGATGCCAACATTTTTGATTTTTCCCCCCAAGACATTTACCTAAAATTTGTGGGGTCAAATAAGCTCTATCAATTTTTTTTGTCTAGCTTTATTCTTTGCAAAAAGGTAATCTTTATTTGCTTTAATTCTAAGATGTTTCCATTGTTGTTCAGTGAATTCTAGTTTAACTTCAGTAGCCCATTTTTTATTTATTTATTTTTTCCATATAGTTTTCTTAGTCTGAACAATTTTTGAATTGATTCTTTGTAGTAATTTATCAGAACCCAAAGCAATAATATGTTTCTGTTTTTTCAGTTCTTTAGTTCTTTCTGCGCAACTGTGGTAGTTAGTAGTTGTTAATAGAAAATCATACTTTCTTTTAAGGGTCAGATAGTGGAGAAAATGTATCCCCTGAGTTTCTGTAAAAATCTCCCTGAAAACTTGACAGTGATAGAAACAGAAAGTTCCCTCTTTAAGTAATTGATGCCATTTTTGTACTTTTATGTTACTAAACTTTTTGATTGTCTTTTCTTTCTTCGTGCCATATGGAATAACTGTTCAAAATGTTTAGATAAAATCATGGTAACTCCCAATCTCTCTTTACATTCTGAATGATTTTTTCAATTGGATTCCAATTGGTATAAAACATTTAGGGATTAAAGTTTTATTATTCTAATTCCCAAATTATATTCCCTTTCCTGTAATTTGTCTTATTATCCCAAAACAAAAATTTCCAGTGTGTCTCTCTCTTTGCCATGAAAAGGCTCATTCCCACTATATTTTTATTTGATAGGCCACTGCATAATATAGTGTGTCTAGATGACTGTATCTGCCAGCCCTCCTGGGAGTGGACATCTGCTCCCACGCAATACATATCTTCCCCCTCCCAAATACATTTTTAAAAGGTTCTTTTTAGACTATTAAACCAAGACATTTGTGGAAATCCCACTACTGCCTGAATAACAAAAATCATATGAGGCTATGCCATCATCTTTATGATTTTGACCTGCCCCCAAAGGGATAGACAGTTTTTCTCAGTTATGTAATAACAGTTCAATCTTATTATTAGCATTTTGATAGTTATACTTGACTGTATCCTCTTAATTACTGTATATGTTGATACCTAAACGCAGTATTTAAAATTATTTGTTACTGTAAAGTTTTCTTTTATGAGTTTGTTCAACTGAATATTAGTTCCAGAAACTGGCATTATTATTGATTTCATCTTTTATATAGGCTATATCCTCAGAACATTTGCAGTGTCAGTGGCTCAGCAGGTAGCACACTCGCCTCTGAGGCCAGGAAATCAGTAGGCTGTGGGTTCTATCCCCACACGAGGCACTTGGGTTAATATCCCAATATTGACACTGTAATGCAGCATGAGGGGGGTACTGCACTCCTGAGGTGCCGTCTTTCAGATGAGATGTTAAACCAAGGTCCCATTTGCTTGTTCTGGCGGTAGTTCAGGTGGATGTTAAAGATCCCATGGCACTTCTCGAAAAGAGCAGGGGAATTTCCCCAGTGCAATGGCCAAATTTCCTCTATTCCCGAAAAATACCACCAACAGCTTAATCTGGTTCAAGGTCAGTCATGCCTGAAAATAGGCAGGATTTGTCTAGTGCACTTACCCGGTTAACAAAAACCAAATAAAATAAATAAATAAAACATTGCATATTTTGCTACCTCTCCCAGGAAAGCTGGCATTGACACATTTATATTGCCCATAAACTGTAAAACGTCATCGGCAAAAGCATTTATTTTTTTATCATTTCTCCATTAATCATTATTCCTTGTATTAGGTGATTTGCCCTAACATAATTTAGAAAAGGCTATGAACATAACAAACACTGTGTTGGGAACAGGGGACATCCCTGTCTCATCCCATTCCACATTGATAGAGATTCTGTTACATATGAATTTATGGAAAATCAAACTGTTGTTGTTTGATATATTGACATAATAGGTGTTAAGATCAATTGAGGTATACCCCACCCAATCAGGCATGCTTTCATGTACTCCCTGTTCAATACATCAAAAGCTTTAGTTGCATCTGTTGCAACTGTGTGCAAATCAAGTTGTACGTTTCTTGCATAATACAGTATTGCTTGTACTTTTCTAGTGGCCTGATACATATTTCTCCCCTTTATAAATCCAAACTGATATGGGTGTATGTTTTGAGGTAATGATCATTTTATTCTATTTACTAGTATTTTTGTAAGTAGCTTATAATCTGAATTTAATAGCGCTATAGGCCTATAGCTCCCTATTTTTTTTTTATCTTTGCCATCCTTTAGTATTAAAACTATCTTAACTTCCAGCATTGAGCCTGGTATTCTTTCCCCTTTTCTTATTTCCTCAAACATTAGTTTAGGCTTAGGTACCAATAGCTCCTGAAAAATATCATAGAATCTATAACAAAACCGTCTAATCCTGGACTTTTGTTTTTCTTTTGGCATTTCTTTTAAGCTTTGAAGGATTTCAGTTTCTGTAATAGGCGTCACATCACAATCGAATTGGTTTAGTTTAGCCTCCAGAATATATTTATCTAAATCATTTTTATCAAAGTGGGCTGTCCTCTAATATATATTTTTATTTTCTTTTAATACTATTTCTGCCAATTCAGTATCCTTATGTTTCATATCCCAAACTTGTTATGATATTAAAGTCATTGTGTTTCTTTAGTAAAGTAGCCAATAATGTTCTGGACTTATCTCCCTGTATGTATTTAATTTTTTTTAGTTTGCCAATATTTTCTTGTACCTCCTTATTATTTGCATAGTGTTTTTTGTAATTTTAATTGTTTCCATTCCTTATAATATTTCTGATAGACTAGGGTTACTAATTTATCTAGCTTTTGAAGTCTACTTTCTCTATCATTTTCCTGTTGTTTACTCTGTTTATTAGCAAGGCTTTGATAAGAGATCGAAACCCTTCTGATTACCACCTTTAGTGGGTCCCATAATTTAGCTATTGAGATATAATTACTGGCAGGCACTTTTTCCCATAGAGAAACCAGGTTATAATTTGCCGTTATAACCAGCAAACACGTGCCAGGTTTCCCTCTGATCAAGCATGCGCCAGTCACAGTGTTCCTTTAATAGGCGGCGTTCATTCTTCCGAGAAGCAATACCGCTCGCTGTCTGCATTTTTTTTTCTTCTCTTTGTATTTGAAAAAAAAAAGACATTCTCATAAACAAAAACCAGCAGAAAAGGAACACACCGTCTGGTTTCCTTCTCCAGACACGAGAGCTGGCAGGTCTCTCCTCATCACACCGAAGAACACCTTAGCTCCGCAACCACTGTTTGCCCGGTAAGTAAGAATACCAGAAACAGAAAAAATATACACACAGCTACCGTTACTTTCTCCACTTGTTACCTCACATAAGCGGAGTACTAGAACTTGTCAGACCACAGAACACTAAGACTTTTACCTGGTCCGTGGTTGCCTGAAAGCAGATCATTTTATTTTCTATGATTGCTGAGGCAAAAAAGCGCATGCCAGCAATTATAAAAAATAAAATAAGCGGTAGTGTGTGTAAAACTCTATTTTACACACACCCTCGTTGTGGGATACAGTTTATAAACCCCTCAGGCTTCGCCCTTGGGGTTTATGTAGCATTCCACAACCCTGGTGTGTGTAAAATCTCGTTACACACACCGCCCCATATATTATTCTCCATATTATGTTGAGAATTAAAGATCCAGTATTCATTTATTGCACTTATATTTTTATAATATATTCTTGGTATTTTAATAGTGCATTATTTAGTCTTCAGTTTCTAGTATGTCCTATTTTGGTCTAAGGTGTTAATGTCAAGTTTGAAGTAAAGCATGATCAGACATTATTATTGAATGGTGTTTAACTTCTAAAATTGTATTTACCAAAGTTTTAGAAGCTAAGACATAATCAATATGAGAAAAGCCCTGCAGCGGTGGGATTTCTACTTGCGACGCCGGCTACCCGGGTTCGGGAACGGATCCGGGTCGTCGGAGGGCCGGCCAGGGGGAGTAGGATCGAGCGTCCGACGGACAGCTCTCCTACTCCAGGGGGAGGGCGCGGGCAGCAATCCGTGTGCTGGGAACCCCTGGTGGAGACCGGGAGTTCCACGCAACCGACACTCGACGTGGGGGGGGGAGAAGGCTGGGCGGACGCTGGCATCATTGCACGTCCCCACCTCCTCCCGGGAGAGAAAAATGCAGGTGGAAAAAGATGGGCAGGACCATGGATTAATGAAGCCCTCCCTGGAGAGCCTCACATTTCCGCCATCGCTGCGGGACCCTGACCAGTCACAGTTCCGGGGTCACGAAGGTGGCCCACGGCCCTACCCTCTGGGGGGCAAGCCAGGGGTGACAGAGGGTCCTCAGCAGCAAATTGACGGCAGTAGAGGTCTCTGGGGGCCGTGACCAGGGCGGATGGCTGCCGGTGGTCCTGCCAGAAAAAGGGAAAATTAAAAAAAAAAAAAATGAGAAAAGCCCTTATTTTTTTTCTTGATGGGTATATTCTTTTGCATTGGGATAGATAGTTCTCCTTGCATCAATTATTTCATGGTTTTGCATAAAGCTATTTATTTGTTTTGCATGTGATTTATTAAAAAGGTTGATTTGGATATTTTGTCCATTTCAGGCCCATTAGAACATCAAAATCCCCTAATAGTAGTTTGTTCCCTGCCTCCAAATGAACTAAACTTTTTGTGATTTCAGCCAAAAAAACAGAATATTCTGAAAATGGGGCATAAATAGAAGCTACTGTGATTTCTGTTTGATAATGTTTCATTTTTGCCATTAATGGGTCCTATGCACTATGCCAGTGCACCGTGTAAACTGGGTGCATTGGCACAGCTAAATCAGAATGTCACTGAGTGGTGGTCTCACGGCATTCACGACTGGGGCATGCAGCCAGTGTGCACCTGATGCCCCAGCCGTGGGAACGGCAACTTGCTAGGATGGGCGGGGGCATGCCTGCACTATGCTCTAGTCATTATTGCATGTAGTGCTGGCTGCACAGGTGTGGGATAGGCGCAGATTCTGGCAGGGGAAACCCTGCCCTAACCCACTGCATGCCCCCACTGTCAGCACCCATCAGACACCGGGGGACCAGGACAGGGCTCTCCATGCTGCCCCTGCCAACTAGGCAGCCAGAGAGAGCAGGGGCAGTGGGATGGGTGAGTACTCAACACTGCAGTGGGGTGGTGGCACCAGCATGGATGTTGCTGGGTGGGGGGGTGGTCGGACAGTGGCACAGCCCACCTAAGAGGACTCAGGGGTACAGTCACAATGTGGTCAGGGTACAGCTACTGTTGTGGGTGTGTGGGCTGGAGGTGGGTTCCCAATGCCAGAATCTTGCAGTAAGCTGGGAGGGCACTGCAAGCTGAGGGCTGGAGCAGTGGACAGACTGGCCATAGGGGCCATGCTGTGTGGGTCCAGGTGCCTGCAGTTGGCATGCACTGCCCCAGATCCATGCCTTGCTGTGCAAGGGATCCACTGTTGGACCCAGTATGGGCACCCCGTTGGATGTCCACCCGGGTCCGCGACCCCCAACCGCCCTGCAGAGTCCTGGGTGACAGGGCGAGGAGCCATGGACAAGTGGGCACTGGTTGTTAATACCAGCATGTACGCACCTGTCTACAGGTATGCAGCTACATGGGTGGGCTACGTACTGTTTCTGCATACCTCCACCCCAGTAGTGCATAGTGGCCATTATTCTTCCATTTGTGTCTGCATATGTTTTTATTACTTTAAAGTGGGGTAATTTTTTAATTATTAGTGCCACTCCTGCTTTTTTTCCTAATACCTTCTGAAAAAAGTATATTTCAAATCCACTTCTGCCTCAGTTTTAACATTTCTAACTTGTCCAAATGGGTTTCCTGTAATACCATTAAATCTGCTTTTTTTTTTAATAATTCATTAATCTTGCCCTTTTTTTGTATTATCTGTTTATCCCCCTGCCTGCTCGAGCCAACCTCTTCTTCAGGTGGCCAAGTCTCCGCTACCACGGTCCTCCTGTCAGCCGTCCGCTGCCCCTTGGGGTGCCACCCCCTCGATGGACCCAACGTATGCTTTCATCAGGGGAGCTCCCCTCCCATGGTCATGACTGGGAGGGGAGACTTTCCATGGCTATGGCCCCTTCTTCAAACCTCTTCAGGGATGGCAAGGATGCAGCACAGGCATTCCTGGGCTATTGCAACAATGGGAGGATGGGCCACCATCATCCAGACAGCTTGGGTGGTAATTTTTCCAGTTTTGTTTCATCCTCCCAACTCAGAAGCATGCCATGGCATCCTGGCAAATCATGCATGCACCATGTGGTCATCCACGACACAAAGTGTGATGCCAAACTCGGACACCAGGAGCCGCCAAAAGGCAATGCCTCCTTGACCCTCCCCCCAGGAGGAGTGCATCCAAAGGATGCTCTGGAGCCCTCCCTGCTGGCCTCCACTTCTTTCGCCCTGGGCTCAGGCACGAACCCGGGTTGCCAGCATGCCAGGCAATCCCCCATCACCCAGTGCCACTGGGCCAGCATTAATCTTACCCTTTTACTATTCAGAGAGACACATCTTAACATATGATGATTACTCATAATAGTTGCATAATATACATCGGTGAAAAGTCATAAACTTTTTAAGCCCCAGAGAAATGTCTCCATGGTAGCCCCTGTACTAATACCTACCCTCTAATATGTACATGTATTTTGTTAACTTTAACTGGTACCACTATCCCCTCCCCCACCCTCTCCCTCCCTTCCCTTAAGGCCAAAACTAACCATGGGGCCTGTACTATCCCTCCTCAATACCTCCACAACATTCCCCCTCTCCGCAAAGCTCCTGAACACAATACCCATAAGTCAAAACGTGGAGAAGCAAAACACAAAAAGAATAAACAAGAAGAAAATCCCCCCCAATTCCCAGTCTTTAGTCCATCTGCATTTCTTGATCAGAAGTCTCAAATCTCTTCTTTGAGTGTCTTCTCAGCCTCCTCCACTGTATCAAAAACTAGGTGTAACCCTCTCAAATTTACTTTCATTTTACCTGGGTAGATCATAGTCACCCTATGTGCTTTTAGCCAAAGCCTGTTATGAAAGTTGTCAAATTTTCTTCTTTGTTGCAAGAGGTCTTAGGGTAGGTCATTATATATTGCAATTGTTGAATCTTTGACAGAAAACCTTTTCTTTTTGTAAACAATGTTCATAAAATTTTCCTTGTCTTGGGAATTAAGGAATTTTACAATAATGGGTCTTGGTGGTCCTTGTTGTTTTTTGGTCTGGTCTGTATACTCTATGAATATGATCTATATCCAGCTGTAGCTCCTTGGGATCATTTTCTAAATATTCTGCCATAAGTAATTGTAATGTTTCTTTTAAGGGCGTGTCTCTGTCCCAAGTTTCTGGAACTCTTATAATTCTTATATTTTTTCTTCTGGATTTCGTCTCTAAATTAAGTAATTTCTCCTTGATTTCATTATTTTCTTTCTCCAAGCGTGCTGCAGAGTGCTGCAAAGGAAGCTGATGGGCCTCTAAATTAGATATTATATCTTGCACTTGTTTTAGAGTTTTATTGTGATATTCAGAAAGACCTTTGAGTCAGAGACTCATTTACAAAGGTTCCACATCGTACATAAATTGAACAGGGACGGGACTTATGATACAGAGAATACAGTACATAACAAAGTAATAATAATCAAAAACAGGTTACATGTTGTTTCATGGAGATTTAACAGAGATTTAGGTACTTTAGCACAGCCAGGGGGAAGGAAAAGACAGAGAGACTCTGTAGGAGGCTGATTGTCATGTTACGTAAATGCATTATTTTTTGTACACTGACCTGCTAAATAGATTGTTTGAAAGGAGGCAGTGGCAGATCAGGTATCAAGGGCAGTCACGTAAATTTGAAGCCTGCAGGTGTTCCCTTAGCTTTGATTTATATGGGCCCAGCCTTATTTCATCAGTTATATGGATAGGAAGGGAGTTTGTCCAGGAAGGGGCCCTGAAACTGAAAGTGCGTTGGTATTGGGAGGTCCGGCCATGGGGTACCATAGTAGCCGCTGCTTGTGCTACAGGTTGTTTGCCTGGTGGAGTTGGGTGGATAATTTGGTGCAGAGGGGGTGGGGTGAGGCCGAGTAGTACCTTTTGGTCATAAGGCAGGTGTGGTACCTGATTCTGCTATCCAGGTTTAGCCAGTTTGTGCTACTATAGAGGCGGAGTGATTGAGCGATCACATCCTAGGATGAGGCGGCAGGCTTTGTTGAGCACAAGCCGGAGTTTACTTAGGGTTGTGGGGGGCGGCACTGTATATTAGGATGCTGTAGTCTAGCAGGGAGAGGATCGAGGAGTTTACGGTAAGCTGTAGTGCTTCAGGGGTGAGGCAGTGTTTGTACCGGTAGAGTACACCAAGTCTGGAGTTAAGGGCGGTTGTTAGGTGTAGGATATGTTGATTAAAGCTGAGGGCAGGGTCTAGTGTGATCCCTAAGTATTTAAAGTTGTATACTTGTTCTAGGGGGGTCTGATTTGTAGTGAGAAATTTGGGGCACAGGTTTTTGAGTGGGTTCTGAGGGTGGGCAAATATCATGACTTTAGTCTTATTATAGTTGATAATAAGACGCTGGGCGGTGAGCCAGTCTTCGATTTCATGGAAGGAGTGCTGGAGGGTTTGGTGGAGTTTAAGGGGGGCCGGGTTGGAGGCGAACAGGACTGCGTCATCCGCGTAAAGGAGCAGATTTCCGGGGCATGTGGATGGGAGGGAGTTGAGGTACATGCTGAAAAGTAGGGGGCCAAGTATGGAGCCCTGTGGGACACCGGATTGGATAGGGAGGCGAGGTGATAGGACAGGGCCTACCTTGACTGACTGCGTTCTATCAGAGAGATAACTGGAGAACCATTTTAGGGTATCATCGGAGAAACCCATGTTAGCCAGGGTGTTTAGTAGGAGGACATGGTTTACTGTGTCAAATGCTTTAGATAGGTCCATGAAGATGGCACCCGTGAGGTGGCCGTGGTCCAGGGCTCAGTGGACATGTGAGGTAAATTCAAGGAGGGCGGTAGTGGTGCTGTGGCCCTTATGAAAACCATGTTGTTGTCTGGATAGGAGGTTATATTTATTTAGGTGTTCAGTGAGGTGGTCGTCGACTATGTGTTCTAGTGCCTTCAACAGGGGGGGTAGGATAGAGATGGGGCGGTAGTTATTTGTGGATGTTCGGTCACCACTTTTATGGATAGGTGTGATATAGGCTGATTTCCAGTGGGTGGGGAATTTCCCCTGGCAGAGGGAGTGATTGAGAATGTGAGTGAGAGGGGTCAGAACTTCCTGGAGGGTGAGGCGGACAAGTCTATGGTCTAGGGAGTCGTGGCTGTAGTGGTTTTTGTTTAAAGCTTTAGTAAGATAGGGTTTCGTAGTCTCCGGTGTAACGACTCGTAGGTAGAAAGGCGCCGCAAGTGGGGGGTGGGGGATGGTACGGTCCAGCAGGGGGTCGAAGAGGTTTGTGGGCAACACATGGGAGAGATCCGTGAAAGCGGTATTTAGGGCAGCGGATATGCTGGCAGGGTTGGTGGAGAGGCTGCCATCTATGAGAATTTGGTCAGGTGGGAGATTTGGGCCTTTGCCACAGAGTTCCTTTATGTTCTCCCAGAACTTGCGCCCATTTCCCCAGGCGGAGGTTAAGGCAGTTTTGTAATGGTTTGCCTTGGCGGTGTGAATGGCCCAGGTGCACTTGTTTTGGGCCTCCCGATAGCGTTGCCTGTCCTGGGGCCGTTGGGTCTCATTGGCCAGATGCCAAAGGGCACGCTGACGTAGTAGGTCTTGGAGGTGGTCCGAGAACCATGGGGCATTATTCCCCTTGGTCATAGATTTGGCGAAAGGGGCGAACTTGTCACAGGCTGAATTAAAGATGTTGACAAACAGTTTGAGTGCATGGTCAGGGTCGAGTGTATTTGTAAGTGGTGTCCAGTCCCAATCTCGGAGGTGGGCCTTGAGAAGGGGTAATTTGCAGGGCCCTAATTTACGTAGTGTATTTATTTTGGGCGTGGTTTTGAGGGGGGTACCAGACCAGTTAGAGTACTGGTGAGTGGTCACTTAGGGTGTCAGGGAGGACTTTGGTGCTTGTTATTTTGTGGGGGCGGTTAGTAAAAACAAGGTCTAGAAGGGTAGATGTTCCCGTATGGGTGTGTAGACGGGTGGGTGTTTTGATGACCTGGGTGAGATCAAGGGCAGCAGCCTCATTGATGTAGTGCGCAGCTGTTTTAGCCAGCCAGTTTATGTTGAAATCCCCCACTAGTATTTTTTCTTGTTTTGGGGGTAGGGTGGCGAGGTAGGACATGATGGCTTGGAAGGCTAGCTTCTGGTCTCTGGGGGAGACATAGGCTGTGGTAAGGAGGAGAGGGGAAGTAAACCTACCAAGAGTAATTTTTAGGGTGAGGGCCTGTGCCCTGGAGGTTAGTATGGGCAGGGGGAGAAAGTGGCCATTGAGGGAGTCCTTGAGATACGTAGCACAGCCACCCCCTCATTTTCCCATACGGTCAGCGTGATAGAGGCAGTATCCAGGGAGGTTAACTGCCGAGTCAGGGACAGAGGGGGAGAGCCAGGTTTCAGTCAGGGCAATGATGTCTGGGTTATTCTGGAGTACCCAGCCCTGAAAGGAATCCCATTTTTTTTTGCAGGCTGCAAATGTTTAGTGAGGCAATGCACAGGCCATTTCCATGGGATGGGTGGGACGGAGCAGCAAATTGGGGACCAGGGTTTAGGTCATGTTTAAGCCTTGGTTTTCTTTTAGAGGTTGGATAACAGTATTTTGGAATAGTTCAATTTTCTGTTCCATATTTTTGTTAGCTTTGCCCATCTCTACAGTTAAGGTGATTTGCTCCATTATATAGCTATAGCCCATGGTGGTACTGGGGGTGGAGGCACAGCTTCCCAGTCTTGGCTTTGAGTCATCTGTGGAGTCAGTGTCTGGTAATGAATTTGTATATCCATGTTTCTGTTCATTCCCACTGTGGGTCTCTTTATTTGTTTTATTAGCTCCCGGTTCTGTTTTGTGTAAGACTGTTAATAGGTCCTGCACTGTACCCTTATTTGTAGTAACAGTATTTTGGCTGCTATTGTTTATACTACAAACATCATGGTCTGTATGATGGCTTACCACTGATGTATCACTCATCATACTGGTAGCTGCAGATGGACTACTGTTTATTTTATTTGACTCAGTACCTGACATGGAGTCTTCAGAAAAGGCTGATTGAGCGGAGAAGTTTCCCCCATTATCAACAAATACGAAGTTAGTTTGACTTTCGTTTAATTCACTAGTAGAGTTTGTTTGGCATACCGTTTGTTGGTTGGTGTCTTACAAACTTCTTTGCCTCTGTGCGGTGTCCTTGAATCTGTCCGTTCTTGGCCTTTCTACTAACTGTTAGTGCGCCTCCGGTTGCTTTTGCAGACTAGGCCCGAGAGTATTCGAAACAACTCATTGCTAATGGCTGGATCAAAACATCTCCAGTCCCCCTGCTTCACATTGCTGGCCACCCTGGTCAGGACTTTTCAGTTTCTTTTCAGCATTTTTTAAGAATATCAGAGCTGTATTTAGCAACGTCGCCTTAGTAGCCAGTTCATCCCGTTCTTCCTTTGGTAAATTACCCTTTATCTGTGTCCCATTCAAAGCTTCAGTCAGTGTCATTTGTCTCCTCTCTTCTTCAAGCTCTCCTTGTCTGCTCCATGCTCCCATATTTGTTCAGAGTCTCATCTGGACCTCCAATTGTTTAACCGATTTTGAAATCTGCCTTGTTGGATTCAATGTCTTGGTGATGGCTGCATGTTTTCCAGGTGCCATTCTCTCCCTTGTCCATTTAGCATCGGTCGTTATCATTACCAGTTTAGGAAAGCCAGGCATTCTTCACCACACTTCTAACTTATAGCTGTCCTAGGGCTGTGCAGAATAGATTGTTGCTTTTTCAGTCAGTTACCTGGAGCATTTGCTTGATGTGCCTCCAGAAGTCTGGGTGGGATGGTCGGAGGTGTGCTCAGCCCTGCTTCCTACTCACCATCTTGAATCTTCCTGGAAGCATTCCTCAGTCTCCTTAACCTGCACAGACAGATACTTTATTTGTGTAGTGCCCCATTTCGGAGACCCAGTGCACTGAACATGAAAAAAATGATTTAAAAACAGCAATTAAAATACATATCAAAATGGGGTAACAACAATAGAGATAAAAACTATCATTATAAAATATAAATCAAAATTCATCTTCCTATCCATCTGTGTCCCTAGTGTCACTTTGGTGCTCCAGCTTAAGCAGTCTTCTGCATGGCACTTAGTGAAAAACCTTGCTGAAATTGAAGTAGAGTATATCCACAGCATGGCCCTTATCTACGACTGTTACCCAGTCAATGAAAACTATCAGGCTGGGCTGACAAGACCTCCCTACCACAAACCATGCTGTTTATTATTCTATAGACTGTTGCTGTCTGTGTACTGTAGGTCCTCTTTGATCAGTGAGTCCAGTTATAGCTTGACTACATCTGCTACCCTCCAGTCTTTTGGAACTACCCCTGTCTGAACTGAGCTGTTTAGTGCCACTACTAGCAGTTCAGCCAGTTCTGTAGTCAATTCATTGAACCCCCTTGGGTGCATCCCATCCAGCTCTGGGGCTTTATCTACTTTTAGGGCTTCAAGACCCTTCAAGATCCTTTCTCTGATAAATGCTAGCTGCCCCATTCCAGGAATGCCCCTGACAGTTGCATTGATGCCACTTTCAGATAGGGGCCCATTGTCTTCCCCTGTGAAGACAGAGCAGAAATAATTGTTAAAGGGGAAATCTCCCATAATTTCACACCCATAGTTTCTCAACTTCTTTTGTGTAACTGTTGTGTGCCTCCTCCAGTTGCCAGCAGTCCTACTGTTGTCCAAATCTAGATTATAAATAAAAACATACAGCCTCCAGAAGTTATCAATGTGTTTGTCCTCCATTTTACCATCAGTGCTGCTGGAGGATGATGTAATCAGAGCAACAGATAATGGTGTTGCACTAAATGCTGTTCCACCAGTTAACAGAACCCACCATGTTTGGTTCCCCATTTGAGTAATGGAGGAACCCTTTAAGTGTTGTGCAGGTCTAATAGGGACTAGGACCATATAAGTGTGATGCAGCACTGATTTGACATGTATATACGGTATGCCTATAAGGAAGTACCTGTGTGTGTCGTGTTAATGTTTCAGTTAGCAAAAACAGTTTACCCAATAAATGACTCTGGGTACAACAAGAGTCTTAAGCGGTATTATATAGCTGTCGTATTATGTTCTGTGTGTGTTAGCATTCTCTGTTTTGATTGACACCAGCAGTGAGACACAATCTTGGAAAAATGCCCCTTTCCCTTTGTAACTAGGCACTCAGTGATTGGATGGCTGATGTAAGGCAATAAAGAGTTCAGCTATAGCAAGGAATAGATTACCAGGACAACATCAGCTGCACCATATGGAAGAAGGGTAATCTAGTGGTTAAAACACAGGCACAAGAACTGGGAAACTCTGGTTCAAATCATACTAAAGTCCCTTACTCTCTAACCCTTAACAAGTTCCCCTAACCTCCTTGGGAACTGTGATGGCCTCTCAGGTCCATGACTTTAAAAGTGCCCCTATTCCCATTATAAATCATTAGCAGTGATGTGAGAGCTACAGCACTTCACTTTGAAGGTACTGAAAACAAGCTGTGGCAGTCCTCCACTTTTGTAATGCCAGCATTTGAAGTAGGATGTCCCTCACAAATCAGATGCTACACTTCAGCTGTTGTAGGTAAAGAAACTAGTCAGTCTCGGTGTTTGTAGTGCTCTGTATTTGCTTAGCTCATTCCTCCCATGTCATGTGCATTCTGTGTCTTGGTATTTCCAGTCAGAAACCCAGATATAAGGAACATTTGAAATGTAAAACAATACACTTTATTAAGTAAGTGATCTAGCTCTACACTTTTAGGCTGCTGAAAGGGGGGTGTATAATGTGTGCAAAGGAGGAATTCAGTCTTGTGTGATCCTTTGGGAAACTGCTCAGGCCTACTTTATAAATGAATCTTCTCAAGGGTGTTCACCTGGTGCAATACCGATCGACTCATTGACTGCTAGATTGACTGCTTGATTGTCTGATTGATGGACTCATGCTTTCTACTGCTCTCTACAACATGTTGCAACTGTCTCACAGAGAGAAATGAGCAGTACAAAGAAACATATTCTGTTTCCTGTGAATGAAATACTATTAGATGTATTATTTGCTCTACACATGCAGTATTAAGGCTACAGGTACTACTCCCTGTGTGAGTTGCATGACAGAACTGTCTTAAGCCATTGCAAACAAACTAAAATCAGGATAGACAGCATTGATACCCTTATGTGTTCTTCTGCACTGTTGCTGCAGTGACATCAGGGAATGGGAGGGGCTGTATTACAAGTGACCCATTTACATGTAAATGGAGGCTTGCTTGACATTTTACTACCTTGTGTCAGAGCCTCAGACTCTACATATGTGTTGCAACAGCAGAAATGACTGATCTCTTATTGACATATGTACAGTAACTGATGTAATGTATAATAAATACATCAGACATGTCCAAATCAGAAATATACAGTAGCCTTCTCCTTTAAGAATCGCTGCTTTTTTGCTCTTCTTCTAGTACTCTCCCCTTTGTAGTCTAACAATACCCCCTCCTTTCTTCCTTAATACAGCTGAAGAATGGTTTTCCTCTCCTTTGACCCCCTCCGCAATATGTAACTCCGTGTCTGCCTTTGCTCTCATGACTGTCCTCCCCTAGTTTTTATTTGGTACTCTCCACATTCCTTCTCCCCTTGCTTTTCCTTGTACCTAATGAAAGTCTTTTTCTTGGCTCTCACTGCTTCTCTGACCCTTTCCAAGTACCATATTGCTTTCATTTTGTAACAATTCTTGTGCATGACTTTATTGCCTCAAGAATGGTCCTCTTCATTTGCCTTCCATCTTTCTTCTACACCTTTGATGCTGTCCACACTGGTCAGTTTATCTCGGACAAGCTTCCTCATCCAGTGGAAGTCTACTGTTCTGAAATCTAGGACTTCAGTTTTTGATAGTGACATTCTGGTCCAAAGAGCCAGCCCAAACCAAATGGCATTATGGTCGCTGGACCACAGTGACTCCCCGACCCTCATCACTCCAGCCACCATCTCTTGGGCAACAAATTGAGAATGGAAGCCTGTCTAGTGGGTTCGTTAATCAGCTGTATCAGCAGGCAGTCCTGCAACATATCTAGCAGGGCCAGACTTCTGTTGCTCCTGGCTGCTGGAATGCCCCAGTCCGTATCACCCCGCACCCACTTCTTTGCTCCCCTTGCCAGCTGCTGCCTGAGCTCCCTATCTCTTTCATTTGCCCTTGTCTTGGTGGTCTGGACAGCACCTACTCTTATTTTCTTTCCTGAGGGAACTGTGAGGTGAACCCAGAGAGACTCTGTTTCCCCTTTCCTTCCTTTCTGTGTCCATCCTCCAGAGCCTCTATGCCCTCCCTGACATATATAGGGCTATGCACCCCCTAACATATATAGGGCTATGCACCCCCCTGACATATATAGGGCTATTCCCCCCTTTGCCTAGCCCTTTATCATGTCTTAACATTGTGTAATCTGGGACTGACAAGTCCCAGTCATTATTCTCTGTGGCCTAAGTTTCTGTGATGGCTACAAGGTTCACGTCAGTGTCTGCCACCAATGCCTGGAGCTCACTAATGTTATTACACAGAATTCTGGCAATAAATGATATTTGGTGATGAGAATGGTATAGAATCCAGAGAACAGTGAATAAGCATTCATTTGTCTAAATTTGTCCAGATTTGGCATATTGCACACAGTTCTGGAGTTTACATTAGAGGAGAGACAGTGATGATTCAAGATCAACAAGAAAAGCCCTATGAGGAGAGGGTTGTGGACCTCAGCATGCAAATGGTTGAATCCAGTAGAGAGATGGGGGACATTATAGTGTCTTACAGGTGTATATACATGACAGAAATAGGATGGACAGTATGGAATAGTTCACTATGGCCCCTATGTGTTATGGTGTGGATTGCCTATATGCTGCAGATCTGCAGCATTTAGGAAACCATAAGTCAGAATAATGCAAAGCAGGGGTCCACTGGATTCCTGCGGCATTCACAGACATGGTGCACACCCCTTGTGCACTTGATCCCCTGGTCAATTGCTCATCTATGTGCTGTGGGCAGTCCAGGAGGTATGTCTGGGTCATGCTCCCAGTACGCCCCAGGTGCAGAGTGCCGGGTGGAGGGGGAACAGTATCTTTTACGTGACCCTTCAATGACATCTGCTAGCTGTGGCAGGGCAGAGAATCCCCCCACTGTGCTGCACAGCCCACCAGGCTGACAAGTGGACTGGGGTTAGTCATTTGGGCACTTGCCTTACTTTTAAACTTGTCTGGTCCGGTGCCTTCCCAGAATACCCTGTTTGCATGGAGCAGAGGATCCACTTTGGGACCTAGGATGGGCATCCGATTGGATGCCCCCCTGTGTCCCATGATCTGCCCGCTGCACAGCTGTGTGCTGGGGGTGCGGTCACAGACAGGTGCTGTGCAGGGGCACATGGTTGTGCATACTGTGCACCCTGCACCTGTTCTCAGGTGCAGAGCTATGCAGCCCCCAATAGTACATGCCCCCAAAGAGTGTGAACTTGGCATAAGGGGAAATTCAGTTAAACTGTCATGGGTACATTTATAAAGGACATCCAAAAGTATTTCTTTAGCAAGGATGGTAGAAAAGTGGAACAAGTTACCAAGGGAGGTGGTCTGTGCCAAATCAGTAGTGGGATTTAAATAGGGGTGGCTTAAGCTCATGGGGATGATGGCACGAGAGAGATGGGAGTATGTAACCACTAGGGTACTTGCTACATACAATAGGTAGCGTTGGTCAGAATGGATGTGAGACTATTTTCTGCCACTATTGTATCTGTTTCTCTGTAGAACTAGCCCACTTGGGCAAGGAGACTTGAAGTTTGAAGTTAGATAAAGCTTCTCAAATTATGAAGAAAGATTAAAATAATATCTGGAAGCAAACCAAGCTACAGATGAGCACAAAAGAGATGTTTCTATAGTACAGCTGTGATCACTCCTTGCCATTCAGACAGTGGCCAGCCGAGGTGGTGTGTGGAGGGTCAGTGCAGGCTGCTATATGCAGCTGTGACAGCAGACTGGGCACTTTATGGGTGAGTGGAAGGTGGACAAGAGGGGTTGCTGAGTGGTTCGGGGGTGGGGTGGGATACCACTGAACTACCAGAGATATTTAACAGTTTGCCAGGCATCACAAGACCACCAGTGATGTCTGACAGTTTCTTCAGGATCGGGGGATCACAAGACTATCAAAGATATTTTACAGTTTCTTGGGGATCTGGAGGACCCCTAAACTACCAGGGATATTTGACAGTTTCTCAGGGATTCGGGGGACCAGTTAACTACCAAGATACTGAGACAGTTTCTCAGGAACGGAGGGTCAATAGACAACCAGGGATGTTAGCTACTGTTCAATCAGGGATTGGCACCACTGTGCGCATTGGTAAGGGTAAGGTTTTGGAGTGGTAAATAGCTCTGCCACAGTAGCCTTTTACTTTTTGCAAAATCTGCTGAATATGGACTTAGTGGTGAATTTAGCACAATCATGCTAGTCACTGAATGTTGTGCATTGGGGCCTTTATAATATTGCCCCTGCCTCATTCGAATGCACTATGTCCAGTTAAGCAGCACATTACTTATGTTAGTGCCATGCTAATCTTCTGAAAATGGGGGCCTACATCTTTTCTTCAGACATAACATTAGGAATATTAGATCTTCATCAAGGATAGTATTTGCTGACTCAGTAGATGCTTTTAAAACTAGAATGGTTAATTATCTCTTAAATAATGACTCAAAGTGGCTTCGCTAAGGTGGGAGACACACTCGATGGGCTGATGCTCTGTCTACCTACCAATTGTAGTACCTGGTATAGTACCAAGTATAGATATCTCCTCCATTGGGCCAGACCTTTGGAATGGTAAGTCATCGGCAACAGGGCCACTCAGAAATGTTTGCTAGCCAGTGGCCACCCATGATGATGTGCAACATCGGTGCCTATAAAACGTGGGCAGCCCCACTGTTCCAGTTCTTTCTCCCACCGTTGACTCCTCATCTGGCCTATGGAGAAACAGTGCTGTCATTTTGTTTGATTTTATTGTTTTCCAATTTTACTTTAGTTACTTGTCGGTATTGTCTTTTTATGTTGGCGTTGAAAGAACCTTCATTTAGGTTTTGTACCTGTGGTTATAAGAGTTACAAGAACGATGCTAACATGGTTTATTTTGGCTGTTTGGGCCTGTTCCGCAATGTAAGGGTCTGCAAGGGATTCAACCAGGCCACAAGGAGACATCAAAAGAAGGCTCTTGAAACCTTCATCATCATCAGATCCATGGAAACTGCTGCCAAGGCCACAGGCTCCAAGCTGGCTTCTTCCACTCATTCGACTGCCTCCAGGAAGGACTCTTCCCTGTGTTTGGTGATGCTGTTGTGGTCATTGAGGACCAAAGACAAAGAAAAGTCATTAAAGTCATCTCCCAGCCATCATCACAAGCATAAAGACAAGGCTTATACTTGGCGGATGAGATAAAGGTCTCCTTTGAAGGAGGGTAAACCCTTGTCATCGTCCACTATGGCAGTGATGAATATAGCTCCCCTGGCCATTGATGAGACATGAAAGTCAGGGTCTGGCTCTGGCTCTGGTGCTGCCATACCTTCTATGGATGAAATGCAGCCTCTGTCATTGGGTCCCATCACAGGGTGCCGTCAACTCCCAGGTAGTGCTGCTGTTGTTCTCTGAACTATTTTGCTGACTGTTACAGTTGCTCCCGTTGAGGATAACAGCTGTCCCATTGGTTTGGCCTCCACCATTGGCAACATCGATGTCGATGGGATAAAAAAGCACACTTATTCCTCAGTTGCAGCTGCCGTTTCCATCGCTGACTCTGACTTTTACTCCCATTCTAGATGATGAGGAGGAGTATAATCCTGATCTCCTTAATATGGAGGATGATTTGGAGGATGAAGAAAGGGAGCACGGTCCTTATGAGGGAAGTTTACCTTTCAGTTCTACCCTTCCCTTAAGCAGTGAGGACTCTGTGGAGTACACCCCCAGGTCTCCTCCTGAAGATGCTTCTTTCCAGGCTTTGCTCAGACAAATCCAGGAAGTTGTGGGGTTTGAAGCTGAGGAAGAAGACTCCATAAGGAGACATTTGATGGTGTTTTTGGAGGTTCCTACTGCTCCCTCTATTGTCATTCTTCCTGTATATCCTACTTTAGATGATGCTCATTTGCTGCTTGGCATAGGCCTAATACCTTGCCTGCAGTGCCTACAAAAAAGGCTGATAAGCAGTATCCAGCTCCTTGTGCTGTCTTACTATGATTCACAGCCTGAAACAGATTCTTTGGTTATCATGGCTGTTTATGATCATTATAGGGCCCCTAGATATATGAGCTCTCTACCTCCTGATAAAGAAGGAGGTTGGATGTGGTAGGCAAACAAACTTATGTCTCTGTGTCCTGAGGCCTCAGAATCACTGACCACCAGGCATATATGATTAAATATTAAAATAGTCTGTGGAAATCTGCTAAGTCTACTATTCAGGCTCTGCTTGGTAGTCCAGCCAAGGCTGATTTGCTTAAAGCCACTTCAGCTGCAGTAGATACCGGTAAGCATCTGTTACGCTTTGCATATGATGCTTCTGATGCCTCTGCCAGGGCTGCTGCCTCGGGTGTATTCCTTAGGAGTTATTCCTGGCTTTGTGTGGCTGGGTTTCCCACTGATGTACAACAGGCTGTCATTTGGGGGTGATGTTCTCTTGGTGGAGGTTCCCTTCCAGGTCCCCTCCCCCCTGTGGCCATGCAAAGGCACCAAAAGGTATCAGTCAAGGCTGTGACCCTGTCACCCCCAGTACCTTCTGATTCTGCAACTCCTCCAATCCACTGCTTTATGCGAGTTTCATACCTCCAGGATGACCCTGAGGTGACACTGTTAACCCTTTTTGCATCATATTATTTCTAGCTAAAACCCCACATTTTATGATTGTTTATGTTGCTAGTTGTTTTATCTGCTTCCTTTCTTAGTGGAACTGAAATATATGCTAATGGTGCAATTATACCCAACCTTGTTTTGTTTCAAATCCTTGATGCGCTGTTACTGTATATTTCCTGATCATTAGGGGAAAAAAAAAAAACAGTGCAACCACTCATGATACAGTAGTCTCCTCTTCTCTTTTCCTGTTGCATCATAAGTGGTTAGACTGTGTTGATGGTGCTCCCGAGTCCAGAAAAGATGCTGTGGGAGTTGATCAAGGAATGTAAACAAAAACATTTTTAAGTGGTAACATCAATATTGTGGGCAGTCTGTTTTTTTGCTTTGTAAAAGAAACATGGAGTCAGAATCTAACTGCCAGCTACATCAGCGGCCTCTACAAAATGTGAACAATCATAACATCTGTTTTTTAAACTAGGGATACTTTAAGGTCAAAGCAAGTTCTCAGTGTCCCTTTAAACAGACACTGTCAACCTTTTTTGCATCATATTATTTTTAGATAAAAAAACACATTTTATGATTGCGTCCTTCCTCTAAAATGCATTGATGTTGCTGGTTGTTTTATCTGCCTCCTTGCTAATTAGAACCAAAATGCATGCTAAGGTATAGCTATGCCCAGCTTGGTTTTGCTTCGTATCACTGAACTACTCTTGGCGCACATTTCCTGAACATTAAAAACACCCTCAAACAGTGCAGCCACTCATGACACAGTAGTCTCCTCTACTCCCACTGCATAATGGGTGGCTAGATTGTGTTGGGGGTGTTCCTGAGTCCAGGAAAGATGCAATGGGAGCTGGTCAAGAAATGTAAACAAGTATGTTTAGTTGTGGTAACACCAGTATGGTGGGCACTCGGTTTTTCACTTTTTTAAAAGAAAAAAAGGAACCTGAATCAAACTACCAGCTGCATCAGCAGTCTCTATAGAATGTGAACAGTCATAAAATGTGTTTTTTAAACTAGGGTCACTTTGAGGTCTAAGGGGGTTGACAGTGTCCCTTTAAGGTCACTCAAGTCTGTGACTTCTCAGCCCACTGGAGGGCATCTTAGAGACCTGTTTCACAAGCCTGCTGCCTGTGGTGGCCATTCTTCCTGTCAGCAGCCCTGTGCTCTTGGTGGAGGTCCCCTCCTCCCTGGTGTCCATGCAAAAGCACCAAAAAGTCTTGGTCAAAGCCATGCCCCTGTCACCCGCAGTACCTTCTGACTCCGCAACTCCTCCACTCCACTACTACCCCCGAAGGTGCAGGTGAAGAGGAAGGATCTCCCTTCATCTTCCAAAATGGAGGGAGATCACTACGGATGAGTGGTTTCTGGAAATAGTGGAAAATGGGCATCCCTGGAGTTGCTGTCTACCCCACCAGTAAATCCTCCACCTCCTTGTCATTATATTTTGAGCCACTTGTCCCTTTTGCTTGCAGCAGTTCAGTCACTTATCCTGTTCTTGCCCAAGACAGAAACAAAGGGTTCTATTCTAGATACTTCCTGGTTCCCTAACTGACAGGAGATCTACATCTTGTACTGGACATGAGAGATCTAAAGCTGTTCATCAAACACAAAAAGTTTCAAATGGTGTCCTTCAGTCTCTCATACCCATGCTGCAAAAGTGGGATTGACTCTGTGTCCTGGACATGGAATATGCATACCTTCATATCAAGATTCACAAATACTACAGGCAGTACCTCCTCTTCATTCTGGAGGGCAGCCATTGTCAGTTCTGAGTCTTGCCTTTGACTTATCCTTGGCACTGTTGGCATTTACCAAATGCAAAACAGTTGTGGCAGCAGCCCTCTAGACGTAAGGGCTTTATGCCTTCCTATATCTGAATGACTGGCCCCTGAAGGCCCATCCAAGGAAGTGATTCAATCCACATTGTCCAGAATGGGACAGTTGTTCATGGAACTTGGTGTCATGGTGAACATACTGAAATCCATACTAGTTTCTTGTCAGCACCTCCAATATTTTGGTGCAGTGCTGGACACGGTGGTGGTCTGAGCTTTCCTGCCTGTAGACAGAGCAGATGCCCTTGTTGCCAAAGCCCAGCTGATATAGAAAAGCCATTATGTGTCAGCTGGGATGATGCTACATCTGCTGGGGTTGATGGCTGTGGACATCATTATGATTCCCTTTGCTCAGTTCCATATGTGCATACTACATTGGACTCTTCAAGTACAATGTAATCAGCTGACAGATGAGTTAGAACAAATGGTCCTCATCATATCCCCTCTCTGTCCTACACTAGTATGGTGGCTGGACCATTGGAACCTGTTAAAGGGCCTTCCATTCTTTTCTCCAACTTTTGTGCAGATCATCACAATGGATGCCTTGGGTTCCAGCTGGGTGCCCATCTCAGGTCCTATCAGACCCAAATGTCTTGGATCAATCTAGAGCTCAATCTCCATATAAATATTCTGGAGATGAGGGCTGTTCTACTTGGTTTCGTGGCTTTTTTTTAACCCTTTGCCTTGGATGGCCCCCATCAGCCTGGACCCCCCAGCTCTGTCACCTGACATCCACCAGAACTTACCACTGGCCAGCACCCCCAGGGCTTGCCACCCCTGGTGGGGTCCCCCAATCTACTGCTGTGAACCAGATCCAGTAGTTGGTCCCATAAGCCTAGCTATGTGAGTGCAGGGCCTGCAAGGGTCCAAGCACCATCCTGCCACCAAGGATTTTCTATTTTCTTTTCTCCAAAGGGGCGTGGCATGTAATGACACCATAATATGTGACCTGTGTGCCATGCGTCAGCATCTGCTGTCCCCCTGTTTGTTCTTGTGGCAGTCTTGGGTGCCTTTCCCCCTAGCTTACTGCTAGGGGTCAGGCATACATCGGGGTCTTCAATCCCTCACCCAGGAAGGAGGTGAGCGGTCCTCTGGATGTTCAATCCTCCTCCCCCAGCTGGCATCCTGACAGTCTGAGCTTGCCACAGAACTAGTTTCCAGGCATTTCAAGAGCATCGCAGCCCAGGCCCCTTGCTGATTCAGACAATGTTTGTGTCATGCACTACATAAACAAGCAATGGGCACTCAATCTTATCTCCTGAGTAGGGAAGTGATAAGAATGTGGTACTGAGCTATGTCGTATTCTCTTCAGCTGTTGGCCGTGTTTCTCCCATGTGTCCAAAATGTCTTGGCAGATAGGCTAAGCAGATCTCGGTCCCTGGTGCTTGAATGGGAACTGCTGACCTCAGTGGCAAAACACCTCTTCGCAAGATGGGGTCATCCAGAGTTGGACCTATTTGGGTCCCCACACAATGCAAAACTGCCATATTTTTGATCGCTCATGCCAGGGCCTGGAGTTTTTTGGTGAAATGTATTGCTATCTCCTGGAAAGGAAGGTTCCTTTATGCTTTTCCTCCCATCCCTCTCATTCAGAGGGTTCTACTCAAGCTGTGGGTGGGACATGTCACTAATTTTAGTGCCTCCCTTCTGGCTTTTCCAAATTTGTTTTCTCCTTCTGCAGCATCTAGCAGTGGAGCCTCCTATTCAGGTCCCCCTTTGTCGCGGTCTGCTGCTCCAGGAGGGTCCAGCACCATGGTGACAGATGGACTGTTTGCCCTGTGCATGTGTATCTGTGGCCACATGGAAGTGCGGGGTCTAGAGGGCCTTGCACTTCCGACGCCCCCTGGACAGTCCCACACACTTGAAACTTTTTGAGCACTTAGAAAACACTGTCTTTTAAGTCCGCAAATACTTTTCTCTGGAAATCTGCAACTTTTAAATAGTTTTTTTAAATGCTTTTGCTACAAGGCAAGGGCAATCATTTGCAAATTCTCCTCTTTCTTTTCCACAGAAACTGAGGCAGCAAAAGACTTTCAGGTGGCATTTTACTTGGCACAACTCTGCTTTCTGGTAAATGATCTTCTGTTTAGGTGCACTGCCACCAGACAAGAAGTTCCTAGCTATACCCTCAGCATGCCTCTCACCCAAAATTAAATATCCCGGATGAACACCCATTTTTTTGTAACCCCCAGGCCACTTTTTAACTAGTAAGCACACACCCCCATTAAAACCTGGAACACTGGTACCCACATACTGGCATACCATTTTACTTTACAACATGGTAGGTACCACCCTTGGTGTTAGAATGTATACCTGGCTCATTTTCTAGAGGAAGAGAGGGTTGGGGTATAGAAACAAAACAACATAAACCTTGAGTAAATAACACAACCCAGGTCTTGGGTGGAGGCAGCTAGGCATATGCTAGATCTAACCTGCTGAGGGGGTCCCTGTAAATCCACACAACCAGAACCAATAATCAGAATGTCAATAACAGTAACTGGGATTGTGCAGTATGGCTTTATTCAACAGATGGAAAATTAAAGCAAAGATGGACCCCGAAGGGTTGGTCTAGGCTGGACAGGTACATTTCACAAACTCTCCTTGCATTGTGTGTGTTCATGAACAGTTCATGAACACACAACAGAACAATCTTCTTCCAAAATTCCCAAATGGTGCATATAGTGGACACCTGACCATGCACATGAACATTTTCCTCTTATGAGTGTCATTTAGTGAATTAGTGAATAGTGCACATTAGTGAAACTCAGTCACACACCTTAACCTGCAGCTTGGCCCTTGCTCAGGTAAAACTGGTGCCCTTTATGAACCAGGAGGCCCTGCCCTGTAAGCATTTAGATGGCGTTCCTCCCACCCTTGGCCCCAACTGACAGTCTCTGCCATTCCTCAGGGTTACACCATTGAAACCCCCATGTCCCACTGAAATGCTAGAGGTCCCACACTTTAACTTCATCACACACACTGGGGTGACTAAAAAACAAACTTCACTCACTTGGGTGAACAGTTTAACAGAACTTCATTCACTTGGGTGAAACTAGGGGCTCTGACAGGTGTGATCCAGCCTTATCTATAGGCATGCACACCCCAGACTATCGATTCCCCTAAAAAATGTGGAGATCTGGTCTCCTAGAACAGTACTCACAAAGGTCATCCCATCCACAGGGGCATGCAACAACAAAAGGAAAAGAAAGGCACTTTCCTGGGTAGCTGATCAAACATTCTTTCTCAATTCCTATCCAAGACAGCTGAAACACACACACACACAGAGAACCTTCAGGGGATTGCCCCTTGAGTCCATTGAGGGCAAGCAGTTCCTTCCACTTCACTGGGAGTAGAAATCAGGAAATTCTGCTGTAGCACTGGTCTCCACCACTTCACTGGAAGCTGGAAATGTGTCTCCACTAGTGTGAGAAATCCTGGGCCCTCTCCTCAGGGCCCACTGGCAATCCTGCTGCCACTCTCACCTCCTCACTGAACAACTCACTACACAGAACTGAGCATTCTAAGCTCCCCAGAGCAGCTGTCCACAGAGCGTGGCTAGTGTTGCTGCAAGAGTTCCGAATGGCCTAATCATTCTTCCCTCAGGCTAGCTGAGTAAACAGTGATGTCATTATGTAAGAAGTCCCTAATGAGCTCCCTACCACTGCCTGCTACCTTCCTAACAATAATACTGATAGGATTCTATTAACCCCAGAGGACTGGGTGGTTACACAAACAACATGCAACTGTTTCCAGATGGCACAAATGCAGTAACACTGATGTGCTACCTTTGTGGATTTGTGCTACATTTGTGGGCCTGTGCTTATGCCGTCATGCCTGTGTGTGTATATTGTACAGTATACATGAGTTCCTGTGGTTGCAGAAGTACTGTTGCCATATGGGTATCATGGTTTTAGCAGTGGATCTAGACATTTTTCAAAGGGGTAGCAGTTTTGTTGTGCAATTACTTTTGGAAGCTCAGATTAGGTTAAAACAGCTACTTTTTACTGATCTAAGAGGGCAGCAGGTGCTACATCGCATTCCACATGAATTTTGTGATAAATGGGTTTTTTCCCCCAATCAAAAAGCTCCTGTATAAAAATAAATCTTTTAACAAACAACAAACATCGCTACATAGCTGGATCTGCTAGAACATCTTTTTCTATATTCAGCTGTTTAAGAACAGGCCCTACAAAGGCCTGCACTTCTGCAGCCTGACATTGGTGTGTATTTCTTATACCTGTGGCTGAAGATGTACAAGCCTCTCAGAGGCCTACACTTCTGCAGAAAGAAACACTGTTACAGTTTTGGTATCATGGATTTCATGGTGACTTCACTTGCCCCTCACAGACAGAACTGTGTGTATGTTTTACAGTGGGGATGAGCACCTGTGGCTGCAGAAGTGCCGGCCCCATAGGGGTTGGCACTTCTGCAGATAACAGAACTCTTGCAATTTGGGGATTGTGGATTTGTATCTTTGGCTGCAGGGGCATGTGCTTTTGCACACAGAAGCAGCATTGTGATTTTAGTACTGTGGATTTCTGTCTGCAACCACAAGTAACTATGTATGCCTTGAGGTGTGCGTACCACAGATACAAATCCACAAAGATATCACATCAGTGCTACTGCATTTATATCATCTGGAAACAGTTGTATGTTGTCTTACCTTATAATGGCTGTCTGTGGCTGCTTGTACAGTTTGACCTTGTGACATCATCATGAGCGACAAAGCCAGAGGGATGTCAAAAGGCCAAACTGCACAAGAGAAAATATCAGTGATATTTTCATTAGGGTTATGGCATATTTGATTTGTGCAATGCCTTTTATTATAATACGGCAAGAAAAAAAATCCTGCGTCCTAATTGTTCAGTGGCCACCTTTAACAGTGATGTTTTCTTAGCATAATGTCACTGAATGAAGGTGAAGATAAACACGGAAAAGCTCAATCTGCATCTCCACTGCCACTATGGATGTACTGTATGGAATAAGGAAAGGGAAAGTGGAAATTGTTTAACCAGGAAAGGCACACTAAGCTGAAGCTTGTTTCCAGGTACAGCCTGGGAGCACAAGGAAGTTGTGACTTGCTCAGGGTCACACAGTACGCAGGTGGGGGTTGTGGGATTCAAACCCAGGTCTCCAAGTTTGCAGCACAGTGTCCTAGATCTGTGCTGTACTGCTTCCTATATGGACCTAGAGAGAGGATAAATGTGATATTCTCACTCTAGGTCTGACAACTCACAAAATATCAAAACTATGTCCCAGTATTTAACCTCATAAGAGTTGCACATACACACAAACACGCACACACATATTATTTGCAAAAAACTTTGTTAATGCAACATTTAGGGTTCAGGCTAAAGTGACAAAAATAGGGAAATGTGGCTTTAGGGTTTCCAAAAGCCTTCCCCCACCCATAAAACAAATTGGGGTGCAGTCTTCCTTGGCATTGTCAAGTCTTAAGCTCACCACATTAAATATGTATGTTTGTGGAGTGTATAGAATGGGGTGAACTTTAGGGTTGACAATGCCAAGGAAGACTGCACCCCTGATTTGTTTTGTGGTGGGGATGGACTTTTAGAGTTGGAAACCCTAAAGCCATATTTCCCTACTTTTGTCACTTTAGCCTGAACCCTAAATGTTGCATTAAGGGAGCTTTTGCAAAGAATTTCTTACTTTTTTAGATAGTATAATCATATTCAAATATCACCCCTGGGCCCTGTGCTCACATCCATCCATCCATACTTTTTCAGATAGTGTAATCATATCCTAATTTGCCTGATAGAGTGCAGGGCCCTCGGGACCCTGCACTCTCATCCCTCTACAGATGCATATACGAAGCGCAGGGCTCTCTGGGCCCTACACTTCCATCTGTAGGACAACAGCAATGAAGTCGTCAGTATAGCCTTCTTATTACCTCCATGTCATGAGCTGGGTACTAAAAATTGTGAAATTCATGCTGAAACGTCATTTCATATCACCACAACATAATTCCACACCAGAGGCACGAAAAGGCATTTTGGCCAAGATTTGAAAAATAACAGCTGTCACGTTCATGAGGTAATGCAAAGAACTAGCTATGCTGAAAATTTGGGGTGAAAATATTTAAAATTATGAAAGTTATGAGGGAGTGTCTCTAACTGTCAATGTATGTGCATAACTTTGGCATTTTAACATATTTTTGACTCCAAATTTTCAACATACCCTTCTTATGAACCCACCTCATGAACAAGCAGTGAAAATATTTAAATCCTGCCTGAAAGGTGATTTCGCCAACCAACTGTGAAATCACCCTTTGGGCATGATTTGTGAAATTCCACTGACATTGTTATGAGGTAGGGTCTCAAAAAGGTCACGTTGAAAATTTGGTGTAAAAATATTTAAAAATGGCAAAGTTATGCACCAAAGTTTAAAAACCCTTTTGAAATACATTGAGCTGCACTTACCTAACTTTCTCATACTGCATTTGGAAGTTCCAGCAGCAAGATGAGTCTTCCTTCACCCTGGGACCTATTCAGGTGAGTGAGGGATTGGGGGGCTGCAGAATGATGGGTGCTTAGTGGGAGGTCAGTTGGGAGGCTGGTTGGATCACTGAGGGACCTTTTTTTTTTTACAGGTTTAAAAAATAAAAAGACGTTGGGGGACCATTTTCCTTCTTTCAGACCTGAGGGCAACTGGAGGGTGGGGGATACTGCTGGTTCCATGTGATGATAGCGATTGCAAAACAGCGATCGCTATCATAACAAATGTATATCGCCGAAAACAAACAAGCAGCACGACTTCTGTTTCTTTACAAGTGTTTTTGAGGGGGGGGGCTGTGCACCCCTGCACCCCACCATGGGGGGCTTTGCCCCCCCACACCTACCTGAATAATGATTGTTAACTCCAGGGTGGTGCATGTCGAGGAGGGGATGAAATACGGACTTAAAAAAAACAGAGCTGCAAGCAGCGACAAAACAAACGCTCCCAGCAGGTCCCGAACCCAGTTCCTGCTGCACTGCAGCCAACCACCCTCACCACCACACCACAGAGTTGGCTCAACTGCAGCAGGATCCCACCACCCATACAAACCCTCTCTCCTATCCCTCCCCTCCACCTCCCTATCCCTCCCCTTCTGATCACTCTGCTCGCTATAGGGTCACTACCCTAGCAGGGTAGCCCTTCGTGATAACGCTATAAATGAGTCGCTGTTTCTACAGTTGCTCATTTATTATCGCTATCATCCCTGGCTACCGATACTGCTAGACACCAGGGAAACACTGGACAGTTATGGGGATGGCAGTTAGAGGTTGGGGGGTGCCACT
Organism: Neoceratodus forsteri; assembly: GCA_016271365.2. Taxonomy (NCBI): domain Eukaryota; kingdom Metazoa; phylum Chordata; order Ceratodontiformes; family Ceratodontidae; genus Neoceratodus; species Neoceratodus forsteri. The sequence continues at coordinate 497,011,714 of JADMNL010000022.1, forward strand.
AGATACCAGGAATAACTGTAATCATTATGGAGACAGGTAACGGAGGGTGGGGGGATGCCACTAGGCACCAGAGATAACTTTTTAAATTATGAAGACGGGTAACGGAGGTGGGCGTGCCACTAGACACTAGGGATATATTTAATAATGACCAGGGATAAATAGAGATTTTAGAGGACTTCTTGGAGTTGTACCTAAAGGTATAATTAAAATCCTTTTTTTAACATTACTTACAGTGCCAGCAAAGTTCATCAGAAAATATAAAATAGAATGATTTATGTGAAAGAAATCACTTATTACTGAGCCTTTGTTCTCTTGCCGTAGTCAGTGGAACACTGAATGTAAGCAGTGCACCTGTTAAATGGATGGCACAGCCTTAAGGTGCAAATCAAGGTAAAATATAATGGCCTAATTCAGGGAACAGGTTAAACACATTTTTGTTAGACAGTAAGCATTTCTGAGCCACAGCCTGTCGGATCCAGAGTACTAGTGTACACATATGTTTTTCTCCATCAGAGTTCTCTGCATGTTTGTCAGCCATCCCAGACCCTGCTGTTTTTGTGGGTAATTACTGTTCCATACTACATCATGTCTCTCAGATGAGAGGTGATAGCATTATTCCCAAAACAATTTATCCCAAGGTTGGTGAGTTCAGCTACCTACAGGTCTGGCTCTCTGTCACAGACTAGCTCTTGCTAAGGAGCAGGAAACTGAGTTTGAAAGCATTTGCAGATTGATGCTTGAGTGCTGAGAGCATAAGCATGCACTAGCTAGCACAGTCTTTGTAGCTGTAAATCACAATGTGGGTCAAGTTTCACCCCCTGCAATTCTAAAAGAGTAAACTCTGGTAAACAATTCTTGGCATTGCACTTTAATACAGATATTCATGGTTATAGCCTTCATTTGTTATTCTGCGTTGAATTGTTTCATTCACTGTTGGTGGTCCAGCCACTTTTGTTGTAGCTAACCCTGTCAGTGCACCTCCTTCCATAGAGCTGAACAGGATCATGGAGTGGTGGGTGAGTCAGTGTGTGGCTATTTGGAGTTCATCAGAAGCACAGCACTGTTTCTGCCAACCAGCATGTTTGTAAAATGTTGTCGGCAACAATTCTGACTTTTGTTTGCCACCACCCGCTTTAGTGCTTACAGCATGTGCTACACTACAGCCTAGCTCTTCATCTCAATATGGGGCAGATAACCACAAGAAAAGGAGTATATTGGTGCATACAGGTGGGTTACAAGGGGGACAGAATTGCTTCTGCCAGCTGTGTTTCTCAAACTTGTGGGTAATAATTTCTGCTACTAAAAAGACTGTATTAGTAATACAGAGAGTTTTTTACTCACTGGCTCTCGCTCTAGCATTGAAAATGCAGGCTGTATGGCCAAGATCAGAGATGTCACGGCGGGAGTTCTTTCATTGTTCCAAACAATAACAGCCCCATCCATATCTACCTATACTAATTTGGCTGTTATATATTATATGTTATATATTACAGCTTCAGCATAGTATTACAAGCTCATATAGTATCAGTTAAAAATTAACAAAATACAAAAGCAAAAGGAGCTGACATTAAAACAGGCAAAAAATGCCTCCAAATCGGTTTCGATGGCTGCAATAGAATTTTCTATTCTTAGGTAGAGCCTGTAATTTATGACTCCATACTCTTTGTTTATACCAGTATTGAATACCGATTTGGAGGCATTTTGTCTAAATGTCTGCTCCTTTTACTTTTGTATTTTGTCGATTGTACTATATGAGCACACAATACTATGCTGAAGCTCTAATATATAAGAGACAAATTAGTATAGATTAGTATGGACAGGGTGGCTATTGTTTGGTGCAATGGAAGCTCCTTTTTTGTTTCAAGTGATGAATATTTGTATCATTTATGTGAACTAGAAATTTCAGCATATGACATTTTTATGTCCTCTGTGTGTGCGCAGGCATGCAGCGAACATTTTGTGGTAGGGGTTGCTTTTTGAGAGGAGTGGCAGTATGGTCTGATGCAGAGCAGACTGCAAGGGGCACAAGAGTTTTACTCCAATTATGAGGGATGCTGAGTGTAACCCCTATGTGGTGCTATCCCAAGGGTTACTACCCCTGTCTGCTTGGCTAGGAGCAGGTTAAGGGGCCTGAGTTCTGAAACGGGTGCCTCCACCTGGAGGTCAGGGTTGGTAGTGGTCAAGCTAACTTGAGCGCAGCCCTCCGGGACACTGTAATCCCCCTTTTTCCTTACTAGTGGCCGGAACAATACACAATAATCACTTTCACAATACCCCTGATACACCACACAAGTACCCACACTGTTTGCACTTACCACCAGGGCTTTCCTCTGGCTCAACCCTGGGGACCCCCCTGCAAAACAAGGTTATACACAGCAAATAACAGCAGTACAGTACTCTTGCACAAACTGGAACCACAGTCAGGGTAAATGCAAAAAAGAGTTAGATCTGATTTATTTAAGGGACTTGAACAAGGGAGGAGCATCATCAGGTTAATTTGCTTAAAGGCTGTATCAATCAAACAGTTGTGCATGCACTTCAGGGTCCATAAACAGTCACACACTCTGGGTACCCAGGTGAAAAAGAGGTGGGCTAGCCAGGATCATTGCCCGGGGTAGGCCAGCATCGCAGCTGGTTGGGGCCCTGTGATGGAAGAAAACAACATGCACCACACACGCTAATTGTAATCCGGGGCCAGAGGGCTCAGTTCATGAAAGAAAAGAAACAACAAGACAATCAGATGACACACACTTAGATTAAGCTGTTGTTGCAAGGAGTTATCCTGATGGTTACTCATGATACCCAAGACTGGACACAGGCTGGATGAAAATTGAGACTGCAGGTGGTTGATCTGGAGTTTCAGGAGAAGCAGGGCCCACGTGATTCGCCGAGGCATTGTTTCTGTTCAAGCGTGGAGCAGGGGGCTGATCCCCAGGCAGGTCTCTCGTCGATGGCTTTCTCTGTGCAGTGGGGTAGTCTGGCATGGCCAGTGTGGCAAAGCCCAGGTCATATGGAAATGAATGTGGATTCAGTCTGGTCGAGCTGGATACAGCTTCCAGCAAGCAGAACACAATTCACACAGTGGAGAACCAAATCATGACCCACTACAAACACATAGCACATTTACATGCAAGGTATTCTACCATACCAGGCAAACTGCTCTCTGGTCACAATCGCAAAGTCTCTGCACGCACCGGGAGTATAGAGGTAGCTGGAAATCCTGGCAGGCCGATGCATTCAGCAAATCTTCGGTTTTCTTTAGGTTGATCCTGGTCATAACTCAGTGGCTTACTTCATTCTCACAAGCTCGGATTCAGTCCGAACTGATTCTCTTCTCCCTCTCTGAGGCAGCAGGCAGGCATGCAGGCCAAAACTCAGGCCTTTCCACAGAGACTGTCTCGAGCTGTTGCTTCTTCAGCACCCAACTTAGATCTGACTCAACTGCCAGCAAGCTTGGGAATTTCCCCAAGATCCAAAAGGTTTGGTTGACTGATTCATCTGTCAGTCACAACAGGAGCTGTCCCTTCAGGTACAAAAAGGCGCCAAAAGCCCCAAACTACAATTTCTACAGATTTTGACTCCAGACTTCTCCTGTAGTACTGTTCCATTTTAGGTCCCACCAGTACTAATTGGTCCAATTCGGCAGTCCCGGGCCAAGATAGTGGAGATAAACAAAACAGTCCTTGCTTCAAAGAAGGCAGGTTAGACAAACTATATTATCATTATCACTCTAAATGATTTTCAGCAAATAGTTCCATCTTTCAACAGAGCTCCCTCTCAGACTGGGAGGCAGTATGGCGCAGTGGTTTAAGGCTCTGAGCTGCAAATCTGGAGACCTGGGTTTGAATCCCACAGCCCCCACTTGCATACTGTGTGACCCTGAGCAAGTCACTTAACTTCCTGGTGCTCCCAGGTTGTACCTGCAAACAAGCTTTCAGCTTAGTGTGTCTCACCTGGTGAAATAATTGGTAAAAAAAACAAAAAAGATTACTTATGACTGCAACCCAGGCAGCTCTTAAAGAGACAGTACACAGAGACTATATAGGCACTCTCTGGCAATCACATTTAAACTGCTAAAATGCAGGACACCAGCCTGGCACTGAGCATTTAGGCAAGCTCAAGGAAGACTTTTCCGGAACCCCCATTTGTAGGGGGGGTTACACCCTTCCCTGCCTGGAGAAAACTTGGCGTCCGCATCAAGTCTGTACCATCACAATATTGCAAATGCAAACTATAAGAGACATGTATACCATTAGCATGTTATGCAAGTGACATCTGATGCATCAGTCAGTGTAAACTTATACCTTTACTACTTTTCTACACTTCACAATACTATATCCATTCTGACAATACATCATGCATATTTGACACAGGTAATTTACACATTACTATGCGGAATCCTGTAATAACTTCTTATACATTGAACAATGTAAGAGGGGGCCCTTCCCTATCAGCTAACTTGGGGCTAGATGGGGTAGGGACACCATACCTAGAAGGCAGAACAATCAACCTGGAATTGGCACTTAGGCTCAGTTTAGGCAGTGAGCTCTGAGAAACATAAACCCCTTTGTGGACCACATTGAGAGGCAAATCCACTGGCCTCCCGGGAGAATCATAACTGAAGTGTACTACTGGCTTGACAGCTCGGCCAGTCTTTCTGAAGGGGACAACAACAGTCTCTGTACTCTCAGCACTGGTCTGGAGACTCGTCACTTGTGAGGGGTGCCTCTGCCTGGATGGGAATGTCCAAACTTGGGGCACTGTCAGCTCCTTGCTCTGCAGGCTCTGTTTCTACAACACTTGACTCATTTTGTGAAGGCTCAGGCACAATCAAGATTTAAGGCATGGAAAGGGGATGGTCAACACTCTCATAGTGTTCTTCAAATTCTGATATGTCACCAGAAAGATTCAAACCCTCAGCTCCTTCTTCAGGCAAATCATACAGTTCCACAATACACAGAGACTCAACATCTTCAGATGTGATACTTTGCACTTCACTTTCTGGGAGCATTGGCTCCAAGGATGAAGCCGGGGTAAGGCAGTCCAGAAGGCCCAGCTTCATCCCCACAATTAGTCATAGGGTGACCTCGAAACAGCTGACTCAACTCATAGGAGGGGTAATAGGCATTGTCACATTCACTTTCGTCCGAGGTGGACTGACGGTCACTATCATTCTGAACCTGCTGCGGGGAAACCTTGAACTGGTAACCACTGGGGTAGGTTTACTCTGTCTCTTTATTGCAGCAGCATGAGTCACTAGCCCAGGGGAATCAATCTGTGAAGGTTCAGCCTCAATTATGAATTGGCTGATAGGTAGCAAGTGGTTACGGTGCATGGTCTTGACAGATTTGGAGTTATTCTCCAGGCGCACCTTGTACACGGATAAATCATCCAACTACTACATGGAGGAGATGGTGCCACCGATCATCAATTTTGTGTTTGCCATGCAGTCCCAAATTGCGTAACAACACACGGTCCAGATCGAAGCTCTTGAGCCTTTACTTTTTTATTATCCCTCTCTTAGTTGGCTAGATTTCTCTTGGTGGCCATTGTCTGGGCCAGTTGATAGGCATGGTTTAATTGAGCTTTCAGTTTTTGTACATATTGCAGGTCGTTTTCGGCTTGGACCCCATCTGGAGAGACCCCAAAGCAGACATCAACTGGCAGCCGGGACTCTCTCCCGAACATGAGGCAGTAGGGGGAGAACCCAGTAGCATCACTTTTCATGCAATTGTATGTGTGTACCAATCTGCTAGCTCCATTTATGCTCATCTGTTGGGTGGAGGGTGCCCAGCATGTCTAACAGGGTGTGGTTAAATCATTCTGGTTGGGGATCTCCCTGCGGGTGATAGGGGGTGGTTCTTGACCGCTGCACTCCCCACAGAGAGAGCATTTCTTTGATTAGTCAACTCTCAAAGTCTCTGCCCTGGTCAGAGTGGATCCGCTGGTGGGCACCATAGTGGATGAAGAAATTTTCCACTAGCACCTTGGCCACGGTTGATGCCTTTTGATCTTTGGTGGGAAAAACTTGTGCATACCATGTGAAATTATCTGTAGCCATTAACACGTTGCCAATGTTCTGCTGATCAGGTTCTAAACACAAGAAGTCTATGCAGACTAGTTCCATGGGAGTGCTGGTAGTAATATTAACAAGGGGGGCAGCCCTCTGAGGCAGGGCTTTTCTTTGCAGGCAGTGACTACAAGTCTTTACATGGTGCTCAACATCGGCCCCCATTTTGGGCCAGTAGAAGTGAGATCGTACCAGGTAAAGGGTTCCGTCAATACTGAGGTGCCCCATGTGATTGTGGAGGGACCTCAGTACCAAATATTTAAAGGCCATGGGCAGGATCAATTGTTGCTTGTCTACTTTGCCACTATGATCTATTGTCTCTCCATACAACTGATTGAGCAACTTCAATCTGGGACCTTCTTTAAACAATAAAGCAGTTCACAAGTCAGTGGAACATAACTTAGACACATCTTTCCCCGCACGCAGGGCATTAAGTACTGACTGAATCATAGGATCTTGGGATTGAGCCCACTGAATGCTGTCGTTGTCAAATTGAGGTAGTGCACTAATATCTAGAGCAGAGAAGTGTCAGTAAGCAGCCGGTATGCAGGTGTCAGAAGGGCCCAAGCAATCTACTAAACAGTCCACAGTGTCCGCAGACATCAGTTTATCTCTATCCAACTTTTGGGACAATGCTCGGATGTCAGGTTCGGATAATCTGACCCAATCACTCTTGGAAGTGAGCTTTCGTGATAGGGCGTCAGCATCAATATGGTTCAGGCCCAGTCTGTATTCGACAGCATAATCATAGGTTGATAATGCAGAAAGCCACCGGTGCCCAGTGGCATCTAACATAGCTGAAGTCTGTACATAGGTCAATGGGTTATTGTCAGTCTTCACCAATATCTTTGCCCCATAGAGGTATTCATGAAACTGGTCAACAATGGCCCATTTTAGTGCAAGAACTCCAGCTTGTGTACAGGGTAGTTTCATTCTGACAGGGTCAAGCTCCTACTGGTGAAAGCCACTGGTCTCAAACCATCCTCATGGTCTTGATACAGCACAGCTCCTAGACCCTGCAGATTAGCATCAGTATGCAGCACATAGGGTTTGGTGGGGTCAGCATAGGTAAGGATGGGGTCATGGGTGAGCTGGTATATGATTTCGTGGAAGGCTGCTTCACAGTCGGGCATCCAGCAGGGCCTGAAGAGTTCACCTGGGCGGAAGTATACTTTTTCTGGTTCTTTGGTGGCCCCTTTCTTGTATTTACAATTGGTAGGAGGGTAACCCTGGATAAGATTCAATAGTGGGTGAATCACCTTGGAATAGTCCTTTATGAACCTGCGGTAGTAACCACAGAACCCCAAGAAACATTGTAGTTCTTTCAAATTATGGGGCTTTGGCCAAGTAGTTAGGGCTTCAACTTTACTGGGATCAGTCTCTATCCCTTCTGTAGATACTATGTGCCCCACATACTTCACGGAGGTTTAGAAAAACTGGCACTTGTCAATGGAGAGCTTTAGGCCGAAGTCTTCCAATTGGTCTAAAACTTTAAATAGTCAGTTCTCATGCTCCTCTAGGGTGCTCCCAAACACAATGACATTGTCCAAGTACACCAGGCATTCCAGCAAATTCATGTCTCCCGCTGCACGTTCCATCATTCGCTGAAATGTGGCTGGGGTGCCCAATATCCCCTGTGGCATTCTCAGAAATCCGTAGAACCCCAAAGGACAGATGAAGGCTGTTTTCTCACGGTCCTCCGGGGCCATTGGAATCTGGTAATATCTGCTACGAAGATCCAGCACCGAGAATCATTTGCTCCCATTCAAGCAGTCCAGGGCATCCTGTATATGAGGCATAGTGTACTGGTCTGGGATGGTTCACCGGTTCAGGGTCCGATAATCAACACACATCCTTACAGTCCCATTCTTCTTATGCACAACCACAATGGGAGAGGCGTATGGGCTCCTGGATTCTTGTATCACACCAGCAGCGAGCATTTCCTGCAGGTGTCTTCTCACATCATCTATGTCTGCTTGGGCTAGGGGTCGGGACCTCTCTCGAAATGGCTGTTCATTGTGCAGGCGTTTGTGATGCTCCACACCCTGGACACATCCCACGTCCCATTTCTTCAATGAAAATACTTGATCTCTCTGTGCAAGTTGCATGCTAATTCTAGCCTTCCATTCAGCTGGCAACGGGGAGTCGCCAAAGTCAAACAAGTCTGGGGTCACTCTCTCCTTCTCACCAGGGTGCTTGTTGCCGGGCAATACTGTAGTGTCTGCACAGTGCACCATAGCTAAGGTGCACCCTCTGTTCACCCGGATCTCCCGATCTGACACATTGTGAATCTGGACCATCACTCGTCATGCATAGGCATGCGCACGAGCAGGCAAGATACTGGGCTTGACCAATAATCCTTCTGGCAATTTTCCATTGCCTGGCGTATCCAACATCAGTATTCTGTTCTTGACATCTTTCCAGAGGTGGACCTCCCCTTGAATGGTACAGTGGGCATTAGGGGCCAGTACCATTGAATCGGTATCCTTCTTCCACACGATCCCCACCAGTTCATCCTGGTCTACTTCCTCGGATTTCAGTTGCAAATCATAGACCTTCTTGATAAGAGCCAGAATTCTCAGGGCCCATGCAGTCAGCTGCCCCATGTTTCTCATGGCAGAGTTGTGCTAGTTTCCCAAACGTGGTCGTTTGTTCCAATTAACAGGGGAACCCCATCATACAGTCCGGTGGGGGGACACAATAGGGCCAGTGTCTCTACTTCCTTCTCTATGCCAGTGACAGTTGCAGGAAAAGACAACAAGAGGTGGGCATATCCTAGATATGGATGACTTGTTGCTCAGCCCCCACACATGTAGGCCTTCCAGGAATTGTAAGGACACATCAGATAAGTGTTTGTCATACCAGTCCTGAAACACAATGGTCATTTGCGACCCACTGTCAAGCACAGCCCAAGCAGGAATACCATTCACAGCCACATTAGTCTCCATTGAATGACCCACTATCTTGGACCAGTCTGCAGGGACAAAAGCAGGGGCCTGGACAGACGATTTAGCCACAGAGGGGTTTGAGTTAGGATGGCTGAAGCCTTTACTGTGGACATTTTGTGCACCCCTTGACCACTGACTCATTTTCCAAAGCTCTCCTTGAAGCTGATTCACCACTTTCTCTAAGTCCTTGTGAGACTGGCATTCCCTCTTCATATGGCCATCCTTGCCACAGTTGTGACAAATGACACACTCTCGGGGCATTCTTGGGGAAAACATTGCAGGGGATGCTGGAGCATCGATGGGAGATTGTGATCTGACTCCTCTGGGTAGTATACCATGTCTCAAAAGTTCCTTTAGGGTGGCAGTCAATTCCTTGAGCTCAGCCAAGAAGCCACCCTCAGTAGAGGATGTCTGAGGGTGCACCCCAACCCCCATAACAGTCACGTCCTGACAGTGACCAGGGTCTCTGTCAGCAGGGGATACCTCAGTGAACGCACCCGGTTGTACTTTTCTGACTTCCTTTAGCAACTCCTCCCCCCACCGTTTAGCCCACAGCGGGACACTCTTAGTGGTCTCCATTTCGGTAGGGTCTTCCGGTGCCATGATCACTTGGACTGCACTCACCCCATAATTACAGTCTCCATCTTCACCTTCTACCTCCCGGAGTTCTTTTATCAAGTCACAGTAGTCAGGTGGGTTACCTCTCCTATCCTGGAGCCTTAACTGGATGATCTGCAGTTTAGAATGCTTGGCATGTTGCAGTATGTGCCCCAATCTCACACGGTTCAAATCACTAGCGGCTACCCCACCTCTCCGGTAAGCTTTCTGCAGAGCTCTTTCTAGGCGAGTAACATACACAGAAGCACTTCCCCTTCCATTGTTTGGTACCTTGGAATTTCCACATCAAAGTCTCCCCTGACTCAATGCTCCTAAAATTGCCTTCAAGTACAGATAGGTACTTCTGAGCAGATGCATCAGGGTTCGTGGACCTCAAAAATGTAATGGCTTCAAGGGTGGGGCCCCTCAAACTTCATTTGATTCTTTTCCACTTCTCAGCCTCCGCACACTGCCACTTGGGTACCAAGCGGCAACATAGTTGATCCAGGTCTCCCAGTCATCCTCCCCTTGGGGGGTGGGGAGGCTGCCCGAGAAGATTCTCAGGCTTCGGTAGGAGTCGTGACTAATGGCGGGTACAGATATAGGGGACAGCATTGGCACAGGCACAGAAGGTGGGGCAGTAACAGGTGCTGGAGTGGGAGGGGGTGTTGGGGAAAGAACACCCCCAGGTGGCAGGAACAGTGTCTTAAAGTCCTCTAAGTTTTTCCCTTCCTCCAGCAACAACTTAGCAAATTTCTTCTCAAAAGTCTCAGATAATGGTGGGAGCTCATCCTCCCCAGGGTCTGTACTGTCTTTAGTTATCACTCTCCAAGCGGCTGGGACCCCTTCTGAGGCAATAGTCTGTGGCACTTTAGAGCTGTTCATGAGGTCACTACACTCTACCAAGGCTATGAAAGTTTGGGCAATCAAATCAGCCTGTCGACCCACCACCACAGGGTTTTTAAACATTCAACTTTGGAGAGTGTTCCTTCTACAATGTCCTTACTGGTACCCAGGGGAATATCCAATATAAGCAGAGCATTTTGGGGGTCGATCTCCTGCCCAGTACACCACCCCCACCAACTGGTGTACAGCCATTTCTACTGGGGTAGCCATTAATCTTTAACAATAATTTGTAATTTTTGGCCACTAGAAGGCACACAATCCCAGCGGTGAGCCTCCAAAATGTAACCCCTAGGTGGCGCTATCCCAAGGGCTACTACCCTTGTCTGCTTGGCTAGGAGCAGGTTAAGGGGTCTGAGTTCTGAAACGGGTGCCTCCACCCGGAGGTCAGGGTTGGTAGTGGTCAAGCTAACCTGGGCACAGCCCTCCGGGACACTGTAACCCCCCTCTTTCCTTACTAGTGGCCGGAACAATACACAATAATCACTTTCACAATACCCCTGATACACCACACAAGTATCCACACTGTTTGCACTTACCACCAGGGCTTTCCTTTGGCTCAACCCTGGGGACCCCCTGCAAAACAAGGTTATACATAGCAAATAGCAGTACAGTACTCTTGCACAAACTGGAACCACAGTCAGGGTAAATGCAAAAGGAGTTAGATCTGATTTATTTAAGGGACTTGAACAAGGGAGGAGCATCATCAGGTTAATTTGCTTAAAGGCTGTATCAATCAAACAGTTGTGCATGCACTTCGGGGTCCATAAATAGTCACACACTCTGGGTACCCAGGTGAAAAAGAGGTGGGCTAGCCAGGATCATTGCCTGGGGTAGGCTGGCGTCGCAGCTGGTTGGGGCCCTGTGATGGAAGAAAACAACATGCATCACACACTAATTGTAATCCAGAGCCGGAGGGCTCAGTTCGTGAAAGAAAAGAAATAACAAGACAATCAGATGACACACTTAGATTAAGCTGTTGTTGCAGGGAGCTACCCTGGTGGTTACTCACGATACCCAAGACTGGACACAGGCTGGATGCAAATTGAGACTGCAGGTGGTTGATCTGGGGTGCCAGGAGAAGCAGGGCCCACATAATTTGCTGAGGTGTCATTCCTGTTCAAGCGTGGAGCAGGGGGCTGATCCCCAGGCAGGTCTCTTGTCAATGGCTTTCTCTGTGCAGTGGGGTAGTCTGGCAGGGCCAGTGTGGCAAGGCCCAGGTCATATGGAGATGAACGCAGATTCAGTCTGGTCGAGCTGGATACAGCTTCCAGCAAGCAGAACACAATTCACACAGTGGGGAACCAAATCACAACCCACTATAAACACACAGCACATTTACTGTAAGGGATTCTACCATACTAGGCAAACCGCTCTCCGGTCACAATAGCAAAGTCTCTGCAGTTTAGCGGTAACTGGAAATCCTGACAGGCCGATGCATTCAGCAAATCTTCAGTCTTCTTCAGGTTGATCCTGGTCACAACTCAGTGACTTACTGCGTTCTCACAAACTCTGATTCAGTCCGAGCTGATTCTCTTCTCCCTCTCTGGGGCAGCAGGCATGCAGGCCAAAACTCAAGCCTTTCCACAGAGACTGTCTTGAGCTGTTGCTTCTTCAGCCCCCAACTTAGATCCGACTCAACTGCCAGCAAGCCAGGGAATTTACATACTAACATATTAATTGCCAGCAGATTAGGCATTACGGTCTATCGAGTCTGCTCGAACCTCAGATCCCTAGTTGGGTGCCGAGGCCCCCCTTGTGTTCCAGAAACCCCTATCATCCATCCCCACCCCCCTGGGCCAGGCCACCATCTGATACATCCGCTTTCTGTGTCTGTCCCACCCTCTCTTGAAGCTCTGCACTGCGGATCTCTGAACCAGCTCGCCAGGCAGCGCATTCCAAGGGTCCACCACCCTCTCAGTGAAAAACCTCCTCCTCTTTTCCCCCCTCACCCTTCCACCTTCCAACTTCAAACCATGCCCTCTGGCGATACCTCCCTGCTTTAGTCTAAAGATCCCCTCCATGTTTACCAATTTATTCCCTTGAGGTACTTGAAGACCTCAATCATGTCCCCCTGTCTCTCCTCTCCTCCAATGAAAACAGGCAGAGCTCCTCAAGTCTGTCCTCATACGTCAAATCCCCTAGTCCTCATATCATCTTAGTTGCCCTCCTCTGTACCCTCTCCAGGAGCTGTATGTCCCTCTTCAAGTGTGGTCTCCAGTACTGTACACAGTACTCAAGGTGTGGTCTAACCAGTCCATTGTACAGCAGCAGAATCACTTCCCTGCTCCTAGAGGTGATCCCCCTTACGATGTATCCCAACATCCTGTTTGTCTTGCTAGCCGCTGTCCTGCACTGCTCAGAGTTATTCATACATGCATCCACCATGACCCCTAGGTCTTTTTCCCCTGTTGAGGCCTCCAGCTCCTCCCCTCCCAGGGAGTACCTGTGTTTAGGGTTTCCCTGCCCAAGATGCAACACCTTGCACTTGGTGATATTGAAATTTAATTTCCATGTGTGAGCCCAGCTTTCCAGGATGTCCAGGTCCCCTTGCAGTGCCAACCTCCCCTCCCTCAACTACTGCTCCCATCTTGGAGTCATCAGTGAAGAGACTCATTTCACACCCTATACCTCCCTGATGTCCGATATGTATGCATTAAACAGGATCGGACCCAGGACTGAGCCCTGTGGTACCCCACTACTGACCTCCCTAGGGTTCTAGAGCTCCCCACCGACCACTACTCTCTGGGTGCATCCAGCTAACCAGTTTTCAATCCATCTGACCATCAAAGGGCCTACTCCCAACCCCATCAGTTTCTCCACCAGACCATTGTGGGGGACAGAGTCAAATGCCTTGCTGAAGTCCAAGAATAATACATCCACAGGCTTTCCCCTGTCCAGTTCTGATGTTACCCATTCGTAGAACTCCACTAGATTGATTTGACATGATTTCCCCAAGATCCAAAAGGTTCGGTTGGCTGATTCATCTGTCAGTCACAACAGGAGCTCCCCCTTCAGGTGCAAAAAGGTGCCAAAAGCCCAAAACCACAATTCCTACAGATTCTGACTCCAGATAGCTCCTGTAGTCCGGCTCCATTTTAGGTCCCACCAGTACTGATTGGTCCAATTCGGGCAGTCTTGGGCCAAGATAGTGGAGAGAAACAAAACAGTCCTTGCTGCAAAGAAGGCAGGCTAGACAAACGACATTATCATTATCACTCTAAATGATTTTCAGCAAATAGTTCCATCTTTCAACAGAGCTCTCTCTCAGATTACTTATGACTGCAATCCAGGCAGGTCTTAAAGAGACAGTATACAGAGGCTATACAGGCACTCTCTGGCAATCACATTTAAACTACTAAAACGCAGGACGCCAGCCTCGTACTGAGCATTTAGGCAAGCTCAAGGAAGACTTTTCGGGGACCCCCATTTGTAGGGTGTTACATGAGCATGACAATGTTGTTGCTAGGTCTGGGGAAAGTGCGTGCGTGGACTTGAAAGCAAAGAGCCGACCCAATCAGCGGTGCGCTAGTTCCTGTGATGTACAGTGCCAACATGGATAGTATCCTCCCCGACACTCATTTGCATGTAGAGGCTGGCTAAGTATGGCAATGATGGCTGTGGAGTGTTGTTTTACAGTTATGCAGTGTAATGTCTCTTCCCAGCAACGATTATGGCCTGATTTCAGGATTTACTTATGAAATCTGGTGACTTGATCAAATGTGCATTCATGTGACATTACTCATTCAAAGAGCTTGAGCGTGAATGGGAAGAACAAGCTGTCAAGAACAACTTTTTTTGTTTTACTGAGTGCCACTGTGTTTCTGTTATATAAAGGGGTGATGTTCTTAAGCAAGACATTCCTGATGAAGAAATAAACATATGCCAGTGAAAATATACACTGCAATTGACAAATTAGCTTGCCCTTGCACTTCAGCTAAATGAAACTGCCGTGAAAATGTCAGAGTGGGCACACAGTAACATTTAAGGGCAGTGAATTCATTCTCTTATACAGTATGTGGATTTCTTCAGACTGTTTTCCCAACTTGCCTGACTGGAGAGGGTGCTGTAGCGTCTAAGCGACTCAATCGTGCAGACAAGGATGGCTTACCTATTGTCACTAAGTTGTAAGTATGAGGAGTTGGTAAAAAAATAAAAAATAAAAATCACAGCACTCTGAGAGGAAATAGCTAGATAACTGAATGACGGTAGGTAAGCCATCCTTGTCAGCATGATCGACACGCCTAGACACTGCAGCACTCGCTTCGGCCTGGGAAATTTGCTTTCTTTCTTTTTTTTTTTTTATTTGGGAAAACACAGAAATGCTGCTTTAGTAAATGTAGGCAGTTAGAGGAACTTCTCATATTTCCTCAACAGGAATGTCTTGTTTCAGGACATGCATAGCAGAAACACAGCAGCACTCAGTGAAAATCAGTTGTCCTTTTGACAGCTTGTTCTTGCCATTCAGGCTCTAGTTCTTTTGTCTGATTGAACAATCTCACAGGAATGTGCATTTAATCACGTCATTATATTTTTTTAGTGACATAATAAGGTGCCTTCCCACGAAACATAGAAGTTGACGGCAGATAAGGACCGCAAGGCCCATCCAGTCTGCCCATTTCTTTTTCTACCTTATAAATGTGCCATCGGCCTTTGCTCTGTCAATGGCTTATCTATTCATACTTTTCTGTATTGCTCTCTTATGCCTATCCCATGCTTGTGTGAAGTCCTGCACTGTATTTATATCCACCACTTCTTGAGGTAGACCATTCCATGCATCCACCGCCCTTTCTGTGAAAAAGAGCTTCCTCACATTACCCCTTAATCGGCCTCCCTCTAATCTCATGCTGTGTCCTCTTGTTCTGCTGTTTTCTTATATTGAAACGTTAGACTCTTTCACCTTGTTAATGCCCTTAAGGTGTTTGAATGTTTCGATCATATCACCTCTCTCCCTCCCTCCTTTGCTCTAGGGTATACATTTTGAGCTCCATTAATCTGTCCCTATATGTTTTCTGATGCAGTCCCTGCACCATTTTGATTGCCCTTCTCTGGACTGCCTCAATTTGGTTAATGTCCTTATGAAGGTGTGGCCTCCAGTACTGCATGCAATACTCCAGATGGGGCTTAACCAGTGTCTTTTAAAGAGGGATTATTACCTCCCTCTTACGACTTGTAATACCCCTACTAACACCCCCCTAGCCTTACCTACTGCTTTAGTGGTCTGCTTGGATGATTTCAGGTCATCTGTGATGATGATGATGATGCCCAAGTCTTTTTCTTCCCTTGTGACTGCCAGCAACTCACCTCCCAGCCTATAGGTGGCTTCAGAGTTTCTCTTCCCTATGTGCATGATCTTGCACTTCTTTGCGTTAAACCCCAGTTGCCACTCTTCTGACCATTTGGTTTTTACTGAGTGCTGCTGTGTTTTTGCTATGCATGTCCACGAAGCCTGAGTCAGTTTTCTGTAGCTGAGGTCAATCTGACTCAAGCTCCACAATGCTGATGTTTTTCAAAAGTGCAGCCAGAGCGATCGTAGCGCTGCTAAATCTGTCCACATAAATGATATGGGGTAGGTTTAATGAGTAACAAAGGACAGAGAAATGTTTAGTGAAGTTCAAGAGAATGGACAGTACAGATTACCTGCAGACAAGTGATACCTGCTCTTTAAACTCACACTGAATGGCAGGCATGTGTAGTCACATTGGGGGATGTGTATTACAATCCCCATTCCTAACATAATTGTACCATTCTCATGTAGGCATTTTGCTAAAGAAATATTACTTTCATGCATCTACACATTTGCCTGAATGAAGTCAGACATTTTTTTTCCAGCGAAGCCGCCACATGTCAATTCAGCAAAAGCAAACCTTTACAAAATGGTTTCATATATATGTAGTGGCAGTGGCCCTCCTTAGATGTCCTGGTCATTTACCCTGATGTTTAGTTTCCGCATGGCCGGGAGTGGGGCACTGGGAGGGATCTGGATGTAATGTCCCCGGGTCAAACTGGGCAGCAATGCATAGTGAAGAACTTGTAATGAGTCTGCTGTTTCTAAGGCTGCTATATAATTGTGTGACTCTCTAGTAGGGCTCTTAATGCCCTACTGCCCATTCAGTCACCGGTTGGAAATTTCCACTCAGCCTCCCGATTCTGCTTCACTGCAGTGCATACTGGGCATAAACTGATTGACAGCCACGTGTGTCCAAATTGCTGGAATTAAAATAACCTCTGTTATTACTCGGACCATCAATGCCCTCATATATGCTATGATATAGGGAATCAGTCTGAGTGTAGGTATCAAACTTTTCCCTGCAGTTATTTAGAAAAGTTTATCTGTGTGTGTGCAAAGGGCAGTTGTTTTGAGAAAGATTTACTCAGCCCAGAAACGATGATACAAATTGCAACCCTCATGCCCTAAGGAGGATAATCCAGAGGCCCCCTCAGATCTGATTGCCCCTGAATGGGCGCTGCTCCTGCTAGCGGGTGGTGCGGCTTGCTGTCCTAAACTGCAGCCACTGCTACCTGCCTCCTCTCGCTCCCAGCCTGAAGCCCATCACCATGGTGAAAATCTGATTGCCCCTGACCAGGCATGCCTCCTGATAGCAGGCAGCGTGGCTTGCTGTCCTAAACCGTGGCTGCTGCTACCTGCCTCATCTCCCTTCCGGCCTGAAACCCATCACCGTGGTGAAGATCTGATCACCCCTGACTGGGCTCTCCTGCTAGCAGATGGCATGGTTTGCTGTCCTAAATCACGGCCGCCGCTACCTGCCTCCTCTCCCTCCCAGCCTGAAGCCCATCGCCATGGTGAAGTAATCTGCTGAACCCTCTTCTGTTCAAATTTTCAGTGCCTTACCATGCTCTTTTGATTGGCCCCCTTCACTAAACTTGCCGATTGTGGCCAGTTGGACTCATTTCAGCCACGCTGAACATGGAAGTATTGATTTCTATGAGCTTTTCAGCTCTTCTTAGCTGCCTACTGATTTCTCCCTCAGATTTTTCTCCCGCACACCCACCCCCACCCTGATACTCTTTAAATGGTCTTGCTTGCCTGCCCCACACCCCCTTCTGTGCTTCGTCTAATTTGTCCACACCTCTTAAGGTGATATAATCCACTTTTGACTTCATCTTCTGTGTCTGTTCCACATTTTCCTCTCGCCTTCCCCTAAACTCTGATTTCCCCTGCTCTCACCACTGTGATTGTAAGACTTAGTAACCTAGCTGTCTGTTTTGTCTCCTGACAAGCTTTTGCCAGTGTCTGCAATTACTTTGTTTCTGTCTTCCGGTCAAGGAGACTGTATTATAGTACTCTTTTCATCCCCTGCTTGTCTGTCACGTTTTACTGAGTCGCATGTCCAAGAAACCCTTCCTCCCCAATCATCTCTTGCTAGGTAGTGTGAAAATGAGCACACTCCTGATTCCTTTGTTACTGACCTCCATGTTTGGCCTACTATTGGCAACTGATTTCTGTGACTCAATACTCGCTATTGATCAGCACAACCTGCATTCCTTCTCTGCCACCATTGATCCATCTGATGCCCCACAAATAACGATCACTCATGTGCCTACGGTTACACCCTCAGACATGCTTGCACTATTGTCTAACTATGAGCATCGTAAACCACAGGACAGACATTTCCCCCTCACAACTAGGAGGGTTAGGGGTGCTGCACCCATTGGCTATCGAAGGAACTCCTGGCACAAATGAAGAATATTGATAGTAAGTGGAGAGCCTACAAATCATGCCCCTCCCCACAACTCTGGAATGTGTACAGCAAACTGCGCAATTCCTGTAAACAGGTGGCTAAATTAGATTGATGGATCATTACCAAACCTATCAATCTGCAACCACCCGTAAGAAGGCAGAGTTCCTGTCCGGGGAGATTGCGGCCACTCAGAATCGACCAGATCAGCTTTTTTGAATGGTAGACAGACTGTGCAACCCAGCCAGTCTACAAGTTTGAAAAGCCTTTTCACAAAGAGTGTGATGAACTTGCTCGATTCTTTGCATCTAAGGTGGCTGACTTTAGGGCGGTACTCCAGCTGCCACACTCTATGGGTGGTGCCGTGGATCGGCCGGAGGCCACCACTCCTCAGCTTTCTTGGAGTACCTTTGACCGACTGGAGTTCATGGATGTCATGAGGATTGTCCAGGGTGCTTACCCTATGTGCTGTAGTTTAGATCCAGAACCAACTTCCCTGATTTTGGGTTGTATTGATTCTATCGGTCCGGTCCTAGCATGTATAGTCTGGTGCTCCTTGGAAACAGATGAGTTTCCTAGCTCCCTGAAGTAGGCGGTGGTGACACCACTCTTACAGACAGCTTCTTTGGACCCAGACTGCCATGCAAACTACAGACCAATCTCTAACCTTCCCTTTTTAGGGTAGGTGATTGAGAAAGTAGTGGCTGTGCAGCTGGAGAACCATTTGACCATCCATGACATCTGTGAACCCCTCCAGTCCAGATTTCGAAAGAGACATAGTACTGAGACAGCGTTGGTTTGGGTGCTCAGTGATCTCCTGATGGCTACAGATCAGAAAAAACATTCCATCTTGGTTCTTCTAGATCTCTCATCAGCATTTGACACTGTGGACCATGGGATTCTACTTGATCGCCTGAGGTTCATCTGTGGATTGTCAGGTACAGTCCTCAGGTGGTTTTCATCTTTCCTCGCTGGAAGAACTCAGAGTGGTGTCCGGGGTTTATTCTTCAGATCCAGTTTCTCTGTCTTGTGGGGTCCCTCAGGGTTCAGTGTTGTCCCCCATGTTGTTCGCAGTGTACATGCTGCCCCTCAGAGACATTGTAAAAAGGTGTGGGCTGAGGTTTCACTGCTATGCGGATGATACCCAGCTGTACCTGTCTTTCGCACCTGACCAAGATGGAGCTCTCTCAGCCTTTAACAGCTGCCTCACAGAAATCCAAGAGTAGATGGATTCCAGTTGGCTAAAGTTGAACTTGGATAAGACTGAGGTGTTGGTTGTGGATACGGCGCTCCGGATAGTGGGCCGGGGATGGGTTTTCCCTCTGGGCTTTTTCTTGGGGGCGTATCATTCCCATCCTCTGAACGGGTGCGAAACCTGAGGGTAATTTTTGACGAGGGGCTGACTCTGCATTCGCAAGTGTTAGCCGTCAACAAATCCTCTTTCTACCATCTGAGGAACATCTCCAGGATTAAACACCTTATTCCGTCCGGTGATCTTCCTAAACTGGTTCACGCCTTTGTGTCCTCGCGCCTGGATTACTGCAACTCATTTTACATAGGGCTACCTGGGGTGGAAATCCACCACTTGTATCTAGTGCAGAATGCTTCAGCCTGCTTTTAACGGGAACTTCTAGATCCTGTCATATTACGCCGGTGCTGCGTGGACTGCACTGGCTGCTGGTACAGTGGCAGATCACCTTTAAAGTCGGTCTTCTGACTTTTAAAGCCCTACACAGGCTTGGCCTAGATTACCTGAAAGAGCTTTTGGTCCCTACTTCTCTAGATTGCTCCGCTCAGCTGGCAAGGGGTTGCTGGAGATTCCAAGGGTGTGTCTGAAATTTTCTGGGGCCTGTGCATTCATGCATGCAGCCCCTACTCTCTGGAATTCTCTACCCCACCAGTTACAGGAGTGAAAAACCATGGAGGGATTCAAACAAGCTTTAAAAACATACTTGCGGGTTCTGGCTTTTGGTGAATGACTAATTTTGTAATGAATTATCTGTTTTATTATTCTATGACCTGGATAATTGATGTGTTTTAAAATGTGTTAGGTGTCTTAACATTTTGAAAGGCGCCTTAAAAATAAACTACTTATTATTATTAAATCTCTAAAGTGCAAATTTTATCTAGACCAACAACAAAATTCCATCTGTAATCCTCATACTTTCTGGGCCTCTTTTGGGTCTCTCCTAAACCCCAAGGATAACAAGCATATTACTCAACTCTCATCCCCCTTGGGCCCTATCTCAGATCTGGTTATGACTGCAGATACCTTCAACAAAATGTTCACTGATCTATCCTCTTAGCTCAGCAAGCTTCCCACTCAGTCTACCCCTGACCTAAAGAATCAACCATACTGTATCTCTAACTCTTTAAATGTCACCCCGCCACCCCCTTTCTACTTCAGGGCCATTGGACAGAAAGTCACTACTAAACTTTTAAAGACTTTACCAGCCAGAGGCAGCCCTGGCAATGAAGAACTCTACCCCATGTTTCTCAAGCTTATCTCCCCAGCCATTGTTGAGCCACAAACCTTCTTATTTAACCTGGCCCTCTCATCATCTACTGTGCCCGATGCATGGAAAATAGCGCATGTGGTTCCTGTTTTCAAAGCAGGTGATCCCCTCTCCCCCAAAAACTATAGACCCATCTCCCTCTTCCCACACCTCAGCAAATTACTAGAAAACAATCATCCATTACCAGCTGTTGGAACATCTACAGAAATATAACCTCCTTTTCGCCCTCCAGCATGGGTCCGTAAACATCATAGTACCTTCTCTGCACTGGCCCTCTTCTATGACTATGTTCTTAGAACTATGGATAAAGGCAAGGCCACAGGTGCGTTGTTCGTGGACCTATCTAAGGCCTTCACTCTTGTTGACCACGATCTTCTCCATTCTACACTACTTCATTCTGGCTGCTCCCTGGATACTGCAGAGTGGTTCCATAGTTATCTCTCCAACAGGTCTCAGGCTGTACAAATAGGTAAGGCTTTTTCTTCTACCCTACCTATCCACACTGGAGTTCCTCCAGGGTTCTATACTTGGCCTGCTACTTTTTCCCAAGCTCATAAATGCTCTCCCTGCTGATAGCCTAAATTGCCATGCTCTCCTTTATGCAGATGACTTAGTCCTCTATCGCAGTGATAACTCACTTGATTCCAAGTCATCCACCCTCTCACGAAACTATGCCTCTGCACATCACTGGTTCCTCTCCAGCAGGCTCCTAGTCAATGAAAAAAAGACTAAGGCGATTCTCTTTGGTTCAGAGCCTTTCCTTGCCAAGGTTACTAACACCTCCTCCTCCCTCCTGGTGTGCACCCCAGCTGCACCCCTCTTGAAAATGTCACCTCATTCAAATACCTAGGTGTTACTCTTGACCCGTCCCTTACCTTCTCTGATCATGTATATAACACTGTGCAAAAAATCCACCAAAAATTAGGCGCCACCTACCGTATCAAACAGTTTCTGTTTCCTGAAGCTCGTCTTGCTATTGCACAAGGTAACCTATTGCTCCTCCTTGACTACTACTCCCCATCTATTCCTCTGTGTCCTCTTCCTTATGTTCTCGACTAATCACAACTCATAACTCCATCTGTCGCTTTGTTCTTCAAGCCCCCTACTCCACCCACCATTGCACACTCTATCAGTCCCTAGGGTGGCTCCCACTGCAATGCTGCTCTGAGTATGCCCTGGGCTGAATAATGGATAATGTACTCTGGTGCAGCCAGTTGTCCCCCTATTCCTTGTTGCTCACTCGCAAGATGGCCTCCAGGTGTCTCAGGATATCCTCAGTCTCTCCTCTGGAAGTACCACGTGTCTGTACTATAATGGAAACTAGGGCCTTCTCGATCTCTGCCCCCACCCTATGGAACAAGCTACCATCGTCTACTCATTTGTACCCCTCCCATCTGTCCTTCCAAACAAACCTAACAGCCTGGCTCCTATCAGAATCCCCCTGCAACTGTGTCCTAGACAACAAGTATTGCCCGCAAACCGCCCTGATTTATGATTTGTATTGTTCCTTGCGTTAATTCATGCCTCTCTATAGCCCCTGTCTCCTCTGCTCTCCCTACACCTTAGCATTTTTATGCATCCCTGTATTTTGCACCCCTGTCCTGACCTCCTAGCAGCTTCTGGTTCTCTTCTCCTGAATTTGCAATGTCTTCTTATCATGATTGCCAGTTTAATTTAGCTGTACGACTGTTTGCTTATGCATATAGATACTGATTGTTATCTTGTACCATTCATCCTTCTGGAATTCCATTTTATTACCACTGCTACTACTTTTTTATGTTTTTATTCAATTAATATTGTATCTCTGTTGATCTCTTTGAGGTTTTGTATAGTCCTGTACTTTGTTGCCATTGTGTAGTATTTACTACTGTCTCTGTATTTTTACTGCTGTTGAAGTATGTTGTTGCCACCTTGTGGCCCAGGTCGTGACTGAAAACAGTCCTTTGGATCAGTACACTTACCTGGTTATCAAAGACATAAATAAATAAGTTAATAAATAAACAAATACATAAACAAATAAATAAAAGTACACATATTGTAATAAATAAATAAAATGGCCATCTCTGATATATTGACGTGTACATTGCCATTACTTGAGCCAAAGCGAAGCATATCTGAAGTCAGACGTACAGAATTGTTTGTTTGTTACTACCAACAGGTAAAGGTAGCTGAATTTTCTCTCAGAGATCCAACTTTTACATTAAATTTGTCTCAAGACTTAGACCCTGATCTGGCCTAATAATGATTGTTTTCATAAACTAGCCCCTTCCCCCCAACACTGTGTCACATAGGAACTGCAGAGTTCTTTATTTCTTTGCAACCTTACAAACAAAATGTCAACAAAAATTGATAATGTAAATTTTGGTAGGTGATGTTTTGCAACCTGATTATACTGAAATAAATATAAGCAAATAAAGAAAATATGTATCATGCACCTATGCTAAACATATCATGGAAATATATTTCTGATATATCTTACATATATCTGTCACATATATTCTGCAAAAAAATCAGATATTTCAAAACTGGTGAATTTTAGATATCTTTCACATATTTCAGACATATCATGCATATATTTGAAATATAATTTTATAGATATATATCTAGTATGAACTTATCATTCTTACATTGGCCTGCTTTCTCATTGGCCATTCTCTGATATACTGCAGCACTGCTGTGTCACAGCTTTTGTTAGAAAACCTAGCACTACCTGTACAGCACCAATACCAACGTCAACATCCAACATTGACAAATGCTTGTTTTAAGTGGTTGTAAAGTTACTGTTAGTAGTTTCAAGTTTCCAAATGAAATTGTTTCATGTTTCCAAGCGAATTGCTCTTTGTCAGCACCTAATATGTGTATGACAGCCCTGTCCATTTCTATTTTGTGGGCTTTCTAGTGATGCAAAATTAGCTCTTTTTCATGTGTTTTAGTATCAATATATGAGAGCCAATTAGCATCAGTTTATGTCTGCAACAGTCTTTGTCATGATTAATACTGACCCTGTTAACTGTGGATCCCTACTGTATATGCCTAAAACTAAAGTCAGTATCAAGGGATCCTTTTTTGTTTGAAGGAAAAAAGACCATAAGGCAAAAACTAAAGCGGGTCACGAGAAAGGATAACAAAAAAAACAAAAAAACACACACACATTTCAGGGTCAGTTCTCCAGCAGTTAACTGCAGACTCCAGCAAATGGAGTCTCGAAGAGCAAGATGCATGTTTTGGTCTCTCTGCAGGATGTGATTTTTGCTGATTATATATGTATGTGTATGTGTGTGTGTGTATATATGTGTATGTGTGTGTGTATATATGTATATGTATATATGTATATATATATATATATATATATATATATATATGTATATGTGTATATATATATATATATATATGTATGTATATATATATATATTTTTTAATTTTAAGAAAATGGAAACAAGATGGCTACAATCAAAAGGAATTTTTCCTCACAAAAATGAATTGGCCCCAAATGAGAAAGGATCCTTAGTTGGCTCCATGGCACTGAAAGATGGGTGTTCACTCGGCACGCTGGTGATTAGGGTTCGCACCCCAAGCCCGGTTGTCAGAATCGGAGTTTGGCAGGGAGGGAGTTTTTTTTTTTTTTTACTTTTATCTTTATGCTCCTACATCTCCCACAGTAGCTCCTCTCTTCGGGGACCCAATGCGTCCCTGCATTGGAGCTCCCCGAGGATTGACAGCCCATATGGGTGCCCCACTCTTGAATCCTTAGCACTCCAGATAACCCCTCCAACTGGGGTGGAGGAGTCCCCTAACTCCCCCTGACCTGTAGCTTAACATGCACCTTGCGCTGTTCTTCCTCAAGTTCCTCCAAACGCTGGTGCTGGAACCCTTCTACCGGCACCACTGCAGGGGTGTTTTTCCTCTAGTTTTCTCCCGTCCCCTGTGGGTGTCAGCACACTGGGAGGGCCAATGAGACAAGGGTATGGTGAGATGTGTCTTTGTTCTGGCTCTCTGCTGACGTCCGTCGCTCCCAACATGTCTTTCTGCCTCCTTCTGCACCTTCCACCTGAGTTCCCCCAGGTGGTGGTGGTGTTGCAGTGAGATCTGCAGTCCTCCCCATCCAGAGAAGGAGAGCAGCTATTGGGCACTCGATCCTTCGCTGATGCCTGGCGGCCCATGCTTGTTCCTGAACATGAGTTGCCAGTGTAGCGTGAGGTAAGGTGTCCATCACCTCAGTGCCACCAGGCCGGCTAGGGAGGGAGTTTTAAGTGTCCTTTGGACGTTTTCCTCTTGGGGAGGGGATGGTCCTCAGTCACTGTTAGACAGCTCTTGGTGGTGGTTTGTGCTTAGTGTTCTTGGCGGTGTGCAGCGTGGACACATCACTGAATGCCCCCGCTCCAGAACACTTCTATGACCAGATTGATACATGAGAGGTGGATGGGTTGAGGGAAGGAAATGGAAAATACCTACTTAACTGACTGGATTACAGCAGCCAGTCTCCCCACTTGCCACACAGCCTGGAAGTGTCCGAGCCGATCCCCGCTGTGCCTAGTGTTGAAGGAACACCTTGGGCAAAATCTCCCCTCCCAGTACCCCCTCCCCGAGGGGGCCCCACTTAGGGATATGTGGGGTCAGCCGGGGTCATAGTCAGGGGACAGCAAGAATGGCAACAAGGGCAGTTGGCAGGCTGGGGTAAGTCCTAGGCAGCCTGAAGGAGTGGCCAGCCAAGGGAATGGGGGAACATAAATAAATAACACACAAAAAAAGAAAAAGGTTCCTTTTTTTTTTTTGATTGGATCAAATTCTATTTTTCATTCCAGACCTCTATTCAAAACCTCAGAACTTGAAATTGTAAAATTAAATAACTTTGGAACGGATTAATATTTTTTCACCAAATCACTGAAAGGCACTATTGTGGGCCAGTCACTTTGTACCCTGAAAATTGCAGACCAAAATTCCAATCTGTCTGTGCACAAGGCGTGAACAAAAAAAAAAAAAACAATAAAAAAGTGTTTTTTTAAGTTTTTTCACTGTCTGGATCTTGTATTCTGCACATCTGACCAGAATGCAATTTGCCAGGTCAAGAGATCTACCCAAGACTGTGCTTGCAAAATCTCATGTAAATCCATTGAACAGTTGTGAAGATATTAAAGTACAAAATCTGAGGTTTAACATAGAAACCCCTGCTCAACCCTAAATATAGTGGCGCTACTGCATCACTATAGGTGGGCTGGCTCAAAATATGTAATTTATCTGCACGTGTGAGAGAGAAGAGTCATAACTCATGAGTAACAGAGCCTTGAGTGAGATATGAAAGTCCGACCCACTCACAATTGATGATAAATTGCCTATTTTGAGTCAGGCTGTTGTATATTTGGTATATACAACATTAGTTTACAGGTTATAGCTTTTAAAGCTGACAACAGCAGTTTACAAGTTGCAGCTTTTAAATCTGCAACTTGCTTGAAGACTATGCTGTGCTGTAACACCTTAAAAAATCCTGATACAGAGAATTTTAAAGCTTTGCTGGTTTACTTTTTTGGGCCAGGATGGCTCCCCTCTAGCCCTACCCCTGGACCCTGTCAACATTCCCAGGGGCAGACCCTCCCTTGTGTTCCTCCCTGGCTTACTCCCCAGGGCAGGCCTCCAGGGCCACCCCTCTTACCCCATCAAATGCCATATCTGGTGTCTGGGGAGGTGACACGGGTTGGCTGTGTGGAATTGTGGCGAGGTGGGCGGCATTATGCTGGTCTGGGATTTTTTCAGTGTGTTGTGGGAGAGGCATGACATGCAATGACTCTGGGGTATAAGAATGCCATGCATTTTTCATGCCTCTCAGGTGCAGTGAGTGCATAATATCAAACCCCCAGCCTCTGCTAGGAGTCATGCAGGTACCGGCAACATCCTCCCCCCCCAGAGGAGGACAGTAGTCTGTAGGATGCTCGATCCTCCTTCCCCCAGGCTGGCCCTCTAATGCTCAAGCTTGCTTCTGAACCCTGGCCATGAGGTAGAGTTACCGCTGTGTTGGTGGGCTGGCTTGAATTTTCAGGCTTAAGTACAGGTTCGATATGGTAATTAAAAAAAAAAAAAAAATTTATGTGAAACCCAAAATCGTATCCTTTGGGTTGAAGTACAAAATGATGTTTCCCTTTGTGAGGGAGTGGCAAGGTCTCGTTTAGGATCTTCTGCTATTTCTCTTTAATTGGAGCTAGCGTCAGTACATTTTCTGCAGAAAATAAGTTTCTTTTTTAGCTGGTCTGTGTGCTATCCACGTTTGTTTCCTGAAAGGAGGGACATTTACAAGAAATGCTGGTATCGACAGTCAGCCCATGTGCTTCTGTCAGGATGAATGTTTGTTGCCTGTGCTGCAGAGGTCTGCGAGAGAAGCCTGTTACTAAATGATAAAGAAAAGAAAAACAGGTGAGAGCGCTGTTTATTTTTTTTTCTACATGTGTGTTGAAGTATGGGAGGTGTGCAGATGTTATTAAAATAATGTCAACTGTGGCCGGCCCGGTGGCACTGAGGGTTGAGGCACTGGACACCACACCTTGCGCCACACAGGGACCTGGGTGCGGAAGTGATCTTGGATTGCTGGGGGTTGGCAGGGAAGGGAAAGGATCACGTAGCCACTGGACTGCTGTCCTCTCCTGGGGAGGGCAGGATGGTCATCCAGTTTCTTGGCTGCCTTCTGGTGGCGGTTGGGCAGCAGCACTAGGAGTCAGGGAGGCAAAAGAACATGGTGATGTGGCATGTGCATGCTTATGACCATGAAGGGAAGGGACGGAAAATGAAAAAGGGGCATCTGTCAGCTCCGTGAACCCTGCCTGCCAACTAGAGTCCTTCTCCGCTGCCGGATCGCTGGAAGCCCCAAACTCAACTGGATGCTCTGGGTGGGGAGATGGCCCACCACAGGGGGGGGGACCGTGGGGGTACTGAGGCTCAACAGTATTGGGGGGGCAGTGTATGGACTCAGGTGGCAGGCAGGGGTGATAGCTGCCTGCGGATGCCAAGTAGGAGGAAACCAGAAGATGAAAAAATAATAATGTAAACTGCAAGTGCGTGGTGATAGTTGTTTTCTGTACAAACATGGACGACATACTTTTTTGTTCTCAAACAGCTGAGTGGGGGCATGGTGGGGTGATTGACAGGTTGACTAGGCAATAATTCAAAAGTCTATTGCTCTGTCCAGTGAACTATTGGCTATTTTTGATTTGAAACTGGTCAATAATTCAGAAACCTTCAATATAATGTGACTGACTCTGGATGAACCAGAGACCAGGATTATTTTTAAGATTCTACTTATTCATCTGTCTGTCTGTCTAACTATCTAGATTTCTGTATATTATAGGGTTGAGTAAGCACTTTAATGTTAAATCCAGATTTTTACACCTTAATAACTGTCCCTGTTCAACCAATTTGCCGATTTGAAACTGGTCAGTAGTTCAGAAATCTTCAATGTCATGTGACTGACTCCGGACAAATCAGAGACAAGAATTTTTCTTTATCTATCTATCTATCTATCTATCTATCTATCTATCTATCTATCTTTATTATAAGGTTGAGTAAGCACTTTAATATTAAACCCCAAATTAGCACATTAATATTTCTGTCCCCATTACACCAATTTGCCAAAAATGTGATAGCCATTGAGTCTGGACCTGGGTCTCTGGAACCTGAAAATTTAGCATCAATCAGTTTGGGGGGGGTGCAAAGTTGCAGAGGTGCAACAACGCTAAGATTCACCCAAATTAAGACTTTTTTTGCTCACCTATAACTAAAACACACATTTTTTTTAAACTTGAAATGTGCAGGTTCAATAGACTCTGAACTAAGGTACATGCTATTGCAAATGGCAAATGTTTGACTTATATAGTTTTTGAAATATTAATTCAAAACAGTACTGCTTCTGAGCTGGATTTTTGCGTTAGTTTAATCAAAAGTGATTTCCTTCGCACTGGTTTTGGCTAACAAAAGTATTGTGAAAGGAATAATGTTCAGTCATCTTACAAATGGCTCCCGCTGTCTTTAGAACACCCCCTCTCCGTGCCCACAATTCTGGTGTCCTGGGTTCAGGAATGAGCCCAGGTCATCAGAAGGCCTGCCGGGGGGAGGTGTTCGAGCATCCACTCGGATGCTGTCCACCTCAGAGAGGGAGGGTGACTGGCTGCTGGTGCACTGCCACCACCTGT
The DNA here is from genome assembly GCA_016271365.2 of Neoceratodus forsteri. NCBI lineage: Eukaryota > Metazoa > Chordata > Ceratodontiformes > Ceratodontidae > Neoceratodus > Neoceratodus forsteri. The sequence goes on from JADMNL010000022.1 coordinate 497,040,619, forward strand.
GTAACCACAGGTGGAGGTACAACTGGCACCGTTGGACCAGGGTGGGAGGACTCCAGAGAATTTCTAGTGCATGTTCACATTTCCACGTGTGTGCCACCCTGGGTGGGGGAGAAAACCAGAAATGTCTGACTGCAGGAGGACAATGTCAACATCACGTCGCAAACCCTGCACCACCGACCATGGCCATCACTCCCAACCGTACTCACTGAGCCTCTGCTGGGGTAAGGGGGAGTCTTTCAGGAAATATAAGGGAATGCAGCGGGATGAAGGCAGGGAGGCATACCAAACTTCCTTAAGGGAAGGCAGTAATGCAGGCAAAGGCCCAAACCAAGGAAACACTAGCATGAACAATAAAAGAAGGGGACAAGACTTTCTATAGATACATTAGTGAAAGGAGAAAGTCCAGAGGGGATTATTGCTAGGATCAAAAGGGATAAGGGGGAGTGTGTGGAGGAAGTGCAAGGAAAAGCATCTATTCTAAATAGATACAGTACTTCTGTTCAGTATTTACTGAGGAGAAGGTAGGTCAGGGCCCCCAGCTCAGCACCATGGACACAGGGGGGAGAGAGGTGTGCACTAGTCCCTTCACAAATCAAAGGGTAATACAAGAACTCACAAAGATCAGGGTGGACAAGGCAATGGGACCTGATGGCATAAATCCCAGGGTACTAAAGGAGCTAAGGGTGGAACTAGCAGAGCCATTATCAGAACTGTTTAGTGAGTCTCTGAGTACAGGAGAGGTCCCAGAAGACTGGAGAAGGGCTCATGTGATCACGCTCCACAAGAGTGGTAGCAGGGAGGAGGCAGGGAACTACAGACCAGTCAGTCTTACATCAGTAGTGGGTAAGATTATGGAGGCACTCCTTAAGGAAAGGATAGTGCAACACCTGGAATCCATAGCAGCACAGCATCCAAGACAGCATGGGTTTACAACAGGAAGATCCTGTCAAACTAATCTCATAGATTTCTTTGACTGGGTAACCAGAGTGGTGGACCAAGGGGGAGCATTTGATGTCGCCTACCTTGACTTCAGCAAAGCTTTCGATACTGTTCCACATAGAAGATTGACTAATGAGTTGGGTAGGCTTGGGGTGGATCAGAAGTTGGTCAACTGGGTGGCAAACTGGTTGGCGGGCAGAAAACAGAGTGGTGGTAAACGGTATACAGCCAGAAGAGATGCAAGTCACAAGTGGGGTATCTCAGAGATCCATCCTGTGGCCAGTCCTCTTCTTTTTTTTATACTTTCTTTATTCAGTTTATTGATTGCACATTTCCAGTATATTCTTATACATAATTTACACACTTACAGGTTTAACAACTTATTTCTACTCTGTAAAATGAATCTTTATGTGAACATATTTTGTTGATCTTAACAAATATGTACAGATCTTAAGCCTTTATAATATAGGAACATACCATGTATTCCACTAAGTATATGTTAACTAATTAAATTAATACCAGGATTACAATTAGAGTGAAGACAGAAATTGGGTTTTAAAAGAGCAGACCTTGTGTGTGTTATAAACATAGTCAATTACTCAGTATGATTATGAAAGAAGAACATTTCCATTTTCTATTTCATTTCCTCTCTATCAAGTGTAAGAGTTTTCAGGGGGGAGGATGACCTCATCATGATTGACAATTCGCCTATAATTTCTTTTCCTTTCTTGTCACAACTACAACTTCAAAAAAAAAAGGGGGGGAGGAAACCTCAATATTGATTTACGAGATCTGTTCTTGATTTAGTTCCCATCTAGTCCATCTTGTTGTGTATATTTCCATTCTATTGTTAAGTGCATAAGATAGTTGTTCGTTATGTTGTATGTTCTGTATTAAGGATTTCCATTCCCCTATAGTTGGTGGGGTTGTTTGGAGCCATTTTTTAGTAATTGTTTTGTATGTTGCCCCCCAATAAGATAGCCCACAAGTATAGGGTATGTTTGTCCATCATGCCGGCTGGGGGAATACCTAACAATAAGTTAATCTCTGTTACTTGTAGATGGTTACCTAAAATTCTTTCTATGTGACCCATGACCAGGGACCAAAAGGTAGTTATTAACGGGCAATCATAAAATATATGTTTATGTGTAGCCCTAGTCTCTCCACATAGCCTCCAACAACTTTCGGGTATCCCCGGGTTTCTTCGAGCTAGTGTTGTGGGTACTAAAAAAAAATCTTGATCTAATCTTCCATACAAATTCCCTCCACATTGGAGAGGAAGTAGTAGACCACGTATTTCTCCATATTTTAGGCCAATCTTTAACACTAATTGCTTGTTTGAATTCTTTTTCCCAACTTGCCTTGACTGGATCCATGGAGTGTTTATGTATCAGGATTAAGAACTTATAAATTATCGAAATGGCCTTCTCTCCAGCGGGAGAGGACCAAATCTGCAGAAACGGGGTCTGGTCCTCATATAGTTGTGACTCTCTCCCCTTTACTCTAAGTTGAGTCTTGGTGTAATCCCTCATTTGGTAGAAAAATATCCTATCTTTTTCCGTCCAGGCAAATCTCTCTCGGTCCTCCTCAAAAGTTATAGGGACATCTCCTTTTAGTATTTGCCAAGGAGCTACTATACCCTTTCTCATCTGAGAGCTATACCAAGATCCAACCTCAGGGGAACCAAATTGTTTCTTTGTTATAAACCACTGATATTTCCAGAAATGGACTTGTATCTGTTTATTTTTGGTACCTCTCCTCCAGCCTTCCAGTATCATGGAAGTAGCTTTCGAGGTGCTCTGCAGGATTTGTTGCAACAAGGGGGTGGAGAATAGTGATGCAGTAAGGGGAGAGGATTGCTCCCTAGCTAAGTCTATCTGCTTCCAAGCTGCCTGATATGTATAGGTTCCCCAAAGCAGCGCCAGTCGCATTTGGGCAGCAGCCCAGTAGTCCGGTAAAGAAGGGAATGATATTCCTCCCATTATTTTAGGAAAGAAGAGTTTCCTAAAATTAAGATGAGGTTTCTTATGATTCCATTGATAGGTCACGAATGCTTTTTGCCATGAAAATATTTCTTTCGAATTAACAATACAAGGTACGCACTGAAAGAGATATAATAGACGGGGCAGTGCATTCATCTTCAAGGCCATTGTGCGAGTATAGAAGGAAGAAGGGAAAAGATCCCATCTCCTCATGTCGTTCTGTAATGTTTCTATCAAGGGGATATAGTTTTGTTTATACAATTTGGATAGATCTATCGGGATTTGTATTCCTAGGTGCTTCAGGGAAGAGCCATCCCATTTAATTGGGAATTTATCTCGCAATCCGAGTGAGGGTTCATAATTAACCTTAAGGGCCTCAGTCTTATTAATATTTATAGTGTAACCTGATACCGATGCGAAAACTTGGATTTTCTGTATGACCGCTGGTAGTGAGAGTTCCGGGTTAGTTAAATATAATAGTAGGTCGTCCGCAAACAACGCCAGCTTATGTTCCACTGTAGAAAAAATTATGCCTTCGACATCTGGGGACTGTCTTATATATTGCGCTTAGGGGCTCAACATAGTAGGCAAATAAAGGTGGGACAAGGCAGCCTTTGCCTGGTTCCCTGAAAAGGGAGAATCGTTCAGTTAGGTGCCCATTTACGCGGATATATCCACCAGGATTTTTATAAAATCTGAATATTGTTTCTATAAACTGGTCTGGGAATCCAAACCGGGAGAGGACCTCCCTTAGAAATCTCCATGATACCATGTCAAATGCTTTTTCTGCGTCCAATCCTAAAAAAAGGGTTGGTTTATTCTGGGTTTGTGAGTGTTCCATTAGGTAGACTGTGCGTCTTACATTATCTTGGGCCTGATGTCCCGGGATGAATCCACATTGGTCTATATGTATTTTACTAGGGGAAAATTGTGTTAGCCTCTTGGCCAAAATAGATGTTAAGATTTTGTAGTCCATGTTTAGTATGGATATAGGTCTGTATGACGCACAATAGGTGAGATCCTTTCCCGGCTTTGGAATGACTGAAAGAATAGCCTAGTTCCACGAGGGAGGTGTATCTCCCTCTTCGGTTGTGACATGCGTGTAAACTCTGCTAAGTAGGGGGTTTAAAATTTTAGAAAATGTTTTGTAAAACTCCCTTGGGAGTCCATCAGATCCCGGACATTTCCCTGTTTTTAAGCCTCCTATTGCAGATTCAATTTCTTTCGGTGATATCGGGATAGTCAATTGGGAGCTTTGCTGTTTTGTAAGAGTCAGAAGGTCTAATGTATTTAAAAAATTTCTTATTTCCTGTATTGATGAGGAATCTTTGAATTTATATAGCTTTGAGTAGTAATTTAGGAAAGCTTCGGCTATTCACTTTGTTGTATTGTGAATATTACCTGTTTGTGGTTGCCTAATTTTCATTATGTTTGACTTTGTTTTTTGTATTCTCAACCTACATGCTATTAATCTGAGAGATCTAGGACCTCCATCGTAATAACTGTGCCTTAAGAACATCAGTTTCTGCTCAATCGAGTAATCTAAAATTTTATTAAGTTCACTCTTTAATTGGGTCAGCTCTTTACTTCTAGCTTTGGTCTTTTTGGTAGTCTGTAATTCCTCTATTTCTTTTATCTGGTTTTCAAGCGCTATTCGTCTGGCCTCTCTAAGTTTTTTCTTGCTCGCTGAAATACTAATCAATTTACCCCTTGTAATTGCCTTAATGGTATCCCAGAGAATTGATACTGATATATCTGATGTATCATTTTGCTCTAAAGCTTGAGTTATAGTATCCTCAATAACTTCCTGGACCTGTTTATCTCTTAAAAGGGAGAGGTTCAATATCCAAAAAGTTACTTTTCTCATCACTTGTGGACAAAACTGACAAAAGATCGGGGCGTGGTCAGATAATACAAAATCTCCTGACCAAATCTTTACTACGTCTCCCATTTGCTCTTTTGGGGCTATAAGAAAGTCTATACAGGAGTAGACATCGTGTGCCTGAGAGTAATAGGTATGTCTGGGGGCAGTGCCATGAAGATATCTCCAAATATCCTGTAAACTTAGTTCTTGCAGTAGTTTCTTAATTTGACCTGTAATTTTCTTCCTTTTCCCTTGGTTTTGTAATATAGATTGATTTTCCATTATGTTCAAGTTTAGGTCCCCTCCACAAATCATCTGACCTTCGGCCCATTACATTAATTTCAGAAAAAAAAATCTATAAACCTCATATCCAGAAGCAGGAGGAATGTAAATGGATGCCAAGGTTATTAATTGACCATCTAACCAACCTTTGACCATGGCGTATTTCCCTTCCTTATCAACTATTTTGTCTTTAATTTCAAATTGTGTTCCCTGTTTAATTAGTATTGCTGTTCCCCTTCTTCTACCCCCCTTATATGAGGAGGCCACGACGTGTGAGAAACCCAACATTTCAAATTTTTTGTGCTCTGACTGGGAGAGGTGCGTTTCTTGCATTAAAACAATATTTGCCCCAGCCCTTTTCATACTCTGAACAATTTTACTTCTTTTAATTGGATTGGTAATTCCATGCACATTATATGTGCAAATAGTGTATGGTGCCCCTTTAGTCATGGTTATGTTTTATTTTCTCATTTTTCACCCAAATATCTGGTTTGATTTCCAAAACGTCACGGCCCCTCCTCCTTTCCTCCATCACCCAGATCTGTTTACCCAATTTACTTTCTGTCTGCTTCAAACATCCTGGTAAATAATTTAAAAAAATGACAGTAGCCAACATGGCTTGACATAACTCTTGAACAAACATCAAACAATGCTTCCTAGGCAGAGGGCTATAACCCTGGTTAGCCCTTTTGTTCATACTCTATGGTGAGATGAACGAGGAGGATTACTAGTGCTTCCGTTACCGGAAGACCTCCCACTGAGCCTCAGATAGTACTGTGCTCTTGGTTTGGTAGGCGGAGATAAATATCTCCTCCCAGAACTGGCGGAGGAAAGTGCGGGAAGAATTAGGGTTTAAATATACCTCATAACCACCCCCCCAGTCCGCCAATCCAAAGCATGCCCAAGCCTCAGAACCTCAGTCGAGCTTAGTGGTATTGGCCATTGAAATTACTCCAATTATTGTGGAGTCACCCTCCCACAGTAGAGCAATCACTGTTCGTTGCTCAGTTTGATTCTCCAGCTCTATATTCATCTTATTTACTTTCCCAGGCTTAATTATTTAAGTGGGGTATTGCTCTGAATTTGTGGGGTGAGGGGAGCCCTCTTTCTCCAGGTAATCACTTATTGTTATTTTAGTGGGTTAAGTTGGATGGTGCTTAGTCTAGTCCCAGCCCTCTTGGTGACAGATGACCACAAGCCAGGAAGTAGAAGCAAAAGACTCCTTCAGGAACACTTAAGGTTCCGATAGAAAGCTAGTTACCTCTAAGTGCACATTTACCCCTACCTTAGCCCGTGGAGCGCTGTCTAGACCCATAAAACCATTTATATAACCTTTTTCGTTATAGGATTTAAGCCTCTGGGATCAGTCTTATCATTTTGACATATCTTTTTGTCGAGCCCCCCACAGTCACTTCTTAAAAGTTTGTGCCGCTTGTATTTGGACTTATCTGTTGTTAGTCCTTTTGTCACCAGCGAGAGGGATCCGAAGAGACCATGCCAGTGAACAGCTCAGATCGCTAAAGCCTGTAAACTGAGTCAAGTAGGCTTATCCATCTTGCTTCTGTTCTTCTCGAGCATAACTTGCAGTCTGTGTGATGCTTCTCCATGCAGCGGTAATTTAGAGCCCATCTTCTTCCTGTTTTGAGTGCGCTGCCAAAATGGGTCACTCGTCCCGCTGCTTTGGTTCCGGGCTTCCCCTATCTGTATTTTCCTCTCTCTTAAGGCTTCTGTTGCTTCCTCCACCATTGAATACATTTTCGTTCCGTCCTCCCAAAAAATCCGGAGCCTGGCTGGATATGGTGTGTGAAAACGAATCGCTTTCTCGCGCAAGGATCTAAGGATTGGGAGGTATTTCAATCTTTGTTGTTGTATTTCTTGTGGGTAGTCGTGGTCCATGAATATTCTATGTGAGAGATATTTGATTTCCTTTTTAGCCCAGGCTCGTCGTAATATCTCTTCCTTATCTCCAAATGAGCTCAATTTGAATACTATAGAGCGAGGTCTGGCATTTGAATCAGAGGGTTTATTTTGAAGTGATCTGTGAGCTCTCTCTATATGAAATGTGAAGGTGTTTGGTAAGTCCAGTATATCTTTGAGTAAGTTTTCCAAGAATGCGGTCATGGGGGTAGTTTCCATACCCTCTGGCAAGCCATACAGACGGAGATTATCTTGCCGGGAGCGGCCTTCCAGGTCCAGACACTTGGCCCTCAGTTCCTCCGATTGTTGTACCAAGGCCTGCATAATCTCGGCAATTTGAGTGGTGCTCTCTTCATTCCGAGTTACCCGTTCTTCTATTATACTTATACGGGACTCAAACGTGGACAGTTGTTTTCGGACAGCTTTAAACTCCTGTTTGTTTTCCGTTCTAGAGTCTCAAATTTCCTTTAATAGAGTTTCGAATCTTGCCCGGGAGAGTTGTTCTAATTCTCCATCAGTGTCATAGCTGGCCGCGTGGGAGCTCGCTGGGGAAGGAGATCTGCTTGGGGGATTCTCCTGTAATCGGGTGCCATCCATGCTCTTTTCTTTGCCTTTTGATCGGTTTCTACCTCTGTAGGCCTGCAGATGCCTCCCTCCTGTGTTTTTGGACATCTTCGAATGTATTTTATGAAGTTTTGGAGGTTGGATCAGCGGACTTAGTGGGGAGCCTCAAACCCTAAGCTCCTTTCAGCTCCGTGACGTCACCGGAAGCTGTGGCCAGTCCTCTTCAATATCTTCATCAGTGACATTGCAGATGGACTGGAGGGTAAGGTTTGTCTGTTTGTAGATGACACCAAGATCTGCAACAGAGTAGATGATCTAGATGGGGTGAGCAGAATGAGAAGAGATCTGGATGAACTGCAAAATGGTTGGAAGAGTGGCAAATGGGGTTTCACATAAAGAAGTGCAAGATCATGCACATAGGGAAGAGAAACCCTGAAGCCACCTATAAGTTGGGAGAGGAGTTGCTAGCAATCACAAGAGAAGAAAAAGACTTGGGCATCATCATCACAGATGACCTGAAATCATCCAAGCAGACCACTAAAGCAGTAGGTAAGGCTAGAGGGATGTTGGGGTGTATTAGTAGGAGTATCACAAGTCGTAAGAGGGAGGTAATAATCCCTCTTTACAAGACACTGGTTAGGCCCCATCTGGAGTACTGCGTGCAGTACTGAAGGCCAAACCTGCACAAGGATATTAACAAAATGGAGGCAGTCAAGAGAAGGGCAACCGAAATGGTGCAGGGACTGCATCAGAAAACATATGAGGACAGATTAACGGAGCTCAATATGTATACCCTAGAGCAAAGGAGGGAGAAGTTGATATGATCAAAACATTCAAACATTTTAAGGGCATTAACAAGGTGAAAGCGCCTAACATGTGTCAATATAAGAAAAATAGCAGGACAAGAGAACACAGCATGAGATTAGAGGGAGGCCGATTAAGGGGTAATGTAAAGAAGTTCTTTTTCACAGAAAGGGTGGTGGATGCATGGAACAGCCTACCTCAGGAAGTGGTGGATATGAATACAGTGCAGGGCTTCAAACAGGCATGGGATAGGCATAAGGGAGCAATACAGATGAGTATGAATAGATAGGCCATTGACAGAGTAAAGGCCTGTGGCACATTCATAAGGTAGAAATAATGGGCAGACTGGATGGGCCTTGCTGTCCTTATCTGCCATCAACTTCTATGTTTCTATGTTCCTCAGTGGCCCTGCCCTGGGAGGGTAAGCCAGGGTGCCTAGGGAGTTAGATGTAAATCCTGGAAAGTGGATGACAGGACTGGATGCAGGGGTTGGACCGATGGAGGCCAGTCGGCCATAGGAGAATAAAGCACACTAATTCAAAAAAGAACACCCCCTCCCTCCTGACCTCTTATGTAAAATGGCCAGCGGGTGCCCAGTCCCACTGACCAATACTCCTGTCCCACACCATGTCTTATAGCATTTCAAATGGCCGGCAGGTACCCAGTCCCACCAGCCAATATCCACTGTCCCTGTCAACACTTCCTACAGCGCCCAAACAGTAAAACCCAGTGCTGCTATACTTCTCTCGTTTACATGTAAAATGGTAAACTGGCAGTAGTTTTAATTCATTCCCCCTACCAGTAGCCCCCCTTCCTTCTGACCATGCTTTTACTAAAGTATACTGGTAGCATGTGCTGATTCAAGGCATAAGTAATATTCTTTGCCCCATTCCCCAATGGTTCGGCACCAGGGAACCCAACCCCTGGTGCAGTCAACAGTGTTGTCCCCCCGTGCCAATATGCCCTGCTCAAATTGTGTTTTCACACTTCTGCCACAGAATGACATTTCAGCCACTATTTCATAAGGGGGGAGGGGTCATATAAAACACTATGTTGAAAATTATGGGTCAAAATGTAACAAAAAAAGTTACAAAAAAACATTGTGTTCAGGGCCAGTCATTGCCCCAGTGGATAGTACGTTATGATCCCATGCCAGTCAGCTGAGTTTGGGGATAAATTTAGTGAGCCAGCTGGATGAACCCAGGCTGGGGGATAGCACAGCCATGTGGCACCACTCCCAACCGGGAGAGTGATGGTAAATTGTTGACTGCATGAGTAACAAGTAACCATATAGTGAAGAGAGGACTTCACTTGGCGTACTGCTCAGGGGGCCCCACACATCTGCATCCATAGCTGCATGGCAGTCCTGTGCTTCTACAGCCAGTTGAACTTTTGGCCCTGAGCTTGTGCATCTGTACCCCCATGGGCACTGTACTTCCACAGCTCCCAGACAGCATCACGGATTCTTTGCATGCATAGCCACATTTCTGTGGGTTGATGGACTCTTCCCTTGGTGCAGGGGCTGGAGGGCCCTGGACCTGAAGGGACTTGCGTGAATGTGGATACAATCCTGCTGTCACAAAAAGAAAGGAAATTAATTGCAAAAATCTATGTTAATGCTCTCCTTATTGTTGAAGAATTCAAAGCAGACAAAGTAAGGAAATGAAAAACATTAGGGTTTGGAGTCTTGGAGAATCAGTGGTACAGAGTTCCTTGGGATTGTCAACCCTGATGACCAACTCTGCCCCTGAGCAAAGAAGTATAGTCTCTGAAAACTATGAATGATTGTGTTGGTTACATGTGGTGGGACATACTTCTCTGCCTCCAAAGAGTATATGCCTATGAGGCACTGGCTTGGAGTGGTACCTTAAGCTTCAGATAGGAGGTAGGGGGAGGGGGTGTCCCTACTTCTTTAACCCTAATGAGTGCATTACGTAGTTTTTTTGCTATCTCCCTCTCTCTCTCAAAAAGCTCCATTAATGCATCAGTTAGGCTTCCCATTACAGCGACAAAAGTATGGAAATTCAGTGTTAGGGTTCCCAATCCTACCACCCCAGCACCCTTCACACACCAACAGGTGTTGGAGTGTGCCATGGTGTCATTGGGCCTAACTCTCACCCCATTCTATGTATAAGGGCTGAGATAGGTACAGTATAGAGAATGGGGTGAGAATTAGGCCCGGCACTCAAGGCACACCCTGGACGCCTGCTGTGTGGTGGAGGTGGGGGGTGGTGGTAGGGTTGGGAACCCTAACACCAAATTTCCATACTTTTGTTGCTGTAATAGGAACCCTAACTGATGCATTAATGAAGTTTTTTTGCAATGAATTTCCTTTCTTTTTGAGATAGTATAATAGTATCCTTAATTTACTGTGGGACCACCCTGCGTTCCAGTCCCTCCATAGATGCACATATGTATGTAGGTATGGAAGTGCAGGACCCTCTGGGCCCTGTGTTTCCATGTGGCAAACATCTTATTACCCCACCTCATGTACCCTGGTACTGAGGACTTGTGAAAGGCAAGGCAAAATGTAATTATGTGCAACTGCAGCATCATTCTGCGCCACAGCTGCAAAAACACATTTCAGGCAGGATGTGAAAAATGACAGCTGTACTGTTCATGAGGTGCTGTGGAAAAATGGCTATGTTGAAAATTTGGTGGCAGACTATTGAAAAATGCAAAGTTATGCGTGTGCGGAGAATAAATTCAACGGATGCACGTAACGGGAATTTTTTCACCAGATTTTCAACATGACCTTTTTGGAACCACATTTCATGAACACTGGCACTGCCATTTTGTTCATCAGTCCCAAAAGGTGATTTCCCACAGCGACTGCAATTCTGCACCACAGGTGTGAAAACATGTTTCAGGCAGGATGTGAAAAATGACAGCTATACTGTTCATGAGGTGGTGTGAAAAAATGGCAATGTTAAACATTTTGAGTGAAAATATTAAACATTGCTAAAGTTACCAGTGTGCATAGAAAAATGTCAACAACCATGCATAACTCGGGCATTTTGTGGTATTTTTACACCAAATTTTCAACATGGGCTTTTTAGGACCCCACCTCATGAACACTTGCACTGTAATTTTGTTACTTGGTCCCAAAAGGTGATTTTGCACAGCAACTGCGTAATCACCTTATGGGTCTGATTAACGAAACGACAGTGACATTGTTTATGAGGTGGGGTTCCAGGAAGCCCGTGTTGAAACTTTAGTGAAAAAATACCAAAAAATGGCTGAGATATCAACATAACTTCAAAACACCTTTGACAGCCATTATATGACACTTACCTTGATTCTTCAGTTCATGGTTTGACTTTGAAGAGTGCAGACATGTTTTGGTCCACAGAAGACAATCTCCAGTGGAAAGTATAGGGCAGCTGGCCCAGTGGCATGGAGGGCCTTACCTCCTGCCACACTGGTGACCCGTGTTTGCGGTGCAAGCGGGTCACTGGGGGTCAGCCGGGGAGGGATAGGATCGAGCATCTGGAGGACAGCTCTCCTCTCCCGGGAAGGGGTGGAATCGGAGACCGATGCATGCCTTGCCCCTAGCAGCAGCTGAAGGCTGGCACACTGGCTCTAATACAGGGGGTGGAGATTGGGCAGATGCCTGGTGTGCCACGTGTGGAAGCATATGCGGCTTGGCCATTGACGTCATTGCACGCCATGGCTCCACGCTCAGGGAGGGGAGAAAACGGAAGCAAAAATTCCACTGACTGGCGGGATGATGCCAGTCCTCTGCAGGTGCTGCACCCAGCCAGCTGGCTTCTCAATGCCAGAGGTAAGTACCAGTGGATTCCAGGGTGACGGGGCTGGGAGGGGTGGTGGAAGAGGGCTGGTCAATGTTGGGAAGAAATAAAGAAGGAAAAAAAAAGAAAGTATAGGGCAAGGTGGGGTGTGAGGTGGTGGGTTGCTCAGTGGGAGGATTGGGATGGCGATGGAGAGATGATGAGGGGCCATTTTCTTTTTTATAGGATTAACAAAAAAAAGACATTGGGGACAATTTTCTTTTTTTTAACAGGGTAAAAATCTTTATTTCGGTATACTGGGAGTGGGCTCCCCAGTATGCCATACTACTGGGGGGGAGTAAATGCCGACATGGGGATTGGGCACCCTGATGTTGGCAAACAATAATTACAGCAGACTGGGGTGGGCATCTTGGTGTCAGAAATAAACAGTAAAAAAAATAAGGATTTCAGGACACTGGGAATGAGTTCCCTAGTGTCCCATGCTACGGGCGGGGGGCAGGGGAGAAAATGCCAACATGGGGATTGGGCACCCTGATGTTGGCAAAACATTTTTATTATTAAAACTACCTCGGCCCCCTTGGAGGCAGTAAAAGGACAAAACCTCCTTTTATTAGGTAAACACCAATTTTGTTTGGCAAAGTTTTTTTTTTTTTTTCACAGGAGCTGATGTTTATTTTACACTGAGGTAGTACCACAAACTTGTGGCAGTTTTCATGAAAAGTGCTGCAAATGTGTGACAGTTCTCACGCAACAGTGCCATTAGTTGCACAAAAACTGCCACAATTTGCGATAGTTTCACAAAAGTAGTGCCACAAATTTGTGACACTACCAACAGCTAAATGCAAAAAACATATTTCCGGCCACTATTTAAAAAAATAAATAAATAATGCCAGAATTGTGTTCCTCGGGCCCCGATTAGGTAAATACAACTGTTGGTGTTTACCAAGGGGCAGTATATTTTGAATTACAGCATTTTTTCCCCGTCGCTAAGTGGAAACAGGATGGTGGCAAAATGGCAATAACTTTTCAATTTGAAGCAGCAGAAAGTGGTTTCGCGAAAGCAAAAAGTGCTTTCGATGCATACATATATTTTCCCCCATAGGCTATAATGGGAAACTTCAAAATTTTTAACTTTTGAATGGGTTAATATTTTTTCATCAAAACTTCAAAAGGCACATCTGCAGCTCAGACCCCGTATACCCTAACAATTTCAGACCAGACCCCAAAGCTGTTTTGGAGATGTGGCCAAAGAATTTGCACCTAAATGGTAATTTTCACATTTTTTGGCACACCGTAGGTCCACAACTGCACCACTGACCGGACCAAAAGTTACCAGATCTGGAGATCTATGGCACCAGACAGCACATGAAAAATTTCAGACACATTGTTCTTACAGTTAGAAAGTTATTAAAGTGCAAAATATTTGGTTTAACATAGACGCGGCCAGCAACCCTAAGTATACTGGCATGACTGTGCCAGCGTTATATATCTATATATGTATATGTATATATATATATGTGTGTGTATGTGAGTATGGTATACAAGAACATACACCCATCAAGGGTGTTAACTCAAGTCATAAAGCCACAAGCCCAAAAGGTGACTGGCTCTATGATCTGCTTAGTCCCCTTGATTTATTTACGAGTATACCACTCTTACACTACTTTTAATTTATGTAATACATTTAGATGATAACTATTAGTTTTGATCACAACTGTATATGTAGGAAAATGGTATACAGGGAAATTACTGGCAACCACTTCTATGGGGAAAAGCCCCATCCATGTAATATACATTATAGTGGCGTGGCAGTGCCACATACAGTAGTTAGGGTTGGCTTGGCAGTTCAATGTTAAACCCAATATTTTGCACTTTAGTAACTTTGCCATCATTTGACGAGATAGCACAAAACTTGGCATGGGTGGTCATGCTGTCAGAGTCTCAAGATCTGAACAGTTTTGTGATGGCATCTTGTATGGTTTCCTGAGATATGGAGGGTCATAAAAGTGAAAAAAAAAACTACATTTTCCCCTATACTTAGCATTGGGTATTTTTGCTCTCACTTACTGCCTAAATGGTATGGAATTTCTTCATGAAATGTTCAGGGACAATGAGGCCTGTGCCTAAGGGTGTGCATTTCGATGGTTTGGTGAATAAATAGTATACAGTTTTTGATTTATAATGATTTTTGGGATAATGTTCAAGTTTGGTAAAACAAAAACAGAAAAAAAAAACAGTTTGATCGATAAAACAAGTTCGCAAGTGTTAGCAGGTCATGTTTTGTTGTTCATGTGCAGAGCAATACCGATTGTGAAAGGTAAAAAAAAAAAAACACAAGTGGTTATTTGTATGATTTACTTGCTGTGGGGGGATAAGCACTCCCGATGGCCGCCATTTTCTTTTTGTTGTTTAAACTTACAAACAGTAGAAGTACAATCAAATTATGTGTCTTTAAAACAAACAAACACCTAACCCTAGATAAATGGGATCCATTTAGCTAGATTCTGGTTTTGGTTTTTACAGTTGCCAGAAACACCTTTTCTGGGCACCCAAAGTTCTGTGTGCCTAGTTTAGTGAGAGGAGTCGTTCACTCATGTTCACTGTATAAGAACAATGGGACTTTCTTGATTTCTGCAGCCACAGCTTGAACTCATGCTGTGAGCTGCAGTATGAGCTGTGAGACACCGTTTCTCTGATGTCTAGTGATGCCCCCCCATGTGAAGGGATGAGAGGTCCCATAGGCAAATGAGGACTTGATTACACTAGCTAAAAAAGTAAGGACATTATTCGCAAAAAAGCTGTGTTAATGTACCAGTGAGGGTAACTTAATGCCACACAAGTAGTAAAATGTGTCATAGGGTTTCCCACCCTAATGCCCCCACCCCTCAAGCAGTAAAGGAAAAATATTAGGTTTTGGGTCTCTGGAGTCTTGGCAAATCAGTGGTGGATCTTCTCAGGGTTGTCAGCCCAATGTTCCCCTCCCCTCCATGAAGAAAGAAGATCATGTGTATGTTGTTTGCTCATGGAATGGGGTGGGCATTAGGGTTGACAGCCCCAAGGAAGAACCCATCACTGATTCTCGCCAAGACCCGGAGACCCAAAATCCAATGTTTTTCCTTTTGCTGCTTGGGGAGTGGGGGGGCGGGGTTTAGGATGGGAAACCCCAACACCACTTTTCCCTACTTTTGTGGTACTAAGCATTGTGGGGGCATGTGTGATTTTGTATTTTCTTGAAACTTGGCTTCCCAGCCAAATGCCCTTTGGGGTAACCCTTGCCTCAGTGTTTGCGCACAGAGGTGCTTTGTCTTTTAAATAGTTTTTTATTTTAATGGGTTCACCACAATATATCCAAGGCACACTGCCTTAAGGGTAGCTGGTCCATTCCACTGGGGTGTCAAACAGATGAGGCATACTGATGAGTCCTGGTAGGACAAAACACGTGTCTATGTCTTCTGTTAGCACCCTTTGCAAATTGTGTGAGAGGCCTTTCGGCACCATGCAATTCTGCTTAAAGTTGGACCAGTGTAACATTCTGTGGTGATTTGCATATGCAGCCCATGATGCTTTGAATTGTAGGGGCATGTGTGATTTTGTATTTTCTTGAAACTTGGCTTCCCAGCCAAATGCCCTTTGGGGTAACCCTTGCCTCAGTGTTTGCGCACAGAGGTGCTTTGTCTTTTAAATAGTTTTTTATTTTAATGGGTTCACCACAATATATCCAAGGCACACTACCTTAAGGGTAGCTGGTCCATTCCACTGGGGTGTCAAACAGATGAGGCATACTGATGAGTCCTGGTAGGACAAAACACGTGTCTATGTCTTCTGTTAGCACCCTTTGCAAATTGTGAGAGGCCTTCGCACCATGCAATTCTGCTTAAAGTTGGACCAGTGTAACATTCTGTGGTGATTTGCATATGCAGCCCATGATGCTTTGAATTGTAGGGCATGTGGATTTTGTATTTTCTTGAAACTTGGCTTCCCAGCCAAATGCCCTTTGGGGTAACCCTTGCCTCAGTGTTTGCGCACAGAGGTGCTTTGTCTTTTAAATAGTTTTTTATTTTAATGGGTTCACCACAATATATCCAAGGCACACTACCTTAAGGGTAGCTGGTCCATTCCACTGGGGTGTCAAACAGATGAGGCATACTGATGAGTCCTGGTAGGATGAAACACGTGTCTGTCTTCTGTTAGCACCCTTTGCAAATTGTGTGAGAGGCCTTTCGGCACCATGCAATTCTGCTTAAGTTGGACCAGCGTAACATTCTGTGGTGATTTGCATATGCAGCCCATGATGCTTTGCATTGTGGGGGCATGTGTGATTTTGTATTTTTTGTGTATATATATATATATTCAGTGCAAAAAACTTTGTTAATGCATCAGTTAGGATTTATAGCACAGCAACAAAAGTATGAAAATGTGATGTTAGGGTTACCCCACTACGATCCCACCCCACACTCCACACACTAACAGATGTCAGGGTGTGCTATGGGGTCATCAGTCCCAACTGTCACCCAGTTTCATGTATAAACAGGTTGGCATGCTACAGTATAGGAGAATGGGGTGAGTTAGGCCTGATAACCCATGGCACAATCCCAAATATCTGCTGTTGTGTGGAGTGGGGTGGATGGTGGGGAGATAACCCAACATCACATCTCCACTTTATTGCTGTGCTATCAACCCTAACTGATGCATTAATGAAGTTTTTTGCAATGAATTTCCCTTCTTTTTGAGAAAGTGTAATGTAAGTGGTAACTAATATGTTGTTGTTGTGGGAGCACGGGCCCTCTGGGCCCTGCACTTCCTTCATGATGCCCAGTTTTTGCATAATAGTATGTGTATGTGTATGTGGGAACATGGGCCCTCTGGGCCCTGTGCTCCCTCTTACACATAAGTACAGAGCCATACAGCAGCCCTATAGTACTGAAAAGGAACCCTTGTAATAGTAATTTGGTAATATCTCAGTAACCATAGCAACTATGAAAAATATTCCACCACAGTTGTAATCATGACTTCAAAACCTCCATGTGGGCTTAGTCCACCTAAAGGCAGGCTAAGTTGTGGAGAACGAAAAATCCGTATCTCAAATAGTTTCCGAGATACGGATGTCAAAAGTTGCTGCGGGCACCGCAGTGTTAGCCTATAGGAAATTTATCAAATTCAGAGCACTGTAACTATAGGCCCATTGAATATTTTGGGACCAAACCACAAAGGGCATATCTGTGGGACAAGGGCTTGCCACCGTGCAAATGTCAGCCCAAAAGCACCAACTGTTTTGATGCAGTGAGGTGGCAATGAATTGTTGTTTTTGGGTGCTGTTCTGTTGCAAATTGTGACAGTTTCACAAAAAATTGCAACAGAATGGGCACACTTTCATGATTTGCAAAAGTGTTGCATCCGTTCTGTCACAATTTGCGACACTATGGGGGGGGGTCTGTTCACCAAAACGGCATGTCTGTTCCCCCCCCAAAAAAAAGATAGTGCTGTGATCCTCGAGGCCTGACTAGGTAAATGCAACTGTCAGTGTTTACCTAGGGAGTCCCAAATTTTAATGCCAGGCATTTTCTCTCTCACTAACTGAAAACAAGATAGTCACCACATGACAGTAAAAGGGCCATTTGCGACAGTGAAATGTAGTGGTGGCAACTTTGATGAGACATATATATTTTTTTCCCATTGACTATAATGGGAAACTTGTTTTTTTAATAACTTAGAATGATTTAATATTTTTTAACCAAGGCACATCAGTGACCCAGACTGCATCTTCCCTGGAGATTTCAAACCAAACAGACAAATTATGTAGGCTGTAGCCACAAGCAAAGAATGTGCAAAAACCCTGTTTTTGCATGTTTTTGAGTGCTCTGCAGCTCTGCAACTGCTCATCTGACCATAACACAACTTGCAAGATCCAGAGACCTATGGTGCCCCGCCATGCATGCAAAAGTTCAGGCAAATCTGTTGTATGGTTCCAAAGTTATTAAAGTGCAAAATCTGGGATTTAACAGAAGTGGCCAGACAACCCTATCATTTCACCACTGTGCAGCTATAATATATATATGTGTGTGTATGTGAGTGTGTGTGTGTGTGTGTGTGTGTGTGTGTGTGTATATATATATATATATATGTGGCAAACAACTCAGTTTAATGCATCAGTTAGAGTTGTTCCACAGCGAAAAAAGCGAGAAAAATCGAGGTTAGGGTTGAAAGCCCCCTTGGACCCCAGCCCACCCCCAACCAGCATGGGTGCCTGTTGGGGTCGGCGCTAACCCTCACCCCATCACATGTGTAAAGAAGCAGAGGTATAGGAGAATGGGGTGAGAGTTGGGACCGATGACCCCAACATGCACCCGATGCTGGTTGGGGTGGGCTGGGGGGCAAAGGAGGCTTTCAACCCCAACCCTGAATTTCCCACTTTTTGCTGTGGAACAACCCTAACTGATGCATTAAACTGAGTTTTTTGCCTCTAATTTCCCTTCTTTTTGAGAATGAGATAATAAATAGTGAATGGAATGCAGTGGTGGGAGAGTGGGGCCCTTTGGGCCACGTGCTTCCGCCACATGATGTCTTGTTACATAGTAACAGGAGCTGAAAAGCAAATGCAAGCGGCAATGGTAACGCACATGGTAAAGCAAACGTTAATAGAAATGGAAGCGTAAAGTGACACTGAAGCAGTTACGTAAACTGAGACATCAAAAAGAAGTGCATACAGAACACAACTGGTAACACGCACATTCACGGTACCGCAATTGTAAACGCAAATGGTTACGGTAACAGCAACAATAAAGCCAACAGAAACGCAAGCATGTACGGAAATGCAAACTGTTACATGCAAGGTCATGGTACCGCAATTGTAAATGTAAATGGTAACAGTAACAGCAACAATAAAACCAACAGAAACACAAGCACATACAAAAACACAAGCCATAATGCGCACGGGCACAGTAGCACAATTGCAAATGCAAATGCTAATGGTAACAGAAACAATAACGCGAAACAAAACAGAAACGCAAGTGCAAACAAAAATGAAAACTGTAATGCACACGGTGGCAAAGACAGGAACGGAGATGCAAACGGTAACAGAAGCGCAACTGGAAATGCTAACTGACACAGTAAGGACACACCCTTCTTTGCCCCAAAAACTGCATTGAAAAAACACATTAAAAATAAAGAATGTATGCATTATAATTGACTTCGGAGCAGAAAATTACGACTTAGAATACTAAATTGCTTATATCTCAGGAACCTTGCGACATAGAAAAAAAATTAAAATGTTGTATGAATTATTACTTTCCTGGCTAGTTTTATGCTTAGCCCTGATTTGGGGGGCTAAGCATTTTTTTGACGAAAAGTCAGTATCTCACACCGTTTCTGAGATACGGGCCCTGAAAGACGCAATGGACACCATAAT
The DNA here is from genome assembly GCA_016271365.2 of Neoceratodus forsteri. NCBI lineage: Eukaryota > Metazoa > Chordata > Ceratodontiformes > Ceratodontidae > Neoceratodus > Neoceratodus forsteri. Next base: position 497,060,128 of record JADMNL010000022.1, read on the forward strand.
GTTATTCTGTGGCAAAAAGCGTCAACTTCAGAGTACTGTCACTTTGTGGCCCTGTAATATTATTTCACCAAACCACCAAAAGGCACATCTGTGGGATGTTGGCTTTCTTCCTTCCAAATTTCAGCCCAAACGACCAAACCGTTATTTTGCAGCACTGCAGCAAAGAATTCCTGTAATGTGGCAAACACTGTAATGTTATCCTATGGGAAAAAATGTCAGCTTCGTAGTGCCATAACGTTGCTGCCCTATACTATTTCTTAACCAAACTACCAAAAGCCACATCTGTGGGATATTGCCTTTTTTCCCTCCAAATTTCAAGTTAAAAGACCAAACCATTCCCAAGATATTCAATATGAAAGATTACTAAAATATCCCTATGTATTCCATTATAAAAAATCTTGCCATCTTGTCCCTCCTTCGCGATTAAAGATGACAATCAAATAATTTCACAATCAAAGAATTTGCAGGCTCACGATCAAAGAATATGCAGGCTCATGAACAAAGATTTAGAAACCTTATAAATCAAAAAATTGAAGGAATTGTGGTAAACCACCACCATGGCTCGACAGAACGAAGCCCCCTGAGTAAAACCCACCCTAATTTGACTTCCTACGACACCCCATGGCTGAGAAAATTGCTTTTTTTATTGGGCCATCTTGTCCCTCACTCACAGTGCATGATCGCGATCAAAGAATTTGCAGGCTTGTGATCAAAAAATTTGCAGGGTTACAATCAAAGAATTTAAACTCTTGTAATTTAGAAAATATACATAATCATGATAAATCACCACCATAGTTCATCAGAATGAAGCCCCCTGAGTAAAACCCACCCTCATTTGACTTCCTACGACACCTCTGGGCTGAGAAAATAGATTTTTTCATCTGGCCATCTCGTCTCTTGCTCACGATGCACGATTGCGATCAAAGAATCTCATGGTTAAAGTTTTTGCATCCTCGCAATCAAAGAAATTACTCACTCGTGAATAAAGAGAGAGGGATGAGATGGTAAAATTTAAAAATTCATTTTCTCAGCTCAGGGGTGCCCTAGACTAATGAAATAAAGGTGGGTTTTGCTCGAGAACCTACTGCCTCGCATGCCCAAAATAATGTAATAATGATTCCTGGTAGTCTAGTGCCCCTGCACTAAAATATTTACATCCCTGGTAGTCTAGTGGCCCCCCAATAAAATATATGTATGAAGTAATGCCCTGGTAGTCTAGTGCCCCCCTGTTTTTTTTAGATCCCTGGTAGTCTAGTGGCCCCCTGAGCTGTATTGTCTTATAATATGTCAATCTTTATATCCCTGGTAGTCTAGCAGCCACCCCAGTATAATGAAAGAAATAATGAGTTGATAATATACCTGGTAGTCTAGTGGCCCCCCACCCATCCATCCAAGCCCACCCAGCACCCCCTACCCTTTGCCAGCTGGCGACTGGCACAGCCTCCTCCACTGTGGCCAGCCGCTGACTATCTGCATTATGAGTAGTAATACAAAGAGGTGCTCAGAAATATTTTCAGAGCGCCTCTTTGCATTACCGCTTGTAATGCAGATAGTTGGCAGCTGGCCGAGGAGGTGAAAGGAGGGCTGTGCCAGTCGCCGGCTGGCAAAGGGTAGAGGGTGCTGGGTGGGCTCGGATGGATGGGTGGGGGGCCACTAGACTACCAGGTATATCATCAACTCAATATTTTTTTCATTATGCTGGGGGAGCCGCTAGACTACCAGGGATATAAAGATTGACATATTACAACTCAATACAGCTCGGGGGCCACTAGACTACCAGGAATCTTAAAAAAAAAAAAAAAAATGGGGTGGGGCACTAGACTACCAGGGAATTACTTTGTTCATATATTTTATTGGGGGGGCCACTAGACTACCAGGGATGTAAATATTTTATTAAGGAGGGGGCACTAGACTACCACGGATTGTTATTACATTATTTTGGGCATGCAGATGGGGCACAACGAAGCCCCCTAAGCAAAACCCACCTTTATTTCACAGTCTAGGGCACCCCTGGGCTGAGAAAATGAATTTTTAAATCTGGCCATCTCATCCCTCGCTCGCGATGCATGATCGCGATCAAAGATTCTCGCGATCAAAGAATTTGCAGGCTCGAGATCAAAGAAATTGCACGCTCATGATCAAAGAATAAAAAATGGTGAAACACAAATTTTTGACTGATTTGAAGTGAAACAACACCATGGTTCGATAGAACGGACCCTCCTGAGCAAAACCCACCCTCATTTGTGTCCATAGCCCACCCCTGGGCTGAGATATTTGTGTTTTTAGGTCACAATGCAAGATTGCGATCAAAGAATTTGTCCGCTCACTATCAAAGATTGTTAGTGAGCCGCAAACAAAGAATTTAAAAGCTAAAAACTCTATTTTTGGACTGATTTGGATGGAACCAAAGCCATGACTCAATAGATCAGGGTCCCCTGAGTAAAACCCATCAAAGTTTTACTTCAGAAGTGAGCCCTGAGCCAAGATATTTGTGTTTGTGCAATCGGAAAACTGAAAACAAGATAGCAGACCTTGCGGTCAAAGAATTTTTGAAATTCCTCAGGATCAAAGATTCTTGAACCACAAGGCTGCAAATTCTTTGACCGCCAGGTGGGACAAGATGGCCAGAACCCTGATTCTTTGATCGCAAGATATACATATATATTTTCCCATTGACTTATAATGTGAATTTAAAAGTGCCATAACTTTTGAATGCCTTAATATGTTTTCACCAAACAAAAAGTGGCATCTTCATCCACCAAAGCTCTTTCAAGCAAGCCATCTTTCAGAGCTGCATGCCACACAACAGCCGTGTGGACCACATTAAGAATGCCAAAAGGTGCCTCCAAAAATGGATAATTTTGCATTTTTCAGTGCTTTCGTACATGAAGACCGGCACTCCAACAGAAACGCAATTTGGCAAATCAAGAGATATAGTACACCCCAACGTTAGTGCCAAATTTCAGGCAAATTCATTGGATGGGTCCAAAGTTATTAATGTCCAAACTTTTGACTTGCATGTGTAACTGGCCACTCAATCCTAACTATAGTAGTGCGACCGAGCCACTATAATGTATGTGTGTGTATATATATATATATATATATATATATCAATCTATATAAATATATATTTATACAATAGGCATGGATATAGATCTTATGTGATAAATCTGTGTATCTGAGCTAGATATAGGATAGTGTATGGGAGCCCATACACAATCACACTATTCTAATACCGAGTGGTTTCCATGACAATGAGGACCTCAGGAGCGAAGCTCGGTAGGTCCCTATCATCATGGAAATCGCAAGATATTAGAATAGCGGGTAGTGTATGGGGGGGTTCCATACACTTTTCTATATAGTGTATGGCCCCATAAAAAGAACAACGCTTACTTTAGCTTTTCCTCAACATCAGTCCTTGCCACCAGACCATGCCTTCCCATTTTGCTACTCGCTCAGTCAGCTCATGAATGCATTTCATCAACCACCCGCTATCCAATGAACAGTGCTGTTTGGGGGTGGTTGTATTTTGATGTGCCTACTAACACAGAATGAAAAGTCGTTCTGCATTAGTATGCATGTCACTAGTGCAGCAGAACAACTTTTTCATGTGTATGGATTTCCATACACAGTCGCATTCTGCCATACACTATTATGTGTATAAATGTGAAATCTCACATTTATATACATAGTAAACACATCATCACAGATTTATACACTTAGTAGCTATGTCACAATCACTCCAGAACTCATTTAGAATGCTCAGCCTCTGTACCAGTACTAACCATATTCAAATGCAAATACCTTTAAAATGAAAAAAGATACCATGGTACTGTGAGCATGAAAGTTGTTCAGCACAAAAGTATCTACAAAATGAGTGGTGTTTCATTTATACATACCTTATAGATTTATTTATAATTAACAGAAAACAGCAGAAAATTAAATTCTTTGTTCACTTTTTTGACAAACAAATGCAAATAACTTTTAAAATGAAAAATAATAGCATAGTACTGTAAGCATGCCATTTGTTCAGCAAAAAGTTTTCTAAAAAAGAGTGGTGCTTCATTTAACAGTAACCACTACACTAGGCAGACATACACTAGGAAAGGCAACAAAAAGTCCCAGAAATTATCATTTTAAAAAAAGATAAACAGTCAAAAGCAAATGTCCCTGTACTGACAGAAAGCATTCCTATTGCATAAATGAAATATACAATGGTGAGCTGTCAGATAAATTATTTATCTACACATGTGCTGTTTGACCTCGGACACCTCACTTGTGGCTTACGCCACTCGTGAGGTTACCCAAGGTCAAACAGCACATTCAAGGCTATTTTGAAGACTTATTTATTTCAACAAGCATTTTCTGATATGTGTTGATTTTAAATATTGAACTGTAATTTCTTTTGTCGGTAAGTTTTTATTGTTTTAAAAATCCAACAACAAAAAGAAAGTAAAACAAAAGAATACATACATACAGAAGTTGTTGAATCGTTTGTCATAGAATGCATTGTACAAAAAACAATAATTAAGCATTTAAAGTAACAAATAATTAATAACTTTTAAAACCTATTATATATGTTTGTTTTAACCACCATTAGTATAAATGTAAAGACAAAGCATATAAAGGAGTGCTGGCAGTAAATCTTGTAGTTGTTAATACCATTACTATATAAGAAATTAAAGGTGGGGGGAGTAGATGGGGTAGGCCTCATCTCAAGTTCTCTAATAACAAATAAAATTAATGAATTGATTATTAATACCACCAGTTGTGTGAAACTAAAGTATCAGGGGTTTAATGGGATCTGTTCAATAGTTGTGACAAACCCTTTTTAAATTATAAGAGTTGTTATGGTCTAGTCAAAATCTGGTATATGGTAGCCCACTTTTTGTCAAACTTCTTGGGTGATTCATTCAATGTTAGAGCTAGATGCTCTGTTTTGAGCATGTCTACAATAGCAATTCTTCATTCTTGTATTGTGGATATTTTATCCTCCAATCAGTATTTTAAAATAATCTGCCTAGTTGCCACTCCAATAAGCATGAGTGTATGTTTTTGTTCATATGGCAATGCAGAAGTTGGATCGAAGTGACCCATAATGCATGTATTTATTGTCATATGATTAAAAATCATAGGATGATTGTTAAACATGTCTTTTATTTCATCCCAGAGGGTTTGAATAAGAGGACATCCCAAAAACATATGTAACAGTGTTCCGCTATCAGACTTCCACTTATGGCAAGTTGGGGTAACAGCCAGACCCATTTTATGTCTCTGATAAGGCGTGTAATGAAGATTATGAAGTGTTTTAAAATGTATTAACTTTTGATTAACTGTAGTAAAAAAATTTGAATGGAGATGACCAGATTTTCCCCCAATCCAGTCCCTCTGAATCTACTTGGGAGTGCCTGTGACCACCAGCGTGCTGATTCTACAGGAGAGCCTCTGATCAAATCGGCATATAACCTGTATATGGAGGATATGGATCCAGACATTCACAAGCAACCCAGCCATGATTTAGAGTTGTCATTAAGAGGAATGGCTAGATTTATTTTACTTTTGATAGTATTCTGTAGGCCCAAATAAAATTCCAGTTCAGTATGGAGAATATCAAGGTGCTGCATTAACTCGTTAAATGTTAGAAACTCTTTGTTTCTTATTAAAGTTTTAAGTACACGAGCACCATGAATCTGGCACACTGGTTTATGTAAAACAATTCCATTTTGGGTAAAATTAGGATTCTTTCAGAGGGGGTTGATTCAGGGATTGATTTAGATTTAACTGCAGCATATGCCTAAATTGTTTTAGTTGCCTGATTGATGTTAGTATCATATTATTTAGTGACCTGGAGGTTTAGAGTATATCAGAGATTTGAGGTCAATGTCCTGATTTTCTAATTATTCATTTTCGATACACACCCAGTCTGGAGTATATTCTCCTTCTGTATCATCCTTAAGCCACCAGGTAACTGAGCAGTCCTAGCAGCTAGATAGTATAGATAAAAATCTGGGGCTCTCAATTCTCCTTTATTTTTTGCTCTACACATCTTGGAATATGCTAGCCTGTTCTGTTTACCTTCCTATATGTAGCTAGTGACCTGAGAAGTTATGTCTTGTATCCATCTCTTGTTAAAACTGCAAGTTATCATCATAAACATGTAAAGGAGCTTAGGTATCAGAATCTGATCTCCCCCACAGTCCCAGTTGTAATTTATTCCACTTGCTTAAATCTTCTATCACCCTACTTCTGATTTCATTGGCATTTTTAAGTATAATTTTGTGCAGGGTATTCTACATTTTAATTCCTAAGTATATAATATGTTCTTTTTCCCAAGCGAGACCCAGATTTGTGATATCTTCTTTAATACACCACCTATTTAGTGGAAGAACGTTTGTTTTATTTTTGTTAAGTTTATATCCTGAGACACAACTGAAGTCTTGGATAACTTTCAGAAAATTTGGCAGTGATCTAGAGGGATCAGAGACCATTAGCATGATGTCACCTGCATAAGCTGCAACCATGTGTTTGATTTGTGCTACCTTGATCCCCATATTTTCTTTATCATGGTCCAGTTTTCTTATAAGTGGGTCTATTGTGAGGTTGAATGATGGGGGAAAGTGGGCACCCCTGTCTGGTCCCTCTGTTAATTGTAAAGAATGGGGAGATGACTCCATTTGTTACCACCGCAGAGCTTGAATTTTTGTATAATAAATCTATCCAATGAAGGAAGGTACTGGGAAATCCATAAAGACATAAAGCTAAGAAGATGCGGGACCAGGAAATCTGGTCAAACACCTTCTCTGTATCAAGAGATAGGAGTCCACAGGGTATTGTGGCCTTATTAGCAGCCTGTATAACATGTAGTAATTTTCATGTGTTGTCTGTGGACAGCCAACCCCTCATGGATCCAGTTTGTTGAGAGATGAGATAATCCTCTCTATTTGACAATACTTTTGCTAATATTTTGGTATCTGAGTTTATGAGCGAGATAGGTCAGTAGTTACTACATGAAAGAGAATATTTTACATCTTTATGAATTAAGGTGATGAGGCATCTGGTCATCTCACTTGAGAGATGTCCCATCTCTCTCTGGATTCATTAAAAACCTCCATGAGTGTCTGCGCAAGTTTCTTATCAAATTTGTTGTAAAAATTAGAGGAATAGCCATCAGGTCCTGGGGCCTTATTTTTTTAGGTTTGCTTTATTGCCTCAAGAACTTCTACCATCTGAATATTAGCACCCAACATATCATGGTATTGGGATGATACTTTTGGAATATTTTAATTATTACAAAACATCTCTAGTATATTTGATCCCTTGTTACTTTCCTCATTCTAAAGATCTTGGTAAAACTTCTTGAATTCACTGTTAATTTCTTGATGGCCCGATATGATATTAGCTGAATTGCTACCTCTAATGGCAGTAATGTTAGTTACTCCTTTATTTTGTCTCAGTCGTATTGCTAGTATTTTGGCCACTCTCAGACCTGAATCAACATAATTAAGTCTGGCTTTCCTTATAGAGAAGATCACTTCACTTCTAAGTGTCTCATTGTATTCTAAGTTTTGATCATGTATCACAGGTTGCAGGAGAACCTGAACTGAGTAGAAGCTTTTCCTGTTCTTTAATTTTTGTCATTATTTCTTTTGGTTTTTGGGAATTTTGTTTTTAAGGGCTTTAGATTCACTAATAATGAATGATTCCTCTGAGGTAGCATTTGAGGCAATCCCAAGTGTTACTCCAGGAAGTGTCTGCAGGGACATTTAATGACAGAAACTCTTTTATGCTATTCCTAATTCTATCAGAAATATTGCCCTTCTCAAGGAGGAAGTTTTTGATTTTCCATCTGCGTGTCCTGTGTGGGTTAACTGTCCTACTAAAGATCAGGGAGACTGGGCAATGATCGGAAATTACCTGTGTTTCTATCTTCGCCTTAATAATCCTGTCTGCATGCTCCTTTGGGAAGTATATCTGATCAATCCTAGAGCCTGATTGATGACATTGAGACCAAAAAGTTTAGTCTTTAGTGTCGGGGTGTAACATACGCCAGGCATCAGTCAGCTGTAGGTTGTCTGTAAAGTCTGCTAGTTTTAGTGTCGGGGTGTAACATACGGCAGGCATCAGTCAGCTGTAGGTTGTCTGTAAAGTCTGCTAGCTTTAGTGTCGGGGTGTAACATATGCCAGGCATCAGTCAGCTGTAGGTTGTCTGTAAAGTCTGCTAGCTTTAGTATCGGGTGTAACATACACCAGGCATCAGTCAGCTGTTGGTTGTCTGTAAAGTCTGCTAGTTTTTTATCAGTTTGTTGCTGCGGGGTCTAAAAGAAGGCTTATCTAATGTAGGGTCCAGAATACAATTTGTATCTCCTACTAGTATGATGGTGCTGTCTAAGAAACCCCCGACAGATGTAAAGATCTGTTGAAACATCTCATGAGAAGGGTTGGTAGGGCCGTATAGATTAATCAATGTAAGATATTCTTCATCTAATTTCCCATTAACAATTAAATAGTGACTGTCTGGGTCCCCTAGCACTGTACAAGGTGTAAAACTAATGCCTCTTTTAATAAATATAAGCACTCCTGCTTTATTTGAACTGTTCCCAGCTCCAAATACCTGTCCCACCCATTCTCTACGCATAAATAAATAGTGTTCTTTTTAAGGTGGGTTTCCTGGAGAAATACTATTGAAGGGTTTAGTTTCTTAAGGTGCTGCAACACAGACTATCTTTTGATCTTATGATTTAGACCCCTGACATTCCAAGTACTTAGATGTAAATTGTACGTATTAGTCATTTGAAGAAGGTATTTAAGCTGAAAAAAACTGTCTGTTGTTCTCAGTAAGCATATGAGATGAGGGCCTACCCATTTGATAAGGAGGGGAAAGGGAGATGGAAGGACGAAGAAAATGGTATAAGAAAAGATTGTAACATTTACCAGAAAGTACATCATAAAAAAGCTAATCTCACAAATGCTTTTAAACTCTCCAACAATCAAAAAGTAAATATTAATAAAAATGTCAGTTCGTACCCAATCTAATTCTCTTTTGAAAATTATTTTAAGGAAAAAAGCAATAGAGCACACTAAAACGCTCATCCAATGCATTCTTGGATGATAAACTAGTGAAGCGGCTGCTTCCCTCTCCCATCGTTGAGACAACCTAAAGCTTGGGAACCTTCCAGTTTTGATCTCTTATAGCAGGAAAGTTGTTCTGTATAACAGTGAGAGTTTTACTTGGTTCTTAAACCGATGCCAAACATTACCTAGTCTGGTATAACCCATTACAGTATCTTTTGTTGTGATTCCATAAGATTATTTTTTTCTTCTCCTATATTATATGCCACCGTGTCTATTATCACAAAGTCTGTAGGTGGGTAAAACTTTGTGGCCTAGGCATTAAAGTTAAAACACCTCTGGGTCAAACCTATCACACTCCTAGCTAGAATAACATTCCCAGTAGGATATTTTCTAAACATCAGAGCAGTATAGACGGAAGTGCCATAGTCCATCCTAGTATCTCATTGGTATTTAGGATTTGCTGTTGTTAGCTTATCTATTTTTGCTAAAAACCATAACTAGCCACTACTACATACTAGGATCCATTCATTATTTGCCCTTTTCTTATATAATACTTTGAGCCTATTACAGTTTTTCTCAGTTGGGTACCTCCCTTCCTACTTAACTAAATATGCAATATGATTAAAATGTTATAATATTTAGATAACTGAGCTCCCCTTTCTAATAATGGAGTATGCTTCCATTATGCTCTCATCCAGTTACACTTGTATGAGCCATAGAACCCTGTGAGAAATTTGCATTTTGTCTTTAAAAAGACTGTGAGCTGCTTAAAAAAAACACTACATTTCTATAAATATAATCTATGTAAACTACGCTGGGGGGGAGTGCAGGTGAATTGAGCTTGTTTAAATACAGTCACAGAAGGCTCAACAAACCATAAATTTGTGCATTCGACTTGAAGCTTAAACCCCTGCTGGCTGCTGAAACATGCATAATATAAGAAGATGCCAGACATCATATGCTACTAAAGAGCCGCCCATCTGCATTTCTAAATCAGACCCCCAGAAGAAGAATTCTTAATCCTTTAGCGTGAATAATGTCATAGTAGCCTGCTTACTGCCAGAGAACTGACGTGATGTCCTCAGCTGCAGTGTCATTCGGTGCCAAGAAGTCAGCTTGGGTCTCCGGAGTACATTACTGTACAATCTGATGGTAATAAGTGCTGCATGAGTTAAACAGCAATAATTATTTCAGAACTGTCCAGAAATATGCTTAAAATAATCAGAAATATCACTGTCCCCCCACCCCACTAGAGCTTGCATTTTCCCATGCATCACCCTAATTTACCCAGTGTCCCCCTTGTGAGGTCAAAGGTAGCTACCCATATTGTAAAACTCGTGGCTGTTTGTACACAATGCAAGCATCACATACCTCACCAGTTTAAGGGGGGAATGGGGTGCAAGACAGGTAAACGGCCTTTTCATTGTTCAAAAAATGAATGCTTCCAAAATGGCAGAAATTAAAAAGTTATGGATGCATGGATGTTTAGTGATACACTCCTCTAAAGCACCCAGATCACACCAGAACAACAGCCCTGAAGTGACTGGAAAAGCACCCTCCCCCATCCCAGCCCCACGGGGAAAAACATCACGTAATATTACTTTTTTACTAGTATTACTTTCCAGCACGTGTCTTGCATTGTACCTCACCCCCACCAAGTCACAGTTATTGGAATAAGATATTCTTGGACTTGGGTATACCCGTTGCATCCCCGATAAGAATAATTTGAACCGACACCCACTTTTGTCACCTCAGATTTGTGGAGACTCAGGCAGAGGGAAGCATAGGCCATAAATATGCTTCATGCATGGGCAACTGCTAGCCTACTTTACAGTAGTATTTCTTTTTCCTGACAATTCCTGCCAGATTTAGTATAACTGCCATTTAAGGGCAACAGATCCGGTGTCAAAGGTCTAATTATGGGTTTTGAATAAAAGGATACACTGGGAATACAATGGTACATCCCAGTTAGTAGCGATAGACTTCAACCAGAGGTGAGCAAGACAGCAATAGATACAAAATGATGTTTATCAATTAAGCTTTTCCCCAGAGGCCAGTCAGATAGACGCAGGGGAACACAGACCTTCACGTTTCTTTCTGAATGGTGTGAGAGAGCAATTCCAGTGGTTCCCTGAGCGCATCAACAAGCCCACCCATAAAACATCACAAGCTTACTGAAGTAAAAGATACATGTGTAAAAAAAAAAAAAAAAAAAAAGGAGGAGTGGTGAGAGGGGGACCCTAGTGTGATGCATGGTACTCTGCACAGTCCAAACAGCCAGCTCATTTATTTAATAAACAGACACCAAAGCCATCAAGTATTGTTTGCAAATGTGAGATTATCAATAATGAAAATCAAATTCTTAAGTCCACTCTTTGCAGCTGTATAACCATTGTATTCCTTAAGTCTCTCGGGGCCCATATTTTAAGGAGTGTTGGAAAGAACAAACTGTATCTTAGTCCAGCTTCTCATAGTCTTTTTTTTAATGGGAAAAATGCATCTCTTTTCTGCAGGGTTTATGCAGCAAGGTCATTAAAAATCTTCAGCTTACATCCCTCAAACAGGATATTATTTTTGTCTGTAAGTAATTGCTGTACATACATTTTTTGTTGAAAATTAAGAAATCTGAGCATGAAGGATCTTGGTCTCTCAGATGCAGCAGTTTTTGCCTTGTGAGATCTCTGCGTCCTCTCAAAAATGTAATATTTAGTGTCAGGTGGAGGACCAGCAATGTGTTGAAGTAACTTGTTGGTAAAGGCAATTGTGTCAGAACCTTCTATTCCCTCTTCTAAGCCAAAAAATCTTAAATTATTTCTGAGATTTCTATTCTCAATGTCCTCCAGTTTATTTTCCAATTTAGAGATCTTTCAACTGTCATTTATCCTCTCTTTTTGTTCCTCCAGAATACTTGTTCTAACCGCTACATCTGCAATCCTTATCTTCTGTTCAGCTAGCACTTGTCTAACCTCTTTCATGTCTGCTGACATGTCACCAAGAGTTAACTTTATACCTGCTATTTCAGACATGATAACGTCAAAATGAAAAACATTGAGTGGTTTCTGTAGCCAATTTTTTGGCTAATGCCCCTTGTTGTTCAGAGACTCTGTCAGATGTAGGAAGCGGTCTCTTCATGCTGCTGACTTCTGCTTTCATTTCAATAAGATTTTCCCTTGTGTTCATTTTGGCAAACAATGAGATAAATACTAGCTGTTTAAAAGTGGTATGTCTTTTCTTCTTTTCTCAGCTGAGACTTATTTATAAAATGTAGTATCGCGTTATTGTTTGTGGTAAAGGATGTTTACTCACTCAGAGCCGAATAAGGTAGTTGGCCGTTAAGAGTGCAGTCTGCCTGAATATGAGAGGCTTTCTTGAATTACTTGCATGGAGACTTCATGGCTTTCAGTGTACGCATTTCTAAGATACTCCAATAAAAGCTACTGGGCTCAGAATAACTGAAAGGGTGGTCGGAAGCACTACAGTATCGACAGCTACTTTTTTTTGTTTTTGTTAGTCTTTCTATTTCTTTGCCTCGGTGGAGCAGACTCCCGTGATCTCTGGCCACCATTGCCTGAACCCCCAGACTCAGTCGTGCGCGCGGGCCACATGAACCCACAGACACAGGGATGGGCCAACATTGCGCTGTACCCTGGACAGGTGCCTCTCTCGGGTCTGGGGATGCAGGGCACTGCCATCAGCCACAGAGATCGCCCCTCACTGATTTTTCCTCCTGTTTTTTTTTTAACCCTTGGATTGTGGGCATGCCATGACATTAGGCACAGCATACCAACATCTGCCGCACTCCAACCCCTTGCTGGCACCACTCTAGTAGTGCCCCCGTTCATCACCAGGTGCCGCTACAGAGCGGTGGCTCCTTGAACCCCTTCCCGGGATAGGAGAGCAGCCCTCTGGATGCTCAATCCTATCCCTCCCCTGCCAACCCCTGGTGGCCCAGGCTTGCATCTGAACCCAGGTCACCAGTGTGGCGTGAGGTGTGGCGTCCAGTGCCTCAACCATCATTGCCACTGGGCTGGTGACTGCTACTGTTTTGAAGTTGAAACAGGACCCCTAAGTTTTGCTTTCACTATGATGTATGCAGTTTCCGATTGGAGGAGGAAGGCCACAATTGAGCTCAAGACAGAATATCCGCACTGATCGCTGCCATCCGATCGAATTATTGAATTGTAATTTTAATACTGGGTATTTTAATTTGAAATGCTTGTTATTGTATTGTACAGGTGCTTTGGTTTTGGAAAAGTGCCTTTTATAAATAAAACCTGACTTGACTTGTGTAGATAAATCATTTATCTGACGGCTCACCATTGTATATCCCTTATTTATATATATATATATGCAATAGCTGTTGACATAAATGGAGTGTGATAAATTCATTCATTTGAGTAGCTGTGCAGATAAATGTAGAATCTTGCATTTATGTACACAGTTACTATGTCACCATCCATTTATGTACTCAGCTTCTATGCCATAGCCTCCCCCCACAACCTGGCCAACCGGCACTACATTCAATTACTTCTGAATTCCAGAGTTTCCTCTGCTAGCTGATGTCTCCCTCACAAAACATTCATTCTTTTTTTTTTTTTTTTGGTAAAACAAACAAACAGGAATGTAGTGCTTTTCTCCCTATTTCAAACCCCCTGTTAACCATGAAACTCAGCCTCTGTAAAAATCCTCAAAAGCTGATCAGTAATGCTCGGTCTCGCTAAGCCTGCCTGGGGCCATTAGTCACGCTGTCTGCTTTTCAGCCCCGTAGGTATGTATGTATGCCCTTGGCCAGCTTGTGAAATCCCAACAAGCTTTATTTTTTGTTTTGTTTAGTAGAAAGATTCTGTTTTAACATGCCATCTTCTTTTTACCTCGAACTTCTTTTTGGTCTCTCGCCCACTCTCCTGACTGCCTGCTTGATCTCTTTCTGTCTCACGGCTCCAATGTGTATGTTAACAAACCACATTGTAAATAAAAAACATATACGCATTTTTCCTTTTTTACAGCCGCAACACACTACAAAACGGTTTTGCTATAGCGTTGCAACAGCGCTAGCACCGACATCCCCCACAGTGACAGCCACAGTGCCGACTGTTGGCATTGTACCATCAGGGATGTCAGTGCTCTTCTATTGGGGGTCTGTGACCCCAATCCCATGTGGGGGCTCTGCCCCACACCCCAGTCTCTAGATATCTAACTCCGAGTCAGAGTTGGACTGGGGGGGGCGCAGCACTGGGACCTGCACTGCAGTTGTGTTCCTTGCACCAGCACAGTGACTCACCGAAGACAGGCAAAATCTGTCACTGTGCTGATGTTCGCTGTGCGGGTGTTGACCTTGCATCGGCACACCCTACACACCAAAAGCAAACTAGAATGACTCACTCTTTCCCTTCCTCTTGCTAAACGAGTCCGCCATTTTCTTTTGAGGTTTTCTGGAGCTCACACAGCTCAACCAATCAGCGTAAACACTATAATCATGATGTAATGCCCTAACATCTCGGCCATGGTAATGCCCATAGCGGCAGCACTCCTAAAGGCATAGTAACTTACCAGACCACAAAATAGACCAAGGAAAGTTCAAAACAGGTTTATTTAAAAAAAAAAAAATTATTACAGAATTTAGCAAGACACGCAAGCTCCTTCCCTACTGCATACAGGAAATATGCAATGGGGAACTTCTAACCCCAAGTATTCTTCAGCATCATCAACTCTAGCAGTCAGCCTTCTGGATTGCACTGCCCCAGAGATAAACAGAACTTTATGCAAATAATGAAACATTAATTTGCTCATGCCACTATTCAAATCTGCTGCCCTGCCGACTGTAGGCATTCCAAGATGCTCAGATTTCTTTCTCTGCTTGCCTAGTTGGTTGCCTCGGAGTCTGCTCCTCAGCATGACTGAGAGAACTTAGTTTTTGTCAACAAAAACCATAAGTATTGTTTTTATTTAATTTCATTTCTGCTACCCGCTATAGTTTCTAGTTTATTTTAGTGTCATTTGGTTTATTTTAGCTAGTTTTGTGGTTCGTCATCGGCTCCCTGTAACCGGTGAGGAACCGTCTTAGTCTTACTTACATTAGCATTTAAATCACTATTTCTTTAGTTTAAATTATAGTGATTGTTTATTGCTGTCTGGTTTATTTGGGTAACTTTTTACTGGGATTTTAATGGTTTCCTCAGTCAACCGCAAGCTATTTACATTTAAAACTTGCAGTTACTCTCCGGTTTCTTCTTGGTTCATGAACTGATACAAGAAACTCTAGACTTATTATTTAAGTTTTTTAGTTTACTATAATAATGTCTGATAAACCCAAGAGGAAGACCAGACCTACCAGATTTGAAAACTGTATTAAATGTCAGGAAATATTCGCCAAGGCAGACAAGCATGAACTGTGCCTGTTTTGCCTGGGAGTTGAACAGTTTGATGTTGAATGTGAAATATGTAAGAGTTTTCTGTGGAAAAATGTAAAAAAAAAAACATTTCAAGGAAAGAACTTCCACAGGATCTGTTTTGGATACGAAGGATCCGAATGTTGATAAAAATATGTCTAAAGATGTCTGTTCAAACGCCCCTGAAAAAGGCAAGACATCTGGACTGAAAAGGCCTGAAGACCGGTAAAGGATTCACCTCCTTTAAAAAAAACTGGACAAGAAAAAGAACACTGGTTCCTCAGCCGGAAAAGCAATGGAGCTCCGAGTTGTTCCAGGTAATATGCCAACCGCTGATCAGGTGGCACAGGCTCTCCAAATATTGCAGGCTTTGCAGACTGGTTTTGTTTCAGCTAACCAGCAACCAGGTACTCTTTCAGTACCCATGTCTATGTCCTCTGCAGAGGCTATGGATCCCTCCCAGGATGATTTTGGGGAGGAATGTGAGGATGATCTGATAGAACCTGAAATTTCTCCTGAACATGGGTTCGATCCCCCCCAGGTGACTGAGGATTTTGTCTTACACTTTACTTTTGTGAGGCAAATGGTGGAAGCTCTGGACCTCTCTCCTTATGAGCCTGAACAGGATGAGGAGGAATTGCAATTTATGGATATGATGAGGCTAACACCCACAAGAAAGGTGCTGTTGCCTATTAACAAATGTTTCATGAAGCAAGTACTTAAAATTCTTGATACCCCAAACACCATTTTGCCTGTGGACAAGAAAGCTGACAAGAAGTATCAGCTTGATCCACTGGGGGAGGAATTCCTACTTTCTCACCCAGACCCTGAGGGGGTAGTGCAAACACCAGCCTGTGATAAGGCTAAAGTACCTCTGGCTATGCATCTACTGGAGAAAGACTCCAGGAAGTTGGATGGGATGGCAAAAAAAGGGTACCTGGCAGCCTCCCTAGACATTAGAGAATCTGACTACATGGACTATGCAGCCCAATATCAGAAAACCTTACTGAGCTCCATTAGGGCCATTGCTGATAAGGCACCCCCATGCCTGCAGGCTGACCTTGTGGAAACAGCCAGGTATGGCCTGGAAACCATGAAATATCAATTGCACATAGCTGTGGATGCAAATGACAATGCAACTAGATGGATGGCTTTGTCCATAGCCCTTAGAAGATTTGCCTGGTTTAGGACAACCAGTCTTACTCAAGATACCCAAAACAAAGCAATGAATTTCCCGGTGGAGACTAATACTCTGCTTGGACCCAAACAGAGAAGTATATGAAAAAAGTAGATGAATGTAGGTAAGGTAAAATACTTAATTCATTCCAATCATATGGATATGGATAAACTTGATTGAGAATAAATTCATTTACAACGGGGTCCACCAGAGTACATAACAGCAGTTATAATATTCCAGATACATTCATATACTTACAGATTGCACTCCTTTCATGCGCAATATGACAATTAACAAAATATAATAAATACATGAATTAAAAACTACATCACATTTCCCGAAATAATGAAATCAGCAAACCTACCCACCTATCCAAATAAAAATTCCCTATTACTCAGAACAGCACTGTCTTAATTTACCCACTGCTTCTCTTGGCCATGCCCCATTTACCTTCCAAAATGGATTCCTTAGTGACTCTCTTAGCCCTGGGTCTATTTTATTTCAACTCTCTCAGCCTCTAAACAGAGCAGAATGTCATCCTATTTCCCGATTACATTTGGGAATATCTAAATCCAAGGTACCTACAGATCTCAAGGAACCCAACTTGGACCTGTAAACCAGCCTTGCTGAGACATACCCTGGAAGTTTGCCCAGTAGACCCTTACAAACAAAAGTTACTAGGTGCTCTTTATTTCTTTCATTTAAGTTTGGCCACCCCAATGTATCATACAAGTGGCACTTATTGGTCAAACGTGGGGCCCCCAGTATGAATATAGCCAAGCTTCTGTAACAGGCCTCTAATTTTGCAAGATCTTTTTTCCTTCCACCAGAATAAAGGATATCTCCGTAGTTAAATATAGGAATAATCATAGATTCCACTACTCTCTTACGGGTATCCAAACTCATACAGGACCTTACCCTATATAGAGCTCCCAATCTTTTCCCTGTATTTTTAATCAAGTTATTAATATGTATATCCCAATGCAAGGAATCATCTAGCCATAGGCCCAGATGTTTATATGACTGTATTTATAAAATATATATATATATAAAATATTATAGGGCCGCTTACAAAAGTAACTCTGCCAGAGAGGGTCTTTACTTTGTACAGGCCCTATGGAAGGGGAGGTAGAGGTAGGGGTTACACCTGACCTTTCTACCAAGCACAAGCTACCCTAATTACTCTCAGAGAGGGTACTATAGGGGCAAGGGTTGCAGGGGATACCGAAGGGGAGATCAATCCCTTCAGCCTTCCACACAGTCAAAACAGAACCCCTGATGTGTTAGTCAGGGTCACCTCCCCTATTTCAGTCAGAGGCAGACTGACCCACTACTTCCAAAACTGGAAATCCATCACCACAGACAAGTGGGTATTGGAGGTGGTGGGTCAGGGACTGGTCTTCAGTTTCAAAACCTTTCCCAGGTTAAAACCAAGTTTATTCAGGTGCCCAGACCCAGCAGAGAGGAAACTACTGGAAAAAGAGGTTTCCTCACTGTTGGAAGCAAAGACAGTAGAACCAGTTCCTTCCTCTCAAAGGGGAAGGGGTTTCTACTCCAGATATTTCCTGACCTTAAAGAAAAGTGGGGAGTGGCAACCCATACTTGATTTGAGATCCCTAAACAGGCATCTCATAAAACCAAAGTTCCAGATGGCTACTTTGGCAATGATCTTACCCACATTGCAACAAGGAGACTGGCTGGCACCTCTGGACCTAAAAGATGCCTACTTCCACATACCAATAAGGGAATCCCACAGAAAGTACCTGAGGTTCAGACTACCATCAGGACACTACCAGTCTGCAACTCTGCCTTTTGGCCTGACTTCTGCCCCAAGGGTATTCACAAAGTGCCTGGCAGCAGTGGTGGCACACCTGAGAAGATGGGGTGTCTCGGTGCTCCCTTATCTGGATGACTGGTTAGTGGTTGGAAAAACCCCACAACAAGTAAGATATGCCTTGAGTCTCACACAGGAGAAATTGGAGTCCCTGGGATTCCTTATAAACGTTCAAAAGTCTGTGTTGCAGCTTGTTCAAGTACTGCAATTCATAGGAGAAGAATTGGAAACTGTACAGGGAAAGGCCTTTCTTTCCCAAGACAGAGCAGACAGTATTGTGAGCATGGCAGGTTCTTTTGTCCAAAGCAAACCAAGACCTGCAAGACATTTTCTGCAACTGCTGGGACACGTGGCTGCAGCTACAAGCACAGTGCAGGGATGTCAGTTCCAGATGAGAGACATCCAATTTCACTTAAGGGCCCACTGGTGCCAAAAGAGGGACCCTTTATCAAAGCTGGTACCAGTGTCAGGGACCCTGATATAGACCCTGCAATGGTGGCAGGACAGAAGCAACTTGAGGGAAGGAGTACCATTTGAGACTCAGTCTCCTACCATGATACTCACAACAGATGCTTCCCTGCCAGGTTGGGGGCTCGTCTAGAGGAACATACAGTGCATGGCACTTGGTCCCCCATGGAGTTACTGCTACACATAAACCTTTTGGAGTTCAGGACAGTGCTTCTAGCACTGCAATCTTTTGTATCTCTGATAAAGGGAAAGGTCGTACAGGTCAGAACAGAGAATACCACTACCATGTACTACATCAACAAGCAGGGTGGGACAAGGTCTGATCTGCTGTGCACAGAGGCAATGAATATCTGGGGTCTGGCATACTCTGTATAATTGTCCCTGGTGGCAATGCACCAGCCAGGGAAAGGCAATACTTTGGCGGATGCATTAAGCAGAATCAGCCAGAACCATCATGAATGGTGTCTCAATAGACAGGTGCTGGAGATAGTGTTCAGGAGGTGGTGCACTACAGAGATAGATCTTTTTGCCTCAGAAGAGAACCATCAGCTGCCAAAATTTTGTTGCAGATCCCCAGCCAAGGGGCCAGTCCCCATAGATACCATGGTGCTGAATTGGACAGGGAAAACTCTGTATGCATTTCCTCCATTTCTCTTATTGCTCAGGGCCCTGATCAAGCCCAGGTCCCAGTCAGCCACAGTGATTCTGATCACTCTAGATTAGGCCAGGCAGCCATGGTACTCACTGCTGCTTTCTCTGTCAATGGCTCAACCAATACACCTCCCTCACAGACACACTCTTCTGACATCCTCCCAGGGAAGGATTCTGTATTCAAACCTCAGGTCTCTCGGACTCAAAGCATGGTTCTTGAGGACCTAGAGTATGCTAACCTACACCTTTCAGAGGATGCCCTGCAGGTGCTAAGAGGTTCCAGGAAACCTTCAACTAGGAAAACCTATACTTCCAAATGAAAGAGGTTTTCCATCTGGTGCACTTCAAAAGGGGTGGTTCCCATGGAGGTTGGGTTGTTAGTCTTGCTGGAATATCTGACATACCTAAATTCTCTGGGATTTCAGCCATCCACACTCAAAGTCCACCTGGCATCAGTTTCTGCATGTCTGTCAGCTGGTAAAGGGGTCTCCCTAGCAGCTAGCCCTATTTTTAGAAAATTCTTTAAAGGGCTGGCCCATCTGCATCCTCACAGGGAGCCAGCTCCGGTCTGGAGTCTGAATATCTGTATTGCCAAGCTTATGGAGCCCCCATTTGAGCTATTGGCCAGTGTCCATCTAAAAGTTATCACTTGGAAGACTGTCTTCCTAGTAGCCATCACATCTGCAAGAAGGATAAGTGAGCTACAAGCTCTGTGTCTAGAGCAAGACTACATTTCTTTCCACAAAGATAAGGTGGTGCTCAAAACTAAAAGGAAATTCCTTCCTGAAGTAGTTTCTGACTTTCATCTGAATCCATTTATTACTTTGCCAGTCTTCTTCACCGAGCACTCTAGCTCTGGGGAGCATAGATTGCATAGTCTCAATGTAAAGAGAGCCCTGACCTACATTATTGAACATACAGTACAAAGGAGCATAGACAGGAAAAGCAACAGTTGTTCCTGACCTGTGGTGAGGTGGGTAAAGTTAGCCCAGCTTCAAAAAGGACAATTGCATGCTGGATTGTGGCATGCTGATTCTGTTACACTAAAGCTAGCAAGGAACCCCCAGTAGGCATGAGGGCGCATTCCACTAGGGGTACAGCTGCTACAGCACCAGTAGCTAGGGATATTCCCTCATTGGAAATCTGCAAAGCAGCCACATGGGAATCTGTACATACCTTTACAAAGCACTACAGTCTGGACATCCAGTCCAGAAGTGATGCCAGGTTTGGGACAGCAGTGCTGTAAAGTCTGTTCCTGAAATAGGGTTCTGGACCCTCCTGCAAAGGTATTGCTTTATAGTCTGCTAGATTTAATGATATTGAAAAATACCTGGGGTTAGAAGAAAATATTACTCCCCATAGTAATCTTCTTTCTTCCAGGGTATTCTTCAATATCATTAACTCTCCCACCCTACCTCCCGCTCCTGGACCTATCAGTATAATATTACAAGTGTTACTGTGTGTGGGTTGGCCTCTGCTGGCACAAAATCTTTTTTAAACCAGTGGGCCCAGTTCTATTTCATTGGTCGTTTTGGACATTACCAGTTGGCTCAGGGAAATAAAAAGAAAAGGGGGGTTTAAACTAACTAAAATATTATTGTTACTTTGTTACAGAGTGTTAGGATAGCATAGTATAAGACCTAGGTACAGGCTTAGTCAAAATCTGAATGTCTTGGAATGCCTACAGTTGGCAGGGCAGAAGCTCTGAATAGTGGCATGAGCCAATTAATGTTCCATTATTTGCATAAAGTTCCATTTATCTCTGGGGCAGTGCAATCAAGGAGGCTGACTGCTAGAGTTAATGATATTGAAGAATACCCTGGAAGAAAAAAGATTACTACGGTGACTAATATTTTCTTTTGTGATACATGATTATCTGCACTTGGGCAGTTTGACCTTGAGCACATCACTCATGGCTTACGCCACTCATGAGGTTACCTGAGATCAAACTGCCCTTGTGTAGGTAAAAGCTCCATATATGTGTGTGTATATGTGTGTGTGTATATATATATCGTGTGTGTATTGAATATGACATGGGTGAGAGTGACAGAGTAGAAATATCTTCATGAGCTATTTGACCTCCCAATCTCACGAGTGGCAAAGCCATGAATGAGGTCAGAAGAGATCAAGTATAGCAAGTAAATGTATCCACTATCTCATCCTCACTCATGTCATATTTGATTTGTACAGCAGATATTTAGGTGGTTTTGTGATAGAAATTATAAGAAGTAACAAAAGGAAAAAAGTACAAAATGTAATCTATGCCACTCAAAACATCTCACTCTCCATCATGTCAGTTTGAGTTGCACAACAGGTGTTTAGAAGAGTTTGTGATAGAAATGATAAAAAATTACAAAGGGCAACAAAGTGCAACATTTAGACTGTGCCACTCAAAGCATTTCACATCTGCTGGCTTCAGTGCTGGACAAGGCTATTGTGATGTCATCAGCATTGTTAAAGCTGCTCTCTGATTGGTTCAGTTTTCCAGGGCTGGATTTACCTTGGCATGGACCCTATGAACAGCAGTGACCATGTGCCCCCCCAACCCGTATCCCCCCACATCTCAACCAACCTGCACCACCCGCATCCCCTCATCTGTCCCATATTATGAAGGATGTCCCTCATTCTAACCCTTAAAAGTGCTCTGTCCCATATCCACCCCACATAGAAAAGGTGCTTCCCAAAGAAGTGCTGCCAACTCGCACCTTAAAACAGAAATTCATACTCTAGAACTTTGTACATATAAAAAATCACTTGGTGCTTCTACAGTGTTCTGAGCTTGTGCAGTTTTGATGATGTGTCCCACAGTATGAGAGCTAGTGCCCACATGCTCCACATTTTGAGTGTTTATGTTCCACACATTTCAGTGTTCAGGGCTGATACTGATATAGTTATTCATATCACTAGAACAGGCTTTTCAGTCTGCTACGTACAATGCAGGATCAGCATGCCACAAATCCAGATAATTAAAAAATGCCAAAATAAAAAGGAGTAGCAGCTTTTAAATAATAACAAAATCAGTAAAATTCAGAAAGCTTTTACTGAGCCATACCTGATTCCTCTTTGCTTGCTGAGCCTGTGAATGATGCCTGATGCCACATTCCTTGCTGACATGAACAAGTTTATTTTATTTATTTATTTATTTATTAAATTCTCGGATTACAAATACCTTTGAGCAGAAACTGCTCGTTTACAAAGGTTCCACGTCAAAGGATGAGGGTCAACATACATACAGAGGTAGTAAAAGAATGTACAATAAACAACCAAAACAACTAAAAGAAAAATAAAGATACTCAGTTATAACATACTTTGAGATAATATTCATAAACGAGCAGCTTGAGTAGGCAGCTGGCTGCGTAACAATAAGAGAAAGAGGGCACCACAGGCAGTTAGTATTGCAGGCATGCGACTGGGAGAGAAGTTGGCAGGCTAATGGGCCACTGTCCGATGGTAGTGGAAAATGTCTTGTACCAGTGGAGATGTGAAGCAGGAAAGGAGTCACAAGGAAGGCCCAATGCCAGAGGGAATGAGATTGGGAAAGGGCGGGCTTGAGACATGAGTGAGCTGGGAGGTGTTTAGAGAGATCTCTGTTCAACAAAGCAGTCACATTGAGTGGTAGAGGTGAGGTAAAGTTTGAGATTCCTTTTGAAGGGTCCAAGTGTAGTAGAGGAAAGTGATTCTTTATTGAGGGAATTGAACCATTGAGCAGCTCTATAGATAAAGGACCGCTGACCCATGGAGGTACGACATCTGGGAACCTGAAAGGTTAGAGATTGGGCACCACGTGTTTGTTGAGTGCCACTGTAGGCAGTAAGGAGTGAGCTAACACCAGGTGGCATGAGACCAAGGAGAATCATTTTGGTAAGTAAGCAGGTCTGGTATTGTATTCTGCTGCTTAGGGGGTAGCCAGCTGGCCTGTGCATAGAGGTCACAGGTGTGAGTTAGTCGGGCTGCACCTGTCAGTAGTTTACAGGCTTTGTTGAGAGCAACTGAGATCCTGCAGAGGGCACTTGTTGGGGCAGAGCCATAGATGGCAAGGCTGTAGTCAATGATAGAGGTGACAGAGCTGTAGATGGCTAGTTTAAGGGAATCCGCAGGCATACAGTGCTTGTGTTTGTGTAGTAGTCCAATCCATATATTGGCGGTCTTGGCAACAGTATCAATATGCCGAGTGTAGGAGAGGGTACTATCCAGGGGTAATACCAAGGTACTTGAACTCCTTGACATGTTTGAGTGGGTTCCCAGCGTGGTTCTTGATGGTGAGGGACAGAGAGTTGTGCCTGCTCTGTTGGTTACAGAAGGACATGGCTTTAGTCTTGCTGTGGTTCAGGACAAGTTTATGAGAACTGAACCAGTCTTCGATGCGATTGAAGTCGAGCTGCAGCTGGGATTCAAGGACTGTAATGTCATGGTGGCTGGAAAACAGGACTGCATTGTCTGCGTATAGTAATATTTTTTGGTGGCAGGCACTGGGGAGATTGTTGATGAAGAGGGAGAAGAGTAGAGGGCCCAGAATAGACCCCTGGGGGACTCTGGAGCGGA
The DNA here is from genome assembly GCA_016271365.2 of Neoceratodus forsteri. Lineage (NCBI taxonomy): Eukaryota > Metazoa > Chordata > Ceratodontiformes > Ceratodontidae > Neoceratodus > Neoceratodus forsteri. Next base: position 497,084,261 of record JADMNL010000022.1, read on the forward strand.
CCAGTTTCTCATCCGGAGATCCCTGCAATTCTTACATGTTGGATCCGATTATCAAGGTAGCTGGTGAACCATGGAAGGGCATCGCTGGAGATCCCAATGGAGGACAGTTGCTTGAGCAGTAGGGGGTGGTTAACTGTGTTGAATGCCTTGGTAAAGTCTATAAATACTGCCCCTCCACAATTCCCTTTGTCAAGCGTGGCTTGGATGAAGGTTGTAAATTCCGGTAGTGCAGTGGTGATGCTGTGCCCTTTTCTGAAGCCATGCTGCTCTGGGCACTGTACATTGTACTTATCCAGGAATTCAGCTAGTTGGTCCAACACTATTCGCTCCAGCGCTTTGAATAGTGGGGGGAGGAGTGAGATAGGTCTGTAATTGGTGTGCAGTGTCCTATCTCCGCTTTTGTGAACCGGTGTGACAGTGGATTTCTTCCAGAGAGAGGGGAAATGGCCCAAACTAAGCGAGAGATTAAAGATCTTTGTAAGTGGTTCTAAGATTTCATCGAGGACTTGTGCCAGCAGTTTCAGGTCAAGGGAGTCACCACTGTACCCTTGTTTGCCAATGGCCTTTTGAATGTATTTTCTAGCTACTTGTGGGACCTCCTTAAAAAAAACTTTGGGGTTGTACATTCTAGTTGGGGGGTAACTTGGGAGGAGCTGGAGGGGAGGTCGTCGAAACAATTTGGTGTCCAGGTTTGTAAATGCATTATTAAAAGTGCTGGTGATGATACCTAAGTAGAGTGTAGGAGTGCCATGAAGGTTGAGCATAGTGGGTGGTGCTTTAGGATCCTTGCCTGTGAGTTCTTTCATGTTGTTCCAGAATTTGTTTCCCTGGCCCCAAGAGTTGGTCAGAGCCTCTTTGTAATAGCTGCGTTTAGCATTCCGTATTCTTCGAGTGCAATCATTTCTGGCTACTTTGTATAATTGTATGTTTACTTGCATCGGAGTTGCACGAGAACAATGCCAGAGGTGGTCTCTGTGCTTGAGCAGAGTTAGAAGGTCAGTAGTAACCCAGGGGTTGGTCTGTCCTTTGACCTTCATCTTTTTCACTGGTGCATAGATGTCACAGGCTTCGTTGAAACGTTTGATAAATAGGTCCAGAGCTTTGTTGGTGTCATTGAGAGAGTTGAGCACTGCCCAGTTCAGCCTGGTTAGATGGGATTTTAACAGCTGGAGGTGCCCTTGTTTGATAACCCTGGCATAGATAAGCTTGGGAGGGGGCTTGTGGTATTTGTTTGACCAGGAACAGATGACAGGCGAGTGGTTATTTATTGTATCCGGGAGTACAGAAACATTGGAGATGCGTTCATGGTGGTTAGATAGAATCCAGTCTAGAAGCGTAAGGGAGCCTGTCCTATAGTTACACCTCGTGGGGGCATTGACCAGTTGAGTGAGGTGATGCACCGCGGCTGCATCCTTATAGGTAGCGGCCTCAACGGAGAGCCAGTTAATGTTAAAATCACCCATGATTATGGTTTCAGAATTATGTTGCTGGACCCTTAGATATTCCACGATGCTATGGAAGCCAGCAGCCTGGTCTCTTGGGGGTAGGTAAACTGAGATGACAGTGAGTTCCTTGTTATGTGCACCAAGGAGGATTTTGATTGTGAGGACCTGAGAGGAGTTGCTCAGGCTGGGGGATGGGATGATGTGACCCATAAGGGTATCCTTAAGATAGATGGCGCAGCCCCCACCCCATTTAGCAATCCTGTCTTGCCTGAAAATGCAGTAGCCAGGGATAGAGACTGAGGTATCAGGGATTTTAGGGTTTAGCCATGTTTCCACAACTGAGAGGACATCAGGGTTGTGCTGTAGGATCCATGTTTGGAGGGAGTCAGGTTTGTTGAGGATGCTGCAGGCATTGATGGATGCCATGGTGAGTGTCCCTGTCCTTCTGCTTGGTGCCACTGCTGGCTGCCCAGGTGGTCCTGGGTTGGGGTGAACATTTCCTGAGAGTAGAAGCAGCATAAGGAGAATTTGTAGGAGAAAGGATTTCAGCATCTTATAGATACCTGGTGGTTAAGTCATAAGCCAAAAGAAATTATCAACAGCTGAGGTTCAGAGTCACAGAATGTGTTAGAATTCCTGCAGGTGATGAACTGTGCCTGTGCATATGCAGGATGTGAATTCCTTTTGTCTGCATGCTTCTTTGTCATTCAAAGAGGTTGTTGAAAAGCCAACATACAAATCATGTTGTAGTTGTAGTAGTCCACGTCAATTCAATTCTTCGACATTTCTGTTATCTGGAAACAGTTGCATGTTGTTCATCTAACTGAGGATGGCTTTCAGCAGTTGCTTGTGGAGCTTGTCCTTTTACTGCATGGGGGGCTGGGGAGTTAGAGTTTCACATTCCCCCCCTAAGTTGAACACTAGTGTGTCACATTCCCCCATAAGTTGAACACTAACTGATGCATTAACACAGGTTTTTGCAATTAATTTATATATATATATATATATATATGTTTGGTTTTTTTTTTCAATATATTCAACATGAAATGCACAGAACTTCAGTAGGGGCAAACCACTCATTTATTTATTTCAAACAACTACCCCCCCCACAAAAAAAAAAAAGGTGACAGGATACTTGCAACATGTCCAGATTTATGAGTTCCTTTATTGATGCAATGAAACGGTTGGAAAAGTCTACACAGGACATGACATCAACATAATTTGGTAAAAGCATTCACATAAACAAAAAACATCAAATCTTGAGATCAGAATCAAAGTACCTTTGGCTGTCATTTAGATAGCACCTGCACAAGGAAATCCTTTTATTAGGTATTTTTGTCAATGTGATTCAAATGTTGCACAGCCATAGAACTGTATACAAAAAGATAGATGGTAGAGCACGTTACTCTACAGTCAACTTTTTACAGAAATGAAGTAGATTGACCTTATGGATGATACAGAATTTTTAACATTATCTGTGCACACAGTACTAGGAGGGGGAGAGACAGAAAAAGAGAGACCTTGGGAGTTTGTGGTGTATGCCAGGCTCTGTAATGACAAATCTAGTTTTCTAACAAATGTAATAGGGTGCTAAAAACTGTTCTCTGAATCTTGGTTTCTTATTTGCTATACTGTTGGGACTGGCCCTCATTGGCCCTATTCTGCACCCAGCCCCATCATCCACCACCCTGGGACTTACCAAACCTGGAGTTACACCCTGAACTGCCCCCCAGGGTGGGGCCTTCAGGAGGGAGCACTTCCTCCCTGTTGGATTATAGGATACTGCTCCTGGGGTGCCACAGGTCAGTGGTGTGGGACCTGTGGCACAAGGTGGGTAGCATCCTGCGCAGCCCAAGTTTTCTGTTTTCTCCTTGGGATGTTGGATGTGCAGTGACATCAGTGGCATGTATGCTGACATCTGCCCCACCTCCAGCAACTGCTTTCCCTGGCTGTCGGGCCCCTGGCTTCCACCAGGGGTTGGGTGACCACAGGCAGCTTCCCAACCCTCCCAGCTCCCCAGAGGAAGACAGCAGTATATGGGATGCTCAATCCTCCTCCCCCCGGCTGGCCCTCTGATGCCCAGGCTCACTTCCGAACCTGGGTCATCGACATCTCAAGCAGTAGCACTACTGCTGTGCCAGTGGGTTGGTCCCTTAATCTTGGTTTCTATAGTCCTAGTATTTCCTTCCATGCTTTGCTGGGTACTTGATTAACATTAATTGCAAAATACTGCCTTTTTTGGTCCATGCAGGGACCAAACTAATTTTCACCTAGGATTGAACGAGTCACCTTTCCTGTATGTACTATTGAATGTCACCAAAGAGGATTTTGCTTATTTTTTTTTTGTAAGCTGCTTGGTCTGTAACTGTAATAGGAAACCCAACTCCTCACATGTAACGGATGGAGTTACCAGCTGCTCCGTGTCTTAAAGTGGCTGTTCCCAACTATTGTCCTGAAGGAAGCCTTTGGGTTTAACTCCTTGTTAAAGGAAGCTGTCAGCTTACCTTTTAGTTAGTGCAGTTTCTACCTTTGTAAAAGGTTATCTGATCCCTGCTGTTTGGGTACCTGAGGTGGGCATCAAGGTGACATTTTTTATTGTACATTTTAGATTCTGGCAATCTGCCCAACTTTGTGATGGAACTGGTAAGCATACAAGGCTGGTAGCCCAGCTGGCATCACAGGTTTGATTCAAGGGTCCACAAGTAGTCAATGATAACAACCAGCTCAGCTGACTACTGTAATTTGTTTTAGCTATTATCTCAGATACATACAATTTCACACCCCAGATATCACAGTGTGCTTTTGTGAAAGGAGGTGGGAGGGGAACAGAAAGCTAGGAAAAGCCTGTTTGGCATGCAATATGATAGCCTCTAGGACTCCTTCCATACCACTGACTCTGACCTCCTCAGCTGTCATGCCTACTGTACCAGACACCATTTTTCCCTGGAGAGCCAACAGGGCCATGTTGGACACCATGGATGCCCAATAGAACCAGGTGGTGGCAGAGATCCATAGGGAACCTTAAAGGAGTGGGGTGCTGGTGTGAGAGGAATATAAAGAAATAATGGAAAAAAACGAGACGAAGTAAGGAAAGATATGTGACATTCCCAGTTCATACTTGTTTGCCCCTGATCTCTTTCTGTACATCTCTCCTTTTCTTTTCTGTTTCCCTGGTCTTGAAAACCAGATCTGTATGTAGCACATTCTCCAAGCAACAAGCCTGAGTTGCAGATCTCTCAGATGATCTACATGGATTCTCATGTTTTACAGGGAAATTAAACCATTTGCAGGGAAATTGTTCCCATAGACTTGCATTGGTTATATAGTACAACAGAGCAATTCAGTTTTCCATAGGAAATAATGTAATCTACAGGAAAATTGCCCTGGAGTTACAGGGAAAATGGCAAGCCCATCTGGGAGCAGGGCAGTTGCAGTTGTGTGATACCACAAAGCCGTCCATTTCTTCCTCCCCTTTCCTTTTATGGTGCACAACTGTCAGTATTTGCCATAAAAGATAAAACAAATTACAGTATTTTTACACTGGAAGCACAGCTTAACTCTATTTCAGTCTGAAACACGGATGTGAATGACTCCTACATTGAAGGAAAGCAGCAATAGTTATTTGAACTTCACTATTGCAGTAAAATTCCTTCAAGTGGTGTTACAGCACTCCAAATCTACTTAAAGCATAATTTGTTAAAATTTTTTTGTATTCACTTTGTCAGCTATTTCACAATCGTATTGGTGAATCAGAAAGAAACAATGGTACCCCATAGTGCTTGATCAAGCAGTAGCAAAAGTTGTTGGAAAATGGAGAATTTCTTACCTTCTGGTAATTTGGTTTCTGGGTAGGCTCCGTAGATGGTCTGGGATGGATAGGGCATGTCTGTCTCATAGCAGGTAAAACTAGTGTAACCCCTAGATGGCGCTATCCCAGGGGCTACTACCCCTGCCTGATTTGCCACTAACAGGTTGAGGGGCCTGGATCCAATGGCGGGTGCCTCCACCCAGAGGTCAGGGTTTGCAATAGTTAAACTAACTTGGTCACAGCCCTCTGGGACACTGCAACCCCCCTTTCTTCCCACTAGTGGCCCACACAATATATCAGAATTACCTTCACAGTATACACTTACCCCCAGGTCTGGTTCCGCACTGGGACCTCCTGTGAAATGAGATACAGTGCAACAATCACAGTACAGTACTTTAACAGACAAATACCTCAGGCAGTATAACTTTGCTGAAACAAGCAGCTCTGATTTATTTAGGGATATAACAAGGACAGGGGAAATCAGGTTAATTAGCTTATCACCTAATAATTCATATGGCTCTGTGCACAGGCCTATCCCTATCAGTTACTGTCCCTGGGTACCCAAGCCCTAGTGGCTAGTCCAAACCGTGGCAGCTGGTAGGGCCCTTTCACACAGAGAAAAGGAGAATTAAACAGTCAGCAGTACAGTAATTCCATTTGGATTTAATGTGGCAATTCAACAGGAGCAACCCTGAATTAGTACTCCGACCTCCAAATAAGATAGGGTCCTTCAATGTCAGCAGGGCTCACTTGGGGTACACAAACCTCTTCACACATCCATATAAAGAAAGTACTATACCAGGCAGGCTGCATCTGTATCCCGATGTAATTACTGCACAATACCGGTGAGAACACACAGCAGATTCAGTTCCTGACGGACGAGGTGCAATTTTCAGCAATTCTTCCAGTCTTCTACAGGGTGAGCCTGGTTTCTACTCTTCAGAGATCCTTGATTCTTTTACAGGACGGATTCAGTCCTAACAAGCTGTTACACAAGCTGCAGACCGGAACTCTGGGCCTTACACACGTTTTTGACTAAAACTGCACACTGAAAAAGCACAGGGCTCCTTCCTTCTTCACTGCCAAAGCTCAACTGAAGCTCCAACCGACAAAACTGGGCACTTCCTTTGAGTTCCTCCCAGTTCTTGACTGGATTGGCTGTCACCACAATAGACTGCTGCTGTTGGTCCAAAAAGGCACTGAAGTCTAAACTACATCTCCCAGAGTCACTGCCCATACAATCCTCTTGTGGCTGGCTCAGATTATGAGTCCAAGTTCTGATTCGTCCAAGGCACCATTTTAGAGCTAGCTTACCCCACACTGATTGGTCCAGTTCAGCAGTTCAAAACTAGAATGGGAACTAGCAGACACAGTTCTGACTGCAAAGAAAGCAGGTTAGACAAACTGTAATTTCATTATTACTCTAAATAATTTCTGGCAAACAGTTACATCTTTCAGATAGGTTCCTTTGCACTCCTAGTGACTGCAAAATGAAGTAAATTGGCAGCAGTTCGAGTGGTACTCAAACAGAGAAGCACACAGTCCCCCCATACAAACTAATTATGTCTGCAAGCAGACAGCTCTTAAAGAGACAGTGCCAGAGGTTCTAAAAACACTCACTGATAAATGGCTTAAACGCCAAACACCATTCAGGCTTGGAGCATTCAAGCAAGCTCCTGGAAGTCTTTTGGGAACCCCCATTTGCAGGGGGGTTACACTAGAACAATCTGAAGAGTATATCAGGACTGCCTCTTTCCCATGAGTCCTCAGTAACACTTCTTGCACAGCATAAACGCTACCTGTAACACTAACAAACTGGTTATGCCCCACAAATGAAATATAGAATAATGCATGGGGAGATGTGTATAATGAGTATTGCATTCACACTTGAGAAGTGGGATGCTACATAAACCCCAAGAGTGAAGCTGAAGGGGTCTGTAAAAGCATTCCATCCTGAGGGCGTGTATAAAATGTGAGTTTAGCAGATCTCCCCATGCCTTGTTTTATATAATTGCTGTGATTCTTTTTTTTTTTTTCCAATCCTCTGAGTGGCCGCCACTAATTTTAATGCTAAGAGAGAACGAGTTTCATTGCTGAGGGAGGGAGAACACGGCATCCCCATAATGCTGTGAGGGGTGCCTGGGACCAAGCATTGTAGGGTCCTGGTTGTAGGGAAGTAAAGCAATGGCCAACAATACAGAAATAGTAGAGAAAAACAGTTGTTTGAAGAGTTGTGGTTGTCATTCATGCCTGTACCTGTGAGTCCCACACTAGAGCATCTGTGGTCCCAAGTTGCACTCTGACTTTATGAAATTACAGAATTAGTCACTCACCCCTCCTGAAGTCAGCCAAAAGACATTTTTTGAGGTGCTGTGTGTCTACTCTAATCCAATGGGATGACTGTCTCCAGAGGAGTTGCAGTTGGGAAGCAGGTCTCTGCCACGATGGCAGTCCAGCATGTGCTTATGAGCATGTGGCTTGGGGCATGGTTTCTTCTCTGGGAAACGCGGTGCATATTCACCCTTATATCCAGGTGGTTTTAATGGCAAATTATAACAGGGTTTTTCTACTGGTAAAAACAGAGCCCAGTTATTATAACACTGTAACAGGAGAAGGGTTGAATATAGATATCCGACCTTCAATATGCATCATGTACTATCTATAACTATAGAACACTGCGAACATTATAAAGCAAGGATGTACATGGTCAAGAGCTGGGCCAAGATTAACATGTGAATCCTATGTTATCTGTGCTCTCTTGCTGGAAGATTGTATAGCACTGACCTAGGAAGGCCTTCCAGAGCCCAGACCATCTTCAGTACCTACTCAGAGACGGAACTAGTGGAAGATAATTGCATGCTGGCACCCTCTGAGGGAAAACCTGGATCTGGAGGACAGTACCCTGGCCTGTTATTGAGCTGGGACTCCCTGCAGCCCCACCACCACTGTGGTCCTCGGCCAGCGGTGGATAACCAGTAAGTCCTTGAAAAGGTTGATGAAGACTAGAGAATGCCACTGGGCAAGCTGGGGATGAGAAAAAGCTTGATAAAAAAAAATAAATAAATATGGGGTGGCAGTGAGACTGCATCTGGCACCACAATGAGCTTCCTGGGGAATATCTGTCTACAACTTGCTACAGGCTTTCAGAAGTTTGAGTATATCTGCAGGCTGGTCTGATGACTGAGAACAAATCTTTTCTGTACACCATCCATGGAGCTAAGATGGGTACGCTGAACCTACTTGACAGAATGGTGTTAACTCAGCCCTCCTGAATTAAGGTGAAATAGGGACCTCTTTTTGCTGAGATTGTATGATCCAAGGACAGGAAGAAACCGAGGTATGAAAAAATCTGACTGAAAATCTACTGCTAAACATTTCTAGCGTGGAGAAGATGCATGTAGCCCACAGAAATGATGGCATTATAAACTGTGATAAGGCAAGTCCTGTCTGGGCTTGCTGGCATAGCTAAACATCTGAACCACCTTGTTTCAGCATGCCCCTCCTCAGTGGCAGAATGCTAAGGGCCTAAAGATTGCCTACCTTAATATCTGCAGCCTTCTCGCTAACCTCCCAGACCTAAAGGCCTGGGTCACCCATTGCAATCCAGACATCCTGGGGATATCCAAAACCTGGCTTAGTGTGCCCCTGTTTCAGGCGCACCAATACAGTGACCTGTTGGCGAACTGTTGATTTTGTCAACAATGATGTAGGGTGTTGTGTTGGTGTTGCTGTCAGGGGGGTATACCCATTAGAATCAAAATACAGGTTGAGGTGGTACATACAGTCCAGTCAAGCATAGTTAATAACAGTTCATACAGATAGAAACCAAAGAGTAAGAACAGTACTCGCCACCAACACTTAGGAATGAAGTGTTACAGTGTGTAAGAATCATAGACAGATACCTCCATTGAGGTGTTATGCAACAAAGATATGTGTTTACCCAAGTGAACTGGTGAAGTGGAAGGGTGTAGCTGTAATTCAGGCCACTAATCTTGTGCATACCCAATCACAGAGGAGGAGACTTACATTATTGTTCACACTAAGCTGAAGTTTGCACAGGCACTGGGAAGGGAGAGGATACCTCAGCTTGCTGAAGCAGCTTGTGCTTGGTTGCTATGCAGGAAATGCAAACCAGTCAGTGCACCTCAAAAGCACAACAGTCTAGCAGGCCGAGGACCTTAGCCGTGGAATCTTCATTACCTGAGGGAGACCCCTGTTACTTAATATGTGCCACTGTCCCTGGTTGGGAGGAGGAGTGGCTAGCAGAGAACAGACCCACATCCTAAAGAACCACATGAGCTGCAGTGCAGAGACTTTGGGCCTTCTAGGCCATAAAATACAAAGCCAGTAGGATTCTGCAGTCTTTAAAGGTGGAGATGGACAGGATGCTGTTTAGAGATGGTGGGCCAGAGAAGTGGGAACTCCAGCAGTACTACAGCTGGGCATTGAAAGGGACCTGAGTCTACTCAGAGATGCCCAAAGCACCTATGGACCCAACACACACCTACTCCAAAAGAAAATCCACAAGCTGAGGATGACTCGATTGTATGAGTCATCTGGAGGTGCACAGGTTGTCGATGCAATTGAAGGTCTGGGCTAGCAGCAGCCCTCTGCGGGGTCTGCCAGGGGAAAAAACATAAGTGATCAACAGTGCCTATGACCTGGTACTTCAGCTATTCCATAGGTGAAAGAATAGCAGGACTTAACCTGAGATTCAAAGGAGAGTCAGGTAGGTGAAGTAGCAGTGCACCAATGTATCTGCTGCCTTGCAGGTGACTGTCTCTCCCCTCCTGCATCTGTTTTCCCCACTTCTTGTGGGTCTGCAGGGAACAAGTGCAACAACAGGTCCCTGCAGACAAGAGACCAGACTTGAGGCCTGCCACTTTTCAACAAAATTGCACTCTGGAACTAGCAACCACCTTAACCATTTCAATAGGCCTACTGGAAGTCTGTGATGCATATCTTTGTGCTCATGGTAGTGTAACCATTTTGACTATGGTCAGGCTTTCAGGAAGCACCTGGTGAACCTAGATTGTCTATCCATCAAGGGGTGAGCACCATTCAATTGTAGCCGAAGTACCTTCCACTTTCCTAGCAACACATTCCTCAAATTCAGATAATGAAAAAAATCCCTGTAGAGCTGATCAGAATCATGCTGAGAAGCTAGAGAGAAGCCAGCAACGTCCTACAGAGTTACAAGATGAGGGTTCCCCTGCTGTGGAGATAGAACAGTACTGAGGACTTGAGGAGGCATGGGAAGGGGCTGTCAAGAAACATTCTTCAGATTGTTCTGTCTCCACCTACTATGAGATGGACACTCCCCATACATTCCAGACAATAGGAGCCGACCCAGAAGACACTAAGAATAGTGATGAAGATGCCATCACTGTTGTGAATAAAGAACAGTGGCCATGTATTGAACTAGCATTTTACTTGTATGAACATGGGAATCGAAAAAATACAGCAACATTTAGGTCAAACATTTCTGTAAGTATTATTTTAAACACTAATACCCATATTGACACAAGTAAAACACGAGTATAACAGGCCACTCCTGTTTCTATTCTCAGCAGTGGCAGAATCTATGGCACTATGTTTTACTGTTTTTCCAAGCAGCCTTTGCTGTCTCTCAATCAAGCACCACAGGGCGCTGTTGTTTCTTCTAGTTTTGCTTATAAAATACTAAATAGCTTGCATAAAAATAGAAAATGATATCCTTAGTAGAACTGGAGCCCTGTAACACTATTTGAAAATATATGACCTTAGGAGTATGGATCTCTCATCCGTTGCTGGTCACCTTTCATTGAAGTAAGGTTGTAATTGTTGAAGTGTTCAAGATACAGTTTAAGACTCTCTGGACTTTTCTTAAACATGTGCATTGGCCTGTATTTCAGATGGATTGTGGTCGCAATCCCAGCAAAACCTGTGTTTAAATAGAATAACTATAAAACAAAGTTTAAAATGGGAACGCCTAGACTCATGTTAACTTGAAATTGTTACATTTTATTTACCTTACATATCCCCAGATCTCCAGGTATGTGAATACTTCTTACTGCCAGCAATGATTCCTGCTAGGACTGTGGTAGATGTAAATGAATGTCTCCTCCTCCCAAGCCAGTGCCCCTCAGTGTCTGCTAACAGTTTTATAGCCAGCACCCTGGCTACAATTGTGTTATAATTTCCATGCCCCTTAGAAAAGAAAACAGTCATCCCCCAAAGCTAGCCTTTAACACCAGTGATTCCTCACAGTCATGGGGGAAGGGGCAGGCAGATATAGTATCATCAACTTACCAGTTTTTAACATTAAACCCATTAGCTGTACCCTGATGGAACAGCACATGAAGGGTATCACTGAGCTGGGCTGAAACATCTGATGAGACATTCTGCTGTTCTGAAGTCACTCACCGCAGTACAGCCCAGCCAGTCACAAGCGGATGGGCAGGGACAGGCAGAGTGGGGAAGGTGCCTTCAAGGACAAAACTTCTCCCAAAACACAAGGCTATCACTGCAGTCAGCAATAATGAGGACCCCCCAGAACTCCTTGCTACAGGTACAGTACTGTATGTGAATTCAGGTCCCCTCTCAGTATGGGAGTGCTAGCATTTGAACTTATGATCACTGATAAAAGCACTACAACAAAAACGGTATTACTGTGGTCCTCGCTCAAGACAACCTGGTTTACATCACCCCTCAAAAGATTCATCTTAAAGAGGTGGCTTGTAGTTTCAGAGGTGAGTAACTGGCTAATTGATTTGTGTGCTAAACATGAGACATAACCACATGTATCAAGAGTATTTATCAATAAACCACTACTGTGCATGAACGACTTGTGGAGCCATAAAAAATATTAAATGTTTCCTGGACGCACTCAACAAACGTATAAAAAAATATATCTGCCTACCCCTAAAAATTCATTATACTGTAAGTGGGGATAGATTCATAATAAAGGATGGTCTTCTCCATTATAATACACTGAAATAAATTGTCTTTGTTGTAACAGTCTGTTTTCCCAGTCCAGAGGACAACTATAAGCATACCTCAAGTGCTACAAATTTAACACCTACTGGAAATTTACCAGTTGCTCTACAAAGATACACAGATATTCAGCACTCTGTTGGAGGCGTGCTATTTCTTGACATATAGACTATTAAAAAATGTAAGTTTATAGAAATGTTCTTTAACTACACACATGGTGTACATTATATTTTTCATTCTTATTCATTAAATTAAAACAGTGTGTTACACATTACATTGCTCTATATGTTAAAGACCTCTGCTGACAAGTTTATGAGCTATGAGAGTAAGTTCTGTAAAAGCTGGAAATTCAAACCAATTGGACCTTCCAGACAAGATCACGAAGCCTAGGCCACTTGTTTTTGCTTACTTTCGTTTTGCTACAGTGATAAAAAAAAATGTTGGCTCATAAGAAAGGAAAACTAATCAACTCTTTAATGTGTGCTGTGTGGGAAGGTGCTGCCAGTAGGGGGTGCTGATTCCTTAAAAACAAGGAATACCAGTAACTACATCATCAACAGCAGCTGCAAGGAAAAGCAGAGATAAAAGGAGTGACAAACATACAGATTTTATATTACACCATTCACAATAAGACTGTTCCAAAGTGTTTCACAGAAATGTTCAAGCTTATAACACACAGGTCAGCTGTCTGGAAAAACTGAAGCCGAAATATACAGTATGTTTTTTACGAGTTTTCTAAAATCTTCCTGGGAGTAGCACGTACAGTTTGCAATGTAACTCCAAAAGCAAAAGCACCACACTTGATAACCAGGAACTAAGATGAACACAACAGAAGGAAGCTAACTGCAAGGAGTGATTTGTTTATAAACACCATTAGTTGTGTTCCAACACAGAAACAGCCTTGCCATCACAAGACCACTTGCCCATGTGCTTCATTCATAAGCTTTGTCAGCTCCTTTTCACCCAGTGAAGTTGAAGCACATATAGTATGCATGAATCACTCTGCTTCCTCCCTCGCCCCTCTCTTCCCCCCCTCTTCTCCTGCCCCCCCAACCAACGATTGTCCAATAGCACTCTGTTCCACTACCCTCACCAGTAGCAGAGCTGCTTGGTGGCACTCCGTCCTGCTCCTTGACCCTAGCAGCAGAGCCTCTGCCACTTTAAGAGTTTGATACCGGGGTGCCCAATCCTTGGTGTTAGTGTAGAACACCGCATGATTAAACAGTTGACCCATATTTTGGGGCACCAGTGATCACCCTGGTTCCCCAAAATATCAACCTGACACTGCGTATCCAATCTCCAATGTTGTTAGGTACCTGCAGTAAAGAAGACCATCCCTCAATGTCTTTTTCTTCTTCTTTCTTTCCCAGGAACTGAGGAAATCGTGTAAGTGTCATTAATGTAATTCAGTGTGTATTGTACTTTTATTCATAACTTGGTCATTTTTTATATTGTTACCCCAGATTTTCAACATGGCCTTTTTCGAACCCCATGTCATGAGCAAGGTAGACAAAAATATTTGAACTCTGACCTGAAAAGTGATTTCACAGTCTGAACTGAAATATTTGAATAGTTTTGTAAGTGAAATTAGTTCTGTGTGTTAAAACTTATTACCTTGAATTAGAACTGTTACTTGGGCTGGGATATTGTAAAATTGGAGGCTTGGGAACAGTAGTTTGGCAGGGTTAATTAGAGGGAAATTTAAATGTGTTGTTTGCCTGGTGTTAGGGGGAGGGGACATTAGGTGCAATTACCTTGCCTTTAAACAGGAATTACCTTGGCCTTCATTGTTCACTTGGGAACTTAAGCTGCAGGCTGGTAGGACAGAGGTCTGGGGTTATATTCTGTTTTAACTGAAATATCTGAATAGTTTTGTAAGTGAAATTAGTTCTATGTGTTAAAACTTATTACCTTGAATTAGAACTGTTACTTGGGCTGGGATATTGTAAAATTGGAGGCTTGGGAACAGTTGTTTGGCAGGGTTAATTAGAGGGAAATTTAAATGTGTTGTTTGCCTGGTGTTAAATTCTTAAATACTGAAAAGCCACTGGGGGTTGGGATTGAAGGGCTGAGTATTTCTGTTTGGGACTGAAATTCGAAGCAGCAGGAGCTGGTGGGCCTGTGACATCATACAGTACCTGATGTCTGCTTACACACACTGTTAGTGGGACCAAACACACACTGGACTGTATGTGTTTGTGAGACTTGGGAACATTATTGGTGGGGTTGAAATTGGGTTTGTAATTAACTACAGTCAATATAGAGAAAACTGTATTCCAGGGGAAAGGGACTGAGAAAAGGGGGTGTGCCATTATAAACAGAGGGGGATAAAAAGGGTGGCCATATTCCACCATGGCAGGCATCTTCGGAAGGGTTGTAGGCTGCACAGGCTGTGGGATGGAAATAATTCTAAATTGGGTCTGGAGAGAGGGAGGCTGCCCACTCTGTAGACAGCTATCTTGTATCAGGAGTGAGGTATATTGGTTAAGGAGTAAGCTGGGGGGGGGTCCTAGGATAAGGGGTGTGGATATGGGCAGCAGAAGGGTGGGACTGAGGGGAGGCTGGGGCAATGCTCTGAAATTACAGGACATTATGTTACAGCAAGCAGGAGGGGAGATATTAGGGGCAGAGGACCCTTAGATAGGGAAGTTGGTGCTAAGGGGAAAGCGTACGGGGTGAACATTTTGAATGCAAAGCGAGTGGAGGGGGAAGAGTCAGGAGGGACTGTTTTGTGGAAGCCTAAAACAGAAGACTGTGGGAAGGGAGCTCCTATGGTGAACAGAGCAAGAGGGGAAGAAGAGGGGCAGTTTAGAGGTGCAGTCAGGGGAAACTCTGGTTATTTGATGGAGGCTGACGTAGTGTGTCACAATAAATTTGAGCTACTAAGCAACCTAGAGGGGGAGGAAGGGGTTGGTGGAAATGAGGAAACTTATACAGAGGCTGGGGAGAGGGAGTTGAATACCCATAGGGCATCACAGACCGGCTATGGAAAGGATAGAAATAGTCCCAGAGGTAGAAGGGGAAACATATATGTTAAGCAAATGGGGGAGATGCAACATATTCCAGACACGAGGGAGGAGAGCATGATTGGAGAGAAACTAGGAGACAAGGAGGTGGGAGAGGAGCCCCCCTTCAGCAGGGGGGTCAGTGCCAAGGATGGGGCACTAGCTAAAGGGGACCCACAGAGAGCCTCTGGAGGCAGGGGTACTATTACAAGGGGGGGGAGGATGGCAGTGTGGGGGAAAGGGAAACCATCAGGGCCAGGATAAATGGTTCAGATAAGAGTGGGTTAAGGGGGACGCCTATTCAGAGGGGGTTTGAGTTAAGTGGACAAAATAGCAAGGGAGGCAGAAAGGGGAGGGTGACAAGGGGGTCTCTAATAAGGCAGGAAGACTCCCATGGAATTGAGATCATGAATAAAGGGGGGCTGAGAGGGCATAGTGGAGGTAACCATAAGGATGATGGCGGTGTTAAGGTTCTGTTATTGGGAGACTCAATGATTAGGGGGTATCCAGTGGGAGGGACCGGGAGGTGGATGCCATAGCCAGGTGAAGGTAGTGAGTATCTCTGGGCTGACAGTGCACAGAGCAAAGTTCATGGTGTATGAAATGGTTAGGGATTGTGGAAGGAAACCGGATTTCCTGGTGCATTTGGGAACTAATGATCTAGAGGGAAATAACGTTTTGGAAATCCAAGCAAGGTTCCAAGAACTTGCCAGAGTCTGTCGGGATAATGGATGCAACATTTCCTTTTCGGAGATATTGCCAGTACCAAAGGCCTCAGTGGAGAAAAAAATGAAGCTCACAGAGGTTAATGACTGGCTCAGGAAGTGGGGTGAAGAGAGTGGGTTGGGGGTGTTAGGGAACTGGAATGGAGTTTGGGAGAATAAGGGACTATATGCCAAAGACAGGTTTCATCTTGCCCCATTAGGGAAGGAGTCCTTAAACAGGGGATGGCTGACTACATACAAGAAAGGTGGGATTTAAACTTGAGGGAGGGATAAGGAGAGGGCTGACCAAGCCCTGTCCTCCAGATGAGGAGTAGCCTTCAAGCCCAAGGGGAGGGAGAAACAGACTGGGGTGGAGGTTTCAGGAGGAGCAGAGGGAGGATGGAAGTATAAGGAATCTGGGTGGGGTTTGACAAAGAGAATCAAGGATAAGGGTGGGGTTGGTGTTCAGTAAATGCTAGGAGCTTGGGAAACAAGTTGCCAGAGTTCCAGGCCATGCTGTTCGGGGTGGATGTGGCGGTCACAGAGACGTGTGCTAACAAAAACCATGACTGGGACCTAAACGTACGGGGGTACACTATGCTTAGGAAGGACAGAAAGGAGGGCAGAGGGGGTGGAGTGACTATGTTTATTAGAGATGACATAGAAATTGCTAGGGTAGAGGAGCCAGAGGGAAACGTGGAGGCCTTATGGGTCACCTTACAATCCCCAACAGGAGATAAGGTCAAGCTGGGTGTAGTATATAGGCCCCACGGGATGAGTGATGTTCTAGAGGATGGTTTGCTGGACAACATCATTGCCCAGTGTTGACCAAAAGGGGAAGGAGTGGTGTTGATGGGGGACCTTAATATGCCAGGTACAAACTGGGGAACCATGTCCTGTAAGGTGGCCAAGGAGGTGAGGCTGCTGGATGGCTTCCAGGATGTTCTTAACACAGCATGTGATGGAGCCCACAAGGGAGGGGCATGTCCTGGATGTGGTTCTGGTAGATGGGGATCTGGTAAGGGATATGGTTGTACAGGACCCCCTGACTGGGAGCAACCACAATACTGTCTGGTTTCAAATAAGCATGGGGGAGGGGGGGTGAGATCTAGGACACTGGCAGTCGACTTCGGGGGCAGACTTTATGGGCATCAGAAATATTCTCAAGGATCACTTGAAGGGGATTACCTCAATGACAAGTGTGGAAAGGAAATGAGAGGTCATAAAATGGGGACTCCATGAGGCAGTCAGGATCTGCGCTAAGTTGAAGCGTGAGAGCAAGGTCACATAAACCATGCTGGTGGTCCAGTGAGGTACAGGTAGCAGTCAGAGAAAGAAGGCGGCCTACAAAAATATAAAACAACAAGAGGGATAGGGATAAGGAAATGTACCAGCTTGCATCTAGAAGAGTCACCCGTATGGTGAAGGGAGCAAAGTCCAGTAAAGAGCAGCGGCTGGCACAGGGGATACATGGAGGGGAAAAGGGGTTCTTCCGGTACATTGGGGAGTGGAGAAAAACTAAGGGCCATCTAAGCAGATTGAGATCAGAAGGAGGGTGGGTGGAAGAGGCGAGGGACCAGGCAGAGGTATTTAGTGAGTACTTTGCCTCTGTGTTCACTAGGGAGGGGGATGGGATATCTACAAAGCAAGGCACGAAGGGGATAGAAGCAGCAGTAAGTGGGATCAGGGGAGCAACAGAAATGGAGCAAGAGGGAGGGAGAGGTACCCCAGGGGTGTCACATCTGGGTAAGGATAAAAAGGTCAGTAAGGTGGAGGGACGGATGATGCTATCTCCGCCAAAGGGGTGTGGTTAGCCCTCAAGGCCTAAAGAAAGACAAATCTCCTGGGCGGATGGCATTCATCCGAGAGTACTATGGGATTGGAGGACATACTGGCTGCACCCTGGTGGAGCTTTTCAACAGGTCACTTGAGACAGGAGGGTACCTGAGAGTTGGCGGCGGCACATGTGGTGCCAATCCATAAAGGGGTTGAGGAAGTACCAGGTAACTATAGACCCATCAGTTTGACCTCGGTGGTGGGAAAATTAATGGAGAGTATACTAAAGGAACGATTGGGGTGTACTGGAGGAGGTGAGAGGTCTGGATAGTCAGCAACATGGGTTTGTGCTGTAGATCATGTCAAACCAACCTTGTGGAGTTCTATGAATGGGTAACATCAGAACTGAACAGGGTAAGCCTGTGGATGTATTATTCTTGGACTTCAGCAAGGTGTTTGACTCTGTCCCCACAATGGTCTGGTGGAGAAACCGATGGGGTTAGGAGTAGGCCCTTTGATGGTCAGATGGATTGAAAACTGGCTAGCTGGACGTACCCAGAGAGTAGTGGTCTGTGGAGAGCTCTCGAACCCTAGAGAGGTTGGTAGTGGGGTACCGCAGGGCTCGGTCCTGTGTCTGATTCTGTTTAATGCACACATATCGGACATCAGGAAGGGTATAGGGTGTGAAATGAGTCTGTTTGCGGATGACTCCAAGATGGGAGCAGTAGTTGAGGGAGAAGAGGGGAGGTTGGCCCTGCAAGGGGATCTGGACACCCTGGAAAGCTGGGCTCACACATGGAAATTAAATTCAATATCACCAAGTGCAAGGTGTTGCATCTTGGTCGGGGAAACCCTAAACACAGGTACACCTTGGGAGGGGAGGCGCTGGATGCCTCAGTAGGGGAAAAAGACCTAGGGGTCATGGTGGATGCATGTATGAATAACTCTGAGCAGTGCAGGAGAGTGGCTAGCAACGCAAACAGGATGTTGGGATACATCGTTAGGGGGATCACCTCTAGGAGCAAGGAAGTGATTCTGCCGCTGTACAATGGACTGGTTAGACCACACCTTGAGCACTGTGTACAGTACTGGAGACCACACTTGAAGAGGGACATACAACTCCTGGAGAGGGTACAGAGGAGGGCAACAAAGATGATACGAGGGCTAGGGGATTTGACGTATGAAGACAGACTTGAGGAGCTCTGCCTGTTTTCATTGGAAGAGAGGAGAGACAGGGGGGACATGATTGAGGTCTTCAAGTACCTCAAGGGAATAAATAGGGTAAACATGGAGGGGATCTTTAGACTAAAGAAGGGAGGTATCACCAGAGGGCATGGTTTGAAGTTGGAAGAAGGAAGGGTGGGGGGGAGGCAAAGAGGAGGAGGTTTTTCACTGAGAGGGTGGTGGACCCTTGGAATGCACTGCCTGGTGAGCTGGTTCAGAGATCCACAGTGGAGGGCTTCAAGAGAGGGTGGGACAGACACAGAAAGTGGATGTATCAGATGATGGCCTGTCCCAGGGGGGTAGGGATGGATGATAGGGGTTTCTGGAGCACAAGGGATGGGAGGGTCTCGGCACCCAACTAAGGATCTAAGGTTCGAGCAGACTCGATAGACCGTAAGGCCTAATCTGCTGGCAAATAATATGTTAGTATGTTAATAAAATGTCACAAAACAAAATGTATAAAGTGACGTCGTTTGCAGGGATGGCTGTTGTTCCAGTGGGGATCACCTTTCCTTCCTGTACCAGGGACCTGAGTTCGAGTGCGAGCTCTGTGAGCTGGCTGAATGAGCTGAGGCTGGTGGGGAGGTATGGTGGTGTGTGGCACTGGCCCCAGACTGCGGAGGGACAGAGTAGCATTCTGGCACACAAATGACACCTTATGTCAGGCCAGGGAGCTTTCCTTCACAAGATATTGACATTGCACTGCAGTGGACTATCTCCACTGTTCTATTTATTTTTATCTTTCCTTTTTCCATTAATTTGTTCATGCTCCTGTTCTCCAGTTGACCCTCAGCTGCCCCAGTCCTGTCATTCTGGCACCCCCCCCCAGTACTTACCTTCCCCTTCTGTATGGCCACAGAGCTTTCCCCCACTGGCAGGGGCAGCGGAGCACCCCAGCTGTTGCCACAGAAGAGATCAGGTTATGGGAAGTGGTGCCTGACAGCCAGCTACAGCACCTATGAGTGGATGGCATCATCTACAGTAGCCAGTCAGGGTTATCCTACTTTCTCCCATTACCCAGGGATGTCAGTGCCAAGGGTGCACAAGCATGTACTGTGCGGCACAGCTGACGACCTCCCACCCATGTGCCGTTCCTGAATGCACAACCACCTGTGGTTCTACAGGTAGCAGTATAGAAGTGGAGCTGGTGCCTTCTCTTCCCAGGGGTAGACAGCTTACTTTGGGACACTCAATCCTCCTTCCCTCGAATGGCCCCTAAGCTTGTTCCCAAACTTGAGTCGCTGGTGTCACGAGTGGTATCTCTACCGCTGTGCTGATGGGCTGGCCTCTATTTATTTTCTAAAGGGTGTGTGCATGTGTGTAAGGGCTAGAGAATGGATTTTTTTTATAATTTCATTTTTATTAACTTTTCAACAAAAAAAGTCGACATTTACAAGCTTCTTCAGAAGACATCTCATTACACTTACATATGATGCTGAGAACCTATCTTCTACTTTGCTATACAATTCTAATTGATTGAATGTCAGTTTGCACCCCAATCAGACATTAATATAGTCTAACCGTCCCTGTCTCGCACAAGGCATTGGGTAACTGAATATATCATACAATTCTATAACTTCTAAGCTAGAGCATGTATTGCATGTTGTGTGCAGCCCATCCAGTCCCAATCTTCAATAAAGGCCCTGGCTAGGTTTAAGCTAATTCACTGTTGGTATAGGAATATTTCAGAAAGTTTCCCAAATAGGAAGGGAAGGAGAAGGAGGTTACGGGGAGGGGCTGGCAGTGTTCCCAAGTCAAATCCAATAAAGGAAGAATATTGTGGGTAAGGGATGCAGTAGGCCCAGGAGGTTGTGGACAAGATAGGCAGGTAGGTAAGGCTGGAGGAAAAGAATTATGGTTTCCTGTTGCCTCGGCAGTCTCAGAGGTCCCTGAACCCAGATCTATGGGATAAAGGATTCATTTTGCAACATATAGTACAGTTGCCATCGGGTCCATCTGGAATTAAAATTTATCTTTTTGATCATTAAGGTTGTGGGTGATCTGCTCCATGTGGTATATTTGTTTAGTAACACTCCACCAGTCCTGTATAGTTGGGAGAACAGGAGTCAGCCACCTCTTTATCATCGCTTTTTAGCGGCTGTAAGAAGAAGGTGTAAGCGGTATCTGATGTTAGGGCTTTTGAATTCTCTCGGGACTAGAAGCAAAAGGAACACTTCACCAGTAAGTTGTACTTGTGGGTCAAAGAGCTCTTGAAGATTAGTTTGGAGAGCTGAAATGTAGGGCTGGGGTTTAGGGCAGGACCACATAATATGTGTGTGATCAGCCCTGGCCTCTCCACAGAGATGCCAGCAAGCTGCTGAATTAGTAGGGAAGTAATGGCTAGTAATTATAGGGGTTCTGAAATATCTGAGTTTTTTCCATGCGTATTCATACCATTGGTGTGAGCTAGTTACCCTAGAGATATATTGGCATGCTTTTTGCCATTACTCAGGGGTGATGGGGTGGGCTAGTTCCTCCTGCCACTGCAATCTTATGCTATCTGTAATGGGTGCTAGCTGTGTTTTCTGGGCCTGCTAGTACCTTGAGAGCAAGTGCCCCTGATCTTGAGAGGTATTTAATTGTGATTGTAGACTAATCAGAGGGGGAAGTTGTGCAGGTGTTCTGGTAGTGATGGGGAGGCCTTCATAATAATGGTGTAGTTGTAGATATCGGTAGAAGTCTCTGCTGGGTAAATTATATTGGTTTTGAATTTCATTAAAAGACCTCAGGATCCCTTGGTTTATAATTTGAGAGAAATATTGCAGGCCTAGTCTTTCCCATATCAGAAAACCATGATCCATCTTACTGGGAGGAAACTGGGGGAGGTTTATAATGGGGCATTTAAGCGGGAGAAATGGACCCAAGTGCAGTGATTTTCTTATGTCACTGCAGACTTTCCAATAATGAATTATCCAAGTGTCTGTGAGATAGGGGGGAAGGGGCTCATTTTGTCGACTATACATACTTTCAAATTAGAAAATGGGTGAGATAATCCCAGCAAGCTGATTGGTCAAGAAGCCAACCTACGCGGGCAGGTATTTTTCAATAGAGCCCGCACTAAAATAAGAGCCAATTCGGGGTGCCCCATTACTAACTGAATTCTTGGGCACCCCGAATGTTAACACTAGCCAGCCGCCATTCCTTTTCTCTTCCCAGACACCCGACAAAATAGCAGCTGGGCTGCTCTCCTCCTTCCGCTCAAGGCAACCGTATAAACAAATTGTAGGAAACGAAAATGGCACCAAATGTCATAGAAACCATTCTGGTTTCCAAAAGATGCCCTGTTATCAGTTACAAAGAGCGGTATCTCCAACACTGCTACTAAGCAGCAGAGCAGCGGTGCTTTCTTAGTTTTCTATACTGCTCATAGATGTCCATCTGCGGTAAAGAAAACCAAGAAAATACCGTTCCTCTCATGCACTGCAACGGGAGATACCGCTCGCTCTCGGCAAAGCAACAAAGCATTTCTGGACCATGAAGAATGCAGTTCTAAACCGTTTGCATTAAAAATGAAAAAAAAAATAAAGCTCCACAGACTGAAATAGCCATTTGTTCATTTTAACTAAAAGAAATACTGTACCCCTATCACACTCGATCTCCCACACTGCTGCTTGCTTTCTGAACCATGTGGGGGTTGGGGCGGTCAGACTGAAGATACAGAAAATGCTCTGGGGGAACAAACAGTATTCAACCAGCATTTTCTTTTCATTTTTTGAACTACAGCATCTCAGTTAGACCAAAAGTCCTCTATTCCAATACAGGTGGAGGAACTATTTAATTACAAAACTTAATGTTAAGATTTTTTTTTTATATAAAAAAATTAATTAAGCATTTCTTTTTACTGTGCCCATTTTCTAAACGCAATAATACCTTCCAGAGTGGGCTTTGTTGGAAATACCGGACCTTCAAGGGGCTATAAGGCCCTCCGCCTGCAGCATCGGGCCTCATTAGGCCCCTGGGCGGTCCGGTATTTCCCAATAAAGCCCACCCTGTCAGGCATTATTGCTTACATAATCCCTATCATTAATGAGGGACTTTTCAATTTCCACCCAGTGTGGGTCATTTATGGTATTTTGTCTGGCCAGTAGGTGCATAAGGAATGCATGATTATAGTAAAGTCAAAGATCAGGGAGGGACAAACCACCTTCCGATCTTGGGAGCGTGAGCAACTTCAGGCATACTCTAGGCCTCTGCCCTGCCCAAATGAACCTGGAGATGGAACAGTTCCATTCCTGGAATGTTTTCTCTGCTATTGGGATAGGGACATTTTGGAACAGGTAGAGGGCTCTGGGCAGAGTAACCATTCTAACTAACTCTATTCTTCAGGTTAGACTTAATGGTAATGTATTCCTTGCGGTCTGATCTGTTTTAAGCTGAGTAGTAAAAGCGATATAGTTGTTTTTGTAAAAATCCATCAGGGACTGTGAAATATGTATCCCAAGATATTTTAGCTTCGTCAGGGACCAATTGCATGAAAATAGATTTTGTATGTAAGGAGAAGGAACATAGTGGTAAGCAAGAATCTCAGTCTTGGAGAGATTAAGTTTATACCCGGATACCTGTCCAAACTCATTTAAAAGATGCTTTACTATGGGAAGAGACTTTTCTGTGTCCTGGAGGTAGAGCAACACGTCATCAGCACACAGTGCAATCCGGTGTTCCGTGACCTCCAGGGTAACTCCGGTGAGATCCTGGGAGTCACGTATACTCTGTGTCAAAGGTTCTATAAACATTGCAGAGGGGAGAGGGGGCACCCCTGTCTAGTGCCTCATGCCAACTAGATGTATTTGGAATGGTGGCCATCTATCTTTACACATGCCTTTGGTGCTGAGTATATATCCTTAATAACCCTGACCAGGGCTTGTGGGACCCCTAATTTGTGTAGTACCTGATATAGGAATGGCCACGCCACCCTATCGAATGCTTTCTCCACGTCAAGACTGACTAAAACTGAGGAGGAATTTGTTGAGCACATTTTATTGGATACATGGAGAGCGCACTTGAGATTGTCTGTGGTGGATCGAGTTCTGACAAAACCAGTTTGGTCCTTATCTATAAGTTGAGGGAGATAAGTATCTGAGCAGTGAGCAAGAATGCTCATAAACAGTTTGTTGTCAGTATTAAGAGCTGAGATCAGCCTATAAGAACTATATAGCTGAGAATGTTTCCCAGGCTTAGGAAGGACTGATATGGTCGAGTATGATCAAGAAGGTGGGGGGGGGGGGTGTCTCCCTCCAGGGTAGAGTTAAAAAGTCTTAGGAGTTTAGGGCAAATCTGTGTTATAGCAGCCTTATAGAACTCTACTCCATACCCATCAGGACCTGGGGCTTTAAGGGTTTTTGCTTTAGTCAGAGCAGATGCTAGTTCCATTTCTGTTATTGGGGTGCTTAGGGCCTCACCTTGGATTTCTGAGAGTTTGGGCATATTGATTTGTCAGAGGTAATCAGCTATCTGGTGGGTTGTGAGAAGGTATTCTGGAGTGTACAGGGATGAGTAATACATGGTACAGGCATCTGAGATGTTGTGTAATTTGGTTAGGGGATGGCCATGGGTGGGGTGTCTAATCGTGGTAATAATCGAGGCCTTTTTTGCTTTCTGATCTGGTAGGCTAACAACCTTGTTGCTCTAGGCCCCACTTCATAATATCTTTGTCTTAAATATGTTAAGGCAATCTCTGTTTGTTGTAGGGCCAAGTGATCAAGGTCTGCCTTAGTTTGTTCTAATAAAGGGAAGACTGACATGTCCCCTCATTTATGGGCCATTTGTAGAAAATGTAAGGTGTCCTCCAGTTTGGTTTTCCACTCCTTTTGTCGTTTGGCTAATTCAGCTGTGTGTTGAATTATATGTCCACATAGGGCAGCTTTTATTGTGTCACAATGTATTGCTGGGCTTGTTTCGTCTGGGGGTTATACCTCACTATCTCCACAAATTTTCTCTGAAATGTACTCTTGAAATTGCTGGAAGCATAAATAGTATGGGTTAAGTCTCCAATGGGTGGTTTTAGGCTGGAGGTCCATGTCCCAGGTGATAACTAAGGGTGCATGATCTGATAGGACTATGTCACCTATCTGTGCATCTTGTAGGATGCCCAGATTTTCCAGCTGGGTATCGGTTTGATCGATCCGTGAATGTGTTTGATGCACCAAGAGGTAATGGGTATCATTTTGGGAATGAGGGTGTGTATGCCTCCAGACATCACTCCAGCCCACCTCCTGTGTATATTTCTTAAAAACTTTTTGTGCAGCGGTTTGTCTTGGGGGTCAAGGGTTGGAGGAATCCATCTTAGGGTCTGGGAGGAGAGTAAAGTCTCCCACCAGTAAGAGTGTTCCCACTGTCATCTGTACCACTTTATCTAGAAGTTTCTTTAGCTGAGGGATGGGGATTCCTGAGTGGGAAGTACGCATTTGCTAAGGCGAGTTGCCGATTGCCAATTACACTCTGCACTGTAACTAATCTGCCCTCAGGGTCAGCCCGTGAAGGCTTGGCTGAAATGGGGTCCAGGGGGGTATTATAATTGCCATTCCTCTGCACCTGGCCCCACAACTAGAGGAGTAAAATACCTCACCTCAACTAAGTTGCCTTAGTTTCTCATGCTCAGTGGCATTTAGGTGGGTTTCCTGTAAGTAAATCAGACCTGATATACTTTTCTTCAGGTGAGTCATGACCCTGGATCTTTTGATCAGTGAAAACAAGCCATTTATATTTTGGGACAAATGCTTCTGGGTGCGGGGTAGTCATGAGTAGATGTGGATTGGGGCACTGCTAGGTCCCCCCCCCCCGGCAAACATTTTGTCAGCTTGTTTTCATTGTCCAGTAATCTGTGGTTCCCAGTTCATGTTGTCCGTCGACTAGATTATTAAAACAGTAACAGTACAAACATACACATATGTGTAAACATACATCAACCTGTATTTTAGGCAGAAAGTGAATTTGTAACAAGGTCTGACGTGTGACCAACTGGGCGACTACGTCAGTAGGATAATAACTGGTGCTTCCAAGAAGTAGGATCATTACTAGACCCTAGGGTAAGGATAAATCCTTACTGGGAGGTAACTTTCCTAGTGAGGGGTGTTCTCCCAAACAGCTATAGTGTCAATATGGGAAAAAGCGGGGGTGTGGTGTGAGTAGTCATTTAAAATTGCCGAGATCAACATCAGTGAGGTGTACTAAAGTAGGTTGGCTTTAAGCAAGGGATTAGTTCTAGGGCCCACTGTCGAATGGAGAAGAAGGGCGGGAGAAGAAAAGCGGGGGAAGGAGGGAGAGATTCCCCACCATCCCCAACCCACTCCCAATTATAAGACAGGGCAGGAGACTTCCCTCAGTGTCAGGCCCTGTGAGCATTAATGACTCTGGTGTGCATCTTGGTCAGCAGAGTAGTACCAGGCAGCAGTAGTCCATCACCTCCACCCAACTCCGTTGGTGTGGGCACCATGAGTGTAGGGGGGAGAGCAAAGTCAGAGCCAGCCGCTCAGATCCTCACTCAGCCATCCGCATAGCACCTCATGGGCAGTACCCGAAACTCAATCCTCTGCAGCCGGGCCGAGTCCGACTTCTGCCCTTAAACCCTTCCATACATATGCTATTGTTCTTTAAGTAAGGTTTATACCAACATTGGGGCACAAATAGTGTTCTTCTGGGACCACAGAGAGCTTACATCTTCTCACAGAATCAAACGAAGCACTCTGCTGGCCCGAGCTCCACCAATCCACACCCCCCACCAACAGCAGTAGTCTTTCGTCAGTATTGATATTTGTGTGTTGGCATGGTGGTTGATCGCACATGCCCAGGTCTTACCTATGCCAGGAAGACTCCTCAATACAACAAGCTTAGGGCAAAGACCATTCCCCTTAATGCATGAAAAAGATCTGAGCCCCCCCTCAGTGGGAGCCAGCCCCTAGATAACATAGACTTAAGTAACAAAGCAGTTATAGATGGGTTGAACTAATGGCTGTCATGAAAGTCCCCGATTCTAGTCTCCAAACCCACCAGGCAGGGCAGTCCTAAAAGTTCCACACAACTTCCAGCACCAAAGAAACATGCAGGACTTGCAACTGAGGTTCTAAACCTCCACCTGGCGCATTGAGGCACGTAACAGCCCTCCCCCACCCAGAGCAAGCATCACCCCAGATTATTTGTAGTAATAAGGCTCCCTCAATCCCTGAGTCCCTTCCTAAGTTGTTCGGGCTACGCCTCACAGGAAGGTGGGGCACCACTATGTGGAATGGCCTAAGCACCAGAATGAGCCATCATTCAAAACAGCACAGCGGTGTCAGGGGAGAAAGAGGAGGACAGCACCCGAAGCACACAGCCCAGCCCAGAGGGTCATTTCTCAGGAGGAAGGGGGGAAGGAGAGGGGAGCTCCAAAAGCAGTGATGCCAGTCTACAAGGTGAGCAAGGCAACTGGGGAAAAGAGAAGGGAGGGGAGGCTGCATCCACCATGGGGGTAGGTTCGGACTGCCCATCCACAGTACAACCTAATCAGAATGATTAAACAACAGTTCTTCCTCCCACCAGCCACTCCACCCAAAGTACCATCAGACCAGCATCAGTCAGTTTTTCATCAGGCAAGCTGGCAATGTTGAAACAGTGAGATATTTGCTGTTCTGTTCAGAGATTCATAGTTCCATCCAGGGGAGCCTGCGGGCTCCAGATGATCGGGTGTGGGAGAAGACTGCTTAGATCTCAAGGTGCTCACAATGTTCTGTATAGCCTCTGCTCCTTGACGACACCTCGCCTCGCGCTGGCTACCACTCCACATCTGCTGAGAGAGCTTGGAGGCAATCGAGGGTCCAGGCGTATCAGAGTCGGTCTTCAGTTGGGGGATGTCTATCTTCCTGGTCCTTAATTCTGCCATCACTTCAGTTGCTGTGTCAAAGGTGAGGCAGCCATCTTTAAAGTGGATCATCATCAAACGAGGCAGTATAGCGCAGTGGTCTAAGGCTCTGAGCTGCAAATTTGGTGACATCTAGCAGACCAGACCTGGGTTTGAATCCCACAGCTTCCACTTGCATACTGTGTGACCCTGAGCAAGTCACTTAACCTCCTTGTGCTCCCAGGTCGCTCCTGTAAAAAAGCTTTCAGCTTAGTGTGCTATACCTGGTTAAACAACTAAATTAAAAAAAAAAAAAATCTTTGCAGGGTAGGATGTTCTGAAGTGAATGCCCTTAAACTTGAGTGCTCTCATGATGGGAATGTAGGCCCTCTGCCTTGCCATCACCTCCGGGGCATAGTCATTTTCAAAGTAAAGCCTCTGGTTTTTAAATAGTACTCTCCCTTTTTTCCATGCTGTGTGTAATACACTTTCCTTCTGAAAGTGAAGGAATCTGACCAGCACTACTCATGGATGTCCCCCAGGGGCTGGCTTCAGGCTTAGAGTGTGATGGGCCCACTCAAATTCCAGGGTATAATGAGGTGGGAGGGGAAGAATCTCATGAAGGGTGTTTTGAAAAATAGGAGTATATCAGAGCCCTCGGCCCCTTCCGGCATTCCAGTAATCCTGATGTTATTCCAATGGTTCCTGCTGTCTGCATCCTCTGCTCTATCTTGTAGTTGTTTTATGTTCTGATGCAGCTGAACTATGGCTCTCTCAGCACAATCCACCCTACCATCTGTGTCTGCAACCTAAGTCTCCATGATCTCCTGCTGCTTTTCTAGTTTGTTAATATCAGTGCGGAGAGCGGTGGCAGTTGAGTGCATTTCCTTTCGAAAATCACGGACCTCCACTAGCATTTGGGCCATTTGCCTTTGGAGGGTAGCCATTGGTATGTGGGCATGAGCTGTAGCGCTATGGCGTGAGGCTGATGAGGCCTGGGATTCCTCACTCTCCGAGTCACCCTCCAACAATTTGTCATCATCCGGAGTAATTTGTGGCTTCATTTTAGATTGTTCCCTTGCTCTCAGCATGCCAAATCCTCCTCGGCACTTGTTCAAACTATATTCTATGTTTAGCACTGATATTTGGAGGATTTGTAGTAGATCTCAGCGGGAGCTCCTGATTTAGGCTGTTCCAGGGAGCATGGCATCACTGGAAGTCCGAGAATGGATTTTTGACTGCAAGCCCGCCATTAGGGAGGATTTGTATAGTTGGTGGGAGGTTGGGTAGATGAAAGAAAGAAAGAAACAAACAAAACAACTTTCTCTTCAGATCCACAACTGAGTCAGTTACTACAGTAATTCTCTGGATGTGTGGTCCCCCTTTATACAATGTGTCCCTTATAGATCACTGAACCTCAAGAGGAACTCTAAACATGGCATGGAAGTTCCACATTTAGGGTTGAACCTTCAACAAACCCCAAACACACTGCAAGTTGCCCAAAGTCTTGCAGAAACACTGGGGCAGTTTTAAAGCACAATTGTTTTTGCTGAATATGGCTGATTTTAAGAAAATCACTGTATTTGTGATGGTTTTCACTACTTTATGATCATTTGGCAGAGAACTGTGCCACAAATGGCCATGAATGGGTATGATGGTCGAGGTAGATAATTAGAAAAGGCTACCATCTAAAGCCCCAAAGAAACTTTAATAATCTCAATACAGGTACAAAATGAAGCTGCTCAAAACCTGTGGCTCCATTTTGTGTGGCTCCAGGCTCCAGCACTGGGCCATGGAACATCTAGCTCCCTAAACTGTAATGTGAGTTCCTTCATGTTCCCTACACAACTAGCACATGTTCAGTCATTTCAAAGAGGAGGGACAGTATTTTAGAAAGAAAAGCTCATTTTACCATATAGGTAACTGGGAATTAAATGGACTACCAGTTTGGCATACCTGTTCTTTCCAGAGGACACCAGTTCTTTAAAAAATAAATAAATAACACTCATTAGGCCTTAATTTAAAAGGGATGTTAAGGGTACCAGGCTCCTTAAATTCTGAAAGCCTATGAAAAAAAAATCTTTCAAATAAAATAGTGGGCTTATTTGTAGGTGTCAGCAGTTCAGAGATATAAATATCTGTATCATATGCAGGGGAGCAGCCAGACCCTAGCCTAAAGACCTAGGCTTTCATTTGTATTGAAACATTTTGAGCAAATATGTCTTAACACAGCTGGCCATTGATACCAGTGCGCCTTAAACAGCATGTACCTATGCTTGGGCCTTCAGTCTTTGAAATACTGGTTATTCCCCTGATACGATAATTAAATCAAGGAAACAACCATTTCATGGAACAACACAGCTTGCCTGTCAGTGACATCATTTTCTGTCTCAAGGTTCATGATATGGCTGCCTCCATTTAATTTACAGCTGATATATATATATATATATATATATATCTGTCTATACTGAGAGAAAGAGAGATAGATAGAGGTATTTATAGGTATATGTTATTTACAGTTATATGTTTTTATTTATAGATTTAGATATATATGTGAGTAATAAACCATGATAGGGTGGGTATTATTAAAGATTTAATGCATGGTCAGGTAACTTCTCTTGGCAAATGAAATGTTCTGATTTTTTTCTTGACCTTTTATAAATATATACATGTATTATATAAGTGAACAGCTGATACAGGTAAGCCCAATACCTTATCTGAAAGATCATTTTTATAAGTTTTTAGATTTTAAGGGCCTGGCGCATTTAACTTCTCCTTGAAATAAATTTACATTATTCTACATTGCTAATTTCTGTGTATGGATAATAAGAGGCAAATGATTCAACCCTCCTCTCAAAAAAAGTATGGCAGTCCTCAAAGACAAGCTGAAGGCCTTTTTGATCATCCTGCTAAATTCATCTATGTTGCCACTGATTTCCTGGGCAAGAGTGGTACAAAACCTCTCTCTCAGAACACAAGAAAATTCAACCGCTTTACCAGATGGTGGGAAGGTGATAGTGGGCCAGTAGAACATTTTAGGCAAGGCAGGAATGTTCAGTTCAGTATAACTCTACTAACAATTTAACAGATTTAAAGAAAAGGATGTTTTTAAGCACATATGCATGCATATCATTTTACCATCACTCCTAAAATTCACTTTGGAGGCCTGAAAATGGGGTGATGAGTTGCTCAGAATCTAATGTAGTTTACATGTTGATATCCACTGCTCAGACAGACAGCAAGAACAGGTATGAAAGAGTTGAACGGTTCTTGGCAAAAGTTTCTTTCTTTTACTTACAGTTCCATGTGTGCGTGTGTTTTGTGGATAAGTGTGCAATTACTGTATAATAAAAAGGGAAGCATAATGTAAGAAAATCATGAAATATAAGCTTAAAAATGTGTAGTGATGATGTTTTTCCAAAGTCTCCCCTGTGATGTTCTGTTCTTTTAAGTTTTGTCTGTTAAATATGGAATAATGTGTAAACACCCGAGGTGTGTGATGACCCACAAACCTCGAGAGGGAAACTTCAGAGGCTTATAAAAAAATCATATGCTCGCAGTTGCATTTTTTTTTTATAATAACTGGTGCTGGGTACTTTAAAAACACTAGTTTTCCCCTCCCTGACCACCCAACACCGTCTCCCTCAGCATCAATGGTTCAGGGAACTTGCATTATTGAAAATAAGCTCAACTGAGCTTTTGACCTAGTTCCCCACATGCAGGGAACGTTTAAATATTTTTCGTTCCTAAACTGGGGAGTAGACTCCTGGCTAAGAGCTGTAAACTTCCTAAATTTAAATTAAAATGTTGAAAGGCCTGGCGCTAGCTGCCCTTGCTACTCATGAAGGACCCCTAGCTCTGAACCATTTCTGAGGGGTCTCCACCAGCTGTCTTCACTTTGTCTAGTGCATGGAATCTTCAGTCTGGTAAAGGAATGAGAGTAAATACAGCAAGGGTGTTTATCTCCTTCTTCTCAGTCATGTTGTTGGCAAGCAATACTGTACAGGCAGAACACAGATGGGGCAGTCTGCGTTCTCGAGCTGGAACTCTGTTCCAAAGGCAGAACACAGACACAGGAGCACAAGACAGAAAACACTGGAATAGCAGGATGTGACATAAAATCATACCCAGTTAATAGTGTTTAAAACTATGTTCAGGTGGATACAAGGGGTCACTAGATATTACAATGTGTATACTGCTCTCCCATGACTGTCACACATGGTCAGGCCTGTATCCCAGGCAACGTGTTATACTTTTGTTCCACTGACATTCTTTTGGTAGCTTCATATGCATAGCTACTTCTGTACATGAACTGAAGCAATGTTTTTGCTGTTTGATAAACATGTATTGTTGAAAATTTCAAGAAGTATCTGGGAATCCATTTCTGGGCTGGCCACCCACCCTTTTTCAATTAAAACATCCCCAAGGTGCTTTGATGACCCAGTGCTTTAATATGCCACTGCTCAGACTGTCCACTTCTGGTGGGCATGAATTTAAGTGAGAGCAGAAAGCTGACATTTCAGGGGCTAGACTGCCCTATCTCATCCTGACACCAGGTCCTCACACCACCTTACCCTTGCAAGCCCAGGATAAGTCTTTCCACTCATCTCCTACCACCAGTTGCTGATGCTCTTCTTCTCATGTTGGAGCCCCACTGTACTGTCACCATGGCTGGAAGACGTAAGTTCCAAACAGGACCTCCTCTTCTAACCACTGATATTTGGCAGTGTTGCCCCCAGACAGGTAGAGATCCTGCAAGGAGGAGTGAAGGATCCAGCACAACATTAGACCTCTGTGTAACATCAGGATTGAGGGGCAGAGGGATGCTTATGCTCCCATGCCAATACCCTATCTAATGGTGATGTAGGAGCTTCAAGGAAGTAAGTAATGTCCTGTGTGACTGACCTCCCTAATTTGCCACCAGGGGTCAGTTATGTTGTTACCATGGCTTTGACTCCACAGCAGAGTCATTAGGCAAACTCTGGGGACTGTGCTAAGCCACTGCGTCAATAAGGATTTTGGATTTGGGATGCAATCTCAGTTCTCCCCACCACATGTTAGGCAAACAAGCCAACCACTAGGTTGGGCTGGCCTTGGGTGATGCGGTCAACATTTTTAAGAGCATTAAGGGAACTGCCTAATAAAGGAGTCCATAACAGGCCTGTACTACACCCCATGGGGAATAAAAAGTTACTACAGACTACCCCTTTTTTGTGGTCACCAGGTTGTAATTTGCTTTTATTTTTCCATGCACTCTGCTCATCATATAATGGACTTCATCAGAGACTGATATCTGTGTGTTACTTGATGCCACAACTTCAGGCATGCTCCTGGGATAAGCCTCGTTATATGAGGAGCAAAGAGCCAGTGAAAAATGAAATGTGAAGAAATATTGCCCCAATCTGTGCTTAAGATCTGAATCACTAAAGAAGACAAGCCAAAATATTAGGGGAGTAAGGTGTAATAGCTAGGAAAGTGGGAACCCTGCCCCAAAGCAGGCCTTTTGTTTTTACAAGAGAGAGCTACAGTAGGTGCATGTTCAAAAATCATGATTGTGAATTGACTTTCAAAAGTACAGTACCACAATCCCTGGCATGGACCACTGTACCAGAGTCTTAATGAACTCCATTCACAGAGTTAGCTTGATCAGCAACTATTTAGTATCTGTGAAGTGAGGACCATGTTGCCATGAATTTTAAAGAGCATGGCCAAGTCCAACAGGCGGCCCCTGAGGCTAATTATCTTCTCTTGTTGGCCTGATCTTCATTTCGGTGAACTTCAGGGAGTACTGCCAACCCGTCCACGAGGACCACTCCACTCCATCTGCATAGGAGGTGTGGTGACCCTTGAGGTAATGCCCATTGAGGTTGGAGTTGTGGCAGTTGCGGTACCACCATGCCCCATGGTAGAATGTAGCACAGTTGTTTTCTGAGTGGTCATTGTCATGGTCTTTTGTAGTAAACTTCATTCCATTGTGCTTCAGAAGTGAATCACCTGAAAGAGGAGTATTGTGTATGTCATACATACATATATATGCATATGGAACATGCACTAACGATTTATCTGTTAAAATCATAATATGCAGTACATTGGTTAAATAAATACAATAATATTTTGAATTCTGGAAAAAAGAAAATTATAAAACTGCAAAGAGAAAAGGAAGGACATGATTGGCTGAACCACATAAATTGACCATGTGGTAGAATTAGTCTCACAACATGGCTAGCTGTCGGACAAAGTAGCAGTTGTCTTTTGTTATAAAACATCTCATTCAGACATATATCTGCCATAATGAACCATTCTGTAAGTGCAGTAATCTGCTCCAGATTATGCAGTAAAGCCGATCTTACTGCACATGTGAGTTGGCTGCACCTGGAGCATGTGGTATATTCTGTCTTAACCCTGCTGTGGGTTATTGTTTACCTATTTACCTCTTATCCCATTCCTTTTCTTTACAATTCAACATTTTTGTTTCATACTGTTTATCCCCCAACATTGGTGCAGCCATTCTCTGATCAGCTGTCCCCACAGCCATGTCCTTCCCTTCTCTGGCATCTCCTCTGACTTCCAAAGGGTTCACAATGATCTCTTGCTTCCGTGGTGGTCTCTGTCAGTGGGTTGATCTAGTGACCCCCATCTGGTCAATCTTATGTGTGGGAGACAGAGAGGTCAGTCTGGTTGGGAGGGACCAAGGGGTGTCAGCACCATGCTGAATGGTGATTTTCCTCCTTTGTTTTTCCCTGGAGGAAGCATTCAAGGCATCATGGAGCACGTGCACACACAAAGCATGCTGACGCTCTGATGCAGCTGATAGCCTTCCTCCTGCCTTCTGATCCAACTGCATTGACACCTGGGGCCACCCAGTTGGTGGTTTTGCAGTGGAGCCTGCAACCCTCCCTCCCTCCCTCCTGGGAAGAGACCACATTTAGGGTAATTTTGATTCTCCTCTCCCTATCCAGCCCCTTGGCTTCCTGGGCTTGTTTCTAAACCCAGGCCACCAGCATCTTGAGTGGCAGTCATGTCATAGTGCTGGGGGCCAGCAATACAGCATAATTTCGAAACAACATATTTTTAATACAACATATTTTTGAGAGGAGAAAGACAAAGCAAATATAAAGATCATCATTTTCAAATCACCATAGTGGCAAAACAACAACAGCTTAAACTGAAGAAGAGGTGGCTCGTTCCAACAAGGGCTGGCTGTGATCACATACATAACATAGTAATGCAGTAATAGTAACGCTGTAATTTAAGGCTGGATAGAATTCGAGGTCCATCATGTCCACCCCACCCCTTTATAAGTAGAGACCAGTAATGCTGTGCAAACATGTACTAACTTACAGTATAATTTGATGTTTTTTTCCGAGACTTATGGGAGGCATAGACACTGAGACATGTAATCATATACACAAACTCCTACAGACTTGCACGCCTACACACTTACAAACATAGAAGCTTTTGGTAGAAAAGGACCACTTGGCCCACCCAGTCTGCACAGTTTTTCTCTGCCTATTCTATCCCAGCAGACCCTAACTGGTCTCAGGTGACCACCCCCCTTTTTTATTTTCTAGCATCCCCCTATGTGTATCCTGTACATATTTGAACCCCCCTCCCCCCATAGTTTCTTCCCTACTACTTCTGATGGCAGTTTGTTCCAGGCATCCACTTTCAGTGAAGTAGCACTTACCCACATCCCTCCTAAAGTTCCCCCTTCCAGCTTTGCTGCATGCACTCTTGTTCTGTTGCACTCCTTCATTTGAAGCAGGCTCCCCTCCTGAACCCTGTTCACTCCCATGAGGTACTTGTCGGTCTCTAGCATATCCCTTCTCTCCCTCCTCTCCTCCAGGGTGTATGGATTGAGATCCTTCAATCTTTCTTCATATGGTTTCTCATGCAACCCATGTCCATTTTAGTTGCCCTCCTCAGGACTGCGTTTACCCTGTCCATGTCTTTTCTGAGATGCGGACTCCAGAATTGGACACAATATTCCAGGTGTGGTCTCACCAATGATTTAAACGGTGGTAATATCATCTCCCTCCTTTTGCTTGTGACACCTCTCTGTATGCACCCCAGTATTTCATTGGCCCTGCCAACTGCCTTGTGTCACTGCCCTGCAACTTTGAGGTCAAAAACTATTATAACCCCATGGTCCCTTTCCTTTTTATTGACTGACAGTACCCCTCCTCATTTTATACTCAACTCCTGGGTTTTTATGTCACAGATGCATGATTTTATACTTTCTGGCACTGAATCCTAGCTGCCATACCCTTGGCCATTCCTCAAATTTTCTAAGCTCCCTTCTCATTTTCTACACCCCTCCTGAGTATCCATCATGTTACAGATCTTGGTGTTGTCTGCAAAAAGGCAACCCTTTCCTTCAAGCTCTTCTGCAATGTCACTTATGAAGATGTTGAACAGGACTGGTCCCAGTACTGGACCCTGTGACACCCCGCTCATCACTCTTCCCTTAGAGTGTGTGCCATTTGCCACCTTCTGCTGCCTATCCATTAACCATTTTTTTCACCTAATTTACAACTTTGACTCCAACCCCTATACTATCCAGTTTCTTCATCAGTCTCTTATGTGGTACAGTTCGAAGGCTTTGCTGAAATCCAAATAGGCCACATCAACTGCCCTTCCCTGATCTGTTTCCCTGATCACCTAGTCAAAGAAATCAATGAGATTTGTCTGACATGACCTTCCCTTTGTGAATTTATGCTGTCTTTGGTCTTACAACCCCTGGATTCAAGATATTCCATTACCCTTTCCTTTAACAGGTTTCCATTAATTTTCCACAAGGGATGTGAGACTGAGTGGTCTATAGCTGCTAGCCACCTCCTTGCTGCCACTTTTATGGAGTGGAACTACATCAACCAAGGCATAAAATAAGTGGGTTCACATCACAATTTGTGACCCAAGAATCAGGAAATGCGAGTCAAATGTGGCAATGATTAGCAGTCATTGCTAATCATTGCCAACTGGCCCTGGGTCCTTTAAAAATGCTCTTTTGGGCGCATGTTGCTTAAAATTTTTTTTGTTTGTTTTTCCCTTCCTCCCCCATGCCATGCCCAGTCTCTCCTGATTGGCCAGCTGCTCCTGCTCCCCCTACACCCAGTGTATGCATGGGAGAAATGTGAGAACGTCCTCTTGGAGCCTGTCACTCCAGCAAGAAGGTCCAGGACTTCCAACTGGAGCAGAAAAGGTAAGTTCCAGTTACTTTTTTCCATTTACTAGACTTATTTTTAATTTTCAGGTGGTGTCCGGTGTTCAATGTTCTATTGTTTTGTTTTGCAGGGAGAAGCATTGCCGGATCATGGGCTGCGAGAAGAAACCACAGGGCAGTGAGGAGCAGAGGAGGCTGAGTGAGAAGGGACCCAACTGGGACCAGACAGGGCAGGCATCATGGCATGATGCAGATTCGGTGCTGGAGCAAGTGGCTCAGCAGCAGACCAGACCTGACGACCGAGAATCTCCAAAAAAGTAAAAACATTTAATTTTATATTGTCGGGGAGCCTGGAGGAGGAGTGAACTATGGGAGGGCATGGACGGGGCAGTGGTACGACTCTGGGGGGATGGCTGGGCACTAGCGGGCATGTCGTGAATTCTGGCCTGCAACTGGGGGGAGCTGCTGCAGATGATCTGGGGATGCTGAGCTTAACAAGCAGATCAAGACATTTAGTGTTGTGCCCTGCAGGTTGCAGTGATGGGAAAGTCATTTCAAAATAAATGTGCCCTGCTTTTGCAGAGGTCATTTAGACATAAATAAACCACAAACAAGTCATTGTTCCCTGAACAGTTGGTGATGGAAAAGACATTTAAAAGTAATATGTGCCCTGCCTTGCAGAGAAAATGATAAACAAGTTTTGTGCCCTGTAGTTTTGCAGTGAATTGGAAAAGACATTTAAAAGTAACCTGTGCCCTGCATTTGCAGAAATGGAAAAGACATTTAAAAGTAAGCTGTGCCCTATGTAAAAGAGATGTCTGATGCTCAAGTGTTTTGCCCTGTAGTTTTTACAGTGATTGGAAAAGACAAGTAACTGTGCCCTGCATTTGCAGAGATGGAAAAGACATTTAAAAGTAATCTGTGCCCTGCCTAAAAGAAATCTCTGATGCCTAAGAGTTGTGCCCTGTAGTTTTTGCAGTGATATTGGAAAAGACATTTAAAAGTAACTTGTGCCCTGCGTTTGCAGAGATGGAAAGACATTTAAAATATGTGCCCTGCCTTGCAGAGATCTGAAATGATAGCTAAGTGTTGTACCCTGTAATTTTTGCAGTGATTGGAAAATACATTTTAAAAGTTTAATGTGCCCTGCTTTGCAGAGATGGGAATTAAGACACTAAAAACAAGCAGACCAGTGGGATAGGAATGCTCTGCAGCAAACTGCAGAGGGGACAGTTCAAAACTACAAAGTGTGTCCAGTTCGGGGAAGGACAATTTTTAACAACAAGTGTTTGTGCCCTGCTTGCAGAGAATGGGAAAGACATAAGACCCTTACAACATACTGTGTACCCATATGGGAAAGGACATTTAAAATGTGCCCTGCTTAGTTTACAGAGATTTTAATTTAACTTGATGCACTTGTGCCCATGCTTAATTTGCAAAGATATGTGCCCTGCTGTGTATTTGGGGAAAAGAGAACTGTGCCCTTGCTTTATTGGAGTGTTTCACGCTGTGGACTGTCATGTCTTAAGGTTATTGGCAGCCCACAGAGTGTGAAAATTTAAGTAAATTATGACATCCTTGCTGTTGCCTGATCCGGCATGCTGGAAACAACTGTGCTGCTGTCACTGATGTCATTAGGTTTGGCACCCACAGCTGGGGGGGTGCTGGGGGTCAGAAGCAAATTTGCTGAGCTGCCCATTATTCTTTAATACTAAGCCACTGAAATGTATTACTTCACACCCAGGGACAGCACCCTTGTTTGGCTACTTCAAACTTTTTAATAATTGCAGTCTGCAACATGGCTGGAGTAAAATTAGCAACTGCAGAAGGACGGCGCCAAAAATATGATCCAGAAAAAAACTGGCTACAGATAAGAAGTGAGGGAGACTTTGCAGTGTGTGTTAGCTGCAAATTGTGCTGTGAGTACAGAGATGAGCTACATGAGTTAAGGAACTTCAGTGAGGCATTAATTGCAGGGATTACAGGCCCCCAGCTAAAAGTTGACACCATCTGGAAACCTCTTCTGACAGAGCAGCACAAGAAAGCTGTTACAATTTTGAAATTTGGTAGAACAAGGTCACCACTTGAGATAGATATATATCTATCTATCTATCTATCTATCCATACCACAATTGGTAAGTTTAAAATAGTGAGGGTAGAGGGGTTTGGACCCTGACCTAAAACAATTTAAATTTATTTGCAGGGAGAGCTTTCAGTAATGCAGAGGAACAGCAGAGAATGATTCTAGGCAGGCTGATCCTGTATATGATGGCCAAAGAGGACATCCCTATTAGAAAGTTTGAAGCAATAGCAGAACAAGAGAAGTGCCATGGAGTTCATTTGAGCAATGAATACATTAACGCTGTTAGTGGGAAAGAACTCACAATGTGTACTGGCAAGAACCTAGAAGAAAACCTGCTGGCAACTGGCAAAAATGCAAATTATTTTTCAGTGCATATGGACAGTAGTACTGACAGTGGTGTAACTGAAAAGGAAATGGTCAAGTGGAGACTACGTTTTTAGAAATGAAAGCTGTATCAGATGGCACAAGTGAGGGACTGAAAAATCTCCTTTTAGACATTTTTACAGAGTCTGGCCTTAATATAAAAAACATGTTTTGGTTTGGGGCTGATGGGGCATCTGTCAACATGGGTGTAAGACGGGGTCTTGCTGCTCTTTTAAGGGAAGACATACAGTGGTTAGTTGGTGGTCATTGTTTCTCACACAGATTAGAACTGGCCACAAAAGACGCTTTGCATAACACCTTTTTCAACAGTGTTTCAGACTTTCTGATCCAACTGTTTTATCTCTATCAGAAAAGTCCTAAGAGACTCAGAGTTATGGTCCCTTGCCCAGACCATGGAGATGTCAGTTGG
Organism: Neoceratodus forsteri; assembly: GCA_016271365.2. NCBI lineage: Eukaryota > Metazoa > Chordata > Ceratodontiformes > Ceratodontidae > Neoceratodus > Neoceratodus forsteri. The sequence goes on from JADMNL010000022.1 coordinate 497,124,049, forward strand.
AAAGCCCAAGAAGGCCCATGGCACACGTTGGGTGTAGCATAAACTTCTTCCCACCCGTGCTTTTACCAAATCATTCCCCGTAATTTGTGCTCATTTAGAATCTATGGCCGCAGACCCAACTCATGACCAGGCCAAAGCCAAGGGAGTGTTACAAATTATGACAAAATTCCAAATGGTGGCACATCTTTTGTATTTTGAACAGCTGCTTCAGCCACTTGCCAGGTTCTCACTAGCACTTCAAAAAGAAGTAGTTGAAATGCCAGAGCTGCTTAGCTCTGTTGAAACTTTGAGAAATACTCTTGACTATGCTAAGCAGAGTGGTCCCATAGGTGGCAGTGAACTTGACATTCTCTTAAAAAATGGGTCTGATGTTCTTTCAGGAGCATGTGCTCAAGTCACATATAAGGGTGTGAAATTAACACATTTTAGTGGCCAAGTTGTTAAAATTTTTAAACAGCAAACTAAGAAATACATTACAAACATTGAGGACTGTTGTGAGCAAATGTTCAGTTTGACTGATGAAAGTAATATCTATAACCATGCAAAAGTGTTAGATTCCAGACTTTGGCCAGCTGCAAACAGAAAGGAACTGGAGCTATATGGTAACAGTGACATTACTGCAGTAGATGACCACTTTTCAGCACTTTTGCAGCCTGACTGTGACAGTACTCTGCTACTTGCAGAATAGCAAGAGTTTAAGATTTTTGCTCAAACCAATTTCATCAGTCTTTCTGCCTCTGCTATCTGGTCAAAGCCGGCATGTGATTTCCAAAATTATTTTTCAAATATGTTGAAGCTTGTCAATGTGTTGAGAGTATTTCCTGTATCTAATGCAATTGTAGAAATGTGTTTTTCAATTATGGACAAGGTAAAAACTGACTGGAGAGCAAATCTGGCAGAGGATACTGTAGAAACTGTAGAAACATTGATTTGCATTAAAAAGCAGGGCCCCCCTCTAACTGAATTCAACCCAGACAGGACTGTAGATATACTTTTTAGTGCTAAACCAAGATGTCCTGGTGATCTGGCAGCTGAGGATGGTGGACCACCTCCAGGTCCCTCCCCCCAAAACAGGCCAGAAATGTCTGGTTGAGAAGAGTAGCAAAACAGATGGCACCCAATCCTTGTTGGTAACTGTGGTCAATCACGGTCCCAGATGCCGGAGTCTTTATGCTGGGGCAAGGGTTCATTATGTTTAATTTGTCACGACTCACGCTCATGAATTCATGGTCTGCTTTGGCAGACATCCTATCTTGACTCTTAAAATGTATGTGTGCTGCTGCACATTGCATGTATTTCTCTGGAAATGGTTAATAAAACAGATATCAATCTCAGAAACTTGTGTAAATGTGTATTTTATCAATATAGAGCAAGATAAGTACATTTTATGGGGTTTTGAGCAAAAATATCAAGTTTTGGTAATTGCTAATCAACTTCGATCAGTTGCTATACATTTCTTACTTAGATTAGCGAAGGCCGCTAATCAAGTCACCGACACTAATTTATGCCTTTCCAACTTTCCTTCAGTCCCCTGGAACCTTTCCTGTTTCCAGTGATATGTTAAATAGCTCTGCCAGTTGTGCAGCAAGCTCCTTCCTGAGTTTCCTTAGTACCCTTGGATGTACCTCATCGGGTCCCATGGTCTTGTCCACTTTCAGGTTTGCAAGTCCCTTCAAGACTCTGCAAATGGACTTCTGTTTAGCTCCCCCCATCTGTGTTTCTGCTGATCCTTGTTGGTCCATCCTTCTCCCCCTCCACTGTGAAGACCGAGCAAAAGTATCTGTTCAGGATGTCAGCTTTTTTCCTGATCATCTTCTGCACAGTCACCATCTACTGACTTCCTTATTCTCTCTATCCCTCCCCTTGCCTTCCTTTCCTAACCTCAGGAATCACTCATCAAATGTCACACTTAATGCAGTCATCCCCATCAAGAGTGTCGCCCTAGAGACAGAACCTATGCAAATTTTAGAATTTGGAATGTAGGTTCAAACTTTGCATTCGTGCTCCACACTGGACAGTTTATGTAACTGAAGGAAGTCTTGTCCCTTTCTGCCACCCCTTTGGCTGTCCTTTCCTCTGCACTTTTGCTTGCCTCTTTGCCCTCCCTGCTTCTTTCTGTATTACCTGGTACTTCTCCCTATCCTCCTCCTCCTCCTCTCTCTGTTTCTTTGTACCTCCTGAATGCCACCTTTTTTTCCTTCACTTTCATGGCTACCTCCCTAGAGTACCATAGCTGCCTTTTTTTCCTCCTGCTTTTACTCATTTCTTTCACACAGAGGCTGATTGCCTTCACTGTGCCTTCCTTAATGTGTCTTCATTGTCCTTCTACACCCACTATGGCCATCCACTGCACTAGGCTGTTTCTAAGGCAGTTTCTCATTACTTTAAAGTTTGCCCTTCTAAAGTCCAGGACCCTCGTTCTCATGTGGTTTGCTTCTGTAACCATCTTGATACCAAACCACACTGTATGGTGATCACTGGCCCTTAGGCGAATGCCTACTTTGACATCTGTCACTCTGTCTCTGTTAGTCAGCATCAGGACCAGTACTGCCATATCCCTAGTGGGTTCACTTACTAACTCTTTGATAAACACTCCCTGTAAAGGGTCTATGATTGCCTTAGTTCTAGTTGAAATGGTAGACTGCAGTCCCCAACCAGCAGCCTCTCTCCCTTATTTGTCATCCTGCCAACATTTTCCCCAATGTCCATTTCCTCCCCCTGTGCAGGAGGCCTGCATACCACCCCACAGTTGCCCTTGCTTCTGTCTCCAGTGTGACCCATAGCACCTCCAGCCCTTCCCCCGCCTCCTGGTTTCCTTGCTCTTCCATAGTACTGATATCCTCCTTCACATACAGAATAACACCTCCTCCTCTCCTCCCTTCCTTATCTCTTCTGAACTGAGTGTATCTTGGATGGCCATATCCCAGTCATGATTTTCAGTGCACCCCGAGTCAGTTATGGACACTATATCCAGGTTCTCCTCCGCTATTATGGCCTCCAGGTCTGACATTTTATTTCCTAGATTTCTTGTGTTGGCACACTGCCTGCAACTCCCCCCTATTTACCTGTGATGCTTCCTGCTACTTAACCTAACTTCCCTCTCCCTTTTGCTCCCTCTGTTTCTTGCCCAGCTTACCCGTCTCTTTCTGCTTTTTTGTTCTTACCACCCTTCTCTTCATCCTACTCCTATGCCCTCTGGGGATTTTCTCCTTCCAGGCACTCCCTCACTGTTTAATTAAGGTGTGTGTGTGTGTGTGTGTGTGTGTGTGTGTGTGTGTGTGTGTACACGCAATATATGCCTCTCTTGGTAATGTAGCCTCTCCTGTCTGTCAGTTTAAATGCTCATCCGTGTGACATTTAAACCTCCCATAGAGTACTGAGGTTCCCTTCACAGAAGGATGCAGGCCATCACCTTTGTATCAGCCCACATCCTTCCAGGTCAGTCCCTAGTCCCCAATTAACCCAAATCCCTCTTCCCTGCACCATGTCTTCAGACAACTGTTGAAGTTCCTGGTGCGGAGTGCCCTAACCTCTGCTTGGCCATACACAGCTAGCACAACCACGAATGCCACTGTTCATGCTACCCGTTTAAGACCTGTCCCCAGCTCCCTAAACAGCCCTGCACAACTACCCCTCCTTCCCTCACAGGTCATTAGTCTCAAGGTAGACTGACACCCAGATATTTCCCATGGCCTGCCGCCCTAGTGATCCTTAGGATCTGCTCTCCATCCCTCCGAGCTGAGGCAGCAGGTAGGCACCTTACCTTCCTCTCTGATCCCCTTCCTGTTCTCATGTCTCTCCCTCATACTGTTGAGTCCCCAACTAGCAGCTGCTTCCTCTTCTGCTGGGACCCTTTCCACCCATCCTGGGACCTGTCTTTGGGGTTCCTCCACTTTCTCCTTTGCCACCTCTTCGGGTGCCTCTTCCCAGTTGTCCTGTCCCACCAGATTGGAGAAGGAATTACAGAAGGAATTACATAGTGGCATAGGCTGAGGATTGTGTACCCCACCTGCCATCCCCACCCTCCCAGAGCCCACCAAAGTCCAGACTTCCCTCCTCTGTCTAGGCATTCTTTGAGGAAAAGGCAGTTTACTCAGTGGCCCCTGGAAGGTGCAAGAGGTCCCCTTGATCCTTGCCAACTTGACTCAGAGTTCAGTGACCCCTGCCTTCAACCCAGAGAGGTGTGTGTGCATATGGGGCAGCACCTCAATCTCTAGAATTGTATCCCTGAAGACTGTGGTTCCACAACCATTACACTGCACCACCCAATGAAAGATTGCCCCTTTGTCCTCTTAAAGCACTGAACCTAACCTGTTTCCCTTTGAATCTCTGACCTCTATCTGCTTGCCTCTTTTAAACCCTTGAACCTGCTTTCCTTTTTTACCACTGAGCCTATGTTGACCCCTCATGTCTTCTTCTTTTAACTTTATTCTTTCTCCCTTCCTTACACTTCTGGAATTTGGTTTATAACCTACCCCAGATATGGTGTTTCCTTCTTTCTCTTCTAATATTTTTTTTTTTTTTTTTGCTCCTCTGTTCCTCCTGGCCAGCACCTCCTTTGGGCCCCCAAGGTCCTTTCTTGTCTGTCCGCCATCTCCACCACCTACCCTAACCTCAGATCACAATCCGCTGGAGGTAGCCGGCGTTACCCTTCGCCCGGGTGGGTCCCCCTCCTCTGAGAGGAAGGCACGGTGAGGGTCGTCCAGCGCCCCTCGCGGCATGTCCAGGTGTTGCTGAGGCAGGAGGTCATCTGGCGGCGAGGGGCCGAGAGCGTCATCTGAGAAGCCAGCCAGGGGCCGTTTTTCCCTCAATTTTCTCCCCCTTGGAGAGTGACATGCCACCTGACATCAAGGTGAATGCCGACATCCGTCACTCCCCCTGGAAATTAGAGCCCAGACGCCCTGCTATGCTCCTGGCCTCCGCCAAAGGCCATCAGGTGCCTGTCTCGCATCCCCACCCTCCCCCCTGGAGAAGGTGAGCTGTCTATGGATGCTCCAACCTTCTCCCCTGGCCGGCTCTCCGACGACCCGAGTCCGTTCCCGAACCCGGGTCGCCGGCGTCGCAAGTGGAAATCCAACCGCTGCGCCGACGAGCCGGTTTCTAATATTTTTGATTGGTGAACCCTTTCCTTCTTCTATACCTGCTTCCTTACTTCCCTTCCTTACTGTTAGGTTGTTGCCTGCTTCCCCTCTACTTAATTTATAATAACTTGATATTAACTAGTTATGAAAGTCTGCTGATGTAGTTAGAGCTGGTACGTTAAATTACACTCAGAGTTACATGACACGCCTTAATTAAAAGACAGTGCTCCTACACACTTACCTATTACCTAAGCAAGTACACTCCGCATCAATGTACAGTCACTGAACTCCAAATTTACTGCAATTTGAAATATGTAAAGTTTCACTAACAATATATCCCCTTAACTCCCGTTTAATTTTTGCTAATTACTCCTACTTTTATCCACCCTTTAACTTAATCCTCTTGTATTATATACTATTTAACCCACTGAATTACTTGCTGTGTTGAGGACTTGATGCTGGTTGCTGTCATTTCCAAACTGGAGAAATCTACCTAATTACTTTTCACTATACTTTAATTACACTACCGTGTGGTATAGAATGTCCCACTGAGGGAGCAGCATCTCCTATCGATTGCTGCCGCACGTTGATGCCCCAGTGTGCCACCCTTAAGCTACAGTCCTTTAGCTCAAGGATGGCAGTGGAGGACTGCAAGGTTGAAGCTTAGAATTACTGTATTGCAGCCCCACCCACACAATCCAGGAACAGCTCTTGCTGGGCTGACAGCTGCCGATGCATCAATGTCCCAAAGTATCAGAGTCGTCTCCCAGCTATTTACATACTGGCCCGACTGGCCAGAAACAGATCCTTCTCACCAGTTAGTTCTTTAGTCTGGTCTTGCTCTAATTCAGACACACTCACACATACACACTTCCTACAGAGAGGTGCATTCAGACATACACACTGTAGGGATGGAAATGAATGTTATGAATTGCATAGTATTCGGCACTCTGTTTCGGTACCCAAATGTTGCTAGCATTCAGGTACTGGGGTATACGTTTTTTAGGAACTGGATATAAAATCAATTAGATCACCCTACAATGTCCCCTCAGCTTCCCTCTTCTACCCCCACATCCCAAGACCCATGAGTAATTAGTGCAACAAATATCACCTCGCTGCATCCCCCAGCTGCTGTGACCCCCTATCCTGTGGCCCATTCCTCATTACTAAACAGCAGACACTTCACCATAGACAGTGACTAACAAGTCCAATGCTGCGTACCATTGCCACAACATTGCGCAGATACTGTGAATGTCACAATGATGGTGGGCACTGTATCAGCACAAAGATGAGGATGAGATGGATCAACAGTTACTGCCTATAGCAGAGAGTCTAGTGGGCCACAGGGTGGGAGGGATAAGGGGCAGCTAGAGAATGCATTAGACTGAATTTTATTGTACTAACTACTTTTGGGTCTTGTGGGGTGGAGTGGACTGGGGCAGCTGGCATGGGCAAGGGAGGGAATTTAAAGATTTCTATGGCTGGGTGTCATGGGGGTAACTGGAGGGATGGGAAAGCTGATTTAATTAATTAACATGGATCTTTGTGGGGAGGAAGGGGGCAGCTGTGGGGTGCAGGAGGGGGATACTGTAATTTGTAAATAAGTACCTGAATAAAAAACAGCTTGAAACAGATGTACCCACTAACAGGCATCCAAACCTGAATGCCAAAGCAATACTGAATATGGACTAGTTTACATTCCAAATCCACTGACATACTTACCCATATTAACAGAGAGACACGCACACAGCAAAAATGGCCATTTGGCATGTTTTGATAAACCCAATGCTTGCCAGTCTGTCAGAGCAATGGTGGGGCTACCTACCTGTGGCGTCAGTGATCTGGGTTCTGGACTGAGCTCAGGAAATCAGGGGCTGGCCGGGGGCAGATGATCATCACAGAGGAGGGAGGATAAATTCCACCCTGTTCTGCCAGCTGTGTAACCACAAGAGGAGCTTGTGCGGCAGGAGGTCCTCTCTGGAAGGAGGACACAGGCTGACTCCAGAGTGAGTGGCCCCTTGTTGCATATGCATGTACCTCTCTAAGTCCTTACAACCTGTATTCTGAGGAAAGAGGGAATGAAATGTAAAAAAAAAAAAAAAGTCCTGTGTAGGGCAGAATGATGCTGGTACTCTCAGGGTCCCGCCAAACCTGACTGCCCAACTGCCTTCCACACTCAAGTAACATGTAGAGGGGCCTGCCTCCACCCCCAGTAGAAGCCACCATGGGGAATATGTTTCCTTGGTGTCCGAAAGCTGGGTAAGTGACGGGGGGGGGGGAACAGAAGCAGCTGGGAGGTAGCCAAGTAGGGAGGGCACCAGGGGATAAATAGACCAAAGACATGGGAGATGCAAGGAATTGTAGCATTTCCAGGTTATATTTGCTTACCACCTGAGGGGGCGGCTATTCCAAGGCTACATGGAGCCAGGAGAATATGTGCTGGGGGTTGGAATGCTATGGGGCTCCTGAGGGAGTCAGGCACCATAGGATTGGAAGTACAGGGGGAAAAAATGCAGAATAAAAAAATCCCCCTAAAAGCTAAAGATGTTACTGACCCCCTTGAATGTGTGGACCAGTCGGGATGTAGGGGACCAGAAGATCTCACAGGTAGAGGAGGCCCATTTTTAGTCTTTAATGCCAAAACTATGCCTAAGGGGCAACCAGTGCAATAAGTGGAGCATGGAAAAAGAAGGGAAATACTCCAAATAACCCTGCCTCCATCTGAAAAAGAACTTGCCCCCTGAACAAATCCCCTAAATGTTCAGCTAACCCAATCCCTTTGTCCTTGATGCACCTCTCCAGTATATTGTTTTTTTTGTTTTGTTTGTGCTTGAAATGGCTTCCTCTTTTTTTCAGCCCTGCCCCCAGCTGCACTCCGTCAGTCTTCCGGGGCTGACCTTCCCCGATGTTCCTTCCTGGCTTACCCCCGGCAAAGCCTCAGAAATCTCCACACTTTACCCCCTTGGATGCCATGTTTGGTGTCTGGTGGGGATGCCACAGTCAACTGGTGCAGAGTTGGGATGAGGTGGGTGGCATTGTGAATGTCTGGCATTTTGTGATGCTGGTAGTGGAAGAGGTGTGATGTGCAATGATGCTGGGGCATGATGAACACCATGCATCTGACATGTCTCTCAGCACAGTGAGGTCCAGCTAGCTATATCCTCAGCCTCCGCTAGGGGTCATACAGGCATGGGCAGCTTCCCCAGCCCCCAGAGGTGGAGGATAGTAGTCCATAGAAAGCTTGATCCCCCCCCAACCTGGCCAGCCCTGCAATGCCCAGGCTCACTTCCAAACCCCAGTCATCTGTGTCGCAAGTGGTAACGCTACCACTGTGCCAGCGGGCCAACGTTCTCTCTGGTATATTGTGTGTTTTTCTGTATATATCACCAATTAAACCTGTAGACCTCCCAATTACAGCTGTATATCTCCCAGTTAAAGCAGTATACCTCCAAAGGGATACCTGTATACCTCCAGAAGGATACAGCTGTATATCTCCCAATTAAGACTGTATACCACTGGAGGGATATCTGTATACCACCCTATTAAGGTTGTACCTGTATACAATGGGAACCCCACCCCTCAGTCCTGGAGCACTCAAAACCTAAAAAGAAATACAAGTTATAGGCAACCCTCTTTCTCCCTCATCCCCCACCTCACCTAGAGCTCCCCAAACCTAAAACAAAAACAAAAAAAACAGTTGGTGGCCAGCTGTGAGGAACACACCAGAAACCCACCCCCCAATACCTACCAATAGCCTTTTCCCTAGAAGCTCTGGCTCTTTCCTGCACTCCACACTACTGCTGCCATCTGTGACTCCACGCCAACTTACTCCACTGGCTCCTTGGGCCCCGATGACACACCCCACCCCCTGACCACAAACCATCATCCCGACTGCCACCGCTCCATACTGCTGCTGACACTCCACACCTCTGGACTGCCACAATACACAACCCCCCAACTATCTAAAGGACAACCATCCCAGACATGCCCCCATTTATAGGGGAACCCTACTTTATGGAAACAAAAATGGGCCAAAAAAGAGTCCATTACTGAACTACCAGTGCAATATGGAATCCACAGGGCCAGAAAGGGAAAAGGCAAACCTGAAAATGTCCTTGACCACAGCTCACCAGGAAACTGACCTCACTCCACACAGCAGGTAAAAGAAATAAAAAAATTGTCACGTATTAAATAAAATAGATGATAGGTATGTGTGACACACAAGGCCGTATACCCACCTCGGGAGGCTAATTAGATAATAAAGCCACTTGTCCTTCAGGCTTGTGGCCTTATGATCTAATACCCCCACCTTGGTGGACATATATTTCCTTGTACACCACACATACCCATCATTTATTAGCTATCCTATCCTATCCCATCCCATCCCATCCCATCCCATCCTATCCTATCCTATCCTATCCATCTATGTATCTATAAGTCTGTCTGTCTGTCTGTCTGTCTATCTATCTATCTATCTATCTATCTATCTATCTATCTATCTATCTATCTATCTAATCTATCTAATCTATCTTATTTATCTTGGTATCCATCTATGTATCCAGAGAATAAATGCTGGGTATGTGTGATATACAAGGAAATATACCCACTGAGGGGGCTAATTTGATGATAAGGCCACACACCTGAAGGGTGAGTGGCTTTATTATCTAAGTACTCCGCCAAGATGGGTATATGGCCTTGCATAACTCTGAAATGTTACACATTATGAGGTACATCACTCATTTTAGCTCTAAGAAACCCTTTGTCCCACATGGTGCAGGTGATAGCAAACTTTTCCCAGTGAGACTATAAAGCACAAATGTATTATAATCTGTGATTCCCAGTTATCAGGAACTATATAACAGCATAACATATATAAACAATATTGAGAACCCTGTAAATCTGGGATGAATGAAAGCTTTTATCAGTAGTCATATAACTGATAACAGGAGGCTAACTATTAGACATAACAATAATCTTAGTAAAAAGTGTATAAAGAAATCCTCCCCCAAATAGTAAAGCTTAGTGAAGGAGGTAGCCATCAACTACTGCCCATTAATCAATAGTTCCCCGAGACACTTCCAAGACAGTTGCTGTGGGACTCATTAAGGTCTATCACCCGCCACGTGGTAACGACCATTACAGTCATGCTAGGTAAGAAAATACCCCAACAGGCTTCCAGAGGTATGAGCACGACTAAAGTGACCCCACTCAGGCTGAGTTAGTATATTGGTAAGGCAACAAACCAGTAAGCCCCCATAATGTGCCCCCCTCCAGCAAAAAGTAGTCAGGATACATTAATTCAGTTAAGGCTATGGATACAAGAAAGTCACTAAAATAACTCCACAGAAATGCATAGTCCATCAGGTATGTTCAATGTCCTCCTGATCTCCCGACTGTCTAGCAGCCGCAGTCTTGAACTCCTTACAGATGAGCTCCACCCATTTGCCGGCCTCCACTGCATCAGTGAATTGATAAGCATGGCCCCTATAGAAAGCATAGAGCTGAGCCAGCATGAGCATAGAGTGGGTAACCCTAAGACTTTTCGATTCGGCCCGGACAGCGTCAAATTTTTTTATGTCTGGATCTGGTAGCAAAAGATGAGTCTGGGGTCAAATACAGGGTAGTCCCATTACAGTTTAAGGACTGGGAGTCCCAGGAAGCCTGCAGCAACATATCTCAGATCATTACAGAGGTGGTAAAAAGCAGCACTGTTCTCAGTAAATCCCCTTGCTGATCTGTTGAACGGGAAGAAATCCAGTAGGCTTTCACAAAGCTGGGCACAGTAGTGATGGGATCAAGCCCAAGGGCACCTGGCAGCCAAGATTTTAAAACCAGAATGAGCTGCTCATACTCTTTCCCTTCCGGGAGCTCAACCAGTCTGACACTGGAAGCCTGATGAGAATTTTCCAGGGCCTCCAAGCAGTAGCAAAGCTGCATGTTCTCCTACACCATTTCACTAGTCGCTGCCATGACTTGGGTTGCTACTTTCTGCACAGAGGTCATGGTTAACATAGTGACCTTTATTTTGGCATCTTGTTCACCTAGTCTGGTAAGGATTGTTGCCACTTTACTATCGATGGCTTGCATAGCGGTCACCTCGTACGTCCAGGGCGGGTCCAGCACACCATCCCAATTATCAGTCTGTGCCCCAGGACACAAGGAAGTGAATGCTCTAAGTTAAATATAATTTTATGTAGGTTTAGCACTGGTTTATAGTACTGAAACTCCATTAAAATGATGAGATATGTGGAGGTGCATCTTCTCAGCATTCGTACTCAACAGTGCCCCCCCGATATGTCAGACATTTTGACCATTTGTCACTCATCTTGACACACATTTGGATGATAAAAAGTTGAGAGATATGTGGCCTTGTGTGCAACACATATACCCATCCTTTGTTTTACATATTACATGGTTTAAACTGTTTTTGTACCTGATGTGTTAGCTCGGTTGGATTCCAGGCGACCAGTGTTTGGGGCAATGTTTGGGTTTGCCATGTTGTTTTTGGCCCCATGTGTTTTCTTAGTGTAGTGGCATTTTGGTAGTGGGCTCTCTTTTGGCCCTTTCATGTTTCTGTACTGTAGGGTTCCCCCTATAAAAGGGGGCATGTTTGTGCTGGTTGTCCTTTAGGTTCTTGGTGGGCAGCATGTGTCATTGGGGCCTGTAGAGCTGGTGGGTTTATTTTGGCCTGGAGTTCGGAGATGGTGGTGGCAGTGTGGTGGGTATGGTGTTCCAGGAGAGAGATGAATCATGGAAGGAAAGGGTTTTTGGTGAGTATAAGGAGAGATCTGTTTCTTGTGTGCCCTCCAAGTGTGTGTGTGTGTGTGTGTGTTTGTTTGCAGGTTCTCCAGATGTCTGGGGAAGAGGGTAGAGTTGTTTCTTTTGTGTGGCTAGCAGCAGCAGGTCTTTTATTTTTTTGGTGTAGGTTCACCAAGTGTTTGGGGGGGGTCACTTTTGTGTGCCCACCAAATGCTTTCTTATTGTTGTTTTTTTTTTTTGCAGGTTCCGGGGTGGGCAGAGTTTTTTTAACCTCTGGGGGAAGGTTTCTTTTTTAAGTATATTCTTTCCTGCAGCTCTGAAGGTGTCCTGGGGCAGAGTCAGACAGTTTCTTCCTATGGGTTACATGCTGTATACCTCTGGAGGTATACAGGTATCCCTCTGAAGGCGTATAGCCTTAATTGGAGGTACAGAGCTGTAGTTGGGACGTCTACAGGTTTATTTGGTGAGATATACAAGGAACTATATGCTAATGGTTCCTATGGGGGAAGTACCAATCATGTATGTATGTATGTATCTGTCTGTCTGTCTTTGTTTTATTTATTTATTTTCAGACAAACACAGCCGCTCAGCTGGAGCTGTGGTGCAAGCGGTAATAGTGTAGACAGAGAAGCCTGAAAACTGTGCGTACGCACACTCATTCAATTCAACTTTATTTTTATAGCGCCTTTCAAAAACCAATGTGCTTAACATAAAAACAAGAACAGCCAATATAAATAACATTTAAAACATAAAATTTACATTATCCATCACTAGGGAAGGTCAGATCAAATAAATAATTTTTAAGCTCGATTTTAAATCTACTGACGGGCATTCTCAGAAGCAAGCTGCTACAATGATGTAACCATGAAGGCAAAATGGAGTTAAGTTTATTCCAAAAAATAGCAGTCAGTGTAGGAACAGTTTGGAATGCGCTAAATGCCCCAACATTTCAAACAAGCACCTTTTGTAAAGAGGCAACCATGGTGACTGTCAATTCTCCTTTTATAGTACAGTATCTTAAAGGGACAGTCATCAAAAAGAGTGCAGTGTGTACATACATGACTATTGACTAACATTTAAAGTGCAAAATAAAAGTGCAATTGCAATACAGTAACAATACAAGTTGATAAATGACTACTGTTAAGTGCACCATAAGACACTGTGACCACTAAACTCCAAAAACAATGAAACCCCGGCCCCCCCACACTTTTTCTATGTGACATATTGTAACATATCAAATAATTGTTACAATCATAAAGGTGCAAGTTTGCAATCTCTCTTTTAAGATGATCTGGTGGGGTTGGGAATGTATAGAGGTTTAGAAGACCTTGTAGTTATCAAATGAAAAGCATTAAAAAAATGACTAGGGGGAAAAAAGACATGATATGCTGTATCTAGGAATGTTATAGGCACAATATGCTCAGCAATGTTAACTTGCTGAGAAAATCAGCATGTTCGCTTTTAATCAGTTCGTATTGTTACTATATTACACTTGCACTTTTATTTTGTACTTTAAATGTTAGTCATGCATATACACACTGCACTCTCTTTGATAACTATCCCTTTAAGATCCTGTACTGTAAAAGGAGAATTGACAGTCACCATGGGTGCTTCTCGACAAAGCACGTATGTATGAAACGTTGTGGTGTTTAACTGCACTTCAAACTGTTCATGCATTGATTGCTGTTTTTTGGAATAAACTTAACTGTTTGGCACAGCACAACCCTCTTGTCCTCATTGCTGCATTGTTGTAACAACTTGCTACTTCTGCTGGTGCATGCGTGTGTGTATGTGTGTGCCATTTTCTGGTTTCTTTCCTTCCCTCCCTCCCTTCCTTCCTCTCTCTCTCTCTCTCTTTCTCTTTCTGTAGGAAATACACAGTGAGCCAAGGCTGCTTCCAGGTGTGCCCTAGAGGCAACGGTACATGGGAGACAAGATGCAGAAGTCTGGGGGAAAAAGAAGAGTGAGTACAGTGCTCAAAAAATACAGGTCAATAAACAGCCACAGTCCAAAGTGCCAGCGGTGCAAAAGGAATACACAGTGCAAATAACAGGCAAATAAAATAGAGCACAAAATATATGTTGCAAAGGCAAATGGCCAGGTGACAGATTTTTGAAATGAAAGTTGCTCCAGGGCTGCCCTACCTCAGAGGCCAACGTTATGGGTAGGGCCTCCCCCCAGGCAGATCTTTAACCTCTACAGCTAAAGAGCTGACCTTCACTGCTGTGCCAGCTTGGTGGTGTAGTAGAAAGGTCTACAGTCTGATAAACAAGAGACTGTGAGTTTGAATGCAGACAAGATCCCTTCAGTTTTCTTTTGTCAGAATTTCACTACAGTGGTGCTCTGTGGCAACATGGAGTTAGAATAGTAAATGTATAGGATAATGGACTTTTTTCTATTCTTTAGTAATTGGGTAAGACCTGTCAATACCTGGTTTCAGGGGTGGTGACCTGGGAGCACTAGAGAGGTTAAGTGATTTGCTCAGTCACACAGTATGTAAGTGGAGGTTGTGGGAATCCGCTCCAATTCTGCTGGATGTACCATTCTCATTCACAGCTTGTTACTCTAGCCTTTAGGCTATACTGTTGACCCCAGTAGGACTAAAATATGAAAAAGAATATGTACAATGATAAAATGCTGCCTCAGAGGCATAGCTGCCCTGGAGGCAACTTTTGTTAATAAATGTGTCCCATGCAGGTGACAAAAAGGTAAGGCAATTGGGAGGAAAAGGGAGAAATAGTGTCAGAGAATCAGATGCAGGTTGCCTGGGTTGGGAGAGCAAGCACTGGGCTGCTTTCAACAGGGGAAGGGAAGCCATATAAAGAGAAGAGCAGAAGAGATGGGCTAGGAAAAAAAAGAAAGGAAATCCCATGGGTGTGGGAGGGGAAGAGGAGAAGAGGGAGGAGGCAGGAAGCAGGAAAAGAGGTGGGGAGGGGAACAGCAGCAGATTAAGTACAGGCCCAGGAAGGAGCAAAGTGGTACATTGCTGTTTGGAGCAATTGCAATTGCAATGGTCTGGCACCTTGTGTAATCTGGAACTGGTCTCCACCCAGTCTTACTGCAGGAAGGGCTGAAGCACAATGGGGTTTTACAGATCTGTGCTTCACCAATGGGACCACATTGCCCTCCATTTCCTTTTCTAAATACACACTGTTATATCAAAAAGTGCATTTGTTTTTTTGTTTTTCTTTCTTAAATATGTATTTCAAATTATAAACTTGATATTTTAATAGTTATTCACTTATTCAGATAGGGGTGAGCTAGATCTGTTCAGCCTAGTCTTGCTAGCCTGACCCCAACCACCTTCAATTCAATTTTATTCTGGTAAAAAACACTGAGCAGAGCTTGTTTACAATGGTGTTCTGTTATGGGAGAACTTCTGATGACAAGCGAATGTTACAGACATAAATATTGCTAAATACAGTATGCAGCATATAAGGCACTGCACCTCTGACAGTCCTATTCAACCACTCACTAGAAATGGGAGTGATCCCGGAGGACTGGAGGAGGGAAGATGTAGTACCACTTCACAAAAGTGGTAGCAGGGAGGAGGCTGGCAATTACAGGCCAGTCAGCCTGACTTCGGTGGTGGTGAAATTAATGGAATTGCTACTGAAAGAAAGGATTGTGGAATATCTTGAATCCAGTGGCTTACAAGATCCAAGGCAGCATGGAATCACTAGGGGAAGTCATGTCAAACTAATCTTATAGATCTCTTTGACTGAGTAACCAGAGAAGCAGATCAGAGTGGAGCAGTCAATGTGGGCTACCTAGATTCCAGTAAGGCCTTCGACAGTGTTCTACATAGGAGACTCATAAACAAGCTAGGCAGCCTAGAAGTGGGACTAAAGATGGTAAACTGGGTAAGACATTGGTTGGAAAATAGGTAACAGAGGGTAGTGGTAAGTGAATTTCACTCCGAGGAAGGGAGGGTGACTAGCAGGGTGCCACAAGGATTAGTATTGGGGCCAGTCCTCTTTAATATTTTTATAAGTGACATTGCAAAGGGACTAGAAGGAAAGTTATGTATTTTTGCAGATGACACAAAAATTTGCCATAGAGTGGACACTTCGGGGGGGGGGGTGAATGGAGACCTAGGTAAGCTTGAGGAGTGGTCTAGAAAGTGGGAACTAAGTTTCAATGCAAAAAAAAAGCAAAATTATGCACTTGGAATGTAGAAACCCAGGGTCAGAGTACAATATGGGGGGAGTGGTACTGGCGACCACTGAACAGGAAAGAGACTTGGGTGTTATATCTGATGACCTAAAAGTGGCCAAACAGTGTGACAAGGCAGTGGGGAGAGCCAGTGGGATGCTAGGGTGCATAGGGAGGGGTATCACCAGCAGAAAAAGGGAGGTTAGCAATACCTCTGTATCATTCTCTGGTGAGACCACACCTAGAGTACTGTGTCCAGTTCTGGAGTCCTCCTCTCTGAAAGGGCATAGACAGGCAAGACTTCCCTAGCCCAAAGGTCGTTCCACTACCGCGCCCCCACATGGTTCAACTCCCTCCCGCTCTCTGTCACTAAGTCTACCAAAATTGGTCCCTTTAAAGTCGCTCTCCATAACCACTTCTTTGGCGCCCAAAGCTGTAGTTGCCCTTAATCAACCTAATGTTGGGGTCCCTCCCCGTTTCTTGCCCATAGCCTTGACAATGTCCGCTGGACTGCTCCCCCCTTTTTTTTTTATACGATTGCTATTTACTGCAGCTAACTTTATCCCGTAAACCACTGTTATAGTGTGTTCTTTTTGTTATCTGTATTGCACCTGTATGTTACCACTGTTGTATCTCATACTGTAATCATGTCTACCCTCCTTGCGACGAAGTGCCTTTGCAAATGAGTCCCTGACTCAAAGGTTGTAAATCTGACTTTCAAAATAAATAAATAAAATAAATAAATTAGACAAGGCGAATTTTATTTGTAGGGTGCCCAATTCTGGAGGCTCTGGGCACTGAACACACACAAAGGCAAATAAAATAAACCAAAACATCATACAGACATCAAAAAAGAATAACTATCAATAAAAAAACATTAAATTAGTAGATGCAGTAAAATCAGACCTAAAAGCTGGTTAGAACACATCATCTGGAAATGCCAGAGAAAATAAGTGGGCCTTGAGACCAGTGTTGAAGCATTTGACCAATGGGGCCTCCCTAATATAGAGTGGAAGAGCATTCCACAGGACCAGGCTGGTGACGTTAAAAGCCCGGTCGCTGGCAGTTTTAAAGGAGACCTCTGGACAAGAAAAGGAGGGATTAGACTGAGACAGCTAGTGTCAGAAAGTCAGCCAGATAGCTAGGGTCTAGTCCATGTAGGGTCTTATAGATAAGTAAACTCATCTTGAAGATAACCCTCCACCTGACCGGCAGCCAGTGCAGAGCCTGCAAAACCAGAGTCACATGGCTGGACCTAGAAAGATCAGTCAGTAACCTGGCCGCAGAGTTCTGCACCAGCTGCAGTCTGTGGAGTGTACCTCCAGCGACCCTGAAGTAGAGAATGTTACAGTAATCAAGCCTGGATGTCACAAAGGCATGCACTAGTGTGGGCAGGTCTTCAGGCAGAACTAGGGGTTTGATCCTGGCGATATTCCTCAAGTGGTGAAATCCACTTTGGACAACAGATGACACCTGTGCTTCAAATGTTAATCTGTCATCCAGGATCATGCCAAGATTTCACACCCTAGAGGAGACTATCAATGGCGTAGGTCCCAGGAAAAGACCTGAGGCCCCAACCGGCCACACTCCCATCACTCCCTCAACCTGGCTTAACCACCAGCACCTCCATCTTATCAGGGTTCAGTCACAACCAGCTGGAGGATTTCCAGTCATTGATCTCGGCCAGGTAGATGTTAAGTACTTCTCCAGCGGTCAATGTTCCGGGTGCAAAGGACAGATACAATTGGGTATCAACTGCATAGCAGTGAAAACCCACATTGTATCACCTAATGAGCTCTCCCAGGGGCAGCATGTACACTGCAAATAGCGTCAGCGACAAGATCGACTCTTAAGGTATTCCACAAGGCAGGAGTTGAGGAAGTCCAAAGGAGGGCAACTAAAATGGTGCAGGATCTGCATTAAAAGCCCTACGAGGAGAAACTGAAGGACCTCAATATGTATGGACTGGAGGAAAGGAGGAAGAAGAGGGATATAATGGACATGTTCAAATACATCAGGGGTATAAATAAAGTTCAAGAAAAGGCTGCACAAGAACAAGGGGTCATGTGATGAAGCTGGCGGGGGGTAGAATCAGAGTAAATGTAAGGAAACACTTCTTTACAGAAAGGGTGGTGGATGCCTGGAACAGCCTCCCTGAGGAGGTGGTGGGAGCAAAAACTGTAATGGGATTTAAGGAGGCATGGAATAAGTATAAGGGAACCTTAGAAGTAAGGAAAGGGGGTAAAACTGGAGATCAAGTAGGGTCTATGGTGTGCTAGTAGGTAGGGAACATGGGCAGACTAGGTGGGCCAAGTAGTCCTTATCTGCTGTCAAATTCTATGTTTCTATACGTATATCAAAGCCTCAAGTGCATTGTATGGCACAGAAACAATGATACCTTGATTGATGACATCAATTAGCTGATACTTTGATGGACGACATCATCAAAAAGAGAGGATCGAGGCAACAAGTCTTTTCAGAGCAGCTGTATGAATTTGTTTAGTGCCAAATTATTTTAAACTAGCCTTTTATTTTTTAATCCTGCTTTTGGCCCCCCCCCCAAGCAATCTTATGTATTCTTCCTTCTTGGGTCTTGCTGTGCGCTGTTGGTGACCCCTCAGCCCTGCCAGCTGCTCCCCTCACCGTTCCAGTCAGTGGGGATCTGTACAGAAGAGGGATGGTAGGTACTGATGACCACCACATAGTCATTTCGGTGCTGATACTTTTCGTCCCCTTTTCTGCCTTAGGTCTCTCCCACCACCCCATGATGTGAGTGGCACCTACATTGGCTTTGGCATTACAGTACACACTGAGCAAGAAACAAGCTCTCTGGGCTAGTAGCAGCTGGTCACTGTGGTGCTGGAACTCAATGCCAGCCCTCCCCGACTGAGGCACACTGCCGAGAATCAGCTACCTCAGCCGGCCCATCTGTGATACACTGACCTGAATCTGCTCATGATCCTGGGCCACCTGCATGACAGAGCAATGCACTGCTGCTGGGCCATAGGGGTGGCCCCTGAAGGGGTGTTTAAGCCCCCCTAGGAAAGGATATCAGCATTCTTGGACTCCATTTCCCTCCCAATTCTACCCCAAGCAAGGTGCCAGATGTATGTTTCCAATTACTCTGGAGAAGCTGGGGGTAGTAATCTGGAAGGCAAAGACAATGAAGGCCCCAGGCCCTGAAGGGTACGGGGTTGAAGTTTATAAATTCACCTAGGAACTCATCACACAGCCCCACTTCGTGGCATTTGCTGAGACCCTATTAGATGGCTCCTCCCCCATCTTGGTCTCAGGTGAGCATATCAGTCATACAAAAGCCAGATTAAAAAAAACCTTCATCACAATTCCTACCACACAATTTCAGTTCTAAATAACGATTCAACTGTTTTGTGGCCATACTTGCCCAGAGGCTAGATAAAGTACACCTTACCCTTAGCAGAGAGCAGACAGGGTTTGTGCACTCCAGAACCACTACTGACAGCACCTGTAGGACCTTGTCTCTTCTAGACCAGATGAATAGTACACCTACTCCCTCCCTGTTGCTCAGTGTAGATGCTGAAAAGCATTTGACCAGATGTTCTGGCTGTTCCTATACCTGGTACTTGGGCAGCTGGGACTTCTGGTCTCCTTTGTCTATCCTCTTCAGAGAACATATAACTACCTGTGTGCCCGTGTAAAAGTAAATGGCCATCACTCTGAAGAACCTTGCATAGATCCACCAGGAAGGGGTGCCCATTGTCCCCCCTGCTATTTGCTGTTTACATAGAGCTTCTCACACAGGCCATTCGAGATACCAATGAGCTTCAGGGAGTGCAGGTCATAAGGGAAAAGCACTACATCACGTTATATGCATATGATGTGCTCCCATATATTCTAAGGCAGAAGAAGCCCTGTCAAGGGTGTTCTTTCTACTGCAGACCTTTGGGGAGATGTCAGGGTATTGGGTGAAAACCTGTAAGATAGAAGACCTTAGTTTCCATTACTCCCCTCTAGGGTTGCCACCTTTTCAGAAGCCCAAAGTGGGACATTTCTTACTGAAATATGATTTTTCGCAGGACACTACGTAACCTCGACCGATACAACAGACTTGTTTTCTCTATATAATCAGAATTAAGGCTAAGTGCAGTAGTTTCCTAGTTGCTTCCATTGTTTCTTATCATTTTAAGTTGTTTTAATTAAGGTATTGTAGTTTTCTGCAACATTTAGTGGAAATTCAGAAAATACATTTTCTACTATAAAATCAGGACATTTAGTATTTTTCATGTTTTTTTGCAGGACACAGCTGCCCAAATCAGGACTGTCCTGCGAAAATCAGGACAGGTGGTAACCCTACTCCCCTCATCTGGCAACCTGGTTATGTTTTCCTTTTAGTTGGGAGGTCAGAAAATTAAAATACCTGGGGATCTATATTGCCCACCCCATTACTAGTGCCTACAAGAATGATTACCTCTCCTTCCTACAACAAATGTCCCAAGATTTATGCTTCTGGGGCATTCCACCACTGAGTTTGTCTCGAAGAGTGTAGGTGATATGGATGGTGACCCTCTGCAGGCCACTTATATTTTTCAGAATGTCCCCTTCCACCTCCCCTTGCCTACTTGGTGCCTATGGAACAGAAAAAAATTCTAGGTTTGTTGGTGGCAAAGACCCCAGTTTAAATTGAAATCCTGCACCTTCCAAAACTAGTTGGTGGCTTGGCACTTCCTAGTCTATGGCTCTATTTTTGGGCTGCTCAGATCTGCTTCATGCTATAAAGCATTTACCAACACTTCCTCGACAACTTTACTGTGACCGACACTACAGCAACAACAGCGCCAGGTCACTGTAGTGTCGGTGCGGAGCCTCGGGACTGCTTTCTGGGGGTATTGCACCCCCCCAAAACAACTCTAACTCGGAGTTGATTACTAAAGTAGTGGGGGTGTGGGGTGCAGAGCCCCCTACATGGAGTGTTGCTCCCAAAGAAAACACAGATGCGACTCCTTTTTATGCAAACAGCAAATGTGAACAACATAAAGGAGTCACTGTAACGTCGGTCGACAACGAAATTGTTGACCAATCATCATAGATCCCTATAAAGACACCTGGGCACATCCCCCACTGCCTGGCTTCAGCTGGAAAGGAAATTTTTCCCGGATCCATACTGCATCCGAAGTGTATATCATTCCTCCATATCACAGGACCTGTGATGAGAAGGTAACCCCTGACTTTACCACCAACTTCAGATATGGCAATCCATTAGAAAGACTTTACGTCTCACTCCCTTTCTGCCATTGCTATGCCCTATCCTTTTGTTAGAGAATTTCCCCCCAGGTGTCATGGATCCTGGATATCGTATATGGGGAGGTACTCCTTGCAATAACTCTTGCAACTGGTCTCTGACTCAGGGATCAGGTCCTTTACAGAGCTATAAAAGCAGAAGTATGGAGCTGCACCTGGGGAGTGCAGTGCCGTGCTGACACCCACTGAATTCAAAAAGCAATTGGGTTATGCACAGCACTTGCTTTTTAACTATTTATATTATTTGGAGATGTATTCCTTTAAGAGTGTTTAAGTACTATTATCAGCCTTTGAGAAAGCTCGATAGTGTGAAACGCATCACGCAGATGACACGGTGACATGGTGATGTCACAAGGTGGCACAGACAGTGAACCAGGAAGTGGAGCGAGTCAGACTGAATGTGAAGGTTTGCCTGTATTATTGCATGAAATGCACTTAATGAATAAAAGAAGCACATGTGGATTACAAGGTAAACTTGCTTCACTGTCTTATGTTGACTTTAATAGCAGTATGCCTCGTTGCTAGCAGGTGCCAGCTACCTTTTTGCTGTTTACAGAGCTCCAGGCCAGCTTTGGCCTGCAACAGTAAAAATTTTTCAGATACATTCAAATTACACATTACTGCATGTCTTCCCACTGGGAGCCCACACTCCGGCCTCCCGCCCAGTAATTATATGCTACTTCTTGTCCTTCTTTAAAACTGGACCTTCTTCTCTTATGTCTCTAAAATATACAAAGCTTTCCAGGATTTCAGAGGGGAGTACTCTCTGGAAATAGCACAAAAAAGGAGGAATAAACAGGAGCCCGTATACGACACAAGGCCTAGGAGAGAGTCTGCTTGGTCTCCTCCAAGATGCCTAGCTCACACCAGTGGAGGGAGTACGGTTGGAAGCAGCTCATAACATCCTTTAGGACACTGGTAATCACTGCACAATGACACTACTCTCCAGCACATTCTGCCTTCTGTTGGGGTAATTGCGGGGAAGCAAGGGTGACTCATACTCACATTATGTGGGCTTCCCCGCACTCTGTTCTTTCTTTGGGGAGCTGGAAAAAGAGCTTACAGAACTCTAGAGCAGACTTTTCCCTTTAGCTGTGGAGTTCCTAGTCCTCCATCTCCTGAGGGGTCTCCAGGACCCAAACTCAAGATATTTTACTAATTATCTTTCTTATTGCCGTGAAAAAATTGATCACATGATTCTGGTTACATAGAAACATAGACTTTGACAACAGATAAGGACCGCTTGGCCCACCCAGTCTGCCCCTTTCCCTACCTATTGGATAAGCTGCAGATTCTAGTTTACCAACAGCCTACTTCCTAATACATCCCACTATAATTGCCTTATGGCTGTCCCGTACATTCTTGAATTCCACCACTGTTTTTGATCCCACAACCTCTTCAGGAAGGTGGTTCCATGCGTCCACCACTCTCTCCATGAAAAAAATATTTCCTCAAGTTGCCCCTGAGCCGTCCCCCCTCTATCTTTGAATTGTGCCCCCTTGTTCTTGCACATCTCTTTTTCTGAAAGATGCTACCTTCGTGGACTTTGTTGATTCCCTTGAGGTACTTGAAAGTTTCCATCATGTCCCACCTCTCCCTCCTTTCCTCAAGGGTATACATATTAAGCTCTCTTAGTTTCTCTTCATATGGCTTCTGATGCAGACCCTGCACCATTTTAGTTGCCCTCCTCTGGACCGCCTCCATCCTGTCTATGTTCTTGCAGAGACTGGGTCTCCAAAACTGCACGCAGTACTCCAGATGGGATCTCACCAACTGTCTGTACAGAAGGATAACAACTTTCTGTTTTCTACTTGTGATGCCTCTCCCCATGCATCCCAGTATCCCCCCAGCTCTCCTTATTGCCTTCTCACATTGCTTACCTATCTTAAGGTCATCTGATATGATTACCCCCAGGTCCTTTTCCACTAACTATAAAACAGAGACAAGCACCACCCTTGACTGGATAATCTCAAATCACCCTGATCGGATCACTAATGTAACAGTGCACCCTGACTCTTAGTGACCACTCTCCAATTACCGGCAGCTGGTCCAACAAATTCCATACTCCCCCTCCCCAAACTATCTACAATAGAGTATTAAAACGTGGTCACCTGGACCTCTTAAAACAACAGCTACGTAATCACGACTGGGATCTACTGGATTCCACCGACGACATTAATGCAGCTCTTGAGCACTTCATCAAGGTTTTCAATTCAGCCTGTGATATACATGCCCTGCTCAAAAAGATGAAGGTTCGAGCACTGTTAATCCCTGGATCACTCCTAAGCTTATTGCCAGTATGAAACAACTGGACCATCTATGGCACTGCGCCAAAGCCTCTGGTAAACAGCAGGATCTGCGAGCCTATAAAGCTGCTAGAAATGCCTGCACACGGGCTATACGCCAGGCGAAAAATAAACACCATAGGGAAATGCTGACAAATGCATGGGGAGATAGCAGAAAATTTTGGTTGAATATCAATGATATCACTGGTAAAGATCCTAAGGTATCTCCCACAATGCTAAACCTTGATGGTACCCCCACCCTTGACCAGCTTAAAACTGCAAACACTTTTAATGATGCCTTCACAAACCTGAGCAGTGTCCTTCCACAAGAGTTCCTGGATGATAACTCTGCAAACTCAACTAGTCACCATGAGGGAAAGATCCCTGAGCACCCTCCTTTCTATTTTAAGAAGATCTCAATAACCCAGGTCAGAAAACTACTAATTAATGTGTTAGGAAAATCTAGGCATAATGGAGACTAATTAGACCTCAAACTTATTTCACTCACCTTAGAAGAAGTACTCCTACCCATAGCTAAGCTACTTAACCTCTCACTAACCCTATCACAGTTCCTGCAAGTGTAGAAAAGTGCTCTAGTCACCCCAGTGCATAAATCTGGTGATTGTTCCCTGCATAGCAACTACAGGCCAATATCAATTCTTCCTACTCTATCCAAGGTGCTTAAACGAATTGTTGCCAACCAGCTTGTGACTTACCTAGAAACTTACTCTATCTAGTGCCCTCAACAGCATGGTTTTAGAACAGGGCACAGCACTACCACAGCATTGCTTGAGTTTACCAGCTTCATTCAACACTCCACTGACCAAGGCAATCTTGTAGGAGCGGCCTTTATAGATTTAACGAAGACCTATGACACTGTAAATCACCCGCTTCTACTCGGACAACTCACTAATATTGGTCTCCCACTAAACACGCTGCAATGGTTCAGAAGTTACCTTGTAGCATGATCACAGAGGGTGAAAATGTCTCAGAACAGAGGGGCGTCTGGTCTAGTGTACCTCAAGGGTCAATCTTGGGTCCCCTCCTGTTCAGTATCTTCCTGAACAACTTGCCATCTGCTTGTCATCAACGGACCCTCCTTTATACAGATGATGCTGTCATCTTTACAAACCACCCGGATCCCAACATACTTGAAAGCAACCTGCAACTTGCATTCATGGAAGCTGAGAAATGGTTTAATACTCAAAAATTGGTGCTAAATTACAAAAAAAAAGTTTTGTTGTTTTCATCCACTTGCCATAAGCACAAGGTATGTGCCATCACAGTTAGAAATAACCAAGGAGCTTCTCTTGAAAAAATTCAGCACTTTAAGTATCTTGGTGTAACCCTGGACAGTCACCTCACCTATGTGCCTCACACAGATAACGTTGCCAGGAATGTTAATGGCAGGATTGGGCTCCTCTATAGAAACAGATGGAGTCTGATGCCAGAAGCTCTGAAGCTTGCAATCTACAGTTCGGTTCTGTCAGTCATTGATTATGGCCTAGTCATATGGAGCAGCCTCTACCACAGCACTCAAAAGACTAACTGTTGCCTTGAACAAATCCTGTAGGCTAATCATGGGTGCTGCTCGTCTCACCCACACTTGCAAGTTATATGCTCAATCTGGATGGCTTCAGCTAAGTGGTAGGATTAAATACCAAACATGCCTTCTGACCAAAAAGGTGCTCCTTGGGCTCATGCCGCCTGGCATTGAACGTCTGTTGAACAAATCACTCAAGACCCAATGCACTTGCACCTTTGATACTGAACACCTTAGCACCCCACGTTGTCAGATTGCTCAATTCCAACGATTCTTTCTGTACAGAGCTCCATGTTGGTTCAATGGTCTATGCTGTGAATTGACTACACTACCTAAACTTGCTCAGTTTAAGCATATGCTCCGTCAGTATCTCATAACAGAAAACACCTGTGATTGTACCACCTAATATTGCTGCCCCCATCCTTCTACCATTTCCATGCTCCTTGTTCGCCCTTACCACACCTCTCTATTGCACTTACAAGGCCCTGGCTGCCACCTTCCCCACCCCACTCTGCTCCCCCCATTTCCGCCCATCCCTCACCTTCCATTGTACCTGTTTACTTCACTGATAAAGCCCCTGGCCGCTACCTTCCCACTCTGGTCATTCAAAATGCTACCTACCGCTGACCTCGTCCCACTATCTTAATTCTATACTACTACTTCCTCTCTATAATTTCCTACTGCTTCCCTCTTCTTCATCACTGTATTTTGTTGATATATAATGAATTGTTTATGCATGTTGCAACTTAATTTGTTTAGCTCATCCTTTGTCTAATTGTTACCCCTCCCCACTGACGTGGAACCTTTGTAAATGAGCTGCCTGGTGCTTAAAGGCAATTTGTAATCCGAGATTGAATAAATAAATAAATTAATAAAATAAATACATTTTTGTTGTTGCTAGAACCTCCCCCCCCCCATTGTGTACTCTTCACCTGCTTCTGTTTCTCAGGTGCACTTCTTTGCATTGAACCTAAGCTGCCATATGTCTGACCATTCCTCCAGCCTTGCCAAGTCCCTTCTCATCCTTTCCACCCCCTTGTGTATCAACTCTGTTGCAGATCTTTGTGTCATCTACAAAGAGGCATACTTTTCCTTCCAGACCCTCTGCAATGTCTCCTATAAAGACATTAAAGAGGACTGGTCCCAGTACTGAACCCTGCGGTACTCCACTAGTAACCCCCCTTTCTTTGGAGTGAGTTCCATTTACTATTACCTTCTGCGTCCTGTTGTGCAGCCAGTTTGTTACCCAGGCTACCACCCTGGGACCCACTCCCAGGCTGCTAACTTGTTTATTAATCTTTTGTGTGGGACTGTGTCAAATGCCTTGCTAAAGTCTAGGTAGGCCATATCCACAGCCCCTCCCTGGTCTACTATTTTGGTCACCCAGTCAAAGAAATCAATTAGAATTGTATGACATGACCTTTCTGCTGTGAATCCATGCTGCCTTGGGTCCTGTGTCCCACTGGCCTCTAGGTACTCAACAGTTCTTTCTTTCAGAAGTGATTCCATCATTTTCCCTATCACTGAGGTCAAACTAACAGGTCTGTAGTTTTCTGCTTTTGCCTTGCTCCCACTTTTGTGAAGGGGAATCACATCCGCCCTCCTCAAGTACCACCCCATCCTCCTATGATTTGTTAAAAAGGGTAGTCCGTGGTGTCACTAGGACTCCCCTTAGTTCTTTTAGAATTCTGGGGTGAATCCCATCAGGCCTCATTGCTTTGTCCACCTTGAGTTTTAGGAGTTCTTTCAGGACCCTTTCTTCTGTGAATGGACTGGTGTCGACCCCCCTGCCCAGAGTGCTTCTATTGTTTGGTTTAGGTAACTCCTCTTATTCTTCTTTTGTGAATACTGAGCAAAAGTATTCGTTCAGTATCTCTGCCTTTTCACTGTCTCCCTCTGCCGGCCCCCCATCCACTTTATTAAGCATCACTACCCTTCCCTTGACCTTTCTTTGCTGCCTAATGTACCTACAAAAGGTTTTATCCCCCTTCTTAACTGAGTTGGCTATCTTTTCCTCGGTTTGGGCCTTTGCTATTCTGACTGCTTTCCTCTTCTTTCTGCTGTAGCTGGTACAGTTCCCTGTCCTGCTCCTTCTGTGATTCCTTATACTTCCTGAATGCTATCATTTTCTCCCTAACCTTCACTGCCACCTCTTTTGAGAACCATAGTGTTTTTTTACTCCATTTTGTTTTCTTTATTTGTGTAACCCCCCTACAATTGGGGGTTATTGAAAAATCTTCCTTGAGCTTGCCTAAATGCTCACTGCCAGGCTGGTGTTCTGCATTTTAGCAGTTTAAATGTATTGCCAGAGAGTGCCTGTATAACCTCAGTGTACTGTCTCTTTACGAGCTGCCTGGATTGCAGTCATAATTTACCTGGGAAGGAGCTCTGTTAGAAGATGTGCTTATTTGCTGATTATCTGTTAGAGTGATAATAATATTGCAGTTTGTTCTAACCTGTTTTCTTTGCGCATGGACAGTTCTGTTTGTTTCCATCATCTTGGTCCTGGACTGCAGAATGGGCCAATCAGTACATTTGGGACTCTAAAATGGAGCCTGCCTACAGGGGCTTGGTGGGGCCAAAACTTGTAGGAACTGTAATTTTGGGCTTTTGGCGCCTAAAATAACCTGGAGGGGGAGCCCTTGTTGTGACTTGACAGATCAGCCAACTGAACCTTTTGGATCTTGGGGAAAGTCCCACACTGCTTGCAGTTTCAGTTAGATCTGAGTTGGGAAGTGAAGAAGTAACAGCTTGAGATAATTCGAGCAACAATCCATGGTGGGTTCATGTGGGAGAACTGTGGAAAGGCCTGAGTTTGGCCCGCATGCCTGCCTGCTGTTCCTGAGAGGGAACTTGTGTTTTTTTTTCGGACTGAATCCAAATTTGGAGAGCGAATTAAGCCACTGAATTGTGACCAGGCTTTAACCTGAAGAAGACCGAAGATTTGTTGAATGCGATTGACCTGTCAGGACTTCCAGCTACCTCTGAACTCCTGGATTGTGCAGAGACTCTGTAATTGCGACCGGAGAGCCATTTGCCTAGTACAGTGGAATTTCCTTACATGTGAATGTGCTGTGTGCTTATAGTGGGTCGTGATTTGGTTCCCCACTGTGTGTCTGAACTGTGTTTTGCTTGCTGGAGGCTGTATCCAACTCCATGGACTGAATCCATATCCATATCCATTTGCCTGGGCCCTGCTACACTGGCCCAGCCAGAATACCTGCTACGCTGAAAAAGTCATTGATGAGAGACCGGCCTGGGGGTCAGCCCCCCTGCTCAACACCTTGAACAGGAATGACACCTTGTGATTTGTGTGGGCCCTGCTTCTCCAGGCCCTCCAGTTCAACAGCCTGCAGTCTCGATTTCGTCCTGCCTGTGTCCAGTATTGGGTATTGTGAGTAAACATCAGGGTAGCTCCCTGCAACAACAGCTAAATCTAAAAGTGGTCACACTGACCAATTCGTAAGTCTCTGGGTCATCCTTGAGGCCGCTCTTGTGGAGGGGCACCACATGTGCCATCCTCCATTCCTGCGGCACCACACTCTACCCAGGCGAACTCCTGAACAGGCCTGACAGTGGCCCTGCAAGCTCCTCTGCCAGTTCCCTTAGTACCCTTGGATGTACTCCATACGGGCCTGGTGATTTGTCCACCTTTAATGCTAGCAGCTCCTCCCTCACTCTATACTCCTCTATCACTACATTCATGCCCCGCGCTCCTCTTCTTCCTCCTCCTGAAGGTACTGGTCCATCCTTCTTCCTGGTGAAGATGGAACAGAAGTATTCATTTAGTATCTCTGCTTTTCCCACGTTCTCCTCCACACGCTCCTCTCTTTTCTTAAGCCTAACAATCCCATCCTTTTTGTCCCTTTTCTTGCTTATATAGCAAAAAGAGGCCTTCTCCTCCTCCTTAATTCCCTCAGCTTTCTGCAATTCCTTCTGTGCCTTAGCCCGCTGGACTTCCTTACTTGCTGTGCTATTCAACCTTAGGTAATTCTCCCTATCCACCGCTCTCACATTATGTACAATAATGGTACATCTTAAGTGACTATATAGTCTTAGGGACCTGGGCAATATGTTGTAAGCTGTATCCTGAAATTCATTTTCATTCTGTATTTTTAAATTTGGAATTTGTATTTGTACTATAATTATGTGTTAATGGGGACGGGGCTAACCAGCAACCAAAATGGCGACGTCATTTGCTAATACCACAGACCCAGAGCCAAGAACCCGACTAAATGCCTTCTATTCTTGAACCCTGGCAAGATATCTTTACATCAGCTGCTATCAGAAATGTTTCTCTATACTAGGTTGGAACTTGGAAGGGGGGGTGGAATTCGAGGCAGGATTGTGAAGTTAGCGTCTCTCTTAATCCGGACGACCCTCACACCCAAGGCTGCATGGCGCATTCTACAATGGGAGGTGAAGAACCCTTCATTAGGGAAATGTTTGCGTCAATTATTTCTAGCATTGATGCTTTAACTCTGGCAGCCAACACCTCCGCAAACTCCATCCAGCAACTGGACGCAAGAATCGACTGTGCTGAACAAAAATCGACTGTTCAGGACAATATTCTATAAGGCCACTGTGCTACGATGCA
The DNA here is from genome assembly GCA_016271365.2 of Neoceratodus forsteri. NCBI lineage: Eukaryota > Metazoa > Chordata > Ceratodontiformes > Ceratodontidae > Neoceratodus > Neoceratodus forsteri. The sequence continues at coordinate 497,153,746 of JADMNL010000022.1, forward strand.
AAATCATGCTGCACAAATCGGACAACTGCAGGATAAACTTGATGACTTAGAAAACAGAAGCCATCACAACAATCTGTGGCTCCTTGGTTTTCCTGAGGGGTGCGAAGGAGGGAAAACCCTATCCTTTCTGCAACAAGTGCTCCCAGAAATTCTCATGCTGCCGCCGCCACCAGAATCACGATTGAACGGGCATACCACTCCTTGCAGCCCAAACCAACTCAGGGCAACAGACCTAGACCCATTATTGCCCAGATTCTAAACTTCGCCAAGAATGAAGCCATCCAGGCCAGAGTCAGACAGCTGGGGTAGCTCCGGTGGAGAGACCATCAGATCATGATATTCCAGGACTACTCTACTGATTTAGCAGCTAAACTAAAGGCTTCCACTGAAAGTCATCAAAAATTACACACCCTACAGGTCCCTTTCACCCTACGATATCCTGCCAATCTAAAGATCATGATTAATGGTACACCACATCAATTTGGCACTCCAGATGCAGCCATGGCTTTCATAGCAGAAATATGGCTGGTAGGCCAGAGCCCTGTGCACAACTCGAACCAGACAAGGAACAAGACCACTGGGGCCCAAGTGAAAGAAGATCTCCCTAATGCCTCTGGGGTGACTGCGTCTCACTCCCTGCTGAAAGAACTGGACCCTCACAGATACAAGATCCGAAAACGGCCCCCAAAGTCACCTCACTCCAAGCGTAAGCACCCACAGGACCGAAGACGCCCTTTTGTCAAACTGGACCAGAACTCCTTCGTACCCACCACGGAAGAGCCAGAATACACCAGTCCATATTTTTCCCAGAACCGTTACTTGCTACTCTGCCACCATCCTGACACGGACTCTCAGGACAAAATGGACACTACCCCTGAAGTCCCCAAGAGTGCAGCACCCGAAGATGCCTACAACTCCTGGGTCTCCACCATGGAGGCCACCCTGCCACTTTAGGACTCAGACTAGCACACCACTGCTATGGTTCCCCAGCAGGTCAAGAACCTAGAAGGAAGTTCACTGAACTTAATGCAAGCTCCTCAAGAAGACCACCGGGCTAAACAAACTACCTCTTTTCAGATTAGTACTCAAGGTTTCGTGTCTCGGGGAGTAAATGGGTGGAAGAGAGGGGGAACACTGGGGATGGGGTTGAAGGCCTAACCTGCAAGAATCTCACCAGAGCCTTCCCCCCTTGTTAACGCCCTCAGTAAAATTCATAAGACGGGTGGAACCTTAACAGGCCTCCCACCCCCGAGACACCCTACCTGGAGATTCATAGCTTCATAGGTTGTTTACAAGCTCAGTGGGCTGAGTGCCCTTTTAAGAGCTCACCACTCATTTAAGAGTGGTATTCATATTTTCTATCTGCTATGTATAAATCTAGGCCTGTTTTAAATGTCCCAGAATCAGGACTTGAAGCCACATAGGATGATAGACTGTTCCATAGACTCACAACTCTTTGAGTAAAGAAATGATTACATTTTGTGGTTCTAATGTTATCGCCTAGTATCTTACATCCATTATTTCTTGTATTTATCTTCCCATTGTAAAAAGTTACTCCGATTGTTGATGCAAGATAATTATCCCACATAGCTCTGTATGTAAGGTATAGGTCTCCATGGAGTTGTCTATATTTTGTTGAGTATAGATTCAGATTCTTTAGTCTTTCACTGTACTCAGTTGTTGTTTTTAGCTTTTTTATCTTTTTAGAGTATTTACGCTGTACACCTTCTATGAATTTATTACTTCTACAGGTCAGGGGTTTGTTGAACTGAGATGCGTACTCCAAATGTGGCCTTACAAGGCTAGTGAATAGTGGTATTAAAATTTCTTGATCTTTACACTGTATATTCGTTAATATTGATCCAATAATGCAATGATATTTTTTAACTTTTTTAATGGTATTATCTTCAAACTTCAGGTCCTTTGAAATGATTGTACCCAGCTCTTTTTCATCACTTACAGTTTGTAGGATATTATTCCCTAATTTATACTGAAAATAAGGATTTTTTATTCCAAAATGCATGACTTTGCATTTATCTGTGTTAAAATGCATCTGCATTGTCTTGCTCCATACCATGAGATTATCCAGATAAATTTGGATATTTTTGTTATCATTTGCGGTAGTTATTAACCCCCCAACTTTATAATCATCAGCATATTTTGATAGCCATATTTTATCTGAGACTGGCATTGTAGCTACTAATATATTAAAAAGGGTGAGTCCCAAAACTGATCCCTGGGGTACCCCACTTGTCACACCTCCCCAGTTGGAACAGATTCCTCTAATTGCTACTTGCTGTTGTCTGTTGTTTAGCCATGAACTTATCCAGCTAATAATATTTGGTTGGAGATTTATCCTCTGAAGTTCTTGGAGCAATATAACATGTGATACTTTATCAAAAGCCTTTGCAAAATCAAGGTATATTACATCACTAGACATACCTTTATCCATGGCCTGAATTATTGGTTCAAAAAAGTATAATTGGTTCGTTAGATGAGATCTACCAGTAACAAAGTCATGTTGGGTATAGTCTATTAGGCCTTGATTTTGTATGTGCTCATCTATCAGCTTATTTATTTATTTATTTTATTTAATTTTTGTTAACTGGGTAAGCACCATAGCCAAGACATGACTATTTTCAGGCATGACCCGGGAGGTTACAGTGGGTAGGAGAACTTTGAGAAACATACATTTGCCATACATACATTTTGCCAAAACAGGGAAATGACTACATTGAATACAGCACAAGAAACAAAATTACACAATATAAGCAGGAAGAATACATACATTTTGATTTTAGAGGTTCTTCAAAGACGTGAGATTTCTGGTAAGCTGGCATCGTGACCAAAAGGAATAGCAGTAATATGTCCTAGTGACTAAACTTATTCCTTTTATCAAAGCACTGGATTGAGAGCAATTTGACACAGATAACCAAGCATACCACATAAGTGCTTATAGTCCGAGCTAGAAGAGGTAGACAGCGAAATAGTATATAGCAGTTAGGGGTATGAAGTAGAGAGAGAGATTTATGCCGGGTTCAAGGGGGTTTGAAGCAGGTACAGGAGACATGGTTAAACAGGAAGGAGCGAAGGCTTCTTTTAAACAGGGTATATATAGGGGTTTGGCGAATCTCAAGAGGCAGGGAGTTCTATAGTTTGGCCGCCGAGTAAGAAAAGGCAAGTGTGCCTTTGTTGGATTTACATTTTGGTATTTTCAATAATTTTTTATTGGCAGAATGGAGGCCATGGGAGGGGGGCAGTGGAGTTAATAGGGAGACCAGTGAGACCAGGATGTTTGTTCTGATGATATTATTGGTCAGTGATCCAAGAGCGAGAGTATGAGCATCAGAAGGGAGCAGCCAGTTCAGATCAGCATAAAGCAAACAGTGATGTTTCGACCAGGGAGAAGCTGAGGCATACCTACATATGCTGTTTATACATGTGATATCTCCCTCTTTATGCAGGAGACTCCTGTTTTTTTTGACTGAACTCCTTCCCTCCCTCCTGGAAACAAAATCTCCTGCTTCAGTAAAATTCTGTCCAAAATATCCATGTTTTTTGGGCAGATTAAGACACACAAAAATTTAATTAGTGATGAACAATGTATCTGATAACTTTATATAACTAGTTGGTTATTCTTTTTAGTGCTTATTCTTGACAAAATGAAATACATTCAATTTTTGTAATGACTTTTTTCTTATTTTTTTGATGCCATTTAAGGACAAACTCGCAACGTTATGGCATCTCCCTACTAGCAGGCCAATCTCCCTCCTAATTTGACCCAAATCTCCCTCTTAAGCAAGTTGGGCACATCACATGTATGGCTGTTGTAGGTGGTATCCCACTTCCTTAGGAGAGTTGCGGATGCATTGAGATAAGTGACAACTCCGTAAGATAAAGATGGGAGTAAGATCCCCTGGGCTATGGCTAATCTTGCCGGCTGCGTTAGGATGTAGCTGGTTTTATAGGCTACACCAATTTTAGCATTAACTGATTTACAAGTAGATGTAATATGCTTGTCAAAGTTAAGATTCTCATCAAATAGTACTCCTAGATATTTAAATGAGGGAACTGAAATCAGGGTCATCCCATCCTGTCCTGTGACTTTAAAGAGATCCTGGTTATTATTTAATTTAGATGCAGAGCCAAACAGCATCATAACTGTTTTTTCAGCATTAAGGAAGAACTTGTGTTGGAAGAGCCATGATTGAATAGATTTGAAAGCAGTAGTGAGGGTCAAGTTGATATGGTGTATATTTTTATCACAACAGTATAAGACCAAGTCGTCCATGTACAGTATAGCCGAGCATTCAGGGATGTGTAACGAGATATTATTAATAAAAATAGAGAAGAGAATGGGACCTAGAATTGATCCCTGTGGAACACCTAGGTTAAAAGTCATCAAGCTGGAAACAGCAGAGTAAAATCTAACAGACTGAGTTCTGGCACATCGATAGCTATTGAACCAGGCTACCGAGGTTTGAGAGAAACCAAGGGCTAAGAGACTATCTAAAAGAAGAGAATGATCAACAAGGTCAAACGCCTTTGTGAGGTCAATGAAAACAGCCCCTGTGAGGTGTCCATTGTCAACAGCAGTTAGAGTATCATTTACCAGGTGGAGTAATGCCATGGTAGTACCTTTGCGAAATCCATAATGGATAGGCGAGAGACGGTTATACTTCATCATAAATCTGGTGACCTGGGTTGATACCAACTTTTCTATTATTTTGCACAATGCTGATAATATAGCTATAGGTCGGTTAGTTATTTCCCTATTATCACCTTTCTTATAGACCAGAGTGATTCTGGCCATCTTCCAGATATCAGGGACAACACCATTGCAGAGAGAGAGAGAGAGAGAGAAGATGAAAATCCTTGCTAATGGCTGGGCAATGAAAGGCGCTGCCAGTTTGAGAAGTTTAGGTTTGATTCCGTCCGAGCCAATGCTAGTGTTGTCAGATATGGTATTGAGCAGACCCAGGACATCTGATTTGGATATCGCCTTAAAGTAGAATGGGGGGGTGAAGTAAAGTAGGGCGTAGTGGGGTGGTTAGTGAAAGAGACTGACCCTGGGAAAAGATAGATGTAAAGCTGGACAGGTCAGAGAAATGCTTATTGAACTCTTCCACGATTGTCCCAGGGTTGTTACAGTGGGCTCCTTTAATGAGCATTTTGTCAGTTAGTTGTGCTTTCTTTGTGCCTAGGAATGATTTGGCATGTGCCCAGAATTTCCTGGGGTCACCTGATGCTTCAAGCAGAAAACCCTTACAATATGTGCTTTTAGCAAGCCTGATCCGCTTTTTACAGTCACTTCTCTGAGTCCTGTAAGTGAGGTAGTCAGCTGTAAGCCCTGATTTTCTAAAATGTTTCCAACTCTCATCTCTGATGTGCAAAGCAGTCAGAAGATCTTTGTGCAGCCACTTGATAGGTGTCACCCACACCCGTCGGGTCACAAGGGGTGTATGTCTATTCTGAACTTCTCTACATTTGTCTAGAAATTAGTCAAGAGCTGTTTGTGCATCCTGGGACTGTGAAATATAAGACCAGTCAAAAGTATAAACTTCATACAAGAGCTTCACCTGATCCAGATTAGCATAGTTCCTGAAAGTGAGGTAGTGTGGGGGCAGGGACTGGGAGCTGGAGTGTTGCCACACACAAAAAGTAGGGCTGTGATCTGATATAGCATTCGGTAGAGTGCCTGCATTCACAACCCTATCAGCCCTATTTGTTAACACCCAGTCTAGCAGCGTGCTTGACATTGCTTTAGTAGAGATCCTTGTTGACTAAGTTATACCTTGATGCAGGTTGTAACTTTGGATTAGAGATAGAAGTGTGCTATGAGTTTGTCCAAGCCAGTTTAAATTCATGTCCCCAAGAATAAGCACTTCATTTAGGCCTATGAGTTTTACTGTATCCCCCAGAAAGTTAGTGAAGGCAGTGAGACCTCCCTGGGGCAGGTTATATGCTATGACTATGTGCAGATTTTTTGCACCCAATCACAGAAGTGCATGAATGTTTTCACAAATGGAGGAATTTGGCTTGGCCTTCTGTACAATATTTAGCTGAGCTTTATAATATAGTGCCACTCCCCCTATAGCCTTCTTGAACTGATTTATTATAGAGCATTGTTAGTGGTCCATTAACCTCAAATGATAATTCTTGTAATAATTTGGGGGTTACATCATCAGGACCCGGTGAACTATTGGTCTTAAGTGAGTGAATAATGTTTTTAACCTCAGATTCCATTAATTTAATTTGACACTCCGCGATGGATTTTATAGAAACTATAGGGTTCACGTTAGGTTAAAAAACGCTAATAAAATAATCATTTAGTGTTTCAGCTACGTGCTTCTTCTTTAATAATTACACCATTTCCTGTTCTTAGTGGTCCAATTGTTTGCTGTTGACCCTTGAGAATACCTATGTAGTTATAGAATTGTTTTTTGTTGTCTTTGACTTTAACTAGTTTTATTTCCAGATTTATTTTTACTTTTTTAATTGTAGCCTTGGTATTCCTATTACACATTTTTAATTTTTCCAATGTTGCTAGTTTTTTTTTATATTTCTGAAACAGTTTTTTCTTTTTACATATCAGTTTGCATATTTTATTGTTCTGCCAAGGGGGAATCCTTTTATTTTTATTATACTTTTGTCTTTTAGGAACATATTGATCTATACACCACTGTAGTTGTTTTTTTTATTATATGCGAGGTCAGCTCAAGGTTTGTATCTGCAAGTTCCTTTTTCCAGTCCATCTATTAAGATGATTCTGCATTTTCTGATAATTGGCTTTATGAAAGTCCTTTACTAATGTATTTCCTTTTATCCTCTGGAAAGTGTTTTTATATTTAACAACTACCATATTATGATCTGAATCTCCCAGCGGAGGTAATGGCTTTATTTTATGGAACTTCTCCTAGCAGTTGGTTAGAATAAGGTCCAGTGTGTTTTATCCTCTTGTAGAAAGGTGAACCAATAGTTCCAGATCCAGCTGAATAAATAAATCTATAAATGTATTTTCCAATGTAATGTCACTTTTCAAGTTTCTCCAATCTATATGCGGCAAATGAAAATCACCCATTAGAATGTAATCTCATTTGATACCCTGTGTTTCTAATTGTTCTGCTAAGTTTATATTTTGTTCCTGTGTCAAGTTTGGTGGACGATATACCAATCCTACAGTCAAGTTATTGTTTCCACACATAACTTTAGCCCAGATACATTCATTATGATTAACATTATCAGTAGTGATCTCATAAGCTTTTAGTTCTTCTTTTATACAGATGGCAATTCCCCTATCCTTACAATCTTCTTTGTTTTCATAAATCCTATTATAGCCAGGTATATCCATGTTCGTCATTTTCCATACCCCATGTTTCAGTATTGCCACAAATAGCAATATTTTCTTCTTTAAGTACTATCTTTCACTCATCGATTTTTGATTTTAAACTTATGGCATTTGTAAGTAGTACACCCATATCTTGTTCTGATTCAACCTCATTTGTACTTATATCTCCTATATCATTTTTCATTTTGTCATTTGTATTTCTGGGAGTATGCATTGTCTCTATATTTGCTACTTTGTATTCCTTTTTATTAAGAGAGATATCCTGGTGATAGCTCTCCCCCTCATATTCAGTTTAAACATTTTTCTATTAGTACGTTAAAATGTTTCCCCAGCAACTTACTACCCCTTCTGCTCAAATACAACCCATCATAAGAATAGTGAGTTGCACACTTTATGCCTTGTTCCAAGCACCATTTTCTAATCCAATTATTAATATTATGTATTTTAATTGGTGCCCTCTAAACGCTTTTGGAATTGGTAGTGTTTCTGAGATAACCACCTCACATCCCTTTTCAATGCATTTATTTGTAAATGAAATGAGATCTTGTTTGATATTCTGACTAGATGCATTCCAGGTATCATTTGAAACTGCATGTAAAAATACCAGCAGATTTACTCCCATGTCCTTTAATATATTATCTGTCATTTTGGTAATATCTTTTATTCTTGCTCCACCGAAGCTTGAGACTGTTCTGTTTTGTTTATCTATGTCACAGATAGCTTGATCTAAGTGCTTCATGATCAAGTCTCCAAGTACTGCTACTTCTCTAGTGACTAACCTATCTCCAGTCAACCTTGGTACAGTGTCGTGTACATATTGTTCACTCAAGTCTATTAATAATTTTTCATTTGTTATGTTAATTTCTTCAGTGGGTTGGTCGATGTCTGAGAGTACCAACATGTGTTCTATTGACCCTATTTTATCATCCTTTTCTTGTTCACTGGTTTTAGTTAAGGGTGTACTCCCATATTGCATTTCCTCAGACAATAGAGGGTCAAACTGATTTAATAAAGGCAGCTGAAACTGTTCAGCCCTCTTTCCCCTCCTAGCTATCTTTGAAGTCTGTACTTCGTACCATTCATTTTCTGTGTCCTCACAGTTTTCTTCCTCTTTTATTCTTTTTTTGGATTTTTTTTTGCATTTCCTTCATTTTTGCTCCTACTTGTATCAGTACATGAGCCTTGTACTGATTTCTGTTGGATTTGTTTTCATTGTTTCTCTAAAATGCATGCATGTGTCTTCTGTGTTTTGAATGTTCTCATATTATTTTTTATCTTTTGTCCTTGTTTTTGTTTAAGACCTTATTAATTGTTTTCCTGTTGATTTTACTTGGTACTATATTAAGGGCCACTTCACTTATGACTGATCCCGAGTGACCAACATCTAACTTGAGCTTTTGTGCCATCTCTAGTTATTTTTGGTTGAGAACCTGTAGTCTCAAGGAGAACATGTTTAGCTGTATCTGTAACTGAAGATTATGCATACATTTGTTACAAGTAAAGGTTTCATTGGATATGATTGGTGTTATGTACCTTTTACACTCAGTACATAGTATTACCTTCCTTCCCTCAATGTTTACAGTGTTTTTCTGAATTTCTACAGTATAAATTATTTTAGAACCTTTGTTATATTTAAATAACTTAAGGGATTCTGAGTTGTCAGTTCTTTTATACACAGGAGTATTACAAATACCAACCCAACTCTATAGTCAGTGTCATTTAGCCTATACCCTTCACTAATATCTATATATCATGTGGTCTTACCTTATGTTTCAGAATATCTGTCACGTATCTACTGCCCTTAGGCCCACTCACATGCAAGACATGTGCCTGATGCATGTGTCTTTGCACACATCGCCACATGCTCGCCCTGCTCTGGCTCTATATGTTTGTGTGCTAACATGTTATTGTCATTTATAGTAAGGGCTAATCATTGCCTCTTATTGGATAGATGAGCTACTTTCTGCAGTGTGCTGTGATGGCATTGAAGGGTACCCTCAGACCTCCCTAAACTGCTCACTCCTGGGCACAGATCCTTAGCGAGGAAGAAGATGAGGGTGAACCCATGTGGCCTTATGAAGAAGGTATGGATCCACATCCTCAAGCTCTTGCCTCAGAGGAGCATAAAGTAGGAGACAGTAGTGACTCCACAGCCCTGTCCCCACAAGGAGGAGGAGTCAAAGATCCATTTTACATTGCACTGAATATGCTTAGCTGGCAGAACCCAGGACTGGCTGCCCCCAAGCCAGGCCAGACATCTCAAGTTGACCAAGTGTAGTAAAGAGGAAAGACTGGTTCATAGGAAGGCGAATGAGATCTATGGGATATCTTTTCCTACTTTTCCTCGGAGAGTCTGGGAGGAGATTGAAAGAAACAGGAAATCCTGGATAGTGGAAGAGGCAACAAAACATGTGCATCCTGTTGCAAGTCAAATTCAGACCATGGAAAGTGGGCAGGACATTGTTTATAGACACTGTTCGAATAGTGGATAGAGAGGGGAATGAAACCTTCCACAATGTGAATTATGAGCACCCAGACGGGGTAATAATTCTTACACCTGACACACTGTGCTATTTTCTGCAATGCAGAGACCTTCCTGTGAATATGCCCATGCCTACCAAGTGGACAGCAGAGCAGTGGTAGCCAGTGCTACCATCCAGCTGTTGCCATACCTATGTTGTTCCACCGGTCTGGCGATCCAGGAACCAGGTTCCCCCACATTCATCAGCCTTGCAGTGTACTGGCTTTCCAGATTCCATTGACTGGCCTACCAGATGACTTCATATCCAGAGAGGACACCAGCCCAGCTGTATCCTGATTCATCACCTGGGATTTCAGATGACTTCAGACCAGCTGTTTTCCTGTCCTGTTCCAAGGTTCCATCTCCTAGATGACATCAACCCAGCAGTTTTCAGATGTGCCATCCTGTCGTTTTCTGGAAGATGTCTGCCCAGCTGTATCTGAAGAATGCTGCCAGGGAGAGTCTTCAGCGGGAACCAGGTGCCATATTGTTTTCATTCTACAAGGGACTGGTAAGTCCAGACTTTTCTATTCTAATGACACTGCAGTACACATCCTACACTAGTAGACTCCAGATGTTTGAACTGTCCTCAAAGACTCTCCCCTTTGGGATTCCAGCCTGCTAGAACTGTGCTTCACCAGGCTTCGGCCCAGGAGAGACTCGTTATTGGACTTACCTTTGGGCACTGTTATCACTAGAAGGGACTTTTAGGGCCTTCCATTCCCATAATGTGTATTTTAAATAATGTCATTATTTTTCTACTGTGTTTTACTGTTTCTACTGTTTTTTCTATCTTTCTAAAAAATATTTTTGGTATTCTCCAGTGTTTTGATGGTAGGGGTTAGATAGTACTGTGTTTGCAGATTAGGAGTGTTTGTCTTTCTTTTTCTTGCAGGTGTTCTTGAAGAAGACTAGAAGAGGAAGAGGGACTCAGTGGAGATTCTCCTAGTACTCTAATGTTGTAGTGCTTAAAGTACCAAGATGTTGTTTGCTGTGTGTAACTTTTCCTTCCACAGGTATGGTTGTGGGGGAGTGTGGGAGTAATGTATAGAGTGTAGCATTAGCTCCCTTGGGTTTTGGTTGCAGGTGTCCAGGGTTGGGGGAGGTTCCCCTGTTTGTTTGTTTTTTGGATAATTTGGGTTAGGGTCAGATAGGTTTTCCCTAGAGGGCAAGGGAGGATAGACAGACTGTGGTTGTGACCAGCTGAAGGGGCTGCAGTACTGCTCTATTAGGGCTATGCTCTAGATGTTTCTACCAGGGCCACTAGGTATCCATAGTAACATCATAGAGTAGATGCTGATACATCAGCCAAAGGCCTCTGGTCCCTTAGTGTTGTCTGCCTGTGCTGGCACATGGTAGGGGAGAAGGTAGCACTACCTCCCCGAAGTCAACACATAGGGTAAGATGGCCTGGGCCGGGTAAGTAATGACTGCGGACAGTCATTTTCCTGGCCAAGGGTGAGTGTAACCCCCCTGTCACCTGGGGCTACTAGAATCCCACTTAGATCTAGTGACAGGTAGGGAAAGGCAGCTTGTGAGACACCAGTTAAATGGGTTTCACACTGTCTCACTCTGTCCTCAGTCTCAGCTGAGCTGGAGGGATGACATCATATAGAATTCTCGCAGTAGCATAAGCCACATTGGAATGCTGCAGCAAGGGGTTAGCTTAGAACATTGGGGATTTTTTAGTGAGTCTTTGGCAGTGAGCTGTGGAAGAAGGAGGTGTGCTGCAGGTGGCAGCCCCTCAGGGTCTAGCTCTGAAATAGAGCTACCCAGAGGTAGAGGGTGTGTGTTCACACCCTAGATAGGGACAGAGAAGAAACCTGACATAGTGGTAGAGACCACTCCCCAACTTGTTCCACTGCCCCATCCCTGAAGGGATGGGAAAAAGACCAGCAATTCAGGGGCAATCCCCTGGCCCTGCTGAAGGAGAGAAAGCTTCCTGATGAGTTGTAGAGCAAGTACTGAGGTACCAAGATGTGTTCTTTTCTTTGCCAGAAGCCCTGGGGCACCTGCAAACCAGTTGGTGAGTCTGCTCTGCTATAGAGCCTATGTGTTCACCGAGACAATGTGTAAAGTATCTGCTACTGTGGGGTCAGGGAAGGACAGCCAAGTACAGTACTTGAAGTTGTATATGATTTAAAATGCATCTAAACAGTGGGGTCTACAGGGATAGACATAGCCACTTAAAGAACATTACAAATCAGGACACCAGTCCATGAAGAGTAGAGTGTTAAATGTAATATACATTTCTAGATAGCATTCTACAACCAGAGAGGTTCACAAAGAAAGGTGTTGATTCCAAATGAATGGCCGGGTATGGATTTGGGAGTGAGAGGTGGGAGATCCCCTATCTGGAGTAGCTAGATTTACCTCCACGGGTTCACTTTGGGCACCTATAGCTTTCTTCTGGGCACTTGGCCAGTGTTCGTAGAAAGTACCCAGACATGGGATTGAGGATGATGTTTTCCCTATGGAGCTAGGAAGTGCTCCTGGGTGGTAGAGGGAGCCACCAATAAATATCCATGCCATGTGGAGAAATGTCCCAGTGCTGGCCGAGGTGCCACACCAGGGAATCTAAGAAGAGAATACCAGTTCAGGCTGAGGGGCCCAGTGTGTTCAGAACAGGAGGGTTACAGTGTTGTGAAGAAGATGTGTTCTAGTATCCATAAATCTGCATTACCAGGGAGTGTAGCCCCATGGGGGTCCATCTGTGCTTTATTATTCTGTTGTGAATAAAAGCCACAGTCTAGAATCCCACTCCTGGTTTGGATATTTCAGTTATTGCTTCCTGTGTCTGGATTACTTGGGTGCCCCTGTGCAGAGGTTTCAAACCTAGCCAAAATGCAGAGCAACAGATTTCTCCCTGAACCCAGGCAGCCAGATAGTGGGTTACAAAATGGAGGCACCGCACCACGTTAATAAAACAAAAAATAACATCAACCTGACCCCTGGCTGGTTACAGAAAGATAGAGTTTGGGGGTCAAATGACCGTGAACTGTGGAGAAGGCAACACAGTGAAGATAAGAATGGTGAAGATAAAAAACACAGGAAGCTTGTGCTTTTTTTCTCCTTCTCTGGCTGAGATTTTTACTTACTTTGATATATTCTAACAAACAACAATTTTTTAAATGCTTTAAAACATTTTAATATGTCTTTTTTTGGGGGGAGGGTTACAAGGATAAATTAAAGCCGGCTAGCAAATAGATTAAAAAGAAGCTAAAAACTGGTTTCCGAAACTAATATACTTACTTTGTGATGGCACTGTGAAGGCACTTTAAGGGAGCAGTTTTCTTTTTGGAGTTAGTGATGTCCCTTGACTTTGCCAACAGTTTCTCAAAGTTCTCTTTTTTTTGCTAGGCGATTGAAAAATAGAGGTAAAATAACTTAGCAGATTTAGTAGATTTAGCAGATTTAACATTCCGCACAAATAACCAGGAAGAAGGGGGGGTCTGGTAAGAGGCCACTCATTGGCTGAGGCACCTATGTGACCTTGGAGCATGAAAGCCTGCTGAGGACTGAACTGAGAGATCACTTGCTGGGCAACCTTCGTGGAGTGTGGTCACATCAAGCTGCTCTTCTGAGTTTTTACCTACAATTATTAAGCAGATGACAGTTATAGCAGTTAAAACAGCTAAAAGAGCGGAGGGCAATTGCCGTTTGTTTTGGTATTCTCGGCTTAATGCGAAGGGTTGTTTGAGAAATAAGAAAGGCTTAGACCTATTGATAACAGTGATAACAGATTGGATAGTCTAGCTCCAGCATTTGTATTTATAAGCAAATTCAGCAAGTGCAAACATTGCCATCAAAAAGAAAGAAAGTAAGATCAATTGAATCCTAGAACACACTTTGCTCTGTTTTGGACAGTCTATGTTTTTTAGGTTTTTATGTTCTAGGATTTGTTAGTAATAAATAATTTTTATAAATTGTTCAAACTGTAATAGTATACCACAAGAAGCTATATATTTCTAAATATTTTTATTAGTGTATTCTCTTTTAATAGTGGTATTCAGAGTGAACAAATCATGGAGAGAAGAGTGAACTAGGAAACGCTTTTGGAACTCTAGGGCAGCTAGTTGGAATAGAAGAGACCTTAAAGCTATCCTTCCAATTAGTGGTAATATGGGAGACCTACGTGTATTTGACCACTATAGAGAACTCTATGAGACCTGTTCTAAGAAACTTTATATTAACATAAGAAGAAAAGGAATAAGAATATAAAAGAAGGTGCTGAGGTCTATTTTTCTTCTTACTTCCTCTCATTTTGGGACTGCCTGAATAACTGTATCTTGCTCAATTTGCACATTTTTCAAGGGTATCTAGCCAGGAATACTATTGCTGCTTGAAACCATTGATTTGGTTCATATATGAAAAGTAATATTTTACTACAAAAAAGGAGTATTAAGTGGATTTAATGTCCTTTGGAAGATTAATTTCTACTAGTGTATAGATATTCACAATTGGTGTTTAAACCTTTTTCAAGAAATTAATTGTATAATAAGTCATCTAATCTATAACTATTGAATGTTATATAAGGATATTTAAAATTTATATAGATAAAAGTTAAAAGAACTGAAACCCTTAAAAACACCAAGCCATTAGCTGGGCAGATTAGTATCAGTGTGTGATATTTGTATTAATTGTGTTAATCGTGTTAATAGAGTTAATTGAGTAATTAGTGTTGGAATTGGAAAATAAGTGAGTTATAACCTAGGGGTCTCCAAGACAGAATATTTTGGTCACAATGCCAGCGACAACGAGAAGAGGGAAAAAAATATTGGAAGGAACTATAACAACAGGAAATGTTAGAGGTACATCTAAAACCAATGTACTAAGAAGGAAAAAATGTAAAAACAATCATAGGAAAATAGAAACTAGAGTTAAAGACAGACAGGAGGAAATGGATGGGGAAAGAGTGATGGAAAGAATGATAATGAGGAAGGGGGTTAAAGAATTTACTTCGACACCAACAATAATTATGGGCAAGAAAAATTTGAAACCACTGTCACTAAAGTCTATTTTCCACCCCCAAAAATTGGAAATTAAAAATCCAGAAAGTGAGATGTTGATAGATTTAAATGGTTCGGATATTTTGGATCTAATCAATAAAGAAGTGAGTAAAACAGTGGAGGACATTAGAGAAACTAGAGAAACAAATAATAGGATTGAACATAAAATCAAAGATCTTAGATTAAGTATGAATCATACCGAAGTGGAGAGGAAAGAATTAAGTGGAATCAGAAAATCTAAACAAGATGAATTAATTGAAGAAGAACTAGTAGAGAATGTAGAGGTTATAAGAGAGGTTTGGAGCTGTGATGTAGGTAATGAAGATGATGAAGGAGATGGAACTCAATGTATGAGTCCCATACCAATGGATTCCTTTTCCTTCAATAATTTATCTAATGAAGTACTTAAGGCCTCGCATGACCTGCTCCAGGCTAACATTCTATTATATAAACAGCTGACTTTAATTAAACAGGATTTAAATTTTCTAAAGGGGGTATGTTTATAAAATAAAAATGTTACATTACAAGGTAGAGACCTAGATCATAACTGGGGAGAAGGTGTGGCAAATGATGCTTGGGAGAATGTGAAGGAGCTAAATAAGTCCTTATTTGGGAGTGTGGAAGAAGATCTCACAAACAATAAGGAAGGAATAGCCTTTGAGAATAAGGAAAGGAAAGATGTGAGAAGTGACATAATTATAGAAAGGGATTTAGAATGGACTCAATTAGAGGAGGGTTCTGAATTTGTTATGTTACGACAGGAA
This sequence comes from Neoceratodus forsteri, assembly GCA_016271365.2. Lineage (NCBI taxonomy): Eukaryota > Metazoa > Chordata > Ceratodontiformes > Ceratodontidae > Neoceratodus > Neoceratodus forsteri. The sequence goes on from JADMNL010000022.1 coordinate 497,169,387, forward strand.
GAATGGAGGGATGGAAGCATTGTGAGAGATATGAGAAAAGATAATGAAACCATATGGCAAAAAGGATTAGAGCAAGAAAAAAATGAAGGATAAAAGAGAAGTTAAAATATTAGGATCAATTTCAGATCAGAAAGAAGATATGTCAAGTATAACAACAGAAATAAGCAAACAAGGGAGAGGTAGTGGGGATCCACTAAATTTATTTCCAATGAAATACAAGATAAGAACAATAGAGTAAGGAACAAAAAATAAAAGAAAAAGAGAGATTCAGGTAATGATAAAAATCAAAAACAAAAAGAAGGAATAATAAGATTGAGGTAAAGGAAAAGATAGAGAATTATCTAAAGAGGGGGAGGGTGATAGAACAAATAAAAGATCTAGAAGAGGAAGGATCTATACATTTGGAAGACAAAACAAATAGAGAGAGGCAAAACATGACTTTGGATAAAATTTTGAGAAGAATATTGGAAACTAATTATGTGCTACCAATCCATAAGGTTGGTATTATACCAAATGAGACTGAGGAACAATTAGAGAGACATATGAAATCTTGCATACAAATGATCTTGTATGACCATGATGACCAACTTTCAATGTTGGACCATATGAGTGTTATGCGACCTCTAGAAGACAAAGAAATTATCCTATTAATTTCAGATCAGTATTTTGCACTGAAGATTATTGATAATCAAATGCGCAGATTTAGGAATTCAGGGTTCCTAGTTGAAAGTATTGTTAACATAAAGTTATTATTTCCAGATTATTATGAAAAAGGGAACAAGATAAGGAAGAATGGAATTGGTTAATATCCATCTTTGGCGTAAATAACGTTCTTAATGAAAATAAAAGGAATGTGAGGAGTAAGGTGGTTGAATTGCTTCAGACCATATTGAAGTGGGGTGATTTGAACAAAAAGATTAAAAAAGTGGTAAGATGGGAAAATAATGGACAATTAATATTGTGGGTAAATAATAGATGGGATTATGATTACATTTTATCTAAAAGGAAATTTTTGATAATATAGAGATCAACATAAAGGGAGAAACCATCATGGATGAAGTCAAACCAGTAAAGGTTGAATCAGAGCATTGGCTAAATTTAATACAGGCGACAAATCGTTTTCATGCATTACAAGATCTAAATAATGATTGAAGGTCAAGGGATAATATAGATATAGATATAGATGAAGAAAAAATTTAGAGAGTTAAGGTAAACAAAGACAAATCTGGGAAATGATTTCCTGGAATGTGTCAGGAATTAGAGATAAAATAGTTGATTCTTCATTTATGAGATATATAATGAATTTTGACATTATATGCCTCCGGAAGACCTAGAGTGCAGATGAGATATATCTTGATAGATATAGACTTTTTAGGAAACAGGCTATTAAGAAAAAAAATATGAGAGGTTAATAGGGGGTTTGGTAACATGGATAAAGATTGCTAAAAAAATGAGAACTGAAGAAATTGCTATAGACTCAGATTACATTTGGGGGTAACAATTGAAAGTAATGAGGATATATGGTTATTGTTAAATGTATATTTGCCACCAACAAATACAAAATACAATAATATAAACACCTTGTCCTTGCTAATTAAAATAATAGATAGTTGGGAGAAGGAAAAACCTTATAGTGGAATAGTAGTAGTGGGAGATTTGAATGCTAGGGTAGGTACCAATATTAATATGCCAAAAGATATGAGAAAATTATGTTTAGCAGTGAATAAAAAGGATATAAATGTGATTAGATCAATGAAGGATAAGAAAGTATCTGCTTGGGGGAAGGATATATGTAGAAAACTGCAACAAAGGAACTTCACATTAATTAATTGTAGGACTAAAGGGGATATAGAAGGAGAATACATATATATGGGAAAAAGAGGGTCATTGATAATAGACTTATGTTGGGTAAATATGAATGCTATGATAAAAACAAGAGACTTACAAGTGGGTGGAAGAGTGGAGGGAGAACATAACCCACTAGACATTCAGTTTGATTTATTAGATAAGATAGAGTTACCTAAAGTGAGAAATTAGTTATTTAGGATGAAAACAGGAATACAATGGGATCTGATTGATAATTTAAACTATAATAATCTTATAATGAAAAGTGGTATAAGAGAAAAGTTGTTGGAGATATCTGAGGAAATTGAAGGGATGGATGTTAATAGGGAATATGAGGAAGCTATGAAACATCTAGCACAATTAATAAAAAAAGCAATATGTGTGAAAAAAAGACAAGGAAGTCAGTGGTATGATAAAGATTGTAAAGAGACAAAAAGGGGAGTTAATAGACTAGCAAGATTATTTAGGAAAACAAATGATCAAAAATATAGGATACAGCTAGTTAAAGCTCGAAAAGAGTATAAACTATTGTTGGTAAGTAAGAGAGACAAACATAGATCTAGGTGATGGAAAGAACTAAAAGAAGTAGTTGGACAGAATGACCAGAAAAGAATTTGGAGAATGGTGGCAAGAGGCTGTAGTTCTTTTAGTGAAAATATAGAATGTCATATTGAACCCCATATGTGGGAAAAGTATTATAGATCATTATTTTTTGATACCTCTATACAAGACCAAATAAAGAAAGAGGGTAAATGGAATATTGTTAAATTGGAAATATGGGAATATTAAATCTATAATGCTTTGATGGAAGCTAAAAGACATAAAGCACCTGGGCCAGATGACATACCAGTGGATATTATATTAAGCAACATACACCTATGATTCCAGTATTAAAAAAGTTGTTTGACTATATAGTCAAGACGGGTGAAATAATTAACACATGGAAAGAAAATATAGTAATACCTATTTTCAAGAAGGGGGATAGAAATAACCCAAAAGACTATAGACCAATAAGTCTGATTGACAATACTTAAAGGATTTTTACTAAGATAATGAAAAAAATAATTATGGCATGGATAAAGGAACTTAAAATATTAGACGAGGCTCAGGCAGGATTCATGGCAGGTCATTCAACAGTTGACCAATGCTTTGTTCTATCCCATATAATTAGCAAATATATTAACATAAAAAGACAAAAGTTATATTGTGTTTTTATTGACTTGAGAGCAGATTTCGATAAAATTAAGAGAAATCGTGGAGGGTAGTGGAAGAATATGGGATGGAGCAGGCCTTGATTGACCTAATAAAAAGACTTTATATGGACAATCGGACATGTATAAGATATAATAATGAGGGTGACGAGACAAGCAAATTTAGTACAAATATGGGATTGAGACAAGGGTGTGTGCGTTCCCCTATATTGTTTAACTTGTATTTAAATAAAATACTTATGAGTTTGTATGACAAGGAACTACACATGCCAAAAATAGGGGAAAGATGTTGTCCATACTTGGCATTTGCGGATGATGTCATTTTATTGTCTACAAGCTATCTGGGAATAAAAGGAAGTATTGAAAAATGTGGGAATGAATGTAAAGTAATGGAAATGAATTATACAAAAACAAAATATATGGTTTGCAATACCCTTTAATTAGGAAAGGGGAAGACCCGTGTTTAACTCATGATTCTAACACTATAGTTAGGGTTCTAAGTTTTTATTATTTGGGGGTAACCATTACAAGTAATTTAAAATAGAAATTGCATAGAAAATATATAATAGACAAAATGAAGAGATTTGTACCAATGGTAGAAAAATTTGCCTAGCAATATGCAGGTCAGTCAGTTAAAGGATTTCTTAAGGTCCTAAATGCAAAATTAAAAAGCTACATTTTATATGGGCCTGAAATTTGGGGTGGGGATGAGAAGGAAATGAAGGGTCTGGAAATGATATTAAACAAGATTTACAAGAGAATACTGGGACTACCAATGGGGGCATCTTCTGCCCTGACTAGATTAGAGTTGGGGCAATTGCCTGCTAGGTGTAATATTGTACAGAGAATGGCATGTTATTGGATTAAGGTCTATGGAATGAATGAAGAGAGACTCCCCAGAATATGCATAGAAGAATCCCTAGTATATAATAATAAAGGGTTTATTTGCCCAGGTTTGTATGCTTTAGAAAAAATTATAATGCCCTATGGCCTTCTGGATTGTTTGGGTAATAGCCTTATAATACCTAGAAAACATACAGAAATTTATGCAAAAAGAAGAATCATGGACATTTGCATACAACATCAGATGGAAATTAGTAGACAAGTGAAAATCAGTAAGTGGTTGGCAAAAATTAAAAAAATAAATTTTGCATTGGAATCTTATTTAACAATTATCAAGGATCAAAAAAAAAAGGAAATCTTTAACAAGATTTCGATTTGAATATTTTGATTCTCAGAAACTGGGAGGCATATTTACCAATCAGAAGAATGCTTTTGTGAATGTAAATTAAGGGAGGATGATGTGTTATACATTCTGATACTATGCCCATTATATGCATATGAGACAATTTCTTATGGGAAATATATTGGGGAACCTGGATGTGGCTCCTAATCTCCAATTGAATAGTCTACTTAAGAGCAATGATACTGGGCAATTGAACAATTTTAAGAAGTTTTTAGGTCTTATTGAAAGGAAAAAAAAAACATTTAACAAAAAGTGCGGGGAAGATTAAATGATACAGTATTATGTGTGAGAATAATGACTTGGTGTCTTGTAGAAGAGGGTAAAATAGATGATGGTGTGAAAGATAAATAAAAACACCAATCTCAATATAGAGAAAGTTTTATAACAAAACTGAATGACAATTGTGAAAAATGTAGAGGGTATTATTATAAAACACTTCTATTCTTGTATATGTAAATTATTATTTATGTATAGGTTTAGTGAATGAATATGTTATAAATGTTTTAATTGTAGTGACAAATTTGTTTGTTATAACAATACATTTTACTGCTACTACAAAGACTGGGTGGGCCTGCAGGTGCACTCTAATGCCCCTTCCAAAAAGCATGGGGTCCTTATTCTTCTGCACAAGTCCCTACCCTGGACCCTTGTCAAGACACTTTCTGACTCAGATGGCAGGTGGGCGATAATGACATACGACAACGCCTCAGGCCTGATTACCCTCTGCAATTTATATGTCCCTAATGAAGATACCCCACAATTCTTCCACAATATTGCTGAGGTAATACTGGAATTTCACTCTTCAGACTGCCCCCTTCTTATGAACGGTGACTTCAATTTGACACTGGTTCTATCCCTAGATAGGAATGACAGCGGTAAGAAATCACACCTTAGGAGTGGGAAGGCACTGCATCAATTGATTACGGATCAGGGCTTCACAGATATTTGGAGACTCTTCCATCCCAGAACGAGGGACTACACCTTCCACTCGGCACCAAATGCTTCCTGTAGTAGGCTAGACTTCTGGCTTGGCTCCCTGCCCTAACTTCAAAAGCCCTAGATGTCTCAGTTCTCCCATGTATCATATCTGTTCATGCCCAGGTGCAGCTCCTTGTTCAATGGGACCCTGTAGCCCCTCCACCTTGACACTGGAGATTGGATCCCCTTCTAATGAGGGACCCAGACTTTATCCCCTGGGCCCAAAATGAGGCCTCCCTTTTTATAGCCGAAAATCCCATCTCAGACACCTCGGCAGATACCAGCTGGGAGGCGTTCAAGGTTACAATGCAAGATAATGTCATGGGTTTTGCTGCTGCTAAATGTAGGGAAAGGGAACATCAGCTGGCTGCTCTCGAGCAGAAACTGGCTGCAGCTGAAGTTACCTTAAAGGACATACCTTCCCCCTCCACCCATTCCACACCAGGAAGAACCATTTTAGGCCTCTGCTTTGAAATTTACCAGCTGCTTAATAGAAAGGTTGAAGTGCCCATCCTCCACCTCCGACACACCTTCTGGGAAGGAGGTGATAAGGGGAGCAAAATACTTGCTTATCAACTTTGTAAACAGCAGGCTAGTAGATGTATCTCTGGACTGAAGGATAAACAAGGGGGACTGGGGTACTACCCCAAAGGCCATAAAGGCCACCATGGCCTCCTTCTATAGATCCCTTTATGCCTCCTCAGACAAAGAACTAGACATAGAGACCTAATAATTTCTGGACACTCTCCATTTACCCACACTTAACGCTCAGCAGGTGTGGCTCCTCGATCTCCCTGCCTCTCAGGAGGAGGTGAGCTCAGCCATCCAAGGTCTGAAATTGGGGAAATCACCAGGAACCACCGATTATACAGCAGATTTTTATCAGGCTCTAGCTCCAACCATTTCGCTTCTTCTAACCGAGGTATTCCAAGAGATAGAGCTTAAGGGTACCTTTCCTCCTTCCATCCGAGAAGCTACCATTGTAGTTATCCCCAAAAAGGGCAAGGACACCACAAACCCCGGAAATTACTGCCCGATCTCTCTTATCAACCTAGAAAATAAACTGTATGCCAAAATCCTGCCAACTAGGCTTAACCCTTTAGTCCCTGAACTTATACATCCCTCACAAGTGGGCTTTATCCCTGGCCAACAAAGTTCAGACCATCTGAGGACCCTTATGAATCTTATGCATTTCTCTAGATCTCTTCCCACCCCAGCTGCTGCTATTGCAGTGTATTTTGAGGAAAGCATTTGATTCTGTTGAATGGGACTACCTATACCTAGTCCTTACACACTTTGGAGTGGGTGAAAAATGTCTTTCTAGGATACAAGCCATATATGCTTCTCCCTCTGCCAGAGTCAACACAAATTCTATATTCTCCCCCCCCCTCCATTTCTACTTGAGCATGGGACAAAACAGGGCTGCCACCTCTCTCCCCTCCTGTTTGTCCTGGCTGTGGAACCTCTTGCCAGTGCTATACGAAGCCAATCTGACATTGCGGCCTAACAGTGGGAAACACAACATACACAAATATTATGTATGCTGATGATCTCCTCCATCCTCTGGCAGATGCCCAACGCTCCATACCTCCCTTGCTCCATCTCCTAGATGCTTTCTATACGTACTCTGGTCTAAAAATGAACCAGGCCAAGACTGAATTAATGCCCCTGAACACCCACTGTACCCAGCAGACGGCGGATTCAGCTAGCCTCCTCTGGGCCCATAAAGAAATGACCTACCTGGGGTTTCTGCTGACTCCCTCTCTTGATACACTCTGGCAAACTAATATGCATCCTCTTCTTTCCTCTATCAAGACAGAATTTGACAGATGGAAACTCCTTAAACTTACCCTGGCAGGGAAAATTGCGGCCATAAAAATGGTCTCAGCTCTGAAACTCTTATCTACTCATGCACATGGCCATCGCCCTCCCCAAACACTGGTATATGGTCATCAATAAACTAATAGGAGACTTCCTCTGGGAAGGCTCCAAACCCAGATACAGCCGGTCAGGGCCCACTGGAAGCATAGGGGCTGGAACCTCCCCTGGTTAGTGGGATACCGCCAGGCATTCCTCCTGGCCCAGACTGTTAAATGGATGTACCCCCCTCATCCCTTTCCCCACAGTGGCTTCAAATTGAACTAGACATCACAGGGACCATGCACCCCTCTTCACTCCTTTTTTCATGTAACAACAACAAACTCAGACCTCCCAACAGATCCAGTCTGGGTCATACCTCACACACGAGAGAGGCATCCAGAACTAACTGGTTTGCTACCCATTGGAAGATGAAGATGGACCCCATCACACTCTCTCATATTCCTCTGTGGCAGAACCCCTCCATTACTATCGAGGGATATTGGATATGTTGGAAACACTAGGCCTCGTTGGCCATTTCCAAAATTGGAGATCTAATGGATCTCAACCACAAGGCTCTTCATACGTTTCAATCCCTCCAACAAATGTGGGGTATCCCCCAGTTGGATTTTTGGAGATACCTACAGCTCAGAGAGGCCCTACACCAATTCCTGAGTCCCCCTGACACAATGCACCCCGTCAGCTCTTCATACCTGGATCCAACATCCTAAGGGTCTGGCAGGGCACATTTATGCTATGCTTCGGGACAACATACCCTCCCAATCCGAGGAAGCGAAACATAAATGGGAAACATTAGAAACTTAGAAGATGGCAGAAGATAAGGACCACAAGGCCCATCCAGTCTGCCGATTTCTTTTTCTACCTTATGAATGTGCCATCGGCCTTTGCTCTGTCAACGGCCTATCTATTCATACTCATCTGTATTGCTCCCTTATGCCTATCCCATGCCTGTTTGAAGCCCTGCACTGTATTCATATCCACCACTTCCTGAGGTAGGCCGTTCCATGCATACACCACCCTTTCTTTGAAAAAGAACTTCCTCACGTTACCCCTTAATTGGCCTCCCTCTAATCTCATGCTGTGTCCTCTTGTCCTGCTATTTTTCTTATATCGAAACATGTTAGACTCTTTCACCTTGTTAATGCCCTTAAGGTGTTTGAATGTTTCGATCATATCACCTCTCTCCCTCCTTTGCCCTAGGGTATACATATTGAGCTCTGTTAATCTGTCCTCATATGTTTTCTGATGCAGTCCCTGCACCATTTTGGTTGCCCTTCTGTGGACTGCCTCAATTTGGTTAATGTCCTTGTGAAGGTGCAGCCTCCAGTACTGCACGCAGTACTCCAGATGGGACCTAACCAGTGTCTTGTAAAGAGGGATTATTACCTCCCTCTTCTGACTTATGATACCCCTACTAATACACCCCAACATCCCCCTAGCCTTACCTACTGCTTTAGTGGAAACAATGATACAATTCCCTATTTCATCTGATGCCTGGGACCAGGCTTGGAAAGACGCATCTAACTGGCTGAAGGATGCTAGATCAAGATTAATCCAAAACAAAATTGCCCACTCATGGTACAGAATCCCTGTGATTCTCCATAGAGCTAAACTTCTAGAATCAGACAAATGTTGGAGATGTCAAGGAGCTGGGGGAGACCTGCTACACATATTGTGGTCCTGCCCACGGATCCAGCCCCCTATGGCAAGAAATACAAGGTGTGGCTTCCAAAGTACTAAACCACCAAATTCCTCTTAGCTCCCTCTTCTACCTCCTGGGAATCAGTAGTGACCTCCCCAAGTTATCCCCGCCTGAGTGTAGGTGGCTTGCCCTACTGACACTGCAAACCAAGAGAGCCCTACTCTGTAAATGAATGTAACCCCTAGGTGGTGCTATCCCAAGGGCTACTACCCCTGCCTGCTTAACTACTAACCGGGTGAGGGGCCTAGGTCCAATGGCGAGTGCCTTCACCAAAGGTCAGGGTTTGCAATGGTTAAACTAACTTTGTCACAGCCCTCTGGGACACTGTAACCCCCCCTTTCTTCCCACTAGTGACCCACACAATACATTAGGAATATCTTTACAATGTACACTTACCTCTAGGACTGGCTCTGTTGACTGGACTCTGGGGACCCCCTGTAAAACAAGATGATACAGTGCAAACACCACAGTACAATACTTTAACATAAATGAATACCTCAGCCAGTGTAACTTTGCTGAAACCAACAGATCTGATTTATTTAAGGAGCTGTAACAAGGAAGGGGGAAATCAGGTTAATTAGGTTAAACACATTAATAATCACAATACTGTGCGCATATTCAGAATCCCAAATTGTCACTTTCACTGGGTACCCAGGATGGGGGGGGGCTAGACAGGATCGATGCAGCTGGTTGGGGCCCTGTGATGGAAAAAACACTTGCACAATACCCAGTTGTAATCCGGAGCTGGAGGGCTCGGTTCGTGAAGAAATGAAAAAAAAAGCAACAATTAGATGACACACTTGCAATTTGATAAACAGATGGCAGGGAGCTACCCTGCTTTGTACTCACAAACTCAATGCTGGGAACTGGATGGAAGGCAGATTGTCCTGGATTGCCAGGAGGAGCAGACCATGTGGACAAGGTCCTTGTGACTGGACCCCACTGCAGTCTATAGCAAATGGATGTAGTCTGGATTAAGATGGGATTTACTTCCAGCTTCATGCACTCAATTCACTATACACGGGATCTGAAACGCGATTCCCCAAGCACTACACATTTATATGTAAAGGAAAGTACTATACCAGGCAGGCTGCTTCTCGATCCGATCGCAATTACTACTGTCATTGGGAGAACACACAGCAGATTCAGTTCCTGACAGACCGGCCTGATTCAGCAATTTCTCCAGTCTTCTACAGGGTGAGCCTGGTTTCTACTCTTCAGATCTCCTTGATTCTCTTCACAGGTCGGATTCAGTCCGAACAACTGCTTGCACAGGCTGCAGACCGAAACTCAGGGCCTTACATGAGCTTACTGTGCTAAAACTATACACCGCAGAAGCACACAGCTTCTTGTCTCTTCACTGCCAAAACTGATCTGATCTTTCCAGTAGACAGAGCCGGACATTTCCTTTGAGTTCCTCCCAGTTCAGCTGGGTGGTCTGGCTGTCACTCACAATAAACTCCCTCTGTTGGTGCAAAAAGGCGCCGAAGTCCAAACTACAATTCCCAGAGGCATCTGCCATACAGTCCCATTGTGGCTGGCTCAACTTAAGAGTCCAAGTCCTGATCTGCTAGCAGCAGGCTCCATTTTAAAGGTCCCACTACACTGTTTGGTCCAGTTCAGCAGTTCAAAACCAGAATAGGGGAGCTACTCTGCACTGTCCTTACTATAAGAAAGCAGGTTAAAACAATCTGCATTTTCATTATTACTCTATCAGGTTACCAGCAAACAATTACATCTCCTGAAAGAGCTCCCTCTGCGCATATAGCGACTGCAGAAACGGAGCGATTTACTCAGTGGCCCAACGGGACTTGAGCAGGGAAACACACAGACCCCAATCCAAATTAATTATGTCTGCAGGCAGACAGCTCTTAAAGAGACAGTACCAGAGGCTCTAAAAGCACTCACAGATAAATGGCTTAAAGGCCGAACACCATTCAGGCTTTGAGCATTCAAGCAAGCTCATGGAAGACTTTTGGGAACTCCCATTTGCAGGGGGGGGTTACATGATAATCTCCACTGGTCCCCTCAACAACAGAAGTGTTGGCATCTCTTTTAGCTCTTGCCAAACTAGACAGAATTTCTCACCTCTAAACATACCAAATTTCCACATTCAGATACTGCTGGGCTCTCTACCTAAGTTATGTTCACCCCCAAACAGACATAGGATGAATAACCTCCTACCCTGCTGGATGCAGTTAGGTCATCATCTTGCTGCCCCAATTGAACTGAAGGTCAGTGTTCACTGGGCAGTTACTGGCCAAACACTCCCCGTGTCTTGTTCAGTATATCTTCCATCCCCATATTTCTCAGGTACACGTACCTGCTGTTTTTCAGAATTTATTGATGTATGTGCTTGATTGCTGTACTTACATTACAAATGTTACTCACGTTAAGAACTAGATTCTTTGGGATTTTTGTTCATGTTTTAGGTTAAGGACGGAATTTGCAGAGCATATACACACTCATAGTTCAACTCTTCTCTTGAAGCCGTGAAAAGGGACTTGATTGACATGACTAGACACAGACGATATGTCTGGTGTGCTTGTGTCCAGCAAAGACTGTCAATAGAATCTGCTGTCTGGTGAGTACACTTATAATTACTTGGCATATATCCTGCTGTATGATTGGACTGCTTCAGGGCCCCTTCCCCTTCACTGACCCTCTCACAATACTCATCACCATTCACTGCCACACCATTTCTTGGTAGTAGCAGATAGGCGTCATGCAGGTCCTATATCTTCCCTATCTGGCAGTCTTGAATGTATGCAAAACACTGCTGGACTCACCTGTACACATTTATGAATGTAACCTGTTGATTCCTCCCCTTCTCCCTTCCCTCGTCTGAATCGCTTTTGTTTCCCCCCCAACCTTCCATACCTTCCTTTTCCCCCCCCTGTTTCTTGCTTTTTGGTTTTAAGCACCTGTACAATGATTGCTTACTTGAAAGCCTCGGCCTTACTGATGTATGCTTTGTTCACTTTTTTTTTTGGAAATCAATAAAAGCTTGCAATTAAAAAAAAATAATAATTATGTGTTAATTTGTTTTCATTTGTGCTTATTATTTGTATGAGTTAATTTGTAATCTTATAAATTTTATAATGTTTTGGACTCCATTGGAAATGAGCTTTAACTCAAGTAGGTTATCCATATTCATGGAAATTTTATGAATTAATGAAATAAACTACTACATTACTCTTGGTCTTCTTGAATTTCCTATAGACTAACCTTTTTTCTCTTACTGCCTGGGCGACCCCAGAACTGAACCAGCTGGGTGCTTTGTCCTTTGAGTTTTTCCCCTGAGCCTAACATACTCCTCTGTGGCAACCATTATTCCTTCCTTAATGATGGACCACCTTTGGTTCACCCTTTTATGTACCCTGATGTCTGCCAGGTGCCACCTTAGCATATTATTCATCTTCCTGATGTCTGCCCCTTTAAAATCCAAGATTTTGGTCTTAGTTGGGATGCTTTCTCTGCCCATATCCACCCAGACCAGAACCACACTGTGCGATGGTCACTCCCACCCAGTGGCTATCTGACCATAAGGTCCTGTACATGCTCCCCATTTGTGAACACCAGATCAAGGATTGCCTCCTCCCTAGTTGCTTCTGTGACTCTCTGAGTCAGGAACCTACTCTGCAACTCTTCCAGGATCACCTGACCCCTGGCACATGTTATGGATGGTACATTCCAGTCTAAGTACCCCACTATTGCCACCTCTCCTTTCCGTACAGCCTCCAATATTTGTGAGGTCAGTTCCCTGTCCCTCTCCTCATCCTGGTTGGGTTGTGTGTAAACCACCCCCAACCTCATCTTTCTCCCTGTGTTGGACCAAAGCTGAAACCACAGTGCCTCCATCTTCTCTTCTGACTCCTCCCTCGTGCAAGTTATTCCCTCAGTGATGTAAACTGCCGCCCTTCCCTACTGTCCTGGCTCTCCTTTATTGTTTATATCCAGGTAGCATGAGGTCCCAGTCATGGTGTGTTTTGGTCCAAGTCTCAGTTACTGCAGCTGTGTTTACCTTCCCCTCTACTAATAGCACCTGCAGGTCTTCCATCTTGTTTCCAAGACTGCGCATTCAGAGATACCACCCTTCCCTACCTTCTTTTCCTTTTAATCTTCTCCCCCCTATGTGGCCCCCCATCTCCCATTGCTAACTTTTCCTCACTCTCTCCACCTCCTCCCTCCAGACCCCTCCCTGCAGGCCCACTGCCCACCCCAGTAGTTTAAACTAAGTGTAGTGGTTATCTATGGATCTGGCCAGGAAAATCACAGACATAATATCGTGGTCAGAACAACACAGAAGGAACAGCATTGGAAAATAAATATTGCACTGTAGAAAACAAAATGTGGCAAAAACGCCGTCCCTGCAGAATGATGTGTGCTGCACCATAGCAGCGTCTGAATCGGGCATGAGACTGACAAGACCTGAGCAGTGAAGCAGGAGCCACCAGGGCAGAGGACCGGGACTGGGAAACAGTGTGGACCTGTGTTAGGACACGTGGGGTGCAAGGAACAGCGGAACAGCAGTGTGAAGAAAATGGCTGCAGTGGGAGGGACACCTGGAAAAAACACTAAAGAGGTACAGGCAATGGGGAAAGGGGAATGCAAGAGGGACAACAGCAGCAGTGGGAAGGAAATGGCTGCAGTGGGAGGGACACCTGGCAAGCACACAGTAAGGAGGCATTGTCATTGGGAGAATGGGAAATGCAAACTGCAGCACAAAAACCAGAGGCCACGCAATGGCGGTGAGTGAGCCAAGCACCCCAGGGAACAGGCCTGTTGCATGACCCACAGTAAGAGAATACCCTGCTACCACTCCAATGCATGCAAACTGCTGTGGGTGAAGGTCCCCACTGGACAGTCACTAGTGGGCCTATAAAACACACCCACACACAGGGTTCAGGCATTCCTGTGAGGGCCGAACTGCTGAATGCTATGAAACTGCTGTGTGTGAGGATGCATGTAAGAATGCGACAGTGATGCCACTACACCACGAAACCAGCCAGAAGGGGAAGACCTTCCTGCAGCATCAGTACTTCCTGTATTACAAGGAGTGGGCCGTAGGGGATAAGGTGTACTGGAAGTGCTCTGAGTACTACAAGGTGCAGTGTCCAGGATGGGTGCACACTGCAGGGGAGGAGGTGGTGAAGGTTGTGAACAGTCACAATTGCGTCCCTGATCGTGGGGCTATTGGTGTTTGTGAGGCTGTCATGGACATGAAGCAGAGGGTAGCACAGTCCAATGAAACATCACACCAGGTGGTCGCAGCCTACAGTAGTACCATACCATGGCTGTGGGTGGTAGACTGCCCAGCGTGGACCTCCTGAAGCTCAGGGTACACCATGTGAGGATGGCTGCCCACCGACCCCCTCCCGCCCAGCCAACATCACTGCAGGACCTGTCCATACCAGAGGAGTTTACACAGACACACGCCGGCACACCCTTTCTGCTCCACGACAGTGGCGGTGCTGACAGGACCCTGATTTTCATTACTGACAGGAACCTGATTTTTCACGACTGACAGGAACCTGCAATACATATCACAATGCACCACCTGGTACACAGATGGAACATTTAAAACTGTGCCCCCACACTTCCTGCAGCTGTACACCACACACTGGGTGTAGTATTGTACAGTGATCCCCACCATCTACATCCTCCTGCCAAACAAGATGGGTGCAACCTGCACCCACGCATTCAACGCCCTGAAGGGGCTTCATGCGGGCCTCAAGCCATCCACCATTGTGACAGACATTGACCAGGCAGCCATGAAGTCATTCTCCACAGTGTTCCCAGATGCAAGCCAGCATGGCTCTTCCTTCCACCTGTGCCAGGCCCTGTGGCAGAAGATCCAGGAGGTACCCGACATCATGAGGCGATATGTTGATGAGGAGGACTTTGCTGTACATGTATGCCTGCTGCCTGCTCTGGTGTTCGTGCCCCATGGTGAGGTGTCCACTGTATTTGAGGTGATGCAGTCTTGGGAATTCTGTGTCTGACATGATGAGCTGCTGACCCTAGTACTGGACTGTTTTGAAGACACCTGGGTGGGACGGCCCATCCATGGTGGTGTCCGCCGCTCTGCTTTGTTTCCAGTTGAACTGTGGAGCTGCTATGAGGCCAGTAGGATGGACACAGCATCGACAACAATTCTGTCAAGGGCTGGCATTGGGTTTTCAGCACCCTCATTGGCACCTGTCACCCCAGCCTATGGCACTTCATAGATGCCCTAAAGGCAGAACAGTGGATGAATGAACTGAAAATCGAGCAATGTGCCTCCCAGACGGAAGAGGTACAAGGATGCAGCCAGCTGCATCCAGCAGATGGCGCAGGAGTATGGTGCATGGAACACATATGACTACCTACGTGGCATTGCACATAACCTTCAACTGCAGCTGTGAGGGGAAACACAGCTGTCCACATGCCTGTGTCACCAGAACTGACACTCTGCCACAGTGATTGGGGAGGGGGAGGGGTTGTAACCGTGGCACAGTGTGGGTGTGGGTACTTGTGCCTGACTGACACTGTTGAGGAGGCTGGCTCCTGGGGTATGTCTACCTCTGGGGGGGTGGCTCCTGGGGTATGTCTACCTCTGATTGGGGGGGGTGGCAAGGGTATGACTGTCTCTAATGGTGGGGAGGGCAAGAGTATGACTGCATCTGATGGGGGCAGGGCAAGGATATGTCTGCCTCTGATGGGGCTGCTGTGGTCTGTCACACACTGGGGGGTCTGGGGTTTTGTCACACACTGGGGTGTCTGGGGTGTGTCACACACTGGGAGGGGACTGGGCTACTTCTACACTGTGTGTTGGTTACATGTGTACATCTGCAAATAAATTGTTCTCACCTGCAAATCCCATTGTCTACTATTTGCTTCCACTGTTGTGTGCTCACCTGTGCTCGTAACTGTGGCTTTCTGCAGGTAGTGGCATGCATGTAATGATGGCCATGGCCGGACACGCACAGTACGCCTGTTTGTCACTACCATGCATGGTCCGTGCCACATCCTGGATCCTGTGCATCGCCCCCTCCTGCGTGCCCACCCCCTGTCCATGGTGGCCAGTGGCCCTTCCCCCTCCCAAGCACCCATTCCCAGTATTGCCAGGTCCCTCACATCCAGACCACCATGTGTCCATGACACCATGTCCCTGGTGGCCTAGTGGCCCCCCCATGTGGTTGGTATCCCACCCCCCACCTGAGCAGCAGGACCCAGTACAGTGGCCCCCTAGGACTGCCAGACCGTGCCACCCACTGTACACTGGTGGCCTATGTGCCCCCCCACATGCCCATGCCATGAGCAGTCCATTGGCACACCCAACCGTTCACCTCCACGGCTGGCAGTCTACTGTGTTGTGCGTGGCTGGGTGTGCGATGTGCTGTGCACACACCCATGCACACATACGACAGTGGTCTACAGCATCATAGGTGGGACTGGTTGTGTATGCTGGTGGGCCACTCATGGCATGGGCATATGGGCATGGCCATATGGGTGGAGGGGTGGGGTGTGCCACGGACCAGCGGGGGGGTCACATGGGCCATCAGTGTTCAGCGGGTGGTATGGTCTGGTGTTTTGGGGAGGCTGCTGTACTGGACACAGCTGCTTGGGTGGGAGTTGTGGCTACTGGCCCAGGGGTGGGGGTGCATCATGCTGGGGCATGTGGGTCAGGGCAATTTTCACCATGGGCAGTACTGGCTGCCACCATGGTGCATGTCCTGTGATGTTTCGTCCCACGTCATTTTTGTATGCTGACATTGCAGGCAGCATTGATATGCCCGTGTTTTCAATGTCTGGCAATGTTTTTTGCCATGATGTTCCTGGCCAGTTCTGTTATGTATACCCCCCAGTTTATCCCTAAGTACCCTCAAACCCTCTCTACTGAGGTGTAACCTGTCCAGTGAAAAGTGTGCTTTGTTTGGCCAGGTCTCCCCCCAGTCTCCAATACAGATGAACCCCTCCTCCCTGCACCATTTTCTCAGGCAGTCATTAAATTCCTCTGTTCTTCTCTTCCTGGCTGTGTTGGCTCTTGGTACAGGCATCAGACACTGCTGAGAAGGCCAGTGAACACGCTTCCTCCCTGCAGATCTTCTCTAACTCCCTGAACCTACTTTGCACTACCTCTACCTCCTCCTCCCCAGCTAGGTCGTTAGTTCCCACATTCTTTTCCTTATTTCTTTCTCGCTGCCTCTGACCAGCCCCCTTCCACCAGCCCAGCCCCGCCACCCTGGCATCAACTGGTACTTACCTTTAGGGATGTTGTAGAGGTGCCAGTTGGCCGGGTGCAACACCTGTGAGGGGCCGGTATCATCCCACCGGTCAGAGAATTTTCAGCCTTCATTTTGTTCCCATCCCCCGAGTGCTGGGCCGTATGAGTGCAGTGATGCCAATGGGCAAGCTGTGCACCCTTCAGTACATGGCACACTGGGCATCTGCTACATCTCCACCCCTCTTTCAGAGCTGGTGTGCCAGTCTCCAGCTGCCGCTAGGGGCCAGGTATGCACCGGTCTCTGGTCCCATCCCTCCCCGGGAGAGGAGAGCTGTCCTTTGGATGCTCGATCCTCTCCCTCCCCAGCAGACCTCCGGCGATCCGCTTGCACCATGAACACAGGTTGCCGGCATGGCAGGAGGTAAGGCAGTGATGCCTCAGAATCTCCATGCCTCTGGGCCAGTCATTAGTTCCTACATTTAACTAAATTTGGTTTTCCTTCAATCTCCCTTATTATTTCCCTGGTTCTTGGGCCCACCTTCCCTGCTGTTATGCCTGGTATGCAAACCAACCTCCTTCTTGCATTTGGGTCCCTCTTCCTCAACTAGTGAGTACCCTTAATTATGGAGTCCCCTATGATTACCACTCTTACATCCCCTGCACCAGTACTCCTCATCCTTCCTTCATTACCTGCTGTACTAGCTGCTCCCTCACCTAACTCCTCCCTCTCTGCCATGGTGCACTTACTGCCGCATCCACTACTTATCCCCCTAACTGTTTCTCCATTCCCTTCTCTGCCCCTCCCCTTCGGGCTATCTGTGATTGCTTTCACATTTCTCTCTCTCCTCTTCCTCCCCCCTCCCACCCTCTGCTCTGTTTTGCCTGCCTCCTTTTCCCTGCCTGCCCTGACTAGTTCCTTCTCCCTTGCCCTGTCCTCTTACACTTGGCCCTGGCTCATCCTGATCTCCTACCTCACCCCCTGATGTGCCCTTCCCCTACCAGACAGCAGTGCAAATCTATTTGTTAAAGGCACCCCTTCACAGAAACATAGAATTTGATGGCAGATAAGGACTGCTTGGCCCACCTAGATCTCCCCGTTTTCCCCTACCTACTGTATCACTGTTGACCCTGCTTGATCTCTGGCTTACCCCGCCCCCTTGTCTTTTCACTAAGGTTCACTTATGCCTATCCCATGCTTTCTTGAACCCCGTTATAGTTTTTGACCCCACCACCTCTGCTGGGAGGCTGTTTCAGGCATCCACCACCCTCTCTGTGAAGAAGTACTTCCTCACATCTCCACTGAGTCTACCCCCTCCAGCTTCACAGCATAACCCCTTGTCTTTGAGCATCTTTTTTTCTGAAAGATGCTTCCATCTCAAATCTTATTTATACCTGTGAAGTATTTGAAAGTTTCCTCGTAGGACTTTTGATGCAGACCATGCACCATTTTGGATGCCCTCCTTAGGACTGCCTCTACTCTTTCTATGTCCTAGACATGAGGTTTCCAGAACTGGACACAGTACTCCTAGTAAAGTCTCACCAGTGATCTATACAGGGGTAGCACCACCTCCCTCTTTCTGCTGGTGATCCCTCTCCCTATGCACCCCAGCATCCCGCTAGCTCTCCCGACTGCCTTGTCACATTGCCTAGCCACATTTAAGTCACCAGATATGATAACTCCCAGGTCTCGTCCCTGTTTGGTTGGTGTCAATACCTCTCCTCCTATTTTATACTCCTGCCCTGGGTTTCTGTGCCCCCAAGTGCATGATTTTGCACTTTTTTGCAATGAAGCCCAGTTGCCATACCCTTGACCATTCCTGTAACCTAGTCAGATTCTCCTCTCATTTTTTGCACTACTCCTGGAGTGTCTACGCTGTTGCAGATTTTAGTGTCATCCGCAAACAGGCAGACCTTTTCCTCCAGCACCTCTGCAATGTTGCTAATAAAGACATTAAAGAGGACCAGTTCCAGTATAGATCCCTGAAGTACTCCACTGGTCACCCTCCCTTCCTCGGAGTGAACTCCATTTACCACCATCCTCTGTCTCCTATCCCTTAGCCAATTTCTTACCCAGTTTACCACCTTTGGTCCCGCTCCTAGGCTACCCAGCTTGCCTACTAATCTCCTATGTGGGATGGTGTCAAAAGCCTTGCTGAAATCCTGGCAGGCCACATCCACTGCTCCTCCCTGATCCAATTCCTTATTCACCCAGTCAAAGAAATCTATTAGATTTGTTCGACCAAGGCCCCCCAATGAATCCATGCTGTCTTGTGTCCTGTAAGCCTCTGGATTCAAGATATTCCACTATCCTTTCCTTCAGTTGTGATTAATAATTTCCCCACCACCGAAGTCAAGCTGACTGGCCTGTAGTTGCCTGCCTCCTCCCTCCTCCCACTTTTGTGAAGTGGGACTACATCCACACTCCTCCAGTCCCTGGAACCTCTCCCATCTCCAGTGAGAGGTTGAACAGGATTATCAGAGGTGCGGCCAGCACCTTCTTGAGTTCCCTCAGTATCCTTGGATGGACCTCGTCTAGCCCCATTGCCTTATCCACTTTCAGATTTGCGGGTTCCTTCAGAACTTTCTCTTCTGTAAATTATCTAGTGTCTACTTCCCTTCCATCGATGCTCGTGTCACTTTTCTGTGGCCCCATCCTTCCCTTTCTTCTGTGAACACTGAACACAAGTATTTGTTCAACATGTCTGCTTTTTCTTAGTCCCTCCTCCACACAATCCCCCCTTCCTTTCTTAGCCTTACAATCTCTCCCCTGGCCTACTCTTTTCACTTACATACCTAAAAGATTTCTTGTCCCCTTGCTTTACTGCTTGGGCTATTCTCTCCTCTGTTTGCACCTTTGTGTTCCTAACTGATTTCCCTGACTCCCTCTGTTTCTCCAGATACAGCTCCCTATCCTCCTCTTTCTGTGTCTTCTTTTCCCTCCTGAATACTAACATTTTGCCCTTACCTTCCCAGTCACCTCTTTATAGAACCATAGTGGTCTCTTTTGGCTTTGCTTACTAGCCTGTTGCAGAGGTTTGTTGCCTTCTTGCTGCCTCCTTTTAGTTTTGCCCAAAGTCCCTCCACTCCACTCAATCCCCCTTCCGCCAGGGTGTCCCTGAGGCATTCCCCCATCTTTTTAAAATTGGCCCTCCTGAAGTCCAGGACCTTCACCCTTGTGTGGCTCGATTCTGCCCTAGTCCTTATATTGAACCACACAGTACGGTGATCACTGGTCCCCAGGTGGCCACCCACCATGACATCTAAAACACTGTTCCCATTAGTTAGTACAAGGTCCAGTATTGCCCCCTCATGAGTGGGCTCCCTAACTAGTTATCTGAGGAACACCCCCTGCAGGGAGTCCAGGATGTTCCTGCTTCTAGCTGCAGCTGGGATACTCCAATCTACATGGCAGATTGAAGTCTCCCACCAGTAGCACCTCCTCCTTATATGACATATTTTGGATGGCTTCCTGCAAAACTGTATCCAACTCCACCCCCCTCCCGCCCCATGCTGGTGGTCTGTAGATCACACCAGTGTGAATAGTGGCTCCATTCTCCATCTTTAGGTTGGCCCACAGTACTTCTGACCCTCCCTGTATTCCCTGTACCTCTGTCACTGTTATACAATATCACACATAAAGGGCAACTCTTCACCCTTTTTTTCCCACCCTGTTCTTCCTGAACAGTGTATAACCTGGTATGGCTAGTCATGGTTCTTAGTGCACCATGTTCTGTAATGGCGACAATGTCCAAGCCAGCCTCTGCCATAATGGCCTCTAAGTCCGGAATTTTATTTCCTAGACTTTGGGCATTGGCACACATGGCCTTCCAACTTCTAACGGCACCCTTCTCAACAAAATTTCCCACTCCTGGTGCTATCCTTTCAAACCCACCCCATTCCCTTACCACTTGCCATACTTCCGCCATGGGCCCCCTGCTCCTCTGCCATCCTGCTCGACAAAATGTCCCACCCCTAGTGCTACCCTCTCATTTCCACCCCTTCCCCTTACCATTTGCCATACTTCCACCCTGGGTCCCGCGCTCCTCTGAGAAAGAGATACTACTCTGTACTGGGTGTTCATCCTGCTTCTTCCCTGCCTGTTGCCTGCTGCCTTGGGCACCCCGTCTGCCTTTCTCTCCACCGCTGTACTCCTGACTCCTCACACCCTCCTCCCCAGCTCCCATCTGAGCAGTCTAATTTCAGCCTTTAGCTGCCCCAGGCTCCTACACATTGGACAGCCCCTTTACTCCACTTTGTCCCCAAGAAGACTGCTGCCCCACAACTATTGCAGTTTGCAGGTAGCTGTGAGTGTGTGCAAACATGTAGAATGATGCACTTGGTTGCTTGCCAACAGGCCAAGCTGCTTTTACTTTGTAATGAAAAGAGACTACAGCTGGGCACTGGTTGATGTGGGGGTAAGTGTCCCCCTCAGCCTCTGTCTCCGGACTTGCTACTCAAAAATGTGCACTTCTCACTGGACATCACACTTCGTTTCAACTCCTGTCCTGCCTTTGGCAAGCACACATGCTGTTGAACTTGGGGCTCAGTTTTTATGCCAGGAAGTGAGACTCTGCTACTACTCCTGTGAACATAAATGGATCTAACATTTTTAAAATCCAACTGGCACCTTCTCGATACACATCTTGTATGTGGGCAGCAGTGGGATTATGAACGAAGTTGTGTATGTGAAATACAGAACGTCCAAGTTTCCAGAAAAGTGTGACACGATTACTTTATTGCTCGTTATAGATATGAACCTCTGGTATGCAGCAGGCTGCACCACATTTTGAAATTAGCACTAATGCTGCCATCTTGGTGCCTCTGGTTGACTGTTGCACCCCTGGCCCCCCAAACCAGTCTTCCTTTTTTGGTAAATTCCATCTCTGTATGGAAGAAGCCACTTGCTTGGAGCAGCTGAGATTTGGGAATGCCCATGAAAACAAGCTCTTGCATCTCATTAATTATTGAATACCAGTTGTAAATTAGAACATCACTCTTGCCATAATTTATGCCACTGTTGGGCATGGATGATCTTCCATGGAGAGAGTCGACAAACCCATTAAAGATTTGAACTACAGAACTGTACTCCCCCACCCCTGCCCATCTTAGGACAAACAAAATGATGCAAATCCTTTCAAACTTACCTGCCGTCCCTGAGTAGTGGGCTACAGTGAGTGGATAGCCATCCTCCTCGGCATCAACTGAAAACAAGCCAATACCAAATGTGCCATAGCGAGCATAAGCGGTGCCATTTTCAAAGTCCTCCATGTCAATCCACAGCTCATAATTGGTCTGTATTGTCAGGGCATGAATCCTCTTCAAACCTTTAACAGAAGGAGAACAAGATTAGGAAGGAAAAAATTAATTTTTAATCACCAGTTTTAGGTGAAATCAGTGTCTTCATGAAAATTTCAGTGCTCTCTGCTATTTTAGACTTGGGAGTACAAGATGCCTAAGGAACAAAAGGCCTCTGAATTTGTTTTTCCCATCGCTCTTCTTTATTTGTGCTCACTAAAGACTTTCTTCTCCATTTTGTAGAGCCTAGTTCCTTCCTTAGCATGGAGCTCTCAAGAGGGTGCAGACACGCACAGTAGGATGGAGTTCCACTGACCCAATGCTGGTTCCCCAAGTGCAATTAAATGAAAACAGAGAAATCATGTTAGTAAATTTAGACATCTTTTTTACGTGTGTGTGTGTGTGTGTGTGTGTGTGTGTGTGTGTGTGTGTGTCTGACATTGATCCATCCATGGCTATGGTTACAGACCCCCGTGGTTTGTGTTTGAAAATTCTTGCTAGTGCAGGAACATATAAGCAAACAAGCATTTTCAATATGACTGAGCAATTGCGTTAGGTAAATATCCTCATGAAAGAAATTCTGACAATACTGATAAATTCAATGTCTTTTGATTACCTTGGCATATCCCCCGAGTACCTGTATGCTACAATGTCTATGTCTGTTGCCCATGGGTAGCCTCATCAGCTCCTGTTGTCTCTTTAGCTTCTAGATAGTAGGTAGCAGAGTCTCCATGCAGCTGGCAGACACGCAGGCCTTGAGCAACCCTAAGTGGTTTATTATCTCCCCTTTTCGACTGTGATTGTCATTATTTTATTTTAAGTTTACAATTTTTGGCTGGAATTTACACACTGAGTCAAAGCTCATTTCCAGATATGACCCAGGAGCACAGAGAAGTTAAGTGACATGCTTAGGGTCATTGTATACAAGTGTCAGTTGTGGAATTCAAACCCAGGTCTGCTAGGTCTCCAGGTTCACAGCTTTACAGCCCCCCCATGTCATCATTAAGTAAAGCAAATCATCAACACACACGTGCAGGAACACACACACATGCAGGAACACACATAATACACACATCCATGTGAAATTCTTTAGACATGCTTATAATATCTACAATCAAGTCGTCTGTGGTAGTAGTACATAACACATATTCATAAACTGATGTCCACATTTGTAAAAGTGAAAAAATTAATACATCTGTCATTATCTATTACAGAAAGGTTAACTCTAATCCCCATCCATGGGGATATTCTCCTGCAAACCAGTCCAGTGTACCTGTATGGAAGTCCATGTGATCCAGAAGGGAGTGGATAAAGATAAGATCAGCAACAGAAAGTCTCCTTCAAAATCGGATCTGGACATTTGTTTCACTTTTTATAGTAATTGATCAGTATATAGACAACTTGTTTAACAAACTTTATACTTCAGGACTATTAATAAAAGAAAAATAGTGTTGTTACTTCACTCAACTATGTCATAGTGAATTCTATCATATTGTATCATATTAAATTAAATTATATTAATTTAAATTATATTATTGTGTAGTGTGTCTGAGTCTAATTACACAGAATCATCATTTTTCAGTTATCTATTATCAATTATCTATTATGGCAGGTCACCTCTGAAACAATTATATAAAGGGGGCAGAGTAGTCCAAACCAAAGTTAGAAGGAGAAGAGCTTCAGCAGTTTGTGATTGACATTGCTCTCCTGGTAAATGGTGTACATTATGAGTCGTGAATAGTGAGTGGGACACAGTAAAGACTGTGCAGAGAACACAACATTTATTATTACTGTGTACCCACCACTAAGCCCCCACCCACTAACCATATCTCCCTGCACCTGAGTCAGAACCCTCTCCATCCCTCCACAAGTGCCAAGGTTTCCAAATCTCTAGGAAGCCGGCTAGGTTGGTACGAAGGGTGGCTGTTATCCTCTCTATGCCCTCAAATGCCTCCATTTTCCCCCTCCATAATTGTAGACTGGGAGGCTCCAGGGAGAGCCATTTCAAAGTAATAGATGTGAGGGTGACTAATCTCAGGTAATGGAACAGACGCCTCTCTTGTTTAGACTTAAAGAGGGTGGGCCTCTCCAGTGCATCTAAAACCAAACTAGAGAATGTGAAAGGTATTGGTACCCTCATAATTAACTGTATCTGTCTGTGTATTTGTTGCCAAAAGGATGATAGCACTGGACACTCCCCAAAACTATGAAAGTGCGAACCCCTCTGCCTACATGCCCACCAGCAGAGGTCAGTGTAAGTGGTCTGATAATGTTTTGTGACTGCTGGAATCCTGAAGAACTGCACCAAGACCTTCTAATGGAATTCACCCCAAGTTGGGAAGGATGTTATCTTCCATCTCGAGCCGGGGGGCAGACCCCCAATCTGCCTCAGCAATGGGAAGAAGGGACTCTTGTTCCCACCTAAGATGAATACGATTTGTATCTGGTGAGGGCTGGACTGTAAAAAGCTGGTAAAGTTGTGAAAGTGATCTCATTCTAACACTGGGTATGATCCAGCCATAGAACAGTTCTTCTAAGGCTGTTTGAGGTCTCTGTAACTGCTGCTGGTGTGTGGGTCCTGAATAACATGTCTAACCTGTAAGAATCTGAAGTGGTCTTCTTTCCTTAGATGATATTTTTGCTGTAGAGTATGGAATGTCATGCAAACTCTGTTGCATAGAAGATGGGTGAATCTGGTCAATCCTGAGTCTCCCAAAACGTATAACTGGGGTCTAGCCTCAGGGGGATAAAGGGTACGTGATATCTTAGTAGAGATAAGGGATCCAGACCATTTGGAGTGCCTGTGAATTTGTGAAGTTGAAGTAGAGAATATATGGTATGTGTAGTCCAGGGGTTAATTACCCTGTGGAGCAATTCTCGTGGAATATGGCCAGTGCATAGAGTCCAAACTGGGTGTGCGGGAAGCTGATCTAGCTCCACTGTGTACCATCCTGCCTCAACCCACTGCTTCAGCCATGAATACAACTAGGAGCCTTGGGCAGCCCAATAATACCTATATAGATCAGGGAGACCAAGGCTTCCCCTCTGCCTGGGTAAACTTAGAAGTGACTGTGCAATTCGAGGTCCCTTACCCTGCCAAATAAACTTGGTCAGAGTGACACAGAGGTCTGAGAAGTGGTATTGGAAGGGTCTGAAATAAAAACAAGAGACTAGGTAGTATGTTCATTTTAATAGTGTGAACCCTCACATATACTGTTAAGGGCAAAACATGCCATCTTGCAGTGTCTTGTTTTATAGCTTGGAGTATTTTTTGGTAGTTATCTGGAAAAAGCCTGGAGATATCTGCTGAAATTTGGATCCCCAAGTAATGGAAGGTGTTATAAGCTGCCCAGGCAAAAGGGAATGTAGTACGAAGGTCTGGTGGTATGAATCCACTTAGAACCATGGCTTCCGATTTAGTTAAATTGATTTTATACCCTGACAAATCTTGGAACTGTTGCAAGGTGTTTGAGAGGCAACATGGAGCGTTCTGGGTCTCCCCAAAAAAGAAGGATATCTTCAGCGTAAAGGGAATTTTGTGTTCCTGCTCTCCCACTGTAACCACAGTGATGTCTGGGTGTTGTCTAATTATCTATTTGAAATTCCGACAGCTGGGATAGTCTTATGAGGTATGACATCTTGTTTTCATAGCAGCCCCAAAGTAACAGCAGAGTTTTTTTTTTAAAACATGTTTGTTGATGTTTCACAAATAACAGCAAAACATGATCAGATGCATTGACATGACATACCTTTAAAGCATGAGTACATATTGCAGGTAATCAATACACGTTCATGGGTAATAGGTGGACTTCATACAGGCATCTCAGGGAAAGGGATAGCAAAGAAATTGGTATGCCATGGCTTGCAACCTGGATAACAGCAGTACAGCCATGAGAAGATGACCCCCAACTAGCCCATCCTTCTGTGGCAAGCCGAAAGGGCTGCTAATTGCCTCCCTCAACATCTGCAGTCTGCTGAAAGCGTTTAAGTCCCTCCAGGGCTGACTAGCCCAACATTCTCCTGATATTCTGGCCCTGACTGAAAGTTGGCTCTCCAAGGACATTCGTGATGCAGTGGTAGCAATAAATGGCTGCTCCATTTTCCGGGCTGATCAGCATGGGAAAAGGGGAGGCGACTGTGTGTTCTACATAAAGGACTACTTGCAAGCCCTCCCAGTCTCCCTCCCTCCCTCCCCCTGCCCACAGTGCCCAAGTCCTCACTATCAAATTTCTCTTGGGCAACCCAGGCAAAACCTTCTATCTCATGGTCGCCTACGTGTCACTGCACAATCAAAAACCTGCTTTCACAGAAGTCATGTCCACCATCTCGTAGCTTCCCTCCAATAGTAAAATCATCATTGTAGGGGTCTTTAATATTAACTGGATATCTCCCTCCTCCTCCTCCCACTACAAAGACTCAGCCATGGCTCTGGATCTCACCCAAGTTATCCAGTCTCCCACCCGACTTAATGATAGAATGGGAACTTCCATGCTGCTTGAGCTCATCTTCACCAATCGACCCAAAAATCTTTCTTAGGTCAAGGCCCTCCCTGACACTCTGAGCAACCACTCCCCGTCACCTGCCTGTGGTCCAATAAGGCCCCAACCACACATCCCAAACCCTCCTTTCAAAGACAGCTAAAAAAAGGCTCACTCACCCGGCTCAAAACCTACCTCATGGCCTGTGACTGGTCTCCCATTGACACCGCCCAGTGCTTGGACACTGCACTAAATTATTTCATAGCCACTTTCAGTGCTGCCTGCAACATCTTTGCCCCCTTCTCAAACAGCTTAGAAAAAAATAAGGACACCCTTTGGATCACCCAAGCACTGCTCAACATGATGTACCACCGGGACAATATGTGGTACAAGGCTCTGGACTCCTGACTCCCTTGAGACAGACAGCTGTATATAGAGAGGCTAGGAACAAATGCACCTGGGCTATCCGCCAAGCCAAGGCTGCCTATTTTCAATGAGCCCTCACCTCCATGTGGGGCTCAGGTTGTGATTTCTGGAAAAATATTAAGGAACTCAGTGGAAAAGTGGTATCCCCATCCCCGTCCAACTCACTGTCGATGGGTCCATTATCCAAGACCCCTTGCCATTTTGAATGCCCGCAACGTTAACTTCTCTGACCTCGGCAGCGTCCTTCCTCCCATCTTTTTCGATTCCCCCCCATCTTCCCCAGCTGTGCCCACCCGATGGGAAAATATCCCTTCTTTTTGTCTCTGGATCATCACTACCTGTACTGCCAGGACATATCTATCCAAAGTGCCATAACTAAAATACTAAACATATCCCTCTGCCTTGGTCAGTTCCTGACTCTGTGGAAATGTATGGTAATTACCCCCATTCTGAAAGGTGGTGACCGCTCTTCACCCAACAACTATTGCACTATTTCAATTCTCCCCCCACTCTCTAGGGCATTGGAGAAAATTGTATCGGATCAGCTTACAGATGACCTCTCTAAACATAACCTGCTATGCCCCGTGCAACATGGTTTCTGTAGTGGCCATAGCACCATTTAAGCTCTTCTTGAGTATACATCCTATATACATCACTCTCTTGATCGCGGACACTTGGTTGGATCAGTCTACATTGATCTAACCAAGGCATTTGACATCGTCAACCATGCCTTACTTCTCAGCTCACTTTCCTCATTGGACCTCGCCCAAGAGTTCATATCCTGGTTCGAGAATTACCTCTCGGGTAGAACCCAGCAAGTTAAAATCGGCTCCACAGTTTCCTCTAGCTGCCCTGTTCTCTCTGGAGTCCCTCAAGGCTCTATACTCAGCCCCCTCCTCTTAAGTCTTTTTCTCAACTCCCTTCCCAACACCTGCTCTGGTAAACTACTTCTCTACACGGACGCCGCCATGATTTTCGGGAGCCAACCCCACCCCCTTACGCTACAACATATCCTCCAAGACCTATTTACTGAAGTTGAATCCTGGTTTGTGGCCCACAGACTAATCCTCAATTACAAGAAAACCAAAATGATGATCTTCACTCACCATCAGAATCAGTACTGTGACTACAGCCTAAACATTCGTAACTCACTAGGTACCCCACTAGAGAAAGTCTCAACCTTCAAGTACCTGGGTATAACCCTGGACCTATCCCTCACATATCACTCTCCCATTCAGCATCTCTTCTCCGCCCTCAACTCCAGGCTAGGTCTCCTCTACCACATCAAGCACTGCCTTATGCTGGATGCTATCCGCCTTGCTGTATCCGCCTCGGTACTCTCCCTGCTGGACTATGGAATAGTAATATATGGCACTGCTGACTCTACTGCCATTCTCCGTGTTAAAATCGCTTTAAATAAAGCTTGTTGTTTGGTGAAGGGACGTGACAGACTCATGCATACCTGTGATCTCTACAGGATTACAAGCTGGCTAACTTTCGATGGCAGACTTAAATATCACACTTGACTCCTTGCCAAGAAAATACTTCTCAAGCAAGCCTCACCGGGGCTCCACTCACTTATACTGCCAGCCCCACTAGGCAGAGTTTCTAGAAACTCCATCAGGTCCTCCCTTGCTGTGCCCCACTGCAGGACCTCCTTGTGCCAAAGGGCTTTCCTCCACCATGCTCTCTTTGGCTAAATGGCCTCCTGGCCTCCATCTCTATAGAACTTAAGCTTGGACTCTTTAAAACGAACCTTAAAAACCATCTTCTTGAGCTTTTATCTTGTGACAGCCCTAGACCACCTCCTACCCACTGACTTCCTATCCTGGAACCCTCCCAGGGCTCCTTATGTCACTGTGTCTCTGTAGAAGGGATATCACCTTGTCTGATGTAACCCCTAGGTGGTGCTATCCCAAGGGCTACTCGCCCTGCCTGCGTGACTAGGTGCAGGTTAAGGGGCCTGGGTAGTGAAACGGGTGTTTCCACCCGGAGGACAAGGTTATTGGTAGTGTAGCTGACCTGGGTACAGCCCTCCGGGACACTGTAACCCCCCCTCTTTCTCCTTTAGTGGCCTAAGCAATGAACAACAGACACAGTTACAGTAACCCCTAATCAGCATACAAATCCCCACTCTGTTTGCACTTACCACCTGGGCTGATTCCACAGTTTGACCCTGGAGACCCCCTGAAAAATAAGGTTAGACACAGCAGGTAACAACAGTACAGTGCTTCTTGTACAAAATGGAACCACAGTCAAGTTAAATGCAAAAAGAATTTGATCTGATTTATTCAGGGGGAATGAACAAGGAAGGGGCGTAATTTGGCTGATTAGTTCTGTAACTGATTCAATCAGGCAATCATGCATGCACCTTAGAGTCCATTCACAGTCACACATTCTGGGTACCCAGTTGGGAAAAAAGTGGGCTAGCCTGACATGCTGCCCGGGGTAGGCTGGCATTGCGGTTGGTTGGGGCCCTGTGATGGAAAGAAGGAGCATGCACAACCACACACAATTTGTAATCCGGAGCCTGGAGGATCAGTTCATGACAAGAAAACAACAATTGAATCAGATGATAACACTTTTGATTTAGCTGCTGTTGCAGGGAGCTACCCTGGTGTTTACTCATGCTACCCAATACGAAACACAGGAGGGACAAAATGGAGACTGCAGGTCGACAAGCTGGTATGCCAGGAGAAGCAGGGCGCACATGATTCCCAGAGGTGTCATTCCTGTTCGAGATGTTGAGCAGGGGGTTGATCGCTGGGTGAGTCTCCCATTGAGGGTGATCTCTGCATCTGAAGTAGCTGACTGGGCAAGGTGGCAGGGCCCAGGCTGGGTGAACAGTTCAGATTCAGTTTGATAGGTGCGGGAGACAACTTCCAGCAAGCGTGACATACTTAAGTAGTGGGGAACCAAATCGCAACCCACTGACAGCTTACAGCACATTTATAGTAAAGCAAAACACAATACCACAGGTCAGTGACAGTCCAGTTGCAATTTCAGTTTTCCTGAGCAAAACCGTGATCTCTGTGGTGATTCAGACGTCCTGACAGGCCGATCGCTTACAGCAAATCTTCGGTGTTCTTCAGGTTACAGGGCAGTCACAGTTCGGTATTTCTGGTCACAAGCTGGCTCGGATTCAGTCCGATTAATTTCTCTAGCAGATCCCTCAGAAGGGAAGATGAAGCAGGCAGGCCAGGCACAGCCTTCCCACCAGTTTCCTGCGCTACTACGCAGGAGCAGCTACTCGAATATCTTGAGCAGTTGACTCTTTCAACTCCAAACTCAGACTGACTCTGCTGCAGGCAGCACTGGGACTTCCTTCTGATCCAAAAAGGGTTTAGTTGGTGGATTCATCTGTCTGTCAAAGCAAGGGCTCCCCCTCCAGGTTCATTTAGGTGGCAAAATGAAAAAAACTACAATTCCTAAAGAAATTCACTCCCACAAAACCCCTGGGGATAGACTCCATTTTAAGGTCCCCAAAAGATACTGATTGGTACAACACTGAAACGTCCATGCTGCAAAGAAAGGCAGGTTAGACAAACTATAATACCATTATTATTAGAGCAGCTAATCAGCAAACAATTACCAGTTCTAACAGAGCTCCCTCTGCACTATTAGCGATGGCAGAACAGAGCAATATTATTGCAGCTCGGGCAGGACTCGAGCCTGGAAACACTCGGCCCCTACCCAGATTAATTATACATGACAAAAATAATGTCTCTTAAAGGGACAGTGCCTGTCGGCACGGAGGCTAACAGGGCACTCACATGCAAGCACTTTTACACCTGTAAAGATAGAACACCACCTGGCAGGCGGCATTTAAGCATACCCAAGGAAGACTTTTGGGAACCCCCATTTATGGGGGTTACACTGACAGGTTAAACTATTAAACTTAGATTGTATTGTTATATATCCCTCTGCTGCTGTACACTGGGTCTTCCAGGCCCTAGATTTTTTGTACTGTTGTATACCGTACTATACTGTTGTGTACATATTTTATATTTGTAATACTGATGTGGATCCTTTGCAAATGCGTCTATGACTCAAATGTTGTAATTCTGATTATGTGATGAATAAATAAAAAATAATTTGATTAAATTCCATATGCAGCAGTGTTAGACACCAAACTAGTTGCCAGACATAAAAGGGGCACTGAAGAATCGCCACCAGCAGCGGAGTGACAGGAGAGCAAAGACCACCACAGGTAATATGAAGACACACCTGCGCAGTGGCTCACAGGGGGGAGTGTTATGTATATTTTTAACTCCTTTCTTTTGTAGAGCAGGTATGTTACAATCCTACTGCAATTGAAAGTGGGAATGCCCCCTCCCCAGTTTTCTCAAGTTTTGGCCACAGAATGTCAAACCACAGATATTGCCCCAGAGCTGTTAGCTGAGCCCTCCCAATTCTTAGACAGGCTTGGAGGTTGTTAACCCATTGCTGTATCGAGGGGGGCTCTCTGATATCCAGGACTCAGCCATCACTTTCCAGGCATTAATAAGAGCAATGGACCACAATGGGAGATCCTGTTTAAGTAAGTACCTAGTGGAGCCTGCCTCCAGAATAAACTCCAGGGGTCATCTAGATGGTCTGTGCACCAACACCTCTACCATTATCTTATGTACCTCAGATAAAAAGGCTAGTATTTTGGGGCACCAGTGGCGGATCCAGCATTCCTAGAGATCCTGCAGCAGCAGAGCCCTTCACTGACATTTATACAGTGTAGAACCACTCCAACATAATAGGATATATTTCCAGAATAGCAAACATTTATTTTATCAGGGCCCACTACCAAGTGCTATCATGTTCAGTACAAGATGACAGATGCTGATGTTTTCTGCCTGCTTGCTGACAGCCCAGCCCCTTTCAGTCAGACCCCATTCATGTTTGCCAAAGGACTCTTTCTAAAATCCTAGACCCAACACTGTTGGGCACGGAGCATCATATGAATGAAAGAGCCAGACTCCATTTTGCACTTGAGGCGCTCATTTGGCTTGTCATGATTGATATCATGTAGCTTTTGTGGGGAGATATAAGCTCTGTACATTAACTTAAACTGAATTTGGTGGTGTCTATTGCTTTTGGAACAAGCACAGAAGTGTTTGTTTATCTCATCTCAAATTTTGGGAGGTAATCTCTGTTCCAAGGTCCTCCCCCCACCTGGACAGAATTCTTTGGTGTGGGGGTGTGAAGCCATCAAGGAACATTTTATAGTAAACAGAAAGTGGTTTTGAATAGGGCTAAGGTGTGTATAGCTCTTCCTCTAGAGGTGAGGATTTGGGGTCCCCAGAGGGGGTTGTGCTTATATTCACCAGTCTCTGCTTCACCTGTAGGTAGACAAACAGGTTTTCTGGCTGCAAGGACCATGCCTTTTTCAGCTCCTGAAATGGTAAGAGTTGTTTACCATCATGCTGTTGTGCGAGGAAACATAGGCCTTTTTTCTGCCATTTCAGCGCAGGCCTCTGTTGAGGAACACGGAGTATTTCAGGACATATTTCAGTGTGGCGTGTATTCCAGTGTACATAGAGACTTTCTGTGGCACTTTCAGGAACCGCCACCCAAACTGTGATCATACTTTGGGTGAATGGTTTAATACACTCTCTGTGCTAGATGAAGGCTGTGGCTGGAGATAGCAGGTCTCTTCTCAAATCCCCCCATCTGGTTTTCCTGTAGGGTCATCTAGGCCTGAGGCCTGGCCCCCCATCCCCATGGGGAGGAAAGACAGTTGTGTGACCCAGTAATACATCTGAAAGTTTAGATGCCCCCACCAACTGACCAGGAGGCAGCTGAACGATTGCCCTTTGTATTTGGGCACTCTTCCCTTTCCAGAAGAAACTGTGTAAGCTGGAGTCTAGCTGCCTAAATATTTTTTCAGGCATATATATGGGAAGGGATTGGAATAAGTAAAGCACTTAGGAAGTAGGCTCATTTTTAACCATATTAATCCTGCAGAAGAGCATAAGGGGGAGGAGATCTCTCTTCTGAAATATTGGTGAGTAGGGGACCACAGTTCCTGGTGATCAGATGATTAACAGAAGACTGAAACAAAACCCAGAGTTACACAAATAATATTAAGACAATGAACAACAAACAACAAGGATTTAGTAGTCCTTTAGAGGAAAAATAAGTGAAAAAAACAAACCCAAACTAGTATATTACGGTAGGTAATAGCCTCATACTGTGTCAAACCACAATGCAGGGGCATAGTTTCTTGTGAACATTGATGACAAGGTGCTTAAAGGTATATGCAGGTGGTGGTTTTAGGTAAATTGGTAGCTTTTTCCAGGCACGTGGAGCCCTAACTGCAAATGCATGCCTGCTGAAGTCCTTGCTAGTCCACGGCACAGTAAAACAGATAGACTTATTGGAGCGAAGAGTACAAAATCTCTCTGCTAATACGAGGAGGGCCTTAGGATAGCCTGAGGGTTATCCAGAGGTACATCTGTGCAGGAAGGTTAGTTAGTGTAGGTTCTGTCATGCTGCTCAGTTCAGCCTCTAGAGACTAGTTTATGAAGTGTAATGGTGTGTTTTGTAGTGTCACTGAAGTATGAATTTATAGAGTTCATTATACAGGGTATCTAGCTTTCCTAGGACACATTTATTAGCTGTCTGGTAACCGAGGTCCTTGCAGTCTAGTATTGGTAGAAAGTACTGCTGGATAATTTGTTCTCTTCAGAACCGCTAGGGCATTGCTTAGTGCTATACAGTGTTATCCTTGGATCAAAGGTGGACAGGATGTGGTCTCCATGCTTCTTGTAAGGATCACATCATACTCCAAGGTATTTACAGCTGGCAGCCTTTTCAGAAATGGGGGTATTTTTGGGTGTACAGATTTTGAGAGGTGACAAGGGGGCCCCAAATTTAAAGGTCAGAATTAGCACTATGCAAAGCCCCTATCTTGAGCACAAATCAGTGCAAGGCTTGGCCAGCTTTTCAGTACAGCAATAGCACTATCGCTCCCGACTCTGGTGACCTGGGTTTGAGAATGAGCCCATGTCATTTGAGGACCATGCCAAGGGAGGAAATCAAGTGTTCCAGAGGACGCTCTGCTCCTCAGGGATAAAGGGACTACAGACTCCCCTACGCTACTGCTACCTAGGGGACCACAGGTGGCATTGCTGGCTGAACTGGAATTCGGGAAGGGAGGGAGGATGCAGACTGTGAAGGAGCTCTGATATACACTGACACACAGCCGTGTGCCATGCATCAGACAGCTGAGAATATCAGCATCTTACGGGTAGGGAAAGAAAATCTGTAAAAATACCCAGCCCTGGCAGCATGAAGCTGGATCCACTCCGCAGGTCTAGCACTGATGACCGAGGTGCCCTCTCTGCAGCAGGTACTACATACAGTGGGACTGTGTCCACCCCGTTGGCCCTGCCTAGGAGAGGAAGCCAGGGAGGAACAGTAGGTGCGGCAGGTCCAAGAGAAAGTGTGTGACAGGGCTGGGAACTGTGGCATGGCTAGAGAGGGTAGATTGGGTGAAAGGGAGGGAAGACAAACAAATTAGTGCAAGGCCTCAAATTTGCAGTGTGCGTGTGCCCTGTGTTTGTTTGAATATAGCCCCTCCCCCGAGTGTAGCCCTTATTATGCCACTCTCATGTGGTCTCAGCACTAAGCACACACCCTGCTGGTCACAGAGAGGTGTGTGCATATATAGAACATACGGCTTTCAAGGAGGAAATGCATTTAGGACATTCAAAACTTGTTAGCACACTTGCACTAATTTTCTATATTAGAATGTCCACATGCAAATGACCCCTTACCCTATACAAAGCATTAAGAGGTAATTTGCATGCCATTGTGGTATCATTAACTTGTGCAGTACCAAGGATAAGTTAAAGTTTGTTACCCACTTAATTACAAGCAAGCGACAATTTAAGGGCCCCTTTTCCCATGTTTGGCATTAGGAAGATAATTGGCTCAAATGTTGCCATAGAAGTACTGTCCCTAGATTCTTTGAGCACAGGGGGATTTGATGGTTTACCGATGTGCCTCCTCAAGTACCTCCTCTATGTACTATGTAACTTGCACCTCTGTATAACTGTTTGGAATATCCTGTTGTGCAACACTGTATATGTATTTGTTTTTCACCAGTTCCTTGATTTGTACTCTCCCATGTCGTGCCTGAAAATAGGCAGTTCTGTCTAGTGCACTTACCTGGTTACCAGCAGCAAATAAATAAATACGTTACTCCCATGATTTGCATGTGATGTGGGACTGCCCCTGTTATGCAAAAGAAAGGCAGTACTGGCTGGCCCCTTTTTTGAACGATGTGTATCAGATAGATAAGGAGACCTTAACAAATATCTTAATACACACAGAGGATGATAACACCATAGATAGAGTAGCTAAGTATTTTTATGAAATAAAGTGAAAAGAAGGCTCATTGCAAGTCAATGATCCAGGCCTTTTGGTAATGGGATATATTTGTTTTTAGATGACAAGTGCAATAGCAACTGTATGTTAAGTCTTATCTGATATTTATGTGTAGTGTATGTCATTTTATCTTTGTATTTATTGAACATTTTTAGATTTTCTTTTGTGATTGTGAAAGCTTTTTAGCTAATACAAAACGCTTGATTTGATTTGCCATCCATTAGCAGACATTTTTTATTTGCCTTTATGACAGGGCATTTTCTCTACAGAGTGGAAGGATGCCCAGGTCATATCCACATTTGACTTAAAGCAGGCAAAGTAACATCTTGAGCAACTACAGGCTCATTTCCTTAATGCTGGTGGTGTCAAAGGTCCTGAAGAGAAACAACTAAATGGCTACCTTCAGTTTAATCACATATTGAGCAGTAATCAGTCAGGATTAAAGAAATGTAACAATACCACTAAGGCAATTAGTAAAGCTGTCAATACTGCAACACCATCGATCACTGGATCATGATGAAAAAATGTCATGGTATGAGCATAAAGGGGTTGCCACTTGGATCGAGAACTGTATAACAGGACGTAGGCAGCCAAAATCAAACAGGAGGACAGCTGCAAGGGAGGAC
Source organism: Neoceratodus forsteri (assembly GCA_016271365.2). NCBI lineage: Eukaryota > Metazoa > Chordata > Ceratodontiformes > Ceratodontidae > Neoceratodus > Neoceratodus forsteri. The sequence goes on from JADMNL010000022.1 coordinate 497,205,666, forward strand.
CAGCTGGCAACTGTAGCAAAGGATGAGATCCAGTACCTGGCAGTATGGTTGTGCTTGTGTCTCACCCGGGAACATCATATTGAAAGCATTGTCAAAAGGGCTGGCCCAAGGTTAGGATTACTCTACAGACACCATGATTCATTATCACTGGATGTAAGGAACAGTATTGCAGAGATAATGGTTATGCCAGTTATAGAGTATGGGGATATTATACTGGGGGAGGAGTTGGTACTGGTCAATTAAGCAAACTCGATGTTTTAACAAATTAGCGGGCACATTTTATATTAGGAGCACCTCGTACTACCTACTATTGTGAGTTGCAAGGAGTACTGCTGGCTGAGGTGAAGCCCCGACCGCTGCACCAGATCTCGGGCTTCACCCTCAAAGATACCTATGAACCTTATGAAATAAAGCATTTGTTTACCTGCTTTCTCTTAAAAAACAAACAAAACAAAAAAAAAACCGATCCCCTGGTGCAACTGGCATTTTGAATTATGGCACTGCTCACCCCCTGGGATCATGCTGGAAAGATTGCGATACTGTGACGCGGCTTTGTACTTTCCTGTTCATTGGCCATATGTACAGAGCTTTTAAAATATCGGGATTTCCCATGTCCAGTGCTGTTTTGACATAATTTGCCTAAATGCCATGTGTATGTCTGGCACAGACATGGCATTTAGGTAAATTATGTCAAAACAGCGGTGGGCATGGGAAGTCCCGATATTTTAAAACTCTGTACATATGGGCAATGAATAGGAAGGGGCAAAGCCATGTCACAATATCGCGGTCTTCCCAGTGCAATCCTGGGGGGGGTGAGCTGCACCATATTTCAAAATGCCAGCAGCACTCGGGGTTCGGGATTTGTTTGAGTAAGCAGTTAAACTACTTTATTTCATAAGGTGCATACAGGGGGGATCTTTGAGGTGAAGTCCCGGTCTGTGCAGCTGTCAGAACTTCACCTCAGGCAGTAGTACTCCTTTAGATCACTAAACTGGCTTCTACTGGAACAAGGGAGGGAGCTTCATGTATTGTTATTAATGAAAAAATGTATTAAGATGAGGCGCTGGACGCCACACCTCACGCCACGCCGGCGACCCGGGTTTGGTAGTGGACTCAGGACTCCTGGGGTCGGATGGGGGGAGACAGTCTGGAGCATTCCATGGCAGCTCGCCTTCTCCGGTGGGAGGGATGGGGTTTATCCTAGTGTGCTCTGACCCCTGGCGGAGGCTGGGGGCATGCTGGCACGTCCACACCTTGGAGGTTGGATTGGTCACGGGTGGAGGTCTGTGGACCAATCAATTCTGGAGTGGCATCATTGGGGGGCAGAAGCTGAGGACATCGGCATTCACACCTGACATCAGGGCATGCAACTTCCACACAGAAAGGGAGGAAAAATGCACCCAGCAGAGCTGAGAAGACGGAGCACTGACCAAGTCCTGATGTGCCACCAAGCCACCACTGCCCGGGAACCTGACGCAATTTCAAGAATTGGGGGTTTGGCCCCCTCCTGACCCCACGTGGGGGGCAAACTGAGGCAGGATGGAGGGATCCAGGCAGCAGGTGAGCTGGTGGCAGGGGGGAGGTTCATGGGTGACTCCTGATGCAGCGGCTCTGTTGGACAGTAGGAGGGAAAAATAGAAATTCTAAAAAAAAAAAAAAAAAAATGTATTAAGGGAAAGCCCCCTGTTTATTTAAGACAGCTGGGGTCAGATATTCAAAATATTGCACCCACCTTGCTCGGGGATTTTGTCGGAGTCATATATTCAAAGGGATGCACAGTGTGTGCTAAAGTCTGCTGTGCATACTTGCAAAGAAAATGTATGCAGTGTGCAAAGGCAAGGCAGAGCCATGCATGCCGGCACAGCACAATATTCAGTGTGTTAGCGCTGCACAAGAAGGTTAGCATGGGCCACAGAGTGCAGCACAATTACCACTTTAAAAAAGGCAGACTTAAACTGGGCAAACCCCAGAAGTGGTCTGAGACACTGCAGGCCACAGTGCAAGATGGCGCTTGAGGGAACACACATAGTGTATATGCTGCAGCAGACTGTAGAGGAGGAGCAGAGGACAGATGCCTACCTTAGGCCCATACATAGGCCACAGAAAAACTATGCTGCACAAAGACAGTACCGTCCACAACTCGCATACAAAGTCCTCAGTGATGACCAGATCATGGTCTGCTACAAGCTGAACGGGCCCATACTCAGCAGCTGTGTGAGCTGCTGCATGACCAGCTCCAGGAAGATATGCATTGTCCACAGAGCTCAAGGTGACGGCTGCAGTGTGTTTCCTGGCCATGGGCACATTCCAGACACTGGTGGGGGGATACCACCAGTATCTTGCAGTTAACCACCTTGCACCTGCTAGTTCAGTTCCTAGATGCCTTGCTGGACCATGATGGAAAGTTTATCAAGTTCCCCAGCACTACAGCGGAGCACACAACAACCGTGCAAGCGCACCAACCATCTGTGCTCGGTGCCATTGACTGTACCCAAGTTGCCATCTCTGCACCCATTGGTGACGGAGTGGAGGTCTATCTGAATGGGAGGGGTACCACTCCATCAATAGCTAGCTGGTGTATGATACAACGGTGCATCATCAATGTCCTAGCATGGTATCCCAGCAGTACCCACAATGCCTTCATATAGCACAATTCCATTCTGTGCCAGAGGTTTGAATTTGTGGACATCCGTAGTGGCCACCTCGCTAGTGAACACACATCACAGATCCCTTTTCTACAGCTCCATATGATGCATGATGGGTCACAGTCCTGTTGGGCCAATAGGTCCTGGGTTAGTTAGGGGTATGGCAGATCAAAGGGACCAAAGGCCTCACCCTGCTGTCATTATCTATGTGTCAATGTTCCTACATGACAGTAACCTATGCCTTTTCCCTACACAGGAACATATATCCATGTCCCCGGCCCCTTACAGCTTTCCTCCACCCTGGATCCATTGCAGAGGACAGGTACACTACAGCACACATTGCCACTTGCAACATCATCAAGCATGTGTTTGGAATGCTCCTGATGCAGTTACAGTGCCTTGACTGTTCTGGTGATTTCCTACAGTATACCCCACAGAAAGCCTGTGACATATTCTTTGCCCGATGTATACTACATAACATGGCCCTCAACCACGGGATATGCACATTGTCCACAGAGGAACACCCTGCATTGGATACAGAGCCAGAGGACTAGGGGATACTGGAGCAGTTCAACAGGCGTGATCCCAGGAGGGCCCAGGAGTACAGAGCCGGAATCACGCTAGACATCTATGGACATGGCGGGTGAGTACAGACCACACAGGAGACTGAAAGATGGTTAAGTAATGTCTTATCACATGTAAACAACAACAATGCAAACAGTGCAGTATGTTAGGCAAGGGGTTAACATGATGGGCATAACACAACTGCAGTGCTACTGGCCAAGGAAGGTTGCAAATAGGGCATACACAAACGTAAGTCCATGTTAACAGGTGGTCTCATGGGGTGCCAACAGAGATAAATGCCATCCCAGCCAGCGTGGCATGTGGTTCATGGCATAACAGCCCCACCACATATTTATTTATTTATTTTATTTAGTTTTTGTTGACCGGGTAAGTGCACTAGACAAATCCTGCCTATTTTCAGGCACGACCCGGGGGAGGGGGATACAGATGAATGCCAACTTAACTTGAACCAGATTAAGCTGTTGGTGGTATTTTCAGTGAATGAGGGAAATTTGGCCAGGGCAACAGGGAAATTCCCCTACTCGTCAGTGGGGGAACCTCTGTCCAAGATGGCGGACGCACCCTTGCCTGCTGTGGAGGGAGCTATGGAGGTGGGAGACTTGGTCTCAGCTCCTTCCTCTGATCTTATGGAGACCTCAAATGCACTTACAGATGTCTGGCAAGTTATCGTTACTGCTTCTGCTTCGGGATCTGAAAACAATATTCAGGTCGCTATGCCTGGACCTTTGCTCTCTCACTCTGGAATGAACACTCAAACTTCCTTGCCTACTGCTGCAATACCGGAGGATTTTTCCTCCTCTGACCCTGATATAACCTGTTCTGAAGAAAAGGAGATCCAGGAGCATTTAGCCACAGCAGAACGCCATTTTGCTATTGCTAAAATGAAACTGAATCGGGAACTTCATCGGATACGAGCTGAGAGATTAGCTACTTCCCCTACTTTGTCTGATGTTTCTCAGGGACAGTGCACAGTGACACCTCTAGCGACTGCTGTTTCAACAGGCTTGGAGACTCCTAGCGAGCCTATCGATGCTGCTTTACTACCCGCCTCCCCGACGACTACAGTGAGTACTGCCTCAGCCTTAGTTACTACTTCTGATGTGCCTCCTGGGACGATGTCTCCCTCTATGTCTGTACCCCACATTGTGGATCCCTTTGCAGTGCCTACCTGGACAGTGGATTCGGCGTTATGAGGTGCTGGCTGGGTTCAGGAGCCTGTTGCTGGGCAACGGATCTCAGGTCCGTCTTCAATGCGGTCCCCCTGCCCCGAAAACTTCCCCGAGCTGCAGCGCACACCAGTTAGATCTGTGGCCTCTCCTGACCCCTTGTGTCTGCCTAAAGAATTGGAACTAACACAGAACCCTGTTTTAGATCATTTACTGGGTTCTCCACCTCGAGCTTCTTCTTCTACACTATCTACGAAGACTCTGGCTCCAATACCACTACAGCCACCCCCCAATAAAATGGGGCCAAGCCGTTCTTTTTCCTCTTTATTTAAATTTCTGATTCAGGCTGCTAAGAGGCATAATGCTGTTCGCTTAGCTTACCAGGGGGTTTACCTGAGCCTCCAGAACGTGTGTATGTGGCGCGTACACTTATAAAAGACTCATTAAAATTATTTTCTCATGAAATTTATGCTCTGATTCACATCTCAGGTGAATCCACTCTTGATATAAGTTTTCAAACGACTAGGGGCTTGGAGCGTTTTTAGTCGGAGTATCATGCCTTGAGGAACACTGCACTATGGACCCGATTTCAGGCTGTTCCCCTTTCCAAACCAGCTTTCAAGAATATTACTATTCTGTTTCGGAACGAGGGTGTTGACTTGGCTGATGTTGTCTACTGGCTGAAACAGCGTTATGACATCCAGGGTCAGCCTGAAGCTATTTTAGATACCGAGAATATCTGGACTGGGGGCTGGAAGGTTAAGGTCTTGTTAGACTCTAATGACTCTGGTCCTATACACTTACCTAACTCTTTTTCATTGGTCGTGATAGGGGGTCCTGTTTACCTAGGTCAGCCTAAGGCTTGTTACCGGTGTGGTGACCCCTCACATCTTAGCAATGTGTGCAATAAGATGAAATGTAATATCTGTGGGGAATTGGGCCATGTGGGGGCACACTGTTTGAATGAGTGTAAGTGTAACCTTTGTGATGAGATGGGGCATATGTTTCAGAATTGTCAGTGGGCTGCACATAATCAGGATTTTCATGATGGTGGAGTGGACCAGTGATTTATTATTACACAAGCACAGAAGGCTCATATTCGGACCACCTTGGTTGTACCTCCTCCTGTAGCTGCACAGCCCTTATTACAGGCCTTGGTGCCTGTTGTACCCCCAGGTGTAGAGCCTCAGGTGGTTTCTTTTCCTGAAAAACCCTCAATTGTGACTTCTCCCGCCCCTGAACCTGCCCAGTCTATTTTACCTGTCCCGGACCCTGTCCCAGGTCCAAGTACTATGCCACCCCGAGTGCCCACTAGTGTTATACATTGGAGGTCGATGAGGAATAGCCCCCGGGTTGTACCATCTCCTCCATTAGTTCTGGAGAACCCTCCTGTGCCCCTGTCTAATTCTTTTGAGCTACTCCAACCTCTCTCAGATGATGCTGGAGGTAAGTCTGACTCTTCCTCCATTGCTTCTTCCCTCCCTGATGGAACCACTGATTCTGAATTTCAACTTGGTACTGGTCTTTCTCAGAAGCGGAAGGCCAAAGTAAAGCTTAAAGGGAAAAAGGTGGTTGGGAAGTGGAAATCGTAATGTGTTTCTCTGCCTTGTTTCAGTAATATGTCTCACTTTGTTTGCCATACTATTAATGTAAATAGTATGAAGCGCACGCCAAAAAGGAGATTGATTTTTTCCTTTTTGCGGCTTTTGCCTTTGGGGATTTTTTTTGTTACAGGATACTAGGATTCATATTACGCAAGAGATCCGACAAGCACAACAGGACTGGTTACTGGGCCTTCTTTTTGGTCTATAGGTCAGGACTCCTGTTGGGACTGGGATTTAATCAATATCCCAGATTTCGCTTGCTCAAACTATTTGATGTGGCCCCTGGCAGAGCGCTCATTCTAGATTTTGTCATTGGGCCCTGTCCCTACCAGGTGATTAACATTTATGCTCCTCAAACTAAAACTGCACGTATAGCTTTATTTTCTTTACTTCGCCCGTACTTGCACACCGCTTTTCAAGTATTATTTTCTGGTGATTTCAATTGTGGCTTAAGTCTTCATGATAACAGCTCCTTTGCCACTACTAAAAAATTGTTTTGTGACTCCCATGAACTGGGGAAATTGGTCTGCACCGCCCATTTAACTGATGCCTATTACTCTTTTACTAAACAACACATTCCTACATTTCAAAAGGGTAAACTGGCCACTCAAATTGATTTTGTTTTTTTGCCTCATACAGTATTAATTACTTCTGCCGTAGTACAAGCTGTTGCATTTTCTGATCATAAACTGCTTTCTGTTGGTCTTGGCTCTGTTGTCCCTTCCCGTAAAGGTCCAGGACTTTGGAAATTCAACACATCCCTTTTACAAGTCCCGACATTCATGCAGTCCCTCTTGTCCTTCATACAGGCCCGTAAATCTGTTTTTATATGTTATGAGGACCCTATTCAGTGGTGGTCTGATATGAAGCATGATTTGGTCCTTTTTTTAAAAGTTATAGTTGCTTGAAATGTAGGAGGGAATATTTAGACTATTTGCTGAAGAGGGAACATTTCCAGTCACTGTTAACAATAGCGTATACGACGGGGCAAGACCTATCTCAACAATTACAATTAATACAGAATGATATGTTGAATTTCCAATTTCGGCAATCACAACAACTTTATCATCAACACAAATTTAGTATTGCGGGAACATGTGATGTTGTTTGCCCTTTTGAGTCAAATTCCCACCAAATTGCCCAGAAAAATATGACGTGTCTTACTAATTCTGCAGGTACTTTATGTACCTCTCAGTCTGATATTTGTCAAATTGTGACAGATTACACTACAGCCCTATTTTCTCCTCTCCCAGCTGTAGCTGGTAATCCTGTGACCTTGTATAGTGACCTTGATATCCCAACCCCTTCACAGCCAAGTTTGGACCAGGCCTGTTTACCTATAATGGAGCAGGATCTGAAATTAGCTATTTCCTCCTTACCTGTACAGAGGACTCCTGGTCCAGATGGTCTCCCTGCGGCCTTATATAAGGTGCTGATATAAGGTGCTGGGTGACCACTTGGTCCCAGAACTTACATCTGTGTTTAATTCCCTGTTAACGTGTGAATTTATCCCCTTGGAATTCGTGAAGGATACTTTGATTTATATTTACAAGTAGAAAGGAGATAGTCACTCTCTCGAGAATTGGCGCCCTTTATGTGTGTTAAATACTGATTTTAAGTTATTGATGAAAATTATTGTGAAGCGTTTGGTGGGGATTGCAGAGGTGGTTTTGCATCCTGCTCAAACATGTTCTGTGCCTCAGAGGAGGATCTCTGATCATTTGATTCTCCTTTGAGAATTATTTTCTCATGGGTACGCGGACTCGGTTTCGGGACTTGTTGTCTCAGTAGACCAGAAAGCGGCTTTCGATTCTGTTAGTCACGATTTTTTATGGGAAGCACTTCATTTTATGCATGTACCAGATGTTGTAATATGATGGATTCGTGCTTTCTATAGAACGGCTACTGTTGTGCCTGTAGTGAATGGTTGGGTAGGACCTATGATCCCCATAAAGAGAGGGGTTCATCAAGGCTGTCCTTTGAGCCCTTTGTTATATGTATTTTTTTTAGATGTTTTGCTTCGCGTTTAAATGCCCATCCTCAGATTCATGTTATCTCTAGTTCGCTCTGCTCTCTCTTTATAAAGGCTATATGTATGCAGATGATGTTTGCTTTATAGTAGCCGATGAGACCTCTGTGTTTTTTTCTCTTCAGGAGTGTTCCACTTTTGGTGACTTTTCTGGTGCCGTTTTGAATTTTAATAAAAGCTTGAGTGTTCGGTTAGGTTCTACATTAGCCCCCTTGGATCATATTGGCCCTTTACGTTTAGTTGAGGGCCCTATTCGTATTTTGTTTTTTTGGGGGGGGGACTCTAGATTCAGATTTTTTTAACTGGAATGCTAAACTACAACAAGATAAACTTAAGGTGGCCTCTTGGAATGGGGGCAGATTGGGAAAAAAAAAGTACCTTTCTGATTAAAACCTATCTAATTCTGACTTTTCTCTATTTGAGCTATATATTCCCTATCCCAAAACAATTGGAAACAGCAGTTTTAAGCCTGTTTTTTCAGGCTCTTTGGGGGAGCAGGTTAAATCCGGTAAAGCAGAATGTTACCTATTTACGTATTACTGAGGGTGATGTCCATATGATTAATTCTTTGTTATTCTTTTCATGTATTTTTCTTAATGCAAATCTCAGGCCTTTGCTGATAAATGCTCAGAGGGGGTGGGAACTCTGGTTCTATGGCTCTTGTAGGTTTTGGTTTCATCAGTGGGAATGTAATTCATTAAATGTGTTACGACAAACTGCTGGTATACCGAATTACGTTAAACATATGTTTTTACATTTGAAACAATGGAAGATATCTGCCCAGATGTTATTAAACCATTCCCACAGTGTTATACAATAATTTACTCCTGACTGTTTTGTGCTATACAGTTGCCCTTTGAAAAGTGCCCTAGCCAACATCTTTCTTCCCTCTTGTCTTTGTTAAGATGTAAGAGGGTGCCAGCCCATATGTGGGATTTCCACTGGCTGTCATGCCATGAGAGGATTAATGTAAAGGCAAATCATAAACACAAGCAGTCTCAAGACCGAATGTGTTCTAGACTATTGTGTATTACTGAACCTGAAACTATTTCTCATTTATTTTTTGATTGTTCTTTTATTAAAAATTGGTGGTCTTTTTTGGCACAGGCATGGGCTACTCCCTTGTTTCAGACGGTTTCTTACCTGAATATTGTTATATGGAGTTTTTCCCCCTCAGTGGTCACTTTGGAACAAGGATACTCTGAACCTTGTTTTTGTCATAATCAAATGGAATATTTGGATGGTACGTTGTCTGTTTACTTTACAGCAAAAAGACTGCTCTTACTTGGAGCTTGAGAAAAAAATTGTACAGGATCTGGAGAACATTTATGCACATGAAAGTACAGTATCTTATTATTGGAAGCGACACTTCTGGAACTTTGGACGGCTCTTCCTTGGATAACGGATTCTGATTTTGCAGTTACTTGATTGGCTAAATATTAGTTTTTTTTTTCTCTATGTTCTCTTTGCGTTCGTTTTTCTTTTAATTTTTTGAGTTTTTCTGGTTTTGAATGTCATAATTTGTTTATTGTTGTACGATTTCTGTTTCAATAAAACTTTCCCCTACTCTTTTCGATAAGTGCCGTGGGATCTTTAACATCCACCTGAACTACCACCAGTCCAGGCAGATGGGACCTCGGTTTAACGTCTCATCCAAAAGACGGCACCTCAGAAGTGCAGTACCCCTCTCATGCTGCACTACAGTGTCAGTATTGGGATATTAACCCAAGTGCCAGATGTGGGAAGTGAACCCACAGCACTCTGATCTCCCGGCCTCAGAGGTGAATGTGCTACCTACTGAGCCACTGACACTATGGGGGTAACACATGGGTACACACAAACACAGGCCATGTGGAGGGCATCAGGGATCTATACAGGGATACCTGCCAGCCATGTGTGGCAGGGGCTGTACTACAGGCCATCCATACCGGGGTTGGACAGCCTGGGCCACGACACAAGGGCATCTGATGGTGTTGCAGGGGTACAGTGGGGGGTCGGGAAGCCCTGTTGGGGGTAGCCATGCACTGTGTACATTTGCCCCCATACCACCACCTTGGGTGCAGACAATTTGTCTGTATAGCTCCCTATATGATGCCAGGACCTCAGCCATGGTATGGGGGATGAGCATGGGATGGTGTAATCCACCCCTGGGGAGGGGCAGGTCGTGACCTAGTGCATGCGGTATCCTTGGGTGATCTGGGAGTACCAGGAGTACTGGGTGTTCTTGTCCCAGCACTGAGTGGCATCAGTGTATGCCATGGTGTGTGTTGTGGGGTGACACTACTCACACTGAAGAGGCTAGGGCTATGGCCTGCCCTTGCAGTGCCTGCCACCATTGCTACAGCCTTCCGCACAGCACCACACATGTCCTGAAGGGCTGCCAGGAACTCCACATGCAGTGCCTCCTCCCGCTGCGCGGCACACTGCATGTCTTCATGCAGCATTTGGTGTAAGTGTGTCAGCTTCTGCCGTGCAGTGCTCTGTGCCTCCATGGTGGACCACAGCAGCTGCTGGTTCTTGGCCATGTCCTGCTGTTGCTGGGGACTATCTAGTGGAACAAGGTCAGGCTGCACCTGCAGTCATTGTATGGGCTGTGGCTGGACTGTGATAGGTGCAGCAGCCCATAGTTGGCACTGTGGGCCGACTGTGGCTTGCCCAGTGCAATGGGCGTGGGCTGGCAGGGCTGTATATGTGCTGCTGCAGGCATTGTGGGGAGACGCAGTGGTGGCTGGCTCATGATACCGTCATGGGGAGGTAGGGTGCTGGCTGTTATGTGGGAGGGGCCCTGGGGGTGGCATGGCAGTGGCTGTGCCAGGGACAATAGTGGTCTGCACCCCTGTGACTGCTGGGATGCATGGGGAGAGTGGCTGCCCCAATAATATGGGGTCTGGCAGTGAGGGACAGCCTCTCCCGGTCTGGGGTGGGCCCTGCCTGCTTCAAGCTCTTCAGGTAGGTTTTGTTATTGCCGTCCTCTTCCGCAGCCTCCTTGTTGCTGTCTTGCATGTGGTACAGATGGGTGGGCAGCAGGAACTGCACATGCCAGGATGGTCCTGCAGTGTCCTCCTGTGTGCTAACCCAAGTGCTGTGTTGTAGGGAGGCAAAAAGGGAGTTATATAGTACCATACTGGATGCAGCTGTGTGCGGGTTGAGGTGGCATGCATGCTTGGCATATGGTGCCAGCATACTCCTACACTGGAAGTACACTTGCCATCACCATGGGGAACATGACACAGCAACGGTGTCTACACAGCCCAACACCAATTTGCTCACACCTCCACACAAGTGGATATACCCCCAACAACAATGTGTGCACATTCCACCACCAGTGGACACTCACCATTCAACAGTGGGCACACAACCCAACACCAGCTAACACACACTGCACCAGTGGACACACACCCCAGTAGCACCAGGCACACTCCCTCATCACAGGATAAACACAGCTTAGCACCCGAGGGCACAAGAGCGGCACCACATGGAGCATTATCGTGGCCATGCACACAGATGGCCACTCACTGGATGACAGGCACACAGCAGTGTTGCCCATGTACAGTGTACTACCTAGCCCTGGTATGTGCATGCACCCATACCTGTAGACACCCACACTACACACATGGTCTACTTTACATTGTACAGGCAGTCACTCACATAGCTGGACAGGTCCCACTTAGCTTTCAGACCCACCACCTGGCATTCCTGCCACCTCCACGGGCCATAGAGTAGACGCTGTGGCCTCCTTCACAGGACCTAGGAAATGTGTGGCTGCCAGTGACCATGGGTCTCTGCATATGGCATGCAACTCCCTGTGTTCCATGGCCATGACCTTCTCCATGCGCCTCTTCAGGTCCCTGAAACCCTTTCTCACCACTTCCATTAGACCTGTTCCATCTGCCAACAGCATTTACTTCCTCCATGATCTCTTCCTAGGCCTGCTACACCTGAGCATTGATGCTTTTGCATGGGGACACAGCCTCCTCCCTGGTCTTGTAGACCTGTGCCAGTGCATGCAACTCATTCACACCAAAGCAGTGGGCCCCAAGCCTGTCAGTATCCTCCATGGTACCTGCTGGACAAGGGAGTGCAAGGCAAGTGACCAAGGTACAGGCAGTGAAAAACAGCTGAACAGGACAGTGGTGTACCCCAATCCCTGACCACATAGGTGTCCTGGCAATGCCTGCCCTCCCACAGACCTAGGCCACCGCTACTGGGCTGTGCATGCATTCACCCGGCCATTGTGACAGGCACAGACTGGCAGGGGTGGACAGGGGCATGGGTCCATGTACCCTGGGTTGCCGACACAGTCGTATATCTGTGCAGGGGTGATCATCACCAGCAGTGTGCACCATGGATCGGAGCGGTTCCCCCTCTGACATGATGGCACTGCAATCACTGGATGCGGGTACCAATGACCTGTAGCAACATATGTCCATGGTACTGCTACACATACTGTATACACAGGGGTACATTTGGTAGGATTCACAGGACCTTTGTCCTTTGTTAACAATAGGGCTATGTGGGCCGACAGGCCCACCACTGGCATCAGTCAGCTACACATAGCCCTACTATCAATGGCCAACACCCCCACAGTACATGGGACCACCTTGACAACAGGATGTGAACGGTTCCCCATCACAGCAGTTCCTCTGTAGCAGGCCCCCAACAGTACATGTCCTCCTGTATTGTACAGGGCAATGTAAACATGTACAGGGACAATGTGTCCTGGTGGTACAGTGGGTACATGGGTAAACTGCCTATGATGTTCACCAGAGTACAACATGGGAGGGTTCCAGAACACTGTGGACCCGACCCTGGAACACAGTGGTGTTGTTCTTGGGTCACTGTGGCATGTTCCCTAAGGCTCCAGGGTATGGGTACCATGTTCCCTCTTGCGTACAGCATGTCTTCTGGAAGCATGCAGGCTCTCTTGTCCCATAGAACCATTGCACAGCTACAGGAACAGGTGCCCTGTAGATGACTCCAGTTCCATGTACAGTTGACAGCGCCATGTAGAACTGGCAGCCCTGTCTACTATATGTAGGGCCTCTGGGTCTACAGGGATTCCTGTATGTTACTGGTCTTTGGCACTATCTGCAGGGAATGTCATCCCATAGACTTGTATTGGCTATACAGGACAATGGAGTAAGTCAGCTTACATAGGAATTAATGCACAGTACATGACAATGTATGAACAATGCCCTGGAGTTACAGGCATTCTGGAAGTATGTATGTGCTACATGCAGCTGGGGGCCATGATGTGGCCAATGCATCCACACATTCCTCTGCACATGCATCCTTTTCAAGGCCATTCCACAAACCACTTACCTCCATTCACCTGCAGTTCCACTGTGGTGTCTAGGTGGTGCAGTGTGCTCCCTTTTATAGGCCAAGCACAATCAGGTATGTTAATGTGTGCAGACCTGCCTGTAATGACATGCTAATGCAGTTGTTTGCTCACAGATTGCCTAATGCCCTCATTTGCATACCCTGGCTGAATATTGCAGGTTTGCCTGGCATGCTAACCATGTTTGTGCTTGCATAAGTTGTTTGTGTGTCCTATGGCTGTTGCGCAGGCATGATGATATGTCCTGCCTATGAAGTCATCATTTTGTGCAGCCATGCGTGCTGCACCACTGCACAACCATGGTGCGCAGCACAGTGCATGTGTCTTGCACATGTGCAGTCCCTTGTCAGCTGCATGTCCTTGGCCCTGACTCACCCCAGGACGTGTGTGTTGCATAGCACAATATGCTGTAGCGCTGCACAACCACTGCAACGTACTTCACAATTTCTACACTGGCCCAATACAGAAAGCAGCATGGCTACAGCCTATGGAGCACTAAGGTGGTAACAGCCATGTCAGGAAGTTGGCACAGGGCATTGATATAGTGCAACCACAGGGGATCAGCCATCTAGCTGGCCAACTTGGTTGACCTACAAGTGGCCAGGAAAGACCAACTGCTGGGGTAGGCGGAAGGGGCAGATAGGCCCCATTGGGAAGTCTGGGCATCTATGGGCTGGTGCTTGAGGTGTGGGACAGGGTCACCCGCACCAGGGATCAGTGCAGGAATAAATTTAATGAAACAGAAACATAGAAATATAGAATTTGATGGCAGATAAGGACCTCTTGGCCCACCTAGTCTGTCCATTTCCCTACCTAATGGATAAGCTGCAGATCCTAGTTAACCAACAGCCTACTTCCTCCTACCCCCCACTACAATTGCCTTATGTCTGTCCCATGCATTCTTGAATTAACCAACTGTTTTTGACTCCACAACCTCCTCAGGAAGGCTGTTTCATGCGTCCACAGCCCTCTCCATGAAAAAATACTTCTTCACATTACCTCTGAGCTGTCCCCCTCCCCCCATCTTCAAATTGTGCCCCCTTGTTCTTGCACATCTCTTTTTCTGAAAGATGCTACTCTCTTGGACTTTGTTGATTCCACTGAGATACTTAAAAGTTTCTATCATGCCCCCCCTCCCTCCTTTCCTCGAGGGTATACATATTAACTCATTATCCATTTTGTGTCAGGTAAACAATGGATAGTTCAGACTTCTTAAGAAGCTATTGGAGGTAATGAATTAACCTCCATTAGTCTCTCTTCATATGCCTTCTGGTGCAGACCCTCCACCATTTTTGGTTGCCCTCCTCTGGACAGCCTCCACCCTGTCTGTCTTTGCAGAGATGGGGTCTCCAGAACTGCACGCAGTACTCCAGATGGGGTCTCACCAACTGCAGTAGCAGGAGGCTCTCTGCCTGCGTGAACTGTGGGCCATGTTTGCTGGGGGTCAGTTGATCTCAGCTGGTTGTAAGGTGGGTCTGGGTACTGCCATGTGTGCAAACCTGTGACATGATATTATGTGATAGGGATAGAGCCCCCAAGGCACTATGCCCACCACCTGTGTGCCCACAGTGTTCTCCTATGTGCAGTGGGATATGTTACACTGCATGGCCTCCCAGTCATATGCAGCTGGCCTGGCATCCTGACCCATAGGATGACCCTGTGCATGACTGGACATGTCATGGATGCTTGAGGGGTGCACTAGCCATGTCCCATGGTGGCAGTGTCATGGGCATGGAAGGCCTATTTATAGTGGCATGGCATGGATGGCAGGGTCAGTTGGCTCACTATGGTGAACCTGACTTTGCAATGCCTGTTGCCATGTACAACCATGATGACTGCCACATGTGTCATATATATGGCTGTCCATGAAGCTTTATCCAGCAGGATGTGGCACTGTCCCCTGGTAATGTCATACACAGTGCAGTGCTATGCCACATATTCATAAGCCTGCATGTGCTGGGTACTGCATGGGGTGCGATGTGACTGCACAGGGGACCAGACATGTTCAGGGCACTGTGCAGGCACACACCTACTGTATCCAGG
The DNA here is from genome assembly GCA_016271365.2 of Neoceratodus forsteri. Lineage (NCBI taxonomy): Eukaryota > Metazoa > Chordata > Ceratodontiformes > Ceratodontidae > Neoceratodus > Neoceratodus forsteri. Next base: position 497,221,079 of record JADMNL010000022.1, read on the forward strand.
ACCCCAGGCTGTTGCACTGGTATGCTTTGCCTCCCTTTGTTGTGTGTTACCTGGTGCACCATGCATACACATGCTTATGATGCCTGGAGAGGGTCTGAGGCTGCCATGTATTGGTGGTACGGGGCTGGGGGTCTGCAGGTTGTGGGCACTACATGGAGTGGCATACACTGTGGTTGTCCTCACCCCACACAGGGAGGGTGCCATACCGTATGTGCACATGACAGAGCTCACATGTGTGTGGTGCCACTGGTGGTGCTACAGGTATCCTGCAGACCTGCCCAGCCTGTCCACCCATGGCAGGCATATGTTGCTGGAGCACACACAGGTGTAGGAGCAGTTATCTGGGTGTAGTGTACTGTATGAGGTACTGTGTACCACTGCAGGTGACTGATCACACCTCCCTTTCCTCCCCTACAGATCTCAATGCCCAGCCTGCCTAGGACAGGGACCAGCAGAACCAGTGGGAGGCCTGGGAGAGGTCAGTGAGCCATGATGGTGCCCATGGCAGTGCTGCCGAGGGGCAGCATCCAGGTGAGTACCCTGCTGTGTGTGTGGCACCCAGGGTTACATCTGTATATCTATAGGTGCCGGTACAGGTGATTCTGCAGTGGCCATGGCCCTACCACTGCCATGGGTGCTGAGCCTGGCCCTCCCTGGTGCACTTGTGGCTATATCTCGTCTATATCTAACATTGGTGGGGTGTGCCTTGTCACCTTCCACATGCTGTTAAGGTGGTTACAGATACCACACCATCTGTGTGGCATGATGGGTGTTAGCGGCATAAGGGATGGTGGCACCCTGGGAGTGCAGCTGGGGGTGGGCATTGTCCTGCCCGTTGGGACATGGCACAATGGGCAGCCATTCACACTATCAATGGCATGGCATGCCTTGAGGGGGGGAAGGCACAGGGTAATGCTGTCAGGAATGTGGGGATATGCACCACCCCAGTTCACCTGCTCGGGCTGGCTCTATAGGTGATGGTGACCCTGAGCAGAGAGGCGGGGGTCTGCACCACTTACATCCCTGGCCCAACAGTGTGCTGACCTGTCTGCCACACATCTACACTATGTCGCCTGCATCTGTGTCTGATGATGGGTGTCTCTGTGTGGGATGCCATGCTGAGTGCTTTCCTGTGAGGGATCACTTCAGGGATTCTGACGGTGCACACTCACCATGCACATAGGGCATTGGGCCAACATTGCCACTGCGTGTGTCATGTGTGTGCTGTCTACCACAGTGCACCTACGTACCACCATCATGCTGCCCTCTGTCTGTCAACTGTGCCATGCCATGGCCCATCATGCAGACACAAGCACTGTGTGCCATTGGACAGCTGCTAAGGGAGATGGCAACAGTGCACACAGTCCCAGATGTGCTCCCTTTACAGGTGGTTTGGCCTTGTTCTCCCTGAAGTTGGGACTGTGGATGCTGGTTGAAGCAGGTGGCAGCCATCCATCAGTGTGTTGTTGGTATACCACCGTGACCAGCTGTGTGCCTCGAATATTCACCATGGTGGCTCCAGTGCACTGCTGGTATATTCAGTGCCACAAGCAGTGCATGGCATGCCCCAGCAGCTCACTGCAGGCACACAGTACTGGCATGGGGTGGCAGACAGGGGGTTCATTGGTTGGTGGTGCATGTCAGGGACCATGTGTGATGGCACTGGGCCACAGCTGAAGCAGTGACTATCCAACACAGTGCAATCTCAGATATGGAGACCCCACTGTATATGGGCCAGACGGCCATACATTAGATGCAACAGTGCCATGCAACCAGTGACCTGCACAGGCCCTGTAGTGGGGGACATACCCATGGTTGGACTAGGGTACAGGGGACCCACCTGTACAATTGCTACAGGGGCCCACTGGGGTAGTCAATGAGGGTGGGCCAGGGTGACACAGTCATATACTTGGGCAGCATCACTGTGCTACCATGGTGCTGTGCTGGCACTGTAACAGTACCTGCAGTGGCCAATCAGCCTCAGTAAGGTAAGACATGGCTGATATGTTCAGTGAGTGTCGGGGTATATAGGCTGGCTACCTGGACATGTCCGGTTAGCCTGGTGGCCCAGTCCCACTCTGGCCACACTGTATGTAGGGTACACCAGCTACCACTGAGATGTCAGCCATGTCCAGGCTGCAGCACATCATACACCAGTGTTGTGGTGACTGGTGCACAATGTGGGTATCCGGTCAAAACCCCAACCACATGGTCAAAAACCACATGGGCAGTCTCAGAGTTTTACATAAGCTACTGCAGTTTCAGACCACCCTAGATTACATGGACCATGCACCGTGGTTTTTGCCCATGCTATTTTTTTGTGTGGGGTTGTGACATGGCACCCACAGGGTGTCCTGCGCCCTCCCATGTACACCACTGCTGCAGTCGCATGCACTATGGGTGCTGGACACAGAGCTGCCGGCTGGTCCCAGCCATGTTCAGCTGTGTTGTGTGCGTGTGCCTGTGCCCTGTCCCAGCTACGACCCAGGGAGGAACTTGGATATCTATGTCCTGCACACCAGGGTTGGCCAGGGTGCTGGATGCCTGGCAAGTGGTGAAGCAGCATTTCCTGCATCAGCATTATTCCTGTAAGTCTCTTACTTGTGATTCTGAGTTTTTGAATAAAATATAATTTGTACTTGTTATGAGGTTTGGCTGAGGTTATGTTTGCTCCCTGAGAGTGCTGCAGACTTTTGAACCTCACTGGATGCCTGGTCAGAGGTCGGGGGGTATGTGGGTGGCCCTCCTTGCTACTTGGGACATGACACTGCTCACCAGACTCTGGTGTGGTGCTTCTGATGCCCGTGCCACAGACATACCTATGCCATGCCCACTGATGGTGTGTGTCCATGCCATGGCCAGGCCTGTTCTGGTGCCGCATGGCACAGCCACTGCTTGTGCACCCCTGAAGTGTATGGGTCCACAGTGCCCTCCATGGTATGCCACACCCGATCCATTGTGAATACCAGCCACCTGTCATGCCTGTGTGGCATGACGGTGCATGTGCTGGCTAGATTTACTGTGGCTGTATATGATATGCAAGGCATGCATGCCCTGTCTTATGTGCAAACTGGCTGATTTAATTTTTTTTCTGTCCATAGGTGTTCAGAGGAGTCCCAGCCATTGTTGTCAGCTGCAGACCTTCAAGGTGGGGAATGACCTGCTGTTGCTAGCTGGTATGGCAGCAGTGCCTAATTCTAGGTGGCTAGAAGAAATTGCTGAGGCTGTCCAGGAGCTGGAAGCAGCCTGGCATCAACATAATAATAATAATAAAATGTATTTAATTAAGCGCCTTTCAGTGTTTCAAAGTACTGTACAATATTAATACGAACAAAACACATATACAAATACATATAATATAAAATCATGATAAAACAGGAAATGCCTTTCCCCAAAAAAAGTCTTTAGTACCTGCTTAAAACTCCCCACCGTCCTGCACTCACGGAGCTGATGGGGCAGAGAATTCCAGCGGGTAGTTGCCACAAATCCAAAGGCATGTGCGCCAGATGACTTTAAGTTAACCCTCGGAACTCCAGCAACCCCTCGTCAGCCGAGCATAGCTGTTGCAAAGGGGTGTAAGGAACCAGGAGCTCTTTCAAGTAATCGGGACCCAATACATGTAGGGCTTTGTAGGTCAGTAGACCTACTTTAAAGGTGATCCACCACTGTATTGGTAGCCAGTGCAGAGCGAACATCAAGCACTGTGTCCAGCACCACCCCCTCCACCACCAGCACCATGAACATGTCTGCGACACAAGAATTCACATTGTGTTGCCACCCCACTTGGACTATATTCATCCCATGTTTCCACCACACCCCCGTTTACCTTCTCCTTTTACCTTTCCTGTTTTTATGGCCTGTTGCCTTTTCTTCCATATTCTGTTTATCCTTCTGTGGCCAGGACAGGCTGGGCTCCCCTCAGCTCTGCCCTGCTGATCCCCACTGTCAAGGACTTACCCAAGGGCTGGAATACCCCCATGGATTTCTGCCCATGGCAGGGTGAGAAGGGGGGGACAGCTGTTCCCCTCCCAAAGCACAAATCCAATCTTTGGCCTCCAGGTTCTGGTGATGTGGTGGGTGAGACATTGGTAGATAGGTATCATATGTGCCTGTCCTGCCACCGGCTTCCTCCATTTTCTCCCTGTCCCCACACTGGGGCACGCTCATCAATGTGCTAATGTGAAGACACGTGCATGCTGTGGAGTCTGGCAGCATCACCCTTCGTCTGCTGCTCTCATCCTGCACTATCACCAGGCCTCCACCTGGTGGCAGTGAATCGGCAGAGCATGAAATTCTCCCTCCCTGGGAGAGGAGAGCAGTCCTCCAGACACTCGATCCTCTCCTTCCCCAGCCAACCCGTAGCAACCCATGCTGGTTTCTGAACATGGGTCACCAGTGTGGAGTGAGGTATGGTGTCCAGTGCCTCAACCCTCAGTGCCACCGGCTGGGCTTAGCCTGTTGTTTTTTGATAAAATTAAAGTTCATTTTTTGATACTAAAGCAGCTGTGTTTAGTATCTGTCTCTGGTGCCCTTCTTGTCCACCCACAGTGGCATGCAGCTCCATACCTGGTGCTCTGGACAAGGCTGTGCCACTGCATACCCCCTTTGTGGGCTGCTCTATTGTTAGTGATCTATGCAGCACTGCAGTGCACTCACCTGTCATTTGCGCAGTGTGCAGTCCACTCTGTGTTCAGAAGGCATAGTGCTGGGGCTATGCTCTCTGAATATAGCAGGCTGTTGGATGGGTACAAATCACAACATATCACAAACATTGTGCCTAAGTGCGCTTTTGAATATCTGGCACCTGGTGTCTGTGAGGAACTGCAGTGTAGCCACATGTTCTTCAAACAGCCTTACCCTTGAAACACCCCATGTGCTCTCTATCAAGGGGAGTCAATCATTTGTTAATTGTAATCCCATATGGAATAGATTGCCTGTTACATTAAGATTGTTGCCTGGCATGCTACCATCAACCAAACAGTTAAAGGAACACTTTGTGTCAAATGACATTTGATGCCAGTGTTGTTAAAAGTTTTCTTAACCTTTATGTGACTGCAGAAACAGTTGGGGTCTGGCAGAGGTTGTGTGAAACTGCTTTTGCTGAGCAGTTGGGGAAAGGACTTTAGTTGCTGGATAAGCTTTAAATTCTTATCAGTCTGTGGACTTTAGGGCAGGAGTGCTGACTTGTTTAATAAGTGTTGTGTGGTGTGGGGATCCATAGTGGAAGCTGGATATTCATTTATCTTTTCTACAGGTATTGTAAGCAGCTTTCTGGAAGTTTCTGTCCTTCTCAGCCAGGATCAATTTACAGCTCATTGGGGCTTAAATACCAGGGCTTATCACATAGCAGTACTGCAGAAACAGTTGGGGTCTGGCAGAGGTCATGTGAACCTGCTTTTGCTGAGCAGTTGGGGAAAGGATTTTAGTTGCTGGATAAGCTTTAAATTCTTATCAGTCTGTGGACTTTAGGGCAGGAGTGCTGACTTGTTTAATACAGTGTTTGTGTGGGACCCTCCTCCGGAGGAGGTTGCAGTGCTTGGAGGTGCAGTGAGGGGCAGACACAGGGCTGATACACTCTTGTGAGAGTCGGGTGTGGGCCCTAATCCCTCCCTTTCCAGAGCACAGCTCATTTATAGGGGAACACCTGCCCTGCAATTGGTGGAAGAGGCTTCAGGTGCAGCTCATGTACTTCCATCCAATAATGCAGCCACGGGGCAGGGAAAAAGCATAGGCAGGTCTCAAATAGGAGTGCAGCATCCACAATGAATTGCTGATTAGTGTGATAGTTGGATACCGTGGAGGGCCATCAACTGGAATATATCAGGTAAACGTTCTGTTAGAGGCTGGGCTAGGATTAGTTAATTCTTAAATCTTCTTGCTGTGGACAGAGGTAGCAGTGGAAGTTTGAAGATGTGGTGAGGTTCTGAAGAGCTAACTTATCTTTGCCATAAGTTTTTGTAAATTTTGCTGTTGTGTTTTAAATTTGGCCTAACTCCTTAAAATCTTTCTGAGGAAGCTCTCCCACCCACCCCTTGTATTAGCCTTTCTTAAATATGGAAGAGCCGCTGGGGGTTGGGTTTAAAGGCTGGGAGGGAGGAGCTTAGGGAGTTGTAAGCTTCCCCTATAAGCTAATCCTTAAGGCTAATAGTCAGGTGGGGAAAAGTTCAGCCACTCAAGCGTTGCAAGTTTAAAAGTTTGCATGCTGTATGGAGGGGATCGCCTAGGTATAGGTACTGGTAGCTTGAGAAACTGTAGAGCCACTGAGTTGGTAATTTGGCCTAGAAAAGACTGCTGTGATGATGGGGAAGGGACCGCATATCACTAGAGCAGGTATCTTTGGGCGGGTGGTTGGTGCACAGGGTTTGTTGCAGCCATGATACTGGACTGGGCTTGGAAGTTTGGGGGATGCCCAGTGTGCTACCAGCTGGCACAGCTTGAGGAGGTAGAGGGGATCTGAAGGCAGCTGGGGGTGCTGGGGGGTGAGGATTGGAGAGTTAGGCAGCAAGCGGTCACCTACATGGAAGCACTAGGTGCTGGGGCCTCCCAAGCTGGGGGAGGAGTGAAGAGATGTGCTCACACTAGGAGAGGAGGGAAGGGGAGTTCACAAGGGCTCTAGGGGACCCTGGCAGGTGGGGTCCAAAAGGTGGAAATTTCCATAGCAGTAGGCAAGAGTCTGGGGGTGTCCAAAGGAAACCGAGACGGGCAGTAGGGATGGGGGGGTAGGGGATGAGCTAAGGCTCACAAATTGTTTTAACTCTCTACGCCCATTGGTAGAAGAGGGGTGTGTAGGGGAGGAGGAGGAGAATGATGATGATGATGCTGCTGGTGAAGCTGGGGCAGGGACAGATAGAAAAGGTGAAGGGAGCAAGAGGCAAGGGCGCAATAGAGGAGGTCCCGGACAGGATGGGGGAAGAGAGGTAGGAGGGGAGAGGAAAAGGAGGATCAGGGGAAAAGGGAGGAGGCTGATGTATGGAACAGGGGAGCACAACAAGCAGGAAGGCGCAGGACGTAAATGGGATGATAGTGAGCAGAAAGCCAAGTAGGCAAATGGATAGGATGGATGAATTAGTAAGGAGTGGGGAAGAGATGCAGAGAAATATACTCGAGTAGGGGGGATAAAGAAGACCAGGACACGGGTAGAGGAGGTGACCAGGGACAATAGTGAAGGGACTACCTTCAACAACCAGATTGTGGGAGGTGTGAGGAGCCGGTTGAGGAGAGAATCCAGATGAAGGGATGAGGAGGGACATGGAAGGAGGGGTGAACAGGGAGGCAAGGGGGAGGTTAGAGTACTGCTATTGGGGGACTCCATGATCAGAGGCATCCAGTGGGAGGGGCAGGAGGAGGGTAAAACCTGTCTGATCAGAACCAAATGCCACCCAGGCCTGATGGTGCACAAAGCCAAGCATGAGTTGTATTCACTGGCAAGGGAAAGCAGGGGGACCACGGACATTCAAGTGCACTTGGGGATAAACGACAAATGGTAATAGTGAACTAGAAATTCAGGCAAGGTTCTGGTAGTTGGCCAGGGTATGCCTTTACATAGGCTGTAAGATCTCCTTTTTGGAAATCCTGCCGGTGCCAAGGGCTAGTGGGGGAAAACAAGATGAAGATTAGGGAGATAAATCAGTGGCTTAGGGAGTGGTGTGGAGAATTGGGGTATGGCCTGGTGGGGGACTGGGGGGAGACCTGGGAGGATAAGGGGCTGTACGCTAGGGACAGGCTCTACCTTAATTTGGAGGAGAAGGAAATACTTAAGCTCAAACTAGCTTGGTTCATCAGGGAAAGGTGGGGTTAAAACTTGTGAAGGGGGGAGGGATCAAAAAAGGGGCAGTGCCAGCAGGTACGATTAATGAGGGACATGGTCTCCACTCCTCTAGGGGGCTAGGGAGATATGGAAATGGGTCACCATCTAGGGTGCAGGAGCTGAGAAATGGGAGCTCAAGGGGAAGAAAGGAGAGGAGGGAAAAGGCGGAGAGTGGTCCTGATAAATGCCAGGAGCAGGAAATCAAATGCCTGAGCACCAGGCGATGCTAGTTGAGGGGGAGGTAGATGTGACAGCAGTCACTGAGACCTGGGCCACTCAAGGGACGGAGTGGGACCTAAATCTGGAGGGCTACACTATGTTCAGAAAAGATAGGGGGGAGGGAAGGGGGGTGGTGTAGCACTGTTAGTCAGAAATGGCATGGGTATTGGAGGGGTAGAGGAGGCAGAGGGAAACGTGGAGACTATTTGGGTCACCTTGCTGACGAAGGGGGGGTAAGAGAATAAAGATCAGAGTGGTATACAGACCACCACACTGGCAGAGGTCCTGGAAGAAAGTTTGGTGGCAAATCTCGAGGGACTCTGTAGATTGGGAAAGGGAAGGGTAGCGGTAATGGGGGACTATAACGTCACCAGTGGCTAGAGAGCAGAGGCTGCTGGATGTCTTCCAGGATGCATTTCTGACACAACAGGTGGGTGAGCCAACTAGAGGGGCCCGGACACTGGATGTCGTCCTGACGGACAGTGATCAGATTAGGGGCCTAGAGATGAGAGACCTGTTGGTGGGGAGTGATCACACCACAGTCTGGTTCTTCCTGGACCTGTGAGGGAGGAAAGCCGAACAAGGATGGTAGTAGCCGACTTTAGGGGGTGCAGACTTCAGGGAGATGGGAAGGATCCTTAAAGATCATCTGGACAGGATAAGGCTGGATATGAATGCTGACAGCAGGTGGGGGATCATTAGGAGGGGAATACAGGAGGTTACCAGATCCTGCGCAAGGGAAAGACGTAAGCTCAGTAAGACCAGAAAACCCTGCTGGTGGACCGAGGAGGTACAGGAGGTGGTGAGGGAAAAGAAGGCGGCCTATAGGTGCTTCAAATGCTCAAGGAGTGAAAGGGATCAGGAGGAATATGAGCTGACAGCCAAGAGAGTCACCAGGGTGGTGAGAGCAGCTAAGGCAAAAAAGCAGCCGTTGGCCAGTGGGATCCGGAGGGGGGACAAGGGGTTCTTTAGATACATGGAGGAAAAAAGGAAAGTAAGGGGGCAGATCAGCAAGATAAGGATAGGGGATGGTTGGGCACAGGAGGCGGGGGAACAGGCAGAAGTCCTAAATAAGTACTTTCTCTCAGTTTTTACAAGGGGGGATGGAGGGGCTATGTCTTGCGAGGGGAGCAGGGGCAAACCGGGCAAGGGTAGGACTGTAGAGACCAGGGGCCCTGGTGGGTCTGGGGAAAGGGAGTGGCTACCACAGACAGGTGGGGGTCCAGCAGTGCAGGATGAAAAGGGGGAGGACATGGAGGCTGAAATCCCAGTAGAGAGAGTAAGGGAAGTCCTCAGGTCCCTTCAGATGGAAGAAGCACCTGGGCCAGATGAGATACATCCCAGGGTGCTGAGGGAACTGGCGGATGTCCTGGAAGTCCCTCTAATGGAGCTTTTCAACATCTCTCTGTGGACTGGGTTTGTGCTCCAAGACTGGAGGGTGGCCCATGTCATGCCAATCCACAAGGGGGGATCAAGAGAGGAGGTGGGAAATTACAGGTCCGTTAGCCTGACATTGATGGTCGGCAAGGTGATGGATGATATTGTCAAGGAAAGGTTGGGGGGGTTACTGGAGCAAACTGGGTACTTGGATTATAGGCAGCATGGCTTTGTCATGGGAAGATCGTGCCAGACAAACCTTGCTGAGTTCTATGACTGGGTGATGAGGGCCCTGGACCAGGGTAGGCCAGTGAACGTCCTCTTTCTGGACTTTAGCAAGGCGTTTGAATCAGTACCCCACAGTGGCCTGCTGGCTAAGCTGAAGGAAATGGGGGTAGGGAGACAGTTGTTAAGATGGATAGGAAATTGGCTGTCTGAGCATATTCAGAAGGTGGTGGTTGAAGGGTTAGCCTCATCCCCAAGGTGGGTTATTAGTGGGGTTCCCCAGGGGTCAGTGCTGGGGCCACTCCTGTTCAACGCCGATATCTCGGATATCAGGAGGGGGATCAGGAGTGAGATGAGTCTCTTTGCAGACGACTCAAAGCTGGGTGCAGTGGTGGATGGGGAGGAGGGAAGGGGAGGGTGGCCTTGCAGGAGGACCTGGAGGCTCTGGAAAGGTGGTCGGGAAAATGGAAACTAAAATTCAATGTGGGGAAGTGCAAGGTTCTGCACCTGGGAGTCAGAAATCCAGGCCAGGGTTATACCCTGGAGGAGACATGATTCAAGTCATGGAGGGTGAGAGGGACCTGGGGGTAGTGGTAGATATCAAAATGAACAACTCAGAGACCTGTAGGAGGGCAGCGGCAAGGGCAAATAGGGATGCTGGGATGCATCGCCAGGGGGATTGCCTCCAGAAAGGCAGAAGTGATTCTTCCACTGTACAACTGCTTGGTTAGGCCACACCTTGAGTATTGTGTACAGTTTTAGAGACCACATTTAAAGAGGGACATCACACTCCTAGACAGGGTCCAAAGGACGGCAACTAAAATGATCTGGGGCCTGGGGGAGAGGACCTATGAGGAGAGGCTCAAGGAGCTCAACATGTACACCCTGGAGGAGAGGAGGGATGGGGGGGGACATGATAGAGGTCTTTAAGTACATGAAAGGGAACAATAATGGAGGCGCAGTCAGGTTGCTCCAAAGGAAGGAGGGTGGGGCAACAAGAGGTCATGGGTGTAAGCTGGAAGGGGGCAGACTCAGAGGGGAGAGAAGGAGATGTTATTTCACTGAAAGGGTGGTGGAGCCATGGAATGCACTTCCCAGGGAGCTGGTAGAGGTGGAGACTGTGGATGGGTTTAAGAAGGGATGGGACAAGTACAGGGGGAGGGTAAATCTAACCAGGCCCAATACAGGTGGAACATCTGGGACTGGGGACAGTATAACCCAAGGGGGAGGGGGGGACACCAAAATCGACCTTCAGTGCGGGTGCTGAAAATCGAGCAGACTCGAGAGACCATTAGGCCTAGTCTGCTGGCATTTTAGTATGTAATATGTAGTTGAAATTGTTATTGTCAGTATGAGATTTTAACACTGTAACTGTGTTATGTTTACTATTTATTATAGCAATAATACCATAGTGGTCTGGGTTTATGAGGTAATAACTGGACTGAGGTAATAAACACTGAGGCCGAAAGTCGAGATGTTTATTAACCCTCTCCTTGGTCTGGTTATTACTGAGGAAACCCAGACCACTATAGGTATTATCGTTATTATACTCGAAAAGAAAAAAAAATAATTAAACTGCCAAATCCTCATGCTATAGCACATCTGTGAGAAAGCAGGAACTTTTTCTCACAGAAGTGCTATAGCATTCCTAGACATCTCTGATTGGCTGCTGCATGTTGAATCGGCAGGGCAAACTGGGCTTGCTCTCTGATTGGCTAAGTACACACACAGCAGCCAATCAGAATGTAAAGCCGCTGTCCCATTATTGTTCTTAGCAAATCAGAATACAGAGCCACTGTTCCATTATTCAGTTTACTACCCTGTTATCACAGATTGTAACACGGCTCTCAGTCGGGCGGCGGAAAGGAGCGCGACGATTGGCCCAATGGCCACAGCTGACTGAAACCGAGCGGGTATTAAGCCACACATAACGCCCGCTCGGTCAGTACCAGCTGTGGCCATGGAGGCACCCGAGGGTAGAAGCCCGCTGGGGCAGTACCCAGAGTGGCCAGGAGGCAGAGGGTGCAGCACTGAGCAAGGAGGAGACACGCCAGAGATGCCATCGGAGCACGTGCTCCCCCGCCCGCAGCTAACCAGGGAGGCTGTCCCTGCACGCCTGTCGCCCCTAACAACCCAGCAGATCACAGCACCTCCCGCCCCCAGATGCACAGCGGCGTCCTCAGGAGCCTGCAGTACACGCGCCTCCTCAGTGACTATGGCAACCCCCCGCCGCAGAGCGCCCGTGTGCGCGACAGCAGAGGGCCGACCGCTGAAACGGGGCTGCCCACCGGAGGTGATGCCGGAAGCGCGCGGGGGAGCAGCGGCAGAGACGGACAGCGGTACGAGCTGGTAGCAGCACCCGGTAGAGGGGAGCAGTGATCGAGGCATGAAATTCCGGACTGCAGGGAGGCAGTCAACGGATCAGGCAGCCAGCACCGCGGTCGGAGCACCGCAATCCTGCAGGAGTGAACAGGTAAAGCCTCTGTTGTCTGCCTGTAACCAAACAACAGGAGGTGCCTGCCCGTTATGTGGAAAGGGGTGCCGCCGGAGCATACAGCTCGCGCAGGTGAGCGCTGAACCGATCCTGGCTGCCGGAGGTGATGTCGGGAATATAGGCTCGCCGTCACCGGCGACGAGTTTATGTTAAAGCTCATTAATCACCTTCAGCTTGGCCTTACCGGTGATAATGCCCGCTGGGCGCCGGCTGTGCCTCGCACGAGCCCCCAGCGGCCATTAATCCACTGGTAGAGCCCTCAGCTGGCGGTGATTAATGCTTACATAACTACCAGACAGTAACCCTACATTCTGATTGGTTTAGAGGGCTCTATTGCATTGTAATATTATTTTTATGTATACTGAACACCTATTGTTCCATAAGGTCAGGGAGCACTGCCTGCTGCATGATAGTTCATTTTAATCACAACAGAAGGGATATTTAAACAACTGATGGACAAAAACAACTGAGAACAGAGAACAGCAAGAGGAAGGAGCTGCTGTTATAACTATACTTCTCTACTGGGACTAAAGAACAAGACCTCTACTACTGGGACCTTTAATTTAGGGTAAAAAAAAAGGAGTTAGTGTGTTTGTCTGAGTTGGCTGAAGTGCATTGTTATCTTTGCAGTTATCTAAGTGTTTGTCTGAATTAGCTGAAGAGAATTATTATCTGTGCAATTAACTAGGTGTAGAGAGAGCGCTGTAAATTAGGGGGAGTGGCTTAGCTAGTAGGAAGCCAGGTGTTTTAGATATAAAAACTGCTCTAGATAGCTTCTGGCAGAAAACAGCAAGAGGAAGGAGCTTCTGTTATAACTATGCCTCTATACTGGGACTATATTGCCCTCCTTCCCTCCCATGCACCCCCCCCTTAGCTAGTTCTACTTTTATAGGATTTGACTGACAGCAGGAACTTCCTGTTTGGGAGCAGGAAATGAGTGATCACAGAGCCACAAAAGACTCACCATCCTAGAAGGAAAAGAGTAGCCCCCCAGCTGCTGGAGGTCTGACTCTGAGCAAGTAAGGAGACTACTGAGGAATATAGGAACGTCTTGTCTTAGAACAGGAAGATCAGGAGCTTAAAGGGCACAGAGGCAGTAAGTAAGAAGGAAGGAAAAAAAAATAAACAGAGGAAAGAGTAAGTATTCAAAATAACAGTTAAGGGGCCAGAAATAAGACATGATGAGAGTGGAGCAGTGCAGTGGCTGTGGAGCAGCAGTCTTCTGGGAGACGTTCTGGAGGATGCAGTGTTGTCCCATCTGCAGGCACCTCTCTGGGCTGAGGGAGGAAGTTGCTCATCTCCAGGCTGAGTTGGCCAGGATTTGGGGGACCTCCTCTCCCACCCAGGGACCACCAGAGCCACTGCTGTTGTCTCAGAGGTTGCCAAGAAAGAGGAGTGGTTGGACCACAGTGGGCTCAGGGAGGGTGAGAGTGGTGGAACAGAGGTGCATCCTTCCAGTTGTACCTCTCCATAATTCATATGCCATTCTGGCAAAGTGTGGTTCCTCTGTGGAGGCACTCGCAGTGGAGACCAAGGCAGATGCTGGGAACCTCCACAAAGGAGACCCACAGGAAGGTGGCATGGGACCCCACAGGGAAGAAAACAACTCCTGGTGGGGGACTCCATTGTTGGGGGGGTAGAACTGGGGGAGGAAGGGGAGAGGGAAGTAAGGTGCCTGCCTGGCGCCATGGCTTGGAGGGACAGGGAGCGAATGCTCAGGATCACGGGAGCAGCTGCACAGGGGAGGGAGCTGGATGTCATTGTCCACCTAGGGACAAATGACCGGGCTGGGAAAGGGATCAGAGCAGTGCAGGAAGAGTTTGTGGAGTTGGGGAGGGGCCTTAGACCAGTAGCATGCACAGTAACCTTCTTGGAGGTGCTGCCTGTCTATGGCGTGGGTGAGGCTAGGGTGCTCCACAACATGGGATTTAATCAGTGGTTGAAAAACTGGTGCAGAGCTCAGGAGTTTGGCTTCATTGGGGACTGGGGGTCCACCTGGGGTGATGCAGACCTATACTGGTGCGATGGTCTGCATCTGTCCAGGAGGAGAACTGGGATCCTAGATGATTGGTTTAAATGCTTCATTGGCAAGCATTTAAACTAGCCAAGGGGGGAGGCACTGGAAAGGAGCAGAGAAATCCTAGCCCCCCCCCAAAAAAATCAGGGTAGTAAGCGAGGTAAACACCAAGATAGAGACATCGATAGGGAGAAGGGCAGGGGTAAATGGAGAAAATGACAAATGCAATAAGGGTAGAAAAAGGGCAAAATGGGGTAAGGCCATCAAGAAATGGAGGGTAATGAGTACCAATGCCCATAGTCTGGGCAACAAGCTCCCTGAACTGGTGGCCTTGATGGAAGAGGAATGCCTTGATATCGTGGCAGTCACAGAAACATGGTACACAGGGAACCATGACTGGAATGTTAACATATCAGGGTACACAGCCTACAGGAGAGACAGGCAAGGTAGAAAAGGGGTAGGAGTAGCTCTCTATGTAAGGGAAGGGATAAAAGCAATGGAACAAAAGAGTAAACAGGGAGGAGAGGAGGCACTGTGGGTCACCTTAAAGACTGGAAATGGCACCACAATCCACACAGGGGTTGTATGCAGACTCCGATCTCCGGGGGAGGGAATGGACAAGGATATGATAGAAGGCATCCTTAGGATGGCAGAGAAAGGGGAGATACTGTTGATGGGGGACCTGAATATGCCATATGTTAACTGGAGCACCTTTGCTGCAGCCACATCCAAGAGCCGGGCCATTCTCAATGCTCTACAGGGGGCATGCCTCAGACAGCTAGTTTTGGAACCCACTCAGGAGGGAGCAATCTTAGACCTCATACTCTCAAATGGGGACAGTGAGAGGATCTCAGATCTAGAAGTGCGTAGCCATCTGGGAACAAGTGACCACCAAACAGTGTAGTTCATGATAAACTAAGCTGCAGAGTCAAGCCTTACAAAAGTGAGGGTACTGGACTTCAGGAGGGCTGAGTTTGGCAAGATGGGAGAGTGCCTTAGAAAGGCACTAGCAAACAGGCAAGAAGGAGAGGTGGAGCAACAATGGGGACACATCAAAACTGCCATTACAGAGGCAACACGCCTTTGTGTGAAGCAAATAAACAAATCAAAACAAAAGAAAAACCACTATGGTTCTCAAAAGAGGTGGCGGGGAAGGTTAGGGAGAAAAATATAGCATTTAGGAAGTATAAGGAAACACAGAAGGAGCAGGACAGAGAACTGTACCAGTTAAAGCAGAAGGAAGCAAAAAGGCAGTCAGAATAGCAAAGGCCCAAACTGAGGAAAAGATAGCCAACTCGTTAAGAAGGGATAAAACCTTTATAGGTACATTAGGGAGCGAAAGACAAAGGAGTGGGATAGAAGCGAGGCTGAATAGAATGGACGGTGGGTGGGCAGAGACGGTCAGTGAAAAAGCAGGGATACTGAATGAATACTTCTGCTCAGTATTCACAAAAGAGGAGGGGAAGGTACCTAATCCAATTAACAAAAGAACTCTGGATAGGGGGTTGATCCCAGTCCTTTCACAGAAGAAAGGGTTCTGAAAGAACTCCTAAAACTGAAGGTGGACAAAGCAATGGGGCCTGATGGGATTTACCGCAGAATTCTAAAAGAATTAAGTGGAGAACTAGTGACACCCCTGACTACCCTTTTTAACAAATCATGAAAGAATGGTGTGATACCTAAGGACTGGAGGAGGGCAGATGTGATTCCCTTTCACAAAAGTGGGAGCAAGACAGAGGCAGGAAACTACAGACCTGTCAGTTTGACCTCTGTGGTAGGGAAAGTGATGGAATCACTTCTGAAGGAAAGAACTGTTGAGTACCTAGAGGCCAGTGGGGCACAGGGCCCAAGGCAGCATGGGTTCACAGCGGGAAGGTCATGTCAGACAAATCTAATTGATTTCTTTGACTGGGTGACCAAAGTAGTAGACCAGGAGGGCTGTGGACATGGCCTACCTAGACTTTAGCAAGGCATTTGACACAGTCCCACACAAAAGATTAATAAACCATTAGCCAGCCTGAGAGTGGGTCCCAGGGTGGTAGCCTGGGTAAAACATTGGCTGGACAACAGGACACAGAAGGTAATAGTAAGCGAGTCCACTCTGAAGAAAGGAGTTACTAATGGGCACCGCAGGGTTTGGTACTGGGTCTGGTCCTTTTTAATGTCTTTATAAGTGACATTGCAGAGGGACTGGAAGGAAAAGTATGCCTCTTTGCAGATGACACAAAGATCTGCAACAGGGTTGATACACAAGGAGGCATAGAAAGGATGAGAAGGGACTTGGCAAGGTTGGAGGAATAGTCAGAAGTACGGCAGCTTGGATTCATTGAAAAGAAATGCAAAATAATGCACCTGGGAAACAAGAACCCAGGGAAAGAGTACACAATTGGGAGAGGGGGAGGTAGTAACAATAACAAAAATGGAAAGGGACCTGGGGGTAATACTATCAGATGACCTTAAAGTTGGCAAGCAATGTGAGAAGGCAGTAGGGAGGGCTGGGGGAATACTGGGATGTATAGGCAGAGGCATCACAAGCAGAAAACAGGAAGTTGTTATCTCTCTATACAGACAGTTGGTGAGATCCCATCTGGAGTGCTGCGTCCAGTTCTGAAGACCCCATCTCCACAAGGACATAGGATGGAGGCAGTCCAGAGGAGGGCAATTAAAATGGTGCAGGGTCTGCAAGAGAAGCCATACGAGGAGAGACTACAGGAGCTTAATATGTATACCCTTGAGGAAAGAGGGGAGAGTGGGGACATGATAAAAGCTTTTAAGTACCTCAGTGGAATCAACGAAGTCCAAGAGGGTAGCATCTTTCAGAAAAAAAGACGTGCAAAAACAAGGGGACACAATTGGAAGATAGAGGGGGGATGGCTCAGGGGTAATGAGAGGAAGTATTTTTTCACAGAGAGGCTGGTGGCGCATGGGACAGCCTTCCTGAGGAGGTTGTGTTGTCTAAAACTGGGGGAGAATTCAAGAATGCATGGGACAGATATAAGGCAATTCTTGTGGGGGTAGGAAGCAATAGGCTGTTGGTTAACTAGGATCTGCAGCTTACCCAGTAGGTAGGGAAATGGGCAGACGAGGTGGGCCAAGCGGTCCTCATCTGCTGTCAAAGTCTATGTTTCTGTGAGAATACTTATGAAGACCTGGTCCAAGCCATATTAAAAGGAGTGCTCCTTTTATTATTTCAAATGTAAAAAAAGTACTAAAGCAGACTCAGATTGTGGAAAGAAGGGTATCATACAAGTCAGGAAGTAAGTGGCAATCTAAAATAGCATAAAAAAGTATAGGTCAAAAATTTTACCGGATTCATGCACTGCTGTTATCTGGGATACTCTTGGAAATTAACCTAGGCTCAATTGGAGCTATCCCAATAAACATAAACTTGAACTTAAACTAAAAGAGTTAGACTGCAGTCAGCTGTGGTGGTGGTGTGCAGAGGGGTTTCACCCGCTGGGGGTGGGGGTGGCTGGGGTTAAGCACCAGATCACCAGTGATATAACTGTGTGGGCATAATGGCAGTGCAGACTGGGGGGGACCACTGGACCACCATGTAGGTCCCATATTGGGTTAGAAATGGGCAAAGGGAGGAGGAGCCACTTGATTAGGCAAAAAAAGGGGTAAACAGGATGCCCTCTTCCTTTTTTTTTTTTGGTTCTTTTTGCCCAAATCTAGCACCATCCGCACTATCCTCAGTGCCCCACCCCCACCACTCACCACCCCACTAGGGTACACTCTGGATTACCCCCTAGAGCAGGGCCATGGGAGGAGGACCCCAACACCCGATGGACGATGGGATATGACCCTGGGATGCTTCTGCCCTGAGATTACGCCCTGGCTTACCCCCAGTTCAGGACCTCTGGGAGGGGGCCATTCCCCTCTATGGGAGACTGGATACGTCCCGATGGTGCTGTGGGTGGTGGAATGGGAGTGGGTATATGGAGCAGCCATCATCCTGCTAGCCCGAGATTTTCTTTGGAGACTCCCCCAGGAGGCAGGACGTGTAATGACGTGAACGTCGATGTCTGTCCCTGCCTCCAACTATGCTGGCACTGGACACTGAAGCACCTCTGACCTCCACCAGAGGTCACTCTATGTGTTGGACAGTGATTAAGCTGGAAATGTTTAGGTGCTGGACTCTCACATCTAGATTTCTAGGTGGTGGAACTGTCATTTTTAGGTGGTGGAGCTCTCCTGTAGTAATCAATGGAGAAAAATGACAGAGGTGGTGGAACTGTCATGCAATTTTTTAAGAGCTCGTGGAACTGAGTTCCTGCCCAGTTTAACCACTGGTGCTGGACACTCGACCCCGCCTCCCCCAGAGGAGGACAGCAGTCGCCAGGATGCTCAACCCTCCTCCCCCGGCTGTCCCTCCAACTCCTGAGTCCATTCCGGAAATTGGGTCATCGGCGTTGCATGTGGAAGCCCAACTGCTGCCCTCTTCTTGAAAGAAGAAGAAAATGTCTTGGTCTTGGGGTATGCCCCTGTCGGCAATCACTGCAATCCCAAATAAGAAATGGAGCTCACACCACTCAGTATTATGTCTTACGGATAACAGGTTCACACTCAGTGCTGAAGATAACAGCATGGCCCCTTCAAAGTGATCCTTGGGTATGGTATTTTTTAACTAAATACAATTAGTGAAAATTCAAGATTTTACCATTAAGACAAGATGCTGAAAAAAAGGTGTAACCTCCCTATAAATGGGGGTTCCCAAAAAGTCTTCCTTGAGCTTGCCTAAATGCTCACTGCTAGGCTGGTGTCCTGCATTTTAGCAGTTTAAATGTGATTACCAGAGCCTGTATGGCCTCTGTGTACTGTCTCTTTAAGAGCTGCCTGATTGTAGCCTAAGTAATCTGAGAGGGCGCTCTGTTGAAAGGTGTAACTATTTACTGAAAATCATTTAGAGTGATAATGATAATGTAGTTTGTCTAACCTGCTTTCTTTGTAGCAAGGACTGTTTTGTTTGTCTCCACTATCTTGGTCCCGGACTGCAAATTGGACCAAACAGTACTGGTGGGACCTAAAATGTAGCCCGGACTACAGGAGCTGTCTGAATTCAAAATCTGTAGGAACTTTAGTTTGGAGCTTTTTTGCGCCTTTTTTGCAACTGAAGGGGGAGCTCTTGCTTTGACTGACAGCCAAATTAGCCAACCAAATCTTTTGGATCTTGGGGAAGTTTTCAGTTAGTTCTGAGCTGGGAAGTGAAATGAGAGACGCTGAAGTGATTCTGAGCAGCAATCCTGAGTGGATTTGCATGGGAGAACTGTGAAAAGGCTAAGTTTTTGGCTTACATGTCTGCCTGCTGCTCCTGAGAGGGAGAGAAGAGAATTATTGTGGACTAAATCCAAGTTTGTGGGACTAAAGTAAGCTACTGAAGTGGGCCAGGCTGAACTTGAAGAAGGCCGAAGATTTTGCTGAATGCGATTGGTCTGTCAGGAGTTCCAGCTACCCCTAAGCTCCCGGTGTGTGCAGAGACTTTGCGATTGTGACCGGGAAGCGCTTTGCCTGGTACAGTAGAATTCCCGTACATGTAAATGTACTATGAGCTGCTAGTGGGTTGTGAGTTAGTTCCCCACTGTGTGAACTATGTTGTGCTTGCTGGAAGCTGTATCCAGCCCAAAACGGACTGCATCTGAATTTGTCTCCATGAGGTCTGGGCCTTGCCAGACTGACCCAGGCAGACTACCTACTGCACAGAGAAGCCATAGACGAGAGACCTGCCTGGGGATCATCCCCCTGCTCCACGCTTTAACAGGAATGATGCCTCTGTGACTCCTGTAGGCCCTGCTTCTTCTGGCATTCTAGATCAACCACCTGCAGTCTCGATTTTCGTCCGGCCTGTGTCCGGTCTTGGGTATCATGGGTAAATACCAGGGTAGCTGCCTGCAACAACAGCTTAATCTGAGTGTGTCATCTGATTGTCTTGTTGTTTAGTTTCCTTTATGAACTGAGCCCTCTGGCTCCGGATTACAATTATTGTGTACTGTGCATGTTGTGTTTTCCACCACAGGGCCCCAACCAGCTGCAATCCCGGGCAACGGTCCTGGCTAGCCTATCTGTTCTCCACCTGGGTACCCAGAGGTGGACTGTGTGGGGGACTCAAAGTGCATGCATAACTGCTTGATTGATATAACCTTTAAGCTAATTAACCTGATTTTGTCCTTCCCTTGTTCAAGTCCCCTGAATAAATCAGATCTAACTTTTTCTGCATGTAATCTGACTGTGGTTCCAGTTTGTGCTCAAAGTACTGTACTGTTGCTATTTACTGTGCAGAACCTTGTTTTACGGGAGTCCCCAGGGTCGAGCTAGAGGAACCAGCCCTGGTGGTAAGTGCAAACAGTGTGGGTACTTGTGTGGTGTACCAGAGGTATTGTGAAAGTGATTATTGTACAGTGTTCAGGCCACTAGAGGGGAAAAAGGGGGGTTACAGTGTCCTGGAGGGCTGTGCCCAGGTTGGCTTGACCAGTACCAACCCTGACCTCCGGGTGGAGGCACCCATTTCAGAACTCAGGCCCCTTAATCTGCTACTAGCCAAGCAGGCAGGGGTAGTAGCCCTTGGGATAGCGCCACCTAGGGATTACAAATGAAATATACAGAACACCATGGAATGGGCTTGACAAAGTGGCATTTTACCACAAAACATTGCCCTTTTGATTTTTTGTGTGGCAATTGAAAGAAATGCCGAGCCTGTTCCTGTCATGGAGGTGTGACATTCAACTGTGGGCTACGCAGCTTTATATATGGATTCAGGACCCCTGCCCTAAGAAATACAGAGCCTCCTCCTGCCACAGAGGGGAGGCTCTTGGCTATGGAAACCCTGGCTTTGTGTACAGATTCAGGTCCTCTGCCCTTGGAAATACAGAGCCTGTGTCTGTCACGGAGGTGTGGCACTTATTTATTTATTTGCTTTTGTTTACCGGGTAAGCACACTAGACAGCCAAGTGCCTATTTTCAGGTGCGACCCGGGAAGATTACAAGGTACATACAATCAGCAACAACAGGAAGAGTCAAAGTAACATACAAGAACGTTAGGCATAACAAAGATTAATGGGTAGCTAACAGGATAACAGACTCCATGCACAACTGATTAATGTTTAGATATCAGCATAAGAGTCATAATAGATTAATTGGGTAGATAACAGCATAATACAGAATAGTGCAGAAATAGTACAGACATTTTCAACAGGACAGTCAATATAGGGTATGCCATTACTCTTGGGGGGGAGGCTAGGTGGTTAGCAGGAAAGAGACCTGGAGAAAGATAGAGATAGATTAGGCAGGGTACCCCTCTGGAGCAGGTGGGCAGGAAGTGGGCCCAGTGCAAAATTGACAACTATTGTTATATCAAGCCGGTTACAGGGGTAGAAGTGCTTTTAAAATGCTGGATCCACGCCCCATCAGTATGAAACTGGGAAAAAAAGTGAGCCTCAGCAGGTGGTCTATGAGGCACAGAGACAAGTGGAGGCAGATTTCAGGAAGCCTCACATGGAGGCTTTAAAGCAGGGGAGGAGGAGGAGGAGGAGGAGCAGATTAAGGCAGGAAGGGAGTTCCACACTCTCGGCGCATAGGCAGTGAAAGCCCGATTGTCCGCAAAGGTGTGGGTTTTTGGCACCAGGTGATCCTGCGACTTCCTTAGCTCTTGGGTGCCCTGGCTTTGTGTGTGGACTCAGATCCGTGCCCTGGGAAATGTAGGGTCTGTGTCTGTCATAGTGGCGAAGTACCCAGCTCTTGGGTACCTGGCTTTATGTGTGGCTTCATGTTCATCTGTGGGGGTGAGACACTCAGATCCTGGAGAGGGTGGCTAAGAACATCCCTTACTGAGTGGCCATAAAAAGGCACTCAATTCAGTTGCAAGAGTAGCCACTGTCCTGAACGTAGGACATAACGTGGCCACTGTGGCCCAAATTATCTGGGTAGGATATACAGGGAAAAAGAGGGGGGACTTAATTCACAAACAAAAGAAAACTATGTATGTAAGACTGAAATTGCAAGGCCTATGGTTTGGACGCTGAGTAGTACCTGAATGTCAAGGAAACAGACAAATATTGCAGGGCTGCTTATCCATTATGATGAAAGTAGACATGATGGTTTAACATTGTTTAGCATGCAGCACTCTGGCCTGGAGCAGTAAAAGGCTCCAGTCCAACAAACCCTACACTCCATCAGGTAGCTTACTTCAGGAAGCAGTGGAATCACATACCCAGCCAATGCTCTCCTGTGATCTTTCCAAAGCCATCTCGATATGCATCCCAGCCTCGGAAAAAATTCACAGAGCCATCTTCTCGACGCTGAAACACCTGGGAAAATGAACACATTTTATATAAAGACATGCAACCAAACAGCATATAGTTTTTTCTTGTGAACTTCCTATGACTTACAATAATACTGCATTTCTGTAGTACAGTATATATAAATATGTCTACTTGTGTGCGTTTCTTACTGCATAAGAATGTTATCTCGTGCTTTTTGGGCAAGAGGACCATGAAGCTAAGTGGAGTGGTTCTGTCAGCCCAAACAGCATGAGATAACATTCTTATACAGTACGAAACACGCACAAGTAGACATGTTAATATATTATGAAGTGGTCAAAGATTTTCCAGCAACATAACATTGTCAGCATAACTGCTTAAAAGGCATTTTTGTTTCTAGTTTTCTATTCCCCCCTTGTAATTCTGACATGTGGTACAGTCCCGACATGCTCTGATGTGCTAGTAGGCAGCGGCTGATGAAACTAAGTTACCAGCTGTTTTACATTGAAAAAGGAAAAAAAATTTTTAGGGAGGCATTTTTTTTTGTGTGTTAAGTATTTTTTTAAAGCTACTGGCGTTTTAGAGGCAGGCATTTGTGGAGCACAGTGGTGAGCAGCGAATGGCAGTTGACAGCAGGTGGCAGCAGAATGAAAGTTGAGCGTACTGCATTAGGGAGCATCTGTATGCTCAATAAGAGGTACGGTGGTTCCCCTCTCTGATTGGAGGAAAATCTGATACCGCTTTATAAAAGGGTATTTTATTTTATTTATTTATTGTAACAATCCGATTACAACCTTTGAGTCAGAGACTCATTTCCAAAGGCTCCACGTCAGAATACAAAACAAAACAAGAGGCCGACATTGTACATAGTTACATATGGGTGGAGGCAGATAGAGACAACAGGGTATATACATTACGTGTTGCATATAGGCAGAGTACTATAATTGGGGCAGGCAGATATTGCTGCTAGACCTATACAGATTTGGTAGCTATACAGTTTTGTAGGGAGCTTAAGCACTTCAGTGAGTAGTACAATCAACAATTCTGTGCAAGGCCTAAATGCTGGTAAGTGGTTAGAGCAGCTGGAAAACCAACATTGTCAAAATACACAGTGGCAGAAGTGGGTCAGGATATCTTTAGCCCAGGGTCTTACCACCTGTAGCCGATATCTATATGTTAGTGGGGGCAGAGACGGGTTGGGTGGAGATTATGTGGTTCTTGAAGGCTGTTTTGAAGGGGCCTAGTCTGAGGATGGAGGTGATGGCCAGGGGGAGTTCATTGTACCAGGTAGGTGATCTGTAGGAGAAGGATCATTGTGCCATTGAGGTTGAGCCTGTGGGAACAGCCCATGTTAATTTGCCTGCTGTGCGGGTTTTTGTTGTAGTATGTGCAGCACGGAGAGAGGTTGAGACTCCAGTGGGGTTAAGGCCTAGTTGGATTTTCTTAGTAAGGAGACATGTCTGATAGTGCATTCTTTCGCCTAGGGTGAGGATCTTTGTTAGGGTATATAGGGAACAGCTGTGGGTACGCTTATCCACTCCAGCAATGAGTCTACAGGCTTTGTTAATGGATAGGTGGATTTTGTTTAGTGTTGTGAGGTCAGCAGCCGAGTAGACAGCCCATAATCTACAAGGGAGAGAACAGAGGAGGTAACAGCAATGCTTAGTGCCTCCTGGGGTAGGCTGGCTTTGTGCCGATACAGCAGCCCGGTATGTATATTTATGGTGGAGGAAAGATTACTTATATATGGGTGGAATGAGAGATTAGGATCAAAGGTTATGCCCAGGTATTTATAGGTGTAGACCTGTTCCAGTGGGATGAGGATTTTGGAGAAGATTGTTAGCTGGGCATTGTGGTCCTTACTCTGTCGGTGGGAGAAGAGCATTGATTTAGTCTTATTGACATTGATCACGAGTCTGTGGCCAGTGAACCAGTGTTCAACTTGGTTGAAGGCAAGTTGTAGGGAGGACTGAAGGATTGCGGGATCTGAATGAGAGGCATACATAACCGCTTCATCTGTGTCGAGTAGAAGGTTACAGGGACAGGTTTTAGGCAGGGTATTCAGGAAGATGCTGAATAGCAATGGGCCAAGGATGGAGCCCTGGGGCACCCCAGAGTGGACTGGTAGTGCGGGTGAGAGGGTGCTGTTAATCTTCACACGTTCAGACCTATCTGTAATGTAACTTGCGAACCACACGATGGGTCCGGGGGACACTCCTGTGCTGTGAAGAATATTTATGAGGAGGGTGTGGGAGACTGTGTTGAATGCTTTCGACAGGTCTATGAATACAGCTCCTGTTAGCAGTTATCTAGATCACTGTGCAGAGAGTTAGAGAACTCTACGAGAGCAGTGGTTGTGCTGTGTCCAGCTCTAAACCCGTGTTGTTCCCTGCATAAGAGGTTGTGTGCATGTAGGTAGTCTGTGAGTAGGTTTGCAACGATTGTTTCCAGTGCTTTTGAGAGGGGAGGGAGTATTGAGATGGGTCTGTAGCTGTTGGGCAATGTGGAGTCCCCACTCTTCAATATTGGAGTGATGGTGGCCACCTTCCAGTCACTTGGAAACTGCCCTATACACAGGGAGAGGTTGAGTAAATCAGTCGGGGGGGCTAGTACCGAGTCAAGAACCAAGTTAAGGATTTTCATGTCAAAGGGGTCTGTGCAGTAGTTTGAGCCCCCTAGTGCTTTTTTAAGGTAAAAACTTGCTTCATTCATAGTAATGACCTTGAGGTAGAAAGGGGGGTTGGGGTGGGGTCGAAAAAGTTGCTTGGCAGGACTGCGCTCAGATCAGAGAATGCTGCATTTAGACCATTGGCGATAGCGAGTGGGTCCGTAGTAATATTATTGTTGACAGATAACTGGGTAAGGGGAGGCATCCTAGACTTCCTGTTTAGTTCCTTTAGGTTGTCCCAGAACAACCTAGCTTTTCTCCAGGAAGAGGCCAGGGTGGACTTGTAATTGCAGGATTTGGCCATTCTAATAGCCCAGGTGCACTTGTTGTGAGCTATTTTATAGGCCAGCCTGTCCGTGTGTACCCCGGAGGCAGTTGTTTTGTACCAGAGAACGTCATGTCTCTTCAGCTGATTGATCAGTGCAGGTGTAATCCAGGGGGCATTTCAATTTTTGGTTTTCACCTTCCGGAATGGGGCAAATGCATCACAGGCCTTGTTGAATGTGTGGGTGAAGTATTCAAGGGCAGCATCTATGGAGGGGGCATGTCTGATGGGGGACCAGTCACACTGGTCGAGAGATCTCCTTAATTTAGTGAGGCCTCCAGGCTGGAGACATCGTCGAAGGAAACTGCTTGGCCGGGGAAGTTTCAGCAAGCATGACCAGGCAAAGAGGATGGGGGAATGGTCACGTAATGAGTCTGGAATTACCGCCACGTTTGTGATTCTGTTAGGGCGATTGGTGAGTAAGAGGTCTATGATGGTGCTAGTACCATTTTTGGGGTTAATCCTGGTTGGCTGGTTGACTAATTGGGTCAGGTCTAACGCTGAGATGGTGTCCTTTATAGGGGAGGCTGAGCTTGACAGCCAATTCATATTAAAGTCACCCATTATAATGTGTTCAGTTTTGGGTGGGAAGCTGGTGATATAGTCTGCCAGAGATTGAAATGCTAAGGTTTGGTTTCGCAGTGGTATGTACACCACAGTAATGGTAACAGGGGCTTTGGTAGTGTCTGGTGTGATTTTTATAGTTAGAGCCTGTGCTCCATGGCACAGGGAGGGTGCCGGTAGGCTTAGGCAAGGCAGGGAGTCTCGCATGTAAAAGGCACAACACCCTCCCCATTTGCCAAGTCTGTCTGCTCGATAGGTGGTGAGGCCAGGGAGTGCTATGGATGGGTCCGGGACCTTCTTTGATAGCCAGGTCTCAGTGAGGGCTAGCACATCTGGTTCATGCAGCTGCACCCAGCATTGAAGCTGTGCTAATTTTTGGGGTGGGCTGCAGATATTCATAGCAGCAATTCTTAGTCCATGGCTGGAGGTGCCCGGGCTGACTGAGGTGGGGCCTGGATTAGGGTGTACATTGCCTGACATTAGAAGCAGCAGGGCGAATATTCTGAGGAGGGCCAGTGTTCTCTTTTTGGTGATGTGGGTATGCTACTTTAATTCTTGGGTACTGCCTGAGCAGGGAGTGGCCATGGAGATGAGGGTAGGGTAGGAGAGGAATGCAATGGGACATGGGAGGTGGTGTTGAGAGGAGATGGGTGGGCGATAAGTGGGGGGGGATGCAGCGGAGCTTCCATGCCAGACAGATTTGGTGGGAATCTGTGTTGTGATGCATGAGTGCCAGTGGAGTAAGTCACGGGCGAGTGACTGGGGGGGGTCCCAGGATGAGGAGGATAGAGGTTAGTAGTGAGATAAGCATTGTAATACTGGCAAGCTGCCACCAGGGGAGATGCCAGGAGATTGCAAGTCAGCAGGGCACTGTCTATGGGTATTGTATGGGGGCTGTTAGAGGAGAGCGAGGAGGGGAGATAGGATGACAGGAGCAGGTTATTGTAGTGGAGTGGGGAGAGATTGGTAGGATAGACACCAATGACATATACTGGAGAAGGTAAAATAGATCAGTGAAAGTAGATGGGGACAATGCTGCCTCTGGTGGTGAGGCGATATAAGCTGCAAATAGTAAAGTGGGCTGATTGGTTTAAAGACAGCCTCACTCTTATTGGTTGTATTGCTTCCTTTGCAGCCCTATATAAGGGAGTGTCGACCAAGCGTGGTGGTGGGGAGCCGATGCACAGCGTCGACGGGGAAACAGCACAAGATGGATAGAACAGTTACATTCAGCTGGGTAGCATGAAGTCACATATTACAGATCTGAACCAGTTACCCTTAGGATGGCTGATTCATTTAGTTTTACACACCTGCCAGATGCACAGGTGTTATGTCATTAAAATGTCTGTCCATCATCAAGTTAGTTAAAGTTGGTTCACAAACCTTGAAGAAGGCAGCAGTTTCAGATACTTGGGAATCACACAAGACTCTCACTGGATTTCTCCAGTCATACTGCATCAGTTTGTAAGTTTGTCAGCCCTAAACTGGTCATGGCCTATAGTTAGGCATAACCTCTCTCCCAAAGCATGCCTGGCCACTGCACAAGCGTGCTACTGCCAGGTCTCACCTATGGGCTGCTGGCCTACCTTGGTACAAATAAAACAAACCTTTCAAAGTGGGATGTGAGATCAAGCAGTATCTATTGCTTTGCCCTGGCCACTCCAATGACTTACCCACCACTGCCTGCTCTCCACTGGGCTGGCTATCCCTTACTGGAAAATGCTGCTTTTCTTGGATGTTTTGTGGACAAATTGCTTTGATAAGGATCCCCAGGTGTGCAAGCTGACAACTTAAAATATTCTATGGCAACTCCAAGAATACAGATTTGTCACAAGAATAGTTCAGATTACCTTTGCTGATTTTGCTCACAAATATAGGAACTCCTTGGGCCTGATTCCAAAAGGCATTACGCCAGGTGCAAGGCAATTTACACCAAACCTGACAGTGCAATTGCACCTTGCTCCAGGCATTACGTTAGTCGCAATTCCGAGTTGCAGCTTGCACCATGCCGTATGCGGGTTGCACCAAAGGTGGGCTGCACCACCTGATATGCTCGCAACCTGCAGCAGCATGGCACAAGGGGGGGTTATGGCAGCAATTGTGCCCTATTCCAAAAGGGCAGCTACGGTAACCCACCTACATGATTCCAAGAGCCGCAATGGTGCAGCAGAGTTAGACCAGCATGGAGATGGTCTGAGGAGCATCCATCCATGCCAATTGGTGGATGCCCACTCTGCATTGCCACAGCACATACATAGCCCAACTCCCTGTACCCCCCCAACACAGACATGCCCCCACCCCAAATGTCTGGGGCCCCAGGGGTCCATTACACAAAGTGCCCCCCCATATGCCAGTGCCACTCGCCAGCCTCATTCCCCTGGTGCTTGGAGTGCTGTTCCAGGGCAGGGGGGGCTCCGGGGGGGCAGTAGATTGCGCGCCATGACTTGTGGCACCCAGGTTCGGTGTACCATTCCTATGGCGCTAGTCTGCAGCTGCCGCAAGTCACAGGCATAGGTGCCGGGGACCATGGCTTATCCTGGAATACAGCGCAGGGTCCCTGGTGTAGTGCCGCATGGCGCAACTCACATACACCTGCGGGTTGTGCCATGCATTTCAGAATTGGGGCCCCCTTGTCTTCTACAGTAAGGGTGCACTTCCAATCATCTGCAGTTTTGCAGGTTCCTTAAGGAATTCCTGCTCCTCTCCAGTATTTGTTACTGTACTTATCGATTACTACAGTACCACCGCATGTGGAGTGAACGTATATCGCTCTATGCACTGTATGTATGTATGTACTGCTACTGCCCCTGACCTCTTGTGACTGAGGTTGGCAAACATTTGTTCGTGTATCTAGGGAGGTCTTTGTTATACTACAGTTGCTGTTGACGTTTATTGTGCTCTGCCTTTTGTTGTAATTGTCAATGTTATCAACTGTGATCATGTTACCTTGTCTTGTATTGTCATATTGCCATTGTTTTGTGTTATCAGGTTACCACTGTTCTTATTGTACTGTACCATCCAGTTCATGCCTGAAAACATGCATCTTTATGCCTTGTGCACTTACTTGCTGGACAAAAATAACTAACTAAATAAATTGCTTATAATAAATGGCCAGCAATGTTTTCCATAGGCTGAGCCACTTATAATTTGCAGTTATAACCTGCGGGTTATAACAGCAAACAAGCGCCATGTTAGTCACACAAGAGCCACACCATGATTGGCTCTACATATTCTCCTGGGTGGGCTAAACAATTTAAAAAACATGGCGGCTTATCCCGCGGTGCGAGGATCTGCCAGACTGGGAGATCGTATCCTTTTTTTTGTTTTTAAAAACGTTACTGGCAACTGTAACATACAGTTTAAAAAAAAAAAAAAACTATCCGGTTGATCCTGCCATACCAAAGTCACACCAGACAACTAGAAACGGGAACGGCTCCAACCTCACTCACTCAGGTAAGCGAAATGACAACCGTGATGTAAATCAAGAACTAAAAAACAGAAGAACTATAAATAAAATAAAACAGAAAAGCAGATATACATAAAAAAGAAACCAAGAAAGTGTGTGTGTGTGTGTGTGTGTTTGTGAGAGAGAGTGTGTGTGTGTGTGTGTGTGTGTCTGTGAGTGTGTGTGTATTCCCCAGTAAAGCCAGTGTGGCAGAAAATTGCTGACCAGCAATTATAACAAATAAAAGATGGGGACGTGTGATTAAATTAGAAATTAATGGTTGCCCTCAGTGTGGGATGCTTTAATAAACCTCTTGGACTTCGCCCTCGGGGTTTATGTAGCATCCCACACTGAGGGAAACCATTAATTTCTCGCTAAGCACACTTCCCCATCCATTATTGTATATACCTTGGCTCCGATTGATCAGCTTCCTTTCAAAGCTGGTACCTCCACTGCCTGGAATGGGAAGAAGCAGTACACACTGAATAATGCATGGGGACTGGGGGAGCTCTGCGCAATTTGTTGTTTTACACACCAGAAAACTGTGATGCGCTCAGAAACTACAGGAGAGAATCCTGAGCAGTTTATCTGTTCATCATAAATGAGGGAGCGTAAACAAATTAGTTTCCACTATTCCTCATATATTATTTAACAACTGACTTTTCAATGTTTAAAATAAAAAAAAAACCATTAAAACTCAATGAGATGCAAAATCATTTTTTTCAGATCACATTGGGTCTGGAAACTACAACTGGGTAGGGATGCATTTAATGTTTTAATGCATAGGGAAGGGGAGGGAAAAGAGGAAAAATATGAAAATGCCAGCAGACTCTTTTTAACATTCAAAACATAGAGAATAATGTATGGGCAGCCTTACACAACTAGGCTGTTTTCATTGATATGTTGAGATGACAGCATATGGACCTCAAGAGCAAAGCTCGAGAGGTCCATGATGTCATCTCAACCCTGAGATGGAAACACATGCTGAGTTGTGTGTGGTTGCCCATAGTATGTGGTTTTGTACACATAAATCAAAGAAGTGTTATCTCCCTTTTCTGTACATGTTGATGCCATCCACAAAAAGCTTCACCCTAAACTTGGTGCGTTATATTGCAACCGTGACTGCATCCCGCTGCCTGCTCACTGCTCTCTTGTACAAAAAATTATTCTCTCTACCTTCGACTACGGGGATGTGCTCTACAGTGCCACACCAAAGTCCACCTTAACCAGACTGGACTTCCTTTTCCACTCATTCTGCCATTTTGCTCTTGATTGTCCACCCTCCACTCATCACTGCTCCCTGTTCCAGACTCTCAACCTCCCCTCGCTTCATGATCATTGATTATCCCACTACGCAAGTCTCATGGCCAAGTTCTGGTCCCAGTCCCTATCACCCTATCTTGCCTCGGCCCTGTCAGCACAGACCAGTTCAGCGTACTGCCTTCGAAATTATGGCACCCGTCTCCTGGCAATACCGTGTATGTCCTCCTCTGTAGGCCAGGCAGCCTTCAGACATAGAATGCCTAAACTATGGAACTCCCTCCCTGCTGACATCTGGCTCATGCCTCCACCTCACCAACTCAATCAATTCATCAAAACTCACTTCTCCTCCCCATGTATCTGTGACATCCAGTAAATGTTGTATGCCCAGCTCTGCTGGTCCTGTTTCCGTCCACAAGATTAGCCACCATCCGCCATCTCACTTGAGGTCTTGTTTGATTACTGATCATTCCTGTCTCCTTACCCTATTCATTGTGTATTGGGAATGACTGCAATGCTCTTTCCTGGTATATGTATTTATTGTATTGTATTATAATGTTCCCATGTTAGTGTGTCGACTGTATTTGAATTTTTGTATCTCCTCTGTCCCTTCCCCCAGGACGCACCTGGAATCAAGCAGTATTATGCTCAGTGTGCCTTCCTGGTAAAACTCTTAAATAAATAAAAACAAAAGAAAATACAAAAAAAACTTGCAATTTCTTTGTTCTGTTTTATGATCGAAATTAAATGTACAGACATTTACAAGTTAAAAGGTACAAATTTGGGCACTGGGTGGTTAGTAATCAGCTAGGTGTTGGGTGAATGAGGGATTTAAAATGTTATGACCTTTGAACTGTGCTGAACAGCTGCTCCAAATGCACACAACAGCACCTTGGAATGCGCACAACAGTTCAGAATGTGCACAACATAGAGAATACTGGATGGGTAACCATACGGAACCAGTGTGTTCTGCCAGAGAGGGGTCCAATTCCCTGTGACCTCGAGAGTGAAGCTGAAGAGGTCCTTGGGAAGCAGACCCCGAGGTGGCAGAACACACTGGTCCTGCATATGGTTACCCATCTAATATTTTTTATAGTGAATGGTGCCCCTCAAATTATTTTAGTACTATTGTGTATTGGCAGTATAGCCTAGAGGTTAAGAGTAATGAGCTGTGAATGAGCTTGGTACATCCAGCAGACCAGACCTTGGTTTGATTCTCACAACCTCCACTTGCATACTGTGTGACTCTCAACAAGTCACTTAGCTGCCCAGTGCTCCCAGCTCGCCCCTGAAAACAGGCACTTGTGCCTAGTGGGCCTTACCCGGTTACCAAAGACTAAAATAAAAAAATAAAAAATAAAATACATTTTTCAGCTTTTAACATGTATTATTTACCTAGGAAAAGAAATTGTTGTCTCCTGTTTGTACATGGTGAGTTGTGTGGTTGCGAGGGACTGGGCATCCCTATGTTAGCAACGCACACTACCATTGGTTACTGCTCTACTGTGGGAGGGATTTGCCAAAAAAAAACAACATGGCAGCCAGATGTCTCGCTTAGCGAGAGCAGAAATGGACATGATGCCAAAAATTGTAAAGTAAAGTTAGCATATCTGGTTGATCCTGCAGTCTGTGTAATTAAAAATGAACTGTTACCGTTCCAGAAAACCGCTGTGGCAGTTATGTGTGTAGTTGTAAATAATGTTAATGCGCGGCGGTTTTCTGTTCATGATTTCAAATGGCAGCTCGAGCTTTTAACTCTAAATGAATGGAACGCTGTTCTGCACGTATGGTCAGTAAAGCGTTCCATTCATTTTGCTATGTGTGGCTGAACAGCCTTTCAACGAGATGAATTTTCAAGTGAAAACAATGTTCCACCATACACTATAAGGTTTTTGAGCAGGCTGATTTTTATACAGCACAATGGCCAGCTATATACTATATCCCATTATTAATAGGTATGACATCACAGCCATGTATAGCAGGATTTGTGACATCATACCTGGTGTTACACTGCCCCTGGCTGACACTGGTTTAACACACTTCACCACTGCTGTAAACAGCCTGTTGCAAATTTACCACTGGGTTGTTCCCTTCTTGTCCCATTTTATGCCCTTGGTCCCACAGAACCAGGTCTCTGGACAATGAAACACAGAAACATAGAGTTTATCAGCAGAAAAGGACCATTTGGCCCACCCAGTCTACCTAGATGTTCCCTCAAGAAAGCAATATATTACACTCACCACTGCAGAAGTACAAACCAGCTTTATTTCACAGTTTTAAAAGTGCTGCCATGCTCCAAAGCACAGTGCTGATCACTGTGGTCAGCACTGTGCTTTGGAGCTTGGTGGCACGTTTAAAACTATGAAATAAAGCTGGTTTGTACTACTGCAGTGGTGAGTGCAATATATTGCTTTCTTGACTAAACTTATATTTATCTCACACCACCGCACCAGAGGAGCTGTTTTGTGGTTGGATTCACCAGATGTTCCCTGCCTAATCTGTCTCTGCACACCCTGGCTGGTCTCTGGTGACCCTCCCTCTTCCTTGTCTGCTTTCTAATACACCCCATATCTATCCCATGCAAGCCTGAAGTCCCCCACTGGTTTTGCCTCCTCCATGTCTGCTGGCAGTCTGTTCCAGGCTCTACCACCCTTTCAGTGAAGAAATATGTCCTCACATTTCTCTTAAACTCACTGCCCCATCGGCTTCATTGCATGCCCCCCAGCTCTGGTTTGTCTTCTCATTTGAATGAGACCTCTTTACTGCACCCTGTTCACCCCTGTGAGGCACTTGTAGGTCTCTATGATGTCACCTCTAGCTCTGCTCTGTTTCAGGGTGTGTATGTTGAGATCTCCCAGTCTCTCCTTGTAGGGCTTCATGTGCAACCCCAGCATCATTTTAGTTGCCCTCCTCTGGACTGCCTCCACTCTGTCTGTGTCCTTTCTGAGGTTTGGCCTCCAGAACTGGACACAGTACATCAGGTGGTATCTCACCAGTGAGTGATACAGTGGCACCACTACCTCCCTCCTCCTGCTGGATATACCCAACCCTATGCATCCCAGCATTCCACTAGCCCAACACACTGCTTTGTCACACTGCCTGCCACCTTGAGGTCATCAGATATGATAGTCCCAAGGTCCCTTTCCTGTTTAGTGACTGTCAGTAAACCCCCCATCCTATACTCAGTGCCTGGGTTCCTATTCCCTAGGTGCATGATCTTGCACTTTTTGGCTTTGAACCCCAACTGCCATACTTTGGACCACTCCTCCTGTTTCCCCAGATCTCTGATCATTCTTGCCACCTGCTCTTGAGTGCCCATCCTATTGGAGATTTCAGTATCATCTGCAAAAGTGCATACCTTCCCTTCCAGTTTCTTAGCAATGTCACTTATGAAGACATTGAAGAGGACTGATCCCAGTTCTGAGCCATGTGGCACTCCGCTGGTCATTTCTCCACCATTCAAGTGAGTGCTGTTTACCCTCACCCTCTCTTTTGTATTTCAGAACCAGTTTCTGACCCATTTCACCGCTTTGGATCTCATCCCAAGCTGCTCAGTTTCTTTATTGGCCTCCTATGTGGCACAATGTTGAAGATCTTGCTGAAGTCGAGATATGCCAAGTCCACTACTTTCCTCTGACCTATTTCCCTGGTCACCCAGTCAAAGATATCCATCAGATTTGATCAGCATGATCTTTCCCCTGACCCCCATGAACCCATACTGCCTGTGGTCTTGCAGCCTACTGGATTCAAGGTACGTAACGACTCTTTCCTTTAGCAGGGTTTTCATTGATATCCCAACCACTGATGTAAGACTACTGGCATATAGTTGCTAACCTCCTCTCTGCTGTCACTCTTATGTAGAGGGACTGAGAGACGGTCTCTAGACTCGAGTCGGAACAAGAAGGCTGTATTTTGATTGAGGGCTGCAGACCAGTCGCTAGGTTGCTGTGGAGGAGCATCTATAGCAGGAATCAGTGAAAAGCTAAATTCTATTCAATAACAGGTATGCCACCATTGCCATAAGTGGATAGAATTGCTATTTGCACTGATCTTTCCAGAATATTTTTGGGTCTGTAAGCCTGTAAAGCATGAAGCAAGAAAGAAAGTCAAATTGGGAATAACGGCCTGTGCAGGCCTCTGGGACAGCTACAAGTTTGGGAGTGAGTCCTTGCGGTGGTAGGAGCCCTTTCCTTGGAGGCTTGGAGACACCAGAGAGACCCGCAGAGGTGGGAATGGCCTGACGGCCTGGCTCCCTTTTTTTGCATGCCTTTTTGCACGCCAGAGCCAGAGCAAGAAAAACTTGGAGGAAGGAGTTTATTTTTTTTATTTTTTATTTTTGTTCTGTCATTCTGTTAATATATTTATTATATTGGGGTTTTCCCCAAAAATAGCAGAATTTTTATGCTTCTTGCCATATCATTCCTATTGTGTTGTGTTTAATAAGAGCAGAATTAAATGTGGGAAATCGAGGAAGAAAGTGTTTGAAATTTCTTGTTTCTTAGTAACTAGTTGCTTATATTTGTTTTTAAGCGCTGTCTTGAATTTCGTGTGGTGGGCAGGTTCAAAGCTTTTTATCTTGTACTAGGGATAGGTTCCACACTGCCGGTATCTAGTTGGCAGTTTACAGGTTTTCCAAGGTTTTCCAAGTGTACCAAAGTGTACCAAAGTAGGGGAAAAATACAGAAAACAAACTGAGTGATTTACAAAATAAAACAAACACATTTTAATTATTTAGTGTCTGGATAATACAAGACTTCCGGGTTTGTAAAAACAAGAGTGAGGGAGTGAAAGAAGGGATTGGAATTGGTTAATACGAGTCACATGGTGCTGGCCTATATAGCGCATGCATTGGCATTCTAGTGAGATAGACGCCATTTTGACTCGTTTTAACAGGGGGTCCGATTTGCTGGCGGTGCAATCTTATCACAGTTTAAAATAGAGAGATTTGCTGAATAATTTACCACATCAGAACATAACTATATAATCTTGTGACTGTGTTGGGGCCTTGTGTATAGAGATATAAGATAGAGGTCCCTCGAAGAATAAGATTCCCATAGCCATCTGTACCCTTGAAAGCACGGTGAAAAAATTGAAGGGAACTGTGACTGTATAACAAGCCAGCAAGTAAGTAAGCAATAGTAAAAGTGTCAATAATAATATTAGCAAGTTAATTGTGCCTATCAGCCTACCAGCCTGCTAATCGGAGGGTGGGTTAAGGGTTTTTTTTAAAGAGGTGTTGTTTTAAAATAAGAGATATTAAATAATCAAATTATTATCGAGTTTCTTTTTATGTTTTTGGTATAGTGGAAAGGAAGGAGAATTTGAAGAGAATCCATTTAGAACAGCTGGTCGTATTTTCATTGGAGATAAATGTCCTAGTGCATTTGAAAAGGGAATTTGTGTTGCCAGTACAGTCTTTGGATTCAAGTTGGAAAGAGAACTTTATAAAATGAGTGCTTCTGAGTAAACTGAATATTGAAGGCTTCATAACAAATTCGTGGCAAGATAACCAGAAGGTCAAAATCAGAAGGGTTTGTGAAGCGACTATGAGCAGCTGAGTAATTTGGACACTTGATAGTCAAATAGACATTTTTAAAGACAACAAGGACAATCAGGGCAATAGGAGTGAAGTCAAATATATTGAATTTAATAAAGAGTACAGAGTGGTGAAGCCATTGGGGAACCTGTACCTGCTGTTTATCGATTCGACTGTGAATAAAAGGGGCTGGGGAATAAGTGTGTGGAAAATTAATGTTAAGTGGGACTTATTTTAGGTTAATGAAAGAATGCTTTAAATTTCTGTATCTTGCATTTTGTATTTTGCAAAGATATATTTATTTAGGTTTATATTTGGATATATCTTTCATACACCAGGAAAAAGTTAGTTACAAGCAATCAGGTGCTTATGTAATTTTTACCATACTGAAACTGGGTTTGACAGGTCTGGATAGATTATGCTCACAAGAACCACTAATGTTTTTTAGGAATGTATAATTATTACATAAACCCAGATTAACTCATAGTTTAAAGATCAAGTGGTCAAATGTTCTCTGCAAGTTTGAAGTTGCCTCGTGATTCATGTTATAGTGTGTTAGATTATTTTGGACAAGATTATTTTGGACAGGATTCTATTACAGTTTTATAGTGCCTAAATTATAGTCCCATAGAGGAATATTTAAGAACCACTAAGTAAGAATAGAATTTGTATTTTGCACTTGCATTTATTGATCATTATTATTGTGGCAATAAATAGTAGGAGTGGGAAGAAAATAGTTAGAATGCCAGTTAAAACAAGAAGTAACGTGGCTCCAAAAAGAAAAGAACTGATACAGAAGAAAAAGAATTTGAGAGCGCAGATAAGCCAGCCAGAAAGAAAAAAGAATAGTGGTAATAAGGGAGATAAAGTAGTAAGAAAGAGAAAAAATATTGAAAAAACCGAGACAAGTTTGGGAAATAATATACTACAACCAAAAATTACTTCATATATTGTTGATTACAAAATAGAGAAAGGCTCCAAGGAGATTTTTGAAGATCTAAGAAAAGCTTCAGCCCCCATGAATGGAAGTGAGAAAGAAAGGGAAGGTCGTGATATGATAAGTGATAGGAAAGTTAGAGAGGGGGGTGGGTATGAGGCTTCAAGAGAAATTTCAAATATTGTAGGAGACTGGGATATGGAATGTGAAGGGAGAGTAAGTATGAATTTGAGCAAGGGGCCTCAAGAAGGGTACGAGGTAAAGATGAGTGAGGGAGTAAGTGACAAGAAGGGCTTGATCTTGGGCTTAAATGAAGTTAGAGACCAGTTATTATCTATTATACAAGGTCTTAAGGTAATAGATAGTAAGCAGAGGGAGAGTGGTAAAAGCAGAAAAGGTGAGACAGAACAAAAGTTTAGACTGTATGAATCATACATAAGTGAGCAGAATTCAAACGAGGAAGAGAAAATAATGTTTATGAGTCAGGAAGAGTTCAGTTGCCCTGATATTGATGGACCTTTGAGACAAATAGGGAGAGCATTAAGGGATCCAGTACAGGCCAATATCCTGATTTATGAACAATTAATTAGAATTTCTCAAGATTTAAAATTCACAAAAGGAATTTTAATAGAAAATAAAAAGGCAGTTCAAGAGCTCCAGGTACAGTTAGGAGAAAAAAGAATTAGAAAAAATATGAAAGGGAGTACAAACTAGAACATGATCAGGGAATGGAGAGGTATGATGATTCTTTGGAATTAATTATGCTACCTTTACCTAGGTTTAGAAATAACAGTATTTGAGAAGATCTGAAACATAAACATATGGTTTTATGGAATAAGGGTGAGAAAAGGGATAAAGGGGAAAAAGTGAAACTCTACAAGGAAGTAGACAATTTACAGGGAGTGGAGGAACCATCTATAACAAAGGTATAGGCTAGTATAATTGAGGTGAAGAAAATGGAGAAAGGACTAGAGATGGGTAATCTCAGTAAGCAAAGAAAACAAAAAGGAAATTAGTTGAAAAAAGAAAGAATGCTGTTAAAGGGGGAAGGGGGAACAGGAAAGGAAAAAAAATAAGGAAAATAGAGGAGGTAAAGGTATTGGATAAACCAATTAAGGTAGTAGGGGTTATGATGTCTGATGGGATAGGAGATAATGGAGAGTCAACGCCAACTAGCAATAGTAGATGGAAGGATGAAAAGAGAAGGAAGGTGGAAAAACTAAATAAATATTGCAAAGGAAGGGAAAAAGAAAGTAAAAGTCAAGAAAATAAAGAAGTAAGTGATGACTTTTACAAATTTATGGAGAAAACCAAGAGTTCAGACTTTATGCTACCATTATATGAGGTGAATATCATACCTGATGAAAATGAGAGTTCTTTGAAGGATAATATCAAAAAATTGATATCATGTGTTGAGTCAACAGATGAGGCTTTATTGTCTAATTTTAGTAGCATTAGGCTGATTGAGGATGAAAACTTGGTATTGCTTGTGACAGACAAATTATTTTGTTCTGCAAACCATCATATACAACAAGGTTAAAATGTTAAAAGCAGTGGGAATTAAGATTGGTGAAACTGGAATATTAGGACATTTTTTTTCCTGATTATTTTCAAAGAGAAATATGAAGATTCAAGAAAGAAAAATGATAGAGAAATCAAAAAGATTAATCAGATACCTACATTTGGCTTGTAGCA
The DNA here is from genome assembly GCA_016271365.2 of Neoceratodus forsteri. Taxonomy (NCBI): domain Eukaryota; kingdom Metazoa; phylum Chordata; order Ceratodontiformes; family Ceratodontidae; genus Neoceratodus; species Neoceratodus forsteri. The sequence continues at coordinate 497,259,903 of JADMNL010000022.1, forward strand.
AATATCCAATGAAAATAGTGCAAATCTAAAGGAACCACTAGCTAAAATAGTGGACTTAAGAAAGAAGATTTGTAAGGCTACAAGATGGGAAAAATGGCCAATGGCAGGACAAAGGATTTGTCTTTGAGGAATTGGTGAAAATTAGTGCAGAATTGTACCTATTAGGGATTCATTTATTTACAGACGATGAATGTACCGTTACGACTGAAAAAAAAAGAATAAGAAATTAAGCCAGAGTGGCTTAAAATGGTGGAAAATATAAATAAAGTTGCTATCTTGGAGGAGCTTGATGATAATTGACAAAAAGGTATAAAAAAAGAGAATGGAAGGGGATAAATCAAACAATCAGTCATTGAGAGTCCTGTCCTGGAACATAGTGGGTATTAGGAATAAACTAGGGGATCAACAACTGTTGAAATACCTTAAAGGATTTGACATCATTTGCCTTCAGGAAACTTGGGAAAGTAAGGAGATTATGTTGAAAGGATATAGGGTATTTAATTTACCAGCAATCAAGAATAAAAAATGGGGGAGGAGAAAGGGAGGTTTGTTAATATGGGTTAAGGTAAATTCGGCATCAGATTTAAAAAAAATTGATATAAACTCTGGAAAGGTTCAGGGTCTAAAAATGACTCGGGCAGGGGGGACACCTAGTGACCATAATAAATATTTATATGCCACCAAGTGAAGGAAAAGCAGCAAGGGAAGAAACTATAAAAAAGATTAGGAAAAATAATTAATGAAGAATAGGAAAATAATCCATTAGTAGGATTAATGGTACTAAGAGATGTAAATGCTAGAGTTGGTAATATAGTTAGACCTTCAAGAGATATTAAAGAGTACATGATTGCAGGGGATATAAGGAATTTACGAAATGATAGGAATACAAAGGACAAGAAAAGCAACGACAGAGGCTTGAGAATAGCGAAGGTACTAAGAGAAAGGAACATGGTGTTAATTAATGGAAGGTCCAGATCTGATTATGAGGAAGAATTCACATTCATAAACTCTAATGGGGCCTCAGTGATTGATTTGAGTTGGATAAATATCAATTTAGTTACAGAATTTTTGGATTTTAAAGTGGAAGATAGAGGGGAAAGTAATCATTTCCTCTTGGAAATCTATTTTAAAAAAGTAGATAGGATAAAATATAGTAGCAATGGTTTATCAAATGTGATCCAAACTAGAAAAAAATGTAAGGAAGTTTTTATACACAGAGAGGGTGGTAGACGCTTGGAACAGTCTGCCACAAGAGGTGGTGGGGGGTAAGCACAGTGGAGGGGTTTAAACATGCCTGGGTCAAAGCACAAGGGAACATTAGGTGGGGAGGGAGTGAAGAAAAGCCATTGATTACTTAGGGTCAGTGACTGCATACAAGTATAGGGCTTACGGGCAGAGTAGATGGGCCTAGCAGTCCTTATCTGCTGACAATTTCTATGTGTCTCCCAATAAGGATGACATCACAACTGATACGTGCAGTACCAAAGCCAGCAGTTGAAATCAAAGAGAAACAGTTAAATCATTATACAAACAGAAGATGGAAAAGCTATAACAAATAAACGCAAGTTGTATAACTTGAAAATGTACTAGGGTGACTCAAATTATGCACTATATCGTCACTTGTGAGGGAGCAGGGATTTTACAACTCATTTGTGGCTCCACCACTCGTGAGTTATGGTCTTCCCCCTTTGCTCATGAAGACAAATTGCATATCTTGAGTCCGCTTATTGCATATCAAGCTATATATACAGGCTTGCAAATGACAGAAATGTATAACCCGAAAAATGTATAAACTGAACTAAATTCTAAGTTCTCACCAGGCAGGTCTTGGAACTGGTATCTGCACCCAGCTTTGCTCAGGAATTAAGACAGGCACCTCTTGGTTGAAAGATTAAACAGAATTCACACAGTACTCTCTGGATCCCAGGGCTGATGGACTCTCAAGTGTCCAGAGATTTCAGAAAAAAAAAAGTGTTTCTTTCTAATTTCCAGTAAAGGAGAGCCACAACCTTTTTCCTAGTTCATTTACTTGAAAATTGCATCGAACACATGGCTGACACCCTCCCATGAGATACACTATCTCAGTTTTATGGGGAGGGGGGGTCACATGGAACAACAGGGGGCAAAAGTGCTTCTTCTTTCTTTTGTTAGTTATTTACTAATAAAAAGTGCTTCGTTTACAGCTGTACAGCAGTATATACAAGTGCTGGTTTGAAGGGGATATGCAGATAGATAGTATATGATTATAGGTACAGCAAAGTGGGTTTCTTACTGTATCACAAGTGTCTCTCATGTTGGTTGGGCAAGAGGACCACAAAGCTGAGCGGTTCTGTCTGCCCAACCAGTGCAAGAGACACTTGTGAAACAGTAAGAAACATACTTTACTGTACCCATAACTATACTATATGGCAATGGATTCCCATAACATGATTATGGGTTAAGTCAAAATTTAGTTTGTTTTATGTGGAGATTTCCCTCTCTTACTTTTTGTGCTCCCTCGTCGTGTACAAATGGGTTGGCTGATGTCGGATTCTCTTTGACATCAGCCATTGTGGTGGACTCGATACGGTGGTGTGGAGGCCATAGGATTCTTGTTGCAGACTGTACATGGCCATAGTAAAGCTGAAAAATCTTTGTTTAGGGTAAGTGGTTTATTTCGTCTTTTTTTTTGTTCTGTGGTTTTTAGCAGTGGTGCTGGTGTGGAGGCCATAGCACTACAGTCCACAAAATCGGGAGCGATGGCATTGGACGCACAGCGAGTGGGGACAGCTGTATGGGAAATAAGAGGTACAGCCCTTATCCTCCCTGATTGACCAGAAACATTCCTTTGCCATGTAATTTATGACAACAGATACATATGAACATCTGAACAAATGAACAGTCCCAGCAGAAAAAAAGCCTTATGGTCTATCTAGTCTGCTTGAGTTTGCAGAACCATCAGTAACTACTGAGGGATCTGCCTCTCTCTCCCCTATCCAGTTCTCCCTGCTTCCCTTCCCTATTCTTCCTCCCAAACACCTTCCCAACCTCTTCATGCAACTTTCCCTTTTACCCTGTCCCAACCTCTCTTGAAGCTGTCTTCAGCCTTCAGGGAGAAAACTTCAAAAATCCTCTGTGAGCCATAGCTCAGCTGAATCTGCAAAGGGATCCAGCCAGCCTTGATCAGGCCAGGGACCCCTCAATTTCTTGAACCAAAACAGTGGTTCAAAAATCCTCTGTGAGCTACAGCTCAACTGAATCTGCAAGGTACTAGCCCTGACTTTTGGATTTGGTGCCAGTGAAAGCTTATGACCTAGTGGCCCACACTATTTCCTGCTGAACACACCTCTAGCTACTGTATTTCCCTCTGTCTCTCTAGTTGAATTTATGTGCCAGGGTTTAATAATCTGCTTAATCCTTACAGTCATTTTAAGTACTGAATTGATATTAGAAGTGAATTTTGAGCCTTGACCGTGTAAACCCTTTTCCTGTTCTCTGGCCCTGCATATTTCTCTTTGTCATTCCCCCAACCCAACATTCTGTTGTGCTTTCTGTCCCTGTCCACTTCTTTTGTCCTCTTTATTCTGATGTAACAAGCCTCCCTTTTCAGCCTTTTCTACTTTTATTTTGTCCAGTTTCCCATTAGCAGATTATAAAGATCTTAGTTTTTTTTTCCACTTTCATCTTTCATTGTTAACTCTCTCATACAGTGCTTTTTCACGTGAACCTAATCCTTCCCCTGATTTTGACTCAATTCTTACCAAAATGGGCAAATCACATACCACCATCCCAGTACTTCTTCTTTTCGCCTTTCTTTGTCTTGGTGACTTAACTGGAAGCAAACAGCATCCCACATCTAAACTTGATTTCAATTACAATTTTAACCATGACCCAGGCATGCATACAGGAAACTTCTTCACATTAACAAATTGCCACTGGTCACAGCACTGGCTCCTGCTACATCCATTTCCCTGGCAATCCCTGAGGGTCCTTGTCTCATACCCTCTCCAGGTTCACCTCATCTGCCTTAAAGTGATGCATTCCAGCCCGAGGAGACACTCCAACCAAAAACAGACTCCAGAAAGGTTACCTATACAGGATCATTCTCATCCTACTACTACTATCCGGCAATATTCACCCCAATCCTGGCCCAGGAAGTGTTGCCCAACCCATGGGCCAAGCAAAGACAGGCTCCATCAAGATGGCATCTGTCAGTATCTGCAGTCTGTTAAGTAAACTAGATAGCCTCAAAGTCTGGATCAACCAGCACAACCCTGATATATTATCAGTGGCTGAGACATGGTTCTCCCCAAAGATTCCTGACACTGCAGTCACCATACCAGGATACACCATTTTCCGACAGGACAGGCTAACTAAGCGTGGTGGTGGCTGTGCCATATATCTCAAAGAGACACTTAAGGGCTTTACCTTACCCACGACCAACCTTGGATGCTCCACCCAGGCACTTGCAATTAAAGTTCTCCTCGGTGCCCATAATAAGGCCTTCATGATCTTATCCATCTATGTCCATCCCAAAGAACGCTCAACTGGAACATAACAGGAACATAACAAAGTCAGGAATAAATGCACAAGGGCAATCCGTCACGTGAAAGCCAGATTCCAGCGGGAAGCACTTACAAATTCCTGGGGGGACAGTAAGAATTTCTGGAACAACATTAAAGATGTCACTGGCAAAGTATCAAAAATATCACCCTGAATGCCAAACATTGATGGTACCCCTACTTTGGACTCACTTACCATAGCAAATACTTTTAACAACGCTTTCACAGACCTAAGCAGCATCTTCCCCTCTGAGTTTTTTGAAGATTCCACCCCAACCCCTTCACACAGTACTAAGGAGAGGATGATAATTTCTCCCCCTTTTTACTTTAGGATGGTCTCTTTGTTAACAGCCAAGAAATACCTGTGCAAAGTGCTTGGGAAGTCTTGATTCAGGGGAGACTAGCTAGATCTTAAAATCATTGCCCTCACACTAGATGAGCTATTGAATCCCTTAACTAAGATTCTTAACCTTTCGCTGAAGCTGGCCCAATTCCCAAAAATATGGAAGTCTGCCCTAGTGACACCCATACACAAAAGCGGAGACCAGGCCCTACATGCAAATTATATAGGCCCATATCTATACTCCCGCCGTTATCCAAGGTGCTCGAGTGCATAGTTACAGACCAATTAATGGATTACCTTGAAAAATACTCAATCCAATGCCTGCAGCAGCACGGATTCTGAAAAGGTCATAGCACCACAATGGCACTATTGGAAGTCACTAGTTATGTCCATCAATCTCTCAACAAAGGCAATTTAGTGGGAGCAGCCTTCATAGACCTTACAAAGGCCTTTGACACTGTTCACCGCACTCTTCTTCTTCTTCAGCAACTAGCCTCCATAGGAATCACCTCTGACACGTTAGATTGGTTCAAGAGTTACCTGGATGGTCGATCCCAAAAGGTGAAAATTGCAAATGTTACCTCGATCCAACTACCCGTCCGCTCAGGTGTACTGCAGGGCTCTATTTTAGGGCCTTTACTTTTCAGCATCTTCCTGAACAACCTACCGCAGGCCTGCCACCAACAGATGCTACTGTATGCGGATGATGCTGTCAGCTTTACTAGTAACCCTGGCCCACAGCAACTGGAACGTCAACTACAGCATAGTTTTGTAGAAGCTGAGTACTGGTTTAACGCTCACATCCTGATCCTGATCACATGCTTGATCCTGAACTACAAAAAAACTAAAGTTATGCTGTTCAGTGGCACCCGTAGCAAGCACAAATCTCAACCACTTACAATCCGAAATTGCATGGGAGTACCTCTGGAACAAATCCTACACTTTAGGTATCTGGGAGTAACCCTGGACAGCTCACTTTCTTATGCTCAGCACATTGACAATGTTGCCCGGGCTGTCAACATTAAGATTGGTCTGCTCTACAGACATAAACACTGCTTGACACCCGAAGCCCTCAAAACTGCAATTATCAGCTCTGTCTTACCTACTGTCGACTATGGCTTGGTTATCTATGGTGCTGCTACAACTTCTTCACTCCGTAGAATATCCATTGCACTAAATAAGGTGTGCAGACTCCTCACCGGTGCTGCACGTCTTACCCACACATGCGACCTATATGCTCAATCTGGGTGGCTTCAACTAAGCGGAAGGATATAGTACCACCCATACCTGTTAGCTAAAAAAGCACTTCTTGGCCTTTTGCCCCTGGAACTGCGAACCTCCTTAACCCTCATTCCAGCTCCCAGCACACTTGAAGCACAGCCCATCAATCTCTGAAGATTCCTAGGTGCAGGACATCTCAAGGGCAGCGGTCATTTGCTTACAGAGCCCCACTCGGGTTCAATGCACTTTCCTATGAAATCCTATCCATACCAAGATTAGGTCCTTTCAAGCACCGGCTCCGTCAGCATCTTACAATAAATTGTTCCTGTGACTGCTTCACCTAATGATACTACCACCTGTGCGCACTCCATTTCCCTCTTTTCCACCCCAAAGCTTTACCTTTCCAACCCTTGCTATATCCTCCTACCCTCCTTCCACTCTCCCACCCCCATCATCTCCTCTCCCACCTACCTACCTACTACCCGCACCCGACATTCTTTCTACTTCTACTGACAAGGCCTTCTGGCTGCTTACCCCTCTTCTTCTTCTCTCTTATTATGCTCCCCCCAGCTCCTTTCTTCTCCACTACTAAAGTTATTAATTCTAGATAATTAAAGTATGTACAGTACTTCACTGTTTTATAAACCTAGTCTTTGTATTACTGCCTCTGTATGTTTGTTCACCCCTCCCCACTGATGTGGAACCTTTGTAAATGAGTGCCTTGCGTTCAAAGGTATTGTAATCCGAGATTGAATAAATAAATAAATAAATAAAACTTCCTTCGGCAATTTGTTCCATTTTGCTACCACCCTCTCAGTGAAAAAGTATCTCCTTTTTTCCCTCTTGAAGCATCCCCCCATAAGCTTGAGGCACTGCCCCACTAGTGGTCCTCCTGTTCCCACTAAGGTTGAAGGGACCCTCAGAGTTCACTTTGTTGAAACCCTTAAGGTATTTAAAGAGTTCAGTCATGTTACCCCTCTTCCTTGTATCCTCCATGAAGTACATGTTGAGGTCTCTGAGTCTCTCTCTGTGTATGGCTGACTTGTTGTCCCTGGATCATTCAAGTCACCCTTCTATGTACTGTTTCCAGTAATTTGATGTCTTTCTTTAGATAAGGGTTCCAATGCTGCACACTGTACTTAAGATGCAGCCAAACCAGTGACCTGTACAACAGCACAATGACCTCAGCATTCATACTGGTTATACCCCTGGCTGTACTTGGCAGCATCTGATTTGCTTTGAATGCTGCTCCCTTGTGGTGTGCAGAGTGCTTCAGGCCACTGGTAATGATCATACCCAAATCTTTCTCGTCTTCTGTTTTGGTAACTTGCACACCTCCCAGTCACTATGTGGTCTCTGGGTTCTTTGTCCCGTGTATGTTACTTTTTGGCATTGAATCCCAGCTGTCAGACATCTGACCATCTAGTTTAGAGAGGCCCTCTCTGATGTCCTGTTTCCCCTCTTCTGTGTCTACTCTTCCACAGAGCTTTATGTCATCCACAGATATGCATATTTTGCCTTTTACCCATCTGCAATGTCACTGATGAAGACGATAAATAACACCAGCCCAAGCAGCGAGCCTGTGGGACCCCGCTAGTGACTGGTCTAGTTTCTGAGAATTCCTCCCCAACCACTATCTTCCTATCTTGCAGCAAGTGTTGTAGCCACCAAGCCAGTTTGTCCCTACATCCGGGGGGTTAGGGTTGTATCAGGTCAACTGAGACACAGGGAATGCAGGGGGTGTGGAGGTCACCCTTGAGATGGGCAACAGCACTGCTATTCGCACAGGCGTGATATACAGACCTCCAGCACAGGTGGAGGAGGTCGACAGGGTTCTAGCGGTATCCATACACACAATGGCAGCTAAAGGGGAGGTGCTACTGGTAGGTGATTTCAATATGCCAGATGTGGATTGGAGCATCCCAATTGCAGCCTCTGTCAGGAGCAGGGACATCCTGTACTCTGTGCAAGGGCAGGCCTCAGGCAGCTAGTGCTAGAACACACCAGGGAGGGTGCAATTTTGGGTCTGGTACTCACCAATTGGGGACAGAACTGAGGAAGTCAGGGTGGATGAACACCTGGGATCCCATGATCATCGTACGCTGTGGTTCAGCATAAGTACAGTGGCAGAGTAGAGCCACACAAAGGCGAGGGTCCTGGATTTCGGGAGGGTGGACTTCACTAATTTGGAGATATGTCTCAAGTATGCCCTGGCAGGAAGGGACAAGAGTGGGGGAGTGGAGGAGCAGTGGGCCCATCTGAAAGGAGCCATGATGGAGGTGACAAACCTTTGCATTAGGCAAGTAAACAAGAGAAAGCCACTATGGTTCTCAAAGGAAACAACCGGGAAGGTAAGGGTGAAAAAGATGGCTTTCAGGAAATACAAGGAAACAAAGCAGGAGGTGCATCTGGATAAACGGAGGCAGGGAAAGCAGTCAGGAGCTCAAAGGCACAAAGAAAAAAGTAGCACAAGAGGTAAAAAAGGAAACAAGACTCTTTATAGGTACATTAGTGAAAGGAGAAAAACCAGGGGTTGGATAGTAAGGCTTAAAGGGGAAGAAGAAGAGTGTATGGAAGGAGATCTGGAAAAAGCATCAATACTGAAGAAATATTTTTGTTCTGTATTCACAGAAGAAGAAGGTGAGGGAGCACAGTTAGGCAACATGAACAAATATGGGAGGGAGATGGACACCAGTCCATTTACGGAAAAGAGAGTCCTAAAAGAACTCACAAAACTGAAAGTGGACAAGGCAATGGGAATGGATGGGAAACACCCTAGAATATTAAGGGAACAACGGGAGAAGCTGGCAGCACCACTGGCAGCCCTGTTCAATAAATCACTCGATATGGGAGTGATTCCAGAGGACTGGAGGAGGGCAGATGTAGTCCCTCTTCACAAAATTGGGAGTAGGGAGGAGGCTGGAAACTATAGATCAGTCAAGCTTACCTCAATAGTGGGGAAGATTATGGAATCACTACTTAAACAAAGGATTGTGGAACACCTTGAATCCAGCGGAGCACAGGATCAGAGACAGCATGGATTCACAGCGGGAAGGTCATGTCAAACAAATCTAATTGATTTCTTTGACTGGGTGACTAAGATCTTGGACCAGGGATGAGTGGGGGATGTGGCCTACCTGGATTTCGGTAAGGCCTTCGATACCATTCCACATAGAAGACTTGTGAACAAGCTGGGCAGCCTGGGAGTGGGTCACAAGGTGGTAAACTGGGTTAAGAACTAGTTGAGTAATAGAAGACAGAGATTAGTAGTAAATAGTGCTCAATCTGAGGAAAGTAGAGTGACCAGCTTGGTGCCATAAGGATCAATCCTGGGGTCAGTCCTGTTCAATGTCTTCATAAGTGACATTACAGAGGGGCTGGAGGGGAAGGTGTGCCTCTTTGTGGATGGCACTAAGATCTGCAACAGGGTGGACACTCCGGGAGGGGTGGAAAAAACAAGGAGGGATCTAGATAAACTGGAGGAATGGTCTAGAGTGTGGCAGCTGAGATTCAATGCGAATAAGTGTGTAACCCCCAGGTGGCGCTATCCCAAGGGTACTACCCCTGCCTGCTTGACTATGGACAGGTTGAGGGGCCTAGGTTTTATGACGGGTGCCTCCACCCAAAGGTCAGGGTTTGTAGTGGTTAGACTAGCTTGGTCACAGCCCTCTGGGACACCGTGACCCCCTTTAGTTCCCTCTAGTGGCTCACTCAGTACACAGGAGTTACAGCTCCAATACCCCACGTGTACACACTGTTCATTCATAAAGTACCACTTACTCTCGAGACTGATTCTGCAGCACGTCTCTGAGGACCCCCTGTAAAATAAGATTAAACAACACGCACAGCAAAATACAATACTGTTTCCATAAGTACCAACACCACAGACAGTATATAGTATAACTACAACAAATCTGATTTATTTAGGGGACAGTAACACGGGAGGGGGAAATCAGGTTAATTGGCAGAATTAAATCACAGTACTGTGCACACATACAGTGTCTGAAAAGTCACACTCTGGGTACCCAGGTTGGGAGGGGGGGCTAGCCAGGTCCGATGCCCGGGGTTGGCCGGCAGGTGCAGATGGATAGCGCCCTGTAGAAGAAAATATATACACAACACCCAATTGTAATCTGGAGCCGGATGGCTCAGTCCATGAAGCAGTGAAACAACAAGAATTAGATGACACACTTGTGATTGAAAACAGGCTCCAAGGGAATACCCTGACTTGTACTCACAAACCCAAGCTGAAAACGGATGGTGGATGTTCTTCTGGATTGCCAGAACAACAAGGCATGGAGACAAAGTCCTGGTGACTGGACCCCACTGCAGTTGATAGCAAACGGATTTAGTCCTAGACAAGCTGGGGTTTGCTTCCAGCTTCAACACACAGCACACAGCACTGGGGATTGGAAATAGCAATTCCCCACAAGCACTATGCACATTCATATGTAAAAGGAAAGTACTATACCAGGCAGGCTGCTCCTCGATCCCGATCGCAATTACTGTAAAATATCCAGGAGCACTCACAGCAGCTTCAGTTCCTGACAGACCGAGCACGATTCAGCAATTTCTCCAGTCTTCTACAGGGTAAGCCTGGTTTCCACACTTCTAGTGCTTCTTTTTCCTCACAACTCGGATTCAGTCCAAACTGGCACTCACAGAGGCTGCAGACCGAAACTCAGGGCCTCACACGCGCTTCCCATGAGAAACTACATACCACAGAAGCACAGAACTCCTTCTCTCTTCACAGTCACAACTGATCTAATCTTTCCAGTCACAAAGCAGGGCATTTCCTTTAGCTCCGCACCATTCTGTTGGCTGGTTCAGCTGTCACTCACAATAAGACTCCCTCTGTTGGTGGAAAAAGGTGCCAAGGTTAAAACTACATTTTCCAGAGTCACTGCCCATACAATCCCCTTGTGGCTGGCTCAAAATTGAGAGTCCAAGTTCCGATTCATCCACAGGCTCCATTTTAGGGTCTTCCTATCATCCTGATTGGTCCAAGTCAGCTATTCAGAACCAAAATGAAAGAGCTACACTGAAACAGTTTGTGCTGAAAGGAAGACAGGTTAGACAAACTACATTTTCTCAGTCACTCTAAATGATTTCTGGCAAACAGTTACATCTTTCAACAAGGCTCCCTCTACACACATGTAACTTAGCAAGCAGGCGAATTGGCGGCGTTTGGGTGGGATTCAAAGGATTAAATACACAGTCCCCATACAAACTAATTAAGTCTGTAAGCAGACAGCTCTTAAAGAGATAGTAGTGGAGGCTCAAATAGCACTCACTTGGAACCACATTTAAACAGCTCAGACACCGAACACCGCCCAGACTTGGAGCATTCAGGCAAGCTCCTGGAAGACTTTGGGAACCCCATTTGCAGGGGTTACAAATGCAAAATCATGCATCTGGAGCATAAGAACCCAGGGAAGGATTACATGATTTGGGGTGGGGTGGGTGGGGACTGATGGTCACCAAACAGGAAAGGGATTTGGAGGTAATCATATCTGATGACCTAAAGGTGGCCAAACAATGTGCCAAGGCTGTGGGAGAGCCAGTGGGATGCTGGGGTGCATAGGGAGAGGTATCACCAGTATAAGGAAGGAGGAGTGATGCCACTGTACAGATCATTGGTGATGCCTCATTTGGAATACTGTGTCCAGTTCTGGAGGCTGCATCTCCGTAAAGACATAGACAGGGTGGAGGTAGTTCAAAGAAGGGCAACAAAGATGATGCAGGGCCCACACCAAAAGTCATATGAGGAGAGACAGAGAGAGACCTCAAAATCTATGCCCTGTAGGAGAGGAGAGACAGGGGAGATATGATAGAAACCTGCAAATATCTAAAAGGCATAAATAGGGTACTGGAGGGTAGCATCTTTCAGAAAAGGATATGCCTAGGAATGAGTGGGCATGGCATAAGGTTGGAAGGGGTAGACTAAGGGGTAGCGTGAGGAAGTATTTCTTCACAGAAACGGTGGTGGATGCATGAAATAGACTTCCAACAGAGGCAGTGGGGACAAACACAGTGGAGGAATTCAAGCATGCATAAGATAGGCATAGGGGAACCATAGCAATAGGAACAAGTATGTAAAGCTGGAGATCAAGTAGGATCTGTGGCTTTTACGGTAGGCAGGGAAAATGGGCAGACTAGATGGGTCTTGCGGTCCTTATCAGCAGTCAGTTTCTATGTTTCTATGTTACCCCAAGTCCTTCAGCTTCCTAATTAATCTGCTGTGCAGAACAGAGTCAAATGCCTTACTGAAATCTAGACACATTATGTCCACTGTTTGGCCCTTGACCACTGTCCTGGTTAATCAGTTAAACAAATCAATTAGGTTAATCTGGCAGGACTGCCCTGGCACAAGCCCATGCTGCCTATAGTCTTTCCTTCAGTATGGTTTCCATGAGCTTCCCCACTATCAAGGACAGACTGACCTTCCAATAATTACCAAGGTTGTCCCACTGCCCACTCTTGTGTAGTGGTACTACTTGTGCCGTCCTCCAGTCCAGGAGTACTTCTCCCATCCCTAGAGTGGTGTTAAACAGGTACACCAGGGGACCTGCCAACACATCTCTAACTCCCTCAGAACCTTTGGCTGTATGCCTTCTGGTCGTAGGAACTTGTCCACCTTCAGGGCCTTTAATCCTTTCCTCACCCTGTCAAATTCAATCTCCCTGTCTGTGACTCCTCCCCTCATTACCTCCTCCCTTCTTCCCTTGGGGTGCTGGGCCATCCTTCTTGTTCATGAAGGCTGAACAAAAGTGCTTGTTAAGTACCACTGTCTTCTCCACGTTACCCTCTGCCCACCCCTTCCCTCTTACGCCTGACTATCCCATCCTTGATATCCCACTTCTCCTTGATGTACTCGTAAACTCACTCTCATGGAATTACGCTTGTTCCCTGAAGCTCCTGCCCTTCTGCTGCTACTGTCTGGCAAATGTTCACCCTAATCTTGGCCTGAAAACATCTATTGCAGCCAGACAATTACCTCACACTGGAACACTCACCCTTGCAACACTTAATATTTGCAGCCTGCTCGCAAAGATTGATGCCCTCCAAATTTTTGTTAACCTATACAAACCTGACATTCTCACAGTTGTTGAGACCTGTCTTTCACCTAAAGTGCCTGACATGGCTATCTTTCTGCCTGTTTACAATGTTTTCAGACTGGATCGGAAGTCTAAAAGATGGGGGGGTTGTGCTATATACCTCAAAGACTCTCTCTTGGGTCATCCCATAACTACCCCTTGCTCTGACTCCTCCGCACAGCTCCTTCCCATTAAAATCTTACTAGATGCCCACAACAAAGCCCTTACAGTTGTTGCTGTGTACACCCCTCCAAAAGAGCAAGTGAAAAGCAAGTACCTGGGGGTGGTGGTGGATGTCAAGATGAACAACTCAGAGACTTGTAGGAGGGCAGCAGCCAAGGCCAACAGGATGCTGGGATGCATCGCTAGGGGATCACCTCCAGAAGGAGGAGTGATACTCCCTCTGTATAACTGCTTGGTGAGGCTGCACCTTGAGTACTGCGTGCAGTTTTGGAGGCCACACTTAAAGAGGGACATTACTCTCCTGGAGAGGTCCAGAGGAGGGCAGCCAAAATGATTTGGGGCTTGGGGCCAGGACCTATGAGGAGAGGCTCAAGAGCTAAATATGTACACATTGGAAGAGAGAAGGGACCGGGGACATGATAGAGGTCTTCAGGTACATGAAGAGGGTAAATAAGGGAGGAACAGTGGGATGCTTCAAAGGAAGGAGAAGGGGCCACTAGAGGGCATGGGTGGAAGCTGGAGGGAAGATTCAGGGGAGAAAGGAGGAGGTGCTACTTCACTGAGAGGGTGGTGGAGCCATGGAATGCGCTGCCTAGGGGGCTGATGGAGGCAGAGACAGTGGATGGGTTCAAGAGGGGGTGGGACAGGTACAGGGGAAGGGTTCTGGAAGCAAAATCCAATGCAGCAAGAATATCCGGAACTGGGAAGGGAGAAGCCAGAGGAGGCGAGGGGGGCAGCAAGGTCAGCACCCAGGGTGGGGGCTGACCAAATGAGCAGACTTGAAAGACCATTAGGCCTATTCTGCTGGCATTTTAGTATGTTAGTATGTAATTGTCTCAGTGCTATCCTGGAGTTTGTTCAATTCCAACCTCATGGCTCCGAGTCAATCCTGCTTGGCGACTTTAATATAAACTAGCTGGCACCTGAGTCAGCCAGCTTCAAGGATGCCATCTCCTCAGCAAACCTTACCCAACGGGTTGACTCGGCGGCCAGGCAAAACTACAAAACTGGCACTAGCGCCCTCTTTGACTGAGTCCTGACCAGTCATCCTAACTGGATCGCTAACGTCTTTGTCATTTAAGACTCACTCAGTGACCACTCCCCTGTCACCTGCCAACGGTCTAACAAATTCTGCAAGCCACCACCTAGAATCATCTCCAGCAGAGTCCTGCCACCTGGCCAGCTGTTATACCTCAAATCTCACCTCAGATGCCAAGACTGGACCCCAGTTTACGCAGTGGAGGAAATTAACTCGACCCCGGATCACTTCATTAACATTTTCTATACTGCTTGTGAGTCCCATGCCCCATTCAAAAAATGTAAAGTAAAAGGCATATGCAACCCGTGGCTCTCTGCAGATCTAATCGCCCAGCTGAAATTCAGGGATTCGCTCTGGCAATGGGCAAGGGCATCTGCCTCACCATCCGACATTCAAAACTACAGATGTGCCTGTAATGACTGCACAAAATCAATCCATCTTCACAAAAGTAACTACTACAAGGAAGCCCTCACCAATACATGGGGTAACGGGAAAGCCTTTTGGAACAATATCAAGGAAGTTACTGGGAACCAACCAAAAACCTCTCTCACTACGCTTGTCATTGATGGGATAACCACGCTTGACTCTACTACTATCGCCAGTACCTTCAACTCTGCATTTACTAACATCAGCAGTATTCTCCCTCCCAACTTTTTTGATGAAGACGACACTACAGCCCACCATCCTAGCCCCCCCGCCTTCGTCTAGCTATCCACCTTTCTACTTTAAAGCCCTTAGGATGCATGAAACCCACAAATATATTAAGAAAGCAATCACCAATTCCAGAAGTAGTGCTGACTCACTGGACCTCAGAATACTGTCCCTCACCCTCGACGATGTGATTGGACCTCTCACTAAGATAGTCAACCTCGTCCCTCAGTCTTGGACAGTTCCCTGACATCTGGAAATCTGCAACTGTGATCCCTGTCCGCAAAAGTGGCGATAAGACCCTCCATGGGAATTATTGTCCAATCTCCATTTTACCCCTGCTCTCCAAGGCTATTGAACGTATACTAGCTGACCAGCTTACTAACTATCTGGATAAGCATAATATACTATGCTCACAACAACATGGTTTCAGAAAAGGGCATAGCACTACCTCTGCCCTCCTTGAATTCACCGGTGCAACCCACAGTTCATTGGACAATGGTCTCCTTGCTGGGTCTGTCTTTATTGATCTAACAAAGGCCTTGACAGTCCATTATGGTCTTCTGCAGCTTCAGCTAGCCAGCCTCTCCTCTATCTCTACAGCTTGGTTCAAAAGCTACCTGGAAAACCGCTCCCAAAAGTCAAAATTGCTGATGTCCTCTCTGATGCAAGACCCATCCGATCAGGAGTCCTGCAGGGATCTATTCTGGGGCCCTTCTATTCAGACTTTTCTGAACAGCCTTCCACAATCCTGCCCAGAACAAATCATCCTCTATGCTGATGACACCATCATCTGTGCCACCCATAAGGATCTTCTACCCTCCAAAACAACCTTCGAAAGGCTTCACCCAGTTGAAAGCTGGTTTAGTGAGCATAAGCTGGTACTCAATTATAAAAAAAACAAGTCTATGCTTTTCTTCAGCACACACAACAAATACAAGCTACAACCTTTAACTATCACAAACTGCCATGGAGCTGCCCTAGAGCAGGTTCATTCCTTTACCTATCTTGGGATCTCTTTGGACAGTCACCTCTCTTATGGAACCCACATCAACAGTGTTGCCAAAGCTGTAAATATCCGCCTTGGTCTCCTCTACAGGCATAGACAGCACCTTACACCAGAAGCCTTAAAGGCCGCTGTTCGGAGCTCCATTGTCTCAATTATAGATCACGGCCTGATCATCTACGGCTCCACCTCACACATTGCTCTTAGGCTCATATCCACAATGCTCAACAAAGCCTGCTGGCTCATCACTGGCTCTCACCGACTTACTCATGCATGTGACTTATATGCACAACCTGGCTGGCTTCAACTCTCAAACCGCATAAAATACCAGCCCTGCATTATGGCAAAGAAAATCGCTATGGGTCTTGCGCCACTTGGAATCCAAGCTCTCCTTTGCCCTAGCAGCAAGCTTAGACCCACAAGGGGCTCTGCAACCCAACTCCTTCAGGTTCTTCGCTGCCATACTTCCCAAGGTCAAAGTTCCTTTGCCTACAGGGCCCCCAGCTGGATGAACATGCTCAGCAGTGACCTCTCATCTGTGCCAATGCTTGTGTACCCCCTTACAAATGGGAGTTCCCAAAAAGTCTTCCTTGAGCTTGCCTAAATGCTCACTGCTAGGCTGGTGTCCTGTGTTTTAGCAGTTTAAATGTATTGCCAGAGAGTGCCTGTATAGCCTCTGTGTACTGTCTCTTTAAGAGCTGCCTGGATTGCAGTCATAATTAGTCTGAGAGGGAGCACTGTTAGAAGATGTACTTGTTTGCTAAACATTTGTCAGAGGAGTAGTAATAATATTGCAGTTTGTTCTAAACTGTCTTCTTTGCAGCATGGACAGTTCTGTTTATTTCCATCATCTTGGCCTGGGACTGTCAGAATGGGCCAATCAGTACATTTGGGACTCTAAAATGAAGCCTGCCTACAGGGGCTTGGTAGAGCCAAAACTTGTAGGAATTGTAGATTTGGGCTTTTGGCGCCTAAAATAGCCTGGAGGGGGGGCCCTTGTGACTGACAGACAGATCAGCCAACCAAACCTTTTGGATCTTGGAGAAAGTCCCACACTGCTTGCAGTTTCAGTTGGGAAGTGAAGAAGTAACAGCTCGAGATAGTTCGAGCAGCAATCCATAGTGGATTAGGGTGGGAGAACTGTAGAAAGGCCCGAGTTTGGCCTGCATGCCTGCCTGCTGTTCCTGAGAGGGAACTTGTGCTTTTTCTTTCGGACTGAATCTGAATTTGGAGAGTGAATTAAGCCACTGAATTGTGACCAGGCTTTAACCTGAAGAAGACCGAAGACTTGCTGCATGCGATCGGCCTGTCAGGACTTCCAGCTACCTCTGAACTCCCGGATTGTGCAGAGACTCTGTAATTGCGACCGGAGAGCCATTTGCCCGGTACAGTGGAATTTCCTTACGTGTGAATGTGCTGTGTGCTTATAGTGGGTCGTGATTTGGTTCCCCACTGTGTGTCTGAACTGTGTTTTGATTGCTGGAGGCTGTATCCAGCTCCACGGACTGAATCCATATCCATTTCCATTTGCCTGAGCCCTGCTACACTGGCCCAGCCGGAATACCTGCTACGCAGAGAAAGTCATTGACGAGAGACCGGCCTGGGGATCAACCCCTGCTCAACGCCTTGAACAGGAATGATGCCTCGGTGATTCGTGTGGGCCCTGCTTCTCTGGGCACTTGAGCTCAACAGCCTGCAGTCTCGATTTCGTCCTGCCTGTGTCCATTATTGGGTATCATGCGTAAACATCAGGGTAGCTCCCTGCAACAACAGCTAAATCTGAAAGTGTTGTCATCTGATTGTCTTGTTGCCTTTTCTTTCATGAATTGAGCTCTGTGGATCCGGATTACAAATAGTGTGTGTTGTGCATGTTGCTTTCTTCCATCACAGGGCTCCAACCAGCTGCAACATTCCTGGCTAGCCCACCGTTTTCCTACTTGGGTACCCAGAGTGTGTAACTGTGTAGGGACTCTGAACTGCATGCATAACTGACTGATTAATATAGCTTTTAAGCAAATCAATCTGATTATGCCCCTCCCTTGTTCAAGTCCCCTGAATAAATCAGATTTAACTTTGCATTTAACCTGACCGTGGTTCTAGTTAGTGCCAAGTATTGTACTATTGTTATTTGCTGTGCTTAACCTTGTTTTACAGGGGTCTGCAGGGTCAAGCTAGAGAAACCAGCCCTGGTGGTAAGTGCAAACAGTGTGGTTAATTGCCTGGTGAATAAGTGTCATTGTGAAAGTAATTATTGTATATTGTTCAGACCACAAGAAGAGAAAGAGGGGTGTTACAATGTCCTGGAGGGCTGTGCCCAGGTTAGCTTGACCACTAACAACCCTGACCTCCGGGTGGAGGCACCCGTTTCATTACCCAAAAAAAAAAAAGTAGATAAACATGTGGGGAGTAGTGCAATGTAATGACTGTGGGCAGCAGTCTTCCGGGAGTCTTTCTGGAGGCTGAGATGCTGCCCTATTTGCAGAAAACTCTCTACCCTGAGGGAGGAAGTTGCCCGTCTTCAGTCCACACTGGACAGTAGTAGGGAACCTTCCCCCAGGCCACACTGGACAGTAGGAAGGGAATCTCCCCCATCCAGGGAGCACCAGAGCCACCACCACTACCTCAGAGGTTGCGAAGAAAGCACAGCAGTTGGACCACAGTGGGCTCAGGGAGGGTGAGGATGGTGGAACAGAGGCACACCCAGTCAGTTGTTCCACTCCACAATCCATACACCATTCTGGGGGAGCATAGCTCCCCAATGGATGCACCCGCAGAGAGGAGACTAAGGAGGCTGAGGACAACTGTCACAAGGGAGGCCCACAGGAAGGAGGCAGAGGACACCACAAGGAAAGGAAGCAGCTCCTGGTGGGGGACTCAGTTATTAGGGGGATAGAACTGGGGGGAGCAGGGAAAACTGAAATAAGGTGCCTGCCTGGTGCCATGGCTTGGAGGGACAGGAAGCACATCCTCAGGATCACGAGAACAGCTGCACGGGAGTCTGAGCTGGACGTCATTGTCCACTTGGGGATAAATGACTTGGCTCATCATGAGATTAGAGCAGTGCTGGAGGACTTTGTAGAGTTGGGGAGGGGCCTAAGACAAGTAGCACACACAGTATCCTTCTCAGAGGTGCTGCCTGTCAATGGCATGGGTGAGGCGAGGGTACTTTGCACCATGCAGTTTAATGAATGGTTGAAAAAATGGTGTGGAGCACAGGGGTTTGGCTTCATTGGGGACTGGGGTTCCACCTGGAGGGACACCAGCCTATACTGGCAGGATGGTCTGCATCTGTCCAGGAAGGGAACAAGTCTTTTGAGCAATCGGTTTAAATGCTTCATTGGCAAGCTTTTAAACTAGTCAAGTGGGAGGCACTGATAAGCAGCAGGAAAATACCAGCCTCTCCCTACAAAACAGGGTACTAAATGAGAAAAAGACTGAGGTAGAAAGGTCAGTGGGGGATGCTGCAACAGAAGGTAAAGCCATCAAAAAATGGAGAGCAATGAGTACCAATGCCTGTAGTCTGAGTAACAAGCTTCCTGAATTAGTGGCCTTGATGGAGGAGGAACATCTGGATATTGTGGCAGTCACAGAAACATGGTACACACAAAACCATGACTGGGACGTAAACATACCAGGATACACTATCTACAAGAGGGACAGGGAGGGTAAAAGAGGAGGAGAAGGAGTAGCTCTTTACATAAGGGAAGGAATCAAAGCAACAGAACAAAAGGGTAAACAGGGAGGAGAAGAAGCACTGTGGGTAAATTTGGAGACAGGCAATGGCACCACAATCTGTACAGGGGTTGTATACAGACCCCCTTCTCAGGGGGAGGAAATGGACAAGGAAATGATAGAAAGTATACTTAGAATGGCAGAAAAAGGGGAGATATTGCTGATGGGTGATCTGAATATGCCAGATGTTAACTGGAGTGCAGTTGCAGCAGCCACTTCGAAGAGTGGGTTATTCTAGATGCCCTACAGGGGGCATGCCTTAGACAACTAGTATTGGAGCCCACTCGAGATGGAGCAGTCTTAGACCTGGTTCTCTCAAATGGAGATGGAGAGAGGATCACAGATGTAGAAGTGGGTAGCCATCAGGGAACTAGCGACCATCAAACAGTATGGTTCACAATAAACACAGCAATAGAGTCAAGCCATACAAAGGCAAAAGTACTGGACTTTAGGAGGGCTGACTTTGCTAAAATGGGTGAGTGCCTAAGGAATGCACTAGCAAATGGGCAGGAAGGAGGGTGGAAGAACAATGGGAATAATAAAATTGCCATCACAGAGGTAACAAGCCTTTGTGTGAAGCAAATAAACAAAACGAACGATGTAAGAAACCACAATGGTTCTCAAAGGAAGTGGCAGTGAAGGTTCAAGAGAAAGAAAGCATTCAGGAAGTACAAGGAATCACAGAAGGAGCAGGACAGAGAACTGTATCAGTTAAAGCAAAAGGAAGCTGGGAAGCCAGTCAGAACAGCAAAGGCCCAAACCGAGGAAAAGATAGCCAACTCAGTTAACTCATTGCCTCCGCAGGCTCACTCTGAGATTACACCACTTGCCTCCTGAATCTCCTGTATCCTTTTAACAGTGAATCCTGGGCCTTTCTAAGCAAAATCGAGCCATAGTCAGCATGTCACAAACAAATGCTAATAGCTCAATAACTGTACATGCTAGACACAAAGTATGAGTGGCAGAGTTATTCAGCACAAAATTGCCTTTCCAGTGGTGGCATGCATGTAATAATAAGTAATTTTGTTTTTTTTTCTATGCTGGTCGAAAGAGCAAACTAAATATTTTTTTCACTAAAAAAGGGCAACATAAGCCATTTTATATAAAATATCAACACCAAATTAAGCACACAGACATTAACTGGTGTTTTAATATTATGTTTGTTAAAAAAAAGATATCTTTTTACTATAAAACGTAATTTTTTCCCATTTTAGTCAAGGTGCTTTGGTGAGATTTGAGGGGTGAATCTCAACCACACACACCATATCATAAACAAATGCATATAACTCCAAAAGCATACATGATACACACAAAGTATCAGCATGAAAGTTGATGAGCACAAAAATGCCTTTCCAATGGTGCTATGCAACCAGTGGTAATCAATGGTTTTATTTTATACCCGCTGAAGTGCCAAAAAAGTGAATTTTATTCAAGCTGTTTAGGTGAATCCTGATGGAAAACATGTCAGCCATACACACCATACCATAAACAAATGTGAATAACTCCTAAAGTATACATGATATACACAAAATATCAGTGGCAAAGTTGTTCAGCACAAAATTACCTTCCCAATGGTGGTATGCAAATAATAATATGTAATTTAGTTTTTTTTTAAGCTGGTTGAAACAGCAAAAATTTTTTTTTTCACTAAAACAGGCAACATAAGCCATACACACCATACCATAAACAAATGCAAATAACTCCTAAAGTATACATGATATGCACAAAATATCAGTGACAAAGTTGTTCAGCATAAAATTACCTTTCCAATGGTGCTATGTAGTCAAATATATATTATATTCTGTTACACTATATATTAAAATATATAAGTGACTTCTCCAGACGTTGCAAGGGCACACTGGGAGTCAGTAGCTGACTTCTGCAGACGTCCTCAGGACACACCAGTGTATTTTACTGATGACTACAGGCATCTGCTAGAGACAATGAGTTAAGAAGGGGATAAAACCTTTTATAGGTACATCAGGGAGCGAAGGAAGACCAAGGAGGGATAGTGAGGCTTAATAAAGGGGAGGGAGGGTGGGCAGAGGGTGACTGTGAAAAGGCAGAGATACTAAAATATTTTTGCTCAGTATTTACAAATGAAGAGGGGGAGGTACCTAAAACAAACAGTAGAAACACTCTGGATGCAGAAGTTGATACCAGCCCATTTACAGAAGAAAGGGTTCTGAAAGAACTCTTAAAACTGAAGGTGGACAAAGCAATGGGGCCTGATGGGATTCATCCCAGAATTCTAAAAGAACTAAGGGTAGAACTAGTGACACCACTGACTACCCTCTTTAACAAATCATGGGAGGATGGGGTGGTACCCGAGGACTGGAGGAGGGCAGATGTGATTCCCCTTCACAAAAGTGGGAGCAAGGCAGAAGCAGGAAACTACAGACCTGTTAGTTTAACCTCAGTGATAGGGAAAATGATGGAATCACTTCTGAAGGAAAGAATTGTCGAGTATCTAGAGGCCAGAGGGGCACAGGACCCTAGGCAGCATGGATTCACAGCGGGAAGGTCATGCCAGACGAATCTGATAGCTTTCTTTGACTGGGTGACCAAAGTAGTAGATCAGGGAGGGGCTGTGGACATGGCCTACCTAGACTTTAGCAAGGCATTTGACACAGTCCCACACAAAAGATTAATATACAAGTTAGCCAGCCTGGGAGTGGGTCCCAAGATGACATCCTGGGTAAAGAATTGGCTGGAGAATAGGACACAGAGAGTAATAGTAAATGGAGTCCACTCTGAAGAAAGGGGGGTTACTAGTGGGGTACCGCAGGGTTCAGTATTAGGACCGGTCCTCTTCAATGTCTTTATAAGCAACATTGCAGAGGGACTGGAAGGAAAAGTATGTATCTTTGCAGATGACACAAAGATCTGCAACAGAGTTGATGCACAAGGTGGGGTGGAATGGATGAGAAGGACTTGGCAAGGTTAGAGGAATGGTCAAATGTATGGCAGCTTAGATTCAATGCTAAGAAGTGCAAGGTCATGCACCTGGAAACAAAACCCAGGGAAGAGAGTACACAATGGGGTTGAGATACTAACAACAACAAAAATGGAAAGGGACCTGGGGTAGTCATATCAGATGACCTAAAGGTGGGCAAGAATGTGAGAGGGCAGCAAGGAGGGCTGGGGGATACTGGGATGCATAGGGAGAGGCATCACCAGTAGAAAACAGGGTTATTATCCCTCTGTACAGACAGCTGGTCAGACCCCATCTGGAGTACTGCGTGCAGTTCTGGAGACCCAATCTCCAAAGACATAGACAGGATGGAAGCTGTCCAGAGGAGGGCAACTAAAATGGTGCAGGGTCTGCACCGGAAGACATATGAAGAGAGAGACTTAAGGAGCTTAATATGTATAGCCTCGAGGAAAGGAGGGAGAGGGGGACATGATAGAAACTTTCAAGTACCTCAAGGGAATCAACAAAGTCCAAGAGGGTAGCATCTTTCAAAAAAAGAGGTGTGCAAGAACAAGGGGGCACAATTTGAAGATGGAGGCGGCTCAGAGGTAATTTAAGGAAGTATTTTTCACATAGAGGTTTGTGAATGCATGGAGCGGCCTTCCGGAGGAGGTTGTGGAGTCAAAAACAGTGGTGGAATTCAAGCATGCATGGGACAGTCATAAGGCAATTCTAGGGGGTGGGGATAGGAAGAAGTAGGCTGCTGGTTAACTAGGATCTTCAGCTTATTCATTAGGTAGGAAATGGGCAGACTGGGTGGGCCCAGCGGTCCTTATCTGCCATCAAATTCTGTGTTTCTATGTTTCAGATCCTTTAACATGCCTGCTAGCCAAAAGGCAGGGTAGGTGGCCTTGGATAGCGCACACCTAGGGGTTATACTTGGGCGTTCAAATCCAAACTCGCTCACACCTCACTGCATCCAGCACTTGTGACTGGCCCTACTTAATAGCCTACCTCAGCTACCTCTCTAGTCCCACCTTGCACTTCTCTATCCACTACAACCCCGCCCCTTCTTCTTTTGCTTTTTTTTTTCTTCATTTGACTCCAGTACTTCTATCTGTATTATAACAAAACCTCTGGCTGCACCTTCATTTAGTTCCCCTTCCCTTGTTCTGTTCTCTATCTACTGCTGTTCAGTGCTCTAGCGCTAGTTTAGCCCGAATGTTCTTAATCACATACTTGTATTTGGTGTTATGCTGTTTACCATGCCTATGTAACTGAATGTCTTGTCTCCTCTGTAATGTACCTCCTTTGACATGGAACCTTTGTAAAAGAGCCTTGGCTCAAAGGTACTTGTAATCCTAGATTCAAATAAATAAAGTACTTGAAGAAGGCCTTCTCTTCCATCTTTGTCCCCTCTGCCAGCTGCAGTTCCGTCTTGGCTTCGGCCATTCGTACTGCTTTGCTCACCTCCCTTGCCTTATTGATATACTCTACCTTGTCCTTTTCTCTCTAGGCTCACTTACACATTCTGAAGGCTGTCCTCCTGCTCTTTACCACCAGGGTTACCTCCCTGTCAAACCAGCTTGGCTTCTTGGCGCTGGATTTTTTGCTCTGTATCTTGGCACACTCATTAGTGGATGCCAACAGCCTTTTCTTGATTACAGCCTGTTTCTGGTCTACCCCCAATTCCTTCCTGATCCCAGCGAGGTGCCCTTCCAGAACTTCTACCATCCTACCACAGTCTGCCCTACTGAAGTTTTGAAGCCTTGTTTGTCTTCTTCTTGCCAATTTCCAGACAAAAACACACAGTGTGATGGTCGCTTCCTGATAATGGTTCTTTAACCATCACCTCCTGTACATGTGAGCCATTAGTCAGAACTAGGTCCAGTGTAGCTCTCTCCCTGGTGGGTTCGAGGACATACTGTGTCAGGAACCCACTCTGGAATGCCTCCAGCAGCACCTGAATCTTGGTACAGGTGGTAGCAGGGAACTTCCAATCCACCCCAGGTAGATTGAAGTCTCCCATGAACACCAACTCTCTTATGCCAGCCCTCTCCTCAGTTTTGGGCCTCAGCACCCTATCCCAATCCTCATTCTGATTTGGTGGCCTGTATACCACTTCTGTCCTTAGCTTTTTTACCTTTAGTTGACTGCATCTGTGCCCATAGCACCACTGTTTTTCCATCTGTCTCCTCCTCCTCACTAGTGTAGGTTATCCCATCCTTCACATGCAGAGCCACACCCCCACCTGCACCTGTATCCCTCCTATACAGCTTGTACCCAAGGATGGAGATATCCCAGTCATGGTTTGGTGTGGCCCATGTCGCCATGATGGCAGCCATGTCCACCTCTTTCTCTTCCATCAGTGAATGCATCTCAGCCATTTTGTTCCCCAACTGCTGCTGGGACACAGCCTTCACTGTGATTCGAATCTCCCTCCACCTCTGGACTGCCTGCCTCCCTCCCCGTGCCTGATCCCACCCTCCTACCCTTCATATTTTGCTTCTCATCTGTACTTTTCTCCTCTTGTCCTCATGAAGGAAGGCCTGATGGCCTCCTCCTCCAGGTAACTAAGGTTATTCTGACCCCCTCTGTACCCCTCATCAGTTTAAATTAATTTCCCTACTGATATACTCATTGAATCTGACCTTTAACACTCTTGCACCCTCCTTGTTAAGGTATAGCCTGTCTTGTGCAGAAAAGTCTTTGTTCTCCAATGTGCTCCTCCAGCCACTAGTTAGCCTGTATCCCTCCTCTTTACACCACCCCTTGAGCCAGCTATTAAACTCCTCAATCCTAGTCTTTCTTGCAGTGTGCTGTCCCTTGGTACTGGTAGCACCTCTGAAAAGACTGCCAATCTCCCCACCTTACTGCAGAGCCTCCCCATTTTTCTGAACCTCTCCTGAACCACCCCCGCCTCACTGTCAGCCATGTTTTTCTTACTCAGGTGAATGTTGATGTGCGTCTGCCCCCCGTTCCGTGTTCTCAACTATCCTTGGTCCCAACCTTCTTGTGGTCATCACTGGCATATACTGCAACCTTCTGCGGTTTGCCTTAGCTCCTGTGTCTCCCATCTTACTCCATATATTGTACCATGGGTGTCCAAGATCACAACCCTCCCATCCCCTCATGATTCCCGAGTCCCCCATCTACTTGTCCTTCCTTGGCTGTCCTTCCCCATTCCTCCTGCCTGCATCCCACTCAGACTACCCACACTCCTTGCATTGGCTCCCCTCTGTTTTCCCTTCCTCCCTCCACCGCTTGGCCCTTTTTCTTCTTACCCCATCCCTTCCATGCCTCCCGCCTACTCCCACCCTACTTATCCCATAGTCCACTTCTCTGGGACATCTCTCCAATGCTCATATCCTTCTCCTGTTGCTGATGCTCCTCCACCCCACCACTCTTACCTGTACCCTCTCTAGACAGTGGGAGGAATCTAGTCTGCACTGGCACCTCTGGGAGTGCTCCCACTGGCCTCCCTTCTTTCCTTGCCCTTCTTATTCCTCTTACTAGTGTCCATCTCTCTTTCCTCTAGGTCTCCTCTCCTGCTGAGAAAGAGGGACCCAGGGATCCTGCCTTACCTCCTCCTATAGCCCCCCCTGCCAGATTCCTCCACTCAGTCTGGGTTCCATCATTCCCTCAATTAGCCACCCTGCCCTGCACCACCCACATCCCATTCAGATGCAACCTCTCTACTAACACTGCTAACTCCAGTCTGACCTGCTGTACCTCTGCCCTCAGCTGATCTAGGCCCCTACAGACCAGACATCCCCTACTCCCAGAGAGTTCACAGGAAAACTTCTTCCCCACACCCCCTGCAATACACCACTCTACCCGCCCCTCCTGCCTCATCGGCAGTCCCCCTCTCTACATTATGTAATTTTATCCTCCCCTGACAGAGTGTCTATACTGTCCTTGCAGCCCTATATGGCTTTACCCTATATAGGATTTTTCTACAACCCCATGAAACCCTTCAGTTTGAACCTAGTATTTTAACCTAGGTAGGGATGGCTGAAAAGCAGCAACCACTGCAAGATCTCTACTAACCTACCAGCCTATATGGGGATGGATGTAAAACTGCAAACCCATAGCTAGGTTGTTCACTGACCTGGAAAGGGACCAACTGTATTTCCTGTAAGATTCCCTTCAGCTGCCCCTTCTAAACTGAACCCAGATAGGGATAGCTGCAACCATGTGACAAGGCCTGCCGGCTACCATGTGCTCTTGCCTTACCCTTGCCTCACCTCCATTGGGCAGAGTGGCTCATTTCCTTCCTGCAGATGTCTGCCAATGCCTGCAGATGCCACTGAGACAAACAACATACAGATACAGTAGGAATAAAAACAAACATCAAGACAGTGCATGGTAACAAAGGAGGACACACAGTCATACAGCAGGTATGAGGATGATGGTCATTTAGGGTTGCCCTTTTTGTACCCTTTTGTACCAGGACTGTGTTAGCCTTCCATAACAATTGGTAAATGATTCAGAGATGAAAAAGAAAGGGTGTTCTGAGGGGGCCACTCAGTGAGCCAATAGAAGTGTGTTGTGCTTCCATGCCTATGACCTAGGTTCCAGAGTGAACTTCGCGAGCTGGCGTGACGATTGGGTGGGGGGCTGAGAGGTAGTGCTGCTGATGGCAACATATCCCTGCTGGGAGGAGGGAGAGGGCACATTCTGACATTGTAGCAGCTCCTGCTGGTAGGCCGGGAGATGTGCTTTCCCAGTAGGAGAATGCTGCATGCAGCCAAGGCATGCCCACCCCACCACATGCGCTCACATGCCAGCTGGGGTTCTGGGAGAAAATAAGGAGGAAGGGTATAACTGTGTGGGGAGACGATCAGCCCCTCGCAGGCCCTGCACACAAACTGGGATCCCTACTCCACCAGGACAGAGGCTGAGGAAAGTACCTGGGGAGGTAGGTGATGGAGCGGGGGTGGGTTGGTCCGATAGTAGCAACCAAGTGAGAGGGCGGATAAACAGATAATTTGGATGGCAGAACATCGACAAGGATCTTTGAGATGTTCAGTCAGTATGCTTTGGAAAGGAGAAAGCTTAGGGATTCCTAAAAAGGGAGGGGCTTGTTCCATTCTGCTAGGCCTGAGAAGAGACTGCCCATCTACTAAAGTCTTTATGAAATTGGAATCTATGCAGCTAGCTGCCTTGGTCAATTGGATAGAGAATAGGAGATAGGGACAGGATGAAGAAAGATGTATGAATGCAGGCTGGGGAGTGGATACATAAGGGTAACTGTGTACCAGTGATAATCCACACGGGTAGTGGGCTTGGACACTGAAGCTGGCTAAACAACTGGCAATGGTGGAACCTTGAGCTGCTCTCTAGGGTGACCTTGCAGGCCAGTTGACAGGACATCCCGCCAGTGCAGTGTGGCTTTAGGAGCCGAGATGTGCACCACATCTCCATAATTCAGCACAAAGTATAAATTGTCCCATTACATGCATTTCTGTGAGAGAACTGTGGCAGTTCATGGCTCTGTAGAGGCCTCAAAGTGGAACCTGCTGAAACAATGATGTGATCAGTTTGCTTCTGTAGGAGAGCTGGGGGTCCAGTCATACCCCAGTTATTTGTAAAAGAAAGGAAGAAGAGATATAAAGGCTGAAAAATGAAGAGGACTAAAAATCCTGTTCACATTCCTTTAAATTAAGACTGAAAACAAAAAAAAATACCGGACAAGTAATGCAAGTGTAACCCATATATGTCCATTTTTGTAACATGGATATACATATGTTATCTCTGAGTTGAGGGAAGGATGAGGTTACCTGGCACAAAAGACCTAGGTTTGGCTACTCTGCACAGGGCACCCAAGTAATTCCAACTACAGGAAGCAATAACTGTAATGTCCAGAACCAGAATTGGATTTTCAGTGTGGCTTTATTTATTAACTCACTGAACATAAACAAAGCTCTGTATGGTCCCCAAAGGGCTACGTAACTGTAATGCAGATTAGAGGTTAAACACAGCGGTCCATTTGAGGAATGAACACAATACAACAGTTGTCTGGCTTTGGACTGACAGGCACTCAGCCTGGACTTTGCATCTTGCCATTGGATACACAGCCCGACTGGCCCGCTCCCTGCCGCCACTCTCGACTGACGGTCCACTTGAAGAATGAACCCAAACTTTACTTGGAAAGACATCCCATCATACAAGGAGGCTCCCAAACTGTGGCTCCCACACCACTTGAAGTCTGCGACTCCTAGACAGATTTTGTTTTCGTATTCCAATCGAAACTCCCATCCAACAAGGAGACTCCCATCCAACAAGGAGTAATTTTTCCCATCCTGTGGCTCCCACACCACTTAGAGTCTCTGCGACTCTGAGAGATTTTCTAGTTGGCGACCCACGCCTGGGTACCCACCCCATCACTGCCAAGCGCATGAGGCAAGTAGTAAAACACTAGAAGAAATCCATAGGGTGGACCTGGTTACTAAAG
Organism: Neoceratodus forsteri; assembly: GCA_016271365.2. Classification (NCBI taxonomy): domain Eukaryota; kingdom Metazoa; phylum Chordata; order Ceratodontiformes; family Ceratodontidae; genus Neoceratodus; species Neoceratodus forsteri. The sequence goes on from JADMNL010000022.1 coordinate 497,289,084, forward strand.
ATTTTCCACCTCCAGCTCCCACAGCCCATACCCAGCCATTTCTCTGGACACACAGAACTTTAGACTTTAAAATGTAGATTGATGGTGGATGACCTGAAGCACCCCCTCTACAATGAACTTTAATCCATTAACACTTTAAACAGATGACTGCTCTATTTGTTTGTCCTAGTTGACATAGTCCTCCCAAATAGCAGTCCCCAAATACTTGAAATCCAACTGAAGAAAATAAGTTGTTTGCCCCTTCCAATGGGGCCAGTCAGTCACCCATTCGTTGCAGGTGCCCCACAGGTGAAAACTGTAACCTTTGCTGTTATACATGAACAGACTGAACTTAAATTAAAACAGGCAGCTTTCTTCACAGGGTGGGAGAAGGGGATTGCCCCTGGAACCCACAAAGAACTTTTTCTCATCTCCCCAGAGGGAGGGGGTAAACAGACAACTACTGTTGTCCTTCTTGTTTGCTTAAGGACAAACTGAAGACTGACTTTGAATTCCACGGTTCTAAACTTACTGTGAGCTGAAGATTCCAAATGTGGCTCATGCAGCTGCGACAGTTCTATTATGATGTCATCTCTCAAGTCTCAGCTGTGACTGAGGACAGAGTGAGACAGTGTGAAACCCATTTAACTGGAGTTCCACAAGCTGCCCTCCCTGCCTACCACTAGGTCTTACTGGGATTCTAGTAACCTCGGGTAACAAAGGGGTTACACTCGTCCTTGACCAGGAAAATGACTGTCCCCAGTCATTATGCACCCGGCCTTAGGCCATCCCACCCTATGTGCTACCTGGAGGGGGATGATCAGGCCCTCCCTCCTATGGAGCAGCACAGGTAGCAACACTAAGGGCCTAGAGGCCTATAGCTGACATATCAGTCTCTACTCTATCCACGCATTATGGACACCTAGTGGCTCTGGTAGAACCGTCCAGAGCATAGCCCTGATAGATCAGCACTGCAGTCCCTATGGCCACTGAGGACCACAGCCTGTCTATCCCCTAGTCCTCTAGGGAAAACCTATCTGCCTCTTACATAACTTCCCAAACAAAACAAAACAAAACCGGGGACCTCCCTCACCTTGGGCAGCCTGCAACTCACAACAATAGGAACACAAACAGTACTTTAATTTCTACACAAGCACTGAACGAGAAACTCCGATGAGCCCTCCTCCTTCTTGTCTTCTTTCTGTCCTCCAGGAACACCTGTAAGAAAAGACAAAAACAAAACAAAAAACACACCCTAATCTGCATTTACGATCTACCTAAACAACAACAGTGACAACAACAACCCTTACCATACAGGAAAAGCAGAAACTAAACAATCCCAAAAAGAAAAATATTTTTTTTTAGAAAAGTAGAAAACAGTATATACATTAAGTACAGAAATGACATTGATAACAATCACACTTCTTTGGGGGATGGAATGCCCTAAATGTCCCACTTAGTGACTACAAGGCCCAAGGCCAGTCCATTAAAGAGTCTCTCTGGGCCGAGCCCATGAACATAGTCTTTTAAGGCCATAATCCCGAGGGGAGGGTCTTTGCAGACAGTTCAGACACTGTTTGAAGTCTGTAGTGTAGGTGTGTATAGCAATGTCATAAAGATAGAATAAAAAGAATTTTGATGACTCACCAGCCTCTTGAAGTATTCTGTGACATCACCAACCTGGTCCCTGCCAAGACTCTCCCTGGCAGCATTTCTTCTGATACAGCTGGCGGGACATCTTCCGGGAACCCACAGGAGTACACATCTGGAAACAGCTGGGCTGATGTCATAACTGGAGAAGGAACCTTAGAACAGGAACAAAAAGAGAACAGCTAGTCCGGCATCATCCGATTACCAGGCGATGAACAGGAAACAGCTGTGCTGGTGTCCTCTCTGGATCTGAAGTCATCTGGTGGTACCAGTAGATGGTTATTGATTGCAGACAGTTTACTGTAGACTGAAGAATGTGGAGCCCATTTTTGTTTATTCATTTTGCAGTTCAATAAAGGTACTTCACAGTTTAGATGTGGCAGTATGACTACCACTGCTCGGCTCTCTCATTTTGTAGGCTGGGCTTATTTCCGGGAGGTCCTTGCATTGAGGCCAATAGTAGAGGGGTCAGGGCTTGAATTATTACTCCATCTGTTTGACATAATCTACACAGTGGAGACTTCGAGATCCTCTCTGTCCATAAACAGTGTCCTGCCTCTCTTCCACTGTGTATACTTTTCGTGGAACAGTCTATTCTTTACATGCTGGTTAGCCCCAGGATGCACATGTTTCATTGCTTCATCCCAGATCCAGGGATTTCCTGCAGTCCTCAATCTCCTCCCAGACTTTCGAGGAAAGGTCATACCAAAGATTTCATTGGCCTTTTCACTAACCAGTCTCCTCTTACTTGCTTTGGTCAATTTGAGACCGCTGGCCTGGCTTGGGGGTGGCCAGTCCTGGTTTTGCCAGCTTCGCATTCTCAATGAAATTAAAAACGGATCCCTGACTTCTTTTTCTTCTTCTGGTGAAGCCAGGGCAGTGACATCACCACTTTCTTGAACACATTCCTCCGAGGCAAGATCTTGAGGCTGTGTACCCGTTCCTTTCTCACAAGGCCACATAGGTTCCCCCTCATCTTCCTCTTCACTGAGGATCTGAGCCCAGGAGTGAGCAGTTGTTCTCACCTCCGAGACTATCCAATCATCACTAGGAGCTGAGGTTGACACCTCCCATTCAACGGCCTCCCCGCACCTCATCTTCACCTTCGAGACTTGGGCTAGGCCCCACCCAGGGGTCTATTGATGCTTTTATCTGAATTTGCCTTTCTGAGATCCAGTATCCAAAACTTCAACTTCAGATTCAGTCTTCTAATCTGCACTTCTAATTTTGTGCCACACTTCGGGGACTCACAGGCTCCGCCTGATGCTATGTGCTGCCAACTGTAGATTCTTGAGTTGTGTCTATGGGAGCTTAAACGAATTTGAGGCACTTTATATAAGCCATATTTTTGTAGACAACCAGCCTAGTGAGGAATCATGAAGACATCCCTTCCAGCACTAAAGCACATCTGGCATACGCTCTGGATAATTAGGAATTGCCACATCAGGAGGGAGTTGCCTCTATAGCACCAATTTTCAGTGTCTTCAATCTATTTACTCTGATGTTACTGCAACCCGGGCATGATCCGAGTAATTGAGCTGGTCCTGAGGCCATAACTGCAGAAAACAAACAAAAGTTCACTGTAACTGAAAGTCCTACTTTAATGAACACACTCTGTAGCTTTAAATGGCTCCTCTGCTGCTGTGTTTACTTTACTACCCCACCCTGTAATGGCAGCACTCTGTGCATCAACATTCAGACTCTGGGTCAAGCTTACTGCGCACTCCGATTTACATCAGCTACTAATAACTTTTTTTTCAAACTGCACAACTTGCTCTGTTCTGGCTGTTCACACATTTACAGGATTTTCCTTGGACTTTCACATGCTTGGCAACATTTATTTAATCACAATCCTTTTAAAACTTCAGGTTTCAGTACAGGGTTGCCTGCTTTTACTAGTGTTGCACTTATTTTACAACCTACAGTCTCTCTCTGGCTGCAAACTTTAAACTGAGGCTATTTCATTGCTATGCACACATTTAATGGCTTTACAGACTTGCACTTGCTAGAGGGATATCACGCAATCGCTACTTGCAAAGCGACTATACAGCTGCACTCACATTTTATATGGTATTACTTGAAAATCACTGATTTGAGCAGTTTTAAATCGTTGACTCACTTGTTATGGTAGCAGATTGCCGCGATGGAGGAAAACGGCCTGCAGCCAGATTTTTGAAGGACTCGGATTTCAAGCGGGCGGGTCAGTCTCCGCGATCGTAGTATTTTAATCACATAATTACTGATCCATGACCGATAAGCGGTTGGAGCTTGATTTTTAACTGGAAAGTCACTTTTCTACTGTTTACAGCGCTTTGAAACACTTCGAGAATGCTCCTCCACTGCCAGTATACGCACTTACTTCTGTCTCCTCTCAATGCTGAAGCAGACACATAAGAACTGGCTGAGGGGCGGACTAATGGCAAACTGACCAACCACACAACGCCAAGCAAATGAGCCTCTTTTTCTTCATGAGGGTCTTCTCCTCACGGGCGATCGCTGAGCAGGCAAATTTAAACTGAAAAGATGCACTTTTTTTTTTCAACTGACTCTACGCGTGGAGCTCATTTCAACCATGTAACATTGCCATTAACTCTGCAGTCTCTAGCATTGCACAGAAAGTATTTCCAACATCCGGGCATAATTTTCTGTTGCTACCCCTAGTTTTCCACACTTTCCTTCACAGAACTTTATTTTAAATTGACAAATGCATGAAAACTATGTTGATGCAGGACAAGGATATACACTTTGGCTTTTACATAGCTCCATGGTAAACAGTTGGCATTTTTAAACAGCAGCACAAGATTCACAGCACACAGCACACACTAGGAAATTGATTCAACTTTTGGGTACTGATCGCCAGACAGCCAAAATGCTAGTCTACTTGCCCAAGCACCTTCCTTCCCAAACAAATCCAAAGCGGTGCCTCCATTTTTGTAAACCTATATGTCCATTTTGTAACATGGATATACATATGTGTATCTACGGGTTCGGGGAAGGATGAGGTTACTAGCACAAAAGACCTAGGTTTGGCTACTCTGCACAAGGGCACCCAAGTAATTCCAACTACAGGAAGCAATAACTGTAATGTCCAGAACCAGAATTGGATTTTTCAGTGTGGCTTTATTTATTAACTCACTGAACATAAACAAAGCTCTGTATGGTCCCCAAAGGACTACGTAACTGTAATGCAGATTAGAGGTTAAACACAGTGGTCCATTTGAGGAATGAACTACAATACAACAGTTGTCTGGCTTTGGACCCACCAGGCACTCAGCCCGGACTTTGCATGCGTGTTGACACAGCCCAACTGGCCCGGCTGCCGAGCTGACGGTCCACTTGAAGAATGAACCCAAACTTTACTTGGAAAGACATCCCATCATATAGGAGGCTCTCAAACTGTGGCTCCTCAACAATTCCTGAAGTCTGCGACTCCTAGAGATTTTGTTTCGCATGCTCCAATCGAAACTCCCATCCAACAAGGAGACTCCATCCAACAAGGAGTAATTTTCCCATCCTGTGGCTTCCACACCACTTCGAGTCTGCGACTCCTAGAGAGATTTTCTAGTTGCACCCACGTCTGGGTACCCACCCATCACTGTGAGCGCGCATGAGGCAAGTAGCAAAAACACAGAAGAAATCTCTAGAGGTGGACCTGGTTACTAAAGATGGGGGGGTTTTCCCACCTCCAGCTCCCACAGCCCATACCCGGCCATTTCACTGGACACACAGAACTTTAGACTTTAAAATGTAGATTGACGGTGGATGACCTGAAGCACCCCCTCTACAATGAACTTTAATTCATTAACGCTTTAAACAGATGACTGCTCTATTTGTTTGTCCTAGTTGACATAGTCCTCCCAAATAGCAGTCCAACACTTGAAATCCAACTGAAGAAAAGAAGTTGTTTGCCCTTCAATGGGGCCAAATACTCACCCATTGTTGCAGGTGCCCCACAGGCGAAAACTGTAACCTTTGCTGTTATACATGAACAGACTGAACTTAAATTAAAACAGGCAGCTTTCTTCACAGGGTGGAAGGGATTGCCCCTGGAACCCACAAAGAACTTTTCCTCACCCCCAGAGGGAGGGGTAAACAGACAACTACTGTTGTCCTTCTTGTTTGCTTAAGGACAAACTGAAGACTGACTTTAATTCCAGGTTCTAAACTTACTGTGAGCTGAAGATTCCAAATGTGGCTCATGCAGCCGCGACAGTTCTATTATGATGTCATCTCAAGTCTCAACTATGACTGAGGACAGAGTGAGACAGTGTGAAACCCATTTAACTGGAGTTCCACAAGCTGCCTTCCTGCCTACCACTAGGTCTTACTGGGATTCTAGGGTGTGCCTCTTTGTGGATGGCACTAAGATCTGCAACAGGGTGGACACTCCGGGAGGGTGGAAAAACAAGGAGGATCTAGATAAACTGGAGGAATGGTCTAGAGTGTGGCAGCTGAGATTCAATGCGAATAAGTGTAACCCCAGGTGGCGCTATCCCAAGGGTACTACCCCTGCCTGCTTGACTATGGACAGGTTGAGGGGCCTAGGTTTTATGACGGGTGCCTCCACCCAAAGGTCAGGGTTTGTAGTGGTTAGACTAGCTTGGTCACAGCCCTCTGGGACACCGTGACCCCCTTTAGTTCCCTCTAGTGGCTCACTCAGTACACAGGAGTTACAGCTCCAATACCCCACGTGTACACACTGTTCATTCATAAAGTACCACTTACTCTCGAGACTGATTCTGCAGCACGTCTCTGAGGACCCCCTGTAAAATAAGATTAAACAACACGCACAGCAAAATACAATACTGTTTCCATAAGTACCAACACCACAGACAGTATATAGTATAACTACAACAAATCTGATTTATTTAGGGGACAGTAACACGGGAGGGGAAATCAGGTTAATTGGCAGAATTAAATCACAGTACTGTGCACACATACAGTGTCTGAAAAGTCACACTCTGGGTACCCAGGTTGGGAGGGGGGGCTAGCCAGGTCCGATGCCCGGGGTTGGCCGGCAGGTGCAGATGGATAGCGCCCTGTAGAAGAAAATATATACACAACACCCAATTGTAATCTGGAGCCGGATGGCTCAGTCCATGAAGCAGTGAAACAACAAGAATTAGATGACACACTTGTGATTGAAAACAGGCTCCAAGGGAATACCCTGACTTGTACTCACAAAACCCAAGCTGAAAACCGGATGGTGGATGTTCTTCTGGATTGCCAGAACAACAAGGCATGGAGACAAAGTCCTGGTGACTGGACCCCACTGCAGTTGATAGCAAACGGATTTAGTCCTAGACAAGCTGGGGTTTGCTTCCAGCTTCAACACACAGCACACAGCACTGGGGTTGGAAATAGCAATTCCCCACAAGCACTATGCACATTCATATGTAAAGGAAAGTACTATACCAGGCAGGCTGCTCCCCATCCCGATCGCAATTACTGCAAAATACCCGGGAGCACACACAGCAGCTTCAGTTCCTGACAGACCGAGCACGATTCAGCAATTTCTCCAGTCTTCTACAGGGTAAGCCTGGTTTCCACACTTCTAGTGCTTCTTTTTCCTCACAACTCGGATTCAGTCCAAACTGGCACTCACAGAGGCTGCAGACCGAAACTCAGGGCCTCACACGCCGCTTCCCATGAGAAACTACATACCACAGAAGCACAGAACTCCTCTCTTCACAGTCACAACTGATCTAATCTTTCCAGTCACAAAGCAGGGCATTTCCTTTAGCTCCGCACCATTCTGTTGGCTGGTTCAGCTGTCACTCACAATAAGACTCCCTCTGTTGGTGGAAAAAGGTGCCAAGGTTAAAACTACATTTTCCAGAGTCACTGCCTACAATAATCCCCTTGTGGCTGGCTCAAAATTGAGAGTCCAAGTTCGATTCATCCACAGGCTCCATTTTAGGTCTTCCTATCATCCTGATTGGTCCAAGTCAGCTATTCAGAACCAAAATGAAAGAGCTACACTGAAACAGTTTGTGCTGAAAGGAAGACAGGTTAGACAAACTACATTTTCTCAGTCACTCTAAATGATTTCTGGCAAACAGTTACATCTTTCAACAAGGCTCCCTCTACACATGTAGCAACGGCAGAAACGGAGCGAATTGGCAGCAGTTTGGGTGGGATTCAAGGATTAAATACACAGTCCCCCCATACAAACTAATTAAGTCTGTAAGCAGACAGCTCTTAAAGAGATAGTACGTGGAGGCTCAAATAGCACTCACTTGGAACCACATTTAAACAGCTCAGACACCGAACACCGCCCAGACTTGGAGCATTCAGGCAAGCTCCTGGAAGACTTTTGGGAACCCCCATTTGCAGGGGGGTTACAAATGCAAAATCATGCATCTGGAGCATAAGAACCCAGGGAAGGATTACATGATTTGGGGTGGGGGTGGGGTGGGACTGATGGTCACCAAACAGGAAAGGGATTTGGAGGTAATCATATCTGATGACCTAAAGGTGGCCAAACAATGTGCCAAGGCTGTGGGGAGAGCCAGTGGGATGCTGGGGTGCATAGGGAGAGGTATCACCAGTATAAGGAAGGAGGTAGTGATGCCACTGTACAGATCATTGGTGATGCCTCATTTGGAATACTGTGTCCAGTTCTGGAGGCTGCATCTCCGTAAAGACATAGACAGGGTGGAGGTAGTTCAAAGAAGGGCAACAAAGATGATGCAGGGCCCACACCAAAAGTCATATGAGGAGAGACAGAGAGAGACCTCAAATCTATGCCCTGTAGGAGAGGAGACAGGGAGATATGATAGAAACCTGCAAATATCTAAAAGGCATAAATAGGGTACTGGAGGGTAGCATCTTTCAGAAAAGGATATGCCTAGGAATGAGTGGGCATGGCATAAGGTTGGAAGGGGTAGACTAAGGGGTAGCGTGAGGAAGTATTTCTTCACAGAAACGGTGGTGGATGCATGAAATAGACTTCCAACAGAGGCAGTGGGGACAAACACAGTGGAGGAATTCAAGCATGCATAAGATAGGCATAGGGGAACCATAGCAATAGGAACAAGTATGTAAAGCTGGAGATCAAGTAGGATCTGTGGCTTTACGGTAGGCAGGGAAATGGGCAGACTAGATGGGTCTTATGTGTCCTTATCAGCAGTCAGTTTCTATGTTTCTATGTTACCCCAAGTCCTTCAGCTTCCTAATTAATCTGCTGTGCAGAACAGAGTCAAATGCCTTACTGAAATCTAGACACATTATGTCCACTGTTTGGCCCTTGACCACTGTCCTGGTTAATCAGTTAAACAAATCAATTAGGTTAATCTGGCAGGACTGCCCTGGCACAAGCCCATGCTGCCTATAGTCTTTCCTTCAGTATGGTTTCCATGAGCTTCCCACTATCAGGACAGACTGACCTTCCAATAGTACCAAGGTTGTCCCACTGCCCACTCTTGTGTAGTGGTACTACTTGTGCCGTCCTCCAGTCCAGGAGTACTTCTCCCATCCCTAGAGTGGTGTTAAACAGGTACACCAGGGACCTGCCAACACATCTCTAACCCCTCAGAACCTTTGGCTGTATGCCTTCTGGTCGTAGGAACTTGTCACCTTCAGGGCCTTTAATCCTTTCTCACCCTGTCAAATTCAATCTCCCTGTCTGTGACTCCTCCCTCATTACCTCCTCCCTTCTTCCCTTGGGGTGCTGGGCCATCCTTCTTGTTCATGAAGGCTGAACAAAAGTGCTTGTTAAGTACCACTGTCTTCTCCACGTTACCCTCTGCCCACCCCCCCTCTTACGCCTGACTATCCCATCCTTGATATCCCACTTCTCCTTGATGTACTCGTAAACTCACTCTCATGGAATTACGCTTTTGCTCCCTGAAGCTCCTGCTCCTTCTGCTGCTACTGTCTGGCAATGTTCACCCTAATCTTGGCCTGAAAACATCTATTGCAGCCAGACAATTACCTCACACTGGAACACTCACCCTTGCAACACTTAATATTTGCAGCCTGCTCGCAAAGATTGATGCCCTCCAAATTTTTGTTAACCTATACAAACCTGACATTCTCACAGTTGTTGAGACCTGTCTTTCACCTAAAGTGCCTGACATGGCTATCTTTCTGCCTGTTTACAATGTTTTCAGACTGGATCGGAAGTCTAAAAGATGGGGGGGTTGTGCTATATACCTCAAAGACTCTCTCTTGGGTCATCCCATAACTACCCCTTGCTCTGACTCCTCCGCACAGCTCCTTCCCATTAAAATCTTACTAGATGCCCACAACAAAGCCCTTACAGTTGTTGCTGTGTACACCCCTCCAAAAGAGCAAGTGAAAAGCAAGTACCTGGGGGTGGTGGTGGATGTCAAGATGAACAACTCAGAGACTTGTAGGAGGGCAGCAGCCAAGGCCAACAGGATGCTGGGATGCATCGCTAGGGGATCACCTCCAGAAGGAGGGAAGTGATACTCCCTCTGTATAACTGCTTGGTGAGGCTGCACCTTGAGTACTGCGTGCAGTTTTGGAGGCCACACTTAAAGAGGGACATTACTCTCCTGGAGAGGGTCCAGAGGAGGGCAGCCAAAATGATTTGGGGCTTGGGGGCCAGGACCTATGAGGAGAGGCTCGAAGAGCTAAATATGTACACATTGGAAGAGAGAAGGGACCGGGGGGACATGATAGAGGTCTTCAGGTACATGAAGAGGGTAAATAAGGGAGGAACAGTCGGGATGCTTCAAAGGAAGGAGAAGGGGGCCACTAGAGGGCATGGGTGGAAGCTGGAGGGGGGAAGATTCAGGGGAGAAAGGAGGAGGTGCTACTTCACTGAGAGGGTGGTGGAGCCATGGAATGCGCTGCCTAGGGGGCTGATGGAGGCAGAGACAGTGGATGGGTTCAAGAGGGGGTGGGACAGGTACAGGGGAAGGGTTCTGGAAGCAAAATCCAATGCAGCAAGAATATCCGGAACTGGGAAGGGAGAAGCCAGAGGAGGCGAGGGGGGCAGCAAGGTCAGCACCCAGGGTGGGGGCTGACCAAATGAGCAGACTTGAAAGACCATTAGGCCTATTCTGCTGGCATTTTAGTATGTTAGTATGTAATTGTCTCAGTGCTATCCTGGAGTTTGTTCAATTCCAACCTCATGGCTCCGAGTCAATCCTGCTTGGCGACTTTTAATATAAACTAGCTGGCACCTGAGTCAGCCAGCTTCAAGGATGCCATCTCCTCAGCAAACCTTACCCAACGGGTTGACTCAGGCCAGGCAAACTACAAAACTGGCACTAGCGCTCTTTGACTGAGTCCTGACCAGTCATCCTAACTGGATCGCTAACGTCTTTGTCATTTAAGACTCACTCAGTGACCACCCCTGTCACCTGCCAACGGTCTAACAAATTCTGCAAGCCACCACCTAGAATCATCTCCAGCAGAGTCCTGCCACCTGGCCAGCTGTTATACCTCAATCTCACCTCAGATGCCAAGACTGGACCCCAGTTTACGCAGTGGAGGAAATTAACTCAACCCCGGATCACTTCATTAACATTTTCTATACTGCTTGTGAGTCCCATGCCCCATTCAAAAAATGTAAAGTAAAAGGCATATGCAACCCGTGGCTCTCTGCAGATCTAATCGCCCAGCTGAAATCCAGGGATTCGCTCTGGCAATGGGCAAGGGCATCTGGCTCACCATCCGACATTCAAAACTACAGATGTGCCTGTAATGACTGCACAAAATCAATCCATCTTCACAAAAGTAACTACTACAAGGAAGCCCTCACCAATACATGGGGTAACGGGAAAGCCTTTTGGAACAATATCAAGGAAGTTACTGGGAACCAACCAAAAACCTCTCTCACTACGCTTGTCATTGATGGGATAACCACGCTTGACTCTACTACTATCGCCAGTACCTTCAACTCTGCATTTACTAACATCAGCAGTATTCTCCTCCCAACTTTTTTGATGAAGACGACACTACAGCCCACCATCCTAGCCCCCCCGCCTTCGTCTAGCTATCCACCTTTCTACTTTAAAGCCCTTAGGATGCATGAAACCCACAAATATATTAAGAAAGCAATCACCAATTCCAGAAGTAGTGCTGACTCACTGGACCTCAGAATACTGTCCCTCACCCTCGACGATGTGATTGGACCTCTCACTAAGATAGTCAACCTCGTCCTCAGTCTTGGACAGTTCCCTGACATCTGGAAATCTGCAACTGTGATCCCTGTCCGCAAAAGTGGCGATAAGACCCTCCATGGGAATTATTGTCCAATCTCCATTTTACCCCTGCTCTCCAAGGCTATTGAACGTATACTAGCTGACCAGCTTACTAACTATCTGGATAAGCATAATATACTATGCTCACAACAACATGGTTTCAGAAAAGGGCATAGCACTACCTCTGCCCTCCTTGAATTCACCGGTGCAACCCACAGTTCATTGGACAATGGTCTCCTTGCTGGGTCTGTCTTTATTGATCTAACAAAGGCCTTCGACAGTCCATTATGGTCTTCTGCAGCTTCAGCTAGCCAGCCTCTCCTCTATCTCTACAGCTTGGTTCAAAAGCTACCTGGAAAACCGCTCCCAAAAAGTCAAAATTGCTGATGTCCTCTCTGATGCAAGACCCATCCGATCAGGAGTCCTGCAGGGATCTATTCTGGGGCCCCTTCTATTCAGACTTTTTCTGAACAGCCTTCCACAATCCTGCCCAGAACAAATCATCCTCTATGCTGATGACACCATCATCTGTGCCACCCATAAGGATCTTCTACCCCTCCAAAACAACCTTCAGAAAGGCTTCACCTCAGTTGAAAGCTGGTTTAGTGAGCATAAGCTGGTACTCAATTATAAAAAAAACAAGTCTATGCTTTTCTTCAGCACACACAACAAATACAAGCTACAACCTTTAACTATCACAAACTGCCATGGAGCTGCCCTAGAGCAGGTTCATTCCTTTACCTATCTTGGGATCTCTTTGGACAGTCACCTCTCTTATGGAACCCACATCAACAGTGTTGCCAAAGCTGTAAATATCCGCCTTGGTCTCCTCTACAGGCATAGACAGCACCTTACACCAGAAGCCTTAAAGGCCGCTGTTCGGAGCTCCATTGTCTCAATTATAGATCACGCCTGATCATCTACGGCTCCACCTCACACATTGCTCTTAGGCTCATATCCACAATGCTCAACAAAGCCTGCTGGCTCATCACTGGCTCTCACCGACTTACTCATGCATGTGACTTATATGCACAACGGCTGGCTTCAACTCTCAAACCGCATAAAATACCAGCCCTGCATTATGGCAAAGAAAATCGCTATGGGTCTTGCGCCACTTGGAATCCAAGCTCTCCTTTGCCCTAGCAGCAAGCTTAGACCCACAAGGGCTCTGCAACCCAACTCCTTCAGGTTCTTTGCACATACTTCCCAAGGTCAAAGTTCCTTTGCCTCAGGGCCCCAGCTGGATGAACATGCTCAGCAGTGACCTCTCATCTGTGCCAATGCTTGTGTACCCTCACAAATGGGAGTTCCCAAAAGTCTTCCTTGAGCTTGCCTAAATGCTCACTGCTAGGCTGGTGTCCTGTGTTTTAGCAGTTTAAATGTATTGCCAGAGAGTGCCTGTATAGCCTCTGTGTACTGTCTCTTTAAGAGCTGCCTGGATTGCAGTCATAATTAGTCTGAGAGGGAGCACTGTTAGAAGATGTACTTGTTTGCTAAACATTTGTCAGAGGAGTAGTAATAATATTGCAGTTTGTTCTAAACTGTCTTCTTTGCAGCATGGACAGTTCTGTTTATTTCCATCATCTTGGCCTGGGACTGTCAGAATGGGCCAATCAGTACATTTGGGACTCTAAAATGAAGCCTGCCTACAGGGGCTTGGTAGAGCCAAAACTTGTAGGAATTGTAGATTTGGGCTTTTGGCGCCTAAAATAGCCTGGAGGGGGGGCCCTTGTGACTGACAGACAGATCAGCCAACCAAACCTTTTGGATCTTGGAGAAAGTCCCACACTGCTTGCAGTTTCAGTTGGGAAGTGAAGAAGTAACAGCTCGAGATAGTTCGAGCAGCAATCCATAGTGGATTAGGGTGGGAGAACTGTAGAAAGGCCGAGTTTGGCCTGCATGCCTGCCTGCTGTTCCTGAGAGGGAACTTGTGCTTTTTTTCGGACTGAATCTGAATTTGGAGAGGAATTAAGCCACTGAATTGTGACCAGGCTTTAACCTGAAGAAGACCGAAGACTTGCTGCATGCGATCGGCCTGTCAGGACTTCCAGCTACCTCTGAACTCCCGGATTGTGCAGAGACTCTGTAATTGCGACCGGAGAGCCATTTGCCCGGTACAGTGGAATTTCCTTACGTGTGAATGTGCTGTGTGCTTATAGTGGGTCGTGATTTGGTTCCCCACTGTGTGTCTGAACTGTGTTTTGATTGCTGGAGGCTGTATCCAGCTCCACGGACTGAATCCATATCCATTTCCATTTGCCTGAGCCCTGCTACACTGGCCCAGCCGGAATACCTGCTACGCAGAGAAAGTCATTGACGAGAGCGCCTGGGATCAACCCTGCTCAACGCCTTGAACAGGAATGATGCCTCGGTGATTCGTGGGCCCTGCTTCTCTGGGCACTTGAGCTCAACAGCCTGCAGTCTCGATTTCGTCCTGCCTGTGTCCATTATTGGGTATCATGCGTAAACATCAGGGTAGCTCCTGCAACAACAGCTAAATCTGAAAATGTTGTCATCTGATTGTCTTGTTGCCTTTTCTTTCATGAATTGAGCTCTGTGGATCCGGATTACAAATAGTGTGTGTGCGTATGTTGCTTTCTTCCATCACAGGGCTCCAACCAGCTGCAACATTCCTGGCTAGCCCACCGTTTTCCTACTTGGGTACCCAGAGTGTGTAACTGTGTAGGGACTCTGAACTGCATGCATAACTGACTGATTAATATAGCTTTTAAGCAAATCAATCTGATTATGCCCCTCCCTTGTTCAAGTCCCCTGAATAAATCAGATTTAACTTTGCATTTAACCTGACCGTGGTTCTAGTTAGTGCCAAAAGTATTGTACTATTGTTATTTGCTGTGCTTAACCTTGTTTTACAGGGGGTCTGCAGGGTCAAGCTAGAGAAACCAGCCCTGGTGGTAAGTGCAAACAGTGTGGTTAATTGCCTGGTGAATAAGTGTCATTGTGAAAGTAATTATTGTATATTGTTCAGACCACAAGAAGAGAAAGAGGGGTGTTACAATGTCCTGGAGGGCTGTGCCCAGGTTAGCTTGACCACTAACAACCCTGACCTCCGGTGGAGGCACCGTTTCATTACAAAAAAAGTAGATAAACATGTGGGAGTAGTGCAATGTAATGACTGTGGGCAGCAGCTTCCGGGAGTCTTTCTGGAGGCTGAGATGCTGCCCTATTTGCAGAAAACTCTCTACCCTGAGGGAGGAAGTCTGCCTTCAGTCCACACTGGACAGTAGTAAGGGAACCTTCCCCAGGCCACACTGGACAGTAGGAAGGAACCTTCCCCCATCCAGGGAGCACCAGAGCCACCACCACTACCTCAGAGGTTGCGAAGAAAGCACAGCAGTTGGACCACAGTGGGCTCAGGGAGGGTGAGGATGGTGGAACAGAGGCACACCCAGTCAGTTGTTCCACTCCACAATCCATACACCATTCTGGGGGGAGCATAGCTCCCCAATGGATGCACCCGCAGAGGAGACTAAGGAGGCTGAGGACAACTGTCACAAGGGAGGCCCACAGGAAGGAGGCAGAGGACACCACAAGGAAAGGAAGCAGCTCCTGGTGGGGGACTCAGTTATTAGGGGGATAGAACTGGGGGGAGCAGGGAAAACTGAAATAAGGTGCCTGCCTGGTGCCATGGCTTGGAGGGACAGGAAGCACATCCTCAGGATCACGAGAACAGCTGCACGGGGGGTCTGAGCTGGACGTCATTGTCCACTTGGGGATAAATGACTTGGCTCATCATGAGATTAGAGCAGTGCTGGAGGACTTTGTAGAGTTGGGGAGGGGCCTAAGACAAGTAGCACACACAGTATCCTTCTCAGAGGTGCTGCCTGTCAATGGCATGGGTGAGGCGAGGGTACTTTGCACCATGCAGTTTAATGAATGGTTGAAAAAATGGTGTGGAGCACAGGGGTTTGGCTTCATTGGGGACTGGGGTTCCACCTGGAGGGACACCAGCCTATACTGGCAGGATGGTCTGCATCTGTCCAGGAAGGGAACAAGTCTTTTGAGCAATCGGTTTAAATGCTTCATTGGCAAGCTTTTAAACTAGTCAAGTGGGGAGGCACTGATAAGCAGCAGGAAAATACCAGCCTCCCTACAAAACAGGGTACTAAATGAGAAAAGACTGAGGTAGAAAGGTCAGTGGGGGATGCTGCAACAGAAGGTAAAGCCATCAAAAAATGGAGAGCAATGAGTACCAATGCCTGTAGTCTGAGTAACAAGCTTCCTGAATTAGTGGCCTTGATGGAGGAGGAACATCTGGATATTGTGGCAGTCACAGAAACATGGTACACACAAAACCATGACTGGGACGTAAACATACCAGGATACACTATCTACAAGAGGGACAGGGAGGGTAAAAGAGGAGGAGAAGGAGCTCTTTACATAAGGGAAGGAATCAAAGCAACAGAACAAAAGGGTAAACAGGGAGGAGAAGAAGCACTGTGGGTAAATTTGGAGACAGGCAATGGCACCACAATCTGTCCAGGGGTTGTATACAGACCCCCTTCTCAGGGGGAGGAAATGGACAAGGAAATGATAGAAAGTATACTTAGAATGGCAGAAAAGGGAGATATTGCTGATGGGCATCTGAATATGCCAGATGTTAACTGGAGTGCAGTTGCAGCAGCCACTTCAAGAGTGGGTTATTCTAGATGCCCTACAGGGGGCATGCCTTAGACAACTAGTATTGGAGCCCACTCGAGATGGAGCAGTCTTAGACCTGGTTCTCTCAAATGGAGATGGAGAGAGGATCACAGATGTAGAAGTGGGTAGCCATCAGGGAACTAGCGACCATCAAACAGTATGGTTCACAATAAACACAGCAATAGAGTCAAGCCATACAAAGGCAAAAGTACTGGACTTTAGGAGGGCTGACTTTGCCAAAATGGGTGAGTGCCTAAGGAATGCACTAGCAAATGGGCAGGAAGGAGGGGTGGAAGAACAATGGGGAATAATAAAAATTGCCATCACAGAGGTAACAAGCCTTTGTGTGAAGCAAATAAACAAAACGAAACGATGTAAGAAACCACAATGGTTCTCAAAGGAAGTGGCAGTGAAGGTTCAAGAGAAAAAGAAAGCATTCAGGAAGTACAAGGAATCACAGAAGGAGCAGGACAGAGAACTGTATCAGTTAAAGCAAAAGGAAGCTGGGAAGCCAGTCAGAACAGCAAAGGCCCAAACCGAGGAAAAGATAGCCAACTCAGTTAACTCATTGCCTCCGCAGGCTCACTCTGAGATTACACCACTTGCCTCCTGAATCTCCTGTATCCTTTTAACAGTGAATCCTGGGCCTTCTAAATCGAGGCCATAGTCAGCATGTCACAAACAAATGCTAATAGCTCAATAACTGTACATGCTAGACACAAGTATGAGTGGCAGAGTTATTCAGCACAAAATTGCCTTTCCAGTGGTGGCATGCATGTAATAATAAGTAATTTTGTTTTTTTTTCTATGCTGGTCGAAAGAGCAAACTAAATATTTTTTCACTAAAAAGGGCAACATAAGCCATTTTATATAAAATATCAACACCAAATTAAGCACACAGACATTAACTGGTGTTTTAATATTATGTTTGTTAAAAAAAGATATCTTTTACTATAAAACGTAATTTTTCCATTTTAGTCAAGGTGCTTTGTGAGATTTGAGGGTGAATCTCAACCACACACACCATATCATAAACAAATGCATATAACTCCAAAAGCATACATGATACACACAAAGTATCAGCATGAAAGTTGATGAGCACAAAATGCTCTTCCAATGGTGCTATGCAACCAGTGGTAATCAATAATGTGTTTTTATTTTATACCCGCTGAAGTGCCAAAAAGTGAATTTTATTCAAGCTGTTTAGGTGAATCCTGATGGAAAACATGTCAGCCATACACACCATACCATAAACAAATGTGAATAACTCCTAAAGTATACATGATATACACAAAATATCAGTGGCAAAGTTGTTCAGCACAAAATTACCTTCCCAATGGTGGTATGCAAATAATAATATGTAATTTAGTTTTTTTTTAGCTGGTTGAAACAGCAAAAATTTTTTTTTTCACTAAAACAGGCAACATAAGCCATACACACCATACCATAAACAAATGCAAATAACTCCTAAAGTATACATGATATGCACAAAATATCAGTGACAAAGTTGTTCAGCATAAAATTACCTTCCAATGGTGCTATGTAGTCAAATATATATTATATTCTGTTACACTATATATTAAAATATATAAGGACTTCTCCAGACGCTGCAAGGGCACACTGGGAGTCAGTAGCTGACTTCTGCAGACGCCCTCAGGACACACAGTGTATTTTACTGATGACTACAGGCATCTGCTAGGAGACAATGAGTTAAGAAGGGGATAAAACCTTTTATAGGTACATCAGGGAGCGAAGGAAGACCAAGGGAGGGATAGTGAGGCTTAATAAAGGGAGGGAGGTGGGCAGAGGTGACTGTGAAAAGGCAGAGATACTAAAATATTTTTGCTCAGTATTTACAAATGAAGAGGGGGAGGTACCTAAAACAAACAGTAGAAACACTCTGGATGCAGAAGTTGATACCAGCCCATTTACAGAAGAAAGGGTTCTGAAAGAACTCTTAAAACTGAAGGTGGACAAAGCAATGGGGCCTGATGGGATTCATCCCAGAATTCTAAAAGAACTAAGGGTAGAACTAGTGACACCACTGACTACCCTCTTTAACAAATCATGGGAGGATGGGGTGGTACCGAGGACTGGAGGAGGGCAGATGTGATTCCCCTTCACAAAAGTGGGAGCAAGGCAGAAGCAGGAAACTACAGACCTGTTAGTTTAACCTCAGTGATAGGGAAAATGATGGAATCACCTGAAGGAAAGAATTGTCGGTATCTAGAGGCCAGAGGGCACAGGACCCTAGGCAGCATGGATTCACAGGGGAAGGTCATGCCAGACGAATCTGATAGCTTTTTGACTGGGTGACCAAAGTAGTAGATCAGGGAGGGGCTGTGGACATGGCCTACTTAGACTTTTAGAAGGCATTTGACACAGTCCCACACAAAAGATTAATATACAAGTTAGCCAGCCTGGGAGTGGGTCCCAAGATGACATCCTGGGTAAAGAATTGGCTGGAGAATAGGACACAGAGAGTAATAGTAAATGGAGTCCACTCTGAAGAAAGGGGGTTACTAGTGAGGTACCGTGAGATTCAGTATTAGGACTGGTCCCTTCAATGTCTTTATAAGCAACATTGCAGAGGGACTGGAAGGAAAAGTATGTATCTTTGCAGATGACACAAAGATCTGCAACAGAGTTGATGCACAAGGTGGGGTGGAATGGATGAGAAGGGACTTGGCAAGGTTAGAGGAATGGTCAAATGTATGGCAGCTTAGATTCAATGCTAAGAAGTGCAAGGTCATGCACCTGGGAAACAAAAACCCAGGGGAAGAGTACACAATGGGGGTTGAGATACTAACAACAACAAAAATGGAAAGGGACCTGGGGGTAGTCATATCAGATGACCTAAAGGTGGGCAAGAATGTGAGAGGGCAGCAAGGAGGGCTGGGGGGATACTGGGATGCATAGGGAGAGGCATCACCAGTAGAAAACAGGAAGTTATTATCCCTCTGTACAGACAGCTGGTCAGACCCCATCTGGAGTACTGTGTGCAGTTCTGGAGACCCAATCTCCACAAAGACATAGACAGGATGGAAGCTGTCCAGAGGAGGGCAACTAAAATGGTGCAGGGTCTGCACCGGAAGACATATGAAGAGAGAGACTTAAGGAGCTTAATATGTATAGCCTCGAGGAAAGGAGGGAGAGGGGGGACATGATAGAAACTTTCAAGTACCTCAAGGGAATCAACAAAGTCCAAGAGGGTAGCATCTTTCAAAAAAGAGGTGTGCAAGAACAAGGGGGCACAATTTGAAGATGGAGGCGGCTCAGAGGTAATTTAAGGAAGTATTTTTTCATAGAGGGTTGTGGATGCATGGAGCGGCCTTCCGGAGGAGGTTGTGGAGTCAAAAACAGTGGTGGAATTCAAGCATGCATGGGACAGTCATAAGAGGCAATTCTAGGGGGTGGGGATAGGAAGAAGTAGGCTGCTGGTTAACTAGGATCTTCAGCTTATTCATTAGGTAGGGAAATGGGCAGACTGGGTGGGCCAAGCGGTCCTTATCTGCCATCAAATTCTGTGTTTCTATGTTTCAGATCCTTTAACCTGCTACTAGCCAAGCAGGCAGGGGTAGTAGCCCTTGGGATAGCGCCACCTAGGGGTTATACTTGGAGCGTTCAAATCCAAACTCCGCCTACACCTCACTGCATCCAGCACTGTGACTGCCCTACTTAATAGCCTACCTCAGCTACCTCTCTAGTCCCCACCTTGCACTTTCTCTATCCACTACAACCCCGCCCCCTTCTTCTTTTGCTTTTTTTTTTCTTCATTTGACTCCAGTACTTCTATCTGTATTATAACAAAACCTCTGGCTGCACCTTCATTTAGTTCCCCCTTCCTTGTTCTGTTCTCTATCTACTGCTGTTCAGTGCTCTAGAGCTAGTTTAGCCCGAATGTTCTTAATCACATACTTGTATTTGGTGTTATGCTGTTTACCATGCCTATGTAACTGAATGTCTTGTCTCCTCGTAATGTACCTCCTTTGACATGGAACCTTTGTAAAAGAGCCTTGGCTCAAAGGTACTTGTAATCCTAGATTCAAATAAATAAAGTACTTGAAGAAGGCCTTCTCTTCCATCTTTGTCCCCTCTGCCAGCTGCAGTTCCGTCTTGGCTTCGGCCATTCGTACTGCTTTGCTCACCTCCCTTGCCTTGATAGTATACTCTACCTTGTCCTTTTCTCTCTAGGCTCACTTACACATTCTGAAGGCTGTCCTCCTGCTCTTACCACCAGGGTTACCTCCCTGTCAAACCAGCTTGGCTTTGGCGCTGGATTTTTGCTCTGTATCTTGGCACACTCATTAGTGGATGCCAACAGCCTTTTCTTGATTACAGCCTGTTTCTGGTCTACCCCAATTCCTTCCTGATCCCAGCGAGGTGCCCTTCCAGAACTTCTACCATCCTACCACAGTCTGCCCTACTGAAGTTTTGAAGCCTTGTTTGTCTTCTTCTGCCAATTTCAGACAAAACACACAGTGTGATGGTCGCTTCCTGATAATGGTTCTTTAACCATCACCTCCTGTACATGTGAGCCATTAGTCAGAACTAGGTCCAGTGTAGCTCTCTCCTGGTGGGTTCGAGCATACTGTGTCAGGAACCCACTTGGAATGCCTCCAGCAGCACCTGGAATCTTGGTACAGGTGGTGGTGGGAACTTCAATCCACCCCAGGTAGATTGAAGTCTCCATGAACACCAACTCTCTTATGCCAGCTCTCTCCTCAGTTTTGGGCCTCAGCACCCTATCCCAATCCTCATTCTGATTTGGTGGCCTGTATACCACTTCTGTCCTTAGCTTTTTACCTTTAGTTGACTGCATCTGTGCCCATAGCACCACTGTTTTCCATCTGTCTCCTCCTCCTCACTAGTGTAGGTTATCCCATCCTTCACATGCAGAGCCACACCCCCACCTGCACCTGTATCCCTCCTATACAGCTTGTACCCAAGGATGGAGATATCCCAGTCATGGTTTGGTGTGGCCCATGTCGCCATGATGGCAGCCATGTCCACCTCTTTCTCTTCCATCAGTGAATGCATCTCAGCCATTTTGTTCCCCAAACTCCTTGCAATCAGAGACACAGCCTTCCACTGTGATTCGAATCTCCCTCCACCTCTGGACTGCCTGCCTCCCTCCCCGTGCCTGATCCCACCCTCCTACCCTTCATATTTTGCTTCTCATCTGTACTTTTCTCCTCTTGTCCTCATGAAGGAAGGCCTGATGGCCTCCTCCTCCAGGTAACTAAGGTTATTCTGACCCCCTCTGTACCCCTCATCAGTTTAAATTAATTTCCCTACTGATATACTCATTGAATCTGACCTTTAACACTCTTGCACCCTCCTTGTTAAGGTATAGCCTGTCTTGTGCAGAAAAGTCTTTGTTCTCCAATGTGCTCCTCCAGCCACTAGTTAGCCTGTATCCCTCCTCTTTACACCACCCCTTGAGCCAGCTATTAAACTCCTCAATCCTAGTCTTTCTTGCAGTGTGCTGTCCCTTGGTACTGGTAGCACCTCTGAAAAGACTGCCAATTCTCCCACCTTACTGCAGAGCCTCCCCATTTTTCTGAACCTCTCCTGAACCACCCCGCCTCACTGTCAGCCATGTTTTTCTTACTCAGGTGAATGTTGATGTGCGTCTGCCCCCCGTTCCGTGTTCTCAACTATCCTTGGTCCCAACCTTCTTGTGGTCATCACTGGCATATACTGCAACCTTCTGCGGTTTGCCTTAGCTCCTGTGTCTCCCCATCTTACTCCATATATTGTACCATGGAGTGTCCAAAGATCACAACCCTCCCATCCCCTCATGATTCCCGAGTCCCCCCCCATCTACTTGTCCTTCCTTGGCTGTCCTTCCCCCATTCCTCCTGCCTGCATCCCACTCAGACTACCCACACTCCCCTTGCATTGGCTCCCCCTCTGTTTTCCCCTTCCTCCCTCCACCGCTTGGCCCTTTTTCTTCTTACCCCCATCCCTTCCATGCCCCTCCGCTTCTACTCCCACCCCTACTTATCCCATAGTCCACCCCTTCGGGGACATCTCTCCTAATGCTCATATCCTTCTCCTGTTGCTGATGCTCCCTCCACCCCACCACTCTTACCTGTACCCTCTCTAGACAGTGGGAGGAATCTAGTCTGCACTGGCACCTCTGGGAGTGCTCCCACTGGCCTCCCTTCTTTCCTTGCCCTTCTTATTCCTCTTACTAGTGTCCATCTCTCTTTCCTCTAGGTCTCCTCTCCTGCTGAGAAAGAGGGACCCAGGGATCCTGCCTACCTCCTCCTATAGCCCCCTGCCAGATTCCTCCACTCAGTCTGGGTTCCATCATTCCCTCAATTAGCCACCCTGCACACCCACATCCCATTCAGATGCAACCTCTCTACTAACACTGCTAACTCCAGTCTGACCTGCTGTACCTCTGCCCTCAGCTGATCTAGGCCCCTACAGACCAGACATCCCCTACTCCCAGAGAGTTCACAGGAAAACTTCTTCCCCACACCCCCTGCAATACACCACTCTACCCGCCCCTCCTGCCTCATCGGCAGTCCCCCTCTCTACATTATGTAATTTTATCCTCCCCTGACAGAGTGTCTATACTGTCCTTGCAGCCCTATATGGCTTTACCCTATATAGGATTTTTCTACAACCCCATGAAACCCTTCAGTTTGAACCTAGTATTTTAACCTAGGTAGGGATGGCTGAAAAGCAGCAACCACTGCAAGATCTCTACTAACCTACCAGCCTATATGGGGATGGATGTAAAACTGCAAACCCATAGCTAGGTTGTTCACTGACCCTGGAAAGGGACCAACTGTATTTCCTGTAAGATTCCCTTCAGCTGCCCCCTTCTAAACTGAACCCAGATAGGGATCGGCTGCAACCATGTGACAAGGCCTGCCGGCTACCATGTGCTCTTGCCTTACCCTTGCCTCACCTCCATTGGGCAGAGTGGCCTACATTCCTTCCTGCAGATGTCTGCCAATGCCTGCAGATGCCACTGAGACAAACAACATACAGATACAGTAGGAATAAAAACAAACATCAAGACAGTGCATGGTAACAAAGGAGGACACACAGTCATACAGCAGGTATGAGGATGATGGTCATTTAGGGTTGCCCTTTTTGTACCCTTTTGTACCAGGACTGTGTTAGCCTTCCATAACAATTGGTAAATGATTCAGAGATGAAAAAGAAAGGGTGTTCTGAGGGGGCCACTCAGTGAGCCAATAGAAGTGTGTTGTGCTTCCATGCCTATGACCTAGGTTCCAGAGTGAACTCGCGAGCTGGCGGCGATTGGGTGGCCAGGGCTGAGAGGTAGTGCTGCTGATGGCAACATATCCCTGCTGGGAGGAGGGAGAGGGCACATTCTGACATTGTAGCAGCTCCTGCTGGTAGGCCGGGAGATGTGCTTTCCCAGTAGGAGAATGCTGCATGCAGCCAAGGCATGCCCACCCCACCACATGCGCTCACATGCCAGCTGGGGTTCTGGGAGAAAATAAGGAGGAAGGGTATAACTGTGTGGGGAGACGATCAGCCCCTCGCAGGCCCTGCACACAAACTGGGATCCCTACTCCACCAGGACAGAGGCTGAGGAAAGTACCTGGGAGGTAGGTGGATGGAGCGGGTGGGTTGGTCCGATAGTAGCAACCAAGTGAGAGGGCGGATAAACAGATAATTTGGATGGCAGAACATCGACAAGGATCTTTGAGATGTTCAGTCAGTATGCTTTGGAAAGGAGAAAGCTTAGGGATTCCTAAAAAGGGGAGGGGCTTGTTCCATTCTGCTAGGCCTGAGAAGAGACTGCCCATCTACTAAAGTCTTTATGAAAATTGGAATCTATGCAGCTAGCTGCCTTGGTCGATCATAGAGAATAGGAGATAGGGACAGGGATGAAGAAAGATGTAAGGAATGCAGGGCTGGGGAGTGGATACACATATGGGTAACTGTGTACCAGTGATAATCCACACGGGTAGTGGGGCTTGGACACTGAAGCTGGCTAAACAACTGGCAATGGTGGAACCTTGAGCTGCTCTCTAGGGTGACCTTGCAGAGCCAGTTGGACAGGACATCCCGCCAGTGCAGTGTGGCTTTAGGAGCCGAGATGTGCACCACATCTCCATAATTCAGCACAAAGTATAAATTGTCCCATTACATGCATTTCTGTGAGAGAACTGTGGCAGTTCATGGCTCTGTAGAGGCCTCAAAGTGGAACCTGCTGAAACAATGATGTGATCAGTTTGCTTCTGTAGGAGAGCTGGGGGTCCAGTCATACCCAGTTATTTGTAAAAGAAAGGAAGAAGAGATATAAAGGCTGAAAAATGAAGAGGACTAAAAATCCTGTTCACATTCCTTTAAATTAAGACTGAAAAAAACAAAAAAAAAACACCGGACAAGTAATGCAAGTGTAACCCATATGTCCATTTTTGTAACATGGATATACATATGTGTATCTACGGGTTCGGGGAAGGATGAGGTTACCTGGCACAAAAGACCTAGGTTTGGCTACTCTGCACAGGGGCACCCAAGTAATTCCAACTACAGGAAGCAATAACTGCAATGTCCAGAACCAGAATTGGGATTTTTCAGTGTGGCTTTATTTATTAACTCACTGAACATAAACAAAGCTCTGTATGGTCCCCAAAGGCTACGTAACTGTAATGCAGATTAGAGGTTAAACACAGCGGTCCATTTGAGGAATGAACACAATACAACAGTTGTCTGACTTTGGACTGAGGCACTCAGCCTGGACTTTGCATCTTGCATTGGATACACAGCCCGACTGGCCCGGCTCCCTGCGGCCACTCGACTGACGGTCCACTTGAAGAATGAACCCAAACTTTACTTGGAAAGACATCCCATCATACAAGGAGGCTCCCAAACTGTGGCTCCCCACACCACTTGAAGTCTGCGACTCCTAGACAGATTTTGTTTTCGTACTTCCAATCGAAACTCCCATCCAACAAGGAGACTCCCATCCAACAAGGAGTAATTTTCCCATCCTGTGGCTCCCCACACCACTTAGAGTCTGCGACTCCTAGAGAGATTTTCTAGTTGACGACCCACGTCTGGGTACCCACCCATCACTGGCCAAGCGCATGAGGCAAGTAGCTAAAACACAGAAGAAATCCATAGAGGTGGACCTGGTTACTAAAGATTTTCCCACCTCCAGCTCCCACAGCCCATACCCAGCCATTTCTCTGGACACACAGAACTTTAGACTTTAAAATGTAGATTGATGGTGGATGACCTGAAGCACCCCCTCTACAATGAACTTTAATCCATTAACACTTTAAACAGATGACTGCTCTATTTGTTTGTCCTAGTTGACATAGTCCTCCCAAATAGCAGTCCCCAAATACTTGAAATCCAACTGAAGAAAATAAGTTGTTTGCCTTCAATGGGGCCAGTCAGTCACCCATTCGTTGCAGGTGCCCCACAGGTGAAAAACTGTAACCTTTGCTGTTATACATGAACAGACTGAACTTAAATTAAAACAGGCAGCTTTCTTCACAGGGTGGGAGAAGGGGATTGCCCCTGGAACCCACAAAGAACTTTTCCTCATCTCCCCAGAGGGAGGGGGGTAAACAGACAACTACTGTTGTCCTTCTTGTTTGCTTAAGGACAAACTGAAGACTGACTTTGAATTCCCACGGTTCTAAACTTACTGTGAGCTGAAGATTCCAAATGTGGCTCATGCAGCTGCGACAGTTCTATTATGATGTCATCTCTCAAGTCTCAGCTGTGACTGAGGACAGAGTGAGACAGTGTGAAACCCATTTAACTGGAGTTCCACAAGCTGCCCTCCCTGCCTACCACTAGGTCTTACTGGGATTCTAGTAACCTCGGGTAACAAAGGGGTTACACTGTCCTTGACCAGGAAAATGACTGTCCCCAGTCATTATGCACCTGGCCTTAGGCCATCCCACCCTGTGTGCTACCTGCGGAGGGGGGTGATCAGGCCCCCTCCTACCGTGTGCGAGCACAGGTAGGCAACACTAAGGGCCTAGAGGCCTATAGCTGACATATCAGCCTCTACTCTATCCACGTACTATGGACACCTAGTGGCTCTGGTAGAACCGTCCAGAGCATAGCCCTGATAGATCAGCACTGCAGTCCCTATGGCCACTGAGGACCACAGCCTGTCTATCCCCCCCCTAGTCCTCTAGGGAAAACCTATCTGCCTCTTACATAACTTCCCAAACAAAACAAAACAAAACCCGGGGACCTCCCCGACCTTGGGCAGCCTGCAACTACAACAATAGGAACACAAACAGTACTTTAATTTCTACACAAGCACTGAACGAGAAACTCCGATGAGCCCCTCCTCCTCTTCTTGTCTTCTCTTCTGTCCTCCAGGAACACCTGTAAGAAAAGACAAAAACAAAACAAAAAAAACACACCCTAATCTGCATTTACGATCTACCTAAACAACAACAGTGACAACAACAACCCTTACCATACAGGAAAAGCAGAACACTAAACAATCCCAAAAAGAAAAATATTTTTTTTTTTAGAAAAGTAGAAAAACAGTATATACATTAAGTACAGAAATGACATTGATAACAATACACTTCTTTGGGGGGATGGAATGCCCTAAATGTCCCACTAGTGACTACAAGGCCCGAAGGCCAGTCCATTAAAGAGTCTCTCCTGGGCCGGAGCCCCATGAACATAGTCTTTTAAGGCCATAATCCCGAAGGGGAGGGTCTTTGCAGACAGTTCAGACACTGTTTGAAGTCTGTAGTGTAAGGTGTGTATAGCAATGTCATAAAGATAGAATAAAAAGAATTTTGATGACTCACCAGCCTCTTGAAGTATTCGTACATCACCAACCTGGTCCCTGCCGAAGACTCTCCCTGGCAGCATTTCTTCTGATACAGCTGGGCGGACATCTTCCGGGAACCCACAGGAGTACACATCTGGAAACAGCTGGGCTGATGTCATAACTGGAGAAGGAACCTTAGAACAGGAACAAAAAGAGAAACAGCTAGTCCGGCATCATCCGATTACCAGGCGATGAACAGGAAACAGCTGGGCTGGTGTCCTCTCTGGATCTGAAGTCATCTGGTGGTACCAGTAGATGGTTATTGATTGCAGACAGTTTACTGTAGACTGAAGAATGTGGAGCCCCGAATTTTTGTTTATTCATTTTGGCAGTTCAATAAAGGTACTTCACAGTTTAGATGTGGCAGTATTGACTACCACTGCTCGGCTCTCCATTTTGTAGGCTCGGGCTTAATTTCCGGGAGGTCCTTGCATTGAGGCCAATAGTAGAGGGGGTCAGGGGCTTGAATTATTACTCCATCTGGCCGCACATAATTCACACAGTGGGAGACTTCGCATCCCTCTCTGTCCATAAACAGTGTCCTGCCTCTCTTCCACTGTGTATACTTTTCGTGGAACAGTCTATTCTTTACATGCTGGTTAGCCCCAGGATGCACATGTTTCATTGCTTCATCCCAGATCCAGGATTTCCTGCAGTCCTCAATCTCCTCCCAGACTTTCCGAGGAAAGGTCATACCAAAGATTTCATTGGCCTTTCTACGAACCAGTCTCTCCTCTTTACTTGCTTTGGTCAATCTGAGACCGCTGGCCTGGCTTGGGGGTGGCCAGTCCTGGTTTTGCCAGCTTCGCATTCTCAATGAAATTAAAAACGGATCCCTGACTTCTTTTTCTTCTTCTGGTGAAGCCAGGGCAGTGACATCACCACTTTCTTGAACACATTCCTCCGAGGCAAGATCTTGAGGCTGTGTACCCGTTCCTTTCTCACAAGGCCACATAGGTTCCCCCTCATCTTCCTCTTCACTGAGGATCTGAGCCCAGGAGTGAGCAGTTGTTCTCACCTCCGAGACTATCCAATCATCACTAGGAGCGGAGGTTGACACCTCCCATTCAACGGCCTCCCGCACCTCATCTTCACCTTCGAGACTTGGGCTAGGCCCCCCACCCAGGGGTCTATTGATGCTTTATCTGAACTTGCCTTCTGAGATCCAGCATCCAAAACTTCAACTTCAGATTCAGTCTCTAATTCTGCACTCTCTAACTTTGTGCCACACTCCCCCGGGGGACCTTCCTCCACAGGCTCCGCCTGATGCTATGTGCTGCCAACTGCAGATTCTTGAAGTTGTGTCCATGTGGGAGCTAAACGAATTTGAGGCACTTTATACAAGCCATATTTTTGTAGACAACCAGCACAGTGAGGAATCATGAAGACATCCCTTCCAGCACTAAAGCACATCTGGCATACACGCACTGGATAATTAGGAATTGCCACATCAGGAGGGAGTTGCCCTCTATAGCACCAATTTTCAGTGTCTCTCAATCTATTTACTGCTGATGTTACTGCAACCCGGGCATGATCCGGGTAACGAGCTGGTCCTGAGGCCATAACTGCAGAAAACAAACAAAAGTTCACTGTAACTGAAAGTCCCACTTTAATGAACACACTCTGTAGCTTTAAAATGGCTCCTCTGCTGCTGTGTTTACTTTACTACCCCACCCTGTAATGGCGGCGCACTCACTGTGCATCAACATTCAGACTCTGGGTCAAGCCACTGCTACTCCGATTTACATCAGCTACTAATAACTTTTATTTCAAACTGCACAACTTGCTCTGTTCTGGCTGTTCACACATTTACAGGATTTTCCTTGGACTTTTCACATGCTGGCAACATTTATTTAATCACAATCCCTTTTAAAACTTCAGGTTTCAGCACAGGGTTGCCTGCTTTTACTAGTGTTGCACTTATTTTACAACCCACAGTCTCTCTCTGGCTGCAAACTTTAAACTGAGGCTACTTTCATTGCTATGCACACATTTAATGGCTTTACAGACTTGCACTTGCCAGGAGGATATCACGCAATCGCTACTTGCAAAGCGACTATACAGCTGCACTCACATTTTATATGGCATTACTGAAAATCACTGATTTGAGCAGTTTTAAATCGTTGACTCACTGTTATGGTAGCAGATTGCTGCGATGGAGGAAAACGGCCTGCAGCCAGATTTTTTGAAGGACTCGGATTTCAAGCGGGCGGGCAGTCTCCGCGATCGTAGTATTAATCACACAATTCACTGATCCCATGACCGATAAGCGGGTTGAGCCTGATTTTTAACTGGAAAGTCACTTTTCTACTGTTTACAGCGCTTTGAACACTTCGAGAATGCTCCTCCACTGCCAGTACACGCACTACTCTCTGTCTCCCTCTCGAATGCTGAAGCAGACACATAAGAACTGGCTGAGGGGCCGGACTAATGGCAAACTGACCAACCACACAACGCCAAGCAAATGAGCCTCTTTTTCTTCATGAGGGCTCCTCTCCTCACGGCGATCGTCGAGCAGGCAAATTTAAACTGAAAAGATGCACTTTTTTTTTTTCAACTGACTCCACGGCGGGAGCTCATTTCAACCATGTAACATTGCCATTAACTCTGCAGTCTCTAGCATTGCACAGAAAGCATTTCCAACATCCAGGGCATAATTTCTCTGTTGCTACCCCTAGTTTTCCACACTTTCCTTCACAGAACTTTATTTTAAAATTGACAAATGCTGTAAACTATGTTGATGCAGGACAAGGACATACACTTTGGCTTTACAGCTCCATGGTAAACAGTTGGCATTTTTTAAACAGCAGCACAAGATTCACAGCACACAGCACACACTAGGGAAATTGCTTCAACTTTTGGGTACTGACTGCCAGACAGCCAAAATGCTAGTCTACTTGCCCAAGCACCTTCCTTCCCAAACAAATCCAAAGCGGTGCCTCCATTTTTGTAACCCATATGTCCATTTTTGTAACATGGATATACATATGTGTATCTACGGGTTCGGGGAAGGATGAGGTTACCTGGCACAAAAGACCTAGGTTTGGCTACTCTGCACAAGGGCACCCAAGTAATTCCAACTACAGGAAGCAATAACTGTAATGTCCAGAACCAGAATTGGATTTTTCAGTGTGGCTTTATTTATTAACTCACTGAACATAAACAAAGCTCTGTATGGTCCCCAAAGGGCTACGTAACTGTAATGCAGATTAGAGGTTAAACACAGTGGTCCATTTGAGGAATGAACACAATACAACAGTTGTCTAGCTTTGGACCCACAGGCACTCAGCCGGACTTTACATGCGTGGATACACAGCCCAACTGGCCCGGCTCCCTGCCGGCCGTTCGACTGACGGTCCACTTGAAGAATGAACCCAAACTTTACTTGGAAAGACATCCCATCATATAAGGAGGCTCTCAAACTGTGGCTCCCCACACCACTTGAAGTCTGCGACTCCTAGAGAGATTTTGTTTTCGTACTTCCAATCGAAACTCCCATCCAACAAGGAGACTCCCATCCAACAAGGAGTAATTTTCCCATCCTGTGGCTTCCCACACCACTTCGAGTCTGCGACTCCTAGAGAGATTTTCTAGTTGCGACCCACGTCTGGGTACCCACCCCATCACTGGCCAAGCGCATGAGGCAAGTAGCAAAAACACAGAAGAAATCTCTAGAGGTGGACCTGGTTACTAAAGATGGGGGGGTTTTCCCACCTCCAGCTCCCACAGCCCATACCCGGCCATTTCACTGGACACACAGAACTTTAGACTTTAAAATGTAGATTGACGGTGGATGACCTGAAGCACCCCCTCTACAATGAACTTTAATTCATTAACGCTTTAAACAGATGACTGCTCTATTTGTTTGTCCTAGTTGACATAGTCCTCCCAAATAGCAGTCCCCAACACTTGAAATCCAACTGAAGAAAAGAAGTTGTTTGCCCCTTCCAATGGGGCCAAATACTCACCCATTCGTTGCAGGTGCCCCACAGGCGAAAACTGTAACCTTTGCTGTTATACATGAACAGACTGAACTTAAATTAAAACAGGCAGCTTTCTTCACAGGGTGGAAGAAGGGGATTGCCCCTGGAACCCACAAAGAACTTTTCCTCACCCCCCCAGAGGGAGGGGGTAAACAGACAACTACTGTTGTCCTTCTTGTTTGCTTAAGGACAAACTGAAGACTGACTTTGAATTCCCACGGTTCTAAACTTACTGTGAGCTGAAGATTCCAAATGTGGCTCATGCAGCTGCGACAGTTCTATTATGATGTCATCTCTCAAGTCTCAACTATGACTGAGGACAGAGTGAGACAGTGTGAAACCCATTTAACTGGAGTTCCACAAGCTGCCTTCCCTGCCTACCACTAGGTCTTACTGGGATTCTAGTAACCCCGGGTAACAAAGGGGTTACACAAGGGAGTGATCTGAAATGTTGCAAGAAACACTATGGGAGCAATGCAGTAGGAATAGTAGTATAGTAGTACAGTAGTAGTAAGCCCTTATTATTATGTTTGCTTGCATACATTTGCAAGAAACATAGTGCCAACATCCGAGTTTTCGGAGGTGTGGCAGCCGACTTCCAATTCAGTCAGTGTGTTTGCAGGCGCGGTCGCAGTTCTCCAATCAACGCTGCAGCTGTCTATGACAGCAGTTGAAAATGCAATGCTGTACAGTTGAAAGGGAGAGCTCCACTTCAGTGAGCAGCACTCCCCCCCTCTTCATGCATGCATGCACATTGCGTGCTCATGCGCTCCCCCCCACGCACATACTGTATGGCCGACAGGGGTTGCCCAATCCTGTGTTGGCTCCACGCCCCTCCCATAAAAAGCTTTCCAGGTGCCACGCTTTAAGGCCCCACCCCAGGGTGGCACAGGTCTGTATGGCCGATGGGGGTACCCAATCCTCCATCAGCTCCAGGCCCCCCCAAACAGCCTTACAGCTGCCACACTGGGAGCCCTCCCCAGCATGGCAAACGTCCCACGTCGTCTTACTTTAAAAAAAAAAAAAAAACCCTGTAAACAAGAAAATGTACCCTTGGTGGACTCCCAGCCCATCTGTGCCCACCCACTCGCGCAACCTGCCTCCCCACCCCCACCCCATACTTACCTCCGGAGCTCGGCCGGGACAATCTTTGGTGGACCGGAACATGTCTGCACTCTTCAAAGCCGACTGTGAACTGAGGAAATGCTAGTAAGCTGTATAATGTAATAAATGTTTTTTTTTCAACTTTAATGCATATCTTAGGCATTTTTTGGAATTTTGGCACCAAATTTTCAACATGGGGTTTTTGGGACCCCTCCTCATGAATTCTTGAACCGTCATGGCGTTAATCAGGCCCGAAGGATGATTTTGCAGTCACTGTGCGAAATCACCTTTCAGGACCGAGTAACGAAATGACAGTGCCACTGTTCATAAGGTGGGCTCTCAAAAAGCCTATGTTGTAAATTTGGTGAAACAATTCCTAAAAATGACTGTTTTACGAACGTGCATTGTGCAGCTCCTACGCAGGCTCGTAAGTTCACAAATTTTTAATATTTGCACTCTGGATTTTCAACACTGCCATTTTACCACACCAACTTATGAGCAGTACAGCTGTCATTTTTCACATCTTGCCCAAAATGTGTTTCTGTGCATGTAGCACACAATGGTGCATTTGGTGTCATAATCAATGTATGGAACACATTAAGAAAATCACAGTGATACTGTTCATAAGCAGAAGTCTTAAAATGGCTATGTTGAAATTTGGTGAAAAAATTCCTAAAAATGACTGTTTTAGGAGCGCACGTTGCGAAGTTCCTATGCACACTCGAAAGTTTGCGAATTTTTAATATTTGCACACCAGATTTTCAACATTGCCATTTTGTTACACTTCTTTATGAGCAGTACAGCTGCAATATTTCACATCTCGTCCAAGATGTGTTTCCGCACATGTAGCGCACAATAGTGCAGTCGGTGTGAGAAAGCAATGTTTGGGACAGATTAAGAAAATCACAGTTACACTGTTCATGAGCAGAGGTCCTAAAATGCACATGTTGAAAATTTGGTGACGATACTCCATAAAATGACTGTGTTACGAGCGTGTGTTGCGCAGTTTGCATGCACGCTCATAACTTCTCGAATTTATAATATTTGCACTCCAGATTTTCAACATTACCATTTTCCCACACCTACTTATGAACAGTACAGCTGTCATTTTTCCCATCCTGGCCAAAGTATGTTTTCATACTTCCGGCGCAGAATAACGCAGTTTCTGTGGAAAATCACTGTTCGGGACAGATTAAGAAAATGACAGTGATACTGTTCATGAGGAGAGGTCCTAAAATGCCTATATTGAAAATTTGGTGATGATAGCCCATCAAATGACTGTGATACAAGTGTGAGTTGTGCACTTTCCACGCACCCTTGTAACTTTGCAGATTTGTAATATTGTCATGCCAGATTTTCAACAGTGGCATTTTTTCACACCTCCTTATGAGCAGTACAGCTGTCATTTTTCACATCCTAACCAAAATCTGTTTTCGCACTTCTGGCGCAGAATAACGCGGTCGCTGTGGGAAATCAGTGTTCGGGACAGATTAAGAAAATGACAGTGGCACAGTTCATGAGCAGAGGTCCTAAAATCCTATGTTGAAAATTTGGTGATGAAACTCCTAACATGACTGTGTTACAAGCGTCGTTGAACTGTTTCCATGCACCCTTGTAACTTCGCAAATTTGTAATATTTTCACGCCACATTTTCAACACTGGCATTTTTTCAAACCTCCTTATGAACAGTACAGCTGTCATTTTTCACATCTTGGCTAAAATATGTTTTTGCACTCCTGCCGGAGAATAGCATGGTCGATTTGGGAAATCAGTTTTTGGGACAGATTAAGATCGAGGGAGTGACCGAGCTCAACTGAGCTCTGTCGGGGCTGCTGCAGATTTCTTTGTGGGCAGAAAAAGGCCCCAACGCAAAAGCCCAGTACAAAAAGACAGCCTGCAGCACTGGGAGAAACAGAACGAGAGAGCGAGTGAGGGAGGGGGAGTGAGGAACTCACCAGAGTGCTGTCAGGACTGCTGCGGATTTCTTTGTGGGCAGAAAAAAGCATAGATGCAGGCAGGGGCCCAGTACAAAAGGCCAGCCTGCAGTGGCGGGAGACACAGAATGAGTGAGTGAGGGACGGGGAGTGAGTGAGCTCAATAGAGCTCTGTTGGGACTGCTGCGGATTTGTTTGTGGGCAGAAAAAGGCAGCAATGCACGCAGGGGCCCAGTACAAAAGGGCATCCTGCAGCAGTGGGAGAAACAGAATGAGTGAGTGAGAGAGGGGGAGTGAGCAAGCTCAACGGAACTCTATTGTGACTGCTGCAAATTTCTTTGTCGGCAGAAGAAGGTGGCAATGCAGGCAGGAGCCCAGTACAAAACAGCAGCATGCAGCGCTGGCAGAAACGGAATGAGCAAGAGAAGGGGAGTGAGCGAGCTCAACGGAGCTCTGTCGGGACTGTTGCAGATTTCTTTGTGGGCAGAAAAAGGTGCCAATAGAGGTAGGAGCCCAGTATAAAAGGGCAGCCTGCAGCACCAGGAGAAACAGAATGAGCGAGTGAGACAGGGGGAGTGGCGACCTCAACGAGCTCTGTCAGGACAGCTGCGGATTTCTTTTGGGCAGAAAAAGGTGCCAATGCAGGCAGGATCCCAGTACAAAAGGGTAGCCTGCAGTGCCGGGAGAAACACAACGAGCGAGTGAGAGAGGGGGAGTGAGCGAGCTCAACCGAGCTCTATTGTCACTGCTGCGGATTTCTTTGTTGGCAGAAAAAGGCGGCAATGCAGGCAGGAGTCCAGTACAAAAGGCCCGCCTGCAGCGCTGGCAGAAATGGAATGAGTCAGTGAGAGGGGTGGGGAGTGAGCAGGCTCAACGGACCTGTGTCGGGACTGCTGCAGATTTCTTTGTGGGCAGAAAAAGCCACCAATAGATGCAGGAGCCTGGTACAAAAGGGCAGCCTGCAGCGCCAGGAGAAACAGAATGAGCGAGTGGGGGGGGGAGTGAGCCACCTCAACGGTGCTCTATCGGGACAGCTGCAGATTTCTTAGTGGGCAGAAAAAGGTGCCAACGCAGGAAGGAGCCCAGTACAAAAGAGCAGCCTGCAGCACCGGGAGAAACAGACCGAGCGAGTGACAGAGGGGCAGTGAGTGAGCTCAACGGACCAACGTAATCAACATTCGGCATTGACAAATGCTTGTTGATAACGGTTTAGTGTGGCCACACTGCTAGTGTTAAACCTGTTCTCCTTGTAACTATTTTGTGTTAAGTCTAACACACCGAACTGTGCTGGCCTGGACACACTGCAGCTAGAACTGTTTTAGTTAAACCATTACAGCTTAAATCATTTTTACTCCTAGCTAGACCTGTGAGTAAAACCATGCTAGCTCCAAAATATTTTTAAAAATGGTTTTAAGACTAGGTATCTAGCACGGTTTAAAAACACTTTTGTTAAAATGTTTTAAGGGGCTTGTAGTTTGTCTGCAAACAATGCTAGGGGAATTTAAAATGTTTTAAGGTACTTAAACCATTTTAAGTTCCCCAGTGTGTCCAGGGCCTGTTCAGTTTTGAGCTCTGGAGCAAAAATCAGCTCAGCCATCAGCTGTCAAGGTGGACCTCCCATCCACTGAGGCCCTATTCTAAAATTCAGTTGCCAGAGTTGGCTTGTTTTAATTTATGAATGCCATAACTGATCGCACCTTAATGAGAAAAGCAAGATAAAGTTTGTGAAAGTGTTTGGGTTGAGCTGCTAATTGTGGATTTGTCAACTGTAAGCCCTAGATATTTGCATTCGATTGTTGCAGCAAGGTGGGTCCTGTCGCGTTGTTTGATTTCCAGCTGCTCTTATTCCCTGGTTCCCTTTCTTGTTTTGCTGAACAGCATCACTTGCATCTTCTTGCAGGTGAGTACCATTGTTGAGGTCACAAACCACTTTTGAAGTTGGTTGAAGTCCAACTGCAGGTTTAGGTCCATGTTCTTTGGGGGGAGGGGATTTCACTTGACACCAAAATGGTGTAATCGGCATAAACTTCATATGAGATTGATTAATATGGAGGGGAAGGACATTTACATATAGTAGAGACAGTAGGGGCCCGAAGAATGATTCCTGTGGGACACATCTGCATAGGTAACTGATGGACAATAGTGTTTTGTCTACGCAAACCCTTTACACCCTGTTGCTTAAAGGAAAAAACATGCAAAAATTACAAAAACACCTGTTGTGCATTGTGTTTTTGTTTTTCTGATGGTCCCTGGCATGCAGTTCCACGTGTCTGTGGCAATATTTTTTTACTTGACCCTGACAGTTTTATGGCACCTGGGGTAGCCATTCAAGTTTCTTTTATTGCCTTTAATCAGTTGGAATTTTCCCCAAATGTCTCTGGGAATGATGTGAATTAGACCCAAGTCCTTCAAAGGTGTATTGGCTTTATTATCACCCAGTGACAGCACTTTACAAAGAAAGTTGCCACACATCCAGAATAACAACAGCTGGCATTTAGCAAAATCTGACTTTGACTGGGGAGGGAGGGCAGACACTATTTCAAAGCAGTTAACTTTATTTATTTATTGAAAAGTTTCACCAGGAAAGGCCCACTGAACAATTACAACTGCTCATCTCAAGGAGCGCCCTGGCGGGAGGGGATACAGAGCAGTACGAATCCAACCACATACATTTGTCCTTTGTTTTTTAACAGGCAAGACATTGATCAAAAACCTACACAGCATGGATATTCATGGGACAGACAAAGATATAAAACTAAAACTATGCAAGATCAAATACAAAAATACAGGAATAAGTGCATACAGTCAGATTACCCAGCACAGAGGTAAAATACATGGATTACAATAACATGCACAAAATTGTTGTACAAAAGTTGGTTTACTAAGTACAATGTGCAGTACGTCATTAGACAATAACCTAAACAGAATAAGACTGCAATAGGAAGGGGGAAGGAAGGGTTGTTAGGAGCAATTGCAGGTAGGAGAGAGGAAGTTAAGGAGGGAGACTGAGATGGACCAGGGGGAGGAGGAGTGTCTGATTTGTCTAGGCAGGGCGTTCCATAGCTTTGGGAGCCTGTGTGAGAAGGCATTTGGCCTGTTGCAGTGGAGCAACTAGGAATGACCAAGGTATGGGAATTATTTGATCTGAGAGAGAGTTGGGATGTAGGGCAAGAGGCCAGGGAAGCCGATAGGTAAGGGGGAAGGGAACCAAACCAGAATTTGGAGATGAACTTCATATATGTAATAGGTGTCTGTTTTCCAGCAAGGGTAGAGTAAGAGATCGATAGAAAGAACAATGGTGGGTAAGAGGAGGAGAGTCTTGGGTGAAACAACCGAAGGCATTATAGAGGGTATCCAATCTGGTTAAGGAGGAGAGTGGTGCGGCACTATAGACTACGTCACAGTAGTCAAAAATACGTAGGATCATTTTCTGAACTTTCACAAGCAGTTGCAGTTAAATGGTGTGACTAGATTGCTATTAGGATCCTGGGCTCTTAGTTCTAATGCAAGGTCTAATTCACATAATTTCCAGAGGCATTCTGGGAAAATTTCAACCGGTCAAAGGCAATAAAAGAAGCCTGAATGACTACCCCAGGGGCCATAAAACTTGCAGAGAAAAGTAAAACATAAACCTTGCCGCTTAACGATCTGGAGAGTTTTCCATCTTTTATTGTTGGGGATCCACCAGGGTGTATACCACTCACAAGGTTTACGAAATTTACCTCAGAATTTTATAGAAGCTGGTTACAAATGTGAAGATATCTGATATCCCCTTCAGAGAGACGATACCTCTCTATGATCCTGATCCAACAATGGGAAAGGTTCGTTCTCCGTTATGCCTTTCAATTAGTGAGTCCCTTAGGCATTCATTCCTTTTCCCACTTACAAACAGAGTATAAACTTAAGCAATAAACCACAACAGGGTGTGGGTTATGCTGGGATTTACCCACGCCTGGTGTGGTCTGGTCATGAGGCGCAGCCGGGTGACTAAATACACACCAGAAGTGGGTGAAATCCCAGCATAACCTCACACCTGGAGTGTTATTCTTGCGATTATACAATGTTTCCAA
The DNA here is from genome assembly GCA_016271365.2 of Neoceratodus forsteri. Classification (NCBI taxonomy): domain Eukaryota; kingdom Metazoa; phylum Chordata; order Ceratodontiformes; family Ceratodontidae; genus Neoceratodus; species Neoceratodus forsteri. The sequence goes on from JADMNL010000022.1 coordinate 497,327,463, forward strand.
TTTTTTTTGTATATTAAAAAAAAGTTAAAAAGAAATTTTTTTTGTATTTTAAATTGTTTTTGAAGATTGGATTAATCCACTAGAAAAGATAGTCCTTTGTTGCTAGGAGACAGCATGTATACTGAGCTGCACGGCAAACTGTGATACTTTAAACTGTACACTGAGCTGCACAGCAACTGTGATACTTTAAACTGAAAGGCACGGAAGGCTCATTCTCGCCCCTTTGATCGGCGTTCAGCTGCTGTCATATTTTAAGTGTCTGCCGAATGATGAACTCAGGAAAGTATTTGTTTATTAAAAATGAGGGCTACAACTTATAGAAATCTGACCTGAAAAGTGGAGCGATGATTCTGCGCATGCGCTCATGGATGAGGGCGTGCCCAGTATTGTTGCTCTGCTTTTCGGCTGTGACTTTAATAAGTTGTAGCCCGCAATTTTAATACACAAAGAGTTTCCTAAGCTCAGCATTCATCACACACTTAAAATATGTTAGTAGGAGAATAGGGACCACATGGGCAAAAGTGAGCTTCCGGGGTTTTACTCAGTTGCGCTTTTAGCGGGGAATTAAATGGCGGCATTTTCATTTTTAATTTTGGGGTCAGATTGATTTTAGACACATGCGGCTGACTGGTACCTTTTTTGCGTGAGTTATAACAGGATTTACTCATGCTTCACAGTACCAATCAGCCAATCAGATCCATTCATTTTACTTTGCCATTGTATAATTCCTAATAACCAGTACAAGCCCTACATGGCCCTTAGACATAGTCTGGTATCATTTGAGGAGACCCTATCAGGAGTAGCTGAATCCCCCTCTCTTTTGATTCAAATGGTGATACACCACTTAAGGGGACAAGTACAGTCATTGGGGCCCTCTATTTTGCACTAAGGTCATACAGTACTGAGTCACTGGGTTACCTTAGAATTAAGTGGTCAAGGGAAATGGGACTTGAATTAGAGGTTGATCAGTGGCAAACCTCAGCTTCATTATATTCCAGAATTTCCTCTAATACATATTGGAGGGAATATCCATGGAAGGCCAGAATAAGGTTCTTTAGAACCCCAGCTATCAATGCAAAATTTAGGGGACATGGCTACGGAACTTGTTGGAGGGAGTGTGGACAAGATGAGGTGGGGCTGGGACATTTTTTATGGTCACGTCCATATATATATTGGGATATTGTCAAGAGATTATGAATGAGATTAATGCCATATATGGGAGGCCGGAGATACTCACCGCGACTTTTATCTTAACAGCAGTGCCCCCTACTGGACTTAAGGTCCTGGAGATGCTCTTTAGAATGTTAACCCTGTTGGTCTTAGCAGCCAAAAAGATTATCATTCAGCTCTGGCTTTCCACTCAGATCCTGACTAAAGATTCTCAGAGAAAATTGACATACAAAATATATAATTTGGAGAGGATTTCAGCTAGAATGAGTAACAGGATCTGTAGTTTTGATAATCATTGGAAATGTCAGACTCTCTACCAATTGGAACATTATCTGGACTTTGTCCCTTGAATATACACTATAAAGCTCAAAATAATATAGGGCCCCAAAGGGTGGAAGGGGTTGGGGGGAAGGAGTCTGATGGGGTCTTTCTTTTTCTGACTAATTACTTCTGTGGGCTGGATTATAGAGGGGATATTAGTGTTACTATTATTAATACCACTGTTACCATTATTATTAGTAGTACTCCTCTGTTTTTTAGGAGAAGTCAAACCCATATAATGGCTGCCCACGTATTGGCCTTTTCAAATGTGTACTGCTGCCACTGCCCTTTGTTCGGTATGATACAGTATCTTTGAATGTACTTCTGTATTGCATATGGTACTATACTATGCTGCTAAAACTAACAAAATATAATAAAAAAAAACATAAACCTTGGTACAAACACAGGTAACAGAATGCTAAGAGATCATCAGAGAAACAAAAACCCAAGGCACAATGTGTGTTTTTATAACTGTGGCATGTAGTTTTCCTTTAAGTAAGATAGGAACTGGCTTCTTGTCTCCTTAGAAAAAAATTATCTGTTCCATTATTTTTTTTTAAACTTCTCTTTATTGAAAAATTTTCAGATTTACAACAATACAATATAGACACACAAAGAACATTACAACATAGATATCTTATAATTGTAGTTATACTGTCCACAAGATCATTACCGTCTCCAGTAGTTTCTATAAAGTCAGACAATGTAAGCTCATACATCCAGTTAATAATTCATAATATTTTACTAGAAACATACAAAAACACAAAACTGTGAACTATATACCAGATACACATGTATATTAAAATCCACTTATCAGCAGTTCATATACAGAGGAAATGATAAGCTTATCTATTCCCTAGACAATATTTCATTTAGAATAATTAGTCACTAGCACCAAATGCTGAAAGTTTGCTCTGCCAACCCCAAAAGTGTGATCCACAATTTACTCCAAGGAACCCTGCGGCTTAACCTGTTAGCCTGATCATAGCAGCTTCCATAGGGGAGAGCATGTTCAAGAATGGCCCCCATTGTCCCTCAGATCTGTCACCCCACCCTTTTAATTCATTCTAAATAATTAGTTAATTTGTGAGGTGTTCCAGGGGGAGAACCCTCCTCAGACATTCCTGCCACATGCCCTTAGTGGGTGGGGAATGGGAAACCCCCATGTTTAATATTTATTTGTGTGCCAAGAGAAGCACAATGCACACTGCCCTGGGATATAAGTCCTAGTCCTCCCCTTCCTGAGCTTCCACACCTAGCAACATGGATAAGGGGTCATCATGGACCCTGATCCCCTGTATATTTGTGATTTCCTGTGCAATCTCTATCCAGAAACCCCACAGCTGGGGACATGACCAAAAATAATGGAAATAAGTGCCCAGGGTCCCCTCACAGTATCCACACATCAGGGAGACCCCCTCTTGAAACTTATCGACCACTTGGAGCAACATATATAGCCTATGAAGGAATCTGTACTGAGCCTCTTTAAATTTATTACACACCAAGAGACCCATATGCGATTTGCATAAATTATTCCAGGCCTTTTCTGGAATGTGGAGGTCCAGGTTCCCCTCCCAGTGCCTCCTAACCTTATCTGAGAGATCTGGGGCGTGGTCACAAAGTAGCCTGTAGGCTCTTGGTAGAGCCCCTTTAGGGTTAGCTCTGTTCTGACGTATGCACAGTTCTATGTCATAGAGTAGGGAGGACTCAGGAGCAATCTGTCCAAATGATGTGCCTAGTCCCTGACCTGCAGATATCTGAATCTATGATTGTGCAGAACTCCCAGTTGAGTCCGTATCGTGTCAATGTCCTTAACCCCTCCTCCCTGGTAGAGATCTCCCAGACAAGTAACTCCTCCCACTGCAAAAAGCCTGGGTCCTCCAAACCTAGCAGGAATTCAAGATTTTGTGCTATCCGGGTTAGGATCACCGTTGCCTCCAATGCCTTTACATATTTTTTCACCCTATCCCATGCCATCAGCATTTAGCCCACTAGTGGCATCCTATTTTCTAACCCCTTAGAAACCCTCATGTCCTCTTGATTCAAATGGGATGTTACTGGGGAAGCAGTCGCAGTGCAGTCCAGTGCAACCCAAGCTTCCCCCCTCTGCTCTTTAACCCACTCCGACAGCAACCACAGCTGAGCAGCCCAGGAGTAAAGTGCAAAAAACAGGAATCCTAGACCCATCCTTAGTTGTGGAGCACCGCACGCATGCTAGCCTCACTCAACATCTCTAACCCCCTCCACATAAACTCTAAACACCACTTATCCAAGCTTTTCAAGTAATTTTTACTCAAACCAAATGGTAACATCTGTAAAGAGCATAAAATCCTAAGGAGGATGTTCATCTTAATCAGGATTATTCTTCCCAGCCAGGATATCAGAAGGCACTGCCACCATCTCAGTCAACAAAACTGGTCTATAATTTAGATCATAGAGAGATGAGAGGGATGGGCCCACCTGTACACTTAGATATTTCAGATGGGTCATCACCCGATTATACCCATGTCCCTGCAACTCCCCCTCAGGCATCACACCTATACCTATCAGCTCAGACTTTCCAAAGTAAACTTTGTAACCTGAAAAAAATACAAAGTTGTCTAAGATGCCTGTGACCTCTTGAATGGAGGTGGCTGCCTCCATTAAAAATAATAACACGCCATCGGCATAAAGGGTCACCTTGTGTTGTATTCCCCAAGCACCCTCTGTACCCCGCACTACTGTGCTGTTGTGAATCACCTCCACAAGGGACTTGATGGCCAGCACAAACAGCAATGGAGACAGAGGGCACCCCTGATGGGTCCTCCTACCCAACTCAAACACTTGCAAGACCCATCATTAACCAGCATGCTTGTTCTGGGTGCCTGGTATAAGAGTCGTACCATGTTAACAAGCTGTTTCCCGGCCCAAAGACCTCTAGGATCTTGAACATGTATCCCCATTCCAGCCTATCGAAGGCTTTTTTGGCATCCAGGGAGAGCACACAGGCCCCCTTTGGATGCCATGCCCCTCACCGGAGGACACCCAGAAATCTCCTGACATTATGGTAGGAATAGAGCTGCCTAGCAAAGCTAGTCTGGTCAGCCTTAACCAAGTCAGGGAGGATCTCCTTCAATCTGTTGGCCAGTGCTTTGGCTAGAATTTTAGCATCACAATTCAAAAGCAAGATAGAGTTTCTGTCCACAGTTGAAGGGGGTCCTTCCCTTCTTTATGAATGACTGTAACTGTAGCAAGCCCACATGATCGAGGAAGTTCTTCCTCTTCTATTGCTTCCTGGAATGTATCAAGCATGTCTTGCCAAAGGGGGTCACCCCCTGTGCCCTATAGTATTCTACAGGGAGTCCATCAGGTCCCACCACTTTACCTGCAGCCATCCTGACAGCTGCCCCACATAGCTCCCCATGGTAAGAGGTCTACTCAGTCAAGAGATCTGTTCCTGGATAATGGTTGGGATATTCAGGGTCCCCAGGAAAGTGGCCATCTCTGCTTCCCGGTTGGAGTATTCACTTATATACAATTTATGGTAAAACTGTACAAACGGCTTCCTAAATGCCTAATTTTGCTTGTGACTTCTACAGTCTGCTTCCTAATTGAAGCAATTACATTAAACTTTTTTGGTCCCTTTGCAGGCTGGGCCATCAGGGGCCTGGGTTTATTGCCCCACTCATAAAACTTTTGCTGGGAGAAAAAAGTGTCACCTACACACCCCACCTGAGTTCCCCATTGACCACTTCTTTTGTATCCTTGAGGGCACAAATGGCTTCCTCCGAGGGATTCTGAAAATTCTGAACCTCCAAGTCCTTAATATTCTGCATCATTTCCTGGAGCTTCTCTTTTCTCGTTTCTCTGCTTCTGTTTTGTTGCCACAAAGGCTATTAAAGTACCTCTCATGTAGGCTTTCCCTGCATTCCAAAAGCATGCCTTATTGGGGGACGTACCCTGGTTGACTTCCTGGTATAGTGCCCACTGCTCCCCCAGGTACTCTTCGAATTTTTCATTTTGTAGCATGTAGGTGGGAAACCTCCAAGTCCTAGTTCCCACCCTAGGGATGCGGGTGTGCATTGTTACTAGCAATCTCAAGTGACCCAAGACCAGAATAGGGTCGATCTGTGCATCCTGAACCAGTTTGTACCATGCCCTTGGGATCATAATATAATCAATGCGTGACCATGTCCTATTGGGGTTTGAGAAAAATGTATAATCTCTAGCCCTTGGTTCCACTCCCTCCATATATTCAGGAGCTTCAGGTCACTTAAACCCACCCCTCATCAAGCCACAGCCGACTCTACTCTTGCCTCCCCCCTACAACCTGTCCAGCTGGGGATCCAATACACAGTTGAAATCCCCTGCAAGGATTAAGTTCGGGAACTTTTGGGCCTGGAGGATGGCCAAATTATCAAAAAAGGTGGGGTCATGTACCACTGGTGCATACACGTTGCCAAATGTAATCTTATCACTGCCTAATGTACCTCAAACAAAAAACATACCTCCCACCATTCAGATCCCTCAAGACCCCCTGCTTCACAAAGTTAAGGGATCTATGGATGAGGATCACCACCCCTCGCTTATGCACGTTAAAGGATGTTGAATAGCAGTGGCCCACCCTGTTCCGTACCAGTTTGTCATACTCAGGGGCGGTCAGGTGTGTTTCCTGTAACATGGCAATCTACACCATGTTATGTTTTTGGGTGGCAAGGATTTTCTTGCATTTCATGGGAAAGGAGATGCCATGGACATTTCAGGAGCAAAACCACTGAGCCAGCCTATGGGGAGGTCAGGTGGAGGGCCACACCCTACCAGACACAGATCCTGCCACACCCTTACCAATATCTCTCTCCAGCAGTGTCTACCCTCAGAGACAGTACATCTGTCTGTTTCTATACCCATGGTATTACAGTGTGTCACAGCTAGAAAAATATCTAACACAAACAAGACAGATCAAAACCAGTACTGTAGAGTATAGCAATAAAGTAACATGCCAGTAAAGAGACTCACTTCAAACATGACACAGATACCCTCGTACGCCTACAAGATCCCCCCTGGCAACACCCGAGAAGTGCGCAGCACCACAGGGAAAGCCCCCACACATCCCACCACTCCTGGTCCAGAGGAGAGTCAAGTCTCACCTAGGAGACCACCAGGATCTACCTTCTCTGTAGACTTCAAAAGCCCCACCCCATCCGCTCCCTGTAACTGTAATGAGCTTCATGTGGTCAAGTCAACCTTAAGTCATGTGTACCTAACATTCATAAGCGGTGCAGCCTCCACCACTGGCACCCCCGACCTGCTCCCCCACCACCCAGAGAGGTCCTCAGTACCATCCCATTAGCCAAAACTCCTAAAGGGAAGAATAGAAGATTACCTTGAGATCAGCAGGCTTTGGAACCACAGACAGCATGTGTTCATGGGGTGGGGAGGTCCTGTCAGACCAACCTGATAGAGTTCTTCGATGGGGTAACCAAGGTAGTGGCAGGGGCAGTGGACATGGCCTATCTAGATTTCAGCAAGACCTTTGACACTGTCCCGCATAAAAAGTTGGTAAAGAAACTGATCAGCCTGGGTTGTGGGGTCCAAAATCGTAAAATGGGTGGAAAACTGGTTTAGGGATAGGAACCAAAGAGTGGTGGTAAAGGGGTACACTTTGGGGAAGGGAGGGATGGGGAAGGTGACTAGTGGGGTACTGTAGAGGTCAGTGTTGGGTCCTGTACTCTTCAATATCTACGTTAGTGACACAGCAGTGGGACTGGGAGGGAGGGTATGTCTGTTTGAGTATGACACAAAGATCTGTAACAGGGTAGACACACAGGAGGATGCAAAAAGGATGAGGGAGCACCTAGAAAAGATAGAAAAGTGGTCAAGAAGGTGACAGATAAGATTCAATGTAAAGAAGTGCAAGATTATGCACTTGGGGCACAAGAACACAGAGGCAGTGTAAACACTTGGGGGAGTGGTACTAGACATCACAAGGCAAGAGAGAGACCAGGGAATTATCATTACTGATGACCTGAAGGTGGCGAAGGAGTATGGGAAGGCAGTGCGAAAGGCTAGTCAAATGCTTGGTTACATAAGGAGGGGTATCATCAGCAGAAGGAGGGAGGTAATACTTCCCCTGTACACTTCGTTGGTGAGGCCTCACCTCGACTATTGTGTGCAGTTCTGGAGACCCCATCTTTGAAGGACAAGGACAGGTTGGAGAAGGTGCAAAGGAGCGCAACCAAAATGGTGCAGGGCCTGCATCAGAAGACATATGAAGAGAGGCTTAAGGAATTAAACTTGTACTCCCTGGAGGATGGGAGAAGGCCGGGGATATGATTGAAACATTCAAATATCTCAAGGGAATAAACAAGGTGCAGGAGGAGGGTATCTTCCAGAGAAAAAAGATGTTCTAAGACTAGGGGTTACAATATGAAGCTAGAGGGGGTAGGTTCAGGCGTAACGTGAGGAAGTTCTTCTTCATGGAAAGGGTGGTGGATGACTGGAACAGCCTCTCAGCGGAGGTGGTGGGGGCAAGTACAGTCACATGTTTTAAGTGTGCATGGGGTAAACACATGGGTATTTTGGATAATGGAGTGGGTGGATGAGGCCCTTGTCTACCAACAGAATCTGTGAATATAAAAAAACATAAGTCTTATCCTGTGTCCTCTCACCATAGGTTGTAGACAAAGGTGTGTTTCCATATTAAAGATTGTTTAGTTAGACATCTACAGACCAGCAGTCTTTGGCCCGTCCACCAGACCCAAGACAATGGTTCTCTGCATTACCCAGTCAGATTAGCGCTACAAGAATAGCACCAGGCAAGAGAGCGCTAGTCCACATAGTGCTGCCACGGACAGCGAGCAGGGATGTACAGAGCTTGCGATATGCACTCCCCTGGTCACTGTCTGTGGTGCTGACAAAGGACAATGGCAGCAAAATACCAGGGGCTGATCAAGCTGCTCTTGTGGCATGGAGGGCTGGATCATGGAGCAGCTTGCCCAGGAGGCAGTGGAGACCAGGGTTCTAATCCTGGTTTCCAACCATTTCGCAGGAATTGGGACTTAACTTGCCCTGTGATCCTATCCCCCCAGGAGCAGATCCAGGGGGTGCGAGGGGCAGAGCTCCCCCATGTCAAGGGATGCGGGGCGGAGCCCCACGCAAAAATAAAACTGATGTAATTTTTGCCATGCTGTTCATGCCATTGGCATTGTGGTCAGCTATGTTCCAACCCAATGCCGTTCTCTGCCTCCCCTGATGCTGTTCCACTCTTGACAGAAGCATCTGCTGCCTCTTGCCTGTCCCCTCTGCCCTATGCCGGCCCCTACTAATCCCCTTTTCAAACCCCTCGCCCTCCGGTCTTTTATATCTACATATTAGCCTGACATGCTCATTTATGAATACTGTAACTATTATTGTTTCACCAGTGTTATTTACCTACTTAACTTGTGACTTGCTGTCGATTTGAATCTCTTGTTGCTTTTTACCTATGTTAGTACCTTCCACAAGTTTAATCCAGCGCAGTCTAGCTGTCTGCTCTCTCCAAGTGTATATTTCTTTTTTTATGTATCCAACCTGTTTTGTCATTCCCCTGTCCTAACCTCACTTTATTGTTGTCTCCCCCCCCTTTTTTTTTGACGAGGTACCTTTGTAAACAAGTCTTTGACTCAAAGGTTGTAAAACTGATCTCTACAATAAATAAAATAAATAAAAAAATCTTATGGTCTACTAGGTTGAGTGCCTTTGAGAGCTCTCCAAACTTTACCCCCACAGTCTCACATCGACCCAGTCCATTGGCGACAAGAACCATAAAGTCCATGATTGCAGAGCCTGTAGATCTCCCTGACCTGAATTCTGGTTGGTGAGGGGTTAGTAGTCCATGAGACTCCAGGTCTTAATACATATATATATCCACTTACTAGTGTCTCAAATGCTTTGGATATTATGCAGAGGAGAGCTCTAGGCCAATAGATGGGTTGCTTGCATTGCCCCCCCTTGGAGATCTGGACCACCTTAATGCACTTCCAGTGGTCTGGTAATTTGTTTTCCAGCAGGCTTCTGTTAAACAGTTTTGTTTGAACTGGGGAGATGACCTCAACAGTGGATTTTAAGAATTTCATCTCCACTTGGTCCAGCCCAAGAGATTTTTATGGATTTAGTCTGTTTAACCTTTGAGAACTTCAGATTTCCTTATAATCTTGAAGTGGAATGTTAGGGCACTTGTTCTCACTGGTTACTCTCCTCGACCCTCTTCATGAATAGGCCAAATGATCTTGTAATTGGATGTCAAGTATGGTGTAGAAGTACTGTATTTGCCCAGTGTATCTTCAGTTTAGTTAGGGGATAGTTCTTTACCTTTCTGGTTGGTAAATCTGATGCTGTACTTGTTTTTTTCACTCCCTCCAATGCAATTTATTATTCTTCAATAGTCTGTCGGGTTAGTTGTAGATTTTAATTTGTTGTTAAGGTATTTTCTTTTGGCTTTCTGGATTTGGTCTGTGCATTTATTTCTTAATTTTTTTGAAATTTTTTCAGTCTTCAGTTTTTAAAGGGACACAGTGGAAAATGCACAGCTTTAGCCAGGCACTACAAAAATGCTGGATTAGTGCTTTCAGACAGTAACATTTTTTAACAAACAACTCTAATTGATTTTTTAGTGATTTAAACAGTGGCCTTCAACTTTCACTTTCTATTGCTGGGAGCCACCATTTCATGAGTAGCAGAGAGCTTCCTGAGCTCACTTTATGCTAATATGTCCTGCCAACCAATAACTGAGGTCAAACAGGCATATTAGCATACAGGGAGCTCAGGAAGCTCACTGCTACTCATGAAATGGCTGCTGCCAGCAACAGGAAGTGAAAGTTGTGGGTAGCTGTTCTAAATCATTAAATAACGTTGTTACTGTCTGACAGCACTAATTGAGAGTTTCTGCAGTGTCTGAGGAAAGCTTTGTCTTTTCTATTGTTTCCCTTTAATGATTTCTTGGCCTTATGCCATTCTCTGTCCTTTACTCTAAGTTTTTTGTGATCATTGTGGTGACCCAGGGCAGATGGTGCTTTCTTGTTCACTTAGTTTTGTGGGGGCACGTTGGTTGCAGATGGTAAGGAACAACTTTGTGAAGTCTTCTATAGCTAGGTTAGTGTCTGGGATTAAGCCAAGTCTGTCCCATCTTTCTCTTGTTACACCTGCAACAGAATTTGCAGAATCGTAGTTTTTGCAGCATCTGCCAGTTCAGTACTTTGGTTCATGGCTCTTGCTGTCTACCCAGCTTATGCTGCATGTTGTCTGGCAGTGGTTGCCTACGTTTGGGGGAGGGGGGGCAGGACTTGGCAGCCCATACTATAGATGTTGAGGGGCACAAAGGTTAAGTCTAGCACACAACTCAGTCCGCTGGTATTGGCAGGGACATTGTCTTTGAGCCTCCAGGCACTGAACTCTGAGTCATTTGTCATACAGTAGCTTGAGTCTTCACAGTCTTTACAAAATGGTGGTGCATCCACCGAGTGAGCGCCATGACCTACCAGGACAGCAGTCAGTTGATACACCCTGGGAAAAATACTACCTGCACCCCAGTAAAACCCTCCCTGCAGTATCCGCCCTGGTAATGTAACAATAACAGAAATAACGCAATATACAACAATGCAGCAGAACACTGTACGTACAGTCATAATAGGTCTTATTAGGGAAACGGCAGGAACCTGGAGCTGGGAATGGAAAGGTAAGGGTGAATGCAAATGATAAGCAATAGGAAGCAAAGTAATATACAATATGCACACAGGTTAACCCCCAAAGTCCCCACTAGCCTTCTGCCAAAACTGCCACATGGAGTCACTGAGCTAAGTAGGTACCTCAGTACTAGTATGCCTGAAACATGGGCGCACTCCCTTTGTAGTTAGTTGGAGGTACCATTTAGACTCAATCACATAGTCTGGTCCTGTGGAAGGGTGGATGAAAAAAGTAGTCACTGTAGCAGAGAATGCAGACAAAACAATTGAAATGAAACTGTAATTCTGAACCAGAGGTTCTCCATGCCGGTCTTCGACATGAGCTATGCTGCTCCTCCTACTACAGTCCTTGCACAGCCCAGGGCTTCCATCTAACCTACAGGTATCAACTACTTAACTGGCTAAATGCAAAATATCACAGAGCCTGAGTTCTGATATTGGACTCATAGCTTAGGAGATGCAAACAACCTTGCAGGGCAAAACAGGTCAGGATTGCTGCTCTCACAGGATCAATACGGCAAACCTCACAGGATGCATAGGCATGCTGAACGCAGTGACAACTAGAAACACAGTCAGTGCATACACGGTGCATGTGTTGGGCTTGTACAGGAGTGAGCTATGCAAACACCTCTAGCCACATCAATCTTCATCCCACAGGGGACTGTAATCTTCATCACTTTGAAGTGGGTTTTCCTCCAGTCCGCATCTCAGCAATGACAATGGTCAGCTGGTGGTCAGTTGCAAGGTAAAGAATGGAAAAATCCCCGGAATGACTCTTTTCTCTCTCTCTCTGGCACTCACAGACTCTCTTGCAGTTGCAGTAATGACATCTCTCCCTACAGGATTCTAACCCTGGGCATCTGACACTTACATTGAAACAGACACTTAAAATAAAGTGTAACCAAAAAAAAACATGTCTGCTTTCACATGCAACTCCTGGGGCGGGCACTCTTCTCTCCTAGAAAGGCGATCTTGATTTGACCCCAACACTGGGGCTGATCAGGCTCACTGAATCACAGATTCAGCCCTCCCATTGGTTTGCTCACATAAGGGGTGAAGCACTAACACAATATCTCTCGCATCACTCGTGCCAGTTTCTACGGCTGCATCTCCCATGATTTTTCAATTTTTTTTCAGTACTGGCACTCAAGGTGCCTTCTCAGCCATTTGTCTGTCAGCTATGCCTTCTGACCTTGCTGCAGGGGATCATGGGTCAAACATAGTTGTTTCCAAGGGCTTTTCTAATGTTTTCACAATGTGTTCTCTGCAATCAGATCTGGCTACTCACACAATGTCCGTGTCCCTGATGACTGCCCTGGAGTCTATAAGCACGCACTCCTGTCTGTCATAGCAAACAGGTTACTGGCCTGTGAAACACGGGCTCCCATACGCCACAGTGATGGCATGCAGCCAGAAGTTACAGTACTTTAAAGATCCAATAGTAAACCCTACCTCGGTATTAAATAAGGAAGAAAGCTGATTGGCAGTTTTTGTGCGTGAAAGTACTAATCAACTGTAAACATGCATAGCACTTGGCATTCATTTTGGCTGTGTAAACCTGAATAAAAAATGTCAAAAAATGTCTAGCAGACTAATGCTATACAAGTCATAATATGGTTAGCATTACCCTCTGATATGCGTAGTGTTTTGCTATGTTATACCAGTTATTTGATACCCTGCCTATGAAAGTAAAGGGAGCTGCACATGCATAATATTGAAAACGTGCCAGTATTTTCTGCTGTGAATAACTGCAAGGTGGGTAGAGAAACAGTAAGTTATGTTTGACTCTGGAAATGTCAAGCTATTAAGCATAGTCACAATCAAAACACCGGGCTGGCTCTACCACTCACCACTGAAACCCAAACACATGTATTTTTTTTTAAACTGGAGATTTCTAAAATATTGTGGAGTTATTAAATACAGATGAAAATAGGTACCGTGTACCATGTGACACCAAAGATATTGCCGTAAAAATAAAAAAATAAAAGCCAGAGCTAGCCCTGAGAAATGAAGCAAAAGTCTTAAGAAAGGTCTGAGACATTGGTCCTTCCTTCATGCACTGCAGGCTTGGTCCTTTAAAAAATGTCAGTGCAAGTGGCACAGTGCACAGGTCCCCTCTATTGGAGAAATACTCTCGTCCCTTGCTAACGTAGCTGAGCTGGACAGACTGATCCATTCCAAGTTAAACTGGATGACCAGCTTTTTTAGCTGCTGGGGCCCCCTACATGACATATACCTGCTCCCCCCCCCCCACCGGCATAGGGTAAATCATAATCTACCCCTCCCCAAGATATCCTGACTCACATGTTCACCACCCCACCACTCATAACCCTGTCAAGTCCAGAGCATAATGAAGGCTCTATCGTGTCCCAAGAAGCACTATGGTTAACATGTAATGTCTTGCCTCATCCTAAGCAGTGTAGTTCTGTTATGTTCAGATAGGTTTCTCTTTCTCTGAGTAATCTGTGGTTACCTTGATCTGTTTCAGAAAACAAGAGGCAATATGGTCACAATTGAAGCAGATATGCCCCTCCCTCGGGATCAGTTAGGAAGATTTGAAGCTGCATGACCAATCCAAGTTTCCCTTTCCCTCTGTAGTGCCCAGGTTTGATAGACCACTATAAGTAAGACTGTTCTTACATTGTAAAATGTTTTCTGTTAATGCTTTCCTATGGTCTAGTCCTTGGAAAAGGTATACTGCATTTTCATGACCTATCCTTCGATCATCCTATATTGCCCATTTTCTGTATTACAATATGTTTTCTACGTATGTATGTATGTTTATTATGTGAAAACAATAAAAAACTTTAACACAAAAAATGTCAGTGCAGCTCAACTCCTAATACTACCCACTGCTGTAGCACCCTCTCTGAAAATACAATAAAGGGTAAGCTGTACTGTGTACAGTGTATTCAGTAATGAAGGAAGGAAGAAAGGGGATTTTGGTTTTATATATTTCCTTACATACACACTGTATCCCAAAATGAATCACAACCCATAAACAGTTGCAGGAAACCATTACAGGAGTACAGGGGGGTTCAGTGAGACTGCAGGTGGTGAAGAAGAGAGAGAGTGAGAGAGTGAGAGAGAGAGAGACAGGAGGTTAAACACACAGAGGGTTAATGACTCGTTCAAAGTCAAACCTTGAGTAAGTGGCAGTGGTGGGATTCACCCTTGACTTTCTGGTTTGTAACTATCCACTAGGCTTCACTGCCTCCAAGACATTTTATATGAACATTAATGAGCCACTGATACCTCAGCCAACTCTTCAAAACATGTACTTTTCAGACACCAAACAGTGTATGCTTCACAAATGTTTTGTATAGTTCTTCCCTTTTGCTAAAGATGTTGGCAGGAAACAAGCTCTTTGTCACTCGGAGTTCAGTTGCTTCTGTTGCTTATACCCCACCTGAGATCATAATGTTCTACTTGTGTGACAGATTTGCAATGGATTGCGCAGTCACAAGCAGCGGATTATGACTTCAGGTGTGGAACAGGCAGCAGAGGTAGATAAAATCTGCCGTACAAAGATCCTGTCTTCATGCAAATAAACTTACTTAATGAGGAAGGGAGACGAGAAATACAGAACATATTTGAAATATAAACATAGTTGTAGCTATTGCACCTAAATGTTATGTTTTTCAACGTTTTTCTACTGCTGTCAACTGTTCTTTAATAAGGTGATACCGGCAGTCAGTGTGGAGGACAATTGTAAAAATTAGTCTCAGGCAGCTGGAATTTGCGTTCTGGCAGGACTGGGATTGGAATAGACGAGTGTCAAATGTGAGGGATCCATAACGTTAGTGCATTAATGTAGTGTGCCACCATGTGAGCAGCTAAGCCTGTATTTTGACTTACTCAGACAAAGCCCTAGTTTCTGGTTCATTTTTAGTCCTTGGGCATATGCTAGGCAGTTAATTTTTTAACTGACTGCAAACTGTAATAAAAGCAGTAAATCCAATTGCAGCCAGGTTAACTTGATTAGCTGCCTGCCAATCTCCCCTCCCCCTCATAAAATACTTTTATGTGCTCTTGTTGGAGCTAGCACTGTCTTGTTTTAAATTAACATTGCAGTCGCTTAGGAATGCTGCAACTGTGAACTGAAAGTAATGAAATATAGGCAATGTGGGTGCCATGTTTGTTTCACCTTTTGACCCTTGCCTGGGTGATCTGGATTCAAATCTCTGCTGTCACTGATTAAATATTGTTTGATGTAGTGCTGACCCCCAACTCCTGCCCCATCCATACCCCCCCGACTAGGCAACAACCCAACTGCACCAGTTTTACAGTCAATAGACCTAGGTCAGAAGGTACTTCTTGAGCTGAAATCCAATCAGCCAATCAGTCCATCCACCCGTCCATCCATCTATGGCTTTGTTTATCTGGTGCCCCTCTAGAGATCTACTGGGGGTGTTTTATGTAAAATAAATGGCTGCATGGCTGCTCCTTTCTGAACCAGTGTGAGGTACATGTGCTCTGGATGATTGACACCCTTCCCCTTGGAGTTCAAATGTGACCGCTCAGATATGCATTCAGAAGCCCCCTCCAGTGCAGAAACAAAGAGTTGGGGTCCATTCCCAGGCTCGGATCAGCCAGATTATGCATCAGCCCATGGCCCTGCTGCTGTGCCCCTCAGAATTAACCTACATTTTGACAGGCATAACTTGCAGCTGCTCTTCATCCCTCTCAACAGGAGAGGAAGAATAGACAAGGGTGTGTGTGAAAAATGTAGATGATGTAATTAAACCTATGCCTAGTATGGTGATCTACAATTCGCAACTCACAGTCTCTCTGTGGACACTACTCTGTGTGGACCATACTGTGCTAGCTTCTCACTGCAGTGAGTTTTGATCTCTAATGTAATTGGTGGGGGTAAAAATTAATCTCGGAGCCTCAGAGTACAAGCATCCACCCTCCAGCCTTCTTGTGGGTTGAGCAGTGGTTACATTGGAAATGTTTAGGTGGCAGAACTCTCACATCTAGATGTCGAGGTGGTTTAACGATATAATATTCAGTGGAGAAAGATGAGACAGGCAGTGGAACTGTCATACCATTTTTTAGGAGGTGGTGGAACTGAGTTGCTGCTGGCTCTTGCCCAATTTAATTCTTGGGGCTGAGTCACAATGCTAGTGTGGTCTGCTCAATCACGATGCCTATCTAAGAGTTTCGTAATGCTGGAAACGTCACTGCAACATTTGCTATTGGAAAACCTCATACATCTCCATGTTCAACCACAGAACCTGAAGTGCCGTAGCTGCTTTCAAAAATGCACACATGAACATCCAGTTAACACCTAGAGACGTGAAAGAGATATATAAAGGAAGGTACAAATGCTTGATTAGAAAATAATAATTAAGGGAAGTTGCACGTAAATACCCCGTCTATAATTAACTATTGAATTAGAGCCTTTTTATCCTGCTTTATTATTTGAGTAGTCGAAATAATCTCTTTAGCAGCTTTCTTTTAAAGTTAACAGCCAAAAGGGAGTGTAATAAACTGGCAAAATCCGCAAGCTGATTTGGGGCCAGACTTAGAATGTCAAACCTGATTGGCTGGTTTGGGAAGAAGCTACTAATACTCCCTTTAATCTCATTTGACCTTAAACCTCAAGCAGAGGAATTGCCTCCACGTCTGCCAAAAGGGACGTTGCTACTGTGAAGAAAGAGACCCGTCAAGTTAAACCCTCTTTAATTAAAAGATACCAATTAGCATTACTGCCCAAGGGCTTAACAGCAACAGCACAGTTTGGGACAAACACAATTTGCAATGCAGCTCAAAGGAAATGCTTTCAGGTGTTTGTAAAACATTTGGCTGCAGAACCAGGTAAAAGCAATGCTCCAAGGACCTTTTTACAGGCTCAGCCTGGGCCATAACAGTGGCAGTACAACAGTACTAGGTCTGACTATTGTCAAACTCAGTTGTTTTCCTTTCTGGATTTGCTTCTTATAGTGAGGTCTTTCTTAGATTGACATATATATTCTATATAGATGTTATACAGTTTTGAGGCCCCATAGCTCAGGTAACAAAAGGACCTATGTGGCACTGAAACCTAAGGTGTAGTAATGTTTATGTTCAATGTCCATGTTGTGCAATAAAAAGTATCTCAGTATTCAACGAATCCAGTTTCCAAGGAACAATGTGACTACAAAAATCCTTTCTATTTTCTTTTTGAATGTTCTGGTGAGAAAAAAGTTTGCGAGCTCTGTCCAGAAACCCTTTGTGTTCCTTTAAAGTGGAGCACTCAGCACTAAGGGCCCCACACCCAAGTGTGGGGCTGGTATCAATTTGCGGCACTTTGTGTAAAAAAAAAAAAACCAAAAACAACACTTTTTTTGCACACAGAAACTGCTAAATCACTGCTATCTAACTTTATTGCCAAATCTTATGTGTAACTCCAGGGCAGTCTAACTGGAGGTTACAGTGGGCAGAACTGCAATATCTCTTTCAGATGTCCAGTGCTGTGACTAGGGATTCAAACAACTCAAAGTTTCTGAGTGCAATGGGAAGCCAGCATGACAATAATATCCCCACAGCATACTTTAAAACTGCTGAATTCTGCCAGCCCAGTGGCTTGCACCTCACCTACTGCTGTGCTGGCAACCTGGGTTCAGGAATGGCCTTGGGTCACTGGAGATTGGCTGGGGAGGGAGAGGATTGAGCATCTCAGGGACTTCTCTACTCTTCCAGGGAAGGGGTGGCCAGCCATCACTCTTGGCCTTTGATTGCCACTGGGTGTAGGCCTGGGGGTGGTGAAGGCTCCGAGTAACTTACAGAGAGGGATCGCAGTTCTGTAGTGCATGCGCGCCTCTGTGCACACACAGCTACGTGCCACCATGGCCAGGGGTACAGGAGAAATTGGAAAATGGAGCCAGACAGTCTTCAGGAATCCCTACCCATTGTCCCTCAGCCATGCTACCACCTTATCCCTGGGCACTTCTGTATTGTACACCTCGGGGGAGGAGGATGACCCTCCCTCCTCTGTCCCTACTGTAAGGGGAAATCCAAGGGAGACTTAAGCTCTGGGACAGAGGGAGGTGACCACCAGTTTTGCTGGACAGGGATGGGGCTAGAAGACTGCCTGCCTGACACTGGGATCCAAAGCTTTATAAAAAAATAAAACAAAAAATGTTGAATCCTGGTGTCTTTCTGTGGCACATATACTCTTAAAGTAGTCTCAGTTATTTTTACTTAAAATATATCACATCTGAGATTTGTAACACTTTTCTGCTGCTAACGATTTCTTCAGTTTTGAGAGATTGTCACTACATAAATATCGCATTTTAGTGCTGTGGTGCTATATCTTAGTAAGTGCAACAATTTAATTTTTAGCAGAGCCTCCCCCACTTTTAATGTTGACCTTCAGTATTGTATCAAGTTGGACAATTGAATGCTTATAACAGAGAAACTTGATTCGGATCATATATTCTTGCAGCTCTTTCCCACTCATTTAAAATGCATGCATAGGTCCGGTGGTGCTGACGGTTGAGGCGCTGGATGCAACACCACGCACCATGCTGGTGACCTGGGTTTGGGAATGGACTCAGGGTGCTGGGGGTCAGCAGGGGAGAGGGTGGATTGAGCGTCACAGGACTGGTCTCCTTCCTCTAGGGTGGGTAAGGGGAAGGACGTTGTGCTGTAGCGGCCCCTGGTGATGACCAGGGGCAGCACAGTTGCAGTGCACAGCAGGGTGGGGGGAGGAGGATGGCAAGATGTCAGCTTATGCTCTGTACGTCATTGCACTGCCGGCTCCTAGTGGAACAAAAAATGGAGGAAATGGCTGGGCGTGACTGAGGCAGCTTGATGTCTGTACTCCCGCCAACCCGAAGGACTGTCGTGGAATCATGCCAGGGCGTCCAGTCCAGCCTGGCTTGGAGAGGCATGGGGGGGCCCGCTGGTGTGTTGGGGTGGCCGCATCAGACCCCCGATACGCGAGTGAGCCTGCTTGTCTCTGGGGTGGTGGGAGCTGACAGCTGGATGCTCCCACTGGTGGCACTGCAGAGGTGCATAAATAGTGATATGATTAAAACAAAAAATGCGTGCATAAGTGTGAAACTGAGTCAGCCCGGCAGCCCAGCAGTCAGCCTGCTGCTCATGATGTCGGCGACCAGGGATCAGGAACAAGACTGGGTCATGGAGGGCCAGCTGGGGGAGGAATATTAAGTATCGCAGAGGATGTTCTCCTTCTCTAGGGATGGAAGAATGCCATCCTCACTGCGATACTGCCATCTGGTTGACCAGAGGTGGTGGTGTAGCTAAAGGTGCCAAGTGCCTGCTTATGCAATATACCTACTTATAAATGTTTTAAAACTGCCCTCTCAGACTTCCATCCTTTTGTATGTGATTGCTATTAATTTTGCAGTACTATTTATTGTGACCGTATGTAAGCTGTCTTTTATGTTACACCATGTATGTGCAATGTATACAGGATGGCACTGAAAACAGGCTTTGCCTAGAGCCGTATCCTGTTAAAATATAAATGAAACTTGAACTTGAGTGGGAGGGAAGATGCCTGTGGACCTGCGCTGTGCACACAATGTGTGTGCATATGTACTGGTCCTCCTCGTGCACTAATATCTTCCAGGGGGATCTATGGGAGCATAAAAAAATGGAAAAGTGGCCCCAGTGCCACTGATAGGGACTCCAGCATATCCAGGCTGGTCCTTGCCACCTCATCAGTTGCCTGATACTTGGCACACTTGGGGTACATTCCTCCACCTCATACTCTGCCCGAGGGAAATGAGGCTTTGCGGGGGTGGATGGATGTTAAGTAAGTTGGGGTTGGAGGTTTCAGAAGGGTTCCGTTGGGAGCCAGCGCTGCAGTGAGGGGACATAAAATATAAATAAAAATAATGTGAAATTAAGGATAGGATGGTGGATCAAGGGGGTGAGGCTGTTAGGCCAAGTTATTTAGTTAACCACATGTATGTGAGTATTTAGAAGTATGTCAGCAGCTTTCCCGTGTTTCATTGTAATATTTATTTACCCAGGACAGTTCAACTAACTAGAGCTAAATACTCACTGAGAGACCTTGTCTAAGTCACTTAACCTTTCAGTGCTTCGGTTCACCCAGCTGCAGAAAGGGATAGAAGGAGGACCCAACTGGAAATGAGATGCTGTAGACCAACTGGGCTATTCTGGATAGATAAATAAATTGTAAATAAACAAGCTAAGATGCAACATTTTATTTGCTGTGGGGCCTTGCTACTACCTAATTTACAGCCAGGAGGACCGAAGCATGGGGAGGGTATGTTTTTTGCTCAGAGTCACACAGTAAGCCAGTAGCTGTGGTGGGATTTAAACCTGGGAGTCCCTGTTTCTTATTTCAGCACTCAAACCACTAGACCACAATGCCTTCACCCTTCAGACTCCTGCATTATATATAAATCTGAGGGTAAGGCAGCTGAATGAGAAAAGAAAGTTAAAAACATTTAGTCAAGTCCTCTAGTCAACTTGCTTCCTTTCAACTTCATCATTTCATGGAATCATGCTTTTCAGGAACTCCTTTAAACCTGTCTCTGCCTTAAATGATCTTGCATCAACAAAAGTGCAAATTTCTAATGAGGGCAGGATTTGTTAAAGTCAAAATTTTCTCCACTTTCTTCTTCACCATGTTACTCAGCAGTCTGGTTCACTGATTGGTATTGCCTGAGCCAACTTCTGACAGTAAGGTAATTCCAAATGTTTTGGTAACAAGGGGATCTCTTTTTAGAGACATTTTAGCACCTAAGAGTGGTCTGAAGGCCTCTTTAAGAGAACCTGATAATGGAGGGTTCTTTATGCGGATTTTTATTTTAGGTAAATAAATGTGTCTTGGAACAACTTAACCACTAATTCACTGGATACTAATGAGGACAGACTCTTGAAACAGCTGTTGAATTTGTCTTTTGTCATGCAATTTTGTGTAAGCAAGATGCAGCATTTGTCTTAAATCTATACATATTCAGAATGCCGGGCCAAATCCAGAAAGTCTCCCACTGATGTATGTTGTGCAGTCTTCACCTATTACGCATTGCTGCTTAATGTTATCCCGCCTCCAGCAGCAATGCAATATCCCCTGACAGAGCTAGAAATCAAAATAGTAGAGTTTTCTATGTGACAACTACCATTCCCCTTCTGAAGACTGTGAAATTTAAGGTAGTTAACGGAGTCTGCTCTGCAAGCTAATTATTGATACCACTTCAAATATGTAGATCTGAATTGTGAACAACTCTACAGCTGGAAGAGTTGGAGAGGGGCTCATTCTCCAGGGGGGAAAAAAACAACAACATAGTTCCATGAGTATGGTCTGTTCCAAATAAGACACATGATGGACTGTTTAAAATCTCAAGAGTATCTTCCGTCCAGAAGCCCACATGCCAATTACAGCTCATGTAAAATTCAGCTGCCTGCTCAATGTCACAGGTGCAGCGTTTTGGAGATAGCACTCCAATTCTGCAGGATGCTTCTACTTCTAATTGTTCTTTGAGATCAGCTGAGGAAATGCCACTGATAGTCTCGAGAACAACGAAAAAGACCGTGCTTGCCCTGTGGTTGAGCTAAGGAAAGTGAGTGCACATCCTAGTACACATAAGAGGGCCTAGGACTTAGAGCACTTTAAAAGTGTATAGAAGGCCCATTTATTCTCTGCTGCATTTTTATTTATTTATTTAACACAGAAGGAGCGGACAGAGAACTGTACCAGTTAAGGCAGAAGGAAGCAGGGAGGGTAGTCAGAATAGCAAAGGCGCAAACTGAGGAAAAGATAGCTAACTCGGTTAAGAAGGGGGATAAAACCTTTTATAGGTATATCAGGGAGCGTAGAAAGACAAAGGGAGGGATAGTGAGGCTGAATAGAATAGATGGTGGGCAGAGAGTGACAGTGATAAAGCAGGGATACTGAATGAATACTTCTGTTCAGTATTCACAAAAGAGGAAGTGGGGGAGGTGCCTAATCCAATTAACAGAAGCACTCTGGAGAGGGGGGTTGATCCCAGTCCTTTCACAGAAGAAAGGGTTCTGAAAGAACTCCTAAAACTGAAGGTGGACAAAGCAATGGGGCCAGATGGAATTCACCCCAGAATTCTAAAAGAATTAAGCAGAGAACTAGTGACACCACTGACTACGCTTTTAAACAAATCATGGGAGGATGGTGTGGTACCTGAGGACTGGGAGAAGGCAGATGTGATTCCCCTTCACAAAAGTGGGACCAAGACAGAGGCAGGAAACTACAGACCTGTCAGTTTGACCTCTGTGATAGGAAAAGTGATGGAATCACTTCTGAAGGAAAGAATTGTTGAGTACCTAGAGGCCAGTGGGGCACAGGACCCAAGGCAGCATGGGTTCACAGCTGGGAAGGTCATGTCAGACGAATCTAATTGATTTCTTTGACTGGATGACCAAAGTAGTAGACCAGGGAGGGGCTGTGGACATGGCCTACCTAGACTTTAGCAAGGCATTTGACACAGTCCCACACAAAAGATTAATAGTCAAATTAACCAGCCTGGGAGTGGGTCCCAAGGTGGTAGCGTGAGTAAAACATTGGCTGAACAACAGGGCACAGAAGGTAATTGTAAATGGAGTCCACACTGAAGAAAGAGGGGTTACTAGTGGGGTACCGCAGGGTTCAGTACTGGGTCCAGTCCTTTTTGATGTCTTTATAAGTGACATTGCAGAGGGACTGGAAGGAAAAGTATGCCTCTTTGTAGATGACACAAAGATTTGCAACAGTGTTGATACACAAGAAGGCATAGAAAGGATGAGAAGGGACTTGGCAAGGTTGGAGGAATGGTCAGAACTATGGCAGCTTGGATTCAATGCAAAGAAGTGCAAAGTAATGCACCTGGGAAGCAAAAACCCAGGGGAAGATTACTCAGTGGAGGGGAGGTAGTAACAACAACAAAAATGGAAAGAGACCTAGGGGTAATCATGTCAGATGACCTTGAGGTTGGCAAGCAACGTGAGAAGGTGGTGGGGGGGCTGTGGGGATACTGGGATGTATAGGGAGAGGTATCACCAGCAGAAAACAGAAAGTTGTTATCCCCCTGTACAGACAGTTGGTGAGACCCCATCTGGAGTACTGTGTCCAGTTCTGGAGACCCCATCTCCACAAGGACATAGACAGGATGGAGGCAGTTCAGAGGAGGGCAACTAAAATGGTGCTGGGTCTGCAAGAGAAGCCATACGTAGAGAGACTAAAGGAGCTTAATGTATGTATGTATACCCTTGAGGAAAGGAGGGAGAGGGGGGACATGATAGAAACATTTAAGTACCTCAGTGGAATCAACAAAGTCCAAGAGGGTAGCATCTTTCAGAAAAAGAGATGTGCAAGAACAAGGGGACACAATTTGAAGATAGAGGGGGGACGACTCGGGGCAATGTGAGGAAGTATTTTTTCACAGAGAGGGTGGTGGATGCATGGAACAGCCTTCCTGAGGAGGCTGTGGGGTCTAAAACTGTGGGAGAATTCAAGAATGCATGGGACAGACATAAGGCAATTTTTGTGGGGGTAGGAAGAAATAGGCTATTGGTTAAATAGGATCTGCAGCTTATCCTCTAGGTAGGGAAATGGGCAGACTAGGTGGGCCAAGCGGTCCTTATCTGCCGTCAAAGTCTATGTTCTATGTTTCTATGACTGGGTGAGCGCACTAGCAGTGTATACCTTTTTTAGGCACGACCCGGGTGCAGAAGCACAGACAATACAAGGAGTATAATGGATACATAGGATATACAGAAAGGTGGTCATACATATGTACAAATTAGAGCTTATCATGGAATTGTAAATGCTGGATTGAAAGCAAAAAAAAAAAAAAAAAAGGCCAGTAACAATGCCCTAAATGTGACGGTAGAGTCAGAAAAAAACAGTGGTGTGGAAGAAGGGAGAGGTCAGAATGAGGTAGGGAGAAGAAACGGTAAGTGCTTAGCTTGTTAGGTTAGGTGGGCACAAGGGGTGGTAATTAGCGGAAGCAATTGCAGGCCTGAACTGAGGAATAATGTGTTCTTAAGAGCTTCGTGAAGGCTTGGAGGGAGGAGAATTTTTTGACAGGAGGAGGTAAGGAGTTACCAATTGAAGCCACGCAGTAACTAAAGGAATGCTGTCCCAGACTGGTGCGAACCATAAGGACTACTGTATTGTTATTAGATGCAGACCAGGATGAGGGGAGATTGACAAATTAGATTTGGTTGATACCTGATTAAACCATCTATGTTGTGTTATACCAAAATATTGTTTTATTTAATTGTACTCTCTGAACAGGAATTGATTTACTGGTTTCACTTTGTATTAGATATATATTTCCTGTATGAAGGAGAATGTGTAATTTTCTGAGGCTGTATATATATTATTGTTTTGTATGGTTCTCTGAGTGCCTGTCAGAAGGGCTCAATATAAATAAAGTTATTATTATAATAAATATAATCTTTCAGTGGAAAAGAAACACTAAAATATAAGCAGCCATAACATCTATATCTAGGCAGCTACTGTACGAGAGACTGTGGTAGGAACACATCCTCAAGGTACTGCTTGGGGTGGGTTGGGGAGGTGGAGCTAGCAGCCAACTGAAGCAGATGCTTTTGACAGAGCTCCTCATCATCATATAAACTCATCTTTTAGTGCTTCCGCCTGGTTTTTCCTTTTTAAAAGTATATCATAGAAACATAGATTTTGACGGCAGATAAGGACCGCTTGGCCCACCCAGTCTGCCCATTTCCCTACCTAATGGATAAGCTGCAGATCCTAGTTAACCAGCAGCCTACTTCTTCCTACCCCCACCCCCTAGAATTGCCTTATGACTGTCCCATGCATGCTTGAATTCCACCACTGTTTTTGACCCCACAACCTCCTCCGGAAGGCCGTTCCATGCATCCACAACCCTCTCTGTGAAAAAATACTTCCTTAAATTACCTCTGAGCCGCCCCCTTCTATCTTCAAATTGTGCCCCCTTGTTCTTGCTCACCTCTTTTTTTGAAAGATGCTACCCTCTTGGACTTTGTTGATTCCCTTGAGGTACTTGAAAGTTTCTATCATGTCCCCCCTCTCCCTCCTTTCCTCAAGGCTATACATATTCAGCTCCTTAAGTCTCTCTTCATATGTCTTCCGGTGCAGACCCTGCACCATTTTAGTTGCCCTCCTCTGGACAGCTTCCATCCTGTCTATGTCTTTGAGATTGGGTTTCCAGAACTGCACGCAGTACTCCAGATGGGGTCTCACCAACTGTCTGTACAGAGGGATAATAACTTCCTGTTTTCTACTGGTGATGCCTCTCCCTATGCATCCCAGTATCCTCCCAGCCCTCCTTGCTGCCCTCTCACATTGCTTGCCCACCTTTAGGTCATCTGAAATGACTATCCCCAGGTCCCTTTCCATTTTTATTGTTGTTAGTATCTCACCCCCCATTGTGTACTCTTCCCCTGGGTTTTTATTTCCCAGGTGCATTACCTTGCACTTCTTAGCATTGAATCTAAGCTGCCATACATTTGACCATTCCTCTAACCTTGCCAAGTCCCTTCTCATCCTTTCCACCCCACCTTGTGCATCAACTCTGTTGCAGATCTTTGTGTCATCTGCAAAGAGACATACTTTTCCTTCCAGTCCCTCTGCAATGTCGCTTATAAAGACATTGAAGAGGACCGGTCCTAATACTGAACCCTGCGGTACCCCACTAGTAACCCCCTTTCTTCAGAGTGGACTCCATTTACTATTACTCTCTGTGTCCTATTCTCCAGCCAATTCTTTACTCAGGCTGTCATCTTGGGACCCACTCCCAGGCTGGCTAACTTGTATATTAATCTTTTGTGTGGGACTGTGTCAAATGCCTTGCTAAAGTCTAGGTAGGCCATGTCCACAGCCCCTCCCTGATCTACTACTTTGGTCACCCAGTCAAAGAAATCTATCAGATTTGTCTGGCATGACCTTCCCGCTGTGAATCCATGCTGCCTTGGGTCCTGAGCCCCTCTGGCCTCTAGATACTCAACAATTCTTTCCTTCAGAAGTGATTCCATCATTTTCCCTACCACTGAGGTTAAACTAACAGGTCTGTAGTTTTTGCTTCTGCCTTGCTCCCACTTTTGTGAAGGGGAATCACATCTGCCCTTCTCCAGTCCTCGGGTACCACCCAATCCTCCCATGATTTGTTAAAGAGGGTAGTCAGTGGTGTCACTAGTTCTACCCTTAGTTCTTTTAGAATTCTTGGATGAATCCCATCAGGCCCCATTGCTTTGTCCACCTTCAGTTTTAAGAGTTCTTTCAGAACCCTTTCTTCTGTAAATGGGCTGGTATCAACTTCTGTATCCAGAGTGTTTCTACTGTTTGTTTTAGGTACCTCCCCCACTTCCTTTATAAATACTGAACAAAAATATTTGTTTAGTATCTCTGCCTTTTCATAGTCACCCTCTGCCCACCCTCCCCCTCTTTATTAAGCCTCACTAACCCTCCCTTGGTCTTCTGACTGCCTTCCCAGCTTCCTTTTGCTTTAACTGATACAGTTCTCTGCCCTGCTCCTTCTCGATTCCTTGTACTTCCTGAATGCTTTCTTTTTCTCTTGAACCTTCACTGCCACTTCCTTTGAGAACCATAGTGGTTTCTTACATCGTTTCGTTTTGTTTATTTGCTTCACACAAAGGCTTGTTACCTCTGTGATGGCAGTTTTTATTATTCCCCATTGTTCTTCCACTCCTCCTTCCTGCCCATTTGCTAGTGCATTCCTTAGGCACTCACCCATTTTGGCAAAGTCAGCCCTCCTAAAGTCCAGTTCTGTGATCCTCTCTTCATCTCCATTTGAGAGAACCAGGTCTAAGATTGCTCCCTCTCGAGTGGGCTCCAATACTAGTTGTCTAAGGCATGCCCCCTGTAGGGCATCTAGAATAACCCCACTCTTTGAAGGGGCTGCTGCAACTGCACTCCAGTTAACATCTGGCATGGTAAATCTTCTGCTAAGCTGTCTAACATGACTTTTTTCCGTGAATTTGAAGATAGTTAAGCATGGCAGAACCAGCAACAAGATCCCAGACTGTCAAAGAATGGCAAGCAGCAGGTGAAAGCATCGAAAAGAGGAGCTGCCATTCTGAACCTCGAAGATGTTGAACCCACTAATGCGGCTCTGCTATTGACCATGCCGGAGCTTAAAAAGGATTTCAAACTCACAGTGGGAGACCTCAACAAAAAAATAATCTCTTTTAAGTCCAGAGTACTCACCACTGAAACAAAAATAGACACACTACAAGTGGACATGAAGACACAGATAGATACCATAGGCAGGGTAAGACTGGCCCACCTGGATACCTGTAAATTTCCAGGTGGGCCCCCCTCAGTTGAGTACCTGGTCACCTTCTGAACTCTGAAAACATTTGTATTTATCATCTTTTTTCTAATTAAATGGGGTATCTGGGACACTGTAGATAAATGTAAGATGCAATCACAGAGTTAAAGTATCAAACTGGAGTGGAATACTGATGTGAGTGTGTCACCCTGGGCCCTTCTGTATTAATTTTCCAGGTGGGCCCTTGTATCCTCTTTCCAGGCGGGCCCCCTGTACCCCAGTCCGACCTTGACCATAGGGCAGTCAGCAGCTGTGACTGCTGGTCTAGTCAGAGAAAATAAGCCCCTTCAGCTGTGCTTGGAGCATTTAAAAAGCGGTGCTCAGTCTGCAAATTTGTGGTTCCTTGGCGTAATGGAAGGAATGGACGGTTCTGATCCACAAAGCCACATATTAGAATTGCTAAACTCAATCTTGAACACAGACTTATCTGAAAAACTCATTAAGACCTACTGCATTACACCAAGGAGGGGGTCCTCAAACCCTGGATTGCCCAGGACAGAACTAATTATTGACTATGGCCTTCCGGTCTATGGCTCAGCAGATCAGACTGCCCTCAACAAGGTTCGTCTCACAGTAAATAAGGCCTGCAGACTTATCACTGGTGCTCCCAGACTCACTCACACATGTGAGCTGTACACCCTGGCTACCCTACTCAACCTGGAAGAGCGACTCATGTATCAGACATGCCAGCTCACCTTTAAAGCCCTGCAAGGCCTATCCCCCATAGGCCTATCCAACTCCATTCGCAGTATTGCACCGATCCTGATCACGCCAGAGCTGGCCAAGAGCTACCCTAGTTATCTGAGAGCCAGGACCTCACAAGGTCAGAGGGCATTCCCTACCGTGTGCCCCACTGGTATAACTCCCTCCCTGCCAGTGTCTCAAACTCTCTAACCTTAGCTTGCTTTAAGCCCAGGCTCAGAAACTTCCTGCTGGCGCTCGCAAATGCAACTGCCGCTAGCCTAGTGTAAAAAAAAAAAAAAAAATTATATATATATATACTCTGTTTGACAATGCTCACTGAGCGGCCCCCTTCCTTTCCTACATATTCCTCCTCCCTATCTCCCTCCCTTCTACCCCACCAGCTCTCCCCGACCATAAGTTTTGCACCTTTTGTTATCTTTTGCTCGTTGGAGATTGTACTCTATTGTAACAAAATTGTAATTGAACTGTAACTTTTTTGTTTGTAAGTACTGTGTCCCTTGTACTACTGTTCTGATGTCCTCTTTGTGATGAGGTACCTTTGTAAATGAGCCTCTGGCTCAAAGGTTTCTAAACTGATGTTTAACTAAATAAATAAATAAATAAATAAATTACCACTATTGGGACTCATGTCTGAGATTTAGTCCTGGCACATGTGAAAGAGGAAGGGCACATGACTTCTACCTGATGACACAGCTATCTATCTGTTCCCAGATATTAGTTTTACAACTCAGCTCAGCAGCAGTGAAAAATATTTGACTCTGTCAGGCTGGGACTGAGGGAACTGAGGATCTCTCACACCCTCTGGGTCCAGGGTAGACTCAAGGTACTGTATTTCATGAATACCTATTTGTTTAGGGACTCAGCAAAGCTGAACAGTACCTAGATAAACTAAAAAGGGACTTTTAATGCCAAAGAAGGCTTGAAATAATTGGAATCTGAGATGGAGGACTGAAATGTCAGTATGATCTTTCATAAATGAAGTTTTCTGAGCTGTATTTTCCCCAGAAGATATTTTTATTGTTCATTCCCTTATTGTTATTGTACCTACTGCTGTTTAGGTATTTCCTTCATATACAGTGTGTTGCTACCCTTAAGCCTGTCCTTAATATGCTATCCAGATAAGGATAGATGCTGCTCTGAAAAAATAATTGAGGTGGGTACATCCCAAGGCTCACGAGTATTTGGGTTGTCTTTGAGAGAGGATAGTCGTGCCTTTTTAAGATGGCCACTGCTATGTGGCAGGAGCACTGCTGTTAAGTGCTATATGTGCACTTGCCATTTCCCCATGCATGGCATGTGGCTCCTTGATGATCAGACAGCTGAGAGAAGGGTACAACGTAATGGTTTACAGTCAGCATACAATTTGTTTAATGCCTATGGAAAAATGCCCCCGCAGAGAGTCAAAATAACTGTTTAAAAGGGTATAGCTGACTGTTACTAGCTGAACTGTTTACAGGAGGCAAACTTTTGCTCACTAAGAATATAATTGCATGGCATATGTTATAGCTATTCTGTTGCTGTGGTTTAAATGGTTAAAATCCAGGTTATGGAGTTTATTCAATTGTTTTTTTCTGTGTCCCTGCTACTTTCAAATTAAAATTAAAATTTATTTATATGGCACCTTTCAAATGATAAGGTGACACACAAGCAGTAAAACAACAGCATAAAATTACATATATATTAAGTAATATAAAATAACAAAAAATAATGAACAGTATTAATTAGGCCCCGAAAGCTTGGACCCATAGAACAGTTTTAAGTGCCTGTTTAACTCCCTCCATGGTCAGGCACTCACGTAACTGACGGGGTAGAGAATTCCAAAGGGTGGGGGCCACATGCATAAATGCCCGGGCCCCAGAAGATTTGAAACAAACCCTTGGAATCTCTAGCAACCCCTCGTCAGTTGAGCGGAGCAATTGCCCAGGGCAGTAAGGAACCAGAAGCTCTTTCAGGTAGTCCAGACCCAGTTTGTGTAGGACTTTATAAGTCAGGAGCATGACTTTGAAGGTGATTCGTCACTGTACTGGCAGCCAGTGCAGTTCCTGAAGCACCGGAGAAATATGGCAGGATTGAGGGGTTACTGTGAATAACCGGGCTGCTGCATTCTGCACCAGCTGCAAGTGGCAAATATCCACCCCTGGAAGCCCTAGGTACAGGGCATTGCAGTAGTCCCAGTGAGAGGACACAAAGACATGGACTAAAGTAGGAAGGTCACCGGACGGAACAAGATGCTTAACTCTGGAGATATTCCTCAGATGGTAAAAAGAGGATTTGACGACGGCTGACACCTGCGCAAAAAGTGTCACACCCTCATAAATTATCTCCAGGTTTCGCACCTGTTCAGAGGTTGAGAGAGGGAGACCCCCAAGAAAAAGTCCCGAGGATGACTCCACCCTCAACCCCTCTATCAGGTGGCCTGGGTCCACCACCAACACCTCAGTCTTAGCCGAGTTCAACCTCAGCCAGCTCGAATTCATCCACTCCCGGATTTCAGCGAGGCAGTTGTTAAATATTGAGAGGACTCCAACCTGGTTAGGTGCAAAAGAAAGTGGGGACTAGTATAGGTTCGGTGCACCTGATGAGGGCG
The DNA here is from genome assembly GCA_016271365.2 of Neoceratodus forsteri. NCBI lineage: Eukaryota > Metazoa > Chordata > Ceratodontiformes > Ceratodontidae > Neoceratodus > Neoceratodus forsteri. The sequence goes on from JADMNL010000022.1 coordinate 497,358,236, forward strand.
CACTTCAATGGCAGCCATAATTAGCAGACTCATTACCGCACCTGGAGTCATGGACATACAGGTCACATACTGTGACCCATCAAGTGGCTACACTCAGGACTACCATCTCTTAGTGACATTTAGAAAATATCCATAGTCTTGCTACAATTAACTGTATCTGTTTGATTACAGTATAATAGAACATTAAGTAATTCCCTTCCAGCATAGTGCTGTTGGATGAGAAGTGTGCACATACTAATCAGGGCTGGCAGTATAGCATAGTGGTTAGAGTAATGAGCTGTGAATGAGCTTGGTACATGCAGCAGACCTGGGTTTGAGTCCCACAACCTCTACTTGCATAATGTGGGACTCTAAGTAAGTCATTTAATCTCCCCAGTGCTCCTCGGCTTGCCCTGAAAACAGGCACTTGTGCCTAGTGGGCCTCACCTGGTTACCGAAGAATAAAAAAGAAAAAAATATATATTTTTGTCTGACTAGTCATTAATTCTTTGAACCAGGTTCAATTTTCATTGTATCCACTGTATTGTGAAAGTCTGAAAAAAAGCTTGAAGGCACTGCTTGAGTCTCACACAGTGGTGCTCAGCTGCTGTTTCGGCTTACATTTCAAGTACTCCTCATGCTTGTACTAGGGAGATGTTTGGGGAATTATTAGAGTTTAAACATCTCCCAGGACTATGTACTGTACAGATAGTTATGCATCATGTATACTGTGGCTGCCTCTGAGGTACGGCACAGACTGCATTTAATGAGATTTTCCAGGTTTCTGTAAAAGCATTCTTGGCATTGGCAGGAGTGAAATCTCATAAGATTTAAAAATAATTGAATTTCTGGACATTCCATTCTTTATTACTCAGCATATCGGCATGGAAACAGGCTCTTTGCCCATAGCCTTTATCTGTTCCTGCTACTTTTCCTGCTTTGAAAGTCCTACTCCTCTGCTTGTGACATCAGAATAATGGCTGTGGCAAAGGTGATGTCATAAGCAGAGGATTAACACTTCACAGCAGGCATAAGCAACAGGAATAGATGAGCAATAAAAATGTCTTCAGAAATAATGAATGGAAATTCCTACAATTCAGATTAATTGGGAATGTTGTGTAACTGAGTTCTGCTGTTGTACAGTGTTTTTTTTCTTTCTTTTTTTTTTTTGTTTTTTTTGCTGGAACTAGGAACATCTCTTTAAGTAATTTATATTCCCAGCTCATTAGCAGCCCAAAGAGACCGTTTGTTTCAGGTTGGCTTCTTCGAATGAACAGCAGTTTTCCCTTATATAATTTTATTGACTTTTCATAATAAACACATATAAATCAAAAATAGTACAATAAATAAACCCCAAAACAAAATATCAAACATAAATGTATGAATTACATAAACAAAAACAACAAGAAAGGAATTCCCTATTTGGAGTTTAAATTATTTTAAGTATTTCATTCCCAGACTAATATAGAAAAATACAAAACAATCTGGGGTCTTATTGCATTTTACTGGGGATATCTCTGATTTCAAGTCTTAAATTTTAGCACAGGAGCAAGTAAGTTTTCTAATTCTCTCCATGTGGAGCCAGTTAAATCATTTACCTCTTATGTAGCAAGGCACGTTTCTCTAGCATTAAGGTTTATTTAAATATATTTAAACCTTCTTTATTAAGGGAAAGCAGATCCAGGGAGTTCCATGCCTATGAAATTATTCACTTAGTTGCCATGTTACCTAAAGCAAGGATTTGAGCTTAATTTATATCTCGTCTCACATTACTATAATTATTTAGCATAATTATATCTATTTTAAAATGGAATGCCCTTTCTTAAGAACTCACTTTCTCCCAGACAGCCATTTTGTATCAAAGTTAAGCAATGAAATGTTTGGACTTCTAAAAGTGGTCTTGGAAGGCACGAGTTTTAATTTACTCTTTAATTCTTTGTAGCCAATTCCCACCATGAAACTGATAAAAGGACAATTCCACAGACAATGAGTAAGAGTTTCTCTGCTCCCACTTACATGCTGACAAGTATCATGTGGTATAATTTGCATTTTCATTAATCTGACTGGTGTATAATAGGCTCTTCACAGAATTGTATATTCCATCAATTTATTTTTTGCTGCAATATACAATTTATGCACCATTTCCAGTAAATATCACTTGGTGGGCCATCGAATTATGGCCCTCCTCTGTATTCCATTTATTATTTGTAATCTCTCTCAGATCTTTTTTTTTTTCCATAAAACTTTTTGCATTGTGGTCATCACAGGTGAGCTCTAAGCCTTGCCCCCACCTCCCCCATCTGGCACCTGCCTCCCCTGGACTCACCTGATCCAAAGACCCCCCCACCAACTGTCCTCCAAGGCAGGGCTGGGAAAGGGAGGACAATCTTCTCACCACCCAGTGACTCTCATCCAGTGATGGGCCAGTGGTCCAGGCAGTGGTGTGGGATGGCGTTAGGCAGGGATGCCTTCATGTATGGTGTATACTAAGCTTCATGTAGCTTGTGCCGATTATTTCCCATTTTTCTCCCCTTGTTCCCCTGCCGCGGCGGCACATAAGTATGTGCATGTGGAGGTGCACACAGGAACTATGGCTCCTCCCATCTATGTTGCTCAAGCACTGGCACTGCCCCAGCTCTGCACCTGGTGGCAGCCAAGGGCCCAGTCAGCATGCCTCACCACCCTGGGAGAGGAGAGGAGAGGACCCCAGGTGACCCAAGCTCATTCCTGAACTTGGGCCACTGGCATGGTAGGAGGTAAGGCACTCAGTGCCTCAGACTTCTGCACCACTGGATCAGCTACTCCAGGACCTTTTTCAATAATAATCAAAACCATATAAAAATGGGCTATATGATTTACCAAGCACTTTCTCCTCTTAATTCCTCTTTTAGTCAGTCTATTTTTCTCACACAAGTTCAGTTTGATATTACATTTTTACAGTAAACTATGGGTCTAGCCCTGGATTTTTGGAAGTCAAGATGCAGCACTTGTGGCAGTTGAACTGCTGCAGCTACGGCCGTGTATAGAGGAGCCCATCAGAATGCAATGCAGTACTGCATAGTGCAGCAGAGTTACTACAGGAAACAAGGTGATTTCAATGGCAGTTAATCTCTTTAGCAGGGATCTGTGACACTGTCTTGAAACCTGGCAGACTGCACTGGAAGTGTGCAAAAATGTTTTTCATGCCATTTTCAAACATTCTGATGCATTTGCAACATTTTTCAGAATTTTCAGCAGAAATGATGCATGCATCAGATATTTGACACATGCATCATTTTTTGTGCGCAGCTTGTAGCACTTGCGACAAGAAGGTAGAGCATATTTTCCGCAGTCTATCAGACAAATTGCAAGTACTGCAAACGTGTCTGAATTGTGACACAACTGGCTGAAAATCCAGACCTTAGACTTTAAAGTATAATATTGTAAAACCCTTATTTTAATATCTTTGACTAATAAATGTGCTTGAAGATCCAAGATAAGTATAAAGCCCTTTGTTGTAATTACAGCCTCCACTTAATAATTACATTTTTGCATTTTCTTGTTAGGGCCTTTAATTGGAGGAGCTGTCTGGTCAGAAGGCTGTCACAAATTAAACAAACTCTGGTCAGAGCCGAAAGGGCTGCAGGTGAGTACGAGAGCCACACATGTGCATTGTGGCCACGATACCAGTACATATACATTGAGCTGATGGCAGCCATCTTGGGCACAGCATGCTATTTTGTGCATGTGCATCACAGCCGGGAAAGTCACGCATGTGCATTGCACTCATGGTGGCCATCTTGGGCTTGGCATGCAGTAGTGATGGCTGGTGAAGAGATTGCTGAGAAAGGAAAAAGAGTGCAAGACTGCAGTGGACACTGCAATACATGGAGACAGTGGAATGCTTCAGCGGGTGGGCTGAGGGATTGTGCTTTAACTCCAAACATCCTGAATTGTTCATTCAGATCTGGTAAGGTGAGTTGCTTTTTTGATAGCAAGAGGTCTGCAGAGCTCTGCCCTGCAGCCCTAATAATTCACCTTTGCATATGTTATTATGAGTACTTAGAATGTAAAGGTATGTCCATTACTTTGTACTATATTTTGCATATTATGCATTGTGAGCTGAGTATGTAGATCAATATTCATATGTGTTGTATAGAGACTTTTTAAAAGGAATATTCTTAAAAAAATAAGACTGCATGTCCTAATGTGTAGCGAACTGTTTAAAAAGAAATACAACCATACCGTACTGTACCATGCCATATATCATTATTAGACCAAATATTGACTGCAGCCAAGGCATGTCTATTTTTCAAATTTCTTTTGCTAACATTTCATTGGGTTAATCATAGCTACTATCAAAATCTTAAAATATTCATCTTTTGTGTTCATGCATTGCTAATGCAGCACCTGTAACAAAATATGTGCAAAATGGAATGTACAAACTGATTGACAACACATTTAAAACTCACTACTGTTCCTGCTGTCAGGACTTAGGTTGCTGGTGGGGGGGGGGGGAAGGGGAAGAGAATCAAATCTCCCAGAGAGGGGAGGTTCTCCACCCCGCTGTTGACCACCAACAGGTGGAGGCTTGGCGGTGAAGCAAACATGAGAGACGTACAAGGGCGGGAACTGTAGGTTTTGACACAGAAGATGCATGCCTGCACACAGCACATCCTGTAGTCCATGCTGCAACAGGGACACTGGGGAGAACAAGGGCAAGTGGCATAAGCTTCATGCAGCCCTGCCTGTCTGCATTGGCCCTTATTACTACCAGGGACACCAGTCTCCATTTCTGGATGAGGTCTCTGGAGGGGTCCTCCCCCTCCCGTCCCCATCATAGGGGGAACATTTTTAGGGGAACTCTGGGGGGGGTAAGTCCCAAGGGAGGAGGCTGCCAGCTGGAGGAGGCAGGGACAGGTCTGATAGTTTGCCTGTAGCCACAACATGAAAACATCATTATGGAAATGAGTTATGCCATATCGTGTTTGTGAGATATCATCCTATAAACACATACATAATTTTATTTTATTCACACTCATTTTTACCTTACTTAGTTATCAATGGTGCAACCATTCTGAGATATATCAGTAACATTACTCCATTTAAGAGTGGTAGCCTTTGTTCTGAATTCATTCTTTTTAACCATTTGAATATGCCATGTCCACTTTAGATTACCCTTGATATTAAGTTCCTTTACCTATAGGTGAACAAAACTGCTGTTTGAAAGGTTATGTCCATTGGTAGGGCAATTTCAGGGCCTCAGCATTCACCTATGGGCAATGTTATTGGGGGGTTGGAAAAACAATGGCTTCACTGAATACTTGGCAGTATGGACATTGGTCTAGGAGCAAACAAATTTTGTGCAAGTTGAGCTGCTCGGATGGTTGGGAGCCAAAACACTAGGCATTATCATGCTTGGTGTAGACACTCTTCACTACCTTGAGCATGTCATAATGAAAGTACCCAAAACCTGCATTCTGCCTGATTTTCTCACTGTCACACTGGCAGACCCAGAATTGGCACTTCAGGGTTGATTCGTCACAGAGTGGATGGACCCACCAGAAAATGAAAAGGCTGGTGTGGTACTCACTGAGAGCTGAAAGGGCTCACAAAAGCTGATGAGTGTTATCACACTTACGTCTTTTATACTTGTACTAACACACCCACACTTGGATTGTGATACTGGTGCATGACAATTCCTTTCCCTCTTATTTTATTTATTTATTTGATTTTTGATTACCGGGTAAGTGCACTAGATAAAACAATGCCCATTTTCAGTCACAATCTGAAAGAATACAGTCACAAGCACAACTAAGCTGAAGTATAATGACTATGGTACAGAAAATGAGTAGTAACACACTACATATAGAACAAACTCTAGCAAGAGACAATATGGCTACATAATAATGGTATTGTGGGCAGTGACAAATGAGTAAACTAGCAATTTTTGCACTAACCACTGAGCCATCTAACTTCATTTTCTAATTGTTGTGATATACACACACTAATACACATACACATATATGCATGTATATTCCAGTGTAACATAGCAGTGTACTGTCTACGCACATTTTTACAGATTAAAAAAAACAGACATCGAGGGACCATTTTCTTCTTGTCAGGCTCCAAGGGACATTGGTGGGTGGCGGCTGCCACTAGACACCTCATTTAAATCATCAATAACATGCAGAAGGCTAAAACTGATCTAGATAGCAGGGAAATGTAGACTAGCAATTTTTGCTCTGACCACTGAGCCACCTAACTGCACTTTCTAATTGTTGTGATACACACACACACACACACACACACACACACACACACACCAATACACATACATATACATATATGCATATATATATATATATATATATTCAGTATAACATAGCAGTGCACTGTCTACACACATAAAGCATTGCCACACACACACTAACACGCATACACTGCCTTATATGGCATTTATTTACTTGTACATCTAACCCTAACTTTTACTGTATTTAAGATAAGCACTGTGTTTTGCACTAACTCATTGTACTAATCTATGGCATGAGTAGGTAACTAAGGTAGAGGACGAGGAGATGCAATGGATGTGGCATATCTGGACCTCATAAAGGCCTTCAATGCCATCTCCAATAGAAGTCTGATTAGCAAACTGTGCAGCCTAGGAATAGATCCTAAAATTGTTCTATAGGTGGAGAACTGGCTGAATGGCAGGAGCCAGAGGGTTGTGTTAACCAGTGAGTACTCTGGAGAGGGAGAGGTGACATGCAGGGTGCCGCAGGGGTCAGTGTTGGGGCTGGTTCTCTTCAATGTCTTTATTGGGGACATTGCAGAGGGACTTGAGGGAAGGTATGCCTCTTTGTAGATGATACAAAAGCATGCAATAGGGTGAACATGCCAGGGGGTGTTGAAAGAATGAGAGAAGACCTTAAAAACTGGAGAAATGGTCTGAAGAATGGCAGCTGGTGTTCAATGCAAAGAAGTGCAGGATCATGCACATAGGGCACAAGAACCCAGGGGCAAAGTACAGACTAGGTGAGGAGGTATTGACAGTCATGAAGCAGGAAAGGGACCTGGGAGTTATCATCTCAGAGGACTTAAGAAAAACTAGGCAGTGCAACAAGGTGGCTGGAATGGCTAGCCAGATGCTTGGGTGCATAGGAAGGGTATTAGGAGTACAAAGAGGAAGGTCATCTTGCCCCTGTATAAGACGCTCATGAGACCACACCTGGAATACTGCATCCAGTTCTGGAGGCCCCATCTGAGAAAAAACATAGACAGGGTGGAGGCGGTGCAGTGGAGTGCAACTAAAATGGTGCAGGACCAATGAGAAAAGACTAGCCAAGCCAATATTTAAAATATTTATTTCATTTGGGTAGAGCATTTAACCCATTTTAAATATTGAATATTTACAGGATATGCCAGTTGAGATTTGATATGGCATTTATAGTGTGGTCATGCTTTTGCCCATTTTTTCTGATGTATTTTTACAAACTAAGAGGCAGTTTCAATGTGGTCTTCCTTTTACACATTTACAATGTGTTTTCCTAGAATATGCCTGCTGATGTTTAGCCTGGATAGTTCACAGAAGATGTGACATTTTCAGTGGGGTTCTACATATGCACATTATTATGCTGCATTGCGTAAAATCAGAACATGCTGAAAACAACATTTTACATCTGGACTAGGCTACCCTGGATAAATACATTATAAAAATGGGTAAAATCATGTCCCCACTGAAAACAAGATATTGCATCTAATCTGGGATATCCTGAGTAAATACAGTGCAAAATATGTAAAACAAAGATCCCTATGAGAATGAGATGTAGCATCTCCCCAGTGCTGTCCAGGATACAAAATATAGGATAGCAACTATTTAAAGGAAATCTATAATACTTTCTATACAATTATTTAAAGGAAATCTATAATTCTTTCTATACTATCATTACGTAAATCATGTAGTCAAGACGTGATGGAAGTGGGTGAGAGGCTAAGTTGATGAATATGTTATTTTAATCATTAAACAGCTGAATGTAAATATATAATAATTACATTTACTGTGATAGCAAATTCCACATTGTAAACTGAAATTCACTGTGTTCCATATATCCAAGACTGACATAAACAGTTTCTTTATTGTTTTATAACACACTAGGCCGCAGTATTTATTTCAAATGTTGTGGTCATCAGGATGGTGTGTAAGTGCTTGAGTAAAAGGGGTTAAAGAAACAGCTGTCTTCTGATAAAGTAAACTATGCTGGACATAGTGCTAGAGGCTGTAATATGTACTTAGATTTGAAACCAGAGAAGTTGCTATTTACAGAGCTAAAAGTTTAGGATGTGTTTACCAGCCATACTGTAGCTCAATACAAATGTTCCCCCCCCCCCAAGAAAGCATAGTAAAAGGAGTAACAAAAGATACCGTTCTTTACTTGTCGAAGGGGTTAAAGAAGCAGCTGTCCTTCTGCTATACTAAAATGCATTCTAGATACTGCTGAAGGCAGTAACAGGTTTAAGATGATTGGTTGTACTATGCACTTAGATTTGAAATCAGAAAAGGTGGCTGTTTTCAGGGCTAAAAGTTTCATAATGTGTTTGCCAGCTAAAGCCCAATATTAATATTTATTTTTTAAAGTATAGTAAAAGTAGTAACAAAATACAACAGTTCTTTACTTGTCTTAGTGGTTAAAGAAACGGATGTCTTCTGCTGCAGTAAACTATGTCTGAGACAGTGCTAATCAGATAGTGTCTTAAGAAGTTAAAAAAAACAGTGTAAATCTTTTTAGGAGATTTGTTGCTGGGAAAGGGTGACTAAGCTGACATGTTTATGAGCTATAAAGCCTTCTCGAAAGAGAATACTAGCCAAATTGAACCTAGTAGTTATCACACAAAATAGTATGGTGCAACACCGCTCAGCTGAATAAACACAGGAGACTGCTTCAATTAGTGGGGTAAATCCACAAACCCCTCCAATTGTATCTAGTCCATTGGGAATCAGGAGTGCTCCAGTTTTCTACTAGTAGCAACACTTCTGCAGGACTCTGTCCACTGTAGCCATAATAAATAATGGGTTTACTGTGAATTACAAGGTGATAATTCAATTGAGGGGTTTACAGAACACAATAATCAATAAGGCCGAAGGCCGAGTGGAATTATGGTGTTCCATAAACCCCAAGATTTAATTATTACCTTCTAATTCAAAGTTATCCATCTTTGATTTTTGTATATTATATGGCTAATGCCCTAAAGAACTGTAGAAAAAATGTTTGACTTCTTACTGTTTCTAAGTGCAGCTTTATCTTTTGTTATAGCAAGCATTGATAGTTTAGTGGGCCCAGGAAGGTTACTTTCCTTCCCAAGCTGCTGTCCTTTTGTGTCTGCCACTCCTCAGCATCTGCGAACTGGAGGAGTTGGTGAACCAGTGAGCACCAATGCACTCTGAAGCCCTGCAGTGCCTCTGACTCCAGCCCATACAGAGCTCAGGATGAGGCCTGACTCCACTACCAAAGGGGGCGGACAGCAGCAATGTGGCCTGGAGCTGAAAAGGTGAATGCTGCAGCTTGTGGCATTAATTTAAACCCAAATGGCTACCTTTACAAAAAAAAGAAGAAAAAAAAAGGCTTAGTCCACTTTTTCAAAGGGAGCAAATTTGACAGCAGAAACCGCTGAGCGAATGCTGCACCTGCTGCATTGTTGTGAGCCCGAGAGGGCTGTTATTTATTCGAAAAAAACAATTAGAAGAGCCTGGAGTTAGCTCCTGTCATGAGACCTCAGTGAGTTAACAATGACTGAGTCATATGAAAAAAAAGATATCCTGCACAAGCAGTTTTTGAAATGTATATTTGATTGACAGCTAAATCTCGTAATTCAGGGATAGCCATGAACTACGAGATATAACTGTGAATTATGATCACAGAAAGTGCTTTCTGAACATGCATTACTGGCCTTAGCCATATAATATAACAATATCAATATAGTATCTATGAGGTACAACACATTGTATTAGCTACGTAGTGGTAAGTACAAAAGTGCAGCTGGTAAATAAGCAAGTGATAATCCAGCAGACCACTTGGCACGAATTGGCAGCTTGACACAAGAGGCAATTAAAATCAAGCCCGAGATGTGTGTCAGGCAGGTTAGCAATAAATAATAAAATAAGTCATAGAATAACTACTGTGTATAATAAATGCAGGCACAGACACATAAGTCAGTGAGTCAAGTACAAGTACATAAGCCTGAAAACTTTAGATTTTGATATAACTCTCTTTTGAATTGGGCATGGGATAGGGTGTCCCATAGGGAAACGGGGAGGGGGTTAAAATATTTTGGGGCAAAGTCGGAAAAGGTTGCCCCATAATGGTAGAACACCTTGGACTGTAACAGATAATAGGGACAGGTCACTGGACAGGAAGAGGTTAAGTCAGATCAGGGGGTTGCAGCAGTGCAAATATGAAGGAATGCACAGCTGCCCTGAGAAATTTGTCTCTAAGGGTACCAATAGCAAAGGAATGATATGCAATGAAGACAAACCATTTAATGCATTGTAGAGCTGGCAATGATGGGTAAGTCAGGTGCAGGACAATGCAAATGGAAAATGGTACTGTCAATAATATCCCAGTTGCTCAAGTTTCCTTTTGAAAGAGGTGACAAATCCATAGGTAAGGCTGGGAAGAACAGTACCCTGAGCAGTGGTAATCGGGGCAGAGGGGGTTAAGGCATACTTAACTCTATAGGCTAGGCCTATTTTAGTATTAACAGCTTTACAAACACTGGAAATACGCAGTGAGAAGTCCAAAGAAGGGTCAAGGGTAAGACCAATGTATTTAAACAACTACTATTTGTGAGGATACCATCTGCACTAGAGACAACCAGGCTGTCTGGATACTTTTCAGCTTAGGAGCAGATCCAAGAAACATAGAGTGAGATTTACTGGTGCTGAGAAGTACTTTGTTTTGGGAGAACCAGGACTGCACCAGACGATAGTCAGAGTTCAGGAGAGAGTTGATGTCTGCTAAGTATTTTGAGCTAGCATAGAGTACCATGTCATTGCATAAAACAGGTAGGAGCAGAATGCTGAGATATGTGAGAGGTCATTTACAAAGACAGCAAAGAGTAAAGGACCTAGTATTGATCCCCGAGGTACACCTATATTGATAGTAGTGAGATCAGACTTGGTTTTGTTAATTTTTACAAACTGCCTTCAATCGTTAAGGTAACTGTCAAACCAGGTGACAGCCACAGGGGAGATGTCCTGAGAAACCTCTTCAAGGCTTCTGTCAGGTCAATAAACACAATCCCAATGATTTGCTAATTGTAAGAGTGCCGGGGTGGTGCTGTGGTCTTGTCTAAAATCATGCTGGGCCTTAGAGAACAGATTATGCACACAAAGATATTCAGTGGTGTGGGTAGCAACCAGTACCTCTAGGATTTCACTTAGGAGAGGCAGTATTTCAAGAGGGCAATAGTTTGCAGTAGTTTACAACTAATTAAGGGTCACCCTTCTTGAAAACAGTGGAGAATTTTAGCTATTTTCCAAACCTGAGGTACAAGCCCTGAAGCACAAGGATGAGTTGTTAATTCTAGTCATTGGGGGGAGGGGGGCAAGTAAAAGGAGGCAATCTTGAGCAGCCTGGCATTACTCCTGGAAGGCAATCACTCTGGCAGAAGTGGCACATCTGATTGGCTTCCATTTCCCTAACTACTGCATACACTCCAGATCCTTATTGATCTGCAGCTTACCTTCTCTTTCCTACTATTACTAGGGTTGCCTTCTACCTATCCCATGCATTCTTGAACTCACCTATTATTTTTGCCAGTATGACCTCTGCAGGGAGGCTGTTCCATGCATCCACCACCCTTTCTGTGAAAAATACTTCCTCACATTACCGCTGAGTCTTTCCCCCTCCAGTCTCATATTGCATTCCCTTATTCTTGCACATCTCTTTTTTCAAAAGATGCTACCCTCTTGAACTCTGTTTATCCCCCCAAGGTATTTGAATGTCTCTATCATATCCCCCTCTCCCTCCTTTTCTCCAGAGTATACATAGTGAGTTCCTTCAGTCTTTCCTCATATGGCTTCTGGTGCAATTCCTGCACCATTTTCATTGCCTTTTTCTGGACTGCCTCCACTCTGTCTATATCCTTTCGGAAATGTGGCCTCCAAAACTGAACACAGTACTCCAGATGAGGTCTCACCAATTGTCTGTACAGTGGCATCACCACCCCCTGTTTTCTACTGGTGATGCCTCTTCCTATGCACCCCAGCATCCCTCCGGCTCTCCTCACAGCCTTTTCACATTGCTTGGCTACCTTTACGTTGTCTGTTATGATTACACTCAGGTCCCTTTCCAGTTTGATTTTCGTCAGCACCTCCCCCCCATCTTGTATTCATCTCCTGGGTTCTTGTGCCCCAAGTGCATGATCTTGCATTTCTTTGTATTGAATTTAAGATTCCAGACTCTTGACCACTCCTCCAGTTTGCCTAGGTCTCTTTTCATTCTTTCCCTACTGCAGATCTTAGTGCCATCTGCAAAGAGGCATACCTTTCCTTCCAGCCCCTCTGCAATGTCACTTATGTAGACATTGAAGAGGACAGGCCCCAGCACTGAGCCCTGGGGTACCTCAGAGGTTACCTCCTGCTCCCCGGATTGAACTCCATTTACCACTACCCTCTGTGTCCTGTTGCCCAGCCAGTTTCTGATTCAGTTTACAACCTTGGGGCCCACTAGCCTCTTGTGTGGGACAGTGTCAAATGCCTTGCTAAAATCTAGGTAGGCTATGTCCACTGCCCCTCCCTGATCAATAAGGGAACTGATGACAACCAAATGAGTGGGTAATATGACAAAGAAAGCCAGATATGGACAGGAGCAGCCATATTTTCTGTTGTATATGAGAAAAGGCAGTCCATGCAAAACAGTGCCATCTAGTAGTGAAAGCAGTGAACAACAGTCAAAAAGCAGTGCTGTGCAACTGTAACCACAAAAAGAGACCGCTGCAGACTTGCAGTGGTCATCCATGGGGCAACAAACATGAAAGTAAATAGAGCATTCTAACCTCCCAGCTGAGGGGAATTTTAGAGTTCCTATTTTCAGGGCTCAGGGTCCCAGGTTTGAGTTCAGCAGAAGCTGGATGTGTGCCTGCCCGATTAGAGGGCACATGCGTAACATTTTCTTTTAAGAAATAACAATGCATTGGAAAAAAATTTAATGTTTCATGTTTTCTCGTGCTAAGCTGTACTGCTGCTTTACTGTTATTTTGATTTAGTATTAGCTGGTATACTGAAGTGCAGACATTCAATAGCACTGTGTTTCTTAGCCCCATGCAAACCAGTGACAACAGGATTAAAACCCAAGGACTTTGTGTGCACAGGTTAACTCACTACGTAGAAACAGAAACATAAAGGTTGACAGCAGATAAGGACCGCAAGGCCCATCCAGTCTGCCCATTTCTTTTTCTAACTTATAAATGTGCCATCAGCCTTTTCTCTGTCAGTGCCCTATCTATTCATACTCATCTGTATTGCTCCCTTATGCCTATCCCATGCCTGTTTGAAGCCCTGCACTGTATTCATAGTCACCACCAGGAGTCTGATAAGTTACCACACTCACTCAGAATGTTCAGCTCCTTAATGGATTGGTCTGTGAAAAAGGGACTGAATCTATGCTACCTAGAGAGGCTTTTTATTCCATATTACTGTCTCTGTGAGTAATAAATCATTCAGTGTTTTACTACTGTTAAGGCAAACTGAGTCCCTTTTAGCAAATCAGAGAATTAAAACACAGAAATGTGAAAAATAGGAATCTTGCTTTCAATTCTGTCATAAAATATGCAACTCCCTCTTGTGCAGAAAGGATTCTGTAAGCCAGTGACAAGGTATTAGATGGAGAGTGAGTCGCGCAAAGCTATAAGGTGCCATTCACAATGCTAATCACCTCCTGTTGGGAGGCACAGTCCATAGGTCAATAATCCCACAGATGTTTCAAGTCCAGTCTTGAGTTGGGAGGAGGAGGATGAAAGAGGAGCCCTGTTGAGATCTGGCCTGCATCCTCCATTTCATTCCATGAAATTTGGGAGAGGTATTGTAGTGGATTTAGTATTTTTACCTCTCTGGACAGGAAGATGATAATCCTGTTAAAAAAAAAAAAATGCCTCCCCTCCCAAATCTAACAGCAACATCGAGGAGCCTTATGTGGACCCCCTAGGTTTCTGTTCCACCGCTGATGAGATATAGGCAACCAAACACTCACAGTCAGTAAATACTGTATATAATTTCTAATATATTGTGTGACAATTGTTGTGTGTACTGTATGAATATCCCCCAAAGTCTAAGAATACAAAGCACCGCTAATACTGTAGCACTTCAAAGCACAATCCCCTGCTTTGGGAAATGCCATTTCACACCTAATCAAATGCTTCCTCACTCCCTTCCTCCCCTGTTCCGAGATAATGCTCTTTGAAGTAAAGGACAGCATGTGAATACGAGATTTTCTTAAATGTTACAGAGAGATTTGTGCTGCCGGCTCATCAGTCGCTTTTTTTCCCTTCAGCCTGAATTTCAAAAGAAAGATGCAGCCCAGAGCCAGTACAATACTTATCCACAAAGCTCTCCTATGTGTGACACCCTGATTAAACTCATAGAACACCCAACTTTGTCTGTTGCAAGCTTTGTGCCCTATTCCATGCTGGGCAGGAGCCTTCCAAGTTCAGTGGAATTGCTATCAGAGTGCTGCATCTGTTTGTCTTAAGAAATCAAAAGTTGTCTTGTGCCACTGCAAATAATCCAGATTCAGTTTAAAAATGATATATTTTTATCAGTTTTATTCTAACATACTAAAATGCCAGCAGAATAGACCTAATGGTCTAATATCTGTTCATTTGGATTTTTTAAGGAACATTCTCTTGATTTGTGTGTATAGAGACAGGGCAGTGGTTAGAGCAATGGAAAGTGAAACAGAGGAACACAGGTTCAAAACCCACCACAACCACTGGATCATTCTGTGACCCAAAATAAGACATTTGATCTCCCTCTCTTCTGAGCTGCCCAACTGCAGAATTATATCAGAAACAGAACCCTATGGGTCTGCCACACTGGTCATGCAAATACACGGATGACCTATGTTTGGAAGGGGAGCCCGAGTCTCCATTTTCAGGGTGGCCTGTGGATCAAGGGTGTTTCCAATCAGCTGATGGACATACTTTCTGCTCCACCATGGCCACAGTGATGGCCTCCAGTAGTCCTGACCCCTGTGCCACAATACAAGCTACATTGAATGGCAGTATAGCCTAGAGGTTAGAGTAACGAGCTGTGAATGAGCTTGGTACATCCAGCAGACCTGACTTTGATTCACACAGCCTCTACTTGCATACTCTGTGACTCTGAGCAAGTCACTTAACCACCACAGTGCTCCCAGGCCACCCCTGAAAACAGGGACTAGTGCCTAGTGGACCTTACTCAGTTACTAAAGAATTAAAAAAAAAAGTGACTATGGTGTCCGGAAGGTCAGCAGTCGATGCATGGACTGGAGCTAGCAGGGGAGAACAGGAAGATATAAACAAAGAAGAAACAGGGGGCATGTGTCTAGATGCTCAGCTTAGCTGGTGCTTTTCTTTGAGCTCCTGTGCGTTTGGTTCTAAATCTGGGGCTAAGTCTTTCTTCTTCACAATTTGCTGCTTTGATTGGACTCAGTTGACAGCTTGGAACTTTCTGAACTGAATGATACTAGAGTTGCTGGAAAAATAAGCAAAAACAGTAAGGGGAAGAAAGAAGAACTCTTTACCCCATGTGGCAAGCCCTCAAAGGCCAGAGAAGCAGCAGCCTGAAGTCAGTATTGATCTTGTGCTGCAGACGTGCAGTCAGTACTGCTTGAATCCCTACAGCAAGCAGTTGCTGCATTGACATATGTGGTCGATCAAGTTGATAAAAAAACGGGACTCGTACACCTCTTGACTTGTCACAATCAAGCAAAAAGTGGACATTTGGTAATGGGGGTAAAGGATGCCAAAGCACTCTGGGAAGGCATTAGCAGCAGCTACCACCACCACCATACAACATCTGACCTTAATTTAATCGTGTCTGGAGTATTTAGAGAACCTGTGTCTCTTATTTTAGTAATGTGGGACTTAAAGATGGTGTAGAGGGGAGGCACCAGTCTGTTATTTGTTTGAGTGGGTTTTGAATACCTTGGGATTTGCAGGGGCAGCTTCTTAAGATATACATGTAGCTCATGGGGAAAAAAACTGCAGTTTGAGTGTGCCCAGGTCATGCTGTTCCTGGATTTGTCATATGCAACTCACAGCCTAAAGATAGGGATTCAAGGTGGTGAGGCACAGGCTGTGCAAAATGGAAATACCACATGCTTTGCTCTCAGGCACTTAGTGGCACAGCCTCATAAATGGGAGCTAAGAGAGACTGAAGTAGAACTTATGTTCTTTTGGTGGGGGCATTCAGAGTTTAACATTTTTTTGCATCCCCACAGAGTGCAAAACTGCTGCCTTTTTGTTTGCTTGTTCTAGTGCCTGGAGTGTTCTGGTGAGATGCATAGTCCCTTTGCTGGAACAGATGGTTCCTCTATATCATTTCCCTGATCCCGCTTATTTAGCAAGTCTTGGTCAAGCTCTGGAATGAGCTGGTCACCATGATTCGGGTGTCCCCTCTGCAGGCCAGACAGATGTGGTTCCCAGTGTTATACTCCTGGTGGCTTGCACAGTTATCCTCCAGGCTGCTCCCTGTTCTGTTGATCACCTGCAGTACCCGTCCACTCTCAATGTATATTTCTGGCTGCTCCACTAGTCCCCCCTGGACACTCACACACTTGACCTCCTGGCCACTTCATATCTCGCAGTTCTGGCCCCTTTGTATTCATCCTCCCGGGGGCTCACATACTTGTCCTGCAGACTGCTTCCTATCACTGTAGCCTGCAGTCTTGTGCTTCAATATGCCCCTGGGTATGTGGGTATCTCAGTACAACCAACACCCAGCCATGTCTTATTGCTAACATCAAATGAGTTTGACTTGTATAAAATACAAACACTATGATATTATTTTTAAACAAATCCATTTAATAATTTATTTAGAATAACATTACCTTTAAAAAGTCCCAAACTTTATTTGTCTTATTGCTAACTTATTTTAACATTATTAAGTACATTGATCTATAAATAGGTTCTTGGCTTTATGCAGCATATTTTACATGTATGATAATGCAAGTATGATAACTTCCACTAATGGCTGCTATTATATTCTCTGCCCCCCCCACACAAAAACCTCACAGTCATAAAACTTTCACAGTTTATTTATTGTATTTTTACTGATACAGTCAATATAGCAAAAGAATCAGGCAGTCAGATGGACAGGAAGATGGGCAAGGGAGAACGAGTAGAATGCTCAAACAGTTTTGCAGGTGATCAGCTTTATTGAGCCACTGGGAGGATTACATCAAGCAGAAACTGCTCGTGATGTACAGTGATAGAAAGCAACCTGCAGGACGAGTATGCATGCCCCCAGGAGGATGAATACAGAGGGACTGGAACTGCGGGATAGGGAGTGACGAGAAGGTCTAGTGTGCAAGTGGCCAGGAATATGTATTGAGATTGGACTGGAACTGTGGGTGATCAACGGAATAGGGAGTGACCTGGAAGATGACTGTGCAAACCTCCAGGAGTATGAGTTAGTGAGCAGCATGGGGTGACTGCTAAACTAGCGGATGAGGGTGGTGCGGGACAGTGGTGGTTTCATTTGTCACTTATGATCAAGCCAAAGTGACTGCATTACAGCTTCCCAATTTTTATTTTCCTGCTCTGCTGACAGCTAGAGGAAATTAGAGCAGGAACTGGTAAATCATGGTGATGTTTGCAAAAAAACATAGTGAATGTAATAGGTCACTTACTGTCCTGCTGGAGGACATTGATTTCATCAAGAGAAACTGTGAGTTCTGTCTATGTAAGCACTCTAAAGCTGTTTCAAACACAGACATGCTTTTTTTAATCAATGAAAGCTGTTTGACTGTGGGTTTGTGTCTGCTGTGTCTTGCCACTATTTCTGAATACTCATGACAGCAGAGGTTTACATTTTAAAATTGTTTTTGGCAGTGATTTATAAAACAATGATGACTGCCAGATTAAAATGATAAGATATAGTGGCACAAGGATTTCATTTTTTGTTATACATCCACACTGCCAGCACTTTTTTCGACCGGTGGTAGTACTGTCACCATGCACGGGTCTGACCAGTCAGGATTCAGGAATTTCACTGTCCATTTTATAACTAGTACTAACATACTGTATGGTATTCCTTTTTTAGCAGATTATAGATCAGGAGAGCATTTCCCACCAATCAGAATGCTCCTTTCCCCTGCGCGTGAGATACTCACACTGTATATACTAATATTGCCATGAAGACCACTGTTAGGGTTGTAAGAGTGGCTTCACATGCATTCTTTGGGTGTGAGAACAAACACCCTAAGAATGTAAGAAAGACAACTGTTACAACCGTAAGAATGGTCTTCACAGCTGAATTAATATATTTATTTAATTTTTAATTTAAGTTTATTAAACAACTTGGGTACAAAATACATCACATTATAGCATGATATATACAAGCAGGAACTTATGTAATTTTACATGGCAAATCACAACATCATGATACGTGGCACAGCATTTTTCACAAGAGCAGTTCAGTGTCTAGCCTTTTGTCCTGGTGCATTCGGGTCATTACAGATATAAGCAGTGGATAGACTTCACCTTAAAGAGCTTTGGATGTGTGACTCTGGACAACAGAAGATCTCCAGAACCCAGTCTGGTGTGTGTTATTCTGGATTCATATCAGGATCCATACTGTCAAGATATATCGTCCGCCTCAACCATTTACGTGTGAAGCTTGGCTCACAGTGGTGTGCTTGATATGTGAGCTCTTCCATGCAGTATATGTCTTGAACTGCAGTATATCTTTCCACTGTTTATGTGCTGGAAACTGCGATTGAAGTCTGTGTCATGTAATGGCTTTATGTGCTGCCACTAGGAGCACTTACCAGAGATAGAGTGCATCTTTGTCACTCTCCCCGTCGGGGGTTGGGGGAGGCCTAAGATGGCTTGTTAGATAATAAACGGTGCATCTAACATAAACAGTTCTGTTAGGGTTTCCATGAGCTACTCCCAATAGACTGTCAGTTCAGGACATGACTTGACTGAAGTGGCTTAATGATATATTAAAATTAAAAAACCAAAAACCTGAATGTGCTTATTTCAACTTTCTGGGGCATCTGCACATGAGACACCCTTTACAAAATAACAGTGTCTCACGAGAGGGAAAGGAGTGCTCCACTTAGTCAAGTGTGCTGTCTTGATCTGTAAGCTTGTAATGAGTGTCTCCTGCATAGGTACCATGGAAATGGGCTCGTTCGGGGCAGGTTTTTAAATTTGTAATATATGATTGATTGCCATCAATCAATAATGCATTAATACTGCCACGGAGACCACTGTTCTCACTGGTCTCATATTCTTATGGTATCAGAAGCATGTTTATACCCTGACAATGCAAGTGAGGCAACTTTTACAACCGTAAGAGTGGTCTCAAAGGGCAGCATTAACATATACAGAACTGAAGCCACTTACAGGCTTCCATGATGCTGGTCTGCTGCTGGCTAGAACTGTGGAAGAAATAGTTATATTGGTTCCACTCTCCTACAGCAGTCACTGGTAGTCAGAGCATGACCAAACTAATCATTCATAAGGAAACTTTTTCTGACAGGTAAATAAACAAAGTTCACTGCAGGCTGTATTAGAGGAAGGCTGCCTTTTAAGTGGCTTCACTTTTTCTTCCCAGTCAATTAGCCTGCTTTATTTATAGAACTCTCTGATGCAGACTCACTAATGCACTGGTGTCGATGCGGTGTCAGGCTTTGTCATCAGTGTGTTGTGAACAAAGTCTTAAAAAATCTTCAACAAATTAAATTGAAGGGCCTGATACATGTCTTTGGTCTGGCATTTGAAGGAAGTTGTTTCTTTTTAAACAAAATGATTGGGGTCAGCCCAGTGGCACTGTGGGTTGAGGTGCTGGATGCCACACCTCGCACCACGCTGGCGACCCAGGTTCGGGAACGAGCCCGGGTTGCTGGGGGTCGGTAGGAGGGAGAGGATCAAGCATCCGGAGGACACCTCTCCTCACCCGGGCGGGATGGGGTCCCTGTTCGGAGCTCGGCTGACCTCTGGTGGAAGCCAGAGACACAGCAAGTGCTGACAGTAGTGAAAGGGTGGGGAGTGGCAGACGTCGGTGGCAATGCCTTGACATCAGGGTGCCAGCCACTCCCCAGAACAGGGGAAAATGTCCTTCAGCTCCGGCGGAGATGGAGCACCGGGAGCTTGCCCACAATATATGGCCGCCCTCCTGGCACCTGACTGACCGACGCTGCCAGAGGGATTTGGGGTGTTGGGGCTCACCTTGTCCCTGCCCAGGGGGTAAACCGAGGCTACATGGGTAACGGAGGACTGACCAGGTAGGAGCGGACCATAGTGGGATGAGTCCTAGGTGCTCCCGAGGAGACTGGAGCTGAGGGGAGAGGAGGAAAAAATATAAAATACAAAAAAAAAAAATAAAAAATGATTGGAGTGTGTCAGCTGTATTAGCCCACAAAAAAACCACAAGGGAAACAAACAAGAAAAATGGTTGTTAGGTAGCTAGGATACTTTATTAGGCTAATGCAAAGTTTAGGTGTGAGAGCTTTTGCGATCACTAGCACCTCTTCAATATACCTGATGATAAGGCATTAGAGCAGTGGCTCTCCACCCACAAATCCTGGTAGCCTCAAAGGGCTTCAAAGTGCAGCAACCAAGTCATCCCATCAGTGCAGTGGTAGAGCTACAGCTTGCAATGCTGGTGACCTGGGTTCGTGAATGAGCCTAGGGTCAGCTGGGGGGGGAGAGACCATAAAAGGTCTGAAACAAATTAACACCCCAGGTACAGCTGGAAGGGATCTACAGAGGGAGGACTATCAGAGGGTGACTGGGACTGAACATAATAATCTTATGAACTCGGTTGCCAGTTACCCCCATAGTCTCAGTGAGGATCTCAGGAAACTTGTCCAAAATCCTTATGCTGCTAATCTTTTGATTATTGAACATCTGATCAATTTGCAACATGAAATTGATACCCTTAAAGGGAAAGTGGCTATCAAGGGTTGCAGGTTAGATGATATTCTATACAAACTTTGCAAATTAGCCACTGAAACTGGTTCCCCTTCAATGGAAATGAAATCGGTTGTACTTTTATGTCCAGACTTCTCTGCAATTATAATTCCAGACTCTCCCATTAACAAAAATAAAACAAAACAAAAAAAAAGGGGGAAACTCAAAAAAAATACAGCTGGCAAATGAAAGAAAAAAGTAAAGAATGCTACTAATTCAATTTCAGCTGATTCTCAAGACAGTAAATGCCAATGAGTTAAAAGATTTACCACCAGCAGAAGATGCTAACAAAACATTTTCTTCTGTTGACCCAGAGGAGGTTGTATATATTACTCCTCTGCTGTCTGCCTCTTATTCACCAGTTTCAGTTCATTTTTTTAGAAAAGTTATCCAACAGTTGAATAACTTTGAGTCTGAACCACTGTCCTTCAGGAAGGAGTGGAAGGAATATTTCCTTCCTTGCACTGGTGGGTAAAAACTTACTACTACCAATTCAGTAAATCATCCATAAGACTGGAGACCGAACATTACCAAACAACTACAGACCCATCTCTATCCTCCCCCCCCCACCTCTCAAAAGCCCTGGAGAAAATAGTATCCACGCAACTCATGGTCTACCTATCTAAATACAACATACTCTGCCCAGAGCAACATGGTTTCCGACAGGGTCACAGCACCTCCACAGCCCTTTTGGAGTTCTCCCACCAAATCCACATTGCACTTGATGCTGGGAAAATTGCTGGTGAAGTATTCATCGACCTATCTAAGGCCTTTGATACTGTATGTCACCCACTAATGCTAGACTCCCTTAGCCAACTGGGATTCTCACCTGGCCCTCTGAATTGGCTTTCAAGCTACCTCCAGAATAGATCACAAAGGGTCAAATTGAATGGGATCCTGTCAACAAACCTACC
This sequence comes from Neoceratodus forsteri, assembly GCA_016271365.2. Classification (NCBI taxonomy): domain Eukaryota; kingdom Metazoa; phylum Chordata; order Ceratodontiformes; family Ceratodontidae; genus Neoceratodus; species Neoceratodus forsteri. Next base: position 497,380,285 of record JADMNL010000022.1, read on the forward strand.
AGTATGCTCCGGAGTCCCCCAAGGCTCCATCCTTGGACCTACCCTTTTCAGCCTCTTCCTAAGCACCCTTCCTAGCTCCTGCACAGGCAAAATATTTCTATACGCTGATGACACTGTCCTCATCGCCTCACACTCGGACTCACTCTCTCGCTCCAAAGCACCCTGCAACGCACCTTCAGCCAAGCAGAAAAATGGTTCATCAACCACCATCTAGTCCTAAACCTGAAAAAAACGAAATCTATGCTTTTTGCACACCGCCAAAATAACTCCACTGATTTTCCCCTTCACATCACCCCCAGCACACTCCACCCCCTTGAACAGATATCAACCTACAAGTATCTGTGCATCACATTTGACTAAGCATTTACCTTCTATACCTGTCTTAAAGCTCTGTCATCGGCCATGAACTCCAGGATTGGTCTCCTCTATCGCCACAAAGACTGCCTCCCTGAGTTTGCCCTAAAACTTGCCATCACCTCATCCGTTTTGTCCTTGGCAGACTATGGACTCCCTACCTATGCAGCTGCCGACCCTACCGCCCTCACTAAAGTCCAGACCTCTATCAACAAAGCCTGCAGGCTCCTGACTGGTGCCCATAGCAGAACCCATACATGTCTAATCTATTCTGCCTCTAACATACTCACCTTTGATGAACGGCTGCAATATCACACCTGCTTGCTGGCAAAAAAAAGGCCCTATCTGGGCAATGCCCTCCAGGGGTCACTACACCCTTGCAACTGGCCTCTCGGCCGGCATTCACTATGATGCCGCTAAAGCCAACTTCCAAGTACCTGGAGCCAGGTCCTCACTCTGCCAAAGATCCTTTCACCATAGAGCACCTGCCTGGTATAACTCTCTCCCTGTGCACATCGCAAACATCCCCAGAACTGGCCAGTTCAAAATAGTCTTACGCAAATACCTTGTTGATAATCGGAGCTGTACTTGTCCCAAATAGTACCTCCTAGAGTACCCCTGAACATCCCAGCCTACTAAGCACTGGTCTCTGTCACAGAGTATGAATAAGCCTTGTATAGTTAGTGCATCTTGTGTTTGCTTTATTGTTTTACACCTTGTATCTCACCTGTATTGTTACCAATGTCTCACCTCACATTTTTTGTTTGTCCACCCTCCCTGCGACGAGGTACCTTTGTAAATGAGTCTCTGACTCAAAGGTTGTAAATCTGATTGTATGAAATAAATAAATAAAATCAGGTTCCTGAAAGACCAACTGAGATCGCTGCCACAAATGAGTTATTTGATATTTCTGACTGTGTTATTCTCTGCTTATATGGTGTATCATACCCTCAGGATATGTGTTATACTTCTGTTAAGGATCAGATTGTGCACCTGATCAGGGCAGCTACCAGTGCAGATATCTCTGTCTTTGACACTGTACAAGTCTGGAGTGACAAAGATTATTCAGGGAAAGACTGTTATTACTTTTTTTGCTCTGCCCCACAAATAGCCAATCAGGTGTGGCTAAATAATGATGGGCTGGCAAATTTGGGTTATGCAATTGATTTAATTAATAGGGAATCTTTGAACTCCATCAAACTTAAGGAGCTGCCATGACCACAGCTGAGTATATTTGGTCTGAAATCAATCCCAAACTAAACCCGATTTAAGCTTAGACAGACTATACAGAGTCTACTTATTCATGTACTAAAGGTTCCAAGTGCTGAGCTTAGAATTTTGAATGTTGTCAGACATAAATTCCCTAGTAAATCGGGCAGAGTGGATTTTTCAATCACTAATCAGGCTCTAACAAATGATATTTTGTCTAAGGTTACTATTTTAGACAGTGTAGGCATTTATATACTAGATAGTGAAACTTTACATAAACAACAGAATTTGGTACAGAATATTTTTCCTCACAAAACTTTTGAAGACAAGGTCCCAGCTACTTTGCGCTTGTATGACCTTGGACGCACTGCAAAAGAAAACTGTAACAAATTGCAGAGCACTATTTTAGATTTAATTGAACAACTTTTAAACATTTCTATTGAGAATCCCAAAGCCCTTTTGGCTGAAAGGCAAGGTGTGGACCCTGACTGTGATCTTGTCTATTTAAAAGTGGCCTACAAAAGTTTTCTCAATAAAATATTGGAAAAATGCTGCTCCTCCTGAATACTTTGGGTTTGCACGTTATTACTCCTGACTTAGTTTCCTATGAGACTATCCTCTTAGCCCAGGACAAAATTTATATAAGTCCAAAACAAAAAATAGTCTATATTATCCCAGTTATGAATAGATTTGAAATTCTGACTAACACAGAGGGGTGACTAAATAATATGGAAGTAGTCAAATCCCCCTCTGTTAAGCTAATTTCTTGGAATATAGCAGTCTTAATGCTAATTGGGCAGATTCTGAATGGTTAGAATTGATCAGGAGTTGCAATTTGATTTGTCTACAAGAGACCTGGCATAATGCAAATCGAGAACCAATTTTGAATAGTTATATTACCTTTCATGTCCCTGGTCATAGATTTACAAACTCAGGTAGATATGCCTGTGATCTAATAACATGGATTAAAATCAGCACATTAATTAAGGTTGAGATTATTCTATCCAACACCAATTTTCAAGTTTTTGTTATTCAGTTTTTTAAGAAAGGTTTTTGTTTAATCAATGTTTATATCCCCCCTATTAAATCAAAATATTACTTCCCAGAAATTTGGAAAACCCTAGAGGAATCAATCCATTTGGCTTCGGCCAGCACTGGTTGTGAATAAATTTTATTATGTGGTGATTTTAATGCCAGGATCGGTAATTTCGAAGGGTATGGTGATTGCAGCTTCCATTTGCTTTGCCATCAATAGTCCTAAAATCCAGGAAGGCAAGCAAAGGATCACAAAATTAATAACGCAGGTAATAAGTTAATTGAACTACTTTCAACACACTTTTTAGCCCTATTAATGGCCAAATAAAGGGCGACTGTGGGGGTGATTACACACACTAGTCTACATAGGGCCCTTCTACTATAGATTATCTTTTGTGGAATGGTGACATGTCTTCTTGAGAGTCATGTCAGATACTTATGAGAGTGGAAAGTGATCACTTTCCCCCTTGTTTTAACATCTATTAATTTATCTGATGTTACTAGGCAGCATGTTTCCTTGCCTCCCATTGAAATATAAAACCAAGCAAGAGTTAAATGGCAGTCATACGATATTCCTTAGATTAATTGCATTCTTCTAAATACTATCCTTAGACTAGATACTCCACATTTAGACCATTTTATCATTAGCAGCATTTTGGAGTTGACTCTTGATCTTATAAGGGACCTTATGTCCATTAAGAAAAATAGGTCAATTATTAACTTGTTAAATCAGAATTGGTTTGATGCAGACTGTAAGACTGCCAAGTCTCAGTCAAACCAACTAATTAGAATATGTAGAACTGACCAATTTCAACAAAGACAGTGGAATAAGATGCTGGATGTGATTAATAGAAATGATACACATTCTTATTAGATGATGTGGCTAACAACACCAATAATCTTAAATTTGAGATTGTCTCTCATATTAGTCTTGATATGTGGGTCAATTATTATAGTAGTAAGTTCTATCTGCCCAATATTGTGAAGAATCTGTCGTTAGATACTGATATGTCTAAATTTAATTATTTTCAAGATCTGAAGTATATTTAGATATAACCTCATTAAAACGTAACAAGGCCTCAGGCCCGGATCTTATTCCCAATGAAGTATATCTTGCTGCAGTTTCAGATTGGTCTAATATATTAATGCCCTTCTTTAATTTATGCTGTTCCAACTTAAGTTTCCCCAAATCCTGGAAGGGGCTATTATTATATCCACTTACAAAAAAGGTGACAAAACTGTTCTGTCAATGTATCGCCCTATATCTCTCCTGGATAATTTAAGCAAAATGTTTGCCAATTAGTCCTGAATAGATTGATGGACCAACTAAATCTTCTTGGTGGTTTATCCAACTTGCAAGCAGGCTTCGGACCTGGGTTTAGTACATTGGATAATTGTTTTGTTATCACGCATCTTTATGAGAAATATATACATATTAGAAAACAAAAACTTTATGCAACTTTCATGGATTTTAGCTCAGCATTTGACGTGCTAGATAGATTTCAACTATGGTTGCGCCACCACCACTACCTCAGAGGTTGCGAAGAAAGCACAGCAGTTGGACCACAGTGGGCTTTGTCACAGTGGGCTCAGGGAGGGTGAGGAGGGTGGAACAGAGGCACACCCAGTCAATTGTTCCACTCCACAATCCATACACCATTCTGGGGGAGCATAGCTCCCCTATGGGTGTACCCACAGAGAAGACTGATGATAACTGTCACAAGGGAGGCCCACAGAAAGGAGGCAGAGGACACCAAAGGGAAAGGAAGCAGCTCCTGGTGGGGACCCAATTATTAGGGGTATAGAACTGGGGAGATGAGAAAAATGAAGTAAGGTGCCTGCCTGGTGCCATGGCTTGGAGGGACAGGAAGCGATCCTGAGGATCATGAGAACAGCTGCAAGGGATTCCGAGCTGGACGTAATTTTCCACCTAGGGACAAATGACTTGGCTCATCATGAGATTAGAGCAGTGCAGGAGGACATTGCAGAGTTGGGGAGGGACCTAAGACGAGTAGCACACACAGTTTCCTTCTCAGAGGTGCTGCCTGTCAAAAGCATGGGGGAGGCGAGGGGTAATTGGCACCATGCAGTTTAATGAATGGTTGAAAAAATGGTGCGGAGCACAGGGGTTTGGCTTCATTGGGGACTGGGGTTCCACCTGGAGGGACACCAGCCTATACTGGCAGGATGGTCTGCATCTGTCCAGGAAGGAACAAGTCTTTTGAGCAATCGGTTTAAATGCTTCATTGACAAGCTTTTAAACTAGTCAAAGGGGGAGGCACTGACAAGCAGCAGGAAAATCCCAGCCTCTCCCTACAAAACAGGGTACTAAATGAGAAAAAGACAGAGGTAGAATGGTCAGTGGGGGATGCTGCACTGGAAGGTAAAGCCATCAAAAAATGGAGAGCAATGAGTACTAATGCCCGTAGTCTGGGTAACAAGCTTCCTGAATTAGTGGCCTTGATGGAGGAAGAACATCTGGATATCGTGGCAGTCACAGAAACATGGTACACACAAACCATGACTGGGACATAAACATACCAGGATACACTGTGTACAGGAGGGACAGGGAGGGTAAAAGAGGAGGAGGAGTAGTTCTTACATAAGGGAAGGAATAAAAGCAACAGAACAAAAAGGTACACAGGAGGAGAAGAAGCACTGGGTAAATTTGGAGACAGGCAATGGCACCACAACACGCCACAGAGGTTAGATACAGACTTCCCTTCCCAGGGGAGGAAATGGACAGGGAAATGATAGAAAGTATACTTAGAATGGCAGAAAAGGGAGATATTGCTGATGGGTGATCTGAATATGCCAGATGTTAACTGGAGTGCAGTTGCAGCTGCCACTGAAGAGTGCAGTTATTCTAGATGCCCTACAGGGGCATGCCTTAGACAACTAGTACTGGAGCCCACTCGAGAGGGAGCAATATTAGACTTGATTCTCTCAAATGGAGATGGTGAGAGGATTACAGATGTAGAAGTGGGTAGCCATCTGGGAACTAGCGACCATCGAACAGTATGGTTCATAATAAACACAGCAATAGAGCTGCTTACACAAAGACAAAAGTACTGGATCTAGGAGGGCTGACTTTGCCAAAATGGGTGAGTGCCTAAGGAACGCACTAGCAAATGGGCAGGAAGGAGGGGTGGAAGAACAATGGGGAATAATAAAAACTGCCATCACAGAGGTAACGAGCCTTTGTGTGAAGCAAATAAACAAAACAAGACGATGTAAGAAACCACTATGGTTCTCAAAGGAAGTGGCAGTGAAGGTTCAAGAGAAAAAGAAAGCATTCAGGAAGTACAAGGAATCGCAGAAGGAGCAGGACAGAGAACGGTATCAGTTAAAGCAAAAGGAGGCTGGGAAGGCAGTCAGAACAGCAAAGGCCCAAACTGAGGAAAAGATAGCCAACTCAGTTAAGAAGGGGGATAAAACCTTTTATAGGTACATCAGGGAGCGAAGGAAGACCAAGGGAGGGATAGTGAGGCTTAATAAAGGGGAGGGAGGGTGGGCAGAGGGAGACTGTGAAAAGGCAGAGATACTAAACAAATATTTTTGCTCAGTATTTACAAAGGAAGAGGGGGAGGTACATAAAACAAACAGTAGTAACACTCTGGATACAGAAGTTGATACCGCCCAGTTACAGAACAAAGGGTTCTGAAAGAACTCTTAAAACTGAAGGTGGACAAAGCAATGGGGCCTGATGGGATTCATCCCAGAATTCTAAAAGAACTAAGGGTAGAACTAGTGACACCACTGACTACCTTTTTTAACAAATCATCTGAGGATGGGGTGGTACCCGAGGACTGGAGGAGGGCAGATGTGATTCCCCTTCACAAAAGTGGGAGCAAGGCAGAAGCAGGAAACTATAGACCTGTTAGTTTAACCTCAGTGATAGGGAAATGATGGAATCACTTCTAAAGGAAAGAATTGTCGAGTATCTAGAGGCCAGAGGGGCACAGGACCCTAGGCAGCATGGATTCACAGCGGAAGGTCATGCCAGACGAATCTGATAGATTTCTTTGACTGGGTGACCAAAGTAGTAGATCAGGAGGGGCTGTGGACATGGCCTACCTAGACTTTAGCAAGGCATTTGACACAGTCCCACACAAAGATTAATATACAGTTAGCCAGCTTGGGACTGGGTCCCAAGATGACAGCCTGGTAAAGAATTGGCTGGAGAATAGGACACAGAGGTAATAGTAAATGGAGTCCACTCAGAAGAAAGGAGGGTTACTAGTGGGGACCGCAGGGTTCAATATTAGGACGGTCCTCTTCAATGTCTTTATGTCTACATTGCAGAAGGACTGGAAGGAAAAGTGTCTCTTTGCAGATGACACTAAGATCTCAACAGAGTTGATGCACAGGGTGGGTGGAAAGGATGAGAAGGGACTTGGCAAGGTTAGAGGAATGGTCAAATGTATGGCAGCTTAGATTCAATGCTAAGAAGTGCAAGGTAATGCACCTGGGAAACAAAACCCAGGGAAGAGTACACAATGGGGTGAGATACTAACAACAACAAAATGGAAAGGGACCTGGGGTAGTCATATCAGATGACCTAAAGACGGGCAAGCAATGTGAGAGGGCAGCAAGGAGGGTTGGGGATACTGGGATGCATAGGGAGGCATCACCAGTAGAAAACAGGAAGTTATTATCCTCTGTACAGACAGCTGGTGAGACCCCATCTGGAGTATTGTGTGCAGTTCTGGAGACCCAATCTCCCAAAGATATAGACAGGATGGAAGCTGTCCAGAGGAGGGCACTAAAATGGTGCAGGGTCTGCACCGGAAGACATATGAAGAGAGACTTAAGGAGCTTAATATGTATAGCCCCGAGGAAAGAAGGGAGAGGGGGACATGATAGAAACGCTCAAGTACCTCAAGGGAATCAACAAAGTCCAAGAGGGTAGCATCTTTCAAAAAGAGGTGTGCAAGAACAAGAGGGCACAATTTGAAAATAGAGGCGGCTCAGAGGTAATTTAGGAAGTATTTTTTTACAGAGAGGGTTGTGGATGCATGGAACGCCTTCCAAGGAGGTTGTGGAGTCAAAATCAGTGGTGGAATTCAAGCATGCATGGGATAGTCATAAGGCAGTTCTGGGGGGTTGGGATAGGAAGAAGTAGGCTGCTGGTTAACTAGGATCTGCAGCTTATCCAGTAGGTAGGGAAATGGGCAGACTGGGTGGGCCAAGCGGTCCCTATCTGCCGTCAAATTCTATGTTTCTATGGTTAAGTATGAAAGAAAAAGGTTTTTCTCACGAATTAATTGCAATAATCAGAGAATTATATAGCCAGAGAGGGGACCAAGTGAGGTTGGCTAGAAGTGGTCAACTCTCTGCTAATTTTGAAACAAATACCGGGGTGAGACAAGGCTGCGTACTTGCGCCAATTTGGTTTCATCTATACATAGACAGTTTACTTAATCAGTTACAGTCTTCAAACACTGACTCTCCAAAAATATCTAATCAGCATATTGTGGTACTGGCATATGCAGACCATTTAGTTCTGTTTTCCCTTACTCAATCTGGTCTGCTTAAAAAACATGACATCTTGGCCAACTTTGTCAATACTCATAATCTTAAGATAAATGTAGGTAAAATTCAAGCTCTGGTGTTTGAATCTAACCGTACATATAAAACCTGGAAAGTTGGCTCTCAAGTCCTTAACACTGTCTCTCATTATACTTATTAGGACCTGGTTCTCTCCTGGAATGGTAAATGGGCTAAACATACTAATGATTTGAAGGTTAGATTAAAACAAACCGCTGCTTCACTTAACTCTTTTAATAGAAAATTTGGGGGTAATTCCATCAGCAACTGTTAACAGCTATTAAAGCAAAATATTATGCACAGGCATCTTTTGGCAGTGAAATCTGGACAGTAGCAAATGGCAGTTTGTTGGAAATACCACTAAACAATTTACTGAGGTCCAGAATGGGCCTCAGTAATTCAGTTCCCTCAGCCATTCTAAGAGCACAATTAGGTTTAACAAGTCTTCTTGCACTATGTGCTTCAATGAAAGTTAACTTTTGGATTAAGTTGCTACAGTATAACCCAAATTGATTATCTTACTCTGCTCTTTTGGAAAGATATTCCTGGCTTAATTTAGGGCATTCACAATCGACATGGCTTTCATATATTTTTCAGATTCTTAGCGATAACGATTTAGAATACCTAAAAACTTACCAAGCAAGGGGAATAAAAATCAGTCTCAAATATCAAAAATATGTCTTGAACAAAATTTTTGTCAGCTACAAGACTCAAGATTTACAGGAACTTTTGTCTCCTCACATTTCTGCATGGTTAAGAGAAAATGATAGAGCTCATTTTTTCCGTCTCTATCTTGACTTAATCACAGATAATAAGTCAAGAATATTGTATACAAAATACAGATTAGAAGTTTTTCCAAGCTGCATTCTTCTTGCCAGATGCCAAAGGAGTACGGACATATATGATAACTTCTGTCAATGTACTTCCCAATATCCAGAGAATCTTTCCGATGTTGTATTTGATTGTATTTGGTAATCCAAGCCTAGGGATAGGTGGTTAAAACCCATTTTTGACTCAATATCAACTAAGGAAGAATCAGTTTTGCTGAAAATAGTTTTCACTACAAGTGACGAAACCACTGTATGTGCGGTTTCTAAATATATTGCTGCAATTTACAGATTACAGATAAGGTTGTTCAGGCCTTGTGGGGGTCATTGAGTCTTTTTGATATCATTTTGTATAATTTTATACAATTCTTCTGCTACCAGTGGATATGTTTTGTATGTTTATAGCTGGAATTTGTTATTGTTCATTAGATATCTCATTAGTGTCTGCTCTATCTGCAATCTGTGTTCTTAACCATCTGTGGTCTGTGTGGGAACCCAATATTGTATGGCAATTGCATGCATTTTATTACTTTTTGTTTACCTAATTTAATGCCTGTCTGAACTTTTAAACTGCTTTTGTACTTCGCATTTATCTACTTTGTGGAGTTGTGTGATGAACTGTAATGGTCTGCTGACCGAACAATAAAGATTACTTACTACTACATAGGTAAATAAACAAAATTCACTGCAGGCTGTATTAGAGGAAGGCTGCCTTGTAAATGGCTTCACTTTTTCTTCCAGTCAATTAGCCTGCTTTATTTATAGAACTCTCTGATGCAGACTCACTAATGCACTGGCGCTGATGCAGTGTCAGCATTTGTCATCACTGTGTTGTGAACAATGTCTTAAAAAATCTTCAACAAATTAAATTGAAGGGCCTGATACATGTCTTTGGTCTGGCATTTGAAGGAAGTTGTTTCTTTTTAAACAAAATGATTGGAGTGTGTCAGCTGTATTAGCCCACAAGAAACCACAAGGGAAACAAACAAGAAAAATGTTTTGTTAGGTGGCTAGGATACTTTATTAGGCTAATGCAAAGTTTAGGTGTGTGAGCTTTTGAGATCACTAGCACCTCTTTAATATACCTGATGATAAGGCATTAGAGCAGTGGTTCTCCAGCCACAAATCCTGGTAGCCTCAAAGGGCTTCAAAGTGCAGCAATCAAGCTGGCCCGCCGGTGCAGTGGTAGAGCTATCGCTTGCAACGCTGGTGACCTGGGTTCGAGAATGAGCCTAGGTTGTCAGAGGGTTAGCCGGGGGATTGAGCATCCTAGGGATGCCCTCCTCCGAGGAGGAGGGATGACAGCCACTCTCACTGCGATACTGCCACCTGGGTGCACACAGGTAGAGGTGCAGCCGGGAGTGCCAAGAGGGAGGGGAGGGGAGGATGTCAGCTGGGACCCAGAGCGGTGGCACATCTCAATGTGTGCATGCTCCTTGGACCCCTTGCTCATCACCATCCTCGAGGACATGGAGCAGAAAATTGAAAATGGACCCTGCATCAGCTGTGGGGGACGGGCTCTGGTGCCAAGCCAATGCACTGACCCTGGAGACTTGGAACAGATGGCCCAACATGATCTGTGTAGGTAGGTAGGGAGGAAGCCGGGACTCCCTCCTTCTCTGCCTGGGGGCAAACCATGACTGGATGGGAGCTGGTCCTTCCAGATGCTCCAAAGGTGCAGCCGAACCACATGGACACCCTGGGAGACCCTGAGAGAGAGGAGTCATGTGGTGAGGAAGGGGGATTAAAACAGAGAATTTAGAAAAAGTGCAGCAACCAGAACTTACTGTGGCCTCATTCCTTATTTGTTTCACTCCAATTCCCTGTTATACCCCAAATCCATAGTATACATTAAATCAAGTCTCTGGTGTTATGTATTTGCACTTGAAATGTATCTTCTTTGTATTTTTAAAAGGTAAGAAACTGACCATTAATTACCTTTATAATTAGGGCTCTACAGAGCTTTGTGGCTGCAGAAAATTGTGCTGCTGGCCACATGTGGACATGGAAACCTCATTTGAGAAACATTGCACTACAGGCCTTGAAAGCATGTGTACCTTAACATTTCATTATCCTAATAAAGGTATCATATCTAGCTAAGAAAAAAACCTCTGTTTTTGTTTTTTCTCATTTTTTTCCTTAGCTTGTAAATATTTCAAAGCCATGAACAGAACAGATATACCTGGCAGCATTAGTCCCTCGCTCTCTTTCCATGAGATACACTTTTAGCATTATTTACACAGAAAGGATGGAGCTCTATATTTGCAGCCTGCATGAATAAATCATTCATTTTGACTTTGTGCCTACTCTATCACAGCAAGGCAGATTTCCCAGACCCAAGAAAAGGCTCTAAACTGCCTGTCGTGGGCTGATAAAATATGCAGCTCACTCTGAGCTAGAAATGCAGAATGACTAATCTAATTTGTATCTTTTAATAGTAAGCTCAGTATCCTAAATAGGAGATTCATTTACTAAATTGTCAGTAGTGGTATAAGCGTGCATGGCCCTATTCTTCTGAACTCAGCGTGTTATGCTGAACAGAATAGTCAATGAAGAGCTGAGCTGATTCTTTCAGTGCGTGTGTTGTGCAGCTGATGAAACAAGACAGTTACTGCATATTTTTTCTAGGGGGAGATTTAACTTGTTTTGAAAAAAGAAAGTACTACAGCATGACACTTGCAGTGGGAGACTACAGCACGTGACTCTGACCACTCACATCACAACATCACAATTGGACGCAGCTCCGACTGATGAAGCACCTGAGCCTCTCCCATTATAACATCACAAATGGACAGTGCTGTGATTGGTGATGCATCTTAACCCCTTCCATAATTAAGCAATAAGACATGACCAGGGGTTATGTTAATGGTCTGTTAACCACCTTCTAGGGGTGTACTGTGGCACGAGGTGTAGCCGAGTGCCACATGCCCCAGAGGGTGATTAACTGACCATTAACATAATCCCTGGGAGAGCCTTATTGCTATTATAATAAAAAACGTTTTTAAACAGTGTTAAACCTTGTTCAGCAAATGGCTAAGCTCTACATGTATGTTAATAAAAGATTAACATAAGGCTGTTAGAATGTTTGCAGCCAATCAGAAAGCTCCATTTCTCAGACCCTTTCCATAATGACAGAAAAGTATGGGAGTCATGAGATAGCAGTGTGAAGAACTGTCAGTACAAAGTGTCTCTGAGTAGTGCTGACAGACAGCTATGACTATTAAGATGGGACAGGTAAGTCACACATGGCTCCTCTGGAATCCTCTGACAGTCTGCATAATGTTATTTAAGCAATAAGGCATGACCAAGGGTTGTGTTAATGGTCTGTTAATCACCATCTAGGGGTGTACTGTGGCACGAGGTGCAGCCGAGTGCCACATGCCCCTAGAAGGTGATTAACTGACCATTAACATAATCCCTGGGAGTGCCTTTTTGCTATTATAATAAAAAATGTTTTTAAACATTGTTAAACCTTGTTCAGCATATGGTTACGCTCTACATGTATGTTAATAAAAGATTAACATAAGGCTGTTAGAATGCTTGCAGCCAATCAGAAAGCTCCATTTCTCAGACACTTTTTATAATTAACGATACTAGGCAAATAAGGTACCCCCCCTTTATGCAACTGACTGATCAGCAGATCAGTCAACTACTGGGGTGGGCAAGGGAGGAGGACTGACTGAACAGTGGGAATAAAAGGCCTGTCGCTCCCCTATCTTTAACTGGGGGTCGAGAGGGGCACATCACAATTCATTTTTTGGCCAATAAAGGATTTTGGCATGGTTGGGTTAGGGCAGGGGCAGCCATTTACAGACTGAGGGAGTTTACATGTAGTTGACACCACACTGCGCTACCCCACTCTACACTACAGAGTTTACATTGAGTATTATTTATTTTATTTTACTTTATTTTAGTCTTTGATAACCGGGTAAGGCCCTCTAGGCACAAGTGCCTGTTTTCAGGGGAGACATGGAAGCACTGGGGAGGTTAAGCGACAAGCTTAGAGTCACACAGTATGCAAGTGGATGTTGTGGGAATCAAACCCAGGTCTGTCTGCTGGATGTACCAACCTCATTCACAGCTCATTATTCTAACCTCTAGGCAATATTGCCAGCCCCATGTAACGAATATGTGCCATAAACTTGCTTACAGGGATTTTAGAAAAGCTGTAAAAACTGACTTCATTCCTCATTTGTGTTTGTTCATATTAATATCATATTGACATGATTTAAAGTTTACAAGCAGAATTGCATTCAATGTGTTTTTAAAACATACTTTATAAAGCTACCTGCAGGCACGCACAAGTATGCACCCCACATACTCTAAATGATCATATCCCAGTTGCTCTAAATGCTGCCTGGTGGGCAGTGCAGCGAAGTGGGCTACATCAGAACTGTGTTGCACTGAATGATGCCAGCGCTATTATCCCATGAAGGTCTTGCTCCTTTAAACAGTGCTTAGTGCACCTTGGGCCACACCAAACAGATGACAGCAACTGACCTCAGCAAGAAGGATGGAAGTCAGATGGAGACATGGAGCAGCATAAGCTAGAAGAAGTTTCGTGATTTTCATGATGGGCAGAGATAGTTTATCGTGAGGAAGATCATCATGACTTAGAAATGCATCCACCTACTCCATAGGTAGGCCTGACCACCAGCAGATGAAAAATGTTTTGGGCAGGCAGATGGTGGTCATCTTTCACTGCATCACCAGCCAAAGATGTGTAGGTCTCTCTGAGGCCCGGGACTGCCAGCTGCCTGCTGTACCATGCACCATGTTTGTCATTAGACTAAGATCCACCTAGCCAGACCACCATTTCCCAGGCAGATGCCTTCAGCCACACTGTTTAGAAGAACAACAGAGACAAGACATAGTCAGGAAAATGAAATCAGAGTGAGTACATGGATGTGAGGTGACTGCGTATGTATATGTGTATGGAGGACTGTGAGTTTAATAGTTTTTTTAATTGCTATAATCATAGACATAGGAATTTCAATGGACAGCTATAAAAATAACAAAGGTTGCTTAGTTACTTGACAGTGTGCATCTTCCAGCAGCAGCTGTTGGGCCTGTAGAGCTTTCAGTGGGTTCCTGCATTTACAGCAGGGAGGGCTAAAGCACAAAGCAGTTGACTGGTTGGGTGACTTGCTGTGAGATGCACTATGAGTTAAAAGTAATTGGTTATGGTGGGATTTGAACCTATCCCCAGGTTCCCCAGCCACAAGATGCATGCTTCTATGCTGTCCACATGCATGAGGCAGTTGCAAGGGGAGAGGATTTTTTTTTAAACCTGTTTGTTTTTTTAATGCACATAGTACTGCAGCAGCTGGAAGTACAGTCGGAGTATAATCACAGTTAATGATTATGAGGAAGCAGTGTGGCCCAGTGGTTAGAGCACTGGCTTTAAGTTGGGACTGTCCTGTTGGTAATGCTTGGTAGTGGTGCAGTTGCAAAAAATACATGTTCAGAAGTTTGCCTATCATTTTTAATGGTCTGGGGCAACCCTGTGCTTTACTGTTGTTTACAAAATGGGTAGGGAATGTGTTACATCCAGAATTGGCCAGAGAAGTTGGAACCCTATGCCTTATGTGGTGACTGTGACACTTGGCCAGCTGGTTATGATTGTTGTATGATATTTGTAATATAAAAACATAGTAGGTGATTGTCTCACATAAGACAGCCTGTGCTTATGGGTGCCCCCCACCAGGTTTCAGAGAAGCTACAGTGTATATTAACCTGAAACCAGGAGGTAATTAAAAGACCAGAGAGACTTAATTAAGGGTCTTCTGTTTTTCTGTCTTAATTAGAACTGACCCAACTGCCAGGATATAGGGCTTGAAAAGTTTTATGATTCTAATAGGAAGAACATTTTATACCAGCCTAGTACTAAAGTTGTAAAACCCTTTGATATGCCTTGGGAATAGGAACTACACCAGATCAAAGAGAAAATATTTAATTAAGGAGTCATATTTAGGAAGTGGAGTTTTTGCTGATGTCACCTTATTTAGTATACCTCCTGATAGACATCCTGTTTGTAATGTTTTTATATTCTAAAAGGAGGAGCTAGATGACTCACAGAAGGGGTGTGGAGAGACATAATTTAAACTAATACTGGTGTCTGATCTGTCATATATTCCATTTTGGGACTGTAGAGACACACAGCTCTGATAAGCACTTAAAGAGGTAATACATTAGATAGAAAAAGTCTAAATGTATTGTGGTAGGAGTTTTTGTTTTGTACTTTGCCCTTGTTCTTTTAAATGATTGTATGCTCTTTGATATATTGTTCTGTGTTTACATTTTTCATATTTTTATCATCTTGTAGTAAAGTATCTTTTTTTTCAAAAGACTGCTTGGGGAGTCTACCAGTTCTTTTTGCATGTGATGTATAGAGGGTTATGACTGACAAAAACTGTTCAAAAGCTTGATGGTGTTACTAAACTGGGAAAAGGTAAGAATACACCTACGGTCTTTTATAGAGTTTTAAGGATTTATTTTGGAAGCCTGGCTGGGTGCCCCAGTGAAAGATTGTACCACAATCCCTGAAGAAGGTACATATCTGAGCCTGTACATTGGGCATGTTAGCATAAGGTTCACAGTTTGAATCCCCCCAGAACTTCAGACTAGAGGTGATTCGAACCCAAAAGCAGACAGGAGGGTTACTCTGTCTGTTACCTGTTCACATTACTGTGCTCAGTAGTTGGCACTGTGGGAGCAGAGCGCCTGACCTGCTGAGTGCGTTTGTGACAGGGTTAACAGCAGTGCGAAAAAATTGGTAACACAGGCTGTAACTGTTCAGTGTGTCAGCTTAATACTGTACAGCTCACTTGCAAAATAAGGCAGTGATTTATTTTAAAAAAGGAAACAGAACTATATAATTTTGCTTACAGTCAAGTTCCTACCTGTTTTATTTTTTTTTTCTAAAGTGCAAGTTAGAGTAGCCCTAGTTAGGGAAGAAGATGGCTTCCAACTACAGCGGGTACACTTCAGACTACTTGAGGCAGTAGTGCCAGGACAGAGGAGTCCTGCACGAGGCGAGAGCCACCAAGCAGAACCTCATGGATGCCCTGATGGCAGCAGATGCCCAGAGCATTGAGTCATAAACTGTGACTGTAAAGGACCAAACCTTGGGTGTGGAGGGGCCAGTGGCCAGTGCAGTGTCTAGATCCGGTGAGGATGACAGCAGGGCCAGTGCCAGTGAAGGGCCACAGCAGCAGGGGAAGGTCACCAGCATTCTGGAGCCAGAAGCAATCAAGCTGCAGATTGAGTTGTGCAGAATGGAGCTGGAGTTCCAGAGAGAAGAGAAGCAAGAACAGTGAGAAGCTGAATGTGAACAGCGAGAGGCGAACCGTGAAGAGCATGAGCACCAGAGGTGACATGAACTGGAGAAGTTATGACTCCAACCACCAGCACCAGAGCAGGTAAGTGGCTTGGGTTTAACTGGAACTACTGGACTGGGTTACAAATTGAATTCCAAATTGATAGCTGAATTTAAAAAGGGGGAGGATATGGATCCCTTTTTAAATTCCTTTGAAAAAGTTTGTATTCAGGCAAAAATTTCTAGAGGGTCCTGGAGCTTCCAGCTATCCCTGCTACTTACCAGGAAAGCTCAGGATGCATTAGGTCAAATGGACAATGAGGACAGTAATGATTACAACAAACTTAAAGCTGCACTTTTAAAAAAGTTTGATTTAACTGCAGAAGCATACAGAGCTAAATTCTGTAAGCTCAGGAGAAGCCCTGACATGAGCTATGAGGAGCTAGCCATGAAACAACGTCAGTTTTTAAAACATTGGTGGGAAGAAATTGAAGCAAACTCTGTAGATAGAATTGAAAATGCTATTTTGTTAGAACAGTTTTTTGGGTATGCGCAGCAGAGCTGAAAACCTGGCTGGAGGGCCAAGATCCCAAAACAGTGCAAGAGGCTGCTGAACTCTCAGACCGCTATGCCAAGAGCAGACCTGCTCTGAGAGCGAATGGGGCAGGCGTGGCAGCACAGAAAGGGAAAGGTGCACCTTCAGGGCAGCTAAACCCCTCACAGCCTCCACCGAAACCAGTTAGCTCCAGGTTTCAAAGAAGAGATTTTTCTGAGAAAAGAAATGAATGTTGGGTTTGAAAAGAAACTGGGCATATTGCCAGACAGTGTCCCAAAAGGATGAGCAATACGCAACATGAGACTAGGAAAGAAGTGGGTTGTTTATGTGTCCCTGGAAGCATGCCTGTGAACATGAAGGAACACATGCACCCAGTCACGGTGAATGGTGTACAGACACAAGGGTTTAGGGACACAGGGGCATCCCTGACATTGGTAAAAGGTATCTGGTAGAGCCTGGTCAGCTTATACCCAATGAATTTGTAACTGTGCAAGGGTTCGCTGGTGAGGAGACCACATTACCACTCGCTAGTGTTCTCCTAGACTGGGGTGAAACAGGGGGAACTGTGCAACAGGTGGCTGTAGCCAAAACTTTAGCAGTTGATGTCATCCTTGGCAACCATTTCAAATAGGGAATGGTGTGTGTAGTTACCCATAGCCAAGTGGGATGGGGACATTGTAGTTCCCTGGACCCCACAGAAGCCATTGTGGAAACCACTGGGAGGCTGGTTCCCCAGCCTGTGTCTCCTGATAGGGAGACTAATGAAAAGGGGGTAGAAATTTCCCCAGTAGCAGTTAACCACACAGCTACGGAGGGTTACTGCGAAGAGGAAGGGGTGACCCATTCTCAGGGGGTTAGGGATGTCAGTGATCCTGAGTGCCCTGACGCTAGGGCTAGACACCCTAGTTTAGAGACTGAAGGGGACCTGTCCCATGTCTTGGGAATGTGTAAGGAGTTTGCAGCTGCTCAGAAAAGTGCCCCTAGTCTAGAGAAGCTGAGAGCTTGGGCAGACTGTGACGGAGCACAGGGAGGTGACAGTAAACATAAGGTTTATTGGGAAAATGGACTGATGTATACTCAGGATGCTAAGACTGAGGGAGGGATGCTAGGCAGGCAGCTTGTCATTCCCTAGGGGTACCATGAGCAGTTGCTCAAGATTGCACACGATATTCCCTTGTCTGGTCATCTGGGAATTGCACGCACTATGCAGCGGTTGGGACAGAATTTCTATTGGCCCAACTTCACCCAGCAGGTGAAGGAGTATTGCAGGTCTTGTCACCGGTGCCAAAAAATAGGGAAGGTGGGTAAGAAAACCCAAACTGCCCTAATTCCATTGCCCATAGTGGAGGAGCCATTACAGAGGGTGGGAATGGATATTGTGGGGCCTTTAAATACCCCCAGCTCATCTGGGAAGAGGTTCATCCTGACTATGGTAGATTATGCCACCCAGTACCCAGAGGCAGTCGCTCTATTCTCACTGAGGACAGACAAAGTGACAGATGCCTTACTTGGGATGTTCTCCCGTGTTGGGTTTCCGCAGGAGGTTATCACCAATCGAGGGTTTTTTTTCATGTCGGACCTGATGAAATCTTTGAGGGAGAAGTGTGGGGTGGTGCAGAGGAGCACAACACCTTATCATCCACAAGCCAATGGGCTTGTGGAAAGATTTAACGGTACCCTGAAGTCAATGCTCCAAGTGTTTTCTGAACAGCATGGGAGGGACTGGGAGAAATACCTTTCCCGTCTTTTTTTTCAAAAGACTGCCTGGGGTGTCTACCAGTTCTTTTTGCATGTGCTGTATAGAGGGTTAAGACTGACAAAAACTGTTCAAAAGCTTGATGGTGTTACTAAACTAGGAAAAGGTAAGAATATACCTAAGGTCTTTTATAAAGTTTTAAGGGTTTATTTTGGAAGCCTAGCTGGGTGCCCTGGGTGAAAGATTGTACTGCAATCCCCATAGAGGGTACACTAGCAAAAGGTTCACAGTTTGAATCCCCCCAGAACTTGAGACTAAAGGTGATTCGAACCCAAAAGCAGACAGGAGGGTTACACTGTCTGTTACCTGTTCACATTACTGTGCTCGGAGGTTGTCACTGTGGGAGCAGAGGGCCTGACCTGATGAGTGTGTTTGTGACAGTGACAACCAATGGTTTGGGAATCCTACCGGCAATCAGGATGCAGTGCACACCAATACCCATACCTCCCAGAAATTACGTAAAATAAAAAAAAAAAAAATTTAAAAAAGATTTCTGGCTGCCATATTTGTAATGTAAAAAGGCATGCACATTCCCACTTGCTGGTAGCTGAAAAATAAGAAATAAACCAATATTACTAACCTCTCACTTTAGCCCACCTCACACAATCTAATATTATAAATAAAACATATGAATCCCCCTTTTTTAAACTTTTATGTATTTATTTTCTACCCTGTTTAACAGAGCCTACAATTTCTTATGTGATCTTGCCTGCAGTTCACTCATGCTGCAGTACACTTCACATTGCTCCCACTCAGTCTTCCTTGTACTAGTTCTTACCGCAAAAATCCCTTCAAAAAAATCTTTCTCCCTCAAAAAGTAGCCAACTTTCCCTCACACAAAAACACAGCCCTTAATCTGTGACATCTGCTCTTAGGCCACTCGTTCTGTTTCAACCTCTAGACTGCTCACTTACGTTCTCCCTTGCTGTCACTCGTTTATTTTTTTCCTTGCGGCCACTCAAGTGGTTTCTCTCTCTTGCATCCTACCTAATTTTAGCTGCCAACAAGAAGTTCAGTGGAGTGCTCTCACCTATGGTTCCATTCACTGATGAGGCAACTATCTGTTCTGGGCTGTATCGGGAAGTGAGTGGGTTTTGCCACAGTGGGAGGGAAATCACATAAATGTGGTATGGGCCAAGTCTCTACTGGTTGGTGACTCTCCATTCTTTTGTAATGTGTCGTGGGAAAGAATTACAGAATTGGGAGGGAATCAAGTTTAAAAAAGGAGTTAGTTGTAAAAATATATATATCAAAGCATCAATGATGCTAAAGGTGTCAAATACGATCTGTAAAGTGTGAAATAATTATGCATTAAAGGGACACTAGCAACCTTTTTTGCTTCATATTACTTCTAGTTAAAACCCCACATTTTATGATTGCTTACTTTCTGAAAAATTCATTGATATATCTACTTGTGTTATCTGCCTTCTTTCTTGGTAGAATTAAAATGCATGTTGATGTACAGTTATACCCAACTTTGTTTTGTTTCATATCCTATATTTGTTCTTATTGCTTGCTTTCTGAACATTAGGAACATCCCCAAACAGTACAGCCAGTCATGATGCAATAGCCTTCTCTACTCCCACTGTATTATGAGTGGCTAAATTATGTTGGGGGTGTTACTAAGTCTGGGAAAAATGCTGTGGGAGTTGAGCAAGGAATGTATACAAACATGTTTTGTGTGGTAACACCGGTATGGTGTGCCGCCTGTTTTTCATGTTTTAAAAGAAAAAAATAATCAGATTCAAACAACCAGCTGCATCTACAGCCTCTACAGAATGTGAAAATTATAATATTTGTTTTTTAAAGTAGGGACACTTTGAGGCCTAAGGGGGTTGACAGTGTCCCTTTAAAATACAATATACTGTGTGCTTGCAAGGATTCAAACCCCTGATCCTTTGTCTGCTAAGCAAACACACATTCAATGTGCCACTGAGCTGCAGTTCCTGTGGTACAGAGGCATGTCACAACCTGCAAAACAGGCTGCTGGGGATCTAATACCAGCAAGCGATATTCCTTCACGAATTGTTGTTTTTAGCTAAATTTATGTCTCATATGCTTTACTATTCCAACTCCACACCACAACGAATCACTACTCAAGTGAGTTTCCATCTTACAAAAAAAGCTGAAAAAATTTACAAGTTCCTGTTAGGATTTGAAACACAGATCCTTTGCTTGCTAAGATAACACACATTCAGTGAGCCACTGAGCTACAGGTAAGTGTGCTGCAGTTCATATGATGTAGAGGTATGTCACAACCTGCAAAACAGGGGACTGGGGATCTAATGCCAGCAGGCAATTTACTTTCACAAACTGTTATTCTTAGCTAAACTTACTTCTCATGTGCATTTACTATTCCATCTTCATACCACCACGAATCACCACTCAAGTGAGTTTCCATTTTACCAAGAAAATGGTTACGTTCCTATCAGGGTATCACTTACTTATCTTTTGCCTGCTAAGTGAACACACATTCAGTGTGCCACTCAGCTGCTAGAAGGTGATTTGTAGTTCCTATGATGTAGAGTTATGTCACGTCCTGCAAAACAGAGGACTGGGGATCTACATCCAGCAGGTGATTTGCCTTCACAGATTGTTGTTAGCTAAATTTACTTCTCATATTATTTACTATTCCAACTCCATACCACCATGAATCCCCACTCAAGTGATTTTCCATCTTACAGTATAAGTTAAAAAAATGCTTAATTATCCTCCAGGATTTTAACTGCTGAGGTGTTTCTGGCTAGTTGAGCACATGTTCAGTGTGCCACTGAGCTGCAGGTAAGTGAGTTGCATTTCCTATGGTGTAGAGGTTATGTCACCATCTGCAAAACAGTTGACTAGGGATCTAGTCCCAGCAGGAATGCTACTTTCACAAACTGCTGTGCTTAACTAAATTTACTTCTTATATAATACACTATTTCAACTCCACACTACCATGAATTATCACTCAAGTGAGTTTCCATTTTACAAAAAAATGTTTAACTCCCTGCCAGGATTTGATCCACTGATCCTTTGCCTGTAAAGCAAACACACATTTAGTGTGCCTCTGAGCCACATGTAAATCAGTTGCAGTTCCTGTGGTGGAGAGGTTATGTCACAACATGCAAAACAGATGACTCAGATGTATTCAAACCTAGAGAAGCCTCTGTGGGACTAATTTAATTGACTACAACATACTGCAGAATTAAGTTCAATTACTTGAACATCTGCTATTTAGTTCTGCTGAAACCCTATACTACAGCAGCAATGACATCTAACAGTTTCTCTCATAGAACAAAAATCCTAGTGAGAAAGAAAAAATGTGCAATACAGGGGATCAAACCCAGGCTTGTGTAGGTCTGAAACCCTACGCCAAGCCTTAAAAGCCCTATCACTGACATGATCAATGACATCATTCATTCAGATCACTCATACTTAGTGTAACCTTAAACTTCACTTAATGCACAAAAGAGTACACTTAAGCACAATAGGTCCTAACATCTGGCACCTAAACATGACTAGCTAATGTAATTTTATGCTGCCCCACATACAAGTATACAAGTGGAAAACAGACTACTTTTAGCTTTTTATTGAAAACAATTTAAATAGAATCTGTTTGCAGTTTTAAACATATTTTTTTCCAATCTTTTCATTAGGTACCAATTTTATAAGCACAATAATACATTCCATGGTATTGGTTGTTATGGGTTAATATACTTCCAGGTCCTAAAGTCACTTGACACAAGTGCCTGGTGCCTATGTACATAGGTGTAGATTAGCCCAATGATAACCAGTGCTCTGTTGTGTCTTACTGCTTAATTAGAACAACAGCAATTCCAGGTATCACTGAATGTCAATAATGTGTAAATTGCTGACAAACATCAATTTATATGTAGCTAACATTCACTGACAACTGCCATTAGTGTGTTGATCAAAAAAAAGTAAATAAAAACATGTAAAAACATTAAACGTGATTCCATTGGAAAACCTTTATCATTAGGCCCTATGCTCTAACAGGGCGGAGTGACTACGTGCGTGTATCTGGGGTGCGTAACCACTCTGCACCCTACACACACCCCACATGGGATGCTCAAGGGGGGGGCATGCAGCACATATGTGCCCGATCCCCCAGCCACGTGAGGAGCAATGCACTGGGGTTGGGTCGGCACTATGCGCATTGCACTAAGGCTCGCAGTTGTGGCCACAGGGGTGCATAGGGGGTGCAGGGTACACCAGGGAGGACCCTACTGTACATGCTGCAGGACAGGGTGAACAGCCCACCGACCCTCCAGGGCCACAGGAAATGGCTGCCCAATGCCACCCACCCACCCCAGCACACAGCGGTGAGTGTGGCGGTCCCCCCCCCACAACACACACAGCACCCATACCCCTCACAGGGGCACCAGCACAAGGCTGCTCTCCCCAGTGGCTCCACATGCTAACCCCCCCCGCTACCGTTGGTAATGTTTCCCCTGTCTGCCAGTAGACATGCTCCCCTGTCCCACTGCACCACTTCAGTGCCACTGGACATGGCAGGTGGCATTGCCCTCCTACCGTCCACCACAGCTGCTGACCCTCAGACATCCGTGGGGTGTGCTACCAATACATGCCCTGCTGCATAGGGGATCCACTGCTGGACCCATGCCAGGCATCCAATTGGATGCCCAGCTGGGTCTGCTACTCTACCCACCCTACGTGGACCTGTGCGCCCGGGTGGGGCAGGGCCATGGACAGGTGGCCGGTGGTCATAACTGCCGCCAGTGTGCACCTGTTCGCAGGTGCGGATCTCTGTGGGTGGGTAACACACCTCTGGCACATATTACTCACCCATTAGTGCATGGGGCCAATATGAATATAAAAAGCTAGAAGTAAAGCTAGCTTTTAAAGTTTTTCTATTGACTTTACTTGTAGTTTTGTGACAACTTTCAGTTATATGGAATCCCTAGTGTGTAGAATACTGTAGTATAGTGTAGTAGTGGTGTGTAGTGTAGTGTAGTCCTCATCAATGTCTTCATAAGTGACACTGCAGAAGAACTGAAATGGAAGGTATGCCTTTTTGCAGATGACTTCAAAATCTGTAACAGGGCGGATACTCAGGAGTGGGTGGAAGTGGGTGGGTGGTCAAGTACATGGCTGCTAGGGTTCAATGCCAAAAAGTGCAAAATCATGCACCTATGACATAGGAACCCAGGAGCTGAGTACAGGATGGGGGGAAGTACTAACAGTCACTAAGCAGGAAAGGGATCTTGGAGTTATCATATTCATTGACCTCAAAGTGGCAGGGCAGTGTGGAAAGCAGTGGGTAGAGTCAGTGGGATGTTGGGATGGATAGGGAGAGGTATAACCAGCAGGAGAAGGCAGGTAGTATCACCACTGTTCATCTGAAGTACTGTGTCCAGTTCTGGAGACCACACCTCAAAAAGGACATAGAAAGGGTGGAGACACCTTAGGAGGGCAACTAAAATGGTGCAGGGGTTGCATCAAAAGTCCTATGAGGAGAGATTGAGGGATCTCAGCATGTACACCCTAGAAGAAAGGAGAGTGAGACGGAACATGAAAGAGACCTACAAGTACTGTACGGGGAAGGGGGATGAACAAGGTACAGGAGAGTAGTCTCTTTCAAATGAGAAAGTGCAGAGGACCCAACCGAAGGTCTTTTTTGCCCATAAAACAAATGCCCCCCCCAAGTCTCTAAATTTCTCCGTGATCCACACCCCCTTGGAGTTGGTTATATAGTTAACGGGGGAGGGGGCAGAGCCCCCATGTCAGGAGGGTGTGGGGGTGGAGCCCCCCTTAAAAAATAAAGTGTACTCTGTGTGTGTTTTTTAGTAATGGTAGCAGTCATCGGTGTGGTTTCCAACCACTACCATTGGCGCTCTTTTTGAGTACGGCATTTTCTAGTGGCGTTGTTGATGGCTCTGTTATTACATTCATGATTGTAACCTAGTGCCATGTAGTGAAGGCCAGTGTAGTGTAGTAGTGCAGTTCAGTATTGTGTAGTGTAATGTAGTGCAATGTAATGTATTGTAGTAGCGTAGTGAAGTGGAATGTAATTCAGTGTAGTGTAGTACAATGCAGTGTAGTGCAGTGCAGTGTAGTAATGTACTGTAATGTAGTAGTGTAGTTCAGTGTAGTAGTGTAGTGTGAAATGTAGTGGAGTACCGTGTAGTGTAGTACAGTGCAGTGTAATAGTGTACTGTAATGTAGTAGTGTAGTGTAGTTCAGTGTAGTACTTTAGTGTAGTAATGTATTTCAGTGTAGTCATGTAACATAGTATAAAGTAGTGCAGTGCATTTCTGTAGTGTAGTGTAATAGTGTAATGTAGTGCAGTGCATTTCTGTAGTATAGTGTAGTGTATTGCAGTGCAGTAGTGTAGTGTAGTAGTGTAATGCATTGTACTGGAGTGGAGCGCTGTATAGTCTAATGTAGTGTAGTAGTGTACTGCAGTGTGGTAGTGTAATGTAGTGGAGTGGAGTGGAGTGCAGTGCAGTGTAGTGCAGTGCAGTGTAATAGTCTATTGTAGTGTAGTGTCACCAACATTTAATTACCCTCAGTGTTAGGCGGGAGGACACAGTTGAGTGGCTGGGATTTATATATACTGCTCCCAGTTCTAGATTAGGGGTTGGAGGCACAGTGGGCACTGTTGCCATTTTGCCCATGTAGAGCTCCAGTGGGTTGGATTAAGGAGTAGGATGG
The DNA here is from genome assembly GCA_016271365.2 of Neoceratodus forsteri. Taxonomy (NCBI): domain Eukaryota; kingdom Metazoa; phylum Chordata; order Ceratodontiformes; family Ceratodontidae; genus Neoceratodus; species Neoceratodus forsteri. The sequence continues at coordinate 497,405,568 of JADMNL010000022.1, forward strand.
GTTGGTAAATACAGTGTCAGGCTGGGAGAAAGGCTAACAGGATGCCAGATAGCTTGTTTTTAATTTTATGTGCCTGCGGGAGGACAGGTGTGGGATGGGGTGGAGGACAGATGACTGTGGGGAGGTGCTTGGGGTAGCCATGGGACTAGCCCTGGCCACCTGGGAAAGGTCAAAGGTATTTTTATTTACAAATTTTTCTGATCAAATACCAAATAATAAATGCCAAGTATATGGTTATCCCCAAATATGAATACTTGCTTAATATTTGTGAGATGGTACTCCCATACCCTCAGTTTTACACAAACTCATGTTGGCAATCCTTCTAGTACAGCTTTTAAATAAATAAATAAATGAATCAATGCATACATAATCACTAACTAAGAAATGGCTTGATCCACAAGGCGGCTGGGATATGCTAGACTTGAACATATCCCAGCCACACCTCTGTGCACTCCAATACCGTGCAGTGAAGAATGGGATCCACAGCCTTGTCCCCCTACATCCCGAGTGTTTGGAACCCCATGCAGCAGCAGGGGCTGGCACTGGGAGCAGTGTTATCCTGAACATTGGGCATCTAATTTGATGCCCGGCTTGGCACTGCAGTGAATCTACACTCCACAAGGAGCAGGGAACCATGGGATATGGTGGTCCATGTTGATCCTTCATAGACTACCATATCCCCATTGGTGCAGCATCAGTGTAAGCTGGTGTGACTGGCCGGTACCTGTGGATCACACAGCCTTCCCAGCCTACAAAGAGGGCTGAAGGCTGATGGTGTGGGGGCTGATCAGGCCCCAGAAAGTGTCCCACTGCCAGCTCAAGGGGGTTGCATAGATGCTACAGCAGCCCCCCTGGCCTTGTTGCATCTTCCCCTCCCCAGGCCTTACATAGTGTCGATGAAGCCACCTGTATCAGATGCAGGCATGCCCCTGCCCTCTTGCACACCCCTGACCCTTGCAGGGCACATAGCAGTGCACATGGCCAGTGATCGGGTGTGGAGAGGAAGGGTAGCCAGGACTGGGTATGCACAAAAGTTTTAGCATGTCCTGTATCTGGACTTCAGTAAGGCATTTGACTCGGTGCCACATGGGAGGCTGGGAAGTAAGTTAGAAGGCACAGGGGTGGGTGCAAAGCTGGTGAGATGGGTAGGGAACTGGCTTCAGGGAAGGCAACAGAGGGTGGTGGTGGGTGGGGAGCTCTCACACCCAAGGGTAGTGACGAGCAATGTTCCACAGGGCTCGGTGTTGGGACCAGTGTTGTTTTGGATATTCACTGAAGACATATCATTGGACATCAAGAGCAAGATCAGTCTGTTTGCTGATGATACCAAGATGGGAGCGGTGGTGGATGACCTAGGGGAATGGCAGGGGTTGCAGGATGATCTGGCAAAGCTTGAAACCTGGTCAGACATCTGGCAATTGGGGTTTAATGCCAAAAAGTGCAAGGTGCTGCATTTTGGGGTGAAGAACCCAAGGAGGAGTTACCAGCTGTGGGGAGTGCAGCTAGCCCAGACAGAGGAGGAAAAGGATGTGGGGGTGCTCATTACAGGGTCAATGAACAACTTAGCACAATGTAGGAAGGCAGCTGCAAAGGCCAACAAAATGCTGGGTTGCATTGCAAGGGGTATATCCTCAAGGAGGGTGTAGGTGATTCTGCCACTGTATAGGTCATTAGTTAGACTGCACCTGGAGTACTACATGCAGTACTGGTGCCCGTATCTGAAGAGGGACATTAAGTTGCTAGAGGGAGTGTAGCGTAGGGTGACAAAGATGATAAAGGGGCTGGGGTATGTATCATACGAGAGGAGGCTGAGGGAGTTGAACATGTATCCACTGGAGGAAAGGAGGGATAGGGTGGACATGACTGAAACCTTTAAGTACATGAAAGGAATAAACAAGACAGGTACAGAGGGGCTGCTCAAAGTAAGGGTGGGGAGGGACACCAGGGGCCATGATATGAGACTGGAGGGAGGAAGGTTCAGGAGGGAGATGAGGAGACACTTTTTTACAGAGTGTGTGGTAGCTGGGTGGAATGCGTTACCTGCAGAAGTGGTATCCAGTAGAAAAGTGGACTGCTTCAAAAGGGGATGGGACAGGACAAGGGGAGAGGGTCAATGAAGGGAAAGGGTGGAAGGGAGGGGCAGCTGCAGAATAAGGGATGCTAGTTGCACATTCGAGCAGACTTGATAGACCTCTAGGCCTTTATCTGCTGGCAAATTCCATATGTTCGTATGTGTGATGTGGAAGCCCTGTGTATCTCAGGCGCATGTAGGCACTCATCCATGTGTGCAGGTGCCTTTGTAGACTGAGGCCTAACTACATAAAATATGCAGTACTGCAGGGACTTAGTCATATTGGGCAGAATGTTTAAGGTGATCCTTCCAGGATCTGCCTTCCTGACCTCATTTTGAACAGCAGACTTCAATATTTATCAGTCTGGATGCTGGACATGCTACACTGTCTTGTACATGGCTTAACATATCCATGTGTCGGTCCCATTTGCAGCTGAATTTGTGTTAAAAAAAAAATTGTCAAAGGGTCAACATGTCAGCACAACAGTAGGGCTATCACTCATGATGGCAGTCATCCAGGTTCAGGAGGGGGTGTGAAGGAGGGAAGGATTGAGCATCCTAGGGTCAGCGCTCCTCCTTCGGGGTGAGAGAGTCACTGCATCTTGCTGCTTGACTGCCCCATGGCAGTGGCCAGGTGGTAGTGCAAGTGAAAAGGAATGTCATGCCAAGAGCATTTTTTTTGGGGGGGGGGGTGCACATTTAAAAATTGGTCTACGGGGAACCATTAATGACATTTTTGCAGCCTTCCTCAGTTCAAGAAGCACCACTTGGATGAAACTTTGGGGGGCACTGACCCCCCTTCAGATTCTATGGGCGTGACAGCCCTGGATGCAAGTGCTCAATGCAGGGAAGGGACTGCCACTAGACACCATGCATGCATGCATGTGAGTTATTGTAAGCTAGCACCCTGGTGGAAAAAAAGACAGGAAAATGCCCTGGTCTAATGCAGCATCCCTTACAGATTCTTGTATGACCAACGTGTTAGGCATTCACCGCCACATGTGGTCCTGGGTAAGTGGTGGATAGACTGGAGGATTCTGGGAGAAGTGTGACTGCATGCCACATTGCTGAGGAGAAGCATCGGGAGCAGGGCTCTGTACAGGCACTCTTTTTGCTAGCAGCAGGTATGCCACCGTTGCCTGTGTGCTATAGCTAATTGCCCATTTGGGCTGCTTTTGCGGTGCTGATAGCTGTTTGCAGAGCCTTACCAGACTTTCTTGTGTCACCAGTAGTTGTTGTTCCTGCCTTCCTGCTCCTACCAGAGTGCACACAGCTGAATGGAGTCTCGAAGTGGCTGGAGCCGGGTTGGTTACCCTGGTTGGTAAACCCTGTGGAGGGCGAATGCAATTCAGGAATGATTGGATATCAGTTTTGTTCTTTCTATAGCAGTTTACCGGGTGCCCGTATCCAGGTCTCTCTCTCCATAACCCTCTTTCAATATAAATTAACTAAGGTGTTATCTTAGCACCTATGTAGGTTGAATTTGTGGACAGATTACTGCCTGCTTTAAGAGGAAGGAATTTCTTAGTGACTTTATTTTTACCACACAGGCTAAAAATATTTTTGATATGTGTATTTTAAGTCTGTTTGGAGTAATTGATATCCCAGACGCGATTGTCCATATAGTTCATAAGTTGGAAGTAGAGACTTTTGCTTCCAGTACAATAAATAAATACATACATTTTTATAAATAAATATTTTATTTACACAAGGTGCAATATTTGATTAAAATATTCTCATTTAAAAGATAGATATTTTGGGCTGGATATTCAGACTGCGCCAGGCTGTGGTGCAAGCCTGGGCGCAGTGCAACTAGGCTGCGCAGGTGCGTTGACAGAGTGATATTCAACGGAGCTGTGCCATGGCACAGCAACGTTGAATATCGCACCTTGGCCACCCGCAGTGGACATGGCGCAGTGGCACTGCGCCAGCGCAAGTGGCCAGAGTGGAGCAGGGGGATGCTCAAGCACAAGTTCCATTGCGCTAGGTGCAACAACTGCGATATTCAAAAGTGCACATGCAAATGGGGCTATGATGTATGCAAGGTGCAAATGGGGCCATTTGCATGTCATTATGGCCCCATTTGCATGCAGGTGTGCCGATCCCTGGCGACTTGAGCCTGGCGCCCTGCCAGGCAGCAGCCATTGGGGACCGACGCCCCCTGGACAGCATGGCAAAGTGCCCCAATGCCCAATCGTGAGCATGTGTAGTGTGCAGAACACGTCCAATATCCCTTGTGGTCCAGTGGGCTTTGCAGCCCGATCATGGGCATAAGTATATTAAAAATAGTGAACCCTCTCCCTGGTGGTCCAGTGGACCGCTTGCAGCCCGATCGCGGGCATAAGTATAGTTAAAAAAAGTGAACCCTCTCCCTGGTGGTCCAGTGGACCGCTCGCAGCCCAATCGCGGGCATTTGAAGTAGAATAAATGTCCTATATCCCTGGTGGTCCGGTGGACTGCTCACAGCCCGATCGCGGGCATTTGTTATTAAATATGAGACCCCAATCCAACCCTGGTGGTCCAGCGGTACCCCCCTCTCCACCTGCCCAATGGCCCCACTGCCCCGCTCTCCCCCCGGTCAGCGGCGGGCGGCAGCTCCCCACCCACTTGCCACCCGCCAACTGGCACCGTACGGTAGGGCTGTACACCCATTGGTCCACAGCATGGGCCAATGAGCGTGCAGCCCGTACCGTACTACACAGTCAGATATGTGAATGGATCCATTCACGTATCTGGACTATGCGTAGTATGGTACGGGCTGCACACCCATTGGCTCACGCCATGGACCAATGGGCGTGACAGTCCTACCATGGTGTGGGCCAGTGGGTGGTGAGGCAAAGGGGGGAGTTGCCACCCGCCGCTGACCGGGAGGGTGGGGCCCAGTGGGCGGGTGGGGAGGGGGTACCGCTGACCACCAGGGTTGATTAAAGCCGCGTTTAATAACAAATGCCTGCGACTGGTTGCGAGCCGGTCCACTGACCACCAGGATATAGACATTTATTCTATTTAAACTGCCCATGAAAGTAGGCTGCAAGCGTCCACTGGACCACCAGGGAGAGTGTTCACTATTTTAAATATACTTATGCCTGTGATTACGCAGTGGTCCACTGGACCACCAGGGATATAAAACTATTAATATTCTATGTAGCCAGCGATGGGTGGGGGGCACCACCAGGGAGGTGCAGCGGGCTGGGTGGCCACCCACAGGTGGCAGCGTCGATTGGCGCCTGCAATATGGTATGCTCACCTGTGGGTGGCCAGCTGTTGCTCCTTTTTTTTTTTGGCTCACCTGTGTGCAGTGCAGGTAGGGGTTGCACATGAATGGGCTCAGCACATCCCGGGCTGAATATTGGGATGTGCGGAATATGCATGGGCATGCCCCCCCCACCTGCGCCGCATACATTACTGATGCGCTCCGGCGCATCGGGATTTGTGCAAAGCTCAATCCAACTTTGAATATCGTGCCGGGGTGCAACCCTTCTGAATATCTGGGCCCTGATCTTTTCTGCATCTGAATCACATGATCTAAGAATCTGGGCATAAAGTACACATGTTGGCATTCTTTCAGGAACAGCACCATTTTTAAATGCTGTACTGACACACTCACACGCTGAAATCACAAAGGTGAGCCTGTTTCTCCATCTATTTGGTATTTTCAGGTATGAGAAAGACTGCATTTTATAGTCTTTCAGCATTCATTTATTTTTGTGCTCTCTCCTTGTTTTTTTCCTTGCTTATTGAATCCAAGGATTGTGTATTGGGAATTTATAAGGGAGGCATTTTTTGCTTTCTCTTTTCAGAAACTTGGAAATTGACTCGAGTGAGCTTTTTATTCTACTTAGGCGACAGATTCAGTGCAGTTGGCAGTGTGCCTACAATACAATTGGCTGGTCTTTTGAGTGGACTTTTTTTGGGGACAAGGTTTATAAGGGTGTACAATACTAGCAATGCCAGCAATCCTGACAAATACAGTAATCATTTTATAGACCTGATTAAAAATGATTTTGTTTAATACATGATAATTTTATTGTTTTTGGTTTTTAGCACGGCTTAGTAATTGAATCACAGTTCTTGCCTGGAATATTAGGTGTGTCAAGACATGGGAACTGTTTTGAGGGGGAACAAAACCTTGTTTAGTCATGATAGGCTACATTTGAGTAGAAAGCGGAGTGACAGGTTGACCATAAAATTTACTAAGTATATTAGGGATTGTTTAAACTGAATGATGTGGGGATAAGGGAACCACTTAATATTACTGAAAAGAATGCTGAAAACCAACAAAAAATAAGGCAAAGAGGCAAAAAGAGGATAATAAGATAGTAGAGAACAAGGTAACGATACTGCTGACCAGTGCCAGACGTTTGTGAAACAAGATGGACAAGTTACAGTATAGGTTAATTGGAAGGAAATGTATCTATATGCACCATAACAGAAACATGGTTCAAGAAAGAAAATTGGTATATGGGAATTCCAGGGTATCCTGTTTTTAGAAAAGACCGCCTTAAAAATGGGGGCTAAAAGCAGTGTATATAATTGTTATGCTAAAAGCATATGAGGTAAAACCAGAAGGAAATATTGATGGAAATATGGAAATATTATGGATTAAAATACAGTTACCAAAACAACTACTAACACTAGGCCTGGGCTACAGAGCTCCAAATTTGAATGTGGAAGAAAATCTTACCTTTATTAAAACCCTGTGGAGCATGCATGTTGATGGTGACTATGTGATTTTAATCTTCCAGATATTAATTGGACTCAATTGGAAGGCTCAACTTTGGTGGAAATAAAATTTCTTGAGATGACTCTGCATAATAATCTCGAACAAGTAATAAAAGAAAATACTGGAGGGAACAACATATTAGACTTAGTGTTATGTAATTTTGCAGAAAAAATTGAAGATGCCACTGTAGAGAATCTTCTAGGAGATAGTGACCACAATGTAATCAAGTTGGAAGTTAATATGTTACATCAAACTATCGCAGGTAGAACAATTCTGAAATGCTATAATAAAGCAGATTATTCAAAAATTAAACAGTACCTAGGTAAGTGGAACTGGCAAACTGCACTAGAGGGTCTTGGGCTGGAAGCAATATGGACTAAGTTAAAGAAACAAATTGATTACTGTGCCAAAATGTGGGCACCTGAAATTCCCAAATATAATCACAAGGGAAGAATCCCAGCATGGTGGAACAAGAAAATCCAAGAGTATTAAAAAGAAGGAAGGATTGTATAATAAATACAAATATGACCAAACAGAAAAAAAATTGGTCTTGTCATAAAAATCAGTCAAATAGTTATAAGAAAATAATAAGTAAATCTAAACAGAGAGCTGAAATTAAAATGGCCACAGCAGTAAAAGATAATAAAAAAAGCTTTTATAATTATGTAGGATCTCTGAGAGGATTTCATAATGGTATTGGACCACTGGAGATAGGATCTGACATAATTCATAATGAACAAGATATGGCTAACGAATAACAAAAGTATTTTCTAACAACATTCCAGCCTAAAGCAGTGAAGCCTGTTAATAATATAGCTATAAACCATTAGTATACTGATATTGAATTCATAGAACAAGGCATTTTGGAAAAACTTAAGGTGATCAAACCTGGTAAATTGGCCAGACTGGATGGCCTGAATCCAAGATTCCTGGCTGAGCTGGCAGAGGAGTTAGCTGGACCAGTGACAAAATTATTTAATGCATCAATAAAAGAAGGGAGAACCTTGAGGGAATGGAGAGAGGCAAACATCGCACCTATTTTTGAAAAAGGTGATAGGAAAAGTACTTCTAACTACAGGCCAATAAGCCTTACTTCAATCCTTGGAAAAGTGATGGAAAGACTTATAAATGAGTGTATTGTGAAACATGTCAGAACCAAGGGATTGATTGATATAACATAACACGGGTTTACATCAGGCAGGTCATGCCTGATGAATTTGTTGGATTTTTTTGAACCTGTGTCAGCGGCGATGGATAAGGGACTCCCAGAGGACATTATTTACCTAGACTATTCCAAGGCATTTGATTCTGTCTCACATGAGGTTCTTATAGAGCAGTTAAAATCTATACAGCTACACCCTAATGTGATTAAATGGGTAAACTCATGACTGAATAAAAGGTGCCAGAGGGTAGGTATCTGAGGGTTCTACTCAGACTGGGGAGAGGTGATTAGTGGTATGCCACAGGGCTTGGTTTTGGGTCCTACACTATTTAACGTAGTCATGGCTTCAATGCAGATGTCCAGAGGTGTATGGCTCAGCAAATATGCGGATGATAGTAAAATGGGGCAGGTGTTAACAATGAAACTGCAGCAGCAGTATTACAAGAAGAATTAACTAAACTGGAAATTTAGGCAAAAAACAAGAAGTTTAAATTTAATGAGGATAAATGCAAAGTCATGCACTTAGGACAAAAAAACTTGCATTTTATGTACAAATTAAATAATATTACCCTACAGGAAACATTACGTGAGTGTGATTTAGGGATAACCATTAATAATAACTTGTCCTTTGATCTACATACTAAAGTAATGGTTAAGAAATGGCATGAAATCTTAGGAAATATATTTAAACATATAAAGAGTAGGGAACAAGATATAGTAATGCCACTGTATTCATCACTGGTTCATGCCTTATTAGAGTACTGCACGCCATTTTGCACTCCTCAAACTATAAGTGGTAGTAAATTGAATGAAAGGGTATAGAGAAAAGTAATAAAGAAAATAAAACATATGGAACATGTCAAGTATGGTGAAAGGTTACAGCAATTAGGGTTATATTCTTTGAAATATAGGAGAGGTAAGACCTATGTTTAGTGTATGGTGCATCAAAAAATCAATATACATGGGAAATTATAAGTCTTATTAGACAATTGAATAATTAAAATACCAGGTTCCATCACTTAACACTAAGACAGGAGATCAGTAAAACAGCAAAAAGACAAAAATGGTTTACCCAGAGGGTTGTGGGGAGTTGTGGGGAGTTGGAACTACCTACCAGAGAATGTTGTCAGTAGCGTTACCATGAAACAGTTCAAAACATCCTTGGACAAATATATGGGTGATGAAAGGTGTACAGTAGACCTTACCACTGAAAAGTGATGAGTTGTAAATAGGTCCAGATCTCCTATACTCATATTATTACCTATGAACCTATAAATGGACCAGATTTTAAGATCTCATTAATCAGATCTAACTTATAAAAGTGTGGTCACTGACATTTTATTTCTTCTTCTTTTTAAATAATTTTAAAAAATATTTAAAATTAAATACAAAAAATCCAGGTCTACTTTATTTTCTTTACTGATGGGATGGATTCTGACTCAGATTTTTAGTTCATCTGAATAGAATACTCCCTGGGACCATAAGAGTAGGCTCTAGTTTTTAAAGGGAGGATCAGGAGAAAGTTGAATTCCAAAGGCTCTTTATGGGTGTTTTTGTAGAAGCACCTTGGACTCAATTTTAATATATGAATATTTGAGCACCTCTGAGAAGCAAGTTGCTGAAGAAGAGTCTTTGTGGTGTGGGAGACAGTCCCTTTTGCATTTCTACAATTTGAATTTATTGTAATATTTGGACTTTTATTGAACACTATGATTTTTATGTGCAATACTAGCCATTCGGCTCTATTTTATATTTATAATTCTACTAGTCACTTTACTGTTAAAACTTAACAAGCTTTAATGTTTGTCCAAATGCAGATCTTTGAAGATAATCATACCCTTTTTGTTACTTAAGATATCTTGTTAGGACTTTAACTATGCTTAGTACTAGAAGTGGAAAATTTAGTTCACTGATTGTTTCTCCCCTGTTTAAAAATAAGGCCTGAAATGGTAATAAGAGAAAAAATTCACAAATCTGTCTGATGATAAACCTATTAATATAGAAGATACTATCAACTTAAAATCACAGACTTTTGGGGGGTTAGCACGCCTATTGCAGTAGTTCTTTCCACACCCATTACTAGTCCTCAGAATTCTTCAGCTGTGCTTGGGGCGTCTCTGGCCAATATCCACTCTCCTTTTTTGGAAGATCCCCTACTAGAGGTCCTGTCATTGTTGTCTTATGATAGGACAGGGTTATATTTTGAATCTCTTAGAGAAAATGATAGTAATAGCTCCAACTTAATTACATTTTCACCTTAGGAAATTTCCTTAAGGATGACTTCTTCCCCTACATTAGTCAAGCATGGGATTGAGAAGAGGCCAGTACCTTTGCGACTATTACCCCAAGTAGATAATCAATCTGCTGTAATTCAGGATTTAAACCATACTATTGAGGACTTAAAAAATTGGTAGCAACTGATCCAATAATAAGGGGCATTAGGGATACAAAAACCTAAGGGCAGGAACTCCTTTTCCTTGACCCCCAGATTCAACTCCATCGATGGCTGGAACTGTTTCTCCTGTCCAAAATATACAAAATATAGTTTATGACAAGGATAATTTTTTATTGATGAGGAAAATTTTGTGTCATCTTCCTCTTTATCTAAAAAAAATTGGAAATCATTACAAATCCATATTATGCAAATGTGGTATTTTTGGAGAATTTATGGGCACTAACAGAGGAAATTTCTAACCTCAGAACAAATGTGTTTTACAATTAGGCAGCACTTAAACAACTCAAGGAGGACACTCAGCCAGAGGAAGGGGATAGCTTGGAAGAGGGCCATAAAGTATTGGAAAATAAAGCAATCCAGGTTAATTTACCCCACCCCACCCTTTTTTTCAAAGGAAAGTTCAGCTGAGATAACTATCTTAAAGTCTGGTGAAGACAAAACAAAAAACCAAAAACCTAAAAAGAAGAAATCCAATAAGAGAGACATATCATATGAACAAACTGACACTAGCAGGAATAGGGTTTCAGGAATTTTAAAACAAGATCATACTAAGGGACCAGATATAGTTCAGAGGACCCATACTGGAGTTAGGACTGGTGTAGAGACCACTACCGCTCCTCTAACATTTCCTATTCCTGAGACAAGTGACTTATTGAAAGTCCAGAGGGAGACTGAGGACCAAGATCATAACCTGTTAGTTCCATTCCTCAGGTCTCTACATCTTTTGACTGTCTACAGCAGCCAGAAACATGTTTTGAATATTTAACTGAAATTTATGGGATGGCTAGACTGGACATGGAAACTCCTGAAAAGTTAAGTAAATGGGTGGGCCACCTTTTACACATTACTGAAAAATTGGAAAATTTAAATATTATGGCCCAGATATTCAAAAGGGTTGCGCCATGCGCAACTCCAAAAATGCGCCATTCTGCGATATTCAGAAGGGCCAGTTGCGCCACCAAAAACATGCTGAGCAACAGCGCAATGGAAATGAAGGCATGTGCAACCGAAGGGGGCAGGTCCATGCATAAAGTGCGCAATGCGATATTCAACACTTGCTAATGCTCAAGAGTGGCTCAGCCGAAGTTGGCGAGTAGCGGAATTGAGCCAAAATAAAAGGCTTCAAGGAAGGGCGCAAGAACCCTAGCAGGCCGCAAACTGGGGAGAGAGACAGAGAGAGAGAGAGAGAGAGAGACAGGAGCTGGAAGGGCAGAGAGGACAGTGGGTCCAGGAGGACAGAGAGGCCAGTGGGGTGCCGGTGCAGTGGAAGCAGCAGTGGGGGCAGCGGGGTAACACAGGAACAGCAGGGGGCAGAGCCAGGAGATGGACAGTGCCAGCTTCCACATGGAAGCTGTAATGAGGGGGGTGAGACACCATGCTGCAGGGGGACATGGCCGTGGGGCCCATCGGTGGTATGACCCCAACAGGCGGTATCGTGCCTGCATCAGCTTCGAGCTGTACACAGACGTCGAGATTGTGGGCCGGTACCACCTGAACAGGGCAATACTGAGACGGCTCTGCGAGCTGTGCAGTGATGTGATGCAGGCACCCTCACGACGGAGTCACGCTCTGTCCGTGGAGACCAAGGTGACAGCCTGCATGTGCCTGCTCGCCACGGGCACCTTCCAGAGGCCAACAGGGGACACGACAGACATTACACAGTCGGCCACGTCACGCATCCTCACCCAATTCCTCAGCGCACTGCTGCCTCATGCTGCGGAGTACATCCATTTCCCCAGCACCGCGGCAGAGCGTACAACAAACATGCAGGAGTTCCACAGGGTAGCACATATGCCTGGCGTGCTAGGGGCCATAGACTGCACCCATGTGGCCATTTGCACGCCACCTGGCCCCGATGGCCAGGCATATCGGAACCGAAAGGGGTTTTCCAGTGTCAACTGCCAGGTGGTGTGTGATGCCACTGGGCGCATTATCAATGTCTGTGCCACACACTCTGGCGGAACACATGATGCCTTCATATGGCACCAGTCTGCACTGTGCCATCGATTCGAGAGTGGGGACATCCCCACGGATCATCTAGTGGGTGAGTACACATGTATGGAATGCAAACTCTGGGCAAGGGTGGGAATGACACAGGTGCCATGATAGTGGCACACAAGGATGTGGGCAATATGGACCTGACATGACACTGATCTCCACTATCTCCACACAGGTGACTGCGGATACCCACTCCGTCCCTGGCTGCTCACACCGTACCGGCGCCCCACGACCCCAGCGTAGCTATGCTTCAATGAGGCACATGCCGCAACACGTAACATCATAGAGTGGGTGTTTGGGATGCTCAAGGCATGCTTCCGATGCCTGGACACCTCCGGCGGAGCCCTACAGTACAGCCCCCAAAAGGCCTGTGGGATATTCCTGGCCTATTGCATCCTGCACAACATGGCCAAAGACCATGAGATAGCCATACAGGTCCAAGAGGGGGACAGCGATGGGGACGCCAGTGGCGCCGGTGATGTTGGTGATGAGCAGCCCCCCTAGGATGGAGGGACCCCCGACTGACCCGGCAGGCCCAGCTGCACCGGGACACCATTGCAGAAGAGCACTACGCCCAACACAGGTAAGTCAAGGGACATGTGCAGGCAACACTGTCCATGAGCAACCACAGGCACACGGGGGAACACACCGTGCATGAAGGTCAGGGGAGTTGAAGGTTCCAGGCATACCAACACACCATCAGAGAGGGGTGAGCACTCATATGGACACACACACACACCAGGTAGCGTACATGGGTAGCAGCACAGCACTGCTGAAATGACATTGCCAACACACAGCACCACCGACCACCCCCACCACCTGGACTGTCCACGTACGCGTGTCAGGACCTGGGCACCCTTGCACCTTGGTGTACAGTGCAATGCAGGCATCATCATGCACACGCACCTGTGGACAGCAGTTGGGAGAGTGTGCAGGTGGTCCGGTGTCAGGGGTGCAGGAGCAGAGCACCCAGCAGTGCACTGCCCACCATGACACACATTGCACACAGGGCAGCACCAGACAGGGCCTGCACTGGGAGACAGCTCAGTCAGGTAGCACTGTCCCACGGCCACCACGGATGCATGGGTGGCCCCGCCATGGCCCAGCAGCACTGGCAGGCTGAGCAGGGGCCACATCGGGTGGCGCTGGTGCACCACCAGGGGTCCCACTGTGCGAACGCGACCTTGCCCACACAGGGGTCTGCATCCTGCCAAACAAACTTGCACCAGGGGTGCTCGGGATGCCCACAGCAGAACCCGGCGTCGACAGGCCTGGTGTCGCATGACGCCGGGAACGGGGAGTGGAGAGTGCACTGTGTGGGGTGTGTGGTACAGGGCACCTGACAGTGTGGCCACGCGTCCACGACAGAGACCACTGCCTGGGTCAGCCTGTCAATGGCAGCGGTCACATCCGTCCGCGATAAGACCAGCTCGGCTCGGTCCCGGCACACTCCCTGCTATGCCGCTCCACGGACACAGACAGTGCCTCCACGGACCTTGCAACCCGCCCCTGCAGCTGTACCGAGTCCTGCAGCAGGCGGGTGTGCGCGCTCAATGGGTACTGTGCCCCAATGGCATCGTGACCCCAGGGTGTGGATGGTCCTGGTGCACAGCACCCCTTGAGGGTGGGTGCTGTTCACCAGGACCAGGTATGGAGCGGATCGAGGGCGGTGGACATGTGCCACTGCTTGACACTGTACCCCAGACCTGGTGTGTGACTGCTGCTGCCGCCTCCAACTGCTGAGCCCCCAGGTCCACCTGTTCCACCTCCGTGCTGACAACAGTGCCAGACACCTGCACAGCCACTGGTGCTGCCCACGTGCTGCCAGGCACAGCCTGGGACTGTGCCAGCATGCTGGTACACAGGTGTGAACCAGGAAGGCCCAGGGGCACGTGCTGTCTCGCCATGTGTCCGTCATGGGACACACACTATCACTGCCCATTGCAGGCCTGCTATCATCAATGGTGCAGGTGCATGCCACTGCCATAGGCACAGCATGCTGGCATACCTGCATGCCAGACTGCTGAGACACAGGCTGTGCACCCCCTGCACCCTTATCACTGACACCGGAGTTGTTGGCCCAGCGTGCATGCTGCTGCAGTGCCTGCAGGCTGGTGGCGGAGGTGGATGGTCCTCCTCCATGTCCAGCAGGTCTGCATCACTGTCTGGACCCACCACCACCACCGCCTCCTGAAGACTAACAGGATCTGTAACAGAAAGAGAGTACATGTGAGCATGTGAACAACAGCCCCCAACAACAACACACCATGTCATACCGTGCAGTGATGGGCTTCCACCTGTCTGGAATCCTCCGCCTGGTACGCCCAGAATGGCACTCGGCTGCATGGCCGTGACCAGTGTCTCCTCTGTAGGGGTCAGCTGCAACACCACTGGTGGGCCCCCACCAGTGCCAGCACGTGCCGCCCTGAAGGCTGCCACCTGCTCCTTCAGCCTCCTGCAGTCAGTCCCCATCTTCTTCTTGCATTCCTGCACGGAGTGCTGGTGGCTTCCGTGCAGGTTGATGGCCCAAGCTACCCCCTCCCATGCAGTTGCACGTTCCTGAGGGGTGCCCCTCCGTCCACTCAATAGTGGCTCATCCTCCAGGTAGGCCTGGAAGAGGGCCTCCATCTCTGCCGCGGTGAAGTTCGGCCTCCTCCTACGCCCACCGTCCACACCCTCAGCTTGGCTCTGGTCAGTCATGGTGATCTGTATGGGTGGAAGTGGACACCTGTCACTGTGCAGTCGACAGCATTTCCCCATGAGCATAGCTGCCGCCTCGGGGCGAAGCCCCACATTTCTCTCCGCATGGCAGATACTGATAGAAAGGGTGCCTTTGTCCCTTTCTAAGTGCCCTTTCATGCTCAGCCCCTCAGCCTTTATCATCCTCCGCCCATGAGCATTGTCCTGAGCATCACACAGCATGTAACTCACCTCTCACCTGCAGTAACCAAATCTGGCTAGCACAACCCACTGTCACATTTTTATAGCGCACACATGCAAATGAGGTGTGGCGCAACTTTAATGACATGCTAATCGCGCCACTGCGCCTTTGAATGGCTGATCGAATGATTTGCATATGTCGGTTGAATATCGCGGTGACGGCGCTTTGGCGCACACGGAAGGTCCGCTGAGCCAATGGCTTGTGCTCAGGCTGCGTTACACTGCATTCGCGATGCCCAGACAGCTACGCATGCGTCTATCGCGCTGCAGACTTGCTGAGCGCGATAGGCAATTCAGGCCATGGCCACCATTGTGCCAGTGGCGCTACAGCACTGGGCACTATATGGCGCTGTGGCACTACTGCGTGATAGTCCACTGTGGCACTGGTGCGCAGCTTGGCAGTCGCGCAGGATGCCTATACGTCCGATGGCGCTGTGCGTAGCCTTGCGTCATTGCCGTGACCTTGTGTATGTCCTCTGACCCCTGGTGCTGTTGGCATGCCATGTGTACGTCCCTATTGCGCTGTCTGGTGACAGCGCCATGTGAAGTGACGGCACTGTTCGAACAGCGCGATTGGAACCTGTGGTGGTCTATTGCGCAACAACTCCACGTGGGGTTATGGCGCAGCGGGGCGCCATATTGCCTGCTGTAAAGTTGGTGCCATGGCTAGGAGGAGGGCGGTGTCCTGGAGCCAGATTGAAGTGGTCAACCTGGTGGCCCTAGTTGAGCCACACTATGATGGCCTGTACGGTGAGTTGCCCCTCACCAGTGCCAGGACTCAGCTGTGGCAGCAAGTGGCCACTGACCTGGTGGAGGTCACTGGACGGGGCCAGTCTGCTGAGCAGTGCCGGCACCGGTACAGTGACCTCCGCCGAGGAGACCAGAACTTTGTCGCTGCTGCGGTCGCATGCCAGGCGGGGCGTAGTGCCTAGGCCAGGTGAGTGTACCATCTATGCACCTATATTCTCTGTAGGGGTGTGTGTGTGCTTGGGTGGCTGTGCATAGGTGCCGGCTCGGACATGATTGGCTGTGTCAGTGTGTGCAGCTGTGCGATGGATGGTTATGGCTGTGTGGGCAGGCACTCTCACTGGGGCAGGGGGCACTCTGCTTTTGAGTCACACTGATGTTTGTCTCAACATATGTCTCCCACAGGCCGGAATCTGAGGACGCAGGGGCGACGTGACATGGGCGTGCCTAGGCCCCGTGCCGGGGTGTTGTGCGCAGCAGCAGCAGCAGCGGCAGAGCCAGCTGCTGGAGGAGTGTGAGTATCATTACTCATGGATGCTATTGCATGCTGGGGGGCAAGACCACCAGCCATGCACAACACAACCATGCAGGAAAGGGAGGTCATAATTCCACTATACAAGACACTGGTGAGGCCCCACCTGGAGTACAGTGTACAGTTCTGGAGACCATACCCACGTATGGACATGGACTGGGTAGAGAGGTTCAGAGGAGGGCAACACGGATGGTGCATGGTTTGCATCACAAGTCCTATGAAGACAGGTTGAAGGAACTGAACATGTACTCCCTGGAGGAGAGGAGGAGAGGGGATATGATGGGGACATACAAGTATCTTACAGGGGAACAGAGTGCAGGAAAACACTATTTTTAAGCGTAAAAGATGTTCCAGGACTAGAGGGCATGGGATGAAGTTGGAGGGAAAGCGATTCAGAGGAAACATGAGAAAGAATTTCTTCACAGAATGGGTGGTGGACAAGTGGAACACCCTGCCAGAGGAAGTGGTGGGGCTGACTTGGTCACGGGATTTAAGAATGCAGGATAGCCATAAAGGAATTCTGGAGGTCAGGGTAAGGTGCAACAGACTTATAGGAAAACAGAGTGAACTTACAAGGTCAAATGGCCAGACTGGGTGGCCCATAGGCCCTTATCTGCCGACACTGTCTATGTATCCATGTATGTAGGCCGACACAGGTGACATGCATCACTGTGCAGTATCACAGCACGTCTGTGTATGCGTCACTGGTGGTCCAGGAGTGCACTGGGCACATAGCTGTGTAACTGGCATTGCACCACGTTGCCACATCACTTGCCAGCCTAGTTTGTACTGTGATTGATGTGGGCAGTGTGTGTGGGCGGTGGTGCGCATAGCTGGTGCCGCCTGTTTGTGATGGCCATGTGCATGTTCACTGTGGGTGGGTGTATGCCATCACAGGTGCGGGACATTGGGCTATATGGCTTGCAGGTTGGGTGGTGTTCAGGGTTGTGGTCAGTCATAGCCATTGACTGTGTTCCCATTTTCCTAGGCCTCATTGTGCTCCAGAGGATCGAACAGGCACTGCAGCAGCTCACCCAGGTCTCCGTGGACAACAGGACCATCCTCAGCAACATGCAGCGCCATGGGGTACTGAGGCAGCACAGCCATACACGAGAGCACCAGGCGGCAGAGGACCAGCCTCCAAGGCCTTAGGCCGATTCCTTCCCACTTCACCCATCCCTCCGCCCTGCCTTCCTCTCCAGTTCTTCATCCCTACCCTTTCCCACCCCTACCTTGTACCCTCCCTCTTGTAAATAGTTATGTTGTTGTGGATTTTGTAATTACATTTTTCTAATACATTTATATTTTGATATGATTACTGTGTTGGTCTCTGATTTGCAGCTGGCTATGGTTGCTCAGTTGCAGTGGTGTGCATGCCATCTGGGCTGGTATGGTCCTGGGTATGTATGTTGTGTGTGTGTGTGTGTGTGTGTGTGTGCATGTGTGCATGGGAGGTATCTCCAGCATGGCAGTGGCTTTCGGTTGGTCTTGCCATCTGCTGCCACCTGCTGGGTGCACAGGGTGTGTCTGGCTTGTAGGCTTCTGTATTTGCACGGGGCTGACGTGTGCTTGGTTTCCTGCAGTGCCAGTCACTGCACATGGGTGGTGTCTTGGGGTCACAGTGCAGGGTGTGCTGTGCATACAGGGGCTGATGTGCACTGTGGTTGCAAACCCCCTGTGTGTGGCACTCTCCGCCTGCCAGTGGTTGTGCTGGGGTGTCAGGGCTCTGCTATGCTTTGTTGGCTTGTCCCCATGGGCACGTGGATCATCCGTCCCACCCCCAGTGGTGCTGTGCTTGGGTGTGCAGGTGTGGTGTGGGTTCTGCAGTGTGTTCCTGTGCCCATGTGTGGCATGGCTGGCGGTAGGCCCCAGCCTGCCTCCCTGGATGTGCAGTTCCATTGCTCTGGGGGGGGGGGCTGTGCTTGCACTATGGCAGCTCTGGAATGCTCAGCTGAGCTTCTCTGGTTGCACCATAGCGCAACATTTTGGCTCAGCTTCTCCTTCCTGGTTGCGCGATGGCGCAGTATGTGCGATATTCAGACGTTGGTTGCTTGCGCAATTTGCTCTGCTCCATGTTTGAATATCGCACCTGTTGCGCATTTGCGCAACTGGTTTGTGCTTGCTCCTGCTGTTGCGCTACTTTTGAGCGCAGTTTGAATATCTGGGCCAATGTGTCCACCCAGTCCTTTTTTTCTGACTGTGTCCTGCTCTATTGTAAATCTTTTGATAGGGCAACAAGAATCTGGGACTGGGAAGGGACTATTAAATTGTATGGGTTAATATATTTGCTCCTCAAAGGGCCCCAGCACCAGTAGATGAGGTACAGCTTGGGCCCTTGAATGAAAGCAGGAAGGAGGACTTTAAGAGAAGAAGAGTTTCAGAGGTGATTCATAATTATGCTTGTACACTTTCTCAGTCTTGGGAAAATAAAACCTCATCTTTGTTTGACTGGCCGACATCAAAAGGTGAAACTGTTGGCTCCATTAAAAGAGAAATTGCCTCTTTTTTATCACGTACTCTTTGACTAGAGATAAGACGTAGTATATTAGAATAGATTTCAGTCCATAGGAGCATTTTGGGTTGTCCCCAAATAGATGTAACATTTAAAAATGCGAAATTGGCAGCCTTAGTCTTGGAATCTTCTCCGGTTTTGAATGGACTTGGGGTCCTATTGGAGGACTGCAAAATGCTAGAAACTGATCATAATAATTGTGGATTCAAAAATAATCAGACAGATCTTACAGTTAGTAATTATCATGCTATATTAGACACACAATGACAAATCCATGCAAATATGGAATGTTTAATGTCATCCAAATCTATGGAAGCTCTGATCATTCGCTCTTAGAATCTAGAAGAATTGCTGTATAAACTAGTAGATGAAGAAATTTAAAACATGTTTCCTAACCTCTGACATTCTGTGCCTTCAAGAGACCTGGTGCCAGAAAGAAATTCCTTCCATGATTCTGGGATACTCAGGGTTTTGGAATCCCAGCAATCAGGGACAAAAACTATGGTAGGGGTAAGGCAGGTATGGCAATATATATCAAAACCTCCCTAAACTATAAAATTACCCCATTAACATGTCAGTCCAAGAAAATGCTCCCTCTACTGTTAGAAGGCTTAGCTATTAAAATTATCCTTATTAATGCATACTTACCTGCACTTGTTAAATCCAACGCTGTTTCTCACAAGACTGAGTGGTCATATTTCTTAAAAGACCTTAAAGAAATGGGCAATAAATATGAAATCTACCCTTTTATTGTACTTGGAGATTTTAATGCTAGAATCCAGGAAGAAAAATCATTCAAGGAGCCTTAATAATGAGCTCCTCCTTGGATCAGATGTTAGTAATCGTATAATAAATATCACTTGAAAATCTAAAGATGAGAAATCTAATCAATAAGGTAAGATCTTGACCAAAATTATGAATGAGGTAGGTTTCATACTCCTTAATGGGCAATTACCAGGGGATCAGGAGGGAGATTACTTTTTTATGGGTTACTTAGGATCATCTACAATTAACCTAGTTTGGGCCAATATAGATGTCTTAAAACTTTTCGTAGAATTAAAGATATTGGACCAACTGGATTCTGCTCATTTTCCCTTATTATCTCGGTTACAAGTATAAGGTTTTACCAGTAACAGTGAGAACAGATTAAATACAACTGGTTTGGAAGTACTCAATTCAAGAAGAAGTAGGTGGAAGGAGAAAACAATGGTGCTTTTTTTCATAACTATTATATTCAGACCATTTGTCCTTGCTATGGGACACAATCCTTGAGATTAATGATGCTCAGGTAGCATATAATAAATGTATAGAAATTCATAATTATATCAAACCTTTTTTGCAGAACAAATAAAATTTCTAGAACATTTAATACAACTTGGTTTAGCAGAATTTGTAAAAAAGCTAAAAGCAGTTTAAATAGGCTAGTGCACTACTGTACTGCAAGAAACATCCCCTAACAGAAAACTTAAATACTCTCAATAGAGCAAGGAAAGATTACAGGAAAGTATTGGAGGAAGAGAAATGGAAATACCAACAAGTTATGTGGGAAAAATTAAGAGACACTGAGCCAGATATTCAAAACTTTGCCCCTGGGCTAAGTTAACACTGCCCAGCGGGCAAACTTAGCCCAGAGCACAAAGCAAGCTATATTCAAAAGGAATAGCCCAGGGCAAACCGCTTCTGAATATAGCATGGAAATGAGGCCGTGCAAACTGGGCTGGGAGTGCAGGGCAAACATATCCCTGGAATAAGACAGCACTGAATATAGCAACCAGGAAGTGCAAACCACAACAACAACACAGTGCACAACGACGTGAGGGCAGGTAGAGATGAACTATGTGGCCAACGTGTGTGCCAGCAAATGCATGGACCCTGTACAGCTATAGGCAGCAGCAAACATGAAAGAAAAGCGATAAAAACTGTATAATATTCCCCGAACCGTTAGCACTGCATTGCTTTAGTGTAGAGCTAAGCTGTTTGCCCAGTGCAAACACGTTTGCCTGGCACTAGGATTTGTCATATTCAAAAGAGACATGCAAATGAGTCTACATAGGCAGTCTCTGGGCAAACAGCCAAATTAACATCTCATTATTCCCTGATTTACATGCAGTTTGCCCAGCATTACTGCAGGGTCCCACAGCTTCACCTGTAGGTCAGTCTGGAATTACAGAGGCTGGCCAGGTCTGGCCACAGCTCCACCTGTAGGTCAGTCTGACAGTGCATGATGGTTGCTGCAGGCTACATGTATGCAGTACAGCATAGCATTGTGTGCCCCAGGGGACAACACAGCATAGGCACAGGCAGTGGTGGTGCATGCAACCGTCACACTGTAGGCTGTGCTACAGTGCACAGCAAACGCTACAGTAGCAAGGGGGCCGGTAGTGTGAGGGATACAGCAATGCCTATGGTATGTAGAGCAGTGATGACCACTGCACTGTACACAGTGACAGACCCAGCTTGCAGGTGATTACTGACAGTGGACAGCACTGTTTCACTGTTGTGTGCTCCATAGATGCTGCATCTGTGGCATGGGATGCTCACAGTGACATGTACATGGCCGGCTGTGTGTGCTGTGGCATCTGTACAGTTGTGCGGTATGTGGCTGGGGAGGGGCATGTAAGATCTGACAGGCACACAGGTGGTGGGGTATTCCCACTACTGGCCCATGTCCACTGCATGATATGTCCAAGCCTTGTGGCCATACCTGGGCTGTGGTGAGGTCTGGCCACCCATACACCCTCACCTCAATTGCCACCATGCCCACAGTGCTGCATGTGTATGCTGGCATCTGTTGGTCACCACAGACGTATGGTCTGCAGGTGTGTGCTGTATGGCCACACTACCATGATGACCCCTGTGGGTTGGATCACTCCTTACTGTCTGTGCTTGGCTGGGACTGGTGGCAGCTGTTGGTATCATGGTGGTGCCATCAGTGAGCAGCATGTGTCCTCCATGTCTGGCATTTTCTAAGTGTCATGATCATATGTTAGGGTCTCGCAAGCCACGCTAATCCTACGCTAATACCACGCAAAGCACCAATGTCATGCAAAGCTGTTTGCCCAGGGTTAAGACCGGCTTTTCCTGGGTGGTAATTTGTACCGTGCTAAGGGTCGCGCTATGTTGTGCTAAACACCTTAGCACAGCGCTAGTCGCTGAATATTTCATAGCACCTGTATTCATGTTCACTTTGCCCCTTGCTTATAATTATGGTTTCCCAGCGCTAATGCAGTTTGTGTGTGCTATTTGGCCTTTTGAATATGGCAGACCCGCGCTAATCCCACTCTAATCCCGTGCAAACAGTTTGCGCACCGCGCAAAGCTTTGAATATCTGGCCCACTGTCCTGAAAAAAGACGGAAAGGCCTTTTTGGTCCCTGGTTAGTCATGGCTATAATCAGTATACCAGATCTGTGGAAGCCGTTATAACTCCACAGAACTGGGAAAAACATTTTCGTGCACTTTTATTTTTCTTCAGATGAAGATTTAGATTATTTTGAGTCAGTTTATGTTCTCAGAAGACAGTGAACAGTATTTACCTAGGCCTTTCTGTATGTATAAAGAAGAAATATTGCATGCTATTAATTCAATGTGTTTAAATAAGGCCCCGGGCCCTGATCAGATTTTGTCAGATATTTATAAATCCTTCATAGATTGGTGGCTTCATATCTTTGTGATAATTTTCAATGTTTTTGTACAAAAAGGAGACTTACCCTCAAGTTGGAAAGGCAGTATTATTTTTACAATATTTAAAAAAAGGACTTTCGTCAGATCCAAGTATGTATAGACCTATTAGTCTAATTGATACTTCCCAGAAGATCTTCTCAAAAATAATCTTATTTAGGCTGCAGGCTTGGATACCTGAAAACAATTTTCTCAATGAAGTACAAAATGGATTCAGAAGTAACAGATCAACAGTCCAACATTGTTATGTCTTGTCCCACCTTATTTGGAAGTATGTCAATGTCAACAAATCCAAACTTTTTTTTTGCTGTTTCACTGACCTTAAGTCTGCATTTGACAGCATCAGTCACAAATTATTATGATGGAAACTTTAAGCATTAAATATTGATCTAGATTTATTGAATATCTTAATAAGATTACACCAAGATACATGGAACAAGTTACAGTATAACCAAGATGGGAAAGTCACCACACCTATTAAAACAAATCTGGGAGAACATCGGGTTGTCTCCTGGATCTCATTTTGTTTAATTTATACATTAATAACATAACTGAACAAACAGAACAGTCTCCAATACATTCACCAACAATATTTAATAAAAAAAAAATATTGTATAGCCTATGCAGATGACATTGTTTTTATTTCCACTTCATTTCTGGGATTACAAAGAAAAGTAGATTATTTTTCAACATTAAGTACAGAAAGTTTAAAAGGAAACCCAGATCCACTCTGAAATAAATACAGATGAAGAAGTCCCACGTAACATCATTTGGGATGCATATAGAGGAGTAATAAGAGGGGTCACAATAGTTAGCTCATTAGCCAGAAGAAAAATACAAAGGGAAAAATTAAAAGAATTGGAGAAGAATATCCTGGATGCACAACATCAACACGTCATAACCAATAATAATATTTACTTAAAAAAACTTAAGACTTAAAAATGAATATCAAGATAGTTAATGAAAAAAATTGTAAGAACTATGTTATACACAAAAGCAAAATATTATTCACAAACACATCGAAGTGGCAAATTAGTAGCCTATCAATTACAAAAAGAAAGAGCAGAAAGATTTATAACAGAAGTACAATCTGAAGACAATTTGGCACAAAAAGCAACAAATGAAAAAGATATTAATAGGAATTTTTTAAATTACTATACAAAATTATACAAGTCACATAACCCCATAATTAATAATTCAAAATTCTTAAATATACCAAAAATATCCATGGAACAACAAAGTTCAATAGAAAAACCAATTACACAAAATGAAATAGAAGAAGCAATTAAAACATTAAAGGCAGGTAAGAGGCCCGGTGGCGCAGAGGGTTAGGGCACTGGCACCTTACCTCTTGTCACACCGGTGACCCGGGTTTGGAAATGGACTCGGGCGCTGGTGGGTCGGCAGGGGTAGGAGCTGGATCAAGCATCTGAAGCATGGCACTCCTCTCCTGGGGTGAGCTGGGGAAAGGCGTTGCTCTGTAGCGGCCCTCGGTGGAGACCAGAGGAAGCACAGAGGTAGCGCAAGCTGGGGAAAGCAGGAGGAAACACAGAAACATGACGTCTCTACCCACCAGGATGATTGCCGCCCCAGGCCAAGTGCCTCCTTGGACTCCACTACGACTGACAGCAGCAGCACCCAGAACCAATGTCTAGGCTGCCAGGCCCTTTCTCCTTGGAAGAGGAGGACCCACCCAATGAAGGGTTACATTGGGGTACTCTGTGGTGGCTGCAATATGTGGTCGGGTAGCAGAGACAAGAGACGTGCAGGTCTTCAGGGGCAATTGGCCCAAGGGGGGTGAGTGGAGGGGATTAAAAAAAAAGGCAGGTAAAGCTCCAGGATTGGATGGGATTGGTAAAGATTTTTATAAAACATTCAAAGAAATTTTAGTCCCAAAGCTACATATGCTATTCAACTCTTTCACAGATAGGCTCCCTCCCTCCTTTGATGAGGCATTTATACTGGTCATCCCCCCAAAAACATAAAGATAGAAAATTATGTTCATCCTATCATCCAATATCTCTTTAAAATACAGATGACAAATTCTTTACTAAAATCCTAGCAGCATGGCTAGAAAAGGTATTACCATGTATAATTGGGGATGACCAGGCAGGCTTCATCAAGGGAAGAAAAGGAAAGTAACAATATAAGAAATGCTTTGAATATATTACCAAATAAAACACAACAGTAAGGGTATGGTGGTGTCAATGGACACCGAAAAAGGTTTTGATAAGGTGGAATGGCTTTATTTAATGGAAATATTAAAAGTGGTTACTATGGGATACAAATTAATAACTTGGATAAAAACAATATACAATATTCCTATAGCCAAGATATTAACTAATAATACTGTCTTACCATTCTTTTGATTAGAAAGAGGTACTAGGCAGGGGTGCCCTTTATCGCCCCTCCTTTTAGCTGTCATTATTGAACCTCTAGCTAATATCATTAGAGAAGAAAAGTCTATCAGTGGATTCAGATTTGGGGAACAGAAACCATTAAAGCCATCTCTTTTTGAGGATGATGTGATACTGTATTTACAAAATCCGGAAACAGAATTTCAATAAATTATACAGATAGTGCAAGAATATGGTTTACAATCTGGTTAGACTGTAAATCGGCAAAAATCAGAAGCATTATTAATAAACTCTTTAAAAAATAGGAATGGATCTAATTTCCCATTAAAATACAACCCAAATGTGTAACATATTTAGGCATTAAATTAACAGGTGACTCTAAACAGTTATTAAAACTGAATCTGAATCTGCTGATAGACAAATTATAAAAAGATCTGGAAAGCTGGAAAGGCTTACCATTAACATTACTAGGAAGAATTCAAGTTATAAAGATAAATATTTTACCTCGTCTATTATATATATATTCCAGGCACTCCCTATTAATATACCTAATTCTATTTCGATTACAATGAATAAAATAATGGATAAGTTTATTTGGACGAATCAAAAACCTAGATTAAAAAAAACAAAATATTGTATTTGAAATATGAAAATCTGGGACTGAAATTACCTAATTTAAAATATTAGAATTGGGCTGCTACATTAGAACACTTAAAGAATTCCTTAATATAAACCCTCCAGCATGGACATATTTTGAATCAGGTAGAAAGGCACCTTCTTATATAAAATATATTTTTTTCAGGAAAATAAATGACAGCGTTAGAAAATATACACAATATTTTCCTAAAAGAAACTTTTCAAAACTGGAAAATGATTATGCAACACTTAAGAATTAGGAGCTATTTGAACATACCTTCACCTCTAAAGAACAATAATTTTCACATATTATTCAAGTCACCACATATCAATAAGTGGTATCAATATGGGCCCAGACATTCAAAGGGGTTGTGCCTGGTGCAACGGAGTTGCACCGGCACAACCTCACATTGCCCAGTGGGATATTAAGAAGGCTGCCTAATGGGGCGCAATAATAATGTATGCAGTGCAGATGCAGAGGGTTCTGCCCATGCATATGAGGCACTTCCCGATATTCAGCCCGGGATGTGCAAGCACATATGCCGGTGCACTCCTGCACTGCGCTGCATGGGGGTCTCAAAGTTGAGCCTATGTAGAGTAGGAGCAAATCCCTGCCACCCACAGGTGGGCTGCTGTATTGCAGGGTGCAACACAGCCAGCCCAGCCGTGGGTGGCCACCCACCCACCCAGAACACCGTCCGCAAGCACTCACATCCCTGGTGGTCTAGTGGACCCCCCGCCCGTAGCTGTGATCACGTGGAACATGTTTCTAAAGATAGCCCTGGTGGTCTAGTGGCCCCCCCAGTCCCCGATGTCCTGATGTGTATGCAACATGACCATCCCTGGTGGTCTAGTGGTCCCCCCTCCCACCCGAGTCCCCAATTCCCCAATAAATGACAATATGACCTCCCTGGTGGTCTAGTGGACCCCCCGCCCATAGCTGTGATCATGTGGAACATGTTTCTAAAGATAGCCCTGGTGGTCTAGTGGCCCCCCCAGTCCCCGATGTCCTGATGTGTATGCAACATGACCATCCCTGGTGGTCTAGTGGTCCCCCTCCCACCGAGTCCCCAATTCCCGATAAATGACAATATACCTCCCTGGTGGTCTAGAGGACCCCCCACCCGTTGCCATGATTGTGGTAATATCTTGTATTGAAATGCCCAGGTGATCCAGTGGCACCCCACCCACAGAACCCTTTCCCCACCCTGCTCCCTCCATCGTTAGCGGGCGGCTGCATCCTGTCTGCACACTGTACGGCTGCCCGCTGAATGACAGGTACAGTATGGGCTGTAAGCCCATTGGTCCCCAGTGTGGACCAATGGGCTTGCAGGGCATACTGTACTAGACAATCTCAATCTGTGAATGGAGTCATTCACAGAGCTGGGACTGTCTAGTATAGTATGCCTTGCAAGCCCATTGGTCCACACTGGGGACCAATGGGCTTACAGTCCATATTGTACCTGTCATTCAGCAGGTGGTGCCAGGCGGTATGCAGCCACCCGTCGATGATGGGGGGGGGCAAGGTCTGTGTGGCTGGGAGGTGGGGTGCTACTGATCACCAGGGCGTTTAACACAGGATGTTACTGTGATCATGGCAACCGTGGGGGGCTTCACCACAACACCAGGGAGGTCATATTGTCATTTATTGGGGAATCAGGGACTCGGGTGGGAAGGGGGACCACTAGATCACCAGGGCTGGTCATGTTGCATACTCATCGGGGAATTGGGGACTGGGGTTGGCCACTAGACTACCAGGGCTATCTTTAAATACATATACCGTGTGATTGTGGCTACAGGGTGGGGGATGCCCCAGCATTCCCACAACACATGTCATACTTTGCAGGATGCCAGGCGCAAGTCGCCGGCCGACCCTGCGCAAGGCATGCAAATTGGGCCATAATGACATGCAAATGGCCCCATTTGCACCTTGCATATATTATGGCCTCATTTGCATGGCCCCTGCTGAATATCGCAGGTGATGCACCTAGCACAACTGCACTTGTGCTGGCGCATCCCCGTGCTTCCTATCAGTGGTTTGCGCCTGCACAGTGTCACTGCCCCATGTGCAGTTTGTGCACTGCCTGCACCATATTCAATGGTGCTGCACCAATATCACCTGGACCCAGCCCCGGCGCATCACAGTTGCGCTGTGCCCAGGCTTGCGCCACTGCCTGGTGCAGTCTGAATATCCCAGCCTTGGTGTATATGGTATAGGTGATTTTTTTGAAAACAGAGAAATTAAATCTTTCTTACAACTTCAAATTCAATTTGGAGTGCTGAAGAATATGTTTTTCTCATACTTACAAATTTGTTCATTAATTAATAGTCTCATCAAGGAAAATACATTTAGTTTTGAAACTAATATAATCTTCTACACCATCATTGGAAATAGAGGCAGAGCTAAGTTAATGAGTGATATCTATACAATTATGCTGGAACAGCAAACAAAGGATACATTGGGGCTCAGAAAGAAATGGGAAAAAGATTTACAGCCATCTCAGAAACTAAATATAATTTTATTTGTAGAAACTGGAGTAAGGCTATCAATAATTGTATAACTCAAATCCAATATCATATTTTGCACAGAATCTACTATTCACCATACTAGTAAACAAATCTAATAATTCAGTCACTCCATACTGTAATAGAGGCTGTGGCAAAGTTGCTGATGCAACTCATGTCTTGGTGCTTTGCTCCAAAATAAGGACATTTTGAAACCAAGTACTGGCATCAATTAGGGAAGTTCTGGGAATTAAATTATTATTTGAACCAGAGCTTTGTATGTTGAATACTTCAACAAAACAGCAACAACTATTGGAAGAGTGAAATACATTCACACACATAGCTTGGATGAATGCAGAAAATATGTATTACAAGATTATGGAAAAGTGAGCAAACTCCTGAGCTGACTGTATGGAAAAATCTAATGCTAGAAACAATGAGATATGAAAAAATGCATTATACATGCATTAACAGTTTGCATAAATAGGATCAAATTTGGGGGATTTATATAAATCAATATCACTTAATAAATTCCGATGTAAGCTGGACGGATAGGAATATGAAAAAACTGAGATTATTTTAAATATTCCCTGATATATGAAATATGAACAAACAAACATGTTCTCCTCTGTATAGTAATTTTTCCTTTCTGTCTGGGAGTGGAGAATTTATTTACATAGTTATTGAACCATAAGATGTTTGTATAATTACTCTGTTTTTCTTTTTTCTTCCTGTTTTTTTAAGAGAACTAATAAAGATATGTTTTTTTAAATAATATTGTTATCAAAGATGTTTATTTGCATTTATTGCAATTTGAAGAAAAAAAAGTACAGAATGCAAGTTAACCATTAATATAAATAAAACAAAAATTGTTGTTTTTGGAAAAAGGAAAAGTAGGACCCCAACTTTATTCATTAATAAATAAAAGATAGGTACTGAGAAATACTACTATTATCTTGGAGTGAGATTTTCTGAAAATTTTACTTGGAAAAGTCATATTCAGCTGATGGATACCAAATTCCAAATGGCCTTTAATGCCTTCAAAAGATTTAGGGGCCCCATATTCAGAGCTGGCTGGATGTGTGCACAAAACTACACACTGCACAAAACAAATTTGCCGTCTGGCTTTGGCGCCATATTCAAACAGATTGCGTGAACTGAACAGAGCACCCAATATGTTTGAATATTGGACTCTGGATGTGTGGGGCACAGCAGGGGGTCGCTAAGTGCCATGCAGTGCATCCAGGGTGTGGGGCTGAGGACTGCCCATAGGGGAATGCAAGGCACATACTTGTATGAACCGCAGCCCCATAGGCGATGTTCAGCATGCCCATTATGGGCTCATTTGCACAGATGCACCTGGCAGAATGTGTTGAGATCGCACCCCCAACCTGATCTCAATAAAAATAAAGAAATCTCCCCAATTGCAATGGTAGTCTAGTGGTTCCCCCCTTCCCAGTCCTGATGCATAATAAAATACAATTGTTCCTGGTCCTCATATCCTGGTAGTCTAGTGGTTCCCCCTCCAGCCCGAACACAGTTATCATACAAATACAACTGATCCCTTCCTGTTAGTCTAGTGTCCCCCCAGCCCTGATTCATAATAAAATACAATTGTGCCCAGTCTTCATATCCCTGGTAGTCTAGTGTCCCCCCTCCCCAGCCCTGAACACAGTGATAAAAAAAAATAACCCAATCCCTATTCCCTGGTAGTCAAGTGGCCTCCTATCCCCCACCCTATTAGTATTAGCCAGTGACCCACTACACTGCTCCCTCCCAACACAACCTGAGTCAGCGACTGGCATAACCCAACTCACACCACACTGGCCAGCCACCAATTGAACTGCACAGGAGTGCTCTACAGTATATAGTACATACCCATTGGTTGACTGGTTAATCAATGGGCGTGTACTATATACTGTACAGTGTTCCTGTACAGTTCGGTTTGTGGCTGGTTGGTGTGAGGTGATCTGTGCCAGTCACCGGCTCTGGTCAGGTTGGGGGTAGTGGGATGGTGGTTCACTGGCTAACGGGTAGGGGCCACTTGACTACCAGGGAATGGGGATTGGGTTATTTTTTTTTGAGCATTGTAATTGGGCTGGGAGGGGACAATAGACTACAAAGGAAAGGGATTAGGTTGTATTTATATGATCACTGTGAGCGGGCGGGGAGGGAGACTGCATACCTGACCCTAGACTGTGTGCGGGGCACCAACCTGCCCCGTGCATAGTTAAAGTAGCGTTTCAAAAGCGTAGCTATGCACTAGCATAGCTGGCCATAGTTATGCTTCAGGGGGGTCTCAATATTGTGATGTGTGGCTTATGCATGGGGGACCTCCATTTGCATAAGTACATCACAATATTGTGCGCGGTGGTGCTTTTGGGGGTGCAGGGTGCATCGGTGGCCTTTGAATATGGCCACGCTCCGAGAGGCCGTTCAAGTCCAGAGTTGCACGGCACATCCAGGGATGCGCCATGCATCTCATCTGAATATATGGCCCTTAATGCCCGGCTGGGAAAAGGCTCAATAAGTGGTATACTACGAGTCATAAATGTAAAAATCAAATGTAGCACATTCTATGCAGCTGAAGTACAGTCTTCTACTAATATAAAACATCTTAAAGTTTTACTTAATAAAATTTACTGCTACATAATAGCAGTACCTCAGTTTGTACCAGTAGTGGTTCTAAGACTTAAATCAGGCCAATTCTCGATTCATACAAATACTGTATTATAGAGGAAAAAAAATAGTTTTTTTGCTAACACTTTTCTTCCTGCCTGAATAACATCTTCCCAGACAGTGCCTGGAAGAAGAAATTTAATTTTCTAGATGGGTTTTGTGTTATTAAAAATATTAAGGAGACTCTCTTCCCACTGGGACATGGTCCTGTGTTGCATACAATTTATCATAAGCCTATTTTTAAGACTACCTTCCAGATTAAAAACTGGATCAGGACTACAGCTATGAAGCAGCATCTTTTATGAATCTCCACCCTCAAACATTTTCGTTGGTATAAACAATTTAAATCTGAACACTGCCTGGAACCTTATCTGACTATTTTATCAGATCCAAATACAAGGAGAATCGTAATTAGGTTCAGTATGGAATTGTATAACTCTAACTATATTTTCTTTAAACAAAAATGACTAGGGGTACTAGACCCTCATTGTAAATGTGGTATGAAACTGGAGGATGGTCTCAGACATATTACATCAATTCGTCCATTGTAGGCTAACAAGAGAAAGATTTGGTTGGGTCTGTTACTTGCAGAACTTAGTCTCCCTCTGGATCAAGTAATGATATAGAAACACAGAAGTTGACAGCAGATAAGGACCGTAAGGCCCATCCAGTCTGCCCATTTCTTTTTCTACCTTATAAATGTGCCATCGGCCTTTGCTCTGTCAGTGGCCTATCTATTCATACTCATCTGTATTGCTCCCTTATGCCTATCCCATGCCTGTTTGAAGCCCTGCACTGTATTCATAGCCACCACTTCCTGAGGTAGGCCGTTCCATGCATCCACCACCCTTTCTGTGAAAAAGAATTTCCTCACATTCCCCCTTAATCGGCCTCCCTCTAGTCTCATGCTGTGTCCTCTTGTCCTGCTATTTTTCTTATATTTAAACATGTTAGACTCTTTTACCTTGTTAATGCCCTTAAGGTGTTTGAATGTTTGATCATATCACCTCTCTCCTCTTTGCTCCAGGGTATACATTGAGCTCCGTTAATCTGTCCTCATATGTCTTCTGATGCAGTCCCTGTACCATTTGGTTGCCCTTCTCTGGACTGCCTCAATTTGGTTAATGTCCTTGTGAAGGTGTGGCCACCAGTACTGCACGAGTACTCCAGATGGGAGCCTAACCAGTGTCTTGTAAAGAGGGATTATTACCTCCTCTTACGACTTGTTATACCCCTACTAATACACCCTAACATCCCCCTAGGCTTACCTACTGCTTTAGAGGTCTGCTTGGATGATTTCAGGTCATCGGTGATAATGATGCCCAAGTCTTTTTCTTCCTTTGTGACTGACAGCAACTCCCCTTCCAGCCTATAGGTGGCTTCAGGGTTTCTCTTCCCTATGTGCATGATCTTGCACTTCTTTGCATTAAATCCCAGTTGCCACTCTTCTGACCATTTTGCTAGTTTATCCAGATCTCGTATCATTCTGCCAACCCCATCTGGATCATCTACTCTGTTGCAGATCTTGGTGTCATCTGCAAACAGACAAGTCTTACCCTCTAGTCCATCTGCAATGCCACTAATGAAGACATTGAAGAGGACTGGCTCCAGGACTGATCCCTGAGGTACCCCGCTTGTGACTTGCATCTCTTCTGACTGTATACCATTTACCATCACTCTGTTTTCTGCCCGTCACCCAGTTTGCCACCCAGTTGACCAACTTCTGACCCACCCCGCACCTACCCAGCTTATTTATCAATCTTCTATGTGGAACAGTGTCGAAAGCTTTGCTGAAGTCAAGGTAGGCGACATCAACTGCTCCCCCTTGGTCCACCACTCTGGTTACCCAGTCAAATAAATCTATGAGATTAGTTTGACAGGACCTTCCTTTTGTAAACCCATGCTGTCTTGGATCCTGTGCCCCTATGGATTCCAGGTGTTGCACTATCCTTTCCTTAAGGAGTGCCTCCATAATCTTGCCCACTACTGAGGTAAGACTGACTGGTCTGTAGTTCTCTGCCTCCTCCGTACTACCACTCTTGTGGAGCGGGATCACATGAGCCCTTCTCCAGTCTTCTGGGACCTCTCCTGTGCTCAGAGACTCACTAAACAGTTCTGCTAATGGCTCTGCTAGTTCCACCCTTAGCTCCTTAAGTAGCCTGGGATGTACTGTATGCCATCAGGTCCCATTGCTTTGTCCACCCTGAGCTTATACCAAGGATAAGTTAATACTGGATAGGTTACTGTAATGTTTATGAACTATAAAACTGAGATCTAATTCAGATGGAACTTTTGAAATATTGTTACCGTTCTATTTAATAAACTGTGTTAGGAGGATGGATATCCCTATTCTAAACCTTGCTGGTTATTTATAAGAAGACACTATTGTATAGCAGCATATGGCTTATGGGTGAAACACATTATTACATGGCATTTTTAAATGTTATCTGTTAAATTTCTGTTTTAAACTGTTGTGAAAAGACTTATAAAGGCCTATGGCTGATCAATAAAATGAATGAAGTAAATGGTGGCTAGCTGGTTAGTCTATGAGAAGGTCAGTGAGGGGCGCTGCAGGGTCAGGGATTGGAAGGACAGAAACAAAGAATGCAAACAAAAACTGCCGTAAACTGTGACATTTTGTTGCAGATGTTTTTTTTGAAGATTGCAATGGCAGACTGACTCAGACAGATGCAGACACAGGCGGATCATACAGTTCCATCAGCATCTGACCTCTTTGAAAATCCGGGCCATACTCTACTGTGGGTGACAGAGTGGCACAGCCTAAGTTTGGAGAAGCTTTTAGGACTGAGGGGGGCTCCAGGCCTAAAATGCAGAGGGGGTTCAGTTCATCATAAAAAGTTATTATTGGTCCAGAACATGGGGCAGGATGGAATAATTCAATGAAAAGTAGAATTTTAGAGGTACTTCAGCCTGTTCCCCATGCCCCATCCTTGGAGCACCTATATACTCAGCCAGACTGCCTTCAGTAAAGCATTTACCCAGCTCTCAGGCAGGGTCAGAAGGGAGTTGATGTGGAAATGCTCACATGGGAGTCACAGGGTGGGACACAGTCTGAGAAAGAAATAAAAGAAAGTTAAATGAGGCTAGCCTGGGCTGGGCCAGTGGCACAGAGAGCTGAGTGCACTGGATGCCTTACCTCAGCCCACACCGGTGACCCATCTCAGGAATGGATGAGGGTCACTCGGGGGCTGGTCAAGAAAAGGAGGACTGAGTGACCCCAGGACAGCTCTCCTCCTTTGGGGGGAGGGGAATTCTGCATCTCATCGCACTATTGTCCCCTAGCTAAGGCTGGGTGATGTGACAAGGTGAGCGCCATGGGAAGGGGACCCAACATGGACACCATTAACATGCAGCATGCATGACACACCTCATTACATGTGACTCACCGCAGGGAAAACCAGAAAAACAAAAAGATCCACAACCACAAGATAATTTCCCAACCACCACAGCCACCTCACCACCTACAGGACTTTGGGGATCTGGATTGTACTTCAGGGGTAGGGAGGATGGCCTCCCTCCTCTGACCCTGCCAAAAGGGGAATATCCATGGGGGGACCCCATAGGTAAGTCCTTGAGACAGTGGGGGGTTGACAAGGGAGGAAGGAGGTGGCAATGAATGAGGGCAAAAAGCTTGATGAAAAAAAGTGAGGCCAGCTCTATCAATACAGATTGCTTGCAGATGGATGAACTGAGACGAAGAAATTCCTTAAGAAGAAGAAAGGGAGAAGTGAGTCAATGTCTGAAACAAACCAATGTACTGTAAAACCATCAGGACTCGCCTCAGGGCTTCCAACCAGACAGCAGTGAAATTTACTGAACTTGTGGTCAGTTGAGGACAGACAGCTACATTTAATAGAGAATTTCTTTTTTAAATAGGCTATGAAGATGTGTTTTAAACCATGGAAAGAAAAACTTAAAATTAAAATAATGCATTTCCTGGTAAAACTGTAATAACTGAAGATAATGTCTGTATAAGTGTATAGTATGTTAATGTGTATAACTGCTCTTTAAAGGGTGACAAGAAAGTTATTAGAAGGCACAGTAAATAGCTTGTATTTGTGTGTGTGTGTGTGTGTGGGGAGTTTAGGTGAGAACTGAGAAAACATTTTTCACTCAACAAACAGCGGGTATCTGGAATAACTGACAGAAAAAATGTTTCAGGCTGGAACACTGAACTCTTTTCACACACTAGCAATAACAAATACACAAGGGAGGGGAATCTAAGATATTATAATTTAGTAGTACAGGTCAGTGTTGATATACTGCAACCCACACACAACAGAAGTATGGCCCAGTCTAAAAGATAACACTACCGGGAGGGCTCAGGCTGCAAACCACCTCAAAAGTACAAAAGGTTGAATGGAAATTGGTGGTGATTTTGATGTAATTTGTGACAATAACAGTTCTTATATAATATACGAGTGACTGGGTCACTTGTCTCCATTCCTGTTTTTCACTTTTGATATACTACCTGCCCTTCCTCTATGTTTGAGTCCTATCTTCATATTTTGCTCCAGACAGTAGCACATGTATGTATTTGAGTAACGTGCCTCACCTGTCTACTTGATTTCATTTCATCTAGTCTTTCTGAGATCTGTGAGTTGACATGCTTACTCTTGTATAGCTTTAGCCATCCATCACAGTGGGAAAGAAGTGTGCATTTACATGTAAGCAATAACACATGATAGGGTGTTGGTTAGTGTGTGCTAAATGCATGCCTAGGAGCTTAGTGAGGCACTAGAAGTACATTTAATACACACTAACCAACACCCCAAAGTGGGTTATTGTGTTTGTAAAATGGGTACATGCTGAGAAATCTTTGAACAGTTTAAAATGGTGTAACAAATTCATACAAAATGCACATTTTGTGCTAAATAATCCCTCTACTCCAGAGTTGTCAGTAGGGGTGCTAGTAAGCACTGTTATGAGTGACTGCGTAGGCTGCTGACAAGACCAATATTTTCTTATTGTTTTACTGGCAGCACACTACCATCTGCATTAGCGGCTTTTATAAAAATACCATCCGACTCACTGCAACTGCAGGTCAGCAGGTTGGGAGGGAGTGTGATAGAGCCCAGTCGGCTCCTATAGTGAATTCTGCAGTCAGGAGGGAGAGTGATTGGGTTGGGAGGGAAAGCAATTAAAAAAAAACAAAAAACCTTTTGCTATCTAAATTGTTGTTTTTGTGTTTCCAAAGTGAGCATCTGGCTCAGAAATAACATGGTGACTGTTCACATGTTCAGGAGGTAAGAGTGACCACCAGGCAGTGTGACTGCATCTGGACATCGGTAGGGAGAAAAATGACACCAAAACCAGAGTATTGGATTTTAGGAAGGCAGACTGCAAGAAGATGGGAGACATTCTAAGCGGGCACCTTGCTGATAGTAAAGAAGAGATAGTGGACGAGGTATATCAGAAATGGTCCTTAATCAATAAGGGTGGGGATGGGGGCTGGTGGTAGCTACTAACGGGTGTGCAAAACTGAAAAGTAAAAAGTCCAAGGTGAAAAAGCCCAGCTGGCTTGATAGGCAGGTGACTTGGGCAGCAAGGGACA
Organism: Neoceratodus forsteri; assembly: GCA_016271365.2. Lineage (NCBI taxonomy): Eukaryota > Metazoa > Chordata > Ceratodontiformes > Ceratodontidae > Neoceratodus > Neoceratodus forsteri. The sequence goes on from JADMNL010000022.1 coordinate 497,442,139, forward strand.
AAAGACTGGCTTTCAGGAAATTCAAAAGGACACAGAAGGAAGACGGAGTACAGTGTTAAAGCTAGGGTGGCGGACAGGGCAGTCCGACTGACCAAGGCCTGAAAGGAGCTGCAATTGGCACAGGGGGTTAAAAAGGGGGAGAAAACTTTCTTCCAATATATCAGGGAGAAAAGGAATACGAAAGATCAGATTGTCAAGTTAAGAAAGGAGGGAGGATGGATGAAAGGTGGTGAAGAGAAGGCAGAAGTACTAAACAAGCCTTTTTGCTGTCTTCACCAGGGAGAAGGATGGTCCCATGCCTTAAGGGAAGAAAGTGGTGGGCAATGGGGTATGAAATGACACTGACAGGGATATTGGTGAGGACAGGGTAAGAAAGGGTTTGAGGGCACTGAAACTGGACAAGTCATGGATGGGATACATCCAAGGATGCTGAGGGAATTGGCAGATGTCTTAGTGGGTCCCTTGATTGACCTGTTTAATAACTCACTGGTGTCAGAGGAGGTATCCTTAGACTGGAGAACAGTGCACATAGTGCCTCTCTGCAGAAGTGGGCTGAAGGATGTTTGTGGCAATTACAGACCAGTCAGTCTGACTTTGATAATAAGAAAGGTTATGGAGACCATACTGCTTTCTTAAGGATAATGGGCTCCAGGATGAGAGGCAGCATGGGTTTGTGGTGGGGTGATCCTGCCAAACAAACCTGATTGATTTCTTCGACTGGGCAACCAAAACAGGGGATAAGGTCAGACTATGAATATCCTATATCTGGATTTCAGTAAGGCCTTTAACTCTGTTCCCCACAGGAGATTAATCAGGAAGCTGGAGGATCTGGGGGTAGGAGTAAAGCTAATGATGTGGGTAAACAAATGGTTGCAGGACAGGAGTCAGAGGGTAGTGGTTGGGGGGAGTTCTCAGGGACTAGAGCAGTCACTAGTGGGATCCCTCCCATAGGGTTTGGTGCTTGGTCTGGTGCTGTCCAATATATTTCATAGTTATATATATTTCAGTACAGAGACCCCCTGACACGGGTGCTGTCCTTCCAGTGCTGCAGCAATTTCACCAGCTTGCTGCTACCATCCTCACCCTGTCCAACTATCACGCTGCCAGCATAGCAAGGTCAGAGACCCCCTGACAAGGGTGCTGTCCTTCCAGAGCTGCAGCAATTTCACCAGCTTGCTGCTGGCAGCCTCACCCTGTCCAACTATCACCGCTGCCAGCATAGCAAGGTCAGAGACCCCCAGACAAGGGTGCTGTCCTTCCAGAGCTGCAGCAATTTCACCAGCTTACTGCTGCCAGCCTCACCCTGTCCAACTATTATGCTGCCAGCATAGCAAGGTCAGAGACCCCCGACAAGGGTGCTGTCCTTCCAGAGCTGCAGCAATTTCACCAGCTTACTGCTGGCAGCCTCACCCTGTCCAACTATCACCGCTGCCAGCATAGCAAGGTCAGAGACCCTCTGACAAGGTGCTGTCCTTCCAGAGCTGCAGCAATTTCACCAGCTTACTGCTGCCACCCTCACCCAGTCCAACTATCACCACTGCCAGCAAAGCAAGGTACAATCTTCCTACAAGCCTTTGAGATTTGAGTTGGGCACTTGCAAGACTTCTCCAGGACTACCTGTCCTCTGTCTATGTTTTATCTCTTCTCTGTGCATGCTTTTCTGGACTTTTCATTTTTATTATTTTTTTTATGTTGGTGCCATCATTATTAATGTAAAATTGTGTTCTAAACTGCTTAGCTGATTGAACTGTGCTTAGTTAATTTTACTGTTGTGCTTAGTTGGTTACTGCAACTAATTAATTTGTTTAATGTGCCAAGCTAATAATTAACAATTTAAATCCTTCTCTTTTCATTCTTTCACTTTCTCTAATAACCCCCCCCCCCCCGAACCTGGCACTGTCCAGCAATATACCCTGCTTGTCTGTGCATTGCCGTTCTTTGTTAATTCTCAGAAATGAATTATTTACCTTTTTAATTTAGCTCTCCTGTTCTCTCACTCTCTCTGAACTCCCCTTCAGACCTGACATTGCCTTACCCACACCCCACCCTGTCTTCTTATGATTGTACTCTTCCTTTGGTGTTAATTCCTGCCCTCTGACCAAACTGTTTTTTTACTGCCTCCTCTTGCACCCTGCTGAGCCTCTTGACTTCTTCACTGGCTAATAACCCCCCCCCATCTTTGATATATCTATTGCTGAACCTCACTTTTCCCCTACAGTTCAGAGACCCCCTGGCATGGGTGCTGTCCTTGCAGCGCTGCAGCAGTTTCACCAGCTTACTGCTGCCACCCTCGCCCTGTCCAATTATTTTCCCATTAGCAAGTTATATTGTACTGCCACTAGAGGGACACATCTTTATCTAAAGGGATCTCTGCCTGTTCTTATAGATACCTTCCTAAACTACAGCTACCCCCTCCATCTGATCAGCCCCACTCTGTGCTCCCTGCTTACATATTCCTCCTGTTCATAAATCAATTGTTCGCCAATTTTCACTGCCTTTTTGAATAATGCATCCCCTACTCTCCTCTCTCACCATTATTCTGCTCATATACCTCTCCTTACCACCACCACTTGCTCATCACTCATCTATTCCTAATAGCGCTCCCAGCCCCATCAGCTACTATCTCTAATCCCCTGCCCACATCCATGCTATCACTCCCTCCCACCCATTTGAAATATGGTCTCACTCTACCACTATTCCTCATGCAGCTTTGATAATGGTGTCCACTTTCACTGCCGTTCTCCACCTTCTTCTTCTTCCTCACTCATCCACTCCCTTCTTCTCAAATCTACTGACTTCCTCGCCAGCCCCTTCAAAATCCCTTAAGCTTCATTTTCTCATACTCATCCTTCTCTTGCTCTCTGCTGGGGATATCTACCCCAACCCAGACCCTATTGCCCCTTGCTCCTCTGGCGCTTCCTCTACTACCTCCCCCCACTCTCTTCTCTCAGCCCTCCCAAAGGCCTTAAAGATTCTACATCTTAACACCCGCAGCTTGTTGCAAAAAATAGACCAGATTCAGACCATGGTGTGCACTCTAAAACCAGACATTATAGTCTTCTCAGAAACTTGGCTAAAAAGCACTATCCCTGACCACTCGGTCTCCATTCCTGGCTACTCACTACTAAGGCAAGACCATGCTGGCAGGGGTGTTGGTGTGATCATTTATGCCCTAGCCTCCATCCAGTATTCTATCATCTACTCATCCTCCAATCTTGAGACCCATGATGCCCTAGCTATCCATGTGACCCTCCCCTTCACTCTTCCAATCTTCATAGCTGGCATTTACTGCTTCCCAAATGTCCATCCTTCAGTCGAGCTAGACCTCCTAACCTCCATCACTTTCCTTGCTTGCTCTGAGGAATTATTCATCCTAGGCAACTTCTATATAAATTGGTTGTCACCTAAAACTACAAAAATTAAAAATGAAATTGAAGCCCTAAACCTCTCCCAACTGATATCCAAACAAACCCGCCCAAACCACAAGACACAACAATACTCCCTACTCGACTGGGCCCTTACCTCCCACCCCCATTGTGTTCTCACCTCTGGTGTCCTCCCGGATGCTCTCAGTGACCATAACCCAATATTCATAGTTAGGAAAGTCGACAGAACTAAATCACCACACAAAATCATACAACAATGCTCTTTCAAGTCTTTTGAAATTGAACCTCTCCTGAGTAGCCTTGCCAATTCTGATTGGTCCACCCAATCTCCTTCCCCTCGGTTGATAAGGCCCTTGCCTACTTCAAAGAAATCTTTCTTGTAAACTGGAATGCCTTTGCACCACTAAAACAAACCACAGTCAGAGGTAACCACTTACCCTGGATAATCCCTGAACTTCTGGCCTGTCTCAGGCTAGAGATCGGTCCTGGAAGCATCATAAAGTCACCCAACATACTAGTGACCTCACAAACTACTGCATGCTCTGAAACGCTTACACTACAGCTACAAGGTTAACCAAATCCGAATATTTCAAATCTGCCTTCATCAGCAACATAAATTCCCCTTCTACGTTCTGGAACGTGGTCAACTCCCTATTTACCCCATCATCTCACCGCCCCCAGGTACTTAAAGTAAATAGCTCACTAGTATCTGACCCACTGGCCATAGCAGTGGTATTTAACTCCTACTATACCTCCTGCACCACTGAGCTACTGAAATCCCTCCCTTCCTACCCATCACCCTTTCTACCCTCTACTGGTGTGCCCCCTCCACCACCCACCCTCCCACCTCCCCTTCTCTTTTACTACTGTAACCCCAAATGATACCCTAAGTGTCCTCCTCACCATCAACCCCTCTAAAAGTACCTTCCCCGATGGCCTCGACCCAAAACTCCTCTTCCTCTCCACTCCAGCCATTGCCTATCCCCTCTCATTAATCCCAAATCTCTCATTCTCTACTGCCTCGGTCCCCTCTTCATGGATACATGCAGTGGTCCTCCCTCTACCCAAAGGGGAGTGACCCCTCACCCCCTGGCAACTATCGCTCCAGTTCTCTTCTACCTACCCTTGCCAGGTTTCAAGAACACATTGTTCTCTCCCAAGTCACCTCTTTTCTATCTGACACCTCCTTTTTCACCCCTTTTCAGTCTGGTTTCGGGAAAAAACACTCAACCACCACCTCTGTCTTATGGCTCACAGACTCCATCCTAACCAGGATGGACAATGGCCAAATCACCTCTGCCATTTTTGTCGACCTTGCCAATGCCTTTGACACTGTCTCTCACTCCCTTCTCCTTGACTCACTCCTAGCAGCTGGCCTGTCTCCCTCTGCCACAAACTGGTTCAAAGCCTTCCTTATTGGTAGAACCCAATCAGTTAAGATCATGGATGACACTTCACCTCCCCTCCCAATTAGCACTGGCATCCCCCAGGGCTCTGTATTAGGGCTCCTCCTATTCTCATCTTCTTAAATGACCTTCCCTCTTTTTGCTCCCCCTCTACCACTATACATATGTACTGTATGAAGATGATACAATCCTGTATGCATCTGGCTCCTGTCCTGCTGAGGTTAGAACCAGCTTACAGTGAGACTTTGACAAGGTTCAACTCTGGTTTGCTAACCATCAACTTTTCCTCAATGCCAAGAAGACTGTCTCCAGGACCTTTAGCACAAGGCAGAGAATCTCTAGGCTTCCCTCCCTACCTACTTTCCAAATCATTGATGGGACTTTACTTGAGGACACATCCTTCTTCAGATACTTAGGTGTTTGGTTGGACCAACAGCTAAACTTCTCTGGACATATTGATGCCATCCAGAAAAAACTGCACCCCAAGTTTGGTGCCCTGTTCAGGAACCGTAGTTGCATCCCTCCTACGGCTAGGCGTGAACTTGTTCAGAAGACGATACTGCCAATTTTTGACTACTGTGATGTAGTCTATGGTGCTGCCCTAAGTCTTTCCTGGCCAGACTGGAGACCCGCTCAATTCCTTCTGCCACTTTGCCTTGGACCCCTCCTGCATCTGCCTACCGCGATCTTAATTGTACCTCTATCCTTTCCTCTTACAAACAGATGACTCTCCCATTGTGCTAAAAACACCTCCAAGCACTGGTTAGGAGAGCTCCCTTCCTACCTAACCTTCTCCTTTATAACAACCCCCCCCATCCTCCCATTCCCTTAGATCAACTGACTCCTGAACTCTGGTAGTCCCCTGCAGATCCACCCTAATTGGCCAATCCACTTACTCTCACCACCTCCCAAAAATTTGGAATTCACTCCCCCTCAAATCCGGCACTCATCCTCTGCCTACTCCATCAGCTCTGCCCTCAAAAATGACCTTGTGTCTAGCTGTTCCTGCCATGTCCCTCCCTAATTCCCTTCTATAAACCATACCACTCTACTGTCACCTTCATTTTACCCTATGCACCCTCACCCCCCAAATTTCTAGTTTACCCCTTACCCCAAATTGCTCCCTTACTGCACTCCCCTGATCTCACAGAGAATATAAGGCACACCAAATGCTCTATGGTCCCTCTCCTACCCCTGGAGCTTGTATCACTCATCTACCCCTCCCCCTATATCCCTCCCCCTCATCCCTCTCCCTCTTTTCACCCTTTTCTTTAACGTAAGCACTTGTTTACTTACTAAGCCGGCACTTATTATTGTACACTTTTTCTACATATTATGCACAACTCTGTTTTAATGCTGTTTGTAACACCTGCCTTGACACTGTATGTTAATGTTGATCTTGTAACTTGAATGTAACTTGAACATGACTCTTCCCCTCCCCCACCTTACCCCTTCCTCTCCTTTCCTCCTCTCACTGCCCCCTTTCTTTTCTTTTATGTAAGCACTTGTTTACTAATTGACCTGCACTTATTACTGACCACTCTTTCTACATATTATGCACAACACTGTTGTACCACTACTTGTAACACCTGCCTTAGAACTGTATGCTAATGTTGATCTTGTAACTTGAATGTTTAATGTTTCACTCCTATTGTACCCCTTTCCCCCAAGGTCGCACCGGGAGACGAGTGACTTGTCACTCAGTGTGCCATCCTGGTGAAACATTTCAATAAATAAATAAAAAACATTTATTAGCAACACAGTAAATAGAGTAAAGGGTAAGATTTGCCTGTTTGCAGATGGTACCAAACTCTGTGGGAGGGCCATTGGCATGCTGGGGTGCACAGGCAGGGGTATTAGCAGCAGAAGGAGGGAGGTAATGATGCCATTATATAAAACCATTGTCAGGCCTCAAATGGAGTACTGTGTGCAGTTCTGGAGGCTGCACCTTTGTAAGGACATTAACAGGTTGGAGATAGTCCAAAGAAGCGTGACTAAGATGGTGCAGGGCTTGCAACACAAGACTTATGAGGAGAGAATTAAGAGACCTCAATATGTACTCGCTGGAAGAGAGGAGGGAAAGAGGGGACATGACATTCAAGTACCTCAAGGATATAAACAAGGTGCAGGGTGGAGATATTTTCCAATCCAGGAGGAGCACAAGAATGGGGTGCATGACATGAAATTGGAAGGTGGGAGGTTAAGAGAGAATGTGAGAAAGTTCTTCACAGAGAGGGTGGTGGACGCATGGAATGGTCTGCCTCAGGAGGTGGTGGGAGCGAGCACTGTGCATGGATTTAAGCATGCTTGGGACAGGCATAGGGGAACCATAGAGGTACAGCAGCAGATGTGTCAGAAGCAGTAACCCAGTACAAGGGCTTACGGGTAGACTAGATGGGCCAGGCAGTCCTTATCTCCCAACAATTTCTATGTTTTTATGTAATACAGGATCTCAAGGAAGATCTAGCCAGGCTTCAGAGGTGGTTGGGTATTTGGCAACTAAGGTTCAATGCCATGAAGTACAAAATAATGCACTTGGGGTTAAGAACCTAAAGACCGAATATTGTCTAAGTGATATACAGGTTAAGAGGAGAAAGATTTGGGGGTGATCATCTCAAGTGACCTAAAGCAATCCATACATTGCAGGAAGGCAGCAGCCAAAGCAAATAGAATGTTGGGCTGTATAGCCAGAGGAATAACTAGCAGGAAGGTAGAAGTCATTCTGCTGCTGTACAGATCCCTAGTTTGTTCACACCGGGAATACAGTGTGCAGTATTTGTTTATTTATTTATTTAATATGTTGGTAACTGAGAAAGGCACACTGAGCTGGTGCTCATTTCCAGGTGCGACCTGGGGAAAAGGGGAGTGGGATATACAAAGGGTGTACAAAGCATAGTATTAACATTGCAACAGAACCCAAATAAAATAAATACATACACAAATGGTCCCAAAACAGGGGACAGTCGGGTCCCTGAGATATTTATACAATATAAGTTATAAACAGTGTAATTAAACATTTCTAGTTATAAATGGTGTAATAAGAATGCAGAAGTGGTACCAGTGCCATTTGATGAGGCAACAGCCAGCATTCTCGAAAAGGAGATATTGGGGTAGATAGTAGGGTAATGGGGTAGCTTGTGGGCTAGATAGTGGACAGGGAAGGGAAGAGTCAATCAGTACTGGTGCCCATATCTAAGAAAAGACATCAGTCTTCTGGAAACAGTCCAGAGGAAGGCAATAAAAATTATCCAGGGTCAAAGAAAGACTTAGAGGCCTGAACATGTACTCCCTGGAAGACACGAGAAAGAGAGATGTCATGACTAAAATATTTAAATACCTCAACAGTATAAACAAGGTGACATCTCAGGGTCTCTTCAGCCTTAGCAGTAACAAAGCCAGTAGAAGACACTACCTCAGGCTGATGAGTGGACAACTCAAGAGATAAGTGCAGAGTCACTTTTTCACTGACAGGGTGGTGGCTAAGTGCAATGAGCTTCCAGTTGAGGTCATCTCCTTAAAGACAGTGGACTGCTTTAAGAAGGATGGGGACAAAGGAAAGAGGAGGGTTGCAATTAAACATGGAGGGACTCTACAGGGAAGGGGGAAACTCCTTAATAGACTGATACATAGATATATGGAATGTGACGGCAGAAGGGGACCTCAAGGTACATCTAGTCTGTCCAGGATTGTAGTTTGCTACCCCACTCCCTGGTTACCAGGTCTGGGTAATGATGCCCTTATTTCTGTCCCATGCTCACTTGAAGCCTCCTATAGTTTTAGTCTCGACCACTTCTGAGGGCAGGCTGTTTCAGGTATCCACCACCATCTCTGTGAAGAAAAACTAACTGATGTTTGTCCCAGACTTGCCCCTGCATGGTCTCAGGTTATACCCTTGCATTCTACTGTCTTCCTTGAAATGGAACAGTTCATTTACCTGAACCTTGTTTATACCCTTGATGTACTTGAAGGTCTCTATCAAGTCTCCTCTCTCTTTCTCCTCACCTCCAGGGAGTACATGTTTAAATCCCTTATCCTCTCTACGTATGTCTTCTGGTACAAATCCCAAATCATTTTTGTTGCCCCCAAATCACGCTCTTCACTAGTTTTTGTTAGTCTCCAGATAATAGTCAGTTTTGGGGTTGTTCTTCTAGGTGCATAACCTTGTGTTTTTTTTTTTTTGCATTGTATTTCAGCTGCCATACTGTGGACCATTGCTCCAGTTTTTCTAGGTCTGATTTAATTATTTCTACTCCTTCTGTAGAGTTCACCATGTTACATATTTTGATGTCATCTGTGATCAGACATACCTTTCCCTTGAGCTGTAACACAATGTTGGCTATGAATATGTTGAATAGTGGAGGCCCCAAGACAGAGCCCTGGGGCACCCTGCTGGTTACCCCTTGTTCTGTGGATATCACACCATTTACCTGCACCCTCTGTGTACTATCATGTCGCCAGTTTTTTACCCACCTTACTACTTTCTGACCTACCCCCATGCAATCCAGTTTTTTTACCAGCCTTCTGTGATGTACCAAGTCGAAGGCTTTGCTAAAGTCAAGGTATACCACATCAATGGCCCCTGCTTTGTCCACAGCTGTGGTTACCCAGTTGAAGAAATCATTTAGGTTTGTTTGCCATGATCTACTTGATGTGAACCCATGTTGTCTACGGTCCCGTTGTCCACTGGACTCCAGGAATGCACTCATCCTTTGTTTAAATAATGATTCTGGCACTTTTTCTGCCACTGGAGTAAGACTCACGGGGCAGTAGTTTCCTGCCTCCTCCCGGTGCACAGCTTTGTGCAGTAGTACCGCCACTACCCTTCTCTAGTGCTTGGGAACTTCTCCACTGTCCAAAGATTCGGTGAAGAGTTCCGCTGGGGGTTTGCCAGTTGGTTTCTCAGTTCCTTCAAGATTCCTGGATGCATGTTATCTGGCCCCATGACCTTATCCATCTTCAGATTTTTTAGTGCTTCTAGGATGTCACCCTCCATGAAGGGGTTCGTATCGACCTCTGTACTTATGGAGCTGTTGTTTTTTCATCTCTGGGCTGTTTCCCTTCCTTTTCCTGAGTAAAAACTGAACAGAAGTACTTGTTTAGGACCTCTGCCTTTTCACACTCCCCCTCCTCTATAGCCTCCTCTTCTGTAGCTAGGCTTACTATATCTCTCTTAGTTTTTCTTCTTTCCTTTACATATCTAAAACAGGTCTCGGCACCTTTTTTTAAACCCTCTGCAATATTCAGCTTGGTCTGGGCTATAGCCCTCTTTCTTCTTTTTCCTGCTTCCTTCAATTTCTGTTCATAGTTTTCTTTATCTTCCTCCTTGTTTGTTGCTCTGAACGTCTTATAGGCTGCCCTTTTCTCCTTTTCAATAGTTGCCACCTCCTTGGAATACCACAGTGGCTTTCTTTGCTCAATAATCACTGAGAGATCTGTATTATGAGCAGACAAAATAGACCTTTTGGCTTTTTCTACTAGCATTTTTTGTATGTTTGTATAAATTAATTTAAAATGACATCCTGGTTTCTTTGTCGGAGAGAGAAAGAGATACTGTACATGGAAAGATACAGTATTAAATGGACTGGTTTGCCCAGCTTCTTTAAATTTCAAAGTTCTCCTATCCTGCAGCCTCTTGGTTGGGAATGGTAGTGGGATAGAGGAGGATTATCTCTCTTGCATTGCTGTTTTTTCAGATCAAGGATCAATACAGAGGTGTTCTGGGCAGTCTTTTTGTTTTTCTTGCCACTGGCCACAGTAGCAACAGAATCAGTTAATGTGTGTGCTATGCTGGTGTGGAACACTTAACAGTAACATCTCATGGCTACAAAGCAAGTCTCCTGCAGGGCTTTACATATAGTGTTAGAGGTACCAGTTGTAAAGCATTCCTGTGATAAAAGGAGTCACACTGTGTTTCAGGAATATTTGAATTGTTTTCTTTATATCCTCTCATTTTAAATAAACAGCAATGATGTCTTTTTATCTGTCTCAGACTCCCTGTATATACCATCTGGAAAACAATCACTCTGATATGGTATTTTAGCAGCATTATTTACACAGTAACAAAGTAATTTACTACCCAAAGGCCATCTAGGTTCACCAAGTCTGCCTCTCCCCCACTTCATAGGCAGGGACCAACAAGAATGATGATTGAACATTAAAGGGCTAGTGTACTGCCTAAAACTAATATTAGATTTTAAAAGTAGTCAACCATTACCTTTTATATCTGAGGTACTTTTTCTTTTCCCTTTGTTTAATTAGAAGATTGTTAGTAGGTGTGATGTGTGGAACAACTCTTAGCCTGGCAGCTGACATAGCTTGCACTACTGCCCCACACGGTATCATGTCGCAGTAGCGATGGGACTACAGCAAACACCATCACAGCAGCATTTTCAGCAGTTCGCTGTGATGGTCCTCTAGGTTCTCCATGCTGCAGCCTCCGGGTTATTCGCCCCCTCACCGAACCAACTCTGACTCGGAGATGGTAATCCTAAATGTGGGGGGTGCAGGGGGCAAAGCCTTCCACAGAAAACACCCTTTTCTCCAGCGACAGCACAACACCAATTGGCGGTTTTGTGCTGTTGCTGTACTGGTGGTCAACGAACTCTGTGTCACCGTGGCATGGTGGAACCGCCCCACACTACTTCATCAGCATTGTGACGTCACTGACTGTGACATCACTGATACTCTGGAATATCAAGTAAGAAACTGCCAGATCATTCATCTGTGATGTCACTGTCAGTGAGATCATGATGATGTAGTGTAGGGCAGTAGAGTTAGACATGTCAGCTGACAGGCTTAGAGCTGTTCCACACATCCAGCATCATACTATCACATAGAAGACTTTCTGATGAGCAAAAAGGAAAAGAAAAATACTTCAGAAATAAAAAGTTGCAACTGACTACCAGGGAACCTCTAATTCCCTTGGGAAGCAGAATTTTGTTTAGGCTTACTTTGAAGGCCTGTACTGTTTGCTTGTCCACTTTCTCCATCAATAGACTGTTCCATCAGATCACTACCCTCTGGGAGAAGTAGTTCTTAATGTTACCCCCGAATTAACTACCTTTGAGCTTCAGAACATGTCCCCTTGTCCTCCTGGAACACGTCAGCTCAAACATCTACATCTGTTCTGCCTTGTCGATGCCCTTCAGTATGCGGAAAACTGAGCTCCCGTGCTCCTTTTCTCTGGGGTGAACATGTTAGTGGCCTTCAGTGTCTGCTCATAGATGTGATCCTCCATATCTCCGATCACTGTAGTGGTCCTGCATTACATCCACTCTACAGCCTTAATGTCCATTGTTTTGAATGCTTCAGTGGCTAATTATAACTCCTTTATCTGTAAGATTTGACTCTCACCGACACTGTGTAAAATTAAATGAAACTCTCTAAAAGAACTTTGAAAATATTTGACAATGATTCACTGATGACAATCGAGTTGTAAACCAATAAGAAACAAAAGTTTTTTGCCATTGAGCAATGCCATAGCGATTCTTCCTGCTTATACATTAAATCCATCAATGGATGCACACATGGAAATTTAACACTGTACAAATAATTTGTGCTGTTAGTAGATTGGTGGCTTTTTAAATGTATTTACTTTTTTCTCCCCTGTTCCCTTGCCTTCAGCCTCTTCAGCTGTTCGGCCTCTGTTCAGCCCTGCTGCCTGGTTTGAACCACAAGGGGGCCACTTACCTGTCCCACTTCTCCCCCCCAAAAGTGGGGTGAGTTTCTCCCCCTTTTCCAAGTTCAAAACTTGTGACAGGGGACTTCCTTGTGCTAGGTATATAGCTGGCATTGGGTCTCAACATGGCATATTGCCATCTACTCAGCCAAAGGTATATTCCACATGGTTTTCATCCACTCACAGAGGTGCCAACTCAATGTGCAATTTTTTTTTGTAATCTTGGTGTTTATCCTCCTGTCCATCCCGGTGACCCCCTTCTGCTGATGACCCCCAGCCCTGTCACCCACTGTCCCGGGGACATTACCCAACACCTTATAACCTCATTGAATGAGTGGATGCGCAGTAGGTGGTGCAGAACCTGTGGGGTTTCCGCTGTTATCCTGCCACTGGAGGAACTTTTTCCTTCCCTTTCTCCCTGGGTCTGGGGACAGCATGCATGACATGGTGCCAATGTACAGTGTGAAGATGCCTCATGCCTCAGCATCCATGCCCAACCATCAAATGAGGCACCCACTGCTGCACCACTTCGCCTCTGCTCGGTGGCAGCTGAGCAGTGGCACCTGCTCTTCCCCTCTTGCGAAGGAGGAGAGCCATCTGTGGACACTCAATCCTCCCTCCCCGGCTGTTCAACCGATCGACCCTGGCTCATTCCCAAGTCTGGGTTGCCAGTGTGGCAGGCGGTAAGGTGACCAGCATTTTAGCCCACTATGCTACTGGGCCTGTTCTCAATGTGCAAATTTAACTCACCTAGGGGGTTGGCAGCTAGCCTGTGATGTTTCTCTGAAATAATTTATTACACTAAAAGGGTTAATGTTCTTGCCTTTTATAAAAAGTAAATATTGTTTCCTGTTACTGCACCTTTTCTGCCCTAGCAACAAAGTGTTACCCTGCACTGAGTACAGCCTGTGCCCATTGACTCAGCACTTTTCTGGCTATCCCTTTCCGCCTGAGGAAGTGCCGTGGTGATGATGCAAAATGTTTGGTTGTAGTAGAGTAACTGATGTCTTGTTTTCATCAGCACTTTGCCATGCTTTACTGATAAAATATATATTTTTTTTAAGTATTAGCTTGTGCATCCATTCTGCAGTGCCTTTTCCTCTGGTGAGACAGGTGTTGAGACTATTTCTAGTTTTTTTCTCTTATTGTTTTGCCTCAAGTACGGTTGTTCTGCTGGTGTGGCTCTGTTTTGTTTTTCTGGATTCCTTCCTGCCCAGCCAAGGTGTAACCCCTAGGTGGCGCTACCCTAAGGGCTACTACCACTGCCTGCTTGGCTAATAGCAGGTTAAGGGGCCTGAGTTCTGAAACCGGTGCCTACAACTGGAGGTCAGGGTTGGTAGTGGTCAAGCTAACCAGGGCACAGCCCTCCGGGACACTGTAACCCCCCCTCTTTCCTTACTAGTAGCTGGAACAATACACAATAATCACTTCCACAATACCCCTGATACACCACACAAGCACTAACACTGTTTGCACTTACCACCAGGGCTTTCCTCTGGCCTGGCCCTGGGGACCCCGTGTAAAACAAGGTTATACACAGCAAATAACAGCAGTACAGTACTCTTGCACAAACTGTAACCACAGTCAGGGTAAATGCAAAAAAGAGTTAGATCTGATTTATTTAAGGGGCTTGAACAAAGGAGGGGCATAATCAGGTTAATTTGCTTAAAGGCCCTATCAATCAAACACTTATGTATGCATTTCAGGGTCCATAAACAGTCACACACTCTGGGTACCCAGATGGAAAATGGTGGGCTAGCCAGGAACATTGCAGCTGGTTGGGGAACTGTGATGGAAGAAAACAACATGCACAACACACGCTATTTGTAATCCATAGCTGGAGGGCTCAGTTCGTGAAAAGAAAAACAAGAAGACAATCAGATGACACACTTTTAGATTAGACTGTTGTTGCAGGGAGCTATCCTGATGATTACTCACGATACCCAAGACTGGACACAGGCTGGACGGAAATCGAGACAGCAGGTGGCTAATCTGGAGTACAAAAAAGTTCCAGGATAACTCCTGATAATCCATGGGTAATGTAACCTTCAGGTTCAGTCCTTCACTGTGCTGACTCTCCCGATATGTTCCAGCAAAACAGACTCTTTCTTTCCGGGGGGTGCGCGCAAGAAAATTCACTAAAGTAGACAGGTCATTTCTTATTCAAAATTGTTTTCTTTTATCATATTTTCAGGCCCATATCCTCTACATTTCACCAACAAATATTGGCTTCCTCAGGAGGAGCCTTTACCAAGCCTTTAAAAACATAAATATGTGTATATAAATATCCTGTCTACACAAAATAATCACTTAATATACAGAAATCTATGTACTAAGCAATGTAGGCCACTCACTCAGTAGTAAGTATTCCTGATAGTGATTCCTTTCATTTGAGCTGTCCATTTTCAAAACACATCTTATAACTGAATAAATTAGTAAGTAAATAAATAATAATCTGGAGTGTCAGGAGAAGCAGGGCCCACACGAATCGCCGAGGCATCGTTCCTGTTCAAGTGTGGAGCAGGGGGGCTGATCCCCAGACAGGTCTCTCATCGGTGGCTTTCTCTGTGCAGTGGGGTAGTCTGGAAGGGCCAGCAGGGCATGGCTCAGGCCGAATGGAGATGAACGCGGATTCAGTCTGATTAGGCTGGATAAAGCTTCCAGCAAGCAGAACACTGTTCACACAGTGGCGAACAAAATCACGACTCACTTTCAATACACAGCACATTTACATGTAAGGAAATTCTACTCTACCAGGCAAACCGCTCTCTGGTCATGATCGCAAAGTCTCTGCACAAACCGGGGATTAAAAAGCAGCTGGAAATCCTGTCAGGCCGATCGCATTCAGCAAATCTTCAGTCTTCTTAAGGTATGAGCCTGGTAAAAAATCAGTGGCTTACTTTGTTCTCACAAACATGGATTTAGTCCGAAATAATTCTCTTCTTGCCCTCTCAGGTGCAGCAGGCCTTCTTGCCCTCTCAGGTGCAGCAGGCAGACATGCAGGTCACAACTCAGGCCTTTCCCCAGTTCTCCCATGTGAAACTACTCAGACGGCTGCTTGACTGTCTCAAGCTCTTGCTCATTCAGCTCCCAACTGAGATCTGACTCAACTGCCAGCAAGCCAGGAACTTTCCCCAAAATCCAAAAGGTTTGGTTGGCTGATCTGTCTGTCACTCACAACAAAGGCTCCCCCTTCAGGTGCAAAAAGGCACCAAAAGCCCAAAACTACAATTCCTACAGATTTTGACTTCAGACAGCTCCTGTAGTCTGGCTCCATTTTAGGTCCCACCAGAACTGATTGGTCCAATTTGCAGTCCAGGACCAAGATAGTGGAGATGAACAAAACAATCCTTGCTGCAAAGAAGGCAGAATAGGCAAACTACATTATCATTATCACTCTAAATGATTTTCAGCAAATAGTTGCATCTTTCAACAGAGCTCCCTCTCAGATTACTTATGACTGCAATCCAGGCAGCTCTTAAAGAGACAGTACACAGAGGCTATACAGGCACTCTCTGGCAATCAAATTTAAACTGCCAAAATGCGGGCCACTAGCCTGGCAGTGAGCATTTAGGCAAGCTCGAGGAAGACTTTTCAAGAACTCCCATTTGTAAGGGGGTTACACCCTTCCCTGCCTGGAGAAAACTTGGTGTCTGCATCAAGTCTGTACCATCATGCATCAGTTAACATAAAGTTATTACTTTACTATAGATATTCACTACACTTCATGATACTATATCCATTCTGACAACACATGGTGCATATTTCACATAGGCAAATTGAACATTACTATACTGAATCAGGTAATACCTTCTTGTACCTTAAACAATGCAAGAGGAGGCCCTTCCCTATCAGCTAACTTAGGGCTAGAGGGGGCAGGGGCACCATGGTGAGAGGGAAAGACAAGTAACCTGAAATTGACTGTCAAGCTCAATTTGGGAAGTGAGCTTGGTGAGACATAAACACCTTTGTGCAACACACTGAGAGGCAAATCTACTGGCCTCCTGGGAGAATCATAACTGAGGCATGCTACTGGCTTGACAGCTCGGCCAGTCTTTTTGAGGGGGACAACTACAGTCTCTGTACTCTCAGCACTGGTCTGCGGACTGTCGTCACTTGTGAGGGGTGCCTCTGCCTGGGTGGGAATGTTCAAACATGGGGCACTGTCAGCTCCTTGCTCTGCAGGCTCTGTTTCTACAACACTTGACTCATTTTGTGAAGGCTCAGGCACAATCAAGCTGTGAGGCACTGAAGTGGGGTGGTCAGCACTCTCATATTGTTCTCCAAGTTCTGGTATGTCACCAGAAAAACTCATTCCATTAGCCCCTCCCTTAGGCAAATCATACAGTTCCACAATACACAGAGACTCAGCAACTTCGGGCGTGATACTTTGCACTTCATTTTCAGGGAGCATTGGCTCCAAGTACAAAGAGGGCTAGGCAGTCCAGAAGACCCAGCTTCATTCCCACAATTAATCACTGTGGAGGGACCTCAGTACCAAATCTTTAAAGGTCGTGGGCAGGACCAATTGTTGTTCGTCTATTTTGCCACTACAATTTACTGTCTCTCTATACAACAACTGATTGAGCAACTTCAGTCTGGGGCCTTCTTTAAACAATAAAGCAGTTTGCAAGTCAGTGGAACGTAACTTAGACACATCTTTCCCCGCATGCAGGGCATCAAGTGCTGGCTGAATCCTAGAATCTTGGGATTGAGACCACTGAATGCTGTCATTGTCAAATTGAGGTAGTGCACTAATATCTAGAGCAGAGAAATGGCAATAAGCAGCTGGTATGCAGGTGTCAGAAGGGCCCAAGCAATCTACTGAACAGTCCACTGTCTCCACAGACATCTGTTCATCTCTATCAAACTTTTGGCACAATGCTCGAATGTCAGGTTCAGACAGTCTGATCCAATCACTCTTGGAAGTGGGCCTTCATGATAGGGTGTCAGCATCAATATGGTTCAGGCCCGGTCTGTATTCGACAGCATAATCATAGGTTGATAATGCAGAAAGCCACTGGTGCCCAGTGGTGTCTAACTTAGCTGAAGTCTGTACATAGGTCAACGGGTTATTGTCAGTCTTCACCAATATCTTTGCCCCATAGAGGTATTCATGAAACTGGTCAATGATGGCCCATTTTAGCACAAGAAACTCCAACTTATGCACAGGATAGTTTCGTTTGGACAGGGTCAAGCTCCTACTGGCAAAAGCTGCTGGTCTCAGGCCATCCTCATGGTCTTCCTACTGCACCGCTTCGAGACCCAGCAGACTAGCATCCATATGCAGCACATAGGGTTTGGTCGGGTCAGCATAGGCAAGGGTGGGGGCGTGGGTGAGCTGGTATATGATCTCATGGAAGGCTGCTTCACAGTCGGGCATCCAGCGGAGCCCAAAGAGTTCACCTGGGTGGAAATATACTTTTTCTGGTTCTTTAATGGACCCTTTTTTGTATTTACAATTGGTAGGAGGGTAACCCCGCGTAAGGGTCAAGAGTGGGTGAATCACCTTGGAATAGTCTTTTATGAACCTGCGGTAGTAGTCACAGAACCCCAGGAAAAGTAGTTCTTTCAGATTATGGGGCTGGAGCCAAGTAGTCAGTGCTTCAACCTTACTGGGATCAGTTTCTATCCCTTTTGTAGATACTATGTGCCCCACATACTTCACAGAGGTTTGGAAAAACTGGCACTTGTCAATGGACAGCCTGAGGCCGAAGTCTTCCAGTTGGTCTAGGACTTTAAACAGTCGGTTCTCATGCTCCTCTAAGGTGTTCCCAAACACAATGACATTGTCCAAGTACACCAGGCATGCCAGCAAATTCATATCTCCCACCGCACGTTTCATCAGTCACTGAAAGTTGGCCGGGGCACCCGATATCCCCTGTGGCATCCTCAGAAACTCATAGAACCCCAATGGACAGATGAAGACTGTTTTCTCATGGTC
Source organism: Neoceratodus forsteri (assembly GCA_016271365.2). Lineage (NCBI taxonomy): Eukaryota > Metazoa > Chordata > Ceratodontiformes > Ceratodontidae > Neoceratodus > Neoceratodus forsteri. The sequence goes on from JADMNL010000022.1 coordinate 497,460,553, forward strand.
TTCTGGGGCTATCAGGATCTGGTAGTATCTGCTGTGAAGATCCAACACCGAGAACCATTTGCTGACATTCAAGCAGTCCCGGGCATCTTGTATACGAGGCATAGTGTATTGGTCTGGGACAGTCCGCCGGTTCAGGGTTCGATAATCAACACACATCCTCACAAACCCATTCTTCTTATGCACAACCACAATGGGAGAGGTGTATGGGCTCTCATGGATTCTTGTATCATGCCAGCAGTGAGCATTTCCTGCAGGTGTCTTCTCACATCATCTATGTCTGCTGGGGCTAGGCGTCGGGATCTCTCTCGAAATGGCCATTCATCATGCAGGCGTATGTGATGCTCTGCATCCTGGACACATCCCACATCCCATTCCTTCAATGAAAACACTTGGTGTCTCTGGGCAAGTCTCTTGCTAATTCTAGCCTTCCATTCAGCTGGCAACGGGGAGTCACCAAAGTCAAACAAGTCTGGGGTCACTCTCTTCTTCTCATCAGGGTGCTTGTTGCTGGGCAATACTTCAGTGTCTGTGCAGTGTACCATAGCTAGGGTGCACCCTCTGTTCACCCAGATCTCCTGATCTGACACATTGTGAATCTGGACCATCACTCGTCATGCATAGGCATGGGCACGAACAGGCAAGATGCTGGGCTTGACCAATAATCCTTCTGGCAACTTTCCATCACCTGGTGCATCCAACATCAGTATTTTGTTCTTGACATCTTTCCAGAGGCAGACCTCCCCTTGAATGGTACACTGGGCATTGGGTTCCAGTACCATTGAATCAGGATCCTTCTTCCACATGATCCCCACCAGTTCATCCTGGTCTACTTCCTCGGGTTTCTGTTGCAAATCATAGGCCCTCTTGATCAGAGCCGGAATTCTCAGGGCTCTTCCAGTCCATCGCCCTTGTTTCTTGTGACAGAGTTGCCCCAGTCTCCGAAAAATTTGGGTGTTTGTCCCAATTAACAGGGGGACCCCATCATACAGTCCAGTGGGGGGGACACACTAGGGCCAATGTCTCTACTCGCTCCTCTACACCCGTTACAGTTGCAGGAAAAGACAACCAGAGGCGGACATACCCTAGGTAGGGATAAGACTTGTTGCTCAGGCCCTACACATGTGGGCCTTCCAGGGATTGCAAAGGCACATCAGATAAGTGTTTGTCATACCAGTCCTGGAATACAATGGTCACTTGCGACCCACTGTCAAGCACAGCCCGAGTATGAATACCATTCACAGTTACTGTAGTCTCCATTGAAGGGCCCACTATTTTGGACTAGTCTGGAGAGGCAGTAGCAGAGGTCTGGACAGATGATTTAGCCACAAAGAAATTTGAGTTAGGGTTTTTCGAACCCTCACTGCAGTCATTTCGGGAACCCCTTGGTCATTGATTTGCTTTTTGAAGCTCCCCTTGGAGTCTGTTTTCTACTCTTTCTAAGTCCTTCTGAGACAGGCGTTCTCTTTTCATATGGCCATCCTTTCCACAGTTGTGACAAATGATAGACTCCTGGGTCATTTTGGGAGAGAACATCATATGAGGAACTGAAGCAGTAGTAAGAGATTGGGGTCTAGTATCTGCCTGCAGTGGTGAGAGTGGTGCAACGTGTCTTAACAATTCCTTTAGAGTGGCAGTCAATCCGGTGATCTCAGCCTTGGAGCCACCCTCGGTAGCGGATGCCTGAGGGTGCACTCCCACCCCCATGGCATTCACATCCTGAAAGGGACCAGAATCTTGTTCCATGGGGGAAACCCTTGTAGAGGCACCCATCTTCAACTCTGAGACTTCCTTTAGTAGCTCGTCTTTCCAATGCTGGGCCCAGGGCAGGAAGTCTTTTGCATTCTCAGAGTGCTTGTTAAGTGCCGAATTTTGCCCCTGAGCCTCACTTAGCTGATCATTCTCGGTCACTTGCGCAGCAGCAGCAGATATGGGTGCAATTCTCCCATGGGGTTGCCTTTGCTCAACCCCCCCCCCGAATTTCTTTCATTAGCTTGTCATAGGAGGTGGCCGATTCCAGTCAGGTGGCAAGGAGCAACTGAAGCAGTAACAGTTCTGAAAACAGAGCAGACTTAAGGATCCGGTCCAGCCTAGTTCGATCTAATTCATTTGACGGCAAACTACCCCGTCTGAGGCACACTTGTAGCAGCTTTTCAAGCTGAGGTACATACACAGACAATGGCTCCCCTTGGTACTGCTCAGGGTTTCTTACTCTCCACCACAGATCCTCATCTGAATCCGTGCTGCCATACACATTTTCCAATGCATCAAGATAGTCCTGTGCAGTTGCTTTGGGGTTATTGGCCCGCTTGGCATGGATGGTAGCCAGGGCAGGACCTCGGAGGCTCTCACTCAGCCTCTTTCATTTTTCTGCTTCTGGGCATTGCCATTCAAGTACTAGAGGGGCAACATAGTCTATCCAGGTCTCCCAGTCATCCTCCCCGGGGGGTGGGGAGGGTGCCCGAGAAGATTCTCAGCCTTCGGTAGGAGTCGTGACTAATGGCAGGTACAGATATAGGGGCCAGTATTGGCATGGGCACAGAAGGTGGGGCAGTAACAGGTGCTGGAGTGGGAGGGGGTGTGGTGGAAGGAACACCCCCAGGTGACAGGAATAGTTTCTTAAAGTCCTCTGTGGTTTTCCCTTCCTCCAGCAACAACTTATCAAATTTCTCCTCAAAAGTCTCAGATAATGGTGGGAGCTCATCCTCCCCGCGGGGTCTTAACTGTCTTTTGTTATCACTCTCCAGGCAGCTGGAACCCCTTCTGGTGCAATAGTCTGTGGCACTTTAGAACTGTCCACGAGGTCACTACACTCTACCAAGGCTGTGAAAGTTTGGGAGATCAGATCAGCTTATCGACCCACCACCATAGGGTTTTGTAAACATTCAACTTTAGAGAGTGCTCCCTCTACAGTGAGTTTACTGGTACCCAGGCGAATATCCAGTGTAAGTACAGCATTTTGGGGGTCTATCTCCTGCCCAGTACACCACCCCACCAGCTGGTGTACAGCCATTTCTACTGGGGTAGCCATTAGTCTTTAAAAATAATTCGTAATTTTTGGCCATTAGAAGGCACAAAATCCCAGCAGTGAGCCTCCAAAATGTAATCCTTAGGTGGCGCTATCCCAAGGGCTACTACCCCTGCCTGCTTGGCTAGTAGAAGGTTAAGGGGCCTGAGTTCTGAAATGGGTGCCTCCACCCCGAGGTCAGGGTTGGTAGTGGTCAAGCTAATCACTGGCAGTATAGCCTAGAGGTTAGAGGAATGAGGTGTGAACAAGCTTGGTACATCCAGCAGACCAGACCTGAGTTTGAGTCTCACAATCTCCACTTGTGTACTGTGTGACTCAGAGCAAGTCACTTAACCGCCCAGTGCTCCCAGGTTGCCCCTGAAAACAGGCACTTGTGCCTAGTAGGCCTTACCCGGTTACCAAAGACTCAAATAAAAAATAAATAAATAAATAACCTGGGCACAGCCCTCCGGGACACTGTAACCCCCCTCCTTCCTTACTAGTGGCCGGAACAATACACAATAATCACTTTCACAATACCCCTGATACACCACACAAGTACTCACACTGTTTGCACTTACCACCAGGGCTTTCCTGTGGCCCGGCCCTGGGGACACCCTGTAAAACAAGGTTATACACAAATAACAGTAGTACAGTACTCTTGCACAGACTGGAACCACAGTCAGGGTAAATACAAAAAAGTGTTAGATCTGATTTATTTACGGAGCTTGAACAAGGGAAGGGCATAATCAGGTTAATTTACTTAAAGGCTCTATCAATCAATCAAACAGTTATGCATGCACTGCAGGGTCCATAAACAGTCACACACTCTGGGTACCCAGATGGAGAATGGTGGGCTAGCTGAGAATGTTGCAGCTGGTTGGGGCCTTGTGATGGAAGAAAACAACATGCACAACATACACTATTTGTAATCCGGAGCCTGAGGGCTCAGTTCGAGAAAAGAAAAACAACAAGACAATCAGATGACACACTTTTAGATTAGGCTGTTGTTGCAGGGAGCTACCCTGATGATTACTTATGATACCCAAGACTAGACACAGGCTGGATGAAAATCGAGACAGCAGGTGGTTAATCTGGAGTGCCAGGAGAAGCAGGGCCCACATGATTCACTGAGGCATCGTTCCTGTTCAAGCGTGGAGCAGGGTGCTGATCCCCAGGCAGGTCTGTCATCGGTGGCTTTGTCTGTGCAGTGGGGTAGTCTGGCAGGGCCAGCATGGCATGGCCCAGGCTGAATGGAGATGAACGCAGATTCAATCCGATTAGGCTGGATAAAGCTTCCAGCAAGCAGAACACAGTTCACACAGTGGGGAACCAAATCACGACCCACTTTCAATACACAGCACATTTACATGTAAGGAAATTCTACTGTACCAGGCAAACCGCTCTCCGGTCAGGATTGCAAAGTCTCTGCACAAATTAGGGATTCAAAAGCAGCTGGAAATCCTGACAGGCTGATTGCATTTATCAAATCTTCGGTCTTCTTCAGGCATGAGCCTGGTAAAAAAATCAGTGGCTTACTTCGTTCTCACAAACATGGATTTAGTCCGAAATCATTCTCTTCTCGCCCTCTCAGGGGCAGCAGGCAGACATGCAGGCCACAACTCAGGCCTTTCCACAGTTCTCCCATGTGAAACTACTCAGACGGCTGCTTGACTGTCTCAAGCTCTTGCTCATTCAGCTCCCAACTGAGCTCTGACTCGACTGCCAGCAAGCCAGGGACTTTCCCCAGAATCCAAAAGGTTTGGTTGGCTGATCTGTCTGTCAGTCACAACAAAGGCTCCCCCTTCAGGTGCAAAAAGATGCCATAAGCCCCAAACTACAATTCCTACAGATTTTGACTCCAGACAGCTCCTGTAGTCTGGCTCCATTTTAGGTCCCACCAGAACTGATTGGTCCAATTCGCAGTCCAGGACCAAGATAGTGGAGATAAACAAAACAGTCCTTGCTGCAAAGAAGGCAGGTTAGACAAACTACATTATCATTATCACGCTAAATGATTTTCAGCAAATAGTTGCATCTTTCAGCAGAGCTCCCACTCAGATTACTTATGACTGCAATCCAGGCAGCTCTTAAAGAGACAATACACAGAGGCTATACAGGCACTCTCTGGCAATCACATTTAAACTGCTAAAATGCAGGACACTAGCCTGGCAGTGAGCATTTAGGCAAGCTCGAGGAAGACTTTTCAGGAACCCCCATTTGTAGGGGGGTTACAAAGGCATATATAAGGTGCCCCAGCCGTGCCAAAAGTAGGTTCAAGAGTTCTGAAGTGTCACATTAATGCTCCAGTATCTTAGCCCTCAGGGCTCTGGTATCTAAGAGTACACTTCTCCAGCTATGACATCTGGAGGAAGCTTATGGGCTCAAGATGGTGTCAGGGTCCTAGATCCAGAGTGGTATTAGCTCCCTTCAGTTTGGGTCTCTGGAAGCTCCAATCCCACCAGGGCCTTAGATCGGGAATGGGGGGACCTGTTTTTGGCTCATTCTCAAGGAGGGCCGCCCGACGGTGTACATTCCAGTCCTATTTTCAGTGAGAAGAAATGTTCTGAAGTTCCTGGTGGAGGAACTGAGTCCAAAGAGTCCAGATTTGCAAAATCGCTGCTGAACACCACTGCAGGAGGTGGCAGAGTGACACCTGAACCTGAGAACAAGGATAGGATGTGGTGAGCTGGGTAAGGCCCATATCTGTAAATGCATGGCACCATGACACTAAATTCAAGGGCAAGGGGTCCGGTGCAGTGGCCATTTTCTACCTCATTCTCTCTGGTGTACATGTTCAGATACAGGTACCAGTATCCAGGAGAATATATACTTCTTATTTTACCTCTGTACAGGACTCCATGTAAATGTTGTGCTTTTAAGAGCATCGGTGGTGTACCTGGGTCCCCTCGTGGCTGTGAGGGGAATCAATGATTTTTCAGATGCCATGTAAATATGTGTTGATGCTGATAGTATGCATACCCATAGCTGGCTAGTTCAGGATCTGTAAATACTGATTATGACTTTGTCCTTGGCATGGTTTTTATCGGGGCTCCAACCATGGAATCCCTCATCACCAGTAGGTGTTACGGATTTTGCCACTGTAAATAAATGTTAGTGTCTCTGCAAGCAAGTTCAGCCTGAAGTGTGATGTCCTGCATTCCATGTGTTTCTGAAAGGGGAGCACAGTTTAACCCTTGCAGGGCCGTGGACTGCTATCAGTCCAAAACCCCTATATGTTCTAATTCTGTCAGCGGCTTAAGGGTTAAACTAAATGAAAGCGCACTGAGTAATGAAGCTGCAGGTTAAAGTTAAATAAATTATTCCCATCCCAAGTTGCCTTATCAGGATGCATGCACATGGTGAGGTGTGAATTAGTTCTATTTTTTTGACCAACCAAGGGTGATGCCAGTTATCCCTGGCATCAAGGCAAGAAGAACATGGTTGAGGCCTAAGCTTTGGGGATGGTACCAGCACACAAAGCCCACCAGAAGAAATGGTTGCACTGTTGGTGCATGCAAGAAGAAGATGGTGGCTGATGGTCTCCCCATGAGGGGCACAGTGTAGTGTGGCCAGAGCAGTTCCACCTGGGTGGCACAGAGACTTTTATAAATGTTGCCCTGGTGGTCATGTCTACAGGGTGTAAACCAGTCAGAACAGGAATAGCAGGCAGGGGTGAGTCCTGGTGAGATGCTCTATCCCTATATCCCTAGACTCTGAGGTATGCCCCACTCCCATCCTCTCTCCTGAGCAGATGGTAGAGGTGGCTGGTAGGGGGTGTGCCTACGCAGTAACATGCATGCAATAAATGTGTGCATAGCTCTGTTGTCTCCCCTCACAATGCCAGCCTGCATTGTCTGTGCTACCAGAGGGCTCCTAGGTGGTGCTGATGTGGTGGGAAATGGATGACTACCCACCCCAAAGAGGTCAGTGTCCTGTATGATGTTCAGCTCTCCTTCCTTGCTGGCTCTCCAGTGACCCATGCTTTCTCCCGAATCTAGGTCGCTAGTGTTATGAGCGGCAGCGCTACGGCTCTGCCGATGGACTGGCCTAGTAGATTTGCATCTCGATATTCCTGATCATATCAAGCTTATGTCAGTTTGCAGGAAACGTTGTGCTCACTATAGATTAATTTTAATTTCACTATTTCATTTTATTTTTCATACTTGTTAGCAGATGATCAATTTGCCCATTTTTACTTGCAATGAGTACGTGCATTTACAAAACACAATAAAAATACACTGAGTACAAAACAAAAATTATGAACATAATAAAACTCAATAACCTGTGCAAATATTCCTGTCTAAGAATGTCTTTCCCAAGGCATAAAAAGGCATCTCATTAATCAAACGTTACTACTAACTGTAGACTGACAACAGCCACCCCAGCATCTGTTGTTGGTTACCAGGGCATTATTGGCACAACGGGTGGCAGTCAGGGAACCTATATGAAGTGAGCACACTGCCCCCTCAGCTAATTCATTCCTGGCATTCTCTACCCTCCCTCTTCTGGACTGTATGGCACTTTGGGATACAGTGTCAGTGCCCCAAGTCCTAATGGCAGTAGCAGTCTCTCGTTCCTCGCCAGGTTTGTAAAGCATTTTGGGATACAATGTCAGTGTCCCTGTCCCAATCCCACCAACATTCACTCCCCTCCCACTCCTGGACAGTAAAGCTTTCTGAGATATACTCTGTAAAGTTATGTCCCCATGGAACTTACAACAGGCAGGTAGCGGTAAGCAGGACACAGCCACTTGGATGTTACTCAGGCTGCAGCAGCCAGGTTTCACTACTGTTGGATGCTGCTTACAGGCTGGCTCCATATCCCTCGCTTCGTCACTAATTTGCAGCCACTCAGGCGAACATCACCTTCCAATCATGTTCCCTGAGGTGACACAACAATAGTCGAATGGCACCATGTAGCAGGTTCTACGTGTTTAATTAAATGATATGTGATTCTGTGTATGTGTATGTGGGGAGGGGGAGTGCTGCTGCTGATTTTGTTCTCTGGATGGCTTTCTGACAGGTCAGCTGGTTAGTGTCACTGGTAAAGTATACTAGTGAAACAAAGCTGGACACAAGTTCATGCAGTAGATTTTTAAAAAAATCACTGTGGCACATTTTTTTTCTTATTTCCCCGCTCACCTGCCTAGACAACAGGCTGCCACCAGCTACCTGCCAGCCTTGACCCAGCTCCCTCCATCCTTTTCCTCCATGATTTACCCCTCTCACCTGTCTATTCATCAGATTGCCACCAAAAACCTCCCAGCCCTGACCCCAGTGCTTCCCCCATCCTTTTCCTCCATGGATTGCTCTCTTTACCTGTTCTGTCATCAGACTGCCACCAGCAACCTCCCAGCCCTTACCTTGCTCCCCCCATCCTTTTGTGTGGTTTGCCCCCCCTCACCTGTGCCATCAGGCTGCCACTGGCCACCTCAAAGACCTGAAGCAGCCCTCCCATCCTTTTCATCCATGGTTTGCCACCCCCCCTTATCTGTGCCAGCAGGCTGCTACTGGCCACCTCAAAGACCTGAACCAGCCCCTTCCCCATCCTTTTCCTCTGTGGTTTGCCACCCCCCTTACCTGTGCCATCAGGTTGCTACTGGCCACCTCCAAGGCCTGAACCAACTCCCCTCCATCCCATTCCTCCATGGTTTGGCCTCATAGCAGGGTGCTCTCATTGGGGCGCTCCCATCTTGGTAAATCCTCATCTGGTGGGAGGAGGGACTGGATGGGGCCCAAGAGTAACAGAGCCTCTGTCATTCTGATGGGGCAGGAGGGGGTTTAATCTCTTTGTAATCCCAAGCTGAAGGACTGGGAGCTTGTGAATTTATAAGCGCTGTGACCGGCCTACCTTGCCCACTACATTATCTGATGCAGTATTTCACCCATGAAGTACCGGGCCCAACACCCATTGCAAAAGGGATCACTGTGGCAGTGAGCAGTGGTAGCCTCCCTCCACACAGCTGGGATGCACTGCAGAGCAGCCCTTTTCCATAGCTCTGGCCACCTGGGCGTAGCCACCCAGGCTTGGTCCTGAACACAGGTTGCTTGCTCGGAAGTGTAGTGTGATACCACTGGGCAACTGGGTAGCTCCCCCCATGACATTGTTTTCAAGGGCACATTCCCTTCTGTGTATCTTTGTAGCACCACAACTGGACTATGGTGATACAGTTTATGTAACCGTCCCCAAATGCCAACATACAAAACTCTATTCTTTGTTTAGTGCTCTATGTTGTTTTGTGCTAAACTATAGACTATGCAGTGTCAGTGACTCAGTAGGTAGTATGCTCACCTCTGGGCCTGGAGGACTGGAAGAAAGTAGGTTCTAGCCCCACACTTTGTACTTGGTATAATACCTATAACTGACACTGTAGTGCAGTACAAGGAGGTGCTGCACTGTTGACATGCCACCCTTTGGATGGGATGTTAAACTGAGGTTCCTTCTCTGCCCACTTCTGGTCTCTGTCCAGGTGGAAGTTAAAGACACTTATCGAAGAAGAGTAGGGAAATTTCCTTGGTGCAATGGGCAACATTCCCCTGTCAGTGAAACAGGCCCATGTAGTTCACCCCCAAAGACAAACCTGCAAATATGTTTTTTATAGATCAGTTTGTATTTCCTGGTTAAAATAAAAGAATTACAGGGGAAATACAGACTGTGTCAGCAGAAAAAGACCAAGAGGTCCATCTTGTCTGCCCATTTTCCTGCCTAGATTCTTGCTTGGCCTCACTGGGCTGGATATAGAGATTCAATCACCCTTATGGCCAATCGTCACCCCTTTCTGTAGGTACAGGGTTAGCCATGAGTGTCTGTTTAGGTATAGAAAAGAAGGGACTACATGAGGGCATAGTCTGAAGTTGGAGGGAGGGAGGGAGATTCAGAAGGGACAAGAAGAGGCACTTTTTCATAGAGAGGGTGGTGACGGCTTGGAATGCATTGCCTGAAGAACTGGTTTCACATACATCAGTAGGGGGATTTAAGAGGGTATGGGACAGGGTCAAAGGCAAACTCAGAACTGGGAGGAGGGGGATGGAGATAACTCACATGGTGCAAGCAGAGAGGAAGGAAAGAGGGAGATCGGGGGCAGCATCAGTACTCAACACTGAGAGCTGCAGACTTGATAGGCCGTAAGGCCTGGATCTTCTGGCATCATGGTATGTTCGCATGTTTGTACACCTTCCCCTCTTCTGCCTGTGGATCCCACAGTTCCCTGATATCTGTTCTACCAAAGTTTAAACCCTGTCACAGTCTTGGCTTCAACGATCTCTTTGGGAAATCAATTCCATTTGTCCAACATCATCCATCCATCCATCTATCTATCTATCTATCTATCTATCTATCTATCTATCTCTCCCTCTCTCCATCTCTCTCTCTCTCTATATATCTCTATCTCTATCTATCTGCTTTGAGAAGAAAACTTGCTTTATGTCCCTCCTGGGTTCTCCCCACCAGTATCCACAATAACTTCTGTGCACTATGCTCTTATTCCCTGTGAACAAGTCCTTACAATTCACCCTGTTGTTTCCTTGCAAGAATCTGCATGTTTTGGTCATATTGCCTTTTCCCCCCTGGCCTCCAGCGTATGCATGTTAAGGTCTGCCAGCCTTTCCTCATACAACCTCCCCCAATGCCCCTGGATTATCTTCATGGCTCTCTTTTTGTACTGCCTCTGTGTGGTACTGACTCCAGAACAGTGCGTAGTACTCCAGGTACAGCCATACTGGTGACTTGTACAGGGGCAGTGTGTAGTACTCCAGGTACAGCTGTACTGGGGACCTGTACAGGGGCAGTGTGCAGTACTCCAGGTACAGCCATACTGGGGACTTGTACAGGGGCAGTGTGGAATACTCCAGGTACAGCTGTACTGGAGACCGGTACAGGGGCAGTGTGCAGTACTCCAGGTACAGCTGCACTGGGGACCTGTACAGGGGCAGTGTGCAGTACTCCAGGTACAGCTGTACTGGGGACTTGTACAGGGGCAGTGTGCAGTACTCCAGGTACAGCTGTACTGGGGACCTGTACAGGGGCAGTGTGCAGTACTCCAGGTACAGCCACACTGGGGACTTGTACAGGAGCAGTGTGCAGTACTCCAGGTACAGCCGTACTGGTGACTTGTACAGGGTCAGTGTGCAGTACTCCAGGTACAGTCATTCTGGCGACTTGTACAGGGGCAGTGTGCAGTACTCTAGGTACAGTCGTACTGGTGACTTGTACATGAGCAGCGTAACTTTCTTCCTTCTGCTATCAAGTCCCATTCCTATACATCCTAGCATCCTGTTTGCCTTACTCTATGCTTTGTTCCACTGAGCAGTGGACTTCAGGCTGTCATAAATGATGGCACCCAGGTCTCTCTCCTCAGTAGTCTATGCATCACACTTACCCCCCCCATCCAATAGTCCATTTCATGATTCTTTTTACTAATAAGCTTCACTTTAGGCTCTGTCCACACTTGTGTTCTTGTAACGTTGCAGGACCTTTGGCAGACCTATTTAATGCCTCACTACATTTGGGGTGTGTACCTCAGGACTGGAGGATGGCTCATGTGGTGCCCCTCCACAAGAGTGGCCCCAAGGATGAACCAGGAAACTACAGACCAGTGAGCCTCACATCCATTGTGGGTAAGCTAATGGAAACTATCCTGAAGGAGAGGCTGGTGGCCCTCCTAGAGGCCAAAGTACTACAGGACAGCAGACAGCATGGCTTCATATTTGGCAGATCCTGCCAAACCAACCTGGTCGAGTTCTATGACTGGGTAACTAGACAACTGGACAGGGGCCATGCAGTGGATGTCCTGTATCTGGACTTCAGTAAGGCATTCGACTCGGTGCCGCATGGAAGACTGGGAAGGAAGTTAGTAGGCACAGGTGTGGGTGCAAAGCTGGTGAGATGGGTAGGAAACTGGCAGCAGGGAAGGCAACAGAGGGAGGTGGTGGGTGGGGAGCTCTCACACCCAAGGGCAGTGAAGAACAGTGTTCCACAGTGCTCGGTGTTGGGACCAGTGTTGTTTGGGATATTCATTGCAGACATATCATGGGACATCAAGAGCAAGATCACTCTGTTTGCTGATGATACCAAGGTAGGTGCGGTGGTGGATGACCTAGGGGGATGGCAGGGGTTCCAGGATGATCTGGCAAAGCTTACACCTGGCAACTGGGGTTTAATGCCAAAAAGTGCAAGGTTCTATATTTTGGGATGAAGAACCCAAGGAGGAGTTACCAGCTAGAGGGAGTGCAGCTAGCCCAGACAGAGGAGGAGAAGGATCTGGGTGTGCTCATTACAGGGTCAATGAACAACTCGGCACAATGTAGGAAGGCAGCTGCAAAGGCCAACAAAATGCTGGGTTGTATTGCAAGGGGTATATCCTCGAGGAGGGAGGAGGTGATTCTGCCACTGTATAGGTCATTAGTTAGACCACACCTGGAGCACTGCGTGCAGTACTGGCGTCCGTATCTGAAGAGGGACATTAAGTTACTGGAGGGGGTGCAGCGCAGGGCGACAAAGATGATCAAGGGGCTGGGGGACTTATCATACGAGAGGAGGTTGAAGGAGTTGAACATGTACTCACTGGAGGAGAGGAGAGACAGGGATGACATGATTGAAACCTTTAAATACATGAAAGGAATAAACAAGATGTTTACAGAGGGGCTGTTCAAAGTAAGGGAGGGGAGGGCCACCAGGGGCCATGATATGAGACTGAAGCGAGGAAGGTTCAGGAGGGCGATGAGGAGACACTTTTTTACAGAGAGGGTGGTGGCTGGGTGGAATGTGTTACCTGCAGAAGTGGTATGCAGTAGAACAGTGGACTGCTTCAAATGAGGATGGGACAGGACAAGGGGGAGAGTTAATGAAGGGGAAGGGTGGAAGGGTGGGGCAGCTGCAGAATAAGGGGTGCTAGCTGCACATTTGAGCAGACTTGATAGACCTCTAGGCCTTTATCTGCTGGCAAATTTTGTATGTTCGTATGTTACTGGCAGTCTGTAATGTTACAAGAACAGCAAACATGGTTTGTGTAAAACCATGCTACAAACCATGTTTAAAACCTGTGCTAAAACCCTGATCGGAGCAGGTTTCTAGCACGATTTCAGACAAACACGAATGCCTTAAACCATGTTAACAGTACTGTGGATGCAAACTGTGCTGTAACATGGTTTAAAGCAACCTCCATAACTGTTCTGTGCCTGGGAACTCAAGCAGGCAAGCACAGTGTTCGAGGGCAGTGTGGACGCTCTGACAACTGTGCTCAAACACGAGAAACAAAACTTTATTAAAAACGTTTTTATAAAACAATGCAATTGTGGACAGGGCCTACACTTGCACTGAACATTAATTGCCATAATTAGGAACATGTTTTGATTTTTCCCGTACGTTACTCCCTCTTATCACCAACTCCATCAGCCTCTAAATTGTCAAATTAAAGCTTGTGTTCTTGGGCAACGTAACTGACCTTCTGGAGGTTACTCTGTTGCTAAGGGGAACTGTTGTGTTGCAGTTCTATTGATTGATAGGCTCAGAGCACCTAACCCTGATTTCTCCTTTACGTTTTATTTATCTATTTCGTTTTTGTTAACCAGGTAGGTGCACTAGACAAGAGATTTTGCCTATTTTTAGGCACAACCCGGGAGGGTTACACATCAGAAACAGCAGATACATCGTGTCCACAACAAAATACAAAACATCTAGTTGGAAGGAAAATACAGTAACACATGACAATTTAGAATACATGGCACATTCGGGAACAACAAGTACAATATACATAGCATGAGGGTAAACAGTAATCACAGTTACATAAACTTTTATAGAATTTTAAAAACAGTATAATTGACTAAAAAAACACATATACAGCAAACACTGGGGGTACATAAGTGCTGAGAATAAGTACCGCTCTCAAGGTGGAAGATCAGTGGTAGTAGTACAAGTGAGTGGAGACAAGCAAGAGGTAGAGCAGGAGCAGAGACCTGAGCTCATAAGATGAGTTCTTAAACTTTTTTGAAAGGCCCAGTGAGTAGCCGATTGTTTAACATAGAGTGGAAGGGTGTTCCACTTCTGGGAGCAGATACGGCAAATGCAAGTTCACCCTTCTTGGTGAGACATCTAGGCATAACAAAGGAAGCATTTTGAGTAGATCTCAGCGTATAGAGCAAGTCAGGTTGTTTTAGCAGAGTTACATTGAAAGATATGTTAGGGTCAGTTGTCCGTTCCCCCAAGAACATATAAGGACAGTGATCGCCAGTGGGACTTTTGGATTGTACTGTATTGCTGGCATGGGTTTGCTGTACTTTTTAATGTTCTTTTTATGCTTTTGACATTGCATTTATTGTATATACAATGGTTATGTTCACCTTAGTGCTACACTTTGAGCATATTGTGACTGCTGTAAATAATATTTGATGAAAAGTGCATTTAAAATGTGGAAAAACAGCCAAGGCAAAAAAAAAAAAACAGTCAGCCAAACAAAGATATATCTAAACCATGGAAACAGAAGGCATTCGGGATAAGAGATCTTGGACAACCAACCCATCAAGTCCTTCCTTTTCAGCATATCCAAGGCCAGTCCCCATTTTCTCTGCACAAATGAGAGAAATGGCTAACAACAGTCCATTCAAGAGTGAGGAGGACAGAGAGAGAAAAGAGAAAGTATTCCTATATAGAAACAGTAGAAATATACATGAGAGAGTGAGGGCACAGTAAGCTTTCGATACTTCTTGTTCTTGGTAGTTTCAGAGTTTACTGTGAAGGATCCTCTGAATTACTGTACCTTACCCATAATAGAATTCAACAAGGGCATCCTGGGCACTGCTCTTGGCTTAACAACAGTTCCCTCCAGTTTTAGGGAAAAATTCAAGTTATAAATGAAAAATGTAATTTGTGATGTTAGACAAGGCACAAGTGATATTCTGGCCCTCAAAGTGTAGGTTTAGCACATTTTCACCTGTGTGGACAATTTGTATCAGGTTAATTAACAATGGTTGGTATGGACTTACTTCATACAGAGCTATTAAAGGTATCGTATTAAGAATGGATGGAGGAAAGTAATCTCCGGCTGTGTGAGAGAGGATTTAGTTTCTAAGAAACATAACTAGTGAACTGCAATGGGGACGGGGCGCTGCATGCCTTTAGTGCATATGTTAGAGACACGGACAAATGCTTCAACACATTATTGCCCAACAAACTCTTGTATTATGCTTTAAAATGCATTGATACAATTTAATACTGGTAAGTCCCAAATTAAGAAATACTGTATATATTTAAAATAAATATTTTATGCATGTTCTTTCTGTTGTGAGTACTAGACTCTTGCCTTTCACTCCAAAGACCAAGCCTTAACCATTATGCTACAGAAGGATGATTACATACAGCAGTGCTACAAAATCCATGAAGCATCCCAGTCATCAGCATGTAACAGAAGTGCATTGAAACTGGCAAAATAGTGTAGACTTAGAAGACTACAGCTACAGTAAGAGACTGTTCCTCGGGGCCTGTCAAAAAATGCTGCCTAGTCCGAGGTGGGACAGGGGTCAGGAACAGCTATTGGAACTCAAGCTGCTTCTCCTCCCATTCCTCAAGCTGAAATTCGCTGCCAGGAAGTAGACACCACCACCAGAAACGGGAACCGCTACAGGATTTGTGAGTTCGGGGAGGTTTTTTTGAAGCAGCCAATCTGACTCTTCAGCGGGCTAGTGCCAAAACTTAAACTGAGCTGCCAGCCTGCATTAAAAGGGACTGTTCCTTGGGGCCTACTAACAAATGCTGCCGAGTCCGAGGTGGGACAGGGGTCAGGAGCGGCTACTGGAACTCAAGCTGCCTCTCCCTCTCCCTCAAGCTGAAATTCACCACCAGGAAGTGGCTGCCGCCGCCAGAAATGGAAACCGCTACAGGATTTGTGAGCTCGGGAAGTTTTTTTTTTTTTTAAATTGTAATGGTTTATTATTATTATTTATGCAACAACACAACCAACAGTATAGTTGCTTCAATAAATGACCATGGTAAATAGGTACAATATGGCTCAAAGCATTCTCTTATTAAGATAGCTCATAAAATGCTTCTAATGCTACTTTTATATCAGACATTCAGGTGCTATAGACAAAAAAAAGAAAACTATTCATAGTTCAAGGGTGGTACATTGTATGATTATCTGTACACTTTTAGCTGTACCCTGAAGGGATAGTTAAGTGTCTAACTGGGGTATAGACAGGGCAAAAAGAGTACCGCACAAAGAGAGGGGTAGAATGGGGTGGGGTAGAAGGTGGATCAGTCTATTCTTCTACGGATACTTTAAGGATGAGGAAGAAGACCAAAGGATAAGGGCAGGAAGTGGGAGGGTGGGGAGGGTAAGAAGGAGTACACCTCTTCCCAGGTCCTAATGCTATGAGTAACAGTGTCAAGCGATCCAGATCTACCTCTCTCTAGGGCACAAAGTCCGAGTAATGATCTAATAGGGAAGATTTTTTTCCATGCCCTCCCACCCCGACCCTGACCGCCATTAAATCCCCACAGGGGGAGGAGTGCACAAGACAGACTCACGGTTGGGGTCTGGATGGCTGGGACAGGAGGAGGAGCACTGGATAATGATTTGCTGCCCTCTAAAGGGACATATATCTCTAGTGTCATTTCTTTCAGACCAACGATCTAGTCACTGCCAAAGACATTCCTCTTGTATCTGATATATGCTGATTGAATAAGTAGGGAAAGCTAATTTTTTACTGCAGCAGTTTAGAGATTTCATGCTATTCATTATATGTGGGGGAAGGAAACTGTTACTACTGAGGTTGGGCTAAGCTAATTGTTCCCATTACACAAGCATTTTAAATTGGGTAAGCTAATTTACTGCTGGGGTAGTGTACTGCCGACTGGAAGCCTAGTCCCAAAACGAGGTCTCTAATATTTATGGGCAAGCTGTATTTGAAAAGAAAATTCCACTAGATAAGTCTAGTTTTCTATATTCTATGGGGGCATCTCTTGAACCTTAGCCCATAACCAGTTGCTTGAAAGAGGTTGTTACCAAAATGCATAAAGGCAAAAGCAGGCCACAATATGCAAGTGGCCTGGTTTAGAAGGGTAGTGGAGTTCCCCCAGTCATCACGCTTACATCTAGGAAGTGAACCGTGCTGGTATGCCCCATCCAAGTGAAGGGTGGCCCCGGAGCCCCATAATCACATTATACGGGCCTGATAGCCATAAAAAAAATGTCATCTAGGAGCATGATCCTGGTAGCTCTGTACATATGTGCTTTTTGTTGGGTGGATCAGCTCCTGTGCATATGTGAAGGTGGCACCACGTCCTGGGGACCTCAGGACTACCACCAACCTTATCTGTTTACCCATCTTGCAATATCCTGGGGACCTCAGGACTACCACCAACCTCATCTGTTTACCCATCTTGCAACATCCTGGGGACCTCAGGACTACCACCAACCTTATCAGTTTACCCATCCCGCTATGCACTCAGTAGACTCTCTGCTGGTGTCGCATGGACTCACTAGAAAGGGAGCCTGCTACCTAGTGTTCCATGGCTCTGATATCACATTTCTCAAAACACCAAAAGGACTAAGCCTAACTGTACTGCTGATTCTCCTGGTAGGAGATGTCGAACCCAACCTGGGACCCCCCGTGGCAGACTTTAACATTGGGTCTCAAAGGGCCTGATGCTAGCTCACATGAATGTTTGTAGCCTACATCCCAAAGTTCATGAGGTGCAAGTCTGGGTGGATCAATATAAACCAGATGTCCTGGCTATATCAGAAACATGGCTAAAGCCACCATCTTAACCCATGAGATAGAAATCATTAATTATAACACCTTCAGACAAGATCGAGAGGAAAAGAAAAGGGGGATTCTTATTTATGTAAAAGACTCCCTGGAGGTGTCGATCGCCTCCCTTCCACTCATTGGCTGCACTGGTGCGAGTCTTTATTTGTCAGGATCGCCTTTGGACATGCCAAATTCCTAATGACTGGGTCTATATACAACTCTCCCAAGGTAGCCCCACACTCGCTTGATGCACTAGCTAAACTACTAGCAGAACACGCCCTCACTAAGATGGTAATACTAGGGGACTTTAACCTTAACTGGGCCCCTGACACAGAGTAGGCTCTGAAGGCTACCCTCATGGAAGCCAATCTGTCTCAGGTCATCACAGAGCCCACAACGCATAACGTAAAATCTGGGAACCACAGCACCCTAGATTGGGTACTAGCTTCCAACCCCTTAAACATTCAGGTGGCTGGAACTTTGGCAGATGCCTTGAGCGACCACTCGTCAGTATTTTGCATTTGAAAGAATTGCTTGCCCCTACAACCCTCGCAGCAAGAGACTTTTCCAAATCCTCTGCAGAGGCCTTCTAGGAACACCTATACAGTCTAGACTAGAGCCCTATCTGACTTCTCCCTTGCATCGATGAAGCTTTGGAATATTTCCAAAATACCTTAATCTCAGCAGCTAACCGACACACTTCTCTAAGGAAACTAAGAGCTAAGGGGTGTTGTGACAAATGGATAACACCTGAGCTAAAATCCCGGATGACTAAGAGGGACAAGGCCTGGGTCAGGTGCAAGGAGTTGGCCCTACCTGAAGACCAGATAACCTACAGGTCCCTAAGAAACAAATGTAAGCAAGCAACAAAGATGGTAAAGCGGAAGTTCATTAAGACCCTGCAGCAGACCAACTTAACCAATCCAAGGTCCTTCTGGATCCAAATCAACTCACTGGTGAAGGGCAGTGGTAAACCTCCCCCAAGGACTGATAGTCTACAGTGGTCATACCCTTAGTGAAGGCCAGGAGGCTGCCTCTGCCTTCAACAAGTTCTTCACGAACCTCGAACACTACAAGGTGGGTCTCCCCCCTGCTAAGTTCTGAGCTGCTGGGCCCTGGTAAACTGAATCCTCTGTACCCACAATTTCACTTACAGATAGTACGGCCCAAGAAAGTGCTTCCACTACTAAAGAACTCCAAGGCAAAGGGTTCAGCTGGCCTGGACGGCATGGACCCTAGATTGCTCAAGGCAGCCGCTCCTGCCATAACCTTACCTGTTACTTGGCTTATCAACAGGTCATTACAGGAAAGAGTAGTACCTAAAATGTGGAAGTGGGCATACGTAGTGCCCATCCACATGGGAGGCTCCAGGGAACCCATTGGCAACTATAGGCCAATCTCCTGCCAAGTGCAGGAACAGATAGTCTACTGTCAGCTCTGTGATTACCTGGAGGCTAACCAGATACTGGCGAGCACCCAGCATGGATTCTGATGGAGTCATGGGATGGATACCGTCCTCATCAAATTCACCACTGACATTCTTAATAATCTCAATGATGACAACCCAATGGGGGCTGTCTTCATCGATCTGACCATGGCCTTTGATTTTGTGGATCACACCCTACTGGTATACAGACTTGGTCAATCTGGTCTTGATCAGCACTCCTTAAACTGGTACACTGACTACCTGTCAAACTGCTCTCAACAGGTCAAATGGTGAGGTACATACCTGAATCACTCCCCATCAAGGAGGGTGTACCCCAGGGCTGTATCCTGGGACCCCTTCTGTTTTCATTATTTGTAGATGATCTGAGTAAACACTGTGGAGGCAGCTCTGTGGTACAGTATGCAGATGATGCAGTACTCTACAGAACCTCAGAAAGCACCATGAACCTGGGCCACCACCTACAGTCCGATTTCGCTCTACTGGAAAATTGGCTATTAGACCACAGGTTAATTCTGAATGCCAAAAAAAAAGCTGTTTTGTTTGGGCCTCAATCCCTAGGATTGGACAGAAGCCTCATACTACCTCTGGTCACCACCTCAGGCTCTCCCATAGAGTTAGTGAGGTCCTTCAAGTAACTAGGTCTAACTCTGGACCAAGGCTTCTTGCTGAAAACCCATGTGGCTCAGATAACTAAAACGATCCACTAAAAACTAGGTCTCCTATATTGCCTGAATGGTCAAATGGTATCTGAAACCAGGCATACCATAGTTCAAAGCATCCTTCTACCAACCTTAACCTATGCTGCACCAGTATTCACTCAATGGCGAAGCATGAGCTACACAGGATGCAGACGTTGTATAACAAAATAGATCATTTTGCCACAACGTCATACCCAAGGTGACATCACTGTGAAGTACTGTCCTGCCTCAACTGGCCATCCCTTAACTGCCAGTTACAGTACCCTATACTGTGCAATGCCTACAACTCATTAATGACAATCCACCGGTAAGCTTTGTTGGCCTCCTGACTCCCAAGCGCTCTGGCAGACAGCTCCGCACCACTGGTAGAAATCTTTTTGAGGAACCAAGAGTTAGGACAGCAGCTGGCTGTAAATCCTTCACCTATGCTGCCCTTGCTCTCTGGAACAAGCTTCCTGCCCACCTACAAGAAGCAAGATCTCTGGAGGTCTTCTGTAAAGGGCTCCGGGAGCACCTGTTGGACAAGAGCAAGTGCTCCTGCACTTGAATTGATAACTAGCCCCCCCCCCCAAGCCTATCTGTTTTGTCAAATGCTCTTCAACTGTCCCCAATCTGAGTTAAAGTGTTCTGTCCACCACTGTTGTATGTTCATTTCTGCCCAGGACTGAAAACGAGTCATTTTGTGACTGTATGCAGTGATTGTACTAAGTATTGTATTGATGTGAAATGTCTAGCTAAATGTTGTTTTTCTATATAACTAATTCCAGGTCACCCCTGAAAAAGGGACCTTCAGGGCTCAGAGGGGCTACCCGGTCACCAAAATTGAAATAAATAAACAGTGAACTATAGTAGAATCTACAGGACATTCCTCCTGCATACTCACTGTTGGGGTCAGTAATATTTTTGAATACATCAGAAACTGCATATATCAGCAAACGAGGAGCACATTTTAAAACCCTGCAGGAATCAATTTTAACACTTTAGCTTCACACTAATCAACTGTCCTTTGTTGTAATCATTGGCATTTTCCATAGTTTGGCAGGCAGCAAACTAAGTGTACAGGGCTCTACTCACACCTTCTATGCTGCACCTGCAACATCAATTAGCACCTTTTTGCATACAGTGTATGAGCAGTTACCACCTCAGACACTTCCAAATACCTGGAGAAGAGGAGGAAAAGTTGCATAGAACCAACATTTAATATGCTTACAACCAACAATAAACAAATAGCACAGAATAGGGAATGATTTGGGACTGAAGGAAAATAGGCATACATCTGAACATTGCATATATCTGAATGGTATACAAGTGTAACTGATTGTACTGATTTTGCTGTTACTGTCAGACGAGTCCTTGAGGGATCCTTTGGATTTCAGAGAGATATAAATGGTGAATTGTTGGGGGGGCAGGGGGCAGTTAACCACAGTTCCTGTGTTAGGGATCCTGACAAATGCATCAACACAGACATTGTTGGTCCCAGCAAACAGGTACTTTAGTTCGGCAGATGGATGAATGAAGCATACTAGGTAAAAAAAATACATTGCCATAATTTTTATGAGAGTTTTGCAAAGTAAGGAATATGTGCTTTAACAAGATAATTTTTTTATGGAAGTTATTCTTATTGGGGGGAATTGAACACTTGGTGCCTGATATTCAAAACTTTGCTCAGTGGGCAAACAGATTGTGCCCCATTTGCCCAGGGTTTGCCCTGGAGTGTGATATTCAAAAGGGGCAGTTGTGTGCACTAAAAGGGTTAACACGCACACATAAAATAATGTATGTGGGTGAGCAATGGGAAGGGTGGGGACAAGAATACTGGCACAACTGGCATACTTGCGCTGTGCGAAGGGGTTAGTGCAGGTCACTTTATGCAGTGCAAATACCACCGATCAGAATACCAACTTACGCTGGGCAACCCTAAAGGCCACCAGAGCTACTGAAGCCAACAACTAAGTGGGCAGTTGGGGGAGCACGCCTGTTCCTTGGTGGACAATGGCACCCCCCATCCTCTGAACCCTGGCCCCATTAAAAAAAGTGCATCCCTTGTGTTGGTCCCAGTCCTTTCACAGAAGAAAGGGTTCTGCAAGAACTCCTAAAACTGAAGGTGGACAAAGCAATGGGGCCTGATGGAATTCACCCCAGAATTCTAAAAGAATTAAGGGGGGAACTAGTGAAACCACTGGCTACTCTTTTTAATAAATCATGGGAGGATGGTGTGGTACCCAAGGACTGGAGGAAGGCGGATGTGATTCCTCTTCACAAAAGTGGGACCAAGACAGAGGCAGGAAACTACAGACCTGTCAGTTTGAGCTCTGTGGTAGGGAAAGTGATGGAGTCACTTCTGAAGGAAAGAATTGTTGCGTACCTAGAGGCCAGTGGGGCACAGGATCCAAGGCAGCATGGGTTCACAGTGGGAAGGTCATGTCAGACGAATCTAATAGATTTCTTTGACTGGGTGACCAAAGTAGTAGACCAGGGAGGGGCTGTGGACATGGTCTACCTAGACTTTAGCAAGGCATTGGACACAGTCCCACACAAAAGATTAATAGTCACATTAACCAGCCTTGGAGTGGGTCCCAGGGTGGTAGCCTGGGTAAAACACTGGCTGGACAACAGGACACAGAAGGTAATTGTAAATGGAGTCCACTCTGAAGAAAGAGGGGTTACTAGTGGGTACCGCGAGGGTTCAGTGTTGGTCCAGTCCTTTTAATGTCTTTATAAGTGACATTGCAGAGGGACTGAAGGAAAGTATGCCTCTTGCTGATGACACAAAGATCTGCAACAGGGTTGATACACAAGGAGGCATGGAAAGAATGAGAAGGGACTTGGCAAGGTTGGAGGAATGGTCATAAGTATGGCAGCTAGGATTCAATGCAAAGAAGTGCAAAATAATGCACCTGGGAAACAAGAACCCAGGGGAAGAATACACAATGGGGGGGAGGTATAACAACAACAACAAAGGAAAGGGACCAGGTGGGGTAATCATATCAGATGACCTTAAGGTTAGCAAGCAATGTGAGAAGGCAGTAGGAAGGGCTGGGGGTATACTGGGATGCATAGGGAGAGGCAACACCAGCAGAAAACAGGAAGTTGTTATCCCTCTGTACAGACAGTTGGTGAGACCCCATCTGGAGTACTGTGTCGAGTTTTGGAGACCCCATCTCCGAAAGGACATAGACAGGATAGAGGCAGTCCAGAGGAGGGCAACTAAAATGGTGCAGGGTCTGCAAGAGAAGCCGTATGAGGAGATACTTAAGAAGCTTAATATGTATACCTTTGAGGAAAGAAGGGAGAGGGGGGACATGATAGAAACTTTTAAGTACCTCAGTGGAATCAACAAAGTCCAAGAGGGTAGCATCTTTCAGAAAAAGAGATGTGCAAGAACAGGGGACACAATTTAAAGATGGGGTGGTGGTTCAGGGGCAATGTGAGGAAGTATTTTTCACAGAGAGGGTAGTGGATGCATGGAACAGCCTTCCTGAGGAGGTTGTGGAGTCTAAAACTGTGGGAGAATTCAAGAATGCATGGGACAGACATAAGGCAATTCTTGTGGGGGGTAGGAAGAAATAGGCTGTTGGTTAACTAGGATCTGCGGCCTATCCTGTAGGTAGGGAAATGGGCAGACTAGATGGGCCAAGCGGTCCTTATTTGCCGTCAAAATCTATGTTTCTATGTTTCTACAGTGTCCCCCACTCCCCAATTAACAGTCCCGGTATTTCGATATAAGTCCCTGGTGCCTATTGGTCCTCTTGCCCTCTGATCGCCATCTGAACAGTGACTAAAAAGCACCCTGGTGCCTAGTGGTACCCCCATGCCCTCCAATCACCATCCCAGCAGTGACTAAAAAATACCCTGGTGCCTAGTGCCCCCCTCCCGGCTTTCAGATCACTGGCCTGTATGTAGTTAGAAAGTGTCCCTGGTGTCCAGTCATCCCCTCCCACCCTCCGATCACCATCCTGCATAGTACAAGAGATGTCTCTTGCAACCAGCGGTCCTCCCAGTCCCCAGTCCCTGGCTCCATACAAAACAGTAGGTTCTCTGGCATCCAGTGATCCCTTCAATCCCCGATCACTGGCCACATACAAAACAATAGATTCCCTGGTGTTCAGTGGACCCCTGGCCCCCTATAAAACAGAAGATTCCTTCATGTGTAGTGGTCCCTCCAGTCCCCAAGCGACAGCCCCATACAAAATAGTAGATTCCTTGGTGTCCAGTGGCTCCCCAGGTCTCTGATCCCCAGCCCTGTAAACAGCACTGAAGAAAAGAGAAAAGTGATGGTAATTGCTGTGGTGTACAAGAAATACATGAAAACCATCAAAATAACTCAAAGTGTCTGGCAGCTGGTTTTGGCCCCACCCATCAGTACCAATTCCTGTCCCCTTAACAACATAATCTTTCCCTGGTGTCTAGTGGCCCCCCAACTGCAGGTACTGACCACCCACCCTGCCAGCCACCCCCTACCTGAAGTGCCCTACTTGAATGCCGATGGCTGGACTCAGATACGGAAACCATCAGAGCCTTCCTCTTACCTCCTTGACCAGGCACCATATGAAAAACAGGGAGTACGCATCCCATGTATAGTACAGGACCTGTGTCATCTGCACTGTACTGTACTGAAGCTTTCTTGTACCAGTACAGTATGGAGGATGCACACCCTGTACTATACAGAGGATGCACACTCCCTGTTTTTCATATGGCGGCCAGCCCAGGAGGTGAGAGGAGGGCTGTGCTAGTCACCATATCTGAGCTGCAGCACTGGCACTTCAGGTGGGAAGGTTGACAGGGTGGGTGGTTGGTGCCTGTGGTTGGCGGAGCCACTAGATTCCAGGGAAGGATTATGTTGCTATGGGGACTGGGATTGGTGGGTGGGGGTACCACTAGCTGTCATGGACTTTGAGTTATTATGATGGCTTTCAGATATTTCTAGTTCTCCATAGCCAGTGCCATCACTTTTTTTCAGTCTTATTTATTGGGCTGGTAATTGGAGATGGGGGACCACTGGATGCCGGGGAATCTACTGTTTTGGAAGGCATCAGGGACTGGGGACTTGGGGACCACTGCACACCAGGCAATCTACTATTTTATATGGGGCCCAGGATCGGTGAGCAAGGGGGGGATCACTGAACACCAGGCAATCTACTGTTTTATATGGGGCCCAGGATCGGTGAGCAAGGGGGGGATCACTGAACACCAGGCAATCTACTGTTTTATATGGGGCCCAGGATCGGTGAGCAAGGGGGATCACTGAACACCAGGCAATCTACTGTTTTATATGGGGCCCAGGATCGGTGAGCAGTGGGACCCACTCAACACCACGCAATCTACTGTTTTATATGGGGCCGGATCAGTGAGCGGGGGGACGCTGAACACCAGGCAATCTACTGTTTTATATGGGGCCCAGGATCAGTGAGAGCCGCCAAATACCGAACACCGAGCAATCTACTGTTTTATATGGGGCCCAGGATCGGTGAGCAGGGGGGAACACTGAACACCAGGCAATCTATTATTTTATAAGGGGCCTGGGATCAGTGAGCAGGAGGGACCACTGAACACCAGGAACATCTCTTGTACTATGTGGACCAGCAATCAGAGAGCAGGGGGTACCGCTGGATACCAGGGACATTTTTTACTACAGACAGACTGACAGTTGAGGGTGGGGGAACCACTCAGCACCAGGACATTTTTTCTTCACTGTCAAGCAATCGGAGGGCGGGGGTGCTGGACACCAGAAATACTTTTACTACATACAGGTCAGTGATCGTAAGGCAGGGGGATCACTAAGTGCCAGGGTTGTTTTTCTTCACTGTCAGGCCAACGACTGGAGGGCAGGGGATTCATTGGATACCAGGAACACTTTTTACTACTTATAGGTTGGCAATCGCACAGGGGGGACCAATAGGCACCAGGGTATTTTTTTCTTCACTGTCAGGATGATGATTGGAGGGGGGAACAACTAGGCACCAGGGTATTTTTTCTTCACTATCAGGAGGGCATTGGGGGCACCAGGGACTTCCTTGCTTGTAGGGGTGGGGGAAGTGCTGCACAAACCTGCTGCTGCTTCCCATGCAAATGAGCCCACAATGGGCAGGCAAATGGCCCCTTAGTGCTTTGCATGCCCAGTGGGCTCATTTGCATGGTGCCATCTGAATATCATGCCTGGGGGTACTGGTGCTATTCAGTAAAGTTTTAACCTGCGCCAGTAACAAAAGCAGGTTCACTCAACAGTAGGGAGCCACCCATATATTATAGCAAATAGTTCAATCATGCCAGCGCGCCAAGGTTCAAAAGCATATAAAGCAAAAAGTAAGCCAACTCCAAAATGAAACTAAAAGCAAGTTTTAATCCACATTTGTGGTAATATACTTCACTTCACCACACCACACTGCCCCAGTGCTTTGGCACCTTGACTTCCTCAGGGGGCGTGACCATAGCTACACACAGTTACATTTTATAGGGCTGAATAGCTCTGATGACATTACCATTTCTCCTTCGTTTTTTTGCAGTTTAAAGGAACAGTAACACATTTTGCTTTAGTGTATTCACATGTCAAACAACTTAAAATAATGCATCAAAATTTCATAAATCACCATATCGAATTAGCCTTCCAAAACAAAAATAGAAAAATAGTACATGCTATTTAAGCACATTACACTAACATCCAAAATGTTATACTTCAGCTAGCAGCAGACAAGGGCTAACTTATTATTAGCTTACAGACTTATTAAATTCAAAAATATACAGCAGTATGATTGGCATACATCAAAAAGCATTCCTAAGCAGATATGATTCATAAATCTACTGTAACCCCTGTGCCAAATTGGGGGTTATGAGCAGAGATGCCTTGTCGGCATCCGGAAGTGCGTGCGCCACTGGGCACTGACCCAGGTGACATGTGCATTGTCTTTTCAAAGCGCCAGTTGGCGTGAGGGGTAGTTTTCAGTTGGAGAGTGAGTCGTCAAGAGGAGTGGGCATGCCTGCTCGCAGGCCTGATGGGAGGCCTACAGTCGGTGCCGGGGTGGGAAGATTGCTCCCCAGTCCCACAAGTGAGGATGGGGCACCCACATGACAGCAGTGAGGCAGCAGGACCTGAGGGAGCAGCAAATTAAGCAGAAGGTCGCAGAGAGCCTGCTAGGCTCTCATTCCTGTAGGGATGAGTAGTTGCCATGGGGAGCCCATTGATGACAGTAGTGGCAGTGATGTCTCCAGTGGGGTAGGTGGTAGAGCTACCCCTTTGTTTGCCCATGTCTACTCGAGATAATGTGCTGTTGGATAGTTTTGAAGGACTGCTGGTGCCTGAGAGAGGGTTGGTCCTGCCCTGTGCGAACCCTGCCTGTGGATCGACAGGAGTAGTGGCCGTTTGTGGCAAGGACTGGAAGTGTTTGTATTTTAACATCTGACACCCCCATTCTGAGGAGAGTTAGCCGGAGCTGGAAATGAGTGCACCCACTCCTGTAGGCGGGTAAATATGGAAGAGCTACCTTTTTGGGGACAGAGAAAAAGCCCTAATGTAAATCGGAGTCCATTTGGCTCATAAAGGGAAAGACGTGATGAGTAGGGCCCAGGTTCAAACCCTGATCCCCCAAGAGACTGTGCCGCAGCCGCAAGCTGTAGAAATGTGGAAACTGTGCTAATTTTAAATGGGGATCCTCAGTAATGTTTTATGTGTGCAGCTTGAGCTTTTGACGGAAAATAAAACTGCCTGTTTGCATTTTACTTCTGTTTCTGGACTGAATCATTTGGAGTTCTAAACCTGTTATGCTGTGCTGCCTGCCTAACTAACTGTTTTCTAGAAGTACCATCTGATCCTGTGGCCACCAGTCGTGATGGGAGGAATATTCCAGTTAGCCTGCACTTCAACGGAAATCCAGCCGTCAACTGTGGAATCCCAATCTTCAATAAATAAGGTACCGTTTAAGCTAATGTGCTGCCAGTCGAGACAGTGCCCGTCCCCTTTCCCAGAGACTGCATAACATCAAAACTCCTAGACAGGGAAGGGAAGGGGGTAGCTTTCTGGTGTTTTCAACCTCTGAAAGGACTGTAAGCTTCTGGCTGCTCTAGGGTAAGCCCCAGATTGTTTGAGCAGGAGCGAGTGCCTGTTGAAACAAACTGTTAATTTTAAAAGGAAATACCACCAGTGTTAATAGGCAGAAGGGAAGGTTACAAAAATGGGCGCTGTTGTCCGGGATCCTAAAGATGAGGTGCAATCACCTACCTGGCACGATGGATGGTGTTTACAGTGAGTGGAAGGTTGGTGGGCCACGGCCTGTTTTGGAAGTTTGAGCTACAGTTTAATTGCATCGTGAAGAGACAAAATGGTACCTGCTTCACATGAAGAAAAAAACGTGATGACTGAGGATGAGGAAAGGGAGCTATTTGATTGGTGGATAATGCTAATGAGATGCGGCACTAGAAAAGGGAGGTCAGGTGGTCTGGGCTTTAGATTGCTGGAAACCTTTGATGAGCAAGGAGTGTAGTTGTCTGTGTTGAAAGAAATGTGTATCCACTACCCTATGGTAGAGTTTGCTGAAAATTTCTGCTGGCCGATAAAGAAAAGAGGAAATTTCACTCACTTTTTACAGCTGGAGAAAAACCTTTTGGAGGCTAATCGTTAAGCGTTTGTGGATTAATCTGCTACACTGGACTTTTGAGAAGCAACCATAGCTTGTGCCTCTGGATTTGGAGGTCGGACCATCAATGTTCCAGAGGGACTAGTCAATTGGCTGTGGAGCGTGGTTGAAAGAAGCAGTTCTGGTGAGGCTTGCATCTTTTGTGAACAATGTGGGAGTGGGGTAATAAGGCAGCCTGTGTATTTATCATGCGCTTATGAGAATGTTCCTATGGTGGTGAGGCCTTCTGATATGCAGCAGCAAGAAGGACAATATGTGGCTCCTGAGCCACTGACTTCTGCACCCTGGCAATGGCTGCAATCGGCCGGCAGATTGTCCCCTGCAACTAGTATGGCCACAACTGTGGAGCCATCTGAGCAGTGGGAGGAGGCCGCAGTTGTTGAAAAAGAATCAGAGCCAGAGGTGGTATCAGAGCCTAGTCATCTGCCCAGCCCTATAATATCGCTGAGTGCCCCAGAAGTTTCCCATGGCAGAGGTAGGGGCCGAGGGTGAATCTCCAGAATTAAGAGTACTGCTGCAGGGTACATGAGGGATGTGACTGAGCAGTCAGGTCCGCCTGAGACTGTGGTGCGAGGCAAGCAGGAAACCAGGAAGACTTCACCAAAAGCCAAATCCACCCAGGAACCCACATTGAGGGCAAAGACCTTACCTTAAAAAGTAGAAGAGGCTAAGCCTTTAAAGCTATAGTCCCCGCTCCCCAAGGCACAGGAAAAAGCTACTGGCACTGATGACCTTGAGGTCATCATAGAAGTGGAAGAAGGAGATCATGGGTTTGATGAAGAGAGTGCTATTAGGTCTGCTGAATCTGTTTCCATCTATGACCAGCCCATGGAGAGTATCACCAGGATGTTCGAGGACATGGTTATAGAAAGAGACATTCCTAAGCCCTATGCCATACCAATCCTGGGAATACTGGAACTCACCTCTCTGCTCCCAGAAACATGTAACAGACTTCTGATAGATATGGACGCTAGGCATCAGTTGGACCTCACGGTGATTAATTATAGAGAAGGGATTTGGTTGCCTAGATGAGTGCCCCCATGGCCCAGCATCAGATCCTTGCCCAATTGGAGCCAGGTAGAATGATGGGTGAGGCATTATCTAAAGCTGGAGAATCATGGAGCAAACTATCTTTGCGTAAGTGAGAGACTGTGGGATTTAATTGAGTGCAGGAGATCTGACTGGGTGTGCCAGGGGGCTGTGGAGAAGGTACACTTCAGAAACAAAGTGGACATTCAACACATGGCCTATGATAGGAACAAGGTAACTTCTTCAGCAAGATCAATGTGCAATTCCTTGGCCTGGGAAGGACTAACCTTGTTCAAGACTTTCGCTTTCGTACAGCACAGAGTTGGACATGGGTTAAAATACTTCATACTGCGCTATGACTGTAGAGGGGGAGAGTGCACCAAACCAGACCCTTTTTCTATTTTGCACCAGAGGACCCTGCTGCCAAGTACTGCACCCCCCAGAAACAGAAAAATCCTTCGAACTCAAATGCCTCACAGTGTTGCATAGACTGTGTTTAAGGGACTGCTACTACTCATGGAC
Source organism: Neoceratodus forsteri (assembly GCA_016271365.2). NCBI lineage: Eukaryota > Metazoa > Chordata > Ceratodontiformes > Ceratodontidae > Neoceratodus > Neoceratodus forsteri. The sequence goes on from JADMNL010000022.1 coordinate 497,490,627, forward strand.
TGTTTGTTTTTATCTAAAAAAATTACAGAATGAACAATTGCCACTAGCATGGACAGTAGCCTGATCTGCTTGTGTTGGGTAAGAAAAAAAAAACAGTGTTTTGAATTTTTTTCCAGTTTTACAAAATTGTAACTTTTTTTACTCTTATGTACCATTTTATTGAAAATTATTTGCAATGTGTTATTTAGTTAGCCAGCTTAGGAACAATATAGAAATATTAAGTAGGGACCCCCTAGTAATTAAGCACACTTGCCCACTGGTGCTGCACATGGGATTCCGTGAACTGTAAATCTCTAAAGACAAGTATCCAGAGACTTTTATGTGCACCAATGCATTTTGAAAAGGACAGTAAAAGGGTAAACGTGTGCTCCCCTTCCCACTGTTAAGTAGGTTAGAGGATAGAAATGTAGATGTATGGTAGGCTTAGTGAGAGTAGTAGCTAGACATTTCTGTGGGGGAAACAAGTAAAGTATTTAAAATGTGTAGTTAGATTACAGTCTAGCCTCCTGTATGTTGCATTTAGAGTAACAGTGCTGAGTTTAGCCTGCCACCCCCTGGTGGTGTAGTATAGGCTAGTAATTACTGATAGATAGAGACATAGACAGACAGACAGACAGACAGACAGACAGACAGATTAGATAGATAGATAGATAGATAGATAGGTAGGAATGTTTGGTGTTTTGCAGAAATGTTTGGAGTGCCATTTAGGCCCAGTTGGGTACTGCTGAAGGGTCCAATGGAAAAAGTAGTGGAGCCAGAATAGATTAAATAGAGGTATCCCTAGGGGGGTGGGACGTTGGCCTGGTGGACCAGCCATTGCTGGGGAAACCAGGTTGAGTGGCTATGCCCTTAGTGGAGCCAGAGAACTGCAGGTCGGTGGGTTTGCCTACCTAGTTCTAACAGACTGCTGCCAAGCAATCAGCCTGGTGGAGCCTGGAAATGATGACCTGTGGGAGAGTGTGCAGTATCCTGCAGTGCACAGCAGCTATGGTTAGCCAGGGTGGAACCGCTTTCCTGGGAGGTGAAGCATTTCTGTGAGGGGAAAGTGCAACCCCTCTGCCAAATCGGGGGTTACGAGAAAAGATGCCCTGTCAGCATCGGGAGGTGCTTGTGCCACTGAGCACTGGCCCAGGCGGCACGTGGGTTGTCTTTTCAAAGCACCAGTCAGTGCAAGGGAGTAGTTTTTAGTTGGAGAGTGAGAGGAGTCATTGAGAGGGGCGGGTGTGCCTGCTCGCAGGCCTGAGGGCAGGCCTACAGTAGGGGCCAGTGAGGCCTGGGGCCAGGGTGGGGAGATTGCCCACTGGTCCCAAAAGTGGGGATGGGGCACCCACATGACAGTGGTGGGGCAGCAGGACCTGAGGGAGCAGCGAATTAAGCAGAAGGTCACAGAGAGCCTGCTAGGCTCTCATTCCTGTAGGGATGAGTGGTTGCCATGGGGAACCCGTCGACGACAGAAGTGGCAGTGATGTCTCCGGTTGGGTAGGTGGCAGAGCACTGGTACATGCTTTCATCACCTCCAGGTTGGACTACTGCAATGCCCCGTACCTAGGGATATCTGGAGGCAGCCTCCACAGACTGCAGCTGGTGCAGAATGCAGTGGCAAGATTATTAATGGGGGTGAAAAGATGTGAACATATCACCCCGGCGCTCCGCGAACTGCACTGGCTGCCAGTCCGGTGGAGGGTTGTCTTCAAGATTGGGCTATTGACCTATAAGACCTAACACAAGAGGGACACAGTCTATCTGCAAGAACTCCTTGTGCCTTACCGCCCAACCCCAGCTCTCCGTTCTGCCGAGGGTGGCCTCCATGGAGTTCCCAGGGTCAGGCTGCAGCAATCAGGTGATAGAGCATTTGTTGCAGCTGCGCCTACCCTGTGGAACTCCCTGCCTGGTGATTTTAGGGAGGCCCTCTCAGTGGAAGCCTTTAAGGAGGGCCCCAAGACATATTTATTCAATCAAGCCTTTAATTGAAGGTGTTTTAAAATAATAGTTTCTTTATAAAGGCTAGTTAAGCTGCTGCTTTCAGTTGTATTTTGTACGTTGTTGTTTTAAATTTCTTTTAATTTTATTGTATTTTTAAAATGTTTTTGCATGATATGTGTGTTTATATTGTACAGCACCCAGAGTCTTCGGAGATGGGTGCTATATAAATAAAATATATATCAATCTACCTATCTCTCTATCTACCTATCTACCTATCTATCTATCTATCTATCTATCTATCTATTGTATCTATCTATCTGTCTATGTATTCTATCTATCTATCTATCTATCTATCTATCTATCTATCTATCTATGTATTGTATCTATCTAGCTATCTGTCTGTCTATATGTATGTCTGCCTGTCTGTCTATGTGTTGCATCTATCTATCTGTCTGTCTGTATGTCTATCTATCTAACTATATCTGTATATCTATCTGTCTGTCTATCTATGTATTGTATCTATCTATCTGTGTATTGTATCTATCTGTCTATCTGTTTGTCTCTGTCTATCTATCCATGTACTCTATCTATCTATCTGTCTATCTATCTATCTATCTATCTATCCACCTACCTGTCTATCTGTCTATTTATGTATTCATTCTATCTATCTATCTGCCTGTCTGTCTGTCTATCTATCTATATGTCTATTTGTATATCTATGTATCGTATTCATCTATCTATCTATGTGTCTGTCTGTCTGCATGTCTGTCTGTCTGTCTATCTATCTATCTATCTATCTATCTATCTATCTATGTATTGTATCTATCTATCTGTCTATACGTGTATTGTATCTATCTATCTATCTATCTATCTATCTATCTATCTATCTATCTGTCTGTCTGTCTCTAGGTGTCCGTCTGTCTGTCTATCCATATGTCTATCTGTCTATGTACTCAATCTATCTGTCTATGTATTGTATCTATCTATCTATCTATCCACCTACCTATCTGTCTATCTGTCTATGTATTGTATATATCTACCTCTCTGTCTGTCTGTCTGTATCTATCTGTCTGTCTGTCTGTATGCCTGCCTGTCTGTCTGTCTATCTATCCATATGTCTATCTGTCTATCTATCTATCTATATAACTCTATCTACATAACCATATATATACACATACATATATATATATATCTACCTACCTGTCTGTCTGTCTACATATCTATTCATCTATCTATCTATCTATCTATCTATCTATCTATCTATGTATTGCATCTATCTATATATCTGTATATCTGTGTATTGTATCTATCTACCTATCTATCTATCTATCTGTCTATGTCTATCTATCTCTCTATCTGAATCTATCTATGTACTCTATCTATCTATCTATCTGTCTATCTATGTATTGTATCTATCTATCTATGTATTGTATTTGTCTGTCTGTCTATCTATCTAACTGTCTGTCTGTCTATCTATCTATCTATCTGTCTATTGTATCTATCTATCTATCTGTCTGTCTGTCTGCCTGCCTGCCTGTCTGTCTATCTATCTATCTATCTATCTATCTATCTATCTATCTATCTATCTCTATCTCTCTATCTAACTCTATCTATATAACTATATATATACCTACCTACCTGTCTGTCTGTCTGTCTGTCTATCTATCTGTCTCTGTCTGTCTGTCTGTCTGTCTTTGTATTGTATCTATCTATCTGTCTGTTACTGTCTGTCTGTATATCTATCTACTCTGTCTCTCAATCTGCCTATCTACCTACCTATCTATCTATCTATCTCTCTCTCTCTAGCTATATAACTATATATATATATACCTACCTACCTGTCTGTCTGTCTGTCTATCTATCTATCTATTTATCTGTCTATCTGTCTTTGTATTGTATCTATCTATCTATCTATCTATCTGTCTGTCTCTATCTGTCTGTCTGTATATCTATCTACTCTATCTCTCTATCTACCTATCTACCTACCGATCTATCTATCTATCTATCTATCTATCTATCTATCTATCTGTCTGTCTGTCTATATGTGTATTATATCTATGTGTCTGTCTGTCTCTATCTGTCTGTCTGTATATCTATCTATCTATCTACTCTATCTCTATATCTACCTATCTACCTATATATCTGTCTATCTGTCTGTCTATCTATCTGTCTATGTATTGTATCTGTCTGTCTGTCTGTCTGTCTGTCTATGTATTGAATCTATCCATCTGTCTATCTATATAACTGTATCTATCCATCTATCTAACTATATATATACAGTATATCTACCTACCTATCTACCTGTCTGTCTATCTATCTATGTATTATATCTTTCTCTGTAGTATATCTATCTATCTGTCTATCTATGTATTCATTCTCTCTCTATCTATCTGTCTGTATGTCTATCTGTTTATCTATCTGTCTGTCTGTCTATGTATTGTATGTATGTATGTATGTATGTATGTATGTATGTATCTATCTATCTGTCTGTCTGTCATCTTTGTTTGCCCATGTCCATGTAAGGTAATGTGCTGCTGGATAGTTTTGAGGGACTGCTGGTGCCTGAGACAGAGTTGGCCCTGTCCTGTGCGAACCCTGCCCATGGATCGACAGGAGCAGTGGCCATTTGTGGCAAGAACTGGAAGTGCCTGCATATTAACATCTGACACTCCCCTCCCTCCATTCTGAGAAGAGTTAGCCTGAGCCTAGAAATGAGTGCACCAACTCCCACAGGCAGTGAAATACAGAAGAGCTACATTTTTGGGGACAGAGAAAACGTCTTAATGTAAATCGGAGCCCATGTGGGCTCATAAAGGGAAAGAAGTGATGAGTAGGGCCCAGATTCAAACCCTGATCCCCCCAAGAGACTGTGCCACAGCTGCAAGCCATAGAAATGTGGAAACTGTGCTAATTTTAAATGGGGATCCTCAGTAATGTTTTGTGTATGTGTACAGCTGGAGCGTTTTACAGAAAATAAAACTGCCTGATTGCATTTTACTCCTGTTTCTGGACTGAATCATTTGGAGTCCTAAACTGGTTATGCTGTGCTACCTGCATAACTAACTGTTTTCTAGAACTACCATCTGATCCTGTGGCCACCAGTCATGATGGGAGGAATATTTCAGCTAGCCTGCACTTCGAAGGAAATCCAGCCATCAACTGTGGAATCACAATCTTCAATTAATAAGGTACTGTTTGCTAATGCTGCCAGTCGAGATAGTGCCTGCCCCTTCCCAGAGACTGTATAACATCAAAACTCCTAGACGGGGTAGCTTTCTGGAGTTTTCAACCTCTGAAAGGACTGTAAGCTGCTGGCTGCTCGAGGGTAAGCCCCAGATTGTTTGAGCAGGAGCCGAATGCCTGTTGAAACAAACTGCTAATTTTTAAAAGGAAATACCACCAGTGTTAACAGGCAGAAGGGAAGGTTACACTACAGTTAATCCTGAAAGAAAAATCATTTATCACAACATTTCTGGTTGGAAGCCTATAAGTATTCCTTGGGGTGGAGAGGAAAGGATCGTAAATCCAATATTAGTTGCCCTGAATGAGTCCAAAGGAGCAATTCTTCCAAAATTAAAGGGTTCTAAACCTGTTTGAATTTTTACAAATCCTTTCTCTCCCCGGAATACTTGTAGGCTTTGACCAGAAATGTTGTGATCATGATTTTTCTTTCTGGATTAGCTTCATAGATTTACGAATCATATCTGCTTAGGAATGCGTTTTGATGTATGCCAATCATACTGCTGTATATTTTTGAATTTAATAAGTCTGTAAGCTAACAATCAGTTAGCCCTTGTCTGCTCCTAGCTGAAGTATAATATTTTGGATATTAGTGTAATGTGCTTAAATAACATATACTATTTTTTCTATTTTTGTTTTGGAAGGCTAATTAGATATGGTGATTTATGAAATTTTGATACATTATTTTAAGTTGTTTGACATGTGAATACATTGAAGCCCAAATATGTTACTGTTCCTTTAAAGTGCGAGGGGCAGTGTAGTGTGATGAAGTGAAGTGTATTACCACAAATGTGGATTAAAACTTGGTTTTTGCTTCATTTTGGAGTTGGCTTATTTTTTTGTTTTATATGCTTTTGGTCCTTGGAGCGCCAGCAAGACTGAACTATTGGCTACTGGTGCTATCAGATCTGATAGCACTGTGTACTACAGGGCAGGGATCCATATTAGGGCAGTGCTACTTGACTTAGCGCTACGCTGACATGCCCCTCTATTTAGTCAGATAGCGCCGGTGCCTTATCCAACTGAATATAGCATCCTTAGGATTCTGGGCAATGGCAAAGCGCAGCAGAAAACTTTGTACTTCGCTTTGCCCATTTTTTGATATGGGGCCTTATATCTGTTACTCCAAAAAACACTCCTTAACCATTATGCTATAAAAGGCTGATCAAGGCAGATAGGAACATCTACAAAAACCATTACAGAAATTCACCAGTCAGAGGTCATGCACCTGAAATACAGGTGCCTTACCACCACAGGAGTCTGGAATTGAGAAAATTTACTAATATAATTCATTTTGAAAAAACTGTATCCCTCATAAAATTGTTGAAACAGGGTTCCACGGACTTCCCTGTTATAAGTGCTGCCCTCGCTCTGCCCCCGCACTCACTAACATTATGACAAGATGCCAGTGACAGCACGGGGGTGCACTCCATTATAATCAATGGCAGCATTTTTTCTAGCAATTTTTATGTTGCTTGCACGCATGTGCAAGAAACATAGTGCCATCATCCAAGTTTTCGGAGGTGTGGCAGCCCTCTTCCAATTCAGTCAGTGTGTTTGCAGGCACGGCCCCAGTTCTCCAATCATTGCTGCAGCTGTCTATGACAGCAGTTGAAAATGCAGTGCCGTACAGCTGAAAGGGAGAGCTACGCTTTAGTGAGCAGCGATAAAATTGCATGCTCATGGCGCTCCCCCCACACACAGGAACATATAGTTACATATCTTACAGAAGGAAGAGGTCTCCAGCCCAATAAGAAATATTCTCACTGCGCGCAGCAGCTGGATTTCTCTCCTGTGGCTGCGACGTCACACTTGGTTTGGGAATGGACCAGGGTCGCTGGAGGGTCAGCTGGGGAGAAGGATGGATGATCCTAGGGACCGCCTCCTCTGGGGGAGGGTGGAATGTGCCCGAGCATGGATGACTTTGCTGGAGGCCAGGAGTCACAGCTACCGGCACTGGCTTGTACAGGAGGCGGGCAGATGCAGGCATCATTGCACGACCCCGCCTCCTGGAAAAAATGGAAAAAACTCTATTGCCAAGCCGCCGCTAATGAAGCTTGCCATGGCTTCAAATGTGCTCGCCAGGCCAGGCTTCTGACCTAGTTACAAGTCTGCGGCATGGAAGGGGAGTGCCGCAGCCCCGCTGTGGGGGGGTAAGCCACGGGTATCGGAGGACCCGAAGCCGATTTGGGGTAGCAGAAGTTCGTGGCCCGTGACCGGGCTGAATACACCAGGCGGCAGGCAGGGCTAAAAAAGAATAAATAGAAAAAAAAAAAAAAAGAAATATTTCAAGAAAAGTTACACATCCCTTGGTATCCTAAATGAAACGATATGTTGCCAACTCCCTAAAGTAAACACCATGTGCCCTAAATTTACTACGCACAGTGCTTTACAAGTCAAATGAACGTGTATATTAGGTCTGAAACTGGAAACACTGTAGTGCAGATACCTCCGCAAAATACTGCCCGCGGTTATATTGTGTAGAGAGAGTTATGAAAACAGAAACGGAAATAAATCGCATATAGATCACTATTACCAAACCAATCAAAATGCTTGCCTTCAGGGCTCTGAAGAAATCCCTGTATTCACTGGAAAATAGAGGTGTCTAAACGAATGAATACTGCCAATGTCCATCAGAATGTATATTGTTTAGACAGAAAAACTGATCTGCTGAGCTGAGATTCCCGGGAAGAATGCTGGAACGCACCCTGGAGTTATAGGGAAACTCTCAAACTCATGGGACGGGAAACCTGCACACAAGTATATGGTAGACAATGTAGTTTTTATTCACACAAAAAGAGAAAGAACACAGAAAGTCCCCCCCCAGACTACCGGGTGCCATGCTGAGAGCCCACCCCAGCATGGCAACAGGTCCTATGGGCCGACGGGGTGCCCCAACTCTCATTGGCCCATGCCCTCAAAGAGTCCAGGCCATGCTGGGAGCCCACCCCAGCATGGCAAATGTTTTATGACCAACGGGGTGCCTAACTCTGTCGGCTGCACGCCTAAAGATCCAGGTGCCACGCTGGAGCCCACCCCAGCATGGCAAATGATGTTATGTCGACGGGTGCCCAATCCCCATCAGCTCCAGCCCCCCAACAGCTCTTCCAGCTTCCACCCTGGGAGCCAACCCCAGCGTGGCAAATGTCCTCGTAGTCTTATTAAAAAAAAAACTGAAAATACAAAACTGTCCCTCGGCGCTTCTCCTGCCCCTCCCACAACCCGCAGACTCCACCCACTGCGCACCCTGCCTCCCACCCCCTCACCCCATACTTACCTCCGACTCGGCGTGATGATCTTCGGTGGACCGGGAACACGTCTGCACTCTTCAAAGCCGACCGCGAACTGAGGAAATGCCGGTAAGCTGTATAATGGGATAGATAGGGTTTTTTCAACTTTGCTGTATATCTCAGGTATTTTTTGGAATTTTGACACCAAATTTTCAACATGGGGTTTTTGGGACCCCTCTTCACGAATTCTTTCACTGTCATGGCATTAACTGGGCCCAAAGGGTGATTTCGCAGTCACTGCACAAAATCACCTTTCGGGACCGATTAACAAAATGACAGTGCCAGTGTTCATAAGGTGGGCTCTCAAAAATCCTATGTTGCAAATTGGTGAAAAAATTCCTGAAATGACTGTTTTAATAGCGCAAGGTCGCGACAGTTCCTATGCACGCTCAGTAAGTTCGTGAATTTTCAATATTTTCACTTCAGATTTTCAACATTGCCATTTTACCACACCTCCCTATGAGCAGTACAGCTGTCATTTTTCACATCTCGCCCAAAACATGTTTCTGCCCATGTAGCGCACAATGGCGCTGTCGGTGTGCGAAATCAATGTATGGAACACATTAAGAAAATCACAGTGACACTGCCCATAAGCAGAGGTCTTAAAATGGCTATTTTGAAAATTTGGTGAAAAAATTCCTAAAAATGACTGTTTTACGAGCATGCGTTGTGCAGTTCCTACGCACCCTTGTAAGTTCGCAAATTTTTAATATTTGCACTCCAGATTTTCAACATTGCCATTTTACCACACCTCCTTATGAGTAGTACAGCTGCCATTTTTCACATGTCGCCCAAAATGTGTTTCTGTGCATGTAGCGCACAATGGCGCATCTGTGTGCAATCAATGTTTGGGACAGATTAAGAAAATCACAGTGACACTGTTCATGAGCAGAGGTCTTAAATGGCTACGTTGAAAATTTGGTGAAAAATTCCTTCAGACATTCTGCAATGTTACTAATGAAGACATTGAACAGGACTGGCCCCAGGACCGATCCCTGCAGCACCCCACTGGTCACCCCCTCTCCCTAGACTGCACCACATTTACCACCACTCTCTGCCTCCTGTCTGTTAGCCAGTTTCTAACCCAGTTTACCACCCTTTCCTCCATGCCCAGCCTACCCAGCTAGTTTATCAGCCTCCTATGTGGGATGGTGTCACAGGCTTTGCTAAAATCAAGGTAAGCATTGTCCACTGCCCCACCCTGATTCACTTCCTTTGTCACCCAGTCAAACAAATCAACCAGATTTGTCTGACATGATGTCCCCACTGTGAATCCATGTTGTCTATGGTCCTAGGCTCTGATGGCTTCCAGATGCCCCACTATCCTTTCTTTAAGCAATGTCTCCATGATCTTCCCCACTACTGAGGTGAGGCTGAACGGCCTATTGTTCCCCGCCTCCTCCCTGCTGCTGGACTTCTGTAGAGGGACCACATGTGCCCTCCTCCAATTCACTCATGTTGAATGACTCAGTGAACATGGCTGCCAGAGGTACTGCTATCTCCCTTCGCAGTTCTCTTAATATCCTTGGGCATATGCCATCTGGTTCCATCGCTTTGTCCACCTTCAATTTAGTGAGCTCCTGCAGGACTCTTTTGCCTTTGAATGGACTATTGTCCACCTCTTCACCCCCTTGGCAACTGCTGTACTGCTGTGGCCCTTGCCCCTCCCACTCTTCTGTGAATACTGAACGGAAAGACACAGTGCATGTCTTGGGAGGAAGGCATGGAACTATCACTTCCAAATACCTAAACGGCACATACAAGCAAGCAACATTCGGCATTGACAAATGCTTGTTATATATTATTATGGGCATTTTGTAATGAAATGTGGGCACTGGTCGACTAACAGGTCCCTTGTTAGTCAACTGGTGCCCACGTTTCATTACAAAGTGCCCATGACAATTTATAAAATTGATAGAAAAGATGCCGCCCATTGATTATAATGGAGCATGCCCCCGTGTTCTCACTTGCATCTCGTCATAACGTTAGTGTGGGTGGAGCGAGGGCGGCACTTATAACAGGGAAGTCCATGGGATCCTGTTTGAAGAATTTTACGAGGGATACCGTTTTTTTCAAAATTAATTATACTAGGAAATGTTCACAATTCTGGACTCCTGTGGCAGTAAGGCACCTGTATTTTAGGTGCAGGGCTATTTTTATTCATACTGATGAATCCCCTTAAGCATCCCTATCACTTGCCTATGATAAAATGCACTGTAACTGGCACAAAAAGGCTCTTACAGGTTATGGAGTTTGAACATAGCTGTTCTCTGGTACATATCCAGTACTATCACCATGAAAATATGTGTGAAAATGAGACTTCATTTACTTTATGTTTTGCTTCTTCAACAAAGAGAATGTGAACAAGAACGAGAAGGAGGGGAACAACATTTTTTCCCACTTTTTGGTTGTTTCTTTCCGAAACTATAAACCTATGTGAAAGTTATTCAGTGTCCGATGTTAAAATGTCCAGATCTGTACAGAAACACCAAAAGAGTAAACTCAGAGTGCATAGGATTGGGGTGTATTACCCTTGATTTCCCAGCAAATTTGTCCCAATCCACCATCTTCTCCCCAGCTCCTTGGTATCCCAGTTTGTTAACCAGCCTCCCGTGTGGCACAGAATCAAAGGCCTTGCTGAAGTACAGGTACTGGACATCCACTGCCTGGCCCCCGTTGAGTGCCCTAGTCATCTAGTTATAAAAGTTCACCAGTTTGGTCTGGCAGGATCTTCCAGAGACATACCCATGTTGCCTACTGTCCTGGACACCATTTGCTACCAGTCTTTCCTTAGGGATAGTGTCCATTAGCTTACCCACAATGGATGTAAGGCTGACTGGCCTATAGTTGCCTGGTTCATCCCGAGGTCCACTCTGGTGAATGGGCACCATGTGCACCATCCTCCAGTCCTGGGGTATGCACCCTGTTCTCAGCGAGGTGTTGAATAAGTGTGCCAGTGGCTCCACCAGGACCTACGCCATTTTCTTTAGAATCTTGGGGTGAATGCCATCTGGGCCAGGTGCTTTATTCACCCACATGGCCTTTAGGCCTTACAGTACCCTGCTTGCTGGGATTTCCCCATCAGTTCATTCTTCTCACCCACCTCATACAAGGTGTATATATTGTCAACAGAGAGAAAATTGATGGTAAAAACAGTATGAAACATCAATTTAATAGAACATGGACCACAATTATGCCCAGCCCAAACATGGGTTGACTGAAATCAGCTTGCTTTTGTAAACAGAGAATCCAGATAGCATGCCCTATTGGAATGAGCCCAGTGTTCTGCTTTCTTTTCTTTTTTAAACTTTACAGAATTGCCTCTTCAGGTCTCCATTTGCTGCCACTTGCAGAAATCTTTCACCACCGGCAATTGAATGAACAAAGTCTCTACACACACACACACACACACACACACACACACATACACACACTCACTCACTCCTGAGGGACCAACTGGTCTGATACTCAGTACACCAAACTGAACTGATGAAGCCGTGATCTGGGACGGGGTGAGAGTGCCCAGAGATCCCAACTGATAAATTTGTCGGGGGTGGGGGGCACACAGACTATCCTAAAGTCTTGTTTATTTAATCTTGAGGAGAGTGGATGGGTGGGATTCTAAGAGTTCAACTGGCTTAATGTTCTCTTCCCAAAATGGATTGGTCCAGAGAGTCTGGGACAGCAGTTTGAAGGCTGACTTGCAAAATCAATTAGGGGTTTTGGGGGAGGGTTGTCATGGTCAAACATTATTCTAGGCACAGTGTCACAGCGGCCAGTGAGGGAACACTATGTAAACCAACTCAGTTGACAGTGACACTGCCCTGGTCAGGGCAGTACCACAGAAACACATTCTGTGACAAATGGCCAGTTCATTAACATGAGGAACTCTGAAACCTAGTTGATGATGGACTGCATTTAATAGGTCATAACAAGCCATGCAAGTGATGGGATTTTGCCCATAGGGCACTGGTAAAGCTGCACTTGGAATGCTTTGTGCAGTTCTGGTCAGTGCCGTATAAAAGGATATTACAGTATTTGAGAGGGTGTAGCAGAGATTAACTAAAACTGTTAAGGGAAAAGCTAGTTTAATGCTATAGGGACATTTAAACAGGCTAGGTAAGTTTTCTTCGTTAAAAAAATGAATGCTGAGAGGAAACATTACTTCAGTTTTTTTAATCTTATAGGAATTGGATATAGTAGGTCAAGGGAAAATGTCTTAGCTTGTTCAGTGCAGTAAAACTCGAGGACATACCCTATGCTTAAGGAGGCATATAATAAGGAATAATCTGAGGAAGCATTACTTCACCCAATGAGTGGTAAATGTATAGAACAAGCTCCCAAGGGAAATGGCGCAAGTAGCTTGTTGGATCAATTCCTCAGGGTGAATAACAAAAAGGGGAACACTCATAGGCAGTGGCCCTCATAGTTTCAAAGCCCATGAAAAGCTGTTTTAAACAAGGTAATGGGTTTACCCGTACCTGACAGAAGGACAGAGATACTGTATGCATGACTAAGTTTGCCCAATATTGATACTTCATTGCCACAATATTTAGAACCTTCTGATTTGATGCAGAGACAAGCTGTGTCTAAATAAATGTAGTTACAATAGCTTGTCCCTGCATGATATCACAAGGTTATGGAAAATGGTGGCAAAGCAGTGTCAATATTTAACAAAGTGCCCGCTCCACAACGTCCTGGAGGACGCAAAAAAGTTACGTAAATCAGAACTACATGTTGTGCAACTCCTAAGCACATCACCCAATTTACCAAGGTGATGCGTTGGATTAACAGATGCATATGGGGGTGCAGTGCGGAGGGGAATGAGTAGAGACTAGGGGTTAGATTTTCAGAGCCCCTGTCAGTCCCATAGCTGTGGCAAAAAAACTGGTGCAATTTGGTCGCCACTTGCTGAGTCGCAGTTTTTACCGCAGCCATGGTATTTTCAAAAGTGGAGCTGGTTTACAACTGGCTTCATGATTTATGGCAGCTTGTGACCATTTTTTAGTGCAGCTGTGGGGAAAGGTTACACCTCATGAGATCAGGCATAACATCCCCACAGCTGCACTGGATGAAAATGCAAAGTTCTGCAGGCGCAGAGATTTCATCCCACAGCGGTGGCTGCGATGTGGGACTCAGTTCCTGATTGGGCTGAAAATCCAGCCCTAGATCCGCAGATTGAAGGACACTGTTATAGCAAATCCATTGACTCCACCATATAAGGATGCATACCGCCCTGTGCAGGGCAACCCATAAATAGTGACTGTCCATTAGGAAGTGTTCGGGGCAGGTACAGACACTGTCTACAGCAGTCAGTGGCCACACAGAAACTGCAGCTGCTGCCAGTTGCAATGCTGAAAGCCTGGCACATGAACCCTAGTACAGTCCCCCTGCCCAGTGGAGGTGGCAGCTGCCCTGCTGTGTCACCAGACCATGTACTGCATGGGCAAGGAACATGTCATAGCACCACTCCCCCTACATTGGTATCTGTTTGGATTTCACTGTGAATGAGTAATGTCTTCCTACACCAGATGGCATTCTCATGCATCATGCATCAAACGTGTCATACCTGTACAGATGCCAGCTCTAATTTGCCATCTGCCCTGTCCAGGTATGGAACACATACAGCATCATGTAGAAAACAGGCACCAGAGGTTTGGAATACGTTGCATGTGGCATGTGCTGCCTTGAATGGGGATGTGTCATGTCAATGTCTTGGGCTGAGGAGCCAAGACGTAAAGTGGTGCAGACCAGGATGTAATTTAATACTGCAGCATACTACAGCAGAGTTACTGCAGTAAACAAGACTATTACAGTGGCAATTAATCTCTTTTGTCATGCAGTAATTTAAAACACTGTGTTACATCCTGGCAGGCTTAACTGTATGTACCTCCCTGCTACCTGCACGTATAGGTGGATACTGGGAGATATCTACCCAGCACATGGAAAAGGACTGGAAATGATGGGCCCAGATAACAGACGTCGATGCAGAGCAAGACGGCCAGCCTGCTAGACACAAACAGAACAGTTCTCTGCACTTATGGAGCCCAGTGAAAGATACAACAAATAACAAACTAAAATTCACATTTAGTAATTTTATTGTACACCAAAGTGAGGAATGCTGGCTAAGCCCATGTCCCCAGTGCTTCAACCCAATATAGGACTTTCATCAGAGGAAGGGTCTAAGCCTGTGTGTCACGGTCTATTGTGGTGATGGTATAGCATCCCTCATCATCAGGTATACTGTGCAGTATGCCTACCATCACTGGTCAGACACGGCCTATGGATTCACCATTTCTTTAAGGGTAGACCATGTTAGGGGACGGTACTGGCCCAGAGGGTGGAGGACATGCTATATAGTACGACACACATCACCACCATCGTGGAATGTGTGAAGCAGAGCTGTCCAAAGCCACAGTCACTGACAACCATTTGGTTACAACCAGAGACCCTAACCCTGGAGGACTATGGATACCGGGATGGCAGGGAGACTACTGGAGGGTGGGTCAACCCTCTCAGCATAGATGCACACATGTATTTGCTTCTATACCCTGTTGATTCAGAGATGCTCACCTTTTCTGACACTGAGGGCCGCTGATTATGAGTAGACATACGTGAAGCCCCATTGTTCATTACTAAACATGTCTGAGGACCACTGACCATGAGTGACCAGACCTGCCCATGGGCTCCTATCCCCAACTAGGTTGAAACTTTTAGCAGTTTTTAAGTTTTTCAGTTATTCAATACTAATTGTTTATTCATTTAGCTTTTGTTAACCAGGTGGTACACTAGACAAGACATTTGCCTATTTTCAGGTACGACCCAGGAGAGTACAGGAAATACAACATGGTACAACAAGATACACTTTAGGCAGTTACAGAGCTGGAGAAAACAGAAAGCATAACATAGTCAGTAGGTACAATGGTCATAACAAATACATCCAACACCAAGACTGTAAGCAGAGCATTATGTACAAGTCATTACACCGTATGAGTCCAATTATATACAGTATAAGTCCCCAGAAAGGGTGGCACCGACAGAGCAGTATCCCACACCCTATGAATTGAATTGAGTGCAGGACAGAATCCATGCAGACAGTCAGTGCATTAGGAGGGAAGTTCAGTGCAGGGGTCCAAGTGAGATTACGGAGGCATACTCAAGCCTTAATTAAGCAATAAGACATGACAGCGTGTGTGTTGTGGTGGGATAGTTTAGCCTTATCCTGTTGTGAATAATGTTTAGCCTTTTTTTCTAATTTACCCCGATGAACTGTCTTGTCCTAGTTATGAGAAAGTACAGTCTCTCCTTATTTCTGCTTCTCTACTATGTAGTGTTTTCTCCATCCACCAGTGATGAGTGTATTTTCAAAATGTAATCTATTCTACCAGCTTCACTATGTAATCCACTCAAATCACCAATGACATCTGTATCTTCACTCGTACTCTGTACTGATGCATTTTCTAGTTCTGTAATTGCCATCTGCTGTGGCCCGGGTCGTGCCTGAAAACGGTCCCTTGGATCAGTGCACCTACCCGGTTACCAAAGACTTAAAATAAAATGGCATATCTCGGGTGTGTTGTGAGGCATGAGGCATCGCCGAGTGTCTTCATCCACCCAAAACGTGCTGTTATCCCACTACAGCGCACACCCTGGAGTGTCTTACTGCAATTATAAAGTGGATCCAATATTTTTTTGGGGAGGGGTGAAAAAATGCACCAAAATAAAAAACAACATTTTTATGACTTTTACAAAAAAAGTTGATTCACTTCAGCAAAATAGTCCTAGCACATCTCAGCACTGACATGTCATCTCAGGTTCAAATATTATGCACAGCAAAATACGTGTATTTTTAATTAGCTCTTAAACCCTCTATTTTTCCCAACCCCCATTTACCAATTTCCTCACCTTTCTTCTTTATTTTATTCCCTCCCTTTTCTCTATCTTGTTTTTTCTCTTGCCTACATTCAATAGATGGAATATTTACTATGGATGGAATACAAAAATTAAAATCTTTGCTCAGCTCTACTGGCAAAATGTTTACCCCCAATATCACATAACAGAAGGCCTCACATGGAACCAGGACATTTGTTTTATCTGTAGCAGGTTAAACAGCACAGATTTCCCCAGAAAGCAGGTGAGGATAGGAGGGGCAATTTTCATGGTCAGCAAAGAAACACCATAAATTAAAATTGTAGGTACTTTAGTACTTAATTTTTCAAGTTATGCATGTGTGTGTAAGAAGAGGATTATGAGGGCAAATAACATTTAATAATTATGTTTTTAAATTTAAGGCAGTTTTATTTTTCGGGCCTAGTTGAAGGTTATTAGTGAGTAAAGGTGACAGCCATGTTTGTGATGGCAATCAGGGATGTGTGGTTGTTCTGATTTTAGTGTGAAGAGCCTGCTACATGTTTATCCAGGGTTATTGTGCTGAGATGACAGCACTGGCAAAGATGGCATTCAGCCAATCACGTTTCATGATTTTTAAAATCCATTTTATAATTAGGAATAGAAATGTCACATATATATATATATATATATATATATATATATATAATATTGTATAACTTGTATCATACTGTATAATTTTCATTCATACTGTGATAATTACCAAGGTATGTAATCCTGAGTCGCCCCTGAAAAAGGGACCTCCGGGGGCCCAGTAGGCTTACCCGGTAACCAAAATTTAATAAAAAATAAATATACAATATCGATGTATGCCCCTATGGGAGCTTACCAGTAGTGCCCTATTAATATGCTGCCATGGGGTTTGGGACTGCCTGCTGGCATGTGGGGCCTGGGTCCCAGGTAGTACAAATAGATGGGGTTGGCACCAAAAAAAGGGAGGAGGGAGGCTTGTGGAAGAGGAACGCCCGGGGAAGTGATTGGCCAGTTTTTGGCCACAAGGGATAAGGTTTGGGGCCAGGGTGGGGTGCTTGCCACCACAGCCCACTGCCCCTGAAGTTTTGGTGTGTGGTGGGGTTGTTGTGGCCATTTTAGTGTTCCACTTGGTCACTGCAGGGGTCAGAGACTTCACGCCATGGGAGGTTGGGAGCTAGGGACTGAGGAGTAGAGGAGCCTGCAGTTGTGATCTCTGGCAATGGGGCAGATGGTGTGGAGGTTCACCAGTATTGTTAGGCCCAGTCGGCTGCCACTTGGTCCTGGGTACACAAGTTGGTAGTGGGAGCCTTATTTGTTGGGGGTTCAGTGGTGGAAGCCTGCATCTAGGTCAGTGGTTTGGGACTTGTTCTCTGTCCATCTGGGCAGCAGCCAATTCAACGGCCCTGATGTTAGCAGTGCATTGAGGAGTCGAGACTGCCAGGAGCAGCTGGGTTTCGGGTGCTGTTCTATGGGGCGCTCATAGTGTCAGCTTGGTACTGGAGTGAACTGTGATCCACCTTAGCAAATGAACTGAAGTGTGTGCAGGACTGAGAATGGAAGCGGCTTCTTCATCTTCTGCCTTATTTGGCCTTAGTAAGACTGCTGGCACCATCAATTGGAGCCTAATTCAGCCCCTAGAGAGAAAGTAGCAGTGCCGATCTAGGGATCAAATATTTGTTGCTGAAATGTAAGCATGGCCTGTGCTATGCAAAAGTCGACTGCTTGAACGGTTTTCCCATACTTCATTGAGTGGCCATTTTATACTCCAATTAAATCTGTTTTGTACTTTCATTGTTTGTGGGCTATGAACGTAATCGATGTGGATCTCTGTGATTTTCTAATCACCGTTGCCCCCTGCAGTTGTTAGCACTTCCGGAAGACACTGTTGGCACCCCTGGGACCATCTTCTGAACCAGGTAAATGAGTCAAATTCATTGTGACTGTGTTTCTGGCTGTGAGTGCCTCCTTTCCCTGTAGTACCACCTGGTATACTCCTAGACACCAGGAGGGGGTCTTACATCTGTAAATATTAAAATGTTATTTAGAAAGAAGGATGTGCTTGCTTGTTGTGCCTTACCTGCTAGGATCCCCATATGAAGCCTCAGGAAACCCCTGTGGGCCACGTACTCCAGGTTGAGACACAATGATCACTAGACTATTGTGGTGCATCTTGCCTGATGGGTACCTCATGTCTTTTTAGGGCAACATCAAGCACCTCGCCATGATCACGCTGCATCGGGGAAGGCCAGGACTGCACCATTGCAATCCCTCTCATATGATCTGGACATTGATTGCAACCTGGATGGGCACTGGCAGGATGAAGAAGGTGGCGAAGGTCAACAGGACTGTCAGGAACTGCTGGGGGGGCATCAACAGGAGACACTGCAGTTCGAGGAAGAGTAGCGGGAGCCATGTGATCCTTACCCTTTAGGCCTTGCCCAGATTGCTGTGTGGGCAGCAGGCACTGGGTGTGCTGGGCTCTCTGAACAGGGACAAACACCCTGGATTGTTACTGCCCTTAGTCCAGAATACCATCGGGGTAGGCATAGGTGTTCTGATCCCAGGTTACCAGGACAAAAACCCAGCCCGACACACAGCAGTATTCCAAAATGTTGTTAATAAATATACTGCACTTCCTGCATGACTGCATCAGTCATTATTCCTGTATGCATGACCATGTTGCATTGGGGGGAAGGGGACCGTTCACAGCTGTACAGTACCGTGTGTCTGCCTGTTATTGTTCTGCCTACTCTTCGTGTGTTACACACCATTACGTAGGGGATTTACCATCACCACTGCAGCCCCCCTGGTGGCCTAGTTTCCGGTCCAATGATTCACATATGGTAATGCCTATTTACCACCCTGAATTAGCATCGAAATGCATAAATCATGCATATGCCTGAGAACACTCACAGGTGGTATGGAACTGCTATGCCATATGGACTTGTTTGCACTGCAGTTCTGTACAGCGCATGTTGTGCACTGTGGGTAGGCATCGTACTGATATGCAGCATCTGCACGGACGTTCTTACACACTTCTGCTATGTGGCTGTGTAAGGCCCTGGATGAGTTATGGATTGGGCCCTTAGTCATGTACATCTCTGGACTAGTGCCAGCAGCAGCTAAGCACAATACCTCATTTAAAAGAGCTTTCCTGGGCTTTCAAATGGAGAGACACTGTGCATGAATATTTCTCTTTTATTCACTGTGGAAGGGAAGGGAATGTGGAGCATACCTCAGAGCAGACTTAGCAAGCCTGGGAGTGAAAGGGGATCACGTGGCCTTGGTTTCCTCTTCATGGTGCAAAGGTCTATAGCATGTCTTGGCAGTGCTTCCCATTTAATGATGAGGCTACAGTTAATTCACATGATATTGAACGCTGCATCTGCTTGGATGGCAGGTGTGGACCACGATGGATGCTCGATATAATTTGTCTGTAAGTTAATAGGACCTCTGCTGGGAGTCTCTTTTGGTGTAAAAGATGCCAAACGTGAGGCTTGGGTGAGGGGACTGTGAAGCCAGGCTAAGTAGTTCTGGTTGCCTAAACTTCTTAAGAGGAGGCTCTCATACCATAAGAGATACCCAGCAGAGACCCTATTAAGTTATTATAAATCACTCGAGTTAGCTAACTTGAGTGATTTATAGTAAGTTTTAAGTCTCTTTTTTTCTCAAAAGTTAAATAAAGCCACTCTTCCTTCCCCTCAATTCTGAAGCGGAATGGACCACTCCTACTGTTCCTGCATGAGACAGCACCGTATGCAGGATAACTGGCACAGTTGCTCTGTGTGTGCTGATTGGCTAAAATCAGGTAAATGATTTATAACAGCATTTCAGATGTTCCTATCATTAACGTGTGAAACAGTCTATAGGGTCTATTATCTACTGGGGTTAGCATATGCGCCAGTTACTCATTTCCAGCCAACAGAGCTCCACGCAGTCATGCCACTTAGTGTACCTGGGGCATGCACTACCCCTGCTGCCTTTACATCCCTGCAGGACTCCTCCAAGGCAACTGGAAAAGCCAGGGAGATGCAGCATGGACCGTAGGCTTGCAATCTGGCCATGGAATGGATCTCGTATATTACATTTGCAGGGGGTTATGGGATATAGTAGTTTGCATAGGGAACTGCTAAATCTTTGTTACAAAAATAAGGAAGTATAATCCCACTAAAAATTCACTGATTACCAGTCCTGTACCTTCAGACTCCCATTACAAGAAGGGGGTCTGGGCACAGGATAACATTTTCCAGCAGGGGTGCACCTAGCCCTGTATAACACAGTGGTGGGGGGTCAGGGTCTTTCCTGCCATAACATCTGAATCCCTTGCTGCCTAATGTCACATACAAGTGTCTTTTTGCATGACACAGGTCAAGTATGAACCTTTGCCATGCTCCTGTTATGCTCCCAGACCCAGCTACCTGCGGAGTGCTGTGCTGTGGCCATGATCTGCTGATGGTGGTGTAGCAGATGCAAGGGTTCCAGGCACTTTGATTTGTTGTGCAGCTGCTACCTAAGAGTAATGTTTTCTCATGTCATTTCCAACTCCTCACCGATCAGCTGTCAAAAGAATATCCTCTAATGCTGCATTCCTCAGCGGACATAACCTCAAATAGGAATGACACACCCATAACTTTTGCAAAGAGCTGGTTGCCAGAGATGCTCATGGTAAGAGCAAATGCTTCAAACCGGGGGACCAAGGTTCAGTTCCAAAGCCTGATATTGTAGTTAGATCAACAGAAGACTATGCATAGACCGGAGGGATGCGGTAAGTAACTTAGGAAGGAAGTTGGCTCCTGCCTCTGCAAAGCTGCCCCCTGGTGGCCCAGGGGAAGAAGCATTACAGGCAGGATTTCCTCACTGACTAACTCCACCCCAGCTTTCACATGCAGTGTACTTAAAGTGGAGTTAAGGAGGAGTGATGCCTTAGCTCTGTAGAGATGCTGCAGTCAAGGACAGAGAGAAGAGGGACAGAGGAAAGGCCCAGTTGCATAACTCTATGGGAAGCCCCAGGCAAGGGCAGGAGGAGGAGCTATAGCCCAAGCCATAGGGATGGAAAAGGCAGAAGGGCACAAATCAGCACTGACTACAGAATAAGGTATGCTTCACATGGGCAGGCAAAAATTAAAGTCAAGGAAGGGGGTACAAAGGGGGAAAGAACAGGAAAATAAGAAAGTAAAGAGCTAACTGCCAAATCCAAAATGAAGATCAAATTCTGTAAAACCTCTTCCCACTAGACAGAAGAATATTATCTTAACCATCAGACAAAGGTGCCACAGCATTGCCATTTTAAACCAAGAAGACTATATTCAGCAAATAGATAAATATCAGATTGACACATCTACTGCAAGGAACTGGCCGAAGACCTCATGGCATGGTACAAACATGGGAACTATCGGACATTTTTCAGTCATACCAAAGCACTGCCAGTAAACATTAATCCACTTGATTCTAAACAAACTTAAACTAAAAATATTATATATGTTACTTCTAATGGGGCATACAGCTCCTGGAGAAGGTACAGAGGAGGGCAACTAAGATGATACGAGGACTAGGGGATTTGACGTATGAGGACAGACTTGAGGAGCTCTGCCTCTTTTCATTGGAGGAGACGAGAGACAGGGGGGTCATGATTGAGGTCTTCAAGTACCTCAAGGGAATAAATAGGGTAAACATGGAGGGGATCTTTAGACTAAAGCAGAGAGGTATCACTAGAGGGCATGGTTTGAAGTTGGAAGGTGGAAGGGTAAGGGGGGGAAAGAGGAGGAGTTTTTTCACTGAGAGAGTGGTGGACCCTTGGAATGCGCTGCCTGGCGAGCTGGTTCAGAGATCCACAGTGGAGGGCTTCAAGAGAGGGTGGGACAGACACAGAAAGCGGATGTATCGGATGATGGCCTGCCCGGGGGTGGGGATAGATGATAGGGGTTTCTGGAACACAAGGGGGGGGAGGGCCTCGGCACCCAACTAGGGATCTGAGGTTCGAGCAGACTCGATAGACCATAAGGCCTAATCTGCTGGCAATTAGTATGTTAGTAATGCATAGCCACTGCAGTACCAACAATGCAATATTATACATTGATTACTGCAGAATGTATGTTTTGAAAATGCGTGTCTAAAATTTATTTATGACTTTGATAACCGGGTAGGTGCACTGATCCAAAGGACCATTTTCAGGCACTACCCAGGCCAAGTAGGCACGAGGTACAACATTAAAAGTACAATACAATGGATATATAATAAAACACAGTGGATACATTCAAATACAGGGTTAGGTAGGTAAAGAGGTACAACAGTTGGCAATGATAATGGTATAAATGCCGTAGGAAAAATAAGTACACCAGTAGATACCATGATAAGTTAGCACAACAGCAGTACAACGATAACCAAATAGTAGTAGGAAGGGAAGAGCTGAGGAGTTGGCCAACGTAAGGATAGGATTAGCGAGTTGACTGGGGAGGCTGTCTAGGTGGACAGTTACAGCTGTGCTTGGTGTGGAGCCAGGATCTGAGGTTAAGTTTAAAGGAAGTGTGGGTGTTGAAGAATCTGAGAGGTGCAGGCAGCCTGTTCCAGAAAGAGGGAGCTGCCATAGACAGGGCATTCCCATCCATATTTGTCGTGGTTCTTGGCACCTCAAGAGGGGGGGACAGCAAAGGAGCGAAGACACCTGGGCATGGTATGGAATTTGCTGAGGTTCGAGAGAGGTGAAAGAATGCGGTTTCTTATGATGGTGTCTACAAAACACCCAAGAGTGAGTTCGAGGTGGCCTTGTAGCGATAGCCAGCCAAGAGAGCGGTAGATGTCACAGTGATGTGTGGAGTAGGGAGCAGATAGCGCAAAGCAACAAATGCTGTTGTAGGCAGACGAGAGCCTATTCTGTAGGGTGGCAGAGACTGGAGAGTAGATGGGGGAACAGTAGTCCAGTAAGGGAAGGAGGTTACCGTTGACAATGGCCAGGCGAGCCTCGTTGGACAGGTATGGTTTTATGTGGTAAACAGCTCCAAGTTTCTGGTTGATTCTGCTGATGACAGTATTGACATGGTCTGCAAAGGAGAGGGCGGAGTCAAGCTTAATCCCCAGGTATTTGAAGGAGGAGACATTTTCTGGGGGGCCCTCGGCGGGAGAATAAGGAGTGAGGAATTATCAGCAGTAGCTTTGATTTGGAAGGGTTTAGAAGTGAATAACATGGGCTTTGTTTTTTTAGCATTAACCAGCAGCAGGTTAGAAGTGAACCAGCAATGGGCAGTGATATAGTTCTGGGTGAGGACAGATGATATGCGGGGAAGGTATTTGTTTCTATGGAATAATATGAGGACATCCGCATATAGGAGAGTGTTGCATTTAGGGCAGTCTGGGGGGATGGTGTTGATGAAGATAGAGAATAGCGGGGGGGCCAAGGATGGACCCTTGAGGTACTCCTGTGGTCACAGACAAGGCTGGGGAAGAGGCAGAGCCAATGCAAATGGACTGGGAGCGGTTAGAGAGGTAACACTGAAACCATTTGGTGGTCTCCGATGAGCAGCCAATTGATTGCAGTTTGGAGAGGAGTACGGCATGGTTGACCATATCAAAAGCCTTAGATAGGTCCATAAAGACAGCACCAGTGGTGCAGCCACAATCCATATTAGTGAGTATGTGATTCGTGAACAGGGCCAGAGCAGTGGAGGTGCTATGACGCTTGCAGAAGCCATGTTGTTGCGTGCATAGAAGATTATAATTGTTGAGATAATCGGATAGCTGGTGGTGGACTACCTTTTTAAGGAGTTTACTAAGGTGGGGGAGGATTGATATAGGCAGATAGTTGTTGGGGGAGTGAGGATCCCCAGCTTTGAAGATAGGAATCACCTTGGCTTTTTTTCCATGATGGAGGCATAGAAGAGGTGGACAGAGCAAGGTTGAATATAAAGGTAAGTGGCCTGGAGATCACCGAGGAGACCAGTTTTAGAAAAACAGGAGAGAGGCCATCAGCCCTGGGCTGCCCCAGTTGGGTAAACTGAAGAAGTTTACCAGTGTCGCAGGGGGAGATTGCCTTAAAAAAAAAAGGGGGGTGGGAGAGAGTGTTAGGAGAGGGGCAGGAGGGGGGAATTGGTGGAGAGCAAGAACTAGGGCCAGAGGGTGGGCAGTTGGGGATGGGGAGGGTGTAAGGCCCAGAGTGAGTAGTGTTGCTAGGAGGGAGCTTGCTGAGCAGGGCCGATATTTCATTATGTAGGGAAAGCATATTTTCAATGTGTTGGGGATGGGATTATGGAGCTTTGTAACTTACAGAAGACCAGAAGTCTACTTGATCTGTTAGGTTGGGTTCCTTGGGAAACTGTTGCAGTGTAGGTGGCTTAAGGGGTTAATATACAGTATATACAGTGACTGGCAGGACTGTAAAGGGCTCTTATAGTTATCTTGGCTATAACAGGGAAATGTAAAGTCTTACTTGGCTAGCTTCTTACAGGCACTGGGAGTTGAATTTGATGCTTGAGTCAGTCATCCTCAGATACAAAAGACAAAGGGATTGTGCTACACGTTTATGGGTGCAGTTGAGGGCCTGTTATGGATATACTGTAAGAGTGTCACTCCATGCAAGTTATTAGGGCCAGGGGACTGCAAACCGAAGATGAGCAATTCTGTGGTCCTAAGGATGCAAAAGGCAAGACTCTTAGATCTATAAGAGGCCCTCCAACCGGACCCATAAAATTATTATAAATGGCTAACTTTTTAAATAAAAAAGTCCTTTTTCCAATTTAAAATCCTGATGGTATGAGTGGTCAGCAAGAAACCCATTACAGTGGCTCAGCATGTGAGATAATTCTTAGATAATAAAAATACCTCACGCGCAACCAAAGGAAGCACTGTTTGGTCAGGGATACTCCAACGATCTATAATTCAGAATCTGACACAAAGGGCAAAATGTTACATCTTACAAAATGGAAAAAGCTTCAACTGGGAGAAAGTTAGTAGTGCAAAAATATTTGGTTGGATAGCAGCCTGAGTCTGGAAGCATGAGGCACTGTAAGACTCTGACTGCCCAACAGACAGTGAAGTTGATATAATTTGAAAGGCTGGCCAATGAGAGATTACCATGTCTTATGTTAGCATGAGGGGGGAGTGGTATTCTTGAAGAGATTATGACAGAAGTGATTTACATGGGACTTGTCAAGAGCTCTACCCTCTGGGGTGAGCTTCTTAGTGTTAGCAAAAAAGTAGCTGTGTGGGGCCACCCATTGACCCAAGACTAACATATCAGTATAGAATGCAAGTGACCCAGGTTCAGGAATGGGACTTGGTCATCTGGTGAGTGGGCAACCACGGGCAAAGGGGGGGGACTATAAGTGGGAGCGCTTCTTAACAGACAGAAAGAGAGAGGGGTTGTACTTTGGCACCTCCAACAATCCCTGTGGTGGGCCCTGCAAAGCTCACTTTCCTCTGCAGGGTAACCTGTTGCCCTTGTGAGGCCAACCTGTTTTTGTTGTGGCTTGACAGGGGATGAAGGTGGAGGGAGGATCGGGTAGGAAAATAAGAGGCAGAAAAACCCATAGGCTGTCAAATAATGGTCAGACATTATGCCGCAGAACAACTGCAAGCTGGTGTTTTTGTGGTTGTCAGATCACTGGGCTCAACAAGAGACATTGACAGTCTAGAGAGTGTGTGTGTTTGTGTTTATTACTGTTGCCATACACTAGGGTTTCAGAACATATTACAGTGTGCCTGTGCAACTGGTTTCATGCTTGTGTAACGTAGAAAAACTTTGACTGTTCGCCTCTCTATCCATGGGATATACCCTCCTGTAGGGGTTCCAAGGCAAGGAACCCTAGGGGAGGGTTTCACCTGTTGAGGTGCCGTAGAAGTGATTCCCTTGGCAAAAGGTAGCTTAGGAAGAAGCCCAAAAAGAGTATCAAGCAAAGCATACCAGGTAGTGAACATGTATCAGGGTTGAGGACCTGTACGTGTGTCGGTTGGTACCTTAGGAAGAAGCCCATGGGAGAGAGAGGTGTGCCGCTGGAGGAGGGGTGGATGGAGGGGCAAGGAAAAATGCTTGTGCATGGAGTGAGGAAAGCATCCCTTAAATAGGCCAAAAGGGGTGTGTGGCCAGATGCACCACCCCCTTGAACCAGAGGCTACAGCTTTCCAATTCAATGTGCCTGTGCAGCTGGTTTCATGCTTGTGTAACGTAGATTAGTGTTGGTTGTTCGCCTCTCTATTCATGGGATATACCACCCTGTAGGGGTACGTAGCCAAGGAACCCTAGGGGAGGGTTCCACCCCTTGAGATGCCACAGGAGTGATTCCCTTGGCAAAAGGTAGCTTAGGAAGAAGCCCAAAAAGAGTATCAAGCAAAGCATACAAGGTAGTGAACATGTATCAGGGTTGAGGACCTGTACGTGTGTCGGTTGGTAGTATGGGTTCAGTTGGTAGCATGGGTCAATGAAGACCTGTATTTAGGTCGATGTGGGAAACCTACTTAAGTGACCTAGGGACTGCAAGGATGCCTATCTAGTATTATGACCATTGGCATGGAGGAGAGGGAAAAAAAAACCCTTTGAGGAGGAAACTCTGGGGATACAAGGCCTAGGTTACCTTCCCTCCAGGCTTTGGGACAGTTTTGGTTAGTGACAACTCTGCTACTGCAATTTAGTAGACAAATCCAAGGGAACTGCAATTTTGGGGAACACTCTCATGCCATCCCTCTAATGGGAATGCCATGGAGGGTTGTGAGCACACTCTGCAACAAGAGTCGACGAAGGCGGGAGGAGGAGAGTAATGACCGCAGAGGCACTCAGCTGGACTACCAATCTATGAACAAACCAGGTGAACCAGAGGTGGTCGTAGGGAGAATAGCATGAAAGGGTGCCTCTGGACCCTCTCGGGCAGCTAAAGGGGTCTTTCCCATGAGAGCTCCACCCCATCGCTGCTGAGATCTTAAATGCTACATCAAGAGATGCCATCAGTATGGTTAATGACTGAAGGTCCACCTGGAGTGAGGACCTTCCCAGCTATGGGCCTGGTGAGAAGGACCCTGCCCCAAGCTTCACATACTCAAGATGCAGACTTTGGGGAGCAGCGAGAGACCATCGGCCACAGGGCTAGCCCTGAGTCCTGGAGTAATGGATATGGTCATCATGTCTCCAAGATGTGGAAAAGTAAGTTGTAATGAGCATGAGACCCGCACATGGTAAGGAGCATGGGACCCCTAAGTGATTCATAATGGATGATAGTAGACATGGGGAGACCTGTACATCGGTCAGACTGAGCACTGTGGACCCTCTCATGGTTCTCAACTGGATGAGACCTGTACGTAGGTCAGGCTGAGCAATATGGACCCTCTGGTGGGTCTAGGTAAGGCAAATAGCAGTTGTTAACCACAGGAATGCATGCTGACCAAGTCCACTAGAAAGCCAAATTGGGAGCGAATTGGATAGTATAGTATGAGTAAGAGAACAGTGAGGCCCGGCGAAGCCCAGGGCCAATGGTTGGAGAGGAGAAGGCTGTGAAGCCAGTTAGCTAGGAGGAGGCTGCAAAGCCAGTATGGTAGGAGGTGTGGTTCAAAGCAAAAACACATGATATGCTCTCAGACTTGGAAGGGGATGCCAGTATTGAAAGGGGAGAGATCCTAGAATGAACGGACTTGCAAACTGATTGCATTAGTGCCATGATGACTGGTATATGAGCAATATTGGTAGTGCAAGGGATAGGAAGGTTGGGAGGACTGCAAAGACCAGGAAGGCTGAGATAACTCAGTAAATCAGGTGCAGAATAGCAGGGAAATGATGGTAGAAGGCTGGGTGGAGGTAGCTGCCCTAAGGTAGAGAGTTACCTGGAATAGCTGGTTGCGGAATGCCATAAAGGCTGTGTGGAGCAGGAATAGAAGGCCAGTGACCAATAAAACATATAGGATGTTAAAAGCCACTCCCGCTGCCTGGAGCCACAATGTCTAATGTGACTCCTCAGTCCCCTGCTGTAGGAAAAACAAAGAAGCTACAAACATGATACTACAACACCAAGCAGCTAATGAAATAATTTAAATACGTGCCAGCCATGAAAACAGGATTAGGTTATCATCAGAAACAAACTGCTGAGGGTTTGGTATAAGTAAGGTTTGGTAAAGGTAGGAGTAGCAATAAATGAGCCTAACTAACACAAACGTAGAAGTGAGAAGTAATGCAGTAGGGCTGCAAAAGTAATTGAGCAGCATCCAGCAGCAATTAACTATAGCCTGTAGGGGTAGCAATCTGAATAAACATAGAAACTGTAGGGAGAGGCAATGCACTGAAAACAGTAGCAATATTTGCTTATTATAAGTTCAAGAAGCAGGACTGAGTTCCATGGAATAGGTTGCTTAGGTTATTGTGAAGCAGTAAAACAGGGAGAAGTTGTTAGCTAGGCAGCAAAGCCATGAACGGGTGTAATCAATTAAGTGGAGCAAGGCATCAGCTTGTAGTGTGAGCTGAAACAGACAATGAGAACAGCAGGGATGGAGCAAAAGCATACAGAGAACAATGCAGTGAACAGAGGGGGTCCAGGCACAAGGTAGCCTGACGGAAGGAAACACAGAGTACAGTATAACCTGAAGCACAAGTAGCAATGCATAGACAGGGCACCAGAAAACTAGAAAGCCCAAAAGAAACAAACAAGGCAAACACAAGGGGTGGAATATTCAAAGCGGTTGCGCATGCGCAACTGAGATGCACCTGCGCAAGTGCGGAAATGCGCTAAACAGCGATATTCACTGGGAGCCAATGCGCTGCGCAAATCGCAGTGCACCAATGCACAACCCTAATGAATGTATGTGCAAGTGCAGGGGGCATAGCCATGAATAAGCGGCGCAGTGTGATATTCAACAGCAAGCAAAGGGCACAAGCGCAGAGCAACAGGGACATGCATGGAGCAAACTTGAGCCCATAAAAAGAGGGAGCAAGCAAGGGACGGAGGCATGCACCACAGGGGAGCAGTAGAGAGGAGAGAGAGTGACTGGGCAGGCAGGACAGCAGGAGGGGTGCAAGACAGAGACAGAGGCAGGTGGGAAGTGCAACAGAGTGTGGGACTGGGCGAGTGATACTGAATGAGCCTGTGTGAGTGTATGAATGTGTGTGTGTGTGTGTGTGTGTGTGTGTGTGTGTGTGTGTGTGTGTGAGAGAGAGACAGGCACGGGGGCAACCACAGTAGTGTGAGTCTGTGACACTGGGCTGAGGAGTGGCAGCGAAAGTGCCCAGATGGGTGGGAGGTGGAGGCCACAGCCAACAGGCCACCAGCTGGGAAACCCGAACACAGGTGTGCACCCAGCGCAGCGGCACATGCAGCAGCACACAGCCGGGGGGGCCTGGGAAGACAGCCGCCCGGGAGGGGCAGGACAGCCCAGGCCATGGCCAGTGCCATCTTCCAGATGGAGGCAGTAATGAGGGGTGTGAGGAGGCAGTGCGGCGTGACCGTGGAAGGGCCTGTCGGTGGTATGTCCGGAACAGGTGGTACCGTGCCCGCACCACCTTTGAACAGTACAGTGATACAGATATCATGGGCCAGTACCACCTGAATTGGGCAATCCTAAGGCAGCTCTATGAGCTGTGCAGTGATGAGATGCTGGCACCCACAAGATGGAGCCACGCCCTGTCGGTGGAGACCAAGGTCACAGCCTTCATGTGCCTGCTTGCCATGGGTACCTTCCAGAGACCAACAGGGGACACCACAGGCATAACCCAGTCGACCGCGTCATGGCTTCTCACACAATTCCTCAACACACTGCTGCCACACACTGCGGAATACATCCATTTCCCCAGCACACAGGCAGAGCATACAGTGAACATGCAGGAGTTCCACAGGGTGGCACGTATGCCTGGCATGCTAGGGGCCATCAACTGCACCCACATAGGCAGCCACACACCACCTGGGCAGGAGGGGGTAGCCTACATCACCAGGAAGGGCTACTCCAGCTTCAACTTCCAGGTGGTGTGTGATGCCATGGGGCGCATAATCAATGCCTGTGCCACACTCCCTGGTGGAGCACACAATGCCTTCATCTGGCACCAGTCAGCACTGTGCCTCAGGTTTGTGAGTGGGGACATCTCCGCTGGCCACCTAGTAGGTGAGTATGTAGTTGGAATGGGCAGCCTGGCACAACAGGGCAGGGTGTGGGGGATGCTGGGCTAGGGGCATCAGAGGATGTGGCAGGAAGGCAGGGGGTGCAGCTACACAGACCACCATGTTAACCATACATGTCAACACACAGGTGACAGTGGATACCCACTGTGGCCCTGTCTGCTCACCCCATACTGGTGCCCGTCGACCCCAGCACAGGAGCAATACAATGAGGCACATGCCAGCACACGGAACATCATTGAGTGTGTGTTCGGGCTGCTGAAGGCACAGTTCTATTGCCTGGACAGGTCTGGCAGTGCTCTACAATACAGCCCCTCAAAGGCCTGCGGCCTATTCCTGGCCTGCTGTATGCTACACAATATGGCCACCAACCGTGGGATAGCTGTCGAGGTTGAAGAGGGGAACAGCAGTGGGGACGACGCAGACGCTGGACCAGGTGGTGGTAGGCAGCCCCCCCCGGGTGAAGAGAACCCCAGCTGGACAGGATGGCCCAGCAGCACTGGGACACAATTGTGGAGGAGCACTACGGTGCATACAGGTAGGTGAACATGACCACACGCATGTCCCAGGGACCATGGCACAGTAGTCAGGCATGCATGGCCGGGCCCCATGACAGACACGGCTGGTGGGTAGTGTGGACAGGCATGGGGCTGGATCCCGTGGAAGCACCCTGTACAGCAATGTAAACCCCACCCACACACCCCCGCACATACATCCACATGCACACGGGCACCCACATGCGCATGCCTAGAGGCCGCCAACGGGCATGTGTGAAACACTGAACACCGGTGCACAGTAGCAGCCAGTGTTGTGTTAGCATCATCATGCACACACCACAGTGGCCAGCGGCCAGGTGGGTGTGGACAAGGCCTGTGTGCGGTGCCGACCATGGATGACATGTCCCTGGAATGCACATGCACACGCCAGACCAATGTGCACACAGGGCAGCGGCAGACAGCGGACAGGGAAGAAGGTGGCTCAGGACCACCTTGCAGTTGCATGGCCACCGCAAACACGTGGACGGCCCCACCTAGACCACCCTGCAGATGCAGGCTGTGCTGCGGCCACAGGGGGTGTCTCTGATGGTCCCCCAGGTGTGTCACTGTGAGAACACGACCGGTCCCTCGCAGGGGTCTGCAGACTCCCGAACATGCCCGCTCTAGGCATGCCCGGAATGCCCACAGCAGATCCTGGCATCAACACTGATGGGGTCGCACAATGCTGTGACCGAGGGGTGGATAAGGCACTCCGCGGGGTCTGCGGTGGATGGCCATGCACCAGGGTGGCCAGAGGTGCTAGGCTGGCTGTGACCACAGCAGTAAGCCGATCCAGGGCTGCGGTCGTGTCCTCTTGCATATGTGTGGTCTCAGCCAAGAGCTGCTCAAAGTATCTGTCATGCCTCTCTGTGGACTGGTGCAGCTCTGTGTGGAGTGCACGCACCCCTGACATGACCAGCACCTGTTGCTCCACTGGGGCCCATAGCAGATGGGTGTGCTCGGTCAAGGGGTCAGTGCCCTCGGGGGCATG
Source organism: Neoceratodus forsteri (assembly GCA_016271365.2). Classification (NCBI taxonomy): domain Eukaryota; kingdom Metazoa; phylum Chordata; order Ceratodontiformes; family Ceratodontidae; genus Neoceratodus; species Neoceratodus forsteri. Next base: position 497,522,560 of record JADMNL010000022.1, read on the forward strand.
GGCATTGCGCTGACCCACGGGTGGTGCCTGACCCCACAGCACAGCCCCCCATGTTGGTGGGGGCTGCACAGCTGGGCCCCCTTTGGCTGATCAGTCTGCGGTGCACCGTTGGCGGCCACTACACCCGGACCCTATCGACCTCGTCCTGCTGCCGCTGCTGCCCCTCTGGCCACTGTGCATGGATCGGCACTGGTGCAGCTGCACCACCACTGCCACCTCCTTTGGACTGCGCCAGAACAATGGTGCCCACAGCATCGCTGGGTGTGGAGGCTGGTGGGCGGTCAACCGCCGCCAGGGCACCACCTCTGCAGTCATGGCGGGTGTGTGGTATGGGTACCTCCCCCTGAACGGCAACACCACTATCCAGGATACTAGTCACGTTGTCATCATCGGTCCTGGACCCCGGCCCAATCTGTGTCTCAGCATACTGGACACCATGGCTGGCGTCCTGCTGAACCACAGCCAGGCCCTTGTCTGCGACCACGTCACAGGCATCTGGATGGACAGTGGGGTTGGGCCGACCACGGTCCGGACCCCGGACACCGGTGGAGGTGGATGGACGGTTCTCCAGGCCCAGGCCCACCCCCATGGTGGACACCCCCACCCCTGCCACCGCATGCAGGTGTTCTGGAGCTGAAAGGGAACACAATCGCATTAGTGGCACTGGCACACACCCCTGCCCCCCTTCCCCAGGAACTGCCATACCCACCATGCAGTGATGGGCTGCCCCCCCATCTGGAACCCACCACCGGCACCCCTTCGAAGGCACTGCACTGCATGGATGCCACCACCAACTCCTCCTGCGGTGACAGCTGTGGCACATCAGGCTGTCCACCACCCATGGCAGCACGTGCAGTCTGGATGGCAGCCACTTTCTCCTTGATCCTCCTCCGGTCGGTGCCTAACTTCTTCTTGCACTCCTGTGCTGTCCTTTGATGGCTGCCCTGCTGGTTCACGGCCCTGGCCACACCCTCCCATGCTGTTGCCCGGGCCTGTGGAGTGCCTGTTGAGCCACTCAGGAGAGGCTCCTGGTCCAGGTAGGCATCAAATAGGACATCGCTCTCTGCTCTCGTGAAGTTGGGCCTGGGCTTCCATGCAGGCCCACGCTTCTCAACCTCCTCATGTTCCATCATGATTTATCATGTGGGTATGAACATGTGGTCAGTAATGACTGCAACCCACACTGCCCTCCCATCCCACTGTCCCGATAGGCCCATGGCCTGGTGGCTTACCTCTGCAGGATGCAATACTGGTCTAGTGACTGTGCAGTCCCGTGGTGCATTTATAGTGCATCACATGCAAATGAGGGGATGCGGAACTGAAATGAGTTGCAAATGCCACTGATGCGCCGCCGATATGCTGAATAGCTAATCTGCATATGCTGGCTGAATATCATGAAACTGCGCATGGCACATTGGTGTTGAGCATGCACAAACCATGGTGCAACAGTATGACATGCGCAGTGGGACCGGCACGTACATCAGTGGTGTATCCTATGCACACTGCGCCATACGTGGTACAGCGCTCTGCCACTATTGGGCATGTGGCGCTCATGCGCTATATGCCCTATGGTGCCCATGTGTGATTGGCCCATGGGGCCCACATTCCCCTACTGCGCATCATGACAGGGTGGTCAATTGCGCTATGTCGTACTGCAGCGCATGTCACCCTTGACCCCACAAGTGCCCTTTGACCCATTGGGTGCCCTGCAGCATGTGCCAGTACTGCACCAGCTCTATTGCGCAGCACTGTGGAAGCATGATTGAGGATGGCAGTGCATCACCAGGCTGGTCGCGCACCCACAGCACATGTGGATCGTGCGCTACTGGGTTTTGGTTGTGCAACTGCAGGAACAACCATGCCATGCCACAGTACTGCTAGGGCTCCCAATTGGTCCCAAGTGGAATTAGTTAATATTGCGGCCCTTGTGGAGCCACATGCGGGAAGTCTGTATGGCCAGGTGCCCCTGGATTGGTCACATGTGGAGGTGTGGCAGGAGGTGGCTGAAGGGCTGGAGGAAGCCACTAGGGGCATAGCGCAGCAGTGAGCTGTGCCACCACTGCTATGGTGACCTGTGGAGGAGGGACCCTGTGAGGCTACAATCCCTACTGGCACGCGTCCAGAGGGGGCGCCGTGCCATGTCCAGGTAAGTGCACCACGCACATGTCCATGTCATTCCAGTGTTCTGTGGGGGCCAGCAGGGTGTTACACCATGCTGCAGGGGGGGCTGTGGATGTGCATTCTGCTGGGTGGCAGTGCACCATGGTACGCCAGTCATCGCAATTATACTGCGTGGGGCCAGGGGGCTTGCTGTGCTGTGGGGGGGTGCATGTGGTGTTGCCAGGTACTGATGTGTCATTCTCAATGTCTCCCTACTAGGCCCTGAAGATAGACAATGTGCATGGCTGGCTAGTACTGCAGGTGGGCGAGGGCAGGCCGACACTGGGGCATGGGCGCGGGATGCAGGCCGCAGGGGTGGTACCACTAGACAGGCGCAGGGTGTGCCACAGCAAGCCGGTAGGCACTCTTTACAGGTATGTTGTTATGCAGGGTGGGGGTGGGCCACAGCCCCCTGTGCACATGGCCATTCCAGCTGTGCACCGCCGGCAGTGTCCATTGCACCATGCCGTGGCTATTGCACATGTGTGTGGCTGATGCAGGTGGGCTGTTGGTGCACCCAGATTCCAGCTGTGCCACTGCCATCCCGCAGCTTAACCCTGTTGCCTGGCTGGCATGGTTGTGGTGTGCGGCACATGGGTGGTGTTGGTACGCAGTGCTCTGCGTGGCTGTGGATAGTCGGGTTGGTGGCTCGTGTGGGCGCACATGCTGCGGGAGGATGCATGCCATCTCAGGGGCACATGTCACTGCTGTCCACTGTGCATGGTGGGAGGGCTACAGTCATATGGACTTGCACTCATACCATGTCCCCTCCTTTGTCCTAGGTGTCCATCACCCTGATGTTAACACCAGGCTCCTGAGGAGGATCTTGCAGGTCCCCACTGCCACGCTCAGGGTGGCATGTCTGGTTCAGCGGGCCCTGTGCAGGCCACAGTGACAAAATTGGTGTCAGGCACCAGTGAGGTGTGGACGACCATAGGGCCCATTGGCCTACACCTGTTTACCTTCCCTGTCCCCCCTTTCCCTCCCTTGTACCCTTGTACAGCCATTGCCCCTGTTCCCCTGCCTCCCTCCCTTCCCCGGCCTCCTGGTTTGTTTGTTGCCTCCTCATTCCTTGCTCCCTGTACCTGTTGTTCCTTTTACTGTATATAGTTGTATTCTGACTGGTTTTAATACATATTTTTATGGTTAGCCATCTGTGTCTGTGTCTGCTTTGCAGATGACATGTGAAGCCATGCTGCAGTGGTGTGCATGGTGGCCAAGTGGTACGTCTGGGGTTGACTGGGAATTGTGCCTGGCGGTCTCTGCCCAGTGGCTGGTGGGTGTGCCCTGGGGTGGCTGTGTGCTCTCTGTTTGTGTTGTGTGGCATGTGCATTGTGTGCTGTTGGCATGTGTGTTACCAGCTGTGGGCCAGGTGGCATGTCCCATGCCTTCCTGTGGGTGTTTCCAGTGGCTGTTTGCCAGTGGGCATTGATGCCACCATGCCTCCATGTACCACTGTGGTGCGCATGGTCAGGGACCTGCTGCCCTGTGCCTACCATGCCTCCCTCCTGGCATTCTCTGTGCCCTGGTGGTGGTCTATCCTGCCTTGGTGGCATGCTCCTTGCTGTGCCTGTTGTCCTGTGTCCTGGCGCATGCGTTTCCACCCCTTGCGCAGCCCTGGTTGTGCTATGGTGCATGTGGGTTTGCTCCCTGGTGCAGCCCTGGTTGTGCTATGGCACATCCCTGCAATATTCAGCCATGTTGCGCTGGCACTTGCCGTCATGTGCAGACTTTGAATATTGCATTCGGTGTGCCATGGCGCAGTGTACTTGCACTGCACCGCTCTTGCGTCTACCTCTGGCGCATTTCTGAATATCCCACCCAAGGACAGGAACAGGAAGGGAATCAGCACATACAGAAGCACGGAGCAGCTGGAGGCCAGGCATACAAACCATAAGCAGGAGGACAGAAAAACAGAAGTCCAGCACAAACCAAGTAGAGTTCAAGCATGCATGGGGAGGGGGCAATGCCCCAGAAGAGAAGACAGACCAACAGAGTCTGGCTACAAAGAAAAATGCTTGTGTGTGGAGTGAGGAGAGCAGCCCTTAAATAGGCCAAAAGGGGTGTGTGGTCAGTTGCACTGCCCCCTTGAACCATAGACTGTAGCCTTTCAATACAACAATTCTTTGAAACCTGCACAGACTGCCAGTCAGCTGGAGGACTGAAATCAAGGTACTGAATTATTTTATCATTTATTTATTTGAATTTTGGTAACCAAGTGAGTCCACTAAGACATCGCAGTCCCTTTTTCAGGGGTGACCTGGGAAATACAATATAGCGGAAGTGCATACATCACAGTTTACATAGGAAGTGCTGATTACAATGTTTTGGAATAACACAAAAAAATAAATTAGAAGAACATACAAGCACACAGAATGGACAGAATTATATCAGTTAAACAACTGCAGATTTACATCAGCTAGACAAATACAAATAGGTTGACATTTCATATATAATAACTTGTAACTAGCTAAGACAGTGGTATCGGGTAGCAACCACCATTGTACTAGCAGCAACATAGGCAGACTAGTGCAGAAATAATAACTGCAGGTATCACATTCAAACAGAAACAAATATTATCCATAACAGTCCTCAGTGCTTGTGGGATATATAATTCACAGGTCCTGTCACTGTAAGTAGGACATATGTATCATAGCAACCCTGACTGTAAGTAGGACATGTGTGTATATATGTGTGTGTGTGTGTGTGTGTGTGTGTGTGTATATATATATATATATATATATCATAAAAGACAAAGAACCTCTGTGCGCAAACACTGAGGCAAGGGTTACCCCAAAGGGCATTTGGCCGGGAAGCAAAGTTTCAAGAAAATACAAAATCACACATGCCCACACAATGCAAAGCATCATGGTCTGCATATGCAGATCACCACAGAATGTTATGCTGGTTCAACTTTAAGCAGAAGTGCATGGTGCCGAACGGCCTCTCACACAGTTTGCAAAGGGTGCCAACAGATGACATAGACACGTGTTTCATCCTACCAGGACTCATCAGTATGCCTCATCTGTTTGACACCACAGTGGAATTAACCAGCTACCCTAAGACAGTCTGTCTTGGTTATGTTGTGGTGAACCCATTAAAATAAAAAAACATTTAAAAGAGAAAGAACCTCTGCGCACAAACACTGAGGCAAGGGTTACCCCAAAGGGCATTTGGCTGGGAAGCCAGGTTTCAAGAAAATACAAAATCACACATGCCCACACAATGCAAAGCATCATGGGCTGTATATGCAAATCACCACAGAATGTTATGCTGGTTCAACTTTAAGCAGAATTGCATGGAGCCGAAAGGCCTCTCACACAGTTTGCAAAGGGTGCCAACAGATGACATAGACACGTGTTTTGTCCTACCAGGACTCATCAGTATGCCTTGTTTGTTTGACACCCCAGTGGAATTAACCAGCTACCCTAAGACAGTCTGTCTTGGTTATGTTGTGGTGAACCCATTAAAATAAAAAACATTTAAAAGACAAAGAACCTCTTTGCACAAACACTGAGGCAAGGGTTACCCCAAAGGGCATTTGGCTGGGAAGCCAAGTTTCAAGAAAATACAAAATCACACATGCCCACACAATGCAAAGCATCATGGGCTACATATGCAAATCACCACAGAATGTTATGCTCACAGCATGAGCCAATGGGTGTACAGCCCTATCGACAGTGTCAGTTGGTGGGCGGTGGGGCGGCAGGCAGGTGGGGTGCTGCCGCCTGCCGGCTGACTGGGGAGGCGGGCGGTGGGGCTCCAGTGGGCGGGTGGGGGTACCACTAGACCAACAGAGATATTGAACATATGTTTTTTTCTTTACAAATGCCCGTGATCGGGCAGATAGCGGTCCACTGGACCACCAGGGATATTGGACATTTATTTCCCTGTTTTACAAATGCTCGCGATTGGGCAGTCAGCCGTCCACTGGACCACCAGGGATATTGGACATATTTTTATTTATTATTACAAATGCCTGCGATCGGGCACACAGCGGTCCACTGGACCACCAGGGAGTTTGGGGATATATTTCTTTTCTTACAAATGCCCGCGATCAGGCACACAGCGGACCACTGGACCACCAGGGAGTTTGGGGGTATATTTCTTTCTTACTAATGCCCACGACTGGGCACACAGCAGTCCACTGGACCACCAGGGAGTTTGGGGATATATTTCTTTCTTATAAATGCCCGCGATCGGGCTGTGGAGCACATTGTCGGCTGCAGGAGGCATTGGTCCCCGATGGCTGCTCTCTGGCAGGGCGCCAGGCACAAGTCATCAGGGATCGGAGCACCTGCATGCAAATGGAGCCTTTATGACATGCAAATGGCCCCATTTGTGCCTTGCATACATTATGGCCCCATTTGCATGTCAAGTTTTGAATATCGCAGTTGCTGTGCATAGTGCAATAGAACTTGCGTTAGCGCATCCCCATGCTCCACTCTGGCCACTTGCGCTGGCACAGTGCCACTGTGCCATGCACACTGCGGGTGGCCAGGGTGTGATATTCAATGATGCTGTGCCATGGCGCAGCTCCGTTGAATATTGCCCAGTGCACACCACTGCGCAGCCAAGTTGAGCTACGCCCAAGCTTGCGCCACAGCCTGGCACAGTTTGAATATCTGGGCCAAGGTGTTTAGGTGGTTTGTGATACAAATGGTAAAAAAAGGCTCCAAATGTAAACTAGATTACTATATATTCAATCAAAAAAACTGACCTTTTACATTTTATTTATTGAAAAAGTTTTATCTGGAAAGGACCTCTGAGCCATGTTAGCTGATTTCCATAGGTGTTCTGGGGGAAAATAAATAAAGTCGTTCACTGAGCACATGAGAATAAATTTTGGAGCATGCTCAGTGTGACAAAAATGAGTGAGCTGAATTTCTGAGCATACTCAGTGACCAACTTCTTTGATCTTTCTCATGTTGCCTCAGATAACATGTTTATCTTGGCAAATTTATTTTCATGCCTGTTGTATAAAGAGGGCATATCCCACGAGGTAGCTCCAAATATGCACGTTATTTGGTTTGAAATGCTGGTGTTATTGCACACTTGCATGAGTGGGGCATCTACGAGTGCACAATGGCAACACATACATTTCAAACCAAATAACATGCATATTGGGAGCTTCCTCGTAGGATATCCGATGTATATCATGGGAGTTCCCACTTTTTTGTGTCTGCTGAAAAACATGCTGTGTTATGGTAAACAGATTATCTTTTTACCGTTTTTCTTTCCTTTCCATTTTATTAATGAAGCTAAATCGAGCCGTTTATGGTTAAAGTGACAGAGCCACTGTTTAATGTGCTGCTTGCAGGGAGCCAGTTCACATGAAAAGCAAAGGCTGTGGCTACTATGCAAAACTATAAGTAGGATGTGTATATCGCAGCAACTCCATAGCATCCAGTGCTGGAAATGGGATGTTTAAACTATAGCTCCATCACTGCTGGGATGTCCATAATCCATAGCACCCCTCACTGTAAGTGGAATGTATAATCCATAGTTCCCTCAGAGTAAATGGGATGTATAATCCATAGCCCCTTACTGTTTATAGGACATATAATCCATAGTACCCTCAGTGTAAACGGAATGTATAATCCACATCTCCCTCACTGTAAGTGGGATGTATAATCCACATTTATAAAATGGCAAGAAAGAATTCTCACACCTGATTGGTTGACACTGCCTCCAAGATGGGCATTTATTTCTCAGTAGATGCCCAGCTAAAAACAAGTGCCACCAAAATCCACTTTTCAATGTACCCTGCTGTCCAGCCTACTTCCTCATTGGCTGAAGGCAGCTAATAAATTTGAAATCCCCGCCATTTTTTTCTCTCGCTTAGCAAGAGACAACTATCCCCCCCAACTTTCCCTCACCAGCACGCAATAAATAAATACAAACGAAGACTGCGTCCTGTCATTTTGCAGTCAGAAGACTAAAAACACACAATGACACCAGTCTCCTGACCGCGTTCTCTCAATCCGTACCCCCGAAGCCGACATTCACGTCAGCTTTATCCAGCACGCGGCATTTGAAAAAAAAACACATACAGTACCACTCGCTCAAAGCTGGTCCTGCTGCCGCTGTCCATTACTCATTCCTTAAGCACTCCTCGTTTTCCACAAGCTGCAGAAACAACCTCTAACCATACAACAAATTACCACAAAAAGGCAGCAGCATTCAGTTCCACTAAGGTCAAAGGTCGTGAACTCAACAGATGCCTTCCGAGTTCCGACCTGCGACAGTAACAAAATGAAACAAAAAAAGATTAAATAAGTCAAAACAAATATAAACAGCTGACACACTATCTTTTAAGGCACACTTCTTTTTTTAAGGCACACTTCTTTCATTCTACAATCTGCCTGTGTGTGTGTGTGTCTGTGTGTGTGTGTGTGGGGGGGTTCAGGAAACCAGAACGGCACTGCAGGCAACAGGGAGGAGTAACAGCACCTAGAACAGCTGGTGCACTACTTTGTCAATGAACACTGTTTTTAACAGTGTTTTGAACATTTTTCACACTGATTTCCTCTTCATTTTCACATTTCACAAAAATGTAGTTACATGGTCATTTTATAAGCGCAATAATACCCTCCAGGGTGGGCATTATTGGGAAATACCAGACCTTCCAGGGGTTATAAGGCCCTCTGCCTGTGGCGTTGGGCCTCATTACGCCCCTTGGCGGTCCGGCATTTCCCAATAATGCCCACCTGTCGGGTATTATTGCTTACCTCCCTCACTGTAAGTGGGATGTATAATCCACATCTCCCTCATTGTAAGTGGGATGTATGATCCACATCTCCCTCACTGTAAGTGGGATGTATAATCCACATCTCCCTCACTGTAAGTGGGATATATAATCCACATCTCCCTCACTGTCAGTGGGATGTATAATCCACATCTCCCTCACTGTAAGTGGGATGTATAATACATAGCCCACTCACTGTAAGTGGGATGTATAATCCACATCTCCCTCACTGTAAGTGGGATGTATAATCCACATCTCTCTCACTGTAAGTGGGATGTATAATACATAGCCCACTCACTGTAAGTGGGATGTATAATCCACATCTCACTCACTGTAAGTGGGATGTATAATACATAGCCCACTCACTGTATGTGGGACATATATTCCAAAACACCTTCTTATATGTATGTTGTTGACTGACTGATTTGTGCTTTGGAGTGTATTCAGATTTTATATGCTGTAAATGAGATAGACTTACTGTCCAGCCACCTCCTTCTGTGGTCATGTCACAGAAAACCTGGAACCCCGTAGGATAATGAGTAGGAAAGATGGAGTAGATCCCATCCTCTTGCTGTCCACTCATGTAGATGTCATAGCAATCCCGGGGGCGGGACCCTAGAGAGAGAGAAAGAGATTGAGAGAGAGAGAGACAGTGAGTGAGAGAGACAGAATGAGACACACCGCATGGAAAGAAGTACTGTAATACATTATTTAAATCGTACAACATGTCATTTGATCTTATTGCTTTTGATGTGAATGTTTCCTTTCTGAATCCTTACAGCTTTGATGAGCAACCAAGCAGAAAGATGGAGAAGCCTCCCCAGCCGTTCCGCAAGCAGGAGGTGGCACAAGGTGGGTCGGCTGATGTGCTGGACTTGAGCACCGAGTGCTTAATCTCTGCAATGTGCCTTGGCCTCCACTTGCCTGCAACCCACCCAGAGACCAAACTCCATTTCTGTATGTTTTCTGAATTCTGCTTCCCCTCCTTCCTTATTTATAAGGACAACTGGATGACAAGATATTTGCCCTTTTATACTTCATCTGCTCCCACTGCTAGCCTGCACGCGTTATCGTAGTCCTCAGTTCAAAACATTACTGCATTTGCAATGGAAATAATAACGATGTCACATGCAGAGGAAGATGATTTCACCTTTAGGTCAGCTGGTGCAAATAAAAAGAAGTGGTTCTTTAAGGGACTTATCCTTCATAGTTGCATTGCATAACATTCTACTGTATACTGCACAGGGGCTTAGAGGAGTGGGGCTGAACTGTTAAATAAGCTTTGGTGTAGAATCCTATGCAATGCAACTATGAAGAATAAAGCCCTTAAAGAACTACTGACACCTCAGGGAAGACTTAAGTACTTAAACCTAGTTCAGCTCTTACATTATACAGCATATTTACTACATGTCCCTTCCCTTCGTTCTTTACAATCAAAAATGCCTGCTGAAAACAAATTCCTTATCCCTCAGATTTTATTTGCTCCAGCTGGAGTAAACAATTTTTTCAAGCAAGCAAACAATAAAATCAAATCAAATAACATATCAGTTGTTGCCGATGCGTTTTCTGCTATTCTGCTTGATAAAGGACCCAAAAGGATGTAGTAATAACTTACAATCAGTTCATCAACTGGTGTGAATTTTTCTGTTGCAAAACAAAATGACAACAAGCTTGCAAAGGTAAAACTCAAGGGTTGCAAAAATCATGCTTAATGTGTAGTATTGAGATTATATTTTTCTCCATTCTGGGGGATATATGCTTAAAACCATAACTTCATGTGTAAGGAAGCTAAGAGAGGTGGCAGGACAGTGTGACAAAGCAGGGGGTAGGGCCAGTGTGATGCTGGGGTGTATTGGGAGAGGTATCTCCAACAGGAGGAGGGAGGGAGGTGGTGTTGCCACTATATCACTCACTGGTGAGACCACACCTGGAGTATTGTGTCCAGTTCTGGAGGCTGCACATCAGAAAGGAAATAGATATGGTGGGGGTAGTTCAGAAGAGGGCAACACAATTTTAAATGGTGCAGGGGATTGCCTGAAAAGCCCTACGAAGAGAGACTGAGGGATCTCAACATGCACACCCCGGAAGAGAGGAGAGGGGTCAAGACAGAGACCTATAAGTACCTCATGGGAGTGAACAGGGCGTGGGGGGGGGTCTTTCTCAGAGGAGGAAGTGCATCAGGACTAGAGGCCATGCAATGAAGCTGGCAGGGGGAATTTAAAGAGGGATGTGAGAAAGTACTACTTCACTGGAAGGGTGGTGGATGCCTTTAATAGACTGTCATTGGAAGTAGTAGAGGTGAAAACAGTAGCGGGCTTCAGTCATGCTTGGGATAGACATAAGGGAATATTAGTGAATAGGCGGAGAGGAGAGAGGTTCACCAGAGATTGGCTAGGGTCTGTGGAGGCATATTAAGCAAGGACCATCTGGGCAGACTGGGTGTGCTAAGAAGTCTATTTCTGCTGACAAATTCTGTTTCTGTTTCCTTTCATTCAGACACCAAGAACCTTCAAAAACCATATATGAACACCTTAAGGATAAATGATATTGTGTTTCAAGTTGTTGTGCACAACATGGCCGTGGACAGAAATGTGCCCTTGGAACTTAAACTTATGGGATTCCCTACCTCCAGCCTCACAAGGCAGCTCAGCCAGAGAATGTTCCACTTGCCTTTTGGGATCCTATTGTTTGTAAGCACTTAGTAATGCATTTCAACTTCCTTTCTGGGTAATCTTTAAAATGTGGATCACCTTTAAAAATAGATTCTACAATTCCCTGGTAAAGCTGTCTTTTCAAGGTTGAGTTTATACAGTCAGGCTGCAAGCCCAGGTCCACCCTTAGATAAAGCCTAACGTATGTGATGGGCCAAGCAGTCCTTATCTGCCGTCAAATTCTATGTTTCTATGTATAGTGGGAGTTGAGAAGCTGATTGGACTCCTGAGATCCTTAACTGACCTAATTCTGTTTTTCAATGAAAGGTAGCATCTATGCTTTTATCCATGGTGACCGCTTTTTAGGGGTATCCCGTAAAGCAGGACCAAAGTTACTAAAGAAAAAAGGAAAAGAATACCAGTGGGTTAACCATGTATAAACCCCTTGTGCACATTTTTTTATTGAAAGAAATAAATCAGAAAACAGAACATCACAAATCATGTGAGCAAAGTAATACATTACCCTACTAAAAATAAAAAGGAAACAATGACTACAGTGTTACCAAAGAACAAAAAAATCACCCAAAGCCCCACAAAAAGCAAACGAAAATGAAAACAAAGACCCTAGCAAAGCAGCAGTACACCAGCAAGATGTGTGTCAAAAGGGGTCTCCCCCCATTCCTGCTGTGTAAGTATTACCGGCACTTTAAGTAAAACCTCCTGGAGGTACTTGTTGAAAAAATAAGTGCTATCAGGAAAGTTAAAGGCTAGATTTATTTGTATCTATAGTGACATGCTGCAAGTTCCAGTACTACTCCATTATCCTATTCCCATAAAGGGTCTGCACAGATTGTGCTGGAGACATTGCCACAAGCGACGCGGTTGGCAATGTGCCAATACAGCCTTTTCCTTAACATAAATATCTTTCAAGGCAGAGTCTATAATTTCGACTAACACCATCTGTGAGGCAGTCTCCTGCTGTAGCATCAGCTTGCATCCTACCTGCCCCAAAAAATGTAATGCAAGAAAAATTACTTGTAAAGTGCTGGAGTGATATTGTTTTAAAGGCTGAAGGAAAGTTACCTCAGGTTATTATCTGATACATGAGTCTGGATCAAATTGAATCTTATCACCTAGATGTAAAAGTTTCCAGAAACCTATAGCATAAGGGTAGTCTCAGTATAAATGATGCGGGGGCGATTGTTTAGCTAGGAAAGGCACACTAAGCCACAGCACTTGCTCAATGTTACACAGTATGGAAGTGGGGGCTGATGGGATTCAAACCCAGGTCTCCAGGTTTGCAGCTTAGTGCCCTTAACCACTATGCTATCCTGCCTCCTAAAGTCTCCAGTTATGGAATTACATTCCCTTCTGGGGCAAAGTTGTCCTAGTATTCGCTTACATGTCTGGCTATCTTTAAAGACCAGCTCTACTATAATAAAAAAGCTTAAAAACACCAGATTTATACCAATTATGTTTTAACTTAATTGCTTTCCAGTTATTAGTTGTTTTTTTTCTACCTCCCCGTGCTACTGGTCTACTAAATATTGTAGCTAATGCAGCCCTTATTTCACTGAGTCTTTCAAAATGTATCTGAATAGCTGTTTTGTGACATCACAGTCTGTTGACATGGTGAACACAATGATGTCATAAATTCAGGTATTGTGAGGTTACCAGGGGAGAAGCAAATGTTTTTTTTTATACAGACTTTATAGATAGACTACCAAAATGTGCTGCAAACCTTAGAGAGGAACACTGAAAATGAAAAAAAAATGTATTCTGTAGTAAACTGTAATAGCTGAAGCATCCTATTATGAAAGCACATGTTGACGTGCAGAGCTGCTCTTTAACATTAAGTGTGCTGCAGCAGCAAAGCCATGTAACATCCCACGTAAATCTTGAACCAAAAGCTGGAGCACTGTGAAGGAGGTGGGGGTAAACTAGGCCCTCGGTACACTATGTGGTATTGCTTAAACTTCACCCCATCCAGAGTGCTCCGATACTTGGTTCAGGATGTACTGATTGCAGGGGCTGGGAGCCTAACTCTGAGCACCATTCTCGTGCTTTCATTTTGTGTCATCGGAGTTGTGATTTTCTAACATCCCACATATGTGGGGGCACACTTTTAGTTAACAACCATGCAACAGACAAAAGGACTGTTTCAGGAGATCTTTTCTTAAAATCAGCTACCTCTTTAAAACTTGAGGAAGGAATCATCTTATACACATAATTTCTGGAAGACTGTTCCAAGGTAGCAAAGTCCTATTTCTTAATGTGCCGTAAAATCAATTTTGACCTCTGGCGTCCCCCAAGGTTCTGTCCTGGGGCCCCTTCTCTTCTCTGTATTTGTTAACAATCTCACTGCCAGTGTAACCAACTGTGGTGCCACCCTTTATGCGGATGACCTGGTCATCCTGGCACACTCCCGTGACATTGGGACTCTCAACCTTCAGTTGGCTGAGGACTTTAAGAACATTCAGTTCTGGGTAAAGTCCCACAGACTGGTCCTCAACCTGAAAAAGCTCAGGCCATGCTATCTGGGTCTTTGGCCAAGATCAAGGCCTCCCCGTCCCTCTGTGCTTCATTGGTGAGGATGGTGCACCCCTCCTTACCACAACTTCCATCAAATACCTTGCAGTGACACTTGACCCCCAACTTGACATGGGGAGTCACATCCTAAATGTCTGCAGAACTGCAAACTGTAAACTGGGTCTTGCCTACAGGGCAAAGAAAAATCTGACATCTGCTGCTCGTCTGGCACTTGCCAGAGATGTGCTGCTCCCTTCACTGAGCCATGGCCTACTCTAATTTGCCCGCACCTCCAAGATTCTCCTTACCCGGTGGTACACAACCTACAACAATATCTGTCATTTCGCCCTTGCTGCCCCAAGACTCACCCGCCACTGTGAGCTATACGACAAACTTGGCTGGCTTCCCCTGGAAAATCACTTGAACTTTGGGCTGGGCTGTTTTGTGAGTAAAGTGATCAGAACTGGTACCCCTCCGGGGCTGGCACAACTTCTCAGGCCTGCTGACCCCTCCTTCTACTCCCTCAGGTCTCAGGAACTCAGTGCGCTCAAAGTCCCCTTTACCCGAACCCTTATGGGGGATTGTGACTTTGATACAAGTGCTCCCAGGCTATGGAACTCCCTTCCTGCCCATGTTTGCTCTTCCCCCACCCACTTGAGCCTCTGGAATTCTCTGTGGAAGCATCTGAAGCTGTCCTCAGCGTGTGAGTGTTCCAAACCCCCCTAAACTTGGTTTTCGCACTGGACTCTCACCTGGATGCATGAGATCTGTCTGATTAATTTCTCAGGTTCTAGCTATCTCGGTGGGCCCTGCTAAATGGTCTCTCATACACTGTGATTACTGTATGTACCTGCCATTGAATGACCTAGAATATTTACTTTTTGTATGTATATTACCTATTACTGCTTACAGTAGACTATCTATGTTAGTCCATTTCCCGTGTATCAATGTACTCAGCTCTACTTATTGTCATGTACCCTGCTTGTACCTGTATCTTCACTGTACTCTCCCGGGTCGTTCCTGAAAATAGGCATATACAGTAACTTGTCTAGTGTACTTACCTGGTCAACAAAAGCTAAATAAATAATAATCGGGTATGGTAGTTAATGGTTTTATTTTGGAGACAAGACCCCGGTTCCAAGCAAGAAGCAGCCTCTCTAGACAAGAAGATACTTAGGAGGCCTGCATTATGTTTGTCACATTTAGCAGAGGACAGATTACCCCACAGAAAAGTAAAGTACTAGTAAAAAGACTATAGGATTTACCTTGTCTAGTCCACCTTCTCCTGTTGGGAGATACAATACATTATGGTTAAGGGGGTTCAAACAACTCCCTCAAACCAGCTGAAAAAATATGTTGTAGATCGTTGCCTCTAAAGTAAATGGTGGGGAGACATAACTTACATGTAACAAAAGAGGGAGTAAAAAGGTCTTAATAATTGTAATACTTTTCTTTTTACTAATGTACCACAGTTTTCATCTTCCTACTTTGTGTTCCAGGATGCCCAATTTCTGATCCCAGCTTAAGCAGGCAGAATCATCATGATCAAAAATAATACCCAGAATTTTTATTTCCAGTTACTGAAATTTGTGCAATATTAAGTCCCCTCCAAGGAGCCTAATCTGAAATCTATGCTTTTTTGCAGATTAATTTTTGAACCTGGTATGGTAGAGAATTTAGAAAACTGCTAATGCCAAAATACCAGATTGTAGATTTCTGACAAAAAAACTCACATTATCTGCATAGGCCATAGGGGACTTGTTTGTTTGTTGAATTTTGTTGACCCGGGTAAGCCCACTGGGCCTAGAAGTCCCTTTCTCAGGGGCGACTGGGTGGTGGGGGATACAGATGGTAAGTAACTGAAATTGAATCAGATTAAGCTGTTGGTGGCATTTCCTTTAGTGAATGAGGGAAATTTGGCCAGGACACTAGGGAAATTCCCCTACTCTTTTCAATAAGTGCCATGGGATCTTTAATATCCACCTGAACTACCACCAATCCAGGCAGATGGGACCTTGGTTTAACGTTTTATCTGAAAGACGGCACCTCAGAAGTGCAGCACCCCAATCATGCTGCACTACAGTGTCAGTATTGGGATATTAACCCAAGTGCCCAATGTGGGAACTGAACCCACAGCCCTCTGATCTCCCAGCCTCAGAGGCGAGTGTGCTACCTACTGAGCCACTGACACTGACATCCCTGCCTTACCCCTCTGAAGAGCCTTATTTGACTCCCCAAATATCTGTGTATTAAAGGAATGATATATGCAGATTTGTACACCAGTTTGATGCAATTGCACAGGGGTCCAGGAACATCATAGGTCACCAACACTGCAAAGAGGTACCGAAGGACACCTGATTTAATGCTTTTTCCTGGTCAAGGGAGAGTAGAAAACCTTTAGCATTACTATCTTTACACTATTGTATCACTTATTTTATAAGAATTAAATTATCATGCATATACTGCTCAGGAATGGAAGATGTTTGGGTCAGGACTTCATTTATTTATTTTATTTTATTTATTTATTATTGTAAAATCAGAATTACAACCTTTGAGCTAAAAGCTCATTTACAAAGGATCCTTGTTGAACAGAGGGTGGGGGAACATGAAGTACATGGAAAAAAAGAGAAGCAGCTAGAAGGCATTGCCAGTTAAACATAATTAAAAAGGCAAAACAGTATCACAAATAGAAGGATGGGGAGAGAGAGAGAATACATTGCAAAACCCATCTCTTAATTACATAATACAGAGGAAAATAGTCCCATAATTGATTAGGTGACTATAGTGCAGATTCTAACTATGTACAAAGTATGAGAATTCCCAGAATGCAGCTATAGAGCTTAGATAGGTTCCTGGAGGGAACAATTAATGTGACCACCGACAAGTACAGCCATTAAGGGAGAGTAGGCTACAGGCTAGACAGGTGAGGGGAGCACAATGGTGGATGATAGCTTAAGGGTCAGGGGGGCTAAGTGGGTGTGGAGATGGGGGTTATGGGAGGTCAGGAGGGCTAAGTGGGTGAGGAGGTGGGGAGGAATGGGGGACCAAGGGGTGGGTAGGTGGGGATTAACGGAAGATTCTTATGAGCCATGGGTCACCGCAGCCAAGCCATATTGTGCGGGGACTGTAAAATGCTTAGCCAGTAATTTCAGTCTGGAACAAAAAATCTTTGTCAAGATTTTTGCATCCAAATTAATTAAACAAATAGGCTACCAGTTTTTAAATCCTGGTGAGTTCCCTTCTTGAAAAGAAAAATTTGTACAGCATGACATATGGAATCAGGCAATTTCCCCCTTCTTATACTTTCATTAAAACCCTCCACAAGGATAGGTACCACCAACTCCATCTGGAATTTATAGAATTATGAGGTTAGGCCATTCAGGTCTGGGGCTTTCTGATTGTTTAAAGTTTTTATGACAGCACATACTGTACTTCCTCTGTGGTAATTGGGTTACTTACTAGCTTTAATACTGATGCTGGTACTTCTGAAACATCTATACTCCACGGAAATCCTTTCAGATCCCCAGACAGCGTTTATTCTGAGCCAAAGGAGGAAGACAGACACTGATGTATAACATCGAACATACCTGATGTATTGGTTTTCACCACTCCTTTTGAATTCAACAACCCATCCGTTACCCATCTATGAACCCTTTTCTTACAATTTTCAAGTTTATCTACTGAAAACTCTTTCCCTCATGTACCAAATCTTTGTTCAGTCAACAGAGATGATGCTCTGTTATGTTGCTGTGTGGTCATTTATTTTTTATTGCCTTAATTTGATTTGTGTATAATTCAATTCCCTGATGTTGCTTGGGTAGTAACTTGTATAGCTGATCTCTCAGTCCCAAATAATGCTGATATTCAGAAGTATTGTACTGGAAAGCAATTATTTTAAAGAAATCCTTTAAATCGATTGTCATGTCCTCCCCCCAAGTACTAAGGTCATCATACATACATTTAACCAACATTCTTGCAGGAAACAGGTTCAGTACTGCAAGTCGTACCTCAAGCTTAGCTAATAGGGTATTATGAAGTTTCCCAAGTCCCTGATTCTGGTCTTCAGCTGCATGCCTCACAGTAAATGAGAAGAAGTACCAACAAGAAGTAGCTCCACCTTACATACTGAAACTGGTTTAGATATAAATAGGAGTTCAGTTCTGGTAGCCATATTATGTCTCCTGTAAATATAACCTCCAGTTGAAACTTTGGCCCTATATGCATCCTGTAGGTCCACTGCTTTGCACTTTTTTATCATAACATTTGAATCACAACACATTTTCTGTGATTTTGCCCCTCTGTCTTCTGTTACCAAAATCCAGATAAAATCCCCCTAGTAATACTACCCTCAGGCACATAAATAAGGCTGTATCAGCTTAAAGAACATACTTCTTGTGGCATTTGTCTGGGGAGTGTATACTTTAATAAGCCACCTATGGGTTCCAGTATGTACCACATCCAGGAGAAGTGATCTTCATGGGGAATTTTCCAATTAGTTTACAGACAGAAAAATTATTACCCCAAAATGGACTACCAAACCTACACAGGTGTCATCTCTGAATAACCGATAGGTGACTCTCCAGCTCCAAAGCCTTTTAGCCTGAAAGGCATCCTGTAAAGTGTTTAATATCTTTCAGCAGCATTATGCCATACAGTTTGTCTGAATAGAAAAAGTAGTCATTCTTTTTGATTTTGCACACTGCTAACATTTACGGATGAGTCTGCAAAGTTAGAGCTTTACTCATGACAGAAAATAGGGGGCAAGAGGAACAAAAACAAAATTGTTCAAATCAAGTCTTTGCTTCTGATTTTTTTGGGCATTAGACCCAGACCTCTCCCTCCATTTTCTGACCCTTCCTGTCTGCCGCACCTCCTGTTTTGTTTTGGAAGAAACAAGTTTCTGGGAAGCCATGGTAGAAGAAAGAGAAGCTTTGGAATCTGTATCATCATCAGTATCCTCCAGTTTTTGGTTTTGACCAGAGCCTTAGATTTACTTTCAAGAGGAGAGATCCAGATTTCCTGTCTTTCTTTAGTGCCATTACTTTGCTGGTTTGGTTCCTTAAAACCTCTTTTTCTAGTAACCACTGTCATGGTTTCGGGGATGGGGTCACCATTTCTTCATTCACCAAGAGTTCAGTCCTAGATCATGAGATAGGATACTGTGGTAAGGAATCATTCTCTGTGGCTATATCTGGTGCTGAGGTCTCCACAACTCTGGAGTCACCCAAAGAGTCCTGAGGCACAGCTGTACCTGAAGCAAAGGAATGGATCTTCCTTGTTTTGTGGCTATTGCAAGTCCTTGGGTGGGTGAGGGAGTCTTCTGGGGCCTCAGGTACAGGTCTGTAAGCAGTAAGTTTTTTCTAATGACTTGTGCTTTTTGGGCCAGGTCTAACAGTCATCCTATAGAGATTTGTCAGTCCTGTTGTGGGTTGCCCATAGACTGGTCTTCTAGTAGAGGCCATGCTGTTCACAAAGATTACACCTCAGATCACCAGCACAGTGCATACTCAGCTGTCCATGTTATAGGCATAGGTTACGTCAAGGTTTGTCACATATACTGCTGAGGTTCTATGAGTAGGGGAGTTTCTCAGGTGTCCTAGCTAGCATCCTCTTGCCAATAAAACTGGTTCATGTAACTGAGTTCCCAGGATGCACCTGTAATTAACTCTCAGCTGAATGTGCCTGTGCTGGCAAAAAATGACAACCAAATAACAATTTTCAATGGCACAATCAAATACATTGTTCATTTCACTGTTTACTCTCTCTCCTTTCCCAGTGGTTTAGTCCCTACTTTTGGACTAGGATCACCTCAAGCAATTTGTAATGGGTCAGCAATATCCAAAGTTAGAGGGGCAATGACAATCTGCCACCCTGGGCTGATTTCTGACCAGCTGCAGAAGAGGAGGTGGTCCAGGTGATCTTGGGTCTGTGCCCTGCTTACTGTATGCTAGACCCTGGGCCAACTTGGCTGCTGATTGGTAGCCTTGAATCCCTAAGGCCAGTATATACTGAGATTGTCAGGTGTTCCTTGAGGTAGTGTTTTTCCATTAGCTCTGAAAAGGGCAGTGGTGAAGCCCCTCCTGAGGAAACCATCTTTGGACCCCGACAGTCTGGTTAACTACAGGTCTGTCTTAAATCTTCCATTTTTGGGCAAGGTGATTGAGAATGTGGTTGTGGCACAGCTTAAGGCTCACCTGGAGCTATATAACATCTTCAAGCCATTCAAGTCAGGATTTAAGCCTCATCACAGTACTGAGGCTGCCCTCATCAGAGTGATGCATGACCTCCTCATGGCAAGAGAACAGGGACTTTGTTCTATCTTGGTCCTTCTGAATCTCTTGTTGGCTTTTGAGATGGACCATGGTGTGCTAATTGATCACCTAAGGGGTTATGTGTGACTTGCAGGTACAGTTTTGCATTGGTTTGAGTCCTACAATACGGGAGATTGCAGCAGTTAGCTGTAGGTAATTACATCTCTGAAGTGGCTGTATGGGGTTCCACAAGGCTCGATCTTTGCACCTGTGTTTTTCACCATGTACATGTTGCCATTGGGTAACTTCATTAGATGGCATGGAGTGGAGTTTCACTGCTATGCAGATAATACTCAGCCCTGTCTGTCTTGCACCCCTGATGGGTCGAATGCTGTTTCGGCACTTGGGTGCTACCTACTAGAAATCAACAACTGGATGGCCTCCAACTGACTGTGTCTCAACCCGGGCAAGACAAAGGTTGCGATTATTGATCCAGGTTGACATGTGTCGGCGATGGCGAGTGATGGCCTTCCTTTACCATCTGTGAATGGCCAGTCACTTCGAGCTGCGGATGTGGTGGAAAATCTGGGTGTCATTCTGGACTGCAAGCTGACATTAGAACAACAGGTGTTAGCGGTAGTCAGGAAAGTTTTTTACCATCTCTGTACTATCGCCCGGATCAAGTTTCATCTAATGCCAGCTGTCTTGGAGACAATAATCTACGTCTTTCTCACCTCCAGACTGGATTATTGTAATGCTCTTTACTTCGGATTATCTGGAGGCTTGATGCACCACCTCCAGCTGATTCAGAATGCTAGGGCTCGGCTGGTATTGGGAACTTCTTGGAGGGACCACATCATGCCAATGTTGCCAGTCTGCACTGGCTGCCTGTGCGGTGGTGTATCACCTTCAAGATATACTTGTTAACATTCAAGGCCCTACATGGATTGGGTTCAAGCTACCTACAAGATCTTTTGATGTTCTACACACCTACCCACCCCTTCCAATCCACTGATGTGGGGTTATGTTATGTCCCCTATTCCCATCTCAAACAATCTGGGGACAGGGCCTTTGGGGTTGCTGCTCCATTTCTCCAGAACTCCCTGACAGAGGTTAAGATCCTTCAAAAATCAGCTTAAGTCTTATTTGTTCACATAGGCCTACCCAGAATGATTCTTTGTAATAGCTGATAGTTTATTTATAATGTATGGGGAGCCCTTATTATTAATGTTTCGTAAAGTAATTTGGTAAACTAAAATAATTCAATCCACCATTACACAATCTTGGTTGCCCATATACTATAAAATATAATGTATGGTCTTTGGTTAGCAACCACGCTGAAAACACTTCTTGAGGTTGCCATGACAATTACAGTGATGTCATGGCAACTTCTTTAAGTGTTTACAGCATGGTTATCAACCAAAGACCATACATTATCCTCTATGTTATGCCATCAGTATGACATCACTCTGTTGTTAATCTTTCTTGAGTATGTCATATCAATGGTATAACAAAATGGAATGCTCACAACAATCAATGTTCTATAGATTCAGTAAAGTAATGCAATCCATGACTACACAATCTTGGTAGCCCATACACTATAAAATATAATGTATGGTCTTTGGTTAACAACTGCACTGAAAACACTTCTTGAGGTTGCCATGACATCTGAAAACCTCTTGAGCTGCACTCTTGAGGCTTCCCATGATGTCATGGCAACCTCTCGAAGTGTTCACAGAGCGGATATTAACCAAAGACCATACATTATCCTCTATATTATACTTATTTACTATAACATGGTTTTATGCTGTTTTTACTACTGTAACACACTCTGAGCCTTTGGATAGGGAACCAAACAAATAAAATCGCCTTGCCTGCTTCAGCTTACTCACAAGCCGTTGATCCATGGCCTTCAGGAGCCTTTGCTTCTGGTCCCCAGATATCCACTGCCTATTTTCTCATATCCCCAGACATGGGGAGGGGTTGACTGGCTAGGAGTAGATCTGGCATGAACGGTACTGATGAGAGGTCAAATGGCCACAGCTTGGTGGGCAGAGCATGATGACATCCATTTGCTGAATGCCACTGTTGTTTCCATCTGATTTTCATCCTTACTGTGTCCCATCCTACTGTCCTACTGGGTGCAGCCTACTCGCTGCATGCAAAAAACTCAGCGCACACAAATGATAAAGAAATAGCAAAGTCATTTGTTTATAAAGTATCTAGAAACAGAGTAAAAGCAGTTTTTTGTGTTCACCCTTGTGAACTCACAAAGCAAACATTTTAGTATGATATTGAGTTTTGAGAGATGTGTCACTGTCCTCAGATGTAGGGCAGTTTGCAAGGGGCTCATCAGTGTCAGAGCAATCGTCAGCCAGGCTGATCATGACACTGTACTAGTCTTGCTGGGTGGAAACTTTGTATAGTTCAAAGAAAAGAGCCAGCCCAATCATAGGGTGGCTCTTTCCTTTGACCAGCATAACATGGCCCAAGAAGCAGAGCTAATCTATCATGATCAGTCTGCTGTGTTCCCCCCCCCCCATGTAACCTGAAATAAAGAAAACTGTTCCTGAATCCCTCCTATCCTCCTCTTAATTTTCTGACATCAGGGTGCCCAATCTCCCATTCCAGCTACTACCCCCCACCTGTTTTCACTGTGTGGCACCAGGGAGCCCACCCTCATCGCCAAACATAAGAAAACTGTTCCTCAATCTCTCCCACTCCTTCCTTGTTAATTTTCCAACACTGGAGTTCCCAGTCCCAGGTGCTGGCTACTACCCCCCCACCCATTTTCATTATGCGACACTGGGGAGCCCACCCTGGTGCCGCCAAACATAGCACCAACACAGGAGTGCCTAATCCCCAGTGTCAGTACCTGAAATAAAGAAAACTGTCCCTTGTAATCTTCATTTTATTTTTATACACACTGTAAAAAAAGTAAAATGTCCATCGATGTCTGTTGCTGCACTGCTGTTACCCTTCCCCCACCTGACCCTCCCACTTGTCACTCATTATTTTCCAACACTGGGGTGCCCAATCCCTGATGCCAGCTACTATGCTCTATCTCACCCATTTTCACTGTGCGACACCGGGTAGCCCACCCCTGGTGCAGCCAATCATAACACTGACACTGGGGTACCCAATCCTGACTGTCAGTACCTGAAATAAAGAAAACTATCCCTGACTTTTTTACACACCCTGTAAAAAAAAAAAAAAAACATCCACTGATGTCTGATTCCGTCACCACCATTTACCCTTTCAGGCAGGATTAGAAAATTTTCTCCACCCTTGTTCATGAGGTGAGGTCATAAGAAGGCTATGTGGGATCATAAGAAGGCTATGTTAAAAATTTGGGGTAAGAATATTACAAAACAACAATGTTATGGATGTATGTTTAAATTTTTTTAATGTACACTTGTAACTTTGGTAATTTTCAATATTTTGACCCCCAAATTTTCAACATAGCTATTTTTTCTCACCACCTCATGAATGTGACAGCTGTCATTTTTTTTAAATCCTGGACAAAATGTGTTTTCACACTTGTGGTGCAAAATGAAGTTTTGGCCACTATTTTATAAATGACACCTGTCATGTTTAAAGGAGTGGCCATAAAAAGACTATATTGAAAATGTGGGGTCAAAATGTGAAAAAACAACTAAGTTGTGAAGAAACGTTGAATCGTTCTGGCATTTACTTATAACTTTAGTTTTGCAGATTTTGGCCCCTAATATTCAACAAATCTCTTGTGTTACCCCACCTCCTGAACATGACAGGTGTAATTTTTCATATCCCCTCCGAAACTTGTTTTCACAGTTGCACTGCAAAATTATGTTTTGGATGGGATTTAAGAAAATTCCATCTGTCTTGATCGTAATGACAGGTCATAAAAATACTGTTGGAAATTTGGGGTCAAAGTGTGGAAGCCCACTGAAAATTAGGTATTGCCTCTCTGCTGGCTTATCCTGGATAAATGCAATCTAAAATGTATGAAAGCAGGACACCACTGAAAATGAGATATTGCATCTCTTCTGGTCTGTCCTGGGTAAATTATACAGTGAAAATGTGTACACGCAAGACCCAGTACAGCAGCAATGCCAGTGGTGAACATTTGGCATTGACAAATGCTTGTTGTGGTTTGCCGCTACATACTTCATAAATAGATTACTTTGTTTTTGCTCTACTGTTTGTGAGCGATGAGCGTTTGCATCAAGTGACTGGTTCTCCTTTGGATTTGATCATCAGCACCCTTAGGTCAGCACAGAGTATTCCTCCTTTTTCCTTCTGTGGGGTGCAGCTCACAACTTCAAATCTTTCAGGCCAGTTAAAAGTGGTCTGGGTCAAGCCCATCCACCACCCTTTGACTGATACTCACTGGCACAGCACTGAATGTGTGTTGCCACTAGTATATGCACCACAATGACAACAGTGGCAGGATAGTGTACCCCCGGGGTCTGGAGCAGTGGCACAGACTTGGGATTCAAACCTGAGGTGTCTGCATGGAAAGCCAAACCTCTTAGCAATAGGTCATCTGGTGACACTTTAATGTTTTATTAACTGTTTTTTTTCCGCTCGTCTCTCCATTGGGGCAGATGTGCCACCTTTTGGCCATATTGGTGTTAATTTTATTTAGAAACTAATTGCAGAATTAAATTCTTTGTTACAGATACTGTCATGTTTGAAACACAGTTACAGATCAGACGGGGCCCAAATTGTCCCAACAAGGGTTAACAGTGTCCTTTTAAGCTACACAGTGATGTAGATTAGGAAGGCTCGGCTGCATCGTTTTCAATTTTAATTATTGCCTCTGTTATACTTCCTAGAGGGGATAATTCATGAAACTAATTTCCCTTTCCTTTTTTATTTAAGTAATGAATTCATGCATTGATGTAAAAAAAAATGGATGCAGCACATGGCCTGCCTGCAGGCGCACCCATGGACACTAGCTGATAAAGGATTACCCTCCAGGAAGTATAGTGCAGGGAGGTAAAGATGGTTATTAATTAAAATTGAAAAGGATGCAACATTCACTACTGCTTTAAAAAAAAAAAAAGCTTTTTGTGTGTTTTAATTTCCAAAGTGCCTCAGTGAAACTGGCTGGCAGATGGAGGTCAAAGTTCCCCAGCGTAAAGCTATGTGGCAGACAGATGCTATTGACTATTCTGAAAAGATTTTCAACAATACCATAATATGTATGCCTGCATATTTATTTATGTCTATTTGTTTATTTATTTTCTTTATCTTCTGCCACTCAACAAGGAAATTGCCTCGTTTTATTCATTCTCTAAGCTATTGTTCATCTGATCTGTTTCCCTGTGGCTCAGCCCCTCAACACACATTTTGGGTCTGACTGACTGGGAGGCTATAGGACTGGACAAAGATCCAGGTAGGTCAGGTAAAGTTCATAGGGTCACCAGAGGTCTCCTTGGAGGTCAGACCTCTCATTTTGTCTCAACCATAAGATGTCAGGAAGTAGGCATGGTCACAAAGACTTGTGTCTCAATATATCCTTAATCCACCTAGAAATTACATCTGTGCACCCTGTATGCATGCACCCAGTCTGTGGCCAAAGTGCCACCATTCCAATAAACCCAAGCTGTGAGGGGCCACTGCAGCACAACACACTGCCCTCAAACTGCTACAAGCCTGGTAGGACTAGACTTGGCAGCATGCCAGCTCCTGGCCACCCAGCCATATCAGCCTGTGTTCAGAACTGATCACTGGTTAAAGGCAAAGGAAAGTTTATTTAAAAAGACGCCCAATCCCGAAGGCTCTGGGCGCCGCACAAAACTTTACAGCATTTCATACCGCATAAATATATAGATTAAAATTAATACATACAGATAATCAGCATTACACCCCGAAAGCTTGCAGAAATAGGAAAGTCTTCAGGCGAGCCTTAAAGGCAGTTATAGTGGGGGCCTCCCTAACTGCAGTTGGTAAGGAGTTCCAAAGAGCAGGAGCAGCAACACTAAAAGCTCGGTCGCCTGCAGATTTTAATCTCACTCTTGGAACAGTTAGGAGGCCGCCACTAGAAGAGCGGAGATTACGGGTAGAGGAAGAAGGTACCAGGAGAGCTGACAGGTAACCACATTTTAGAGTGCAGCTCGACATCTATGCTAGCTAGGGAATGCTACCTCTGTTGTCACCTCCTCTGGGGTATAGCCACCCACTCTTGTGCAGTGTACTCAATGGTTAACAGTGAGGGTGATTTCATATAAGCATTGCTGTCAATATTTTAATTTACCTCCAGTGAGGTATAACCACTCACTCTCCTGCAGTGTACTAAAAAGTTGACAGTGAAGGTGATTTCACGTAAGCATCAATATAAATATTTTCGCTTGCCTCCAATGGGGTATAACCACCCACTTTGCTGCAGCGTACACAATGGTTGACAGTGAGGAGGGTTTCATTCATGTAGGCATCACTATCAGTAATTTAATTTACCTCCAATTGGGTATAACTACCTACTCTCTGCAGTATTCAGAATGGTTGACAGTGAGTATGACTTTATATAAGCATGGCTATCATTATTTTAATTTACCTCTTGTGGTGTATAACCACACATTCTCCTGTAGTGTACATAATGGTTGACAGTGAGGAGGGTTTCATGTAGGTGACACTAGACTGCACTATATTGTGCTGTACTGTTCTGTATTGCACTGCACTATACTGTACTGCACTGCAATGCCATACACTACACTACACTACTACATTACACTCCACTCCACTAAAATATACTACACTACTACATTACTGCTATACTTAAGCAATAATACCCGACAGGGTGGGTGGTATTAAGCAATATTGGACTGCCCAGGGGAGTAATGAGGCCCAACGCCGGAGGCGGAGGGCCTTATAGCCTCTGAAAGGTCCAGTATTGCCCATCCCACCAACCCTGGAGTGTATTATTGTGCCTAGAAAATGGGCCACTGAATAATATGTTTGAAAAAAAACATCTTTATATTTACATGTTAAAACTCTTACCTGTTTGATTTATTTTGTAATCAAATAGTTCCTCCGCCTGTATTAAAATACTGTGTTTCTTTAAACCTAGTGACTTGTGTCTCAATGCAGCCTCCGTAGTTCCCACTTTGGAGCTGGTTGTTATGGTCATCCCTCCCAACCACGCACATACACGTTCAGGGTTTAAGTTAGAGTGCTTTTCATGTTTTCCTTACTTTATTAATGCATTCATTCAGTTTTTTTCATGTGTTCAACTTTTTTTTACTATTTTACCCTACCCATCTCGATTGCTTGTTGATCGTGAATCCCCCCCCACCCCGCTTCCGTAGCACACTCACTGGTGTTCTGTGTTGCTGTCAGTTTATGTTTAACTGCATGTCAGGGAATGTCTAATTTTGCAGCGCTATTGGATGGGGAGATTAGAAAAATTGAAGTGTGGATTGAGCATGCTGCAGTTTTTGGTGGGACTGGCATGACAGCTAGGAGATGTGAATGCTCTGATACCAGCAGGATGCGGTAAGGAGCTACTTCTGAGCGCGAATGATCAGTAGCTGTAGACGATGTGGTTGGTTTTGGAGTAGGCATAGGATAAATATTCCTAACATGTGGCTATTACAATACAAAAGCAAAAATCAGTTTACTATGGGGGCATAATTCAGTTGAGAAGGACTATCCATGGGGACCTGTCATGCTCCACGCCCGATCAGTAAGCGAACGGAAGGAACAAGTGAATAAATAAAAAAACAGCTGTTTTTATTTGTTCTATGTGTACAGTGCTGAGACTTTTTTTTGTAGACTTTACTGGGTGGTATCTGGGTTATGGACTGAGGGGGGGCTCTTACTTGGTTTCCGTCTTGCTAAGCCATTTAAAAAAATAGCGGCAGTTTGAAATTGTGTGCCCACTGCTTCAGCCGATGACAAAACAGGCTGGGCATCAGGCAGGTTTGGACTGGCTCTTTTTATTTTCTGGGCATCTATTGAAAGTTAATGTACCCATCTGGCAAGGGTACTAGACAATCAGATGCCAGGAAATTAAAAGCCCATTTCTAAACTGCACTAAACTACACTCCAGTACACTAAACTGCACTGTACTGCACTAAATTGCACTGCAGTACACTACAGTGCACTTCACTCCACTACACTAATACACTCCACTACACTAATACACTCCACTACACTGCAGAGCACTGCACTGAACTGCACTATACTGCACTAAACTACACAGTACTGCACTACACTAGTACACTGCACTACTCTACACTACACTGTCTAGCATGACCGCATTGCACTACACTACAGTGCACTGCACTACACTACACTAATACACTACACTACACTGCAGAGCACTGCACTGAACTGCACTATACTGCACTAAACTACACAGTACTGCACTATACTACATTACACTGCGTTGCACTGCACTACACTGCATTACCCTACACTACACTGCAATGCACTACACTACTACACTACACTGCACTACACTGCCCTACACTATACTACATTACACTACACTAGTACACTGCACTACTCTACACTACACTGTCTAGCATGACTGCATTGCACTACACTACAGTGCACTGTACTATGCTACAGAATTTGCATGTAACTGATAGCTGTCACAAGCAGCATTTGTAGAAAAGCTGTGGAAAATAGCTTGATATCTCACTTGTTTATGTTCATATTGATATAAGGGGCCAGATTTTCAAAAGGGCGAGAAAGCCGCAAGCCCCAGATGTACCGAAGATACGGTGCACCAGGCTTGCGGCATTCTCCTTGCCGGGGATCTGGATTTTCTATCCCATGCACCAATTGTTGCACATTAGGTCAACTTTTTGTGGTCTAGTTTGTGGCAATCCCGGGGGCATTTTTTATGGAGCTTGCATGAGATATTGAGCACAAGCTGCCGTAAATCGTGTAAACTGTCGCAACTGTGCCTAAGATTGCAAAATCGGGCACAGTTGTAGCAAAGAGGTGTGGCCGACCATCAGAACCTAATTGCCATGGGGGCAGGGCTTGGAGTAAGCCCTGTGCCACACTTTGAAAATCTGGCCCCAGGTTTCTAGGGGAATCATATTTGAAGTTTTTGTTTTGTACATTCACTTTTTTTTAACTATTTTTTTGCTCTTTGATCCGGCGCAGAAGTCATACCACCATCTGGCTATTTTTTTTCAGCTCTCACAGAGCATGGACAGAGGCGATTTGCCCCTTAGTTACCCCTAGCTGCTGAGAGTCCCCATCCCCATCCCCAAGGACTGTGGTCTCAGACCAAAGTTGTGAAGGTATGCCATGCCAAACACTCTGCAGTGCCCCAGCTCCCATTGTCTCATCTGCTGTACCACCACCTGTACACCTGCAAGTGGTGGTAGTACAGTGAACCAAGAACCTCCTCCCTCCCTCCCAGACGAGAGCATCTATTGTGATGCTCAGTCCTTTCCTGGCTACTCCCCGACAATCCAGACTAATTTCAGAAACCAGTTTGCCAGTGGTGCGAGAGGTAGTGTTACTCCGGCATCAACAGGGCTGGTGCACATTCACTTTTTTTGACAGATCTTTTTCTCCTGTGTGA
Organism: Neoceratodus forsteri; assembly: GCA_016271365.2. Lineage (NCBI taxonomy): Eukaryota > Metazoa > Chordata > Ceratodontiformes > Ceratodontidae > Neoceratodus > Neoceratodus forsteri. Next base: position 497,552,431 of record JADMNL010000022.1, read on the forward strand.
CATGGGGGGGGGGGGATGTATCGGCATCGTGCCTATCTCCCTCTCTCCTCCTCTACTGACAACCAACTTCCCGGGACTCACCTCACCCAAAATTCCCTCTCAGATTGCCCCTGGTGAGCAGCAAGGTAAGGGTGGGTCATGTTACCCCCACCTGGTGAACATATCCAGAACTGGTGGGCTTGTCCCTGTGGTGGTGCAGGTAAGTGGCAGGTGGGTGGAGCTTCACAAAGCCCCACCATGTTTTCTGCTTTCTCCCTGATTCCCTGCCATAGCGCATATGACAGGATGTGCTCCGTGGAGGCACACACACATCCTGTGTCAAACCTGCGGCACCCTCCCTACTGCAACACCGATGCTTGCGCTGCCACCAAGCCTCCACTTGGTGGCAATCGGCAGCGGGATGTCAAACCACCCCTCCCTGGTCAAGGAGTGCTGTCTTTTGGAAGCTCGATTCTACTCCCCCCAGTGGACCCCCAGCAACCTGAGTTTTCTCCTGAACCTGGGTCGCTGGCATGGTGGCAGGTGAGGTGTCAAGTGCCTTAGCACTCCATGCTGTGGGGCCGGCCAGCATACATTCACTGTTTAAGAAAAAAACAGAACTGCAGTTGTCCATCAGTGGCAACGACATATAAATCAGTGTTTGTCAATGGTTACATGTTGTTGACTTTCACTAATAACTGGTGTTATTATTTTTCTAAAGAGCAATAAAGTCTACCTTAAAAACATATTAAGTGTGATTATATTTGTAAATCTGTATCAGTCTGAACAAACGAAAATGAGAAATGAAATCATGTTTTTACAGCTTTCTAAACTAGCTGGTTTCAATTTTGTGACACGTATTAGTGATGTAAACTCTGTAGTGCATCATGGTGTAGCATAGCGAGGAGTCAGATAAGCAACAATACATGACAGGTTTTATATTAAAGCATTTGTAATGCATGCTGCAGAGGTTTTTGAACCGCAAGACTGAAGGCCGAGTGTCCTCACGTGCCTTTGGAAGTGTATAACAAATGCCTTAATGACACCATAAAGTATATTATTGCACTTCCACAATAAACTGGTTTGAAAAACAGTTTTTTGGGGAGACACAAGGGAATAGCAAACCTGACTGTGCATCTCTGCAGATTTAGTGTACAGTCAGGTGATCTGTTTTAACCAATAAAGCTTCTAGATGTTTTCTTGCCATTTTATCAATACATGTTAACTCCCATAGAGAAGTGGTTACATATTTATTTAACCAATGATTACAGGACCTCCATAATACACCCTTATACTTTGCCTTTCGTTTGTCATGGACCAAGCTCTCACATGTATTGATTTTTTTTTTTAAATTACTTTTTTCCCTCCTATTTGCCCTCGTCATTCCTCTCAATCAGGCTTGCTCACTGTCTCCTATTCCTCACTGAGTCTGCCCCTAGAGTGCATTTTGGTGACTCCTACCTGCCTCTTTCTCCACGGAGCACCTGCACAGTGGGGTCTGCCCATGATGTAGACTGGAAGGCTGGAGCGGCCGTCACCCAGGAACGCCGAGGGTTTTTTTCTGCTTTTTCTGTATCTCCCTCTCCATCCCACTGAGGACGCCGGCTTGGGCCGAACGTGCATATGCACGCCTGCCAAGTGTCTGATGGTGTCCTCCCCTCCCTGGCTCCCCCCAATGGAAGCTGCCGTTGCCTGAGAGTCAGTGCTTCCACTGGCTCTCCCGGATGTCGGGTATATTAAACACCCCTGGTATCCCTCCGCGAAGGAGGAAAGCATCTGTGGGGACGCTCAATCCTTCTTCCCCCGCCGACCCCCGTGACCCGAGTACGCTCTCTCAACCCAGGTCACGAAAGTAGGTGTGGCGTCCAGCGCCTCAACCCTCAGTGCCACCGGGCCGGCTCACATATTGATTTTATTTATTGCTCTCTGGATCAGCAGACTGATATAGCAGTCCCATTGTCAGCTAAGTCCTGGGGCAAGGATAGCTGGCAAGTGGCCAACATACAGTATACATGTTATGCTTTAGGATGCTAAAGGTAGTTGGTCCTGTGTTTATGATAATGGTATAGTAAGTGATTATGCATTTAGTAGTACTGGGTACCAGTCCAGTGGGGGTGGGGAAGAAGAGGTTGCTCCAAGTTTCTTATATATGCCATATATACCGCACTTTTAAAAATGGACTTATTTTATTTCTGCACTGTAGGGTCTTCTTTCTTCTAAACTGAAGTTGTAAAGTCAAAGCAGAAAAATCTTCTGTGATGTAAAACAAACTGGCACAAACAGCATATTTGCAGAGACTTATCTTGAGGTGTGTGTGTTTCTGTACCACGAGGCAAAGGCAGGACCTACCATTTGATAAAGATCCACACACTTGCACGAGAACTATTAATTTGTATACATGAAAAGCAATTGTGTTTCTTATCAGCACCACACCATTTATATAGTTATATATCCCCTCAATGAATATGTCTTTATTATATAAGTAATCACACACAAGAGTGCATGGTCTTAAGTAAGTATACGCATGCAACGAGTAGATACATTTAAGTCCCCCTCATCTCAATCTATGCCAACCAAGTGGCAGGGATTCAAAGTTTTTGAAACTACTACATATATTGAAAGTGTACTTTATGTGAATAAAATGCAGTATTGGATTTCCATTTTTTTGGGTTTCCAACATGACAATGACAGCAGCCCATGTGATTTGAATATAAATATACTACGAGTATAAGAAAGAAGAACTTTCATTAATCAAGTTCTTTCTCCATCTAGCTCAATGTGCATAACTATGCATATTTTACCTCAAGGTTCATATCTAGCCTTAATTCAAAGACATGGATAATTTCAGCTGATACTAACATAGATTAGTGTCTATTCTACAACTTCACACTCTTTCTGTGAAAAATTATTTCTGAATATTGGGCTCTATGCGTTATTCTGCTAGTGCATGCTACAACAGGTGCATATTGGCCATGCAAGTACACGCCATGCGCCTGACCCCAAGCCAACACATGGGGTCTAAATTCACTTAGCCTGACCGGCCCAATGCATGATCACATCGATCCACACAAGGGGAAGGGCCAGCCCGTGGATGGACTGGGGCCATACTGTGGGCTTCCATTCAGAAATCACAATCAGTTCCACAGTAGATGCCCTCCTTTGCTGGAGCAGGATATCATAGGATACTGCAGTACACAGAAGGACTGCTGTTCCCCTATAGGCCCAACCATGTATTTTTATGTTTGGTGAATTTTGTCCCAGAGCCAACATATTCACCTGAGCACTCTGTGGCAGGAAGGAGGGCTTGGGTCCATGGCTACAGAGCAACATTGGGTCCTCTGGATGTCTGTCTGGGTGAACTGCATCTCTTACAGCAGCCCTCTGACAGGTGTAACTAATTCCCTTGACACCAGGTTGGCAGAACATAAATGGTATCATTCATGCTGTACTCTGCTGGCCCACCATTGGCATGCTCACTCCCCACCCCCTGCTGAGACTGACTGCGTAGCTGTTCAGGTTCATGTGTGATTATAGAATGGCAAGAAAATTTCCTGGACTCTGATTGGTCAGTGTGTGTCAGGGGCAGTGAGGTTATCTGAGTATAACCTCACTGTATGAGGTCCAGGCACACACATGACCCTCTCACATGTGCAGACATGACAGATATTAGTCCACACAAGCTTCTACTGTCACACAAGCTCCACATAGATACACACTCAGCACAAAGGGTTGCTGCCTGCATTTGCACTTTCTCCCTGCCACCGTTTCCCTGCATTTTACAGAGATGTGTGGCTGGCAGCCTCTTTCAGTGAAATACAGTTTGGGGTGAAATAGCAAGCAGCAGTAAATGTTCAAATAAAATATTTTTATCCAGCCAGCCTGGTGGCACTGAGGGCTGAGGCACTGGATGCCTTACCTCATGTCACGCCGGCAACCCGTGTTCGGGAACGGACATGGGGCGCCGGGGGTTGGCAGGGTGGAGAAGGATTGAGCATCCCCAGGACTGCTCTCCTTCTCCGGGTAAGGGGGAATGCAGGGCTCGGCGATTGCCTGCGATCTAGCGGAGGCTGGGAGGTGGCACGTCAGCACTAGAGACTGTGGGCAAGAGTTGCTGCAGGCGCTTGGCAGAAGTATGCACGGGAGCATGCACGCCACCGCTGGTGCCATTGCATGCTGCAACCTTGGGGGACAAAGAACAGTAGAAAAATGGAGAGTCCTCTGCGTGGATGACAATGGTGCCCCTCCGCAATGGCCCAGGAAGGCACCTCCCCAAACATTGAATCCAGTCCAGTGGGTCGAGTCGCTCCCCTCCCCCTGCCACAAAGGGTATGTCATGGGGTCTAGGGGAGGGGGCCTCATACCCGGTGCTTGAGAGGGAGGGGGATGTCAGATGCAGGGCAGAGGACTCTAGGAGGCAAAAATAAGAAACTGCAAATAAATAAATAAATAAATAAATATTTTCATCCTCTTTGGCTCCCGACCCCACTTCAGTGATCCCTGGTCGGCACTCCGTTTCAGTAAAGCCAGCTCTCTCCTGGATCACTTGCAAAGCATCAGCCACAACCACACACAGTGCCAACAACCTCATACCCCACACAGTATGCCCCATAACACAAAAATGTTTTTCTCTTCTCTTGACTACTCACTCCCCCAATCTTAAGGAAGAGTGACCATTGTAGCACATGCACATGACAGCACCATGCTTGCTCCATAATTCACCAGCGGTGCATCCTTGTGTTCCGCAGCATCAGAAACTACAAAAAAAAAAGAAAACACTCAATAAAAGATAAAACAAAGCTGTACCTAACATCGGCGTTCTCCTGCGCAACAGCAGTGCAGTAGCTCCACTTGCTAATGGCTCTCAGTGGCTGCACCTTCGGTCAAGAAACATTTGGATTGGTAACACCATAAAGAACCCCCCCACACCAGAAAAATAAATAAATAAAAACAGATATAGTGGTGAGCAGGGACTAGCATATATATACCATTGTGAGACACAGGGACACAGACTTGTATGTGGAAAGAGAAGGAAAACTGGGGGGAAAGAAACAGAAGGCAGCATATCCTGGCAGCACCATCTAGTGGGCAAAACAGAAACTGAGGACTTTTTTTCCTAAACGTGTTCCTACACTCATCAAAACTGAAGAAAAGACTTATTTTAAACATATATTTTTAATCTACCTTTTAGTTCTTTATAAGCGAGCCATTGTATAGTAGCAGTAATGTTGGGGCTGGCAGTATAGCGTAGAGGTTAGAATAACGAGCTCTGAATGAGCTTAGTACATCCAGCAAACCTGGGTTTGATTCCCACAACCTCCACTTGCATACTGTGTGACTCTGAGCAAGTCACTTAACCTCCCCAATGCTCCCAGGTCACCCCTGAAAACAGGCACTTGTGCCTAGTGGGCCTTACCCGGTTACCAAAGACTAACATAAACAAATAAATAAATAAATAAATAAAATAGTGCACACCAGGGTGTGAGTCATGCTGGGATAACCTCACTTCTGGGGTGTTGGACACACTCAGCCTCTGGCCTCATGCCCAATCTACCCTAGGCATGAGGTTTTCCCGGCATGACCTACACCCTGTCATGCATTATTGCTTAATTGAGTCATTGGCGACTGACAGTGAGGGGTGTTAGTGCATCTGCAGGTGTCCTGGATGCATATAACTTGGCTGTGCAGGCAGTGTATCATGGCACGTAGGGTCAAAAAGCATTAGTGCATACAGCCTATTCTTTCTAAACTGCCTTTCCTTATTTTCAGCTTATCTCTGTAGTTCTCTCCTCTCTTGATATATTTAGTAGCTTTATTGGATCAGATGGAGTTGTTTTTTCATGAAGACAATCACGATCATCATATCTCTTCTTAATCTTCTTTTCTCCAATGAACAGAACTCCAGGACAGATAATCTGTCTTCATAATGTAAATCCTCCTTACTGTCTATTATTTTTGTTAGTCTCCTTCACGCTTTTTGCCTTATCAGTGTCTCTTTTATATTATGGTGCCCCACACTGTATACTGTGCATTGGACCTAACTGAGGATTTGTACGATGGCATTATTATGCAGCTTAATCTGCTTAGAGTGATCTCTCGCTGCAGACAAGGGTTTTGTTCACTTTATTTGGTGCAGCTCTGTGTTGTGGCTTTTAGTTTGCTATTTATATTGATGTCCAAAGCCTGTTCTTGGCTGCCGGTAATAATGTCTGCCTGACTACCTGTTTTATTCTGAACTGTTAGCAGGTTCTACAACTTAAGTTGCATTCTGCCTATGACTTGTGCCTATACCACTTCTGGTGATAGACTGAACCTTCGTTTTAACTGTATTTATTTCCTTGACTCTCCAGTGACTGTATATACATTGCATGTAATACTTTACCATAATCCCCATGTTAAGCCTTTTAGTATATTACACAGCCACTTAATGTATGTCACGGCACCAGTATGTACTGATTTTTCTGAAATATTTGTACTATGTAACGTGACCTCATGCCAAGTGTTTTCGGCAGTCCTGTTTTGTTCTAATTGTATCTCTGTATTGTATTGCTGTTTATTGTGTTTGCCACCCTGGTGGCCCGGGTCGCAACTGAAAACGATCCTCTGTATCAGTTTGCTCACCCGGTTATCAAAGATACTAAATAAATTAAAAAATTAAAAAATAAATGTATGTATTTATAATTTATATATATATTATTCGTTATTATTTAGCACTCTTTTTTGTGGTGATAACTTTTATTAGACTAAGTGAATAATTTTTACACTAGCTTTCAAGACCTCCCATGTCCCTTCATCAGGTGCAAAGGAAAAAAACAGTGCACTGGATTTTCCTGAGATTAACAAGTCACCACAAATCTGCAACCCAATTATAATTTTGGCTGTTCCTTAGCTGATGCGCTCCTTCACCTAATTTTTCACTGTGTACTATGTTTATTTCAATATTGTGCATTGTTGATTTTGCTTCATCGTGCATTTTGGTTGTTCAAAGTTTTGTATTGTTGGTTACTTGACTTGTAACCTCCTAGGTTGTGCCTGAAAATAGCAAACATGAAAAAAGCAGTGTGCTCTGAGAACCTCCTGATGATGGGCAGAATACCTCAAAGCGGTGGGGTTAGCTATTTGAAACCAGTACAATACGTGTGTTTGATTTGGTGCATTTTTTTGAAATAAAGTCCACATATATTTTTGTAGCTTAAATGTGTGCCAGGTTCTTTGTTGTTGTGTCTGAAAATAGGCATTTAATTGTCTAATGTACTTACCTGGTCATCAAAAACCAAATAAATAAATAAATAATATAATATATGTAGCATTTAATTAGTGAATTAACTTGATTTATTACTTTTATTTCACCTAAATGTATATGTTGACATTTTAAACATTAAAACTCTTATGCCATGTGCCCATTTTCTTAATTTGTCTTGGTTATTCTGAAGTTTATTTTACTCCTTCTGTAAACTTGTCATCTGCAAATTTATAAACCTAGCCACTCACCCTTACCTTTACTTGGTCACTGATGAATATGTCAACAAGAGTCTGTTCAGGCAGAACCACTAGTGCAGCAGCAGGGCTGTTACTTGTGATGGTTCCATGTGATAATGGCGAAGAAACAATAGAGCCATACAGTTCAGTGTGAGTGCACAATGCCAAACGCAGAAATGGCGACTATGCACTACAGCGAGCCCAACATCAGCGAGCATCCCAACACACTCTACAGAGCGATATTTACTAGACATTTACTTTGCCACCGCAACCCCTTTTATTATAATCAACTCGTGGGGGGCCTGACCCTGGGTATGGGAGGCAACTCAGGAGGGGCTATTCGGGGTGGGGGACCATGTAGCACAGTTCTGGGTGATTGGGGAACAGGAGACAGAAAAAGTAACTACTAAAAACAGGTAAAAATATCTATATGCACCTAGCAAGCTCCAAACCTGGGTCCTCCCATACTGGAGGCAGTGACTTAAGCCACAGCACCAAGCAGCCAGCTAGGAACTGCCTGGCCCAACTACCTCCCATATACTTCTTCTCTACAGCTCTCTCTACTGTTTGCTTTATTCTTCACTTATTGTTCTTCCCCTTTCACTGCAGCTCATATCGTGCCTCACTATCCTTTTACATTCGCTCATCTGACAGACAGTCAAACTGAGTCGCTCATATACAGTCACTCAATTTGACTTGGCCATATCATGGGATAACACTTAGGATGCCAGCTACCAGCCAGGATGCTAGAAGGCCCACTAGGAGGGAGAAATGAATAGGGCACAAAATGCTTGCCAACTCTGGGTGGGTGGCCATCCATTTCCCACACTATCAGTGCCAACTGTGGTTCCACAGTTTGTGCATGCAATGTGGGATGGCATTGGGAGAGGATATACTTGGCTGAGCTGTGTGTACCCCCATTGTGTGTGTTAGCAGCACACACAGCCAGTGCCTCAGTGGGATGGTGAAAATCCAGGTGGAAAAACACCTCTGACTCATCTACCCAGCATGACAGTGTCCCCTTGCCACCAAATTCGGACTTGGAGGAGGAAGAGGAGGAGGAAGGTGAAGTAGTAAGCTGTGGGGCAGGTAACAGGACCACCCTGGGGTTCAAACCAGTTGATGAGGCTAAACAGTTGCCAAGCAGCTGGGGCTAAGGCCAGGGTGACAAGGGAAGAAACACTTCTGACTCACAAGCTGTAGTATAATACAGGTATACAATAGCTACAGTTTCCCTCATCATATAATTCTGCTACTTCCTCAGAGAATTAAATTAAACTTGTTTGGCATGATTTCCAGCCACTGAATCCATATTGAGAGTTGGACTCAATCTATGTTGTACTTCCTTTGATGATAAAAAATAATGACTTTAGTTTTAGCCAGTCAGGACTGTTTATTTCTAAACAAACCAGACACTCTTACATATGTTAATACAGCCAGGGACACCACTCTTATGGTTGTCAGGGTTGGTCTTGTGCATTTTTAGGGTATGAGAACCACAAATTATGGCTGGGAGAGAAGGGTTCTGGCACTCTAAGAATGTAAAGAAAAAACACTCTTACAACCATAAGAGTGGTCTGCCGGTAGCATTAATATATTACCAATTGAGGTTGATCAGTAAGATATTAACATTTAAAAACCTTCCCCAAACATACCTGTTTTCACCAGGGCACCCTCGTGGGAGACATTCTTTACAAAACATGAGCCAGGAGTTGTCTATAATTTCCTGTTTCTGAAAGTGAATCTTTTTTTTTAAATATAGGAACTACATGAGCCTCCCTTGGTCATCAGGCATACATATACCCTGCCCTAATGGACTCACTGAATATTATTGCAGTTGGTGTTGTTAACTCATGAGTACATTCTCTTAGAATCCTTTGATGAAGGAAACCCATTTGATCCAGGAGCTTTATTAACACTTATACCCTTGAGGAATTTTTCTACCTCTTCTTTTGTTATGAATAAGTTATATATTATCTCCTTTGAACGGAATGCCTACATTTCTAATAGGGAGATGACTGGGTAGGTGGAATTCTACTGAGTATCTGGTCTGCCTGCTAGGCTGTGAATCACAGCCCAGCAGGCAGATGACATTGATGGATGACACATGATCTGTAGAAACACAATATGTGACATGTAATGTCCATTTTTATAATGTAGATGAGAGTCAGATCTTACAGAAAAATATATTTTAGCTACTGAAGCATTCTAAATGAAGATACTGTCTGTATATAGACTAATGTCTGCCAGCCCCGAGTGGTGCTCGCGGATTCAAGCGGCGCCTTTGGCCGTGACCCCAGCCGCTGCTGCTGACAAAGAAGCTGTCTCCCGACCACCCTCCTGGTGCCCCCAAATGGACTCCATACAAGGTCTGTCTGCGTCCCGACAGCGCTCCTGAATCCAAACAGTGCCTTCAGCCGTGACCCCAGCTGCCACTGCCAATAAAGAAACTGTCTCCCGACCGCCTTCCTGGTCCCCCCACACGGACTCCATACAAGGTACTACTGCTGAATCTACCTCCTCAGCCAGCACGCATTGGTGGCTCTGTGATTGGTGTGCCTGCTCTTCCCAAGGCTCCAGATTGGCAAGACGGGTTGCCCTAAGCTCCCAATTGGCGTGCCTGTTAGCTGGCTTTCTGCCCGAACTGCACCAGCTACATTTTTAACTTTCCCCACGCACTTCTCACAGGCCCCCACTCGGACCACCTATTAAATACGCTACTAGCCCCTCCCATCTCGGTTGCGCATACCTCATTGGCTCTCTCTCTCTCTCTCTCTCCTTTCTCCTGCCTATCGCCCCACCGGTCTCTCAGCCTATAGCTGCCACCAAGCCTTCAAGTGGTTGTTCCACTTTCACTCCTACCAATTCCCCCGCCTCCTCAAGGCCACCAACCTACCCCTTGCTGCCTTGCTGTAAACTGGCAGTTTCTCTCTCCCAGCTATGATGCTGTTTCTCATTATCTCGATCGCTATCTGCCTACCCCCCATCCCTCCCTTCACTGTTAGTTAATGACCCCCATCCCTACCCCGCACCTGTGCTAACCCATCCCGCACAGTACCCCCCCACTGCAACCCTGTCCCTATCGGCCCCTACTTGGTCCCACTACCCACTCCACCCCTGCTCCTCTCTGTTCTTTTATGCCCACCTCTGGTCAGCCTTCCACCAAATAGCCTCTCACTTTACCCACCCTGCCCACTCCAAAACACCTCCTAGGTGACGCTCGCTCACCACGGCTTGGTACAAACAAATTCTCTCACAGTATCTATTATACTTCTTCTCCTTGCTGCAGGTGACATACATCCAAACCCAGGCCCTGGTCCTGCCAGGACCCCCACTGGCCCAGTGGTAAACTCCTCTACAGCAGCCTCCTCTACCATTCAATGTGGCTCCCTCCCCTGTGGCCTGCGTGTACTACATCTAAACATTCTCAGCCTTGCCCCTAAACTTGACCTACTCCAAGTGCTAGCAGCCCAACACGCTCCTGACATTATCATTTTATCTGAATCCTGGCTAAACAAAAGCTTGAAGGATCCATCCATTGCCATACCAGGGTACACTGTCTCGCGCATTGACTGCCCCACTAGAGGAGGAGGTGTTGCTATTTACACCATCTCAAACCTACTCTTCTGTGTAACACTAGCTAAAACCATGCCCCAAGCCTACGAACTGCTAATGTTACAGTTGTCCCCCCTTTATTCGCTCCTTATTTATGTCGCTGGTGTCTATTGCTGTCCTGGTACTCCTGCCGCAACTGTCGCTGACCTTATAAGTCACCTAGTCTCCCTCGCTCCCTCCGGTTAACTTTACATCAGGGGAGATTTCAATCACAACTGGCCTGCTGCCTCACTAAACAAAGCCTGCTCAGAGATAGCAGCCTTAAATCTCTCCCAGGTCATCACTGAGCACACGCGTACAAACCACAAGACCGGCAGTCACTACTTAATCGACTGGGCGCTCACCTCCCACCCTCACCACATCCTCAAGGCTGGCCTACTACCCTACTCCATAAGTGACCACCACATAACCTACCAAGTCCACAAAATCCATCGCCCAAACCCCGCCTCCTAAATTCCTGGTACAACGTTCCTACAAATCACTAAACCGGTTCCCCCTACTAGAAGACCTAGCTCATGCAAACTGGTACCCAAACACTAATAATGTTAATATCGATGACTGTCTTGCACATTTCAGAGACACATTCCTCAATGTCTGGGAAAAACACGCCCCTACGCGGCATATCAGGATTTGGGGTAACCACCTATCCTGGATTTCCCCCGAACTAATAATGTGCCAAAATGCCCGGGAAAAGGTGTGGAAAGTTTACAAATCCTCGCTCCTCCATAGTGATAACAACATCTACCGCATGCTCCATAATCAATGCACTAAGGCCACCCGGCTAGCCAAAACTGAGTACTTCAGCTCCACCCTTAACACCAGTCTAAGCAGGCCTTCCAAATTTTGGAAATTCATTCACTCCAATCCCCCCCTTCGACAAACTCCACCGCCCTTGTGGTCTCAAATGGCACTTCTCTCTCTGACCCATTCGCAGTTGCCTCTGAGTTCAACACATACTTCACCTCATGTGCCTCCACCCTCCTGGCTTCCCTGCCCACTGCTGCTCCTCTCGGCATTCACGCTGAATCACCAGAATCCCACAGTCAGAACACCTTCTACTTTGGAAGCATCTCTCCTACTGAGGCTCTAAATGCCTTATGATCCTTCAACACTTCCAAGGGCAATTTCGCCAATGGACTGGACCCCAAACTACTCTACCTATCAGCCCCTGCCATTACTTCACCACTAGCAGACCTCCTAAACTTCTCGTTTGCCTCTGCAACTGTTCCCATGGTTTGGAAGCATGCCACTGTTATACCTCTGCCTAAAGGTGATGACCCCGCCTCCACTGCTAACTACCGGCCCATCTCTCTCCTCCCTGCCCTTGCGAAACTCCAAGAACACCTCGTACTCTCCCAACTCTCTAATTTCCTCTCTGAATCCCAACTTCTTCACACTCTACCAGTCTGGATTTAGAAAGCACCACTCTATGGCCACTTCCCTGTTAAGGTTTTCTGACTCCATCCTATCTGGGATGGACAAAGAGCTTATCACCTCAGCCATATTTGTCGATCTAGCCAAAGTATTCGACACTGTGTCTCATCCCCTGTTGTTATCATGCCTCTCTGCAGCCGACCTATCAGAACCTGCCACAAACTGGTTTAGAGCCTACCTGTTAGGCAGAACTCAATCTGTAAGAATCGCTGATTCCACCTCCCCTCCGCTCCCTATTGACACTGGTGTCCCACAAGGTTCCGTACATGGCCCTATCCTTTTTTCCATCCTTCTCAATGACCTGCCTCAAATTTGCTCATCATCCTCCATTCACATGTACGCAGATGACATGGTCCTGTTTACCTCTGGACGGACACCTGTGGAGGTTGCTACCAGCCTTCAGGCTGACTTCAATAAAGTTCAGCTATGGTTTAGCTCCCACAAACTCTTCCTCAATGCCAAAAAAGATAGTCTCCATGACCTTTGGCACCAGGCAGAGTCTATCCAGGCTCACCACCCTCCCAAACTTCCATACCCTGGACAGGACAGTCCTTGAGGATGTAACTACTTTTAGGTACCTAGGGGTCTGGTTTGACCAAGACCTATCCTTTTCTGCCCATGTCGATGCTATCCTGAAGAAACTGCACCCCAAGCTTGGTGCTCTCTACAGGAACCACAGTAGCCTCTTGCTACCTGCCAGACATGAAATTGTGCAGAAAATGATCTTACCAACCTTCAACTACTGTGATATAGTCTACGGTGCTGCCCCCAAGTCCACACTATCCAGATTGGACCCCCTCTTCAATGCTTTCTGCCACTTCACCCTCAATACCCCCACCCACGCACATCAGTGCAAGCTCTACCGGTCACTGGCCTTCCCCCTCTTATCAACCAGCGCTTGCACCATAGTGCTAAATTTACTTCAAAATTCTCACTCGGTTCCCTTCCACACTATCTTGCCTCCTCTCTAGCATCTCCGCCTACCCCCTCTCTTGCCCTCAGGTCAACTGACCACAGACTACTGTCAATTCCTCACTGGCAGACCTCAGCAGGCCAATCCGCCTTCTCCTACCTCCTCCCCAAACTCTGGAATGACCTTCTGGCCCAAATCCGCCACTCATCCTCTAACCACTCTCTATCCGACGCCCAGTCAAACTTCTACACGGTAAATTGCTTATATAAATGACACCCTTGCCTCACTGCTCCCCTACCACAGCATTCTACCTATCCTAAATGGTCTGCCCAGCAGCGTATAGCAACTGCTATGAATGTTGGCTTATACCACCAACCTGCACACTTGTCTTATTTACACTTAAATACTGTTGTCACTGTCTCCAACTTGTCTCCTCAGAGCACTATGGCTGTCTAGTTTTGTACACCACTGTATTGCTGCAACCTAATCCATTCTTGTTTCTTTTTCTTTTTTGTACCTCTTATCGATTTAACCCTATGTATGTAACCAAATTTACACAAGTGTTGAAATCCTTGTACATTGTAACTGTTAATCCATGCCACACTACCATATGCATACTCTGCTCTCCTTCTGCAACCCCCCCCCAGGTCGCACCTTGAGACAAGCATCCTGGTTGCTCAGTGTGCCTTTCCTGGTGAAACATTTCAATAAATAAATAGATAAATAATGTATGGGTAACCATATACAATAAGGCAATGTTTCCATCAACGGATTGCACAGAGACCGCAAGAGATAAAAGCTTAAGAGGCTCTTGATATCATCACAATCCACGGAATGGAAACACATATTGAGTTAGTATGGCTGCCCATAAATTATTTTATATAGTATGTGGTCCTCCATACTGAAAAGCTGCCTTTAGTTACTCAACGCTGCCACCTAATTACTGTGGCTGCTACATGGACAGAGTTAATGCCCTGCCTACACTCACACTACTCCCAATGTTGTTTTGGTTTAGTGTAGGTGTTACACTGTGCCACGTATGCCTGTCTCTGTGAAGTAGCTAAAGCGGTACAATGAGAAATTGTCGTACTATGGTAACTATGCCACTGCTATGGTACAAATGGGTTTTTGAGTATATGGTTTTTCTATACACAACATCCTCTGATCATATATTAAAAATCATTCATCCTCATTTTGGGCATTTAACTTCATTTTAGACAGGTTATGAGGCAGACATAACTGATGGGAGAGAAGTTTGAGCAATTACCAAAGACATCACAGCGGCTTCTGTTGCACTTAAAACAGAGCAGTGAAATCAAATAGTAACAGTTACATTTTTTATAAAGAGAACTCATCTGAAAATGTTACAATTAAAATACATTGTATAAATTGGACACAATGGCCTGCCTCAGAATATGTCATGCATGATCGCTTGTGAGGGGGTAGGACACATATAACTCACTCAGAGCTCTGCCGCTCATGTATTATTTTCCTGCCTCTCTCACTCGTGAAATAAATGGTACATTTTGAGTTGGCCATTGCACATCCCACGTGTATCTTCTGAAGTCTTAGTCATTTACAATATGTAGACTATATTCCCACTTCTGGTTATCATGCCCTCCTGCCCCCCATATTTTCCGTAGAGGGATTCTGTAAAAAAGACAAGGTTGCCAGTCTCTGGCATGGTGCCAGGAGCTGATACCATCTTTTCACTGCCCTATTTCCTGCCACATAAAAGGCCATTTATCTGAAGTGGACCCATATTGATCCCTGGTTCATTATTTAGGGGTAGAAGTCTAATTCCAGGCTACCTCAGATGTTACCTTTCACTAACCTGCAGAGCCCTGTTCATACTATAAGCCACATTGCTATGTGACAGCAACAGTTTGCATGCTCAGGAAGGAGGGTAAGGAACTGTCTTGTGTTATTAAAGATGTTAGGCAGACTGACCAATAAACCTGTCTAGCATCATAAATTATGCAAGTTCACACCTCCCCTTTCCTTCCTCAATGCATGTGCTGCTAATTTCACATGACAATGATTTACTAACAACATGCTATAAGATAAGGAGGGAGAACCACTGAGTTAACCTGGAACTGGCCTATAGTCGGCACCCTCCCAAGTAAAGGATATGGGATCAGGAGGGGAGGCCATATATAAAAATGTGCCCTTTGGGACCAGGGGGTGGGTTAGGGAGAGGGCCTTACTGAAAAGATAGTGTTGACTCCTGGTACCATGCAGGCAACAGGCGGTGACACTGAAAAAGTGGTCCTATATTATAAGGACAATAACAGTTTAAAAAAGTTTGTGTTTTGAAAATGTTTTTAAAATTTGGTACTAATTTAGACAATTTAACAAATATCTAGCACAATTTCATCAACTGTAGGGGGGATTTGAGGAGCTAGCGACCGTGTTGGTGGTTGCTGAGGGGAGCAGAGAAGCTGCTAATTTCGGTCACATTTGGTGGCGTGAGGACTGGCTCAGCAGTTTAGGCCAGGTAGGAGACAGCATGGGCTGGGGAGACTTGTATTTTGCAGTCTCATTTGGCGACCACGAGGAGCAGGAGCGTCAGCACCAGGGGGCCTATCAGAAAGGCCAGGCGCGAAAATTGAAATTGCTTTCTTGAGGCTGGGCATATAAGGGCAGGCCCAGCTGTGTCTGGACTTCAGACTGAACTGTAGGGGGGATTTGAGGAGCTAGCAACTGCATCAGCGGTTGCTGAGGGGAGCAGACAAGCTGCTAATTTCGGCCGCATTCAGCGGCACGAGGACCGGCTCAGCAGTTGGACTTGAGACTGAACTGTAGGGGGGATTATTTGTCCTGCCCCCCCACCCTGGCCCCGACCTCAATCTCGACCTGTATTAAATGGGCTTAGGAGGTGTGTTCTAGAAGGGTTATAAAGGCGACGATTGGTGATTGATCACATAGTAGGGTTATAAAGATGACGATTGGTGATTGATCACATGGTATGATAAATTAATGAAATCTGGCTGAGCTGTTAGCTACTTCAATGTTAGCACTGTCTATTCTGTATGATCAGTTAGCAGTTAAGTGTCTATTTAGAGCAGGGCTGTTTTCCTATATCTGAAGTCATCTGCATCTCATTATTGAATGGGGAGGCCTGCTAAATTTGTTAGAAGTGAATAGGACTGATCTAGTACACCCCAGTATGGCCACTTGGAGGGGGGGTGGGTTAGTATTCCAGGGGGAAGAAACTGGGACAAGGTGATGGTTCCATTATGACTAGAGAGGGAAAAACAGGGTGGCCTCAATCCACCACGGCAGGCATCTTCGGAAGGGTTGTAGGCTGCACAGGCTGTGGGGCAGCAATAATTCTGAACTGAGCCTGGAGAGAGGGAGGCTATCCACTTTGCAGGCAGCTATTTCAGATCAGGAGTGAAGTACATTGGTTAAGGAGAAACCTGGGGGAGTTGGGGGTGCGTCAAAGGATAAGGGGTGTGATTATGGGCAGCAGATGGGTGGGGTAGAGGTGAAGCTGGGGCAACGCTCAGCAATTAGAGGAGGCTACGATTCAGCAAGCAGGAGGGGGGATATTAGGAAAAGTGGACCTTTAGATAGGCATGTTGAAGCCATGGGGAAAACTTATGGGGTAAATGTTCCGAATAAAAAGAAAGTGGAGGGAGTAGAGTCAGGAGGGGCTATTGTGGGGAAGCCTAGAAGAGCAGACAGTGGGAAGGGAGCTCCAAAGGAGGGCAGGGTAGGAAGGGAGGACGTGGGGCAGCTTAGAGGGGCAGTCGGGGGATACTCAGGTCATTTGATGGAGGCTGTCATAGAGTGTTAAAATAAATTTGAGCTACTAAGCAACCTAGAAGGGGAGGAAGGGATTGGTGGAAATGAGGGAACTGATACAGAGGCCGGAAGAGGGAGGCAGATACCTAGAGGGCATCACAGACTAGAAATGGAAAGGATAGAAATAGTTCCAGAGGGAGAAGAGGAAACTTAAATGTTAAGCAGATGGGGGAGATGCAACATATAGCAGGCATGAGGGCGGTGAGCACGACTGGAGAGAATCTGAAAGATAAGTAGGTGAGAGAGAGGGGTCACCTTTCAGGAGGAGGGTCTGTACCAAGGAAGGGGCCCTAGGTAAAGGGGACCCACAGAGGGCCACTGGAGGTAGGGGTTCTATTACGAGGGGGGAGGATGATGGTGTGGGAGAAGAGGAAATGATCAGGGCCAGAATTAATGGCTTTGATAAGAGATGGTTAAAGGGGACACCCATTGGGGGAGGCCTGAGGTAAGTGGGCATAATAAGGGAGGCAGAAAGGAGAGGGTGACAAGGGGATCTCTCATAAGAAGGCAGGAAAACTCCCATGGAAATGAGATTACAGATAAAGGGGGGGTTGAGAGTGCATAATGGAGGTAACCATAAGGATGATGGAGGTGTTAAGGTTATGTTACTGGGAGACTCGATGATTAGGGGTATTCATTGGGTGGGACGGGGAGATGCCACAGTCAGGTTAAGGTAGTGAGTATCTCTGGGCTGACGGTGCACAGGGAAAAGTTCATGGTGTACAAACTAGTTAGGGATTGTGGAGGGAAACCGGATTTCCTGGTGCATTTGGGGACTAACGATATAGAGGAAAATAGCATTTTGGGAAATCCAAACAAGGTTCCGAGAACTTGCCAGAGTCTGTCGGGATAATGGATGCAACATTTCCTTTTCAGAAATATTGCTGGTACCAAAGGCCTCTGTGGAGAAGAAAATGAAGATCATAGACGTTAATGACTGGCTCAGGAAGTGGGGTGAAGAAAGGAGGTCGGGGGTGTTAGGGAACCAGGAGAGAGTTTGGGAGGATAAGAGACTGTATGCCAAGGACAGGCTTCATCTTACCCTGTTAGGGAAAGAAGTCCTTAAACAGGGGGTGGTGGACTATATTCAAGAAAGGTGGGGTTTAAACTTGTGAGGGGGGAGGGATAAGAGAAGGGCTGGCCAGAAGCCCTCACCTCTAGATGAGGGGAGTAGCCTTCAAACCCAAGAGGGGAGGGGGGAAACAGGCTAGGGGAGGATGATTCAGGAGGAGCAGAGGGAGGATGGAAGCATATGGAACCCGGGAGGGGTTCAACAAAGGGGATCAGAGACAAGGGGTGTGGGGTGGTGTTAGTTAATGCCTGGGAGCTTGGGAAACAAGTTGCCAGAGTTCCAGGCCATGCTATTCGGAGGAGGTGAATGTGGTGACGGTCACGGAAACGCGGGCCAACAAAAACCATGATTAGGACCTAAATGTGAGAGGGTACACTATGCTTAGGAAGGATAGAAAGGAGGGCAGAGGGGGTGGAGTGGCTAAGTTCATTAGAAATGGCATAGAAATTGCTAGGGTAGCAGAGGCAGAGGGAAACATGGAGGCCTTATGGGCCATCTTACGAACCCCTGCAGGAGATAATGTCAAGCTGGGAGTAGTATATAGACCCCCTGGGATGGGGATGTTCTGGAGGATGGTTTGCTGGACAACATTATTGCCCAGTGTGGACCAAAAAGGGAGGGAGTGGTGTTGATGGGGGAGCTTAATATGCCAGGTACAAATTGGGCAACCATGTCCTCTAAGGTGGCCAAGGAGTAGAGGCTGCTGGACAGCTTCCAGGATGTGTTCTTAACACAGCACGTGATGGAGCCCACAAGGAAGGGGCATGTCCTGGACGTGATTCTGGCGGATGGGGATCTGGTAAGGGACCTGGTTGTAGAGGATCCCCTGGCTGGGAGTGTCCACAATACTGTCTGGTTTCAAATAAACATGGGGGGAAGGGGGAGAGCTCTAGTACACTGGCTGCGGATTTCAGGGGGGTTGACTTTATGGGCATGGGAAACAACGATCATTTGAAGGGGATTACATCAATGACAGATGTGGAAAAGAGATGAGAGGTCATTAAACAGGGACTTCTTGAGGCAGTCAGGACCTATGCTAAGGTGACGCATAAGGGAGCAAGGTCACATAAACCGTGCTGGTGGTCCAGTGAGGTTCAGGAAGTGGTCAGGAAAAAGAAGGCTGTCTACAAAAAATACAAAACAATGAGAGGGCAAAGGGAAAAGGAAACGTACTGTCTTTCATCTAGAAAAGTCATCCGGATGGTGCGGGGGGCAAAGTCCAGAAAGAGCAGTGGTTGGCACAGGGGATACTGGGAGGGGAAAGGGGGTTCTTCAGGTACATTGGGGAGCAGAGAAAAACCAGGGCCAGCTCGGCAGATTGAGAACAGAAGGAGGGTGGGTGGGTGGAAGAGGTGAGGGACCAGGCGGAGGTATTAAATGAGTACTTTGCCTCTGTGTTCACTAGGGAGGGCGATGGGATATTTACAAAGCAGGACATGTTGGGGATAGAAGGGGTAGTGTGTGGGATTGGGGGAGCAACAGAAATGGAACAGGAGGGAGGGAGAGGTACCCCAGGGGTGTCACATCAGGATAAGGATAAAAAGGCCAGTAAGGTGGGGGGAAAGATGATGCTTTCCCCACTGAACGGGTGTGGCAAGCCCTTATAGAAACATAGAAACATAGAATTTGATGGCAGATAAGGACCGCTTGGCCCACCCAGTCTGCCCATTTCCATACCTAATGGATAAGCTGCAGATCCTAGTTAACCAGCAGCCTACTTCTTCCTACCCCCAACCCCTAGAATTGCCTTATGACTGTCCCATGCATGCTTGAATTCCACCACTGTTTTTGACTCCACAACCTCCTCCGGAAGGCCGTTCCATGCATCCACAACCCTCTCTGTGAAAAAATACTTCCTTAAATTACCTCTGAGCCACCCCCATCTATCTTCAAATTGTGCCCCCTTGTTCTTGCACACCTCTTTTTTTGAAAGATGCTACCCTCTTGGACTTTGTTGATTCCCTTGAGGTACTTGAAAGTTTCTATCATGTCCCCCCTCTCCCTCCTTTCCTCGAGGCTATACATATTAAGCTCCTTAAGTCTCTCTTCATATGTCTTCCGGTGCAGACCCTGCACCATTTTAGTTGCCCTCCTCTGGACAGCTTCCATCCTGTCTATGTCTTTGCGGAGACTGGGTCTCCAGAACTGCACGCAGTACTCCAGATGGAGTCTCAGCAGCTGTTTGTACAAAGGGATAATAACTTCCTGTTTTCTACTGGTGATGCCTCTCCCTATGCATCCCAGTATCCCCCCAGTCCCCCTTGCTGCCCTTTCACATTGCTTGCCCACCTTTAGGTCATCTGATATGACTACCCCAAGGTCCCTTTCCATTTTTGTTGTTGTTATTATCTCACCCCCCATTGTGTACTCTTCCCCTAGGTTTTTATTTCCCAGGTGCAATACCTTGCACTTCTTAGCACTGAATCTAAGCTGCCATGTTTCCCTCTGCCTCTGCTACCCTAGCAATTTCTATGCCATACGTTTGACCATTCCTCTAACCTTGCCAAGTCCCTTCTCATCCTTTCCACCCCACCTTGTGCATCAACTCTGTTGCAGATCTTTGTGTCATCTGCAAAGAGACATACTTTTCCTTCCAGTCCCTCTGCAATGTCGCTTATAAAGACATTGAAGAGGACCGTCCTAATACTGAACCTCATGGTACCCCACTAGTAACCCCTTTCTTCAGAGTGGACTCCGCTTATTATTACTCTGTGTCCTATTCTCCAGCCAATTCTTTACCCAGGCTGTCATCTTGGGACCCACTCCCAGGCTGGCTAACTTGTAAATTAATCTTTTGTGTGGGACTGTGTCAAATGCCTTGCTAAAGTCTAGGTAGGCCATGTCCACAGCCCCTCCCTGATCTACTACTTTGGTCACCCAGTCAAAGAAATTTATCAGATTCGTCTGGCATGACCTTCCTGCTGTGAATCCATGCTGCCTTGGATCCTGTGCCCTTCTGGCCTCTAGATACTCAACAATTCTTTCCTTCAGAAGTGATTCCATCATTTTCCCTATCACTGAGGTTAAACTAACAGGTCTGTAGTTTCCTGCTTCTGTCTTGCTCCCACTTTTGTGAAGGGGAATCACATCTGCCCTCCTCCAGTCCTTGGGTACCACCCCATCCTCCCATCCTTAAGGCCCTAAAGAAAGATAAATCTCTTGGGTTGGATGGCATTCATCCGAGAGTACTATGGGAATTGGTGGATGTACTGGCTGCACCCCTGGTGGAGCTCTTCAACAGGTTGCTTGAGACAGTGAGGGTACCTAGAGACAGGTGAGAGGCACATGTGGTGCCAATCCATAAAGAGGGGTTGAGGGAAGTACCAGGTAACTATAGACCTATCAGTCTGACATCGGTGGTGGGAAAATTAATGGAGAGTATACTGAAGGAACATTTGGGAGTGTTCTTGGAGGAGGTGAGAGGTCTGGATAGTCAGCAGCATGGGTTTGTGCCAGGTAGATCATGTCAAACTAACCTTGTGGAGTTCTATGAATGGGTAACATCGGAACTGGACAGGGGAAAGCCTGTGGATGTACTATTCTTAGACTTCAGCAAGGTGTTTGACTTGGTCCCCCACAATGGCCTGATGGAGAAACTGACGGGGTTGGGTGTGGGCCCACTGATGGTCACACGGATAGGAAACTGGCTAGCTGGATGCATTCAGAGTAGTGGTCGGTGGGGAGCTCTCGAACCCTAGAGGGTCCTGGGGCCGATCCTGTTTAATGCATACATGTCTGACATCAGGGAGGGAATAGGGTGTGAAATGAGTCTCTTTGCTGATAACTCCAAGATGGGAGCAGTAGTTGAGGGGGAAGAGGGGAGGCTGGCCCTGTAAGGGGACCTGGAGACCCTGGTTAGGTGGGCTCATGCCTGGAAATTAAATTTCAATTCCTCCAAGTGCAAGGTGTTACATCTTGTGTGGGGGAACCCCAAACATGAGTACACCTTGGGAAGGGAGGAGCTCGAGGCCTCAACAGGGGAAAACGACCTAGGGGTCATGGTGGATGCAAGTATGAATAACTCTGAGCAGTGCAGGAGAGCGGCTGTCAAAGCAAACAGGATGTTGGGATGCATTGCAAGGGGGATCACCTCAAGGAGCAGGGAAGTGATTCTGCTGTTGTACAATGGTCTGGTTAGACCACACCTTGAGCACTGTGTGCAGTACTGGAGACCGCACTTGAAGAGGGACATACCGCTCCTGGAGAGGGTTCAGAGGAGGGCTACAAGATGATATGAGGACTAGGGGATTTGATGTATGAGGAAAGACTTGAGGAGCTTGGCCTGTTTTCATTGGAGGAGACGAGAAACAGGGGGGACATGACTGAGGTCTTCAAGTACCTCAAGGGAATAAATAAGCACAGAGGGGATCTTTAGACTAAAGGATGGAGGTGTCACCAGAAGGCATGGCCTGAAGTTGGAAGGTGGAAGGATGAGGGGGGAAAGAGGAGAAGGCTTTTCACTGAGAGGGTGGTAGAACCTTGGAACACGCTGCCTGGTGAGCTGGTTCAGACTTCTATGGTGGACGGCTTCAAGAGGGGGTGGGGCAGATAGAGAAAGGGGAAACATCAGGGGATGGCCTGGCCCAGGGAGGCTGGGATGGATGATATGGGTTTCTTGAACAAAAGGTGGGGAAGGCCTCGGTACCCATCCAAGAATCTGAGGTTCGAGCAGACTTGATAAACCATAAGGCCTAATCTGCTGGCAATTAATATATTAGTACAGTTTCATTTTAAAACTTGGTTGTGCTATGAACATTTCATATCTCCCCCCAACCAACTCCTAATCTTCCTTGCTTTTGCAAAACTTCCAAAAAAATAACAGATAAGAAGAAAAAGTTACTCACTGTATTAACATATTTTCTTCTAATGGACCAGAACAGCTAATAAAACTTGTGTGTCATCTCATGCTGAAGTCCTGAAACGTAGAATGTTTTGGGCTGGCAGTATAGCCTAGAGGTTAGAGGAACGAGGTGTGAACGAGCTTGATACATCCAGCATACCAGACCTGAGTTTGATTCTCACAACCTCTACTTGCATACTGTGTGACTCTGAGCAAGTCACTTAACCACCCAATCCTCCCAGGTTGCCCCTGAAAATAGGCACTTGTGCCTAGTGGGCCTTATCCGGTTACCAAAGACTAAAATAAAAAAAAAAAAAAATACAATTTATGCACTGTGCTGGCTGTAGTCACAAGCCAACCAGCATTCCAACCCTACATCTTTGAACTGAAGAGACCACGAGGACTCAAGACTGAGGCCTATGGAAAATATGCCAGTACTAATAATTAGATTGTTTAGATTTTGCATTTTAAAACACCTAAAGGATCCTAAAGAACCTAATTACCTTATCCCAAATGGGGAGGCAGGGAAAAGTAGTCTGACTAGCTGTTCTAATACAAGATGATACAACATGAGTAACGTTTTCTTCTAACAACATTCATCAGAACAGCCCTGTCCAACTTATGCAGCCTCCAAGCATTACCCTGAGTTGGAGGGTTTTAGGATGTACTTTAGGAATAGATTTTGAAGTACAGAAATCCTAAGTCTAACATTCTCCATTGTCTCTGTGTTCAGGCAATAGTGAGATGTGAATGTGTGGACTGGGGACCAGATAGCAGCTTTACAAATGTCTGCCAGTTGCACATTCCTTAGCTGTCAGAGATGCTGCTGTACTCATAGCGGAGGCTGGCTTAATGCCATTTTTCTGTCTTGGTGTAACAGAAATTTATTGCACATACTGTACATCTCGATATGATCTGTTGAGAGGAGTCACTGTCACTTTTCACAAGACTAATAAAAAGAAAAATGATTCGCTCAATTGGCAAGATCATATGCATGCTCTTAGCTGGCAATGTGGAGGGAAACCTTTGACCCTACAGCCTTAGTAATTATGAGAACCTCCTTTTCGTTGACCCAAACAAAAGGTCTATTTATCACATGTGTTAACAGGGCAAGCATGCTACTGAAGATCGACTGCTGAGCCAACCTGCTGTCTTTGCCATAATGGAGACCTGGCTCTGAATGCAAGGTCCCTACAGTAGTGAGATCATCCATGGCTGCTCAGTCAGTCTGATGTACACGGTCTGTAAACTGGGTGTGGAAAATCAATGTGGTCAACTACCAGAGACTTCAACCACAACCCATGGGCACACAGGAATTCAAAATAGCATAAGCTGTAATGTCAAGCACCAATACACTTTCCTCTTTTTTCAAAGTGTATTGCTTTGTGCAACTCTCAAGTGGCATCCCAAAACTAGGTGCATATACAGCATACAATGACAGGCTAGTTGGCACTGAGTCAGTTACAAAAATGTCCCAGCGCTTCTCCTTCTATCTGCGAGGCTTCATCAGAGAATTGCCATCTCTCAGTTTCAGACATCTTTAAATGCATTTCATAAATTAGATATCACACACAAAACATGTAAATGATCTAAGCACACTTAATTTTAAAATATATACAGTGTTTCTGCAAATTCTGTGCTCAATTAAAATCTTAGGTCATTAAAGACAATGGCAAAATTGGAGTCAGTTTTAACTTCAGATAATTTAATTGCATGTAAATAGTTCTACTAATAAATAGCAGGAGGGAAATGGGAGCAAATCAATAATTAATAACATTTAATGCAGCATTACTGTAAATAAAATTTATATGTAATTAAAGCTAATGACTTTAACTGAGTCATTTAAAAAGTCTGTGAATTTCTAAACTTATTGACATACTAAGCTTATTAACATACTGCACTGGTGTTAATGCTGTATTAAAAACATTGACACATTTTTATAATCCAGATGCAAAATAGACGGATTAATATGCTATAGCCAGGTTTCATTTCATTGCTGCAGATATCAGTCCAACTATCCTTATGTGCATCAATTCTTAGAACCCATCAGACTGCAGATATCCCTGCACTGAAATATTCTACTGGACCATTCTATTCTTCGGTGAATAAGGAGGTAAAGAGCACAATGTTAGTTATTATAACATCAGAGGACAGATATTTTTAACTACCTAAAAAGTCTAAAAACACTACCAC
The DNA here is from genome assembly GCA_016271365.2 of Neoceratodus forsteri. Lineage (NCBI taxonomy): Eukaryota > Metazoa > Chordata > Ceratodontiformes > Ceratodontidae > Neoceratodus > Neoceratodus forsteri. Next base: position 497,577,763 of record JADMNL010000022.1, read on the forward strand.
ATTCTGACAAAAGCCACTATACTCGACAACAAATAAAAAAAATGCAAGAATATTCCTACAAGTAATATATACTGTGTAACAGAATAATAATTCTATATTTGCCATTCTATACAAAAACAGAATATGGGATTTGAGAAAATGTAAAAGTCATCTTGTCTGACAATAATCCTTTTGTAGATAATTTTCATCAGTATTACAAATTTATTGATGATCTACTTATTCTGGCAAGGTAAGATCAGTTAAGCTAAATGTTTTGACCTTGGCTGAACAAAAATAACTGGGCACTTAATTTTACAGCACATTACCTTGACAAAGCTCCGGGAGTGTTTGCATGTGAAACATTAGGGCTCCAGTGGGTACTCTTGTTTGTTGGACTGTGCACTTTTTTGCTTGTTTTGCACAATTGGGGTTTCACAATAAATTATGCTTGTAGCACTATGGAACAACTCTTGAGCATTTTTCTGTGAATTTGAACGGAGTGTGGAAACCGTTTATCTTCTAGAATATAGTCATGGGTTTGCAGCACCAACGCTGAGCCAGCAGTCCTTTTAGCCTAATAGAATCTGGTCTTAGACTGGGAGGAAGCTTTCATCTTGTCTGACAAGAATTATTTTCCAAATTACCTTCATCAGTATTACAGATTTATCTATGATCAACTTATTATCTGGCAAGTTGAGATCAACGAAGCCACAAGTTTTGTATCTTGGCTGAACAAAAATAACTGGGGACTTAATTTTACTGCATATTACAGTAAACATAATGTGAGTTTTCAGGATTTGAATTTATTTACTATTAATGGTCAAACTGAAACAGAAGAATATAGAAAAAGTACTGCAGGGTGTACACTGCTTCATGTAGCAAGTGCACATCCATGTAGTCTGAAAGAAGGGATTCCATTTGGACAATATTTTCCCCTCGGGTGGAATCTGTAAATGGAGACACACTTTTATACCTGAAGCCAGGAACAGTAGAAGTGAGCAGTTTTAATCTCAGAATGCAACTGGTTTTCAAATGAGATAGCTGCCATTATTCAAAAAAACTGCAAAATACTTCAAACTGATGAGGTGTTAAAAATAATAATGGTGATGCCCCTTTACTTTCCTAGTTGAGTCCAGCAACTCTATCAGATATACTATGTAAAAGTCATTTTGATCCACCAAAGCAACTTCAGAGTTTCTTGGATTCAGTTATTACTCTCCTAAGGGGTCTTATTACTGTCAGGGGTGTGTTCTGTTTTTAAGCATGCTGTAGCTGGCAAAGAATTTATTTATCCAGGTACCTCTAAGAAGTATGTGATCAACTATTTGCTGTACTGTAAGAGCTCCTATTGTGAGTATGTAATATGGTGTAACTGCCATTTATTGTACGTGGGAATGACTACCCAAATGATTAAAGTGTGAATTCAAGAGTATTTGAGATATTGAATGATAACAGAAATGAAAGTTCAGTAGCCTGTCACATCAGAGAAGTGCATCAAGGTAGTACAAGTTCCATCAAATTCACGATAATAGACCATGTACCTGTACGTCAGTGAGGGGGTGACAGAAATTAAGCTAGCCAGGAAAGAAACTAAATGGATCAAAAACACTAGACTTTTGACACCAAAAGATTTAAATAAAACACTAAATCTGACAATTGTTTATATTATCTTCATGGTGTCACTTGTACTATTTTCCAAATTTCTGTTTTGACATCAGAACATTTCTACTTAATACATATTGGGTAGCATTTGAGTGAGAAATCATAGCTGTGTTCATTGTTAATGTATTTATATTTCTTATAGTTTGATAGTTTCATCTTATAGTTTTAGAATTCCCATTACCCCAAAAGTGGATACAAATTCTAGTAACAAAGGTGGTAAGATGGAGAGCAACATAATATTTCATTTACAATGGTTTTGCACATATATTCACTATATTACAATAACTGAAAGCAGATCTTGCTGTGAGAGTAAATATTTGTTATTAAAGAAAAACTTCATTTGACTTTGTTTTGGAATAGGGCAGAATAGTAATATGTAAAACTTGATCTGTTAATACTTGCTTAGGAGATATTTAATGACTTTATATTTTCTCAAATCCCATATTCTGTTTTTGGGCAGAATAGCAAAGTTAGAATGATTATTCTATTACACAATATATATTACTTGTAGGAATATTATGACATTTTTTTATTTGTTGTCAAGTATAGTGGCTTTTGTTTGAATGTGCCAGTGTAGACTTTTTAGTAGTTAAAAATATCCATCCCACGACTTTATAACAATTAACATTGTGCTCTTTCACTCCTAGTTCGCTAAAGAATAGAATGGTCTGGTAGAATATACAAGCGAAGGGACACCCATGATCTGATGGGTTCTAAGAATGAATGCACACAAGGATAACAGAACTGATACCTGGAGCAATTAAATGAAACCTAGATATAATATATTAATCAGTCTATGTTCGGCTGGATTATAAAAAATATTGTCTATGTTCTGAATACAGCATTAACATCAGTGTAGTATTCTAATAGGAAGCACCAAGGGAAGTCAACAGTGAAAATGTCGACCTCCTGCACAGCGACGGCACAATACCGATGCAGGATTGTGCCACACAAAGGACGAGTGTTTTCTGTGGGGGGCTGCAACCCCCACACCCCCCATGCGGGGGGCTCTGCCCCCCCGAACTTTAAGATTATCAATGCCGGTCAGAGTTGGTCCGGGGAAGGGACAGAACACTGGGGGATGGTTACACTCGAAAATGGACCATTACAGTGACTGTCTCTGTAATGCTCATTTTTCAAGTGTAGCTGTTGGGGTGTCAAGCTAGAGGGGGGCGTCATTCTAATAGGCTTAATATGTCATTAAGCTTAGAAATTCATGGACTTTTTAGACTGGCTCAGCTAGAATCACTAGCTTTAATTACCTAAAGTTATTTAAATTAATTAAATAGAGTACCAGGCACTCGCCCCCGTCCCAAGAAATAATTCATCCACAAAAGGGAATGCTGTACAAGTTTTTTGTCCTTTACTTAATTCCCCTTCCCCCCCCTTCCTTCCCTCTCTCTTCCCCCCTCCTTCCCTGCCCATTCATTCTTTTTCTAATTTGTGACTTACAGTTCCTGGTTAAATGTTAAGTAATAAAAGCCCTGAATGAGAGAACAACTATCCAACTGTAGAGAAAATAGACGAAAAATATTTCCATCTTAATTTCACCCCCTTTTTAGGTGTTCATAAAAGCCACTTTGATTAATAAGGAAGAGAAACATATGGTACAAAATCTACATGTGAATGAACATGAAGCTGACAATCGTGGAACAAATTAAGTGCTAAAGAACAGAAAAAAAATGTTTTTAATAACTATTATTCTTCTGAATAAAGGATGCACTCTTTGTAGAATGTAAACATTAGGTGTTTGGTCACAAAAGGGTTACGTGGATAATGGATTCAAAGTAAAATTAGTTGTGCTGTGATTGGTTAAATGCACTTAATTTTGATTGAAGACTTGTGTATATAAAGCCATTAGATAATTATGTTCACTATCTCTGATGAAGCCAGTAAGGACTGGTGAAACATAAGGTGTGGTGTGTGCCTGCATCACTTGTTCCTGTATTGCACTGTATGTTGTTTGCTCGATGAATTAAGTAAAGGACAAAAAACTTTTACAGCATTCCCTTTTGTGGATGAATTATTTCTCAGCACAGGGGGTGGGTGCCTGGTACTTTATTCAATTGGTTACAGCATTTTCTGGTGCACTGCCATCCTTGTGCTCACTGCTACTTATCAAGTTATTTAAATTAATGCTGCATTAATGTTATGAAATTATTGCTTTGCCCCCCTCCATTTTCCCTCCTTCTATTTATTAGTAGAACTATTTACATGCAATTAAATTACCTGAAGTTACAAGTGACTGCAGTTTTGCTATTGTCTTTAATGACATAAGATTTTATTTGAGCACAGAATTTGCAGGAGCACTTAATATATTTTTAGATTAGGTGTGCTTAGATAATTAGAGCGTCTGCATGTTTTTTATGTGATACCTAGTTTATGAAATGTATTCAAAGATGTATGAAACTGAGAGATGGCTATTCCCTGATGAAATCTCACTGATGGGAGAAACAGAAAAATATAGAATTTGACAGCAGATAGGGACCACTTGGCCCATCCAGTCTGCCCATTTCTCTTTACCTACACTATTACTGCAAACCGTGCCAGATCTACAACTCGTTCTCCCTCCTACACTTTCTTTTCACTATGATTCTTTTGTGCTTATCCCATGCATTCTTGAATCCACCACTGTTTTCGTCCCCACCACCTCTGCTGGAAGGCTGTTCCAGGAATCCGCCACTCTTTCTGTGAAGAAGTACTTCATCACATCTCTCCTGATTCTACACCCCCCTCCAGCTTCATACCATGTGCCCTTGTTCTTGAACACCTTTTCTTCTGAAAAATGCTTCTGCCCTGTACCTTATTTACCCCTTGAGGTATTTAAAGGTCTCTATCATATCACCTCTCTCCCTCCTCTGTTCCGGGGTATACATATTGAAGTCTTTTTGTCTCTCCTCAAAGGGCTTTTGATGCAGACCCTGCACAATTTGAGTTGTCCTCCTCTGGACCACTTCCACTCTGTTGATGTCCATCTAGAGATGTGGTCTCCAAAACTGGACAAAGTACTCTAGGTGGGGTCTTACAAGGTGAAGTGGTGGGCCATTTTTATGTTTGCTTGAGTTTGTGCAAGAAACATTTTGCTATGATAAACGGCATTTCAGAGGTGTGCCACTGCTGAGCCCATTGCAGCTCAAGCTGGAAGGGGCTCGGCAGTCCAGAACAATGACCATGCCTTCTTTTCCATCTTCTGTTTGTCCTGGGCCCCACAGGCAGGATTCTCTACTCCTGCTGGCCACCTTGATCCACCTCCACTCCTTCCGGTACCCCGGGCCCCATTTCCTTTATGGATTTCCCTCCATGGCAGGGCAAGAAGGGGGAGGTCTGTCCTCCCTCCCACCCAGTACATAATCCAGATTGGGGTGATCATAGCAGTCCAGAGATGGAGTGGGAAGCTGGCAGCTGACAGAGCTTCATGTAGCCTGTGGCAGCCCCTCTTTTTTCCACTTTACTTGGTCCACTTCCCTTGTGGCTGTGAACATGTGCATGTGGAGGCACATGTGCATCACATAGCCATGTTCTTGCCTCCTGGTCTCTGATACTACTCCCTCAGCCTCCGTAGGGTACAGCCAAGGAGCAGGATGACATTCTCCCCAACCACAAGAGAGGAGAGCTGTCATTGAATGCTTGATCCTCTCCCACCCCTGCCAACCCCTGGCAACCCGGGGTCACTCCTGACCCAGGTTTGCTGGCATGGTGTGAGGTGTGGCATCCAGCACCTCAACCCTCAGAACCACCAGGCCGGGCCTAATGACCATGCCTTCTGGCCTACTTCCTGCTTGTTGAGCGGAAATGTCATGTAGTTGAATGGACTGAAGCCACTCCAATCAGAGGGGCTTTCGGTCCCCCATTTGCATGAAGTCAGTCAGTAAGCAGCTGATTGGTTTTCAGCATTAGGAGCCTGAGAGTTATTCATCATGCAACAACAAGCAGCTAAAGTCACTCAAGAAGCCTGAGTTTTCAATGAGAAATTGAAGTCAGACATTGACAATAATAATTATAATGGGAGCTCCAAAATCATGGTTATGTCCACAAAATCAGAGGACATTCTTAACATAACTCCAATAGAAATTAAGCTGAATGAAGTAGAATAAGAACAAAAAAACACTGATCATACTGTCTCTTTGTTTCCACTGTTACTCCCAAGGATGCTGTAACTTCAGATGAAGTAAAAAGTTCTGAGTAGCTTTTCTTCCTAGGCTTCCTTCCTTCCTTTCTCTCTTTCTCTCTTGTGTTCTTTCTTTCTTTCTTTCTTTCTTTCTTTCTTTCTTTCTTTCTTTCTTTCTTTCTTTCATGTCCAGCCCCAGTACCACTTCTTTCTCCCCCTCCCCCTCCTCTTTAGGTCACCCAGCCCTTTTCAAGCTTTTATATATATATATATATATATATATATATATATATATATATATACATTATTAATTAGTATATAAGTGGACCAGGGTGTCCACCCTCAGTACTGCTTCTCTTGACCCCCCTTCCCGATCACCCGCCTCATTCCCTTATGTAGGTAGCAGCACCAGGGTGTCCACTCCTGGTGCTGCTGAACACGAGACCAACATTGAGGTACCTAATCCTTAGTGTCAGAATATCCCTTGAATAAAGAAAACCATCCCTCAATGTTTTTGTTTTTTTAAAACCTATAAAACAGAAAATGGTCCCTCCCATTCTGCTCCCCATACACACACATCACCCACCCCACACCAACCTCCCACTCAATTACCACCACTCCACTCCCTCCCACACACACTCACTCACATGAACATGTTCCAGGGTGAAGATCCACTCTCTGACTGAAGACACATCTTGGTGCTTTAACCGGCGACTGCAATATGAGAAACTAAGGTAAGTGCAGATCAATGTATTTCTATGGGGTTTTGAACTTTGATGCATAACTTTGTCACTTTTGCATATTTTAGCCCCACATTTTCAAAATGGCCTTTTTGGAACCCCACCTCATGACCGTTGGTGGTGGAATTATGCAAATCAGGGTCAAAAGGTTATTTTGCATTCATCTTTGTGAAATCACCTTTCAGGCACAGTTTGAAAATGTTCACCACCCTTTCATGAGATGAGGTCATAAGAAGGCTATGCTGAAAATTTAGTTCAAAATATGTAACAATAGGAAAGTTATACACATGCACTGAAATGTTTCTGTGCTTGCTTGTAACTTTGCTGATTTTTAATATTTTGATCTGATTTTGAGAGAACAGCAAGAGGAAGGAGCTGCTGTTAGAACTTTACTACTCTACTGGTCTAAAGACAAAAAGCAAAAAAGAATGTGTTTGTCTGAGTTAGGTGACGGAATTGTTATCTGTGCAGTTAGCTAGGTGAAGAAAGAACCTGTGACTTAGGGGTCTTGGCTTAGAGAGAAGGAAGCCAGGTGTTTGCATTTAAAAATTGACCTAGATAGCTTGTGGCAGAGAACAGCAAGAGGAAGGAGCTGCTGTTAGAACTTTACTACTCTACTGGACTAAAGGACTAGAACTCTACTACTGGGAGCTTCAATTTAGGGTAAAAACAAACAAAAACAAAAAAAAAGAGTGTGTTTGTCTGAGTTGGGTGAAGGAATTGTTATCTGAGCAGTTAGCTAGGTGAAGAAAGAAACTGTGAATTAGGGGGTGTGGCTTAGAGAGAAGGAAGCCAGGTGTTTGCATTTTAAAACTGACCTAGATAGCTTGTGACAGAGAACAGCAAGGGAATGATCTGCTGTTAGAACTTTACTACTCTACCAGAATGAAGAACTAGAACTCTACTACTGGGAACTTCAATTTAGGGTAAAAACAAAAAAAAGAGGTGTTTTTCTGAGTTTGGTGAAGAAATTATCTGTGCAGTTAGCTAGGTGAATAAAGAACCTGTGAATTAGGGGGCGTGGCTTAGAGAGAAGGAAGCCAGGTGTTTGCATTTAAAAACTGACCTAGATAGCTTGTGGCAGAGAACAGCAAGAGGAAGGAGCTGTGTTAGAACTTTACTACTCTACTGGACTAAAGAACTAGAACTCTACTACTGGGAACTTCAATTTAGGGTAAAAACAAACAAAAAACCAAAAAAGAATGTGTTTGAGTTGGGTGACGGAATTGTTATCTGTGCAGTTAACTAGGTGAAGAAAGAAACTGTGAATTAGGGGGAGTGGCTTAGAGAGAAGGAAGCCAGGTGTTTGCATTTAAAAACTGACCTAGATAGCTTGTGGCAGAGAACAGCAAGAGGAAGGATCTACTGTTAGAACTTTAATACTCAACTGGACTAAAGAACTAGACCTCTACTACTGGGAGCTTCAGTTTAGGGTAAAAACAAACAAAAAACAAAAGTGTGAATGTGTTTGAGTTGGGTGAAGGAACTGTTATCTGCTAAGTGAAGAAAGAACCTGTGAATTAGGGGGAGTGGCTTAGAGAGAAGGACGCCAGGTGTTTTCATTTAGAAGGAGCTGCTGTTAGAATTTAACTGGGACTATATTGCCCTCCATCCCTCCGCCCCCCCCCCTTTGGCTGGTTCTACTTTTATAAGCACAGGATTTGACTGACAATAGGAACTTCCTGTTTGGGAGCAGGACAGGAGTGATCACAGAGGCAGAAAAGACTCACCATCCTAGAAGGAAAACAGTAGCTCTCCATTCCCCCAGCTGCTGGAGGTCTGACTCTGAGCAAGTAAGAAGGAGACTACTGAGGAATATAGGAACTTACTATCCCAGAACAGGAAGATCAGGAGCTTTAAGGGCATGGATGCAGTAGGAAAGTAGGGAGAAAAAAAAATTATATAAAAAAAAATATAATAAACAGAGAGCAGAAAGAGTAAGTATACAAAACAACAGTTAGGGGGCCAAAAATAAGACATGATGGGAGTGGTGTAGTGCAGTGGCTGTGGAGCAGCAGTCTTCCAGGAGACATTCTAGAGGATGTGGTGTTTTCCCATCTGCAGGCACTTCTCTGGGCTGAGGGAGGAGGTTGCTCATCTCCAGGCTAAGTTGGCCAGGATTCAGGGGATCTCCTTTCCCACCCAGGGACCACCAGGGCTACCGCTGCTGCCTCAGAGGATGCCAAGAAAGAGGAGTGGTTGGACCACAGTGGGCTCAGGGAGGGTGAGGGTGGTGGAACAAAGGTGCATCCATCTAGTTGTACCTCTCCACAATTCATATACTGTTCTGGCAGAGTGTGGTTCCTCTATGGAGACACCCATAGTGGAGGCCAAGGTGGATGCTGGGAACCTCCACTGTTAGGAGAGTAGAACTGGGGGGGAGGGAGGGAGGTAAGGTGCCTGCCTGCCTGGCGCCATGTCTTGGAGGGACAGGGAGCGAATCCTCAGGATTGTAGGAGCAGCTGCACGGGGGAGGGAGCTGGATGTCATTGTCCACCTAGGGATGAATGACTTGGCTGGGAAAGGCATCAGAGCAGTGCAGGAGGAGTTTGTGGAGTTGAGGAGGGGCCTTAGACAAGTAGCACGCACGGTAACCTTCTCAGAGGTGCTGCCTGTCTATGGTATGGGTGAGGCTAGGGTGTTCTGCACCATGGGATTCAATCAATGGATGAAAAACTGGTGCAGAGCTCATGGTTTTGGCTTCATTGGGGACAGGGGGTTCACCTGGAGGGATGTAGGCCTACATTGCCACAATGATCTGCATCTGTCCAGAAGGGGAACCAGGATCCTAGGTGATAGGTTTAAATGCTTCATTGGCAAGCATTTAAATAGCCAAGGTGGAGGCACCAAAAAGAAAAAGGGAAGTCCTAGCCCTCGCAAAAATCAGGGTAGTTCGTGAGGCAAACACCAAGATAGAGAAGTCAATAGAGAGAAGGGCAAGCGTAAATGGAGAAAAAGACTAAGGCAGTAAGGACAAGGATGGGGCAAAAAGGGGTAAGGCCATCAAAAACTGGAGGGTAATGAGTACCAATGCCCACAGTCTAGGTAACAAGCTCCCTGAACTTGTGGCCTTGATGGAAGAGGGATGTTTGGATATCGTGGCAGTCACAGAAACATGGTACACAGAGAACCATGACTGGGATGTCAGCATACCAGGGTACACAATCTACAGGAGGGACAGAGAGGGTAGAAGAGGAAGAGGAGTAGCTCTCTATGTAAGGGAAGGGATCAAAGCAATGGAACTAAAGGGTAAATAGGGAGGAGAGGAGACACTGTGGGTCACCCTGGGGACTGGAAATGGCACCACAATCCGCAAAGGGGTTGTATACAGACCCCCATCTCAGGGGGAGGAAATGGACAAGGAAATGATAGAAGGTATCCTTAGGATGGCAGAGAAAGGGGAGATATTGCTGATGGGGGACCTGAATATGCCAGATGTTAACTGGAACACCCTTGCTGCAGCCACATCCAAGAGCAGGGCCATTCTCAATGCCCTACAGGGGGCATGCCTCAGACAGCTAATGTTGGAACCCACTCGGGAGGGAGCAATCTTAGACCTGGTACTCTCAAATGGGGACAGAGAGAGGATCTCAGATCTAGAAGTGGGTAGCCATCTGGAACAAGTGACCACCAAACAGTGTGGTTCACGATAAACTCAGCTGTAGAGTCAAGCCATACAAAAGTGAAGGTACTGGACTTCAGGAGGGCTGATTTTGTCAAAATGGGAGAGTGCCTCCGAAAAGCACTAGCAAATAGTCAAGAAGGAGGGGTGGAGCAATGATAGGGAAACATCAAAACTGCCATCACAGAGGCACCAAGCCTTTGTGTGAAGCAAATAAACAAATAAAAATGAAAGAAACAAACACTATGGTTCTCAAAAGAGGTGTCGGGGAAGGTTAGGGAGAAAAAGATAGCATTCAGGAAGTATAAGGAAACACAGAAGGAGCAGGACAGAGAATTGTACCAGTTAAAGTAGAAGGAAGTGGTGAAGGCAGTCAGAATAGTAACGGTCCAAACCAAGGAAAAGATAGCCAACTCGGTTAAGATAGGAGATAAAACCTTTTATAGGCACATTAGGAAGCAAAGAAAGACAAAGGGAGGCTGACTAAAGAGGATGGTGGTGGGCAGAGTGGGACAGTGAAAAAGCAGGGATACTGAATGAATACTTCTGCTCAGTATTCACAAAGGAAGAGGAGGGGGAGATACATAATCCAGTAAATAGAACTACTCTGGATGGGGGGTCGATAACAGTCCTTTCACAGAAGAAAGGGTTCTGAAAGAACTACTAAAACTGATGGTGGACAAAGTAATGGGGCCTGATGGGATTCCCCGCAGAATTCTAAAATAACTAATGGGAGAACTAGTAACACCACTGACTACCCTTTTTAACAAATCATGGGTGGATGGTGAGGTACCTGAGGATTGGAGAACGGATGTGATTCCCCTTCACTAAAGTGGGAGCAAGACAGAGGCAGGAAACTACAGACCTGTCAGTTTGACCTCAGAAGTAGGGAAAATGATGGAATCACTTCTGAAGGAAAGAATTGTTGAGTACCTAGAGGCCAGTGGGGCACAGGACCCAAGGCAGCATGGATTCACAGCGGGAAGATCAGGTCAGATGAATTTAATTAATTTCTTTGACTGGGTGACCAAAGTAGTAGACCAGGGAAGGGCTGTGTGTAATCCCCCTACAAATGGGGGTTCTCGAAAAGTCTTCCTTGAGCTTGCCTACATGCTCACTGCCAAGCTGGTGTTCGCATTTTAGTAGATTAAATGTATTGCCAGAGAGTGACTGTATATCCTCTGTGTACTATCTCTTTAAGAGCTGCCTCGATTGCAGTCTTAATTAATCTAAAAGGGAGCTCTGTTAGAAGATGTGCTTGTTTGCTGATCATTTGTTAGAGTAGTCATAATATTGCAGCTTGTTCTAACCTGCCTTCTTTACAGCAAGGACTGTTCTGTTTATCTCCACCAACTTGGCCCGGGACTGTCAGAATGGGCCAATCAGTACTGCTGGGACTCTAAAATAGAGCCTGCCTACAGGGGCTTGGTGGGGTCAAAACTTGAAGGAATTGTAGTTTTTGCATTTTGGTGCCTAAAATAACCTGGAGGGGGAGCCCTTGTTGTGACTGACAGACAGATCAGCCAACTGAACCTTTTGGATCTTGGGGAAATTCCCAAGCTGCTTGCAGCTAGTTTCAGTTCTGAGTTGGGAAGTGAAGAGATAACAGCTTGAATGATTCAAGCAGCAGCCCCGTTGTAGATTTGCGTGGGAGAACTGTGGAAAGGCCTGAGTTTTGGCCTGTATGCCTGCCTGCTGTTCTGAGAGGGAACTTGTGACTTTTTTGGACTGAATCTGAACTTGGAGAGCGTAGTAAGCCACTGAATTATGACCAGGCTTCTACCTGAAGAAGACTGAAGATTTGCTGAACTGCCTGTCTGGACTTCCAGCCACCTCTGAACTCCTGGATTGTGCAGAGACTCTGTATTTGCAACTGGAGAGCCTTTTGCCTGCTGCATTAGAATTTCCTTATGTGTAAATGTGCTGTGTGCTGCTAGTGGGTCGCAATTTGGTTCCCCACTGTGGTTTGAACTGTATTCTGCTTGCTGGAAGCTGCATCCAGCCCCATGGACTGAATCCAAAATCATCTCCATTAGGCCTGGGCCTTGCCACACTGGCCCAGCCCAACTACCTGCTGCACAGAGAAAGCCATCGACGAGAGACCTGCCTGGGGATCAGCCCCCTGCTCAACACTTGAACAGGAACGATGCCTCAGTGATTTGTGTGGGCCCCGCTTCTCTGGGCACTCCAGCTCAACAACCCGCAGTCTCGATTTCGTCTTGCCTGTGTCCAGTATTGGGTATTATGAGTAAACATCAGGGTAGCTCCCTGAAACAACAGCTAAATCTAAAGTGTTATCATCTGATTGTCTGGTTGCTTTTTCTTTCATGAACTGAGCCCTCCGGCTCCAGATTACAAATAGTGTGTGTTGTGCATGTTGCTTACTTCCATCACAGGGACCCAACCAGCTGCAATGTTCCTCGCTAGCCCATCGTCTCCCTACCTGGGTACCCAGAGGTGTGACTGTGTGGGGACTTAGAGCGCATGCATAACTGTTTGATTAATATAGCCTTTAAGCCAATCAACCTGATTACACCCCTTCCTTGTTCAAGTCCCCTGAATAAATTAGATCTGACTTTTTTGCTGCATTTAACCTGACTGTGGTTCCAGTTTGTGCCAAGAGTACTGTACTGTTGCTATTTATTGTGAATAACCTTGTTTTACAGGGGGTCTCCAGGGTTGAGCCAGAGGAACCAGCCCTGATGGTAAGTGCAAACAGTGTGGGTACTGGTATGGTGTACAAGGGGTACTGCGAAAGTGATTATCGTATATTGCTCAGGCCACTAGAAGAGAAAGAGGGGGTTACAGTGTCCTGGAGGGCTGTGCCCAGGTTAGTTTGACCACTATGAACCCTGACCTCTGGGTGGAGGCACCCGTTTCAGAACTCAGGCCCCTTAACCTGCTACTAGCTGTGCAGGCAGGGGTAGTAGCCCTTGGGATGGCACCACCAAGGGGTTACATGTGGATATGGTCTACCTAGACTTTAGCAAGGCATTTGACACAGTCCCGCACAAAAGATTAATAAATAAACTAGCCAGCCTGGGAGTGGGTCCTAGGGTAGTAGCCTGGGTAAAACATTGGCTAGACAACAGGATGCAGAGGGTAATAGTAAATGGAGTCCACAGTGAAGATAGGGGGGTTACTAGCTGGGTACCGCAGAGTTCATTACTGGGACCAGTCCTTTTTAATATCTTTATAAGTGACATTGCAGAGGGACTAGAAGGAAAAGTATGTCTCTTTGCAGATGACACAAAGATCTGCAACAGGGCTGATCCACAAGGTGGGGTGGAAAGGATGAGAAGGGACTTGGCAAGGTTGGAGGAATGGTCAAATGTATGGCAGCTTAGATTCAACGCAAAGAAGTGCAAAGTAATGCACCTGGGAAACAAAAACCTAGGGGAAGAGTACACAATGGGGGTGAGATACTGACAACAACAAAAATGGAAAGGGACCTGGGGTAGTTATATCAGATGACCTAAAGGTGGGCAAGCAATGTGAGAAGGCAGTAAGGATGGCTGGGGGTGGTATTGGGATGCATAAGGAGAAGCATCACCAGTAGCAAACAGGAAGTTGTTATCCCTCTGTACAGACAGTTGCTGAGACCCCATCTGGAGTACTGTGTGCAGTTCTGGAGGCTCCACCTCCGCAAAGACATAGACAGAATGGAGGTTGTCCAGAGAAGGGCAACCAAAATGGTGCAGGGTCTGCACCAGAAGACTTATGAAGAGAGTCTAAAGGAATTTAATATGTATACCCTCGAGGAAAGGAGGGAGAGGGGGGACATGATCGAAACTTTAAAGTACCTCAAAGGAATCAACGAAGTCCAGAAGGGTAGCATCTTTCAGAAAAAGAGACATACAAGAACAAGGGGGCACAATTTGAAGATAGAGGGGGGATGGCTCAGAGGTAATACAAGGAAGTATTTTTTTCACGGAGAGGGTTGTGGATGCATGGAACAGACTTCCTGAGGAGGTCATGGAGTCAAAAACAATGGGTGAATTCAAGAATGCATGGGACATAAGGCAATAAGGGGTTCCAGACAGCTCACCTTCACCTCATGACCCAAACACAAGCATCATAGCTGCGGAACTCATCTGCAACACTACTTGTTTGCACAGCTTGTTTGGCTGTACGATTTTTTGTGTTTTTTTTTTTTTTTTTGAACCTGCATTAATTAGCTCGACTACTGCTCACGTCCTTGCTGTTCATGCTAGTGTATTGTAATTGTTGTGTATTGCCTTGTTTTCTTGCATCACAATTTGGTTGTACTTTCTGCTTGATTCTATATATGTTGCACTCAACCTGTATTACCTCTTCTTATTGCTGTTCATGACCATGTTTTTTACATCACTGTACTGTAACTGTTGTGTATTATCCTGTATTCTGTATTTCTTACACTCAGGTCCACTTAGAAAATGAGCCTTGCTCAACAGTGTCCACCTGGTTAAATAAAGATTTTGATTAATTGAATTCTAGTGGGGGGTAGGAGGAAGTAGGCTTTTGGTTAACTAGGCTCTGCAGCTTATCTGTTAGGTAGGGGAAATGGGCTGACTAGATGGGCCAAGCTGTCCTTATCTGCCATCAAATTCTACGTTTCCATGATCCCAAATTTTCAACAGTCATTTTTTCACATCACCTCACAAATGTGACAGCTGTCACTTTTCAAATCCTGGCAAAAATGTGTTTTCAAACCTGTGGTGTGGAATGACGTTTTAGTGGTGTGGAATGATGTTTTGGCAAGGGTTTGAAATTTTCATCTACCAGCTTAGTGAGGTGGGATAATAAGCAGGCCATGCTGAAAATTTGACATACAAATACAGTAAAATGTCCAGGTTATGACTGAATGTTACAATATTTCAACAATCTCTCATAACTTTGCTATTTTCCAATATTTTCACTCCAGACTTTCTACAGTCATCTTTCCACACCACCTCATAAACGTGGCACGTGTCATTTTTAAAATCTTGGATGAGATATCTTTTTGCACTTCTGGTGCAAAATGACATTTTGTGTAATATACTATAAATGGTACATGTCATGTTTATAAGGTGAATCATAAAACAAGTATCTTGAAAATTTTGAGTCAAAATTAAACTTAGTGTGTAGTGCCAGTCTTCACCCCAGTGGCCAACCTTTGTGATCCCATGCTGGTGAGCTAGTTTGGGGGTGAGCTCAGTGACCCAGCTGGATGGGGTGAGGGTGGGGGAATGGAGCTGTTATGTGACACTCCCCCTCAACAACCAGAGAAGGAAAGGTGCAGGTTTCGTGCATGAGCCCGGGTACCATATAGTAAAGACAATTGTCCTCTTGGTATAAGTCGCTGCACCTCTCCACTGTGGGTGGCAGAGTACCCTGTGCATTGGCTGACAGATGCACTCTTTGCCCTGTGCATCTGTATCTATGGCCACATAAAAACGCAGGGACCAGAGGGCATTGTGTGTCTGCAGCCCACCAGACAGCCCCATGAATTCTTCACATCCATCACTGCATGGAAGTGCAGGGGGTCATCAGTAAAATTAAGTAACATTTCCATCTTTTCAAGCTGCTACTACTGTTTAATAAATGTCTGATTCCAGTCCTCTTTTCAATCTGAGCTCCCCAGCCCCCCAAATCGGACTGACATGATGCTGGTGTGTTATGCATTTAATTATGCGTCTCTGTGCACATCCACAAAATAGGACACAAGTTCTAACTTACTTCACTCAGACAAAATGACAATATCACTATTATAACTTGCGTTATTAATTTAATTATTGCCTCTGCACTATCAGTACCAAACACCTGCACAGCACATACATGCAGCAGATGACCAGCATTGACAAATGCTTGTTGAGACTGCCTCAGTGCCAACTAGCTCGTCACTGTATGCCATAGATGCACCTAGTGTTTAGATGCCACTTGAGAGCTGCACGAAGCAATGAACACTGAAAAAGGAGGGCAGTGTACTGTTGCTTGACTTTCTGCTTATGCTATTTTGAAAGCCTGTGTGCCCATGGGTTGTGATTGAAGACCCTAGAGAACTTTTCCTGAAGGAGCACCTCACATCAAGAGTGCCAGCATCAAGAGTGCCAGCAGATGTAAAAAATAGAGCAGTGTTCAGTCAACTACCAGAGGCCCTGATAGGCCCTGACAGCTAAAATCTCCCGAGACTCCAAGGGCCTACATATCAGCTACCTTTACAGACCTCCATACATTCCTAAACCTCATTTCTATGAATCATGGACCTGCTTCTACCACAGCCCACTAATACTGAGACCTTAATACTGGGGGACTTCAACATGAACTGGAACAATGCATTAGACATGTTAACTAGTACCAGTACTAGTAGTAGTAGCAGTTTTATTTGGTTAGGCACCTTTCACCAGATGCTCAGGGTGTTGTACATTTAAAAAATATAGTACAGCCCAATAATAAGAGAGTTACAACATGATTGCCATTGAACCCTTCCCTGTCCACCCCCCCCCCCGACTAAGGCCTCTGGCCAGCTTCACCTCCCCATGAGTCCCCTAACCTCACAGGTCACAGAAGGTGAAAATCTCAAGTACCATCTCGGAACTGCACTCTATCAGATCAGGCGTACCCCAAGGGTCCATCCCGGGACCCCTTCTGTTTAGTATTTTCCTCAATAACCTACCAAATGCCTGTCAGTTAAGGACACTCCTATACGCAGATGACGTTGTCATCTTTGCAAGTCACCCGAATCCCATTGTGCTTGAAGACAACCTACAGCTTGGATTCCTTGAAGATGAAAAATGGCTCCAATCCCACAAGCTAGTGCTAAACTACAAAAAAACAAAACTTATGCTGTTCTCATCCTCCCGCCATAAACACAGGTCACACGCCATGACAGTTAAAAATAGCCAAGGAGCCCCCCCTTGAACAAATTCAGCATTTCAAATACCTTGGAGTAACGCTGGACTGCCACCTTTCCTACGAGCTACACATTGATATTGTCGCTAACAACGTAAATGCTAAACTAGGACTGCTCTACAGACACAGAAGAAGTCTGACCCCAGAAGCACTTAAACTTGCAATCCACAGCTCGGTACTATCTGTTATTGACTACGGCTTGGTCATATATGGAGCTGCCGCAGCCACTTCCCTCAAAAGACTAAATACTGCCCTAAACAAAGCCGGTAGACTAATCACTGGTGCTGGCCACCTCACCCACACTTGTGATCTATTCGCTCTAACCGGGTGGCTCAAACTACAAGACCACATCAAGTACCACTCGTGTATACTTGCCCAGCAAGTGTTGCTTGGAGCCCTGCCAACAAGCATCGCCAGTCTTCTATCAAAACCTGAAAAGTCACGCCACACCCGATCCTCTGAACTCTTTCACGTTCCTAGGGTTCGGACAACCCAATGCCAGTGATCCTTCCTCTACAGAGCTCCTAACTGGATGCATGGCCTGAGCTGTGAACTGACCAGCATACCTCAACTTACCCAGTTCAAGCGTATCCTGCATCAGCACATCTCAAAGGAAAGTGAGTGTACCTGCTTTAATTACTAGTGCGACCTGCACCTCATCTGGCACCCTGCATTCTCCAGCCTCCTCGACAAAGCCCCTGGCTGCATCCTTCCTCCCCTGCTCAATCACCTCTCCCACCCTCTCCCCCTTCTTTTCACGTCCTGACCCTCCCACTCTGTCCTACTAACCTGCCCACTATGCCCCTGACTGACTCTTTTCTGCACCTTTCTTCCCCCTCCATCCTTCTTCCCTCCCTCCCCCCACACCTCACCATCCCCTCCCTCCTGTTCACCCTCTCTTCTCCTCTTGTGTCTGCCTCCCCCCACCCTCTATCCCTTCCCAGCTCACTCAATTTGCTTGACAACTGTCGTCCGGCTGCATCTCCCCCCCCACCGTTCTCTCTCCTGCTGCTACTCTTCATCTCCTCACTCCTCCCTCTCTTACTATTTCCAATTGGGATTAACCACCCATGTTTTGCCTATAGTGTCCTCAGAGTGCCGGCTATGTATCTAAATGCATTCATCTATTTTTCTTTTACTATGTATTGTGTTGTTACTGCTGTTCTCTGTATTTGATATTATCTGTACATGATATTGTGTTTTATCCTTTGTCTGTCTTGTAACCCCTCCCCCCAATATTGACGTGGAACCTTTGTAAATGAGCTGCACTGTGCTCAAAGGTATTCTCTAATCCTAGATTGAATTAAATAAATAAATAAAACCTGAGTCTGCTAAGTTAGCTCTATATCTGAGTTTATGTAAGTATTGCTTAAGTCCTTTTCTAATTCCTAGTATCAGACTGTTAGCCTTGTAATGTTTTATTGTAACAAGCTTGTCTGTGTCCTGCTTTGAATTGCTATGTAATGTTGTATTTGTCTCTAATTTCTGTGATGTGGAACCTTTGTAAAGGAGTCTCTGACTCAGAGGTACTTTCTGAATCCTCCATAAATAAATAAATAAATTAAACATAATAATCACAGGAGAGCCTCCCATTAACCAGTCTGATTCCGACTGCAAAGGGCACCAACTTTGAACTTGAGAGACAAGGTGATAAGTAAAGGAGTTGTTCATTCACTCTCTGGACACTCCTTTTGGTGGCAGCAGGGGTCATGAGGGGCTTGGTCCCTGTTGTGAACCATTCCAATGAGTGCCAACAGAAGCAGCCCCCCCCCAGTGATCACTTGGGCCCAACTCCAGGCAGCCCTCAGACCATGATCCAGCCAATGCGGAGTCTGCACACTAAGGGGTGATCCAATTCAGTGTCAGCAGAAAAAAGCACCAGCTTTGAAATTGGGGACAAAGCAGAGAGCACAGGAGGAGCTCCTTTACTCTCCAGACACTCCTTTCACTGGCAGCAGGTGTTGTGATGGGCTTGGTACTTGCTGTGGACCCCCTTCCTTCCAACAAGTGTCAGCAGAAGTGTCTTCCCTTGTAACCACTCAGGCCCAACTCCAGATGGCCCTTGGATTGTGCTCCAGCCAGTTGGGAGGCTGGAGCACAATCCTCCCCTACTAAGCAGGCCCTTTCCTGGTAGTCCTCTATGTTGCAGTCTGGACCATGAAGAGCCATTTTACAAAGGAAACTGGGCATCTTTTGTGGGAATCAGCTGTGGAGGCAGCTGGAATCCTTGTCCAAGTAGAACTATTGCATTGTGTTTCAGCTCTGCACTCACTAGCTGTTTTCTAGTACGTTATGCTTGCTGCTTACCTGTCAAGTACTCTTAAACTTGTGTTTGTACTCTGCACATATCCTTATTGTGAGTTTTACTGTGTCTACTGTATAGCATAGGTGTAAGTCTAAGCTCTGTCCCTCCTGTTTACGAATGGTTAAGATTCCTATTCACACTCAGTCCGGGCTATTGCAACTGCTCCCTACCTGGTTGGTCCTTCCATGATGTTGTGGTACTGTATGATCTTCAGGTTTTAATGATGTAATTTTTCAGCTCCTTACCAGGATGTTCCCTTCATGATGCTAGGGTATTGTGACCAACTCTTTATCTGGTCAGCTCCATCACGGTATCCCAGTAATTTTCAACTGCTCACTACTTACATAGCATGTGTCTTATTACATTCTAATTGCATCTGCTTCCTGTATTTATTTATTTATTAGCTTTTGTTTACCAGGTAAGCACGCTAGACAAGGAATGCCTATTTTCAGGTGCGACCCGGGAGATTACAAGAGTAGGTTTACATGCAGAATGAGAACAATTACAACATAGTGAAATACAAGCATTGAACAGAGTGAAACAAATAAACAAGTACGGGATGATCAGATAAGCATATATATCAAGGTAAGAACATACAAGCAGTAATAACAATTCTTGGTATAACACATGGGCTTTTAAGGTGGGACATTGGGTGGTTGTCCCGGTATAAGGATGATAAGTGCTGAGGTGCAGGAAACCATAAGAGTAGATGGTTCCCCTATTTCAGCTCAGGGGAAGGGGTTAGGAACCAGGGAAGTGGATGGAGCACACCTAGGTCCAAGCCAGGGTATATAGGTGGTCCCTGTTTTGAGTCATGATGTTCCCCCTGCTACATACCTGACCAGCATTGTTGCTGTTTTTTTTTAACTACAGAAGTAACTCCCTATCAGTGACCATTTGTAATTCAGCTTATTTCAATGGTTTCCTTTCTGAGTTGTTTTATCATTGTAAGCAGTCCCCTTCTGCAACACCCTATCTTGATAGTCCCTTTATCTGCACTGTTTACTACAGCAGATCCTCTTTTATGGGCCTGCTCTTGGTATTCACACATGTATCTGCTACCTATCAGGGTGGTCCTTTGCTTGTTGCCCCTATCTGGCACCCTTCCCTTCTGTCCACTAGTAGCACCCTAAAATCCACACAGTACTAAAGGGTATTTTAGCTTCCCTATTCTCAGGGTTATACATAGGTTACATAGGTTTTTCAAGCTACCTAGACTTTTGTCCTTAATGCTTGCCTTACCTATTTTATACTAAATTACTCTTGTTTTCATAGAATTTATCTAGACTTAGTTTGAATGAGTCCATGGTTTTGCTATGTACTATATCCCTAGGTAAGCTATTTCACAGCCGGACTCCTCTCTGACTGAACCAATTTTTCCTTTTTAAGGTGTTCCATTTTTCTTGTTCTAATTGTAAACTATGTCCCCTATACTCATACAAATAAGTCTTCCTTACTGTAAGTCCCAGGTCCTTACTTAATTGTTTGTCTTGAAAAGCCCTATAAATCATACACATATCTCCTCTGAGTCTTCGGTATTGTAGTGTATACAATCCCAACTCCTGTAATCTTTCATGATATGTTTTTTCCTCCATGCCACCAATTCTTTTTGTTGCCCTTCTCTGTACCCCTTCCAACCTTCTTACATCAGCCTTTATATATGGGGACCATACCTGCGCACAGTATTCAAGATGTGGCCTCACCAGTGGCTGGTAAAGGAGAAAAATCACCCTGCTATCTCTGCTACTAATGTGTCTAAAAATGCAGTTCAAAACCTGGTTTGCCTTCTTGACAATCAGCCCACAATGTGTACTAAATTTCAAGTCGCTCATTACTCTCACCCACAAATCCTTTTCTTTTTTAGTCTTGTGCAGTTCAATTGCTCCTAGTTTATAGTTGAAGTTAGTATTTCTTTTACCCAGGTGCATCACTGCACATTTGTTTAAGTTTAATTCTAATTTAAACTGTTCTGTCCATTTAACCACCATGACTAAGGTTTTCTGAACATTTTGTTGCTCTTTAATTGTGTTTACTAAGCCCCCGATCCTACAATCGTCTGAGAACTTATTCATCCAAATGTTTGGGAAATTACACCTGATTGAGGAGACATAAATGTTAATTAAATAAACACGGCCCCAACACTGACCCTTGTGGGACCCCACTTGTAACCTTTTCCCAGTCAGACATTGTCCCTCTTATTACAACTCTCTGTCTTCTGTTACCCAACCATGCCTCCACCCAATTTACAATGTTAGCAGGCAAATTTTCACTAATCAGAACCTCAATCAATTCTTTATGGGGTATTTTGTCAAATACCTTGGAAAAGTCCAGAAATATAATATCCACTGTATTCCTCATGTTTAAGACTTTATTTGCTTTTTATAAAAAGTTTTACATATTTGTTTGGCATGATTTAGTCTTTGTAAAACCGTGTTGAGTTTCATCCGTTAGTTTGTACAATGTTATATGGGTTAATATATACTCCTTTATAATTCCCTCGAATATTTTACCCACTATAGAGGTTAAGCTAACCGGTCTGAAGTTCTCAGGCTTAGTATTAGGTCCTTTCTTTAATAAGAGTACTACTAGTGCATATCTCCAACCCTGCACCACCATTGCCTGATCCACAGATTTTTGAAAAATATATAAGTCAGTAATGGGGCTATGCTGTCTGCCAATTCTCTGAGTACTCTGGGGTGTATACGGTCTGGCCCTGGAGATTTATTGATATTAATCTCCTTCAGTCTTCTTAATACCTCATTGGGATTTATCAAAATTTGACATCTCAGTGAGCTTGATTTAACCCTATTATCTGAATCAGTTAATTTATTAAATACTGAACTAAAATATGAGTTTTGCATATCTGCCAGTTTCTTAGTATCAGTCACAGTTTCCCCCATTGTATTAATATAGGGAACAATGTTATTTTGTATCTTCTTTTTACCATTAATATATGTGAAGAATGATTTATAATTATCTCTCACTCTTGTCACTAACGTAAGCTCATAGTTAGCTTTAGCCGTTTTTCTTTCTTTCTTAAGCTGCTTAATCTTCTGCCTATAAACCAGCCATCCTTCTTGATTATTTTGTTTGTTTACCCTTTTAAAGATTTTATCCTTTTCTTTAAACAATTTCTTAATTCTAGTATTAAACCATCCTTTATTACCTTTCCTACTAACTTTTCTCATGCTTGGTATGTAGTTGTGCACTTCTCTTAATAGCTTACTATTTAGTTTTTCCCACATATTTTCCACTGATTGGTTTGCAAACTCTATTTTTCATTCCTAAGCATCCATTTCTGCTCTTAATCCTGGAAAGTCTGCTTTGTTGACATTTAGTTTCTCTGTTATCCCAGTGTCAATGTTAGTATTAGTTTCTGCTACCATCTTGAAAAACACGATGCAGTGGTCACTATTTCCCAATGGACTTCTAACCTCAATGTTATTTAATTTGTAACCCATATTGGTTAGAACTAAGTCCAAGGTGTTTGAACCCCTGGTTGGAAATGACACTTTTTGCTCCACCCCATCTGGTCTATTATTTCCAAAAATTTCATTTCCATGCTGGTTTTCCCCTTAGATTCCAACCAGTCAATATTTGCCATATTAAAGTCCCCTGCAAGCAGGATATCATCCGCTGGGTCTAAATTGGCAATGTATTCCAAGAGAATGCCATTATCTTGTTTATTTATAGACAGAGGCCTACAAACCAATCCCAATCTTGTCTTAATTTGAGATTTGTGCATTACTTTCAACCATAACATCACATTTTTTATGTGAACTATTTCTTGCTCACTTTTAATGGAATCATTTATATATATTGCTATACCTCTACCTCTCCTTTGTTCTCTGGATCTTGAATATAATTTATAACCTGCAACATTTTTCTCCCAGTTATCTGCTTCATCCCACCAGGTTTCAGTCACTAAAGCTGTATCAATGTTATTAGATTCTAACATATATTGGAACTCATGAAATTTGGTTGTTAGGCTTCTTGTGTTTAGCAATACTATATTCCATTCCACCCCCTTGTTGTTATGCAGACTCCAGTTTTTCAGTATACTTATGTTTATAAATTTCTGCCCCCCTCCATCCAGTTTAAAGGAAATTGTATCACTTTGTTTAGCTTTGCACCCAGGATTCTAGTTCCTACTCTATTCAGATGTATCCCATCATATTTAAAATTAGCCCTATTTTGGAATGTTTTGGTATTGTCCATAAAACCAATTTGTTTGTCTGCACAAAAGGATCACAACCATCCATTTATTTGATTTATGGCCCAATTTTTGTACTAGTTTAGTCCATGTGTTGGTAAAATCCCTGAAATTATAATATCCCCTCCTTTGGCTTGGATTTTATCCACTATACTCATAAAACATTCTTTAATGGTTTCTACTCTGTTTCTTCCTATATCATTTATCCCAATGTGTAATATGACCAAAGGTTTATGTGAATTCTCCATTAAACCATCCAGTAGTTTATCCAGATCTGTCACTTTTACCCCAGGTAAAGTGCTAACTGTTGTGTACATTTTCCTATTTCTACAAACTATTTCATCAGTCCCCCTTGTTATAGAGTCTCCAATTACCAGAATATCCTTCCTTTTAAATTTATTCTATCTCAGATCTTCCACAGGTGTAATATGCAGTGCCTCTTTAACATTACTATGTGGTTGGTGTGAATCTTTATGACTCTCTATCCCCTTCGACTCCCCATTCACATTTGACTTACTTAGTTGCTTGCTAATATCTGGTGCTTCCTCAGATGGTTTATTCAATGATTCATCTCTATTAACTAATTTGAGAGTCTCTTTTTGATGTATACACTCCTTCTTATTTGTGTCTTTCCTATTGTTTGCTTTAATCAGTGAGCCTTTTTTACTTGTTTTGCTTGCTACTGTTTTTTTGCTTACTGATAAGTGACTAGGAGTGCTAGTTGCCATGCTGTCTCCTTGTGCTGTGATACTGTCTGATACTGAATCAATAAACACCTCTAAATCCCTTATCTCTTTTTTTACCTCCAGCCTCCCCAATAACAATTTAATCTCTTCCTGCGGAGTTTTGACTAGCAAACAATTGTTGCATCTAAAATGTTGTACCTTGTCCCCCTCAGTATACATATTGCATTGTGAATATTGTTTCTGGAGCTTTTTAACTTTGCCTCTGCTCTGTGACATTATAGTTCCTTGTTCAGTTGTCCACTTAAGCAAATACTTAGTTTTCTAAGTGAGTTTCTGGCTGGGTAGTGAACAGGTAATTAATTAATTGCCTTTTGTAATTTTCACACACTTCTTTAGAGCTTCTGGCCCTGGCATCTGCAGTGGACACAGCAGACATGTGTGTCGCTGCACGTGAAGCCACGCGTTTGCCCCACTCACACTCACTCCCGCTCGCATGAGGTGCTCACTTTATCTGTCCCCAACAGGAAGTGAAAGGTAGCCTACTTCCTGCCTAGCGAGTTACACTTCTGTCAATTAAGGCAGTAAACAGTTAAAAATAAATAAAATATGCCGCCTCATGTGGTGGACTTTACTACAGGGAGCACTATGCTTGCTTCCCAGCTGCTAGGTGTTATTTGGGATGCCAGGGAATGTAGGTGGCTCCTCCACCTTCCCTCAGTGCTCTGGGATGCTGAGCAGGCAATATGCCCAGGGATACACAATCCTTTAGTTACCATGGCAACCAGCCCTGATTTTACCTCTCACCAGAGGCACTCAAAAGCTTTGCAACTCCCAGCCAAATGGCCCTTTAGGCTAGAATTTTTGTTTTAAAATAAACAGCGTTTACCAACCTTGACAGTATGTACAGGGTGTCCCTGCAGTCCCCAGCATCCCACTTCAGAGATGGCCCTTAAAGGCCTATCCCTGGCAGTCCACTGTTTTGCATTCTTCATATGCATTGATTGGCTTACTGTTGGGTTGCTCATCCCCCGGTCCCTGTTCCCCTTACCCAGCCCTGGTATTGACTTCCCTTATGTGCATATCCTCCTTGGGCTGTACCAAAATGGAAACTGTTACAAGTTCTTCCATTATGTAAGGCAAGCTACCCTGTGGCTTCTGGATATGACCCCTGGCACCCCAACCAGGCCCTATTAATGCTCGTTCTACTCACTGGAAGTGATATTGAATCCAACCATCCTTGCTCCTACCAACTACTGGGTACCTTCTCCCACTGACCCAGTCTGGTCTCAACACAAAGGTCTAAAGTTTGGGCACATGAATGTCAACAGTTTAAGGTCAAAGCTCCATGAGCTTAAAATGTGGGAAAACCTGTATGCTCCCAGTATCTTAACTGCCACTGAAACCTAATTAAAGCCTTCTGTCCTCTTGCATGAAATAGAAATACATAGGTATAACTCCTTTAGGAAGAATCATTAGAGAAAAAGATGTGGATATGTCTTATTGTATATAAAAATCCTTTGTTAATGCTAAGGAGAACACCCTGATGTCCCTGACTGACTCTCCCTGCTAAACTGCAACTTGGTAACACAAAACTTCTGCTAGTTTGATGTATATACAACCCTTCCTAAGTAGCTAATAATGCTGTCATGGCACCCTGGGGGGGGATGCTACAAGTCTCGATGGCTGAGAGGGACCTGGGGGTGGTGGTGGATGTCAAGATGAACAACTCGGAGACTTGTAGGAGGGCAGCAGCCAAGACCAACAGGATGATGGGATGCATCGCTAGGGGGATCACCTCCAGAAGGAGGGAAGTGATACTCCCTTTGTATAACTGCTTGGTGAGGCTGCACCTTGAGTACTGCATGCAGTTTTGGAGGCCACACTTACAGAGGGACATTAAACTCCTGGAGAGGGTCCAGAGGAGGGCAACCAAAATGATTTGGGGCTTGGGGGACAGGACCTATGAGGAGAGGCTTGAACATTGGAAGAGAGAAGGGACTGGGGGGACATGATAGAGGTCGTCAGGTACATGAAGGGGGTAAATAGGGGAGGAACAGTCAGGGTGCTTTGAAGAAAGGAGGAGGGGCCACTAGAGGGCATGGGTGGAAGCTGGAGGGTGGAAGATTCAGGGGAGAAAAAAGGAGGTGCTACTTCACTGAGAGGGTGGTGGAGCCATCGAATGTGCTGCCTAGGGGGCTGGTGGAGGCAGAGGCAGTGGAGGGGTTCAAGAGGGGGTGGGCCAGGTACAGGGGAAGGGTTCTGGAAGCAAAATCCAATGCAGCGAGAATATCCAGAACTGGGAAGGGAGAAGCCAGAGAAGGCGAGGGGGGCAGCAAGGTCAGCTCCCAGGGTGGGGGCTGACCAAACGAGCAGACGTGAAAGACCGTTAGGCCTATTCTGCTGGCATTTTAGTATGTTAGTAAGTTATCATACTTGGTGACTTTAATCTAAAGTGGCTGAAAGGGAAGTCAAATGGGTCTATATCTGCCTTGGAGGAGGTACATTTAAGCCAAATAATTGCAGAGCCCACTAGACTAAATAACAAATCGGAGACTCACTCTCTCTTAGGTTGGACTTTGGTTAATAAGAGTCACAGGCATTTTTGCCGACTCTGTGAGTGACCATTGCCCTGTGTACTGCATATGGAAAAACAACAGCAGAAATCCCCCTTCCAGAGTGATAATGACTTGAGATTACTCAAAGCTAGATCTGCAAGCATTCCTGGGCAGACTTGCTGTGGTATCCTGGGGAGACATGGAGCAACTCTCAAACATAAACATTGCTCTTGGTTTCTTCAGCAATAACTTCCTTAATGCTGCTAATAAATTCATTCCCTTGGTACAGAGAAAGGAAAAAGGGCTATTCTCGAAGTGGCTGAATGGTGAACTGCATACATCAATGAAACTTGGAGACAAAGCCTGGAGCCTTTTTAAGGTCCCTGGCAAACCATCTGACTGGCATAAGTATAGAGAACTTTGGAATCCCAGTAAAGGCAGTCTCAAAAGCACAAAGTAGTATAAATGAAAAACGTACAAGACAACAACCTCTAGAACCCTGTTTCCTGAAAGGTCACCCTGCTGTCCAATGCAGGAAACAGTTTGGGGCAGGAAGCATTTCTGGGACCCTGCATGCTCCACAGATGCCTTTAACCAGTTTTTCACTAACCTAGCTAAACTTAAGACTCATTTAACTCATTACCTCCTTGGCAGCCATTTTATGTCAGGTAAACAATGGATAGTTCGGAAAGACGGAGGTGATGGTTGTGGATCCGGGTCGTGCTGCGTGATCTGCACTGGCTGCCGATTAGGTGGCAGATCACCTTTAAAGTTGGTTTACTGACTTATAAAGCCCTACATGGACTGGGCCCTGACTACTTGAAAAAGCTTCTTGTGCCTTACCCCCCGGTGCGACAGTTATGTTTGGCTGACGAGGGGTTGCTAGAGATTCCTAGGGTCTCTTTGAAATCTTCAGGGGCCCGTGCATTTATGCATGTGGCCCCTACCCTTTGGAATTCTCTACCCTGTCAGCTATGTGAGTGCACAACTGTGGGGGGGTTTAAACAGGTGCTGAAAACCTTTTTATGGTGCCATGCCTTTGGTGGCACCGAATAATTTTTGATCCTGTGTTGTATTTTATTGTTATGTTTACAGTTTTATTATGATTGTTTTTATCTTTTGTAAAGCGCCTTGATAGTTTGAAAGGCACTTGAGTGAAATAAAATTTATTATTATTCATATGGGGCTATTGGAGGTAATGAGTTAAAGGGATTGCCACAGCCCCCCCTCCCAGCAAGCCCTCCCCCCTACAGTCTTCTGAGCTTTCATTTTAGACTTTTCACTAAGAAGGACATTTTTACCCAGCTGAATCTAACACAGTCTGATTGCTCCATTGGCTATAACCACCTTGAGCCTTATCTTCTCACACTGACTGCCCCTGTGATTGTTATTCCTCTCAGAAACGTGTTGCACGTCTCTCCTCCTAGGAACTATCCAAGACAAATGGAAAACTGCACTGGTGGTTACCATACCCAAAGGGGGAGCCTAAAATGCCAGTTGGAAATTACTGCCCAATCTCCCTCCTCAGTCCCTTGCTGAAAATCCAAGAAGGCTTGTTTACAACCAACTTCAGGAGTACTTTGAGGCACATGCTGCTGTTAAAGAGGTTCAGCATGGATTTATGAAAAATCACAGAACAGAAACAACCCTGGTGTGGCTTACCGCTAATATTCCTGATACTATGGATTCTGGGCTAGCAACTGGTGCAATTTTTGTTGATTTCACTAAAGCTTTCAATATGGTTAGTCATAGGCCCCTGCTGGATAAGCTGCAGCATATGGTCCTTGATGGCCTTGTATGCTGCTGGTTCTGAAACTACCTGTCTTACTGAAGGCAAATGGTGAAATGGCAAGGCAGTGTATCCTCCCCTAGATCTATAATGAAAGGTGTGATTCAGGGGTCCATTTAAGGCCCCCTGCTCTTTTCACTATTTGTAAATGATATGCCTGAAAACAGTGGTGGGCTTAAATTGCAATTATATGCTGATGGTGCTGTACTATTTAGAAGCCACTCTGACACTGCGCAGATCATGTCTTTGTGTGATGATTTTAGGCACCTGGAAGCCTGGTTCCTCATGAGCAAGCTAATACTTGACATGAAAGAAACAAAGCCATGCTATTTGGCAAAAGGTACGTGAGTGTAGAGGCGTAGAATCTACTAAATCTGAACAAGATCAGTGGTTTGCAGCTGGAGGTTGTGGGGACCACCAAGTATCTAGCTGTCCTACTATATCAAGAACTTACCCTCAGGCTCCAAGTAGACCTCTTAACGAAAACTGTCCACTAGAAGCTTATCCTGCTATACAGGTTTTGGGCCTACCTCACCATAGAGCCCAATTCACCATCTCTAAAAACAACCTGCTCCCAGTTTTACTGTACGGCGCCCTGGTCCTGCATTCCCTTTAGGAAACAGAGCTGAGCAGGCTCAAAGTCCTATATGACAGAATTAGCCAATTTGGTGCTGAAGCCACTCCACCTAGGCTGGCCTTTCTTTGAATGTAGATTGAATTGTCCAGTGCTCTGTCTGGCACACAAGCTAATTAGAGCCTCCACTCCCCCTAGCCCTGAGAGTATTTTGGTAGCAAAGCCTCAGCGGAGACACCTCCATTCTTCTGCTAACACACTTAGTTATCACTAGAATCAAACCTGGCTCAGGTCATCAGGCCTTTGCTTATCCTGCCCTCTACCTATGGAACAAACTTCCTATAGATGTACAGTATGCCAGCAGCCCTTACACTTTTAAGGACAGCCTAAAGACTTGCCATA
Organism: Neoceratodus forsteri; assembly: GCA_016271365.2. NCBI lineage: Eukaryota > Metazoa > Chordata > Ceratodontiformes > Ceratodontidae > Neoceratodus > Neoceratodus forsteri. The sequence goes on from JADMNL010000022.1 coordinate 497,607,268, forward strand.
TTAATTGCAGCCATTGCAACTGCAATCGTTAATCGCTCCCTGCACTTAATGCACTGTGTGTACCCTCCTTTGATGACCTGCTTACCACTGTGTGTTCGCAATCCAGTCCCCCTGGCTCTAATGCCCTATGCCTCTTTTTTGCTGACAGATGTATAGTCTGTTAAACCTGTACCTGTGATTATCATACTGTTTTACTGTGGTTGCCTGTATTATGCTATGCTTTTGTTGCTTCACAAGCCTACTCCAAGTCATAATGCCTTTTGCCTTTGCTTGCCAGCAAAATGTATGTCGACATGTACCTGTGCTTAATGCAATGTATTGCTGTTCATATCTGTACCATTTTATAGCATTTTTGTATTTTTGTAATTAATCCTGGGCCGCCCCTGAAAAAGGGATTTTGTCTAAGTGGGCTTACCCAGTCACCAAAATCCAATAACTAACTAACTAACTAACTAACTAAGATGACTAAGACTGATGGCCAAATCAAGTATTCACAAAGGTCTCCAGATATAAACAATATTTGAGGCCCCTTTTAAAGGCCTCCGCCCTTGGGACCATTATCAGATCCCTCAGGAGCAAGTTTCCAAAAAAACAACAGGGCTGAAACACAAACGCCCAGTTACCCGAGGTCTTTAATATCATCTTCAGAATCACTAGTAGACCTTCATGGGCAGAGTGGAGAGGGTAACACAAGGAATGAGGAGACTGACTTTCAACCAGGTAGCTCAATCCATATCATGTAGGAAGTGACTGGTTAGATGAGCATCATCTCACCCACCTGATAACATCCCACCCACCCCATTTGATAAAAGCCATTTCCTAGGGACAGTATGCTCGAATTCACATAAATTGCTCTTCCCTCCAAGATTATGACAGCCAAGCTGGTGAACTTACTCAAAAATGTCTTAAAATAGGATATATACTGTAGCCCTGAGGTTTTAAATAGGGCTTATCTAAGAGCAAGAACTGTCAATAGGGATTCGTTACTTAATCCTAGAAACATAAATAGTATGTTGGATCAAGGAAAGGTTTTCTTTATAACAGAGTACAATCACCCTGGGTTGACAGTAGCTGGGATTGTTTCTAAACATAGAAACATAGAAGTTGATGGCAGATAAGGACCGCAAGGCCCATCCAGTCTGCCCATTTCTTTTTCTACCTTATAAATGTGCCATCAGCCTTTGTCTGTCAATGGCCTGTCAATTCATACTTATCTGTATTGCTCTCTTGCACCTACCCCATGCCTGTTTGAAGCCCTGTACTGTATTCTTAGCCACCACTTCCTGAGGTATGCCATTCCATGCATCCACCACCCATTCTGTGAAAAAGAACTTCCTCACATTACCCCTTAATCAGCCTCCCTCTAATCTCATGCTGTGTCCTCTTGTCCTACTATTTTTCTTATATTGAAACATGTTAGACTCTTTCACCTTGTTAATGCCCTTAAGGTATTTGAATGTTTCAATCAAATCACCTCTCTCCCTCCTTTGCTCTAGGGTATACATATTGAGTTCCATTAGTCTGTCCTCATATGTTTTCTGATGCAGTCCCTGCACCATTTTGGTAGCCCTTCTCTGGACTGCCTCAATTTGGTTAATGTCCTTGTGAAGGTGTGGCCTCCAGTACTGCACGCAGTACTCCAGATGGGACCTAACCAGTGTCTTGTAAAGAGGGATTATTACCTCCCTCTTACGACTTGTAATACCCCTAATAATACACCCCAACATCCCCCTAGCCTTACCTACTGCTTTAGTGGATGATTTCAGGTCATCTATGATGATGATGATGATGCCCAAGTCTCTTTCTTCCTTTGTGACTGCCAGCAACTCCCCTCCTAACCTATAGGTGGCTTCAGGGTTTCTCTTCCCTATGTGCATGATCTTGCACTTCTTTGCGTTAAACCCCAGTTGCCACTCTTCCGACCATTTTGCCAGTTTATCCAGATCTCTTTTCAGTCTGCCCACCCCATCTGGATCATCTACTCTGTGCAGATCTTGGTGTCATCCGCAAACAGACAAACCTTACCCTCCAGTCCATCTGCAATGTCACTGATTAAGGTATTGAAGAGGACTGGCCCCAGGACTGATCCCTGATGTATCCCACTTGTGACTTGCATCTCTTCTGACTGTATACCATTTACCACCACTCTCTGTTTTCTGCCCAGCAACCAGTTTGCCACCCAGTTGACCAACCTCTGACCCACCCCGAGCCTACCCAGCTTATTAATCAATCTTCTATGTGGAACAGTATCGAAAGCTTTACTGAAGTCAAGGTAGGCGACATCAACTGCTCCCCCATGGTCCACCACTCTGGTTACCCAGTCAAAGAAATCTATGGGATTAGTTTGACAGGACCTTCCTCTTGTAAACCCATGCTGTCTTGGATCCTGCGCTCCTATGGATTCCAGGTGTTGCACTATCTTTTCTTTAAGGAGTTCCTCCATAATCTTGCCCACTACTGAGGTAAGACTGACTGGTCTGTAGTTCCCTGCCTCCTCCCTGCTACCACTTTTGTGGAGCGGGATCACGTGAGCCCTTCTCCAGTTTTCTGGGACCTCTCCTGTGCTCAGAGACTCACTAAACAGTTCTGCTAATGGCTTTGCTAGTTCCACCCTTAGCTCCTTAAGTACCCTGGGATGTATGCCATCAGGTCCCATTGCCTTGTCCACCCTGAGCTTATTGAGTTCTTGTAGGACCCTTTCTTTTGTGAAGGGACTAGTGCACACCTCCCTCCCCCCTGTGTCCATGGTGCTGAGCTGTGGGCCCTGCTCTACCTTCTCCTCAGTAAATACTGAGCAGATGTATCTATTTAGGATAGATGCTTTTATATGGTCCTCCTCCTCACACGGCCCCTCATCTCCTTTGATCTTAGCAATGCTCCCTCTGGACTTTCTCCTTTCACTAATGTATCTATAGAAAGTCTTGCCACCTTTTACTGTTCGTGCTAGTGTTGCCTCGGTTTGGGCCTTTGCCTGCCTTACTGCTTTCCCTGTTTCCCTTAGGGAAGTTTGGTATGCCTCCCTATCTTTATCCCGCTGCATTCCCTTATATTTTCTGAAGGCCAGCCTTTTGGCTCTGACCTTTTCTGCTACTATTTTTGAGAACCAAAGTGATTTCCTTCTTCTTTTGCACTTCCTTTTCTCTCTAACACAATGGGATGTTGCTTCAAGTATTGCATCCTTAATGCTTGTCCACTTTGCCTGTACCCCCTCACCTGTATTTCTTCTTGCCAGGGCTAGCTTAACTCTGTTGGCCATCCTATCAAAGTCAGCTCCTCTGAAGTCTCATATTTTTGCATTGGGGGATCTTGAAAGATGATGAGGACTTAAGAACTGTTTTGAAAGAGAAACCAAAAGTAATGTGCAGGAGAAGGAGGAATTTAAGAGATTTGGTAACCCACAGCATGTACAAGGAATGGGTCATCAAACAAAATTGCCTGGGTACCCCCGCCTGGGAAGCTTCAACTGTGGCAAGTGCAATATTTGTAGGTTGTGTATGAAAGGAAAGCAATTCACACACCCTAGTGGTAGTCATTAGGTTGAAATCTGGTAGTTCATTTCTTGCAACACTCCATTTGTAATGTATGTCATACAGTGTATATGTCCTTTACTGTATGTTGGACATACAATATGTCCTTTAAAAGAACGTATGCAAGGACATGTCCACTTTATTATTAAAGCTGCCCCAAACAAGCCACTTGGAATGCACTTGAAGATATTCCATCAGAGCAGTCCACAATGTATGGCCTTTATGTGCCTTCAACATGTATCCAGAAATATCCAGGAGCCAAAGTGGATATTTACTTTGAAAGCAATCCCACCAAGTGGGTTAAATAATCATTTTGAGTTTATACCTTTCCTGTGAGATGGGTAAATTTGCTTCATGTATTTACTGTTCTTTGAATACTAATGATTTTTGTATGCATTTTTTACAGATTAACTAATGACATCTGAGTCTCATCAACATTCCTATTTGATGATTAAGAGAACTTTTGTGCTGAAATTTCCTAATATTTTCTCTTTTTTTACCTATCCTTATGTTCCCATCCATACCATCTCCATCACTCCCTTCTCTGTTTCCTTCCTATATCCCTCCCTCCCTCCCCTTTCTTCTACCCTTCCCTTCCCATCCCATGTTTCACCTTCCCCTTCTCTTGTTTTGCCTGCCCTTCTCTTCCTTCCCTATTTTTACCCCTCCCTGGCCCCCCTTTTCCCCTCTCTCTCCAGATGCATATTAACTCTCCTCCTCTTCCCAATACCCCATAACATCCCCATGTATCCTCACAATCTCCACCTTCCTTCCCATTCCCCTCTCCCATACCTCCATCCTTATCCCTACACTTTTCTCCTGGTTCTCCCCTTCTACTTCATCCCTCATTCCCCTCTTAAAAATATGTGTTTAAAAATTGCTTATCTTCCCTCACTTGAATATATGACCGTGTGTTTCTTTCCTCCTGTGTATGCAGATGAATTTGCACAATACATACAATTTAAATGATAGTTTTCCTAAGATTTTTGTCATTTAAATTAATATTGTGTTACTAATTGCTAAAGCACCCTGTTTGTTTTAAAATATAAATTGTTTCACACTTTTAACACTGTTTTTGTATAATGTAAATATTTATATATTTATTATACAGTTTTTCACTTAGTATAGATGGTAACATGGTGTACTAGCTTTTAGAGACAGCAGCTTAAGAATTGTATTTCCCCATGTTCCCTTTCTGGGTTAAATGTTTTGATGCAGTGCATTTTCTTAAAAATTATTTAATGAATTATTCATGATCATTATCCATCCTGTTATTTTGATAGGGTAGGTTTATGCTGCTTTTTTGTCTACTCCTGACAAAGCCTCATGGGTATGAGGTAAAGTGCTGGGGTTAGAGCTACTCCCTGCTACAGAGCACATTCTTTGCTGAATAAAATCTACTGAGCATTTATCTGGATGCTGGAGTCTTTTCTGTATGCTGTATAGTGCACCACCTTTTGTTGTTTTCTAGGTTGGATTTTTGGCTGGCAGCACTGCTGGGTCTTGAAGGAGTGCAGCAGTATCTGTGTTTGTTTGACGACATCCAATACCCAGTACACCACCATTAGAAAGCATGGGACATGCATTGACTAGATACTTACTGTAGAATAGGCCAACTGTATTTCTGATTCTGGTACCAACTCTCACTCCTTGAGTGATCACTGTTCAATCTTCTGTATACAAAGATGCAAAACAAGCAAACCCCATCCTACTCCACCTTATTAAAGCCAAATCATTCAAGTCTCTGCATGTAAACCAACTTCATGCAGAACTTGACCAAATTAATTGGTGTAACCATACACCTGATACTCGGGTGCTTGGGAGCCCTCCAACTTGGGGAGGGGGGCAAGTCAGGATCTGTAAAACAGTTTGTGGTGTGGGACCATGGATGAGGGGGCCAGAGGGGCACCTTTATGAAAATGTGATTCTGAACAAAAGGAACATCCACTCAAGCAGTATAAACATTTAACACTTTACAAATCCATTTCTGAGCCATCCATTCCATCACAGCATCAAATTCGATCGGCAAAAATTTTTTTTTAGGAGCAGATTTATTAGTCCTAAGTAATAAACCCTCACCTATGCACCATCTTTACTCATCCTCATCTTCTCTCAGGCCTTCCTTTTATATCACCATTTGGCAGGTAGGGTGAACTCTCTTTGGGGAACTCAAACAAAGTTAAACCCCTTTGAGGTCACCAGCATTCCGGAAACTCCACTGCCTTAGATTGGGGTGGGCACCTTTTGGCACATTGCAATACCTCACAGGCATTCTGAAATACAGTATTTCAATTTCCCTTCTTCTTAAGAAAAATGCTAAATCCTATATTTTATGGGCCCTGTGACAAAACCTCCTTTGGGCTGTACCGGCTTCTAGGGAGTTTTGTCTGAATAACTTCTCCTGCTGCCACCACCTGGTTACCCCAGGAAAATACCTTTGTTCTGTTCAGGGACTTGAAAGGTCAAACACAGTAATATTTGGTAGAGTGCACTTCAGATGGCAACTTTGAACAGAGAATTTTCATTTTGTCCAGCAGAAATATTGAACTTACCTTTGAAATAAGGATGCTCAGCCACTGGTACTATAAAAATAGCTCTTCACTGCAATAATGCTACAAGATATTACAAACAGGATATGTACTGCAGACAAAGGATATACACATTTACAGGAATGTCTATGTAAGCCCCCCTTAATATAGAGGCTTATATTCCTATTTTAGGCATCCCTTTTCCACTCCTGCCCTGCCTAAGCTAGGGAATGTGTTAGTGCTCTGGGGGATATTGCTGCTGGATGACTCAAGGTGGCAGCAGAGAGTAGGTTTTGAGGGTGTATATAAAGGAGCAGAAAGGAAGTATCGAGGCCTTTCCAGCCTGGGCATTAGGCCTGGGGCTGGAGAGAGATGGCTGGAAGTGCAGAGTAAGGAGCAGAGATTAAGTGGGCAAGTAAGGGAGCTCAGTGGTCCAGGAGGGCCAGTGGGGACACCCCCAAAGTAAAGTCAGGATGGCCTTTTTTCAGCATTGCGGTCAATGAGGAGTTGTGGGAATGGAGCTATGTGGGGAAAGGATGTGTATCCAGGTCTTGCGTCATTTGGGGCCAGGGAATGTAGGTGGCTTGTAGGCCAGGAGGAGTTAGGAGCCCTTAAAGACCTCTGTAAGGTGTTCTCAGGTTGCCAGGGCAGGGGGGGGCAGTGGCAGGGCCCCCACAGGAGGGAAGTTGGTGGCAGTGGCTCCCGTCGTACACAGTGTGGCAGGGTGGTCTGGGGGTGTAGATGGTGCCGGGGGGGGGCCTTCACCCAAGATATGGGCCTGCTTGTGAGGGGCAGATCCTGGGGTACCAGAACATTGAAGGCCAAGTGGGTCACAGGCCATTATGGCAGGCCTTGGAGGGTAGCCCTCATTGTTGGAGCTTAATACAAGCCCAGAAGGTGAACAAAAGGGGATGTGAGCCTGGCAGGGACCCCCAAGGAAGATGAAAAGCAGAAACTGGAGCAGTTTGGGCCACCAGTGAGAAGGCAGGTCAGTCCATAGCAGGGGGCTATAAGTACTGGAGCAGGGCCAGGTTTTGGGGCCTCTGCACCAGTGGGGTTGATAAGAGGAGAGGCTGAGCTGAGAGAAGTGGTCATTGCTGAAGTAGCACCTGTACAGAGCCAAGCTTGAAGTGAGTTACAGGACCTGTGCCATCAGGAAAAAATCCTGGAAGCCACAGTGACTTGAGCCAACGCCAAGGGGTCCAGGTGGGGGAAGCAGCCTGATGTCCCTTGCCAGTGTTTGGGTGGGACAACCAGTGCCAGTGAGTGGATAACCCAGGAGTAAGGACGGAAAAAGGATTGACTTACCAGATCCAGAGAAGCCAGGAGAGTGCAAGGATCTCAGTTCAAGTAGGTCTTGGGTAAAGCATCCAAGAGAGAGAGAGAGATGAAAAATCATTGCTTGTATTGCTTGAAGAGTCATCATTCTGTTGCCTTAAAATGTCTGGCCAGTATGTGTAAAAAGTTGAATTAGCCCTATGGAGCTGCATTATCTATTTTAAAAATGAAGTTGTGACCCCTGTATAGCTAGGAATCATTTGCAGCGCAGGAACAGATAAAGAAGCCAGTTAAGGAGGAAATAGCAATGATGTGCCTTATTTAAACTGAGAGGGAGGGGAAGCAAATGAAATGAAATCCTTATTTTCCCCTTCATGTTCAGTCGAATTAATTTCTCATGAGTTGCATTTCGGATACAGTTTCATCCCACCTGTGGTGGGTCCGAATGACTCCAGGGACTGTAGAGGTACAGCGTGGAGTTCCTGGTCCGATGTGCAGTCTTCAGGGTGAAAACAAGATTCTGAGGGTAAAGGTGAAAGGCATGAGTATGGAGGATGCCAGCAAGGTAGGATACAACTTTTACTGCCTTAATCTGAAGCGCATTGGTCTCTGTGTTAGTGCTTGAGTGTACCCTTTTTTCATTGCCCCGGACCATCTGCGAAAGAGGTTTATGCCCCTTTATGGGGGCATGGAGGGGGTTTACATCTAATAAAGCAGTTTAAACAGCTACAAAAGATATACACATCTACAGGAAAGTAAAATACAGCAGTTCAAACAGCTAGATAACTTATAGAATCAACTCACAATCTAGTCTCACACTAGGATCTATATTTACCTACCAGCTAACTTGAGGGAAACATTCATTAAGCCTGTTACTTCCTCACCCAGATAAGTTAGCTATGGGAGCAGAGCTCTCCTCCCTGCTGGGGAACACTTATCAAAAGACAGAACCCCAGGTCCTCTTCAGAAGTTGCAGAAAGTCAAAGAGAGAGAAAGCGAGAGATGCAGAAAGTCAAAGAGAGAGAGAGAGAGAGAGAGAGAGTTGTGGTTAAACTCTTCTATTTATGGACTGAGGGCAGTAGGATGGGACCTCTCTAGAGTGACAACCCCTCCAGTATTCCTCACCCATGTGAGTGCATTGTGTGTGTGTGTGTGTGTGTGTGTGTGTGTATGTGTGTGATTACAGCTGACAGGATGAGTTGCCCTTTCCCACCTAGCAACATTCTCTTGTCCTTTTGTCTTAGTGCAAGAACACAGTACTTGAGAAGCTCTCTCACAGTTTTTATCACCTTCTTTACTCCCTAGCTGCTTGGTTGCCTCTGTGGGGAAAAGCAACACTATTATACCTGGCGATCAGCTTCTCATGTATGTTTCACAAGATGTGTAGCTGTTGTGACTTGTGACCTGAACTCCATTCCATTCACCCCATGCCGGTCTAACACCAGAAAGAACGTATATGAAAATAAGCAGAGAAGAAAATAATTACAGCTAAAAAAAAGGAGATCACATCAACATGGTCACATTCTTGTCACAGGCTCCAGCTGGCACTATGTGGACCCCACTTAGCACATGTTAAGTAAGCAATAAGACACAATGGAGTATGTGTTAGACAGTTCTAACACATGGTCAGGGGGCACAGTGAGGCACAAGACCACAGGCTGAGTATGTCCAGCCCCACTAGTCATGCATTAGAACTGTCTAACGCACACCCTGGAGTGGCTTATTGCACTTATGAAATGGCTATCTAAATTATAGATGCTCGCGAAAAGTAAAAATAATTGTATTAAGTAGTAAAAAACTTAAATCTTTGTCTTGATTTTTAATAAAATAGTTCCTCCACCTTGGAAAGCATCTTTTTTGTGTTTATTTATTTATGTAAAATCTGTACATTAGTAAGCAGCAGCTGGGAGAACACGATAGTTGTGTGGTAGTAACACAGGTGAAACAGCAGTGTCGAAGTAAAACGGGAGATGGCACTACGGCATCATGCGAGGTGAGAATGTGGGCAGCATCTTACAAGGACCTAATGAAAATGTTTTTTAAGAGGAAAGCACTTGAGAAAATAAAAAGGAAGTGCAAAGTAAAAGAGGTAAGGGAGGGAAGTACAGAGCAGCAGGCAGATCAGCTGTTAAGAAGGAGAGTGAGCGCGCATGCGGCTGAGGTGATGGCTCTGGACCAGCAGGTAATGGAAGTTCTGTCTCTGCTTCTTTTTTGTTCTCTGAGCTAATTTTCCAGCCATAAATAGTGCTCTACATCTGGTTGTGTTGCAGATAGGTGAAAGTTTGACTCTGGTATAGATGACAATGTGTTTATGGTTACTGAATGGCTTCGTTTTACCTTTTGACTACTGTGGCTACCACAGGGAAAAAATGTCTGCCATCTGAAGTGTGAAAGTTCTGAGGGGCAGTCACACTTGTATCAGTGCCCAGCTGGATGGTGCCAGACTCATTTCCATGCATTAGACACTTTAGCACATGCTTCTGGCCAATCACATTACTTTAAATTTCCTGGCCATTTCGTAAAATCTTCTGGCAGGACATGGACACCTATGACATCTCCAGCTATGTACAGTTTCTGAGAAGTACTCACAGAACCTTAGGCTGCCTTGATCTTGGAACATCCTCCTCTGGTGGGGGGGGGGGATCTTCAGAAAAGTCCCTCCCTCTCTGAGGGCTCTCTAAAGATTGTCATTGAAATGTACAGTGCAACATTCCATTGTAGTTTATGCTACTGCAGAAAACCTCTTGCACTTGCCCTAGGATGTCAGATGGCATCCAGCCCACTGTTAGTAACCCCAGAAGGGTGTTATAGGGGTTACACTGGAACGACTGGCAACACATCAATGCTCAATGAGGGGGGCTGTGTCCCCTGTACCCACCATACAGGAGGGCTGTGCCCCCTCACCCCCTACTACAGATATCTAACTCCATGCTGCACAGACAGTGGAGTCAGATATTTACCCCCCCATCAACAAACAGTCAATCGAAGTGAAACTCTTGTCACTGCTGACATACTGTATGCGTGGTGGGGGTTTTGCTGCTGGGGTTTAGGTGTGCCGGTGTTGCTGTAGCAATGGCATACCCACTGGAGTATGGTAGTGAATTCTATAGAATGACTGCAACACAAAATCTTCAAAAATTCCTAACCACATACAAGAGTGTCTGTAGGTTTTCGCTAAGTTGAGACGGAGATGTACACAGTTGTCTCCTTTACAACACCCTTGGCTCACTTTCACCTGAAAGGTGATGGGAGCTGAGATAGTCATCTCTGATCTACAAATGTGTAAATATTCAACATCCTGGTTTACCTCAACAGACTCCTAAAAGAGCCCAACCAAACCTTCATACTAAAGTCACAATACAATCTGACCCTATGTTTCCCTAGAGCATGCAGAAAAATAGGATCAAAAACCTTTGCCATAGCTGGCCATGCCACCTGGAACTATTTTCCTGCAGGTACCAAAGAAGCAGTCAACATTATCATTATCAAATGCACAATGTTTGCCCAGTTGAACACCCCCTGTAACTGTGTCTGCCCCCAGACCCTTAATGCACCTCTAAAGTAGTGGCATACCTTTACTTTTGCAAGCAGATCCCCATCTTTCAACCCCTACTCCCCATCCTCCTCATTAATTGCCCATAAACATTACTCCATATATATATATATATATATGTCTATAATGGTATTTTTAATAATATGTGTATTCATTACTGTGCATGCTTCTGGTGTATGGGTGCAACCAATAATTATTATAAAAAGCCTACCACTGTAACTGTCTTGCTGGGATTCACTTGAAAACTAAGCTATTTGGCCTAAATAAGGATTTCCGAGTAGGCAACAGTCAAAATAAACAATTAATATGTGATATGATCAAAACACCTCAAAGGAAATTAAATGTTATCACCAGTGGTTTCTCCTATCTATTATTCTATTTAGTGAACAATCTGTGGAGGTAGCATATTCTTTCCACAGATCATCTGTCATCTTTACTTTTAATTTCCATTCCTTTTTACTAGTTCAGTTTAAAGTTTATTTGTGGTAACTCTCTGAAAAACATGATTCACTTACCCAATATATTTAGCACTGGTTGGTGTGATGTGCGTGTATGTTGAACTGAAAGGGAATTCCTTAGTGCACTGAAATGCGTTCATATTTCTCTTAAGTGCAGAAGAGCACTGGAAACATATTTATAATGTATAAAATCTATAAATATATAACTTATTTATAAATAAATACATTTTCTGTGTATATTTGTTCTTATTTTCACACAGACTGTGGTAGTGAGACGGCATAACACTGGGCTCAGGACATTCCAAACTCAATGCCTTCTGTAAATAGCTGAGGTTAAAATGTTTCTTCTAAAAATAATTGTAAACCTCCCAAATGGGCTTACTTTGTAGGGCTATGTCCCCCCTTGGCAGCGCCCATCAGTAGCTCGGGTGGGCTCTGGACCCGTGGTCCATGATGCCTCACAGCTGTAAATTGCTTGACTCATGTGTCGACCCCCACGTGGTTGCTGTTGAGCTCCATCATTGTATTTGTACCTTTGGTGCTGAGGAGGTTTGTTTTGGGGTACTAGATTTGGCGTGAGCCCCATACGAAAATGTAAATGCAAGACATGGTGGCCTGGGCTTTGCTGAGCATGTGTGACCATCAGGAGGCAAATTTAAAGTAGCCACATCTTTCTTTGCGGCGTGGGCATTTCAGTCATCATTAAGTGGTATCCCAGGCTTCTGAGAGGACATGGGAGCCAGGGACTGAGTGAAATAGTAACCAGAAAGTCTCCAGTTTTAGGGGAAACTGTTTTCAACTCTTTTAAGGGTTTATGTAGTTATATTTAAAGACTGTATTGTTTTAAGATTAATGTACTCTGAGGTGGCAGCCCCGGAGGACCACAAAATACAGGGGGCTGCTGGGTAAAGGTTGTAGGGCATTGAATTTGCCCGGGACTACAACATCCAATCAGAAGAGGGCTGGAAAAACACTATAAATAGGACTGGCAGCCAGATGGGGAGTGCAGTACAGCTGAAGAGGGCTTCACCACCCCATAGCTGCACTCAGGGACCAATACCTAAAGGATCAAGGTATACTGAGAACTATATTATAGAGCAACCACTGAGGCTGAGCAGGAAACAGAGCCAGGTTTTGTGAAGTGGCTGCAGACACATTTGTGCTGAAGTTTTGCTGAAAGAGAAAAGTGAGCTGAAAGCTGTCTGAGTTTGGGACTGAGTGACTGGGTCAATGCTTTTGAATACAAAGCTCAGAGAAGTGTTTACTGCAGTCAGAGTTTTTAGTTGGAACCCTTGTGTCAGGGACAAACCTTCCCCTTCTCGGAGGAGTGTTTTCAGAAGAGTGTTTCAGCAAGGGAAGTAATTGAGTGTGCTGGTCTCAGAGACTGTGGAAGGACCAGCCTGCCTAAGATAGGAAGGAGAAAGTGCCTAAAGCTGGGTCAGGAGACTGAGTAAAGGACACTCAGTGCTTGTGTGATTGATAGAGTCTAGGGGACCAAGTTTAGCACCCCCTGGATTGAAGACTGAGGGGAGACCTACAGTGTGGGATGAAGAGAGGCCTGTCTAGTGAACACCATTTACAAAGGCCATAGAGAAAAGATTTAAAGGCTAGACAGGTGAAGATCATCCATTCCCTGATTACCAGGCATCACCACTGGCACAGCATTCTTCTGGGACCACCACGGTACTGAGCAACTGCTATTGTGAAGGCCTTTCATCTGGCTGCAATGCTCCTGTTCAGACTCTAAAACTGTGAGTACCCCAAGCTGCTGCTTTGGGGAGTTTCTTGTAGCTAGCTAGCTATTTAGAGTCTGGGGCAACCCACAACAGGACTTGTAGGAACAAATCCCTTGATGGAAAAATTATTTTATTTTTATTATCAAGAATTGATTTTTAATTATTATTTTATGTGATTTTATATGGAAATGTTTACTCTAATTTCTGGTTAAGATTACTGTTGATTAAATCTTAAAAACATTAAAATAGAGAAATGATGCCATTTAAAATGGAGACAGTTTCAGAGTTAAAGAAAATGGTCTAAGAAAGACTTTTAATTGAAGATTTTTACTACTTGCAAGGGAAGCTTACGAGATAAGGGAGGCCCTGCCACATTCAAAGAATACTTCAGCTGAAGCTAGTTGGTACCAGAGAAGCATCTCTGTGATCTTGACTAATTTATGGGTCTGTTTTTGAATCCTGGGCTAGCTTCAATCAGATAAGTCATGTGATGCTTTCCTGTGAAAGCCAGTGCCAGGAGTCTATTAAGCATCTTGGGAAAAAAACTGTTCCTCTCTTTAAGCTTTGTATAGGAATAACAAGTTTTATTCATAGTTTAAAGATACAGTGTACTGCCACTATGAAAAATGGATAGTTTATATACACTAGTATGAGTAATAAGCCTTCCAAGTTTCATAAGTGCAGGACCAAGGGTTCAGGAGTTATGTTTAAAAGTTAAAAGCTTTAGGCCGCTCTTGTATCTGGAATACTGGGAGCAGCCTAAGGATAAGCTTGAAAGCTTATGCAGTGCTGTCACAAAGTCTAACGGCAAATTGCTTGGACAAGGACATTCTCATTGTGTTATGAAGCAACTTACCCGGTTACCAAAATCTAAATAAATAAATAAATAAGGTCTGTGTTTTCTTTGCTGAGCATTTTAACTGAAGTAATGTTGCCTGCCGATGCCTAGACCAAAGACTTAACTTTAAAACTCACACAAGCTGTACAGTGCAGTAAGAAGGAAGTCTAGTTGTCCTGAGGTTACTGGCAGATATACAACATGAAGAAGTCAAGTTCCAGTTATTGAAACAGCTTTGCTATCCACAAGAAAGTTCATTGAATCCAGTATTACTATGGACTATGCAGATTGAAGCTGTGTTCTACAAATCTAAGAACTGACTTTTGGTAAAGTGACTTTTAGGAAGGAAAATCAACCTGCAATGTTTGTTCATGCCAAAAAGTTCCTGGGTCAAGAAGATTATCTGACTAAGAGCATTTTTCATCCAGAGCCAGACTCAACCAAGAGTTCTAAGTTGAGAGAAGGAGAACCACATTAACAACCAGAAAATTAAGTATAATTTTGATTACTTTTACTAATTAATTTTAACTTGATAGTTTTAGTAATTTAAATTGGCTTTTCTGGGAAAGTAACAAAGGAACTTACTTTTAATTACATAATTTGGTATATAGTTTGAAAGCTTTAAACTAAGAGATACTTTGCATGATCTGAAAAGTTAAAATGGAGTTTTATGAAAGTATAGTACAAAACACTGACATATTGAGTTGTTGCAAGTTCTCATAAAAAGAAGATACATTTCACATGCTATAAAGTTTTGACATACGTTTTATACAGAAATAATCTGAGATATTGATCTTATAAATTTGCATGCTCTTATGCATGAAGGGTTATGTTAAATACTAAGTATGCTAAAAGTTTAGCATAACTATTACCATTTCTTATGCTGAATATTGCTTATTCATTTGCATTGTTTATTTGCTAAGATTTGTTTTATTTGTTATTATAGTTTGCTTGTTTTTCTGAAACAATTTTGTTGATGTTTACAGTTATTATGCTTGATATTTAGGCTAATGAGGAATATTTAGAATTATTGTATAGGTGTAAATAACATATATATTTTTCATATAATCATAAGTGTGGAAAGCAGTGTTATTACCATTATTTTGAATCTGGAGAGCATAGGATAATATCATATGTGAATGTTTAATATTTTTGGTAATTTATGAAATAAATTTTGGGTAAGGCCCAAAGTGAATCAAAGTGCATCATTGTAAAAAGTGATATTATAGCCTTTGTTCCAACAGGCTGTTGGCAAATGAAAATAAAAGTTGGGACAAAATAAGGTTTAAGGTGTTACAAGCGAAAGTAAAAGTGGGGACAAAGCAACGTTTAAGGTGTTGCAAGCAAAAACCAAAGTGAGGACAAAGCAACATTTAAGATGTTGCAAGTGAAAATAAAAGTCAGGACAAGACAAGGTTTAAAGTTTGCAAGTGTTCACCAGGTTATTGGGCCCTGACAAAGGTTCTCAGGCCTGCATCTTTATCCAGCGTGGTACCCACCACAAGGACAATAAGGGTGCACCCTACGGTAGGAGGCAAGCAGACTGTGTGGGGTTGTCTTGGAAGTGTTTAAAAAGGTTGTATTGCTATTTACATCCCTTTCCCCCCTCCCCCCGATAAATCTCAATATTATTTGCATGGTAATACTGGTGGCTATACATCTGTGTATCTTAGTTACTGTGTGTGTGGGGGGGGATTGTTATTTGGTGGGGAAGTGTACTAGGGGGCATATACTGTTTTTTTCCTGGGGGTGGTAACCTACAAGTTTTCCACAGGTATTACATACCATTGCCCTAGGTGGAGACACAGTGCCAACAGACCGTCCAGTTGCAGAACACAGGCCGGGCCCCTCGTAGGTGTGCTCCAAGTATGACATAGGGCCCTGGAGCAGCCCAGGTGAGTCAAGGGGCTATTACAACTGGAGGCACCACTGGGATTACTGCCCCCATAGTGGCCAAACCCAGAAATTGTAGTTGCGGACATTTTTTGGTCCCCCCCAGGAGGGGAAAAGTATTGCAATTCTGACATGGAGTCACATGAACTGATGGACTGTGTAGAGGGGAGGGTCTGCCTCCAGAGAAGGCCTTTTCAGTGAAGGGGATCCCAGAGGGAACCACCCTAAAAGCCATTAAAACTGCTTGAGAGACTATACCCGATATTGGGAGCCTGACAGTGGTAGGCCTTAGATATGATAGTGGTTCCCAGAGTGTTATGGCTTTAATCCAGAGTGACCAAAATGTAGATCCCAGTAAGTTACTGGTCAGCTTTGATGTTGAAGGGGTGGAAGGTGCATGGAGATTGTTTGATAAAAGTAGTACACTGCTATTGCCTTCCCCTTCCCCAGCCCCTGAGCCAAGCCTCCTGGAGAAAATTGACTCCCTGGCTGCCAAGGGAAAGACTCCCCAGGACATGACAGAGCTGCTGCTCCTGGGAGTGACCTTGGCTGACTGCTGATCTTCTTGGGCCACTGGTTCAGAATATTACTGACGCTTAAGAGTTTCCTCTGGCACTGTACCCACTCCTGCTGGGGAAGATGATTACAAGACCTGGGCTGCCTATGCTGCCTGCATGCTGCAGGAGTGGCAGTGCTCTGATGACAAAAAACACAAGAGGTTGGTGGAAAGTTTGAAGGGCTCTGCTTTAGATGCTGTCCATTCTTTGAGGGCTACTAATGCTGAAGATACAGTGGATGACTGTCTAGCTGCCTTGGACAGTGTATTTGTGATCATGGAACCATGTGATGATCTGTACTGGCAGTTTAAGACCACAACCCAGTAGTGAGGGGAGATCCTCTCCATGTATTTACATAGACTTGAAAGGGCACTGCAAAAGGTATACAAAAAGGGGGGTGTGGCCACCAGGGATTTGAACTGGGTCAGGCTTGAGCAAGTGTTGAAAGCTTCTCTGTTCTCTGAAATATGGTTGGTAAAGCTGGGTCTGAGAGAGAGAGAGACTGACTGATTCCCCCTCCCATAGTGCATTATTGAGAAAAGTAAGGGCCGCTGAAGAGCAGACTGGGCCCTGGGAACAGTTGACTGCTACTGCTGCCAGTGCCAGGTTTCGGACAAGGGAAACTTGGGCAACAGGGCCGAACTCCAGGGTTTGTTCCAGGAACTGAAGACTGCTGTGCAGCAATTGAACAAGCCAAGCAGTGCCCCAGTTGAGCCTGAGCCAGTGACTCCTATTGTGGTGGTGAAGGGCAAAGTAGTGGCACCTTTCCAGAAAGCTAGAGCCCAGGCCACAGAAGGCATCACCCTCAAAGCTGTGTATGAGCAGTCAGTGGAGCTAAAGCAAACCACAGATTCACTCCCATGACTTCAGAGCCAGTTCCTCATGAGGTTCACCCCATTGCCCTGCGGCCTCCGAGGAGATTGGAGATACCCCCAGATGTTCTTTGTTTCCAGTGCAGGGAGGAGGGACATATATCCTGGGGTTGTGGTCACTCCCAAAGCCCAGATTGGTGGAAGAAAAGAGGCATGCTAAGCAACTGGGAAACTAGAGAGGGACCCAGTGGAGAAGCTGACTGGGTCCCCTGGCATTGTAAACTTCACCAAATGGACTGAGCCACAGATCCCTCCTGGCAGCAAAATACCCCTGGGATTGGTGGGACCCCACACTGATGTAAAGGTTCTCATTGAAGGGGTCTTGCATTCTGCCCTGCTGGACAGTGGGTCACAAGTGACAATCATCCAATGATCTGTCTATGATCAGTACCTCAAGCACCTACCACTCAAGTCATTCTCTGGTTTGTCTGTATGGGGGATCAGCACCCAGAACTGTCTGTATGAAGGGTACTGCACTATCCAAATTGTGTTAATCATGAAGGGTTTGGAGGACCTGCATACTATAGATGCCATGGCCCTTATATGTCCAGGGACAGGGGACTTGGAAGACTCACCTGTTTTAATTGGGACCAACGCTAATATGTTTGGTAGGCTGGCAACCCTCAGCCAGGAAAGGGCAGGGTGGATCAATTACTATGCTCTGCCATTCAAGCAGCTGTGAAGAAGATCACATTGTCTATGGATCTGCCAGGTTGGCTGACTGAGTCTTTGGATGAGCCTGTAGGCTAGATTCAGAGAGTAGATACCCAAGAGATAATTCTATCACCCAAGTCAGAGTGCAGAGTGGTGGGGATCACTGCTTTCACCCAGCCACCAGAGGGGCCCATCTTCATTATTGATGCCCTGGTGGAGGGACAGCTGCCTGAAAGCTTACTGGTGAAATGAGGGGTCCTGCCTCCCCAGAGACTCCAAATGCCTGGCAAGTAGCTGTTAAAGTAAAGAATGAGTCTGGAAAGCCAGTGATTATCTGAAAGGGACAGGTGCTAGCCCATATCTACAGGGCAGATGGTGTGATTGGAGGGCACCCAGTGGAAGAAACCAAAGAAGAAATAGACCTGGCTGTATTCAACTTTTGGGATTCCCCCCCTCCCTGACAGTTACCAGTAGAGCTTAAGTAGGAAACTGGCTCAGAGGCAGCATGTCTTTTCTCTCTATGAATGGGATGTAAGTTGCGTCAGTGGGGAGGAACACCATATTTGGCTATGGGATGAACATCCCTTCCAGGAGAGATCACGGCATCTGGTGCCCGGAGATATAGAGGATGTACAGAATCACCTGCAGGAGCTCCTGATAGTTGGTATTATTATTAAAAAAAATCCCAGAGTCCATATGCTTCCCCCATTGTAGTGGCCAGAAAGAAGGGGGGGTAGTTATAATGTGCCTAGACTATTGCACCCTGAACAAAAAGACCATCCCAGATTAATATATAGTACCCTGGGTAGAGGATGTGTTAACCAGTCTGTCAGGGAGCAAGTGGTTGTCTGTGCCTAATTTGAAAAGTGTGTACTACCACATTCCCATGGCAGAGCATGACAAAGAGAAGACAGCTTTCATTTGGCCTCTTGGGTTTACCAATTTGAGCGCATGCCCCAAGGGATCTCTGGGGACCCAGCTGCATTTCAGAGGTTAATGGAGAAGTCCATGGGGGACATGAATTTGCTTGAGGTAATTGTGTACTTTGATTACCTTATTGTTTTTGGCAGTACTCTAGAAGAGCATGAACACCTGCTCATGAAGATGCTAGACCGGCTGGAGAAGTTTGGACTGAAAGTATCCATTGAAAAATGCCAGTTCTGCCAGCCTTCAGTGAAATATGTGGGCCACATTGTCTCGGCAGATGGGGTACGAATGGATCCTACTAAGACAGAGGCTCTTACCACTTGACCATGGCCCCATAGCCTCAAAACTCTCCAGCCATTTCTTGGGTTTTGTAGGTATTATTGGAGGTTTGAAAAAGACTATTCAATGGTGGTGCAGCCATTGAATGAACTAATGCAGAGCTACCCTCCCACCAGCCAAAAGAAGAAACCCCATACCCATGGAGTTAACCGACAGAAAGAGTATCTCAAGGTCGCTGAGCCGTTTGGAAGCCGATGGACCCCTGAGTGTGAGACTGTATTTCATGAGATTATTCAGAGACTGTGTGAGGTGCCTTTACTTGCATTTTCTGACTCCCATAAGCCATACATTCTTCACACTGATGCCAGCTTAAATGGACTGGGGGCCATACTTTACAAACAACATCCGGAAGGGCTCTGGCTGGGGTGGCTTTTGCAAGCCGTAGCTTGACTGCCTCTGAGAAGCATTATCTTGTCCACAAGTTGGAGTTTCTGGCACTGAAATGGGCAGTCATGGACAAGTTTCATGATTACCTGTACAGTGTCCCCTTCATGGTGTGGACAGATAAACCCCTGACATATATCAGCACTACTGCTAAGCTGGATGCTGCTAGCCACCAGTAGCTGTCTGCCCGGTTCTTGTATGATTTCATGCTAGAATACCGGAGTGGCAGGAGCAGTATTGATGCTGTTGCCCTATCCTGGCACCCATATGAAGATCCAGCTGTAGGAAATGTGCACCTCTCCAGTGACATAATTAGAGTCTTGTGTTCAAAACTTGGGGTGCAGTCAGAGAGCCCTTCGAGCAACCCTGATAGAGCAGTTGATCAACTGGGTGCATCCCCCAAGGTCCTTCCAGCAGCCTACATGAACTTCACTGGGCTGGGGCTGTCCTCCCTCCTTCACCTCAGTAGGTGGGAACTGCAACAGACCCAGAGAGAGGACCCAGGCCTCAAAGATATTGTCTAGAGAAGGGAATTAATCTAGAGCAAGTACCAGTCTTCCATCCTAATGCTAAAATCATGCTATGAGAGAGAAACAAGTTGGCCTTGAAGGAGGGGTTGTTGGTCAGAAAAGTGCATGACAATGGTGACTCCAGTGTTTTCATCCAGCTAGTTTTGCCATGGAAGTATCAAAAAGTTGGATTGGTCACACTGCATGATGAGATGGGCCATCTTGGGTATGAACAAACTGTTGATCTTGCCCGAGCTAGGTTCTATTGGCCACATCTGAAATAAGATGTGGAAACCCACTGCAAGACATGCTTACAGTGCACCAGACGGAAGACCCTACCCCAATGAACAGCTCCTCTCGTCAATATTCAAACCAGCTGTCCCTTGGAGCTTGTGTGCATGGACTTTTTGTCCCTCGAATGTGACTGGTCAAATAAATCAAGCATTTTGGTCCTTACTGATCACTACACGAGGTATGCCCAAATGTACCTTACCCAAGACCAAAAGGCCAGCACAGTTGTCCAGGTCCTGCAACAATTTGTCACCCATTATGGTATCCCCCAAAGAATATACTCAGATCAAGGCAGAGATTTTGAAAGCCATTTGGTAAAAGAATTGCAAGCAGTGTATGGAATAAAGAAATCAAGGACAACACCATATCACCCCTGTGGGGACCCACAACCAGAACACTTTAACCATACCCTGCTCAACATGTTGGGTACCCTGGACCCCAGGGACAAGCAAAATTGGAGTCAGAAAGTCAGCTACCTTGTCCATGCTTATAACTGCAACAAAAACGATGCCACCCGATAGTCTCCCTTCTATTTGATATTCAGGCAAGAGGCCAAACTACCTGCAGATCTGTGTTTTGGTCTCTTGCCCAATGGCACATTAGAAGAATTGCACCCAGAATACACTAGGAAGTTGAGAGAACAATTGCAAGCCACCTATTGCCAAGCAGCTGAAGCAGCAGCTAAGTCAAGCATCAGTAACAAACAGAGATATGACCAGAGGATGCACCACCAAGTACTTCAAGAGGGAGATCGAGTTCTTGTCTGGAACCTGGGCATCCAAGGGAAACACAAGATTCAAGACCTATTGGCCTCTGATGTTTATGCTGTGGTTGACAAGCTGCCTGAGATACCTGTTTACCGAATCCAGCAAAAGCATGGGAGGGGGATCGTGAAGACAATGCATTGCAATCACTTGCCCCCCATGGGAGAGATTGGGCCAGAGCTTCATCCTGAAAGTGAGACTCCAGTGGCCAGGAGGCCTCAAACCAGAAGCCAAACTGCAGAGAAGCCAAAGTGTTGTTACCTCTATGCCTCTCAAAAGGACCACTTTGAACTTGAATACTGGTCCAACTAAGCTTTCTGAGTGCACTGTCAGAAGAAGAGCTGTCCAGCCTATGCCTCTTGAAAGGGCCACTGCAGACTTGAATACTGGTCCACCTGAACCTTTTGAGGAGCTCCAAGACAGTTCTTCAGAAGAGAGTGACTTTCAAGTTTCAAGTTTATTGATTCGGAAACAACCTTTGAGCTGGAAGCTCGTTTACAAAGTTCCACGTCTAGATAGGACATACCATATGGAAAAATAGCAAAGTCACATCAATCAGCTACAAGGTCACTTGGCAAGGTTCCATACAATAATTTCACTCAGTTACAGACTTTAGAGTTGTTTATACATTCTAGTGTAAAGAGCAGAGACATAATACGCATAGAGTTTAGGCTACTGTATGATCCTAATTAAAGGAGAATGGGAAAGAATAGAAAGGATTATAGAGATGGAAAGAGAAACCCTGTGCCGCTAGAGGAAGGCTTTGTCAGAGCTTAGTTAGAGACATAGCTAAGCAGGATGGGGGGATGGGGAGTCAGTAGTGTGATTAGAGGGGAAGTGTCTAGCGAAAAGTGGGGTGAATTGGAGGGAGAGGGTAGTGGGAGAAGCAGCCTCACAGGCATAGATGGTGAGGCCCTAGACTAAACTTTGAAAAGTTTGTGACTGAATATTTTGTGGCAGAACCAAACCCTGTCAGGCGGCCACAGCAAATGAGCTGTAATCAACTGCTGCCCTCTATAAGCACTGTCCAAAGTCACAGTGCACCTGTTTTAAATCCTAATGCAGTTTCATTTACCCCTGTCAGAAGGGCCAGTAGTCCTGTGCCAGAACCATAGGTTCATAGGATTTGTACAAGTTCAGTAGGTATTACTACCTTTTATGAACTTGCCACCAGAAAGTCAAAGGTGGTATATAAACTTAGCATCACCCATATATAAATCCAATTTGGTTTTAAATGATTCCATAGTGGTACTTAATACTACATTCGCAGGAAGTTTATTCCAAATATTTATCACCCTTTGTGTATACCAGTTGTTCCTTTTTGAAGTGTTGTTGTGAGTGCCTTTTAATTTAAGTGAATGTATTCTAGTATTAACAATTGACACATTTTTAAGTAAACCTATTGTTTCTAGTATTACATCATTTTGTATAGCTTTGTATGTCAGACATAAATTGCCTTGCAATCTTCTATAGTCCATAGAATAAAGACCTACTGTTTTTAATCTAGTTTCATAGTCGAGTTCTTTTAATGCGAATATTTTTTTTTGTAGTTCTACGCTGAACATTTTCTACCAGTTTCTTATTTTTTATTAAATACGGTGCAGCTACTGATGAACAATATTCCAAGTGTGGTCTCACGAGACCAGCGTACAAGGGGATCAAGACATTTTTGTCTCTACTTTTAATGTTTCTTAGAATGCAATTTAATATTCTATTCCCCTTTTTTAACAGTATTAATTGTATGCATATTAAAAGTAAAATCTTTGGAAACAGTTACTCCTAAATATTTTTCATGATCTGTAATCTCTAAATCTGTATTGTTCATTGTGTATGTAAAGCAAGGATTATTTTTGCCTAAATGCATAACATTGCATTTAGATTCGTTAAACAAAAGTTCCTTCCTTTTAGACCAATCAACAAGGTGTGATAGGTTGTTTTGTAGATCCAGAGCAGATTTTGCATCAGTAATTATGCTGCCTAATTTACAATCATCGGCAAATTTTACAAGCCAACATGAATTTGTTAAAGGACTCATGGAAGAAATCAGAATATTAAAAAGAGTTGGTCCCAGCACAGAGCCCTGGGGTACACCACTGGTTACTTGACCCCATGCTGACAGATGACCCTTTATATAAACCTGTCATGTCCGATTGGATAGCCATGCATATATCCAGCTTATATTTGCTGGGTGTATTTTCAACTTCTCAAGTTTAACAATAAGTATTTGATGGGATACAGAATCAAATGCCTTAGTGAAATCTAGAAAAATGATGTCCACTGATAGACCCTTATCTAGTGCTTTACTGACAGGCTCAAGGAAGTGTAAGAGATTTGTTTGACATGATCTGCCTTTTACAAAATCATGCTGGTAAATGTCCACATAATCTATATCTTCCAAATGTTTTGTTATTCTATTTTTTAATATCCTTTCAAGTAGCTTACAAAACACAGCAGTTAAACTTATAGGTCTGTAGTTTTGTTGTAAGCTTTTACTACCGCCTTTATGTAATGGAATAATTATGTATTTGTTCCATATTGGGACAGTGTTTCTCATGCTTAATGATTGATTGAATAATATTATTAAGGGGCCAATCAATAGTTCCTTCAGATTTATTATAAATATTGGAGGAATACCATCAGGGCCGGGTGACCCACTAGTCTTTAATACATTTATCCCTTCCATTACTTCTTGTTCGGATATAGAGATATAGGGAATTTCTATAGTTTTATTAGGTAAGTAATCTATGTGTTTAGGTTTGAATACATTTATAAAATAATTATTCTAATTAGATATGCAATTTCTACTTCATCTGTCAGAATACCATCTGGGGTGTGTAATGGTCCTATAGTGGGACTATTTTGTTTTAATGAGCCAATATAATTAAAAAAAGGATTTTTTGTTGTCTTTTACAGTTCTAGCTAAGTTTTCTTCTAAGCTCCTTTTCTGCTTAATTATCATGCTATTACTTTTATTGGCTGTCTTTTTGTATAGGCTCCAATTAAATGTTGACATATTTTTTCTATATTTCTTATACAGCTTCTGTTTTTTTGCTAAGATTTTCTTTAATTATTATTCCACCACAGAGGAGCTCTTCTTTTCTTGTTATATGTTTTCCTAATTGGAACACAAGAATTAATACAAACTTGAAGTTCATTATCAATTTTATTCCATGTTGCCTTTAAATCACAGCCTATAAGATCGGTATTCCAATTCCAATTTCTTAAATGTTCTTTTATTTTAGGATAATTTGCATTTTTAAAGTTTCTTAATACTGTACAACCAATTGTTTCTGAAAAATATGTAAGGTTCTTAATTATAAGGACCATATTATGATCACTGTTTGCTAATGGATGTGTAATATTTACTTGTGAATTTGCATTTTCAATATTTGAAAGAACTAGATCCAATATGTTTTTCTCTCTAGTGGAAAATGTAACTAACTGCTCTATGTTATTTATAGTCATAAGATCTAAAAAAGAGAAATCAAGGGCAGAGCTACCCTTACAGTTATTTACTTCAATTTATATTAGGGAGATTAAAGTCACCCATAAGTATACAATCTTTGTCAGCTAGGTTGTCTTCGATATTAGTCATGAAAAGATAATTTTCTTCTTTATTCAAATTTGGAGCTCTATATCCTAGTCCTATGGTAATGGTATGATCCAATGTAAGTTTAATTTTAATCCAAATTAGTTCACTTGTATTATCATTATGAAAATCGTTTGTTGCCAAATAGCTATTAAATGTATTTTTTACATACAGTACCATTCCTCCTCCTCTAGAATTCAAGCAATTTTTTTTCAAATTTTGTATAATCTGATATTTCAGCAGCCCAATCATCATTTTTAAACCAAGATTCAGTCACCCCACATATATCGATATTGTTAGATTCCAAAAAATATGATAGTATGTCTATCTTATTCAAAAGACTTCTTGCATTTAAAAGTAAAATATTTAATTTATTTTCCAAATGTTGTTTACAATTTAGAAAATTAGTACTGTTAACTGGCATAGAGCTGGTACAATTAGTAGTTGATACATTTCCCACAATTTTTTTGTTTAATTCCAGTCTATCATTTAGAGAATCCATGTTAGTGGAACTCTCCCCCATGATTTAGTTTAAAGTATTTTGAATGTATGTCAGTATATGTTTACCTAACAGAGCATTTCCCCTCTTGCTTGAATGAAGCCCATCCCATGAAAATAGTTCTTCTTTTAGAAAGAAATCGTCCCAGTGAGTTATACATCCTATCTCTTGTTTTAGGCACCATCTTCTCAACCAATTATTTAATGCCATAATTTTATTTAAATTAAACTCAGAAGCTTTGGGAATTGGTTGTATTTCAGAGAAGGTGAATTTGCAATTTAATTCAGTCAGTTTATTAGTTATTGCAACAATGTCTTGTTTGATTTTAATTAGAGGTTCTCTTAAGACATTGTTTGCCCCAGCATGTATAATAACTGAAGGATTTTCAGATTTTGACAGGATATTATGAAGCATTAATGTAATATCACCTATGTTTGCTCCACTGAAGGAGGATAATTTTCTAGATGCCCTATCAGGGTTGCATATTAGCCTATCTAAGTTTTTAACTATAGAATCACCTAAAACAAACAGTGGTTTAAAAATTGTTTCATGCTCAAAGTCCATCAGATTAGGTTCACATGGTGAATGAGGCAATGAAATATTTGTGGGTGTAGCTGGCTTAGCATTACTACTTTGTGAGCTGAGTGGTGTACAGGAGATGGTTTCAACAATATGTTGATTGATACAGCCTCATTTTCATCAATAGTTCTTAATAAAGTGAACTGATTTGATAAGGGCATGTCAAAGACATTGGCTCAATGCCCCTTTTTTTGCTGCGCTAGAACATTTTACTGTTGACCAGTCACCCTCTTTATTATTAAATTAGTTTTCTCTAGGTCTTTTTTTGTTATTATTCAAGGTCTCCGTCCGTGATTTTAAATCTATAATTAATTCTTGAGTAGTATATGATTCTAATGTGGAGTCACTAACTTGAAAACTAATTAGATCAGTATGCCCTGGGCTCAATGTTTCACAGTTAGGAACTATCTAGGATTGCCCCTCTGTATGTGTATTAGACTGAAATCTATTGGCCATGTTTTTTTGGCTGGCTTCTAATATCTGCAATCTCTCCCCAAATGTACTTATTTCATATTGCATTTCTTCATTTATAGTGCATTTAATATATTTATAACTTGTTTTATTATTCAGTACGTCAGCAGAAAAGGAATATATGTTACAAGAAGGGCATTTCATGCCTATGTCTCCATTTTTGGTAGTTATAAACTCAGCCATATTGGAAAGGAAATATCTAGGAATTACGAACACAAAATGTTATATTTTAATAACAACTATATAATACATACAATGTTAAATGATTATGGAATCCAGAATACCTTTAGGCATAATATGCCCTAGAAAAGTTGTTCCCCTTCATTCCTTAGCACCTGAAAGAAAGCTTTAACCTTAAAATTCTTATTTTAAACTCGTACCTCGCTACCACGCCGAACACGCATAACATGCGCTAGACGCGTGTGTGTTTGTGCACGTCTTCATGCACTCTGACAGCGCTCATCCTGCCCGTACTCACCCTGCTTGTAGCGGGGCTTGTTTAAAACTCTCAGCTGACCCGGAAGTGCAAAAAGGGTCAATCTGCGCCTTCGCTGAAACCAGCAATAAAAGTGATATTTTAAAAGCCCCAAATTGTAGTTTGCTACTAAAGTAGCTTAAGAAACACTAACACAAGCTGGAAATAGTGCTCAAATTAAGTTTTTTTCCTTCCCCGCTTGAGTTGTAGTCCCCCAAATATATAGAGGACTACCAACCCACTCTTCCTGCTTCCTATAGCAGGGCTCCTGAGCACTCCAATCGAGTGCAAAAATAAATTTAATTTCTAGCACTGTAGTTAAACGGTACAATATATTTCATTTAAACTAGTGGAGCAAATAGTAAAATGCCGCTGTGCTCACTCAGCATTTCAGCACAAGGAGTAAAACCATGCACGCTCGCAGTGGGGCTTGATTAAAACTCTCAGCTGACCCGGAAGTGCAAAAGGGGTCAATCTGTGCCTTCGCTGAAACCAGCAATAAAAGTAATATTTTAAAAGCCCCAAATTGTAGTTTGCTACTAAAGTAGCTTAAGAAACACTAACACAAGCTGGAAATAGTGCTCACATTAAGTTTTTTTCCAGTAATGAACATTGAAATGGATGATGCTAATGACCTGGCACCAAGTACCCTGTAGTTGATAAGTTTGTAGTTAAAGAGCCTGGGGTTACTGAGCCTGTCCCTCCTGACTCTGTACCTGTAGCAGAGGTTGTTGCTCCAGTTTCATTACCCCGTAGGTCTGAGAGGCAACATAAGCCAGTAATTAAACTAATGTATGATACCTTAAGTGTTTCCTCTGATAACCCCCTGTACATTGCTCATAAACATATTAACTCTAGAGTTCAGATTTTCCCTCTTATGCCCAGGTACTGTTCTGAATAAAGATTGGATGTTGGGAAATGTGAGGTTGTAGTACCAGGGTGATTTGTTAATAGTACTTGATGTCTAGTTAGCCAATGCTATGCTAATGTACTTTTGAATGTATGACTGCTGATTATACCCTATGTTAGATAGGAATAAGGTGTATAGTTAATTATGTGTTATCATGCTTTACTGGTTGTTGGGGTATTGGCTTGTCGGGGCACCATGAATTTCAGCAAGGGGAGAGTGCAAGCCCCCCAAATGGGCTTACCTTGTATGGCTATGGCCCCCCGCTCCCTTGGCAGTGCCCCATCAATGGCTCTGGGTGGGCTCTGGACCCAGTGGTCCTGTAATTTCCTCTGTGGCTATAAGTTGCTTGACTCTATGTCTCAATCCCCCACATAGATGAGTGCTGAGCTCCATCAATGTATTTGCATTTCCTGGTGCTGGGGAGGTTTGTTTTGGGGTACTAGAGGTGACATGAGCACCATACAAAAATTTAAATAAAAGATATGGGGGCCTGGGCTCCACTGAGCATGCATGATTGTCCGGAGGCAAATTTAAAGGTGCTGCCTGCTCTCTTTGTGGAGTGGGCATTTCAGTCATGATTAAGTGGTATTTCGGGCTCCTGAGAGGACATGGGAGTCAGGGACCAAGTGAAATAGTATCCAGAAAGTATCTGATTTTAGTGGAAATGGTTTTCATCTTTTTTAAGGGTTCATGTAGTTATATTTAAGGACTGCATTGTTTTAAGATTAATGTACTCTGAGATGGTAGCCCCCACAGGACTACAAAACACAGGGGGCTGCTGGGTAAAGGTTTTAAGGCATTTAATTTACCTGGGACTGCAACTTCCAATCAGAAGAGGGCAGGAGAAAGACTATAGATAGGACTGGCAGCATACCAAAAGAGGAGATCACCCAAAGGGGGAATACAGTACAGCTGATGAGGGCTTCACTGCCCCATAGCTGCACTCAGGCATTACACTGGGAACCTTTATGAGAATGCCTTACAGTTCCACAAGGTACCTCTATGGGAATGTCTTATAGTCTCACAGGGTTCCTCTATGAGACTGCCTTATTGTTACTCGAGGTACCTCTATGAGAATGCCTTATAGTTGCACTAGGTACCTCTATGCGAACGCCTTATGGTCTCACCTGGTACCGCAATGAGAACATCTTATAGTTACTCCAGATACCTTCATGAAAATGCCTTATAGTTGCACCAGGTACCTCTATTAGAATGCCTTATAGTTTCACCAGGTTCCTCTATGAGAACACCTCATAGTTGCACCAGATGCCTCTATGAGAATGCCTTATAGTTGAACCAGGTACCTCTATAAGAACACCATATAGTGTCACTGGGTACCTCTATAAGAATGCATTGTAGTTCCTCCAGGTACCTCTATGAGAACACCTTACAATTGCACTAGGCATCATTCTGAGAACACCTGATAGTTGCACCAGGTCCTTCAATGAGAATGCCTTATAGTTGTACCTGGTACCTCTATGAGAATGCCTTATAGTTGCACTAGGTACCTGAGAACGCCTTATAGTTGCACCAGGTTCCTCTATGAGAATGCCTTATAGTTGCACCAGGTATTTCTATTAGAACGTTTTATAGTTGCACAGAATACTTCTATGAGAATGCCTTATAGTTACACAGAATACCTCTATGAGAACACCTTATGGTTGCTCCAGGTACCATATGAGAATGCTTTATAGTTGTGTCAGGTACCTCTATGAAAATGCCTTACAGTTACTCATACCTCTATGACAATGCCTTATGGTTGCACCGGATACCTTTATGAGAATGCCTTATAGTTGCACCAGATACATCTATGAGGACACCTTATAGATGCACCAGGTACCTCTTTGAGAATGCCTTATGGCTGCACCAGGTACCTTTATGAGGACACCTTGTAGTTGCACTGGATACCTGTATGAGACCACCCTACAGTTGCACCAGATAATTCTATGAGAATGCCTTATAGTCTCACTGGGTACCTCTATGAGAACACCCTTTTGTTGCACCAGGTACCTCTATGAGAATGCCTTACAGTTGCACCGGGTACCTATATAAGAACATTTTGTAGTTACTCCAGGTACCTCAATGAGAACGCCTAATAGTCTCACCGGGTACCTCTATGAGAGCACCCTTTTGTTGCACCAGGTACCTCTATGAGAATGCCTTATTGTTGCACCGGGTACCTCCATGAGAATGCCTTATAGTTCCACCAGGTACCTCTATGAGAACTCCTTATAGTCTCACACAGTACCTCCATAAGAATGCCTTATTGTTACTTGACATACCTCTATGAAAATGCCTTATAGTTACTTCAGGTACCTCTATGAGAATGCCTTATAGTTACTCCAGGTAGCTCAATGAGAATGCCTTATTGTTGCACCAGGTACCTCAATGAGATTGACATAACTTATAACGTTTCAACTTTGGAAGAATATATTGAGAGAGGTCTTGCACTGAGGGGATTACATATCCAAATCTCTCCCTCAAGTGACATAGATGAGTTTCCATTTAAAGAGGACTGGATACGAGCAACTGGTGTGTGTTTTAAAATTTTCCTAGAGCTTTTGATTAAATTTGCTAAAATCAAGTACGATACTTTGATTAAAGAACTGCAGGAGGCTAAACTGACCATAGCCACCTTCAGCAATAACCTTGAATTCGAAGAGTTGGACTCTAAACTAAGAAACAAAATTAAGAAGTACAAACTTGATATAATTGAAAAGAAGACAAACAAATTGCTCAGGGATTAGACTGACTACGAAAAGGGCAACATAGTTGAATGGGCCAGAAAACATTCCATCAGTAGGGGACACTCCAGAGTTTGTTTTCAGTCTAACAGAAGGAATAAAAATCGCGCTGGTGGAAAGAAAAATAATACCGAACAAAGTGGGGCTAAAAGGAGACCTTTTTTAGACAAGAACCGAGGTGCTGCAGCAGAAATTCCAATGCAAGAGTTAAAAAGACAAGGAGAGGCAGGAGGGGTAGCTGAAGAGCCCTCAAGGATAGAAAGAGCATTGAGGACCCAGAACAAGGACATAAATTACAGGTTGTGAATCTTTTTTTTTTTTTGTTATTTAGTATGCTTTTTCCCCCTGCCACCTGCTGCCCCTGCTCGGAACCTCTGCCCGGTCCTGGACCTCGGGCTTCCACCTCCAAATCGGCCACGACCCTCCAATACCCCTGGCTTACCCCACAGGGCAGGGTTGTGGCACAAGCCCCCTAACAGTGCTGCAAGCGATGGGCTAGGTCGGAGGGCCGGCCTGGAGGCTATTTGATGCCAAGGTGGGCTTCATCTAAGGCGGCAGGCAGCTGAAGATTTTTCTTTGTTTTTCTTGGGGGCAAGGGCGTACAATGATGTCCGGCATCCATCCCACCCCCCTGAATGCTCTGGAGCTGGTTGCTGTGGTAACCTCAGCCTCTGCCAGGGGTCCATCACACACCGGTCGCACTCCCTCCTCCCCAAAGAAGGAGAGCAGTCCGCAGGACACTCCATCCTTCTCCTCCCCTGGCTGGCCCTCCAATGTCCTGGGTCCATTCCCGAGCCCGGGTTGCCGGCATCGCAAGCGGAAATCCAAACGCTGCGCCAACCGGCCGAGCTAGGTTGTGAATCTTTCTAGCTACTCTCTTACAAATATTGAAATTACAATGCTACAAAAGGGATTGAATGTCGTGCCTACTCCTTTTATCAATGACTTTAACATTTTTGTGGACTTGCATAAATTATTCTGCAAAATAAAATTAAGAACCTTCTTTTCTCAACAACAGAACGCTACAACCATGGGGGTACTTTACCGGAGATATCTGGGGACTCTGAGGACTTGGACTTATTGATATCGATTTTGCAAGGTGATGCTACGTTAGCAACAAGTACTGAGAATACTGAATATTATGAGACTATAGATTTAGGGCCAGAAAATGTTAATTTAAATTTACAAATGTTTGAAAAAACTTTTCTACAGACCAGGTGGAGAACAACCTTCTGACCTCCCAGTCTCAACTTACAGGTAACTTAACATCTAATGTGAATATTGATTTGAGGTCACAAAATGTTAATTTAAACTCAGAGAGGGTTGACAATGTATTTGCTCCAAATCAGGTTGAGTGACCTTTTGACCTCCCAGCCTCTGCCCACAGGTAACTCTGTATTAAATGCTAGTCACCATACTTCCAGCCTTAGAAAGGGAAGATTTACTGGTGTTTCTACCTTTTGCCCAAACGTATATAACCCCTGCCATACAGGTATTTGAAAAAACTGTTTGTAAACAAGTTAAGCAAGTTCTAGAAAAACACACAGCCCCTAACTATTTCAGTCAGACTAGAAATGAAAGAACTGTACTAGAAAGCTTCTCTGCAAATATGTCTGTTGTAATTAAACCGGCAGACAAAGGGGGAATATTATGGCGCTGGATTCTGAACATTACTGGGATATTGTTTATAAACTTCTGAATGACAGGAATTATTGCAAGCTTCAAACAGACGATACTTTAAAGTTCAAAAAGGAGCTTTTTCGCTTTTTAAAAAATGCAGCAGACAAAGGCCTTATTACTGAGAAAGAGTATGACTTTATCTGGCAAGACAACCCTACTACTCCCAGCTTTTATATATTACCACAAATCCACAAAAGTCTAATAGACCCATCAGGCAGACTCATTGTGTCAGGCTGTAATTCCATCACTCACAATTTGGGTAAATTTATTAACTTTTTCTTACAATTCAAGGTTTCAGCACTCCCATCCTATATTAAAGATAGTAAAGACTTACTGAATATTGTAAATTATATTGAGTGGAACAACAGCTTCAAATGGATTGGGATTGATGTTGAATCTCTTTATACATACATCAATTCAACATCACCAGGGTGCGGAAGCTGTACAATTTTGGATGGAGGACTTGTCAATAACAGATAAGATCCCACATGACTTTATCATTGAGGCAATAGAATCTTTACTTCCACACAACTACTTTGAATTTTGGGGTGATTTTTATTTACAAAAGTGTGGCACAGCTATGGACGCCACTATGGCACCCAGCTATTCTAATTTATTTCTGGGACTCTGGGAAAGAAATGCGGTATTCGCTGACACTAACCCCTATCTTAAAAATATTGTACACTGGCATCATTTTATTGATGATGTGTTGTGTACATGGGAAGGGAGCGATGAAAGTATTTCTGACTTTATGAAGTGGCTGAACAACAATGGATATAATCTGAGGTTTACCTCCAACATTGATCCAACTCAAATCACATTTTTAGATCTTTCTCTTACGGTTGAACACAACAAAATTGAAACATCCTACTTTAGAAAAACTACAGCTACTAATTCGCTATTGCTTGCCAGTGGTGCTCACCCTCATAGCCTCAATAATTCAATACCCTATGGGCAAATTTTAAGACTTAGAAGAAATTGTAGCTCAGACACAGAGTTTAATAAACAAACTGAAGCGCTTATACAAAGATTTAGGAAAGAGGCTATAGTAGGGATCTATTACTATGTACTAAGGAGAAAGTATTAGAGATGAACAAAGATAATCTACTTAAAGATGCTGACAGCAACACATGTGCACAGAGTATACAACCATGCACCAGAGTTCAGCCATATTGCAGGACAAATTGGTAACATCCTACATAGAAACTGACTCATTCTTTTAGGAGACAGTGAAGTAGGTATGTCTGTAGGTGACAGACCTAGGAAACCTTTTAGTCATGATAATAATTTGAGAGACAACTTGGTTCACAGTAGAACACAGAAACCTACCAGAAGCAATACTACATGGTTACCAAAATGTCTCAATGGTTATTATAAATGTAACCAGTGTAACATCTGTAAATATGGCATGCCAACTAAGGGCCAGATATTCAAAACTTTGCGCCGGGCAAAAACCATTTGCGCAGGTTTAGCGCGGGTCTGCTATATTCAAAAGGCCAAATAGCGTGGGCAAACTGCATTAGCACCCGGCAAAATCATAATGTATGCAAGGGGGAAAACTGACATGAATACAGGCACAATGCTATATTCAGCGATTAGCACCATGCAAAGTGGTTTTGTGTGACTTAGCGTGACACTTAGCATGGTGCACATTACCACCCAGGAAAAGCTTGTCTCAACCCTAGGCAATCAGCTTTGCGCGACACTATGGCTTTGTGCGGTGTTTGCGTGGGTTTTGCGTGACCCTAACAAATAAATATGACACATAGAGGAAGCGTGCTTCCAACTGATGGCATCACAATGACGTCATCATCTGCCACCAGTCCCAGCCATGCCAGGCAGTAAGTGGTGACCCTGCCACCAGTGGACAGCATGGCAGTGTGGCCATACAGCACACACCTGTGGGCCACACTTATGTGGACACCAACAGATGCCAGCACACACATGCAGCACTGTGGGCATGGAGGATGTTGAGGGGAGAGTGTATGGGTGGCCAGACTGTGCCACAGACCAGATGTGGCCACAAGGCTGGGACACTTCCTGCAGTACACATGGGCCAGTATTGGGCATACCCCAATACCAGTGTGCCTTTCTTATGATATATGCCCCCCTGGCCACATACCGCACAGTTGTACAACTGCCACAACACACAAAGCCGGACATGTATATGTCACTGTGAGCATCCCATGCCAGAGGTGCAGCATCTGTGGGTCACACAACAGTGTAACAGTAATGTCCACTGTCAGTAAACACCTGCAGGTTGGGCCTTTCACTGTATATAGTGCAGTCATCATCACTGCCCTACACACCATAGGTATTGCTGTGTCCACACACTGCTGGCCCCCTTGCTAGTGTAGTGTCTGCTGTGCACTGTAGCATGACCTACAGTGTGACAGTTGCATGCAGCACCACCACCATCTGTGCCTATGCTGTGTTGTCCCAGTACAGCTGCAGGTAGCAGAACATGTGGAAGTAGTGTTCAAAACTGCATATTCCCCAAGCTGTTTGCGTAGTGCTAACACGTTTGCACGGGTTTAGCGCAGGGCTAAACCGTTAGCCCGGCGCAAACATCATGCAAATCAGGGCATAATGAGATGCTAATCTGGATGTTTGCCCATAGACTATGTAAGTAGGCTCATTTGCATGTCACTTTTGAATATGGCAAAGTTTAGTGTCGGGCAAACGTGTTTGCACCAGGCTAACGGTTTAGCCCTGTGCTAAACCCACGCAAACATGTTAGCACTGCGTAAACAGTACTGGGAATATTTTACAGTTTTGAACACTACTTCTACATGTGCTGCTGCCTGCAGCTGTACTGGGTCCACGCATTTGCTGGCACACACACATTGGCCACATAGTTCACTTCTATCTACCTTCACATTGCTGTGCCATATTCAGAGCTGTCTTATTCCAGGGCTAAGTTTGCCCTGCACTCCCAGCCCAGTTTGCCCGGCCTCATTTCCATGCTATATTCAGAAGCTGTTTGCCCCGGGCTATTCCTTTTGAATATGGCTTGCTTTGTGCTCCAGGCTAAGTTTGCCCACCGGGCAGTGCTAATTTAGCCCCGGGACAAAGTTTTAATATCTGGCCCTAGGTGTTTAATACATTCTAGGTTTAAGAATATCAAGATTGAGATCAGGGAACATATTACCTGTGATACACCTTATGTGGTGTATGCACTATGGTGCACCTGCAAGCTGGTGTATGTAAGCAAAACAGTCAGACCTCTAAAGCAGAGGATACAAGAGCATGCCCGCTCCATTGTAAGTGATAAACAGGACACTCTTGTTCGGGTACATTTTACCCATGTGCATGGGTCTAACCCTGATGATCTTAGATTTTTAGGGCTGGAACATGACCACCACTTAAAAATGGTGGTGACAGACCTAACCTATTGTTACAGAGAGAGAGAGAGAGAGAGAGAGAGAGAGAGCAAGTGGATCTATAGCCTGCAAAGTGTCAAGCCCATTGGACTAAATAATAAATGGGACCTTAAACCCTTCTTAAGAAGACCATGAATTGTAATAATCTGAGTTAAGAATTTCAGCAATGTTGGTGCTGTTGTAAATGTTAATATTATAGATTGTAACTATTATTTGGATTCTTATTGCTTTCTCAATATCTCTCTCTCTTTTCTGCACCCTCTTTTAGGGTTTTCTCCATTTCATCTGGCTGTCCTCCAGCTTTAAGGTCTTCAGTTACATAGAGGTTTTGTAACAAAGTTGCCTTGGAGTTACTAACTGGAATGTTGCCATGCCTAGCTGGAGGTTTGGTCTTTTTTCTCTATGAACTCCAACAGAGTTATTTATTTGACAGTGTTTTACTATGGTTGGTAATAGCGCTTACTACAGCAGCTCCACCTAGTGTCAGATGTGGAGAAATTCCTTTTCTTTTAAATGAATTGATTTTTTAATTGTACCATGTGCTTGTAATCAAATTGATTGGACCCAGTATATAGGGTCATCACTAGAAGGTTATTTCTCACCCCCTGATGAAGACTCATTCTGAGTCGCAGTGCTGGGGCAAGTAAGCTTCTGTTTCTGTGGACCTTTGGTCTGACTCTGTCTAATAAAATATGTTTTGGTTTATATTCTGAGCCTGGACCTGGACTTTTCCACAAAGGTATTTGAGAGCTGGTGAAAACCCCTTTTGACTGTACTTTGTGGGCTGGCAACCCTTTTCAATAGCACCGCCCGTATTCGCTGATCGCAGCACTACCTCTTTTGCTTTGTTTACCTCAATGAGAACACCTTATAGTTGCACCAGGTACCACTATGAAAACACCTTATAGTTGCAACAGATACCTCTACAAGAACACTTTACAGTTGCTCCAGGTACCATATGAGAACAGTACTAATATATATATATATATATATATATCATGCTGACAGAACCGCGCATAGAATACCGCATGGAACATATAGCGGGGTGAAGTAGCACAACAGGGTACAAAAGCACAAAAGGCACATACGTTGCATGCAGTTTTGTACCCTGTCACACATGGGTGGGGAGGAGGAGTGACGCAGAGGTCAAGACCTCTGTTGGGGAAGTGGTCTGCTGAACTGCCACAATGGCTCAGTGGTATGAGCCGCATCAATACAGGGTCACTATGTGTCTGTGGACCAGGGCTTGATTCCCTTTCCCAGACTTTTGTGAAACCATGTTGTGTGGTTTCTTTCTTTTCTCCCCCACCTGTGTTTCTCCCTGTTCCTGTGTTGAACACCCTGCCACTGGAGTTAATTATATTACTGGGGGGAGTTTGGGGGCAGAGCAACCCCTGCATAAAACAAAGAAGCCACTAGTTTCTTTAGCTGAAATGTATTTTGGCTATTTGCCTCAGTGGCAGCAATGTATCCCTGTATTTGCAGCAAGGTACATTGCTGTGCTGCTATGTCTTACGATATGATGACCCCGTGCCTATGAGAATGCCTTTTAGTTGCACCAGGTACCTCTATGAAAACCCCTTATAGTTGCACCGGATACCTTTATGAGGACACCTTATACTTACTCCAGGTACCTCTATGAGAATGCCTTATAGTTACTCCAGGTACCTCTCCGAGAATGCCTTATGGATACACCAGGTACCTCTTTGAGAATGCCTTATAGTTGCATCAGATACCTCTATGAGAATGCCTTAAAGTTGTACCAGATACCTCTATGAGAACACTTTATAGTTGCACCAGGTACATCTATGAGAATGCCTTACAGTTGCACCAGATACCTCTATGAGAACATCTTTTAGTTGCACTGGATAACTCTATGAGAGCACCTTACAGCTGCACCAGATACCTTTATGAGAACACTTTATAGTTTCACTAGATATCTCTATGAGAACACCTTATAGTTGCACCAGTTAACTTTATGAGAAAACCTTATAGTTGCACCAGATATATCTATGAGAGCACCTTATAGTTGAACCAGGTACCTCTATGAGAACACCTTATAGTTGCATCAGGTACCTCTATGAGAATGCTTTAGAGTTGCACCAGGTACCTCTATGAGAACGCTTTATGGTTGTAACAGGCACCTCTATAAGTATACCTTACACTCTCATCAGGTACCTCTATGAGAACACCTTACAGCTACTCAAGGTACCTCTATGAGAACACTTTAATGTTGCACCAGGTACCTCTAAGAGAATGCTTTATAGCTGCACCAGGTACCTCTATGAAAATGCCTTATAGCTGCACCAGGTACCTCTATGAGAATGTCTTTTAGTTGCACTACATACCTCTATGAGAACAACATGTAGTCTTACTGGGTACCTATATGAGAATGTATTATAGTTCCTCCACGTACCTCTATGAGAACACCTTACAGTTGCACTAGGCATCTTTCTGAGAACACCTGATAGTTGCACCAGGTCCCTCAATGAGAACGCCTTATAGTTGTATCTGGTACCTCTATGAGAATGCTTTGTTGCACTAGGTACCTGAGAACACCTTATAGTTGCACCAGGTCCCTCTATGAGAATGCCTTATAGTTGCACCAGGTATTTCTATTAGAATGTTTTATAGTTGCACAGAATACCTCTATGAGAATGCCTTATAGTTACACAGGATACCTCTATGAGAACACCTTATGGTTGCTCCAGGTACCATATGAGAATGCTTTATAGTTGCATCAAGTACCTCTATGAAAATGCCTTACAGTTACTCGTACCTCTATGACAATGCCTTATGGTTGCACCGGATACCTTTATGAGAACACCTTACAGTTGCACCAGATACATCTATGAGGACACCTTATAGATGCACCAGGTACCTCTTTGAGAATGCCTTATGGCTGCACCAGGTACCTCTATGAGGACACCTTGTAGTTGCACTGGATACCTGTATGAGAACGCCTTATAGTTGTACCGGGTACCTCTATGAGAACACCTTATAGATGCACTGGATAATTCTATGAGAACACCTTATCATTGCACCAGGTACCTCTATGATATCACCTTATAGTTGCACCAGATAACTCTATGAGAACACCTTATAGTTGCACCAGGTTGCTTATAGTTAGAGCAGGAACCTTTATGAGAATATCTTATAGCTGCACCGGATACTGCTATGAGAACACCTTATAGTTGCACTGGATAACTCTATGAGAACGTGTTATAGTTGGACTGAATACCGCTATGAGAACGCCTTATAGTTTCACCAGATACCTCTTTGACAATGCCTTATAGTTGCACCGGATACCTCTATGAGAACACCTTACAGTTGCACTGATTACATCTACGAGAACACCATATAGTGACTGGTGAGATCTTGCTCAGGATGGAAATCCATCTTAGCTGAAATGTTGTTGCATCACAGTTCAACGGTCATGAAATGAATGCGGTTACACCACACTGTCGTACAACAAGATTTTAACTAATTTTGAAAGGGCACGAGCTGCGCTGTTCAATGGAACAGCTGTGGCAACAGAAACGGCAGGATCAACCAGATAGTAAGTGCTACAGCAACATTGATGAGCACACGACTTCAGCAGGATCAAGCGTATAATTACAAACCCTGGATCAAACAGATATATTAAGCTATCAGTAAAAAATTCTCGCACAGGACCAGCCAGATATTTAAAAAAACTCACATGAAGGAAAGCGATTTCCTTAAGTCAGTCATTTTGCTTAGCGAGAGATACCACCATCATGTTGTTTTTGAAAAAACCCTGCCCACAAGAAACTTTCAACTTATAGCAGCCCACACTAAATATGTAGCGACATCTGGACACTAGCAACCACACCATTGACCCTATCAACCAACGTAG
Source organism: Neoceratodus forsteri (assembly GCA_016271365.2). Lineage (NCBI taxonomy): Eukaryota > Metazoa > Chordata > Ceratodontiformes > Ceratodontidae > Neoceratodus > Neoceratodus forsteri. Next base: position 497,646,583 of record JADMNL010000022.1, read on the forward strand.
AAAACCAGAATAAACAAGGCAGAAAAAAATACTTTCCTGTTATAAAAATCATTTACAGGCACCATACACTGTACAAAATTGTGGATGGGCAACTCTATGCTGAACAAGTGTGTTCTCCATCTCAGGGTTCTTATTCCCATGGACCTCTTGAGTTTCACTATTGAAGTCACCGGGAATCAGAACTCCTCGGTGTCACAACACACTGGTCATGCATAGTTGCCCATCCACTATTCTCTACATAGTTGCACCGGTACCTCTATGGGAATACCTTGTAGTTGCACCAGGTACCTCAATGAGAATGGCTTATTGTGACTCCAGGTACCTCTACCAGAATGCCTTATGGATGCACCAGATACCTCTTTGAAAATGTCTTATACTTGCACCAGGCACCTCTACCGGAATGCCTTATAGTTGCACCAGATACCACTATGAGAGCACCTTATAGTTGCATTGGATACTTCTATGAAAATAACATATAGATGCTCTGGATACCTCTATGAGAAAGCCTTATAGTTGCACAGGATACCGCTATGAGAATGCCTTATTGATGCACCAGATACCTCTATGAGAATGCCTTATAGTTGCACCAGAAACCTCTGTAAGAAACTCTTATAGTTGCACCGGATAGCTCTATGAGAACGCCTTATAGTTGCACCGGATATCTGCATGGGAATGCCTTATAGCTGCACTGGATACCTCTATGAGAATAACTTGTAGTTGCACCAGAAACCTCTGTGAGAATGCCTTGTAGTTGCACCGGATATCTCTATGGGAACGACTTGTAGTTGGATCAGATACCTCAATGAGAACAGCTTATATTTGCACCAGGTACATATGAGAACACCTTATAGTCTCACCAGGTACTTCTACAGGAACACCTTATTCTTACCCGAGGTACCTGCATGAGAATGCCTTATAGTTGCACCAGGTACCTCTATGAGAACTCCTTCTAGATGCACCAGATACCTCTATGATAACGCCTTTTAGTTTTTCCAGGTACCTCTTCAAGAATGCCTTATGGATGCACCAGGTACTTCTCTGAGAATGCCTGATTGTTGCACCAGATACCTCTATGAGAGCACCTTATAGTTACACCAGGACATCTATGACAACACCTTAAAGTTGCACCGGATACCTCTATGACAACACCTTATAATTGCACTGGATACCACTATGAGAATACCGTGTATTTGCACCAGGTCCCTCTATGAGAACAGCTTATATTTGCACCAAATACCTCTATGTGAACACCTTATTGTTGCACCAGGTACCTCTATGAGAACACCTTATAGTTTCACCAGATACCTCTATGAGAACACCTTATAATTGCACCAGGTACTTCTGTGAGAACATCTTATAGTTGGACTGGATACATCGATGAGAACACCTTATAGTGTATGATAAGGACATGTTCAGGGTGAAGATCCATCGTAGCTGAAATGCTGTTGTACCACAGTTCAAAGGTCATGGAGCATGTTTACACCACACTGTGGTACAACAAGGTTTTAGGTAATTTTGAAGGGCACAGGCTGTGCTGTTCAATGTAACAGCTGCGGCAACAGATACGGCAAGATCAACCAGATAGTCAGTGCGACAGCAATGTCGACTAGCACACAACTACAGCAGGATCAATCAGATAATTAAAAACATAGGCTCATCCGATATTTTAAGCTAAAAGTAAAAACTAGTCCCACAGGATCAAGCAGATATTTAAAAATAACTTGCATGAAGGAAAACGATTCCCATGACTCAGTCATCTCGCTTAGCAAGAGATACCATCATGTTGTTGTTTTTTTAAATCCCACTCAGAAGAAACTTTCAGCCAATATCAGCCCACACTATATATGTAGCAACATCTGGACCCCAGCAACTACATCACTGTCCCTAGCAACCAACATAGAAAACCAGAAAAAAGTTGCAGAAAAAAATACTTTCCTGTTCTAAAAAACATTTACTGGCACCATACACTGTGAAAAATAGTAGATGGACAACTCTATGCCCAACAAGCGTGTTGTACCACCTTGGGGTTCTGATTCCCAGGGACACCTCGAGCTTCGCTATCGAGGTCACTGGGAATTAGAACTCCTTGGTGGCACAACATGCTGGTTATGCATAGTTTACCATCCACTATTCTCTATATAGTTGCACCGGTATCGGGTAGACAAAGTGATTAAGAGGTAGAGCTGCTGACTCTGACGGCAAGGGTACTGGGTTTGAGCACAGCTTAGGGACAGAGTGTAGAAAGTTTTTAAGAGGTGAGAATGGTGCAGAAATGGACACAAGTCCCTTTACACGAGAAAGGGTCCTGAAGGAACTGGAAGTAATAAGAGCTGATAAAGCAATGGGGCCAGATGGGGTGCACCCCAGGGTCCTTAAAGAACTAAGAGAGGTGGTGGCTGAACCTCTGGCTATCCTGTTCAGCCAATCACTGGAAACAGGGGAGGTACCCAAAGACTGGAGGACAGCAGATGTAGTCCCCTTATACAAAAGTGGGAACAAAGAGGAAGCAGGGAACTACAGACCAGTCAGCCTCACCTCGGTAGTGGGAAAGATCATGGAAGCACTACTGAAGGAGAGATTGTGGAACATCTGGTTGTCAATGGACTACAGGACCCAAGGCAGCATGGTTTCACCAGGGGGAGGTCATGTCAGACCAACCTCATTGAATTTTTGACTGGGTGACTAGGGAGGTGGATCAGGGGAGGGCAGTGGACATGGCCTATCTGGACTTCAGCAAGGCCTTTGACACTGTGCCACATAGAAGACTATTACACAAACTGGGGAATATGGGTGTGGGCAGGACAGTAGTGTGGTGGGTAGGTAACTGGCTGGGTGGCAGGACACAGAGGGTGGTGGTAAATGGCTGTCACTCCACAGAGGGAAGAGTGACCAGTGGGGTACCACAAGGATCAGTGCTGGGACCGGTCCTATTCAACATCTTCATCAGTGACATTGCGCAGGACCTAGAAGGCAGAATTTCACTGTTCGCTGATGACACAAAGCTCTGTAACAGAGTAGACACACCAGAGGGTGTAGACAGAATGAGAAGGACCTGCAGAAACTTGAAGAATGGTCAAGGGTTTGGCAGTTGAAATTAATGCAAAGAAGTGCAAGCTAATGCATATGGGGCACAAAACCCTGGCACAATATATCAGTTGGGGGTGAGGATATAGCATGCACCAAGCAGGAAAGGGATCTTGGGGTTATCATCTCTGATGACCTCAAGGTAGGGAAACAGTGTGACAAGGCATCAGGTAAAGCAAATAGGATGCTGGGATGTATAGGCAGGGGCATCACCAGCAGGAAAAGGGAGGTCATAATTCCGCTATACAAGACACTAGTGAGGCCCCACCTGGAGTACAGTGTACGGTTCTGGAGACCATACCTACGTAAGGACATAGACAGGGTAGAGAAGGTTCAGAGGAGGGCAACAAAGATTGTGCATGGGTTGCATCACAAGTCCTATGAAGACAGGTTGAAGGAACTGAACATGTACTCCTGGAGGAGAGGAGGGAGAGAGGGATATGATAGAGACATACAAGTATCTTACAGGGAGGAACAGGGTGCAGGAAAACACTATTTTTAAGCGAAAAAGATGTTTCAGGACTAGAGGGCATGGGATGAAGTTGGAGGGAGGACGATTCAGAGGAAACATGAGAAAGAATTTCTTCACAGAACGGGTGGTGGATAAGTGGAACACCCTGCCAGAGGAAGTGGTGGGAGCTGAAACAATCACGGGATTTAAGAATGCATGGGATAGACATAAAGGAATTCTAGGGGTCAGGGGTAAGGGGAAATAGACTTCTAGGAAAACAAACTGAACTTACAAGCTCAAATGGGCAGACTAGGTGGGCCATAGGCCCTTATCTGCCGACACTGTCTATGTATCTATGTATCTATGTATCTCTATGAGAATGGCTTATAGTGAATCCAGGTACCTCAATGAGAATGCCTTATGGATGCACTAGGTACATCTTTGAAAACATCTTATAGTTGTACCAGGTACCTCTACCAGAATGCCTTATAGTTGCACTGGATACTTTTATGAGAATGCCTTATAGTTGCACCAGATACCTCTATGAGAAAGCCTTATAGTTGCACCAGATACCGCTACGAGAATGCCTTATAGTTGCACCAGATACCTCTATGAGAATGCTTTATAGTTGCACTGGATACCTCTATGAGAATGCCTTATAGCTGCACCAGATCTCTCTATGAGAATGCCTTATAGCTGCACTGGATACCCCTATGAGAATGCCTTATAGTTGCATTGGATACCTCTGTGAGAATGCCTTATAATTGCACAGGATACCTTTATGAGGACAACTTATTGTTAGATAAGATATCTGTATGAGAACACATTATAGTCTCACAAGGTACCTTTATTAAAACACCTTATTTTTACTCCAGGAACCTCTATGAGAATGCCTTATAGTTGCACCAGGTACCTCTATCACAATGCCTTATAGTTGAACCGGATACCTGTATGAGTACGTGTTTTAGTTACTCCAGGTAGTTCTACAAGAATGTCTTATGTATGCACCAGGTACGTCTTTGAGAATGCTTTATAGTGGTACCAGGTATCTCTATGAGAATGCCTTATAGTTGCGCCAGATACTTCTATGAGAACACCATATAGCTGCACCAGGAAATCTGTGACAACACATTATAGTTGCACCAGGCACCTCTATGAAAACGCCTTTTAGTTGCACCGGATATCTCTATGAGAACACCTTATAGTTGCTCTGGATCCCTTTATGAGAACACCTCATAGTTGCACAAAGTACCTCTAAGACAACACCTTATAGTTTCACCAGGTACCTCTATGATAAGACCTTATAATTAGACCAGGAACCTCTATGAGAACACCTTATAGTTGCACCGGATACCTCAATGAGAACCCGTTCTAGTTGCACTGGATACCTCTATGAGAACAACTTATAGTTGCACTGGATACCACTATAAGAATGCCTTATTGTTGCATCTGATACCTCTATGACAACGCCTTATAGTTGCACCGGATATCTCTATGAGAACACCTTACACTTGTACTGGATACATCTATGAGAACACCTTATAGTGTATGGTGAGGTCTTGTTCAGGATTAAAATCCATCCAAGCTGAAATGTTGTAACACAGTTGAAAACTCATGGAACGTGGTTACACCACACTATGATACAACAAGATTTTAACTCATTTTGAAAGGGCACGAGCCGCACTGTTGAATGGATCAGCTGCGGTAACAGAAATGGCAGGATCAACCAGATAGTCAGTGTGACAGCATCGTCAACAAGCACGAGACTTCAGCAGGATTAATCAAATAATTACAAACACAGGATCAAACAGATATTTTAATCTGTAAGTAAAAAATGCTCCCACAGGACCAAGCAGATATTTAAAAATAACACATGAAGGAAAGCGATTCCCCTGACTCAGTCCTGTTGCTTAGCGAGAGATACCACCGGCATATTGTTTTTTAACAAAATCCTGCACACAAGAAACTTTCAAAGAATAGCAGTCCACGCTATATCTGCAGCGACATCCCTAGCAACAACACCACTGACCCAATCAACCAACGTAGAAAACCAGAAAAATCAAGGCAGAAAAAAATACTTTCCTGTTACAAAAAACATTTACAGGCACAATACACTATAAAAAAACTAGCAGATGGGCAAATCTATGCCCAACAAGTGTGTTGTGCCATCTTGAGGTTCTGATTCCCATGGACCTCTTGAGCTTCACTATCGACATCACTGGGAAGCAAAACTCCTCGGTGGCACAACACACTGGTCTTGCATACTTGCCCATCCACTATTCTCTATGTAGTTGCACTGGTACCTCTATGAGAACACCTTATAGTTGTACCAGGTACCTCTATGAGAATGACTTACGGTGACTCCAGGTACCTCTACCACAATGTCTTATGGATGGACCAAGTACCTCTTTGAAAACATCTTATAGTTGCACCAGGTACCTCTACATGAACGCCTTATAGTTGCACCAGATACCTCTCCAAGAATGTCTTATAGTTGTGCCAGATACCACTATGAGAGTGCCTTATAATTGTGCCAGGTACCTCTATAAGAGGACCTTATAGATGCATTGGATAATTCAATGAGAACACCATATCATTGCACCAGGTACCTCTATGATATCACCTTATAGTTGCACCAGATAGCTCTATGAGAATACCTCATAGTTGCACAAGGTACCTCTATGACAATACCTTATAGTTGCACCAGGTACCTCTGTGAGAAGACCTCATAGTTGCACCAGATACCACTAGGAGAACACCTTATAGTTTCACCAAGTACATCTATGAGAACAGCTTATAGTTAGACCAGGAAACTTTATGAAAATATCTTATAGCTCCACCAGATACCCCTATGAGAACGCCTTATAGTTGCAGTGGATAACTCTATGAGAATGTCTTATAGTTGCACTGGATACTGCTATGAGAATGCCTTATAGTTGCAAGAGATACCTCTATAAGAAGCCTTATAGGTACACCATATACCTCTTTGAGAATACCTTACAGTTGCACTGGATACATCTATGAGAACACCTTATAGTGAATGGTGAGGTCTTGTTCAGGATGAAAAGTCATCTTAGCTGAAATGTTGTCGTACCACAGTTCAATGGTGATGGAACGCGGTTACACCACACTATCGTAGAACAAGGTTTTAACTCATTTTGAAAGGGCATGGGCTGTGCTGTTCAATGGAATAACTGTGGCAACAGAACCGGCAGGATCAACTAGATAGTTAGTGTAACAGCAACGTTGACCAGCACACGACTTCAGCAGTACCAGACGGATAATTACAAATGCAGGATCAAATAGATATATTAAGGTATAAGTAAAAGATAATACTCCCACAGGACCAGCGCGTCATCTAACTTAGTCCTCTTGCCTAGCGAGAGATACCACCTCCATGTTGTTTTTTAAAAAATCCTGCCCACAAGAAACTTTCAACTTATAGAAGCCCATGCTATATAGGTAGTGACATCTGCACCCTAGCAACCACACCACTGACCCTAACAACCAATCTAGAAAACCAGAAAAAATGAGGCAGAAAAAATTACTTTCCTGATATAAAAAACATTTACGGGCAGCATACCCTGTAAAAAATAGTGGATAGGCAACTCTATGCCAAACAGGTCTGTTGTGCCATGTCGTGGTTCTGATTCCCATGGACCTCTCGAGTTTCGCTATCAAGGTCATTGGGAATCAGGACTCCTCCGGGTCACAACACACTGGTCATGCATAGTTGCCCATCCACTGTTCTCTATATAGTTGCATTGGTACCTTTATGAGAAAACCTTACAGTTGTACTAGGTACCTCTATGAGAATGGCTTATAGTGACTCCAGGTACCTCTATGAGAATGTCTTATGAATGCCCCAGGTACCTCTTTGAAAACATCTTATAGTTACAGCAGGTACCTCTGCCATAACGCCTTATAGTTGTACCAGATACCACTATGACAGCGCCTTACAGTTGTACAGTACTGGATACTTCTATGAAAATGCTGTGTAGTTGCACCAGATACCTCTATGAGAAAGCCTTATAGTTGCACCGGATACCTCTATGAGAACACCTTATAGCTGCACTGGATACTTCTATGAGAATGCCTTATAGTTGCACTGGAAACCTCTAGGAGAAAGCCTCATAGTTGCACTGGATAGCTCTATAAGAATGTCTTATAATTGCACCAGATGTCTGTGTGAGAATGCCTTATAGCTGCACCAGATGACTCTATGAGATCGCCTTTTAGTTTCTCCAGATACCTCTTCAAGAATGCCTTATGGATGCACCAGGTACCTCTATGAGAATGCCTTATAGTAGCACCAGGTACCTCTATGAGAATGTCTTATAGTTGCTTTGGATATCTCTATGAGAACACCTTATAGTTACACCAGGACATCTATGACAATTTCTTATAGTTGCACCAGATACCTCTATGAGAACACCTAATAGTTGCACCGGATACCACTATGAGAATACCATATAGTTGCATCAGGTACCTCTATGGGAACAGCTTATAGTTGCACCGGATACCTCTATGTGAACACCTTATAGTTTCACCAGATACCTCTATGAGAACTCCTTATAGTTGCACCAGGTACCTCTATGAGAACACTTTATAGTTGCACCAGGTACCTCTATGAGAACACCTTATAGCTGCACCGGGTACCTCTATGAGAACACCTCATAGTTGCACTGGATACCTCTATGAGTACACCTTATAGTTGCATCAGGTACCTCTATGAGAACACCTTATAGTTGGACTGGATACATCTATGAGAACACCTTATAGTGTATGGTGAGTGTTTGTTCAGGGTCGAAATCCAGCTTAGCTGAAATGTTGTTGTACCACAGTTCAAAGGTCATGGAGCGCGGATACACCACACTGTGGTACAACAAGGTTTTAGTTCATTTTGAAAGGGCACGAGCCATACTGTTTACTGTAAAAACTGTGGCAACAGAAACAGCAGCATCAACCAGATGGTCAGTGCGACAGGAACGTCGACGAGCATATAACTTCAGCAGGATCAATCAGATAATTAAAAACATAGGATCAACCAGATAGTTTAAGATATAACTAAAAAATACTCCCACAGGAACAACCTGATATTTGAAAGTCACTCGCATGAAGGAAAGTGATTGCTCCGACTCAGTCCTCTCACTTAGCAAGAGATACCACCACGTCTTTTTTTAAATCCCACTCAGAAGAAACTTTCAGCCAATAGCAGCCAGCGTTATGTAGGTAGCGACATCTGGACCCTAGTAACTGCATCACTGACCCTAGCAACCAACATAGAAAACCAGGAAAAAAGGTGGCAGAAAAAAAACTTTCCTGTTCTAAAAAACATTTACAGGCACCATACACTGTAACAAATAATGGATGGGGAATTCTATGCCCAACAAGAGCGTTGTGCCACCTCGGGGTTCTGATTCTCAGGGAACTCTTGAGCTTCACTATCGAGGTCACTGTGAATCAGAACCCCTCAATGGCACAACACACTGGTTATGCATAGTTTCCCATTCACTATTCTCTATATAATTGCACTGCTACTTCTATGAGAACACCTTATAGATGTACCAGGTACCTCTATGAGAATGGCTTATTGTGACTTCAAGTACCTCTGCGAGAATGCCTTATGGATGCACCAGGTACATCTTTGAAAACATCTTATAGTTGCACCAGGTACCTCTACCAGAACACCTTATAGTTGCACCAGATACCACTATGAGAGCACCTTATAGTTTCACTGGATACTTTTATGAAAATGCCTTATAGTTGCACAGGATACCTCTATGAGAATGATTTGTAGTTGAACTGGATACCTCTACGAGAACACCTTATAGTTGCACCAGATACCACTATGAGACCGCCTAATAGCTGCAGTGGATAACTCTATGAGAACTTCTTATAGTTGCACTGGATAACACTAAGAGAATGCCTTATAGTTGCATCAGGTACCTCTACCAGAACACCTTATAGTTGCACTAGATTCCACTATGAGAGCGCCTTAGAGTTGCACTGAATACTTTTATGAGAATGCCTTATAGTTGCACCAGATACCTCAATGAGAAAAGCTTATAGCTGCACTGGATACCTCTACGAGAACGCCATATAGTTGCACTGGATACCTCTATGAGAATGGGTTATAGTTGCACTGGATACCTCTATCAGAACACCTTATAGTTGCACTGGCTACCTCTATGAGAATGACTTATATTTGCACCAGGTACATATAAAAACACCTTATTATCTCACCAGATATCTCTATGAGAATGCCTGCCAGTTGCACCATGTACCTGTATCAGAACGTCTTATAGTTGCACCACATACCTCCATGAGAATGCCTTTTGGTTACTCCAGGTACCGCTACAAGAATGCCTTATGGATGCACCCAGTACCTCTTTAAGAATGCCTTATATCTGCACAAGGTACCTCTATGAGAATGCTTTATAGTTGCACTGGATACCTCCATGAGAACACCTTATAGTTGCTCCAGGACATCTATGACAACACCTTATAGTTGCAACAGGTATCTCTAAGACAGCGTCTTTTAGCTGCACCAGATACCACTATGAGAACACCTTTTTAATTGCACCGGATACCTCTTTGAGAATACCGTAGAATTGCACCATGTCCCACTATGAGAACACCTTATAGTTGCACTCCTCTCCTTGGACCGAGACCTTTTCATGGTGGAGAGGCTTGTGTGTTGCAATGACCCTCAGGGCTATGTCGTCTGGAGTCTCGTACTCCTGGCATGGTCACCTGTGGCGAACAGGCCTGAGGCGATGTCCCAGACTAAGTGCAGTCCAACCTCCAAAGTCCTCAATGGTGGATCAGGCAGAAGAAGATGTTAGGATCTCAACGGCTGTGAAGGCGGATGAAGGCTGCAACAAGATGGGGATCTCCAGTCGTCTTGGACTCTCCTTGCCACTGGACGCGAGCTCTCCTGCTTGTCAAGTTTGTGTGGTTGCTGTAGGTGCACCAGCTTCCCCACACTAAAAGAAGTCACATGCAGGCTTCTACTGTGGGAAAGAACATCCCTGCAACCAACCTTCCAAGCTCTGCAGCAACAGACTAGTGGTGACAGGGACAGGACCAGTGAATCTGGCAGTCTCTAGCCATGAATCTGCACGTAGGTGGCGGTAGCTTGATGGTCGTCTGGCACCTGGACTGGGACAGGGGTGCAATTCGGCAGCTGCTACTGTGACTGAGCAGTCCTCTTTAGGATCCCCTCTACTCACCCTGCATGGGGAAGGGGCTAGTAAAGGTGCCCTAAACCTAGGCTGTCTCACCTTCTCCTGGCTGGATAGCTGCGTCCAGTGGGATCACTCTCTCTGCGGTCAAAACAAGAAACAGACAATGATTTTTGCGACATGGAACATTTGTACTCTGATGGACAACCAGTATTGTGAATGACCAGAAAGAAGAACTGCTATTATCACCAGGGAACTTGCAAGATGTAACATCGATATTGCTGCCCTAAGCGAGACAAGATGACCAGATGAAGACCAGTTGAAAGAAGAGGGTGGAGGATTCACTTTCTTCTGGAAAGGGAAGCCTGCTGAAGACAGACACATTCACGGCACTGGCCTTGCCATCAAAAACAAGCTCATCAACCAGCTTACAGAGCTCCCAATTGGCATCAACGAACACCTCATGATGACCCTTTGTCTTAAGCTCAGCAATAATCAGCATGCCACTGTCATCAGTGCATACGCCCCGACACTTAATGCTGACGAGGATATCAAGGAACAGTTCTATTCCAACCTTGACAGAGTCCTGACCAACACCCCTAAGGAAGACAAGGTCATTCTCCTTGGTGACTTCAACGTCAGAGTCAGGTGTGATTCAGATCTCTGGAATGGTATCATTGGGAAGGAGGGGGTAGGAAAGACAAACTCCAATGGCATCCTACTCCTGAACAAATGTGGGGAGCATGGCCTGGTCATCACAAACACCATCTCCAGACAGAGCAACAAGTATAAGACTACTTGGAGGCACCCTCGATCCAAGCACTGGCACCTCCTTGACTACGTCATTGTCAGAACCCGTGATCGAAAGGGTGTCTACATCACAAGGGCCATGCGAGGAGTCGATGACTGCTGCACAGTCCATCATCTTGTCAGATCTGTCATGAACATCCGGCTCACTCAGAAACATCGAAGGCAGCCAAAACTCAATGCAAAAGAAATTCAACACCACGTCCCTTCAAGACCCAATGGTTCAAGAGGACTTCCAGCTACGTCTCCAAGCAAGGCTCTTTGCCATGCCCACAGCTGATGATGACATTGAGAGATACTGGAAGGAGTTCAAGACCGCCATCCACTTGGCATGTGCTGAATCTATTGGCTATGTCACCCGGCATCACCAGGACTGATTTGATGAAAATGATACCGAGATTCAAGACCTGCCCAACCAGAAAAGAAGAGCTCACTGCACATGGCAAGATGACATCTCATGCCAGCAAAAGAAAGAGTCATACCAGCAGCTCATGGCAGAAGCTCAAAGGAAGACCCAAGACATCAAAAACAAATGGTGACAAGACAAGGCCAAGGAGATCCAGCTACATATTGACAAACATGACATGTGGAGTTTCTTCCAGGCTACAAGGGCCATTTATGGTCCAAGCTCCCATGGTCCCACTCCCCTCCGATTTCAAGATGGCTTGATGCTCCCAAAGGGAAATGAAGGCATTCAAGCTAGATGGAAGGAGCATTTTGAGACGCTCTGAACCGCGACTCATCTGTGACAGATGCCACTATCAATTCTGTCCCTCAACACCCTGAAAGAGAATCTCTCACCAACCCTCCTACCATCGAAGAAGTAAGACATGCCATCAAGCTGGCCAAAAACAACAAAGCTGCGGGACCAGATGGCATACCGGCTGAAGTCTACAAGGCTGGGGCGAGGAACTGGTACTAAAGCTCCACGAACTCATTCTCCGAATTTGGAACAATGAGGAGATTCCAGTGGACTTGAGGAATGCCAACATTGTTACCATCTTCAAGAAGGGAGACAAGACGGTGTGTGGAAATTATCTAGGCATTGCTTTACTCACCACTGCAGGGAAAATCCCCGCCTGTATTCTTCTGAACCGTCTCCTTCCCATTGCTGAAGAAGTCCTGCCGGAATCTCAGTGTGGATTCAGACCATCTCGTGGGACAACCGACATGAACTTCACTGCCAGGCAGATCCAAGAAACATGTCGGGAACAACATCAGGACCTGTACATGGCTTTCATTGACCTGACAAAGGCCTTTGACTCCATCAATCGTGAAGTCTTGTGGAAGGTGCTGGCCAGATTTGGCTGCCCTACAAAATTCATCAAGGTCCTGAGGCTTCTGCATGACCAGATGACTGCCAGTGTTCTCCATAATGGTTCAAAGACAGACCCGTTCATCATCCAAACTGGGGTCAAGCAAGGGTGTGTCATTGCTCCAACCTTGTTCTCTGTCTTCCTAGTAGTCATCCTAGTCCTCACCAAAGGCCACCTTCCCACTGGAATTGACATTGAATACAGAATGGATGGAGGGCTCTTTAATCTTGGATGTCTCCGTTCAAAGACCAAAATTTGCAAGGCATCCATCATTGACCTCCAGTACGCTGATGACTGTGCCATCCTTGCACACACCCAGGAGCAACCTCCAGTCTGCACTAGATCTCTTTGCGGAAGCTTACTGAAGTCTGGGACTCTCACTTAACATCAAGAAGACCAAGGTGCTCTATCAGCCTGCTCAAGGCCTTGTAAATGACCCTCCACAATTCACCATCGAGGGGACAGATCCTGGAAACAGTTGAGCACTTCCCTTACCTCGGTAGCCACCTCTCCCTAACAGCGAACATCGACGATGAGATTCGGCACAGGATCCATTGTGCTAGTACCTCATTTGGGAAACTGCTTTGGCGTGTCTTCACTGACCATGACATACGAAAGGACACCAAGATCCAGGTATACAGTTCGGTTATCATCCCTACCCTTCTTTATGGATGTGAAACTTGGGTGACTTACAGACATCATCTAAAGAGCCTGGAGAGGTACCACCAACGATGTCTCTAGAAAATCCTCTGCATCAAGTGGGAAGACCACTGCACTAACGTCAGTGTTCTCACTGAGGCCAATGTCACCAGCATTGAGGCAATGATTCTCAGACATCAATTCTGCTAGACTGGACACTGTGTATGGATGCCCGACTCTCGACTCCCCAAACAAATTTTATACTCCCAGCTCAGTCACGGCCAGAGATCCCATGGAGGTCAAAGGAAATGCTACAAAGACACACTGAAGACATACCTCAAGAAAACAAATATGGACATCATGAGCTGGGAGGAACTGGCCACCAACCGATCTCAGTGGTGCCAGAACCTCCATCAAGTGGGGGCCTGCTTCAAAGAGAAATGCCTTGCCCTCGAAGCTGAAAAGAGAGAGCGTAGGAAGGAAAGAGAAAGATACCCCAGCCAGTGGGCAGCTCTCCCACATGGAAACATTTGCAATTTCTGTAGACACATCTGTGGCTCTAGGATTGGATTACTGAGCCACTTCAGGACCCATCATTGAACCATGGTAGAGATCATCCTCGAATCGAGGGATCGCCGACGACAGTTGCACTGAATACCTCTATGTGAACACCTTATATTTGCACCAGGTACCTCCATGAGAACACTTTATGGTTGCACCAGATACCTGTATTAGAACACCTTATAGATGCACTAGACAGCTCTTTGAGAACACCATATAGTTGCCCCAGATACCTCTATGAGAACGCCTTATACTTACACCAGATACCTTTATGAGATCGCCTTATAGTTGAACTGGATACCTCTATGAGAACACCTTATAGCTGTACGAGGTACCTCTATGAGAACATCTTATAACTGCACCAGCTACCTCTATGAGAATGTCTTATAGGTGTACCGGGTACCTCAATGAGAACACATTACAGATGCACTGGATAATTCTATGAGAACACCTTATCATTGCATCAGGTACCTCTATGATATCACCTTATAGTTGCACTGGATACCTCTATGAGAACACCTCATAGTTGCATAATGTACCTCTATGACAACACCTTATAGTTGCAACAGGTACCTCTATGAGAAGGCCTTATAGTTGCACCAGATACCTCTATGAGAACGCCTTATAGTTGCAGTGGATAACTCTATGAGAACGTCTTATAGTTGCCCTGGATACCGCTATGAGAATGCCTTATAGTTGCACCAGATACCTCTATGAGAACGCCTTATAGGTGCACCGGATACCTCTATGAGAACACCTTACAGTTGCACTGGATACATCTATGAGAACATCTTATAGTGAATGGTGAGGTCTAGTTCAGGATGGAAATTCATCTTAGCTGAAATGTTGTTGTACCACATTTGAATGGTCAAGGAATGCGTTACATCATTCTATGGTGCAACAAGATTTTAACTCATTTTGAAAGGGCACGAGCCGTGCTGTTCAATGGAACAGCTGTGGCAACAGAAACAGCAGGATCAATCAGATAGTCGGTGTGACAGCAACGTAGACAAGCACACAACTTCAGCAGGATCAACCAGATAATTACAAATGTAGGATCAAACAGATATATTAAGGTATAAGTAAAAAATACTCCCACAGGACCAGCCAGATATTTAAAAATAACTCGTATGAAGGAAAGCGATTCCCTTAACTCAGTCCTCTTGCTTAGTGAGAGATACCTCCACCATGTTGTTTTTTTTTAAATCCTGCCCACAAGAAACTTTCAACTTATAGCAGCCTATGCTATATATGTAGTGACATCTGGAACCTTGCAACTACGCCACTGACCCTAACAACCAATGTAGAAAACCAAAAAAAAATCAAAAAAAAAAAATACTTTCCTGTTATAAAAAACATTTATGGGCACCATACACTGTAAAAAATAATGGATGGGCAACCATATGCCGAACAAGTGTGTTGTGCCATCTCCGGGTTCTGATTCCTACAGAGCTCTTGAGTTTTGCTATCGAGGTCACTGGGAATCAGAACTCCTCGGTGTCACAACACACTGGTCATGCATAGTTGCCCATCCACTATTCTCTATATAGTTGCTCTGGTGCCTCTAAGAGAACATCTTATAGTTACACCAGGTACCTCTATAAGAATGGCTTATAGTGAGTCCAGGTACCTCGACGAGAATGCCCTATAGATGCAACAGGTACCTCTTGGAAAACAACTTATTTTTGCACCAGGCACCTCTACCAGAACACCTTATAATTGCACCAGATACCACTATGAGAGCACCTTATAGTTGCACTGGATACTTTTATGAGAATGCCTTATAGTTGCACCAGACACCTCTATGAGAATGACTTGTAGTTGCAGCAGATACCTCTATGAGAATACCTTTTAGTTTCTCCAGGAACCTCTTCAGGAATGCCTTATAGCTGCACCAGGTACCTCTATGAGAATGCCTTATAGTTGTACTGGATATCTCTATGAGAACACTTTACAGTTACATCAGGACATCTATGACAACACCTTATAGTTGCACCGGATACCTCTATGAGAACATCTTGTAGTTGCACCGGATACCACTATGAGAATACCGTACAGTTGCACCAGGTCCCTCTATGAGAACAGCTTATAATTGCACCTGATATCTGTATGTGAACACCTTTATGGTTGCAGCACATACCTCTATCAGAACACCTTATAGTTTTACCAGATACCTCTATGAGAACACCTTATAGTTGCACCAGGTACCTCTATGAGAACACCTTATAGTTGGACTGGATACATCGATGAGAACACTTTATAGTGTATGGCGAGTGCTTGTTCAGGGTCGAAATCCAGCTTAAGCGAAATGTTGTTGTACCACAGTTCAAAGGTCATGGAGCGCGGATACACCACACTGTGGTACATCAAGTTTTAGGCTCATTTTGAAAAAGCACTAGCCGCACTGTTCAGTGTAACAGCTGTGGCAAGAGAAACGGGCAGGATCAGCCAGATGGTCAGTGCGACAACAACGTCGATGAGCACATAACTTCAGCAGGATCAATCAGATAATTAAAAACATAGGATCAACCAGATATTTTAAGTTATAAGTAAAAAAATACTCCCAAAGGACAACCAGATATTTAAAAATCACTAGCATGAAGGAAAGCGATTTCCCCCGACGCAGTCCTCTCGCTTAGCAAGAGATACCACTACCATGTTTTTTTTTAAATCCCACTCAGAAGAAACTTTCAGCCAATAGCAGCCAACGCTATATGTGTAGCAACATCTGGGACCCTAGCAACCACACCACAGACCCTAGCAACCAACATAGACAACCAGAAAAAAAGTGGCAGAAAAAAATACTATCCTGTTCTGAAAAACATTTACTGGCACCATACACTGTAAAAAATAGTGGATGGGGAACTCTATGCTCAACAAGAGTGTTGTGCCATCTCAGGGTTCTGATTCCCAGGGAACTCTCGAGTTTCGCTATCGAGGTCACTAGGAATCAGTACCCCTCGGTGACACAACACACTGGTTATGCATAGTTTCCCATCCACTATTTTATTTTTTTTTAATTTAGTTTTTGTTGACCGGGTAAGTGCACTAGACAAATTCTGCCTATTTTCAGGCACGACCTGGGGGAGGGGGATACAGATGAATGCCAACGGACCTTGAAGCAGATTGAGCTGTTGGTGGTATTTTTGTGAATATTCTCTATATAATTGCATTGGTACTTCTATGAGAACACCTTATTGTTGCACCAAGTACCTCCTTGAAAATGCCTTACTGTGACCCCAGGTGCCTCTGTGAGAATGCCTTATGGTTGCATCAGGTACCTCTACCAAAATGACTTATAGTTGCACCAGATACCACTATGAGAGCACCTTACAGTTGCACTGGATACTTTTATGAGAAAGCCTTATAGTTGCACCAGATACCTCAATGAGAAAGCCTTATAGCTGCACTGGATACCTCTATGAGAACGCTTTATAGTTGCACCAGATACCTCTATGAGAATGACTTGTAGTTGCACTGGATACCTCTATGAGAACACCTTATAATTGCACCAGATACCTCTATGAGAATGACTTATATTTGCACGAGGTACATATAAAAACACCTTATTATCTCACCATGTACTTCTATCAGAACGTCTTATAGTTGCACCAGATACCTCTATGAGAATGCCTTTTAGTTACTCCAGATACCTCTACAAGAATGCCTTATGGATGCACCAGGTACCTCTTTGAGAATGCTTTATAGTTGCTCAAGGTACCTCTATGAGAATGCATTATAGTTGCACCGGATACCTCTATCAGAACACCTTATAGTTGCACCAGGACATCTATGACAACACCTTACAGTTGCACCAGATATCTCTATGAGAGCGCCTTTTAGCAGTACCAGATACCACTATGAGAACACTTTTTAATTGCGCCGGACGCTTTATTGACAATGTCTTCATGGTGTGGAAGGGTACTGTGGAAGAATTAATGGAGTTTATACAATATCTAGAAAAAATGAATGATAATTTACGTTTCAGTGTAAATGTTAATAAGGAAGAAATTTGTTTCCTTGATTTAAAAATTTATAAGGATGGTTGTGGAGGGGTTCAGAGTGACTTGTCTAGAAAATGAACGGATCGAAACACGCTATTGTTAGCAAGTAGTGCACATCCTAGACATGTGGTAAGTGCTATTCCTAAGGGACAGTTTATACGTACTAAAAGGAATTGTAGCAGTCAAACTGAATATAAAATGAGAGCAGATGAATTGCCGGAAAGGCTGCTACACAGAGGGTATGATGCTGGCATTATTAAAGAAGCAAAAGATGCAGTAGATTTGATATCTAGAGAATCAATTTTGAAAAAACAAACAAGGGAAAAGAAGGGTGATAGACAGATATCCTTTGTTACTACTTTTAGTTCACAGTCAAAGGATATCTCAGACATTATACGAAATAACTGGTATTTGGTACTTAAAGATCCAAATTTGAAAGGAATAATAAAAAATAGACCAAAAATGGTTTTTCGTAGAGGTAAAAATATTAAAGATATAGTGATGCACTCTGTACAGCCTTTACCTGATAAATCCAAGAATTGGCTTACTAAAAGGAGAGGAGGAGGATGCCACAAATGTGGTAACTGTAAATACTGTCCTTTAGTGAAAAATACTAGAAGTTTCAAAAATCATGCAACTGGTAAGGATGTAGAAGTGAGAGGAAACATGACCTGTAACACTGCTGGGGTAGTTTATATGGCAGAATGTACATGTGGAAATTTTTATACTGGAAAAACTAAAAGACCATTTAAAGTGAGAATTGGTGAACATGCTAGGGCAGTTCTGAATAAGGACATTACAAATGCCCTTGCCCTACATGTTATTAAAGTAGGGGATCAAAATACACATGCGTTCCAGTTTACTGCCATAGAAAAACCTTTCATTACTAGAAGAGGAGGTGATTATGATAATTTACTTCTGAAGAGGGAACAATATTGGATTTTTTCCATGAATGCCATGTGTCTTCCGGGCTTGAATGACAGGATAGAGATTAAGCCTTTTTTGAGAAAATAGTAGATGTGTTAATATATTTAGGTGTTGCTTTTTTGGTTTTGTAAAATCTGTTAGTGTGTATTAATAATAATATTTTCTGTTTTTTTGCAGTTCACATACATACAAAATTGATTGGTGATCTAACTACCTACCTACTCATCTGATCTTTACATTGTACATGTCATTTTTAAATTTATTGGCAATTAATGTATAATGTTATGCTATTGGTGCTGAATTATGAAGTATTAGGCATAATATTTAATTGAATTTTGTATTTAGATTTATCAGGTTTTTTGGTAGTTTTGTATATAATGTAGATACAGCAATATGTCACTGTCACTTTAAGATGCACACTATAAAAGGTAGTTGTTTTCCACAAACGTCAGCCTTTGAGAAAGCTAATTGCAAAACATGTTAGGTGATGGATGTGACGTGGATGTGACGGGATGTCCTCAGCTGCTGCCAGCAACAGAAGCAACTGTTGGTCTGGTCTGGTCTATTACACAGGCTCTTTTTCTGTGGCAAACTGTGGATGGTGGACAAACTTTATACATAACTTATATGCATCAGTGGCAGAAATGGCAGACGTGTCTTTTTAATGCCTTTTCTATGAATAAAAGAAAAATAAAAAGGAGATATTGAGCCTGTTGAAGTTTTTCTAAGTGGACCTGGGAGCTTACACTTGGCTAAGTGTTACCTTTAAGTAAGTGCTGGTACTTTTCCTTCTAACCTTCATTAGAATGCCTTATGGTTGTACCAGATACCTCTATAAGAACACCTCATAGTTGCACAAGGTTTCTCTATGACAACACCTTATAGTTGCACCAGGTACCTCTGTGAGAAGACCTTATAGTTGCACCAGATACCTCTATGAGAATACCTTATAGCTGCACCAGGTACATCTATGAGAACACCTTATAGCTGCACCAGGTACCTCTTTGAGAACACTTTATTGTTATTCAAGGTACTTCTATGAGAATGCCTTACACTAGGTACCTTCTAAGAACGCCTTATAGTTGCACCGGATACCTCTATGAGAATGTCTTATAGTCTCACGGGGTACCTCTATGAGAACACCTTATATTTACTCCAGGTACCTCTATGAAAACACCTCATAGTTACACCAGGTTCCTCTGTGAGAACGCCTTTCAGTTGCACCAGAAACCTCTATGAGAACACCTTATAGTTGCATCAGGTACATCTATCAGAACACCTTATAGTTGCACCAGGTACTTCTATGACAGCGCCTTATAGCTGCACCAGATACCTCTATGAGAACACCTTTTAGTTCCACAGGATACCTCTGTGAGCACACCTTACAGTTGCAATGGATACCTCTGTAAGAACACCTTATAGTTGCACCAAGTACCTCCTTGAAAATGCCTTACTGTGACCCCAGGTGCCTCTGTGAGAATGCCTTATGGTTGCATCAGGTACCTCTACCAAAATGACTTATAGTTGCACCAGATACCACTATGAGAGCACCTTACAGTTGCACTGGATACTTTTATGAGAAAGCCTTATAGTTGCACCAGATACCTCAATGAGAAAGCCTTATAGCTGCACTGGATACCTCTATGAGAACGCTTTATAGTTGCACCAGATACCTCTATGAGAATGACTTGTAGTTGCACTGGATACCTCTATGAGAACACCTTATAATTGCACCAGATACCTCTATGAGAATGACTTATATTTGCACGAGGTACATATAAAAATACCTTATTATCTCACCATGTACTTCTATCAGAACGTCTTATAGTTGCACCAGATACCTCTATGAGAATGCCTTTTAGTTACTCCAGATACCTCTACAAGAATGCCTTATGGATGCACCAGGTACCTCTTTGAGAATGCTTTATAGTTGCTCAAGGTACCTCTATGAGAATGCATTATAGTTGCACCGGATACCTCTATCAGAACACCTTATAGTTGCACCAGGACATCTATGACAACACCTTACAGTTGCACCAGATATCTCTATGAGAGTTACTTCTTTAGCAGTACCAGATACCACTATGAGAACACTTTTTAATTGCCTGACGCTTTATTGACAATGTCTTCATGGTGTGGAAGGCTACTGCGGAAGAATTAATGGAGTTTATACAATATCTAGAAAAAACGAATGATAATTTACGTTTCAGTGTAAATGTTAATAAGGAAGAAATTTGTTTCCTTGATTTAAAAATTTATAAGGATGGTTGTGGAGGGGTTCAGAGTGACTTGTCTAGAAAATGAACGGATCGAAACACGCTATTGTTAGCAAGTAGTGCACATCCTAGACATGTGGTAAGTGCTATTCCTAAGGGACAGTTTATACGTACTAAAAGGAATTGTAGCAGTCAAACTGAATATAAAATGAGAGCAGATGAATTGCCGGAAAGGCTGCTACACAGAGGGTATGATGCTGGCATTATTAAAGAAGCAAAAGATGCAGTAGATTTGATATCTAGAGAATCAATTTTGAAAAAACAAACAAGGGAAAAGAAGGGTGATAGACAGATATCCTTTGTTACTACTTTTAGTTCACAGTCAAAGGATATCTCAGACATTATACGAAATAACTGGTATTTGGTACTTAAAGATCCAAATTTGAAAGGAATAATAAAAAATAGACCAAAAATGGTTTTTCGTAGAGGTAAAAATATTAAAGATATAGTGATGCACTCTGTACAGCCTTTACCTGATAAATCCAAGAATTGGCTTACTAAAAGGAGAGGAGGAGGATGCCACAAATGTGGTAACTGTAAATACTGTCCTTTAGTGAAAAATACTAGAAGTTTCAAAAATCATGCAACTGGTAAGGATGTAGAAGTGAGAGGAAACATGACCTGTAACACTGCTGGGGTAGTTTATATGGCAGAATGTACATGTGGAAATTTTTATATTGGAAAAACTAAAAGACCATTTAAAGTGAGAATTAGTGAACATGCTAGGGCAGTTCTGAATAAGGACATTACAAATGCCCTTGCCCTACATGTTATTAAAGTAGGGGATCAAAATACACATGCGTTCCAGTTTACTGCCATAGAAAAACCTTTCATTACTAGAAGAGGAGGTGATTATGATAATTTACTTCTGAAGAGGGAACAATATTGGATTTTTTCCATGAATGCCATGTGTCTTCCGGGCTTGAATGACAGGATAGAGATTAAGCCTTTTTTGAGAAAATAGTAGATGTGTTAATATATTTAGGTGTTGCTTTTTTGGTTTTGTAAAATCTGTTAGTGTGTATTAATAATAATATTTTCTGTTTTTTTGCAGTTCACATACATACAAAATTGATTGGTGATCTAACTACCTACCTACTCATCTGATCTTTACATTGTACATGTCATTTTTAAATTTATTGGCAATTAATGTATAATGTTATGCTATTGGTGCTGAATTATGAAGTATTAGGCATAATATTTAATTGAATTTTGTATTTAGATTTATCAGGTTTTTTGGTAGTTTTGTATATAATGTAGATACAGCAATATGTCACTGTCACTTTAAGATGCACACTATAAAAGGTAGTTGTTTTCCACAAACGTCAGCCTTTGAGAAAGCTAATTGCAAAACATGTTAGGTGATGTGGATGTGACGTGGATGTGACGTGGGGATGTCCCTCAGCTGCTGCAGCAACAGAAGCAACTGTTGGTCTGGTCTGGTCTATTACACAGGCTCTTTTTTCTGTGGCAAACTGTGGATGGTGGACAAACTTTATACGAACTTATATGCATCAGTGGCAGAAATGGCAGACGTGTCTTTTTAATGCCTTTTCTATGAATAAAAGAAACATAAAAAGGAGATATTGAGCCTGTTGAAGTTTTTCTAAGTGGACCTGGGAGCTTACACTTGGCTAAGTGTTACCTTTAAGTAAGTGCTGGTACTTTTCCTTCTAACCTTCATTAGAATGCCTTATGGTTGTACCAGATACCTCTATAAGAACACCTCATAGTTGCACAAGGTTTCTCTATGACAACACCTTATAGTTGCACCAGGTACCTCTGTGAGAAGACCTTATAGTTGCACCAGATACCTCTATGAGAATACCTTATAGCTGCACCAGGTACATCTATGAGAACACCTTATAGCTGCACCAGGTACCTCTTTGAGAACACTTTATTGTTATTCAAGGTACTTCTATGAGAATGCCTTACACTAGGTACCTCTATAAGAACGCCTTATAGTTGCACCGGATACCTCTATGAGAATGTCTTATAGTCTCACGGGGTACCTCTATGAGAACACCTTATATTTACTCCAGGTACCTCTATGAAAACACCTCATAGTTACACCAGGTTCCTCTGTGAGAACGCCTTTCAGTTGCACCAGAAACCTCTATGAGAACACCTTATAGTTGCATCAGGTACATCTATCAGAACACCTTATAGTTGCACCAGGTACTTCTATGACAGCGCCTTATAGCTGCACCAGATACCTCTATGAGAACACCTTTTAGTTCCACAGGATACCTCTGTGAGCACACCTTACAGTTGCAATGGATACCTCTGTAAGAACACCTTATAGTTGCACCGGGTACCTCTGAGAACACCTTATGGTTGCACCAGATACCTCTATGAGAACTTCTTATTACTACACCTGGTACCTCTATAAGAACACCTTATAGTTGCAACAGGTACCTCTATGAGAAAACCTTATAGTTGCACCAGATATCTCTATGAGAACACCTTATATTTACACCAGGCCATCTAGGAGAACACCTTATAGTCTCACTGGGTACCATTATATGAACTCTGTATACTTACTCCAGCTACCTCTTGGAAAACGCCTTATGGTTACTTTAAATACCTCTATAAGAATGCCTTATGGATGCACCAGGTACCTCTTTGAGAATGCCTTATAGTTGCACTAGGTGCCTATATGAGAATAGCTCATAGTTGCACTGGATACTTCTATGAGAACACTTTATAGTTGCACCAGGTACATCTATGACAACACCTTATAGTTGCACCGGACACCTCTATGAGAACACCTATAGTTGCACAAGTTACATCTATGAGAACACCTTATAGTTACAATGGGTAGCTCTATGAGAACACCTTATAATTGCACCAGGTACCTGAGAACACCTTATAGTTGCACCAGGTAACTGAGAACACCTTATAGTTGCACCAGGTCCCTCTATGAGAATGCCTTATAGTTGCACCAGGTAGCTCTAAGAAAACACCTTATGGTTGCACCAGATACCTCTGTAAGAACACCTTATACTCTCATCAGGTCCCTCTATGAGAAAGCCTTATATTTACTCCAGGTACCTCCATGTGAATGCTTTGTAGTTACTCCGGGTATCTCTATGAGAAGGCCTTTTGGTTGCACCAGATACCTCTAAGAGAATGCTTTGCAGTTGCACCAGGTACCTCTATGAGAATGCCTTATAGTTGCACCAGATTCCTCTATGAGAACACTATGTAGTCTCACTGGGTACCTCTATGAGAATGCATTATAGTTCCTCCAGGTACCTCTATGAGAACACCTTATAGCTGCACCAGGTACCTCTTTAAGAATGCCTAATAGTCGCATTGGATACCTCTTTTGAGAACACCTTATAGTTGCACCAGGTATCTCTATGAGAATGCCTTCTAATCTCACAGGGTACCTCTATGAGAACACCTTACTGTTATTCAAGGTACCTCTATGAGAACACCTTACATTTGCAGAAGGTACGTCTATGAGAACACTTATAGTTGCACCAGATACCTCTATGAGAACGCCTTATAGTCTCACCGTATACCTCTATGAGAACACCGTATACTTACTCCAGGAACATCTATGAAAACACCTCATAGTTGCACCAGGTACATGTATGAGAACACCTTATAGTTCCACGAGGTACTTCTATGAAAGCGCCTTATAGTTGCACCAGATACCTCTATGAAAACACCTTATAGTTGCACCGTATACCTCTACTAGCACACCTTACAGCTGCACCAGATACCTCAATGAGAACACCTTATAGTTGCACCAGGTACCTCTATGAGAACACCTTATGGTTGCACCAGATACCTCCTATGAGACCTTCTTATTACTACACCTGGTACCTCTATAAGAACACCTTATAGTTGCAACGGGTACCTCTATGAGAAAACCTTATAGTTGCACCAGATATCTCTATGAGAACACCTTATATTTACACCAGGGACATCTAGGAGAACACCTTATAGTCTCACTGGGTACCATTATATGAACTCTGTATACTTACTCCAGCTACCTCTTGGAAATCGCCTTATGGTTACTTTAAGTACCTCTATAAGAATGCCTTTTGGATGCACCAGATACCTCTTTGAGAATGCCTTATAGTTGTACTAGGTACCTCTATGAGAATAGCTCATAGTTGCACTGGATACTTCTGTGAGAACACTTTATAGTTGCACCAGGTACATCTATGACAACACCTTATAGTTGCACCGGACACCTCTATGAGAACACCTATAGTTGCACAAGTTACATCTATGAGAACACCTGATAGTTACAATGAGTAGCTCTATGAGAACACCTTATAATTGCACCAGGTACCTGAGAACACCTTATAGTTGCACCAGGTCCCTCTATGAGAATGCCTTATAGTTGCACCAGGTAGCTCTAAGAAAACACCTTATGGTTGCACCAGATACCTCTGTAAGAACACCTTATACTCTCATCAGGTCCCTCTATGAGAAAGCCTTATATTTACTCCAGGTACCTCCATGAGAATGCTTTGTAGTTACTCCAGGTATCTCTATGAGAAGGCCTTTTGGTTGCACCAGATACCTCTAAGAGAATGCTTTGCAGTTGCACCAGGTACCTCTATGAGAATGCCTTATAGTTGCACCAGATTCCTCTGAGAACACTATGTAGTCTCACTGGGTGCCTCTATGAGAATGCATTATAGTTCCTCCAGATACCTCTATGAGAACACCTTATAGCTGCACCAGGTACCTCTTTAAGAATGCCTAATAGTCGCATTGGATACCTCTTTGAGAACACCTTATAGTTGCACCAGGTATCTCTATGAGAATGCCTTCTAATCTCACAGGGTACCTCTATGAGAACACCTTACTGTTATTCAAGGTACCTCTATGAGAACACCTTACTGTTATTCAAGGTACCTCTATGAGAACACCTTACATTTGCAGAAGGTACATCTATGAGAATACTTATAGTTGCACCAGATACCTCTATGAGAACGCCTTATAGTCTCAACGTATACCTCTATGAGAACACCGTATACTTACTCCAGGAACATCTATGAAAACACCTCATAGTTGCACCAGGTACATGTATGAGAACACCTTATAGTTCCATGAGGTACTTCTATGAAAGCGCCTTATAGTTGCACCAGATACCTCTATGAAAACACCTTATAGTTGCACCGTATACCTCTACTAGCACACCTTACAGCTGCACCAGATACCTCAATGAGAACACCTTATAGTTGCACCAGGTACCTCTATGAGAACACCTTATGGTTGCACTGGATACCTCTATGAGAGCACCTTATGTTTGCACTAGGTAGCTCCATAAGAACACCTTTTAGTTGCACCAGATACCTCTATGAGAACACCTTATAGTTGCACCAGGTACATGTAGGAGAACACCATATAGTTGCACCGAGTACCTCTATGAGAACACCTTATAGTTGCAACAGGTACCTCTTTGAGGATTCTGTATAGTTGCACCAGGTACATCTATGAGGATGCCTCATAGTTTCACAGGATACCTGTACGAGACTGCCCTACTGTTGCACTGGATAATTCTATGGGAATGCCTTTGAGTTTCATTGGGTGCCTCTATGAGAAGACCTTATACTTACTCCAGGTGCCTCTATTAGGATGCCTTATAGTTGCATCAGCTAGCACTATGAGAATGCATTATAGTCAGGCCCCAATGTGTAAAGGATCAAGGTATACTGAGAATTAGAGTATAGAGCAACCACTGAGGTTGAGCAGGAAACACAGCCAGGTTTTTTGAAGTGGCTGCAGACATGTCAGTGCCATAGTTTTGCTGAAAGGGAAAAGTGAACTGAAAGCTGTTTGAGTTTGGAACTGAGTGACTGGATCAATGCTTTTGAATTCAGAGCTCAGAAAAGTATTTACTGCATTCTGAGTTTTTAGTTGGAACCCTGGTGTCAGGGTCAGACCTTCCCCTCCTCGGAGGAGTGTTTTTAGAAGAGTGTTTCAGCAAGGGGAGTAATTGAGAGTGCTGTGGAAGGGCTAGTCTGTCTAAGAAAGGAACAAGAAGTGCCTAGAGCTGGGTCGGGAGACTAAGAAAAGGATGTCAGTCCCCCAGTGCATATGTGACTGAGAGGGTCCAGGGGACCAAGTTTAGCACCCCCTGGATTGAAGACCTCACCTCATAGAACTACTCAGTCTAAATCTAGTCACTACTAGAAAAAGTAGATTTCATCAATATCAATTAAGAGGTGACATTTTCAAAACAAATTTGAGAAAATATTGGTTTAACCAGAGAGTTGTTTCTATCTGGAACAAACTTCCTGAAAAGGTTGTGACAAGTACAACTACTGACAGTTTTAAGACCTCATTAGACA
Source organism: Neoceratodus forsteri (assembly GCA_016271365.2). NCBI lineage: Eukaryota > Metazoa > Chordata > Ceratodontiformes > Ceratodontidae > Neoceratodus > Neoceratodus forsteri. The sequence goes on from JADMNL010000022.1 coordinate 497,674,158, forward strand.
GACTAATGGGCAATATGAAATTTGCCACATGGTAACTTCGCTGGGTCGAGTCTTCTATGTCCTACCTAGGCTACGACTTGTAACCACTATGAAATTATGAAGACCAAGTGGAGTCCTGTGGCATGGGATGAAGTGAGGCCTGTCTAATGAACACCGTTTACAATGGCCATCAGGTGAAGATTTAAAGGCTAGCAGGTGAAGATCATCCGTTCCCTGTTTACCAGGCATCATTATTGGTGCAGCATTCTTCTGGGACCACCACGGTATCAAGCAACTGCTTTTGTGAAGGCCTTTCATCAGGCTGCAATGCCCCTCTTCAGACTGCAAGAGTGTGAGTACCCCAAGCTGTTACTTTGGGGAGTTTCTTGTAGCTAGCTAGCTATTTAGAGTCTGGGACAAACCGCAACAGGATTGTTAGCAAATGAAAATAAAAGTTGGGACACAGCAAGGTTTATGGTGTTACAAGCAAAAGTAAAAGTGAGGACAAAGCAAAGTTTAAGGTGTTGCAAGCGAAAATCAAAGTCGGGAAAAGACAAGATTTAGATGTAGGACTCCATCGTAAATTAGCTTCTGCTAAATTGGGTTATCCTGTTTCTGTTATCAGAAATAAAACTTTTACTACTACTACTACTAGATTTAAAGTTTGCAAGTGTTCACCAAGTTCACAAACTGTATAACAAATGGCCATTTATTAAAATGAGGTCAGCACTTAATAGCATCAACTGCACAGGGTCTTTAAACTCTTTTATATAGTACCCTTTATTCTGTAGAAAAAACACAAAAAGCAGTGACTACAAATGTAAATCTGAACTTCAGAGATAAAGTTCACCACATTGTTAGCAAGTACATTGGAAATCAACGTGTATCGCAATTTACAGCTCCAGCTCTCTCATGTCCTTTGGTGCACTGAACCAAAAACCTGCTCGAAAGTTGTACCTACAACTGTAACTCGCAAGGCTGGCAATACATAAACACACACTATAAGGACTAAAACAAATTTTTTTAAACGGCTAGTGTGACGCTCTGACAATGAACTAATGCGGGTCAATATGTAAGCACTCTACCATGAAGTAATGTTAGCAGGTCATCTCGACGTCACACCAGCTGTTTTAAAAAATGTGTTTTAGTCCTTATAATGTGTGCTTATGTATTGCCAGCCTTGCGAGTTACAGTTGTAGGTATGACTTTCGAGCAGGTATTTGGGTCTGTGCACCACAGGATATGAAAGAGCTGGAGCTGTAAACTACAATACACGCTGCTTTCCAACGGACTTGCTAATAATGTGGTGAGCTGTATCTCTGAAGTTCAGATTTACATTTGTAGTCGCTGCTTTTTGTCTGTTTTTCTACAGAATAAAGGGTACTATTGAAAGGAGTTTAAAGACCCTGTGCAGTTGATGCTATTAAGTGCTGATCTCATTTTAACAAATGGTTATTCGTTATACAGTTTGTACAAGTGAATTTTTCAGCTCTGAGGTATAAAAAGTGCACTTCCCTGTTAAACTCAATGTTTTTCATGAGCCCCCCCCTCCTTCATTTTGAGAAGAGTTGTGTTTTCTTTGTTCACCAGGTTACTGGGCTCTGACGAAAGTTCTCGGGCCTGCATGTTTATCCAGCATGGTACCCACCGCAACAAGGACATAAGGGTGCACCCTAGGGTAGGAGGCAAGAAGACTTTGTGGGGTTGTCTTGGAAGTGTTTAAAAAGGTTGTATTGCTATTTACATCCCTTTTTCTCCCTTTCCCTAATAAATCTCAATATTGTTTGCATGTTAATACTTGTGGCTGTAAATCTGTGTATCTTAGTTACTGCGTGTGGGGGAATTGTTAGTGCGTGGGGAAGTGTACTAGGGGGGCATATACTGTTATTTCCTAGGGGGTGGTAACCTGCAAGTTTTCCACAGGTATTACCTGCCACTGCCCCTGGTGGAGGCATCGCTCCAACGGACGATCCAGTTGCAGAACCCAGGCTGGGCCCTTTGTAGGTGTGTTCCTGGCACGACTGAGGGTCCTGGAGCAGCCCAGATGAGTCAATGAGCTGTTATATATGTAACCCCTAGATGGCGCTATCCCAGGGGTTACTACCCCTGCCTGATTTGCCACTAACAGGTTGAGGGGCCTGGATCCAATGGCGGGTGCCTCCACCCAGAGGTCAGGGTTTGCAATAGTTAAACTAACTTGGTCGCAGCCCTCTGGGACACTGCAACCCCTCTTTCTTCCCACTAGTGGCCCACACAATATATCAGAATTACCTTCACGGTATACACTTACCCCCAGGTCTGGTTCGGCACTGGGACCTCCTGTGAAATGAGATACAGTGCAACAATCACAGTACAGTACTTTAACATAGACAAATACCTCAGGCAGTATAACTTTGCTGAAACAAGCAGCTCTGATTTATTTAGGGGGATATAACAAGGACAGGGGGAAATCAGGTTAATTAGCTTATCACTCTACTCATCTACCTATGGCTCTGTGCACAGGCCTATCCCTATCAGTTACTGTCCCTGGGTACCCAAGCCCTAGTGGCTAGTCCAAACTGTGGCAGCTGGTAGGGGCCCTTTCACACAGAGAAAAGGAGAATTAAACAGTCAGCAGTACAGTAATTCCATTTGGATTTAATGTGGCAATTCAACAGGGAGCGACCCTGAATTAGTACTCACGACCTCCAAATAAGATAGGGTCCTTCAATGTCAGCAGGGCTCACTTGAGGTACACAAACCTCTTCACACATCCATATAAAGAAAGCACTATACCAGGCAGGCTGCATCTGTATCCCGATCGCAATTACTGCACAATACCGGGAGAACACACAGCAGATTCAGTTCCTGACAGACCGAGTGCAATTTTCAGCAATTCCTCCAGTCTTCTACAGGGTGAGCCTGGTTTCTACTCTTCAGAGATCCTTTGATTCTTTTCACAGGACGGATTCAGTCCTAACAAGCTGTTACACAAGCTGCAGACCGGAACTCTGGGCCTTACACACGTTTTTGACTAAAACTGCACACTGAAAAGCACAGGGCTCCTTCCTTCTTCACTGCCAAAGCTCAACTGAAACTCCAACCGACAAAACCGGCACTTCTTTGAGTTCCTCCCAGTTCTTCACTGGATTGGCTGTCACCACAATAGACTGCTGCTGTTGGTCCAAAAGGCACTGAAGTCTAAACTACATCTCCCAGAGTCACTGCCCATACAATCCTCTTGTGGCTGGCTCAGATTATGAGTCCAAGTTCTGATTCGTCCAAGGCACCATTTTAGAGCTAGCTACCCCACACTGATTGGTCCAGTTCAGCAGTTCAAAACTAGAATGGGGAACTAGCAGACACAGTTCTGACTGCAAAGAAAGCAGGTTAGACAAACTGTAATTTCATTATTACTCTAAATAATTTCTGGGCAAACAGTTACATCTTTCAGATAGGTTCCCTTGGACTCCTAGTGACTGCAAAATGAAGTGAATTGGCAGCAGCTCGAAGTGGTACCTCAGAGAAGCACACAGTCCCCATACAAACTAATTATGTCTGCAAGCAGACAGCTCTTAAAGAGACAGTACCAGAGGCTCTAAAACACTCACTGATAAATGGCTTAAATGCCAAACACCATTCAGGCTTGGAGCATTCAAGCAAGCTCCTGGAAGTCTTTTGGGAACCCCCCATTTGCAGGGGTTACACCCTTCCTGGTTTGGGAAAGCTTGACGTCCAAGGCCAAGCAAGTACCCCATAAGTTTCAACTGCAACCATATACATTTGCATTAGGCTCGCATATGTAATCATCAGTCAATATATCATTTTACCAAGAACACATTTCTGAAACATTGCAGTACGTCCACTTTACACAGTATTACATACATTGTACCATAGCTCAAGTTATTACTCTTGTACATGAAACCTGAAGAGGGGCCCTTCCCTATCAGTTACCTTGGGGCTGGATGGGGCAAGGGCACCATACTTAGAGGGCAACACAAGTAACTGGTTAGCACTGATGCTCAGTTTGGGCAATGAGCTCGGGACACATACATCTTTTATGGACAACATTGAGAGGCAAGTCCACAGGCCTCCCAAGTATGAATCATAACTGAGGTGCACCACAGGCTTTACAGCTCGACCAGTCTTTCTAGGGGAACTGTTATAGTCTCTGCACCTGAGCCTCATTTTCAGCATTGTCCTCACTTGTCAGGGGAGTCTCCATGGGGTAGAGAGGCTAGAACTTGGGGCACTTTCAGCTCCAGGAGTTCAGTTTCTGAGTCCACAACATTTGGCTCACATGGAGAGCTGGACACTGGCAGTGGACTGTCAGGGCACTCAAAATACTCTTCTTGTTCAGGTGTATCACCAGTCTGCCCCAATCCATCATTTTCCTTCCCTGAAAGCTCAAACAGTTCAACCATGCACAATGATTCCATTTCATCTGATCTGATGCTTTGCACTTCACTTTCTGGGAGCATTGGCTCCAGGGATGAAGCTGGGGGCTTAGACAGTCCAGAAGGCCTAGCTTCATCTCCAGTATTGACTAGGGGATTGCCCCGAAACAATTGACTCAGTTCGTAAGAAGGATAGTATTCAAAGTCACTCTCACTTTCTTCCGATATGGACTGACAGTCATGCTCAACTGGGACTTGTGGAGGGAACACTTTAACTTTGCTTCTGTAGGTGCAGACTTTCTTGATCTTTTCTTAGCAGCAGCTCTAGTCACTGGTCCAGAGGGGCATCTTCTAGGCTCAGACTCAACTAAGATTTGTCCAATGGGCAGTAAATGATTTCTATGCATTGTTTTTACATCTTTTGAATTATTCTCAGGCCTTACTTTGTACACTGGCAGATCATCTAGTTTGCCCACTACAATGTGAGGGAGATGGTGCCATCTGTCAGCAATCTTGTGCTTGCCATGCAGTCCCAGATTTCTTAGCAATACCCGATCTCCCTCCTGGAGTTCCTGTAATTCACCTTTTTATCATACCTTTCTTTGTTGGCCAGATTTCTTTTGGCAGCCATGGTTTGAGCCAGTTGGTACGCATGAGTTAGCTGGGCCTTTAACCTTTTGCACATACTGTAAATAGTTGTCAGCTTGAACCCCATCAGGAGAGACCCCCAAACACACATCTACTGGTAGTCGAGCTTCTTCCAAACATCAGGCTGAGGGGAGAATCCAGTGGCATCACTTTGGTGCAGTATACAAGTACCAGGGTGCTAATTTGTTGGCTCCATCTAGGCTTGTCCTTTGGTGCAGGGTGCCTAGCATATCTAGCAAAGTGCGGTTGAAATGTTCAGGCTGTGGGTCCCCTGGGGTGGTAAGGAGTGGTTCTGGACTCTCGCACTCCCACAGAGAGAAGCATCTCTTGATCAGACGACTCTCAAAGTCTCCCTTGTAGCCTATATGCAACTTTGTCAGTGTCTTTGGGACTGGCATTCTCTTTCATGTGCCCATCTTTCCCACAATTATAGCAAAACATACTTTCTGGAGTTTGAGCTGGCGAGGCGCCACACTGGGGAGCCAGGGCGGGGTATTACTAACTGGAAACTGGGTGCCATCTCTGTCTGCGGCGTGATAAGCATTTGAGACATCTCGTCAGTTTCTCCACTTCCATGGTCAAGGAATTGAGTTTGGGCTGTTATCAGCAGGAGATACATGGGTGGGTACCCCCACCCCATAAGATGCAGTCGGATATAGGTCAGGGCCCGTACTTGCAGGCGTAGCCTTCATAAAGGGACTGTTTTGAATTCCGGATCTCTCTCAACAGTTCGCCCCATTGTGGCATATCTTTTCCTTGTCAGAGCACTCATTGACTGTCAACCTCTGCCCTGAACTTCACTTGATGGGTCACCCTCAGTCACCTGGTCGTAGCCACAGCTGTTGGTGCAGGTACCTCCCGAGGTCGCCTTTTCTCAACTCCTCAATTCTCTCATTAACTCATCATAGGAGGGTGGGGATTCCAGTCGATTTGCCAGGCGTAACTGAAGCAACAACAGTTCTGAGAAGGGGGCAGACTTAAGGATTCTGTCCAGTCTGGTTCGGTCCAGTTCAATCGCTGGCAAACTACCTTTCTGAGGCATTCTTGCAACAATTTTTCCAGCAGAGAGACATACACAGACAACAACCCCTTGGTACTGTTGTGCATTTCTTACTCTCCACCATAGGTCCTCATCAGAATCTGGGCTCCCATACACATTCTCCAAGGCCTCAAGATAGGCCTGTGCAGTCGCTTCAGGGTTACTGGCCCATTTAGCACAGATGGTAGCCAGCCTGGGACCTCGGAGGCTCTCACTAACCTTCTTTAGCTTTTTCTTCGAGCATTGCCATTCTAGCACTTGGGGCAACATAGTCTATCCAGGTCTCCCAGTCATCCTCCCCTTGGGGGTGGGAGGTGCCAGAGAAGATCCTCAATCTTGGTGAAGTCGTGACTAATGGCAGGTGCAGAAATAGGAGTCTGCATTGGTTCAGCCACCATTACGGGCACTGGAGCAGGAGAGGTGTTGGGGAGGAACACCCCAGGTGGCAAGAATAGTTTCTTCAAGTCCTCCACAGTTTTCCTCTCCAGCAACCATTCAGCAAATTTCTCCTCAAAGTTTCAGATAGTGGTGGGGGCTGATTGCCCCCAGGTCTTTACTGTCCTTAGTTATCACTCTCAAGCAGTGAGGGGCTCCTCTGGGAGTAATGGTCTATGGCACTTTGGAGCTATCTATGGGATCCTTAAACTCTACTAGGGCCAGGAAAGTGTGGGTGAGCAGATTAGCATGCCGACCCACCACCACAGGGTTTTGTAAACCTTCCACCTTGGAAAGTACTCCCTGCACAGTGTCCGTATTGATCCAGGGGATGTCCAGGATAAGCATAGCATTTTGGGGTCGATCTCCTCCCAGTACCTCACCACGTGCCACCACTTCTGTCGGGTACCATTTTTTCTTAACAGTGGTTAGTAAATATGGCCACTAGAGGACACACAATCCCAGCGGTGAGCCTCCAAGATGTAACCCCTAGATGGCTATCCCAGGGTTACTACCCCTGCCTGATTTGCCACTAACAGGTTGAGGGGCCTGGATCCAATGGCGGGTGCCTCCACCCAGAGGTCAGGGTTTGCATAGTTAAACTAACTTGGTCACAGCCCTCTGGGACACTGCAACCCCTTTCTTCCACTAGTGGCCCACACAATATATCAGAATTACCTTCACAGTATACACTTACCCAGGTCTGGTTCCGCACTGGGACCCTCCTGTGAAATGAGTACAGTGCAACAATCACAGTACAGTACTTTAAGATAGACAAATACCTCAGGCAGTATAACTTTGCTGAAACAAGCAGCTCTGATTTATTTAGAGGATATAACAAGGACAGGAAATCAGGTTAATTAGCTTATCACTCTACTCATCTACCCTATGGCTCTGTGCACAGGCCTATCCCTATCAGTTACTGTCCTGGTACCCAAGAGCTAGTGGCTAGTCCAAACCGTGGCAGCTGGTAGGGGCCCTTTCACACAGAGAAAAGGAGAATTAAACAGTCAGCAGTACAGTAATTCCATTTGGATTTAATGTGGCAATTCAACAGGAGCGACCCTGAATTAGTACTCACGACCTCCAAATAAGATAGGGTCCTTCAATGTCAAGGGCTCACTTGAGGTACACAAACCCTTCACACATCCATATAAAAGAAAGCACTATGCCAGGCAGGCTGCATCTGTATCCGATCGCAATTACTGCACAATACCGGGAGAACACACAGCAGATTCAGTTCCTGACAGACCGATGCAATTTTTCAGCAATTCCTCCAGTCTTCTACAGGGTGAGCCTGGTTTCCTCTTCAGAGATCCTTTGATTCTTTTCACAGGACGGTTCAGTCCTAACAAGCTGTTACACAAGCTGCAGACCGGAACTCTGGGCCTTACACACGTTTTTGACTAAAACTGCACACTGAAAAGCACAGGGCTCCTTCTTCTTCACTGCACCAACGCTCAACTGAAACTCCAACCGACAAAACCGGGCACTTCCTTTGAGTTCCTCCCAGTTCTTCACTGGATTGGCTGTCACTCACAATAGACTGCTGCTGTTGGTCCAAAAGGCACTGAAGTCTAAACTACATCTCCCAGAGTCACTGCCCATACAATCCTCTTGTGGCTGGCTCAGATTATGAGTCAAGTTCTGATTCGTCAAGGCACCATTTTAGAGCTAGCTTACCCCACACTGATTGGTCCAGTTCAGCAGTTCAAAACTAGAATGGGAACTAGCAGACACAGTTCTGACTGCAAAGAAAGCAGGTTAGACAAACTGTAATTTCATTATTACTCTAAATATTTCTGGCAAACAGTTACATCTTTCAGATAGGTTCCCTTTGCACTCCTAGTGACTGCAAAATGAAGTGAATTGGCAGCAGCTCGAGTGGTACTCAGAGAAGCACACAGTCCTCTATACAAACTAATTATGTCTGCAAGCAGACAGCTCTTAAAGAGACAGTACCAGAGGCTCTAAAAACACTCACTGATAAATGGCTTAAATGCCAAACACCATTCAGGCTTGGAGCATTCAAGCAAGCTCCTGGAAGTCTTTTGGGAACCCCCATTTGCAGGGGGGTTACATATAATTTAATATATAACAGCTTAAATTCATGCCTGTTATATTTAGGGCCTCGAATACACCCGACATGTTCACCCCTTTTATTTTCACTGGTGGAACACTAGTGCTGCTATTGTATAATGAGTCATCTAACATTCGCTCTCTTTTTAATTTTTGTACTAATACAAAACCAGTAAAAATAGCGAAAATAATAAGACAGTGAAAATTTCCATAGTGCCCTGGATTTTCTAGTCAGCTCTTACCATTCTAAACCATAATATCGCATTCATAACTCTGTGTTACCCCAAACTCCTTTTTGGTTGAGGGGGTGAAATAGTTAAAATCATAGATACCCGAGGTCAGTGGTGAGTTTGGCTGAATGGACTGACAAATATAATTAGTCTGTAACAATTCTGTTCTGTACTCTATTCTTAATTCCCTAGTTTTCCATTCCCATGCCAAAATGACTGCAGCTGGTCACTGGCCAGGAGAATGGGCAAATAGCTGCTTTTATAGCCAATGCCAATGACACTCTTTAATCAACATACAGGGCATGCGTTTGCTAAACAGCCCACTCTACCTCCCCTTGAGCTGAGCGCATCACCTCTGTGACAAACATAGTGTCAGCTGAGTCTAGTTTGTGATTCCAGGGTTCACACTCGGTCGCTGCACCCCTTGTCCACACGATACCTACCCTGGTAGGTAGCGCCTTACCTCTGTGACACACTTAGCCCTGGTTGGATCTAGTGTTGGATTCCAGGGTGTATACACTGTCACTGCACCATGGGATCCACCCTCTACCTCAAAGCAATAAATAGCAGGTGTAACAGGAGACAATGTTCAGCACCTGGGAAAAGCAACATGAAAAAACAGAAAGGACAGGTGTGCAGCAATAAGAACAAAAGAACTCTGAATGTGAGACTGAGTGATTCATTTGTGACTACTCCCAACCACAGCACAAAACCCCGTCACTTTGAACCTATGCAGATGCACTTGAGCCCACACACCTAAGGAAGAACCTGCAAAAGGTTGAAGCACTCAGGTTTTTGTGCTGTCGCTGGATGCAGTCACAAATCACTTGACATCACTTTCAGAGTTTTTTGTTTTCATTGCTGTGCACAACACCCTACCTCCACTGGTACTAACAGCCTTACCTCCCTAACATGTTTAATCCTGGCTGAGTCCAGTGTGGTTTTCAGGGATCCACACATTGTCGATGCCCCACTATTCCATCTCCCCACAACTAGTCCTGGAACTGAGTTTACTGCATGAAAATGTGGCTGATTCAGTAGATAGTGGGGCAATTGTTTCAGATTGCTGTTTTTAGCTGATGCCTCTCTGCTGCCATCTATTGGTCAGGTAAAATCAATCATTAAATATAGTTTATTTATGAAGTACTTCTCCCAGTATGGATTTGAACTCAGGATCCACAAGGGAAGGAAGGAAGGAAGGAATTTTTGTTTTATGTAGTGGCTTTTATTCACAATGTACTCCAAAGCACTTTACAAGTTATAAATAGTTGCCTCCACCATTAGGTCAGCACAATGTTGGTGGTGGGTGAGTCAGGAAGGTTAATGAGAGAGAGCGAGAGATAGAGAAAGAAAGAGAGAAGGGGGGGAGAGAGAGAAAGAATAGGTTAAATAAAGGGTCTTTGAATAGTTTTTCAGAGTCGCAGAATGAGTAAGTAGCAGTGGTGTGATTTGAGTATGGGTCTCTATGTTAACAGCCTATACTCTAACCATTAGGCTACAGTGTCTCCCTAGGCACAGTAATCTGACAGGGGTGCTAAAGGAGCAGTTCCACCAGATCATCTAGCCTGAGCTTGTGTTATACTCTATCAGGATCATTACAAGGGGTAACCTTCAAACGACCACTGACAACCATGGAAGTAGTTCATCTGCCAAAGATCCACTAAAAGGTGTGTATCGAACTGATAGCAGTTGTTTGTAATAAGCACAATTCCTGTGGTCTCCTCCAGATATTTTGTCTTGGTGGCCCTCAGTTATGTGGGTGGGTGGGGTGGGGATTTCTTACTCTCTAGCAACAGGGAAGGAAGAAACATTTTCATCCAGCAGTTAACGGGCAGGTTGGCTGTGAGCATAGTGCTTGCTTACCAGTTGAGCACCCCTTGGGACGTGTCGCCCTCATGGGAGCCTTCTGCAGGTCGGCTTTGAGGCGAGATTTTGTGACCCCTTGTTCTTTCTGCATGGTGTCCAAGGTATCAGTGACAGAGCTTACCAACCTTGCCATGTTAGCCTGGCTGTCAGAGAGGAGCTGCAGTTAAAACAAAAACATGAATTATTCATGGTTTCTATCATTTCTAGAGAAAATACATTTTATAACAGGCACATTGTTTCTTAGTGGCTGCTACACCCTCTTGGCTAATCCCTGCTCTGCAGTAGCCCCCTCAACACTGGAGCAGCATCTCTTCCTAAGGTTTTTAATGTTGTTCAGACTTTGCAGCTATATTGTCCTGAGCCTTGCTGGGACACATACCGTGCTGACAGTATGTCACACTATACCAATTGTCTTACTGCATGCAAAGTGAGTGTTATGCTGTATACTTTTTTTTTTGCTCTCCCACTTCCTGGACCGGCCCTCATCATCCCTTTCCTCCTTGCACAGCCCCGTCACCCATGTCCTCAGGACTTACCTCTCCCATTGTTCTTCCCTGGCTAACAACCCAGGATGGATCAGATAGGGGTGGGCCATGTTCCTCATGATGGATCTCTAGCTCGGTGTCCAGGGAGCACCACAGTTAACAGCTCGTGGCCTGTGGTGAGAGGTGGGCAGCATCCACGTGGTCCAGAATTTTCCCATTTTCCCCCCTGGAAGGTGTGGCATGCTTTGACATAGTGGCATATATGCTTATGTTTGCCCTACCTTCCTGATCATGCTGAGCTCCAGCTGCCAGACCCCAGCTTTCACCAGGGGTTGGCTGAGTGCCAAGCCTGGTCCCACCCTCCTCCCTAGAGGAGGACAGCAATCCTTGGGATGCTCAAGCCTCCTCCTCTGGCTGGCTGTCCAACAGTTCCAGCTCACTTCTGAACCCCAATGGTTGGCTTTACAAGCGGTAGTACTACCACTGCGCCAGCAGGCTGGTGTCATGCTGTATTCTAATTGTAGCATTATATGCTGATTCATGGTCATGTTATACACTAATTGTCACACTGTATGTTAATTAATTGTCACACGGCGTGTCAGTCGATTGTTGTGAACTGCTGTCCATGGAATTGAGCTGAGGCCATCTGATTTATGTTACTTGTGAGCTGCATTTCAAACCGGGCTTTCAAAATTGCTCTAAACACAACTGTAGAAAAAGCCAACACATGCTCAATATTTAAACATGTTTTCCACGTTTATTGCATACCCTTGGGGCAGTGATGCAGAAAAAGTGAATGTTTCATCACACTGTTGTCAAAGACACCCACTGTAGCTTACACGTTTGCATGCTCTGTATCTCTGTACGAGTAGGTGAGCAGCAGTGTGAAAAACTGTTTAAACATTGGGAGTGGATTGTATCAGCTTTTCCTGCAGCTGGTATTGTGTATAATCACTATTTTTTGCAGAAGTTCTACCAGTCGCACCACCAATTAAAATTAAACAGGGGGCTCTGCAACTTTTCTTTGTGATTGTGGATCACTTTACAAATCAGGTTGCATATTTAGTTATTTTATTTATTTATCCTCTAGTATCATGGCTCACAAACTCCAAAACTGCTTTGACTCAAAAGGACTGGATCACAGTAATTGGACAGACCAAATGTCCTTAAGGCATCAGACAAGAGAAAGCTATACAGTGCAAACCAGGCCAGTGTGTGCCTTCTCAGATGTGACCTGAAGGTATAACATTAATTTCATTAGAGCTGTAGCATCTTCGTCTCTGCCCAGATAGCCACATTACCTGAATTAACCTGCCTTGCTCATTCTGGAGGGTGTTCAGCTCTTGTCCTAAGCTGCTATGTCCCTTCTTCAGGGCATCATAATCCATCTTCATCTGAGTGGCATGTGTCAGCAGCTTGGCGACCTCATCAGCCAGGGTCACCAGCAGTGCTCGGTCCTGGCTCTTCACAGACTTGAGTTGCGTGTCATGATCCATAACTGCCCTCAGCACAGAGGACTGGAGACCCTCAAGACGTATGAAGCTGCCAGAGAAATCAGGGCAGTTTGGTTCAATGAAGATGTTGACTCGGGAGCCATCAGCCTTCTCGACAGTAACCAAGGCATTGGTATCATCCTGGTTAGTAGTGATAAGGGGTGGGGACTCTGTGACAGGAGCATGGTAGTGGTTCATGAACAGAATAGTTCCAGTTACAGTCACTGCAAGGAGCACTGCCACAAACAGGAGAATTGTGCAAAGGAGATAGCCACAGCTCAGTCTCTGAAGAATAGAAAGAAAGACAAGGGTTAATATTTATGAACATAGGGTGCTCACCGAAACATGAGTCATTGCTATTTGTGAGTTAGAGATACTATGCTTATTAGAGTTTTCTATTCCTACTTTTCCCTACTCAGCCAGGACCAGGGCCTCCTTATGGGGTATGTACCCCTGAGTGATCATTCCATCCAGGTGCATACACACCAAAACAGGGGCCTGGGTAACTTACTGCCCCTTCCCATCATCCATCAATGCCTCCTCCTTTGCTTATGTTCCTCACCCTAATAGGCACAGCATAGTGGAGTGAACTCCACAGAGAGGAACACCTTCAGAGAGCTTATTACCCCTCCCAGCTCCCTAAGAGCAGACAGTCCAGGGGTGTAGGCATAGCAACAGTGGTCCCTTCACCTGCCTGGACCTTCCTTTTTTTCCTAGCAACTCCTTCCACCTTACTCTTTCTGTGCAGGGGATGCCTCCAGCATTATTTCTAGATATGGGGCCTTGTTGGTTATGTGTGGTCACCCATGCAGTCAATGTTATGTTGCTAAGCTGCCACAGGAAGTGCTGCTATAGGAGGCATATCTATTACTTCCCCTGGAATCAGGATTCCTTACCTTGACACAACATATGAGACTCCACTGACCCGGAGGGAGGGGTTGGCTCTGCATCAGTAACTCAGAGCCCTTGCATGGCAGCATCTCTGCCACAGTGCCAGCCATAGCTTGGCAGAAGACAACAGGAGAAAGGACTGCTGTGTGACTGGACTTCTCTGCTGGGACTAAAGTAGAAGAACTTTTGTACTTGGACCTTTAATTTAGGGTAAAAAAAAAAACTAACATACAAAACAAAAAAAAAAAAGTGTGTGTGTGTCTGTCTGGGTTAACTGAACTGAATGAGTATCTGAACAGTTACAGGTGTAAATATCAGGTGATTGAAAGGACTTAACTGCTGTGAGGTTTAAATTACTGGTAGAAAGATCTAGTAAGTAGGGGGTGGGCTAGCTGAGAAGGAGCTACATTTAAAGACTGCCTTAGAAAGATTCTGCTAATAGCTTGGCAGAAGACACCAGGAGAAAGGACTGCTGAGTAACTGGACTTCTCTGCTGGGACTATATTGCCCTCCTTCCCCGTCCACCCCCCCCAAAGCTAGTTCTATTTTTATAGGCACAGGATTTGACTGACAACAGGAACTTCCTGTTTGGGAGCAGGAAGTGAGTGATCACAGAACCACCAAAGACCCACCATCCTAGAAGGGCAAGAGTAGCTCTCCGGCCCCCTCTAGCTGCTGGAGGTCTGCCTCTGAGCAAGTAAGCAGTCTACTGAGAAATATAGGATATTCTTGTCTCAGAACAGGACAATCAGGAGCTTAAAGGGCACACAGGCAGAAAGTAAGGAGAGAGAAAAAAAAAACAGAGGAAAGAGTAAGGATTGAAAACAGTTAAGGGGCCAGAAATAAGACATGATTGGAGTGGTGCAGTGCAGTGGCTGTGGAGCAGCAGTCTTCCGGGAGACGTTCTGGAGGATGCGGTGTTGTCCCATCTGCAGGCACCTCTCTGGGCTGAGGGAGGAGGTTGCTCATCTCCAGGCTGAGTTGACCAGGATTTGTGGGACCTCCTCTTCCATCCAGGTACCACCAGTGCCACTACCGTTGCCTCAGAGGTTGCCAAGAAAGAGGAGTGGTTGGACCACAGTGGGCTCAGAGAGGGTGAGGGTGGTGGAACAGAGGCGCATCCCTCCAGTTGTACTTCTCCACAATTCCTATGCCATTCTGGCAAAGTGTGGTTCCTCTATGGAGGCACCCACAGTGGAGACCAAGGAGGATGTGGAACCTCCACAAAGGAGACCCAAGGAGGGTGGCAGGGGACCTTGCAGGGAAGGAAACAACTCCTGGTGGGGACTCCATTGTTAGGAAGGTAGAACTGGGGAGGAAGGGAGAGGAGGTAGGATGCCTGCCTGGAGCCATGGCTTGGAGGGACAGGGAGGCGAATCCTCAGGATTGCGGAGCAGCTGCACAGGAGGGAGCTGGATGTCATTGTCCACCTAGGGACAAATGACCTGGCTAAGAAAGGGATTAGAGAAGTGCAGGAAGAGTTTGTGGAATTGGGGAGGGGCCTTAGTCAAGTAGCACGACGGTAACCTTCTCGGAGGTGCTGCCATCTATGGCATAGGAGGCTAGGGTGTTCTGCACCATGGGATTCAATCAGTGGTTGAAAAACTGGTGTGGAGCTCAGGTTTGGCTTCATTGGGGACTGGGGTCCACCTGGAGTGATGCAAGCCTATACTAGCATGATGGGCTGCATCTGTCGGGAGGGAACCAGGATCCTAGGTGATAGGTTTAAATGCTTCATTGGCAGAAGCTTTTAAACTAGCGAGGAGAGCACTGGAAAGGAGCAGGAAATCCTAGCCCCAAATAATCACGGTAGTAAGTGCGGCAAACACCAACATAGAGGTGTCGATAGGGAGAAGGGCAGGGGTAAATGGAGAAAGTGACAAAGGCAAGAAGGACAGGGATGGGGCAAAGGGAGTAAGGCCATCAGGAAATGGAGGGTAATGAGTACCAATGCCCGTAGTCTGGGCAACAAGCTCCCTGAGCTGGTGGCCTTGATGGAAGGGGATGCCTGGATGTCATAGCAGTCACAAAAACATGGTACACAGAGGAACCATGACTGGGATGTTAACATACCAGCATACAACCTACAGGGAGAGAGACAGGCAGGAGAAGAGGGGAGGAGTAGCTCTCTATGTAAAGGAAGGGATAAAAGCAACTGAACAAAAGAGTAAACAGGGAGGAGAGGGAGGCTGTGGGTCACCTTGGAGACTGGAAAGGGCACCACAATCCCAGGGGTTGTGTACAGACCCCCATGTCAGGAGGGAATGGACAAGGATATGATAGAAGGCATTCCTAGAATGCAGAGAAAGGGAGATACTATTGATGGGAGACCTGAATATGCCAGATGTTAACTGGAGCACATTTGCTGCAGCCACATCCAAGAGCAGGGCCATTCTTGATGCCTACAGGTGGCAGGCATTAGACAGCTGGTTTCGAACCCACTCGTGAGGGAGCAATCTTAGACCTCGTGCTCTCAAATGGGGGCAGTGAGAGGATCTCAGATCTAAGTGGGTTGCCATCTGGGCACAAGTGACCATCAAACAGTGTGGTTCATGTTAAACTCAGCTACAGAGTCAAGCCATACAAAAGTGAGGGTACTGGACTTTAGGAGAGCTGACTTTGGCAAGATGGGAGAGTGCCTCAGAAAAGCACTAGCAAACAGGTTAGAAGGAGGTGTGGAGCAACAATGGGAATCATCAAACTGCCATCACAGAGGCAACAAGCCTTTGTGTGAAGCAAATAAACAAATCAAAATGAAAGAAAAAGCCACTATGGTTCTCCAAAAGAGGTGGCTGTGAAAGTCAGGAAGAAAAGATAGCATTCGGTATAAGGAAACACAGAAGGAGCAGGACTGAGAGCTGTACCAGTTAAGGCAGAAGGAAGCAGGGAGGGAAGTCAGAATAGCAAAGGCCCAGACTAAGGAAAGATAGCCAACTCAGTTAAGAAGGGGGATAAAACCTTTTATAGGTACATCAGCGAGTGTAGAAAGACAAAGGAGGGATAGTGAGTGAATAGAATGAGCGGTGGGTGAGCAGAGGGGACAGCAGAAAAAGCAGGAATACTGAACAAATATTTCTGCTCAGTATTCACAAAAAAGGAGGGAAGTGCCTAATCAATTAACAGAAGCACTCTTGGTAGGGGGTCGATCCCAGTCCTTTCACAGAAAGAAAGGGTTCTGCAAGAACTCCTAAAACTGAAGGTGGACAAAGCAATGGGTCCTGATGGAGTTCACCCAGAATTCTAAAAGAATTAAGGGAGAAACTAGGTGAAACCACTGGCTACTCTTTTTAATAAATCATGGGAGGATGGTGTGGTACCCAAGGACTGGAGGAAGGCGGATGTGATTCCCCTTCACAAAAGTGGGACCAAGACAGAGGCAGAAACTATAGACCTGTGGAGTCTGACCTCTGTGGTAGGAAAGTGATGGAGTCACTTCTGAAGGAAAGAATAGTTGAGTATCTAGAGGCCAGTGGAGCACAGGACCCAAGGCAGCATGGATTCACAGCGGGAAGGTCATGTCAGACGAATCTAATAGATTTCTTTGACTGGGTGACCAAAGTAGTAGACCAGGGTGGGCTGTGGACATGGCCTACCTAGACTTTAGCAAGGCATTTGTCACAGTCCCACAAAAGATTAATAGTCAAATTAACCAGCCTGGGAGTGAGTCCCAAGGTGGTAGCCTGGGTAAAACATTGGCTGCACAACAGGACACAGAAGGTAATTGTAAATGGAGTCCACTCTGAAGAAAGAGAGGTTACTAGTGGGGTACCGTGAGGGTTCAGTATTGGGTCCAGTCCTTTTAATGTCTTCATCAGTGACATTGCAGAGGGACTGGAAGGAAAAATATGCATTTTTGCAGATGACACAAAGATCTGCATCAGGGTTGATACACAAGGAGGCATGGAAAGGATGAAAAGGGACTTGGCAAGGTTGGAGGAATGGTCAGAGTATGGCAGCTAGGATTCAATACAAAGAAGTGCAAAATAATGCACCTGGGAAACAAGAACCCAGGGAAGAATACACAATGGGTGGAGAGGTAGTAAAACAACAAAAAAGAAAGGGACCTGGGGGTAATCATATTAGATGACCTTAAGGTTAGCAAGCAATGTGAGAAGGCAGTAGGGAGGGCTGGGGGTATACTGGGATGTATAGAGAGAGGCATCAGCAGCAGAAAACAGGAAGTTGTTATCCCTCTGTACAGACAGTTGTGAGACCCCATCTGGAGTACTGTGTCCAGTTCTGGAGACCCCATCTCCAAGGACATAGACAGGATAGAGGTAGTCCAGAGGAGGGCAACTAAAATGGTGCAGGGTCTGCAAGAGAAGCCATATGAGGAGAGACTAAAGGAGCTTAATATGTATACCCTTGAGGAAAGAAGGGGGACATGATAGAAACTTTTAAGTACCTCAGTGGAATCAACAAAGTCCAAGAGGGTAGCATCTTTCAGAAAAAGAGACTTGGAAGAACAAGGGGACACAATTTAAAGATAGAAAGAGGGCAGTTCAGGGGCAATGTGAGGAAGTATTATTTCACAGAGAGGGTAGTGGATGCATGGAACAGCCTTCCTGAGGAGGTTGTAGGGTCTAAAACTGTGGGAGAATTCAAGAATGCATGGGACAGACATAAGGCAATTCTTGTGGGGGGTAGGAAGAAATAGGCTGTTGGTTAACTAGGATCTACCGCCTATCCTGTAGGTAGGGAAATGGGCAGACTAGATGGGCCAAGCGGTCCTTATCTGCCGTCAAAGTCTATGTTTCTATGTTTCTTAATAGGGTATGTAATAGAAAAATTCTGCACTTTATATCAAGGTGATGTCTCATGAACTAATCAGATTGCTTGTTTACAGGGCATCGTGTGGTGGCAATGCCCTGTAAATAAGCTTGAGAAACACATTAGGCAATTGAAATATGCACATTCTGCAATAAGTGTCTTTGGAATATGCAAATAGGGCAGCAGAGATATCTTGAACTGGCAAATGAGAAGTGAGGCATTTCAAACATTTACACCAGTTTCTCACCTAATGTTCACCTCATGAACATCCTGTTAGAAACCCAGCTTTGAAACAGAAATTACTCCATCTTTGCTGTTCGTACAACTGTCAGAAACTGACAAACTTATTTTGTTAACCTCAATACAACAGCGATAATTATGAGCATCGGCTAGTCAGTCTCCAGAAATAGTGGCACTGGGCACTGCAGATGGTGACCTTTGCCCCCTTCCTGAACCTTTGTCTACGGTGCCCAGTACCATTATTCCCTCATACAATTGCTGATGCCTTTAATTATAGCTATGACAATCGTGAAGAAAGTCTTTCCATATTTAGAAGAAATGTGTCTCCAGTATAGGGAGCAATTAAACCACACTTGGCAGAAAGCTTACAGTATGACTCTTGTTAACCCTGATCATAGCTACAATAAAAGAATGCTTAGAAGTGTGCCCTTACAGCACCCACGAAACAGCAACAGCTAGAGAACTCAGCAAGGTGGTGCACAGTAAAAAGGATTAAGCAAACAAAAGCTTGTTGAGTTGCAAAAGCAAGGAAGTATATTAAATACAAATAGTGCGAGTCAGAATGAAAGGACGGCACAGGTACCCTGGCGCCTCTAACCCTGGCCGGGTTCTTCCTCGGTGGGTGGGGGGGGCCGATGGCTGCTGTCTGCCTTTCCAAGTTGGCAGTTAAAGGTGCAGTGCTCCAAATTCTCTTTAATTAATTTAACATTCTTGAGCAAAAAAGAAAAACAAACATCTGGCATAGATAGCTGGCATCTAAGACCATACCTAGTGCTATCAAAAAGTTTTTTTATTTTCGTATTTATCCTCCTCTCCTCCCCTCAGCTCTGGTCTCCTCGGGAGCACCAAGGAGTCATCCCTCTCTTGCAGTCCGCCTACCTGGACAGTCCTCCGTTGCCCGTAGCCTCGGTTTACCCCTGGAGCGTGAGGTGGAGCCCCTAACACCAAAGCAGTCAGTAGTGTGTCCAGTGGTGCCAGGTGGTGACATGAGATCGAGGCAACTCCGGTGCTCCATCCCCACCGGAGCTGAAGGGTATTTTTCCCTGTTTCTTGGGGAGTAGGTAGCACCCTGACTTCAAGGCATGGAACCGATGTCTGCCACTCCCCCACCTCTTCTCTCTACATCGTCAGCGCTTGCTGCATCTCTGGCCTCTGCCAGAGGGTAGATGCACCAACAGGACCCCTGTCCCTCCCTGGGAGAAGGAGTTGTCCTCCAGATGTCAATCCTCCTCCCTCCCCTGCCGACGCCCAGCAACCTGGGCTCGTTCCCGAACCCGGGTTGCTGGCGTGGCACGAGGTGTGGCATCAGCACCTCAACCCTCAGCACCACCGGGCTGGCCATGCTATCAAAACTAAACTGTGAACAACAACACTATAACCAGATCAATACATTACTTAATAAAGCCGCTCATGTGACAGGGAATTGTGTTGTATCAAGTTAAATTAAATCCATAACAAATATGGAGACAATCCTTTTTCTAAATCATACTGAATCAGTTCATTGGAATGATGCTTTCATTGTAGTGCATACCCTAAATCAAAATTACACATATGTATGAATCCTAATATCAAAAGGACAATGTATAAGACATTGTTTCCTCCCCTCAGCTATGAGTATGCTGCAGCATTATACATTCACTCAAGTAAGTTGAAAATCTATCTGAACTGGAGAATGTTAGTTGGTTTCTAGAAGGACTCTGGACCTTGTGCTGGATAACGGGGAAGCTGTACGGTATCTGGAAGTAGAGGAACCACTGGCTGGGAGTGACCACTGTTCAGTGTGGTTCATGCTCAACATGGGGAGGGAAACAGGGGGCATGAGTGCAAGGGTGATTGAGTTTAGGAGGCAGAATTTAAGAAGATGGGGCAGTTTGGGGCAGGCACATGGTAGGAATGCAACCATACATGGATGCAGACCAGAAATTGGACATCATAAAGGAAGGGCTGGCGGAGGCAACAGAGTCTTGCACTAGGAAGAAAAGCAAGAAGGGAAGGGCAAAGAAACCCAGTTGGCTGACACAGGAGGTTATGGAAGGGGTGAGGGCCAAGAGGACAGTGTTTCAAAAGTACAGGAAATTGGGGAGGGGTGAAGATAAGGATACATACATGGGGAAGTCCAGGGAGGTTACCAGACTGGTCAGGGCAGCCAAGGTGTCAAGGTAGATGAGGCTGGCACAGGGAATCAAAAGTGGAGAAAAAGACTTCTTCCACTACATCAGAGAGAGAAGAAAGAGCAAGGATCAGCTGGTGAAGATTAAGAAGGATGGAGGGTGGGTGGAGAAAGAGGTGAAACAGGCAGAGGCACTGAATGAATGCTTCTGCTCTGTATTCATCCAGGAGAAGGGGGGGCAAATACCAAAAGTGCGGGGAGAGGGGATAGGGGAGTAGGGGATGACATATGTAGGGATTACAGAAAGCAGGACACTACATAGGTTGAGGGCATTAAGGGTGGAAAAAGCACCTGGATCTGATGGTATTCAACCTAGGGTACTAAGGGAGTTGGTAGAGGTCCTGGTAGGGCCACTGGCCAACCTGTCCAATGCCTCCCTGGACACGGGATGTGTTCCACAGGACTGGAGAATGGCTCATGTGGTGCCCATCCACAAAAGTGGCCCAAAGGATGAACCAGGAAACTATAGGCCAGTGAGCCTCACATTGATTGTGGGAAAGCTCATGGGGACCATACTAAAAGAGAGGCTAGTGAGCTTCTTGGAGGAAAACGGTCTCCAGAATAGTCAACAGCATGGATTTATACTAGGCAGAGCCTGCCAGGCAAACCTTATAGAGTACTACAACTGGGTGTTGCGGGAACTGGATAAGGGCCATGCAGTGGATGTCTTGTATTTGGACTTCAGCATGGCCTTTGATTCAGTGCCGCATGGGAGCTTGGAGGGAAACTGGAATATGTGGGGGCGGGACCAAAAATGGTGAAATGGATTACACATTGGCTAAAGGGAAGGCAGCAAAGGGTGGTGGTGATGGGGGACCTCTCGTCACCAAGAGCAGTGATGAGCGGAGCACCATAGAGATCATTACTGGGACCAGTGCTGTTTGGGATTTTTATTGCAGATATCTCATATGGGAGATGGAGTAAGATGAATCTGTTCGTAGATTATACCAAGATGGGAGCTGTGGTTGATGACAGGGGTGGAAGGGGTTGCAGGAGGACCTGACTAAGCTGCAGGAGTGGGCGGAAACATGGTAGTTGGGGTTCAACGCCAACAAGTGCAAGGTTCTGCACTTTGGAGCCAGGAACCAGGGAAGGGATTATCACTTGAATGGGGTACAGCTGGGGAGCTCCACAGAGGAGAAGGAACTAGGAGTGCTCATTACAGGGAGCATGAACAACACTGCTCAGTGCAGGAAGGCAGCAGCAAAAGACAACAACATGCTGGAGTGTATTAAAAGAGGGAGATCCTTCAGCAAGAGGGAGGTTATCCTGCCCCTGTACAGGTCATTGGTCAGGCCCCACCTGGAGTACTGCGTGC
Source organism: Neoceratodus forsteri (assembly GCA_016271365.2). Lineage (NCBI taxonomy): Eukaryota > Metazoa > Chordata > Ceratodontiformes > Ceratodontidae > Neoceratodus > Neoceratodus forsteri. The sequence continues at coordinate 497,696,177 of JADMNL010000022.1, forward strand.
AGTACTGGCACCCATTCCTGATGAAGGACATCAGATTGTTGGAGGGGGTGCAGCAAAGAGCCACAAAGATAATCCAGGGATTGGAGAGCAAGCCCTATGAGGACAGACTGGGCGAGCTGAATATGTATTCACTGGAGGAGAGGAGGGATGGGGGGATATGATTGAGACCTTTAAGTATCTGAAGGGGATAAACAAGACCAACACAGAAGGGATTTTTTAGATGAGAAGGGGGAGGGACGTGAGAGGGCATGGACTGAGACTGGAGGGGGGAAGATTCAAGAGGCAGATGAGAAGACATTTTTTCACAGAAACAGTGGTGGACAAATAGAACACCTTACCAAATGAGATAGTGTCCTGTAAGATGGGGGGCAGTTTCAAGAGGGGTTGGGACAGGGTGAGGGTAAGGGATACTGGGAAGGGGCAGCTGCGAGATGAGGGGCTAGCTGCACACTCGAGCAGACTTGAGTCTGGTAATGATTAATTCATTGCATGCATGGAATTCACGGATTTCATGAAAATCGGCCATCTCCATGAATTTTGCCAAAGTGTGAAAAGTCGGTCTTTTTAAGTTCCTGCTAGTTATTAGAGCATGCTTTTATCTTGCTTTCCTTTGTTTTTGTGTCCCGATCACCTCTAATTCAACTCGCATTAAGTGATACCACTTAATCACTTCATCAACCTCAATTGTCAAATCTTAATTGTATTTGGTGGTGGCTGTGAGATCGGGACCGAGAGATCAAAGAAACAGTCCATTGATTAATTAGGGATTGCATTTTAAAAATCAAGACTTGCCGTTAGCAGACTAAAACTACGCTACGCTCCTATATTCAGGTGCCATGCTAACAGATAGTAGGATAACAAGTAGTAGATGCAGCATAAAACTGGACAATTTAAAAGTTAATTCCATACTGCAGCAAAACAGTTAGGATGTATTTTTGGCACAAATGCACTTTATGTTTACTGTATTGCAGTTTAATTAAATGAATATGATGTTTTTCATGTTTTTAATACATTTAATGAAGTAAGTATAATTTCTCAAATAACTGTCTATGCGAGTGTGTTTCCATGAAAATGTTAATTTTGGCCACGCATGAGCTGTGAAATCATACACTTTTTACCATGAACAAAGTACAGCCTTAAGCATGAGGCCTGTTCCTATTGGCAATTTCGTATGTTCGTATGTTTAGAAAATAGAAAAAAAAAAAAAACAATGAAAAAAGCATTAGAACAAGGTCCCATCTATTATTCAGTCCTATCAAGGCTATGCACCTAAAGTATAGATAAGTCTGCTCTCCTGTCTCAGCAAGGCATTAACCCTGTTTCCACCCCTACGGTGTGGTCGAGTGTGGTTCAATTCCACTAAATGAAAAGTGGTAGGATCCACCTGGTGACTTTTCCACCAACGTATACACACTGGTGTGTCTGAATTCTCATCCATGATTGATCTCAGATGTTCCTGAATATGTTCCTTCATTGGAGGTATTGGCCTACCAATGTAGAGTGACAGAGATGTTCACCAAAGGGTGTGCACTACAAAGGATGATCGATAGGTGATACATTCTCTCACCTCAAACTGTCTGGAATTTGTTGGACTGATAAAATACCTGCCTTGTGAAGCATGTCAGCATGCTGTACAATTCCCTAAGTGATGAAAACCCACAGGGGTGGTCGTCGTTTTAATAAGGAACTCACAGTTTCCCCTTGTTATGGTGTCAGATGACTGTACACCACCATTTTCTTAATGTTACAGCCCTTTTTACATTGGTTGCGTGCATGTGCAAACCAATGTATTGTTGCAATAAGGGGTTTGAGTGTGTGTTGCTGCTGAGCCCATTGCAGTACACCAAACCAGGGGCTTGTAATGGGCTCGGCAGTCGGCACCAATGACCACTTGTTGTGGTCCTGATGCAACTCTCTGCTAGGTGGGCTGAACGGTCATGCACTTCAAAGGGCTGAAGCCGCTCCAATCAGAGGAGGCTTCGTTCCTTTGATTTGCATGAAGCCCATATCAGTAAACAGCTGATCAGCTTGTGGAGTGAATGGGAAAGGTCAGCAGTAGCCCCCCCCGCAGCAGTGTGCCCTCTTGATCTAAGGTTTGCCGACAGTGGGGTACCCAATCCCGATGCTGGCAGTAGCTCCCTTCCCCCCCAACAGTGTGGGACACTAGGTAGCCCACTTCCAGTGTCCCCAGTTGTGTATAAAATCCCCATTTATTGCTGTGGAACACTGTGGAGCCCACTCCCAGTGTTCCCAGTATGCACCCCCAGCAGTGTTGCCCTTTTCCCCCATTATGTTTTCTGACAGCAGGATGCCCAATCTCGTGTCGGCAGTAGCCCCCATCCCCCCCCGACAGTGTGGAACACTGGGTAGCCCACTCCCAGTGTCCCCAAATGTATAATGTACCAGTAAAAAAGAAAACAATCCCCCAACGTCATTTTTTTTTAAACCTGGAAAAAAATAACAGTCCTTCATCGTCTCTCCACATCCCAACCCTCCTTCTGCACACCCAACTCTTTGCATCCACCCTTACCCCATACTTACCACCAGAGGTCGGCGGCTGCAATCTTCTCTGGACTGGGACATGTCTGCACTCTTCAAAGGCAAACCACGAACTGAAGGAATCGAGGTAAACCATATAATGGCTTTCAATGGGGCTTTCGACTTATCTTGATATCTCAGCCATTTTTAGGAATTTTGACCCCAAATTTTCAACATGGGGTTCTTGAGACCCCACCTCACGAACACTGACACTGTCATCTCATTAATCAGTCCTGAAAGGTGATTTCATGGTCACTGCGGAATCACCTTTGGGATGCTGAAATGACACTGCCAGTGTTCATGAGTAAGTCCCAAAACCCATATTCTAATTAATTAAATCCTAAAATGACTACGTTACAAGCATGTGTTGCACAGTTTAAATGCACGCTCGTAACGTCGCCAATTTTTTAATATTTTCACTCTAGATTTTCAACATTGTAATTTTTTCACACCTCCTCATGAACAGTACAGCTGCCATTTTTCACATCCTGCCCGAAATGTGTGTTCACACTTGTGGTGCAGAATGGCGTGGTTGCTGTGAGAAATCAACTTTCAGGATGGAATAACAAAATCACAGTGCCAGTGTTCATAAGGGGAGGTCTAAGAAACCCCATGTTGAAAATATGGTGAAATAATTCCAAACTATGACCGCATTACAAGTGTGCATTGAGCAGGTTCTACGCACACAAGTAACTTCAAAAATGTTTCATATTGTTACTCTGGATTTTCAACATTGCCATTTTTCCCACCTCCTCATGAACAGTATACAGCTGTCATTTTTCATATCCTGACCGAAACATGTTTTCGCACCTGTTGCGCAGAATAGCGCAACCGCTTTGCAAAATCAACTTTTGGGACAGATTAATGAAATGATAGTGCCAGTGTTCATGATGTGTGGTCCCCAAAAAGCCATGTTGACAATTTGGTGAAAAAATTCCTGAAAATGCCCAAGTTATGTGCGTCTGTTGAATTTATTCTACGCACGCACATAACTTTGTGGAATTCGGACCCTGCTCTCCCACAGTAAAATAAGGATACTACAATACTCAAAAAGAAGGGAAATTCATTGCAAAATATACAGGTTACTCACCTGTAACAGGAGTTCTAGGAGTGGTATATGTTGTTCATCCACACTTTGCGGCAGGTTCCTTGCCGCTTTAAATCTTGGCGGAAGGTCTTCAAGCTGGCTCCTCTCACCCACCCAGGTGGTAAAACCCTCGGCTCCACCCCATGATGCCAGATCTAGTCTGCTAGAAGCCAGGTTGCGCGTCGAAGCCGGGGAGGTTGGGTGGGTCGTGTGGATGAACAACATATACCACTCCTAGAACTCCTGTTACAGGTGAGTAACCTGTATTTCTAGGGACGTGGATATGTTGTTCAATCCACACTTTGTGGCAGACTCCTAGCAGTTCTCCAGGAGGAGGGAGGCAAGACGCACACCCCCTACTTGGAAAATAAGGACTGGAGAACCAAGGTCCCAAAACCAGCATCCCGACATGACTCTAGGTCAATGTGGCAATGGGAAATAAAGGTGTGTGCTGACTTCCAGGTAGCAGCCCTTCAGATTTCCTGGATAGGGATGTCCCTAGAAGCAGCCACCAAAGCAGTGGTATGGAGGGTAGAATAAGCTCTTGTCCCTTTGGGAGGCTTCATGCCCGCCAACCTATAGCAGAGATCTATGCAGGAGGTGACCCACCTGCTTATCATCCGCTTGGCTGCAGGTCTGCCAGGTGCGGCTTCAGCGTAGGTGACAAACAGCTGGTGAACCTCTCTCCGAACTTCAGCCGTCCACTCCTTATAAGAAGCGAGTGCCCTTCTAGGGTCCAAAGAATGGAGCCTATATTCCGCCTCCGAGGTGTGATTGGGGTAGAACACCGGCAGAGTCAACACCCGGTTAAGGTGAAACTCCGACACCACCTTCGGAAGGAACTTCGGGTGGGGATGAAGGACAACCTTGTCCCTGTAGAAAACCAGGTAGAGAGGCTCGATGGAAAGTGCCTGAAGCTCTCCCATCCTTCTGGCTGACATAATAGCCACCAAGAAGGTGGTCTTCCACGACAGGTGAGAGATGTCACACCTGTGCTTCGGTTCGAATGGCTTGCTCATGAGCTTAGCCAAAACCAGCAGTAGATCCCACGGAGGTGGAGGTTCTCACACTGGAGGGGATACGTGGTCTAGGCCTTTGAAAAAGTGCCCAACCACCTTCTCCTGCGCCACCGACTGCTTGCCGGCCCGCGCCTAGCAAGCAGAGATGGCTGTCAGGTGCACCTTAAGGGTTGTCGACTGAAGCCCTAGCTGAGAAAGAGACCACAGGTAGTCCAAAATACTAGCCAATGGACAGGAAGAGGGGTTCAACCCCTTGTCCTGACACCAAATGGAGAATCTCTTCCATTTGAAGGCATAGCATTTTCTGGTCGACTCCTTACGGGACGCCTCAATGATGTTGAGGACCTCGTCAGAAAGACCCAAGGCCTGGAACTCTAGCCGCTCAGGAACCAGGCTGTCAGGTGCAGGGATTGAAGGTCTGGATGGAGAACCTTCCCCTTGTTGACTGAGATCAGGTCTGGGTGGGCTGGAAGCTGCCTCGGGAGCCTGGAGCTGAGGCTGAGGAGATCTGGGTACCAGAACTGGTGAGGCCAGTCTGGGCCTATCAGAATCACCTGCGCTTTGTCCCTCTTCACCTTGAGAAGCACCTTGTGGATCAAGGGAAATGGAGGGAAGGCATAGAAGAGGCCCGGGGTCCATGGCCTTGAGAAGGTATCCCCCTGCAGCGAGCCCTACTGAGGGAGGGGCGGGCGTGAAACAGCCTCAGCTTCGCATTCTCCCTGGAGGCTAATAGGTCCACCTGAGGGGTGCCCCAATGGAAGAACAGGTCTTGCACTACCTCCGGCAGGAGAGACCACTCATGAGATGCAGTGCCTATCCAGCTGAGGGCATCGGCCAGACTGTTGGAGGCTCCTGCCACATGGATGGCTAGGAGATCCACCTCCAGGCTGATCACGAGAGACCAAACGCAGAGAGCTTCCTTGCACAGAGGCAAGGAGTGCGTCCCGCCCTGACGGTTGAGATAGTACATGGTCATGGTGTTGTCGGTCTGGACCTGAACCACCTGACCCCGTACAAATGGAGTGAAGGTGGTGAGGGCTAGTCGAACTGCTCAAAGCTCCAGCAGGTTGATGTGGCATCAAGACTCCTGAGGGGACCAGAGGCCGTGGGCTCGGAGATCCCCCAGATGGGAACCCCAACCCATCACAGAGGCATCAGTCATTAGAGTGACCATCGGCTCAGGGTGGACAAATGGGATACCCTCCTGCAGATGAGCTGGGACTAGCCACCACTGCAGGCCATCCCACATCTCCTGGGTCACTGTCACCGGCTGGTCCAAAGGACTGGAGCGCTGTGACCACTGGCTAGCCAGCCCCCATTGCAGGGGGCGCATATGCCAGCGGGCCCAATGGACCAAGCTGGTGCAGGCCGCCATGAGGCCCAGAAGGTGCAGGAAGTTCTGGGCAGGGCACAATTGCCCAACCAGAAATGATTGGGCGAAGGAGGAAAGGACCTCGGCCCTGTCCACCAGGAGACAATGTCTAGGACTGAACACACACTGTGTCACCTCCCAAAAAATAAAATAAACATTTTCTCTGTAGCCTATTCATTGTTTGTTGAGTGAGTTTGGCAGATATTTTTCTTGCTGTTGCACCCTCCCCACGCTTAGGCGCCTGCTCACTATGAACCTGCTAACTGCCTTCAAATTATATTAACCAGACATCAACCGTGCCAACTACCACTCATGGCCCACAGTCCTGATACCCTGATGTCATGCCCCGACAACAAGTTGGCTGGAATATTACTTGCTTGTCTTCCCCGCCTGCAGTCGTGTTAGATCAACTTCCCCTTGATGTGCAGCTCCTCATCTCCCGTTGTGGATCCCACTTGCAAAATGTGGCTGTGACTGATCATTGCAGGCACTGGGGGTGGGGTGGGATATACAGCCTGTGGTTGCCACAGAAGAGGATCCGTAGTCTGTCATTTGCTGGGAATCACGCCGGCCCTGAAATCCCTGACTGCCTATCATGCTTCTGCTGCCATCTAGTACAGGAAAAAATAAATAAATCCCCTCACTTGCGATTGTGCTCTTACTGCCGTCCAGTAAAGGGGGAAAAAAGAAAAACAGAAAGTCCCCTGATTTGCAATTGTATTCTTTCTGCCATATCTTTAAACAAGTATGCTGTTCCAAAAAAGTTGGTTGGTGTGTGTGTGTCTGTGTTTGTGTGTGTGTTCACTAACACAAAAGTCCATAGTTTAAAAAAATATATTCTGATGCAGGCGGAGGACCTATTTTATTACAAAACATATTTGAAATGTTTTTTTAATTAACAATTTTGTATTAAACTCATTTATCTTAAAAGTGCATATTTTCTAAGCACAATAATACCCTCCAGGGTGGGCTGTATGGGCAATACTGGACCTTCCAGGGGCTATAAGGCCCTCTGCCTGTGGTGTCGGGCCTCATTACGCCTCTGGGCGGTCTGGTATTGCCCAATACCACCCACCCTGTCGGGTATTATTGCTTGCTTAATGCATGTTTTTGTCTCAAGGTCTGCGGCACTGCCATAGGGTCATCGAGCTCCCTCTCCTTTGTCAACTTATTAAGGGGTTGGTGGAAGGAGAGGGCCAGCTACTACACTGTGGCAAACCCCATCATTGATGAAATAAAGGATATACAATAGTATATGTTTAAATATGCTATTTATTTGCATGAACGAGGGGTGGACCATAACTCACGAGTGGCGATGCCAGGAGTGAGTTATGACAGTCCGGCCCCCCTCACAAATGCAAATAAATGGCATATTTGAACACAGACCATTGTATGTTCTATGTATAGAATGTAAGTGTTTTTTTTGTTACAGGATTTTGTTGTTTTCTTACAGTTAATACTGTGGAAGCTACAGGTCCCTTTGCCCAAAGTAGTTTCTCTTAGCTAAGGTAAATTATGTGATTTTCATTTTTCTCTTGCCCAAAAATGCTGCAAATGAGTTTGGATTGAATCAGATTTACTGACAAGTACTGCCCTCCTCCTCCTCCTCCTCCTCCTCCTATTGATGTTTTCTGCCCCCTCCCCCCCTTTGGAGTAGCTGACAGTGTTGGTTTTTTAAATCTTGTTCTGAGTATTTTTTTTTTTAATTCACATTATGTCCTATTTTCAACTGCAAGTCCTGGAGTGCACCAATTTGACAGGGAGTGGTTGAGCAACAGTGGCGAGGCAGAGGCGTGGCGCTGTAGCAAAGAACTTTAAGAAATGGCTTTCAATTTTAAATATTAGACTGGTAGTTTGGGGAATATTATGCAAATTTGCCACATCATAAACAGGAATCGATCAGGACAGTTTTTAAATACTGACCGTCTTTTTTAATTAAAACTTTCGACTGAAGTGGGGAATACAAGATGGTGGTGGGAGCGGGGATTTTGGTCCAAACAGAGGATTGCTATTTGCTGGAATTGGGGGACAGCTTCTTTGTGTGACTGGGTAGAATGACATGTTAATCAATTTTACTGACATGTTGTGTGATAGTGTGATGTAGGCAAGTGAAAAATAAATGGTGTTATTTACAAATTGGGTGAATAACATTGTTTATCTTTCACTTGGGTCAAATTGTTGGCAAAAGACCTCATTTATTTGAATGATGAGAATGCTATATACTGTATATTGTACACAATCAAATATGGGGCAGATTTATTGATGACATTATCTGCATCTGGGATGGGTCAGAGTCAGTAGCACTTGCCTTCTTGAGCTACTGTATAGCAGTTAATATTAGCGCCTGATACATTTAGCATGATGACTCCAGTTGTACATATTAGTGCCTGATATATTTAGCGCTCAGTGCTTACTGCTGGAGTACAGTTAGCATGGCAGATTGTATTAGCGGTCTGTTAATATTAGCGGTTCTTTGCTTTCAGCTAATATAGCTAATATAAACAGAAAGCTAATATAATCTGCTATACAGTATAGTAACCATAATGAGTTCAATCTGTCTTTCACAGGCACCGTGAATTCATAGAATATTACTTTATTGGATTTCAACATTTCAGGAATAGAGGATGGTCACATTATCACAGAAAATCACAGGAAATCAGTTATTGGTAATACTTTATTACAAGGAGAACATTCTCATTCCCCACACTGATTTAAAGGTATCCTGTTTGGCCAGTTTTTAAGACTGCACTGAATCTGTTCTGATATCTAATCAAAAGAACTGTTTCAAAGATTTGCAGAGAGAGGATATAATCCCTTACCCCTCAGAAATGTCTGTGAGAATGCAAGGGAAAGGTCATGGGTAGAACTACTAACCCTAAAGCCAAAAAGAGCAAATCTGAACCACAAACTTTGTGGTAGAGTATAACTCAGATGTTCCAAAGGCTGCTGGGATTTTAAAAAAGGTTGTTGCATGTGCTGAAAGCTGATCCAGATTTTTCCCCTGTGGTGGGGAACCATCCAAAGGTATTTTACAACAAGCATTTGTCAATGCTGAATGTTGTCTCGCTGGCATTGGCATTGGTAGTCAGAGATGCATAATAGGAATGGCAGTGAAGTATTGAAGTGACGTCAACCCCACCCCCACCCTGCAGAGACTGACAGGCATTGGGGTGTGCCTTTGAGTCGTCAGCTATAATGCTCATGGTATTTTACCTCACCCTACCCTGTAGACACTGACAAGTGTTTTGGTGTGATTTGGGGTCGTTGGGCTATACTACTTATTCCATAAGGAAATACACTGAGATGGGTGCAGTATAGGAGAATGGGGTGAACTCTGTGGCCGAACAGTGCAAGGCACACCACGATGCCTGTCACTGGCTGCAGGGTGGGGGTGGGGGTGGAATAGGGAGTATTACAGCCGATGATCCCAAGTCACACCCCTGATGCCTGTCAGTCAGCACAGGGTGGGGTGTTACAGTTGGAAACCCTAATGCCATAGGCATGTGTTGGTATTTTCACTCCAAATTTTCAACATGGGCTTTTTGTGACCCCACCTCATGAAGAGCGGCACTATCAGTTTGTTAGCTGAAAGGTGGTTTTGCACAGTGGCTATGCTATTTGGTGACACAGGTCCAAAAACACATTTTGGGCAGTATGTTAAAAACGACAACTGTAGTGTTCATGAGGAGGTGTAAAAAAATGGCAATGTTGAAAATCAGGAGTGAAAATATGAAAAATTGGCGAAGTCATGAGCATGCATAGAAACTGTGCAACATACATCCGTAAGCCAATTATTTTTGGGATTTTTTTAACCACATTTTCAACATAGGCATTTTGGAACCTCCCCTCATGAACAGTAGCACTGTGATTTTGTTAATTTGTCCCAAAAGTTGATTTTTCACAACGACCATGCTATTGTGCGCCACTAGTGTGAAAACACATTTTGGGCAGGATGTGAAAAATGACAGCTGTACTGTTCATAAGGAGGTGTGAAAAAATGCCAGTGTTGAAAATCTGGCATGAAAATATTGCAAATTTGCGAAGTTACAAGGGTGCATGGGAACTGCACAACGCATGTTTGTAACACAGTTATTTTATAGACTTTCATCACCAAATTTTCAACACAGGCATTTTAGGACCTCTGCTCATCAGAAGTGTTACCGTTATTTCCTCAAACTGTCCCAAAAACTGATTTTGCGCAGTGACCGTGCTATTCTGCGCCGGACGTGCAAAAACACATTTTGGCTAGGATATGTAAAATGACAGCTGTACTGTTCATAAGGAGGTGTGGAAAAATGACAATTTTGAAAATCTGTAGTGAAAATATTACAAATTCATGAAGTTACGAGCATACGTGGAAACTGCGCAATGCACGTTTGTAAAACAGCCATTTTTTGGGATTTTTTTCCACCAAATTCACAACATAGGCTTTTTGAGAGCCCCCCTCATGAACAGTGGTACGGTCATTTTGTTAATCGGTCCCAAAAGGTGATTTTGCAAAGTGTCTGCAAAATCACCTTTCGGGACTGAATCACACGACAGTGACAGAATTCATGAGAAGGGGTGCCAATAAACCCATGTTGAAAATTTGGTGTCACAATTCCCAAAAATGCCTGAGATATGCACCAAAGTTGAAAAAAACCTATTTATGCCATTATACAGCTTACCGGCATTTCTTCAGTTTGCAGTTGGCTTTGAAAGTGCAGACATATTCCTATCCACTAAGATCATTGCGCCCAGACTCCAGAGGTAAGTATGGGGTTGGGGGTAGAAGGGTGGGTGCGGGTTGGGGAGAGGCAGGACACAGCGATGGACCGTTTTCTGTTTTACAGGTAAAAAGGAACATCATGGGACTTTTTCAGGGACATTTGGACACATTAGGGTGCACTCCCAGCGTGCCACCTGATTGTTTAGTTGTAGCCGACTGGGGATTGGGCACCCCGTCCGCACATACGAAGGAGTGGGGAAAAAGCTGAGGGGATTGGGCACCCTCTGGCGCACAACAGATGGGGGGAGACATTATGCCAATGGGGAGTGGGCTCCCCCATCTGCAAAACAAACAGGGAATGGGGGACTGTAGCCAATGGGGATTGGGCCCCGTCGCAAAGAAAGACTGCTGGGGGGGCATGATGCCGAGGGGGATTGGGCACCTCCTCGGCACACACTTCGGTGGGTCATTATGCTGATGGGAAGTGGGCTCCCTCATCAGCAAATAATGGGTCAGAGCATGCAACAGGGGATTGAGCACCCCTGAAGTTGGATGGCGGCAGTCAGTGCCACCATGTTTATGTTGGGAGGCGTGTTATTGTGCCGCTGCAACGAGAAGCTTGCTTCTCGTTGCAGCGGACCTTTTCCTAGATCTGGTGGCCACATTCTATATTGCTGGTGTGGCGTCTGCATGCTGCCTTATTGGGGAATGAGGGACGCACCTACTGATACGTGCCCTGCATTCGCCCACAGTGACCGCACCTCCAAATCTGCTACTACTACGATATGTTGACTTGTGCACAAGCACGAGCCAACATAACAAGTGCTTTAACATTAAGGACATTGTGGTACAGAGTAATTTGACACCACAACAGGGAGAAACTGTGGGTTTGTTATTAAAACCAACACCTCCTGTGGGCTTTTATTGCTGTGGAAATTGTACAGCATGCAATGCTTCACAAAGCAGGTATTTCACCAGCCTGACAAATTCCAAATAGTTTGAGATGAGACAATTTATCACCTGTTGAATGGCCCTTGTAGTGTTCCGAATTCTAGAATGCTTGCAGCAGCAGACTGCCTGTGTCTGCGTGGAGCTTGCATAGCAAAGTAAACATTTCCCATATTTTTCTAATTTAAATACAGTATGTTTCTTGTGTACTGTTGTTGGATTGAGAAGGAGGGAATGTTGCCAACAAGAAGGTATTGGATCGGTCCAGTGGTGCAGAGGACTGAGGCGCTATGCCTTACTTCACGTCACGCCAGTGACCCGGGTTTGGGAATGATCTTGGGTCATTGGAGAGCCAACATGGGGGGGAGGAGCAGGATTGAGCAGCCTAATGGAAGCACTCCTTTCCTGCAGAGGTCATCACCCCCCCATAGTTCTGCTGCCACCAGGTGGAGGTCCGATGGCAGTGCAGGTGGGAGGGAGTGGCAAGTAGTGGGAGGCTGCCCTGGAACATGGTTTGCATGTGTGCGTCCAAGGAGGGGCAGGGAAAAAAGCAGGGAAAAGTCGGGGCATAAAAAGATAATAGAAAAAAAAATGTGTTGGATTTGTGTGTTTGATGTTGGTTGGGAGCGAGATAGTCGTCACATTCATTCTGTGGTGATCAAATTCGAGTATAAATTAATTTTTTATATAGTTTGGCAGTTTGTGTGTGCCTTTTGTGGGGTTGTCCTTGTAACCAGGATTTGCTGGCTTGTTGTTGTAGTGGCCTGTTACTTATGTAGTACTGTAACTTTGTTTGACACTGTTTGCTGGGCTTTCAGGACTGCTGATTCCTTGTTGTTTAAAAAAATAAACATTTTAAATAAACATTTTTTTTAGCTAGAATCCGGCTGTTGGTAAGAAACAGCTTTCCTGGCATAGTGTTCTAGTTCTGACAGAACATCTGAAGTAGCAACCCACTGAGGTCTAGAATATTGAGATTTGCTCTTAACATTTGGATGATACAAATGAAATAGGTATTTATATAATGTGTATTTATATTTACATGTATATGACTTTTTTTTGCATTTGGATTAACCAAGGTAAAGGGAGTTCAAAAGGAAGGAAGGAATTGGAAAGCACACTATCTAGGGTAGGGTGTTAACAGGAGCAGCTGAAAGAGATTAAGGCAGATGGAGATTCATGCAGGATAGGGTGTAGTACACTGAGGGAAGGAGGTATTATATATTAAAGGAAGGGTAACAACAGGCAGTATGGAATACAGAAGCAGAGGGAAGGTGGTCATCTGAGAAACTGTGGGACACTGATCTCTGGGGCTATGCTCTGGAGGGTTGAAGACTGCCTTATATATAAAACATTCATGCAGCTCCAGACACAACTGGTAGCAGCATGTGAAGAGATATTTATGCAGCATCACCAGCTGGGCTGGTACCCACAGGCACATCCCAATTCCTCCAGAGGCTTACTGACCAGGGGCTGGAGTGTGGTGAGGAGGGAGATAAATGACAGGGGCAGTCATAAAAAAGTTGTTCAAACTTACCAAATCCTGACTGAAAATCATTTTGCATCACTGGAGGAGGCACAGGTACCTGACTCCTATGGGGGGAATCTGAGCTGGTTAGGAAGGGTGAACAGGATTACTTGGTGGCACCCTGGGGAGAGACCAGGAAGAAGGCAGAAAGGAGTATCCTAGTAGTAGGGGACGTTATGATTAGAAGGGTGGAGAAGGTGATGAGGGGAGGGGGAAAGGGTAGGGTGATGGTGAGAAGCCTTCCAGGAGCATCAGCCATCTGGGATACTTTCATTTCAGTTTCATTCTTTAGTTTTTATCCTCGTGAGCCTGACGAGCAAACTGCTCATTTTCACAGGCGACAAGCATTACAAAAAACAAACAAACAAATACAGAAGGCAATAAAAAACATTAACAATGAATTACAAAGCATCTTATACAATACAACAATAAAGAAATACAAATACAATTAACAATTACATTTATGAGAGCTACAAAAAAATGAAAATAATTTGTGCTTAAAATTACCAATGGTCTTAAAATAAAAAAAATTCAGGTGGGAGAGAACTAAAAACATTAGTGGCCCTATACAGAATTGATCTCTGGCCAATTGCCCTGTGAAAGAGAGGTATCTGAAAGAAAATTTATCCTGAGAACGAGTACCACATCCATTGATAAACCTGGGAAACAATTTGGAAACAGAGGGGAGATGACCCAAATTAATTTTAAAAAACATTATACAATATTTAAACTGTATCTGGTACTCAAAAGATAAACAATTGGACTTCTGAAAGAGAAGACAGTGGTGAGTGTGATATGATACCTGCAACATAAATCTAAGGATGGAATTATACGTGACCTTGAGAGATTCCAAAGTAGTTTTGCAAGCAGATGAATAAACTAATAAACCATAATCCAGTTTACTAAATAAAAAACTGTGGGCTAGCAGACTCCAGGATTCATTGGTAAGGCATGCTTTGACATGCTATAACATGCCAAGACACTGGTGAACAGCCTTCCTAATGAAAACAACATGTTTTTCAAAAGATAGTTTTGAATTCTCCATATATTCAATCTCTCGATTACCACTGCTACAGTTCCTTCCTGTTGGAAATCTGCCCATATCCTTCCCCTATTCAAATCAGGGGATCCATGCGATCAAAATAACTATAGGCCCATTTCAATCCTGCCAATCCTCTCAAAAGTTTTCGAAAAATTGATATATGCTCAGTTAAAACACCATATTGAAACCTACTCACTCTTAAACCCAGCACAACCTGGCTTTCACCCTAATCATAGCACCATCACTGCACTGGCCAAAGTTACCAATTACTGAGTCTCTGCATTAGATTCCAAGAAGATCATGGGTGCAGTCTTTTTAGACCTTAGTAAAGCATTCAACACTGTAGACCACAACTTAATAGTAAATAGCCTTACCAAAATAGGTGCTACCCCATCCACTACACGGTGGTTTAGTAGTTACCTGTCGGGAAGGACTCAGAAAGTGAAAGCAGATGGCCAGTTCTCTGCCTCCTTGCCAATCCTCAGGGGAGTCCCACAAGGCTCCATCCTAGGCCCTATCCTCTTCTCCCTATACATCAACGATCTCAATTCACATATTACCAAGTCAAATCTGCACTTCTTTACAGACGATACAGTTTTGTACACATCTGGCTCTACACTGACCGAAGTTAGAAACATACTCCAAGCCGACTTTACCCAGCTTGAATACAATCTTATCAATGCCAAACTTCTCCTGAATGCTAAGAAAACCAAGGCCATGATCTTCTCTCTTAATACCCCTTCTTCTGTCCCTCTTGACCTTCCCACAGATTTTATTGTCACCTCATTAGGTGAACCCTTGGAAGTTGTCTCCAAATTTAAATATCTTGGCATTTGGTTAGACAACAAGCTCTCCTTTAATGTCCACCTTGACACCCTAGCCATGAGACTAAAAGCCAGGCTTGGCTTCTTCTTTCGCAACAGGTTTCTCTTTCCCCTAGAGATGAGAATCAGGCTTGTTCAGGCCACATTCCTCCCCCTACTCAATTATGGGGATATAATATACACCTCTTCTGCAATCACTAATCTAAATATATTGGACATCCTCTATCATCCTGCTCTGCATTTTATCACAAACTCCCCCTATCGAACCCACCATCGCGATCTGTATGCAGTGGTTGGTTGGACGTCTCTTACCTTTAGATGCACGATTCATGCAGGTATCTGGACCCTAAAGCTTCTCCTGAATAAATTCCTGAACTATCTAACATCTCTCATTTGCATCTCTCGCAGTACCTACTCACTTAAGAAAGTGGAATTTATCCTCCTCGACGTGCCTGGGACTTGCACCTCCTTTGGCAAATGTGCCATATCTTGTGCCCTTCCATCCATCTGGAATTGGCTTTAATCCTCAATGAAACTTACCACCACTGTACCTGTCAACTTCTTTAAAAGGCTAGCTGTTTCTAAATTCAAAGAAACTTGTAGCTGTTTCTAAACCCCCTCCCTTCCCTCATTCCCTACCTCACCCTATCAACTAACCGCATCCAGCTCTAGTCCCTGTGGAACCCTCCTAGTCTTCACACCCTACTCTTCTTCTGCTATTTGCCTATAGTAGCCAGCCAGTACTATCCCTGCACCTGCCATCTCAACTCTTCCCTGTCCCCACTTCTCTTCCCCTATGTTATACCCCCTCCACTCTCCCTAACCCTTTTCATTTTCCTCTTTACCCTCAGTTCGCTATATCTTTTAGGCTGACCCTGTATCATTATCTTTCCCCTCTTTATCTGTTTTTCTTGCCCCCTCACATCCCCTAGTACCATAACCCCCTACCCCTCCTCATGTCCCCTTTTTTTCTTACTCAACTTTCCCACCTCATTATTACCTCTCTCTTCTGTAGTCTCTACACCCTCCATCTCTAATTATTTTTCCTCCCTCAGGTTTTTGCTTCTCACACTCACATGTCAGGCACTATTTGATTATTATATAACATATGGATCTCAACTGCACTTTTACTTACTGTCATGTCTATTAATTATATGTATTGTATATTTGACTGTATACATGTTCCAGAACCTTCTTGTAAATGAGCTTGCTCAATGGAGTTTTTCTGCAATAAACTTGAACTTGAATTGAGGATTAACTCCAAATATTTTTTTTTTTTTTTACAGATGTTATTTCTCTCCACAGGAGCTCCGGCCCCCCCCGCACTCTGCCGTTCCTCTGGCGCCATCCCGGACATGAGACCCCCTCCTTCGCACCCGTGACTTACCCTTCACGACAGGGTGGTGGGGCGACTCAACCACCAGCGGGTCCATGCCAGGGGCGTCCTCTGAGAATGGCACCAGGGAACAACGTCATGCTGCGGGCTCCATTTTTCCTCGATTTTTCTTGCCAGGCCGGGCATGGTGCAACGCCAGTGACTGAGTGCCGCGTCGCTCCCGATATGCGCACTGAGTCAGCGTCTGCCATGTCCGCCTCCCTCTTTCCGGCTGCGTGCTGTTGATCCCAGCCTCCGCTAGGGTCAGGCAAGCACCGGCGCTAATCCCCACCCGGGATGGAGGCAGTCCTCCGGACGTCAATCTATCTCCTCCCCACCGACCCGGCAGCCCATGCTTTCGTTCCAGAACGGGTGCCCGCCGGCGTGGCGTGAGGGTGTGGGACCAGGTGCCTCAACCCTCAGCGCCACCGGGCCGGTTAACTCCAAATATTTAAAACGATGGACAAACTCAATTGGGGAATCATTTAAATCAACAAGGGGAGAGGATCCTCGACACTAGGTTTGTTAGAGAAGACCATATGTTTGGTCTTCTGAACATTCAATACCATATGATTATGGAAAAGCCAGTCATGATGTGATTTAAAGTCATCCTGAACCTTTGAGATAGCAGTATTTTGTTTAGAAGCACTGCTAAATAAAACAGCATCATCTGCATACATAATGATTGAAGTCTGGGTGCAAATGCTGGGAAGAGTGTTCATGTATAATGAAAAGAACAATGGTCCCAATATTGAGCCCTGAGGGACTCCACTAACAATGGGAATAGTATGGGAAAGAAAACCTTCGAGAGATGTGGCATGGGTACGATTACTAAGATGGTTGAAAAATCACAGACTAACTTATTTATTTATTTATGACTTTGATAACCGGGTGAGTGCACTGACCCCAGGGACTGTTTTCAGGCACGACCCAGGCCATAACACATGGCGCAGGGTGACAGTGAATACAATGTAACAGTAATGCACATGAAACAGATAGATACAAGCAACAAATTAAGCACAATGTACAAGCATGCTGCATAAGTCCATTGAGAACAGTGAGTACAATATGGGACATGAAGAGATCTGATACAAAACAACAATTGTAAGCACAGTGTACAAAGTATGAGACATAGTCCAGTGGGCATGTAATATACAGAATGTACAGTAAAAAATATATACAATATGTATCCACAATACAATGTAAATACACAGAATATACAGTAAAAAATATATACAATATGTACAGGCAAGGAAGTCACGTATACCGTGAAAATACAATATAACAAGGCAAGGTTTCTTGGGAGAAATGCAAACTTGACAAAATATTGGGTAGCAAGCAATGTTCCACTAGGTCAAAGGCCTTGGTGAGGTCCACAAATACAGCTACAACAGAGTGCCCTTTATCTATTGCACCCTGGATGCAGCTAGTGAACCTCACCAAGGCAGTCTCAGTGTTGTGTGATTGTTTAAAGCCATGCTGCTCAGGTGTTAAAAGGCTATGTTTACTGAGAAATTTGGAAGTCTGATCAAGGACTAGTTTCTTGAGACTCTTTGATAAACAGGGAAGAAGGGAAATAGGGTGATAACTTGAGGGAAGATTGGGATTACCAGACTTAAAGATAGGTTTAACAATGGAGTTTTTCCAGAGTGTAGGAAAAGAACCAGAACTTAGGGAAGCGTTATAAATAAGATACAAAAGTGAAGCAAGAGACTTAACTCCAGGTTTAACTAACCTGTAATCTATGCCATCAGAACAAAACAATGGTCAAGGATTCATTTTTGTGATATAATCAATTATCAGTTCAGGGGTAACACTATTAAAGTGAAATTTAGGAGAGGTAGTGTCACTCAGTAAAGGGAAATCAAGGGTAATAGCAGAAAAAGAAGACCGAAATGAAGAGAGATCACCAAAGTAGTCATTAAAAACCTCAGTGGTAATGGTGGGATCATTAATATGGATAGGATAGGATAGGATAGGATAGGATAGGAAGGATTATAGAGGAGGGGATGGGGAGCTTAGGGTGCTGGTACACTTAGGTACCAATAGTCTGGCAAGCCAGCTGACTGTGACAGTGAAGCATAACTTTCAAAGGTTAGGGGACAGGCTGAAGGCACACCCAGTTTCCCTAGCCTTTTCCACTGTCCTCCCTATGTGGGGTAGAAGGCATGGGAAGGATAAGGCAGGGAAGGATGAGGAGATTGAGGAATTTAATGGGTGGTTGAAGGGGTGATGTCAGGAGGAGAGGCATCATTTTGTGGAAGACTGGGGGGATTCTGGGACAGAAGGCTCTACAAGGGTAACGGCCTTTACCTAACAATAGAGGGGACCAATGCATTTTGTAAAGAGTTTAATGTCCATGTAGATGGACATTTAAACTGATGGGGGGGGGGACTGAGGCTGGGGAAGCACAAAGGGTGGAGAGCAAAAGGTGAACTTAGCTAGGACTCCCTCAGAAATGGGATTTAGGTCCATTGGAGGTGAAAGCAAAAAAGCATGGCTCCATAATAAGTTAAGTAAGGGTGCTGGGGAGGGGGACTCATGAAGCTGGAAGGAAGCAAGAAAACCAGGATGTTAAGAAGAAAGGGGGTGGACAAAGGGAGAGGAGCTCACAAGAGGGGTAATGCTATAGTTCCAAGCTGGAAGATAGTCTGATTAAATGCCAGGAGCCTAGGAAACAAAATTAGTGACCTCCAGGCGATGGTAGCAGATGCAAGATGAGTGGGTTACCTTGCCATCGGTGGTTAGGTTGATCATGATTTGGCTGAATGATGAGGCAAAGAACCCCTTCAAATGTTAAAATGATGGAATAAAAATCAAGTGAGAAAATTACTTGAATGAATTGTAAGCTTTCAAGTAGCTTTGGAGGGGCAGCACTGGCACTAAAACTATTTGATTTTGGCCACGCACCAGGTGCACCCCTCTTAACATTTAAAACAATTAAGACAGTATGTATAAGAAATGTGACAAAATCTGAGTGTATTAGGCAGAGCTGAGCTTGCTACACCTTGAACATTACATCATTGCAAACAGGAGAGGTATGGCATTCTCCTAGTTGGTGAGCTCACTAATGGTCAACAGTGAGCCCCTTATAGGCCAGAGCACACTATATAAAAGATGAAACCAGAGAGTGGTTTCCACACAAGAAAGAAAGAGGGCAATGGGACCTTGGCTCATATTTGCATGTTAAAATTGCAAGTGTACTTTCCTGACTGATAAGTGGATAACCTTGCCATCAGTGCTCAGACTGATCGTGATTCGGTTGAATGATGAGACCAAGAACCCTTCTAAATGTTAAAATGATGGCATGAAACCAAGTAAGAAAATTGAATTGATTTTAATGAATTGTAAGCTTTTAAGCAGCTTTGTGGGGAGCACTGGTACTATAACTATTTGATTTTGGCCACACACTAGGCACACCCCTGTAAACATTTAACAACAATTAAGAAAGATACATAAGAAATGTGATAACATCTCTGTATATTAGCCAGGGTTGAGCTTGCTAAACCTTTAACGTCGCATTGCAAACAGGAGAGGCGTGGCCTTCTCCGAATTGGTGAGCTCCCCAACGGCCACCTGCAAGCCTCATATGGACCAGAGCACATGATATAAAAGATGAAACCAGAGAGCGATTCAGTGATTTCCACACAAGAAAGAGAGTAAGCAGTTGGACCTCAGGTCTTATTAACAAGGAAAAATGTTATGTTAAAAGCCAGAGAATGTATCCATACAAGAAAGAAAAAGGGCAGTGGGACCTCAGCTCATATTGGCAAGTAAAAATGTAAAGTGTAGTTTCCTGACTAATGCCTGGGTGGGTCACCTTGTCATTGATTGGTCAGGCTGATCATGATTCAGCAGACTGACAAGACCAAGAACCCCGTTAAATGTTAAAATGATGGAATGAAAACCAAGTAAGAAAATTACATTGACTTGAATTAATTGCAGGCTTCAAGCTGTTTGTGTGTGTGTGTGTGTGGAGGAGCACTGGTACTATAACTATTTTGATTTTGACCACACACTAGGTGCACCTCCTTTCCAAGGCTGCATAGATAAGGAATAATGTATGGAAGAACATACACAACAAGCCTGTGTTTCCATCGAGGGGTTGAGATTTGTATATGGACCTCAAGAGTGAAGTTCAAGAGGTCCATGCTGGTATCTCAGCTCTGAAATGGAAAATACAAGGCAAATTGTGTATGGTTGCCCATAATTTGTTCGTTATAGTCAAGGGCACTGGAACATTGCACCTGAAATGTTATTGCAGAATCTGCAAATGTCACCATTCTCCGCAAAACCTGACATGTTCTGCAATCTCTTTCAATATTTAAGTTTTTACTTCAAATTGTATAACAAGTATTAATGTCTTCAATAAAAGACTCTCAAATATGCAGACAATTTTGCATGCAGACTGGATTTGGCCAAAACAATCCAGTGTTAGGTAGGGAAGGGTTTTATGTGACACAGTTATCATTTGAATTCTCATCTGCTTTGGTTTCATAATCCACTGGCCAAGCATATGCACACTTAAACACTCAACATTTTGATTTGTGTTGAAGCAGTATATCAGAAAACTTTTTGTTGCCACAGAGACTGAAACAGTAGGTGGGAGAAACAGTGCAAATTATCCCATTCACCTAAATGGGATGCTAACTACGAAGTCTTTTTATAAGTGGTAGGGCAGGTTTTTCATTGTGAACATACTTCCATTCAGACTAGTTTTGATTCAAGCATCTGAGGATTTTGGATAGCCCTGCTGATCATAAACTTTATTTTTTTTTATTTTAGTCTTTTTGTAACCGGATAAGGCCCACTAGGCAGAAGTGCCTGTTTTCAGGGGCAACCTGGGAGCACTGGACAGTTAAGTGACTTGCTCAGAGTCACACAGCATGCAAGTGGAGGTAGTAAGAATCAAATTCAGGTCTGGTCTTGGATGTATCAAGCTCATTCACACTTTGTTCCTCTAACCTCTAGGCTATACTGCCAGCCCAGCAACTTGAATAGTTAGTTGGTAATAGTGATCCCGCTCTTAACAATCAACAACATAGATGCTCACGTGCAAAGACTACAATAACAACTTGACTAAAGTCTGACAACAAGCTTATAAAACATAAAATGTGTATGAGCATTAATCTTTAACTAAACAAAATCATTGCAGCCAGAGTAAAACAAAGGTAAATTACAGGATACCCTGACCACTGTATGATGCAGTAAACATATATTGGTATGATTTTTTGTTTAATTTTTTGGTAACTGGGTAAGGCCCACTAGGCACAAGTGCCTCTTCTCAGGAGTGATCCGCAAGCACTGGAGAGGTTAAATGTCTTGTTCAAAGTCATACAGTATTCAGGTGGAGGTGAGAATCAAACCCATGTCTGCTGGATGTACCAAGCTCATTCACAGCTTGTTACTCTAATCTGTAGGCTATACTGCCAGCCCCGATAACCTCCAGATTTAATGTTTTAATATGTGATTTTAAAAAGTATTGTACAGTACCTACAGTGCAAATTATGAACAGTAAACATTTTAACATCTTTTTCCCCCTAAAACCGGATTATCTGCCACTTTGCTTATTTTATTCTTGCAACAAAAAGAGGGTGAATAGTTGATACAGCACTGTAAATAGCTGTTGATCAGGCTTCATTATTCTACATCCAGAAACAGACAACATTTGCTGATTCTGGATTTATTTAATATTGATTTGCTGTGGCTCACTAAATAGAATCTAGTTAGCACTGTATGAGGCAGATGTTTTCACATTTTGGAAGACAGGCAAAACATCAATCAATTTAGTATTCATTTTAGGAACACAAGCTTTCCTTCATGTTTAAAAAATATTCAAGTGGCAGTGTATTCGTTTAGTAGCTTATGTTAATATATGCTGCAGAAAACAGAAAAAGATTTATTGTGGAACATTCAGGGTCTATAGTAGAACTCCTGCAATTTCCCTGAATTTTTTGCAAAAAATCTCTGCAATTTTGGATAACTTTTTCCGCAATTTTCTAGTGACCCTGGTTATAGTGTATGGTTTAAAAAAAAATAGAAAACAGTGTTATAATGCTATTTGTAAATTAGTTTACTGTAATAGCAATAATAGCAAGAACAACAAAATTGATTGTAATAGTTCTTTTAATTGGCAACAGATACACAAATAGGAACTGTTCAATTGTTAAATATTGAATTTTTTTAAGGTTTGAGTCCAACATTTATTAGTTTTTACTAGTCCATTGGAAGCACTAAAAAGGAAAGGTCCTACTTGCTGCAGTCTTAGGGGATGTTTGTGACCTGGGGCCCCATATTCAGAAAAGTGCAAAACAGAGTGCAAAGGTTTGTGCTACGCTTTGCTATTGCCCTAGGGTCCAAGGATGCTATATACAGTTGAATAGTGCACCGGCACTATCCGACTGACTATAGGGCCATGTCTGCGCAGCGCTAAGTCAAGTAGTGCTGCCCGAACGTGGCTCCCGAAGTGGGTCTCAAGAGTGGAGAGCACCAGAGCACTATCTGCTATTTTCAAAGGGACCCATGCAAATGAGCCCATTGGGTATGCAAGGTGCTAAGTGTCTATTTGCATGCCAATTTGCATGGGCAGCAAAGGCAGATTAATGCAGTACCACTTCCCCCTTTCCAATACATTTTTAGATACCCCGGGTACCTAGTGGTCCCCCACCCACCAATCACCAGCCTATAATAGTAACAGAAAAAAATCCCTGTTTCTAACATCCCCCCCTCCAGACACTGGCCTGTAATAGTAAAAAAAAATTCCTGGTGCTAGTGGTCCCCCCAGTCACCAGCCCATAGTAAAAAAAAAATCCTCTTTGGTGTTAGTGGTCCTCTTGATCTCCAGCCGATAGTAAGTAAAAATCCTCCCCGGTGCAAGTGGGACCCCCTCCCTCCAACTGCCAGCCTGTAGTAAACAAAAACCCTCCCTGGTGCTAGTGGTCCTCCTCCTCCTCCGACCATCAGCCCATAGTAAAACTTACAATCCTCCCTGGCATCCAGTGCCCCCCTCATGGGCACTAATTCATGGTACCGCCAGATGTAATTCCATAATCCCTGGTGTCTAGTGGCCCCCCACCAGGGCACTGAACATCCACCCCCCCATTCACCTTACCAGTATCCTCGGTGTCATGGAGGCGCATATAGTGACTGGTGCAGCACTCCTCACACCTCTTCAGTCAGCCACTGTACCATGCAGGGAGTGCACATCTTATCTATAGGACAGGGTGATGTGCCCTAAAAATAAGATGCATACTCCCTGCCTAGATGTATGGTGGTCAGCCGAGGATGTGTGTGAAGGATTGCGCTGGTCACCAGATGCACACCAGTGGCACCGAGGATACTAGAAAGGTGACTGGGGGGGTGGGGGGTACCATGGTTGTGGGGCACTAGACACCAGGGATTATGGAATTGTGACCAACAGTACCATGGATCAGTGCCTGGGGACACTAGCACTAGGGAGGAATTTTATTTACTACAGGCTGGCGAGCAGAGGGCGAGAGGATCAGTAGCACCAGAGAGGGTTTTCACTTACTACGAACTGGTGATCGGAGGGGGAACCACTAGCAAAAGGGATTGTTTTTATTTACTAAAGACTGGCAATCAGAGGGCAGGACCACTTGCTCCAGGAAGTTTTTTTTTAACTATGGGCTGGCAATTGGGGAGGGGGAGTGTCAAAGACCACAGGGGGTGGGTGTGCTCCCCCAATGGCAAAAATGCTAGTTGGCTGCATTACCTCCAGCAGCCACTAGGATTGCAAAGAATAAGGAGGGCTTTGTTTGGCAGTATTTGCGCTGTGCAAAAGGACTGCACTAAACCATTTTGCATAACACAAATGCGTCTGAATATTGGCTTGCGCCAATATTTCTGTCCCTGCCCCCCCCCCATTTGCATACCCCCCAACCATCATGGTTTGTATGGGCACTAACCCTGTTTGCTGGTGCAACCGACCCTTTTGAATATTGGACTCTGGCGAAAAACCTTACCGTGGGCAAACACTGGTTAGCGCCCGTGTAAACATTTGAATATTGGGCCCCTGATGTGCTGCTGTTTGCTAGTCTTTGTTTTTTTTTTTGCTCTAGGATGAACTTTTCTTTTTCTAACATCTCTTTTGAATATACCACAGCTGAATTTTTTTTTATTTACCGCCCTTATGATAATGCTGGCATTGGGTGAGTGGAGAAACTACAAGTAGGCAGTGGGGGGGGGGGGAACTGCAGCTGCATTTAATGACAGAATGTTCACAATAAGGTTTTTAGAACATGCACAACAACTTAAGAATGTGCACAACAGGGTTTTTGAGCAGCTTGAATTCCATGCACAATAAGCTCTAACCATACATTATAGTATTTTTTCTGCTTATTCATACTGTCCGTCAGTCAGAATAGCAAAGGCCCAAACCGAGGAAAGGATAGCCAATTCTGTTAAGAAGGGGATAAGACCTTTTATAGGTACATTAGGGAGTGAAGAAAGACCAAAGGAGGGATACTGAGGCTTAATAAAGGGGAGGGAATGTGGGTAGAGGGGGACAGTGAAAAGCAGGGATACTGAATGAATATTTCTGCTCAGTATTCACAAAGGAAGAGGAGGGGAGGTACCTAAACCAAACAAGAGAAACACTCTGAAGATGGGGTCAATACCAGTCCATTTACAGAAGAAAGGGTTCTGAAAGAACTAATAAAATTGAAGGTGGACAAAGCAATGGGGCCTGATGGGATTCACCCAAGAATTCTAAAAGAACTAAGGGTAGAACTAGTGACACCGCTGACTACTCTCTT
The DNA here is from genome assembly GCA_016271365.2 of Neoceratodus forsteri. Classification (NCBI taxonomy): domain Eukaryota; kingdom Metazoa; phylum Chordata; order Ceratodontiformes; family Ceratodontidae; genus Neoceratodus; species Neoceratodus forsteri. The sequence continues at coordinate 497,721,392 of JADMNL010000022.1, forward strand.
TAACAAATCATGGGAGGATGGGTTGGTACCTGAGGACTGGAGGAGGGCAGATGTGATTCCTCTTCACAAAAGTGGGAGCAGGACAGAGGCAGGAAACTACAGACCAGTTAGTTTGACCTCAGTGGCAGGGAAAATGATGGAATCACTTCTGAAGGAAAGAATTGTTGAGTACCTAGAAGCCAGTGGGGCACAGGACCCAAGGCAGCATGGATTCACGATGGAAGGTCGTGTCAGATGAATCTAATAGATTTCTTTGACTGGGTGACCAAAGTAGTAGACCAGGGAGGGGCTGTGGACATGGTCTACCTAGATTTTAGCAAGACATTTGATACAGTCCCACACAAAAGATTAATACACAAGTTAGCCAGCCTTGGAGTAGGCCCCAAGGTGGTAGTCTGGATAAAAAATTGGCTAGACAACAGGATGCAAAGGGTAGTAGTAAATGGAGTGCACAATGAAGAAAGGAGGGTTACTAGCGGGGTACAGCAGGGTTCAGTACTGGGACCAGTCCTTTTTAATGTCTTTATAAGTGACATTGCAGAGGAACTGGAAGGAAAAGTATGTCTCTTTGCAGACGACACAAAGATCTGCAACAGGGTTGATACACAAGATGGAGTGGAAAGGATGAGAAGGGACTTGGCAAGGTTGGAGGAATGGTCGAATGTATGGCAGCTCAGATTCAATGCAAAGAAGTGCAAGGTAATGCACATGGGAAACAAAAACCCAGGGAAGAGTACAATGGGGGTGAGATACTGACAACAGTAAAATGGAAAGGGACCTGGGGGTAATTATATCAGATGACCTAAAGGTGGGCAAGCAATGTGAGAGGCAGTAAGGAAGGCTGGGGGATACTGGGATGCATAGGAAGAGGCATCGATAGTAGAAAACAGGAAGTTGTTATCCTCTGTACAGACAGTTGGTGAGACCCCATCTTGAGTACTGTGTGCAGTTCTGAGACCCCATCTCCACGAAAGACACAGACAGAGTGGAGGCTGTCCAGAGGAGGGCAACCAAAATGGTGCAGGGTCTGCACCAGAAGACATATGAAGAAAGACTAAAGGAGCTTAATATGTATACCCTTGAGGAAAAAAGGGAGAGAGAGGACATGATAGAAACTTTCAAGTACCTCAAGGGAATCAACAAAGTCCAAGAGGGTAGCATCTATGAAAAAAAAGAGATGTGCAAAAACAAGGGGGCACAATTTGAAGATAGAGGGGGGATGGCTCAGAGGTAATGTGAGGAAGTATTTTTTCATGGAGAGGGTTGTGGATGCATGGAACAGCCTCCCTGAGGAGGTCATGGAGTCAAGAACAGTGGGGGAATTCAAGAATGCATGGGACAGACATAAGGCAGTCCTAGTGGGGGGTAGGAGGAAGTAAGCTGTTGGTTAACTAGGATCTGCAGCTTATCTGTTAGGTAGGAAAATGGGCAGACTAGGTGGGCCAAGCGGTCCTTATCTGCCATCAAATTCTATGTTTCTATGTCCGCATAAAATTTCACCAGCATTTTGTGGCTTTATAGTGAACTTTTTAGGACATCTTAGTCTTTTCTAATCTGTGAAACAGATGTCATAAACACAACAATTGTGAGGTCACTTGGAGACAGTCAAAAGCTTTTTGAAACAGGTAATGGAATTAGTAACTTGTTAATGTGAAATATTTGTAAAAAAATAAAAAATAAATAAATAATCAGCCCTAGCCAAAAAGCTAGTAAACCTGTCAGTAAAATGTTTGTGCTGTAAGTATAATGGTTTTAATCATTTAATTATCTTCCAGTGCAAGAACAGGGGTTACTAGAGGGGAGAGTAAAATGTTTGCAATGGGCCCTATTCACTAATATGCACCCCGAAGGTGTGTATGTAGGCATGCAGCTCTGCACCCTTGGGATTTCCATGTGGGGGTCGCATTCACAAACACCAGCCCCCACCAGCACCCATATACAGCCCTGCTCCCCTGTCATGCTGGTCTGCAGGGGGGCAGGTGGGTGTGGAGCAGAGTGACGGATCCGGCCAGGCAGCCAATTGGCTGCCCTGGCAGGGTCCCACAGTGGATCCCTTGTGCTCAAGGGGTGCCATGGTGTCGGCCGGCATGCAGAGCTCCAACTGTGCTGATGGGGTGACCCCCTTCCGACCTGCCAGTGTGCTCTAAAAGCAGGGGAAACCTTATTGGGTGTCTGATGTCCCTTGCCGTGTCTGCCGCATCTGGTGGCAGCTTCCCCGGGGGGTCCATAACCAGTCTTGGTGGTTTACGGCTGCCCTGGAAATGCATAGCCAGCAGCCCCTGCGCACAGCACTCCTCACCGTAGTGAATGCGCACAGTGCTGGCTCACCCCCCCACACCGCCCCCAGACCCACCCTATGTGGAGCTCTGTGATCGGCTAGGGGATCGGGTGCATGGGGGGGTGTATGTGCACAGTGAATGTGCACAGGGCCCGGGTAGGTGTGGAGTGGGCTACATGCCCGAGATGCATGGTGCATAGCCCACTCTGCACCTTTGTGAATAGGCCCCATTATGATTAAGGGCATAATAATAATGAAAATTAAGTTTAGAGCTACAGTCACTAATTCCAACAGTCAGAAAAAAAAGTAAACAAAAATGTTATAAACTGTATTTAACCATCTTGCCATTTTATGTACCAATACATAAAATAGTATGAATACATTCTGTTGCTACAACAAAAAAACATTTATTCATAGGGAATACCTAATATATTGCCGTGAAATAACACATTTATTTCCACTAGTGCATTGTAAGACCCATATCTCACGAGCGGTGAAGTCATGAGCTACTAATCAAGTTCTTATTGCTCATGTGTGGAGATAAATGGTGTTATTCCACTGCAACCTATTATGTATTTGATGTACAGTATATACCACACTATTGCTAATGTTTTTATTACTGTTTTACCTTGTTTTATCTTAAAACTTCTTTTTTCATTGTAAACTCTTTATCTGATCCATTGTTCTCTGCTTTTATTTCCAGATTATAAGTGGAGATAATATGTCCTAAGTGTAATAATATGCATATAAAATGTAATAACTTGGGTTCAAAGAGAAAATTTAGAAGAAGTATGAGTGTTAGAATTGAAATTACCATTTAGAAAACCCATATTATTAGTAGGTGTTTGTTGCCCACCAAATGTAAAACTGAGAGCATTTCATGACCTGAAGGATTCCCTATATGATTTCATGGAATCCCATAAATTACTGTTGTTAGGTGATTTTAACGTCAATTAGCACCTTATAAATGACACACATGTATTGACTGACTTCCATTATACAATGGCAAGAAAATTTCCTGTGCTCTGATTGGTCAGTATGGGCCTGGGACAGTGATGTTATCTGAGTATAACATCACTGCATCAAGTCCAGGTACACCCATGGCTTGATTGCATGCAGACTGCATGTACAAATCAGTACTCACATGCGCATCAGCACCCCGTCCCTCATATCACACTGACCTTTTTGTCTTCAATCACTACCATGCCATGTCAGCAAGAAAAAGTTGAAAAAAAACCCACCCCAAAAAACAAAACAAAACAAAGCATCAGGAGTTTATCCATCTCCCCCCCCGCCAACACACACACTGCAGAAACCACACCAATTTTAACTTAACGTGAAATGAAAGCTGCTGCTTGATTGGCTTCTTTGTGCTCCGCTGAACTCATGGTCTCTGCCAGCTAGCCCCACATGTGTAAACAACCCCCGGAATGCTTTACTGAGCTTCCACTACTAATTACCCTGTCTTTTTTTGCCTGTCTTTCAATAATAGCTGACCGGGAAAGCCCCCTGCCCTCGCAATACACCGCAGTGCCTCTGCTTTTCAAAAACAGAGCATGTGCCAGTTACTGGTTTTAGCGATCAGCTTCACTCCCTGATAGAAAGTCTTCAGCTTTGCGGTAATACAGAAAGGGGAAAACACAAGTATTTCTAAAAGCTGCAGGAACTGGCTCCACATAAATATACCAAAATTGAAAGCCACTCTTCGCTCGCTAACCCACCAGACATACCAACATTCCAAGCACTCAGCAGACCACCCGGACATCCCATACACGGTGCTGCAGTTTGACTTCCCACAAACTGAAAAAACGGTACCAGAGATATTCCAGAGATGGCGGGTGGGGTTGGGGGTTCACCACATATTGGGATGCAAAACAGATTAACATCAAAAATGATAGCAGAGAAAAGTTCAAATGATATACAGACACTGCCACCTACTGGCCAACAGCAGTAACCAAGGAATTTTTATGTATGTAAACCTACTCATGGAAAAAAAATACTAAAAATACTTTTTTTAACATTTTTTTTTGATGTTTTTATATTTTTTATTAAAAGGGCCATTGTATAATAGCAATAATAGGCAAGGCAAAATTTATTTAAAAGACGCCCAATCCCAGAGGCTCTGGGCGCCGTACAAAACATTAAAACAGGCATTTTAGCATAGTAAATATATAAATTTGCACATAAATACAAATCATTACAAAACTAAACATTTAACTATAAATCTTTATCTAAACATTAAATTAAATTAAATTAAATGCCTTAGAGAAGAAAAAGGCCTTTAGCTGGGCTTTGAAAACATCCACTGATGAAGCCTCTCTGACCATAGTTGGTAAGGAATTCCACAAAAAGGGGCCGCGGCACTAAATGCCCTGTCGCCAGCCGATTTCAACCTAGTTCTGGGAATGGTCAGGAGGCATTCACTGGAGGAACGAAGAGGGTGCACGGAGAAAGCAGGTGACAGAAGGTCTAACAGGTAACCAGGGCCCTGTCCGTGTAGGGCCTTATAGGTAAGAAGACCTACCTTAAAGAGGACTCTCCACCTGACTGGCAGCCAGTGCAATTCACACAAAACCGGTGTAATATGAAAGAACTTTTGCTGCCCGGTCAACAATCGGGCAGCTGCGTTTTGCATCAGCTGCAATCTGCGGAGAGACCCTCCCTTGACCCCGAGATAGAGAGTGTTACAGTAATCAAGCCTAGATGTGACTAAGGCATGTATCAAAGTAGGGAGGTCCAGAGGCGGAACAAGGGATTTGATTCTGGCAATGTTTCTGAGATGGTAAAAACAGGTACGAACCACAGAGGATATCTGAGCCTCCATGGTTAAATCCCTGTCCAGAATCACGCCAAGATTTCGCACCCAAGAGGAGGCCTTCAATGGCACAAACCCTAGGACAAGCCCAGTTTCTGTGTCAGAGGCCATCCTATCACGAACTCTGTTCGACTCCACTACTAATACCTCTGTCTTATCGGGGTACAGCCGCAACCAGCTGGAGGCCATCCAGTCGTTAATCTCGGTCAGACAGATATTAAGCACATCCACTGCATTGGATGTTCCTGGGGCAAAGGAAAAATATAGCTGAGTATCATCAGCATAGCAATGAAAACTCAAGCCATATTTCCTAATGATCCCACCCAGAGGCAGCATGTACACTGCAAGCAACATTGGAGCCAATACTGACCCCTTGGGAACTCCACAAAGAAGCAGACTGGGTGTAGATGAGGAATTTCCCATCATAACCCGCTGCCTCCTGTTAGTAAGAAAGGACTCAAACCATTTGATAACATTACCGGTGAGTCCACATAGGTCCCCAAGGTGAGCAAGCAGCACACAATGGTCCACGGTGTCAAATGCTGATGAGAGATCGAGGAGAACAAGAATTGTCTTGTCTCCCCGGTCTCTAGCCCTGAGAAGGTCATTCTGCACCCGAACAAGTGCAGTTTCAGTGCTATGTCTGGCACAAAAGCCGACTGAAAGGGTTCGGATAACTCATGAGATGTAGGTGCTCTTCCAACTGAAGCGCTACCACTTTCTCAATAACCTTTCCTAAAAATGGAAGGTTAGAGATTGGACGGTAATTTGCCCTGATCTCCGGGTCCAAAGATGGCTTCTTTAAGAGGGGTCTCACCAGAGCCTCCTTCAAGGCATCCGGAAAGACACCCTTGGAAAGGGAGCACCGTACAATCATGGCAAACACCGGGCCAACAGAGTCAGCGCATCTCATTAAAAAACGCATCGACACCGGGTCCAGTTCACAAAAGGTGTGCCTCACATTGGTTGCTACCTCAATAACCTCACTATCCTCCACTGGTCTAAACTCTCCCCAACCAGGCGGAGTGCACTCAGAACACATCAGGCGATCACTGCCAGCTGTATCATTTCTGGCTGAAGGACCCACCTGCCGGATCGCAGACACCCTATCCGAAAAGAACCGAGCAAATTCCTCACAATCAGTATTGGAAAAAACCTTCCTGGGCCGTAGACAGACAGGATGTAAAAATCTATCAACGGTCCGGAAGAGTGAGGCTGGTCGGTTCCTTCCAGCAGCAATCTCCCCAGACAGAAACACTGTCTTCTTACGGTTGATTGCCTCCTGGTACCCAACATAGTGGGCACGCAGGGCCAGTTTGTCCGCATCCAGATGGGATCTCCTCCAGCAGCGCTCCAATCTCCGACCCAGTTTCTTCATCTCCCTGAGCTCACCATCAAACCATGGCGACCTCAGATAAGAAGTCCTGGGTCGTACACGGACAGGTGCGAGGGAGTTTATGGTGTCGGATAACACCTCATTATAGGCGCAACTCCCACCACAACACCTCCGCGCATGCATCACCCACTTAGACAAATTCGCTCGGCCAAAACCCTCAGGGGTCAAACCTCGCAGGGGCAACAGCGTAATCATCTCAGCAGGGAAGGGCTTACATGGAGCCCCAAGCGTGAACTGGACCGTAAATGATCAGACCAGAGAACTGGATCGATCTTAAGATCACTAATATCAAGTCCCAGTGAGAACACCAGGTCCAACATGTGGCCATCCCGATAAGTTGGTAAAGTAACTGCCTGCGTCAAACCAAGGGAGGACATGACCTGGGAAAGCTCACAACCATGTCCATGATTCACATCGTCGAACCAGACATTGAAATCCCTCAGAAAAACACATCTGGGGGATTCCAATGATACAACGGCGACGAAATCTGTGACCTCCTGCAGGAACTCTCCCATCGACCCAGGAGGGCGATAAATGAGAAAGATCCTGCAGCCCGCATCAGGTCCTCCCCGGATGGCCACACATTCAAAAGAACCCAGGGCTCTCACTGGGTGCACGGTGAAGGTCAGGCTGGATCTAAAACAGATGGCTACACCGCCACCCCTGCGCTCCGCTCTGGGACAGTGCACCACGGTATACCCAGGGGGGACTGCAGCCTCAAAAATTGGGCCCGCATCGTCTCCCACCCAAGTTTCCGTGATAAAAGCCAGATCGACCGGCAAAACCAAGGCAGCAATAATTGCTGTCTTATTTCTGATCGATCTGGCATTACAAAGCACTACTGCCAGGGGATTTGGGGTGATGCAGCCCCCACAGGTTACCTGGCCATTTGATCTAATAGGCTCCTGGGATGGACACCAAACACAACTGGCCTCTCCCATGTGCCTGTCGCAACCCAGGGCGCCTCCTGACCTGACAACTTCAATCCTCGTGATAACCCAATTAGAGTTTCTGATAATGCGCGACAACACTATCCCTGCCAATCCCCATCTCCCGGCAACGTCTGGTAGTAACATCAGAAACCGGAAGGGGGATGAAAGGGCGCAGGTCGCACAGCATCAAGTTATCATAAACAATTCTAGCCCCTCTCGATCCTCCCATATCACATATATATCTCCAAGGCACAACAAATACAAAAAATAAAACAAAATATAGAAGTAATAGCTTATATATAGAATATATATAAAATAGCCCACCAAGCCTAACTTCTAAAATATAACAGACCTACTAATAACCATGCCCTCAAAATGACTAATTCTACAACTACACATAATAAAGGCTATATGAATAAACATTTAATTTCAAATACACATACTAAAACATAGCCTCACCCTCCTGTATCAATTAAACATTTCCAGTGCCGAGCTCGCGCTATGCACCGCTTGCGAGCGGAGCGAGATTATAACAGGAAAAGTCAACGAGGACACCCAGGTCCTAGCTCCCCCCAGTTCACTAAATCAGAGCTCGTAGACGGTAAACCTGCTTGCAGTCTCTCACACTGCACAGGTATAATATCAGGGAGCTGTAAGGATACCAAAACCAACGAAGCACTTTCCCTCTTTCAAGACCTCTGGGTCTCTCAGTCAGCACATACTACGCACCGCTTGTGAGCGGAGCGAGATTAGAACAGGAAAAGTCAATGAGGACACCCAGGTCCTAGCTCCCCCCAGTTCACTAAATCAGAGCTCGTAGACGGTAAACCTGCTTGCAGTCTCTCACACTGCGCAGGTATAATATCAGGGAGCTGTAAGGATACCAAAACAAACAAAGCACTTTCCCTCTTTCAAGACCTCCAGGTCTCTCAGTCAGCACATACTACGCACCGCTTCCGAGCGGAGCGAGATTAGAACACTCCGGGGTGTGTGTCCTGCTGGGATAATGTCGCTTCTGGGGTGTTGGACGCACTTGGCCTGTGGCCTTGTGCCCAACCACTCCAGGCATAACCTTATCCCAGCACAACACACACCCTGGCCTGCATTATTGCTTAAATAAAGCCTAGAACTCAGCCAACTGATTATAGAGTCCAGAAGAATACGTTCAAAAAATCCCACTGCATCCACTATACTGGATCTAATTTTTGCAAGCAGTCCTTTTAATTATATTCAAAGTTATGTTTTCCCAGATTCTTTTTTGGACCATCAGGTAATCTTTTGCATATGAGAAAACATTAAAAATAAGGGCATTACAAACTTCATGAAATGGAGGTCCTTTGAAAAAACTGATTATGTGCAATACATGCTAGATTTGGAAAGTGTACAATGGAAGAGAGTTGAACTGATGCCAATGGTAAGTGATGTGTGGTTATTTTTCCTAAATGAACTTATGAGAGTTTATGATAAGCAGGCACCCATGCAATAAAAAAAGCTAAGTACAATAACACCCCTTAGTATAATTTGGGTTAATTAAAACAGAAAGGGACTTGGCATAGCATAGATCAAAAAACGTTGATTCAAAAGTAAATTGGGATAAATACAGACAGGCAAGAAATCAGTATTCAAAGGAGATTAGATTAGCAGTACAACATTTTTGTAACCCCCCTGCAAATGGGGGTTCCCAAAAGACTTCCAGGAGCTTGCTTGAATGCTCCAAGCCTGAATGGTGTTTGGCATTTAAGCCATTTATCAGTGAGTGTTTTTAGAGCCTCTGGTACTGTCTCTTTAAGAGCTGTCTGCTTGCAGACATAATTAGTTTGTATGGGGGACTGTGTGCTTCTCTGAGTACCACTCGAGCTGCTGCCAATTCACTTCATTTTGCAGTCACTAGGAGTGCAAAGGAACCTATCTGAAAGATGTAACTGTTTGCCAGAAATTATTTAGAGTAATAATGAAATTACAGTTTGTCTAACCTGCTTTCTTTGCAGTCAGAACTGTGTCTGCTAGTTCCCATTCTAGTTTTGAACTGCTGAACTGGACCAATCAGTGTGGGGTAAGCTAGCTCTAAATGGTGCCTTGGACAATCAGAACTTGACTCATAATCTGAGCCAGCCACAAGAGGATTGTATGGGCAGTGACTCTGGGAGATGTAGTTTAGACTTCAGTGCCTTTTGGACCAACAGCAGCAGTCTATTGTGAGTGACAGCCAATCCAGTCAAGAACTGGGAGGAACTCAAAGGAAGTGCTCGGTTTTGTCGGTTGGAGTTTCAGTTGAGCTTTGGCAGTGAAGAAGGAAGGAGCCCTGTGCTTTTCAGTGTGCAGTTTTAGTCAAAAACATGTGTAAGGCCCAGAGTTCGGTCTGCAGCTTGTTAGGACTGAATCGTCCTGTGAAAAGAATCAAAGGATCTCTGAAGAGTAGAAACCAGGCTCACCCTGTAGAAGACTGGAGAAATTGCTGAAAATTGCACTCGGTCTGTCAGGAACTGAATCTGCTGTGTGTTCTCCCGGTATTGTGCAGTAATTGCGATCGGGATACAGATGCAGCCTGCCTGGTATAGTGCTTTTTATATGGATGTGTGAAGAGGTTTGTGTACCTCAAGTGAGCCCTGCTGACATTGAAGGACCCTATCTTATTTGGAGGTCGTGAGAACTAATTCAGGGTCGCTTCCTGTTGAATTGCCACATTAAATCCAAATGGAATTACTGTACTGCTGACTGTTTAATTCTCCTTTTCTCTGTGTGAAAGGCCCCTACCAGCTGCCAGCGTTTGGACTAGCCACTAGGGCTTGGGTACCCAGGGACAGTAACTGATAGGGATAGGCCTGTGCACAGAGCCATAGGTAGATTATTAGAGTGATAAGCTAATTAACCTGATTTCCCTGTCCTTGTTATATCCCCTAAATAAATCAGAGCTGCTTGTTTCAGCAAAGTTATACTGCCTGAGGTATTTGTCTATGTTAAAGTACTGTACTGTGATTGTTGCACTGTATCTCATTTCACAGGAGGTCCCAGTGCCGGAACCAGACCTGGGGGTAAGTGTATACTGTGAAGGTAATTCTGATATATTGTGTGGGCCACTAGTGGGAAGAAAGGGGGGTTGCAGTGTCCCAGAGGGCTGTGACCAAGTTAGTTTAACTATTGCAAACCCTGACCTCTGGGTGGAGGCACCCGCCATTGGATCCAGGCCCTCAACCTGTTAGTGGCAAATCAGGCAGGGGTAGTAGCCCCTGGGATAGCGCCATCTAGGGGTTACATCTTGGAGGCTCACCGCTGGGATTGTGTGTCCTCTAGTGGCCATATTTACGAACCACTGTTAGAAAAAATGGGTACCCGACAGAAGTGGCTGTGCACGCTGGTGGAGTGGTGTACTGGGGAGGAGATCGACCCCAAAATGCTATGCTTATCCTGGACATCCCCTGGGTATCAATACGGACACTGTGCAGGGAGTACTTTCCAAGGTGGAAGGTTTACAAACCCTGTGGTGGTGGGTCGGCATGCTAATCTGCTCACCCACACTTTCCTGGCCCTAGTAGAGTTTAAGGATCCCATAGATAGCTCCAAAGTGCCACAGACCATTACCCCAGAGGAGCCTCACTGCTTGGAGAGTGATAACTAAGGACAGTAAAGACCTGGGGGAATCAGCTCCACCACTGTCTGAAACTTTTGAGGAGAAATTTGCTGAATGGTTGCTGGGAGAGGGAAAACTGTGGAGGACTTGAAGAAACTATTCTTGCCACCTGGGGTGTTCCTCCCCAACACCTTCTCCTGCTCCAGTGCCCGTAATGGTGGCTGAACCAATGCAGACTCCTATTTCTGCACCTGCCATTAGTCACGACTCTTACCGAAGGTTGAGGATCTTCTCTGGCACCTCCCCACCCCCAAGGGAGGATGACTGGGAGACCTGGATAGAACTATGTTGCCCCAAGTGCTAGAATGGCAATGCTCGGAAGGCGAAAAGCGAAAGAGGGTTATAGAGAGCCTCTGAGGTCCTGCCCTGGCTACCATCCGCAAAGCAACGGGCCAGTAACCCTGAAGCGACTGCACAGGCCTATCTTGAGGCCTTGGAGAATGTGTATGGGAGCCCAGATTCTGATGAGGACCTATGGTGGAGAGTAAGAAATGCACAACAGTACCAAGGGGGTTGTTGTCGTGTATATCTCTCGGCTGGAAAAATTGTTGCAAGAATGCCTCAGAAAGGGGTAGTTTGCCAGCGATTGAACTGGACCGGAACCAGACTGGACAGAATCCTTAAGTCTGCCCCTTCTCAGAACTGCTGTTGCTTCAGTTATGCCTGGCAAATCGACTGGAATCCCCACCCTCCTATGATGAGTTAATGAGAGAAATTCGAGGAGTTGAGAAAAGGCACCTCGGGAGGTACCTGCACCAACAGCTGTGGCTTCGACCAGTGACTGAGGGTGACCCATCAAGTGAAGTTCAGGGGCAGAGGTTGACAGTCAATGAGTGCTTTGACAAGGAAAAGATATGCCACAATAGGGCGAACTGTTGAGAGAGATCCGAATTCAAAAACAGTCCCTTTATGAAGGCCACGCCTGCAAGTAAGGCCCCTGACCTATATCCGACTGCATCTGCTATGGGGTGGGGTACCCACCCATGTATCTCCTGCTGATAACAGCTCCAAACTCAATTCCTTGACCATGGAAGTGGAGAAACTGACGAGATGTCTCCAAATGCTTATCACGCCGCAGACAGAGATGGCACCAGGTTTCCAGTTAGTAATACCCCCGCCTGGCTCCCAGTGTGGCGCCTCGGCCAGCTCAAACTCCAGAAAGTATGTTTTGCTATAATTGTGGGAAAGATGGGCATGAAAAGGAATGCCAGTCCCCAAAAGACACTGACAAAGTTGCATATAGGCTACAAGGAGAGCTTGGAGAAAAAATCAGTGGTTAAGAGGTGCACGACATGATCCCAGTGAGGGCACCAAAAATGCTAATTCACGTCCTTTTGTGGCAAGGTCAGTTGCCCAGGCCCCCACTACCGCCTCTCCAGACTGGTCCAGAATAGTGGGTCCCTCCATGGAGACCGCTGTAAAGGTGAATGGAGTGTCTACAAGAGCTGTATTAGACAGTGGCTCCCAAGTGACAATTATGTTCCAGGATTGGTATCAGAAGCATTTGTCAGACGTACCCTTACAACCATTAGAAGGACTGCATGTATGGGGTTAAGTAGAAGGCCTACCCTATTCCGGGTATATCCGAATTTGGCTGTCTTTCCCCACCTCCGTGGCTGGAGTGGCCGAACAAGTAGAGACCCTAGCCTTAGTGTGTCCCCACTGGACTGTATGATGGTGTCCCTTTGTTGATTGGAACAAATGCTCATATGTTCGAAGGCTGGCACAGTTGTGTTATGAAAACAGGGTCAAAGACTAGTAGAGCTTTAAGAGTTCCGGCTTTAATTAAGAAGGCCTATGAGGCACAGAGAGATGCTGAAAAAACAGAACCAGAAGAACCGTCGAATTGTATGGAAGAAGGATCCTGAGTCTCTGATCCTGGCGCCAAATGCCCAGTGTACCTTACAGGAGAGGTCCGTATCAGAAAGGATGTTAAGAATAAAATATTAATGTTGGATGCACCAGGCGATGGAAAATTGCCAGAGGGACTGCTGGTCAAGCCTAGTATTTTGCCCGCTAGAGCCCATGCTTATGCCAGAAGGGTAATGGTCCAAGTTCATAATGTGTCTGAAAGAGACATTCGAGTAAACAGAGGTTGCATCCTGGCTAATGTGCATTGTGCAGACACTGCAGTGCTACCCAGCAGCAAGAGTTCAAGGAAGAATGACAGAGTAACGCCTGACTTGTTTGATTTCGGCCACTCCCCGCTGCCAGCTGAATGGAAAGTGAGGATCAGTGAGAAGCTTGCCCAGAGAGACCAGGTGTTTTCTTTAAAGGAATGGGATGTAGGATGCGTGCAAGGAGCTGAGCACAATATCCGGCTGCATGACGAAAGACCATTTCGTGAGAGGTCTCAACGCCTGGCACCTGCTGACATAGATGATGTGAGACGGCATCTGCAAGAGATGTTAGCTGCTGGTGTAATACAAGAATCCAGAAGCCTATGCTTCCCCATTGTGGTAGTGAGGAAAAGAATGGAACAGTAAGGATGTGTGTGGATTATCGCACCTTAAACCGGCGGACTATCCCTGATCAGTACACAATGCCCCGCATTCAGGATGCTTTGGACTGCCTAAACGGGAGCAAGTGGTTCTCTGTGCTGGATCTCCGAGTGGGTACTACCAGATCCCAATGGCCCCAGAGGACCGGAGAAGACGGCCTTTATCTGTCCGCTTGGCTTCTATGAATTCATGAGGATGCCTTGAGATTTCAGGTGCCCCAGCCACTTTTCAACGATTGATGGAGCGTGCAGTGGGGACATGAACTTAATAGAGTGCCTGGTATACCTAGATGATGTCATTGTGTTTGGCAGCTCACTGGAGGAACATGAGAGCAGATTATTTAGGTATTGGACCGACTGGAGGACTTTGGCCTTAAACTGTCCATTGATAAGTGTCAATTCTTTCAAACATCAGTAAAGTATGTGGGACACATAGTATCCACCGAGGGAATAGAGACCGACCCAAGTAAAGTTGAGGCCTTGACCACCTGGTCACAGCCCAAAAATCTAAAAGAACTGCAAAGATTCCTGGGATTCTGTGGTTATTATCGGCGCTTCATCAAGGACTATTCAAGAGTGATCCGCCCTTTACTTAACCTTACTCAAGGGTATCCCCAACCCACAAAAATACCAAAAGTCACAGGTCCTCAAGACTGAAAGAGTGTATTTTCATCCGAGTGAAGTATTTGGGGCCCGCTGAACTCCTGATTGTGAGACTGCTTTTCATGAGATCATATATCAGCTTACCCATGCTCCAGTGCTGGCCTATGCGATCCAAGAAAACCTTACGTCCTGCACACTGATGCTAGCTTGCAAGGGTTGGGGCTGTTTGTACCAAGAGCACGAGAATGGCCTGAGACCAGTGGCCTTTGCCAGTAGAAGCCTGACCCCATCCGAAAAGAACTATCCTGTACATAAGTTAGAGTTCCTAGCTTTGAAGTGGGCTATTGTTGACCAATTCCATGAGTACTTATGCGGGGCTAAAATACTAGTAAAACTGACAATAATCCTTGACCTATGTGCAGACCTCAGCTAAGTTGGATGCCACTGGCCATAGGTGGCTTTCTGCATTATCTACATATGACTATGCTCTCGAATACCGAGCAGGTCTGAACCACATAGATGCTGATGCCTCTCCGGTGGCCTGTTCCCCAGAATGATTGGGTCGATTGGCAGAACCTGACATTGGCACTCTGCCGGAAGTTTGACAGGGAGGAACAATGTCCCACGGACGCAGATGGACTGCATGGTGGATTGCTTGGAGCCTCTGAGAATTGCATACCTGCTGCTTATTGCCACTTTTCTGCAATAGACATTGGTGCACTGCCTCAGCTGGACAATGACAGTATTCGGCGGCTCAATCCCGCGATCCCATGATCAAAGCAGCTTTAGAAGCCCTCTATGCAGGAAAAGATGTGTCCAAATTACGCTCCACTGATTTGAGAACTGCACTGTTATACAAAGAAGGTCCTAAGTTGAAACTGATCAATAAACTGTTATACAGAGAAACAGTAGACAGAGGGGGACAAGTAGACAAACAACAACTAGCGCTGCCCACTGCCTTTCGAGACTCAGTACTGAGGTCCTTGCACAACCACATGGGGCACCTTGGTATAGACAGAACACTTGACTTGGTGAGATCCAGATTCATTGGCCTAAGATGGGGGCTGATGTGGAGCAACACATCGAACTTGTAGTCGCTGCTTACAGAGAAAGCTTTGCCCCAGAGGGCTGCCCCCTTGTTAACATCACCACCAGTGCACCCATGGAGCTGGTCTGTATTGATTTTCTGAGTTTGAGTCAGATCAAAGAAATATCAGTAATGTGCTGGTGGTCACTGACCATTTCACGAGATATGCCCAAGCTTTCCCACCAAAGACCAGAAAGCATCCACTGTGGCCAAAGTACTTGTAGAAAACTTTTTTTCACTATGGGGCTCCCAAAGAATCCATTCTGATCAAGGAGAGACTTTGAGAGTCGTCTGATCAAAGAGATGCTTTCTCTGTGGAGTCGAAAGTCCAGAACCACTCCTTACCACCCCAGGGGACCCACAGCCTGAACGTTTCAACCGCACTTTGCTAGATATGCTAGGCACCCTGCACCCAAAGGACAAGCCTAGATGGAGCCAACAAATTAGCACCCTGGTACATGCTTATAACTGCACACAAAAGTGATGCCACTGGATTCTCCCCTACCGCCTGATGTTTGGAAGAGAAGCTCGACTACCAGTAGATGTGTGTTTTGGGGTCTCTCCTGATGGGGTTCAAGCTGACAACTATTTACAGTATGTGCAAAAGTTAAAGGCCCAGCTAACTCATGCGTACTCAACTGGCTCAAACCATGGCTGCCAAGAAATCTGGCCAACAAAGAAAGGTATGATAAAAGGTGAAAGCACAGGAACTCCAGGAGGGAGATCGGGTATTGCTAAGAAATCTGGGACTGCATGGCAAGCACAAGATTGCTGACAGATGGCACCATCTCCCTCACATTGTAGTGGGCAAACTAGATGATCTGCCAGTGTACAAAGTAAGGCCTGAGAATAATTCAAAGATGTAAAACAATGCATAGAAATCATTTACTGCCCATTGGACAAATCTTAATTGAGTCTGAGCCCCTAGAAGATGCCCCTCTGGACCAGTGACTAGAGCTGCTGCTAAGAAAAGATCAAGAAAGTCTGCACCTACAGAAGCAAAATTAAAGTGTTCCCTCCACAGTCCCAGTTGAGCATGACTGTCAGTCCATATCGGAAGAAAGTGAGAGTGACTTTGAATACTATCCTTCTTAGAACTGAGTCAATTGTTTCGGGCAATCCCTAGTCAATACTGGAGATGAAGCTGGGCCTCTGGACTGTCTAAGCCCCCAGCTTCATCCCTGGAGCTCAATGCTCCCAGAAAGTGAAGTGCAAAGCATCAGATCAGATGAAATGGAATCATTGTGCATGGTTGAACTGTTTGAGCTTTCAGGGGAGGAAAATGATAGATTGGGGAAGACTGGTGATACACCCGAACAAGAAGAGTATTTTGAGTGCCCTGACAGTCCACTGCCAGTGTCCGAAAGCTCTCCATGCGAGCCAAATGTTGTGGACTCAGAAACTGTAACTCCTGGAGCTGAAAGTGCCCCAAGTTCTAGCCTCTACCCCATGGAGACTCCCTGACAAGTGAGGACAATGCTGAAAATGAGGCTCAGAGTGCAGAGACTATAACAGTTCCCCTAGAAAGACTGGTCGAGCTGTAAAGCCTGTGGTGCACCTCAGTTATGATTCACTTGGGAGGCCTGTGGACTTGCCTCTCAATGTTGTCCATAAGGAGTGTATGTGTCCCCAGCTTATTGCCCAAACTGAGCATCAGTGCTAACTCCAAGTTACTTGTGTTGCCCTTTAGTATGGTGCCCTTGCCCCATCCAGCCCCAAGGTAACTGATAGGGAAGGGCCCCTCTTCAGGTTTCATGTACAAGAGGTAATAACTTGAGTTATGGTACAATGTGTATGTAATACTGTGTAAAGAGTGACGTACTGCAATGTTTCAGAAATGTGTTCTTGGTAAAATGATATATTGACTGATGATTACATGTACGAGCCTAATGCAAATGTATATGGTTGCAGTTGAAACTTATAGAGTACTTGCTTGACGCGACGTCAAGCTTTCCCAGGCCAGGAAGGGTGTAACCCTGCAAATGGGGGTTCCCAAAGACTTCCAGGAGCTTGCTTGAATGCTCCAAGCCTGAATGGTGTTTGGCATTTAAGCCATTTATCAGTGAGTGTTTTAGAGCCTCTGGTACTGTCTCTTTAAGAGCTGTCTGCTTGCAGACATAATTAGTTTGTATGGGGGACTGTGTGCTTCTCTGAGTACCACTTGAGCTGCTGCCAATTCACTTCATTTTTGCAGTCACTAGGAGTGCAAAGGGAACCTATCTGAAAGATGTAACTGTTTGCCAGAAATTATTTAGAGTAATAATGAAATTACAGTTTGTCTAACCTGCTTTCTTTGCAGTCAGAACTGTGTCTGCTAGTTCCCCATTCTAGTTTTGAACTGCTGAACTGGACCAATCAGTGTGGGGTAAGCTAGCTCTAAAATGGTGCCTTGGACGAATCAGAACTTGGACTCATAATCTGAGCCAGCCACAAGAGGATTGTATGGGCAGTGACTCTGGGAGATGTAGTTTAGACTTCAGTGCCTTTTGGACCAACAGCAGCAGTCTATTGTGAGTGACAGCCAATCCAGTCAAGAACTGGGAGGAACTCAAAGGAAGTGCCCGGTTTTGTCGGTTGGAGTTTCAGTTGAGCTTTGGCAGTGAAGAAGGAAGGAGCCCTGTGCTTTTTCAGTGTGCAGTTTTAGTCAAAAAACGTGTGTAAGGCCCAGAGTTCCGTTCTGCAGCTTGTTAGGACTGAATCCGTCCTGTGAAAAGAATCAAAGGATCTCTGAAGAGTAGAAACCAGGCTCACCCTGTAGAAGACTGGAGAAATTGCTGAAAATTGCACTCGGTCTATCAGGAACTGAATCTGCTGTGTGTTCTCCGGGTATTGTGCAGTAATTGCGATCGGGATACAGATGCAGCCTGCCTGGTATAGTGCTTTTTATATGGATGTGTGAAGAGGTTGTGTACCTCAAGTGAGCCCTGCTGACATTGAAGGACCCTATCTTATTTGGAGGTCGTGAGTACTAATTCAGGGTCGCTCCTGTTGAATTGCCACATTAAATCCAAATGGAATTACTGTACTGCTGACTGTTTAATTCTCCTTTTCTCTGTGTGAAAGGGCCCCTACCAGCTGCCACGGTTTGGACTAGCCACTAGGGCTTGGGTACCTAGGACAGTAACTGATAGGGATAGGCCTGTGCACAGAGCCATAGGTAGATTATTAGAGTGATAAGCTAATTAACCTGATTTCCCTGTCCTTGTTATATCCCCTAAATAAATCAGAGCTGCTTGTTTCAGCAAAGTTATACTGCCTGAGGTATTTGTCTATGTTAAAGTACTGTACTGTGATTGTTGCACTGTATCTCATTTCACAGGAGGTCCCAGTGCCGGAACCAGACCTGGGGGTAAGTGTATACTGTGAAGGTAATTCTGATATATTGTGTGGGCCACTAGTGGGAAGAAAGGGGGGTTGCAGTATCCCAGAGGGCTGTGACCAAGTTAGTTTAACTATTGCAAACCCTGACCTCTGGGTGGAGGCACCCGCCATTGGATCCAGGCCCCTCAACCTGTTAGTGGCAAATCAGGCAGGGGTAATAGCCCCTGGGATAGCGCCATCTAGGGGTTACATTTTTATAAAAGAAAATTTGATGACAGTAATAAATAAAACCCATATGACTTCTGGAAAGCTATGCCACATCTCTTAAACACTAAAAAATTGAGATAGCAAGCACCTTTAAAACTGAGGGCCAACAGTTCCCTTAGGCCAGAGTGTGGATTAAAGTTTTAATAGATGTTTTATAAAGATGGGTTTGGAAACTCTAGGCAATACACCACAACAAAAGCCATAGATTATTACCCAGGAAGAACAACCTCTGATAAGGCCCCATTTTTCCTTCTTAAATATTACAGCTAATGAGGTGAGAATGTTAAAGCTGGACGTTCACAAGACCATCAGCCTGGATGACATCCCATCTAGGTTACTGAAGTATAGAAACACAGAAACATAGAACTTGACAGCAAATAAGGGCTGTCTGGCCCACCTAGTCTGCACATTTCCCTACCTACTGTATAAGCTCCAGATCCCATTTGATCTGTGGCCTATCTCCTCCTTCCTACCACTAGTTTTGTCTTCTGCCTGTCCCATTCATTCTATAATTTGACAACTGTTTTTGGCCCCACAACCTCCTCTGGGAGGCTGATACATGCATCGACCTCTCTTTCTGTGAAAAAATACTTCCTCACATTGCCCCTGAGTCTTCCCCCCCAGCCCCATATTGTGACCCCTTGTTCTTGCACATCTCCTTTTCTGAAAAATACTGCCCTCTTTAATTCTGTTGATCCCCTTGAGGTATCTGAATGTCTCTATCATATCCCCCCTCTCCCTCCTGTCCTCCAGAGTACACATACTGAGTTCTCTCAATCTCTCCTCATATAGTTTCTGGTGTAGCCCCTGCACCACTTTCATTGCCCTTCTCTGGACTGCCTCCACCCTGTCGATATCCTTTTGGAGATGAGGTCTCCAGAACTGCACACAGTACTCTAGATGAGGCCTCACCAACTGCCTGTACAGCAGCATCGCCATCTCCTGCTTTCTACTGGTAATATCTCTTCCTATGCACCCCAGCATTCCACCAGCTTTCCTCACTGCCTTCTCACATTGTTTGGCTACTTTTAGATCATCTGTTTTGACTACCCCCAGGTCCCTTTCCATTTTGATTGTTGTTAGTACCCCCCAACCCCATTGTGTATTCCTCCCCTGGGTTTTTGTTCCTCAAGTGCATGATTTTGCACTTCTTGACATTGAATCCAACCTGCCACACTCTTGACCACTCTTCTAACTTACCAAAGTCTCTCCTCATTTGCTCCACTTCCCCATGAGTGTCAACCCTACTGCAGATCTTGGTGTCATCTGCAAAGAGGTATACTTTTCCTTCAAGTCAATCTGCAATGTCACTTATAAAGACATTAAAGAGGACCCGACCAGCACTGAACCGTATGGCACCCCGCTGGTTACCCCCCTTTCTTCAGATTGAACTCTGTTTACCACCATCCCCTGAGTCCTGTTGCTAAGCCAATTTCTGACCCTGTTTACCACCTTGGGACCTACTCCCAGATTGCCCAACTTGTTTACTAACCTCTTGTGTGGGACTGTGTCAAATGCCTTGCTAAAATCTAGATAGGCCATGTTCACTGCCCCTTCCTGATCCACTACCCTTGTCATCCAGTCAAAGAAATCTATCAGATTCATTTGACATGACCTTCCTGTTGTGAATCCATGTTGCCTTAGGTTCTGTGCCCCACTGGCTTCTAGATATTCTACAATCCTTTCCTTTAAAGTGATTCCATCATGTTTCCCACCACTGAGGTCAAACTGACCAGTCTATAGTTACCTGCTTCTACCTTGCTCCCACTCTTGTGACGGGGTATCACGTTTGCAGTCCTCCAGTCCTACTCCCTCCTCCAATGATTTGTTGAATAGGGCTGTCACTGGTGACAGTATCACCTCTCTGAGCTATTTTAATATTCTGGGATGTATCCCATCCAGCCTCATTGCCTTATCCAGCTTCAGTTTCAAGAGTTCCTTTAGGACTCTCTCTCTGTTAATGGACTAGTGTCCACCCCTCTTTCCTGTGTGTGTCTACTTGCTAATATTGGCCCATCCCCCTTCCCTTCTTTTGTGAATACTGAGCAAAAGTATTCATTCAGTATCTCCAGTATTGTTCAGTATGCATCCCTACTTATAGCCTTCTTTAGCTCAGATTTTTAATCTATCCCTAAGGACGGGAGAATTTGCAGAATGGTGGAAATTAGCAAAAGTAGTTCCAGGGCTCAGTTTTCAATTGGCCCTAGGAGCAGCACAATTTGCATTGCTCTATGGCTGTGGCAAACTCCGGGTACATCAGGGACCCTGCTCCTTATTTTATAAAAATGGGGGTCCCTGGGCCAAAGACCTGAGAGTTGCCACAGCATCAGGGTTGTGCCAAACATTTGGTGGACCTGCAGGGTTTGATGGAAGGGTCCGTTAACCCCCCCACCTGGTGCAACTCTAGAGGGGCCACGAATGTGGGGAGGGGGTTGCATATGTTGCAAGGAGGGGACTGGGGTCATAAGGAGCATGGGGGTGGCCTAGGGAGCAACAGGGGCATAGCAAAATATGAAGGTGCTGAGGTGGCACCCTGCAGGGGTGCCATGTGTAAGTGCAGAGATCTGATTGGCAAGGGGACAGGGAGTTTGGCAGGAACAGACTGGGACCTGGTCTCAGGTGGACAGAGCCCTGTGACCTGCCCCATAGGTTTTACTGACCCCAACACTGTAGGTGGGCAGCAGTGGCTGCCAGGTTGCGGGATGCAAGTGGTGGAGGAGAACATTCCCCAGGCACCACAACAGGCCACTGGTGCTCGGTCCCCATGCGTGAAGGCACACTGCTGCCCACGTACAGTGTTGGGGTGAGTGGCACCTATGGGGCAGGTGCCAGGACTGTCTACCTGAGGCCAGGTCCCAGTCCCCTCCCTGCCAAACCCCCTGTACCAGGCCAACTGGCTCTCTGCACTTGCACATAGCACCCTTGCAGGGTGCCACCTCAGTATCCTCACATTGCTGCCACTCCCCCATCACTCTCTAGGCCACCCACCATGCTCATTCCACCCCACATCCTCTCTTTGCAGGTGCCCCCCCAAAGCTGCCCTGCCCGGCAGTGGCGCATGGCCCTTATACCACCTCTTGGTTGGTTTAAACTGAGCCCTCTGTTGTGACTATGGCAGGGTTTCTAAAATTCTGAAGAAGGGGATGGTGCAGTCCCATGATGCAAGCCCCCTTGTGACCTGGTGCATGGGCGCTTTTGCCACAAGGAAAGGGAAAGGGGAAATTGTTTAACCAGGAAAGGCACACTAAGCCAGAGCTTGTTTCCAGGTGTGACCTGGGAGCACAAGGAAGTTAAGTGGAAGCTGTGGAATTCAAACCCAGGTCCGGTCTGTTGGATGTCACCAGATTTGCAGCTCAGAGCCTTAGACCACTGCACTATACTGCCTCCACAAGGGTGGCACAACGTGGCTTTGGTGCATGACAATCCTGATTTCCATGCCTGCATTTGAAAATGAGGATTGTTGCAAACTTTTGTGCAAGGTACCACTTGTGTCATAGCTGTTTGGTACAGGCACCATGTGCCAAAGTTTCCCTTCTTAAAATTGGGCCCCCAGTATTTGAAGCCGGAGACATAGAAACATTGAAACATAGACCTTGATGGCAGATAAGGACCACTCGGCCCACCTAGTCTGCCCATTTCCCTAGCTATTGGATAAGCTGCAGATCCTAGTCAACCAGCAGCCTACTTCCTCCTTATCCCCCTCCTATCCCCTCCTAGCACCCCACTATAATTGCCTTATGTTAGTCCTATGCATTCTTGAATTTCCCCACTGTTTTGACCCCACAACCTCCTCAGGAAGGCTGTTCCATGCATCCACCACCCTCTCCATGAAAAAATACTTCCTCACGTTACCCCTGAGCCATCTTCCCTCTATCTTCAAATTGTGCCCCCTTGTTCTTGTGCATCTCTTTTTCTGAAATACTGTATATGCTACCCTCTTGGACTTTATTGATTCCCTTGAGGTACTTGAAGGTTTCTATCATGTCCCTCTTCTCCTTCCTTTTCTCAAGGGTGTACATACCTGTATTAAGCTCTTTTAGTCTCTCTTCATATGGCTTCTGGTGCAGACCCTGCACCATTTTGGTTGCCTTCCTCTGGACTGCCTCCATCCTGTCTATGTCCTTGTGGAGATGGGGTCTCCAGAACTGCACGCAGTACTCCAGATGGGGTCTCACCAACTGTCTGTACAGAAGGATAACAACTTCCTGCTTTCTTCTGGTGATGCCTCTCCCTATGCATCCCAGAATCCCCCCAACCCTCCTTACTGCCTTCTCACATTGGTTGCCTACCTTAAGGTCATCTGATATGAGTACCTTCAGGTCTCTTTCCATTTTTGCTGTTGTTAGTGCCACCCCCCATCATGTACTCTTTAGGCCTGCTTCTCTTTAACATCTACATGAACAATCTGCGTTTTACTGACACATCTATTTCTTGTCATTTATATGCAAATGATTCAGTCATCTATACAACAAGTAATTCAACCAGTCAGATCAGAGATAGAACACTATCATCCCATTTCTCTATTATCTCAGGTTCCAAAATTTTCAAGAAACTGGTTTTGCCCAAATAAATATTTTTGGAAGCTAAAAATAAATAAACATCGTTCAGACGTTAGGTTTAATCATAGCACAACCTCAGCACTGATAAAAGCTGTATCAGACATCCAGCTTGCCCTGACAGGAAGTTGTCTGTTGGAGCCATCTTTGTTGACTTGCCGAAAACTTTCAGTACTTTGGACTATGCTATCTTCATGTCCAGGCTAACCTCAGTGGGGGTGGCTAAGGGTTGTATTTATTTATTTAGTTCATATTTAAAGGGGTGTCAACAATTGGTATCTATATGTGGCCACAAATCTAATTTTGCAGCAAATACCACCACTGAGGCACAGGGGGTCAACATCAGGCCCGCTTCTCTTTAACATCTACATGAACAATCTGTGTTTCACTGACATATCAATTTCTTGCCATTCATATGCAGATGATTCGATCATCTGTACAGCAAGTAATTCAACCAGTCAGATCTTGAATAAATGATAATGTGCCTTTGATCATATTCAGGTCTTTTATAAGAGACATAAACTGGTCATAAATCCAAAAAAGACACAAATAATACTATTCAGCAGGGACAAAAATTAAGATCAAATAACAATTAAAACAGACCACAATATTTTGCTACAGACAGTTAACATCTACAGATAGTTAGGAATGTGACTGGACGATGGGCTGAAGTGGGAACATACACACAGATATGTTACTAGGAAATTTGAGAAGGCAACTGGGGATGTTGCATCGGGTAAAGAAATGTAACAGGTGGTAACCCTGATGGTCCTTCTGGTGTCGGACTGTGGGGCTATCTTATATGCTGGGGCACTGGGGAGGGAGCTATCAAGACTGGATGTATATTATAACAGGCTTGCCCGCCACATCCTCAATGCCCACTCCATGATGCACCATTGTAAACTGTACTCTGATTTGGGGTGGATGTAACTGAGTGACTGTAGAAAAGAGCAAATAATGACTCCATGCATAAACTAATGTATCAGAGGTAATTTAGCAGAGTATATGCTGGCAAATACCCATATTCATCATAAGAAAGCTTCTCCAAGATATACAATGGGCCTAGAACTTACTGTTCCATTGAATAACTTGGAAATTGATAGATCAACCTTTTATTACATGGGATCTGTTGCAATACAATTCCATGAAACCTAAGACCTGCCAATGGTAATGTCAGTTTCGTACTATAAAAGATTGGCTGCTTCTTAATGCCAAGGAAAACCAACCATGTTGTATTGAACTGCAAGGTGGATATTTATAGTTGCCAGTACAGCCAAGAGTATCTGTGGTTTGCATTAAAAATCCAGTACAACAGAGTAAACACTGTTTTAAATTGTGCTTGCATAGTCTTAGTTGTAATGCTACCTGTTGTACATAAAACATGTTTTTTTCCCTATGGTGTTAATTTATTGATCCTTGTGACTAACATTTGTTGAATGCAGCTGGGACCTCATTGTAAATGAGCTACAGCTCTGATGAGTCTTATTCCTGTTCATATTTTATATGAATAACATTTTATCATACCATACCAAAATAAATATTTATCCCAAAACAGCATGATTTGTTTGTCCAATGTATTTACCACTGGTGTGGTATATAATGTGCTTGCATTTTCTGGCTGTGGCACAACTAGAAAACATGTATCCTTTCTAGTTTTAGTTGATGCCTGCCTTTTAAAGTAAATAGTGATTAAATATCCCACTCAAAATGTTCATCTGGTGTGAATCATTTAAACCCCTACTGTTTATGCCGAATTATTCCGAAAATGTAAAACGTTTGAACAACTATTTGTCTCGTTCCCTCCCCCTGTAGATTCAGTTATAACCTAAAACAAATCTGGCACTGACAGGGAGTGGGTCCTAGGGAGAAACAACAAGCCATGTGTCCATGGAGAGTCATCACAGTCTTGTCTAGTGCAAGTGTATTAGAAGTGACACACTCCCTGAACTGCCTTCACTCAAGCTCCATAAATTATTTGTATTGATGTCAAGGCAATTTTTGGACAGGCTGAGTCTTGGACATGGTTTCCTAGAGCTGGGAAACTGTCGTTCCTCTCTGGGACCTAGCTGCATCTTATCTTTGGGAGACTTTGAACCCTTCATCTGTGACTTCCTGTGAACACTCTAAGAAGAAACGTTTGTGACTATATGTGAATGTGTATGTATTTGTATGTGTGTGCATATGATTTAACATCAGAGGAGAGAGAGAGGGGGAGAGACAGCAAGAGAGAGAGACGCTGGGTTACCACCGTTGTGTGAAGTGCTTGAGCTGGTGTGATGTGCATGTGAAGCTGAACTATGTTGAGTGTGTGGATCATTCAGGGCTTGTCAGTAATATCAGAGAGACCATTTTTTATGAATATCTTTTTTGTCGCTGCAGTGACTATACACGCACACATGTACGCACGCACGCACGCACATACACACAGACACACACACACACACACACACCCACACTCTTCTTTTCAGCACTATCACACCAGGCACAGCCTTGGGTAGCTGTGGGACACCACTATTTGCTTCAGTGGCATCAGTGTGTCACTTTCTGGATTTGATGTTGCAGTCTGCAGGTACAGTATAGTACAGTCAACAGTGTAACACCAGTCACTGCAGAATCTTAGACCTCTTCAGAAGATATTGCACATTAAAACACACACACGCATGCACACACGCACACACACACGCGCACACATTTATTTATGTGAATTAAGATGACTTTCCATAAACTCAGTGAAGCATGGATTTACAATTTTAAATTCCATTTGGCCATGAAACGCCAGTCAAGTGAAGTTGGAGCCAAAATCTCCTACAGTATAATAACATTTCTCATAAAATATTAATATGAAAACAAATAGCTCACACATTATACATAACCCATGTTCCAATTGTGATGTATTTCTCAGGTCTTCCTTTCTTGTGGGGAAGAAACCTTTAACACCGATCTATATAACCTCCTTAATGCAGACCCGATAACAGTGTGTATGTTAGAACATTCTCTGAGACCACTCTATGGTTGTAGGAGTGGTTTCACATGCAGTCTTAGGGTATGAGAATCATGAACCAAAGGTGAGCAGTTCTGATACCCTAAGAATGTGAGATCACCCTTATAACTGTAAACATGGTCTTAGAGGATGTGGGGCTGTTTCATTGTACAATATTCAGGTGAGATCTTATATGGTTGATGAAATTTCTGGACAAGATTTCATGAGCAGCTTCTTTATTCTATTTTTTATTATTTTATTGTGCTGGATTGTACTATTCATTTTTTTAATCATTAAATGATTGGGGCTGTACTTGGAGGAGGTGGGAGGTCTGGATAGTCGGCAACATGGGTTTACATAGATACATAGACAGTGTCGGCAGATAAGGGCCTATGGCCCACCTAGTCTGCCCATTTGAGCTTGTAAGTTCAGTTTGTTTTCCTAGAAGTCTGTTTCCCCTTACCCCCAACCTCTAGAATTCCTTTATGTCTATCCCATGCATTCTTAAATCCCGTGATTGTTTCAGCCCCCACCACTTCCTCTGGCAGGGTGTTCCACTTGTCCACCACCCGTTCTGTGAAGAAATTCTTTCTCATGTTTCCTCTGAATCGTCCTCCTCCAACTTCATCCCATGCCCTCTAGTCCTGAAACATCTTTTTCGCTTAAAATAGTGTTTTCCTGCACCCTGTTCCTCCTCTGTAAGATACTTGTATGTCTCTATCATATCCCTCTCCTCCTCTCCTCCAGGAGTACATGTTCAGTTCCTTCAACCTGTCTTCATAGGACTTGTGATGCAACCCATGCACCATCTTTGTTGCCCTCCTCTGAACCTTCTCTACCCTGTCTATGTCCTTACGTAGGTATGGTCTCCAGAACTGTACACTGTACTCAGGTGGGGCTCACTAGTGTCTTGTATAGCTGGAATTATGACCTCCTTTTCCTGCTGGTGATGCCCCTGCCTATACATCCCAGCATCCTATTTGCTTTACCTGATGCCTTGTCACACTGTTTCTCATTTTGAGGTCATCAGAGATGACAACCCCAAGATCCCTTTCCTGCTTGGTGCATGCTATATCCTCACCCCCCAACTGATATATTGTGCCAGGGTTTTGTGCCCCATATGCATTATCTTGCACTTCTTTGCATTGAATTTCAACTGCCAAACCCTTGACCATTCTTCAAGTTTCTGCAGGTCCCTTCTCATTCTGTCTACACCCTCTGGTGTGTCTACTCTGTTACAGAGCTTTGTGTCATCAGCGAACAGTGAAATTCTGCCTTCTATATCCTGTGCAATGTCACTGATGAAGATGTTGAATAGGACCGGTCCCAGCACTGATCCCTGTGGTACCCCACTGGTCACTCTTCCTCTGTGGAGTGACAGCCATTTACCACCACCCTCTGTGTCCTGCCACCCAGCCAGTTACCTACCCACCACACTCACTGTCCTGCCCACACCCATATTCCCAGTTTGTGTAATAGTCTTCTATGTGTCAAAGGCCTTGCTGAAGTCCAGATAGGCCATGTCCACTGCCCTCCCTGATCCACCTCCCCTAGTCACCCAGTCAAAAAATTCAATGAGGTTGGTCTGACATGACCTCCCCTGCTGAAACCATGCTGCCTTGGGTCCTGTAGTCCATTGACAACCAGATGTTCACCAATCTCTCCTTCAGTAGTGCTTCCGAGTCTTTCCCACTACGAGGTGAGGCTGACTGGTCTGTAGTTCCCTGCTTCCTCTTTGTTCCCACTTTTGTATAAGGGACTACATCTGCTGTCCTCCAGTCTTTGGGTACCTCCCTGTTTCCAGTGATTGGCTGAACAGGATAGCCAGAGGTTCAGCCACCACCTCTCTTAGTTCTTTAAGGACCCTGGGGTGCACCCCATCTGGCCCCATTGCTTTATCAGCTCTTATTACTTCCAGTTCCTTCAGGACCCTTTCTCGTGTAAAGGGACTTGTGTCCATTTCTGCACCATTCTCACCCCTTGTACTCCCTTCAGACCCATTACCCGCCTCTTCCTTAGTAAAGACTGAGCAGAAATACCTGTTCAATATGTCAGCTTTACTGTTGTCATCCTCCACGCGGCTCCCATCCTCCCCCTTCAGTCTCACTATCCCTCCCTTTGTCCTTCTTTTTTCACTTATGTACCTGTAAAAGGTTTTGTCCCCTTTAACCACTGATTTTGCAATGTGTTCTTCTGTCTGAGCTTTGGCTTCCTTACTGACTTCCCTGCCTCCTTTGTTTCTCCTGGTACTTCTCCCTATCCCCTTCTGCCTGTGTCTTTTGTATTGCCTGAATGCAATCTTTTTGGCTTTCCTTTCTTTGCTACCTCTTTGGAAAACCATAATGGTCTCCTCTTTCTTTTCTCTTGCTAACCTGCTTAATGCATAATTCTGTTGTTCTTATAATCCCCATTTTAAATACTGCCCACTGTTCCTCAATCCCTGATTCCTGTCCCATTCCCCTTAATGCCTCTTTCAAGCATCTCCCATTTTCCCAAAGTCTGCCCCCCAAATCCAGGATACATGTTTTTGTGTGGTTTGGTTCTGCTCTTTCTGTGATTTCAAACCACAATGACTGGTGGTCACTATTACCCAGGTTCTCCCCACTGTTACCCCTCACTCACACTGTCCCTGTTTGTGAGCACAAGGTCCAGTATTGCCTTCTGCCAGAGTTGGTTCCATGACCAGTTGCTTGAGGAAGGCACCCTGAAGAGTCCAGGATAAATCTGCTCCTAGTTGATGCTGCTGCTGGGATACTCCAGTCCACGTCTGGTATATTGGAAGTCTCCAACCAGTACTACCTCACCCTTGTCTGCCATCTTTGGATGGCTAGCATCAGCCCCTATCTGTTTCTTCCTCCTGGGCTGGTGGTCTATAGACCACACCTGTGCGGATGGCTGGCCCCATTTTCCTTTCCAGCTTAACCCACAGTATCTCTCCCCATTTTGTTCCTCCTGGATCTGTGTGGCCCTTATGTCATTTTTCACATACAGTGCCACTCCTCCTCCCTTCCTGCCTGCTCTGTCTCTTCTGAATATGTTGTAGCCAGGTATGGCCATCTCCCAGTCATGGTTATCATTACACCAGGTTTCAGTGATGGCCACAATGTCCAGGTCTGACTGTACCATGACAGCCTCCAGATCTTCCATCTTGTTGCTAAGGCTCCTGGCCTGGGT
Organism: Neoceratodus forsteri; assembly: GCA_016271365.2. Lineage (NCBI taxonomy): Eukaryota > Metazoa > Chordata > Ceratodontiformes > Ceratodontidae > Neoceratodus > Neoceratodus forsteri. The sequence continues at coordinate 497,750,929 of JADMNL010000022.1, forward strand.
TTGTGCCAGGTAGATCATGTCAAACCAATCTTGTGGAGTTCTACGAATGGGTAACATCAGAACTGGACAGGGGAAAGCCTGTGGATGTATTATTCTTGGACTTCAGCAAGGTGTTTGACTCTGTCCCCCACAATGGTCTGGTGGAGAAACTGATGGGGTTGGGAGTAGGCCCTTTGATGGTCGGATGGATTGAAAACTGGCTAGCTGGACGCACCCAGAGAGTAGTGGTCTGTGGGGAGCTCTCGAACCCTAGAGAGGTTGGTAGTGGGGGCACCAGAGGGTCGTCCTGGGTCCGATCCTGTTTAATGCATACATATCGGACATCAGGGAGGGTATAGGGTGTGAAATGAGTCTCTTCCTGATGACCCGAAATGGGAGCAGTAGTTGAGGGAGAAGAGGGGAGGTTGGCCCTGCAAGGACCTGGACACCCTGGAAAGCTGGGCTCACACATGAAATTAAATTTCAATATCACCAAGTGCAAGGTGTTACATCTTGGGAAACCCTAAATACAGGTACACCCCTGGGAGGGGAGGCACTGGAGGCCTCAATAGGGGAAAAAGACCTAGGGGTCATGGTGGATGCATGTATGAATAACTCTGAGCAGTACAGAAGAGCGGCTAGCAAGGCAAACAGGATGTTGGGATGCATCGTAAGGGGGATCACCTCTAGGAGCAAGGAAGTGATTCTGCCGCTGTACAATGGACTGGTTAGACCACACCTTGAGTACTGTGTACAGTACTGGAGACCACACTTGAAGAGGGACATACAGCTCCTGGAGAGGGTACAGAAGAGGGCAACTAAGATGATACGAGGGCTAGGGGATTTGACGTATGAGGACACACTTGAGGAGCTCTGCCTGTTTTCATTGGAGGAGAGGAGAGACAGGGGGGACATGATTGAGGTCTTCAAGTACCTCAAGGGAATAAATAGGATAAACATGGAGGGGATCTTTAGACTAAAACAGAGAGGTATCACCAGAGGGCATGGTAGGGTTGCCACCTGTCAGGTTTTTTACCTGGTGATCAGGTTTTCAGGGTCCTTATCAGGTAATCCGGTTTTGCTCTGTGCTGGTCAGGTTTTTTTAGCCATTTTGAGTGTTTACGTACTTTTGAAACAAATTCATTCATTGTTTCAGCTACAGGCCAGGTTACAAACAAGTTCTGTTGTCAATGTAGCCTTTTGTTTGTGAACGCAGTCACCCTGGGAGGTGTAAAGTATGGCCATTAACACCATTAGTACATATTTAGCCTAATCTTTCCACTGCATCTTAAAGTGGCACAGCAGCACAGCTGTCCCCTCCTTTTGTAACAGTAACAGAGCCAGTTGTTCTCCATTTTCATTTGTTGGTAAACATTTTCTTCTCTAACAGAATTTAGGCATTTTTAAATGTTTTAAATTATTATTTTCCTCAAGAAAAAAGTATGGTCACTTCTTTGGCTTTGAAATAGTACTTTGGACAAGAACAGGAAATGGAGCCAGAAAAAGATATAAAGTATGAATACTATTGTATGCTATTTACAGTATTTCCCTTGTCTGCCCCCAGATCATATCTGTAAATGAGATTTATTTTATCTCTGTATGTTTATTTGGTTAACCAATATAAATAAATAAATACACAAGTAAATAAATAATTAGGAAGAACCTAGGAAAGTAACTTTAAGAGGCACAGTACAGCATCTTAACATTTTTAACTGCTGCATTGTTCTTTTTTATTGATATAACAAATGGACTTCTAGGAGGAACAATGCATGATGAGTCAAGAAAAGGGGTGGGACTAGGGGTGGAGCGTAGGATCCGGTTTTTGCCTCATCCAAAGGTGGCAACCCTAGGGCATGGTTTGAAGTTGGAAGGTGGAAGGGTGAGGGGGGAAAGAGGAGGAGGTTTTTCACTGAGAGGGTGGTGGACTCTTGGAATGCACTGCCTGGAGAGCTGGTTCAGAGATCCACAGTGGAGGGCTTCAAGAGAGGGTGGGACAGACACAGAAAGTGAATGTGTCAGATGATGGCCTGTCCCAGGGGGGTGGGGATGGATGATAGGGGTTTTTGGAACACAAGGGGGGAGAGGGCCTCGGCACCCAACTAGGGATCTGAAGTTCAAGCAGACGCGATAGACCATAAGGCGTAATCTGCTGGCAAAGCAAAAGAAAAAAAAAAAGGGAGATTCTGGGAGTGAAGCCCCCCTCCCCCCGATGTCTAAACAAATAGTTACTTGTTAACATTTGAGGCTCAAATCTTGGCTGACATATTGGTTTCAAAAACGGGAGTAGTATATCATAGTTCTGAGTTAATATATTATTGATCAAGAGCAATCATTAATATAAACATTTTAACATCCACTCACAAACATGATCATTTTCAGGGTATCTGCATGTGAGAAATTCTTTGCAGCACAGGAGTGTCTCATGTGCAGGGTCTAGTTGTACTCCACTTTGTTGAGCGCACTCCCTCAGTCTTTCTTTGGGACAGACCAGTGCTGCTTTGGAAATACACTGTGCTGATGCCTGGAAGACCAGTGTGTGCATGTGATTCCAAGATTCCCACACTGCAGCTGGAACAGGTACATTGTGGAGGTGAGGCACCTGACTCCAAGGGAGGAAGGGTGCAGGTCACTCAGCATTTGCAACCCCCCCACTGGTCAATCCCTGAATGGCATTGGTGTCATTTGTGAAGGCAGATGTTTGCCTGCTCTCTCAACAAAAGAAAGAGTGTAGCTGTGGTGGATCACAACACTGAGGTGTGAGACAGGGGGACCACAGGGAAAAAGCCCAAGAAACATTCCTAGTAGGAACATCACAGTAACACATACACACGGGATTTTCCTGTTTGCATTTTCCAGCACTATGATTGGCGAAGTGCTTTGTCAGGAGCAAAAACGTTGACAGAGAGTGGGCAGAAATTTGGTGGATAGTAATAATTGTAGGGCTGTGATAGGTTGAGGACAGCCAAGACTCCAAAAGCCACTATCCCATATGATGCCAATATGTTTGCTATGCCTTTGACAAGCAAACATAAAACAATTAAAAACAAATAAGGATTCAAATTTCTGAACAAATTGAATGGAGTGTTTCAAGCCTAAAGGGTAGGCCAACTCTACATTAGTCAGCAGAAAGGCAATATATCCCTACTCCATGAAATGACAGCAAAAAATTCCTGCATTCCATAACAGAAAAAACAGTCTCTGCTGTTGTTCTCAGTCAGCACTTCTGGAATATTGCAGATTAATGTCAGGCTAACACTCTACCTAATGTTATCCTGGTGTCAAGGACATGACTATGGGGTGACAAAGGGGGCATATAATCTCAGCAAAATCATCTGACACAGATTGATGAATAGATTAAATGTCACCTCACTGTGGATAATGCATTAATCATCATTATTTACCTGGGAGTCTGGGGTTTACAAGTGAGCCACTGAATCTCACTCTGGGACAACTGGGGGTGGGGCACATCATGGAGGTTCCACACATTGTAGAAGTCTGGCATTTGGCACCTGAAGAGGGAAATTGCAGGCTACCTGACATTATGGTGTCCCCTGCTGGCTGACCTGGGAGTGGCAGTGGCATTGGCTGTGAAGGCAGCAACTCACTCCTCAACCCTCTCAGGCAAGGGAAGAGTGTGGCTGTGGTGGCCCCAATTGTCATCGAGAGCGTGTGTGTGTGTGTGTGTGTGTTGTGTGTGTGTGTAGTAGGGGGAAAGTAAAGAGACAAACAAAATAATAAGTTTTAAAAATGAGGATTGTATAACTTAAGATCTCATTTGTGGTTACATTATAATAGTTCAAATTCAATGCATGAGACAAAGTTTTATGTATTTCCCCCACTTTACTATGGAAAGAGGCTGAGCAGTGCCAGCACTGGCTTTCACATCCTTGATCACAACTAGTAGGAGACACTGCTTACATGTAAAAAATATTCTTTGGCATGAGAAGGATCAGAGAAATAAGGTTAAAGTCACATACCTGCTTAATATAGAAGGTTATTTCTAAAGTTCTCACACATTGTCATAAAATGCCTTTCACCTTTCATGGGGGCTTACACAAGATGCTTGAGGTGGGACCTAATTTATTGCAATTAACGGGCTCTGACAACTTCTTAAGCTCTTACTGGTTCCTTAGGATTCTCCTCTTTTTTTTTTATTTAGTTCTCCATTTTTTAAATGTATTTTTATTTATTTATTTTTTAGCTAGGGTAACTTGGATGACATGTCATATTGTGTTTTCAGTGGGGTCCTGCATTTACCCATTTTTACAGCCGGTGGATCGATGCACCGAGAGGTGAAGTGACTTACTCAACGTCACATGCTGAGTAAGTAACCCTAGTGGAATCTGATCCTTTGTCTGCTGTGTCTCCAGGTTCCTGGACATTTACTCCAGCTACTAGACCATGTTGCCTGAATTTTATTTTACCTGTCCTGTATGTCACTGCAGTTTTTATCCTCCCTGCTGAATGCTTGACTGACTTGACTCTTTTTTCTATTTGAATTTTTATTTATGTACAGGTTAAGATAAATATGTTTGGAAGCAGGATATGGAACTGCAGTGTGGTTAATAATTTCAACACTGAACTGTGAAATAGAAGATCACAGGTGCAAATCCCACCACTGCCACGGCTCATATGAACTATCTGTGCTTCAGTCCTTCCCCAATGAAGAAATGGTTAGAAACCAGATTTCACTATAAACCAGATGCTACATCTTTGTCAGACTTCCTGGGTAAATAAGTAGTAAAATTAAAAACAAACAAACATAATCATTTGGTGTTTCATCAGACTGACTTTCTGTTGACTAGATTGTCAGCTGCTATACGGGGTTCCTCTTTAGTTCAAGTTCCACCACTGCTGTTCCTGTAAAGAATTCCAAAGTAATGTGATGATAACCCCTGTTTATACTCACCAGAAGGCTTCAAAACATTTTTGCCCTCCTTCACTTGGTGTTCACCTACATTTGAAGCATGCTAAACTGCTGCTGCTGGTCTAACCATTTTAATACTGTTTATAGGCACCGTGGCATTCCTGCTATTATTATTTCCTACCAGGTACAGTCTGGGACTCGCTTGAGAGGGAAGTCCCTGTGCACTGCAGGGTTCATCTCCTCTCAACCTATCAGAGGAAATGTGTGAAACTGCTGTGTTTACTTTGGCACTTGAAATGCCTGAAACGTTCCAGCTCCCCAGACAGAGAGAAGCAGGAGTAACAAGCATTTGCCAATGTTGAACGTTTGCTTGCTGGCATTAGCATTGGAAGTGCAGGAGTTAGACAGATGCAGTATAGGAATGGCAGTGATGTATTGAACTGACACCAACTCCACCCCCACCCTGCGGAGTTGGACAGGCACTGGGGTGTGCCTCTTAGTCGTCACCCATAACGGTCACAACATTTCATCTCACCCTATCCTGCAGACACTGACAAGTGTCAAGGTGTGCCTTGGGGTGTTTGGGCTTTACACTCGCCTCATTCCATAAGGAAATATGCTGAAATGGGTGCAGTATAGGAGAATGGTGTGAACTCTTGGGCCAAAGAGTCCAAGGTGCACCTCGATGCCTGTCCCTGGCTGCGGGGGGTTGGGGTGGAATGGCTTGAGCATTACTGTCAACAATCCCGAGTTACACCCCTGATGCCTGTCAGTCCCTACAGGGTATGGCAGACGCCTGTCAGACCCTACAGGGTAGGGTGTTATGGTCAGAAACCCTAAGGCCCTGGGCATGTCATGGTATTTTTATTCTAAGTTTTCAACATGGGCTTTTTGTGACCCCACTGCATGAACAGTGACACTATCAGTTTGTTAGCTGAAAGGTGATTTTGCACAGTGACTGCGCCTTTAATGCCACAGGTGTGAAAACACACTTCCAACATGATGTGAAAAATGACAGCTGTACTGTTCATTAGGAGGTGTAAAAAAATGGTAATGTTGAAAATCTGGAGCGAAAATATTAAAAAAATGGTGACGTCACGAGCTTGCATAGAAACTGCTCAATGCACACCTGTAATGCAATTATTTGGGGGATATTTTTCACCAGATTTTCAAAATAGGTATTTTGGGACCTCCACTCATAAACAGTGTTACTGTGATTTTCTGAATCTGTCCCAAACACTGATTTCCCACCGCGACTGAGCTATTCTGCACTGGAAGTGTGAAAACACATTTCGGACAGGATGTGAAAAATGACAGCTGTACTCTTCATAAGAATGTGTGAGAAAATGCCAATGTTGAAAATCTGGAGTGAAAGTATTACAAATTTGTGAAGTTACGAGGGTGCATAGAAACTGTGCAATGCACGCTCATAACACAGTCATTTTATGGACTTTTGTGACCAAATTTTCAACATAAGCATTTTAGGACCTCTGCTCTTGAACAGTGTCACTGATTTTCTTACTCTGTCCTGAACATTGATTTCCCACAGTGATTGCGCTATTCTGCACCAGAAGTGCGAAAACACATTTCAGCCAGGATGTGAAAAATGACAGCTGTACTGTTCATAAGGAGGTGTGAAAAATGCTAATGTTGAAAATCTGGGGTGAAAATATTACAAATTCATGAATTTGTGAGTGTGCATGGAAACTGCGCAATGCACGCTTGTAACACTCATTTTTGGGAATTTTTTCACCAAATTTGCAACTTAGGCTTTTTGAGAGCCCACCTCATTAACAGTGACACTGTCATTTCATTAATCGGTCCCAACAGGTGATTCCATGCAGTGACCGCAAAATCACCTTTTGAGACTGAATAACCAAATGACAGTCACTGAATTCATGAGATGGCATCCCAAGAACCTCATGTTGAAGATTTGGTGCAAAAATTCAAAAAAATGACTGAGATATGCACCAAATTTGAAAAAAACAACCCTATTTATGCCATTATGCAGCTTACCGGCATTTCTCCAGTTCGTGGTCGGCTTTGAAGAGTGCAGACGTGTTCCACTCCACCAGAGATTGTCGCCAGTTTCCGGAGGGTAAGTATGTGAGGGGTGGGGAGGTGAGGCACACAGAGGGTGGGCATGGGTTGTGGGAAGGGGCAAGAGAGTCAATGAGGGACTGTTTTCTTTTGGTACAGGTTTTTTTTTATTTTGTATTTTACATGGATGATGTGGGACTTTTGCCACGCTGGGGTGGGCTCCCAACATGGCACCTGGAAGTTTTGGGGAGGCAGTGGAGCCAGAGGGGGATTGGGTACCCCCATTGGCCATACAGTGTGGGGGGAACACATGAGTACATTGGACGTCTGCCACGCTTGCTTGTCAATTTCTTCTTCAGAGGGAATGCAAATGGGGGGATCTTTTTTGTGAGGTACCTACATAATGCTTTTCTCCTGACTGTGTATGCAAGTCCATTACAGGTACAACTGAGCACATGATGTAGACATATATGGAATGGACCACTTGGTCAGTTTCTGCATCTTGCATCCCATGTTTCTGTGTCTGGCCTAACATATATTTGCATGCATAGGTGCATGGAGGGAGACCCCAAGGGGCACAGGCCCATACATTTCAGAACATGTTTGAAAATGTATCAGGGAATGTATTCTGGGGAGTGGTGATAAAAGGGCTCTTTTTGTCTCTGACCTCTCTAAATGTTATCTTGTGTGTGCCATTGCATGATGCTGTAGTGGAAACTAATTTCAGTATCACCATCTGCCAGTGATGGGTTGCCATGAATTAAGGATCGCTGGGTTATAGGTAGGGTACAGCTGTCTTGTCAGCAACCACCGAGGTGGAATTTCAATCTGTTGGCAACTACACATCACTGCTGGGGCCACAATTTGAAAATGGCAGATTTTTTACCAGGGCATGGGGGCTGGACTTGGGCTAGAGTTACCACTGCCATCTGCAACCACTAGTTAGATGGGTGGATGGGGAGTTATGACAAAAAGCAAAAAATGAAAAAAAAAAAAAAAAGAAATGAGGGGAGTAAAGATATCACAGAGAAGACAGGCACTCTATGATTTTTAACCCCCCCTTCCAGCCCAATACAAAAAAAAAAAAAAACCCTTGGGGTTGCTAATTGATGTTTCCAGTTAGAGTTCTGTAGTGTTTATAAGGTTTATAAGGTGGGTGGATTATTTTTGTGGTGTATGTTGTTCAAGTGGTGCTCTGGTGAAGTTTGTTCCCAGCATAGTTAGCTATGAAAGGGATGTGTAATCCAGTGTGCTCTCACCCTGTCACTTGCCTGCATCTGTCAGATAGCCAGATTAAGGAGGGGGACACTGAAAAACTAGGAGAAACCAGGCATTGTCTGTGAACCTGCACAAGAGAGCCTATACTTGCTAAACCTTTACATCTCTAAATGATTATTAAAAACCAAGGAAAGCAGATAAATGTGAACATTGCCCAGAAACACAAACATCACACAACTTTTGTAAGGGATGAGCTAGAAAAAAAACTCTGATTAACTTTAGGCAGACTGAATCAGACCTCTCTCAGATTTTTTTCTCATTCTAAAGGAAGTATAGTCTAGTGAATAGAGCGCAAACTTGGGAACTAGGAAAGCAAGGTTCAAATCCCAGCATCATAGCTGCTGTGTGACCCTGAGCAAGTCGCTTAACCACTTGGTGCTTCAGTCTGCCTAGCTGTAAAAAATGGGTCAAGGCAAGACCATGTTAAAAATGAGATATTGCTTTTCAGCTGGGCTATCCTGCGTAAATCAACTGTAGAAAAAAAATCCTTTTTTTGCAATACAACACCAACAGGTGCTGATGCAGCTCATCATACTAGCTGCTTGTATTTTTTAGAACATTTTGTTCAGCATGGCAGCTATTTAAAACTGCCCCCCAAACAAGTCCCCCCCGGCCCAGTAGCCTGTGCCCCGGTCAGTTTGATTGGCATCATTTGATCTGCAGAGGATAGGGACCCTTGTCTTTGGTGTGCTAGAAATAACTGCCTTATCCAGACAGTTGATCAACAAAGAATACCAGCAACTGAGTGGGAGTGGGTGTGTGGAATCTCAAAACAGAAATGTCTTCTGATGTTGTCAACAGGGGCTATAAAAACCAGTGACCTAGGTTTTGTGGGGAGGGCCAGCATTTAGATAGGGAGGAGAAAAATGTAACCAAATAGTCAACCTGGCTCAAAACACAAAAATTGACTTGGGTGGGAATACTCTAGATTTCCAAAGTGTGTGTGTGGAGGGTGGGTGGGTGGGGGGGGAGTTGCTACAGTATTGTGTGTTTTGCCATTGTTGCAAAGTACCATAATTGTAAATTGTGTTTGGGGTAGAGTTTGATCTGCAGTATCAGATGTGGTTCAAACACACCTGCCATCAACACTTGCAACCTCTGCCTCCAATCTGATCATAGTCAATCAGGTATTTTTATATCACTTAAGTAAGCATGGCACTTTGTACTATTCCTCTGTATTCCTCCATTGCTCTGTACCAACTGTCCTTCTACCTAGGACTTATCTGTACATATTGTGTACCTTATTTACAGTGGAACCACCACATGTATTTTATTTGCTTTTACATTGTAACCAGTGTATGTACTGTAATATTCCCTGTGTCCTTCCAGGATCACCTTGAAAATGAGCTTGCTCAATTGTGCCATTCCTGGTAAAATAAAAATGATTGATTGAATGATTGATTGACTGATCTGTGAGATTTCAGATCATTTGTGTGGCAAACAATTTGGCCTGCTACACTTGGCAGTGTGTCAGACATGAAATTTGAGACACACAGGTACAAGACCACACAGTCGACCGAGACCTTCCCTTTCCATTAATATACGCTGTGTGACAACTGACCCTGATAGAAAGTGTGAAACTGATCAGCATGTGTCTTTTCTCATCCCTTCCTACTTTAAAAAAACATGTTGAACTTTTTCTGTAAACAATAAATACTAGGGGGTTATTTTGGCACCCTAGACAATTGCCTGTATAATATAGTACTATGTGGGTAAAATTAAAGATCCTCTCAGATGACATGCAATTCCTGCAGGTTATTGGATCCCCTTCCCTCAGCTGTGGTGAAGCCTGGACCCATATTTGACACTGTGTGCCCCTGCTGGGTCAACCCAAACCAGTCACACACTGACCATGGATCATAAACCCAGACCCAAATATGACACTGTCTGTCCCACTGGGTCAGTGCAGATCAGTCACATCCTGACTCTGGTTTCCATCTCTGGAGTGCACATACAGCTGGTGCTCTCTGCATATCATGTTGGATGTACAGAATGTTAGATGTTTTTGAAGTACATTAGACACTTGCATAGATGGCCTAACTATATAGGGTGACACACTAGTCCTCAGTATACTGCCTTACAGTTAGTATTTGTTTTACCTGAGGTTTCTGCTGAGTACCCTCTTCCAGTTGAGCAGTCCCAGCCATACTTTTCCAGCGGTCATTTACCATCTTCCAAAAGCATTCAATACAGAGGACTTTTTTTAGACTAAAGACCGGTTTAATTTTGTAAAGCAAAAGTTGCTCTGTCCTTAGAACATAAAGAAGACACTTTCCGATCTCCTGCTGGATGTAGGGAAGACCCCAGTCACTTATGGCATGTTGTAAAATCCGCACTTCACAATAGCTTTAATACTTTGAACTACAGTGTTCTTAATTTCAGCCTCTAAGGCCGCAGACAAACTCAGTATTGTCTCCTATGTACTGACTGTAGGCACGTGTGATTGCTGACTTGCTCAGTCACAGATCTGTACTCTGAAAAGAAAAACAAAGTTTTTTTTTTTTTTTTTTAAAGTTTGCGTCGAAATGTTTTAGGTATAAATATCCTTCCCTTTGATCAGAACTATAATTATTTTATTTGGTCACGCTGTCCCCTTCTGGATTTTATTCTTGAATTGCTTGCTTTCTGATTTCTGTCTGGGAAGGATCACTTAAGGTACCAAAGAAGAAGACGAGGCACTCTGTCAGATCTGTTCACAGGGCTGTTGGCTCACACAAAATGCAATAACATACACCGAACTTTTTCAGCAATTAAACAGTCTCTTCAGAAAAGTACAGAGGCAGTATAGTTTTGCTGTTTTCTGGTAAAAAGTGCTGTTTTTCAGTCACAAATCAGGGAACTCCCCAGTCCTTTCCTTTCAGAGATTGTTTTTGCTTCCTTCAGGCGACCGGGCAAGGCTAGATCAAATATCGTTCCAAAATATCAAATCCCCCCAAATTGTGCTCTTTCTTTACCAGACGTAATGCCCTGCACTGCTTATACCATTTGAGATACTAGGCGCACCAATCCTTTCTGCTATTACTCTGCAAATACCATCCCAGCGGCAAAACAGAGTTAGGAGTTTGAAAGGCAGGAGCCAGAAGACGACAGCGAGAAAGGACTGACAAGCTCCACTGGCCGGCCGCCTGTTCTGGTTCAGATCAGGTATTACACGGCAATCCTCCGAGCTGCCTTTGAAAAGAGCGGGGCTGTAACATTTAAGCAAATATAGTTAATTGCATTCGCATCTGCAGCAATCAGCTGTACACAGAGGAAGCAGGGAGCTGTCCATCACAGCCAGGTGCTGAGCAGATTTTCCTCGTTGTAGTCCACGCAGCGTCGGACCAATTAGTGTGTGTGTCTGCTTGCTGTAGTGTGTACTGTATACAGTATGGGGGGAGGGGGCAGGTTTTTTTTTTATATGGGACCTGGGGGGTGGGAGACCGAATACATTTTCAGGTGCCACATATTCAAAATAATTGTACCTGCAATTCGGTTGATCATGCAAACTATGAAACACTTCTTTTGTAGAAAAATGAGAGCCACAATCTCCAAGGACATCGCTAGAATTTTATAACTTTTGTGAATTCTGGTAATAGTCACAAAAATGCTGCGCATGCATTTTATTCCGTAAAAAGTGTTAAAACTGATTGCTGGAGCAAGCAAATCGTATGTGCAAATATTCTGAATAGCTTGTCCTGGAACCTCGAAACGTGTTGAGTAGTAAGCAAAGGTGATTTTTGTTTTGCAGTGTATTATCTTGCAGTTGCCCAGCCGATATTAATCTCATTTTCGATGGGGTTCTGCTTCTGTTCTGATCTACAGCGGAAGAAAGCAGAGCAGGTCCCGAGTGGCTTAGGCCACATGGTAAGTGGCGCTGGTGAGATTTGAACCTGGGATCTCCTGATTCACAGCTGTGCCCCAACCATTGAAAGACCACCGCCTTTCCTGTTCTTAGGTGGTTTGCATTTTACATGCCAATGCAATGTGTGTTTTGTAATGCAGAGTGCTGTCCAGTGCCTTATCTCAGTATGGTGCCTATATAACAGGAAAGTATGTTACAGCAGAGTGATTACTTGGTGTAGTGTGGTGTTAAATTTATTCGAATTAAATAACTAATACTAGTAAAAGAAATCATGTTTTTAAATTTCATCTTGGCATTTTTTTCCTTTTACCACCAGCTACTGTATTTTCATACATTTCAACTGCTATGCATTTCACATAGCTCTGTGTATTTTATGCTTAAATCTACCCTTGCTCCATGAAACTTTTCTCATTTTCCTTATAATGTTAGAACTATGTTTGGACACATAGGGCCAGATATTCAAAACTTTGCGCCAGGCAAAAACTGTTTGCGCAAGTTTAGCGCGGGATTAGCGTGGGTCTGCTATATTGAAAAGGCCAAATAGCACGGGCAAACTACATTAGCACTGGGCAAAACTATGATGTATGCAAGGGGCAAACTGACATGAATACAGGTGCAATGCTATATTCAGCGACTAGCGCCATGCTAAGTGGTTTTGCGCGACTCAGCGCGACACTTAGCACAGTGCAAATTACCGCCCAGGAAAAGCTTGTCTTAACCCTGGGCAATCAGCTTTGTGTGACACTTTGGCTTTGCGTGGTGTTTGCGTGGGTTTAGCGCGGGTTTTGCGCGACCCTAACAAATAAATATGACACACATAGATAAAGCCAAACATAGAGGAAGCATGCTGCTAACCGATGGCATCACAATGATGCCATCATCTGCCACCAGTCCCAGCCATGCCAGGCAGTAAGTGGTGATCCTGCCGCCAGTGGACAGCATGGCAGTGTGGCCATACAGCACACACCTGCGGACCACACATCTGTGGACATGAACAGATGCCAGCACACACATGCAGCACTGTGGGCATGGAGGATGTTGAGGGGAGCGTGTATGGGTGGTGAGGCTATGCCACAGACCAGGTGTGGTCACAAGGCTGGGACACATCATGCAGTGCACATGGGCCAGTATTGGGAAAACCCCAACACTAGTGTGCCTTTTGGATAATATATGCCTCTCTGGCCACATACTGCACAGCTGTACAACTGCCACAGCACACAAAGCCAGAAATGTACATGTCACTGTGAGCATCCCATGCCACAGGTACAGCATCTGTGGGTCACACAACAGTGTAACAGTAATGTCCACTGTTAGTAAACACCTGCAGGTTGGGCCTGTCACTGTGTACAGTGCAGTCATCATCACTGCCCTACACACCATAGGCAGTGCTTTGTCCCTCACACTACTGGCCCCCTTGCTACTGTAGTGTCTGCTGTGCATTGTACCATGCCCTACAGTGTGACAGTTGCATGCAGCACCACCACCACCACCACCTGTGCCTATGCTGTCTTGTCCTCTGGGGTACAATATGCTATACTATGCTGTGCTGTTTACATGTAGACTGCAGCTATCATTGTGCACTGCCAGACTGACCTGCAGGTGGAGCTGCAGTTGGACCTGGTGAGCCCCCGTACTTCCAGACTGACCTACAGGTGGCTCTGTGGGACCCTGCAGTAATGCTGGGCAAACTGCATGCAAATCAGGGTATAATGAGATACTAATCCGGTTGTTTGTCCAGAGACTACCTAAGTAGGCTCATTTGCATGGCACTTTTGAATATGGCACATTTTAGCTCCAGGCAAGCGTGTTTGCACTGGGCTAACTGCTTAGCTCCGTGCTAATGCTTAGCGTGGCGCTAATGGTATGGGGAATAATATACAGTTTAGATCACTGTTCTTTCACATCTGCTGCTTCCTGCAGCTGTACTGAGGCCATGCATTTGCTGGCAGACACATTGGCCATGTAGTTCATCTGTACCTGCCCTCACGTTCCTGTGCACTGTGTTGTTGTTGTGGGTTGCACTTCCTGGTTGCTTTATTCAGTGCTGTCTTATTCCCGGGTTATTTTTGCCCTGCACTCCCAGACCAGTTTGCCCGGCTTCCTTAGACTGCAATATTCAGCAGGATAAGCACTGGGCTATTTCCATTTCAATATAGCTTGCTCTGTGCTCCGGGCTAAGTTTGCCCACCGGGCAGTGCTAATTTAGCCCTTCGGCAAAGTTTTGAATATCCGGCCCATAGACTATTAAACAGTTTAATTAATTTGGTAGAATCATTTCTAAACACTGAACATATGGGGCTCACTGCTTATAGACTTACTATTCTTTTAAAATAAGAAAGTGCTACACAGTCTATCCATTTACTCCACATTTTGAAGGCTGGTACAATGCATTTTAATGTGGCCAGCTTGAGAATTTCATATGGCTATATTTTTTATTTATTTAGCTTTTGTTAACCGGGTAAGTGCACTAGCCATAAAATGACTACAATATTTTCAGGCATGACCCGGGAGAGTACAGACATACAGAAACTTAACAGGATAACAATTTACAAGTGCGTTACATACAATGAGTTAAAGACGATACAATATATGGGAAAATACAAAGTAAAGCGCTTTACATGCAATGAGTTAAAGTGGATACAATATATCAGAGGCATACAGAGTAGACCATTCATAAGTTCATAGGTGCCTACCTATGCAATGAATAGAGAAGACCTAGGACAATAAATTATCAGGTAACATATCATATAAACAGATCAAGGTACACAAAAACAGGTAATACAACAGGAAGAAATAACCATTGAGAGCAGGGGGTGTCATTAAGGAAACGGCCGGCAAGTGAGGAAAAGGGGAGCAAGCCATGAAATTAGATTATATGAGTATATGTAAGTGTAAAGGAGATGCCTGCAGTGCAAGATTGTATATGGGCAGGGAAAGGGAGCCGGGACAGGCTGAGGCAGTAAGAGGGTTATATAGAGGTGAGGAAATACTATTGTATGGCAAGAGACATCAGTCATTAGGTAGGGTGAAAGCAGGAACAGGTATCAGCAATCAGCAGATTTGAGCACAGTTTTCTCTTAAAGCATGTGTGGGAGCTAGAAAGTCTAATGTCGAGGGGAAGAAAATTCCACAGCTGTGGAGCTGCATGCTCAACTGCAACAGGTCCTTTCCTAGTGCGGCACCTCAACAAATTCAGAAAGGATTTATCAGCTGATCGTAGACCGTGGAGTGTGTCCTGAGGAACAAGCATAGCTGCAAAACACCTAGGGGTTTGATTTCAAATTATCAAATCAATAAGAGAGCCAAGATAGTATTTCCTATTAGCTAATGGAGAGAGCCAACCAAGATCATTATAAAGTTGACAGTGGTGTTTAAGCTGAGGAGCAGAAGAGGCATAGTGACATATGCTGTTATACGTAATATCCTATCTGAGTAGGTCAGTTTTATGAGCCACCCCAAATAAGGGAGCCCCATAGGTTAGGGTGGGGAGCAGAATCCCCCTTGCAATGGCCATTTTAGCTGATTGCATGAGCATATAACTAGTCTTATATGCAACACCCAGTTTGGAGTTGACAGCTCTGCAAACAGACTGTACATGAAGATTAAGATCAAGAGATTGATATAGCAGGATGCCCAGGTACTTGAAAGAGGTCACACATTCTAGTAATTGACCTTCTAAGTCCTGCACCATCAGTGCTGTTGTGCAAGCCAGGAGCTTTGGGGCTGATCCAAGCAGCATGGCTTTAGTTTTGCTAGTGCTGACAGCCAGTTTGTGGTTGTATAGCGAGTTTTGGATATTGTTAAAGTCAGAGGAAAGGGCTGTATTGATAGTGTCTATATTAGTAGAACTTGTATAGATGACAAGATCATCAGCATATAGAATAGCAGAGCAGGATTTTAGAGCAGTTCCAATGTTATTTATATAAAGAAAGAATAGGAGGGGCCCTAGGTTGGAGCCCTGTGGTACACCAATGTTAATGGTGGTAATGTTTGATAGAGAGGAATTAAATTTCACCACTTGAGTTCTATATGTCAGGTAGCTTATGTACCAGTCAACTACAGAGGAGGAGAAATGCAGATGTCGAAGCGAGGAGAGAAGCAAAGTGCGATCAACAAGGTCAAAAGCCTTTGTGAGGTCAATAAAGACAGCCCCAGTCAGATTGCCAGTATTCATTTTTGAAAGAGTGTGGTGAATTTAAGGAGTGCAGTCATTGTGCTATGTCCTTTCCTGAAGCCATGTTGGGTATCCGAGAGCAGACTGTGCTTAAGTAGATAGTCAGTTGTCTGAGTTGCGACAATTTTCTCCAGGATTTTGCTCAGTACCGAGAGTATGACAATTGGTCTGTAGTTCATGACAACCTTAGGATCCCCTTTTTTAAGTACAGGTGTGATCCAAGCAGCTTTCCAGAGGTCAGGGACCATTCCACCTGAAAGTGATAACATGTGCATTTTGGCCAGCGGTAATGCAGTAAGGGGAGCTGCAAGTTTCAAGAGGCAGGGTTCCAGGGAGTCTAAGCCAGAGCTGGTATGATCAGAGATGGACCTCAGGAGCTTCAGGACTTCCTTTCTAGACACAGCCTTAAAATAGAATGGAGGAGTATATGGAGGCACAGGGGACAACACTTCCAGCTTATCCAGACAGGTTCCTGATGAGGAGTGGGAGGACACTGCAGTGGGATTGAAGGAAGAGGTATATTGGGAGAGATCAGAGAAATGCAAGTGGAAAGAATTAGCTATGGTTTGTGAGTCATTGCAATGCACATCATTTATCAGCATATCACCAGGGGTAGTTCACAGTGATGATCCTAGGAAGGATTTGATGTGTGACCAGAATTTTCTGGGATCATTGGCTGAGTTAATCAGTAGGTCTTTACAGTACTTGCTCTTAGCAGCTCTGACTTGTCTTTTACATGAATTCCGTAGCATACGGTAAGCGTTGAAATCTGTTTGCTGGCCTAATGTTTTGTAGTGCTTCCAGAGTTTATATCTAAGGTGCAAACTTTTGAGCAAGTCTTTGTTTAGCCATCTTGTTTGTTTATCCCTCACTCTCCGGGTGATCTTTGGGGCATGTTTACATTGAACCGTAAGGAATTTAGTGATGAAGAGGTTAAGAGTGTTCTGAGAACAGTGTGATAGATAGATCTCTGACCAGTCAATTCTGGAGACGTCATACAGAAACACCTCTTGGTCGAGGTGAACAAAGTTTGTGAGAGTGATGAGAGGTGGTGGAGGAGATGGAGGTGCCCCCAAGGACAGGATGCAGAAAGTAGGAGAGTGGTCATTTAAGGCATCAGCAAGAGTACCAGCAGCTGAGATGTGTTCGATCTGGTTTACCAGCACCCAATCCAATAGTGTGCCTAGTGGTGATGAAGATAGACTTCTAGTTGGCACTGTTACCATCTGATGCAGGTTGTAGCTATGAGTCAGAGATTGAAGAGAACTGAGAGCTGCCCCAAGCCAGTTTAAGTTTAGGTCCCCTAAGATGACAGCCTCATTATGATTAAAATTCTGAGCGGTATTTTCCAACACGTACTCTAGAACCACAATCCCTCCCACTGGGGGGTTATATGCACAGATAACATGCAGTTTCTTGGCTCTCAACGCAAGGGTAGCATGCAAGTATTCACATACCGATTGAGCATCCGGGATAGCGAGAGGAGAGACCGTCAGATTATTTTTGTAGTACAGAGCAACTCCACCACCACGTTTGTTCGATTTCCTATCCCTTCGAATAATAGTCATTTGGCAGGGAGCAGAGGGAGTCAGTAACCGATGGTTTTAGCCATGTCTCAGTGAGACAGAGGATATCAGGATTGTAAAGTTTGACCCTTGACTCCAGTTCCACGAAGTGACACATCAAACTTCTTATATTCAGGTGTGCAATTAACAGCCCATGTTTGGACATACTGTGTATGTCATCTGCTGAGAAGTAAGCATCTAGTGGCCCAGGATTTGTCTCTATATCCCCAGATAGCAGAATGGCAATGATGACAAGGAACCACAGCCCCACATTTAGAAAAGGATGGGATAATGCAGACTTGTTCCATAGTTTCCTAAACATATAGAGAGAACAGTAGGGACAGCCCTTTTGGAAGAGAAGAAGATTAGTTTGTAGTATCCTTGCATTATAAACAATAAGGTTGGAGAAAGTAAAATCATAGTGCTTGGTCCTAGATTTATCTGTGCCATCCTCATTCCATAAGGATAGTGTAATTCTGTCAAGGCAAAGTAGGACAAGAAAAGTTATCAGGGCAACCCCAAGACAGCTGTTGGACATGGTGTGACTGTTGGTACAACATTGGTTCAACTCATGACAGAGGTCACCCAGGGTCACAGCTAGGCAGGGATTGACAAGAGGCTTTGGCTATGCAAGACCTTGCAGGCATGCACTCCCCAGCCCTATTACATTGATAGCCTGGGGCACACCTACTCAAGTACAAGTGCAGGATGTGAAATCATTTTGTTTTTGTACTTCCTTTGTTAGTTAAAGAGGTTGTTTAAAAGCCCACAAATAGATCCCTTAGGAGCAAGCCAGACGAAAATGTGGATTCGAGCAGGACCCAGAGTCACTGGAGTTTGTCAGACCTAGTTGCTTGATTTCTGTTTTGCTTGGGATAGTTTCCAAAAAGTTGATTTTAAACTGAAAATGCAAATACCTTGTAGTGATGTTTTGCAGAAAATCCAGTCCAGAAGACCTTCGCTGATGTAGTGAGCAAGAATAGTGTAGTTACTCCAAGCAGAAGATCTTGTAAATCCCAAAAAACTTAGCTACAGACACAGACACAGACAAACACAAACAGCCTCCTACACAGACCTCGATGCCTCAGATTTCATCATACACAGCAACTAGGCATGAGGAGGGAGATTGTGCACTGGAATCTTTTTCAAAGGTTAAATTAAATTATACCATGTACCTTGGATAAGAACCAATGAGATGGGCAGGCTGGCACCTTGCTTCCATTGTAAATCTACCAATAATCACCACAAAAGGTGCTAGCCAGCCGCATCTTTAAAAAAAAAATCTGATGCCGTAATCACAGAACTGTGACCATCATCTTGTTTTCCCGCTAAGCGGAGAGCATAAGACAGGAGCTCCCTACAATGGAAAAACAACAGAAAAAACTTTGAAAAACAATGATTCAAACTAGAAAAGCATTGTTTCCCCCCCTTTTTTACAAAAAAAAACTCAGACTTGGTATAATCACAATAAGCCGGGGTGGTAGGTGGGAGGAGGAAGAGAATCTGGGTTATCAGAGGATATACCATGGCTGGCGAGGATTTACCCACTCAGCTGCACCTCATGGGCAAACCACTGCAGCCATGATAAATCCCCCGATAACCCACACCCCCTCATGGCTTATTGCTTAAATATCGGGTTGCATAGGGAGTATAAATAGTATGCCAACTTATTTACATAAACATGTACAAACAAGGATAACATAATTACATAATGATATCCTATCTGTTATATGAGATAATGTCATTTATTTAAAGGACAAGGTAAACGTGCAGGTCCCTCAAAGTCTGAAAACTCACAAAAAGTACTTTCAAATGAGGTACCAGACCTATAGCTACCAGGAGTTAAGAGCTATAGGGGATATTCCATACGATGTCCAGGAATAAACATTTTATTTACTTTGGAGTTTTACCATCAGTGTTGCATAGCAACAAGTGGTGGAGCAAAGCAGAGCAATGAGTGATACAGCAGCAGTGTTGACAACATGACAGAATGAATACAAAGTGTTTTTCTGAATTTCCAATGGAATAACCTGTTGATCTCATGTGCCACTGATTAGCATGATATAGCAGGAGAACCAACATGAACGACAGGTACAAGGAAAATAACTGGGCTGAGTAACACTTTTTATTCAGCGTTGTTATTCAGCACTCCATAGTATAAATCCATATCTCCAATATGTCACATTCATTATTACAACCAATACATACAATATTCTTTTCTTGTATCTGTGCATAGCTCATGTATCGCATATGCAGTGCTTGTAATTCTGAGTTGTTTCTTTAATTTTAGCATTGTGTTTGAATTGCTGTCTCTTTATCTTGCTGGACTGGTATCACTGTTAGTGTCTGTGCAGTGTGATCATTAGCCATATCATGGAAACTTCAGACAGGAAGAGATGTCATGGTTTGGCAAGCTGTGCATTAAACACAGCATATCCAAATGTGACACCACTTCCTGTCTTGAATTTCCATGATGTGATTGATGATTAGATTTAATATATGGCTGATTTAGACATGGACATCTCCCAACTGTTGACACCTACTGGTAAGACCAGTACCTTGTATATGAGAGTTTCACATGAACCATCAGGCTTTGAAATACCCTGCACACACATTTCCATCCCTTTGAACTTGTTTGCTTGTATTTTTGTAAATGAATAGGTATATATTATACTTGCACAATAGTGCAAGTATAGTTAGGGTTGAGTGGAGTGTTCAGTGTTAAATCCCATTCTTTGTACCTTAATAACTTTAGCGGCATTTGATGAAATTATGTAAAATTTAGGATTGTTGTCTGGGTGACAAATTGTCGAGATATGGGAAGTTTCATGACAGACACAACCAGATTCGAGATCCAGAAATGTTAAAAACACATAAAAAGCACTGTTTGTGGCTGTTTTTTGCGCTCACCTACAGTCAAGGCAGTATGGAATTTTATTCTGAAACTTTCAGAACTGAAGGGACCTGTGCCAAGGGTGTGCCTTTTGAAGGTTTTATAAAAACGTATTAGTTATAATAATTAGTTCCAGAGTTATACGGTTTTGAAATTTGACTTCTGAGCATGCTAAGTAGGGGTTTCAGGATAACCCTCTGACATGACCTAAACACATCCTCTTTTGCAAGCATTTGTACATCTTGACTAATTGTGTTTTGGGTGGCAAAATAAAATTTTAAGTCGATAATGGCCACAATCTTGTTTTTTTCTGGGCAAAAAATTAAAAAGTGAAAATACAGAAAACAAGTTATTTTATACAAATACATGAATCTTGCTAAACAATAGCCATTAAGCTTGATTCCAATGTTTCATTTTCAAGAAATTGGTCAGAAATAGCTTTTTTTAAGACTTTTTTTTAAGTTCTTTGACTGTCAGCTTATCCAGATGGCTGATTCTTGTGTTGTTGGTAATTCTTATGTCACACATTTAAGTGTGACACAAGAATATTGGCACAAGAAATTTTAGTGTGCACCAAAAATTGAGTCCTTGGGTCATACTTAAATGTACACTCTAATAATTCAATTTTTGGTGTACATGAAAAATTCTTGTGTTACAGTTAAATATGCACTACAAGAATTCCAGTTTTTGGTGTGCATGAAAAATGTTTTGTGTCTCACGTACTTCTGCTCACAACTTGGCTGTTTTACAATATTTTAGTCCAAATTTTTGAATATGCTGTTTTCATGACCTTACCTCATGAATAAAGATGGTGGGAATTTTCAAATACAGGTTGAAAGGTGGTTTCACAGTCACTCTGTGAAACCACATTTAGGGAAGGATTTAACCCATTCTAGTGACCAAGTTCATGACATGGGATCAAAATGTAAAAAAAAAAGTTCTTTAGCTGTCGGCTAAGTGAGGTGGCCATTTCTTGTGTTGCAAGATTCAAATTCTTGAGTTGCACATTTAAGTGCAACCAAAGAATTTTTCATGCACACCAAAAATGCTTGTTTTTCTGCTGGATTACTTCTTTGGTCCCGCATTGTGACCCAAGAATGCTTGCTTTGTGCGAACTTAAATTTTCTGTTTGTTGAATAGTTGAAGATTTACTTTGTGTGGACTTAAAATTTCTGTTTATTGAATAGTTGAAGATGTATACGTCTGATCTAAGAATTTTTAGGTCACATATTAAGTATAGTAGTACAATACCGGCTTGCAACATAAAAATGTAATTTTTTTGTGCCTCACATACTTTTATACAGAACTTGGCCATTTTACAATATTTTAGTCCCAAATTTTGAATATAATTCTTACACAACCCTACCTCATGAACAAGGACCATGGGAAATTTCAAATACAGGTTAAAAGGTGACTTAGCTGTTGATCTGTGAAGTCACTTTTTGGGCAGGATTCAACACATTCTATTGAGCACATTTATGACGTGGGGTCAAAATGGTTGAAAAAAGTTATAAAGAAATGTGTGCAGGGCCAGCCTTTAGCCCAGTGGGTAGTGTGTGGCAATACCATGCCAATAAGCTGAGTTTGGGGGCAAGCTCAGTTAGCCAGCTGGATGGGCTGAGGCTCGGGGGGCAGCACTGTTCTGCAGCACCACCCATAGCCTGGGGAGAGATGGTGCAGTGTTGACTGCACAGGCAACAACTAGCCATGTAGTGAAGTGTTCTCTTGGCATAGGGCCTAGAGGACCCTATGCCTCTGCACCTGTAGTTGCACAGAAGAGCAGGGCCCAAAGGGCCCTGCATTTCTGCAGCCAGATGAACTCTTGGCCCTGCACATCTGCATCTATGACCACACAGCTGCACAGGCTGCACTTCTGCAGCCACACAGCCTCATAAATTCTTTGCATCTGTAGCCACATGGATGTGCAGTGCCAAAGCAAGCAGACAGATGGACTCTTCCCTTGGCACAGTGCCAGAGAGCCCTGTGTATCTCTGTCTGTTCACACAGGTCCCACAGGGACCTGCATGAATGAGGATACAATTCCACTATCACAAACATAAAGGAAATTCATTGCAAAAACTGTGTTAATACAACAGTTAGGGTTAAACATAAGCCTCACAAAAGTAGGGAAATATGGCATTAGGCTCCAAGCCTAACTCCCCACCCCCCTTAGCAAGAAAAAGACAAGACTATGTAAGCAACCACAGACAACCAGAATCAGGCAAGACAAACAACATACAACTATTTTCAGTTGACACAAATGCAATAGCACTGATGTGCTGCCTTTGTGGATTTGTATCTGTGGCCTAACAGAGGCCTGCACATTTGCAGCCAGAAGTGTGTGTATGTCTTACAGTGTGCATGAGTACCTGTGGCTGCAGAAGCAGTGGCCCCACAGAGGCCAGCATGGCTGCAGACAGAAGTAGTGTTGCAGTTTAGGTATCATTGATTTCTATCTGTGGCTTCTGCAGCCAAAAGTCAATGTGTATGTCTTACAACTATAGCTTAAGAAATGTGTGCATGTCTTACAGTGTGAATGAGTACCTCTGGCTAAAAAAGCAGTGTTGCAATTTGGGTATCATGGATTTTGTGGGGCCTGCACTTCTGCAGCCAACAGAAGTGCAGGCAGGGGCCTGTGCTTCTGCAGCCAGAAGTGTGTGTATGTATTACAGTTTGTATGAGTACCTGTGGCTACAGAAAATGTATTGTAATTAGGATACTGTATCATGGATGTGTATCTGTGGCTGCAGGGGCCTGTGCTTCTGCAGGCAGAAGTAGTGTAACGGTTAGAGTGTTGTAGATTTCTATCTGCAGCCAGAAGTGAGTGTCTATGTCTTGCAGTGTGCATGTTGCAAATACGAATCCATGAAGATAGCACATCAGTGCTATTGCATTTGTGTCATCTGTAAACAGTTGTATGTTGGTTATCTTTACTCGACTGTTTACTCTAATAGCCTCCACCCTTAACAAACACTTTACAAACCTTGAGGCCTACAAGGCCTGTCTGTCCCCTTTGACCACTGCTCCAAAAGTAGACGAGCCCACAAGCCTTGCATGACCCTCTTTCCACCTACGACTGGTGAAGAACAAAGAGGCCCTAACCCTCCTAAGGGCCCCGAAAGTCAAAGGCTCTGGGGGGCCAGATGGGATAAACCCTCGGCTGTTAAAGGCTGGAGCCCCTTCCCACTCAAGACCCTTGACCTGGCTCTTAAACAGATCCCTATGGGAAGGAATCATTCCTGAACAGTGGAAACAGGCCAGTGTGGTCCCACTACACAAAGGTGGCTCCAGGGAAAACATAAATAATTACAGGCCTATCTCCTTGCTCTGCACACTTGCAAAGCTTCAAGAAAGATTAACCTACGGTGAACTCCATGACTACCTGGAGGTTCATCAGCTTCTAGCTCCCGCCCAACATGGATTTAGACCTAATCATGGGATGGACACAGGCTTAATTGACTTCTCAAATGATATACTCAGAGCAATGGATAATGGTATACCCACAGGTGCTGTATTCATAGACCTGTCCAAGGCATTTGACCTTGTTGACCACAAACTCCTGTTACAAAAGCTGGACAAATTGGGCCTAGACCCCCTTGCCTTCAAGTGGTTTGGGAGTTACTTAGCTGACCGGACACAAAGGGTCATCTGGAAGGGTGCCATATCAGGTCCACTACCGCTAAAAGAAGGAGTAATGCAGGGCTCAATCCTCAGCCCCCTCCTTTTCTCCTTGTTTACAAATGACCTAAATACCCACTGTGGGGGGTAGCTAGGTCATTCAGTTTGTGGATGACACCATCATCTACCGATCCATGGGTGACATGGCAGCTCTTGGTGCCCTCCTCCAAGGCAACCTCACTTCATTAGGGCCTGGCTGAGAGAAAACAAAATGGTCCTGAATGCAGGTAAAACCAAGGCATTGCTATTTGGGCACAGATCCCTGGGTCATGACAGGACCTCCTCCCTGCAACTCACTTCACTCTCTGGTAGCGGCATTGAGGTGATGCCCTCCTTAAAATACCTAGGTCTAACACTTGACCAATGCCTCATCTTCAAGAACCACATGGACCAGGTTACCAAGACCTTACACCATAAACTTGGTATCCTGTACCGTCTCAAGGACCAGCTCATCCCTGAGGCCAGGCTCTCAATTGGCACTAGTGTCCTGCTCCCCACCCTGACCTATGCTGCTCCGATTATACATGGCATGGCTAAGCAAGAGGTCTCTAGGATGCAAATATTGTACAGCAAGGTTGCCTGGTTCACTATCCAGGACCAATAGCGAAGTCACCACTGTGATACGGTGGTCCTCACTGACCGCACACCTACAGTACCCCCTGCTCTGCCTGGCATTCAAGCTACTCAGACTGTCTGCCCCACCCAGCATAGTAGGATCCATAGCCATCAAACAAAACACCCGGAGACTACTGACGTCAGGGCGAACACTGCTGGAAGTTCCCAGAATCAGGACTAACGCTGGTAGCCCCCTACCTGTGGAACCAACTTCCTCCTCCTGTACAGGAAGCCTCCTCACTCATGAACTTCCACACCAGACTAAAGTCCCACATGACTGACACCAGCACTTGCTAGTGTCATGGCTCATAAGATCCCCCCCCCCTTTTTTCTTACTCATGTACCCCATCAGGATCCCTGACCTTTCGGCCTTGTCACCGTCCTTCAGATAGCTCTCCACCTGAAAACACCTTTTTGTCAGTCATGATTGTATCCTCGCCAACTAATACAAACAGTATCTTGTTGATAACCAGGACTGTTACCTGCATGCCAACCTTAAAAATTGCTTTCTGTAACCCAATTGTCTCTCTCTGTATCAAAATATGTATTGTTATCCCAGGTTGCCCCTGAAAAAGGGACCCTTGGGGCTCAGTGGGCCTACCTGGTCACCAACATTTAATAAATAAATAAATAAATCTTACCTAACAATGGCTAGCTGTGGTTGCTGACCCTACTTCTCTATTTTTTGGGGGTTAAGTTGAATGCTGACTGGTGCATTAATGCAGCCTTTTTGCAATGAACACACACACACACACACACACACACACACACACACACACACACACTTCCTTATGTGACACAGTTGAGGTCCTAAATCTCAATCACAGTCAGAGGTGGCACAAATCAAGCACTTATCTCTCACACCCTAGTACCACCACCCAAAACAGGCATACACAAATGGCAGTGTGCATCTGAGGGGGGGAGGAAATCCCCTTGTATGTGCAGCACAGTACAAACTGCCTTTGCAGATGTTGGCAGGCACCTTCATTACCCCAGTGTGCACCTACAAACAAAGTGCCACCTGACACTGTGGCATGCACCTGGTGCATGTTATTATGCTCAAAAAAGCACTGCATTGTAGTGCTGGACACACAGGGACCTTGCTAGGATGTTTACATTCCTCACTAACCCTCATAAAAGCTCCCTCTCTCTCTTTCTCTCTTTTTGGTGATTCTGTGTTTGCTCCTGCCACTCCCCAGTGTTCTGTAGCCCTGGTGATCTGTTGGTTCCCCCTCCATCCTCCATACCTGAGATTCCTACAGTCCTCAGGTACCTGAGGACTGGAGGAGGGCGGATGTGATTCCCTTTCACAAAAGTAGGAGCAAGACAGAGGCAGGAAACTACAGACCTGTCAGTTTGACCTCAGTGGTAGGGAAAATGATGGAATCACTTCTGAAGGAAATAATTGTTGAGTACCTAGAGGCCAGTGGGGCACAGGACCCAAGGCAGCATGGATTCACAGCAGGAAGGTCATGTCAGACAAATCTAATTGATTTCTTCGACTGGGTGACCAAAGTAGTAGACTAGGGAGGGGCTGTGAACATGGCCTACTTAGACTTTAGCAAGGCATTTGACACAGTCCCGCACAAAAGATTAATAAATAAATTAGCCAGCCTGGGAGTGGGTCCCAGGGTGGTAGCCTGGGTAAAACACTGGCTGGACAATAGAACGCAGCAGGTAATAGTAAATGGAGTCCACAGTGAAGAAAGGGGGGTTACTAGTGGGGTACCGCAGGGTTCAGTACTGGAGCCAGTCCTTTTTAATGTCTTTAAAAGTGACATTGCAGAGGGACTGGAAGGGAAAGTTTGTCTCTTTGCAGATGACACAAAGATCTGCAACAGGGTTGATACACAAGGTGGGGTGGAAAGGATTAAAAGGGACTTGGCAAGGTTGGAGGAATGGTCAAATGTATGGCAGCTTAGATTCAATGCAAAGAAGTGCAAAGTAATGCACCTGGGAAACAAAATCCCAGGGGAAGAGTACACAATGGGGGGTGAGATACTGACAACAACAAAAATGGAAAGGGACCTAGGGGTAGTCATATCAGATGACCTAAAGGTGGGCCAGCAATGTGAGAAGGCAGTAAGGAGGCCTGGGGGATACTGGGATGCATAGGGAGAGGCATCACCAGTAGAAAACAGGAAGTTGTTGGCCCTCTGAACAGGTAGTTGGTAAGACCACATCTGGAGTACTGTATACAGTTCTCAAGACCCTGTCTCCGCAAAGACATAGACAGGGTGGAGGCTGTCCAGAGGAGGGCAACCAAAATGGTGCAGGGTCTGCACCAGAAGACATATGAAGAAAGACTAAAGGAGCTTAAGATATATAGCCTCAAGGAAAGAAGGGGAGGGGGAGACATGATAGAAACTTTCAAATACCAAAAGGGACTCAACAAAATCCAAGAGGGTAGCATCTTTCAGAAAAAGAGATGCGTAAGAACAAGGGGGCACAATTTGAAGATTGAGGGGGGACAGCTCAGAGGTAATGTGAGGAAGTATTTCTTCACAGAGAGGGTTGTAGATGCATGGAACAGCCTTCCTGAGGAGGTTGTAGTGTCAAAAACAGTGGGGGAATTCAAGAATGCATGGGACAGACATAAGGCAATTCTAGTGGGGGTTAGGAGGAAGTAGGCTGTTGGTTAACTAAGATCTGCAGCTTATCCATTAGGTAGGGAAATGGGCAGACTAGGTGGTCCAAGTGGTCCTTATCTGCCATCAAATTCTATGTTTCTCTGTTTTCTGCTGTTGTAGGGGTCCCCCAGTACACAATGACTCAGGGGCTCCTGGTCACCAGTTTCCCCACTTGACCCATTACAACTCCATGGCCACCTGCTTTTAATAGATAACTTCCAGTGGATATCACAGTGGCATGCAAGTGTGCCTGTGAGTACTCCCATGCAATAGAAAAGGGTGATACCAAGGGGATATCACAGTGGCATGCAAGTGTGCCTGTGTGTACTCCCATGCAATAGAAAAGGGTGATACCAAGGGGATATCACAGTGGCATGCAAGTGGGTCTGTGAGTACTCCCATGCAATAGAAAAGGGTGATACCAAGTGGATATCACAGTGGCATGCAAGTGTGCCTGTGAGTACTCCCATGCAATAGAAAAGGATGATACCAAGGGGATATCATAGTGGCATGCAAGTGGGCCTGTGAGCACTCCCATGCAACAAAGAATGGCCCTGCTTTCTTTCTTTCTTTTTTGTTTTTTTGCACACTTGGACAATATCCTATTGCTGTTATACTGATGTAACCTTACTGTATCTTTGCATTAAAAATGCAACCTGGAGCAGTAAGTACTATTTAATTCTGATCCTTTAGTGTGCAACTTGTCTGTTGATCTGTGCGTGTTTTTTGGGGGCTAGTCATCCCCGCTGTTGGCAGCTCCCACATCTGACTAGCAAGGGCTCCACTTGCTGTTCTTCATGGCCATGTGCATGACAAAGACTGCATCAATTTTCAGTAGTCTTAAGGCCCTGTCCACACTATGCTTCTGTAACGTTACAGAGGACCCAAACCGTTACTGCAACGGTTTGCGTTTACACCTGTAATGTTACAGAAGGCGTTTCCATGACTGTTGTTGAAACCACATATAAGGTGGTTTCAACAATGGTTATGAAACCGGTTACACCTCAGTAGCATTACCGGCTGTAGTGTGGATGCCTGGTAACAGTCCTCTGCAGGGCCCGTAGCGCAGCACGAGCTGCATTGTGGGATTGGGTGCCGCCATAATGGTTGCCTGCCTCCCACTGTGTGGACTGGCCTGTACCGGTCACCACTGCAGTGTGGACACACTGTACCACTCCCCGGCTGTAACGGCTTCTATCCGCTACGGGGTCTGAGCAGTGTAGCGTGGACAGGGCCTAAGTAACAATTTAGTATCAGCATTAGTGACTGACAATAATTCCCCTTCTGCCTTGTAACTTTGTGAATGGCTGTTTAGCTATTTGCACAAAATGAACTGTTGGTGTGGGGCGTGGCTAGCAGCCTAGTAGGAGAGACCCACTTCTCTGAACTCCTGCGTGCATAGATTGATTATTCTTAAATCTCTTAATTTATTGGATACAGTGTGTGACCAAAAAGTATAGTTTCAGAGCTTATTGTTTGCTTTATTGAAATATCACTATGTTGTGCAATGGGTCATCCTCAAAATGAGACTCATCCCGGGCTGGCCCTTCAAAGCTGCCAACAACGCTGCAATTGTTGACTCCTGCCGAAGATTCCCCAGCCAGTTTGGGATCCTTACAGCACATGGTTAACCTCCTGAGTCAATCAGTGCAACAGATCAATAAAAAATTAAACTGTTACACCAAGAAGTTAGTTGCAGTGGAAACATCAGTCAAGGGAATTACTATTAAAGTGGATGATTCAGTGTGGACAGCAAACAAAGCATTGGCATCGACTGCCACTTTAGTAAAAGAAAAGAGGATTCTGAAGTTCTGAGTGGAACAGCTCAAAAATCTTATGAGAGCTACAAATGTGGGATAATGCATATCTAGAGGAGTCTGAGGGGAATGACCCAGTAACATTAGCAGAACGATGGTTGCCCAAACTAGTTGGGCTGGTGTTTGCCCCCAGCATAATCCCATCATATATAATCACTCCATGACGGGCTCATTTCCAGGCTGAGGGTCCATGCACTCTGCTAGTAGTAACCAACTCTCCTCTCACCAGAGACAGAATTTTTAAGATGGCCAAGGACCATGGTCAGATCACTGTGGACAACTGTAAAGTCCTTTTCTTCCCTAGACTATTTGTTTGCCACAAGGGCACAATGCAAGGCTTTTGAGGGGGTGACACAGAAGCTCAGGGAGGCAGACATTAACTACTATCTTAGTTTTCCTGCATGTCTGCAATTTAAAGGGGAAGTAAACATTGCAGGATTCTCTTAAACTGTGAAAGCCTATGAAAAGATTTTTCAAACGAGGCACTGGACTAATCTGTAGGTGTCAGGAGTCTTGAGATATGTATATCTAAATAATCTGTAAATCAAAACAAAGCAACAGCCATTTCATGTAGTCTTACAACATAAAGTTATGTCACTGAGTGACAAGCTGTATGTTGTTAATCATAGTTTGCCCCTCAGTGACATTGCTTTCTGTCACAAGATTTCATGAAACGGCTGCTGCTTTTTTTGATTTACAGATGATGTAGATATTTATATTTCAGGACTCTGTCTTGACTCCTACTGTATAAGTAATTTCAATATCTCATTTGAAATATCTTCTCATGGGCTTTCACAATTTGAGTGACCCCTGCAATGTTTACTTCTCCTTTAACATCAGAGACAAAATGAAGTATTTTACTAAGGTCAGAGCTACAGGGTCCAGTGTAGATGAACTCTTTACTGCTCACCCAGCTTCTGACCCCACTGGACTTGAATCTGAGGAGGGGGAGAACAAATAAAGCTCTCACCATGGACTAAATTGCTGAGTCTGAGTATAGGGGATTTATGGCATTTGAACAAAAATTAATACAAATGGGACTTAATGCAGATTCTTATAGCCGCAAAAATCTTGACAATATTATCTCTGACCGCAGCTTATAATGAGTGGGTTTGAACTGGTGATGTGAAGGGTATATAATAAGAGAGAGTACAGTTTAAACATTTTTTCTGATCATAATGCTATCCCAGTGTCTCACCTTTAGATATTGCATAAGTTGCAGTTATTCAATTTTATTATAAAAGTTAAAAGTTTAGATTTCAGTGCTCTTACAGTGTTTGGAGCTATATTATCACATTTTCTTTTTACTTACATACTATGTGCTAAGTGGTGTGTCGGCATCAAAATCACGGGCATCATGGTGGCCAGTCACAGTAGCGCAGAGACCTTTTAGGCTCTAGCTTTTTTTGGCATGAGTGTTTTTAGCCTGGGATCAGAGGTAGCTCTGGTGGCTAGGTGAGCACATTCTGCACAAAGTGATATTTTAGCAGTGCCGGACTGCACCCAATGATTTCATATTTATTTATTTATTTTATTTATTTGTGAGAATCGGTTTACAACCTTTGAGCCAGAGGCTCGTTTCCGAAGGTACCACGTCACATTGAGACATACATAGCATTTGAGACATGCATAGCATTTTAGATTACATAGTACAGGTTTTCTTCAAGTAGGCATTTGTTCGAGATGCCACGTCGTGATAGTAAAACAACATACATTTGAGTTACATAGTTACAGGGTACAGGCAGTTGAAATAGGTCTTACACAATTGGTTTCACATGTTGAGCAGATCAACTGGCATGAGACAGCAGGCTCAGGCCAGGTTATACTTAGGAATGGTGCGTGGGTGGGGGGGGGCTAGGTGGGGAGCTGCCTAGTGGGCATTGTCATGAGTGGAGAGGTTGTGGTGGGCCCATCATTAGAGACAGGAGCAGCTACGACTGTAGAGAAGTTGGTTACGAAGGGTGGTTTTGAATTTGGAGATTGTGGCTGCATTGGAGATGGATTTCTGCCCCCTAGCTGATGATGGTGTGCCTCTCGCATGCCTAACTTGATATATGCAGCTAAAGGGAAGGTACAGGCTGAGTCTCCATTCTGTACCATCCCACAACCATTTGTTCTTGTATATTTCTATTCAATTTTCTATGCTCAATTGACATTTTGGAACTTTGTTATTGTATCTGCTAGAACTTGGTAGAAAGCACATCTGGTGCTCATCCTTGTGTATCTTTAATGACAGCTGGATTGCTGTGCTCAGTTTATTTAATATACCATGTACTAAACTTCTTAAGCATTGGCTGCAGCATGGCTTCACAGTCAGATATATATATATACATATATATATATATATATATATATATATATATATATATTTATACAATACGGGTGAGTGATAAATGAGTGTGATAAATCATATTATTTTCAAAGGCGTTTGATAACTGTAAGAACTGACATTTATCACACCCCCAAAACCCACGCTAAACCCGCACTAAACCCGCCCAAAGCCACGCAATCGTGCAAAGCCGCAGAAATGGTACATTTTGCAACAGTGAGGCCCCATTGTATAAATAGGACACATGATGTGCACATCATGGAATATGAAAAATATTTTCACTCCTGCCTCGTGAGCACTGTATATTTAACTCATGCCTTCGGCACTCGTAAACCATCCAGGCTCACTCTGCAGGAGTGAAAATATTTTCCATATTCCACTCATGCCCATCATGTATCCTCTATATATATATACACACACACACACACATATATAGTGGACTACAGATTTATTTGTTGGATAGTCCTCCATGTTGTACCACAAGGGAACCAGTATCAAATATACTGCATCTGGTTGAATGTGAACATTTTCTTTCATTTTCTCTCATATCTGCATTGCTGTGTCTTAGAAGCAGTATGTTAATTGCTATAATGTATTAACACAAAATGCAATAAAAGCAAAGTTACAAAACAATTCTCCATTATAATAAAAAGCTTAAAATCACTAGATTTATGCTGATAATGATTTAACAATATTGTTTTCTAGTTATTGGTTATTTTTTTCCCCTGCTGGTGGTCTGCTAAATATTGTAGAAAATACAGCAATTATTCCACTGAGCTTTCCAAAATGTATCTGGCTCTCCCCTGCTAACCACACAATTGCTGTTTGTGACATCACAGTCTGATGCCACCGTGAGCACTGATGTCATAATCAAAGGCAACTTGAGGTTACAGGGGAGATACAAATGTTTTCAAGTATTTTCTATGCAGACTTTTTAGAAGGACTATTAAGATGTGCTGTGAATCTTGGAAAGGAGCACTGAAAATGAAAAAAAAAATGTATTCTCTAGTAAACTGTAGCAGCAGAAACATCTTATTTATGAAAGCACAGTCTGAAGTGCAGAGTTGCTCTTTAAAAAAATGAACTGTCCATAAAACAATGAAAGAAATTGCAAGGGGTCATAATGTTGCAAAACATTATGCTGCATGCAATTCTTTTTTTTTGGGGGGGGGGGCTGTGCCCATGCAACCCCTGTTACAGGGGACTGCACCCCCGAACCCCCCCCACTAAGGATTCTCAACTCCGGGGGGGGGGGGGAGGAGGGTCAACATGAAATCGCACAAAGTGTGAAAAAGCATAAGTGTTTCTGGGACCAGGAATCAAACCGAGTCCCAGATACAGCACCTGGGTTCCTTGCTGCAGTGGCTCAGTGAATTGAGCCACGGCAGCTGCTCAATGGAACCCCATCCAGGCAAAGGTTTTATCCTTTGCCTGGGATACAGCGAGTGGTGCAATACCACATACAGCAGTATTTGCGGTATTGCACCACTCACTGTCTGGTACAGTGCTATTCTGGGTTAGCTTTCATGTCATATGCTATTAAGCGTACAACATTATGACCCGGTAGGGAAATGGCATGAATGCCATAATTTCTGTAATTCACCAGCAAATCTACTTACAGCAGGCACTACCCCCTTGGTCCTGAAAACAGTAGCTATTTTGCCTAATCTGAGCTTTAAAAGGGGCAATATTAGATTTTATGGGGAAATTACTACCCCCCTTGGCAAAATTGTTACCATCTTGAAACAAATTTCTACATCTGCCCCTGTTGTGTTACCAGACTGATTTTTAGTAAGGGTTGCAGACTGAGAGTGTGGTATGAAACTATCAGTGCACTGTTCTCTGAATGTTGCAGTTTGACACTTCCTGTCTGCCTGCTGTGATTCTGTTTAAAGGTGATTGCATCTTGCAATGATCTGGATCAATTGTGTCTCTATTTTTCAACTCCGAATACATGGCACAAACCATCATATCCAATTTTCGACACTTGTCATGCTGCACTTCGAAGAAAGAGGCCCATGACCGAATGAGCTGGAAGATTGAATTAGCTTGTCCTCCCAGGGGAGTCATGACCTCTAGCCCAGTGCTGACAGAGATTGGCAGGATACAGCAGGTGAAGGCTGCACTGTGTACACCTGCACTGTCCCTAGCCTCTAGAGAAATTGTGGTACTTCAGATTTGCTACCTTTATGCTGTTGGGGAGTACAGAGTTAATTATGTATACTAAGATGTTAAAGTCAGTGTTAGATAAACATTACTGAGCAATAGCATAAATTACAATTACTGGGCACTTGTAAAGAATGGCAAAGGTCCAGAAATTATTAGAATGCAAGAATGATTGTATTGACAGTGACTTTGGAAGTCATTATAATGTACTTTATTATTTGTGTTAGTGCACACGCGTGTGCGTGTGTATGTGTGTCTAAAGATATAAACACACACTTAAACTGAGAGTGTTGACAAGTGCTGAAAAAATCATAACACCATTTAGAATGTGTGACAGCTAAAATCAATATGCAGCATCAGCAATTAAAATCCTGCTCCAACAATATTTAAATGCGAAAATTCTATAACAGTCCTCCAAAGGGATTGTCATAGATGATGCTGAGACACAAATACAAACTGCATCAGAAGCTTAAAGCATTTTAAAAATACAGACACTACACCTGTTGTTTAAATCTGTTATCAAAATGCTGCCTTTATGATAGGATATTTTCTGCTTGTGAGTTTATTCTCCAGAGATTATTCATCATATCACAATGATAGCCGTGTGATATCTGTTGATTTTATCTGTCTGTCTGCCTGTCAGCCTCCTTGTCCTTATGCCTGCCTGCCTGTCTATGTATGTATGTATGTATGTATGTATGTGTATCTATCTATTTGTCTGTCTGTCTGTCTTCTATCAATCTATCTCTCTAGCTATCTGTAGAGCTACCTGCATGAACTGAAGGAGGAATACCTGCATTTAAAGGACTAAAACACAGTCTACTAATTGACAGAATAAAATAGCTCAAACTTTTAATTGCACAAAATGACTAATAAAATCTGCCTTTTAGAATAAGATCATACATTCAATAAATGTGTGTACTGTTCTTTATGGGCCCTATGCACCACTAGAAGGTGCTGCTACACA
This sequence comes from Neoceratodus forsteri, assembly GCA_016271365.2. Lineage (NCBI taxonomy): Eukaryota > Metazoa > Chordata > Ceratodontiformes > Ceratodontidae > Neoceratodus > Neoceratodus forsteri. The sequence continues at coordinate 497,785,771 of JADMNL010000022.1, forward strand.
CAGTGTGTATGCAGTACCAAATGCATCTGCCATGTATTGGGGGGATCCAAAGAGACCTCTGTGGCAAGCATGATGCCACTCCGGTGGACTTGCAAAACCTCCCCACCCAGTCCTGGCAAATGCACATAGGAACATGCACAGCCAGGGTATGGACATGGGCCACAAAATGTGATATTCAGGATGCCACCTACATGTGGCTCAGAGTGGCATAGGGTGCATTACTTACACAGGGAGAATCCAGCTTTTCTCCACACCTCTGCACCTAAACATCCTGGACTACAACCCCAAATGGATGGCAATGGCTCTTGCCCACCCATCCACTGAACCACATGGTCCACGACACAGGAAAGCCATGGGTGCACATGGTTGTCATTGTTTGCACAAATGACATCCCCATTTTGAAGGGGACGTGGCCATCTCTTCCTTGGGCTGCCATATTCCAGGATCCCCTGTGGGTCCAATGGGAGGCCAGACTAAGCATTCAGTTGGATGCCTGGTTACTGTCATGACTCCTCCTACCAGGCCATTCCTGCTCCCTTCATGCCATTTGTGTGAGGAATGGAGCAGCCTGGGGTAGTGCTGCTGGTCTGCAAGGCATTCTCTCTGGCAGCACTGTAAGGTGCTCCATGGGCTGGCAATGTACAAATTGCATATATTCTGGCCTCTTTAGTGCATAAGACCCTATATATGTATGTATGTACATATACCAGAAGGGGTCATCATGCATTCCACGCAACTACAGATGCAGACAAGCAGGGTCATCCGGGCCCTGTGCCAAGGGAAGAGTCCATCCAGGCCCTGCACTTCTGTGCAGCTATAGATGAAGACATGCAGGGCCCTCTGGTAGCACCTGTATATTAGGGTTGAGTAAGCACATTAATGTTAAACACGTTTCTACAGCTTAATAACTCTGCTTTGTTTCAACTGATTTGCCTGAAATTTGGTAGGCCTGGAGTCATGGCTAGAGTCTTTGGTTCCTGAAAATTTTGTGTCAGTAGGTTTAGGGGGCAAGACAGGGGTGCAAAAATGATAGAATTCAGCCAAAATTAAGAGTTTTTTAATCTAATGTAGTTAAAAAACATTTTTTTATACCTCAAACTTATAGGTTTGACAGAGTCTGGTTTCAAGTACATGCTTTTGCAAGTTTGAAGTTTCAAAATTATGGTTTCTAAAATATCAGTTAAAAACAATCCCATTTTCTGAGCATACTTAGTTAAAAAAATTAACATTCTAATGATAGCTGAATTTCTGCATTAATGAAAACCAGGGAACAAAAATCGCCTTCATCACTTGATAATAACTTTACAACATTTTAACTACAGAACATTTTCACTTTTGTGAGAATCACTTTTATGCAAATTGCTTTCAGGATGCAGTAGTGAAACATATGAAAGTGAAAAATTTGGTACAGGTAATGAAAATTATGAGGGGACTGCACTTCTGCAGGCAGATGGAGTCTTCCCTTGGTGCAGCACCCAGAGGCCCCTGCACATCTGAATCTGCTCATGCAGGTCCCAAAGGCACCTGCATGAACTAGGCTATAACTCCTATCACAAAAAGAAAGGAAAGTCATTGTGAAAACCTATGTTACTGCTACCCTCTCCCCTGAGCAAACAAACATGATTTATATGCATGAAGAAAACTATGGCAGATTCTGCTGGTCTCATGTGGTGGGACATATTCTGCCTCCAAAGAGTATATTCCTATGAGGCACTGGCTTGGAATTGTACCTTGTGCTTCGAACAGGATGCTATGGTCTGGGGGGATGGGATGGGCATTAGGTTTGACATCCCCATGGAACACCACACCACCATTTGTAACACACAACGAATCTCTGTGGTAACAGAGCAAGCATGAAGGAGCCATCAGAGTGAAAAACACAACACGAAATAGAAAAAAAGACAGCTTCCCTTCTGGGATATTCAGTGAAAAAGACCACTCTGTTTGGACAAGATTAGTGAAAAAGTATAACACTTTTTAATACATACTAATTCCAAAACACACAGGTACACAGCACACCATGGAATACTCAGTAGCACCCCTCTGGCATTAACATTTTGCGACCTGACCATCACTTTTTCAAGATCTTGAAGCGACCGTCAGGTCGTCAAATGCATTGCCAGAGAGAGTGCTACTGAGTATTCCATGGTGTGCTTGTACCTGTGTGTTTTGGAATTAGTATGTATTAAAAGTGTTATTTCCACTAATCGTGTCCAAACAAGTGATCTTTCACTGAATACCCCAGAAGGGAAGCTGTCTTTTTTTCTATTTCATGTTGTATTTTATACCACCATTTGGCCAAGACTCCTGAGACTCCAAACCCTAATGTTTTTTATTGCCTTACTTTGTCCACTTTGCCTTTCAACTGTAATGTGTGTATCTATCTATCTATCTATCTATCTATCTATCTATCTATCTATCTATCTATCTGTCTGTCTGTTGATCTATCTATAGAAACGTAGAGGTTGATGGCAGATAAGGATCGCAAGGCCCATCCAGTCTGCCCATTTTCTCTACCTTATGAATGTGCCCTATGCCTCTACTCTGTCAATGGCCTACCTATTCATACTCATCTGTATTGCTGCCTTATGCCTATCCCATACCTGTTTGAAGCCCTGCACTGTATTCATATCCACCACTTCTTGGGGTAGGCTGTTCATGCATCCACCACCTTTTCTGTGAAAAAGAACTTCCTCACATTACCCCTTAATTGGCCTCCCTCTAATCTCATGCTGTGTCTTCTTGTCCTGCTATTTTTCTTATATTGAAACATTAGACTCTCTCACCTTGTAAATGCCCTTAAGATGTTTGAATGCTTTGATCATATCACCTCTCTCCCTCCTTTGCTCTAGGGTATACATGTTGAGCTCCGTTAATCTGTCCTCATATGTTTTCTGATGCAGTCCCTGCACCATTTTGGTTGCCCTTTTCTGGACTGCCTCAATTTGGTTAATGTCCTAGTGAAGGTGTGGCCTCCAGTACTGCATGCAGTACTCCAGATGGAGCCTAACCAGTGTCTTGTAAAGAGGGATTATTACCTCCCTCTTATGGCTTGTGATACCCCTATTAATACACCCTAACATCCCTTTAGCCTTATCTATTGCTTTTAGTGGTCTGCTTGGATGATTTCAGGTCATCTGTGATGATGATGCCCAAGTCTCTCTCTTCCCTTGTGATTGCTAGCAACTCCCCTCCCAACCTATAGGTGGCTTCATGGTTTCTCTTCCCTATGTGCATGATCTTGCACTTCTTTGCCTTAAATCTCATTTGCCACTCTTCCAACCATTTTGCCAGTTTATCCAGATCTCTTCTCATTCTGCCCACCCCATCTGGATCATCCACTCTGTTGCAGATCTTGGTGACATCCCTGACGTACCCCACTTGTGACTTGCATTTCCTCTGACTGTATGCCGTTTACAACCACTGTCTGTTTTCTGCCCACCAACCAGTTTGCCACCCAGTTGGCTAACTTCTGACCCACCCCGAGCCTCTCCAGCTTATTAATCAATCTTCTGTGTGGAACAGTATCAAAAGCTTTACTGAAGTCAAGGTAGGCGACATCAACTATTCCCCCTTGGGCCACCACTCTGGTTACCTAGTCAAAGAAATCTATGAGATTAGCTTGACAGGACCTTCCTGTTGTAAACCCATGCTGTCTTGGATCCTGTGCTCCTATGGATTCCAGGTGTTGCACTATCCTTTCCTTAAGGTGTGTATCCATAATCTTGCCCACTACTGAGGTAAGACTGACTAGTCTGTAGTTCCCTGCCTCCTCCCTGCTACCACTCTTGTGGAGTGGGACCACATGAGCCCTTCTCCAGTCTTCTGGGACCTCTCCTGTGCTCAGAGACTCACTAAACAGTTCTGATAATGGCTCTACTAGTTCCACCTTTAGCTCCTTTAGTACCCTGGGATGTATGCCATCAGGTCCCATTACCTTGTCCACCCTGAGCTTCACGAGCTCTTGTAGGACCTTTTCTTTTGTGAAGGGACTAGCGCACACCTTTCCTTCCCCCATGTCCGTGGTGCTGAGCTGTGGGCCCTTTCCTACCTTCTCCTCAGTAAATACTGAGCAGAAGTATCTGTTTAGGACAGATGCTTTTCCTTGGTCCTCCTTCACATACTCCCCCAAATCCCCTTTGATCTTAGCAATATCCCCTCTGGACTTTCTCCTTTTACTAATGTATCTATAGAAAGTCTTGTCCCCTTCTTTCACTGTTCGTGCTAGTGTTTCCTCGGTTTGGGCCTTTGCCTGCCTTATTGCCTTCCTTGCTTCCCTTAGGGAAGTTTGGTTTGCTTCCCTATCTTCATCCCACTGCATTCCCCATATATTTCCTTTTGGCTCTGACCTTTTCTGCTACTGTTTTTGAGAACCAAAGTGGTTTCCTCCTTCTTTTGCTCTTGCTTTTCTCTCTAACACAATGGGATGTTGCTTCAAGTATTGCATCCTTAATGCTTCCCCACTTTGCCTGTACCCCCTCACCTGTATTTCATACTGCCAGGGCTAGCTTAACTCTGTTGGCCATCTTATCAAAGTCAGCTCCTCTAAAGTCCCATATTTTTGCCTTGGAATGGAATGATTTAGTTCTAGTGGCCAAATTGAACTATACCATGTGATGGTCACTGGCCCCCAGGTGATCTTCTACCTGGAGATCTGTGATCCTTTCCCTGTTAGTCAGTACTAGATTTAGGATAGACCTGTCTCTTGTGCATTGTTCTACCAGTTGTTTTAGGCCCTCCCCTGCAGGGAATCCACTATGTGTCTAGTTCTGGCAGATGTTCCTGCTGGTATTGACCAATCTGTATCTGGCATGTTGAAGTCTCCCATTATCAGAACTTCCTCTTTAGCTGTCATGTTTTGTATATCTTCTAACAGTAATGTGTCTATGTCCTTCTCCTGGTCTGGTGGCCTGCAGACAACCCCAGTTCGTATGGCTGTCTCATTTCCTGTTTCCAGGGTGACCCACAGTTCATCTGGCTCCTTATGTGTATTCTGAATTTCCGTAGCTTTGATATTTTCATTAACATAAAGGGCCACTCCTCCCTCCTTTTGCACCTTGGTCTCTTCTGAACAGTACATAGCCGGGTACTGAAGTCTCCCAAGTGTGGTTACTGGTGAACCATGTCTCGCTAATGGCTACTATGTCCAGGTTAGCCTATATCATTGTTGCCTGCAGGTCTGGGATCTTGTTTCCCAGACTGTGGGCATTTGTGTACATGATTTTCCATTGGCCAGATTTCGGTGTGTTAGTTGTTGGGTGAGGTCCGGTGTTTCCCCTGCATGTCATATGGAGTACCGGACCTTTTTTCTTACCTGGTGATGCAAATGAACTACAAACATGCTGAACTCCTGTTTGATCACTAGCTGAAGGGGGAGGGGTGTTCTTCCCATTCGATGTATCAGATGCTGCACCCCTCTCTCTATTGGCTAGTTTAAATATTCTGCAAAGACATCAAACTTCTGCCCCAATGCACTGACTCCTTCCTTAGTCAGATTCAGTCCATCGAATTTAAAGAACCTTCACTCCCAAAACTGTTGCCAGTTACCTACATATTTGTGTCCTTTTTCCTGGCACCAGCCCTTGAGCCACATGTTTAGCTCCCCTTCTCTGATCTTCCGTCCATCTGTCCTCCTCTCCCAGACCAGCAGGATCTCAGAAAAGGAGATGCCAGATGAAATGGGTGACAGTTTTTCTCCTAGCCTGGCTAGGTGTTCCTTGGTCTCCACAACTGACCGGCTGGCGAGGTTGTTAGTCCCTATGTGTACCAGGATGTCGATGTTTTCTCCTGCTTCCTGCATGATTTTAGCAATGCGGTCAGTGCCTCTCCACACTGATTTACCTGGAAGACATCTGACCATTACCCCTGGCTGGAGGTAGATATCAACTCCCCGAATCATGGAGTCTCCTATGATCAGAAATGTTTTAGATTTCCTTTTTGCCTTTTTTGTTTTGGTCCCTGTTTTGGGTGAGTTTTGTTGCACTATCTTCTGTGCTGCAGTGTCCTGCTCTGCAGTGTCCTCTGGCCCTTTGATTTCGGAGATAGAGGCAGATACATGTTTGTAGTTTTTATATGTTTTGTGGAGGTGACACGTTGGAGAGCACTGAATGATGGGGCACCTGATTTGCCCCTTCTAACCACCTGCCAGCCTCCTGGACCAACTACCCTCTGCAGTCGAGGTGCTTCAGTTGGATGTTGGGAAAATGGCAGGTGGTTCTTATAAAATATTTCCCACTGAATATGTGATTTGAGGCACACAATCTCTGCTCATGCTGCCTGGCACTGAGCCCTTAGCTCTCCAATGGTCCAGCATGCAGGACGGCATCCTAAATCCTGTATAACTGCCCTTCTGAAAAGTGTCCCACAGTATCTGCAGTTAATGATATCCATTCCAGATGAGTTGCTGAGTTTATAACCTGGTCTGAGTAATTGGAAGGAGGACAATGAAAGCAAAGGTTTGATTTTTTGTTTTGTTTCTTTGTTTTGTATAACTTGTTATAACAAGTTAAGTTACTTGTGCCCTTGTGAGTGAGATCACTTGTGGATACCCGTCTGATCCTCCCCTTCCTGCTTTACTACAGGAAATGTCACGACTGTGCTACCCTATAAAAGGAGTGTAGCATGGGGTGGTTGGGGATGAGGATGGGTGGCTGGGCCCTTCCCCTGCTGAAAAAGAAGACCATGGACAAAAGAAACAAGACAGTAAGAGCAGAAACAATCAACCAACAACAAATGCAGTAGCCCTAAAAGCTTAGCCTAATGATAGATAAAACTGTAAAACCTGTAAAGCACCACCTGTAATAATTTCACAGAAGATATACCCTGTAAAAAAACACTTTGCTACAAAGAAAAATAAAGCAGTAACAAAAGATATACCTTGCAAAAAACAATTTGAATCAGAGAAGATTATATCAGTACTCTGTAAGCACAAAACAGTAACAAACCTGTCGGCACACTCTGTAATAATGCAGCAGAAAGTATACCCTGCAACTTTGAATCAGAGAACAGTAAAGCAGTAAAATATTAACAACAAACAGTAACAAACCCTGTGAGTACAAAAGAAAATAACACACAGTAAATCTGCCAAGCCAAAAGAAGCCTTAATCTTTTTCCTTGCTCTGATAATGTTCCTTACTCTGTCCTTACAAGCAAACCTAGAAGAAAAGCGCTCAGGTGAAGCTAGGTGCCTTTGCCAGCAAACCTAGTCTTCCACCTCTATCTTTCTTACATGGATGGGACTTTTCTCCATAGAAATTGTCAGTTATTTCCCTGTATCCTTTCCTTGTATGCAAAATGCAATCAACACTAACAGTTATCATCCTGTTGTATTATATAAAATAAAATATGGGTATCTGTGGTATACAAGAAAATAAACTCAGCAAGTGGACTACCCAGATTATAAAACCACTCACCCTTTGGGCTCATGTCCTTATGATCTGATTAGCCACCTCAGTGGGTTTATTTCCTTGAATACCTCACTTACCCATCATCAATTAGTTAGAAATTGCTGACCAGGAAGGGCACACTGAGCCAGTGCTCAATTTCAGGTGCAACCTGAGGGAAGAGTTCAGGGCAGGAGAATACATCATGTATGCAAAAACAAAAAAATAGTATAAATAAAGTGCAAATTAATACAAGTTAGTGCATACCATATGCAAGGAAATGATGAGATAAAATATATCTTAGCTAGTGGCATCAATACCAGCAACAAACCAAAAATATGTCATTGTTACTGTTGTCACAATGGATATTTTAGGGTTACTGTCATCACAGTGGAATACTGAAATAATCGGAGAGCAGAGAAGAGAGAATGTCTTATTGATGCTGGTATCTGTAACATGCTTGAAAAGTTTATTATATGCATCCTCTGTCTACCTTATGATGTCCTTTACCTAATTGTAACCTCCTGGGTCATATCTGAAAATAGACTACTACTTGTCCAGCATACCTACCTGGTCAGCAAAAGCTAAATAAATAAATTAATGCATCTACAGGGCTGCTTAATATGTGTGTGTGTATGTGTGTGTATATACATATATACTATCTTTACTGTCCTGCATGTGAGTATGCAGGTACTGTTCTATATGTGTGTGTATATCTATGTAACTGTTCTATATGTTTGTGTATGTTAGAGGGCAGAAAAGCCTCACCTGTAATGCTGTAAAAGAACAAAATTCCCTTTTTCATAAATTTCATGAGGCACTAGGACAGCAACCTGAAAATTAGGGCAGTCTCAGTCAAACTCAGATGCCTGGTCAGCATAGACTATGTCCAGTTTTGTTTACTGTTTACCTTTATTTCTGCTGGTGGTCTCGGTGACAGTGAATGGTTAGGGACAGCTCTGGTACTCTGGTGATCCGGGTTTCTAGCCTGAGCCCAGGACATCAGGTGTGGAGGCCAGCAAGGAGGAGACAGCCTTCTCCGGGAGGGGGGGGAGTGAAGTGACACTTTTGCACCAACACCTAGGGGTAAATGGTGGAAGTGCTGTTGAGAGCATGGGTTACCCTAGGGTAGTTGTGAGCATACCTGAGCAGCACTAGAGGGACTCATTAAAGGTGACAAAAAGTTGATGCAGTGAGACTCATGATCCCTGCACAGGCTCCCTTATCACCCTGCCATACTTCTGCTCTGTATTCCCTTGCCTCCACCGGCCAACTTGTTGAGATTCCCAGTTTATATTGGGACCCCACTGTAGGTGGGTTTCTAAGAGAGTGGCTGAAAGGAGGTGGCAATCTTAAGGAAGAAAGAGTATTCTGGCAAGATACAGAGATGGGTAGAGACCTAGGCAGCTGGACTGACAGAAAAGAGAGGAGATGGCCAATGCAGCTGGGGAAAAGACAAAATATATAATAAATAGCATATTTCTATTGAATACTTGTGTTGCTCAGTCATTAGCACATCGTATATTTCATACATATATGCACACTGTCGTATATTTACTGTATTACATATCTAATTACCCTTGCTCTAGGATACACCTGAAAATGAGCTGATGTTAACTCAATGTACCCTCCTGACCAAACATTTTAAAATAAATTAATAAATGTATGTATATATAGGTGTACTACATGCTTATATATGCATACATTGTCCTACAGAACATGTGCAGTATATGTATGTACTGATCTATATGTGTATATATACGAACAATGTATGTTGTTTTGTGTCGGGTAGAAGGAGTTTATTTTTGCCTAGAGGCCCCCTGCTGCCTTTTTATTCTAAAACCTATGATGTACAGACAGAAAATGGTCATGGTTTAATATGGGATCAGAAAAAAAATAGATATAATCCCATAGCCATGCTTTTATCAAGCCCTGCCAGTTCCTGTCTCCCATCAGTGCTGCTTGATTGAAGTAGACATTCTGTCTCTGGTTCTAGTGTACCGTGAATTTTCAAGTCACATAGAAGTGCATTTTCTGTACCTTTATATCAGGCTTGAGGCAGGTTGCTCTTTCTGTTCATCATCAAAATATATAGACTTGTAAACCTTAGATGACCGTTCTGGGACATACCCAAAAAGTGCAGGGGTGAGGTCTAAAAATGAGGTATTGCTTCCATTCCTTACAGAAGGGGCAAAAAATCATATAGAGGAAGACAAATACTGAAACAGAATTGAAATTTGCAGAAGGGGTTAAGGAGGATGTTAAAGCATTTTGCAGATACTAAAGGGAGAAAAGACAGACAAGGGAGAGCATTGAAAGGATGAGAAAGGACGGGGTGAGCGTGAAGGATAATGTAGGCATGGAAGAGATCCTTAACAACTTTTTCAGTTCTGTGTTCATAGATACATAGATACTGTACATAGACAGTGTCGGCATATAAGGGCCTATGGCCCACCTAGTTTGCCCATTTGAGTTTGTAACTTCGGTTTATGTTTTCCTAGAACTCTGTTGCCCCTTAGCCCTGACTTCCAGAATTCCTTTGTGTCTATCCCATGCATTCTTAAATCCCGTGATTGTTTCAGCCCCCACCACTTCCTCTGGCAGGGTGTTCCACTTGTCCACTACTCATTCTGTGAAGAAATTCTTCCTCACATTTCCTCTGAATCATCCTCCCTCCAACTTCATCCCATGCCCTCTAGTCCTGGAACATCTTTTTCGCTTAAAAATAGTGTATTCTTGCACCCTGTTCCACCCTGTAAGATACTTGTATGTCTCTATCATGTCCCCTCTCTCCCTCCTCTCCTCCAGGGAGTACATATTCAGTTCCTTCAACCTGTCCTCATAGGACTTGCGATGCAATCCATGTACCATCTTTGTTGCCCTCCTCTGAACCTTCTCTACCCTGTCTATGTCCTTACGTAGGTAAGGTCTCCAGAACTGTACACTGTACTCCAGGTGGGGCCTCACTAATGTCTTGTATAGAGGAATTATGACCTCCCTTTTCCTGCTGGTGATGCCCTTGCCTATGCATCCCAGCATCATATTTGCTTTACCTGCTGCCTTGTCACACTGTTTCCCTATCTTGAGGTCATCAGAAATGATAACCCCAATATCTCTTTCCTGCTTGGTGCATGCGATATCCTCACCCCCCAACTGATATATTGTGTCAGGGTTTTTGTGCCCCATATGCATTATCTTGCACTTCCTTGCATTGAATTTCAACTGCCAAACCCCTGACCATTCTACAAGTTTCTGCAGGTCCCTTCTCATTCTGTCTACACCCTCTGGTGTGTCTACTCTGTTACAGAGCTTTGCGTCATCAGAGAACAGTGAAATTCTGCCTTCTAGGTCCTGCGCAATGTCACTGATGAAGATGTTGAATAGGACTGGTCCCAGCACTGATCCCTGAGGTACCCCACTAGTCACTCTTCCTTCTGTGGAGTGACAGCCATTAACCACCACCCTCTGTGTCCTGCTGCCCAGTCAGTTACCTACCTACCACACTACTGTCCTGTCCACACCCATATTCCCTAGTTTGTGCAATAGTCTTCTATGTGGCACAGTGTCAAAGGCCTTGCTGAAGTCCAGATACGCTGTGTCCACTGCCCTCCTCTGATCCACCTCCCTAGTCACCCAGTCAAAAAATTCAACGAGGTTGGTCTGACATGACCTCCCCCTGGTGAAACCATGCTGCCTTGGGTCCTGCAGTCCATTGACACCAGATGTTCCACCAATCTCTCCTTCATTAATGCTTCCATAATCTTTCCCACTACTGAGGTGAGGCTGACTGGTCTGTAGTTCCTGCTTCCTCTTTGTTCCCACTTTTGTATACGGGGACTACATCTGCTGTCCTCCAGTCTTTGGGTACCTCACCTGTTTCCAGTGATCAGCTAAACAAGATAGCCAGAGGTTCAGCCACCACCTCTCTTAGTTTTTTAAGGACCCTGGGATGCACCCCATCTGGCCCCATTGCTTTATCAACTCTTATTACTTCCAGTTCCTTCAGGACCCTTTCTCATGTAAAGGGACTTGTGTCCATTTCTGCACCATTCTCGTCTGTTGTACTCCCTTCAGACCCATTACCCTCCTCTTCCTCAGTAAAGACTGAGCAGAAATACCTGTTCAGTATGTCAGCTTTACTGTTGTCATCCTCCACATGGCCCCATCCTCCCCCTTCAGTCTCACTATCCCTCTCTTTGCCTTTCTTTTTTCACTTATGTACCTGTAAAAGGTTTTGTCCCCTCTACCCACTGATTTTGCAATGTGCTTTTCTGTCTGAGCTTTGGCTTCCCTTACTGACCTCCCTGCCTCCCTTTGCTTCTCCTGGTACTTCTCCCTATCCCCTTCTGCCTTAATCTTTTTGTATTGCCTGAATGCAATCTTTTTGGCTTTCACTTTCTTTGCTACCTCTTTGGAAAACCATAATGGCCTCCTCTTCCTTTTCCTCTTGCTAACCTGCTTAATGCATAATTCTGTTGCTCTTGTAATCCCCATTTTAAATACTGCCCACTGTTCCTCAACCACTGATTCCTGCCCCATTCCCCTTAATGCCTCTTTCAAGCAACTCCCTATTTTTCCAAAGTCTGCCCCCCTAAAATCCAGGATACGTGTTTTTGTGTGGTTTGGTTCTCCTCCTTCTGTGATTTCAAACCACAGTGACTGGTGGTCACTGTTTCCCAGATGCTCCCCCACTGTTACCCCCATCACACTGTCCCTGTTTGTGAGCACAAGGTCCAGTATTGCCTTCTGCCAAGTTGGTTCCATGACCAGTTGCTTGAGGAAGGCACCCTAAAGGGAGTCCAGGATAAATCTGCTCCTAGTTGATGCTGCTGCTGGGATGCTCCAGTCCACGTCTGGAATACTGAAGTCTCCAACCAGTACTACCTCACCCTTGTCTGCCATCCTTTGGCTGGCTAGCATCAGCTCCCTATCTGTTTCTTCCTCCTGGGCTGGTGGTCTATAGACCACACCTGCATGGATGGCTGGACCCATTTTCCTTTCCAGCTTAACCCACAGTATCTCTCCCCCATTTTGTTCCTTCTGGATCTCTGTGGCCCTTATGTCATTTTTCACATACATTGTCACTCCTCCTCCCTTCCTACCTGCCCAGTCTCTTCTGAATATGCTGTAGCCAGGAATGGCCATCTCCCAGTCATGGTTATCATTACACCAGGTTTCTGTGATGGCCACAATGTCCAGGTCTGACTGCACCATGACAGCCTCCAGATCTTCCATCTTGTTGCTAAGGCTCCTGGCATTGGCACACATGGCTTTCCATGATTTGACCTCCCTAGACTGTTTAGCTGTTCTACTCCAGCCCCTTCCCTGGTTGTCTTTTATCCCTGGTTCTCCTTGCTGTCTGCCCTTCTGCTGATTGTTGCCCCCTTTCTGCCTGTCCACCTCTTGGGTGCTAATCTCCATCTTTTGCACAGTGCTTTGTTGAGATATCCACTCCTCCAGTTCACTGGTTCCACTGCTTACTGTGGTGAGTGAGCAAGTAGGTACCTGCCTTGCTGGTCTGCCACCCCCCTTGGCTAATTTACATGCTAGTCAATGTATTATTTAAACTTATCTTTGAGTGCTTGGATTCCCCTTCAGGATGGATGCAGGCTGTCAGGCTTGAACAAACCTCCATCCCTCCAGGTGGGTCCCCAGTCACCAATGAATCCAAACCCTTCCTCACAACACCAGTTCTTCAACCATGAGTTAAAGTTCCTGGTGCATGCATCCCTATGCTCTCCCATGCCTCTCGCAGGTAGTACATCTGAGAAGGTCACAGAAGTAGCTACCTGCTTGAGACCCCTCCCCAATTTCCTAAACTTTTCCTGAACTTCCTTTGGCTCCCCATTTGCCAGGTCATTAGTACCTAGGTGGATAATGACATCTAGCTCACCCTCCTGTCTTGCCTTCCCAGCGATCCCCAGGATCTTCCTTCCATCCCTCCATGCCATGGCACCTGGTAGGCAACTCACTTCCCTGTCCTCCCCCTCCTGTGTTCCTAGCTGGATCCCTCTTATGATGGAGTCCCCCACCAGGATTCGCTTCCTCCTCCTATGGGGTCCACTGCTCTCCCCACTGAGGTCACCTTCTTGGCTAACTTCCACATCCTTTCCTTCCACTTCTCTGGGTACCTCTATTTGGTTGCCCCTGTTTGCCAGTGTGGCATATGAGTTCTTGAGTGGAATAGGATCTGGGATGTGCCTCTGCGTGACCATTTTAACCCACCCTGAGCCCACTGTCATCCAAGTGCTCCTCGTTCTTGGCATCCTTTGAGGCAGCGGCATTGGACTGGGTGGTCTCTGGATAGGGGTGATGGTACTCCTGACCCAGTTTACTTCCACTCTGAGTCTGGCTACCTCATCCTGCAGTCCAGAGAGATGCATGCAGATAGGGCAGCACCTCAGTGTCCAGAAGGTTTGCCAGAATATGGCTGCCCCGCAGCCACTGCATTGCACCACTCCCCACATTATACTGCAATTATACTGCTATTCCACTACTTGTCTGTTACTGAAGCTCTCCTAGTTCCCTTTTTATTAATTTACTGTCCTAAAAATCCTGCCACTGATCCTCAGATACTTTTCTTTAAAAAATAAATAAATAAATAAATGAGTCAAAACACTTGTCGTGCTGAGGGTGGGCTTCTTCCCCTTATGCCCCTCCTACTCCACACCCCCTACTATCCCCTGTGTTTATCTCCTGTCAATCAGATTTAACAGGGTATATAATTAAGAGTTGGGGGAAGGGGAGGGAGGGGGCGAAAATTTGCAGCAATTAAAGACAGCAAAGAAATATACCACCACTATGTTTTAAATTTTCAACAGCCCAAAAACAATTCTAAGTAAAGACAGCAAAGAAATTGCAATGTCACTAAAAACCCACAATCTAAGTTTAATAACAAAATAGCAATTACCAGTTACTGTAAAGCACTGAAATGAAAATGTTTCCTTCACCTTCTGGCTTCTTCTCATGGTAGAAGCCTTGGGCCTGTATGAAAGCAAAGAAAATTTCAGTGTTAGAGATGGGGCAATTTCTGTGGAAATGGTGAGCTGCTCTCCCTCTCTCTCTATATATATATATATATATTTATTTATATAATGGGGTGAAACATATTCCAGTGAAATAAACCATGTTATTTTCACTGCAGTGAAATAAATCCTGATGACGTCAGCAGACTTAAAATAAATACTGTTTATTACAACCCGAAACCCACGCTAAACCCTCGGAAGCTGCGCTAAACCTGCACAAGCCATGCTAATCCCATGCAAATTGTACATTTTGCAACACTGCCCCATTGTATGAATAGGACACATGATGGGCACATCGTGGAATATGAAAAATATTTTCACTCCTGCCTCATGAGCACTGTATATTTCACTCGTGAGGCTCACTCTGCAGGAGTAAAAATATTTTCAATATTCCACTCATGCCTATCATGTATCTACTGTACATATATATATATATATATATATATACATATATATATATACAGTATATACACACACACACATATATCTATATCTATATCTATATCTATATCTATATCTATATCTATATCTATATCTATATCTATATCTCCCCACTGGACTGGATGGGATTTACCCAAGGATGCTGAAAGAAACTAGCCAGGCTTTGACAGCACCCTTAGCAGAGCTATTCAAAAATTCCTTAGAAACAGGGGAAGTACCAAAAGACTGAATGGTAGCAGATATGATGCCATTTCACAAGCAGGGGAAGGAGGGAGATAGTGAGGATCTAGGAACTACAGATCAATGAGCTTAACTTCCATAGTAGAAAAGTTACTGGCAACTGTTGTCAAAGAGCACATAGTGGAAGTCCTGAAAAGAAATGCATCACAAGACGGGGGTTCAGAAATGATTTGTGAGGGATAGGTTGTGTCAGTCAAAGCTGATCCACTTCTTGAGTTTGGTCACACAATCATAGACTGGGGTCAGGCAGCAGATCTCCTTGACCTGGATTTCAGTAAGATTTTCAGTTCTATTCTACACAAGAGGTTGGGAAAGAAGGTGAGAGATTTGGGGCTAGGAGATAAACCAATTAGGTGTATAGGAAACTGGTTGGAGATTAGGACTCAGAAGGTTGTCCTAAATGGTAAGTTCTCCAGAGGAAAGGAGGGTACCAGTAGCATACAGTAGAGCTCTGTTTCTCGCCCTATTCAACCTGTACATCAGTGATATAGATGAGAAGTTTACAGGGCAATATATGTCTTTTCATGGCTGACACAACACTTTGCATTAGTGTGGATAGCAGAGAGGGGTAAGGAATACAAAAGGGGATGTAGAGAGGTGTAAAAAGTGGTTTAACAAATGACAACTGAAATTCAGAGTCAAGAAGCCCAACGTTATGTGCATTGGTAGCAGGAAACCCAAAAACAAGTACTGGATCAATGGAGTGCAAGTGGAGCGCTCAAGCAAAAAAAGGGACTTGGGGATAATCATCAGTGACAATACGAAAGCCACCTCCCAATGCAACAAGGCATACTGGAAAACCAATAGAATGATGGGGCGTATAGGATGGGGGTTTTAACAGTTCCAGGAAGGAGGAGATTTTGCAGCTTTATAGGTCTCTGATGAGGCATAACCCTAAGCACTGTGTTCACTTCTGGAGTCCGCACCTAAAAAAGGATGAGGATAGACTGGAGACCATCCAGCAGGGGCCACTGAAAGGATGGGAGGCATGTGTGATAAAAAGACAGTAGTTTCAAATTATGGTTTCTGAGCATACTGGATGCATTCCATGTCTGTATCTGGTTGTACTTTTTTATGCTTCTTTTATTGGTGTGGTAGAACATATTTTAAAAAGTGAAGGGAGAATAAAGGTAAGGTACATTTCTCATACTTTATGCAAATTGCAAAGGTGGAAGAACATGCCTAACAAGTGAAGCGGTAGACAAAGGTGACGTGTCCATTCTATTTTTTATGCAGGTATGGCAGGACATGCCTAAAAGATGTGTTGATGTGGAAGTTGGGATGATGGGGTAGATTATATGGGTCATCCATTCCTGTCCTTGTGCAGAGGTGGAAGAACACATATCTAAAACGGGTAGAGGTGGGGTTCAGTGGAGTATGCGCATCCAACAAGATGAACTCTGTGTAAATTAAGACTAAGGACACATACATGACAACTGTATTTGAACTGAGCATACAAATACAGACAAGAATAGTGATGTGGAAATTGAGCGTGTGCACACACAGTTGTGCACGAGTGGAGCACACAGATACACCCAAGAACAGTTCTGTGCGAACTGAGCACACAGACACACAAGAAAAGGTGTGTGCAAACTGAGCATACAGTCAGGTAAAAGAACAGTTGTATGTCAGCTGAGCACATTGACACTCACAAGAACAATCGTTTGTGAATTGAGCACACACACACAGGTGTATGCAAATTGCATACACAGACACACAAGAAAATTCTTGTGTGAATTTAGCTTTTCAATTGAGCTTGTATTTAGTTGCTATTTCATCTGTTTCCTATGTGTGTGTCTGTGTATTCTCATTTTGCCCATAACTGTTCATATGTGTTTGTATGCTTTAAGGAGGTAGGCGTTCCTTGGCAAAACAAAACAAAAAAAAAAAACATAGTTGGAATTAAAGGAACTTCATTGTATTACATCCTATAAAATCTTAATATTCATTCCATTAGCCATTACTAAGAACAGTAACAAGAAAACAGGGGCCTGATATACAGTCAGAAGATGTGGGGCCACAATATTGTGGTGTACAAGGGGTCTTATACACAATCTGTGGTGGCACAATATCAGAGCACACGTGGAGCTTGATACACAATCGCATGATGTGGGCCTGTTACACAGTAACAGAGAGGTGGCAGAATATTGGGGATTACAAGAGGCCTGATACACAGTTGTAAGATGTGGGCCTGATACACAGTCAAAAGGTGTGGTAGCACAATACTGGGGTTCACATAAGGCCTGATGTGCAATTGCAGGGTGTAGTGCCACAGTAATGGAGTACACAAGGGGCCTAATATACAGTTTGTGGTGGCAAAATATCAGGCACACATGATGCCTGATACACAATCACATGTTGTGGGCCTGTTTCACAGTTGCAAGGTGAGGGGGCAGAATATTGGGGTGTACAAGAGGCCTGATGTACAGCCTGTGGTGGCACAATACTCGTGTCCACAAAGGGCCCAATACAGAGTCAAAAGATGTTGTAGCACAATATCAGGGTGCACAAAGGGCCTGATATACAGAGTGTGGTGCCACAATATCGAGGTGCACAAGGGGGCTGCTACACAATCACAAGTTGTAATGGCACAGTATCGGGGTGCACAGGAGGCCTGATACACAATCTGTGGTGGCAAAACATTGGGGTGCACAAAGGGCTCAATACATAGTCACGAGTTATAGTGGCACAATATCAGGGTGCACAACAGGTCTGATACACAGTGTGTGGTGGCACAATATTGGGGTGCATAAGTAGCCCTACACAGAGTCACAAGGTGTGTGGCACAGTATTACGGTGCACAAGAGACCTGATGCACAGTCACAAGGTGTGGTGGCACAATATTGTGGTGTACAAGGGGTCTTATACAGGCTATTGTGGCAAATTATCAGGATACACATGGGGCTTGATACACAATCATGGGGTGTGGGCCTGCTATATAGTCGCAAGGTGAGGTGGCAGTATATTGGGGTGCACAAGAGGCCTGATACAAAGTTTTTGGTGGCACAATATAGGGGTGTACAAGGGGACTGATACACTGTTGCAAGATGTTGTGGTACAATAGTGGGGTACTTAAGAGGCCTGATACTTGCAAGGTGTAGGCCTGATACACATTTGCAAGATGTGGTGGCACACAAGGGGGCCTGATACACAGTTTGTGGTGGCACAATGTTGAGGTGCACAAGGGGCCTGATACAAAGTCTGTGGTGGCACAATATCAGGGCACACAGGGGGCTTGATACACAGTATGTGGTGGCACAATATCGAGGTGCACAAGGGGCCTGATGCAAAGTCTGTGGTGACATAATATCGAGGTGCGCAAGGGGACTGATACACAATCACAAAGTGTGGTGGCAAAATATTGGGGTACACAAGGGGACCTGATACACAGTCTGTGGTGGTACAATATTGATGCACACAAGGGGGCTGATACAAAGTCTGTGGCATAATATCGTGGTGCATAAGGGGCCTGATACACAGTCACAAGGTGTGGTGGCACAATATCAGGGCACACAAGGGGCTTGATACACAAGGTGTGGTGATACAATATCGGTGTGCACAAGGGGCTTGATACACAGTTTGTGGTGGCACAATATTGGGGTGCATAAGAGGCCTGATACAAAGTCTGTGGTGGCACAATATTGGGGTGCACAAGGGGCTGATACACTGTTGCAAAGTGTGGTGGCACAATAGCGGGGTGCTTAAGAGGCCTGATGCACAATTGCAAGGTGTAGGCCTGATACACATTTGCAAGATGTGGTGGCACACAAGGGGACCTGATACACAGTCTGTGGTGGCACAATATCGAGGTGCATAAGGGGCCTGATACAAAGTCGCAAGGTGTGGTGGCACAATATCAGGGCACACAAGGGCCTGATACACAAAGTGTGGTGGCACAATATTGGGGTGGATAAGATGCCTGCGATACAGTTGTAAGGTATGTAGTGCACAAGAGGCCTAACACATAGTTGCAAGGTGTGGTGGCACAATATCGGGGTGCACAAGAGGCCTGATACACAGTTGCAAGGTGTGGGCATGATACAGTCACAAGGTGTGTTGATAAAATATCGAGGTGCAGAAGAGGCCTGATACACAGTCACAAGGTGTGGTGGCACAATGTTGGGGCACACAAGGGGCTTGATACACAGTATATGGTGGCACTATATCGGGGGCACAGGAAGGCAGATACACAGTTGCAAGTTGTGGGCCTGATACACATTCAGAAGGTGTGGTGGTACAATAGTGGGATGCAAAAGGTCCTGATACAGAGTCTGTGGTGGTACAATATTGGGGTGCACAAGGGGCCCGATGCACAGTTGCATGGTGCGAGGGCACAATATTGGGGTGCACAAGGGGCCTGATTCAGAACTGCAAGGTGTGGTGGCACAATATCGGGCTGCAGTGCACAATGGGCCTAATACACAGAGCGTGGTGTCACAATATCGGGGTGCACAAGGGTCCTGATACACAGTTGCAAGGTATGGTGTCTCATTATTGGAGTGCACAAGAAGCCTGATACACATTTGCAAGGTGTGGTGGCACAATATCGGGGTGCACAAGGGGCCTGATTCACAGTTGCAAGGTGTGGTGGTACAATATCGGGGTGCAAATCGGGCCTGATTCACAGTTACAAGGTGTGGTGGCACAATATTGGGGTGCACAAGGGGCCTGATTCACAGTTACAAGGTGTGGTGGCACAATATCGGGGTGTACAATAGGCCTGATACACAGAGTATCAGGGTGCGCAAGGGAAGGTCCTGATACATAGTTGCAAGTTGTAGTGGCTCAATATTGGGGTGCAAAAGGGATCTGATACACTGTTACAAGGTGTGGTAGCAGAAGACTGGGGCACAAAAGGGGCACAATACACAATTGCAAGGTATGGCAGCACAATATCATGATGCCCAAGGGCTTGATACACAGTTGCAAGGTGTAGGCCCAATACATCATGACAAGATGTGGTGCTGCAATATCAGGGTGCTCAAGGGGCCCGATATGCTGTTGCAAGGTCTGCAGTATTGGGGTGCACCAGGGGACCAATACACCATTGCAATGTGTGATAGTTCAATACTGGGGCCCACAGGGGGTTCAATATACTGTTGCAAAGTGAGTTGGTGCAATATCTGGTCCCACAAGGGGCTCTTCACACAGTTGCAATATGTGTGGTGGTGCAATATCAAGGCACACAAGGGTCCCGATACACCATTGCAAGGTGTGGTGGTACAGAATTATAGCGCAAACACAGTCGCAAGATGTGGTGGAGCAATATCGGGGTGCACAATAGCCAGATATAATATTGCAAGGTGTGGGTCCTATACACCATCGCAAAGTGTGGTGGTGCACTATTAGGGTGCAAAAGAGTCCTGATACAGAGTCACAGGGTGTAGTAGCACAATACTGTAGTGCACCTGGGGCCCAATACACTATTGCAAGATGTAGTGGCACAATATTGGGGTGCACAAGGGGCCCAGTACATCATAGCAAGGTGTGGTGACACAATACTGAAGTGCACAAGGGGGCCCAATACACCGTTTCAAGGTGTGGTGACACAATATCAGGGTGCACAGGGGGCCCAATACTAGGGATGGGCTACCCGTCAGGTAGCTGGATTGGGTAGGTCAGGTATTGATGATATTTGGCAGGGCAGTGGAGATCGGATAATGTACTTTGCTACCTGGCCTAGCTGTGTAATTCATGGGTAGGGTAATTTAAGACAGGTAACAGGTTACCCTACCTGATTACACCATCACCTGTGGACCCCCTCCCTATTCTTGATCTGCCCCATTCATATAATTAAAAAAAATCACTTTCCCTGGTTGTCTAGCAGACCACCCTCCCTATCCGTCCATATTTAATTTATTTTATTGTCATTTTCCTTGGTGGTCTAGCGGACCCCACTCCCTATCCCCGATCTGTCGTAATTATATACTTTCCCTGGTGGTCTAGCAGACCTCCTCCCTATCCCTGATCTGCCCTAATTATTTACTTTCCCTGGTGGTCTAGCATATCCCGCTCTCTATCCCTGATCTGCCATAATTATTTACTTTCCCTGGTGGTCTAGTGGACCCCACCTCCCTATCCATAATCTGTTGTAATTATTTACTTTCTCTAGTGGACTAGCAAACCTCCCACCCCCACCCCAGCAGGCAGTACCCCACCACTCCGCTCCCCCTATCCTAACCCCGAGCTGGGTCCGGCACAACCCTCTGCTCTCCACCATGGTTGGCCCTGACTGTTTTGGTCAATGAATGAGTGCGTACTTGACTTGTACAAATACACACTCATTCATTGACTTGAGAGCTCTGTCCATGGCCAGCCATGGAGCCCTAATGAAGAGCAGGGGGTTGGCCCGGTCATTGGGGTGGGGTCGTAATGGGAGGGAATGGCATCATGGGCCCCTTTCAGGGCCTACAATGCCATTCCCTCTCCCCATCGTAACTCCACCCTGGTGACCGGGACAGCCCCCCGCTCTCCACCTCGGCTCCATGGCTGGCTGCCAATTGAGCTGTCAAGTCAATGAATGAGCGTGTACTTGTACAAGTCAAGTATGCACTCATTCATTAACAAGAAGTTGAGGCCAGTTGAGGTAGTGAGCAGAGGGCTGTGCTGGTCCTGGCTTGGGGATTAGATGGGGGGAGTGGGGTGGTGGGACACTACCTGTCAGGATGGGGGATGGGGGATCTGCTAGACCACCCGGGAAAGTAAATAATTACTGCAGATTGTGGATAGGGAGAGAGGCCACTAGACCACCAGGGAAAGTGATAAGAAAACAAATTAATTATGGGCAGATCTGGGATGGGGGGTCTGCTAGACCACCAGGGAGTATTTTTATTTCTCAGTTATGGTCGGGTAATCCAGTAGTAGAACGGGTTAAGTAGTAACTACTCTACCTGCTCCAACTACTCAGTTTTTATCAGGGTATTTTTAGGGTAGTTTAGTGGTACCCACCGGTAGTTTTGTGGATTAGGTATTTTAGTACCTGCCCATCCCTACCCAATACACCATTGTAAGGTGCAGTGGCACTATTCTGGAGTACACAAGGAGGCCAATACACTATTGCAAGATGTGGTGGCACAATATTGGGGTATGCAAGAGGCCCAATACACTGTTGTAAGGTTTGGTGGCACAATATTGGGACCCACTAGGGGCTGGATACACTATAACAAGATCTGGTGGCACAATATCAGGGCCTGATACACAGTTGCAAGGTACAGTGTCACACTCTTGCACACAGGGAACCCAATACACAGTCACAAGATGCAGTATCACAATATCAGGCCACACAGGGAGTCCAATACACAGTTGTAAGGTGTGGTGGCAAAAAATCGGGTACACAATATGTCTTCATTTTGCCAGCACACTTTACAGGTATGAACAAAACCAGCACGTTGTTGAATATCCCTGCCTCAGTGTCACCCAGCTTCATTATGCAAATGAGTATTCCAGATGTTAGGTGGTGCAAATGGGGTTTGCTACACCTTACATGGTGGAATGTGACAGGCAGAACGGTCTGCTCATGGCATAGCACTACAGCTGCCTGCCCACTGCCACTACTACCACAGTATTTCCACACCCCATGCCGTACCTTAAAGCCCACTTTTGGACCATGGCATAATGTATTTTTTGGTCACTTGCCAGTCCTCCCTGATGATCCATTGACCCTCTGATAACATTTAATTGTTGAACTACACTCTCTGGGGTCCGAAGGATCCCCCCCCCCACTCCTTTGCCCTTTCCTTAATGTGAACATTTTGGCAGGGCAGTGCATTACTTATGCTGCCCACAGTGGAGCTTTTGTTCCATCTTATAAGCCATTGACCCTTGCAGAACTGATTGCATCAGTTTTCCCTGGGTGGAGGGTGTCTATGCTTTGTGCCTAAGAGTGAGGGAGCCAGTGGGCTACTGTTTATAGTTAGTGGCTCATTTACATGCTGGTGCCCTCATTACCCTGCTTGCCCCTGCCAATTGTCAACCAAAAAGGTGGTGCTGTTGGAGGTGTCATCATTCATTCATACCTCCTGGACTGAAGATGGGCACAAGCTGTTTCACCGCGGGATCAATCTGAGTCACCTGATTTAGATATTTGTAATTATTATTTTGTGGCTATGGGGGAGGCAGAAATGGGGGCTACTAGGTGTGTTGCACAGGGAGGGGTGTCATCTGATTCGGATACTTGTAATTATTATTTTGGGGCTATGGGAAGAGGCAGAAATGGGGGTTGTAGGTGTGTTGCGGGGGGTGCTTTATTGAACTGGGGGTTGTGGTTTGTGCCAGGGTGGAGGAGATGGGGTGGCTTCTGATTTAGTGCAGGTAGGGGGACAGGATTTTTTATTATAAGAAGCTGGTCATTATTATTATTATTTTTGGTTTTAATTTCTTTTTATTGTGATTTTTTTAACCACATACATACATAGATAGCATTTTAAAATATCATTAAATGATACATTGAATAGATTAGACTTAGTGAGATTCTCATTAGATACATCAACGTAAGACTTAAATTATTGGTGATAAAGCTTCAATTAAAGAGAGCTGCAGGGCATGGCTCGACCCACCTATAATTTTATAATGCATGAGGATAAAAAAAAATTAAATTGTTAGACTTGGATACTTTTATATATTGGTGGTATCTGTATCCTGGTTAGTTGACTTAGTTTGTGGAGACCCCCTCCATTTATCTCAGGGAGGAATAGTAGTCATACAATGGGATCCAGACTAGAATTGAAAAAATAATGTATCCAAGGCTGCCACTTCTTGGTAAGGGGGAGGACCCTTCCCTGTTGCTCGGCATTGAAGCTCTCAGAATTATATATTTCTAACATTATCTGTTTCCATTCTTGGACTGTTGGAATTAGTTTAGACATCCAACGTCTGGTAATGGCCTTCTTGGCTGCCATGAAACATATTGGTAAGATTGTTTTATCCCAGTGGGGAGCATGGTCCGGATAAATTCCCATTAATAATTGCTCAAGAGTGAGTTCTATAGGTTCCTGAAATAAGCCTGAAAGCTCCATTTGGAAAGACATCCAAAAGGGCATGAGACAGCGACATAACCAAAAAACATGACCCAAGGTGGCAACAGGATAACCACAGCCCCTCCAGCACCTCCCATACTTCTCTGGTAGGTATTTTATTAGGACCACTGGGGCTCAGAAGAAATGTGTATGACTTTTCCATGTGAACTCCCTCCAATGGGGGGAGGAGACAGATTTTAGTTCATTAAGGGAGGATCAGAACCAGTCTTCAATGGAGATCTCTATGTTAAGATCCTTGTTCCATTTAGTCAAAATAGTGGTGGTGGATATTGGGAGCCCATCTCTCATCTCCTGATAGTTCAGGCCTATTATATGTGTTCCCAGCCTTCCCTCAATTGCCTCAATAAAAAGTTTTAACAGGTTTGGTGCTGGCTCGGGTAAAGCTGGGTGGATGCTTTTGTTGCAGAGTATATGGTTTCATACTTGAAAGTAACGAAATCTATCCATGTTTCTAAGTAAGTACTGAGACTGTAGTTTGTCAAATGGAATAATGCCTTCCTGGGAAAGAAACTGGAATACTTGGGCCAAGCCAATATCTCTCCATAAGGAGAAGGTGTGATCCATATAGATAGGGGTGAATAATTTGTCTTGGGAGATCAGTTTACAATATTCGTAAATTTTAAGGGTAGGACCAGATTTTCTCATTCGTTTCCATATTTTATATGTTTGTGAGGTTATATTTGTGAAGTCTAAGGGTCTGATTGATTTTTGGTCTGAAGAGAAAAGGATCCCCTTTATATCAAAGAGGTCATTTAAATGAAATTCTATGGTTTTCCATGGGGATTTGTAGGAGTCAGTCATCCACAGTATCAATATTCTTAAAAAGGCAGCTTGGGTGTATAGTCGAATATCCAGTAGATTCAGCCCACCCTGGGAAAGGGATAGTTTTGAGGTTGAAAGCCTGATTCTAGGACGATTCTTTCCCCATAGAAAGGTTGAGATCATTCTATCCCAGGATTTAAAATAATATTTTGATGGGAAGAAAGGGACGGTCTGGAGAAAATACAAGATTCGTGGAAGAATATCAGTGCGTATAATTGTGATTCTTTGGTGAAATGGAAAAAAGGCTATGGCCCATCTATCCAGGTCTGCTTGAATTTGTGTTGTAAGGGGCTCGTAGTTAATCATTTCCAGGACCCCTTGGTCTGAGGGTATTTGAAGACCCAAATATTTTATTTTTGTAGAGCGCCATCTAAAGGGAACGTTCTTTTTCAACTGTTGAGAGGGGGAGAAATTAAACAGTAAGATTTCTGTTTTATTGATGTTGAGTTTGAAGTTGGATAGTTTTTCAAAGTGGTCAAGATTCTCCAAGCTGCTGGGATAGATTGTGAAGCGGACAGTAAGGTCAGCATTATGTCATCGGCAAACATACTAATTTTGTATTCTTGCTGGCCAATTGGAATTCCCTCAACCAAGGGGGTATTACGCAGAATGGATGCCAGGGGTTCTAGAAATAATGCAAAAAGATATGGGGATAAGGGACATCCCTGTCGGGTACCCCTTCCCAATGTAAGAGGAGGAGACAAAGAACCATTTACTCAAACATACACTTTAGGGGATTTATATAGATTTACTAAACGTGATATAAATTGAGAGGGAAATCAAAGTATTCTAAGAATCTCCCACAAAAAGGGCCAGGAGACTCTATCGAACACTTTTTCAGCATCTAGACTTATAAATGCGGATGGTATTTGTCTGGTTCGAACATATTCTTGCAGTAGCAATGCTCTACGGATATTATCTACTGTACTTCTATTTTTAATAAAGCCTGACTGGTCTGGATGGACAACGCGAGGGACAATATTTTCTAATCTGGAAGCCATTATGGCCATATAGATTTTATAGTCTACATTGAGAATAGAAATAGGGCGGTAAGACCCCGGATCTGTGGGATCTTTTTGGGGTTTAAGTATAGGGGCTATTGTGGCATATTCCCAGGATGGGGGGGACAGACCACCTTGGGAGATTTCATTATATAGTTTATGTAACCTTGGGGTCATTTCTTTGTTGAATTTCTTGTACCACTCAGCAGCATAACCATCCGGACCAGGGCAGCACCCAGAATTTAGTTTTTTGATGGATTCTTTGATTTCTAAAGCCGAGATTGGGGACTTCAGTGACTGGATCTGGGGGAATGATAGGGTCGGGAGGTTCGCCCATTTTAGAAACAATATTGTTTCATTTTGAGGGAAGGAGGGAGGCGGAGTGTATAATTTAGCGTAGTATTCAATAAAGGCCTGCTGGATGTGACCATCCGAATGGTGAGTTTTCCCTGTAGTCAAATTCCTAAGTCTTAGTATTGTAGATGAACTTTTCCTATTTCTTAGTTTGCGGGCCAGGTGTTTGATACTTTTAGGACCCCCCTCATGAATTGATTGATGGAGGAAATACAGGGACTGCTGTACCTTATTATCTATGATGCGTTGCAATTCTGCCTTTGTTTTTCTTGTTAACACCTGGAGATCAGCATCCCCTGCCTGATACAGCATCTGATAATTTAGTAGTAGGTCAGATAATCTATGATATTCGAAATCCCTTTCTTTATGCTTTCTGGATGAGTAGGCTATTATTTTGCCATGAATCGTGGCCTTCATAGCATCCAATTGCATAGCCATCGGGACTTCAGGGTCTGTATTTTCAGTGAAGAAAAGGGACAGTCTGGTGGAAAGGGTCTCAGTAAATTCTTTATCAGATAGGATTGAGGGGTTGAGTCTCCAGAGGGAATTTTTCTTCTCTCTTCCCACATCCAATGTGAGACTCAAGAGGTAGTGATCTGATAATAGCTTGGGTCCAATGGTGATGTCTTGTATTGAAGATAGATGTTCGCACGTTGTTAGTATATAGTCTAGCCTTGAATGGGATTTAAACCGGGGGGAGTAGCAGGTGAAACCATGGGGTGGAGGGAAATATCCGTCTCCATACATTGACCAGACCTAAATGGTCAATGGTTCTTTTAAATTTTTTTGTAGTAGTACTATTCCTATGTTTTTGTGGGTTTGAGCAATCAAGATGTGGGGCCAGTGTTAGGTTCAGATCACCCCCCATGATCAGTTGACCCTGCAATTGATTGAGTAAGGTAGTTATAAAACCCCCTATATACTTGAAAGTTTGACTGTGGGGGAAAGTATACACTGGCCAATGTGACCGATTACCATATAACGTACCATTTATTATTGTATATCGGCCCTGAGCATCCATGTGTGTTTTCTGTGTCTCGAAGGGAGTGTTTCTTGGGATTAAAATTACTGTTCCCCTCTTTCTCCCTCTGGGATGAGAGGAAGCCACCAACTGATACTTTCCCCCCAGTTTAATTTAAGGTGTTCGGAGTCTGAGAGATGAGTCTCCCGGAGGAATATCAAGTTGGAGGGGTTTTTAGTTAAGAATTGCATGAGTCGAGCCCTTTTGATCGGGTCATGCAACCCACTAATGTTGAGAGATAGAATTTTAATTGGATTTATTGTTCCCATTTTCTGTTTCTATTGATAATTATCTTTATGTTGTTTTTCCCTCCCCAGGTCAGAAATGAAAAAAATCCTGTGAACCACACTGCCCATCCAGGAACCTTAATGTCATATAGCGGAGCCAACCAGTTCATATTGTTGTAGGAATCGCTCAATAAAAGATAATTTAATATCATCATTTCACTGTATGTGTGGTTATTTAACCCTTCTCCCCTCGAACAATCGAATATAATTGCTACTCTAGTAAGCATTACATAGATGTATAAACTATTAAACATTTGACCACTAACCTGGTCATTTGAACTAGTTTGTGTTAACCAAAAACAAACTAATGCAACATTTTGTCTGAATTAAAAAAAAACAAAACAGAATGGGTAAAACCATTACACAACCATTTAAATGTTAACAAACATATATACAAGATGACCTCCAAGTGGGAGGGACTCCCGTCGAGCTCCTCCTGGAACATCCTGTTCTTAATTCCATATGGAATAGGAGAGGAGTGAGGGGTTCCTAGCTTGACTCCAAATAAAAATACATTCAGGGTCAGCAAAAGAGACCCTAATGGAGTGAGTATTTTATCACTCCAGATTAGCTCCAGTGATACCATATCGGGTAAGAGGAAATGGCTCGTGGAAGCCCACTGCCTTGCCCTTGATTACCCTGGCTTAATCCAAATAGTATTTATATGGGGCGGAATTTAAAGTGTCTGGCCCATACTGGAAAACCCCAGGCTTGTAGTTTTAATATATTCCCAGACAGTGCGATGATTTGGTCACCCCTTGAATAAGGGGGAGAGAGGCCAGGCCGGACAAGCCAGCTGGTGCTTGCTTGATTAGGTAGCGAAGTCTTCTAGGGAATGGGGGCAGGGAGCAACATGGCATCGTTCCTCGCTAAGAAGGAAAAGATCTCCTTCCCACAGCTAAAAATGTCCTGCTGGGGAGTATTGATTGACTATTATATGTGGGGCCCCAGGATCAGATTCATTTTTATTTATCTTATATAAAAAAATATTGGTCCGATGTCTCTCCCCATCGAACTATTTGGAAACATTGCCATATAGTGAATCTCTGTATTCCAAAATCAATGGCATCTCAGGATATTGAAGTGTGTTGAAGACTGAGGATTATTATGCTGTAATAGAACTTAAAATAGACCCCTAAAGAGATTGTTACAGAACTTAAATTCAGGCCAGGAGGAGGGGCACCCCCACGAGAGCCATGAGATGTCGGGGTGGGAATCAGGGAGGCCAGGCCACGAGCAGGGACGAGGGAACAGTATTTCAATAAAAACGATGCTCCCCAGAAAGGGAAATCCCCACCATTGGAGAGATCTAAAGTGTCTAAATGGCAATCAGAGACCTAATCGAAGAGAGAGAGAGAGAGAGAGAATTTAAATATTGCCTAGACACTGGCTGATGGCCCTCGCTCTACTCAAATAGCCGACCATCCCCCCCCAGACGAGTATAACCCAGGCTCCCAAGAGGCAACCACCTCCCCGACTCACCTCAAAATTAGCTAGTTTTACTATGTAGATCTCAAGGTGGAATAGAGGGGATTGCAGAATTGCTGTAGGCGCTGTGGAAGTTCCGATATCTCTCCCCATCAAACTATTTGGAGACATGGCCATATAGTGAGTCTCCGTATTCCACAGTCATTGGCATTTCAGGAGAATGAAGTCTGTTGAAGTCTGGGGATTATTTTGCTGTAATAGCAGTTAAAATTGATCCCTAAAGAGATTGTTACTGAGCTTATTATTATTATTATTATTATTATGAATAGACCACTACACCCTACAGAATGCATTCTGAGGGACTTGGGGGAGGGAGGTTGGTGGTTAGAGGGTGGTTTGGGATGGGAGTTTATCACTTGCTGGTGGGGCTTGTGCTGCATGAGGGGAGTTATGTTGATTCCAAACTGGATCTAATTTCCATATCCATATCTGATTTGGAATGTTAGGATTTAGGAACTTTGGCAGCTCTATCTGAAAGCCCTAACTCCTAAATTTTGGCTGAAAAAATCTTTTTTTCAAAACAGTTTTCCGAGCAACCCTAAAGCATTTAGCAGAGGCAGTTTGTGAGGAAGAACAGTACTGTGTAGGATCTTGGAAAAGGCTGCAGACATAGAACAACTGTTCAAATTAATCAGTAACATACCAACAGTGAAAATGCTGGCAGAAAAAGACCATTAGTCTATCCAATCTGTTCTGTTTTACCCTATCCTCCCCATAACTTAATGTTTAATTGGGGTTATTGGCCTCACCTCCCCCCTTGCCCCCTGCAGTTTCAGTATCTTTCTCCCTCCGTAACCATATTCATAGACTCAAGCTTCAGCCCTAGTGCAAAACAGTATACAGCAGTATGCAAAGATTTGTGTTTGGCAGGCTGACAAGGCTTCATTAACTTAAGGAATCAGTTGCATCATTTATAGAGGAGCTGAGCTAATGCCTCCAAGTGAACTTTGAAAACATAATATTTGGACACAATTCAGCCTTTATTTCATGGGCTCTGTATTTCTTCTCCCTTTTATTTATTACTAAGGCAATTTGCATGAAAATAGGATATTTAGTCATTGAGAGTTAATCGGCTCCAATTGCATATTCCACACATGGGGCCTGTTTTTAAAAAAGGAAATCTTTGATGCAAGGTGCCTGCACCAAATGGGTATAACGCAAGTGGTACCTTGTGTCAAAGTTTGTGGCAATCCTGATTTTCTAATACAGGCTGAGTAGAAATTGGAATCCCTTGCACCCAAGTCACCCTGCGTCACCCTTGCAGCAGAAGCACCCTTGCACCAGGTTGCAAGCGGGCTTGCACCATGGCAAGGCTGCACTGTCCCCTTTTTCTGAATTTTGGAAGTCCCACTATGGACACAACAGGGGGCTCAGGTTAGACCAGCCAGGAGGTGGTCTAAGGGCCATGAACCACTGATGGACACTGCAATGATTGGGGGGGACCTGCAAGTAGGGTACTAGGGGCAGAAGGTGCATGGGGTGCCCTTGGGGGCATCATGAACATGGCAGCAATGTCAGGGTGGTGAGGTGGCACCCAGCAGGTGTGCCATGCAGAATGGCAGACAGCCAATTGGTCTGGGTAATAGGGGGGCTGGCAGAGATGGACCATGACCTGGCACGAGGTGGGCACAGCTTTGACACCTACCCCATAGGTGCAACAATCCACAACCCTGTAGTTAGGAAGCAGTCGCTGTAAGTTGAGGGCTGCCAGTAGTGGAGGGGAACATTTTTGCCAGGTACTGCAACAGTCCCCTGCTACTCAGCCCTCTGTGTTGTGGCAGGCTACCTCCCTGTGGGTTGTTACTAGTGTGTCCATCAAAGCACTGTGTGCCAGTACACCAATCGCTTTGATCCTTAGGAGAAGGGGCAGAGTCTAGGGGAAGAGGTATAAGTAGGAAGTTTTAGCAGGAACAGGAGCTCTGGTGAGTTTCCCCATCAGATGTAAGTGGCTAGTAGTCGAGGGGAGTAAGCAGCATCCAGACCAATGTTGCTGTGCAGGTTCGAGTCCTGGCTGCATAGTGCAGGGGTCCTATTGGCTTGGACCTAGTGATAGGAATCCTGGGTCAGAGTGGTATGGGATCTCTCATAGGCCCTGGTGCACTGTAGGGAGTTGGAGGGGGTTTTCTGGCCTGGACTCAGTGGCATGATGCCTGAGTGGGAGTGTCATGGAATCCTTTATGGACCCTTTCTGCCTGTATCATCAAGGAAAAGAAAGATTTGGAGCTATGTAGTTGGGGATTTTTCTGGGGTGCCTAAGAGGGATGTGGCAGCCATACATTTGTGGGGCCCGAATGAATCGGGCACCCTTTGGAGGAGTGGTGAATGTCATGGTTTGGGGGTATAGGTGCACCTACACTGGGCACTAGTGTTCATGTCATCACATTCTCCAGAGGGTTCCTGGGTGCTCAGTCTGGGGTTTGGAAGTTTCTGGGCAGACAGCATGGGTGAGCAGGATTGTTGGGTATATTGATGGCTGGGTACTTGAATTGTTACAGAAATAACAAGTTCCATGGTGTACATCCCCTCAAGAGATGCACATCAATGATTTTTGGGCCTGGATAGTTTCCTGAAAATGCCTTGTTGTACCAGGAGACTAGAGCTGATAACTGGGATGTAGGAAATGGAACAACAGTGATGAGGATAGAAGAGGTAACATCGAAAGTATCTGTCTGAGTTAGCAGCCAGACTAAGGTAAAGAGAATGTATCATAACTAAAGAATAGGCTAAGGCTCATGCTGGACAACACCATCCATAAACTGGGTGGCAGACGCAATGTTAAGTATGGTATCTAATTGAGTATCCATGTAGGGTGACAGTAGCTCCCATAGTGGTAGGAGAGGGGCATAGGAGTGCCAAAGAGGTACGAGTATGGGACAGGAGAGTATCACATGTAGGATTATAGATATAGGTGTGGCAGTGTTTAATAAAAACACCTGAATGAACTGGGGCACAAGCAATAATGAATAATGTCATGGGGCAAAGACTGCAAATTTGTGATTAGAGATGAACTGTCAACTTGGATGATATGAACTGCCCTTATCCCCTAAGTAAAGAGACCACACATAACTATTGATATGGTGTAATAATAAGTGATTATTTGTGGGACATCATGCTGTTGCTGATACCTGAAGTGAAATGCAGGAAGGCTATGTATACATACTGTGTTTGCAAGAGGACTCTCAATCAGCCATAATATTCATACACCCCTAGACACGGGAGTCACCCTAGACCCTGGGCCATGCCTAGCCCCATCTGGGCAGACAAGACACTTTGCAAGACAGACTGGGGGGGTTCATATATATTTATATATATATATGAGACAGCTCTCTCTCTCTCTCTCTCTATATATATACATATATATATATACCCAGTATATATGCATGGTCGTGCCCCTATAGTTGGGGTTGAGTAGCCTGTTTAATGTTAAGCCTCAAATTTTGCACTTTAATAACTTTACAACCATTCAACTGATTTGCACAAAATTTGTTATGCGATATCCTCTAGGGTAAATCTCTTGACGTTGAGTTTCATTCTGGTTGGATGTGTGGATTCTGAGATCCGGATAGTGTCAAAAGGTGAAAAGTCACCACTTTTTGCAGTTTTTTCCTCATCTCCTTGTGTCCAGAAGGTGTGGAATTTTGGCATGATTTTTGTGTGGTAGAAAGAGCTTGGGTAACAGAACTGCCAGTTTTTGTTTAGTGCAAAAATATTAACTTGTTGCAAAGTTATTCAGTTTTTAAGTTCTCATTATTTCCTCTGGGAAGTTCATTTTTCAGGATAGAAGTAAAAAGTTTGACAAAGAATTTGATCTTGTGAAAAAAGATTTGTTCTTGCAAGATCTGTTCCTTTTTCATAAGGAAAATATCCTGTTTTGTGAGCTACCATCTGGTTTTTTTTTCACCAACTAAAAATGTGGAAAATACCCCCAAAAATTCTGTCATTTTATAGATCAAACACCAGAACCCATCTAAATGGGCCCCATATAGCTAGATTCTGGTGTTTATTTTTCACAGTTAGGGCCAGGAATACTTAGTCTGGTCACCCGAAATCCCAGGTGTCCAGCTTAGTGAGAGGAGCACTTCCCCTATGTTCTATGTATGAGAACCACAGATTTTCTTCACTTCTGCAGCCGCAGCTGAACTTGTGCTGTTGGCTGCAGTGCTAACTGTGAGCCCCCTTGGCCTGGTGTCTAGTGGCACCCCTAACTCCTCGATCACTGTCCCCCTAAATAAAATAGATATTCTCAGGTGTCTAGTGGCAACCCGTCCACCCTCTGATCGCCGTCCCCCATATGATGACCCAGCTCATTTTTAATATATACAGTCTGTATGGTTCCTGCATGTTCTTTGGTCCTTCTCCTTTTGCTGATAAAGAACTGTACTTAAGAGGCTTTTCTTCGTGTGATCTATATTTTCTCTAGGTTGAACCAGACTCACCAAACAGAGATTCGCTCAGAAGATTCTATCTAGCGGTTTCTTGTGCCCCATTATTTTGCAATACTCAGAAACAAACATTCATTTTTCAGATCCAGGTTAGCGTTCTTCCCCAAATTCTCACTCTGGTTACAAGCGGCTGCAGCTGTGCTTTCCTTCCTTGCCTGACATCCTGATTACTATGGAATATACATATTGCTAAACTTAAATCTAGCAAGCTCTGGAGAAAACATGCGCTAGAATAAAGATAAATTCTATCATGCCATGCCTTATCTCCATGTTCATATATCCTGCTGTCCATATTTCTGCTTGCTGCAGAACCAGCTATGCTGCATGAACTTCATTCTATCATATGGTACCAGTGGTCCAATTTCTGCTCACCAGCAGAGCCACCTCAGCTGTTTTAACTAACTATATTGCTCAAAAATAGCTATAACATTATAAAGAACATCAGTGTACCTATGGAGACCAAGGGAAATTTTTGTGTGGAAATCATAGTGCTATGCAGAATCCATAGCAGTAGCACCAGTCTGCTGGCACAGGGGCAGGTTGCAGACCTGCGGCACCGATGACCAGGGTTTGGGAATGGATCTGGGTTGCCGGAGGGCCGGCTGGGGGAGAAAGATCGAGCATCCTGCAACTGCTCTCCTTCTCCAGGGGGGAGGGGGTAGAGTGTCCAGTGTGCTACAGACACCCAGCAGAGGCTAGGTGTACTGCAGCACTGGTGCCAGCATGTCAGAGGGTGGAGCAGACGCTGACCATCATTGCATGTCCCCACCCCCATATACAGGGAAAAAAACACAGCTGCCTGCCACATCTATGAAGCCAGACCCTGTACCTTAGATCAGCTTCCAGGGCTAGCTCCACCATCCTAATATAGTGCTGCGGCACTTAGGGGCAGTGCCGCAACCCCACTCTGGGGGGTAGGCTAGGGGACTTTGGGGTTAGAGCAGCTAAGTGGAAGTGGAGGTCAGAGGGGTCCATGACCAGGCGGATGCAAGGCGGCAAGGTAGGTACAAAAAAGAAAGAATCCATAGCAGTTGAGAGGTACGATTACAAGAGCCCCCAATCCCTCTGCAGTGTGGGACCTGGAAAGCCCACCACCAGTGTCCTGAAATATTTATTTACTTTCATCTGGATTCCTGTAAAAAGAAAACAGTCCCCGGGCGTCTTTTTTTTTAACTGAAAAAATGAAAACGGTCCCTCTTTGTCCCCACCATCCCCCTTCCCCATCCTGACCCTCCCACTGAGCACCCACTACCCCACCCTCTTACCCTATACTTACCACCGGAGGTTGTAGGCTGTCATCTTCTGTGGACCGAGACATGTCTGCACTCTTCAAAGCCGAACTGTGAACTGAGGAATCAAGGTAAGTGCCGTGTAATGTATTTCAGTGGGATGTTGAACTTGAACTTTGCCATGTTTTGGAACTTTTTCACCAAATTTTCAACATGGCCTTTTTGGGACCTCACCTCATGAACACTGCCACTGTCATTTCACTAATCAGCCAGGAAGGTGATTTCACGGTTGCTGCGTGAAATCACCTTTTGGGACCGAATAATGAAATTTCTCCCTCAGTGTTCATGAGGTGGCATCCCAAAAAGGCCATGTTGAAAATGTGGTGAAAATAAATTTCTAAAAGTGGCCAAGTCACATGTGTTCATTGAAATGTTTCTATGCACGTGCATAACTTTGGTAATTTTCAATAGTTTGAGTCCAAATTTTCAACATAGCTATTTTTCACACCACTTCATGAACAGTACAGCTGTCATTTTTCACATCCTGTACAAAATGTGTTTTTGCACCTGTGGTGGAGGATGGCATTTGGGCACAGATTTTAGAACTTTCACCTACAAGGTTTATGTGGTGGGGTCATAAGAACACCATGTTGAACATTTGGGGTAAAAATATGAAAAACTGCCAAAGTTATGACCACTCATTGCAATTTTGCTATGCCTGCTTGTAACTTTGGAAATGTTAAATATTTTTACCATAGATTTTCAATGTAGCCTTCTTATTACCCCACCTCATGTATGTCACAGCTGTCATTTTTCAAATCCTGTCCAAAATACATTTTCATACCTGTGGCGTGGAATGGCCTTGCAGTTGTGCAGAATTATGTTTTGACAGGGACTCAAATATTTTCTGAACTGGGTACATGAGGTGGAGTAATAAGATGATTATGCTGACAGGTCACTCACTGTTGTCCTATAAATGGAAGCACAGGGCCCAGAGGGCCCTGTGCTTCCACAGCTACATTCATATATACAGTACATCTACAGAAGCGCTCCCACAGTAAAATAAAGATACTATTATACTGTCTTATAAAGTAAGGAAATAAGTTGCAAAAAACTGCATTAATGCTCCAGTTAGGGTCAAAGCAACGAAAGTTGGGAAATGAGGCATTAGGGTTTCCAACCCTAACACCCCACCCTCACAAACTGCTCTTCCTTCCTGTCTTCTACTATTCTCTCTCCATTCTCCCCCTTGCTCACCTTTCCTTTACTATCCTGTTTTATAAGACTACTGCTCTTGCCTTTTTCCTTCCTACTCTTCTTCTCTTCACTACCCTGTTTGCTCTCTATCTTCCCACTGTGCCTCCCCTTTGCAGAGTTCATGCATCTTGAAAAGGTAGATCTCGCCCATTAAACTGTTATACTCTCCTCGTGCTATTCTCTTCCTCTTCACTGTCCTACATTCTGCAGTCCCTCTCCTCCACGGGGCTTTACATGCCTCACTTGGGTGGGTTAGCTTATTTACTTTATGTCTGCCCTTCTTCTTCCCACTTGTTCTGTTCCCTTCCTTTTTGCATATTCTTTATGGCTCTTCTCCTGTTAGCTGGTTGTAAATATGTACATTCCTTAATGGTGCATATCTGATTTATTTATTGGTATTGACTAATTGTTTATTGTATCTTATCTACCATGATTTATTTCCTGTACAATTTTTGCAATTTTTTTGCATTAAGTAGTTTATGCCTTGCTTGTTTAATCATTCCTGCATTTTTCATGTACTTACTGTTGTTACCCCAATTTCCCCTTCCCCCAGGATGCACCTGGAAATGAACTATTGCAGCTCTGTGTGTTCTCTCTTGGTTAAACTTTTCAAATAAATTAATAATAAATAAACCAGACTGGAGAGCATTTGTGGGATGCCCCTTGGGCTTCTCAAGCCTAACGCTCATCCCATTCTCATAAAGTCTACACATCTGACCTTATTTACAGATAGAATGGGGTGAGTGTTAGGTTTGAGAAGCCCAAGGCACACTCACACCTGCTTTCCTGCCTGGTTTCGGAGGGTGGGGTGTTAGGGTTGTAAACCCTAATGCCTCATTTCTCAACTTTTGTCACTTTGACCCTAGCTGGAGCATTATTTACATTTTTGCTATATATATATATATATATATATATATATATATAGAGCAAAAGAAAAAAAAAAAACTGTGTTAATGTTTTAGGGTTAAAGCAACAAAAGTAGAGAAATATGACATTAGGGTTTCCTAACTGAACACCCCACCCCCCATGCTGCACGCATCAACAGGCTTTGAGGGTGTGCATTGGGGTCATCAGCCCTGTTGCTCACCCCATTCCATAAGTAAATAAGATGAGATGGGTATAGTATAGGAGAATGGGGTGAGCATTAGGACTGACAACCCCAAGGCACACCCCCAACACCTGTTGGTGTGTACAGTGAGGGGGTGGGGTGTTAGCTTTGGAAACCCTAATGTCACATTTTCCAATTTTTGTTGCTTAAACCTTAACTAGAGCATTAACACAGTTTTTTTCAATTTCTTTCCTTACTTTTTGAGATAGTATAATTATATCCTTATTTGCCTGTGGGAGTGCATGGTCCTTGGGCCCTGCACTCTCATCCCTCTCTAGATGCATATATGTGTGTAGCTGTGGAAGCACAGGGCCCTCCAGACCCTGCACTTCCGTTTATGGGACAACAGTGACAAAATTATCAGCATAGCCATCTTCTTACCCCACCTCATGTATCCAGTGCAGAACATTTTTGAATCCCTGCCAAAATGTAATTCTGTGCAAATGCAACGCCATTCTGTGCCATAGGTGGGAAAATACATTTTGGCAAGGATTTGAAAAATGACAGCTCTGACATACATAAGGTGGGGTAATAAGAAGGTTATGCTGAAAATCTGGGGTCAATATATTGAAAATTTCCAAAGTTATGAGCGTGTGTAGCAAAATTGCAATGAATGGTCATAATGTTGACATTTTTACATATTTTGACCTCAAATTTTCAACATAGCCTTCTTATGACACAACCTCATGAATAAT
Source organism: Neoceratodus forsteri (assembly GCA_016271365.2). Classification (NCBI taxonomy): domain Eukaryota; kingdom Metazoa; phylum Chordata; order Ceratodontiformes; family Ceratodontidae; genus Neoceratodus; species Neoceratodus forsteri. The sequence continues at coordinate 497,823,598 of JADMNL010000022.1, forward strand.
AAGACTGTTATTATGCAAATTTTGCCTGAAAGATGAATTTGCCAAGTGTCTGCAAAATCACCTTTTGGGCTGGAGTTGCCCAATGACAGTCATATTGTTCATGAGGCGGGGTCCCTTAATGGCTATATTGCAAAATTGTGGTCAAAATGTCAAAAAATGCCTGAGTTATGAATAAAAGTTGAACCCCCCTTTGAAATACACTGAAACACATTTACCTTTGTTTCTCATATTGCAGTTGTTAATTCCAGCAGCAAGAGATGTCTTCATTCAGAGAGTGGATCTCGAACCTGGACCTGTTCAGATGAGAGAAGGTGTGTAGTGGTGTACTGGGGTGTGTGGGGTGGTGGATGCTGAGTGGGAGGTGGGGGTTGGGGGCTGATTGGCGAGGGACTGTTTCTTTTTACAGGTTTAAAAAGAGAAAATCATTGAGGGACCATTTTCTTTGTTTCAGCTCTGGATGCAATGAGAGGGTATGGGGTACCACTAGATGGTGGGGAATCAAAAATTTGCAAATGAGGATGGTGATCTGTGGATGTGGGGGTTCACTAGATACCAGGGAACGCCAGAATGTTGGTCAGCATGTGGGGGTGCCACTAGATGTAATAGCACATCTGTCTGTGGGAGTTGGTGAGTTGGGGGGTGTTGTACCCCAGCATGTCAGCATCAAGCCCTATGCTTTGTTTATGTCTGCACAATAGAAGTGCAGTGGTATATGGGATGTGCTCCCCTCTCCCACCCTGAAAACAGTGACTCTGTAGTATATGTCTATTCTCCAACCCCAATTATGGGGGTGAGGATTGTAGGGTGGGGGAACACCACTAGAAATGAGAGAAAGATAAAAATGACACATTGCCAGAGACATCAATGCGATGGGGTGTGGGGTGGGGTGGCCACCATCAGAAGCCAGGGAAAGGGTGGCACATGCATCTTTATATACCACAGTTGTTCAAACCTTTTTTTAGGGGGGGATCGAACTTTACCTTCAGTGTGAACATTTTCTTATTAATCAATCTATTTGTTTAACACTCAATCTGTTTCTTATAAATCAATTTTTTTTTCAGCCGCATTTTGACATTATCACAAAAAACTTTAAAATTCAAAAACTATCCAATAAATTTTTATCAAACAATCCAAAGGCACACCCTTGGCACAGACCCCATCATCACTGAAAATTTCATTGAAAAATTCCCGACTGTCTAGGCTGTAGGTGAGAGCAAAAATCTCAATGTTAAGTGTGGGGGAAAAACATTTTTTTTCCACTTTTTTTGACCCTCCATGTCTTGAAAACAGTACAAGATGTCAGCATGGAACTTTTCACATCTTTTGACTCTGACAGCCTGAACACACACGTCAAATTTTGTGCACATTCTTTACACAGTGGCAAAGTTATTAAGGTACAAAAAATTGGGTTTAACATTAAACAGCTTGCTCACCCCTAACTATAGTGGTGCTATTGTGCCACCATAATGTATACCTTCTTTGCAAAAAATGCTGTAAATTCATCAGTTAGGGTTAAAGTGGCAAAAGTAGGGAAATGTGGTGTTAGGGGTCCCAACTCTAACACCCCATCTCCACCCTGAAGGCAGCAAACCAAGCATGAGGTGTACCTTGGGGTTCTCAAGCCTTTGGAAGGCTGTTTCCATCTCAGTGTCTTCTCATTCAGGATGAACTAAAAGTGAAGGAACTGGTTTGTCATACCACTTCTTAAGCAAATTAGAGTGGTACACTTTCTTTGGCTATTTCTTATTGGGTGCTTCAATCTCATAATTAACAAGCCCTGGCTACCTAATGACCATATAAGGTTCCTGCCATTTCATCAATAGTTTGTTTTCAGCAGATGGCAATAGCAGAAGGATCTTGTCTCCTGCCTGAAACATCTTACTTTTAAGCCCTTGATCCTATTTGGATTTCTGTTCAACTTGTGCCAGAGAGTTCTTTTTGTGTGCAACCTCAATGCATTTGATGAGATGCTTACGGAGCTTGGTCATGTAATCAGACACATACTGGTTTTCCGTATGTCCTTTCCCTCCTCCCAGTATTCTTTAATCACATCCAGAGCTACTCTAGAGGTTCTCCAATACAATAAGGAAAATGAGGAATATCCTGTGAATGCTTGGGATACCTCTCTGTAAGCAAACAGTAAAAAGGGCAAATACTTGTCCCAATCCTTCCCTTCATCTTGGACAAATTTTTTAACATTCTGTTAAGGGTCTGGTTGAACCCTTCAACCAGCCCGTCTGTCTGTGGATGGTAAGGAGATGTACAAACTGCTACTACTCTTACTCTTAGTAAATTATACAGCTCTTTGAGTAGTACAGCATTTAAACTGCTCCCTTGGTCAGTTAAAATCTCCTTTGGAATCCTTGCCCTACTAGACAGTTTAGACAACTCTTACACTACTTTAGGCATGGTAACAGTTCTGAGGGGTATGACTTCTGGGTATTTAGTAGTGTAATCACACGCAACTAAAATTAATCTGTTCTCTTTCTAGCTTTTATCCAAGGGGGCCACAATGTCCATGCCTATCTTCTCAAATGGGGTAGTAACAATGGGTAGTGGTTGGGTAGTCGTTGCAGTGATTGCAGGGGCACCTTGTTATTCTTACCAATCTCTGCTACTTATTGGTACTCTATACACAAGTGGCAGTAGGCTGTGACCTGCTTGTGCATAGTAGGTCAGCAAAATTGTTACAGTGGTCTTGTAAAGTGTAAGGTCCCTACCAGTGTGACCTGTTAGGGAAATGTCATGGGTTAAATACAACAATTGATTTTGGTAGGGTTCAGGAACAACTAATTGTTCTACTGTTTCCCCTCTATATGGGATCAAACATACTTGGTACAACACTTAATTTTTATTATATATTTTGGTGCGTTTTCATCAGTTTCCCTGCCCACCTGCAAAAATAAAGGGGTTAGTGAGGCATCCAATTTTTGTTCATTACTAATGTCACAACCCCTAAAAGTAATTTCAAAGGGGCAATGTTCCTGTAGATTACAATTTTTTGTCCATTGTTGTTTCATCTGTCTCCTTTCCCTTTTGGACTGCCTCTTTTTTGGTACCCATCAGGTGATCACTAACAGAATAGCTCCGCACTGTACGGCACTAGTCTGGTAAGTGGTCACACGGACAGTGAGGTGGGATTTACAGCACTTGCTGTAAGTGCTCCCCTGGTCACTGTCTGGGGTACTGAAAGAACATAACAGCACCAGGAACTATGAGGCTGGCTGAGTTGCTCCTGTGGTGTGGAGGGCTGGGGCATCAATCAGCTTGACCAGCAACACTGAAGACCAGGGTTCTAATCCTGGTCTCTGACCTTTTGTCATACCCCAGGACTTAATTTTATTTTTACATGGGGCTGTAACTGCTCCAAGAATTTTAACTTTCCCTGGGATCCGCTCCCCCTCGGAGTGAGAATCCTATATATGGGGGGTGTGGGGGCAGAGCCCCCTGCGTCAGTGGGTGAAACCCCCCCACACAAAAAAGGCACCATTTTTACTGCATGCACCATATCAACACTATTCTTGTTGGCACGGTTTAGACCCATTGCCCCTGTTTTTTCCTGCTGATCCCAGAATACCTTCATCAAAAGGAAAAAGATCTTGTAAGTTTTCCTTCTTTGTCTGTGCCGTTGTGGTCACCGCAGAAATGTTATTACCCTTCTTTGTTAAAGTCTCAAAGTCTGGATAATCATGTTCAGTGACCACTGGCAATGAGAGTCATGGGGCAAGACCTACGGGTAAATAATGGGTCTTTCCTTGAACTGTCATATTTACAGCAACAGTGGGATAGTAATGCGTATCCCCATATATACAAGTTACCCCAGTCTTAGGCCCTTTTTGTGGGGTACCCTTAATAATGTCGGTTCGGACTACAGTCTGTCTGCTTCCAGAGTCTATGAGCCCAAGGACTTGGTTGGTACTAATACATACGTCTGTGATGTATTGATCCTAGTTAGCCAAAGCCAAATGGGTATAGTCCAATTTTTTCTTTGGACAATTTCTGGCAATATGTCCCTTTCCTTGGCAGTTGTGACAAATGATGTCTGGAGGGTAGGTTTTTGTCTCCTTCAATGCTGGCACTTTGGAAAGACTTAGAAAGAAAAAGGAAATTATAGAGGGCAATAGATAGAGATGGGGGGAGGGGGGCTATGCAGGTGGCCAACCTGACAGAACTGAGTGGAAAAAATAGGATAGTAAAAGGATAGTGAGATTTCACAGTGCTGTTGCAACAGTCTTTTGAAGAAAAGAGGATAGTATAGAGTCCATCCAAGTCAGATAGGGCATGACGCTATCACAGTCACCTCAAAGACTTAACTATTTTATATTATATGACCCACCCTATTACGATAACTGGCAGTACTACTTGCACCTTGCACTCTAAACTTTGGGACTTACCTTTTTTCACCATGGGGGGGTCACTATATGTGAAGGAAGGATTGAAGTGTATAAGGGAGGAAGGGGAAAAGGGTAGTATGGAGTCACTTTGGATGCAAATCCAGGATTCCAAGAATAGGATTCTCAGAATGGGAGTGGTGTACAGGCTGCCCTCTCCGGTGGAGGAGTTAGACAGGGAATTAACAGGACAGATCAGGAGGACCTGTGTGAAGGGTAGTGTGGTGATTGTGGGGGACTTCAACATGCTAGGAGTGGACTGGAGTACCCCAACAACCAGGAATAGAAGGGAGCAGGTATTGCTGGATGCCTTCCATGACAGCTTCCTGCTGTAAATGGTCAGTGAACCAACTAGGTTATGGAATACCTTTGACCTTGTGCTGGCAAATGGGGACTTTGTGAGAGAATGTAAGTTGGAAGAACCACTGTCAGGGAGTGACCACCACCCAGTATGGCTCACATTGGACATGGGCAAGGAAGGAGTAGAATTCCAGCAGAAGAGTGATGGACTCAGGAGGGCTGACTTTGGGAGGATGGGCGAAGTGGTAAAAGGGTACCTGGCCAGAAGTCAACCTAGTATGGGCACTAACCAGTGGTGGGAGCTCATAAAGCTGGGGCTAGTGGAGGCAACCAAAACCTGCTGCAAGGCCCAGATCAAGAAGGCTAGGGCTAAGAAACCAAGCTGGTTGAGCAAGGAGGTCATGAAAAAAGGTAAGGAGGAAAAGAGCTGCCTTTAGGAGGTACAAGAAAACAGGGAGGAGGGAGGACAAGGAGGAGTACCTGACTGAATCGAAGGAGGTGACACGAGCAGTAAGGGGAGCCAAGGCATCTACGGAGCTCAGGCTGGCACAAGGCATTAAGAAGGGGGAGAAGGGCTTCTTTAGGTATATTAGGGAGAAAAGGAGCTGTAAGGATCACATAGTGAGGATTAGGAAGGGGGGGTTGGGTGGAAGCAGGGTGTGATAAGGCAGACGAGCTAAATGATTACTTCTGCTCTGTATTTACAAAGGAGAAGAGGAAGGTGATGCCCAAGGGGGAAGGAATGGCAGAAATGGGGGGAGGGGTGACAGATGGGAAAATCATGGAGGGCAGAGTTCGGGAGGGTTTGAAGGCACTGAGGGTGGACAAAGCACCAGACCCAGATGGCATCCACCCCAGGGTACTGAAGGAGCTGGTAGAGGTCCTTGTGGGACCTTTGGGCAGACCTATTTAATGCCTCACTACACTCAGGGTGTGTACCTCAGGACTGGATGATGGCTCACATGGTGTCCCTCCACAAGAGTGGCCCCAAAGATGAACCAAGGAACTACAGACTAGTGAACCTTACATCTATCGTGGGTAAGCTGATGAAGACTATCCTGAAGGAGAGGCTGGTGGTTCTCCTAGAGGACAAAGGACTACAGAACAGCAGACAGCATGGCTTCATACGTGGCAGAGCCTGTCAAACCAATGTGGTGGAGTTCTATGACTGGGTAACTAGGCAACTGGAAAGGGGCCATGCAGTGGATGTCCTGTATCTGGACTTCAGTAAGGCATTCGACTCGGTGCTGCATGGGAAGCTGGGAAGTAAGTTAGAAGGCACAGGGGTGGGTGCAAAGCTGGTGAGATGGGTAGGGAACTGGCTTCAGGGAAGGCAACAGAGGGTGGTGGTTGGTGGGGAGCTCTTACACCTAAGGATAGTGACGAGCGGTGTTCCGCAGGGCTCGGTGTTGGGACCAGTGTTGTTTGGGATATTCATTGCAGACATATCATTGGACATCAAGAGCAAGACCAGTATGTTTGCTGATGATACCAATATGGGAGCTGTGGTGGATGACCTAGGGGGATGGCAGGGGTTGCAGGATGATCTTGCAAAGCTTGAAACCTGGTCAGACACCTGGCAACTGGGATTTAATGCCAAAAAGTGCAAGGTGCTGCATTTTGGGGTGAAGAACCCAAGGAGGAGTTACCAGCTGGGGGGAGAGCAGCTAGCCCAGACAGCAGGAGAAGGATGTGGGGGTGCTCATTACAGGGTCAATGAACAACTCGGCACAATGTAGGAAGGCAACTGCAAAGGCAAACAAAATGCTGGTTTGCATTGCAAGGGGTATATCCTCAAGGAGGGAGGAGGCGATTCTGCCACAGTATAGGCCATTAGTTAGACAGCACCTGAAGTATTGCATGCAGTACTGGGGCCCGTATCTGAAGAGGGACATTAAGTTACTGGAAGGGGTGCAGTGCAGGGTGACAAAGATGATCAAGGGGCTGGGGGACTTATCATATGAGAGGAAGCTGAGAGAGTTGAACATGTACTTGCTGGAGGAGAGGAGGGACAGGGGGACATGATTGAAACCTTTAAGTACATGAAAGGAATAAACAAGACAGGTACAGAGGGGCTGTTCAAAATAAGGGAGGGGAGGGACACCAGGGGCCATGATATAAGACTGGAGGGAGGAAGGTTCAGGAGGGAGATGAGGAGACACTTTTTTATAGAGAGGGTGGCAGCTGGGTGGAATGCGTTACCTGTACAAGTGGTATCCAGTAGAACAGTGGACTGCTTCAAAAGGGGATGGAACAGGACAAGGGGGAGGATCAATGGAGGGGAAGGGTGGAAGGGAAGGGTAGCTGCAGAATAAGGGGTGCTAGCTGCACATTCGAGTAGACTTGATAGACCTCTAGGCCTTTATCTGCTAGCAAATTTCGTATGTTCATACATTCTAACTCCTGATAGGCCAGTCCCTTGCCACTCACATAAGGCAAACATCAAATTTTTGACTGTACTTGGTCTCTATGAAATTTTGCTACCATGATCACCAGGGGCTCTAACAGTGCTGGCTTTAGCCTACTGCTACATTTCCCTGCTAATCTCCATATCTGATGTAGCTCGAACTGAATCTTTGTCTACCATCAGTAAAATGCGGGGGGGGGGGTGCTTTTATAAAGATGTGTTTCCCTAATATTTTTTTTTTCCGGCTCCCCCACTCCCCAAAGGGAGCTTATCTCCACCTGCTTGGCCACCCCCCCATGCCCAGGCTTGCTCCCCTGGGTGGGGATGCCAGGCAGGGGCCCCCTCCCCATGGTCCGTGGTAATGTGCCCTGGCTTACCACCCAGGTTCAGACCACAGTAGCAGGATCCTACCTGGTGGACACTGTTGGCAGAGGGGGTGGCGGTGGAGCGGGGCTTCATTTTTGGGACTGGGATTTTGTGTGCAACTGTACCTAGGGACAGGGACGTGTAATGATGGCCCATGTCCACCCCAACCCCACAGATAATGGCATCAGCATAATAGATCCCCCAGCCCCCACCAGGGGCCCGTGACGTGCTGGACACTACACTCCCCCTCCCCAGAGAAGGAGAGCAGTCCCAAGGACTCAGCCTTCTCCCAGCTGGCCCTCTGATGTCCTGAGTCTGTTTCAGAACCCGGGTCATCAGCATCACAGACGGATGCACTGCCTCAGCGCCAGCAGTCCAGCTATTGCCTAATATTTCTGCTTACTAGTTAAATAGGTTATTAATAATTCTTCTCCTTTACTGAGAGATCACGGACAGAGGAGTACACTAATGCAAGCCCTGAATGGACCTAGTGCCCTGGTCACTCACCCTTGCCAATCAGACCCCCAGCACTCTCAGGGTTGGGGATTGGATCCAGTGAGCCCAGCCTCTGTCTACTATTTGTTCTTATATTACTGCTTATTATTCTTGTTTTAGCTCGTATTATAGAGCTATTGTTACTTGGTTCTCATGTTGTTATGCATTTCTTCTTTGTTTGTTATTTGTTATATCTTTAAGCTACTAGATAGTAAAACCCTTTCTGAAAATACTACAGCTTGATAGCAGAAGGTCTTTATCAGTTAGCTCCGAATTGAAACTTCCCAATACTTTCAACGAGATGGCACTGTGAGGACACCATTTGTTAGATACCCCTTTCCACTTCCCTACCAGGCCACCCAACTTTTCCTATTCATCCTACATTATAGCTAAAATTGATTACAGCCTCATTACCTGGGATATTAAAGGGACCCAGACCAAAGAAAAGCAATATCAAATTTTATGGCACCTCATGCGAGTAGGCACAAATATAGCCTTCCCACAAGAGACACACACACACTCTATCTAAGCAGGCAAATTTACGGCAAAGAGAGTAGGTGGGTCAAGTCTGTGCCGCAGGCATAGACAATAAAAAAACTGTGTTAGCAATCCTAATTCACCGCAATACTCCCTTTCAGCTACAGGAACAGTTTATTGACCCAAATGGGTGTTTTGTTATAAATGAAGGCACCCTCGACATAACTGACATAATTCTCACATCCATTTACGGGCCTAACAAGGAGGAACCCCAGTTCTTCACCTCCTTATTTTCAGAATTATCAAAACACCATTCCCTGCCAATGATATTGTTTCAGGCGTAACCCTAAATAGATCTGGAACCCACAAAAGTGGGCTTTCACGCAATCAACGAGCCTTTCAGGAGCTTCAAGACTCATTTGGGCTCCTCGAACCTCAGCGAGTCCTACATTCTGGAGACAGGAGTTACACATTTTGGTCTCCCATCCACAACACCTCATCCAACCTAGACTACTTTCTTACTACTCCTGACACACTCTCAGACACTATACAACGTGAAATCCTCTCAAAAGTGGTCTCAGACCATGCGTCAGTTCTCTTCTCTTTCTCCCCTTCTGACCAGTCAGATAAAGACAGAGTTTGGAGAATAAATAACAACCACCTCAAAGACTCTAAAACACTAGAAAAGATCAAAACGTACTGAAAACTTCTTTAGAGATGATACAGGCACAGTTGAAAGTTATGATAACATATGGGGGGCTTTTAAATGCACTATTAGAGGGGAACTAATCCGAGTGGCAGCTACAAGTAAAAGGAAATGAGAACAAGAGGCTTTAAAACTCCTGCAAGAAATTAGGGACAGAGAAAAGAAAATCTCCCACACCTCATCCGATGAGGATTGGCTTCAACTCAACTCCACCAAAGCTAAATATGGAGAGTCACTGAGGTAACAGGCTGAATTTATGATCCTTCGGGCTAAAACCTGCTATATAGATCAGGGCAAAAAAGTGGGGAAACTGTTAGCTTTAAGGATGAGGTAACAAGAAACCTCTAAATCTATAAGAGGTATATGACTTCCCCTTAATTTTCCATTAATTACTAACCCCAGGGACATAGCCTCCCTTTTTGCAACCTACTACGCAAAATTTGTATTCTGCAGAACCTCCAGTCATAGAGACTAGCATCCAACTATTTTTAGATGCAGCCAATCTACCTAAGCTTTTCCCAGATATTCTGGAAAAATTAGGGGCCAATATCTACCCTGGGGAGGTTTTGCAGGCCATATCAGAATTACCACTTGACAAAGCACCAGGCCCAGATGGAACATCCCCTAACTTTTATAAAGCATTAGCTCAGCACCTTATTAACCCTTTGACTACCTTATTAATTCAGCACAGAAACATCACTATTTAGTCCCCTTCCTGCAACGTGCCATCATTATCCTGCTGCCCAAATCTAGCAAAGATCTAGAATATATGCACAATTACCACCCAGTGTCCCTTCTTAATATAGATATCAAGCTATTGGCTAAGGTATTGGCAGCAAGAGTATGTGTGGACCCATTAGGAATGACGAGCCTACTCATACCCAGCAACTGGTTTCATAAACTGAAAAGTATACTAATTTCCTTTCTCTGGTGTAATAAGAACCCATGCAGAGCCTACCATAAACTTACTCCCTTTAAATCACAAAGGGGCCTTCACCTCCCTGATTTCCAACTCTACTATTTAGCCCTGCATGCTGGGAAATTTTTATGGTGGAAATACGCTGACCCCACTATGTCAACAAATGCCTATACCCCCAAATGGCAACAAACTGAACTCATCTTATGTCACCAAACTAAAGTTAACATTACAGCCCTTATTTACATCCCTCATTTCCAATTACCTACAACCCTAAAGCAAACCCCAGTGGGCACCTCCCTATTAGTAAGCAAACAATTTCATAGACTCCTTAAAACTAAACCTTTAGTTGCCTTGGACCAACCCATCCTAGGTAATCCCAATTTTAAAATCCAAAATAGGCTAATTCCAGATAACTTTCTAGGTGTCATACCCCTCGTACACTTGGGCCAGTGGACAAAAAAAAAGACTCCTTTATTTCACTGCATACCTTCACACTAACCTACCCAAATACAACAATACCGTATCTCCTTTCTCCTTCCTGCATTTACGACATATGATAACCACTACCCTTGGACCTAGAACTTGGTCCTTCTCTAGTCTTTCCTTATGGGATGAACTTTCAAATCATGCCACCCAGCATCACTCCACTTCACTTCTATATACCAAACTGCTAGAGCTGTCCTCCCCCAGAGAGCAAGACATTTGCTCTTTCTGGCAGGCTGAATTCCCAGAACTAAGAGATTCATATAACATATTAAGATGCATATCTCATGTACTTAGGGGTTCATGAAAGGTTTAATTCCTTTGGGTAAATATTGCAAAGATTGGTGTGAATGATTTTGGATTACATACTGTCACATTTTTAAATTCTGTACATATTAAGATGCATATCTCATGTACTTGGGGGGTTCATGAAAGGTTTAATTCCTCTGGGTAAACATTGCAAAGATTGGTGTGAATGATGATGTAGTAGGACTCTTGTACATATATCTCATTCCTACTGGTTATCTTTCCCAGGGAAGGGGGGGCTGGGAGATTTTATTCCTATGAGCTTTTATTCAGATTCCTTAGACTGATTTTATACATGTTTGTTATACACTGGCACTGTGTTGCAATCTGTACATATCAGGCTCATGGTCTCAATTTCTTGGGGGTCCTTGACAAGTACTTTTTTTTTGGTTTTATTTGCCACTTGTACTCACAATCGATATTATCATGATTTAAATCATGTTACAACACTGGGAAAATGTCTCAAGCTAAGTTCTATACTACATTTTCTGTGCAACATTTGTCCACATTGAGTTAACTTCACTTTCAACACTCTGTATACTATATATATATAATTTCTGTTTATTTTAATTTTGAGGCTTGTTTTTAACTCGCAATCAAGCCTCATTTAAGCACATATTTGTTATCCACAGGTTGCCTTTCATTAACTGTGTTCTTTAAAATGCAAGAACACTTGCAATTAAAGTTGTAAGCTCATCTAACATGTAATTAGGGAGAATAATATCCTAAGGTTTTGTTATCAGTAGACTGTTTTCTTGAAACATACCTAGACATTTTAAAATTTATGTGAGGTGAACTTTATGCTTGTTGCTATTTCTTGATAACTTTTGACCTTCAGGGGCTTCTCATCTAAAAGCACACTGGTGTTAATTAGCTTATCTGATGTAATCTTCTGTTATGTTTCAAATGAATACATTAAAGTGATTAAACCAATGAGAATTACTTCTGTTTTTTTATGCATTATCTAGGTGTTAATAGTATGGGATTTTCTAAGTAACTGTCATTAAGCTTCTGAAGAAGGAGTTGGTTGGTCCAAAAGCTAGAGCACTTTGTTCTTTTGTTGTAACATCTAGGTTGGTCCAATAAAAGGTATCAAACCATTTGCTTTTGGATCTGTTCTTAAAAAAAAAAAATTTTCAAAAGCAGCAAAAATGACACCCTGAAGAGAGACCACCACATTTAGCTGGCTGATCGGGACCCCCTTAGGTGCAATCTACACCTTAGTGTTTGAGCTATGGCCCAGAAGTGTGCTTTATTTCCTGTTAGGAATCCTTTTTTGTGACCGTGTGATATGAAAAAAGAATCCTTTTCCATATCATGAGTCACAAAAAGGGATCCTTGATTGTGAATTCTGTGCCTTTCCCCTGTGCTGTAATGTATTTCCTTGGTGTCTAGTGGCACCCCCTTACCTCCTTGTTTTTTAAAAATGTAAATTCCTATAATATGACACCAGGATGCCCACACCTGGTGTTGGATGCCCCCCGCAGCCCATTGTTTTATTTACATTAGCCAACATTGGGTGCCCAATCCCCATGTCGGCATTTTGAAGCCCCCCTACCCAGCACTTTGGGACACTGGATAGCCCAACCCCAGTATCCTGAAATAGATTTATTTATGTGTACCTGTAAAAAAGAAAACTGTCCCCGATATATTTTTAAAGCCTGATATAAAGAAAAACGTCCCTCGCTGTCCCCTCCATCCCCCTCCCGACCTCCCAACCCGCCCACTAAGCGTCCACCCCCACCCCCTTACCCTATACTTGCCTCCAGAGGTTGTATGCTTTCATCCTCTGAGGGCCAGGACATGTCTGCACTCTTTAAAGCCAAACTGTGAACTGAGGAATGAAGGTAAGTGCCGTATAATGCATTTCAAAGTCTTTTTGAACTTATGTTGATATCTTTGCCATTGTTTGGAATTTTTGCAGCAGATTTTCAATGTGACCTTTTTGGGACCCTGCCTCATGAACACTACAACTGTCATTTCATTAATCAGGCCCAGAAGGTGATTTTGCAGTCGCTGCACAAAATCACCATTCATGATTGAATAATGAAATTTCACCACCTGTGTTCATGAGGAGGGGTCCAAAAAAGGCCATGTTGAAATTCTGGTGCATAAATTCCATAAAAGGGTCAAGTTATGGGTGTTCATTGAAAGTTTTCTATGCACATCCATAACTTTGGTAATTTTCAATATTTTAACCCTAGATTTTCAACATAGCCTTCTTATTACCCAACCCAACCTCATGTATGTCACAGCTGTCATTTTTCAAATCATGCCCAAAATGTGTTTTTGCACCTGTGGCATGGAATGGCATTGCAGTTGCACAGAATTATGTTTTGGTGGGGATTTGAAAATCTTCTGTACTGGGTACATACCTTGGGGTAATAAGATGGCTATGCTGACAATTTGGTCACACATTTATGGAGGGATGGATGCACAGAGTCCTAAGGGACCCTGTGCTCTCACAGTAAAATAAGAAAAATCATGGAGCATGGGTGCGTGGGGCACAAAGGACCCTTCACTCCCACAGGCAAATAAGGATACACGTAAGCTATCTGAAAAAGTCAGGAAATTCATTGCAAAAAACTTTGTTAATGCATCAGTTAGGGTTGTTAGTAAAGCAACAAAAGTAGGGAAATATGATGTTAGGGCTTCCAACCCTAACACCCCACCCCCCACCCTGCACACACCAACAGGCATCAGGGGTGTGCCTTGGGGTCATCAGCCATAATGATCACCCCATTCCATAAGTAAATAAGCTGAGATGGGTACAGTATAGGAGAATGGGGTGAGCATTAATGATGACAACCCCAAGGCACACTCCCAATGCCTGTTGGTGTATGCAGGGTAGGGGGTGGGGCATTAGGGTTGGAAACCCTAACATCTTATTTCTGTACCTTTGTCGATTTACTAACAACCCAAACTGATACAGTAACAATGTTTTTTGCAATGAATATTACATAAACAATAGTCTAACTCATAATTGGCCATTTATTATCACTTGTGAGTGGGCAGAACTTTCATAACTCACTCGTGGCATAGTTTGTGTTCGCGCATTCCATATCCCCTCTATGTATATGGACAGAGAGAGAGAGAGAGAGAGAGAGAGAGTGTGTGTGTGTGTGTGTGTGAGAGAGGGAGGATCATGAGAAGAAAGAATGCACCTATTTACTTTTTTGAAATTAAAAGGAGTTTTACTTTTTAGGGTTTTGTTGAAGTTTATCACTGAGTAAAGCTGGCAGCCATATTTCGATGACAATCAGGGATGAGCGAAGTGAGTCATAAATTCTGCATGTGGTTAGCCCAGTTTTCTAAATTCCACTGGTACATTTTTTTTTTTACTGGACAGTAGGCTGAGATAAATGTATTAGGTACTGGCCTGTCTTGACCAATCAGCAGCTAGAATTTTCATAAGTCATTTTATAAATCTATACACCACAGTAATTAAATCCATATACCATAGCAAAAAAAAAATTAAACTGACTATTAATAGAAATATAAAATCTGTTGGCAGAAAAGGACTGCTTGGCCCTCTTAGTCTGTCTGATGGTCCCTGCCTAGTCTGCCTCCACAGACTCTAACTGGTCTATGGTGACCCTCCCTCCTCCCTGCCTATTCACTAATATTCCCTTATGTCTAACCCAAGCATACTTAAAGTCCTCTGATGTTTTCACCTCCACCACTTCCACTGGCAGTCTATTCCAGGCATCTACCATTCTTTCAGTGTTGTAGTGCTTCCTCATATCCCTCTGTAACCCCCCCCCACTCAGCTTCATTGAATGCCCTTTGGTTCTGGTGCTCTTCCTCATCTAAAAGAGACTTCCCTCCTGCACCCTGTTCATCCCTGTGAGGTGCTTGCAGGTGTCTATCATGTCCCCTCTTTCTCTTCTCTCTTCCAGGGTGTACATGTTGAGATCCTTCAGTCTCTCCTCATAGGGCTTTTGGTGCAACCTCTTCACTATTTTAATTGCCATCATCTGGACTGCCTTGCCCTTCTGTCCTTTCTGAATTGTATCCTCCAGATCTGGACACAATGCTTCAGGTTGTGTCTCACCAGTGAGCTATACAGTGGCAACAGCGCCTCCCTCTTCCTGCCAGAGATGCATATCCCTATGCATTGCAGCATCACACTGGCCCTTCCTACTGCTTTATTATACTGTCCTACCACTATGAGGTCATCAGATATGATATTCCCAAGGTCTCTTTCCTGCTTAGTAATTGACAGTACCTCTCCCCATCCTATAGTCAGTGCTTGGGTTCCTATGCCCTGGGTGCATAAATTCAAACATTTTAGCATTGAACCCCAACTGCCATGTTTTTGATCACTCCTCAAGTTCCTAAGATCCCCACACATTATTTCTACCCCATCTTGATTGTCCACCTTCTTACAGATCTTGGAATATTCTGCAAAAATGCATACCTTTCCTTCCAGTTCACCTGCAATGCCACTTTTGAAGACACTGAAGAGGATTGGTCCCAGTACTGAGCACTCCACTGGCCACTCTCCCATCTTTAAAATGAGTTCTGTTAACCACCACCCTCTTCCCTTATCTGTTAACCAGTTTCAAAACCAATTTGCCACTTCAGATCCCTCCGCTAGACTGCTCAATTTCTTAATCGGTCTCCTGTGTGGCATAGAGTTGAAGGCCTTACTAAGGTTCAGATAGGCCATGTTCACTGTCCTCCCCATATCTATTTGATAACTCAGTCAAAGAAATCGATCAGGTTCGTCTGGCATCACCTCCCACCCCCCGTGAATCCATGCTGCCTTTGGTCTTGCAGCCCATTTGATTCAATATACTGTACCAATCTTTCCTTTAACAGTGTTTCCATTCATTTCCACATCACTGAGGTGAGGGTCACCAGCCTATAGTTGCTAGCTTCTTCCCTGCTACCACTTATTCATGATTAGAAAACGTAGTTTCATTGATAAGACATTTGATTTATTGTTTAAACTAGCCTATTTTTCCAAGTTTTGTTATTCTGTAATTTATTTTTTTGTTGTTAATATTTGCTTCTTGTTATTTATGCTGTATTGTATATTAATTACTCAATAATAAAATATATGGAAAAAAAGTAACAAATAATTTAACAGCAGATAAGAACTACTTGGCCCATCCAATCTGTCCATTTTTCCCTATCTACAGTATCACCACAGACACTACTTGATCTCTGTCTCTTTCTCCCTCCCCCTTCTTTTCCACTAAGATTCCCTTATGCCTATCACATTCATTCTTGAACCCCCTCACCCACTGTGTTCACTCCACCACCTCTGCTGGAAAGCTGTTGCAGGAATCCACCATTCTTTCTGTGAAAAGTCTGCTCTCCTCCAGTTCTCTAGAACTCTGTCCAATTCCAGAGAGATGTTGGATAAGGCTATCAGTGGGGCAACTAGCACCTCTCTAAGTTCTTTTGGTACCCTTGGATGTATCCCATCCATTCCTATAGTCTTGTCTACTCTCACAGATGCAAGTCCCTTCAGGACTCTTTCCTCTGAAAATGGATTTGAGTCTGTCTCCCCCTTGTTCCTGCTGCTCCCTGGTGGTCTGTCCCCTTCTCCCTCTGCTGTGAAGACTGAGGAGAAGTACCTGTTCAGAATGTCTGCTTTTTCTTGATCCCCTTCTGTGTGGTCTCCCTCTGCCACCCTCCTTATCCTCACCATCCCTCCCCATGATTTCCTCTTCTCACTTATGACCTAAAGACAGCCTTATCCCAATTTACCACCCCTGTGGCTATCCTTCCCTCTGCACTTTTGCCCTTCTCACTGCCTTATCCATTCACTCTGTTTTACCTGGTACACCTCCATGTCTTCCTTTCTCTGCATTTCCTTATACCTTCTGAATGCAAGCTTTTTTCCTTCAACACCATGACCACTTCCCTAGAGTACCATAACAGTCTCTTTCCTTTTGCTTTTACTCACTTCTTCATGCAGAGGCTAGTTGCTTTAATTATGCCCGCTCTGATTTTCCCCACTGTTCCTCTACCCCTTCCTTTCAATCCCCCCTACTTGGCAGTTTCTGAGTAAGTATCCAATTTCTTTAAAGTCCACCTTCCTAAAGTCCAAGACTCTCATCCTTATGTGATTTGCCTCTGCTCCCATCTTCATGTTAAACCACACTGTACGGTTATCACTGGTACCCATGGGACTGCCCACTGTGACTTCTGCAATGCCGCCCATGTTTGTAAGCACCAGGTCCAGCACTGCCCTGTCCCTACTGGGTTTGTTGACTAGCTGCCTGAGAAAAGCCCCTTGTTGGGAGTCAAGCATGACCCAGCTTCTTACCATAATTGCAGCTGGAAGGCTCCAGTCCACATCTGGCAGATTGGAATCCCTAGCTAACAGCACATCCCCCGTTATTTGCCATCCTGATTATGTTTTCCACAAGTGCCTTATCCAACTTTTCTCCCTGTGCTGGAGGTCTGTATACAATCCCTGTGTGGATAGCGGTCACATCTCCTGTGTCCATGATGACCCGATGCATCTCCAGCCCTTGCTTTCCTTCTGGGTGCCCCTGTATTTCTGTAGCCTTTATTCCCTCCCTCACATGGAAGCAGTATAGTGCAGTGGTTTAAGACTCTGGGCCGGAGACCTGGGTTTGGATCCCACAGCCCCCACTTGCATACTATGTGACCCTAAGCAAGTCACTTAACTTCCTTCTGCTCCCGGGTTGCACCTGTAAAAAAGCTTTCAGCTTAGTGTGTCTCTCCTGGTTAAAACAAAAACAAACAAACAAAAAAACACATATAGTACAAGCCCTCCTCACCTCATCCCTTCCCTGTCTTTCCTGAACAGAGAGTAGCCTGGTATGACCACATACCAGTCATGATTGTCAGTGCATCATGACTCCATTATGGCCACCAAATCCAGACTAGCCTCCTCCATCATGCCCCTCAGGTTTGTAATTTTGTTTCCCAGGCTCCTAGCATCAGCACACATGGCTTTCTGTACCTTACTCCCTCCCTGCCTCCCTCCTTTCTCTCCCCCCTGCCTGTGCTGCTCCATGAAGGTCCCCCGACCCCCATTTACCTTGTTATCCTGTCTGTTTCCTACCTCTTTTACTCCTCTCTTCTTGCAAACTTGATTATATATCCCTTGCCATTTGCCTTTTCCCCGGCCCGTTCTCCTTGTGCCCCTTCAAATCAAATCTGGTAGCACCTAATTAACAACTCATTAAGAAATTGACCATTCAGTTAATTGATTTTAACTATTTATGCATATCATACTTAAACTAAAGAAGTTTCTGCACTGCAAACTTTGCCTTAACTATCTTTATGCATTATATAAAACAAAGACTAGGAATGTGCTGTGTACGCATGAAATGATGCCATCTCAGGGAGCTAATGAGGTCATAATGCAACTTAGCATTCAGCCTTATGGTTTACAATTTCATTAGCCCCCAATGACATTATTTCTTTGCATTTATTCTTCACTGTCCATCCTACTATCTATCTATCTCTCTATCTATCTATCTATCTATCTATCTATCTATCTATCTATCTATCTATCTGTCTATCTATCCATAGAATACTGGAGGTTACTTGTGCACCAGAACCTCTTCACTCAGCAGCAGTTGAGTCAATAAACAGTTCAGGGTTACTTTAAAACATGGTGGATGAGCACCCACCTTGCAGGTGATACATTTGGGGGTCTCTCAGTCTCAACAAGTTAACATATAAAAAGTTCAGAAGTTCTGAGACAGTAAAGCATATGTCTCAAGAGAAATTAGTTTCCATCATGGAGAGCAAAACCTAGAGTATTCACAGATACTTCGATAACCCAACAGGTCTTTCATTGGAAACAGTGCCACAGGTGCCAGTGCCATGTTGGGGATCTGACAGGAGTCCAGAAAGAAAAGAAACAGCGTACTAACCACACTACACACTGATCAGGCCACTCAGAGAAGTTTTCCAAAGTGTATATTCTACCACAACAAGCTCATGCAGTATTAAAAACCAGGAGCATCGGGGCTAAGAATGCCATCTCAGTGTTTCTCATGTAGACCACATATATTATCAAAAGACCCTAGCACGCTCCCTACTGGAAGCCTTTTTATAGTTTGTACTCTTAAAGAGGTACGGCAGGAGTTTAAAAACATGGCACAGGGCTTACACTAAGCCCTGCATCATGACACTTAGGTTATGGCAGTGCACAACCCCTTTGCAGCAACTGTGCCCACTTTTACAATCTAGGGCATAGTTGTAACGGTTTTCACATATTATGGCTGCTTATGCCAAATATCTGGTGCAAGTGCTGTAAAAAGAGCCCTCAAGATTTCTGCAAGGTAGACCTGAAAAAGTAGGTCTAACTAGCGGCAATTGCTGCACAGGATAGAACTCCAGTTAGATCACCACAAGACCCATGCAAAGTATCATCGGTGCACCCAGGGCTTGTGGCAATCTAAGCCTTTGGAAATCCTGCCCACAGGCTATTCAGTAGCAAAGTGCAAACATGTTGTGCAAAATGTGCAAAAAGTGCTTAAAAACAATATGATTTTACAGGAGTGTCTGTATAGCAGAAAAGTACCAAAATCATGGGAAGGATTTACAGTTCACCTACAGTGCACTCCAGAAGTGCATTGTCCACACTTATGTCCACTTCTGCAAAACCAACTCACTCCTGCTAACTGCCACACTTCCTCTCAGTACTTCCACACTCATAGGCCCACTCTCTTTTAGGAAATTGGTAACCCTTCCCACTTGACACCCATCCTCTTATCAAAGGACACAAAGTCAAGGGACTGTTTTAATTTGTAAAAAGAAACATGAGAATCTACAGAAGCAGATCCAAGGGACTAGTTTAGGTAACTACAAGGATTATGAGGTTCCATTGGCACCCAAAAGCCTCCAGGGGTAATACACTCCCCCTTAAATCTTTGTTATCCTCTGGAAAAGCCTTGGACCATGAGCTAGCACTCCCTGGAGTACCTACAGGAAAGGGTAGCTTATCCTCCCCTACCTACGACCAACATGAGCTGGCATACCCTAGAGCAACTGCATCTTGTGTTCATGTGTGAACAACATTGACTAGATACATGATCTTTCACAAAAATATGTGCACAAGGATACTGGAATGACATGCACTGTACTCCTCCTGGATTGTTGTTGAATCCAACTATGCTTTTAATGCTGGGTGATATTTGGCAATTGCACCCTGGAATAGTGGTGCCAACCTTCTCACCACCATGCAGTGACCAGTGTTCATGGATCCTCTAGAAAGACACTCACCACTCTGCATGAGGGAGGTTAGCAGGATCAAATGGAAAAGGAAACCTCTATGCTTTTTAAAGGAGGTGGGGTTGCCATGAGGGAGAAGAGGGTATCCTTCAAAAAGTATAAAGGGAAGTCAGATAGATAAAGGCAGGAAGGTTTGCCATCAGAAACTGAAGGAGGCAGGAATGGTAATGAGTAGACCTAAAGCACAGATGGAGGAAAGGATCTCAGATGAGTGAGGGAGGGGGCAAGGCATTCTTTAGATATATCAATGATAAAGGGAAAACAAATGGAGGCAGTGTGACTAAGGAGGGAGTCAGACTTGGTAGAGGGAGACAGGGAAAAGGCAGGAATACCAAACAAATACTTTTGTTCAGAATTCACAGTGGAGGTGGGCATTATCAGGGAGAACATACACAGGTAAGGGGGAGGTATGTAGGGAGATGGACACTGCATTATTTTCAGAAGAGAGGATTTTGAAAGGGCTAAGGGTACTAAGGGTTAACAAGGTCATGGGCCTGACAGATTGCATCTAAGGGCACTAAGGGAACTAGTAAGGGAGGTCCTGTTTGTCACACTCATGACATTTTTCAATAGCTCTCTGGATTAGGAATGATCCCAGAGAACTGGAGAAAGGTGGCTGTTGTCCCTGACACATGAATGGCGTCAGGGAAGAGCCAGGGAATAACAGGTAAAGTTAATATTGAACTTTTATCTGTTAAAATCTGGCCTCAAAATGCTTCTAAAATTATGTTGAGAGCCATGTATCATCCCCCTTCAACAAACAGGGAGCAGGATGTAGATATTCTAAATTAACATGGACCATATTGATTCAGCTGATAATCTTATCATAACATGTGACTTTAATCTCCCAGATATAGATTGGATAAACCAGACATCATCTAGTCTAAATGAAAGGAATTATTTAGAAAGCTTCAATCAACTGGGCCTGGACCAACTAGTTTTAGAAAATACGAGATCTAATAATATTTTGGATCTCGTTCTTTCAAATATGGGACCTAGATTAAATGTCACTGAGGTTGGACCTCCAATCTCAAACAGTGACCATAACACCGTTTTTTTCCAATTAAATAAATTAGCTACTCAACAGGGTAGTAATATAAAAATTCCCAATTTTAAAAAAGCAGATTTTCATAAAATTAGACAGCCATTACTTTCGTGGGATTGGAAATCAGATTTCGCTGGGTTAATGTTAGACGAAATGTGGTATATCTTAGTGGATAAAATAAAAGACACTGCAGATGCAAATATACCATATACAAGAAAAAATTATAAATGGGGTGCTTCCCCAAAATGGATAACTTGTAAAATTAAAAGACAGATAAATGTAAAACATAAATTGTACAGATTAGCAAAACTTGATCTAAACCTAATGCCAAAGTACAAAGAACAGGTTAAATATGTAAAGAAATTAATAAAGGATGCCAAATTAAATTTTGAAATTAAATTAGCAACTAGAAGTAAAAATAACTACAAAGCATTCTATGCATGTATTAATAACAAAAAAGGGAATAGACAAACAGTAGGCCTCTTTAAGGATGACAGTGGCAACTTATTAAACGATAAGGAAATGGCTGAGGTTCAAAATCAATATTTTGCTACTGTGTTCAACTCCAAAGATACTGTAACAACTAACATTAAATATAATACAAATAATGAAAAACTGATTAACATTGATATAGAAGATGTGCTGGATAGATTGAAGAGAGTTAAGACTAACAAATCCCCTGGGCCAGACAATATACATCCTAGATTGATTTATGAAATAGCAGAGGTAATAGCTTACCCATTAGCTTTCATTTTTTAAGAGTCATTGGATAGAGGAGAGGTAGTTAGTAAATGGAGGGAAGCTCATGTTGTCCCCATTTTTAAAAAGGGAAAGAAGGATTCCCCTGGTAACTATAGACCACTTAGTTTAACATCTACACTTGGGAAAATTTTGGAAAGTATAATAAAAGATCATATCCAAAACCACATAACTATAAATGATCTTGTTGATCGTAGTCAACATGGGTTTACAAAGTCACGATCATGTCAAACCAACTTGTTGAGTTTTTATGAAAAAGTTAGCAATGTTTTGGATCAGGGTAGATCAGTGGATGTTTTCCAGTTAGATTATTCCAAAGCTTTTGACAAATTACCGCATGATGAACTAATTAAATCCCTTCTTGTACTAAATATAAATGGGATCCTTGTAAATTGGATATCAGAATGGTTGGAGCTTAAGAGGCAGAGAGTGGTGATTAATGGGCAGTTATCTGATTGGCTTCCTGTGACAAGTGGGGTCCCTCAGGTCTCAGTGTTGGACCCTTGCCTGTTCAACATATATATATAATCGTTACAATATAATAAGGGAAATGTATGGATAACCAAGTTTGCCGATGACTGTAGAGTGGGAGCAGTAATAGATTCACCTTCAGATTATATTGGACTTCAGGATGCGCTCAAATATATTGAGAAGTGGACATTAGATCATAAACTTATGCTAAATGAGGATAAATGTATTGTCCTGCACATGGGCAAGAAAAATTTGGAATTTAATTACACTATCAATAACAAACAATTAAAATGTGTGACACAGGAAAGGGACTTGGGTGTTATTATACAAAATGATCTTTCATTTACTGCTCATTGAGATCAAACTATAAAAAATGCTAATAGGGCTCTTAACTGTATATTGAGACATACAGTAAGTAGAAGCAAAGAGGTTGTGATCCCACTGTATGGATCATTGGTTAGAGCTCACTTGGAGTATTGTTCCCAGGTTTGGGCCCTTTACACTAAGGGTGAGATAGCGAGAGTGGAGAGAGTGCAACGTAGGGCTACCTGATCAGTATTGGGACTTAAAAATATGACATATGAGGATAGGTTGGTTAGTCTGGATCTGTATTCTTTGGCTTATAGAAGATGGAGGGGTGATATGATCTGAGTTTATAGATCATTTCAAGATATCGCTCTCAGAGAAGATTTGGGGCTTGAATTATTTGTTAGAAATTATTATACTAGATCTCATTGTAGACAAATTAAACAACAAAAGTGGAAATCTCAAAAAAGGAAACAGTGGTTCAGTCAGAGGGTGTTTTAAAGTGGAACTCTCTTCCCCATGACATATTTCATAGTCCAACTTTGGATACTTTTAAAGTAAGATTGGATGATTACAGTAGAACCAAGTTTTTAGTCAATTAATTTGTTCACTTGATGATAAAATAAATTTTTGCAAGCAGTCAAGGACGAAAGTCTATATATGCTTTGTGACTACTATGAAACTATGAACTAGGCCAGTAAGGTTATCCTCTGTAATGTGGAAATTGATGGAGATCCTGTTGAAAGAGAGATGAATAGAATTCCTGGAATCTAATACATTATGTAAGTAATAAGCTATGACAGGGTGTGCATGATAGGATTTTAATGCATGCCTCAGGGTTGTAGTAAGGCATGAGCCTGAAGGACACGTGTCCTTGTGCCCCTGGGAAGTGCATTAAAATCCTATAATGCACAACCCCTGGAGGAGCTTGTCAGACTTATAAAATGGCTCTTAGTAGGTTTTTGTAGAGGAAGATGAGATTCAGCACCTGACTGCGCATTTATAGAGATTTAATGCATGGTCAGGTGACGTCTGTCGGCCAAGGAAATTTCTAGATTTTTTCTGCCATTTTATAAAGGACAGTAAGCAAAATAAATTAATACAGGGGAAGTCATGCCAGATAAATCTAACATAATTTTTTGACTAGGTTAGAAGGGAGGTGGGCAGGGGGCGAGCTGTTGATGTGGCCTATTTGAACTTCATTAAGGCTTTTGACACAGTGCCTCATGGAAGGTTACTACAAAATTTAAGATGTCTAGGGGTGGGGGAAAAAATAACCCAATAGGTCAGAAATTGGCTAAAAAACAGAATCCAGAAGATAGTACTAAATGAGGAATTCTCTGGCTGATAAGGGTCACTAATAGAGTACCACAGGGGTCAGTTCTGGGCCCTGTATTCATCATAGAAACATAGAAACATAGAATTTGACAGCAGATAAGGACTGCTTGGCCCACCCAGTCTGCCCATTTCCCTACCTACTGGATAAGCTGCAGATCCTAGTTAACCAGCAGCCTACTTCTTCCTACCCCCACCTCCTAGAATTGCCTTATGACTGTCCCATGCATGCTTGAATTCTACCACTGATTTTGACTCCACAACCTCCTCCAGAAGGCTGTTCCATGCATCCACAACCCTCTCTGTGAAAAAATACTTCCTTAAATTACCTCTGAGCCACCCCTCTATCTTCAAATTGTGCCCTGTTGTTCTTGCACACCTCTTTTTTTGAAAGATGCTACCCTCTTGGACTGTGTTGATTCCCTTGAGGTACTTGAACGTTTCTATTATGTCCCCCCTCTCCCTCCTTTCCTCAAGGCTATACATATTAAGCTCCTTTCATCTCTCTTCATATGTCTTCCGGTGCAGACCCTGCACCATTTTAGTTGCCCTCCTCTGGACAGCTTCCATCCTGTCTATGCCTTTGCAGAGATTGGGTCTCCAGAACTGCACACTGTACTCCAGATGGGGTCTCACCAGCTGTCTGTACAGAGGGATAATAACTTCCTGTTTTCTACTGGTGATGCCTCTCCCTATGCATCCCAGTATCTCCCCAGCCCTCCTTGCTGCCCTCTCACATTGCTTGCCCACCTTTAGGTCATCTGATATGACTACCTCCAGGTCCCTTTCCATTTTTGTTGTTGTTAGTATTTCACCCCCCATTGTGTACTCTTCCCCTGGGTTTTTGTTTCCCAGGTGCATTACCTTGCACTTCTTAGCATTGAATCTAAGCTGCCATACATTTGACCATTCCTCTAACTTGCAAGTCCCTTCTCATCCTTTCCACCCCACCCTGTGCATCAACTCTGTTGCAGATCTTTGTGTCATCTGCAAAGAGACATACTTTTCCTTCCAGTCCTTCTGCAATGTCACTTATAAAGACATTGAAGAGGACCAGTCCTAATACTGAACCCTGCAGTACCCCACTAGTAACCCTCCTTTCTTCTGAGTGGACTCCATTTACCATTACTCTCTGTGTCCTATTCTCTAGCCAATTCTTTACCCAGGCTGTCATCTTGGGACCCACTCCCAGGCTGGCTAACTTGTATATTAATCTTTTGTGTGGGACTGTGTCAAATGCCTTGCTAAAGTCTAGGTAGGCCATGTCCACAGCCCCTCCCTGATCTACTACTTTGGTCACCCAGTCAAAGAAATCTATCAGATTCATCTGGCATGACCTTCCCGCTGTGAATCCATGCTGCCTAGGGTCCTGTGTATCAGTATATTCATAGGGGGCATAAGGATTGGGCTACGAAGAAAAGTCTATTTGCAGAAGGCACCAAGCTCTTCAATAGAGTGGACACAATGGAGGGAGTGGAGGCCCATGAAGAGGGACATAGAAAGGCTAGAAGAGTGGTACAGAATTTGGCATCTGGGATTTAATGCCAAAAAGTGCAAAGTCATGCACATCAGACACAACCTCCCCCCAGAACCAATTACAGGATGGGAGGGGAGGTCATGGCATGTACCTTGGAGGGAAGGATCTTCGGGGATATCATCACCGATGACCTGAAAGTGGTGGCTCAGTGTACAAGGGTAGTGGGGAGAACAAATTGGATGATGGGTTGCATAGGGAGGGGGATAGTATGCAGAAGGAGAGAGGTTATACTCACCCTGTAAAAATCATTGTTTCACCCCCATCTTGAGTACTGTGTGTTGTTCTGGAGCCTTGACCTTGGAAAGGACATTGACAAGGTGGAGGATGTGCAGAGTACAGCACCCCAGATGACACAAGGGCAGCAAGGGAAGCCCAATGAGGAAAGGCTGAATGCCCTCAACATGTACCCCTTAGAGAACAGGAGAGTGTGGGGGGGCATGATTGATACCACAAGGGGATAAACAGGGTGGAGTGTGGGGAGCTAGAGGGAACACAATGGAGTTAATAAGGGGAAGATTCAAGAGGGAGATAAGGACGTATTTCTCCATGTAAAGGGTGGTGGATAGATGGAACAGGTTGCCTAGGGAGGTGATGGGGCAGAGACAGTGACAGGATTCAAGCATGCCTGGACAGGCACATGGGCATCATTAAAAGGAAGACTCTCCCATAGAGCTTGGGGGGAGCCGGGGGCCACATAGGTTCCTTTGCCACCACATCGGGTAGGTAGAGTTAGGGTAGACTGGATGGGTCTTGTGGTCCTATTCTACTGACAAAAATCTATGTTTATTACCAGACCTGTGTATGGTGGCCTGTACGTATGTAAGAAAAGCAGAAAAGGCAATGAGCTACACAGTTAAGGATTAGCCTGTTTGTACAACTTATGTTGCATAAATGGGTTACTGGTTAGATGAGAAACATAGATCTGTAACAAAAGAAACAACTTCTTAAATGCTGATATTAATATTACGAACATAAGATTGCTTATTCATACTACTTGACCACATTTTAAGCACGTTTACACATAATAAAAAACTGGAGAGGAGAATCCCTATCAGCAGTCCATTTAAAGGTGAAATTTGCCCAAATGTTGAAGGAAATCCTTAATATAGAAACATATATTTTTTTTAGGAGTTTTACTTTTTTTTTTCATAACAAAACTCTAAATGTGGAGGTCTTTGCATAGCGTCTTTTTGCTGGTACAACATAAAACAGTCTTACCAGTTCAGTGTTACAGCGAACCTTACTCTGGGTGTTGATGGATTCTTCTTCTGTGAAGCTGGATGCCAGGATGTGCTAGCAATTTGAAAGACAGTTACAGGTGATGTGACATTAGGGGCAGTCTCTGTTTTTGCTGGAGTGGGCCACAGAGATTCTGGTATGAGCAATGTGTGAAAATAGAAAGCTCTGTCTAGCAACATAATCTCAAGTGCAGTCACCAAATATGACACTGGCAGACTGAAAGATAGCTTGACTACTGGAACGTTGACTGTACTCTGAGTGCTGGAGGTCTTCAGATGAACTGCGTGAATCTCAGAAGTCACTGGGAAATCCTCAGGCCTTTTAGTCAGGGTTGGGCAGTGAGCTGACACCAGAGTGAAACTTTGAGCAAGGGGTGGTGTCATCCAAGACCAGGAGGTCTTGCAGAGAATACTTAAAATCTCTGAATGCAGCTTCTTGGCAAATTGGTATGGTTAACACAGATATTTGATTATCATGTCTTCCATCCAATGCCAATAAACCTTGCACTGCTGAGCTGACTCCCAGCCAAAGCGTTCAACAGGTGACTTGTTAACAGACTTGCTCATGTTGCCTCAATTCCACCTCCACGCTCAGTGTCATTCACTTTAGTGGAAGGTTACAATTTTTGGCAGTTCATCCCAGTCTCTTTGGCCCAGCCAACCACTTGATGCCATGCTAATTAGGCAAGTGGGAAGTCATCCCCACCTTAAACAGTCTACATGCACATTTTCCTCTGTAAAACAATTTGGGATCCAGTTCAAAGTGCCAAAGAGCATTATCTTCATGGTTTGAGACCACAAACCAGAATATCACTGAAAGTCCTTGGGGTTTTCCACTCTGGGAATCATGCACTGGGACCCTGTTTCGGAGCCACTTGCTTAGCCATCCCCTGAGAAATTAGATACCACAGGCCTGCTGGTGCAACGGGGGGGCAGTCAGGGTTATTAAATTCATTCAATTGGGAACCACGATCACATAAACCTAAGGAGGGTACACTTAGTAGCAATGCAGAAAATCCATGACCTGAATATGCATGCACAACAACTGGCAGGTCAAGCAGCAGGCTTTATTTCTTTTATTTCTACTCAGCTAGTGGGAAAGGGTCCTGCATCCATGGCTGGCAGTGCTAGTATCAAAGGCAAACAGTCAAAGAAAAGAAGATGATACCACCCTCACCCCATAATGTATCACAGCCCTTCCAAAATAAGGACAGTCAGCCAACAGGTTAGTGTCCACACGTCCCTTATTTAGCTGCTTTTGAGGTGCTATTTCTTTGTGCTTCAAAAGCACCAAAATGAAGGATGTGTTGAGGCATGCAGTGGGAGCAGCACCTCTCCTTTCCCAAGGAAGGAAAGCAGCCCCTGAGATGCTGCCTCCCCTGGCCAGCGCCCAATGGCCCACACTTGTTCTCAAACATGGATCACTGATGTAACAAGCAGTGGCACTGCTGCTGTGGTACTAGACTGGTATAGGCTTTCTTTTAAATACAGTACTGTACACACGTTCCCCATGACTCCATCATTGATGGGCATAGGCAACTGGAGATGTGAGTAGAGCAGGTAACAGGCTCACTGTATTTAACAGTAGAAACATCCAACATGATTACCCATTTAGTTGTTTTCACACTTTGCTGTAAAGAAACACACAGTGGGAAGATCCATGGAATACTGAAGACTATTGGTGCACCAGAACCTCTCCATACAGCAGCAACATGGACCAATACACAGTTCAGTATTGTTTAAAAATGTGGTGGATGAGCATGCCCCTTGCAGATTCTTTTGGAGGTCCAACTTGAAGAAGTTAACACTTAAAGTTCAGAGATTTATAGACAGTAATGCATCTATCTCAAGCGGATCATAGTCTTCATAATGTAGAGCAAAACCTAAGGTACTCACTACTCCTTTGATGACCCAACAGGCTTTCCCCTGGATACAGCAACACAATTGCCACTGCCATGTTGGTAATCACATGGGAGAGTTTGTTTAGCAGAAAAAAGGTACTGACATCAAGGGAACAATTTACAGCTCATCTGCAGTGAACCCCCAATGAGCATCTGCCACTCTTCTTTCCACTGCCTCCAAGACCAACTTACTCCTCCTAAGCCCAGCTCACTCACTCTACCTCCCACATTTCCCACATTCATACATGTTGTCCTTTTTAGGGACTGGAAACCCCTTCCACTTTACACCCCTACAGCTATCAGAGGACACAGAGTCAAGGAGCTATTATGATTTGAATAAGGAATAGAAGAATCTACAGCAGCAGATCCATTAGACAGGTTTTGGTAGCCCCAAGGATTATGGGGCACCATTTGCCCTCAGAAGCACCCATGGGGTTTCATATGTAAAGCTACATGTACTCAAGTTGGATTTAAAATGTATTAAATTACTTATATCTTTTTCTAGTTCAGATTTCAAAAAAATCTTTATTCTTTTAATTGATTATTTCAGTCCTTACCGATGTGATTCATATAACTATTAATTGTAGTTTTATTGTACTGATTACTTAAGAGAATATTATCCTCTTAATCTTGGGGGGAAGGGGATGTTAAGGATGTAAAGCAAACAATTTCACAATTTTTCAGAGTAAAATTTTTCAAAATTATTTTCTCTCCTAATTTACTGTACTTCTGCCCCTCCTCCAATGATCAGATCACTACAGCTGTTTCCTTCCTCTGCTAGGGGGTCAGGGAGCAGCTGTCACTGTGGTTTACACCAGTGCTGTTCCTTGTTCAACTGGCAGAGGAGTACGTGAACACCAAGTAGCCCACACACACGTTCTCTCTCTGATAACTGATCACCTCACCTCCGTAATATGTCTGGCTGTCAGTCGACGGCAGTGTAGGATTGTGGGGCTTGCCTGTGTGAACCCCATTCTCAGAGGTGTCAGCGTGATCTTTTCTTCTTCTTGGTTTTTTTATGTCTCTACATGCCAGATGTGTACACTCAAAAGCCTAAAACCCAGTGCAAAGCATCATGGGTATGAAAAGCCTTGTGCAGGGCAGGCCAAAAAGGCTTCGCCAGATACAGGCTTTCGCATCTGATCCAGTGCAGGCTGAGAATGACAAACTACTGACACATGCTTTGTCCTGTTAGGGCTCCTCAGTGCAGTTGCAGTCTAAGCCAAGTACCAAGTCTGAGCCAGAGGAAATTGGACATTTAGTACACTGGAGGTAACATACCAGACAGCCTGTAACAGCCACACCACATACCCCTTTTCAAAAACAAAAATAAGGCATATACACCACGCAAGTTAGAAGGCAAACTTTATTTATTAAAAATCTGCAGCACTCCAGACACCACTACATATCACCAAATGGCTTCATCAGTGGGTGGTCCACAACCCCCTCCAGTTAAGGCCTGATTATATGTTAAGGCTGAGCCATGTGGCTCAAGGTAAGGGGAGCCACTTTTGTTATTGACAAGGCTTGTCTGGCTAAAAATGGTCCAGACTGGCCCAATAAGTTTGCAACCAGACTGTGACCCACATGGTTGGCTACTCTTGGCTGTTGGATGTAACAGATGGCAGTTCACAAGCACAGCAGTTCATGAGCATAGAGGAGAAACTGGGGCAGCTTAGGTGGGATGTTGGAGACTATATATAATAACTGGTGACCCATGATATCAACCCATTTTTGAGACTTGTAAAAAGTCATATCAACCTGCGAGTTGATATGGCTTTTGCTGTCTCATGCCAGGTAAACAATGTGGAAGTCTAGTAATGCTGGTGGATACTGGGTTGAAATAGGAACTGTAACTGTGTAATCCATGTCTCTCAACAGTCTGCCAGACAAATCAAGGACATGGCTTAATAAAAATCCAATGACCACAAGCAAGAATAATTGGGGATATTAACTCAGGAACCTGTAGCTATAAGTGTTTTTGTGCAAAACATGCTTTCTGAAGGAGAAATTGACTTATGGCTTTAATGTCTGGGAATGAGTTGAGGCTTCCAGTCCTCACTCTTCAGTGACAAAAACACACATTTCATGAATGAGGGTGGGAGGAAATCTTTATTGCAAATAAAATAATTACTTGATGTTTGTCTTAGCATTACAATGTTTTTGCTGCTGAGGAGGATGGGCACAAGTTGCCTAGCATTCCAGCACCTTCTGGTAGCAGACCCAGGAGCAGAATTGGCATCGGCAGCGACTGCTCCCCCCCCCCCTCGCTTGGGGAAGAGTGCAGTCATGGAGGCTCAAAATCTTGGGGAATATGGAGAACTACAGTTGAAGAAAATAGCCAAAATGATAATATAGACAACAAATGCAGTAGAAGCTGCTTAATTGGGGTGCCCTGGTGGCGGGCTTTTCTTCCCGATTAAGCAGCCATTCCCTTTAACAGAAGGGATTTAAAATGCTGATTTCCCCCATTATATCCTTTTTATCAGCTACAGATGTCAACGAGGTTGATTGGAGAGTGTGGCAAGAATTGATTCTCTCTCTCTCTCTGCCCGTGGCACTCTGCAGGCAACTTGTGTGTATGAGACAGAGCGGGAGAGATTTTACAAACATTTGCATAGTAAATTATGTTTTTGCAGTATTATTCTTTTCAAATTCTATTTAAAACGTACAGTATAAGATATAATAAAGTGATGTGTTAAGAAGATGTAATAAAAATGGAAATAAAGGTGAATAAATTATGATGACGGTATGAAGTGGACTGAAATAAATACTGTACGTAGAATGGTTTGTAAATAGAGGAATTTGGATTATATTATGTAAATAAGGAAATTGTGAAGAATTTTAATAAAAAGTGTGCTGACTGAGCAACCAACATAACATCATGTGTGGTCTCACTTCATTGGGGTAGGGCTCTAGAACAATGCAATGCTGTAAGGAAGCAAATGGCACATTGAACAGTGCCAGAGAAATCAACATTCACAGCATAAAGTGCTGGAGACATCAGAAGAAATGACAACTTTGTATAGCAATGGAGAGTAGAAACTAGTACTAATTACAACTACAGTGAGGAAATGTGAGCTCACAGAGCAGCATTTCAGGCAAGGACCAGGGGAGGAATGTAGAAGTGAGGTGGTTCTGCAGACTGAGAATTCTGGTAGTGAATGCTGAATGCCCAGTAACTTTTTCTTAATACATCTCTAAATGGAGTATTACGCAATGCGGCACAACAAGATGGGGGTCATTGTAAATCTCACAAGGACCCACACCCTGGAGTGCTTTATCATTATTATAAAATAAACCACCGTTTAAAAAAAAACCAAAAACGTAAAACAAAGATAAACAAAATCTGGTCAGAGCCACTACGGCTGCTAATACATTAATTTGCTAAAGGTGTTTCATGGCCTTAAAAGGAAAGATGAATTTCCGTAGTCAGCTCCATGTCTAAATTTCATTTTTAGTAAAGGCAGATCATTTATTTGGTTGATCTTGTGTTTCCCATGTGTTTAAAGGTGGTTGACGAGTGTGTGTAATACTATATGTGGAAGGAGAGGGAGTTCTGCATCAAGGCCTTCAAGTAATGGTAGAAGGAATGGTGAAGGGAGGAGAGGTATGTTTACACTGGGGACTGTGGGCCAAGCTAGAAGAATAAGATTCTATGCTGAGGAGATGGCCTGCTTTCATCCAGGAGGCAACCACAGTCCTCAGTGGATGATTCAAATGTTACTTCGATAGACATTTAAAGTAGCCTGGGGGAAGGGATGATGGAAGAAATGGGGGAGGCAGAAAGTGGGCCACTACAAGCTGAGATAGAGAGTAAGGAGATCCCAAGGGGAGAGAGTCCCACCAGGATATAAGTTATTCAGTGAAGCAGGGGGGTTAGCAAAAGAAGAAGGGGGGAAGGAGCAGTCAAAGGAGAAAGGTGTGGAAGGAGGAACAACTGGAAAAAGGAGAAAGCGGCAAGAAGAGAGGCGAAGGCTGTCAAAATGATGCAAGGTCTGCATCAGAAGCCCTATGAAGAGAGAGTGAAATAGTTTAATATGTACACCCTGGAGGAGAGGAGAGGAGGGACAGTGGGGTTGTTATGAGGATGTTATGGAGACCTTTAAATACCTCTTGGGGATTAATAAGGTACACAGGTACAGCTAGCTGCTTACAATGTCCCCTACCACTCACAGGCCGAGAGGCCCCCAGGAGCTATCAAGTTTTAGATGCATTCTGGTGCATTTTGAGACTATTTGAATGCTTTTAAAGCCTTCTTTAACTTTTTACAAACAAATAATATCACTATCAAAATAACTACTTTTTATTTTCTTTAAAACAAATTGTCAAAACTAAAGCAAAAAAAATCCCACTCCAGCCACCCTTCAAACATCCGACTATATACCATTTTTCTTGAGTACAGTCAGCTATCACTGCAGCTGACATTGCACTTGTTACCTGGCAACCTGAACAGAAGACTCTGCCCCCCCCCCCCAACAGTGCACCACACAGTCAGATATACAAGGCAGTGAGAAGGGCACACAAAACACCAACCTGGAGGTGCATGTGTCTGTCACACAGCAGACACGTACACAGACCATCCATGCCAGAGAATGGAACTGATACACAGGACCCACTGGAGGGTCCCTCAAGGCCCAACATTGACACAGGATGCATAGCAGGTCATGAATGCTTTCTCTGCATGTAGACTGAACTGAGACAGTTGGAGGAGGGAGGGTAAGGCTCAGCAGGGACAGCTGCATGAAATACAAGGCATATACAGTGACATCACAGCCCACAGACTTGACATGCAGAAAGAGTCACACAACCTGTGTGAGACCTTGGACAATGGCATGGCCATAATTATCACTGCTCTGCAGCAGGATGAAGTCTCCCATTCATATCCACTACATGGCGGCCAACTCCAAATCCCCATATGTCATACACCGCAACCACAACACCATCAAGCACTCTAGCATAACCCACACATGACAGATAACATGCAGGGGTGCACAGCCAACTGTAACAGATGATGTCCTAATGCCAAGCACATCCTGTGGCATGTACACAGCCCATTCACATGGCAAGGGCAGAGGCAATGCCAGTGGTAGACTCATCCCACCCTAAACACCCACTCAGAAGTCATCCCAGACACCAAAGCCAAAAAAACACACATGATCTAATGCCTCATCCGAATGCAGCTCAGGCTTTAATGCTGAAGAATTGCCATCCACCATCAGATGCATGTGGACTTCACTCCTTGGGTTCCATGCTTGCTCACACTGGGAGGGATGGGAGGCTGGCAGCAAGGGGCAAGCTTGGGGGAAGAGAGATCACTTGAGCTGCTGGACGCAGCCCAGCCTAGCCCCTCATCATCAGATAAGACCATTCAATACAAACAAAATTATTAATACAAACAGCACATTTACCTCACTGCTCCTTTTATGATAAAGCCAAGCTGGTTATTAATTCATATTGTTTTGCTGGCATCGACTGTCTAACTCAGTCAGTCCTGGCCATATCCCGACTCTTGACTTGTGAGGATTAATCCCTCATGGGCTCATATGTCATGACTAGTCGGCTGCTCCCCACTCACACTCCGCATAGTACCAACCACACCTCCAGTCACACAGGTACAACTAGCTGCTTGCTGGGTTAGAGAATTTCTGCAGGACATTCCCCAGATTCCAGATGTATCTTTCACATGAACAAAAAGTACCAACTTCAAGACGAGAACAAAGTTATCACTGCCAGGTTATTAAGTTACTAATCCTTCATGGAGAAGACACTTAAACATGCACTATTGCTTTGCCACATTAAATATGTTAATTAAATAAATAAGTCCACTATACTGCTCTATCCTGGAAAAATACACAGTAAAAGCTTGATCCCGTTGAAAATTAGAAATTGCCTCTCACTTGGGCTATCCTGGGTAAATGCTTATAAAAATGAGTAGAAGGAGGACCCCACTGAAAAAATATCTTGCATCTCTGCTGTACTATCCTGGGTAAATACAGTGTGAAAACTGGGTCAAACAGAACCCCACTGCAAACAATAGATAACTCGGGAGGCAGTATAGCTCAGTGGTTTAAGGCTCTGAGCTGCAAATCTGGTGACATCCAGCAGACCAGACCTGGGTTTGAACCCCACAGCTTCCACTTGCATAATGTGTGACCCTGAGCAAGTCACTTAACTTCCCCGTGCTCCCAGGTCACAACTGTAAAAAAGCTTTCAGCTTAGTGTGCTAGTCCTGGTTAAATAACTAACAAAAAAACCTCATCTGGGCTATCCTGAGTAAATATATTGTAAAACTGTAAAAGCAGAACCCAACTGAAAAGCAGATGTTACATGTAAGCTGATCTGTCCTGGGAAAATACATTGTAAAAGCATTCAGATCACCCGCCTTGTAGCTGTCTGGTGTATTCCTGGTGGTCCATCCATAAGGGCATTTGACCTCTTACCTACTCATCCTCTCAGGCACCCCCCCAGCCCTGGTCACATAATGCAGACTGCAGCAATAGTGATGACTGGCACAGCCCTCTGCCTGCTCACCACCTCAGCTGGTTTCAATCTGATGGTCTCTGAGCAACTGCAAATATTGTACAAACACATGTGTCTTCTGTACTCATGATCACTCACTGGCAATCAGATGGTGACAGGCCAAGGTGGTAAGCAGAGGGTTGTGTAGGTCACTGTCACTATTGCCATACTTTGGTTTAGGCGACCTGGGGGAGGGGGTTGTGGGGAGGAGGGTCTTCAGCAGGTGGGTTGACAGAGGATCAGATGCCATTAAGGGGTGGAGACCATTAGACTACCAAAAATATTCAAGACAGCAGCAGGATGGTCAATTGGGGGTGCAGGAAGCACTACACCACCAGGAATATTTGAGACAGCTAAAGGACAGGTGAATGTGGGGGTGGAGGACCACTAGACTACAAGGAATATGTAAGACAGCTACAGAATGGGGGGCCACACATGCATGCAAATGGGCCATGGTGCCTTCCATGCCCAAAGGAGTCATTAGTATGTTAGGGCTACATATGGCCCACAGGAGCCCTGACGCTATCCCATTTGATTTGCACACCTTCATTGCACTCCTGTCAGCCATATTCGGTCTGGGTCTGTGTCATAACATAAAGCCACTATGCACTGTACTGACATGGCCCCATATTTAGACAGTTTGCACACTCCAGTTGCAGTGAGCTAATTGAATATTGCACCCCAGGCAGGCTGTGCACAAACTGCTGCAGACTGCACATGGCCAGCTCTGAATATAGGAGTCCATACTCCTTAGCCCAGTGGAACCCAAAGTCCTTGAAACAATGGCTCATGTGGGTAAGAAAGGCCTGCCAATAGCCTCTAGATACTGTTGTTCTAACTTGTAACAGCATGAAAGCAAACATGTTTGGCACTGACTTGTGCTTTTTTGTTTGGACAGTAAAACATACATACCATTACCATGTCAGCCAAATGCTTCATTTAATACAAACAGAAAAATATCACACAAGTAGATACGTAGGAGACAATATGACAAGTCAAAGCAGAGCAGTGCATTGCATTCAACTCCAGGGTCCATGCTATCACAAGTGCATAATTAGGCACAACCATAGGGCAGGTATCAGCTAAGTGTAATCCAAGTTTAATGTCATAGTTACTCTAGCTTTCTGTTTACATGTTTGATTATAGTACTAAATAGAGGAATCTCTTGCTTTCAGAACCTTGCAAGTCCCAGAGGAAAGATAGCCATTAGACACAGGCACCAATAAAACTGTATATTTATCAAACAGTATTTCCCCAAAAACAACACTCCTTACAAATGCAAATAAAGTGTAACCACCCAAATTCTTCCAAAGGATTGTCAATACAAAACTTGGACAGAGGGTTACATGATCTTTACTTACCTTAGTAGGGAAATCAACTTTAACTTAGCAAACAAACAGATTTACTAAAAAATGAGAGTGCCTGTTTTACTCAGTTGGAGACTCATCACAATGGCTGTATGCCAGTCCCAGCCCAGTGACCCCATTGCCGCAAGCCGAAACCTGATCTCAAACCACCTTGTGCTTGTCTATGAAGGAATTCAGCAGAGAAGCCATAAAAACAAAGTTTCCTTACAGCTGTGCTTCAAGACTGTTCAGTTGCTGATTTAAGACTGCTGCCTGGAGAACTACATTAAAAAACACACCATTGAAGACTTTAAGAAGTATGGGAGCACTACACCCCTATCAACAAGGCACTGTTTAGACCTACCCGGTCATAAGAGTGCTACAAGGATAGCTCCAGTAAGAAACACACAGTCTATACCACGCCACCACGGACAGCGATAGGGGAAAAAGCACTCTATGCACTGAGTGCTCCCCAGGTCACTGTCTGTGGTACTAGATGCAGGAGAAGGGGAAAGGAAGTGAGGAGCCTGGCCGAGCTGCTCCCGTGGCTTGGACCGCTAGTACATGAGCAGCTCAGCTGAGATGGTGGTGGAGACCAGGGTCTGAATCCTGATCTCCCAAATTTTATCCCACCACCCCCCGTAATCCAACTCTGACTCAAACTTGATTATTTTAATAGTGGGGGTGGGGTGGGGTGGAGCCACCCACAAAAATACATTGTAACACTGGTAGCGATTGCATACCACATTTGCGATTGCCACCACTGGCCCTGAGTTTACTTTCGGCATTGTGTGCTGCCACTATTCTGATCAGTGCTGTATGGATGGTGGTGCTCTTGACAGTGCTGTCCATGCAGGTGCTGACCTGACTTAGTGCCCTGTTCAGATAAAAATGTTTAAAAAGAGGGTTTAAGTGTTATTTAAGACTAAAACAAGCTGCCTGTGCTGTTTACACACCACTGATTGTTATTTAAGCTGGCAGGAGAATGCTTCATGTAGGAAAGAAATTCTTTCTCTCCCTTCCCAGCGTAGTGATTTCAGGTAGTGGAGGATCATGGTTCAACTCTGAAATTGTGCTTTGGAAGGAGTCTGAAGTACCCTTTTTCCCCAAGTGATAGATAGATGTCTGCAGAGCTCTGCCCCAACAGCCACAACAATGGGAAAAGTATCATTGCGATACAGAATGCAAGAACAATGTAAAATTCTGGTCCATGGCTCATCATAGGATTTACCACAGTCATGTGATCAGATGCCACCAATGAGAGAACAGGAATTTCCCAACCATTTTATTATTTAAATTCATCAGCATTCATTAAGAGATAGGAGGAAGAGGAGGTGAAGGCAGTAAGAGAAGACTAGCTTTAAGTTTATTAGACACAAACGGAAGAGAGAAAGAAAGAAAGAAATAAGTGCTTTAGCTGGGATTTGAAATCAGGTTGTTCAGAATACAATTCCATTGCCCTACCGGCAGTGCATCAAGGCAGCTAGAAGTCTAGGACTTCCTGAAGAACCTTACTCTTTCTCAACTGCACAGTCTGGTGTTGCATCAAATAATTACACTTTTATTTATAAGGGTGCGGTGTCTGTCTGTCTATCTATCTATCTATCTATCTATCTATCTATCTATCTATCTATCTATCTATCTGGCAGAGGCAGAAGAGTGCAAGAAATAAGTTCTTTAGCTGGGAGTTGAACCCGTTCTGCTTGGAATACCATTTCATTATGCTACCAGATGCATCACCAATGCAACTGGAGATCTGGGACTCCCAGAAGCACCTTAATCTTTCTCAAATATGTAACATGGTGCTGCTGGTAGGGCTACAAAATAGTGCTATAATAAATCCTCATGGGTGGGCCTGCCCCTGCATTTGATACCCCTGCCACAGAAGGGACTCCTGGAGGCTTCTGGGGAAATTCTGATCCTGGCTCCCTTTCTTTGCCTTGTGGGCTGAGTTCCTTGAGTGACAGGCACCAAAGGTAACAGACTGTGAGCAGGGCCCATAAATGCAAGATTTTGCTGGAAGCAGACCAATCTGGTAGAGATCATGCTATGAAAGGGTCTGCTGTGCTAGAAATAGGTGCGAGCTGCACCACTCCTGGCCAGTGAAGCATAAGTGAAATATTATGAGAGCTGCTGAGTTCCAGAGAGAAAGATAGTGGTAACTGCTTGCAAGCCTGTGATCCTTCCCCTGTACAGGTCACTGGTCAGGCTGCACCTGGAGTACTGTGTGCAGTACTGGTGCCCATTTCTGAAGAAGGACATCAGATTGTTGGGGGGGGGGGTACAGCATCGGGCAACTAAGATGATCCAGGGAGTAGAGGGAAGGTCCTACCATGATAGGCTGAGTGAGCTGAACATGTATATCCTGGAGGAGAGGAGGGATGTGATTGAAACCTTTAAATACTTACAGGGGATAAACAAGACAAATACAGAAGGGATTTTCCAAATTAGAAGAGGGAGGAACACGAAAGGGCATCAGCTGAGACTGGAAGGGGAAGATTCAGGAGGGAAATCAGGAGGCATTTTTTCACAGAACAGGTGGTAGACAAGTGGAATACTCTGCTCGAGGAGGTGGTATCCAGTAGGATGGTGGTCAGTTTTAAGAGAGTTGGGGGCAAAGTGAGGGGGTAATTGTGAAATGGGGAGGGGAAGGTGGGGCAGCTGCCAGTTGAGGGGCTAGTTGCATAATCGAGCAGACTCAATAGACCATGAGTCCTGTTTTTGCTGGTGTTGCGTATGTTCATAAGTCAGCACATACATGATACTGAAGATCCAGCACAGAGTAAGAGACTGAGGTTTTCTGATCTAGGTCTCATAGCAGGCACTACAACACAGTGTCAGGCTGCCATTGACCCAAGGGTTTGGAAAGTGGGGCATCTGTGAGTCAGTTCAGGGCTTTAGCAGTCCACAGAAAGTGGAAGGAGGATGGAGAAGCCAGCTGTCAGTGCTAAAGATGGCCAGTTCAGTGCAGAGTAAAGAAAGGGAGTCTGCCTGCAACATAGATACCCTTGAAGAACAGAAGCCTAGCAGTCTGCTTCATCAGGAGGAGTCATCCAAGTTCAGAAGCTATGAGCATACCACAATGTGGCACCGTTTCAAGGTACATCACCTGTTGCTTCATTGTGTTTTTTCAGTTGGATTACAAATAGCCTGCTTTGAGGCATTCTCTACCATTTTTGCAATTCCATGGCCTGTTGGGGGTGGGGGTGCAATAGTTAAATTGAACATGTTCCTTTTTGTAAAAGTGCATCACTGCTGGCAAGCCAGCAACAACGTCTAGAGGCCTTCAATGGTTCAGCACTTGTGGTACTTAGGGGCTATGGGTGCTTGTTAAATCCTAATACCAGGCTGGGAAGCGGTAGAGCTGGCCTGCTTAGAAGTGTGCCTAAGAGGGCCATGTTTTAAGTTGATGTTTGCACTAACCATCTTTCTTTCAGGTTTATTGTTGTTAATAAAGTTGTGTTATTCTATCAAACTTGGGTTGGTTATTTACTCCCTTGTGACTCAATCAATTGGAGTGTCTCCAGCACTCAACCTCAAACCTGATTTTACTAGACTGCCCCAGTTTACCAAAGGTGGTGGCAATGTATTAGGCAAGGCTCGGGCATGCCCCGGGGTCCATCAATACATTCCAAGTGGACTGGGCTCAAAGCACTATTTCTTTCTCTCTTGTGTCTTTGTTTATATATATATATATATATATATATATATATAGTATTATAGTAGTGTAGTCAGCATACTATGAATTAAGTTGAGTAGGCCAGTTACATGCTAAAGTCAAAAGTTTGGACGTTAATAACTTTGGACCCATTCAATGGATTTGCCTGAAATTTGGTACACACATTGGGGAACACTATATCTCATAACCTGCCAAATTGCATTTCTATCGGAGTGCCGGTCTTCATGTACGAAAGCACTGAAAAATGCAAAATTATCCATTTTTGGAGGCACCTTTTGGAATTCTTAATGCGGTCCTGCACAGCTGTTGTGTGGCATGCCACTCTGTGAGATGGCTCATTTGAAAGAGCTTTGGTGGCCGAACATGCCGCTTTTTGTTTGGTGAAAATATATTAAGGAATTCAAAAGTTATGGCACTTTTAAGTTCCCATTACAAGTCAATGGAAAAATGTATATGTATAGCTTGCGATCAAAGAATGGGGGTTCTGGCCATCTCGTCCCACCTGGAGGTCAAAGAATTTGCAGCCTCGCGGTTCAAGAATCTTTGATCCTGAGGAATTTCAAAAATTCTTTTACTGCGAGGTCCGCCATCTTGTTTTCAGTTTTCCGATTGCACAAACACAAATATCTCGGCTCAGGGATCACTTCTGAAGTAAAACGTTGATGGGTTTTACTCGGGGGACTCCGATCTATCGAGCCATGGCTTTGGTTCCATCCAAATCGGTCCAATAATAGAGTTATTAGCTTTTAAATTCTTCATTCGGGGCTCGCTAACGATCTTTGATTGCGAGCCGACAAATTCTTTGATTGCGATCTTGCATCACGGCCTACAAACACAAATATCTTGGCTCAGGGGTGGGCTAGGGACACAAATGAGGGTGGGTTTTATTCAAGAGGGTCCGCTCTATCGAACCATGGTGGCGTTTTGCTTCAAATCAGTCAAAAAATGTTTTGCCATTTTTTATTCTTTGAACGTGAGCGTGCAATTTCTTTGATTGCGAGCCTGCAAATTCTTTGATCGCGAGAATCTTTGATCGCGATCGTGCATCGCGAGTGAGGGACGAGATGACCAGATTTAAAAATTGATTTACTCAGCCCAGGGGTGCCCTAGACTGTAAAATGAGGGTGCGTTTTGCTCAGGGGGCTTTGTTCTGCCCCATCTGCATACTGAAAATAATTTTGTAATTATTCCTGGTAGTCTTGTGCTCCCCTCCCCTTCCCTCCCTAATAAAATATTAGCATCCCTGGTAGTCTAGTGGTCCCCCAATAAAATATATTAACTTATATGTAGAGCTCTGGTAGGCTAGTGCCACCCAACCCCTGTTATTTTTGAGATCACTGGTAGTCTAGTGGCCCCCGAGCCGTATTGTCTTCTTGTACGTAAATGTTAAAATCCCTGGTAGTCTAGTGGCCCCCCTCCAGCATAATGCAATACATAATGATTTAATATATAATATCCCAGCAGTCTAGTAAGCCCCCCACCCCCAACCCATCCATCCCAGCCCACCCAGCACCCCACCCTTCACCATCTGGTGACTGGTACAGCCCTTCTTTCACCTCCCACGGCCAGCCACCGACTGTCTGCATTACTAGCGGTAATGCAAAGAGGCACTATGAAAATATTTCTGTGCCAGTCACCGGCTGGCTAAGGGTGAGGGGGTGCTGGGTGGCTGGGGTGGATGGGTGGGGGCCACTAGACTACCAGGTATAATATTACATCATTATGTATTTTGTTATGCTGGGGGCTGCTAGATTACCAGAGGATATTAACATGTACTTATAATAAGAGAATATAGCTCGGGGGGGGGGCATTAGACTACCAGGGATCTCAAAAATAAAAGGGGGTGGGGCACTAGACTACCAAGGTTCTACATATAAGTTAATATATTTTATTGGGGGGCCACTAGATTAC
The DNA here is from genome assembly GCA_016271365.2 of Neoceratodus forsteri. NCBI lineage: Eukaryota > Metazoa > Chordata > Ceratodontiformes > Ceratodontidae > Neoceratodus > Neoceratodus forsteri. The sequence continues at coordinate 497,865,732 of JADMNL010000022.1, forward strand.
CAGGGATGTTAAAATTTTATTAGGGGTGCACTAGACTACCAGGGATAGTTGTAAGATTAAGTTGTAAGATTGGGAGCTTTCAAATCCGTACTTTATGCTCACCTCACAGCCTCCAGCTCCTGTGACTGCTTTGACTAAAGTCTCATCCCACTGAGTGCACTTACATTTGTTTCACTCAACCACCATGGTCTCCTCTTTGACAAAGACAACTTGAGTACCACTAACCTGGTTCTGTCTGCTCCTAAACTTCTTATTTCTCCCTCTCTTCCCTCTCAAGCTCTCCAGTCCTTATTCTTGCCCTTGACACTGCCTCTGAGTTCCTTTTTCTTTTCTGTACATAAATGTTACTGTTTAAGTTGTGGCCTTGTTAAACGGCTTACTGATTGTTTGTAACACTGTCTACTATGTTTTTGTACTTAATGACGTGGAACCTTTGTAAAAGAGCCTTGGCTCAAAGGTATTAATTCCTAGAACAATAAACTTCAAACTAAGATTATTTTTGGTATGCAGATAGGGCAGAACAAAGCCCCCTGAGCAAAACACACCCTCATTTTACAGTCTAGGGCACCCCTGGGCTGAGAAAATGAATTTTTAAATCTGGCCATCTTGTCCCTAGCTCTTTATTCACAAGCGAGCAATTTCTTTGACCACGAGCATGCAAAAACTTTGACCGTGATATTCTTTGATTGCGATCGTGCATCGCGAGCAAGGGACGAGATGGTTAGATGAAAAAATCTATTTTCTCAGCCCAGGGGTGTCGTAGGAAGTCAAACAAGGGTGGGTTTTACTCAGGGGGCTTCATTCTGATGAACCATGGCATTGATTTACCGCAATTCTGTATATTTTTTATACACAGCCCCAATGACCCCAATGCACACCCCGATGCCTGCTGGTGGGGTGCAAGGGGTGGGAACCCTAATGACAAATTTCTTCACTTTTGTCGCTGTTGAAGAACCCTAACTGATGCATTAACAAAGTGTTTTGCATAGAATATATATATATATATATATATATATATATATATATATATATATATATGTGTGTATGTGTGTGTGTGTGTGTGTGTGTGTATGTGGCGTCCCTCAGGATGAAACCAATTCTGCAGCACTCTGCAGTATGCTGCAGCAGACCTACTGATTAAAAAATGTAATTTTTCAATGGCAATTAGTCCTTTTGTCAGTCAGGAAAATGTGACACTGCCGGGATGAAGTGAATGCCACAGTTTCCTGCATGACAAAAGGGACTAATTGCCATTGAAATTACATTGCTTTATTCAGTTGGTCTGCTGCAGCATACTACAGAGTGCTTTAAAGTGGGTTTCATCCTGGGGGATGCCTATGTGTGTGTACGTATATGTATGTGTATGTGTATATACTGTATATATATATATATATATATATATATATATATATATATATATATAGCTATAGATATCTATATATTTGAATTGCAAAAACTTTGTTAATGCACCAGTTAAGGTCAAAGTGACAAAAGCAGTGAAATGAGGCATTAGGATTTCCAACTCTAACACCCCACTGCTTCAGGCAGCACAGCAGGTGTGGAGTGTGCCTTGGGGTTCTCAAGCCTAACAATCACCCCATTCCATCTGTAAATAAGGGCAGATGTGTACACTGTATGAGAATGGGGTGAGCATTAGGCTTGAGAACCTCAAGGCACACCCTACACCTGCTGTGCTGCCTGGAGAGGGGTGCGTGTGTTAGGGTTGGAAACCCTAATGCCTCATTTCCCTACTTTTGTCACTTAGATATATAGATACACAGACACTGTCAGCAGATAAGGGCCTATGGCCCACCCAGTCTGCCCATTTAGCCTATAAGTTCACTTTATGTTTTCCTAGAAGTCTGTTGCCCCTTATCCTGACCTCTAGAATTCCCTTCTGTCTATCCCATGCATTTTTAAATCCCGTGATTGTTTCAGCCCCCACTACTTCCTCTGGCTGGGTGTTCCACTTGTCCACCACCTGCTCTGTGAAGAAATTCTTCCTCATGTTTCCTCTGAATCATCCTCCCTTCAACTTCATCCCATGCCCTCTAGTCCTGGAACATCTTTTTCACTTAAAAATAGTGTATTCCTGCACTTTGTTCCTCCCTGTATGATACTTGTATGTCTCTATCATATCCCCTCTCTCCCTCCTCTCCTCCAGGGAATACACATTCAGTTCCTTCAACCTGTCCTCATAGGACTTGTGATGCAATCCATGTATCATCTTTGTTGCGCTCCTCTGAACCTTCTCTACCCTGTCTATGTCCTTACATAGGCAAGGTCTCCAGAACGGTGCACTGTACTCCAGGTGGGGCCTCACTACTGTCTTGTATAGTGGAATTATGACCTCCCTTTTCCTGCTGATGATGCCCCTGCCTATGCATCCCAGCATCCTATTTGCTTTACCTGCTGCCTTGTTGCACTGTTTCCCTACCTTGAGGTCATCAAAGATGATAACCCTAAGATCCCTTTCCTGCTTACTGCATGCTATATCCTCAGCCCCCAACTGATATGTTGTTCCAGAGTTTTTGTGCCCCATATGCATTATCTTGCACTTCTTTGCTTTGAATTTCAACTGCCAAACCCTTGCCCATTCTTCAAGTTTCGGCAGATCCCTCCTCATTCTGTCTACACCCTCTGGCATGTCCACTCTGTTACAGAGCTTTGTGTCATCAGCAAACAGGGAAATTCTGCCTTCTAGGTCCTGCACAAAGTCACTGATGAAGACGTTGAATATGACCAGTCCCAGCACTGATCCCTGTGGTACCCCACTGGTCACTCTTCCTTCTGTGGAGTGACAGTCATTTACCACCACCCTCTGTGCCCTGCCTCCCAGCCAGTTACTTACCCACTGCACTATTGTCCTGTCCACTCCCATATTCCCCAGTTTGTGTAATAGCTTTCCATGTGGCACAGTGTCAAAGGCCTTGCTGAAGTCCAGATAGGCCATGTCCACTGCCTTCCCTGATCCACCTCCCTTGTCACCCAGTCAAAAAATTCAATGAGGTTGGTCTGACATGACCTCCCCCATGTGAAACCATGCTGCCTTGGGTCCTGTAGTCCTTTGGCAACCAGATGTTCCACCAATCTCTCCTTGAGGAGTGCTTCCATGATCTTCCCCACTACTGTGGTGAGGCTGACTGGTTTGTAGTTCCCCACTTCCTCTTTGTTTCTGCTTTTGTATAAGGGGACTACATCTGCTGTCCTCCAGTCTTTGGGTACCTCCCCTGTTTCCAGTGATCGGCTAAACAGGATTGCCAGACGTTCAGCCACCACCTCTCTTAGTTCTTTTAGGACACTGGGGTGCACCCCATCTGGCCTCATTGCTTTATCAACTCTTATTCCTTCCAGTTCCTTCAGGACCCTTTCTCGTGTAAAGGGACTTGTGTCCATTTCTGCACCATTCCCACCCCTTGTACTCCATTCAGGTCCATTACCCTCCTCTTCCTCAGTAAAGACTGAGCAGAAATACCTGTTCAGTATGTCAACTTTACTGTTGTCATTCTCCTCGTGGCCCCCATCCTCCCTCTTCAGTCTCACTATCCCCCCTTTACCTTTCTTTTTTCACTTATGTACCTGTAAAAGGTTTTGTCCCTTCTACCAACTGATTTTGCAATGCAATCTTCTGCCTGAACTTTGGCTTCCCTTACTGACCTCCCTGCCTCCCTGTGCTTCTCCTGGTACTTCTCTCTATCCCTTTCTGCCTGTGTCTTTTTGTATTGCCTGAATGCAATCTTTTTGGCCCTAACTTTGACCCTAACTAGTGCATTAATGAAATTTTTTGCAATTTATACACACACACACACACACATATATAAAATGAAGTTTTTCACAATTTGTTTCCTTACTTTTTGAGATAGTATAATTGTGTCTTGATTTGACTGTGGGAATGGAGGCTCTTCTGGATACTGCACTCCCATCCATCCATAATTTTCAAGATTGTGTAGTCATATCCTTATTTTCCTGTGGGAGTGCAGTGCCCTCTGGGCCCAGTGCTCCCATCTCTGCATAGATGTATATATATGTAGATATGTGTGTGTGTGTGTGTGTGTGTGTGTATATACTGTACTATACAAAACACCATATTATATTAGAATATTACAGTTCCATTGCAAACATGATACTTGTAATAGAGGATGTCAATATGGGAAGTGTATTTTAGACAATGTATTGTCTACACATCCTTGCACCAGTCCCTGTATGACCCAAATCTTCTCACTTGAGATCCCCTTGGTTTGATGGAGAGCTCAAGGTGATGAAGATTGTGGGTCAGTAGCTGGAGTCCTGTTGGCAGAGGACCAGGCTAGAGGAGGACAAACTAGCCCTGCATGCTCACTATGGTGAGTACCAGGGGCAATCAACCATAAGAAGTTCCTGTCTAGGGAGACTGCTGCAGGGAAGAACTGACTAATGGTGCTGTTTTGGACTGTGGACAGGCTGTTACATCCAGTCTGTCTAGAGCTGAGAAAAGCCTTTTCTGATGCTTAATGTGAAGAGTTTTCTCAGTTCTTCTCTGACAGGGTGTCCTCTATCCAGCAGGGAATCCCACCATAGAGCAAGAGTATGGCCTACAGTGGTCGCCTAGGACACCACTGGGGCACTCCATCTATCTGGGGTGAATTTAAACCAGTGGAGTTGGCCAAGGTCATTGAGGTTGCTTCCAGCCTAAAGCACACATATTGTGAACTGGACCTGGTGCCAACACAGTTCTTGATGGGATGCTTTGACTCAGTTGGCCCGGTGTTTGCCTTGGTTGTCTGGTGCTCTTTGTCAGAGGTGGTATTCCCAGATTCTTTGAAAGAGACACTGGTGAGTCCCCTTCTGAAAAAAAAACATCTCTAGACCCTGACATCATGGTGAACTACTGACCTATCTCCAACCTTCCCTTTTTAGGCAAGGTTGTTGAGAATATTGTGGTGCCACAGCTTGAGAAGCACCTCATGGCTTTCAATATCTATGAGCCATTCCAGTCTGGATTTGATGCAAGGCATAGCACTTAAATGAGATTTGTTTGGGTGCATAATGACCTCCTCAGGGTGAGAGACAGAGGATAGGGGTCGATTCTCATTCTCCTCAATCTCTCCTCAGTGTTTGACACAGTGGGCCATGTTTTGCCTCTCAACCACCTGAGGGAGCACAGTGGACTTGCTGGCACTGTCATCTGCTGGTTTGAGTCCTATCTCATGAACAGGAGGCAATGGGTGGTGATGGGGAATTTCTCCTCCCCCCAAGCCTCTTGTCCTGCATTGTACCCCAGGGTTTGGTCTTGTCACCGGTGTTGTTCGCTGTGTAAATGCTGCCCCTGGGTGAGCTCATTAGGAAATAGAACTTGGGTTTTCACTGCTATGCAGATGATACCCAGCTGTATCTTTCCTTTGCCCTGGGACATCTGATGCCATGGAAGTGTTAAATAACTGCCTTACCAAGATCAATGACTGGATGTCGTCCAGCTGGTTGTGACTGAACCCTGATACTATGGAGGTACTGGTGCTGGAGTCGAACCAAAGTCATGATAGGTTCTCTGGAGTGGCAGCAGGTCTATTCCTGGGGCCTACACCATTGAAGGCTTCCTCTAGGTGTTTTCCTTAATGACAGTTTGACATTTGAGTCTCAAGTGTCTTCTGTTGTCTGACCCAGCTTCTACCATCCGAGGAATATCTCCAGGATCAAACCCCTAGTTCCACCTGGGGACCTCCCCACCTTGGTGCATGCCTTTGTGATGTCCAGGCTAGATTACTGTAATGCACTGTACTTTGAGGTCTCTGGAAGTACCCTTCACTGGCTGCAGTTGGTGCAAAATGCTGCCAATAGGTTGATGACTGGATTGTCAAAGTTCAGCCATGTCTCCCTGGTACTGTGTGAATTGCATTGGCTGCCAGTCAGGTAGAGGGTCCTTTTCAAGGTGGGCCTGCTCACCTTTAAGACCCTACATGGACTTGACCCTGGCTATCTGACTGACCTTCTAACACCTGTCACCTCTGTCCGCACCCTCCAGTCCTCCTCTAGGGGCCTCCTGGCGATTCCCAGGACGCAGCTAAAAACTGCCAGCAACAGGGCCTTCAGTGTCACTGGCCCCATCCTGCAAATTTCACTCCCACCAGTGATCAGGGAGGCATCTTCAGTTTAGGCTTTTAAAGCCTGCCTCAAGACCCACCTATTTAGCATGGCATTCCCAGATGTAGCCCTGTAGGGACATAGTTTCTGTAGAGACAGTCTGTCAGGTAATTTGCTCATTCCTTTCAGGTAATGCTTCTTTTATCTTAAGCCTGCTGTTTTATGATATTTGTTTCTTTTAACATATTTATGTGCTGTTTATACTTGTACTCACCTTTTAGCTTTTAACTGTACAGAGCCCAGAGCCTCCAGGATTGGTCACCTAACAAATAAAATTTGCCTTGCCTTACAAGTAAAGTCTTTGTTGGAACACAGTTATAGAGAAAATGTAAAAAGCATGCTGTCTTTACCATGTGATGGGTAGAATCTCTGCTATGAGCTACAGGGCTACAGGTCAGGTTCAGGATTGTACTGCTCTGGGCTTCCAAAACTGCAAAGATTCCCATGCAGTGGAGACCTTAAGGCTTACAGGCATCATGATATCATTGAGAGTGATGCAATCATGCAAAATAATCAGTGTTTTCTCACTGATTTTATTCTGAATAATCATTATCTAGCCTCCAGAAAGATAGGATTAGACAAGCTTTGGTAAGTATGTTTTTGTCTACAGTACTCACCCAACCACTTCAAAACATTTCCTTGAACTCCATTCCCCAGTATTGACATAGCCCATGGAACAATGATAGTGCTGGATGATTGATGGATTTTTTGTCAACTGGGTTTTCCCACTGGAATATTCATTCCTTTTTCAGGAGTGACATGTGACACTTCAAGTGGCATTACATAGTAACAGTATTACATCACTTGAATCAGTAAAACATCCGTACATGTAAAACTCCCATTACATACATCATAAATTACAATGCAACCCTCATAAAGATATCCTTGTTGCTCAGCTCTAAAATGAATTAAATTATTCATAGATTTGAAATGGTAAGGGGAGTGGATTTCCAGCACGTGGAGCAGTACAGCTAAATGAGCAATAATTACCATGATAGAATTGCAACTGATTGGTCAAATATTTTTTCTTTGTTTTTTTAACCGATAAAACAAAAAGTCCATCATTGATCACACCTGTACACCCAGCTGACCTTCCTGTTATGCACACATGACTCTGCACCCTCCTAGCTCCCCTCCACAGACTGTAACTCACCTGAACAGCTGCCACTGTGAACATGCACTCTCCAACTGAAGACATATCTTGCTGCTGGAACTGATGACTGCTATGTGAGAAACCAGGGGAAGATTACATGATGGAAGGGGGGAGAAACTGATGGTCACTAAACAGGAAAGGGATTTGGGGGTAATCATATCTGATGACCTAAAGGTGGCCAAACAATGTGCCAGTGCTGTGGGGAGAGCCAGTGGGATGCTGGGGTACATAAGGAGAGGTATCACCAGCAGAAGGAAGGAGGAGGTGATGCCACTGTACAGATCATTAGTGAGACCAGTTCTGGAGGCTGAATCTCTGTAAAGATGTAGACAGGGTGGAGGCAGTTCAAAGAAGGGCAACAAAGATGGTGCAGGGCCTGCACCAAAAGTCATATGAGGAGAGACCTAAATATGTATACCCTGGAGGAGAGAAGAGACAGGGGAGGATGACAGAAAAATACAAATATCTTAAAGGCATACACAGGGTACCAGAGGGTAGTATCTTTCACAAAAGGAGATGTCAAGGAATGAGGGGACATGGCATGAGGTCAGAAGGGGGAAGACTGAAGGGTGGCATGAGGAAGTATTTCTTCACAGAAAGGGTGTTGGATTCATGGACTAGTCTCCCAATGGAGGTGGTGGGGGCAATCACAGTGAGGGGATTCAAGCATGCATGGGACAGGCATGGGGAGCCCTAGCAATAGGAATGAGGAGGTAAAGGTACAGTAGGCATGTAAAATGGGCAGACTGGATGGGCCTAGCAGTCCTTATCTGCTGTCAATTTCTATATTTCTATGTTACTATGAGAAATGCCATAACTGTGGTCGAAAATCTCATTGATATACATTGAAGTGCAGTTACCTTATTTCTTATACAGCAGTCAGTGCTCCAACAGCAAGACGTGTCTTTGATTGGAGAGTGGATCTGCACATTGGGAGCAGTTCAGGTGAGTAAGGGTGTGTGTGGGGGGTTGTGGGGGTGCAGGGTGATGTCTGCAGAGTGGGAGGTCAGGCTGGAGGGGTGACATCAGTGATGGGTATGTTTTTTTTCAGAGAAAAAATCAAGACATCGAGGGAGACTGTTTATTTTCTGCCTACTTGGGACATAGGACAGTGGGGGGGTACCACTAGACACTAGGTCAAGCATAAAAGAAGGGTTGGGGATGCCACTAGACACTAGGGAAAAGAGTCATACCAGGGTCAGGTACAGGAAGGGGTTACCACTAGATACAAGGGAAAATATTTAAAAAGACCATAGGGGCTATGGGGGGGGTGCCACTAGATACTTAGGATACACATATAAACATGTTAAAGGGGAGTGGGGCAGAACAAGAGGGTGGGAGACCACTGGACACCAGGGAAAATGAATAAAAGTATGAGGCACAGAGGGAATCAATAAAAGCAGAGGAAGGTGGGGAAAGCAGTCAGGAGCGCAAAGACACAAACAGAAGAAAAAATATCCCAGGCAATAACAAAAGGGGCAAGAACTTTTTCAGGTACCTTACTGAAAGAAACAAGACTATAGGTGAGATTGTGAGACTAAAAATGGAAGGAGGGAAGTGTGCAGAGGGGGACCAAGAAAAAGCAGAAATCCTAAACAAGTATTTTTCTTCATTATTCACAGAATAAGGTGAAAGGGAGGGACCAAAGTAATGCAATGGAAGCACCACTGGGAGGGAGGGATGTGGACACCAGTCAATTTAAGGAGGAAAGAGTCTGAAAGGAACTGGCTAATCTGAAAGTGGATAAGGCAATGGAGCCAGACGGGATACATCCCAGAGTATTAGGAGAACTCAGGGAGGTGCTGGCAGCACCACTGACAGCCCTGTTTAACAGTCCACTGTAATTAGGTGTGGTACTAAATGATTGGAGGACGGCAAATGTGGTCCCTCTCCACAAAAGTGGGAGCAGGCAAGAGGTCAGCAATTACAGGCCAGTCAGCCTGACCTCAGAGGTGGGGAAACTAATGGAACCACTACTAAAATAAAAGCTTTGTGATATACCGTGAATACAACGGAGCACAGGTAATCAAAGTCAGTATGGATTCATAGTGGGAAGATCTTGTTAAACCAATCTTACAGACTTCTTTGGCTGGGTGACTAGGGAGGTGGATCAGGGAGGGGCGGTGGATGTGGCCTACCTGAATCTCAGCAAGACCTTTGACACTGTCCCACATAGGAGGCTAGTAATAAAGCTGGGCAGACTAGGAGTGGGTCACAGGGTGGCAAACTGGGTCAAACATTGGCTGAGCAATAGGACACAGAGGGTGGTGGTGAATGGAGTTCAATCCGAAAGGGGGTGACCAGCAGGGTCCCGCAGGGATTAGTGCTTGGACCAGTCTTCTTTAATGTCTTCATAAAATACATTGCAGAGGGGCTGGAAGGGAAGAAGCATCTCTTTGCAGATTACATGAAGATCTGCAACAGGGTTGACACTCCAGGGGGTGTAGAGCAAATGAGAAGGGACCTAAGCAAGCTTGAGGAGTGGTCAAGGGTGTGTCAGCTAAGATTCAGTGCAAAGAAGTGCAAGATCATGCACTTGGGGCACAGAGATGTGGGGGAGAAGTACATGATGTGGGGAGGTACTGAATGCCACCAAACAGGAAAGGGACCTGGGAGTAAACATATCTGATGATCTAAAGGTCACCAAACAATGTGAGAAGGCTGTGAGGTGAACCAGTGGAATGCTGGGGTGCACAGGGAGAGATATCTCCAGCAGAAGGAAGGTGGTGGCAGTGCCACTGTATAGAACATTGGTGAGACCTCATCTAAAGTACTGTGTCCAGCTTGGAGGCTGCATCTCTTGAAGGACATAGACAGAGTAGAAGTGGTTCAGAGAAGGGCAACAAAAATGGTGCAGGGGCTGCACCAAAAGTCATATGAGGGGAGACGGGAGGATCTCAGTATGTATTCCCAGAGGAGAGGAGAGAGGGGTGATATGATAGAGACTTTCAAATACCTCAAGGGTGTAAATAAGGTACAAGAGAATAGTATCTTTCAAAACAACAAAGATATTCAAGAACAAGGGGCCATGATATGAAAATAGAGGGGATGGGGTAGACTTAGGGGTAACATGAGAAAGTATTTTTTCACAGAAAGGGTGATGGATCCATGGAACAGCCTCACAGCAGAAGTTGTAGGGGCCAAAATGGTAGGGGAATTCTAAAATGCATGGGACAGCATAAAGGAACTCTAACAGTAGGAAAAAGGATAAGCCACAGATCATTTAGGATCTGCAGTATATGATACAGGTAAGGAAAATGGGCAGACTAGATGGGCCAAGTGGTCCTTATCTGCCATCAAATTCTATGTTTCCATGTAAAAACTAAGCACCAAATCCTTTTTCATCCTTTTTTGGCAGCTTTTTTCATTCTCTTGAAAAAGGATTTCAAACTTAGTTTTTTTAAATCCTTTTTCGTGAGTCAGGATCCTGTACTGTGAGTCTTTGTGCATCATCGCAGAAAAGGATTCAGTGTCATGAAAAAGGATATCGGACTTATTTTTTTTTAATCCTTTTTTGTGAGAAGGGATCCTTTTTCACAAATCTTTTTTCATACTCACGGAAAAGGATCCCATCTCGCAAAAAAGGATTTCAGATTTTGTTTTCTAGAAATCCTTTTTCGCAAGTCATAATCCTTTTTTGCAAGAATGGGGAACGACTTGTAAAATAGGATGTTAGCAAGTCGTGAAAAAGGAATTAAATTATATTAAAATATTATTTTGGTGGCATTTTAAAAGTGATCCACAAAAGAATCAATGTAATGAAGTCCTGAGGAGCAAGATACTGTACATATATTGATATCTCTTGAACGCATAATTTTGGGCAGTTTTGTAATTTTTGATTCACGTCGCAACAGAAAACAAGATGGCAGCTCATGAAAAATGATTTATTTCTCATGGAAAAGGATTGGCCCCTCACAGCAAAGAATCCTTTTTCATGAGACCAAATTCTTTTGCCATGCCAGGAAGCTATCCAAAAGCATGAACTGAGCATGCTCAGAACTCAAAACTTTAGAAGAAGAAGAATCAGTATTTATATAGTGCTTTTCATACACAGTGTTTCCCAAAGTGCTTTACCAGCAATGTTAGACTGGTAGTGAAGTGGCCGAATGTGTCGTGGCAGCCATATTGCACATCAGAATCCACACACAGCCTGGACAATTGCATGAACTGGTTTATGGGAAGTGGAATGTTGGCCAGGACACCAGGAATGTCCTCTACTCTTTGCAAAGAGTGTCCTGGGTTCTTTTACTTCCACCTGGACACCCATCAGGACAACACCAGGATGGGTAGAAGGGACCTCAGTTTAATATCTCATCTGAAGGATGGCACACCCCAGCAGTACAGCACCCCCAATATGGCACTTGGATGCCAGCATTTTAGGTGCAAATCCAATCCTGGCGTGGGACTCTAACCCACGACCTTCTGGTCCACAGGCGGATGTGCTACCAACTGAGCCATGTTGACATCTAAAATTATATAACTTTGCAACGGATTTATATTTTTTTCACCAAATCAGTGAAAGGCACTTCTGTGAAGAAAGCCCTTTCTACCCTGAAAATGCCACACCAAAATTCCAAACCATCTGGGTGCAGTGCAATGGCAAAAAAGCACAAAAAAAGCAATTTGTAATGTTTTAGCAGTATGTGCAGCTCAAAATCTGCCAATCCAACTGAAACAAAACTTGGCACATCAAGAGATATGCCACACAAGACCGTGCATGCAAAATGTTGTGCAAGTATGTTGAATGGTTGCAAAGTTAATAAAGTGCAACATTTGAGGTTTTACATAGAAACCACAGCTCAAATCTAATTACAGGGGCACTACCACACCCCATTATCTATCTATCTATCTATCTATCTATCTATCTATCTATCTATCTATCTATCTATCTATCTATCTGTCTGTCTGTCTATCTATCTATCTAGCTGTCTGTTTGTCTGTCTGTCTTGTCTGCCTGTTTGTCTGTCTATATTCATTGCAAAAAAATGTAGTTAATGCATCAGTTAGGGATAAACAGACAAAAGTAGGGAAATGTGGCGTTAGGATTTTCCACCATAGCACCCCCACCCTGCAGCAGCAACAAAAACCATTATGGTTTTACCTCACCTGCCTCTTCACAAATCAGGTGTGGGGTGTGCCTCAGGGTTGTCAACCCTAATGCTCACCCCATTCCATCATTAAAGAAGCTGAGATGTGTAGAGTACATAAGAATAGGGTGTGCATTAGGGCTGACAACCCAGAGGCACACCCCACACCTGATTTGCAAAGATGCAGGAGAGGTAAAACTGTAATGTTTTTTCATGTTCCTGCCTGCAGGGTGGGGTGGGGTGTTAAGGTTGAAAACCCTAATGCCACATTTCCCTACCTTTATTTGTTTAACCCTAACTAGGGCATTAACCAAGTTTTTTGGAATGAATTTCCTTACTTTTTGAGATAGTATAGTCATATCCTCATTTGCCTGTGGGAGCACAGGGCCTAGAGGAGCCTGCACTCCCATCCATCCATAGACGCATACATGTATGTTGTTGTGGACTGAGCCAAAACAGTAATTTCTTTCCTTCGCTATATAGCTTGTTAAACGTCCAGTGTTATTCTATGGGGAATTGCATGTTTTATGTTTTATGATTTATTTTATGTTTTATAACTTTTTTATATTGTTCCTAAATCATTGGGGGATGTGTTATCCTTTTAGTACTCATTAAGACCTTTGTTTTAATATATAGATTGTTCCTTAAGTCCAAATATTGATGGAGTTATGGCTTCTTAAAATTCCAATGTTATCCTATGGAAATTTGCATTTTTTAATTTTTGTGCTTTTTAATATGGCCCCTAGATTTTTGTTTTGGGGAGGGTATGTGTTATTCTTGCAGTACTCATTAAGACCTTTGTTTTGATATATATATATATATATATATATATATATATATATATATAGATTGTCCCTAAGTCCAAATATTGAGAGAGTTATGGCTTCTTAAACTCCCAATGTTATCCTATGGGAATTAACATTTTTTAATGTTTGTGTTTTTTTATATGGACCCTAGATATTTTTTGGTGGGAGGGGCTGTGCGTCATTCTTGCAGTACTTATTAAGACCTTTTATTTGATATGTTAGTTGTCCCTTAAGTCAAAATATTGAGGGAGTTATGGCTTCTGGAAGTTTAAATGAGTAAAAACAAAAAAATTAAAAATCCTTTTTCATATGAAGGAATCCTTTTTTGTATGAAATGAAAAACCCATACAAAAAAGGATGCCTTCATATGGAAAAAGAATAGGCAAAAACACAAAGATCAAAATCTTTTTTCATATGAAGGGATTCTTTTTTGTATGAGCGAAAAAAAAAACATACAAAAAAGGAATTAGAAAAAAAACTAATACCCAATTCTTTTTTCATATGAAGGGATCCTTTTTCATATGAATGAAAAAAGCATACGAGAAAGGATCCCTTCATACAAAAAGAATTGGGACTTAGTTTTTTTCTGATACTTTCTGATTCTTTTTTCGTATGAAGGGATCCTTTTTCATATGCATGCAGTGCAGGGCTTCAGACAGGCATGGGATAGGCATAAGGGAGCAATACGGATGAGTACAAATCAATAGGCCATTGACAGAGTAAAGGCCTATTCATAAGGTAGAAAAAATGGGCAGACTGGATGGTCCTTGTGGTCCTTGTCTGCTTCCAACTTCTATGTTTCTATGTTTCATTCATATGAAAAAGGATGCCTTCATATGAGAAAAAAATCTGAAAAAAGTCCCAATTCTTTTTCATACGAAGGCATTCTTTTTCATATTACTGAGCTCTTTTTTTTGTATGGCAATATGAAAAAGTGGCAGAAAGCCATGAAAAAGGATGTAAAACTGGAAAATAAAAACGCATTAGGGGTCAATTTTACAACAGTTAAGTGTACAGTCCACATAATGGGGTCCCGATGACTAAGATACATGTGTTGGTGTCTCTGCAGGATGTAATTTTTATGGGTTTTGATATTTTTTTGGGGAAAAAAAAACCTGAAACAAAATGGCAGCCATGCAAAAAAGGATTTTTTCCTTATGAAAAAGGATTGGCCCCATATGAAAAAGGATCATTTTTTGTATGGACCAAATTCTTTTTTTCATTCCAAGCAGCTGTCCAAAGGACCGTACTGTGCATGCTCAGAACCAACATTTTTAAATTTCATAACTTTGGAACGGATTAATATTTTTTCACCAAACCAGCAAAAGGCACATCTGTGGGCCAAGCCTTTTTCACCAAACCAGCAAAAGGCACATCTGCGGGCCAAGCCCTTTCTACTCTGAAATTTTCAGACCAAAGTTCTAAATCATCTGGGCACAAGGCAATGACAAAAAAACCCAGCAATTTTTTTAATGTGCTTTTGCTATCCACATCTCAGAATCCGCATATCCAACCGGAATGAAACTTAACACATTAAGAAATCTACCCCATGAGACCATGCATGCAAAATGTCATGCAAATCTGTTGAATGGTTGTGAAGACATTAAAGTGCAAAATTTGAGGTTTAACATAGAAACCCTTGCTCAGCTCTAACTATAGTGGTGCTACCATGCCACTGTCTGTCTGTCTGTCTATCTATCTATCTATCTATGCACACAACACCCTTGTAAATAAAAATGTATTTAATTTTTGCAGTGCCATGTTATGCGTTTCAGAAAAGAGTAAGGTGCTTCTGGGAGTCCTAGGTTTCCAGTTGCCATGGTAGCACAGCTGGTAGTCTGACAGAATGGTATTCTGGGTGGCCTGGGTTTAAATCCAAGCTGAAACACTTCTTTCTTTCTCTCTTCTGTCTGTCTGTGAAGTTTATTAGATCAATATTGAGAGATGAGAGTAGCATTATTCTTGTGTTCTCTCACCTCTAGTGGTGGCCAACCCACGCTTCTATGCATAATGTTATTGATTGTACAGCACTTTGGGATGTGAGAAAATGCTCTATAAAACCAAATTCCTTTCTTTTTGTTTTGCTCCATTTACTCAGCTTTTCCCATCCTTCCCTTCCTTCTGCAGTGACCTTTTGAGTCACCAGTGGACACTGGACAGATACTGGTGGCACCTGGCCAGTGCAGACCTCACATAGCTCAGTCAAAATTGTGAAATATTTGTGCCAATATTGTGTTAGCAAAAATTGTCTTATTGCTTGTATTACTCTCCATTGTTTTTTTGTTTTTTTTCTGTCCCAGGAAGTCACTCGATAATCACACTTTTTTTAAAACATCTGATTTCTCTTTGCCCCCAATCTTCATTTCTGTTCAACTATTCTTTTTCGCATAGGCTTTTCTCCCATTCATCACAGTGTCTGGTTCTCTCTTTGGGCTTGGTGACCTCCCGATCCCAACACCACTGGCTGTCACTGTTCTGTGACACAGAACCTTAAAATACTGTCTGTCATTCTGACAGGCCTGTGATGTATTTTTTTTCTAGTTTGTTTCTCCACACTATCCCACCTCTCCTGAGGTGCTGTACTGATGCTGGCCTCAAGGAGCATACATTTTCCTCAGCAGAGAAAGGTTAACCTTCCATATCCTGCTGCAGGGGTTTCTGTGGCTATGGAACATGGTACCACTCTCCCGCACCCAGATCTGGGGTTTCTGTGGTACCGCTTGGCTAGTTGGCAACCCCTAAAAATTTTTGTTTTTCCCCTACCAAGCATACCTCCAGCCACTGCCAATGTCACTTCTCATCCAAGGAGCTCTCTAGTCCTTCCTGGCCATAGGGACACTGAGCCTCTGGATCACTGCAACACTGCTCCCTACCCCTGTTTATCCCCTGGGGCAGAACCCTTCTTGTCAGTGCCTTAGCAGACTCTGTCTGTCAAATCCAGCCACTCATAGTTGATGACAGACTCAAGTGGATGACCTGGAGAAAGGGGCAGAGCATTTATTGAATATGGGGGTGGGTGATGGTGTCCCCCTTTTAGCTGGGGACTAAATTTTCCATATGTTTTCCCCCAACAAACCTCACTTACAGTACCAGGATGCTGTGAGTCAGTGTCATTCTGATACACCATGTATATGTCACACCCACTTCATACGAGCTTCCCGACTGCACTGTCAGCTGTGGCCACTCAAGTGGTGGTAAAGCAACAGGCACAGCTGCTCTCTTCCCCAGAGGAGGGCATCTTCTTCTTGTCAGCCATGTTTGGAACATAAACCAGGTCACCCACATGGCAAGTGACTTAACAGTGACTTAACTAGACCCGGACTGCTTGGTGAACTACAGACATGTCTCTAACCTTCTATTTGTGGGTAAGGTTATTGAGAAGGTGGTGGCCCTTCAACTGGAGGCCTATTTGTCAACCCATGACATCTACAACCCTCTTCAGCTGGGTTTCAGGAAAAGGCTTAGCACTGAGACTGCCCTTGTTGAGGTGCTAAATGATCTTCTTGTGGCAAGGGATCAAGGAAGATGTTCCATTCTTATTCTCCTTGATCTCTCAGCTGCATTTGACACCGTGGACCATGGGGTGCTGTTGGAGCACCTGCGGATCTGTTGTGGACTGACAGGTATAATCCTCAATTGGTTTCAGTCGTTCCTCACTGGAAGGATGCAGCGGGTGGTGTCTGGGATTTTTTCAATGGCACCACTGCCCCTGCTGTGTGGGGCCCCACAGGGCTCCATTTTGTCCCCCATGTTGTTCGCAGTGTATATGCTACCACTAGGGGACATTATAAGATGATATGGACTGAGTTTTCACTGCTATGTGGATGACACTCAGTTATTCATGTCTTTTGCACTGAGCAGCAGCGGCAGTGTCGGTGTTTAGTCAGTGCCTTGCTGAGATCCAAGACTGGATGAGGACTAACTGGTCGAGGTTGAATCTGGATAAAACTGAAGTACTAGTGGTGGAATCTGGTCACACACGGGGGAGTGTGCAATCTGGTTGAGTCTCTGGGCTGAGACTTGGAGATTCCCAGTTGTTCACCTCTGTTGGGGTAAAGAACCTTGGCATTGTTTTGGACTGCGGATTCACACCTAAGTTGCAGATGTCGGCTGTGGTCCAAAATTAATTTTACCATCTGAGAAACATCACCAGGATCAAACATTTGATCTCCCCAGCTGATCTGCCATCACTGGTTCATGTCTTTGTGACTTCATGGTTTGATTACTACAATGCCTTTTACCTGTGGCTAGTGGGGGTTGATCTACGTCACGTGCAGCTAGTGCATAATGTGGTTGGCAGGTTGTAAGCTGGTCTATCGAGATTATGTCACATCACACTTGTGCTGCGCTCTCTGCACTGGCTGCCCTTTAGGTGGTAGATCACCTTCAAGGTCAGTTTCCCTGGCTACCTTCAAGACTTCCTATGACCCTACCACTCTTCCCATTCCCCGTGTTCAGCAGATAAGGGATTTTTAGAGATTTCCAGCATCTGTCTTAAAACATCAGGTGCCTGTGCCTTCTCTTTCATAGCACCAACCCTGTGGAATTCCTTCCCTCATCATATGAAAGAGATTTCCACATTGGCAGCCATTAAATGGGAGCTGAAAACATTCTTATTTAAACAGGCTTTTCCATCTAATCAGTTTAGCTGACCAAATTGGTAAATAATTTAGAACTATTTTATTGTCATGTTATGTATTTTAATTGCTTTTAGAAATTTGTCTGTATGTAAAGTGCTTTGAGTCCAAATGATAAAATGCACTATATCAAATAAAATATGAATGAATGAATGCATGAACAACTCATGTACTATTGGGCAGGACCAGATTTGCAGTCTTTTGGCTCTTTCATTGGTATTGTAGATCAGGTGCAAAATAAAGATGCTGCAACTACACAGACCCTGGCAGCCCCACATTGTTCACACAGTGTCTGACCTTCACAAAAGGAGCCATGGGTGCAATAACTGGTGATGTGATTGGAGTTGGGACATCTGGTGGACATCATTATCCTGAACAGTGACACTGGGTCTGGCGCCCATTGCAGGTGTATATACCAGCTTTTTAGAGAAATAAGTGAGCAACCCATTAGGGGATGGTCATGCATCTCTGAGCATCTCGGGTATAGTGCAGCAATTTGCATTTGGCTGGCTTCTTTGAGCAGTTTAGTTGCTGAGATAAACAGAGAGAGAGAGAGAGAGAGAGAGAGACACACACACACACACACACACACACACACAGACTGATTGATATGCCATATTTGGCATATCAGCACATTGGGAGACCAGGTAACAAGCAACCTCTGCTCTGTTGACCCAAAGGGACAACAGGGAGCATTGTGGCAGGAGGTACAGGTTGTAACCTAACCGAAATCCATTCAAAACCTTATAAAGAAGTCACAATACCCTGAATGCACTTTCTGTTCAATAGGTTTCCTTGACATTGGAGAAACATCAGAGAGCCCCTACAGAGGGCTTTTGTAGCGTGTATTACTAACAACTGAACAATGACATGACAAAAGCAGCTGGAAGTGTTATAGGTAACCCCCCAAACAAACAAACTATTTTTAATTGTAGACCTTAATATAAAGTTATGTAGATTTGTCATTTTCAGTTCATTACAGTCCCTGGTCTTTTCTTTGCAAGAAACCAGGCAGCGTTTTTCACTTCTGGGAAATGCCATGATATTCTGACAGACATATTATAAAACGTAATGAAAAGTTGTAACCCTTGCATAAAATATGCAAACTATGCCACTGGATAGGTTTCGCTTCAGTCTTTTTCAAAGTTTTTTTTTAATGTTTATTACCAGATTGCTTCTTGCCTTCCATTTTCTTATATTTTACCCAGGATAGCACAGTAGAAATGCAACATAGAGAATAATGCATGGACAACCATGAACAACAAGGCTATGTTTCCATCAAGGGATTCTGGTGACATCATAGTGACCATGGGAGTGAAGCCTGAGAGGTCCTGGATGTCATCAGAACCCCCACGATGAAAGCACAATTGAGTTGTGCATGGTTTGAAACCTAGAATAAAAAATAAATACTGCTTTTTTTCTTCCTAAGAAATTTTCAGTTAAATTTTTTATTATTAAAAAAAGTAGAAATCCACTCTCAACTAGTTGCTGAAAACCTACCTAGGTGAGGGGGTGGATTTCAATTTTTGAAAATTGTGTAACAACAGAAGATTTTTCATTAGGGGAGAGTCTGAGTCATAGAGATCCTATATAAGCTATATCTGAGGGGGACATCACGTGGTATTTCTGGGGCACTCTGTCACCATATGCAAGTTATTCCTTACCTTTAACAGTAGAGAAGTGACGTACAGATGTTCCCTCTTGTTTTTATATATATTCAGTCTCTATGGTTCGAGTTCTATGTTTTCAGGGAAAATGAAAGTTATACATCAGGTGGCACAGGTTGCCATTCTAATTACAAATGCTATTGTACCCCAGAAGGGTACAACAGCATTGCATGACCTTTTAACTGCAGTACAACAGCTTTTATTTAGGATGGAAACTATGAACAACAAAGGTTAACCATATACTAAATCTCATTTTCAGTGGAGTCCTACATCTACCTTGTGTTACTGCTGGGAGGAGTGAAGCACAGGGAGGTCAGGGGGCATACTGCCTTCCCCCAAGTCCTCAGGCCCCAACCCCGACTTTCACTAACCCTACTACTCTCATTGGTGGGTCCACCAGGTAGGGCCTGAGAATGACACCAGTCATCAACATATCTGTATCTCATTATACTGCTGGGATGATATTACAATTACGTAACATGAGCAACATACTCTTATCTCCCCTTTACTGTTCCAAATTTATCATAACAGACTTTTTCACTAGAAGGTCTTTTTTCAGATATTTGAAGGGTTTTGCCTGTGATTCAAAAGGTCAGTGGACGACTCTTGTCATGCCTTCCGTCTAAGCAGTACTTAAACCACGCATAATCCAGCATCATTTGGATGCTTTGATTCCTTGTTGCTGCTGTGCAGCTGCCATTCTCCCTCCTACTCTGTCTGCACCTCTTTCAGTAGTGGCATGGCTGCTCTTGCTCTGTTCCTGGTGTATGCTTTCTCCCTTCTGCTGTTCTCAATTTGCTGTGTTTGTGCCATGGCTCCTCATGCCACTTTCTGTTGTGTGCTGTTGTTCCTCCTTTGGGTCCTTTGTTCCTGCTACTATTTCATGGTTCTTTCTCTTCCATTTTTGTGGCTGGTGTCTGGCTGCTCACTGTCTATTCCCCTTGGATCCCTTTGACTTCTCCTGCCAGATCTTCTATTCAGTTTTCTGTCTATTAGCTGGCTAACTATTTGTTTATCCTGGGTTCTCCTGTGTTGTTTAGCCTGCCCTGGCCTTCTGCCTTTTGCGCTATGTAGTTGCTGATGCACTTTCAGTCTCCTGCCTTTAGCATTTCCTAATGCACTATTCTCCTTTATGTTGCTATTGTGGTTGTACCTCTGGGCATTCATGCTTCAGCTATTAGCTATTTCACTGCCCCCTTTTCCTCTTGTTGTCACATGGCTTTGTCCTTCCTCCATACTTTGCCCTCATCATTCATGGGGCCCTTCTGGTTCTTAGACCAGGAGGCTGGACATACTTCTTCTGCCTCCAAAGCCCACTTCTGAAAGTTAGAGTCCTTGCTATGTGGAATCCTTTTGGCCATGAAGATCGATTCAGTGCCACCTTTTGGTGTCCACTCTTCCCTACCCACAGTCTTGAGGGCAGGGTTCTCACCATGGTGGCTCCTCAGGCTGTGCAGATCAGCTTGGCAGCACCTTCTGGTGTTATATTTATGGCTTCTTGCTTCCCAAAAGTTAGATCTGAATCAATAGTCTTTCTTCAGTTTTGCAGATTGTCTCAGCTACAACTCTTGAAGAAATTACCCTTGTAATTGCCTACCAGTTACTTGGTCATGTTCTGTTCTCTTTTCTTTCAGTTTCCCATATCTCTCAGTCATACTGCAGGTTTAGGCTCCTTACACTGTTGAGGATAGGTGATCTCTGTTCAGCAGATACTAGTCTGTTTAATTCATACCTTGTGGGTGGGTTCCTCGTTAAAAAGGGAAAGAGCCCCTTTAGCCACATCCGAACACTCAACAGCACCTCATGGTATTATCCTGTTAGACTGACAGAGTGAGAGCCCTTCCCTCTAAAAATGTTACCCTGATTGGGTTCTAAATTTAGCAGCACTTGAGCTATGATTAATTCTACCCTTAGCCTAAAGGGATGGTGACCTAGGCCTTGGTTCCTCAGAGGTTTCCTCTGCAAGGGTTTTTTTTTCCTCTCCTCTGTGCCAAAAGTTATCATATAATTAATAGTTTTCTGCTGAAGGTTGGAGCTGGATGGTGATACCTTCCTTCCTTGTTTTTGCAGTCTGTCATGTCTATTCAGGCAATGTCTTGCCACACCTTGGGAAGTATGTGTTGTGCCTGTAAACATTGTACTTTGGACCTTTGGTTTCAGGACCTCACTTCCATGAAGTCTTGAGGGTAGGAACCCTCCCATGAGGGTTCCAGCATCTTTATGGCATCCTGAAAGGGTGGTAGTCCAACAGCATCCTACCAGGTTGGATACCATTGGATACCGTCATTGTGGATGGAATTCAGATGGCCTCGGTTGGCAATACATCTGACCAAGGATCTGACCTCCTAGGAGCCACAGTAAGTATCTGAGGTGTCTGTGGATTAAATCAGGGTTTGACCAATCTGACCATCTAATCCATGTATCTTTAAACTGGATCCAAGTATCTGAGGTTGGAGCCTATTTTGGATACCTGGATCTTATCTCTGATCCACAACTATCCGACTATGGATCTAAAATCTGACTTTGATCAGATTATATTAGATTTGGAAGTAGTACCAGCCCTATCTCATGGACGGTGGTCAGATCCATGGAAGCATTATCCGAGCACCACTAGCAGGGACAGGGAGACCTTAAGTCAAAGATCAAACATCTTGTACAAGCAGTCACATACTACTACCAGCTATCTCAGCCCTTCCCTGTTCAATATCAATTAATTCGGTGTGTTCCCTAAGCAGTCCTACATAAAGATCCCACTGACCCTTTGGTTCTAGCAGTTTGGATGCAAGATGCAACATATGCAAACAAAGGACTATTTATCCCTTTTTCTTCTTTGTAGGTCAATAAATTGCAACTGGTTATAAAATCTGGTGCATGCCAATGTTTAATAATAGGATCTAGCCATTTTTCCTAATTTCCTGAAATTAGGGGGAAGTAGTGTAGGTCAAGTGGAAGTTCTTCTATAGATGTTTTAAGCACAAAAAAAAAGTTCACTCTTCCATTTTTATAACATTTACCCCAAAACATCATGAGTCCAGTGCTCAGTCACAAAGTACTGTTGCAGAGTAGTTGCAATGACCAATCTCAGGTCTCAAATGCACAGTGTGGTGGGGTGTAAGCCTTCCCTGCATGGTTTCACAGTTAAAAGGGGTGGGGGTTGACATACCTTACACAAAGCATGACAACCCCTGCTAATCCCGTTGCAGAATAGTACAACTCCCCCTGCCTGTAGAACTCGTACAGGAAGGCAGTACCCCTGCTAATCCTGTTGCAGAGCAGTGCAACATCACCTGCCTGTAGAACTGATACAATAAGGTGGTAGGATGTTGCATGGCAACCCCAGCTAGTCCTCTTGCAGAACAGTGCTACACTCCCTGCCTGTAGAATTCATAGAGGAAGGTGATAGGGTGTTGTATGGCAACCCCTGCTAATCATGTTGCAGAGAAGTGTGACACCCCTGCCTGTAGCACTGATACAAGAAGGTGGTAGGGTGTTGCATAGCAACCCCTGCAAATCCCATTGCAGAGTGGTGCAACACTCCTGCCTGCAGAAATGATACAAGAAGGCAGGAGAGTGTTGCATGCCAACCCCTGCTAATCCTGTTGCAGAATGATGCAATACCCACTGCCTGTAGAACTGATACAGGAAGGTAGTAGTATGCTACTTGGAAATCTACCAGACAAAAGACTCCATGCTGAGGTGCAAATCATGTGATACTGGTCAGGATTATGATGACTTTTCACCCAGTTCTCCCAGCCGTTTGAACTTGCACAATTGAATAATTTGTCCGTATTATGGACCTGACACCTGTAAGAATGTTTATATGTGAGAAATTCTCTTTGATACTGACTTCAGTGGAGCTGATATTTGTTGTTGCTCCTCTTGCTGCACGGCAGTGCCTGGTAACCCTGCTGAAGAGTCATGCAACACCCTCTGCCTGTAGAACTGATGCCAGAAAGCAGTAGGGTATCTTAACAGGTGTGAGTGTGTGAAGTCTGCGATCACAGCGGTGTAGGGTTTGTGCAGGGGCAAAGGGCTGCCAGCCCAGATATATAGTACTCAGTCAAACTAAAAGCCCCGCACTGAAATGCTGTTACACAAAAGCTTAAAATAAACTGGCTCGGTAGAAATCTGTTTATTGGTGACCTGGATGCAAATTTAACAGGTGGCTAACACCCACAGACTAGCCATGGTGCTTTGAGTCAACAGACACTTTGTCAGGGGTGTGGTCTGGGAACAAAACCATTACATGTAGATACCCCGTTGATTAAGCAATCAACAATTACATATAGAAAAAGTGCAAGTTATATACAGGCAGCTCTATGATGCCGGTTTGACAAGAAAAATGATCACCAGCATCACAGCGCCAGGCTCCACGTCAACAGAGATTTGCAGTCGGCGTGGAGCCACACACATCGGTGTGTTTTTTCTTCGGGGGACTTTGCCCCCGAACCCCCCATACGGGGTCTCTGCACACCACACCCCACATACTTTAGGATTCTAACTCCAGGTCAGAGTTAATTCGGGGAGGGTGTACAGGTCGGGGGAAGGGGTTGCCCAGTCCCAGCAGCACTTCTATGGCGACATGCGCTGGTGTCAATATTGATGCGTGTCGCCATAGAAATGTCACTGTTCAGCAGACATACCTATACAGGCAATACAAATATATTAAAATGGTACCATGATAGCCAAGCTCAAAGCTAACTGACATTTCATATGTTGCAAAGAAAAAAGTGAACTGGCATGATTCAGAGCTGAATTTACATTGATTGTATCACCAGCCCAAACTTGTACTTCTCTGTTACAAGCAGACATACTAAATGTTTTATATGATTTTAATAAGGCTCTGCCTAATGGTCCTTGCTAAAAATTAGCACTGTAAACCACATTTCAAAACAAAGTAAAAAATACATTTTTTTTTATTTTGAAATGTGAGTCACAGTGCTAATTTTTGGGTTTAGATTAGTAATACATTTAATGTAAATTTAACTTTGAATCATGCCAATTCACTTCTTTCATTGCTATGTATGAAATGTCAGCTAGCTTTGACCTTGGCAATCATCGTACCATTTTGATATATTTGTATTACCTGTATATCATTTGCACTTTTTTCTGTATGTAATTGTTGATTGCTTAATCAATGGGGTATTTAAATGTGATGGTTTTGTTTCCAGGCCATGCCCCCTGACAAAAGGTCTGCTGACTCGAAGCACCATGGCTAGTCTGTGGGTGTTAGCCACCTGTTAAATTTGTATCCAGGAGACCAATAAATGGATTTCTACCAAGCCAGTTTGTTTCAAGCTTTTGTCTAACAGTATTCAGTGTGGGGCTTTTTGTTTGACTGAGTAGTTGTGACTGGATCAGATAGAGCAGAGAGGGGCAGTTCATTTGCAATACCATTGCTGCAGGGGCATAGCTAGGGGGGTTTCCTGGGTGCTCAGAACCCCCCCCGCTGACCGTGCAACCCTACCCCGCTTCCCGACTGTGCTACCCAGTGCCCCCTCTTCTTTGCCCGCAGCCGATCGTCTTCATCTTCTTGTTCCTCCTACCTGCCGGCCCCCCCAATCCATTTAAGAGACCCTGAGTCACTGACACTCACCGGCATCCACTATTCCGGGCGAGCGACATCGGACTCGGACCTCAGGTGTCTCTCTGAGCCATGCGGTGCCTGCTTAATCCTACCGGCAGGCAAACAGTTAAAGCCCCTCGTTGGACTGGCGCAAGGCATGCGGGGAAGTCGGGCACCCTCCCAGTCAGCGACACTCAGCTTGTAGGTGTCAGACCTCGGCCCGCCTTGGCTCTGCATCACATGTGAGTGCAGCTTGG
The DNA here is from genome assembly GCA_016271365.2 of Neoceratodus forsteri. Classification (NCBI taxonomy): domain Eukaryota; kingdom Metazoa; phylum Chordata; order Ceratodontiformes; family Ceratodontidae; genus Neoceratodus; species Neoceratodus forsteri. Next base: position 497,891,022 of record JADMNL010000022.1, read on the forward strand.
CAGTCACATGATGCAGAGCCACCGCACAGCGCCAAAGAGCGTGACTTGAGCTCATTTAGGGCAGGAGACCTGTATTGTGAGGAGGCAGCTTGCCCACGGCGCGTGTGCCTAAGATTTAAATTAATCAGACACAAACACTGAAGTCCCGGCCGTCGACAAATATACTGTGAACCTGTTTAACTTGACTTGGGCACTGGGTAGGGATCTTCGGAGGAGGATTTTTCACAAATTAATACTTTGGAGTTGCTTAGGCCTTGTTATTATCACGGAGGGGCGGCAGACTCGCCTGAAAGGACCAGGAGGTGCGCAGTGAAGTCAGGGAGGACAAATAATAAATTGAAAATATGTTTGCTGCAAATCTGGGAAAAATATCAATGGGGAAGTAAGGGTCACGGTCTGGAATGATGATGAAAAAATAATTACCACAGACACAGGGATTATTCAGGTCTGCAGCAGCTGCTGTGAGTCCCGAGGTGAATTTGAAATGGTTTGGGGTAAAACTCAGGAGGGATTATAAGTCACTGTTACTAGCATGGTTCCGGTAACGTGCACTCTAGTGGTCAGCTGATCACTAAGTGGCTGGGGAAAAGTACAGAGTAGCTTATTTCCATCCTGAATTTAAAATAAGTGACTCTGTCATGGCTATGATTGGAATTAAGGTAAAAATAATTATCTCAGGAGGATATTTCTGATGCAACATCATGGCAGTGCTGCAGGTCCTGTGAGGTGAAATGGGATGGGACAAACAGATTCAGAAGGCATATAAACTGACATGGCTAGGAATTAAGGAAAAAAATTACCTCAGTCAGCCAGGGAGGATATTTCCATGACTGCAGCTCCATTACTGAGGTGAACATGGAGCAAATATTTAAACAGGGGAATTAAATAGCTAGGAAATAAGGTAACAGTCACCTCAGCCAGAGAGATATTTCATGCACTGCAAGCAGTTTCGTGAGTGAGGAGAAATGGGGTAAATAACGGATTCAGAGGAAAACTTAAGGAAAGACTGATGTAGGAATTAAGGTGGATATTTCAGGTAGCATGTCCAACTCCGTGACTGAGGTGAAATGTGGTAGGCTGTTCCATGCATCCACCACCCTTTCTGTGAAAAAGAACTTCATCACATTACCCTTAATTGGCCTCCATCTAATCTCATACTGTGTCCTATCCTGCAATTTTTCTTGTATTGAAACATGTTACATTCTTTCACCTTGTTAATACCCTTTAGGTGTTTGAATGTTTCAATCATGTCACCTCTCTCCTCTCCTTTGCTGTAGGGTAATCTGCCCCCTCATATGTTTTCTGATGCAGACGACCCTACACCATTTTGGTTGCCTTTCTCCGGACTGCCTCAATTTGGTTAATGTCCTTGTGAAGGTATAAGCTGCAGTACTCCAGATGGACCAGTGTCTTATAAAGAGGGATTATTACCTCCCTCTTCCGACTTGTGATACCCCTACTGATACACCCTAACACCCCCTAGCCTTACCTACTGATTTAGTGGACTGCTTGGATGATTTCAGGTCATCTGTGATGATGATGATGCACAAGCCAGGTAGTCACAGGGAAGAAAAAGACTTGTGCATCATCAACTCCCCTCTCAGCATATAGGTGGCTTCAGGGTTTCTCTTCCCTATGTGCATGATCTTGCACAGCTTTGCATTAAACCCCAGTTGCCATTCTTCAAACCATTTTACTAGTTTATCCATATCTCTGTTCATTCTACCCACCCCATCTGGATCATACTGTGTTGCAGATCTTGGGTGTCATCTGCAAACGGACAAACTTTGCCTGCCAGTCCATCTGCAATGTCTGTGATTGAGGGACTGGGTGAATAGGAAATAAAAGTGTGGCTGGCTTATGAATTAGCACAGCTAACTGGACACAGAATGCAATAAGGTTACTTATATCTGCTGACCACATCACACACAAGTCAAAAAACATAAAGGGGTTCTATCTGTGAGCTGTGTGTATTACTCTCATGAGACTGCATATTAAAATACAGTCAGGGTGGTGGGCTGATTGTGAGCTGCTGCTGTAATCCATCTCATTCATGGAGTACTGATTAAAATTACACAGGCCCATAAGATTAATGGTGATTTGAATTAAATTATTCCACAACATGCTGGGTGACAATGAGAGTAGTAAAAAATAGCACACAAAGATTTTAATTTCACAATACTTTATTGTGGCAGATAAAGACCACTTGGTCCGCCCACCATTTCCCAGTGGCTAAGCTGGCAGATCAGTTCTAACAGCATACACTTCTAACCCCTCCGTACTAGAACTGTCTTGTGCCTGTGTCCCTACATTCATTTTCACACCTGAACCTCAGGAAGGCCATTCCATGCATCCACCACTCCCTCTATGAAAAAATACTTCCTCATGTTGACCTCAGTCACCCTCCTCTATCTCGAAATTGTGACCCCTTTTCACATTTTGTTCAGAAAGATGCTACCCTGTTGGACTTTGTTACTTTTAGGCACAAAAGTTTCTCTCATGTTTCCCAGTCAGGCTTCTCACACCTAGAAGTTATGTTCAGGTCCTAAAGTCTCTATCTCTCTTCATATTTTGCTGCAAACCATGCACCATGTTAGTTGCCCTCTGGGCTGCCTCCATCCTGTCTTTATGTCCTTGCAGAGAGATCCCCCAAACTGCACGCAGTACTCAGGATGGGTCTCACCAGCTTTCTGTACATGGATAACAACTTCCTGTTTTTTATTGGTGAAGACACTGACTATCTCAAGATCCCCCAGGTCTCCTTACCTTTCCCATTGCCTTAGTCTCAGCATCCAGTTGTCTCCATGCTTATCAACATATTGCTGTCAGTTACTCAGCACATGAATAAATACAGAGAATATCCCTGTAAGATGCTGGGTTACGGATGTCTTTAACTGTATTACAACACCCTGCTTTCTTACTTAAGTTCTTATCTTGTTCTTGCCATCAGTTTTTAAGAAGTACTAACACTAAATAATGGAACAGTACTTCTCCGTACAATAAAGGATACCCTTCCCATTGCCTTAGTCTCAGCATCCAGTTGTCTCCATGCTTATCAACATATTGCTGTCAGTTACTCAACACATGAATAAATAGAGAAAATCCCTGTAAGATGCTGGGTTATGGATGTCTTTAACAGTATTATAACACCCTGCTTTCTTACTTAAGTTCTTATCTTGTCTTGCCATCAGTTGACAGGCACAGATGATTGGACTTGGCTGGGGCCTTTTGGGAGGGGTTACAGTTAATATTGTGAAGTTTGTTCTGTTTGCAAGGCAAATACATTTAAAGTAATGTGATTGATATTGAAACCATATGCATTAAGTAAAACTCTGCTCCTCCATTTCAAAAAGGGACATTGACTTGGATCAGTCTCTGAGATGGCAACTACTAAGAAGCGAGGATTTACTAATCAGGCAACTCTTTCTTCATTTGGATTTGGAACAAAACGACCATTAAACCCATCAGAAAGTGGGAGCTCTCAAGGTGAGTCTCTTGTATATTGGAAACGTACTGTCGAATCTTAATTATCAGTCTTTTCTAAAACAACTGAATTATAGTCAGAAAACAGAGTCATGATTCTTATTTGCATAAGAATGATTATCTTTCTGTCTTGTATTGTGCCTCCCACCACTCCATGTTTTCATATTATCATAGGTAGTTTGCACTTGTCATTAATGACATTAGTCTGAGCAATAAATACATTCAAGCATTAAATGCACTTATTGCTACAATTATTTTATGGTAGGAAATGAAAGATTCATGTAGTTTCTGCACAGACTTAATCCTGCTGGTCATATGATCTTTCTCACTAAAATATTCCCATTACCACCTACTTCACCGTTTGCATGTCCCCATTGTCTCACCCCCAGCAGTTTTGCAATACTGTTATTTGGGAAACAGCATTTGAGCAACACATAAAAAAAACACTTGTCTCATCTCTGCTTTCATTTTCCCATATGCATGAAGAACTTACCAATGCCTTTTGTATTTTTAGATTCAGGCATTGCACCAGGCAGTGACAACAGAAGTACTCTTCAAGAAAGCTTCCCCAATGAAAACAGCAGTAATAGCATACTAGTGCAAAATGTGCAAAATGAGAGTAGCAGTATGCCAGAGGAGGGCTCTTATGATATTGATAGAATCATTGGCACCTCACTCAATGATTCTGAGAAGTATAAATACCTCACTCAGCACTTCAGTCCATCAGCTACTTATATGTTTCCAAAGACAGTGATGCATGATAAACAACGATCCTTCCAACACAAATGGTGTATTGAATACCCTTGGCTAGTTTACAGTGAATCGTTGAGGGGTGGCTTGTGTAAGTTTTGTAGCTTGTTTGGCTACAGTGATAGCTTGGGCACTCTTGTCACTAAACCATTAACTAACTGGACAAAAGCGAAGGAGATTCTAAAAGAACACTGCAAGAAACTATATCACGTGAATGCATTGGGAAAGGCTCAGAATTTTAAAATAACTATGGAAACCCCAGAAAAATCAGCGAGGAGCAAACTTGATGCTAGGTGTGCTGCAAGAATTGAACAAAACAGGAAAATATTAGGATCAATAATAGAAACTATACTTGTCTGTGGTCACCAGAGTATAGCTTTACGTGGCCATATTGAGAAAATAGATGATGATACCCACAATCCAGGAAACTTTATCTCCCTGTTAAAATTCAGGGTAAATGCTGGAGATACAAGTTTAGCTGAACATTTACAGTTCGGTGGGAGAAATGCACAATATCACTCGCCAGATATTCAAAATGAGCTGATAGAGATTATTGGGGATCAGATTCGAGACAATATAATTAAAGATATAAAAGATGCTGAGTACTACTCTATTCTTGGTGATGAAGTTACAGATGTAAGTAACAGAGAAGTTTTGTCTCTGGTACTGCGATATATTGACAAAACTCAGAATATAAGAGAGGACTTCCTAGACTTTGTACCTTGTGAGAGAATAAATGGAGTGAGGCACTTGCAAAGAACATATTACATAAATTGGTACAACGGGAGTCTTGACACTCAAGCATGCCGAGGCCAAGGATATGATGGGGCCTCAAACATGCCCTCAAACGTTCGAGGCACACAAGGTTTAATTTGCCAGCAGAACGAATCCGCTGTTTACGTGCACTGTAATGCACATTGCCTCAATTTGTGCATAGTGAACTCTTGTCAACACCCTGAAATCCGGAACATGCATGATGTGCTTAACCAGTGTTATAACTTCTTCAATTTCTCACCCAAAAGAAATGAGCTTCTGTTGAAAGTAGTAGGGCGTAATTATCCTGAAGCTAAACGTGTGACATTGCAATCTCTTTGCAGAACAAGATGGGCAATGAGGCATACAGCATATGAGATATTTTATGATCTTTTTTCATGTATTCTCATTGCACTACATGTCATCAGTAATGGACAGCAGTATGCTGATGAGTATGGAGAATGGAATTGAGATGCTGAGACTAAGACATTAGCAAATGGGATCCTTTATTCTATGGAGAATTTCTGTTACATTATTTGCTTCCTCACAGTCATGAAGGTACTGAAGTTTGTGCAACCACTGGGTGTAAAACTGCAAAACAGTGCAATTTATATAATTAATGCTTACAACATGATTACCACAGTAGAGGACAGTATAAAGGTAGCTCGACAAGAAATTGAGACTCTCTTCCACAGCTGGTACACTGAGGCATGTAGTGTTTCAGAAAAGGTCTACATTCAACCTGAAATACCACGCACTGTTGGGAGACAGACTCACCGAAGCAATACTCCTGCAAGTGATCCTGAAGAGTATTATCGGAGGGTGATTGCAATTCCAATGCTTGATTATCTCCTTGAGGCACTGGCTGTGAAATTTTCAAGAACACAGCAAGTTGTGGCTAAGCTAATGGGCCTTATTCCATCAGTGATTAAATGCAATGATGGAAACATCAACCTAGATGAAGTTATCAATTTCTATAAAAAATATATTCCTTCTCCTCAGGTTATAGATGTGGAACTGCTAACATGGAAAACTAAATGGCAAAACAATCAAACCCACCTGATACTGCTGTAGAAGCATTCAGAGCCTGTGATGCATCCTTTTTCCCAAATATAAACACTTTACTCAAGATACTCTACGTAATTCCAGTCAGTAGTCACAATGTGAGCACTCTTTCAGTGCTCTTCTGAGGCTCAAAACTTATGTGAGAAGCACAATGGGAAATGAGAGAATGTCAGGCCTTGCCTTATGCAAATTCATTATGGAGCTAAAGTAGACACTGATAAAGTGATTGAAAGGTTTGCAGCAAAACATCCAAGACGGATGTTGCTTGTGAATGTGATGCACAACAACAAAATGAGAACTAGAGTAAAAGCAGGGGTCCATTTAATTAATCTCTTCCTACCAGGCATCTTAAAATACTTTAGTATATTTGCCATTTTGAAGCTAGGAATCCTTATTTGCATCAATCCAGACTTTAAATACAGAACTAGATTAGAGAAGATAAATCTGATAAAGAAACAAGAGAGCCTGGCAAATAACTATGTGAAGTTGTGGGTTATAGTTGTAGTGTGCATGTTACTTGTTATTCTTACACTCTGATGACACCCAGTTGTCAAATAATTCAATCTACCATCTGTATCTGTTCTACTTGTTTGATAATTTTAATCACATTGATAATTACAGAAAGCCAGCCTTGTCTTAATGCACATTCATGTGCAGAAAAAGTGTAAATTGAGGAAGTTGAAAGGTTTGCAACAAAACATCCAGGGCAGTGGTGGTTCTGTGATGGCAGTAACAAAATTAGAACTAGAGTAAGAAAGCTGTGATCCACTAATTTCTTCCAACCCAGCATGATTTTTCTGTTTATTTCCATACTACATATTGTTATTTTGAAGCTGGGACTCCTTATTTTGTGTCATTCACAGACTGAAAAAATCTCAAATGAGTACAGAAGATAACCTGATAAACAAACGAGTTCTAGGAAAATAACTATATGTGTTTGATGTGAAAAGTAGTTAATGTAATGTTTGTAGTTAACATTTAAAAACACTCTTAACACCCAGTTGTCAAATGTGTCATTCACTGGTTGCATACTACTTTGATGGGAAAGACTGTGTATCCCATGTGTATCAATATGCGGCGTACATTATAGACAGGCACTTTATATATGTTTTAAATATTTTTAATGCATTACTGGTTAATATGTGAGCTGCACACAAACAATAAACATTTAAAAATAAAAAGTACCTGAGTATTATTTGTTTGCCTTAAGGGTGGGGGTCATGCATGTAAAAGAGGCAAAGGGAGGAAAACAATTAACAGCAACCATACAAACTGCGGGCAGTTTTTAAAAGGGGAATACATGCAGTGGGAAAGGTGGAACATAAAGGGCAAGGCAACAGCTGAACAATTAAATTAAATTTGGGGAAATGAAAATGACTCCCCCCCCAAAAAAAAAAGTTTCTAAGGAGCACCTGGCTGAAATACTTGAGATTGCAGGGATGGCTGAGAATGATGATTCGAATTTTGAACATTTTGTGACTCAACAATTGTTGCCTAAAATGCACAAAAATGCACCATTTAACACCTACATTTTCAAAATATTCTGGGGGGGCATGCCCCCAGAACCCCCTAGAATTGTTTGGGAAACCCCCCACCACCAAATCCTGGCTACGCCCCTGCGCTGGGGTTGTGTCTAGAAAGGAGGGCCCCTCTGGACAACAGGGAGTAATATGGCACCAGTGTGTGTGTGTGTGTGTGGAGGGCACTTTGACTGGATCTGGGGACTTTGGACAATTACAATTAGTGCTGGTCCTGATGTGGGCATAAAGTTGAGGGTTGAGTAGGTTTGGGGAACATTATGGTGGCAGTATCATGTCCCAGGAGCTCTGAGCATAGTATAGAGCCCTATGACTGGCCCTGAAATGTGCTGAAAGTTGAGGGTTTGGTAGGCTGAGGGAATATTATGGTGGCAATGCCATAACCCAGAAGCTCTTAGCATGCTATGGAGACATATGACTGGCCCTGAAATGGGCTGAACGTTGAGAGTTTGGTAGACTGAGGGAACATTAGGGTGGCAATGCCATATCCCAGGAGCTCTAAGCATGGTATAGAGCCATATGAATGGCCTTGAAGTGGGCTGAAAGTTAAGGGTTGGGTAGTTTTGGGGAACATTATGGCGACAGTGTCATGTCCCAGGAGCTCTGAGCGTAGTATAGAATCATATGACTGGCCCTGAAGTGGGATGAATGTTAAGGGTTGGGTAGGTTGAGGGAATGTTATGGTGGCAATGCCAAGTCCTAGAAGCTCTGAACATGGTATAGAGCCATCCAGCTAGCCCTATGCCATGTGCCCACACTGCTGTGGTTGTTTCAAGCCAGCTTAGTAGTAGGATAAAACTCCATCTGCATCCACAAACATCTGAACAATATTGTGACTAGCCACTGAGGAGGCTCCTCCTCATGCAACTAATTCATGGATTTGTCCATCACAGATTATGGCAGTGGCACAACAACAAGAGTGTTGCACTGGGTGCAGGAGTTTGATGCACCGGGATGGCAGACCACATAGAGCATTAAAAAATGAGAAACAAGGTGGTATAGCCTCCTCAAAGTGCTAGGGCAGTTGAGCTAGCAGCTGACAGCTCTCTGTATAAGACTCAATACAATTAGCTATGTAATAGTGATGCATGATAGTAATTGCTGAGTGGCAGCTTGGACATGAAATAGATCACTTATTTTCACAAATTTAAAAATAGACTGCTACTCTTACTTCTGCTTCACATAGTAAGAAGTGTAACACCCTTTTTTGAACAATGGAGGCCTGTTTGCACCCCAAATTTGTGCTGCCAACATTTGCAACTATATATGGGGGCCCTACTACATTTTTAAAGCTGTGAGGGCTTTTCTTTATCCCCACCATCTTTTATAGTACTCAGATATTGCTCATCAATGGGTTATTCTCCATCCATCCTATAGGGTGATGTACAATCCAATCAAATTCTACCTGTATGGAGGACATCCTCAGCCCAGTCCTCACTCTCCAGTTTACTTTGTGTATCCCTAGAGGTTGGTTGTGATCCAAGATTGCTCCCAAACTTCCATGTACTTTGTAATTTGCGAATTGCCCTTTTTTATTTGCTTTCATTAGCCCTTTTAAGTGTTAAGTACAGAGATTTGATTTGCTGGTCAGCACATAGGAGATTATGCAAATTTTCTTGCCTTTATAAAACTTTTCATTAATAAAACACCTTTGTTTATCAGGGATCCTCCTGAGTGTTCTGGTTCAGAAAGACCATAATGGCTGGTATTTTTTCCATCAACTCTGGACCCTCTTGCAGCATCCAGCTCTGAATTACTGCAGATTATTTGGTTACCCTGGTTGAGTCTGGACCCTCCTATAGCACCCAGACTATCCAGTTCCATGAAGGAATTGCCTTTTGAAAGTTTATATTGCAGCCTGTTAGGATGGAACTCTCTTACAGTGTCCAGCCCTCCTAATATACTAAAAGGTGTGCCTCTGTCTTGGGTTGGATCCTGCAGCGTCCTCCCCAAATTACACTAGCTTTAAAAAGCACCTTTTCTTGTGTTTACCCAGAAACTCTGAATGACCATTACCTGCCCCCCAATGTGTATGCTGCTGAAAATTTAATTTTTACATACCTCAATTTAGGAAGGGCTAAGATTGTAGTTTGGCTTAGTGGAGCTGAGACCCCAGTCCCTTCCTGGTCCTGAGTGCCATCCCCACACTAGTACATTTTGTTATGTCAGTATATGTAGTAGCAGTTTATTTTTGTTTGACAAAACAGTCTTTACAAAGTTAAAAAATATTTCATATAAAAATTCCAGTTTACAAAATACAGCTACAGCACAGCATAATACATTCATTAAATAACAATACAAACAAATACAGTATAAAAGTCTGTTACATCAATTGAAAGGTCTCATTAAGAAGGAAAGAAAAAATTCTTTAGTTAGTCACATTGTGATTTATCACATTATTGCACTCATTTTTTTCCTTGTTTCTTTCGATATTCAAAAAGTAAGTTGCTAGAGCTTTTAAAGCACAAATAGCTTCTGTATACAACATGATTACAGTCAGTTCTTGGTAGTTAATTTGCAATTGTTCCACTCTCTTGACTTTAAATAATGCCTGCAACATCATTTTCCTGGGTTTAGTATACCATTTGCAAAGCCAAATCACATGTTATAGATCTTCTCTTCCCCCCCATCTGGCAATTGCACCTCTGAGATACAGTCATGTCTTTATTGTATCTCTTGGCCAAGACCTTACTATTAAAGATTTAAAACTTGTATCTGGCAATAGCAGATCTTAACTTTGGTTCTAGCAAACTTTCAAGATAAAACTGTAAGTTCCCAGTGTTTTGATTATTGTTCGCAAACCAGTAAGAGTGTCTGGAGTTTGCAATCCAGATTCTGTCCTGTTCTACCCAATGTCTTCTGACTCTCTTATGTACATAAGACTTGTATTGTAAACTCAGAGTAATTTCTCTATCCACATATGTTTTCAATACTCTTAGATTGTATTTTTCCAGCCTTAAATACATATTCTTGAGCCAGGTGGAAGTAAAATATCCTAGAGCAAGCCTGTAAGTATATAGACAGTGCAAGGGTATGCACCATGAAGAGTAATGGGACTGCTTTTTAAATTCTTTTTTATAGTTTTATATAGTTTAGGCAGCCATTCTGAAAAAAATCAAAGGAATTGCTCCTGTGTTCACTTTGTGGCCCAATGTTTTGGTGGCCATCTTAGGGAGCACCTTCTGCACCTTACCACTAACTTGCTGTTTTGTGTTATATGCTCTAATTCATGCAGGTTCTTGACTGTACCGTTCATAACTGGCAGCCATCTTTTTGAGCCCATGAGAAAGGGTGAAGGCACAGTGTATCTATACACATATATTATTTGCAAAAAACAGCATTAATGCACCCGTTTGGGTTCAACTTACTGCCAAAAAAGTAGGGAAATGTTGTGTTAGAGTTTCCAACTCTAACTTCCTATCCTCCAAGCAACAAAAGGGCAAGCCCACACAAGCTTTGTTGTTGACTATCTTGAAGATCTTTGAATGACTGGTCTGTACTCAGCTGTATGAATATCTAGAAAAATATAAGCTGTTAACTGAGTGCTAGGCAGGTTTCAGGACTGGGAGGTCAACAGACACCACTCTGGCAGGTTTCATCGATACTGTGGCAAATGGAATGGAGGTGAGGAAGTCTGTTGGTGAGGTGTTTGTCAACCTCTCAAAGCCTTTGATTTGATCAACTGCAACCTATTAATAAGATGATTGGCATTTATAGGCATGTCTGAACATGTTCAGACATTGATGCTTCCTTACTTGACTGAGCGTATGCAACAAGTATATATAAATGGAACACTGTCAGCTAGGGAAGAAACTTACAGGGGTGCACCCAGGGCTCAATTGTAGGCCCCTTGTTGTTCCTAATATATATAAATCCACTCCCATCACAAATGAAAAGCAGGATGATTTACTTATATGTAGATGATATGGCCTTAATAGGTAGAGCAAAAGATATGGATACTTTGCAGAAAATCCTTCAGTCTGACTTTGACATCCTGTAACACTGGTTAAAAAACTCTAAGATGGTAATCAGTACAAAGAAAGCCCAGGTAATGCTGTTTCATACTAAAGGCAAAAAATCTCATAATCAGGAGTTAGATATACAAACATCAGATGGACATAACTTGGAAAAAGCCACATTTTGTAAATTCCTGGGGGTATACATAGACAATAACCTAACTTTTTCAGAACACATAACCAGTGTTGTTGGTAAGGTCAGTATCAGACTGGGTGTCCTCAGAAGAAAAACTTCAATTCTTCCCAGAGAAAATAGGAACAGGGTGGCCTTACAATTACTTTTACCGATACTAGAATGTGGTAGTGTAATATACTAGCATGCATCTAATACTATATTAAATACATTGGATAAAACCTATTATAAAATGGCTAGATATGTTTTAAAACATCACTACTCCACCCATCGCTGTAGTCTCCTACAACAATTAAACTGGGATTCCCTTGGAAATCAAAGGAAAAAATGTGTTGGGTATAAAGCATATGCAGAATATGGAGGAGTTAATGTGAAAGTAACTAAACATTTACAAGTTCCCACTAAACGTAACCTAAGGAACTTAAAAAATAGATGTCTGAAAATGCCTTTGGAGGTTAACATCTATAGCAGGATACAAAGAGGATTCTTTATCAAAATTGTGGAATGAATTAGACCCAGATATTCAAAATGTGAACAACCCAGGATAATTTAGACGATGTTTGGATTTAGCTTAGAAAGATAAATGTATATGTTATGACCCCTGCATATAATGTTTCTGGTCCTCCCTCTGTCTTCTTCATAGGACATACATCTTTTGCCAATGTTATGATTAGGATGTGTAAAAATTATTTTGTGGATTCATCTTTGGGGTCTATTTTTTAAGGCGATTTGACAAGGGGTCCGTCTATGTATGTATCCCTGCTTGTTACATGTTTTATTATAAATGATTACATGTTTTGAATGTGAAACCTGTACATTAAAAGCTATGACACTTTCTGTGAAACTGCAGTCTTCCACAGGACAGCTTTGTAAAACAGGGCCTCCCAGTCCTAAAAGTTATTTCCTGTTAAAAAATAAAAGTTTTTATCTATCATCTATCTATCAAACAACCACAGCCAGCCATCATCAGGTAAGACAAACAATATACAACTGTTTCTAGATGACACAAATGCAATAGCATTGATATGCTACCTTTCTGGAATTGTATCCCTGGTATGCACACTGCAAGACATACACTGTCACTTCTGACTGCAGATAGAAATCCATGATACTCAAATAACAACATTGCTTCTGTGTGTAGAAGCACAAACACACATAGATGATACCCAAATTAGAAGAGTTATTTTTTTGGCAGAGGTTCTGGCCACTATGGGCCAGTGCTTCTGTGGCCATAGGTACCCATGCACACTGTAAGACATACACACAGTTGTGGGTGCAGAAGTAAGACATACACACTGATCTCTGGCTACAGAAGAGCAGGCTCCATGAAATCCACAATACCAAAATTGCAACAGTACTTTTATTTGTGGTACAGCAGGCCCCAGAGGGGTCTGTGCTTCTGCAGCCAGAAGTGTAAGACATACACACTGACTTCTATTTGCAGAATTGCAGGCCCCTGAGGGGCCTGGACTTCTTCAGCTTCATATAGGAATCCATGCTACCCAATTTGCAACAGTAATTCTGTCTGCAGAAGTGCATGCCCCTGTGAGGTCAGCACTTCTGCAGCCACAGGTACTCATGCATGCTATAAGACATACACACACAGTTAAGGCTGCAGTAGCACAGGCCCCTGTGGGGCCCATGAATCTGCAGTGGGAGATACAAATCCAAGAAGGTAGTACATCAGTGCTACTGCATTTGTATAATCTGGAAACAGTTTTATGTTGTTTTATCTTACCTGATGATGGCTATCTGTGGTTGTTTTTGTGATCTTTTCCTTTTGCTTCTTTGGAAGGGTGGGGAGTTAGGGTTGGAAACCCTAATGCCATATTTACCTACTTTTGTGGTAGTGAGTTGAACCCCAACTGATGCATTAACGTAGATTTTTCAAAGAATTTCCTTTCTTTTTCAGATAATTAAATCATATCCTCTTTCATGCAGGTCCCTTTGAGACCTACATTATCTGTTTGCCTGCAGAAGTGTAGGGCTCTTCAGGGTCTGCACTTCCATGCAGCAACATTTGTCATGAATTAGTGGGTCTGTCTGGTGGGCTGCAGAAGCCAGGGCCTACAGACACATATGGCAAAGAGTCTGTCTACCAAAGCACAAGGTCCTCAGGCACCCAGGGTTGCAGAGGTGTAGGGCCCTAGACCAAGAGAAGATTTCTCTTCACTATATGGTACTTGGTCCTGTGTGGGCAACCCTGCACCATTTCTTCTCAATTTGGAGGGTGGTGCAGAATGGCAGCATCGTCCCCCCCCCAGCCTCAGCCCATCTAGCTGGCTCACTGAGCTCAGCCCAAAACTCAGCTCACTTGCAAGGGATCACAAAGCCCTGTCCACTGGGGTAAAGGCAGGTAATACACATGTTTCTTGATTATTATCCTTTTTTTTAATTTTGACCTCATATTTTCAAGATAATAATTTTATGACTCCACCTTATAAACATGACAGGTGGCATTTATAGGACAGTGGCCGAAAGGTCATTTCACAGTGTGTAGAGGAATAGGTTAGGAAGCATAGGTAAATTAGGAGAAGTTATAAAAATATGCAAGTAGCATTTTAGTATTATTAATAACAATAAAATACAAAATAACATTGTGCAGGCTTGCAGTTGATACAGGCAGTTCAAACAGAATTCCTTCATCTGAGAGTCTTTTTAAACTCTCCAGCTCTCTCTATCTCTAAACAAACATTGCTCTCTTTTTATAAGATTTTTGTCCCTGGCAATTAAATTCTGCATCCTGTTCTTGTAAATTACACCACCTGTGTTCCACAAAATGCAACAAGGTTTTTTCATTGACCTTCCTGTGACCAGCCTGAAGAGTACATTAGTCTTCTTAACAGATGCAGTCAATTAAGACATCCTGTCCCAGGGCTGATTTCTTGCTGACAATTCTGCAAACAAGCTTGTGGAGGTCAAAATGAGCCTCAAGGTTAACCCCCTGTGTTCCAGATAAAACCAATTAGCTGTCTGTGATCATTTCAACAATATAACTATATACATTTACAAACCAAGGGATCTCAGTTTCACATAAAGATGTGCATATATTTTTAACCACAGAGAAGTAAGGGAAGAAAGAAATAGAAACAGCAAGTGAAAGAAGAGGAAAATTATGGAACTGTCAGAGTGGTTAATTCCTAGGTGCCACAAGGAAACTCTGACTGCACAGACAAGCAAGAGATTGGCAAGTGGCAGAATAGGAGACAAGTAAATAAACTATTGCTTTTAACTCTCTCTGCATAACAAATGGGATTAGGACTTATTCAACCCTGTTACATATCCCCTCATCTTCTCTTTCCAAAATAAGTTTCCAAAAACATCTTTAATTTCTCTTTTAACATTACCTTATAATATTTACAGTTCTTTGCATTTACATTACCCCTTTTTATGACACCGACAGTATTACGGCAAACATTTTAGTTAGACACACATAATTTTTTCAACCTTCTGTATTGTCAGTTCCTGAATTATATCTTGACAGAAAATCGTCACTGACATTCTCTTTTCCAAATTTGCACATCACTTATAATTTAAGTGGCTGTTTTGCCAGGTACCACATTGTGAGTCTGGGATTTTTATCCTTCATTTGATTAAGCCAACAAAGAGGAATGTGATCTGTTATAAGTGCAAAGTCAGCTCCCAGCAGATAAAACTTAAGGGACTCCATTGCCCGTTGTGCAGCCAGGCATAATTTTCCAATAGTGGAGTACTTTTCTCTCTGCCATGCAGTTTCCTACTGATACATGGAATGGGATGTTCCTTCCCATCTATATTTTGACTCTACATTCTGATAATGATTAATAATTTGAAAACTGATGGACCCTGCATTAAATATGTAGATGATTCCATAGCAATTGATAGGTTCAATGAAGTAAGTCAGAGTGCTATGCAGAATGACCTAAAAAAATAGAAGACCGGTCAAAAACAAATTTGATGTAGATAAACTCTGAAACAAAATCCCAAGAAATTAGATTTGGAAAAATAGATAAATTAAGGTTGCCCCCTATATCGTTTGGAGGAGCTAAGGTTAATATAGCTAAAAGTGTAAAACTCTTGGGTAGTATTATTCAACAAGATTTTGGATGCAAAGAACAAGCGGATGGGATGTTGAAAAGGAGAAATTCAAGAGTATATTTTTAACTATGTTAAAAAGGGCTGATGTTAGTTAGGATGATTTGGTATGTTTTTATTGTATTGTGGTTAGACCGATACCTGAATATTGTTTCTTAGTATGGGATGCATGACTTAAAAAGGCAGAAAGTAAAGAGTTAGAAAAAATACAAAAGAAAACTTAATGAATAATCCAAAGAACTGAGGTCTCATGTGAAAAAGCCTTAAAAAAGTGTTATTTAGGAAGGCTAGATGAAAGGAGAAAAGAAATTGCAAGGAAACTACTGTATTTATGAAAATGTGTGATCCCCAACACAAACGGCACCCCTTATTACCACCAAAATATGTGGCAGTGTATGGTTTAAGGAAGCAGGTTAGATGGTGAAAACCAATTTTAGAACAAAGAAAAGTATATAAATCATCCTTTTTATGTGTTTTTTTAGATTAATTAAATGGTTTAATTAATGTGTTTGTTTTAAATGTGCTTGAAAACATGAATGGATGATTAATGATTATTTATGTGCAATAATATCATGTTGTAAAGGAATAAGCAAGTTTCTTTGCATATAGCATATTTGTTAACTTTTATAGAGTGTTTTTATGTATCTTTTATGATGTAAATGATTTATCAATTTGTATGTAACTTTAGCCTCCCCTTTGGGGGAATTCAGCTGTAATGCATTGAATAAACTAAACTAAACTAAGCTAAAGTGAACTAAACTAAACTAAGCTAAAGTGAACTAAACTAAAATAAAATTTGCTAAAGTGAAATAAACTAAAAAAAACTCAGGCCTGCACCTAGGCTTACCTCTGATGCATCTGTCTGTAACCGAAATTGTTTCTCAAAGTCTGGACTGCTTAAAACTGGGGCTGAGCATAATGAACTTAATAGCATAAAATGTTTCGTCACACTCTGAGGACCATTTCACATTATTCTGTGGCATAGTGGTGACTGCTTATACAATTCCTACCCTGTGGAATTCTCTACCTCATCGGGTGAAGGAGTGCCTGAGCATCCAAAGTTTTAAGTCAGTCCTCAAGACCTATTTATTTAGGTTAGCATTCCCTGACAACGCCAGCTGATAGTTTTGGTTATTAATGTTAGGTACTGCTGTTGGAAATTATATTATGGGAATAATTTATTTTAATTGGATTATATGGAATGCTAAAAGGTGTTATTGTTGTATGTGTTTTATATTTCATGTTCAGTGCCTTAATCTTCTGGAAAGGTGCTTTATAAATAAAGTTTATTATTATATTATTATTTGGGTACCGTTTCTTTTTTACTTCAGTGAAGGCAGCAGCCAACTGGTAAAGTTGGGAACAAATCTCTGGTAGTAACCAGCCATCTCTAAAAATGACCTGGCATGTTTCTTTGTTTTAGGGACAGGGCTGTTGGCTACAATGTCTGTCTTGGAAATCTCTGGCTTTACTTCTCCATTTCCTAAAACATAACCCAAATATCTGATTTTCTACATGTCTCATGTCCACTTGATAGGATTAATGGTCAGACCTACATTTTTGATAGATTGGAAAGCTGCTCATAGGTGTTCCAGCTGGCTTTTCCTGTCTGGACTGTGCACCAGAACATCATCCAGGTTAGCAGCACAATAACCAGCATGTGGGGCTAGAATTACATCTGTTTACCACTGGAATGTAGCGAGTGCACCGTGTCAACCAAATGGCATGGTGGTGAACTGACAGAATCCAACTGGAGTGAAAAATGCAATTTTGTCTCTAGATTCTTTAGCTAGGGGGAATTTGCTAGTAACCCTTGATGAGATTGAGGGTACCAATGTACTTAACACTTCCCAGTCTGTCCACCAAATCATCTATCCTGGGCATAGGATAGCTGTCAAATATGGTCACAGGATTAATTTTTCTAAAATCATCGCCTAATTGTTAATGATAAAAAAATAAAATCCATGCTATTTGGATCTAAAACCTTCCTATCAAGGGTCATCAAGGTTGGGTCCGCCCTCTCAATAGTCTTACCAGACAACACTGTACTTGAAAATGTACTAATTTTCAAATATCTGGGAGTTATCCTGGACCCGTCCCTCTCCTTTTCCGATCATATCTCCTCTCTTATCCGCTGTAGTATCCAGAAACTTGGTGCAGCCTATCAGATAACGTCACTCCTGACCAAGGAAGGCCATTTAGCCATTGCCCAAGGCAACCTGCTACCCTTGATTGACTATCACTCCCCTATTTACTCACATATATCCTCAGCCTTGCATGTGCACCTCTGCTCTATGTACAACATATGTCGTTTCACTCTCCTGGCACCATATTCCACTCACCACTGCCACCTCTACCAGACTCTGGGCTGGCTCCCACTGCACTGCAGATTTGATTATGGGTTTGGCTGCCTCCTGGACAGCACCATCAGCATGGCAAAGCCTCCCCTTATATGTCTCTCCTCAAAACCAGAACTCCCTCGAGGTGTCTGCGTGCATCCTCAGTCATCCCCCAGATATCCCAAAAGTCTCCTTTGCTATGGGTAGCAGAGCATTATCTGTAGCTGCTCCCACTCTATGGAACAGAATCCCCGCACCCATCCACTCTCTGGACTCCCATGCCACTTTCAAGGCACATCTCACATCCTAGCTGCTTGATGAGGCCACATGCCTTTGCTAGCTTGGATAACCCCATCCTCACCTTTGTGACTTTTTCCTCTTGGGCTGCTTTGGCCTCCCCTGCCCTCTCTTATTTCTTTGGACTCCTTTCTTACATCCCTCACTACCTGCTTCTCAGGCTCTCCCACTTGGCTATTGTCTTGCATGTTTTTTTTTTACATCACGCATTAATTTGCACTTATTGTTTGTAAATAATTGTATAATGATTGTTGCTTATTATGTACTGATTGTTTTTTTTTCAGACTCTCATTAATTTTCTTTCCTATGTTACTTTCTTTGTTCACCAATGATGTCTGTATTTCCACTTTGTTCACCAATGATGTCTGACTACCCACATGGCTTGTACTCATTGTATTACTTGTCACTACCTCTGTAACTGCCAACTGTGTGACCCTGGTTATGCCTGAAAATGGTCCCCTGAATCAGTGCACTTACCCGGTTACCAAAGACTTAAATAAATAAAATCATGGTGGAGTCTTACACCCCCTTCTTTTTTTTTTTTTACTGTCACCATTGCTGATGACCAAGCACTTCTGGTTTCTTCGATGACATCCAACTCTTTCATTTTTTGTATTTCCTCAACCACGTCTGCTCTTAACTGCTCTGTAATCTGTATGTCTTTTGTCTGATAGGGGGAGCATTCTCTGTCGCTGTTACATGCTTGACCCCTTTTGCTCAGGCTGGCAGTGTGGTAAAAGTACTTCTAAATGTATTTACCAATATATGAATTTCTGCAGTTTGTTCTGTGGGTAAGGAAACATTCACCTTTACAGCATCAGAAGTCACAGTTTGTTCCAGTCTGTCATAAGCTATACCAATGTCATCTTTAGCAGTTTTTGGTAATACTAACAAAGCAACCTTTGGTGTTTTTTCAACCCATTTGTTCAGGAGGTTTGCATGGCATATCTTAGTAGGATTTCTCCTATCAAGGATCTCAGTATCATAGTTAACTGTGCCAGTACGTCGAACCACTTTATAAGGCCCTTGCCACTTCATTAACAGCTTGTTTTCTGCAGTGGGTAACAGTAACAAGACATTTTTATCTGCTTCAAATGATTTTTTCTTTTACCCCTTGGTCATAGTACGCCTTCTTTGGCTTTTGGGCCTCTTCCTGATCACTGGGCCTCTTTCTGATCACTGTGGGTAATTTCAACATATTTTGCTAGTTTCTTTCTCAGTGCACACATATAAGATGTAATAGATTCTTTCTGACTGTGATTATGGTTTCTTTAATTACATCTAGTGGCCCTCTAGGTTGTCTACCTTACAGTATTTCAAAAGGTGAAAAACCTGTTGATGCTTGCTGTACTTCTCTATAAGCAAAAAGCAAGTAAGATAAATATTGGTCCCAATGTTTCCTTTCACCTTTCACAAACCTTTTTAATATGCATTTTTGGGTTTGATGAAATGCTCAACAAGACCATTTGTCTGAGGGTGATAAGGGGAGATTCTTATGGCAGTGATACCTAGTAGTCAGTACAGCTCCTTCAGTAATGCAACACCAAAATTACTACCCAGATCAGTAATAATCTCTTTGGGTATGCCTGCCCTGCTGACAATTTGGGCATTCTCTGCTGCCACTTTGGGGGCTGTGATAGTACACATTGAAATTACCTCTAAGTATCAAGTAGCATAGCCACATACTACCAAAATTAATCAATTACTCTTTTCACTTTTGTCTAAGCAGTCAATCACATCCATTGCAATTCTCTCAAAGGGTACATCTATCAATGGTAGGGGCACCATGTCTTTTTTAGTTACTGAGGCTATTTTCTGACATTCAGCACAAGACCTGCAATAGATAGCAACATCCTCATGAATCCCAGGCCAGTAAAACCTGCATGACAGTCTCTAGCAAATGTGTGATCCCTCCCTGGGTGACCAGCCATAGGACTGTTATGTGCTATCTGTAATAACTCAGTTCAATACTTCTTTGGTATGATCAATTGTTCTGTCTATTCCTGCTACTGAGGATTAGCCCAAACACTGTGTGGTAGCTCATTACATTTTTAAACATTGGTTCACTCTGTTTTTGCTTCTCCACCAGCTGCTTGAAATAATTTTGGAGAGAAACACCATTAATTTGCTCAGAAATAAAATCACAATCAGTCATCAGTTTAGTTTCAGCTTTTTCATATATTACCCCCTTATGTCAATCAGTCCTTTGTTGTCACTGTTTTTTCAGGTATCTCCTTTCTTTCCTGGACTTCTAGATTTGGAGCTAGGCTCAAACAAGTCCAAAACAAAGGCGACTGAAGGAAAAGAGTCCTGGACATCTAATTTTTTTTTTTGCCTGGGCTCTTATCTCAGCTGCTGACAGCAGGAGTTACTCTCTCTGTGATTAACTTCATAAATCCTGGAAAGTCATGTCCAATAATCACAGGTACAGGAAACTTAGGTACTACCACCACTTTTATTTGGTGCAATACCCAGTTAATGTTCAGAGTCACTTGAGTAGTGGGATAGTATCGTATGTCCCCATGGAATCATATGACTACAGTGTATGGTCCATTTAGACAGTCTTGTCTCAGAACTTGGCATGTACCAGGGTCTTTCGGTTTCTTGAACGTATATGTCTCTTCACAGTCTTATCCCCCACCTTGACATCTGTTAAATACTTGCCCCAATCTGCTAAGGTTAAATATGTTCCAGTGTTACCCTCCTTATTTTTATGGCAGTTTCCTGCAATGTGGCCTGGCTTATTACAGTTATAGCAAATAAAGTCTTTGGGTGCAGATTTGTTACCCTATCAGAGTTCTTATCTGACCTGGCATTAAATCAGGAAAAAGAGGGTCATACTAGACTCTGGCTGTTACTTCACTGCTGCAGTGTCTGTCTGACCATCTGACAGTCCTCAGCCAAAGAAATAGCCTTTTCCCCACTTTATGGTTGGTGTTCTTTTACCCAAAGTTGCACATCTGCGGGAAGGATGTTGAT
This sequence comes from Neoceratodus forsteri, assembly GCA_016271365.2. Lineage (NCBI taxonomy): Eukaryota > Metazoa > Chordata > Ceratodontiformes > Ceratodontidae > Neoceratodus > Neoceratodus forsteri. The sequence goes on from JADMNL010000022.1 coordinate 497,912,449, forward strand.
GAATTGCTCCCCTGCAAATATGTTGGTGATCTGTGAGAATGTTTTATCCTCTGGTTGGAGCTATTTAATGAGGAGTTCTCTGAGTTGGTTGATAGCTTCTCAAGGATTGTTGACTGAATTGTACCTCAGGGACTGAAATCTCTGCCTGTAGGTCTCTCTCCTGAAGTGTCATGTCTTTTAAGGAGTTCTCTTTTCACAGGATCACAGGGTTCTGATTGTGCAGGATCCATATTGCTGTAGGCAAGCTTGAGCTTTACCTGTAAGGTAAGGTACCCGCCTGATTGCCCATTGTTGTTTTAGCCATTGGCAGGCTCAGGTGATCCTTTCAAAAGTTATCAAGTATGCTTCAATATCATCCAAGGCACACGGCTTTGTAAGTTAAATATCTTTTAAGCTATTTGTGTTTTCTTGATCTGCTGGACCTGTACCAGATCCTTCAGCTTTGATAGCTTGCAAGGCATCCAGCCATTGCTCTTCTTGTCACTGCATCTCTTCTCTTCTCTTCTCTTCTCTTCTCTTCTCTTCTCTTCTCTTCTCTTCTCTTCTCTTCTCTTCTCTTCTCTTCTCTTCTCTTCCTCCCCTTACCTTCCCTTCCCTTCTCTTCTCTTCTCTTCTCTTCTCTTCTCTTCTCTTCTCTTCCCTTCCCTTCCCTTCCCTTTCCTTCCCTTCTCTTCTCTTCTCTTCTCTTCTTGCATCCCTTCCCTTCCCTTCCCTGTCTGTTCTTCTTCCATCACTTGTGCCAGCTGTACAGTCTCAGTTTGAACTTTTGCTTCTGCTTCTAGTTTGGCTACCATTCTCATGGTAATAACTCCTGATCTTGCTGTTGCAGGATCTATACCTTATTTTTTCTTTGCTTCCCTTGTACCAGGTCTACTACTTTCACACAAAAGTTCTGGCTCAGAGTATGCACAGCATATATCCCACTTTGTCTGACACCAGCTGTGGCAAGATAGGCCTATATCTTTTATTTATTTATTTATTTTTTTAATTTTTTTTTATACTTTCTTTTTCTCCCTCCTGGTTTTTCCTACCCTCTTGGTCCTACTCCTTTGGGCCTCTCAATGCTCTTAGCCATCCCTGGATCTGCCCCTAGAGTGCCTCCTCTCCTTCCCTGCACAGTGGGGTCTTGTCTGGTATGGTGGTCTGAGCGGAGAGGCCCTCATCCAGGACGGCGAGGGTGATTTTCCCCCTTGTCTGTTGGTCCCATCCCCTGGGGATGCTGGCGTTTGGGACTAAGTCCCGAGAGGTAACATGCTGATGCACGTCTAGCCTCTCCTGCACTGTGTGACATCCCCCCTCCCCTCTCCCTAAGTTGGAGTCACCCATCCCTTCCAGGAATCGGTGCTTCCACTGAATCCTTTTACGGGAATGACAGATGTTTGTGCATCCTGGGTATCCCACTCCTGAGGGAGGAAAGCATCCATAGGGATGCTCAATCCTCCCTCCCCCCCTGCCAGCCCCCGGCTTCCCAGGTCTGTTACCGAACCCGGGTCATCAGCGTAGCGAGGTGTGGCATCCAGAGCCTCAACCCTCAGCACCACCGGGCCAGCTTTATATCCTTTATTAATGTTCCTATGTAGGTGCTGTAAGGCACTCCTGAGGTAAGACACTGTCTCTTTAAGAAGACCTTTAAAAAGCAAGGAAATGTATCAAGAATTTCTGTTAAAGCCAGCTTAGACCTGGCACTTATCCAGATAAGGAACAGACAGGTTTATGACCATAAAAGTCATAACTCTCCGATAAAACTGGGCATTTAGTTTCCAATAATAAAAAGAGGTCAGAAGGACAGTCTAGGGTCAGGGTCTCAAGCCAAATGCATAGACCAGATGTTACAGGGGTTTGACATGGAACCACAGTAACACCTGTAGGATAAAGGTAAACTGTTGCACCCCAGTCTCTGTATAGCTAGAGTGTACATCCCATCACAAAAATGATGGTTGGGGCTTGAAAATTACCAGACTTTATGTAATAGACCCATATTGAAATCAGGACATTCCCCTGAAGGTTTTCAAAGGAGAAGGAGAAGGTACATTAGCTTAAAGTTAAAACACTGAAAGGGACTTTTTCCTTAGACATCTCAGAGCTAAGAGAACTTAAGCTGTTTATATACTTGGGCTGAATTATATGATAGGTCTTGGGCATACTTTTAGAACAAGATGTGTTTTTGTGGAAAGCTGATTTTTCACATGCTAAACAGAAATTCTGATTTTAAGTCAGAATTTGGGAACAAGGACTTCACTCTTCAAGATAAACCCTGAGTTCTGAAAAAGGACACTCAGAGACTGATTTCTAATTCCAACAAATCTTGTGTTTTCCAAAGAATTTTTCTTCACCTACGCAGAGAGAAGGTTATTCTCAAAAAGGACACTTTTCTGTACTTTGAAACCTCAGAATAAGAAATAGTTCAGAACACTCCCACTGGGGAAAAAGGAAGGTTAGTGATTCTTCCTGAACCCTACAACTGGTCATGAGTTCTGTAAAAAAGGGGATACTCCCTGCAAATAGGAAGTCCTGTCATGATCCTGAGGTTGGGCTCGTGACAGATTTGGTGCCAGCTACTGGGATTTTGAATGGTCTTACAAAACCATCACACAATCAAGGGCAGAATTTGGAAAGGTGAAAAAGGAATTTGTTTGCAGACAATAGACCCTATCCTGTTTGAAGTTTTCTTTTTGAGCAGAGTGGTGTAGTATGGAAGAATGTCTTCCCAATACAGCACTATGAATCTGGAACAGCTGAGGAAGATCTGTGTGGAAAGGGGCATTCCTAGTGAGAACAAAAATTAAAAGCAACTCACAGAGGCCCTTATGGCAGCTGAGACTGAAGATGCACCACCGTTCTTAGAGCCACAAATGGCGACTTCAGAGGCCCAGACCCCAGAGGAGAAGGAGTCATCTACAGACCAGGAGCTGGAGATGAGGAGGCTGCAGATGCAGAAGAAACAGCTTGAGAATGAGCACAAAAGATTTGAGATGGAGTAAAAAAGGTTTGAGATGGAATTAGAGGAACAATGGTGACAGAGACAGGCTGAAGAAAGACAGCAACAGAGAGAGAATGAAGAAAAACAGCTCCAAAAAGATGAACAGCAATGTCAGTGAGAGTTCAAGCTGGAAAAGCTGAAGCTTCAACAGACAGCAACCCCAACAACACCCGAGCAGGTAAGTGGTGGGGGGTGGGTCTGAAACTCCTGGATTAGGATGCAAGTTAAATTCAAAGTTAATGGCTGCATTTAAAGAGGGGGAGGATATGGACATGTTTTTACATAGAAACATAGAAGTTGATGGCAGATAAGGACCGCAAGGCCCATCTAGTCTGCCCATTTCTTTTTCTACCTTATAAATGTGCCATCAGCCTTTGCTCCGTCAGTGACCTATCTATTCATACTTATCTGTATTGCTCCCTTATGCCTATCCCATGCCTGTTTGAAGCTCTGCACTGTGTTCATAGCCACCACTTCCTGAGGTAGGCCATTCCATGCATCCACCACCCTTTCTTTGAAAAATAATTTCCTCACATTACTCCTTAATTCAGCCTCCCTCTAATCTCATGCTGTGTCCTCTTGTCCTGCTATTTTTCTTATATTTAAACATGTTAGACTCTTTCACCTTGTTAATACCCTTAAGGTGTTTGAATGTTTTGGTCATATCACCTCTCTTCCTCCTTTGCTCATGGGTATACATATTGAGCTCCGTTAATCTGTCCTCATATGTCTTCTGATGCAGTCCCTGTACTATTTTGGTTGTCCTTCTCTGGACTGCCACAATTTGGTTAATGTCTTTGTGAAGGTGTGGCCTCCAGCATTGCACACAGTACTCCAGATGGGGTCTAACCAGTGTCTTGTAAAGAGGGATTATTACCTCCCTCTTATGACTTGTGATACCCCTACTAATACACCCCAACATCCCCCTAGCCTTACCTACTGCTTTAGAGGTCTGCTTGGATGCTTTCAGGTCATTGGTGATGATGATGATGCCCAAGTCTCTTTCTTCCCTTGTGACTACCAGCAACTCTCCTCCCAGCCTACCGGTGGCTTCATGGTTTCTCTTCCCTATGTGCATGAGCTTGCACTTCTTTGCATTAAATCCCAGTTGCTACTCTTCTGAAAATGTTGCTAGTTTATCCAGATCTCTTCTCATTCTGCCCACCCCATCTGGATCATCTACTCTGTTGCAGATCTTGGTGTCATTTGCAAACAGACAAGCCTTACCCTCTAGTCCATCTGCAATGTCACTAATAAAGATATTGCAGAGGACTGGCCTTGGGACTGATCTCTGAGGTACTCCACTTGTGACTTGCATCTCTTCTGACTGTATACCATTTACCACCACTCTCTGTTTTTGGCCCGTCAACCAGTTTGCCACCCAGTTGACCAACTTCTGACCCACCCCAAGCCTACCCAGCTTATTTATCAATCTTCTATGTGGAACAGTGTCGAAAGCTTTGCTGAAGTCAAGGTAGGCAACATCAACTGCTCCCCCTTGGTCCACTACTCTGGTTACCTAGTCAAAGAAATCTATGAGATTAGTTTGACAGGACATTCCTTTTGTAAACCCATGCTGTCTTGGATCCTGTGCTCCTATGGATTCCAGGTGTTGCACTATCCTTTCCTTAAGGAGTGCCTCCAAAATTTTGCTCACTACTGAGGTAAGACTGACTGGTCTGTAGTTCCCTGCCTCCTCCCTGCTACCACTTCTGTGGAGCAGGATCACATGAGCCCTTCTCCAGTCTTCTGGGACCTGTCCTGTGCTCATAGGCTCACTAAAAAGTTCTGCTAATGGCTCTGCTAGTTCCACCCTTAGCTCCTTAAGTACCCTGGGATGTATGCCATCAGGTCCCATTGCCTTGTCCACCCTGAGTTTAGCAAGCTCTTGTAGGACCCTTTCTTTTGTGAAGGGAGTAGTGCTCACCTCCCTCCCCCGCTGTGTCCATGGTGCTGAGCTGTGGGCCCTGCCCTACCTTCTTTTCAGTAAATACTGAGCAAAAGTATCTATTTAGGATAGATGCTTTTACAGGGTCCTCTTCCTCACATGCCCCCTTTTCTCCTTTAAGTTTAGCAATACCCCCTCTGGACTTTCTCCTTTCACTAATGTATCTATAGAAAGTCTTGTCACCTTCTTGTACTGTTCGTGCTAGTGTTTCCTCAGTTTGGGACTTTGTCTGCCTTACTGCCTTCCCTGCTTCCCTTAGGGCAGTTTGGTATGCCTCCCTATCTTTATCCCGCTGTGTTCCCTTATATCTCCCCAAGGCCAGCCTTTTGGCTCTGACCTTTTCTGCTACTGTATTTGAGAACCAAAGTGGTTTCCTTCATCATTTGCACTTCGTTTTCTGTCTAACACAATAGGATGTTGCTTCAAGTATTGCATCCTTAATGCTTTCCCACTTTGCCTATACCCCCTCACCTGTGTTTCTTTTTGCCAGGGCTAGCTTACTCTGTTGGCCATCTTATCAAAGTCAGCTCCTCTGAAGTCCCATATTTGTGCCTTGGAATGGGATGATTTAGGTGTAGTGGCCAAATTGAACCATACCATGTGATGGTCACTGGCCCTCAGGTGACCTTCTACCTGGAGATCTGTGATCCCTTCCCTGTTAGTCAGTACTAGATCTAGGATAGCCCTGTCCCTTGTGGGTTGTTGTACCAGTTGTTTGAGGCCCTCCCCCTGCAGGGAATCCACCATGTGTCTAGTTCTGGCAGATGTTCCTGCTGGTTATTGACCAATCTGTATCCGGCATGTTGAAGTCTCCCATTATCAGAACCTCCCCTTTAGCTGTCATGTTTTGTATTAAATTCATTTTTTTTTTAGTCTTTGATAAGCGATTAAGGCCCACTAGGCACAAGTGCCTGTTTTCAGGTGCGACCTGGGAGCACTGAGCGGTTAAGTGACTTGCTCAGAGTCACACAGTATTCAAGTGGAGATTGTGAGATAATTTGAAAAGGTCTGTATCCAGGCCAATCCACCCAAAGAGACCTGGAGTTTTCAGCTGTCTTCACAGCTTACTGGTAAGGGGAGGGAGGCATTGGGTCAGATGGATAACCTTGAGAGTAAAAATTTTGGTAAGTTAAAAACTGCATTATTAAAAAAATATGATCAGAATACTGATGCAAACAGAACAAAATTCTGGAAACTGCAAAAGGGGCCAGAAATGAGCTTTGAGGAAGTAGCCCCTAAACAGCACCAATATTTAAAATGTTGGTGGGAGGAGGTGGAAGCAGATTCTGTTGAAGCTATTGAAGGGGTGGTATTGAACAATTTTATTGGATGTGCTCACCTGGCTTAAAGCTTTGGCTAGAGGACCAAGATCCAAAGACTGCCAAAGAGGCTGCAGAGCTGGCGGATCACTAGGCTCTAAGCAGGGCTGCTCCCAAGAGGAATTCAGAGAAGAAAGGAAAAAGTGGGCATTTTGGACAATCAAAAACCACAGGACCCCTGTAAAAAGAAGGGAACCCCCAGGTGCCCAAAAGGGAGTTTAGGGACAAGAAAAATTACAAATGCTTGTATTGTAAACAACCAGGCCATCTTTCTAGGCAGTATCCTAAGAAGGCCCAGAAGGTAAAAGGGCCTGCACAAACTGAGACAGTTGCCCACTGTATCTCTGACACTATCCCTGACAATGTGAGGGGGCACATTCACCCAGTCGCAATGAATGGGGTACAGACTAGAGGGCCAAGGGATACAGGAGCATCTCTTAGCCTGGTGAAAGGGTATCTGGTGGGGGTTGAACAAATACTGCCAAATCAGTTTGTCTCTGTGAGGGATTACACAGGGGAAAAGAAAACTTACCTATTAGCCAGTGTTACCCTGGATTGGGGAAATGCAGGTGAAGGGGTAAGGAAAGTGTCTGTCTGTAGCTGACAAACTCATTATGGATGTTATTGTGGGGAATGGTGTCCCACTGGGGGTGGTTTGTGTTGTGACCCACAGCCAAAAGGATAGGGGCTTCTTTAATCTTTGGGACCCCACAGAAATTCAGACAGGAGAGGTTGGGAGACAGGCCATCCAACCTGTGGCTCATTTAAAAGAGGATAATAACAGGGGGATGGAACTTCCCCTAGTGGCAGGTAACCCAACTGCTACTGGAGTTTGGTCTCAGAAGGGAGGGGTGGCACATAGCTTGGGGGGAAGGGGAAGGTTGTGATACTGAGTCCCCTCCTGCCACAGCTATGGACCTCAGCCTGGGAACTGATGGAGACATGCCCCATCCTCTAGGTAAGTGGGAAGACTTAGCAGCAGCATAATGGACAGACCCCAGCTTAGAGAAGCTGAGGGCTTGTGCAGTCTCCTGGGACACAGGGGGAGACATAAAGCATAGGGTGTATTGGGACAATGGACTGTTATACAAACAGAACATCAGGACAGAGGGATGGGTGATGGGCAGACAGCTTGTTGTTCCCCAGGAATATTGTGGGTTATTGCTCAAGGTAGCTCATGATATTCCCACATCTGGATATTTGGGCATTGCTCATACTATGCAGTGCTTAGCCCACAGTTTCTATTGGCCCAATATTACCAAGCAGATAAAGGAATACTGCAAATCCTGTCACCGGTGTCAGGAAATAGGGAAGGCCAGAAGTAAAGCCAAGACTTCCCTGATTCCCTTACCTCTTGTGGAGGAGCCATTTCAGAAGGTTGGAATGGATATTGTGGGTCTTTGAATACCCCAAATTCCTCAGGAAAAAGGTATACATTGACAGTCATTGATTATGCTACCTACTACCCCAAAACCATCGTGCTGTCCTCCACTTAGGCAGACAAGGTGACAGACGCTTTGTTGGGGATTTTCTCCTATGTTGGGTTTCCACAGGAGGTTATCTCCGATTGAGAAAGTAACTAATGTCAGACCTAATGATGTGTTTGTGGGAGAAGTGTGGTGTCGTACAGAGGCGCACAATGCCTTACCACCCACAAGCCAGTGGTCTTGTAGAAAGATTTAATGGGACCCTAAAAGCTATGCTTATGGCATTTGCAGAACAGCATGGGTAGGACTGGGAGAAATACCTACTCCACCTGATGTTTGCCCACAGGGAAGTGCCACAAGAATCAACAGGGTTTTCACCCTTCAAGCTCTTGTATGGACGCAGAGTGAGGGGGCCCCTAGATTTAATACAAGAGAAGTGGGAAGGTAAGCATGCCACCCAGGAGACTCCCATAGTGGAGTATGTGTCAGAATTCAAGAAGATGCTGAAGGTGCTTATGGGCATTGCCCAGAGCCACCTGGCAGCTGCCCAGAAAAAAACAAAAGACCTGGTACAATTGTGGAGCCAGAGCTCACTCATATGGGGTAGGACAGGAGGTAATGGTTCAGATCCTGGTCCAGAAGGACAAGCTGCAAGCTGAGTGGGTGGGGCCATACAAGGTAGCCCAGCAGGTTGAAGATGTTAATTGCATTGTAGAGTTACCTGACTGAAAACAGACTCACAGGATGTATCATGTGAACATGATGAAGCCATATTTTAATAGGGCTGACATGGTACTTGCGGTTTGCAGTTCTGTGGAGGAGCTAGGTGGGGAAGTCCCCCTTCTTGACTTGTTAGCCAAAAGCAAGCAGGCATCATCTGTGAAGACCATCATGCTGTCACCCCAGTTGACACCTACCTGGACAGGTCCAAGAATTGAGGACCATTTTGCGAGACTTTGACCCTTTATTTATGGCAAAGCCTGGACAGACACCCCTAGCAGTGCATGACGTAGATACAGGGTCTCAGGCACCCATCCATAGGACAGCATACCGGGTGTCAGAGACAGTCCTCAAGGACGTTAGGAGGGAGGTGTTGGAGGTGCTGGGTCTAGGGGTGATCCAGAAATCCCACATCCCCTTGGCCTCACCTGTAGTCCTTGTACCAAAATCAGATGGGACTACACAATTCTGCATAGATTATTATGGGCTTAATGCCATCATGAAATCTGATGCCCACCCAATGCCACGCACAGACTAGCTGCTTGACAAACTGGGAGGGTTGACATACTTGACTACAGTAGACCTGACAAAGGGGTACTGGCAGGTGGAACTGACTGACTGACAGGGCTAGGGAAAGGTCATCATTCATCACCTCTGTCCTCTCTGTTCCGCCGACGAGGGATTGCTAGAGATTCCCAGGGTATGATTGAAATCATCAGGATCTCGTGCGTTTGCTTTTTCGGCACCAACCCTGTGGAATTCTCTACCTCGTTGGTTGAGAGAATGCCCAACCGTTGCTAATTTTAAGATTGCCTTAAAAACATATTTATTTGAATTAGCATACTCCTGTTAGTTCTTGGTTAATTTTTAAATGTTTTTAAGATTTGTATTTTATTGATTTAATGTTTGTACAGCGCCTTGAATTTGAAAAGCGCTTTATAAATAAAATTGAATTGAATTGAATTGAATCACCCAAATCGGCCTGTTTGAGTTCAAGGTCATGCTCTTTAGGTTGAAGAATGCCCCTGCTACCTTCCAATGGTTAGTAAATCAGGTGTTATAGGGTACAGAGGACTTTGCAGTCACCTACCTGGATGATATTGCTATCTTCAATAATAGCTGGGAGAACACCTGACACACATGAGGGAGGTGTTTGGCTGAATACAGGCCACAGGTTTGAATATTAAGGCAGAAAAGTCCCAGGTGGCCATGGCAGAGGTTGCTTATCTGGGACATGTGGTGGGGTGAGGCCAACTCTGCCCAAATCAAGCAAAAACAGATGCAATTGCATCATGGCCTATGCCTGAAACCCAGAGACAAGTCAGGAGCTATCTTGGGGTAGCAGGGTATTATAGAACATTTGTTCCCAACTACAGCTACCTGGCATCTCCTTTATCTGGGTTGTTGACAAAGAATAAGCCTAGGAGGGTAAAATGGGATGCAGACTGTGAGCAGGTCTTCACACAACTGAAAACCTTGCTGTGTAGGGCCCCAGTGCTGACTAGCCCAGACTACAACAGGCTATATGTGGTGAAAATGGATGCCTCAGATGTTGGAATAGGGGCGGTCCTCAGCCAAGTATCCAATCAGGGGAAGGAGCACCCCATTGTATACTTATGCAAGTAGCTGCTTCCATGGGAGCAAGCCTATGCAACAGTAGAAAAGGAATGTCTAACCCTTAGTTTGGGCATTGAAAAAACTGGAACTGTACCTTTATGGGAGGCATTTTAAGGTCCAAATGAACCATAGTCCATTAGTATGGTTGGGCCAAATGGGGAAAATGAATGGAAAACTTCTGAGATGGAGTATTGCCTTGCAGGCTTGTGACATGGAGATTTTGCATAGGCCTGGGTCTAAGAGTGGGAACTCAGATGACCTATCTTGCATACTGAATCTATAACAGAACTGGGAAAATGTGCCATCAATAGAGACATGTTCCCCCAGGTTCTATTTTAGGAGGAAGGGATGTTGCAAGATAGGCCTATATCCTTTATTAATGTTCCTATGTAGGTGCTTTAAGGCACTCCTTAGGTAAGTCACTATCTCTTTAAGAAGGCCTTTAAAAAGCAAAGAAAAATAATAAGAATTTCTGCTTAGGCCTGGCACTTATCTAGATAAAGAACAGACAGGTTTATGACCATGAAAGTCATAACTCTTAGATAAAACTGGGCATTTAGTTTCCAATAACAAAAAGAAGTCAAGAGGATGGCCTATGGTCAGGGGCTCAAGCCAAATGCATAGACCAGATGTTACAGGGGTTGGACATGGAACCACAGTGACACCTGCAGGATAAGGGTACACTGTTTCACCTTAATCTCTGTATAGCTAGGGTATACATCCCATGGCAAAAGTTATGGGAGGGGCTTGAAAATGACCAGACTTTATGTAATAGACCCATCTTGAAATCAGGGCATTCCCCTGAAGGTTTTCAGAGGAGAATGTACATTAGCTTACAGTTAAATCCCTGAGGAGGACTTTTTTTCTTAGACATCTCAGAGCTGCGAGAACTTAAGCTGTTCCAGGGTCGAAGTATATGATGGGTCTTGGACATACTTTTAGAACAAGACCTGTGTTTTTGTGAAAAACTGATTTTTCACATGCTAAATGGAAATTCTGATTTTAAGTCAGAATTTAGGAACAAAGACTTCAATCTTCAAGATAAACCTTGAGTTTTGAAAAAGGACACTTAGAGACTCATTTTTAATTCCAACAAATCTTGTGTTTTCCAACTAACTTTTCTTCACCTACACAGATAGAAGGTCAAAAATGACACTTTTCTGGACTTAGAAACCTCAGAATAAGGTATAGTTTAGAACAACAGTTGATAGTGTTTTCTATAAACCATCCAAAGTTATTTTTGGTATTGTGAGCAGTTCAAAGATCTTCTAAATTATAGAATTTACTGTGGTGTTTTTATTTAAGTAAACTATTATGATTTTCTTATCAACTCTGCGTGGGGTCTGATTGTGTGATGTAACATTTTAACAGAAGGGTTTTGCAAAGACTGTACACCTTGTTAATGAAGATAGTGACCACTTGGCTAACCTACAAAACTATTTAGGCAAGAGGCTGCCAGTGTCAGTGGTGGGATTCAAACCAAAATGTAGTACAGAGTCAAGAGGACTCGAAACTACAATTTCCACCCTCCCACTGGGAAAAAGGAAGGTTGGTGAGTCTTCCTGAACTCTACAACTGCTCATGAGTTCTGTAAAAAAGGGGATTCTCCCTGCAAACAGTAAGTCCTGCTGCACCCCTGAGGTTGGACTTGTGACACCAACTATCATAGGGGAATAGGTCAGGAAGCATAGGCAAACCAGGGGAAGTTACACAGTTTGCAAGTAGCATTTTATTATTATCAATAACAATAAAATAAAAAGTAAAATTGTGCAGCGTAGCTCTTGATAAAGGCAGTTCAAACCAACATAAGTCTTTCATCTGAGGGTCTCTTTAAAATCTCCATATCTCTCTCTCTCTCTCTCTCTAAACAAAACATTGCTCTCTTTTAATAAGTTATTTTTCACAGACAATTAACCTCTGCATCCTGTTCTTGTAAATTACACTACCTGTGTTCCACGAAATACAACAATATTTTTTTCATTGACCTTCCTGTAACTGGTTTGAACAGTGCATTAGTCTTTTAACATGTGCAACCAATTAAGACATCCTGTCTGAGGGCTGATTTTCTGTTGATAACTACAAACAAGCTTGTTGAGGTCAAAATTCAACACAAGGTTAACCCCCCTGTGTTCCAGATAAACCCAAATAGCGGTCTGTAATTATTTCAACAATGTAACTGTATACTTTTGAAAACCAAGGGATCACAGTTTCACATAAAGATTCACATATATTTTTTGACCACAGAGAAGCAAGGGAAGAAAGAAAGAACTAGAAACAGCACGTGAAAGAAGGAAAATAATGGGGAAATTGTGGGAGCATCAGAATGGCCAATTCCTAGGTGCCACAAGGAAAATATGAATGTGCAATCAGACAGGCAAGAGATGGGCAAATGGCAGAATAGGAGAGGAGAAAATAGATCCTTTGTTTTAACTCTTTCTGCATAACAAATGGGAGTGGGTCTTATCCAACTCTGTCACATGCACCGAAGTGCAAAAACATGTTTCATTTGTCACATTTATGAGGTGGTGTAGAAAAATGACTAAGGTCCCCATATTCAAACGTGCCTGGCAGAATGGCACAGCTGCTTGCGCTGTGCATCTGAGATGTGCCAGCACAAAATAATGAGATATTCAGGAGATGTGCCATAAGATGCGATTGTGCATGTCTGGCTGAATATCCTGAACATGCATGATCACGCTGTGGGAGATGCATGGCATAGCAAGTGACCAGCACCCTATGCAGAGCATCAGAAAATGCACAACAGGAGGCCACATGCGCGTTGCACAAATTTGCAATATTCAGCCTGGGTATGCAAAAGACCTAATTGCACATTCTGAGCCCATTCCTGACATGTACAGCTCATTACTGAAATGTATTCAGGCAATTTGCATACCTCAGGCATGCTCAGTTCCAGCTTTTCAGGGCTGCCTCACCACCCCACAAATGTGATCAGGTGGTATTGCAGCCAAGCAGTCAGGTCTGATGGAATGTGTGTGTGGGAGGGTGGACCGCATTGGCATGGGTACAGTGCTATAACCCATAGCCATGTATAGTGTTGGACTTGGGTACAGGGGGCCCACCTGGACAGGCAATGGGAAGGGCACAGGGTGACACAGTCCAATCAGTATGTCACATGCATGTGTTACACCTGCTCCATATGTAGTACACAGTCACCTGCAGTGCCCCCCCATATGTCTGGAACATGGTGATAACTGCAAGGCATGGCAGCATGTAGAGGGTGACCAGGTACCTGAGTGGGTGGGTACCACCTGTGTGTTCCTATGGTGTACCACCATGGGTGTGTGCCATAGGTCAGACCCTGGTCTGTACCAGGCTGCCACTGGTACCACCAGGTGACCTGGGCACCATTGCCCCTGATGTCACCCCAGGTGTTTGCCACCACTGGGTGGCACCCTGCAGGCCACATGGGTGCAGGCCATGGCCCCTGGTACATGTGCTGCATTGTGGCTGTCTGCTTTGCTGGTGTGCTCAGGGACACCCAACAGCACTGGTATGTAGCTGCTAGGTGTCTACATCCTAGGTGTGGTGTTGGGGGTTTCTCTCTGGACGGTGCCAGTGGAGACATGGCACCAGTGGCTCTGGGTACATGTCAGGATGTATGACTGCTGTGAGTGGGTGCCTGGAGCATGTTCTGGTGCACCTCCAAGGTCTGTCTCTGGATAGCCTACCTGCAGCTCTGCAGCCTGCCTGTGAGTGGCTGGCCAATTTATGCCATCTTTTTGTTTGCCTAACTTCGGGTGGCTCATTTCTGAGATGCACAGCAGATGCACCATACATTTTGGCTGAATATAGCGATCCATGGCATATTCATGGACCTGCCCCCTTTACTTGCATCGCATACATTATTTCTGTGTGATGGCACATTCGGAAATGTATGATGCAGTTCTCCCTTTTGAATATCACGCTTCCATGCATTTTCTGAGATGCGTCATGCATCTCCAGTTTGGGCGGCGCATCTCCTTTGAAATTGTGGGCCTATGTTGCAAGTTTGGAGTTAAAATACTGATAATTACCAAAGTTATGAGCGAGCACAGAAAATTTTCAACGTACATTCATAACTTTTTTTTTTGTTATTTTAAACATAGTCTTCTTATGACCCCATGTCATGAACTCAGTAGGAGAAAATGTTCAAATCCTGCTCTAAACATGATTTTGCATGATGACTGCAAAATCAGCTTTGACCCAGATTTGAAAAATTTCACCTGCATTGTTTATAAGGTAGGGGCCCCAAAAGGCCATGTTCAATGTCTGGTTGAAAAATACTGAAAATTAGCAAAGTTATGAGTTCCCATTTAAATATTTCAGACTTCACTCATAACTTGGTCATTTCACCATATTTTTTCACCAAATTTTTGGCATAGTTTTCTTATGATTCCTACCTCATGAACTTGGTTGGTGAACATTTTTAAAATCCCACCTGAAAGGTGACATCATGGAGCGACTGCAAAATCACATTTTGGGACAGATTTGAAAAATGTCATCTACCTTGTTCATGAGGTGGGGTCCCAAAAAGGCCATGCTGAAAACTTGGTGAAAAAATATTTAAAAATGAAGTTATGAATAAAAGTTCAAAATGCATCGAACTTCATTAACTGGACTTACCTTATTTTCTCATATCACAGTTGCAGATCCAGCAGAAGGATGTCTTTCTGATCAAAGAGTGGATCTACACAGGGGGACAATGTTTAGGTGAGTAAGGGTGTGTGTGAAGGAGTGTGGGGTGGTGGGTGCTGAGCGGGGGTGGGGGTGGGTGTGTGTTAGGTGTGAGGGGCTGAGATTGATGAGGGGGACCATCTTCTTTCCAGGTCAAATGTAAAACAAAAAAAGTTCAACAAGAGATGTTTTTCTTTTTTACAGGAAGACCATAGCCGACACTGGGGATTGGGCACCCCAGCATTGGGATTGTCTTCGGTGGTACCACCTGTGGGCACTCTGGTGCTGTCACCTATATATTTGGGGTGGGTGATCTGGAGGGGTGGGGGTATAATGAAGTGGTACTGGTGGTGGGCACCCCAATCTGCTTACAAAATTCATAAAATGGAAATGAAAAGGGAGGGCTGGTTGAGCTAGGAGGAGGAGGAGGGAGAATACTTAAAAAAATGTAAAGCAGTGTTGGAGTAAGGATAAGGGAGGGCTGGCTGATTTGGTATGGAGCAACCAAGTAGAGTTAGCATTTTCCAAGTGCTATGAGCTGAATGCATGTACTCCAAATACATCATTTTCTGAGCTGGCTAAAGTACATCTTTATTGAAAATTAGTGCTCTTTCGTAGGTAAATCAGCTTTGAAAGGAGTCACATCTTTACATTTCAAAGCTGATTTTTACTAGGAAAGACTGGTCGTTGATTACAATGTAATTTGTCTATCTCAGGAAATGATATACTTGTAGTATGTGTATTCAGCTCATGTCACTTAAAACTGCAGAACTGTACCATCTGCATTAAATTACTGAAAATTCCCAACAAAGGGGATAGTGCCCCTTGAAGTGTTTTTTTTTGTGTGTGTGTGTGTGAGCAGAAAAACAGCTCCTCTCACTAAGCTGGGCACCCAGGGATTTGAGGTGTCCAATTATGTTTTTCTGAATTAAATTTGGACAAAGATCAGAACCTAGCTAAATGGATCCCATTTAGCTAGGTTCAGGTGCTCGTTTTTTCAAAACTCATAATTTTAGGTATTTTCCATGCTTTTGAGTGTGAAATAAAAAAAAATGGTGGTAGTTGTGAACTCAAAAATTGTTTTTTAGGTCATGACAACTAAGTGGTGCAAATGCAAAACACTCTTGTGACACTAAACTTTTTGGGTCATAGCAGAAAGTTATCCAAAAACCCTACAAGAGTATGCTCAGAAAAGACTTTTAAATCCATATAACTCTGGAACCAATTAATACTTTTTCACAAAATCTTTGAAAGGCACTAGACATAGGCTCCTTGTATCCTGAAAGTTTGGGAAAATAATTCCATATTGTCTAGGTTGCATGTCTGAGCAAAAAAAAAATAAAATAATTATAATAATAAGTATAGGGAGAAAACACTGCACTTAATTAAAAATTTATATTCTGTGTCTCTGAAACCACACAAGCTGCCATCACAAAACTTTTCACATATTGTGAGCTTGTATCCAAGACAATGCATGCCAAATTTTGGGTAATTGTGTTGAACACTGCCAAAGTTATTAAGGCACACAAACTGGGGTCTAACATTAAACACCTTACTCAACCCTAACTATACTTTCCATGAAAGTATTTTATTATATATATATATATATATATATATATATATATATATATATATATATATATATAGTAATATATACTGTAAAGATGTATTATACAGTGCACCAAGGCACTTATTTTTTCCATTTTTTTCTCCCTGTCTCCTGTAGGACTCCTACTGAGATCAGATTGCCTATTACTATGCCTGTTTGCAGAGAATGTGATTCCAAACTTTCAGATGGATGGTCATGTCGTAGGTGCTCATTGTGCAGTATGCATAGTTTCAGATATGATCTCTATGCAAAATCTTCTGTCAGGGTGCCCATCTCCAGATGAAGACCCAACAGCTCCCCTGGCTTTAAACTCAACACAGGCTTATTTCCTTTTCCAACTGCTGGAAAAGTTACAGGCCCAGCTATTGGAAATCCCAAACCTACCTAAACCAAAAAAGAGGACTTCGGACATGCCCATGCAGCCACCGGCTAAGAAGCTTTGCCAATCCCCCAATGACACTACAAGACTCGGATGAAGAACCAGAAAAGAACTTAGGCAGACTGTACCCTGGAGTAGACATAGATGAGCTAATCCATATGATAAGGGAAATCCTCAGGATAGCATATGAATCTAAGAAGCCATTGAACTCAACAGACCCTTTACTCCTGGCAAGTCTGACTTTAACCAGACCTTGCTTTCCTACACGCCAGGTCCATCATGTTACTCTCCAAAAGGAACATGACACAGTAGAACTGACCATGGTTCCAGAAAGGCACATGATTGACAAGACATGCCCAATTAGCAAACCCAGAAAGGAAGCATGGTTCAAAGCCCCCATTATCAACTCTCCAGTCTTGGCTCTATCAAAAAGAACAATTATGTTGATTGACAGCACAATAGCATTTAAAGACACTATGGACAAAAAATAGAGTAGCACCTAAAGAAGGTCCATGAGGTGTCAGGCATGCTCATTTCTGTTGACATATAGTAGCAGCCACATACATTGCCAGCTATTTCCTGAAATTTCTGTGATATTTCCAGATCTATCTCCTGCTTTCTGCATTTCCACAGTAGGGGCAGCAGAGAGAAACTCTCCAGAAATTTCTTGAAATATCTGGAAATAGCTGGCAATGTCTGTGGCTACAATTGGAAAAGGCCTCTGCAGCAGTTTCAGCCAATCAGAGGAGTGCTCTGGTTTTAAGCAGAGCACTCCTCAGATTGGCTGAAACTGCTGCAGAGGCCTTTTCCTTGAGTTATCTCCCCAGTCAGGCAACGTCGACTATGCCATCCAGACAGCTCGATAAATTTCTAATGCATCATTAACTATCTACAGACTCGGGTCAAGGGTGACAGTGCTCACCAAACAAGCCAGGAGGGAACTCTGCCTGCCACTGCTTCAGTGAATGAAACTAAGAACACCCTCATGAAACTTCCATTCAAAGATGACATCTTTTTAGGGAGGCCTTCACATCATTCCTAAAGGACACAACAGGCAGGGAGCAGGGATCCCAAGACAAGGACCTGTATCTACCTTGAGGGCATCCCTTTCATCCCAAGTTCAAGAGATTTTACAGCAAGTCTTTTATTTATTTTTATTTAGTTTTTGTTTACTGGGTGGGTGTGCTAGCCATAAAGATGACTGTTTTCTGGTATGACCCGGGAGGTTACAGGGCTGACATTGCAGGTATAAAAAAACAGTAGATTACATCGAGATACATAAACAAGGTGTTGCGAAACATTAAACAATAGGTTAAGCAACACAGATAGAATACAGGGTATTTCGAAAAACATTTAACAATAAGCTAAGCATTACAGGTAATACACAGAGTGGTCCTGGTAGGATCATAGAGGTTTTTGCAGTCATAGCATTATGAAGAACATACAGTAGCAAGGGTACTACAGTAGTAATCCTGAAAATATGATTTAGAAAGTACAACAAAAATAGACAAATAAACATGTGGTCAAATACTGACAAGTGCAGGGGATAATGGGCAGGGGAGTGGTAAGATTGTGAACAGTAGGGATAATAGCAGGTCAGGATAAGAAAAGGTAGGGTATAGGATAGGAGCTGGCAAAGAGAGAGAAGGATGGCTGCAGGGGGTTAGTGTTAGGAAAGAGAGTTGGGATAGGCTGTACCACAAGGGGAGTATTGTGGAGAAAAGGTCAGAGCTTCAGGATAGGCAGAATACCCAGAGGACTAAGGAGGTTTGAAACAGGAGCATTGGTTGGTGGAGCTGAGATGCTGGCAGAGTGCTTTTTTAAAAGCATTGTGTGTAGGAGCTAGCTGGACGTCTAGAGGGAGTGAGTTCATAATTGAGGTGCATGGTGGGCAAAGGTTCTAGAGTCTTTGGTGGTACTGAATTTGGGAATGCATAGTAGGGATCTGCTAG
The DNA here is from genome assembly GCA_016271365.2 of Neoceratodus forsteri. Taxonomy (NCBI): domain Eukaryota; kingdom Metazoa; phylum Chordata; order Ceratodontiformes; family Ceratodontidae; genus Neoceratodus; species Neoceratodus forsteri. The sequence continues at coordinate 497,931,074 of JADMNL010000022.1, forward strand.
TCGAGCATAGTCCATAGTTGGAGGTCTGGTAGGTGAGTAGCTCGGTCAGAGTTGTTGGGGTACAAGATCTCATGATGCTGTCGACAGTGGAGCCAAGGGAGTAATGTCTGGTATCATTAGGGGACAACCAGTTTAGATCCAAGTAGAGTAGACAATGGTGTTTTAGTCTGTGTGAGGCTCAGGTGAACCTGCAGATGTTATAGGTGACATCCCATCTTTGAAGATCTGATTTTGGTAAAGGAGCATAAGTGGCCAATCTATAGGTCAGAGTAAGTAGGAGTATGCCCTGAGCTATAGCCACTCCAGCAGTAGGGGTTAGCATATGACTGGTTTGGTATGACATGGCTAGCTTGGAATTGTCTTGCACGCAATGATGATGTGGAGTTCAAAATTTAGAGACTGGTCAAGGGTGACCCCAAGGTATTAACGATGTTACAGGAGTTATGAGTGAGCCATCTAAGCAGGAGACCCAGAACTTTTCTTGGAATGTCTTGAGTTTAGTGAGGGTCCCAAATAGCATGGACTGTGTTTTTGCTTCATTTAGAACAAGTTTGTGGTCCTGTAGCCAGGCTTGTGTGCATTGGAAATCGGAGGCGAGACGTAGGTTGATATCGGACACATCTTTTGCACTGGCATACATGACTATGTCATCCGCATAGAGTAGAGTAGAGATGAGGTGTCAAGGAGATTAGTGGTGATGCTGTTGATAAAAATTGAGAAGAGAAGTGGCCCAAGGATTGAGCCTTGGGGAACTCCAGTGTTCACTGTCTTTAGGTCGGAGCATGTAGAATTGAATTTAACAGTTTGGGCCCTATTTGTCAGGTAACTGTTAAACCAACTGACAACACTAGGAGCAAAGCCCATAGAGTGAAGTGTGTCAAGGAGAAGTGGGTGGTCTACCAAGTCAAAGGCTTTTGACATAGCGATGAAAACCACTCCTGTGAGAAGCCCTGAGTCCATGGCAGTGAGGGTGTCTGTAGTAAATTTGAGTAGGGCAGTTGTAGTGCTGTGACCTTTTCAAAAGCCGTGTTGTGCAACACTTAGGAGGTCATTGTCTTGGAAAAATTCAATGGTTTGCATGGCAACTAGCTTTTCCAATATTTTGCTTAGAACTGACAGGATGGCTATGGGCCTGTAATTAGAGGGGTCTTTAGGGTCACTCCCACTGTTTTCCAAATGTCAGGGACTCTGCTATGACATAAGGAGAGTGTAACAATTCTAGCCAGGGGGTTCGGCAATAAGAGGTGTGGCAATTTTTAGCAGTCTGTGCCCGATACTGTCTGATCTAGTGACTGTGCTGTCCAAGATATTTCTGAGAAGTTTTGTGACCTCCCTACGAGTAACGGCCTTAAAGAAAAAGGAGGGGAATTTTGATGCTTGGTGGGAGGGAGGGAGTTGATGGACCCACTTGATTCGAGGCAGAGAAAGCAGATTTGTATTTGGTCAAGTCTGTAAATTGGTAATTAAAGAAATTAGCGATGGTTTGAGGGTTGCTGCAGTGGGCACCATTTAATACCATTTCATTTGGGGTAGGGGAAAGGTTAGATCCCAGAAACGTTTTTATGTGGAACCAGAATTTTTTAGGATCCCTTGATGCACTGGTTAATAAACTTTTGCAATAGGAGCTTTTAGCTACCCTGATCTCCTTTTTGCATGTATTTCTAAGTGTCCTGTAGGTGTTTTGGTCTTCCTGTAGACCAGGGGACTTGAAATGGCTCCAGCTTTTATCACGCTGTTTTTTTGTGTTTAGTAGACCTTTTTTTAGCCAACGGGTAGGCTTCCCCTTGACTCAACATGTTAACCGAGGGACTTGAGTATCCTGAATGGCTGAGAAATTTGCAGTGAAGATGCTGAGAGTGGACTGTACATCAGAGGTCAGATAGAGACTGAACCAGTCTATGTTGGCTACATCATGAAGAAAGCTTTCATTATTCAGGTTAGCATAGTTTCAGATGGTGATGAAATGCAGTTTTTGTGGGGGTGATGGAGTCAGCCCACATGAGCAAAAGATTGGATGATGGTCAGTGATGGCATCTGCAAGAGTGCCGACGGAGAGGATATGCTCAGTATGGTTTACTAGCATCCAGTCGATTAAGGTGCTGGAGTTGAAGCCAATCCTTGTAGGTTTGGTAATCATTTGATGCAAGTTGTAGCTCTGTATTTTGGAGAGTGAGGTGGCCTGGCACTTTTCTAACCGGTTTATATTTATATCCCCTAGCAGGAGTATTTTTGCCAGAGAGCATGGCCGTTTGGTTGAGGAGCTCATCTAAACCACAGTGGCCACTGTTTGGGGGTTGTATGCACAGATAATATGCAGCTTTTTTGCCCCAAGTGTAAGGAGGGAGTGAAAAGACTCACACTACATCAGGGGCTCTGTGCTCAGGACAGTGAGATGCAGGTGACTCTTTAAATAGATTGCAATGCCATCCCCTCTTTTTGTGGCAGTTATATCTTTCTGGAGTAGGTTGTAGGGTGGAATAGAGCACTGAGAATCTGGGACCATGGGCTTCAACCAAGTCTTGACTGCAGAATAACCAGTACTCAGAAGGCTGGACATCAAAGCCGCATTTTCATAACTGACCCTCACAAAACAGATCAAGGTGTGATTCCAGCCATAAATTCAACCTTTCTGGAAGCAAACCATACTTCTGTCACAGCACCAACAAATAATAATGAGGTGAGGTGGGACCAAGCAAATACCCAACTGGTCAAGGGATGTCTTCAGTTGTTTACAAGTCAATTGGCACACACAATGACAGACAAATGCGTCAAACAGCTGGTCACACACGGCTATGTGAGTGAACTAGAAGAAGGTATAATTTCACATAGACCTATAACTTCCCTAACACCATTATGCCAGAAGAAAGCAAATGCAATCTATCAGGCTATTCTTGACCTGATCAACAACAAGCCAATTTTGATCGTCCCTCCCACAGGAGCAGAACAAGGGGGTATGCTCTACATTCTTCATGGTCCCCAAAAAGATGTTCAGAATGAAACCAGTACTGAAGCTGAAATTCTTGAATCAGTGCATAACATACATAACGTTCAAAATGGAGACCTGAGATCCACTATTCTAGCCCTTGGACATGGTGACTTTTTGACCTCAATCAGCCTCACATTCTGATCAAAGTCACTATGAATACCCAAGATTCAACATCAACAGACAGCATTACCCATATACTTGCTTCTTGTTTGATCTTGCATCAACTCCAAGATTGGTGGTATTGGCATTGTCACTCTGCAAACAAGGAGTTCATGTCATGCTCTAACTGGATGATTGGCTTATCTGGGCTAGGTCAGAACTCCAGGCGCAGAGGGACACCAAGCTGGTAGTACAGTGTCTCGAACAACACGGGTGGACAATCAACTGGAACAAGAGACAACTCTTTCCATCTCAACAGATCTCACACTGGGGGACTCAGTTAATACACAGCTCAATATAGTGACCCCCTCTGGAAGACAAGGTGCAGAACATCATTCAACACATACACAGAATCTGATTCCAGACTAACAAAGCAGTGTATTACTATCTACAAATACTGGTTCTAATGGCAGCATTGATAGACACAGAACCTTAGGCCAACACATGCAACAATATTTGAGATCTTGTTCTGATGGATGAACAGATCCAATCTAACAAGGGGCATGCCACTGTCCCAATCCACCAGCATGACCATCACCATGGATGCAAGTCTACAGGGCTGGGGAGTGACACTAGGGCACCATCTCACTCAGGGAAAGTGGTCAACATCGGACTCATGTCTGTCAATCAGTGTTCTGGAAATCTGGAAATGAGGGCAGTGTACCATGCACTCATGCACTTCCACTGTAAAACAAGCAGTAAGTACAGACAACCAGGAAACAATGGCATACCTGAACACACAAGGGGGACCAGCACCTGTACCACAATCAGGGAAGCTCTAAAGATACTGCAATGGATGGAGCAGGACTTGCTGGGAGTTTCAGCAACTTAAGTGGTAGGAAAGCTGAACTTGCAAGTTGAGTGGCTCAGCAGTCAGTCAGAATGGCAATTACATCCCCACATCTTCTGGGAGATCAACAAAAGGCGGGAACCCCTACAGATGGACTTAATGTCTTCACAGCACAATGCTCAGCTCCCCTGTTACCACTTATGCTTTCATGATCTCAAAGCAGAGGAGACTGACACATTATCAGCCCCTGGAACTTTAATAGAGTGTATGTATTTCTTCCAACACCCATAATAGTGAAAGTACAAAATCAGGACCACAGGGGCCAAGATTCTACTGATAGTTTCATACTGGCCAAAGAGACCATCACCTTGGTACTCCCTGATCAGGGCCATGCTAATCAACATCCCATGACCCATACCACTGTGCCCAGATCTGCTGAGCCAAGGCCCGATCTTGCACCAGAACCCCAAGACTCTCAGACTGAAAGCATGGACACTGAAAGGCAAAGACTGTTAGATGCTGGCTACCATCCTTGAGTTGTGGATCATCTGTTGCAGCCTAGAAGGTACCAACAAAGCCCATTACTAACAATGGCAGACATTATGTAAATGGTGTGTTGCAAAGGGAATGTTCCCCTTGGTTGCTGGACTACCTCAAATTCTGGACTTTCTGAATGATGGAGCAGAAAAGGGTCTCAGTCACTCTTCCCTAAGAGTTTCAACTTTAGCCATTTCTGCTGAAAGGTTCACTACCTCAGATTGGTCAGTTAGGGGCTCACCCAGATGTAGTCAGACTACTATGAGCTGTACAAATCTCTTCTCCCTGCATGACACCCACTTGCTCCCCTGGCAGCTGGACCTCTTGTTGGATGCCCTCCACAGACCACCATTCCTACCTGACTCCTTGTATTGGATGACACTCAGAACTGTCTTCCTGGAAGTCATGTGTTCAGCTAGGTGGGTTAGCGAACTACAGGTGCTGTCTGGCAGAGAACCCTTCCTGGTCTCTCATGATGACAGAGCCACCTTAAGTCTAGTCCTTTCTTTCATGCCCAAGGTGCTATTCCAATTCCACATAGAGCAGGAGAATTACCTGCCAGCCCTACAACTGGAACATGGACTTCTGGAGACAATTCCACACCACCTTGATGCTGCTACTCATCTAAGACAATAGTTGATCATGCTGGATCAACTCCATAAGACTGATAGACTGCTTGTACTCACGTCTGGAGAGAAAGCAGGTCAGGCTGTGTCTAAGGGCACATAGCTAGATGGCTCTGAGCCACCATTGCAGCTGTCTACTTGGGGGCAAGTATCCAATCACCCCCAGGCATTGAGGCACATTCCACCAGAGCAATGGCCACATCATGGGCAGAGAGGAGAGGAGTCTCCAAACAGGACATTTGCTCAGCAACTACCTGGTTGTCCATTCACACATTTGTAAAACATTACCAACTAGATATAGCCTCAGCAGGCAGAGCCTCATTTGGAACAGTGGTACTTCAGGCAGCCTCCAACTCTATTTGAACCTGTCCAGGCATTTTCCCTTCCAGTCTTCGAAATACTGCTACTATGGTCCCATTGGTGAGCAAGGTCTGAGTGCTATAAAGAGTGCTAGAGATTAGTATTTACTCACCTTGTAAAGGTGATTATACCTGCATTCTTCATAGTACTCGGACTACCTCGCAATGCATTGAAGACAAAGAGTCAGTGGCAATCAGAACCACAGTTTTTTTCCAGACCTATTTACCTAGGCTGAGTCCAATTGCCACAATGTTTGCTGTTCTTTCCTATGTATATGTGATTGATATATATCACTTGTTTTCGGTCTATCATCTATTTAATTACATGGTAATATGTAGTCACAGTAGGCTGAAAGTAAAACAATTTCTTGTTACAACTTTACTGTATCCCTAGTGCATTATTTTCTCATATACGAAGCCTCTGTTTATGCTGTTTTTTTTTTTCCTGCTAGGGAAGCTTCTCACTGGATAGTCAGGGTTGGGCAGGGGTATGACCTCCATCCAGCTCAAGTCTGATTGGATCATGCATCAGCCTATAGTATGGATGCAGGATAACCCATTGGTGAGCAATGTCTGAGTACTATAAAGGGTGCAGGTCTAATCACCTTTAACAGGTGTAAATACTGGTTCTACAATGCCAGTTCAACAAAATATGTCAACTCGACATTACAGTGATGGCTGTATGTTGACCGCAGTTGCAGTCTGCATTGTGCCATCCAGAAAAGAAGTGTGTTGTAGCGAGTGACTGCACCCCCTGTACCACCCCGTAATCTAAAATAACTAACTCCAAGTTGGAGCTGTTTAGTGTGGGAGCGCAGTTCCTTGAGAAGCCGTGCCAGGGTCCCGTGTGATCATTACAGTGATCTGCCGATGTTATCGCTATAATGGTCTTTGGCATAAATGTTTCGCTGTTGGAACGGCATACCATAAATATCATTATCTGATATTCTTTAATTCAGCTAAATATGATTAAAACCCAACTTCCTCTTTAATGCATTTGTACCACATTGAGTAATTTGACTTTTTAATTTTTTTAAGTATCCCTTGGTTTTCATGAAGGAGCTGTCTTGGTTTAATAAGTGAAGAAAGCATGGTATTCTGAGTTTTTGAGTCAGTGATTTTTTTGCACCACTCAGTTTCATCAGTAGAGCTTTCAAATCTTCCCATTTTTTGTTTCTCATTTTTTGTGCTCCATCTGTCCTGGGCAACACCCATCATGCTGGCCAACCCAGCCCTGTCACCCTTACTTCCCCCCATGTCTTACCTCTCATTGATCTGTTCCTTCAGGCCTCATCCCCCTGGTGGGGTTGGTGGGGGTTCCCATTTCTCCTGGGAGGCATGGATCCAGTTAGTGATGGTGCCTGAGTCATTGTGTGGGGCCTGGGTGGCCAGAGTGCTCCTGCCAGCCAGGGGCATTTCTGCCCTTGATTTTGTTCCCAGTCCCAAGGCTGGCATGCATGCTGTGGGGCAGGCATGTGGCATGAAGATGCTGCACATAATCATGCGCCTGTGTCCGGCCCTCTAAGAAGCAGCCCGTATGCAGTGCCATCCAGCCTCTGCTTGGTGGTAGCCAAGTAGTGGTGCGCACTGTCCCCCTCCCTGAAGGAGAAGAGCTGTTCTTGGACATTCAATACTCCTTCTCCTGCACAGCCAATGAGCAAGCCTGGTCCATTCCTGAACCTGGGTCACCCACGAGGTATGGGGTGCCTCAGCCCACCACGCCGTTGGGCCAGCACATACCCAATTTTTAGTGCTATTGTAATCAGTTATATTGTTTTGCATCACAGACTATGCTAATTTTGGCAATCAGTGCTTCCTCATCTAATTGATCCCCCCCCACCATAATTCAACATTCCATATTTTGTTTTTAATAGTACTGAGTTCCAGCCAAGTTCAGATACGAGCTGTGGTGCTGGCATTGAAAATGGAAGACCAAGGATTCTACGCCTAAAGATATTTTTCACTGTTTCTAGTTCCTTCCAGTTCTTATATCCTCATAAGTTATCAGAACTTAATAAGAGACTTTCCACTTTAGCTTTGTAAATTTGCATTGCTGCCTGTACATTCTGGGGAACATTTACTGTATCGGAGACAATGCTGTGCTCACTCTGCAGGCTAGTGCATTACCTGCCAAGACAGTATGAAAACACCTCGGAATTTTCCATCACCACCATGGTGGTTCCCAGAGAACAGAACGGAGCACAAATAGTGAAAATAGAATGTCTTTTTAAAAAAATAATTTTACCCATCTGTTGATATGAATCATAGCTGTTTACTTTGATGTGAGTAATGAAACTAACATCAAAGGTACTGTAAATAGTCTCTTGTTGATGTTTTTTATAATTCATTTTCACTCCATATTCTCATTCTATTTTCAAAGTATGCAATTATATAAAAATGATGTATGCCCGCAGGGATAGTTCATGGCAGAAAATCAATGTTAGGTGCTGCTTCTCCTGATAAAGCACTGGAACTTTGCTCTCATGGTTTATGACATCAGCACAAACTCTTGAATCTTTTGTTGCCTTTTATCCTAGGGCCATGTAGTTTCTCTCTGTCTAATTATCCTTCGAATGAAATCCAGCTTGTTTTCTCCCTCTACTTTGATCCTTTAAATGCTTTCTATTTTGGAATGTTCACCTGTTTTTGGACATCTGCCACCTTATGTAGTCCATTCAAACCAATCCCCATTTTTATCCCCTCATTATTTTTGTACCTTCTTATTGCCTCTGTAGACCTCTGCTGTAACCCATTCTGTCTTGGTTTTAGTGTCCCATTGTGATGATCTTTCAGCCCTAGATGTTTTCTTGGGTAGAAACAAGTGGATAGGTCTCTGGTGTCCAACCCAGCTTGGGATCTCCTGAACACAATGTAGGCATGTCTCCAACCTTAGTCTGCAGTTTGGTCTCTCTCTGTCTCTCTCACCAGTTCTCTTTCTCCATCATCAGCTTGGCTGGCAGCATCTCTGTGGCACTGGACCAAAAATGCTCCTTCTAAAAGAGAGTACTCCATCTTTGGTGGGATTCTCCATGAGCCACAAGGCTACCAAGGACTCCCATTGAAGAGAAACCCCTCAGGGTTCCCATACCCTCCTGGTTTCTCCCTTACACACCCCCAGGGATTAACAGTGATCTACACTGAGTGCCTTCAGACTCCATATCCCTGGAATCCCTACTACTGTCATGGGAATGTCCCTGGATGCTGCCAGTGAACTGGTCATCAGGATGTGTTAGTCTGAAAAGTTGGATCCAAAAGCTGCTCAGTGTGAGGCCCCTGCCCCATCAGCAGCCTGGCAAGTGACCTGAGCCAAGGGGCTTGGAATACATAACTGGCAACTTTTTCTCACTCTGGCATTCAAAGTTCCTCCCACTGGACTCCCTAGTCAGAGGCACCACCAATTGGTATGCTCTGGTCTCTTCATTGTAGTAACCAACCACCTGCTCCTGCTGGCAGACGGGGTTGTTACACTCCACCCCCATGAAATGAATTCTGTGTGTGGAAAGCAGATGTGGGCTGATGCACTTGCCCATTTCACCACACAAAGGGTTTAGCTACTCCTCTCTTCATTCAATGACCTGCATGGGTGCATGTGATACTCCTGGTGCTGTGGTAGAAATCACTCCAACAGTACATAAAATGACATAATAACCCAACCGATATATCCAATGCATTCCTTAAACCCTTTGGCTAGTGGCCCCATCATGGGCTGTCTCATCCAAACTCCACTAAGTCTCACCAGCACTCTGCAGCACTTACTTTCATCTGAACCATGCAGAAGGAACTTGCCCTTCCTGCATACATGCAAGATGTGCCCAAGTTAAAGGCTTTTGCTTGGTCAGCAATGACCTGTCTCATGACTGGCATGCTGGCTCACTTTCTAAGTCTGTTCTACACTCCGTACCCCTATGGTGGATAGGTGTAGTCAGTCATATCTCCACCCAGTGTGCACTTTCTCCTAGTGACCATGGTCTGGGTCCAGGCAGTAGTCAACCCTCCTCATAGGGCATATCTCACAGATGCCCTGGTCAGGTCCCCAACTGATCCACTTCAACTCACCTACCCTGGGGTCCAGCTGCCACCCCCTTAACAGCCCAACTAGCTACCATCCTCCCCCTCCTGTGGAGAAGGAAGATAAAAGTCATGAGAACAAGTCTTTAAAAAAACTATAAAAATAACTTTTACCGGGAATAAGTTATGATGGTATTTGTAGGTTTATACATAATTTACATTTCGTCATGCACTAGCAGCTCTTCAATTTTCTTTTCATTTTCATTTTCTGTAAAGCCAGTTTTTTAATTCTCTTCATACTACTATAACTCTTATACTAGGCTCTAGTTCAGAAATATTAACTTATTTTCTTATGCAACTGGCTCACTACTGTATTCATTATATATAAAGGTACACTGTCTGAGGTTAAGCTATTTTACTTTTCAAATAGATTCCCAGCCCCATGGGCTAAACCTCAAACAATACAGTCATGCTAGTGTGTTGTAGTTCAGCTTGGGAGACACACTGCTGGCATCATCTTCATCTCCACTCCATCATTGGGCATCATATGGGGCTGCACCTGTAAAGCACCAAACAAATCAGGCCTGTGCAATACCATTCATTTACACATCCCAGTACACTATAATTATTTTTTCAGAGTCATAAATCACAGTTTTGAGTAGTTCAGTATTTAAACACATACTGTAATAAAATGTCCCAGCAAAAATTTTAATTCTGTAAACAAACATTTTCAGCAAACATAACTTTCCTGAATTTCTGCAAGTGCACTTACAGAAGTCTCTTATGCTCACACGCAAGAGTTCTGAACTGTCTTAGTCCATATAGTTTTGGTTTTTCACATGCAAGTTTTTATCAGATTCCTTCACAACAGTACTCTGAAAGCTGTTTGACAAGTCCATGGGGCCATTCATGTACCCATTTGAACTGAGGTGGGTGATAATGTGCAATGTGTGTTTTATTCCCTCCAGCTTCCCATATTCAAAAGTGTCAACACTGTAATCTTTTGCATCACTCTGGGTGTTTTCATACTCTGTGTACGTGTATGCCCCTGATGACCCCCCCATGCAGTCAACAGGCAGTTCAATGGAAAGTTCCAATTTAAAGCATCTCCACCTTAGTTTTTTACGATTTTTCCTCAGCTTCCCTCCATAGCCACTCATCTTGGTGCTTTTCCACTGTATCCCAAACCCACTTGGTCAAGTCCCCTCCAAAACTGTTGTGTTGTCTCTGCGATGCAGAGTCTTCGTATGATGGGCTGTCATGCCCAGATGTCTCACCAGGTAGCTATTCCTCTTTCTCCTCTTTGACTGCTGGAAAGGTCTCACCCCACTTCTCTGTGTCAGTTCTAAACAGTGTACCTGGGTCTGGATCAGCGGGACTGTCAATCACTTCCTCTATAACCAAGTCATCATACTGCTCTCTCAGGTTGGTCATATAGGGGGTCACTGTCATAACATGGACACTCTGGCCAGATTGGTCTGAACTTTTGCTTTGTAGTAATGCCATTGGGTCACCACCATTTTTGGGTATCCACTCTGCAGCTTGTCATGATACACTCTCAACAGTGATTTGACATTGGGACCTTGGTGATGGCATTGGTCACACCTAAAGCACATGCAGCAGTTTGGTATATAGAGATCTGCATTTCCTCCACTATGTCTATTCCTCTCCTGTTTCCTTGAACAGCCTTTGATAAAACTAAGAAAAATTATTTGACATAGAGTTCAGTTTTGGGTTCTTTGAGAAGTCTGCTTGGTTTTGGGTACTATCCCAGGATGGTGGAAAACATGTGCTTGCCTCCTTTTAGGTGCATGTCTTGCACTCACAACTCCATGTGCAAACTATACACTTCTTTCAGCCAGTCACTGTAGTCCAAAAGTTCTAAACACCCCCCCCTTTGAGAAATGAGGTTTTGATTCGCTCTATGAAAATACACCTCATGGCATGTCTGTCGCTCATATTCAAGCCTGCTTGTGCGAATAGTCACACACGCAGGCTCTTGCAGTCAAGCCATTATTAATATGTTTGTATTACACTTGGTCTGAGACAGAAGGCTGATCACTCATTGAGCCTGTCTCCCACATTGTGGTCACTTGTGCCCCATGCTGCAGAAAGTGTCTATCCAATTTGTTTTTGAAAATTGTTAGGTTTTCACTTTGAATTATGAATTGTGGCAATCCATTCCAGAGCCTTCCTGACCTCTGTGTAAATGAATTTATTCTGTCATTCATTTTTGTATTTTCTAATTTGATTTGTAAAAGATGTGATCTTAAAACAAAGTTTCTGGTCTTATACTCGATGCCTATCTGTACTCTTAGCTCATTGTCATTCATTATCTTATACATTAATAAGTCCCCTCTAATCTGCCTCCTTTCAAAGCCGTATAATCCCAAGTGCTCCAATCTTTTGTCATATGACTTATGTTCTAAATCAGAGATAATGTTTGTCACCCTATGCTAAACCTTTTTTTGTATTTTTTATCTCTGTGTAAATGGTGGGTCCACAACTGAGAACAATAATTCATGTGTGGTCTTATATAAGTGCTATACAAAGAAATAATACAATGTTCATTCCTACTCACAAAGGGCCCTATGCACGAATGGAGCAGAGTGGCTACACATGCGTATCTGGGGCATATAGCTGCTCTGCACCCATTGCGCCCCCACGTGGCATGCACAAAAAGGGGGCATGCAGACCCACTGCACCCGATCCCCCACATCTGTGGACTGCACCGCGCTGGGGGCATTCCATGGGCGTGCTAGCACTATGCGGTATCCACTACACCATGTAGTGCTGGCCGCATGGGTGTGAAGGGTGGTACAGGGTATGTCAGGCTAGACCCTGCCGTAACCCTCTGTGCGCCCTCAGGGTCCCCATCCTCCGGAAGCTAGGGGACCTAGCCAGTTCTCTCCATGCTGCCCCTGTCCACTAGGCAGCTGGTGACAGCAAGGGCAGTGGGATGGGCGAGTGCCCATAACACCGCTTTGTGGTGGCACCGGGATGTTGGGGGGAGATGGACCATGGCACATGCTTCCCCATGGGGGCTCAGGGATATGGGGGTCCACAGTGGTGTTGGGGCACAGCCGCAGGTGTGTGGGCCAGAGGAGAGTCCCAATGCCAGGGTCCTGCATCATGCTAGGAGGGTGCCATTTGCCAAGGCTGGGCCTGTTACATGACTGGTCATGGGGCCATGACATGTGGGTCCGGGTGCCTAGGCGGCATGCACTACCCTGTACCCTTGCATTGTAGCATGAGGGATCCACTTTGGACCCAGGATGGGCATCCCATTGGATGCCCACCTTGGTCTATGACTCCACCCCTGGCCACCCTGCAGAGTCCTGCACGCCAGGGGGAGGAGCTGTGGACAAGTGTCCAGCATTGGTGAATGCTGTATAGGTACACCTGCCCATGGGGTGCAGGGTCACAGGCGGGGTATGCGACTTTTCTGCGCATCCCCCCCCTGCTTCATGAATAACACCCATTGGATTTTTTTACACAACTGAGTATTCAGTTTAATGTTTGACCAATGCAGTACAGTGATCACTGAACTTCAGATTCTTTTTTATTAATATTCCCAAAGCCTTTTTCCAATTCAGTCTCCTTTATATTACTGTTGTTTATATGATAATCATGTGTAGATTATGTTTCCTTTGATGTATTGTAACACATTTGTTTGCATTTAAGGACATGTTGTTTACAGCCCATAGTTCAATTTCTTTTTAGGTCATTTTCTAATTTGATTCTACTTTCTTGGGTATTTACTGGACCACCTAATTTTATATCATCTGCAAACTTTATAATCCAACTCTCTACTCCTTTATGCAGATCCCACACAAATATAGAAAAAAGAGCCAGATCCAGCTTCGACCCCTGTGGCACCCCACTAGCCACGACCCACTCCCCCAACATAACACCTCTTATTCCAACTCTCCGTATCCTGCCACTCAGCCAGTTCTGCAGCCAGATAGAGATTCTCAGGTCAAGATTTAATGTTTACATTTATTGATGAATAACTCATGTGGGACCTGATCAAAGTATTTTTGAAAATCTAGATAAATGATATCGACTGGTGCATTATTATTTATACTTTTATTAGCTTTTTTGTAGAAGCACAGTAAATTCGTAATACAGGATCTATTTTTTAAACCATGTTTTGAGCTATCCACTTGGTTGTTTTGCAAGAGGTAGTATTCCAATTTTGTTTGTATCAAGCCCACCATTATTTTTCTGGGAACCGCTGTCAAGCTTATAGATCTGTAGTTCAAAAGTTTCTGACCTGTCTCCCTTCTTAAAAATGGGCAACACAGTAGCCATAGCCCAGTCTCTAGGTACCCTTCCGGTGTTGAAGGATGTATTAACATTTTTAGTTAAGGGCCCTACAGTACAATTTTTTAGCTCCTTTAGTAGTCTTGGATGCAAACTGTTGGGGCCAGCAGATTTATTTAGATGTACTTAGGATAGTAATTTCAACACCCCTTTGTTGCTAAATGAATCCTGATGATTGAAGGATGACCCAGCTAAGATAGGTTTCTTGCTCACTGATGAATTGTTATTGAATACCGAGCAAAAAATAGTTATTAAACGACTTTGCCATTTCAACTGGAATTTTAATTACCCTGTCATTATCTTTTAATTTTCCTATTGTCATGTCTGTTGCCCTTTTGTTATTAACATATGTGTAAAAACTTTTAGCATTGTCTTTTGTTAGAGATATTCTAAATTCCAACTTTTTTCTTTCATTTTTGGTTGTATCTTTTACATTTTTTTGCTAGGGTTTATAATTGTAGTCATGTCTTGTATTTTTCATTGACTTGTATGCTGATTTTTTCACGTTGATTTGTTTTAACACCCTTTTACTATGCCACATGGGTTTTACCCTTTTATTGTATAGCCTCTTGTTACGTATATATATTTATTTTCTAAATTAATCAACTTATTTTTTAATATTGTCTACATTTCTTTCACACCTTTACATTCGAATAGTTCTTGCCAATCCCATTTTTTTAATTCACGTATGATTTCCTTGTATTTACCTTTATTATAATTCTTGGTTATTGTTTTACCTATTTCTCTTGATATCTTTGTTGAAATATCAGATTCAGTCATGTTATGATCACTGTTCTCTAGGGGCTCCTTTATTTGAATTTTTTTAATTCTTTCTGGTATGTTTGTTATTTTTAAATTAAAAATGTTATTTCCCCTAGTTGCCCTATTAACTAATTGTTTTTCTTAGTTGCTATATTAACTAATCGTTATTAAGTGTCCAGTTTCCCATTAGCAGATTATAAGGATCTATCACTAGAGGGACCTTAGTTCTTTCATTTGCTCAGCCAATCAGTTTGCAGGCACTGAATCCCAGTCTAGATGGACAACTGCTCCGAGCTTGCTGTGCTGCACCTTGTTCTGCCTTTCAGCCACACTCTGTGGACTGATCTTTTCTTCTGGCTGCCCACCCCTGCCCCTGGCACTCTTTAAATACACTTGCTCCCCCACCTACCATATGTCCTGTTGCTAGCCTTGTTTGTAGAGCAGAAAGCAGCTAACTAAAAGAAGCTACATTTTCTTATTAATTTAACAGTTATATCTTAGCAGGAGTCAGTGTCTGTTGAGTTTAAGCAAACAGATACTTCATTAGAAGTAGAAGGGGCCTTATTTAGGGTTTAAAAAGAAAGAAAAGAAAGAAAGTCAGTGTGTGTTCTGTGCTGGGAAGGGTTCTGCATCAGTTTACTTTGCTAAACCAGTAGGAGAGAGAGAGCTTAATTGGGGTGTGGCTTAGACACTATAAAAGCAGGTGACTCAAATTACAACTTCCTGTTGCTAGCCTTGCTTGTAGAGCAGAAAGCAGCTAACTAAAAGAAGCTACATTTTCTTATTAAGTTAACACCTGTATCTTAGCAGGAGTCAGTGTCTATTGAGTTTAAGCAAACAGATACTTTATTAGAAGTAGAAGGGGTTTAAAAAAAAAGAAAGAAAAGAAAGAAAGCCAGTGTGTGTTCTGTGCTGGGAAGGGTTCTGTATCAGTTTACTTTGCTAAACCAGTAGGAGGAGAGAGAGCTTAATTGGGGGTGTGGCTTAGACACTATAAAAGCAAGTGACTCAAATTACAGCTTCCTGTTGCTAGCTTTTTTTCTTACTAATTGCCCTCCATCCCACCTACCCTAAGCCAGTTCTACTTTTATAGCCACTGGATTTGACTGTCAACAGGAACTTCCTGTTTGGCAGTAGGAAGGGAAGGATCATAGAGAAACATTGGTTTTGTCAACCCTAAAGGAAAAAAGTAGCTCACTCTCCCCCACTAGCTGCTGGTGGTCTGACACTGAGCAAGGAAGCAGGAGGCTACTGAAGAATATAGGAAGTTACTGTCCCAGAACAGGAAGAGTGAACATTGTAAGGAGAGGAGAGAGTAAGCATACAGAGAAACAGAAGAGGGGACACAAAATAAGACATGATAGGAGTGGTGCAGTGCAATGGCTGTGGGGCGGCAGTGTTCTGGGAGACATTCTGGAGGCCGCGATGCTGCCCTATTTGCAGGCACCTCTCTGGTCTGAGGGAGGAGGTTGCCCATCTCCAGGCTGACCTGGCTAGGATTCATGAAACCTCCTCCCCCACCCAGGGACCACCAGGGCTAATGCCACTACCTCAGAGGTTGCCAAGAAAGAGGAGAGGCTGGACCAGGGTGGGCTCAGGGAGGGAGAAGGTGGTGAAACAGAGTTGCATCCCTCCAGCTGTACCTCTCCACAGTTCATTTGCTCTTCTGGTGGATAGTGGTTCCTCTATGGAGACACCTGCATTGGAGACCAAGGAGGATGCTGGGAACCTTCACAAAGAAGACCCACAGGAGGGTGGCATGAGACCCCACATGGGAAGAAAACAACTCCTGGTGGGAAACTCAATCATTAGGGGGTAGAAATGGGGGAGGAAGGGGAGAGGGAGGTAAGGTGCCTGCCTGGCGCGACAGCTTGGAGGGACAGGAAGCGAATCCTCTGGATCATGGGAGCAGCTGCACGAGGGAGGGAGCTGGATGTTATTGTCCACCTAGGGACAAATGACCTGGCTAGGAATGGGATCCGAGCAGTGGAAAAGGAGTTTGTAGAGTTGGGAAGGGGCCTTAGACAAGTAGCGCATACAGTAACCTTCTTGGAGGTGCTGCCTGTCTATGGCAAGGGTGATGCTAGGGTACTCCTCACCAGGGAATTCAATTAATGGTTGAAAAACTGGTGTGGAGCTCAGGGTTTTGGCTTCATTGGGGACTGGGGAGCCACCTGGAGGGATGAAGACCTATACTGGCGCGATGGTCTGCATCTGTCCAGGGGGGGGAACCAGGATCCTAGGTGAGAGGTTTAAATGCTTCATTGGCAAGCATTTAAACTAGCCAAGGGGGGAGGCACTGAAAAGGAGCAGGGAAATCCCAGCCTCCCCCCACAAACAACAGTAATTAGTGAGGTAAACACCAAGGTAGAGAAGTCATCAGGGAGCAGGCCAGAAGTAAATGTAAAAAAAGGCAAAGGCAGTAAAGACAGGAATGGGGCTAAAAGGGGTAAGGTCATCAAAAAGTGGAGGGTGATGAGTACCAATGCCCGTAGTCTGTGTAACAAGCTCCCTGAACTAGTGGCCTTGATGGAAGAGGGTTGCCTGAAATTACAGGACGTTATGTTACAGCAAGCAGGAGGGGGGATATTAGGGACAGAGGACCTTTAGACAGGGAAGTTGATGCTAAGGGGAAAGCGTAAGGGGTGAACATTCTGAATACAAAGAGAGTGGAGGGGAAGAGTCAGGAGGGGCTGTTGTGTGGAAGCCTAAAACAGCAGACTGTGGGAAGGGAGCTCTAAGGTGAACAGAGCAAGAGGGGAAGAAGAGGGGCAGTTTAGAGGTGCAGTCGGGAAACTCAGGTTACTTGATGGAGGCTGACATACAGTGTCACAATAAATTTGAGCTACTAAGCAACCTAGAGGGGAGGAAGGGCTTGGGAAATGAGGAAACTTATACAGAGGCCGAGGGAGGGAGTCGATACCCATAGGGCATCACAGACCAGCTATGGAAAGGATAGAAATAGTCCCAGAGGGAGAAGGGAAACATATATGTTAAGCAAATGGGAAGATGCAACTATTCCAGACATGAGGAGGAGAGCATGATTGGAGAAAACTGGGAGACAAGGAGGTGGGAAAGGAGCCCCCCTTCAGCAGGGGGGTCAGTACCAAGGATGGGGCCCTAGCTAAAGGGGACCCACAGAGAGCCTCTGGAGGCAGGGGTACTATTATAAGGGGAGAGGATGGCGGTGTGGGGGGAGGGGAAACCATCAGGGCCAGGATAAATGGTTCGGATAAAAGAGGGTTAAAGGGGACACCTATTCAGAGGGGGTTTGAGTTAAGTGGGCAAAATAGCATGGGAGGCAGAAAGGGGAAGGTGACAAGGGGGTCTCTAATAAGGCAGGAAGACTCCCATGGAATTGAGATTATGAATAAGGGGGAAGGGGATGAGAGAGGCATAGTGGAGGTAACCTATAAAGATGATGGCGGTGTTAAGGTTCTGTTATTGGGAGACCATGATTAGGGAAAATCCAGTGGAGGGACAGGGGTGATGCCATAGCCAGGTGAAGGTAGTGAGTATCTCTGCTGACAGTGCACAGAGCAAAGTTCATGGTGTATGAAATGGTTAGGGATTGTGGGAAACCGTATTCCTGGTGCATTTGGGAACTAATGATCTAGAGGAAATAGCATTTGAAATCCAAGCAAGGTTCCAAGAACTTGCCAGAGTCTGAATGGGATAATGGATGCAACATTTTTTGGAGATATTGCCAGTACCAAAGGCCTCAGTGGAGAAAAATGAAGCTCACAGAGGTTAATGACTGGCACAGGAAGTGGGGTGAAGAGTGGGTTGGGGTGTTAGGGAACTGGAATGGAGTTTGGGGAGATAAGGGACTATATGCCAAGGACAGGCTTCATCTTGCCCCATTAGGGAAGGAAGTCCTAAACAGGGGATGGCTGACTACATTCAAGAAAGGTGGGGTTTAAACTTGTGAGGGGAAGGGATCAAGGGAGGGGCTGACCAGAGCCCTCTCCTCAGATGAGGAGTAGCCTTCAAGCCCAAGGGGAGGATTAAACAGACTGGGGGTGGAGGTTTCGGGAGGAGCAGAGGGAGGATGGAGTATAAGGAACTCAGGTGAGGGTTCGACAAAGAGGATTAGGGATAAGGGTGGGGTCCGGGTTAGTAAATGCCAGGAGCTTGGAAACAAGTTGCCAGATTCCAGCCATGCTGTTTCGGGGGTGGATGTGGCAGTGGTCACGGAGATGTGGGCCAACAAAAACCATGACTGGGACCTAAACGTGCGGGGTACACTATGCTTAGGAAGGATAGAAAGGAGGGCAGAGGGGTGGAGTGGCTATGTTCATTAGAGATGACATTGAAATTGCTAGGTAGAAGAGGCAGAGGGAAACGTGGAGGCCTTATGGGTCACCCAGATCCCCAGCAGGAGATAAGGTCAAGCTGGGTGTAGTATATAGGCCCCAGGATGAGTGATGTTCTAGAGGATGGTTTGCTGGACAACATCATTGCCCAGTGTGGACCAAAAGGGAAGGAGTGATGTTGATGGGGACCTTAATATGCCAGGTACAAACTGGGAACCATGTCCTCCTAAGGTGGCCAAGGAGCAGAGGCTGCTGGATGGCTTCCAGGATGTGTTCTTAACACAGCATGTGCTGGAGCCCACAAGAGAGGTATGTCCTGGATGTGGTTCTGGGCAGATGGGGATCTGGTAAGGGACATGGTTGTACAGGACCCCCTGACTGGGAGCGACCACAATACTGTCTGATTTCAAATAAGCATGGGGGGGAGGGGAGATCCAGGACACTGCAGTGGACTTCAGGGGGCAGACTTTATGGACATGGAAATATTCTCAAGGATCACTTGAAGGGGATTACATCAATGACAAGTGTGGAAAGGAGATGGGAGGTCATAAAACGGGGACTTCATGAGGCAGTCAGGATCTGCGCTAAGTTGAAACGTAAGGGAGCAAGGTCACATAAACCATGCTGGAGGTCCAGTGAGGTACAGGTAGCGGTCAGAGAAAAGAAGGCGGCCTACAAAAAATATAAAATGACAAGAGGGGATAGGGATAAGGAAATGTACCAGCTTGCATCTAGAAAAGTCACCAGATGGTGAGGGGAACAAAGTCCAGTAAAACAGCGGCTGGCACAGGGATACATGGAGGGAAAAGGGGTTCTTCCAGTACATTGGGGAGTGGAGAAAACTAAGGCCATCTCAGCAGATTGAGATCAGAAGGAGGGTGGGTGAAAGAGGCGAGGGACCAGGCAGAGGTATTTACGAGTACTTTGCCTCTGTGTTCACTAGGGAGGGATGGGATATCTATAAAGCAAGGCATGAAGGATAGAAAGCGGTAGTGAGTGGGATCAGGGAGCAACAGAAATGGAGCAAGAGGGAGGAAGAGGTACCCCAGAGGGTGTCACATCTGGGTAAGGATAAAAAGCAGTAAGGTGGAGGGGACGGATGGTGCTATCTCCCGCAAAAGGTTGTGGTTAGCCTGAAGGCCTTAAAGAAAGACAAACCTCCTGGGCCGGATGGCATTCATCTGAGAGTACTATGGGAATTGGCGGACATACTGGCTGCACCCCTGGTGGAGCTCTTCAACAGGTCACTTGAGTCAGGGAGGGTACCTAGGGATTGGCGAGTGGCACATGTGGTGCCAATTCATAAAGGGGGGGTCGAGGGAAGTACCGGGTAACTATAGACCCATCAGTTTGACCTCGGTGGTGGGAAAATGAATGGAGAGCATACTAAAGGAACGATTGGGGGTGTTCTTGGAGGAGGTGGGAGGTCTGGATAGTCGGCAACATGGGTTTGTGCCAGGTAGATCATGTCAAACCAACCTTGTGGAGTTCTACGATTGGGTAACATCAGAACTGGACAGGAGAAAGCCTGTGGATGTATTATTCTTGGACTTCAGCAAGGCGTTTGACTCTGTCCCCCACAATGGTCTGGTGGGGAAACTGATGGGGTTAGGAGTAGGCCCTTTGATGGTCAGATGGATTGAAAACTGGCTAGCTGGACGCACCCAGAGAGTAGTGGTCTGTGGGGAGCTCTCGAACCCTAGAGAGGTTGGTACTGGGTACCAGAGGCTCGTCCTGGGTCCGATCCTGTTTAATGCATACATATTGGACATCAGGAGGGTATAGGGTGTGAAATGAGTCTCTTGACGGATGACTCCAAGATGGGAGCAGTAGTTGAGGGAGAAGGGGAGGTTGGCCCTGCAAGGGACCTGGACACACTGAAAGCTGGGCTCACACTTGAAACTAAATTTCAATATCACCAAGTGCAGGTGTTGCATCTTGGTCGGGAAACCCTAAACACAGGTACACCCTGGGAGGAGGTGCTGGAGGCTCAATAGGGGAAAAAGACCTAGGGGTCATGGTGGATGCATGTATGAATAACTCTGAGCAGTGCATGAGAGTAGCTACAAGGCAAACAGGATGTTGGGATGCATCGTAGGGATCACTTCTAGAGCAAGGAAGTGATTCTGCCGCTGTACAATGGACTGGTTAGACCACATCTTGAGTACTGTGTACAGTACTGGAGACCACACTTGAAGAGGACATACAGTTCCTGGAGAGGGTACAGAGGAGGGCAACAAAAGATGATATGAGGGCTAGGAATTTGATGTATGAGGACAGACTTGAGGAGCTCTGCCTGTTTTCATTGGAGGAGAGGAGAGGAGAGATGGGGGACATGATTGAGGTCTTCAAGTACCTCAAGGGAATAAATAGGGTAAACATGGAGGGGATCTTTAGACTAAAGCAGGAGGTATCACCAGAGGCATGGTTTGAAGTTGGAAGGTGGAAGGGTGAGGGGAAAAGAGGAGGATTTTCACTGAGGAGGGTGGTGGACCCTTGGAATGCACTGCCTGGTGAGCTGGTTCAGAGATCCACAGTGGAGGGCTTCAAGAGAGGGTGGGACAGACACAGAAAGTGGATGTATCAGATGATGACCTGTCTCAGGGGGATGGGGATGGATGATAGGGGTTTCTGGAGCACAAGGGATGGGAGGGTCTCGGCACCCAACTAAGGATCTAAGATTCGAGCAGACTCGATAGACCGTAAGACCTAATCTGCTGGTAAATAGTATGTTAGTATGTTAGATATTGTGGCAGTCACAGAAACATGGTACACAGAAAACCATGACTGGGATGTCAACATGCCAGGATACACAATCTACAGGAGGGACAGGGAGGGTAAAAGAGAAGGAGTAGTAGCTCTTTATGTAAAGGAAGGGATCAAAGCAACAGAACTAAAGAGTAAACAGGGAGCAGATGAGACACTCTGGGTCACCCTGGAGACAGGAAATGGCACCACAATCCGCATGGGGGTTGTATACAGACCCCCATCTCAGGGGGAAGGAATGGACAAGGAAATGATAGAAGGCTTCCTTAGAATGGCAGAAAAAGGGGAGATATTGTTGATGGGGACCTGAATATGCCAGATGTTAACTGAGCACCTTGCTGCAGGCACATCAAAGAGCAGGGTCATTCTTGATGCCCTACAGGGGCGTGCCTCAGACAGCTAGTACTGGAACCCACTTGGAAGGGAGCAATCTTAGACCTGGTTTCTCGAATGGGGATGGAGAAAGAATCTCAGATTTAAAGTGGGTATACGTCTGGGCACTGAAGCAACCACAAACAAGTGTGGTTTCACTTATAAACACAGCCATACAATCAAGCCATACAAAAGCAAGCGATGGACTTTAGGAGGGCTGACTTGGGAAAATGAGAGAGTGCCTCAGAAAAGCACTAGCAAACAGGCAGGAAAGAGGGGTGAAGGAACAATGGAGAGTAATCAAAACAGCCATCACAGAGGCAACAAGTCTTTGTGTAAAGCAAATCAACAAAACACAATGAAGGAAAAAAACGCTATGGTTCTCAAAAGAGGTGGCAGAGAAGGTTAAGGAGAAAAGGATAGCATTCAGGAAATATAAGGAAACACAGAGGAAGAAGGACAGAGAACTTTGTCAGTTAAAGCAGAAAGAGGTTGGGAAGGCAATCAGAATAGCAAAGGCCCAAACCAAGGAAAGGATAGCCAGCTCTGTTAAGAAGGGGGATAAGACCTTTTATAGGTACATTAGGGAGCGAAGAAAGACCAAAGGAGGGAAACTGAGGCTTAATAAAGGGGAAGGAATGTGGGTAGAGGGTGACAATGAAAAAGCAGGGATACTGAATGAATATTTCTGCTCAGTATTCACAAAGGAAGAGGAGGGGGAGGTACCTAAACCAAACAAGTGAAACACTCTGAAGACGAGGGTCGAACCAGTCCATTTACAGAAGAAAGGGTTCTGAAAGAACTAATAAAATTGAAGGTGAACAAAGCAATGGGGCCTGATGGGATTCACTCAAGAATTCTAAAAGAACTAAAGGTAGAACTAATGACACCGCCGACTACTCTCTTTAACAAATCATGGGAGGATGGGGTGGTACCTGAGGACTGGAGGAGGTGGATGTGATTCCTCTTCACAAAAGTGGAGCAGGACAGAGGCAGAAACTACAGACCAGTTAGTTTGACTCAGTGGTAGGTAAAATGATGGAATCACTTGAAGGAAAGAATTGTTACACCTAGAGGCCAGTGGGGCACAGGGACCCAAGGCAGCATGGATTCACAATGGAAGGTCGTATCAGACGAATCTAATAGATTTCTTGACTGGGTGACCAAAGTAGTAGACCAGGGAGGGGCTGTGGACATGGATTACCTAGATTTTAGCAAGGCATTTGATACAGTCCCACACAAGATTAATACACAAGTTAGCCAGCCTTGGGGTGGGTCCCAAGGTGGTAGCCTGGATAAAAAATTGGCTAGACAACAGGACGCAAAGGGTAGTAATAAATGGAGTCCACAGTGAAGAAAGGAGGGTTACTAGAGGAGTACAGCAGGGTTCAGTACTGGGACCAGTCCTTTTTAATGTCTTTATGAGTGACATTGCAGAGGAACTGGAAGGAAAAGTATGTCTCTTTGCAGATGACACAAAGATCTGCAACAGGGTTGATACACCAGATGGAGTGGAGAGGATGAGAAGGGACTTGGCAAGGTTGGAGGAATGGTCAAATGTATGGCAGCTCAGATTCAATGCAAAGAAGTGCAAGGTAATGCACCTGGGAAACAAAAACCCAGGGCAAGAGTACACAATGGGGGGTGAGATACTGACAACAGTAAAAATGGAAAGGGACCTGGGAGTAATTATATCAGATGTCCTAAAGGTGGGCAAGCAATGTGAGAAGGCAGTAAGGGAGGCTGGGGGAATATTGGGATGCATAGGGAGAGGCATCAATAGTAAAAAACAGGAAGTTGTTATCCCTCTGTACAGATAGTTGGTGAGACCCCATCTGGAGTACTGTGTGCAGTTCAGGAGACCCCATCTCTGCAAAGACATACACAGAGTGGAGGCTGTCCAGAGGAGGGCAACCAAAATGGTGCAGGGTCTGCACCAGAAGACATACAAAGAAAGACTAAAGGAGCTTAATATGTATACCCTTGAGGAAAGGAGGGAGAGAGGAGACATGATAGAAACTTTCAAGTACCTCAAGGGAATCAACAAAGTCCAAGAGGGTAGCATCTTTCAGAAAAAGAGATGTGCAAGAACAAGGGGGCACAATTTGAAGATAGAGGGGGACGGCTCAGAGGTAATGTGAGGAAGTGTTTTAACAGACAGGGTTGTGGATGCATGGAACAGCCTCCCTGAGGAGGTCATGGAGTCAAGAACAGTGGGGGAATTCAAGAATGCATGGAACAGACATAAGGCAGTCCTAGTGGGGGGTAGGAGGAAGTAAGCTGTTGGTTAATTAGGATCTGCAGCTTAACTGTTAGGTAGGAAAATGGGCAGACTAGGTGGGCCAAGCAGTCCTTATCTGCCATCAAATTCTATGTTTCTATGTTTCTATGGTGCTGCTCTGTTATTGGCTAATCCCAGGTCAGGACTGAGCCTTAAAGGAGCTATAAACTTATCCCACAACTGATTTTTTTTTATTACTTTTCCAAGTGCTCCTTGATACAGTGTATGAGCTAAAACATTCCTGCAACCCAGCTATTGCTATCATGCTTCCCACCTCATCTCTCATTTTTCTGTGCACTCTCTCCTAACTTCTCTCCTCGTTCTCCTCCACTCACCCACCACATGGGTGCTCCTTCCACTCCCCCTCCTGCTTATCCAGCTCTCCCTCCTTCAATACCACCGCAATCTCTCTCCCTCCTTTCCAACTTTGATCCCCCCTCCCACTCCATCCTTTCATTTAATCTCACCTAGTTTCCTTCCAGCCCATATAAATTGCAGCATCACTCTAATTCATCACTCCAGGCGTGCACACTTTGTGCTCAATACCACCAAAGGTCGTAAACTGCCTGATACTTTCTCCGTGCTCTTTTTCCTATTATTAATAGTAGGAGGCATCAAAAGGAACCCTTGGCCCCCTACATCTCCTCAACAACAACCCACCCACAAAGGCCTAAAGATCATGCACATAAACATTAGGAGTCTCCTCCCCAAATTGGACACTTTAAACTGCTTGATAGCCCAAAATACCCCTGACTTCCTATGTATCTCCGAAACCTGCCTTTCTGCCAAAATGCCAGACTCGTCCACCTCCATCCCCGGTTACCAAATCCTAAGGCAGGACCATGGCAAAAGAGGAGGTGGCGTAGCCATGATTATAAGACAGCATCTCTCTTATTTGGTAATGTAAAAGGAATCCTGCCTAGGATCCTATGAACGAATACTAGCTAATTTCTCTCTTCTCCATACTCTCTCCACTTTCATCAGGGTAGTCTGTGCTTCCCCTCAGCTCAGTCAAGAGGCTCTAACACCATGCATCTCTGCTCTTCCACCACTGGCTCAGTCTGGTGAACTAATTCTCCTAGGGTATTACAATCTTGACTGGTTGTACCTTCATCTAAGACACAGCCTCCAAATTAGAATCCCCAAACCTCACTCAGCTGATCACGGAGCCTACCCACTACAACTCCCAATCCTCTAATCACTCCCTCATTGATTGGGTCCTTTCGTCCCACCCTCACTGTATATCCTCAGTGAGTGTCCTCAATCCCGCCTTAAGTGACCAATGCATCACTTATTGCTTTAGAAAAACACATCTTCCCAGATCTGCCCCAAAGTACGCTGAATCTCGCCCACTAACCTCACTTGACACTAACTCCCTCCTGTCGGACTTACACAATGCCAACAGGGCAACAGTTTATTCTGCAACCACAGTTGATACTGCCCTAGCCCAGTTCATTAATATTTTCAACTGTGTCTGGGACTACCATGCCCCCCCCTCAAAAAAGCCAGGGTCAGGAAGCACTACAACCAATGGATTACCACCCTTATAATTCCCATGTGCAAAGCCCAAGACACAGCCTGGTGTGCCTTTAAGTCCTTCCTATCCCCAAGTTCAAGACAAGTATACAACATAGCCAGAAATACTTGCACTAAGGCCATTCATAAAGCTAAGGCAGATTACTTTAAACAGTGCTGTAACACTGCACACACACACACATCCTCCTTTTGGAATATTGTACATTCCATCATCCATCCACCTCCGCAATCTACCACCCCTACCCTTAAACATATGGCATTGAAGTTACGGACCCCATCCAGGTTGCAGACACCATCAACTCCTTCTTCACCACCTGTGCCTCCCCTAAAACAACCACATCTACTACACTGCCTGCCTCCAAACCTTCCCCACATCACATGCCTAGGCACAACTTCTTTCTAGCCCCTGCTTCCACCAGCGAAGTACTGCTTGCCCTCCTATCCCTCAACACATCAAAACCCAGTCTGAATGGTCTACATCCTAGTCGCCTTCGCCTTTCTGCTCCTGCCATCATACTGCCTCTTATCTTCATTATAAACAAGTACTTCTCCTCGGGCATTGTTCCAAAAGCCTGGAAATCTACATGCATCATCCCTCTCCACAAAGGAGGTGACCCCACCTTACCCGGGAACTACTGCCCAATCTCCCTCCTCCCTGCTCTGGCAAAACTCCAAGAATGTCTTGTGCAATCCAGGCTGACTGAATTCCTCTCTGCCACCAACTTTCTATCCCCCTGCCAGTCAGGTTTCAGACAAAAAACATTCCACCATATCCTCCCTTCTCTGTGTCACAGGTCACATTCTATCTGCTGCTGATGAAGGCCACCTCACTGCTGCGGTCTTCATCGACCTGGCAAAACCTGTCTCTGCTTACTAATCCCCTGTGTTTCTTTTTTTCTTCATTTCAGGTTCTGAGGGCTGACTTCTCCAGCTCTCCCCAACCCTTGCATCAGTTGCTGCCAAAAAAGCCCACATCAGGTACAGGTCCCAGTCTTGGTGAAGCTGCAGTGCTCTGCTCACTGAGGAGCCCATTTGATTCTTGACACCTTTTTCCTGAGCTGCTTGTTTAAAAAACTTTAGCTGCTTTTCCTGTGCTCCAGCTTTCTGCTACTTGGGGTTTTCCTGTGCTCCGGGTCTCTGCTGCTTCATTTTTTGTTTTGGCCCCTCCCCCCACCTCTGCCTGCCCACCCTGTCCCTGACACTCTTTAAATACACTTGCTCACTCACCTACCGTATGGTGCTGCTCTGTTATTGGCCAGTCCCAGATTGGGACTGAGCCTTAAAGGAGCTGTAAACTTATCCCACAGCTGGTTTTTTGACTATCTTTCAAGTGCTCCTAGATACAGTGTATGAGCTAAAACATTCCTGCAACCCAGTTATTGCTATCATGCTTCCCACCTCATCTCTCATTTTTCTGTGCATCCTCTCCTATCTTCTCTCCTCCTCCTTCTCCCCTTCTCCCCTTACCCACCACATAGGTGCGCCTTCCCCCTCCTGCTTATTCAGCTCCCGCTCCTTCAGCACCACCATCTCTCTCCCTCCTTTCCAACTTTGATCCCCCCCTACTCCATCCTTTCACTTAATCTCACCTAGTTTTCTTCCAGCCCATATAGATTGCAGCATCACTCTAATTCATCACTCCAGGCGTGCACACTTTGTGCTCAATACCACCAAATGTCATAAACTGCCTGCTACTTTCTCTGTGCTCTTTTTCCTATTATTAATAGTAGGAGGCATCAAAAGGAACCCTGAGCCCCATACACCTCCACAACAACAACCCACCCACAAAGGCCTAAAGATCATGCACATAAACATTAGGAGTCTCCTCCCCAAATGGACACTTTAAACTGCTGGATAGCCCAAAATACCCCTGACATCCTATGTATCTCTGAAACCTGCCTTTCTGCCA
Organism: Neoceratodus forsteri; assembly: GCA_016271365.2. Classification (NCBI taxonomy): domain Eukaryota; kingdom Metazoa; phylum Chordata; order Ceratodontiformes; family Ceratodontidae; genus Neoceratodus; species Neoceratodus forsteri. Next base: position 497,958,807 of record JADMNL010000022.1, read on the forward strand.
AAATGCCAGACTCATCCACCTCTATCCCCAGTTACCAAATCCTAAGGCAGGACCGTGGCAAAAAGAGGAGGTGGAGTAGCCATGATTATCAGACAGCACCTCTCTTATTCGGTAATGTAAAAGGAATCCTGCCTAGGATCCCATGAACTAATACTAGCTAATTTCTCTCTTCCCCATACTCTCCCCACTTTCGTCGGGGTAGTCTATGTTTCCCCTCAGCTCAGTCAAGAGGCTCTAATACCATGCATCTCTGCTCTCCCACCACTGGCTCAGTCTTGTGAACTAATTCTCCTAGGGGATTACAACCTCGACTGGTTGTCCCTTCATCTAAGACCACAACCTCCAAATCAGAATCCCCAAACCTCACTCAGCTGATCACGGAGCCCACCCCACTACAACTCCCAATCCTCTAATCACTCCCTCATTGATTGGGTCCTCTCTTCCCACCCTCACTGTATATCCTCAGTGAGTGTCCTCGACCCCGCCTTAAGTGACCAATGCATCACTTATTGCTTTAGAAAAACACATCTTCCCAGATCTGCCTAGGCATAACTTCTTTCTAGCCCCTGCCTTCACCAATGAAAGATGTAGTCCCCTTATACAAAAGTGGGAACAAAGAGGAAGCAGGGAACTACAGACCAGTCAGCCTCACCTCGGTAGTGGGGAAGATCATGGAAGCACTACTGAAGGAGAGATTGGTGGAACATCTGGTTGTCAATGGACTACAGGACCCAAGGCAGCATGGTTTCACCAGGGGGAGGTCATGTCAGACCAACCTCATTGAATTTTTTGACTGGGTGACTAGGGAGGTGGATCAGGGAGGACAGTGGACATGGCCTATCTGGAGTTCAGCAAGGCCTTTGACACTGTGCCACATAGAAGACTATTACACAAACTGGGGAATATGGGTGTGGGCAGGACAGTAGTGTGGTGGGTAGGTAACTGGCTGGGTGGCAGGACACAGAGGGTGGTGGTAAATGGCTGTCCTCCACAGGGAAGAGTGACCAGTGGGTACCACAGGGATCCAGTGCTGGGACCCGGTCCTATTCAACATCTTCATCAGTGACATGGCTCAGGACCTAGAAGGCAGAATTTCACTGTTCGCTGTTGACACAAAGCTCTGTAACAGAGTAGACACACCAGAGGTGTAGACAGAATGAGAAGCGACCTGCAGAAACTTGAAGAATGGTCAGGGTTTGGCAGTTGAAATTCAATGCAAAGAAGTGCAAGATAATGCATATGGGGCACAAAACCCTGGCACAATATATCAGTTGGGGGTGAGGATATAGCATGCACCAAGCAGGAAAGGGATCTTGAGGGTTATCATCTCTGATGACTCAAGGTTAGGAAACAGTGTGACAAGGCAGCAGGTAAGCAAATAGAATGCTGGGATGTATAGGCAGGGGCATTACCAACAGGAAAAGGAGGTCATAATTCCGCTATACAAGACACTAGTGAGGCCCCACCTGGAGTACAGTTTACAGTTCTGGAGACCATACCTACGTAAGAACATGAGACGGGTAGAGAAGGTTCAGAGGAGAGCAACAAAGATGGTGCATGGATTGCATCACAAGTCCTATGAAGACAGGTTGAAGGAACTGAACATGTACTCCCTGGAGGAGAGGAGGAGAGAGGGATATGATAGAGACATACAAGTATCTTACAGGGAGGAACAGGGTGCAGGAAAACACTATTTTTAAGCGAAAAAGATGTTCCAGGACTAGAGGGCATGGGATGAAGTTGGAGGAGGACGATTCAGAGGAAACATGAGAAAGAATTTCTTCACAGAACGGGTGGTGGACAAGTGGAACACCCTGCCAGAAGAAGTGGTGGGGGCTGAAACAATCACGGGATTTAAGAATGCATGGGATAGACATAAAGGAATTCTGGAGGTCAGGGGTAAGGTGCAACAGACTTCTAGGAAAACAAACTGAACTTACAAGCTCAAATGGGCAGACTGAGTGGGCCATAGGCCCTTATCTGCCGACACTGTCTATGTATCTATGTATCTATGAAGTATTGCTTGCCCTCCTATCCCTCAACATGTCAAAACCCAGTCTGAATGGTCTACATCCTAGTCTCCTACGCCTTTCTGCTCCTGCCATCACACTGTCTCTTATCTTCATTATAAAGTCCTTCTCCTTGGGCGTTGTTTCAAAGGCCTGGAAATCTGCATGCGTCATCCCTCTCCACAAAGGAGGTGACCCCACCTTACCCGGGAACTACTGCCCAATCTCCCTCCTCCCTGCTCTGGCAAAACTCCAAGATTGTCTTGTGCAATCCAGGCTGACTGAATTCCTCTCTGCCACCAACTTCCTATCCCCCTGCCAGTCAGGTTTCAGAAAAAAACATTCCACCATATCCTCCCTTCTCTGTGTCACAGGCCACATTCTGTCTGCTACTGATAAAGGCCACTTCACTGCTGTGGTCTTCATCGAGCTGGTAAAACCTGTTTCTGCTTACTAATCCCCTGTGTTTCTTTTTTAAATACACCTTTGCCCTACCCACTGATTTTACTGACTAATCCCTGCAGTTAGGGGGTGGAACCAATCTCTATGAAATTTGACCTCCACTGCTATTCTCAGTCCCCTGCCCTTCAGCAATCTCTCTCTCTCTCTCTCTCTCCCCAACTTTGTCCCTTCCCATATTACTCAATGTCTCAGTTCATCATGTAGCCTTCCCCCTATTTCTTAGTCCTCCTGACCCCTATCTGCTGTATTATCATGCTGGACTGCTTTACCCCTCAACTTATCATTCCCCTTGGCCCTGTAACCAACCTGACACACTTTTCATTCTCCAACTTGCTGCCTCTTCCACAGCATCTCCCTGTCACCACCCCATATCCATACCCTAAACCGTGCTTCTACCTCTGCAGGTACCTTGTCCGAACTAAATGTACCACTCCAGCCAGGACCACCTTTGCCTTCCTGATTGTGGCTACATGGATTATGACCCTCTCTTTATCACTTTCAGGTGATTTTGAGACCAACCCAGGCCCAGCGGCATTCAGGCTCCCACCCCTTCAGGCTAGTTTTTCTGTGGGGATCCAACCCAGTGGCCTAAAGATTGCCCAGATAAATATAAGAAGCCTTGTGGCAAATCATGCCAACCTGGTGACTTAGGCTGACTTCCTAAGAATAACAGAATCCTGGCTTAGACCGTCTCTCCCTGACTCTCTGTGCGCTCTCCTTGACTACAATATGATTTGGGTTGATCGGGCCTCATCCAAAAGGGGTGGTGGCCTGTCACTTTTTTCTAAGTCCCACCTAAACCTGACCCTTCAATCTTGCCCCCCACTTGCGTCCTGTGAGGTGCTTCATGCCCTGCTTCTAGTAGGTAATACCAAGAAGCTGCACATTGTATGTGCCTACATTCCTCCTGCATCCAGTAAATGGGGACTTGAGGAATTTCTGGAATTTCTACTCCATGCCACCAAAAATAATGAAGTACTTTGCCTAGGTGACTTCAGTCAGGATTGGCTTGGCCCAGGCTCCCCTATCCTCAGCAATAACATGGCCAAAGCCAATCTAACTCAGCTTGTCACTGAACCTGCCAGGCACTCCAGCAGTGGCACTAGTCACACCCTACTTGACTGGGTTCTCACCAATAGGCCGGGCAGGATCTCCTCAGATACTGTGTTGCCTGACTCTATTAGGGACCATTTTCCTGTAACCTGTACCGGGGATGCTTGTCCCCCCATACCCACCTAAAATTATCTCCATGGCCAATCTTCTCTGCCTTCAATCCCTTGGCTTTTCTATCCGATCTCCAGCAGGTTGACTGGTCTCCCCTTTTCACCACAGACAAAACTGACCTGGCAATGGAGTATTTCTCCAGTATATTGTACTCACTACAGTCCAAGCACATTCATTACATTAGGCACAGTGTTAGGGGCCTTCCCATCAAATGGTTGACCAGCCCCTTGTCCACTTGCTTAAATCTTGTGACAAACTCTGGGCCAGGTGGAAAGCCTCCTCCCTTCTTTCTGACTTTGTTGCCTATCGCTCCCTTAAGAACTCATGCAAGTAAGCAATCCACACTGCCAAAAGCAATTACTATAGAGGTCTTCTCCATGCCTCTACCCATTACCGGAAAAGGTATTATGCACACATCAAGCACATTCTGGGTCACAATGCTTCTCAAGCCCCTCATGACATGCCAATTGACAATGTCTCTTGTAACAACCCAAACACCATAGCCAATGCCTTTAACTCACTCTTTACCTCCTCTCCTTCCTCGACCTCCAACGCTGCCATTCCTTCCATCCCTCCCTCCTCTCCCTCCCCAGGCTTCCCTCTGCCCCATCCCCCCTTATTCTCAACCCTGTCTCTAGAACTGATGTCCCACGGATCCTCAACACTATGTCGCCTCATGGCAACGCTGGTCCTGACGGTCTGGAACCTAGAATTCTTAAACTTGGCACCTCCATTCTTGCCACCCCTATCTAGCACCTCTTTAACCTCTCCATTAGCTCTGACATCATGCCCTGCTCCTGGAAACAAGCCAGGCTTATACCTGTCTTTAAAAAGTGTGACCCTAAAAACCCAACAAACTACCACCCTATAGCACTCCTGTCTACCCATAGTAAACTTCTGGAGAAACTTATTCATCGTCAGGTGTCAGACTTTGTAGCCAACTATGACCTGCTATCTCCTGCTCAGCACAGCTTGAGACCAGGCCACAGCACCTCGACTGCCCTAGTGCAATTCACTAATGACACCTCAACCACCATGGATAGAGGCCAACTTACAGGGGCTGTTTTTATTGAGTTAACTAAGGCTTTTGACTCAGTCAACCATTCACTGCTCTTGCACCAGTTAGGTTCACTGGATGCCTCCCCCTCAACTATTGCCTGGTTCTCCATCTACCTGCACAATCGCACCCAGTCTGTCTCCTACTGTAGAGTTCTCTCTTCCCCTGCCCCTATATCCACTGGTGTTTCATAAGGTTCCATCCTTGGGCCCCTGCTCCTTTCTATATTTATAAACAATCTACCTACCATTCCTACCCACTGTCTCACCTTACTCTACGCTGATGACTTGGTCCTCTGTACCTCCTCTAGCTCCATCTCTGACATTAATTCCCACCTCTCTTCCGACCTGCAATGAATCCAAACATGGCTCACATCTCACCACCTTGCATTAAATGTTTCCAAGACCCAGGCCATGTTCTTCGGGTCCCGCAGGAAGCTCAGTGCCCTAAATCCCTAATTTCTGGTCTCTTGTCTCGATGGCTCACCGGTACAAGTTACCAATTGCTTCAGATACTTAGAGGTCACTCTGGATCTGTGGCTCAGTTTCTCTCTCCATGTCAATGTGGTATGCAAGTCTGTCAATACCAAAATCAGGTTGGCTTATTGTGTCCGCCATACCCTGATCCCTGCTGCTAGGATTTCCATCGCTGAAGGACTTCTCATCCCTGGTCTTTGCTATGCACTGCCGGTCTTTGCTCAAGAGCAGGCAAACATCCTTCAAGTGTGGGATGTTGCCTTTAACAATGTTTGCAGATTTGTCTTGTCTGCCCATTGACTTAAACACTGCTGCACACTTAACTCTGACCTCCACTGGTTATCTACCTCCTCCCGGTGTTTATATCCCATAGGCTGCCTGACCGACAATATAATTTGTTCTTCTCTCCCTTCCTCCTTTGCAGCCATGTTCACTCCAGTTGACTGCCCCCGACTCCTCTGGTCCTCGATTTCAGCTCTGATCACTGTCCCTAATTGCTCCACCAAAATGGGTGAACTTGCCTTCTCCAGCTATGCTTCCAAACTCTGGAACTCCCTTCCATTTTCCCTTAAAAGCTCCAGTTCTCACCCTGTCTCCAAGCATGCACTCTTTAGTTACGTCACCTCCCTAGACATATGTAAATGTCTTTAGTTCATGTATTACACCTCTTTACTTGCTCTAGTTCACGGAACATACCTCTTTACTTGCCGTAGCACTACTATCCCTTTTTCTGTCCCATACCCTCGTCCTATGCCACCAGCACAGCTGTTATCCGCTTATGTTACTAATCTCTGCAATCTGTTTTTATCTCTTTTGTACCGTAATTTTTATGCTATGTATGCCATCACTTTCGTGTTAAGTAATTCTACTGTCATGTAAGGTTGTTGATCTCTTTATGTACCGCATTGTATCAGCTCCTCCCTGTACTATTGTTTGTAACTTGTTTGAACTGTAATCTCCCAGGTTGTACCTGAAAATAGACAGTCCTGTCTAGTGCACTTACCCGATTACCAAAAGCAAATAAATAAATAAATAAAATCATTCAACTCAGTTTCTCACCCTCTTCTCCTGGACACTCTAGAGGATGCAGGACCCCCCCCCCCCACCATACAATTGTTCAAATCTTATCTCACTGACAGACACCAATCAGTAAAAATTGCAAACTCCTCCTCTCCCTCCCTTCCTATCCTAGCTGGAATCCCTCAAGGCTCAATACTGGGCCCCATCCTACATAGAAATTATCAGCAGATAAGGACTGCTAGGCCCATCTAGTCTGCCCATAAGCCCTAAACTTGTATGCAGTCACTGAGCCTAAGTGATCAGTGGCTTTTCATCACTCCCTCATAGAATCTGATGGCAGATAAGGACTGCTTGGCCCACCTAGTCTGCCCATTTCCCTACCTAATGGATAAGTTGCAGATCCTAGTTAACCAACAGTCTACTTCCCTCCCCTCCCCACCCAATGTCCCCTTGTGCCTGTTCTAGGCATGTTTAAACCCCTCCACTGTGCTTTGCCTCCACCACCTCTTGTGGCAGACTGTTCCAAGTGTCCACTACTCTCTCTGTGTAGAAAAAATTCCTCATGTTACCTCTTAATCTACCCTCCTCCAATTTCATATTTTGTCCCCTCGCTCTGATATCTTTTCTGCACTGGAAAAGATCCCCCACCTGTACATTGTTTATGCCCTTGAGGTACTTGAAAGTTTCTATCATGTCCCCCCTTTCTCTCCTCTCCTCCAGTGAGTACATATTGAGGACTCTTAGTCTCTCCTCATATTTTTTGTGATGCAAGCCATGCACCATCTTTGTCACCACTCTCTGGATAGCCTCCACTTTGCCTATGTCCTTACACATGTGTGGTCTCTAGTACTGCATGCAGTACTCCAGGTGAGACCTTACCAGTGTTTTATAGAATTACATCAACACCTCCTGTCTCCTGCTAGTAATGCCTCTGCCTATGCACCCCAGCATGCCACTGGCCCTCCCTGCAGCCTTTGTGCACTGCCTTGATATCTTAAGGTCATCAGATATGATAACCTCTAGGTCCCTTTCTTCTTTAGTGACAGTCAGCACCTCCCCCCATTCTGTAACTCTCCCCAGGGTTCCCCCTACCCAAGTGCATTATCTTGTACTTTTTTTGAATTGAACCTCAGTTGCCACATCTCCTACCATCTTTCAAGCTTCTCCAGGTCCCTCTTCATTTTCTGCACCCCTTTTGGAGTATCCACTCTGTTGCAGATGTTGGTGTCATCTGCAAATGGGAAGACCTTTCCTTCCAGCCCCTCTGCAATGTCACTAATGAAGACATTGAACAGGATTGGTCCCAGTACTGATCCCTGTGGTATTCCGCTGTCACCTCTTTCTCCCGGGATTGGATCTCATTTACCACCACCCTCTGTCTTCTGTCCATCTGCCAGTTTCTAGCCCAATGCATCACCTTATTCCCCATGCCCAGACTACTCATCTTGCTAACCAGCCTCCTGTGTGGGAAGATATCAAAGGCTTTGCTGAAGTCTAGGTAGGCGATGTCTACTGTTCCCTTCTGATTCACTTCCCTAGTCACCCAATCAAAATAATCTATCAGATTTGTTTGACAAGACTTTCCTGATGTGAATCCATGTTGCCTCAGATCCTGGGCACCATGGGATTCTAGGTGTGCCACTATCCTTTCTTTCAGCAGTGTCTCCATGATAAACAATCTCCCATCTGCCTGTTCCTCATCCGTCATACATATGTATGTGGATGATACCATTCTGTACACCACCAGCCCTGACCCAGTCACTATCCACTCTGTGCTGCAACATGACTTCCACTCAGTTCAATCCTGGTTCCAATCAGAACAACTCTAGTTCAACACTTCCAAAACAGTCCCTATGATTTTTGGAACTGCTCAAAGATTAGCCAAAGCTATCAATGCCCCTCCAATCACCTCTCTTGATGGCACCCCTCTAAATATCATCACCTCATACAAGTATCTAGGAGTCTGGCTAGACCCACAGTTACATTTCATTATCCACATTGATTACATGGCCACTAAACTTCACCCTTAGCTTGGTATACTATACCATAACAAAAGACTCTCTTCCTCTCCTCATACGAAGGGAACTTCTAACAAAAATGATTATGCCAGTCTTTGATTACGCTGATATTGCTTACAGCACTGCACCCTCTACATCACTCTCTTGACTTAATTCCCTCTTCTATGCCTTCTGTCATTATGCCTCCAGCTCTCCATACAGATCCAACCACTGTTCTCTACTATCTTCTCTCAATCTCCCTCCACTCACACACAGGTGTATCATCCACTCTATATCCTTCATTTTCAAATTCTGGTTCAGATCTGCTTCCCACATTCATCACTTCCATCCTCTCCCCTGCCCCAGCCTCAACATAGTCCCTACGTTCTAGGGATTCACGCTCTTTCTCACTCCCTACTCGATCCTCAGACATGTGCAAATCTGCTTTCAACTATCATCTCCCCTCTTTGTGGAACACTCAGTCTCCTCTCTTACGCAACTCTTCCTCTCACTACTCTGTCAAATCGCTGCTCTGTCTCCTACCTTTCCCTACTTGCTCCCATAACACCTCTTAGTACTTGAAATGTTTGTCACCTGTTGCAACAACACTGATTTTGAGTTACTCTGTACCATATACAGTTGTCTCATTGCACTTGAAATGTTTGCCCTTGTTGTAACTACTCCGATCTTTGATACTCCATTCTATTTTACAGTTGTCTCTCTGTGTAGCCTGTTTTGTTGTACTATATTCATTGAAATATTTTATTATGCTTACTATTGTGTAATTTTGTATTTGAATGCCTTGTACTATATACTGTGATTCCCATGCTCCCTGTCCCAGGGTCAAACCTGGAGACCAGCCTTGGCTCAGTGTGCCTTTCCCGGTCACTAAATGTTTAAATAAAAAACAAATTGGTGTAGCCCTGCATTTAGTAATACTGTAGATACTTAAACTGTTGTTCTGTATGACATTTAGATTTCACAGTGAGCCTGTTTTCAAGTGTCAAATTAAAGTACCCCATTATTATTACATTGCCTTTCCCTGCTAATCTGTTTATCTCATAATTCATACCTAGATTCCCTTGCTCTAAAATGTTGGAGGTCTATAGTACACATCTAGATGCAGTATGTTTTTTTATTGTTTGTTATAGCTATCTGTACCCAAAATGATTTGAGATTCATATCCATAGTATCATCCTTATATTCAATATTGTCAATATGGCTTTTTATGTAAAGGACAACCCCTCCTCCCTTTTTCTCTAATCTATCCTTATAATAAAGTTTATAGCCATTAGCCATCTTTAGTTTTGTTCCAGCGTGATTGGTCATCCCACCATGTTTCTGTTATGGCACATATATCTATTTTATCTGTTACCAGTATGAGTCCAGTTCTGACTTTTTAATTATATTCTGCCTCCTTGCATTTTATATTGTTTTAAGACCATCTCTTGTCTTGCACTCAGTCCCTCTCGCTATTACCTCTTTTTTCCTATTTTGTTGCCTTTGTTTGGATTCCCAATTGCCCTGTGGAGCTAGTTTAAATGTTTTTCAATAGCCTCTTTGATATTATTGCAGAGTACCCTACTTCCTAGTCTAGTCAAGTGGAGACCATCATAGCTGAAAGACTTGTAATTATTACTAAACACTTCCCAGTGTATGAGGCAGGTCAGTCCTTCTAGTGTCCATCTGCATAACCAATTGTTTATATTCCTTATCTTATTATTCCTTTCCTGCTCTTGAGACAGGCAAGATTTCAGAAAAAAATATATTGCATTATATATCTTGTAAAACCTTCTTATGAAGTCATTTATAATCTCTTTCCTCTTGTTTATTTAAATTATTTGTTGCCACATGTAGGACAATGATATGAGTACTTTCTAGTTGCTTTATTATTTTTGATAACATTTTTTCGATGTCTTTCATTGCTGCTGCTGGAAAGCGACTTGTTGTATTCTCTTTGTTTCCTCTGGCAATGTATCTATCTGTGTAGTTAGTCTCCAAGTACCTATTATTGATTTGGTGTACTATCACTTCATTTTCTTTCATCACAGGGTCTATGCTTGTTGACTTATTTTCTGTAATATTAACAAATGTCAGGAATGTATTGGATAATGGAAGCTTGAGATCCATCGTCTGTCTACCCTTTTTAATCCTACTCTTGCTTCTTTCTACACATCATGTTTCCTCTTCCCCACTGTCTAGTTCTCTGTCCCTTTTTTTACTTTGTATTTCCATATTCTGATCATTGATGAGATTTGAGTCATCTGTTATTTCTGGTCTATTATGTTCCCCTTCATTTAATATAGCCTTATCTTTCAGGGTAAAAATGTCCATTTCCAGTTTAATTATTTGTAATTTAAGCTCTCTGATTTCATTACATTGGGCCCTATGCACGATGGATACGTGAGGTGCGTACACATGTGTGGTGCAGGTGCAGAAGTGGTACGTCACCCTGACGTGCATGCCACCACACAGCAGCATGCATGACAGGTGCGTGGCAGGCATGCAACAGATGCCAACACACCACCCCACTGATAAACGGGGGTGTGGCTGCACACACAGGTGCCTAGGCACACGTTATATGCATACATGATGGCCTGCATGACAGAACACCATGTAGTTGGTGATGCACAGGATACATGATGGAAAAGGTGGCGTAGTGTGCTGTGCAACACCCATGGGAGGCCACACAGGCCAACGTGACATGCAGCCACCCAGGCACAGACATACCAGCACATCCACTGCAGTGGCACACCGGGAGCACCATGGCCTGTGGCACAGTGCTGGCAGAAGTGCACTGCACCATGGGCACAACCACCACCCACAGGCACCACTGTACAGCCACACAGGCAAATGGCACACGTGTTGTGTGGCACCAACCACATGGCACACTGGTGCCACGTGCAGATGGCACACTGGCATGGCTGCAAGCGTGCACCAGTGTGACACCAGTGGCAGCAGAGCAGCACACCACACACCCACCTGGAATGACAGGAACACCCCTGACTGCACCCCACATGCCTCCGGGGCCCTCCAGAACACCCATGAGGGAACAGAACAGTGAGGATGCCAAGCAAAATAACATGGCATGAGCCACAACAGAAGCAGCCAACACGGAAGCACAACCTGGCAGCAGTGGGAGGCAATACACAACACCATGTACGATGTTTTCCTGGCAATGGCTCCGTGTCCTGGTGAGGTGTACCCCAAGAACCATGCACAAGGACCATGGGGTCAAGATGTAAACAGGCCAGCACACACACACAAGCCTGAGAGAGCCTCCCCCGGACTGTCAACCCCAAGCAGCAAGGCATACCACCTCTCTCACTGACCCGCCCCCCGGGGACAATGAACATACAAGGGTAGAAAACAGGCACCATTAATACATGTAGGGATAACACAGAATAGAAGACAACTGAGCAACACCCATTCCCAGACACCCCACAGGCAACAACAACAAACAACAAGCACCCCACCCCCCCATGGCCTACACAACACCCACAGGCACACCCTGATGCACAGGCAGCTGGTCCTCCAGGGCTGCAAACAGTCCACCACATGCAGAATGGGGTCTGCCAATCCTCCCCTCCACGGTCACCGCACAGACATGTCTGGCCATGGTCAGGACCTACAAAGGCTACACAGTCAGGTGTCCTTTGGCAAGCATCCCCTCAGGCTGTGGCAGCCATAGCTAGGACCGTGTCTCTGTCAATTGACCACTGTCCAGCTCGTCCCCTGGTTCCTCTGATGGTGACTGCTGTGACCTCCTCCCTCCGAGGCATAGCACCATCCTCCTCATGGGTCCATGGTAAACACTGAAAGGGAAAGGAAGACACATCAGTACAACAACAGTCCCATGCATGGGTTGACACACACAGGGCAAATACAGGCATACCTACCAGGGAGGAGACGCAGATGCCCCAGGCCCTGTAGTCATCATCCTCATAGTACAGGTCCCTTCTGGTGCCCTTCAGGATCATGTAGCATGGCAGACACTCCCTGAACCACTGATGCTGTGCCACCCTGCACTGCATGATCACATGTGCCCTATCCGGCTGGACCGGTAGGGTCAGCTCCAGTCTGGCAAGTATCCCACCATGGTCCTGTGCAGGGGAGATGAGACACATGAGCATGCATGTCATTGCCAGATGGACAGCTCCCCCCACCCACGCACATGCCACTCACCCTGTCAAATGCCCTGACAGCCCACAGGGAGCCGTAGCCACCACCGTCTGCATAGTCATGCTCTGCAACATGGAAAACATGCCAAGGGAACATGGGCCTGCACTCGACCATTCACCCCGTCATGACACCAACAGCATGCACTGACACAGACCAAATGTGGTGGTGGCACATGATGGAGGGCATGCCCCCGCCACGTGGCCATGCCCATGCATGGGTGTTCCAGTGGGGGGACGCCAGTAGAAGAGACAGTGGCAGCGCTGCACAGATTGCCCTATCACAGTCGTGAGATGTGTCCGGGCATGCTAATGCATGTCCACCTACAGGAGGAACTAGCAGAACGAAGGAAGGGATGACAACACTGACCACTCATGTTCCATGCCCACATAGATGCCTTGGCAATGCGGAACATGCATTGCATCGAGCGATTCTGCCTGCTGTGTGAGTGCATCTATGGGACGGTGGAGCCACAGACAAGCCAGTCATGTGCAATGTCGGTGGAAATGCAGGCGCTGTGCTCTCTTGGCTACTATGCCACAGGGTCATTCCAGCATGTCATTGGTGACACAGTTGGTGTAGGCCAGTCCTCCATCTCCAGGGCCGTGGATTGGGTGACGGACACCCTCGTATAGCATGTGGGGGTGCAGATCGCCTTCCCACGGATGCTGACGGAGGTCAGAGTGACAAAGGAGGCATTCTATGCAATGCACAGCATGCTGAATGTATGCAGTGCCATCGATATGACACATGTTACCATCCTCACACCTGCCACCCCTGAGGAGGCACACAGGAACAGAAAGGGATACCACAGCATTAACTGCCAGGTGGTCTGTGATGCACACGGCATCATCACAGATGTTTACGCCAAGTACCCGGGCTCAACGCATGACTCCTACATCCTCGATGGCTTGGGCATGGGTACATACCTATATGCAGGGCGTCTCGATGGATGGCTGCTAGGTGAGTCACTGCATCCATGCAGGGTATGTATTTCACATGTCACAGGATGCCTGCCACTGCCACCTCATTCTCCTCCCATGCAGGTGACAGTGGCTATCCACTGCAGACTACACTGATGACACCATACCATGCACCATCCATGTCTGCAGAGGTTGCATACAACACGGCACACAGACGGACATGGGCTATCATGGGAGAGGACCATCGGACAGCTGAAAATGCATTTCAGATGCCTGGACCAGACTCATGCTGGGTCCAGCAAAGGCATGCAAGGTGTTCACAATGTGTGCCATGGTGCATAACATCACAAAGCATGCAAATGTGCCACTGCCAGCTGATGCCCTTGACGACCAACAGGGTGATGGGGACAATGATGCCGGGGCAGCTCCCGCCTGAGTCAAGGGTACGGTGGGTGGCCATGTGGCCTGGCAGGCATGCATGGAGGGCACGTTCTCATACTGACCGCACACCATGCATGTAGCGGGTGACTATAGCAATGGCCATGGCACAGGGGACATGCAGGCAATGGCGCCTGGCCAAGGCTGCAGGGTACATGGCACTATGGCCCTGTACAGCATGATGCACTAACCTGCCAGTGCACAATGATGAAGACAAGCCTGAGTGTGCCACATCATGGGTGGGTAGGCGTGTGTCCATGCGGGGGGGTTGCCGTGGTTGGGTTGGGTCAGCTCCAGTGGTGCACTTGTGCATGGGTTAGCTCATCCATCACAGTGCCATCTGTGGGGCTGTGCACGGTGGTTCCGTATGGCACTGTGCAGTGTGTGGTGCTACACAGGCCCCACTGTCCCCGTGCAATCCATGAGCCATGCCAACACTCTGCTTCTGAGCCGGCATGCTGGTGGGCGCATCCGCAGCCCAGTGCATCCTCGACATCCCACCAGTGGCATCGGCAATACTGTGGCCCTGCCATGCATTGTGTGCTTGTGTGTCCTCGCTGTCTGCACCCATCTGTGTGAAATGTGCCATGGGTGTTTGCAGTCCTTCGGACGTGTCTGTGCCTGGGCATGGCGTGCCATCCACCTGTGGCTGCATGGTGTCACTAACCTCCCCTGGGGCCATCGAGTGTTCGGGGGCTGGTGCATTGCACTGTGTGGCACTGTCCATGGCTGCTGGCCATGCAGGTGGACCCTCACCAACCCTGCTGTGTGTGTGTCGCAGCATCTCATACATGCGCTCCAGTGCAATACACATCTGAGGATGGCCATGTACCTGCACCACTGTCTGTGCTTCCACAGCAGTGGTGTTCCTTCAGTGTTCCTCAAGGCAGTCCTGCTCCAGCTGCTGCAGTTTCCGGTACTGCTCCTCCTGGTAGGGCTGTGACTGTGGTGGATGGGGCCATGTATGGGTGCGGTTCGAGGGCCCCTCATCCCTGGTGTCACTGTGTGGCATCGCCGCTGCACTGCAATGTGTGGTGCCAGGGTGTCCGTCAGCATCCCTGCATGTCTTAGGGTCTCTGCATGTTGGCTGATGTGTGCATAGTGTTCCACTCATCCCGGCCCCTACGTGCTGTGTGTCCGTCCCCGCTGCTGTGTCACTGCTGGTCCCACTGTCCTCCTCCCGTGTAATGGTTGCGCTGCCCTCCTCACTGGCCACTTCCTCCTGGGTCTCATGCTCAGCCCCTGTTAAGGTGCAAGGGGTGTGTTAGGTCACCACACACAGCTACCCCCCCTTCCCACACCAGGTTGTGCATACGTACCCCCCATCCAGTGGCTGGTGACCAGTCACTGGTGCTGCCACTGTCAGTGCTGAGGGTGTCAGTTCCCTCCACGGTTCATGGCACATGGGTCCGGCATCACCTGTGGGAACACTGCAGGGGGGTTACTTGGGCTGTGGTCCATCTGGGTTGTTCTAGCCAGATGCATGCATCTTGCCATTGTGTCCACCCCTTCTGCCACTCCGTGGATGGCGACCACCATCTGCATCTCAGCCACCAGTCGAACCAGGGGGGGGTTAGCTGGATGTGGGCAATTGGTGAGCCACAGCCCATGCCACAGCGTGTCCTCCTGCCAGTGGCTATCTTCCACTTTACCACCGCCCTCATGTCTCACCACTTATGCTTGATCACCACCAGGGTTCGTGCCTCTGATCTGGCAGCATTTATGACAGCCTGTATGTCCATGTACTCCAACTTGTGTGTCTCAGGGTTCCTTATCTTGTTTTTGAAATATCTCTCAGGAGTTGAAAAAATAGAGAAGGGGAATGAGAAAAAACGGATTGAAATATCAGTCACCAAAATGTCCCACTCTACCCCAATAATAAACAGAAAATATTTTTATATAAAACACTGTATAGTGCTATTATTTCCCAAGTCAGTCGTTTCCACTGTTGCTTCATAATAAATATCAATTATTTTCATTGTTGCTTCAATATTATTGTTTGTAACGTTTCAGAACTGCAACAAGTTCCTTCATCAGACTTTGAGCATACTACATATTCCGAATTTCATTCTAAAATTAAAAGAAAAAATAGAATAAATATCCAGTATTCTTATTTCAAATTATATTGCCAACTCCTGAAATCTTACAATGTATAAAGTGGAACTAACCTTATTTTAAACACTTCATTTTTCACAAACCAAAATGGGGGTGGGGGTACATGTGCTGCCAGAAAAATCCTTTAAATTCCCTAGAAGTAAAGAGAATATTTTTTAATTATATAAAATATTGTCCAAAGGATCTAAAGACTAATACCACACTAGTTTTTCAGTTGTCTTCTTATGACTACTTTTAAGAGATCAAAAAAGCTTCTAATTCAAATCTTCTTGAATTTTGTCAAGAAAAACTATAATGGATCAAATCACCTAATGGGTCCCTGCTTCTTCCATTCTGGGCTAAATAAAATACTAAGGAACTTCCTTATACTGTGTATAATTAATTCAGATGCCAAAACGGAAAAAAAAAATCTTTATTTTACCTTAGAAGAACTGTTTCAGAATATCACCGCAAGATCTCCATTCCAACACAGACTTCAGAGACCTGCAGTGAACCAAAACTCAGAGGAAATCTCTACACCCTTTAATCAAACAGCTGAAGTTGGTTTTCTTTGAAATTTTTTTTTCCTTTTTAAATACTAAAGAAGCAGAATCTTGACAAAATTTACATAAAGTCGTAGACTCATGTGAATATCAAAATGTCCCTGCGGAGTTCCAACTCAAAAATGGGCTTCAGAAACTCCCGGTTTAAACAGGCAGCACATAACCCAGTACAAATCCACTGCTATTACTTGGAATGCCAATCTCCCTTGACTGAGCCATCTCAAAAGATAAAGAAGGGCTGTGGGTGAACACACGAAGGCATGTTGTCACTGAGTGATGTCACCCTGGGTGGTCCAGTCTAAAGAAACCTCCTTAAAGTGACTAGCACTAAATGGAGATCCCCCTTCATTTTAACAACTGCTTTTCACAGTAAATTGCACAATTTACAACCCAAATACATATTTGAAGTGCTATTAGTTTTAACTTTTCAAGTATGCCATTAAACAAATGGAAAACAAATAGCAGAACAAAACCAACACATTTGATATAAAATCACATATAATTGCTATCACACATTAAAGGAGCATAAATGATGTCTGACTGTAATAACTAACACGCAGACTGAACTATAAAAGCACAACAACCTAATAGGGCAGAAGGGGAAGCAAAATTTGGGGAGAGGGGACATGTAATGTATAATAAGATGCAAATATATATGTGGGACAGGAAAGGAAAATAGAAAAAGAAAAAACAGAGAAGATACAAAATGGGGGTGAGGGGTCAAGGGGAGAATAATACCCAGAACTTCTGAGTACTGCAGCATGGGGAGAGTTTTGCACTAATAAATACATATATTACTTAATTAAACTGGGTCCATACAGGATATATTTTGCTGTTAGTTTGTGGCAATACTTAACAAAATTTACATCTGTCACTTAATCAAATGTAGTCCATACAAGGTTTTCATTCAAACCATATCTGCTATGATAGGTTTTCAAAGTGAAAATCCACCATGCTTCTCGCCGCAATAATGTTGTTTCTCTGTCATTGCCACGACTGGAATGTTTTACCCTCTCTAACCCAAAAAACTTTAGAGAGGAAACCTGATGTCTATATTCCATAAAATGTCTGGCCAACAGGGATCTGACATCTTCTCTCCTAATATTACTCTTGTGCTCAGTGATTCTTAACTTTAATGGTCTGGTAGTTTGTCCGATATAATACAGAGAACATCCATTAGGTGATTTGATCTATTATAGTTTTTCTTGATAACATTCCAGAAGATTTGAATTAGAAGCTTTTTTGATCTCTTAAAAGTAATCATGAGAAGACAACGGAAAAACTAGTGTGATATTCGTCTTTAGATCCTTTGGACAATATTTTATATAATTAAAAAATATTCTCTTTACTTCTAGAGAATTTAAAGGATCTTTCTGGCAGTACATGTAGCCCCACCCCCATTTTGGTTTGTGAAAAATGAAGTGTTTAAAATAAGATTAGTTCCACCTTATACATTTTAAGTTTCCAGGAGTTGGCAATATAATTTGAAATAAGAATACTGGATATTTATTCCATTTTTTCTTTTAATTTTAGAATGAAATTTGGAATATGTAGTATGCTCAAAGTCTGATGAAGGAACTTTTTTGAGTTCAGAAATGTTACAAACAATAATATTGGAGCAACAGTGAAAAGAACTGATATTTATTATGAAGCAACAGTGAAAACGACTTACTTGGGGAATAAAGTAACAGCATTATATAGTATTTTATATAAAAATACTTTTTGTTTACTTTTGGGGTCAAGTGGGACATTTTGGTGGGCCTGTATATCCAGCCATGTCCTGGCCTTGACCTCCGCTGATGAGTTCAGGCCTCTGGATCATACAGCCTGCGGTAGTGCTGGTGTATATCGGTGACCATGGTGGTGATTTGGCGCCACTGAAGTTAATGGTGTGGGAACGATTCCCACCCCGTGCCCGGCCACATCCCCATTCGTGAGTGCCACCGCCCCTTCCTCCATTGTCATCCTCCATGTTCTCTGCTTCCACCTCCGTGTCCACTTGCTGTTCCACCATAGCATACTGCCAGCTGCTATGCACGGTATTCACAACTGTATGGCTGCGCTGGGTGTGTGCTGTCACCTTATATGGTGGGGTCACGGGGTGTTCCTGCGTAGTGCAGGCCTGTCCGCACTGCCTGCATGGTGCACTCTGTGGCTCGTCTGGCCCTGCGCACGTGAGAGTACCTACTATGCATACCGTGTAGCTACTTATCCACTGCACAGCACCGCGTATATCCCCTATGTCTGTTTTCATTGTACTTCCTACGCTTTCTTGCATAGGACCCATTGTTTGCATGTGAAAGCCAGGAATCTGAACTTATTACAAACGACACATTTAATCCCCAGTTCTCCACTTGCAAGCTTTACCTCTCCTGAATCCATTACTAATTTCAACCCACTGCTGAATACTACTGTTATAGATAAAACTTCTTGTGCAAATAAGGCTCTTGTGAAACTTGTGTCACGATTTTACCATACCAGTTCATTATGGATGTATCAATTTCAGTGCAATTTACCGGGGAGTGTGTGTGTGTGTGGGGGGGCATGCAATCTACCCTTGCTATAGTCAATAAAACAAGGGGGTTAATTCCTGCTGTTAAAAATCAAGCAGGAGTCTCCTTTAAAAAAAGCAGTCATTGATATATTCCTAAAATTCTTGCAGCTTACAGGATTACAGCTTTATAGTCATGACTGAAACTTTCAAACAAAAAACTTTCTTTTTTTCTGCTAGCTTTTCATGCCACCAAAGTGCAAGAGATCTTGGCTGACTCCTGGCCACAGATGGTAAAGGTATGTTGAGCAACCTTTAGAAGGCAAACCATTGCACTCCTCAAGCACCAACTAATCCAGATTCCACACATTTCCCTTGCAGAATGAGCTTACACATACTGTATGCAGCTCCTCTTCCCTGGCGGATGCACAAACCAGACCACCCACTCAGCTGCTGCTGTTTGTTTTTTCAGTTGAAGTTGACACAATATGATAACCCTCTTCTGGTGTCAGTAGGGGACAGCCATAGCCCAGGTAGACCCTCTAAGGATAAGGTAGTATGCTTACCAGAATGTTCCCCACACAACATTCACACATCTGTACACAGTCACCCCTGGCTCTGGTGTGAGAGCAACCCCGACCTTTGTACTATCAGAAAATACCACATGACAAGGATAGTTATGCACCTGTTACTCTTTACTGACATATACTCAGGCACAAAGAGACCTCAGTCTCTGAATGCTCTCCTGGTTAGCACCGTATAGAGAGGTTCGATCCTGATCTTGGACTTCAGTCAAGCCGTTAGATTCCCTTTGTATAGGTTGTTCCTTCCTTTCACATCTCAGCAGCTCATGACCCCTTATATTCTTCTTTTTCACACATGAGTGTGTCTACTTTTTCATTTGCAAATTATACTGTAAAGCCACTAGAGGGCAACAAGACGTGTAGGTTGCAATCCTCTTCCCACTGCTCCCCCCTAAAACTTCTGTACTGCGTCATTCATACCTAAATTCTCTGCCTTTCACCCCTCTCTGTAGTGTCCCTTACACAGTCTCCAAGGCTATCACTAGGCATACAATGTGGCATCCAAACCAGGGTTCGAACCAGGTACCTTTCACTCCAAAGGCAGCAACACTGCGCCACTGTGTCTGCCACAATATTAGGTGTCAGCAAGACCCACTCATACCTGCCCATGGTCACATCTACCACCATTGTACTCCCTCACAACACCCACCCACACAAACTAACCATAATACTGTTGCTAACCATGTTTACCCTGCTCAGCAACAAACCCCCAGTTGCCTCTGGTATGTACACACCTTTGCTGCTGGGGAAACACCTCACCCCTCATAGCCTCTCTGTCACTCTGTCTCTCCCCATAGCCTCCTGCACCCCTCCCCTTTACCCCTTCCCCATCTCTCTCTCTGTGCGTTGAGCCCTCCATGTCTGTTCCTCCACCTGGCCATCCCAGCCCTCACGCAGCTACCCATTCCCTGCTCATCACCTTCTAAGCTTGCCAGTCACCACAACCCATCAAAACGCCACCAATTCATGGCCCTTGTCAGGATCTTCTCTTGCTTCTTCTACTATCTGGCAATGTTCACCCCAGTCCTGGCCCAACGGCACCCCCCCAACTGCGGTCGCCCATGGGGCTTCAAATAGTCACTATGAATATATGCAGCCTGCCTAAAAAAATGGCACCCCTGCAATGCTGGATGGCACAGCACCAACCAGACATTCTGGCTTTAACAGAAACCTGGCTGTCAGGTAAGACCCCAGACTCATTTGTCTCTGTTCCTGGCTACTCTCTCATTAGGCTTGATCATAATGGCAAGAGAGACGGTGGCTGTGCCTTCTATGGAAATGACTCACTGCATTACCAAGCCCTGCCTACACCCTTCCTAGACCATGGTGCCCAAACCCTCTCAATAAAACTCTCCCCTGACCCAAACCATGCATCTCTTACTCTCACCGTCACCTACATCCCACTCCGTAGCCAATCCCCTGTATGTTAAGCACTCTCTGACTACCTAGCCAGCCACCCTCACAAAATGGAACAAATCCTAGTTGGGGATCACAACATAAACTGGGTGGCGAGCTCATCAACACATGCCAAAGATACCTTTGCTGCATTAGATATGACTCAACTGGTATCCAAGCCTACCAGGGCCAACCCCACTAATGGAACCCACACCCTACTAGATATTCTGCTCGCTAATCATCCCCACCATATTACTGACCTGGGTGTCCTACCCAACACCTTAAGTGGCCACTCCCCAGTCATCTTCAGCTGGTCCTGTCAGCTACCTAAACCACCACCAAATATCACCTTTCGTTGTCAGCTATGCCCAGAAGGCATAGCCAAACTCAAACAATATCTAATTAACTGGGACTGGTCCCCTATTTCCCAAGCCCAGCACATAGATGATGTATTGCACTACTTCACCACCACCTTTAAAACCACCTGTGATGCTTTTGCACTGACCATCAAAGTGGCCACTAAGAAACATAGTGCCCCCTGGATCCCCCCAGAACTCCTGCAACAGTTTAAAATGCATGACAACCTCTGGCATTGTGCCACTGCCTCTGGTTTGCTAAGTGATAGGCTGGCCTATAATGCTGCCCACAATAAGTGTACCTGGACAATCCGCAAGGCCAAGGCGGAGCATTACAGAACCACCCTATTCACCTCCTTGGGTAGCACAAGAAAGTTCTGGGATAACATCAAGGAGCTTAATGGCAAAACTCACTCTCCCCCCCTCACAACTTAGTGTTAATGGTACTGCCACCACAGATACACTTCACATAGCTAACTGTCTCAACTCCCACCTTCTCAGACCTTAGCTCAGTTCTCCCGAGAAACCTTTTTGATCCAATTCAGCCTACCCCACTGCCTGAGCTCCTTCACCCTCCCTCCAAACTCAGTCATTACCCCTACAGAAGCAAAAGCCTACCTGTCCAAAGCCCTCCAGAGCTCCAATTACTGCAAAGATGCCTTTGATATGTGTATCCTATACCTTGCGTTAGACTCAGTTATCTCCCCACTCATGGACCTTCTAAATCGGACCCTGCGCCTGGGCCAGTTCCCAACCTCATGGAAAACGGCAGTGATAACACCAATATTGAAATGCGGCGACAGCTCCATCCCAAACAACTACTGGACCATCTTGATTCTCCTTCACTCTCTGAAGCCCTTGAAAAATCATGGCCAATCAGCTCACTGACTACCTCCTCGCACACAACCTCTTACGTAGGGAGCAGTATGGTTTCAGAGCTGGGCATAGCACTACGACCGCCCTCACAGAATTTGCTAATTCCCTGCACTCCACGCTTGACAAGGGGCACCTCGCAGGGGCCATGTTTACAGACCTCTCAAAGGCCTTTGACAAGGTTTCTCACCCCCTCCTTCTTAACACATTACAACAAATTGGGGTCTCTCATTGTCCACTGTCATAGTTCTCCAGCTATCTTTCGTCTAGAACCCAATGTGTTACAATTAATAATACCATATCTACTATGCTGCCTGTGTGCTCAGGTGTTCCCCAGGGATCTATCTTGGGTCCTCTGCTATTCAGCATCTACCTCAATGCCCTGCCTAAATCCTGCCGCGGCAACCTCCTCCTCTACGCGGACGACGCTGTTCTTTACGCCGCACATCCTGATCCTCTCTCTCTCTCTCTCTCTCTCTCTCCAGCATACCTTACAAAACTCCTTCTCTCAGATTGAACACTGGTTTGCTGAACACAGATTGGTGGTCAACATTAAAAAAACTAAGACGATGCTCTATGCCCACTGCCAAAACAGATCAAAGGATTTTCCCCTGGAAATATTCTCTGCCTCTCTCATCCCACTGGAACAGATCCAAAAGTATAAGTATCTAGGTATTACATTTCACTCTTCCCTCTCATTCCATGAACATATAAAAATCCTCACCTCTGCCACCAACACCCGCATTGGTCTTCTTTGCAGACATAAAGACTGCCTGCCACCTGAAGCACTTCACCTAGCCATTACCTCCTCAGTCTTATCACTGGTAGACTATGGCCTCACAATTTATGCTGCCACTGACCCTACGGCACTTCATCAAATACAAGTAGTCATCAATAAGGCCTGCCGGCTCCTCTCTGATGCCGACAGAAATACACATACCTGTACCCTATACTCACTCACCAATATCCTCTCCCTTGAGAAAAGACTATTATACCAGACCCGTCTCTTCACCAAAAAAATCCACCTGGGTTTAACCCCAATAGGTGTCATGGCTTCTCTTCAGGCAGCCACCATCTCAGTGTCCACACGGGCCACCCCAAAAACTATCTGGATGGTGCCTAGGGTCAGGACCACCCTGGCCCAGCGATCCTTCCCCCTTAGAGCTCTATCCTGGTACAATGCCCTTCCACCAGCTATCACATCAATCACCAATCTAGGTCCTTTTAAAGCTGCCTTAAGGGCCCATATCCTCTCCTCACGTCAATGCCAATGTAACTGGTAACCTGTGGATCCTGCACCACGCTACTAGACCACGCACCTGGCAGTGGAGAGCCCTCACTATTTCTAGCCTACAGGCTCCTCAACTCCCTTGGTTTCCATATAGTTGCACTGGACTATGAATGCATTGTATTATGTACAAGACAAGGCCTCCCTGAGGCGGCTCACTACCAACTCATATCATGCATTGCTTTAGCTACCAATTGTATAGGTCTTAACCGCTCATTAGGAAAATATGTCAATAGCTCTGCCCTGTTTTAGCTACCAAAAGTATAGGCATTAACCAGTGCTCATTGTACTTATACTCTGTATGATTGTTCACCCACATTTATTCTATGTATGTACTGTCTGAATGGCTATGTTTTATTCTGACGTGGAGCCTTTGGAAACGAGTCTATGACTCAAAGGGTTGTAATTCCGATTTCCTAAATAAATAAATAAATATATATAATACCTTGGGTCAGAGCATATTCTACTTTCCACTGAATTTACCAGAATCCCCCACCTTGCTATACACTTTAGACTTACTCTTTTTTTCCACATACTCTGTAACACCACAGTATATTATCAGCTGGTGGTGCAGGAGGCATCACCATTCTAGGGACTTTCCCTCTTGGACTTCTTGGGCTGATGGCATCTAGTGGGTGCCCTCATCCTGTGAGAAGTGCAGTTCTGCTCATGGCAGTCTCATCTACTGGATCCTGGAGGCTACCCTGCACTGGACACCTCACATCAGAATGACACCACTCATCGGTTGGTGTGCTGGGCACAACACGGCAGTGCATACTCTAGCCTGCCTTCTGGCAGTGGCTGGCCATTGCCCCCACCCCTCTGTGAGAGCAAGATCTCTGGTGTCCATCCTGCTCAGGATCTCCTGATAGCAATGTAGGCATATCTCCTACCTTGGTCCACAGCTCAGTCTTTCTCACCATGTTTCTCTCCATCATCAGCTTGGCTGGTAGCATCCCTTGGGAACAGGACAACAAATGGCTCCATAGAGGAGAACAAGTCACATCTTTGCTGGGGCCCTCCCTGCACCACAGAACTGCCAGGGACTCCCTATGGAGATAAGCCACTGAAAATGTCCACAGTCTCCTGGTATCTCCCTGACATAGCCCCAGGAATCAATAGTGACCTACATTTTATGCCCTCAGATTCAATAGCCCAGGAGTCTCCACTGTTGTCATGGGCCTGTCCCTGAATGTTACCAGGTGACTGGGCATTGAGATATGTTGGACGTAACAGCTAGCTCCATTGACAGCTGTTCTTGTGAGGCTCTAGCCTGCTCAGCAGCTTGGTAAGTGACCTGAGGCAAGGTGCACTAAAGGCCCAGCTGGCATCTTTCTCTCACTCTGACATTCTAAGCTCTACCCACTGGACTCCCTAGTCAGAGGCACTACCAATTGATATGCTCCAGGCGTGATTTTCTAGTAACCGACCCCCTGACCCCTTTTGATAGGAGGGGGTTGTTACAAAACTAATACTGGAAGTGCACCATAAAAAAAACTAACATAAATTACAATAACACATAATATACATTTCATAAGATACTCAACATAAACATGCTCCTATATTCCATAGAAACCTTTCACTTTTTCCCCTCCCACTTGTCCCCCTTTCCAGTGTGATTTATTCCCCTGCCTTTCCATACTGCGTCACTCCATTGGCATTGTGACAAGCAATCCTCAATGCTGAGCAGTCACCATAGTACCCAGTCACATTAAGCCTTCAGAGAAGGTCTCGCCAGTCTTGTTGCATCCTAGTTGAGGAACGTATGGCACCTGCAGTTGTCACTGAAATTTAAGCCAAGGAGGAAGCCATTCAGCACTTCTTGCCTGTGACAAGGTTACTACTTCCTCTCAGGGCTGTATTACACTAATCCCTTCTCCAAACCTCTTCCTTCCATACCCCTTCATATTCTTCCTTTGTAAGTCATTATTCAGTACCCTTCTGAATGGGTAGTTGATTCAGCACTTACAGCCTCCTGTGGCAAAGCATTCCATCTCCCATGGACCTTTTCTGTAAAAACATTACATCTTATCTCCCTTTTTATTTTTGCATTATGTTTTTATCACATGCAACCCAGCAGCCCACTCCTTCAGGCGACCAATCCTTCACCCTCAACCCTCTCTCCATTCTGCCATCTGCCGTACCCTCTACTGCCATCCCCAACTGACCCGGCAAATCCCTTCGCTGGGGGGGCCCCCTACCTACCAGTGGGGGCAACCAGGAGGGGAGATTGAAGTGGCCTGTAGGCACTTTCTTGCTTCTGCATTGGGCAGCGAGGGCACAGCTTGGGGGCTTCCCAACTTTGCGGCGCAGGGAAGTGGGCCACCATTATCCAGCCAGCATGGGTGGCCATGTTTCTTGTGTTGCTTCCAACCCCCCAACTAGGATGCATGCTGTGGCATCCTTGCTTTATGGGCATGTGGCGTGTAGTCACCCACATCACAAAGCGCGATGCCGAGCCTGGCTGCAAGGAGCCACCAAAGGGCAGTGCATCCATGACCCACTACCCCAGGAGGAGAGCACCCAGAAGATGCTCTTGAGCCCTCCCTGCCAGCCTCCACTCCTGATGTCTTGGGCTCAGATGCGAATCCGGGTCACCAGCATGCAGGCGTTCCCCTATCGCCTGGAGCCATGCAGACGGCTTATCTCCCCTTTTTGTGTATCTCCTTCTCTTTTGATTCAGCTAGGAGCAGAAACAAATAATCTGAATTTCTCTGTATGTTTTGTGTTTTGAACTCCTTTATCACCTCCTTCCATTCCCCTCAGTTTGGCTGAGTAGAACAGCCCTTGCTTCTCCTGCCTTTCTTTATATCTTAGACCTCAGAGATTCCAGAGAGGATATTCCACTAGTCGACCCCATCCCTGATTTAAAGAGTAATGCAGCTGACCATAGATGCCAGAAGATTGGGAAATGAGGGGTACTTACAGACAAAAGGGCACTTTTTGTGTTAAAATGGAAATTTTTCCTCAAAACACTGTTTGATATATATAAATACAGTAACTGATAATTTCCTCTGAAAGAATGTCATGAAAAGATATGTTTATACTGTTTGTGGATATCGAATAATAATAATACTAAGAACTGAAATTGTTGAAAATGTGTACAACAAGCAATAGCGTATATATGCATGCCTGGCCTGGTGATCCTAGAAGATCACCGGCTCCCCTGCTGCCCTGTTAAATTACTTGACCCTTTGTAATGCTTGTAGCAAAGCAATCAGGCTTGCGAATTATGATTACTTCACATCCACACCCAGGAACAACCTCAACCACTCCTCCAAGTTCTGAAAAGTAATCCACTCTCTGTCCCCCTCACCCAGCCTTCTTCCCCCATCCTCAAGGCTGGCATCTCCCACATCACAGACCCTGCTACCATGGCTTAGTTTTTCATCTCCTTATTTATCACCTGTGCCTTTTCTCTCAGAGAGGAGAGACTTCAGAGCAATAAAGAAAGGAGCAGAGCAAATGGAAGCGGTGGTGGGGGCCAATAGTTTGGGAAAGCAGAACGAGAAGGCAGCTTGGCCAGCAGTAGATTTCACTGGTGGGAGTGCAAGACAGTGAAAGCAAGCATTGCAAAGTGGATATATCCCAGCTGAGTCTCAATGTCTCATTCGCAGTGGGATCATGCCTTTACACAAATTTATAGCTTGGGCAAACTGAGGCACTGAGAGGTTAACAGACTTGCTCAGGGTCACACAATAAGGGGCTACAGTGAGATTTGAGGGTCTTTGCATTCCTAAATCTGTACTCTAGCCAGTGGCACACAGCCTTTCAAAATGAATATTTCCAGAAAGGTTCCACCATTTTGGATAAGGGGAACTTTCCCACAGATCAGTCAGAAGTTCCAATTCTCAATATATATATATATATATATATTTGGGATATGACATGGCCTAACTGAAGATGATATATTTATCTTCATGAGAGGCCAATGATATGATATCTCACAAGTGGTGAAGACACTAGTGAGATATCTTGATGTCATTGGCCTCGAGTGAAAATAAATATATCTTCAGTCAGGCCATGTCATGTTCTGTTTATGCAACATATGTTTTTGGGCCCCGCTTAACACATTCCCCACATGTTCCCTCAATACATTCTACTAGATGTTCCCAGGACATGTACCACAGTTGGCCAAAGAGCTGTCTCATACGCCCTCCCAAACATTTGGAACCAACTATAAACCATGCTGAAGCTAACCAACATCGTATCAATTAACTCCTACAAAACACTAGCTATCTCTAAATTAAAAGACATATGTAGGTGCTACTAGGCCCCCATCGCCAAGTCAACTTCCTAGGTACCAACTGGCCCTCTACTTATTAAGCTGAAATGTGTTGCATAATTTAGGGCAAGGTTAAAGCTGGAATGTACTGCATATATAGCATAAGGACTTCTATTATGTATACCTCTTGTATTATAAATTTATTTTTCTTTGTTGTTCTACATTTTATATCTCCTGTCTATGTAATTGCGAACTATATGTGTATGTGCCTCAGGACATCCATGTGAATGAGCTTGCTCAGTGGAGTCTTTCCTGCAATAAACTTGAAACTTGAACTTGAACAATCCCCAGATAGAGGTGATGGCTGTCCTAACACAAGGCTGCATATCCGTTGCAATAGAACAGATGCCATATGTTATTTATTAACTTGTTTTAAGTATGTGGTTGATCCTGCCACTTTAAAATTAATGAAGAAAAAAACAGTTGGCAATACAAGCATTCATACCCCTACCTAACACAACAGATTAGATATGTTATTTAAAAAAAAAATGCCTGCTTCATCTTGTGACTTTTCTGTTATTTAATAAAATATATCTGGTTGATCTTGTGTGTATCTTTAAAGAACCATGTATTTAAAAAATCATATGTGGTTGATCCTGCCCCTTTCTTTTTTATCTTACCAGTTCTTTCACTTCCCCCAAAATGTAACGTGACTGAGTGTATCCCGCCCTGAAATGTAGCTTGGTCGAGCGTTATGAAGTTGAAACAGGACATTCTGTTAGAGCTTTAGAGTAAGGGAGCCTGTCTCCCAAGAGTTAGGTTTTACCACTATTTTCTTCAAAGAAGCTGCTGACTGTACTGAGAAGAGGGCGAGCAAGTCGGCAGCTTCAGAGCACCAGATGGAAGTGCGGGCATGTGTTGCTATGGCAACAGATGCTCGCGCTTCTTGTTCTGAAGCTGCCGACTCGCTCTCCCTCTTCAACAGTCAACTTTCTTTAATCAGAAAAATCACTGTTTCTCCATACAGAGAATGCAGCAGAAGCAGTCCTCTGCGCTAAACCGCGCACCTGGATTTCGGTGCCCACAAAAATGTTTCTGGTCACAATTAAAAATCAGAAACACCAGAATGTAACTAAATGAGTCCCCTTTAGCTATGTTCTGATGTTTCTTTTTTGAATTACATTCAGCGTGACATGTTTTCTAATACCTTCAGTGTCTCGCTAATGGGAAAACAAGATGGTGGATACAACAGAGCTCTGCGAAAATATAGAAGGCTCTCTGTGATCCTACATGTGAAATGATATTAGCTCCAGTGAAAACAAGAGAGCGCTGTGAAAACAAACTAGGCTGTCTGTGATCCGACATGTGAAATTACATTAGCTCCTGTGAAAACAAGAGAGCGCTATGAAAACAACCTAGACTCTATGTGACCCTAAGTGCCAAAATGCAGTACCTGCTGCGAAAACAAAAGTATATTCATGTGGAACATCTGACTTTTCACATAGGAAATGATGGGAAAATTGAAAATTGAATATCTTTAGAACGGATTAATATTTTTCCACCAAACCTTCAAAAGGCACATCTGTGAGGCAAATGCTTTCTACCCTGAAGATGTCAGACCACAACTTGAAACCATTTCTGACATACAGATGGGCAAAGAAACAGCAAGAAAATGGCACATTTAGGGATTTTTAAACTTTAATAACTTTGGAACCATTAAACGGATTCACACAAAAGCCACAACAACAAGAGACCTAACCCTGGAGATTATGCATGCCACACTTCGTGCAAATCTATCACACGGTTCCAAAGTTATTAAAGTTCAAAAATTTGGCTTTAACATAGAAGTTTGCACTCTAACTATACTGGTGCTACTGTGCCAGTATAATATGTACACATACAATGTTTTTCTGTAGGTAAGGGGCACAACTACTGTATGTTGTTGTCAGGAGCTCTAAGTAAAATTTCAGACCACCAAATCATTGTCAAGGAATATTAAAAAATGGCAGTTTCTTATGGATTATTGTTTTTCTTTTCCAGTTTTGTTTTCTTAGGACTGCTAACTCCTTGTGTCTGGATATACTCACTGGTAGAGTACATTGCATTGCGTTCATGTTTGTGGGAGTGAAGCCAGTGGTTTCCTTATGTCAAATTCACAGTTATCCATTTGTGCTGCCTCTAACCTCTGTGTCTCCCCACTCCCAGTGCACGAGTGCGTGCGCTCGGGCACACACACACACACACACACACACACACACACATACAGTAGCTTACAAAGGACTGTTAGTTCTTGCTTTGCTCTGTGATGTAAATTACTTTCTCTTGTCAACAATCCCCTCTGGATGGGATTTGAAATGGCAGCCACTAATAGAAGCTTGTTAGGGTTTTCCTATTCTTGAAAGTCACACCCTACAGTAAGCTACCCTCCACCCCATTCCATCACAGGGCTCTATCTGGGCTTGGCACGCATCTGCCAAGCTGGTGAAAACACCACTTTTAGAATGGACAGTGGGCCTGCTCTGGAATAACCCAGATTCAAGTGGACCATAAGGACCTGAACTAGACCTCCTGCAGGAATAAAGGTATCTGAACAATACAGGTTGTGCTCCTTACAGGCACCTTGCAAACAGACTTCTTTCAGGGCCTTTGGTCAAGGTTCTGCCTGCCTTGGGCAGCCTTTTGGCACTACCTACAGACTCAGAGTGCCATCAACTCCTATCTCAACAGCCTGGGGCAGGCCCTAAGTCCCTTGCCAGCCCACACAAAGCTCAGGGTTTGCTAAGAATGAAAAGAGGTAGAGATGCGGCCATATACAAGTCCATATTTGACTCGTTACTGGACCAGTCACAAGGAGCTCAGCAAAAGTGGGAATCCCATCTCTCCAGCTCGGTCACAGACTCCCATGCCTGGAGGCTCACTAACGATGCCTATATAGAGGGTCGGGCCCTCCTGATCCAAAAGAAAATCATGGAGCAGTGGTATAGGATCCCTAATCAAATCAAAGCCTTGAAGTGTCTACCAAAGAACCAATGACGGAGGTGTGGCAACTCGCGAGGTAACCTGGCACACATTCTCTGGTACTGCCCTATGGTCACTCCCTTATTAAAATAAACTGAAGCACTCTCTTCCAAAATCCCCAGATTTCTGGCTGCTAAGGGTCCCCCAAGAGACTTTTTGGGCTCAATTTTCAAAGCGCCCATAGATTGGTACAAGTTGTGCCAAACCCCTGCTTGCAGCGACCTCTGTGTGCACCAGGGACCCTGCACCAGATTCTTGAACAACTGGGGTCCCTGCACCAAAGTCACCAGATTTACCACAGTTGGGTTCTGTGCCAAACAGGTTGTGTGCTGGAGGGGTCTGATGGAGGTTTCTATCATGCCCCCTTGCCTGGCACAGTGCCAACACTGGAACAGCAGCACAGTGGATGGGGAGCACTCTGAAACTAGGATGGGACCCTGACCAGGGACCTGTGGGAGTGCCCAATGGGCACAGTGTGCACAGATGGCAGTACCAGAGCAAACAGTGGCACCAGACATGTGTGCCTGCATCAGACTCACAGACCCACAGACAAGGTACTGCATAGTCTAGTTTACTGTGCATGTTGTACAGTAAACCTGACTAAGCAGTACCCCCGTCTGTGGGTCTGTGAGCCTAATGTGGGTACACCTGCTCACTGCCACCATTTGCCCTGGCATTGTCATCCATTGTCCTTTAGGGCACTCCTACAGGTCCCTGGTCAATATCCCACACCAGCTGTAGGGTGCCCCCCCACACAGGTCCAACATAGCCACAATCCACAAGGGCTGTTAGACCAGCACTTGGCTGGTTTAACCACAGTTTAACCAGAGTTGTGGCCATGGCGGGGCTGCAACCCTGCCATGGTGCTAAGCCCCATTCCACCATGGTGCACCAATGTGGCATCACAAGGATGGTGTAAGCCTGGTTGGTGCAGGAGGCCCCCCATTGGTGCATGATCCCTTCCATAATTGGGACTGGTGCAAGGTGTGGTGCAAGTAGCCCCTTGTGCCATTTCTTCTTGCTGCAAGCCCCCTTGTGCCAGTCCCAGATTTTGAAAATCGATCCCTCTATCTCCCCAAGCACCTCTGCAAGAAGATCATGGCTGCTTTTGTAGTGACCAAAAGACTGCTCCTCCAACACTGGAGGACCTTGGAAGTACCCTCACTGGAACACTGGAAAGCATCAGTGGGGAACTGGCTAACTTTGAGAGAGAACTGGTTAACCTTGAGAGGATGA
This sequence comes from Neoceratodus forsteri, assembly GCA_016271365.2. Lineage (NCBI taxonomy): Eukaryota > Metazoa > Chordata > Ceratodontiformes > Ceratodontidae > Neoceratodus > Neoceratodus forsteri. The sequence continues at coordinate 497,990,715 of JADMNL010000022.1, forward strand.
ATGTTCCACTTTGCTACTGGCGATCTACTGAAATACAAGATCTGGACTCCCTTTAGAGCCTCAATGAACCCCTCTTCTGGACCAGCAGGTCATTAGCTCTCCCAAGCGCTAACAGTGTCACAACGAGCAGGTCTCCCTGCCCAGCTGACTCCCCTAATGTCCAAGGTTAAACATTTACTGACTCAAGTCTCTATCCCAAATATGGTCACACTGTACCTAACAGGTGATTTCATTAATTAATTTATTTTATTTTTTTATTGAAATGTTTCACCAGGAAAGGCACACTGAACAACAAGTTGCTCATCTCACGGTGTGTCCTGGGGGAAAGGGTAGTGGAAATACATACATGCATACAACAGCAGACATTATTACAGCAGTATTGGCAGCGGTGAATAGCAAATTACAAAAAGAACACAGTAAGTGCAGCATATGAGTACAATTGTTTACAGAGGTCACAATAGACAGGTCAAGTGCATTACATTAGGATAACATCTTAAATTCATGATGAGGGTACCATTTAACCTGAAAGAAAGGGGTGGATAGGGAGTAACAGCAGAGGTAGAAAAGGTAGCGAGGCTGGGAGGGAAGCAGATGAATAGGAATCAAGGTTATAGATATAATGACAGTAGTAGATTGATAGGAACCTAAAGTCATAGTTATATTGGTAGTTATAGATAACCCAAAGGAATGGCCAGGTAGGGATCTCAGCAGGGAAAGAAAGTAGTGGGGCTGGAAGTGAGATGTAATTTAGAATAGTTACTTAATATATTGATAGAGGCTGGGGAGCAGGTCAGGAATACGAGGTAGGTTAATTGCAGGTACAATTCACAGAGAGGAAATTATGTTGGGCTAAAGTTATAGAGGAAGGGGAGGAGCAGTGGTGAATCTGGTGAGGAAGTGAATTCCACAGTTTTGGGAAGCTATCCGAGAAAGCAGCATGGCCTACAGTGGTAAGCCGATGAGGGACAACCAAGGAATGGGAGTCGTTAGATCTAAGTGAGTGGGCAGAGGGAGGGAGGACTGATAGAGAGGAGGTAAGATAGGATGGGAGCCATCCAAACCAGAATTTAGAGACAAATTTAGCACAGTGATGGAGGTGTCTATTTTCTAGTGAGGGAAATGCCAGGGAGTGGTAGAGCTGACAGTGGTGGGTGAGAGGAGGAGAGTCCAGAGCGAAGCGACAGAGTGAGTTGAAGAGGGTATCCAGTCTGGCTAAGGAGGTCTTGGGAGCGGCACTGTAGACTACATCACAGTAGTCAAAAATAGGAAGGATCATCTTCTGGACAAGTTCGCACCTAGATGGGAGAGGGAGGCAGTTCCGGTTCCTGTACAGAGTGCCGAGCTTGGGGCACAGCTTTTTCAGGATGGCATCCACATGACCAGAGAAGGTGAGATGTTGGTCAAGCCAAACACCCAGATATTTGAATTAGGAGGTGTCCTCAAGGACTTTTCCATCAAGGGTAAAAATGGAGGGCAGGGAGGGGAGACTAGAGAGTCTCTGCCTAGTGCCGAAGGTCATGGAGACTGTCTTCTTGGCATTTAGAAAAAGTTGATGAGAGCAAAACCAGTGCTGAACATTGTTGAAATCCTGCTGAAGTCTGTTTGCAACATCAGTGGGGGACTGTCCAGAGGTGTAGAGGACCATGTCATCTGCGTACAGATGTATTGAGGTTGTTGTACGGACAGGTGGTAGGTCATTAAGAAATATGGAGAAAAGTGTAGGGCCCAACACGGACCCTTGAGAGACACCAGTGTTGACAGGGAGGGGGGAGATGTGGAGTCAGCGATTCTGACTGACTGGGTCTGACCTACAAGGTAGGCTCTGAACCAGTTAGTGACTGTCAGTCAGCCCTGCTGAGGAAAGGGAGTTTAGTAGTAGGGTGTGGGAAACCATGTTGAAATCCTTGACTAAGTCGACAAGAAATGGCAGACGTGATTTGACCACTGTCCATCCTTGAGAGGATGGAGTTAGTAAGCCTAATCAGGTAGGTAGTGGTGGAGTGTTTTTTCTGAAAACCAGATTGGAAGGAAGTGAAAAAGTTGAGAGATAAGAAGAGAGTTGGGCAAGAACCAAGTGCTCTTGCAGTTTGGCAAGGGTGGGAAGGAGTGATATGGGACGGTAGTTCCCCGGTGAGAAAGGATCACCGCTCTTAGGTGGGGGAAGAACAATGGCATGATTCCAAACAGGTGGGTTGGCTGCCATTTTGAATGAGAGGTTGAAGAGGTCAGACAGTGGGGCAGCGATAGCTGTAGCTGAGAGATATAGCAGCTTGGGGTCCAAGCCATCAGGCAAACTGCCTTTGGATGAGTTTACAGCGTGCAGGGCATCCAGGGTGTCAGAAGGGAGAATTTTAGTGAAAGAGAAACAAGTAGACTAGGGCACAGTGTGTGCTGAGGTGGAGGGGGTACCTGGCCTAGTAGTCGATAAGGAGGACAGGAGAGCAGAGGCTCAAGAGGTGAAGTATGAATTAAATTTAGTAGCAACACTGAGGTGATTAGTAATAAGGGTGTTGTTTATATTGAGGAGGGGGGAGGGAGGAGAGGAGGGGGTAGAAGAGTGAGTGGATGATTTTCCAGAATTTAGAGGGATTGTTTATGTTGGATTGAAAGGTTGAGCTAAAGTAGTCTGCCTTAGCCAAACAAGTGGCTTTTGTGCACTTGTTGCAAAGAGAATGGTATGCATCATTGTCTTTAGGGAGCTTTGAGGCTTTATGTAGCTTCCAAACTTGGTCCTGTGCTCTTTGACAAGCTATGAGTTCAGGTGAGATTCATGGAAGGTGGCTCCCACGAACTCTGACACGTCAAAGTGGGGTGTGCTGATTCTAAATGTTGAGAAATCTACCTTTGAAGTATTTTGCGGCTTCGTCTATGGAGTTCGCTGAGGCTGTAGGGGCCCAGTTTGTATGAGCTAGGTCAGGGAGGAGGGGAGCACGGTTCAGATATTTATATGAGTGAGTCATTAAGGTTTTATGAGGGACCTTGATTCTATGAATTTTACAATGATTTAACAATAATTACATCCGTATGTTTAGAGGTAGTTTTGTTAGGGTTGTACCCTAACTGTTGACTGTACTGTACTATGTGCCATATACATGTGGATATACCTGCCTGGGTACTAACTCACCTACAGACTCTTTACAAGTGTATAATTGTACTTAAGCATCTTCCTGCTGTACAGACATTGTACTATGTAATGTATTTTTATCTATTAAAAAGAAGTAATTGGAAAAAAACTGTCAGCATTTATCTGTCACATTTTTAAATGCACTCTTGTTATAAAGGAACAACCAAGACACAGCAGGAAAAGGATTTACAGTGCAGAGTATGCAAAGCAAAGCAAGCACTGATAGTATTAGTCTTAAATTCTTAGATTTTTTTAGCAAGTGTGGCCCCCTCTAGCCCTGCCCCTCACTCTGGCCCCATCTGCCCCCTCACTCTTGACTGTAACTCCACCTGTTCCAATGCATTAAAATTACATACAGTACCATGTATTTTTAAGTTGTGTGGTCATACTTTTTCTGCCTACAAACAAAACAAGGTTCCTCGGTAATCCAGGTGGCAGCAGCGTGCACAGAGACTAGTCCCCCTCATTTTGCCTCTCTCGCCCTGTTCCAGGGCTACCACTTGTTCTCTCTCTCCCACCAGTTCACTCACTCAAAACAAAGGCTGCAGACAGTACTAACCAGTAAATTTATTCCAAGCAGTCTATCTGTTAAATTTGGTGCAAGCTGTGGGATGGGGTGAAGCCATTTCTTTCCAGGATGGCCATCTTGGGAAACAAAGGTGCGAATTGCAGCACTTTAACTTAGGATAGGGGAGGGCTGCTGCAGGGCTGAAACAACTTCTGGTCAGCTGAAAGGGCATCAGCAGAGCTTCAAAGGCACTGCTGTATAAAGCTTTGGCAGCTTCAAAGACACTTCAGTGTCCCGCAAAAGAGGGGGTGCTGTGGCACCATGCACACTTAGATTCTGCATCCACGTGCCCAACATACTACTAGCTTTGGAAAAAACAACTGTGTTTGCTCCCTAAACTCAAGAACTCACATGACAAACTATCATGCTGCCTCCATGTCATTCAACTGCCACCTCCAATGAAGCCGAAGACCTTAAAATTCTTTATTTGAAATTCTGAATGCTGTACTTTCTTTGACCCTCTTCATCTAGTAGAAACACATTTCAGAATGCCACAGTCAACCCTGTTAATGTACACATTGCAGTACAAGTGGAGGCAGTCAGATCTTAATTATCTACTAGTTCAATGAGCTGCAGCACAGAAGGACTGATGACCCTGCCTGTGAGGGGGCAGTAAATTCCAACCTTGCCCAGTAAAGGTTGAGGTCGTGGTCCCCTACTCTGAGGATGTACTGCTTTAAAAATCAGATTTCACAGATACTACTATTTAAACAGATATGAGTCTATAATTGTAACCCTTTCATGAGAGTTTATAATTATAACCCTTTTCAATAAAGGAATATAGTGTTTATGGGTTCAGCATACACCCATTTCTTGAGCCTTCATTTGGCAGGTTTGCAGAGATTTTTCTTCCAGACATTAGGAAGTGTTCTCATTCCTTTGAACTGACAAGTTTAATTCATCTGCTTTTCAAGACTGAATCTGGTCTTACAGATAAATCAAGGACTTCAGCTTCTAATGCTGTCAATCTCGTTCCCTTCATGAACATTAAAGGGGAGGTATCCACATTTCTGACATGCAGCACCATTGACGAGTTAAGATGGTGCCACGGGGGTTCCAGGGAATCATCATTATGGTAGCCCACTGTCCAAACAATGTGGACAATGGCACTTCACAGCAAGTTTAAGTTTTTTCCTGGGATGCTGCTGTTTGATGGATTGTTAGGTGTCAAGTACCACTACTGAAATTAAAGTTTTATAAAACAATGCCTTTTCCACTGTGCAGTTGGAAAGAATCAGTTTGTCTTCAGTTACCTCACTATTGCTGTTAATGAGACAACAGTCTGTTGTCATGGAGGACACTGTAATGCCTAAATAAATATACTATGAGTTCAGAAAATCACTGTTAACATTTCTCATGTAGAGGCCATCTGGTAGCCCATTGGGAAGCATGTTGCACTCTCATGCTGGTAACCCAGGCATGGAAACAAGGCCGAGATCCTGGCAAAACAGCTGGCTGATTATCGAGTGCTGTAGCAGCAGTGTGTCTTTGATTGGGTGGGTCGGTATCTCATTTCTGCAGCATCAGTGACCCCTGTGGTAGGGCCCTGGATGGTTCCCCTTCCAGCTGCAAAGAAAGCTGTATGCTGATAAGGCCCCCAGTGGCTATATCATATGCCATGCAGTGGTGGGAGGCCAGTATTACAGGGGGTTAAAACAAAACAGCCGGGAACCATCCGAATGACAGCCACAGCTTGTATGCTCAGGCCCCACCCCATGAAGCCCACTACCTGCCCTGAATCTCAACAATGTCACTGGTGGAGGAGGTACCTCTGAAGACCCCTGCTAAAGAGGGAAATAACCTTGGCAGCTGACAGAAGTGGTGTGGTTTGTGGTGGATGAGATTGTGCAATGGCCATAGGACAAGAGGAAGGGTGACGTGACCTGATCAGATAGGAAAAGCTTGACTGGACTTCCTAGCTATGCTGGCAAAAATGATTGTAAATGCTTGGAAGGATAACTGAAAAAAAAAAATATATATATATATATATATATATATATATATATAAATTCTCTACAAATGTGCAATTGATAAATAGTGTATGCTCATTAAGGGTCATACTGAAGAAGATATTTGTGGTTCAGAATTAATAACTAAAAGTAAGAAAAATACCCAATTTAGATGCAAATCCTACAGCATTAAGTTATCAGTATGGTACTGTACATGCTTCAAATGTTTCATTTTATTGGCCTGCTTCTTCCTTACTTTACTGCGGTCTTCTCCTATAAATAGTTTATGGATGAAAATGTGACATTTTTTTAAAACATCAAAAGGATTTTAAGACTGTCAGATATAAAAGGAAACTCAGAATTCAAAGACATTTTGAAGAAGCAACTCAATGAAAAGTAAAACATCACAGCATCCCTAAAGAGCAGGTAGTGTATTTACTAAAAGAAAGTTTATAACCATGGCAGATAAGTTTAACGCTTTCTAGTTTGTTTTTAGTTTGTCCCATGAATGGTATTTAAAACATTTCAAAAGTAAATCCTTGTCAATAACTTGAGCTCACAACTGCTGTGTCTATGACAACGCAATGTGTACTCACAGACAGCTCAATGATGCCATGAATAAGTGCATTATGAGGTTGGAAAGCCATCATTAACATTTTTATACAGATGTTGTGGAAGTCAGGACTTGGCAAAAATGTATTGTTAAACCCCCAGAAAAGACAACTGAAATTTAATAAATCAAGGGTAAGATTTTCAAACTGGATCTGTCCATCTATATTTTCAAAGCAGGTTTCCATCTATGATGCTAGACCATCTACTCAATAGTCTAATAGTCTAACAATGTCCACAGTTTGGAGGCAGAATGTGGAACTTGCAAACCAAACATTAAGCATGCATCATTTTAATTTCAAACTATTATTTCTCCTCCTGAGCTACTGGGTGGTCTCATCTGCTGCCACCTTGTCACCCACTGTCCCCAGGTATTTAATCTAACCTTCAAGTTTTCTCATGGCTTGCCCCCTTCCCATAGTAGGTCTCTCTGGGGAGAGTGCTCTTCCTGGTGGCAGCAGGATCCATTCCACAGATGGGTGTCTGGTCAACACTGTGGAACCAGCAAGAGGCTAGTCGCCACCCAGCCACTGCAGTGTGTTTCTTTATTCTTTCTATCTCTATGGGACAGCCAGCATGCAATGTGTGGACACATACTGGACATGGTCTTTTCACTGGGGCTTGAGATTGAGAAACTCAGGACTGATCAGGTCATTTGGTCTGATCATTGCACACTGGAGTTCCTGCTCAGGGCCCCCTCCGAGATCCCCCCCCTATAGAGATGGTGAGCTACCGCCCATTGAGGGGTTTGACCCTGGAGGGTTTTTTGGCAGTGGCGAACCTATCTACTGTGGACAGTGCATGCAGGGGAGGTGTGGGTGAGGCAGTTGATGCCTATAATAAGGTAGTGACTGAGGCACTTGACTCCCTTGCACTGATCCGTGTATGACCCAGATCTTCTCAGTTGAGGTCCCCATGGTTTGATGGGAAGCTCAAGGCTTTGAAGATCAAGGGTCGGAGGCTGGAGCACTGCTGGCGGGGGTCCAGCTTGGAGGCAGACAAACTGGCCCTGTGTGCACACTATGGTGTGTACCAAGGGGCAATCAACCATAAGAAGGCAGTGTTCCTGGCCAGGGAGATTGCTGCTGGGAGGAACCAACCAGCAATGCTTTTTTGGACTGTGGACAGGTTATTACAACCTGCCTGTCTTCAGCCAAAAATAGCAGTTTCTGAGGCTTTATGCAATGAGTTTGCTCAGTTTTTCTCAGATAGGGTGTCTGCCATCAGGCAAGGTGTTCCACCAGTGGCCAGTACCACGGCTGACAGTGGTCACCGGGATGGTAGACAAAGCACTCTGCCTGGTTGGGGAGAGTTTAAACCAGTGGAGGTGGCTGATGTCATTGGGGTGATCTCAAAACTGAGGCACACATACTGTGAACTGGACCCAGTGCCGACGTATTTTCTTAGTGGGATGCGTTGACACTGTTGGGCCAGTGTTCGATAGTCCGGTGTTCCTTATTGGAGGGGGTTGTCCCTGATGCCTTGAAGGAGGTGCTGGTGAGACCCCTCCTGAAGAAGTCATCATTGGGCCCTGACATCAAGATGAATTATCGACCAGTCTCCAACCTTCCATTTTTAGGAAAGGTGGTGGAGAAGATTGTGGTGCATCAGTTGGGTGATTACCTCATGGCATTTGATATCTATGAGCCTCTCCAGTCGGGGTTTCATGCAGGACATTCAACAGAAACCGCATTAGTTCGGGTGCAAAATGATCTCCTCAGGGCGAAAGATCGAGGGGAAGGGACATTCTCATTCTACTCGATCTCTCCTCAGCTTTGACACGGTGGACCCATTGGGTGTTACTGGACCATCTGAGGGACTTCTGTGGACTCACCAGCACTGTCATTCGCTGGTTTGAGTCCTTTTTGACAAACAGGAGGCAGAGGGTGGTGATGGGGAATTTTTCCTCATCAGTTAGCCTTCTTTCTTGTGGGGTACCTCAGGGTTTGGTGTTATCCCCGATGTTGTTCACCATGTATATGCTACCCATGGGAGAGATCATTAGGAAGTACAGCTTTGGATTTCATTGCTATGCTGATACCCAGCTGTACTTATCCTTTGCCCCTGGAACATCACATGCGGCGGATGTATTAAACAACTGTCTCACAGAGATCAATGACTGGATGGCCTCCAGCTGGCTGTGACTGAACCCTGATAAGATGGAGGTACTGCTGGTGGAGTCAAACAGGAGGCAGGTGGGATTGCCCCCTGGGCAGACTCTGGACTTGTTCTAGGGTCTGTGCCATTGAGGGCTTCCTCTAAGGTGCGTAATCTTGACGTGATATTTGACAGCGGTATGACAATGGAATATCAGGTGTCTGCCGTGGTTAAAGGAAGTTTCTTTCATCTGAGAAATATCGCCAGGATTAGGCACCTGATTCCACCCCTGGACCTCACCACCTTGGTACATGCATTTGTCACATCCAGGTTAGACTACTGCAATGCGCTCTACCTCGAGGTCTCTGGAGGCACCCTCCGTCGACTGCAACTAGTGCAGAATGCAGCTGCCAGGTTGTTGACAGGCCAGTTGAAATACTGCCATGTCACCCCGGTGCTGCGTGAACTGGACTGGCTGCCAGTTCAATGGAGGGTGCTCTTCAAGGTGGGCTTGCTCACCTATAAGGCTCTACACAGATTGGGCCCTTGTTACCTGGCTGACCTTCTGACACATGCTGCCTCGGTGTGACCCCTCTAAGGGGCCTTCTGACGATTTCTAGGACAAGATTAAAAACTGCCAGCTATCGAGCTATCTGTGTTGCCATCCCTGTCCTATGGAATTTTCTCCCATTCTTGATGAGGGAGGCCCTGTCAGTAGAGGTCTTTAAGACCCATCTGAAGTTCTATTTGTTTAATCAGGCTTTTTCAGACACTGTTTGACATTAGGGTTATTAGTCCGTTTTAATGTTTGAGGTTTTATATATTTATGAAAGTTGTATAAGGATATAGGCTTATTTGTATAAATTGAGTGTGTTTTTGTACGGTGCCCACAGCCTCCGGGATTGGGCACCAGAAAAATAAAAATTGCCTTTGCCTTTGCAATGATGGAGCATGCGCAAGCATGCATCAGGTTCTGCAGCAGTCCCCAACACCTTAGGCAGCTTCCATATGTTCCACTGGCCAGCCTCCACTGGGTATCATGCAAACAGTGTAGGATGGAATCCTGCCTTACTGAAGCAGGAGAGCTCTCTAGTGGGATATTCATTATTTCTTCCGCCAGGTGGCCCCCTGAAACCCGAGTCTGTTCAAAAACTCAAGTCGCCAGAACAGTGAGCAGAAACCTGAGCACTGCACTATCTGGCAAGCCTGCATGCATCGTTTTTGTAATGCATGTGGCATTTTTTTCACTGCAAGCTGTTGCAAATCATTAAAACTATTGAAAAAACTCAGGACCTTTTGGAAACAGACTCCTCAGTTTTGGTGCATCTGGGCAGAGGCAGAGGCAGATGCAGGCAGAAAATTCATTTTCATCATTTGCCCCCGAATCTCTAGTAACTTGTAATAACTGATTATTTTATCTCTTGGTGGGTCTATTGTATTCTCTCTGTCTTTTCTGTTGGGCAGACTCAGTTAGAGTCCTTGATTTGAATCAAAATGAGGACCCTGAGCCTCGAAGGCAGTACTTAGTTATAACCATTCAAATAAAGGGATGGAAGTTAGACTAAGCAATTTATTATAGGCCTTCTGAATAATTAATGAAGCAAAAGTGCCTTCTGATTGGTTACTGTACAGGGTGTTATTCTCTTAGATACCCTTGATACAGCTAAGAGAAACAGTAGGATGGGTTAGTAAATGAGGAAGCACTTCTTTCTTTGAAAAAGCCAATTTTCTCACAGAGCCCTGAATACTGTAGTTCTAATCATTCAACTGATGGTAAATCCCCTGAAGCTGGGAGGTTAGACTATAACGGAGTAATGTAGTAATTTAAGGTCATAAAGGACTCTTGGTCCATCAAGTCCGCTGCACCTACTTTACAAGCTGGGATGACTAAATATACTGTGCACAAATGTACTAATTTATAGGGATTTACCTACCTACTTTATTACTAAGGGTGCCTGCAATTGCTTTGGAAAGCAGACATTTGTTCAGGCTTACCCTAAAGACCTGCACTCTCTTCACGTTCACTCTTTACACTAGTAGGCTGTTCCATAAATTCGCCAGCCTCTGGGAGAAGAATTGCCTCCTGGCATTACTTCTGAATTTAGGGGTGCTAAGCTTCAGGGTGTGTCCCCTTATCCTGATGGAAGAGACCAGATCAAACATCTTTGTTTGTTCAGTCTTGTTAATACCCTTGAGAATGCAGAACAGTGCCAACATGATCCCTCTCAGCCTCCTTTCCTCCAAGGGGAGCATTTTAAGGTCTCCCAGCCAGGCCATATGTGTGGAATTGTGGGCCCTAGGAAAAGTTCAGACTTTGGGGCCCCTATGCAGCTATGTATAGCAGGATGTCAGGCCTTGGGAATTATCCCCTGTTCCCCCACCCTCTCAAGGGTCCTGCTCCCAGCCACTCCTCTTATCATTTGTCCTCCAAGTCCCTAACAATTTTGGTGACCCTGCAGTGTGTCCTCTTTCCTTCTCAGTGTCCTTTGTGACTTGAGTATCCCAGAACTGCACACAATACTCAAGGTGGGGTCTGATCAGGGCCTTGTAAAGTGGCAGAATTACATCTCATGCACTGCTGTTCACAATGTTTTTAATACACCCCAGCATTCTGTTGGATCTCTTTACAGCAGCCACAGTTCTTCCTGCTTTAGCCCCTTGTCTGTTATGACTTCCATTGCAACAAGGGGCCCCCCACACAGTGTGTACGTCCTTCTGCTCTGTTTTTGGCTTATCACTGTTATCATCTCCCCACATCCACAGGGTGCTGATGATTCCATTCCTCAACAACATAGGACAATATATTTTCAGCTGTCACATCTAGATGATGATATTGCATTTTACAAATACATCACATATAAAAGTTGATACCTGCCCGTTAAATTCAATTTTGAAGTCCTTCAGAATGATGCACACAGCACTTAGCAGTCTAACATTCCTTCCTAATGTTAATAAGACAAAAAGCGTGCTCCTTCTCTCCAGTCATCATGACCCTCCAGTCCAAAAGGGATCCTGATGCTAAATATCACCATCTTGGATGGTCACAATTTGGAACTGGCGAATATCTATAAATGTACTAGTATTTGGCATAATTCTCAACTTATGTTCAAACTGCCCATAAATCAAGGAGCTAAGAATAAAACATGATTTATTTGTTCTTAAAATAGCCTGCTTCTGAGCCTCCGATTGTTAACTCCTATTATAAGTCTAATTAATTATTCATGAGCCTAACAAGGCTCCTGATTGGCTACTGGATTGGTCATTAATGCCTTAGAAATGATCGATCCAGCCGCCAACTGACACTGTGCGACATGCACGGCTCATGCCACTCTGCTCTAAAACTGAATTGCGGTAAAAATAAATGGGGAAAAAACAAAGTTGTTATTGCAATTAGACTTATAATTGCAATAACAACCTCAAAGCCAGTCATTTCCTTGGATTAACGACCGGCTGGGAGGGGGGGTGACCCTTGTCTGTGCCTTGGGCCACCCATCCCCCCAACCTGTTGTTAATCCTTCCGAAATGACCAGCTTCTCAGTCGTTATTGCTTAAATAATGAGCTCCTTCCTTCTCACCCAATACTATGACAGTGCTCTCTCTCTCTCTCTCTTGCTAATTCTCTCTCTTTCTCTTTGCTTCTTTCTACATGTTAGTGGTGACCCACCTATGCTTTTTGCACACGCCAAATCAAGCACACAATGTTGCCATAACATTCACTCAAAATGCTCAGAAATAAATGCATCACTATGATTTTATATTGGTAATCAAGAAGTCATCTACAGTCAGCCTACACCTGGAAGGAATCTCATATGGATGCTGGCTAGGGGGTGAGTGTGCTGCAACATGAGGTGGCTGGCTCCTAAGGATTCCTACACTTCCTGCTGGTCAACCAAGGAGACTACTGGCATCATCATCTGTCCATGCAGCTACTTTCCCAGTGAGAGGAAAGGTACAGCTACAGAAACCGTGATCATATAGCAAGGGGCAAGGGTAAAAAAAAGGGGCAAAATGGGTGTGGCAAACAAAATGATTAAAACAAGAAAGCCACTCCACTGATTTACCCTTGTTTATAGAGCTATCTTGTGTAAACTCCCTGACTACGGTGTTTATAAATTATCTCCCTGATTTTCTTTATATCTTCTGCTCCCACCTGCAGTCATTTTATTTATTATTATTTTTTGCTTTATATGTTTCTTATTGAGTTTTTAAAATGATATTAACATGCAACAATAATATACAGTGGTAGTTATATAAAAGGTGACTGGTACCGTGGCATTTGGTGTCAATCATGGATTTGCTGTTACCTCGGTAAAAAAATGCATTGAATAACATTGTTTTTTTCCCCATGGTATGTGGTAAATCTGCAGTCTTTTTTCCTGCAGTTGATGGCAAATACTGCAGTACTGATCAACTTTTAAATAATTATCACTGTACATAATAATAATTAAATAAACAAACAACCCCAGTTCATGTATAATGTTGCTTCTGGGAGATGATAACAATACATAAATAATAACAAGCATTTGTCAATGCTGAATGTTTGCTAGCTGGTATTCACATTGGTACTGCATGAGTTAGAGAGATGCATAATAGGAATGGCAGTGAAGTATTGAACTAACTCCAACCCCCACCCCAACTCTGCAGAGACTGACAGGCATTAGGGTATGCCTTTGGGTTGTCGGCCATAATGCTCACACCATTCCACCTCACCCCACCATGCAGACACTGACAGATGCCACGGTGTGCCTTGGGGTCTTCGGCCCTTACGCTCATCCCATTCCATAAGGAAATAAGCTGAGATGGGTGCAGTATAGGAGAATAGTGTGGATGTTAGGGCCGAAGACCCCAAGGCACACCTCAATGCCTGTCAGTGACTGAAGGATGGGGGTGGGGGTGGAATGGCATGAGCATTATGGCTGATGACCCCAAGCCACGCCCCTGACACCTGTCAGTCTGTACAGGGTGGAGCATTATGATTGGAAACCCTAACACCCTGGGTGTTTATTGGTATTTTCACTCCAAATTTTCCACATGTGCTTTTTGGGACCCCACCTCATGAATAGCAGCACTATTATTTAATTACTCAGTCCTGAAAGGTGATTTCACACAGCGAATGCACCATTTGGTGCAACAGCTGTGAAATGACATTTTGAGCAGGATGTGAAAAATGACATCTGTACTGTTCATGAGGAAGTGTGAAAAAATGGCAATGTTGACAATCTGGAGTGAAAAATGAAAAAGTGGTGAAGTTACAAGCATGCATAGAAATTGTGTAATGCACGCTTGTAACATAGTCATTTTTTGGAATTTGTTTACCAAATTTTCAACATGGCCTTTTTGGGACCTCCCATCTTGAACAGTGACACTGTGATTTCATTAATCTGTCCCAAAAGTTGATTTTGCACAGTGACTGTGCCATTCTGTGCCACAGGCGTGAAAACACATTTCAGGCAGGATGCAAAAAATGACAGCTGTACTGTTCATAAGGAGGTTTGAAAAAATGGCAATATTGGAAATTTGGAGTGAAAATATTAAAAACCGGCAAAGTTACAAGTGTGTGCAAGCTGTGCAATGTACGCTTGTAGCGCAGTCAGTTTTTAGATTTTTTTCACCAGACTTGCAACATAGGCTTTCTGGGACCCCACCTCATGAACAGTGGCACTATCGTTTTGTTAATTGGTCCCAAAAGGCTATGCTGCACAGCTACCACAAAATCACCTTTTGGGACTGAGAAACAAAATAACAGTGTCAGTGGTCATGAGGTGGGATCCCAAGAACCCCATGTTGAAAATTTGGGGCCAAAACTCCTAAAAATGTCTGAGATATCAACCTAAGTTGAACCCCCCCATTGACTCCCGTTATAGGGCTTACAGTGACTTTCTTCAGTTTGCAGTTGGCTTTTGAAGAGTGCAGATGTATTCCCAGTCCACAGAAGATAACTGCACCAGACCCCCAGAGGTAAGTATGGGTGAGGGGGTGAGGGAAGGTGGGTGCACAAAGGAGGGTCGGGATGGGGAGGGGCCACAGGGACGATGAGGAACCATTTTTTAGAGGTAAAAAATCTTGGGGATAGTTTTCATCTTTTAACAGTGGTTTCCCAGTGTGTGCCAGACTAGTGGAGGGGGTCAATGCCAACCCAGAAATTGAGCACCCCAAGGTTGGCTGAAAAAAGGGGGCACGGGGGGCACATCTGACACCAGGAGTGGGCATTCTGGTATCAGAAAAACATAATGTTTACTTTGGCACACTGGGCTGGGCTCTCAGTGTGCCAAATATAGTGGAGGGGGCATGCCAACATGAGGATTGGTCACCACATTGTCAGCAAAAGATAGCTTGTGGGGGCATGCTGACACAGGGATTGGGCACCCCGATGTCAGCTTTGGGGGAGTGTGTGGCGGGTGGCAGAAGCCACCAATTATGCAAAGCCATGTGGCTCATTTTTTAATTCACCAGGAAGGCACTGAGCAAATGAATTGTTAGTACAGCCATGTGCATTACTGTGCACTGTAATGTACATGGCTGGAATGTTCTTGGTTGCCGGGGATCTGCTGCTGCAATGATGAAACTGTCCATGATTGAGCAGCAGATTTCTTTTAAGTCCGGCGCTCACTTTGAAACTGCCATCTTCGGCAGCTTCCCTGTTGATTGGTGACCGAGGGACGTGCCCTGAAAGCGTTTGCCAGATTGGCCAAACACTGCCACACCTCTGCAATACTCTAGTCTCCTCAAAATGTTTCTTGTGTGCAAACATAACAATTAATACTAAATCAGTAAATCATGTCACGGACTCAGAACCTATCAAGTTATAGCTAAATTAATTAGTATACTCAAAGTAAAATCATTCTGTTTAACTTCAAGCCAGGAACTTAGTTTTAGACACAGGTGATCTGATTTATATCACACAAACTGTAATGACAAGAATGGTGCCCACAGTGATTCAAATTGATCCAGCTTCTGAATTGCTATATAACTAATGTACCAATTCATTGCCAAATGTCCCAAACTGTGTAACGAATCAGACAGTAAAGAATGAATAGTATCTCTTCATTTAAATTCAAGTAAATGTTTAAGACACAAAAATAATCCATTCCAGTTGGAGTTTAGACAGATATTGGACTGCTGGGCTGTGTCCTATAATGAAATGCCTAGGATCACTTTGAATGTACTTTTAGTCACAGCAAAGCATACTATCACAACGTTTTTCCATAATAATCTTTTGACATTCTCAAAGAATGTGCACTATCGATCCATGGTGTTCTGTAGAATTCCAACAGCTGCCGAAATCTGTCCCAGGAGTTAGACCACAAAAAGTTGATCTAGCTCCCAGCACAAAATTCCACAGTTGTGCCCCAAAAATGGATGCAAGTCCCCGGTTGCAGTAGAAATTGCCATAAACTGTGGGGAATCATCACAAATGTGTCCAAATGTCTGTGAATAGGATGCAGACATTTGGACACATTTGTGTGGATGTGGCATGCATCTGAAATATGGATGAAGGCGCTGTGTCCTCATCTTTGAAAATCCCATCCATACTCTCTAAAACTGCTGGAGTTTGATACCAATTCTGCATGATTTTGAGCTGAATCAATTTGCTCTGCGTGTTCTATTCTCTCCATAAGCCTTCTCTCATATTTTAGTCCAAAGTATAAGTCGAATGTGATATCCAAATTCTATTTCCCACTTTTCCTTCATCATATAAGAAAATGATAGGTCTCTATCAGATAATAGCTTGAATTTCTTCCCTGCTTCATCTTTATTTTTGACTGCCTTCAGCAGTTGAGTCCATTCTTTCTCTTTTGGTGTAAAAATGTTTATGGGTTGAGCAGAGTTTATTAACCTTTCTTAGGTGGTGATATATCCAGAATTTATTATTATGAACCCCATATTTACTTCTTAATTCTAAAGGATTACAGATTGCCTGTAATGTGTCTCACAGTATTTTAATTGCTTGTGTTTTCCAGTTATTCCCATTAACTCCCACTGAACTTGCCTTGTTTCCTATAGAAACTCTGCTGCAGAATTCTGCAGAATTGGATTTCATTCTGGTGGGCTTCACTGTGTTCTAAGGCAAGAGGTGAAGCTGTGAGTTTTAACTATCTAAAAGTGACAATATTCTATGATGGGTTAAACTTTGGAGTGTATTCTTGCAATTACAAAATGTCTCATAAGTGCTGGGATATGGCTGATCTTGGTCATTAGTTCCAACTGACAATGATATACTGACACAACCACAGAGGTCAGATGTTGCTTTAACCAACCAGCTTCCAGAATTCCTTCTATATATATTATCACTATTTTTTCTCTGTGTTTGCTCTTTTGTCTCCATGTCTGCACCCTCTGGTATTACAGTAACTGTATTGGCCACCAACACTGAACTTTAGTGACAAGGTGTGTGTGTGTGTGTGTGTCCATGTGCATGTGTGTGTGTGTGTGTGTGTGACATCACCACCAAGGTTGCTCCAAGTCTCGCTCAAAAACTGACTAAAGAGGGAATGCTAGTTACAGTAGCATTTTCAACTGCAATGCCCAGTGTGCCTGCTATAACTTTTGAAATTCAGCTTGACATAAAATTGAACAATCTGATGTCCAGTTTAAGGGATAACACCTACATTAATGAGCGCATACCTGCAAAAAAAGTGAGAAAAAGTGTAACTTCTCCAGAGAGCAATGCTGACAAGATGAACAGAGTCCAGTGAGTAACTCATAGAGCTGTGTGGCATGAGAACATTCTGAATTAGTGGAATTTCAACGGAATTCCATGAAAGTCTGTGTAATTTCTTCAGAATTTCATGGAATTTTAGAAATGTATTAATTTGGTAATAATTCAGCTGTCAATTGACCTAGAGATCTGAAATATGGCATGCATACTTGATGATAGATCTTCTAACAAAATGCCAAATATCATGACATTAGGATGCATTATCTCAAAATTAAATGTAGTTCAGGGCTCAGTGCTTATGTTACATACTGTAGCTGAATGATGTAGGTTGTGCTTGGATACAGAGGCCAGACCAGTAAGTAGGACAATGTTCACAAGGTATTAGTAGTTTGAATTAATCAGTGCTTAGGTACTTCCACATAGTCATGAGCAAGTCAGTGATTATAGTACATGGGGATTGGATAGTCTATGCAAGGTGCTTAGATGTTTGAACTGATGAGTATCTTGTTATGATTTGACATTTTGGCTTTTCTCTGTATCCCACCGAAAGAAGGATGCTTAGTCCTGTAGTATGAGACCCTCCTCAAAATAATAAGAATCAAATGATTATTGAATGATTATCTCCTCTAACTCTGGAGACTGTGACCAGTAGCACTTAGGAGAGGAAAAATTCCCCTTGGGGGGAAACCTCTGAGAACCCATGGCTACTGACCTGCCCGTCCTTCTGAGCATTCTAAAGGAGAGTAATCCTAAGTAACAATTTTAGGTTATCAGCTAATCCGGATCCATAATTGTAGATCCTGATCCAGTGAAGCGTAAAACTGAATAAAGTACTGAATATTGAAGTGTTGGGTGAACATAGTAGCATCCGTCTAGTAACTCCTAGTCCAAGAATCCATGTCCAGGGTAGAATGATAATAGATTAGAATCCATGGTCAACGATAATTCAAAGCATCGAAGTTGTATAGGTGAAGCGCTCCAGCAGACAAGAAAGTCTTCTCCAAGGAGAACTAGTGATTAAATGGCTATATGTCCAGGTCCAGAGTAGGAGGACAGGTGGTTTGTGTTCCGCTTGGCAAGTTTTGCAAATGAAAGCTTTGATGATGAAGCATCAGAGCTAGATGTAGGTTGCGCAATCTGGAAAGGACAGAGCAGTAGGAACTTGCGGGCTGGAGTGGGTGACAAGTGAATTTATTTTATTTGCTTTTGATGACCTGGTAAGTACATTAGGCAAAAATTCTGCCTATTTTCGGGAACGACCCGGAATAGATCTTAATATGAATAGGTAGACATAAATTAGAGGGACTTCCAGGTCCCAAGGGACGAAGCAGGTCATAGAATAGGTGAGATGGGCTTTGATGAACCTCTAGGCCCTGAAAGGGCAACGCAGGAAGTATTAGCAGATAGCATAAATAAGTGGACCTGTACATAGGTCAGCGGTAGTAGTAGTAGTATCGAACCTGTAAGATGCAGACGTAGTAGCAGAGGAGTAGTATTGCATAGATCATGAATGGTATACAGCAGAGAGCACTGAGGGAATTTAAATAGCATGTAAGTCAAAGAGCTTTCTTCTGGTGATCGAAATAGTAGTGTAGAGAGCTGTAGATATGCATGTTTCAGAAGCCAGAATGGTACAGCAACTGGAATTAAACTTATGAAAATAGTCTGACGAATCATGAATTTATGAGCTTCTAAATACATGGATGGCAATAACTGATGAAGGCTGAGTTGGATAAAGTAGTGACGTAACAGGATCCAAAAGCCTTAGAGCATTGGAGTACAGTAATGTCGAGGCATAACCCATGAGATTGAAAGTCTTCCAGATGACTTAATTTAAGTCCTGGTAGAAGTGTAGTAGTAAATAATAGGAACTGGGTCCATAGTAGAAAGGAACTCTTCAGGCTGCAGACACAGCGGCAGGCAGGCGTATAGTAGAATATGTGAACCTCCAGGCCCCGAAGCTGGGCAAGGCAGGTGTAGAGTAGAAGAAGTTGAACCCCCAGGCCCGATGGGTGAAGCAGGTCATAGAAGCAGGTGAATATGCATTAGTAATATAAGTTCAAGGGACCTCTGGCCCCGTAGGGGTGCAGGTCTTTCGAAGTGAGATGCTGTGACCCTCCAGATCGGTGGGGCGAGGTAGGTTGTACAGCAGAGGTAGATAGAGTAGTAGTAGTACTGTCGAACTGCATGCAATGCAGAAATGGTAACAAAGTTGTAAAAAATAGATTGCAAATAGTATTGTAAATGGTAACATAATCCTGAACCAATTCCATGCAATGTAGAAGTATATTCTGAGGCATACTTATGAGAACAGTAGAATGGTGCTGTAAACTATCATTTCCTGATGACTGAGGTTGGTAAAATATGCAGTGAAAAGACCTGGGTGGACAAGCTGGCAACTTGACCAGAGGAAATAAGCATCCTAAAACTGTAGTAGATCTGTGTCTTAAGCTTCAGCTATGATAAGGAAGGCATTATGAAACAGTAGTAGTAACTTGCAAAGGAGTTTGAAACGGTATGGTAAGAAGCATCCTAGGGAATTGAAGTGAATATCCAATGTAATTCAGAATTAAACTCAATGGAAGGAAGAAACATATCCTTGACAAATGGAAATAAGTGTGAGCCGCAAGGAGAGGGCTGCAAGGTCCAGGATCTGAGTAGTATGACTGAAGGTGAGGAATAACTGGCAGTTCATCCAATCCTGAAAAGTAAAGTGAATGAGGTGGCAGCTAAGCCCCATGAAAGGTAGCATGGCAGCTAGATCATGTAAGGCAGCCAGTAAGTAAGTAGAGTGGTGGCTAAACTCGATGAAGGCCAGCAGGCTTGGCTGGACCACACGTAGGTCAGCTGGTCAGTGAGTAGATATTAGCAGCTAAGCCCACGAAGGATAGCATGCACAGCTGGACCACATGTAGGTCAGCTGGTAGGGTAAGTAGAGAGTAGCTGCTAAACCCCACGAAGGCTAGCAGGCACAGGTAGGAGCAGTAATAACTGGAGCAAAGCAGCATAGTAAGCATCCAGGGATAGCGATGTAACTTCCTGAGACATGGTGCGGTAGATGATCCACAGGGGAACATAGATGGTCTTGAATAGATGGAGAGGTGGGAACAAGCAAGGTGAGCTAGCATCCAGAACTCAAAGGCATGACTGAAAACAAACATCTTAGAATGTCCAATTATGCTCGATAAGTTAGGATGGTGGTAGGTAAGAAGGATCAGAGTGGGTACTGGATGCAGTGATATGGCTTAAGGCTGAAGTACATGGCAGGAGTCCAGAGGTCAAAGGCAAGGAAGCAGCAAGGCCTCTATGTGGGTATGAGAATGGCTGGACCACACGTAGGCCAGCGAAGGAAGGAGTAAGAGTGGCAGCTAGGCCCCACGAGGCTAGCAGGAGCGCAAACCCACAAGCATGGTAGTAAGAGCAATGTATGCTTGCTAGGCTAGGTCGGCACATGGCAGGCAGACATGACTGAATCCCACGTAGGCCAGTTGAAAGGGGAATACGTGAGGCATGCTAGGCCCCGAGTAGGCTAGCAGACCAGAGGTTCTGCCAAGGAGGGCTGCCTGACGCAGCATGTATCACAAGGGCGAGTGTGCAGCAGGGGGACTTGGACTTATGCAGAAGATAACAGCAATAATCAGAAATAAGTAGTGGTCCACTTGGGATCTTAGCCAGCTCAGGGTTGCTGCAATAGAGAAGCAATTTAAAGAAGCCGTATATGTTAGAACAGGTAGTCAGGAACACTAGAGTAATCAGACTATCATAGGTCTGAATGGTGTAACTTCAAAATTAGGAATTAATCCAGATGTTGCTGATAAGAGCCCGCAGGATGGCTTTAAATGATAAACATGTCATGTTCTTCTCGTGGAGAAATACTAGGTGACAGCTTACATGCAGTTCCTAGATATGCTGCCCGAACAAGTGTGTAGGCTGTGCTGCATGAATCGCATGTCCAAACTAAGTCGAGCAGAGCAGCGTAATAAATAGCAGGCAACTGCGCGGTTTTAGGGGTAGAAGAAATATACGTTGCGGTCCTTTCATTGGGTGAACAGTCCAAGTTGCCAAGCGAATTAAAGTGTGATGAAGCAAGTAGAGGGGTTAGTGGCAGGTACGCTAACACCGAGAAGCAGGCAATAAGGTAGTCATGTTAGCAGCGGGCTGTATGGAACCCACGAGTGGTGGCGGCGGACCAGATAGGAAGCTCCAAGCCAGTAATGGCAGAGAAGGAGAGTGAAGATGGCAACAGAATGAGGCATGGAGCCAGGCTGCTTGAGGAGGAAGGAGAGAGAGACAGCAAGGCAAGTGCGGAGGCGCATGAGGGGAACAGAGGCAGAGGTAAGAGTGAAAAACAGGAATTAAGGCAGCAGTCAAAGAATGAGCCATAACCCCCCCCCCCAAAAAAAGAGAAAACACACAGACGGAAGAAACAGAAAAGCAAAGGGAAGGGAGTCGGAGAACCCACAAAAACAATACGAAAAACAGGCAGAACAAATGGGTGGGGGGGCAAAGCACAAGAGCAAGCAAAAGCAAGCAGCCACGGACCAGCAACAGCACAGCAGTGAGTGCGACTTGGTCTAAGCAGAGCTGTGGTTCGCCTGCTGATTTATGTAGAGTGTGGTGGAGGAGCTCTTCCCCCATATAACCACAGGCATGCGCCTTTCAATTATAGGTGCTTAAAGTCTGTCATTTTATTTTTTGTGGGAAAATTCATGACAATTTTTATCTGTATATACCTCAGGCACCTTTGAAGTCAAGTACATAAATAAATGTTGTAATAATCTTTACATCTGCAAGCTGTTATAACATTTTGATGAATGCATGCAAAATTATACTAAAATAACTAAAATCAAAATGTTGGCAAACTGTTTGGCTACCTACTGTATAGCACAGCCCCTTTTAAAGGTTGGTACTAGAAACCTGGTACATATACCTATGTTGCATGTTTCTCTAAATCTGAAACTGTGGAGAAATTTGGATAAGTTTTGAAATTAGATGGAAATAACTGAAAATACATTTTTGATTAAATGTTTTGCATCCACAGCTCACCCCCTTTCAGTCTAGGACTCTGAAATTTGGTGCAGTTATAAAAGCCATTAGTACCTGTATAGCTGGCAAATTTGGTATCATTTGGATATGTACTTTGAGATCTATACCAAAATAACTGAAACTTAAAAGTTGTCAGAATTCAGGGGGAATTTTGAAATTTATTAATTTGATCATAACTCAGCCTTCTATTAAGGTGAGATTTGAAAAACAAACACAGGGCAAAAGGTTTATGTACCAAGTGGATCTCTAGTAACCACAGGAATGAAATGAGGCTTTGTGATAGGGCCTTGGAGAAGTTCAAGAAATCTGGCCTGCCATGCATTGGCATACCTACAGGAATCTAAGGGACATTTGCAAAAATGGTCTTGGGGTGCCAAAAGTAAATATCTTAAGTCACTACAGGTCTCAAACTTGTCTAACCCCAGAACCTTCTGGTCACAAATTAACCAGCTACTACAAGGATGTCCCACTGTTTCTACTTGTGAAATGTCCATTAATGGACAAATCCTCTTGGACCCCACAACTGTTGTATTTAGCTTCAATGACTTCTTCACAGACCTTGATAGATACAAGGCTCTCTCCTCCTTGGCTAGCCCCCAGCCTTCTCTTCATCCTCCTGTCCCCCCACCTCAACCTAACTTTCATTTCAAATTGGTCACAAGAAGTGAATACATTAAATAACTCAAGGGCCTAGGAGATGATGGTTCCCCTGGCTTTGATGGGCTGGAAGCAAAATTCCTCAAAATAGATGCACCTGTTATTGCTACCCCCTCTCATGCACCTTATCAATAAGTCACTTCTTCAAGGGGCTGTTACAGAGAAATGGAAAGTAACGCTTGTTACCACAGTTCAAAAAGGAGGGTGCAAGGCTTATTTGAAAATTATCTACCAATCTCCCTACTTAGTATAGTTGCAAAACATTCAGAAAAGACTCTTATTTGACCAACTTCAGGACTAGATTATCCATAACAACTCCTTATCACATGTCAAACATGGCTTTGGGAAGAACCATGGCACTGACACGGCCTTGATACGGGTATCCTCAGACGTTAATGAGGCCATGGATGCTGGCATGGCTACAGGAACAGTCTTCATAGACCTGACTAAGGCATTTAATTTAGTCAGCCATGACCTTCTATTAGCTAAATCGAAAAGCTTTCCGCTAAATGATCTCTCCAACCTTTGGTTTAAAAATTATTTATCCAAGTGGAAACAATGTGTAAAGTGGCAAGAAGCAACCTCTGCCCTCAAACTGATAACAGCTGGTGTACCCCAGAGATCCATTCTTGGTCCCCTTTTTATAAATGACATGCACCTCAACTGTGGTAGTGCCTCTGTACAACTGTATGCTGATGATGCCATTCTTTATAGATCCTGTACAGATATCAGTTGGATCAACCTCCACCTAGATAATGGCTTTCTCCTCCTTGAAAACTGGTTTTAAGAAAACAAACTGGTACTCAATGTGAAAAAAAAAAAAGGCCATGCTTTTTGGGAGCAAGAAATTGGGTCCCAGTAGGCATCACCTCCTCAAGCTGCTACCAACACTGGCATCAACTTGGAAGTTGTGGAATCAGTCAAGTACCTAGGTGTAGTGTTAAACCAAGATATGACCTTCAAACCTTACTCTAATGCCCTCTCAAAAGCCCTTTACCAAAAGCTTGGTCTCCTATATAGGCTTACCCCCTACCTCTCCTCACCTGCACGCCTAGCAATAACTAGTGGCACATTATTGCTTACCCTTTTCTACACTGCCCCAGTTGCACAGTCTGCTCAAGATGTCTGTTCTATCCACACTAAAGACTCTTTCTAACAAAACTGTGTGCTTTGCTGCCAGTGCCCACCCTAGGGACCATCACTGTGGTCTCCATGCCTCCTTAAAGTGGCCCTCCTTTGAGATTAGGCTGCTCTTTTCCACTATACTGTTTGATCTTTAAACTACAGAAACCCATCGCTCCTCCCAGCCTTACTACCCTACTTTAGTATAGACGACCTATTAGGCCCCTGAGGTCAGTTATTAGCTCTCTGTTGGACATCCCTATGGTCCAATTAGTTGCCAGTAGTAGATCCTACTTTGCTATAGTTTCTACTCTATGGAATTCTGTAACTTTGGAAATCTGTATTAGTTCTACCTTCATGCAATTTAGAAAGAGGCTCAAAGATCTCCTTTGGGCCCCTGCACCTTGTCAGTGTTATCATTGACCTTTCATTTCGCTTGATGGTACTTGGCTGATCAGTTTGCTTGATTCCCTCTCCTATGTAAATACTATAGAACTACTCTTGGGAAGCTGTCTCTGTCCAACCAGGTATGGCTGCAAGCACTGTGAAACTGTGAAACACACGTCAACTCATGTAATGTATGTACTTACTACCTCTATCTCCTGATGTATACAAAATATATGTAACTAATACTATAAATTGTATCATAATTGTTACTGTTCATCAATCATGCCTTCTATGTGATGTGCACTGTACTGTAATTGCTCTTTTCTATTTTATGTAACTAATTCCGGGATGCCCCTGAAAAAGGGACTCCATTGTCTCAGTGGGCTTACCTGGTTACCAACATTCAAGTAAATAAATCATGATTACTTGTTGATAGGAGTTCTAATGGCACACCAAACATCGTGACATTAGGATGCATTATCTGAAAATGATAGCTGCTCAAAATCTGTAATTTTGTTTATGTGGGAAATTTCATGGCATTTTTTATCTACACATAACTCAGGCACCTTTGGAGCTATAATTGTGAAACTAGGTACACATGTAACTGTAGTACTAACCCATACACCTGCAAAATATTATAACATTTTGATGAATGCTTTCAAAATTATATTAAAATAGCTAAAATCTAAATTTTGCCAAAATGTTTGGCTACCTATAGCAGAGCCCCCTTGAAGCATGAGGTTTAAAACTTTGTACACATACCCATGTTGCACATTTCTCAAAATGCTGAAACTGTGGAAAAATTTGGTTAAAAAATTTTAAAATTGGATGGAAAAACTGAAAATTAAATTTTTATTAAATGTTTGGACACTCACAACTCAGCTCCCTTTCAGTCTCGGACTCTGAACATTCCCCTATACTGTACCATGTCAGTTTCCTTACAATTGGAATGGAAAGGGAGCATTATTTAACCAGGTGTAGCATACTAAGCCAAAGCTTATTTCCAGATATGACCTGGGAACACAAGGAAGTTAAGTGACTTGCTCAGGATCACACAGTATGCATCTATGCAGCTGTGGGATTCAAACCCAGGTCTACAGATCTGTGGCTCAGAGCCTTAACCCACTGTGCTATACTGCCTCCTGGAATGGGGTGAGAGTTACGGCCAATGACCCCAAGGCACACCCCGATGCCTGTTGGTCTGTGGAGGGTGGAGTGGGGTGATCGGGTTGGGTGTCAGTGGGGGGAGGTGCTAGGGATGGAAACCCTAACACCTCATTTCCTTACTTTTGTTGCTTCAGCCCTAACCGATGCATTAATGGAGTTTAATGCAATTAATTTCCCTTCTTTTTGAGATAGTAGAAGGACCCTGCGCTCCAATCCCACAAAGTTATGTGTATGTGTTTAATAAATTCAATGGATGCATGTAACTTGGGCATTTTCAGGAACTGTTTCCCAAAATTTTCAACGTGGCCTTTTGGAGACCCCACCTCATGAACAGTGGCACTGTCATTTTGTTAATCTGTCCAGAAAGTTGATTTTGCAAAGTAACAGTCCCATTCTGCGCCACAGGTGCCAAAACATGTTTCAGGCAGGATGTGAAAAATGACAACTGTATACTGTTTATGAGGAGGTGTGAAAATGCCAATGCTGAAAATCTGGAGTGAAAATATGAATATTTGGTGAAGTTAGGTGTGTGCGTAGAACCTGTGCAATGCATGCTTGTAACACACTCATTTTTTGGAATTTTTTCACAAAATTTTCAGCATGGGCTTTTTGCCACCTCCCCTCATGAACACTGGCACTGTGATTTCATTAATCCCTCCTGAAAGTTGATTTTGCACAGCAACCATGTCATTCAGTGCCACAGGTGCGAAAACACATTTCAGGCAAGATGTGAAAAATGACAGCTGTACTGTTCATGAGGAGGTGTAAAAAATGGCAATGTTGAAAATGTGGAGTGAAAATTGACTAAGTTATGAGCGTATGTAGAAACTACACAATGCACACTCGTAACGAGATCATATTTTGGAATTTTTTCATCAAATTTGCAACATGGGCTTTTTGAGACCTCCCTTCATGAATGTTGTTACTGTTATTTTGTTAATCAGTCCTGAAAGGTGATTCCATGCAGTGATAGTGAAATCACCTTATAGATCTGATTAATGAAATGACAGTCACAGTGTTCATGAGGTAGGGTCGCAAAAAGCCCATGTTGAAAATTTGGTGAAAAACTGTAAAAGAATGGCTGATATATCAACATAAGTTGAAAACCCTCATTGACTGCCATTATACGGTGGTTACCTTGATTCTTCAGTTTGTGGTTCGGCTTTGAAGCGTGCATATGCATCCCGGTCCAGAGAATATGACAGCGCCAACCACCAGGGGTAATGTGAGGAAAGGGGTGTGGGGAGGGGGGTGCAGAGGGAGGGTGGGGATGGGGAGGGGGACAGGGAGATGATGAGGGACCATTTTCTTTTTCAGAAATAAAAAAAAACTTTGGGGGACAGCTTTCTTTTTCTTTTTTTTTTTACAGGGAACAAAAAATATATTTCTGGACACTAGGAGTGGACTACCCAGTGTTCCACTGTACTGGGGCAGGGGAAATGGAAGTGGTGACACTGAGAGTGAGCTACCCAGTGTCCCACACTGTCGGGGGGAGGTAGTGCCAACATGGAGATTGGGCACCCTGATTTTGGTCCCCCCCAAAAAGGATTAATGAAAAAGTAAATCACTCAGTACACTGAGAGTGGGATCCCCAGTGTACCACACTGGTCTGGTGATGGGGGAAGGGAGTGTATTTGAATACTGCTGACATTGGGATTGGGCATCCTGATGTTGGCAGAAGCATTAGAAAAAAATTGCAAAACTTTTTCAAAAATGTTAACACTTTTCTTGAAAACTTACAAATGTTTTGAGAAACCTTTTGCAAATTTAAGCCTTTTATTATCATAGAAAAAGTGTTGCATGGGACATCTAACTTTTTCAAATAGAAATAATGGGAAAAAACAAAGCTAAATAACTTTTGAACGGATTGATATTTTTACACCAAACCTTCAAAAGGCACATCTGTGTACCCAAGGCTTTAAACAAAAAAAAAAAGACCAATATCTACTGTACACCCGTTTCTGAGATACATGTGAACAAAAAACAAAACTGGAAAAAACAGTGAATCGCTGACATTTAAAATGTTTCCTAACTTTTGACCTGCTCAATGGATTAACACAATTTTGCGGATCAACAGACCTACCCCCTGGCGCTTCTTCATGCCAAATTTTGTGCAAATCCGTTGACCAGTTCAAAAGTTATTAAGGTTCAAAACTTTGGCTTTAACATTAAAGTGCTCTATCACCCTAACTGTACTGGCATGGTATATTATATATATATATACATATACATATACACCATATGTACATGCACGTGTACGTGTGTGTGTGTACGTACTTTGCAACAGGCTATAGCTGTGTACATAACAGTCACATGTATGCATGCAAATGGATACATCGATGCATGCAAATGGATACAAAGGTCCAAAGCACCATTGGCTGCCAAGGAGAAGAGGTTTATTTCTGCATGCCTTACTGGCTAGCACCCTAAAACACCTACAGACCCCTGTACAGTCCCAAAATGTCTGCTTTGCAATTTGCAAGCAAATATAAAATAGATTTTGTTTGGTTAAATCTTCCAGCATAGCATAAAAGATAAACACATGCACACGGCAAATCATTAACTCTTCACAATTCATTTTAAAACAGAACATGAAAATGCAGCTTTCAAAATATGATTAAATACAGACAACCAAGCACATTCTACTAAAGTTACAAGAGCAGGTCCCCCCCCCCAACAGTTTCTCCCATTCTGTGTCTATGATAAAACCCTTGAAAACTCTCAGCCAGCATTTTAACACTATGATGAGCTCATCTTTTACCAAGAACATTTGAAATAATTCAGCTTTGCAAAAAGACAAAAGAACCTCTCTCAAGTTTCAGAACCCACGATGTTCCTTGTGTCAAACACGCTGACCAGACTTTGCTGAACAAACTCACATATCTGCCATAAACTGATGTGCTTCTGCCATCAGTTCAGTGATCCCTTTGTAGTTAGCAAACTAATGGGAAAAGTTAATTCCTGCACTTCTGGAATAGTTTTAAAATAAAAACAAAGTAGTTTTTGACTACCAAAATACATTATACCGAAGAAAAACTGATAAAGAGGCATTTCTCTGAAAAATAATGATATCTTGTGGATCTGATGGGACAATAAACCACTCGTGTTTTGGGCTCATGGCTTAGTATCTTTTTAGATCCTCTTGAAGGAATTATTTTCTTTTATGCTACACTATCATGCATTCTACCATTTAAAAATATTTATTGATTAATTTTCAAGGCAACAAACTAATATGAGAAATATAGCATAGGAAGTATTTCTCAGGTGAACAGAACTGTTTACCTCATAAAATATTTTTATGATAACATACGACCTAACCCATACCGATTATTACAATAATAACTTAAAGTACAGTCTGTGCTGAAAAGTTCAAGATTCAATATCAAGTATGTACATGCTTCTGTCTAAAACTATCATGCAGTTTATTGTTCAGTGATGAAAACATATTTTCAAAGCTAATATTCAAAATGGAATAGTATCAGCCAGAAACTGGTATTCTACCCACAATTTGTGGAGTGCTTGGAATACCATATGTATGCAAAATTGAGTCCCGTGTGCTGAATATGGTCTCATGTCCTAACTCTTGAACTTAGTTTCAGTCAGAAGAAAAATTTGAAGCAGCGATGAACAAGTTACAGTGGTAAAATTATTATTTTCTGACAACTTTGACAGCTTTTTCCTTAACTGGCTGTATTTCTTATGTGGATTAGCTCCCCTCTATAACTGTAGCACTTCAGGCGTCGATTTATGTTTGGCTGCAGTTCTGTACTCTGTTGTGTTTTTTCATATGCCACTATTCGACTCTTTTCATATGCCACTATTTGAATCTGGCTTTTGGAGACAGATGCCATTGGTTGTGACTGCCTTTATGCTATTCTAAGTGTTGTGACAGAAGCTTGTAAATCATTTAGTGTCCTGTCATCTTACAGAGATGTTCTGTGCAGTGAAGCTGATAAACGAGTAACAGTAAGCTGAGTTTTTCTTTCACCATCTGCAGTGGTAATCATGTAAACGTTTCCTGAATGGGGCAAAAGAAACATCAGCATCATGGGAAGTCAATTACATCATATTGCAGAACAATACAATTAGAATTTCAAGCTACTTCATTCTTTGTTCTTAAAGAGCCCCTAACAAGTCAACATAAACTTGGTAAAATCATACAGTTTCTGTATTTTATTTCTTTTCTTACAACAGTGGATATTAAATAGTGGTATGGAGGGCTGAGGCATTGGACACCTTACCTCCTGCCACATGGTGACCCGGGTTCGGGAATAGATGAGGGTCGCTTGGGGGCCGGTCAGAGGAGGAAGGATTAAGCAAACCATGGACTGCTGTCTTCCTTCTGGGAGGGGGGGATCGGCACCTTACCGCACCATCACAACCTAACGGAGGTTAGGTGGTATGGGAGATGAGCACCGTGGGAAGGGGACCAAACACAGATGTCTGTAATGTGCATGAGCATCTGAATGTGCACGCACATCACAGCATGTGACTTGACTCTGAAGGAACTGACAAAATGCTGATGGAAAACAACCCCAGCCAGCAGGATGAAGGTGGTGACCTTGCAAGCCCCACACTACCAACAGAGGTACTTGAGGGTGAGCAGGGGAAAGACTCTGGAAAGGTAGGTGATGGGGCTGGGGAATGCAGCCAGAAAAGAGCCAGCAAGGGTGACACAGAAGCGGAGAAAATGTAGATAAAAAACAGTATTTGGTACACCTGGAGGTAGCATGATAAAGAGGTAGTGTACATGAGGAGCAGTGTGTAGGATCCGAAAAGGGATGCTAGCAAAGTATCATGAGTGTGCAATTGCATGGGACAGGCTGACATGGTTTTGCCAAAACAGAAATTGCCTTCTAGACATGTTTTTACATCTGCACCAGTATAGGCTGAGAATGACAACTGACAAAGCACTTGTTTTGTCCTGTTGGGACTCCTCAGTGCAATGCAGTCACTATCAACCATAAACAGTACTGAGTCAGTTCCAGGGGGG
The DNA here is from genome assembly GCA_016271365.2 of Neoceratodus forsteri. Classification (NCBI taxonomy): domain Eukaryota; kingdom Metazoa; phylum Chordata; order Ceratodontiformes; family Ceratodontidae; genus Neoceratodus; species Neoceratodus forsteri. The sequence continues at coordinate 498,021,093 of JADMNL010000022.1, forward strand.
CATCAGGCATTTAGTACGCTCAGAAGTAGCATACTGAACAGGCACATTGCAGAATGAGCAGCATGTAGGATATAGAAAAGGATGCTAGGAGAGAAGAAATATACAATTTCTTTGGCTTCTGTGCATCTCTCTGAACCATACACATGCACTATAAAGCCTCTAACCCAGTGCAATGCATCATGGGCATGCAAACCCTTGTGTGGGACAGACTGATAAGGCTTTTTCAGAATATAACAAATGTAAAAACCAGTCTAGAAGGCAGCTAGCATAACCGTGAAGCCTTGCACAGGATTCTAGGCTTTAGGCTGTGTCTATGTGGAGAATGTTTATTGTGACAGGCTCATTTTTAGAAATGCAAGTCTCTAAAAGGGGCGCTCTCAGTTCCCAAGTAGTTATGTTGTGGGACTAGAGATCCCAATTAGGTAAAACATGTAAAAAAATAACTTTTTTGTGCACTTACTTACTTTTACCATTATATTTTATATGGCTGATTTTGCGACCCCCCCCCCCCCACCATGGCATCAAACTAGGACCCCTAGGGCAAGATAGTCAAAACTTTGTCCAGTTTGCACAGGATTTGCTCCCATTAGCGATATTCAGAGGGGGCTCTTTTGCACACTAACAGGGTAAGTGCATGCAAAAAACATAATGAAATGTGGTGGACAAAGGGAAGGGCTGGGACAGAAATACCAGCATGCTGCACAAATGGTTTAGTGCAGGCCACTTTGCACAGTGCAAATACCACCAATCAAAACCTGACTTACTCCAGGCAACCCTAGCGGTGCTGGTGCCACTGCAGCCAATAACCAAGTTGGCAGTTGGGGGAGCACACCCACCCCATGGCATTTAGTGGCACCCCCATCTACCGATCACCATCCCCGTTAGAGTAAAAAAATGTCCCTGGTGCCTAGTGATCCCCCCAACCTCTGATTGCCATTCCCAGTAAATTAAAGATCTTTCCCTGGTGCCTACTGGTCCCACCCACTCTCCAATCACCATCCCCAGTGTAATGCCAGTCATTCCTGGTGCCTAGCGGTCCCCCTGCCCTCCGGTTGCCATCCCTGGTGTAATGTCAGTCATTCTTCGTGCCTGGTGGTCCCCCTGTCCTCTGATCACCATCCCCAGTGTAATGTAAATCATTCCTGGTACCTAGTGGTCCCCCCACCCTCCGGTTGCCATCCCTGGTGTAATGTCAGTCATTTCTGGTGCCTAGCAGTCTCCCTGCCCTCTGATCACCATCCCCAGTGTAATGTAAATCATCCCTGGTGCCTAGTGATCCCCCCACCCTCCAATCACCATCCCTGGTATAATGTGGTCACCCCCACCCACTGATCACCAGCTCTGTGACCATGCTATCACAGAGCCTCTGGTGTCTAGTGGCCTTGCCCCACCCACTGACCCCTGTCTTCGTACCTCTGTACCCTTTCCTGGCATCTAGCAGCCTTCCACACTGCAGGTACTGACACACCCACCCTATTACTCCCTTACCCTCTGCACCGGTGCTGTGGATCTCATACGATGCCAGCACGGCCCTCCTCTCACCTCCTCGGCTGGCTGCAGAATGGAAAGACAAGGAGTGCATGTCCAATGTACTGTACAGGGTGTTCATCCTCTGTATTGTACAGGAAGTGCTGCCTGTGTACTGTACAGGGAGCAGGCTCCCTGTTCAGTACACAGGCCATATGCTCTCTGTTCAGTACACAGGCCATGCTCCCTGTATAATACAGAGGATGCATGCCCTGTAAAGTACATTGGACAGGCACTTCCTATCTGTCCATACGGTGGCTAGCTGAGGAGGTGAGAGGAGGGCTGTACCAGTCACCATATGGGATCCATGGCACCAACTCTGAAGGTAAGGGGGAGTTGGCAGGGTGGGTTTGGCAGTGCCCATAGTGCAGGGGGCTGCTAGATGCCAGAGAAGGGTACATTGGTATGGGGACAGGGATTGATGGATCGGTGTACCATTAGATGCCAGGGACTCTGTGATTGACTACAGGACTAGTGATCGGTGGGTGGGGGGGGCCACTGGACACCAGGGATGATTTACATTATAGCAGGGATGGTGATGGTGGAAGCTGTGATGTAAGTTATAAGCTGAACAATCAAGCAGACATGATAGACCAACAAGGCCTTTATCTGCTGGTATCTTTTGTATGTTCATATGTTCATATGCAATAAGAGGGTGGTTGGGGACCACTAGGCACCAGGGATGATTGACATTACACTGGGGATGGCGACTAGAGAACAGAGGGGGACCACTAGGCACCAGGGATTATTTACAGTACACTGGGGATGGTGATTGGAGGGTGAGACAGACCACTAGGCACCAGGGAATCTCTCCATTTCATGGGACCGAGCAATCGGTGTGGAGCAAAGCTGGTCACAGGGGTGCAAACCTGCCGCCACTTCCCATGCAAATATGCCCATGATGGGCATGCAAATGGCCACTTAGCACATTGCATGCCCAATAGGCTCACTTGCATGGGGTCATCTGAATATCACACCGGAGCTACCGGTGCTGTTGGGTCTACTGGCACTGTTCCCTGCACTGCCAGGTTCCATGTCAAGCAGCGTTACTCAGCTTAGTGCTGCGCTGACATCCCCTATACTCAGTCAGATAGTGTCGGTGCACTATCCGACTGAATATAGCATCCTCAGGGTTATGGGCAATGGGCAAGTGTAGAGCAAAACTTTGCATTCCACCTTGCCCATTTTTTGAATATCAGACCCCCAGTGTCACCTGAGACCATCCCTCTGATGACTGCAAATGACAGGCTAAACCACAGGTGAAGTCTATGTGCCTGGACATCTGGTTAATATTAGCAATGTAAAATAGCATATTATCATGCTTATACTACTGATACCAATTGCTTCAGAGGTTCAACACAAAGCTTGCAGCACATGTAGAATTTGGGGGATTCAAATGGGAAAATTACTATAGCTGGTTAGCAACTTGTATTGCTTCATTGTATACTAGTATACAGCAATGTTTTGGGAGCAAAAGTTCTTTAAATTTGATGGACTGCATCTGACTAAGGAGGGAGTCAGTGCATTGGGGCAGAAGTTTGATGTCTTTGCAGAATATTTAAACTAGCAAATGATGAGAGGGGTGCAGCACCCGATACATCAAATGGGAAGAACACTCCTCCCCCCTCAGCTAGTGATCAAATAAGAGTTCAGCATGTTTGCAGTTCATTTGCATCACCAGGTAAGGAAAAAGGTCCGGCTCCCCATACGATGCACAGGGGAAATGCCAGACCTCACCCAACAACTAAAACACTGAAATCTGGCCAATGGAAAATCATTTATACAAATGCTCGCAGTTTGGGAAGCAAGATCCCAGACCTGCAGGCAATAATGACAGAGGCTAAACTGGACATAGTAGCAATTAGCAAGACATTGTTTACCAGTAACCACACTTGGGAGACTTCAGTACCTGGCTATGTACTGTTCAGAAGAGATTGAGGTACAAAAAGGGGGGGTGGAGTGGCCGTGTATGTCAATGAAAATATAAAAGCTACAGAAATTCAGAATACACATAAGGAGCCAGAAGAACCGTGGGTCACCCTGGAAACAGGAAATGGGACAACCATACGAACTGGGGTTGTCTACAGGCCCCCAGATCAGGGGGAGGACATAGACACATTACTGTTAGAAGATATACAAAACATGACAGCTAAAGGGGAGGTTCTGATAATAGGAGACTTCAACATGCCAGATACAGATTGGTCAATACCAGCAGGAATATCTGCCAGAACTAGACACATTGTGGATTCCCTGCAGAGGTGGGCCTCAAACAACTGGTACAACAACCCACAAGAGACAGGGCTATCCTAGATCTAGTACTGACTAACAGGGAAAGGATCACAGGTCTCCAGGTAGAAGGTCACCTGGGGGCCAGTGACCATCACATGGCATGGTTCAATTTGGCCACTAGAACTAAATCATCCCATTCAAACGCAAATATATAGGACTTCAGAGGAGCTGACTTTCATAAGATGGCCAACAGCGTTAAGCTAGCCCTGGCAAAAAGAAATACAGGTGAGGGGGTACAGGCAAAGTGGGCAAGCATTAAGGATGCAATACTTGAAGCAACATCCCATTGTGTTAGAGAGAAAAGGAAGTGCAAAAGAAGAAGGAAATCTCTTTGGTTCTCAAAAACAGTAGCAGAAAAGGTCAGAGCCAACAGACTGGCCTTCAGGAAATAAAAGGGAACTCAGCGGGATGAAGATAGGGAGGCATACCAAACTTCCCTAAGGGAAGCAGGGAAGGCAGTAAGGCAGGCAAAGGCCCAAACCGCGGAAACACTACCACAAACAGTAAAAGAAGGTGACAAGACTTTCTATAGATACAGGAAAGGAGAATGTCCAGAGGGGGTATTGCTAAGATCAAAGGAGATAAGGGGGCGGGTGAGGAGGAGGACCATGTAAAAACATCTATCCTAAATAGATACTTCTGTACAGTATTTACTGAAGAGAAGGTAGGTAGGGCAGGGCCCACAGCTCAGCATCATGGACACAGGGGGGAGGGCGGTGTGCACTAGTCCCTTCACAAAAGAAAGGGTCCTACAAGAGCATGATAAGCTCAGGGTGGACAAGGCAATGGGACCTGATGGCATACATCCCAGGGTACTAAAGGAGCTAAGGGTGGAACTAGAAGAGCCATTATCAGAACTGTTTAGTGAGTCTCTGAACACAGGAGAGGTCCCAGAACACTGAAGAAGGGCTCATGTGATCCCGCTCCACAAGAGTGGTAGCAGGAGGAGGTGGGGAACTACAGACCAGTCAGTCTTACCTCAGTAGTGGGCAAGATTATGGAGGCACTCCTTAAGGAAAGGATAGTGCAACACCTGGAATCCATAGGAGCACAGGATCCAAGACAGCATGGGTTTACAAAGGAAGGTTCTGTCAAACTAATCTCATAGATTTCTTTGACTGGGTAACCAGAGTGGTGAACCAAGGGGGAGCAGTTGATGTCGCCTTCCTTGACTTCAGCAAAGCTTTCGATACTGTTCCTCATAGAAGATTGATTAATAAGCTGGGTAGGCTCAGGGTGGATCAGAAGTTGGTCAACTGGGTGGCAAACTGGTTGACGGGCAGAAAACAGAGATTGGTGGTAAACAGTATACAGTCAGAAGAGATGCAAGTTGCAAGTGGGGTACCTCAGGGATCAGTCCTGGAGCCAGTCCTCTTCAATATGTTCATCAGTGATATTGCAGATGGACTGGAGGGTAATGTTTGTCTGTTTGCAGATGACACCAACATCTGCAACAGAGTAGATGATCCAGATGGGGTGGGCAGAATGAGAAGAGATCTGGATAAACTGGCAAAATGGTCAGAAGAGTGGCAGCTGGGGTTTAACGCAAAGAAGTGCAAGATCATGCACATAGGAAGAAACCCTGAAGCCACCTATAGGCTGGGAGGGGAGTTGCTGGCCTTCACAAGGGAAGAAAGAGACTTGGGCATCATCATCACCGATTACCTGAAATCACCCAAGCAAACCACTAAAACAGTAGGTAAGGCTAGAGGGATGTTGGGGTGTATTAGTAGGGATATCACAAGTTGGAAGAGGGAGGTTATAATCCCTCTTTACAAGACACTGGTTAGGGCCCATCTGGAGTACTGTGTGCAGTACTGGAGGCCACACCTTCACAAGGACATTAACCAAATTGAGGCAGTCCAGAGAAAGGCAACCAAAATGGTGGAAGGACTGCATCAGAAAACATATGAGGACAGATTAACAGAGCTCAACATGTATACCCTAGAGCAAAGGAGGGAGAGAGGTGATGTGATCGAAACATTTAAACACCTTAAGGGCATTAACAAGGTGAGAGTCTAACATGTTTCAATATAAGAAAAATAGCAGGACAAGAGGACACAGCATGAGATTAGAGGGAGGCCGATTGGGGGTAATGTGAGGAAGTTATTTTTCACAGAAAGGGTGGTGGATGCATGGAGTGGCCTACATCAGGAAGTGGTGGATATGAATACAGTGCAGGGCTTCAAACAGGCACGGGATAGGCATAAGGGAGCAATACAGATGAGAATGAATAGATAGGCCATTGACAGAACAATGGCCGATGGCACATTTATAAGGTAGAACAAGAAATGGGCAGAATGGATGGGCCTTGCGGTCCTTATCTGCCATCAACTTCTATGTTTCTATGTTTCTATGAAGCTGGTATTTGGGCAAGCAGGGAATTTTTACTTACTGACCCAGATTTAGAACAAGTTCCAATGGAATTCATCCTGGATCTTTTACAATTTGTTTTAGAATGTAATATTTTTGGTTTTAATGAGAAGTTTATCATCAAATGCAGGAGAAGGTGACGGGGCAGCTTTGGTGCCCTCATATGCCAATTTATTCATGGCACAGTGGGAGAAGCATATATTTGGCAACAGGAACCCCCGCCACAATCATATTATTGTCTTGTATTGTTTCATCGACTGTATTATTTATGTCTGGGGTGGGGGCCCAGAAAAAAAACACAGAGTTCATAGACTGGGTTAACACTAATGATCTGAATATCATGTGTACCCATAGAGCTGACAAAACTAGCACTGAATTCTTAGATATAAAATAAAGTGTCAACAGTGAAGGACTAGTAGTGAGCACCCCCTACAGGAAGCCCATTTTGAGTAACAGCTTATTAAGAGCTGACAGCTGTCATCCACACTGTCTTATAGGGGAGCATACCTTTTGGTCAGTTTCCACATTTAAAATGGAACTGTACTGATACTGTGGTATTTCAATATGAGGTTAAAATAGTGAGTGATTCAGGATGAGAGGGTACACTGTCTCAGTGGCAGTGGATGCCTATAAAAAATTATGTCAGATTGCACTCAGAACATTACTAGAAATAGAAAAGGAAAATGAGGGTACATTAAGTGGAGCAAAAGTCTCCTTTGCAACCGACTACAATGTGAGTGCTATGGGCTTTAAGAACATTGTTAAAAATAGATAGTTGCTTCTTGATGCAATTCAGGCTTTGGGTCCAGCAATGGTGAGTACACCTCTTGTATCCTTTAGGACAGGGACTAATCTCTGTGACCATCTTACATTGAGTCACTATAAGGGAGACATTTGCCACTATGCTTTAAGGGGCAGATTGCCTATGTGCCAAGCAACCCTATGACGGGATGCCATGAATTGGGGGGGTCCTTGCACATATGTTCTCCCAATCAGTCATGCAGCTACATGTACAGCTGGTCCCTGGGCATACCTGGGGGAGTACCTACACTCCATGCCATTCACAAAGGCACTGAGTGCTGTCCAAGGACAGCAGGATATGGCAGGGGGGACCCTACCATATATTTTATGCACCACACAATGACATCTACCGACTGTGGTAGGACTGAGCATCCCCTCACCATACTGCCCTAGCCCACTGGGCAGATAATGAGAGCTGGGGGCAGCCATTCAAGCACTCACCTGTACTTTGAAACCTTTCTGGTCCCATGATTTTCCAGAATCCCCTGCTTGCCTGGAGCAGGGGATCCACTTTAGAACCCAAGCTGGGCATCCGATTGGATGCCCAACTGTGCTCTTCAATCTACCCCTGTGCAGCTGTGTGCCAGGGCCATGAGCAGGTGCCTGTGGAGGCACGTGGTTGTGCATAACATGCACCCTGTGCCTGTCCACAAGATTGGGGCTACATGTTTAAGGTATGCGTGAGTCGCATGTACCTGGACTGCAATAGTGCAGACACAGTATGAACAAAAAAACAGCTCATATAAAGTATCAGGGAGACATTTATTTTCAGTGCAGAAGTCTGTTATGCAGACACTAGTGAAAAAGTTGTTAATCTAAAAAGTGGAAAAGAGTATGTACTAAATGAATATCTGCACTGTCTCACTGATTTTACAGTATAGGTTTTTTTTTTTTGATACTCCCTTATTCCCCCTTCTCCTCAGCCCACATTCGGGAGGGAGCCCCAGCCCTGCCCCCCAATGTCTGTGGCTATTCAGGGAGTGGGACATATGAATCCCTCCTTCATCTAGCCAGGAGATCTGTATTTCCTCCATTTTTCTCCCTCAGAGGCAGGGTATGCAATGACGCCAATGATGGTGCCACACACGCTCCCGTACATGTCCCATCGGGTGCCTGCCCCACCTCTGACCACCGTGGACAGCATCAGTGTGCCAGCCCCCAGCCTCTGCTAGGGGCCAGGCAAACATTGACAGCTGATTGCTTCCCTCCCTGGAGAAGGAGCGCTATCCCTGAGATGCTCAATCCTTCTTCTCCTCCCCAGCCGACCCTTGGCAACCTGCTCGTACTGCGAACATGGGCTGCTGGCATGGCAGGAGGTAAGGCAGGATGTCTCAGCCCTCCACACCACCAGGCCAGACCTTTTACAGTATGTGTTGACAGGTGTCAGTAAGGTCTGGTATATGTTGGCCAGACCATGCGCCCCATGAAGTGTTGTATCCAGTAGTGTGTACGTGCCATCATTAACAGGAAAATGGACTATACCCTGGATGCACACTTCAAGGGTGCTCACGAATCCAGCCCAAGAGGGCTCAGGTTTCTTGCGCTGGAGCATGTGCAGCTCCCTTTGAGAGGGGGTGACTGACTTAAAGTATTGCTCCAATGTGAAACAAAATGGATTGTTGAACTGGGCTGAGTAGCCCCTGGTGGATTGAATGATCAACTTGACTTCAAGCCTTCCTCTGATTTTAAATCCCTTGTTCCATCGGCTGCTCAGTTTAGTAAGTTTTGGCTCCTATCCTCTATCATCTTTTTGTAACTAACATGACCTCTTGCTGTCTTGGTTTATTTGTGTGTGTTTTTTTCTGGTTAGTTTTTTGTTATTTGGTTATGTATTCATTCCCCTTGCACCCCCCTATTTTTTATTCTTTTGCTTTTTTCAGTGTGTGTTTCTTTTTTCCTTCATCTTGTTTTTTTCCTCCACTTTGTTGTCTGTTAGTATATTATCTCCATTAATTTGGTAACCTCTTCGCCATTTCTTTCCCTCTCCCCCCTTTTTGTTTGCATCTCATTCTTTTACGTAGTGAGTCCTTTTTCATTTTATTTATTTATTGTTTTGTATTTTTATTTAGGGTCTGTAGCTGATTACCCTGTTCTTCTGGGAGAGCTTCGTTTATTAACTGGTACAATGTCCCATACTGCTTAATTTGCTGTCTCTGGGAGACTTTTGATTTTTGATCTACTGTATGTGTTCTTTAAATGTGTACATCATTAATTTTATCTGCCCCTATATTTCTCTTCATATTTTACCAATACATGGGAGTCAGTGGCTAACTCAAAATATAATTTTCACAGTAATAAAATCTTTTTGCAAGAAGGTTTTGTGGCACCTGATCCCTTGTGTAGTGCTTGGACAATTGAGTAAAATAAATAGAACTTTTTTAAAATAAAATTTTGGTCTATCAGTCCAACATATGTGTGGTTAGAAGATTTTTTTTCAGTACAACAACCTTCTTGACATTTAATATAAAACAAACTTTTAATTTAATATACTTGGGTTGGGCCAGGACTCTCACCATAATGAACTGATGCTACTATTTCTAATCACACTGCACATAGGACTGATACATCTAGCCAATACTCTTATAGTATGGCATGGGTACAAAATATTTTCAATACAGATTTATATCACATCACTTTATGCACAACTGTGTGATATGTTTTTCAGTTAAATACAAGATATTTTGAATTAAAAACGGGATTGCTCATTTATGATTATTTGCACTCCTCTTGCAGTATGCACTTATGTTAATTATTCACAGCTGCTATGTATTACTAATTAATGGTTTGGGGGTATTTAAAGTATAATGTTGTTGGCTAACTTTGCCCTCTGAGGAAGACTCATGTCCTGAGTCGGTATGTAGGGGTGTTAGCCCTTTGTCCATACATGCAACAAATTAGCTTATGTTATTTTTCTGATGCCTGGTGTGTGCACAGTTCTTTTCATTCAAATTGTCTCAGTTATCTAACTGGAGCACCTTTGAGAACTATTGGTATGCACTTCTTTACTCCACACCCTGCAGAATGCCACAGCCCAGTTGATAGCTAGAGCGTCTCACTCTAAGCATATCTCACCAGTGTTGAGGACACTGCACTGACTGCCTGTGAGACAGTATGTCTCCTTCAAGAGAGGTTTGTTAACATACAAAGCCCTACCTGATCTGGGCCCATGCTACCTGAAAAGAGCTCACTTGTCTCTATGCTCATGGTTGCCCTCTCTGCTCATCCAAGGTGGGTCTCCTGATGATACCCAGATTCCACTTAAGGCAGTCTAGGAACCGAGCCTTTGTGGTGGCAGCACCTCTGTCATGGAATTCACTGCCCCACTACTTAAAGGAGGCCATCTTGATTGACATCTTTAAGAGGGAACACTACTACTACTATTCTGTGTAAATAAATGTTAAAAATGGTAATTATTAAATAATTAGTTTTTTTAAAAAGGAACCAACATTGTTTCATGTCACCAATGTAAGTGTACACTACACAACTGAATAAGTTTGTTATGTTAATGGGGGACTCCATAAAAATCCCACTAGAATTAAATCACATTTGCCAGAAAAAAAATTCCAGAAATTGGTGTATTAAACAGGGGATTACTTTATCTAGAAATATGCTGAAATTATACTGTACTGGGCATTGTCAGAATCCCTTAAACATAATTAATATTTATTTTACACTGAATTACTACTTTTTGTTAAATCATACTGGACAACTTGATCCAGTTTTTTTTTTATTAGAAATGTCACCACCTGTACCCCTTCCTTTTGCACTGTAACCTTCTAAAGCTATAAAACCTTCTGTTGTGATAACTGCTTAAAACTCCTTCCCATTGAGTGCCTGCATGGCTGAATTGGTCCCGGCTGCAGATTGAGCCATTGGGGGAGAATAGGTAGCTCTGAGCTGTCAGTAATGGTTTCAAGCTGAGCCTCTAATCGAAGATTACGGCTTTAAACTGGGATTTTCTTCTAAAGCGCCCCTGACTTTGAGTTAATTAATGCAAAGGAGACACTCTAATCACCCTCACTCCCCCGATTAACAGTGACCTAGGCTAAACTTTCAGATGTCAGCTGCTGCTTTCATCGATCAGGCACCTTATTGACTGCACTCCCATTCTTTGCTCAGAAAGTTTCTCTTTCTTGTTTCTAAGGATGTTATGTGTTTAGTTAAAAGGTTAGATTCTAGGGAGAACCAGCGGGGGCTAATGTTTGGAAATCCACCCCCTCACCATCACACATGACACTCACCCTATAAATGGATACAGCTGTGAATGGATGTGTGTGTGTGTGTTTGCATGTTTGTGTCTGTCTATCAATCTGTCTAATTGTGAATAAATAATGGTTTGCAGTGGAATGAAACATTTATCCCCACTAGTAAGAGATAAGACCCATAACTCATAAGTGATTAAAGCATGACTAAGTTATGAAAGTCTTGCTACTAATGTGTGGGGATAAATATGTAATTCCACAGGGGTGCTGACAGGGGGGACAGCCAGGACAACTGTCCTGGGCCCAGGTGGCTCAGGGGTGCCCAAATTTACACATTTGTATGTCTTGGGGATGGGAGGGGGGCCCCAGACCTAAAGGTGTGTCCCGGGCCTGGAAATTTCTATCGACACCCCTGTCCACAGCAGACCACTTTGTATTTTATATATACTACACCATTCTTTGATGTTTTCATTAGTGTTTTACCGTATGAAGGATATCTAGGATAAAACTGCCTTTTTTCCTAGTGAAAAGTCTGTGTAACGTCTCTGTGTGGCCTATTGATCTCAGTGCCCTACTTCTAAATTCTTTTTTTTTTTCCGACTATTTTTATGCTCCTTCAGTCTGAGGCATCTCTCGGAGGTGCCTTCTCAACTCAGTCCTGCTACTCCCCACCAAAACTCCTCCCAATGATCCCCCCCACAGGGACTTCCCAGCCCCCCCGGATCACCCCCCGTGGGAGAGGGCCTGCCACTCCTACCTTGGCAGTGTCTTTCAGGAATTACAGGGTCCATCCCTGCAGGTGGCACCTGGGAATCACTGGAGCGGAAGTCCGGAGTTGGGGATGCTCAATCCCTTCCCTCTCCTCCTGCCCCCGGTGGCCTGGGCTCATTCCCAAACCCGAGTCACCGGCATGGCATGAGGTGTGGTGTCCAGTGCCTCAATCCTCAGCACCACTGGACCAGCTGTACTTCTAAATTCTAAGTGAGAATGACATGTGTTCTAAAAATGCAATTAGACATATCCGGGCATTCGTTGTGGTGATTTTACCACATGCCCAGGGGTGAAATGAAGCATTAGGCCATGGTCAAGTGCCTTCAGCCCCTGGAAGTGTATTAAAATTACCACAGCCACTTCCCCAAAGTGTCTTATTGCACTTATAAAATGAGCTGTAAGAGTATATTAAAAATGTTATTAAATTTCAGGTAGAAAACCTTCTAATGAGAAAATGGACAACGTGCAACTTTTCAGAAATAAAAAAGAACTGACTACTCTTAAAAGTTGGTAACATTTTTCTATCTGCTATTTTTGGCACAACTAGCTCTTTAAAACAGACTGAGTCTGGGGAGGGAGCCATGCTGCTCACGTCAGTCCACAGTTCCTATTAGCGGATGCTCTGAAAATGGCTACAGGCTATGCCTCAAATGACAACAGGGCTATACTCCACACTGGAGCTGATCCACTGACAAAATGCTTTAGTAGTGCAACCACACCATATCAAACAGCCATAGCGAAGCTGAGCATTTTCAACCTAACAACAGTGTTTCACTTGAGAGAAATACTGTATATTCAGACATGTAATCCAAGAGGTGTGAGAGTGAGGAAATGCTTTTGTCACCAGACTGAAATGTTTGGCAAAGACATGCAAGCATGGTAGTCTCACAAAGGACAGCATCAGAGACCAAGCTATTGGCCTAAGTGTAACTCACGCCGGCTAATGCACAGACTGCTGCGAGAACAAAATTTGATTCTTATATACCCATGAATTTACTACAAAAATGTGTAAAAACTGCATTTTTTAACTGTTTTGCTGTTACTTGCAGTTCTTGGGGTTTCAGTCATTTATTTAGTTATTGGTAACCGGGTAAGGTGGGCAGAAACCTAGGACCCTTTTTCAGTCATGATCTGGGAGATAGGAAATATGGTTGAACACTACACTACCAAACAGGTAAGAATTGTAAGATCGAAGGAAGAAGCAGTAGAATTACAGAACGACTTAGATAAAATCTCTGAGTAGACTGATGATTGGCTATGACATTTAATATTGACAAGTGCAAGGTTATGCACTTACTGCAGATGTGAAGAACCATGAATCTGGTTACTAGTTACATGGTAATAACCTTGCTATTACAACTAAAGAGTAGAAACTCGGAATGTAAAGGGTCGTTTACATGAGCTTCTGTGCACCATTCTGAGCAGTACAAAGCAATTGCACTGTCGCCTCTTAACTTGTGTAAACGCAACCCGCAATGCACTGGATGCATCTGTTACGTCTCACAGTAATTCCTTCTTTTCTTGGAAATGTGTAGTAGTGTGGCTGTTTCATGCCACTGTGTAAACAGCCTGCACCACTCACAGTGATGCTGATGTTCGTCCCCCTTCCCTCCAAGGCTGAGAATGAAAGTACAGCAAAAACGGAGGAAGTGCTACTGCCATGGTGCAGACCGCTGCCATGTAAACACACAGAGGCTGCAGTGCGAGTGGAGGTGTGGATGACAGTTCCATGTCAAAACAATGCAAATTACACAGTGATTACAATTTAAGCGAAAATTGCATACGATACCGACGAATGCCAGTAACAGCTATACTGTTAACGGCTCACTATCCCTGTGAGCGATTACATAGAATATTAGACATTGATATGTATATTGTACGCTACTCCACAGAGATACTCCAGACGGGGTCGGGAGCTATATTCACCCACAACCTGGACCATTCGCTCTGAGGTCCTGATACCATTTACGGCCCGGACCCATCTGCCACACCTGAGATGACCTGCTCCATTCTGACAATGGACATTCTCTTCTCCTCACAAATACAGTCCAGGAACTGCCAGATGTCAGGATGACAGGACCCCAGGTGGGTATTAAACCTGCGATGCCATTCCTCTACAGCATTATTCATACGAGCATGGCCTAGAATGACAGAATCATAACAGTTCCACATGACTATGTCATACATGGGTCGCCTGCTCCTGGACCTGCTGATCAATCTCCCAATCCACATCTCCTCAAAATAGTCAACCAATTGATTCGATGTCTCCTCATGCTCCTCATAAAATGAACATGCACGCACCTCTTCAAATGAATCTGTCACATCGGCAACAGGCACAAATGCTAATGCGAGTAGCAATCTAATATTTAGAGCATACTCAGCATCCTCACCATAACGAGCAGCCACCTCAGGACACTGCTGGACATGGCGCCAAACACATTGTGAAAAATGAAAATAAGTAAGCAATAATACCTGACAGGGTGGGCATTATTGGGAAATACCAGACCGCCCAGGGGCATAATGAGGCCCGACACCGCAGGCGGAGGGCCTTATAGCCCCTGGAAGGTCCGATATTTCCCAATAATGCCCACCCTGGAGGGTATTATTGTGCTTAGAAAATGGCATTGTTAGTAAATTTTAATCAAGTGGTAAAAGAAGAGAGGAAATGATTATAAAAAATGAACAGAATTAGCAGAAACAAAAGTATGGAAAAAGTAGTCCATGTTTTTTTAAGGCTGTTCCAGCTCCTGTTGCCCCCCCCTCCCACGCCCGCTAGACAGCAGACACAGATGCATCGGAACAACAACATTTTTGTGTACTTAAAATCTCCGTAGCAGTCTCTGGGCATCATTTTTAAAATACCTGCCCTTTCTGCAAGAGTTTTTTTTGTTTGTGGCTAGAAACTGCGTCTGGTAAGTGCGCGATCCCGGGAGAAGGTGGCTAGAAGTGTGTCTGGCACGAGTGACATCCCCAAGGTAAATTATTTTTAATCTGGAGTTAACTGTGCGGGCATTGTGCCAAACTGTGCGGGCATTGTGCTGTGAGGGAGTTTCTACATCTGTGAAGGCACACTAGAAGTGTAAGAATTCTGCTTCTCACTGAGAAGCTGCTCGGAGTAACGGCTTTCTGTTTTGTATTGAGCGTGGCATTATGAGAATGCGGTCAGGGGAATGCGGCTGTAAGAGAAAAAGTATTTTGACCCTCTTCCTTATGTACAATAACTGCAGTGTGTGCTTTTTTATTTTTGTTAAGGTTTTTAGTTACAGAAGCGAATACTGAAGTGGGGGGGGGGGGGAGACCAGTAGCTCTCACTAAGCGAGAGAAAAACATGGCGGGGATTTCAAACCGAAACAAGTGATTTCAGCCAATGATAAACCAGGTTGGACACCTCTGTACAAGGTTATGTGGTGAGGTGGCATATGGGCTGGTACTTATTTTTAGCTGGGAATCTATTAAGAAATAAATGCCCAGCTTGGAGGCAGTGTCAGCCAATCAGGACTGAGAATTCTTTCTTGCCATTTTCTAACACCCCTTAACAGCAGCAGTCAGGAAAACAGTTGAAACAGCCCAAATAGCAGCATGCTTGAAATCTATCATGACAGATACAGGGCCCATTTCAGAACAGCAGCCCTTCACATGAGACAGGACCTGCTCATAGGTACCTGAGCGACAGCAGGTCATGAATACAAAGACTGCAGGTATTACACAGCCCCCCCCCTTCGTGTATTGTATACAGTCGGCTAAACATCAGTGGACATGCACGAAAAGTGCCGTCCATGAACCACTCGCCGTTGTTCGATAGAAAACTCAGGGCTGTATCAGAAGCGAACAACAAGATCCTTGCAGTCCCGACACCATTGTCCCACAACAGAAACCTCTCCCCTTGTGTCGTTCTTGTATATGCATGGGGCAAAACAAGCGCACCTGCTGTTCTAGGTGAGATGGGATACATCCCTTCGGACTGGTGGATATGCTGTACAGTCCGACGCAGCAGACGAACATCAGGCAGCATCCCAGCTACCACCTCTAAAACACCGGAGGTACTTTCCACAACAACTTGAGCCATAGTCCTGGTAGATGTCCTGGCCCTCTCTCTCAACTCCGTGAGCACATGCCACACTCCCACATCAGCAGTGTCTGGAGCATGATTATGGGATCTTCCCTTGTACACAACGGCATCAGCCACAGTGTGGAGCCGTGTGGGACACTGGTAACTGTGATACTCACCGCATCTCCAATACACCTTCTGCCGCACCTCCTTATCTCTGCAAAATACAAAGCCCCCATATACCAGTAGGGGCATTCCCCTCTGGCTCTGAAGAAACTCCACAGACATCATTAACACTACCTCTGAAGTGGCCATCACTAAGCCACACATATAAGCATGCAGCCACACCCATCGTGTACCTGTCATATGGGGGGGCTCTGCCCCCCTGCACCCCCATGGGGGGCTGTGCCCCCCAAACCCCCCCATCTCTAGGACTACCACACCATGTCACACCTGGATCATGGGGGTAGGCTATCGCCATCGGAGGTGAGTAGTGTTCTTTTCTCCTGTTTACATTGCTGAATATTTGCCCAATTTGCACCATCACCTGTATGGCAGCTGTGCTATAATTGATGTGTTGCTCCATTTACGTCTTGCCCAAAACAGGCTGTCACCCATTGTGTATTGATGCTATAATAGTCGCTCAATTGACTTAGCTGTAATTGCATAGCTGTTTTGATGTGATACCACAGAGGACCAGTGCAGACTGAAGCACAATGATCAGGTCAGTTTAAATGTACCTTATATTACTAGGGACCTGACACTTGGAAGACAATTTACAGAGGCAATGTCAAGAGCAAATAGACTAATTAATTTAATAATATGTTGTGAAACCTTTACAAGAAAACTAGAAATCTGATTGGCTGAAATACTAAAAAGCCATGTAATTATTGGCCAGCAATTACACTCTTATACTAGTTTTCTCTTAGCCAACCTCATCACAGGTACCCCCTTAAAGAATCATTACACCTACCTGTAAACTATACTGGAAGCAGCATGCCATGGCCATGACAAGGAAGCCCAAACTTCTTCCTCCTACTGTCTGAATTGCTGATTATTGGAGCAGTGTACTACAACAAAACACCTCCCTCCTCCCTCCTACAGTACTCACTTGGAATCATTAACATCTGAACTTATACTGAAGTGATGAATAAAATAACAAGATTTGGTTGGTGCTAACAAGGCTGGTCTTACTTTTTCTACGTTGTTATCTTTGTTTTTATTTGTAGCAGGTCTTACTGTCTCACCAGTCTCGCTATTATAATTGTAGTTAAATGGGGACCACATCCAACACCAGTTTTACAGTTTTTTTATGGCTGTGGGTGGCGCCTACAGTCGTTTTGCAATCCTTACCTCTAAAATGGCTGACCATGGCACACTTTCATTGGACTTTTGGAAGTATCCTCCTGAAAGTCTAACAGAACTTGGAACAATCTGCCACGGTCAGTCGCTCACTATAGAGCAACAGCCACACTATTTTGCCTGCTACTGCCGTATTACGGGACGAGAACTGCACATGCGTGCCTTGCGTGCATGCATAGTTCAACCGACATCTCCATCTTGGGAATGGCAGTATGCCATTCAAAGGAACTGCGCACGCGTGAGTGCTGCATATGAGCAGTTCTGTTGCCACCGCCATCTTAGAGATGGCACTCAGCAGCGCTCCTTCTCGGGAGCTTTTCAAGCTTGCCACAGCATGCATTGGCTCTGGCTAGAGCTTGTAGTATACAGTGCCCACAGGCAGGACTTTGACGCAGAAGCATGGCTTTGCAGTAATGCTCCCTACTCTGTACACAGTGGTTCAAGTTCACCCAGTACCAGGCAAATAGTTTCGTCCCCCTAGCACCAAACTCACTTATTGCCCCCCTCCTTATCACCATTCGGTTATCCTCTGATGATCTGGGTTGGACACTGGACCCATCAGGTAGTATTTGGGGGGGGGGGAGAGGACCAGATATATTTTATTCCCTGATGGACTGGGTTGGGCACTGGACCTGTCAGGTAGTTTGGGGGAGAGGGCCAGATGTTTTTTATTCCCTGAGGGGTCAGGTTGGGCACCAAACCCATCGAGTAGTTTGGGGGAGGGAGACAGATTTTGTTTATTCCTGGACAGGCCGGGAGGCTTGGGATTTGTCAGGTTGTTGGGGGGGGGGGAAGATATTTTTTTTTAATTTCATGATGATCTGGGTGTGGATCTGGACTCATCAGGAAGTTGGATGGCGAAAGAAGGACTTCTTTTTTATTCTTTAAGAGTTTGTGTTTGCACTGGAAACGTTAGGTAGTTTGGGGATGGAGGCCAGATTTTTGTATTTCCTGATGAGCTGGGTTGGGCACTGGACCAGTCGAGCAGCTTGTGGGAAGGGGACAGATTTTTTTTTATTCACTGATGGGTCTGCACCAGACCATTCTCTGTGCAGCAGGCCAGTTTGGAGCACGTATGGCAGTGTGATCTCTATGTGCATATTGAGAAGAGTGCAGAGCTGAGTTTGAGCACAGAGAGAATGAAAGAGCAAAAGAGGGAGAGTCAGGCAGTGGAGCTGGGATCACTGGCACTTGGAGTTACAGCCTCAGAAGTGTGCGCCATGAGTCCCCCTCAGTCCAGTCTCCCACACTAGTGTAGGCGGAGGTGCCTGAACAGGCTGGTAACAGCAACAGTATGGCAGCAGCCCCACACCTCCCATGCAGTGTTGGAGACCCTCACTGTGACCTGAGTGGATGAGCATGGGGAGAGCAATGTTTTACTACTTCACCTATTCCACCTACTGCTCGCTGCTTTGCTGCTACTCCTCCTTATCTCCATGTGGCTTAATGCATGGGCCAAGTTGGGCATAGGACCCATCAGGTAGATGGAGGAAGGAGGACAGATATTTCTGTTTCATGATGGGTCAGGTTTGGCATTGAACTGGTAAGATAATTGTGGTGGAAGGTGGACAGATGTTTTTTAATTCCCTGACAGGCGGGGTGGGCACTGGACCGGTCAGGCTGTTAGGGGAGGAGGGTCCAATTTCTTTTTTATTCCCCTAGAGGTCACGTTGAACTCGATACCTGTCATGTTGTTGGGGGAGGGGGATTTGTTTTTTGTTCCCTGACAGGTCAAGTTGGGCACCAGACCTTTCAGGTTGTTGGGGAAGGGGGACAGTCATTTTATTCCTTGATGGGCCTGGTTGTGCACTGGACCTGTCAGGCTGTTTTTTTTGGAGGGGCTGTTTTTTTAATTTTTGATGGGTTGCATTGGATCTGTCAGGTTGTTGGGGGGAGGGGACATATTTTTTATTCCCCGACAGGCTGGGTAGGATACTGGACCCATCAGGTAGTTTGGGAGAGGGGGACTTTTTTTTTTGATTGGCTGGGTTGGGTATCAGTCCAGTCAGGTAAATGTGTGTGGAGGGGTTCAATCCTTGCTGGGCTGGGCTGCGCTGGGAATCAGACTCATAAGATAGCTGGGGGAGGGGGCCAGATTTTTTTTGTTATTCCCTGAAAAGGGAGGATGGCCAATCAATGTTTCCCACGCTCACCTTTTTTTCCAAAGACTTTTCCTCTGACGGGCACTGTCAGCCATAGGTGGCTGCCCAGGGACAGATGCTCTACTGTTCTGCATGCGGTGTTGGAACATGCATGGCAGTGTGAACCATGTGAGATTTGATATCAAAAGAAGGAAAGGCAGTGAGCCCTCCCAGTGGCATGGAGGGCTAAGACACTATGCACCTTACCTCCTGTCACGCCGGCAATTTGGGTTCAGGAACAGACTTGGGTCACTCAGGGGCCTGGCCAGGAGAGGGAGGACTGAGAGTCTGTCAGACTACTCTCCTTCTTCAGGGAGGGAGGTTTGTGTGGTGAGCTGTTTGACTGCCACCTAGCTGTGGCTGGGTGACAGCACATGCAACGCCACCAGGAGAGGGAAAGGACCACAGGTTCAGGATGCTGGGAGAGGGCATCTCCACTGAGGTAGAGCTCAGACATCACACCCATTGCATGTCCGTGAGCCTGGGGTGAAAACTGGTGGAAAAAAAACCTTGCTGCAGGATGAAGACTGACCCCTCACAGGCCCTGCACTGGTGACTGGGTACCCCCTCCCCAGTCCTGTGGCAGAGGACGGCGGTAGGAAAGTAAGTCCTGTGGAAGCTGGGTAACAGGGCTGGGGAAGGGATCAGTCAAAAGGGGGCAGCTGGGTTGAATAGGTGATAAAATGTATATAAAAAAAGAAGGAAAGACGCAAGACAGTGAGAGTTGAGCAGCAGAGCCAGGATCATGTGCACTTGAGATTACAGCCTTGAAAGTACTTGCTCTCAGTCCCTCTCAGTCTGGTCTCACACACTAGTGGGCTGCAGGTGGGAAGTGGTGGAAAGGTCCAAAATCAGTAACTCTCTAATGGGTCATGCACTGGATCCATCAGGTTGTAGGGGAAGGGGGAGATATTTTCTTTTTATTCCATGATGGATTGGGCTGGTCCATAGATTTGTAATTGGAGGGAGGAGGGGGAACAGATTTTTTTTTTCATGTCCTGAGAGGCCAGGTTGGACACTGGATCCATCAGATAGTTGGGGGAGAGGGCTAGAAATTTTTTTTATTCCCAGGGAGGGAAGGATGGTAAATCGATGATAGCCACACCCACCATTTTTCCAAAAGACTTCACTTGTAAGAGGTGCTGTCAGCCAGTGGTGGTGGCCCAGGAGCAGGTGCTACACTACTCAGTATGCTGGGTAGGAACATGCCTGGCAATGTGAGCACTGCTTGTGTATGAGGGAGAATACAGAGCTGAGACCAAGTGCTGAGAGGAGGAAAGGCAATGGGAGAGCTGCGTGGAAGAATCAGGATAATAGTCAGTTAGGATTGCAAACTTGGACATACATGCTGTCGGTCCTCCTTGGTCCAGTCTCCCACGCTAGTGAACTAAAGGCTGCAGTGACAGAGAGGCTCAAACTCCCTGATGCCAGTAGTAGCATGTCAGGAAAGGGGGACATTTTTTTTTTTATTCCCTGACAGGATGGGTTGGGTACCAGACTCATCGAGTAGTTTGGGTGAAGGGGCCAGATTTATTTTATTCCTTCATGTGCACTGGATCTGTCAGGTCACTGAGGCAGGGCGACTTTTTTTGTTCCCAGATAGTTGGACGTGGTGTACAAGTTTTTTTATTGCTTGTTCAGCCAGGTTGGGCTCCGGACCCATCAGGTAGTTTGTTGGACAGGGCCAGATTTACATTTATTCCCTGTCTGGTTGTGCACTGGGTCTGTTAGGCAGCTAAGGGAGAGCAAAATATTTTTCTTTTATTCCCTGCCTGGCCAAGTTGGGCCCTGGGCTCATCAGGAAGTTGGGAGAAGGAGGGGACAGTTTTTTAATTCCCTGATGGGGCAGGTTGTGTACTGGACCCTTCAGATAGTTATGGGAGGTGTACAATATTTTTAGTAAAAATCTAGTAGCACCAAAACTCTCAGTTAGTATATATGTGATTTCATTTTTTTTTCAGTAAAAAAATAATGGTTACAGTAGCTTTCCATTAATGAGGCTGTACATACTGAGATATTATGAGTACTTCCCCTCTGAGCTCATTCATTGCCATTCTTGTCAAAAAAATGTCTGTTGCCATATTGGTCTTTGTACAACAAGATGCACAAAATAGATGATATGGTACCTTTTACCTTTTTGGACCAACAGAGATTTCAGAAAATCCTTAAGCTTTCGAACCTATAAAGGGAAATGCCTTGAAATTGTCATTCTTGTCATCACAGTGGGGGTGGGGACTAGGCTAAACAACCTGAGTGAAATATCTTCAACTGTATGTTGATCATAAAACTGAGAACTCAATAGTAACATGAACACAGCCAGACTTTATTCTCTGACCTTGACTCCACAGTACATCAGCAACATTACCCTCCAACTCCTTCCTCCTGCAACACTTACCATCTCTTTTAATTGACACCAGGCAGAGCTGGACTACCTATTTCAGGCCTGCAAAATATCTATTGCATGCATTTAAAGACACGGCGCATATTTAAACATAACATGCAATTCACTGTATGAGATTCATCATACATTACACCTCTCCTTAAGATGCTTAACTAGTAATACACAATAATGCAAGGACTCCTCGGTGAAGCCACACTTGGAGTACTGTGTACAGTTCTGGTACCCTTACTTAAAGAAGGACATTATGCTCCTGGAGAAGGTCCAGAGGAGGGCATCTAAGATGATCCGTGAAATGGGTTATAAGCCCAATGCAGAGAGACTTAGGGAGCTAAACATGTGCTTCTTGGAAGACAGAAGGGACAGAGGGGACATGATTGAGACCTTAAGGTACTCGAATGGTATTAATAGAATAAACACAGAGGGGGTGTTCAGACTGAAGGGGGAAAGGACCTCGAGGGGTCACAGCCTGAAACTAGTTGGTAGGAAGTATAGAAAAGACCTGAGAAAGCATTACTTGATGGAAGGGGTGGTGATTCCTTGGAATGCGCTTCCTGAGGAGTTGGTATGAAGGGAATCAGTGGGAGGCTTTAAGAAGGGATGGAATAGATGCATGGGCAGGGTACAGGTAGGGAGGATAGAGTCCATGGGAACTCTGAATGGAAATCAGGGAAGAGATGGCAGGGAGAGGGGAAGGGGGGCAGCAGCCATTATCAAGCTGTGAGCTGCATCTCGAGCAGACTCGATTGACCTCATGGCCCAATCTGCTGGCATTTTTGTATGTTCGTATGAATACACACTGAACAGTTATTAGGAACGTAAGCATTGTACACTTGTCAGCCTATAACAAAATCATTCAAAATTTTGGGTTTTAGTAAACCACCTGCTTGAGAGTAAATAATTTTTTTACTTGGATCTATCAGTAGAAGGTTATGCATCCAAGCTTTCGAAGATTCAGTTGGTCAAATTGACCCAGATAGTTCTCAGACTTGTCAGCACAGTTTCATCAGTCTTTTGCTGGCTGTCCATGCATTCTGACACATCAGCATTGGAATGAAAGGTATTACCTGGAGACTCAGGTTAGCACAGGTGAGCTCTATTTGACCTCATTTTTTTGGCTTGTCAGGACCAACTAGATAAACCTTACGATGATGACATCTATTTCATCTGAATGCCTGTCCCTGATCTGTTTCAATGATGTAGGACTGTGGTGTTGATCCCGGAGACAAAACCTTCACAGCATCCCATCTTATATTAGAAATCCTGTAGTGAGCTAGCATTCTAGCTGGTAATGAAGGCAGTGGTTGGGCACTACGATTGAAGCAGTGTTCCTGCTGTGCTTGTTGTTTGCTTCTGTTGCTTCAAAAATTTGATGCAGGAATGTCTTGTAGTTCAAGCTTGCCACTGGTCACTGGTATAGCAGACCTAAACTTTTGATGCATAAGAAGTTGTGTAGATGAGGCAAGGTTGTCCAATGGTGTTACAATTGTTCAGCAGTCCAATGTAGTGGTCTTGACTGTCACAAACGTACTCAGCAGGTCAAGCCCTCTGCTCCCACAGTGCCAACCTCTGAGCACAGTATTGTGAACAGGTAACAGACAGGGTAACCCTCCTATCTGCTTGTGGGTCTGAATCACCTTTGGTCTCAAGTTCTGGGTGGTATCAAACTGTAAACCTTATGCTAGCATACCCAAATGTACAGGCTCAGATAAAATTCTCTTTGGGAGATGTAATATATCTTTCGCCTAAGAGCACCTAACCAGGTATCCAAAATGAACCATTAAAACTCTATAAAAGACCTTAGGCATATTCTTACCTTTTCCCAGTTTAGTAACACCATCAAACTTTGAACAGTTTTTGTCAGTCTTAACCCTCTATATGTCACATGCAAAAAGAACTTCAAAGACACACCCAGGCAGTCTTTCAAAATAAAATATTTACTAAAATGGATAAAAACATGTAAAATGTAAACACAGAACACTATATCAAAGAGCATACAATCACTTAAAAGAAAACAAGGAAAAGTACTAACAAAAACTCTTACCACAATACAATTAGACTTTTTCTATCTAATGTATTACCTCTGTAGTGCTTATAGTTAGATCATGTTTCTTAAGAGCCCAAAAAGATATGTCACACTAAGATCAGACACAAGTCCTAGTTGAACTGTGTATCTCTCACACACTCCTTCTATGATGTCATCTAGCTCCTCCTTTTAGAATATAAAAAATATAGAAACAATGATCTTCCTGTCAGGAGATATTTTAAATACTGTGACTTCAGCAAAAACTAATTTCCCAAATTATGACAGTCTTTAATCAAGCCTTTCCTTTGATCTTGTGTGGTCTCCTGTTCCCAAGGCAGCAAAGGTTTTTTTACAACTTTAGCACCATGGTGGTATAACATGTTTTTCCTCTAAGATGTCATAAAAGTTTACAAGCCGCATATCCTGGCAACTGGGTCAGTTCAAATTAAGACAGAAAAACAGAAGACCCTTAATTAAGTTTCTCTAGTCTATTAATTACCTCCTGATTTCAGGTCACTTGGCACTTCACTGACCTAGGGAGGGGGGCACCCATAGCACAGGATGTCTCATGTGAGACACTCACATACCATATTCTATATTACAAATATCATAGAACAATCATAACCAGCTGGCCAAGCGTCACAATCCTCCTCACCTAGACTGAATTTTGGGGCTCTATCCCCAGCATGGGATGAGCTTCCCAAATCAGTTCACTCCTCATACAGACGTGATAAGCCATCTGTGTTATGACTGGTTGCTCTAGCCCTATGTAAGATTGTCATGTCATACCCTTGCAAGGAAAGACTCCATCTTAATAGTCTACCATCAGTTTTTTCCATTTGTGTCAGCCAAACCAGGGGGTTGTGGTCAGTTTGTACCTGAAAATGTTGCCCATATGGCTCCAACTTCTTTAGGGCCTACACTATGGCAAGACACTCTTTTTCCACAGTAGAGTAAGCCTGCTCCCTGGGAAGTAACTTTTTACTCAGGTACACTACAGGGTGGTCTTTCCCTTGGTTGGATGTCTGACCCAGTACTGTCCCAATACCCATGACTGAGGCATCAGTCTGAACTATAAAAAGTCTGTTATAGTCAAGATTTGTCAATACAGGAGCACTGCACAGTGCCTCCTTCAGTCTGTTAAAGGCTTTTTCACAGGCTGGTTCCCAGGTAATTTTCTTAGGCATCCTTTTCTATACCAGGTCAGATAGGGGAGCAGCCAGGGCTCTGTAATCGGGTACAAATTTCTTATAATAACCTGCTGTCCCTAGAAAACTCCTGACCTGCTTCTGTATTTCTGGTGTGGGCCATGCCTTGATCACCTCTGTTTTTACTTGGTTAGGATGGAGCTGTCCCCGGCATACAACATGCCCGAGGTATGCCACTTCAGCCATGGCCACCTTGCACTTCTCAGCTTTGATAGTGAGCCTGGCCCTCTGAATCCTTCCCAGCACTTCCCTAAGGTGGGACAGGTGTTCTTCCCAGTTGGCACTAAAGATGGCAATGTCATCCAGGTACGTCATAGCGTACTCCTCAGCACCATTCAACACCTGGTTCACCAACCTTTGGAAAGTGGCCAAGGTGTTCTTCATTCCGAAAGGCATTACTTTAAATTCAAATAAACCTATCGGAGTGATGAAGGCCGACCCCTTCCTAGCTCTGTCAGTTAACTCTACCTGTCAATACCCCTTTGTCAGGTCAATAGTCATAAGGTATGTCGCCCCTCCCAACTTATCCAGGAGTTCATCCGTCCGGGGCATCGGGTGGGTGTCTGACTTTGTGACTGCATTCAGTCATTGATAGTCCACACAGAAATGAGTAGAGCCATCTGGCTTGGGCACAGGGATTATGGGTGAGGCCCAGAGGCTGTGGGATCTCTGGATTACCCTCCATAATATCTATGAATCCTTCCAATCTGGTTTTCATAAAAGACACAGCACCGAGACTGCGCTGGTTCAGGTGCTTAATGATCTTCTAAGGGCGAGGGATCAGAAGAGATGTTCTATTCTAGTTTTTGTTGATCTCTCATCAGCTTTTGACACTGTGGATCACCTGGTGTTGTTAGCATGCCTGAGGCAAATATGTGGAATGTCAGGACCTGTTTTAAAATGGTTCACTTCATTCCTTACCCGGAGATCACAGAGAGTTGTGTCGGGGGTTCATTCCTCCGCCCCAACTTCTTTGTTGTGTGGGGTGCCTCAGGGTTCAGTGCTGTCACCCATGTTATTTGCAGTGTATATGCTGCCCCTCGGAGACATTATAAGACGGTATGGGCTGAGGTTTCACTGCTATGCAGATGACACCCAGCTATACCTGTCTTTTGCACCTGACCAGGATGGAGCTCTCTCGGTGTTTAAAAATTGTCTGGAAGAAATCCGAGGGTGGATGGATTCTAGTTGGTTGAAGTTGAACTCAGAGAAGACAGAGGTATTGGTGGTGGACCCTGGTGGTCAGATATTGAGGCCGAATGATGGCTCGCCCTCTGGAATTTTTCTTGATGGCGTGTCACTTCCGACCTCTGAACGGGTGCGCAACCTGGGGATTGTCCTAGATGACAGGCTGACCTTCCAATCTCAAGTGTCAGCCGTTGTCAGGACTTCCTTTTATCATCTCAGGAATATTGCCAGGGTGCGTCACCTTGTTCTGTCTGACTCTTTGCCAACGTTGGTCCACGCCTTTGTGTCCTCGTGGCTGGACTACTGCAACGCCCTTTACTTTGGGCTTTCTGGGGTTGAAATCCATCGCCTTCAGCTGGTGCAGAACGCTGCAGCCAGGGCTTTGACTGGGATCAGGAGATCCAGTCATATTACCGCGGTACTGCGTGAACTGCACTGGCTTCCCATACGGTGGCAGATCACCTTTAAAGTCATTTTATTGACTTTTAAAGCCCTTCATGAGCAGGGTCTGAGCTATCTGAAAGAACTTCTGGTGCCTTACTGCCCCAGCCGATTGCTACGCTTGGCTGACGAGGGGTTGTTAGAGATTCCAAGAGTGAGTTTAAAATCTTCTGGTAGCAGAGCTTTCCCTTATGCAGCTCCCACTCTTTGGAATTCTCTACCTCGCCAGTTAAGGGAGTGCACCTCCCTGGAGATATTTAAGAAAAATTTGAAAACCTACCTGTGACGGAGGGCCTTCTTGGATGATTAACTGATATTTGAGTATTAATATTATTTTTTGGATTGTATGGATGATTTTATTGTTGGTTTTTAATATGTGATGTTGCTATGTATTTATTGTATTTATATGTTTTATGTGATATTTTATATTGTGCATTTTGACATGTAAAGCACCTTGATATTTTGAAAGACGCTTTAAAAATAAAGTTATTATTATTATTATTATTATTATCCCTAAATCCAGCATTTCCTCAACCTCTTTCCTAATGTCCTTTTGGACAGGCTCTGACACCCGATATGCTGTCTGCTGTATGGGCGTCTGTGTCCCTGTCTCTAGATTGTGCGTCACTAAGGGGGTTAGTCCAGACTTGGCACTAAACAGTGGGGCAAGTCCGCTAAAACCTCCCTTACTTCCTGGATCTGGTCTGGGGCCAGCTGGGGTGACAGTTTAGTTGCCTCCACAGAGGACTTCCGCTTGCTTTCTTCCAGCAAGTCCAGAAGGGAGTCTCCTTTGTCCGTCCCCTTCCCAGGACTACATACTGCAAACACCATGTCAACCCTATTAGCATATGGCTTCATCATGTTGACATTGCATATTTAAGCAATAATGCACAACAGGGTGTGGGTTCTTGGGGGTTTACCCGCATGGCAGCCAGGTGGTGTCGGCTTGCTGGTGCTTAACACACACAAGAGGGTAAATCTAATATTCACTCCCTGGAGTGCCTTATTGCGATTATACAATGGACCCATGTGTAAAATAAATGTAAAAATGTGTTTAATTATGTTTTTTACAATTGCAGTTCCTCAGCCGTGGGTAATGCAGGATTTACCCACAGTCATGTGACATGTTTTGACCAATGGGGTTACAGGATTTTCACACACCATTGTATAATCTTTCTGTCTGTCTTCTGTCAGGTAACTCTATGAAATAGTTCACGTCATTTACCTTCCTGACTACTTTTGTATGGTCCTGCCCACTCAGCCTGCAGCTTGTCTTTTTGGACCGGGATAAGGACCATAACTTCCTGACCCACCGTGTATGAGCGTGCTCTGGCTCTGCGGTCATACCACACTTTTGGTTTCTGTTGGGCAGCTGCCAGGTTGCTCTGGGCTGTCCCCATAAGTTCCTTCAGCCTTTCCCTAAACTTAAGGACATAATCCACTATGGGAGTTCCCTGGGTGGTGTGCTTGCCTTCCCAGTCCTCCCAGATCAAGTCTAGGGGCCCATGTACCCGGCGTCCATATAAGAGTTTGAAGGGGGAAAATCCTGTTGACTTTTGGAGCACCTCCCTGTATGCAAACAACAGGTGGGGAAGGTATTTCTCCCAGTCCCTCCCATGCTGTTTAGCAAATGCTTGGAGCATTGACTTCAGGGTACCATTACATCTTTCCACAACCTCATTGGCTTGTGGGTGATAAGGTGTCATGCACCTCTGGACCACCCTACACTTCTCTCACAAACTTTTCATCAGATCCAACATGAAGGAACCCCCTCGATCAGTGATAACCTCCTGCAGAAGCCCAACACTGAAGAAAATCCCAAGTAAGGCACCTGGCACTTTGTCTGTCCTCAGTGAGGATAGGCAACTGCCTCTGGGTACCGGCTGGCATAATCCACCACAGTTAGGATGAACCTCTTCCTGGAGGAGCTGAGGGTATTTAAAGGCCCCACAATATCCATTCCCACCTTCTGGAATGGCTCCTCCACTATGGGCAATGGAATTAGGGTGGCTTGGGTTTTCTTACCTGCCTTCCCTATTTCTTGGCGCCAGTGACAAGACCTGCAATACTCTTTCATCTGCTGGGTAAAGTTGGGCCAGTAGAAATTCTGGGCCAACCACTGCATAGTGCGTGTGATTCCCAGATGACTAGACAAGGGAATATCATGTGCAGTCTTGAACAACTGCTCACGATACCCGTGGGGAATGACAAGCTGCCTGCCTATCACCCCTCCCTCTGTCTTCACAGCCTGAGTATACATCAGTCCATTTTCTCAATAAACTTTATGTTTACTGTCACCTCCCTGTGCTCCATCAGAGTTTGCCCAAGCCCTCAGCTTCTCTAGAATAGAGTCACTTTTCTGAGCAGCTGCAAACTCCTTACACATTCCCAAGGCATGGAACAGGTCCCCTTCAGTCTCTAAACTAGGGTCCCTAGTACTAGCATCAGGGCACTCAGGATCACTGTCATCCCTAACCCTCTTACAATGGATCACCCCTCCTTCTTCGGAGTAACCCTCCATAGCTGTGTAGTTAACTGCTACTGGGGAAATTTCTACCCCCTTTTCATTAGCCTCCATATCAGGAGACACAGGCTAGGAAATCAGCCTCCCAGTGATTTCCAAACTGACTTCGGTGGGGTCCAGGGAACTACAATTTCCCCTTCCTGCTTGGCTACATGTAACTGCACATACCATCCCCTGTTTGAGATTGTTGCCAAGGATGACGTCAACTGCTAAAGTTTTGGCTACAGCCACCTGTTGTACAGTTCCCACTGTTTCACCCCAGTCTAGGAGAACACTAGAGAGGGGCAATGTTTTCTCCTCACCAGTAAAGTCTTGTACAGTTACAAATTCATTGAGTATAAGCTAACCAGGCTCTACCAGATCCCCCTTTATGAATGTCTGGGATGCCCCAGTGTCCCTTAACCCTTGTGTCTGCACACCAGTCACCATGACTGGGTGCATGTGTTCCCAGTGGCGGAGCCAGGTTTGGGGGTGTTTAGGAGCCGGAGGGGGAATTAAGTCAATCATGGGCTCCACAATGGGCACTAAACAGTGAATAAAGGTGGTGGTGGAGCACCACTACTCACACTGGGGCAGCCAGGAGGGGCGACCGCCCCCCAAGCCCCCCCAGCTCCGCCACTGTGTGTTCCCTCATGTTCACAGGCATGCCTCCAGAGACACACAAACATCCCACTTCTTTCCTAGCCCCATTCTGAGTATTTTTTGGGACACTGTCTGGCAACATGCCCAATTTCTTTACAGACCCAACATTTGTTTCTTTTCTCGGAGAAATCTTTTCTCTGAAACCTGGGGCTAACTGGTTTCAGTGGAGGCAATGAGGGATTTAGCTGCCCTGAAGGTGCACTTTTCCCTTTCTGCGCTGCCCCATTTGCTCTCAGAGCAGGTCTGCTCTTGGCATAGTGGTCTGAGAGTTCAGCAGCCTCTTGCACTGTTTTGGGATCTCAATCCTCCAGCCAGGTTTTCAGCTGTGCTGGGCATGCCCAAAAAAAACGTTCTAACAAAATAGCATTTTCAATTTTATCTACAGAGTTTGCTTCAATTCCTTCCCACCAATGTTTTAAAAACTGACGTTGTTTCGTGTCTAGCTGCTCGTAGCTCATATCAGGGCTTCTCCTGAGCTTACAGAATTTAGCTCTGCATGCTTCTGCAGTTAAATCAAACTTTTTTAAAAATGCAGCTTTAAGTTTGCTGTAATCATTACTGCCCTCATTGTCAATTTGACCCAGTGCATCCCGAGCTTTCCCGGTAAGTAGCAGGGATAGCTGGAAGCTCCATGACCCTCTAAGAATGTTAGCCTGAATACAAACTTTTTCAAAGGAATTTAAAAAGGCATCCATATCCTCACCCCCTTTAAATTCAGCTATCAATTTGGAATTCAATTTGTAACCCAATTCTGTAGTTCCAGTTAAACCCAAGCCACTTACCTGCTCTGGTGCTGGTGGTTGGAGTCATAACTTCTCTAGTTCATATCACCTCTGGTGCTCTTGCTCCTCAAGTGTCTGCCTCTTGCTATTCACATTCAGCTTCTCGCTGTTCTCACTCCCTCTTCTCCTCTGCAGCTCGTTTCTCTTGCTCAGCATCTCTCTGGAACTCTAGCTCCATTCTGCGCAACTCAGTCTGCAGCCTGATTGCTTCTGGCTCCAGAATGCTGGTGACCTTCCCCTGCTGCTGTGGCCCCTCACTTGCACTGGCCCTGCTGCCCTCCTCATAGGATCTGGACACTGCACTGGCTGCTAGCCCCTCCATGCCGAAGGTTTGGTAGTTTACAGTCACAGTCTGTGACTCAATGCTCTGGGCATCTGCTGCCATCAGGGCATCCACAAGGTTCTGCTTGGTGGTTCTCACCTCGTACAGGACTCCTCTGTCCTTGCACAACTGCTTTAACTAGTCTGCAGTGTGCCTGCTGTAGTTGGAAGCCATCTTCTTCCCTAACTATGGCTACTCTAACTTGCACTTTAGAAAAAAAATAAAACAGGTAGGAACTTGACTGTAAGCAAAATGATATAGTTCTGTTTTCTTTTTTAAAATAAATCACTGCCTTACTTTGCAAGTGAGCTGTACAGTATTAAGCTGACACACTGAACAGTTAAAGCTTGTGTTAGCAAATTTATCTGCACCACTGCCAACCAATCTGTCACAAACATACTCAGCAGGTCAGGCCCTCTGCTTCCACAGTGCCAACCTCTGAGCACAGTATTGTGCTATAGGTCTTCTAGATCTGGTTCATCCTGTGCATCGTGTCCAGGTTTGTACACTTTGGACAGAGTATCAGCAATTTTAATGTCCTTGCTTGGCTTGTATGTGACCGTGAGGTCATATTTCTGTAAGCACTTCGTCATGTGTTGCAGATGAGAGGGTGTGGATAGCAGTGGTTTCAAAAGATTATGCTGTAGAGACTTGTGATCTGAGTCCACTGTTATAGATTGACAATAAATGTATTTATGAAACTTGTCACACCCTGTGACAATTGCCAACATTTCTTTTTCAATTTGGACATAGTTTATTTGTGCAGGAGTCAGAGCCTGGGAGGCGTAAGCAACAGGCTTCCTTTCTTGAAGCTGAACAGCACCTAAATCTGCTTGAGAGGCATCCACTTGTAGTACAATTGGTTTGGTTACATCAAAAAATTGTAAAATGGGCCCAGGCTCTTTGAATATTAGTTTTTATTTTTCTGAATGTCTTGTACACATTGGCATCCCTGAACCATTGTGCAGTTCCCTTTGGCAGTGTCTAAAGTGGGGCTGTGGCTTGTGCCAATCCTTTGGAGAATTTTGACAGGCAATTGAAAGTACCAAGTATTGTCTCAAGCTCCTTACAGGAATTTGGAGATCTCATCTTCTCAATGGCACTAAGTTTCTTGGGATCTAGCTTTAACCCCTCAGTGGTGAGTAGATGTCTGACATAGGTTACCTCTGTCTGACCTATCTGGATTTTACCTGGATTTAGTTTTAAGTTCACTTCCCTGCACCTCTCTAGTAGTGCTGTAGGGTGGCAGGCATGCTCCTCTTTTGTAGATTCATGTACAAGGCCATCAGTGATCACTTCAACACCCTGGAGTCTCTATGATTTCATAAGAGTTCTCCTGGAACTTCTTTTGTGTGGATACTGTCCCGAAGGGCAGCCAGGCGAAGTACCATCTACCAAATGGCATGTTGAAAGTTGTTAGTTGGCTACTTGTCTCATCCAGTTGCAGCTGCCAGTAGTCTGCCTGGGCATCAAGTACACTGAAATAGGTTGCCCCCGACACTGTATGTGAAATGTCCTCCAGTGTGGGCAGCCCATAATGTTCACACATTCTTACTTTGCTGAGGTCATGATGGTCCATGGAGAGACATACAGTATGCTTCCTGAGTTCTTTTTCTCGACTGCCACAATGGAGCTGACCCATTCTGAGGGCTCTTTCACTTTCATGATTACTCTCAACTTTTCCACTCTCAGTAGTTCTGCTTTTATTTTGGCTTTCAGCATGCATGAATTACAGGTTGGGCTCCTGGTTTTTGGTGTATTGAGCAAACTCTGGGCAAACAACCTAGTCCCATAAAAACATCTGAGTACTAGTCTTGTACTACTTTCATTGTCAGGTTTTTATTCACAGGCTTAATAACCATGACTATCTGGCTCATTCCTAGCTCTTTGCATGCTTTCAGCCCCACAACTGGTGTGGCTGGTGTATCCACAATGTAAAATTGCATCATTTGTGCTTTTCCTTTGTGACTGCACTGTTAGTTGCAACTTCTCTCTACTTTCAGCTGTAACCCTCCATAACCTGCAAAGCAGGACATGTTTTTGGTTTGCAGAGGGAGCACATGTGCAAATCTTTCTTGATACACCCAGACTGGCATGCAGTTAACCCAGGGCCAGATCAAGCCTTGGGGGGCCTGGGACACTCACAACTTGGGTGGCCATGTAAAACGCCCAACTTTTCATACCAAAATGTTTTATTTTGCTCAACATTTACTGAGCACATTGTTTATTAACCATAACAACCACCGTATGGGGAGACTACCCCCATTATTCACAGGAGAAAAAGTAACTTGAAGTACAACACCCTGTCATGTTGTCATAGTCTGTAATGTTATATTTATTGTACTATACAAGACATGAAGGCCGCCAGGCTCCAGATGCTCTGGGGGTCTAGATGCTCTGTGGTGAATTTGGGGACTTTTATTGAAGTCGCTCTCCTCTAGACCCTGTTCAGAAAAGCAAAGTAATCTTTAAGTAACCTCTTTAATCACAAGTTTATTTTAAGGAAATAAATTAAATAAAAATAAACAGTGCTTTACTAAGAGGTATGCATCCTACTCCAAACAACAGTAAGTTACTGTATGTACCCATTGTACAGAAGTGTGCAGTTCCAATGTACAAATGCTATGACACCAAATAAACAGACTGATGTCATACCTTTATCTGCTCATGGGATATCAAAGGAATGATTAATTCAATTTATTTCAGAGTTAGAGGATCCATGCATGTATACACACCACATCCCTTTATCTCTTCTTTGAACAAGCTCAGATCAATTATCTCAGCATAATAATAAAATACAGATATCAACTTTCTAAGCCACTTACTGAACTCAAGCTGTCTGCTGTTGCTTGGCGCTCCTTTGAAACTCCTTAGTTTAGCAGCAGGCAGTTTAGAACAGTGCATCGACTAATCATGCTGCTAGTGATAGAGTGGCCGTGGCGTACAGATTGCGAGTGCAGGTGCTGCCGCTGGCAAAGTGCATGCTGAGCCTCAAAAACCGCCAAGAAAGAGTGGTTTAAAAAATGCTGCCCAGATGGATTGTATGCAAAGCTCCTGGTCCTGGTGTTGCTCCTCGTATTATGCAGCGGCAGCCCAGCTCTGGTTGCAGCTTGCACCAGTCCAGGTCCAGTCCCAGACTCAACAAAATGGAAAACCTGTCAGTATCCTAAGGAGGTAGATCACGGTGCTTGCATAGTTAGCCTTCTTCACTTCTTGTGCCACACAGTGCCACTTTGTTTTTCTAGCAAGTCACCCGACCCTAGCTGCAGGCTGCAAATAACGGAGGAGGAAGGTGGGGGGCGAACGAGAAATCTTCTGCAGTGTTGGCTTGTTGGGGCCTATCTGTAGCAGGAGGGTCCAGGGGCTTGTGTTTTTGTTTTCTTTAATTAAAAAGCCCTCCCAAAGTCATTTTTTTTGTTTGTTTTGTTTTATGGAGCAAGCTCCGGGGGCAGGGGTTGATTCATGCTTGACTCATGCAGGGGAGGGAGGCATGATTTATTACAAATCCTTACCAGTACTGTACCACCTAAGGAGAGCGAGAGAAATCCGCAATGTAGGCTTGCGAGAGCCTATCTGTGGCAGGGGAGCTTGTGTGTTTTTAATTTTATTTAACAAATGTGCTTCTTCCAAAGTCACGTTGCTTTCACAGCGTTTTAAGGAGCAAGCTGCTGGGGCCTATGGGGGAGGTTGTTCGCACTTAACTCACGCTTCTGACAGGAGGTGGCATGATTTAAACCACCAGTCCACCTACTAAAGTGTCTCTCACTTCCGACTACTGGGAGGGCCAGTCTACGGTGGGGGGCCTGGGGCATTTGCCCCATTTGTCCCCCCCTTAATCCAGCCCTGAGTTAACCTTTGCGTCCATGTTGAACCTGAATTTGATGGCTGGGTTCATTATACTAATATGTAGTGTAGCATAAGCCTCCTCTGAGACATGTCATAGAAACATAGAAATTGTCAGTGGATAAGGACCACCAGGCCCATCCAGACTGCCCAAAAGCCCTACACTAGTTTGTGGCCTCTGTTCCTAACTAGTCCATGGCTTTTCACCCCACCTTCCCACCTCTAAAGTACCCTTATGCCTGTCCCATGCATGTTTAAAACCCTCTACTGTGTTCGCCCCCACCACCTTCTGTGGCAGTCTATTCCATGTGTCCACCACCCTCTCTGTGAAGAAAAACTTCCTCACATTTTCCCTCAGCCTGCCACCTTCCAATTTCATATAATGCCCCCTTATTCTTGTACATCTCTTATATTGGAAGATGTCTCCCCCTGCACCTTGTTTATGCCTTTAAGGTACTTGAATGTTTCTATCATCTCCCCACAATCCCTCCTCCCCTCCAGTGAGTACATATTGAGGTCCTTTAGTCTCTCCTATGTTTCCTGGTGCAAGCCCTGTACCATCTTAGTCACCTTTCTCTGGACTGCCTCCACCCTGTCAATGTTCTCACAAAGGTGTGGCCTCCAGAATTGCACAGAGTACTCTAGGTAAGGCCTCACTAGTGTTTTGTACATTGGCATTATGACCTTCTACCATCTGTTAGTGATACCTCTGCCTATGCACCCCAACATGAAACTGGCATTCCTTACAGCCTATGTACTCTGCTTTGACACCTTTAGGTAATCAGAAATGATAACTCCCAGTTCCCTTTCTTCCTTGGTGATCATCAGCAACTCCCCCCACCATCCTGTAGCTCTCACCAGGGTTCCCCCTTCCCAGGTGCATTATGTTGCACTTCCTGGAACTGAACCTCAGTTGCTACACCTCAGACCATTTTTCAAGCTTCCCAAGGTCCCTCCTCATTCTCTCCACCCCGTCCGGAGTATCCACCCCATTGCAGATCTTCGTGTCATCTGCAAACAGGCAGACCTTTCCTTCCAGTCCTACTGCAATGTCACTAATGTCCTTCCCCAGCGATGGATGCTAGGAAAAATGGTTGGTCTTCTCCATCCTTGCCATACTCCTTGGTGGGCCCTTGTACTGTGTGTACTTTGCGTGGACTTTTCTGACACGTTCCCTGATATACACTTGCAAACTGACCATATTTCTTACATGCTCGACATATTTTACTAGCTGCTGGGTAATCTGCCTTTTCAGCATGCTTCCACCCACATCTTTGGCACAGTCTTATGACCATTGGAGGTCACCCCTCTACTGATCCTTGCCTTCTCTTCTGTGATGAGTCATTCCTACCTTTGTATTTTGGCTTTCAAGAAAATCATGCACACCACTTGTTGTGTACTGCCCAGCACTTGCATGTCAGCACAGGAGGTAGGGTTGCCACCTATTCGGTTTTTGACCAGATTATCCGGTTTTTAGGGTCCTTATCTGGTCATCCGGTTTTGATTAAATGCTGTCCAGTTTTTGGGCCATTTTGACTGCTCATATACTCTTAAAACAGATGTAACAAATCATTCACTGTTTTGGCTGCATTACATGTCCAGGTTACAAAGAAGTTCTGATGTCACAGTCATTCAGACCTGCCTTTGTCTGTAAAACCAGACTGTCTGGGAGGTGTAAAGTATGGCCATTAAGATCATTAGCAGTAAATTAACCTAATCTTTTCCACTCTGAATTTTAAGTATGGTCTTTTACTGCTATGACAGGAAACAGCTTTTACACTTTTATGTGCTCTCATGTGTTTCTTTTTGTTTGTCCTATATTCTAGTATGTTTTAGACCCATTTTTGATAAATTAATAATCTAACTTTTATTGCCTTTATCACTGCATTTGCTCTCATTTTTGTATTACCTGAACATTCCATGATATTAGCTGCACTTTTACAGGTCATTCAGATAAACAGCATGGAATAGTGTATCTGAAATTGTGGAATGTCTTAGAAATATGAAAAAAAAACAGCAGTAGCTGCTGAGGTAAAGGGGTACACAGTGCAGTATTAAGGGTACCACAAGCATTGATAATTAAGTTATGCTCACCCCTCTGTGACCTCCGGTGACAACCTCAATCGCTTTCCCTATTACACTCTTATGTCAACTACTAAGGTACTTTGAAACTGTCTAAATATCTCTTAGCCTAGTGGCACCCTCTGTTCTCTGTGCCAAGCGATGTTACCCTATACATACCATGTACAACCCATAAACTTATGTATGTTAATACCTATCTATGTACCCCCTGTGACTAATTAAGTACTCGGCTAACGCTGCTCTGTTGCTCCTGTGTATCGCACTCCTTGTTATGTATCTTATCTAATGTCACCCTATACAATTCTACTATGTAGGTGCACACTGAATCTACAAATGTATTATCTAAGACTGCTGTTTAATGTCGCCAAGATATGTACACTCTGTAACTAATCCCGGGTCACCCCTGAAAAAGGGATCGCTGGTCTCAGTGGGCTTACCTGATTACCAAAATCTAAATAAATAAATAAAAATTGGTGAAAGCACCAGAATACATGACTGACATAAAAAGGAAATGGGAGAGTGTTTAACAGAGGGCTGAGGAATAAGCTGTGGATGAGCTTGGCACTTCCAGCAGACCTGAGTTTGATTCCCACAACCTCCACTTACATACTGTGTGACCCTAAGCAAGCCACTTAACCTTCCTGTGCTCCTGGGTCACTCCTGTAAAATGGGCTAGGTGGCCTATGAGAGTTAACCTTTTTGCCAAAGAATAAAAATAAATAACTGAATAAATAAATCAAATAAATAACAGCATAAAATGATTTCCTATCACTAGTAATGTCTATTCCAACATTACAAATGACTTTGGAGGAGGAGCGATATACTCGCCAGTCATAAAAAGGGGGGTGGAGCCAGAGTTGGAGTTTGGGGTGTGGTTTCGCATCCGGTTTTTACCTTATCCAAAGGTGGTGACTATAACAGGAGGCCTGATATGCTTGGGATACCTTGAGCACAGTTTCTAGCATTAGGTCATCTTCTAGAAGGAGCTTCTCCTGCACCTCTTTATGTCAAGTATCTATCAGGATGTGGTCTTTTATCATGTCTTCAGTGTCTGTGAAGGCAAAGTCCTTTGCTAGTAAGGCCTTGGTTTCATTTATAGAACCATTTCAGCTGCACTGTTGAATTCTGTGTGGGTTACAGTATGCCTTGAAGCAGGTGGACAGAACATCTTGCTTCATTTTGTCCTCAACTGTGAGGCTTCTACTGGCACACCATGCTCTGTATATATGTCTCTGCCCCCTCTGGCCTATGCATATTAAAGTGTGCTGTCTTTTGTTCAGCCTTCCACTTGTCTGCATCTGGGCCAGCAAAAATCTGTTCCATATATTCCCTCCACCTGGCCCAGTTCTCTGGTACATTACCAGAGTTCAAATCCAGTGGATGAATGTTCTTTGTTCCAGCCACCTTCACATTTCAGGACCCCACTTCTGATATTGTACCATGAAATATCTTCAACTGAATGTTGATAATTAAACTCAGAACTCAGCAATAACATGAACACAGCCAGACTTTATTCTCTGGCCTTGACTCCAAAGTACGTCAGCATCATTACCCTCAAACCACTTCCTCCTGCAACACCTCCTATGTCTTCCTCTTGACCACACGCAGAGATGGACTATCTATTTCAGTCCTCCAAAAGATTTAATGCATGCATTTAAAGACACAGCACATATTTAAGCATAACACGCAATTCACAGTATGAGATTCACCATACATTACATAGAGGACTTCTATGTAACACCTAGGTCAGCTGCACGTTCATGTGAGATTCCCCATTTGCTCATTAGGTTGTCATGCGCTTTTCTCCTTGCAGCCAATAAAAAGGTAGCAAATCATTACAGACTGCTACAAAGAGCAATAGCAAGGCACACCATTCACTCATTGATAGCCATAAAAAATCATGCCACAGCATCCCAATGCATTTTCTATGGGACAACTGCAAAACACTTCCTGACTTTGATCCAGATAGGAACTGGTCTGCTATGCAGACCAGCCCTAAAAATATTGTGGAAAAAATGTTTTTGATTCTCATTTAAAAACATTCTTATTGGGGACTAACTTAGGTCCCAAATGTTAAAAAGAAAGGTTTTTGTTATGAAGCATAAAAACATGTTTTCTGGTAAGGTTGTCAGCATAACATTTTTCTCAACATCTCATAATAAGTGCGTTAAAACACTTCAGGGATGTGTGATTATGGAGTTTAATTGCACTTTGCTCTTGCGTGTTTCAAGGCAATCTACGCAAGTGCCTAGTGCTTAACAACTCACTTGAGCTATGCAATTATTCCACCATGATCACACACCCTGGTGTATCTTATTACTTATGTATCAGGAAAAATATTAGTAGCAGAAATAAAAAAAGAATCAGTCCAAGAAGGAATCAGAAAGAGCCAGGCCAACCATGTGAGTCTATAGCTCAGTGGTTAGAGCACCAGAATGGTATATTGGGGACCTGGGTTCAATTCCCAGTAGGTCACATTATACAGTATCTTTCTCACTACAATTTGTGATCTAAAATTGCTTAGCAGTGGCTAATACTGCACCAAAACCACAATTGTCGTGTTATGTTCCTAATTGCAGGACTTGCAATTCCTGAGAAAGGAAGAGTGTCTTGGAAGAGTCTGGCCAACCATGTTAGCTTATAGCTCAGAGGTTAGAGCACCAGGATGGTATTCTGGGACCTGGATTCAGTTCCCAGTGGATCACGATATTTCTTTCTCACTACAATTTGTGGTTAATAATGCACCAAAAACATCTTATTGTTATGTCAATTGTTCCTAGTTGCAGGACTTGCAATTCCTGAGAAAGGAAATGTGTCCAGAAAGAGTCAGGCCAACCATGTAAGCCTATAGCTCAGTAGTTAGAGCACCAGGACAGTATTCTGGGGGCCTGGGTTCAATTCCCAGTGGGTCACATTATTTCTTTCACAACAATTTTGTGATCTAAAATTGCTTAGCAGTGGTAAATACTGAACCAAAAATATCTAATTAGCACTAATACAGTAATTATACTAACACTGTAAAGGTCATACATGAGACTGTACCTGGATTATGGAACACAGTACTGGTCACCATGATCAAAAATTATACAAGCAAAGTGGAGATACTCTAGAGGAGAGCAATGAGAATGTTTTTGGTTCCAAGTAATCTCTCATACCAGGAGAGGTTATAACAACTAAAATTAACAAGTCTGGAAGAAAAAGTAGACCAAAGAGAGAATGCTCATAATGTATGAGGTTGTAAAAGGTACAAACCTAATGAAGAAATTGGAACTGGAATTCAAGGACTGACATAACCTCTCAAATGGTAACACTTATCATCTGAAGTGTGTAAAATTCGAACAAAAAAAGAGGAGGCACTTTTT
This sequence comes from Neoceratodus forsteri, assembly GCA_016271365.2. Lineage (NCBI taxonomy): Eukaryota > Metazoa > Chordata > Ceratodontiformes > Ceratodontidae > Neoceratodus > Neoceratodus forsteri. The sequence goes on from JADMNL010000022.1 coordinate 498,061,425, forward strand.
TATACGGAGGGTTGTGGATTCATAGAACAAAACTGTAGTCAACAGCACAACAAAACTATCTTTTGAATCCAGTTTAGAAAAATACATTTTGCTGGGTGGTTGTATGGATCATTACCTGTGAAAACTGGGGAGTAGTTAACATGGGCTTCATGGCCTATACCTGTTTCTTAACTGCCTTACTATACACCTTAAAGCAACAATGCTACAAAATTAGCAAAATATTTTACCCTACCTTTTTCAATATAAAAGATTCCAGGTGTCTTTTAATTTTATTTGGAGGTAATGTTTTCAAGTCCTGCCAACATTTGAGTAGTTTATAACTGTTTTAATTCAGTCATTTCTCAGCAAAATGGGCTGTCTGCCACATTTGGCTTAGAATAAGCATTATAGGCCTGGCAAAGGGTTAGACTCAAGAAAATAAATAAACTCATGGGGCCTGATTCACAAAGGTCGACACAAGCTGCACTGAATGCAGCTTGCGTCAACCGTCGGTGCACCAAGGACTCTGCACTTGATTTACAATTGGGTAGGGTCCTGGCGGCAAAGTCCCACAGCTTGCGCCAACCCCAGTACTGCACCAAACAGATGGTGCACCCTGAAGGTGTACCACAAGCTGTGGGGCAGCCCTGCACCAATAGCACCATGGACAGAAGTTCCTGGGTGCTATGCCCCCCCAACCCCGATCCCCATCAATAGATAACTGAAATCCCTGATGGGCTAGCGGACCCCCACCCCAACCCCGATCCCCCTCAATAGACATTGAAAGCCCTGGAGGGCTAGAGGACCACCACCCCAGCCCTGATCCCCAGCTATATACATGTTAAAGCCCTGCTGGGCTAGCGGACACCCCTTCCAAGCCCCAGTCCTCCAATATGTAAAGTCATATCCCTGGTGATCTAGTGGATCGCCCCATCTCTGATGCCCAGTAACCCATTTTAGTACTTCACAATATCCACTGTGGTTTAGTGGACCCCACCCTCCACCCCATAGTGCCCTACCACCCAACTCTCACCCATCCCATAACCCAGCCAGCGACTGGTACTACTCACTGCTCACCACCGCAGCCAGCCACTGACTAAACTCTGACCGAGTGCATACTGTATATAGAAGGCTCTCAGAGCACACGTATTAATTCAGAACAAATTAAACAAATTCATTTGGTATAGCCACAACTAAAGTCAGCAGAGGTTTAAAGCAATAGTGTCACTTCAGTGAGGGCATAGTCACTAGCAGTGCTTTTAAGTCATGCTAGCTGTCAGGTCAATTCAAGCTTAACAGGACTGGAATCACTTCAGTGAGGGCATAGTCACTAGTAGAGCCATAAAGTCATGCTAGTGGTCAAGTCAATTAATGTCTAAAGTACTGGTATTACTTGAGAGAGAGCATAAAGCTAGCAGAGCTGAAAAGTCATGCTAGTGATGTACTGTAGTTAGTTTTTTAGAACTGCAAGTGGTCTCAGACTGAAAGCATTATTTGTTTGCCAGCAGAGCGGACAAGTTATGCTGTGCCCCCAAGAACGGGCAAGACAATTACTTTTTTTGTATATAGTGATAGCAGAACAGGAAAGTCATGCTAACAAATATGTAAATGTGTGCATCTGCTCAATATGGAAAATCCCATCTGTCTGTGCATGCTAAAACAGAGCAGACAAGTCATGCTAGCTGCACCAAGAAAGGGATTTATGAGGACGACAGGCGTCATTAGTAGCACACATCTCTAAATGGAGTTTCCTATCTGTCTGTGCATGTAATGAAAAAGGCGTGCTTGCTGCACAAGAAATAGGAATTTTGTAGAGACATCAGACTCCATTACTAGCGTGCGTCTAAAATGCATTAATGTACCTATACAAGTCAGATAACAAATCATATTGGTGGTACATAATTCCCTTACCACAAATTACTAGAGATGCTGGAAAGATGCTCAAAGGGAAAGAAGATGGAGCCAGTGGGTCTGTATAAGTGGTGCTAGCAGATCCAGGAAGTCATGCTGGCAAATCATGCGATGATTAAGATAGTAAATACCATCATTAAAGGCGCATGTCTCTGAATACATTTATACCCATTACAGTGCAACTGTTACAAGAGGGGCCTACAAGTCATGCTAGACATGAAGTTAAATTTACAACAGAGTATCTATATACATTATTTGTACTGTGAAATGTCTGCACCATTGTATAACATCATATTGGCAGACTATAGATAACTGTACAGTGGTATCTCGTCATTCAAGCCTAGAGGTAGCGGACAAGAGTGTATATCCACAATGATTCTCTTTGAAGGTGTTTTTGTTTCAGACTATCATCTCGTGCATTCATTTCCACTTTTTCTAACATTACAAATTGGAGGGAAGCTGGGGGGGCCATGTCTTGCCTTCTGGCAGTGCCTAGCCATAGCGCATTCCATATTTTTGTTGCAGATTGCACCCTTATGCTCCTCAACTCTCAATTTAAGGGCTCATTTTGTCTGGCCACATATCACAGTCCACAAGGGTAGGGTAGTAAGTATATGACACCGCATGCACTACAGTTTATGAACTGTTCAATGTCAAACTTTTTTCCAGAGCGTGAATGAGTGAAGTTATGTGTGTTCACTGTGTTGGAGAAGAGAGTGCAGTGACCACACCTGAAGTTCCCTTTGGGTGGTTTAGGTAGCCAGTTGTTCACATTAGGCATAGGTGAAATTAATGAGTGCACTAATGAGTCTCTTAGGTTTCTATCCCTATGGAAGGTGATCCTTGTTTTTTCTTTTGCCAAATGTTTAAATTTGGGGTCTACTTGTAGTAAGTTCCAGTGTTTTTTAATGACACTCCTGATTTGTGGTGCAATGGGGTTATATTGTGTCACAAAAATTGGACTGTTATCTGTCCCATCATTACATTGTTTCTGTAGGATTTCATCTCTGTTCAAGGCCCTAGATGTATTTTCAGCTTCTTTTACTGTATAAATGATGGAGAATACCCCCTTTCCAGAAACCTATATTTCAAGTTTTCAGCTGCTTCTCTGTACCCACTAGTTGTGAAGCATACCCTTTGTGCCCTGATGAATTGGCCTTTAGGGATGTTTTTGGCAAGCCTTTTTGGATAACAGCTCTCCATTTTTAAAAGGGTGTTCGGAGACAGTTGCTTTCTGTACAGTTTAGTCTCTAATTTTCCATTTTCTTTAAACAACACTATATCTAGGAATGAGATTTCTGATAGATCGATGTTGTGTGTGAAGTTAAGGTGCCGGGAAGTTGTATTAGTATATTCCAGGAATCTATATGGTCTTTGTAGACTCCTACTCCATATCAGGAGGCAGTCATTGATGTACCACTTCCATAACTTAATGTCAGTGTGGAACTTGCTTGGAGTTTGATCGAATATGTATTTGTCCTCCCATGCCCCCATGAATAAGTTTGCAAGGCTTGGGGCATATGTAGTGCCTGTAGCAGTTCCTTTTATCTGGGCATAGTAGTTATTTTCAAAGACAAAGTAATTTGCCTCCAAAACAAATCTGGCTAGTTCTATTATGTAATGGTTTGGTGGAAGCATGCTTTCTCTGTACTCAAGGGCTTTTTCCAGGGATTCTAAGATGCCTTCATGCAGTATGTTTGAATAAAAGCATTCCAGGTCGATCGTGACTAGCCAGTTTGTCTCTGTAATATGGACATCTTATAGGAGCAGTAATGTGTGATTAGTGTCCTTAATGTGAGAGCAGAGCAATGTCACTGGTTTTTTAATATAAAAAAATCCACACATTTGGAGATTGGTTCTGTGATAGAGCCAATAGCCAATACTATCGGTCTCCCAGGTACGGGTCATCTTTTTTTGTGGAGTTTTGGCAACAGGTACAAGGCTGGTTTTCTTGGATTTGCTACTTTAAGAAAGTCTGATTCTGCCTGTGTAACCCATTGCATTTCTAGTCCAGATTTGATAAGCTGATCAGCTTTGTTCTGTATCTCTTGAGTGGAATCCCGTTGTAGTTTTTTTTTATAGAATTCTGTGTTAGACAACTGTCTCTGGGCTTCCAGAATATAATCTTCTCTACCCCAGACCACTATAGTGCTCCCTTTGTCAACTGGTTTTATCAGTACATTTTGCATTTCCTTTAATTCTCTAATGCATTTCCTGTCACTTGCTGTAACATTTTGGATAATGTTAATGCTCTTTTTCTCAATCAAGGCTTTAACATCCCTTTTAACCACATTACAAAAGGTCATTAGGGTGAGATTGTTTGAGGAAGGGCAGAAAGAGGATTTTGGTCTGAAAGGGATAGATTCTCTATTTTGTACCACCTGTGTGTTGTTTTGTAAGCTGTGGGGATTTTCAGTATTATCTCCCAAAAATTCCTGAAGCTGTAGTCTTCTAAAGAACTTGAAGAAGTTGACTTCAACTTGAAATTGGTTAGCTTGGTTGGTCAGTATGAATGTCAAGCCCTTACTTAGTGTCATGATGTGCTGGTCGGTAAGTTCTACGTTACTGAGGTTTATGACCGCCAGTTCTGCTTTCTTGTCCTGGATGATCTTTGAACCTTGTTCGATTGTCCCCTGCCACTCTGTCATCATCCTCTCCTTCCTTTGCTTCTTCTCCTTGTTCTTCTCCTTCTCTGGTTGTCTGGGGATCTGGGTCCAGATCTATGTGGTCCCTGTGAACAAGACCCATTGGTTGAGCTATTTTTTCCTCTGTCTTCACCTTCATTGCTATCCAGTCCTGATAATGCATCCTGTCCAGCTATATGGAAATCTGTCTGTCAGGCTGTGTAGTTAATCCTCTTGTTTGGCCCATGCCAGTTATAGACAGTGCCAGATTTGTAATTGTTTTCATCCGTAATATGTTTTTTCTGTTTGTATGCCAGTAAATCTGTCTTATACTTTGTGATGTTTGTCCAAATTCTTGCTTGTTGTTCCTCAAATTCAGTGGCTGTAAACTTTTATTAAGTTTTGGTTCCAGAGTTGCAAGCTCACATGCTGCTTTATCAGCTTCCTTTTTGGCCTTTTTAATTGTCACTAGCATAAGATCTTGATTGCATTTGTTTAGGATTTTCTCCCAGTCTGTAAGGTATTCTTTATTGTCCATCCCAAAGCATGGTGTTTTTTGGATACATAGCCCCTGGGATATCCTTTTATTGTGCCAATATTGAGATAAAGAGGCTGCATGTAAGTTAAATCTGATCTGTTTCTTGTTGAGGTTTTTGAATGTTCTGAAGTCTGCAGTGTCCTGGACACCTGTCAAGTTAATACCTGACAAAAGGAGGTGAATCTGATCAGTTGGTAGTGCTATTTCATTACCAGTTTCATCTCAGAATGAGAGGACTTCCATGGTAGGTGCATTTGGGGTTGAACCAGCAGCCATGCTGCCAAAGGATTTGACGCTGTTAAGTCTATTGTGTACAGGGAGCTGTGTTCCCCTAAATGAGCTACACTTCAAATCTCATGCAAATTGGCATACACAGAAACACAGAAATAGGGGGCTCACCTGTAATGGGTGTACATACCTGGAAGTGTAGTATAATCAACAAAGCACAGATCCCCATGCAAATGGGGTAGGTCATCACACTTAAAAAACTAAGCACTATCACCCTAAACGATGCAAGCAAATGCACAGTTTATTGAATGTCATAACATAACAGGAAAATAAAGCAAATGTTAGTGGGAGACACTTATAGTTTACTAGTGAAGACAGACTAACAGTATGATACTGAGTCAGCCAAACACACATACAAGTCCAGAGTTCACTAGTTCCTCGGATGTATTGAGCCTGTAGTTTTGTTCATCATGTGGATCCGAGTATGTTTTGGGCATTGGAAACACTGTGTTCCTTCTGGAACTAGAAAATCTCATAATTGAGTAAAGGCCAATGGTCCCGTTTTGAAAATGAAAAAAGTTTTAGGCATATAGTGCAGTTTACAAACATCCAGTCCAAAGTGACTGATTTATGGGTAGCAATGAGCTTACATTCCAATTTCCATCATCAGAGCATGCTCAGCCCTCCCCTTGATGTGCTTTTGACAGTCAGCAATTAAGGACGTACACGTAACTTTTTGTCTGGCCCACATACCCCAATCCACAAGGACATGTGTATGCACAGTAAGGGATTTGCCCCAAACATACAGTCTAAAGGTTTTAATTCTACACTACACAAGAAGCCCCTATACAAATACCATTACCACTCTGGAGCTGTCTCTCTCCATTGATGTCATCATGTTACCATGTAGCAGCCATCTTTGGGTATTACCGAGCCACGGACTTTGAACACTCTGCCAATTTGTTTACATTTTTAAGAACATGACAAAACTGTATAAAATGGTGATTCTAGATTACAAGAAGTGCAGATACATAAAAGGTAAGGGATTATACTATACCCCTATGAGTTCTGATTTTGGCATTGTTGTTTTGTAAAATTAACCTGTTTAATTGTTCCTTTAAATTTTAGCTAACCTATCCTGAGGAATATATTGTTAAAATAAAAGAAGCTACATTAATTAGCAAATACATTTACTTGAAACACTAGAGTCTGCATACAGGAATTGTATCTGAGTGTGTCACCCTCCAAAGCAAAATGCAAATGGTCACATGCAAAAGACAAAAAATTAAAAAGAGAGAGATAAAGGAAGGCAGTTTCAAGTGCACATTATGGTTGCATATAGCAAAAAAATTTAACAAAAGTAAAAAGCATTTCCAGCTGTGAGGCAACATAGCCCTCCTATCTGAAGTCAGATAGAGATTTAATATTTAAAATGCAGTGGTCCTGTTTCTAAAACCAGACACTGACACTGTTAATATTTTAGATATATATTCAAGAAACAAGTTGACTGCAGAAAAATGCCCTTCATCCCATTGTGTCTGCCTAATTCCAGTAACAGACCCTAATTTCCATATATGTTGGGTAAGTTATATATAGGGTTGGCAGTTTTCGATTTTTAATTTTTAATAATTTTGATGGAAAATATTGATTTTTATTTTTAAATCTTTTTCCCAAGTTTTATCAATTTCAATTTTCACAGTTGCATGAAATTATGTGTTTTTAAGCATTTATTTCGATTTATTGTGATTTAATTTTCACTGTTTCAGTTAATGACAGCAAACACTGAGGATTTACAAACTGATAAAAACACAAATTGCTATCTTCACATGTCAAAATAGCAACAGAACTTACTTTTCCTATCTGTAAATTTAGATTATTATTGATGGAAATATTTTTTCATCAGTTTGTGTGTGTGCAGTGAAATCGACATTTATCGATATTTACCGATTTAAATCTAATACTGCCAAGTCTAGTTATATAATGTCAGAGGATCAGCTGGTAGTGGCCTCTGGGTCAGTAAGATGGCCATAGATTCCAGTCCTGCAGCAGGTACTCCTGATTATTCCATCTTTCGGATGAGATGTTAAACCGAGGTCCCATCTGCCTGGATTGGTGGTAGTTCAGGTGGATGTTAAAGATCCCATGGCACTTATCGAAAAGAGTAGGGGAATGTCCCCGGTGTCCTGGCTAAATTTCCCTCATTCACTAAAAATACCATCAACAGCTTAATCTGGTTCAAGGTCAGTTGGCATTCATCTGTATCCCCCTCCCCCGGGTGTGCCTGAAAATAGGCAGAATTTGTCTAGTGCACTTACCCGGTCAACAAAAACCAACTAAATAAATAAATAATAATACACTCCCATGTGAAGCTCAAAGGAGTGAAGTGATGGGGCCCCAATAGAGGGCCATTTTATATACTTGCCCTTGGTCTGAGAGACTTTTAAAAAGTCTTCATTGGGGACTGGGAGTCCACCTGGAGTGATGCAAGCCTATACTGGCATGATGGGCTGCATCTGTCCAGGAGGGGAACCAGGATCCTAGGTGATAGGTTTAAATGCTTCATTGGCAAGCTTTTAAACTAGCCATGGGGGGAGGCACTGGAAAGGAGCAGGAAAATCCTAGCCCCCCCAAAAAAATCACGGTAGTAAGTGTGGCAAACACCGACATGGAGGTGTCGATAGGGAGAAGGGCAGGAGTAAATGGAGAAAGTGACAAAGGCAAGAAGGACAGGGATGGGGCAAAAGGGGGTAAGGCCATCAGGAAATGGAGGGTAATGAGTACCAATGCCCGAAGTCTGGGCAACAAGCTCCCTGAGCTGGTGGCCTTAATGGAAGAGGGATGCCTGGATATCGTAGCAGTCACAGAAACATGGTACACGGAGAACCATGACTGGGATGTTAACATACCAGGGTACATAACCTACAGGAGAGACAGGCAGGGAAGAAGAGGGGGAGGAATAGCTCTCTATGTAAAGGAAGGGATAAAAGCAACTGAACAAAAGAGTAAACAGGGAGGAGAGGAGGCACTGTTGGTCACCTTGGAGACTGGAAAGGGCACCACAATCCGCACAGGGGTTGTGTACAGACCCCCATGTCAGGGGAAGGAATGGACAAGGATATGATGGAAGGCATTCTTAGAATGGCAGAGAAAGGGAGATACTGTTGATGGGAGACCTGAATATGCCAGATGTTAACTGGAGCACATTTGCAGCCACATCCAAGAAACATGGCCATTCTTGATGCCCTACAGGTGGCAGGCATTAGACAGCTAGTTTCAGAACCCACTCATGAGGAGCAATCTTAGACCTCATACTCTCAAACGGAGGGCAGTGAGAGGATCTCAGATCTAGAAGTGGGTTGCCATCTGGGGACAAGTGACCATCAAACAATGTGGTTCACGTTAAACTCAGCTACAGAGTCAAGCCATACAAAAGTGAGGGTACTGGACTTAGGAGGGCTGACTTTGGCAAGATGGGAGAGTGCCTCAGAAAAGCACTAGCAAACAGGCTAGAAGAGGTGTGGAGCAACAATGGGGAATTATCAAAACTGCCATCACAGAGGCAACAAGCCTTTGTGTGAAGCAAATAAACAAATCAAAATGAAAGAAAAAGCCACTATGGTTCTCAGAGAAGTGGCTGTGAAAGTCATGAAGAAAAGATAGCATTCCGGAAGTATAAGGAAACACAGAAGGAGCAGGACAGAGAGCTGTACCAGTTAAGGCAGAAAGAAGCAGGGAGGGAAGTCAGAATAGCAAAGGCCCAAACTGAGGAAAAGATAGCCAACTCAGTTAAGAAGGGGGATAAAACCTTTTATAGGTACATCAGCGAGCGTAGAAAGACAAAGGGAGGGATAGTGAGGCTGAACAGAATGAACGGTGGGTGGGCAGAGGGGGACAGTGAAAAAGCAGGAATACTGAACGAATATTTCTGCTCAGTATTCACAAAAGAGGAGGGGGAAGTGCCTAATCCAATTAACAGAAGCACTCTTGATAGGGGTCGATCCCAGTCCTTTCACAGAAGAAAGGGTTCTGCAAGAACTCCTAAAACTGAAGGTGGACAAAGCAATGGGTCCTGATAGAATTCACCCCAGAATTCTAAAAGAATTAAGGAAGGAACTAGTGAAACCACTGGCTACTCTTTTTAATAAATCATGGGAGGATGGTGTGGTACCCGAGGACTGGAGGAAGGCGGATGTGATTACCCTTCACAAAAGTGGGACCAAGACAGAGGCAGGAAACTACAGACCTGTCAGTCTGACCTCTGTGGTAGGGAAAGTGATGGAGTCACTTCTGAAGGAAAGAATAGTTGAGTACCTAGAGGTCAGTGGAGCACAGGATCCAAGGCAGCATGGGTTCTGCCGGGAAGGTCATGTCAGGCAGATCTAATAGCTTTCTTTGACTGGGTGACCAAAGTAGTAGACCAGGGAGGGGCTTGGACATGGCCTACCTAGACTTTTAGCAAGGCATTTGACACAGTCCCACACAAAAGATCATTAGTCAAATTAACCAGCCTGGGAGTGGGTCCCAGGGTGGTAGCCTGGGTAAAACATTGGCTGGACAACAGGACACAGAAGGTAATTGTAAATGGAGTCCACTCTGAAGAAAGGGCGGTTACTAGTGGGGTACCACAGGGTTCAGTATTGGGTCCAGTCCTTTTTAATGTCTTCATCAGTGACATTGCAGAGGGACTGGAAGGAAAAGTATGCCTTTTTGCAGATGACACAAAGATCTGCAACAGGGTTGATACACAAGGAGGCGTGGAAAGGATGAAAAGGGACTTGGCCAGGTTGGAGGAATGGTCAGATGTATGGCAGCTAGGATTCAATGCAAAAAAGTGCAAAATAATGCACCTGGGAAACAAGAACCCAGGGAAGAATACACAATGGGTGGGGAGGTAGTAACAACAACAAAACAGGAAAGGGACCTGGGGGTAATCATATCAGATGACCTTAAGGTTAGCAAGCAATGTGAGAAGGCAGTAGGAGGGGCGGGGTATACTGGGATGTATAGGAGAGGCATCAGCCACAGAAAACAGGAAGTTGTTATCCCTCTGTACAGACAGTTGGTGAGACCCCATCTGGAATACTGTGTCCAGTTCTGGAGACCCCATCTCCTCAAGGACATAGACAGGATAGAGGCAGTCAGAGGAGGGCAACTAAAATGGTGCAGGATCTGCAAGAGAAGCCGTATGAGGAGAGACTAAAGGAGCTTAACATGTATACCCTTGAGGAAAGAAGGAGAGGGGGACATGATGGAAACTTTCAAGTACCTCAAGGGAATCAACAAAGTCCAAGAGGGTAGCATCTTTCAGAAAAGAGACTTGCAAGAACAAGGGACACAATTTAAAGATAGAAGGAGGGTGGTTCAGGGGCAATGTGAGGAAGTATTATTTCACAGAGAGGGTAGTGGATGCATGGAACAGCCTTCCTGAGGAAGTTGTGGGGTCTAAAACTGTGGGAGAATTCAAGAATGCATGGGACAGACATAAGACAATTCTTGTGAGGGGCAGGAAGATATAGGCTGTTGGTTTACTAGGATCTGCGGCCTATCCTGTAGGTAGGGAAATGGGCAGACTAGATGGGCCTAGCGGTCCTTATCTGCCGTCAAAGTCTATGTTTCTATGTTGAAATATATTTTACATTATCTGAGTCTCACAGCTGATTGTCATTGCATAACTGAGGCTTGCTGCTGTGCAACAATTTCTGCTGGTTGTTCAACAAGAGGAACTACTGTAGCAATCCCATGGCAGCACCCATTACCGGCACTGCAGAGTGCAGATCCACCTAGTATGAGTGTTCGTCCAAATTTGCTACATTATTCATCTGTACTGGTCAAATCTGTCTGCAATCAAACTCTTTTTAAAACTGTGTTAAAGAAAATATATGCTGCTGCACTCAAATGTACTTGCTATAATGTCCAATAGACTGTGATGTCTAATGAATGTGATTATTATTTTATAGAAGTTCAATGTTGCTTATATTGTATGTGCAACATGTCAAGCATGACTGAAAACAGGTTCTGCCCGATCACCTTCTGGTTAAAATAAATAAATAAATAAATAAATGAAATGAGGTGAAAATTTCCCTGTTGTCTAGTGCCCCCCCCCCCATCCAATCATTGTCCCCATCATAAAATAATCTTTCCATGGTGTCTAGTGGCACACCCTGTGTGATCACCATTTGTATTTGAAATAAAGAAAACAGCCCCTCAATATTTTGTTTTAAATGGGAAATGTCCACATGCAGTCGGGCCATGCCTCAGTGTAAGGCATGGCCTAATTAGCTTTTTTGCTAAGTGTTTGAATTTTTTACACTTATGGTTGCTGACATATATAGCTCATATCTGGTTAATCCTGCCTTCCTCCCACTGGCATTGTGAACTGCTGTGCATGCCCACAACCACCTGCTGCTGTCCCAGGCTGACGTATGACATGGGGAGCAGCCAGGGGCATGCCTGTAGCTGTCCTGTGTAAATGGAGCTATTATCAACTCTGGTTTCTAAAGTACATGCCCTGGTACTATACCAAGACCAGGTATGGACTGGCAGTGAACTGCTTTCCTCTGAACTCAGCTCACCAGCACAGGATGACAACACACTACCCACTGGGCCAAAGGCAGGTCCTGCACACAATGCTTCTTCATAACTTTTTTATACACTTTAACCACATGGCATGAACTTGGTTGCTAGAATGTGTTAAATTTCAGTAGAAAGGTGGTTTCCCAGAATAACTACAAAATCATATTTTGACCTGAGTTTGAAAATTCCCCCCAACATTGTTTATGAGGTAGGGTCATGTAAACAGTATATCCAAAATCTGGGACTAAAATACTGTAAAACAGTAAAAGTATGTGAGACCCAAAAATGTTTTCATGTGCACCAAAAATGGAATTCTTGGGTCGCACATTTAAGTGCGACCCAAGAATTCCCACATAAAACATTTTTCAGTCACACTTAAATGTGCAACACAGGAATTTGCAGCTCATGACCAAAGAATCAGTCATCTCGGTAAGCTGATATCCAGAGAACCCAACAAAGTCCAAAAGATGTATTTTTGGATTTTTTGGAAAACAAACAGCAGAAGTGAGCTCAATGGGTCCCATTTAGCAAGATTCATATGCAGTAGTGTGATGTGGCTGGTAATGCTAGATGCTGAACACAGACTTAAACAGCTTCACTGGAGCACATCCGGGAATTTGTACTGTCACTTTAATCTAGGGACTACTGCTAAATAGACTGTGTGTGTGCCTGCACTTACTTCATTTATAACAGCTGCAGAGGGGGCTCAGGGCAGACCGGTCACTGGTTGTTTCATCATGGGGGCAGACTACCGTACTCCTCATAAGCCCGAGCCACCTAATGGCATGAGCGCTGTGGCGCGAGCACCACATGAAGAAAATTTTGTGATATAAGTATTTGGCTTGGTCGAGCAGCACACATACTGTTTGCATCAACTGTGTCCTAGGTTAGTCTTTAACAACAAAAAGGATTCACTTTTTAAATTAAGCTAGGGTAGTAACACAGGTTTTTAAGTAGCAAGCTAGGGACAAACATACATACATATATATGAAGAAACCAGAAGAAGAAGAAGAAGGCCATTTGGTCTATCTTGTCTGCTCATATTGCAGGGTACACAGCTTGAGCTACTGTCCCTGCCCTCCCTCCCCACACCTCCCATCCTCACTTCCCATGATCTTTACCTTCCCCCATGCCTATCTCAGCCTCTCTTAAAGCTGCCCACTGTCTTCAATGAGATCACCTCTTCCAGCAGCGCATTCCAAGTGTTCACCACCCTATCTTTGAAGAAGTGCTTCCTGACCTCCCTCCTAAACCTCCCACCCTCCAGCTTAAGACTGTGTCCCCTCATGTTATGGTTGCCACTCAGCTTAAAGAGACTCTCCTTACCCACCTTATTTATCCCTTTTAAGTAATTGAAGGTCTCAATCATGTCCCCTCTCTCTCACCTGTCTTCCAGGAAGTACATGTTCAGTGCCCTCAATCTCTCCTCATATGCCCTACCCTGCTGACTTGCTATCATTTTTGTAGCCCTCCTCTGAACCTTCTCCAGCAGGTTGATGTCCTTTTTGAGGTGTGGGCACCAGTACTGAACCCCATACTCTAGATGAGGCCTTACCAGAGACCTGTACATGGGCAGTATAACCTCCTTTCTCCTACTACTGATTCCCCTAAATATGCATCCCAGTATCTTGTTTACCTTTGCTGATGCTTTTTTGCACTGTGTGGAGTGTTTCAGGTCACTAGTGATCATCACTCCCAGGTCCTTCTCCTCTTCTGATGCAGACACTCGGACTCCATCCGGGTAATACTGTCCTGGGATTCTTGTCTCCAATATGCATAACTTTGCATTTCTGGACATTGAAGCCAAGCTCAAAGAGTGTGTTCCAGCACAGCCAACCTCAGTAAAAAGAAACGTTTTTTGGTTAAAGGGAGTAGTCTTGTGACCTAACAAGGCAAAAATCACGTGTAAATAGATTGGCACAAAACACTGTACCATTAATAATAAATTCTCTTGATTTATTATTCAAACAACTAGTTGTATATTTTATACTGGGTGAGTTGGTCCATTTTGTGCCAATCTGTTTACACATTGAAGCCAAGCTGCCAGATCCTGGACCACCTCCCCAGCTTTTCCAGATCATCCTATAGGCCCTGTATCCCTTCAGCTATGTCCACTCTTCCACAGAGGTTGGTGTCAACTGTGAATAGGCACATTTTGCCCTTAATGCCATCCCCAATGTCACTGATGAAGACACTAAACAACACCGACCCCAGCACTGAGCCCTGTGGGACCCCACTGGTTACCTCTCTGGTGCCAGATAACTCTCCCCCCACAACCACACTCTGGGTTCTGTCCCTCAGCCAGTTTTCCACCCACCTGACCGTCTTTTCCCCAACCCCAAGATCCACCAACTTCCTATGTAAACCTATGTAAAAAGTTTAAGGAAAAAATGGGGTGAAAGAGAAAGTGTAATAAAACCTCCTCAACATCAAAGACTGAGGGTCTGAAATTAGAAAACATAAAAAAATCAAAGATTTAAGATAGTTAAAGTAACAATACTATAACAACTGAAGAAAGGATGAAATATTTAAATGATTAACGCAACACTAGTACTGGAACTAATTACTTTAGATTTATGCTTGACACTGAAGTATAGAAGCTGCAGGAGGACTGAATTAAATAGTTATTAATTTTACATAATATTTTACTAAATCAACATGAGAATTGTTATTTTAATGTGGGGTTTGATGTTGATAGGGTACAATTATGAGAAGCATACTTGCACAATTGCTACTGCAGATTTAGTAAATATATTAGCTTCCTTTCTGCTTATACTTTAATTCAACCAAAAGGAAGCTCCTATGTATGAAGGAGGCATGGATTCACAAATGAATGGAGACAAATCACAAAGAAATTCAGTCCACCAGAAATGGATATCTTTGGGAGTAGATTTGGGGATGGACAGCTTATTCATAGCATTTTATTGGTACAAAGTGGGATCATTGAAACAAACCCAGGACCAAGAAAAATGCAGGAATAACAGAATTCCATGAAACTGTACAAAGCTTGGTGAACAAAACTGATGTGTTTAGAATAGGGGACAAGGAGGAAAAAATGGATGTACTAGCAATATCTGAGTCCTGGTTACATCAAAGATTTAAGGACACTGAAATACAAAGAAATGGATATGGGTTGCAAAGAACAGACAGGAAAAGTGGTGGTGGTGGGGGGGGTTGATGTATATTAAAGACAATATGGGTCCCTTTAAAATAATGTTGTCTGAAAATCTGGAGGTAATGGATTGTTTGTTGGTAGAGTTACTATCTGTTAAAATAGTAGTAGGAGTAATTTATGCCCCTCCCCAAACTAAAGTCAAAAAAGTTTGATACCCTGGTAACTAGACTAATAGACTCAGTGAAAGGATCACAGGTGATATTGACAGGAGACTAATGCAGACTGGACCCGAGAGAGGTCAGAAATTGATAGAAAGTTTAGAGGTTCTGGGATTGAAACAAATAATCCAAAGTCCAACAAGATGTTCTAAAAATATAAATCAGAGGTCCATTCTCGACTTACTTTTTGTTTCACAAGACATCAAAGCTAGGAATTGGGAGGTGATACCCCTGAACCTAGGAGATCATAACCCTATAAAATGTATTATAGATTTACAACCGCCTCCCAAGACTGAAATAGAAACTTATTGGGTTACATATTTAAAAAGATTTAATTTAGAAGCTTTTAGGAACAGCCTGTCCAATATCAGATGGGACAGGCTATTACTAATTCCAGACTTGAATTTAGCAGGTCAGGATTTTACTAATACTTTAAGGAATATAATTAACCAGCATGCAACTAAGACTCTAAAAAATTAAATAAGAGAGAGATGTTTTATAGCTAACTGATAAACTCAAAACCCAAATAAGAATAAGGAATCATTTGTGGAAAAAAAAAAAAAAACTAAAGGAGAGTAAGATTGGATCAAGTTTAAACATTGGTGAAATAAATGTACAAGAGAAATAACATTGGCAAAAAAAAAAAAATAATAAATAACAACCACTAATATTTGAACAGTGTAAATCAAGCAACAGATCCAAAAAAGAAAGAAAAAATTGAAACCATGTTAAAAACCTACAAAATCAAATAAAAACAAGAGCACCAATCAAGTTGATTGACAATAACGCCTTAATAGGGGACCAGTCAGAAGTAGTAGGCATACTAAATAAATACTTTACTGATTTACCAGATTTAAAGTTACAAGACCCAAAGATAAAAATGTCTGAAATCATTATGCCAGAGATAAATGAAATGAAGCAAGAAAGTGGGAGCTCATTTGAAGAAATATCTGGGCTCAACTTCAGGTTTAAAAAGTTGTTAGTTAAAGAAGTGGAACAAGAACTAATAAACATGAAAATGAACAAGGCTGGAGGTCTTGATGGCATAGAGGCCAAATTTCTAAGATTAGGAGCAGATATCTTGGCCCCAATGATAACTTATCTTTTTAATTGGAGTTTATGTAATTCTACCTTCCCTGAGATTTGGAAGGTGGAGAAAAATAGTACCCATATTTAAAGGTGGGGACAACACTATTACATCAAATTATAGACCAATTGCTTTGCTTTCAATTTTGTCAAAGGTTTTGGAAAAATTAGTGCATAAACAATTTTACCAATATCTAGAACAATATGAATTGCTATCAGATTTACAGCATGGGTTTAGAGCAGAGAGGTCAATGGACACTGCCCTAATTGACTTTAATAACCTAGTAACAACATCATTGAACTTGGATAAGAGTACTGGGACAGTGTTCACAGACCTCAGCAAGGTGTTTGATCTTGTAGCTCATGGGTTATTACTGAAAAGATTAAAAGGGATTGGGGTCCAAGAAGAGACACTATAATAATTCAAATAATATTTCTCTGGAAGACAACAGTGTGTGATGCATGGAAATTTGTATCAGGTTTAAAAGAAGTAAAAAGAGGATTCCCACAAGGCTCAACATAGGGCCCATTGATGTTTAATTTGTATGTCAATGATTTGACCAAGAAAATTTCCAGTAGTGGGATTCAATTATATGCAGATGACTCAGTTCCTCTGCATCTGTGGATAGCCATGTCTCCCTGGAGCAGAAACTCCAGGAAGACATGGCTTCCATGGAAAAATGGTTTAAGGACTCAGGACTATTACCTGGCGCAAGGAAAACCCAGTATACTTTGTTTACACTGGGTCCCCAAGAGAAACATAAAACTGGATTGAACATAAAACTCCTGGATGGAAGTGCTGTAACCAAAGTTAAAAATTATAAACACTTAGGGGTTTTGGTTGACAGTACAGTAACCTGTATAGAACATACAGTATAAATACAATATTCAAAAACATGAATCAAAGACTTGGTGTTTTGAGGAGGATTTCCAGCTATCTCACAAAGGAGGCAGGAGGAAAACTGGTGAGGCAGCAGTTCATCTATAATACGGATCACGACTGTATATAAATCCACCTCAAACATTAAGAAAGATAGACCAGATGTATTATAAATTAGCGAAATTTGCAACAAAAATAAACATGGAATACATCATTGTAAGGTATATGAAATGATGGACTGGCTGCAACCTGGAAGGAAAAGATAATATATTTGGTTGATTTGGTGCCATAAATTTATAAACTCAGTAGGGAATCATCCATTACAAAATCTGGTAACATTTGAATCATTAAATGAAAGGAGGTGTAACTTGAGATGAAATAGTTGGAATATACCTACATGTAGATCATTTAACAGATTGGGGAGTACCATTTTGCAGATGAGTATTGCTAGGTACTGGAATGGACTGCCTAATGATCTAAAGTCTTTGAAAATACATGCCACTTTTAAAATTGCTCCTGAAAAGATATATGCAGGCACTTCAATTGTAAATGTTTCTTGTGATTTCATTAACTGTATGTAGCATTGTATAGAAATTAGTGAAGTAACTGTGTGTATTGACAAATGTTTTAGTCTATGTACTGTACAGGACATTGTTGAAAATAGGGGTAAAATTCTAACAATTTGTATCCTGTATAAAAATAACATTTTATCATCATCATCATTATATGGGATATTGAGGGGGACCTGTGTGATACATAATTTATATACGTGCTGTTTGACCTCAGTAATCTCGTAAGTGGCATAAGTCAAACAGCAGTAGTATTCATAAATTGTGTATCGCACAGAGGTCCCCCTTCATATTTCATTTATGCTGTAGGGACCAGTTAGGGATGTGGAAGTAGATTTCTCTGAAACAGTTTATGAAAAAAAACATGATCAGACTTTTTGGTGATTTTATTTCTATTGCTTCACTTAATGCAGTGGTTTCTATGTGGTTTCTATAGATGCTAGGGCATCCTCACAGCTGTGGTGCCTCTTACATGTGCACTGATTGGCTAATTGTGTGGTACAGTTACAAACTGTGCTTAAACATGGCAGCCCCTTTTAACAAGGGAGCGCCAGTACTATTTTGGTGTTCAGGATAGGAGACTATAAAGTGTACAGAAAGTCAGACATCATTTTATAAATAAATTGTAGTTTTAAAAACTATTTGTAGTGCTGCAAGGTTATGGCCATTTTTTTTTTAAAGAGAGTGTGTGAGGGAACCACAAGCGAGAGATGAGCTAGGCGGCAGGAACAACAAGTGCCAGTTCAGCTAGGCAGCAGTTTGGAGACTTTTTTATATAAAAAGATAGAAAAAAACAGGAATAGCATGTCTTGTTGGGGTGTGGAGAAGCAGACAGTGGCAGCAATTGAGGGAGTGGAGAGTGAGGAAGTAAGCGGGTTAGTTGGAGGGGGGGGGCAGATGAGGGACCAAAGCAAAAGTGGAACTGAGTGCTGTGGCATTAAAGAAGACCAGGAATCATGTCCGTGAAAAGAGAAAAACAGGTATAAACTACATTTCTTTAATGGTTGTTATATTGTACAGCAGTTTTATCCAATAAGATATTGTGGCAATTTGTCCAACAGGCAGTGTAGGAAAGTGAAAGCGATTGCCATTACTGGAAAAAGTAGTGGATGGGTGACGGCGGAGACCAGAGGAGGATGATGTGCATACTGTATACATAAATGAGTGATGATGAGTTTACTAGGGGCCTCATATTCAAAAGCCCCAGGCTGCATCGTGCAAGTGCCTGCACTGCGCAACTGAGATGCGCTGGCACAAAATAATGGCACATTCAGAAGATACACCATGAGATGTGATCATGCATGTCTAGCTGAATATCCTGAACATGTGCAATCATGCAGTGGGAGATGCATGGTATGACAGGTGACCTAAGCCCTATGCAGAGCATGGGGAAATGTGTGCTAGGTGGCCACATGCGTGGTGCACAAAATTGCAATATTCAACTAGGCTATGCAAATGGACTCATTGCACATTTCAAGCCCATTCCTCTGAAGTGCAGTTCACTACTGGAATGCATGCAGGCCATTTGCATACCCCCAGGCATGCTCAGTTCCAGCTTTGCAGGCTACCTCACTACACCACAAAGGTGAACAGGAGGTACTGCAGTCTAGTAGGCAGGTGTGATGGAATATGTGTGTGCTGGTGGGTGGACTGTATTGGCCTGAGTACAGTGCTATTACCAATAGCCATGTACAGGTTCAGACTAGGGGTACATGGGGCCCACCTGGACAGTGGCCACAGGGGCCCACCTGGACAAGCAACAGGGGAGGGCAGAGGGTGACACAGTCTGATTGGTATACCACATGCATGTGACACACCAGCTCCTTATACAGTGTACAGTCACCTGCAGTGCCTCACACCCCCCCATATGAGAGGAACATGGTGATAACTGCAAGAAATGGCAGTACGCAGAGGGTGACCAGGTACCCGAGTGGGTGGATCCCACCTGTGTGCACCTACGGTGTTCCACTGTGGGTGTGTGCCACAGGTCAGTCCCTGGCCTGTGCCACCCTGCCACACATACCACCAGACTACCTGTGCACTGTTGCCCCAGACGTCACCCTGGGTGCATGCCACCACCGGGTGGTGCCTTGCAGGCCACATGGGTGCAGGCCATGTTGCATGTGCTGCAGCATAGCCATCTGCTCCACTGGTGTGCTAGGGGGACACCAGACAGCGCTGGCATGTGGCAGCTGGGTGCCTATGTCCTGGGTGTGGAGTGGGGGATGGCTCTCTGAGCAGTGCCCATGGTGTGCCAGCACCTCTGGTTATGGGTACTTCCGTCCTGGCATGACTGTTGTGTATGGGTGCCTGGAGCACATCCTGGTAAAACTCCAATGGCTGTCTCAGGATGGCCTGTCTGCAGTTCCGCAGCCTTCCTGTGGGTGGCTAGCCAGTTTAGGTTATCCTTTTGTCTGCCTATCTTTGTACGGCACATTTCTGGGATGGGTGGCAGATGCGCCACACATTTTGGCTGAATATATGAATGTGTGGCATATTCATGTACCCATCACCTTTTTTGTGTTCATATATTATTGTGTGATGCGTCTCTCCCTTTCGAATATCGTGCTTCCACACAATTTCTGGGTTGCGCATCTCCATTTTGGGCCATGCAACTCCTTTGAAAACATGGGCCTATGTGTATAAATGTAAGACTTTACGTTTATATACTAATGTCCACTCCTATTTGATAAACTAGGAGGCAGCTCCAGATATGCATGTTATCTGGTTTGGAATGTTGTTATTGCACATTTGCACAAGTGGCACAACCACAGGTGCACAGTGGCAATAAAAACAACATTATAACATGTATATCTGGAGCTACCTCATGGGATAATCAATGTATACAATGACAGCCCCCAACTTCGTTGGTTTGTCTCTGTCTATTTCAGGACAAAAAAGTGATGTGAAGAAAGAAATTAAAAATTTACTTTTAAACTATGTTTTTTTAGCAGCTTTATTTGTGATCAGAGCAAATTGTTCGTATTCAATACATTAAAATTAAATTATTTAAACTGTTGTACTACATTATAATTAATTTTCTTCTGCTGTAGTAGGTATATGTCAATGTACCATTTTAAAGTTATCCTTTTCCTCGCTGACACCGGGCTGCTGTCCATGTTCAGACTAGTGGTCCTTGCACCAACATGCTGATCAGCTCATTTGTCTTAGAGATGTGTTGGTAGGCTTGTTCAAATACACAAGTGTAGTTGGTGGGCGGCATTTGTCACTCAGAATATGTACCTGTGTAGCAGTGTAGGTAGCGTGGTCACAGACATGCTTGTCGTAGTTTGAAAAAAGCAGGTTTTGATATATTCAGCTTTTGGGGGTGTGTGAAAGTTTTTTTTTTTCTCAATCTACATATATTTAAGTACAGCTTTTTACTACTCATGCTAAGGTCAGCATTTCAATGAGAGAGAGAGAGAGACAGACAGACAGAGAGACAGACACAGCTGTCAGGGAGCCTGAATGGGTGAATCCCACTTTCAGATGCGCTGTAATGTCAGCACTTTAAAAAAGAATCTTCTGCAATGATATTTCTTACATTATACTTTTTTTTTCTTCATCACATTCTGTGCTGGTTTCTTTGCCAAATGTTTCTTTCCTGTTATAACAGAATGCATTTTTGCATGCGGTCGCACTGAAAGTGATTACTTCACTATTGACAGTTGTTCAGTGCAGGGAAAATAATATTACTTGAATGCTATTCAGATTCAGCCTACTGTCTAATTCTGTGCTGGTACACAGGTTACCTACTTCACGAACATCCTCATTTATGCTGTGTTACATGAAAGTGACACGGGCAAAGTGATGGTCTCACTGTGCCAAATGCAGTGTGCTGTAAGGAATTGAAGCTACTGTGCAGATAACATGTTTTCGGATATCATTTGTACAGTAGCTATCTCTTTAGTGAAAATAACACCCTTCATCTTCAAAATGTCATTTTGATTCCCATGGTATACAGATATCAATAGTTTATCTATCTATCTATCTATCTATCTATCTATCTATCTATCTATCTATCTATCTATCTATATCTATGCATTGAAAGAACTGCATTAATGCTCCAGTTAGGGTTCTACTTAAAGCAACAAAGGTAAGAAAATGTGGTGTTAGGGTTTCCAACCTTAGCTCCCCATCCCCCAAGCAGCAAAAGGAAAAGCCCACACAAGCAACCACAGACAGCCATCATCAGATAAGGCAAACATACAACTATTTCAGATAACACATATACATTAGCAGTGATATGCTACCTTCATGGATTTTATCTGCGGTATGCACACTGCAAGGTACACACCACAAGACATACACACTCCCATGTCACTGCAGATAGAAATCCAGGATACTCAAACCACAACACTGCTTTAGTATGCAGAAGAATAGACCCCTGCAGCCACAAATATAAATTCATGCTACCCAAATTACAAGAGTTGTTTTGTCTGCAGAAGTGCAGGCCCATAAGGGATCAGTGCTTCTGTTGTCTCAGGTACTCATACACACTGTAAGACATACATACACTTGATGGGACTGCATGTCTGCAGTCACAGGTACAGTATAAGAAAAAAACACTGACCTCTGGCTGCAGAAGTGTGGTACCCACAAAATCCATGATATCAAAATTGTAACATATCTTCTGTCTGCAGAAGGCCAGGCTCTTGAGGGGCCTGCACTTCTTCAGCCACAGGTGTAAGACATACACACTGACTTCTGGCCCCAGAAGGACAGGCCAGGCAGGCCACACTGAAGTACTGTTACAATGTGGTAACGTGGTTTCAGCAGCAGTTCAAGAAATAGTTTAAAGGGGTAGCAGGTTTTCAGATACAAAAATTGCAACACTACTTCTGTCTGCAGAAACACAGGCCCCTAAGGAGCCTGCACTTCTTTATCCACAGATGTAAGACATAAACAC
This sequence comes from Neoceratodus forsteri, assembly GCA_016271365.2. NCBI lineage: Eukaryota > Metazoa > Chordata > Ceratodontiformes > Ceratodontidae > Neoceratodus > Neoceratodus forsteri. Next base: position 498,084,055 of record JADMNL010000022.1, read on the forward strand.
TGACATCAACGCTTCAGAATGGCAGGCTCTATGGGGCCTGCTGCTACACAGACAGAAGTATTGTTGCAATGTGGGTATCATGGTTTCAGCAGCAGATTTAGAATTTTTTCAGGGGTGTAGAAGGTTTTCAGTTATGCACCTGCATATAGAAAACCATGCAGGACTTCTGGTGATGTCATGTGTATAGATGGCAGTCTAGGGCAGAGCTCCGTTACCTCGGGTGGCTTAAATTACAGTAATCGTATGCCACTGCATGTTAAATCCTGCAAAAACTAAGTGCTCACCTGAGTTATACTATTTTTGGACATGGGGTGAACTAAAAAGAGGCCCCCTGCACTGAGCAGAAGTACTTCGGTGGACAGAGCTATGCAGAGGCCTACCAGTCTGGCACTCTCACAGTCCTCAATTTTTACAGCCTCAGGAGATGAATCCAATGGTTCGGGTTCTGATGCAGCTTCATCATTTACAAAAGTAGATGGGCATCTGATGATTAAAATACTGCATTGTATAGATGCCAGAATCTCAGGCAGACAGAGAGATTTCAACAAGTTAGAGAACTGCATGGCTGATGTAGAGGCCCACATGGAGAACTTACATGGAGAGCATATGGCCTATGGATGATCTCTTGCATACCTCCATAGGAGGGAGCAGGAACTGACCTTACGAGCAGAGGATGCAGAGGCGAGGGCTCACTGTAATAATCTACAGATCTTTGGGGTCTCAGAAGGGGTAGAACCTCCCAGTATGGCAGATTATGTTGACACTTGGCTGAAGAAGGAGTTAGACCTGGGTGAGGATTTCAGTCTGGATATTGAGCGAGCGCACCACGCCATCGCACCAAAACCCAAGCAAGGTGCTCTTCCCAGGCCCATCATTGTTTGATTCCTACACTATACTACAAAAGAAAAAGTGCTTCAACTGGGCTGGGCTAAAAGGGACCTCAATCTTGATGGTCAGAGAGTTTATCTAGATCAGGACTATCCTCCACTGATGCTTGCTAAAAGGAAAAGAATTCTGGTGGTAGTTAAAGCCCTCAGAAAAAAAGGCTGCAAAGCATACCTCAGATATCCCACAAGGGTATGGATCCAAGACAAGCAGGGGGTCAAAGTATTTGAATCTCTGTTAGCAGCGACCCCTTATTTTAATGACATAGGAATCCCAGTTCCTGACACCAAGGAGGAACAAACTGAGAAAGAAATAGAGGAGTTACTCTGGTCAGTGCCCCCAGGCCCCAATAAACGCTTAGGGAAACATGGAGATGCTTTCTTGCCCTTGCATGCAGACCTTTCCAAATGGCTCCAGAAAAAGAAGACCGGAAGATTTCTGTGCAGATCACAGATCAGCCTTCTTCATCATTCTGGACATTCAGGGCTTTTGTGCTCTGGTGTATGCAGGATATATAGGGGACCTGGGGCGTCAGGAACTTTCAGCTTGCTGAGTTCATTCCATTATTGCTTCGATCCAGGAATGTTTTTTCTGAACTGATGGGCCAGTGTCTTTATTTAACTTTTAGAGCTGGACATTCTGAATAGGCCTTAAGACTGCAGGGTGCTCATTTTAAGTGGGTCATTCTTATTGTTGCACAATTTCCTGGTCCCAACCTGTGGTTGTTTCCCCCAGCAATCCCCATTTCCTGAAGCTGGAGACAGAGCTGGACTTGAGATAAGAGCCCTTTGGGCATTTCCGATTTATTTTCAAATAATATAATTTTCACTTGACAGGCAATTTAATGTTATTCTTTGTCATGCTACAGTTAAAGTTTGGACAGCTATTTCTTTTTTGCTCCCCATGCTGTAGCGAGTGTTCCTGCCATTAATAGGTTTGGTGGTGGTTTCACTCGGCCAATGTACATAAAAGTCTTAGTGTGGGGCATATTATTGGGATTTTGCACTCCAGGTTTTGGGGCTAAGACAACATTTTTTTCCTTTTTTCCTTTTTATTTATTTTTTACATATATACCAGATGCCTATTCTAAACCTTCGAATTAAAGTGGGGGTACTGTGTTTGTTTATTTAATTGTAACCCTTTTAGGTCTCTACACCTCCCCTCTACCTAGCTGGCTTGTGTTTTTTGGATCCCTTCAGCCTGGGGCTAGTCCCCGGGGAGGAAGAAGAATCATGCAATCATTAATGGCCTCCCCCCTTGGAATTAGTGATTTATCCAGGGGTCTGATATACTCTAAGGCATCAGATGGTACCCATAGGTTAATTATGTGGTTCAACAATTTTGATTTGCCCCAAGACAAGAAAAGCAGTGTTACTGTTAGATGTTAATAAATAGGTCTATTGTTGTGATTTGATTACTTTAAGTTGGTGTTGACAATTGCCCAGGGTTCTCTGCCCTATCCACTGGACAAACCAGAAGAGTCTACCTAGGAGAGGGTCTGAGCTCCTGGATTTTCTAGGCACTCAACCTTTAGCGTATTGACGCTTGACTCCTATCTTAAGATCTACAGCGTTAGTTTCCTGAGACTTCCCAACAGCCCTCAGAGCTTAGTTCAGCAGAGCTTCGGTACTCAGTGACACAACTGGTACCTGTTCTACAAGTCCATGACCTGTAGTTATGGTCATGTTGGGTATGTTGTTCCCAGTTTCGAAGTTCTGGACATAAAGTTTTTTTTTAATTTTCTTGTTAAATGTCCTACATGTGTTTATGTATGTGTGAATTTTGTATTAATCCACTATGCACATCTTTTTCCCTCTGGAATGACCTTTTATGGAAGTGAATATGTTATAGGCATAGGGTTTGGGGGTATGATAGGCTTACCGTTCCCTAATGACGTCTCTTAAAATTGCTTCGATTAATGTTAAAGGTATTAATGGAGTAGAAAAGCGAGCCAGAGTCATTCAAGAATTGGGTTGTTTAAAATGTGATTTGGCCTGCTTGCAGGAAACTAAACTTTCCCTTTTAGAACATGCAAAGTTGAGAAGGATGTGGGTTGGGTCAGAATATTCGGACTCCCATCCAGATGCTTCTAGGTCAGGGGTGGTGATCCTGATTAGAAGAGGCCTACCCTTCAACTTCATAAGACTTCAATAGAGGGTTCAGGTAGAGTTGTTATTATTTCAGGGGAGTTCATTGGCCATCCCATACATGTTGCCTCAGTATGTGCTCCCACCCCACCAACAGGAGCCTTTTTTGCCACTTTTTTGCCAAGGTGGCCTCTCTTTCCTCTGGCTGGATTATACTTGCAGGAGAATGGAATTGTGTGGAGAACACGGAGCTTGATCGTGGTGTGGCTGGGCGGGGGACCGGGAGTGCTTCTAGTTCTAGGTTATTTCGGTCACTAATCACTGACAGTGGCCTCACAGATCCTTGGAGATTGCAAAACCCAGATGCCCGTGACTTCACCTTTTACTCCGAGTCCTCTGGCACCTATTCCAGGCTTGACAGGTTTTACACACAAAAGGTGATTATCATGGTGGATATGATTATCCACCCAGTTACTTTCTCAGATCATGCTATAATCAATGCGACCCTTCAGTGATCAGACATTAAAAATAAAGGGGCCTGGCATTTTGATTCAGGTTTCTTGAATGATAACATTTTTGTAGACCAAATTAAGGACACTGTTCAGTTTTATATTCAGGAAAATAGAGAGGAGGATACCCATATTCGGTTTGTCTGGGATGGTTTAAAAGCAGTTCTTAGTAGTAAAATTATTAGCTATGCTTCATATAAGCACAGAGTTCATAAGGCATGGGTAGATGGGTTATTAAATGACCTTGCCAGGATGGAGCAGGAACATAAAAGAACTAGAGATCCAGCCATTTTGGTGAAATTGAAAGAAACTAGGGAATTATATAATGTTGAAATGAGACAGAAGATGGAGAACTTTCTCCATTATACCAAACAGAGTTATTATGAGACCGGGAGTAGGGCAACCCGTTTGCTGGCTTTACGCCTAAGAAAACAAGAAGCGGAAATGTATATTCCCTGAATCAGAACACCTCATTTGGGACTAGATTTGACAAGTCCCACACAGATTGCAGATGAGTTCTGTGCCTATTTCACTAAGTTATATAGTCAAGAAAGAACCCTGGACCATCCCACGCTGGTGGCAGTGTTTTTACAGTGGACCTCTCTCCCCAGATTAGAGAATTCCCCAAAATGCACCCTAGAGGCAGATATCTCAGAAGAGGAGGTGAAAAAAGTTATTAAGTCCCTCAATAGAGGAAAGGCTCCAGGCCCTGATAGCTTCACAGCCGAATTCTATCAACCTTTTTTGGCTGACTTGGCCCCTTTAATAATGAGGGTTTGTAACATTGCCCACGAGAAGGCTCCAACTCCACCCTCATTTGGAGAAGCGGTAGTTACTCTTCTGCCCAAACCTGGGAAAGATCTTATTGCTTGTGAAAGTTACCATCCCATCTCTTTGATTAATCAAGAAGGGAAGAGTTTTGCACAAATATTGGGCTTCCATCTCTAGAAGTTTATCCCTACTCTGATACAGCCTGATCAGATGGGTTTTATTCCTGGAAGGCATATCCAGAATAATATTAGACTCCTACTTAATGTTCTTACTGCCTTGGGAGCATCCCCTCCCAGGCCTCTCAGGGTGGTGATGTCTCTCGACATGGAAAATGCATTTGACCACCTGGACTGGGTCTTCTTAGATCGCACCCTTCATAAATTTGGGTTTGGGGATAAGTTCTGTAGCTGGATTGCCAATTTGTACAAGGATCCATGGGCAAGGATTAAAGTAAACAGGGTCATGTCCAACAGAATTAAAATTTGTAGAGGCACCAGACAAGGGTGTCCTCTCCCCACTTTTATTTGACCTTAGTGTGGAACCACTTGCAGCTCTTATTAGACACTCAGAGGAATACAGAGGTATTAGGGTGGGATGGGTAGAGACCAGGGTTTCTTTGTATGCAGATGATACTTTGTTGTATATTGAGGACCTGGTTAACCAGATATCTATGGATAACTCCCTGCTGGGGGACTTCGGGAAAGTTTCTGGTTTTAAAATTAATGAATCTAAGACTGAATTATTTCTTTTAGGTAAGACATACAAAGATACACTTCCAGTCATTGGTAACTATAAATGGGCAAAGGAAAGTTTTAGGCACTTGGATGTTTGGATCCCCAGTGATACAAGCAAGTTGTACACAATTAATCACTTCAAGCTCCTCCAAACAGTTCAGGCAGACCTTGGTAGATGGAGTGAACCCCCCCTTACTTTGATGGGATGTATTGAGAGTGTACGTATGAACATGCTCCCTCACTTTCTTTTAATTTTTTCAGTCCCTACCTCTTAAACCTCCAGATCATTTTTGGAAGTCTCTTAGGTCATCACTTTCCAAATTCTTTTGGGCAGGTAGATGCCCTAGGGTGAGGTGGGATGTCCTGACTGCATCTAAAGAAAGAGGTGGCCTTGGTCTCCCAGATTTTAAAAAATACTACTGGGCCTCCCAGATTCACCTGCTGGCTTCTGCTCTACCAGAGGAAGCCCCAGTTGAGATAGAAAGACCCCCTCTTCATTAGGAGATGTTGGGAACTTGCTACTAATGGACTGAAAAGAGTCTCACTCCCGTATACAAACAACCCTTGGTCAGATATTATTAAAACTGCCTGATTAGAAGTGAATTGAAGGCTGGGGCTTACTATACTAGTAAGGAGCAATATTCTATCAGAGCATGTCTTGATTTTGCACTTCTCAGATGGGATATGGGCTTTATCAGATGGGCAAGGAAAAGTTTAGTAACACTAGAACAGTTGTATAAGGAAGACACCCTTAAATCCTTTCAACAACTCTCAACGGAGTTTGGGTTCTCCTCCCAAGATTTATTTAGATACTTACAGCTTCACCATTCTTTGCATGAGAAGGAAAGATTGGGTGAATCTGGGGTGGGTTTTAGCCATAACCCTCTTTCAGAGATGTTGCTGCAGGAAATAACCCTAAAGATCCCCAAAGGGCTAATTTCCAAGCTGGTTATATTGTTCTCCAACCTCGAGAAAGATGCACTTTCTAAACTTAAACAAACCTGGAAAGCTGAGACAGGTTGGGAGCTGGAGGACTCAGACTAGGTGAGATCCTGGCAGGCCATTCATTCCACTACAGCTTCCAACGTCTGGAGGAAGTTTCAGGGGAAGATTGTGGTACGTTATTTTCAGACACCGGTAATCTCCAAGCACTATGTACACCATCTCTCTGAACTTTGTTGGTGGGGGTGAGGGGACAGGGGAACATATACCCATAATTTTTGGGTGTGCCCTAGGCTGCAAGTTTTTTGGCAACTGCTTTTGACTACCCTGAAAAACATTTTTGGTTTTGATTTACCAGGAAACCCAGTAAATTAGATTTTGGGGATATCCCCTCCAGCAGTCAAGACCAAGGCCCAGCAATATTTATACAATATTTTTGTGGCCACAGCCTTCAAAGCCATTGCACACTGCTGGCTAACCCAAGATGTTCCTACTCTTGAGACTTGGTATCTGATCTGTTTGGCTGTGTCGGATATGGAGGAATTTATGGCTAGAGTCCGTCTTTGCAAAGAGAAATTTTTGCAAAGAGAAATTTAAGAGTAGATGGCTCCCCTTTTTCCATTATCAGGCAGAGAAAGAAAAGGTCATTGTCTTAGAAATTCTGGCTAGATATGTTTAAAATGGTATGATTTCATTTTAGACCACTCGGTAGTCTCTTGTTAATTTTCTTTACAGTTTCAATACCAGTAACATAATGGCTTATAATGGATGAATTTTACTGGTGTGCAATTCCCTCCCCCCTTTTTCCTTCCCTCCTTTCTCTTCCTTTCCTCACCTTTCCCAATCTTACATGTGATTTGTTTTGAATAATTATTGTTCTGTATGTCTGAATATGTTTATATGAGTTTTGTTATATCTTGTATATACATTGAGTGTAATGAAAAATTTTAATAAAATATGATTAAAAAAAAGAAAACCATGGAGTAGCGGATCATGCTATGTAGCAAGGTACCTTGTACAGCATATATGAGTACCTCTGTCTGCAGAAGTGCATGCCCCATGAGACCTTCTGTCTGCAGAACACACTGTACAACATACACACACAGGTGTGATTGCATAACCACATGCCCTTGTGGGGCCTGTGCTTATGCAGCCACAGAGGCAAATCCATGAAGGTAGCATGTAACTGCTACTGCACTTGTAATATATGAAAACAGTTGTATGTTATTTGTCTTACCTGATTATGGCTTTCTGTAGTTACCTGTGTGGGCTTGTCCTTTTGCAGCTTAAGGGGGTGGGAAGTTAGGGGTGAAAACCCTAATACCACAGTTCCCTACTTTTGTTGCATTAAGTTGAACTCTAACTGGTGCATTAATGCAGTTTTTTTGCAATGAATTTCCTTTCTTTTTGAGATAGTGGAATTGTATTCTTGTTCACATAGGTCCCTTTTGGACTTATGAGAACAGATCCATCTGACTGTAGAAGAGCAAGGCCCTCTGTGCCCTGGCTTCCATGTGGCTACAGATGCAGATGTGCAGGGTCTTTTGGGCCCTGCGTAAAATGTGGAGTCCATCAGGCTGCAGAAGGGCAGGGACCTCTGGGCTCTGCAATTCAGTATGGCTACAGATGCAGATGCGCAGGGCTCTGTGGGTCTTGTACTAAGTGAGGAGTCCATCTGGGTATGGAGAAAGACCCTGTGTTTCTGTGCCAAGTGAGGAGTCCATCTAGCTGTGGAAGCGCAGGGTTCTCTGGATCCTGCACTTCTGTGTCACTATAGATGCAGGGGTGCAGGGCCCAGGGCCTGCACCAAACAAGGAGTCTGTCTGATTACAGAAGGGGCCCTGCACTTCCATGTGGCTACAGATGCAGATGTGCCAGGTCCTCTGGGCATTGCACTAAATGTGGAGTCCATCAGGCTATGAAGTGCAAATAAATTTCAATGTTCACTCATAACTTGGTAATTTTACCATATTTGTACACCAAATTTTCAACACTGCCTTCTTATGACATCACCTCAAGAACCTGGTAGGTGAACATTTTTTAGATCTCGACAGAAACATCATTTTCTGCACAAGTGTGAAAACAGATTTTAGCCAGGATTTGAAAAATGACAGCTGTCACTTTCTTGAGGTGGTGCAAAAAAATGGCTTTGTTGAAAATTTGGAGTCAGAATATTGAAAATTACCATACTTATGAGCGTGCATTGAAAAATGTCAAAATATGCTCATAACTTTTTTTTATTATTTTTACTTTAGACACTGCTTGCTGTCACACCAGAGTCAGGGGTGTGTGCTGACTCCTCCTCAAATATGCAGATCTCCACTGGAAGAAGTGTTGAGGGGCACATGAGGTGAGGGGAACCCTAAACCACTCATAAATTGCTATAAAACCTTAGTAGGTAGTTTACCCTCATCTCTTGATAAACTTAAGGATAAATGGGATAGGGATGTGGGGGGAACACTGATGGAGGGGGACTGGAAAATGATTTTAAATAGGGGTATGGCATGTTCAGTTAACAACAGACCGAGGGCAGTACATTATGACATATTGCACAGGACGTATTTCACTCCAGTACTGGCCAAAAAGATAGACCTCACTGCCTCAGACCTTTGCCCACAATGTAAAGCATCCCCAGACACTTTCATACATATGATTTGGAGTTGCCCAAGGATCATGGACTTCTGGCGCAATATCACTGACCTAATGCAGAGAATTTTGGACATCGACCAGGAGATTGGTTTGGGTGAGGTCATGCTAGGCCTGCCTGGGAGGTCCAGGGGGGTAAAGGATTATAACACCCTCTATGGTCCCTCGCAATGATGGTAGGGAAACAGACCCTGGCCAATCTTGGGGAGTGGAGTCAGTGCCTACCTCTGCCGAGTGGGCAATCAAGCTACTGCACTGCATGAAACTAGAACACACTTAGTATAAGGCAAATAACAGAGAAGATAACTTAATGAAGGTGTGGGCCCATTGGAGTGGGTGCTGCCAGATGCCTGGTTTCCAAACATATAATTGTCTATTGGTAATGGGGGCAACACAGAAATAATTTAAGCAATAATTACCAATGGTAGTGAGAAGGTCTTCAACTGGGACAAGATCATGGTATACACACAGTTCAAGAAAATGCTTACAGTCTGTTAGCCCTGCTATATTATACTTTTTGATATAGTATACCTATTGGTACATATTATACCTGTTGGTACACATGATTAATTTTACAGCACCTGAGTTGTAAAACCACTGTTTTCTCTGAGGCTAGCATTTATTAGTTCCGGTACATATGTACACAATCTTTGTATTACTTAGATATTTACTGATCTGTAGTCATGTGACATCTGAACTACAGTACATGTATGTGTCTGTCTGCTGACCAGAAAAATAAAGTAAAAAAACATATATATATATATATATATATATATATATTATTTGCAAAGAACTTCATTAATGCACCAGCTGGGTTACTTAATGCCAGAAAATTAGGAAAATGTGGTATTAGGGTTTCCAACCCTAACACCCCAGCCCCAAGCAGCAAAAGGAAAAAGCATTAAGGTTTTGGGTCTCAGGAGTCTTGGTGAATCAGTGGTGAGGTCTTCATTGAGGGCTGTGAACTCTAATACCTACCCCATTCTGGCAAACAACATCACACATCATCTCTTTTCTTCACGTAGGGCCCACAGGGCCCTGCATGAAGAAAGGTACAACAAATTGTGTTGGTAACCTGTGGCGAGCCATACTTCTCCACCTTTGAAAAGTGTATCATTATGAGGCAGTGGCTTGCAGATGTACCCTGTGCTTTGGATTGGAGATTATGGGCTTGAGAGGAGGGGTGAGAATTAGAGTTGATAACCTCCAAGGAAGACCCCACCACTGATTTTCCAAGACTCTGGAGATCCAAAACCCTGTTTTTTCTTTTTGCTGCTTGGGGGTGGGGTTGGGGCATTAGGGTTGGAAACCATAATGCCACATTTCCCTACTTTTGTGGTGTTAAGTTACCCTAACTGGTGCATTAAGAAAGTTTTTTGCAAAGAATTTCCTTTCTTTTTGAGATAATGGAATTGTATTGTCATTCACGCAGGTCCTTTTGGGACCTGCATGAAAAGATGCAGGTTCTCTGTGCCAAGAGAAGACTGTCAACCTATAGATGTGCAGGGCCGTAAATTATGGGCCCTGCAGTTCAGTGCAATGACAGATGTGAAGAATTTATGGGTCTGTCTGTTGGGCTGTGGAAGTGAAGGAGCCCTGTGGTTCCTGCACGTCTATATTCTTACTGACTAATGGGGAAAGGATCACAGATCTCCAGGTAGAAGGTCACCTGGGAGCCAGTGACCATCACGTGGTATAGTTCAATTTGACCACTAGAACTAAATCATCCCATTCCAAGGCAAAAATATGGGACTTCAGAGGAGCTGACTTTGATAAGATGGCCAACAGAGTTAAACTAGCCCTGACAAGAAGAAATACAGGTGAGGGGGTACAAGCAAAGTGGGTAAGCATTACGGATGCAATACTTGAAGCAACATTCCATTGTGTTAGGGAGAAAAGCAAGAGCAAAAGAAGGAGGAGACCACTTTGGTTCTCAAAACAAGTTGCAGAAAATATCAAAGCCAAAAGGTTGGCCTTCAGGAAATATAAGGGAACACAGCGGAACGAAGATAGGGAGGCATACCAAACTTCCCTAAGGGAAGCAGGAAAGGCAGTAAGGCAGGCAAAGGCCCAAACCAAGGAAACACTAGCATGAACAGTAAAAGAAGGGAACAAGACTTTCTATGGATACTTTAGTGAAAGGAGAAAGTCCAGAGGGGGTATTGCTAAGATCAAAGGGGATATGGGGAAGTGTGTGGAGGAGGACCAAGGAAAATCATCCATCCTAAATAGATACTTCTGCTCAGTATTTACTGAAGAGAAAGCAGGGCAGGGCCCACAGCTCAGCACCATGGACACGGGGGAGAGGGAGGTGTGCACAAGTCCCTTCACAAAAGAAAGGGTCCTACAAGAGCTCGCTAAGCTCAGGGTAGACAAGGCAATAGGATCTGATGGCATACATCCCAAGGTACTAAAGGAACTAAGGGTGGAACAAGCAGAGCCATTAGCAGAACTGTTTAGTGAGTCTCTGAGCACAGGAGAGGTCCCAGAAGACTAGAGAAGGGCTCATGTGATCCCGCTCCACAAGAGTGACAGCAGGGAGGAGGCAGGGAACTACAGACCAGCCAGTCTTACCTCAGTAGTAGGCAAGATTATGGAGACACTCCTTAAGGAAAGGATAGTGCAACACCTGGAATCCAAGATAGCATGGGTTTACAACAGGAAGGTCCTGTCAAACTAATGTCATAGATTTCTTTGACTGGGTAACCAGAGTGGTGGACCAAGGGGGTGCAGTTGATGTCACCTACCTTGACTTCAGCAAAGCTTTCGATACTATTCCACATAGAAGATTGATTAATAAGCTGGGTAGGCTCAGGGTGGGTCCGAAGTTGGTCAACTGGGTGGCAAACTGGTTGGTGGGAAGAAAACAGAGAAACAGAGAGTGGTGGTAAACAGTATACAGTCAGAAGAGATGCAAGTCACAAGTGGGGTACCTCAGGGATCAGTCCTGGGGCCAGTCCTCTTCAATATCTTCATCAGTGACATTGCAGATGGACTGGAGGGTAAGGTTTGCCTGTTTGCAGATGACACCAAGATCTGCAACAGAGTAGATGATCCAGATGGGGTGGGCAGAATGAGAAGATATCTGGAAAAACTGGCAAAAATGGTCTGAAGAGTGGAAACTAGGGTTTAACGCAAAGAAGTGCAAGATCATGCACATAGGGAAGAGAAAACCTGAAGCTACCTATAGGTTGGGAGGGGGAGTTGCTGGCCATCACAAGGGAAGAAAGAGACTCGGGCATCATTACCACAGATGACCTGAAACCATCCAAGCAGACCACTAAAGCAGTAGGTAAGGCTAGAGGGATGTAGGGGTATCACAAGTTGTAAGAGGGAGGTAATAATCCCTCTTTACAAGACACTGGTTAGGCCCCATCTGGAGTACTGCATGCAGTACTGGAGGCTGCACCTGCACAAGGACATTAACAAAATGGAGGCAGTCCAGAGAAGAGCAAACAAAATGGTGGAGGAACTGCATCAGAAAAAAATATGAGGACAGATTAACAGAGCTCAATATCTATACCCTAGAGCAAAGGAGGGAGAGAGGTGTTATGATTGAAACATTCGAACATCTTAAGGGCATTAACAAGGTGAAAGAGTCTAACATGTTTCAATATAAGAAAAATAGTGGGACAAGAGGACACAGCATGAGATCAGAGGGAGGCCAATTGAGGGGTAATGTGAGGAAGCTATTTTTCACAGAAAGGGTGGTGGATGCATGGAACGGCCTACCTTAGGAAGTGGTGGATATGAATACAGTGCAGGGCTTCAAACAGGCATGGGATAGGCATAAAGGAGCAATACAGATGAGTATGAATTAATAGACCACTGACAGAGTAAAGGCCTATGGCACATTCATAAGGTAGAAAAAATGGGCAGACTGGATGGGCCTTGTGATCCTTATCTGCCATCAACTTCTATGTTTCTATGTGGCCAAAGCTACAGATGCACAGGGCAAAGGGTGCATTTGGCAGCCAGTATACAGGGCACTCTGCCACCCAATGTGGGAGAGGTACGGGCCCTATGCTAAGAGGACAGTTCTCTTCACTGTATGGTACCAAGCCTGTGCAGACAACCCTGCACTTTTCATTCCTTGGCTGGGGGAATGTTGCATAACAGCATCATCCCCCCACCCTCACCCCATCCAGCTAGGTTACTGAGCTCGCCCCTGAATTCAGCTCAGCACCATGGGATCACAAAGCATACCTGTTGGGGTCAAGAGTGACACTACACACAAAGTCTGTTAACAATTATATTGCTTTTTTCAATTTTGACCCTAGATTTTAAAGATATTTGTTTTATGATTCGTCTTATAAACACAATATGTACCATATATAGTATACTGGCTGAAATGTCATTTTGCCCCAGAAATGTAAATACACATCTCATCCAGGATTTAAAAAATGACACATGTTACATTTATGAGGTGGTGTGTAAAAATGGGTATGTTTAAAGTTTGGAGTCAAAACTATGAAAATTAGTGAAGTTATGAGTGAACATGGAATTACTGCCCAGCTTAGCAAGAGGAACTGTTTTTCGGTTTGCACACAAAACACGATCGGGGTGTCCACCCTTCGTATTGCTTCACTATACCCCTTCCTTCCAGATCATCCACCCCCCAATATAGAGGTGGTGGCACCAGGGTACCTACTCCTGGTGCTGCTGAAGACTATTCCAACCCTAGGGTGCCCAATCCCCAGCGTTGGCTATGGTCACCCTGTAAAAAAAAAAATAAAACTGCCCACATTGATCTTTTCTTTTTATATTTAACCTGCCAAGAAGAAAACAGACCCTCATCGATCTTGGCCATCCACACCCTCCACCCATCTCACCCTGACCCCATGCTAAGCACCCAACACTCCACACCCCCTCACACAGCCTCATTCACCTAATCATTATCCTATGGTGCAGATCCACTTTCTGATTCAAAAGACGTTCTCCTGCTGAAACCATGACTGTGATATGAGAAAAAAATGCAAGTCTGATTAATGTATTGCAATACATTTTGAACTTTTACTCACAACTTTGCATTTTTAAATATACGTACACCAAACTTTTAACATTATCTTTTTCAGACCCCACCTGAAGAACAAGGTAGATGGAATTCTTCAAATCCATCTTGAAAGGTGATTTTGCAGTCATTCCACAAAATCACCTTTTGGGTGGGATATGAAAATTCTCACCTGCCAGTTTCATGAGGTGGGGTCATAAGAAGACTGTGTTGAAAATTTTGTGGAAAAATATGTTAAAATGACCATGTTGTAAATGAACGTTGAAATATTTCAGACTTCGTTAATTGTAAATATTTTTCAACCAAACTTTGAATATGTTATTTTTTCGGACTCCACCTTATGAACAATGCAGGTGAAATTTTTCAGATCCAAGAAACAGGGGATTTCACAGTTGCTCTGTGAAATCATGTTTTGAGCAGGATTTGAAATTTTTCACTTTCTGGGCTCATGACATGTGATCATAAGAAGACTATGTTCAAAATCTGGATAAAAACAACAAAGTTATGACTGCACATTGAACTTGTTCCATAATTGAAAATAACTTTGATAATTATCAATATTTTCACTCCAAACTTTCAGCATATCCATTTTTTCACACTTCATAAATGTGACAAGACATTTTTCAAATCTTGGACGTAACATTTCAACCACTATTCTATAAATACCAGATATCATGTTCATGAGAGGGGTCATAAAATGACTATCTTAAAAGTTTGAGGTCAGAATCAAAAAACAAATGATTAAGAAAGTTTGCATGCAGTGCCAGCCTTTACTGTAGTGGGAAGTGCTTCGTGATTCCTTGCCAGTGGGCTGAATTTATTGCTGAGCTTACTGAGCCAGTTGGATGGGATGAGGTTAGGGGGATGGTGTTGTCATTTGGCACCACCCCAGACAGGGAAGGGAAGGTGCAGGGTTGCCTTCACAGGCCCAAGTACCATATAGTGAAGAGAAATCTCCTCTTGGCATACGGCCCTGCACCTCTGGGTGCCAGAAGGCCCTGTGCTTCAGCTGACAGAAGAACTCTTTTCCCTGTGTGTCTGTATCTGTAGCCACATGGAAATGCAGGGCCCTGAGGTCCCTGTGCTTCTGTAGCGCACCAAACATTCCCCAAATTCTTGTGATCCACTGCCACATAGAAGTGCAGGACTCAGAGGGCCCTGCACTTCTGCAAGCAGACAGACAGACTCTCCCCTTGACACAGAGCCCAGAGGGTACAATGGGTACAATTCCAATATCACAGAAAATCCAAAGAAATTCTGGGACAACATTAATCAAATCCTGGGGAGGGACAACAAGGTGGTACCCAAAGCTGTGCAAAATAATGGGGGTCTATTGGTAGACTCATTTGATGTAACAAATGAGTTCAATACTTTTTTTTTAGCTCATTGTCAGTACAAACAAATACAACCACTGTTGTGAATGAAACAGGGGAGAGGTACAGGAAAACTGAAAAGGAATTTTATTTTAAATGGGTTGCTAAGAGGGAAGTAATCAAATATAAAAAAATGAATACAAAAACTGGAATGGGAAGCAATGGTCTGGACACAAAACTTTTGAAAATAGCTACACATGAAGTGGGACTGTCTATTATGAAAATATTTAATTTATCAATGTGTACATGAGGTTTCAGAACATTGGAAGTAAGCAGTGGTGGTTCTGGTATACAAAGGGGGTGATGCTACAATCACAAGTAACTATAGACCAATTTCAGTCATGTCTAAGGTACTGGAAAGGATCATGTACAATCAATTAATGGGACATATTGAGAATTGTGGTATTTTAACTGAAGCACCACTTGGATTTCATTAGAGATGTAGCTGTTGGACAGTGGGAACATGGCTGGGGCAGCTCATATTGATTGACCAAAGCATTTGATTTGGTGGGCCACCAACTACTTGTGGAAAGATTATTTGAACTTGGTTTGGCAAGAAATGTCAGTAACTAGTTTCAAGACTACATGATAAATGGAATGCAAAAACATAAACTAGACAATGTTCTGTCAACACTAAAATTTGCCAGTATTGGAGTTCGGCAGGGGTCCATACTAGGAGCACTGCTTTTTAGTTTCATTCTCAATAGACCACCTTCTGTTTGCTGGGACTGAAAAGTCATCTTTCATGCTGTGACAAGACTGCTGCTTTTACTGAACCACTTCAGGAGGACTTTGTACAAATTCAGTATTGGGTTATAAAGAGTAAACTAGTAATAAGCATTAAAAAGACTGACTCAGTGGTGTTTTGTATTTCCAAAAAGACTGGAAAATGTGATCAATTGGAAATTAAAACAATCACAAGTGAGGCAGTAGAACAGGTACAGATTTATAAATACATCAGTGTCTATTTAGAAGGTACATTGTACTATGACCAACACATACTATAGATCATGTAGTACAATATATATACATATATATATATATATATATATATAAGATTTGGTCTGATATATAGAATTAAAAATCATTTTAATCAGGAAACTTGTAAGTTATTTGCTCAGAGTTTAATCCGCTTTGTCATAGATTATGGATTGCCCATCTATGGTATGACTACAGCCAGTGTACTGTCTAGACTGAGAACAGCATATAATCAAACATGTAGGTTTGTATCGGATGCAAGCAAAGATGGCCATCATTGTGTTCTCTACCAGAAAACTGGTTGGCCTCTGTTAGAGTTGATTATTTTGATAGTATTTGGAGCTGGAAAATAACTAATGGTCAAAGCACTGGCAAACTGAATATATTGATATCAAAATGTTCAAATCGTAAAATACCACATTCATGCAAAATCTGCAGACAGAAACGCCTATCTGCAGAACAATACTGGGTCAAAGATCCTTCAAGAATTGAGCAATACAAACTTGGAACTCCCTTTCCAGTAAATTGCAGTAAAATAGGCCAATTTAATAATGGCTTGAAACTGTCTTTGAATGACCTTGTAAGATGTGACGGTTTTAAGTAGATTGCATTGTACAATTATTTTATAATGACAGGGTATTGGAATATTGGATGTTCTATTTTATGTTTTACTGTAAATTTGATTGGGTCACCTTTGAAATTAGGCACGTGTTGCCTGAAAGTGATTCCCTATTAATAAAATTGAAAACTTGATTAAAACTGAAATATCAAAAAGGAAGGACATTGTTTGTAAAAAATGGCATGAATGCACCAGTCAGGGTTCAGCTCAAAATCACATAAGTAAAGAAATGTGGCATTTGGGATTATAACCCTAACTCCTCACTCCCCAAGCTGCAAAAGGACAAGACCACACAAACAACCACAGACAGCCATCGTAAGGTAAGATGAACAGCATACAGCTGTTTTTAGATGACACAAATGCAGTAGTAGTGATGTGCTACCTGAACTTGTATCTGCAGCTGTAGAAGCATGGGTCCTACAGGGACCTATGTTTCTTCAGTCACACCTGTTTGTGTATGTCATACAGTGTGCAGGAATACCTGTGGCTGCAAAAGCACAGGCCCCATAGGTGCCAGTTATTTTACAGACGGAAGTATTGTTGTAATGTGGGTATCATGATTTCAACAGCAGATCTGGAAATATTTTAAAGGGGTAGCAGTTTTGTCTAGGGGTGGCACTTTCCCAGAAAAAGTAAAATGTTACCTCTTACAGTTCAGATTAGGTTACAACAGGTACTTTTAGCTGGTGTAAGGGGGGTAGTGGGTGGTACCTTGCTGCATAGCTGGATCCCATACTGCATGGTTTTCTATATGCAGCTACATAAGAGCAGGTGCCACATGGGCCTACATGTCTGCAGTCAGAAGTACTGCTGCAATTGTGATATCATGGATTTCGTGGTTCCTGTACATCTGCAGCCAGAGGTCAGTGTGTATGTTTTATACCTGTGGCTGCAGAAACGCAGGTACCTCAAGGGCCTGCACTTCTGCAGACGGAACTGCGTGTATGTCTTACAGTGTGAATAAAATACCTGTGGCTACAAAAGCACTGTCCCCATAGGGTCCTGCATTTCTGCAGGCAAAAGAACTGTTGTGGAGTTGGAACAGGTACAGTTTTTATAAATACATCAGTGGTGTAGAGGGTTGAAGCGCTGTGTGCCTTAGTTCTCATCACGCTGGCAATGAGAGTTTGGGAACATGCTGGGGTTGTTGGGGATTGGCCAGGGGGAGAGATATGATCAATCAGTGGACAGCTCTCCCCTCTTGGGGTTGGGAAGCTTGCAGACTCAACTTTTGCCTGACCCCAGGAGGAGGTCTGGAGGTAGCGCTGGCAGCTCAAGTGATATGAGGGAAGGGGGTGCAGTTCTGTAGCATGTGTATGCCTCCACACACATGTGCTTATGTGCCACAGTGGCAGTGGATTAAGGGAGAAAATGGAAAATTGGTCAGCACAGGCTTCTTGAAGTCATGCCTGCCTACCTCTGTTCTGCCCTATCACCAGGCCCACCTACCCATTCTGGGTGAGAGTGACTGGGTGGGGGGAGGATGGCCATCACTTCTTGGCCCCACCATGGGGGCAATCTGTGGGGGATTTTGGGTTCAGTAGTCTGGTGGAGATGAGTGCCAGGCAGGAGCAAGTGGGTGCAGGGCTGAAAATCTGCCTGCAACAACCAATAAGGTAAAAAGCTTTATGAAAAAATAACTCTTGTAATTTGGATATCATTGATTTGCATCTGTGGCTGCAGGAGCCTGTGCTTCTGCACACAGAAGTAGTGTTCTGATTTCAGTATTGTGGATTTCTATCTGCACCCAGATGTGAGTATGTGTTGTGGTGTGCATGCCACAGATACTAGTCTACAAAGGTAGCACATACTGCATTTGTGTACTCTGAAAACAGTTGTATGTTGTTTGCCTTACCTGATGATGGTTGTCTGTGGTTTCTTGTGTGGTTCTGTCCTGTTGCTGCTTGGGGTGGGGAGTTAGGGTTGGAAACCCTAACACTATCTTTCTCTACTTTTGTGTCATTATGTTGGACCCTAATTCCTGCATTAACAAAGTTTTTGCAAAGAATATATATATATATATTTATGTGTGTGTGTGTGTGTGTGTGTGTGTGTGTGTGTATACATATATATATATATATATATATATATATAAATGGGCAATAAAATACTTCAAGCGTCATTGGCTAAGACCAGTTATATAACCGCGCATTATTAATGCACAATGTACGGTCATCCTGGTATTTAGCCTTCTCACAAATCACTTTGCCAAATGGAGGGCCCAATTTTAGAATGTGTTGCAGCCACCACAACAGACATGCGGCCAAGAGTTTGCTGCAAGTGGCTAATTGCGGTGAACCATGTGATAAGCACGATTTTTGAAAATGTATGCCACAACCCCCTGTTGCAAGTCCCTTGCGGCGACACAACACCGTTACACCATCTACCCCCTGGCGTACCTTTGCGTTCATTGGGGAGCCATGACAGGGGAGCTTGTGTCACAATTTTGGCACAAGGTGCCATAAAATGAGGACACTGTCATAACTTGCATCCCAGGTTATAAAATCAGGAGCAAGTTGAGGCACACCATTGGCCACAGGTGCAGCAAACTTTGCGAGGATGCAGGACATGGCCACAAACTCTGCATACCCTTTGAAAATTGGGCCTGTATTGTTCAGAAATTGAATAGCAGCCATGTTTTTTCTCTCACTCAGACTGGACATTTATTCAAACAGCTGACCCAAACATCTCTTATACTGTATGCACTCACTTCCTTACCCAAACCCCTGTCCTGCTTCTGTTACAGAACGCTACACAAGAAAAAAGACTATGTAAACGTTTTTTTTAAAATACACTCATTCTCTGGTTTTAGGCTTAACCATCAGTTCAGAAAAACTTGTTTTCAAAACACACATGTCTATCCCTATTCAACAATGCCCACAACTGCAACTGCCAAGACCCTCATACCTGAATCCATTGCAGGGTATCATAATTTTCTGTAATCTGATCCTCCAGTTGTGATTACACTAGACAGCTGACTGCCATGCTATCTTTGAAGTCAGTGGCAGTCTGAAGTGACCCATGAGTGCTTTCAGTGTAGATTCAAAAAACAAAAGCCACTCAACGGTGTCAGACTGGAAGCATCACAGAAGAACATTTAAAAGAAATTAAAAAAACACACAACATTTCTTGAGCTCACTCTTGCCCTCTGTTTTATAAATATGACAGTGTGAGGGCAGACAGTCATAGCCATGGACAGTCGGGAGAGAGAGAGAATGAGCAAGTGGGGTGGTGGGGCATAGTGAGAGTCAGTGTACTGTGAGGAACGGACCTCTGCCACAAGTACTGTAGTTGGTTAAAGTATCACAGGCAATTTTCCACCCCCTCACATCAGTCTCTGAGTTTCCACCATGTTTCTTTCACCATCAGCCAGTCTCCATTAGTCAGCATTAATATGTAAGAACCTAGTGAAAAAAAAAAAAGAAAAAAAACCCAGCAAAGTAGTCACTTCTGCAAGATCACTCGCTCCCGCCTGTCCGACTGATTCATTTGCTACCTCTCTCCCATCTCAACTTTGTATTCCAAATCCCAACCCGAAACAGTATTTTCAAAGCTCGTTCTCACAATCAGTAAGTCAGCTATTTGCTGTTAAAAAAAAATCAGCAAAGCAGTCACTTCACCGAGATTGCTTGCTCCCATGCCTGCTAGCCTGACTTACTTGCTTTTTACCTTCCTCCCATCTCTACTTTGTGTTCCCTGATACCACACTCTCACAAAAAGTAAGCCATCTATTTGGTGTTAAAAAAAAGAAAAGAGAAACAAAAAGTGAATGTCTCAATAGTTCCCGATCCCCACTTTCACTAAGAGCTAAGATAAACAGCATGAAACAGTGTGTTCAAAGTTTGAAAATCCCTCTGTCACTCTCACTTGTAGCACGTTCTTTCTTCTGTAACATGTTTCGTTTTCATTTTCTAAAACTAATGAGCCCACACTGTTTGCTGGTTAACACTTTGTAGATGTACTTTTTTGTAATCAAATACAATCATGCGGGAGGAGTGACTGTTGGGGGAGCCATTAAACTACAACTACAGTATCTCTAGTAGGTCAAAAGATGTACATAAAAGCAATAAAGTTTATAATTCCAGTTGGTTGAAGGACTATTTCATCTAAAAATCCCACAATTATTTCAACTTTAAAGCCTTATAGTCCTGGAACCATTTAATATTTTTCACAAAACCTTTCAAAGGCACTATCTTAGGACATCATGCCTGTACCCTGAAAGTTTTGGGGAAAAAATCCATTCCATGAAGGCTGTAGGTAAGAGCAAAAAAAAAATCTCATGTTACTCATAGGAAAAAAAAATAGAAACCTATAGAAAAACGATATATGCAGAACTCAGAATCTGCACAAGTTGCCATCACAAAACTTTCCAGAGATTTACATCTTGCCTCCTAGACATCAAATGCAAAATTGCAGCCGATTTTGTCAAAGGCTGCCAAAGCAATTAAAGTGTAAAGATAGGGGTTTAACACTGAACATCCTACTCAACCCTAACTATAGGGGCACTACCGTGCCCCTATAATATATTATAGTGGTGCAGTAGTGTAATATAGTTAGCATTGAGTAGGCTGTTTATTGTTAAATCACTAAATTTTCAGTTTAAAAGTTTCAACACCGTTTACCAGATTGACACCAAATTTTGCATGCATGGTATCAGGGACAAGGTCTCTTGACATGCCAAGTTTTGTTCCGGTCATATGTGCAGATTCCAATATCTGGATAGCAAAACAAGTGACAAAATTTGGATTCTTATGCTGTTTGTCATCACCTAGCACCCAGACAGCTTGAAATTTTGGTCTGAAATTTTAAGGGTAGAAAGGGCTTGGGCCAATGTGGGGCCTTTCATGGTTTGGTGAAAAGATATTAACCATTCCAGAGTTATAAGGATTTGAAATTTCAGTTCTGAGCATGCTCAGTATGGTCTTTTGGATACCTGTTTCGTACAAAAAAAATGTGAGCCATATGAAAAGGATTCTGTTTCATATAGGGTAATCCTTTATCATACTGTATGTCTGCCATACTGTTTCTGTTTTTTTTTTCCAAAACAAATTTTGAAACAGTATAAAAATAATATACTGCAGATACACAGACACATGCATCTTGCTAATTGAGACCCTCCCTTAGGTGGATTCTGCAGTTAGTTTTTGGAAAAATCACCCAGAAATGTGTTTTCAACATTTTTTCTTGACTTAAATTTATTTTTTTTGTATGGACAAACGAAAAAGGATTAGGGTCATATGAAAAAAGATTCCCTTCATATAAAAAAAAATAATTTGGACTGTTTTTTTCAGATTCTTTTTTGTATGAAGGAATCTTTTTTCCTGTGAATGACACAACCTGATGAAAAAAGCTCCCTTCATTTAAAAAACAAACACTTGTACTTAGGTTTTCTCGCATTCTTTTTTTTAATATAGAATGAATCTTTTTTCATAGGAACAACAAACCTCATGACAAAAAATATCCCTTCATATGAAAAAAGAAATTGGACTTATTTTTTTTACATTCTTTTCTAGTGTGAAATATTTTTTTTTGTATGAATGACACAACCTCAGGAAAAAAGATTCCCTTCTTACGCAAAAAGAATTTGGACTTAATTGTTTCCTCACACTTCAGCTTTAACAAGCTACTACTCCAGCAATACTTGCAGTTAAGGGACAAGCTATATATCAAAATAAAGGTTTTAATGAGTCCTACAACACTAACACATAACACCACCACCTCAAAAAATTTAGAGGCCATATTAAAAAGCAAAAAACATTAAAATTAAAAAAATTACAATTCCCATAGGATAATATTGCAACTTTAACATGCTGTAACTCTGTTAATCTTTGAGTTAATGAACAATGTATATATATCAATAGAAAGGTCTTAATGAGTAGTACAATACTGAGCCTTTAGGAAATATGAACTGAAAATGGTCCATGCCTACAAAAAAAGGAAATTACAAGGAAGCACATAAACTGCTTTTCTGGAGGACCAGAAGTGCAGAGCCCAGAGGACCTTGGGCTTCCACACCCACCTACGCATGTGGATAAATGCAAATGATTTTTCTCCCCAATCTGTTCCTGCCCTTTACTCATTCTCTTTGCAATCCTACTCTCTCTTGCACCTTTCCCCAGTTGTTTTTTGTTTCATTTTTAACCAGTTGCACTTATGTAGATAGATTCTGTACTCCTCTGCTCATTTCAGCTGTTACCTGCCCTCAATGGAATAACACTCCATTGTCAAATTAATTGTAAACTGCATTATACTCTGCTGTATATGGTATTGTGTACTCTTGTCCTTGATGTACTTCATGTTATTGTTTTCATGTACTTATTTGTTCCATATGTATGTTTTGCTTTAAGCACTTTTCCCTGCACCTTCTCCCTCAGATTGCACCGGGAGATGAGCAACTTGTTGTTCAGTGTGCCTTCCTGTTGAAACATTTCAATGAATAAATAAATAAATGAAATAAATGGTGCCATGGAAGAACAGGGCTCAGAGTGTTATGGATGTGTTCATGCATGTCCTGCATGAAGAAAAGAGATCACATCTCATCTCATTTGTGGATGTCGTGGAAGGAATGGGGAAAACATTAGATCTGAGAACCCCAAGAAACACCCCACCCCTGCTTCACTGACAGTGACAACAGGGAAAACTGTAATGTTTTTTCCTTTTGGTGCTTGGGTTGGGGGTGGGGAATTAGGGTTATAAACCCTAATGCCACAGTTCCCTATTTTTGTTGCTTTAACCCTAACTGGTGCATTAATGACATTTTTTTTTGCAATGAATATTATATAGAGGATTGTGCATGAGCAAGCATACACAACAAGGCAGTTGTGATCAAGAGGTTTCCGTGGTAACCAGAGACCTCAAGAGCGCAGAAACCTCGAGATCTCACAACTGCCTTGTTTGTGTATGGTTGCTCATACACAATCTTTTATAGTGTATAGGGCAACCATAAGCAGCACTCGTAATCTCCCAAACAAGTCTGTCAGAACAAATAAGGCTTACAGCAGTATGTATGCTTCTCTGCATCGCTAGCTGCTCAATTACGAAGATGCATTGGGTCAGTAAAAGATCTTTTGCTGTGCTGCACCAGTGACATACCAGTGCAGCACAACAAGATCGTGATGCACTGAGTGCAGCACAACGATGCTGTTCCGGCATGGATTTCCATGCGGAACAACATTCCACCATACACTCTAAGGATTTTGAGCAGGCTAATTTTTTACACTGAACAAAGGCTAACCATATACTGTATGTATGTTGTAGGTGCACAGTAGCACCCCTATAGTTCGGGTTGATAGGCTGTTTAATGTTAAACCCCAATTTTTACACCTTAATAACTTTGGTGTCATTTGGAAAAATAGCACAAAATTTGGCATACGCAGTCAGGCTGTCAGAGTCTCAGGAAGTAAAAAGTTACATGATGGCATCTTGTTCACTTTTTAAGATAACAGAGTGCCAGAAACCCAAAAAATAAAAGCTTTTGGTTTCCCTGTACTTAACATTGCATTTTGTAGTGCTCTTATTTACAGCCTTGACGGTGTGGAATTTTTTCATGAATTTTTCAGGGTTGAGGGGGCCTGTGCCAAGGGTGTGCCTTTTGAAGGTTTCATGAAAAAATATTATACAGTTCCACAGTTATGAGGATTTTTTTGATAACCAAGAAAAGTGACAAGTGAAAAAAAAACTATCACTAGTGCTTATTTTCATGAATTACTTGTCATGTGGGAATGTGTGGAAAACAATACTGATTGTGTTGGAAAAAAATACTGTTTGTGGTGGCCGTCATCTTTTTTTTTAACTCACAAACATTGAAACTACATAAAAATGATATAGTTTCAAAAACAAACACCTGAACTTAGGTAAATTGGACCTATTTAGCTAGATTCTGGTGTTTGTTTTTTGATAATTGGCCAGGAAATAATGTTTGTGCACCCAAAAATCCTGGGTGCCCAGTTTAGTACGAGGAGCTGTTCACATATGTTCTCAGTGTGAGAACAGCGAAACTGTATTGAATTCTGAAGCAGCAGCTGCAGTCCTGCTGCTGGCTTCAGTTGAAGCAGTGAGCTGACTATCCCCAGCTCTCTTCTCTGTCTCCATCTGTCTGTCTGTCTGTCATAGAAACATAGACTTTGATGGCAGATAAGGACCGCTTGGCCCATCTAGTCTGCTCATTTCCCTACCTACAGGATAGGCCACAGATCCTAGTTAACCAACAGCCTATTTCTTCCTCCCCCCACAAGAATTGCCTTATGTCTGTCCCATGCATTCTTGAATTCTCAAACAGTTTTAGACCCCACAACCTCCTCAGGAAGGCTGTTCCATGCATCCACTACCCTCTCTGTGAAATAATACTTCCTCACATTGTCCCTGAACCGCCCCCCCATCTTTAAATTGCGTCCCCTTGTTCTTGCATGTCTCTTTTTCTGAAAGATGCTACCCTCTTGGACTTTGTTGATTCCACTGAGGTACTTAAAAGTTTCTATCATGTCCCCTCTCCTTCTTTCCTCAAGGGTATACATATTAAACTCCTTTAGTCTCTCCTCATACGGCTTCTCTGCAGACCCCACCATTTTAGTTGCCCTCCTCTGGACTGCCTCTATCCTGTCTATGTCCTTGGAGATGGGGAACCCAGAACTGGACACAGTACTCAGATGGGGTCTCACCAACTGTCTGTACAGAGGGATAACAACTTCTTGTTTTCTGCTGCTGATGCCTCTCCCTATGCATCCCAGTATACTCCCAGCCCTCCCTACTGCCTTCTCACATTGCTTGCCAACCTTAAGGTCATCTGATATGATTACCCCAGGTCCCTTTCCTTTTTGTTGTTGTTACTACCTCCCCCCATTGTGTATTCTTCCCTGGGTTTTTGTTTCCCAGGTGCATTATTTTGCACTTCTTTGCATTGAATCCTAGCTGCCATACTTCTGACCATTCCTCCAACCTTCCCAAATCCCTTCTCCTCCTTTCCACGCCTACTTGTGTATCAACCCTGTTGCAGATCTTTGTGTCATCTGCAAAGAGGCATACTTTTCCTTCCAGTCCCTCTGCAATGTCACTTATGAAGACATTAAAAAGGACTGGACCCAATACTGAACCCTGCGGTACCCCACTAGTAACCCCTCTTTCTTCAGAGTGGACTCCATTTACAATTACCTTCTGTGTCCTATTGTCCAGCCAATGTTTTACCCAGGCTACCTCCCTGGGACCTACTCCCAGGCTGGTTAATTTTACTGTTAATCTTTTGTGTGGGACTGTGTCAAATGCCTTGCTAAAGTCTAGGTAGGCCATGTCCACAGCCCCTCTCTGGTCTACTACTTTGGTCACCCAGTCAAAGAAATCTATCAGATTCATCTGACATGACCTTCCCCGCTGTGAACCCATGCTGCCTTGGGTCCTGTGCCCCATTTTCCTCTAGGTACTCAACTATTCTTTCCTTCAGAAGTGACCCCATCACTTTCCCTACCACAGAGGTCAGACTGACAGGTCTGTAGTTTCCTGCCTCTGTCTTGGTCCCACTTTTGTGAAGGGCAATCACATCTGCCTTCCTCCAGTCCTCGGGTACCACACCATCCTCCCATGATTTATTAAAAAGAGTAGCCAGTGGTTTCACTAGTTCCCCCCCTTAGTTATTTTAGAATTCTGGGGTGAATTCCATCAAGCCCCATTGCTTTGTCCACCTTCAGTTTTAGGAGTTCTTGCAGAACCCTTTCTTCTGTGAAAGGACTGGGATCGACCCCCCATCAAGAGTGCTTCTGTTAATTGGATTAGGCACTTCCCCCTCCTCTTTTGTGAATTCTGAGCAGAAATATTCATTCAGTATCCCTGCTTTTTCACTGTCCCCCTCTGCCCACCCACCGTTCATTCTATTCAGCCTCACTATCCCTCCCTTTGTCTTTCTACGCTCGCTGATGTACCTATAAAAGGTTTTATCCCCCTTCTTAACTGAGTTGGCTATCTTTTCCTCAGTTTGGGCCTTTGCTATTCTGACTTCCCTCCCTGCTTCCTTCTGCCTTAACTGGTACAGCTCTCTGTCCTGCTCCTTCTGTGTTTCCTTATACTTCCGGAATGCTATCTTTTTCTTCCTGACTTTCACAGCCACCTCTTTTGAGAACCATAGTGGCTTTTCTTTCATTTTGATTTGTTTATTTGCTTCACACAAAGGCTTGTTGCCTCTGTGATGGCAGTTTTGATGATTCCCCATTGTTACTCCACACCTCCTTCTAGCCTGTTTGCTAGTGCTTTTCTGAGGCACTCTCCATCTTGCCAAAGTCAGCCCTCCTGAAGTCCAGCACCCTCACTTTTGTATGGCTTGAGTCTGTAGCTGAGTTTGACGTGAACCACACTGTTTGATGGTCGCTTGTTCCCAGATGGCAACCCACTTCTAGATCTGAGATCCTCTCACTGCCTCCATTTGAGAGTACAAGGTCTAAGATTGCTCCCTCATGAGTGGGTTCCGAAACTAGCTGTCTGAGGCCTGCCACCTGTAGGGCATCAAGTATGGCCCTGCTCTTAGATGTGGCTGAAGTAAATGTGCTCTAGTTAACATCTGGCATATTCAGGTCTCCCATCAACAGTATCTCCCCTTTCTCTGCCATTCTAAGAATGCCTTCTATCATATTCTTGTCCATTCCCTTCCCCTGACATGGGGATCTGTACACAACCCCTGTGCAGATTGTGGTGCCCTTTCCAGTCTCCAAGTGACCCACAGCTCCTCTCCTCCTTGTTTACCTCTTTTGTTCAGTTGCTTTTATCCTTCCTTACATAGAGAGCTACTACTCCCCTCTTCTCCCCTGCCTGTCTCTCCTGTAGGTTATGTACCCTGGTATGTTAACATCCCAGTCATGGTTCTCCGTGTACCATGTTTCTGTGACTGCTATGATATCCAGGCATCCCTCTTCATCAAGGCCACCAGCTCAGGGAGCTTGTTGCCCAGACTATGGGCATTGGTATTCATTACCTCCATTTTCTGATGGCCTTACTCCTTTTGCCCAATCCCTGTCCTTCTTGACTTTGTCACTTTCTCCATTTACCCCTGCCCTTCTCCTATTGACACCTCTGTTGGTGTTTACCACTTACTACCATGATTTTTAGGGGGCTAGGATTTCCCTGCTCTTTCCAGTGCCTCCCTTGGCTAGTTTAAAGCTTGCCAATGAAGCATTTAAACCTATCACCTAGGATCCTGGTTCCCTCCTGGACAGATGCAACCCATCATGCCAGTATAGGCTTGCATCACTCCAGGTGGACCTCCAGTCCCCAATGAAGCCAAATCCCTGAGCTCCACACCATTTTTTCAATCACTGATTGAATCCCATGGTGCAGAAGAAAAAATTACTCACCTTAGTAATGTTGTTTCTTCTAATGGAGTCTTGCTATATTATAGACATTAGCAGTTTGTTCCAGCTCTAGAACTGCCCCGGAGTGAAATGGTTAAAACCATTCCAAAATAGAATTTTGCATGAGAGCAGCTCTATCTGTGTCATTTCAAACTTGAACTGTCAGATCTTTACGAGCCAAACTCACTAAGGTCTGTGTGGAAGCTGTAACTCACACTAGCCAAATGGCTACCTAAATAATAACAACCATTGATGGTCCCAACACCCAAGACTCAAGTCAGGCCCAGCAAATAACACCATTCTAATAATATGAAATGGAACATAATATAATAAACACACACACGCTGCATACATACACACCCCAAAGTCCCAAAGGAGACAAAATGCTAACAGGACATAAGTAGTGCCCACACTGTTGCCCGCACCCCATCAAGTAGAGGTTCTGAGAGGGGGTTGGGAGGTTCATAATATAGCAAGACTCCATTAGAAGAAACAACATTACTAAGGTGAGTAATTTGTTCTTCAAACAACATGAAGTCTTGCATATTACAGACATTAGCAGAATACACAGCAGTACCTCCATGGAGGAGGGCAGAACCTACTTAGGAATAGGCTCTGAAGAACAGCTGTGCTAAACCGAGCATCTCTCCTGGCCTGGACATCCAGGAGTAATGCTTGCAAAAGTGTGTACCGTTTTCCAAGTAGCAGCCTGGCAAATCTCTAATAAAGGATATCTCTGGCAGCAGCTAGAGACACAGCTGTACCCCTGGTAGAATGAGCCCTCAAACCGGGGAGGGCTCTGCCAACTTTCTGATAACAAATTGGATACAAGAGACAACCACCTGGCTATTGATCTCTTTAGTGGCAGGTTTGCCTTTCCCAACTTCACCATAGGTAAGGAAAAGTTGGAGGATTCGAACCTGTGACCTTTGGTATGCTCTATATAATAACTAAGAGCTCTCTTAACATCCAGGCTGTGCAACCTCCTCTCACCAAGAGAAGTGATCAGTGAAAAATACTGGAAGGAGATAGATTGATTAAGATGGAAATCTGAAACCACCTTAGGCAAAAACTTCCTATTAGTCCTCAGGACTACCTTATCCCTGTGGAAAGAAATAAAGTCAGTCTCCACTGACAAGGCTTGTAATTCACTTATGCCTGGCAGAAGTGATAGCCACTAGAAAAACAGTTTTCCAAGTTAGGTACTTAAGCTCTGCAGAAGACAGAGGTTCAAGGGGTTGCATTAACTGGGCAATGCAAACATTAAGGTCCCAAGCAGGGCCGGTTCCCGAAAGGGAGGATTAGTATGGAGTAACCCCTTAAAAACTTGGAAAACACAGGATGAGAGAAGAGGGATGACTTTCCTGCTGACACAAAAGCAGACACAGCTGCCAAATGAACTCTCAGGGTAGCTGGTCTGAGACCCAAGGAATTAAGATGTACCATGTAATCTAACAAATGGGCAATTCAGCAGATTCTGGGAAATATTTTTCCCAGCACACCAAATGGAAAACCTTTTCCATTTAGAACTATAAGTAGCCTAGTGGAAGGCTTTCTGGAAGCCTTTAGGATCTCAAGAACACCCTGAGAGAGGTGTAAATCAGCAAACTCTAACCTCAAGAGCCAGGCCTTGAGGTTGAGGGATTGAGGTCCGGATACAAACCCTTCCTGGGCACAAGTCAACAGATTGTGATTCCTGGGGAGGCACAGGGAAGATGGACTGTCAGAGACAGAAGGAGGGTACCAGGGCTGCCTGGCCCAATCCGGGGCAATCAGAATCACCCTGCAAGGCTGAGATCTGATTTTGACTAGTACTTTGAATAGGAGAGGAAAGGGGAGCATAGAGGAACTTCCCTCCCAATCCAGAAGAAAGAGCATCCAGGGGAACTGAGCCCAGCACTGGAGGCCTGCAACAGAACAGAGGAAGTCTGTGATTGTCTGGGGCTGCAAAAGATCTATCTGAGGAATGCCCCACCTGGCAAAAACTATCCCCAGCACTTGAGGATCCAGGGACCATCAGTGGTGGCCCTGGGAAATCCTGCTGAGGGCATCCGCTAGACATTGTCCTTCCTGGAAGATGAACTGCTATGAGGGAAGTGTTCAGGAATAGGCCAGAGACCACAACTTCATTGCCCTCGTGCACAAGGCCGAAGACCGAGTGCCCCCTGTTTGTTGATGTACCACATTGTTGTGGTGTTGTCTGTTCTGACCTGTATCACCTTGTCGTGGACAGATGCAGAAAAAGCTTGAAGAGCTAAAAGACAGCTCTGAGTTCCAGAAAATTGATGTGGAGCAGAGATTCCTGGGGGACCAAACTCCCTGAGTGGAAAGGTCGCCCATGTGGGCTCCCCAACCCAGAAGGAAGCATCTGTAGTGAGAGTCAAGTCGTGAGAAGGGGAAATGAAGGGACCCTCTTAAATTGCTCTGATCCTTCCACCACTGGAGAGCTAGGATCAAGGTTCAGTCACTGGGACCAACTTGGAAAGGGGTCTCTTCTCTGAGACCAAAAGGTTCTCAAGTGAAACTGAATGTCTCTCATCTGAAATCTGGCTCCTGCACAACAGCTGTGGATGCAGCCATGTGCCCCAGGAGCTGCAGAAAGTGTCTTGCTGGTCGAGAGACCTGCAGAGTGAAGGAAGAGGCCAGAGCCACTAAATCCTTACCCTTTCTGGGGAAGAAAGGCTCTGGCTAGCTTTGTGTCATTCTGCCCCTATAAAGGTAAGTACCTGGACTGGTTCCAGAACCGACTTTAGTAGGTTTAGAGAAAACCAGGGAGGTGAGAAGCTGCTGGGTGACCTGCAGGTGAGATTTTACCTGTTCTGGGGACTGGCCTACAATGAGCCAGTCATCTAGATAGGGAAAACAGCAATCCTCTGCCTCCTTAAGTGGGCCACTGCCACTACTAGACACTTTGTGAATACCCTTGGAGCAGAGGTAAGGCAAGGGCATTGCTCTGAACTGGTAATGACCTGAGGGCAGTTCAATCTGAGGTACTTTCGATGGGATCTTCTGATTAGGACATGGAATAGGCATCCTTGAGGTCCAGGGAGGCTAGCCAGTCCCCTGGCCTTAGGAAAGGTAAAATCATTGCCAGAGTTACCATTTTGAACTTTGGTTTCAAAGATGCTTGTTCAAATATCTGAGATCTAAAATAGGCCACCATTCTCCTGTCTTTTTGGGGTAAGGAAGTATCTGAATACAGACCCCTGCCCTGATGCAGGGAGGAACCTTTCTACTGCTCTGAGAGCTAACAGGATGAGACCTCTGTTTCCAGAGCGAGGGTCTCTGAAGCACTTGCAGGTAGAAAAATCTGCTTCTCAACTTGGGAAACTTTTGAAGCTGAGAACCAGACCCTGGCTTACTACTCCAGAACCCACTTGTCTGAGGTTAAAGAAGCCCAATCCTGACTGAAGTAAGCCAGCCTGCCCCCACTGGTACAGGAGAATCGGCCCTGGACACCCCATCAGGGTGCCTGTTTCACAGGAGCTTTTAGGCTGGGGTGGGAGCAGGTCTCCCACCCCTCATCTGCCCCTGCCTCTGAAGAAGCCCCTCTGAGCAAAGGCAGAGGAGGCCTGAGTCTGGTAGAAAGGTCTGTGAAAAGGCTCACCCCTACCCCTGGGGCATGTTTTGAGGAGTGGCTTGCCACCCAGCCTGGGCACCTTGTAAGTAGTCCTATATTCATCATCTTCTTTCATGTAATTCTCTGTCTGCTCTCCAAACAGAGAATTTCCCACCACAGGAAAATCCATAGCCTTAGTCTGGGTATCCTCAGACAAACTAGTACACCTGAGCCAGGCCAACCACGAAAAGCTACAGATGTGGGCATGACCCTAGAGGAAACATCATTAACATCCACAGCAGCATGAAACTGAACCTTAGAGGCTTCAATACCATCAGCAGCCACCTGTTCTAGTTCACTAGCCAGCTGGCCATGGGCCTGCTTGGCCAATTGCATAACAGTATCCCATCTAGATTTCTGATACCTAGCTACATAAGCCATATAATTTGCTTGCCTGAGTCCCAGAGAGGCTGCCATATACTGTTTTTTTGCCATGGCATCAATCTTCCTGGAATCCTTGTCAGGAGGATGTGAAGCCAAGGGAATATTAGCTTTATCACAGGCAGCAGCAGCCTGAACTACCCCTACATGACTGCATTGCTGAGAAAGGAATTCTGTATCAGGGCCTGACAATGTATACCTTCTGTCCATCTTTTTATCTACAGGAGGCACAGAATTAGGATCTTTTAAAATTTTAATTGTTTGTTTCCTAAAAGACTTACGTAAAGGAATAGACAATCTCCTAGACTCTGGAATATCCATCATTTCTACAAAATCAGGCTCCTCTTGCTCATCCACAGCCTCTTCTAAAGGAAGCTGGAGGGTTTCAGCAACTTTTTTATAAAACATAAAATGAGATGGGGACTCAGACAGCATAGGGGGAGATTCTAAAGGTCTGTCTGGGGAGATGTCCGGTTCAATGGGCACACCCAGACCTTCCCAGCCACATTCATACTGTTCATAATCCTCCTCCCCTCCTCTGGTTCATAAAATTCCTCAATATCATAATCCTGAACCACTGGGACCGGATGAACCGACCTTTACCAGATAGTGGTGGTTCGGACGGACCCTGAGACAGTGACTGGACAATTTGTATGGCTTTGCTTATCTCTGCAGCAGTTGGAGAAGAATTTTGGACTCCAGACCTGCTGATTTTCTTGTTTTCTTTACTGGAATTGGTTCCTCAGAACCAGCTTTTCTTTGCCGAGGAAGTCTGGCCCTGGTCAGAGGCACTCCCTCTGGTTCGGTTGGCACGAACCGGGCTGGCCATCGGGTCAGCGGACTTTTGGCCTCGTTCCCTGAGCCTGCCCAATCTTTTTCCAGGGTGGCTGCAGGGAAATTCTTACATACTTGGCAGTCTGACTGGAGGTGGTCAAACCCCAGACAATAAACACATGTGGTGTGTGGGTCAGCCTTGGCAAAGACTTCCCCACAAACATCACAGTGTTGAAACCCAGTGGGCCCGGTTTTTCTTTTGGGTTTCTCAGACATAATGCCAGCCTAACCAAAAACTTGCCCTTTTAACGGCAGTGCCAGGCAAGACACCCTTATCGGTTCCTAACCATGTCACGGGTATTGGAAAAAAACGTAATAAATCTGTTTTTTTTAGAACCGATAAGAACCGGGAACCGCACTCTAAAATAGTAACTTTTAGTTTTAAATGAGTTTTAAACCCACTGATCGGTTCAAAACCGAACCGATAACTTACAAGTTCCACACGGACAAAACCTTCATTTACTTACGGTTACCACAGATAGAGCTTGAACCGAACGGTTTTAGTGTTAAATAAAACTATTCTCGGTTAAATCCAACCGAGAAAACACTTTTTAAACCGAGAAATGAACCGAGCAGAAGGAGAAATTTCCGGAGCGACTGTTCACTGAGGCGGGGTAAAGAATCTGACAGTTCAAGTTTGAAATGACACAGATAGAGCTGCTCTCGTGCCAAAATTCTATTTTGGAATGGTTTTAACCATTTCACTCCGGGGCAGTTCTAGAGCTGGAACAAACTGCTAATGTCTATAATATTGCAAGATTTCATGTTGTTTGAACACCCTAGCCTCTCCTACGCCATAGATGGGCAGCACCTCCGAGAAGGTTACCGTGCATGCTACTTGTCTAAAGCCCCTCCCCAATTCCACAAACTCTTCCTGCACTTCTCTAATCTCTTTCTTAACCAGGTCATTTGTTCCTAGGTGGACAATGACATCCAGCTCGCTCCCCTGTGCAGCTGTTCCAGCAATTCTGAGGATTCATTCCCTGTCCCTCCAAGCCATGGCACCAG
Organism: Neoceratodus forsteri; assembly: GCA_016271365.2. Lineage (NCBI taxonomy): Eukaryota > Metazoa > Chordata > Ceratodontiformes > Ceratodontidae > Neoceratodus > Neoceratodus forsteri. The sequence continues at coordinate 498,117,779 of JADMNL010000022.1, forward strand.
GCAGGCACCTTACCTCCCTCTCCCCTTCCTCCCCCAGTTCTATCTTCCTAATAATGGAGTCCCCCACCAGGAGTTGTTTCCTTCCCCTGCGTGGTCCCCTGCCACCCTCCTGTGGGTCTCCTTTGTGGAGGTTCCCAGCATCCTCCTTGGTCTCCACTGTGGGTGCCTCCATAGAGGAACCATACTTTGCCAGAATGGCATAGGAATTGTGGAGAGGTACAACTGGAGGGATGCACCTCTGTTCCACCACCCTCACCATCCCTGAGCCCACTGTGGTCCAACCGCTCCTCTTTCTTGGCAACCTCTGAGGCAACGGCAGTGGCACTGGTGGTCCCTGGATGGAAGAGGAGGTCCCACAAATCCTGGCCAACTCAGCCTGGAGATGAGCAAGCTCCTTCCTCAGCCCAGAGACGTACCTGCAGATGGGACAACACCGCATCCTCCAGAATGTCTCCCGGAAGACTGCTGCTCCACAGCCACTGCACTGCACCACTCCCATCATGTCTTATTTCTGTCCCCTTAACTGTTTGCAATCCTTACTCTTTCCTCTGTTTTTTTTCTCTCTCTCCTTACTTGCTGCCTGTGTGCCCTTTAAGCTCCTGATTGTCCTGTTCTGAGACAAGAATATCCTATATTCTCATGTAGACCCTTTACTTGCTCAGAGGCAGACCTCCAGCAGCTAGAGGGGCGGAGAGCTACTCTTGCCCTTCTAGGATGGTGGGTCTTTGGTGGCTCTGTGATCACTCACTCCTGCCCCCAAACAGGAAGTTCCTGTTGTCAGTCAAATTCTGTGCCTATAAAAGTAGAACTAGCTTTGGGTGGGAGGGTGGAGGGAGGGAAGGAGGGCAATATAGTCCCAGTAGAGAAGTCCAGTCACACAGCAGTCTTTTCTCCTGGTGTCTTCTGCCAAGCTGCTAGCAAAATCTTTCTAAGGCAGTCTTTAAATGTAGCTTCCTTCTAGCTAAGCCACTCCCCCTACTTACTAGATCTTTCTACAAGTAATTTAAACCTCACAGATATCAAGTCCTTTCAATCACCTGAGATTTACACCTAGATAACTGTTCAGATAACCATTCAGTTCAGTTAACTCAGCCAAACACACACTTTTTTGTTTTTGTTTGTTAGGTTTTTTTTACCCTAAATTAAAGTTCCAAGTACAAGAGTTCTACTTCTTTAGTCCCAGTAGAGAAGTCCAGTCACACAGCAGTCCTTTCTCCTGGTGTCTTCTGCCAAGCTGTCTATCTATCTATCTATCTATCTATCTATCTATCTATCTGGGTACCCACCCCTGGTACTGTTTTATTGAAGCCCCTCCCTTCCAGGACACCTGCCCCTGTTCCAGTTATATGCTTAGTGGCACTGGAGAGCCCCCCGGTGTCACCAAATAGTACTTGAGACTGGGTTGCCCAATCCCTATTGTCAGAATGTCCCTCTGAAATAAAAAAAAATCCCTCATTGTTTTTTAACCTGTAAAAAAGATAATGGTCCCTTGCTGATCCACCCCCACCTACCCCAACCTGACCTCCCACTCAGCACCTACCACCCCATACCCCATCACTCACCTGAACATGTCCCATGGCATAGAACCACTCTCCGGTTGAAGGCACATCTTGCTGCTGGAACCATCATCTGCAGTATAAGAAAATAAAATAAGTCCAGTTTAATATATTTCACTGTGGTTTGAACTTTTCTTCATAACTTTGTCATCTTTGAATATTTTTATATCAAATTTTCAACATGGCTTTTTTGGGATCCCACCTCATGACCAAGAGTGGTGGAATTATGAAAATCTGGCCCAAAAGGGGATTTCATGGTCACTTTGTTTGCAAAGTCACCTTTTGGGTTGGGATTTGAATATTTTTACTACCTTTGTTCATGAGTTGGGTTATAAGAAGGCTATGTTGAAAATTTGGGGTTAAAATGTTAAAAAACAATGAAGTTATGAGCGTACATTGACATTTTTCTATGTTCGCTCTTAACTTTTGTAATTTTCAAAATTTTATCCCAAATTTTCAACATAGTCATTTTTTTCATACCACCTCATGAAGGGGACAGCTGTAATTTTTCAAATTCTGACCATAATTTGTTTTTGCTCTTGTGGCACGGAACGACATTTCAGCAGGGATTCCGAAATGTTTACCTACCGGTTATGAGGTGGGGTCATAAAAAGGCATACTGAAAATTTGGTGTACAAATATGGTAAAATGACCAAGTCAAGAGTGAACATTATAGTATTTCAACTTTCACACAACTTCACTAATTTTCAGTACTTTGATTCCAGACTTTCAACACAGCCATTTTTTCACACCACCTCATAAATGTGACAGGTTTCACTTTCTAAATCCAGGATGAGGTGTGTTTTTGCACTTCTGGTGTATAATGATGTTTTGGCCAATATACTATAAATGTCACATGTCATGTTTATAGTGGGAGTCATAAAACAACTACCTTGAAAATTTGTGGTCAAAATTACAAAACAAAAATTATTATTATTCAGAAAGTTTGTGTGTAGTGCTAGTCTTGACCCCAGTGGGTAATGAAACGTCAGGGTAATTATTGGGTCTGGTTCCCTGACTTGACCTTGAAGGATTGTTCCGTGTTTTGGGAATGATCTCTAGGACCCGGCAGGAATAACCGCCCTATTTAGAAATTCATCTTGACTAGGGTGAAGTCTAACTGGGTGTGCTGATGATGTACATGGCTGAGTGTCCAATTAGATTATTGTTACGTTATAACCACCCTACTTCAATCATGGTCTAAATATTTACCTGATTAAAATTACCTTATTTAACCTTTATAGATATTTTTAATATTTTTGTACAACTTATATACCAATAGTCATATTTAAGTTTTATCCCGTATTGTAAGTCAGCAGTTTTATAAGTAAACATGTTTTAATTGAAAAGAAATACCAGGAAATGTCACATTGTTTTAATTCTTTACTTAAACCTTGTATACAAAATTAACATTATTTTGATTAGCAGTGCAAGCAAACAATATATTTTTCAACTGGAGAAGAAGTCTCTCCTACTTTTAGGTATATCATACAAAAAAATAAAAATAAAATAAAATGCAAGGATCATCCTTCTCTGCTCCTAATGTCAGAGATAAAAGCAATTCTTACTGCATAGAGTCATAACCTGACATCTCAAGTGAGGTCTGGGCAGAAAGACGGGCTGTCACAGCTCCTTCCTCTCTTCTGCTTCCATTGGCTCAAATGGAGTTTAAATTTATATATTTTGGCTGGAAGGCACCTGATGGACCTCATGTTCCAAAACCTAGGCTAGTGTAATAATTATATATATGTTTTAAAAGTATGGTAAGTGGTTTCTAAAAAAGATCATAAACAACATATACTTTGAAAAAATACATAATTAAATAATTATTCTTGTTTTAAATTTATCTTTAAACTATTTCAAAGTAAGGCACAGTTAATTTATTATTGGCTAAACAACAGCTTAGGTCTAAATTATGCTTGGCAATAAGGTTTTATTTAATTTTATGCAGAAAAAGCAGAAGCAAAGCATTTTTCAATTGTCACTGTTAAATTCAGAGAAGAGACAATAATTTCTGGGAAATAGTCAGAGGGTTCTTGCTCTATCATGTCCTCTATTTCTAGGAAAAGCTGCTTCTCTGGAATATTTGTATCAGGTAGTCCAAATATGGACTGAGGGGGATTGCAGGTACTGCAATTTGCTTTGGTATCTGATCCCAGTGAGGTTACTTTGGGGGAAAGCTCAGTGACCCAGCTGAATGAAATGATGGTGGGTGTATTGGTGATGTTATGTGACCCCCACCCATCCAGGGAATGAAAGCTATAGAGTTGCTCTCATGGGTACAGGTACCATATAATGAAGACAACTCTTCTGCATATCTGCACCCATGGGTGGCAGAAGGCCCTCTGTATTTTTCTGACTAATGGGCTCTTGGCCCTGTTTGTCTGTATCTGTGGCCACATGGCAGTGAAGGGAACAGAAAGCCCTGAGCCTCCACAGTCCACCAGACAGGCCCATGAATTATTTTTTCCTTTTTTATTTATATTTTTTGCCACACAAGCCCCCGTACATCTGCAGCCAGCCCTTCCAGCCCACCACTGCTGACCAATCCCCACAGAGCAGCAGTTTACCCTCTGGGCAGGGGCAAGAGGCAGCCAGCTATGCCCCCCAACTCATCCAGGCAGCAGGTGGGCCTTAGGTAGCGGTGAGGAGACCAGTTGGGGTTATGCTGATCTTTTTTCTGGTTCCTGGGATTGGGAGGCATGGCATGCAATGATGCAATGGCAGAGCCCTGCCTAGCATCCGCATGCCTCCCAGCTCAACCTTTGCCCCAGGAAGTCAGCTCTGGTCGTCACCCAGGGCTACACCAGGAGGTATGGCCCACCCTCCCTCCCTTGGAGATGAAGAGCGTGCACTGCCATTCAGCCCATCTTCCCTGGCCAGCCCTCCAGCTCCCCAGGCTCATTCCTGAATCTGGGTCACTGGCGCTGCAAGCAGTGGCTCCACCACTGCACCAGAGGGCCAGCTTAGCTCCATGAATTCTTGGCATCCATTGTTGCACAGAACTGCAGGGCCCACAAGGGTGCTATACTTCTATAGGTGGCCGAAGTCTTCCCTTTCTACCCTTGGGTCCTGTGCATCTGCATGTGTTCATACAGAATGAGGATACAATTCCATGATCTCAAAAAGAAAAGAAAAGAAATTATTTGCAAAAAACTGCATTAATGCACCAGGGCCCTATTCCAACAGAAGATTAGAATCCCCAATGCCACATTTCCTTACTTTTGTGGTATTAACATGAACCCCAAGGAAGACCCCACTATTGATTTGTCAAGTCTCTGGAGACCCAAAATTCTAAGGTTTTTCCCTTTGGTTGCTTGGGAGTGGGGGTGAGAAGTTACGGTTGGACACTCCAACATCACATTGCCTTACTTTTGTGGCATTAACCTGAACCCTAATTGGTGCATTAATGCAGTTTATGTGCATGTGTTTGTAGGCAAGTGCTTTGTGTGTTTTAGCCAAAATACATGAATGTTTTTTAACCATGCTTGAAGTTCAGTATTTGGTATATATACACTGAAAGTGTAATTTGTGTATTTTAGTCAAAAGGGAATATTAAAGGGAAAGGGAACCCATGATTCTGTCACACCACTAGATCATAGCTACAGGATTTTAATCTACTCGACCCTGCAATTATTTGCTCTTCTTGCTAATGTGTTGTTCTCTCATAACCTAAGTTTTTTTATGATATTTGTAATTTGTGCATGCTCATTGATACTATGTAACTCCCATCACCCTTTCCCCCAGGTTGTACCGGGAGACGAGCAACTTGTTATTCAGTGTACCTTACCTGGTGAAACTTTTCAATAAATAAATAAATTTCTTAGTCATGCTATGTATATCTGGTGTGAGATACCGGTTTAATCACAATGTAGGAATTTAAGGTAATTTTGCCATTTTAAAAATATTTTGTATCTTGGTGTTTCATTCCTGTTTTACAGAAAATAACAGCATAAATCATAGGTCATTGACTCAGTAGTGCTTTACCGACAAGTGTAATTATAAATACACATTGTCCATTACTTCAAGAGTAAAGTAATCATAGTTTGATTGGGGGCCACAGTTCTCTGTCATTTATAATTTAATTAGGATGTCAAATTATTAAATACATGTTCACACTAAAGGAACTGCAGGAAAAAAAAAAAAAAAAAAACAATATTGGAGATACTGTACATAAAATCAAGGCCACTGGTTTTTGGCTTTTACTAGAAAACCCTGTACAATTCTGGAATTTGGCCTCCCTGCAAACCAGCAAAAACAAATAATTTAATTTAATTTGGCATTTTATATCAGATCAGTAAATCTACGGCACTTGTATTTTTCTTATAATTGCTTTCTGTACTATTTTTTATTTGCTTCACTTAATGCTATGTATATTAAGCCTTCCTTTAGTCTGATTATTTATACACATACTGTACTAAAAGTATGACAGCAGAATCCTGGCAAAATCCAAAAATTAGACATAGAAACATAGAATTTGTCAGCAAATAAGGACCAGTTGGCCCACCTAGTCTGCCCATTTTCCTCTACCTACAGTATCTCCGTAGATAGAATTTGCCAGCAGATAAGGACTGAAATTTCAGGAATAGATTAACAATAAACTACTAGATAGTTTCCACCACTGAGCAGTGGGGACAGCAGTCATGGGCACATGCCTGCTACTGCCCTAAATCACAGTATTAACAGTTTTATTAACAATCACTGGTGCAATTCCTGGAATTTTAAGTTGTGAAAATGGAATTTCATTATTTTAATCACCACAAATCAGTGGCCTTGTACAGAATGACTTTGCCCCCCAGACTCAGGTAAGGGATACAGACAGACCTCCTGGCAGGACTTAGGCCCTTCCTTCATACTGACACTTTCATATAACATATTATATCAACAAGTTCAGTAACTACATCTCCAGATAATGAGGTTGATCTCCATGACAAAAAGCACAGAAAAACTGAAAAAGAACATATTAAGAAAGTTGCTTATCTCTAACTGCTGTTGAAATTCCCGGCATTGTTTAGCCTTCTTATTTGTGGACTGAACCAGTCTGGTGAGGGCATCACTCACCACTGCATAACATTGTGTGAAACCCAACTGGAATTTCCATCTCTGAATCTGTTATGGAAGTGGAAAATGCATTCTAGCACCTAGGAATTGCATATCACCAGTCTCTAAAAATGTATGTCTGCCCTTGGAAGACCACCTCAGACTTCACAGGATGTAAAATTGATACCATTGTGCCATGTTCAGCAAATGTCAACTTGAAGTCTTCTGGACCACAGCAGCAAAAACAGTATATGGATTGAAATTTCTTAATAAACAAATTACTCTTTCAGTCTTAAAGCAGCAGTATTTGTTAGTCATCATGTAGGATTTTTTTTCAGCAATAATGTTTTTCTAGAAAAAATATCAAGATACACATTTTTTTGTTTTGTTTTCTTTCATTTCTGAACAAAGATATGGGATTTGAAGTTTTGAAACATTCCCACTCCTGTACTACACCCACCATGAAAAAATTAATATCCTGACACAGTGCTGTGTTTTTGACCATCAGAAACAGGTAGTAACACCAGCCTAATATATAGAGGGTATGCAATGGCTGATTCAAAATATGCAATTTATCTTCAAGTATGAGGGAGCAGAACCATAACTGATGAATAGCAGTGCCATAAGTGAGTTATGAAAGTCCTGTCCACTCACAAATGATAATAAATTGCTTATTTTGAGTCAGGCAATTGTACATTTGGTATACACAACAGCAGTTTACAAGTTATAGCTTTTAAATCAGTGATTTGCTTGAATATTTTTGTTTTTCATTGATTTTAACAGCTAGATTCAGTGCTGCACTAGGAATTGTGATGTCATCAGCATTGTGAAAACTGCTCTCTGATTGGTTCAGTATTCCACTGTGATGACAGTAACCTTAAAAAATATCCATTGTGACAATAGTAAGAACAATATTTTTGATATGTTGCTGTTACTGATGTCACTCTTTTCATTTTTACCTCCACTCCTGCTGTATATGTAAGTAATAAGACATGAGGGGGTATGCATTAGGCATTTCTAATGCACAGCCAAGGGAGTTGTGAGACATGAGGCCACAGGTGGAGTGCCTTCAGTCCCTGGCTGTGCATTAGAAATGTCTAATGCACACCCCCCAGGTGTCTTATTGTGCTTATAAAATGGGTCCCTGTACTTTAGATATAAGAAATAATTTATAATGACAGATTTAAGTATTTAAAATCTTAAATACTTGACTGAATTTTGCCTAAAATAGTTCCTCCTCCTGCTTGTACTGTATTTTTTTGGTCTAGGATGTTTGTCCTAACTAGGCTTCCATAGCTGTAGTTGCTCCCCCCCCCCAATTTGTTTAGTTCTGAGTATTGCACCTTCATTATTTATTGTTAGTTTATTAGGTACAGTTCTGCCTTCTGACAGATGTTACTTTTCCTAACTGGGATCTAAGGAAAGAAATGGTGCAGGCAAGTTGGCAAGCAGGCAACCCAGCAGTGAGTGCGCAGATCGAGTGAGCGGATGGTTGGGATGGTGGGTGGGAAGAATGCACAAACACAGCATTCTGACTGCTGGTAAGTGATTTTTAAAATGCAGAAAAAATGGAACCAGCTTCATGTCGGCAGTGGCTATGAAATGTGCAGTATTCTGAGTCCATCTCCTCTTTCCCAGCCAGTGTGAAATGTGAGGTAATTTTTTAAACTGAAGCGACGTGTGGCAGCAGCTCTGGGGAGTGGCAGTTGTGGAGATTGTGAGTAAATTTACTTACGCTCTCCAAGACAGGAAGGGGCAGAGGTCTTGAGTACTGAGGAAAACTGATTTACAGTTCAGAAGTACCTGATAACAGTACACTGTCTCTGTGTCTCAGGCTGTTTGTGGAGACTGAAGCTGTTCAGATTTAAAAAAAAAAATGGTGGTCATTGAAACTCAGCCAGAACTGAACATTCTAATCTGCTGCTTGATTTTCTTTTTTTGTGCTGCGTCCATGTTGTCAGCACTTTTTTTTTACCTGTGTATTAGACAGATCTAATGCACAGGTAACAACCAATCAGTTTCAGGATTATCCCTTCCCATTTTGTAAATCCACATTATGAATCTAGCATGTACATTCAACAGGTAATCTCAATGGAAGAGATTTTTTAAAAATTGCAAGTGGTGACCATCTTTGATGATGAGTCATTAAAAAAATAGCTATAAAAGCTGTTTTTAAAATAGTAAGACCACTAAAATATACTGAATATGAATCTAAGGATGTCAGAAATACATCTTTGCTAAAAAAACTATATGATGAATTTTTTACAGACTAACAAATACTGCTGCTTTAAATTTCTTATAATAGAGGCTACCCTGTGGCATTCCATGCTCTGACATGGAAAACCCAGATTCTTTTATTTAACATGAAAGATTTTATTAAAATGTTTCAAAACATAAACAGCAGCCAACAGAGGCAGCAGTATAACATAAAATCCACAAAATATATAACTCAAGGGAACATTCTCCAATGCCACAATGCTAGTTCATCAGCACAGTTTACAAAGAGTACAGAAGGAAGTGATAAAAGTAATGCCCATTCAGACAGTTGGGTAACTTCTTTCTCCTGCATCCAGTCCCTCTAAATATGTGCTCTGGAGGGGAAAAGGCTGTGATTCAGTTCCTAAACACTGCAGAGACATTCCCCTGAGGAGTGCCAGTATGTATTCCAAGTGAGAGCCAGAAATGGGTTTGAGTGGCATGGTGATAGCTAGTCAGTTAACATTTCAGCTGCCAGTAATTGTGTGTTTGTGGAGCAATAGGGGGAAGGCCCCCCCATAAATTGATGGCTTACTTGGCTGAGAGAGGGGTCCAGAACAAAGATGGGACACTAGGCATTGGCACGATTTATGGAGTGAACCTGAAGCACTGGTGACTGGGTGGCTGGAAGTTGGAGTGCTGATAGAGGCAGCTCTTTCTGAACTCGGAATTTGGTGCTGCATTCCATGTCCATAGCAACCCTTACAGCAGGCCAATGAGGGCTCAGCCTTGTACCTCAGGTAATGGGCATGGATTGCAAGGCATTGGTTATAAGGTGTACTGCTTTGACAGGCATTGGTGTAACACAATAAAATCAGGGTTAAAAATCCACCAGCTTGTCAGAAAGATGACTGCAAGTATCAACAGGCCTCACACCACTCAGATTAGTCCTCCAGACCTGCGGTGTTGGGGATGGTAGGTTGCTGGAGCCCAAAGAGAGCAGGATGGCACCAAGTGTAGGAATAAAAACACCTAAATTGGGAAAAAAAAAATTCCTAATACATGAAACTGCATGTCCTAGTGGATTGGTCTGCTGTGGGGTAAAACCTGCATGCCCTTTTCTTTGAATTCAGGAAAAGAAGAATTTAGGCAGAGGGCTTTGCCTCTGTTGTGCAAAGAAACCAAGATAGGTAATGCAGGTGAGGGAGATTCAAAATCCTGAGACTCAAAACAGAATTTGTATTGATTTGATTACAATACGATTGTTACCTAATAGCCAAACCAAACATTTTGTGGCCCTCACAATTACCACCTAATAGCCAAAGCTAATATTTTGTGGCCCTTGGGCCACTTGTTCAGGACTCATGGTGGTCCTTACCAAATATTTAAATATTCATAACCATCTGCGCTCCAGTCATTTTCATTTCTCTTATATAGCGCTTAGGCTTTTCCACCTTAGCCACTACTTGGCCTTGGAGTAGCAGATCATGAAGCCTTTCAAATCTGGGTCACACTCACTACTTCAGATCTGGCCCAGGTCGGTAGTGGCTGAAAGCCATTATCATCTGATAGAAACATAGAAACACAGAATTTATCGGCAGATAAGGACCACTTAGCCCATCCAGTTGGTTAATTTTTCCCTGCCTACAGTATCACTGTAGACCCTACTTGATCTCTGGTTCTTTTTCCTTCCCACCATTTATTTTCACTAAGATCCTCATATGCCTATCCTATGCTGTCTTGAACTCCATCACTGTTTCTTCCCCCACCACTTTGGCTGCAGGGGCATTGTTAGGACTAGGCATCCGGGGCTAGAGCCCCAAACATTTTGTTTGGGGCCCTGAACCTTTCCTGTGCTGTGTGCTTCCTGCAACCCCACTTTTTGTGTGCTTCCCAGACCGAGTACAGCATAGGCACTTACACTGAGGGGCTGAAGCCCCCATGGGAAGGGAATTTACAGATTTGCAGCAGAGGTCAGGGTTAAATTGCAGAAGAGCGGACCGCTGGAAACGGAATGCCATTCCATCTTCTCATCAGCCAGCCAACACCAGCACTTTAATTTTAACTGCCTGCCTTCCCTGCCTGCCAGCCCAGCCAAGCTGTGTGCAACTGCATGATTGGAGGATGAGCAATCAAGCGAGGACCCGGCCAATCAGATGCTGCCATTTCAGTGGGATTGGAATTTGGTGCCGCTATGATAGCAGTTGATTTCCTTGAAAGTTTCTTGCTCAGTCAGCCAACTACCGCCCTTAGCAGAAAAGTGTGGACCGGGTTCCTTTTTGTCGCGGGATCCCTCGCTAGTGCCACTGTGTAAGTCGCTCCCCACATGGCAACGATGGTGTGGAATGGTCAGGGACACCCCATGGACAGTAGGGCAGTAGTGGTAGAGATGAGTGGTGGAGCTCAGCAGCTGGCTTTTTTGGAGGCCCAGGATTGGGAGGCAGCCAGAATCAGAAAGCCGCCCGAGGAGGAGGAATTGGAGAGGAGAGGAGACGCTAAAAGGGGAAATTAGGAAAATGGCTTCCAGGTAGGACATGTGGGTGGGGAGCACAATGGAAGTTAAATCCTGTTTATGTTTAAGCTTAATATATATTTGCTCAGACAGCAGCCCAGTGGTCCTCTAAATCTCCTACAGGAGGCTGGACTGGGGACAGGTGGGGTAACTTGACCAGTCCAGCACATAGAACTGGAAATGAAGCAAGGAAGACTCACTGTTACTGTGAAGCTGTCTGTCACTGCAGTGAACCCCAGTCTGCCCGAATAAATGTGCTTGTCCACCAGAACATAATTATGATTCTGTAATAATTTATCATAGAATCATAATTATGTTCTTAATGATGGATTAAAACACTCTACAACTGGTGAGAACATTGCTACTGCTGAACTTGTGTTTCTTGGTAGTTGGTGCCTGATATGCACGCACTGAATGTCCCAAAACCAAATGTTTCAGGAACCCTGTCCAGCCACTTGCATGCAGTTCACAGGAAAGCCCCACATGTCACCGATGACCATCAGGAGTGAATGGCACTGGCAGTTACAATAAAGCTTAGGCTCACTAGTGCTGGGGCTAACAGGATGGCTCTGCATTAGGGATTGAAGTTTGCTGGCTGGAAGTAAAAAGAGACAAAAACAATACAATAAGTTATTGTTTTCAGAAGCAAAACATTTAGGAGAAGGAATGCTTTACCTTTTTATTGCCTACATAGGTTGTCATGGGTCATGGCTCCAATCAGTTTTTTTGCTTTTTCTTCTATTCTTGATGAGTCAACATCAACACTTTTATTGGTGGCCAGTTATTTGAAGGATTATGCAATCATTTAGTAAAATAAGATTTTACAGGACATATTAGTGTTTGCTGTAGTGACTGGTCGGCTTGTCTTTTGTACTTGTTTGAGCATCTATAGCAGATTACACCTCATACACCTGGAAGGCTGGGTGAGAGGGTGGCTGTTTTCTGTTTTTTTGTAGGACTTCAAAAAGTATTTACAACAATACCTTACAGTATACAGTATCTGGCCTTGATTCTAGAAAGGTTACACCTGGCGTAACAGCACTTGTGCCAAGTAGAATGGCGCAAGTAGCAACTTACGCCAGCAGTTGCGACTTGTGCTATTCTACAAAGTGGCCTGCGAGATATCACAGGCCACTTGCACCATAACAGCTGTTATGCCAGCAGTTGCGCCATAAACTCCCTGCAACATGGCGCTAGGGGGTTTATGGCAACAGTTGTGCCCCCTTCCAGAAGGGCAGCAACAAAGTCCCCAATGTCGGGATTCTACAAGAACCCCTGGAGGAGAACCGGCAACATAAGTTACATTTGCATTTAGCTAGTGTAACTTACATCTATCCTCTGAGGGTCCTGTAGAACCCGGTCCATGTGCCCCCCCATGCCCAGCCCACCCCTGTTGCTGCCCGACTGGGCATCACAGCACAATCCTGCACGATCCCCATACTGTACATGCCCCCATACAGTAATGGCCCCACAGGGCTGGCCACTCCAACTGACCCCTCATGCCTATGTTACATGCCCCACAGGGCTGCCCACACCCCCAGCTCCCCAAATCCCCCATTGTAAAATGCTCCACAGGGTGGCGCTGTCAACCCCCCACTCATGCCCTGACCCTGAGTCACCGGCCGCAAATGTTCCAAATAACGCAATAAGCCCTGGTAGTCTAGTGGCCCCCACCCCTCACCCAGCTGTGCCAGCCCACCCAGCACCCCCTACCAATCCCCAGCCGGTGACTGGCACAGCCCACCTCTCACCTCCATGGCCAACTGCCGACTGAGTGCTCTACGAGCGCTCCTGTAAAGATGCACTCAGAAATTAATTTCTGAGTTTGTCTTTACAGGAGCACTCCTACAGCACTCAGTCGATGGCTGGCTGTGGAGGTGAGAGGTGGGCTGTGCCAGTCGCTGGCTGGGGATGAGTGAGGGGTGCTGGGTGGACTGGCATGGTGAGGTCACTGAACTACCAGGGCTTATCGGGTTATTTGCCACATTGCAGCCGGGCGACTATGGGTCAGGGCACGGGTGGGGATGACAGTGCCACCCTGTGGGGCGTTCTACAGGGGGATTCAAGGCTGGTGGTGGGTAGCCCTGGGGCATTGTAACAGGAGAGGCGTGGCGTGGCTGAGCCAGCCTGCGAGCGGTGCTGGTGGCTTGGGTGTGGGAGTGTGGGTAGCCCTGTGGGGTGGCTGTTGTGGCTTGCTGGGTGGGGTGCACTTGCGACCTGCGGCTGCAGTTTGCGACATGCTGGCCATGTAAGCCTTCTGTGTGGCGTACTTAGCCGCATGTCGCAAGTCGCAGGACTTTGCTGCGGAGACCCTGCCCCTTCTAGAATAAGGTGCAGAGTCAATGTTGCAGTTGCGGGTGGAGCAAGTTGCGTTCGACGGCAACTTGCACCACCCTTCTAGAATTGGGCCCATTTTGAAGGTGATGTGATGCTGGTATCTTATGTTAAGTGGTTTGTGTATGAAGTTTGCTAATTGTGGTTATCTGCTTTTTTTAAAGAAAGTTAAAACTCCCAAACTGTTGTGTGCTTAGGTATTAAGAACTGCTTCATTTCATAACACGGCAGGATGCATCTTCATTTTTGCATACTCCTACTATGTGCCAGAGGCTTTTAACAGTACACATTATATGTGGTTTATTAAATGCCACCCACTTTCCATAAATCAGGGATAGTACAGGAAGAGATACCCCGGCCTGTGGGAAGTGGGTGGCATTTTAATAAAACAGCAGACAGTATTTTTGACAAATTAATTTTATTCAGAAAAGATTTGGGGGTTAGACTATAGAAAAAGTCACCAGGTCAGAGACGGCACCAGTATCTGCAACGCTTGCTGGGAGTGGGTCAAGGTGGTGAGTGACAACACCAGAAGATATGCCTGTGGCTGGTGAGGGGGTAAGGGTGGGTGAATGACACTCCTAGTGTCAGCAACACTTACTGGGGAGTGGGTCAAGGTGGGTGAGAGACACCTTCAGAGGCTCTGCTAGTAGCTGTGGACAGGGAGAAAGGTAGGTGAGTGATACCACCACTCGCTGGGCAGTAGGTCAACGTGGTGAGTAACAACAAAAAACAGGCAAATTTGGGAAATGTGCTAGCACTGAAATGGTGTATTATGATGTACTGTCTCGTCAGTAAACACCCCAAAATGCACCACTGGGCACCAAAAACCCTAGAGCTTCTGGGGGCCTTGGCGGCCCCCAGACCTCCAGCTATTTCTTAACCCCCCCCCCGGAAAAATAATAGTTGGCTCCTATACAGTACAGGCCATTAAAACAAAAACAACTTTGTTTAGGGGCAAACTGCCTGTGCTTATTACAGCACAAGACTTATTGGGGGCTTTTATTTAAAGATGGGCCCATAATTACAGTACAGTCCATTAAAACAAAAAAAAAAACTTTGCTTAGGGGTGCACCGTCTGTGCTTTTTAGAGCCCAAGAATTAATCAATACCTTTCTGTGATGTCTCAGAAGTGGCCGGGGGAGGGCAGGGCAGGTCAGGGACAAGGAAGGGGTGGGGGGGTCTCTCCCTTATTTTTGAAATCCAGTGTTGGTAACCCTATATCTGGAAGGACTTTCTGGAGGAAACTAAATTAAAGTGAGGAAGGGAAGGGTGTGGGCAGGCAGCAAAATCCAATAAAGTCAAGTAATTTTAGTGCAGTAGTGGAGTGGACACTGGCATTCGGTGTGCATGCCTGTATGGACAGCAGTGTGGTGGCTTGCAAGCAATTGCAAATGCATTGCATACAATTTAAAGTGAGCAGTAGCTGCAGACCCAGCCCACCTCCATGCCCCATGTCGTTACTAACATACTAATTGCCAGCAGATTAGGCCTTATGGTCTATCGAGTCTGCTCGAACCCCAGATCCCTAGTTGGATACCGAGGCCTTCCCCCCCTTGTGTTCCAGAAACCCCTATCATCCATCCCTACCCCCCTGGGCCAGGCCATCATCTGATACATCCGCTTTCAGTGTCTGTCTCACCCTCTCTTGAAGCCCTCCACTGTGGATCTCTGAACCAGCTTGCCAGGCAGCGCATTCCAAGGATCCACCACCCTCTCAGTGAAAAACCTCCTCCTCTTTTCCCCCTCACCCTTCCACCTTCCAACTTCAAACCATGCCCTCTGGTGATACCTCCCTGCTTTAGTCTAAAGATCCCCTCTGTGTTTACCCTATTTATTCCCTTGAAGTACTTGAAGACCTCAATCATGTCCCCCCGTCTCTTCTCTCCTCCAATGAAAAATCTACTTCTTAAATATCAGTAGATTTAGCCCAGATCTACTGATACATAAGATGTACGTTATTGATTCTACGACTTTTAATGTACAACATGAAGATTTTACCTGACAACTGACAAACCAACCAAAAAAGGACACAAAATAATGGAACAGATATGGGGGAAAAGCAAGGCTAAAGCAGCAGAAAATGTGTTATTTTGCACGAGAGAGCAGCAAAATGTCTACAGCTTATGGGGGCCTAGGCGGCCTCCAGACCCCCAGCCTTTTGATTGCGGCCTGAGCCCCAAATAATATCTCATGTTAGCAATGCCTCTGCTTGGCTTGTAGACTATTCCATGAATCCACTACCCTTTCTGTGAAGAAGTACTTCTTCACATCTCTCCTGAAACTAACCCACTTCAGCTTCACAGCATGTCCCCTTGTCCTTGCGCATCTTTTTTTCAGGAAAATACTTCCTTACTGTACCTTATTTACCCCGTGAGGTATTTAATGGAATCTATCATATCCCTCCTCTCTCTCTTTTCTCTCTTCCTGGGTTTACATATTGAGTTCCTTCAGTCCATTCTTGTATGGCTCATAATGCAGACCCCACACCATTTTATTTACTGTCCTCTGTACTGCCTCCACTCTGTCTATATCCTTCTAGAGATGTGGACTCCAGAACTGTATGACAGTAGGTCAGACTAACACTGACATCAATAGTGCAGTCAAGAGCTAGGCTTCAAAAATAGTGCCAATATTTTTTTTTATATTAGAACCCTAGCCTCCAATAGCACTGGCTGAGCTGCTCTGTGTTCCAGCCCTCCATGCCACTGGACTAGCTCAGCTGGCCTCTTGGCTCCTGGTGCTCTTATTGTCTTTCAGCACCCTAGACAGTGACCAGGGTAGCGCTTACAGCAAGCGCTGTAAATTCCTCCTTGCTGCCCGTGTGAGCACTTACAAGACTAGCGCCATATACAGCGGCGCTATTCTGGTAGAGCTCACTTGTCGGGGTACCATCAAACTGTACACAGTATTCTAAGTGAGGTCTTGCCAGTGATCTATACAGGGGCAGCAGCACCTCCCTCCTTCTGGTGATGCCTCTCCCTATGCACCCGAGCATCCCACCAGCCCTCCCAACTGCTTTGTCACATTGTCTGACAACCTTTAGGTCATTAGAGATTATTACCCCAGGTCTCTCTCCTGCTTGGTGGTCATCAGTAACACTTCAACCATTTTGTACTCTGCCCCTGGGTTTCTTTTCCCCAAGAGCATTATTTTGTACTTTTTCACATTAAAACTCAGCTGCCATACTCGTGAACACTCTTCTCAGGTGTCAGCTCACCCCCAGTATCCACCGTATTTCAGATTTTGGTATCCTCTGCAAATTGGCAGACCTTCCTCTCCAGATCATCTGTAATGTCACTTATAAAGACATTAAAGAGGACCAGTCCCAGCACCAATCCCTGAGGCACCCCACTGGTCACCCTCCCCTCCTTAGAGTGAACTCTGTTTACAAACACACTCTGCTGCCTATACTGTAACCAATTTCTTACCCAGTTTACCACGTTTTGACTCGCTCCTAGGCTACTGAGCTTGCTTAATGGTCTTCTGTGTGGAACTGAGTCAAATGCCTTTCTGAAGTCTAGGTAGGCCACATCCACCACTCTACCCTGACCTAATTCTTTGGTCATCCAAATAAGTCCATCAGATTCATTAGACATGACCTCCTACCCATGAATCCATGCTGTCTTGGGTCTTGTAATCCATTTGATTCTAGATATTCCACTATCCTCTCCTTCAGCAGTGATTCCATTAACTTTACCACCACCGATGTGATGCTGACTGGTCTATAACTGTCAACCGCCACCTTGCTACCACTTTTATGAAGTGAGACAACATCCACCCTCCTCCAGTTCTCTGGAACCATCAGGTCCCATTGCTTTGTTCACTTTCAGATTATTGAGTCTCTTAAGGACCCTCTCCTTAGAAAAAAGACTTGTGTCCACCTCTCTTCCTTTAGAGATTCTGTTACTTTTTTTGTAGTCCATCCCCTTCTCCCTCCACTGTGAACAGAAAGTAGCCCATCCCTTTCTCCCTCCACTGTGAACATTGAACAAAAGCATTTGTTCAAAATGTCTGCTTTTTACTTGTCCCCCTCTACACTATCCCCCTCATCCCTTCTTACCCTTACAATCCCTCCCCTGGTCTTCCTCTTTTCACTTACATACCTAAAAATGTCTTGTCCCTTTTTGTTACTTCCTAGGCTATTCTCTCTTCAGCTTGCAACTTTGCAATCCTTACTGCTTTCCTGCTTCCCTCTGTTTCCCTTAATGCACGTCCCTATCCTCCTCCCTCTGCATCTCCTTATACTGTCTAAATGCCACCCTTTTAGCCTTAACCTTTTCAGTTACCTCTTTCAAGAACCATAGTGATTTCTTTTTCCTTTTACGCACTTGTTTGATGCATAGGTTTGTTGCCTTCACTATTCCATCATTTAGTTTCACCTGTGGTTTGATGGCTGTTTGGTTGTCTATGTGGAATGAGTTGTGACCTCTGTCTAGTTCCTAGTGGAGAGGTGTCCACATCACAAAACCACCAACACACACAGCTAGCAATGATTTGCACCCTTGTTTATAGTCTCACATTAGAGGCCTAGCACTGAATGGACACGGAGTCTACACTATCCCCTCATCTACATAGTGGTCCCCCCACAACAATGTTGAAGTACATTGGTATGGAAGTGGGGGGAAACAAGCTCTATGATTGCCCATGCTGTACCTGGCATGTGGATAAACAGAGGACTTCAGTTGTCAGTGCTGTCAATTTGGCACCTTTTCTCATAAGCACTAAAACTAATAAAAAAAAATTAAAGTCCTTAGTAGCAGTACTTTCTCTTGCATCAAATAAAATGCCACAGTTCCAGTAGGACCTGCTTAATGATACTTTACTTCTTGTGGCAGAACATTCTCTGATCTGTTTGGTATTGAGATTCCATGCTTGGCGTCAGTGGGAGTACAAAAACCAAATGTCATTTATTTCCAGGGAGCTGAAATATTTGCTGCAGCTCTATTGGAGTTATGGGTGTTATCCTCACATGTTGGAATGAATACGTTATTTCACTGCAGACAAGTTACTGTATGTGTCTTTTCCTTCTATGTGAAGATAAATGTGATTTTTTTCTTCTACAGAAAATACAATGGCCAAGATGTAGCACACAATCTAGAAAGTAAAAACTAGTTTCTGTATATAGTGTAACAAATGGACTGAACAGACTGAAAATATGACTGTAGGAAATATGATTGTCATGTGCTGTGATGCATCAAATAATGACTTAGTAATCATTGGTTTTTGGATGTGGGAACTTCAGCCTTGGAACTTTAGACCTCTGTTATTCCTGTTTGACTCTCTTTTCTGTTTTTTTTTACTAGTAATATTCCTTATTTGTACCACACCAGTGAGCAAAAAATTTGCGAGATAAATGCTATTATATTTGTTGATGACATACCTCCTAGTGTTATTTTGATACTAGATATGTCACAAAGATAAAAGTTAAATCTGCGATGTCCTACAAATTCCGTGAGACTTTGAAAATCCCTTTAGAACAAGGTAGTGGGCTTACTTGTAAGTGTCAGCAGTCGCAAGATATAAATATCTAAATAATCAGTAAATTAAATCAAGGCAGCAGGCATTTCATGGAATTTTGAGTCAGCAAGTGATGTTACTGAAGGGCAAGCTGTATGTTGTTAAGCACAGTTTTCTTTCAGTGATATCCCTTTCTATTTTAAGATTCCATGAAATGGCTGCTCACGTCATTTAATTTACATATGATTTAAATAGTTATATCCCTGGATGTCTCACACCTAGAGGAAAGCCGTTTTACCTTGTTCAGAGATATTTTTATGGGCTTTCAGAATTTGAGAAATGTGGTCCGCGTACATTCCCCTTTAACCAATGGGAGAGCTGCTGAGTCAATGCTTTATGACATCACAATGGTGCTATGCAGCATTCTAACTGGAGCAGTGAAATCAAAATAAATGTTGTTAGTTGGATACCTCTTTACATTATTACATTATTTACAAAGAGCTTTTGAAATATTTTTAGTTTACATGAAATATACATGATAAATATACTTTTTATTGCACAACTATGTATTTCTGTATTTTATGATTTATTGATTTATTTACTGTGTTTGTGCATGGAACCTAGTGTCATATACTAAAGCAGTGATATATGACAGTTTGTGTGGCATAATAAGAGTATGCCACACCACTGGTGCACTGTAGCATGAAGTGCCTTTACCCACCCAAGAAGTGTTGTTTTCCCAAACGATAACTTACATTCTGGATTGCATTATAGTCCCAAGAAGGTCTGGTATTGCACAATACCACCCACCCTGGAAGGTATTATTGCACTTAGAAAATGGGTTACATGTGACATTTTTAAGTAATATAAAAAATATATATATTTTCTCCCCCGGGGATGGCCTGCCAGTGCAGCAGCAAGGCATCCACTTGTGGCGCCGACATCCCAGGTTCGGTGATGGACTTGAGAGTCAGAGGGCCGGCTGGGGGAGAAGGATTGAACATCCGAGGGACTGCTGTCCTTCTCCAGAGGGATGGGGGGAAGTGTGTCCGGCACTATATGGACCTCTACCAGAGGCTGAGGGTACTGTCGCAGCCAGAGCCACATGTTATGGGGGCAGAGTGGATGCTGGCATCATTGCACATCCCCATCCCCAGGAAAAACTTTTGCAAAAATGCCAGCTCACTAATGATGACCCTCCATCACCGCTGCTGCTCCCGCAACAGAGGGTAAGCCTGGGAATGAGGGGTTGGCAAGCGATGCAGGAGGACAGAACCTCCGGGAAAGGAGCCAGTAAAAAAAAAAAGTATATATATATATATATATATTTATTTTTCCCACCCAAAGGAGTAAAACTCCATTGAAACACAATTCTCATGCAAAGTAGTCCCACCACAGGTATACTTACCAGTAGAGGGCACCGCTCTGTCTAATAGGTTTTGCTTTAATGTGACCGCTGCCTTTCTTGTGTCTCCCCTGCCACACACACACACACAGAGTCATAGCACCAGTCCTTATTGTGAAAAGTGTATTTGGCTTTTTAGGACCGCTACCAAAAGCAGAGTTGGGACTGTGCTGGAATCAGACAGGACAAGAGACAGATACAGTAGATGTTGTAGAGTGGCAGCTGAGCATGTTCTGAGGGCAGCACAAGTGTAGCAGAGAGAGAAAGAGACAACAATACAGCTAGTTTTTTTTTTATTTAAACAAGAAAGAAACACGCATGTTAGTAAGGAGACCCCACTCATGAAACGATTGGATAATGTCTCTAAAAATAGAATATTTTCACCACAAAAAATTCCAAGCAATGTTTTACAAGTAAACTGCTACACAGTGTTATATATTTAACATGATTTTAAAAAAGAAATGATTGTCATGATTCAAATAATAATGGTTTTGGTGCAGTTTTGAATGTGAGGAACTCAGGGTTGTTTACATTTTATGACTGCCCCGGATGACTGTTCCCTATTTGAAAGTTGCGAGTGGGTGGGGAACTGACGGCCAAGGATGGTGGGAAATGCAACGCTTTCGTGGTGGTACTTTCCTGAGTTTATCTCCCCAGAGATGGAGATGTTCTGTCGGCTTATGCCACCTAATTCATCAGCCAGCATTTGAGGGGCGGAGGGCGCAAGTAGCTTTCTACTGCTGGCAGTGAGAGGTTAACGGTTTCCTTTTTGTTTCTTTCATATTTTATTTAATGTGTGACTACTGTTTACTTTACGTTAAACTAAGACGGATGGATGGGGCGGTTTGGCAAGCCACCAACTCACCCATTAAGTGACAGAAAAAAATGGCAGCTGGTCAGTTTAAAAATTTGGTGTGCCCAATGATACCCTAAGTAATGGGGCCACCTGAACTGGCACTTGTATTTCACTGGGCTCTATGCAAACAATAATACATGACAGGGTGGATGGTATTGGGCAATACCGACTGCCCAGGGGCGTAATGAGGCCTGTTGCTGCAGGTGGAGCGCCTCATAGCCCCTGGAAGGTCCGATATTGCTCAACTGCCATCCTGGAGGGTAATATTGCACTTAGAAAATGGGCTATTTGTGCCTTTTTTATATAAAATAATTTTAAAATGTCACAGATTTATTTAAAAAGGTAGTATACATTAATAGGAATTAAACTGTTGTAAAGTAGTCTCTCAGCTGTCAGTAGAGTGTGCTTTTGTTTTTAAATAGACTTGTTTTGTGTATGTTTATGTGCGTCACATCTTTTCCTTGTGTTCCCCTTTGATTTTTCTGCTTAGTTCTCTTGTTGTTCTTGTTTTTTTTTTAATCTTAAGAGGGGCTGTTGTAGTGGGATGATACTGACGGTACCAGAAGAGAGCACTGTTGTTCAGTCAGGAGCCAGGACCATACTGAGGAGCTTGTGTGGTCAGTGAATAGAGGTGGCACGCTGTTCGTGATGACGGGGGTCATGGACATGTTGGATAGCCATCATGAGCTAATAAGAAGCTGAATCATTTAGCGGCTTCAATGATTACTGTCTAAGGTACTGAAAAAAGATAAAAGAACTGTTGGAACAGCTGGAATTGTAGGGTTACTTTATGAATGATGGTGGGGGGAGTGGAGTAAAGTGCCAGCAGCTCCAATGTGCGAGCAAGGTGGACTGTGTAGCATGTGCACGATGCTCAACTCCCGCAGTGTTTTCCTTTGTTGAAGGTTTTCGTGTGGAGAGGCATGCAGTTGCCTTTTAAACACCACAATGCTGATTGCCGGTTACGTGAAGATCACA
Organism: Neoceratodus forsteri; assembly: GCA_016271365.2. Classification (NCBI taxonomy): domain Eukaryota; kingdom Metazoa; phylum Chordata; order Ceratodontiformes; family Ceratodontidae; genus Neoceratodus; species Neoceratodus forsteri. Next base: position 498,140,116 of record JADMNL010000022.1, read on the forward strand.
CTGATGGCTTCCTTTTGCCTTTTACATATGTTTCAGTTAATCTATGGAGGTTAAAGTCAGTTACAGGCCTGCAAAAAAAGAAATGCCAGATGTGCCAACCCAATGACTAGTATCTTGTTCACTTAAGACAGGGATGGGGCAAAAGGGGTAAGGCCATCAAGAAATGGAGGGTAATGAGTACCAATGCCCGTAGTCTGGGCAACAAGCTCCCTGAACTGGTGGTCTTGATGGAAGATGGATGCCTGGATATCGTAGCAGTCACAGAAACATGGCACACAGGGAACCATGACTGGGATGTTAACATACCAGGTATACAACCTACAGGAGAGACAGAGAGGTAGAAGAGGGGGAGGAGCAGCTCTCTATGTAAGGGAAGAGATCAAAGCAATGGAACAAAAGAGTAAACAGGGAGGAGAGAAGGCACTGTGGATCACCTTAGAGACTGGAAATGGCACCACACTCCACACAGGGGTTTTATACAGACCCCCATGTCAGGGGGAGGGAATGGACAAGGATATGATAGAAGGCATCCTTAGGATGGCAGAGAAAGGGGAGATACTGCTGATGGGGGACCTGAACATGCCAGATGTTAACTGGAGCACCTTTGCTGCAGCCACATCCAAGAGCAGGGCCATTCTTGATGCCCTACAGGTGGCATGCCTCAGACAGCTAGTTTTGGAACCCACTCATGAGGGAGCAATCTTAGACCTCGTACTCTCAAGTAGAGACAGTGAGAGGATCTCAGATGTAGAAGTGGGTAGCCATCTGGGAACAAGTGACCACCAAACAGTGTGGTTCACGATAAACTAAGCTGCAGAGTCAAGCCATACAAAAGTGAGTGTACTGGACTTCAGGAGGGCTGACTTTGGCAAGATGAGAGAGTGCCTTAGAAAAGCACTAGCAAACAGGCAAGAAGGAGGGGTGGAGCAACAATGGGGAAAATATCAAAACTGCCATCACAGAGACAACAAGCCTTAGTGTGAAGCAAATAAACAAATCAAAATAAAAGAAAAACCACTGTGGTTCTCAAAAGAGGTGGTGGGGAAGGTTAGGGAGAAAAAGATAGCATTTAGGAAGTATAAGGAAACACAGAAGGACCAGGACAGAGAACTGTACCAGTTAAGGCAGAAGGGAGCAGGGAGGGAAGTCAGAATAGCAAAGGCCCAAACTGAGGAAAAGATAGCCAACTCAGTTAAGAAGGGGGATAAAACTTTTATAGGTACATCAGGGAGCGTAGAAAAACAAAGGGCGGTATAGTGAGGCTGAATAGAATGGACAGTGGGTGGGCAGAGAGGGACAATGAAAAAGCAGGGATACTAAATGAATACTTCTGCTCAGTATTCACAAAACAGGAGGAAAGGAGGTGCCTAATCCAATTAACAGAAGCACTCTGGATAGGGGGGTTAATCCCAGTCCTTTCACAGAAGAAAGGGTTCTGAAAGAACTCCTAAAACTGAAAGTGGACAAAGCAATGGGGCCTGGCAGAATTCACCCCAGAATTCTAAAAGAATTAAGAGGAGAACTAGTGACACCACTGACTACCCTTTTTAACAAATCATGGGAGGATGGTGTGGTACCTGAGGACTGGAGGAAGGCAGATGTGATTCTCCCTTCACAAAAGTGGGAGCAAGACAGAGGCAGGAAACTACAGACCTGTCAGTTTGACCTCTGTGGTAGGGAAAGTGATGGAATCACTTCTGAAGGAAAAAATTGTTGAGTACCTAGAGGCCAGTGGGGCACAGGACCCAAGGCAGCATGGGTTCACAGCGGGAAGGTCATGTCAGACGAATCTAATTGATTTCCTTGACTGGGTGACCAAAGTAGTAGACCAGGGAGGGGCTGTGGACATGGTCTACCTAGACCTTAGCAAGGCATTTGACACAGTCCCACACAAAAGATTAATAGTCAAATTAACCAGCCTGGGAGTGGGTCCCGGGTGGTAGCCTAGGTAAAACATTGGCTGGACAGCAGGACACAGAAGGTAATTGTAAATGGAGTCCCTCTGAAGAAAGAGGGTTACTAGTGGGGTACACGAGGGTTCAGTACTGGGTCCAGTCCTTTTCAATGTCTTTATAAGTGACATTGCAGAGGGACTGGAAGGAAAAGTATGCCTCTTTGCAGATGACACAAAGATCTGCAACAGGGCTGATACACAAGGAGGCATGGAAAGGATGAGAAGAGACTTGGCAAGGTTGGAGGAATGGTCAGAAGTATGGCAGCTTGGATTCAATGCAAAGAAGTGCAAAATAATGCACCTGGGAAACAAAAACCCAGGGGAAGATTACACAATGGGGGGGGGGGAGGTAGTAACAACAACAAAAATAGAAAGGGACCTGGGGGTAATCATATCAGATGATCTTAAGGTTAGCAAGCAATGTGAGAAGGCAGTAGGGAGGGCTTGGGGGATACTGTGATGTATAGAGAGAGACACCACCAGCAGAAAACAGGAAGTTGTTAGCCTTCTGTATAGACAGTTGGTGAGACCCCCAACTGGAGTACTGCATCCAGTTCTGGAGACCCCATCACCGCAAGGACATAGACAGGATGGAGGCAGTCCAGAGTAGGGCAACTAAAATGGTGCAGGGCCTGCAAGAGAAGACATATGAGGAGAGACTAAAGGAGCTTGTAACATGGCATTAATAAGAGAGGTGGAATGGGCAGCAGCGATTGGCGAAACGGCATCACAGGATCAAAAGTGGAGCAGATATTAATCCACGATAGATGCCGTGCCCGATAAGGTAGTACTGAAACAAGCCAGACCCCCAGCTTAGCAGCACTGGGCACAGGTGGGGAGCGAGTGTTAGAGGGGGAAGAGTGGCACAGCTAGAGGGAGACCAGCTACACGGAGACTGCAGGACACCGGAAGGCAGCACACCCGAGAGGCAGTAGCAGTACACACTGCACAGGACGCAGTGCCCGACATCTGATGAGTCTGGGAGAGGCAAGAGGAAGTGACCGGGCCGGCATGCAGATTTTGGAGCGATCGCACACCACGGCGAGTGAGCAGTGCACCGGAGACCTCCAGCGCCTCGTATGACAGAAATAGCCGCACAGATCCGCACATTTTCTGGACCGGCATGTGAGCCCCACTAGTTGCTGTAGTTACACGTAGTAAGTAGGTTCAGCGCATCAGCATCTTAATGCCGGTGTTTCAGAAGATTTGAAAGTGCAGTACAAATGTGTCCTCAGAACTCCGACTCCCCGTGTGATGTTGTTGAAGGCACACGAAATCGGCTCCTGGTGACTCTGTAGTCGCGCAGCCCATGTTACAAGCTCCTTAAGCCACTCCGGCGGTGGCATCTAATGCGATTAATGCATGGTTGGGCAGTTGTTCACCCTCGGCCTCCGGCCTCAGGCCACAACCCTCCCAACCATGCATTAATCCAGCATTAGATGCCACCTTCGTTGTGGCTTAATGCTTACTTAATATGTATACCCTTGAGGAAAGGAGGGAGAGGGGGGACATGATAGAAACTTTTAAGTACCTCAGTGGAATCAACAAGGTCCAAGAGGGTAGCATCTTTCAGAAAAAGAGATGTGGAAGAACAAGGGACACAATTTGAAGACAGGAGGGGATGGCTCAGGGCAATGAGAGAGGTGGAGGACACATGGAACAGCCTTCCTGAGGAGGTTGTGGGGTCTAAAACTGTGGGAGAATTCAAGAATGCATGGGACAGACATAAGCCAATTCTTGTGGGGGGTAGGAAGAAATAGGCTGTTGGTTAACTAGGATCTGCAGCTTATCCTGTAGGTAGGGAAATGGGCAGACTAGGTGGGCCAAGCAGTTCTTATCTGCTGTCAAAGTCTATGTTTATATGTTTCTAAGCAAGGGAAAAAATGGCAGCACCTCGAGTTTGAAACTTCTGGCATCATGATACCAGTGATGGGGTTGGCACACACGGTACTTGTTTTTTACAGGGCTCTACCTGTAAGTAAATGTCCCCGGCATCATTGGCAGCCAATCATAATGCTTAAATTTCTAAGCCCATTTTCTAATGAAAAATAAATGCATGCCTGACCATGGCTTCCAGTCAATCAGCTTGCTTTATTTTTCAAGCCTATTTTCTAAAATTGAATTCATGACCAACTTACAAGATAGCACTACTGTCTTGCAAAGCTGGGTATGTCGAAACGGAATACTAAACCAATCAGAGAGCAGCTTTAACGATGCTGATGACATCACATTAGCAATGTGCAGCAGAAAATCCAGCATATGTGAGATGCTTTCTAGACTTCGCTGCTTTCTATTTCACATTTATTTTGATTGTATTGACTTGTGCTGTATTGACTGTATTGATTTGTACGGTACTGATTTGTACCATCTGGATTTGCTTCTCTTGTGCTGAGCCATTGATCAGAAGGGCACAGTTTACATTTTGTACTTTTTTCTTTTTGTAACATTTAAGCCTTTCTATCACAAAACCACTTAAGCACCTGTTGTACAAATCAACTATCACATGGGTGAGAGTGAGACACTAGAAAAACCTTCACTCACTGTACTTGACCTCTCCTGACCTCACTCGTGGCTTTGCCACTCATGAGGTCAGGAGGTCAAGTATAGACTGTGAAGATATTTCTACTACTGTGTCTCACTCTCCCCCATGCATATCCATATGTAAGCATTAATCACCGACAGAGGAGGGCTCTGCCGGTGGATTAATGCCGCGAAGCAGCCTGAGGGCGGAGCCCGAGGGTCCCACTACCCAGCGGGCATTAATCACCGGCAGAGCCCAACGCTGGAGGTGATTAATGTGCTTGTAACATAGGCTCGTGGTGGTGATGAGCCTATGTTACCGGTGTGTGCACCTTGCTGCCGGCGACCCTCAGGGCACAGAGACACTTTGCCGCCCGAGAACAGTTTATGTCACCCACAGTGACAGCAGTCACCAAATCTGGTCACAGGGCTCAGTCCAGCATGCAGCGGTGATTGTGGTGTGGGGGGGCCCTGGGGAATTGGAGCGAACACACAGGTGCAGGGTGGCGGACGGCTATATAGTGCACAGATTCGCCGCGCTCCCAGCTGTCGGGTGCCTGCCTGGCAGATTTGTTCATGGTGGGGGGGGTCCAGGGGCATGTGGCCATGCGTTGCTCTGGTGAGCACATCATCTACCATTCCTTACGGAGGCCGGGTGTCCTGCGGCAGGCAGGAGAACAGTACCAGCTTGTGCCCTACCAGGCTGTGACTCGCGAGTGCCGCGGGTGGCGTGAGGGGGTGGTGTTGGAGCGGGCGGGTCCCTCTGCTGCTGCGCTGGCCTGGGTGGTGTGTCGAGTGGGGCGTTAACTTGTGTGGGTTAATACCCGCTCGGTTTGTATCACCTGTGCCACTTCGGCCAATGCGGCTGCTCCGTCTCACTGCTCTTTGGTAAGCCGTGTTACAAATAGTCTTTGAAAATACTATAAAATATAAATAAGAAAATAAAGTTAGAGCACCCAAAAAAGAGCTGTAAAAATCAGTGGTATAAATCAGAAACAATACTGCCTGACATTTCTCATAATTTGTAAGGGGGCAGGACTTTAAAGATCATTTTTGGCTTTGCCACTCATGAGTTATGGTCCTGCCCCCTCACTCATTAGGATAAATGGCATATTCTAAGTTAGGGCATTGTCTGTCCCTTATTTGTTTAGATTGTTTTTACCTGGGATGGCTGAACAGAGGTTTCTCGTCATAGTTCCAGTGGGGTAATGGTGCAGAGTTTGGTATATCAGCAGGAATAGGGAGGGATTGTAACTCATTGCCTTTCAGTTCTGATGCAACAGCTCTGGCAGTGCAAGGAGCAGTGCTGCTGTCTCAGCAAGTAGGAGACACTGCCGTAGATGTGAACTCAAGCTGCCATAATGCTGCTACCAAATGTAACAGCTGGGATCAAAAGTGGGCCCCAAGGTCAAGTTTTTATATATGTGCTGAGTGAGCACTGGAGTACACCTCCTTCTGTACCCCTTTCCTCTGCCCACACAGCCCTGTACACAGTTTGACTGAGAGCGGGGCAGACAGCCTTCAGGGAGTCCCAGTTCAATTCACAACAGTAATGTAAGTGAATACAGATGAGGCGTCTCCAGCACCACTGCACTGCTATAAACTGCACATTACAATTGAGCAGACTGGAATGATGCATCTGGAAACCACTATTGTCTTATCAATTACAGCTCATTAAAAAGAATTTGGACAAACCACTGTGCTAGTTTTACTACTGTCGGAATGATCCTATTTGTTTTAGCCATTAAGTCATTCTTTCATGTTTGTTTCTGTTGCCCTCAGGACCCGTATTGGAAACAGGAGGATGCATTTTTGTGACTGATTTCCTGTAAGATTGCTGAAATAGATACTACTATGCACATGCACTCCCTCATACAGTGCAACCCAGCTAAGAGAAATACAGAGTTTCCTTTTTATTAAGGAAGCTTTTTCTTCCTGAGCCTGTCACGCCATCTGGCATCCTCCTGGTGTCCTCCAAATCCCAACCCTGGACAATGCTACTTCCAATGCATCACAGAGGAGCAGGGCCCAGGAGTTTTGGTAGCCATCATCCTGTTACTGGATCCACCTTTTCTTTGTTTGTCTACTACCCACCGCCCTCTTATTGGCCTGTTTCTACCTCACCAAGCTCATGGGAAGGGAAAACCCACAACATCAGGATGGTTCCAGCATTTGTCCATGGAGGTGCTGTTTCATCAAGAGAGACTGCTTCCTTCCCACGGAGTCTAAGAAGGATCATCTGGGCCTGGTCTCCCTCATGATAACATGATGTGCTGTTTGCTCTTGTTGATACTATTTGCAAAGGACTGAGGTCATGTCCCCTCTCAGCCACCTCTCCTCCAAGGTAACCATGTTCAGAGCCACCAGTCTTTCTTCATAGCGTTTGTACTCCATACCAAAAGCACAAAAAACCAATGCACAAGGACTGATACTGAAGACAAGCAGCCTAAAACATTTAATAAAAATTAAATTTACAAGTTCTAGTGCAGCACAAAAGTCCTGGTGCTTTTGGTCTCCAATATGGCACTTCATCGGGGGCGCCTGATAAAGCATCATATTTGGAGACACGAAGCACTAAGAATTTTATCCAAGCTTGTCAGTTTCAACATGTTTTAGGCTACTTGCCTTTAGTATGACTCCTTGTGCTCTGCTTTGTTATGCTTCTGAGATTGCCCTGGTTTTTGCAGAAGCATTGGTCCACTGAGTGAGCACATTATCTCTTGTGCAGTGGTTTGTCTTACATACCCCTGATCATTTTTGGTTTAATATTCTGTTTATTACATTGCCAATGGTGCTGCCTCTCTCTGCCTACAGTACCTAGTCACTTTCCAACCCCACCCTTGCTTTCTCTGTCACGTACATGTCCTTCAGGGGCTCTATGGAGTGAGACTTTTCCCCTCCATGATGGATTCTGTTGATGGTGGAGGTAGGCCACTGCAGAGCCACAAATCTTGGAAAGATAGCAGGCAGTCAGGTGGGGAGAGACTGACAGGGCCCAGCATCATCCTGCTCACATCTGGGTTTTTCCCTTGGTTTCTCCTGCTCCCCAGGGTTCCTGCTATCAGGGACATTATAGCAGTGTGGAGTCAATGCGCGCTGGTGTGTTGATGACAAGTTCGGCCCCCTTCCATCTAGTGATTTCAGCTGCATCTTCATCTGTGATCACCCAGGTGGTGGTGCTGCAGCAAAGCTCACTGCCCTCCTTCCACAGGAGGAGACCACACTCTGGGCACTTGATCCACCTCTCCCTGTCTTGTATCCAGCTCCCCAAACTTATTCCTGAACCCAGGTCACTGATGTTGCGAGTGCCCCTGATCATTTTGAAGGTAATGCGTGGTTTACACTCAAGTGCCTCAGTTTTACTTTTTGTATTGAGGAGTCAGAACTGTATGCAGTATTCAAAGTGCAACCTGACCAGGGCATAGTAAAGTGCCAAAGTGTCAGGATTACTTCCAATGCCACATAAACCTGCCCCTGCCCCAGCCAGTCATAGTGTATCCCCACTCCCCTCAGCAACATTAACACCATGATTGCATGCACACCTATTCTTTTCTGGGCCTCTAGGAGGCAAGGGTGCAGTGGGACAAAGCTCCCTCCCTCCTTCGAGATTGAAAGCCTCACATGGGACATGTCCTCCATCCCCTTCAGACTCTATGCTGTGCTTCTGGGTTTAGGTGTGTACCCAGCTCACCAGCGTGGCAAGGGTGCATAGTTGGGCTATCCTGACCATCTTTGCTAGGACTGGAAACATACATACCAAAGGGAAAGCACTGCAATTTTAGCAAAAAATGAAGTTGTCATGGCATTTTGATGGAGGAGTGAAAAGTACCACACATTAGAACTTGCAGCACATTTCTGAGGATTATGGCGTGCAATCTCCCCTCATGCCAAATTTAGCCCAAGGCCCAGCTTTGACTTTCTGCAGCTGGCAACCAAAGCTGTAGCACTCACGTAAAAGGTAGCTAAAGAAGAGATTGGAATAAGTTATCTTTACTATAGCAAACCACAAGAGGATATGTGCACTCAGTAACAAGTTTCATACTCAGAACTTCAGTTTATTAAAATGCCACCAGCATATGATTATGCCATTCATGTTCTGGGCTGCATACAGTGACCTGCCAAATCCAAATGCAAAAACATCATAGAAAAAAAGGGTTGCTGGCACTGTTGCACCAAGTGGTAAGACACATCCTTCGAAAGCTGGGTTCACGCATCACACCTGGGATGATCAGAGCAGATGCTGGTGGGGAGGGAAAGGAGTGTCCATATGGATGCTGTCTTCCCCAGGCAGTATGGACTGACATGCACTGCTCCTTCAGCGACTCCTGGTGGTGGCTTGATGGAGGAATGCTTGGCTGTGTGGTTGACTGCACACTGCCGTGTGCTCCCAGGATGCTGCAATGAGTGAAAATATGTGGGAGCATACCTCTCAACTGTCCCTGATTTTCAGGGATGTCCCTGATTTTGCCTCAGAAATTTCTTCTGTCCCTCCTAACGTTGGCATTTCTGTCACTGAAGAGTAGATTTGAATCACAAAATAATGCCAGCCGTTGGTGTTACAGTCTAGTTTTCATTAAAAAATGCTATTCACACTAAGAAGCATGTTGTACACAGCTTCTGGAACTGATATTACTATTTTTTCAGATGTGTCCCTGATTTTGGTAATTTGTCCCTGATCATTTTAAGCCTTGTCCCTGATTTGTGATGACGGAGGTTGAGAGGTATGTGTGGGAGGTGGGTAGGGGGATGGGTAGGACAGAACACGGTAAAATAGCCTGGTTTGGCCTCCTTGATTCCTCTGCACACCACTGGACCCCTCAGTGCCCTGGCACCCCGCACCGCCTCCATCCATACACCAGAGATTAAAATATTCCTTAATGGGAGCATACCTCCTGTGGTGTCAGTAGTGGGGTCCTCAAGCAGGGATATGCCGGGTCCCTAAGGAAGCACAGACCAACTGCAGAATTTTGGAGGTGAGGGCCTGGAAAGTGGGAGGTGTACTGGTGGGCAGTGGTAGGCAATAAGAGGCTGGAGGTAAAAGGGCACAGAAGGGGCAGGGAGGTGTAAAAACAAAGTCCAATATTTAAACAAAAACATCAAAAAGCTGTCCAGTTTGAGCAACGGCAGCAGCAGCGATCTGGGTTTGGGAATGAGCTCAGGCATTCAAGGGTTGTTGGTGGTGGTGGGGGGAATGGAACATCCCTGGAGGATGCTCGCCTCCTTCAGAAAGGGAGGGCCATTAGCACCAAGGCACTACCAGGTGACAGTGCAGTGAATGCAAGGTTCTGTAGTTATGCACAGCCTCACCCTCAGTAACATCGGAAGGTTTAAATAATGGTGTCAGTGTAGCATCACTATAGTGCAGGGCCCCATCTATATAGATGGGCTTGATGTAGGCTAAAGGCATGTATCTGGATCATGGAGCTTTGCACACAGAGAGCAACATGCCTGTAGTGCAATTCATAGCCCCATGCCTTTCCTCTGTGTGCAGAGAGCAGCAGGGAGATGTCTGTCGACAGCAGAGAGGGACCTGTGAGTGGACATCCAATCAGATGCCCAGCTCTGTCCTCCAGTAGATAACTTGCCCTGCATAGAGCAGGTGATTTCTGGATACAGCAATCCTTGAAAGACTGATGTATCCCAAAATATAGATTCTTTGGGAAAATTAAAAACTAAAAAATTGGATAGAGGATCTACAGCCCTTCATGCCAGCTTGGCCAATTTTGCCCTGGGAAATCCTGTGGGCATGTCAAAAGACTTGCATGCAGGCTGGCCACCTACCACCCTTGGAGTCACAGATCAAATGTTGGGTATCATGTAGATGTGTGCCCCTGCCCCATGCCTACCCTGCTCAGATGCCCGCATATATGTGTGGACAGCTTGGGACTGGGAATGGAGGGGGCACACAACCAGTGCTGTGGATGCTGAGAAGTACTCTACAGGGGTCTCCCTGGAGATCAGGGGAGATATGATTGAGATATTCTGATACCTAAAGGAAATAAACAAGGTGCAAGAAGAGAGAATCTTTCAAAGCAAAAGATGTCCAAAGACTAGGGGTCACAATATGAAGTTAGAGGGGGGAAGGATCAGAGGGAACAGTAGAAAGTACTTCTTTACTGAAACAGTGGTAAATCCATGGAACAGCCTCCCAGTGGAAGTAGTGGGGGCTAAAACAGCTACTGTATTTAAGAAAGCATGGTACAAACACATAGGTAATACTTGTAGGGAAAGAAACTCGAAGTCCGAACATGGTCTGGAGACAGCATTGGTAAGGGAAGGAGGCCAGAGGCTGGAGACCATGTAGGGTCTGCAGTTTTAAATTAGGCAGGGAAAAATGGGCAGACTGGATGGGCCAGGCAGTCCTTTTCTGCTGTCAACCTCTATAAATCTATGTGCAGAAGGGGCCCTCTGTGGCTACGCAAACCCCTCTAAACCTGGAAAGGGCAACAGTTTCTTTTGTGGATCAGGTCCTAATTCATCAATATCTCTGGATTATTGCCAGCTACAGGCACACCGAATAATTAATTAAAAAGAACCTTACGTGGACTTTCATATTATTCTGGGCCCTGTTCATAAATGCTGTCCTTTAAACAAATGCTATTTACACTGATGAAGTGTCTAGCTTTTTTCCCCCGGGAAAAAAGCAAACTCAGAATGTTTAAAAAAGTACTTCCATACTTATAGAATTGGAAAACTTCACAAGTCAATGAAATTAGAAGATGTGTGGAATCTTTCGCCGTTAAAATATAGTATGGTCAAGCTTTTTGTCCCACACTGCTGAACTGCTGCTTTATGTGTGTGCTGAAACTCGAAAAAAGTCAGAATCAATGTTTTTTTATTCATCTCAACCATTTTCCCCTTATGGTTTCCCATGCCCCCCTCACCTCAGTGTTTGGGGTTGCCATGGCTGCACACTGCCACTGATAGAGAGGGTTGCTAGTGGTTGCCTTGATAGCTGATACTAATGCCAGTCCTCAGCCAACAGGAGGTGCCTGAATGTAGACAGCCTATGCCCAAACTCCCCTCCATAACACACCCTGCTTCCAGCCTACCTCTTTATGGTATTCTACGGATGTCACAGGTACCATGGTCTTTCAGATGGCAGTGCAGCTGTGTAGAATCAGTGTTTGAACCATGAAGTCTTCTGGAATGATCTATGAACAAATATAATAGGCAAAGGCAGTAAACAACAAATGTTTACTACTTTTTCTATTTCTTGGTCCTGAAAAAAATCTAATAATGAATGAAACGTCAGTTCTACTTTTCTAACCAATCCCCCAGATGCCGGAAACAATGGGCCCTCCACAAAATAGGGGAAGCTGCCAGGGTAAAGTGTCTGGGCCCTTGTGTGCAGGTTGAAAAGCCCCTAGAGGTACATCAGTGGCTTCTAACATTTCTCTTTATCTAACAAATCCATTGTCCACACCAGTCTTTAGAGTCAAGAAGATGGGGAGTTTATTGATCTCACAATCTAGGGAGACAGCACACATATACAAACACAAGGGGTCTTCTTTGCTTCAGGGACATATAGTATCATTCAGTAGGGCACCCACTTTACTTAGTATCTGTTCCCCGAAGTCATACAGTAAAATAAACGTGGGGACATATATGTCAGGCAAAAACATGTGGGCTACAAGCTACAGCTTTACAACAGCCCACCCTCCTTACTGATAGTGCAGCTTCCTTCTTTGCTCCTTTTCTTGAACAGACTAATGTTACTTAATAGGATATCTAAACCAGGTAATCTTTTGCATGTTACCCTCAGTTCCAGTTCACTGATGGGCAAACTTTTCTGCCCCACCCCCCCACCCCTGGCAACAGAAACATACCTAAGTGATGGAGCTCAGCACAAATGTTTGACCTCCACTGCTACAGATGTTTGATGGTGGCATGTTGAAGGATTTTCAATGACTTCCCTTGCATGTCCTATAGGAAACCTCCATTGTTTATGGAATCCAAAGCAGAACTGAAGCAGACCCAAAATTGCCTCAAGCAGCTCATTGAGGAGAGCTCCTAATCTCTTCATTCTTTTCTTCTGCTTCTGCTTATGCGGGATGGTGACCCATTTTTTGGTCACTCTCCTTCTCTCTAGGCCTCCTCTACTGTGGGATCAGAAAACTCCACCCTGCCCCAAAGGAGAAGGTCCATCCAGAGACTCCAATGAATTCTTCCACAAGAATCCTCTTACTAATCTTTGACTAACCCTGTACTTCCTGTCTCACCCCTCTTAAAGACAGGGATAGGGCAGGAGGCATCTATACAAAGTAACTTTAATTTGCACATAAACAGCCACATGTCCTGCCTTCTGTAACTGCCCCACTTGTGAGGTGTGTTGACTAAGCCTGGAGATGGTAAAGGGCAAAGTCAGTTATGTCTTCAGGTGAATGGCGCCTGGGTTTGTGGTTCGAAATGGACTTGGAAAGTGGCGTGGTGCCTCCACCTATGGGGTTCCTTATGACAAAGTACTGCCACGGTGTTTCCCCACGGGAAATAAAAGCAAACCCCTCCCTCGGTGAAAGGGAACACAATGACACAATCCCCTCCATATGTATCTCTGTAAGCATGCAAATAAACTGCAGGCAATAGTGGCAAAATGCATCAGCTGTTGCAAATAAGTAACCAATGGGTTTATTTTGGGGTTGGAGAACAAAATAGGGGACAAGTTTGCATTTACCACCACCATAAGGCCTGTCTCAGCACCTCTCCGCCCAATGTGCACCAGTTAACCCCACAGTTCTTCTGGGAGCTCCTAATTACAGTTCAAGTGTGCACACAGATGCAGAGTTGCAGGCCTGTGGCTCTTGAACCTTGGTGCAGTACTGTGTAAATTCAGTTTTTGGTTGCAGCTGATGACTGGCAAATTACACAACTGAATGGTCAGTAAAACAGTTGGTTCTGACTATAAACTGTGGCTGTTGGCTTGATTCTAAGGCCACACAGAAATGCCGAGGAAGTATTTAGCTAGCTAGCTAAACAATAGTGATGATAAGTTTGGTGGGTAAAACTCAGTACTCATGACCTTTAGACGACAGATTGGTGCTGTTTCCATGAGGACATCTCCTCTGCTTAGGCAGTCAATGGCTGGATGGTCTTTTCTGTAGGCTAGATACAGGTGTCATGGACCCAACACACTCCCGATGGTGAAGGGTGCTGGCTGTGATGACTTTGGATGATGGGGCGCTCTGTTTTGTAAGCTGGTTACAAGTGTGGTGGACCCAACGTGCTTCAGGTGGTGAGGGGTATGGGCCATGATGCTCTGGATGATGATGATCCTCTTCACCCCACAAGGGGCTTACCTTCACTCACCATGACATGGGAGCAGTCACTTGGGACCTCAGCTGGTTTGATCACCTGTCAGGAAAACATTTTTTTTTTCCCTCTTCATAAATTTTTATTGAACTATAATAGTAATACCTATAACAACATTTGCCAATAGTGCAAATGACAATAGTACAGATGATGTTAGAAGATAAGCATTCATACTAGTGATAAATGAATAAAAATGTGATAAAATCCTAACAGCAGTAGAGGGCAGTGACTGACCACCTTCCTAGATGCTGAGTAGCTTTCAAGGTAACCCCTACTCTAATTCGATGCTAGAGCCCAGGCTTGGCACTCCAGATGCATCAATCCCCTTTTCCAGGGGTCTCAAGTCTGTTTTGGACAAACTTTTTAGTCAGACAGGAATAGTAAGAGAGAGCTATTCACAAATGCTCTCCTCTCCTCTCCTCAGAGGTTTTGTTTCAGACAAATCTGCTCTATTTGCACGTCTCTCCCTTCTACGGAAATCCAGGGATTAACTATCAATGGCTAGAATCTCATGCATTATTCATTATGCTAAACCCCTGACTCTCAAAGGCTGACAGTTCCAGGGGAACAGCATGCATACAAGTCCTGAGTCAGTTTGCAATTCAGAGCTGTTTTGCAGAGCTGAGCTCCAAAAAAGATGTCAGTTTCACAAGGACAGAATGTACTAAGTGCCTGGAGAAACTGAGGCAGAGCCTACAGACTGATATTACTGTCATCCAGGAATGGTTCCCCTCCAACCTACTTGTAATGAACAACAAAAAAACTAAATGTATGATCTTTGCCACCCATAGCAAGATCCTCACCCCCCCCTTCCAGTATTAACTATTACTTCTATAACTGGTGAAAACCTTTAGGTACTTTGGGGTTACCCTTGACAGTACATTGTCTTTTAATGCTCCTGTCAACTTTTTGGTTAAGGCGGTCAACTCTAGCCTAGGGCTACTATACAGGCATAGAAACAACTTCCTATCAGAGTTAAGAAACTACTAGTACAGTGCTTCAGTGCAAGCATAATTGATTATGGAATAGTGGTCTACAGCTCTGCGAGAGACAGTGTGTTGTCCAGAGTCAGGGGTCTCCTAACCAAAACAAATGCAGAACAGCACAAAACAAGCGAGCAGGTGCTCAAACAGGAGGTGCAAACCTCAAAATACCAACAGTTATTTAGAAGTGAGCACACCAGAAAATGCGAAATTAATGCAAAAACATTTTATTTGGCATCAGGAAATAGCCAGGACCCCTGAGCTTTGGCACAACGCCTTCAAGGTGGGTATGACTGACACACAGACATCTCTGATTATATACTCTTAATGATGATGCGCTCAGCCAAAAACATGACACACACACACCTGTGTGCTATATAGCAGCCTGAACTGGCTACACCTAACCTCGAGGCTGCTCTATCACACCCTGGTCACTTGCAATAAAACTCTACAAGGCTTGCTGTCCCCTGGTCTACTGTCCATGTTCAACTTTGTGCATAAAAGTACTCTATCAGGGGTGTGGTGCAACACACCCTGCTGCTCCCATGAAGAAAACTCTTCCCTTGGCCAAGTTTGTTTTTCATACCATTTTTTTAAGCAATGGAATGACCTGTCTGTCTCCTTAAAAACTGATTGCAGTATTTATCTGCTTAAATCCCAGCTTTTCTCCTTCCTCACCCTACCTGGATCATGCAACTTCTACTGCTGACAATCTCATCTATACACAATGTATCCATACATGCAGCACTTTACTCACCGTGTAATGCTAACATTCATGTACTGATTAACTGCTGTAGCAGCACCATTGTATAACAGTTTCTTATCTGTGCCTGAAAGTGTATAACTGTAGTCCTGCTATAATCTTACTGAAACATAGAAGTTGTCAGCAGAAAAGGACCTCACGGACCACTTAGTTTGCCCTAAGTCCCTGCCTATTGAGCTACTGCAGACCTAATTGATCTTCGGCCTTACCCCCCTGCCCTGTTACTAATGTTCCCTTGGCCTATTCCATACATGTTTGAAACCTGTTACTAGTTCTGTACCTACCACCTGTGCTGGGAGGCTGTTCCAGCTGTCCACTACCCTTTCTGTAAAGAAGTATTTTCTCACATCTTCTCTAAGTCTCCCTCCGTTCAGCTTCATATCATGTCCCCTTGTCCTTAAGCATCATTTTCTGTGCAATATGCTGCCCTCCTGTACCTTGTTGATACCATTGAGGTATTTGAAGGTTTCTGTCATGTCTCCCCTTACTCTTCTTTCCTCCAGAGAACACATATTTATTTCCCTAAATCCTTCTTCATAGAGCTTCTGATGCAAGCCATGCACCATTTTGGGTGCTCTTCTCTGTACTGCCTCCACCTGATCTATGTCTTTCCTGAGATGGGCCTCCAGAAGTGGACGCAGTACTCCAGGTGGGGGCCTCATCATAGATATGTACAGGGGTATCACTACCTCCCTCTTTCTGCTGGTGATACCCCTCCATATGCACCCCAGCATTCTATTTGCCTTTCCCACTGCCCTATCCCACTGCTTTGCTACCTTCAGGTCATCAGAGATGATGACTCCCCCATTCCTTTCCTGTTTTGTAGTTGATAACACCCCCCCAGCTGATACATTGCCCTTGGGATTCTGTGCCCCAGGTGCATAATTTTATTGTACTGTACTGTATTATACAATACAATTGTATTGTATTATACTATATTGTATACTTGCAAATTCCCCTGTACTTGTCTCTTTCATTGAGTCTAACTCTGAACCCTTTGAAAATAGGCCCTGCCTAAAGGGTTTTATGTAAAATAAAAACTAAACTGAACTAATTTGTTGTTTAGCGGAGCTGAATTAGTCTCCAAACTAATGTCAGTTTTTCAGGGACAGGATGTACTAATTTAATTCTTTTGTACTTTGTGCAGCTTTGAGAGCTGCTTGAAACTGAGCAACCTCCTCGCTGTGGAGTCTCCAACCCTAAAGGCAGTCTATGGACCAGTTGAGCAAAGTGAATTGGCAGCACATCAGCCACGGTGAGAAGGGCATTGAACAAGCCCAGAGGACAAATGACAGTGTCTAATCCAGCCCCTTGTCCCACAGCTGCAGTCTGGACCAGGACCCGAATGAAGTAGTGGTGCAGGGGAAGGTGGCAGAAGTGCTCCGGAAAGAGCCAAAGGCAAGTCCTCTTTTAAGAGGGAGTTACATCCTCCCCTCACTGAAATCTGTGGTGTCCTCATCAGGGCCTGAAAAACATAAAACATTGCAACAGAACACAACACAGGCTGTCTAATACACCTGATTCCTATCTAAACATTTCTAACTAATACACCTACATTCTATCTGAATATCAACAGCGTACTTCACAAAACACAGGGTAAACATTGGTATTAGCATTCTCCCAGCAAGGTAAACAGCTATACCTCCCAAAAATGGTTTGAGGGCAGAACAAGGGGGGGGGGCAACACTAGCAGATTTGGCAGCAGATTGGCCTTTTTATGCACTACATTTACAGGGGGGTCTAAGGGGATACCAGGGACATCACAAGTGAGTTTAACTGGGTGTTTGAATTCTCTTCCTGAATGGTGGGGTGCCACAAGTTCCTCTGCAATGATCTGATCTGGGTCATTGATGGGTTCTGCATCCTCTGCCAGAATGGGTTCAAGGCTTTTAATGTCCTGTGGTGGTTCTATTACTGGGATCCCATTAGTCACTGTGATGGGAGCAAAGTCCATGACTGTGGGCCCACATTCAGTTCGAACAAAGGGTGCTGCTGTCAGATTTAGTGGTCTGGAATGACTTGCATTACTTCCTCCAGGAGCTGAAGGGTTAAATGCTGTAGGCAGATATTCATGTGGTATTGGACAACTGTAGGGTTCCTTATCCTTAGAACTACTATAGACCACATCTGACTGAATTGCCAGGGAGGGGCAACAGGAAATTCAGGTAGAGGCGCATAGTTCCTCATTGTCCAGGTCTCATTCCTGGTGACTGGTCTTCTTGGCAGTGAGAGTGGTAGTGGGCTGACTGCCAAGAAAACCAGTCACCACTGGTCTTCTTGGCAGTGAGAGTGGTAGTGGGCTGACTGGTTCAGGCAACAGTTGACCAATTGACAAAAGGTGGTTTTGATGCAAAGTTCTGACCACAATATTTCCTCTTTCCATTCTCTGATAATAAAGTGGCAGGCTTGGAAGCTGTTCCACAATTACATAGGGATCTGGTTACTATTAGTCCTCAATCTTATGTTTGTCTGGGACCCCCAAGTTCCTGATAAGTACTCAATCCTCTGTCTGGAGAGTTTGCTCTCAGACTCTTTTGTCATATCTGGTCTTGTTGCATAGGTTGGATTTCCCATCTGCTTCTTGGGTCACCCTGTAGGCCTTTTTCAGTTGAGCCCATAACCTCTTGGTGTAGTCCAGGTTTGTCTCTGGCAAGCAGCTATCAGCTGAGACCCCAAAACATAAATTTACTGGAAGTCTGGATTCCAAGCCAAACCTTAGGAAGTAGGGTGAGAATCCTGTTGAATCCTTTTTGGTACAGTTGCAGGCATAGACTAAGGTATCTGCTGGCTCCAGTGTGGCTTTTTTGTAGGGTCCAGTCTCCCCAGCATATTAAACAGTGTTATTTTGAATTTCTCTGGCTGAGGGTCAGCCTGTGAATGATAGGGAGTGATACGGGACTTCATGATGGCCATTATGCTGGTAAGTTCTTCGAAGAGATGGCTCTCAAAGTCTCTCCCTTGGTCGGAGTGAAGGCTGCTGGGAAAGCAGTAATGCACAAAGTATTTTTTGCACAAAACTTCATACATGGTGGTTGCCTTTTGGTCTTTTGTGGGAATGCCTGTGCATAATGGGTGTTGTGGTCAGTCACCACCAGCATGTTACTGATTCCCTTCCAGACAGGTTCAAGAGGAAAGAAGTCCATGCAGACCAGTTCCATCAGTCCAGTACTGGTGATGTTTACAAATGGAGCCACCCTCTTGGGTACATTCTTAAGGGTGATGCACCAGTTGCAGCATTTGCAATATCTCTCTACTTCAGTAGCCATGCATGGCCAGTAGAATCAGTCTTGAATGAGGCCAAAAGTTTCATCAATCCACAGGTGTCCCATGTCTTCATGAAATGATTGCAAAAGCATTTTTCAATACTTGCTTAGAAGAACCAGTTGCTTTTTAGGTAAAGGAATGGCATGTGCATTTTTGTGATTTGATACAGCAGTTCATTCTTTAGCAAACGTTTGTCTGACTCCATCAGGAGTAGGAGCTCATCTGAAAGATTTGATTTTACATGAGTGGAAGCCAAACCCTTCTTATTGGCTAGAATGATGGCCTGCAGACTGGTATGTGTTCGTTGTGCACATCTTACATTTGCAGGTCTGAGATGAGGTAAAGAAGTATTGTGCAGTGTGGTGAAATTGGTATACACCTCTGGTACAACATAAGGATGCACACCCAGCAAGTCTGTGGCCCTGTCAGGGTTGGTGGGAGTAGGCTGGTCATCAGGCACCATTAGCTGGCAGATGCTTTTACTCCATCTTCGGCTACATGGGGCCACCGTTAAGCACTGAATGATCTACTGAAAAGCATATTCACAGTCAGCAGTCCATCTGTCCCCAAAAGATTCATTGGTCCTGCAATATTCTGATGGTGGTTTCTGTTTGGTTCTCAGACCTTCTGGTCTTTAGGGTTGGAGGATACCCGTGAGTCAACTGGGCATGAATCAGATGTATACCTCTGGTACAGCATCAGGATGCAATAGTCAATGAACATTCTTATAGTGTCAGTCTTCTTTTAGGTCACCACTACAGGAGAAGCATAAGGGTTCTAAGACTCCTTTATCATCCCTGCCAACAACAGTTCTTGCAGGTGTCATCTGCCATCTTCAGTGTCCACCAGGTGCCAGTCTGCTCAACCTTTCTCTGAAGGGGCAGTCATCATATAGTCATATATGGTGGATTTCCACTTTGGCACAGCCCATGTCTGACTCATGGCATGAGAAGACATATGGCTCATCAGCCAATTCCCACTGCAATAGTTTCTTCCAGTTGGGGAAACAGAAGGTGAACCAAAATGAAAAACTTCTTCATCCAATTGAGGTATCCTCTTCTGGTGGAATGGTGCCACTACCACCTCAGCAGTGTACAGGTTGGCTAGTACCATACCAGAATGCACTGTCAAATCCTTATTTGTTTCATTCTTTAACTTTATGTTTATCCTCTTGACCATTACATCGGTACCAGATAGAACTCTTTGTTGAACCATCAGACCACTTAGCAAACCTTTTTCCAGGGACTCTACAATGGTGATCTGGTCTGACGATGAATCATGCAAGTCCACAGCTCCTTCTACTAGGCACTCAGCCCCATGGGCACAAGCAAAGATTATTTTCCTTCTTTATTTATGACTCCCACAATTTCTTCGGGGTTGTTGCAGACCTTGACTTCTTTCTTCAGGTGAGCAGTACATAAAGTGGCATAAACTGGCAATGCCTTGTAATTTTCCTCCCTTGATTTCTGCAGGCATAAGTGGGCCAGGTGCCCAAACATATTGTCATTGGTTCCAGTTAGCACTGGTGTCTTGCCCAATATTTGGATATCAGAACAAGTGAGAGCTAAGGTGTCAATCCTTTGAGGGACTCCAGTAAAAGTATCTGGAAATTCGATTTGTACAGCAATGTAACCATTGTGGGAGTATCTGCCACTGCTCATACCCCGTGTGGAAAGTCCTTCTAGAGGTTGCAAGGGCAGGGGTTTCAGGTACATCCGGTAAAAGGATCAGTAGATAAGGGTGATGTGCAATCCACTGTACAATTCGGCCTCACATGGGCATTCCTCAATGAATATCTCTATGGTTGGGATGAGACCCATCAATCCAGGTAGCAACTGGTGTCGAAAAGCTTTAGTGGGATTTGTCCATCTTACAAGCTGTTAATCCTTGGAGTCCCAGGTCATCCCCTTATTGGGCTCTGCTATCATTTCCCTGTGAATGTTGCCATATTTTCCATTTCTGGTCTACAAGCTGCTAGTTCTCATGCCTGCCACATCCATGTGTGAAATGTCCATCTTTTCCATGGTGAAAGCAGAACAATCCATCTCTGGCCAGCATCAAGAGTTGAAGTCTAACCCTTTCGGCAGAGGAAGGATTCAGTAGGAGTCCAGCACCAGGGTGACAGGGAGCTGGCTTGTGGATGAAGTACCTGCACTATCTGTAAGGTCTTCACACATTCTGTGAGTTCCTTTAGCTGAGTAGCCATGTCTGGGATTTCATTCAGCTCTCAGTGACTGTCAACTTGTGGTTGCATGTGCATGGCTTTCCCTTTGGGTACTCACAGTGAACTGGCAATGGTTTCTTGCTCTTTTTCTTCTCTTACTTTGTTCAGCAGATGTCATAAGTTCAGGGGATCTGCTCGGTGTTCTTTCAACCTGAGAAATATCAGTGTCCAGCAGGAATTTAGAGCTCCTCACAAAATCTGGTCCAATCTTAATTATGTAGTCTGAGCAGGGGTAACTCCTCAAACTTCCACAATTCTTTGAATCGCTGTCTTCATTCGGGTCATATAATGAGACAACTTTTCTCTCTTGTTTTGCATGGTGGCTCCCAGTTGGTAAATTAGGTCCTCCCTCTGCTCAGCTGCTCCAAATGTACTCTTAAATATGGCAAGGTGGTCACTTGCAGTGTAGGTTGGCTTGATAGCACATAGGGAATGGATGATGTCCAAAGACAAACCTCTCAGATTTTCCACAGTTCTTCTGCATTTCTTGTCATCTGAACACTTCCATATTTTCTCCATCTGTGTGGCCTGGCTCATCCAACTTTCATAGTCATCCTCCTCAAGAGGAGTGGGGGTGACTTCAGAGAAATTATGCAGTCTCCTGTACTTATCTAAGGATATGACCAAATAGGAGGTCCATTTATGTCCCCAACCCAGAGTCTGCAGGGTGGTATTACTTGCAGTGGTTCTTCTTCCACAAAGGATGCTCTCATATCTTGAACATTATTTCCCTTAGCTGCCAAAAAGGATTGTAAATGCTGTTCAAATTCACTTTGCTTTTTAAGGCCCTCAGGGTGAGGGTCCAGGCTTGCATGGGTCATTATGAACCACGGGGTGGGGTCTCTATCATTAGTGAACTGGTTGGCACCCTTGAGAGAGCAACATCATTTCAGCATTCCATCAGAACACATAATGTTTGTTGAGCCAAAATGTAATTTCTCCCATGAACAGTCACTTTCTACAAACTTTTCATGCTGCCCATGACACTTTTGAGATGCTCCCTAGAGGTTCTTTCTGGGATCCCATGCACTGTAATGGCTTTTTTCAGATCAAGGTCCTCACCCTTGCACCAATCTAGCAACTAGTTGCGATCCATCATGAAGCTGAAAATTGGGGGTGGGGGTACTAAACTCTGTTCCTGTCCCAGGGTGAGGTGTTGTAGACATGTTCCAGCAATCCCACAGGTGCCTCCAAATCTGTAACCACTACCACCCATGACGTGTGTCGATTAAGCCTGGAAAAATAGGCTTCAAAAGTCTCCTCCCTCTATAGGGATCTTTATGACAGAGCATTGTCAGGGTGTTTCCCCAGGACATAAATACAACCCCTACCCTACCCTATGTGACAGAAAATGCAATAACACAGTCCCCTACCCACTTATCATTCAAAACATACAAATAAACAGCAAGACAATAATGGCAAAATGCATTTGCAGTTGCAAATAAATAACTAATGGGTTTATTTTGGGGTTAGAGAACAAGGCAGGGCACAAGGGAAGCAGAGGTAAAAGTAAAGACAACAGTTTGTATTCACTCCCAAAGTAAAGTGTGTCTCAGCACATCTCGCCCCACTGGTTCACCAGTTAACCCCACAGTCCCTCTGAAAACTCCTAATTACAGCTGAAGTGTGCACACACATGCAGAGTTGCAGGCCGGTGACACCTGGATCTTGGTGCTGTACTGTGTAAATTCAGTGGCTGGCTGCAGTTGCTGACTGCCAAATTACACAATTGGATGGCCAGTAAAACAGTTGCTCCTGGCTGTAAGCTGTAACTGTGACTTGAGTCTAAGGTCATGCAGGAATGCCCAAAAAGTATCTAGCTAACTAGCTAGGTCAAAAATAGGAATGATAAGTTCTGTGGGTAAAAGCCAGTACTCACCAACTTTTAGATGATAGGCCAATGCTGTTTCCATGGGGATGTCTCCCCTGCTTAGGCAGATGATGGCTGGATGGTGTGTCCTGTAGGCTGGATACAGGTGTGGCGGTGCACTTCTGGTGGTGAGGAGTGTGGACTGCGATGCTCTGGACGATGATGGTCCTCTTCACTCCATACCCCAGGCTTGGCACTCTAGCTGCATTAATCCCAGTGCAGGAGAAGGTGGAAGCAGTGCTCTGGAGAGAGCTAAAGGCTTCAGTTACCTCAGCAGTCTGGTAGCAGACATGTTGGAGCCTGGACCCTTCCAGAGGGCATGGGTGAAATCTGGATCGCCGGACCCAGACTAGATAAAAATGGTAAAAACCAAACCAGCTGTTTTTAATGATTTGGTCTGTCCATTCTGACTGGTTCAGCTTTCACCTAGGTGTAAGAAAACACTGAAGCTTTGTGAAATCTGAACAGCTGGACCAGGAATGGACCAAAATGGTTGGACAATATGTCCAGTTTTTGCCATTTGATCCAGTCTGGGTACAGCTGTCTAGATTATACAGAGTCCCAATATTATTCTCACACCTTGATGAACCCAGACCAGCCAGAAAGGATGGACCAAAAGAGTAACAACTTGACCATGCAAGTTGCGCATGTTCCAGTTTTTACTGTTTCAGTCCAGTACAGACTTGTATTTGTTTAGGATACCTCTACCCAATACTGCTTGTATAAAAGGATATGTACATCAGACACCTTGTATTGATTTCTTTACTTTCTCTTTTTAGTGTTCCTTTTCACTTTTTTTGCTCTTTTGTAGTGTTAATGTAGGTTTCAGGACTACACTGTCCCTTCATCAGAACACTTACAAACAGAACCAGCACCAATAGGCATCATACAACGACAGCAGCTTTAAAATAAATTCTATTCATGGTCAAATTCTCTCTAGCAGGGGGAACATTCCTGCTATTCTATATTCTATCTGAAACCACCCTAAGAACTTTGTTCACTCTATTCAGCGTTGGTTCTGTAATATGATGGAGGCGGAACAATGGGGGTGGGGGGTTGAAAAGGAAAAAGGAAAATAGGTTTTGAGAGGGTTATATAAAAAGGTTAGCATAATTTAATCAGTATTCTATCCTGTAGCAGATTCTGTGCTATTTAAAAACTTGTATCTATAGAATTTATTTCAGGTTTATAGGCAAATATAATAATTTAGGTAAATAAATAATCTATACATCTCAAAATATTGCTGTCATTTTGAGATGTATAGATTATTTATAATGTTCATGTAAACCTTTCTTTCTACCCCCCCTTCCCTTTATCATTATTTATCTTAGGCACATATTGTGATATTTGGCAAACTCGACATAGCGTCAAACTTGGAGTCAAGGACTTAATATAAACAAAACTTTGGAGAGGTATCCTAGAAGTAGGTTTGTTTACTATTTTCTGACACTCTGTAACAGATTGAACCATGAACACTGTTTTAAATAATTATCAAAACTGTGGTAAAAATGTATATCTTTCCTCATTCTACTAGTTGGAGAAAAAGAGACACTTGAAACCTATAGGGTGGGGGACTACACTCCAGCACACCTCCGTGAACATGCCAGTTTGGCAGAAGTGTGATTTCCTTAGCATGACCGAGCCACAGGAGACATCACTGACGTCATCATGCTCCCTTCAGAGCATGATAAACTGTGGCCCGGCCCCTTCCTTGCTGCACAGAGACAGCACCATGTTTAAAAGATGCATTTGGCCTTGTAGGTAATGGCGGTCACCAAAAACTTCAGTTAAATATTTGGACTAGCTAAGTCTTTTCAAGTATTTTTTATATGGCCGAGATACATGAAAGACACAAAGAAAGAGAGGGTTCTAAAAAAAGAAAAAAAGAAATTGAAAGTTGGTGGAACAGTGAAAGGAAAAAATAAAGGAGGTGGGTACTTACTGTGAACAGCCAAGGGAAATGTGGCAATAAATAAACTAGAAGGTCAGAAAAACATCAGGAAATGTTCTAAAAGAACATCCCTTCATGTACTTTTATTTTTTTACTTTTAGAAAGTTCAAAGCTTTGTAAGCAGATGCCAGGACCACAGACCTGAGAATTTTCAGTAACATGACAAGGTAAAACCCTTTTCAACACAGTAGCTACTGTAAATTAGTATGCTCAGCGAAACAGCTCTGCATAAAAAGAAAGTAACAAAATAACCAGAAATGAGGAATTAAAAGCCTTTAAGACAGAAAATATTTATTTTTCAACTAACAGAAACTGGTTCGAGGTGAACCCAAAGGGAGAGTAAAAAGACAAGTTGAAAGAAATAACAAGAGATTTGAAATGGGTAAGAATATACCTATAAATCTGAAATAAATTCTATAGATAAAAGTTTTAAATAGCATAGAATCTGCTACAGGATAGAATACTGATGAAATTATGCTAACCTTTTTATATAAACTTCTCCAAACGTATTTTCCTTTTTCCTTTCCAACACCCCCCCCCCCCGTGTTCCGCCTCCACCCTATTACAGAACCAACACTGAATAGAGTGAACAAAGTTCTTAGGGTGGTTTCAGATAGAATATAGAATAGCAGGTATGTTCCCCCTGCCAGAGAATTTGACCATGAATAGAATTTATTTTAAAGCTGCTGCCATTATATGATGCCTATTGGTGCTGGTTCTGTTTGACTTACAGCTTGTACTGTAAGTGTTCTGATGAAGGGAGAGTGCAGTACTAAAAGGTACGTTAACACTACAAAAGCGCAAAAAAAGTGAAAAGGAATAATAAAAAGAGAGAGTAAAGAAATCAATACTGATGTACATATCCTTTTACACAAGCAGTATTGGGTAGAGGTATCTTAAATACAAGGTCATATAGAAGTCTGGTTACAAGGAACTCCTTGCTATAAAGTCAAAAATAAGAATATAATAAAGGAAAAAGGGAACCCTGGGGTACTGTAAAAACATAATAATTGTATTAATCCAGTACAGGCCTGGTAATCTGGATTTAATCGAATCCCCCTTTCAGACTCAGCTTTTCTGCTGAAACTCCTTTAACCATTTAATAACTGAACTCAGACCTGAGTGGGAGGTGGGTGAGACTTGCTACACTATATTTTCTGATTTCAGCAAACCTTTAAATAACTGTTTTGTTTTCGTTCTAATATCAACAGTTATGGTTCAATTATTTGAGAGCGCTGTTGAATGATATGTTGCCTGATGCATTTCTGCCTTTCTAGATATCCTGTATTACTGCTGTGTTTTCTGATGTTTTACCTTTAAAGTCCACAGACAGCTGATCAGCACAAATGGTGGTGCTGTTTCTCACAACACTGGAGATCCATGCTTGCACTCAAGAGCACTGGAGAGCCAGCAGAAGGAGGATACTTTCCTACTCCTAGGAAAATAGATTGTGCCTTCTGCTACTCTACCACCACCTTGGTTGCCACAGGTGACAGTGTAACTGGGACAGATGAGCACATTTGGGTAGCTCGTCAAGGCCACGAAAGAAAACGGCATGGTCAAAAACTACACCGTCATAGCAGCGAGCTTGGTTTCGGAGTCTGTTTATCTAATTAAGCACAGTTTTGGACCACACAGCACACTTTCTGCTTTTGCAGTCTTGACATAGAACTACATGTTTGGCAGGGGAGAGTGCACACACGTCAGTGTATCAGGCTTGTTGGCCCTCATGGTGTCACCACATAGGGTCTTGTGGGATACCACAATGAGGAAAATTGGAGCTCCTTTCTTATACTTTCTTTTTATTCATCATCCATTTTTCCAGGTCTGCACCAGAATCTCTTCCAGTCTGCCATACCATTTTTCTGCCCCAACCAGCCTTTGCTCTGAGCCTTGCACCTTCCCACTGCAGTACTTTGTGGCTTAACTCTCACAAACAAGACTCAGGGAGCCCCTCACTGGACCTCACTGACTGGACCAAAGTAGGTCTGGTGGACGTGGAGCTGGTGAGAGAGGGACAGATTCTGGAATTCCCTCACTGAGTGTGGTGGGCAAGCCTGCAATTACATCTATGAGAGATATTGAGGGAGAGTGGGATCTACGTTCTTCACTAGTCCACTACTAACCTCTGCCATGGAAGAATGATGCCTCTGCATCATTGATGTAAGGTCGCAGCTGCACATTTTTTCCCCCGACATGGCTCCCCCTCCCTGGATCACCAGGGGAGAGTCATACAGTGGAAAGAGCCTCCACACCTTTCCCAAGACAGGAGGCAGCCAGATGCATGTGTAACCCCTAGGTGGTGCTATCCCAAGGGCTACTACCCCAGCCTGCTTGACTAATAGCAGGTTAAGGGGCCTGGGTACTGAAACGGGGCCTCCACCCAGAGGTCAGGGTTGTTAGTGGTCAAGCTAACCTGGGGACAGCCCTCCAGGACACTGTAACCCTCCTCTTTCTCTTACAGTGGCCTGATCAATATACAATAATCACTTTCACAATGATCGTTGTTCACCATGAAATTACCCACACTGTTTGCACTTACCACCAGGGCTGGTTCCTCTAGCTCGACCATGGGGACCCCCTGTAAAACAAGGTTATTCACAGCAAATAGCAACAGTACAGTACTCTTGGCACAAACTGGAACCACAGTCAGGTTAAATGCAAAAAGAGTTAGATCTGATTTATTCAGGGGACTTGAACAAGGGAGGGGTGTAATCAGGTTGATTTGCTTAAAGGCTATATCAATCAGACAGTTATGCATGCACTTCAGAGTCCCTACATGGTTATACACTCTGGGTACCCAGGTAGGAAGATGGTGGACTAGCCAGGAATGTTGCCCAGGGTAGGCTGGCTCGCAGCTGGTTGGGGCCCTGTGATGGAAGAAAGCAACATGCACAACACTCACTATTTGTAATCCTGAGCCGGATGGCTCAGTTCATGAAAGAAAAGACAACAAAGCAATCAGATGACAGCACTTTAGATTTAGCTGTTGTTGCAGGGAGCTACCCTGATGTTTACTCACTATACCCAATACAGGACACAGGCAGGATGAAATCGAGACAGCAGGTTGTTGAACTGGAGTGCCAGGAGAAGCAGGGCCCACACGAATCACTGAGGCGTCATTCCTGTTCAAAGCATGAGCAGGGGGATGATCCCCAGGCAGGTCTCTCATCAATGGCTTTCACTATGCTGCGGGTAGTCTGGCTGGGCCAATGTAGCAAAGCCCAGGCCAAATGGAGATGAATATGGATTCAGTCCGTGGAAGCTGGATGCAGCCTCCAGCAAGAAGAACACATTTCAGCACACAGTGGGGAACCAAATCATGGCCCACTAACAGCACACAGCACATTTACATGTAAGAAATTCTACTGTACCAGGCAGATTGCTATCCGATCACAATTACAGAGTCTCTGCATAAACCGGGAGTTCAAATGTGGCTGGAAATCCTGACAGGCTGATCACATTCAGCAAATCTTCCGTCTTCTTCAGGTTAAAGCCTGGTCACAATTCTGTGGCTTAAATTGTCCTCACAATTTAGATTCAGTCCGAATAAACTTCAATTTTCCTCTCAGGGACAGCAGGCAGACAGGCAGGCCAAAACTCAGCCCTTCCACAGTTCTCCTGCGCGAATCTACGCAGGATTACTGCTCAACTATCTCGAGCTGTTACTTCTTTCACTTCCCAACTCAAACTGAAAGTAACTGCAGGCATCCTGGGACTTTTCCCAGGATCCAAAAGGTACATTTGGCTGATTTCCCTGTCATTCACAGCAAGGGCTCCCCCTCCAGGTTCATTTAGATGCAAAAAAAAGCCCAAAACTACAATTCCTACAGAATTTTGCTCCCACAAAGCCCCTGGGGACAGACTCCATTTTAGAGTCCCCAAAGGTACTGATTGGCCCATTTCAGCAGTCCAGGACCAAGATGGTGGAAATAAACAGAAATGTCCATGCTGCAAAGAAGGCAGGTTAGACAAACTGCGATATTATTATTATTACTATTCTAATAAATGATCAGCAAACAAGTACATCTTCGAACAGAGCTCCCTTTGTGCTAATAGTGATGGCAGAACAGAGCGATTATTTGGCAGCCCAGGCGGGACTCGAGCATAGAAACACTCAGCCCCCTCCCAGATTAATTATAACTGCAATCCAGGCAGCTCTTAAAGAGACAGTACACAGAGGCTATACAGGCACTCTCTGGCAATACATTTAAACTGCTAAAATGCAGGACACCAGCCTGGCAGTGACCATTTAGGCAAGCTCAAGGAAGACTTTTAGGGAATCCCCATTTGTGGGGGGGGCTACACATGCTCTTCCCTTCTCAGTTAGCTGGCATGCTGATAGCCTGAGCTGGAGGTATGAAACCTGGTTACCTGGATGGCAAATGGTAGCACTACCACTGTGCTAACCAATGAAAAATGGAGCTCTGACTTGTAAGATGATATCCAGCCTGCCCCTCCATGGCCAGTTTCATTCCTCCACATCCAGAGAAGACTTCTGGGTGCCTCCACCCCAGCACATTTTTTCTGCTGTAGTGCTGAAGGCATGGCATCACCTTGAGGGGGATCTCAGGAGGAACTGAGGTAGTGGCTGGGAGCAGCACTGCATGTTCCCAGGAAAGATGGTAGGATGGGCCTCTGAGGCTGGGACAGTGGCACCCCAGTCCTCCCAGTACATACTCTTATATGTACTAATTTGCATACTTATACACATACACACACCTGTGCTCTCCTGTACATATGAGCACATACTTGCACTCGTACAACACATATGCATTGCAACCACACACACACACACACACACACACACACACTGTATGTGGTCAAATCATTTATTCCATGTTTCATTTGGAGCCTGTATTCCTTTTCCCTAAATAAAAAGCAGACTTCTTTACAAGGGCGTACTTTAATTAGCAGAGATGGAAGGCAGGGGTCTAAAACAAAAATAATCAGTTTCAAACTGCTTGAGGGGGTTGACAGTGTCACTTATAATCAGTCCTCAAGGCATCTTCCCTATTTATCCCTCATTAAATAAATAAGAGGAAATGCTCAGTCAGTTCCAGGCAGTGATTAACACTGCTGAGCAAGCGGATCGGCAACACTGTAAAAAAGTCAGGAGTTGCGGAGGCTCAGTAATTTAATAAAGGCATGAGGCACTTGGCTTGGATTGTATCTTGACTTTTTGCCCTGGGATGCTACAGTCAACACAAGAACATTTCTGTGGGCTACAATGAATATGGCTGCTCTGTCACTTTTCATAATTATCATTTAATTCCTAGCGGAATGCAAACTCAGCCTCTTAATGTGTTGCCGTCAGAGACTATTAGTGCAACTCCTGCCACCATCAATCAGGTTAGGAGTAACGGTTTTGGCACTGCTGAGTTTGTAATTTGGTGGGCCTGTGGCGAGGCCCTCTCAGCTACTGGCTCCCATCTAGAAAGTGGTTGGATGTGTGTGGGGGTGTGAGATATCATGAAAAGCAGAGGGAAGCATTGCTGAGCTGTAGAGTTGGCCCGCATCACTGGGAAAGGAGAGTGGTGCAAGGTTCCAAGGCCATAGTACCACCTGTGCTCTAATGTAACAGTGTTAGATACAGGAAGTAGGGGTTTTGCAAGGAAAGCAATATTTGTTTCCCTGTAAGCCATGGGTTGTGGTCTGCCAACACCATACTGATACTGCAAACTTTCTGTCATGGTTTTGGTGAACCCTTTAAGTGCTCTGTTTTTTTCCATGAAGGTGTCTATTCCACTTGCCCAGCTGCCTACCCAGTCCAGGGATATACTTAGTCTCAGGCCAAAGCCATCAGTCTGATGGTGGCTGGCTGCTTTTTTCTGCATTCCTCCCTCCGCCCCATGGCATGAGTGAAAGCCATTTTGGCACCTTATGTATACAATGCACTGCTAGAGGGAACAAGCTCCCTGGTCCTCTTGTAGGTGTTGCTGGACCTTGCTCCCATGTGGCAGCTGCTCCAGCCCTTTGCATCACTCTGACCCGGCTCCTTGCATCTGTTCATGAGCCTGAGTCACCTGCATGGCAGCACATTGTGGCCACCTCAAATGCGCCTTTAAAAACTGCAGCTTGCCTTGTGACCACTGTTACCGTATTGGTTTGTTACTAACTGTATCATAAAAATCAGTGATGTCATATAACAAACTGCAGTGCTTCCTCTTTTATCCGCCAACCTCCATACATCCTAAATTGTGGTGAATAAAAGAGGATGGCACATAATAGAGGGTGGCAGTTAAAGGGAGAGGTAGCATTTCTGGAAAGCAGGACAGGAGCTCAAACTGGCATTAAGCGAGGGTGGCAGATAAAGGGGGGGACAGATAAAGGAGGGAGCACTGTACTAACTTTGTTTTTAGAGCCACTTGGATAGTGCTTTAACCATGCCATGTCACAATCTAGGGTTAGCACAAGTATTGGTATCCAGGAGGATAGACCTGGATAACGGATAATGTGCCAGGATGGCCCCATATTATCCAAATCCAATATCAGGATAGTGTGGATACCTCATTATTTACTCTGGACAAAAAGAGTCTCGGCCTAAAAGTGTCATATCCCAGTCAAGAAAAAGCAAAAAAGTAATTAATCAAATAAACAACTATAATTGCCATATCCTGGGTATCCTGAAAATATCACGTATCATCCAAGTGTCTCCACTTGATATCCCTGAGAGTCATCACTACAGATGCAGGGAATTTATACTTTGCCTTTGCAA
This sequence comes from Neoceratodus forsteri, assembly GCA_016271365.2. Taxonomy (NCBI): domain Eukaryota; kingdom Metazoa; phylum Chordata; order Ceratodontiformes; family Ceratodontidae; genus Neoceratodus; species Neoceratodus forsteri. The sequence goes on from JADMNL010000022.1 coordinate 498,171,672, forward strand.
AGCTTCACAAAATTCCTATTGGCATCACCAACTTTGCACTTTGCCATGTTTGCAAAATTTTCCACACAAAGTAGCACTCTTTCCGCAAAGTCTTTGTGAAGTAGCCACTTTGTGAGTGAAGTTTAGTCACTCTGCATAGAAAAAGGGCTGCTTCGCCTGGTGAAAATTTCATGAAGTTGGCACTTAGTGGCATTTGTTAACTTCATGCAGTTCTGCTAAAGAGTTATTTTAAAGGAAGTTTCCAATTTAGGGCAGCTACTCACATATTGTGGTAGCTGCCCTCAGCGATAGTTATTCCAGCGTGGTTTAAATAATAAATTCTGTCCCGTACCTTTGTAGTTTTACTCATAATTTTGTATTTCGCAATGCAGCCCAACCAGTTCTGAAATTCCTGGTAATCGTGACATGGCCCCGTGCTCAAACACATAATAACGTGTGACCAGGGAGAGCACAGGGGCGTGCCCCATTGAAATGAATGGGGCCAGATTTTTCATTCATTTTTATGATGAAGAATGACCGCCTAAAGATTAATGAAGAACATCGCTCCACTAACAAGGGTCATATTAGTTGATCGGTGTCCTTCATTAATCTTTAGGTGGTCATTCTTGATCTTAAAAATTAATGAAAAATCTGGCCCCATTCATTTCAATGGGGCATGCCCCAGTGCTCTCCCTGGTCATACGTTGTTATATGCTTGAGCACAGGGGCATGTCAGGATTACCAGAAATTTGAGAACCGGTGAGGCTGCATTGAGAAATACAAAATTATGAGTAAAAATACAAAGGTATGGGAAAGAATTTATTATTTAAACCAGGCTGGAATAACTATCGCTGAGGGCAGCTACCACAATATGTGAGTGGTAGCTGCCCTCAGCTAAGTCGGAAAATCATTTTAACATGACACATCTCTAGTCATCACACTGTCTCTTCAGTATTAATAGCTTCAGAAACTCGAAGGATTGTAAAAATAGAAATCCAGTTTTAGAAACATAGAATTTGGTGGCAGAAAAAGACTGCTTGGCCCACCCAGGCTACCCAGATGTTCCCTGCTAATTTTGCCTCTGCAAACCATACCTGCTCTCCAGTGACCCTTTCATCTCCCTACCTCTTTTCTAATGTACCCTTTTGTTTATTCCATGCATTCTTGAAGGTCCCCATTGTTCTGGACCCACCACTTCTGCTGGAAGTCTGTACTTGGCATCTACCACCCTTTCAGTGAAGAAATATTCAGCTGGGACTGGTCTCCCATTGCTGCCTTGCCTGATACTGACTCTGCCCTGGAATATTTTGTCAGTTCCTTTAATTCCACCTGTGACCTTTTTTGCACCCTTCTGCAAATGAGTCATTAAAGGAGCTGACACTCTGTGGATGTCCCAGTCCCTTCTGGACCTCATGGGCCACTGAGACAATCTCTGGCACGTAGCCTTGGAGACTGGGAGGCCTGCTGATAGGCAACGTTACTGTGAGGCCAGGTACCGTTGTGCCTGGCAGGTCCAACAGACAAAAACAGAATACTACAGAGCAGCCCTCACTGCCTCCTAGGGGAAGGGGTGCAATTTCTGGGACTCCCTCAAAGATCTTAGTGGCAAAATCTCTAATGCCCCCCCTTCCCAGATACCGGTTAAATGGTGGTATCTCCATGGACCCTGACACAATAGCAAATGCACTGAACTCCTCATTCTCAGACTTCAGCAGTGTGGTCCCTGCCAACTTTTTTGCATCCATCCCCACCATAACATCGACACCCACCCAAGTTCCTCATTTCCGCTTCAAGGTCATCTCCCAGCGTGATGCTGCCCCCCTCCTGCTAAAGGCACTCAGCAAATCCCAGTTCAGTAGTGACAATCTCGATCTTAAAATGCTAGGGTTCACTCTCCCTGAAGTACTCTACCCCTTCACTGCCCTGCTAAACTGCTCCCTTGCCCTAGGTCAATTCCCCTCCATGTGGAAAACTGCCCTCATCACTCCACTCCTGAAGAGTGGTGACCAAACCCTGCCTAATAATTATTGACCTATCTCAATTCTACTTCCTCTCTGCAAGGTTTTTTTTTTTTCTTCAATTCTGCTTATCTCCCCCAGGCACCGGAACTCTCTCGGGCCTCTCCGCTTGCCTATCCTGCTCTACTGCCCACTGTGAACCCTGTCTTCTTCAAGGGCATTACTTTCTCCCTGAGCCCCGAGGGGGATGAAGGGCCCAAGGAGTCTAAAAGAGCAGTGGCAGGGCTCCAGTGTTGGGCATGTGGTGGTTCAGCACTGGGATGGCCATCGCCTATCCAGGCTGGTGGGGCTTTTTACGTAGAGTTTACGCCTCAGACGTGGGATGTGCAATGCTGTCCAGCCCATGATGTAGGTATTCCCACTCACATCCAGAAGTCAGCTGCCCAGTGTCTTCCCTGTTTTGTGAACCCCTGTGTGCTGCAGTGCCATCGGTCTCCACCGGGGGCCGCTGCTGCGCCAGGCTACCCCTGGACCCCTCCCTGAGAGAGGAGAGCAGTCCTCCGGACGCTCGATCCTCTCTCTCCCCTGCCAACCCCCGGCAGTCCGGGCTCATTCCCGAACCCGGATCGCCAGCGTGGTGCGAGGCGTGGTGTCCAGCACCTCAACCCTCAGCGCCACTAGGCCGGCTATCTCTCCAAGGTTCTTGAAAAGATAGTCGCCATCCAAGTCACAGATTACCTTGCTCAACACAATCTTCTCTGCCCTGAACAACATGGTTTCCAAAAAAACCATAGCACCACAACCGCGCTTTTGGAATATACCAACAGTATCCATGCGACCTTGGATGCAGGCCAGATTGCTGGTGCTGTCTACATAGATCTTTCCAAAGCATTTTACACCGTCCACCATTCACTTCTTCTAACCTTGTTAACCCAAATAGGTTTCTCACAGGATACTACCACTTGGTTTTCAAACTACCTGTCTGACAGAACCCAGAGAGTCAGATTAGGGCATACCTTATCATCCCCCCTCAGAGTTACATCTGGGGTCCCCCAAGGGTCAATCCTTGGCCCCCTACTTTTCACTCTGTTCCTTAACTCCTTGCCCAAGGTGTGTTCTGGGACTCTCCTTTTATACGCAGATGATGCGGTTTTGTTCAACACCAACACCAACCCTACCGCCCTCCAAGTAGCCCTCCAAGGATCGTTTAATGAGGCCAAATCCTGGTTTACTGACCATAGGCTTGTTCTAAACTATAAAAAAAAAACAAAATCCATGCTGTTTGCCCATGCCCAAATCAAGTTTAGTAACCACCCCCTGCTCATCCATAATTCCCATAATGAGACCCTGGAACAAGTTTCTACCTTTAAATACTTAGAGGTTACCCTAGACCCAGGGCTAACCTACCATGAACATATCCGCCGACTTACCACAACTGTAAATGTGCACATTGGTCTGCTACACCACTACAAGCACTGTCTCCCCCCTGAAGCCCTACAGCTAGCCATCTACTCCTCCATCCTGTCACTCATTGATTCCGGGATTATCTTCTATGACACTGCCGACAATACATCACTCAACAAAATTAGGGTTTCCCTGAATAAAGCCTGTAGACTGGCTATAGGATGTCACTGGCTTACACACACCTGTACACTGTATACCAGTACAAACTGGCTTAATTTCGATGATCGCCTAAAGTACCAGACCTGTCTCCTTGCCAAGAAAATCATGACTGGCCTCACACCCCCTGCTTTTGTGACGCTGCTCCCCCCTCTAACAGCACCAGATGCACACCCTGCCAGGTTCCCCACTGTAAAACCTCCTTGGGGCATTCAGGTATCACGCCCCCAATTGGCTGAACTCACTGCCCATACCAGTTCTCCTGGATCCTACCCTAGGACTGTTCAAATCCCTTCTCCGTAGCAATATCTTGCATGACTCCACCTGTGACTGTACCTGACCTACCCTACCCACGACCTATAACTGCCATGACAATGGACCCATTTGGTCCTGCTTCTAGAGTGCATGTCCCTAGTTTCGGTCTTACCCAAGCCTCAGACTAGCTGACACTCACTGGACTGAGCTGCTTGCACATTCCAGTCTTAAATACTTCTCTACAGCAACTACTGTACTGCATGATTTGCCTCTGTAGTTACTGTATTTATTGTATTTTGCCACTGTACTGCATTGTCTTTGATTGTTGAAATTATCCTGTAACACATCCACCTGTTGTACTTTACTATGTATCTTTCGTAGGGTGTGATATTTCCCACACTGCTGTTTATACTGTGATGTCTGTACACTGTATGCTCTGTATTGTTTTCTATGACATGGAGCCTTTGTAAAGGAGTCTCTGACTCAAAGGTATTAATTCAGATTGTATTCAGTAAATAAATAAATAACATTTTCTCACATCTCTCCTGAACTTCCCACCCTCCAACTTCATCACATGCACCGTGGTCCTGGTGCTCATTCTCATTTCAAAGAGACTCCCCACCTGCACCTTGTTCACCATTATGAGATATTTGTAGGTCTTGATCATGTCCCCTTTTTCTCTTCTCTCTTTCAGGGTGTACATGTTTAGATCCCTCAGTCTCTCCTCATACGGCTTCTTGTGCAAACCCTGCACCATTTTAGTTGCCCTCCTCTAGACTGCTATGGCTCTGTCTATGTCCTTTCTGATGTGTGCTTTCCAAAGCTGAACACAGTACTCCAGATGAGGTCTTATCAGCTAGTGATACAGAGGCAACACCACAGCTCTCCTCCTGCTGGAGAGACCACTTCCTATGCACCCCAATATCCCACTAGCTCTACCCAGTGCCTTGTCACACTCCCATGTCACCTTGAGGTCCTCAGATATGATAACACCAAAGTCCCTTCCCTTGAGACTTCTGGTGCAGCCCTCAGCTTAATGGCAGCCTAGGACTTGAGCTCCTAAACAGCTTGCCCAAATTTATCTCCGAAATACCATAAAAAATAATTTTGCTTAGTTTCAAACGTGCAGGTGAGAGATGGCTTCACAAAAGCAATTGGTGTGAATAAATAAATACTTCGTACTCAAACAAGAAGGCACAAAATCTGCAACAGACCTTTCTGACTCGGAGGCCTGTCTTATCTCAGCGTTCTCACAGACCGACCGAGCACAGGGCACTGAAAAAAAAGATTAAGAAATCAGCCAGTATGAACTCTAAATTGAACTTAATTTTGTCAGAAGTAAAAGATATAAAGGAGGAGCTTGCCCAGTATAAATTACCTCAGGATGCCTTATGGACTGACTTGAACACTTTAGACTTGAAGGTATCTGTAGTGGAGGCTGCATCTATGGACCAGGCCCAACAATTAAAGCAAATGCGGTCTACAATCTCTCAAGTAATACAACTATGTCACCTTACCGTAGAGTGACACGAGGACGTGGAGAACTGCAACCGTGGGCAGAATATCAGGATATACGGGGTTCCTGAAAACTGAAGGAACTGAGATTTTGGATTTTACCGAAACTCTCCTGCGCACCTCCCTGTCTTTGGAGGACTCCCTCTCACTAGACCTGGAAGGGATACGCTGGATCTTGGGTCCCAGACCATCTGACCCTACTGACAGGCCCAGATCTATAATAGTTTGATTTGCTCAGTATGCTGTGAAACAGCAAATATTGAGGAAGGCCTGGTCCCTTGGGAAAATATTTTTATGGCTCAACCCTGATATTTGTGGATAATGATTATGCTAACACAACGATGCAAAGAAGAAGGGCTTACATACCATTGTTTCCAATTCTCAGGCAGAATAAGCTGAAGTTCCACACTTCATACCCTGCAAGGCTTGTAGTCCAGTATTTAACAGGCCAGCAACAATATGACTCCGTGGCAGAGGCCCGCGAGGATTTACAGAAAAGAGGATATGAGGTTCTGGCCAGTGCCCCACTTTCTGATGACAGACCCAGTTAAAAGGCTCAATATACTCACCTGTGAGAGAGATCCTGAGGCACAGCAGGCAGCACTGATTGCTTTGAAATGCTGGATTTCTGTGACCTCTTCTACTGAACCCTGAATTACGGGACCTGAGGTGTTTTCACCCTTTGTTTTCTTATAACTTTTGTCCATTGGTGGGATGCCTGTGGTGGATGGGCTCTGGGCCATCTCTTCCTGTCTGTCCTTGGGGGGGGGGGCATTGGCTGAACTCAGTCTTGCCTGATTCCCAGTCTCCCGGCTGTTATGTGACTGGGGGGCTACTTGCCTGCCCTGGCACCTTGCCCTGTGCTTCCATAACTGAATGAGCCTCGAAGATTCAGGTGGGGCCGGACCCCGAGGGGAGATTCTAGCTTATACGGTAACTGGTGAGTCATACAGTTTTGTGAGATGGTGGGCCATGGCTCCCAGACTTTGGGGTGAAATGGGGGCCTCTTCCAGTTGGGAGAGCTCCGTAGGCACACCAGTCCATCAAATAGGATAGAGGAGGATTTGTGGATCTGGGCCCGTGGAGCGGGGGTTACTATAAATATTACTGAGGATGGGGTAAGATGGGCCTCCTTGTTAAGATGGCCTACTCTATGGTTCCCCTGGGTGGTAAGCTCTTTAAATAGGCCTATTTGCACCTAATTCCACTCTACAGGTCTGACCATTCTGCTGGGTGGGTCGGGGAGCTCTCCCCCATTTGGCCTCATTACTTTGTGGGTTACATGGAACTTTGGGGTTTTGGTGGGCCGCGAGTCACCTGTAGACTAGAATGTTTGTAAGTGTGTGTTTTAGATGCTGCTCACCATAGATGGAGGAGTGTTTATTACTATGTTCTCCCCCAGATTTTGGTCCAAGCCTGGGATTTTCTCTATTTCTGTCCCCGAGACCACTTTTAGGTTGAAGGGAGGGGGGAATTTAGAGCATGGGGCATTGGGGCAGCTGGGGGCTTCTTGCATTGCTGTGGGGGTCATGCCTCATCTGCTCTGGTGTCTTGCCCTGTGACTCCATAGTGAATGAATCCTGAGGATCTGGGTGGGACTGGGCCCTATGGAGAGTCTCCAGTTTGTGTGGTGAAGGTGAGTTGCATAGGAATATACGAAGGGGGACTGCGGCTCCCAGACTTCAGTTTGGAGTGGGGATTTCTTCCATTTGGGAGAACCCTGTAGGCAGCCCAAGTCCATTAAACAGGACAGGGGAGGCCTTGAGAGTCGGGGTTCATGGAGCAGAGATGATTACAAATACTACCGGGAATGGGATTGGATGGGACCGCTGTTGGAGGGCTCTATTCTATGGTGCCCCCAGGAGGTGTGCTAGTTAAATAAAACTATTTGAGCCTCACTCCGCTCTTTGAGTCTGGCTGTTCTGAGGGGTGGGTTGGAGGGGGTATCCCCTTTGGCCTTATTATCTCATGGATTAAGTGAAATTCTGGGGTCTTGATGAGCCGCGAGCTACCCATAACTTAGAAGGTCTGCAATTGACAGATTCTGTTGCTGCTCATCACAGGTGTAGGAGCTGTTATTGCTGGGCTCTTCTGTAGGGTCTCGGTCCAGCACCTGGGATTTTCTTTATTTCTCCCCCTGAAACTGTTTTAAGTTGTGGGGGTGGGTGGGGTTGGGGCAGGTGGGGCTCCTTGTGGTGCTGGGGGGACTGGGGTCAGTGGCAGGGCCATGGTTGGTCTGGATGGAGTCATCCCAGGCAGCCTCCCTCAATTTTGGGGACCCCCCTTCCGGGGGGGGGGGCAGAGCCTGAGGTAGTAGGCATTCCCACTGATGGGGTGGGGGGGCCTCTTCTTGCTTAGTTGAAGGAGAAGGGACTGTCTGGATACCTCTATGCCACTAATGGAGTTAGGCCATCAGATTTCAGTTACTTGTCTAGGGGATCATCCTTCTGTTTACTGTATTTGGATTAAGAAAAAGCTCTGAGGAAGGGGCCTGATGACTTTCTCTTTAATATATTTGGATTTATTTTCTTAGGTTATCTTATAAGTATGAAGGACTTAGACTTTGTTAATATGTCTCATTTTTGGCTATGAACTATATTTTAATTTTGAGGGGTCCCTTCATTTCCTCATTGAAGGATTTCCCCATGGTGGTGAGGACCACATGATGATCGATGCCAGTAAAAGTTTGATGCTATAAAATGTTATAATAACTGGCTTTGCCTTGTTCCCATAGGGAAACTGTGGCACAATTTGCCATTATAAAGGAGCATTTATAATGGCAAATATGCGCACAGTTTACCTCACTCTGTGCATGCCTCCCTGCAGCTCTTCCCTTCAGACCACTGGCCGCGTGTTTTTTTTTTCTCCAGAGACTTAACCGCCACTCGGACTCAGTGGTAAGTAAATTTTAAACAGAAAATCTATGACAAGGGGGAAAAGACTTATCTTTCCACTGCTGGCTAAAAAAAAAGTTTTAAATAAATAGAAAATGGCACCAAGGACAGGATGCTGAAATCGAAGCGGCAGCGGAGCATACAGGAACCTCCATTCATTTTATATAATTGCTGTGGCGAAAAAGGCAAACCCAGCAATTATATAAAATAAAACATGGGGTAGTGTGTTTAAATTAGAAGTTTACACACACCCTCGGGGTTAGATGCTAACATAAACCCCTCAAGCTTCATTCTCAGGGTTTATGAGCATCTAACCCCTCGGGTGTCTGTAAACTTCTTGTTACACACACCACCCCATACTTTATTCTATATTTAATCGTATAATTTCTATAGAATATATATGTGCCAGTTACAGTTTCACTGCTTTATTTTTATATTAAGTGTTCTGTGATTTTGATTACTAACCCCTCAAAGTATAGATGTCAGGGCTGGCTGGGGAATAATTGACCTGGAGTCATTGAGTTGGTGCACTTTTTTTTCCTATTCCTAAATTTCTTTATTGTCCATCTCCCCTTAATTATGATTTATTAATAGTTTCATTACTCTTTTTCCTTTTTTATTCTCCCATTTATTGGGGTTTAATCCCCAAAGATGCTGCCCCCTCAGAGGGCACGAGCTTCTGTATCGAGGCATAGCCATTTTTGGTGGCCTCAGGGTGAGCAGTTAACCCACCTTTGGATGGAAGTCACTTCTTGTATTATAGTTAGTTTGTTGAGGGAGGGTGTGATGCATCCCTTCGCTTCTCAGACTCTCTCTTCAATGCCCAGTTGGCAGCTGTTTTTTGGTTTCTTTAAAAACTTAGAGGGTACATGCTATATGCCAGGACTATGGGTGATAGACCTCACTGGCATACAACTTAGCGCTCTATTGTTGTTAATGTGGCATGAGTACAGAAAGTTTAGTTCAGTAGAGTGGTGGTTCTTTTTTCTCTTCTATGTCTGGAGTGAGACTGGTATTTATTATTATTTTTTGAAGATAGTGAGTATACCATTTCAGTTGATATCACATAATGTCAATGTGTTGGTGGGCCCTGTAAAATGCTACAGAACACTGACATCCTTGAAGAAGTCCAGGCTGGATCTATTATTTTTGCAGGAGACACATTTATCTCAGGCTGAGCATCAAAAATTGTTACAATTTGGCTTCTCTCAAGTAATTGAATCCTTTTATAGAAGGGGGAGGAGACAGGGGGTTGTAATTTTACTTCCTAAATATTAACAGTCTCAGATTTTGAGTCACTACTCTGACCCTGAGGGGCAACTGGTACTGTTGACAGGTTCTTACCATGAACATGAACTAACTATCTGCAGTCTTTATGTCCCCCCCAGGGTCAGACGCCACCTCTATTCAACAATTGCTTGATGTGATTATGACCCACAAATGGGGAATGCTGATCATTCGGGGAGACTTTGATTGTTTAATTAATTCTTCTGCAGATTCCTCAGTGTCTAGACCCCCCTCCCATGTTGTCTGGTCAGAAACACCTTAGGTGGCTCATTCATGACCTGGGTATGGTGGATGCCTGGCGGCATCTTCATCCTTGGCAACGCCGATTTACATTTTATTCTTTTTCTCATCAACATTATTCTAGATTGGATTACTTTTGGGTAGATGGTGAACATCAAGATTTAATATATAAGGCAGAGATCCATAATATACACCTTTCAGACCAATCCCCCATATCTCTGGAATTGTCTTTGATGCATCATCCAGAAAATACTATATGGGGATTCAATAAGTCTTTGCTTAGAGATCTGGCTTTCCTAGATTTCTTAAAGGGTAAAATCTCAGAAATTGTTCAATATGACTCCTCCCCTGATATAAAGCCCCAGTTATTGTGGGGTACCTTAAAATTGGTGTTAGGGAGACACATAATCGCCTATGCCACTCGTAAAAAATTGCAGATGGAGTCTCGCCTTTGTGAGCTGCAGGAAAAAGTACAGTTTCTTCAGCAATCTCACATGCAGGGGGGATTCATCAGTGCTGGATCTTATGTTGCAAACCCAGCAGAAGATCAAAAAATTGTAAACAGCCCCCATGGAACAGACCTTACTCTGGCTCTGTCAAAGGTATTATGGGGGGGGGTTGATGCAAGCTTCCCATCTATTGGCCTATCGTCTGCATAGGCAGACACAGACAGTTACAGTAACTAAGATTCGAGACCCTACTTCCCGGGGGTTTACTCACTCTACACCTTGAATGTTGGACATTTTTCACCGTTTCTATCAGGAATTGTATTCTGATCCTCATCCGCCAGAGGTAGGGCGTATCCAATACTTCTGTCAAAGTTTTTTTTCCTACCTTTGAGTGAGACACATATGCAACAGCTGCAGAGTCCTATTACCTTATTAGAAATGTCTCAAACAATTCAGAAACTTAAAAATGGGAATAGCCCGGGCCCTGATGGGTACGGAGCTGAATATTATAAAAAGGCCTTTGGTTATATTAAGGATCCATTGTTTGCTGCCTTGTCTGAGGGTCGTTCAAAAGGGGAATTTCCTGATTCCTGGCTCTATGCCACTATTTTGGCTATTTTGAAGCCAGGTAAGGCAGCGTTGCTATGTTACTCATATCATACAATATCAGTTTTAAACCAGGATTATAAAACTTATACAAGTATTATAACCCATAGATTGGACAATCTTCTTCCCGTTAGTACATCCAGACCAGTCGGGTTTTATTAAGTTCAGACAGACCACCAACAATATAAAATGCACTTTGTATATTATTAATCATGCTCATCTCCAGAAGCACCCTGTTATGATTTTAAGCTTAGATGCCCAGAAGGCTTTTGAAAGGGTCTCCTGGACATTTCTTCAGGAGACCTTTTTAAAGTTTGGCTTTCCCACTGCTTTCTTGGACATTAAATAGGCTTGCATGACTGACTGGAGGCCTCGGTTAAGACAAACAGATCTCATTCTACTCATTTTCCTCTTCAGCGGAGCACCCAACAGGGTTGCCCCCTTTCTCCATATTTGTTTGCACTGTATGCTGAGCTGCTCACCAATTCTTGTGCCAGCTTCCTTCTGTCCATGGTTATACCATAGATGGTATGACCCATAAGCTAGTGTACTATGCTGATGATTTACTTTTATACCTAACGGAGCCTGAAACTTCTTTACAGGAATTGTCTGCTGCTTTGCAGTCACTAGAAGAACTCTCAGGATATAAAATTAACTCAACAAAATAAGGGGTTCTATTGCTTCACTTTACCCTCACACCAGCTTTGTTGCAAGCCTTTCCCTATTGTTGGCAATGTTCAAAATTGAAGTATTTGGGTGTTACTATATCATCCGACCCACATCTGACTTATTCCTTGAATTACGACTCTTTATATGAACAGATTAAGGATGACTTACTTCAATGGTCCCAACTTCCAATATCTCTGATACAGAGGGTACAAACCATACAAATGGTTGTCCTCCATAAAATATTTTATGTTCTAAATAATATATCATACTTTCCATTAGATCGAGAGATTTGTCATTGGAATTGAGTCATCTCCAACTTTCTTTGTTAGGACAGACCTCCTTGAGTGGCACTGTCAAAACTACAATTTACGAAGGACAGAGGGGGACTGGCCATGCCAAACTTTTATAAAAATGCTTTGGCTGCCCTGTCAGTTCATCTTCTATATTGGATCTCTCCTTGAGGGGTGGGTCCGATTTGGGTTGAGGTAGGGAGGGCACTCTCTTCTTCCCTATTAAATAATGATTAAATCATTCAGCCTCACAGATCCTCTATGCCTAATATCAGATCACTCTATACAAATAGAATACTTACAATTTGGTCATGGTTTTTCAAATGACCAGAGAATGCAGTGGGAATGAGGTGGATAGGTATTCCTATACTGGACAGGACTTTCAAACCCTCTTATTGGGATGGGGTATTTCAGTCATTTCCTCAACTCAAAGCAGAATTTAACCTGCCCCATAGGTATTTCTATAAATAATTACAGCTCTGTCATTTCATGTCCTCAACATTAGGTTTAGATATTTCCAGTCTAACAATCCCTCCCTTCTTTTCTTTATTAATACTTTTGAAAACTGAAGCCTCTCCGAGACATTTGAAATCATGTCTATATAAAGCGCTGCTGCACTTCCCCTCCTCATTAATGGATACAGTTCAGGACAACTGGGAAGCCTGTCTGATGACCATTTTCTCTCCTAATGACTGGCTTGGTATCTGGCGCAGACAGCATAAAGTAACCTCTTCTCCGATAAAGAAGGAATATGGATGGAAGGTGGTGGATCATTTTTTTCGTACACCCCAAATCATGGCAAACTATTGTTCATCTAGGGACTCATCTTGCTGGAGGGGTTGTGGCTGTGAGGTTGCCACCCACACCCATATACTATGATTTTGCCCTATCCTGACTTCGTTTTGGAGAGAGGTGGGCCAGGTTTTGCGAGACCTCTTTCCAGAACTGGGGGACTTGACACCTGAGACTGCTTTTCTACTTTATTTCCCAAGGCATTTAAAGCAGGAAAAATAATGTTTCACTGGTCAGCATCTTACTAGTGGCTGCAAAAAAAGCTATAACAAGACTATGGCTGCAACCCACCTCTCCAAAAATTAAGCTCTGGGAAAATACTGACTATGATATATATAAATTGGAAAGTTTAACAGCCAAGCTTCAGGATACTACTCCAATGCTCCTGAATGTTTGGACCATCTAGTTTCTTTATATTGCTCCACGCAGACCTGATATAATTCCTTAGGTCCAAATGGACTCTGGTTTGGATTCTTCATGGGTTCGCCCTGGTCCGTCAACAGTAATCCTTACTCTCTCTGAGTACGGCTATTTTATTTTAGCAGTCTCACTCCTCCTTTGAATGCTTACAAATAGGGATTAAGTATGTCCATATGTTATTATAATGACCATTCCTCTTGCTTCCAAGTAATAATTAAGTTATGTTAGAAGTATGCTGTAAATGGATATTTTAGATATTCAAGAAAGTATATATGATGCAAGGGTTTAATTTATATTGACTATGTAATGAAGAGAAAGTATATATGATGCAAGGGTTTCATTTATTTTGAATATGTAATGAACAGTATGCCTATGTTACAAGACATATGACTATATTATCGAATGTGCACCTTTCTTATTTTTAATAAAAATTTAAGTTTTTTAAAAAAGGTCCCTTTCCTGTCTAATGACTGTCAGTACTTCTTCTCAGTCCTATACTCAGCACTGGGGTTCCTATGCTTCAGATGCATGATTTTGTACATTTTGGCATTGAATCACAACTGCCATGTTTTTGACCACTCCCCAAGTTTTGCAATATCCCTGCACATTTTCTCCAACCCTCCTGAGTGTCCATCTTATGACAGATTTTGGAGTCATCAGCAAAAAGGCATAATTTCCCTTCCAGTTCTTCTGCAATGTCCCCTTTGAATACACTGACGAGGACTAGTCCCAGTATCAAGCCCTGTGGTACCCTGCTGGTCCCTCACCCATACTTGGAGTGAGTTCCATTAACCACCACCCTCTGTCTCCTATCTGTTAACCAATTTTTAACCCAATGTTTGGATTCTACTCCTGGGCTGGTCAACTTGTTTATCAGCCTCTTGTGTGGCACAGTGTAGAAGGCCTCGATAAAGTCCAGAAAGACTATGTCCACTGTCCTCCCTTGATCTTTTCCCTGGTCACCCAGTCAAAGAAATCTATCAGATTAGTTTGGCATGACCTTCACCAGGTGAATCTGTGCTGCTTGTGGTCTTGCAGCCCACTGTATTCAAGATACTCTACCAGTCTTTCTTTCAATAGGGTTGCCATTAATTTTCCCACCATTGAAGTAAGACTGACTGGCCTATAGTTGCCAGCCATCTCCCTGTTGCTACTGAGGGACCACATCAGCCTTTCTACAGTCCTCAGGGACCATGCCTGTTTCCAGTGAGCTATTGAACAAGGTTGTCAGTGGAGCAGCTAGCACCTCCCTGAGTTCTTTAATTATCCTGGTGTGTATCCATAGCCTTGTCCACCTTCAGAGCTGCAAGTCCTTTCAGGACTCTTTCCTCTGAAAATGGAGGAAGGTCCATCTCCCCCCACCCGCTATTCTTGCTTCTCCCTGGTGACATCTACCCTCCTCCCTCCACTGTGAAGACTGAGCAGAAGTATCTGTTTAAGATGTCAGCTTTTTCTTGGTCCACTTTGGCACAGTTTCAGCCTTCCACCCTTCTAATCCTTACTATCCCTCCCCTTGCTTTCCTTTTCTCACTAATGTACCCGAAGAGAGTCTTCTCCCCTTTAGCAGCCCCTTTGGTAATCCTTTCTTCTGTCTGTGCCTTTGCTCCCCACACTGCCTTGCCTGTTCCACCTGCTTTGCTTGGTATACCTTCCTCTCCTTCTACTTCTGTATTTCCTTATCCCTCTTGAATGCCATTCTTTTTTTACATTTGATGCGCATGCCTGCACATCAAACATTTTGCTACAGTGAAAGGGGATTATGGGGGTGTGTCACTGCCGAGCCCATTGCAGTTGAAAATAGCATACCATGTATTGCGGTCTTTACATCACTCTCTGCTTTTGGACTGAAACTTTATGTATTTCAAAGGACCGAGCCACTCCAATCACAGGGGTTCAGTCCTTTGATTTGCATGAAACCGGATGGTCAACAAGCAGCAGATCTGCTGTCAACACCAGCAGCCTGTCACTGTGGTCTGCAGACCACTGTACCTGAGTTGAGCTAAATATGTTTTTAGGTACTAAAAAGAAAACTGAACTCAGGAACCTAGTTTGTTTTTTAAAGAAGGGCCAAAATGTACTTTAATCATGCTTGAACAGTGGCGTCATGATACTGGGTATGCGCATATGCATATACACATGTTCAGTGTCATAGCTCCACTTTCGGAGCACAATTAACGTACTTTTGTAGTCCTCATTTAAATAAAGTATGTTCCTGAGTTCAGCTTTGCTTTGTTGTACATAAAGCATATTATGCTGAATTTCGGTATAAATAACTTTTTGTGATATAAGAGGAGTGGGGTGCCCACCCCCGCTACCAATTCTTTCCTACCATCCCCTACAGGTGGCTGCCTGCCAACACACCCTTTCCCATCTTTGGTATATGTAAGCAGAGCAGGATGCCCTCCCCCACTTCTTTCTCCCCATCCACTGCAAGTGGCTCACCTGCCTGACACTGGGGTGCCCAATCCCAGTGTCAGAATGCAGTCCATCCTTCAATGTTGTTTTGGCTTGCCCACCCATCTGCATTTCCCATCAAGTGTGCTTGTAATATAAGCAGAGTGGGGTGCCCATCCCAGCTTCTCTTGACAACCCCCCTGAGGTTGCGCACCACCGCTCCATAACAAGCCTGACACTGGGGTGGCCAATCCCAGTGTCAGAATGCAGCCTGTACTACAATTTTTTTAAACCCTGTAAAAAAGAAAACTGTCCATCAATGTCTGTGGCATTATTACTTCATCCCCACTTGAACCTATTACTTAGCACCCACCAACCCTCACTGCCCCCCAGCCCTTACTTACCCACTGGGGGTCCAATAACTTAATCCTCTCTGGACCACAGACATGTCTTCACTCTTCAAAGCTGGACAGCTAACTGAAAAAATCAGGTATGTGTTCAATGTATTTTAATGGGGTTTTGAACTCAATGACATAACTTGGCCATTTTTTTGATATTTTTGCCCCAAATTTTCAACATGCCTTTTTCAGGACTCCACTTCATGAACAATGACAGTGATGTTAGGCAAATCTGTCCCAAAAGGTGATTTCATGGTCACTGCATGAAATCACCTTTCAGGCAGGAGATGAAAATTTTCTCCACTATTGTTCATAAGGTGGGATCATAAGAAGGCTAAGTTGAAAATTTGGTATGAAAATATTAAAAAACAACAAAGTTATGAGCATATCTTGAAGTTTGAAAATGCAGACTCATAACTTTTGTACTTCTCAATATTTTGCCCCCAAATTTTCAACATAACTATTTCTTCACTGTGCCTCATGAATGTGACAGATGTCATTTTTCAAATCCTGGCCAAAATATGTTTTCACATCCTGAAATATGATTTTGCAGTCGCTGTGCAAAATCACCTTTTGGTCAGGAGTTGAACATTTTCTCCACTATTGTTCATGAGGTGTGGTCATAAGAAGGCTATGTTGAAAATTCGGGACAAAAATTAAAAAAAAACAATAAAATTACATACTAACATACTAGATGCCGGCAGAATAGGCCTATTGGTCTATCAAGTCTGCTCGTGCTTCAGCACCCTGACTGGGTACTGTAGCCCTCTATCTGTCTCCTTCCACTTTTATTCCATACCCCAGTCCTGCCCCCCCAGGCAAATCAGCCTCTGCTTCACCCCTTGCCTATACCTGTCCCACCCTCTCTTGAATCCCTCCACTGTAGGTGCCTATACCAGCTCCCCGGGCAGTGCATTCCATGGTTCCACTACTCTCTCAGTGAAGTACCTCCTCCTCCTCCACCTTCCCCCCAATCCTATAACCCTCAATCTTCCAACTGTGTCCTCTGGTGATTCCACCCTCCTTCAGTCAAAAGATCCTGTCTCAGTTTACCCTATTTACTCCCCTGAGGTACTTGAAGAACTCAATCATGTCCCCCTTCTCCTCCAGCAAGAACAGGTTGAGCTCCCCTAGTCGTTCCTCATATGTCATATCCCCCAGGCTCCAGATCATTCTGGTTACTCTCCTCTGAACCCTCTCCAAGAGTTGGATGTCCCTCCTTAGGTGCGGCCTCCAGAACTGCACACAGTACTGAAGATGTGGTCTAACCAGGCTGTTGTACAGTGACAAAATCACCTCCCCGTTCCTCAAGTTATGACCCTAAGTTGCAATTTATGAAAACAGGCTCATAACTTTGGCAATTTTCAATATTTTGCACTAAAATTTTCAACATAATTATTTCTTCACAGCACCTCATTAACCTGAGAGCTGTAATTTTTCAAATCCTGGCCAAAATGTGTTTTCATATCCCAAAAGGTGATTTCACAGTTTCTGAGCAAAATTACCTTTCAGGCAAGAGTTAAAAATGTTCTCTGCACTTGTTCATGAGGTGGGGTCATAAGAAGGCTATGTTGTAAATTTGGGGCACAAATTGTACAAAACAATAAAGTTATGAGCCCATGTTGACATTTAAGAATGCAGGCTCATAACTTTGATTATTTTCAAAATGTTGCCCCCAAACTTTCAACATAGCAATTTTTGTACATCACCTCATAAACATGACATGTGTCATTTTAAAATCCTACACGAGATGTGTTTTCGCACCTCTGGTGAGAAATGACATTTCAGCCAATATTCTATAAATGGTACATGTCATACCTATAAGGTGAATCCTAAAACAAGTCTCTTTAAAAGTTGGGGTCAAAACATTAAAATCAAAAAATCATTTAACAAGTATCAAATGTTTGGCATTGACAAATGCTTGTTCTTTTACTGCCCTTGCCACTTCATTGAAGAACCATAACAAACTATTTTTCCTTCTGCTTTTGCTAATTCCTTCATACAGAGGTTGGTTGCTTTAATTATGCCCTCCCTTATTTTTCCTCACTGTACCTCTACTCCTCCCTGGAGTTCCCCCTTTGATGAAGTTTCTGAGACAGTCTCCCATTTCTTTAAAATCCACCCTACTAAAACCCAGGACCCTTGGCCTCATGTGGTTTTCCTCTATTCCTGTACCTATGTTGAACCACTCTGTACGGTGATCACTTGCACCTAGGAGACTGCCCACTGTGATATCTGCAATGCTGTCCCTGTTTGTAAGCACCATATCCAACACAGCCTCATCACTAGTGGTTTTTATGACTAGCTGTTGGAGAAAAGCCCCTTATAGGGAGTCAAGGATGGCCCTTCTCCTTGCTAAAGCTGCTGCTGGAAGGCTTCACTCCACTCCTGGCAGATTGAAGTTGCAAGCTAGCAGCACCTCCCCTTGCTTGCCATTTTGATGATGGCTTCCCCAAGTGCCTTATCCATCTCCTCACTCTGTGCTGGAGGTCTGTACACTACCTCTGTATGGATAGTAGTCCCAGAGCTTGTCACCAGAATGAACCACAGTGCTTCCACCCGCTCCTATTTTTCTTGGTACCTCTGTTTCTCCTTGGCCTCAGTTTCCTCCTTCACATATAATACAACCCCTACTCCCTGCATTGTCTCTCCTGAACAGACAGTAGCCTGGTATGGCCATGTCCCAGTCGTGGTGCTCAGTGTACCCCGACTCCATTAGTCTCCATTCATGGTCTTCTTTAATCTTCGATCCTCCCCTGAGTTATATCCTCATTTCCTTTTGTCTTGTCCCAGTCCCTGCCTTTCTGCACCTCTGCCCTAGGAAATTTTTCTCCCCTTGGGCCCACCCTCCCTGCCTCTTTACCATCTGAGAGGGTAATTGTTGCCTCCCATGGTTTTACCACCCTGTGACTTGTTTAAATGCTCATCCAAGTAGCATTTAAACATCCCACCAAGTAATGTGGTCCCCATCCTAGAAGGATGCAGGCTGTCTCACTTGTAGTAATCCATAAACTCCCAGCTTGGCTACTAGTCCCTGATGCAGCCAAATCAACCTCTATACACCATGTCTTCAACCAGTTGTTAAATGTTTGCCTTCAACTAGTCATTTTGTTGGTAGACATCAAACAATTCAGGTACACATCTTGTAGGTTATTAAAATTCAGAGAGCTCAACTCTTCTGTTACATCCATGTGGTTGCTCAAGGACATCTCACAACACATTTTTTTGTGTGCAGAAAAAGTCTTGCCCATAATTTCTTGGGGCACTGCCAAAATTTGCAATTGCTATTAAAACTGGTGTTGTTCCTAGAAATTCTAGGCAGGCATTTTTTTCTGCCAAGAAAGAGTTATAAAATGTATTGCATAAAGTGTACTGCACATGCCAATATTCGGCTCCAACTCAGGTTTTTTTTCTCTAGGCATACAGCTGCATTCCCTTAGACTACTGACAGAATTAGAACATATAGGAATTCTGGACAGAAATGCCAGTCCGCATCATAGCAAGGGTTAAAACCCTAATGAAACTTAATAGCTGGCTTATACATGGATGCATAGATGGAGTAGACCTTAGTCACAGATGATTTTAAAATGAGGCTTGGAACACGAACAAATGTGTTGATAAACAAAAGCAGTGATAGCCAAAACAAAACTTGATATCGTTTCCTTTTTTGGCTGCATATCACTGCTTTTGTTTGTGTTCCAAGCCTTGTTTTAAACTAACTTTCTCTCATAATGCTTGTAGAAGTACAGTCATTTTATTGCTTGAATTTAATACAAAACGCCATCTCAAAGAGAAAGGGGCAATCTGTTACTAAGTTCTATAAGATGGAGTATAAAAATTAGCCCAGTTGATATATCCCAGTTACTAAGTATGTCACAGAAATCAGAGATTTCACATAACCTGTACTATTAACTTTGTGGTACTGTATATTACATTGTCTGTCCTTGCAATAAAATTTATATAAGAACCACTGTTAAGCCACTTAATGTTAGAATGAAAAAATACGTACATATGTTATTAAAGGGAATCCACACACTTACAAGTTTGAACTGGGACTGCTGCTAAATACACAACTAACTAAAGCACACAAATTCAACACATATGAAACAAATATAAATGCAAAAAAACCCAAAGCTATTTAATTCATACGAAAGAGTCAAAAGGTCAAAGAGTTACAGTGCTAATCCTCCGGCGCATTGCACCTCCAACATGGAAAAGTGTCATTTAGTAGACACAAGCACACTAGGTTATTTGTGCTGTAACTTTCTGTCTCTTGTGTGAATTGAATATCTTTTGGGGCTTTTTGTATTTATATTTGTGTAATCTCTGGGTGCTTTGGTAGTGGCACCCCAGTAGGTTCACGGACCATCACTGCCCAGCCTGGAGACTCCCTGCTGGCTAAATTGGTAGAGAGTTTTCAGGGGGTGCGGACAGCCCCTAGTGAACAGTGAATCAACGAGTGTGGTTTTTACACAAAGTTGTGAAGAAAGGAGATGAGGAGAGCTGCAGCAGCAGGAATAGAGGCTATGCTAGAAGTGGACCCACCCAAGCCTTGAGATCATGGTGATGGCCTTCACCATGAAGTTCCCTGTGGGGTGCAAACTCCCACAGCAAGCAGATACTCAAAGGAAGTTACTTCACTCACAAAATAAAGTGTACTGCCCCTGTGGAAGAAATGTAATTGTTCTGAACTTTGAGAAAATATGTGCTTGCCCCACCCCTGCTGGGTAGCAGGAAGTTATCCCGTAATGGGAAGAGTGGGTTAATTCAGTTCTGGACCCTCTGCACCATAGAGGTCAATTCCTGGGACAATGTGAGAAGCCATAGCTGTGGCAACTGGGACCCCCAGGAGGTGATTACCTCTCCTAGCCACATCTAAAATTGTAGGGCAGTCCCTACTGGTCCTATACACACAGGACCAAAGCCTGGAAATAACAGAGAGTATGTAGGATCATGGACCCCTAAGCTGGCTGGCATAAATCCACAGGGTAGAGACATATGGGAATCTAGTTTGGCTACTGTAGACCTTCCCTTGGGAGCAGCAGGAAGGAGGGTACCAGACTATTGGAGGTTGGAAGGGTGGTATCCACAGGTTAGCTTCTGAATAATTTGAACCATACCTACATCCATGTTCCAGGTGGATACTGATGAATCCTACAGACTTACAGTCTGTGGAAATCTACATCATGCTAAGCCCTGTTTGGTAATTTGGGTGTCTAACCCAAACCTGCAGTTAATTTCCTATTGTTTCAGGGTTCTGCAAAGTCCCAAGGAACCCAAAGGCACTGATTAAAAGGCCAGTGCCACATGAAGTGCCTCCAATGTGGGATGATAAAGTTCATCTAATAGACCTTCCCTCTATGGGATACTCACTACCCGAAACCCTCCTGGCTGGGACTTTTTTCCTTCTTCTAATACCATACTCATGAGCTTTTACTTTCATTTAAATGGATTCTGTTGGACTTTATATGAGTTGGACATTCAATTACTAGTAGCAGAGAATGTGCCTGTTAACCAATTAATTTAAAGCCTTTATTGGCCCGAAAGATGTCTGAGCACCCAGCAGGTCACCGCAGGCCCTGTAGCTCAAGTAAGTAGATTTATTATGTTGTTGGGCTTGCTCCCTGAAAACAAGTTGTTGGCTACCCCAAGGCCAGGAAGGAGGTTACATTTGTTTCATGTGTGCTTCATAGTCAGTTATTATTAAAGGAGAACTACACTGAACATATTAGTAAATGTTCCCTGTAGAAGCTGATTGTTAAATAATGGTTCTAATTCTGTTACTGTTCAATTTCTATGATTCCTCCAATCGACATGTGACTTCCAGGTTGTCATATCAGGGTTTACACCCCTGCCTAGTGACTGTACAGGGCCCACCTGATCGAGGGATTAGGTTCATTCTTTCTTCTACTGGGGGGGGGGGGTGCCCCGGAACAAATAAGTAGCATGGTGTCTCCACCCAGAGAGAATAAGTGGGCCAGATGTTGTGTGCAGTACCACCCCCTGGGATGCAGTACCTCCCCACTTCCCCACATTGGACTGGACCACTCCCAGGGGCCAAGAAGAAAGTTGTTACCTTCACCAATAAACAATCATGTTAACAAACTGGGTTCACACACAGAAGTAAAGTTCAACAAATGAACAGTGCTTCTGGTTAAGAACCCAGGCCTGGAAACTGGAGGAGAAGAGGGAGTTAGACAATTACAAGTCACCTTCAACACTCACTCCCCATAGCAATGCCCCTTGGGAACCACTGTGCTGTGGGTCACTACTGCCCTCTCAGATCCCATAGAGTCTATAAAGCACCTTCTCAATCAAGGAGCACAAAAAGAATTATACTACACAGGGTATGGTAACTCTTCAGCTGGTACCAGTAGTAAATCTACAATTTCAAGTTTGACATAATAACCAATGACTCTGGGTACCCAGAAATTACACTAGTGTCCTAGTGCAGACCTGGTAGCTACGTTGCCTGGGTTCTTTTGGCAGTGCACATAATGAAAATTTGCAGTCTTGACATTTACGCCCCCCCCCCCCCAACAGGCCATAGTGTGCTACCACAATTTAAAGAACTTGAAATCCAACAGAAAAATGCTTGAAATTGTATTTATAATCCAAATGCAGTGACTGTAATCCAAAATTGAAAAAGTACAAAGGACCCCAGCCAGCAATGCCAGCTCTCACCTGACCCATGGATGCAGCAGTTCAGTTGAGTCAGAGGACAGCTTACAGAAACAGGGTGAGCAGCAGACATGAAAGGGGCCCAGTGGCCTGGGGATGAAGCACTTCCAATTTCCTCAGATATTCTGCAGCAGCCCTGCCTTTATGGGTCACACCACTCAGGATACAGATCTTCTGGCTCAGCTCTTAGTCACAGGAGCACAATGCACCAGCTTCCCTGTTCCAAAGGAATCCAGACCCTAGGAGAGACCCCTCCACTCTGACTCCCCTCCAGATCGATAGTACCCCAAACTCAGGGTATGTGCCCCGTGGCTCCCTGTTCCCTGATCCACCCCATTAGATAAGGGCTAGCAGGCCCCTTACCTGGCCCCAGAGCAACCTGGGTATGATGCAGGTCTCTATGTTCTTTTTGGTACAGTTCGGCAACTTTGGTATGCAGCCATGGCCCACAGGCTCAAACTCTCAGTAATTTCTTCCAGCAGGTGCTCTGCTGGCACATTCTCTGCATCATGTAAGCCCAGGATAAGGCTGACAATGAGTTGGTAGCATGAACTTTGGTGAGGGCTCGCAGGATCGTTGGCCTGGTTAGGCCTCTCGCTTGATCCTAACAGCAGCAGGTCTGAACACCTCAGTGTCTCTCGTAGATTGCCACAAGCTCCTGGTGGGGTTGTGGGTCCAGAGTCTGGTGTGCTGGAAGAGCAAAGCGAATGGGAAGAGCTGAGGAGGAGCCCCTGTACATGTGCTCCTGCTTCAAGCTATCAACAGCAATCAGTGGCACAGGAGGTGCTGGAGAAGTGGCTCCCTGTGTCTTTTCCAGTCCCCACTGCCAGAATTGGGGGACTTTGCCAAAGGAACATGGCCACAGCCACAAAAGAAGAAGAGCACGGGAAGTATTGAAGACATCTGTGCTGCCATTCTCTCTCCAGTTGCCACACACACAGTTGGGCAGGAAAGACCTCGTGAAAGTGGCAGCATCAGTTAGGTAAGCCTCATCCTGAAAAGGGGGTTACACTCTCTCCTGGGTCATGAATTGTCCTGGCAATTACATGAGTTCCATCCAGTGCTTATCTGAAAGACACAAACAGGCAACAGGCAACAACAACTAACAGTTCTACGTAGACAAATACTTCACAGCTAAGCTAAGCTATTCATGGGATCCATAGATACATAACAATATCAACAGTTTTGAATTAACAATAGTTTCACAGACATTTCTGTATAGGCAGTTGGTTCCTATCTGACCAAGAATTGCAGTGCTCTGCATCCCCACATTATAACCTAGGACTAGTGAACACAATAATGGGTAGGGATCAGGGTGTGATATATATACTATGATACTTCTATACTTCATGTTTTAGACCAACAGAAGGCGAAGTACCCATTTTGTCAGTATTCCCATTATGACAGGGTCAATTCTGTGATCTTTATTGGTAGTAGGTGATGATCTAGTCTGTTTTTTAATCAGTGCTAGTTTTCTGAATTTGACTGAAAGTAACAACTGTTTTAGGCTTGGCTGATTACTGCTCTGTGGCTCCCTGTAAATCATGCCTTCATGCACTTTCAGTTTGTTCCACTCTCTCGGTAACAGGGAGATGTCAGGATGATTCACTTTGACAAATTCTGAGAGTCTTCCCACATTGAAGAGTTTTAAAAATGTCTCAGATTGCAGGGTCCTCCATTTCTTCTTTTCTCCAGTCTTGAGGACTCATTTGTGTCAAAATGGGTTTACTGAGGGACACAACTTTGCAACAGGATACAAGTATGCATTCTGATGGGGCACCCAAGCTGTCCACCAGATGAGGTGGTGCTTTGGAGTGGTATCCTGTGATAATAGCTACTGCAAAATAGCAACCATCAAAATAGCGACTGCAAAATAGTGATTGACACAGAATAGCGACTCATAATAACGGTGTTCCGAATATGTAATTCTTTCTGAAATCAATGAGCGGCGTGGTGTTAGAATCTTTAAGATGGGGGGGGGGGTGTGGGGGACACAGCCCCCTGCATTTATATAATGTAATCATGCAAAAGACAACAGTTGAAGAAAAAGGTTGTAGTAGCTGCTATTGGCAGTGGCAGTCGCTATTATGACAGTCGCTATTTTGCAGTAGCTATTATCACATGGAACCTTTGGAGTTTGTCAATTCTTCTGGGTCAATTTTTTGTACAAAGCTTGAATGGCAGTCTCTGGGATTTGGATCTATTCTGGCCTGGCACACCTGGGTGGGGTCTTCTGGATTGCATGCTAGCATCAAAGGTGCTTTTTCTGGGCTGATAATCCACATAGCAATCACATGTCACGAGGCTGACAACCAACAATGTCCTGCAGTGTCCAGTTTTGCTGTCATTTGCACATAGGTGAGGGGGTTGCTATAAATGCAGACTGTGGTGTAGACCCCATACAAATATTCATGGAATTGCTCGACGATTGCCCATTTGAGTGCTAAAATCTCCAGCTTGTGGACTGGATATTTTTTTCTGATGGTGGTAAACTGTGACGGGTATAAGCTATTGGCAGGAGTCCTTGTGGGTGTTTTTGATATAACACTGCTCCCAGACCACTGAGACTGGCATCTGTGTGCAATACATGTGCCTTTCTATGGCCTGCATAGGCCATCATGAGGGTGTTGGTCCACTGTCTGATTATTTCTTCAAATGCTTCATCACAACGTCAGGTCCATCTGCAGCCAAACGGCTCATGCACTGCCCAGTAAACTTTTTCAAGAATGGACTGTGGTGCCCACTTCTTTTTTTGGTTGGCAGGAGGATGTCCTTGGGTGAGCTCCTGCAGGGGCTTGATGATCTTAGTGTAGTCTTTAATAAAGCTGCTGTAATAACAGAGGAATCCCAAGAAACTCTACAGTTCTCTCAGTCGGGTGATGGCTTGGACATAGGTAGGATTGGTACAAATGCCATCTTGGGACATGATGTGACCCACATACTTGACAGAGGTCCTGAAGAACTGGCACTTGTCAATGGACAACTTGAGGCCATACTCTTTCAGTCTATTGAGTACACTGAACAACTAGGCTTCATGCTGTTCCAGGGTTCTCCTGAAAATGATAATGTCATCCAACTACATAAGGTATTCCAACAGGTTCATGTCATCCACTGATCTCTCCATCAGCCATTAGAATGTGGGTGGCACCCTGAGATCCATTGCAGCATTCAGAGGAACTCATAGAACCCCAGGGGGCAGATGACTGTCATCTTTTCTTGATCTTGCTCGTCCATGAGGATTTGATAGCAGCCAGATCTCAAATCCATCAAACTGAACCACTGACTTCCAGTCAGACAATCTAGGGCATCTTGGACTCACGGCGTGTTGTGTTAGTCGAGCACAGTTTTTTGTTTAGAGACTGGTATATCACATACATTCTGACAGCCCCACTCTTCTTCCTGACTACAATTGGTGACACATAGGAGCTCCTTGATTCCTAAATGATGCCTGCAGTCAGCCTCTCCTGCAAGTGCTTCTGGACATCATCTGTGATGGAGGAGGCCAGTCATCTCAGCCTTTCCCAAAAAGTCTCTCATCTGTGACCCAAATGTGATGCTGTACACCCTTGGCACACCCAACATCCCATTCCTTCAGGGAGAAAATTTCTGTTTGTTGTGCCAACTTTGTTGAATTCTGTTCCGCCACTCTGTGGCCAAGGAGAGGTCTCCAAACATGAACAGTGAAGGATCTTGTTTTCCTTGAACTGGGTTATCTCTCTTTTGTGGCTGCATGGCCAGATTAGCACATTAGACCATGATGAGAGTCTGTCCACTTTAGATGGTCACTGAACAGTTTGTTACATTTATCACATGAAGTGAAGTCTGACGTATGTATGAGCTTTATTTGGCAGTATGCTAGGTTTGACAAAGAGCCCCTCTGGCAAACTATTTTCCTGTGGGCCATCCAACATCAGCAGCTGATTATGGCAAGATACCTTGAGGCATACTATTCCCTTGATGACACACTCTGATTTAGGGGGTAACACCACTTCAGATAAGCCTTATCACCAAACAGTTCCCATAGATTCATCCTCAAGTAGAAAACGGTATTTACAAGTGTAAGCTTGTCAGACAAGTCCATGGAGGGGCAGTGCAGCTTTTCCTTGTCAGGCGTCAAACTCTTTGCCAATTGACCCAGGTAGTAGAACATATGGGCATTAGTTCCTACAATGATCAGAATCTTTTTGTACATATTTGTCCATGGGCATACCAAGGCACACGTCTGCACAGCAGTAGGAGTTCCAGCAATGTTTAATGGAAGGAAATCCAGAAACAAATCAAGTCCAGAAGAGTGTTTGAAGCTTCACTGAGACCCCATGCATCCAAGCCTTCCAAATGCTCCAACTTTTTATGAGACAGGTACTTATCATAATAGTCTTTGAACACTATAGTGACTTGGGAGCTAGTATCCAGGAGTAGTCAGGTGGGCCATCCATCCACTCGAGCTTTCACATCTTCAGTAGGACCCACAATCTTGTCCCAGATCCTTGATACCTTGACTTTAGTATCTGATGAATTGGTTTTGACACAACCTGTAGCTTTAGCAATGATTGCTGGTAAATGATTTGTTCCCAGGGCACCAGAGCACGCCTCTATTGGGTGCCCACTTAAGTTCAGAAACCCGGCAGTGGTTGATTTCTCTTGGATTAGCCTGTCTGCAACCCTCTGGTAGTTGCTTTCTGACTGACACTGACATGCTCACCATAGTGGTAACAATAAACATCACTTGTATGCCTTGACTGTTGAGGGGTTCCAGCAGGAGAGTTCCATGGGTTCCCCACTCCTGGACAGGGGTCCTCGGTGGGTTGCAGTTCTTGGTGATTCATTGATTTTCTTACCCTTTTCTTTAGCTCAGTCAGTTGAATATGGATTTCCTCCAGGAAGACTGCATTTCAGGCTCATATTCCAGTGCTCGAGGCACCCGATGCAACATTACTTAACACAGGCACACTGGAGACTAAGGATTTAAACTCCTTGGGGGAGACTGGTCATGCCAGGTTGGACAATCACAATTTTCATTACTTGAATCAGTCTCTGAAGCTCTTTGACATCAAAAGAGCCCCCACTGTCTGACACTTGGGCACTAGTGGTGGAAGCAGGTGGGGCTCCCCATTGTTCATTGTATTCTTCAACCTCTCTAACCTCCCTCAGCAAGACTCAGTGAGAGGGTGGATCAACCAGTCTCTCTTTTAAATGTAACTTCAACAGCAGTAACTCTGAAAATTGGGCAGTCTTCAGCACTTGTTCCACTGTGTTCAGGTCCTTGGATTCTATTTCACTTCTGCAATACACATTTTGTAAGGCCCTCTTGAGTCTGTGTAGATAGGTGAAGATGGACCCTCCCCCAGCATTGTTTGGTGGTCTTAAATTTCCTGTACAAGTCATCATGGGATCCTGTACTTACAAGCACACTGTCTAGGGCAGCAAGGTATTCATCTGCTTGGGCCCGTGGATCTGTGGCATGCAAGAACTAGATGATGTCCAATGCTGGCCCCTTCAAACTCTCTACCAGTCTCTTATGTTTTCTGCCTCTGTATTGCCTTTCATGTAGCATTGGGACAGCATAATCGATCTCCAGAAGGGGTGGGGAAGGTACCAGAAAAATTCTGAGGCATTGGTAATAGTCTGAACCAGCAGGGAGTGTTAGCCTACACTCTTCAGAGGTTGCCTGGGGAGACAACAAAGTCTGCACATCCTTAAAGGTCTTTTGTTCACTACCCAACAACAATTCTAGTTTGATCTTGAAATCCCCAGCAGAATTCAGGTGTGGTGAAGGAGGTTTCAGGCAACCAGGACTCCCTTTTCCTATCAACACCAAGATCTCTTGAGAAACCTTAAGGTGTCTCCAAGGTAGGCAGATTCATGGTCCATAAGTCCTAAGTTTCCACAATTATGTTTCTAACCCAGGTACCTGGTTCTCTAGTCACTCTCTGAGAAGTTTCATGTTCCCACAATCTTTCAGGGCATCCTCTAGCACTTCCAAGATGGACCCCTTGTCCTGCATCTCAGCCACAATTTTTACCAGGAGTACTTTCTGGGGGTCCAAACCCTCAAACAGAGATATTAGTCTTCTACCTCTTGAAAAGTGATTTATACTTTTGCATATATTTGGGGGGTTGGGGCTGAATGGCAGAAAGTCTTTGAAAAGGTGTATCCAGATGTTCAACAGAAGATCCCAGTGGTGCCTCCAATGTGTGATTCCTGGGTCACTGTGTCTGGGTTCACACCACTGCCTGGTGGCTGTACAGGGACCTTCTGGTTCAGGGGGTTGGGTTAATTCTTTCTCCAACAGAAGGGAGTTTGTCCCAGAACAAACAAGAAATAGTGTTGTGCCTCCACCCTGAGAGAGTAAGTGGGCCAGATGTTGTGTGCAGTAACAACCTCTGGGATGCATTAGCTACTCGCCTCCATACACTGGACCATCCCTGGAGAGGAATAAGACAGTTGCTACCTTCATCGATAAACACTTCAATCTGGTTAAACAAACTGAGCGTGCACACACAGATGTTAAATTCAATAAAATAACAGTGCTCTTATTTAAGAACCTAGGCCCAGCAAATGGTGGAAAAGATGGCATTGGACAGTTGCAAGTCACCTTGAACACTCCCACCCTATAGCAATGCTCCCTGAAAGCCACTGTATTGTGGGTCACTACCACCTTCTCAGATCCCACACAGTCTATAAAGCATTCACCCAATCAAGGGCACAAAAAAAGAATTTTACTACACAGGGTGTGGTAATGTTTCAGCTGGTACTAATAGTAAAACTACAATTTCAAGTATGACAATAATCAATTACTTCAGGCGCCAGAAATAACACCAGAGTTCCACTGCAGGCCTGGCCTGATAGCTGTCCTGGTTCTTTTGGTGGTGCACCTCATAAAAATTAGCAAGCGTGTAGTTTAACCACCCAATAGGCCATAGTATGCTAGCATAATTTAAAGAACTTGAAATCCAACAGAAAAATGTATTTATTTATTTTATTTATGTCTTTGATAACTGTGTAAGTGCACTGATCTGAGGGACTGTTTTCAGGCAAGACCCAGGCCATTGAGATGGTATTGATAGGCATCATAATACTAATATTATTAAAATAGCCCATGACAATGCTAGAAGTTTTGCTGGAAAACAGTCTATTTTTGATCTTTGGGTATCCGAGAATGCCTATGATGTTATAGGAATTACAGAAACCTGGTTATCAAAAAAGCATCCAGATTCTGAATTCCAAAAGGAAAATTACGATCTCTATAGATATGATAGGCCTTCTAGGGGAGGTGGAGTTGCACTTTATAATAGAAGTAACTTGGGCCAAGTAGAGCTGCTTTTTTCAGGTAATATTGAGGGTACTGAGATATTATTGTTCTATATGACTAGAATAAAAATGTATGTTGGGGTAGTATATTCTCATCCAAGAATAAAGAGGTCAGCTTTTGAGCTTTTAGCTTTAAGATGGAATATGTTGATTGGGCAAAGGGATGTACTCTTGATTGGAGATTTTAATGCAGCACGGGGAGCAGAAAGAGGTCTTAAACTGCAATCTGAATTTCTGGTGTTAGGCTTTAGTCATAGAAACATAGAAACATAGAATTTGATGGCAGATAAGGACCACTTGGCCCACCCAGTCTGCCCATTTCCCTACCTACTGGATAAGCTGCAGATCCTAGTTAACCAGCAGCCTACTTCTTCCTACCCCCACCCCCTAGAATTGCCTTATGACTGTCCCATGCATGCTTGAATTCCACCACTGATTTTGACTCCACAACCTCCTCTGGAAGGCCGTTCCATGCATCCACAACCCTCTCTGTGAAAAAATACTTCCTTAAATTACCTCTGAGCCGCCCTCCTCCTCTATCTTCAAATTGTGCCCTCTTGTTCTTGCACACCTCTTTTTTTGAAAGATGCTACCCTCTTGGACTTTGTTGATTCCCTTGAGGTACTTTAACGTTTCTATCATGTCCCCACTCTCCCTTCTTTCCTTGAGGCTTTACATATTAAACTCCTTTCGTATCTCTTCATATGTCTTCTGGTGCAGACCCTGCACCATTTTAGTTGCCCTCCTCTGGACAGCTTCCATCCTGTCTATGTCTTTGTGGAGATTGGGTCTCCAGAACTGCACACAGTACTCCAGATGGGGTCTCACCAGCTGTCTGTACAGAGGAATAATAACTTCCTGTTTTCTACTGGTGATGCCTCTCCTATGCATCCCAGTATCTCCCACCCTCCTTGCTGCCCTCTCACATTGCTTGCCCACCTTTAGGTCATCTGATATGACTACCCCAGGTCCCTTTCCATTTTTGTTGTTGTTAGTATCTCACCCCCATTGTGTACTCTTCCCCTGGGTTTTTGTTTCCCAGGTGCATTACCTTGCACTTCTTAGCATTGAATCTAAGCTGCCATACATTTGACCATTCCTCTAACCTTGTCAAGTCCCTTCTCATCCTTTCCACCCACCCTGTGCATCAACTCTGTTGCAGATCTTTGTGTCATCTGCAAAGAGACATGCTTTTCCTTCCAGTCCTTCTGCAATGTTGCTTATAAAGACATTGAAGAGGACCGGTCCTAATACTGAACTCCTGCGGTACCGACTAGTAACCCTCCTTTCTTCTGAGTGGACTCCATTTACTATTACTCTCTGTGTCCTATTCTTCAGCCAATTCTTTACCCAGGCTGTCATCTTGGGACCCACTCCCAGGCTGGCTAACTTGTATATTAATCTTTGTGTGGGACTGTGTCAAATGCCTTGCTAAAGTCTAGGTAGGCCATGTCTACAGCCCTCCTGATCTACTACTTTGGTCACCCAGTCAAAGAAATCTATCAGATTCGTCTGGCATGACCTTCCTGCTGTGAATCCATGCTGCCTAGGGTCCTGTGCCCCTCTGGCCTCTAGATACTCGACAATTCATTCCTTCAGAAGTGATTCCATAATTTTCCCTATCACTGAGGTTAAACTAACAGGTCTGTAGTTTCCTGCTTCTGCCTTGCTCCCACTTTTTTGAAGGGGAATCACATCTGCCCTCCTCCAGTACTCGGGTACCACCCCATCCTCCCATGATTTGTTAAAAGGGTAGTCAGTGGTGTCACTAGTTCTACCCTTAGTTCTTTTAGAATTCTGGGATGAATCCCATCAGGCCCCATTGCTTTGTCCACCTTCAGTTTTAAGAGTTCTTTCAGAACCCTTTCTTCTGTAAATGGGCTGGTATCAACTTCTGTATCCAGAGTGTTTCTACTGTTTGTTTTATGTACTCTCCTCTTCATTTGTAAATACTGAGCAAAATATTTGTTTAGTATCTCTGCCTTTTCACAGTCTCCCTCTGACCACCCTCCCTCCCCTTTATTAAGCCTCACTATCCCTCCCTTGGTCTTCCTTCGCTCCCTGATGTACCTATAAAAGGTTTTATCCCCCTTCCTAACCGAGTTGGCTATCTTTTCCTCGTTTGGGCCTTTGCTGTTCTGACTGCCTTCCCAGCCTCCTT
Organism: Neoceratodus forsteri; assembly: GCA_016271365.2. Taxonomy (NCBI): domain Eukaryota; kingdom Metazoa; phylum Chordata; order Ceratodontiformes; family Ceratodontidae; genus Neoceratodus; species Neoceratodus forsteri. The sequence continues at coordinate 498,203,591 of JADMNL010000022.1, forward strand.
TTGCTTTAACTGATACATTTTTCTGTCCTGCTCCTTCTGCGATTCCTTGCACTTCCTGAATGCTTTCTTTTTCTCTTGAACCTTCACTGCCACTTCCTTTGAGAACCATAGTGGTTTCTTACATCATTTTGTTTTGTTTATTTGCTTCACACAAAGGCTCGTTACCTCTGTGATGGCAGTTTTTATTATTCCCCATTGTTCTTCCACCCCTCCTTCCTGCCCATTTGCTATAAATATATATATATTTGCTATCAAGTTATAAACATTCCTACATGTAGAAGTACATATACTAGTGCAGGAAACATTTTGGATTTGATTTTTATTTCAAATGGTATTCACTTATTGGACTATAAAGTGGGTTCTCCAAATTTAGGAGATCAGTGTTATCTTGAGTGTAATATCAATCGAGACTATGAAACTTCTGACATTGTAAATTGTCAGTATGTTAGAGATTTTAAATATTTTAATAAATCTGCTTTTCAGATTCAAATGGGACAAGTAAATTGGGCTTGCATAGATTTGATTCCAGAAGTAGATATGGCAGTCAGAGAATTCACAAAGATTTATCTAGAAGTATGTGATAAAAAATGCTCCCTTTAAAAAATCTAGAGAAAGACTTAAACATAACCCTTGGGTAAATGAAACAATTAAAAAATATATAAGATGGAAAGATAGGATATAGAAAAAGGCAAATCGATCCTTAAAAGTAGAAGACTGGGAGTTGTTTAAGAGGATTAGGAATAAAAGTAAAAGTCTGGTAAGAAAAGCAAGGAAAAATTATTATAGAAATAAAGTGAATCAAACAAAAAAATCCAGCTCAATACTGGAACTTAATCAAGGATATGGAGGGTAGGGAAAGGAAACACTTGAAAATAATCATTAAGAATGAACTGGGAGAGGAGATGTTTACAACACAAGTAGTAAATAACTTGAATCAGTATTTTTGTTGTCTTTCAGATATAAAAATGGAACAAGCCGATTGTAATCAGAATTTAGATTTTCAGCAGATTAGACCTTTGGAGACACAATATAGACAGAACGTACCATGTTTTTACTTTCGAGCAATTAAAATTGATGAGGTTAAGAAGCAAATAAGACAGTAAAATTCATGGAAAGCAATAGGGATGGACAGAATATAGACAACTTTTTTGAAAATCTCAGTAGAGCAAATAAGTCCAACATTGACGAAAATTTTCAATCTTAGTCTTCAGCAAAAAAGCTATCCAGATATTTGGAAAAATTCCAAAATTGTTCCTGTTTTTAAGGGAAGAGATAGGAATAATCAATCAAATTATCAACCAATAGCCTTATTGTCAATTGTCTCAAAGGTTTTTGAATGCCTGGTCTGTGCCCAGTTATATGAATATCTGGAGAAGTATAATCTTTTGACTGATTGTCAGGCGGGCTTTAGGCAGGGGAGGTCAACAGACACTGTCCTGATGGATTTCCTTGACTCTGTGGCAAGTGGCCTCAAGGCTCAGGAATCTGTTGGGGCGGTATTCGTCGACCTCTCGAAAGCCTTCAACTTAGTTGACTTTGACATATTAATGAAAAGGTTGGCTCAGATGGACATATCAGAACCTGTTCAGACATGGATGTTATCATATTTGACTGAACGTACACAACAGGTATACATAGATGGAATAATGTCAGATAAAGAGGGTACCTTTAGGGGAGTTCCCCAAGGTTCAATCTTGGGTCCCCTATTATTTTTGATTTATATAAATTCTCTTCCATCATGTATCCAAAACAGTAAGATTTATTTGTACGCTGATGACATGGCCCTTATAGGGAAAGCTAAAAATCTGGACAACTTACAAAAAATGTTGCAATTTGATTTTGACATTCTACAAAATTGGTTAATTCAATCTAAAATGGTCCTTAGTACTAAGAGGACTCAGGTAATGCTTTTCCAACCTAAAAATAAATTGCCGCATCAGACATTAAATAATTTTTCTTAAGGGGTTTAATGTTAGAACAAGTTTGGGTATATAAGTATTTGGGAGTTTATATGGATAGTTCTCTTACTTTTTCTTTTCATATTACAAATACAACTAAAAAAGTTAACTCTAGATTGGGTGTGTTAAGAAGGAAAACATGTATATTACCAAGAGAGACAAGAAATAGAGTGGCTGTACAACTACTCTTACCAACATTAGAATATAGTAGTTTAATATATCAGTTTGCCCCTAAATATTTATTAAATAGTTTAGATAAAACATATCATAGAATAGCAAGATATGTAATGAAATGCCCATATAATACCCACCATTGTAATTTACTTCAAGACCTTGGTTAGGATTCCCTTGCAATTCGCCGGAAAAAACTTGTAGGGTATAAAGCTTTTTGTGAATATGGGGGGAAGGTTAAACATGGTGCGATCTCTCTTGGTGTCCCTATCTCTGATAGATATAACCTAAGGCATTTAAAGCATAGATGTCAAAAGGTTCCTTTAGAATTAAATGTTTATAGTAAATGCAACGACATTTTTATTTGCCGAAAATATGGAATGAAATAGATCCAGACATTAGAACAATTGATAGTTTTAACAAATTTAAGTACTCTCTGAACATTATTTGGAGAGATAGATGTCTTTGTTTTGGTGTTTTTTAGATTAAATAACATTCTCTTTTTCTTATTTTTTCCTTTTATTTATCCCTCCCTTTTCTTTTGTTTTTTGTTTTGTCTGTTTCCATTTTTTCCCTCTTTTCTTTTTCCTTGATGTTTTGTTTCCAATATGATAATATTGAAAATGAAAAATTTCCTCTGTATGTTATTAGACATTTAATTTTTTGATTTGTCTTGATAATGAATACTTAAAGTATGATAAAATTGTTGAATTTCTCTGATATATTGTGTATTTATGTATGTCTTTTGTAATATCTGTAGTGGAACTGTTTGTTGAACATGTAAGATTTGTTCCTGTAATATAACATTACATGATGTTTCTGTCCTTTGAAACCGTATTCTTAAAACAGGACAACTTTGATAAACAGGGCCTTTGGTTCTAAGAGTTATTATCCTGCCAAAAAATAAAAGTTTTTATCTATCTATCTATATAATAACAGCAGGACAATAACACAAAACACAGAAGTAAACACAATTACATATGGGAATTTAGGCATACCATGGTACAGTTACAGGTCATAAATACAATAATGACTAGAAACAATCCCCCACACTACCACCACCCTCCAGCATTGCTACATGGTTCACAGAAACAAAAAGGTAAGACAAGAATTAGAAGCACGAGACAACAGGGAATGGGAATAAATCCCACAAAAGTGGCTGGTAGTTGGGGAGGGAAAATGCTTGAAACTCAACTTGTAATCCAAATGCAGTAATTATAATCCAAATTTGGAAAAGTACAAATGCCCCAGCTAGCAATGCCAGCACTCACATGACCCATGGATGCAGTAGTTCAGCTGAGGAAGGGAACAGCACATAGCAACAGGGTGAGCAGGAGTTGGAAACAGGGACCAGTGGCCCGGGGATGAAACACTTCAGACTACCTCAGATGTTCTGCAGAAGTAAAGCCCTTCTAGCTCACACCACTCAGGATACAGCTCTTGTTTGCTCATCTCTCAGTCACAGGAGCACTATGCAGCAGCTTTCCTGTTCCCATGGAACCCAGACCCAGGAGCGACCCCCCACAGTCCAGTTCCCTTCTGGATTGAGAATACCCTAATATTCAGGGCATGTGCCCTGTGGCTCCCTGTTCCTTGATCCACCCCACTAAATAAGGGCTTGCAAGCCCCTTACCTGGCTCTGGAGCACCCTGGGTTAGATGCAGGTCTCTGTCTCTTCTCGGTACAGCTTTGATATGCAGCAATGGCCCATAATCTCAAACTCTCAGTAATTTCTTCTAGCAGGTGCTCATCTGGCACAGTTTCTGAATCATGTAAGCCCAGGATAAGACTCACAGTGAGTTGGCAGAATGAACCCCGGTGAAGGCTCGCAGGATTGCTGGCCTGGCTAGGCCTATCGCTTGGTCTCACTAGCAGCAGAACTGGACACCTCTATGTATGTCTCTCAGATTGCCACAAGCTTTTTAAGAGTCCATAAACTTATTTTCTGCCACTCAGTGTCTCATTGGACAGGCAAGGATGTCCATCAGTCCTTTTGCCCTGTCTTGCCCTCTAATTTACCTCTTCAACCCACCAGTACACTGAGGGAGGGTCTAATTGCATCACCCTCCCATAAGTCTTTGTGGTCTGTTGGGCTGTGTAGGGCTTTCTAGTCCTTTGATTGGCTGGCCATCAGGGTTGCAGGTCACAAAATGGCTACCCCCATGCTCTGATGGAACCTTGTACTCCAAAGTCTTTCAGTTATCTGTTTCTTGACCCCCATAAGTGTGCTAGTCCCAGGGATTTGATTGAAGCCCATCTGGACTATTGTCTAGTTATGTCATCCTCAGTGGTAGGGTCGTGGGTCCGCAGTCAGGCATGCAGGTAGAGCAAGCTAAGAGGGAAGTGCTGGGGAGAAGCCACTGGACATGTGCTCCTGCTCCAAGCTGTCAGTGGCAGTCAGTGGCATAGGAGGTGCAGACGAAGTGGCTCACTGTGTCTTTCCTGTTCCCCACTGTTAGAATAGGGGGACCAGACTAAAGGAACACAGTCACAGCCTCAAAAGAAGAAGGGTACAGGAGGCACTGAAGACATCTGTGCTGCTGCTCTCTGTCTGTTCCACTGCCACACACACTTTCGAGTGGAAGGAGCTGGTGATATGAATGCAGCTCTGGGGACCTCAGGAGGGGTGGCAGCAGCAGACAGGTAAGCCTCCTCCTTCTGAGAAGGGGGTTACAAGCACCATCCACACTTACCATGCCATCCACCAGTGGCACACAACTCATGGTGGACGTCTGGAGGTAACAGTTAGCTGTCACCTCCACCATATCTCCAGTGGCATAGACTCATTTGACCAACATGTGGGGCACCATCCTTCTTACTTTTCTGTTGTTCATTGTGATATAGGAAATGGGATGTCAGATGTTGGATTGAGATGCTAACGATGATGGAGTGGATGATGTGTGAATTGATAATTGCATACTTATAGCACTGTCATTTTATGAACACATTTTATGTTATAAATAAATTGTTCAATATTGCTTCTTCTTCAGTCACAGGAGAACGGACAGTGGCTGGAATCCCAGTGGAGTTGCCAGGAAGAAAGGGAGCAGACAGGTATGCCAAGGAGGAAAAAAGTACAGCAAAATAAAAAAAAATAATGTGTGAACATAATAGTTCTAGAGAAATGGCTTAATCAGTGGAAAGTGATTCTGAACGTGTCATTGGTATATATATATATATATATATATATATATATATATATATATATATCTAGTGTGTTTGTCTCAACTTTGGATGTTTCTACTGATCATATGCTGAATTCCACTTTTTTTTTAAACTTTATTTTTATTAGGTTCAGAACAAACATAATTATATATGCAAGCATGGTACATGAAGGTGCCACTCCTCTTAATGCTGAATAATTCTCTGACTCATGCTATAACGATATGACATTGGGGGAGAAGAAAGTAAATAAGGGAACAATATATGCAATATTCAATTAATGCTGCTTGTTAAGTCCAAGAGTGGCATGGTAAGGTGTCCATTGTGAATAAGTCCATCAGATGCTAAATCTTTCCGCCCTGCCTAAATAGGAGGGTACAGAAAATTCCACCATGCAATATGAATATCTAGTGCACTATCTACTATACTAATATTTTGAAATGGGTAGGGCAATGGTAATGCTACCAAAATGTAAGGCACAAGCACTTTAACAGTATGCAGGTTAATACAAGTGTAAGTACCCCCCATTTCCCTGTCTACGGGTATTTGAGATGTTAACGTTTGTGGGGAAGGGGACGCGTCGTACAGCCAAGAAAAAACAGTCCAGAAACAAAACAGGAAAACAGTACCTGATTGTCCACTGGTGATGATGATGATGGATGGACTCCATCGGGGTGCCCCAGATCCTCGGGGCACTGATCTGGTACGCAGGAGGGATGACACAGATCTTCACCTGCCTGGCCTTGCCCACTTCACCTAGAGGCCTTTGAAGACAGTTTTCACCAAGCAGGCCTCTCAACGTTTTTCTCGGTGGGTCTCTGGTCCCTGCTGTTCTGGATGCCACCCTGGAACACACTGAAGGCAAGGCAATGGAGGCAACTTCTTTTAGCAGCAGCAAAACAGTTTCTTAAACACAAGAGACAAACAGCCAAGTTGCAAAAACAGGGGATCCCATTTAATGAACAGTCAATAGAATAAACAGTCACTCCATGGAGCAGTAAAGCACAAGGTACCTCAGGACCAGAGGGGTCACATTAGTAGTTGAATGGTAGAAGGTAAACTGTACTTTGGACCCAAGGGTCCCACTTGTATAAGATATTCAGGCGGCCAGACAGTCCCAACACAGTCAGTAACTTGCCGTGAAAAAAGACCACACACACAGGCAGCATTAGACTTCTGACACCCAGCTTCACATTTTCTTTACCAGGAGCTCTGACCTTTAAGGGTCCATAGCACGCTTATGGCCCCCCTCACCTTCTACTCCTCTTGCACAAGCTTTAAATCAGATACTGCATCTTTGAGCTAATGGGGTTCCCCTCATAACCGGGAGCAGTTAAAGCCACAAATGACAAGGGCAGGAGCCAGATCCTTCAAACACAGTCCAGCACCCGATCACTGATGCTATGCTATTACTCAGAGCATCCAAGGGGTATTTTCCCTGGTGACCCTGCAGGTTTGGGAAAATCCCTCATGCAGTGATCCCAGTCCAGAACAACCTCTTTTGAGGGGCTCAACCGAATTGCCATGAGAATTTAGGCACAGCCTGCCACTCTGCCTCCTTCCCCATGACCAGCCCACAGGTCTCCTTCTGCCGCCTACAGACTCTCACCTCCTGGAGCTCCTCAGCATGTAGCGGCATTCGCATTCTGGTAATCTTGGGACCAACCGCCACCTAGGTCCCAACACCATTTGGTCCTGCCACCACCAAGATGGCGCACCTGGATCCCATTCACCAAATCAGGCCCAGCCACAAGCCCCAATCCAGCTCCAAGCTGTCTTCCTCCCAGAATAAGGCTTTTACCCCCAGGATGCCCCTCACCTCATGTCTCTGCAATGGTTAGCAGCATTATTCCACATCTGGATCTCTGCGGGGCTTCTCTGTAGTCGAGGCTCCCACTAGCACTGGGGCTCCACAGAAATGGCAGCCACCACTTTCCCTTGCCCTCACCGTAGCATTGCACTTATTATTAAAAATAATAAAGAATTTGTGCGGCTGCATGGCCGCATGGCCAAGCAGCGCACACCCTGCTCCGACCTGCTCATTTTCTTTCTCCCTCATGATGACTCTTGTTTTCTCTCAAGCAGCCCCTTTTATAGGCTCACTGGTTTGTACATGAAAATCAAGGTCCAATCACAGACCAGCTCTAATGGTGCCAAACCTGCTGCTCATCCTGGTGCACCGCAGAACTTGAAGTTCTGAATACATTATTTACTTTGTGCCTCGCGGTGCCAGCTGGCACTGAAAACTACAGACTGGGAAAAGGAGCCACTGCTCCTTTAAATTTCTTCCCCAGAGGTATCCGTGCATGTGCATAGCATGCAGAACCACCATTTTAAAAACAAAATAATTATTTATTTATTGTTGCATGGTCCTGAACCCGATCTGCCTCAAAACTGTACCTGGGACCACACACCCCGCACCAGAAGGCACTGACCACATCCCACTGCTCAGCCTGACCCTGCATGGGCTGAGACAGCAGGAAAGAACAGCTGCAATCACAAGCTGCACAGGAGGTCTCAAGGCGCTACTCCCACTGTAGCCACAGAAGCCAGCACCATGGGAGGAAGCATCGGAGCCACGAGGGCTCCATATCAAGTAAGCTCACTTTGGGGGGCTTACACAAGAAAAACCTTATCAAACAGACAGTTCAATTGTGCTTACACAACTGGATGAGATGTATGCTTGTGTGACATTGATACATTGTGGCTGTTTGCCTCTCTATACGTGGGATATATCACCTTGTAGGGATACGACACAAGAAACCCTAGAGGAGGGTCCCCTCCAATAGGTGCCATGGGAATAATTCCCTTGGCTAAAGGTAGCTTAGGAAGATGCCCATGGGAAAGAGAGATGAGCCGCTGGAGGAGGGGTGGATGGTGGAGCAATGAAGAATGAATCCTGGAACAGTCCAGGAGGAGTGGCCTTTTAAGGCCTGATAGGGGAGTGGTGTTTGTTGCTCTGCCTGTTGAACCTCAGGCTTAAAGCCTTCCCATTCAATTGTGCTTATGCAATTGGATAAGATGTATGCTTGTGTGACATTGATACATTGTGGCTGTTCACCTTTCTATCCATGGGATATACCACCCTGTAGGGGTATGATGCAAAGAACCCTAGAGGAGGGTTCCCTCCACAGGTGCTGCAGGAATAATTCTCTTGGCTAAAGGTAGCTTAGGAAGAAGCCCGAAAAGAATACCCAAAAGGGTGTCGAGCAACGAAGAGGCGAGAAATCAGAATATGTCAAGATCAGAAAGTAAGGAGATAGATGCAGATGGGAAGGACAGGAGAAGAACTAGATAGGACAAGAACAAGGAATGAAATGAAAGTTGACAAGATGCAGAAGGGTAAACTTCCTAAGGAGGGAGGGAACAGCCGAGGCCACCATCCAACTCAATCCAACAGTGGAACCTAACTACGGAACCTATGAAAGCACTAACCTGTCTAATATTATGACCATCGGCACAGAGGAGAGGAAAAAAACCCTTTGAGGAGGAAACCTTTGGGGGATCCAAGGCCTAGGTCGCCTTCCTTCTGGGCTGAAGGACATTTTGATTAGTGACGGCTCAGCTACTGCAACTAGAGTTGATATTGGGGAAGAGGAAAAGATTCCAATTGAGATGAAGTTCTCACTATGTCCATGGAATGGGAATGCAACTAGATGCTCAAAAGCAAGAGAGGAGAGAGATGACTGCTGAGGCACTCAGCTGGCCTATGCAAACCTACAAAACAGACCAGGTGAACCAGAGGTGGTCAGATAGAGGATGCCTCTGAACCTGCTTGGGCAGCTAAAGGGGCCCCGTTGATGACAGGCCAATGCAGCCAGCCCCAAGCCAAGGGGCAATGGACACAGAAGGCATATCTTCAAGTGGAGAGCAGGTCGAGTTGAGGTAGCATGGACCCAAGAGGGTTATGCTTGAGTAGTTGATATAAAGGAATGGACCCACAGAGAGGTTGGATGAGCAAGGAAAACCCAGATGCAGTCACGAGGAGACTGATGGTGATAATAACCATGGAAATGCAGCAGTTCGCTGAGGTAGCATAGACCCAATGAGAGGTATGCTTGATTAATTCATGTGGATGAGTAGACCCTGAGGTTGGACTGAGTGAAGGAGAACCAGACTCACGTCATGAGGAAGCTACTCGTGATTGATAACCTCGGGAGTGCATGCCAACTGGGTCCATTGAGCCAAATTAGGAATGGATAGAAATGCATGAAGGTAGGAGCAAGAGCGGCCAGATGATGCCTGCAGCTGATGGTGAGATAGGCATTACCGGGAGGGCATCTGAATAGGTTTGACTAGAAAGGGGTATATGGTCTGAGGAGGAGACGAGTAGGCAGGGTGATAGGCAGGAGAGAGTATTAGGTGATGTGAATGAGTAGGGTATGGTGATAGCAGGAGAGAATAGCGGGACAGCAGGATAAGGAAACCCCCAAAAGAAAGCAGATGTCAAAGAAGGACAGGAAAGGAGGGCAGAGGGATTGGGAGGAGGAGGGTGAGCGCCCACCAGAGGGTGGTTTAATGGAGTGGACGATAAATAGCTGAAGACAGAACTGAAGGAAATTTGAAATGAGGACAGAAATGAAGAAGGCTGCTGCAGGATAGCCCCCACAACCCAAGTGGAATGAAGGGGCAAGCAACCTCATGACTACGAGGCCCAGCAGGCACTCAGAGAGGAAGTTCTAAGGTGATGGGTGTGGGAAATGCAAACAGTCTGAGCCTAAGCAGGAGGAAATGGTAGCAAGGGCCAGAGACAGCCAGAGTTAGATCTCAATGTGGAGATATGCAGGCAGCATCTGAAAAAACAAACTATATTTGGAAGGTGGGTGAGGCACAGCAGGGTTACCTCCATGACCAGAGGGGGATGAGTAGCGAGTGACTGCATAGTCTACAAGAGGCCAGGCAGGCTCAAAATAGAAAAGGAAACTATCTGGCAAGGAAAGCAAATGTGAAGGTCTGAAGCACCCCTGAGAAAGTGCACCCTGAGGGAGCCTGCCTAGGTCTAAACTATGGGTTGCGAGCCAGCAGCCAAAGCTAGGCCCAGGAGTAGGGAAGAAAATATACTCCACAGGGAGCCATGCGATAGCACAGTTGGAAGCCCAGGAATGAAAGCTGTGCATCGAGAGGCAAGCTCGAGAAGGAAACTAGGAGGGAAACGTTGAGGCAGAGACAGCAGAAGAAATGGGGATGCACAGCAGAATGAGCGGAGAGACTGCTAAGGCAGAGAAATGGAGAAAGCCAGCAGCCCCCAGAGAGCGAGACGGAAAGTGGAGCAGGGCAAGGCAGCACATCAGGGACAACGTCATGTCCAGCAGAGGGAGGGAGCGGCCCCAAGGAGAAGCAGCAGGGATGCAGGAGCGATCCACCAGAGAGTGAGAGAAGAGTAAAGGAGACAGAGCACCACACGGGACTCTAGGACAAAAATGAGGAGGAAGGAGCACCACAGGGAAGCAGAGTATGAGACAGCTAGAGCAAGGGCAGGGGAAGCAAGGTGACATGAGGAGAGAAAGCAGGTGCACCAGGAGCCACGGCGACTGAAGGGCAATCAGGAAAAGGAGCAGGAGGGGGGAAGGAAATGAGTGACAGGACCAGGCATCAGCCTAAGCGGCAGGGAGACAAAAACAAGAAATGGTAAACAGCAGCACTGGGGGGGCAGCCAGAGGTGATACCAGGAAAAGGAGAGGAACCAGGAGAAGAAGGACCAGCCAATGGGCCTCCTGCTGCAATGAAGAATACATCCTGGAACAGTCCAGGAGGAGTGGCCTTTTAAAGCCTGATGGGGCAGTGACGTTTGTTGCTCTGCCCATTGAACCTCAGGCTTAAAGCCTTCCCACTATAATTTTATAGAGTAAAGTAACATTAAGCTTCCCCTTAGTAGATAAAAAGATAACCAACACAAGTCTATATAAAACAGTCAATATAGTAAGGTGCTAGGTGGAGGGTGGATCCAGGGTTCACTGCAGAATACTAGGAACAGAAGTAAAAAGAAAAAACAAGTTGCTCACCTGAAATCCAGCCACTTTCTCACTGCACAGTCCAAATTGCAAATTAATGAGAGCGTTTAGGAGAAAATGTGTTAAATGATCCCTCGGGGGTCTTCTTCAGTGGCATCATATGGGTCATCTCTGCGATGGTTAGGTGGAGCATATTTCTGTGCCCACTTCTGAGCATCAGCTATATCCAAGAAGAGGACAATCTTTCCTTTGTGGAGTATTCGAACATGTGCAGGAAACACCATACTGTGTCCTACATCTGCCTCTTAAAACATAGTCCGTACCCCAGCAGAATTCTTTTTCTTCCTGGGAGGGGCATAGCTGAGATCCAGATACATGTGAATGGCTTAGCCATCATGAGGCAAGGTACTTTTATCTCAAGCCAAAACCAGAAAAAAGTCCCTATTTCCTGCACCATCAGTCACCATTACAATTGCCCAGGGGGCATCTGGGTTGTCTGGCCTACCACGAGCTGTAACTTTGTAGGCTTTCTGAATTGTGTAGGAGAGGGCAGATACAGCATCTTCAAACTGCGGTGCCAACCAATCTTGCAAATGAGAGTGTTATTGATTGCCCTTGAGCGTTCCTAGTAACCTCACATTAACAGCCAGTGCCTGGTTCTCGAGCATCTCCAAACAAGAATACAAGGGTGTATTTTGCTTTGTGAGGGTTGCAGCTGTCCCCAAGGCCATGTCTGTTCTCTTAGCGGCATATACTGTAGCAGACTGCACTGACTCTACAGTTGTGTCAAGGCCCACAACTCAGGTTGTTAAATTGTCAAATTTTATCTGCCAGGCCTGTGACAGATTGGATAATCTGTTGATTTTAAAACCAAGTGTCTGCAGAATTTCTTCAGCAGGGCCCTCCAAAACATCTGACGCTCCACTCTACGCTGACCTTGTGGTGGGAACTCCTGATGGAGTTTTGCTTTTAGCACCCTTGAGCATAAGTTTATCTTTTCAAGGGCGTACCATCATACTCATGAGGTCTTTAGCAATGTTTTCTCCAAGTATGGCTGTTAGAAGTTGTCTTTAAAGTGCTTGTAATAAGTTTCTTAGATGAATAATTCTCGGAGCTCTGAGCCCTAGTATCCATCTTGCTTAGGCTCCACAGTGCCCTTCCCCCACTGATTTTCACTTTTGATAGTCATGAAAGTGGTACATTAGTTATACTGAATGAAAAGAGTTCTTGTGGAAATGCAGTTTCACCCATTACATATCAGAGCATTAGCTCTCAAGCTAATATCATGTTTCCACAAAGGATCAGATGTATACAAATCTCATTGATGGAACTACCACTGTTTAAACCAGTGAATAAGATTTCAAGTTGGCACTGAGTATGATTTGTAAGAATCGCAATGATGATAAAAAAAAAAAAAATAAATAAAAACAATGTTGCAATGGATTCTGAGTCCGACCTCATTTCCAGTACTGATTCTGATATTGATGGCATTGATAATGGTAGTGACACTGACTACAATCCTGACTTTGATCATGAATTCAGGAGGGCTTGTCAGCATATCAATTTAAAATACATGCCACTCTTTCAACCCGTGACATTGTTTGTTTGTTTTGTTTATTTAATCTGGTAGGTCCATGGGCCAAAGACCCATTTTCATGGGTGACCAGAGTACATATAAACATACACTTACATAACACTTAATAATATGAATATATAACGTATAAGACTTATAAAACATTAGGTACAGGTTAATACATTACAATTATTTCAAACATATAGGAGATATGCACAAAACATTCAAAGAGGCACTATTTCACAAAACATTTGCATTCATTGTCTAATAACAATCCCTCTGAACAGAATTATTATCTGTATCAGACCCGAGCCAGGCACTACTGTTTGTCAAGTGTCAACAGGGTGACAGTGATTTCAAAATGGACACAGGTGCTAGTGGAACAGCCTACAGCTTCATGGAAAAATGTCTTGGGGGAAACATCGTGACCAATACTGCTGTGCTTTATTTATTTAGCTTTTGTTGACCGGGTAAGTGCACTAGACAAATCCTGCCTATTTTCAGGCACGACCCGGGGGAGGGGGATACAGATGAATGCCAACTGACCTTGAACCAGATTAAACTGTTAGTGGTATTTTTTTAGTGAATGGGGGGGGGGGGGAATTTGGTCAGGGCACTGGGGAAATTCCCCTACTCTTTTCGAGCAGTGCCATGGGATCTTTAACATCCACCTGAACTACCACCAGCACAGGCTGATGGGACCTCGGTTTAATGTCTCATCCGAAAGACGGCACCTCAGGAGCGCAGCACCCCCCTCATGCTGCACTACAGTGTCAGTATTGGGATTTAACCCAAGTGCCTGGTGTGGGGATAGAACCCACAGCCTTCTGATCTCCCATTCCTAGAGGGGTGTGTGCTACCTGCTGAGCCACTGACACTGTTTTATAGTGGCTTTGTAGTGGTGTCACACCTTTCAAGGCATTACATGTCCTACAAATTTTGAAGACATCAGTTATGTCTCTTATCACATATCATAAGATTCGGCATTCTTACGTGCTGCCAGCAATTAAACATACAGTATATGGGAGAAGTACCAAGAGAATTTGCTGCAAGGCTTACAGGGGAAGAACACTGTATTGGGTGGAGATGCCCACTGGCATTCCCTGGGACACACTTTGAAGTATAAGTTGCACACCTTGATGGATTTGGAGAACAATGAAGTGCTGTCCATGCAATTGGTGCAGGTTAGTTGTTGAGCTCAAAATTAATCCATACAGTCACAAAACACTGTACTGTGGTATGTTAGCATTAATTGCTTTGTGTTTCACCATCATTCTGACAGCTGTTGTAAATACCACCTTTGTGACAATACGTTTAATTGGAATACCATTTTCATATGCAGTCTTGGGGTATGAGAACCATGAAGCCATAGTCAGCTGGTCTAATAGCCTAATAATGTAAGTGGGATCAATCGTATAACCATAGTTCTGGACGAAGATGCAGAATATATTATTGCACTATCAGAGATGTATAAAGTGGCTGAAATTCACTTTGCTAAATAATTTGCAAAGTTAGCAAAGTTCATAAAGCATGAAGTAGTGATTTTGCAATGTTTCTGGCAGGCGAAGTGGCACTTTTAGACCACAAGAGATCAGTACATCATAGACGAGCTGAGGGTGCTGAGGAGAAAAGTGGCTGCTCGCCCTCTATATTATACCGTAGCAAGAGACTCCAGCACTCTGGGACACATGTATAACTCAGACACTAGTTGAAGCTGTGATAAATTTATTCAATCATCATCAGTACAAAACCTGGAGGTAGATCAGTTTCCCTGATCTATCTACAGGTTTCGTACCGATGATGACTGAATAAATTTATCACAGCTTCAACTGGTGTCTGAGTTATACATGTGACCCGCAGTGCCAGAGTCTCTTGCTACAAAGTGGCATTTTTTCAAGCAAAGTCATACAAATTTGCTGGCAAAGTTGTGACTTTGGCATGATTTCGCCTGACTTCACCTGAAAAAGTGCCTCTTCACAACACAAAAAACTCATTGTGAAGTGACAAAGTGAAAACTTTGCAACGTGTTTCACAAAGGCAGACTTCGCAGCTGTGCTGGAGCTTCACTGGTGACATAAAACCTTGCAACATCTTTATGCACTGTGTAGTTCAGTAATATATTAACATTATAAAAAAAAAAAACTTTCTTAAACATGTCAGTTTACAAGCCAGCTGCACGTGACACACTGTTTACAGAGCAGCATTGTCTCGTGCTCGGATTACAGGACTGTTTGATTGGTGGTGGGAATTCGTTTTGTAATTTCCTTGACCCTCCATTATGACCTTTTCCATTTCCTGTGTATCTGTTAATCAAAGTGTGCCCCAGGGGAACCTGCAATCTAGACTGACCATGACAATTTGCCACTGTGCAAAGTGTCATACACCTGCCATTGCAGGCATAGATGCTCAGTATTTAGTCAGATACATGGTGCATGTCATACTGCCACATGATTCAACACACTGAAGTGTGCATGACATGATTCAACACACTGAAGTGTGCATGACATGATTCAACACACTGAAACGGT
This sequence comes from Neoceratodus forsteri, assembly GCA_016271365.2. NCBI lineage: Eukaryota > Metazoa > Chordata > Ceratodontiformes > Ceratodontidae > Neoceratodus > Neoceratodus forsteri. Next base: position 498,218,934 of record JADMNL010000022.1, read on the forward strand.
GCATTATTTAAAGTGACAGTGCCTATATTTACTAGTGTTTACTAGTGTTGCACAATCCCTGTGATGCAAAAAAAAAAAAAAAAAACTATGTTATTTGGTAATAACTTATTTTTTTATAACAGAATTCTAATAATTGCTGTGTGCATTATTGATTTCCACCAAAAGGAAATACGAGTTTACATCCCTGCATCTGGATTTGTAAAAGTAGATTTATATTTGTAAGATATGACTTAAAGTCACATTCATGACAACAATTCAAAACAGCATTGTGTTCTTTTGTAATGTAAATATAGATCTTCTAAGTGTTGCAGTCTGTTGGCCCATTGACTCTTGTCTTCATATGTAACTTGACATGTGGTTTTCACAGTACTAACAATGCACTGAAGTGTGTTATTGCTAGCTAATCATCAAAAATGATAGTTTATAAAATGTTTCATGAAAGTCCTGCAGCCTGATTTGTTGAAACACGTCAGATGACTAATGACTATTTTCTGAGAAGCAGACGTTATCTGAACTACACATTTTTGTAAGAAAACACATTTTATAGGTGTGCTAAAACACTCTAGGGTGTGTTTTCATAAGGAAAATCTGCACATTTGTGTGGTTGCACAACCCAGCTATGTCTTGTATCAAGCAATTGCCAAAAACTGTGCATTATTTAAAGTGACAGTGTACTAGTTGGGTCACTATACAAGGCAATAATGTGATTGTCGCGCCAATGAAGTATGCAACTAAAGGATGCCATGGACAGTGACCCAACTAGCACATTATAACCATTGTGCTTCATGTATTTGCTGATGTGAGTATAGACCAATCAGGATGCAATAAAGAGGATGATGTCACCATCATCATTCTATTGACAATAAAATGACAGTTCTGAACCCTGACCAGTCACTGAGAAGTCATTTTATTGAGTGTAACATGATTGGTGAAAGTTCTCTAAGGAATAATGTGTATGTAACCCTGGCTTCTGATTGGAGGAGAAGGCCTACATGTAGTATAATCCTTTATAACTGCATACCCTGCCATGTGTCATTCCCTACCTACTGCATTAGCATGTGAAGACTGCATTACAACACACTGTTTTCATCTCTTATTTTTGTGTTCTCCAGTAAAGAACTGTAATGCAATGGAGGTCATCAAACGTACAAAGGGTCTTGAACTCTTAGAACAAAAGGGCCGTCACATAAAGGAGCTGGTGACGGACAGACATGTCCAGCTGAAAGCATAGATGAAGCATTCTCTTCTGGACGAAGCCTATTATTTTGATATGTGGCATCTAGCCAAGGGTAAATTTAAATGGCATCATTAAATACATAATTTTAGTCTGCAAGATGCATGCATTTGTTATTTTTCACTTATGCAAAGTATGCAGTGAAACTACTTTCTTTAAAAAGGTTATGCAAAAAACAGGAGAAGACTGCCAAGAAGAAAGATTGTGAACAAATTTGAAACTGGATTAAATCAATAAATAACCACATGTTCTGAGTTGCTGGATCAGCAGCTAAGCACTATGGAGTCATCACCCAGAAAAGACTGCATTTGCAGAACTACATTACAAATATATACGGCGGCCACTGTGATTTATTTCCAGAGTGCATTCACTCTGAGAACACCAAGGGGTGGAAGTGGTTAAGTAAAGGTGTGTCAACAAAGCAATTTACGTGAGATGCTACACTGCATTTGGTTTTGTAATTTCTTTGATGTAATGTGTGAATTTGGAAACCGACATGGAGTAAACAACATGAAATGATATCAGAGTTGGTGTCTACTCTGTATCGTCAGAAAGACTTGCTGCAGGTGTTTCCAGCATATCAGACCTGTGAATTGGAGTCTTTCACAGCCTAATTTGCAATTTTGCTCCAAAATCCCCATGTTCTTACAAGACCATGAATGCAAGGGTTCCATGTCAAGACTGCGAAGATGGAAGGGTGACTGCAATGTGTGCACATGGATGGTGGCAAACAGCGAGTCGGCCCGTCCCGGAATACAGCAACCATCAGAACTGTGAACGGACATGTTAAAAAAAAAATGAGACATCACCACCAGCATCGGGGAAACACAAGGAACATGGAGGAATGGAGGATGTAAGAGAAGGGGGAAGGGCATTGGCCAGAACACCTGGGAGCATGCAGAGGACGCAACTGTGGCTGCACAGATGGCATGGAGGTAGCAAGGTGTGCGATCATGGTTACAATGTGGGGGGGGGGGGCACAGGCCACAAGCATGGGTAGGTATGGAGGACAGGTGGTGCAATGCTGGGAACACGAAAAGGGCAGAACAGAGAGACTGGTGGGGGGGCAGTGCAGACATAGAGTGGTGCAAGTGACACCAGCAGACCAGTGGAGGGAGCTGCCAGCCACTAAAGCACAGGGGAGACTCGATGTGGAAGGTGGGGGGGGAGGCATTAGCATCCCACAGATGGCTGAGCGAGACATGGAGGCACAGGCACATGGAGAAGCATGGGCAGAAACATACAGGTGGTGGCAGCTGCTGCTGCAGACACACTTGAGCAAGCAGGAAGCACACAGCATGGTATGGAGGCAGGGTGGGCACTGGAAGGCAAGGCAACATGCCAGGCAACAGTCACGGAGCACACAGCACAGTATGGAGACATGGTGGGCACTGGCAGGCAAGGCAACATGCCAGGTGACAGTCACAGAGCACACAGCACAGTATGGAGGCAGGGTGGGCACTGGCAGGCAAGGCAAGAAACCAGGCAGTGGCATGCGCAGGGAGTGGCAGGGATGCAGCACTCTGACAACAGCTGGCTACACCTGCAGCAGCAGGTTGTAGGCAAGCTCCCTCAGGTACTCGGCTGTGCTGGGATGATGGTACTCCTGGACTATGCCCTCAATCTGCCATGTGAGGTTCTTGTAGCACTTCCGCTTGTAGGCTGTGGCTGCCCCAGAGACAAGCTGCTCCATGCGGAGCTCACTGAGGCACTGCTCCTCCTGGAGGCAGTCGATGAAGTGCCAAATACTCAGATGTGCACCACCGAGGTGAGTGTTAAAGCTCTGGTGCCAGCCCTCGACCGCGTTGTTTGTATGTGTCAGCCCTGCGCATGTGGCATCATAAACATTCCAAGCCTTCAGTGGGAACAACAGTCACCACCTAGCCATCTGCCCTATGGCCCTGCCAAGCAAGGTGTCCTCCATGTAGTCAAGGACTGGCTGCAGGAGTGCGTCATTCCCCCTATAGAATGTTGTGTAACATAGGGTCGCATAGGCATTGGCAATGTCCCCCACAATCATGAATGCGAGGGCAAGCAACATCCGGATCTGCAGGGTGAACTACTCATCAGTGGAGTAGTGCCACAGCACCTCAGGGCAATGCCGGATGCAGTGTTACAAGGCCTGGCAGGAGTGGAAGAAGCATCCTCTCATTGCTGCAGATGGGAACACACCAGAGAATGCACGCCATGCCACTTGTTCGAAGTCCATCAGCACCATCTTTGGTGTGCAGTCCCACACCAGTCGATGCACCTCACCAAATACCCATGCGTACACCTACTCCTGGTAACTGCACATGAGTATGTACACCACGGGCACTGTGATGCCTGCGCACAGGCCATGGGTCATATATAGTTGCCAAAAGATGGGTGGTGATGCATGGAAGGTGTCGTTGATGAATCAGTCCTCACTGTCACAGAGAAAGTGCAGGGACTGCTGGGTCATAAAGACAAGCACCCTGACTGCTGATGGCCCACTATCTTGCTGGATGAAGGGCTCCCCTACAAGAGTGATATCTAGCTTCTGAACCATGGCTGGGGTAGTAGTACAGCCCTTCTCAGCCTGCCTCACCCACTGCACTGTCCACTTCAGGAGTCACAGTGCAGGCAACCTGCCTGCCAAGACATCTGACATGCCAGTGGTGCATTGTACAATCACCTGTCCCATGCTCTCCATGATGGATCATGCCCTATCATGGACGTCCACCACGACCGTCTACACTCCAATGTCGCCAGCATTGGGGACATAGTTGTGTGTATGTCCCTGGTACACAATGTTGTCTGCTTTAGTATGCAGGCATACAGAGCACTGGTACTTGTGGTCCTAGCAACAGCGCCAGTAAACTTTCCCATGTACATCTTTGTCCCGCCTGTAGAGGTATGCCACATGGGATAATAGTGGTCTCCCCTTCTGGCTCTTGAGGAAGGTAACAGCTTCCATCCTCATTCTCCATCTCACTGAGACAGCTTTCACTGCCAGAGGGGAGCCTTTATACAACCTGTCTAGCTATGTGTCTGTGACCGACAGGCAGGGGCATGTCAAGGACGTGCACACCCACCATGTCCCTGCAGCAGGAAAAGGAAGTTTTTCATTGTTGTTGCTGTTTGCCAAAATGTAGGCAGAACAGCATGGCGGCTGGTGCAGCAGACAGCAGACTGGAGCCACAATTCGCTGGTGGCAGTAGTCAGTAATAGCGGTGACAGCTGAGGCATGGTCATTGGTACAGGTACCATTTTCAATTACTGGAGGCATCTGTGGTGTTGTAATGCTCCCTATTCCCTGACCTGCAGTGGGTTTTGAACTGCCGCCTACAGCGGCACATCACATCTACCTGTCTGCCCACATACGCTTAACCTAACATGTTATGGGAGAATGCTTGGTGCATCCTCTCCCACAGCACTCCTAGGTGGTCCAGAGTGTGGCATTCCTTGTTGTTGGGGAGGAGCAGACGAGATGCCTACAGCCACAATGTCTGTTGTCTGCACCGCTGCTGCCAGGAATGGGGATTGGCCAGTGCATGACCCATGCCTGTGTGCTGTTGCCTGCTGGGGGGGGGCTACGACCATTTGTCTGGGCCATGGCCCTGCGTGTCCACTGTGGGTGGTGCTGGGGAGGGGTGATGGTGCTCCTCCATGTCCGGCACAGAGCAGCCATTCCTCCTGGTGTTTTTTCGGGCCTGTACGGTAAGTGCTGTGCAGCTATTCCACAGTTATGGCCAGGTGGGGGGAGGCAGCCAGCAGTGCCATCTTGTTCTGCTCTCGGGGGTGGTGTGTTACTCAGTGGCTGGGGGGCATGTGGTGTGTGACAGGCAGTGTCATGTTGCCTGGCTGTCTGTGCATGTGGTTGGTGTGCCACACAGTACATGACCAGTTGCTGTTGGGGTGTTTGGGGGGGGGTGTCGTTGCTGTGGTGTGTAGCCAGCAGCATGTCTGTGTCCGGCCAGTGGTGTGGGTAGGGGGTGGGTGCCTCTGTGTCTGTTGTGGGAGTGGGTGTGCATTGGTTAGCATGGCAATGTTGGGGAATACATCCAGTGGCTGCTGTGCTTCTGTTTCTGCAGCCGGTGGTGACATGGTGTTTGTCCATCTGTGTGGGTGGGGCAGTGGGTACCACACTAGCTGTTTTGTGGGGGGTGGCAGTGTGTGTGTTGGTGGGCCTGTGGGGGGAGTGGATACTGCCAGCGTCTGTTGGTGGTCCTGTGGGGGATACTGCCTGCATCTGCTGTGGTACTGTTGGTGGGCTGAGGGGGTGGCTGCTGCCAGGCGCTGCTGTGACAGACTTGTTTTCGGGCATGCGTGTGCATGCCAGGAGTGTTCTATTTCAGCATGTTTGCCCTTTAGTGCAGTTGCCCTCATGAGCGTTCGCCATAATGCACAATCGACCTACTGCCTGTTGTCCTGCTGACATTCGCCTTAAAGGGCATTCACCTTAAAGGGCATTTTCCCTTCTGTTACAGCCGTCCTTTTGACGCATGTCACCCTAAAGCTTGTGCGACATGCTGTACCAGTAGCCAATATGTGCCAGTACACATTATGCCATTTGGTACAGTGTACATGCTCTTTTATCAGTAGCCCACTCGCAAGGGCTAGTGTCACCGGATACTGAATGCAAAGTATTGTTTGCATTTATCCAAAACCGGTTTAGAAAGTTGATTATGATGTGAAGCATATACAGGTATAATTGTTTTGTTTCACTCCTTGATCACAGTATTACTTATTTTTCAGATGCAGGCTTGCTACTCTACATTTCAAGAAGAAAAACAGATGTTCAAATTGTGTTTCCCTAAAGCATAAAAGGGCCAGAAAGCAAATGTTAAACCAATCAAAAAATACTGCGTTCAGTAAGTAGATTCTGGAAGTGTTTTGCTGAACATAATGTGATGGAAATACTGGGTAAGTAATATTTGCACCCATGTAGCATGGAAATATAGCTTCCACTGGCTATGAAGGCAAGAAGGGAGAAGAGATGGAGGGGCCTGAATAGCATGGCCTAAATGAACTTTGGTAGGCTTTGGGGTGACAGATCTTATGGACACAGTAAACCATGTAATAGTCACTGAAAGGATCCAGGAGGGTGTCAGCAGACTGGATACAGTGGGGGTGTGAGGTCAGGACCCAGCTCATGATGATGTTATTAGTGGAGTTGAGGTTGACACAAGTGGGCTCAGTGGTAAGCTACATGAGGTTTAGGGATTCCGTTGGGCCGGTAGTATTCTTACCCAAAGGGGAGAGTCAATTTACATTTAGATACCCAACAATCAGGAGCTCATCAGAAGCAGAGATAAAGGAGGGGGAAGGGAGGATATTAGGAAGGGCAGCATGCTTTACTTTAGGGACAAGTAGAGGCTGCCAGAACTGAGAAACATATGAAGGGAAACTGGAAAGGAGAGAATACTCAGGAGAAACTCCTAGGTGGAGTGGATGGTAGCCTGAGATATAAGTCAGAGTTGAGGCTGAAACAGGTATATACCAATCAGAATGCCACCACCACTAGACCCATGGCCCTACCTGCGGACAGCATAAACAGAGATCCCAACTTCTGCATCACCGATCTGGGAAGACAGCCAGGACTGGGTAGTGACCAGGATATTAGGTAGGTAACACCGTAACCTAGGCTGTTGCCAAGGAACTTATTCTGATGTCACAAACAGGGAATTGTGACTTCAAGGTAGAAAAAAGCAACAGGAACAGATAAAGTCAAAATGGCCAGAGAGCCTTTTTTCACGTAAAATGTTTTCAGTAATAAAAAAATGTAATCCAGAATTTCAAATTTTGAAAGAATTTTGTGTAACCAACTGAAAATGTTTTTTTTCTGGAAATCAGAAAATCGCTTTACAATTCTTGAGAGAAAGATTTGAGCCCAGGGCCTTTGCTACATGTGAGCTCTTTAAATATTTAGCCACTAATTATGCAAGCCTATTTTTTTCTTTAAATGACAGCACAACCCCTTCGTGCTGTCCCCTTCAACGGAGATAATTTGCAGACTCGTCTGGCTGTTTTTACTATGAGTGCATGCTGCCTTCAATTAAGTGGATGGCCAGCCTAGGTGGTGAGAGGAAGGTCTGTGCTGTTTGCTGTCCCTCTCCTGATATCCTTTTCTTGGGGTAGCATGGGGTGGTGGCTGGATGGGTGGATGCTGCAGTGGTTGGGGGTGAAGGGGGTGTCTAATTTGACCATAGACAGTGGGTGGAAGGAGGTTGGTAATGCATCGTCAAATGTGTGTAAAACATCTAGTACTTTGATGTACGCTGATGACACTGTACCACACCCATGCCACTTCAGTTTGAAGTCCTTCAGTCAGTATTGCAAGAAAATTATATTTGGTTACGGTATTAGACAGAAAAAGCTTCTTCTAAATGAGGGAAAAAAAACCAAAATGATGTTTGGATCTTTGTATCAACTTTGAAAGCAATCTGATTTATAGTCTATTATTGGGAAATCAGGGGTTCCTTTTGAAACGTTTATTAGTTTTCAACATCTAGGCTCCTGCCCTTACTATGAAAAGCCATGTAAATCATATTTTAAAAAAAAAAGGGAACCAGAGCATTGTTTTCATTTACTGATCCAGAAACTCTTGAACTGCTGAAGCTTGAAATGTAATTTTAGACAGAGGAGAATGAGGTCTGACACTGGAATAGATCATTTCTCCCCCCTCATACACACGTGTGCACCCCTCCAAATGTCACACACACACACACAGCACCACCCATTCTCATACCCACTGACAGTCCTGCAGGGAGGAGGAGGTAGCTGGCTTTGAATACAAACTGCAATAGCTTGGCCAGGCCAACTGCAGCATTTTCCACTGCCAAGCCCTCTCAGTAGGAGCCGGTAATGGGAGTAGTAGAATAAGTGCTAAAGGCTGTGTGTGTGTGTGTGTGTGTGTGTGTGTGTGTGTGTGTGTGTCTGCTTCTATATTTCTTTTTTTTTTTTTTTAATTACCAGGAAAGACATACTAAGTTGGTAACAGCTCATTTTAGAAGTATTCCGGGGAGGGGGAAGGGGAATACAGTGCAATTCAAACATGTTAGGTACAATAAGATAAATAGCAAGTTGCAGTTGCTATGCAAAAAAAATGCAAACTGAAATACAGAATAAATGTACAGATTATTATATCCAGTGAAACAGAGTCACAGATTCAGCACTGGCACAAAGTGCAAAGCTCAGTAGCTAAGCTACTGATATTGGTGGTCAATAAACATGGGGAGCAGTGACACCAGGGGTGTATTTTGCAGGGTCAAGGGCAATTACAAGAGAGAGTTGTGAAGTCTGGAATGAGGGAATTAAGGGAGTAGAGCAGGGGTTCTCAAATGGTGAGGCCAACCTCCCTTGGGAGGCCCCACCCTGTTCCAGGGGAGGCTCAAGCAAGTCTTGAAAAAGTATTATATTTCAATTTTGAACTTTATAGATTTTGTGTGAAGGGATAAGGCAAACTGAAAGAGGATAATAGTAGGTGAATTTATGTATTTAGTCACAAGTCTGTGACCAGGGAAGGTACTGTACGCTGAGCAATGGCTTATTTCAGGTATACCTTGGGAAGGGTAGTGAGAGAATACAATTCAAAATGTAACTGCAAAACACTCAAGAAAATACAAAATGAATAAAAGTAGAAACAAATTAAGAACAATAAACTAACAATGCGAGGAACAATTGATCAATTTGACTGGCAGCAGAACTGTCTAAATACAAGAGTTAACCATACAGGTACTAGGAATAAGAGCAGGAGGGAGCAAAATGATCCCTGAGAATTTGCTTAAGAGCAGGGTGAGAGGGGGAGAGGCAGAGGTTGGCAGGAAGGTTATTCCAGTTAGAGGAGAAACAGAAAAAGCAGTCTGACCCATGAAGGTATGGAAGTAAGGGGTAACAATGGTTCGAGAGTCAAAATATTGGAGCAAGTAGGTTGTCCTGTTGGGGGGGTTACAATAAGCTTAATAAAATGAGAGCCAGCTATGCAAAGTTTCAATTTATTCCTGATGTACTTTGAAAAGTAGGCTATTTTTCTATGGGGAGGCACAAAAATATTTCAGTATTTTGGGGAAGGCTCAAGATCTTTTCCATGGCTTAGGGGAGGCTCACTATGACAAAGTTTGAGAACTGCTGGAGTAGAGGGATGAGACAGAGCAGGTAGCAGGGGGAAGAGCGGACCAGAGTTTAGGGAAGCAGAAGGAGAAAGCAACTTGACCTGCAGTGAAGTTCATGGGAGGGAGGGAGAGTGAGCAAGGGTCTGTGTTATGAAGGGAGTGCATAGGACAGAGGAGTACATAGGTCAGGGGGAAATGAGAAGAGGAAGTTAATGTAGGGGGAGGGAGCCAAGTCAGAATTTGGAGACAAAGGAAGAAGAGTGGGAGTGTCACCTGGCTTCCAGGGAGGGGAAGGGAGGGAGAAGGAAGACTGGAGGGGACAATGGTGGGTATGAGTGGGGCAGTCTAGGGCAAAATGGCAGAGTGAAAGAGGGGGTCCAGTCTGGCCAATGTGGACTTCGGAACTGCACTGTACACAATATCACCATAATTGAAGATCGGAAAGATCATCTTCCAGAGTACTTCCCTGTGAGCAGAAAGTGGGATGCATGTCTCATTCCTTTACAGATCCCCAAGATTAGGGTGGAGTTTCTGATGGATGGCGTCCATGTACAAAGAAAAATCAAGATCATGTCCACTCATACCCCAAGGTATCTGAGAGACAACACATCTTTAATCACCACACCATCAAGGGTATGCAAGTAGGGGGATGGGCGAGAGTCTGGCCAACTTATGACTGGTACCAAAGGTCATAGAGTCTGTTCTCTTGGCACTGAAGAACAATCAATTTTCCTGGAACGAATGTTGGATGTTGGAGAAATCCAGCTGAAGCCAGGTTAGAGGTGGAGGCACCAGAGGAGAAGAGCACTGTGTTGTCTACATATATGGGGATGGCTGCAGAGGTACATGCATATGGGAGAGCATTTAGGAAAATGGAGACAAGGATCAGCCACAGAATAGAGACTTAGGGAATGCCTGAGAAGATAGAGAGAGGGGTGAGATGTGATACAACCTTATGGTGGGAAGGATATGGTCAAATCAAGTTTATCCTAGCCATTGTTGTGCACACTCCAAAGCCAATTTGCACTAGATGTTGTCCACAAGCCTTGCCCTCTGTGCTCTGCTGGTATGGAGCAGCGGGGGCAGGGGACTGCAGTAGGGGGCAGAGCTGGTCCAGACAATGGACCCCTAATTGGATGCATGTGCCAGGCTCTCAGTGGATCCTTTCCTGTGCAGGGCACAGGGGATGATGGGATATGGCAGTCTTCCAAAGACTGCCGAGTCTATGTTGGAATGCTGACAAGTTAAAGTGTAGTAAACATTGTTGTATAGTGCTTGTACTGCCCCATGCCAACTAGGGAGGTTCCTAGGGCTGGGAGCTGGTATAGGGGGCTGCTCAGGCCCCAGGAACAGAGATGCTGCTAGGCTTAGGGGAGTGTATGGCTGCTAATGCAGAATTTAGGGCTGCATAGCCTCTACCCCCCCTTGCCTGTCCTTCCGCACCATGAATCTTATGCTGTGGATGCAGCACAAACCCACATCCCATATCTGGCCCACCCCATCCTGCCCGTTGATGTTCTGAGGTGCGAGGCTTGGGATCAGTTGTGCAGAGCCCAGCTGGCAGGGCTGTTGATATGCAGAGATTCTGTCATCTGCAGAGCGGGACCTGTGCACACCACAAGCCCTCGTAGAAAGGAGGGGCACTACCAAAGGGGGGGGTGAGGTCAGGCTCAGGTGGAGGAGGTGACAGATGGGAGAATCACAAATGGCAGGGTACTAGAGGACCTGAAGGCACTGAGGGTGGACAAGGCACCAGAGTCAGATGTTATTCACCCCAGGGTACTGAGAGAGCTGGCAGAAATCCTGGCAGAGCCCTTGGCAGATCTGTTCAATACTTCCCTGGTCTCAGGAAGTGTACCTCAGGACTGGAGGATGGCTCACATGGTACCCCTCCATAAGTGCAGTCCCAAAGATGAACCAGGAAACTACAGGCTGATAAGCCTCACATCCATTGTGGGAAAACTGATGGAGACAATTCTGAAGGAGAGGCTGGTGTCCCTTCTGGAGACCAATGGGCTGCAGGATGTTAGGCAGCATGGGTTTGTCATGGGCAGATCCTGTCAGACCAACCTGGTGGATTACTGACTGGGTAACTCGACAGTTGGACAAGGGCCATGCAGTGGATGTCACATTTCTGGACTTCAGTAGGACATTTGACTTGGTACCACATGGGAGGCTGGGTAGTAAGCTGGCAGGTACAGGTGCAGGGGAGAAAATGGTGGGATGGGTAGTAAACTGGTTACAGGTAAGGCAACAGAAGGTGGTGGTGGAAGGACAGCTCTCATTTCCGGGAGCAGTGACAAGCGGAGTACCGCAGGGCTGTTGTTTGGATTGTTCACATCAGACATCTCAATGGGCATCAAGAGCAAGATCAGTTTGTTTGCAGATGACATCAAGATGGGAGCAGTAGTGGATGACCTAGGAGGGTGGCATGGGTTGCAGGATGATCTGTCAAAATTGGAGACCTGATCAGACACTTGGCAGTTGGGGTTCAATACCAAAAAGTGCAAGGTACTACATTTCGGGGCAAAAAACCCAAAAAGGAGCTACCAGCTGGGGGGCGGGGGGGTTCAGCTAGCCATGACAGAGGAGGAGGAGGAGGAGAAGGATCTGGGAGTGATTATAATGGGCTCAATGAACAACTCAGCACAATGCAGAAAGGCAGCGGCAAAGACCAACAAAATGCTGGGATGTATTGCCAGGGGTATATCTTCAAGGAGAGAGGAGATGATCCTGCCATTGTATAGGTCACTGGTTAGGCCACACCTGGAGTACTGCATGCAGTACTGACACACATACCTGAAGAGGGACATTAAGTTACTGGAGGGGGTGCAGCGCAGGGCAACAAAGATGACCCAGGGACTAGGGGACATACCCTAGGTGAACAGGCTGAGGGAGTTGAACGTGTACTCACTGGAGGAGAGGAGAGACATGGGATATGATTGAAACCTTCAAGTACATGAAGGGAATAAACAAGACAGACATGGAGGGACGATTCAAGTTAAGAGGGGGTAGGGACACTCATGGTCATGATCTCAGATTGGAGGGGGGAAGGTTCAGAAGAGAAATGCGAAGACACTTTTACAGAGAGATGTGTCTGGGTGGAACGCGTTGCCTGTGGAAATGGTATCTTGTATGTAACCCCCTTGTTACCCGGGGTTACTAGAATCCCAGTAAGACCTAGTGGTAGGAAGGGAAGGCAGCTTGTGAAACTCCAGTTAATTGGGTTTCACACTGTCTCACTCTGTTCTCAGTCTCAGCTGAGACTGAGGGATGACATCACCATAGAACTGTCACAGCCGCATGAGCCACAATGGAATCTGCAGAAGGGAGTTGGAGTAGAATGTTAGGAGGTTTGAACAGTAGTCTGTGGTCAGTTGGAGTTTGGAGCTTGCTGAGAGAGGAGCACAGCAGCTCTGTGTTAGGCTTTTGGAGCCTCAGCCCTGACATAGAGCTACATTTAGGAAAAAGGGGTGTGTTTCCACCTAAAGAGAGACACATAAGCTAGTTTTAAAGTGGTGGAGACCAATAAATCGGGTCTCAGTGCCCCATCCCTCAGAGGATGGGTCAGAAAAGATTTTCCTGCATATTCCAGGGGCAAACCCCTGGCTTCTGTTAGTGGAGAAGCTGCCTTAATTGGTCCAAGAGTTTTGGGAAACAAGAAGATTTCATGAATTGCCTGTGGGGCACCTGCAACCGGAGGGTGAGTTTCTGCTCTTTCTAAAGGGCCCATGTTTTCACCCTGGGACTTGTGTGATAGTGGGGATTGGACTACTGAAGTAGTGGGAGGCCTAGAGTAATAGGCTTAGCCAAAACTAAAAGTATGTTCAAGTCCAGCACATGGTGGAAGTCAAGACATGTAGAAGAGATGTGATATATGTCTACCCAGTAATCTAGATTGCCAAGCTTTCAGAAAAGAGTTGTTTAGTTTCCAGAGAAATGGCCAGGTATAGATTGTGGGATCTGGAGGTGGGAGACCCCCCATCTTTAGTGACCAGGTCCACCTCTACGGATTTACTCTGTGGATTTCTACTTTGCCTCATGCACTTGGCCAGTGATGAGGGAAGTACCCAGACGTGGGATTGGAAGGAAAATTCCCTGTAGGAGTTGAAGGCTCTAAGGTGGTTTGGGGAGCCACCAACAGGAAAACTGGTTCATTTCCCAAAATGGATCATGAATCAAGTGGCAGTGAGCCGGGCCAGTGGAAAACCAAGTAGTGTACAAGTCGGCCTGTGCGAAGAAGCTGCGTGCAAGTCCGGGCTGTGCCTTATGGGTTCAGAGCCTGGGGCTGAAAATGTGAAGAAGTGTTATGTTGTCTCTAATCTGCATTACCAGGAATGTAGCCCGTGGGGGTCTGTCTATGCTTTGTTTGTTCAGTTTGGATGTGAATAAAGCCACACTGTAGAAATCCCAATCCTGGTTCTGGACATTACAGTTATTGCTTCCTGTGTTCGGATTTACTTGGGTGCCCCTGTGCAGAGAAAGCAAACCTAGGCCCCCTGTTGAGGTGACCTTATCCTCCTGAACCCAGTCCCCACCAGGTACTGCTGTCAGCTTCAACAGCATGCCACCTGTCATTTTGCAAAAAGGAAGGGGTCAGGGGTTACATGTAGAACAGTGGACTGCTTCAAAAGGGGATGGGATAGGGTTAGAGAGAGGGTCAGGTGAGGGGAGGAAGGGGCAGCTGCTGTATAAGGGTTGCTAGCTGTACACTCAAGCAGACTCGATAGGCAATAAGGCCTTTATCTGTCGGCAAATTTGTATGTTCGTATGTTTGTAACACCCTCTGTGCAGGTGCGTGAGGGAGTGCTGGCCATTTGTGGATCAGATCCTTAAACATTAAGCTAATGCCAACCCAAAGAAGCCATCTATCTTGGTTTTTCTAATCTAGTTTTCAATACAGTGTGGTATTGATTTCTGTCTTCAGGGTGCATAAGGATGGAAGGACAAAGAGGCACACTAGTATGAACCTGGAAATTAATTTTGACTCAGTGTGCCTTTCCTGAACAAAAAATCTAACTAAACAAGTGAATAAAAGCAATGGATTTAGGAAAGAAAGATTCAAGAGAAATATATAAAATAGCTACTTCTCAGAGAGTGTGGTGGACACTTTGAACACACTTCCAGAGCAGATAGAAGCAGCTGAAACTGTTAAAACCTTCTAATTCACACAGTAAATTCTTTGAAGGAAAAAGGGTAACAGTCAGTGTTGCTCAGATAGTATCCTAGAAATTAGGATTCCAACAAATACCTCCCATTTGGCCAGATAGTTGCTGTGGTAGGATAGTAGTACTATCTGACCATGGATCCTACCCTCTATGATCCAGCCCGGATCTTAACTATCTGACCTAGGATCCCTGGGTCTGACCCAGAATCCATCACTTTCTGACCCTGGATCCTAACTATCTGACCTATAATCCCTGGATCCTAACTAGGATCCATCTCTATCTGACCCTGGATCCTAACTATCTGACCTATAATTCCTGGATCCTAACTAGGATCCATCACTATCTGACCCAGGATCCATCACTCTCTTACCCAGGATCCTAACTATCTAACCTAGGATCCCTGGATCCTAACTGTGATACCTGGATCCTATCTAGGATCCATCACTATCTGACCCCAGATCCTAACTATCTAACCTAGGATCCCTGGATCCTAACTATGATACCTGGATCCTATCTAGGATCCATCACTATCTGACCCTGGATCCTAACTATCTAACCTAGGATTCCTGGATCCTATCTAGGATCCACCACTATCTGACCCCGGATCCTAACTATCTAACCTAGGATCCCTGGATCCTAACTAGGATACCTGGCTCTTATCTAGGATCCATCACTATCTGACCCTGGATCCTACATCTGTCTTTGGTAGGATTGGTAGGATTTCTAGTAGGATCCAAGGTAGGATACCAGCACTGTCTGACAGATAGTGGTAGGATCCACAAAAGCACTATCTGAGCAACACTAGTAACAGTATTTCCTTGAACTGGTGAGAGGGAGGAACTTCAAGGCTCTATTATCTTCATTTCTTCCTACAGCAATATGTATACTGTATGTACCTGTATGCATGTGAGCACAGTCAATTCTGCTTTATGTACATGCTCAGGACCACAAGAAATTGTGCATACAAGCAGAACTGCATACAACCGAAAATGCAGGTTGGCTGCTATGGCAAGAAATAGCACTTGTGACTTAATAGAGACTGAACAGTGATCAATTTCAAAGCACTTTATTGTTTTCAAAATGTTTTCTAAAAGCTGGTAAAGCTGAAACAAGAAAATATAACTCTCGGAGGTAATATTGCACATTGTCACACAGAAAATTTGTGATACAGTATCTGTTTGATAGAAACATAATTTTTTTTATCTGGTTTTCCTTCTGTCCTAGCCCTATAGCCCATCACTCCTTTAGGCTGTACATGCCCCTGATGCCTGCCAGTCTCACCCCACCGTCAGCTTGTGCCACCTGGCTCCCACATTACCTGTGTCCAGAGAGTTCTGGCTTATTCCTGCCGGAGGCCCCCCTCCCTCTAGGAGGAGGGCAGGGGGGAGAGGAGTAACAGATTCTGATCCCTCCAGAACTACAGATGCAAGGGAATGGAAGTGGTGCACGTTGGGGACTGTGGCATGGTGGGATGGGCAGCCATCATCCAGTTGGATGGGTTGGACATTTTTCCATTTTTTCTGACCCACCTACCTTCCACTAACATGCGCAGCTACAGCGGCATCCTGGGATGGGGATATCTAACAGCATGTGGTCACCAAAGCCACCAAGGACGTTGCCCCAAGCCCCACCAGGAGCTGCTGTAGCAGTGATGTGGTGCAACCCACCCCCCTGGGAGGGAATCATCCAAAGGGTACTCTGAACTTCCTCCCTGCTGACCTGCACTCCTGACATCCAGGCTCGGGGTGCAAACTTGGATCACCAGCATGCTAGAGCGATGCACCATCACTCAGCACCATGGAGCTGGCTGAAGCAGAATTTGATTGCAGATAAGGATAGCGTGGCCCATCCAGTCTGCTCGTTTCTCCCTAACTACACTATCACTGCAGACCATGCCCAATCTACAGCTCTTTCTCCCTCCCCCTTCCTTTCCATTATGCTTCCCTCGTGCTTATCCCATGCATTCTTGAACCGCACCGCTGTTTCACCCCACCACCTCTGCTGGAAGGCTTTTCCAGGAATCCACCACTCTTTCTGTGAAGAAGTACTTCCTCACATCTCTCCTGAATTTACCCCCCTCCAGCTTCATAGCATGTCCCCTTGTTCTTGAGCACATTTTCTTCTGAAAAATACTCCCCTCCTGTATTTTATTTACCCCATGAGATATTTAAAGGTCTCTGTCATATCCCACCTCTCCCTCCTCTGTTCCAGGGTGTACATATCGAGGTCCTTTAGTCTCTCCTCATAAGGCTTTTGATGCAGACCCTGCAGCATTTTAGTTGCCCTCCTCTGGACCCCCACCACTCTTCTTATGTCCTTCCAGAGATGTGGGGGTTGATTTTCAAATAGGTGAGAATGCCACAAGCCCCAGGCACGCTGAAGATATGGCATTCTCTTGCTGGCAATTGGGATTTTCTGTCCTGTGCACCAATTGCCATCAGTCAGACCAACGTTTTGTGGTCTAGCTTGTGGCAATCCCAGGTTTTTTTTATACAGAGCTTGTATCAAATGTTTGGTGCAAGCTGCCGTAAATCATGCAAACTGTTGCAACTGCGCTCAAGATTGTAAAATCAGGTGCAGTTGCAGCAAAAGGGTTCGGCACATCACCAGAACCTAAGTGTTGTGGTGCAGGGCTCGGCACAAGCCCTGCACTATGCTTTGAAAACCCAGCCTGTGGTATCCAGAACAGGACACTACTCTAGGTGGGGTATTACCAGGGATCTATAGAGAGGCAACATCACTTGCCTCTTTCTGCTGGTGATACCCCTCCCTATGCACCCCAGCATTCCACTCACCCTCCCTACTGCCTTGTCACACTACCTGGCCACCTTTAAGTCATCTGATATGATTACGCCCAGGTCTTTTTCCTGCTTGGTGGTCATCAATATCACTCCTCTCATTTTGTACTCCACCCAGGGTTTATGTGACCTAAGTGCATTATTTTGCACTTTTTCGCACTGAAACCCAACTGCCATACTTTGAGTACTCCTCTAGTTTTCTCAGCTCTCTGCTCATCCTTTCCACCCCCCTTCTTAGAGTGTCCACCCTATTGCAGATTTTGGTGTCATCCAAAAAGAGGCAGACTTTCCCTTCCTGTTACTCTACAATGTCCATTATAAAGACATTAAAGAGGACTGATCCCAGCACTGGAACATATACCATACTTCCCAGTTTGATGGTATGGTGCCAGGCTCCATGTCCTTTTCTTCCTCACAGATCCCAAGCAGTGAAACATAACAGATTTCTTCTTCTGCTGCTTTCTGGTTGCATACCGAGAGGAGGGGTGGCACTGGACCAGTCAGCATACCAAGAGCAGGAGGGCATCAGACCAGTCAGCATACCGAGGTGGGGGCATTGGCCCAGTCAGCATACCGAGGTGGGGGCATTGGCCCAGTCAGCATACCAAGGTGAGGGCATTGGCCCAGTCAGCCTGAATAGCATCAAAAATGTTTAATAGATCTGTTAATAGACCTTGCAGGTCACTGAATGGCTCTCCTCCCCAAGCATTATCTGCTGATCGCCAGCTTTTCGGCTCATTATCAGATCATTTCAGCTGCCCGCATGATTAGTACCAGAGTAGACTAGGCAGCAAAAACCAATGTTACTATAAGACTGCCTGCTAAAACGTGACATACAACTGAAAATCCACTTGCATACAACCAGATCAAATAACACTGGGGAGATAGGGAATGAACTGGGACCTGGAGAAAATGTAAATATAAATATAAATGGAAATGGCATACACCTGAATGGCATACGAGTGCAAATTTGGTGACATCCAGCAGACCAGACCTGGGTTTGAATCCCACAGCTTCCACTTGCATACTGTGTGACCCTGAGCAAGTCACTTAACCTCCTTGTGCTCCCAGGTCGCTCCTGTAAAAAAGCTTTCAGCTTAGTGTGCTATACCTGGTTAAACAACTAAATAAAAAAAAAATACGAGTGAAACTGACTGTACTGCATGTATGTAGGCATGTATGTATGCCAGCATGTATTTATACATCGATATGCAAGCAATACCGTATATATACTGTATATAATTGCAGTTGTAAATGATGCAGTAAGTCACACCATGTCCACTTTGTCAGCTGTAAATTACAGTGCTCTGCATGAATGCCAGGCGGTCAATGAGGTCAGTATCTGCTTCTTTATGCTGAAGAAGCTTATTATACGGGGTGGAGAAACATCAAGATAAATACATGAAGATGTCCGTGCAGATCTCAGGGGGAACCTTCCTTTAATGTCATCAAGCACTTAAAAAAATCTCACCTGGTTTTGGAATGGCCTGGTAATGAGGCCAGTGAAAATCTGAGCATGCAGGATCTGTAGCTGTCTAATCGTTCCTCTTGAGCAAACAGAAAAGAGACTCCTTTGTGTACTGGTCTCCTTCTGCCTATTTCCTTTGAAATTCGCATACAGCTAGGCAAGCAAGACTGAGATGTGCTACTGAGTTTTAAAATGTGATGTGCAAACCAAGATCACTTGCTGCTGTGCAACACCTACGGATTTCTGCAGCTTTCAATAAAGGTTTCTTTATTGTGATTACAGCATACACAAACGCTCAGTTCCCAGGGACAGTGTGGAGCGCAGTGGGGCTGTGTTTACCAAGGCTTTTGTAGCAATCTGTTTTCAGTAGCAATAAAATCGTTATTGCAGTTGCAGAACTGTTTCCCTCTGAGTGCAGAAGTCACTCTGGATCTCCCATGGACCTGTCCTTCCAACTTAGAAGACAAGAGACTCCATTAGATTGCTACCTTATCACCCTTCTGCTTCATTAGAGATGCGAACACCAACACCCTGTGATGCTCAAGGGTATCACCAGAGAGAAAAAACAGCCTACTGAAACTGAAAGTCTTGTTCCTGAGGTTGTGGCAGGGTAATGACCTGCAAACCCCCCAACCCCCAATTGAACTTTCCTGCTGCTTGCAAAACTGTATGGCAGATGGTAAGTACTCCAGACTGGGATAGTAAAGAAAGGTGTGACACAGCAAACAAAGAGTATTTATTTATTTAAAAGTTTTACCAGGAAGGCATACTGAGTGGAATAACGCTCGATTCCAGATGCGTCCTGGGGGAAGGGGGTAGTGGAGAAGTATACAATAGAGATTTATACAGAACACATACAGGTACAGTAGCTAAGCACAGCCATCAGAGGAATTTACTACGTATTAAACAGCTGAGGGTAGAGGACAGTGAACGCTTGGAATGGAGCCAGTGTGCAGCTTAACAGGTGGTCAGGAATTAGTAGAAATGCGAGACGTATAGCCCTCAGTGGTGCTAGGTGCAAGTGCAGGAGGTGGAGAAATGCTTCTTGAGGAGAGAGTGGAGGTGCTGGGTATCAGTGGTGTGTTGAATGTCCGTTGGCAAGGAGTTCCATAGTTTAGGCATGCAGTATTTGAAAGCAGCCTGGCCAGAAGAGGTGGACATATGTGGGACATAGAGGAGCCGGAAGTCGGTGTTCCTGAGTGAGTACGCAGGTGGAGGTTGAGTTGTCAGGGCTGCTGCAAGGTAAGGGGGAAAGGACTGATCCCAGAATTTTGCTGTTGTCCTAGCACAGTGGACCTGTCTCTGGTCATGAAGCGATGGGAGGTCCAATGACCTGTAGAGGACGCAGTGATTGGTTGTGGGGGGGAGGGGCAGTCCAGGGCGAACCGGCAGAAGGAGTGGAAAAGAGGATCCAGTCTGGCTAGGGAGGACTTAGGAGCAGTGCTGTAGACGGCGTCCCCATAATCAATTATTGGGAGTATCATTTTCTGTACAATTGCCTTGCGAGTTGGCAGAGGGATACAGTCCTTGTTACAATATAGGATGCCCAGCTTGGGGTGCAGTTTCTTGTGGATTGCATCTATAGCAGCAGAAAAATCAAGGTGCTGGTCGAGCCAGACCCCAAGGTATCTGAATGAGGTGCAAGCCTCCAATGGAATCCCAACAATGATGTGAAAAGTGGGGATGGTGGGGAGATGGAAGAGACTCTGCCGCATGCCAAAGGTTAGGGAGACTGTTTTCTTGGGATTAAGACAAAGTTGATTTGACCTAAACCAGAGCTGGGCATGACTGAAGTTCTGCTGTAGTCTAGAAGTCACTTCAGAGGAGTTGGGACCTGATGCGTACAGTACTGTGTCGTCTGCATATATGTGAATGGATGTGTGAAGACAGGCTGACGGCAGATCGTTTAGGAAGATGGAAAACAGAATTGGGCCAAGGACCAAGCCTTGGGGGACCCCTGTGGTGAGCTGGAGGGGGACCAAAGTGTGAGAGCCAATTCTTACTGACTGAAACCTACCCACCAGGTAGGAGTGGAACCAGCTGTTGGCTGCTTCTGTGAGTCCAGTGATGGAGAGCTTGGATAGTAGGAGGGCATGTGAGACAGTGTCAAAGGCTTTTGCTAGGTCAACAAAGATGGCTGAAGTGGTGTGCCCATTATCCATACCTGTGAGGATGGCATCAGTGAGTTAAAGAAGGGAGGTGATAGTGGAGTGTGATTTCCTAAATACAGACTGGTAGGGTGAGAAGAAGAAGGAGGAGGAGTCAAGAAAGGAGGAGAGTTGGTAGAGAATGAGGCTCTCCTGGATTTTGGCTAGTATGGGGAGAAGAGAAATGGTGTGGTAGTTGTCCGGGGAGGAGTGATCGCCTCCTTTAGGAAGGCGGATGATTGTGACATGTTTCCAGTCAGATGGGATCGATGCTAGCGAGAAAGAGAGATTAAACAGATCGGCCAGAGGGCTGGCAATGGCAGGTGCAGATAGGTGGAGCATTTTGCTGTCCAGTCTTGATGGGCATTTACCTTTGGTAGGGTTGAGAGACCTCAGTGCTTTTAGTATTTAAGATGGGGTAACCAGGTGAAAGGAAAAGTGTGAGGGTGTTGGTGGGCGGAAGGGGGTAGGCACATGGGGGGGACGGGAGAGGGGACAAGAGGGAGGATGAGTAGCTTGTAAAACAGGTGTTGAAAACTGAGACCACTGCATTTGGTTCCGTGATGATAGTGCCCTTTACCTCCAGAGCTGGAGTAGCAGGCTGAGCAGGAGGGGTGAGGAATGATTTGATCGTCTTCCAAAACTTTGCTGGGTAGTTTATGTTGGAGTGGAAGGAGGCTTTAAAGTAGTTCACTTTGGCTTGTCGCGTGAGCATAGTGCAGGTGTTCCGAAGTGAACGGTAATGTTGGAGTGCCGCGTGGGTGCCTGCTGCCTTGTAAGTTTTCCAGGCCTGGTCCCTGTAATGGAGATGCTCTATGAGATTGGCCGTGATCCAGGGCAAGTGGGATCCCCTAACTTGAGCCCTTCTGAGTGGCATATAGTAGTCTCAGACAGCTAGGAATCTAGACTTGAAGATTTCTAGGGTGGCGTCAATGGTGGCTGCCCTGGGGATGAAGGACCAGTCTATATTTGCCAGGTTATTTAAGAGGGCTGTGAGGTCAAGGGATTTGTAAGACCTAGTGTGCAGAGTACTAGGGGGAGGTGCCTTGGGCCTGAATATTTTCCTCACCACATAAATCATGTGGTGATCACTTAGGGAGTCTGGAAGGAGTCCAGAGTCAAGTATCTAGTGGGGGTGCGTGGTCAGGGCCCAGTCCAAGAGGGAGTGGCTCTGGGATTTGTGGTTCAGGCGTGTGGGTTCAGAGATTTGTTGGGACATGTTTAGTGCAATCACTTAGCTTCGGAGCTTAGCACTGGCACTAGAAAGCCAATTTAGGTTGAAGTCCCCAAGGATATGCAGCTCTCCCACTGACGCAAGGGCCTTTAGGGTGCCCAGGTGGTCTAGGACGATGGTGAGACGGGTATCAGGGGAGCAGTAGGACTCTGCTACAAACACAGGAATTGAATGGGAGAGAGCGACTTTAATTAGCAGGGTGTCTATGGTCACCATAGACTCAGGAAGCCAAACTTGAGGTGAACTGAAGCTGGGAGGAGATGAACATGGCAATGCCCCTGCCCTTATTAATGCCTGGCAGTCATGCCAGATGATGGAGTAACCGGGGATATGAAGTTCTGAGTCTAGGTTGTGTGGTTTCAGCCAGGTCTCGGTGATTATCATAATATCAGGGCGCAGAGATAGTACACATTGTTTTAATCCATCAAGCTTGTTTAGGATGCTGCAGATACTTAAGTGTACTATTTTAAAGCCCCGAGGTAGTTGGAGAGAAGGGGAAGGGTGGAGGCTGCTGGGGACAATAGGGCCAGGGTTTAACTCGATATCACCAGCTAGGAGGAGCAGCAGTGTGATCAAGTGTTTGGTTATGAGCTTGGCCCATTGTGACTTTCGGGGTGCCAATATCTGCTGGGAGGTTTGTGAGGAGCTGCCTGGGGTGGATAAATTTAAGGCCAGCAGCCCAGTGTGAAAGGAGGGTGGGAGGATGGAAACTCCGAGATCCCACTTGTATAGGCAAACTATTGTGGGCTGCCCACTGGTGGAGGTGGTATCGTGTGGAGTTAGAGCAGCCATGAAATCAATTATTGGGGACTAAGCTGTGGATTTGGAGAGGAGGCAGAAGGAAGGGATGCAAGAGGTGCAAACAGGCATAGTATAGTTAAGTATAGGAGCAGCATATTGTTAGCTGTGTTTAGGTAGCTTTGAAGGCTTTAGGCGGCCACTAGTGGTGGTTGCAGATAATCTGCTATTAGAAAAGTGAGTTGATTGGTTTTTGCACTCACGTGATGATCGTTATATAAGTGACAGCTCACCTAGGCTGGTGGGGCAGCTGGCACGGAGCGCCAGCGAGGCAAGCAAATGCAGAGCAGGAATAATGTGCTGGTGTTCTAAGCAGCCCTGTGCCATTGTACCTGATCCATCTGGGTGATCCAGCACGTCGGGGCTTGGGGGAGGGCTGCAGCAGCATTTACCCTCAGGACCACCAGGGAGCTGGGGAGAAGAGAACATAGGGTATGGTTATATATCAGGTAGGAAGGAGGTGGGTCTGCCTGGCAGAATGAGGAACACTCGACCCTAATTCAAATTAAGGCTGGCTTTCATAGCACTAACTGGCCCCAAACTGCGTTACTGCACGCTTGTACAAATTACAGTACACACTACTTATGGGTACAACGGCTACTTGCTGTGCTGGAAAATTAGATTTAACATAAGCAGACACACTGGGGAGGTACACAATTAATTAATACAGCAGAGATGCAGCAATTTAAGTTTAAAAGTAGCCAGGCATGCTGGGGAAGTTTAGACAACTAATTATCACAGCAGAGTTGCTGCAGCTTACTTAATGCCTCAAAAGCGTAGCATACACAGCGTAGAACATTTTATCTAAATAGTAGTTCCAACAGTTAGGCAGTGGTCCCTTATTTAAAGTTTTAGAATTAATGTTTAAAGCAAAATTGGTGCCAAAAACCCCAGTCTTTTGTCCGGTTGCCAGTATCAGTGGCAATTGCAGCTTTTGTTAGGCAGGTTAGGAATTTTAAATCAACTGCTTGCCTGGCCGACAGATACAGCAGGGGGCCCTTTCTAAATTGGCTCCTAAATCTTAGTCCTTTGTCTAAGCAAATGCAGAGCAGGAATAATGTGCTGGCATTCTAAGCAGCCCTGTGCCATCGTACCTGATCCGTCCGGGTGATCCAGCATGTCGGGGCTTGGGGGAGGGCTGCAGCAGCGTTTGCCCTCACGACCACCAGGGAGCTGATCCGTCTGGCTGATCCAGCACGTCGGGGCTTGGGAGAGGGCTGCCATTCAAACACATCTGACAGCCAAAAAAGCAAGCATGTGTAACCCCCCTACAAATGGGGGTTCCCAAAAGACTTCTAGGAGCTTGCTTGAATGCTCCAAGCCTGAATAGTGTTTGGCATTTAAGCCATTTATCAGTGAGTGTTTTAGAGCCTCTGGTACTGTCTTTAAGAGCTGTCTGCTTGCAGACATAATTAGTTCATGGGGACTGTGTGTTTGAGTACCACCGAGCTGCTGCTAATTCACTTCATTTTGGCAGTCACTAGAGTGCAAAGGAACCTATCTGAAAGATGTAACTGTTTGCCAGAAATTATTTAGAGTAATAATGAAATTACAGTTTGTCTAACCTGCTTTCTTTGCAGTCAGAACTGTGTCTGCTAGTTCCCATTCTAGTTTTGAACTGCTGAACTGGACCAATCAGTGTGGGTAAGCTAGCTCTAAAATGGTGCCTTGGACGAATCAGAACTTGGACTCATAATCTGAGCCAGCCACAAGAGGATTGTATGGGCAGTGACTCTGGGAGATGTAGTTTAGACTTCAGTGCCTTTTGGACCAACAGCAGCAGTCTATTGTGAGTGACAGCCAATCCAGTCAAGAACTGGGAGGAACTCAAAGAAATGCCCGGTTTTGTCGGTTGGAGTTCAGTTGAGCTTTGGCAGTGAAGAAGGAAGAGCCCTGTGCTTTCAGTGCACAGTTTCAGTCAAAAACGTGTGCAAGGCCCAGAGTTCCGGTCTACAACTTGTGTAACTGCTTGTTAGGACTGAATCCGTCCTGTGAAAAGAATCAAAGGATCTCTGAAGAGAAACCAGGCTCACCCTGTAGAAGACTGAAGAAATTGTTGAATTACACTCGGGTCTGTCAGGAACTGAATCTGCTGTGTGTTCTCCTGGTTATTGTGCAGTAATTTGGATTGGGATACAGATGCAGCCTGCCTTGTATAGTGCTTTCTTTTTTACCATATAAATGTGTGAGGAGTCTCTTGGAGATCAAAAGTAGCCCTGCTGACATTGAAGGACCATATCTTCTTTGAGGTCGTGAGTACTAATTCGAGTCGCTCCCTGTTGAATTGCCACATTAAATCCAAATGGAATTACTGTACTGCTGACTGTTTAATTCTCCTTTCTCTGTGAAAAGGGCCCCTACCAGCTGCCACGGTTTGGACTAGCCACTAGGGCTTGGGTACCCAGGGACAGTAACTGATAGGGATAGGCCTGTGCACAGAGCCATAAAGGTAGATTATTAGAGTGATAAGCTAATTAACCTGATTTCCCCGTCCTTGTTATATCCCCAAATAAAATCAGAGCTGCTTGTTTGCTGTGCTATACTGCCTGAGGTATTTGTCTATGTTAATACTGTACTGTGATTGTTGCACTGTATCTCATTTCACAGGAGTCCAGTGCGGAACCAGACCTGGGGTAAGTGTATACTGTGAAGGTAATTCTCGATATTGTGTGGGCCACTAGTGGGAAGAAAGGGGGTTGCAGTGTCCCAGAGGCTGTGACCAAGTTGGTTTAACTATTGCAAACCCTGACCTCTGGGTGGAGGCACCGCCATTGGATCAGGCCCCTCAACCTGTTAGTGGCAAATCAGGCAGGGAGTAGCCCCTGGGATAGCGCCCATCTAGGGGTTACATTTTGGAGGCTCACCGCTGGGATTGTGTGTGTCCTCTAGTGGCCATATTCACGAACCACTGTTAAGAAAAAATGGTACCCCGACAGAAGTGGCTGTGCACCGGCTGGTGGAGTGGTGTACTAGGAGGAGATCGACCCCCAAAATGCTATCTTATCCTGGACATCCCTCTGGGTATCAATATGGACACTGTGCAGAGTACTTTCCAAGGTGGAAGGTTTACAAAACCCTGTGGTGGTGGGTGGCATGCTAATCTGCTCACCCACACTTTCCTGGCCCCTAGTAGAGTTTAAAGGATCCCATAGATAGCTCCAAAAGTGCCACAGACCATTACCCCAGAGGGAGCCTCACTGCTTGGAGAGTGATAACTAAGGACAGTAAAGACCGAGAGAATCAGCCCCCACCACTATCTGAAACTTTGAGGAGAAATTTGCTGAATGGTTGCTGGAGAGGGAAAACTGTGGAGGACTTGAAGAAACTATTCTTGCCACCTGGGGTGTTCCTCCCCAACACCTCTCCTGCTCCAGTGCCCGTAATGGTGGCTGAACCAATGCAGACTCCTATTTCTGCACCTGCCATTAGTCACGACTCTTACCGAGGTTGAGGATCTTCTCTGGCACCCTCCCACCCCAAGGGGAGGATGACTGGGAGACCTGGATAGACTATGTTGCCCCCAAGTGCTGCTAGAATGGCAATGCTGGAAGGTGAGCTGAAAGAGGGTTAGTGAGAGCCTCCGAGGTCCTGCCCTGGCTACCATCCGTGCTAAGCGGGCCAGTAACCCTGAGCGACTGCGAGCCTATCTTGAGGCCTTGGAGAATGTGTATGGAGCCCAGATTCTGATGAGGACCTATGGTGGAAGTAGAGATGCACAACAGTACCAAGGGAGTTGTTGTCTGTGTATGTATCTCGGCTGGAAAAATTGTTGCAAGAATGCCTCAGAAAGGTAGTTTGCCAGCGATTGAACTGGACCGAACCAGGCTGGACAGGATCCTTAAGTCTGCCCCTTCTCAGAACTGCTGTTGCTTCAGTTACACCTGGCAGATCGACTGGAATCCCACCCTCCTATGATGAGTTAATGAGAGAATTCGAGGGAGAGAAAAGGCGACCTCGGGAGGGACCTGCACCAATAGCTGCGGCTACGACCCGGTGACTGAGGGTGACCCATCAGAGTGAAGTTCAGGGGCAGAGGTTGGCAGTCAATGAGTGCTCTGACAAGGAAAAGATATGTCACAATGGGGCGAACTGTTGGAGAGATCCGGAATTCAAAACAGTCCTTTATGAAGGCCACGCCTGCAAGTGCAGACCCCTGACCTATATCCGACTGCATCTGCTATGGGGTGGGGTACCCACCATGTATCTCCTGCTGATAACAGCTCCGAACTCGATTCCTTGACCATGGAAGTGGAGAAACTGACGAGATGTCTCCAAATGCTTATCACGCAGACAGAGATGGCACCAGGTTTCCAGTTAGTAATACCCCGCCCTGGCTCCCAGTGTGGCGCCTCGGCCAGCTCAAACTCCAGAAAGTATGTTTTGCTATAATTGTGGGAAAGATGGGCACATGAAAAGGGAATGCCAGTCCCCAAAAGACACTGACAAAGTTGCATATAGGCTACAAGGAGAGCCGGAGAAGAAATCAATGGTTAAGAGGTGCACGACATGATCCCAGTGAGGGCACCAAAATGCTAATTCACGTCCTTTTGTGGCAAGGTCAGTTGCCCAGGCCCCCACTACCGCCTCTCCAGACTGGTCCAGAATAGTGGGTCCCTCCATGGAGACCACTGTAAAGGTGAACAGAGTGTCTACAAGAGCTATATTAGACAGTGGCTCCCAAGTGACAATTATGTTCCAAGATTGGTATCAGAAGCATTTGTCAGGCGTGCCCTTACAACCATTAGAAGGACTGCATGTATGGGGTTAGAGTGAAGGCCTACCCCTATTCCGGGTATATCCGAGATTTGGCTGTCTTTCCCCACCTCCGTGGCTGGAGTGGCCGAACAAGTAGAGACCCTAGCCTTAGTGTGTCCCCCACTGGACTGTATGATGGTGTCCCTTTGTTGATTGGAACAAATGCTCATATGTTCGGAAGGCTGGCACAGTTGTGTTATGAAAACAGGGGTCAAGACTAGTAGAGCTTTAAGAGTTCCGGCTTTAATTAAGAAGGCCTATGAGGCAGAGAGATGCTGAAAAAACAGAACCAGAGGAACCAGTCGGTGTATGGAAGAAGGATCCTGAGTCTCTGATCCTGGCGCCAAATGCCCAGTGTACCTTACAGGGAGAGGTCCTTATCAGAAAGGATGTTAAGAATAAAATATTAATGTTGGATGCACCAGGCGATGGAAAATTGCCAGAGGGACTGCTGGTCAAGCCTAGTATTTTGCCGCTAGAGCCCATGCTTATGCCAGAAGGGTAATGGTCCAAGTTCATAATGTGTCTGAAAGAGAATTAGATAAACAGAGGTTGCATCTGGCTAATGTGCATTGTGCAGACACTGCAGTGCTACCCAGCAGCAAGAGTTCAAGGAAGAATGACAGAGTAACGCCTGACTTGTTTGATTTCAAGCGACTCCCGCTGCCAGCTGAATGGAAAGTGAAGATCAGTGAGAAGCTTGCCCAGAGAGACCAGGTGTTTTCTTTAAAGGAATGGGATGTAGGATGCGTGCAAGGAGCTGAGCACAATATCGGCTGCATAACGAAAGACCATTTAGTGAGAGGTCTCGGCGCCTGGCACCTGCTGACATAGATGATGTGAGACGGCATCTGCAAGAGATGTTAGCTGCTGGTGTAATACAAGAATCCAGAAGCCCTTATGCTTCCCCATTGTGGTAGTGAGGAAAAAGAATGGAACAGTAAGGATGTGTGTGGATTATCGCACCTTAAACCGCGGACTATCCCTGATCAGTACACAATACCCGCATTCAGGATGCTTTGGACCGCCTAAGCGGGAGCAAGTGGTTCTCTGTGCTGGATCTCCGCGAGTGGGTACTATCAGATCCCGATGGCCCCAGAGGACCGTGAAAAGACAGCCTTTATCTGTCCGCTTGGCTTCTATGAATTCATGAGGATGCCTCAAGGATTTTCAGGTGCCCCAGCCACTTTTCAACGATTGATGGCGTGCAGTGGGGACATGAACTACTAGAGTGCCTGGTATACCTAGATGATGTTATTGTGTTTGGCAGCTCACTGGAGGAACATGAGAGCAGATTATTTAAGGTATTGGACCGACTGGAGGACTTTGGCCTTAAACTGTCCATTGATAAGTGTCAATTCTTTCAAACATCAGTAAAGTATGTGGGACACATAGTATCCACCGAGGGAATAGAGACCGACCCAAGTAAAGTTGAGGCCTTGACCACCTGGCCACAGCCCAAAAATCTAAAAGAACTGCAAAGATTCCTGGGATTCTGTGGTTATTATCGGCGCTTCATCAAGGACTATTCAAGAGTGATCCGCCTTTACTTAACCTTACTAGGGTATCCCCAACCCAAAAAATACCAAAGTCAGCGTCCCTCAAGACTGAAAGAGTGTATTTTCATCCGTGAAGTATTTGGGGCCCTGGACTCCTGATTAGTGAGACTGCTTTTCATGAGATCATATATCAACTTACCCATGCTCCAGTGCTGGCCTATGCCGATCCAAGAAAACCTACGTCCTGCACACTGATGCTAGCTTGCAAGGGTTGGGGGCTGTGTTGTACCAAGGGCACGAGAATGGCCTGAGACACAGTGGCCTTTGCCAGTAGAAGCCTGACCCCATCCGAAAAGAACTATCCTGTACATAAGTTAGAGTTCTAGCTTTGAAGTGGGCTATTGTTGACCAATTCCATGAGTGCCTGTATGGGGCTAAAATACTAGTAAAACTGACAATAATCCTTTGACCTATGTGCAGACCTCAGCTAAGTTGGATGCCACTGGCCACTAGGTGGCTTTCTGCATTATCTACATATGACTATGCTCTCGAATACCGAGCAGAGTCTGAACCACATAGATGCTGATGCTCTCTCCGGAGGCCTGTTCCCCAGAATGATTGGGTCCGACTGGCAGAACCTGACATTCGGGCACTCTGCGGAGATTTGACGAGGAGGAACAAATGTCCCGCAGACCTGATGGACTGCATGGTGGATTGCTTGGAGCCTCTGAGAATGCATACCTGCTGCTTGTTGCCACTTTTCTGCAATAGACATTGGTGCACTGCCTCAGCTGGACAATGACAGTATTCGGCGGGCTCAATCCACCGATCCCATGATCAAAGCAGCTTTAGAAGCCCTCTATGCAGGAAAAGATGTGTCAAATTACGCTCCACTGATTTGAGAACTGCACTGTTATACAAAGAAGGTCCTAAGTTGAAACTGATCAATAAACTGTTATACAGAGAAACAGTAGACAGAGGGGACAAGTAGACAAACAACAACTAGTGCTGCCCACTGCCTTCGAGGACTCAGTATTGAGGTCCTTGCACAACCATGGGGCACCTTGGTATAGACAGAACACTTGACTTGGTGAGATCCAGATTCTATTGGCCTAAGATGGGGGCTGATGTGGAGCAACACATTGAACTTGTAGTAGCTGCTTACAGAGGAAAGCTTTGCCCCAGAGGGCTGCCCCTTGTTAACATAACCACCAGTGCACCCATGGAGCTGGTCTGTATTGATTTTCTAAGTTTGGAGTCAGATCAAAGAAATATCAGTAATGTGCTGGTGGTCACTGACCATTTCACGAGATATGCCCAAGCTTTCCCACCAAAGACCAGAAAGCATCCACTGTAGCCAAAGTACTTGTAGAAAACTTTTTTGTTCACTATGGGCTCACAAAGAATCCATTCTGATCAAGGGAGAGACTTTGAGAGTCGTCTGATCAAAGATGCTTTCTCTGTGGGTAACGAAGTCCAGAACCACTCCTTACCACCCCAGGACCCACAGCCTGAGCGTTTCAACGCACTTTGCTAGATATGCTAGGCACCCTGCACCCAAAGGACAAGCCTAGATGGAGCCAACAAATTAGCACCCTGGTACATGCTTATAACTGCAACCAAAAGTGATGCCACTGGATTCTCCCCTACCTTCTGATGTTTGGAAGAAGCTCGACTACCAGTAGATGTGTGTTTAGGCTCTCTCCTGATGGGGTTCAAGCTGACAACTATTTACAGTATGTGCAAAAGTTAAGGCCCAGCTAACTCATGCGTACCAACTGGCTCAAACCATGGCTGCCAAAGAAATCTGGCCAACAAAGAAAGGTATGATAAAGGTGAAAGCACAGGAACTCCAGGAGGAGATCGGTATTGCTAGAAATCTGGGACTGCATGGCAAACACAAGATTGCTGACAGATGGCACCATCTCCCTCACATTGTAGTGGGCAAACTAGATGATCTGCCAGTGTACAAAGTAAGGCCTGAGAATAATTCAAAAGATGTAAAACAATGCATAGAAATCATTTACTGCCCATTGGACAAATCTTAATTGAGTCTGAGCCCTAGAAGATGCCCTCTGGACCAGTGACTAGAGCTGCTGCTAAGAAAAGATCAAGAAAGTCTGCACCTACAGAAGCAAAGTTAAAGTGTTCCCCTCCACAAGTCCCAGTTGAGCATGACTGTCAGTCCATATCGGAAGAAAGTGAGAGTGACTTTGAATACTATCCTTCTTACGAACTGAGTCAATTGTTTGAGGCAATCCCTAGTCAATACTGGAGACAAAGCTGGGCCTTCTGGACTGTCTAAGCCCCCAGCTTCATCCTGGAGCCAATGCTCTCAGAAAGTGAAGTGCAACATCAGATCAGATGAAATGGAATCATTGTGCATGGTTGAACTGTTTGAGCTTTCAGTGGAGAAAATGATAGATTGGGGCAGACTGGTGATACACCGAACAAGAAGAGTATTTTGAGTGCCCTGACAGTCCACTGCCAGTGTCAGCTCTCCATGCGAGCAAATGTTGTGGACTCAGAAACTGTAACTCCTGGAGCTGAAAGTGCCCCAAGTTCTAGCCTCTCTACCCCCATGGAGACTCCCCTGACAAGTGAGGACAATGCTGAAAATGAGGCTCAGAGTGCAGAGACTATAGCAGTTCCCCTAGAAGACTGGTCGAGCTGTAAAGCCTGTGGTGCACCTCAGTTATGATTCACTTGGGAGCCTGTGGACTTGCCTCTCAATGTTGTCCATAAAGGAGTGTATGTGTCCCAGCTCATTGCCCAAACTGAGCATCAGTGCTAACTCAAGTTACTTGTGTTGCCCTCTAAGTATGGTGCCCTTGCCCCATCCAGCCCAAAGGTAACTGATAGGGAAGGTCCCCTCTTCTTCAGGTTTCATGTACAAGAGGTAATAACTTGAGTTATGGTACAATGTGTATGTAATACTGTGTAAAGTGACGTACTGCAATGTTTCAGAAATGTTCTTGGTAAAATCATATATTGACTGATGATTACATATAGAGCTAATGCAAATGTATATGGTTGCAGTTGAAACTTATGGGGTACTTGCTTGACCTGGACGTCAAGCTTTCCCAGGCCAGGAAGGTGTAACCTCACAAATGGGGGTTCCCAAAAGACTTAGGAGCTTGCTTGAATGCTCCAAGCCTGAATGGTGTTTGGCATTTAAGCCATTTATCAGTGAGTGTTTTTAGAGCCTCTGGTACTGTCTCTTTAAGAGCTGTCTGCTTGCAGACATAATTAGTTGTATGGGGGACTGTGTGCTTCTCTGAGTACCACTCGAGCTGCTGCCAATTCACTTCATTTTTGCAGTCACTAGGAGTGCAAAGGAACCTATCTGAAAGATGTAACTGTTTGCCAGAAATTATTTAGAGTAATAATGAAATTACAGTTTGTCTAACCTGCTTTCTTTGCAGTCAGAACTGTGTCTGCTAGTTCCCCATTCTAGTTTTGGACTGCTGAACTGGACCAATCAGTGTGGGGTAAGCTAAGCTCTAAAATGGTGCCTTGGACGAATCAGAACTTGGACTCATAATCTGAGCCAGCCACAAGAGGATTGTATGGGCAGTGACTCTGGGAGATGTAGTTTAGACTTCAGTGCCTTTTGGACCAACAGCAGCAGTCTATTGTGGTGACAGCCAATCCAGTCAGAACTGGGAGGAACTCAAAGAAATGCCGGTTTTGTCAGTTGGAGTTCAGTTGAGCTTTGGCAGTGAAGAAGGAAGGAGCCCTGTGCTTTTTCAGTGCACAGTTTCAGTCAAAAAACGTGTGCAAGGCCCAGAGTTCCGGTCTACAACTTGTGTAACTGCTTGTTAGGACTGAATCCGTCCTGTGAAAAGAATCAAAGGATCTCTGAAGAGTAGAAACCAGGCTCACCCTGTAGAAGACTGAAGAAATTGTTGAATTACACTCGGTCTGTCAGGAACTGAATCTGCTGTGTGTTCTCCTGGTTATTGTGCAGTAATTGCGATTGGGATACAGATGCAGCCTGCCTTGTATAGTGCTTTCTTTTTTTTACCATATAAATGTGTGAGGAGTCTCTTGGAGATCAAAAGTAGCCCTGCTGACATTGAAGGACCATATCTTCTTTGGAGGTCGTGAGTACTAATTCGGGGTCGCTCCCTGTTGAATTGCCACATTAAATCCAAATGGAATTACTGTACTGCTGACTGTTTAATTCTCCTTTTCTCTGTGTGAAGGGCCCCTACAGCTGCTACGGTTTGGACTAGCCACTAGGGCTTGGGTACCCAGGGACAGTAACTGATAGGGGATAGAGCCTGTGCACAGAGCCATAGGTAGATTATTAGAGTGATAAGCTAATTAACCTGATTTCCCCTGTCCTTGTTATATCCCCTAAATAAATCAGAGCTGCTTGTTTCAGCAAAGTTATACTGCCTGAGGTATTTGTCTATGTTAAAGTACTGTACTGTGATTGTTGCACTGTATCTCATTTCACAGGAGGTCCCAGTGCGGAACCAGACCTGGGGGTAAGTGTATACTGTGAAGGTAATTCTGATATATTGTGTGGGCCACTAGTGGGAAGAAAGGGGTTGCAGTGTCCCAGAGGGCTGTGACCAAGTTAGTTTAACTATTGCAAACCCTGACCTCTGGGTGGAGGCACCCGCCATTGGATCCAGGCCCCTCAACCTGTTAGTGGCAAATCAGGCAGGGGTAGTAGCCCCTGGGATAGCGCCATCTAGGGGTTACACATACATTCAGAGAATGAATACCACAGAACAAAATAAAACCACTACATCAGACACATGAAAATTGCCATGACTCTGTACCCTGTTGTATAAATCGCACACATGATGTGCAGATTGTGGAATATGGAAAATATTCTCACTCCTGCATCGTGAGGCATGGATATCCCACTCGTGCCTTCGGCACTCATGACATATCCATGCCTCACTCTGCAGGAGAGAGAAAATTTTCCATATTCCACTCCTGCCCATCATATATTCCCTATATATATACAGTATATATGTTGGTCCCTGCTATTCTACCACAGCTGTATACTAATAAGAGTCACTTCATATGTGTTCACCTGTTGATCTGATGAAGTAAGGAATGAGGAGTGCAAAGAACTGTGGTAATCTGATTGGTTGGCAGCATTAATGCAATGTCTTTCTGTTGTGTGATTGGTTGTAATCTGTCTGTTTGTGATATGTCATTGGCTGATTTTGTTTAGTGGGCTGGAGTTTGTGTGGAGTAATTTTCAGTGGCATTTGGTGGAATACAATGTTTTTTAAATGGTTTCCGATGTGTTTGCCATCGTTTTTTAATGTTATTTGCTGTATTTCTCCTGCAATGTGGTTCTGTCTATCCTGTCTCGGTGTTTAAGTTCAGTGTCACTTGTGGTTTATTTCACTGGTGGTCTGGGTTCAGTACTTTTGCTTTCAGGGGTATTTCGCATTTTGAAGGGATGCAGACTACTTCGGAAGACACATGGAAGGTATGTGTTCTGATTTTTAATTGAAAGAAGTGTGGGACATTAAGAAAAGACGTATATTCTCTGTGCGGATAACATACTTGCTGTTATTTTCTTCTTTCTGAAGTGAGACGTGCAAGTGTGACTGTGTTTCTCATTTCATTCACACGTATATTTGTGGGATGTGATTTATTTCTGCATATTCTGAGGACTTTAAATGGTGCATGTCTCTCATCTTGCTATGTGGCTGCATATTTTTGTAATTCTTGTTGTGTTCTGCTTTCACTGGGATTGAGAAGTAGTCTGGTTAGGGAGGTGCCTTCACCAACGTCACCACAGTGAGAATATCAGCTGCTGATGTAGACGCTGTGGCCCGGATATTCAGAAGGGTTGAGCATGGTGTAACAGTGTTGCGCCACGTGCAACCCACTGATGCGCCCCGGCGCAATATTCAAACGGGGATTGAGCCTGGCACAAATCCCAATGTGCCGGAGCGCATCAGTAATGTATGCAGCGCAGGTAGGGGGGACGTGCCCATGCATACTCTGCACATCCCGATATTCAGCCCAGGATGCGCTGAGTCCATGCATGCGCTGCACACAGATGAGCCAAAAAAAAAAAGGAACAACAGCTGACCACCCACAGGTGAGCTGCCATATTGCAAGACGCAACACGGCAGCTGCCACCTGTGGGTGGTCACCCGAGCTCCGGCTGCACCTTCATGGCGGCACCCCCCATGCCCAATCGTGGGCATCTGTAGAAGTAAATACACGTATAATATCCCAGGTGGTCCAGCGGACCGCTCGCAGCCCGATTGCGGGCATCTGTTGAAATAAAAGCAGTCTTATATCCCTGGTGGTCTTCAGTATGAAAATAATTTGTCCAATATCCCTGGTGGTCTAGTGGATCGCTTGCAACCCAATCGCGGGCATATGTTTGAATTCCAAAGTCCAATATCCCTGGTGGTCCAGTGGACCGCTCGCAGCCTGATCGCGGGCTTCAGTATAAAAAGAAATTGACCAATATCCCTGGTGGTCCAGCGGTACCCCTCCCCTCCCACTGAGCCCCACGCCCGCTCTTCCCCCGGTCAGTGGCGGGAGGCAGCACCACCGCCACCACCGACTGACACGTCATGTGTAGGGCTGTATGCCCATTGGTCCACAGCTTGAGCTAATGGGCATGCAGCTCCAGCATTCATACACAGTCCAGATATGTGAATGGATCCATTCACATATCTGGATTGTGTACGGCATCGGAAGCGCATGCCCATTGGCTCACGCCTGGACCAATGGGCATACAGCCCTACCGTACGGTGTCAGTCGGTGGGCGGTGGGGCAGCAGGCAGGTGGGGTGCTTTATGCCAATCTTGAATAACAGGGGGAGTATCTCTTCCCCATAAGTGTGTGATGACCTTCTTAGCAGCCAAAATATAGGTGACTAGTAGAGACCCTTGGGTGATTCGGAGACCTTCTGGAGAAACTGTCAGTAAGACCAATTCAGGAGTAAGAACTGCCTCTTCTCCCACCAGTTCCTCAAGTGCTGTTGCCACACCTTGCCAACATCTCATAAGGCTTGGACATGTCCAAAACACATGAGAGTGATCTGCCATCCCTCCCCCCCCCATCAACGCCCTATAGATTCAGTTAAGAATTTGGCCAGTTTAGTTGGAGTATTAAAACATCTGTTCCTAGTCTTCCAGGAGAATTCTGTCTAATAGGGAGCAGCAGAGACTTTTAGGGATAATCTCGTATATTTACTCCAGTCCTCTTCCGAGACCGGAACATTCAATTCTCTGTTCCATGCTGCTAAGATTGACTTGGTGGACTCCCTTGAGAGTTCTTGTAAACCCCTATATGCCAGCCCAGATCTTCCCCTGCAGGGAAGTCATAAAAAGGTGCAGCAAAGGGGGGGGAATCAGCATGGCAGCTTTATGTGGGCCCCTCTGTGTTAAGGGCTCACGGAGTGAAACATGTGCCTGAAGATCTGCTTGCTGGACCCCATATAATTCCTGTATCTTTTGAAAAGAGAGAAGTCCCCCTGAATCCATAACTTGAAATAAAAATCTTAGTCTCCTACCATACCATCTGTCAATTGTCTGTTCTGCCAGAGGGGAAAGGGCCTTCTCCACTGACATAATAGTTCTCAGATAATAGGATATTACCTGTAAATCTTTTGATGCTCGAAGTCTACCCCAAATTTTCAAGTTGGAGTGCATGCCCTGCATATAGGGATGTGTTCTAGCTACTAGAGCATTATTAGAGTAAAGAACTGGGATTATGTCCTGAGTCTGAGTCACACTAAGTTCTAAACTCTTCCTGGGGAGATTATAATTCGGATTGCTCCAATGCATGACTCTAACCAGCACTGTGGTTTGCGCATATTTAAGGAGGTTAGGGAGGGCCAAGCCACACCTGTCTTTAGGGAGTTGCAATATGGACCATCTGATTTGTGGTTTCTTACCTCCCACACAAATCTGGCCAAGGTGTGGTTCCACGAGGGAAAATAAGTTGAGGTAGGGAATAAGGGTATGGTCCGGAAAAAATATAACAATCTAGGGAGTATATTCATCCGAATAAGATCCATCTTAGAGTAAAAAGGGAGCAGGAGTTGTGATCACTGCTAAATGTCACCCTCAATCTGTGGAGTAAGTGGCTCATAAGTTAATAACATTATGTTCTGAACATTCTGAGGAAGAGTTACCCCTAAGTGTTTGATTTTAGTACTCCACCATCAACTCCACCATCTAAAAGGGAAACAGGTTTAATATTAGTGGATGGGATATAACGGAAGGAGAGAACTTCCGTCTTAGTAGAATTAATTTTATATCCTGAAATCTGAGTAAAATTTCCCAAGATTTCCCATAATGCAGGGAGAGATCTATCAGGGTCATGAAGATAGAGCAAAATATCATCTGCATATAGTACCAGTCTCCATTCTCTACCCTCACCTCAGTTCTTGAAAGGACCTGGGAATCCCTTATTGCCATTGCCAGTGGCTCAATATATATTGCAAACAGTAGGGGAGAGAGAGGGCAGCATTGTCTTGTTCCTCTCTCTAAGGGTATGGGGTAGAAATCTTTCCATTAAGTCTAATATAGGCTTATAGTGAGGTATAGATCCCCTCTAACCATTGAATAACTTCCCCCGGGAAGCCATAGGAAGCCAGGACCTCCCACAGGAATCTCCAGGAGACTCTGTCAAAGGCTTTGTAGTCTGTAGGCATCTAGGCTTATCAGTAGGGATGGAGAGGGTCCATGGGACCTATGCTCCATAAGGTGAATTGTTCACTGGACATTGTCGGCCATTTGTCTTGCTCTTAGAAACCCAGCCTGGTCAGTGTGAATCAGGCCAGGAGGATATTCTCCAGTCTTCAGGCCCAAATGGACATGTAGAGCTTATAGTCACCGTTCAGAACTGATATGGGTCCGTAAGATTCCGGAGTCAAAGGGTCCTTCCCAGGCTTCAGAACTGCAGAAATGACTGCATATGCCCAAGAGGGCAGGGGGGGGGCTCCCCCCCCCCCGTATCTCTAAAAAGGTTTGCCAGAGGGGTTGCAACAGTATAGGGGAAAAGGTTTTATACCACTCAGTGGTAAAGCCATCCGGCCCTGGTGATTTCAACATCTTAGCTCTACCTATTGCTGATTGTATTTCATTATAGGGCGTAGTAAAGAGGCTTGCTGGGTGTCAGTCAGTTTAGGAAAAGTCAAGGGGGATATGAAGGCTTGAATGTTATTCTCTGAGGGGATCTTTGCTCTGTGTACAGAGTTTGATAGAAATTCTGAAAAACTCTGATTATGTCAGGGCGACTGTAATATATTGCACCTGACTCTGCATCTCTTATTTTGGTGACCGCTGCTGAAAGTTTAAACCCTCGAACCCTTTTTGCCAGGTTTCTAGCACCTCGGGAGCCACCTTCATAATAGAATCTTTTAGTATACAGAAGAGCAGTCTGCACCTTATAGTCCAGTATCTCCTGTATTTCAGAGTGTACCCGCCTGAACTCGGTTGAGGGCGCCCTCTCACCCTCTGCCCTCCTAGTCTGTATCTCTGCCAGAAGAGCAAGTAATGTTCTGTAGCTGGCATCTATTTGTGTATTCTTACTGGCAGAATATACTATAATTTCTCCCCTTATAACTGCCTTTAAGGTGTCCCAAATTACTACAGGGTTAGTATCTGGAGTTAAATTTTCAGCCAGAATCTGAGGTATATGAGCTTCCATCGTAGCTTTAAATTCCTGGTCTTGTAGGAGAGAAATATTCAGCCTCCACAGGGTGGTTTTCCTAGGTATATCTAAATTTACCCTCACTAGCAGGGGTGCATGATCAGAAAGAATACAAGCTCCAATTGTAATATCCTGTATTCTATCAGTAAATTCAGTAGATGTAAAAATATAGTCTAGTCTAGAAAAAGTATGATGGCGGAGGGGGGGGGGAGTAGAAGGTGTAACCCTCCACTGAGGGGAAGAAATGGCACCAAGTATCCATCAATCATAATCTAGGGAGCTGTGCTTGGAAGAGTTTTCACGTAGGAGTTCTTTTGTGAGCCTGAGTGTGGGAAGAATCTTTCTGAGGTGCTAATGTGATATTAAAATCGCCTCCTACCAACATAATCCCCCTCTGTATATCTAGTAATTTACTAAGGAACTGACATAGGAGGGCTGGGGAAGCTCCTGGTGGAAGATTTACATTTGCCAATGTGACTGCTTGTTTCCCTATCCGGCCCTGGACTATGATGAAATGCCCGTCTGGGTCTACATATTCCTACTCTTTTATGGAGAGGGTAGTGTGGGGGATCAATATTGCTACTCCCCTGCATTTCCCATTTCTGCTTGATGAGGAAAAGACAGAATATCTACCTCCAGCAGCCAGTTTGGCATGCTCTGACTGAGACAAATGGGTCTCCTGTAAGTATATCAAATGTGCCCCCTGCTGGCACAGATATTGCTGGAGCCTTGTTCTTTTAATGGGGCTATTAATGCCATTGATGTCAAGCGAAAGCAATTTAATCACTTCCATAGCCATGGGAAAGTACTGTGATGCTGCACCTTACTAGAAATATCTTTAGCCACATATTAGGAAATTGTAATGCCTCCTCCCCTCACGGCTCCCAGGGTAGTATAGGAAGTGTCCCTCAGACCCCCCCTTCAATGCCCACAGCCATCCCTTAATTGGAGAAACCCAACTGCAAACTAAGATCCGTAGCTTCAGCATTTGCATGCCTCCGCCGCTATACTGTTTGATATCAAAGCAATCCCCTAAATAACATCTAAAAAGTGTACCTGTCTCACTTTGTAACATCAAATAACAATCAGAACCATATAAACAAGTATCAATAACCCATAAGGATTCCCTATTCCAGAATCCTGAAAAACTATGTACAATAATTAGAAGTAACAACTTAAAAATGACTTCCAATGGTGAGGAAAAGTATGTACTTCCCCCATGTCCAGCTGGAGAATCGGAAAACAGAATACGGATCCACCTGTTGGTGGAGGTAATCCCAACTTGCAAGAGTATGGGGCTTCCTGGAAACCAAAGATATGTTCCCAAAACATCCAGGAAAAAATAAATACCAGTAAGGTAGAGCAAGGGAAAAAATGAAAATCAGGGGAAAAGTTTAGGGATATGCTCCCCATCAATAAACAGTCACTACTTTCCATAGCCAAGCCTCACCGACTGTGACTTAACGCTCGTAATATAATAAAGCTGCACTTAATTTAACTGCTAAAGGAAACCTAATTGTTCAGAATGGATATAGTCTCTCAGATCAGTTTGCTAATTTGTATGAGAAAGGACTTAAGCATTCTGTCCAGGTTTTTAAATGTTGAGGTCCCATGAACAAGGATAACCGTGGTGAAAAGTAAAAACTACCAGTCTATCCTCAGAGGACCATAGTGCACAGGATAGAGTGAATAGCTCATAGGTTAGGGCTAAATTTAAATAACATAGTGCAGGGGTGGTAGGGATCCAAGTTTACCCTAGCCCAGTTCATGGGGGGGGCTGTTCCATCCTACATGCGGCCGACAAGTAACCCAAGAACTAGCCCAAAAATAGTGGGTCTGTCCCAAGCTTAAAGTCTGGCCTCAGCAAGATGGAACCTGAACTGATCCCCAAGAGGGATGACCCCCCCAAGATCCACCCACCACCTGGTTAAAGTGTTGACCAGCCCAGAACTTCAAGTTGTGCATACCTCTGTATCTCTATGAAAGATGGCCTGTGCGTTCTTAACTGCCCCAAGGTCTGACTGCTTCTCCTTCTCTCTGTCAGATGGGAACCATCTGCCAGCATGCAGGGCATTGCTCTAGAACTGGCCTCTCTGGTGGCTTCTTCAGAAATTGTAAACCCAGTTTAATATGTTATGTACGCGCCTCCAGAGCAGTGTCAAATTCTCTTTTCCCCATTGGTAATTGGACCACCAAGCGTGCTGGGTATGGGGTAGTAAACTTGTATTAAGCTGCCTTCAAGATTGGGAGCAGAGGCAAATACGCTCTCCTAAGATGTATCATCATAGGAGCATAATCATGGTCCAGATATATAAGCTTTTGCCCGTAAAACACTTTTTGCCTCTAAGCTGTGAGGAGCACTTGTTCTTTTGTAGAAAAGCTGTTAAATCTTACAATGATGGACCTCGGGGGTGGCATTCTATGAGGAAGGCTTTGGGGAGAGTGCACGGGGGAACCACTCAAGATATAGTTTAAAGCCCCATGACAGCTCGAGGGCGGTTGGCGGTGTGTAACAGGGCCTCCACAAATTCTTTCACATTGGTACCCTCTGCTCTCTCTGGAATACAGTACATTCAAATGTTTTTCCTACCTGCACGATTCTCCAGATCCTCCTGGCGTGACTTTATCTGGTCTTGCTGCTCTTTTAGCTGTTGGAGGGCAGTCTCTAAGTCATCGACTTTGTTCTCCATTGCTGTTCCCTGCCACTACTGATTGTCCATGCGCTACTCCAGCTGCATCACATCCCGACGGAGCTCCCCATACATTTCCTTAATTGCTGCATGGAATGTTAACAACTCCTGGTATATCAGGTTCAATTAAACTTTTTTATTCTTTGCTTTCCCTTGTTTCAGCTTAGCCTTAACCACTGCTCTGCATGCCATCCCAGAGGTAGGGTCGCAGCGCTCCATATCACAAGAGGCCTCTGAATCAGATCGCTCTAATATCTCATCCATCCTGTTGCTGTTTGGGTAGCTTGCAGATAGATCTTGTTTTGAGTCTCTCCATGTACTCTTTACTGAGAGGTTTTTGTACTTTAAAATGTCCATAGGCTGGCGTAGAGAGAGTTGCACAGTCGGGTAAAGCACAAGCTATTTTTCTATGCTGCCATTATGTGCAGAGCAGAACTGGAAGTCCTTCCCTTCTTTTTTTGATAGTGGGACTATATCCTCATTTGCTAAATACAATATTGGACACAGTCATGATGCAGTGCCTGGGCCCAGCAGACTACAGCACACATCTCTATATCTTGTGGATGAGGTTCCCTGATCCACCACAGGATGTGGCATCTGTGCCAAAACACTGCTTCATCCAGCCGGCCCCATGGTGCTGAGGTACTGGATGCCTGACATTGTGTTATGCCAGTGACCCGTGTTTGGGAACAAGCATGGGCCACCGGGGGTCAGCAGGGGAGGAGAAGGATTGAGCATCTGATGGACTGCTCTCCTTCTAAGGGGAGGGGGGTCCTCAGTGGTCAGTACTCACCTGCTCCCTAGTGGAGGCTGGGGGACAGGGCATCCTTATGCAGAAGGGGGAGGAGTTGGGGCAGATGCTTGGAGGGAGAGCGTGCAGACACATGCACGCTCCTCTCCGCAGGTGTCATTGCAAAGCCCAGCTCCTGGGGAGAATCCAGGAAAAGTAGAAGCCTCAGCACTATGGTGGAGGGCACCTTGCAGGCTCTGCTCCCTGGCCAGCCATGGCACTGGCCCACTGAACCCGGTCTCCGGTGGGGTTGGGGAACCCCACTGGCCCCACCGGGGGGGCAAGCTCTGGGAGCTCAGGTCAGCTCTGGATGGTGGACACCAGGGGAAGGGGCTGGGGGCACCTTCCAGAGGACAGCCAGCTCAAGGAGGAAACAGGAATAACCAAAAAAAAAAACACTGCTCCATCCTGACCCAGGCCATGACTGATGCTGCATGCCACAGCACCTTCCCCATCAGCCTTATCCAAGTAAACTGGCTCACTGAATTCACACCTGAACTCAGTTCACTGGCACAGTAAGGCAGCGTGTTCCCCAGAGATGCAATGGACATCACTGCAATCAATGGTACTTAATTAATTCTTTGTTTTTTAATAATTTGACCCTAAACATTCAACATATTCCTCTTATGACCACATCTCATAAACCCCATAGGAGAAAATGTTCAAATCCATGCTGAAACATCATTCTGTGCCATATGTGTGAAAACACATTTTGGACAGGATGTGAAAAATGACAGCTGTACCGTTCATGAGATGGTGTGAAAAAATGAATATGTTGAAAATTTGGAGTCAAAATATTGTAAATTACCAAAGTTATGCACCTACATAGAAACTGTGCAATGTACGCTCATAACATGGGCATTTTTCAGGATTTATTTTTACCAGATTTTCAACATGGGCCTTTTGGTACCCCACCTCATGAACACTAGCACTGTCATTTCGTTAATCAGTCCCGAAAGGTGATTTCACACAGAGACCGTGCCATTCCATGCCACAGGTGCAAAAGCACATTTCGGGCAGGATGTGAAAAATGACGGCTGTACTGTTCATGAGGTGGTGTGACAAAATAAATATGTTGAAAATCTGGAGTCAAAATATTGTAAATTACTAAAGTCATGCGCCTGCTTAGAAACTGTGCAACACATGCTCATAATGCAACCATTTGTTGGAATTTTTTCAACAGATTTTCAATATGAACTTTTTGGGACACACCACCTCTTGAACACTGGCACTGACATTTTGTTAATTGGTCCTGAAAGGTGATTCCATGCAGTGACCATGAAATCATCTTCCAGGACTGATTAATGAAATAACAGAGCCATTGTTCATGAGGTGGGGTCCCGAATACCCCATATTGAAAATTTGGTGAAAAAATACAAAAAAATGGCAAAGATATCAACATAAGTTGAAAACACCATTGAAATACATTACACAGCATTTGCCTGTATTCCTCAGTTTGTGGTTCAGCTTTGAAGAGTGCAGATGTGTCCCAGTCCACAGAAGATGACATCACCTGATCTCTGGAGGTAAGTATATGGTAAGGGGGGATGTGGGGTGGTGGGTGCTCAGTGAGAGGGTCAGGATGGGGGGAGGGTGTTGGCAGGGATGACGCGGGATGCTTTTCTTCTTTTGCAGGTTAAAAAAATAAAAAAGACGTTGGGGGACTGTTTTCTTTTTTTTTTCAGGTACACTGCTTCAGACTTGTATATTGGGACACTGGGGGTGTGCTTCCCAGCATCCCATACTGCTTGGGGGACATTCCGACATGGGGATTGGGGCCCCTGATGTCGGAA
Organism: Neoceratodus forsteri; assembly: GCA_016271365.2. Taxonomy (NCBI): domain Eukaryota; kingdom Metazoa; phylum Chordata; order Ceratodontiformes; family Ceratodontidae; genus Neoceratodus; species Neoceratodus forsteri. The sequence continues at coordinate 498,263,046 of JADMNL010000022.1, forward strand.
ACATAATTGAACATGGGGCTGCAAGGGGGAGGGGATCTGACACCTGGGGTGGGCATCCCGGTGTCAGCATTTATCACATTTTTTATCAACTCTTTCAGGACACTGGGGTTGGGCTCTCCAGATGCCCCACACTGCTGGGGATCCAGTAAGTGCCGACACAGGGATTGGGGTCCCCAATGTTGGCAACCAGGTATGAAACAACTGGCTGGGGGGCAACACTGGGGTGGTCATCCCAGTGTCCATACTCTATAGCAAAAGAAATAGCAATTCGAGAAAGAAAGACTGCCACCAGGGCACCCCCCAGCCTTATATATGGGCAGCAGAAACAAATCTATTTGTAGACTGCAGATGACAGAGCAGTTAGGATGGGGGACGAGTGATGACAACTGCCAGTGCTTGATATGACACAGCTGTCATTTAGTTAAGGACAGCTGTGTCATATAGTGTAAGTTCTATACAACACAGCTGTCATTTATTAAAGACAACTGTGTCGTATAGTGCAAGTACTATACGACACAGCTGTCCTTTATTTAACACAGCTGTGTCGTACATGTTTAGGTCCACAGAGGTTTACATAGTAGGACCTCCAGAGGTAAGTATAAACTAAGGGGGTGCTCAGTGGGAGGCTGGGGTTGGGGATAGGGAGACAGCAGGAACAACAAGGGACCATTTTCTTTTTTTTAGGTTAAAAAATAAATAAGATGTCATGGACATTTTTTTCTTTTCAGGAAAATAAAAAAAATTAATAACAGCATTTCGGGACACTGGGAGTGGGCTCCCAGGTGCCCCACACTGCTGGTCTGTGTGCGTGTGTATATGTATGTGTGTGTGTGTGTGTGTGTAAATGCTGACATGGGGAATTGGGCCCCCCTGATGTTGACAGAGTTAATAAATAAAGGGGCTGCACAGCTCCAGTGTCAGAGAACAGTAAGAAATAATAAAAAATAAAATAATACAAAAATAAATAAATGCGTACACTGCCACTGGAGATTGGGGCCTCCAGTGTGCAGCTAACAGTTTCACTGAGGCAAAGTCAGGATGGCAGAGCTACAATGACAGCAGCCCCATTTCTGACCTATAAGTGGCGACAGCAGCAGCCTACACTATAGGACACATCTGTCTTTAATAAACAACAGCCGTGTCACATAGTGTAAGTACTATATGACACAGCTGTTTATTAAAGACAGCTGTGTCGTATAGTGCAAACCGCTGCTTTCGCAGAAATTCAGTTATGAATAGAACGTTGATTTTCTGAACTCTGCATGCTCCGAAACAGAAAGTTTTTATTAAATAATTTAAAAACTACTTAACAGTGGGACCTAAAAACAACAAAAGCACACACCTTGGACTAACCTCTGTCAAACCTGAAAGTTTCAGGCTTCAAAGACTCCTATTTTTTAAGTTATTTGGTGACAACAGAAGACTTAACATTTTCAAAAAGCGAGACTTTTGAGTTTGAGACTTTTTTTTTGCACCTCTGTAACTTTGCCTCCCCTGCACCATTCTACATGGCATTTACAGGATCAAGAGATCCTGCCACAGAGACTGTGCTTTCCAAATTTCATGTAAATCGGATGAACAGGGGCAAAGTTATCAAGGTGCAAACATTTGATTTAACATAGATACTGTATGCTTACACAACCCTAATATACAGGTGCGACTGTGCCTGTATAATATATATATATATATATATATATATATATATATATCTGTACATATGTGTGTGCATGTGATGTTTTACAGCTGTGCTGTGCTTTAATACAAGCTCCCTCCCCATTTTTGCTTGCACAACTTAGACCATTTTCCTGATTGCTTCATCTTTTTTCCTTCCAAATGTCTTTTCCAGGTTTGTTTTATCTCTGTACAAAATACAGAGCATTGGCATTATATATGACATCAAGTGAGCAAAGCAGAGGTGCCTGAACAGCTCAGTGGGCCATTGGTGGGTTCTAGATCCTTCCAGATCCTTTCATCGCTAGTTGCTGGTTCAAAGCTGGCCCAGGTCAGAAGTACTGTAACTGACGGTTATTATCAATCATGTCAAGAGATGCTCATGGTTTGCACCTGGAAGAAATGCCATCACAGCTGGCATTAACTGGCATCCTTGTTGTTGTTCACATGCGAGGTTGAGGTTTGAAAGGGCATGGAGTCTCAACTACCATCTCACTGAACAATGGCTCCTACAGAGCAACAAGTGGGGGGTTGGGGTGGGATGCATGTTGGCAGAGCAGTGTGGGGCTGTGGCTACCTAATATGAGCACTGAAAAGACTCCCAACAAGAACGAATTTAAGTAAAGTTAAAAAGCAAAACAGAGGTTTATTCTGATGAGGAATGCCAATAAAGAGCACTAGGAAAAAACAAACTAAAGCTTTAGCTTGCTTTCTTATTTTGGGCCCACCATGAGCCAAAACTGTAAGATCACATAAGGGCTGATTTGTTTCCCCTGGTTTGAGATACGAATGAGGTACTCAGAAGAATCCTGAGAAGGATGAAAACACGTGTCTTTGGTTCTCAGCCTTTGCAATCTACAAGAGCTGTCATGATTAAGATGGCGGCCAAGCTGGACCAGCCATTGGTTTAGATTCAGCAGTATTTTAATGTTTTAGCATAGTTGCTTTATTTAAAGTGTGTTTTACTGTTTTTTTTTTTACTATTTTTACGTTGTTTTTGTTATTGTTTGTTTAGCGTGGGTATACAACAGTAACCAGAATCAGCTGAAAAATTGTTGGCTTATGAGTTACAGCTGCCGAGATTGTTATACCCATCATACCGGCATTTTACGTGGTGCTGACACTGTGTGGTATGTGGGGTTGTTTTTTGGAGTCACAGTTAACGTCAAGCATTAAGGTAACTGTAACTGTCTAATCCCAAACTGAACCTGGAATTCCAACACTAGTTGAGGAGCAGCTGGTGATTACCAACTGCGGTGGAAATGGGCTGTTTCTTGGGAGGCGCTACTCCAAGGGTCTGGTATACAGCATACAGCTTTGAGTAAATTTGTGACCTGGAGTTTTGTGCTCCATTCTCCCAGAGCTGAGGAGAACGGTTCTTGGAGGGATAATAACAGCTTCGTGGAGTTGACTTGTTATCTGGGGAATTTGCACTTTGTTCTCCTGAAGCTGTTCCCCCGCTCCCCCGGAGAAAGCCTAGCCAGGAACTGCTGCAGCTGGTGGACTTGGATTACCGGGATGCTGTAGAACATCGGGTGGAGTAACCCAGAGCAGAGTGAAGGTGACTGCGAGTGGAAGAGTGGTTTTCCAGACTTGCTGTCCCTGAGGTGGGTTACTGGGGGTGACCTCTTTTCCCTGAGGGGTCAGGGGGTGCAAACCGAAGGGTGAGCATCGCCCCAATGCCTTGAGCTCCAGGGTTCTTCTTGATGAAGGTCGGGTGGTCCCAGTAGCTGAAGTAAGGGAGATTGGCTGTGCTCTGGGGCCCACTCTGTGGTTGGGACCCAGTAATTCTGGGCCATCAAAGGATCTCCTGCTGAGACCTCATTCCTCTGTGGATGCTTCACTAGAGAAAAAAATGCTGACTGTGGGACTTCTTGAGATGTTTGTTGTCTAAATATGAATGATTCAGTTTGCTGTTTGTAATTAGGCAGTGAGAGTGCCTATTTTTCCGCATTTAAATATTTCAAGTATTATTTTCTGAATGTGGCAGTGAGAGTACTGCATTCTTGGACACAGGTATTGGAGGCTAGAGGGTGGTGAGAGCCCCTCTGCCAATACAAAATTTTCTTTGGAGCCTTAGAGTGAATCTATGGACACTGCTTAATTTAACCTCTTTAGTTTGGACAGATACTGTTGGGCACTAATTCAGAACAACTGGAACCCTTTACTGCTGTTTTTCTGGCCATTTATTGATTTGATTTTTCTTTTCTTTTCGCTAAGTTAGGTTGTTTGGTGATGTAAGTAGTTATGTAATTTTAGCAGAGGGTGGGGATGGTAGTGTTGTTTGGGTATTTAAGGATTTTATTTTGAATGTATAGGAGTGGATGTAATTGTATGATTGAGTGAGTGATTGCTTCTGATTTACTGCTGGGACTAGAATTTGCAAGATGTTTTGGCAGAGGGCTTCGACGGGTGGGCATTACTCTCCCGCTGAGCTCAGGGCCCTTCATCCCTTCAATTGCCCCCCACTTTCAGCTGAGATCTATAGGCTCTGTTGCACCTTGGGGATTGCGAGGAGGCATCGGAGGGGTGGGGGTTCAAGGGAGGGGGGAACAAATTAGAGTGGTAGGGTCAAGAAGACACCATGGGGTGAAATGGACCCAGGAAAGGGGTCCACCCTGCTTGGTGTCCATACTCAAGGGCTCCACATACAGTGGGTAGGTAGCCTGGTCAACCTCAACTACTTATCCAACCCAGACGGTGTTATGCAACACCAGGTTGATTCAAAACAAGACAGCAGTAATTGTTGGTCTTGTTGGGTCATCCGACCTGGCTTGCATCACCGAGACCTGGCTAGACGAAAATGCTGGTCCCATTTTGGAGTCAGCTGTTCTGGCTGGGTACTCGGTGATACAACACCTGAGGTTGAATCATAGAGGCAGGGGGTAGTCATCTGTTTCAAGATGGAGCTGGGCCTGGTAGAGGTGCCAGTTGGGGCCACAAGATCCTTTGAATGTATCATGGGCGCAGGTGTGGGTTGTAGGATACTTCTCATTTACTGTCCACCCGGGAGCGAGAAGACATTCCTGCAGGAGGTTGCAGACTTCATCGTCAAGATGATATTGGAGGTCCCCAGGTGGTTGGTACTGGGGGACTTCAATGCCTGGGTCGATGATGAACTCTCGCAATTTGGACAAGATTTCCTCCAATTGATGATGTTGTTGGGGCTCACACAGGTAATTACCTCTGCAACCCATATAGAGGGTCATTCACTGGATCTGGTGTTTCTACTGGGGATGGAGATCTCGGACATGGTGGTGGAACCCGTTGGATGGTCTGATCACCACATTATTGGGTTCAGCTTCGCGGCCCCCCCAGTAGACCTGCCCCTGTGGAGATGGTCCAGTACTGCCCATTACGGGAAGTAACCCTAGCTGGTCTGATGGAGGTTCTGGACCTATCAGGCAGTGCAAGTGTTAGTACAGATCCAGAGAGTCTACTACTAGCCTATAATAAGGCAGTGGGAGAGGCCCTGGATGCCATTGCTCTGGTATATGTTCACCTGCTCACCCCTCACCCTCTGTCCCCATGGTTTGATGGGACCTTGAGGGAGCTGAGGAGAGTGAGAAGAAGGTTGGAGCACTGCTGGCAGAAATACAGCCTGAATGATGACAAACTTAGATTGATATCCCATTATAAGGCATATCAATCTGCGGTCTCCCATAAGAAGACAGAATTCCTGTCTGGTGAGAGTGCAGCTGTGTGACATCGACTGGCCCAGCACTTCCTTACTGTGTACAGGCTGTGCAATCCAGCCTGTCTCCAGAATCGGAGAGCCTTTTCACAAGAGAAGTGTGAGGAGTCTGCTCAATTTTCGATAGATAAGGTTGTGACCATCAGGTCAGAGATCTGTGTAACTCACTCAAATGGGCAGAGTGGAGATCGGTGTGGGAACACTAGCACCCTGTGTGTCTGGTTGGACTTTGCTCAGTTGGCAGTCGATGATGTCATGAAGTTGGTCCAGGGCTTGTGATCGACTTACTGTGGTTTGGATCCAGGTCCAACGCACCACCTTGTGGGGTGCATGGAGGCAACAGGACTGACCCTGGCTGAGACAGTTGGGTGTTCATTAGAGACTGGGGTGTTTCTGGACACCCTGAAGGAGGAGGTGGTTCACTCCCTCCTGAAAAACCTTCTCTGGACCCTGACTGCCTCACAAACTACAGGCCAGTCTCTAACCTGCCTTTTGTTGGTAAGGTTATTGAGAAGGCAGTTGCGTTGCAGCTTGAGGATCATCTGACCACCCACGACATCTACAATCCTCTCCAGTCCGGTTTCAGTAAGAGACATAGTACTGAGATGGCATTGGTCCAGGAACTTAATGATCTCCTGATAGCGAGGGATTGGAGGAGCCATTTCATCTTGGTCCTCCTTGATCTCTCTGCAACATTTGACACTGTGGATCATGGGGTGTTGCTGGAGCACCTGTGGCTTTTCTGTGGGCTGAGTGGCACAGTCCTTAGATGGTTCCATTCATTCCTCACTGGCATTACACAGAGAGTGGAGTCTGGGGTGTTTTCCTCTGCCCCTACGTCCCTGCCTTGTGGGGTACCACAGGGCTCTGTGCTTCCCCCCATGTTGTTTGCAGTGTATATGCTGCTGTTGGGAGACATCATTAGGCAGTATGGGTTGAGTTTTCACTGCACTGCACTGTTATGCAGATGATTCTGAACTGTACTTGTCCTTAGTGCCTGGACAATATGATGCTGTTACAGTATTTAATAACTATCTTGCTGAGATCCAGGATTGGATGAGTGCCAGCTGGCTCAGGTTGAATCCAGATAAGACTGATGTGTTGGTTGTTGACCCATGTCATCAGGTAGAGGGATCTTTGGCTGGGCAGCCATCTGGACTTTGGCTGGGGGAACCAGCTGAGGACCTCTGACTGGGTGTGAAATCTGGGCGTCATGCTTGATAGCAGACTGACACTTAGATTCAGGTGTTGGCCATTGTCAAGTCCTCTTTTTATCATCTGAGGAATGTTTCCCAGATAAAGCACCTGGTACCACCTGATGACCTTCTGACTTTGGTCCATGCCTTGGTGACCTCGCGCCTTGATTACTGCAATGCCCTATACCTAGGACTACCGGGGTGGACCTCCACCACCTGCAGCTGGTGCAGAATGCAGCTGCCAGGTTGTTGACAGGTTTACATAGATCTGACCATGTCACACCTGTGCACCGCGCTTTGCACTGGCTGCCAGTGCAATGGAGGATCACCTTCAAGATTGGATTACTGACCTATAGGACCCTACACAGACAGGGACCAGGGCACCTGCAAGAGTTCCTTTGTCCCTACCGCCCCCTTCGCCCTCTCAGCTCCACCGATGAGGGATTGCTGGAGATTCCCAGGGTCCATTTGACAACATCAGGAGCTAGGTCGTTTACTTTTGCTGCTCTGACCCTGTGGAATTCTCTACCTCATTGGATAACGGATTGCCCATCCATTGAGGCTTTTAAATCTGCCTTGAAAACTTATTTATTTGAGTTGGCATATGCTGATATTTAAATTCCTGCTACATTTTAGAAACTTGCTGTGTGTTTTTAAAAGTGCTGATTATACTGTGTTTTTAAATGTACTGATTATACTGTGTAAAACACTATGATTTATGCTGGAACAGTGTTCTAGAAATAAAGTTGGTTGGTTGGTTGGTGAGGCCATTTGGCATCATGCAATCCTGCTTAAAGCTGAACCAGCCTAAATTTTATAGGGATTTGTATACACATCCCATAGTGCTTTGGACTATTGGTGTATGTGTACATCACTAGGGAAAATGGTGCCTGGGCCTCTTGATGGCCAGTGGGTAATGTGTTTTGCTCCCACTTTGCTAACCCAGGTTCAGGAGCTGGGTCGTGCAACTGGGGCGGGCTGGGGTGGTACTACTGCTTGGCAGTGCTCCTGGCTGGGAGGGATGGTGCTGTGTTTCTGCCACTGGGGCGACCCTTGTGATGTGCCAGGGAGCTTACCTCCTCCACACTGTGACATTGTGTGCATGTGAGGTATTGATGGACTGTGCCTCAGTGACAACTTGGAGGTGGGCACAGCTGCCTGAGAAAAATTGGGAATGAATAATGCCTTTGTCCCATGGGTCATCTAAATAAGCAATAAAATACAACAGTGTGGGAAGCATATGGCAATACTGGACCATCCAGGGATATAATGAGGCCCAACACAGCAGGTGGAAGGCCTTATAGTCCCTGGAATGTCCAGTATTGCCCATACCACCCACCCTGGAGGGTATTATTGTGCTTAGAAAATGGGACTGGCATGATTTAAACAGAATGTTTAAAAAAAATTGGAAAGTGTAAAAAAATTAATACAAAACAATAAAAAAGCCAGTTTATGTAAAGTAGTCCCTGCACTGAACAGTGCTGGTACTGGCAGTAGAGGGCACTATAGTCATTGTTAAACTGTGGTGGTATGTAGGAATGGGACGAGGGATCAGACAGCTAACTTACCTGTTTTATTTATTTTTTTTTTAATTTTAACATAAAGTTTGGGCTTCTGTTTCATTTTTCATAGCCCCTTGAGATTTGTTTGGCATTGGGTCAGCAGGGGCAGTTGCTCTGTATGCGACTGGAACATCGTTTTTTTTCTCCAAGGGCTATTGCTTCTGGGTGTGGAGCTGCTCAGGGAGGGACTGAAGGTTGGGAGTGGAACATGTACAGAGGTCTGGGACAGAGGTTGAGCGAGCTACTAGTAAAAAATGAAAGTAACTCTTTTAAATGAGGCACATTGATGTATTTAAGCAATAAGCCACGAGTGGGTATGGGTTATCAGGGGATTTACCATGGCTGGAGTGGTTTGCCCATGAGGCGTAGCCAAGTGGGTAAATCCACACAAGCACGTGGTAAATCCCCTGATAATTCACACTCCAGTGGCTTATTCAATTATACCATCACATCTTGTCATGGATGAAAGTTTAAATTGTTTAATTTTCTTTTTTCCTGTAGAAAAAAATGATTTTATTAAGCGATATCCTTCCATGAAAAAAAATAGTCCTTGGTTTTTAATGCAATTCTTTATTTAAGCTTTGTGAAGTGGGTGATAATAACAGATGGTGAGGTTTTCAGTGACATGAATTGAGGGTTTAAAGTTGTTAACCACTAGTAAATTGTTAAAATAGATCATGATATTATGAGTCTGAGAAGTGTTTTTTTTTTAAATACAGACAGGAGCAAGAGAGAGAAAGGAAGCGCTGCCCGTTCCATTTGTCACCTTTTTATTCGCCTACAGTCTTACTTGTGCTGTTTTTAGTTTTACCGCGAAGCGTCTCTTGCTCCAAGCATGGGGTTTCATCTGTGGAAAAGGGGTATGGTGGCACAGAGGGTCAGTTGCCCAGGATACGGAGAGCATGGAGATCGTGAACAGTGCAAATGGAAGGGGGGAGAGAGATACAAAAGTTAAACTGGGAAACAGGAGAAAGCGTGAGAGCGAGCAACTGCTAAAGCAGTGTTCTTTTTTTACAACAGAGTTCTGTCTCTTTCTCTCTCGCTCTTTCTCGCTTGTGTCTTGAGACAGAGAAAATGTACCTGGGTGCTAAGGATCTCACGAACAGAGGAAGAAGTCAGCCGAAAGCCTGGGTCTTAGACAGTTTCTTGGGAAACCGAGACAGGAAGCGTGAGTGCTCTGTGTGTGTGAGTGAGAGAGAGAGAGAGAGAGAGAGAGAGAGAGCATAAGAGAGCCAGTATTGAAGCAGTGTTTTTTTTTCTTCTCTGTCTCTCTCTCTCTCGGTTGTTGAGTGGGTGGTGAAATGGAAAATGCAGCTGGTGAGAGTGAGCTGGCTACATTTGAAAACTGCTGTGGTCCGTGAGTTTATGCGATTTCATATTGGGGGGGGGGGGTGGAGTGATTTTGGTGTGAGTGTCAGATGCGGCTGGCTGTCACCTTTTGCGGTGATTATCACAGAATTTACAATGGAGGTAAGGTGCCAGCCTGCCGTTCTCATTGGTCCGTGTCCGAGGTCCATGGTATAATCATTATTTTACTGTGCATTTTTGAGTGGGGATACTCAGTAGGGGTACAATTTTAAGTGTGAAGGGATTAGGACAATCTAGCCAGGGAGAAGCCCCAGCAGTTTCCTAACTTTCACTGCCCAGATCTGGAGATGCGCTGCCGGCTCACACATTCTAGTAGATTGGATGGTTTTTGGGCTAGTGGGGGATGCAACTAGCTCTTTCCTACTAGGGCACTTTGCTGAGGCTGTAAAAGGCTATTTTTTTTAAATGTATTTTTTTTTTATAATAATCTTTTTGATATGTGGGTTGGGGTATTGCTGGCCGCTAACTCACCCAGTAAGCAAGTGGAAAAATTTGTGTCTTTTTAAATTGAAAGTTCTATGGGCACCAGGATACCTGTGATGAGGTTGGCACAGATGGTACTTTTTCATTACAGGGCTCATCTGTAAGTTAATGTACCCCCCTGGCATCACTGGCAGCCAATCAGAATGTTTAGCTTTCTAAGTCCATTTTCTAAATGATGCTTTTTGGCTCCCTCAAGCCTGTCTCCATTCAGATTGCCCACTGGCTACAATGATGGGGGAAGAGATGCTAACTGGGCTGAGGTGTTGCCTCCTGCGGACATGAATGTAAGGCGCAGGTGGAAACATGATGGCCAAACATCTATATGAAAAAAAATCTATTTTTCATTGAAAAAAAACATGAGACTAAGGTTTGACACCAAATTTTGTTTTTGTTACTGCCCTCTTTGCTATTGTTTCTCAAAGTAACAACATTCCAAATGAAAGCAGCATGATGTCATTTTTGTCTTGGCATAGTTTTCTTACAGTAAACAACAAATAAATTGAGCACTGTGGTATTTAAAAATGAATCTTATCACTATTAATGTATATATTATTTAAAATGGGACCTAAGTGTCCCCAGCTACATTCTATTTAGAAGGGAAAGGGAGGGTAGAAAGGAAGAGGGAGTGACAGTATATATAAAGGAAAGCATAGGGGAAATAGAATATGTCCTAAACAACCTCCATCAAAAAGGTTGCCCTGTGCCCTCTTGTGGGCAGCCGTGTGCTCTATACTAACATGCTCTCATAACTTGGGCATTAGTCATCAGGGTATATTAGCATAGAGCATGCAAGGAGAGCCCACAGTTGCCACCAGATGGTGTTGAGCAACCATTCCGACGGACATTATGGAGCACATGTTAGAAGATCAAGAAAAGCATTTTAAGATTAGATAAAAATGTAGCTACTGGCTAGAAAAACACATGGGGGGTAGCTATCAGAGAGGGAGAGCTTGCAGATAGAGTATGTACATTTTATATTGCTAATACATGCTAGTAGTAAAAATAGTAACATTTTAAATTTTCAATGATCTTTATGCTTGTCATTAGACTTTCCTGTGCTTCAGTTCTCCCAGTTATATAACTGGGCATAAGCAGGACACCACTGAAAATTAGATGTTGCATCTCCATAGAGTTATCCTAGGAAATAAACCACAAAAGCAACACACTCAGCAGGCAAACAATAAATCTATACAGACCGTGCTAAAAAACAATACTGTTTAATATAAATAAAGAGCATACAAACCAAGACAGACAAACAGGGGGGAGCCGGTAGCAGAAAGCCCATAATATCTTGCATGCACTGTGCTTCCAAAGGGCTAATGTTCACGCAGTAACTCATGGGTTTTAAATCTGTCTCTTAAAGAGACATAGTGAAATACAGTAAGATACATAAACACCAGACAGTTGTAGTGCAGAGGTGGTCAGGTTCAAATATACCCACAGATTTGGGATACAGGAGAGTGGCATCTTAAAAATATAGCTTGCACTTGCAGCATGGTGTGAGGGGAACAGAAGGAAGCTGAAACAAAGAGTTGGACTAAAACGACAGTAGGGTAAACTGCATTCCATTTTTATCAGTGACTGTTACATTCTCAATTATAGTATCTGGTGTCCTAACTTGCAGGCCTACGCAGCAGGCAACCTGACTTAAGATACATAAACAATGTAGGCAGAAAAAGGCCTACTGGACCATCTAGTCCAACTAGAATAAGGCATGGTGCAAATTAATGTATGCATAAGGTTGCCAAAGTATATAACATTATAATTTAGATTCCTACCTACAGAAAAATATCTAAAATATTAAAAAAATTTTTACTGGGATGGGACCAAATATTTGAAAAAAATAATGCTCAGTCAGCGCCACCAAATGGAACTGGGCGGACTGTGGCAATTCCGCTTCGAAAACGCTTTTCAGAATTTGTTTTTTTAAATCCATAGAATTCTGAAAAACATTGCTATGCAGATAATCCATGCAGGATTGCATGGTTTGTGGAAAATAAATTGGAGGTTTATGTAAACCGCCAAATACCATGCCATGGTTTATGTAACACCAGGATCACTAATCTGCAGTTTAAAAAAAGAAGCATTCTGCTTTTGGGATTTCAGAATTCTGCTTGCAACAGAATTCCATGGAATTTCCTAAAACATCTGCAGAATTGCAGCAGAAATGGAATTTTATAAATCCTACACAGCTATTCCACCAAATAAAGCACCAGTGAGTTTGATCAGAGAGGCTATAGTAGTGCATAACTGTGAAAGTAAAAAGGAAATATAGAATAAAGTATGGGGTGGTGTGTGTAACGAGAAGTTTACACACACCCGAGGGGTTTGTACATGCATCTGACCCCCGAGAGTGTGTGTAAACTTCGAGTTTACACATACACCACCCCATATTTTATTTTATATAATTGCTGGGTCTCCCCTTTTTGGCCACAGCAATTATATAAAATAGCAGCTTCAATGCAGTTGCACTCCAGTTTGGTTTTCATCCAGTTCTTACATTTAGATTTTTGGAGGTTTCACGTGTGTGTTTTTTTTTTTAATAATTGAAACTTGTATCCTGTAGAAAATAACTGTTTTTTTTTAAATGTGACTTACTGCCATGCCATGATTCTTTGACAGCTAGGTTGTGGTCGAGCAGAGAGCAGCGAGCCAGAAAGGGAAAGACTACAGCGGATGCATGCGCAGAGATAGGAGAACCGTGTGCGTGTTTGCTGTTATAAACATTTCTTTATAACGGCAAATTACACCACGGTCTCCCTATAGCAAAAAGAGGAGACCCGTTAATTATATTGTGTATTATTGTATATACAACAGGAGTGGGAGTAAAATGACAACATAAAAATATATCTTAGCTAGTGACATTAGTAACAGCAACATATCAAAAAATATTGTAGTTATTTTTGTCACAATGGATATTTTTAAGGTTACTGTCATCACAGTAGAATACTGAACCAATCGGAGAGCAGCTTTCACAATACATAATGCAACCCTGACACCAACTGTTAAAATAAAATGAAAACAGCAAAATCTTCAGACAGAGCAAAGGCCGATCGCATATTCATAAGGTAGAAAAAGAAATGGGCAGACTGGATGGGCCTTGCAGTCCTTATCTGCTGTCAACTTCTTCGTTTCTATATGTTCTATGTTTCTACAAACTGCAGATTTAAAAGCTATAACTTGTGAACTATTGTTGTATATATCAAATATACAATAGCCTGACTCAAAATAGACAATTTATCATCACTTGTGAGTGGGCAGGACTTTTGTAACTCACTCACGGCTTTGACACTCATGAGTTACAGTCCTGCACCCTCCCACTTGAAGATAAAAGGTATATTTTGAGTCAGTCCATTGCATACCCCCTATGTATATCATATTTCATCAAACAGAAGCTGCAGCGTCTATTACAATTGTGTATCTTGACCTGCGGCTTGAATTTGAGGATGGCTTGTATTGCAAACTCAGATTTTTAAGTGTAATAAATAAAATATTACACATCTTGAATCTGATCAAGCATACTGTAACTGGTCTACTCCATAGTACAATAAGCATAACAAACAAAGATCATGAATTTAAAAAGAAATGCAATAACAATCATATTAACAGAGATAAAAAGAATAATAGATTCCCACCTAAAGTAATGTACCAATAACAACAAGATAAACACAGTTTACAAACTACATACTGTGATGTGTCAGAAATGACAGGATAAACAGTAATTACAAAAACAACTGCAGACTGTAATGTAGAAAGTAAGCACATGGGTGAGCATCAAGGAACACTCCACAGTGCTAGATCAAACAAGCATTTGTCAATGCTGAATGTCTGATGCTTGTTAAACAATTTTTTTTATTTTGACCCCAGCTTTTGAAGATACTTGTTTTAGGATTCACCTTATAGATATGATATGAACCATTGACAGTGTATTGGCCAAAATGTCATTTCAGATGAGAGGTGCAAAAGCTTATCTTGTCCAGGATTAAAAAAAATGACACATCACATTTATGAGGTGGTGTGAAAAATGACTATGTTGAAAGTTTGGAGTCAAAATATTAAACCTGAACTAGTGTAATGTTCAGTCATAACCTAGGCATTTTACCATACTTGTACACAAAATTTTCAGCATAGCCTTCTTAGTACCCCACCTGATGAACCCAGTAGGTGAAAAAGTTCAAATCCTGGACAAAATGTCATTCTGCACCACGGGTACGAAAACGCATTTTGTCCAGGATTTGAAAAATGACAGCTGTCACATTCATGAGATGCTTTGAAAAAATGACTGTGTCAAAAATTCTGGGTCAAAATATTGAAAATTACCAAAGTTACAAGCCTGAGTTTGTAGATTTCAATGTAGGCTCACAAGTTTGCTGTTTTTTTTTTAAATGTTTAAGCCAAATTTTCAACATAGCATTCTTATGACCCCACCTCATGAGGAAGGGCAGAGAAAATGTTCAACTCCTGCACAAAAGATGGTGTCATAGAGTGACTGCAAACTCACCTTTTGGGACAGATTTGTCTAATTTCACTGCCATTGTTCCTGAGGTGGTGTCCCAAGAAAGACATGTTGAAAATCTGGAGCAAAAATATTTGGAAATGGCCAGGTTATGCCACTAAGTTCAAAACCCCATTACAATATATTGAACCATATAGCTGATTTCCTCAGTTTACAGTCCAGCTTTGAAGAGTGAAGACATGTCTGCGGCCAAAGAAGATTATGGTGTTGGACCCCCAGTAGGTAAGTAAGGGCTTGGAGGGTGGGGTGGGGTGGTGGGTGCTGAGTGTGAGGTTTGGTTGGAGGGACTAATGGCACAACAGACATTGATGGATGGTTTTCCTTTTTACAGGGTTAAAAAAATAAACACTGAGGGATGCTTTAGTTCAAATTCATACCAACACTGGGATTGGGCACACCAGTGTTGGGATTGTTGGGGAATGGGGGAGGGTGACCTGGAGGGGAGGGGGGTCTAGAGAAGCGGTATCGGGGTGGGTACCCAGGACTGATTACATTTAAAGGGACACTGTCAGCTTGTTGACAGATATTCCTTGTCCCTTTACTGATTGTGCCTGTTCACAGATCTCCAAAAACTAACCATTTATATGCCAAATACAAGGCAATACTTTCTAGATAAAATTATTATTTTGCAAAAACAAAAGACTTACAAGTGATCTCATCTTATGTGTCACCACTACTTACTGCTTATCCATGACTGTGCTATGATGCTGACTCATGCATGAACGATTTCAATGATTGGGGGGGGCATACGTAATAAATAGCCATATGAATACTATGTACTATACTGAGCCCATCAATATCAGTATTTTTGTAAAATGAGGGCTAAATCATGAGAAAATACTTGTTTAAAAAGTGAAGCTTTAACCAGGGGCATGAGCATCAGTATCACTGCTGATGTGCATGCTTAGAGTCATGGCTTCATTTTTAAAGCAACTAATTTAATATGATTTAGCCCTTGTTTTACAAAAATACTGAGATTGCTGAGCTCAGTTTACTACATAGCATTCACAGCGCTATTTATTACATATGCCTTCAGAATCACCAAATTTGTTCATGCATGAGTCAGCGTCATAGCACAGTCATGGATGTTTGGCATGGAGTATCATGGCACAAAAGGTTGGACTGCTTGTAAGTCTTGTTTTTTTCTTGTTTTGTATTTTGTAAAAACAATGATTTTATGTTGAAATTATTTCTAGACTTTGCCATGTAAGCAGTCAGTTAATCTGAAGCCATGACTCTGGACATGCGCTTAAGTGCGACTGCTGATACCCATGCCCAGAGTCATGGCTTCAGATTTCAGCTCTACATTTCTGTGTGTTTGAGCACTCATTTTCATTCATAAACTACTTTGCTTTGTTTAGGGGACTGTCAGCATTTTAGAAATATAAAAATCTCACATAGCAAGTTAAATGAACTACTTGTGCATGCATGAGTTTACAAGCCCCAGAAGCTGACAGTGTCCCGGACAGGAAGCTGATAGGAAGGCTCCTGGCATTGAAAGCCAATCGACTGTTTGCTGACCTGCTTCATGCAGATTAAAGGATCGAAGCCCTGTCTGACTGGAGCAGCTCGGTCCTTTGAAGTACAAGAAGTTTCCACCCAGCAAGCAGCGAGTGGTGTCACAACCACACTGATTGGTCACTGGTCTAGACTACCAAGCCCCTGATATTTTGAACTGCAATGGGCTCAACAGTGGCAGCCCCTGAAATCCCCTTTCAGTGTAACAAAATGTTTGGTGCACACATGCATTGAATGTAAAATTGAACCGTCACAAAGCCCGGAAGGCATTAGTGGAAACATTAGGCGTTCTCCCCAATGATGATGTCATAGGTATGCTACTGGCACGTATTCCATATGGTCCATGTCAGTTTGTTTTTCACTATAGTATGCACACCAACTTTGAATAAAGTATCATAAGACTATGGGCAGGATTTCAAAGGGGTGGATGCAGCACTTGCATTTGTGACAGTTCCCACAGTTTATGGCAATTTCTGCTGCAACCGAGGGACTTGTGTCCATTTCTTAAAAGGAACTTCAGAATTTCATCCTGGGAGTTAGAGCAGCCTTTTGTGGTCTAACTTCTCAGGTGTAATTCAGCATTCCCATCTGAAAACCAGATGCCAGTCTTTACAAATCTTGCCTTATATATTTGCTTATCAATTTCTGTGTCCTGTTTTTATCTGCTGGGTGCTACTTCTTTCATTTTGTGCTGTACACTGCAGTGTACCAATGACAACAGGATAAACTCAGCGATGTACAGAGGAACTGCAGACTGCAATGTACAAATAACGACAGGATAAACTCAGTGATGTACCCAGGAACTGGAGACTGCAATGTACCAATAATGACAGGATGAACTCAATGATGCACAGAGGAACTGCAGACTACAGTATACCAATAATGACAGGATAAACTCACTGATGTACAGAGAAAAAGCAGATTGCAGTGTACCAAAAGCAACAGGATAAACACAGTGATGTACAGAGGAACTGCAGACTGAACTGTACCAATAAAAACAGGATAAACACAGTGATGGGCAGAGGCACTGCAGACTGCAGTGTACCAATAACAACAGGATAAACACTGTGACAGGCAGAGGCACTGCAGACTGTCGTGTACCAATAACAAGATAAACGCAGTGACGGGCAGAGGAATTGCAGACTGCAGTGTACCGATACCATCAGGATAAACTCAGTGATGGGCATAAGAACTGCAGACTGCAGTGTAAATAACAACAGGATAAACACAGTGATGGGCAGAGGAACTGCAGATTGCAGTGCATCAGCAGGATAAACACAGTGACAGGAAGAGGAACTGCAGACTGCAGTGAACCAATAAAAACAGGATAAACACAGTGATGGGTAGAGGAACTGCAGACTGCAGTGTACCAATAACAACTGGATAAATACACTGATGGACAGAGGAACTGTAGACTGCAGTGTACCAATAACAACAGGATAAACACAGTGATGGACAGAGGAACTGCAGGCTGCAGTGTGTACTAATAACAACAGGCTAAATATAGTGACGGGTAAAGGAACTGCAGACTGCTGTGTACCAATAACAACAGGATAAACAAAGTGACAGACAGAGGAACAACAGACTGCAGTGTATCAGAAATAACAGGATAAACACAGTGACGGGTAGAGCAACACAGTGATGGACAGAGGAACTGCAAATTGCAGTGTACCAATAACAACAGGATAAACTCTGTGATGGACAGAGGAACTGCAGACTGCAGTGTACCAATAAGAACAGGATAAACACAGTGATGTACAGAGGAACTGCAGACTGCAGTGTACCAATAACAACAGGATGAACACAGTGATGGACAGAGGAACTGCAGACTGCTGTGTACCAATAACAAAAGGATAAACTGAGTGATGTACAGAGGAACTACAAACTGCAATATACCAATACAACAGGTTCAATGTTTGGTGAATATGTGCAAGGCCCCTGGAATTCTGTGGTTCTGCGGTTGCTGAATTTGCCACAGAATTTGCATCATGCCGCAGAATATATATAGTGCCACAGAATTCATTGTTTTTGGTGAATTTTCATATAAATATACTGTTTTTCCATAGTGTCAGGCTTTCTTTCCCACCTCGTTTATCCTGAAGCCCCTCCTCTATGCTCAGCATGTGATGTCATCGATGACATCACATCATATTTAGCCAATGACAGGACTGCATTCTGGCAGAGAAATAAATAAATCATGCCGCAGAAATCAGAAAATGCTGCCGCAGAAGTCAAGGAGCCCTGCCGCAGAAATCAGAAAATTCTGCCGCAGAACACCAGGGGCCCTGAATATGTGGTACTTATGTATACTTATGAACTTTGGGCCTTTCTCTATTTCCACTCTTGGTATATTTTAATCTGGGTAGCTGTAGGGAACAGAGGGCCCAGCATTAAGGATGAGTAGAGAGCTGAAGCAGGAGGAGGATGGGGAGGATATTGGGTATTTCCGAATGTGTTAAGCATTTGCTGCTAGGAGAGCTGGATTTTTGAATTGGATGTGGCAGGAGCTATTCCTCTACATTGAACCTTGGGATTAAGCCCTCCCATTCAATGTTTGGTGAATATGCAGTGTTTATGTATGTAATCCCCCTTTGGGGGCTTAGCTTGATTGCCCCACATTCTCCCATTTCCTCTTGCTGCCTCCCGTTTCTGCCTGGTGTCCCCAAATCCATTTTGGTGCCTCAAGTGGTTCCTGAACAGCCCTGTGTTAGTTTCAGTCCAATTTGGGTTTAAAATGTTAAGCCACGACTGCCTGCATTCCTCTAAGCTAGCCGGCAATCGTGCATGAGCTAAAAGCATTTTGATTTATCGACTGCTGATTTAGCGGTTGAAGTGGTGGCCTTTTTGAGGTCCTGACCTCCTTGCCAGCTAGAATGGGGGCCAGTGACCTGAGCAAGGCAGTGGATAAGCTGCTGTGGGGTCTGAAGTTAAAATTTTAAAGCAGGCAGAAAAGCGAGGGCTCGTACATATTAATGAGCCCTCACACATATTAGTGAGGGTGCTCTCTGCCACCTGGGAGGACTGTATTTTGGTGGCAGTGACAGTGAATCTGCTGTAAATAGATGGGAAAGAGTGGGCTCATTCAAATGGGCAATAAAGGGGCTGCAAGACTATGGGGGTACTGTAGGTAAAAAAACACTTTCCTTGGCTGCATAAATGAGGAGCAACATAAGGACTGCTCAGACACAAAGGGCAACCCTTGGAGGCATATGCCAAGTGCATTTCAGCTCCTAGCCTTACTGTCTGCTGAGCTTCACTGATCTTCACAGTTGTTGATTGTTTTTTGGCAGCAGGGGCACCTTCAAATGACCCACTCTCCCTCCCCCTAATCCCACACTTCCCAGGGTCATCTTCTTATATTTTCCCCTCACTTCCTCTCATTCCTGGAAGGAGGTGTATCACCTTACCATTACTAACAGAAGACACCTGGAACTATCTTCAGCTACTCAAACTCTCTCCAGTATACACTAAAGTGATAATAACACCGACCTTCAGTCACATTTTCTCTCCTGTAGATCTCTTGCTTTTCATCCACTAACTTATCTTAGCCAGGTATATCCTGCAACTTTCTTCAAACACACCTAGAAAAAATAATTTGTTTTCTCCTCCCTCAACAGCTTTCCTGCATTTCATCCACTAACACACCCCTAAAGATAGATCCTACATCTTTCCTCCATCCTCAAAAATCATCCTGTGCTTGAATCCAGCACAGATCTACTACAACTGTAGTCTCATCTCTAAGCTACATAAAACAACCAGACATGGACATTGTGCTTTGTAAGTAATGCGGATCACTCTTTTACAGGGGTTGGATCAACAAAATACACCACTGCCCAACATGCTGGGCCATAAAACACCTCTGAACCCACCTACAGGAAGCATGGACAACTCCCCAGCTAAATCATACATTACAGCAAGTCACAAGAGCTTGGAATCCACCCCAGCACCACCAAAACCCTGATATTGTCCCCTCTACCACAAAGGAAAGTCCATCCTGGGGGTTGGTAGGTTGTGCAAAGGGGAAGAGCCAACCACAACAGGGTTCATCAAATAGGCAGCAATCATGGGAAGGACATGCAGCTGCAAAACAGGTTTGCCCTGCTAGCAAAGACACGCAAGGAATCAGGCAGCTGCTCAAACCAGGAAAGTAGTATGCAGTAGCACCAGCCTGTCACCAACCTAAAAGGCACTATAAACAAAAACTTCGGGTTCCACAAGTGCCTAAATCAGGAGAGGCAGCAAACACCAATGTGGGTCAAAGGGACAGGGTGCCATGGCACCACTCACATCAACAGGACAAACAGACCAAGACAAATGCTCCTACCAATGGAAAAAAGAACCTGATCATTGTGGGAGACTCCGTGATTCAAGGAGTTGAACCCCACTTGCAGGATACCGACCAAGTGGGAATAACTGTCAAGTGTCCCTAGGGCCATAGCAAAAAGGGATACAGACCGCATTAAGAACCTTGTACACATGGTGTGTAACATCAAAGGCATCGTCATTCACCTAGGAACAAATTATATTGATGACTATTCCGTTGAACAAGTAAATGCATATCTCTCTTATCTAGAAGATAGACTGACCTCTCTTTTGTCCACCCTAGCCTTCTCCGAGGTACTCCCAGTTTGGGAAAAGGGAAAAGGCCTAGGGAAACTGAAATCAAGGAACTAATTTGAAGGCTCTGCAATTGGTGCTTAGACAAGGGCTACACCTTCATCGGTGACTGGAATGATTTTTTGGAAAGATCTTACTTTAAATTCAATGGCCTTCACCGCAACAAGGAGTGGTGAAAGCACTAGGGCAAAAACTCAATGTATTTGCCAGTCATTTAAACTAGAAGGAGTGGAGGTAGTGACCAAACAAATCCATGGAAACAGAACCCCAGTCACCTCCCCTCAGATCCCGATAAGAACTCCTCCCATCACATGCATAAGCAAAAACAGAAAAAGCACAGTTGGGTCGAATGGGAAACACGGTACACTAAAACAAAAAGTAAAAAGGATGCCAGTTACTGGAAAGCAATGGTGACTAATGCTCACAGTCTGGCTAACAAAATCCCTGAACTCACAGCTACAATGGCAGAGGATGGACTGGACTGGGTGGTGGTAACCGAAACATGGTTTAACGACAACCATACATGGGATATTGCCATCCTAGGCTACAACCTGTTCAGGAAGAACAGGAAGGGATGGAGAGGAGTGGGAGTAGCCTTATATATAAGAGAGGGCATAAAAGCCATGGAAGTCCAAAGAACCCAACACAAATCAGAGGTCCTCGGGGTCACACTTGAACCAGGAAATAGACCAGTCCTCAGACTAGGGCTGATATATAGGCCTCCCTTGCAGTGGGCAGAAGCAGACAAAGAACTACTGGAAAGCATACTAAATATGACTGATAAGGGAGAGGTCGTGTTAATGGGTGATTTAAATCTCCCAGACATAGACTGGATTTCCTGCACAGCATCCACAGCTAGAAGCAGAAACTTCCTAGACGCACTGAGAGGGGCTGGTCTAAACCAGCTTATAACGGCCCCTACTAAAGAAAACACAATCCCGGACCTGGTGCTCACTAACAGTAGCAAGGTAAAGGAGGTGGAAGTGGGGTGTCAATTGGGATCAGGTGACCACAAATCTGTCTGGCTTAAGGTCAGCAAGATAGAGGAATTAAGACACTCTAAGACAAGAGTGCTTGATTTAAAAAAAAAAAACAGATTTTGCCCAAATTAGAATTTGCTTCGGAGCTAACTTCAAGAAAAATGCAAAAGGAGGGGTGGAAGAATGTTGGGAGTGCATAAGGAAGGCACTGAAAGAAGTAACCGAGAAATGCTCTAGACTGGTCGGTTAGACAAAAAAAGAAGGAATCCACTATGGTTCACAAAAGAGGTAGCAACTACAGTAACAGAAAAGAGGCAAGCATTCGAGAAGTACAAGAGCTCTACTAGTGACAAGGATAGGGAGGCATACAGGAGTAGCTTGAGGAGGCAAATAGCGTGATCAGAGCAGCAAAGGCACAAACAAAGGAGGGCTTTGCATGGGGGGTTAAATAATGCAAAAGACCTTTAGGTGCACAAGTGATAAGAAGAAAAACAAAGGAGGTATTGTCAGGCTCTTAAACAGGGGTGGGGAAAAAGGTGGAAGAAGACAGAAAAGGCAAAGGTCTTGAATGAGTACTTCTGCTCTGTCTTTACAAAGGAAGAGCCTGGCAATGGACACCCCAAAGGGGTACAAAATAACAGAAAGGAGGTGGACACAAGCCCATTGACAGCAGAAAGGGTAAAGGCTGAATTAAAAAAACTGAACTGCAGGAACTGAGTGATGAACCGGCTGAACCCCTAGCAGACCTATTTAGTAGATCCCTGAGGGAAGGGACGGTCCCACAGGACTGGAAAAAGGCAATAGTGATCCCCATCTACAAGATTGGTAGCAAAGAGGAAGCAGGGAACTACCACCCAGTTAGTCTCACCTCAGTGGTGGGAAAGTTGGTATACCATTGTAACAGCGATGCTCTTACAGCGACACCAACCCTTCGACAGCCATAGTGTCAACCGGGTTGCCAGAGCGAGACTCCGGAGTTTCGCCACTCTCCCCTGACATCTGCCCCCCTGGAGTTGGAATCCTTAAGTCCGGAGGTGCGGGGGGCAGAGCCCCCCCCGCATGAACACAGATCAGGTGTCGGTGCATTCTCCAGTTGGAAACCGGAGTCAGCGGCATCAGGGATGTCAGCAACCATGTGTCGCTGTAGGGAAGGTCACTGACATTCCTGTCACCGCGGCATAGTGGAACTTGGAAAGCTGATGGAATCCCTGCTCAGGGAAAGAATAATAGCATTTCTGGAGGAAACTGAACAGCAAGACGCCAAGCAGCACAGATTCACAGTGGGAAGGTCTTGCCAGACAAATCTGATCAAGTTCTTTGACTTGGTTACTAGGGTGGTGGACCAGGGTGGTGCCATGGATGTCATCTACCTGGACTTTAGTAAAGCTTTCAATTCTGTCCCACACAGAAGGCTACTAAACAAACTCGAGAATATAGGAGTAGGGAAGGAAGTGGTATCATGGGTAGGAAGCTGGCTTCAACAGCGAACCCAAACAGTGATGGTAAATGGGGCAGCATCAGAAGCCAGGGAAGTGACCAGTAGTGTGCCACAAGGGTCCATCCTGGGACCTTTGCTCTTCAATGTGTTCATCTGTGACATCACATACGAGTTGGGAAGGAAGGTATGTCTGTTTGCAGACAACACGAAGCTCTGCAACAAAGTGGATAGGGTACAGGAGATGGAGCAAATGAGAAGTGACCTTCTCAAGCTTGAAGAATGGTCAAGCATGTGACAGCTAAAATTCAATGCAAAAAAATGCAAGGTCATGCGTCTGGGTTAAAACAACCCAGGTACTGACTACCACCTGGGGGAGAGAACTAGCAATCACCTGGCAGGATCGAGCTCTGGGAGTTATCATTTTAGATGATTTAAAAGTGGGCAACCAATGTGAAAAAGCAGCAATAAGGGCCAGCAAAATGCTAGGATCCATAGGTAGGGGCATCTCAAGTAGAACAAGGGGGTGATCCTGCCACTCTACAGGTCCCTGGTGAGGACCCACCTTGAGTACTGCATCCAATTCTGGAGGCCTTATCTTAGAAAGGACTTAGACAGACTGGAGACAGTGCTGAGGAGGGCAACTAAAATGATTCACAGTCTCCATGAGTTGTCTTACGAACACAGATTAAGGGAGCTCAACATGAACTTCCTGGAACAACGAAGAGATGGGGGAACATGACTGAGACATTCAAGTACCTAAAGGGCATAAACAGAGTGCCCACCCAGGAGCTCTTTCTCATTAATAACTCCACGAGAACTAGAGGCCATGACATGGAACTGAGGCGGGGTAGATTCAGAGGCAACATGCTCAAGGTTTTCTTCACAGAAAGGGTGATTGATCCATGGAATGGCCTACCTGCCAAAGTAACGGACTCTAAAACAGTATGGGGATTTAAATCAGCTTGGGACAGGCACAAGGGGATAATTACAAAAAGTATCTGAGTTGGGGGGGTAGGATCTGGGCAGACTAGATGGACCTTTGGTCCCCATCTGCTGTCACTTTCTATGTTTCTATGCTATGAAACTGTATGAGAGCAGCCATGTTGCTGATGCTTTGACCCCTGCCTAACAACCAATGATGCATCTAGGTGCCCAAAACATTGCCAAAGGACTTCTGGGAGAGGGAGTTAACTTTTTCAGGCACCAAGAGACGCAGCCAATCAGAGGGCTCAAAGAGCCAATAACTTTGATTGACAACAGGGGACAGCCAATCTGAAGCCAAGACTGTGGGGCGAGATCACAGAGACTTTGAGGGAAATGAGTCAGTCTGTCCTGTGCTTCTAATGAGTCAGGAGGAATCTGCTTTGAGAGAGCAGAATTGTCTAGGCCTTTCTCAGGTCTTGAATTGGGGACTACTGCTGAGAAAAGTGACTGACTGAGGAAGAGTGAGAGAGATTGAACTGATTTAGGAACCCCTCAGGTATTCTGAACTGTGCTGTTTCCATTGCGAGAGAATATCTGCTGCAGAAATCTTGCACTGAAATCTAGGATTTTGGAAAGCTGCTTTGAGAGGCAAACCATCTCAGGAAATGGATACTAGCCAGGCTTGGGAAATTTGCTTTGTGGACTGAACAAATTGGCTGAGAGCTGTGTCCCAGCTGAAGCTGCATTTGGAAGCAGTTCGAGCATACAAGGACTGTGAGAGTAAAAGGTGAGCAGGTGCTTGCATGTTCCAGAATTCCTGCTACTGTTGTGCCTTACCATGTGAACTGGAGCTGCTTTAAAAAATATGCAAATCTGTGGCCAATGGCCCTGGCATTTGGAAACCAAAAGTTGCCTGGGGGCCGGCCCAGTGGCGCTGAGGGTTGAGGCGCTGGTCGCCACACCATGCGCTACGCCGGTGACCCGTGTTTGGGAACGGGCATGGGTTGCCGTGGGTCGGTGGGGAGGAGATGGATTGGCGTCAGGGACTGTCTCCATCTCTCGAGGAGGATTTGAGCGACCAGGCTTGCCTGACCCCTAGCGGAGTTTGGGGGGTCAACAGCACGTAGCTGCAAGCTATGGGGGGGCGGGACGTGGCAGACGCTCGATTGGGGCATGCACGGGAGTGTGCGTGCACCCAGTCGCTGGCGTCATTGCACGCCATGACCCGCCGGGAGGAAAACAGCGAAAAGCGAACTCGGCAGCATGAAGTTGTTCCCCCGTGGTGCCATTCCTGGAAGGGCACCTCCCTGGCATGGATCCGTTGGGGTGGGTTGAGTTGCTCCCCACCACCCTGCCGCGAAGGGTAAGTCACAGGGTGCACAAGGGAGGGGGTCTGATATCCAGGATGACGCTGGGGGGAACAGCGGAGGGCGGGGGTCGTAGCAGGAGCTCTGGAGGAGAGAAAATAATACCACCCCCCAAAAAAAAGTAGCCTGGCTGCCCCTGAAAGTGCTGAATTGGTGCAGGAACAGAGTGGACTCTACCAGCTTTAGAGGCACTCTATGGAACCAGGGAAAGAGCCTGTTAACTCCTTCCGAGTGGGGCCCATGGTTTCAGGAAGTCACCTGCACTTGCTGGGGTGATAGGGCACCTACGACTCTTGTGGGGAGCCGGGCTGCAGAGTCACTCCCAGGTCTGAGCCTTCTGAGGCTGAAGTGGACCTGCATTTGAGCTCTGCAATGGGCCAGAAGAGGCTGAACATGACAAGCGGCCAGACCTTCAATCAAGGGGACAAGCTGCAAGACCTTCAATCAAGATTCCGACTTTTGAGACTGACTCCGCTATCACTCTCCCTGGATATACCATCTACAGGGAAGATCAATTAGGCAAACGCGGTGGTGGTTGCGCACTACTCGTACGGGACTCCCTTATAGGTCAGGCACTCCCAGTTGCTAAACTTGATTATGGAGCCCAAGCCCTCACCTTAAAAATCACACCTGACCCCACCCGAGGCCCTGTCTTCCTCACGGTCTCCTACGTACCCCTGAGGAATCAAAACCAAGGGGTCCAGTACCTCATTGACTATCTCACATCTCTCCCTCACAAAGTGGAGCAAGTCATCCTAGGTGATCTCAATGTTAACTGGCTTGGCTCCACTGCCTCCCATATAAGGGACTCCTTTGCTGCCCTGGATATGTCCCAGTTAGTCACCCAGCCCACCAGATTCAACCACTCTACTGGCACCAGCACTCTCCTAGATGTTGTTATATCTAACCGCCCCTACAAAATACGGGATGTCACTGTCCTCCCCAACTCTCTTAGTGATCACTCCCCAGTCCTCTGTCTCTGGTCATCCTCCACTCTGAAGCCAGTGTCCCAGGCCTCTCTACACCGCCGTTTATGCCCCGGAGGCCTCAGAAAATTAAAACAATACCTAGCCCAGCTAGACTGGTCCCCTATCCAGCGTGCCCCTGACATTGACTCAGCTCTTGACCACTTCACAAATGCCTTCTGTAAGGCTTGTGACCTTTTTGGCCCCTCACCAGGATCTGCTCCAAAAAATGCAATGCCCCATGGATCACCCCACCCCTCCTCCAGAGACTCAAAAACAGAGATAATCTCTAGCGCATTGTTGTAGAATCTGGAAAGGCGTCTGACAGATAGACCTACAACACAGAACGCAATAAGTGCACTTGAGCCATTAGGCGGACCAAGGCAGAGCACTACCTGACCACCCTCACTTCCACTTGGGGTTCAGCCCGGACCTTCTGGGATAATATGAAAGAGCTAAATGGGGAGTCCCGCTTCCCCTCACCATCTCAGCTCTCCATCAATGGCACCCCCACCACAGATCCACTCCTCATAGCCGATTGCCTTAACACTGCCTTCTCTGACCTAAGCACAGTCCTCCCCAGCAGCTTCTTTGACCCAATCCTCACCTCTCTCCCCTCTAGTCCTGCATCACCCACCATTCTACCTGTACACCCTATCCCCCCAAGAAGCCAGGCCACACCTGCTAAAAGCCTTAGGCAGCAATAACCCCAGCAGTGACCCCCTCGACTCCAGGATCCTCTGTATGGTCTTGGATGAAGTCCTAGTCCCCCTAACTGACCTTCTAAACTGGTCTCTATGCCTGGGTCAGTTCCCAAGTGCTTGGAAAACTGCTGAAATCACACCCACACATAAGAGTGGGGACCGATCCACCCCCAACAATTACCGGCCCATCTCCATCCTTCCCCACTCTCTAAAGCCCTTGAAAAAATGGTGTTGATCCAGCTCTCTGAATACCTGACCAAGTATGACATTATGTGCCCAGAGCAGCATGGTTTCTGCCCAGGACACAGTACAACCACGGCTCTCCTGGAATTCTCCCAACATCTGCATGCTGCTCTCGACTCTGGCAGCCTTGCAGGAGCAGTGTTCATTGACCTCTCCAAGGCCTTTGACACTGTCTGTCATCCCCTTCTACTCAACTCTCTCCACCAACTTGGCTTCTCTGGTGGTCCCATTTCCTGGTTTTCTAGCTATCTCTCTGCTAGATCCCAGCATGTCAAGATCAGCAGCTCCCTCTCCAGCACTCTTCCCGTTCGCTCTGGGGTCCCTCAGGGCTCCATCCTGGGTCCAATACATTTTAGTCTCTACCTCAACACCCTCCCCAGCTCATGTACTGGTAAAATGCTCTTCTACGCCGATGATGCAGTCCTTGTTGCCTCACATCCCAATCCCACCCCCCTCCAATTATCCCTCCAGCAAACTTACAACCAAGCCGAAAGGTGGTTCGGAGACCGCAGACTGGTCATTAATCTAAAGAAAACAAAATCAATGCCCTTCTCCTACCACCAAAATAAAGCTATAAATACCCCCGTCTTGATTATCCCCAGCACTCTGCACCTGCTAGAACAAGTGACCACATACAAGTACCTAGGCATCACGTTCGATACTGCCCTCTCCTTCCACACCCAAATTAATGCCCTGTCAGCCACCATTAACTCTCGGATTGGCCTGCTATACCGGCACAGGGACTGCCTGACTCAGGTTGCCCTCAGGCTGGCCATCACCTCCTCCATCTTGTCTCTCGTGGACTATGGCTTGCCCATCTATGATGCAGCTGACAACACTGCCCTCTCCAAAATTCAGCTCTCCATCAATAAGGACTGTAGGCTCCTGACCGGTGCCCCCAGCCGTACTCACACCTGCCTTGTCTATACTACCACAAGTCTTCTCAACTTTGAGGAGCAACTGCTCTACCAGACCTGCCTTTTCACTAAGAAATCTCTGCTAGGACTCTTCCCCCACCGGGGGTCTCCACCTCCCTACAGCAGCCATCTTCATCCATCACCACCCATAGCTCTGTTAAGGCCATTTTCAAGGTGCCCAGAACCAAGACCTCTCTTGCCCAGAGATCCTTCCTCTACTGAGCCCCCACCTGGTTCAACTCCCTCCCTAGCTGCATCTCTAACTTGCCAAAAATTGGCTCCTTCAAAACAGCCCTTTGGAACCATATCTTTAATACCCGCTGTTGTAGGTGCAACAAACCCCCTGTTGTAACCTGTGATTCCTGCCCGCCTTGTCCCCTGGCTCGACAACGTCCACTGGACAGCCTCTCCCTCCCCCAGACCTACCCCTTCCCTACTAGGTACAAACAGGGATGTAACCCACTGTCTTCTCTGAGGACCTACTATATCCATGAGTGTAACTCACAATTTTGTAACATTATGGAACCTAAGTAACATACAAACTACTACATTATGTAACCTAAGTGTATCTATGTTAATTGTTCCTTTTACTGCACTTGTAATGTTATCCTCTGTTTTAATCTGCACTGTAATAACTGACTTGATGTCTGCCCCCCCGCGACGAGGTGCCTTTGTAAATGAGTCTCTGATTCAAAGCTTGTAAACCCCGATTTGTAATGAATAAATGAGAGAGATCACTGTCATCTTGTGGCCCACTGCTGTGTCATGGATGGAGCTCCTCACCCCCGGACTGGTGATGGATCTTGCCTCAAGGCACTGCTGTAGAGCTGCAAACTGTGAGTACCCAGGACATGTTCCTGGGATTAAATAAGGGGGTGTTCAGTTTAAGTTTAACCTTAATTTACTAACATCCTATGGCCCCAACAGTTAGCAACCCACAGCAATGTCCAGGCCTGCAACTGTTGGGTATCCCAATAGACTCTTAGGGTAAAATGCTGGTACCAGTGGAGGTGGGCAACTGGGGATGGTTTGGCCTTCGAGCCTAAACTGTTCCTAATCTGTTAATTGTTACTAACCATTTTTCCTCCACAGCTATCCCTCATCCAGGTACCCCTGTCCTGACTCTTTCCCCCAATAAAGCAGTGAGTTTACTGTTTGAAATCACTGCGTACAGGGTATTTGTGTGTCTGCCAGGTTATTGCTGATTTATTGTCCATGGTGGTAATGAACTGTTGAGTATCCAGTGTGTGGGGTAGTTGGTAGGCAGATGTGGGTATGTGCAGCATCCCAGGGGGCTGTGCCAGTCAGTCACCTGACCCACTTCTAACTTACTGTGGGTGCAGGCACTGCACTATTTATTATAACTTTGTGACAGAACCCCTGATCACTACCGTAGCAGGACCCAGGACCCTTAACCGGATAGAGGGCCAACAGGCAGGGGTTGTAGCCCACTGGCACGTGACGTCTGGGCTACAGGTATACTTATAAACTTTTGGCCTTTATCTGTTTCCACCCTTGGTAAATTTTAAGCTGGGTAGTTGTAGGGAATAGAGGGCCCAAAAAATTATTACCTCCTCCAACTCATGGAGAGTATGACCAGAAGCACTCAGGAGGGAAAAAAACCCTTGGGGGAAACCTCTGAGGACCAATGGCTATTAATCTGCCCATCCTCTGGGCAATCTATGAGGAGATAAAGGCCTAAAAATAGTCTCACTGAACATCTGAAGTTTAACCGCAAAATTTGACCAACTACCGGCATGGATGGCCCTCCATACCCCTGACATCCTCTGCCTAACATTGACCAATAGGATTAAAGACAGCGAAGTTGCTCTCAAAGGCTTTCAAGCATACAGGATTGATAGAATAGGCAAGAGAGGTGGGGGATGCCTCATCTATGCCTGGGACTCTCTGCAGTGCTCCATCCTCCCTGGAACTAGGGTGGCTGAGGACCATGAGATGAAAGTGATAAAGGCACAGGTCGGTCAGAATGACAAAACTCTCATCCTTGCCACAATCTACCTACTCCCCAAGAAAGCCACAGCAGGCCTTCCCATAATTATGGATGTTATCAGCACCCTTTGAAAGGGGATGGAGCTTGTCATGACAGGGGACTTTAACATAAACTGGGATGGAAAGGGGGCTGCCCCTTTCAGGGATCTGATAGCCACCTTCAACTTGACACAACTTGCCACCTGCCCACCAGAAAGAACTATAAGACAGGAAACAGTACCCTCCTTGACTGGGTCCTAGCAAGCTCACTATCCCAGATCTCTGAGATCAAGGTTCTTCCAGACACGCTAAGTGACCATTCCCCAATCACCTTCCTGTGGTCTAATAAATTTACCAAAAGCCCACCCATCCTCACTGAAAGCAGGGTCTTGAGGAAGGGTAAACTTGGAGCCCTCAAATCATCCCTTGCCCTGCGTGACTGGACTCCTATCGACCTGGCACCTACTCTTGATCAGGCCCTCAGTTGCTTCATTAAGGGCTTTAGCTCCATCTGTGACATCTATGCCCCGATCACAAAAAGAAAAATTCGGGGGCAGGCAAATGGCTGGATTGATGGGGAGCTCTACTCCCACCTGAAAGAAAGAGACATACTCCGGAAGAAGGCCAGAAACACAGGCAGCAAGCATGACTACCAGTGTTATACAACAGCCAGGAACCACTGCACCAAGCTAATCCAGCTCGCCAAAGCCAACTATCATAAGGCCCAACTTTGCAATTTTTGGGGTGATGGGAAAAAATTCTGGGATAACAACAAAAGCAACCTTGGAAAGGAGGACAAGAAGCACCCTCAGCTACTCAGTATCAGTAACATCCCCACTACAGACCCTCTAGCTATTGCAGAAGCCTTCAATAAGGCCTTCACCGATTTTACTCCAGTGCTACCACCTACCTATTTTCAACCTGGTTTGAACCATTCTAACAACGTATTTACCAAGTGTTCTCACCCGACCTTCTACTTTAAAAGGGTGATGGTGAAGGTGAAGGAGGCCCTAACTATGGTCAAGAAAGTACTAGGTAAGACCAGACTGGGCAGTAACAGAATAGACATGAAACTTCTATCCCTCACCCTGAAAGTTGTTATAGTGCCCATTACCATGCTGTACAATAAGTCCCTGGCCCTTGTCCAATTCCCAGTGGTTTGGAAGCAGAACCTAGTTATGTCAGTGCATAAAGGAGGCGACAAGTCTCTGGTAGCCAACTACAGACCCATCTCGATCCTCTCCCCCTGTCCAAGGCACTGGAAAAGATTGTGGTGGGTCAACTCATCAACTACCTCAATAAGTTTAATCTACTATGCCCTAACCAGCATGGCTTCAGACAAAATCACAGTACCACCACTGCCCTGCTGGACTACATGAACTATGCACATAAGGCCCTGGATGAAGGCAAACTGGTGGGGTCTGTCTTTATTGACCTCACCAAAGCCTTTGATACAGTCAACCACCCCTGTTACTGACCCAACTGCAAAACATGGGTGTGGTGCCCAATGCCCTTTGCTAGTTCCAAGACTACCTGATATGGAGAAATCAATGTGTCAAAATTGGGCAAACAGTATCCAGCACAAGAGTGGTATCATTAGGGGTACCCCAGGGATCAATGCTGGGCCCCCTACTCTTCAGCCTCTTCTTAAATGACCTTCTCACAGCCTGTGACACCAAACTCATACTATATGCAGACGATGCTGTGCTCCTCAGCAGCAGCATGTCTCAGGCTGCCCTACAGTCTGAGTTGCAGAACTCCTTCTCCAAACTCGAGGACTGGTTCTGTAGTCATAAGTTGCTACTAAACTACAAGAAGACCAAGGCCATGCTTATGTCCAGCCCCCACAACAAAAATAAGCACCACCCCCTCATCATCTCCAACTCATGCAGTGAGTCACTGGAACAAGTCCACTTGTTCAAGTATCTGGAGTCATAATAGATGATACCCTCACGTTTGTGCACCATATTGACTTTCTGGTCAAGACAGTCAATACTAAATTGGTGTCCTGTATAGGCACAGGCAATACCTCTCTCCAGGGACCCTGCACCTCTCAGTCCACAGTTCCATTATATCTACTATTGACTATGGACTAGTGGTCTACGGGGCGGCAATGGATACAGTGCTCAAGAGGATTCAGACTGTGCTCAACAAAGCCTGCAGACTTACCCTGGATGCTGAGCATGGAACTTGCACCTGTACTCTGTATGAATGCGCAAATTGGCTCTCATTAAGAAGCAGAGTCAAATTCCAGACTTGCATCCTAGGGAAGAAGGCTCTATTGGGTAAAACACCACCATGTAGGCAATTTGATCAAGGTGGTCAACTCATTACAGGTCACCAGAGGGAGGACTAGAGGGTCCTTGGCTATCCCCTACCATCGCACCTCACTTGGGCAATGTGAATTTGCCCACCGGGCCCCCATGTGGATGAATGAACTCCCCAGGCACCTTTTGGCCACCAATTGTCTGGCCCAATTCAAAACTGACCTCAAACAACACCTAATAACACTCTCTAAGTGCACCTGCCCGTAAGTCCAGCCACACCTGCTCTCTCTTTCCCCCAGCAAGCACTAGACAGGCCTCAGGTACCCCCTCCCTTTGTCCCTTCTCATGATTTGCCTCAGCAATCAGTTTGCATCATGCTCCTTCGGCACCAGCCACCCCACCTTCCCCCCTCTCACAACTCCCAGTCCTGTGAGTTTCCCTAACAGTCACTACTAATGCAGGCTGCCTGACCATGCCCCCTTACACCCCACCATTTACTGTAGTATGTCTTCTCTGCTCAGCCTCCCTCACCCCCATTTCTTCCTATACCTTATCACCCTTCTTCCCTCACCCTTCACCTCCACTGCAGTACCTAACTCTCTCTCGTACCTCCTTTCTTCACCCCACTGCCAGCTATCCCTGTCCCTCTGAACTATTGACAAGGCATTTTGTGGCTGCTTATTCCCCCCTCCACCCTCATAAAGTGTTTTTCTTGTTATTTTAACTTATACCTATGTTTTGAGTTGTTCTGTAAGTTCTGAATACAAGCTGTATCGTTCATTGTGATGTACCTTTGCTTTCTCCTCTTGTACTTTATTTTGCAATCTATGATGTGGAACCTTTGTAAAAGAGCTTGCATTCAAATGTCTTTTCCGAATCACTAAATAAATAAAGATAAATGAAAATACTTGTCTGAGTTCTTAGTCTGGGTTTGGAATGTAAGATTCAAAGGCTGTTGATTTCCATATTTTGAGTATTTTGATGATATGAACTGGAATATTGTTTCTCAATGCTGAAGTAGTTGCTCCTATCTGGAATGAGTGGCATGAGCATGAATATGGATTAAGTCCGAGCCTTTGGAGAAGAATTCTTATATGATCAATGAACCATTTTGAAGTCATGGGTGATTGATTGTCTGAAGTTAATAAGGGAGATGATGGATTTGAATTTGCGCGGATGAGCATGAACCTGTCTAGCCGAATTACTGGCCACCAAGCATTTGATGAAGGGTAATAGGCTATGAGAACTCCCATATGCAATCTATTGTTTTTTGATGAAGGTAGCATCAGAATATAATGGTCATCTCTTTTCTGCAGATTGATAATCTTAAGAAAGCTGGTATAGCGGGATGATGGCATGGTGACTCCTCCTTGACAGAGGAATCTGTAGAAGGTTAAGCTAATAACAGATGCAACCATGAGATAAGAGGTAGCTTTGAAAGGCCCTGAGTCCAAAAAATCCAACATGCATCTTATTATAGATCCATCTTTGGGAAGATGGTGGGGCATATGTGCAATGTATGATCTTTGAAAACCCAGTAGAAGAAGTCTGACTGATGGGTTAGAACCTAGAGATGTGAGGATGGAGCAGATTGTAAGTAAAAGAACTGAATCCCAGATAGGTATTGCTTGATAATTCCATGGGATAATCATAATGCTTGATGACAGTATGTGAGAAATACTAAAATGAGGTCCACGGAGATGGAATTAGACTAGGAGGATTGCAAAACTCAAAGGGAAGATAATTTTTTCCAAGTCTTTGTATAAGTAGCTCTAGTGGATGGAGCTAGAGTAGCCCACATGATGGAGGTAGCTTGCTGGCGATAATACTGTATATCATTATTAGGTCACTGAAGGATGGTGGAGGAGACATTATTGGATCTGCCAAGGGATGGAGGTGATAAAATGCCTGAAACTGAAATCAAAATACAGCATCAGCTGCTTTGTTTGCAAAGCCTGGAATGTGAAAACATGTAAATGTAAAATTATGAATAAGTGATAGCCAGGTTAACCTCCACATGAAAAGCCAGATGGAATGGGATGCAGATTGTCCTTTGTTGATGATAGCTGTGGTTGTTTGGTTATTGGAAAAGATGGATACTGATTGAAGGGACCAATGGTGACCACAGAGGAATACGTCTGCTACTATAGGGTATATCTTGAATAAAGGAGATGTAGAGGAAAAGTCACTGAGTGATGAAATATCTGGAAGCCATGGAGAGGCAATCCAGGATTGTTGAAATATGATAGCATAGCCATAAGTAGGGGAAGCATCGGTGTATATTCTGGGACATAAGTCTAGAGAGTGGTCCTTGTGGAAAATCGAACAGCGATTCCATCTGGCTAGGAATAGGGACCACATGGCTAGGTCAAATTTTGCTGCAGCAGTGATTTGGACATGGTGATACAGTTTAGAAAGTGATGAAGCTTAGGTCAAGAGGTATGAGATGAAGAATCGACCTTGTGGAATTATCGTGGGGAAACTGAGGTATTCCATGAAGCATATTAAACTGCAAAAAAAAAAAAGAAATTGAGGTATCCCAGTAGAGAAGAAAGTTCACGCTTTAAAGAGGAGGATCTACTTGAAAAGGACTTCACCAATGCTTGAATCCTAGACAGTTTGTCAGAAGGTAAATGAGTTTCCATGCGTTCAGTGTCCAAGATTATGCCCGATAATTCTAGGGATGTTGCTGGTCCTACTGTTTTCACTGCAGCCAAGGGAACTGACAGTTCATGGAAGAGCTGGGCAAGAGCAGAAATATCGGTTGCAGAAGGGAAGTTAGGTGGTTCATTCAGGAGAAATTCATTGAGCAAATTAACAACTGCTGGTTGGTGACATATATTAAGTAATGCCCAATACAGCATTTAGGAAAACATATAGAAGAGATTGGGACTGCCATGGCAGTCGAATGTAAGATGGACAGCAAAGTAACAACAGTTGTTCCAAAATATGCCATATAAGTGCCAGATTGATGGATGAATGGCCAGTAAGTTAAAGGCATCAATTATATTAGCTTTGGAGATCTAGTAGCCAGGGCCAAAGTGTTTTATGAGTGTGATAGCATCATCGATACATGCATATGACAGAGAATACTCATCAGCAGGAATCCGAGAACTCATACTATCGTCAGTGTCAGTGGCTCAGCAGGTAGCACACTCACCTCTGAGACCGGGAGATCAGAAGGCTGTGGGCTCTATCCCCACATCAGGCACTTACTAGGAGTCATATTAGGAAAATATAGATGTACAGAAGGCCAAAGCCCATAAATATACATCTCCTGCCTTAGCAGGCGTTAATTCCCAATTCCCTCATTTAACAAAAACCTATCAAGCTTTAATTTAAATAGATGATACGAATCAACTTCAACAATATCTTTTGGTAAAGAATTCCATAATACAATAATCCATTGAGTAAAGAAGTTCCTTCTTAGCTGAGTTTTAGGATATGTAAGTCCTAATTGATAACTATGACTTCTTAAAGAGAACAACTTTTGATTTCAGATAAAACCTAAATCTGCAAGCAATATAGGGTCCCTTATAATTTTGAACATTAGTAAGAGATCTCCTCTTTTTCTCCTAAGTTCCAGTGAATAAAGGTTCAAAGAAAGTAGTCTATTATCATAATCTACTCCATAAAGGCCCTGAGCCATCTTAGTAACCCTCCTCTGAACCCCCTCCACTCTTTTTACATCACCATGTAATGAGGAGCTCCATAAAGGAGAGCAGTAATCCAAAATGGGTCGTACATAGGCCCTATACAAGGTAATGACACAATTACTATCTCTAGAAGTGACTGAACATCTAATACAACCAATTAGTCCATTAGACTTTTTAATTAATTCAGTACAATGGTTACTAAATTTTAAATCCTTTGATATTAAACACCTAGATCCTTCTCGTGTTCCACAGACTGTAATTGATGACCATTTAAAAAATAGTTGTAACATTGGTTATTGTTACCCAATGCACAACCACACTCTTTTCCAGATTAAAGGACATACCATTTGAAACTGCCCATGATTCCATTGTTAACAGATCTCTAGAAAGATCAGAACATCCATCCATTGTACTGATATCCTATGCAATTTTAGTGTCATCAGCAAACTTGACTGAAATTCCCTTAGTATGTTTATCTAAATCAGATACAAAAATTGAGAAT
Source organism: Neoceratodus forsteri (assembly GCA_016271365.2). Classification (NCBI taxonomy): domain Eukaryota; kingdom Metazoa; phylum Chordata; order Ceratodontiformes; family Ceratodontidae; genus Neoceratodus; species Neoceratodus forsteri. The sequence continues at coordinate 498,299,623 of JADMNL010000022.1, forward strand.
AACAATGGGCCCAATACAGAGCCCTGGGGGACCCCACTAGTAACCCTACCTATATCAGAAATATAACCCTTAATCCTAACAATTTGTTCTCTATTCATCAACCACTCCAAAACCCATTTGATGAGGATTTCATTAATCCCAAGTTTTCTCATTTTTTTTAAGAAGGGTTACATGCGGAACCTTGTCAAAGATCCAAAAAAACAATATCCACTGCTTTTTTTTTCATCCAAAAATTTACTAATTTTCTCATAGAAACAAAGATTGGCAGTAAAGCATGATCTCTGGGTCCTAAAGCCGAGTTGTGTATCATCAACAAAACCAATAGTTTCCAAATCAGTTATAAGTATGTCCTTTACAATAGATTCCATAATTTTACCTAAGATACAAGTCAAACTGATTAGTCAATAGTTTGTCATGTTACTGCGATCCCCCTTTTTGAAAATAGGGACAACTAAAGCTTGCTTCCAATCAACTGGGACCTCTCCCATTTATAATGATCTATTGTAAAGGACAAATAGTGGTTCAACCAACCACCACCCTATAGCCTTCAAGACCCTCGGATGCAATAAATCTGGTCCAGGTGTAGTATTTGTTTTGATCTGATGTAATTTACAATGTATTTGATCCCTAGTTATTATAATTTGATCAATAGGATCAATATCCTGTAAAGAATTAATATCTTTATCGGAGAACACCGAACAGAAAAATCTGTTAAACTCATTAACCATATCAACAGGATTACTCAAGATGTTATTTGAAATTTTAATTGGGCCAACTATACTGGAGTCCTTCTTTTCATTATTTACATAAGAGAAAAAGGATTTCCCTCCATCTTTAATATGTGCTAATCTAAATTCAATATTCCTTTTTTCCTTATTGATGGTAAGTTTGCATGATTTTAATGCCTCCTTATATTTTACTTTATTATAATCAGTTGAATCTCTTTTCATTGTTCTGTATGCTTTCTTTTTTGCTGATATTGATTTACGAACCCTATATGTATACCACATAGGGAGCTTCCCTTTGTGATTATATAAGGTTCATTTAGGAATATGTTTTTCAGTAAGTTCAAGAATTTTTGATTTTAATTTATTCCATAAGTCATTTACAGGGATGGTGTAATCTAACTGGGAATAGCTTTGCAACTCTTCATTTATAGCCAAAAAAGTTGCTTTACCAAAATCCAAGACTGTAGTAACCCCGATCTGCTTAATTTGTTCATATACAATATTCAAAGTAATGATGTTATGGTCACTGTTAAGCAGTGGATCACTAACCTCTAGATTAGTAATTTTTTCAGGTATGTTTGTAAGTACCAGATCTAATATATTTTTGCCCTATGTAGGGTTGTCAACAACTTGTTGCAAACCATTTACCATACAAAGTTCCAATAATTCATGTTCCTGGAAGGTGGTTGCAGTATATTCATTCCAGTCAATTCCTGGGACGTTAAAGTCTCCAAGTAATAGGACATCCTTATGCTTTAAATTATTTGCAATATATTTTAATAAGGAAGAATGATCACATTGGGTAATATCAGGAGGCCTATAGCACATGCCAACCAAGAGATTTTTATTAGCAGTAGACTGTATTTCAACCCAAAGAATTTCATTTGTGTCATTTGAAATTAGATTTAATTCTCTAAATGTTATTGTCTTATTTAGATAAATTGCCACACCACCCCTTTTCTATGATTTCTGTCCTTATGAATTAAGTTATAACCAGGGATAGAATGATTCCATGATGAAATGTCGTCCCACCAAGTTTCAGAAATTGCAGCAATGTCCACCTTATTGTTAACTAAAATTAATTCAAGTTCATCCTTTTTTGTATAATGAAGACTTCTATCATTTGTTAACAGGACTTTAAGAGTTTGATTTTTATTCCCACTATTGTTCCGCCTTTGTTTCATAAAAGGAATTGAACTTGCTATAGGAAGATTTAAAGATTCTATTCACCCCTCCTTTGCCAGTTTTTTGAATTTTCTTTTTTACCATTAACAGACCGGTAAAAAATATTCCCCAATAATTTGGAGCCTAACTTGCTCAGGTGTAGACCATCCGAGCAAAACAAACGATCATTAGTGGAAAACATTTCCCATGTCTGTAAACACATAATGTGATTTTCCAAGCACCACCTGTGAAGCCAATTATTAAAAGATTTAATTTGTTGTAATCTTGCAGCAGATGCTCGTGGTACTGGTAAGATCTCTGAGATAATAATTTCAGCTTTTAGGCACTTCATTATGGACACTGCTTCAATTAACTCATTAATCATTTCCTGTATTTCAGATTTATTTATGTTATCTGTACCAGCATGCAAAATAACAATATTATGATCTTCAGTCTTGTTTAGAATACCAGGCAACATTTCTGCAATATCCCTTATTAAAGCCCCACTGTAACTACAGCTGGTGACTTTAGATTTATTGCCACTAGTAGAATATCGATCTGTATATCGTATAATTGAATCACCCAGGATGTAAAATGATTTGTTGTCATCAATAACAGGGTGGTTTGAGACCTTTAAATGGGGAAGTGGCTTAGGATTTTGGGAGGGATTAATAATAGTAAAGTTTTGTAAACCCTCATCTGACCCAAGAACCTCAGCCAATCGATTATTTGCTAAGTTATCACTAGCAAAATTGTCATGGGGCTCACTAATTTTTTGATTTATATCACTGAGATTTTCCTTCTGAGCATCTATTGGGATCCCCTGGCAATCACTAGTTACATCAGTCCCATGAAAGGGTCCATTATTTATTTCAGTATCCTGATCACTTGAACTAAGAGGGTCAAAACTATTTAAGAGAGGTAGTGTAAACACTTCAGCTTTCCTTCCTTTCTTAGCTGCTCTCTTAGTCTGCACCTCATACCAACCCTCATCATTTAGAACACCAAGGTCCGCCTCAGAATCTCGCTTTCTCTTACTACCCTCACCCGGTAGAGTTGACAATTAGCCACATTGAGAAGTTTCATTATTGATAAGATTATTATCCCTAAATGCAACTTCTTTATTTTGGTATGTTGTCAAAAGGGAGGGGGCAACAATATGTTCAGAAGTAGAAGGCTCCACATATGAAACTTTGTTTAAGGGTAGTTCAGCTGGTCATAAACCATTTTCTACTCCTCTAAGGTCAGGAAAGTGTTGTGTGAATTCAAGACACCTAGATCTATTATAAAAACCTGCCAATTCCTTAAGCAGGGTCTCATATTCAGTACACTTAATGCATTTGTATGGCATCTGTGGTACAGGTACTAACATCAAACTGTACATCAAACAATAAGAACATTTGACACCAATGTCCCCCTCCAAAGTTTTAATAGTTCTCAACATTTCTAATAAGTAGGTGACAAATTATTTAAATATCAGACTAAACATGCACTAATAACACAAATGCAGACAATTCAGCTGATACCTTCCAAGGTTTACCCTGCTTAACCCCTGCTTTCCATTGCTTAACACGCATGAGGATGCGCGTGTCTTTGCACACGTCTTCACGCGTGGCAGACGCGCGCTCAACCGCACAGTGCTCGCTCCACCGCATAGAGCAGTTTATATCCCCGACAGCCCAGAAATGAGAATGAGGTCACCTGACCCCTGTAGTGAGCGTTTGATCTCCCTGGTATCACAGACTATGATGTAGCTTTAATTAAAGCCCTCTAGTATGCTGCACTATACCAAAACAGTTGTTCTAGCTAAGTGAGAATGCTAGCGTGTAGCAAAGTGCCAACAAACACCCCCCTGAATTTTATACACAGTTTAAAAGCTGCAAGCAGTAAAAGGTGTATTAGCAGTGCAGAAAAACGAATGTCAGGTTCTCTCAGCCAGTACTGTCTCACACCACTAAGGTGTCTCACAACGTATGGGCAGAGATTGAAACTGACAAAACGTTACAGCAATTTTTATCCCAGATAGCCCGGAAATGAGAAGGAGGTCACCTGACCCCTGTAGCGAGCATTTGATCTCCCTGGTATTAGCAGTGCAGAAAAATGAATGTCAGGTTCTCTCAGCCAGTACTGTCTCACATCACTAAGGCATCTCACAGCGTATGGACAGAGATTGAAATCCCAATGCTGACACTGTAGTGCAGCATGGTAGGGGGGTTGCTGCACTCCTTAGGTACCATCTTTTGGATGAGATGTTAAACTGAGGTACCATCTGCTTGTTCTGGTGGTAGCTCAGGTGGATGTTAAAGATCCCATGGCACTTCTCAAAAAGAGTAGGGCAATTTTATTGAAAAGCAAAAACATAACATCACATGACATTTAAGCCAAAGGAAAAAAAACAACATTTTTTTAAACAAATAAACCATCCATAGAATAAAGTCAATTTTAAATTATAAATGAAAGAAAAAAATCACATGCGTAATCTGCACATAACATAAATCACTCAAAAGCCATTTCATTATCTCTCTTTTGAGATTCTAGCTAAAAATGTTAAAGTTCCTCCATAAATAGAGTACCTTATCTTGAGGAAGTCTTTGCATATCTCTTTCTTTAACCTTCAACATTTCAGACTCTATCTGAGAAATTATTACATAATTCAAAACTTGTTGTTGTTGCAATGCATACTGACATCTGGCTTGCCACATATACTATTGGATTAATGAGAATAAAACGTGTAAAGTGCTTCTGTGAAAATTCCTCCAAATATCAGAATAATCCCCTAGGATTAGTGTATCATAGGTAATTAGAGTAAAAAAGGTATTTTCTTTTTGTTGGCTATTTCTTTCCAGATCTGTTTACTTACAGGGCATTCAAAGAAAAAAATGAGACATGCTTTCTTCAATATTAGTACAAGTAAGTTTAGGGCAATATCGATCTTTAACATGTTTATAGTTTAAGTTTCCCCATTATTCCTAAATTCCCTTGAGAGCAAATCCAGATTATATCCCAAGCTTGAATGGGAATCCTGAGATCTGTTAATTTGTGGATGGCCCACGACATTTTTGTTGAAGAGTATTCTGGAAATATTAAAATAGTTTTCTGAAAATCATGAACTACAAAATTATAAAACCTTTTCCTATTTAAAGTTACAAGGACCTGCTTTTCAATTTTCCATTGTTAAAGTTTCTTAATGGTAGAAATCGCATAAATTGGCACCAGTAATTGGGGTAAGAGTTTAGGGGGTAAATGATCCCATTTAAAAAAAAATATTTCTGTAATGAGAATCGTATCCATGTTTGCCAAACAAATAGCCCCATCTCCCATCCGCAATTAAAGGCATTGAAAAGAAAAATAGAATGAAAAAAAAACAATGGGGTTGATTATGTTAAGACCTCCCTTTTTATCGGAAGACAAGTGATTTCTCTTTTTACAGGATTTAATCTATTACTCCAGAGCATCTGAAAAAAGGCACTGAGTAATCTTGTCTCCAGATGCAGTGAGGGAGCATAAATGTAACTTTCATACAAAAATATAGGCAGTAAGAATTTTTTAATAATCTGAATCTGCTTCTTTTTCCCAAACTTCCGTGTCTTACATATTTTAATTTTGCTTTCACAAATTTCTAACTGCTTCTCCCAGTTTAAAGTGGCCATATCTCCATATACAAACCATACCCCTAAAATTTTTGTAGGGTAGAGGAAACGGCAATACCACTTATTTCTGTAATGAATAGGGTTGAATCATTCAAAATTATAATAATACTTTTATCTCTATTTAGTTTAGCACCTGATATCTTTGCACAAGAGTTGAAGATCTGAACAGCTTTCTCAACTGAGTTAATATCTTGTACCAATAAAGTCACATCATCTGCATAAACTGTGATCTTTTCTGTGTTCAGAGTGGCAGAAGGGGCTAACCCTATAATTTGCTCATCCCATTTTATCTGCTGTATAACTGGATCCAAAGCAAAGATATAAAGCAAGGGACTTACAGGCAACCCTGTCTCATGCCTCTCAAAAGAGGAATGTCATCCCCATGTAAACCATTAACTGTAGGTATAATGCTGGCGTTAGCATAGAACATAGTTATCCAACCTAAGAATTTTTTTAGATAAACCATACCATTCCAAAATGTTGAAAAGATAATGGTGTTCCACCAGATCAAAAGCTTTGGATTGATCCAAGGCTACAACATACCCCAATATCTTTTGTCCCTTACTTGCTTCAAAAAGCTCCCTTAACAGAAACAGGTTATGTTGAATCTTTCGCTTAGGGATAGCACATGTCTATATATCTGTGCATCATCTATTAGACAATCTGTGACTTTTATTAATCTGTTATTCAAAATTTTAGCTAGAATTTTGTAGTCACTGTTTAAGATACTTATAGGCCTCCAGTTTGACAACAGCTTTTGATCTCCCTTTTTAAAGATGTAACAGATAATAGCAGTACTGAAATCCTTATATTCTAAACTGGATTCTAACATAAAATTGAAAACTTGGAATAAGAAAAAACTCATATAAGGTTAGAGTTTTTTGTAGAAATCATTAGAGATACCATCTAAACTCATATAAGGTATGAATTTTTTGTAGAAATCATTATAGATACCATCTAGACCAGGAGAGGTACCGATTTTTTAATTTTTTATCACTTCACCTATATCCTCAGGAGTAATTGAGGAAGTCAAAGACGAACCTGTAGAACTGCCTAAATAAGGGATAGGTGCTATTAAGAATTATTTTAGGGATCCTTCTTGTCTAGGATTTTTATAAATGGTTTCTTTTAAATTTTGTTGTACTACAGAGAGGATTCCTAGATCTGTGTTTACCAGGGAGCCATCTTGGGTTAATAGTCCAGACATAAGGGCTTTCTCCAATCTTTGCTTACAAGCTTTATAAGGGTCAGATGCTGGGTGATAATTTGTTCTAAATCTCATTTCTATCTCTAATGATTTTGCTCTGTCATATTGGTAGATTTTCATTTGCTTTTTAAGTTCTAATAATTGAGATTTGTATTTCATGTGAGCTTTTGGGGGGAAAGACATTAATTTATATAGCTGATTTCTATGGTTTAAATATCTAAGATAATTAGAATTAGCAGCATTCCACCCAATAGAAATGAATAGGGATCTCAGATCTATTTTAGTGTATGGCCACCAATCCCATAGATTGTCAAATACACATAAAATAGAATTCCAAGCTTCAAAAACAATTTCCAGTTGTTTCAGACATTCAGGAGAGTCTAATAAGGATATATTTAATTTCCATCTATGTATATGAGAGTGAATTATTGGAGGGACACCAGCTAAACTAAAATGGCCCAGTAAAATATGGCGATCTGAAAATTCAGTAGGCCTTACCACTATTTTATAGGGTTTAATATATTTGGAAATCAAGAAAAAATCAATGCGTGTGGCATATATATGCCTAAAAAAGGTGGCTCCACTATCTGTCTTTAGCACTTTATATGCATCGGATAAACCAGTATCTAGTATAATTTGTTTTAAAGCATGAGAGTAGCAGTATACTTTTTTAACTGTTTCCCTAGAATATTTTAAATCCAGACTACAATTAAAGTCCCCACTCCAAATAATGTGTTTTCTCATATAAAGATAAGGTTTAATTTCCTCAAAGAGTTCAATTTTGGAGGTTTTCGTTTGAGGAGCATATAATTTAATGAGGTGAAAAGTATATTCTCCGTATGTACAGTCTAGGGCTAATGCTCTACCTGGTCTTATGTCTATTAATTCTTGATATCCGAAAATTAGTGCTGTTAAGTAAAATTCCTAAACCATCAGCAGTCTCGGTGCCAAAGGTCCAGAAGGAGGGACCCTATGTCCAGTTCCTCCTAATTTGTTCAATTTCAAAAATTGAAGATAGTCTGGTTTTTTGAACAAAAATAATGTCAGCTTTTAGTTGTCCTAAGAAGGCCAGAACTGAGAGTTGCTTTTTGTAGTGTTTTAAACTACATATATTTAAAGGTGCAATATGTAGGGAAGACATAACATCAAATAAGAAGATTTAAGATCCCTTTATATGATTGGTTTTTGATTTTCTTTTTTTCCCTTTTTACTCTTTTGCAAGTTCTGTAGCCCTACTTTCCTCATGTTCTGTCACAATTTCTGAACAATGAGAGGTATCATATTCTGGTTCGGAATCCTCTGCTTCCTCTTGTAGAGGAGTAAAGGTTTTTTTTGTAGGGAGTGGGAGTATTTTGTGTTGCTTTGCCATGGCCCTTGTAAATCTTCTACCTGCTTCTACTGTTTCAAATGGGAGGGGGCATGGTTGTAGTAGAATTTTTTTTCTAGTGGCGTTTGAGTACTTTCTTTTTGTCTTAGGGGCTCAGAAGGTGCTACATTCTTCTTAATTAAAGAATGGGTTTCTCTGTCCTGTTCATTGTCAGTTTGATTCCCTGCTTGTGTGGCTTCTTGTTGTTGCATATTCTCATCATTTTGTTCCCTGACTGGGTTCCCAGAAAATGAGTTCCTTCTCTTTTCTTGAGCCTTATCAACTAAGTCACTCTGATCCCAACCGCCTGCTCTGTTTCTTTTTGCCCAGGGACATTGATGAAAGGCATGGCCTTTTTCATCGCAAAGGTTGCATTGTAAAATATTTTCACACAAATCGGTAGGATGACCATGCCCCCCACACAAAGAACATTTTAGCATGTCACAGGAACTACTTAAATGTGTTTTAGCACCGCATTTATAGCATGTTATTCGTTGTCCCCCTTAAAACAAACCCCTCTGTCCTTACCTAAAAAGAAACTATTTGGAAGATGAATGATTTCTGAATTGAGTTGAAATAGTTTAAATTTCCATCCACCTGTCCAAATTCCTTCTAAATCAATAATGCCCTCAGGGGGCACCTAATATGTCACAGCGATTCTGAAGCCAGTGGTAAATGTCGTTAACATTGACACCCTCATTTCTAAACATTATGGTGATAAATCTTTTCTGAGGTTTTGTGAGGGGAATAGCATAAAAGGGGGTCCGCAGGGGAGTTTGTTTAAGGGTGCTGTATTTCTCCCAGACTTTTTCCAAGCTAGATCTTGTTTTAAAACTAATATCAAAGGAATCTTCTCCTGATATATGTATTAGAGCACATATTTCTGCAGGAACAAAACACATGGACCCTTTCAAAAGTTGCTTTGCTACGTGGTATCTATCAGGGTGTACAAACAAGCCTCCCCTATATCGTAACATAACTTCATTCCTCCTAGGAGCCTGCACTAATTTGTTTTTAAATAGTTCAGACATAGGTACTCTTTTATTCCCTTGTTGTCCATGTTGTTCATTCCCAACATTCGGTGTACTTTCTGAATTATCAGATTTTTTTCCCTGGTTCTTCCCCTCACCCCCTTCTAGATGGACCCGGCACTGCTAAGGCCGGGGTCTCATCAGCTAAGTTCTGTGCAGATTTAGCATTAGAGGTGCCTTTAATTGCTGAATGTTCTGTACCAGAGCTCAGGTTTTTCCTTTCAGTCTGGTAGGCATCCGGTGCAGGCCTGAAGTAAAAATCTTCCCCCCAATCTGCGTCGGGGATCCACTGTCCTGTGTCTGACCTCTTCCATCCTGAATTACTTAGGGCATTCTCTGCAGACCAATCTGAGTCCAAAAAGTCCATTGAATCTTGACATAATCCAAACTGTCAGTGCACTTGCTGTGACACGGTGATTCCTTGGGTCTTTTCCGGAAAAGTGTTCCTTCCTCCTGCACGCTGTTTCTGGTTTACAGCATTCTCGGTTGGAAGGCTCACCCCTTCATCTTCAGGGCTTTTTCTCACAGGCTCAAGTGAGGCCTTAATTGCCTCCGTGCATGGAGAATTGCAATCATGAAAAACAGTATCGCTGGTAGGATCTCCCACCTTTTCCTTTACTTCAGTGTCCACTGGTAAAATATCCTATGATATCAAGGAATTATCTGCAAAGGTTTCTGAGGTAATCACAATCTCTTCTGCTACAAATGGGAGAGACGTCTCCCTTGACACATCTACCTCCATTGCTCCATCACTCTGGTCTGCCATCGTATCAGCGTGTGTGGGTTCCCCCTACTGGCTAGTTGGAGAATTTCCCCAGTGTCCTGGCCAAATTTCTCCCCATTCACTAAAAATAGGACCAACAGTTTAACCTGGTTCAAGGTCAGTTGGCATTCATCTGTATTCCCCTTCCCTGGGTCATGCCTGAAAATAGGCAGACTTGGTCTAGTGCACTTACCCGGTCAACAAAAACTAAATAAATAAAATACTAGTCATGGAGAAGCATCGAGGAGCAGATAGATCAACAAAGAGACACTTCTTACTGGAAAATTTTCTGGTTGTGATGACTACAGGATTGTTGCAATAGATAGGAAACAGTGGGCATGGAAAAGGCCCCAGGATTACATTTTTTTGAAGTTCCTTTTGCAGTAGATGTCAAATGACTTTGGGTTCATTGATGGTGGATAGAAGATTACCACAATGGAAGGAGGTGGTGGGGAGCACGGAGACACCAGTGTGAAAACTAGGCCAGGAGTCAAGGAATTTCAAACTGGGCTTTTTTCCACCCAAAGGACTCTGCTTTCTGCTTTCCTCTCTGGGGTTTTACATAAAGAACATTTTGTTCAAACAGCCTTACACTAACTTGTGCTTGCTTAAAAATATTTTTCTCTGAGGTATTGCTAAAGTGAATACAGCTCAGTTAAGTTTAGTTAAAGTTGTTAAACTGCTCTCTGCCGCTTTGGCGCCCACACTAAGTACCTTTATTGTCTTGCTAATTTTTCTGTTTCTGTGTTACATGACCTTTCTCTGCCCCAGCTGCCTATAAATCCTGCTTTTTCTCCCCTGCTCCAGTGTCTCCCCTGTGACTGGGGAAAGTCCTCGCTCCACAGCCAGACACTTCCCAGCGGTCGGGTGGCGATTCCAAAGCCACTGACCATGCTGCCCAGCCCAGAATCACCTCCCATTAAGATACAGCACCATCACCATCACCAGCCTATCGGAATTTGAGCGCCTCTCGCTGAGCGGCCCCGATTGGCCAGGAGTGAAGGAATTTCAAACTGGGCTTTTTTCCGCCCAAAGGACTCTGCTTTCTGCTTTCCTCTCTGGGTTTTTTTCTCCCACCCCTGCCCCCCAGGCCCCCATTAAATACACCCTAGTCCTGCCCATAGCTGGTATTGTCACTTCACCACTGGGCAACAACTAGACCTATCCCTAGGACTCCCTCATCATGGACTAGGAAAGGTGCTCCTTTTTAGACACTATCTTACTCTTTAACCAACCCCCCCCAGAATTATGGCTATATCCATAGTATTCTACTGCTTTGCTGCTGTGCACCTCTTGTTCTTCACACCAATGATGAGACAGGTCCCAAAGCAATACTCACCCTACTATATTCTGACAATCAAGCTCCTTACCAATCCACCTCACCCTATCTTGCACTCCCCCCCTTGTCCACACTCCACTGTCTCCACACTTCCTGCTTCCATCACCATTGACACTCAGAGCACTCCCTCTATTGTCACTTCAGAGCCACACCTCATTAAAACACACCAGCAACTCCGACTCCACCACCTTCAACTAAACGGTGCAAAAGGAATAAAGCATTTAGGTCCTTCCTATGCACACTTCAGAAATTACTTCTTCTGCTTCTACTTTGCTCAGGCAATGTAGAAGTAAACCCGGGCCCTCACTCCCTGCTTTGCTCATCAACAGAGATCGTGGCAGCCCCAGGACTTAAAATAATGTTAGTTAATATCCTAAGCCTTGCAAAAAAAAATTTACCAATTACAAGCTTTGGCCCTACACACAAATCCTGATCTCATTATTATCACAGAATCTTGGCTATAAAAATCCAACCTGGACCAACAAGTTACCCTTCTGGGCTACAATCTTTATAGAGCAGACAGGGAATCCAGAGGAGGAGGAGTAGTTATCTACACAAAAAACAAATTCTCAGTTAGTGACATCTACTGCAACACTAAACACAAGGAATATGAAATAGTTTCCCTAAAATTACACCTCCCTTCCACGGAATGCATCACTATTATAGGTGGTTATAGGCCCCCTATCGGCGGAACCGACATCTTCAACATCCTGAAATCACTAACTACCTCTGCTAACTCCGAAGTTTTAATCTTAGGGGATCTTAACCTGAATTGGCTCTCACATAAATCACATGCCCTCAAATCTCTCTGCGACGAGCTGGGCCTCACTCAACTAGTGTCCAAACCCACTAGAACTAACAAGAGTAGTTCCATTTTGGACCTTATTCTATCTACCCATCCCCACAAAATCCTCCACACAGCAGTATTTCTCAATGATATGAGCGACCATGGAATTGCAGGATGTACAAGGTCACCAAAAAAACCCCGTAATCAGCCTAAGTTTATAACCAAAATGGTCATTCAGAAAATTCCATACATCTAACTTCCAAAGTGACCTTAGTAAGGCTAGGTGGCAGAACTTATACTTCGCTACAACACCGGATGAGGCAGTCACAGTCTTAAATGAAAACCTTAACCACCTAGCAAATAAACACGCACTGGTCATCAAAGTCAGGATGCGGAAGATCTCTCATCCTTGGTTCTCACCAGAGTTCAAGGCTGCTCTCTCTGCGCATGATAAGCTAGAGGCTAAGGCTAAACATACCAACAGTCCAGTAGATTGGCAGGCCTTCAGAACTGTGAGGAATACCTGTGTCAAGTACATCCACTCCACCAAAGCCAATTTCTATGTTACCACACTGAAACAGGCTAAAGGGGATACCGAGAAAATCTGGAGAACCCTGAAGTCAATCGAAGGGAAACCGGTGGCCTCACCATTACCTACTAAGATCACCAAAAGCAACGAGACCATTGAAAATTGTAGCCAAATACTCAAAGAATTTAATTCCCACTTTGTCACTGCTGGGCTAGCATTTGACTCATCCCCTTCTGCTACATCCGTAAATAGACAGGTTGACTCGAACCCCACCCCGTCAGCAACAACTTGTCCCTCTCAGCTTCACCCTATCAGCTTTAAAGAAGTTGAAGATGTCCTTATGAATCTAGATACCAACAAAAGTGCAGGAGATGACAGAATTGAACCACTCTTCTTAAAACTCGGGTTTTCTCACCTCACTGCCCCTTTCCTTCACATCTTTAACCTTTCTATTTCTTCCTCTACTGTCCCGTCATGCTGGAAGTTAGCCCACATCCTTCCGCTATTTAAATCGGCTGACTCATGTGATCTAAATAACTATAGACCTATCTTGATTCTATCTGTCATCTCCAAAGTTTTCGAAAAGCTGATTTATGCTCAACTAAAGCAGCACATGGAAACCTTCTCACTCCTGAATCCAGCCCAATCTGGTTTCCGCTCTAACCATAGTACTGTTACTGATCTCGCTAAAGTAACCAACGATTGACTCTCCACTATGGACTTAAAGAAGCTCATGGGTGCTGTCTTCCTAGATCTTAGCAAAGCATTCAATACAGTAGACCACTCCCTTATCGAATACATCCTTGCCAATATAGGTGCTACTCCAATGATCATACGGTGGTTTAGCAGTTATCTTTCGAGGAGGATGCAAAACATCAAAGCCGGTGGCACATTCTCCTCCTCACTACTAATCACTAGAGGAGTCCCACAAGGCTCTATCTTAGGTCCCATCCTCTTCTCTATATACATTAATGACCTTGACTGTCACATATCCAAATCAAAACTCCACTTTTTCGCTGACGACATGGTTCTTTATACATTGCACACATCCCTATCTGAAGTTAGGGATGTCCTTCAAGCTGACTTTCCCAACTCGAGGCCAATCTCGTTAATGCCAGACTTCTTCTAAATGCTAAGAAAACCAAAGCCATGATCTTCTCCTTTAAAACAGTGCCCTCCTTACCTTCCTCCCTGCCAAAGGAGTTTATAGTTACCTCCTTAGGTGAGCCTCTGGAAGGCACTCCAAAATTTAAATACCTCAGGTTCTGGAGTGACAGTAAGCTCACCTTTTTGGAACATCTGGATGACCTTGCTAGAAGGCTAAAAGTATGTTTAGGCTTCCTGTTCTGTAATAGGTCACTTTTTCCACTCAATATGAGAACCAGAGTTGTACAGGCCACGTTCCTCCCACTTCTAGACTATGAGGATCTAATTTACACCTCGTCTTCAACTTCAAATCTAAAGAAACTGGACATCCTTTATCACCATGCCCTGTGCTTCTTCACAAACTCCCCCGAGATGGACACATCACTGCAACATGTATTCAGCCATAGGTTGGACGTCTCTCACTACCAGACGTAGTCTCCATGTTGGCACCTGGACCCTAAAGCTCCTACTCAGCAACTCCCTAGCTATCTAACTTCCCTTTATCCAGACCAGCCACAGTACCTACTTGCTCAGAAACCTAGACTTTATAACACTGAAGGTCCCAAAAACTCGCACTACTCTTTTCAAACGCACCTTCTCCATCACCCTCCCCACCTTCTGGAACCAGCTACAAACATCCCTGAAACTACCCAAGTTAGTCTCGCTTAGCCTCTTCAAAATGCTATCCAATTCAAAAATAAAAGATATATGTAGCTGTCACTAAAACTTGTATTGCTAGGATTTACCAAAGTTCTCTGGTCCAAAATGTCAGCACCAGCATATTTTGTAAGAGTGTGGTGACTTGTGGTAGGTGATACGGAGCACTATTGCACACAAGTATATGATTAGCACTTAACTTCTGTAATAAGCAATTACTGTATGTAGTATCAGTTTTGTTTGTATGTATGTAACAGGACCTTCTTGTGAATGAGCTTGCTCAATTGAGTTTTTTTCCTGCAATAAACTTGAACTTGAAACCATAGGTGAAACTGAACAAGAGTTGCCACACAAATGCAAGAGAGGGATGAGCTGCCAGGATCTTATCCAGGGCTGTTACATTGACTGGAGCAGAATGATGAATTATCTGTCATTGGGTAGGTTTGGGAGCTTTCGGGCAAATACAGTGTGCATAAGCCTCACCGCATAAATTGTAGACATGCATAAATGAGCAGCCGGTAGTGGAACAATCCTGTTCATTGAAGTTATAACAGAGGGATTTATCCCCAGTGGACTCAATAGGATGTCCATGCATATCCAGGCAAGCACGAAGGTTGGAGATTGTGCAAGTTAATCTAGAGAGAGAAGTAGAAGGTGAGCTCAATGGTCAAGTAATCCTAGTTGAATAGGTGGAAGAAGAGGAAGGAGTCACTATTAATGGACAAAGTGGAGCAAAATGACTAAATGAGCCACAAAGGGAACATGAATATGTCCATTGACCAGTGAAGTGCTGACAGAAGAGTTCGTTATCCAGTATGACCCAGTTCAATTTAGTATTATAGTGGGCCAAGGCAGCTGAAAAAGACCTATGCCAGTTATAAAAATAGGTTCCACCACAGCGCATGCTTAAGTCGACCAGGAGGTAAAAATAAGTGTCCAGTTCTTTACATCATGCAGAAAATGCTGAACAAATAATGTCACGGAAGAGGCTAAAAGCCAAGACAAATTCAGGCACTGTCATCTTGTGAAGGAGGCAAAGATCCTTAGATTTCAATATAACAGACATGTTGCCACCTGAAACTATTCTATTGTCCACGGTGTAATTAGAAGAGATGAGAAAGGAGACTAAATTGAAGTCCTTTCCATCAAGAATGTTCTTGTAGAGATGAGCTGGCACAAGGTGAATGGGTGAGATGAATGGAGCAGATGAGGAGGAGGATGTACCTGAGGTGAGGAGAGGCAGTGTCAATGAAGGAGGTGGAATATATATGGGAGGAACAGTATTCTGAAGAGGAGGAGCATTGCTTGTAGATGGGATAGCACCAGTGATTGATGGATTGGTCAATGGAGTAGGCCAGATTGAAATGTGAGCATCCAGGAAATTCATGCAGGATTGAAGATCCGAAATAGACGATGTCATCTAAGCCATAAAATTTCAGATTTCATCAAACTGCAACGGTTCAGATTGAGGAACAGGTTGGCAGGGTCTGGGGTTCTCAACTAGGCAAGACAATGAGGCCAGAAGTAAGGGGATACATCATGGGCAGTCATTTGATAGCAGATATAGTGGTACCAGTGGAAAGTGAGCTTGGGGTTATCATGAGTGGCTCCGCAAAGCGGAGCCATGAATGATTAAATGCCAAACTCACTTGCCATGAGTGTTGATATATCCGCTATCGAATGACTGCCCATCATGTATCCTTTTTATACAATAGGGGCTTTTTTTTTGGTATGATTTGTTTTTAAAGAATGTATGTGGTACCTGTGTTTTTTTCTGTTGCCATTCTTTCCAGGCGTTCGGCTGCTCAGACATCTGACGTAGAGAGGGTACTGATATTTACTGCTGACGTGTACACAGTATAGATATCTGGTAGCTTTTCTCACTGTGTACACATCACCATGCTGATATCAGTATGCGGTGAGAATACAACTATTTACTTAGGGGCATATCAGTTCACCCATATTGTATAATAAATCATATAGTTCTAGCTTTCGGGCAGAAGCTAGGTAGTGGATACCACATTTAGAAAGTTTGGCTGTCTGGGGCATGGTCCAGTCTTTTATAGAATGTTTGGTCTTGGAAGTGCTGGAGAAGGAGGTCAAGGAGACTGAGGAGGCTTGCCTTTGAGGTGAGAAGGTGACCTGCTCGCCATGTTGGTCAGGAGGTCTATGGAATTGAGATAATGAAATTTAGGATTAAGGGAATTGGAAGAAATTAGCATGACAAAAACACTGCTATGCCAGATGGACTTGAAAAGCATGAGGCAATGATACTGCAGTATTAATTGGAGACATACTGGTGATGGGTAGAATGGATGATGAAAAGGAGAGAAACTCTCAATCTTGGTAGCTATAAATAGTCCACCAGTGCTTAATACCAGTGTAGATATGAGGTAGGTAAGGAAACTGGCTAAGTCTGGAAAAGTTGGATATGGTTGGTAGCCGAGATGGAATAGATGAAACGGAACTCCCATCACTGATAGATGCGGCAATGCTACATACAATCAAATACTGCCAGGGTATGAGTTTGGGACGGAGACTGTAGAAGTGAAGGAAATAGACTGCAGCGAATGTCACAGGCTCCCGTTCTTGGTAGACAGGGCAAGTCCACCTTCACTCGATATTGCTAGGTAGAATTAAGGATAGAGACTGGCAGAATAATGATACGGTGGAATACTGATGGAAACAGGACTCCCATCCCCAGTAGACGGGCCAAGCCTACCTGCACTCAATACCTGCTGGGCAGAGCTAGGATGGAAGCTGTGAGGTTGCTGGTGTGTGCTCAGTGAGACAGGACAGTGGAGCTGTGGTGCTGAAATGAGACAATAAGGAGTATGAGTACTGCAGGGCATAGACATACTTGAAAACAAACTTATTAATATCAAGAAAAAGAAAACACCATTGGTGATATACTAGAACAAAAAAACAGAAGGAGTGAAAGAAATAAAAATGATGATCGGAAGATAAAAGAAGGTTGGAAGGGGTATGAAAGCAGAGGCTCACCATGCAATGCAGTTTACAATATTATATGCCTGGGATACAGATGCCTCTGTTTATTGAATCTGTCCTGTCTCGCTGAGCACACACCAGCAACCTCACAGCTTTCATCTGTAACTCTGCCTATGGCTATTTGTCTCCCTAATGTTCTTCACCACTACAGTTATTCTAGGCAGATCGTTGCACTGTCTTATGGGTACCTATCTGCCTGCTGACCTGTTTACTAACAGTGTACCTGAATTGGGGCTGGGAGAACCCGATGAAGTTCTGATCCTTATTAAAAAAGGACCAGAACACAGTGAAGTTCTGATGTGTTTTGATTAGTTCTGATAAATTCTGATTTATTGACAAATATTTGAAAAAAATGCAAAACAAATGCATAAAAGTAGCCAAAGTCAGTCACATTTGACACAAAGGCCCAAAGGAAATAATTTAATGGATTATTTGTATAAAAATTTATGTAAAACTGCTACATAAAAGAGCAATCACTCACTACTAGTCCCTTCATGGCTGGCCTGTAATGGTGGCTGTGACCGGGTGACCCCTGTCATTGGTGAGGTGCCCTGGTAGAGAGAGATGTGGGTCTTTCCTTGCCCCCCCCATTAACCTACCTTATGCCTATGTTATATAAAGTACATGGAAGGAATAGATGAAGGTGCTGAAGTGCTTTAAAAACAATTAAAGATTAAAAGTGCTAGCTAATAAAGTGCAGGGATATGTTAAATGCTATGGTTAAAGTACCAGAATAGTACTTTCTGTACAAAGAAAGTAAGAAATATAAAATGCATCTGTGCCTTTAATTGCAGTAATAAAAAAATATAGAAAGGGAACCACAGAGTAAGGACCCATCTGTATTGTCTGTTTTCTATGGTTGCAACATCTATCTTCTTTTCTAGTGCAGCTATCCCTTTCTTTCTTGGTTGGAGGCAGGCCACCTCTAAGCAGCACCCCCCCCCCCCCTTCATTGTCTTAACCCTCTTTCAAGTTCTCTTCCTTCTGGGTCCAGGTAAAAAGGTTCATGTAAGGGAACCTTGTAGTTGTAAACTAAAACACAAGTGGCAATATGTGTTTTACTCAGTGGCTAGTTAAATGAGCCCATAATTAAATAAACCAGTAAGCAGCATTCCCTTTCCCTTTGCTTTATTATGCATCCTGTGCTGCCTTGCTAGAAATACAAAGATAACATAAGTGGGATATTATTAAGATATGGTATTATTAGATGCTCTGTTAGCAAGTAGCAGTATTGTTGGGTTTATAGGAAGAGTGACTCCCTTTTGTGGCTGGTAATGTCCTCTGAAAGAATAGTAACAAAAGGAAGGCCCTTGGGTCTTACAATGAGGCACAAACCATTTTCTGCTGAAGTAAAAGTATCAGTGTCTAGAGATGCTGTCTGTATAGTGCTGCTGTTGTGCCTGCACGAATTGTCGCACATAGCACATTACGCAGCAACCTAAAAATAAATGAATACAGTAAATAAGTTAGATTAAGCCCTAGTATGCATTGTAGCTGTGGATAGAAATTGGGGATTTCTGTTAAAAGTCCTGTCACCTTCAAGCCTGTGTGAGCAGAGTCAGTAATGCCTGATATGGATACAGAACTAAAGTAATTCCATTTAAACAAAATTAAAATAAAGAACTAACAGTGTCCCCCCCCCCCCATCATAGCAAAATGCTGGGTCAATAGCTTACCTCAGGTTAATTTGCTGGTGTGTAAACAGTCCTGCAGAGGGTAAAAAAAGAGAGAGAAAAGATACCGTTTGGTGGCCTGATAAGCTGCAGCCTTCTCTGCAGCAGGACAGGGTGTCGGCTGTACAAGCTCTTCTTGTGCACTCAATCTGTTGCTATAGGGAAGCAGCGGCCCCTAGAGGCCTATATTTATACAGATTCTAGCTGCTTTCATTATTGATTGAAGGAGGAGTTTACAGTAATTAAAAAGATAATCAAGCATTTAGAGTCACTTTCTAACCAGGATTATGGTGTGTAATAAAGATGTTGGAAAGAAATAGCTATTAAAGTAATAAGGCTTAAAAGCAACTTTTTGTACTGTGTAGAGGAGCAAGTTGTGAGCCTAGAAGCCTGTGAGCCTACTGTGAGCCTACTGACAACAGTAAAAATGGAAAGGGACCTGGGGGTAATTATATCAGATGACCTAAAGGTGGGCCAGCAATGTGAGAAGGCAGTAAGGAAGGCTGCGGGGATACTGGGATGCATAGGGAGAGGCATCAATAGTAGAAAACAAGAAGTTGTTATCCCTCTGTACAGACAGTTGGTGAGACCCCATCTGGAGTACTGTGTGCAGTTCTGGAGACCCCATCTCCGCAAAGACATAGACAGAGTGGAGGCTGTCCAGAGGAGGGCAACCAAAATGGTGCAGGGTCTGCACCAGAAGACATACGAAAGACTAAAGGAGCTTAATATGTATACCCTTGAGGAAAGGAGGGAGAGAGGGGACATGATAGAAACTTTCAAGTACCTCAAGGGAATCAACAAAGTCCAAGAGGGCGGCATCTTTCAGAAAAAGAGATGTGCAAGAACAAGGGGGCACAATTTGAAGATAGAGGGGGGACGGCTCAGAGGTAATGTGAGGAAGTATTTTTTCACAGAGAGGGTTGTGGATGCATGGAACAGCCTCCCTGAGGAGGTCGTGGAGTCAAGAACAGTGGTGGAATTCAAGAATGTATGGGACAGACATAAGGCAGTCCTAGTGGGGGGTAGGTGGAAGTAAGCTGTTGGTTAACTAGGATCTGCAGCTTATCTGTTAGGTAGGAAAATGGGCAGACTAGGTGGGCCAAGCGGTCCTTATCTGACGTCAAATTCTATGTTTCTATGTAGAAACTCAAAAATGTACTTAATTGGAAATTAATTGATGTCACATGACAGTGATGTCATTGATAAAAACATATATAAGCTTACCACTAGGGTGGATTTATTAGATAAGGCGTCAGTCTAGAACTGACTGCGAGAGGTGTAAGACCTTAAGTTTAGTAGGCCTGTGTCTACACCCTAGACAGCATTGATGTTATTGACTTAATGACAATTTTCTTATTTTCTGTTCTGAATAATTATCATTTTATGCTACAAATAATAAAATGATAAATGCCAGCCTGGCATTTTTTATGCACTAACTCTGGATGTCTGCCTGCTAATTGTCTCCTGAACAACAACCCCGTTACAGTGGCATATCCTGCTTGGGTCCGTGACATGAGTGTGCTGGGAGAGACAGAGAGAGGGAGAGAGAGAGACAGACAGACAGACAGATGCAAATGCCTATATCATTACTTAACCTGTAAAAAACTAAGATCCCTCTAACTAACTTGATGTCTTTCTGATAACTCTCACCCAGACCCACAGGCCAGGGACGAATTTACTGTCATGACTTGTGACTGTATGCAGCACACAAACAGTACAGCAGTCCACCACCACTTCCTTCCAAGATTACCTGACTGACTCCTACAGTACAGTTACTGTTAAGTGATCAAATTCAGCAACTGTTAAGTGTGCCTCAGAATTTGAATTAGAGATGCAGATACATCTGGTGCATAGCTGCATGCAGCACAGTCCCACACTGGGGGTTGGTTAATGCTTATACATAATGTAACATGATATACTATAAAACTAATGATAATAAGGAGGAATAATGGGGAATGAGTGATGATGATGATGACACTTGTGTGTAGTTGTATTTTACTTGTGGTGTAGTGTAAACAGCCTGCTACGAGTCACAAAGTCAGACTGTATCCCCCGGGCCACCCACAGCCAGCAGCACAGGTGCATCAACTTGTATGTTGTTTGTCTGCCTACTGGATCAAAATGTCATACGCTTAATAGCGTATGACAAAACCTCAAAACTGCAACGGCCCAGTATAGGACAGCGAGAGGGTGCAATACTGCAAATAGTTCTGTGTGCTGTACTGCACCCTCTCACTGTTGGAAGCAGAGCATATTACTTCATTGGGATGGGCTTCCACTGAACATCTGCCATGGCTCGAGGGGATGAGCCACTGGCAGGGACAGAAGCAGGCAGAGTGTTTGGGATTGGGTTCGATTCCCGGTCCAGGACCATAAAAATGTTCTTTTTTCGCACTTTGTGCAATATTTACTGAAAATGCCCCCCGGAGTTAGATATTTTAGTTGGGGGGGTGCAGCCTCCCATAACGGGGAGGTGCAGGGGTGAAGCCCCACACATAAATAAAGACTTATGCTGCATCCATTATATTGCACTGTTTTGGCAGTATAGTATATGCATGCAGCATAATGTCTTGCGACATTATGACCCCGTGCCATTTGTCTGAACAGTGTTTTTTTTTAATACATGAAATCGTGAATAAACGTTAACAAGTGATTATGATTGGATGGCACAAGTCAAAGATTTATTTTGCCAGCCTGCTGCTCTTTCCCTGTACACACAGCCACACTAAAGACAGGAAAAAAAATGTATTTGGGATTTTGTTGTGACTGTTACATTTCTCGTGGGCACCCTGCAGTCCCTCTCTCTCTCATCTGGATGGCACAAGTCAAAGATTTATTTTGCCAGCCTGCTACCCTTGCCTTGTACACACAGCCACACTAAAGCCAGGAAACATTTTTTATTTGGGATTTCTGGGACTGTTACATTTATCATGAGCCATCCTGCAGTCTCTTTATCTCTCCCCCCCCCCGGATGGCACAAGACAAATATTTAATTTGCTAACCTGTTGCCCTTGCCCACTACACACAGCCACACTGAAACCAGGAAAATAAATTTATTTTGGGATTTCTGGGACTGTTACATTTATCATGTGCCATCCTGCAGTCTCTCTCTCTCTCTCCTCTCTCTCTCTCTCTCTCTCCCCTCTGGACATCACCAGTCAAAGATTTATTTTGCCACCCTGCTGCCCTTGCCCTGTACACACAGCCACACTGAAGCAAGGAAAATAAATTTTATTTGGGATTTCTGGAACTGTTACATTTATCGTCAGCCTCCCTGCAGTCTTTCTCTCTCTCTCTCTCCCCCCTCTGGACGAGGTCATGAATGAATGTTAACAAGTTATAATACTAGGAGTTATACTAGGATGTCTTAGATGTACAGAAGGTGGGTTACTCATGTGAGTACATCTTCCAGCATGCTGGAATAGGTTACTGTGGTTGCAGTAGGTGGATGTCCAATTTTTTTTTAAAGTCTCAATATTATTTAAGTTTACTAGGTGATTTGGCAGTGAATTCCATAGTGGGAAAATTCTTTGTGTGAAGAAGATTGTGATTCATGATTGGATGTCACAAATCAAAGATTTATTTTGCCAATCTGCTGCCTTGCCCTGTACACACAGCCACACTGAAGCCAGGAAAAAAAATGGGATTTTATGTAACTGTAAAATTTCTCTTGGACCCCCAGTAGTCTCTCCCTCTCTCCTCTGAATCAGGAATGGCACAAGTCAAAGATGTTGCCAGCTTGCCCTTTGTCATATACACAGTCAACTACACTGAGGCCAAGAAAAGAAAAAAAAAAAAAACTTTCATTTGGGATTTTCTATAACTGTAAAATTTATCTTGGGCCTCCAGTAGTCTCTCCCTCTTCCCTCTGGATCTTCTGCAATGGCGCAAGTCAAAGATTTTGCCAGCCTGCCCTTTCTCATGTACATACAGTTACACTGCTACACTGCCTGCCGTTTGCACACCCCACTGGCAGTCACCCAGGCCACCACTATCTCCCCAGTCCCTCTGGATTCCTCCTTTCTACAGTCCCACCAAGTCCTGACTCCCGACCTGCCGTCACCCTCTCTGATGATCAGTTTCCCCCTCACCCAGGTAAGTCTCCTTTCTCTGACTCTCCCTACTTTCTTTTCCCTACCTTCATATATTTTTGTTTATATTTGTGGGGTTTTTTTTTAGTTTGTTTGGCAACTTTTCCTGGCTGTGTCTCTGCCGAGGTGCTCCTGCTCCTCTGACCATTCTCCTCTCTTGTCTGGGCCGTGTTGTGCACTCAGCATGGTTATATATGGTGAATGCATCATGTGACCATCTGTTGCCTGATTAGATGCCTCCAGCCACCTGTATGTGAAGCAAGCATGCCAACGGCATCCCCATGGCAATAGTAAACAAAATGGCAGAAATGGCATTTCCATGGACCCAGAACCAGACTTCTGCGGTGAAGTCCATGTTTAACTGGGTCCATGGATTGCAGGTTCAATCCAGGGGTCCGAGTCGCTTGTGGAACAGTTTGCCCAGCCCTAACCTGAAAAATTTTACTATTTTTTTATTGTATCCGATAATTTGATACCATATGTATCTCTGAGTATTTTACCTGTCTGCTGGCCTTAATTGGCACCATGTATCTTATGTAACTTCTTCATGCAATGACTGCTTCTACTGTAATCCCTACACCTCATGTTTGAAGCCTGTACTACTGTGTGTCTACCTGTATTTGCAATGCTTAATGTGCTATGTTTGTGGCTCGGGTTGTGACTAAAAATGGTCCTCTGAATCAGTGAACCTATCCGGTTACCAAAGACATAAATAAATAAAGTGGTGCCTGCCCTTTAAGGGGGGAAGGGAAAATTGTTTAACTAGGAAGGCACACTAAACCAGAGCTTGTTTCCAGGTGCAACCTAGGAGCACAAGGAAGTCAAGTGACTTGCTCAGGGTCACACAGTATGCATCTGGGGGCTGATGGGATTCAAACCCAGGTCTTTAGATATGCAGCTCAGTGCTCTTAACCACTATGCTATACTGCCTCCAGAGCATGACGGTGTTCACAACCCGGAAATGTAGAGTTGTTGAAGAATAGCCACTGAGTCCTCCAACTGATTTAGTGAGGTTCCTGTAATAGTGAAATACAATAAAAAGTAAATGGTAAATGGGAAAAGAAATGAGGAAAGCATGAGGATGGTGATCAAAGAAATAAGCAGTGGCTGTACCAGTGGGAGGAGTGGATGAGGAGAAAGGCTGATGCGGTGCTCTGTTTTTGTGTTTAAAAGTCAGAACTGTGGAAACAGACCAATTGTACTGTGGCAAGATAGACCTGTTACCACTTTATTTAATGTTCCTGTTTTCTGGGATCGTAAGGCACTCCAGGGTTAAGACACTGCCCCTTTAAAAGGCCAGGAAGAGTTGAACAAAATAAAAGAGAATTTCTGTTAAAGGGACACTGTCAACTCCCTTAGGTCTCAAAGTGTCCCTAGTTTTAAAAACACATTTTATGATTGCTAACATTCTGTAAAGATTGCTGATGTAGCTGGTAGTTTGATTCTGATTCTTTTTTTCTGTAAAAAAGTGAAAAACAGACTGTCAACCATACTGGTGTTACCACACAAAAACAGGTTTGTTTAATTTCCTTGATCAACTTCAACTGCATATTTCCTGGATTTAGGAACACCCACAACACAGTCTAGCCAGTCATGATGCAGTGTGAGGAAGAGCCTATTGAATCACGAGTCACTGCACTGTTTAGGATTATTTCTAATGCTCAGGAGGTATGCAGTAAGACAAGACTCAGAACTGTAAGCAAAATAAAGTTGTTTACAAATATACATCAATAGGTCCCTTCTAGAAAGAATAGTCCCAAAAATGTGGAAGGTAGCAACCATTGTCCCCATCCACAAAAGTGGTCCCCGTGACAAAATGGGAAACTACAGACCAATCTCCCTTCTCAGCCCCCTAGGAAAAATACAGGAAAGACTAGTTTCTAACCAGCTTCAGGACTACCTACAGCAGCACCTACTCCTGGCTGATGTGCAGCCTGGCTTCAGGAAGGGCCATGGTACCGACACTGCGCTCATCCAGCTTATATCGGACATCCTTGCTGCTATGGACCAAGGCTCCCCAATGGGCGCTCTTTTCATTGGCCTATCCAAGGCCTTTGACCGGGTCAACAACAATCTCCTTCTCTCCAAACTCCTACACCTAGGACTGGATAATCACTCGCTCTCTTGGTTCGAGAGCTACCTGAGTGACCTTACCCAAAAAGTCAGTTGGAGGGGTACCCAGTCTGGCCCTAGACCCATTGCCTCTGGGGTACCCCAGGGCTCTATCCTGGGCCCCCTGCTTTTCTCACTCTTCCTCAACAATGTTGAGGGAAATTGCACACTCAGTAACCTCATCCTCTACGTGGACGACACTGTCATATACTGCAGTGACCCACAACCTAGTGTCATCTCTGCCAAACTGCAGGACAGTCTCTCAACTCTTGAGGCCTGGTTCTCCTCAAACTCCCTAAAGCTCAATAAAGAAAAAAACAAAGCCGTCCTGTTTGGGTCAAGAAGTCTGGGCTCTGACAGAAGTTAGCTGCTCCAGCTCAGTACAGTCCAAGGAAAAAGAGTTGAGGTCATTGCCAATTTCAAATACCTTGGGGTCTACCTTGACCAAGAGATGACCTACAGACCCCACATTGACTCCATAACCCGGTCCATACACCAAAGACTTGGACTCCTCTACCGCCTGGGAAACTTCATTTTCTGTGAGGCACGATGAGCAATTGCCTGCTGCAATCTCCTCCCCTCCTTCCTATATGGTGCCTCTCTATTGCAGTTCCTCTGTGAGACGGAACTCAATAAACTCATTTTGCTCTACAACCATGTGGCTCGCTTCTCCACAAACCCCTTCCCTAGGAGGCACCATTGCGAGGTCCTCATGGACCTGACTGGCCCACACTGCGGGACAAACTAGCCTACCCTACTGCCTGCCTTGCCTGCAAATTCTCTACTCTTGGCCCCCCTCCCCACCTTTGTGGACTTCTCACCTCCAAAGTACAATGCCGAACCCTGCGATCCTCTGCAAATCACCCCCTAGACATCCCTCGGATCCGCTCCAACCAAGACAAGAGCTCCTTCAAATACGCTGCCTCCTACCTATGGCACTCCTTCCCAGCTAGCTTGATTGACTCACCCTCCCTTACCCAGTTTAAGTCTGGCCTCAAAGTATATCTCCTCAAACTCAGCCTCTGTGACTGCAACCGCTAGCTCCCTAGTCCAGGTCTCTTTCCCATCACCGCTGCCTTAATTCCTCCTTCTTCCCTGATGAATCTCCTAAACAAGGCTGTCAATTATACTGTAATTGTCTCAATTTCCTACTAACTGTGTGAAATTTGACGTCACTGTACTGCATACATGAGCCTGAATGTGAACTTGTTGTTACCCCTGTAAACTGATGCTGATGTATATTTGTGTACCTATTGCAACTACTGTACATAATGCTAATATGTGTTTTTTTTCTGTAACTAATTCCGGGTCGCCCCTGAAAAAGGGACCACTGGTCTCAGTGGGTTTACCCGGTTACCAAAATCTAAATAAATAAAATAAATAAATTAGCATGCATTTCAGTTCTACTAAAGGAGGTAGACAAAACAAACAGCAACATCAAGGAATTTTAGAGAAGGTAAGTAATCACAAAATCTTGGTTTTTAACTAGAAATAATGTAATGAAAAACAGGTTGACGGTGTCCCTTTAAAGCCAGCTTAGGCCTGGCATTCATCGAGCTAGGGAACAGATATGTTTATGTACCCTAAAAGTCATAACTCTTGGATTGAATGGTCAAACTGGACACTCAGCCTTCCCATAACAAGAAAAGGTCAGCTTAAGGTTGTAATCTGAAAACCAGAACCAGGTTATGTATAAACCAGATGTTACAGGGGTTAAACATGGGACTACAGTGACCCCTACAGAAAAGGGTGAACTGTTGCACCCCAAGTCTTTGCATGGGTGTAGCTTGAAAAGGACACCTCTCAGACTATTTAATTAGACACATTTTTGAAAATCAGTGCACTTTTAGCTTGGAGTCTGAAGCCTGAGGAACTGTTCTTGGAGAATCTCAGAGCTAAGAAGAAGTTATAAAGCTGATATACACTTAAAAAAAAAGTATATGTGTAGGCCTGGGAAAACCTCTGAAACCAGACCTGAGTTTGTGAAATTGGACTTTTCACACACTGAACAGAAATTCTGATTTTTAAGTCAGAATTTTAGGAAACAAAGGTTTTTCACCAAGAAAACACCTGGACTCTAAAAGGATCTTCAGAGAATGGATTTTGATCACAAACTTGCTACAAATATGTTGCTTTAAGAACTTTACCTACAAAGAGAGTTTTTCTCTGAAAAAGGACATTTGATATTTTCTGGACTCTAAACCTCAAAACAAGGTATAGTTTAGAACTACAGTATATAGTGTTTCTGTATAACCATCCAATATTTATTTTTCATATTGTCTGCTTTCCAATTCTTCCAAATTGTAGAATTTACTGTGTTTTTTTTTCCTTTAGGCAAACTTTTATAATTTCTTATCAACTCTGCCTGGGGTCTGGTTGTGTGATCTAACATTTTAAACAGAAGAGTTTTATAAGAACTGTACGACTTGTTAACAAAGATAGTATCTGCTCAGCTATCCTACAAACCAAATAGGCAAGAGGCTGCCAGCGGCCATTGTGGGATTCTAACTAGAGAATGCAGTAAAGACTCAGGGGGACTTGGGACTACAGTTTTCACCCTCCCACTGGGGAAAGAAAGGTTGGTGAAGCTTCCTGAACCCTACAACTGCTCATGAGTTCCATAAAAACGGGTCCTTCCCTGCAAACAGGAGGTCCTGCCATGCCACGCCCCCCTCAGAGGTTGGGCTCATGACAGGTATTACTATATGGTTAGGGAGACCTGACTGAGCTGGTATTGTGCTCCTAGTAGTTTGAGACCATTGCTGACCAGCATATGAGGTGAAATAAAGTGTATGGTCGATGATTCTGTGGGTTGTGGTGGAAGCTGGTGCTCCTTTATAAACAACTAAAGCGACAGCGGCTCAGGAGCATTTGCCTTTGCAGGGAGCCCCAAAAGAAAAAAAAAAACAGAAAGCAAGGAATACATAGAAGCATAGAAACTGTCAGCAGATAAGGACTGCTAGGCCCATCCAGTCTGCCCGTAAGCCCTATAGTAGTTAGTGGCCTCTGATTCTATCTGGTTAGTGGCTATTCATTCCTACACCTCACCACTAAGGTTCCCTTATACCTGTCACAGGCATGTTTAAATCCCACCACTGTGCTTGCTCCCACCACCTCCTGTGGCAGACAATTTCATGTGTCCATTACACTCTCTGTGAAAAAAATGTTCTCACATTTCTTTTAACCTTCCTCCCTCCAGTTTCATATCATGCCCCCTCGTTCTAGTACTCCTAACTTCGAAGATGTCTCTCCTCTAAACCTTGTTTATGCCTTTGAGGTACTTGAATGCTTGTATCATGTCCTCCATTCCCTCCTCACCCCCAATGAGTACATATTGAGGTCCTTTAATCTCTCCTCATATGTTTTGTGTTGCAAGCCATGTACCATCTTGGTTGCCCTTCTCTGGACCGCTTCCACCATGCCAATGTCCTTGCTAAGATGCGGCCTCCAGAACTGCACACAGTACTCTAGCTGAGACCTCATTAGTGTTTTATACAATGGCATCACCACCTCTCTCCTTCTGCTAGTGATACCCCTGCCTATGCATCCCAGCATGCCAGCAGCCCTCCCAGCAGCCTTTGTACTCTGCTTTGACACCTTTAGGTCATCTAAAATGATAACCCCCAGGTCCCTTTCCTCCTTGGTGATTGTCAGCTCCTGCCCCTCATCCTGTAGCTGTCCCCAGAGTTCCCTCATCCTAGATGCATAATTTGCACTTCTTTGCACTGAACCCAAATTGTCACACCTCAGACCATTTCTCAAGCTTCCCCGGGTCCCTCTTCATTTTCTCCACCACTTCTGGAGTATCCACCCTGTTGCAGCTCTTGTTGTCATCTGAAAACAGGCAGACTTTTCCATCCAGCCCTTCTGCGATGTCACTAATGAAGATATTGAACAGGACTGGTGCAAGAACCGATTCCTGAGGAACCCCACTGGTCACCTTCCTCCTCTCCCAGGACTGAACTCCATTTACAACCACCATCTGCCTCCTGTCTGTTAACCAGTTCTTTATCCAGTTCAACACCTTATGCCCCATGCCCAGACTATTTAACTTGTTTCCCAGTCTCTTACATGGGACAGTGTCGAAGGCCTTGTTGAAATGAAGGTATGCGACATCCACTGCCCCTCCCTTCCTTTGTCATGCAGTCAAAAAAATCTATCAGATTTGTTTGATATGACCTTCCTGCTGTGAATACGGGGGATGGAAGAGGGTACAAACAAGGGGAGAATAGGAGCAGTGGGGGGTGGCCATGAAGAGGACCATGTGGTGGGCTGGAGACAAACCAAGGGACAAACCGGAGGAAGAAGGTGAAGGAAGCAGGATGAGACAGGAGAACACAGAAACAAAAGAAATGGAAGCAGCAACAGATAGAGAAAAAAATGCACAGGCACACACCATGCAGGAGCCCAGAGTGAGAAACGCAGGATGCCAGACGTTTCTGAATGCGCTAAGCACTGGTTGCTGGGAAAGCTGGATTTTGAACTGGATGTGGGAGGAGCTATTTCCCCACATTGAGCCTCTGTCTTCAGTCCTCTCAATAAGCTCAGTGATGTACAGAGCAACTGCAGACTGCAATGTACCAATAACAACAGGGTAGACTTAGTGATGTACAGAGGAACTGCATGTTGTATTGTACCTGTAACAATGAGATAAACACAGAAATGCAGAGAGAAACTGCAGATTGTGCCACACCAATTCCCCCTGCCAGATTTCGAAAATTAATAAGGAATACTCTTCATTTTGCTGGCATGGCTGCGGTACAAAAGGTACCTTATCACATTGTTGATGGTCCTGTCTGGGAATAATGGACTGGTGGAATCAAACCTACCAGATTCTGAATTCAGTTCTTTGTCTTCAGTTGGATTTTACTATGGATAGATTAATCTATAATAACATAACTGACCTCCCATGAGATAAAGCACACAACAAAAATGTATTTTGGCAACCATGGCAACCAAAAGATTAATTTTAGAACATTGGAAGGATTCTAAATTACCATCTTTTAATCTTCACAAATGGTGGGCAACTTTTAAATCCACCCTAATCTATGAAACATTGGTTTATTTTATTTTATTTATTTCAGACTGGGATTAATACCTTTGAGTCCAAGACTCATTTACAAAGGTTCTGGGTCAGGGAGTTACAAAAGACAAGAACAGACAACACATAGGGTTGCAATGATTACAAGTACATAAAAGATGCACATTACAATAGTCCAAGTTTATACATTAGTTGTTGTGGTCAGTCCTGGTCCTGGGCTCCTATGTCCCTACATTAAGGGATCAGTAAAGAGTGCATGGGGCGTGCTATAGAGATTACAGATGCAGGATGACAAGTATGGCCTGAGCTGAATAAGTGCATTGTATAGCAAGGTATACATGGGCAATACTTGCCTAGTTGTAGGGCCACCAGGTACGGGTGAGTTGGCTGGAGGCAAAGTGGAGCATCCAGAGAAGGCATTGTCAAGATAAGTCATAGGCGTCCAGAGGTTGGATGTAGGGGAAGGATTGTGGATCCTGGGGGGGGAGGGAGGGATGAGGTGGAGGTGAGGGAAAAGGGGGGAATGAACACAGTAATAACCAGAGAAACTGCAGATTTTAGCATATCAATATTAATGATAACATACCAATATTAATGGGCTAAACCCAGTGAAGTACAGAGAAACTGCAGACTGTAATTCACCAGTATTAATGGTATTTACTCATCTGGTAAAGGTGATTATTTGAGTACCCTTTATAGTACTCTGCAGTCAAAACCTGTGGGTATTCTCCATCCATCCTATAGATTGGTGCACGATCCAATCAAATTCAGGCTGGCCAAGGCCAGCCTCTCTGACTCGTCTCTGAATGTCCAGCAGAAACATCCTTAGCTGTGAGAATTCCTGTTTCAAAATAAAGTTAGAAACAAAACATACGCAGACGAGGGGGAACCACATGTGGAAAAACACCATGGAATGGTGCACCTCAATGCTTTCCCCTCCCCCGCCTGGTAGCCTACTGTAATTAAGTGCGGTGAGCATGTATGATTATAATAAACAACCCAAGGCAAGTTGTGATAAGACATAGGTGTTCAATCATTACAAACAGAGTATGCACATTTCTTATATCTGATTCCTTGAATGGTGCAAATAAACTTGATTACATGTCACCTTCAGTTCCGAGGAATGGAATATAGTCTTGAGTCCTCCGCCGGTCCAGGTGGGGCTGCAGAGTACTATAAAAGGTACTCAAATAATCACCTTTACCAGGTGAGTAAATACCATTATATCTTGTACTCTTTATAATACTCCACAGTCAAAACCTGTGTGACCTGAAAAGCAGTGTAATCACAGAGGATTAAGTATGAGAGGGTTAGATGGCAGAGAACATTGCCCTTTCTGGGCGCCTTCCACAGGATGGCTGTGCTGAAGGATACTGTCTCAGTGGGGAGTACATCCAATTGGTAGTACTTTGTAAATGTGTGTATAGAAGACCATGTGGCTGCTGAACAAATGTCAGTGATAGAGGTTCGGCCTCTTTCCGCCTAGGAGGTGGCAACCACCCTGGTTGAGTGGGCTTTGATGTCGGGAGGTGGATCTTGACCTGCTAATCTGTAACATTTCTGTATTGTGTGTTTCAACCATCTGACTATGGTGTCTTTGGAAGCTGCTTGACCCACCCTTTTTCCCGTGGTTAGGACAAACAGCCTATTGGTTTTTCTGGTGTGGCTGGACATGGCGAGGTAAGCCCTCAGTTGTTGCTTGACATCTAAGGCCTGCAGCACGCCTGTTGATGCATGCTGACTTGCAGGGATGATAGGTAGTTTGACGTCTTGCTCCATGTGTAAGCATGAAGCTACTTTGGGAATGCAGGATGGGACCATCCTCAGGGTGATCCTGTTATTATGGAATGTTAGAAAGGGTTCTTGACAGGAAAGGGCTTGTAGTTCCCCTATTCTCCTGGTGGAGCAGAGTGCCACCAGAAAGGCTGTCTTTAGCGTAAACCAATAGGGCAATTCTTGCAGGAATGGTGGTCCCTGTAGGGCTTCTAGGACTATGTTCAATTGCCACGTGGGACAAACCTTTCTTACTTTGGGGTTTGAGAGTTCAACAGCTCTAAGGAGCCTGATTACATCAGGATGGGAGCCAATGGCTCCTATCCCTGGTAATGGTCCCCTGATGGAGTACAAGGCAGATGTTTGCACCCTCAGAGAAGTCGGTCTGAGGCCCTTTTTTGCTCCATCATTTAAAAAGTCAAAAATATGCAGGAGTCCTGCTACAGATAGTGATGTTCCCCTTTCTGTGCACCACCTTGTGAAAATCTTCCAATGCCTTTGGTAGGACAAATTAGTGGAATGTTTTCTAGATGGCATCGGTCTGTCTACGACTCTGGTGTGGTATCCCAAGTTCAGCAGTCTCTGCCTTTCAGTAGTCATGCTGTCAGCTTCAGTGTCAAGGGGTTCGGGTGCTGGATCAGGCCCTGACTCAGGAGGTCGGGCTAGTAGGGGAGTGACATCGGGTAGTCTATTGACATCGCTTAAAGTAGTGAGTACCATGGTCTGCTCGGCCAGTCAGGTGTTGTCATTACCACAGTTGCTTTCATGGTGCTGACCTTGTAGAGCAATTTGTGTATCATTGCCATGGGCGGGAAGGCGTGTGCCCTGTGGAATGGCCATGGTGTAGATAGGGTGTCCACCTCCTGTGCCATGGGATCTGTATGTCTGGAGTGAAATGCAGGGAGTTGCATGTTGTTGCACGATGCCATCAGGTCAACTTGTAGTGGTCCCCCATCTGCGCTGTATCTTTCTGAATACTCTCTTGTGCAGCATCCACTCTGAGTGGTTGATGGTAGATCTGCTCAGCCAGTCTGCCCTTTAAGTCATCCTTCCCTGCCAGGTATTTGGCTGATATTGACCTCAGGTTCTTCTCTGCCCACAGTAGGACTTTCAGTGACTCTGCAATCATGGCCCTGCTGCGTGTTCCCCCTTGCTTGTTCAAGTGCACGACTGTCACCTAGTTGTCGCATCTCACAAGGATGTCTTGGTTAGTGATTAATGGTTTGAAAAATGCTATCACCAGATAAATTGCCCTCATTTCTAAGATGTTTATTGGAAGGGGTCAATTCCTCCTTGGACCATAGGCCCTGAGTCATGTGGTTCTTGTAGGTGGCCTGCCAGCCGGTCAGGCTGGCATCAATCATGATAGTTGCTCTGTTCAGGTGCGATAATGGGCACACTTTTGAGAGGTTCCTGTGGTTTGTCCACCACCGAATCTCCTTCTGGACCTTCTGAGGGGGAGAGACTTGAAATTGGAAATTTTGTGAGGTCTGGTCCCATGCTTCTATGAGGAAGTGTTGTAGTTGTCTCAAGTGGAGTCTGGCCCATGGGATCATGTCTATGATAGAGGCCATGAATCCCAGTACCTGAAGATAGTCCCAGACTGGTCTGACTGGTTAAGTCAGGAGGTCACTGGTTTGTGTTATCAGGTTGAGGATCTTGTCCTCTGTAGGGATAACCTTGTCTTGTCTGGTATCGATTCTTACTCCCAGGTGAGGCAACGATTGCATTGGGGCAAGGATGCTTTTGGCCTTGTTGATCACCCACCCATGATCCTGTAGACATCTGGCTGCAAGTAGTGTGCTGCACTGTGTGGCCTGTGGGGTTCTTGCCCTGATCATCCAGTCATCTAGGTAGGGGACTACATGGACCCCTAGCTTCCACAGCTGGGCTGTTAGTACTACCAGAGTCTTGGTGAACACCCTTGGGGCGGAGGATAGGCCGAATGGTAGGCATGTGTATTGGTATTGATCTCCCTTGAATGTGAACTAAAGGTATTTGCAGTGTGCCTGATGTATAGGGATGTGAAGGTATGCATCTTTGAGGTCTATGGAAGTGAGGTAGTCCCCTGGTTGGATTGCCAGTAGGGTGGAATGGAGCGTTTCCATTTTGAATGTTCTGTGGACTACAAACTGATTCAGGTATTTTAAGTCCAGCACTGGGCACATTCTGCCAGTTTTCTTTGGAAGTACAAAGAATAGAGAGTAGACACCCATGTTCCTCTCGTGTAGTGGAACTATGGAGATCGCACTGTCCTGTAGCAGGCTTTGTATGGCCTGATGTATTGCTTGATTTTTTTACCGGGCATGAGGGGGTTGGCGATATCGCGTATCTTGTTGGTATGTGTGTTGTGGATTGTTCTATTGAGTATCCTGATGTGATCACCTCTCTTATCCATATGTTGGATGTTGTGTGGGCCCACTGAGATGCAAATCTCCTCAACCTGCCTGCTATCAGAGGGGGTCTTCTTGGGCCCACGTGCCTTCATTGTTTCTTTCCTTGGTATTTAAACTGTGGTTTGTAGCCTCCTCTGCCAGGGACCTTGTTGGCGGAGAACTTGGGGCAGCTGTTGTAGCCTTTTTTTGGAATTTAGGTTTAGAATTCTATTGACGGGGAATGTAGCTGTTGTTATTGCTCTGTCCCCTATGCTTGAATGGTTTGCTTTTGGGCTGGTTGGAGGGAAGGTAGACATTCTTTTCTCCCTGGGCCTGCTTCTCTCCTGCTCTATCCTTCAGGTAGGATGTGAGTCCCTCCCCGAATAGGTGTCCCTCCTTGAATGGCAACCTCATTAAGGCAGACTTCAACTCATTGTCCGCCTGTCATAGCTTTAGCTGGAGGGCTCTTCTGGCCCTATTGGCCAGGACTGTGGTCCTGGATTTGAATCTCTGGCTATCTGATGAGGCATCATCCATTATGTATTTGACTGCTTGTAGCATGCATTCCAAGGCACTTTCTTGTGGTGAGTCCTCTGGGATGGACTCTGTGATGATTTCCGTCCAGCGCAATAGTTCTCTGCTTGTGAACCAGATGGCCATGTCAGCAGCTTTAGTCATGCCAGCAGTTTCATGGATTCTTTTGAGGTATTCCTTAGTCTTTTTGTCCATGGGGTCTTTGAGGACTACAGTGCTCTCAATGAGTACGGTGGTTCGCTTGGAGAGTCCTGGTTGATCTACCTTTGGGACCTTGTTCCATGCTTCTTTCCTGGTATTGGAGAGGGGGTACCAGTTTATTGCCATGCTCTTTTCTGGTAGCCTAGTAGGTTCGGTGGCTTCATATTCCCTAAATAAGATGGTTTCTATTGTCTTACAAGATGGGAAATGGATTTTCCCTTCTGGTTGGCCCATGGAGAGCAGAGGGTCCTCTGATGTGGAGGGTTGCTCTGGGTCTTCAGCAATGCGAAGGGCTGTCTTGATCACCCTAATCAGTTCTTCTATGTTTTCCCCATGGCGCATTCTTCATGATTTGTCCCGGGGTTCTCTGTTCAACTCTGTGTGTGCCTCCATGGGAATACTGTCTGTATTGTCTCTTGGTCTTTTGGTCAGGGGTTCTCTTCTATCTGTCGCTGTGCTTGGTGCCCTTGGTGGTGGAGGTGGACTGGTTTTTAATGTTTCCAGTAGTTGGAAAAGGAGCTGAGCCTGCCCTGAGTCAAGGGCTATTTGGGCTGTGGGTGGTGGGGTGTTCCCCCTGTGGGAGCTGGTTTCCCCATGACTCCATGCAGATTCATGTTCTGCCAGAATGCATATTGTACAGGTGTAGTAGGCTTCATCAATTTCTCTGAATGATGTGCCACATTCTTTACAGTTTCTCATGTTGGTATCCTTCTCTGTCGCTCTGTGGGAGGAATACAGAGGGAAATTAATGAGGTATGGTTCCATTATAATGCTTCCAGCATCAGAATCATTATGCATTCACCAGAAGCTGGTGTTCAAATTAGTATACCTTATGTTGCCCCTTTAAGAACTATTGCCGTATGTGGAAGCATGGCTCAGTCCCATGCAAGATGCCACAAATCTCATGAGATCTGGCAAGATCTGGGATTGACTCATGCATAGTGCTTAGCTGAAGCAGAGCACACAATCCCAGCCCAGATGGCCGATAAGATCTCGTGTGAGTTCCCGCAAGACTTGCAAGTGCCCTATGCACTGCTGTGGGCTTCCGGTCTCGCGAGAATTGCATTGTATTCTGAGAGAGTCGAGTAGCAAGGGGGACAGTATGGCTGCTGCAGGTCTTGGTGGGTGGAAAACAAGTTATTTTATTGCCCATCAAGATCTGGGAGGCTAGAAATTGCTGGGGGAAGGGGTGGCACTACAAGACATCTCTTGGGGCATTCTCCGGTGGCCCAGGACATGGAACTGACTCTCCAGCATTGTGGGATGTGGCACAGGAGGAATCCACTTTCAGGTAGACATTATGTAGGCATAGCATTGTCTGGGACTGGGGGAAGTTGCAGGAGGTTCTTGGCCCGCAATTCTGCCATGGGACATGGTTGCACTCAGGACCTCAAAGCCAGGGGTGGGGATGGTGCCTGACTTGAGTGAGATTACTACAGGAGGGACCTCTCTCCTTGTGTTCTTCCCAAAATGGGCAACTTAGTGGCTGCTGCTTTCAGAATGTTCCTGGAGGGACCTCATAGACTGGGCTTGGAGGTGGATAAGCTATATTTTGAGCTTGTGCGCCTTCCTTTTTTTTTTGGTGCCATTCTTTAACTTTATGATGTGCGAAATACAGGTCACGCTGCAGGAGGGAGACCTGTTTCTGGCTGAATTACCCAGAGAGTATAATTATATGAACCTCAGTACCAGAAGCTGCATTTAATATCTAATTCTTCATGCCAGACATTTAGTAGATGCAATAATCTGCAGGCTAACATTTAGAGATAGTATTATGTTTAACAAAGGGTTTAATGACCCCTGGCTACCAGACTGCTTTATAAAATTTGTTATTAATTAGGCTGTACCTTATGTGAATGAGTTGTCCTGTGTTTGGAGCAGATCTGGATTGTGACCAGCCTCCCAACCTCTCTGAATGCACGAAGTAAACTGGAGATTCAGAGATGAGTCAGATGGTCTGGCTTTGGCCAGCTTGAATTTGATTGGATTGTGCATCAACCTATAGGATGGATGGAGAATACCCACAGGTTTTGACCCTGGAGTACTGTAAAGGGTATGAGATATAACTGGATAACTATAGTGACAGGAAAACTGCAGATTCTACCACAACAATAACAGGAGAAACAACACAATAATGTATGGTGAAACTACAGATTGTTCACTCAATAACAACAGGATAAAGAGCGATGTACTAAGAAGACAGGGAGTGGGGAGAGCCTGGCCAATGTTTGGCACCAGACAGAAATTGGACAAGCTCTCCCCCTTCCCTATCATCTCCACCATGGATGCCCTCCTCCTTGAAGCAGTTTCTCCCTTTAAGTGTCTTGGTGTGCTTGCTTCATGCCGGTGAACCGTGTTCGGGAATGAGCATAGACCATTGGGGGTCGGTAGGGGTGGAGAAGGATGGAGCATCTGATGGCTGCTCTCCTTCTGTAGGGAGGGGACCTGCAAGCTCCCTCTACAATACCGCCACCTAGAGGAGCCTGGATGGAAGGTGTGGTACAGGGGGAAGCAGGAGTGAGCGTCAGATGCCAGCAGAGGGCTGGAGTAGGAGGCACATCTCAGCATGTCCCCTGGCTCCTTGGCCCTCATTGCACATGGTGTCTAGGGGTGCAGAGAAAAAAGCGAGGAAAATGGATCCCGCAGTGGCGCCAGTATACGGGTCTCAGGGGACAGCACTCAGGAGGCTCTGATGAGTCCAGAGCAAGGTGCACACTCCAGAATCATGATCAGGAGGAAGTTCTGGGGTTCCTCCACTCCACAGGGGGGTGTTAATCTGGTATCTAGGGTCTCTAGAGAGCAGGGCACCCATATGCAAGGACGTTCAAGAGGGGTTCTGGGGCAGCTCCACATTGAGATCCTGTAGAGTGGGGGTACTGCAGGAGGGGAGGATAAACACAGAATCAAAAAAAAGTACCTCGGTGTGTGGCTAGATAGTAAGCTGGACTTCTCTGCCTACATTAATGTCATCCACTCCAAGCTCCACCCCAAACTTGGTGCCTTCTACCACAACAAAGACTGCTTGTCTCCTCAGGTCCGCTGAGAGCTTGTTACCAAAATGGTGCTCCATGGTCTTTGACTATGTGGATGTGGTCTATGGCACCACCCCATCTCCTCCCTTGCCAGACTGGACACCATTGGCAATGCCACCCCCCCAAACTTACCACTGCTGCCTCTACTCCTCCTTATCCATCCTCCCCACCTTTATGTCACCAGTCCCACCGCACCTCCTTCATCTCCAAATAATGGTTTGGGTGCATGCCCTCTTACTTATCATCATTCCTCTCTCCCATTCCCTCTGCCTCATACTCCCTCTGCTCCAGTGATCCTTAGACCTTCTCCCTTCCCCACCCTCACTCCTTTGCAGGGGAGTCAGCCTTCTCCTATCACCTTCTCTCCCTTTGGAACCTGCTCTCCTCCTCTCTCCTTCTCTTCCCCTCCCCCCATCTCTCTTAGGTAGCAGTTAAAACTCCTCCCTGCCCCACCTGCTTCTGTCAGCCCTCTCCCTGATCCTCCCCTACTGGAGCCCCTACCGTCCCTGATGATGGGCCTTCTCCTGGGTTCTACCTCAACCTATATGAGGCTCTTTCCTATTCTACACTTTCACTGTCATCACTCCACCTACTCTGATCTCTTTATTTGCACATCAAAGTAGCTCATTGTACCTATGCTTATTATTTTTATTTGCACGTGTACCATGTTAAATGCCTTTATCCAAGTTTCTGATTGTATTGACAAGTGCTCCTCTGAACTGCCTGTATCCAAATCTGTTTGTTAAATACTTGACGTGGAATCTTTGAAAATGAGCACTTAGCTCAGATTTGTTTACCAGTGTACAAATAAATAAAAAAAATAAAAGTTGTACTCTGATCAGATTTTAATTTGTACCACCAAACATCGATACTATGTATGCTTTATTGTATTTCCCATTTCCTGCACCTGTACCACACCTGGAAATGAGTATTGGCTCAGTGTGCCTTTCCTGGTTACCAATTTTAAATAAATAAATAAATACATAAATAAATATACAGAGAAACTGCAGGTTGTTCAACCAATAACAGTGGGGTAAATACAGTGACGTGCAGAGAAACTGCAGATTGTATCACACCAATAACAACATGATTAACATAGTGAAGCACAGAGACACTGAAGATTGTATCACATTAGTAAGAACAGGTTAAACACAGTGATATACAGAAAACACGTTTCAACTGCTTCCCATATTTAATGTTGTCATTCTGCTTTTCCATGTTAGTCTGAGTCAAATCCAGAATGTAATTTTCCAATAATACCTTTTATTATACTAACCAAAGACAGAAGATTCATAGAGGGGAAGGTAGGTGTGCAGAGTTCCTCAATGTCTGAAAGTGTGTGAAAAACTCTTTCTGTGCTTACCTGTAGGTGAGAGCACTCTAGAGATATCCATATGTAAATCAGTGATGTATTAACAATACAGAGCATGCCTATCTGTGAAATCCCTTACTATCTCAAGTTTCCTATATACCACTGCTGCCTTAACTTAAGAAATGGCTAAAAAAGAGCTTTTCGTGGGCTTATTGACTTTGGGTGACCCTGAATACCTACCTTCCCCTTTAGTGAAGTTCTGCTGATGCAGCCATTTTGTTTCAAGGTTAAGCAAGGTAATACTCAGACTTCTGGAAGTGGAATTAACACAACAATTTACAAACAGGAGTACAATACCTACAAAAGGTGTGTTATGAGGTGGGGAAATTATTGTATTGATGTGAACAACGGAGCAGAGGAGGGAATAGGCAAAATGTAGTTTCTATTTAGTGCCCATGAGGCTGGTAGAACTAACAATACCAGAGGGATGGCATTTCCCTATAATCAAGTTAGCCAGCCTGGGAATGGGTCCCAGGGTGGTAGCCTGGGTAGCAAACTGGCTGCACAACAGGACACAGAAGGTAATAGTGAATGGAACACATTCTGAAGAAAGGGTGGTTACTAGTGGAGTACCTCAGGGCTCAGTACTGGGTCCAGTCCTCTTTAACATCTTTATAGGTGACATTGCAGAGGGTCTGGAAGGAAAGGTATGCCTCTTTGCAGATGACACAAAGATCTGTAACAGAGTTGATACACAAGAGGGGGTAGAGAAGATGAGAAGGGACTTGGTAAGGTTGGAGGAATGGTCAGAGGTATGGCAACTTAGATTTAATGCAAAGAAGTGCAAAGTAATGCACCTGGGAAACAAAAACCAAGAAGAAGAGTACACAATAGCAGGGGAGGTACTAACAACAACAAAAATGGAAAGGGACCTGAGGGTAGTCATATCAGATGACCTAAAGGTGGGTAAGCAATGTGAAAAGTCGGTAAGGAGAGCCAGGGGGATACTGGGATGCATAAGAAGGGGCATCACAAGTAGAAAAAGGGAAGTGGTTATCCCTCTATACAGACAGTTGGTGAGACCCCATCTGGAGTACTGTGTGCAGTTTTGGAGACCTCATCTACGCAAGGACATAGACAGGATGGAGGCAGTCCAGAGGAGGGCAACTAAGATGGTGCAGGGTCTGCAGCAGAAACCATATGAAGAGAGACTGAGAGAGCTTAATATGTATACTCTTGATGAAAGGAGGGATGGGGTACATGATAGAAACATTCAAGTACCTCAAGGGAATCAACAAAGTCTAGGAGGGTAGCATCTTTCAGAAAAAGAGATGTGTAAGAACAAGGGGCACAATTTAAAGATAGAGGGATGACTCAGGGTAATGTGAGGACATTTTTCACAGAGAGTGGTGGATACATGGAACAGCCTTCCTGAGGAGGTTGTTGGGTCTAAAACAGTGGGGGAATTCAAACATGCATGGGACAGACACAAGGCAATTATAGTGGGGGGTTGCAGGAAGTAGGCCGTTGGTTAACTAGAATCTGCAGCTTATCCAGTAGGTAGGGAAATGGGCAGACTGGGTGGGCCAAGTGGTCCTTATCTGCAGTCAAAGTCTATGTTTCTATGTATCCTGTATTTTTACCTCCCTTTGAAAGTGCAATTATGCATTTATTTTTGATGAAAAATTTGGAATCAGGCGTTGACCTCCACAGGTGGCAAACATGGCCTTTACAAAATTGCTGTGTTCCCTGTCCCCCACCAAAGAAGTGTTATCTCATAGTGTGAACCAAAAAGTAGGCCATATTGGACATTCAGGCAAATGGGCTGCAGCAACCACCAAGTAACAACTAGCCAAAGGAGACATAGTACACAAAGTAAAGCAAGTCACACCACAGTACGTAGTAATGCACAGTGCAGTTATTAAACAAATAAGTAGCCTCAATGGACAGGCAAAGGAATCCCTTTGTCGGCAGGATTCAGTATTGGGGGGTGGTATGTTGATATTTTGTACATTTAGAAGGGCAAGAGAGATGCAGCAGGGTCATTTGTGAAGCATATTTAGTGATAATGTGTTTAATCTTAGTGTGCCTGCACCATACCTCCCAAAAGCATTACTTTTCTTGACATAAAGATTTACAGGACATCCTAATGGGAGGATCGCTACTGAGAGCTACCATAAACCAACAGCTGGGAATCTAAAAGATAAAGAACTTCAGCACAAAAGCAGTGAGGCAAGGCTTACCCAGAAAATACATTGTTAACAAAGCCAGGGTTTGAAGAAAAGTGAAATTACACATATCCCCTTAGTGTAAAGCATTGTGCGTAGTATATACAAATCACCATAAAAGAATTTAGACTGGATCTGCTTTACGGAAGAGTGTATGGTGCCAAATGACTTCTCACACACTCCTCAAAGGCTGAAAAAAGAAGAGCCAAATACACGTTTCATCCTACACAGGTCTTATCTGTAACAGTCCAGGGACATGATGAACCAGTCACATTTTTGGTCTTACTGGTTTGGGTCATGGTGAACCCAAAACAGGAATGTAATCTAAAACACAAAGGCCCCCATTTTCAAATGGTTAGCACAGTACAAATCAGGTTTGTGACACGCTAACCTGGAATAGCACCAGCTGTAGGGGGCATGCCCATATTCAAAGGGCACATATGGCCATGTATCCCCAACAACACCATCTTGCAAAATATTGTGCTGCACCTATGCAAATCAGGGAGCCCTCATACATATGTGGTGTAGCACAATATTGAAAGATTTCAGAAGTAGAGCTGGGTAGAATATAAAATTCCAGCCACAGAATGACCATTCCAATTCCATTGAATTCTGCTGAATTTTTGTGAAAATTCCGGAGAATTTCACAAAAATTTACATTTCAGTTATTCCACTATAATTTTAAAAGTATACATCTAAATAACACCAAATGTGGACCATAAATGGTACCTTATGGCTTACAAGAGTGTACTAGATTTCAGAGCTCTAGAGTGAAATGGAGCAAAGTTATGGATGGCCAAAAATTTAATCAAAATTTTATTTTCAGTTATTTTGAGATGATTTTAAACTTTCTTATTCAAATTTCTCCACAATATCAGGATTTAGAGAAGCACCTGGAATGCATATACACACCAGGTGGGATATTCTGACTGCACCAGGCTGTTGCGCAAAGCCTGGGCACAGCGCAACTGGGATGTGCCAGGGCGCTGACAGGGTGATATTCAATGGTGCTGAGCCATGGCGCAGCACCATTGAATATAGCTCAGTGACCACCCGCAATGTGCAAGGCGCAGTGGCACTGTACCAGCGCAAGTGGCCAGAGAAGGGCAGGGGGATGCGCTAGCGCAAGTGCCGTTGCGCTAGGCATATCAACCATGATATTCAAAGGTGCACATGCAAATGGGGCCATAACGCATGCAAGGTACAAATGGGTCCATTTGCATGTCATTATGTCCCCATTTTCATGCAGGTGTGCCCATCCCTGGTTACTTGCGCCTGGCACCCTGCCAGGCTGCAGCCGTCAGGGACCAACATCCCCTGAACAAGCGAAAAAGTGCCCCACAGCTCAATCATGGGCATAAGTATTTAAATAATGATCCCCTATAACCTTGGTGGTCCCAGTGGACCGCTCACAGCCTGATCGCGGGCAGAAGTATTTAGGAAATGATATCCTATATCCCTGGTGGTCCAGTGGACCACTCGCAGCTCGATCGCTGGCAGAAGTATGTAAGAAATTATCTCCTATATCCCTGGTGGTCCAGCAGTGCCCCCCTTCCCACCTTCCCACTGAGCTTCCCATCCCGCTGCCCCCAGTCAGCGGTGGGTGGCAGCTCCCCACCCGCAAGCCACCCTGTCAACTGACTGCGTACAGTACAGCTGTACACCTATTGGTCCACAATGTGGGTCAGTGGGCATGCAGACCATACCGTACTACATGGTCCAGATATGTGAATGAATCCATTCACATATCTGGACTGTGTAGTACAGTACGGTACCATGCCCATTGGCCCACGCTGTGGACCAATGGGCATGCAGCCGTACTGTACGCAGTCAGCTGGTGGGCAGCCGGGCAGCTTGCAGGTGGGGAGCTGCCACCCACCACTGACCAGGAGGGAGCAGGGTGGTGGGGCTCAGGGAGGGTGGGGAGGGGGTACCACTGGACCACCAGGGATGGGTTCTAATCTTTGTTTAGACTTCTGCCTGCGATCAGGCTGTGAGCAGTCCACTGGACCACCAGGGATATAGGAGATTACTATATTTATACTTCTGCCTGTGATCAGGCATGGGGGGGTGCTACCCAATGGAGGATGCCACTGGAGCTTGGGTGGCCACACACAGCTGGCAGCTGCCATGCTGCGTCCTGCAATACGGCAGCTCACTTGTGGGTGGCTGGCTGTTGCTCCTTTAATTTTTGGAACAACTGTATGCGGCACATGTAGGGGTTGCGCCTGCATGGACTCCACACATCCCAGGCTGAATATCAGGATGTGCGGGGGTATGTATGGGCATGCCCCCCCATTTGCGCTGCATACATTACTGATGCACCCCGGTGCATTGGGATTTGCGCTACGCACTTCCCCCTTTGAATATCATGCCAGGGCACATCAGTGGGTTGCACATGGCGCCATACGCA
The DNA here is from genome assembly GCA_016271365.2 of Neoceratodus forsteri. Taxonomy (NCBI): domain Eukaryota; kingdom Metazoa; phylum Chordata; order Ceratodontiformes; family Ceratodontidae; genus Neoceratodus; species Neoceratodus forsteri. The sequence continues at coordinate 498,343,787 of JADMNL010000022.1, forward strand.
ACCCTTCTGAATATCCCTCCCACCATGTTTTAAGTCTCAAGCTGCAATGGCAGCTGAGTTATAGGTAGCCAAATATTTTGCCAAAATTTGGATTTTTTTAATATTAGTATAATTGTGATAGTGTTCACTGAAATACTACAAAAATTAACAGATATACAGGTTATCACTACGTTTATATATGCACATAGTTTCAGATTTCTATCCTTAAATCGGACTGAGTTATAGCCTGCCAAACTTGTTGCCAAAATTTTTATTTTAGTTAGTTCCCTGTAATTTTAAAACTACATATCCAAATGTAACCAGAGTTAAAACATTTAAACTACTATACCACATAGTCATTTCTGAAAAAGTTTGTATTTTCAGCTTTAAATGGGATTGAATTAAAAGTAGTCAAATATTCACAACACTTAAAAATTTTATCTCGCAAGAATGTAAACTGCAAATTTATAAACTCCTAAAACTTTAAAACTAGAGAATGCAATACCATTAATTTTGGCAGGTTCTTAGACCTCACAAGGTAACTGTGTGTGCCAATTTTATTAATTGCTTACTGTGAGGAACTGCAAAATAACATCTGTACTTAAAGTCAAATCCCATGAGTCTTTGTGAAAATTATAGAATTTCATGAACAATTCCATAAAACTGGAATTTTCTAATTTCACTCAGCCTTATCTGGGGATTCGAATTAGAAGATGGGGTATAAGATGCAGGTAGCACAGGGGGTCACCAGGTTCTGGAGTTAGATGCCCAGTTTCACCAAGAAATGGACATCTGAGCTGGGCAGCACAACAGTGGTAGACCCCCAGGTTGGAGCAAGAAAGCACAGAGTGTCAACAATTCCAACCTGAATGCAGGATATTTAAGGATCACATCCAGTAAATTTGCAATCCGAGGAGCCTGGTGTGCATGCAAGTCTAGGACTTAGAGGTGCTCAAAAAGATGTAGCTGTGGAAGACAATGTCTTGGGCAGCAGAAAGAAAAAATTCTTGCTATTCCAACAGGTTAGATCGATAGGAAAAGGAGTAGGTGACTCATGTTTTAAGGGAGTTTGTCACTGTAAAGAACAAAGAGGATATCAGTGGGATCAGTAGTTCCATTGAGTCAATCTTGCTATGCCAAAAGAGAAGGGGGGTGATCACCCAGCGAGGAACAGAAGGACTGCAAAAAGCTCAGCCCAGCTTATCAAATGAAGTAGTGATATGTGCATTGTTAATGTTAAATTCCACAAAAAAAGCTGGAGGCTTCATCTATGGTATATGCTATCATAAATATGTGAGAACATTTTACTAATCATTTTTCTTCTGCAAAATTAAAACTGCTTACCCAATTTATCCAGTTGTGTTAGACACCAGCATACACTGACTATGGATATGCATGTCAAATGTTTACTCTGTGCATGCAAGGGCAGAGAAGTTACAAACATCCACATTTTTGATAGTTTTCACAAAGTTTTGCAAATATTTACATAGTAAAGTTTTGAACCTCTGTAACCTAAAAATCTCTTATCTAATTCTGTCCATATTTAGACAATTCTATAAGCACTACAAAAAGGTTATCCATACTAATTTATACATGCCTAACTGCAAAGGTGCCTGAGTTGTATGCAGATTAAATTTTTCATGAAATTTCCTCAAAAACATAAAATGACAGATTTTGAGCATATATAATTTTGAGATGATACATCATACTGTCATGAAATCTGGCACATTGTTAGAACACCTGTCATCAAGAAATCGTGTCAAATTTAAGATCCCTGACCCAACAGACGGTTAAGGTATATGCAGATAAAAATGTTCATGAAATTTCGCACAAACAATAAAATGACAACATTTGAGCACCTATAAGTTTGAAATTAACTATCTAAATGTCATGATACTAGGTAAATTTATGGCCATTGACCAACACAGTACACATTCCAAATTTCAGAGCTCTAGCTTTGACAGTGGCTAAGTTATAACCAAATTATTAAATTTTAAAAATGCAGTAAAATTCTGATGAAATTCCATGAAATGTCTCTGAATTTTGTTCAATTTCATCAAAATTCCATGGATAAGGAATTTTCCCATTCTGCACAGCTCTATTCAGAAGTACTAAAAGAATTAAGGGGAGAACTAGTGAAACCACTGGCAACTCTTTTTAATAAATCATGGGAGGATGGTGTGGTACCCGAGGACTGGAGAAAGGTGGATGTGATTCACCTTCACAAAAATGGGACCAAGACAGAGGCAGGAAACTACAGACCTGTCAGTTTGACCTCTGTGGTAGGGAAAGTGATGGAGTCACTTCTGAAGGAAAGAATAGTTGAGTACCTAAAGGCCAGTGGGGCACAGGACCCAAGGCAGCATGGGTTCACAGTGGGAAGGTCATGTCAGACGAATCTAATAGATTTCTTTGACTGGGTGACCAAAGTAGTAGACCAGGGAGGGGCTGTGGGCATGGCCTACCTAGACTTTAGCAAGGCATTTGACACAGTCCCACACAAAAGATTAATAGTCAAATTAACCAGCCTGGGAGTGGGTCCCAGGGTGGTAGCCTGGGTAAAACATTGGCTGGACAACAGGACACAGAAGATAATTGTAAATGGAGTCCACTCTGAAGAAAGAGGGGCTACTAGTGGGGTACTGCAGGGTTCAGTATTGGGTCCAGTCCTTTTTAATGTCTTCATAAGTGACATTGCAGAGGGACTGGAAGGAAAAGTATGCCTCTTTGCAGATGACACAAAGATCTACAACAGGGTTGATACACAAGGAGGCGTGGAAAGGATGAGAAGGGACCTGGAAAGGTTGGAGGAATGGTCAGAAGTATGGCAGCTAGGATTCAATGCAAAGAAGTGCAAAATAATGCACCTGGGAAACAAGAACCCAGGGGAAGAATACACAATGGGGGGGAGGTAGTAACAACAACAAAAAAGGAGAGGGACCTGGGGATAATCATAAGGTTAGCAAGCAATGTGAGAAGGCAGTAGGGAGGGCTGGGGGTATACTGGGATGCATAGGGAGAGGCATCAGCAGCAGAAAACAGGAAGTTGTCATCCCTCTGTACATACAGTTGGTGAGACCCCATCTGGAGTACTGTGTCCAGTTCTGGAGACCCCATCTCCACAAGGACATAGACAGGATAGAGGCAGTCCAGAGGAGGGCAACTAAAATGGTGCAGGTCTGCAAGAGAAGCCGTATGAGGAGAGACTAAAGGAGCTTAACATGTATACCCTTGAGGAAAGAAGGGTGAGGGGGGACATGATAGAAACTTTTAAGTACCTCAGTGGAATCAACAAAGTTCAAGAGGGTAGCATCTTTCAGAAAAAGAGACGTGCAAGAACAAGGGGACACAATTTAAAGACAGAAGGAGGGCGGTTCAGGGGCAATGTGAGGAAGTATTATTTCACAGAGAGGGTAGTGGATGCATGGAACAGCCTTCCTGAGGAGGTTGTGGGGTCTAAAACTGTGGGAGAATTCAAGAATGCATGGGACAGACATAAGGCAATTCTTGTGGTGGGTAGGAAGAAATAGGCTGTTGATTAATTAGGATCTGCGGCCTATTCTGTAGGTAGGGAAATGGGCAGACTAGATGGGCCAAGCGGTCCTTATCTGCCGTCAAAGTCTACGGTTTTATGTAAGAGACCACTAGCACTGGTGCATTTTAATGCTTCTGAAACCTAACCCTTAACAACGTGCAGCGGGGGTATGTGCCTCACACCCCATCTACGCACTGTCAAAGGCTGCCAGCCCTGATCCCCATTCATATAGATAAAAAAAAAAAACATTGGTAGTCCAGTGTCTCTCCACTGCCCTGGTCCCCATCCCCACAGATAAAAACAAAGCATTGATAATTCAGTGTCTCTCCCTTGCCCAAATCCCTGTCCCCATAGATAAACACAAACAACATTGATAGTCCCGTGTTCCTCCCCAGCCCCAATCCCTGTCCCCATATAGAAGAATAGTAACATTGGTGGTCCAGTGGCCCCCCTTCCCCATTCCTTGATCACCGTCTCAATGACATCCACAATACCCTGGTAATCTAGTGGCCCACCCCAGCAGGTAGTGACCCACAACCTGACCCATGCTGGTGACTGGTGTAGTCCTCCTCCCACCGCCATGGCCAGCCACTGACTGAACTATCAAGAAGCATGTACAGTAGACAGTATGCACTCAATGGTTGATCAGTCAACCAGTGAGCACATACTGTCTGCTGTATGTGCTCATTGACAGTTCAGTCGGCAGCTGGCCATGGCATTGTGAGGAGGGCTATGCTAGTCACCGGCGCAGGTTGGGTTAGGGGGAGCAGGGTGGTGGGTCACTACCTACTGGGGCCGGGGCCACTAAACTACCAGGGTATTGTGGATATCATTGGGACAGTGGTCTGAAAATGGGGGAGGGGTGGGACCTCTGGACCACCAAGGATTTAATTATATGGAACGGGGTGGTGATCAGAGAACAGATGGGGGAGGCCACTGGACCACCAATGTTACTATTCTTCTATATGGGGACAGGGATCAGAGCTGGGGAGGGACACTGAACAATCATTTTTTTTTATCTATGGGAATGGGGAATAGGGGCAGGGGAGGGACACTGAACTACCAATAAGTTACTTCCAGCGATCAGGGCTGGGGGATGTGGGACCTGGCCTGGTGCACTCAGAGGATGCTCACATACAGATGAGCCCATAATAGGCATGCAAATAGCCCCTTCGTGCCATGCATGCTCAGTGGGCTCATTTGCATGTCTAGGCTGAATGTCATCCATGGGGGCTGCAGCGCTAACCCATGTGTGCCATGCTTTACTGCTATGGGCAAGTCTTCAGCCCTGCCCTCTGGTAGTGCTGCACCAGACATGGCTACCACTTGCTGTGCACCGCATTACCAGGATCTGATATTCAAACAGATATTGTGGTCAGTTCAGATCATGCTATCTGTTTGAATATGATGCCAGAGCTGGCCAGCCCTATTTTTTCATGCGGCACACCTGTTTGTGTGCAGAGCCATCTGGCTCTGAAAATGGGGCCCAAAGAACCCCAACACGAAAGCACTCAGGTAAGGTTTACCAGGAAAGGACATTGGCAATAAAGCCAGGTTTTAAAAGAATGTACAGTTACACATATCCCCATAATGTAAAGCATCATGGGAAGTATATGCAAATCATCATGAAAGAATTTAGACTAATTCTGCTTTAAGCAAGAGTGTATTTTGCCAGATGGCTTCTCACACACTGTGCAAAGGCTGAAAGCAAAAAACAGACATGGGTTTCATCCTATACAGGCCGTATCAGTTAATCTCCCCTTTAAGAACCCAGGGGAAGGATAAATCAGTCATACATTGGTCCTACTTGTTTGGGTCATGATGAACCCAAAACAGGAAAGAAATCTAAAAGACAAACAGTTAGGAATACCTTGCAAAGGTTTGACAACTCTCATCCGTTCCATCTTAAGGGGGAATTTCTTATGGGCAATTCTTGCGGCTTTGCTGCAGTTTCTTAGATTTACAAGTATTCAGCATTCAAGTGGCAGATTTATTCTGCAGATTTGTCAAACGGGGATATAATCCTGCCTTATTATCAGATGCTGGGGAAACAGCAAGGAAATTAGACAGAAGAGAGCTTCTAGTGTCTAAACCTTGGAACACCAGGCAAGATCCTAGAATCAGTTTGGTCACTGAATACAATTCAGTTGCACCAAAAGCAGCTAGCACACTTAAAAGATTCTGGCATGTCATAGCTGCAGATTCAGATTTAGGACCAGTGGCTGGTGAGGAACCCAGGGTTGTATATAGGAGGGTGAATATAACATCAGGGATAATGTTACCCATTTAGGTTCAAATCCTATGTACTCGAAATTGTTTCTTTATTTTATATTCCACCAAACAATGTTCTGTGGCAACACCACTTCCTCAGGATACTGTAGGTGGTTTCTGTTGCGTCTATCAGAAGGGCTTACCGGAAAATATCTGGGTTTGACTTCTATGGTATTATAGCCTTCTTGACCTCCCAGGCAGCTATAATTCCTATGTCTTGCACCATGTGCTTGCTAGGCTGTGAAATACATTCTCCTGGCACCAGGCACTTTCCCGTTGACAGAAGCTCCTTACATATATGTATAATGTTGTCCATTGTCATGTCTTGGGGGCTAGCCCCCCCCTTACCCTTTGGGTACAAACTTAGAAGGTTTCCACCGATGTGGATTATACAGTGTTTGTAGGTACTCCTGTCAGGGAACTTGCTTCACCAGCCCATCAAACTCCAAATGCCACTAGATCAGATACCTGATTTCATGTCTCATTTATAATCTGTCCTTTGTGGTGTAGCTGTCCCAAGCTTTACGTTTGCTGTACAGTCAGATCAATGGAAAAACCTATATATGAACATCTGCATTCGATTATAGATGAGAATAGTGAGACCTCAGGCGCCCTCCATTAGTGCAAGGTACATAATTCTAACTTGCATGCTTTCCACTTCATGGGGACTGATCATGTGGCCCAACACCACCGTGGAAGGAAAAGATTTAGAAATCTGCTACAGAGAGAAAGCAAACAGTTATATGCTCTTGGGGCCCTGTCACAAAATGATCTTAGGCCCTGTTCACACTAGGGCACCTGTAACGTTACTGGCACAGTATACCGTTACAGGTGCTCTGAAACCCAATTCATTTCCACACCCATAACATTTTCAAAATGTGTTTGACAACCGTGTTTAAACCCTGATTGTATCAGGCTTTTAGCATGGTTTCCAACACGGTTTGAAAATAATCACGCTTACATCATTAGTGTGGACGGGAATCCGTACCGTGTTGTAGCCTCTGCTGCTAATGTAGTCCTGCAAAGAGCCATGATTCACTGTTCCCTCAAGTCAACATGGACTGGATTGGAAACCTGGTTTGCCTTTCAAGTGTGGATGCAATTGATAACCATGCTAAAATGCGGTACAACAAGTGAGGACACACAAGCACGGTACGTTTTAAAACATTTTCAAAAACGTTATGTCTGAACCATGTTCAGTGTGGACAGGGCCTTAAGGATGACTGGGATGTAATGACATTTTTGTGATATTTTATAATATTGTGATGCTCTTATTGAAGTTGTTCTATTTCTGTTTCACTCTTTATGGTCTACTTTTCTATACGACACAGGTTTAATAAGGAAGAACCTGTCCCTTGAAAAAACATTTTGTACTTAAAACACTATGTAAAGTATTTCTAGAATTGTCCACCTGCCTGAATGTCCTAATAACATTCCACTATTTTCACCTTAATGCATGTTTTTTTGGGGGTGTTGGGGTACATATGTTTATTAATGATTACTTTATTTGTATGTACATTGCATGTATATTATTTAGTTTATTTTTCAATTCCTGTGGTGTCTTTTATGTATGGGAGATATATAAGATGAGCCTTGTCCCCCGATGAAGAATCACCTCTGATTTGAAGCATCAGGGGGCTTCTGTCCCTGTCCATGTAGACTATTTATTTCTTTAATAAATGCACCATGCATCACTTCTTACTGTAGTGTGATTCACTTCATTCTGCATACTGCTTCTTTTTTTTTCTTTTGGTTTGCTCCATGTTTTGCCCTTTAATGTGCAGTTGGTTTTGTCTTACTGTAAAATGACTCAAGTGAAACATCACAGGTGATGTTTACTTGCAGTAAGAATCTTTCTGGGTTCAAAGTGTGACTTTTTTAAAGTTAGAAGGAAACTTAACTTTTACACAGTGCCCCTGTTGGATCTGAGCACACTGATTCCTCTTATTCACACACTAGCCTATCATCTGGGTAAGGAAATACAACTATGCCCTGCCTGCATAGGTAAGCTACCACTGCTGACAAGCACTTTATAGTATATGGCTACCCTTTGTTATGTATAAAAATCAGCCTGCTGAATATCCTTGTTAAGCACATCCTAAACCATTATGTGCATTCTAAAGTGTTGTTATGCACACTCCAAACAGTTGTTATGCACAGTTCAAAGGCCATACAATTTGAAATTTCTCATTTATTCTACACCTAGCTACTTATTAACTACCCGGTGCCCAGAGTCATACCTTTTACCTTTCAAATGTTTGGGAATTTGATTTTGATATGTGAGTAGAACAAAGAAACGGCAAGATGTTTTGTTTTCACTTCAGTGAGGGTCTGTCACGCTAGTGTAAAACCCATATACTATAAAAAATAAAATATGGGTAACCATACACAACTCGGCATGTGTTTCCATCTCGGAGTTGATATGATGGCATGGACCTCTCGAGCTCCACTCTCAAGATTCAAATACTGTCATCTCAACCCCTCAATGGAAGCACAGCCTTGTTGTGTATGGTTGCCCATACATTATTCTCTATGTGAACAGCCAGAAAGTAGTTATAAAATTTGCCTGGAGTAGTGTGAAACTGAAACCAAGGGAAGAACTGCTTGAGCCTGGGATAGTACAACATGATGAAAATCAGCAGATTAATTTTAATACAAGCTTTTTTTTTCTGAGTGAGGCATAAAACATCTAAAATATTATCAAGGACTTGGCTTTGCCTGGTTTGGAGGAGCTAATGCAGATTTCTGTCTGGCTTCCCTCCTGTCTCTTCCACTCCTTGGGCCCACTGAACTGTGTTTGTGGTGCACATTACAAATGGATGGATCAGTCCTGTAGGACATCAGGACCCCCATGAACTGGCTGTCTTGACCCGATGGCTCAATGTCTTTTGCAGATCAATATGAGTTGTACAGTTAGCCCAGTATGGATGTGCTGGCCCGGTGTGGAAAGAGCTTTTGCCACTTTGTGGCTGAAGTGTGCTGTAGGAGGCAATGGGAGAGACAGAGAGAGGAATCAGAGTGGAAGGAGTAGGTCAGCTCAGAAGTGTTATGTGATGGCTGAGTCAGAAAGGAGGAGTTCTGTGAGGGCGGTCAGTTCATGACTTGTTTGGTCACACAGAAAATAAGAGGCATTTGGTGGATTTTTAGGGCCAGATATTCAAAGCTTTGCCCCTGGGTTAAGTTAACACTGCCTGGCGTGCAAACTTAGCCTGGAGCACAAAGCAAGCTATATTCAAAAGGAATAGCCCAGGGCAAACAGCTTCTGAATATAGCATGGGAATGAGGCCGTGCAAACTGGCCTGGGAGTGCAGGGCAAACGTAGCCCTGGAATAAGACAGCACTGAATACAGCAACCAGGAAGTGCAAGCCACAACAACAACAGTGCACAGCGACTTGAGGGTAGGTAGAGAGGAACTATGTGGCCAATGTGTGTTCTGGCAAATGCATGGACCCAGTACAGCTGCAGGCAGCAGCACAGATGAAAAAACAGTGATCAAAACTGTATAATATTCCCCGAACCGTTAGTGACGCGCTAACACGTTAGCACGGCTTTAGCACAGAGCAAAGTGGTTTGCCCGGTGCAAACACGTTATCCCCACGCTAAACTTTGCCATATTCAAAAGTGACATGCAAATGAGCCTATTTAGATAGTCTGTGGGCAAACAGCCACATTAGCATCTCATCATTCCCCGATTTGCATGCAGTTTGCACAGCGTTACTGCAGGGTCCCACAGCTCCACCTGTAGGTCAGTCTGGAGGTACAGGGGCTGGCCAGGTCCAACCTCAGCTCCACCTGTAGGTCAGTCAGGCAGTGCATGACGATAGCTGCAGGCTTCATGTAAACAGTACAGCACAGCATAGCATATCGTACCCCAGGGGACAACACAGCAGAGGCACAGGTGGTGGTAGTGCTGCATGCAACCATCACACTGTAGGTCATGCTACAGTGCACAGTAGACACTACAGTAGCAAGAGGGCTGGTAGTGTGAGGGGACATGACACTGCCTATGGTATGTAGGGCAATGATGGCCACTGCACTGTACACAGTGACAGGCACAGCTTGCAGGTAATTACCAACAGTGGACATTACTATCTCTCTGTTGTGTGATCCACAGATGCTGCACCTGTGGCATGGGATGCACACAGTGTCATGTACATGGCCGGAAGTGTGTGCTGTGACATCTGTACAGTTGTGTGGTAGGTGGCTGGGGGGGGGCATGTAGGATCCGACAGGCACACAGGTGGTGGCGTAATCCCACTACTGGCCCATGTGCACTGAGCGATGTGTTCCAGCCTTGTGGCCACACCTGAGCTGTGGTGAGGTCTGGCCACCCATACACCCTCCCCTCACTGGCCACCATGCCCACAGTGCTGCATGTGTGTACTGGCATCTGTTATGCGCCACAAACATATGGTCTGCAGGTGTGTGCTATATGGCCACACTACCATGCTGTCCCCTGTGGGTCAGATCACTCCTCACTGTTTGTGCTTGGCTCGGACTGGTGGCAGCTGATGGCATCATGGTGGTGCCGTCAGTGAGCAGCATGTGTCCTCCATGTCTGGCAGTTTCTAAGTGTCTTACTCATATGTTAGGGCAGCATAAGCCACGCTAATGCTGGGATAGCACCACGCAAAGCACCGCAAAGCTGTTTGCCCAGGGTTAAGACCAGCTTTTCCTGTGTAGTAAATTGTACCGTGCTATGGGTCACGCTATGTTGCGCTAAACACCTTATTGCGGCACTAGTCGCTGAATATCTCATAATGAATTTATTCATGTTCACTGTGCCCCTTGCATATCATTATGCTTAGCCTGGTGCTACTGCTGTTTGCCGGCGCTAGTTGGCCTTTTGAATATGGCAGACCTGTGCTATTCCCACGTAAACTGTCTGCGGACCACGCAAAGCTTTGAATATCTAGCCCTTAATGCCTTAATCTCACTCTTTCCATGCTCTGTACCCTAATCACAAGGCCATACTGGCACTTGGATACATTTCAGAGAAATTGCAGTGAGTGTTAGGATTGGGAGGTTAAATACTAACTTGCTCAGGTCATGCAGAAAATAAGAGATTGCTGGGCGAGTTTTCTCAGCTTGGTTTCCAGCTTTTCCTGCTGTTGTCTGAATTTGTAGGCCATGCATCTCTATAAATATATTTGAGAGCAGTTGTAAAGCTGCTGCATGACTGCTGGATGTTGATTAAATGTAGTACATAGCCAAACACAGAAACAGAATTTGATGGCAGAAAGAGACCAAAGGCACATTGAGAGTGCCCTTTTGTACTCATTTGTACTCAAACAAAAAAATGGAGTTTGGTATGGAACATGTGCCCACCGCCACCAGCAGTACTGCTGAAACAGGTAAATGTAAAAATATTCCCAGAAACAAACTTCAGAATAAGAACGGGGACATTTACTGCTACTGATATAATTAATGCAACTGATAAAAATCAAACAGTAGCAGCAGAAAAAGAAAAGGATGTTGTGGAATCTGATGAAAATAGTGCCACACTGGCAATATTGCTGAAAAATCAGATAAGTTTAACACTCAAAAACAAGTAGCCAGAACAGATGGACCGAGAAAATCAATGATTAAGGAAACTGCCCTGTCTGTTACCACTAGATATGTCATGCCACAATTTGCTATTCATGCATATCTGGCTCCTTCATCACAAGGCAGTGCCTCTGATGAAGAAGTTGTTAAAGATGTATTAGAGTTCTGCTCTGCCAGTAACGGTGATGAATCTGAATGTGATATTGATGAGGTAGAGGATGCCATCTGGGTACCTGAACCCAAAAAGAAGAAGAAATGCATACAGCAAGCATCCCTAATAACCCAGTACTGGAACAAAATCTGTTAAAATACTGATTATACTAGTCCTTCTGGGAATAGCCAAAGTGTGCATGACTCAGAGTCAGAAACACCAGCCAATCCATCTCAATGTCCAGTGGCAGTGCGTTGAGTTGCTTTGCAAACGACTCAGGTTCAGGGGATGGGCCTGATTGAGGTAGCTGCTGCTTGGCAGTATGCCTCAGTCAGGGAGGCAGTGAGTTCCAGCATCACAGTGACCCCCTGTGGCTGGATCAGGGCCTACAGGGATGCTGTGATGCCAAAGTCAACATAGGCACTGCTCACACCACAGGGTGGATGGTGGTACAGAGACCTAAGGGAGATAATGGGGCAAATTATATGTGCACTAAGCTGTTTATATGACAGTCATCTGCACCCTAAGGCCCTGCTCCATGTAGATTCCCCGTGGCTAGACAGTGGGTGGCAGGAAGTGGCTGACATGGCTGAGGAGTTGCAGATAGAACACTGTGAGGCCTGAAGGAGGCATACGTAAGATGGCTGTGGGGGGAGGGCGAAAAGCAGGATTAAAAAAAACACAAGAGCACAAACCCCTCAAATTGCTGCAGTTCCTCATATAACACCCAAATGGTCTACCTTAGTTGTGCAGAACTATTTTCAAATAAGCCCCAAAAAGGAAAGTTTTGCTGTCTACATTTAATCATAGGAAAGTAAGCATGGGGAAAGTGAAGGACCAGTTTGATACATCATCTCTTAAAAGGTATTTGCCAAAGCACATCCAACCATTGGGCTGGGCAGCAGTTCAGAGAAAGAGAAAAATATTTGTTGTGTAAATCCTGTGGATTATAGTGATAGTGAGGAGACGTGGCAGCCAAAAAAAAAAAAAAAATTTTTTTGACTTGTCTAGCAAAAGTATTTGGAAAAGCTGTAGCTCTGTCACTGCCATCCCAATGGTTTCTGCTCCCTTTCATGAACAAAACAGCAGACCGTTACTGGAATGCTAGAACAAAAGACTGCCTACAGTAGATCACATCAAGTAACATTAAAAATTGATCAGTTATTTGCTGAATTTACTGCCAAGGACCTGCGGCCATTTCTGTTGTGCAGAATGAGGGTTTTACAGCCCTTTTAAAATACTCTGCCCCAAGTTACAACATACTAAGCAGTAAATATTTTGCCACTATGGCTGCTCCCAAATGTATGAAGGTTTACAAAGTAAATTAAAAAGGCTGTTAAACAGAGTGAAAGTAGTACTGTGCACCTGACCACAGACATGCGGACAAGTTATCAAACCACCATATGTGCATCACAGCACACTTGTCATAATAATCTTAAACACCTTCATAAGCAGCAATCTGCGGCAAGGGATGCAAAGAATTGTACCTCTTTGTGTCAGCATGTTAAGTAAGTATGAAATCACTGGCAATATTTTAGAAGAGGTGCGTGACAAAATATCTGAGTGATTGGAAGCACTGGATCTCAATGTTGAATTTGCCGTTTCTGACAATGGCAACAACATTGTCTAAGCTTTGAAATGTGGTGTTTTCTCTCACATTAATTGTCTTGTGCATTGAATAAATCTGATAGTGCCAGCTTTCCTATTGGATGACAACCGCACAATAATGTTAGCAAGAGTGGCTAAGAAAATCTGTGGCCATTTCAGGCACTCCGTAAAATCACATGGTACCTTGCTCCAGAAAAAAAAGACTTGCTGATACAGCAGCTTTACAAGATGGCTCTCAACATTTTGCACACGTGAAAGACTTCTGATGCAAAGAAGGCAGTCCATGAATATCCTGAACTATGGAGCAGAATGTAGCAGATGGTGTTGTGTTGTGTTCTTTTCAGTGGGACCTCATGGAGCATCTTACATTGCTCTTAACTCCCTTTGAAAAGGCCACTCACCAGATTAGCAAGGAGAAGGCCACTCTCAGTCAGGTTATTCCCATTACAATCTTACCGAGCAAAGAATCCTGAAGGCTGTGTAGAGGTTTTTACTAAAAAAAGAACAAATCTGGAGTATTCCTTTCTGACAGACTGATACAGCAATTCCAAAACTGCTCAAGACTCAGCAACATGCCGGCCCACCGGCGCAGCGGTAGGGCTACCGCTCACAGCACCAGCGACCCGGGTTCGGGAACGGACTCAGGCTGCTGGAGGGCCAGCCAGAGGGAGAAGGATTGAGTACCCAGATGCTGCTCTCCTCCTCCTCCAGGGTGGGATGCATGTCTCACTGCTCTACAGCCACCTGGGTGACCATGGGTGGAGGTGTAGCGAGACTGCAGAAAGAAGGGAAGGGGAATGTTGGCTTGGGGCCGGAGTGCTCACACGTCTCGATGTGTGCCACCCCTAGGCTCCTCTAGCATGCTGACATTCTGTGGGAGGGGCCAGAAAAATGGAAAAACCCTACATTGCTCCCTGTAGACGGAGCTCCAGTCCTCGATCCCAGTACCCCGGCCAGTACCTGATGACAACATCCCCCCAACGAAAGACAGACACATTGGGACGGTAAGGGGGTCCCATCCCGTACCCAGCTAGGGAGTACAACCAAGGCTCCATGAGGGGAGATGGACTGCACTGGCAGCAGGCACAATGAGCAGGGATGTACAAGGTCACAAAGGAGACTCCCGAAGAAAGGGAAGCAAGTCAGTGAGAAGGGGCCATAAAGAAATAATAAAAAAAAAAAAAGACTCAGCAACATGGCAAAAGATAAAAGACATTTCTTGACACTCTTCTTACCTGTGGTTCAAGTTGCAACAACTGCCTTCTTCAGATCTTGGTGACTCATACTGAGTACAAAGAAATGCTGATTGCTGCACTTACTCAGGAAAAGGAAACCATTTTGATAACAGAAGTGATGAGGATGATGATGACAACGACGATGCATAATCACTTGATTATGGCACAATAATTTTCAATTAGCACCACCATTTTCCCCATCATCAGGACTAGGCAGTCATTATGTACTACAGAATTACATCATATTACATTACACTTTATGACCTCAGTAGCATCATTCCAGGCCATTCAGATGAATGGCACGGAACTGAGTAGCTGATATCATGGAATGTCTGGGGTGTGTGAAGGGGGACAGCAGTAGCTGTTGAGGAGGGTGGAACTCTATGTAGATCTGAGGGCAGCTCAAGGCTAGACTTTCCTGTTTATCAAAAATTGGTAAAAGCATATCCGAATACAACCCTGTTCACGGTTTGTCCCTCCCCCTTCCCTCTCCAGTTCAGACTTTGTTAATCATTTGCAAATGCACTATAGAGAATGGCAACAATCAATTCTTAAACCTGACTGGCTGAGACAGGCTCCAAGCTGGACATTTATTTTTCAATAGATGCTCAGCTAAAAATAAGAGCCAGTCCAAGTGCCTCTTCTCAGAGTAACATTCTCCAATGAACCATTTTCTAAGCGCAATAATACCCTCCAGGGTGGGCATTATTGGGAAATACCGGACCTTCCAGGAGCTATAAGGCCCTCTACCTGTGGCGTTGGACCTCATTATGCCCTTGGGTGGTCTGGTATTTCCCAATAATGCCCAATCTGTCGGATATTATTGCTTACTTATTACCATAGGCATCTTGTTGGAAGGTACTACACTGCACCGAATATTTGCTTGTATGTATAACTGTTAATGTATTGTACTTATTGCTGCATTTTATTTATTTATTTGAAAATTGGTAACTGAGAAAGGCACACTGAGCTGAGGCTTATTTCCAGGTGTAACCAAGGGGAAGGGTAACATGGGCAGATAGTACAATGGTACAATAAATAACATAATGAAAAAAATTACAGACAATTTGATAAAAGTACAGTAATGGTGCAAATGTGCAGGGGGAATAAAGTGCTTAGTAACAATGAGAGGCATAATATCTTGATCAAGCACCACTTAAGATTATCAACACACAAAACATGTCAGTCAAAATCGGTGCAGTTCAGATGAAAAAGAAGTTTTAGATGATGTATGAGGCATCCCATAGAGACTGAGTCTGCTCTCCCACGTCCCCTCCCCCGGGATGTTGTGTAAACAGGCTGTTACCAGCTCAGTATGGCTTTCCTGGTAAGACTTCTGAAATAAATAAATCAATCAATAAATAAGTAATGCAGAAAGTCCTCTTTCACAGCCTTTGAAAAAAGTATATCCTTTTGAAAGGGCCACCGGCTGAGTCTCACAGTTTATGGTAAAAACTAATGGAAAATGATCATTTTGATTTAAATGTCATGGAGTCACCTTCTCTGTCTTTTTTTTCCTTTTTTTTAGTCAAATAGCAGTAGACAGAACAACAGGCTCGAAGTACAGTGGTTACTCAGGGCAACAAGTTACACAGCACAATTATCAACAGTTTGCAGTTACAATAATTACTACTCACAGTACATAAGGGGCAAAGGCAGTATATTGTAAACACAATAGATCACACTGTATAATAAACCCAAATTGCCAATAACATGCTGAAATAAACACTAAACTCATCATTGAGGAAGTGTGGGAGTTGGTAATACCCAAAGGACCAACAGACATGGTGTACAAGAACCAACCCTGCCATTTGACCTGAAATTACCTTTAAGGTAGATAGCCTCACAAAGAGGCCATGATACATTCCATAGAATAAATTTCCTTAAGAACTGACTACAGGATTCCACCATAGGCAGGTGTTGTTGCATCCTTAACCTCATGATGGTCTTTTTGGCTACAAGAATATACAGGAATGCCACAGAACTGGAAGCAACTCTGGCCAGGGGGAGGAACTGACAGGAGGACCATCATGTAGGAGATGAGTTCTGCTGAGAAGGACTAACTTTGAAGCTGATCAGAAATGGCCTGCCAGAACAGGGTTAAAATAGGGCGAGACCAAAAAATCTGTGTTTGGTCAACTTCTTGGTGACCACAGTTCCCCTAGCATCAGCCATATTCTGGAAGCAGGAAGTTAGCCAGAATAGATAAGGTATGAAATAATCTGTTTTAGTATTTCCATGCAAATTCCCTCCAGAGTAAAGATGAGGTGATTTTAATGGAAGTGAGGGTGTATTTTAACCAAACAGAATATAGTATGAAGGTGTTTAGTTTCCAGTTCGAGGCATCTAATATTGATGGGGTGGAATCTCCCTAAAGGTCCTGTAGCCCCCGTACGTATTACCAGTCAATTGTTGCCAGGTTTCCCCCTGAATGGCACTCATTAATAACCAAAGGAGAACAAGGTAAGTCCTGATGTGCAAGTAATGGCTATGTTCTGTTCATGTCAGACCATATAAAGACTGTAACTTCTCAAAGAGAAGAACACCCTGCCTGTCTAAATACTGAAAAATAAAAGATAAACTAAGGCATCCCCGTAATTGAAAGGTGTGATCAATTTGTATGGGGAGAAAATGTGAATCTGCTGCGAAAACTCTACAAAAGGAAATGCATTGAATTCTCTGTCTTTGTTTGATACTGAAGATGCCTATTTGAGAGAACAACTTGTTAATATTTCTGCTGTCAGTTAGGTTAGACCCACAGCACTGCCTCAACGTGTCTGTTTCTTGGAGGGTAAGAGGGTGCCACCACAATTAAAATAGTAATCTTGTGTGCCTGGGCAAGAATAAACTGAACTGAAAACATGCAGAACATTAAGTAATGGGTGTTTCAACTGACTTTTCCTGCTGCTCATATTTCTTGACTACATTCCAAATGGCATGCATGTGCAATGGATGCGCACGTCTTCGCTCTCCATCTTATTATGGCCACTTGGTGGGGGATGGCTCCTCCTTTGAGGAATGTGGCAGTGGCACCATCTTTCTCCAGCAGTGAAGTTCACATCCCTTCTTCTTTCAGTTCTTCTTTCCAACATGTTTTTGCAGTTGCACCTCACCTGTTATCAGGGCTCAGGGCAGGGTGTGGAGGCAGAGGAGGAGGACGCTGGTCATTGTTATTGTGGGGTGTAGAAGGAGGAACATCAGGATTGGGTATTACCTTTACCAGTGCCTCCATGCGCTCCATCATCTGAGGCAGGAAAGACTGTTGGGCTTACATGCTTTGCACGATGAGAACAGCAGTGTCGGAATCCACTTTATAAGGGAGGACCTCATCTATATGTTCCTCTTCAGCATTTGTCCCCTGTGAGGATAGATCCAGTCTGTCAGGGTCACATACTGTGTATGGAGATCCCTGTTGGTTTGGCAAATGAGGGACACTGCATGTCTTGCACTTTTTAACCTTGCCCACATTGTGACCTTTGGGGGTGGGGAGTGATACAATAAGAGAGGCCTGTTTAATTGTTGTCCTGAGGGCAAAGGTTCATAAATATTAGTATCAATGTCCCATTAGTATGTCCTTACACTAGAGTGCCCCCAAACATAAGGAATGTCTGAACTAGTATTCAAGTGCTACCCTAGTATGCTAACTAACATGTATTGTATTTGACATTATATTCAGTATTCCTGGGAAGCGTGGTTGGAGGGGACACTTGTGGGAGTACCAATCCTGGCAGTAGAAAATGGGCACAGCTACCATCTGACCTTAATATGGCCAGTGAAAGCAATACTATAGGCCTGTGCAGGAGCCAACAGTAGAGAGAGCCTGCCACCATGACCAACATGGCAACCGGAAGTGACATGTCATATTACTTCTCATGCCATGCACAGGACACTGGACTGGGGTAGGCTTGATCATGGCATGCAAGTGCATGACATAATGCGCGTGGACTGCCATGTCCATGTGTGATATGGGTAAGATGCGGCTGCGCATACATATTGGAAGGAAGATGAGGAAGAAGGGATGCGTACTATACTGTACCAAGAAAGATGGCATTGCTGCCACATTCTTCAAGAGGGGGAACCTCCCCCACCGAGTGGCCATAGCAAGATGCCAGCAGAGGACGTGAGCATCTATCGTGCATGTGTGGCATTTGGAATGGAGTTGAGAAATACAGGTGCCATGAAAAGTAAATTGGACCCCCCCATTACTTACTGTACTGCATGTCCCATGTTTATTTTATCCTTGCACAGGCACCCAGGATTACTGTTTTAGTTGTGGTGGAACCTCCTTATCTCCCCAATGAACAGACAAGTTGGGGAGGTGCTGTGCGTCTAACCCTAAAGCTATTGCAATAGGGGCTGAAGGGTGACACCTGCAGCAACCAGGATACTAGCTGAAGTCCCATGTCCCATTGCAATCTGGCCAGCTCGTCAGCTCATCGCGGTGCACTCTAGCCATAGTCACTGAATTAGGGGCTGCGA
Source organism: Neoceratodus forsteri (assembly GCA_016271365.2). Lineage (NCBI taxonomy): Eukaryota > Metazoa > Chordata > Ceratodontiformes > Ceratodontidae > Neoceratodus > Neoceratodus forsteri. Next base: position 498,362,593 of record JADMNL010000022.1, read on the forward strand.
GAGTGCTCACATAGGCACCAACCCTGCTCACAGAGAGAAGTAGAAGAGCTGCAGGTCACAGGAGCGCTAAGGTGTGATATTTGAAAATCAATAGGGCATGTTACTCTTTGCTCAGTTAAATTGCTTCACTAGTGATGAAAGGAGTTCAGGTTAAATAACAGTCAAGTAACTCAACCCCATATGTGATCCTGGAGCCTCAGAGGGAAGCAGTGAGTTCCAGAGAGAGAGAAATAATGAAGAGCAGGCAAAGAGGATAACATGGAATAAAAAAAGCCTAGCTGCTGTAAAATATTTAATATATATATATATATTACATTCACATGGTAGTGCCAGTGTAATGGGGGTTGAGTAAGGTGTTAATGTTAAGTCCCAGTTTTTGCACCTTAATAACTTTGGCTGCATTTCATGGAATAGCCCCACATTTTATTACGTGCAGTCTGGCTGGCACAGTCACAAGCCATGAAGTTTTGTGATGGCATCTTGCATGGGCTATGAGATGCTGAAAGCAGATTTTTAATTAAATTCCATTTTTGTTCCTATACTTAAAGAGCTACTGACACCAATGGCAGTATACTGCAGTTCATTTTCTGCAGACTGATTCTTATTTTATCTGTTTTTGACTAATTTGTTAGCTGACATTGAGAGATGTGCTTCCATTCCTGCGCTGCCGTTCCCGCTTGAAAGATGCGGTGACATCCGGTAGTGAAAGTTGAAGTGAAAGCAGGAGCGGCGTGTCTGTCTGTCTGTCTCTCTCCTTGTAATAGCTAGAAATGGAGCACACCCTCATGTGCTGTGATGGTGAATCAGTTATTTTACAACATTAAAATATTTCATTGCCGTACATGCCTCAAATCTGTTTTTAATACACAGTATGCTCTCTTTTTTTTTTTTTTTGGCTATACTTTTTTGTCCTTGGCCATATCTGTCTGCTCCCATATTCCTGGCAACCCACTGGGATTCCAACCACTGTCTGCTCTCCTGCACTCCTTGATGAGGACCGCCTTGTCCCCTGTGGCTTACACCCCACAGCAGGGTGGTGGGGAGCACCCAACTCACCCACTCGAATAGATCCAGATCGGGCGTGCCCCCTGGAGCTGGAGATCTTCCGAACGGCCATCAAGCCTCTCAACGAGGATGCCATTTTCCTTATTCACATTACCCCTGAAGCTGGAGGTGTGCAATGATGCCAGGTGGAGGGGAGCATGCACGCATCCACATATGCTTCCTCCAGGCATCTGCTCTCAGCTCCTCCCCAAGCAACTGCAGCATTCTGTCCCCCAGCCTCCGTCAGGGGGCAAATGGGTACTGACAGCACAGGACCCCCCCCCAGAGAAGGAGAGCAGTCTGTTGGATGCTCAGTCCTTCTCCTCCCCTGCCAACCTCCGATGACCCGTGCTCGTTCCTGAACATGGGTCACCGGCGTGGCACGAAGCAAGGCGTCCAGTGCCTCAGCCCTCAGTACCACCGACCGGCTCACAGTATGCTCTTTATAAATAACAGACTGTGTATGTAGTGTAACTTCAATAATTGGCATTTAGGTCTTCTGTCTGAGTGAAATACTTGCAATTTTTTTGACAAATGTCTTGCTCTGAGTTTCTTCACAAATCACAAAGTACTGTATGACTTTGTAATAAAAGTTTATTTACTCTGCACTTACATTTATACAACTACATAAAACTGCTTTTATTGTGACCCTTCTGTCACAGTATTGCTGTAAGGTATCGGAGGGAATGGCATATATCTTACAGTTATACAACAATTTATATAAGTCATAGCAGCCTTGTGAAAAAAAATAATTAGTCTTTTTTACATCTGCAGTGGGTGTAGCCTGCAGATGTTTTGCATCCAAAAAGGACCTATGTTATGTTTTCTGTCCGAACAACAAGATGAAGTGTTAAAATAGTTTCTTCCACGGACAGCCCAATTACTACGCTGCCTGTATGAGGTATAGTAGTTGAAGAACCCTATTTTGTCTTGGCACTTGATGTCCTGAGACTTCCCCTCCCTCCGAGAGTATAACCCGCCCCAACTCCACACCCACCACTCACTGTATTTTTCTCGGCGCTTGAAGTCTTGAGAGGTCCCCTCCCCCCAGACAGTATGGTTAACCCGCCCCAACTCCATTCCCCACCACTCACTGTATTTTGCTGACCCCCTAGCATTTCACCACAGACGTCCTTCTGAGAGGCTAAGTGGTGCTTTTCTGTGTGTCATAAAAGTTGTTGACAAACAGCGGGGCATGTAATTCAGTAGTGGTGCAGTGTCCTCTCTCCTCTCTGTCAGTCTCTCTCTTTGTTTAGGTCTTCAGTCACTGGCAGAGACTTTGCTATGTATTGAAATGCATAGTACAGGAACCACAGGATTCAGCAGCGTATACAGCGAGTGTATGTAAATGAATGACCCCCCCCAAAAAAAAAGAAAAGTGTGCAAGAAATAAATAGCACACAAGTGCACCAAATGGACTATTTCCACATTCCGTTGTTGTTGCAGTGACACCTTGATATTCCTCTCCGCTATAGTCAGCACTGGGATTGGTTCAAAGTAAACTCATATCTCTGGTATCATTCTGGGTCGTGGTGTACTCCTCTCCATCACTTTTTGCCATACCTCTGAAGTGCCTATGTTGGGAGCTGGTGAATCCTGTTCCACTTAGTTTTTTATTGTATGACTTTGTAAAAAGTTTGTGTTTTTACATCTCTTACTACACCCCCAGTTCTTAGACAGGCCACAACACAGCAGCGTTTTTACTACATACCCCTCCCCTTGAACTGCCGAAGAAGGTGCAGCCCCGCCCTTCCTGTTTTTTTATCTGAGAACAATCTGTCAATGCCACCAGCTAGTTCAATGATCATCTGCTCACCCCCACCCCCTCCCCCATCACTTGCTGATTCAATTTCTCTGAGAGGGTGCTCCCCCATCCACATATTTTTTTGTGAAAAGATTAGTAATTACACATGCACAGGTAGTATGGACAATGCCACAACCTGTAATCAACCAGTAACATTGCTACATTAAGTTTTTTTAAAACACAATCAACAGCTTGTCCTTGATGAGTTGAAACTGTACATTTTCACTTTAAAACTACAAGAACCCCTGCTATGAGTTGTCAAAACGTGGTATCTTTAATTATGTGACACCTGGTAATGTGACTACTTCATTTGTGCACACACATTGACTTGAGGTTGCAGTATTTCAACTTTCTCATTGTACCTTCCCGACTTGCAGTTGGAAGAGGAAATTGCTATTCATTTCAAAACCCTTATTTTAAGTCTGCCCCCCCGCCCATACACACACACAAACCATTTTACACATACACAAACAAATTCCCTCACATCTCTTGGTGTCTTTGTGTTTGCCGTTGTATCTCTAGATGCGTTCGGCGCCTGCACCACATACTGTAGCGCTTGCATTGCAGACTACTCATGGTTTAACGTTATGCGCTGCAATAGCACTGCTCAGCATTTCAATGCAAATACATGTTTTTTTTTAAATGTCAGTTGATATATCATATCAATTGATATTGGAAATATTGTGAATACTTTAGCACAAAATGTTATTAAAAAATAAGAAGCACACTACTTAGACAGCATATAAAGATCTGATTTCCTACACCGTGGCATGCGTCAGTGTTTTATGGAGTAAGGAGCCACCAACAGTGGCATTGTCTACCTACTCACCAACCCAGGACAGACAAATATTTTTGTGGTATAGGGAGAGGGTTTGGGTAGGAGCGGTTGATTGCTGCAGTGGTGTTTTGCTCCAGTGGTGTTTTGCTCCAGTACTCCATGGCAGGTAGTATTAGTTGGGTGAGGATAGGTGACACCATTTCATGAATGGTTTGAGTGCCCCCAGACCCCTGGGTAGACTAAGGAGTCAATCTGAAGAAAGAAGCAGTCAAAGGACAGCATGAATTAATTGCACCCCTACAACAGTGAATGCAGGTCGGAAATTGCGGGGCCAAAAGAGCCGCCCAGCAGGGTTAGGATTTTACGTAGATGACAGTAGTACATTTTTTTTTTTTGTGGAGGATGGGTAAGAATTAGACAAATCTCAAAGTTTTTTTTATCTTGTAGTTGTTTCCTTGTAGAAACAATGGTTTTACATATTAGATGTAGCAACATGTGCTCATTTCATTTACTTCTGCCAGTCCTTATTTTAACCCTGGTTTGATTCCCAGCTAGCCCATTCCTTTCTCACCATTGTATTTCAACACAAAAGTGGGAGCAAGGCAGAAGCAGGAAACTACAGACCTGTTAGTTTAACCTCAGTGATAGGGAAAATGATGGAATCACTTCTGAAGGAAAGAATTGTCGAGTACCTAGAGGCCAGAGGGGCACAGGACCCTAGGCAGCATGGATTCACAGCGGGAAGGTCATGCCAGACAAATCTGATAGATTTCTTTGACTGGGTGACCAAAGTAGTAGATCAGGGAGGGGCTGTGGACATGGTCTACCTAGACTTTAGCAAGGCATTTGACACAGTCCCACACAAAAGATTAATATACAAGTTAGCCAGCCTGGGAGTGGGTCCCAAGATGACACCTGGGTAAAAGAATTGGCTGGAGAATAGGACACAGAGAGTAATAGTAAATGGAGTCCACTCAGAAGAAAGGAAGGTTAGTAGTGGGGTACCACAGGGTTCAGTATTAGGACCAGTCCTCTTCAATGTCTTTATAAGCGACATTGCAGAGGGACTGGAAGGAAAAGTATGTCCCTTTGCAGATGACACAAAGATCTGCAACAGAGTTGATGCACAGGGTGGGGTGGAAAGGATGAGAAGGGACTTGGCAAGGTTAGAGGAATGGTCAAATGTATGGCAGCTTAGATTCAATGCTAAGAAGTGCAAGGTAATGCACCTGGGAAACAAAAACCCAGGGGAAGAGTACACAATGGGGGGTGAGATACTAACAACAACAAAAATGGAAAGGGACCTGGGGGTAGTCATATCAGATGACCTAAAGGTGGGCAAGCAATGTGAAAGGGCAGCAAGGAGGGCTGGGGGGATACTGGGATGCATAGGGAGAGGCATCACCAGTAGAAAACAGGAAGTTATTGAGACCCCATCTGGAGTACTGTGTGCAGTTCTGGAGACCCAATCTCCGCAAAGACATAGACAGGGTGGAAGCTGTCCAGAGGAGGGCAACTAAAACGGTGTATGGTCTGCACCAGAAGACATATGAAGCGAGACTTAAGGAGCTTAATATGTATAGTCTCGAGGAAAGGAGGAAGAGGGGGGACATGATAGAAATATTCAAGTACCTCAAGGGAATCAACAAAGTCCAAGAGGGTAGCATCTTTCAAAAAAAGAGGTGTGCAAGAACAAGAGGTGCAATTTGAAGATAGAAGAGGCGTCAGAGGTAATTTAAAGATATTTTTTCACAGAGAGGGTTGTGGGCATGGGCGGCCTTCTGGAGGAGGTTGTGGAGTCAAAAACAGTGGTGGAATTCAAGCATGCATGGGACAGTCATAAGGCAATTCTAGGGGGTGGGGGTAGGAAGAAGTAGGCTGCTGGTTAACTAGGATCTGCAGCTTATCCAGTAGGTAGGGAAATGGGCAGACTGGGTGGGCCAAGCGGTCCTTATCTGCCGTCAAATTCTATATTTCTATGTTTCTATGGATGCACAACTGAAAACATATTTGGATTATACTACGACTTTTGCTTTGCATTGCCCCTTAACCTTTCATAGCCAATGGAACTGATTTTACATAATGTGGTTGCCTCATATTTTTAATACTGGTGGAAGGACTGTGGACTGAATTTTTCATCACCCACCCCATACATCGGCAATGCACATACTAGTTTTGTCCTCAAAGTAATTATTCCATAATTACCCATAATCGTTTATTGTTCAAACAAATGTCTCTGAAATGGTATAATATGAATTGCTGTGAGGAATCATTCAGTCTAACCTAGAAATACTGTTCTACCTATTTCTGCAACCTGTTAAATATGCCACACATATTCTTCATGCTAACATTCTTCTCTACTAGCAGTACTGTACAACTGGAATGTTGCAGCATCACTGTCGGTTTTCACTGAATTCAGTCTAGTGCAAGCATTAATTGCTTTTATAGTGAAATTGATGCTACTGCATTTTTTTAAGCACAATGTTGCTATCACTATATTACTGCTATAATTCAGAAATAAACCAGTACTTTAAGACACCAGCAATTCATTCAATGAAGTCTTCTGTTTCCGGACTGCAGTGACAGATTCACTCAACAGCCCTAACAACCATCTGACTCTGATTGCTTGAAAAAAAAAACCTACAATAATAACAGTATCACATTTTATACTGTTATAATTTTAGAAAAAAATTATTTTTTACAAGCCGTTGGCCTCAGATCAATGATGCAGCTTTTAAACTGAGCTGGTACACCCATCAAGAAACAAAGTAATTAATTCAATGAATTGCTAGCATCTTACTTTTATGCTTTAATTCTTAATTTCATGAGTGAGTAACAGTTGGTTACAAACACACAGGAAAAGTACAATATACAGTCATAATACCCAAAGAGACACACACACACACACATTTTATATCAAGCACAGACAAATGCAAACACAGAACCACATGCACAGAGAAAAATACACATTCATAACACACACACCTAAGAAAATACTGACATCTGTTTTTTTTTTACTAAAGTTTATTACGCTCTTATTTTGCATTTTATAACTCTTTTTCAAAATCTAGCCTGTTATGAAAAACGGTTGCTCTTTAATGTGCAGACTAGCAGGGGGACAAGACAGTCTGCAAGTGATATGTCTGCCAATGACACTGAGTTATTTTTCTTTCTTTTAAATGTTTACTATATGGGTAACAAATAGCTTTAGTCCCATGCGGCGATGTTTAGAAAAATGAAATTAGACTAAGGAAGTCTGGTAAACACTTCCAATGGAAACGTATAGTAGTAGGTGCACATGAATCATAATGTACATTAGTAACAGGGGGCATGCACACTAATTCCTCATCAGGTCAAATCCTGCAGACGTTTTGGCTTTGACCAGAACTTGTTCATGCTGCATATGATTTACAATACTGTTTGATATGGCTCTGTTGCTGATTTTATAACATATAGTACAGTTATATCTTGAACAAGGACAGTATACAAAATCCATAAAAGATAAATTCGGAAGTCCATATTATTCTAACTTAGGAAGAATTCTTTTTCTTTATGTGCTTCACTTTCATGTGTTGATTACACTGTTGGTAGGAATTAGTTACACATATATATTTTTTTTCCTTTTGCCATTCGCTTAAACATTAACAATGGTAAACCACTGTGTCACTTATGGGTGCTCCAACACATAAGGCTAAAGTTAGCCTGCACCAATTTCCCAGTGACCCTGCTGTCCATTCACTATGGGATAAGGCTGTAGGCTGAAATCATTTGAATTGGAAAGGAGCTACCAAGAACAGTTGCTCATGTAGTGCACATTTTACCAAAGACAGTGTTGAGCCATATCATGCCTTACAAAAGTTGTCTGGTCTTGACATGGGCTGTGTCTGTCATCAGTTACGCCCAAGTGTTGTACCGACCATATTTGCCAAATCTCCCATTCCAGACAGTCTTGGTCAAGTAGTCAAACGACCTTGTATGTCTACTACCATTCTGAAGAGACGGTGGCAGAAGTAAGCTGTTCATCTTGATAATAAAGTTTATTTAATTTTTTTTTTATTTCTGCTCTGTGTGAAACATATGGCATTTAAAGAGGGACTCAGGCCAAAATGTCATGTATCAATAAATTCAGAATTTGGATTAGCATATCCTCAATTAGCTTCATGCCAAAAAATTAGATCTTTAAGTTACTTTGTTTAAAAGTTATGTCATTTTGTAACCCTTAATTCACTGCCTGTTCAAAAAAGCCAGTTTCAGAGAAGAGCTATTGATGATGTCATAACCTGAACTTGCAACCTAGTCCTCCCTGCAAGCTGCCTTATATGTTATTTCTCCTATGTTACTTAAAACTGCAGTTGTAGTAAACTTCTGAAAAAGGAAAACTGATACTGGGTGGGTCAGCACAGGCACTTCCATAATGTGTAGATGCAAGGTACAGTACTTAAGAAATGAGATGGGGGGAGGTTGGAATGTAGCGGCAAACATGACTTTAGAATGACAAAGTTGCATGCAATTTTTAGAATACTGCAGGTATGAGATTTTGAAATGTCACCAGGTTGCAATTGTGGAATGCAATAATGACACAATCTTAAAAGCAGTAAGGACACATCATTTCAAAATGTGGCAGTGATGCACAATTTTGGAATGTGGCAGTGATGCACAGTTTCGGAATGCAGTGGTGACACACAATTTCAGAATGCAAGGGTGATGCACAGGTTCTGAATGTGGCAGTGACCCACAATTTCGGAATGTGGTGGTGATGCATATATTTGGAAAATGGTGGTGATGCACAGTTTTGGAATGTGGTGGTGATGCACAGTATTGGAATGTGGCAGAGACGCTCAGTTTTGGAATGTAGCAGTGATAGTGGAATGTGGCATTGAAACACAATTTTGGAATGTGGCAGGGATGTGCAGTTTTGGAATTTGGTGGGGATCTGCCTTTTCAGAATGTGGCAGCAATGTGCAGTTTTGGAATGTGGCAGGGATGCACAATTTTGGAATGTGCCAGGGCTGCATAATTTTAGAATATGGCTTGGATGCACAATGTTAGAATATGGTGGATGTGATGCACAATTTTGAAATATGATAGGTGAGTACAGTTTTGGAATGTGCCAGGGACAAGCAATTTCAGAATAATATAAAAGCACACATAACCCCATAATGCAAAGCATCATGGGCTGTAGATGGAAATCACTACAGAATATTATGCTGGTTCAACTTTAAGCAGAAATGCATGGTGCCGAAAGGCCTTTCACACAGTCTGCAAAGGGTGCCTACAGAAAGACACAGACACGTGTTTTGTCTTATCAGGACTCATCAGTATGCCTCGTCTGTATGACTCCCCAGTGGAATGAACCAGCTACCCTAAGATGGTCTATCTGGGTTATGTAGTGGCGAACCTAATAAAAACAAAAAACAAACTAGAATAATATGGTGTGTTCTGTCACATTCTGACAGCATGCATCCCTACTATATTCCGAAATTGCCAGTCCCCACCAAATTCCTTGATGTGTGAACCTATCACATTCCAAAATTGAGTGCCCCACCACCATTTTGAGATGGCACATCCCTGCCACATTCTGGGATTGCAAGTCCCCCCAACATTTTAAAATTGTGCACTACCTTGACATTCTATACCTTGGTTCAGTGCTGCATTCCAAAACCACCTCTTGACATGTTTTAAAGTACAGTACCATGCATCTGAACATTTTGGAAATGCAACCACTGCAGTCAACCCTACGTTAGTTTTTTTAAAAATGATTACTATAGCTACAGTTTTTTAAACTTTGGAGAATCATGTCCTATAAGGTTGCTGACAGGGAGGACTGGACTGTGAGTTTAGAAGATAACATCATCAGTGGCTCTTCACCGAAACTGGCTTTTTTGAACAGGTAGTGAAATCAGGGTTACAAAACAGCTCATAACTTTAAAATGAAGTAATGTAAAAACTTAATTTTCGGTATGAGATTTTTTTAAGGGTATGCTTATTCTAATTCTGCAAAGTAGCACTTTTGTTCAGAGTCCCTCTTTATCTCCATGTAATGTTTTATTCTGACTGTTCATTTGCATTTCTATTGTTGTGGTTATTTGGTGTTCTTGGGCTGTGTCTTGTTCTGTGATGTCATTGTCTTTTGCTCTTTTTTATGAGTGTTTGCTGAATGCTGTACCTTGATTTGCTATTTTGCATCATGAGTAGATGAGCACAACTATGTGACTGATTGTTCATTACTGTTACATACTGCCAAGCATTACTGAACCAGTTTTTCAGCAGCATCCTAACAAAAAAGAAAATCCGGATATGGTAATTCTAGCTAATGTCAGAACAGGGTTCAAATCCGTGACAGAGCTGTATTGTAAGGTCTGCTGGTTTACTCTGTGATGTTTGCATCATGGACATACAGTCCTTTAACAAATGTGTGTTGAACTTGTGAATGTAACCACCTTTTTGTCTTATAATACCTGATATTTTCATTTATTTATTTACTGAGTACTAGCATTGCAAATACCTTTGAACCAGAGGTTCTTTTACAAAGGTTCCGCATCAGCAGGACAGTAAAACAAACCGTGGGGAGTGCAGTACAAAAAGAGAGTTCACAAAATTATACAAAAATCGTATGAACAAATAGTTAGTACAGGGAGAGAGAAACAGGTAAGCTGGGAGTACGTATAAGAGAACTAGACCTAAGTGGTCAGGGGAGTTGGGAATGAGAGGGGGTGAGGGGGGCTGAGTAGAGAAGGTAGTCGGGGTGGACTTTGTCATACGTGGTGTGATGTCAGAGAAGTGCTAGGTGGGCTGGGGAGGGAGGGACAGGGGTATGGGGCTGGGGTTGAGGGGGTTGGGTGGAGGAAGGAGAGGTGGGAGGAAACAAGGGAAAGGGAAGGTGGGCAGGGGCTAGAAAGGGGGAATAGGGGAGGGGAAGAAGGGTGGGCAGGAGCTAGAAGGGGAATAGGGAGGAGGGGGTGGGAGATGGAGGGAGTGGGGGGGAAAGACTTGACTAGCAGGAGGGGTTGGGGGTCAGATGGAGAAGGCAAAATGCAGGCCTATGTGGGGCAGTCACAATTGTTGAGATCAGTGAGGTGCTGTTGAAGTTTACGTTTCAATGGCTAAGCTTGTTCTCAGCAGTGATTTCAGGAGGAAGGCTGTTCATTAGTGATGGGGCTCTGGTGTAGAAGGCACGTTGAGCTTAGGAGGGATGGCAGAATGGGACGATATAAGGTGATCTGAGGGCATTTTGTGTGATGCGTGAATTTGCAGCAGGTGACAATAAGTCAAGAGTGGAGGGTAGTGTGAGGTTAAGGCAGATCTTTTTTGCCATGAGGCATGACTGGTAAGCCAGTCTATCACGTAGGTTGAGCCAGTTGGAGTGTTTGTAGAGAGTACAGGTATGAGCACATTTCTCAGCACCAGTGATAAGTCTGCAGCACTTGTTGAGGCCCATTCTGATTCGCTTAAGGATGGTATCTGTGGCAGCACCATAGAAAATTAGCCTATAGTCAATGATGGCAAGATAGAACTGGTTATGGCTACATGCACGGCTTCAGTTGTCAAACAGTGACAATGGTGGTAAAGGACCCCTGTTCTAGAGTTTACTGATTTTGATACATGGTGGACATGTGAGTTGAAGGACATCGTACTGTCGGCAGTAATACTTAGGTATTTAAAGTCATGTATTTGGTCAAGCAGTTGTGTCTCATTAAGGATGGTGAGGTTAGTAGTTTTAAATTTGTTGTGTGTGCTGCAAAACAGCATAGCCTTTTTTTGTAGTTATTTAGCAGTTTGTGCTGTTTAAACCAGGACTCAACTAGGCTGAAGTTCGTCTGCAGGTCTCTGGAGAGAGGGGTGGGGTCCGTATGGGAGGAAAAGAGGACAGCATCATCCACGTAGAATAGCACAGTATTATTGCATGCAGCAGGAAGATTATTGATAAAGACGCTAAAAAGTAGTGGGCCAAGGATGGAGCCTTGGGGGACACCGGAGCAAACAGGGAGGCTATGAGAGAGAGAGAGTCGGCAATCTTGACCCTTTGGTTTCTATCCAGAAGGTAGCTTGCAAACCATTTGATAGTATCATTTGATAGGTCAATGGTTGAGAGGGAGTGCAGCAAGAGCCGGTGGTTCACGGTGTCGAATGCCTTGGTCAGATCAATGTACACCGTGCCCAGTAAACTGCCTGCATCTAGGGCCTTATGTATATGGGTAGTGAATTCAAGCAGGGCAGTGGCAGTACTGTGGACTTTTTTTAAAGTCGTGCTGCTGAAGACATTGCAGGTTGTATTTATGGAGGTATTCTGACAACTGGTCTGTTACAATTCACTCAAGAGCCTTGGAAAGAGGAGGGAGGATAGAGATGGGGCAGTAATTTGCGAGAAGGGATCTGTCTCCACTTTTATGCACGGGAGTGATGATGTCTGATTTCCAAAGTTGAGGGAAGGGACAAGGGAGAGAGAAAGATTCAGGAGTTTAGTAATGGGGAGTAAGATGATGTCCAGAGAGAGGGAGAGAAGTTTAAGATCCAGGGAGTCTCTACTGTAGCTGGGTTTGTTTAGGACTTTTTGGAGGTAGATCCTCTCTTCAGCACAGGATACCCTCTTGAAATAGAAGGGGGTGTATTCATGAGAAGGTGGGGTCTATCATTGGGGCTAGGTGGGGTGAAGTCATTGTAGAAATTAGGGGAAAGGACATTGCTGAGGTCAGTGAAGGCAATATTGAACATGTCTGCTATTCCTTTGGGGTCATGGATAGTGGTGCCATTAACTTCAAGCATAGTTGGGGAGGATTTGGAAGGTTTCCTTGTAAGGTTCTTCATGTTATCCCAGAAGGATTTGCTGTTACCCCAGGAGTTTGCAAGCTTTTGCTTGTAGTAAGCTTGTTTGGCACTGCAAAGTGCTCGGGTGCACTGGTTTCTGGAGGTTTTATAGTGCTGCCAGTCAGGCTGGTGCCTGTGTCCACTGCTCAGTGCCCTAGATTATCTCGATTTTGCATCATGGTGATTAGCTCGAAGGTAATCCAGGGGTTAGTGGAGGATCTTGATTTCCTTTTTTTCAGGGGGCAAAGGTGTTGCAGACTTCATTAAACTGGGAAATAAAGTATTTAAGGGCAAGGTCAATGCTGTTTATGGAGTTAAGGGAAGCCCAGTCAGTCACTGTCAGGGCGTCAAGGAATTGGGAAAGCTTACCTTTTTTTAGGGAATGCTTGTATGAAAAAGTGGGTTTTGATCTAGGTGTTTTGTTCGATCAAAGGCAGATGACAGGAGAGTGATCACTTAAAGCATCTGGTAGTACTTCCGTGTGGGTGATTATGTTGGGATGGGTTGTGAGTAAAAGATCAAGCAGCGTGCTACTGCCAGTCTTATAGTTGATCCTAGTGGGAGTAATGACCACTTGTGCTATATCTAAAGCTCCAATGGCATCCTTATACTGGTCAGCATGTGGTGTTACTGGTTAGACTGGATGTACTTTAAATATATGGCATACGTAATGTATGCTTGTTACATTTTTGGGTGACCCGTGTATGTATGCATACAGTAAGATTTATCAGTGATTTTTTTTTTATGTCCTGTATATGCATATATTATATTTTTTTTATTGCAAGTTTTTCATATTGTTAGTACTGACAACAGAACCCTGAGTATGCACTATTTATATATTCTTGATATGTGTCTCTATTACTGTTATGTGTATTGTAATTAGTTTAGTAGGTATTATAATATGGATTATGTTTCTGGTTACTGTATGTATATATACATACAGTGGTATGTGAAATGAAGTATCGAACTCTGTCTTTTGTGTGCAATAGTGTTACTGGCTGCCATTTATTACTAAGCAATACACTTGTAAGCCCACATGTATGTTGTTGTGGTATGATAAAAGTTGTGTGTGTGTGTGTGTGTGTGTGTGTTTCTTTTTTTGTGTGTGGGTTGCCTCCCCCAAGTCTCAGCCCCAACTTACTCCAACCCCCGCTCTTCCCCAGACTTACCCTGCAGTGGTGATCGATCTAGGCTTACCCTTTCTGGCTGGGGCCATCGGGCAGTCATGGTGCCACTGGACAACGTTCGCGAGTTCCCGGTGGTGAGCCACCAGGAAGATCCTCCAGGGTGGGGCCATGGAACTGAGGCTGAATCAATGGACTCTCATCACTAGGTCATTGGCCAGGAGCCGAGCAGGTAGTGCAGAGTCAGAGAGGTGGAATGTGATAGGCGGGGCGGCAATGATTTTTATTTTGCTGTAGAGATCCCTGGAGGCAGGGACATGCAGTGATGACCAGTGTCCACCCCATCCCCCTTACATGAGGCACTGGCAGGGGCAGTATCCCCAGCCTCCACAAGAGGCCCACTGGGCACCAGACACTCTTTCCTCCTTCCCCCAGAGAAGGAGAGCAATCCCTGGGATGTTCAATCCTTCTCTTCCTGGCCGGCCCTCTGACTCCCCGAGTCCATCTCTGAACCCAGGATGTCGGTGCCACAAGCAGACACCTTGCTGCTGTGCCAGCAGATAGTGTGTGTGTGTGTGTGTGTGTTTCTGTATTTTCGTGTTAGTGTGTGCATGCACATATGACATAAATTCAAAAAATCAACAGATGGGAAAACATTGTATATTGTTAACCAAGGGGAATTAATCTCACAGAGGGCTGCCTCACAAAGATACACGTGCATGGACAAGTCATAAGATAATGGTTACATCAAGTAAGCAACATATAAGAAAATAGTAAAAGCATACAAAAAATACACCAGAGACCCTATGTGGAGGGATTAAAGGACATCAGTATGTACACCCTGGAAGACAGGAGGGAAAGAGGGGATATGATAGAGACTTTCAAATACCACACATTCAAATACCCACACTATCAAATACCGCTCCAAATCACCACTGTGGTACCTCAAGGCTCTGTCCTAGGTCATTTTCTGTTCTCAGTCTTTCTTAATGATCTTCTTGTTGCCTGCATCTCAGCATCCATATATATGTACGCTGATGACACAGTCCTATTTGCCTCTGGCCACTCCACTGCCGATTTGCTGTCCAGAATTCAGCAGGACTTTGACAATGTTCGGCACTGGTTCTGCTTAAATCAGCTGGCCCTTAACACAAAAAAAAAACAGTCTCTATGACTTTTGGAACACAGCAAAAGCTTACTAGGCTTGGCAGTCCCCCTTCCTTCTGTACATTAGATGGGTCCACCATTAAAAATGTACTGTCCTTCAAGTATCTTGGGGTCTGGCTTGATAACCTCCGTGATTACTCTGTACGTGTTAATGCCATACGTAAAAAACTCCACCCTAAATTGGGAGATTTGTACCACCACTGCAACTCCATCCCGCTTCCGACTCGTAGAGCTGTCATACAGAAAATTGTCCTACCCATTTTTGACTATGGTGACATAGTCTACAGCTCTGCTCCCAAATCTACTCTCTCTAGACTGGACTCTCTCTCTTTCACTCATTCTGCCGCTTTGCTCTGGACTGCCCTCCTTGTACCCATCACTGTACTCTTTACACGTCCCTCTCCTTTCCTTCCCTTGAAGCAGGGTGCTTGGCACATTGCTCCTCATTTATTGCCAAGTATTGGTTTAGCTCCCTCCCTTCCTATCTGTCCTCTACCCTCTCTGAGCCCCCCAACTCCTATGCCCTCCACAGCTCCCACTCCTGCTCCCTTGCACTCCCCCTAGGACCTCCTCAGCTGGTCAGGCCACCTTCTCCTTCCTTAAGCTCTGGAATTCCCTTCCTCTCTCAATCTGCTCTGCCCCTCTCCCTTTTCTCTCTCCTCCCTACTGCGTAGTCTCTCCTCCCACACCTGCAACTGCAACCTGTAACTGTTTATGTTCTATTGTCCCTTTCACCACCCCTTCCTCTCTATCCCCATCCTCTATACCACTCCCTTCCCCACTCCCATTCCTCCTCCTCTCCCCTCTTCTTAGAACCCTATCCCTTCACCTAATTTCCTTCACTCCTTTATTTTAATTCCCCCATCAGTCCCACCACTCCTTGCATAGTGACATGCCCCCTTTTTGTATGCTCCCACAAGCTTTCTCCCCCCTCCCACTTTTTTAATATTACTGTTCTACAACCAGCCTGGTGCTGGCTCACTTACTGGCTTATTTACTATAATTATTCACTGCAGCTGGTATGGCCATTTGTGCTCCCTCACACTTGATTATTTATTTATTCATTGCGCTGGGTTTTCCTATGTACAGTACCCAACTTTTCTGTACATAGCTGTTTACGTATTTATTTAACTGCTGTATATTGTTATGCCATGCCGTTTCCTAATCTATGTATTTTCTTGTGTACTCCCACTTCCTTACCCTCAGAACACATCCAGCAATTAGCATTATTTTAGCTCAGTGTGCCTTTCCTGGTGAAACTTTTAAACAAATAAAAAAATAAGGTACAGGAGGGGAGCGATGCTCAAGACCAAGGGGGCATGCTATGAAGCTGGAAGGGGGAAGACTCAGGGGAAATGTGAGGAAGTACTTCTTCACAAAAAGAGTAGTGGAAACCTGGAACAGCCTCCCAGCGGAGGTAGCGGGGGCAAAAACTGTAACGCGATTCAAGAAAGTATGGGTTAGGCAAAAGGGAACCTTAATGGTTACAGAAAGGAGGGTTATGCTAGAGACCAAGTAGGGTCTGCATTATTACAGTTGGTAGGGAAAGTAGGGAAAGTGGGCAAGCTAGGTGGGCCAAGTGGCCCTTATCTGCTGTCAACTTCTATGTTTCTATGTATAATAACCACTAGGATATTTCTATACGCTCCAGGTCTATCCCGCCAAGTTCCAAGCTCAGTTCATGAAACTATCTTTGGGCCCTTAGGTCTGGGTACATGATGCAGCTTTGCATCATTCCCAGAGCAGGGAGAGATATGTGTTATGTCTCCTTTTCAACCTTTGCTTGCCTGACCACTGATTTCCTCTTCATGCACGTCATGGTTTGATGAGGCCTGCAGGATTATAGACTAACATCTGTGTAGTTCGGCAGACATTATGAAAAGGCTGATAAAATACACCTGTCAATATGAAAACCAGCAGTAAAATTAATTATAACAAGGGTTTGAGAAGTAGAGTTTTTTTGATTGGTTGTAAGCAGTCTATGAGCCTTAGGTTAATGTTTTATTATGTAATGGTGTGTGGAAATCCTGTAACCTCATTGGTCAAAACGTGTTACATGACCGTGGGTAAATCCTGCATAACCCACAGCTGAGGAATGGCATTTAAAAAAAAACATAATTAAACACATTTTAAATCTATATTACACATGGGTCCATTGTATAATCGCAATAAGGCCCTCCAGGGTGTGAGTTATTGGATGATTTACCCACTTCTTGTGTGGTTAAGGCACTCAGTTGTGCCTCGTGACACACCACACAAGGCATGGATAAATCCCCAATAACCCACACCCTGTTGTGCCTCATTGCTTAATTAGCATACATACAGAGCTATATGCTGAACAAGGTTTAACACTTTTTAAAATATTTTTTTTTATTATAAAAGAAATAAGGTATGCCCAGGGGTTAAGAAAATGGTCAGTTAATCACCCTCTAGGGTAGGGCTGTCCAACCTGTGGCTTGTGAGCAACATGTTGCTAGCCAAGGCTTTAAGTGTTGCTCGCGGAGCTTTTTTTTCAAAAGTTTCAATTATTTCTGTAAGGCAAGATGAGGCCAAGGAACTGTATTATATTTTAAACTCTGATCCCGTGTATATTCCCATAGTTTTAAGGTGCTAATTCAGTAGCGTATTAGGAAGTGGTAGTTTAAATGATCACCTATTCTATTAAGAATGCTGAGAATGCTTTGTTTCCTAACTGCTGTGATTAGCGTGATTAGCATTCTGATGCATTCCTTCGTGGATCAACACAGGTATGTGTTAATAGTGATGTGATGCTGACCTCTTTAAATACACATCAGGTGAATGGTGCTAGCTGACTTCTTCACTTGCTCTTTGTACTTCTCCTGGGTCTGTAATTTGAGCACTGATGCCGTCGATGTGTAGCTGCTGCAGAGTGATACGAGTCTCTCCTGGGTGTGTTGTTTTTGGTCTGATCGCTGTCCACTAAAAATATTGAGAGTTTGCTTTGTAGGAGCTGGTTTATTCACATTTCAGCATGGTACTGTTGTGTCATACTTCAGTGAATTTCTACTCTACAGGACTGACTCTGAACATCATTTTCCGGGACCGCTGGCTGGCTGTTTAAATCAACAGACTTTCTCACTGCAAGTAAGATTATATTTAATTAACCATTATTTTAGCTAAAAATCAATTCAAAATGCACTGAAAGCTATTACAAATCACTGAAAAGTTTGCCTATGTTGTTGGGGGTTAATAACTATTAGTGCTGTCTTGCTTGGTTTAGAAGGGGGGAGGTCATAATTTATATTTTTTTATTCACACCTGTATTTTACTACTCACATTTCCTTTTGTTATTATTCACAGACTACAATGGATTTGAGTAAACCACCCAAAAAAGAAAAAGCAAGGAATCTACTCCTGTAATTTCAAAAGTGAATGGGAGGAGAAATATTTCTTCATTACTCATAATGGCAAATGTTTTTGCCTGATTTGCCATGCCAGCATGTCTGTGGGGAAGAAATGCAATTTAGAACATCACTTTGAGACGACTCACAAAAAATTTGACACTGAATATCCACAGCATAGCAAACTCAGACAAGTCAAATTACAAGAATTGGAAGTCTCTCTGTATGCCCAACAATCCAGTTTCACAAAGTCTGCTATTAAATCAAAAGCTGCAAACATAGCTTCATTCAAGATAGCTTTACTACTGGCCACAAAGAAAAACAAGCATTTGTCAATGCCGAATGTTGTTGCGCTGGCATTGGTAGTGCAGTGCGGAAAAACATTTTGGGCAGGATGTGAAAAATGACAGCTGTACAGTTCATAAGGAGATGTAAAAAAATGGCAGTGTTGTGTGTGTGTGGCATGTAAATATAGCAAATTTGCGAAGTTACAAGGGTGCATGGGAAATGTACAATGCACGCTTGGAACACAGTCATTTTATGGGCGTTCAGCACCAAATTTTCAACACAGGCATTTTAGCACCTCTGCTCATGTACAGTGTCACTGTTATTTTCTCAAACTGTCCCAAAAAGTGATTTCGCACAGCGACTGCGCTATTCTGCGCCGGAAGTGCAAAAACACATTTTGGACTGGATATGTGAAATGAAAGCTGCACTGTTCATCAAGAGGTGTGGACAAATGACAATGGTGAAAATCCAGAGTGAAAATATTACAAATTCACAATGTTATGAGCGTGTGTGCAATCTGCCAATGCACGCTCGTAACACAGTAATTTCATGGAGTATCATCACCAAATTTTCAACATAGGCATTTTAGGACCTCTGCTCATGAACTGTGTCACTGTCATTTTCATAATCTGGCCCGAACACTGATTTCCTACAGAGACCACGCTATTGTGCGACAGAAGTGCAGAAACACATTTCAGGCAGGATGTGGAAAATGACAGCTGTACTGTTCACAAGGAGGTGTACAAAAATGACAATGTTGAAAATCTGGTGTGAAAATATTGTGAATTCGTGAAGTTATGAGCCTGTGTAGCAGCTGCGCAACGCACGCTCGTAAAAGTCATTTTTTGGATTTTTTCCACCAAATTTGCAACATAGGCTTTTTGAGAGGCCACCTCATGAACACTGGCACTGTCGGTTCGTTAATTGGTCCTGAAAGGTGATTTTGCGCAGTGACTGCGAAATCACCTTTCGAGGATGATTAATGCCATGACAGTAATAGAATTCATGAAGAGGGGTCTCAAAAAGCCCATATTGAAAATTTGGTGCCAAAATTCCAAAAAATGCCTGAGATATGCAGCAAAGTTGAAAAAACCCTATTCATGCCATTATACAGCTTACCGGCATTTCCTCAGTTCGTGGCCGGCTTTGAAGAGTGCAGATGTGTTCCTGGTCCACCGAAGATCATTGCACCAGATTCCAGAGGTAAGTATGGGGTGGGGGGTGTGGGGAGGCAGGGTGTGCAGTGGGTGGGTGCTGGTTGTGGGAAGGGGGCCTGGGAGAGCTCCGAGGGACCGTTTCCTTCTTTACAGGGTGAAAAAAAAATAAAAGACATCGGGGGACCGTTTTCCTGTTTATCAGGTGCTTTGGTACACTGGGGTGGGCTCTCAGCATGCCACCCGTGTGTGTGTGTGTGTGTGTGGGTGGGTGCGTTAGCTGATGGGGGATTGGGCACCTCCGTCAGCAAACAAGGAAAGGAGGGAGCTGCAGGAGCCGAGGGGACTGGTGCCAGCTACTCTAAATGGAAGGGATGACATTATACCGATAGGGTGGGCTCCCCATCGGCACATTCAAGGGAAGGAGGGAGGAATACATGCTGACGGGGATTGGGCACCCCCGCCGGCAAAGAAAAACTGTTGGTGGGGGGGCATGATGCAGAGGTGGATTGGGCACCCCATCGGCAATCAAAAAAAGGGGGGGTGTTACATGATGCCTATGGGGATTAGGCACCCCTGTCAGCACACAATAAAGGAAGGGCGGTTTGCACGCAACAGCGGCAGTCACTGCCGCCATGTTGCCTGCACTTAGGGAGAGGCGTGCTGTGGTCACGCTGCATGGGAGCTTCGCTCTCATTGCAGTGGACCTTTTGATTGATCTCTTCACCTCATTAGCCAGGCAGGGTGTTGGCCTCTGCTGCTGGCTGACTGGGGAATGCAGGATGCACCTACTGGTGCGTGCCCCGCATTCGCCCAACAGCGACAGAACCTCCAAAGCTGCACTGTCCCAAGATGTTGGCTGTGCAAGTGCGTCAACATAAAAAATGTTTGAAGATGGGGACATAGTGAAAGAATGTTTAATTGCAACAGGAAACACATTATTTGCTGATTATAAAAAATAAATCTGAAATTATACATTCAATTAAAGATATTCGGCTGTCAAGAAACAGTGTTGCAAGAAGGATAGAAGCTATGGCAGTTGATGTTGAGGGAAACTTAAAAAGTGATTTAGCTTCTTGTCAATTCTTCGCTTTACAGCTTGATGAATTCACTGATGTTAGTGATACAGCTCAATGAATTGTTTTTATTAGAATGGTGTTTTCGGATGTAAATTACAAAGAGGAACTGTTGAAAATCATCCTCATTAGAGGTAAAACTCGTGGGGAAGACATTTTTAAGGAATTCAGATTATGCATTGAATCTATGAATGTGCCTCTACATAAGCTTGTTTCAATCACAACTGATGGCGTCCCCTCAATGTTAGTTGCACATGCAGGTTTTTTTTAATCACTATGCAGAAAAGATTCTTGCTTCCCAGAATTCATAAGCTACCATTGCATTATTCATCAGCAATCATTATGCACAAAAGTTATTGATTGTCAGCATGCTATGAGTGTGGTGTTAAACACTGTTAATTTAATCAGAGCCAGACCACTACAGCACAGGCAGTTTAAAACTCTTTTAGAAGATATTGATGCAGAGTACAGCTGCTTACTTTTGCACACCGAGGTTAGATGATTAAGCAAAGAGAGAGTTTTGAAATGATTTCAAGATCTCCTTCCAGAAAATTCTCTTTTTTTTAGTATCAAGAGGGGATAGTTTCAAAGAACTTACTGATCCTGTGTGGCTGAGTGATTTGGCATTTTTAACACATTTTTCTGACACAGAAACTTAATTTGTTTAATTTAGAATTACAGAGTGAAGGGAAAACAGTGATTCAGATGATAGGATCAGTAAATGCATTCCAAATGAAACTAGAAATGTGGATGAACCAGCTCCTGCAAGGCAGCTTTCAACATTTTCCTGATCTAGAAAATAAAGTTGAAGAAGGGATAGAATTTGATAACACAAATTATGCAGCTCATCTGGACAGAATAGCCAGGGACTTTAACAGAAGATTTGCAGAATTTAAAAAATTAAAGCCAGTTGCAACTTTCATTACTAGCCCATTTACAGTCACTGATGTAAGCAAAACAGCATATGAAATATTAAATGTATTCAAACTCAGTGCTTCACAACTTGAAATTGAAATCATTGAGCTGCATGCAGATGTTCAATTACAGGCCAGATCTACTCAGGCAGACTTCTGGACATTAATTCACTGACCTACGCAGCCAGTATAGTGTTATGCTTGTGTAACTTTGTTAGTTTTGGTTGTGGCCATTCACACTCTGTATTCCAGAGGAATTACCACCCTGTAGGGGTAGGAAAGCAAGGAACTCTTGGAGAGGGTTCCACCCCTAGAAGTGCCATGGGATGGTTCCCGTGGCTAAAGGTTCTTTAGGAATCCCCTATGGAGAGAGCGCTGCTGCTGGAGGAGGATGGGAGGATGGTGAGGTAAAGACAAAATGCTTCACAGTGAGGCTGAGAGGAACTGCTTATATAGCTCAGGAAGTGGGAGTGGCTGGCTGCTTGGTCACTGAACTACAGGCAAGCCTTTCAATTCACTGACCTACGCAGCCAGTATAGTGTTATGCTTATGTAACTGTGTTAGTTTTGGTTGTGGCCATTCACATTCTATTCCAGAGGAATTACCACCCAGTAGGGGTACGAAAGCAAGGAACTCTCGGAGAGGGTTCCGCCCCTAGAGGTGCCACGGGACAGTTCCCATGGCTAAAGGTACCTTAAGAATCCCCAAAAGAAATGTAGTATCATCCCCAAAAGGAGGCAACATGATGCATATGAACAAGCAGTAACAGTGACGTAGAAGCAGTAACTGCAACATAGTAGTAGAGAAGAATAGTGATGGCTTGCATTGACAGAAGGGGATCCCCTAAGGAGAGAGAGAGAGAGAATGGCAGGACATCCTCCACCTCCATTCAACAACGGAATCTACCTAAGGAAACTAGAGGAAACAACTATGCTAACTAAGTGTTATGACCTGAAGCAACAGAGGAGAGAAAAAAAACCCTATGAGGAGGAAATCTCTGGGCATCCAAGGCCTAGGTCGCCTTCCCTCCAGGCTTGGGAAAATGTATTTAGTGACAGCTCTGCAGCTGCAATTTGGAAAACCCAATTAAAGGGAGGTGGAAAATATTCCAATTTGGAGGAAGGCTCTCACTCAGACCTTCTAACGGGAACGTCGTGGAAGGCTGCGAGAAAACTCTGCAACGATATGAGCATCCAAGGCGCAGGAGGAGAGCAACAACTGCTGAGGCACTCACCTGGCCTACCTGCCCTAAATCAAACCAGGTGAACTAGAGGCAGTTGTGGGGAGAATGCGGTGAAGATGCCTTGCTAGGAAAACCACTAAAGTCAATGGCCAACCGTTATAGTGGAATACTAGAGCCAAAGGAGATCGTCGTAACCACCCTTCACCGCTAGTCTTAAATTCTACACCAGGAGCTGCTGTCACATAGCAGGCAGCTAAAGCCAAGCCTGGGGTGAGGACATTCCCAGCTATGGGCCAGGTGAGAAGGATCCCGGCCCAAGTTGGACACGCTCGATGATGTAGACTAAATGCAGAGCGAGACCATCGGCTGCAGGAATCTGTGCCAGATTAGAATGGCTGGCATGCCCAAGAATTGACTGAGAACTGTAAAGCTGGTGAGCTGAATGAGCACGGCATGCTGAGATCATGATGAGCATTGATTGCTGAGACTTTGCAAGGTCGAATGCAAATTGAGAGCAATAGAATCCCAGGCTGAAGCCGAGGGGATGACACTAGGCATGAAGCAATGTTTTGCGTAAGCAAGGAGCAATGGTTGCATAAGCAAGTGTGGATCTGATAGGTCAGTAAGCAGTAGTAGTAATAGGTGGTCCTGCATAACAACTGTATAGCAAGTAAACAGCACTGAGTTACGTGCAAGCCAGCCAGACATGAATAGCCAAATCAAGGTGACAAACTCTGAGGATTTTCGGTGGCGAAGACAGGATGTAGAACAGAGTTAATTAACCACATAGGCCACGACTCCCCAAACGCCTCCCAGTCCCTGTCATAGGACAAACAAGGAAGTGATGAAAGGCTAAGAACCACATGCAAATATAAAAGCTAAATTAATAGCCTCAGCAGGAGCTTCAGCTAACCTCAGAGTAAACAAGGTACAATAAGAATGGGTGTAAACAATGCAGCAGCAGGAAGCAAGTAGTCCTGTATAGCAGCAGTAAATAAATGAGTACACTGAGTTGTAAGTGCAAATAAAGGAGGCATAATGCTCTTAAGCATTGTCAAACAGGCAGTGCAATGAGATTGCAGCAATGAGGTAAGTAGAACAAGCATGAGTAAGCTGTATAGCTAGGTTCAAATAATCTGAGTCAGGTGAGAGCAATACAGTATGCCACATGGACCAGCTATAGTTGAGTAACTGAAAGCTAGCATTTGGAGCTCTGAATAGCAGTATGCTAGGAGCCTAGAAAAGCCTCCCCCCCAAAAAAAAGGAAGGAAGCATACACAACCGAAGGCAAAATACAAACCAAAGCAGGAAAACAAACACAGAAGTCCTGCAGAGACAAGCAAGGTGTGGGGGTGGGGGCTCCAACCAGGGAGGCCCAACCAGCTCAGGGAACAAACTGGCAGAGCCTTCGGCTGCAAAGACAAAATGCTTCACAGTGAGGCTGAGAGGAACTGCTTACTGTATATAGCTCTGGAAGTGGGAGTGGCTGGCTGCTTGGTCACCGAACTACAGGCAAGCCTTTCAATTGATGAGTTCAGATTTCCTCTTTTAAAACAGTTGTTTCTTAAATTAACAGTTTGCTTTGGATCTACCTACCTCAGTGAAGTGGGATTTTCTACTATGAAAATTTTAAAATCTAAATTAAGATCAAGTATAACCGATGACCACTTGAATGATGGTATGAGAATGGCTGTAGCTCACTACACTCCAAATTACATGAAGTTGGCTGACAATATGCAGTGTCAGAGCTCACATTAAAAAAGATAAAAATCTGATAAGATTATATGGATATTTATAATAGATATTTATTTCTGAATTCCACATGGTTTTAAAAATATTGAATAAAACTTTATTACAAACTATTACTGCCTAATAGTGTTATAATTACTGGCCACAATTTTTTTCCATAGAGAAAGCCAGTTATAATTTGCCATTATAACCAGCCGAGCTGGTTATAACAGCAAACATGCTCCAACTTTCTCTAGAGAAGCGCGAGACACAAACACCTGCAGAGCAAACAAAATAATTCAGCCACACATACTCTGTCAGCTGCTGATGTTCCTTCAGTTCTCCGTGACACTAAACAAATACTTGCCCGCTAGAGATCTTCGTGCTGTGGTGATTGTAGTTGTCTGCTTCCTGTGGAGATCTGGGTGTCACGTTGTCAGAGGAGAGCATTAGGTTGGCATGGATTAAGGAGCGTGTTAAATGTATGGCAAAAAAATTCAGCCACTCACGCTCTGTCAGCTGCTGGTGTTCTCTCAGTTCCGTTGTTGTTCTCCGTGACACTAAACAAATACTCACCTGCTAGAGATCTTCATGCTGTGGTGATTGTAGTTATCTGCTTCCTGTGGAGATCTGGGTGTCGCATTGTCAGAGGAGAATGTTAGGTTAGCATAGGTTAGGGAGTATGTTAAATATGTGGCAAAGAAATTGCAACCAGCAATTATAAAAAATAAAGTAATGCGGAGGTGGTTATTTACTCGAATTTTACAAACACCCTCGGTGTGGGATGCCTAAATAAATCCCTCGGGCTTCACCCTCGGGGTTTATGTGGCATCCCACACCTTGGGTGTGTGTAAAATTCTTGTTATAACCACCTCCCCATACATTATTCTCTATATTATGTATATTAATGTGTATATGTGCGTAAGAATGTTTTAAAAATAAAAAAATGGAGGTAATATGTTGTGCACATGATGCACTGGATGTCACGCACAGTGATGCTGCTCTCCTCATGGTCTCTAAGTTCAAAAGTTGCTCACCGACCAAAAAAGTTTGGACAGCCCTGCTCTAGGGGCATGTGGCACTCAGCTTTGCCTCATGCAACATTACACCAATAGAGGGTGATTGGCAGACCATTAAAACTCCTGGTCATTCCTGATTGGTGAAATAATTCCATGGGGAACAGTCACATAGACATGATTTGATTACAGTAGCAATGCTGTGTGCAAAACACATACACACACGTACACACACGTGCGCGCGCGCACGCACACACACACACACACACACACACTTCTCAGTAACCAGTCAACTGGCAGAATTAGATTTACTTTTACACTGTCAGTATGTGGCAGGGTAGTGAACTGGGCAGCTTCTTGTGGAAACTCGTAAAGAAAACACTCCAGACAGCAGTCTGGACCATTCTCAGCCTTTAGTTGACTTTTATATCCCCTTTTTGTTGTTGCCCTTGAGGGGGATTGTGCAAGTGCATTGTTGTCCTTTGAAAGGAAGGTTTTACATTGTAACTCCAAATAAAATGGGTAGGTAATTTTCTGTGTCCTGATTGGCTATAACCTACCATTTTCCATGTCGTTATCAGCACACACTGTGGCAGCTGCTACTACTTCTGCCAACCAGGATACAGTGCAATATAAGATCCATGCCTGACAGAAACTATGGAAAAAAATATTTCTGGCAGCTATGATAGTAATGGTAAAAGACCGCATAACAACCTTGTGTACTAACTTCTGAGAAATGTCATAAAACCTTTACTTCAAATACTTACAGAACAAGTAATCAGTATTAATGTGACTGTCAACAATATTTAAAAAGCATCTCACATTCAATGATAATATTTTTCCATAAACTGTATCGGTGGTCTCTCATTATCAGATCCACACTATCGCTGCCATTTGCAAGCTAGAGCTGCGTCACTCCCCTGTGCGACACTACTCTGTGCTTCTCCATCATGTAAATGGCAGTTCAAAATGGTGTTTTGTTTTTCTTTTTTTTCTTGGTTTAAATATTATAATAGTTTGTAATCACCATTAAATGATAACATTTTTCCATAAACTGTATCGTTGGTCTCCGATTATCAGATCCACACTATTATAGTAGGTTGTGATCACCAAACGGATTGCATACATGCTCTGTTAAAATAATGGTCCACTGTGAAATATTTGCTCCTGCTTGCTGTATGAAAGCCAAAAGCTGTGGCTGCTACAAGATATGCTAGCTGACTCCACAGCAAACTGCCGTCAAGCAATTGTTCCATCAGTTGCTGAGAACCATAGCAACCCATCTTCATGAGAGTACTGTAAAGAAAAATGCTTGCTCATCAAAATCCACAAACGAGACTGAACAGCACTACCTCACTTGCAGCATGAACATCTGCTTCATATAACTAGGAACACAATCTATAGACAGTCTCCAACCCACATCATCAGTCTGAAGCATCAAAAGTTTTCAAGTCAGCCAGCCCGGTGGCACCGAGGGTTGAGGTGCTGGTCACCACACCTCATGCCATGCCAGCAACCCGGGTTTGGGAACAAGCCTCGGCCATCGGGGGTCGGTGGGGAGGGAGAGGATTGAGCGTTCTCCTCTCCCAGGAGGGGAGGGGTTGCACTCCTGCCAAATGACTGCCCCCAGGTGGAGGCCTGGGGGAAGTGCAGGTCTGTAGGGTGCATAGAAGGGGTGGGTGCTGCAGGATTCTGCAGATATGCGCGCGCCCACACGCACATCTGGAGTGTGTGCCCCAGCAATGGGGATCGGGGAGAAAAATGGAGGAGAAAATCAATGCTTCGGCCACAGGATGAAGCCCCGACTCTCCACAGGCTCCGCTCCCAGGCCGGGCAGAAAGAAAAGCCCTGGTAATTCTGGTATGTTGGGGCTGGGAGGGTCAGTCTGAAGGGGGCACGGAGGACAGAAGCATAAATAGAATATGGAAAAAAAAAGGAAAAAAAAAAGTTTTCAAGCCAATAGTGTGAAAGCAGTGTAAGCAGCCAGCAGTACCAAGGTAAAATACAAAAGATTAACACCACAGAGCCAGAGCTCACTTACACTGGTAGATTCCAGACACAAAAACAAATTATCAAACCGTGGTGTTGGTGGGAAACAGACATGATAAATAAAAATTTACAAGGGTATGTGCATGTGTGGGTCAGGGACATACAGAGCTGAATTCTCTATGGGATGTGTGCGTGAGGGGCGAGACAGATAGAGATGCATTAAGACTAACAGGCCACATGCAATACTGCTCTGGAGTCATGTAATTATCTCATCACATATCAGTAACATTGGAAAAACGATTAATGTTACATGTAGAATTTTATACTTTTTTATTGTTTTAATGTACAGTACTTTATACATTTTATAAAAAAAATACATTACCTACTTTTTCGCGGGAACCATTTTATAAATGTAATAAGACGCTCCAAGGTGTGGTTTATGGCCTAATACGAGCACTTCCCAAGTGCTAAAGGCACTTGGCGCAACCGTCTTATGCCTCATTACGCATCTTGTGCATACTCATAACAGGCCATAAACCACACCTTGTTGTGTCTTGTTCCATGATAAACCACTTCCTGTGAAGCCTCAGTTAATAAATATTGTGTCTCCTTTGTAGCATGTACTATTATTATGTATATCATATAATATTAAAGTCTCATCATAAATATGACACAAAACACTGAACACCTGAACAAGTGCATCAGTGAACTCTGTGTTTCAACTTAATAATACAGATACCATGTATAAATGTATATATGCTATTCCTTATTTTAATAATGTTGACAATTTGCTTTTCAACTTGAAAACCAACCACACTATGTTAAATGTTGTCTTTTGTGTCAACCAGTCCTAGTCAAAACCTGTTACGTATGTGGCCATCAAGAGCACGAACATTTTGTAAGGTACTTGATTAAAAACTGCATACTTTTTTGCATGCTTCATCTCCCATTCATTCATTCACCTAATTTTGAATGTATTTATCGATTTATTGTTTGTTACAGATTGTTCAAGAGCTCCTTGTTCATTCATTGGTGAATATGACATAATGAATACTACTACAACTGAAGAAAATGATTCCACATCCAGTGATATTGAATCTCAGGCTGATATGGAGTAAGGTTCGTGACATCTCGATACATGTGACATCTCATAAACTGAAGATTCTGGTGTCTCAGAAGGCACAATGTTCCAGAGTCACAATAAATATGAGTATTTCAAGTTCTTGTTTTGCAATGTTATTTGTGGTATAGGATATAAGATGCCAATCAGCCAATGGGTCATGCTAGGTTCAAGGGGGGCACGAGCATGACAATTACGCACTCATTTTTATTATGTGCAACAGTTCATTAGTCCCACTGACAGCCCTGTAAGACAAACTATTGTTGCTGCTGGTGTCCATTGTCTCCGGATCACCCATTTACACAATAGTTAACTTGCACAGTGCTGTCCAGACGTCCACACATCCTCTACCCATTGTCAGTTTACACAGCAGCCAAAATGAACTGGTGTTAACTTGTAACACACACACACACACACACACACACACACACACACACACACACACATGCATGTGTAACTCCAGGAAGTATTTTACAAGCATCACTGGTGTACAGTGGTTCCCAACTTCATCAGATAATAAATTTTATGCATTACAACTATGCCAGGGTGGTGTACTGTGACACACTGCAGCCCCTTAAAATTGCCAGTGTAATGCTGTGTAACTATTACCTGTTGCTCTTATGAACACCAGCTCAACTATGTGCTGTCATCCCACATTCACACTCCTTTACCCAGGTTGACTCCGCTTGTCGAAGCTCAGTGGTCGACAAGCATAGCCATCCTACCACCTCCATATCTGGTCACTGTATCTGATCTCACTGACCGCATAAGCACTGCTTGTACTGTGCTTGCTCTCCATTACAGCTCATATGGAGGACATCAGAGTAGTTGAGATGATGGCTGTGCTAGTATCTGGAAGAGAGCAAGAAACCCGTGTGAGAAGGGATAATGCTGCTCTGAGGTTTGATCATGGCAGGTTCAGCTTGTGTGGTCAGTAGAGCACCACCCCATAGTCTCAAAGCATAAAATGGTAGAAGTTGAAGGTGTGTAGAACACAAGGCTATATATATATATATATATATATATATTAATATTATAGTGGCGCAGTTGCGCCACTATATTTAGGGTTGAAATGTCACTTTTATGTTAAAGTCAACATTTTGCATGTTAATAACTTTGGACCCATTTAATGGATTTGCCTGAAATTTGGTATGCATGGTGAGGCATGGTAGATCTCTTGATCTGCCAAATTTTGTTTTGGTCGGATTTACAGTCTTTGCGCACGAAAACGCTGAAAAATGCAGAATTATCCGTTTTTGGAGGCAGCTTTTGGGATTATGTATGTGGTACTGCACGACTGACATTTGGCATGCTGCTCTGCAAGATGGCTTGTTTGAAAGAGCTTTGGTGGCTGAACATGTCGCTTTTCATTTGCTGAAAAAATATTAAGGCATTCAAAAGTTATGCCACTTTTAAGTTCCCATTATAAGTCAATGGGAAAATGTATATGTATGTTTTGTGAACAAAGAATGGGGTTCTGGCCATCTGGTCCCAGCTGGCTGTCAAAGAATTTGCAGCCTCGCAGTTCAAGAATCTTTGTCCCCGAGAGTTCTTTGATCATGAGGTCCACCATCTTGTTTTTAGATTTCTGATTGCAAAAACACAAATATCTTGGCTCAGGGTTCACTCCTGAAGTAAAACTTGGATGGGTTTTACTTAGGGGGCTCTGATCTATCTAGCCATGCCTTTGGTTTCATCCAAAATGGTCAGAAAATAGAATTATTAGGTTTTAAAATCTTTGATCACGGCTTGCTAATGATCTTTTATCGCGAGCCTGCAAATTCTTTGATTGTGAAATTCTTTGATCACGATCTTGCATTGCTAGCTGCATACACAATTATCTTGGCTCAGGGGTGGGCTAGGGACACAAATGAGAGTGGGTTTTGCTCAGGGAGCTTCGTTCTATTGAGGCATTGTGTTGGTTTCGTTTAAATCAGTGAAAAAATCGTGTTTCACCATTTTTTATTCTTTGGTCCGAGCATGCAATTTCTTTGATTGCGAGTCTACAAATTCTTTGATAGCGAGATTCTTTGATTGAGATCATGCATCGTGAGTGAGGAACGAGATGACCAAATTAAAAAATCTATTTTCGCAGCCCAGGGGTGCCCTATGAAGTCAAATGAGGGTGGGTTTTGCTCATGGGGCTTCGTTCTGTCGAACCATGGCAGTGGTTTAATGCAATGCCATGTAATTTTTGAATTACAGCATTTCTTATTCTTTGATCATGACCCTGCAAATTCTTTGATCGTAAAATTCTTTGATCGCGATCATGCATCGTGAGCAAGGGAGGAGATGGCAGAATTAAAAAATCACATTTCTCAGCCCAGGGGTGTCCTAGGAAGATAAACAAGGGTGGGTTTTGCTCAGGGGGCTTTGTTCTGTCGAGCCACGGTGGTGGTTTCCCGGAATTCCTTCTAATGTTTTATTTACAGTATTTTTTATTCTTTGATCATGAGCCTGCAAATTCTTTGATCATGAGCCTGAAAGTTCTTTGATCGTGAGATTCTTTGACAGCCATATTTGATCGAGAGATAGGGACAAGAAGGCCAGATTTTGTAATGCATTAGATAGGGCAATTTCACCAATTTTTAAGTTTAAATATCTCAGAAATGGTTTAGTCTTCTTACTTGAAATTTGGAGGGTGTTCTCGGTATGTCCTGTAGATGTGAATTACAGTTTTTATGTGTCAGAGAAAGTTTTATTTGTGGAGATATTGCATGATGCAATTTACATGTTGTGGACAGTGTTTTGCATTGTGCTGTTGGCTTGAAATTGATAGGGTACCCAGTCATAGTGTCATGGATGCAGTAGTCAGTCGTTGTGCCTGTAAAATGGTAACAGGTGCAGAATTCTGCAACTCTGACAAATGAAAATGTAAAACTTTAACATGTTATATCTCGGACATGGTTTGGTCCTTTGCATTGAAATTTGGAGGGTGCTCTTGGTATATCCGGTAGATGTGAATTACGGTGATTTTTTTACAAGTTGATGGGAGTGCAAGGCCCAAAGGACCCACATTCCCACAACCTTCTGCAGGTTGGTGGGTGTGCAGGGCCCGAAGGGCCCTTGCTCCCACCAAGTTGCGCAAGTTCTAAGTTTTTTATTCTTTCTTAAAAAGTAAGAAAATTCTATGCAAAAAACTGTGTTAATGCATCATTTAGGGTTAAAACACAAAAAGTCAGGAAATGAAAAATCTTTAGGGTTGCCCCCTCCACCCCGGACCTGCCCATCATCCCAAGATTGACAGCTGATGGGGTGTGTCATTGGAGTTGTGAGGCCTAAATGTCATCCCATTCTTATTTACTGTGGCTTGTGAATGTAATTTCAGATGGAATGGGGTGACATTTAGGCCTCACAACCCCAATGACACACTCCATCAGCTGTCAATCTTGGGATGATGGGCGGGTCTGGGGGGAAACCCTAAAGATTTTTCATTTCCTGACTTTTTGTATTTTAACCCTAAATGATGCATTAAGCCATTTTTCTGCATATTGTATAGATACATAGATATACTATATATATTAGGGATGTCATGATATCACATTTTTTTAGTATCACGATATTTGGGTAAAAATTATCACAATATAGCAATTATTACAATAATCAGCAGAATTTATTTTTTCCCCTATATAGCTGTTTGTACTCGATCACCACCAGCTCCAGCCTTCGGGGATCTTGGTGTCCCCAAAACCAGTTGCCACTCCTCACACTATCTCGCCAGTGGGGATAAACATGGGGAGACATCCAAGGGCTCCTGTTTGCAGTTAAGTAAGTCGACTGGTGCATATACCTTCCCCCATTTCTTTTTCCCATATCTCGGGTTGGCACATGTGCAATGATGTGGGTATGTGATGTAAAGATGTACATACTGAGCCCCTGTACCTAGACAGTCAGAAGGCTGTTAATGCTCTGTCATCTAGCCTTTGTAAGATGGTGACCAAGCAGCAGCTTGCATTGTTCCCCCTCTCCAAAGAAGGAGAGCTGTCAATGGGTGCTCAGTCTTCCTTCATGCAGTCAGCCCTTGAGTGACCCATGTCTATTCCTGAACCTGGTTTACTGACTTGGCAACAGGTAAGAAACCTAGGCCCTCAAAACTCCATACCACAGAGCTGGCATTGCATTTCTAATTTTAAGGAAAAATAGTAGAAATCTGATAGGAAATCATGATAGGTGTTGGAATCTGAGCTGTTTGTTCCAGGTTAGGGAGGGTGAGAGACCCTTGTCTGGCCCAATCACCGTACTACCAGCTCCATGTCTGGCCACCATATCTGATGCACAGTACAGAGTTGGATTAAGTCACACTGCTATAGGGTGTTAGTTAAATTTTGGGCCCTTTCTCCTTGCTGGAATTTGCTCTGCAAAGATCAGTTTTGTGACTGTGGACTTAGTTTGGACTCCCTTCTATTTTGAGATTTAAATTGTTTATATATTGTGGGATTAGGGAGAGTTTGGGGGGTGTGAGTGTGTGTGGATGTGTGAGTGTGGATGTTTGATGTTAATTTTTTTGTTTTATTAGCTGTTTGTCAGGTTGATTAGTTTAATTTGTTTGGTGAGATTAGCTTTTATTTGGGAGTGTGGTTAGCCTTCATTATGTGTTGGTTGGCAGCCTCTTCAGGAAGGTGCTATTCCACCTCTAGGCTCTGTGTCCTGTGTCCCTTTGACTGTTCCCCATCACCAGTAGAGACCTACAGAAGATGTAAAGCATTGGGATAGTCTGTAAGGGAAGCAAGTGAAGGTAGGCGGGGCCTAAGATGAAGAATAGGGCTGGGGGGGTGGATTGAGATGGTGAAGCTGAGGAGGTGCCCTGGGGTGAAATGGGCTCAGGAAAGTAGACCTCCTTGTCTTGTGCCCATACCCAAGGACTCCACGGTTAGTGGGCAGCTAACTGGTCCAGCTTCATCTACTTATCCTTCTCAGGTGGTGCTATGCAATGCCAGATCAATTAAGTACAAGATGGCTATTATTGCCGATCTTGTTTCAACATCTGACCTGGCTTGCATTACTGAGACCTGGCTGGATGAAAATGCTGATCCAGAATTAGAATCAGCAGTTCCAACTGAGAACTTGGTAGTGCACTGCCGAAGAAAGGATCGTATGGGTGGGTGTGTGACAGTTTGTTTTAAATCTGATTTGAGCCGCACAGCTTTCAAGGTGGAAATGAGGTCCTTTGAATGTGTGGCAGTACAAGGGGTTGCAGGATCCTTCTCAGCTACCATCCTCCAGGGAGGGGGGGAGAGTGAATTCCTAAAGGAAATCACGGACTTTGTTGTCGAGCTAGTGCTGGAATCACTCAGATGGATTATTCTAGGCGACTTCAATGCCTGGGTCAATGATGAACTCTCACAACTTGGGCAAGACTTCCTTCAACTAATGTGTTCACTGGGCCTGACACAGGTTGTTACCTCTGCAACCCATGTACATGGCCACTGTTTGGACCTCGTCTTCTCACTAGGACAGGAGATCATGGATCTCATGGTGGAACTAGTCACATGGTCAGACCACCATATTGTGAGGTACTTGTTTGATGCCCCCCAAAAAGACCATCCCCTATGGAGATGATCTAGTACCACCCCTTTAAGGGGTGGTGCTGGACCTGTCAGGTATGATGGGTGCATGCAATGAGCTGGGGGAGCTGGTTATGACCTATAACAGGGTTGTGACTGAAACCCTTGACTCTATCACACCTGTCCGAGTTTGAACCCTTCACTGCACTCCAGGGATCCCCTTGGTATGATGGGACTCTCAGGAAGTTGAAGATGAGGGGTTGATGGTTAGAGCGACATTGGCAGATATCCGGATCTGGGTAGGATGAGCTTATATTAATGTCCAATTATAGGGATGGTCAATTAACAATCTCCCATAGGAAGGCAGAGTTTCTGTCCAGGGAGATTGTCACAGCAACTAACAGACCAGCTCAACTCTTCTGGACTGTCGACAGGCTTTGTAACCCTACCTGTCTTCACTCTGGGAGAGCTTTTTCACAAAGAAGGTGTGATGAGATTTCTCTGTTCATTGCTGATAAGGTCACCTCCCTCAGGTCGAAGATCCAGTTAGTGTCCTCTAGTGTGGCATGCAGTGATGGGCTGGGGGTCATGGGCCTTCGGTCTGTCTGGTTCAATGTTGACCAGGTGGTGGTCATGGATGTTGTGAGGGTCATCCAGGAGTTGAGGCCAACCTACTGTAGTTTAAACCTGGGCCCAACACGCATTTTAATTGAGGTAATCGGCCAGGTCTAAGCCAGTATAGTCCAGCATTCCCTAGTGACAGGGGTCTTTCCTGGGCCCCTGAAGGAGGCAGTTGTAAGACCACTGATAAAGAAACCATCACTGGATCCGGACTGCCTGGCCAACTACAGACAGGTCTCTAGCCTTCCCTTTGTGGGAAAGGTTTTTGAGAAAGTGGCTGCCCTTCAACTGGAGACCCATTGTCAACTCATGACATCTATGACCCTCTCCAGTCTTGTTTCAGGAAGTGGCCCAGCACCAAGACAGCCCTGGTGTGGATCCTTAATGATCTGCTGGTGGCGAGGGATTCAGGAAGGTATTCCATCCTTATCTTCGTCAATCTCTCAGTGGCATTTGACACCATGGATCATGCAGTGTTGGTGAAGCACCTGTGGGTTTGTTGTGGACTGGGTTGGTACAGTTCTCAACTGGTTTCAATCCTTCCTTCCTGGGAGGATGCAGTGGGTGGTGTCGGTGATTTTTTCCTCTGCATTTCTGCCCCTGTCATGTGGGGTCCCGTAGGGCTTCATTCTTTCCCCCATGTTGTTCGCGGTATATATTCTACCACTAGGGGACATTATAAGATGGTATGGGTTGAGTTTTCACTGCTATGCAGATGACACTCAGCTATACCTGTCTTTTGTGGCCTGCCAGCAGGAGGCGGTCTCAGTGTTTAATTGGTGCCTCACTGAGATCCAAGACTGGATGAGGGCCAACTGGCTGAGATTGAACCCGGATAAAACTGAAGTACTAGTGGTGGAAGTTGGCTGCCCAGGGGTGAGTGGGTAATCTGGTCAAGGCTCTGGGCTTAGGCTTGGGGATTCCCAGTTGCTCACTTAGGCTGGGGTGAGAAATCTTGTCATTGTTCTGGGCTGCATCTTGATGCTTAAGTCTCAGGTGTCAGCTGTGGTTCGGAGTGCCTTTTACCATCTGAGGAACATCACCAGGATTAAACACCTGATACACCAGGTGATCTGTCATCACTGATTCATGATGTCATGACTTCCTGGCTTGACTGTTGCAATGCCCTTTATCTGGGACTATTGGGGGACGATCTTCACCACCTGCAGCTAATGCAGAATGTGGCAGCCAGGTTGTTGACCAGTCTGTCGAGATTGTGTCACATTACACCTGTGCTGTGCTCTCTGCACTAGATATCTGTTAGGTGACGGATCACCTTCAAGGTCAGCTTGCTGGTCTATAAAGCCCTACACAGTCAGGGGCCTGGCTATCTGGTGCCTGTGCCTTTTCTTACATGGCACCAACCATCTGGAACTCTTTCCCTTGTGCAATGAGAGAGTTTACTACCATAGAAACCTTCAAGTAGGAGCTGAAGAAATTTTATTTAGGCAAGCTTTTCAGCCTGATCAGAACTAGCTGTATTATAATGAACTAACCAGAAACAGTTTAATGCTGTTGTATTGTTAGTATTCCATTTTAATGTTATTTTCTGTCTTGCTTATAAAGCACCTTGATTCTTAATGAGAAAGTGCACTGTATTAAATAAATAAAATTTGATTGGTTGGTTGGTTGGTTGGTTGGTTGACTGATTGATTGATTGATTGATTGAGGGTCACTTGAGTACTGGGGAAATGGGATTGGGGTTTTTATTTAAAAGAACTGCGATCGGGGCTGGGGAGGGGGGTCCCCACACTATGGAAATGAGGAATGAGTGAAACATGTTTTTTTTTACTGTGATCACAGCTGAGGAAGGGGTCACTACACTATGGAAATGGGGATGAGTGACACATGTAATTTTACTATGATGGGCTGGGGGCGGGGGCTGGCCTGGAGCAGTCCACCAGGTGCAGCCAAGCAAATGAGCCCATAATGGGCATTCAAATGACCCCTTTGCACCATGCATGCCCAATGGGCCCATTTGCATGTTTGGAATGAATATCACCCACAGAGGCTGTGGCATATACAGGTGTGCACCATGTATTCCCCTATGGGCAGTCCTCAGCCCCACACCCTGGATGTGCTGCACATAACATGGTGACCCCTGCTGTGCTCTGCACATCCAGGGTCCAATATTCAAACAGATTGCACAATCTGTTCAGATCGTGCAATCTGTTTGAATATGGTGCCAGAGCCGTCTGGCCCATTGTATTTGTGCAGCACATCATTTTGTGCGTGCATCTGGCTGGGTCTGAATATGTCCCCATCATCAATATTATCCTTGGTAAGTGAGGTATTTTGCTTCCACTGAGTTGCTGCTGTCTAGTATAACGTGTTGGCCTTGCACGCCTGCACAATGACCTATTTGGATTGAATGTGATAGGCTGGTGGTTGTTCAGTTACTGTTTCCATGCACCCCTAAATGTCAATGGTTTGAGAGCAAGCATGGTTCACAACAAACTGGAAAACAACAGCCAATGTTAAATGACAATCTTTTGTTCTGTTGAATGTCATCCGTATTTACTGGATTTACTGGATAAAGTAGGACAAAAGAAGGCTCAAGGCCCATCTAGATTGTCCTCCCTCAATAGTGGGACATTTGGTTAAATATTATTATTATTATTATTATTAGGCCAATAACCAGAGATCAAGCCTAGTTTTGAAAATCTCAAAGTTAGCTGAATCTACAATTGTGGGTGGTAAAGAATTCCAAGATTTTGCTGTCCTTATATTGAAAAGTTATCATATTTTTGTTATTGGTCCATTCTACTTTTAGTTGATTAGAGTGTAATCTTCCTACAATTCTTTTTTCTGCAATTCAATCCACATATATTAAGTAATTTAGGATTGTGAACCAATTTATACATTAGAAGTAAATATCCCCTTTCTCTTCTTAATGTTAAGGGGTAGAGACCAGTTTGTTGTAACCTGGTCTCATGACTCTTATTTTTTAATCTTGGAATAGATTTAGTCAATCTTCTTTGTATCTGTTCCAAGCGATTTATGTCATTTTTTGTATAAGGACTCCATAAGGGAGAACCATAATCCAGGTGTGGCCTGACATATGCTGTATATAGTGGGATCAAATTATGTTCTGATTTACTAATGAAAGTTTTTTTAATTTGTCTTATTACAATATTAGCAGATCTAACTGCTTTACTACAATGGTCATCTGATGTCAGTTTATTATTTATTAATATACCAAAGTCTCTTTCACAAATGGATGATTCTAATAACTGGTTATTTAAACAGTAGTTGTGTAATATATTATTTTTACCAAAATGCAAGATCTTGCATTTATTGATGTTAAATAACATTACATTTTTTAGCCCATTGTTCAATTGTATACAAGTCTTGTTCTAGAATTTTAAATTGTTCTATGGTATCAACTCTTCCACCCAGTTTAGTATCATCAGCAAACTTGGATAAGTAATTTTTAGATTCTATTACCATATCATGAATGAAAAAGTTGAACAAAATCAGGCCCAAAATGGAAACCTGTGGAACCCCACTTGTAACTGCTCCAGATGTTGAAAGAGCTCCATTTATTCTAACTGATTGAGTACGATTATATAGCCATTCAGATATCCAGTTTACTAAACAAAGTGGAATTTTAAAATTATGTAATTTATTTATTAGTACGGAATGTGATATATGACCAAATGCTTTACTAAAATCTAGTAGCACTACATCAGTAGCTACATTGCTATCCAATAATTTAGCAACATGTTGGTAGAATGATATGAGATTTGTTGTACATGAGAAACTGGCTTTGAATCCATGCTGAGATAAATCCTGAATGTTCAATTTTTCCAATTCATTTTCCAACCTATCTTTAATTAATCGTTCCATCGTTTTCCCCAAAATAGAGGTTAGACTAATTGGACAATAGTTTTGAACGTCAGATTTTGGCCCTTTTTTATAAATTGGTGTAACCAAAGCAGTACGCCATACTTCAGGTATCTTACAATCCAATAAAGATTTATTAAATAATATTTGTAAAGGAATAATGATTGAATCCGGTGTTTTCAAAAGAAATATAGCATTAATATTGTCCGGTCCGGAACTAATTGATCTTTAAAATTTGGATAGTGAATTTTTAATTTCTTTTAGTTCAAATAACGGAATACAGGAATCATTACTATTAGTATTGATTACAGAATTTCCTGATTGATTAAAGACTGAACAAAAGTACTTACTGAAGTGATCTGCTATATATTTTTTGTATTTATAGTGATTCCATCATTACAGAGTGGTCCTATATTTCTATTATTGACTCTATTTCCATTCATATAAGAAAATAAGGATTTCAGGTTGTTTTTTGAGTGTGCTAATTTAAATTCAAATTTTAATTTTGCAGCTTTGATTGATTTTTAATGCTGCCAGAGCAGTTCTGTATTTGTCTCTAAGTAATATGTTAGAATTTGTCTTTAATTTTTTAAATAAATATTCTTTAGTTTTAATTTGTTTTTTAATAGTATTGTTGAACCAGACAGGTATTTTACCTTTTTTATTACAATTTGACAATAGGGGAATATATTTATCCTCTAGTTCATGAATACTATTTATAAGACATGTATATATTTTGTTTACTCCTTTGTTTTTAAATAATTTGGACCAATCAATATGTGATAATTCCTGGTTTATCATAGTAAAGTTAGCTTTATTGTAATTCCTACATTGAAAGTTGTTTTTAATTTTAAGTGTTTGTAATTGTAAACTAACAAATATAGAATTATGATCGCTATTGCCAAATGGTGACACAATTTGAGTCTCAGAAATATTAAAACCTTTGTTAACAATTACTAGATCCAGTATATTATTACCTCATGTAGGCTCATTTACCAGTTGGTCCAAACCTAGGTCAGTGATTGTATTCATAAATAACCTTTTCATGGTTAGTGTTACTTGTATTTAATTTCCAATTTATACCGGCATGTTGAAGTCCCCAAAAATTAAAGTATCATTTTTTTGAGAGAATTCCGATATTAAGTTCAATAATTCAGTTGTATATTGAATATCTGCTGATGGTGGTCTATAACACACTCCTATATTAATTTTGGGATGGTCAATAGGTTGGATAGAAATCCATATTGATTCTGTCATACTATTTGCAGTGATTTCATATACAGAAATATCATCTTTAACAAAAAGACAAACTCCACCACCTTTACTATCTACTCTGGGCCGGATATTCAAACTGCGCCCAAAAAGTGCGCAACAGCAGGAGCAAGCACAAGTCAATTGCGCATATGCGCAATACACACAATATTCAAACATGGAGCAAGACAAATTGTGCAAGCAGCCAACGTCTGAATATCGCACAAACTGCACCATAGCGCAACCAGGGAGGGGAAGCTGAGCAGATATGATGCGTAACAAGGCTAGCCCAGCTGAGCAGTCCAGAGGTGCCATAGCACAAGCAGAGCCCCCCTCAGCAGAGCAATGGAACTGCACAACCAGGGAGGCAGGCTGGGGCCCACCACCAGCCATGCCACACATAAGCACAGGAACACACTGCAGAACTAACAATACACCCGCACACCCCAAGCACAGCATCACTGGGGGAGGGATGGATGATCCACCGGCCCATGGGGACAAGCCAACAAAGCACAGCAGGGCCATGTCGCTGCAGCACACCCACTGGCAGGCTGATACTGCCACACACAGGGGGTCGACAACCACAGTACACATCAGCCCCCCCTTCTGTACAGCACACCCTGCACTGTGACCCCAAGACACCACACATGTGCAGTGACTGTCACTGCAGTAAACACCATGCAACCCCGCACACTGCAACCTCGTGTAGCACAGAACCATACAGTCACACCCACCCTGGGCACCCAGCAGTGGCAGCAGCAGATGGCAAGACCGACTGAAAGGCACTCCACACCGGAGACACCTCCCATGCACACACACACACACATACCCAGGACCATACCACCCCAGATGCCATGCACACCACTGCAACTGAACAACCATAGCCAGCTGCAAATCAGAACCACAGAATTCATAACAAAATATATATATTCAAAAAGATATGTACAACACCAACAACATCTATATACATATGTACAAGACAAGGGTGGGGTAGGGTACAAGGTAGGGTGGGTAAGGGTGGGGTGAACAACTGGGAGAGGGAAGGCAGGGTGGGAGGGCTGGGTGAAGTGGGAAGGAAGCATTCAGTACCCTGGCAGGCTGGTCCCCTGCTGCCTGTTGATCCTCCCGGTTCCTCCGGCGTTGCCTCGACCCCATGGTGCTGCATGTCTCTCGAGAGGTCATGTGTGCGAATGACACCGCGCCAGCCACTGAGGGCATGGTCCATCCGCCGAGGATGCTGAGACCTAGAAAAGGGAACACAGTCAATGGCTGTGACTGTCCACAACCCTGAACACCACCCACCCTGCAAGGCATATAGCCTAGTGCCCCGCACCTGTGATGGTATGCACCGACCCACAGTGACCATGCACATGACACGCCCAACCAGGCAGCACCAGCTATGTGCACCACTGCACACACACACTGCCCATGTCCATCACAGCACAAACAAAGCTGTCAAGTGATGTGGCAATGTGGTGGGATGCCAGTTCCACAGCCATGTGCCCCGTGCAGGCATGGACCACCAGTGATGCACACACAGACGTGCAGTGACACTGGACAGTGATGACTGTCACCTGTGTCATGCATGGTTGTGTTGTCCATGGCTGGTGTTCATGCCCACCCCCTCCAGCATGCAATAGCATCCATGATGTAATGACACTCACACTCATCAAGCAGCTTTGGCTGCTGCTGCTCCTGCTGCTGCCGCTGTGGCCCACCTATCACGCCTCCTCCGGCTGCCACCTGAGCCCCGCCATGGCCCTCCTCAGCCTGGGCCTGCATCCTCTCCGCCAGGCCTGTGGTTGAGAAAAACATCAGTGTGACCCCAAAGCAGACTGCCCCCTGCCCCAGTGAGTGTGCCTGCCCACACAGCCAGACCCGTGTTTCTCACACCTGCACACACTGACACAGCCAACCATGGCAGAGCCATCCCCCATGAACTGCCACCAATACACAGTCACACCCCTACGGAGAATACAGGTGCATAGATGGTACACCCACCTGGCCTAGGCACAATGCCCCTCCTGGCACGTGACCTGAGGCGTTGCAGCACATCCGGCTCCCTCCTGCGGAGGTCACTGTACCTGTGCCTGCACTGTTCAGCAGACCGGCACTGCCCTGTGACCCTCTCCAGTTTAGTGGCCACCTGCAGCCACACATGTGTGCGGGCCATGGTGAGGGGCTGATCCCCAAACAGTGCCCCAAAGTGAGGCTCAACCACTGCCACCAGGTTGGCCACCTCCAACTGACTCCACTGGGGAGCTCTCCTGCGTGCCATTACTGTGGTAGTAAAGCAGGCAATATGGCGCACCGCAGCGCAGCAACCCACGTGGAAATGTTGCGCAATAGACCACCTAGGTTCCAATCACGCTGTTAAGTAGCAAACTGCATCGGTTCACATAGCACTGTCACCAAACAGCGCAACAGAGCCATACACATGGCAGCTGAACAGTGCCAGGGGGCCAAGGTCGGACACCAGGTCAGGGGTCTGTGACGCAAGGCCATGCACAGCACCATCGGACGTCTACGCATCCTGCATGATTGGAAACCTGCATGCCAGTGCCACAGTGGACTACTGCGCAGTAGTGCCACAGTGCCATGTGGTGACCAGTGCTGTAGCGCCACTGGCACAATGGTGGCCATAGCCTGAATTGCTGATCGCGCACAGCACGTCATCAGCATGGCAGATGCCTGCGTAAGCTACCTGGGCATGCACAATGCAGTGTACCACACAGTCACAGATATGCGCCATTGGCTCAGCCGGCTCAACCATATTGCGGAAAGTGCAACGGTGCGATATTCAGCCGACACATGCAAATCATCTGATCAGCCATTCAAAGGTGCAGTGGCGTGATTTGCATCTCATTACAGTTGCTCCACTCCTAATTTGCATGCATTGCCCTATAAATGTGCGACATTGGGCTGCGCTGGCCAGATTCGGTTACTGCAGGTGAGAGGTGGGTTGCATGCTGTGTGATGTTCTGGACAATGGTCATGGGATAATGCTGTAGATTGCACAGTGACAAGTGTCCACTTCCACCCATACAGATCGACATGACCGAGCAGAGCCAAGGTGAGGGTGAGGATGGTGGGCAGAGGAGGAGGCCCAACTTCACCATGGCAGAGACAGAGGCCCTCTTTCAGGCCTACCTGGAGGAGGAGCCACTACTGAGTGGACGGCGGGGCACCCCTCAGGCCCGTGTGGCTGCATGGGAGGGGGTAGCTCGGGCAGTGAACCTGCACGGAAGCCACCAGCGCTCCTTGCAGGAATGCAAAAAGAAGATGGGGACAGACCACAGAAGGGTGAAGGAGAAGGTGGCAGCCCTCAGGGTGGCATGTGCTGGCACAGGCGGGGGCCAGCCAGCGGTGGTGGAGCTGACCCCGGCTGAGGACCGACTAGCTGCATCAATGCAGCGGAGTGCTATTGAGGGTGTACCAGGAGGTGGATTCCAGACAGGTGGAAGCCCATCACTGCATGGTATGACATGGTGGTGGTGTTGGGGGGAAAGGTTGTTCACATGCACTCACATGTCCTCACTTTCTGTTACAGATCCTGTTTGTCTTCAGGGGATGGTGGTGGTGGGTCCAGGCAGTGATGAAGACCTGCTGGACATGGAGGAGGGTCCATCTACCTCTGTCACCAGCCAGCATGCACTGCACTAGCATGCACGCCGGGCTGCCAGCTCTGGTGTCGGTGAGTCGGGTGTGGGGGGTGCACAGCCTGTGTCTCAGCAGTCTGGCATGCAAGCATGCCAGCACGCTGTGACTATGGCTGTAGCAAATACCTGCACCATTGATGATGCAAGGACTGCAATGGGCAGTGACATGTGTGTCCCATGACGGACACACAGCAGACCAGCACGTGCCCCTGGGCCTAGCTGGTTCCAATGTGTGTTCCAGCATGTCGGCACAGTCCCAGGCTGTGCCTGTCAGCACCGGTGGGGCAGCACCGGTGGCTGTGCAGGTGTCTGGCACTGTTGCAGCCACAGCAGTGGAATGAGTGGTCCCTGGGGCACAGCGGTTGGTGGGGCAGCAGCAGCAGTCACCCACCATGTCTGGGGGTACAGTGCCCAGCAGTGGCACATGCCCACCGTCCTTTGATATGCCCATTCCTGTTCCTGGTGAACAGCATCCACCCTCAAGGGGTGTTGAGCATCAGGACCTTCCATACCCTGTGGGGACAGGATGCTGTTGTGGCAGAGTACCCATTTGAAGAGCACACCCGCCTGCTGCGGGAATCAGTACAGCAGCAAAGGTGGGTTGCAACGTCCGTGGAGGCACTGTGCATGGCTGTGGAGCAACACAGCAGGGACTGTGCTCTTAACCTTGCAAAGATGGTCCATATGTGGATGGATGTGACCGCCGCCATTGACAGGCAGACCCAGGCATTGGTCGCTGTCGTGGCTGCATTGGGCACACAAGCAGGTGCCCCTGTACCACGCACCCCACACAGTATGCTCTCCACTCCCTGTTCCCGGCGTGGTGCTACACCAAGCCTGTCGACACCGGGTTCTGCTGTGGGCATCCCGAGCACCCCTGGT
The DNA here is from genome assembly GCA_016271365.2 of Neoceratodus forsteri. Classification (NCBI taxonomy): domain Eukaryota; kingdom Metazoa; phylum Chordata; order Ceratodontiformes; family Ceratodontidae; genus Neoceratodus; species Neoceratodus forsteri. Next base: position 498,406,908 of record JADMNL010000022.1, read on the forward strand.
GCAGGTATGTTTGGCATACTACAGACCCCAGTGTGGACAAGGTCGTGATCATGCAGTGGGACCCCTGGTGGTCCATCTGTGCCATCCCATGTGGCCCCTGCTCAGCCTGCCAGTGCTGGTGGGTCACGGCAGGGCCGCCCATGCACCCGCAGTGGCCATGGAATGGTGCAACATGACTGACCTGTCTCCCAGTGCGGGCCCTGTCTGGTGCTGCCCTGTGTGCACTGTGCGTCATGGTGGGCAGTGCACTGGTGGGTGCCCTGCACATCACGCTGACATACGGACCACCTGCACACCATCCCGACTGCTGTCCACAGGTTCGTGTGCATGATGATGCCTGCATTGTACTGTACACCAAGGTGCAAGGATGCCCAGCATCTGACACACGTACTTGGACAGTACAGGTGGTGGGTGTGGTCTGAGGATCTGTGTGTTTGCCATGTCTGTTCCTGCTCTGCTGTGCACCTGCCCATGTACGCTTTGTGCCTGGTGTGTGCGTGTGTGTGTGTGTCAATATGACTGTTTGCCCCTCCCTGATGGTGTGTTTGTGTGCCTGGTCCCTTCCACTCCCCTTGCCGTCATGCACCCCTGGTGTGTTACTCTGTGTGCCTGTGGGTTGTGCCAGGACAGTGTTGGTTGCACATGGCCCCTTGACTTACCTGTGTCGTGCATAATGCTCCTCCGTAATGGTGTCCCAGTGCAGCTGGGCCTGCCGGATCAGTTGGGGGTCCCGCCATCCAGGGGGCTGCTCATCACCATCATCACCGGCGCCACTGGCGTCCCCATCGCTGTCCCCCTCCTCGACCTGAATGGCTATCCCACAGTCTTTGGCCATGTTGTGCAGGATACAACAGGCCAGGAATATCCCACAGGCCTTTGAGGGGCTGTACTGTAGGGCACCGCCAGAGGTGTCTAGGCATCAGAAGCTTGCCTTGAGCATCCCAAACACCCGCTCGATGATGTTGCATGTGGCGGCATGCGCCTCATTATAGCGTTGCTGCGATGGGGTCATGGGGCGCCGGTATGGTGTGAGCAGCCAGGGACAAAGTGGGTATCCACTGTCACCTGTGTGGAGATGGTGGAGATGAGTATCATGTTCAGGTCCATATTGCCAATATCCCTGTGTGCCACTACCATAGCACCTGTGGTATTCCCACCCTTGCCCCACGTTTGCATTTCCTACATGCGTACTCACCCACTAGATGGCCTGTGGGGATGTCCCCACTCTCGAATCGATGGCACAGTGCGGACCGATACCATATAAAGGCATCATGTGCTTCATCAGGGTGTGTGGCACAGACATTGATTATGCACCCAGTGGCATCACACACCACTTGGCAGTTGACACTGGAATAGCCCTTCCTGTTCCTATATGCAGCCCCATTGGGGTCAGGTGGCGTGCGTATGGCCACGTGGGTGCAGTCTATGGCCCCTAGCACGCCAGACATATGTGCTACCCTGTGGAACTCCTGCATGTTTGCTGTACGCTCTGCCGGGGTGCTGGGGAAATGGATGTGCTCCGCAGCATGTGGCAGCAGTGCGCTGAGGAATTGGGTGAGGATGCATGACGTGGCTGACTGTGTGATGCCTGTGGTGTCCCCTGTCAGCCTCTGGAAGGTGCCCATGGTGAGCAGGCACATGCAGGCTGTCACCTTGGTCTCCACTGACAGAGCGTGACTCCGTCGTGAGGGTGCCTGCATCACATCACTGCACAGCTCACGGAGCCATCTCAGTATTGCCCTGTTCAGGTAGTACTGGCCCACGATCTCTACATCTGCATACAGCTCAAAGCTGATGCAGGCACGGTACTGCCTGTTGGGGTCGTACCGCCGACGGGCCCTTCCACGGTCACGTCCCCCTGCAGCATGCATTCTCACCCCCCTCATTACAGCTTCCATGTGGAAGCTGGCACTGTCCATCTCCCTAGCTTGTGACCCCCCCTGGCTGATATTGCTCTGTTACCCCCGCTGTCCTGACTGCTACCTCCACTGCATCTGGTACACCTACTGGCCTCTGCACTCTGTGGCCCCATACACCTTCCCTTGCCCCTCTTCTGTCCTGTGCACTCCTGTCCTGCACTGTTTGTTACTCTGGCCTTCTCTCTCTCTGCCTCATGTGTCTTCCTGTCGCGTTCTTACCTCTTCCTTGAGCCTTTTTATTTTGGCTCATTTCCGCTCTGTCAAGCAACTTCGCTGATCCACTGTTGCGCATTAGCAAGCCTTTGAATATCGTGATTGCGCTCTTTATGCATGGATCCTCCCCTTTGGTTGCGCATGCCTTCATTTGCATTGTGCTGTTGCTCAGCATGTTTTCAGTGGCGCAACTGCCTCCCACTGAATATCGCAGAATGGCGCATTTTCGGACTTGAGCTGGCGCAACCCTATTGCTCATGGCGCAACCCTTTTGAATATCCCACCCTCTTTCTTTATGAAAAAGGTTATAACCTGGAATATCTTGCATACGTAGAGAAGACTGATCCTGCTAGGTTTCGGTAACGGCAGTGATACTTAAATCTAATTGGATGCATTTTATTGAAAGTTCAGCCATTTTTAAGGAATTTAAAGATCTTGAGTTAAAGGATAGAAAATTAAACACTTTGTCAGTTCCAATATTCTTTCCTCCATCAAGAGAATTTGGAATAGTCCAGTTCTCCCCCAAGTTATTTAGTTTAAATGATTGTTAATGACGGTACTCAATGTTTTACCCAGTAGGACACTTCCCCTCCTGCTGAGGTGCAATCCATCCCAACTGAAGAGGGATTCCCTACTATCAAAGTTTTCCCAATGTGGAATGCAATATATTCCCTGTCCATAACACCACTTCCTCAGCCATTCATTGATTTCTTTAATTTTACAAATTTTATTATCTGTTGCCCTTGGTACTGGCAAAATTTCTGAAAAACATGTGGTGCATCCCTGCTCTACAAGTAAATTGTTTAAAGCCACAAAATCTTTTTTAATCTGTAGGATATTATTTTGATTTATATCATTTGTGCCTACATGGATAATAACCAAGGGGTTACTTCCTGCATCCATTAGTATATCCTTGATCATATTTGTAATGTCGGCAATCTTTGCTCCTCTAAAACTGGAGCATGTTCTTGTGGCCTTATCTGGATTGCAGATTGCCCTATCTAAATGTTTAATAATAGAGTCTCCTAATACATAAACTTGACGTGGCAAGTCCCAAAAATTTGATTCAGCAGTATCCATAGATGTAGCTAAATTCCTAGTTAAAGTGGAAGCAGGGTCGGGTACATGATGATCTGTAATTAGGGATCCTGAGCACACATTTATTGATAAAATACAGTTACTTTTTGATTCATATAAAGTTTTTTTATTTACTACTGTTGAAGTATCAGTGTTTGTTTGCCCCAGCTTATGCCCACATTTAGAGTTTAAAGAATTACATGTTGTTTTACTAATAGGTGGTTGTAAATCAATGAGCGTATTATTAAAGCTGTCACTGTCCCTTGTTTGTATTTGATTTCCTAAGCAATCTAGGTTGTTTGTAATTAGACAGTTTTTATCTGATAAATTAGAGAGTGTTGAAAAATAATTTTGAGTTGGTAAAGAAAATTGATCGGCTCTTCGCCCTTTTTTACATGTCCTTGTGCTGGATATCAAAGTCCATTCAGAGTCATCCTCTCTAATTCGTTTTTTATTTTGCAAATTTGCATTCATAGTCTCATTATTCATTGTAAATGAATCATTTTCTGTATCATTATTACTACATACATCTTTATTTAGGATTGTATTCATCACTGGACATATTGATGAATTAAAGGATATCATATTGCCCGTAGTATCTGGGGAGGGGGTGTGTAGTGCTTTAAAACATTCACTCATGGTCAATTGGCTCTCCTCAAGCTGTTTTAATCTATCTGAAAACATTTCAATATCCTCTAATAATCGTTTATTGTCAATACATTTTCCACATATATAATCATTTGTTGGTGTAGTTTTTATTTTCAGCAAGAGATACATATTACATGTTTTACATATTATCCCCAGTTCTCCATCCAAGGCCATAATAGTGGGATAGTCACTCCTTAATTGTGAGCTGTTATTTGTTGCTATTAAAGCATCCATAGTACTTTAATCTCTAAATTAAACAAATTGTATATATAAACAAGTTGTTTCTCACCCTTATAACACCACCAACACCGCTAAACACGCTAAACACGCATCGACGTGCGTGTCTTTACATCGCCAACAGACGTTGCCACGCACTCGCCCTGCTCATGCTCGCCCTGCTTGCAGCAGAGCGCTATTTATAGCTCTGAACCTCCAGAAGTCCCTTAACAGCTGATCACTGTTTAGAAAGAGCAAAAAGTATACAGCGCCAAAATTAGTTTAAAAGCAAAGGTCTCCCCCGATGTTTGTGGTTCTTAGCTTTAGCTAACATGCACCACAAAGCTCTTCTGCCTGCTATCTAACAACGTCAGGGCTCCAGATATGTAAAAGTTTTAAGCAGCAATACACAGTTTCACAAGGTGGTAGAGGTTTACACTTATGCAGCGTTTAAGCTCTAAAGGAGCTGGTTTCAGAAGCAGAACACTATTTATAGCTCTGAGCCCCCGGATGGGAGGAATAATTCTGAAACATTGCACTGTCTGCAAGTCTGTGAGATGATGATACCAGTTATTCAACTATTTCATTCACAGGCACACAGACAGTAACATTGTTCTGTGACAGGTGTACAGTGTGATTTGTTACATCCAGATGCAGACGTACAACATTCACACAGAAGAATGTGAAGGCAATGTGGTGGATAAAGAAGACTATCCAAATTACTTGGATGATCCTGAATATGTACCATTATCACTGGATGAAGAGGACTTAATTTATAAGGATGACAGAAATGATGATGATTGGTCAGGTACAGCTCTGTCCTCAGAGAAAAAAATACATCATTTTTCATTCTTGTCTTTTGAAGTTATTGCAGTGGCATCACTGCATTGCATGTGGTGAGCCTGGATTACAATATACATGCAATAAAATAATTGATGCTCTTCTGATTTTATATGCCACTTGTGTGGCTTGATGCAAAGAAAATATTTTTTGCATTTTCTGCCTAGCAACTGTTCATTATTTTAGGTTTTATACCTGTCAGTGCGATCTGGATGTACTCAACTTTTAATTGCATTTTTTACCTAGCAACTGCTTGTTGTCTTAGGTTCTATACTTGTCAACACTTTAGTTCAATTTTTGCTGTTCTTATGCCCCCTCCTGCAAAACTATATCTGGGTGCACTCACGTTTTGCACATTCTACCTAGCAACTGCTCATTGTTTCAATTTTTGTACTTAGTGCTCAGAACATTCCACCAGTGTTTCTCCTAGTTCTCTGCACCTGTTCTACATTGCCAGTAACCTGTTGTTTATATCTGTGTTGCAGCCCAATTACACAGTATCTCAAATTCTAGTTACAGCCTAAGCCTATTACCATGTGATGGCCATTTAATATTTGACCAAACATTCATTTATATCATTTACTTTGTTGAATATCTATTAGCTATTGCATCTCACCTCCTAATCACACTTTACCCTCCTTATCTTACCACCTCCTCTCCAATGCCCCTACCCCCTCCTTCTCCATCCCCTATCTCTCCCCCCTCTAGCTCCCTTCCCCTTCCTCTCATCCATCTCTTCTCCCCTCCATCCACTGTGGTTATTTGGGAGGCAGTATAGCACAGTGGTTTAAGGCTCTGAGCTGCAAACCTGGAGATCTGGGTTTGAATCCCACAGCCCCCACTTGCATACTGTATGACCCTGAGAAGTCACTTAACTTCCTTGTGCTCCCATATCACACCTGGAAACAAGCTTTCAGCTTAGTGTGTGTCTCTCCTGATAAAACAAACAAACAAAAAAACATATATATATATATATTCCTTCCCCTCCATAAACCTGGAGTTTCTCCTCTGTGCCCTCCCTGCCTTCTCCTGCCTCCCTCCTGTCCTCCTCCTCCCCAGAGGGGTGGAAATACCACTCCATCCTCTTGCTCCTGTTCCTACTCCTTCTGCTGTCTGGTGATGTGGGGTCCAACCATGGTGCCTCCACTCCATCCTTCTCCACCTCCCCACCTGCTAAAGGCCTGAGAATATTTCCTGTCAGTTCTCAGAGCCTTCTTCTAAAGCTTGAGCTCCTGTCAGTGTGGATTTCACAACATTAACCCAACATCCTCTGTATCTCTGAGTCCTGGCTCTCCTCCAGCATCTTAGACTCTTGCCTGTCCCTTTCTAACATCTTTTCAGGCAGCACAGGGGAAAACATAGGGGTAGTGTTGCTATCTATGTCCATTGCAGCCTGTCTTGCACCATCACTTTCAGTGAGGTTACATTTTCCTCCCATGAATTCCTCCTGGTCAGGCTATCATTCCCCTTTTTGGTGCCCATCTTCGATGGGGTCTTCTGTGCCTCACCTAGAATATCCCCCTCTTCCCCGGTTGAGTCCCTCTCTTCCATCACAGTGAGGCCAGCTGAGGAGGCAAGAGAAAGGACATACCAGTCACATTGTCAAGCTTGCCTGATTGCGAGCCACTTGGGTTAGGGTTGGGTTCATGTCTGGAGGTGTTATCTGAGCTGACATGTCTTGTGAGGATACACTGGATCACAAGTAGTTCATTCATTTTGTAAACCAGCACTCGGGGGGGGGGTATAACAACTGCACACAGCACATATATACTTGTAAACTATGTGCGCTTGATGTCGGGGGGTGCCCTTTGGAAGAACTGGACCAGAGTGCATAGGCAATCATGGAAAACTGATAGCTGTGGGTGACTGAGGGTCATAAATCAACAGTACTGACTATTAAATATGGTCATAGGAGTGATCTGAGGATAAGAAGGGGACAGTAAATAAACAGACAATATGTTTATAATCTGGAAAGGGGGATGGGGTCGTGTGATGTGTACTATGACCACCACACACCATAGACTGACAGTAGCATGTAGACCCAGTGACTTGGGTGGAGGGGGCTGGGGGATTAAACAAACATGTTTATTCTTTCTATGAGAGAGGTTCCCTAAGGGAGTAATGAGCCCATGAAAATTAGACCCTAATAGGCATGCAAATGAGGCATAATTGCCTTGCATGGCCTGTGGGTTTATCTTGTAAATGTAAATGTAACATTACAACATGATAAGTACCACTCTGTGTTGTCCAGCCTTGAAACATCTTCTACACTGGAATCTGAGTCAGGTGTTGGAGCTTCCTCATCAGACAGGTATGGCTCATACATATATGGTTGAACGTTTTGCAAATTCAGCCACACATTTGGATTGACTCTCTCGCCAGCCTTAGCAGCTTCCTCAGTATCCAAATTGGAGGCATTGAATTTGGAATTAGTGTCAGTAAAATTGGTCATGACCTCGTTGTCACCCATAACAGGCAGAAGAAATCTAAAATGATGAATACAAAGGTTCTATAGTCAAACATAACAATGTGCAATATGACATTATGGCATCAATATACATCAAGAAAAATTAAGAATTATTTTGTGGTGTTGCTAGGTGGTATAACACTCCAAGCTCATACACATCAGGGTGATATGCAGCAGCTCAGTTGGGTAATAGTACATCATGGAATTACTATACGTTTTAGATGTGGACAGCCTTATGAGATTAGAGGGAATGAAGCTGATAAGCAAATGGTAACATGGTGGATATCCTGGTCGCCATTAATGTTTTTACCCTCATTCCAACACCCATATTGGGGTGCCCTGTTCCCTGCACACCATTGATGAGATACCTACAGCCACACAGAATGATGGACAGACAGATCAGAGGACAGCTACTAAACCGAAGAAGGTTTTTCACAACAAGCTATATCAGGAGAGGCTGTGGGACATCATTATGTACTCCCTGGATGACAGGACAGGCTATATAGCAGGCTACAAGACTACACTCTGTTCGGTAATGATCAGGTGAGATGGAACAGAGGGGATATGGTGCTTTTTTATGAGGAATAGCATAAAAGCAATTGAAATAAAGGAAATACCAGGGGAGGCAGAGGTACTGTGGGTCATCCTAGAGATGTGGGATACAGTCACTATTTGAACTGGAGTGATCTACAGGCCTCCAGCACAGGGGAGGAGTAGGATAAAGAGCTGTTGGAAGCCATTGGCAAGATGGCAGAAAAGGGTGAGGTGCTAATGGTGGGGGTCTTCAACTTGACAGATGGAAATTGAAGACTCCCAGCAGTGGCTTCAGCTAGAAGCAGGGGCATCCTGGCATCTCTTTGGGGGAGGTATTCCTCAGACAGGTAGTTAGTGAACTGACTTGTGATGGGGCAATACTGTCCCTGATACTCAAAACAGAGACAGTGTTGCAGACTTCAAGATGGGAGGCCACTTGAGGACCACTGATCACTGTATGGAGTACTTCAATATAAGGACATCTGTGGAATCAAACCACACAGGGGCAAGGGTCATGGACTTCATTAGGGAAGATTTTACAAAGATGGAAGAATGCCTCAGGGATGACCTGACCAGTGGGAGAATAACCTGGGTGTTGTGTAGAAACATTGCGCAAAGATAAAAGGGGGCATAGTGAAAGCAACAAACCTTTGTGTCAAACAAGTAAGCAAAAGCAAAAGGATAAAGAGACCACTATGGTTCTCAACAGATGAGGCTGAAAAGGTAGAGGATAAAAGCCTAAATGCTAAATGATGAGATTTCTGTAAGACTTTGAACACCATTCCACATAGAAGACTAGTAAGCAAGCTGGGTAATTTATGAGTGGCTCCAACAGTGGTAAACTGGGTAAGAAATTGGTTTGTGGATAGGTGGCACATGGTGGGGGTAAACAGAATTCACTCTGAGAAAAGGAGGGTGAACAGCAGGGTGCCTCAGGGGTCAGTGCTGGGCCTGGTCCCGTTTAATGTCTTTATAAGAGACATTGCAGATGAGCTGGAATGTAAGGTGTGCCTTTTACAGATGACACTAAAGTCTGCAATAGGGTCGACACTGCTGCGAGGGGGCTGTGTGGAAAGGATGAGCAAAGACCAGACAAAAGTAGAGGAGTGGTCAAGGGTATGGCAGGTGGGTTTCAATGCAGAAAATTCTAAATAAAGGCACTTGAGGAACAGAAACCCACGTGTGGAGAACACTGTGAGTGGGGTGGTACTGACGACCACCAAGCAGGAAAAAACTTGAGGGTGATCATATTGGTTGACATAAATGTGGCCAGTTAGAGTGACAAGGCAGCTGTGAGGGTGAGTGGGTTGCTGGGGTGCATACAGAGGGGTATCACCAGCCGAACAAGGAAGATGGTATTGGTGGTGGTGGTGGTGCCATGTCTGTATAGGTTACTGGTAAAACCCAACCTCAAGTACTATGTCCAGTTCTGAATACCACATCTCCAGAAAGACATAGAGTGGAGGTGGTGCAGAGGAGAGCAACTAAAATGGTGCAGAGTCTACATTAAAAGCCCTATGAGGAGACACTAAAGGACTTCAGTAGGTACACCTGCATCAGAGGAGTGGGGATATGATAGATACCTTTAAATAACTCAGTGGGGGTAAATAAGGTAAATTAGTGAAGTATTTTTCAGAAAAACAGGAGCTAAAGAAAAAGGGGACATGCTATGAAGCTGGAGTGGGGTAGATTCAGGAGGGATGGTAGGAAGTACTTCACAGAAAGTGTGGTTGCTTCCTGGTACAGCCTTCCAGCAGAGGGGGTTGGGGTTGAAAACAGTAGTCAGGTTCAAGAATGCATGGAATAAGCAGGAGGGAATTATAGTGAAAATGAAGATGGCTAGGGAGAAAGAGCTGTAGATTGGGCACTATTTGTAGTAATAGTGTGGTTAGGGAGAAATAAGCAGATTGAATATGTCAAGCGTCCTTGTCTACTGTCAAATTATATCTTTCCATGTTTTTATGACAGTGAGAGGAGACATGATGAGAAGTCAAAATACTTCACTTGTCGGAAGAAAAAGTGGGGAGGGGCACTTTTTCAATGAAGAATGAACACCAGTACACAGGAACAGGTTTTGAAACTTGAGTGGGGGGAGTATAAGAGGGATGTGGGAAACACTTGTTCACAGTGGTGAGTGGTGATAAATGCATGGAATAGCCTGCCACAGGGGGTGGTGGGAGTGATGACAGTGGAGGGATTTAAACATCTCTGGGACAGGCATTAGGGAACATTAGAGATGGGTAGGAGATGCAAAAAAACATTAACCAGATAGGGACAGAGGCTGCATACAAGCGTAGGGCTTAGGGGTAGACTAGGTGGGCCTAGCAGTCCTTATCTGCTAACAATTTCTATGTTTCTATGTTTCACAGAGAGGGTGGTAGAGGGCTATGACACACTGCTACAAGAAGTGGTAGGGCGAAGACAGTGGAGAGCTTTAAGCATGTGTGGGATAGGCACATGGGTATTCTAAGTAGAGGTAAGGAAGGAAGGAGAGAGGAATACCTGTGATCATCTACAGTCATGGGTGTAGTGTTAGGCATTGAAAATAGTGAAGACTAGATGTGGCTACCAGTCCTTTTCTATCGACACTTTCTAGGTTTCTATGAAATACTTTGGGTTACACACTTATGTAGCAATGGTATCCAGTGATGTGGGCAACTCAAATTGAGCGACTCACTTTTGAGCGACTCAGCCTGAGCACCCATCAGAACAGCAACTTGTAAGGAACAGCGCTTGTAGGGAATAGTGAGTAGAGGGCAACAGAATAATGAGGAAACAGCGAGGCAGCGTTAGATAGATTTAATTTTGAGCAGTGGTTGGAGGGGACAGCATTGAACTGCTCGCATGGTATAGTGGTCGGAGTCCTGGTTTGCGATGCCAGTGGAACCTGGTTTGGGTATGGGTTTGCTTATTTTTGTAATTTGGAGGGTTGTTTTTTTTTGCTTTGCCTGATGTCCTGTTCCTCCAACATTGTTCCCCCCACCCCCCAGGTTGCCTCCCATGTTTTCCCCTTCCCACTTGTGTCTTTTGGAGTTGTGCCCCCCTCCCTGACATGCACCCCCCTGGAGTTGATAATCTAAATATGGGGGGGGGGGTGCATAGAAATTTAGTTAAAGTTGTTCTGTGTTACTTGTTGCTGTTTTTGTATTCGGTGGCGAGAGTACATCACAGTTTTGATTTTCAGCAATGTACACTCGCTGTAATGGCAATCGCTGTTTTTCGGTTGCTATTATGACATGGAACCCATAGCAACATAACAAAACATTGTAACATATGTAAACCACTACCATGCAGTATTGAGAAAATAAAGGGTATACAAATCTATTAATGTTAAATAAATATGGCACTATTACTATGAGATATTGTGACAACCACCCCCATCCGCCCACACAGACTGTAATGCAGTCTGTAGCCTGTGAGGTAATTAATATAAACAGAGAGACTCAAAGTTGTGGCTACAAAGATAAGATGATTGTGGACATTCAATAGAAAGCACTACCATCACATCTTGGGATGTGACACTGACAAGTCACTATCTGCAGTGCACAACGTAACCCCCATATGTACTGCTGTCTGTACACATAGCCAGTAATGCACACACTGACCATTTACACAGCACAGCATAAGAGGTAATGCCATCTGTAGTGCAATTACGACCAAAGATATGCTGTGCAAATATTGTTTATTTATGTTAAATAAATAGAAATATGAAAATTAGCTACTGTGGCAACCACAGAAACCTCCACACATCCACAGTGTGTGATGCTGTTTGCAGCCAGAGACGTTAATAATAAAAATACTGACGCTCAAAATCATGGCTACAGGGATCATAATATGATTGCTTCCATTCAGTAAAAAAACAATAACAGAAGCTGTTACGTGGATGTGACAGTGACCATCACTATTGACATGCTGCACTGTGAAACGATTTGTGACTGAAAAAGAAGCAACCAGTTTCCCTACCATTCATCAAAGTTTTGTGCATGTGCAATCATGATTGCTTCAGCTACAGTACATGTGCAGTCACAAGCTGTGCTAAAAAGTTAATTTATTTTAAGTACCAAATAGTTCAATGTGTGGTACATAGCTCAGTGCTTGTGTATACTTATGAGCATGACTGTTACGTGCTTGATGTTTATGACTTAGACTTTAACATTTCTCTGTCTCCCACCCTCAGTGGAATGCTGGGAAGGTGTAGGATTTAAGGCCTAGTGCACAGGATGCGAGAAGAGTGCCGGAAGAGGAGGAGGCAGGGGATGATGGTGGGAGATTTTGAAACGCTTGGAACTTAGCAGTGGAAGTGCTGCAGATTAAGTAAGGGTTGTGGGAGGAGCTATTCCCCACCTCTTGAACTACAGGCTATAGCCTTTCAAACAATTATTTTAAAAATGATACGAAACAGCTAAAAGGGGTTCTGAGGACAGCTGGCAGAAAGAATAACAGGTGAGGAGTTGGTGTCACTTACTGTTTAACGTAGGTGCTTTGCTCTGATGTGCATCCTAGATTGTACAGAATGTTTCATGAAACTTTTAAGATAGAAGCACCCTGTGCTGAAGTAGTGCCTTTCAAAGGTTTTGTGAAAAAATATATGAGGTTCCAGAGTTATAAGGATTTTAAATTTTTCTGAGCATGCTCAGTAGGGATTTTGGATAACCCTCTGATATGAACTATAAAAAAAAAGCATTGATCATCAGGGCTTATTTTTCATGATTCATCCATCTTGCGAAAAAATATCAGTCATGACTTTGCCATCTGTTTTTTTCAAAACTAAGAAACCTAGAAAATACATAAAAATAATGTATTTTCAAACAACAAACACCTGAACCTTGGTAAACAGGATTCATTTACTTAGATTCTGGTGTTAGTTTTTTGAAAATATGTCTGTAAATATGGTTTCTCCTAGGTGCCCAGCTTAATTAGAGGAGCCATTCATCCATGATCTCTGCATGAGAACGATGGGACTTTCCTGATTTGTGTAGCTGCAGCTGGAGTCCTGCTGTCGGCTTGAATGGGAGCAATGAGCTAGTGACACAGTCTATCTCTATCTATCTATCCTTTTTTTATTAATTCAGCCAGTTTTCCCTTGTCCTTCCCCAATACTCAGTCATTTACATATAAAGCAGACTGGGGTGCCCACCCCTGGTACTGATTCTTTGTACCCCTCCCCTCTAGATCACCTGCTACCCTTTCCCAATAATTATTGTACCAGTGGAGCAGGTGCCAACCCTGGTACTGCGTCTTTCTCCCCAATCCCCTCCAGGTTCCCACCCAAATAGGTGGTGACACCAGGGTGCCCACCCTTGGTGCCATGTAAGATTATCCTGACACTGGGTTGTCGAATCCCCAGTGTTGGATACTGTCTGTATCCCCCTGTAAATAAAGGAAACCACCCCATATTGATCTTTTTCTTTTTTAAAACAAACCTGCAAATAGGAAAATGGTCAATTGGTGATCTAAACCTCCCGAAACCAACTCCCGACACCCCACTCAGCACCCAGACCCCCAACTCACACCCTCACTCACCTGAACATGTCCCAAGGTGTAGATCACTCTCCAATCTAAGACATGTCTTGCTGCTGGAATCGATGACTGTGATGTGAGAAAATAAGGTAAGTCTGGTTTAATGGATTTCAATGGGGGATAGAACTTTTACTATTAGCTTTTTTCATTTTTTTTATATTTATTCTTTATTCACCCTTCTCTCCACACACCAGTCACCACTCTTTGGGCAGCCCTATGCTGGATGTCCTTCAGCTCCTGCCCAGGTGACTCCTTTCAGGATCCATCAGACTGACCCCCATCCTGCCTTGGTTTACCCCCAGGTGGGGAGTGGAGTGGGCCCCCTTTGTCCCTCCCCCACAGTCTGTAAGTGTGCATTAAGTGGTCTTGATGGCTCCTCAGGGAGCCTGGTTGAGGAATCTTGGGACAGTTGGATCCTGTCTACCGGTGACTGGTACAGGGTTTTTTCCTGCTTTCTCGTTCCTCCCCTGAATGCCGAGGTATACTGCCCCGGCTGTGAAACTTCGATAGCGACCAACACTATAGTGACTACAGTGCTAGATCACTGTAGTGTTGGTGCTGGAACCCAGCAAGGTCTTTTGGGAGTGTTGCACCCCCCCACAATCAGCTCCGACTCAGAGTTGAGAATCTGTAGTGAGGTGGTGGGGGTGTGATTGGAACCGTATGTTGACTGCAAAATGCAGTCTACATGCTGGTTTCACTGTATAGTAATTCGACAAGTTTTTGTCAATGATCATTTGTAGATCCAAATGCTGGCACTCAAGGGGATCCAAGGAGGTAGGGCACGCTAATACGTGCCAAAACTCTAGCTACTGGCCGACATCCTCCCTTCCAAGTTTCTGCAGTCCTGCTGCATCTCCACCCTTGGTCACCCAGGTGGCAGTAAGGTGGCAGGATTTGCAGCCCACCCTCCCCAGAGGATGAGAGCAGCCTTCCAGGTGCTCGATCCTTCTCCTCCCCCAGGCCGGCCCTCCAGCAACCCGAGGTCACTTCCGAGCCTGGGTCACTCATGTCGGCTAACTTTTTCATTTTTTAATGTTTTTATACCAAATTTTCAACATAGTCTTTTTGGGACCCCACCTCACGAACAAGGGATGTGAAAATTCCAAATCTGTCCTCAAAGGTGATTTTGCAGTCACTGCATGAAATCACCTTTCAGGTGGGATTTGAACATTTTCAACTACCGGTATTATAAGGTGGGGTGGTAAGAAAGCTATTTTGAAAATTTGGTGTAAAATTATGGTAAAATTAGCTAGTTATGAGTGAATGTTGAAATATTTCAATATTCACTTATAACTTTGCTAATGTTTAATATTTTTCCAACAGACTTTCAACATGGCCTTTTTGGATCTCCACCTCATGAACAATGCAGTTGAAAATGTTCAAATATGTGCTAAAAGTGGATTTTGAAGTTGCTGTGTGAAATCAGATTTCGGGCGGGATTTGGACATTTTCACCTACTGGGTTCAAGAAATGGGATCATAAGAAGACTATGTTGAAAAGTTGGTGTAAAACTATGATAAAATGAGCAAGCTATTAGTGAATGTTGAAAAAAATTCAATTTTCATAGCTTTGCTAATTTACAGTATTTTGACTCCAAACTTTCAACATAGCCATTTTTTTCACATCATCTCATATATCATAAACATGACAGGTGTAATTTTTTCAGATTCAGGGCACTTGTGGTGAGAAGTGATGTTTTGACTAATATTCTATAAATGCCACATGTCATGTTAATAGGGGATGTCATAAAACAACTATCCTAAAAATCTGAGGTCAAAATTAAAAAAATGTATTAAGAAATGTTTTGTGTACTGCCAGCCTTTACTCCAGTGGGTAGTGCTTTGTGATCCCATGCCAGTGAGCTGAGTTTGCAGGTGAGCTTGATGTCTGGGGGGATGGTGCTGTCATGCAACACCACCCCCAACCTAAGAAGGGAAGGTGTAGGGTTGCCTCACCGATCCAAGCGCCATATAGTGGAGAAAACTCTTCTCTTGACATATAGTCCCGCAACTCTGCACCTGTGGGTGCCAGAGGGCCCTGTGCTTAGGCTGACATTTGCCCTGTGCATCTGTATGTGCAACCACATGGAAGCACAGGGCTCAGAGGGCCCTGTGCTTCTGCAGCTCACCCAACAGCCATGAATTCCTCACATCTGTTGCTGCACAGAAGTATGGGACCACATGGTCTTCCCTTGGTGCAAGTCCCAGGGGGCTCTACGCATCTGCATCTATTCATGCAGGTCCAAACACGACCTGTGTGAATGAGAATATCATTCCATTGTCTCAAAAATGAAATTAAATTCTTTGCAAAAAACTGCATTAATGCACCAGTTAGGATTCAGCATATAATATAACAGTTAGGGTTCAACGTAATGCCACAAAAGTAGTGAAATGTTGTGCAAGGGTTTCCAACACTACCCCCCACCTTCCAAGCAGCAAAAGGAAAAACGTTAGGGCTTTGGGTTTCCAGAGTCTTGGTGAATCAGTGGTGGGGTCTTCCTTGGGGTTGTCAGCCTTAATGCCCACTTGTTTCCCTGAGCAAACAAGGTCAGACATGATCTCTTTTCTTCCCGCAGGACCCTGTGTGAAGAAAGCTACAACTGATGCCACTTGCATACTGTGTGACCCTGAGCAAGTCACTTAACTTCCTTGTGCTCCCGGATTGCACCCGTAAACAAGCTTTCAGCTTAGTGTATCTCACCTGGTTAAACAATTGGAAAAAAAAAAGATGCTGTTGGCAACATGTTATGAGAGACAGCTCCACTTTTGAAGAGTGTATCACTATGAGGCACTGGCTTGCAGCTGTGCCTTTGGGCCTTGTGTTTCATTCAGAAAGTTATACTGTAGGCTGGGTGGGGGGGAGTGGTGAGCATTACAATTGACAACCCCAAGGAATACCCCACCACTGATTTGCCAAGACTCCAGAGACCCATAACCTTAATGTTTTTTCTTACTGATGCTTAAGGGATGGGGAATTAGGGTTGAAAACCAAATTTTGCACATTAATAATTTCACTACCGTTAAACAGACTTGCACAAATGTGTGCAAGCATATTCTCATGGGATAGGTCTCTTGATGTGCCAACTTTCGTTCTGATCAGCTGTGCGGATTCTGAGATTCAGATAGTGAAAAAAGTTGGGTTTTTTTCAGGATTTTTTGTTGTTTATTTGTCCACCCCAAGCTCCTAGATGGTTTGGAATTTTTGTCTGAAATGTTTAGGGTAGAAAGGATTTGACCCGTAGATATGCCTTTTTCCTGGTTTGGTGAAAAAATATTAATCTGTTCCAAAGTTATTAAATTCTAAAATGTTGGTTCTGAGCATGCTCAGTAGGCACTTTCAGGATAGCTGCAGAGAATGCAAAAAGAATTCGGCCATACGAAAAAGGATAATTTTTCGTATGGGTGAATCCTTTTCCATGAAACAAAAAATGTTTTCCTTTGCCACCATCTTGTTTTCTGCTTTTTTTTTTCTTCTTTAAAAAAAGAATTTCAAAACCACAAAAAGACATCCTGCAGAGAGACCAAGACATCTATCTTGCTCACCGGGACTTTGTCAGGTGGATTCTGCACTTAATTGTTGTAAAAATGATCCCCAAATGTGGGTTTTTTTTTCACATTTGAAATCCTTTTTAGTGACTCACTTCCATTTTTTTCCTATGGCCTTTTCTGATCATACGAAAAAAGATACCTTCATATGGAAAAGGTGCCGTCCCCATATTGTTTGAAGTTTCCCTAATGTCTAGTGGCACCCCTGTCTAATCGCCTTCCCCATATTGTTTGAAATATCTGTGGCGTCTGTTGGCACCCCCACCCTCCAATCACCATCCACATATTGTTTGAAGTTTCCCTAGTGTCTAGTGGCACCCCTACCCTCCGATCCCCATCCCCATATTTTCTGAAGTTTCTCTGATGTTTAGTGGCACTGATCACCATCCCCACATTGTTTGAAGTTTCACTGGTATCTAGTGGCACCCCCCCGAATGGGCCATTTCCATATTAATTGAAATTTATCTGGTGTCTAGTGGCACCCCCCCTGATCATCATCCCTATATTGTTAGAAGTTCCCCTGGTGTCTAGTGGCAACCCCCCAATCATCATTCTCATATTGTTTGAAGTTCCCCAGGTGTCTAATGGCACCTCTCTGATTACTGTCCCTATATTGTTTGACATTCCCCTGGTGTCTAGTGGCACCCCCCGATCACCATCCTCACATTGTTTGAAGTTTCCCCTGGCATCTAGTGGCACCCACTCTCTGATTGCCATCCCTGTATAGTTTGAAGTTTCCATGGTGCCTAGTGGCACACCCCAAATCACAATCCCTGTACTGTTTGAAGTTTCCCTGGTGTTTAATGGTACCTCCCAATTGCCTGTCCCATATTGTTTAAAGTTTCATGGAGGGTAGTGGCACTCTCCTCCGATTGCTGTCATCAAATTGTTTAGAGTGTCCCTGATGTCTTCAGCACCCTCCAGTCATCATCCTTGTATTTTTGAAGTTTCCCCTGGTGTCTAGTGGAACCCCCCTGATCGTCATGCCCATATTGTTTGACACTCCCCTGTTGATTAGTGACACCCCTCTGATTGCCATCCCCATATTGTTTCAGGTTTCCAAGGTGTCTAGTGGCATCTCCCCAATCATCATCCCCATATTGTTTGACACTCTCCTGGAGATTAGTGACACCCCCTCTGATTGCTGTCCCCATATTGTTTTAAGTTTCCATGGTATCTTTCCAGATCGCCATCCCTATATTGTTTGAAGTTTCCTTGGTGTCTAGTGGCACCCCCCAGTCATCATCCCTCTATTGTTTGAAGTTTCTCTGGTGTATAGTGGCAGCCCCTCTCCGATTGTTGCCCCCTGTATTGTTTGCAGTTTCCCTGGTGTCTAGTAGCACCCCCCCGATTGATGTACCCATTATGATTATGTATTTCCCTAGTGTCTAGTGATGCCCCCACCCTCCAATCACCATCTCCATAGAAATATTTTCTTTCCCTGGTATCTAGTGACACCTCCACCCTACAATTGATGTGCTATCTGAAATAAAGAAAACAGTCCTTCAGTGTTCTTTTTTAAACCTATAAAATTGAAAATAGTCCCTTGCCGATCTGAACCCCCCACCCTGACCTCCCACTCAGCACCCATCACCTCATACACCCCTACACACCCTCACTCATCTAAACAGGTCCCAGGGTGAAGATCCACTCTCTGACCGAAGATACGTTTTGCTAATGGAAACACTGACTGCTATATGAGAATGTAAGGTAAGTGTGGTGCAATGAATTTCAATGAGGTTTTCATCTTTGATGGATAACTTTGTAATTTTTGCATATTTTTACACCAAATTTTCAACATTGCCTTTTTGAGGCCCACCTATGAACAGTGGTGGTGGAATTAGGAGAATCAGGCCCAAAAAGTGATTTTGCAATCACTTGGTGAAATCACCTTTCAGGCGTGATTCAAAAATGTTGAAACCCCTTGTTCATGAGGTGGGGTCATATAAAGGGTATGTTGAAAATGTAGTGTCAAAATATGTAAAAATGGCAAAGTTATGTGCATCCATTGAAATTTTGCCATATTGACTTGTAACTTTGATAATTTTAAATATTTTGACCCAAAATTTTCAATGTTGCCATTTTTTTACACCACCTTATAAATGTGACAGCTACCATTTTTCAAATCCTGCCAAAACTGTCTGTTTGCACCTGTGACATGGAATGATATTGAGGTGGTGTTGAATCATGCTTTGGTGAGGATAAGAACATTTTCAATATCGGGTACATAAGGTGGGGGTAATAAAAAGGCTATGCTGACAATTTGGTTGCTGTTGTCCTACAAATGGAAGCGCAGGGCCCAAAGGGCTCTATGCTTCCACACCAACCTAGATAAATGCATTTATGAAGGGATGGGAGTGACAGGCAAATAAGGATATGATTACAGTATCTCAACAAGCATTTGTCAATGCTGAATGTTTGCTTGCTGGTATTAGCATTAGAAATGCAGGAGTTAGACAGATGCAGAACAGGAGTGGCAGTGAAGTAGTGAACTTGACATGAACCGCACCTCCATGCTGTAGAGACGGACAGGATGTGGGGTAAGTTTTTGGGTCGTCACCCGTGACAGTCAAGCCATGTCACCTCACCCTATTCTGCAGACAGTGAGATGTGTTGACCTGTGCCTCAGGGTGTTTGGCTTTACAGTCAGCCCATTCCAAAAGGACATACGTTGAAAAGGGTGCAGCATAGGAGAATGGTGTGAAGTCTTGGGATGAAGAGTCCAAGGTACACCTTGATGCCTGTCTGTGGCGGGGGATGGGGGTGGGATGGCATGAGCAGTACGGTCGGCAATCCAAAGGCACAACTCAATCAGGAGTGTAGCCAGAAATTTCCATTTTGTACACAATCTCCAACAGTTACACCCCCCCAATAAAAAATTTACAAATCCTTTCCAAATGGCACCCCCTCCAAACAAGTCAGATTGTTGTCAGATGACTCCTCTATTCTCTGAAGAGGTTATACATGTATTGGACACTCCTCAGTGGCCTAAACTAACCCAAATACTGCAGATTAGAATGATAATATTAGCAGAGTGGCTTATGGTTTGTGACAGGCACTCAACAAAACTATACACAAATGTGTACAGTGAGTATGCCTGTCTACACCCCTGACCCCAATGTGTGTCTGTCTGTACAGAGTAGGACATTATGGTTAGGAACCCTAATGCCTCAGGCATCTGCTGGTATTCACAGTACACATTTTTAACATGGCCCTTTTGTGAGCCCACCTCATGAAAGCATTTGGGACCTCTTCTCATGAACAGTGACAGTGTGATTTTTGTCAATGTGTCTCGAAAAGTGACTTCCAACAGTGACAGTGCCATTCTGCACCACATGTACAAAAACACAGATCGGGCAGGATGTGAAGAATGACAGCTGAACCATCCATAAGGAGGTATGAAGAGATGGCAATGTTGAAAATGTGTTGTGAGAATATTAACAATGCTTGCAGTTCTGAGCATATGGGGAAACCATGCAATGCATGCGCGTAACAGTCATTTTATGGAGTTTCATCACCAGGTTTTCACCATAGGCATTTAATGACCTGTGCTGATGAACAGTCTCACTGTGATTTTGTTACTGTGT
Organism: Neoceratodus forsteri; assembly: GCA_016271365.2. Taxonomy (NCBI): domain Eukaryota; kingdom Metazoa; phylum Chordata; order Ceratodontiformes; family Ceratodontidae; genus Neoceratodus; species Neoceratodus forsteri. Next base: position 498,427,477 of record JADMNL010000022.1, read on the forward strand.
CCTGAACACTGATGTCCCACAGCAACCACGGTAGTCTACATTGGAACTGCAAAAACACATTTCGACCAGGATGTGAAAAATGACAGCTGTACTGTTCATAAGGAGGTGTGGAAAAATGGCAATGTTGAAAATCTGGAGTGAAAATATTACAAATGTGCAAAGTTACTGTATTAGCGTGCATGGAAACTGCACAGCACATGCTCGTAACAGTCACTTTATGGACTTTCCTCACCAAATTTTCAACATAGGCATTTTAGGACCTCTGCTAATGAACAGTGTCACTGTGTTTTTTGTAATGTGTCTCAAACAGTGATTTCCCACAGGCTAGCGACCGAGCTATTGTGTGCCGGAAGTGTGAAAACACATTTCAGCCAGGAGGTGCAAAATGACAGCCATACTGTTCATAAGGAGGTGTGGAAAAATGGCAATGTTGACAATATGGTGTGAAAATATTGCAAATGTGCAAAGTTACGAGCATGTGTGGAAACTGCGCAATGCATGCTCATAACACAGTCATTTTATGGACATTTGTCACCAGATTTTCAACATACCCATTTTAGGACCTCTGCTAATGAACAGTGTCAGTGAGATTTTCCTAATGTGTTCCAAACATGGATTTCCCACAACGACCGCGCTAGTCTGTGCTGCAAGTGCAAAAACACATTTTATTTATTTATTTAGTTTTTGTTAACTGGGTAAGTGCGCTAGTCAGCAAGTGACTGTTTTCAGGCACGACCCTGGAGGTACAATTACAATACACAAAGAGTACAGCCAGATTATTAAGACAACGAGTACAAAAAATGCAGAGAGAAATACATATGGCAATGTAACATACATTAGTAAACAAAAATATACTTTAGCACTTGATCATGGAACATACTCAAAAATGTGAATAGTAGAAGGCAGAAAATAAGACAGGATAGGCATCAGTAGAAAAGACACAAGGAAGGAAAACTGGCAAAAGGATGGGAGGGAGAGATTAAGTGGAAAGGAGGTGCCGTCAGATACGGCAACAGCGGGTGAGGTACCAACCTGCGGCCGGGCCTATGGAGCCGAAGACGGCAGGCTTAAGAGAGGGTGAGGGGAGCAGTAGATGGCAACAGCAGTAGGGAGGTAGAAATACAGTACGGTCTGGTGGAACTGATAGACGGCAGGGCGAGAGGAGGGATGCTGGTGAGAGGGGATAGAGGCGGAGGAGTTACGGCAATAGCGCAAAAGTGTCAAAGTCAAGCCGGCCAGTGGAACCAAAGATGGCAGGGCAGGGAAGGGGGTCGGTGGACGGTGGGAGTAGGCGGTAGTAGGTGGAGAGGTGACTAGCACAGCCAGGAGGGTGGGGACTAAGGAGGGGCATGGATGAGGTGAACAGGTAAAGGTGAGTTTGGTGGGAGTGACAAAAGGGGAAGAGGATATAACAGAAGAAGGGGGAAGAGAGCAGCAGGGGTTAAGTGAGGAGAGGCTGTGAAGTGAAGATAAGAATGTCATGGAGTAGAATAGCGACTTACAATTGTCAACAGCTAACATTAGGCTTATAAAGAAACAGGTTAAGGCAACATTAATTACAAGGCACAAAACAAAACATTAATTACAAGGCACAGTATAGAATACCCATTTGGACAGGCAAAAGTGCTAGCAATGAGGAAACAGTACAAATGCAGCGGATCAGGTAGGGTCAAAGCAAACACATTTGTCCATAGTAGTGAGGAAAGTCCTGAGTTTGCTCTAAAAGTCACATGAGTGGAGACATCTCTTAGATCCTGAGGTAGTAGGTTCCATAGGTGGGGGCAGCATGATGGAAGGAGCCCATGCCCTTTTAGTCCGACAAAGGGATGGATAGTAAGGTCTGATCAGCCGATCTAAGATTCCTTGTGGGAATGGCCGCCTGAGGAGATCAGACAGGATAGCAGGCTTGGACGCCCTTAGGATGGAATCAACTAAATTGTACAAGTAGTGTACTGCCTGGTAGAGGAAGGAGAGAGCCAACCAAGGTCTTAATATAAGAGACAATGATGCTGCAGCCAGGTGCTTTGGTTGCATACCTGCACACATTATTGAAGGTAGTATCCCATAGTTGCAGTGAAGATTTGGGCCATGAGCAGGATGGGACACCCATATGTAAGGTTGGCAATAGAATGCTCTGGATATCGCCAATTTAGCAGCAGGGTGAGCAGGTATTTGGTTCTATAGGCAGCCCCCCCAATTTGCAGTTAATTGACTTGCAGGTTTCCTGTATATATGCTTCAGGTCCAAGGTTTGATCCAGGTGGATGCCAAGGTAACGAAAGGAAGTGACAGTTTCTATAGGGTCCCCATCGATATCAGAGACAGAGATGGTCAGAGGACAGGATCTAAGCTTGTGATTGGAGCCAAACATCATAACTTTTGTTTTATTTGTATTTAAAACTAGGCGTTGAGAGTTCAACCAGTGTTGTACAGCGAAAATCTGCAGTGAGGGCAGCATTTAGATCCAGAACCTTATCAGAGTGATAATAAATTACCAGGTCATCCGCATAAAGAAGTGAGTGACCTGTGGTGACAGCTCAGGAGTTTATTGACAGAATAATGAGAATAGAAGAGGGCCAAGTATAGACCCCTGAGGGACCAATGTTGATAACAGCACTGTCTGACATGGATGAATTAAACTTAACAGCTTGTGTTCTGTTGGAGAGGTAGCTTTGAACCAGGTAGTGACTGGGGAGAGAAGCCCAAGGTACTGAGGGCGGATAGTAGCAGAGAATGGTCAACCAGATCGAAGCTTTGGTTAAGTCAATGAAGACTGCCCCTGTTAACTCTCCTCTATCCATATTGGTAACGATATCTGAAGTGAATTTTGCAAGTGCTGTCATGGTGCTGTGATGCCTTCTAAAACCATGTTGTGCTGAGCTTAGTAAATTGAATTTCTCAAGGTATTCAGTGATTTGCATGGATACTACTTTTTCCAGGATTTTATTCAGAACAGACAAAATAGCAATAGGCCGGTAATTTGATATGTCATTTTTACTGCCTTTCTTAAATACAGGAGTGGGCCGGGATGTGAAAATTGACAGCTGTACTGCTCAGAAGGAGGTGCAGACAAATGGCAATGTTGACAATCTGGAGTGAAAATATTGCAAATGTGCAAAGGCACGAGCGTGCGTAGAAACTGCACAACGCACGCTCGTAGTACAGTCATTTTGTGGACTTTTCTCACCACATTTTCAACATAGACATTTTAGGACCTCTGCTAATGAACAGTGTCACTGTGATTTTCATATTGTGTCCCAAACATTGATTTCACACATCTACTGTGCCATTGTGTGCTACATGCGCAGAAACACATTGTGGGCAAGATGTGCAAAATTAAAGCTGTACTGCTCATAAGGAGGTGTGGTAAAGTGGCATTGTTGAAAATCTGGAGTGCAAATATTAAAAAGTTGCACACTTATGAGTGAGCGTAGAACCTGGGCAATGCACGCTCATAAAACAGTCATTTCTAGGAATTATTTCACCAGATTTGCAACATAGGCTTTTTGACAGCCCACCTCATGAACACTGACACTGTCATTTTGTTACTCGGTCCTGAAACCTGATTTCATGCAGTGACTGCAAAATCACCCTTTGGGTCCGATTAACACCATGACAGTGACAGAATTCATAAGGAGGGGTCCCAAAAAACCCATGTTGAAAATTTGGTGCCATGATTCCAAACAAGGCTTGAGATATGCAGCAAAGTTGAAAAAATCCTATCTATCCCATTATACAGCTTACCGGCATTTCCTCAGTTCATGATCGGCTTTGAAGAGTGCAGACATGTTCCCGGTCCACCGAAGATCGTCGCGCCAGACTCCGGAGGTAAGTATGGGGTGAGGGGGGTGTGTGGAGGCAGGGTGCACAGTGGATGGGTGTGGGTTGTGGGAGGGGGAGTCTGGGAGACTGTGAGATACCGTTTTTTCTCTACAGGAAAAAAAACCAAAAGACAACGCGGGACATTTTTCTATTTCGCAGGGGCATTTGGCATGCTGAGATGGGCTCCCAGTATTCCAACGGACTGTTTTGTTTTTGGAGGGACCTGTAGCCAGTGGGGGATTGGGCACCCCCGTCGGCACACAAGAAAGGGGGGGCCATCATGCTGACAGGGATTGGGCACCCCCATCAGCACAACGAGAATGGGGGGGAATCATGCTGATGGAGATTGGGCACCCCCATCGGCACACAAGAAAATGGAGGGGTTGGGTTAGATCATGCCGACAGGGAGTGGGCTCTCCCATTGGCAGACAGATGACAGGGACTTTTGTGCACTGAAGCCGGCAGGGATTGGGGCCCCTGTCAGCAAACAAAGACTGTCTAGGGGGGCACTTGCTACTGAGGGGGATTGGGCACCCCCTCAGCATAGGGGCAGCACAATATTGTTTGTGAACGTGGTGGCAAGCCACCCGCCATGTTCACAAACAGTATTACGCTAGTTACTGTTCTGCCCTGCAGTGATGGGTCACTCCTTCATTGCAGCACAATGACTGATGCTGCAATGACAAGGTGGACCCTGATTGCTGAGGTGAAAACATTAGAAGTTGGTGCACTTTTGGAGACCAGTATCATCACCACACTGTGCCTCCATTGGTCCACCATTGCCAAGCCCCCTAATGCAGTGCCTCCCTTGGCAGTAACAGTGCCGCGCCTCCACAACCCGCTTCTCTCCTAAGCTGTCATGTCATGTTTCTTGCACATGCGCGCAAGCAAACATAAAAAGTATGAATGTATGAGGCCCTGTGCTCCCACAGGTAAATAAAGATGATTATACTATCTCAAAAGTAAGGAAATTCTTTACAAAAAACTGTGCTAATGCAACATTTAGGGTTCAGACTAAAGCAAATAAAATAGTAAAATATGGTTTTAGGGTTTCCAGACTGAAAACCCCACCACCACCCCTAAAACAAATCAAGGGCGCAGTCTTCCTTGGGGTTGTCAACCCTAAAGTTCACCCCATTAGGTGTGTATGTTTCTGGAGTATATAGAATTGGGTGAGCTTTAGGGTTGACAACCCCAAGGAAGACTGCACCCTTGATTTGTTTTAGGGGTGGTAATGGGGTTTTAGGGTTGGACACCCTAAGAGGACTTAGAATTATAAAGAATTCCATTTATGGACTAGATAATGTTGAATTCATGCGTCAATGGAAATAAATTTTAATTGAGGCAAGCTAAAAGTTAATTCTCTGAACTTGTACATAAGCCTCTAAATTCATAACATTCCAGTGTATTCTGCGTAGCTGATGCGTTACCTTTTCTAACTCTTAAAGGCATCATACAAAGACTGTGCTTCAGGTGGTAAAGATCTTTCTTCATTATTATCTCATAGAAAGGGACTAACTGACTTGCATTACCACATTTGGTCAAGGAGTACCACCAGCCCTATGCGAACTTGCAAAGAATGCACCACAGGTAGAAAGATCCAATCATCTGTATTTCTACTGTAGTCTCTAATTTAGTTGTCAGAACACTGCAGATAGTTTTTTTTTCTCAAGCCTATCCTAGCTCCTCATTTCATTGCTTTAAGCAGCTCTGGTGTTGTCATTTTCAGTGGTGCTATGCCTAACTACATTTCCAGTACAGATTGGCTTCCTGGTGCCGTGTAAAAAATGCCTCAATTTCTTTTAAGGCAACAAGTAGATTTACTGCTGTCTAAGATTTCATTCTGATAGTGTTGTGCTTAGGTTGGTCTCCTGTTGGAATTTGATACTAATTAATTCTGTCTACCTCTATCACTAATTTTTAGAAATCAGTGGTGTTGCAATGCAAGTTATTTCTTTTTCACTAGATGAAATGTAATGAATTTGCATACTATTTTGAGCACTGCACAGTGAGCCGAGTTCCCTAGCCAGCAGTAAAACAGTCAGCAGGATCTCCCTGTTTTACTTTTCCACAAACTGTGTAGAGAGCTGTGTCCAGTAGCCAGCATTTTATCCTAATCCACTGACCCCCTCTCTCTCATTTCTACCAGCCCCGTCTCTGTTCCAGCCCTTCCCTCGATAGTAACTGCATATTAATCCTCTGTGTTTTTCTGCTTCTCAACAGCTCATCATTGCAGTCGTGAGGGCCAGGTGGTACTTAGCCCTCCCCTCAAACTGCTAACCGACCTGAAGCAAGCAAGCCAGGAGCAGGTACGCAGATGCCGTGAGGTGTGAAATGGCCAGAAATTCAAATCCTGTGCTTTGGCCCCACCCCCCCACCACCCTTGGTCAACTGTCTATTTAATAGGGGTGGTCACATGCCACTGAAAGCCTATCAGTCTACTTTCCCATTTGCTAGTTATCAGCATCCACCACTAGAGGCCACATTAATCACTAGCTCGAGATACACAAAGTGGCTTGCAGGCCTAATAGCTATTCTAATCCTTGCTCCGCTAGCTTCACTACCTCCCTGCTCCTTCCCTGAGGCCCAGCCTTGCCAGCCAGGACCACACACCCTAGTCACCCCATCTCCACTCTCCCCAACCTCAACTGTCAAGTCATTTCAAGCTACTTTTCTTCCAAAATTGTTGGCTGGACCATCTGTCCTCCAGCCTTCCTTCCATGCTGGTTTAGCTGCCCTGAAATTTCATGTCCAAGTCTCCCCTGCAGCCCCTTATCAGACATCGTATTCTTTGTGCAAGATCTTATGTGCCTGGCATAAAAGTAAAATCATGATCAGGGCCCTGAGTTTTCCATGATTCCGTGGGTGCAGCAAACCATGGAAATATCCGCGGAATTTGCCATCACCCGTGGAATTCACGGCCGCCTGCGGAACAAACTGAGCTGTGCTTAGAAGTTGTTTCCTTTTCCTTCTGACGCTTATAGACCAGGAACTGCGTTTATCAAAAACGCCTGTCTTAGCTGCTTACCAGGGTTTACCCATTTTATAGGCCACTAAGATGTTTTTGGGGGGGTTTGCTGCATGAAAAGGATGTGTTCTTGGCTGAAAAGCTGAGTGCTAAAATGTCAAGCCGTTGGCTGCAATGTTTAGCCAATGGCTGATACTTTCAATGTGGTTTCCCAGCAACGCATAGCAGTATAGCTCTCTCTGTTGGTGAGCATACTGCACTAGATCTGTAGCATTCATCATAATCTTGGTGTTTCAGCCACAAGAGAAAGGTCAGAAACTGGGCGGCTGCTTGAACTGCAGTTCGGGGAAGCGCTAGCACTCCTCGAACATGCGCACATTTGACAGGGCTCCACTACTAATTCCACCTAAAGGACATATTTACCAGCAATGCGGTTTCTCATTCTTTTCTCTCGGGCTGCTGACCTATTCTCTGGCATCCTGCCAGCTGCCTGCTCCACTCCAAATGCTGCAGCGGAACTCAGAGAAAGAGACAGAAGTCTAGGAGCAAGCTTGTTCCTATTTGAATACATTTACACTGTATCTCTCTTCTCTTACATAATTCAGTCCCTCCTTCTCCTGTAAATCCCATTGGGTCCTTTCTGTTTTAATGGGCACAAGGAGCATGCTTCTGCTCCGAAGCAAACCAATCATTCCTGCTCTGAACAAGGAGTTTCTAATAAACCGCACCATGCAGTGTTATTGAAAACACAATGGAGCAACCTGCTCCAATGCAGAAAACACCCTGCATCACACAAAGCGACTGGGTCCAACTTTCACTTCTATCCTTCTCGGGCGGGCGGCTGAAATATACTAATGCCGCCTCACTCCGAAAAGAGGAAAAACCTAAAAAGTTCTTGTAGGAGGAAAAACACTCTAGGAGCAGTACTACTGCAATTATTTTAATACTTCAAGGACTCCACTGTCCCTCATCCTACAAGCACTTGCTCAGAGCGTATAATTATTTTGCTTCCAAAGTGGGGCAGTTTCTAGACTTCCCACTTTCTCTATCTAGACCCTATCAGAGCATTTTCTCTCAATCAGGGCACCAGAGAAACCTTTGGGGAGCACGGAGCAGCAGAAATTGAATAAAAAGAAGTGACTGCTGCTTTGTGCCGGGATCCCACTTTGGATCATTATTTCTGCCCTGATTCTACAACAGCCCGAACAGCTTTTCATTCCTTCGGCTTCTCCATGGCCGCACAATGCCGCTTTGGTCTGGAACTTGAAAGAGAGTTCAATGTCATCAAGGAAGGTTACAGCTGAGATAGAGACACCACTATGATTCATTTGCAACCCATACTGTAAAACAAAAGTCTTCACCCCACATTTGTACATAGAGAATATTAAATGGGAGTGGGGGACACACCTTTCAACTGGCACAAATTATGAGGTACATCACTCATTTTACCTCTTATTCCTGATTCGATGATGTTGAATTACAGCTAAAAAACATTCCATGTTGTTGCTGTGTAAGGCTTATCTGGTGTTCAATGCATGAGTTGTCATGACTCAAAAAGATACGAGAATGTGGTATGCAGTGAATCTGACATCTTTAATTTCACAATACAAATAAAACAAAGAAGACACGTAGTTATGAAAAGGATTTATTAGCAGCTGAATGCATTTCTTGAGTATGATTAAACTACAGGCACAGTTTCCCTCCTCTTATGCCATTCTCCATTTCTATATTAAAAGTGTATAGAAAGAAGTTAGTCTGATTTACCCATACTGCTTTCATCCCAAAGAAATCTATTGTATTCCTGAAATGTAGATGTTAAATCATGAAGACTGTTTTAAGGAAAGTGACCTTATCTATGTATATGTGTGTGTGTGTGTGTGTGTGTGTGTGTGTGTGTATATATGTGTATATATATATATATATATATATATATGTTTATTTATAAAATACACCACACATGTGAATATAAACATACACAAACAAGTCTGTCTGTCTGTCTATCACAAACATTTTACCTGGAATTCCACAGATCTCCAGACACTAAAACCCCAAACCACCACAACAGAAGCGAGCAGTTAAAACATAGTAAAGCCCATTCAGTAAAAAACCCCTGACTGTATTATAAAAAATTAAATATGGGCAACTGTAGCCAACTCGGCATATGTTTCCATCTTGCTTTTCATGAAGCATAAAATATGTTTTTTCAATCCAATAAGAACACTCAATTCAAATAAAACTTGAAAAGGATGAAAGTTAAGGGTAAATATCACAATATAAACACTTGACTCTACTAAGAAACTGTCAAATATGAAGAAACAAATAAAAAAGTCTAAAAATAAGGGAAGTAGTGTGACAGTTTTCTGTCGCAGAATTGTCGCAGATATAACCATCCACCGCCACAGAAGTTCTGCGGCAAATGAGAACCCTGCCGCAGAACTTTGCTCTGAAGTGCTGCAGAAAAATCGGGGCTGTGATCATAATAACACTGTTACTCATGTTATCTGGGAACATCGATTGTAACCCCAGCCCAACCCCTCACTGCCCAAATCTCGCACCCCCTTTCCTATTGCCACGCGGCCTTAAACTTGTGCACCTGAATATCTGCAGCATCATAAACAAACTAAGCCTCCTGCAACCAATTGTTCTATCCTTAAGACCAGACATATTGACTACTACTGAAACATGGCTGAAACCTCACAACCAGGATGCAGAATTCGCAGTCCCTGACTACTCTATCATTCATCAAGACCGCTCTGGCACCAAAAGAGGTGTGGCTTTACCATGTTTATCAACTCCTCATTACAGTTCACACCGGTCCTGCTGCCCAGACCCGCGCTCACCATTGACTCCTTATTAATTAAACTCTCCCTCACCCACACCTGCCCCATATTTATTGCAGGATCCTACTGTTCTCTTGACGCAACTACGCCCACCAGCTCAGAACACTTGTGTACCCTTTCAACACTGGCCTCCGGGGGCGAGTTACATATCCTCAGCGACTTTAACCCAAACTGTCTCTCAAGCAGTAGCTCCAAGCTGCGGAACCAGATGGCAGTATTAAACCTGTCTCAACTAATCACTTTGAGTCTGCATGCCTCAACCACAACTCAGCTAACCACTCTTTGCTGGACTGGTCCCTTACCTCGCATCCACATCATATAGTTACCTCACACTTGCTAACGGACTCCCTAAGTGATCACCACAGGATTTACTCAGAAAAATCCACCGTACTAAATCATCCCCCCCCCCCCGAATCATACTTACTAGATCTTTCAAATCCTTGAAACTTGCATCTCTCATATATGACTTGTATAACACAGATTGGTCTTACATCCCCAGGGCCATGAATGTCAACTGCCTGGGAGTTTCTCAAGGTCAGGTTCACCACTGTCTGGAACTCACATGCCCTCTCAAACGTGCCTGGGTACGAGGTGCCCACCTGCCATGGATTACTGCAGACATTAAGACCCTCTTCAAAGACAGGGATGTGGCTTGGAAGGCGTTCAAGGTCTCAGGCTCTCCTGTACATACGTAATGCCTGCACTAGGCAGATCCATAGAACAAAGGCTAAATACTTTAGTGACACCTTCCACACCAATTTTAAGCCATCCATCTAAATTTTGGAGGGTGGTTAAATCTCTCTTTGCCCCTCCCTCTCAGCCCCCCTGCCCTAAACGTAGGTGGCTCTGTGAATCCAGACCCCCTTGAAGTGGCCTCTCATGTCAGTTCCTTCTTCATAGGTTGTACTTCGTCACTTTTGGCCTCCCTCAGTCTGGATCCCCAAACCCCCTCTCCACCCAGCGCCCCCTCCACAGCTGGCTCCACTTCCACCTTCTATATGACTACCCCTGCTGAGGTCTACAAAGCTCTACTTGCCCTTAATCCAGCCAAGGGCAAATGACAGACCTGGACTCCAAGTTGTTATACTTGTCAGCCCTGGCCATCGTCATCCCCCGCCATCACTTTATAACCTCTCATTCTCTCTAGCCGCCATCCTGAATGAGTGGAAGCATGCCAAATCATCCCTCTCCCCAATGGCAGGGACTCCGCTGCCCTCAGTAATTACAGTCCAGTTTTCCTACTACCTATCTTGGCTAAAATCCAGGAACATCAAGTCCTCGCACAACTCTCCTGTTACCTAGACTCCTCTTCTTTTTTCACACCCTACCAGTCTGGCTTTAGGAAGTCCCACTCCACCAACTCCTCTCTCCTAAGACTCTTTGATTCCATCCTCACTGATATGGATAGAGGCCTTATTACCTCAGCCATTTTTGTCTACCTGGCTAAAGCCTTCAGCGCTGTCTCCCACTCTCCCCTCCTACATAAGCACTCTCTAGGAGGGCTCTCATGCATGGCCACCAGCTTGTTTCATTCCTACCTGATAGGCAGATCCCAATCCATCAGAATTGTCAATGCTAACTGCCTCCCTCCCTGTCACCTCTGGTGTTCTGCAAGGCTCAGTCCTTGGCCCGCTTCTGTTCTCCATCTTCCTCAATGACCTGCCTTCAGCCTGCCTGCACACATCCATTCACATGTATGCAGATGATACAGTTCTGTACACATCCAGCCCATCATCCGATGTAGTGACCAGACTCAAGCAGCATTTCAGTGCAGTTCAATGCTGGCTTCATTCACATCAGCTTTTTCTCAACATCAAGAACACCATCTCTATGACCTTCGGCACAAAGCAGAGACTTTCAAGACAACCCTCCACCCCCTCCTTCCACACCCTGGATGGGACTACTCTGGAGACTTGCACCTCCTTCAGATATCTAGGGGTCTGGCTTGACCAGCACTTAGACTTCTCTGCACATATCGATGCCATCCACAAAAAACTTTACCCTAAGCTAGGGTCATTGTACCATAATTGTGGATGTATCCCACTGCCGGCTTACCATGCAGTTGTGCAGAAGTTGATTCTACCCAATTTTGACTATGGTGATGTAGTCTACAGTGCCGCCTCTAAGTCCACCTTAGCCAGGTTGAACCCCCTTTTCCATTCCTTCTGTCGCTTTGCCCTTGACTGTCCTCCAAACACTCATTATTGTGTCCTATACCACAACCTAGACCTCCCCTCATTGCAGGACAGACGTCACTCCCACAGTGCCAGTCTCATGGCCAAATACTGGATGCAGTCCCTCCCACCTTATCTTGCCTCTATCCTCATGGCCCCTACCTTCAAGGGCTATGCACTAAGGAGAATTGACTCACGTCCACTGTCTACTCCTCTCATGGCAACCTCAGCAGGCTAGTCAGCTTTCGTGTATTGCATGCCTAAAATCTGGAATTCACTCTTCTCGGTTATCCAGCATGCCTCCCCCAGTCAGCACCTTAGCTCCCTTCTCAAAAAACACTTCTTCTCAATCTGCACATGCACCCTTATGAGCTCCTGACTAGGCAACCAGGCCCACCTGATATAGGGTTGAACCCATACTATGTACTGTTTCCCTTATTTCATCCTGTTATATGCCTAGTCACTGTAAGTTAACCTGTAGTTCAAGTTCAAGTTTATTACAAGAAAGACTCCGTTGAGCAAGCTCATTCACAAGGAGGTCCTGAGGCACATACGCACACAGTTCGCAATTACATAGACAGGAGATATAAAATGTAGAACAACAAAGAAAAAATATATAACACAAGAGGTACACACAATAGAAGTCCTTATGCCATATATGCAGTACATTCCAGCTTTATCCTTGCCCTAAATTATGCAACACATTTCAGCTTAATAAGTAGAGGGCCAGTTGGTACCTGGGAAGTTGACTTGGCGTTGGGGGCCTAGTAGCACCTACATATGTCTTTTAATTTAGAGATAGCTAGTGTTTTGTAGGAGTTAATTGATACAATGCTGCTTAGCTTCAGCATGGCTTGTAGTTGGTTCCAAATGTTTGGGAGGGCATATAAGACAGCTCTTTGGCCAGCTGTGGTACGTGTCCTGGGAACATCTAGTAGTATAAGGTCGGATTTCCTTAGGGAGTAGGCATTATGCGAGATGTGTATGAGAGACGTTAAATAGACAGGCAGTTTGTGGAGTAGTAATTTGAGAGTCCAAATGCCAGCATGCAGGAGGCGTCTGGTGGCAAGATAGGTCCACCCAGCTGCTGAATAAAGATCACAGTGGTGGGTTCTGTACGCAGAGTTAGTAATGAAGCGAAGAGCATGGTGATAGAGTACGTCCAGTTTAGATAGGCTCAAGGTTTGGGAGGAGATAAAGATAATGTCTCCGTAGTCAAGCAAGGGAAGGAATGTTGCTTGGACAAGTCTTTTGCGAGTCACGAGAGAAAAGAGGGTCCTATTTCTAAAGAAGAAACCCAAGCGTGCTTTAAGCCTCTTTGATAGATCCTTGATGTGGTCATTGAAGGAAAGCTTGTTGTCTATCCACATACCTAGATATTTAAATTTAGGTATGACTTCCAAGGGTTCACCTAGGGAGGTAACTATGAAGTTATTAGGTGGGGTAGATAGGGCACCAGACAAGGCAAGTCTCGAGAAAATCATTGTCTTGGTTTTTTTGGCATTTAAGAGAAGTCTGGCATTGATAAGGTTGCTTTCTCACTGGATAAAGTCAGCTTGGAGTGCTTTCCTGACTTCAGTTAAGGACAAGTCTGATGCATACAAAACCGTATCGTCCACAAAGAAATGTATGCTAGAGTTCTTTAAGTGGAAGTCAAAGTTGTTGATGTACAGGGAAAAAAGGATTGGTCCTAGGATGGAGCCTTGAGGGACTCCTCTGGCTATTGGAAGGGGGGCAGATAGTAGGCCACCATCTTTGACTTTTTGTATCCTTCCCGTGAGATAACTGTTAAACCACTGTAAGGTAAGTGAAGTGGCACCTATGTGGGCAAGACAGGTGATTAGGAGGTGATGGTCTACAGTGTTGAAGGCCTTACTGAGGTCTAGACTGCACCAGTAACCTTCTTGGTGGCCATAGCATGGATCCAGTCATTAGAGACTTTAGCCAAGGCTGAGATGGTACCGTGCTTCAACCTGAAGCCAGATTGGGCCGGGTTTAGGAGTGAGTGTGCTTGAAGGTGATTTTTTAGTTGGTTGTATATAAGTTTTTGCAGTGCTTTGGAGAGAACAGGCAAGGTAGAGATAGGACGGTAGTTGTTTAAGTCACAAGGATCTCCTGATTTGAAGAGAGGAAGAACATGGGCAGATTTCCAGCAGGATTGAACAGTGGCTGTGGTAATAGTGAGGTTGAAGATGTGAAGGTTGGGGGCTGTGAGCTGGGCATAGCCTAACCGCAAGAAAAATGATTCTAGGCCATCGTCCCCTGCACTTTTCTTGGTGTCAAGGCTAAGAATTATGTCTTCGACTTCTTTGTAGCTAAACAGGCACAACTGGAAGGGATGAGGTGGAGTAGCATGTGTAGAATATGGGCTAGTGTTGCTATTCACTCGGCTAGCGTATGGGGAGGAGTTGAATGCCAACCCAGCAGTGGTAAAGTGAAGGTTAAGTTCTTTGAGGATTAGCAGTTTATTTTCAACCATCCCGTCCTTGGCCAGAATCTTGGTGGGAAGGGAGGAAGCAGCAGGATGGCCTTCAATGGATCTCAGTGTCTTCCACATTTTTTGGAAGTTCCCTTTGGCCTGCTCCAGAGTGTAGATGTAGAAGTTTGCTTTATTAGCACGTACACTTTTAACGCAGGCATTTCTGGCAGTTCTAAATGCCTGCCAGTCTGCCGGGTTCTTTGTGTGCCTGGCCCTAGCCCATAGCTTGTCTCTATTGGTAAGTGCACATTTGAACTCTTGGGTGAACCACGGATGCGAGATTTTCTGCACACTCATTTTAATAAGAGGAGCATGCTTGTTAATTAGGGTGGTGAGGTTGTCATTTAGGACAGAGACAGCGGCATCAGCAGATTTGGCAAGATATAGGTCTTGCCTTCTGATCGTAGCTAGATCGGTTAGGAAGTTTACTGAGTTGAATTTACGGAATGAGTGTTTGATTCTGAATTTAGGGTGCTTCTGGGTTTTAGATTGGAATCTTGCACATACAACGATATTGTGGTCACTCATGTTGTTATGGAAAACTACAGAATGTGAGATTTTATGGGTATGCGAAGTTAAGATGACATCTAAGAGTGAGCTGTTGGCAGAGTTAGAAGCATTGATTCTTGTGGGTTCAGTTACTATCTGTGTAAGACCCAGTTCATCACAGATGGCTTTTAAGGAGTGGGATTTAGCAGTGAGCCAATCCATATTGAAGTCCCCTAAAATTATTATTTCTGTGTTAGCAGCTAAAGTTATGGATTTCAACATGTTAAGAATTTCTGTGCCTCCTGATGGGGGTCTATAGCCACCAATGATTGTGATGCACTCTGACGATGGAAGGTGAAATTTAAGTGAGACAATCTTGTATTCCTTGGGCTTAGTTTTACAGGAAATGCCGCTAACATCAAATTTTGATTTAGCGTATACAACCCCCCCCCCCGAATCCATATCAGCTTTATTCTTACAGTCATATGCATTGTTCAGCTGCCTGTAGGAATGCACTTTACCTTGTATGTGTTTATTGTATCATGTCTAATCATGTAACTTATGCCTGTTATCCCTCTCACCCTTCCCCCAGGGCACATCTGGAATCGAGCAGTAGTCTGCTCAGCATGCCTTCCTGGTAAAACCTTTGCATAAATAAATAAATAAATCTGTGATGGTAGCATTCATTGAGCATACCAGAGACAGGCATGTGTGCCTGTAGAGTCAACAAGGATAAATGTACAGAGGGGTCAAGGTCTGGCTCTGTTGTGAGCCAGACACAGGAATGCAAGAAACACACCACTCAGGCAGGAATGGGAGAGATGAATACACAGCACACTCAAGAGTATAAGAAGCACACAACTAGCACACAGTACACCATGCATCCTGAACACAGAGGCACACATGTGTGCATATATTGGACACAGGACCCACAAAGAGTCACTTTCTTACCTTCAGTAGGGGCAGTCCACAGGCATACACAACTCATTTAAATAAAGGTGAGCAACTCAGGGAACGGGCACTAAAGCCCTCTGAAAATTCCCCAAAACAGGCAATAAAGTGGATTGGTAAAACATTTATTTTTATTTATATTTTAAATACCGTTATCCACATGGTGTAAACACATTTTAAGGATTAAATTGTGAAAAGATTTTTTACAAAAGGTGCAACTTATACATCATACCGCATATTCACTTTTTACACAAATGACAAGCAATAAAATATGTGCTCTCCATTCCCTACCATAAACCAGCCACCAGCAGAAAATTACCCCAGTGCTTTGGCTCTCACCTTCCTCCGCTACCATCAGATGACAAATGTAATTTACTAAATGAATCAGGTTTCTTAATTCAATCATTAAAACAGCCTTTATATGTACATATTTTAACTATTTAAGATTTCACATCTTTCGCATCTTTCATTAATGACCATTTTTTTCCCAAAAAATCTTTTTCTTTTTTTGTCATAAGAATGTTAGCTGCTTGCTCATGGTGGTCTTGAGATCTTGTTGCTGTCACCCACGCTTCGTCTTGTTGCTAAATAATTTCACAAGATTGAACTTCTTTTTTATGGAATGGAGAATGAAAGCAAAATTATATGGAATACAATTAAAAACATATACATTCATTAAATATATACCTCTAAACTTCACATCTTTATATTTACAGTGCTCCCAAAGGTTCTAATGGTTCATCACTATAAATAAACTCAATTCTAGATGTAACACTGTACTATATTGTATTGGGGGTTACCAAAAGAGATTTGCTCTTTCTATCCCACTTTGAAGTATATATTCCAAGGGGAGGGGGGATTTTTAAACATAGTCTTGCCCAATTTCAGCATTACAGAAAAGGCTTGAGGTCCAGAATATCATTTAATCCTTTTGGTTTTAAACTGTCCAATCTCCGAATCCACCTTGCTTCTGCCTGTTCTAATTTTGTTTGTAACAGCAACCATTTCATTTTATCATTCCTCACACATTCTGGTCCAACAAATTGCAGTCCATTGGGGTTCCTTCCATGATATTCATTGAAGTGAACCCCCACAGGGCTATTCTGGTAGTTATTGATGATGTTTCTAACATGGTCTTGTATTCATTTTTTTAAGGGGCATGTAGTCATGCCCACATAAATCAGGCCACACGGACACACCAAAGCATAGACAACATGTGACGTGGTACAGGTGATACATTCATTTATGTAATGTTTCTCCAACCTTATTGGATGCGTGAACTGTGATCCCTCTTTAGCATACTGGCAAACATTACAATTTTTACATTTCCAAAACCCTTTTGGTGGAGGGGTAGCCAATTTCTGGCTACTTCAGTTTTGTTTTCAAACTTGCTGTGCACTCTATTATCTTTAATATTTCTTGATCTTTGAAAAGAAATCCATGGTCTGTCTCCAAAAATTTCTGTTGCTCTTTCATCCACAGTTAATAATGGCCTATATTCAAAAATTATAGATCCTATTTTACCTGCCACGTCACTGTGTTCTATGCTTAATGTAACTGGATCTTTTAAACATTGTTCACCTTTTTTATCTTTTACATTAAGCAAATCTCTCCTATCAAGATTCTTAACTTTATCCCTTGCTTCTAGCAAAAGTGTCCCATTATAACCTCTATCTATGAAACAATTCATCATCTCATCTGACTGTGTCATAAAATCTTCCATGGTACTACAGTTCCTTCTTAATCAAAGCATCTGACTATATGGAATATATTTTTTAAGCTTCTTAGGATGTTCACTTTGAAATGTAAATAGGAGTTGCATGAAGTTTGCTTAATGTAATTACATGAAGTCACATTCTGTCCATTAATTCCTACCAATGTTACATCAAGAAATGGAATAACATGTTTTTCTACTTTGTGGGTAAATTTCAGACCTAACTGGTTTTGATTTAGCCAGTTCATGAAATCCGGTATCCATTCAGGATCTCTCTCCCACATGCCGATGATGTCATCTATAAAACGATACCACAAGATGATGCCATCTGAGTATGGGAAAGCATCCAGAAAAAAACCCAAAGACCCAGTGTCAGGCTGGCATAAGATGGAGCCATACAGGTCCCCATTGTGTTCCAAGAATCTGAATATAAACCTCCTTATCAAATTAAAAAAAAAATGTTTCAAAATGAACTCAATTGCTGCCAATAAACATTTCTTTGAATTTGAATTTGAACACCTTTCCAAAAAATACTTGCAAGCCAATAATCCATCGTGGTGGCTAATTGATGAATAGAGCTGTTCTACATCTATATAGACCCACGAGTAGTTTGATTTCCACTTAAAATCCTGTCACTTTAATAAAAGGTTGGTTGTGTCTCTGAGGTGGAATCTCAACTTCTGTACTTACTTGTTTAGAAAGAAACCAATGACCGCAACAATGGTGTGCATGTGCAGTACAACTGTATGGGGAAGTATACTGTGGAGGAATAGCAGCATGTGTGAATATGGCATGTACCATGCACAAAATCTACAGGGCAAAGACCAACACTGTAGGGAAAGGTGGCCAACAGCAGTGGGTCCCGAAATGTGGGCATGGTGAGAACACAGGGCCACACAGAACACAAGCACAGCATGAGTAACATGAAGCACCAGTAGTACCAGGTCCGGAAGTATGTGTGTGCAAGTTGGGGGGGGGCTAGCAGGTGACCTGTACAAGTGTTGTACAAGTGTCATGCAGTACATACAGATGTATACCATACTGCAGTGCAAATCAAAACAGTGTGAGGAAGAGTGCTGTGGTACCCGAACACAGATGGCACTGTGCACAGGGATGACACCAGCTGGTTGCTGGCATCTGCCCATGTGTATTGTAGGTCACATATGGTATGACACAGAAGTGTACCATTAATATAGTGGTTTAATATAGTGGCCAGGATATAGCACCAACAGTCGGGAACACACAGCTATGCTAGTCCTGTCAGCACTTCAACCAAGCAAACAACTGGCAACAGCATGGAACACAACAGTGTTAAGGTGCTGGCCACACCAGCACAATGATAGGGGAGCAGCCAGGAATACTGCACATGACAGGTAGTGGAAGGCACAGCAAGGGGCATATCTCAGCTAGCACATGACCACCTGCAAAACTACTTACATGCAGACCCAGACACATGTTGGGTCAATATAAACAATATGTTGCATGGTATGGAAATGCACCACTCTATATGACACCAGGGCTGCCAAGTGAAACACACCACAGCCCTGGGAACTTCACAATGCAAGATACTCACAGTGTCCAAAACCAGATGGTGTCCACTCAAAGGCCACTTGCTGGTCCTGGTCCCAGTGGCAGTGGTGATCCTGGCTTGGCCCCCTCTGCCCCTCCTCTAGATAATGGCTTCCATGATGGGATGAGCTGGTGACATCCACCCCTCTCCTGATCCTGGTGGCTGTGGAATGAAACACAGAGGACATCTGAACACTAGCAGACCATAGAAGCCATGACACTTTACATGACCCAGGCAGATGTGTCATGTGGTGCCCTACACAATGCATAGCACTGCAGATGTGTACATTGACAGTAACACACCAAGGTTCAGTGACACATGACTGCAAGCATGCAACATGATACTGGAAAACTACAGCTGCACACAGACCACTGTGGTGACATGGCCATAATGAGCACTGAGTGGTATAGTGTGTTCCATTGGTACCACACTGTCATATACTAGTACAGTTGGTGGGCTGAAAGATAGTTAGATTGCCAGGCCATCGACAGACCAACACCAAGCAGTACTGAAGCTATGCCAATATATGCACGTGCATCCCATAACCCAGTGAACAGTATCACAGTGGCACCAATCACAACCGCATGCTGTACCATTGCATCCCGGTGACAGAGGTAACCAGTCAGTGCCACCAAGGCAACACAGTAGAAGCCTGGTAATGCAGATGACATAGATGTTAGGCTGGGCAGCATACAGCTATATGTGCATCAGGAGTGGTACATACAGAACAGTACATGTGAGTACACATATGAGGCATGGGATGCTACAAACCACTGAGAGAGTTGCATGGCCTGTGTATACAAGTATCATAACATGAGTGTGTACTGGTTCAGTATGCACACATGGCCATGGCATGTACAGCATGCACTGTATAGCATCTGTGATCAATGTATGACACACTGTCACCATGACCAGCATTGTGCACCTCTGTGGCAGGTGCAGCCTGTACACTGCCAGCCATGAAACATATGTACCACATGGCTATGTGTGTAGCAGCAATGCTAACCAGTACCCTACCCCAGGTATGGAGGTGTACAGAGGGTGCAGTTCACAGTGGCTGGTGGGATCAGACCCACAGGAGCACAGGTCCACAACCACTGGAATATATGTCTATGTACCCCTGTCACGTGTCACTTAGGGATAGCCTAGGAGCATTCCAACACCTAAAAGATAAGGTCACACACCCACAAAGCTATAGATGAATGTACCCCAAACTGAACAAATCCAAAGCAACACATGACATTAATGGTTGTTGCACAGGCAGACTGGCTGGGTCACAGCCCAAGGTGCTACCTTGGGAGGACAGGCCATGTCCGCCTGAGATGCCTGAGACACCTGGCGCCTGCCTAGATGAAACATAATTTCAGCCATGCCATTATCCCAGCATAACAGCCCAGCTGAAAGTAGCTCAACAAAAATATGTTTTAAAAAATACATCCAGTTTACAAAAAAGGACCCACTTCATAATCACAAAAAGTCACTCTAATGTATGCATTATATTGTGCTAACAGACTTTCTCAGGTGGTGAAAGCACTCAGGTTCATCTCATGCTTCAAAGTTCAAACCACCCGAGATGGGCCGTTAACCCACCATAATACACACCCTGTCATGCCTTATTGCTTAAATAACAGCCCGCATAGGGTGGTTTGAAGTACAAGGTGAAGCACCAACCCAGAAGAGCTGTTACACCACCATAACATGCCCACTGAAGTGCCTGATTGGTATTATTAAAAGTATCCTTTTTAGTAACTGATGTATTGTTTCTAAATGTGTTTTTGTTGTGCTTTCAGCCAGGTTGTTGTGCTGCGATAGCAGCTCGGGCCAGGCTGAAAGTACCTCTTGTCCAATCAGCAGTCAGCATTCTTTCTACCTATCTCTGATTAACATATATCCAGAGCCTAAACATATGTTGGCCAAGGGTTAACACTACTTAAACATTTTATTATAATGCAATAAGGTATAACCAGGTGTTATGTTAATGGTCATTCAATAACCCTCTAGGGGCTTGTACCACTCTGCTACATCTCATGCCTAAGTACACCCCAGAGGGTGATTAACAGACCATTAGCATAACCCTTGGTCATGCCTTATTGCTTAAATAGTGCAGGCTGACAGGGATCATATTCATAGGCTCGTGGTTCACTGCACTAATCAGACAATGCAACACATACTGCTGTGCATATGTATATGAGGGATTCCCAGGAACAGAGGCACAGCTGTACATTCAGCAGTTTCAGCTGTGCTAAACAGTCTGTGTGGCAGTGCTGTTTAAGGCTGCTGAAGTCTGAAACCATGTCCTTATCCCCATGCATGGTACCCCCTTCCCCAAATGCTGACAATACTAGTCCTGGAGTAGTCCAGTGGTGCCCCTGTCCCACCCCCCATGGCATAGAATCTCCCCCTAACCCATCTGTTCAGGACCCGCTTCCTACTCCCCACTCCCCACCATAATCAATCTCCTAAGCCAACCAACCTACGGCAATAGTCGCATGGCCTTCTGTTTACCACCCTGGTCTGTCACCGTCTGAGTGTCAGTAAGAGAAATAATAGAGGTTCCTTCCAAGCTGGCATCAGACATTACATCAGATGTCACTATACCAACCACTTACTAAACCAAACTTTCAAATGAACTCAGTATCATACAGAACACACCACCCAGTTTTTAAAGTGTGAAAATAAACCAAACTATGACATGCATACTAAAATTAAATCTATTACTACATTCAGTAGATAGTCAGCAAACTGGCAATCAGCAGCATAGTCCCATCACTGATAGGTTTCATTTTCTTGTAACAAGTGTCGCACTCAGTTTCTGATTTCTGTGATCAAGGTGGAAAAGGTATGAGGGAGATGAATGCGTGGTTAACCAAAGGGTTAATCCTGAAAGCGAGCAGGCAGAAGCCAAACCATGTTTTGTGTGCCAGAAATACATTATTGATAAAAACTGCAGGATACAATGTTTACCAACTAGCAAATACTGCCACTTTAAAGGGACAATGTCAACCTTTTTTGCATCATATTATTCTTAGATAAAAATCCACATTTTATGATTGCTTACCTTCTCAAAAAATCATTGATGTTGCTGGTTCTTTCATCCGCTTCCTTGCTTATAAGAACTGAAATGCATGGCAATGTATAGCTTATACCCAGTCTTGTTTTGCTTCAAATCATCGAACTACTCTTATTGAAAACTTCCTGAACATTAGAAATGCCCTCAAACAGTGCAGCCACTCGTGATACAATAGTCTCCACTACTCCCATTGCATAATGAGTGGCTAGATTGTGTTGGGGGTGTTCCTGAGTCCAGAAAAAATGCAGTGGTAGTTGGACAAGAAATAAAAAAACATGTTTTGGTGTGGTAACACCAGTATGGTAAGCACTTCATTTTTCACTTGTTAAAAGAAAAAAAAGGATCTGAATTAAACTGCCAGCTACATAAACAGTCACTATAGAACGTGAGCAATCATAAATGTTTTTTTAAACTAGGGACACTTTAAGGTCTAAGGGGGTTGACAGTGTCCCTTTAAAATGTTGCCGTATATTACCAAACACTTCAACAGCGAAAGATGGCATTTTAACATGTAGGGTTCTTCGCAGTAGCCAGTGTCACTGCATTAAAAAATCATGATGTTCCCAATAAAAAGACCCCCCCCCCGACCTTTCCGGTCTGACACTGGCATTGCTGCTTATACCTCTCAACCTTTTCTCACTAAGGGACACAGGCATTCAAAATGAAGGACGATGTGGGACACAGAAGCTAAAAAAAAAAAAAATAGCAACACACATAGTCAGCAGCACAGACCATACTGCTGACAAGCCAGCATGCAATTAGCATCCCAGGCACCTCTGGCCAGTCCACCCCTGGGTTGTTGTACTCACCCTCCTGGGCACACTTGCCACAGGGGCACTCAACTGCTCCAACCACTGCTGCTCCCTCTGGCACAGATCATCCCATCTGTGCTGGCACTGGGCTCTGATTTGGATGGTTCCAGTGCACCTGGACATGGAGTCCTAAATTTGGAACATGGAAGAAAGTGGCGCAGCCTTTTTCCCATCCTTGAAGAGCTGCTCCTCCCTGGCAGTCATCGGGTTCATCAGGTGGGTGAGCTCATCTGGGCTGAACTAGGTTTCCCTCTGCCTGTTCCTGCATGATCTGGAATGCCTGTCTGCCATATATTGTCCTGAAAAAGTATCCCCGAGGGTCAAAGTGCAGTGTCTCTGAGGTGTCAGGGCTGTCCTATGTATTGCACAGTGGAAACACAGTTCAATTGATGTTTGTGGCAAGCAAACATCATTTTGCACAGCAAAACATCCATTTCTGGTTGGTGGGTGTGTCTGTACATGGACAGGAAATGTGTTGCCCAGCTTCCATATGTGTATGTGTGACACTACTGTATGTAGCGCATTTACACAGTACTGTATCCATGCACTTCACACGTCATTGCATTGCGTCCCACACAGTGCTAGGATGTAATGGTTACACAGCTCAGTTGCATGTGGTAATAAGGTAATAGTGCAGTGCAGTGGTGTAAGTTCACAGTGCTAAATCGCAATATGGGAAGAAGGTACTCTCGTACCTGTTGGGACGAGACACGGATTATGCAAATGATCTCATTTCACAGCCTCAGCACTAACAGCTGCTTTACATGTTATTACTGGAAAGCATTGTTAAATTGTATAGTCATACAACCTTGGGCACATACATGGGAGCAGCCAGCAGCACACATCCCCACAGACTGAACACAGGAACTGCTGGCGGATAGAGGTGAGCCTGTATTCTTTCTCAACAAGGCCTAGCCCCAGCAGACTGTTGATACAGTATGTAGCATAGTAATACAATGCTCGTGATTGTCAGTCTGTACCTTTCCAAGAAGCCTCTAAGGTGACACACTGGGGAAATTAATCTATTTCGAGTGATTGTAGCACTTTCAGCATCTATATAAGAAAATAGCAGAAGGGGGAGGTACTTATCCCAGTCTTTTTCCTCCTCATTCACAGATTTCTTTAACATACTTTTCACCGTCTGGTTAAAACATTCCAGTAGGTCATTAGTTTGTGGGTGATAGGGTGTAGTTCTTATAGCTGCTACCCACAACAAATGGTATAACTCTTTAAGCAAGGCGGCCTGGAAGTTACTGCCCTGGTTGGTTAGCACCTCTTTAGGTATTCCCAGTCTACTGAATACCTTGACTAACTCCTCTGCTATTTTGGGAGTAGTGTCAGTGCGTAGGGGTATGGCCTCTGGATATCTGGTTGCATAGTCATATATGACCAGTATGTACTTATAGCCTCTTGCACTCTTCTATCCACTGCCATTCTCTCGAAGGGGGTGCTAACAATAGGTAAGGGTGCACCATGTCTTTCTTAGTTACTTGGGCCACCTTCTGACACGCTAGACAAGCTCTACAATATTCAGCAACATCGTCATGTATGTTGGGCCAGTAAAAACGTTGTAACAATCGGGACAGCATTCTGTCTCTCCCTGCATGCCCTGCCCAAGGGAGATTATGTCCCAAATACATTAACTGGGCCCTAAACTTGCCAGGGACTACCAGTTCTTTCACTTGCTCACCCATTCATGCATATGTATATAACCTATACAAAATGTTCTTTTCACATTTATACAAGGGGTCCCTTGTGGCTTTTTCTAGTCTACCTGTTGGAATAAATCAGCCACTGACACATCATTATGCTATTCCTGAGCAATATCACATTGTAGAAACAGTTTGACAATAGCTTCATTTGGTAGTCCATTTTGTTTTTTCCTCCATAACTTCTGCACTTTCTTCTTTTCCCCTTTGATTTCCTGTGGGCACTTGGTATATCAAATACATCTCCCGCAAAAGGAAATGTATCTCCAAGGATTTTTACCTTGGTCTGTGACCTGGTGGTAATGGTTGTCACATTTTTAGGAGTCAACAATGCTGAAAAATGGGGAAAGTCTTGCCCAATAACCACAGGGACTGGCAACTTTGGTACTATTCCAACCACCATTGTTGTTCCCTGTCCATCAATGTTTAAAGTCACCTTGGTGGTGGGATACCGATGAGTGTCCCCATGCACACAGATGACACTAGTATACACATCAGAAATTGGGGCCCTTTCTAGTATGTCTGGATGTACTAATGTCTGTCGACTGCCAGTGTCAATTAAACCCATCATTTTCTTCTCTCTGATGGTGACTGTTGTTGAAAAATTATCCCAATTAAGAAGGGCCAGATGGGGAGCCTTTCTCTTTTTCTTGTAACAGAACTGTATTATATGGCTTTTACCATTACAGTATCTGCAGACAATGTCTGGCTTATATGGCCTACCCCCTCTGCCTTCTTGTCTACCTGCAGTTCTCCCAGGGGGATGTGATGGGGTAAAAGAAGTTGGTCTTACCAGATACTGGGTGGGGGTGAGTCCATTATTTGGTATCCCTTCCTTGTTGGTTGCCTGGCTGCCAGGAAATGCTCCCCCAGGGTGATTGCAACTTCCGCCATTTCCAGATGGTGTTTCCTCACTCAAATCTGGACCTCTGCAGGTAGAATCTGAAGAAACTGTTCCATGACTACAGCCTCAATCATTTCCAACAATGTCTTCCCCTCTGGTTGCAGCCATTTGTTGCAAAGTTCATTCAGACGTGTATACGTCTCTCAGGGAGTATAGTTTCCCTGATGTTTTAGTGTTTAGAAGCACTGCCTGTATGTTTTGATGTTGATGTCAAAACACTTGAGTATTTCCCTTTTGACCAGTTCATACTTTTCAGAACGCCGTTGGTCCATATGGCTGTAGGCCAGTTGGACTCGACCTGTAAGATATGGAGCCAATCTGACCACCCACTGTTCTGGAGGCCACCCACATACCTTAGCTACCCTTTTGAAAGAAGTCAGGTAGGCCTCTATGTCATCAGTGGGTGACATTTTGGTCAATTTAATGTCCTTAGGGCTGGCATTCACACCCTCATTGATTCTATTAGCCCCAAGAATCTGTAGGGCCCTCATCGTGTCTGCCCATCTCTGGTCTTGTCATCGTTGATCCTTCTCCCGTAGTTGCTCCATCTTGATCTGCTTCCTGGCAAGCCACTTCAGGAGTTCACTCAATTTTTCCGGGGGTTCCTTGACTAGTACTTCCTCTAGTTCCTCTTCTTCTCCAATGTTCTCTTCTTCATTGTCCGTCGTCGTTGATTGCCATTCAGGCTTGGCCCTTGGCTTCCTCTCAAATTCCAGGCTGGGGAAGAGCTGTTCACCTGTCTGCTTGGCCTGCGCTCTGTTCAGAACGGGTCGTACAGGGGTTGTCATTATGAAAAGAATGTACCATTGTGCCACGGGTTACAGCGGTATCAGGACTGGCACCTATTGGAATCCACCCTGCAGCTAGGACTTCCAGTATCCCACCTGTTACACCAAATATCACAGGTATGTGGGCATAAAGATAGCACTGGACACAGTAATAGGGTACAACACACCCACAGTGTGTTTTATTTGGCACTGGGTCCAAACAGCACCTACAAGAATAGGACTGTGTGTAAAATAGCACCAAATATTTTATTATGGGGTGCACCCCTCAAGATCTCCATCTTTAGGATTCTCACCACAAGGGGAGTGGATCCCAGGGAAAGTTACGCCTCATGTAAAAAAAAATTACTAAGTCCCAATGTATGCGAAAAGGTTGGAAACCGGGATTAGAACCCTGGTCTCTACTGCTGCTGGCTGAGCTGCTCAGTGCCACAGCCCTCCACACTACAGGAGCAACTCAGTTAGCATCCTGGATTCTGGTGTCCTTGAGTTTCCTTGGCACCATAGATGGTGACCAGGGGAGCGCTTACAGCAAGCACTGTAAATCCTACCTCACTGTCCCTGTGGGCACTTACCAGATTAGCGCCGTATAGTGCAGCACTATTCTGGTAGCACTCACTTGACAGGGTACCATTTTATTTTATACAAAAATGAAACAAAATAAATATAAATAGAACAGTTCAAACTAGGGTTGCCACCTGTCAAGTTTTTTACCTGGTGATCAGGTTTTCAGGGTCACTATCAGGTAATCCGGTTTTGCCCTGTGCTGGTCAGGTTTTTCAGCCATTTTGAGTGCTCACATACTTTTGAAACAGATTTTGTTGTATCATGCATTGTTTCAGCTGCATGTCCAGGTTGCAAACAAGTTCTGTTGTCAGTATAGCCTTTGTTTGAACAAGCAGTCAAACTGGGAGTGTAAAATATGGCAATTAACACCATTAGCATTATTTAACCTAATCACTTCCACTGCATCTTTAAGTGGCGCAGCAGCAAAGCTGCCCCACCTTTGTAACAGGAACAGAGCAGTTGTCTTCCATTTTCATTTGCTGCTAAACATTTTCATGTCTGTTTTCTTTTATTTCTGTATGTTTATCTGGTAAACCAATGTCAATAAATAAATAAATGCATAAGTAAATAAATAACTAGGAAGAATCTAGTAAAGTAACTTTAACAGGTACAGTACAGTATCTTAAAATTTTTGTTGACCTGTTGCTTTAAGCCTTGTCTTTTATTGATATAACAAATGGCTTTCTAGGAGGAACAATGCATGATGAGTCATGAAAAGGGGTGGGGCTAGAGGCGGAGCTTATGATCCGGTTTTTGCTTCATTCAAAGGTGGCAACCCTAGTTCAAACAGAACAAGAAAATAAACAATAGCTCAAGGCTATTTCACTTTACAACAGGTATCTCAAAACAAGTCATCAACTTTCCTGTTGTTAGAGATAAATTCCTATTCAGACACAGGTCCTTTTGCTTACCTTACTCCAGGTAAGTGAGACTGGCTATGTAGCTAATCTGATTCTTGGTGTTTGAGGAGGGCTTATATAGCCCTCCCACTTATAAGAAATTCCCTCCTATAACATCCAAATAGTTCTAGAATGGTCCCTAAATAGGGAAACTCCTCCTCTAGTACATAATGAGGTTTTACTTATGGGAAGTCACTTATTTTCTATATATGCAAACAATGCAAACATTTATTGTATTTATACATCTGCTGTATTGTTATAGTATATAGACACTAGCCCTTTAATTTATATCTTAGTGCTCTCTACATAATTGGGCTCCTTTAGAGACCTGCAGTTTCTCTTTATTCTTTAATTTGTTTAATTTCTTTATTGTGTTTAGTTTATCTTGCAGCCCCCTCCTTATTCTGAGGGCTACTTCAACTGTATAGCAGTTCCTGTCCCTTTAAATCATTTGTTTTCCATGTTGTAGCAGAGCGGCAGACTGGTAGACAATCATTGTCTAGCTGCTCTGCTTTGGGACTCTGTATGGATTTGGTAAGCCTGTCTCTCTAACAGCCTAGACTAGCTGTACACATTCTACAGACTCCTTCACAACTAGTTGGCACCATTCTACAGCATATTTTATACAAAGCCAGCAGCCGGGAGTCCTAATAATACAGGGGCATCAGTAATTATTTACATAAATACCGAATGGCAGCAAAAGTAAAGGAAAAGTTTGCTGCTCGGTTCAAGCAGTTCCTGCCTCAATGCAGGGTTTCTTTGCCATAACATTCTACTTAACAACTGAGCGGCAGCAAAATAATTCAAACAACATAAGCATAATGCCGCTTCATTTGTATCCATAATCCACCTAGCAGAGTGGACGTTATTTTGCATTTAACTGCCTTTGTAAATATTTCTAAACATTCCTGCACCATATACATAAAAATGGCATAAGCATTAACGTAATTAAGCACTGCAGCACGTTAAACTCATAATATGGCACAAAACACAATTTATGCACTTTACTTCTTAAAATGCACTTAACATTACTGCACTTTATTCAACTAGCACCTTATATACTTAAAGGCACGTTATAATGTTTGGCATTAAATGCCATAAGTTCACTTTATTTCATTCCTGCCTGCTGGCCTTAGACTGGTGCATTATTTTGCGGAGTTCTTGGTGAGGGATGGAAATATAGAAACTCAAAATAAAGTAGGAAAAAAGTTTTAGTGAGAGATAGAAAAGACTGACGTAGGTGGCCAGCCCAGACCAGGGGTGGAAAAAGGTAAAGTATAGTATAGGAAGAGACTGTGGTGCAACACATTTCAGTAGGGAAAAGAAGAAGATAGAAAAGGCATTCCTCCACCGGGGATGTCGGACTGCAGAACAAAGTTCTGCCACACCAGGCCTGTTGTGCAATGGCCATGGCCAAGCATGGCATGGTGATGCCACCAGGTACACCACAGGGGGCAGGTGACATGGTCTTAGGACAACAAGCAGTGCTGGAATGCATACTCCACAAACACCAGGGCATTGGACACAGACCCCACAGACCCCAGGCTGTGGGAAGCTTTTTTCCCCCCGGCCCCAATTCCATGGGGGATGGTCTATGGAACCCTCCAGCACAGCAGTACCCATTGACAGGATGGCTGTCTTTACCGCACCCAATGCCAGAACATGAGACATGACATGCCCATGTTTGTGGTGGGTGGACACTGGGCAGGGGACAGCAGGATGTGCCATAGCGCAGCAGCCACTAGGCTGTACTCCTTAGTTTTATTATGTAAGACCTCTTTATGTTGTGTATTTGACCCTACATTCCTGCATCCAGGTAGGCCAGTTGTCTTTTATACTTCAGTTTGTTAACACTGTTATTATTTGATTTCTGTAACCATTTTGTTTTCTGTTACTACATGCATTTCATTTGCACTATCCAATACATTTCTATTTCATCATTATTGTCTCATGCATATTTTGTACTCACTGTCACATTCCAAAGTGCTCTACAATAAACATTATCCCATAGTATTGTGACATTCTGGCTGTCCTTGGGTCCTACCTATAATTTAAGGGCCTTGGATGGTACGGAGTTATCTAAAGTAACTTATTATAAATACCTTGGGATTATGCTTGATCAGAACCTGAAATTTGACATTCATATTCATATGTTGCCTGCAAAACAGAAAATGTTATCTGTTTTCTACAGAAATAAGTTGTGTTTTAATCTTGGTAATCGTAAGCAGCTTGTTCATTCTTTATTCCTGTCTTCGATTGATTATGGAGACTGTATATATATGAGAACCGCTGAAACTATTCTAAAATTACTGGATCCATTTTTTCATAGTGCACTAATGTTTGCTATTCGAAGAAAGATTAATTGGTGGATTTTTACTTATAAATTTGTCATGCAGAAACTCCCTTCTTATTTAAGTGACCTAATCCCTATTAAGTCTCAGACTAAGTTTAGCTTACACTCTGCTGCCTTACCACAGTTCCCTTTAGTTAGATTTAGAAACAAGTTAGGCAGTTATAGATTGGCTGTTGCTATTTCCTCTTTATGGGTAGCTATACAAAATAAGCTTAAATTGAGCTCACTTATATCAATATCTCATTTTAAATGTGTTTTGTCTGAATGTATGACACATGACTGTATTTATTACTGACTGATTATTGTTACTGTATTGTATTATTTGTGGTACTCTTTCATATTCAAATTATTTATGCTATGCATCAACTATTATTGTACTGATTTTGTCAACATCTGTTTCTTTTTTACTGGATGCAATTGTAAATAAGAGCTCACTCTTACTTTGCTCTCCAGTAAATTTGATTTGATTTGATTGATGATCTATCAAGTTGCTCCTATGCCCCCTGGTCCTGTGGCTCTGCATCTGCCACAGTGGTGCACTCCGGGGCTTGCAGGCATATTCTACTTTAAAATGCCATGCCGTGTAGGATACAACAGGCAAAGAAGAGTCTTGGACTATATCATAGGGCACCACCAGCTCAGTCAAGGCATCAGAACCACACTTTGAGCATGCCAAAGACACTCAATAACATTGCGGATTACTGTGGGGGCCACATTGTGCCAGTCATCTGCAACAGATTTGGGATGTAGGACAGGTGTCAAGATCCAGGGACTCGGAGTGTGAACAATCCCCTGTGTATAGAACATCCATTGGATAGTGTCATCTGTGTCAGTTACAGTCTGCATTATGGTGTATGGCATACAGATACCAATGAAGTACCCACTCAGTGTGATTCCTTGCTCAAATTTCTGAAACAGGGTGGACTTGTGCCAGACGAAGGCGTCAAGGGCACCTCCAGGTAACCATGCCAGAACATTGATAATGTGCCTTGTAGCATTGCACACCACCTGGATATTGATGGAGTTGTACCCCTTGCACTTGACATAGGTCTCTGCCCCTTCTCCAGGTGGTGCACAGAAGGCCACATGGGTACAATCAATGGCAGCTAGCACTGATGGTAGGTGTGACCCAATAGACCTGCTGCATGGTGGTTGCTTACTCTGCTTGTGTGCTGGGAAATGTTATGAACTCTCCAGCATGGGGCAGCAGTGCAGTCATGAATTGATTGAGGCTACTAATTGGCCCAGCAGGGGTTCTTGTACTAACAGAGGCTGGATAACCTCAATATGTACCTGCTCGAGGAAAGAAGGAAATGCATTGACATGATAGAGACCTTCAAGTACCTCAAAGGTATAAGCAGGTTCAACCCTAGTAAACTTTTTAGGATCAGCAGAAACAGGAACAGAAGGGGACACAGCTACAAACTCATGGGAACTAGGTTCTGAAAAGAAGCCAGGGGTCTCTTCCTCATGAAGAGAGTGGTAGAAAGGTGGAATGGGCTACTTGAGGAAGTAGTGAACCAGAAAATTGGTATGGGATTTATAAAGGGGTGGGACAAGGTCAATAGGAAGGTAAAAGTGGCAGGAGAAGGGGCAGAACCCCCTGTAACAAAAGATGCATGAGCACTGCATCAGGCAGACACATTAGACCCTAAGACCTTCTTCTGATGGCATATATTCATATGTTCATATGACTCCACAGGCAGGTATAGCAGACTAGGAGATCCCAGTGGCATCACTGAAAGGTAATTGTAAACTCCCTGTGGCCAGGCAGCAGAGCACTGCCATGATCTTGAGCTCCACAGACATGGCGTGGCTGTGCTGGGTGTCACTCTGTATGTCATCGTGGAGCAGTTCACAGAGCCACATTATCCTGGCTCTGTTAAGCCTGTACCTGTCCACAATCTGCTCATTAATGAGCTCCATGAAGATCAGTTTGGGCTGGTATAGACAGTGTGCAGCATAGCACCTCCTTAGTCAGCACTGTTCTCTGAGGGGCTTTCTCCTTTCTCATGTCATCCATGACAAGCTGCATAGGCCCTATAATGTGGCCATTTCCTCAGTGCTGCCACTCAGGTGAACTGCTGGAATGTGTCTCCTTTGTGTTTGCGATAGGATAAGAGCCACCTTTCATAATCCTTACTTCATGCTGCACTATTTAGTGTAGGAGCATATTTGCACAGGGCTATCCATCTAACTATTGCTGTGTGCTTCATCTTTAGGCATCTGCCCCCGTATGTGTGTTGCATACATTAATTTAGCATTCCAGTGCTATTGTCTTTGCGTGGAGCACCAGACCCCACTGAATATGGTGTCTGCACACTGTGGCACGCATAATGTCATTTGCACAGCACAGACCCTTTTGTGCCTCACAATCACTCTGAATATGGGGGCCATAGCCTCTGCAATAATAAGACCTTCCCATTCCTCCACTTCTAAAGTACTGTTAAATTTTAAAACATTGTTTTTTGCTTGTCAATTTTTTTTTGTATATCTGTTTTGTCACCAGATAAAGAGATATATCTAAGGGAAATTGGATGCCTTTCTTGTGACAACCCAGTTGTTCTAACCAGATCTACAACGCCAGTGCAACAACAAAAATACCAACATCCTCAACCATGACAGAAACCCGCCAAGACCCCAGAACTGTCCTGCATGACCATGACACACAATGCAGGGGGACTACACCACCCATGCCCCCCATGTGGGGGGCTGTGCCCCTGCACCCCCTGCTAAAGATATCTAACTCCACGTTACACAGACAGTGGAGTTAGATATTTACCCCCGTCACCCTACAGTGTCTTGAGGCAAAACCCCTGTTACTGCCAGTATAGGCATGCTGGGGGTTTTGCTGCTGGGGGTTCAGTGTACTGGTGTAGCTTTAGCGATGGTATACCGTTCTAACCTATGCAAATAGAAGCATAGACACATACAAACTGTCAGCAGAAAGAGGCTTTGCAGCCCATCCAGTCTGCCCAACTCTCTTGGAAGACACTGACTTTGCCAGAGCCCTACTTGCAATATCATTCACATCAAGAGACATTTGAAGTTGGTTTTGTGGTGCCAAGTGGAGAGGCACCCACTGGGGCGCACTGGTGACTTGGGTTTGAGCCCCACATCTGGGATAACTAGAGTGTAGACTGGTGAAGAGGGTAAAGAGTGTCTGCACAGATGCTCACTTCCACAGGAGAAGGGAATGGCACACACAGCTCCATGAGCAGCTCCTGGTGGCAGACCTGCGGAGATAGACTTGACGACGTGGGTGACCACACGCTGCAGTGCATCTCTCCAGAACAGAGTGATATGCAATTATGATGTTGGGGAGGGCAAATGGATGGGAGAAATATGGGAACAAGGATCACCTCTAGTGTGCCTGATGATGGCCCTCAGTGTTTGCCCCCATGCCACTCGACCATCCAGAGCACTGTCCTTGCCCCTACAACCTTATCCTGACATTTCTAGCACTTTCTTATAGATAAGATCAGGGATGCACCCTAGCAGAATACTGTAAGTTGAAACCGTGAAGATGCTGGAGAAATCAGGAAGCCTGGAGTAAAGGCTGGTAGTGAGGGTTAAGTCTGGAGGGTAGGGGGAGCACATGTGGGATCTGAAGGAGAGGGGCACTGAGGAGGCATGGGAAAGAGAAAACCAAAAACAACAAAAACCCAGACATTTGAAATTGGTGTTTAGCAGCTTTCAAACCAGCTCTTACTGTACTGAATGTACTAGGATATGCTTCTCTTTGTGAGGCAAGCTCTCACATAGTGGCAGGACTGTATTCTACAGGGCCTGCTGGTGATGTGCAGAATTACGCAGATAAGCTACCTGCACCAACAACAGGATGGAGGTAGCCTTTTTAATCAGTAGGTTTATGGAATCTTTATCAGGGGTGCTGCTTTGAAATTACCTTTGGATTCTCACAAGCAGCAGCCTGAATACCCCTCTCAAGATCAAGGAGAGTATAAATAAACTCAGAGCCTTCCCTGGCTACCACATGTCTTTTCTCAGTTTTCATGTCTATAATGGTGGAGGCTGAATTCATAGTGGGATTCTGAAAAGCCTTATGGATAGATATGGACAATCTTTTTGGTCGAGGTCTGACCCAGCATACTCATGAATTCTACCTTCTCTATGTCCACTTCTGACTCAGGGAACAGTAGATACAGTATATCATCCATTTTCCTCTTCATCCTCAAATACATCCTCTGAGGGAGAGTAGGATGGGCATTATTGAATTCAGGTTTTGTAAAGCGTTGCATTGTTTTGAAAAATTGCTACGTTTGCCTAATGTCCTCCAAGGAGGGCATGTTTTTCTCTTGTATTGTTTCTTTGTTGCTTTTCAGGCACAGGGACCTCACAATGTTTTTCTTTTTGCTTCCCTTTGCCAGCTGTAGTATTCATTTGGTACTCTGAAAGCCTTATGTTTGCGTGAGATTAGTGTCACTGTCAGGTCCAATGCAGCTCAGGCTGCAGTGGGCTCAGCAGTGACAGGTCAGTGAGCAGCGAGGTTGATTGTGACACTGTTCAGTGCTTGTGGGGCAGAAATTTCTTGTAGTTGAAAAGACCAAGCCACTCCTATAAGAGAGAAAGAGAGAGGCTCAATGATTTCAAGTTCACGATGCTGCCCAACAAGCTGTTGAGTAGCATCATCACCCTTGCTGATCATTGTTCCAAGACCCAGCATGAGCAGGCATCTGTAATGTATTTAGCCCCCGATATAGTGCACCCCTACCCACTTTATTTGTGTGGACACTGGGGTGCCCACTGCTGCTGTTGTGATACTGCATCTGTAATGTAGCCACCCCCACAGAGTGCACCCCTTCCACCCACTTCTTGTGTGCAGACACCAGAGTGTCTCTGGTGTTGCCATACATCCGTGACACTGGGGTGCCCAGTCTCCACTGTCACCCTTGCACCTGAAACAAAAAAAGCTTTTTCTCGTAGTCTTTTTTTTAGTAATTGTAACCAGAAAAGCAGAAAACCATCCATCAATGTCTTTTGATGCTGACCCACCAACAAAACCCACCCTACCCCCCACTCAGCATCCGCCAATATACAGCCCCCCCCCAACACCCTCACTCACATAGAAATTGTCCACTGCCATTCTGCAACAAAGCACATCCTTCTCCAATGCTTGCCAGGAACTGAAGAAATAAGGCAAGTGGGATTAATGTATTTTCAATGCTTTTTGAACTTTTACTCCTAACTGTCATTGTTTACTGTTTTGTCACCAGATTTTTAACATTGCCTTTTTTGGACCCCACCTCATGAACAAAGCACGTGAAAATGTTCACATCCATCCAGAAAGGTGATTTCACAGTCACTCCAAGAAATCACCTTTTAGTACAGATTTGAAAATTTCACCTACCAGTTTTATGAAGTGTGCTGATAAAATGACTGTGTTGAAAGTCTGAGGTCAACATCTTAAAAAGCACCAAAGTTATGAAGGTACATTGAAAATGTTCAGCGTTCACTCATAGCTTTGATAATTTTCAGTTTGCATTAATATGCATTCCACAGTTGTGCAATGTACATGCAATTTGTGTGTGTCCCAAACATGGTCTCTTTAAGCAAGCAAACATTCATCATTAACAAATGCTTGTTTTATAAAGGCTGCCATTAGAGACATCAGAATATTCCTGGTTTGGAGCCCTTTGTTCTTTACTGGGAGATGGCTTAGCAGTCTTTTCTGTCCCCTTGGTTGCCAGAGATGACTGCTCTGAATATGTTGCAGCTTTTTCAAAGGACAACTGTGCTGAACATCAGGAACACAAGAGAAACAGTGTACACACCAGGAGAAAGCTTCAGGATAAAACAACTCTCTATTCAATTGTGCTTACGCAACTAGATGAGATGATGCTTGTGTGACTTGATTTAGTTTGTGGCTTTCCACCTCTCTATCCATGGGATATACCATCCTGTAGGGGTATGACTCAAGGAACCCTAGAGGAGGGTTCCCCCCCTACAGGTGCTGTGGGAATGATTGCGTCAGCTAAATGTAGGTTAGGAAGAAGCCCATAGGTAAGAGAGACGAGTCACTGGAGGAGGAGGGGTGGATGGTGGGCAAATAAAAATGAATCCTGGAGGGGCCCAGGATGAGTGACCTTTTAAGCCTGATGGGGGAGTGATGTAGTTGCTCCAACCATTGAACCTCGGGCTTAAAGCTCTCCCATTCAATTGTGCTTATGCAACTAGATGAGATGATGCTTGTGTGACTTGATTTACTTTGTGGCTTTCCACCTCTCTATCTGTTGGATATACCACCCTGTAGGGGTACGACACACGGAACCCTAGAGGAGGGTTCCCCCCAAAGGTGCTATGGGAATGATTGCATTGGCTAAAAGCAGGTTAGGAGGAAGCCCAGAAAGAATACCCAAAGGTGTCGAGCATCAAAGGAGGTGAGGATGATGAATGAATTTTGAGAAGATAAGGGTTGACTTCCTAAGGAGAGAGGGGAAAGCTGGGGGCTACGATCTGCCTCCATCCAACATTGGAACCTAACTAATTAACCTAAGATGCACTAACACTAACTATATTATGACATCTGGCATGTAGGAGAGGAAAAAACCCTTTGAGGAGGAAACCTCTGGGGATCCAATGCCTAGGTCACCTTCCCTCCAGGCTGACGATGTTTGATTTAAGGACATATGTCATTAAAGAGAATGAGTCAGTAACAAGATGGATATGACACGGGAAGATGATGATGAGATAGGGAAAACACCCAAAAGAAAGCACAGATCGAAGAGAGAACATGAGGCAGCAGGGACCCGAGAGGGGTATACTCAAGTAGTCGATCGGAAGGAGTAGATCCATGTAGAAGTCAAAGAAGCAAGGGGTATCCAGATGTGCTCATGAGGA
Source organism: Neoceratodus forsteri (assembly GCA_016271365.2). Classification (NCBI taxonomy): domain Eukaryota; kingdom Metazoa; phylum Chordata; order Ceratodontiformes; family Ceratodontidae; genus Neoceratodus; species Neoceratodus forsteri. The sequence continues at coordinate 498,464,440 of JADMNL010000022.1, forward strand.
GACCAAGGATAATGCAGACTGGCTTGTCTGAGCGATGCAAGTGAGTAAACACTGAGGCCGATTAGGGCATGCTTAAATATTTGATGTGAACGATTAGACTCTGATGTTGGAGTTGATGAGGTAGTATAGGATTCAATGATAGGAATGCTCAAGTAAGTGATGTAAATAGATAAGCTTTAAGGTAAGGATGAGTGAATGATGACCAAAGTTATGAACCTGATACATGTGGCAGGATGGCTGCGGGTCAATGAAGTCATGATGGGTACACTCAAAGAAATATCAATTGCAAGCCTCAATTGGAGTGAATCCTTGATGGCCGATACAGAATGTGAAGAAGAAGAGATGGGAATGAACCTGAAAATGAACTTATATGAAGGTAGTATGCTCGATAGAGTGATGCGAGTAAGGATGCTCCTCGAAAGGAGGTAGACTCAGAGGCCAAGAAGGCAAGTCTGGAACCAGAGGGTATGCAAACCAGAGGGTACACTGAGGATGAGCGATCGAGAGGAGCAAAATCGGACATTGTGCAATGAGGAGTGAAGCCATGAGCGGAGTGAATTCATGACGGCTGAGATGGGAAAAGGCGCTAGGCCGAGGAGGGTAAAATAGGAAACAGTTGAGGTACAATGATGGATTGAAGCCATGGAGGCTGGTACAGGAAAGTGAGGTATGAAAGGACGAAGGACAGTAGGGAGGTCAATGGGGTAGTATAGGACCCAGCTGGTACAGGATGAGAACTGCAGTAGGGCAAGTCAGATGAGGCCGGACAGAGTCAGCCAGAGCATATGATTAAGGATAGATATGCCCAAAAGAAATATTGAGTGCAGGTCAGACAGAGTTTGCTGAGGTATACTAGTTGGTCAGCCGAGGCAGACGGATCAATGAGGTGTGGCATATGATTCATGACAGGTATGCCCAAAAGAAAGACAGATGGCAGGTTAGACTTGATTGAAGGCCAGACGGAGTCAGCCAGAGATGGCTAGATGATGTGGATGGCAGAGCAAGTGGCAACGAAAGGACCTAACAACAAGTATGCAGGGTTGAAGTGAAGGCTCAAGCGAGCGATGGGAGCGAAGTGGATGATGGACAATGATGGAGAGAAGCCATGCAGGCCAGAATGGGTAAATATTGATTGTAGGTCTGGAGTGGAGGGAATCCTTGATAACTGGTGAAAAATTGGTAGTCAGGAACCTGAATAGATGTGGCTGGAAGGCCACGGTTCGATGAGAGGGGCATAGGATTCATGATAAGTATGCCCAAAAGAAATATCAATTGCAGACCTAGAGTGGAATGAATCCTGGATGGCCGGTACAGGAAGAGAACTGCAGGATTGATTAAGAGTGTGAAATGGAGTAGGGCAGGGCTGCTCACCATACTCAGCAGTAAGTATGATTGCCCAGGATTCCATTTTGAAAGCAAGAAGTAGGAATTCTGCACTAGAAGGAATCAAAGATGGACAGGACAATATAAAACTAGCTGGCTGTGCGGACAATGCTGAATAATGAAAATAATGATGTAACACATATCTCCATTCCAGAGGAAATACAAATGCAGATATGGCCAGAACACACAGCAGAACCCATACACATCCTGGACAAATGCAGGAACTGAAGTGCAGGAATGGCAGGGCCAAACAAGGAGACAAGCTACAAAAGTCCTGGCATCCTGCTCAGGCAGAGAGCCTCGTTTTCTTTTTTTTTGGTAGGCATGAAAGGTAAATACAGTGGAAGGCACCGAGACAAATGGATACAGTACTAGAATATCCACTGTAGGGCCATGACTGCTATGGTGGTAAGCATATCAAGGCACCACAGGTTTGCTGGTCAGACCATTCAGGTGATACCCACAGCTCAAGGCAAGCAGAACTGAGGGGCAAATTCCAGTTGCTGTGACAGCACCAGAAGTGCGTTGCCTTGGAAAATGATGTTAAAGTATACCCCCGCCCCCATTTCTAGTGTGTTAGGAAGGAGACGATGAGCAGAACTGAGCAAATGGTGCAGCTGAGATCTAGAGCGGCAACAAAATTACACTTCAGGACCCCACCCTTCAGAAATTACCACTGAATAGTTTATACTGTAGACTAGGTTCAATAAATCCCATTGAGGGACGCAGGTTCTGAACTTGCAACAATTGTGAGACCAAGCTAAAACTAACCGTTTACTGACTAAACGAATACATGGAAGCTGGAAGATGTTTTCCGTTTGATGGCAAATACATAAGCCCAGTACTCTGAAGGAATGCCCTGCCATCAGTAGTAGTGCAGTATATGATAGAAACAATGCTGGGCCACTGCAGTGCAAGTTGAATATTGGTGATAGCAACAGAAGCGTGCTGAATGACAATGTAGAGAAAATCAATTCTCACCAAATGACTCAGGGGCCAAATTCCCAGAGTGGAGAGCTTGAAACGGGCAAGTTAGGGCAGCACAATGAGGAGTACAGCGGGAGGATGCCCTTAACAAGGAAGGCAGTGAGAGCCCACTAGGAATGACAAATGATGTGAGCAAGTAGCGCCAATGGAGAGACCCTGAAATGGAGCAGACGCTGCAACAGAGGAGCCAGACCGCGTGCTGCAGACCGCTGAAGTGAGGTGGAAGACGGAAGGGGCCCCAAGAGGAGAGCACCAGAGGCTCAGGTACAGGACAGGTGAGTAGGCAGGGCAGGAACTCCAAGACAGAACCAGGAGAGGTGCAACTGAGGGCTGCTAGGGCAGCAAGTGAGTCAGCACAGGTGGAGGAAATGAAGCCACAAGAATCGGCAGATGGGAGGGGAGCCAGGGAAGGTAGGAGTGAAGGAGGGAGAGAAGGCAAGCTGTGGTGCGAATGGCAGAAGTAATGGAGGAGAGAGGGAAGAACAATGCTGCAAGCTCGCCATAAGGATGAGTTGGGGGAGCAAGATAGAAGGCATCAGGAGCACAGCACCAGCAAGAGGGAAATTCAATGATAAGAATGCAGTGCCAAAGGAGGGGTTGGAGTGAGGGGAATCACAGGCTAGAAGTCACAGTGAGGGCAGCCAGAGGTGAGAGGAGAGGACTGGGAGTAAATAAAAAAATGGGCAAGGGAGTGGCTAATGAAACTTCTGGCCACACCATCGAAAAATGAATCCTGGAGGGGCCCAGGATGAGTGACCTTTTAATCCCGAGGAGGGAGTGATGTAGTTGCTCTGCCCATTGAACCTCAGGCTTAAAGCCCTCTCATTGTTAAAAGTCAGCAGTGCAGATGCAGGATGCTCCTCCACAAAAACAGACAAAGGTTTTTGCACGTGACGTGTGCTTTCTCAAGGCTTGAGTTTACAGCAGCACCTTTTGGAAACAGGTGTGTGATCTCCTTCCTCTGTGCACAATTGTGCTGAATGATTCCATGTCATAATAGCAATCACAAAATAGCAGTCACTATTATGGTGAGTGTATATCGCTGAAAAGCAAATCGGTGATATACACATTGCAGTTATCCAACATTCGGCAACCAAAAAAGTGTTTTTACAGGGGGCTGTACCCCCCCCCCCGCACCCCTCTGAGTTTAGATTACTAACTCCAGGAGTGTGCATGTCTGGGAGGGGGTACCACTCTGGTTGCTGCGTAATAAAATAAAGCTGCAAACTACAGGCAGCGGCAAAAGGTTTTACTCTGATCCCCAGCCCTGAACCCGGTACTTGCTCTGCTAGAGCTAGCCACCATCACCATCACACCGTATAGCTAGTACAACAGCAGCAGGCACACCAGTCTCCTAAAAAACCCTCCCCTGTTCCTCCCCTTCCCCTCGCTATCCTCCCCTTCTGGTCTCTGTTCCCTACCCTCTCCTTCGCATAGGGTCGCTACCCTTGCAGGGTAGCCCATGAGTATATTGCCCAATATGAGTCGCTGTTTTGATGGGGTGCACATATTGGTTCTCTATACTCACTTGGTACCATGCTGAAAATGTCATTTTCCCCTGTAGAAACTGATTTTTCAATACTGGTTCCAGTTCTGTTACTGTTCTTCTCTAAATGATTTTTTTGTTCTAGTAGTGGGTGTTTCTGACTTACACACAGGTTAGTAAGTGCCATTTTAGAACTGTATGATGTAATTTGTATTCTTGCTCGGCTCTTCCACTGTTGGCACAATGCATTCATATTATTTTCCATACACCATTAATAGTTTGGTTTTCCTGCCACTGTCAGTTATTCTTCATCTGTTTGCCCCTACTTGTATCAAATGTCCTTGTATTTACCTGATGTTTTTTAATTGTGCACTTTTTCCTACTGTTTCAATTATTGTATTTTTGTTGTCACCTGTTATGTACTCTCCTGGGTCGTGCCTGGAAATAGGCAGATCTCTGTTTTATATTTATGTATATACAGTATGAGTATTTTGTACTTTCTGTTGCTTTTTATTTGTTTGTATGTACAGCTTCTTGACTTTAGAAAGGCATATATAAAAGGATATCTATATCTATCTGTCTGTCTGTCTATCTGTCTAAGAACTCTGTAATTGGGAGGGACTTAATATTATACAGTTCTAAAAGAGCACTTAACATGGACTATAAATCAGACACACTCACTGATGTTACTAATAGGCCCATATAGATGGAACAGTAATAGAACTTGAACCAGTATCTAAAAAAAACAGTTTCTATTGGGAAAAATTACTTTCAGGTTCAGCGCACTTGTGCTCTGAGTCTCCTTGGGTGCGAGAGTTTCTGCAGGGATGAAAAGCCATCAGAAGTGTACTGTGCATTTTACCTTCAGTGTTACTTTTCTCCTTATTTTTATATATAGGCTGATTTATAGGAGAGCGCTCTCTGATGTGGAAGGGGATGTATTTAAAGACTGGAATTTAGCTGACCTTTTTTATTCTTCATTTTAGGGCAGAAAACTTTTAAAATTGTGACCTGGGTCCAAACAATTAAAGCAAAGGTTGTCACCAACTGCTTTTGCCAACCAGTGCATACAGGATCTACGCTATTTAAATCATGTATGTCCTGTTTTCTTTTTGGTCCTTACTGTCATGCCAATTTGATAGGCAGTAACAGAAAACATCATTTTAGTGGTTGTAGTTGAGAAAAAAAGTACAACCGTTTTAAAAATGGCATCCTTCTCTGAGGATATTTTGTTTAGCCAGACCTATCCATATTAAAATGTCATTATTTGTGGGCTGGCAGTATATCCTAGAGGTTAGAGGAACGAGGTGTGAACGAGCTTGGTACATCCAGTAGACCAGACCTGAGTTTGATTCTTACAACCTCCACTTGCATACTGTGTGACTCTGAGCAAGTCACTTAACTGCCCAGTGCTCCCAGGTCACCCCTGAAAACAGGCACTTGTGCCTAGTGGGCCTTACCCGGTTACCAAAAGACTAAAATAAAATTAAAAAAAATATATGTATTTATTTATTAATTCTTTCTGGCTTTCTATACTGGGTAATTGACTTGTGTTTAGTGTCATGCAGGTGTTTCTATCATTTTAAGGTGTCCGGAGCCTCTGAATAGGGTGCCAAACAAATAAAAATGCCTTGCCATACGCTGGCCCAATGGCATGGCAGTAAGCTACCACCCACCATGTTGGCAACACAGGATCAGGAGCAAACTCAGGTTGCTAGGAGCAGGCTGGGGGGAAGATGATTGAGCATCCGATGGACTGCTCTCCCCTCTCAGGGAGGGAGACTTGCCACACCTGCTAAATGACTGCCACCAGGTGAAGACCTGGTGGCAGTGTGGTCTGTGAGCTGCAATCGTGGGTGGATGCTGCGGGACTCTGCAATGTATGCATGCCTCCATGTGCACACACTAATGTGTGCATCCCAGTGAAGGGGCTACACAGCTGGAAAAGGAGGAAAAACTATGGCAAGGCAGGCATACATGCTGCTCTGCACAACAAGCCCTCGCCCACCCTCACCAGCAGGGTGAGCCTGCTGACCATACTCAGTGTGGACTTCAGGGGGGAGAATGGCCTCCCTCCCTCTCCTGACCCCACAACAGGTGGCAATCCATGGGGGTACCTGGTCTGACAAGTAAGCCCCGGGGATGTGAAGGATAGTGGGGGTCAGTGGAACAGGGTAGGAGGGAGCCCTAGTCTGCCTCGGCCAGGGAACAATATCAAAATATGGAATAAAAAATTGCCTTGCCATACCTTATCAATTTAAACAAAATAAAATTGTTTTTATTTTATTTGAAACTGGAAAGCTGAACTGGGAGCCAGTGAAAACCGCTGTTCGCTGCAACCAACCTGGGTTCAGGAATGAGCCTGAGTCATTGGTGGGCTGGGTGGGGGAGGTGCAATGAGCATGTCAGTGGATGCTCTCCACCTTGGGAGGGAGGGTTGATGGCTTCCACTATGCTACTATCACCTGTTAACCATAGTTGGCCATGCAAGTGGAGCGGTGGAAGGTAGGGAGAATGCTGATGACGTGAGAGGCACGCAGAGGCGTGCTCTCACATTACAGGGCTCTCCGCATCTTGCAGGCAGGGGTTGGAACATAGGGGCTAGAAAAACATCCACAAATGCTGCAGGAGGGTGTCTGCCCCACACTGCAGTCTCCCTACCGCTGACGGTGGCTCTCTTCTACACAAGGAGCAGTACCTAGTCTCTACTGGGAGGACAGCCCTCCTCCTCCTCACAGTGGCCTCACCTTGTGGTGTAAGCCAACGTGTCCACAAGGAGATGCAAGGGTCTGACCAATGGCAAGCCATCTGGGAGAGGAAAAGTACAATTAAAAAAAAAAAAGAATACTACTGTTCTCTTTGTTCTGGAGACCACTACAGAACCTATGAAAAAAGAAATCCATTATAAAAAAACTAGGCTAAACTAGCACAGAGTATTGAATCAACTGAAGAAACTTTACAAAATAACAAACCTGTAGCCAAATTTAAAAAGAATATCCTCAGGAACAGGACTCTGGGTGATTGAACTCTTCAGCGGAGAAATTAATCTGCCATTAGAATGTCAGGGGGAGTGAGACCACACTGCAGAGTTTAAACTTTAAGATTCTGAAGTTCTATCTCCAGGACAGCACTTTGGGGCTGAGATGTTGCTATTTGTATTATATCGTAGATACTCTCTTGTTGCTAGAAAAAGAGGGTTACAGTACACTGAGCCACCATACACCAAATCTCTGCTTATCATGAGGTTGGGGGTAGGGAGAATGCATTAGGGAATGGACTTAAAACTGAAAAGAAGAGATTCTCTTTATATGCAAAACTGTCTTCCAGGTCCTGCCTCTACTGTCAGGATCTATCAAGAGAAGGATCAGTCTCTTTCTCTCTCCATAGATTTAATTAACAAAGATTTAAATATAACCCCAGGGAAGTCGCCATCTTCTGTCTTAATTAACGTTCATTAAGCAAATCAGAAAAACGTTTTCTCCTTACTGTCTGCAAGCTATTAACCCTATCTGGGCCAAGTGGAACCCTCTGTCAGCCTGGATAAGCCGTATCTGTATACTTGAAAATATTTGCAGAACAGAGCTGTGAGTGCAGGCCTCATTCACATGACTACTTTCTCATCCAGCTTTACCAATTTAAAAAGGTCATATTTTATGTGGGGGAATGGCAAAGTAGGGTGCAGAAGGTGCAGACAATGGAGAACATAGTAGTGGAGCTAAATATGACTGTAGACAACTATACTTTCCTATGGGCTAACTGGGATCTCATCACCTTACTAGAATAGTACTGAATGAAGAGATGGCTGAAGATATAGCCCCTGGATCAAACAGCATCTAAGGGATAGTGTGGCTGAGACCATTTGCGTTTGTGGCCTCCCCCCCTCAAAAAAAAATGGATATGCAAAAATGAGTTCCCATGTTTGATAAACCCACTAGCATTCTAGGGAGAAAGACAAAAGGATATCAATAAAAACACCACGCAGTTCATGTTTTGGTTGCACTGTTACAGCACGTTTATTGAAAATGTATGCATTTAATGTTTACCGTGAGATACACACACAAGGGCTCATAGTGCATAATAAATGGAACACTGGTATACATGTATCAAGCCATTAATGCATGTTGAATATTGTATAATGCCATATGGGTTTGTAATGTTATCCATTATACCATGTGCCTGTAAATTGTTCTGTATCCTGCTGCAAATGCTGAACTACTTTTCAAAATTTACTTTTACTTTTGAATAAAGTTGAGTTAAAAAAAGTTCATATTTTGGATGGCAACATAAATGAAGCTTTAACTAATAGCATAACAACGAGCAAATCTACGAAAGCAGGATATAATATGGAGAATACTGGATGGGCAACTATGCACAGCCAATGTGTTCTGCCACAGAGGGGTTCTGACTCCCTCTGACCTCAAGAGCGAAGCTCAAGAGGTTCGTGGGAATCATAACCCCGAGGTGGCAGAACACATTGGTTATGCATAAAGTTGCTCATCCTGTATTTTTTATAGTGTATAGTATTATGTGAAATGTGTGCATTGTGTTTTTTTTTTCTTTCTCCTTCACAGTGAAACTGACTTGTGCAATCTCTAGATGTTCTAGAATGCTGTTCTACCGTAGAAGGATACAATCACATTCTATGACATTTGAACTGTGGTACAACAGCATTTTGAAAAAGATGGATTCCTTTATAGAACAATGCTCTTCTATACACTATACAATAATTCATGAAAAAATAAAACTATATGTATGCCAAAATGGGGGAAAAATAATTATGAACACAAAAGAATGGAGTTCTTGAGTGTGTGTTTTAATGCCATTCTTGTAGGTAATAAGTGTCCTGTGCCTATTTAAGCAGAGAAAGCATTTCTGTTGTGGTATACCTTTGCACTGTATGCCCCAGCTCAAGAAAAAGTATTTAAGTTACTTCGATATTGCCACTTAAGTCTTGGTTACGTCAGACTCTGCCAGTGATCAGCCCCCCCCCCATTCCCCTTATCACCATCATTTTCAAAACCAAGTTCTAGCCCTTGCAGGGGTCATCAGGCTGTACACACAAGTTGGTGACAGAGAGAATTCGGCTTTTCTGAGAAAGGCCCACACAGGTGGCTAGGGAATGAACACAAGAAGAAACACCAAACACAGAGCTCCAGGCTGGCCCTTCTTTGCAGTGTGTGCGTGTGTGTGTACATCACAAACCTACAGCATAATAACTGGCATCCTTGCTGGTAGGCTCATGTGAGAGGCCAGGGACTGAATGTGCATAGGGTCTGAACATCCTTCTCACCTACATGATCTTTTCCATGACGGGGTTGAGGAACATTGGAGGGACAGTATACAGAGGTTTTCACTGCAGTCCCCATGCCCTACCTGCCATGAGGATAAAAAAGAGAGCATCTTGCTCCAGTTTATTAGAGATCGAAGGAGCACTCTCAACCAATTGGACCGCTCCTTTCCCCTGCTCATGAGACACTCTTATTCTGTGAAGAGCATCTTACATGCAGATTCCCTAGAAATGGGCATGTTCTGTGAAGTTTTTTTTTTGTTTTGTAATTATTTATCTCCTGCCCCCTTCAGCCCAACGCCCCCCCCCAGCCCTGACATCCAGGAATTACTGGGGCTTACCTTAAGCTTGCCCCAGGAGCAGAGTCTGTGGAGGGTCGGGTGATCCATTTTTCCGTTTTTCCAAGGTGCTCCCATTTTACCTTGGGGGCCCCAGGAGTAGAAACACACATGCATGGAGGCACACATATGTACTACAGCCCCAGTGACAGCCCCATCTGCCCACCCATCAGCCTATCACCTGGTGCTCCCTCTGTCCTGCGCTGCCCCTTGCCTCCACCATGGGGCAGTCAAGAGCTGAGGGATACCACTTTCCCTCCCTGGAGAGGAGAACTGCCTTTCAGCAGCTCCATCCAGCTGCTCGCCCTCTCCCTCACCGACCTCCAACAGTCCATGCTTGCTCCTCAACACAGGTCGGGGGTGTGGCGTGAGGTAAGGCATCCAGCGCCTTAGCCCTCAGTGCCACCGGGATGGCTCTTTGTTTTTTTTAAATATATTATTGCTCACTCTCAATCAATAATATATTAATACGTCCCCCTTCACCACTTGTTCCTGTATCAGTGGTTTCACTTGCCTTCAGCTTGAGCCAGAACAACTCAGCTTTGCTTGGCTGTTTTCGCTCAAGCCAAAGGCGTGTGAAACCACTCTGATACATCGAGTGGCTCCGGGGGATGTATTAACATATAAATTAAATTGTGCAACGCAACTTTCATGAGCACAAATATCTGCCACAAGAACAAGAAAAAAATGCCCCTTAATATTGTGCAATTCAATATGGCATTAGAAAAGCTTACACTAAATGTGCAATACTCAGAATGTGATAACATAACATCCCTACAGGGGGTCGTGAAATTGTGGGCAAGAAAATGTGCACAGATTAAAGGCTGGGGAATAGCAACCCTGAGGCTGAAGTAGTGCAGGAAGACAGTAGGCTCCATGCTGGATGACAGGGGACAGCAAAAACAATGTATTAAGAAAACAACCGAAGAGTTCTGTTGGCAGCACTTCACTGTGAAAAGTTAGTATGAACATGACTGCACACTGTGATTTTATTATGTCTCGCAACCTTCATATTACCCCTGAAGGCCTTACCAGTTATTCTATTGCAGAGTATTCTGACTGCAGTCCTCTTTTCAAACCTTTAGAACACCGTGCTTGGGTATTTAAAGGCAGGGTCAATGCATGTTTTGTTTGGGATTCCTATTTCTGTGATTTTGTTTGCTTGATCATTTCTTTTTCATGAGATGTGGTGTCCCAAAAATATTCTAAAAATTGCAGAAATTGGATTTTGAATATTGATCTCTGATATAATCATTCTCGGTGAAACACTAAGTCATCTTATCTGATTGCCTCAGTAGGTCCAACCCTGCATGGTATTTAACACTTTGGAACAATTTTTGCATGTTTGTTTGTGGATTCTTGTGGATTATTGAATAAACGACATTGAAGTAATAAACTTTTCAGTGTGCTGTTTCATGATACAGTGAGCAGTGACTTTTTGGGATCTGAGAACCATTAGGCCTGGGGCACACATATCTCTTTGCCATTTTAAGATCATCTTGTATTGTGCAGACATTGCAAGTTTAGCTGTGTCCATAACAGGCTGTGTTACGTAGAAACATTGAAACACAGGATTTGCCAGTAGATAAGGACCACTTGGCCCACCTAGTCTGCCCATTTTTCCCTGCTTATAGTATCACTGCAGATCCTACTTGATCTCCAGACCATTTATCCACCCCTTTCCTTTCCATAAGATTCACTTATACCTATCCCATGCATTCTTGAACCCCATCACTTTTTTCAACCCCACCACCTCCACTGGAAGACTGTTCCAGGACTTCACCTGTGAAGAAGTACTTCCTCACCTGTCTCCTGAATCTACACCCCCCTTTGTCCTTGAGTACCTTTTTTTCTGAAAAAATACTTCCCTCTTGTACCTTATGTACCTCATGAGGTGTTTAAAGGTCTGTATCATATCTCCCTTCTCTCTCCTTTCTTCCAGGGAGTACATAATTAGGTCCTTTAATCTCTTCTCATAGGGCTTCTGATGCAGACCCTGCACCATTTTAGTTGCCCTCCTCTGGACCACTTCCACTCTGTCTATGTCCTTTTTGAGATGTGGTCTCCAGAACTGGACACAGTATTCTAGTTGGGGTCTTAGACCATCTTACCAGCCATCTATACAAAGGCAACACCACCTACCTCTTTCTGCTGTTGATATCCCTCACTATACAACCCAGCATCCCACTCACCTTCCCATCTGCTTTGTTGCACTGCCTAGCCATCTTCAGTCATCTGATATGATCACTCCCAGGTCTCTTTCCTGCTTGGTGGTTGTCAGTACTCTTCCATTTTGTACTCACCCCTTGGTTTTTGTGCCCCAGGTGCAGTATTTTGCACTTTTTCACATTGAAGCCCAGCTGCCATGCCTTTAGTTGTAACTGGCTGACTAGCACTAATAAAGAATTCAAAGACACACTGGCAGATGTTTACCCCACCCAGGTAATTAACAAACCTACCAGAGTTATTTACAGGACAGGGACTGCAACCCTCCTTGGCTGGATACTGGTTAGCTATATGGACAAAATAACTTCTAGTGATGTGCTACCAGACTTTCTGAGTGACCATTCCTCTGTTGCATGCAAATGGTCTGCTAAGGTTTCCAAAAAAGAGTCCTCCACCTCCTCTTCTAGGGTGCTACGGAAACAGAAGACCCCACACTTCCTGGTCCTACTGTAACAACTCGATTAGTCCGTCTTAACTTGAACAAGAGATGTCAATACATCCTTGGAATACTTTATCCACAGAGTCTGTGATGCTGTCACACCGGTCAAGTGTATGGTTATTAGGGGAAGCTCTCAAGAATGGCACACACCATCCATTAAGTCTCTTTCTCGTGAGCATGACAAAGCGTGGAATTTCAAATGAGAACACGGACAGAGTAAATTCCTCCAGAAATATAGGGAGCTACATGTGTGTAACCTGCTAGAAGCTCTCATCAGGTTAGCTAAGTCAAACTACTATAAATCCCAACACCTAAATCTACTTTGTCAGGGGGTAGTGGGTGAACAGATAGACAGCACTCAGAAAATTCAGGTTAATACGCAAACTGCATGGTTTTAATTGTACATCAGAAACAAAAATAATAAACTAAAATAAGACTTAGAAATAGCAATTTTGTCAGGATAAGATAATTTCTCTGTATAGGACTTCAAATCCTACTTCACTTCTAAGCAATTTGGCATTGTTTGGACATGAAGGCTTGCATGTCCTCCGTCCAGCTCCAGTGTGATCTCTTGTGGGCTGAAGATCTGATCTGGATTGAATCTGATTTCCTATGCCTAGTAGTGTGATTTTTATACCCACCCAGTCCATCATGTGATCTGCCCCTTTTTTGCATAACTCAGAATATACAGTTTGCCACAGGAGTTTTAGATACAAAAAAGGTGCAGGATGCAAGCAAAATGTATAAAAATGAAAACATTCAGGAAAAACATTTAAAAACTGGGTTCTGTGGTTTTTAAATAGCAATGCATAAACAATAAGCCTTGATGAACACACAACTCCTCCTATAACTCTTTTTTTTAATTTTCTTTATTAAAATTTTCAATATTAAGACATACTTGATATTGAACATTCTCTACACATAAAGAATGATACAGAGATCACATAACAGATAATTGAGAATCCACATAGGCCAGTGGTGCACAACTTTTTTTTGTGGAGGGCCAGACTGAAGACTTGAGTCAAGGGCCACTGGCCAAGGGCCATTCTAAAATGGTCTGAGGTGACAAATGTCCAACAAAACATTATTAAATGTACACATACAACAAATCAAAACATACATTTATTTGTTTATTTATTTACCAACATGTTACTGAAACTAAAAACAACAACAACAACAAAATAAACAAAGGCTGCAGGTGGAAGCTGCTAGGTCCTTGGGGGCCACAGATAGTTGCTGTGGGGGCCATTTGCGGCCCCCATGCCACTCGTTGTGCACCCCTGACATTGGCAGTGTCTCACAGTAAAAGATTTACTCTCACCTTGAAATACATACATCAACATAGCTAAGTGAGGCTTACCCACCCATCATGGACCTCCCATTTCTGGGTTATTGTATAAGAATCCTGTCAGTAGGGGCCGCTGGTTCTTATAGCAATCCATGAAACACTGGAAGCTGGAAGGCCTAAAAGTACTCCTGAATCCAAGTAATGCCAAACTTCAAATAAATGAAACAAAACAGTTCTGTTATGCTAAAAAATAAATTCTTTTAGAATCTAGTACATATTTTTTATGTGTGGCTGTACCAGGGGGTTAATAAGGAATATGTTTTAAACCAATAAATGCTTTTAAACTTTTATTACTTTCTCAGGTAGGCCCTATATATGTTTGGAAGTATTTTTTTTTTAAAGAAATGAAGTAAATGCAAAGTGCTTGTCTTTTTAAATGTGCAGCTAAGGACTGTGGCTGTGGGTCTTTTTGGTAGAAAAAATATAAATGAAGCAAAAAAAATAAAACAATGGTTTGAGCTCTCACCTTCATAAAGAAACCAGGGATACAGGGCTTAAACCAGGAGTTTTTTCATTATCCAACCCTGTAAGATAGGTTTTATAAACTATTTTCTGCAGGTTAGAAGAATGCAAGCTACAGTTTAAATTTAATTTGAGCCTGGAGGGAGCAGCTTAAAGGGAGCATTGTTTAACCAGGAGTAGCACACTAAGCCATAGCTTATTTCCAGATGCAACCTGGGAGCACAAGGAAGTTAAGTGACTTTCTCAGGATCACACCTTATGCACTTAGGCGGCTATGGGATTCAAACCCAGGTTTTTAGATCTGTAGTTCAGAGTCTTAAACCACTGTGCTATATTGCCTCCAACAATGTTGGCTTACAATGCTCCTTGCCAGCACTTCAGACTTGAAACAAGAAAACTTCACAGTTTAAACAGTACATGACTGCTTTCTGTATAGCATAAATGTTTCAAGCAGCTTGTAGGTTTTTAATCCATTTTTGAACCAACCATCACATTTTAACATTTGCAGACTGTAACCCAGCATGTTATGACAAAAAGTATGGCTTATACCTTCATTTCACTGTGCTTCATGTTACAGTCATGGCTCAGTTTTTGGGCACTGTGCTAGCTAGTATTTGTATTTTATTTTAACATTTTCATGAGCTTGGACACTTAGAAGGACTAGAAAGGAAAACAAAAATGAAATTTGGAGGGAGATAGCGGGTGGTCGGGGGGAATTCTGTAGGTGGCCAGCCTGACAGAACAGAAAGAATAGAAAAGGACAGTAAAGGACAGCAATACGCTGTTGTGCAACAGACTTTAGAAGAAAAGGAGATAGTGCAAAGTACCTCCTAACCATGGCAGGGTGCCACCCTACCACATACTTGGGCTACCTAAGAGGCTTTCAGGTAGCATCAACGAGCTTCTGGAGAAAATCAAAAAATCCCTCCCTTTAATCTATCATGCACGGTGTTTCAACTATTTCTGGTGACAAAGCCATAGCTGATGTGTTCAATGGTGCTTTTGGTGACTTGTCAGCCTATATTCCTAACACTCACACCCATTCTGCTGCACAAGGTGTGCTACCAGATGAGCATAACGGGCCACACATTTACTTCAAATTCCTTACTTGTTTGGAGGTATATCGCTACCTGGCTAGGATGAAAGTTAAGACAAGAGTGGGTCCTGATAGCATTGACGTGAAACTTCTGAAACTTGGCCTTAGGGAAATCACCAACCCCCTTCAGCAAATTTTCAACCTATCACTGGCCACTGGTAAAGTTCCGGACATTTAGAAAAAGGCACATGTGGTCCTGGTGTTTAAGAGTGGTGATCCCAACTTCCCTGCCAATTATTACCCGCTCTCCCTCCTCTTGCCATTGTCCAAAGCACTCAAGAGAATTGTTAACGACCAACTGGTAGACTTCCTTAGTCAGTATAACCTCCTGGTCATTGAGCAGCATGGGTTCAGGAGGAACTTCAGCACTATGACTGCTCTGTTGGAATTCATTGAGTTAGCACATAGTGCCCTTGACCAGGGTGAACTATCTAGTTCTATCTTCATTGATCTAACTAAGGCATTTGATTTTGTCAATCATACTTTTCTTTGCTGTATGCTGTCATCCCTAGCCTCTCATTGGATATGGTTGGCTGGTTCACAGACTATTTAGCTGGCAGAATCCAGCTGGTTAAATGTAAAGCTACAATATCTGATGTCAGATCAGTTAATATTGGCATTCTGCAGCGATCTAAGCAGGTGATGCAGTAATCTTCTCATATGACAAGAACCTTGACCACCTAAAGCAGAGACTGCAGGATGACTTTAATTCTGTCCAAGCCTGGTTTGCAAGCAACCTGCTAGTCTTGAATGTCAAAAAGACAAATGCATGTTTTTTGCAACCGCAACAAGGCAGATCTATCCTCTGGTCTCACTACCTCAGCCAACACAGGTACTCTTATTGAGCTAGTACTAACTTTCAAATACCTTGGACTGATTCTGGACTGTGCCCTGTCATTCTCTGACCATGTAGACCACTTAATATGGTCAGTTAATGCAAGAATTGGATTCCTTTACAGACACAGGAACAATCTCCTACCTGAGGTAAAAAAAAAAAAAACTTGTCTAAAGCTTCCTCATTAGTATCATTGACTATGATGCTGTGGTCTATGGATCTGCTAATGATGGGGTGCTAAACCAGGTATCATAGTATCATAGTAATGTGTCATCAAAAAAGGACCATCCTAGTCCATCTAGTCTGCCCATTTCCCACCCGCCTCTACTTGTCTCCACTTCCCAGGGATATTTTCCTCTGCTCACTAGCCAACCCGTTGTGTCTGTCCCACACTGTCTTGAATTCCTCTACTGTTTCTGCACATATCACCTCATTAGGTAGTCAGTTCCAGGGTTCCACCACCCTCTCAGTGAAATAACATCTCCTTACATTGCTCTTCAATCTTCCCCCTTCCAATCTTAAATTATGGCCCCTTGTTTTAACTCCTACTTTCCTTTTGAATAAGCTAACTTTATTTATTCCCTTTATATACTTAAAACAGTAAGGGGACTACTTAACAGGGCCTGCAGCTTTGCACTTGAAGCTCTATTTGATATGCATACATGCAACCTGTATTCTAAACTACACCAATTAAACCTCAACCAGAGGCTTCTCTACCACACCCTTGTTATGGGCTATAAAATACTGCATGGCCTACTCTCTGCAGGCCTGTGGTCCCTTTTCACTTATATAGACAACAGGCATGCTACTAGAGGTATGGCAAGCCACACATTGCTGCTTCCCAGGAGGAGAACTACATTGGGTCAAAACTCCTTTTCCCACTGGTTTACCAAGCACTGGAATTACCTTACTAATGCCATTAGAGACTGCGACTCTGTTTCACAATTCAGATCCAGGGTGCATACCTCTCTCTCTGAAACTGGTACTTGTAAGTGCCTCAGATGAATGGCCTTATAATCGGACAATGTAAGCTTTATTTAATGCACCCTTTATTACTGACTGCTCTGTTTAATGCAAATGATCTGCCTTGTAATCTGACAATGTAAACTCCTTACTGCACCCTTATTGTGATTTGCTCTATTATCGTGTATCTTTGTACCGAGTCTGCTGTTGCTTGAAATGAATGTCTAGTGTACATCAGTGATTACATAATGTATTCCTGCAACTCTATCTATTAATGTTGTTTCTGACCTTGGATCCTTTGAAAATAGGCATCTGCCTAAAGGATTCTTTGAGAAAGAAAGAAAGAAAGAAAGAAAGAAAGAAAGAAAGAATGAAAGAAAGAAAGAAAGAAAGAAAGAAAGAAAACTACTCCTCAATTTTTCTTAGGGTGCCGTTCATCCTTTCCACCCCCCGAATGTCCACCCTACTGCAGAGTTTGGTGTCATAGGCAATGCAGCAGACCTTCCCTTCCAGCTCCTCTGCAGTACCACTTATAAATACATCAATTAAAGAGGACCGGTCCCAGCACTGATCCCTGAGGAGCCCCGCTGGTCACCCACCCTTTCATAGATACATAGACAGTGTCGGCAGATAAGGGCCTATGGCCCACCTAGTCTGCCCATTTGAGCTTGTAAGTTCAGTTTGTTTTCCTAGAAGTCTATTTCCCCTTACCCCTGACCTCTAGAATTCCTTTATGTCTATCCCATGCATTCTTAAATCCCGTGATTGTTTCAGCCCCACCACTTCCTCTGGCAGGGTGTTCCACTTGTCCACCACCTGTTCTGTGAAGAAATTCTTTCTCATGTTTCCTCTGAATCGTCCTCCCTCCAACTTCATCCCATGCCTCTAGTCCTGAAACATCTTTTCGCTTAAAATAGTGTTTTCCTGCACCTGTTCCTCCCTGTAAGATACTTGTATGTCTCTATCATATCCCTCTCTCCTCCTCTCCTCCAGGGAGTACATGTTCAGTTCCTTCAACCTGTCTTCATAGGACTTGTGATGCAACCCATGCACCATCTTTGTTGCCCTCCTCTGAACCTTCTCTACCCTGTCTATGTCCTTACGTAGGTATGGTCTCCAGAACTGTACACTGTACTCCAGGTGGGGCCTCACTAGTGTCTTGTATAGCGGAATTATGACCTCCCTTTTCCTGCTGGTGATGCCCCTGCCTATACATCCCAGCATCCTATTTGCTTTACCTGATGTCTTGTCACACTGTTTCCCTACCTTGAGGTCATCAGAGATGACAACCCCAAGATCCCTTTCCTGCTTGGTGCATGCTATATCCTCACCCCCCAACTGATATATTGAAATATAAGTTTACCTCTTCTCTCTTGCTGCCTTGCAGGATTTGAACCCTGAACCCTTATTTCCAAAGTCCACAGTTCCACCACTCAGCTAGAACACCTGCCTCTGAATGATTCTCTGAATGAACTCTGTTTATCACCACCCTCTGCTGCCTATCCATATACCAATTTCTTACCCAGTTTACCAGCTTTGATCCCACTCCTAAGCTACTCAGATTGCTTACTAGTCTCCTGTGTGGAATGGTGTTGAATGCCTTATTGAACTCTAGGTAGGCTACATCCACTGTTCCATTCTGATCTAGTTCCTTGGTCACCCAGTCAAAGAACTCTATCAGATTTGTTTGACATGACCTCCCCCCCTCCATGAATCCATGCTGCTTCAGGTCTTGTAACCCATTAGATTCAAAATATTTCATAATCCTTTCTTTCAGCAGTGATTACATTAACTTTCCCACCACCAAATTCAGGCTGACTGGCCGATAATTGATTGCCAGCCTCTTCCTTGCTACCATTTTAGTGAAATGGGACTACATCTGCCCTCCTCCATTCATCCAGGACCACTCCTGTTTCTAATCAGCTGTTAAATAGGGCCATCAGAGGTGCAGTCAGTACCTCTCTGAGCTCCCTCAATACCCTTGGGTGGACCCTGTCTCAACCCATTGCTATGTTGTATATGACGCAAATCGTTTTCTGTCTGTTTTGTATTTTGCTTTGCAAAACATTAGCTCTGACATCCATGGGCGGCCTATCTGAGAATTCTCCTGCAGTGCCCTTTGTTGTGATTGAGTGGGGCTGTGCACTAATTCACTGCCCTTTCTCAGTTCTTGTGTCCCTGACTGTGGTGTATTTAGGGTTGAATTCCCAAATAAGACAATTCCAAGTAGAATGTAAAATCCCCAAATTTATGCATTCTATCTGAGCAGTGTGTCCACTGCACTGTGGGACTCTGCAACAATCCCCCAAATAGTACTGTAGAATAGTTACACATCTGGAGAGGCAATGCTAGGTTGTGGTCATGAGGGCCAGCTCTGAAGCCCTCCCTGCATCGCAGCAGGCCCGAACATAAGCTTACCCAGATACCACCCCCTCCCCCGAGGAGACCGGAGGTCATGAAGGCCAGCTCTGAAGCCCTCCCTGCATCGCAGCAGGCCTGAACATAAGCTTACCCAGATACCACCCCCTCCCCCGAGGAGACCGGAGGTCATGAAGGCCAGCTCTGAAGCCCTCCCTGCATCGCAGCAGGCCCGAACATAAGCTTACCCAGATACCACCCCCCTTCCCCGAGGAGACCGGAGGTCATGAAGGCCAGCTCTGAAGCCCTCCCTGCACCGCAGCAGCCCCAAACATAAGCTACCCAGATACCACCCTCCCCGAGGAGACGGAGGTCGTGAGGGCCAGCTCTGAGCCTCCTGCACCGCAGCAGCCCCAAACATAAGCTTCCCAGATGCCACCCTCTCCCGAGGAGACCGAGGTCGTGAGGCCAGCTCTGAAGCCTTCCCACACTGCAGCAGTCTCAACATAAGCTACTCCAGATACCACCCTCCCCGAGGAGACGGAGGTCGTGAGGGCCAGCTCTGAAGCCCTCCCTGCACCGCAGCAGCCTCGAACATAAGCTTAACCAGGTAACTCTACCTTGCACCAGGCAGCAGTCGCGACCGTTGAGCATCTGGCGCCTTTTTCAGCTACGGCCACATGCTCCCCTTCTCGCAGCATGAATTACCAGACAATTTGCACATTGAGGTGCTTCTGAGGCTTAGCCCCACCGAGCACTACGCGTTCTGCTCCCCACCGCCCCCACCACCACCCTTGCTCGGCACTCGAATTTATAGCTAGGTTAAGTCAGGTGACCTGCTGAAATAACCTATCAGCCCACTTTTCCAGTTGCAGGTTATATTAACCGAACACTAGTGGCCGCTGTAACAAGCCTCTCTCTTTCTATATTTACAATGGTATCCCTTCTATTTGAACCCTCCTGATTTCCAGGATCTTACACCTTGCTCTTCAACCCCCCCCCCCGAGGTACCTATACCTCTCCACCATAACTTTAACACTTTTCCTCCAGCTTTTTATGATTACTGCAACATCACACACTCATGCCAAATTGATCCTGACTGCCTATACCTACACACAATCCCACTAAACCTTACACTCACGCTTGGAAAGCATTGTTCCTCAGCTCTCCCCCACTTCAGACCTCAACCCCCCACCATCCACAAGCCCCACTATCGTACCACACACGTCCCTTACCCTTCTATTCAGCATCATTCCTAGTTTCCCCTGTCCCCACCTCCAACGCAAAAAGCCCTGCACCCTACCAATCCCAGCATCGCTCATCCAAACTCTGCAGGTTGGCCCTCCTGTGGAACACTTTTCTACTTCTCTTCTTATCTGGCAATATCCACCCCAACCCAGGTCCACCCTGCACCAAGGCCTCTCCTAAAAACCCGCAGGGGAGTCTGCTGCTAGCCACCCTTAATATCTGCAGCCTGCCTAAAAAGCACACCTCTCTCCAAGGCTGGATCGCCCAGCATGCACCTGACATACTAGCCCTCTCTGAGACCTGGCTCATGGAAAAAATTCCCAGTGATGCTGTCTCCCTCTAATTATGCCATCTTCCGGGCAGATAGGACCAGCAAGCGAGGCAGTGGCTGCGCAATCTTTGCTAAATCCTCATTCAATGCCACAGAAGTACATACCCCTGCACCTCAATATGGAGCCCAGACTCTAACAGTCAAACTCATGCTGGGTACCAAAACTTTCCACATCATTTCGGCCTACATCCCCCCTAGAAACCAAAAACTCGCATTTTATTCTATCCTCCACATTATCTCCCACCTACCTAATACTAGTGAAATCATCCTAATGGGTGACTTCAGTGTCAACTGGCTATCCCCAGCCTCATCCAGCTTCAAAGACGCTGCTCTGGCATTGGATCTTACCCAACTAGTCACCTCCCCAACCAGAAGGGACAATAGAACCAGGACTTCCACCCTCTTAGACCTCATTTTCACAAACAGGCCACGAACCTCCTCCCAAGCAACTCTGTTCTCCCGACGGTACAGTGACCACCCCGGTTACATGCTGGTGGTCGGCAATGTCTCCCTGCCCCTATAATCTCCTGGCAGCGAAGGCTTGAAAGAGGAGGCCTAGAGCACCTCAAAGCCCATCTATCTAACAGCAACTGGCTCCCCATTTACAACACGCAGTCAGTTGACCTTGCACTCGCCCACTTTATAACCACCTTCAACAAAGCCTATGATATATTCGCTCCCCTCTCAAAGCAAGTGGTGAAAACCAGAACCACCCCCTGGATCACACCCCTCACTTCTTAAACTGCTTCAACAAAGGGACAACCTTTGGCACAAGGCCTTGACCCCAACGCACCCAGGATAGACAACTCTACCGAGGCACACAAATGTACCTGGCCTTGCGGTAGCTAAAGCTAACTTCACCAACAACCCCTTACCTCCTCCTGGGGAGATGGCAAAAATTCTGGAACAACATAAAGAACTCAGTGGTAGAACCAGCTCCCCACCCCTACCCAACTCATCCTAAATGGGGATGTCACACAGGATCCTGCCACTATCGCTGAGCCTTAACTCCGCCTTCGGACCTCTCCCATATCCTCCCTCCTAACTTCTTCCACCCGCCCACACCCACCCTCCCCCGTAACAGTGTAATGTCAACCCGCCTCCCTCCCTTCCGGCTTGAGTCGCCCCTGCAGCAGGCTAAACACTACATTTCAAAGCAATAGCCAATACCCGTTACAGCAATGACTCCTTGATCTGAAACTCATTCAGGCACCCTGGATGTCACAGTACCCCACCTTACAAAAATCCTCAACCTCTCGCTATGCCTTGGTCAGTTCCCCTCAACCTGGAAGCAAGCCATAATCACCCCCATTCTGAAGAGCGGTGACCCTACTAACTACAACAACTATAGACCTACATCAATACTCCCACCTCTCTCCAAAGCTCTGGAAAAAATAGTCTCTGACCAGATAACAGAACACCTTACTAAACACAACCGTCTCAGCCAGGAACAGCATGGTTTCCGGACTGGCCATAGTACCGTCACTGCACTTTGTGAGTTTACCTCGTTCATCCACGAGGCCCTCGACCAAGGCCCAATCGCAGGGGTGATCTATGTGGATCTGACCAAGCAGTTGACATGGTCAGTCACGAGCTACTGCTCTGTGTCCTTCACAACCAAATGTGGTCCCAGAGGCAACTGCCTGGTTCAAGGACTACCCTCAGGATGGTCACAACAAGTCAGAGTAAACACCACCATCTCCACCTCCAAAACAGTTTTGCTCTGGGGTCCATGAGAGTTCTATACTAGCCCTCTGCTTTTCACCCTTTTAAACTCACTCCCAGGCGGTAGTGGTCATCTACTACTCACGCTGATGATGCGGTACTGTATTGAAACACCTCAACCGAGCGCCTCCAACTGTCCCTTCAGGGTTTTTTCTGGGAGCTAGAGAACTGGTTCGCAGACCATCGCCTGATCATCAACTATAATAAAACGAAGTCCATGATCTTTGCTCATCGCCAAAGCCCACATAGTCAGTCAGCACTCCTAATTAAGAACTCACTTGGTGTCCCACTGGAACATGTTACAAACTTTAAATACCTGGGCATCACATTAGACACATCCCTCTCCTACCATAGGCACATCCAACTTCTGTCCTCCGCTGTCAATGCCAGAGTGGGCATCCTCTACCGACTCAAGCACTGTCTACTCACACAGGCTATGCAACTTGCTGTCACCTCCTCCATCCTCTCCCTCATTGACTATGGGATAGTTATATATGGCTCTGTTGAACCCTCCACACTTAGCAGCATAAATATTGCCTTGAATAAAGCCTGCCATCTAGTTACAGGTAGTGACAGACTTACCCACACCTGTGATCTTTATACTTTGTCTGGTTGGCTAAACCTCCAACAAAGACTAAAGTACCACACCTGCATCCTCACAAAAAAGATACTTCTTCAGATAGCCCCCAATGGCCTACTCTCCATTATCAGTGCAGCCCCCCTCAGGCACAACGCAAGACTCACAACAAACCCATCATTTCTAGTCCCCCTCTGTAGAACATCCCTTGGGCAAAGATCCTTCCACTACCGTACCCCTTGCTGGCTCAATACGCTACCACCACCACTCACCCAGACCCGCAGCATCTCACTATGCAAAACGGGTCTCAAAGCTCTACTACTTGAGAGTGCTAAATGTGTCTATAGCTAACGATGCCCACTCAATTTTTGCTACCAAACCCTCCACATTTCCGGACACAGGGTCTCTCCAGACCCCATGAATCAGCCACCTACTTGTCTCTGTCTAGGGATTACAAGAATGCTGCTAAATACCACACTGTTTTCTAAGTTTAAGCCTGGACTGCTCTGTCAGTACTGTTTCTGTAAATACTGCCTGTTTATGTTTTGTTTATGTCTGTAGTTGTTTACCCTCCACCCCCTGTAACCGACTTGGAGCCTTTGCAAAAGAGTCTGTGACTCAAAGGTTTGTAATTTCGATTATACTCAATAAATAAATAAAAAATTAAAAATTATAATAAGGCTGGAAAACTGAGTTCCAATCAAACCCTGATCTCTGCTATGCAAGGCCTGGGTACTATTATAACAGGAGTTCCGTTAATTTTAGTGCTGTGCAGAATGTGGAATTCAGTTGGCGAAATTAGCGCAGAATGACCATTCCACCGGCTGAATTTTCACTGGAATTTCACTGGTTCTTCTGTGGGATTCCACCTGCTGTGATCTGTGGAATAATGTTCTACGGAACCACATTTTTTCAACAGAAAATCATTCTGCAATCATTTCCTCAAAACATATTGAGATCCATTTTTCCACGGAAAATCATCCTGCCACCATTTCTGCAGAAAATATTGAGGTCCATGGAATAACATTCCACAGAAATGTTGTGGAAAAACTCATTCAGCATTTTCTGTAGCAGAAGTGTGTCACTCCGTTTCTGGTGAAATTCGGCAGAATTTCAGCAGAATTTTGAAAATTTTGCAAAATTTCATTCTGCCGGAATTTGAAGATTCTGCACAGCACTTGTTAATGTGTTTCTAATGGAAACTAAAAACATACATGGATCCAAATTTCAATGTCATTTCAGTTTTTTTTGGAAGTCAAAATACTTCCCAAGTCTGACATTTTTGAGCCAGTATTTTAAGAGAACAGTTTTCAGGAGTTAAATAAGTAATAGCCAACAACAGAGTATACGCTTCCAGAGAATTAATGCACATCCCAGGTAAACTGGAAAACATGAAGCAATTGGCCAAGAGACTCTCAATGCACAAGGGAAGTGCATTAATTCTGAAGAAACCCAAGCCCTGCAGTGGGTTATTGCTCTAATAAAATGGGAAACTTTTTTAATAGAAAAAAAGGTTTCATTTTAGAAACATAGAAACATAGACAATGATGGCAGAAAAGGACCAGAGGTCCATCCAGTCTGTTCAAGTTCCTTATAATCCCAGGAACCTACTGTTCCTCCAGGGTACTAACCCTCCCCATCATCTCTAGTCTCCTTCCTGGTCCTGTCACCCCCGGTAACCACTATTCCCTTCATTATGTCCCAGCCCCGTTTGAATCCCCTGACTGTTTTTGCACCCACCACCTCAGCTGACAGACTGTTTCAAGGTTCTACCACCCTTTCCATAAAGTAGTACTTCCTCACATCCCTCCTGAACCTACCTCTTGTTAATTTCCGTTAGTGCCCATGTGACCGCATATTGGTATTCAAGATAAATAGTTTGCCTCAATTCACTTTGTTAATTCCTTTAAGGAACTCGAAGGTCATATCTCCCCTTTCCCTTCTGGTCTCCAGTTAGTTCATAGTTAGTACCTTGAGGTGCTCCTCATAGGATCTGCCCTACCAGCCCTGAATCATTTTTGTTAGTCTGTGCTGCACTGTCTCCAACCAAACCTTATCTTTTCTGAGGTGAGAACTCCAGGTGTACTCCACAGTACTCTATGTGAGGCCTCACCAGGGATTTGTAGAGTAGAAGTATTACTTCTTTTCTTCTGCTATCATTACCCCCCCGATATATCCCAGCATCCTGTTAGCCTTGCTATAGGCCTTGTTGCAGTGACTCGATTGCGTAAGTGACTTGCTAATGATAACTCCCAGATCCCGTTCCTCATATGTAGTGCCAAGTCTCTCTCCTCCCATCCAGTACTCTGTCCTGGGGTTCTTTTTCCTTAAGTGCATTACCTTGCACTTTTTAGCACTGAATTTTAACTGCCAGACCTTTGACCACCCCTCTAGCTTTTGTAGGTCTCTCTGCGTTTTCCTTATTCCCTCATCACTATCCACCCTCCCACACAGTTTTGTGTCATCTATGAAGAGACACAACCTGCCCTGGATTCCTTCTCCAATGTCACTAATGAACATGTTGAATAGGACCAGACCCAGGACCGATCTCTGTGGAACCCCACTTATAACCTCCCTCTCTTCCGATTTAACCCCATTGACCACCACCCTCTGCTGCCTCCCCTCTAGCCAGTTATCCACCCAATTCACTATGGCTTTAGCTGCACCCAGGTCATCCATCTTCTTGGGCAATCGTTTGTGAGGTACTGAGCCAAAAGCCTTGCTGAAGTCAAAGTACAGCAGATCCACAGCATGGGAGGCAGTATGTGCAGTGGGTTAAGGCTCTGAGCTGCAGATCTAGAGACCTGGGTTTGAATCCCACAGCCACCTAGGTGCATACTGTGTGATCCTGAGCAAGTCACTTAACTTCCTTCTGCTCCCAGGTTGCATCTGGAAACGAGCTTTGCCTTAGTGTGCTACTCTTGGTCAAACAATGTTCCCTTTCCGTTGTCTAATTCTTTTGTCACCCAGTCAAAGAAAACTATCAGGTTAGTCTGACAAAGTGTTCCTGCCATGAAAACCTGCTGTTTACTATCCTGGAGCCTGTTGCACCAAGCAGTCTATGAGGTCCTCTTTGATCAGTGACTCCATCAGCTTCCCTACAATAGAGGTTAGACTGACAGTCCTGTAGTTCTCTGGTTGCTCCTTATCCCCCCCTCATGAAGCGGCATACCATCTGCCACCTTCCAATCCCTTGGAACTTCCCCAGACCTACGTGAGCTATTGAACAGACAGACCAGTGGTTCAGCCAGCTGTACTGCTAATTCCCTGAGTATCCTCGGATGCAACCCATCTGGTCCTAGAGCCTTATCTATCTTAACTCATTCCCTCCCGGTGGCCATTTTGGGTTGGGCTCAGCAATGGATGGTTTCAACGTCATATGGCGGCAATGGGAACAAAGGAGTTAAAGGCAGCCAGCCCTTTCAGAACCCTTTCACTAGTGAACAATGGCTGTTTCATTTCCAGGATTCCCTTAGTGGCCACTTAGATGCCATTCTCTGGCATAGAACCACTGTCTTCCTTAGTGAAAACTGAGTAGAAGTAGTCATTTAGGGTGGCAGTCTTTTGTCCATC
Source organism: Neoceratodus forsteri (assembly GCA_016271365.2). NCBI lineage: Eukaryota > Metazoa > Chordata > Ceratodontiformes > Ceratodontidae > Neoceratodus > Neoceratodus forsteri. The sequence continues at coordinate 498,491,102 of JADMNL010000022.1, forward strand.
CATCTCTATCACCCTACCCCCCTCAACTAGCCTTACGATCCCCCCTTTTTCCTTTTTTCACAAAAATATCTGAAAAAATGTTTTGCTCTGTTCCTGACCCCCTCCACAATACACAGTTCAGTCTGCTTTGGCCTCCCTAACGGCTCTCTTTGGCTCCCTATTTTTCTGTTGATAATCCTCCCATTCTACTTCCCCCTGCTTTTCCTTATATTTATAAAAGGCCTTCTTTTTGGCCCTAACCGCTTCACTGACCCTTGCTGAGAACCATAGTGGTCTCTTAAACCTGTTTTCTTTGTTACTGTTCTATTGCACACTCTAGATGCCTCGAGGATGGCCCCCTTAATTATCCCCATCTCTCCTCCACACCACCTATGTCCTGCACCCCTACTAACTTATTCCTGACCAGTTCCCACATCCTATCGAAGTCAGACCTTCTAAAGTCAAATACTTCAGTTCTCTATTGTGGCTTGCTGGCCCTCAGGGCCAATTCAAACCAAACAGCGTTATGGTCCCTGTTCCCCAGCGACTCCCCTACCCCCACCGCTCCCACCATCCCTGAGCTGGTGAGCACCACATCAAGGACTGCAGTCTGTCTGGTGAGTTCCTTAACTAGCTGCACCAGTAGACAGTCTTGGAAGGCATCCAGCAAGGCCTGACTCCTGATGCTCTTGGCCACCGAGACCTCCCAATCGATGTCTGGCAGGTTTATGTCTCCTACCACCAGTATTTCTCCCTTTGCTACTCCTCTTTCAAGTTCCTGCACGAGTTCCCTGTCCCTTTCCTCCTCTTGCCCTGGAGGCCTATATATCACCCCCAAGTGTATCTTCCTGCCTGAGGCTGCCATGAGTTGCACACATACTGACTCAGCCTCACTGCTGCTACCCCAATGCACCCATCTACCATCTTGATACCTTCCTTGACAGAAAGGGCGACTCCTCCCCCTTTACCAGTTCCTCTATCCCTCCTGAACAGTGAATACCTAGGGATCATCATCTCCCAGTCATTATTATTTGTGGCCCATGTTTCCATGATGGCCACAAGGTCCACCTCAGTGTCTGCTATCAGTGCCTGGATCTCACTGAGTTTGTTACTTAGTCTTCTGGAAGTAAGGTATACCCCATTCCATCTGACTCCTGCTCTTTGCTACTATGCTTCTGTTTTCCACATTTTCTACCACCCTTGATGTGGCTTTTGCCCTTTGTTTTATCCATTGCTACTGCCCATTCCCTTGGTCCTGTAAACACTACTGCTATCTTTGTACCCTCTTTGTTGCTAGAGTCCCCTGTTTATGGGGGAGTACTATCTAGATTCCCCTTCTGCTTACCATCCACCATGGTTACCCTAGACCCAGACTCCCCCCACAGTCAGTTTAAACGTCTGATATAGATGTCCGACTTCTGCCCCAATGCATTGGCCCCCTCTCTCATCAGGTGAAAACCATACCCTTGAAGAATCTTCTGTCCCAGAAGTCCACCCCTCGTATCTACAAAGTGGTATGCCATGTCTCGACACCAACTCTTAAGCCGACTATTAAACTCCTCTATTTCAACACTCCTTATCCTATCCTGCCTTCCTTCCCTGCCCCACACAGGGAGGACTTCAGAAAAGGCCAGGGAGGCGGAGTGTACCACCAATCCATCCCCCAGTCTACAGAAGTTCCACTTCACCATCTCAAATGACTGGTTTGCCAGATCATTGGTACCCAGGTGTACCAGCACCCCAGCTCCCCCCTCTCCTTCTCCACCATCCTCCCTAGTCTGTCTAAATCCCAGATGGCTGACGCTACAGGCAGGCATCGGACCATCCATTTCCCATTTGACCCCTCCTGTATCACCCTTTCAGCCCCCCTAATCATTGAGTCCCTGACCACTAGGACCTTCCTGGCAGCCTTGCGCCCCCCCCTTGGGTGCCATCAGGTTGTTCTGCCTTTTCCCTTTGACTGACCTGGAGTCCCCCCTGGTGAAGTCAGGTGCCTGAACCTCCCCCAGAGATGTGAAATGATTCACTGTCCAGAAGGTAATGGGATGGACATGCTCATTATAGCTACATAGAAACATATAATTTGGTGGCAGATAAGGACTGCTTGGCCCACCTAGTCTGCCCATTTCCCTACCTAACAGATAAGCTGCAGATCCTAGTTAACCAGCAGCCTACTTCCTCCTACCCCCCACTAGAATTGCTTTATGTCTGTCCCATGCATTCTTGAATTCCCCCACTGGTTTTGACTCCACGACCTCCTCAGGAAGACTGTTCCATGCATCTACAACCCTCTCCATGAAGAAATACTTCCTCATGTTACCTCTGAGTCATCCCCCCCTCTATCTTCAAATTGTGCTCCCTTGTTCATCCCCTCCCATGCCCCACCACTCTCCAACCCTGTGGATCATTGGGTCTCTGGGGGAGTGAAGGTATGGAGGATGAACTCCTGCTGAGCTGAGCACACAGCTGAGATGCTTCTACCCTCACTGATATCAGCTGAGCTTGGATCTCAGAGACAGTGTAGAATACCGGGTATGCATAGGACCTACGCTATTAGCATAGAGCTCAAGTTACACTATTTGGTACAGTCACCCGTTCCTTAACTTTTTATTAGTTTATTTGGGTTAGTGTTCACCCCATACCACCCTGTAAAAAAAAAGGGGATGTGGGGGCTAACCACCCCAACTTAAATAAACTGACAACCAAGTATGGTACATGACCAAAGCAGCGTTGTATTCAGGAAGCTTTTATGGCAAGCTTCCTAGGTGTACCCAGTATTCTACACTATCGCCTGGATCTCTGCTATGGTCCTACAGATGGGGTAGTGCCCCCTCCTCCAGAGCACATCACTGAAGAAGAGTGCCCCACAGTCCCCACAAATGAGCACCTCCCCCTGAACCCCATGCTCAAAAGAACTGTATTAGTGAGAGAGAAACTTAACTTAAAATAAACTTAGTTTAGATTATAATGCACACCCAGATCAAATACTCCCATAACCTTGCAGAATTTACAAAACACTTTGTATTCTTGAATTTTACTCCTAGCATTTTAGAACTCAGTGGACTGAGTGAAATCAAACAACTCAGCTTGCTACTACTTCTGATTCTATCACAGAACCACAACACAATGACAGAACAGTTGCTCTTAGCAACAGTCAGCAGCTGGCACAAAATGCACTTATGATGCTGTCTTACAAAACAAACTAAAGAAAAAACAATTAGAAAGTAAAAAAATGTATACACTAGTAGAAGTCAGCAGCCCAGAGAACTCCTTAAACAACAGACAAGATCACAGTGTGAGACCTTTCCCCACTGCCTAGGGGTAGGTAGCTTTAAATTAAGGAGGGGATAGCACAGCAACATTATGCACTTACTTGCCCCCCTTCGAATTGAGTGACCCCCAGAGCATCTCTTGGCACATGGCTGGACTGGCAATGCTGCGGGCTTAAAAAGGTTATGCAGCTGGTAAACATAAAACAAAAGGCACTGTCCAGACAGATTTTGTAAAGTTTAAACAAAACAATCACATCCTTTATTTTCCAAATAAAATCTCCGGGGCAACTGGTCTCCATTTAATTCAGCTAACCCCAGATCAAGGGGCGATCATAGTTCCCAGTCCCAACAGGGGCACATTTTATTTGTTCCAATGCAACAAATCACCTAGAAGTATCTCAGGGCTGTGGGTTCAAGACCCAGTGGATCACTTACCTGCACTTTCACTTTCTGCCATATGGGGAACCCACAAGCCTCCTGGATTCACATTCTTTCTTGCCAGATTCCAAAACTGCTGGCAAGGAGAGGTAACAGTCCCCTGGGAGTCCAAGGTGCCATGGACAGTGCCTCCAACTCTCCCTGAAGACCAGGCCCCTGTGAGGAGAGAGTCCAAAGTCCCAATTGCACAGATCATCCCAAAGGGATCCAAATTTTGGGCAAGGAGGACAGAGCATCCCCTGGGGCTCTGAGGTGCCACAGATGTCCACCCCCACAATCACTCAAGTGCTGACCCCCATGAGGAGAGGGTCCCAAACATTCAAATTCAGCAGGCAGAATTTTTCATTTAAACACTTGGGGATGGAGTTCAGTCAGTTACTAGTCACACAGGCTAGTGACTAATTCTTTTACCACACAGGCACAACAGTGCCACACATTCTCTACAGGCTTTCACGGACTTCACGCTGTGGCTGACAGAGCACTCGTTTTTTTTTTCTTTAACTTTCCTTTCCTTTCTTCACTGTGAAGGACTATCACAAAAGTGGTTCCCCATGGGGCATGGCTATGTTGTCAACTGGACACATCCATAGAAGTGTAGGTTGCCCTGCCCACATAGTACATTTCAATTGCTTGTCCACATTCTGACAGGAAATAACACCATACTGTCACTTCCCCCCAAGAAGGATATAGGCACAGGTGAGTGCTATTGCATCATCCTTTCAAAACAGTTAAATCTCACCTCAGTTCAGTAGCATCATCCAGTCTGACAGGAATCCCTATTCAAAATGAGTTTTTTCTCTTCAGGATGGGGCACCCCCCTTTTAGGGACTGTGTTTCACTGGCCACCACCGTGGACAGCTGTTTTTTGTACCAAGGCCAACTCCAAGAAAAGGGTTCCACTAGCAGAAGATGGCAGTGGGTGCCAGTCTCTTGTCTCCCACCAACTGACTAGAATTCCCTCTCTTTTCAAAACAGAGAACTCTGGCTCCTACCCTTTGGAATGCTCAGGGCAGCACATGCTGTCCCAGTCCTTTATTTATTTATTTTTTATTTTATTTTTTTAAATTCGTATTAATACCTTTGAGCCGGGAGCTCGTTTAAAAAGGATCCAAGTCAGCAAGGAATACAAGACATTTACAGGTGATGAAACACTGCAGAACAGAAAGACATCAACTAACAAGTACTGTTAGTGTATAGTTACAACACTAAACAGGGTACAACAAGTAAGGAGAAACAGGACCACACTTGTGGAGAAACATATTAATGCAGCGCTAATTAAGTGCGGTACAGTGTTTAACAATCATGTTACAGTTAAGACGGGGTGCTCCCAGTCTGCAGAAATGCAGTTTTAGCAGCCAAGGAGAGGCTTTGTCAAGGGGAGGTAGTAGGTGGTGGGAGGTGGGCAGTTGTGGAACAGAAGGGTGGGAGTGAGAGAGGGTAGTGTTCAATAGGTGCGAGAATGGCTGACAGAGGCTGTTAACAGAAACACTGGCAGTCGGAGTTGCTGGCAAGAAGAGATCAAAGCCCATTTTTAAAGTGGCCAAGTCTGGGGGAATCGGCAAGGTCTGCAGGCAGAGCATTGAACCATTTAGGCCCATAGTAGGAGAGGGATCTTTGGCCAAGGGTGGTTTGTTTGAAGGAAACAGTTAGGACAGCCCTGGAGGCACTCCTTGTGCATTTAGATGGTTGTGCAGGCTCTTAGAGGGCTGAAGTAGCACTAGGCATGGACCCCATCCGGAACTTTTCTACAAGGAGGCAGGCCTGATACTGGAGTCTATGGTGGAGTGAGAGCCAGCCAGTTTCCTTGTATAGGTCACAAGAGTGAGTCATTTTGTGTACTCCCAGGACAAGGCAGCAGGCTCTGTTGAGGATGGCTTTGACCCTTTTAAGCGCTGTGTTTGTGCCTGCCCCGTATATGACAAGGCCATAATCCACAGATGAGAGAACTGAACTGCATGTAACAAGTTTCAGGGCAGCCGGTGTCATAGAGGTGTGGTGTCTGTACAGGATGCCAGGTTTCATGTTGGTGGACTTTACCAGTTATTCAGCATGGGCAGTGAAGGTGAGGGTGTCAAGGTGAATCCCTAAGTACTTGAATGTGTTGACTTGGTCTAGTACTTCTCCTTCACTACTAAGTATATAATAATAATGATAATATATTTTGGGCTGGATATTCAAACTGCGCCATTCATAGGCGCAAGCCTTGAAGCTGCTAAAATAGTTAGCAAGAGGGTGTGTCCTGGAGCATATTCAAAGGGTTCGGCTATTGAGGCAACTCCTTTGAATATCACCCCAACCACAACCACTGTGCATGGCGCGAATGGAACTTGCACCACCGCTGAAGTTGACAGGTGGAGCATTTCAACTGCGGTGGCGAAAGTACCATTAGCGCCATGCCAAAATCACGATATTCAAAGGTGACATGCAAATGGGGCTATAATTCATGCAAGGTGCAGGGGCCATTTGCATGTGATTATGTCCCCATTTACATGCCATTAGCATGTAGGTGCGCCCGATCGAGGACTTGCGCCTGGCGCCCTGCCAGGCAGCAGCCGTCAGGAGCGGCGCCCCAGCCACCATCGAGGGCATGGTGTCTCCCCACCAGCCCGATCGCGGGCATCAATGTGGCTCCCACCTCCTCCTGTACATATCCCTGGTGGTCCAGTGGACCGAAATGCCAGATCGCGGGCGGTATGTATAATAATTCCACCCCTCCCGTTCACATCCCTGGTGGTCAGTGGACGAAATGCCCGATCACGGGTGGTATGTATAATAATTCCCACCTTCTGTTCACATCCCTGGTGGTCAGTGACTGGAATGCCCGATCATGGGCGGTATGTGATGATAAAACCACCCCCGAACATAGCCCTGGTGGCTAGTGTCCCCACCCTACCCACTCCACTAAGCCCCACCACCCCGCCCTCGGCAGCGGTCGGAACCAGTTTCATTGCCGCCGACGGATTGCGCTCGGCAGACGCCATTGAGGCATAGCGCTGTCGGGCGCAGTAGCCCATATCAGAGATGATAGTTCAGACGGTGAATGTCATTGACATGTCATTCAAATCTGACTGTCATAAATGGTATAGCTGCACGCCCGCTGGCTCTTGCCTGCACCACCGGGCGCAGCCCTACCAGGCAGTCAGTCGGCGGAAGGCTGGGCGTGCAGGTGGGTGGGATGCTGCCGGGCCGGGGCGGGTGGTGGGCTTCATGGGTGGTAGGGTGGGGACACCAGCCACCAGGGCTATGTTCGGGGTGGTTTATACACATACTGCCCGCCATCGGGCATTTCAGTCCACTGACCACCAGGATATGGAACGGGAGGAGGGGAGTTGTACTGATGCCCGCGATCGGGCTGGTGGGGGAGGAGTACACTATGCCCGCGATCGGGCCGCGGGGGCACAGGACTGGTTAGGGCCAGCTATTATGGCAGCTGCTGTGTTGCACCCTGCACACAGCACTCACCTGTGGGTGGCCCCGACTTAAGCCCTTTTTGGCTCAAAGTCCTGCAGGCGCAGGTTGGGGTTGCGCCAGCATACTCTGCACAGCCCGGCTGAATATCGGGCTGTGCAGTTTATGCATGGTTCCTCCCCCTCCAGTTCAGCATGCATTCATTTGCATTGCGCTGTTGCTCAGCATGTTTTCTGTGGCGCAACTGCCTCCTGCTGAATATCGCAGAATGGAGCAAGTTTGGACTTGCGCAGGTGCAACCCTATTGCGCATGGCGCAACCCTTGTGAATATCTGGCCCTTTATTTATAGGGCACCTTATTCATAACCAAGGCACCTAACAATTTAAAAGCAAAACAAGCATCAATAAAATTAACATTAAAATAGCAGTGCACCAAAAAGCAGAAGGAAAAATCAACCACTGAAAGCCCGGTACCACAGAAAAGTTTTTAAAGATTGCTTAAATCCCTCCACAGTTGTGCACTCCCAAAGCCGATGAGGTAGAGAATTCCAAAGGGTTGGGGGCTGCATACATAGAGGCTCTCGCCCCAGATGATTTTAAACACACCCTTGGAATCTCTAGCAACCCCTTGTCAGCTGAGCAGAGTGATCGTCCGGGGCAATAAGGAACCAGGAGCTCTTTCAGGTAATCCGGGCCCAGTCCTTGTAGGGCTTTGAAAGTCAGCAAACTGACTTTAAAGGTGATCCGCCACTGTACTGGCAGCCAGTGCAGTTTATGCAGCACCAGCAAAATATGACAGGATCGAGCAGATCCCATCAAGCTGGGCTTGATACCGCACCAGCTGCAGGAGGTGGATTTCTACCCCGGGAAGCCCTAGGTAAACGGAGTTGCAATAATCTAAGTGCGAGAACACAAAGGCATGGACCAAAGTAGGAAGGTCACCAGACGGAACCAGATGCCTAATCCTGGTGATATTCCTGAGATGGTAAAAGGAAGATTTGACAACAGCCGACACCTGTGAATGCAGGGTCAGCCCTTCATCAAAAATTACCCCCAGGTTACGCACCCATTCAGAGGTTGGGAGTGAACTGCCACAGAGAAAAATTCCCAAGGGTGGACCAACTCCTAAACCCCCAATCCGGCGACCTGGGTCCACAACCAGCACCTCAGTTTTTTCTGAGTTCAACTTCAGCCAGCTGGAATCCATTCACTCCTGGATTATTAAAGACTGAGAGAGCTCCATCCTGGTAGGGTACAAAAGAAAGGTAGAGCTGTGTATCATCAGCACAGCAGTGAAACCTCAGCCCATCTTCATACATGAACCATGCACAAGGTAGTAGTGGTGCTTTCAGCTAAACAAATGACAGTACCAATAAGCTGAAGCACACACATACCCCAATAATAACCGGACCCAGAGCTTCTTTATCAAATTTTATTGCACCAACAAATCCACCTGACGTGTTTTGGACCAAGGTCCATACCTTCTTACAATGTCTCCGAGGGGTAGCATGTACAGTGCGAACAACATGGGTGACAGCACTGAGGCCTGAGGCACCCCACATGGCAGAGAAGTAGGGCCTGAAGAAAAGACCCCAGACACCACTCTCTGTGTTCTACCCATGAGGAACGATGTAAACCGCCTGAGGACCGTTCCCGACAGTCCACAGATGTGCCTCAGGCGACCAAGCAACACCCCCTGGTCCATGGTGTCAAATGCTGATGAGAGATCCAGAAGAACCAAGATGGAGTGGCTCTTCCAATCTCTAGCCATCAGGATATCATTGAGCACCCAAACCAGCGCTGTCTCAGTAATATGTCTCTTTTGAAAACCGGACTGGAGCGGTTCATAGATGTCATGGATGGTCAAATGGTCCTCCAGTTGTACTGCCACTACTTTCTCAATCACCTTCCCTAAAAAGGGAAGGTTAGAGATAGGTCTGTAGTTTGCATAGCAGTCTGGGTCCAAGGTAGCTTTCTTCAAGAGAGGTGTCACCACCTCCTCCTTCAGGGAGCTAGGAAACTCCAGATTCCAAGGAGCACCAGACTATCTGCGCAAGGACTGGATCGATGACATCAATACAACCCAAAATTAGGGAAGTTGGTCCAGGGTCAAAACTACAGCACATAGGGTGCACACCCTGGATGATCTGCATGACATCCATGAACTCCGGTCTGCTGAAGGTACTCCAAGAAGGCTGAGGTGCAGTAACCTCATACTGATCAAAAGCAATGCCTATAGAGTGTGCTGGCTGGAGTACCGCTCTGATGTCAGCCAGCTTATTAGGAAAGAATCAAGCAAGTTCGTGAGGACCCTTGAATCTTGGTCTGTGGGGTGCTGAAGAGCATGCTCTTTGTCTTTTTTGTAGTTGAGTAGTAGTTTATTTCTGGTGAACCAGGATTTCAATGAATGAAAATTGAGCTGAAGTTCAGAGTTAATTGATCCCAGGTCTTTTCCTGGGTTGGAAATAACAGCATCGTCTGTATAGAGTACAGAGTGTGCAGGACAGGTGGAAGGCATGTCATTTATGAAGTGGCTGAATAAGAGATGACAGAGGATAGAACCTTGCGGGACCCCTAGGTTTACTTCCCTGGACTCAGAAACTGTATTGCCAATTCTGACCCATTGAGATCTATGGGGTGAGGTAACTATGGAACCAGGCCACAGAGTCCATTGACAATCCTGTAGAGAGGAGACATTTCAGTAGCAGTTGGTGATTGACTGTGTCAAAGGCCTTGGTGAGGTCTATGAAGATAGACCCCCACTGCCATCCCTTTATCCAGGGCCCCATATGCTGAGTGGTGTACTCTACTAGTACGGTGACGGTGGAGTGGTTTTGTTGGAATCCATGTTGTTGCAAGCAGAGAAGGCTATGCTTTTCTAGGTACTCAGTTAGTTGTTCTGAGACCACCCCTTCAAGTGCTTTGGGGGGGGTAAAATCGAGATGGGCCAGAAGTTTGCTAGATTAGCTCTGTCTCCTGATTTAAAAACAGGTGTGACTAGAGCCTCTTTCCACCTGTCAGGGACGATGCCAGATCTCAGAGAGGCATTGAATACCTTGGTGAGCAGTGCCACAAGTTTGTTTAATGTGAGTGCTACCACCTTCATATCGATCATGTCGCTTCCCATCCTGGTCTTACCAAGGACCCGTTTAATATATTTGATGGTCTCACCTAGGGAGATTTGTCTGAAGTAGAATGGTGGGGTAACATTATCCCATGGTGATGGAGTGTTGAGGTTGTGCTGCTGGCCTGTTAGGGTGTGATTCAGATATTCAGGTGGCAACACATTGCTGAGGTCTGTGAATGCAACATTAAAAGCATCAGTGATTTCCTTTGGGTCTTGCAGAGGTGGTAACTATAAGGTCAGGTGGGGCCCTTGAGGCTCTACCTGTGAGAGATTTTACAGAGTCCCAGAACTCCCTCCATGTACCCCAGGTCTTTCCCGGGAGGTCATTGTAGTAAGCTGCTTTCGACAACCGTATGAGTTTTGTGCAGGTATTTCTATCTGCCTTATATACTTTGGAGTCAACTAGAGTCCCTATGGCTTTGACCCTAAACCACAGGTGATCTCTGAGTCACATGCATTCAATTAGAGGGCTAGACAGCCAGGGATTGGGAATTCCTCTGGCTTTCTTTGTTTTGTATGGAGCAAAGATGTCGCAGGCTTTAGTGAAGATACTGCAGAAGCAATCCAGTGCTTGGTTTTCGTCCTTGACTCTATCCAATGGGGGCCAGTCAATCCCTTTTAAGTAGTGCCTGAAGGAATCTAGTTGACCAGGCCTTAGTGATCTGCTCCTGGTGGTCTTAGGCTTACTTTGGTGAACTTGTTAGTCCAGGTAAGTAGTACAGGGGAGTGGTCACTGATGGTGTTGGGTAGGACTGTTACCTCTGCGATATGTTCAGGACAGGAGGAGAGTAGCCAGTCAATGAGGGTGCTGGCTCCTGTACAGTAGTTGTGTCTGGTGGGTTGTGTGACCAGTTTGGTCAGGTACAGGCTGGCTATTTGGTCTCTAGCTGTCGCTGCATCCTGTGCTTGCCAATTTATGTTGAAGTCCCCTAGGATTATATGTTCCCAGTTTAGTTTGTTCTGTTGGAGGTGGCTTATGAGCTGTGGGAAGCCAGTGGGTAGTGTCCCAGGAGGCAGGTATATGGTGGATAATAGTAGCACTTCGTTTTGTTGGCCAATATTAAGTTTTAGTGTTAGAACCTGTGCTTCCTTGGTGTGGAAGCTAATGGGTAGTAGTTGCCCTTTGATGTCACTCTTGAGGTAAATCAACCACCCCCTCTTTTTTGAGGTACAGTCTTACTGGAACCGGTTGTATCCAGGAAGGGCAACTGCTGTGTCTGGGATCTTTGGTGATAGCTACATTTCTCTTAGGGAGATGACGTCAGGATCAATCTGAACCATGCAAGCGTGACATTGTGGCAGTTTGGAGAGAAGGCTGCAAATATTCAGGGATACACTTTTAAGATCCTCCTAGTCCTCCTAGGGTACAGAGGTTGGCACCAACATAGAGAGCACAAGCCAAAGCAACACACACACAATAACTCCCAGTGGGGGTTACAACAGCAGTACACCATTTACAAGTTGCCACAACAGATCAGCAAATCAGACTAAAAAGTCAGAGCAAACTCAATAAAATCTGATGTACTACTGTTTATTAATCACAAAAAAACTATGTTAGAAAAAACATAAAACTTTCTTTGAACCTAATTTTTTTTTTATACAGATTCATTTTATAATCACAATAATGCATTTTAGGGTGTGTATAGCACTGGGATTTATTCATTTCTTGTGTGGTTAAAGTCACTTGGCTGCATCTTGTGGTACATCATACTAGGCATGGGTAAATCCCAGAACACACGCACCCTGTCATGCATTATTGCTTAAATATTGAAGGGAAAATACCCTTTTTTAAGAACAATCACCAATTTGACTTCCATGCGTGTGTATTACTCACTAAAAAATGTATGTTTAATAACAAAAAAAATAGTTTCTTTGAACCTAATTCTTTTTTTTATTTATTTTTTATACAGATTCATTTTATAATCACAATAATGCATTTTAGGGCATGTGTAGCAATGGGATTTATTCACTTCTTGTGTGGGTAAAGTCACTTGGCTGTGCCTTGTGATACACCACACAAGGCATGGGTAAATCCCACAACAACACACACCCTGTCTTGCATTATTGCCTGAATATTGAAGGGAAAATACCCTTTCTTTAAGAACAATCACCACTTTGACTTCCATACCTGCAGAATTAGATACCACCTAAATCTTTATAGTTGTGGGAGTCAGAAATGCCACCCCCTTTATTTGGGAAGCTTTAGTCTTATTTGAGTCATGTCTTCCAAAAATGCAATTAACTGAAGCCCCGAATGTTGAAGGGAAATGCTGGAGAACTGATGACCTCTTTACACATTGTTTGATTTCATGTTTAGAATTGTTTACTGAAATGGCCCTGGAAGGACATGTCCATCTCTTTAATTTATTTTTGATATAACTATAATTTCAATAAAATTTTGAATTTAAAATAGTTGTCTGCAATTAGACTGGAGGTTATGTGTGTGACAATTTCAGCTGCCCCTTGGCAGGTACTGTATTATGTATTGCTCCCCCCAAACCCTAGTCCACCCTTAGGGTACTTTGTGAATAAGTTCAGTTGTATATACATGAAGCAGGTCCCCATGTAATCTTGCCTTAAGTGAATGCATATATGTTTTGCTTGCTACATCAACTTATTATTATTTTATTTATAATAAGATTAATAATATATAATGCATACTTTATAAATACTGAGTTGCTAAACAGGAACAATCAGAAATATATAAAGCAAATAAATATATATATATATATATATATATATATATACATATATTGTATATATACATATATCTCATACGCCACTGTACACATTAAAAACATTCAAAGAAATTATGAATTTTTCTTGTATTTGAAATATTTTACCAGGTGAGCACAGTGCAAGAAGGGCTTGTGTCCAGTCGTGACCTGGACAGGGGAGTGGGGGGAATACATGGGATAAGCAGGGACAGCAATTTACAATACACAATATCCCAAATGTACATAGGTAAGCAGATATCTATGATGCATTATATAGAGAATATTGCATGGGCAACTATGCACAACTAGTATGTTCTGCCACAGAGGGGTTCTGATTCGCTCTGACCTCGAGCACAAAGCTCGAGAGGTCCGTAGGAATCAGAACCCCGAGGTGGCAGAACATACCAGTTGTGCATAAAGTTGCTCATCTTGTATTTTTTTATAGTGTATAGTATTATGTGAAATGTGCACACAGCAGTTCTTTGGCTTTCAGAATGAAACTGACTTGTGCAGTCTCTAGAGGTTCCAGAATGCTATTGTACCGCAGAAGGATACAATCACATTCCATGACCTTTGAACAGTGGTACAACAGCATTTTGAAAGGGATGGAATTCTATACAGAGCAATGCTGTACTATATACTATTGTAACCCCCACTCAGGTATGCCATTTCCATCTGACAGCTATACCAGGTGGGCTGGGTTTGGGGAGGAATATGTCACTCAGCACATTGGCTAGGTTTGGCTGCTCTGCACAGGGGTACCCAAGTAACTCCAGACAAAGGAAGCAATAAACTGTAATGTCCAATACCAGCAGTGGGATTCTAAAGTGTGGCTTTTATTCACATCCAACAGAATAAACAAAGCATAGATGGACCCCCACAGGGCTACACTCCTGGTAACGCAGATTTAAGGAAACCAGAACAGATCCTCATCACTTTAGCCCTCAGGCTCCGAAACACACTGGGCACACAGCCAGAACTTGTACGCTGCTCTGGGTTTTCCTGTCTCGCTCCCTTGCTAGCCACTTGGTCACTTTCCATATAGCATGGAAACATTTACTGGTGGCTCCCTAAACCACCTATGAGCACTTCTGCTCCTTAAGGTAATCTTCCTCATCAATCCCACATCTGGATACTTTCCTCAGTCACTGGCCAAGTACCTCAGAGAAAGCAACAGGTGTCCCAAAGTAATCCCGTAGAGGTGAATTTGGTTACTACTGATGGGGGTTCTCCCACCTCTTGCTCCCAATATTCATACCCGGCCATTTCTCTGGACTGTAACACCTCATCCTTTAAAACACTTTGTTGTGTAGATTCTTTATAAATGTATTCAAATTCAATCTACTGTCTTTACATCCCATTTGTGCTGAACTTGAACGTACTTAATAAGTGGCTGTGTCCATTACTCTAGACCCCTCCCCCCCCACAGAGTTAAGCGGTCCAATCCCCACATCTTCCAAACTGTACTTGGCTGTCTTTTCCTGACCCCACAGTAACAGTCATTTTAGTTTCATTTTGTTTCAGGTGAAAACACATGGTCCTTAAGCAGAGCGAACTCACCCCTTGGTTGTAGGTGCCCCACAGGCATTTTCTCCTCAAAGGAAATCTCATCCAGAACTTCTGGTGCCTCAGCATGAACTTAAATCAGGCAACTTCTTTTTTCCCCTAGCCGGACCAGGGGAGTTGCCCCTGGAAGCAGGCTGATTCCTTCCCCCATCCTCACAGGGATGGGGCCCTGAACCACTGAAAGCGGTCTCTACCACTTCAATGTGTTCTTCTTATGCTCCTTTTCAGGTGAGAGCACACACCTATACCAAAAAAAAAAATCGCTCTTTGACAAAGCTTAGAGCTCTGAGGGCCTGCCTACAGCAGAGCACCTCTACTACAGACTGCAACAGACTCTACTCAACTCACTTCAAATCCCCAACGTTCTACTCTAACTTCCAGCTACAACATTCCAGTGGGCTTATGCAGCTGCAACAGTTCTAAAATGATGTCATCCCTCAATCTCAGCTGAGACTGAGAACAGAGTGAGACAGTGTGAAATCCATTTAACTGGAGTTTCACAAGCTGCCTTCCCTGCCTACCACTAGGTCTTACTGGGATTCTAGTAACCCCGGGTAACAGGGAGGTTACACTCACCCTGGGTCAGAAACTGACTGTCCGCAGTCATTACCCAACTTAGGCCATCCTACCCTATGTGCTACCTATGGAGATGGGTGATCAGGCCCCCTCCAACCATGTGCTAGGCACAGGCAGGCAGGCAACACTAAGGGTCCAGAGGCCATCAGCTGACACATCAGCCTCTATTCTACCTGCTGACTATGGGTACCCAGTGGCTCTGGAAGAACTGTCCAGAGCATAGCCCTATTGGTTCAGTACTGCAGGCCCTACGGCCGTCAGGACCACAGCCTGTCTATCCTCCTAGCCCTCTAGGGAAAACCTGTCTGCCTCTAACTTAAAATTCCCAGAAACAAAACAAACAGGGGACCTCTCAGACCCTGGACATCATGCAACCACACACTAGGAGCTAATGCCATACACTATGCATTACTCCCAAACTTCCCCACAACCATACCTGTGGAAGAAAAAGTTACACTCAGTAACAACAACAACAACAGTACTTTAAACACTACACTCTAAAGTACTACTGAGGAACTCCGCTGAGTCCTTCCTCCTCTTCTTGTCTTCTCTTCTATCTTCTTCAGGAACACCTGCAAGAAAAAGAAAGACAACACACACTCCTAATCTGCATACACAGTCTATCTAAACCCCTAACATCAAAACACTGGAGAATCCCAAAAAGATTTTTTTTAGAAAAGTAGAAAAAACAGTATAAACATTAGAAAATAGTAGAAAATGATGACAATATTTACAATTCACAATATTTGTGGGATAGAGTGCCCTAGAAGTCCCATCCAGTGACCACAGTGCCCGAAGGCAAGTCCATTAAAGGGTCTCTCCTGGGCCAGAGCCCCATGAAGCACAGTTCTAGCAGGCCAAAGTCCTGAAGGGGAGAGTCTTTGAGGACAGTTCAAACATCTGGAGTCTGCTAGTGTAGGGTGTGTACTGCAATGTCATAAGAATAGAAAAGTCTGGATTTACCAGCCCCTTGTACAATGAAAATGGTACCACACCTGGTCCTCAGACAAAGACTGTCCCTAGCAGCATTCTTCAGATAGAGCTGGGTGGACATCTTCCAGGAAATGACAAGAGGGCACATCTGGAAACTGCTGTGCTGATGTCATCTCTGGAGATGGAACCTTGGAACAGGAACAAAAAGGAAAACGGCTGGTCTGAAGTCATCCGACACCCAGGCGATGAATCAGGATACAGCTGGGCTGGTGTCCTCTCTGGATCTGAAGTCATCTGTTGAGCCAGTCGATGGATTCTGGAAAGCCAGTACACTGCAGAACTGATGAATGTGGAGCACCTGAGTCCTGGACGTCCAGACTGGAAGAACAACATAGGTATGGCAACGGCTGGAGTGGCAGCTCTGCCTACCACTGCTCTGCTTTCCATTTGGTAGGCATGGGCACATTTGCAGGAAGGTCTTTGCATTGTGGCCAACAGCACAATGGGTCAGGTGCGTGAATTATCACCCCATCTGGGCACTCATAATTCAAACTGTGAAAGGTTTCATGTCCCTCTCCATCCACAATTCGAACAGTGTCTATAAACAGTGTCCTGCCTCTTTTCCACTGGCTGTATTTTTCTTGAAACATTCTGTTTTTGACATGCTTGTTTGCACCAGGATGCACGCATTTCATTGCTTCTTCCCAAATCCAGGATTTCCTGCTTTTTTCAATCTCCTTCCAGACTCTCCGAGGAAAGGTAGAAAAGGACATCTCATAGATTTCATTCGCTTTCCTACGAACCAGTCTTTCCTCTTTACTAGCTTTGGTCAACTTGAGACCTCTGGCCTGGCTTGGGGGCAGCTAGTCCTGGTTCTGCCAGCTACACATTCTTAACGACACAAAAAATGGATCCTTGGCTTCTTCTTGCACAGCCAGGGCAGTGGAATCACCACTCTCTTCCATGCATTCCTCTGAGGCAAGAGCTTGAGGCTGTGTACCAGTTCCTTTTTCACAAGGCCACATAGGTTCCCCCTTTTCTTCTTCCTCACTGAGAATCTGTGCCCAGGAGTGAGCAGTCATCCTCACTCCTGAGACTGTCCACTCTTCGCTGGGTGCGGAGGTGGAAACCTCCCATTCAAAGGCCTCCCTTATCTCGTCTTCATCTATGAGACTTGGGCTAGTCCCCTCTCTCCAAGGGTCTACTGATGCTCTTCCCAAAATGTCTCTCTTTGACTCGGACTCTGAAACATCAGCACATTGTTCTGTCTGTAAATCTCCACCCTCTTGCTTTGTGCCACACTCTGAGGGGCCTTCTCCAACAGGCTCCGCCTGGTGCTGTGTGCTGCCAACTACAGATCTGTGAACTTTTGTCCATGTGGGAGCCAAATGAATCTTGGGCACTTTAAACAAACCATATTTCTCTAGGCACCCAGAACAGTGAGGTACCATGAAGACATCCCTTCCAGCATTTAAGCACATCACACATACTTGCACTGGATATCCTGGAATAGCCACATGAGGAGGCAGTCATCCACGTAGTAACATCTCTCAATGTCCCTTAACTTGTTAACTTCTACTGCTATCACAGCCCAGGCATGATCTGGGTAGCAGGCTGGTCCTGAAGCCATGCCTGCAGAGAAAACAAACAAATGCTCACTGTTATTTCAAGTCCCACATCACTGAAAACTTTCTTTCTCTTTCAAAATGGCTCTTCTACTGCTGTGTTTACATTATTACCCCACCCTGTAATGGCGGCGGCAGCACTCCTACACATCAACATTCTGTAATTGGGTCAAGCCACTGTGCATCTGATTTACACACTCTACTGATAACTTTGCTCAAACTGCACAAACTTGCACTGTTCTTTATCCTAGCACATTTATATGATTTACCACAGACTTTTCACTTGCTGAAGACATTGCTTTAGCTTACAGTCCTTTAAAGCCTCAGTATTTCATAGCACAGGATTGCCTGTAATTCTTACTGCATTTCTGATACAACTCACAGTCTCTCTCATGGCTTTGAAGCTTATACTGACGCTGAACCTATAATTATGCTCACAGTCAATTGCTTAGATTGCTTACTTTTGCTGGTAAAACTTAACACAGTCCTTCTTTGCAAAGTGATTACACTGCTACACACAGGTTCAGCTGGCTTTTGGCAAAATCACTTAGTTTGAACAAATATTTCTGTTGATACTCACTGTTATCAGTAGCTGTTTGCTGCGATGGAAAACAGCCTGCAGCCAGTCTTGGAGGCCTCTGGAAAGAAGCGAGTTGGCAGTCCTGCCGATTTTACCTCTCAACACCACACTCACAGTCCAGTCGATTGAGATGTGGGTTGAGCCTGAATTCAAACAGAAAAGTCAGTTTTTTACACTTTTTACAGCACTTTCAGTCACTGCGACGCTCCTTCTGGTAAGCCAGTTTGCACACTCCACTCACTCTCCCTCTCGAATGCTGTGCATTCGCTCTAGAGCTGGCTTGGGGGCAAGACTGATTGCAGTCTCACCAATCACTCGACGCTATGCAAATGAGCCTCTTTTCCTCTCGTGCTCTTCTCCTCACGGCGACTGTCGAGCAGGCAAAATTTAAACTGCAAAACCACACTTTTTTTTTTTCTTCAACGACTCCTCAGTGGGAAACAATTTCAACCATTTTTCATGGCCATTAAGCACAACAAGTCTCTCAGTTCACACAGAAAGCATTTCCAACATCTAGGGCACAATTTTCCTTTTGTTACCCACAGTTTTCCACACTTTTCTTTGTCACAAACACTTTTAAAAGCTGGCAAACACTGTAATTTGATGCAGGACAAGGGCATACACTCTCAGGCTTTACTGCTCCTTGGTAAACAGTTGCCATTTTAATAGCAGCACATGGATAACAGCACACAGCGGCACATTAGTTAACATTGCTTCAGCTTTTTGGGCTACCCACTGCCAGATAACCAAAATGCTAGCCTTTGTCCGAGCAACCGTTCTTACATTCCTCCCTAAATTCCAAACCCAAATCCTCAGCGGTGCCTCCATTTTTGTAACCCCCACCCAGGTATGCCGTTTCCATCTGACAGCTATACCAGGTGGCTGGGTTCCAGGAGGACTATGTCACTCGGCACATTGGCTAGGTTTGGCTACACTGCACAGGGGCACCCAAGTAACTCCAGACAAAGGAAGCAATAAACTGTAATGTCCAGTACCAGCAGTGGGATTCTAAAGTGTGGCTTTTATTCACATCCAACAGAATAAACAAAGCATAGATGGATCCCCACAGGGCTACACTCCTGATAATGCAGATTTAAGGAAACCAGAACACATCCTCATCACTTTAGCCCTCAGGCTCTGAAACACACTGGGCACACAGCCAGAACTTTTACGCTGCTCTGGGTTTTCCCTGACTCGGCTCCCTTGCCAGCCACTTGGACACTTTCCATATAGCATGGAAACATTTACTGGTGGCTCCCTAAACCACCTATGGGCACTTCTGCTCCTTAAGGGAATCGTCCTCATCAATCCTACGTCTGGGTACTTTCCTCAGGCATTGGCCAAGTACCTGACAAAAAGCAACAGGTGTCCCAAAGTAATCCCGTAGAGGTGAATTTGGTTACTACTGATGGGGGGTCTCCCACCTCTCGCTCCCAATATTCATACCCGGCCATTTCTCTGGACTGTAACACCTCATCCTTTAAAACACTTTGCTGTGTAGAGTCTTTTAAATGTATTTACATTCAATCTACTGTCTTTACATCCCATTTGTGCTGAACTTGAACATACTTAATAAGTGGCTGTGTCCATTACTCTAGACCCCCCCCCCACAGAGTTAAGCAGTCCAATCCCCACATCTTCCAAACTGTACTTGGCTGTCTTTTCCTGACCCCACAGTAACAGTCACTTTAGTTTCATTTTGTTTCAGGTGAAAACACATGGCCCTTTAGCAGAGCAAACCCACCCCTTGGTTGTAGGTGCCCCACAGGCATTTTCTCCTCAAAGGAAATCTCGTCCAGAACTTCTGGTGCCTCATCATGAATGTAAATCAGTCAGCTTCTTTTTTCCCTAGTCGGACCAGGGGAGTTGCCCCTGGAAGTAGTCTGATTCCTTCCCCCCATCCCTGCAGGAATGGGGCCCTGAACCACTGAAAGTGGTCTCTACCACTTCAATGTGTTCTTCTTGTGTTCCTCTTCAGTTGAGAACACACACCTATACCAAAAAAATAGCTCTTTGACAGAGCTTAGAGCTCTGAGGGCCTGCCTACAGCAGATCACCTCTACTACAGACTGCAACAGACTCTACTCAACTCACTTCAAATCCCCAACGTTCTACTCTAACATCCAACTGCAACATTCCAGTGTGGCTTATGCAGCTGCGACAGTTCTAAAATGATGTCATCCCTCATTCTCAGCTGAGACTGAGAACAGAGTGAGACAGTGTGAAATCCATTTAACTGGAGTTTCACAAGCTGCCTTCCCTGCCTACCACTAGGTCTTACTGGGATTCTAATAACCCCGGGTAACAGGGGGGTTACACTATAAATGCATTTTTAAAGCTCCTACCACTCTAGAATATAGCAAGGAACAGATTTCCACAAGAAAGGGACTGAAAAAAGAAAGGCCAGTGCTTCTATCTGTTTTGACTCACAGTGAGAGACCACTAATAAACTTGCTTCTTCTGATCAAAGTGGAAGGACAGGAGTACAATATCTAACATCAGAAGTACACTAAGATCTCCAACTTTGGTTGGGGAGGGGGGAGCAAAATGCTGAAGTATATCCAGCTATAGTGCACTAGGTTGCTTTTGGTTTTTGCACAGTGAGTGATGTGCCACACTGGACAAGGCCCTACATTCATGAAGCACATAGATTCATGAAGCAAATGGTAATTATATTTTATTATACCCTCTTATTCATGAAGCACATGGTATTTATGTAACAGATAATCCACTACAAGGCATGCGGTCTTGCAGTTGTGCTCGGATATACGTACGCCTTGGTGTGTGATGTGAGGCATGAGGCTGCAGGCTGAGTATGTTCAACCACCCAAGGTGCATGTATATCAGAGCACAACCGCACTCCCCTGTAGCGGATTATCTGTCTTATAAAATAGCCAAGAGCTGTTTTGGAGAGGGTGAAAAATTGAAAGAAGTGCAGACATGTAGTTGTTGTGGGATAATGCACAGTCATGTGGTGTATTTTATCCAGTCAGGAGACAGTATTTTTGCTGATTTTTCTCATCCATTTTATTAATGTTATTATGCTCTCACTTATTCATGAAGCACCTGGTTTACAACCCCATTCATGAAGCACATGGTATTTATATTTTTATTATACACTATATTCATGAAACACATGGTATCTTTGTATTTTATTATACACTGTATTCATGAAGCACATGGTATTTATATTTTTATTATACACCGTATTCATGAAACACATGGTATCTTTGTATTTTATTATACCACATTCATGAAGCACATAGTGTTTATATTTTATCATACCTCATGAAGCACGAGGTATTTATATTTTATTGCATCACTATTCGTGGAGTACATAGTATTTTTATTTTATTATACCTTGCTACTAAAGAAGCACATGGTATTAATATTTTATTATACCCCTATTCATAAAGCACCTAGTATTTATATTTTATTATACCTTACTATTCATGAAGCACATGGTATTTATATTTTTTTATACCCTGTTATTTATGAAGTAGTTTTCCAGTGCTATTTTGGCATTAGTTTATCTTCATTATCTATCATCTGTAAATTTAGGAAAACAGAGAAAAGTGCTGGCAAAAAGATATTCATAGTCCTTGTTGTCTGCCTATTTTCCTACTGGAGCAGGATCAACCTACCACTGCACATGCCTAGGCCAAACATCCCTGTGGCAGTTTAATCCCTTCCTCACCCCCTGTTTTCCACACGTAACCCACTTCTAAATGGCAGTTCTAATTGAACAGTAGAGTGAAGCAAGATGTTGAAGAAAGAATTAAAAATCACATTGGTGAAAGTGCTGCTTGAATAGCATGGTAAAAACATTATTCTGCCACTGAAAAAATACTTTAAGAATATAGGCCAAGAGTCCTTCAGTCTCTTGTGGGTGCTATTCTGTTTTACAAAACCACAGTTTGCCATAATTGGTGACTTTTACTGAAAACAGCGAGCATTGAGAGCGAAGCAAGGTCACATTTTCTTCTTGTCACAGGAGCAGGCAGAGTCTCAAACCAGAGTCTGGGGTGTCAAGGTCAGTGAGCTATACTGTAGTGTTCCCCTGACCAAGCTATTACATTAGCTATCTTGTCTCCCTTCCCCCTGGTCAATTTTTGGGAGGAATAAAGAAAATACAGCTTCTACTAATGTTTAGAAAAATAATCTTGAAAAACAGCTGTATTGCCACAGGCCATTTCACCAGGAGAATAGAACAGAACTTTCTCAGGAGTGGAGAAATAAAAAAAAAAAATCTTTTTCTCTGTACTCACTGTCAGATTTCCAGGTCAATATATGTTAATTTGACTTTGAAACTCTGGAATCTTGGGAACTGACTCTAGCCCATAACACCCTCCCTCTCTGTTCATCAGTATTCCCCTCTGCTCTCCATAGCACATTGTACAGGAAGATATAAAAAATATACAGTAAATTATAAATCAGTTGCTTCAGGTTTAAGAACACTTTAAAAGATGTGTCATGGCACACGTCCTCAGACACTGGGGGAATATAATGTTGTCTGAGACCAACAGAAAACATGTACATAGCAACTCTGACTCCTCTGTTAAGATTATGCACCCTCCATTATGATAAGTCTTGATCTTATAGTTCTGTATCTGACAGGCCTTCTGAGGAGGTTCTGGATGCATCAGTGCTTCAGGCAGCAAGGTTGTTCTTCTCGGGCACGCCTTTAGAAATCTTTGCGAGAAAAGTGTTTTCTACAATGTTTCTGGCCCAGTGACTTGGCATATGCATTTCATGCTGCAGTGTAGCAGACTCAGCTTTGAGAGTGGCCTGCAATCCCTCACTGATGGGGATGATACAACCTGAACACAGTTTTCAGGTAGGGACTCCAGTATTGCATGTCGTACTCCAGATGCATGCGCACCAGGGATCTGTACAAGGGCAGTATAACAGCCTCCCTTCTGCTTGTGAACTCTCTACAATGCAGCCCAGCATTCTGCTGGCCTTGGCTGCAGCCTTTCTACACTGTATAGCCTTCTTTAGATCACTGGTGATTACTATCCCAAAGTCTCTTTCCTACTCCGATACAATGACCTTGACCCCCTAGACTGCATTAGGCTCTCAGGTTCTTTCTTCCTTGACCTTGTGACCTTGCACTCCTTTGCATCGACCCCCAGATTCCAAATGCCAGATCACCTCTCTAGCTTTGCTAGGCCTTCCCTCAGGTCCTGCATCCCTTCATCCATGTCCACCCTCCACAGAGCTTTGATGCCATCCACAGTGTCATTAATGAACACATTGAATAACCCTGAGCCGAGAACTGACCTCTGCGGAACCCCACTGGTTACATCCCTTGTACCCAAGAGCTCCCCCCACCACCACCTTTGGATCCTAACAATGAGCCAATTTTTTTTTCCTTATTTCTTTATTCTCCTTCCTCTGGCTCCCCCCATCTGACCAACTCCCCAGCCCCATCACCTGGCTCCCCTGGGACTTACCTTGTACCAGCATCCTCTGCCACAGGACTTGTGCATGCCCAGCCACCAGTGTGCATCCTGCCAGGGATCGGTCTTCATCCTGCCTCCTGGGGTTCTTTATCCCGCTTTTTTTTTTTTTCCACCCTTATGTTCCTGGGACCTTGTCCATTCATGGCAGCGCATGTGTGTGGAGGTGTGCATGAGCACCAGTACCGAGTGTGCTCCAGTCCGCATACCCAGCCTAATGCCAGCCCCTCCAGTGCTTCGATGCTACCAGTGAGCCTCCTCTTGGTGGCAGTCAAGAGCCATAGAGGCCTACCTCCCCAGTCTGGGAGAGGAGAGCTGCCTGGTGGCCACTCTATCCACCCCCACCCTCTCAACCCCCCAGCTGACCCCCAGCAGCCTGAGCTCATTCCCGAACATGGGTCACCTGCATGGTGAGAGGTAAGGCACCCAGTGCCTCAGCCCTCTGTGCCACTGGGCCAGCGGAACACTAAGCTAATTTGACACCCACCTTGTTAATATGTTTCCATCTCTAGGTTTTCTATATTCCTGATCAACCTCTTGTGGGGAACTGAGTCAAAGGCCTTGCTGACATCCAAGTATAGAATGTAATCCATCTGGCCCTTGTCTGCCTCCTTCTTTACCAGGGCCACTGGAAAACTGCAGAAAATCTTACCCAAAAATGTGGGGACTTTTTTGCAGAAATTGCAGGGATTCACTATACATCCCCACTGCCCCCTAATAAATCTTTTATTGTTTGCTGCAGCTTGTATTGATCACATGAATTGTTAGATAACTGTATTGCCACTTGCAAATGCTTTTAATATGAAGAAATGTGTGTGTTTTTGAAATGCACTGCAAATGAATCATTATGTAGCATACCTTCTAAAAATCAAGACATCTAAGTCATGCAGTGCTTATTCAGTAATTTACAGTTAATCTGTTTTGAATACATCTTGAAACAACATATTTTGCAAGTTTCTAGATATTAAATAATGAAGCCTGTTTAAACTACTTGTTTTGGTACAAGAAAAAAATAAACAGATAACATGGGTGCCTAATAAAGGTCTAGTAAGAAAAAATTTTATTTTGTTAAAATAATTACTGTTTTTAATCAGCACTGTGAGTACATTTTAAAATCACATGATAAAAGTATAAAATCATACCAGTAGCCTTTTATTATATCATACAATAGTTTTCAGTACATTGTACTTTTGTTCTACTCAGTTTGCAGTGATTTTACCTGGGGTACAATTATTTTGTCTATTTGAAGGTAACTGTTTAACTACACTTAACCTGTTCAGCATGTTTTCAGAAATGTTTGGTTTTTTGTAGGCTTTGTATGTGAGTATGCAGTTGTGGCAGATTGACATGTAAGGAATTGCTGTCACCAATCCCCTCAAAAGCACATTCAAGTTAATAATCAGCAGGGCCACCCAAATTCCTGACACATTTGAATCAAAATCCACCCGACACCTCTCCCACAAGCAGGATTCGGCCTCTGCCACTCTCCACTATAGCACTTCTCACACTCGCGGCTGCCCGACACCTCTCCCACAAGCTGAATTCGGCCTCTGTCTCTCCCTACTATAGCATTTCCCACTCTCCTCTGACAGGCATCCCCTACCCATTAGCTCCCTCCCATTTTGCACCTTGAAGTCCCCACGCTATTTCTGACCTGCCCACTGGGCATGCAACTGGATTGGGCAGTTCTCTCCCTGCAGTTCGAGCCAGACTCCGCCGGGGTGGTCCTCCAGGTTGTGTTCCTCCCCCTCTCCTCACCCACTAGTTCCATGCTGTCCTACTGCACTGTTTACTCTCCTTCTTGCCTGTTTCCTGACACACACCTGGATTGTTCACTGATCATGCTCCCCCCTTAGTTACCTGTACCTGTAGTCTCCTACCTCCATGTTACCTTATGGATTTAATGTATTTGAGTTGTATTTGTACTCATGTTTGCTAGCTCTGACTCTGTACCATGTCTATATATTGAACTTCTGGCCCCACCTGTGTGTGGGTGAGTATGTCACTCTGTCTATGCACTATGTTCCTTGTACTGAATTCTCTCTGGCCCACCTGTATTGCAGGCTTCTATGCTACCTTGACTATGTACCATGTTTTTTCTGTATTGTAACCTCCAGGGTCGCACCTGAATATAGGCACTTGTCTAGTGTGCTTACCTGGTTAACAAAAACAAATAAATAAGGAAAATCTACCCTACCCTTCAAAAACAAGCATTGTGGTCAATGCTTTATTTAGGTGAATGGGACACTTTGCACCTCTTTTCACAGCTATCCTTTCAGTCTCTGTGTCAGCAAAATGTTCTCTGATAGTCTGCTTTAACACAGATTTTATGTTCAAGTCTACATATGCATGACCAGAGGATTTTGAAACCAAAGCAGGGAAGTGAATCACATGAAAGCAGAGTCACATTTGACCCCTTCTCACCTCACACTGTACTGTTTTGGTCAAATCCAAGTCTGTGTACTAAATTGTTAGCATACCTGAGTAGATTTCCTTGATAATTTAAATATTTTTATACAATTTCAGTCAAAAATTCCATAAATGTAGGAAATTGCAAGAAATTGCAGACTTTGTGCTGAGAAGGGTGAAAATTACAGAAAAATTGCACCCGTAATTTTCCAGTGGCCTTGTTCATTACCTAGTCAAGGAAACTGATTAGGCTGATTTGACAGGATCTCCCCAAAATGAACCCATGTTGTTTTCTTCAAGGAATTCAACTGACCTTTCCTTCAGAATGGTGCCGGTCAGTTTTCCCACAATGGAGGTTAAAATTACCTTCCTGTAGTTCCCAGAGTTATTGCATGGTCCATTCTTGTGCAGCAGTACCACATGAATGGTTCTCCACTCTTGCAGTATCACCCCCATGTCTAGTGAACTGTTAAACAGATCTGCTAGCGGATGAATCAGTTCTGCTGCCAGTTCCCTCAAGATTATTGAGTGCATGTCATCTGGACCTGCGGACTTAAATAAGGGTGAGCATTACAGAAATAAGTATGAAGCATAAGCTGAACAGTGTCTAAATATCACAATTTTTTCAGCAGTGTCAAGGGCTCTTTAAAGAATGTCCCATCCCTCAGTACTACTAGTAGGAGAGTTTTAGGAGAACCAATATTTGGTGAGTCTGTTAAATCTTTGTATATACCTGTATGAGCCTCCACTTTCCTTCAATTTAATGGCGTAGCTTAGCCTCTGTAATTAAATTGGTGCAATATGATTGACAAGCGGACCAAGGGCAGAAAATGTCATGTCAGTGCTATGGTTCTGTGCGACAGCGTGCTAAATCCTTAGTTATAGCATGACAGAAAACACTAAAGTGTATAATATCACATCTCCTGGGTGACAAGACATCTTCATTAACTATAGTAATTTCAGCCTATGTACAGGAAAATGTGTTTGGCTGTGATTACTGCAGGTACAGTCTAAATGATCTCTTCCAGTGTAAGACTGAAATTGCTTTGCTGAATGTCATGAATTCATATTAAAAAGAGATAAAGGAAAGTTATTTTAATGATGTGAAGTTTTCAAGACTAAAAAAAGAACATTGCAGTACACAGCAAGTAGAAACCTGACAACTAACAGAAAGTAGTTTTCTGCTAGCTTTGGTATGATCAGTTGAATAGGCCTTGTTTCTGATTTGGCTTTGTTGAAGACTGTGGCAGAGCTCCTACTTACTGTTAGTGATAGATATCCTTCTTTTTGCATCCTTCTCTCAATCATACCTATTTGTAGTAGCCCATTAAGCATTTTGTCAAAGTTTAAACAAAAAAAAATTGCTGGAGGCTCTTCCAAATAGGTGTTGTACTTCCATGTAGTACACCTCGGTTTCTACCTTCAGCCTTACTCACATACCAGCCTGATAAAGTCTTGGGCTTGCTAGGGAGCACATTCTGATTGGATGGGGCAGAGGGGTGAAGAGCCAATTGCTTCAGTGTCTCCTACAGTAGATGGCGGTATGGCCTTATGGTGTGGGCAACTACATGCTGTTGACTCAGGTCTTGCCTATCAGGGTGTCGTGCTGAGGGCACTTTCTATCAGGGATGGGGGGGCAGCATTTATTGGAAAAAAGTAGAAAAGGCTTTCCATGTATGATGGATGATGCCTGCTTCCCTCCCTCTCAATTTGCGATGCTCTTTGACGCCTCCTCCCACATCGCTGCCTAGCTGATTCATAGCTTGCTTCATCCTATGTGAGAAAGGGGTATAGACTTAAGAGAGATTCTTTCACATCCTCCCAGATTTTGCTTAGCAGATAAAACACCCCTCTGACTGTTTTTTTTCCCTCAAAATGCCTCCTGGCACCCCTCTTCTTTGGGCCCCCACATCAATTCCTCTTTCTCCCACCAGACTCATCCCTTGTTTTGCACCCTACTGTGTCATGCTCCAGTCCAGGCTTCCAGATGCCTTTTAAGGCTGACTTGTCACTACCAGGGGCCTTTCCTGGCTATCATCATGGGGCATGCACCTGAGAGCTCCTTACTTCCCTCTCCATTGGCTACCTTGTCCCTGCTGGGGGCACACCATGGCCTAGTAGAGGAGAGAACATGTGCTCTCTTGAGGGGCTTTGTCCATTAGGTGTGTCATCAACGAGGGTCCAGGTGTGGGGAAAGGGCATAGAGTCTGTCATGCCGACATGGTGTTTTCCCATTTTCATGTCCTGCCTATCCTCCACCCCACTCGCTCACGAGCATGCATGACTTACCTGAAAGGGGTGGAGGTTCTGATGGAGCATGGTCACCCATGCTGCCATCAGCACCTCCAGCAGATGCCACCAGGAGCCACTACAGAGTGTTGCTGCGCGCTTCCTCCCCCAGAAGGAGAGTGTCCGAAGGACACTCTTTCATCCTCCTGCCTGTCTCAACTCCTGACATCATAGAAACATAGAAACATAGACTTTGATGGCAGATAAGGACCACTTGGGCCACCCAGTCTGCCCATTTCCCTACCTATTGGATAAGCTGCAGATTCTAGTTAACCAACAGCCTACTTCCTGCAACCCCTCACTATAATTGCCTTATGTCTGTCCCATGTATGTTTGAATTCCCCCACTGTCTTAGACCCCACAGCCTCTCCAGGAAGGTGGTTCCATGCGTCCACCACTCTCTCTGTGAAAAATAATTTCCTCACATTACCCCTGAGCCGTCCCCCCTCTAACTTTAAGTTGTGCCCCCTTGTTCTTACACATCTCTTTTTCTGAAAGATGCTACCCTCCTGGACTTTGTTGATTCCCTTGAGGTACTTAAAAGTTTCTATCATGTGCCCCCTGTCCCTCCTTTCATCAAGGGTATACATATTAAGCTCTCTCAGTCTCTCTTCATATGGTTTCTGATGTAGACCCTGCACCATTTTAGTTGCCCTCCTCCATCGCGGGTGTGGAGCATGAACCCAGCTCACCAGCATGCCAGAGCAATCCCCAATCGGTCGGTGCCAAGGACCCAGTGACTCTGACTCCTTTCAGTGTCTATACTCACAGGGATTGTTTCCCCATGTTATGCAGTTCATACCAAGCAACTGTTCTGCATCGGTCAGACTGCATCTGCTCTACCTGCCCCACCCCCCACAATTGTCAACATCATATGACACAGAAAGCTGAGCCCCACAATGCTGTGACAAATGATTCCCACCTCTGAAATGCTCCACGGCAGGCGGAATGTTTATTTTTTGCCTACGGAGTTCCCTTAGTCCCATGCAGTGAGGAGAAACTTTGCCTTATTCAATGAAATTCATAGCAAAGCAGAAGTTTAAAAAATTGTGCAGTGGCATGACAGACAATTACTCAAGATCAGTGCCTGCTTGCTTTAAATTACAACATATAGGAATTCTGGACTGATATATCAGTCCATGGCATAGCGAAGGTTAAATGGTTAGATACATAGATTTCCGTTATCCAAGACATGTGGTAGGCATTCAGCCCTTTGTATGATTGCACTGTTATTCTGTTTAAGAAAAAAAAAGAGGTCGATTCATGTCTTAACATTTTATGTATTTATTTATTTCAAATTCTCCCTCTAGGACTGGACCCATTAGGTGCAATGCCTAATTTATATGTGATTCCTAGGGCAGCCAGCCCTGCATTTATTAATAAAATAACGAGTTCATATAAAGTCACAAAGCTTAACAAGCCATTTTAAATATTTTGCTTAAATGTGAAGTTACTTTCATGTCTCAAATTGTCCGCAAGCACATCTCAAGATATCATGACAATTAGTAAATAATTGAGTCAAGTGATTTGCTGTTCCACCTTGTATATGTTTGTGAAGATGGGAGTGTCAGTGAACATCCCATGGGAACTCAGTCTGACAGAGATAACATTCCAAGGGCACTAGATAATTGGCAATGAAGTGTGTATAAGTCTGCTTTCAAGATAAATCTGCACAGTTCTCTGTACCTTAGATTGTGTTTTCCAAACGAAGTACTGTTTGATGATCTGTAGCTCTGATCTGCATGTTCAGCAATGGGTATTGGGAACTATGAACTAAGTATTCCTGAATGTTAGAAGTAAAACACTTCAGGTTTTCATATAATGAATCACGTTTATGCTTAGCCAGTTTATGAACATAATCAATATGAAAACTGAAAGTCAGATGGCTATCAAGCCAAATACCTAAATAGCAAATTTTGTTTCCTTTATTCAGGTTTGCACCATTTGCTATATTGTTTATATAATTAGTGGACTTTATACACTTGAAAAACTCTGGGAAAGCATGGTACACTTTTACTTTTTTAAGTGGGAACATTCATTTTTTTCAACTAAGATTTTTCAAGCTTCCATACAGGTCCACTGTCCCCCCGCCCCCAGTCCTGTCACTGACCTTCTTATGGACTTTCTGGTTATTCATCACCTACCCAGGGCCATTATAGTGGTGGGGGGCCAGCCTTGTCAGTCACACATGAGTCTGTAGGGGGGGGGTACATAATGGTGGGCCAAGTCTTTCTTTCAGCTCCTTTTTTTTTTTCTCCCCAAAGGTGTCGGCTTGCAGTTATGTGCATGCACGGAGACGGTGGTCTGCATGCATGCTGGCATCTGGCAGTTGCCCCTTCCCTTGCTACTGTCCAACTGTGCAATTTCCTGGCTTTTGCCAGGTGGGTGAACAATAGAATGCTGTGTACCTCCTCCATGAGGGAGGAGAGCTGTGCCTGGAATGCTCAATCTTCTTTACCCTGGACAGCTCCCCAGTGACCTGAAACTGTTCCTGAACCCGGGCCACTGGAAAAGTAAGCAGTAGCCATACTGCTGTGTTATTGGACCTGCTCAAGGAGAGGGGGGCATTTATCACCAGTGCCCCTTACAGTTTGAAAGCTCATGAAAAACCCCTTTAAATGAGCTATTGGGCTAACCTGTAGCTGGCAGTAGTCCTGCAACTGTATTTTAATGTTGATTGCATGCATGCACAGGAAACATATTGCGGCAGCTTTCTCCACAAGCAGGTTGTGGAGGCATGGCACTGTTGTGGCCAATGCCCCCACAGCCTTTAAAGGCTTGTCCAGCGTCCCCAATTCTGTGGCACACGACTGCTGACACTAATTCAGCCAGCATGCCACCAACTTGTAAAAATTTAGTTGCTGCAATCAGGGGCCGGCTCGTCATTGCAGCGTAAGCCATTCACTGCAATGAGGGAGTGACCCGTCATTGCAGGGCAGGATCTTGACACACTGATATTGTTTGTGAACTTGGCAGCAGTTTAGCGCCATATTCATAAACAATATTAACCCCCCCCAACTGTGTTTATTTGCCGACAGGGGTCCCAATCCCCGTCGGCTTCAGTGCCCCAATGTGTATGTTGCTGACGGGTGAGCCCACTCCCCGTCGGTATTAAGTAACCCCCCGACTTATATTGTCTGCTGATGGGGTGCCCAATCCCTGTCGGCATAATATTCCCCCCCCATCCTTTTTGTTGTGTGCTGGCAGGGGTGCCCAATCCCCCATTGGCTACAGTTGCCCTGCCAAAGAAATACTCCAGTGGCATGCTGGGAGCCCACCCCCACGTGCCACATGCCCCTGTAAAATAAAAATGGTCCTGCGATATCTTTTTTTTTAACCTGTAAAAAAGGAAACTGTCCCTCAGCGATCTTCCTGCCCCCCTCCCACAACCCGCACCCACCCACTGTGCACCCTGCCTCCTCACACCCGCCATCACCCCATACTTACCTCCGGAGCTTGGCATGACAATCTTCGGTGGACCGGGAACATGTCTGCACTCTTCAAAGCCGACCGCGAACTGAGGAAATGCCGGTAAGCTGTATAATGGAATAAATTTTTTTTTCCAGCTTTAATGCATATCTCAATCATTTTTTGGAATTTTGGCACCAAATTTTCAGCATGTGGTTTTTGAGACCCCTCCTCATGAATTCCATGAACTGTCATGGCGTTAATTGGTCCTGAAAGGTGATTTCACCGTCACTGCATGGAATCACCTTTTGGGGCTGATCAATGAAATGACAGTGCCAGTGTTCATGAGGTGGGCTCTCAAAAAGTCTGTGTTGCAAATTTGGTGGAAAATATCCAAAAAAATTACTGTTTTACCAGCGTGCGTTGCACAGTTGCTATGCACACTTGTAACTTCGTGAATTTGCAATATTTTCATGCCAGATTTTCAGCATTGTCATTTTTTCACACCTCCTTGTGAACCATATAGCTGTCATTGTTCACATCCTGGCCAAAATGTGTTTTCGCACTTTCGACGCAGAATAGCATGGTCGCTGTGGGACATTAGTGTTTGGGACAGATTAAGAAAATGATAGTGACACTGTTCTTGAATAGAAGTCCTAAAATGCCTATATTGAAAATTTGGTAACGATACTCCATAAAATGACTATGTTACCAGCGTGCGCTGCGCAGTTTGCACGCACGTGCGTAACTTCACAAATTTGTAATATTTTCACTGCAGATTTTCAACATTGCCATTTTCCCACACCTACTTATGAACAGTATAGTTGTCATTTTTCCCATCCTGGCCAGAATGTGTTTTCGCACTTCCGACGCAGAATAGGACAGTCGCTGTGGGAAATCACTGTTCAGGACAGATTAAGAATATGACAGTGATACTGTTCATGAGCAGAGGTCATAAAATGCCTATGTTGAAAATTTGATGATGATAGCCACGTCAAATGACTGTGTTACAAGTGTGGGTGCACTTTCCACACACACCCTTGTAACTTCTCAGATTTGCACATTGTCATGCCAGATTTTCAACACTGCCATTTTCACACCTCCTTATGAGCAATACAACTGTCATTTTTCACATTCTGACTGAAATGCATTTTCACAGTTCCAGCACAGAATAACGCAGTCACTGTGGGAAATCAGTGTTCGGGACAGATTAAGAAAATGACAGTGACATTGTTCGTGAGCAGAGGTCCTAAAATCCCTATGTCAAAAATCTGGTGATGAAACTCCGTAACATGACTGTGTTACAAGCGTGCATTGAACTGTTTCCATGCACCCTTGTAACTTCGCAAATTTGTAATATTTTCATGCCACATTTTCAACAGTGACATTTTTTCACACCTCCTTATGAACAGTACAGCTGTCATTTTTCATATCCTGGCTAAAGTATGTTTTTGCACTCCTGCCGGAGAATAGCACGGTCACTGTGGGAAATCAGTGTTTGGGGCAGATTAAGATTGAGTGAGTGAGAGGGGGGAGTGACTGAGCTCAACTGAGCTCTGTCGGAACTGCTGTGGATTTGTTTGTGGGCAGAAAAGGGCAGCAATGCACTAGGGGCCCAGTACAAAAGGGCAGCCTACAGTGGCGGGAAAACTAGAATGATTGAGTGAGAGAGGGGGAGTGAGCGAACTCAACAGAGCTCTATTGTAACTGCTGCAAATTTATTTGTGGGCAGAAGAAGGCGGCAACCCAGGCAAGAGCCCAGTAGAAGAGAGCAGCCTGCAGCGCAGGCAGAAACAGAATGAGTGAATGATAGAAGGGGTGTGAGCGAGCTCAACGGAACTTTGTTGGGACTGCTGCAGATTTCTTTGTGGATAGAAAAGGGCGCCAACAGAGGCAAGGGGCCCAGTACAAAAGGGCAGCCTGCAGCACCAGGAGAACAGAATGAGTGAGTGAGACAGTGGGCATGAGCGACCTCAATGGAGCTCTGTCAGGACAGCTGCAGATTTCTTTGTGGGAAGAAAAAGGTGCCAATGCAGTCAGGAGCCCAGTACAAAAGGGCAGCCTGCAGCACTGGAAGAAACACAATGAGCGAGTGAGACAGGGGGAGTGAGTAAGCTCAACAGAGCTCTATCATGACTGCTGCGGATTTCTTTGTTGGTAGAAAAAGGCGGCAATGCAGGCAGGAGCCCAGTACAAAAGGCGAGCCTGCAGCACTGGCAGAAACGGAATGAGTGAGTGAGAGAGGGGGAGTGAGCAGGCTCAACAGACCTGTGTCAGGACTGCTGCAGATTTCTTTGTGGGCAGAAAAAGCCACCAACAGAGGCAGGAGCCCAGTACAAAAGGGCCACCTGCAGCACCAGGAGAAACAGAATGAGCGAGTGGGAGAGGGGGAGTGAGTCACCTCAATGGAGCTCTGTCAGGACAGCTGTGGATTTGTTAGTGGGCATAAAAAGCTGCAGTTGCAGGCAGGAGCCCAGTACAAATGAGCACCCTGCAACACCGGGAGAAACAGACTGAGCGAGTGACAGAGGGGCAGTGAGAGTGCTCAACAGACCAACGCAATCAACATTTGGCATTGACAAATGCTTCTTAATGCAAGTTTTGATAAAGAAAGTTTGTTTTTAGGTGCATCCTGGGGTGACAGAAACAAGCTACAAACAGTGCAGCATTCGGAGAAAATAACAAAATGGGAACTTACTTGTGTATCTGAAGCAAGTGCTTTTTGTTCGTGCAAAATAACTGTGCAAATACAAAGTTCACAGCTCAAGCTGCTACCAACTTGGCACCAGCACTTCTGCTATCCCAGCCTCAGATACTCGAGTAAGTTCTCATTTTGTTGTTTTCCCTAGTGCTGCACTGTTTGGAGTTTATATGTAGATTAGGGCTGGCAGCCTTTTGTGTAGCACCGACCCATTCTGCTATCATGGCTTTAAGTGTGAGTGTGTGATAGAAACAGGGCAAACTAATAAAATATGTACAACGGTGTAATGGAATGCAAAGGAATAGATGTATTGTAATGTAAGAATTTGCTAGGTACCTGTACTGTAGGTTTTCTTTTTCTTTCTACTTTTTTTTGTTACAGTACATATGAAATTCTGCCTGCTGGAAAGAGTCTGGGTTTTTATCAGGTTCTCTGAAAGGAGGGCAGACAAGCTGGGAGCTGGTTGTAAATTCATCACTTCTGTACAAGGATGTCCAGTTCAGACCTCTGAAATATGTCTGAGCACTAGAATTAGCTTTGATGTCCAAAGGCTACTACTGTAGCTCATACCAACATTCTTGTAAAAGGGCTCACAGTAATGATCCCACAGACTGGTGCAAGCTGATTCCCCATGGCTGCTCCAGATAAAATATTTTGAATCTGTGATGCCAGAGTGACATACTGGATGATGTGTAATGAGGGGGGCATCTAGAGGGTTTTAAGTCTGACAGAGCCTCATAGAATCAGTCAGGCTTGGGACTAGGAACACACTGCCAGCTAAAAGTTTGTCTGCCCTGCTTCAAGGTGTGTCTTGTGGTAAGTTAAACTATCTTGCAGAGACAAAGAAAGAGAAATAGCTTTTTTTTCTGCTTGAAACCTTCTGTATGTAAAAAGTTTCTTTTCATGTCTGTAGAATTACTGTCCCTATAGTTTTGTTGTAATACCTTGTAGAATCTGTGTAATTATCCTGAGATATTAAAAATATTGTTTTTATATATACTTCATGTTTTCTGTGACTGATTCCTTTGAGGTACAGCTAACCAGCTGATAATTGACAATAACTGTATTTCTGCTACTGAGGAGAAGGGTACAGTTACCATATACTATTTCTAAAGTAAGGTGTTCTCAGCTGTGACAGAAAGGGGTGGTCATGTGACCTTGAGCAAGGAGCACTTATCTGTGTGAACAGTGGCTCTGCAGGGATGTGAACCTGGAGATTCCTCAACAGATTGTCTAAGATGAGTAGTGGCAGCTACTGAAGTCTTGAGAAAGCTGATAACAGTGACACAGGCTGAGTCAGGGAAGGACCAGTCTGTCACAAAAGGCAATAGCAAAATAGAGGTGCAGGAATAGAGCTAAACATCAAGCAAGATATGTGATAATGCAATGGCAAACAACAAGTACAGGATAAAACTTAAACTTAAAGCAAGTACAGTACAAGAAAAAAGTAATATAAGTTATAACGGTTTAAGGAAAATATATAGCAATAGCAAAGGATGATGGCCATATTGGGAGCAGTGGTGGGGGAAGGGTAGGAGGGCACAAAAAAGGGATAGTGATAGGTGTGTCAGCACAAAGGAGAAAGGGTTAGGGGCAGGAACAAGAATGGCAGGTAAAAGAGTACAGTAGGGATTTAAGGAAGGAAAGCGAGGAGTGGATTTTCAGGAAATGGAATCCGGGGGGGCGGGGGCAGTTGAAGGAATCATTTTGCCCAGCTAAGGGTTTTGCAGCAGAGTAGGAAGAAAAAGCAGGAGCCAGAGGATCTTGGGGAATAGGAAAAAGGGAAGAGAGGGGAGGAAAGGAGAAAGTAGACAAGTGAGGTAACAGGGGAAGGAGAAGTGCCAGAATTTCGTGCTGACAGCAGGGCAGTGAGAAAGGCGCTTGCCATCAAGGGAGGGAAAGACAAGCCAGTGTAAAAGGAACAGCAATGATTATGGGGAGGCCAGTT
The DNA here is from genome assembly GCA_016271365.2 of Neoceratodus forsteri. NCBI lineage: Eukaryota > Metazoa > Chordata > Ceratodontiformes > Ceratodontidae > Neoceratodus > Neoceratodus forsteri. The sequence goes on from JADMNL010000022.1 coordinate 498,527,540, forward strand.
TAGTGCAAAAATGGCAGGAAAAAGTGAAATAGGGGTCCAGTCAGGCATAGGAAGATTTTGAAGCATCAAACAAAAGAAACCACTACCTGCGCCCACCTGACAAAATAAGCAAAGGCTGTAAATGTAAAGTATCAAAAAAGATTTATTAAATACATTCATGCATTTGATATTAAAAAAGGAGGAGTAGATAACAAGGTGAGATGCCCAGAAAAAAAAAAAAACTGCCCAAACTTTTGGGACAAAACTGCTTTGCTAACCCTTACTACAAAACGTTGGGCAGCTTTTTTTCTGGAGGTCTCACTATGTTATTTTCTTCCCATGCTTTTTTGATGTAACATGTATTTAAGAAATATTTTCTGTTACATTACATTTACAGCCTTGGTTTTTTTTGACTGGTGGGTGCAGGTGTGGTTTCTTTTGTTTGCTGGTCTGACATGTTTACTGGCACTGCACAGCCCAGGAGTGACCACCTCTCATTTGTTGAATTTATGAGTAGCACTATAGACTACATTGGCATAGACAAACAATGGGAGAATCCTTTTAAGAATGACCTGCTTGGGGTGAATCCTTTTATGGATGTCATTAAATTGGTAAAAGAAATCCAGGTGATGGTCAAGCCATACCCTGAGATATTTATACCAAGGGAATTTAAGTGTGTGTGTGGGGGTCATCCAGAGTTATGAAGAATGGAGCAAATTGGAACCAAGCAACTATCTGTCTGCTATCACAGTCAGATGTATCAGACTATATCTACCCTATACTGATACTACGCTGCCACCATTTGTGTAACCTTCTCATGTAATGGAGGGTAAAGCAGTGCCTAATCACATTGAAGTTAGACACAGCTTATCCCTGTGTGACATCACACGGTTCTAAAATGGCTGGTCATGTAGTATCAATAGAGGGCAAACTTAGGAATATCTCCAGACTGCTGCCCACAACAACTAAGCCCAATATCTTATTCATGAAGGTTTACCATGGGCTTTCAAACAATTAGGGACACTGATGATAAATGTTCCCCTTTGAGCACCAGTTCAATAATTGTTAATCATTTTGGAAAGCTAAATTGTCTTATTGCAGTGAATGTTGAAGTCCATCTTGTGTTGCATCCCATAAGTAAATCACCACATCATCTGCATAGACAGTAGGTGAGTTGAAAGTTGGGGAGCATAGTTGGGAAGATCATTAATATACATAGTGAATATAATTATCCAAGAGTGCGTCTAAAATTCTATCATCTTAAGTGTGCAATCTATGTTGATTCTGTAATATGTATCACAATATTCAAATGTGTAAAATGTCCCGGATCTAGGGTGAAACAAAGTCTATGTCCTTTTTAAAATCCCTAAGGCCACTAAAATATATAGTCTAATTTTTATACAGAAAGACAAAAAAGGTTTTTGTTGGGTTTCTATGATATCTTTATATGCCCACCAGTGTTTGACCACCTATCCGACATGATTCTGTGAAATGAGTGTCATACCAGCAGCTCTGGCCACTAAAGACTTTAGTCCAGTGGCAAGCTGGTCACCAGAAATGATGTTTATTGTTTTCAGTAACCTGACGTAGACATGCAAACCCTGGTCTCCTAGGTGACAGAACAACTTGCCACTACAGTGCCAATGGATTTAAGAGTTTCTTTTTTAAGTCTATTGTTAATGTGCCCATCTCCCTCAGCTGGCCCTTTATCTGGTTGGTCCCCTCAGCCCATTCATCCACCATCCCCAGGACTAACCCTCTTCAGCTTCTCTTATGACTTACTCCTCTTAAGAAGGCCAGAAGGGCTGGCCAAATCCTCCAGTGCAAAACCCAGGTTCTGAGTTACCTGGTTGGTGGTGCCAAGCCTGGGGGGACCATCCCTCCTGCTGCAGTGACCAAGGAGTTTTTCTCCATTTTTTTCCCCGGGACATCTGGCATGCAATGACACAGCTGCTTCTGCTGGTATCCCTCCCTTACTGCAGTCTCCTGACTGCCACAACACCTAACCTCCGCTAGGTATCAGGCACACAGCAGCAGAAAGCATGTCCCTCCCTACCCAATGGAGGAGAGAAATTTTCAGGGTAAAAGGGGGTTACCCTAGAAAGGTGCATTTTGGGGGGGGGGTGAAAAAATGTTAATCTGTTCCTGAGTTTATTAGAATTTGAAATTTCAGTTCTCAGCATGCTCAATAGGGTCTTTCATTTATACATTTGATACTAAAGAAGAATTTCTGGCTCATGAAAGAAGACTCATCTTTTGTGAGCTGAAATTCTTCTTTTGTGAGTAAAAAATTCTTCTTTTGTATGGCAGCCATCTTGCTTCATTTAAAAAAATTGAAAATTCATATAAATTATGCCCTGAAGAAAAACAAACACATGAATTGAGCTAAATGGAATCTGTTTAGTTCAATTCTAGAGTTTATTTTTGAAAAAACAACCATGAAATATGGTTTTGGGACATCCCTAAAATCCTAGGTGGAAGGCTTAGTGAGGCTTCTTTCATGAGCCGAACTTCTTCTTTCATGATTCTCATGAAAGAAGATTGTTGGCTCATGAAAGAGGAATCTCAGCTCATGAAAAAATAGGATGGAACTTAGTTTTTTTTTTCACAGTTCGTTTGTGAGGTCATATGAATGAACCATTCTTCATGAGATCTCAAGAAATAACTTTTCTTCTTTCATGAGGTCCTATTATAAGAATAGGGTTTTTTTGTGAGCAGAACTTCTTCATTTGTAAGTCTCACAAATCTTGACTCATGAAAGAAGAGGGTGTGAACTTATTTTTTTCCCACGGTTCTTTTGTGAGCCAAACTACTTCTTTCATGAACTGTTGTTCTTTCATGAGATCTCACAAAAGGACAGGGGTACCTTCATATGATCTCACAAAAGAACCTAGTTCTTTTGTATGGTCTCATGAATGAGGAAAATCATCTCATGAAAAAATAATTGTATATTTGAAAAGAAAATCAATTTTAGTTCATAACTTAGCCATTTTAAAAAGATTTCAAACACAAATTTTCAACATGTGCTTTTTATGACTCTACCTGATGAACCATGCTGGTGATATTTTTCAAACCTGACCCATAAGGTGTTTTGTGGTATTTCTGCAAAACAGCATTTTGAGCATTATTTTAAAAATGTGCCTTGACTGGTTCATGAAGTGTGGTTATAAAAGGCTAGGTTGAGATTTCTGGTTGAAAATAAAGATAAACAACAAAGTTATGAAATAAGGACACTGTGTTTGTGTGTGTGTGTGTGTGTGTGTGTGTCTTTGTAGGCACATGATAGCATACAGCTCAGAGGGCTCTTCGTTTTCATATGCAGATGGAACTCTCACATGGCACAGGATCCTTTGGGCCCTGTGTGTCTACATCTGTAGCTGCACAGTAGCACAGGGCCTGAAGGGCCCTATGTTTCTGCAGCCCAATGGACCCTTCACATGGTGCAGGTCCCAGAGGGACCTGCGCATCTGCATCTGTAGCTAGAGGGACCCACTCACATGTCTGCATTTGTAGTGAGCTACTCACTTGGTGCCAGGGCTGGAGGGTGATATGTGTCTGCATCTTTATGGACAGAAGTGCAGGGTCCTGTGTATTCTCAGCAGCAGCAAGGTGAAGCTGCCTAACATTCCTATTTAGGACTATGTTGCTGCTGTTGAGAGCACACAGTACCTCATAATGCCTGCGGTCAAGTCCCTCACAGCTGTGCATGCTGTCAGCTAATTCTTGATGGGCAGCATGTACTGCCAAGAGGGACCCAACCAGACAGCTGACTTGATGCCTTGCTGTGTCAGATGGCGGAATTCCTGCTCACCGCTAAAGTCTGGTGCTGGAATTTCTGTAAGAAAAAAATTAAACTACAGGCTTAATTTGTACATATATGTAATTCCCATTTTTTGCTTGTGGATACATGGGTTGAGCTGTGAATACCAGGCACTAGTAGCACATTAATATTACGTGAACCTATGCATTGGAATTAGATAGATGAAAAAAGGAAATTCAATGGTAAAAATTTAAGAATAGTTAATCTTATTCAAGTAACATACTATTCTACATGTAACCCCTTTGTTACCCGGGGTTACTAAAATCCCAGTAAGACCTAGTGGTAGGCAGGGAAGGCAGCTTGTGAAATTCCAGTTAAATGGGTTTCACACTGTCTCACTCTGTTCTCAGTCTCAGCTGAGACTGAGGGATGACATCACCAATAGAACTTTCACAGCTGCATAAGCCACATTGGAATCTGCAGCAGAGGGAGTTAGATAGAACGTTGGGAGTTTTCAAAAGGTTAGTAGCCAGTGTCCAGTTTGTTTTCAGTAAGTGAAGGTGTGCTCAAGTGGTGGAGACCGCTGTTCGGGTCTCAGTGGCCCTCCCTCCGGGGGGGGATGTAAAGATCCCCTTGCAGATTCCTGGGGCAATCCCCTTAATTCTGCCAAGAGGAAGAAAAGCTGCCATTTCAGTTCAGCATTTATTTTGAAAGTTGGAAGATCTGTGATTCTCCTGTGGGGCACCTGCAACTAAAAGGTGAGTGTCTGCTCTAACATGAGAGGGCAAAAATGTTTTCTTCACCCTGGTACATGTGTGGAAATCTAGGAATTGAGCTACATTTTGGGAAGCCTATAGGATTGGGCCAAACAAGTAAAGTAGTGTCAAATGCTAGAGTGCTGTGTGATTCAAGTAATATGTACAGGAGATGCACCCAGATCATCTACCCTTTAATCTACATTTAGAAGTTCAGCAAAGAAATTGTTCAGTTTTCCCAGGGAAATGGCCGGGTATGGGCTGTGGGAGCTGCAGGTGGGCAAACCCCCCATCTTTAGTTACCAGGTCCACCTCTACGGATTTCTGCTGTGGTTGCTACTTTGCCTCATGCACTTGGCCAGTGATGAGGGAAGTACCCAGATGTGGGGTTGCAAAAAGGGAAAATCTCTCTAGGAGTCATGGACTCTAAGTGGTGTGGGGAGCCACAACAAGTGTAAAGAAAAATCCTCTTTGTGAGTTGGGGAGTCATAACAAGTAAGGAAGAATTCTCTCTAGGAGTCTCAGACTCTAAGTTGTGTGGGGAGCCACGACAGGATAATTGGCTCATTCTTCCAATGGACTGTGGATCAAGTGGCCGGCGGGGGAGCCGGGCCAGTTGGGCTGTGTACCCAAAGCTGCGTGCAAATCTGGGCTGTGTGCTTAGTGGGTCCAGAGCCTGAAAACAGTATAATTGGTTCATTCCTCAAATGGACCGTTTTGTAGTCTCTAATCTGCATTACCAAGAAATGTAGCCCCATGGGGGTCCGTCTATGCTTTGTTTTGTTCAGCTAGTATGTGAATAAAAGCCACACTGAAGAATCCCATTCCTGGTTCTGGACATTACAGTTATTGCTTCCTGTGTTTAGATTTACTTGGGTGCCCCTGTGCAGAGTAGCCAAACCTAGGTCCCCCCTGTGCCAAGTAACCTCATCCTCCCCGAACCCAGGTCCCCACCAGGTACTGCTGTTAGCTTCAACAGCATGCCACCTGTCATTTTGGTAAAAGAGCAGGGGTGAGGGGTTATATACACAACTGAAAGCAATAAGTATATTTGAGCTACAGCCACTTGTATGATAGAGCAGGACATTCAGTGGATATCGCAGGACATGCTATAAAGAGCAGACAAGATGGACCATTGGTCTCCTTCTGCCATTACCTTTCTATGTTTCTATGTAATTCATTAGCAAAGCATGTGTATTTCTACCACAGGAAGGATGCAATACATCAGCCTTGGAAGGCTGTGGGAGGATACCATCACCAATGATGTTTGTGACATGTCATGTGACATACTTACGCATATAATTACCGTATTGTGGAAACAACCTTCAAGATACTATAAATCTGCAACACTAAAGGTTTGATAGGGTTTAATGCTTTTCAAGTAACACATCATTCTGTTCATTCAGTGCAATAAGCATAGCTCTACTATAGCTACAGACAGATACATGATGGAGCAGGGCATGTAGTGTTTATTAGTAGAAATGACGAAAATTAATTAGTGACCAAAGTCTGTGTATTGCTAACAGAACAAGGATGGAATAGGGACAAGCTGGAAGGTTGTGAGAGGATACCATCACCAGTGATGCTTGTGTTACATGATGTTTCACGCATAAGCACGTAAATACTACTATGTAATACCAAACTTCAGCATCCAGTGAATCTTGCTTTTTTGCAATGGAACACCCGCTCGCCATAAGAAATACTGAAATAAAAACAACAAATAAAAGTAATAATACTGTGACTGTATAGAATATGATGTTATAGGCAAAGGTGAGCTAAGTAACTAATGATCGGTTGTGCTTTCAAGCACTGTATGTGAAATAGTTTCATTTTGAATGATGTACAGTTGAACACAGGCAACTTTGTACATACTGGAACTATTGTGAGCTAAGCTAATGTAACTTACACTGTTGTACAAAGTATCTCAACAGGGTACCTCTATTTGAAATTGTAGCTAGTATGTCACAGTTTTATAATATAAATAAGCAAGCAATAACACATGTCAAAGCATGAGGTTATTAGGTAATTAATGCAGACCCCCTCCCCCCCCCACTTACACACTTCTTGGGTTGGAGGAACAAGGCATTAGCTGAGTTCCCGTTGAATCATGGGGAGGGAGGAGGGGGAAGTGCGGTAATCACCCAATAACTGCAAGCCTTGAATTGTGTTATAGCACTTACACACAAATAATGAGAAACACTACAGTAAATAAATCTTTTAATTATGAATAAATAAATCTTCATCACTGGTAAACTGGTTCTCATACAAAACAGCAGGGTTTGCTCCATTTGAGGAGACAAACTGGCTGGCAGGTAAGTCACTTATGTTACTAGAAATCTTGTTTTATGTGTCTCTCAAACTGTCACATTTCAGTAAGAATTCAGAAGCAATGTAGCATATTTCTAGGCAGTTAGAAAACAAGTTAAAAGATTTTGAAGGCAATTTTTAGACTTGTGTGCATATTGCTCACAGCTAGTAACCCATCAGATAACTGGATTTTCTTACCTATTTTATAACACAATGAAGTAATGTAACATCAAATAAATGTATAACTTATCTTGTTTAACTTCAGATAGAATGTAGTAATGAGCAGGTAGATCTGTTGAAGGAAACTTAACAAAAGAAAAATACTTCAAGAGCAGCGCTGCACTTCAGCAAGTGCTTTCCTAAATAAGATGTTCCAGCTGTTACAATTCACTAGAGAATACATTTTTTTCATTTTCAGTGTTCCTTTCCAAGATTTACAGCACATCTTGATAGACATCTAAACTGTGTGTATAAAAACATTTGAAAACGTTTGCCTCTCCCCTACTAACCTCACAGTGCCTTTCTTTATGATATCATAGTAGTCACCATGACAACAGTCTGTGACATCACAAACAGTAATTGTGTGGTTAACAGGGGAGAGTCAGATACATTTTAAAAGACTCAGTGAAATAAGGATTGACTTATCTGCAATGTTTAGTAGACCAACAGCAGGGGAAAGTAACATGGCTATATACACTTTTTAATTATACAATGGCAAGAACATTTCCTGGACTCTGACTGGTCAGCCTGGGACTGGACCCGTGATGTTATCCCAGTACAACATCATGGGTCTAGTCCCAGCTCAGAGATGACCACATCAGCTGTTCTTTGAATCACTCCATGAGTCCACGCAGCCCGCTGCGATCCCCGCTTCAAGCGTTCGGTGTTCCCACCCGGCCTGCTCAAGCTTTCCCGGAGCCGAGTCATTTTAACATTCCTCTCCCAACCACAACAACTTAGACCCCCATAATCTTTTGTGTCCAGCAGCTGAAATGGCATAATTTAAAATAAGCCCCACAGTCTGCAACATCCAAACCGCCGCAGTGAGCATCCCTCGATCCCTGACCTGCCACAACTCACCACTACTGTCGCTCGCCTGCCATAACTCACCGCTGCTTCTGATCTCCTCACAGTGGTACACATGCCTGTTCTCCTAAACGCCCAGTCCTGAAGGAAAATACATCTAAGTTTTCAATCCCCAGTCCTGCGATTCTCTGAGCTTAATGACAGTTCAGCATGTGACACGTGCCTTTCATGTCTGAGAGCTGCAATTAAAAACACCCATTTATCTCAACCCTGCATGTGCTGGCTGGTTAAGTGGTAAGGAGTTCTCCTGTAAAAATATAAAAAGTACAGCTATAAGGTAGGTGTGTGTGGTGGTGGTGGTAAGGGCACCTTAAGAAATGGAAACATTTGAAAGCACAGAGCACACATCATCAGAGCTGCTGACCTGGAGAAGTCATGAAGCATGTAGCAGCAGCACCTAGTGGACAAATAAGGAATTGTGAACTTTTTTTTTTAAAGATATACTTCCACATCAAAAAATTAAAGAAAAAAAATCTATTTTAAATATTTTTGATTCTTTTTTTTGTTGTTATTAATAACTGAGCCATTATATAATAGCAATAATGCACTCCAGCGTGTGTGTTGTACTGGGATAATATCACTTCTAGGGTGATTAGTCGCACTTGGCCTGCAGCCTCGTGCCTAATCACCCCAGGCGTGATGTTATCCCAGCACAAAACACACTCTGTGGTGCATTATCGCTTAATTAGCCGATGCTTAGTACACAGTTCTGGTAAGAGCAGGAATTATATACTGAGGCAGCCTGATAATACTATACTCTAATGAAATAATGTCATGAAGGTTTTTTAAAGCTCATGTTGAAGACAGTTAAAAACTTGGTCCAGTGGTAGCAATACTGTGCTGCTGTTAGTAATGTGCTTTCTGTGGTAACCATGTGCTCTTTGGCACATTTGTGTGGAGGTTTTTTTTTGGGGGGGGGCAGGCTGTACAATTAATTTTTTTGTCTTGGGAATGAGTGCCCAGGAAACCCTTGTCACACAAACACCAGGTAACTGATTGTGATGTGAGTGGAGTGGTTATGGGGTTGGTGGTCATTCTCTGTGGAGAATGTTAATATTCTTTGCATGGAGTGTCATGTGGAGTGCCCTATGTGATGTCCTTGGGTGGATGGTGGGTGAGTTGTGGTGTGTGTGAGTAGTTGGTAGGGGAGTGCAAACAAAAAGCAGAACAGTTCTATACATTTTACTATATGGATTGTAAACTGGAAAGAACAATCAATAACAGTTGGAATTATTTTTATCAACTTTGATTACGTCATTATACTATACCTTCTTCTTTAATGGTGACCACATTGTCCTCTTCAAGGACCATATCCTCTTCTACCAGTTCCTATGAGACTGGCTGCAAGTGTACCCTTCCTGGTGGGGTGGCAGGGAAGCCAGGGTGGACTGTAATGAGAAAGAATAAATAAAGAGAAATAATAAGAAAAGTGTTTTATTATGCTACATGTCCATTTTTGTTTTTGCCAAGAAGCAGTTGTTAATTACATTTTTAACATTTTAATAAGTAATATTTAACAGCTTTAATGATTTTCTAGGTACTGTTACATTGTAACATTCTATGTGGTTATGATATGCTGTTATAACATCAATTGCTATCATTCGTATAGTTACAGCCTTTTCAATCAGTATGAAACATCTGTTTCTTATAAGACCATACTTACTGTAAGCTGTGGGCATGTCTAATTAATATAACGTTATAAGAATTTGGCATAGGCTGTTGTCACATATGCAACTATATACTGTCACAAATGGCACAGACGTGCTTTCCTCTATCTAAGCAAACTTAAAGCTGCTTTTTGAAAAAAAATGTTACTACAGGAAAATGTGCAACCCATTGAATCAGTACTTTCAGTCAATCACCAATACTCAAGTGCTCTCCTCCACCCAAAAAAAAAACAAGTTCACTGACAGGAAACAGACTGTCTGATATGGGAATGACATGGACTGACATTCACAATGAAAGATAATATATAAAGATTGATACACGGACAAGACTGTGTAATCATCTTGAATTTTTCTACAGAAAATAGGAAACCTTGTCGTTAATGTGAGTTTTGGTCATGTCCAATTAATTTAACATTATAACAATTTAGCATTGGCTGTAATCACATGTATTAGTGCTGTGTCACAGATGCCAAACATCTGTTTATCCAGTCAGGCTTACATATATTTTTATTTTAAAAGCTGAACATATAGAAAAAGAGCTGCAGCACACTGAATTTGTGCTTTGAGACCCATCACTAACTCTGAATTGTCCCCCCTTTCCCCCTGCCCCTAAAACCTCCTCCTCCTCCTTCTCCTCCCCAACTTTCCTGAAAAGAAACACAGTGTCTCAAAATGGCAATGGGTGACCACTCTGTGTAAAAGATTATATGTTATGCATTGAATCCAATGCCTGGAATATGTCTGTTGTGTTGCTGTAGTGCCAGCACAATGTTGCACTGCAGTAGTGCTATAACTATGACAGCACCACAACTTAGAATGTTGCCACACAGGTACTTTCCTCTATGGAATCAAGCTGGAACATGTATTTTTTAAGGTGAAACTTAAAGTGATTGTATTTTTTGTTTGAATCTACCTCCATCCCCAAGTATACCCCTTCCTCCAGTCCCAGTTTATTGAAAGAAAACATACCGTCTTAACTGGGCATGGATGCCCCCCACTATGGTTACATGTCTTCCCATGTAATTACATGGCAGTTGCAATGCAGCTACAGTGTACAGTAGTTACTCAGTAACTACAGTATAGTCAAGGAAACTTAAAAAAGTGTTACCAAAGTAACATATGGGCATCCATTCACAGACAAGCTTGTGTGTTCATCTGAAGTGTTCTATGGCAACTGCAAAATCTTTAATGTTTTACTGTTGAAATTTTTTGGTTACCATGCAAACCTCTTGATGCAGACATAGAGGATAATGTATGGTCATCGATGGTTATGGTTAACCATCGAGAGGTTACCAGGGCGACCATGTAAACCTCGAGAGTGAAGCTCGAGAGGTTTAGATCGCCATGGCAACCTCGAGATTGGTTAACAAAATGGCTAACCATCGATGTACCATACATTAGCTTTTATAGTGTATGGCACCAGTTAGTTTTTTTTAGAAAAGAAAGCAGTTCCTTACTGCTGTTTTTTTCATGTCCCCGCTGCTCTGTCCTCACCGCCGGGGCCATTACAAGGCCATCTGATCCAGCTGTGCGCATGCCCTGACTGTTCCTGGTTGTTAACCCATCGATGTGACGTACCATTGATGAGTTAACAACATCATGATGGCACATTGATGGTAAAACGTTGTTATAAAATGGTAGATTTCTACCTATAACAACGTTCTACCATACATTATACAGGATTTTTGTATATGGTTGTCATGCATTATCCTGTATATTACACACAAAACTTCATTAACATTGATTGTAATGCAATGTCTAAAGACAATAAAATACTTTTGTAGAAAACTGTGTTTGTCCTAACCGTATTTTTTTGTGTAATGTACTTCATGGGGCCTGTCACCAAGCTCTGGCTTCCCTGCTAGATCTCATATCTTTAGGGAATTGCTTGTAAAGTTATTTTCTGTGTCCCAGACATTGCCAGCTTTTTCAGCTTATGGAAATGCTAGCACAGCAATTTCCAATTTCGACGACAGGAGTCAGGATCTTTTGTATATCTGTTCTCCAGCAGGAAACTATTCACAGCCTGCCATTTTTTTAATGGCAAGTTGGTCCCCCTCATCAACATTTGTGGCCTGCTATGCCTTTTCAGTCTTTTGAGCAGGGTGAGTACCTCCTTGTCAGTCTTCAGTTTTGGCATGTTCTGTGAAAAGTAAATTTAAAAAAAATGGTAATAAAAATGTATATTTGGGCACTATCCAGATACAGCATTATGAAGTGGTTAAGTTTACTTAACAAAGCTTCTGTACAGCTCAGGTGTGGCTTTGAAAAGAACCATTCTGTGGTGGCATCAGGGTGCTGCAAATGTGTATATACTGATTAACACATATCACAACACACTTTGGATCTCATGTTGGAGGTCTACCAGAAAATAATATTTCCAGTGTCTGACAACGCATACCATCTTTTAGAAACAGTGAACCAATATAATACTTAATTTGGGGGTGAGTAGTGGTGTACATGCCCAGAGCACTCAAAAATCCAGACATTTGAATATTCACCTTTCTGCATTATCTTTCAATTCCAGAGGCGTACTGCTGGTCTTTCTTGATCATGAATTCTGCAATATCTGAATTCAGAACTTTACAGTTAGGCAGCATTCCCCTGTAGAGGTGGGCAAAGTTAGAAAACTTTGCTTCATGGAGAAATTCACAAATTTTACCGAATTAGTGAAAGGAAAACTTAAAGGGGAACTTCATGAATGACAAAATTGCAAACTTTGCCTATGAATTTTGGCTCTAACGCAAAGTTTGCAAGGATCCATGGGATTGGAGGTCACCTGGTGCTGAAGTGAGCTGGATTGTCATGCATACCCTGAATTCAGTGCACAGCGAGGAAGAGACAATGGGTGTTAAGTGTGCTCTGTGTCTATGTGCCTAAAATCCTTTGGAAAACATTTAAAACACATATTTTCCAACAAATCACTGCATTAGGTGTTTACTGTGCCTTGTACCTCTAGATCAACAATTATTTGTGGCATTTTTGTGATTTAACTAAAAGTTGTAGTTTCATTTTCTGTATTGTGTAGTAAGGCAGTACTGTGGAGGGGGGAGCGTTGCTGCAGCAACTGCTAACAAGAAAAAGGCAGGTTAGGCAACCTTTTCTGTCTTAGCACTACTAATGCTGTTGTAGTCAGTGTTTTTTGTGTGTTTTTTTCCTGTTTTCTTTGGTTTGTAATTTTAATTCTGTTGAATAGTTTTGTGTATTTTTCTGAATGCTTTTTGTCACTGTAATTTGACTATATTGATTTTGTTTTTGTTTATTGATTAAAGTTAGCAGTTTTTCATATACACAGTGATGTTGTTATAATGACCTGAGTCATTATGTCTTGCATGTGTCCACCTACTCCCTGAAATCCCTGTTGTGTACTGTTTGTGCCAAAAAAATAAATAAATAAATAAAAATGGCATCAGTGTGGTGCTGCTGGTGATGCTAGTTCAGGAGGAGCTTGAACTTGAACAGGGGACACTGCCACTTCCACAAGGTGTATGTGCTGCCCCACCATGGCAGAAGAACTTCCTTCACACCCTCCACAAACTGCTGCTGGCACAGATGGGCCACCACCTCCAGCACCCTCCTTCATCACTTCCCTCTGCTTTTTATCCCATTCAGCCCAGTGATTTGCCATGAGATGGGTCCTCAGGCCTCCAGTACCCATGTGGGTCCCCTGCTTGCCCTGGAAAACATGTTTATAGTATAAAGTTACCGTTTGTTATGTATAAAAATCAGCCTGCTCAAAATCCTTGTTAAGCACATTGTAAACCGTTATGTGCATTCTAAAGTGTTGTTATGTGCATTCTGAACAGTTGTTAAGCACAGTTCAAAGGTCATACAATTTTAAATTTCTCATTCATTCTATACCTAGCTACTTACTAACCACCCAGTGCCCAAAGTCATACCTTTTACCTTTCAAAAGTCTGGAAACTTGATTTTGATATGTGAGTAGAACAAAGAAATGGCAAGATTTTTTGTGTTCACTTCAGTGGGGGTCTGTCATGCTAGAGTATAAAAAAACATATACTATAAAAATAAAATATGGTCAGCCACACACAACTTGGCATGTGTTTCCATCTTGGGGTTGAGATAATAGCATTGACCTCTCGAGCTTCGCTCTCAAGGTTCATATGCTGTCATCTCAACCCCTCAATGGCAACACAGCCTTGTTGTATATAGTTGCCCATACATTATTCTATATATTGCATAGCATACAAGTAACCACACTAAACCTAACCCTAATGTCCCATAGGATAGTATTGCAACTTTAACAAGCTGTAACTCTGCCAGTCTTTGGAGTTAAGGGACACGCTATATATCCAAACAAAGGCCTCAATGAGTACTACAGTAGTAACACATTATACCCCCTGGGGAAATTCATGGGGTTTGCACAGCTCCCCAAAATTACCTCTCAACTTGATCTTGGTGCAAAATCCACAACTTAAGTCGAGTAATCATCAGAAATGCATAAAATGTGCCTCTCCTCTTGGACTACAACCAGACCAAGCTTCAGTCAAATTCAACAAAACACTGATCAAATTATGTCTATAAAACCCAAAAGGAGTAATTAGTAGATGTGGGATGGTGGCATTCGGGTTGCCAAATTATTCTCTGCCACATCTGTGGTATCCATACAGGTGGGTGCTTGGGGAGGTTGCAACAAGAGGATCAGTCTGACAGGTAGAAAAATCTCTGGCTCAGGAACAGTGGTCAAGGAGGAGGTTTCTGGTGTGACCTTGATTGCAGGTGGTGTGGCAGCACTGAGCCTGATCTGGATAATAGGTCCCTAGTATGGACCTGTGATCAAACAGCTGGTAGCACTTTTCTGTGCATTACAGCACATTGGGCACAGGTAACTGGGGTAGTATTCAACTGTGACCAGGGAAAACATTGTACTAAGCCCAATTGCAGTGGTAGCAACACTCTGGGTATTTGCCAACATGTCACACTGGCAGTGAAGAGGGTAACTGGGTCACAGACACAGGCCAAAAAGGTTAGAACTGTTCCTGACTAAGACCGATGAGTGGATGCAGCCTGTGGTGGTGGTACCATGGGGGGTGGAGTGGCACAGGGTCTTCAGGATGCAGAGTGGGGGTAGGGGACTACTAACCCTGAGACGTTTGTGCATCAATAGGTTCATTTTAACCCAACTTTGCCTTGGTGTATGCCAAGGAGAAGTTACAGGAGAAGCTGCAAGGCAAAGTTACCACTTGCAAATGTCCTACTAAATAGAAAAACTTCATGAAATTATCTGCAAAGGCAAATTTGGCAACTTTGCCTTAACTTCACCTGCAAATTAAAACTTTACAACATCTCTAATTCTATGTAGCTCAGCCAAATCTGATTTAGCTGATTCTATTAAATCATTACCCTTTCTGTAGACCAAATTGTTACCTTCAACATGGATGAGTAGTATGTCTGACTCAAGGTAACTATTCAAAAGTCTACGTATGATTGGCATGGGTTGCTCCCATCTCCTGCCCCCCTGACCAAACCAATGAACCTCATAGTTTCCCAGTTGCCAGTCATTCCAAACATGACTTATCCTGGAAAACTGTGCACTCCTTTGCACAAGTGAACTTCCCACAATCCAGACTGTGTAGTGAAGCTTTCTGCCATGCTGAATCTCATGAAAGACACTGATAATAACAAAAATCCTAAATATGTGTGTCTCTCACAGCAGTCTCTCCCAACTGACATTTTACTTTCAATTTAACAGTTCTGGGTGCCAAATAGACTAAACAAAAAAAGTAACCCCTTTCTTGGTATTTCACTGGACAGCACTGGTAAATCTTTATCAGTCAGCTCACAACTTTAACACTTAGGCTTATGTAGTAGCTTGATTTGTTTATCATTACTACAGGTTTACCTGCAATGAGCTATCATTGGTTAAAGGGTATAAAACTGAGACATTTTTGAGAGGGAAGATATAAATGATTGGACAATATTTCACATGAAAGATTGTTATGGTGTCTGATTGGCCAGTGCAAGCCCTGTATGTTGTGCCACTCATATTTTTTTTCTCTCCCCTTTTGCTTGTCATCCTAAGTGCTAAGACTGTGATCTAAATTTAGACAGTTTTTTATGATACTGTAATAGAAATTGTTAACACTGTACAGTAATATTAAATATAGGTGGCATAATGACTATTCTGGCTTTGTATTATATAACTGTAACTGCTGTTGTGACCCAAAATAGACAGTTATAGGGCATAAACTGAAGCTGTATTTCTTTGTACTTAATGTGAGGCTATTTCCATTGTGCGATCAATTTCTCTTAATTTTCCCATGTAAACTATGTGATTTCTGTAATTATTGTAGGCCAGCAAGCATTTTGGAATGTTTTAAACATTTTATAAAAATCTTCTTTCATGAGTCGATCTTTTTCTTCTTTCATGAGTCGATCTTCTTTCATGACCTGCTCATGAAAGAAGAATACCAAGAGATGAAAGAAGAAAAAGAAATACATACATTGATGGCCTTGACATTTTTTATACATGAAATTACAAGCAAGTTATATTACCTGTAGAGATAAAAATAACTTATTCCACATCAGTAGTATATCCTACATTAGGTTCCGGCATTATTTCAGCAAAATTATAAGTTTAAAATGTCTAAAAAGTGAAAACAAATATGAAAGTACTACTCACTAGGCTGTAAGGTTGTTCAATCTATTTCAGGCAAGGTGGCTGACTTCCTGTTTCATGATGATATCAGAACTGCATTCCCAATGGTTTAGAGTTTCCATTTCTAGGTTTAAAAAGACCTTCTTTTATGAGCTGATGATTCTTCTTTTGTGAGCGGTTCACAAAAGAAGATACTTTGGCTCATGAAAGAAGGTTTTTTTTGCCCAATGGAAATGATGGGAAATACTAAAAAAATTAAAAAAGCCATTGTCATGATTATTTTAGTAATATTACAGATGGATAATGTTTGAGTGTGTGTATTTAATTTTACATACTGTAGTTTAATGTTTATATAGGATTTTCCTACAAAAAAAAAACAATTAAGCTTGTTAATGGTACTATGTCAATTTACTAAAAAGAAATCAACAGCGTACTGCTTTTATGTCTCTCTCTTTTTCACAGATACTGACTAGTATTGTAATATAATTGCTGCAACATCAACCCAAAAACTCCCACAAGAGAAGAAAGTCATACTTTAAAGTGACATAAGCTACTTTGATACACATGGCATGAATTCCAAATCTGATGGTACAGTAACACATAGTAGGTCACAAACTACAACTGATACCCACCAGACAACAAAAATAAAGAAGAAAAAGAAATCCAGAAGATATGGCTACAAAGTCTATAATTTGTCACACAAAAAATAAAATACTGCAAGAAAAATGATAGAATAAAACACAAAATAATGCAGCCTACCACGCAGCAAAGAAAACAGGAGAAATAAAATCAATGTGCAGCTAGCATCCATTGGAGCCGTGCAACCTAATTTAAGATGTTGTCTGCCAAAGCAAAAATAGAGCAGGTTATATGTGCAATAAGGAGATGTACAAGTAAGAAAATTAAAAGAAAAACTTAGATTATGAAATGATGTCTCAGAGTTAAACAATTTGTACATGTGGTTCTAAATTTTTGATCACATTTGTGGTTACAGATGATGGTTCAGCTCACATAGATGAATTAAAGAAAAATATTTTTTAAGATTATGATGAAGTTGCAGTAGTTCCCAAATCTAAAGATAGATAACTTCTGCCTCATGTTTGATGGGTCTTGACTGCACAGTGCACAGACAAAGGCATGTTTTTGAGGAAGAAATGTACCATTCACACAGTAAGCAAGTAGCTGTCTGTGTTGATGAAGCTGAGAAAATACACAGGCCTGAATATTCAGACTGCACCAGGTGGGGGCGCAAGCCTGGGCGCAGTGCAACTGGGCTGCACCAGGACATGGACCAGGTGATATTCAACGGTGCTGCACCATGGCTCAGCACTGTTGAATTTGGCACTGAGGGCGCATGCTCTGTGCCAGTGCAAGTGGCAGAACAGGAGCAGGGGGATGCTGCAGCACAAGTGCAGTTGCGCTAGGTGCATCATCCATGATATTCAGCACTGGGCATGCAGATAAGGCCATTATGCACACAAGGCACAAATGGGGCCATTTGCATGTCATTATGGCTCCATTTGCACGCAGTGCACCACTTCCTGGCAAC
Organism: Neoceratodus forsteri; assembly: GCA_016271365.2. Taxonomy (NCBI): domain Eukaryota; kingdom Metazoa; phylum Chordata; order Ceratodontiformes; family Ceratodontidae; genus Neoceratodus; species Neoceratodus forsteri. Next base: position 498,545,262 of record JADMNL010000022.1, read on the forward strand.
TTGGGCTTGGCGCCATGCCAGGCTGCAGCCATTGGGAACTGATGCCCTGTAGTCCCATGGCAGTCCCCGCTCCCGTTCACATGATCATGGGCATAAGTAGAATGAATCTCCCTGGTGATCCAGTGGACACCCCATCACCTGATCGTGGGTATTAGTAATAATAAAGTCCCTGGTGGTCCAGTGGAAACCCCCCCATCGCCCGATCATGGATGGAAATAGCAGAGATACCCTGGTGGTCAGTGGTATCCCCCTCCCCACCCACCCACTGAGGTCCCCCACCACCCAGCACCCCTGTCATCGCAGGTGGCAGTACCCCGCCCGCATGCCGCCCGGCCACCCACCGAATGACAACGTACAGTACTGTCTGTACACCTATTGATCCACTGCATGGACCAATGGGCATGCAGACCATACTGTACTATACAGGCCTGATATGTGAATGAAGAAAAATGCCCAGTAAGATCTCAGATTGGTTTGATGGGTTACTTGCTGAAATGTTTGCACACAGGAGCTTATGACGGTGTATTCCACCACGTGCCCATGATTGCTGTACATAATACAGAAATGTACAGATTTGTTTCTAAAATGTACTGGATCAGGAGTGCTGTTAGTAAATTTGCATGCCAAGATCTTTTATTAACAGAAGGTGACATGGACAGTGCCACAGCTTTTATTTTTCAACTCTAAAAATATTACGCACCTTCTGATGAATTCTCAATTCAGGATGCACATCACATTCTAGCTATGTTAAATTGACAGAAACAGTTAATTGGCAGAATTGAAAATGAGATGGCCACATTTGAACTGGCAAATAGAGAAAACATTTAATTTGAATGTATCTCATACAATCAGCTATTTTATAGCTTTTTTTTTATAGTTCACAAAAGTGAAAGTAGATCTGACACAAATTGGCAAGTGGAATCAAATGTGGAGAGGTCTGGTGGCATACTTGCTACTTAAAAGTGGGTTTGCATTAGACGAGATAGTGCACATGTGCTTGTACTGTTTTTGAACAACATGGAGGCAGATGTGACACCCAAAGAGATTGCTTGCTTGAACTTGTTTGAACGGTATCTGATCCAAACTATGAAACCATTCCAAACAATTCTTTTTTTTTTCTGTAGGTACTTCATGTTTTTTCCCCGTTTTTTCCCTGAGAGTCCCAGGACCCCGGAGGACATAGAAACATAGAATCTGATGGCAGATAAGGACCGCTTGGCCCACCTAGTCTGCCCATTTCCCTACCTAATGGATAAGCTGCAGATCCTACTTAACCAACAGGCTACTTCTTCCTACCCCCCATTAGAATTACCTTATGCCTGTCCCATGCATTCTTGAATTCCCCCACTGTTTTTGACCCACGACCTTCTCAGGAAGGCTTTTCCATGCATCCACAACCATCTCTAAGAAGAAATGCTTCTTCACATTACCTGTGAGACATCCCCCCCATCTTCAAATTGTGCCCCCTTGTTCTTGCACATCTCTTTTTCTGAAAGATGCTACCCTCTTGGACTTTGTTGATTCCCTTGAGGTATTTGAAAGTTTTCATCACGTCCCCCCTCACCCTCCTTTCCTCGAGGCTATACATCTTAAGTTCCTTTAGTCTTTCTTCATATGTCTTCTGGTGCAGACCCTGCATCATTTTGGTTGTCCTCCTTTGGACAGCCTCCACCCTGTCTATGTCTTTGCGGAGATGGGGTCTCCAGAACTGTACACAGTACTCCAGATGTGGTCTTACCAACTGTCTGTACAGAGGCTAACGACTTCCTGTTTCTACCTGTGATGCCTCTCCTATACATCCCAGTATCCCCAGCCCTCCTTACTGCCTTCTCACTTTGCTGGCCCACCTTAGGTCATCTGATATGACTACCCCAGGTCCCATTCCATTTTGTTGTTATTGTATTTCACCCCCATTGTGTACTCTTCCCCTGGGTTTTTGTTTCCCAGGTGCATTACTTTGCACTTCTTTGCATTGCATCTAAGCTGCCATACATTTGACCATTCCTCCAACCTTGCCAAGTCCCTTTTCATCCTTTCCAGTCCACCTTGCGTATCAACCCTGTTGCAGATCTTTGTGTCATCTGCAAAGAGACATACTTTCCTTTCCAGTCTCTCTGCAATGTCACTTATAAAGACATTAAAAAGGACCGGCACCAGTACTGAACCCTGCGGTATCCCACTAGTAACCCTCCTTTCTTCACTGTGGACTCCATTTACTATTACCCACTGTGTCCTGTTGTCCAGCCAGTGTTTTAACCAGGCTACCACCCTGGGACCCACTTTCAGGCTGGCTAATTTGTTTATTAATCTTTTGTGCAGGACTGTGTCAAATGCCTTGCTAAAGTCTAGGCAGGCCATGTCCACAGCCCTTCCCTGGTCTACTACTTTAGTCACCCAGTCAAAGAAATCAATTAGATTCATCTGACATGACCTTCCCACTGTGAATCAATGCTGCCTTGGGTCCTGTACCCCACTGGCCTCTAGGTACTCAACAATTCTTTCCTTCAAAAGTGATTCCATCATTTTCCCTACCACCGAGGTCAAACTGACAGGTCTGTAGTTTTCTGCCTTTGTCTTGCTCCCACTTTTGTGAAGGGGAATCACATCCACCCTCCTCCAGTCCTCAGGTACCACACCATCCTCCCATGATTTATTAAAAAGGGTAGTCAGTGGTGTTACTAGTCTTTCCCTCAGATCTTTTAGAATTCTGGGGTGAATCCCATCAGGCCCCATTGCTTTCTTCACCTTCCGTTTAAAGAGTTCTTTCAGAACCCTTTCTTCTGTGAAAGGACTAATATCAACCCCATATCCAGAGTGCTTCTATTGACTGGATTAGGTATCCCCCTCTGCTTTTCCATTGTGAATTCTGAGCAGAAGTATTTGTTCAGTATCCCTGCTTTTTCACTGTTGCTTCCTGCCCAACCACCTTCCTCTTTCTTCAGCCTCAGTATCCCTGCCTTAGTCTTTCTTTGCTCCCTGATGTACCTATAAAAGGTTTTATCCCCCTTCTTAATCAAATTGGCTCTTTTCCTTGGTTTGGGCCTTTGCTATTCTGACTGCCTTCCCCACTTCCTTCTGCTTTAACTGGTACGGTTCTCTGTCCTGATCCTTCTGTGTTTCCTTATACTTCCTGAATGCTGTCTTTTTCTCCCTTACCTTCCCCGCCACTTCTTTTGAGAACCATAGTGTTTTTTTCTTTCATTTTGATTTGTTTATTTGCTTCACACAAAGGTTTGTTGCCTCTGTGATGGCAGTTTTGATGTGTCCCCATTGTTGCTCCACCCCACCTTCTTGCCTGTTTGCTAGCGCGTTTCTGAGGCACTCTCCCATTTTGACAAAATCAGCCCTCCTGAAGTCCAGTATCTTCACTTTTGTGTGGCTTGACTCTACAGATAAGTTTATCGTGAACCACACTGTTTGGTGGTCACTTGTTCCCAGATGGCTACCCACTTCAAGATCAGAGATCCTCTCTCCGTCCCAATTTGAGAGTACCAAGTCTAAGATTTCTCCTTCTTGAGCAGGTTCCAAAACTAGCTGTCTGGGGCATGCCCCCTGTAGGGCATTGAGAATGGCCCTACTCTTGGATGTGGCTGCAGCAAAGGTGCTCCAGTTAACATCTGGCATATTCAAGTGCCCCATCAGCAATATCTCCCCTTTCTCTGCCATCCCAAGGATGCCTTCTATCATTTCCTTGTCCATTTCCTCCCACTGAGATGGGGGTCTGTATACAACCCCTGTGTGGATTGTGGAGCCATTTTCAGTCTCCAGGGTGACCCACAGTGCCTCCTCTCCTCCCTGTTAACCGTTTAGTTCTGTTGCTTTGATCCCTTCCCTTACATAGAGAGCTACTCCTCCTCCTCCTCTTCTTCCCTCCCTGTCCCTCCTGTAGATTGTGTACCCTGGTATGTTGACATCCCAGTCATGGTTCTCTGTGTACAATGTTTCTGTGACTGCCACGATATCCAGGCATCCCTCTTCCATCAAGGCCACCATTTCAGGGAGCTTTTTACCTAGACTATAGGCATTGGTACTCATTACCCTCCATTTTTTATGGCTTTATTTCTTTTTGCCCCATCCCTGTCCTTACTGCCTTTGTCTTTTTCACCATTTACTCCTGCCCTTCTCACTATTGACTGCTCTGTCTTGGTGTTTACCTCACTAATTACCCTGATTTTATGGGGGGGCTAGGATTTCACATCTCCTTTTCAGTGCCTTCCCCCTTGTCTAGTTTAAATGCTTGCAATGAAGCATTTAAACCTATCACCTAGGATCCTGGTTCCCCTCCTGGATAGATGCAGACTTTTGCACCCCCTGTATAGGCCTGCATCCCTCCAGGTGGAGCCCCAGTCCCCAATGAAGCCAAATCTCTAAGCTCTGCACCAGTTTTTCAACCAGTCATTGAATCCCATGGTGCGGAGTACTCTAGCCTCATCCATGCCATAGACAGGTAGCACTTCCAAGAAAGTTACCATGTGTGCTACTTGTCTAAGGCCCCTCCCCAACTCCACAAACTCCTGTTGCACTGCTCTGATCCCATTCTCAGCCAGATCATTCATCCCTAGGTGGATAATGACATCCAGCTCCCTCCCCCTTGCAACTACTCCCATGATTCTGAGGATTCATTTCCTGTCCCTCCAAGCCATGGCACCAGGCAGGCACCTTACCTCCCTTCCCCTCTCTCCACCAGTTCTGCCACCCTAACAATTGAGTCCCCCACCAAGACTTGTTTCCTTCCCCATGGGGTCCTGTGCCACCCTCCTGTGGGTCTCCATTGTGGAGGTTCCCAGCATCCTCCTTGGTCTCCACTGTGGGTTCCTCCATAGAGGGACCATGCTCCACCAGAGTGGTGAGTGAATTGCGGAGAGGCACAACTGGAGGGATGTGTCTCTGTTCCACCACCCTCACTCTCTCTGAGCCCACTGTGGTCCAACTACTCCTCTTTCTTTGCAACCTCTGAGGTAGTGGCAGTGGCCAGGGTGGTCCCTGGGTGTGGGAGCAGGTTTTCTGAATCCTTGCCAGGTCAGCATGGAGACAAACAACCTCCTCCCTCAGACCAGAGAGGTGGCTGCAAATAGGGCAGCAACACATTCTCCAGAATGTCTCCCAGAAGACTGCTGCTCCACAGCCAGTTCATTGCACCACTCCCCACATGTCTGTGTCCCTCCCAGTTACAGATGCTTTTCTTTTGTTGTTTTTTTTGTTCTTGTTTCAGTGTGTGCAAGCTTGTGAGTGTCTCTACCCCCTATTCAGTGTGCTGTGCCTTTAAGGATATGAACAGGTGTATGTTGTTAGCAGTTTTGGGGAAATGATGTCAGACACAGCGGTACATGCACATAGAGATGCACACACACTCTGGGTATCGTCTTGGCCCCTTCCACCTCACCCCTGGCTATCACTGGGCCCCCCATAGCCTGAACTGACATCCATCCTCCACTGGGTGGTAGCCAAGGGCTGGGGAAACCCTTCATCCCTCCCCAGGAGAGGAAAGCCACCTCACAGCATCTCAATCCTCCTCCTTCTCACTCCACTGACCCCTGACAACCCAGGCTAATTCCTGAACCCAGATCACCAATGTGGCACAAGGTGTGGTGTCCAGCACCTCAACTCTCAGCACCACCAAGCTGGCCATTCCAAACAATTGTAAGATTGAACACAATGCTTAAAAACATGCCAAAGAAGGAACCCAAAAAGTCATTGGAAGGGACCTGTCATGCACCTGTCACTTCCACTCCAGGAAAGTGTTGAGGCCATAACTTGGAACAACAGCACTGTCATTTTGCTGAATGGTGTTCCAACAAAGGCAGAAACAATTTGGCAGCATGTTGCAATGAAGAGGGAGTTAAAGAGGTTCTACATTACCTAAAAGGTCAAAATCCAATCTACAAGGATTTGAATGTTGACCACATAAATGATATTGACACTTGGCTTGGAATACTAGACACCAAGAAAACAATGATTAAGAAAGTCTCAATGTGTATAAATGAAAATGTGTATGAGCAGTACATTGTGCATCCTCTCCTTGGCAAGGATCCAGTTAGTGACAGCATACACTTTTATCAAATGAAACAGGTTGAAGGCAATCCTATCAGTATCTGGGAGAGTACATTGGAATCACAATGCTTTCCTGATCTTTTCCTGCATGATACTGGTGGCCACTTGGACAAGTGTAAGGTACATGTAGCTGGAGCTGAGTACTGAGCATCTAGAGCAGTGGTGCACAACTTTTTTTTGTGGAGGACCAGACTGAAAACTTGAGTCAAGGCCGAGGGCCAATGGCCATTGGCCATGGGTCACTGTAAAATGTCCCAAGGTGACAAATGCCCAGCAAGACATTATTAAATGTACATAAAATAAATCAAAACATCCATCCTTCTGTCTATCTATCTATCTCTATCTATCTATATGTTACTAAAACTGAAAACAAAATCAAATAAAGAAAGGCTGTGAGGGGATGCTTCTAGGTCCTCAGGGGCCAGAGACAGCTGCTGTGGGGGCTGATTATGGCCCACAGGCTGTATCTTGTGCATCATTGATCTAGAGTGCTGCATTCTGATGGGAAGTTCAAAACAAATATTCAGTACTTGTTTCATTTCCTTAGGAAAAATAAGCTAAGTATATTGTCTCCATCTATTGTATATTCTGTGGATGACTACATCACTGCAGGGTCTCACAGCAGCAGAATTGTTGCAAAAGTTGAAAAACAAGGACAAGTCACTACAGGCAAATCTGAACTCCATCCTATCTAGTATGCATCATACCAAAGCATACTGGTACCAAGGACACTCAGAAGTAATGTGTATCATATGGGGGTATGGTGCAGTCATTTGGTTTGTTACTCTTAGCTGTGCTGAATACAGCTGGGAGGAACTGCCAGAAATGCTAAAGTGGGCAAATGCAGATGTTGATGGCATATCATCAATAACTCTTGGTGAGATGTGCTCTGTACACCCAATGTCTGTGTCATGACATTTTCATCATGGTTTTAATGCACTGCTGAGGTTTAGTCTGTCAGAGACTAATCCACCATATGTATTGTGGAACATTCCCTTACAGAAATAATTATACGAAATGTTTTCATGCTGCACACATAATACTACCCAAGTGATATGCGTGCTGCAAGTATGATTTAAATGTTAAATTGGAACTGATTGCATGCATATGGCATGCATGCAGCAAGCAAGTGTAGAAACCATGATTTATATGTTAAACTGGGAAAGACTGCATGCATGTGGCATGTGTGCAAAAAGCAAGTGGTCACTGATAACTGGACATGTAAAATTTAAGTGACTTATTCAGGATCGTACCATACACAAGTGGGGGTTGCTGAGATTCAAACCCAAGTCTTCATGTCTCGCAATTCAGTGCCTTTAACCACTAAGCCATACTGTCTGCATGCAGATGGCTTGTGTTTACTTCAATACATACTGTATCTGAATACATCTGCATGCATGCAGCATGCTTGTAGCCACTGTTATGCTTTTCAATTTTCTTCTCTCCATCATCTCAGTCTCACAGTTGAACTGTAGCACACATACCAATGGAAACACTTGATTTTTCCCACCCCCAATACACAACCTTATCCACAAAACCACTTAAGTACTTCTGTCTGGCCTGCACTCCTACTATTTTCTCTCCATATTTTTAAATGCTTCCATGCAAACAGACATTAAGAGGCAAACGCAAAAGTAGCAATAACTCAACACACACCCACATGGCCAGCCCCCCCCCCCGTGCATGCACACACACTGTAGTGGGTATGGCACTGCTGCTACAGACAACTTACCAAGTATAGATATAAGTAAAAAGTATCTTATTTGAGTACTAGGGAGCCAGAGGCAGGAGTCTTTAGAGATGATGTCCATGGGTCAGAGTGCTGGGGCATACCCTCTTGAAATGAATGGAGTTATTTTTTATTACTATTTTATACATTATGATCATGAGTTGTAGAATAATGACGGCCACTGTTCTACTAACAAGGCCCTTGTTAGTCGAGTGGTGGCCTTCATTAATCTCCAACTTTCCATCAATAATGCATAAAATAGTAATAAAAAATACCCCATTCATTTCAATGGTGCACACCCCTGCAGTCTCCTTTGCCCTTTGTCATAATGTGCCTGACCATGGGGATGTGGAGGTCAACTTCACTGGGTGGGGGCATAAGCCTGATTATAGTGGGGCTCCAATAGTCTATGCATACCATACCATTTAACTGTCTGTGAATGCAAGGGACAACTCTAGAATGTCTGTAACATCTCTAAAAGGTACAACTTATTTGTTTTGACTAAAAAGTGATATGCAAATCAGGAAAAATTCAAATGTATAAGATTCATCTGTATATACCCCAGAGCAGTGCATCAGATTTGGGCTTAAACCCACCCAGTTACTAACCAATTTTTTTCCTGACCGAAGTTCTGCCCCCCCAAATAACTTTGTCCTGATTTTTCTCCCTGACTCCATTCCATTCAATTCCCATCTCCTATGGGCCATGAAGCCACCCAAAGGTGAAGAAACTTGAAAAACACATCAATATTTCAGTCCTTCCTCCTTCCCCAGTCCCCCATAAAAAAAATATTTACTTTAACTTACCATGCCATATGGCCAGAACCTGCAGCCTCGCACAGTGTGCCACCACCCCAGTTTTTAGTCAGCTCTCTCTTTCCTTCTGCCAGAAGCTGGGTGCAAGAACTGACCATCTCAGGTCCATAATGTGGTCTGTGACCAAGTCACCTCACCAACCGAAGCCACCCAACCTGGGTTGCTTGCTCCTTGCTTGGTTGCTTCTATGGTTGCGACTACACTGCACTGATCAAGGCCTATGACAGCCACTCTCACCACTGTCACAACTGCTACAAAGTTTAGTTGCTGCCGTGGGGGTCTGTGCTGTTTTTTTTTTGCAAGGCAAGCCTAGTAGAGTAAGTATGTAGTCTAGTCTTAAGTTCACTTCTAGCTCACACTCTGCCCCTTCAGCCACCAGGGGAAACTGAGACTCACCAAGAGTAGACCAACAAAAATATTCTGCCATAACACTGCTATTTAGAGTTCAGTGCTCACCAACTCCTACAAGCTGTAGTGTTCAGTCTATCTACTCTGTGGCAGGAAAGACAGTGTCATGCTTCTAAGACTCATGCGCTCTTTCTTGACTGGGGCTCATCCACATCACATGTGATTGTGCCACTGCCAATAGGTGAAGCGAGTGGACAACACAATACAGACACAGTTGAGTCTGAAGAGCACCTGCAGCGTGAGCACACACAGGCCAGGTAGGCACTTATTGTACAAAAGATTAAATCCAAATGTATTGCTATTAATGTCACACCATAAGAACAACCTAGGCACAAATATGGGGGGGGCAACTGACCCCACTGCCCTACCTAAATGGCACCCCTGCTTAATGGTAGAAGTTCATTCTCAGGTGCTAATGCAATGGTTTCCACTGTGTTCTGAGGTACTGTATCTCCATGTTTCATGATGCGTCCTGATCATCATGTGGTTTAGTGTCCCTCATTGTCCTTCATTTTGAGTGTCCATGTCCCTCATTTCAGTGACAAAATATGAGATATGGTGCATGATTCCAAGACCCTACTTAGCACAGAGGGTGCTGATCATGGCCATAGTGTATATGCTCAATACAGAATGACAAAGGGAAAGTAAGTGAGATAAAACAGTCAGAGAGAAACACATTTCAATCAATCAATCAAAGTCTTTATTTAACCAGGTGATCACCATTGAGGAAGCTCATTTTTGAGGTGGACCTGGGTTTGTTAACAAGGAACAAGGGACAATATACATGGGATGCAACACACAAGAAAATAGTAATAATACAAATAAAGTGAGATACAATAATACAGTATATACAAAGTATCAGCAGGTACCATTGACAGTAATATATGTTTGGAACAGAAGATACAGCTAGTTTTGGGTAGGACACAAGTTTTCATAAAAGTAAAGAAATATACATATCAGGTGCACCGAACAAATAAAACCTAATATAAAAAGAGATATAGTGATACGGTATGGAGAATTTAGAGCTGGAACCAGGGTCAAAGGAATGTGGAAGGGACAGATATGGGGGTAGAAAAAGGGGAGAGGGAAGAGTCGATTATAGATGTGATCAGTCTTTTAACAGTAGTAATTAGAGTGTGCTTGGACTTATAGGAGTCACTATTTAGGGTAGACAGGCACAGGACTCCTTATTATGACGTAGATATAGATATTTAAAAGCTGCTAGGCTGATGGGATGAGATAATTTCAAAGTTTTTTGCAGCTTGTTCCACAGCTGAGGGAGCTCAAAGCTGATGACTGCGCTGCCAATGCGAGATTTTGCTTTGTAAACATAAAGGTAGATATATGAGGTGCTTTTCAGGGCATACTTCCCCAGAGTGCACAGAGGTAAACAGACAGAGATATACTGGGGCAGTTTATTTGAGATAGCTTTGTATGTCCAAACTGCAGCATTTTTTTTGCCGTCCGTAAGCAAGGGATGACCATCCCACTGCCGTGTACAATGCACAGTGGTGGGTTGAGTATGGAAGACCCGTGATAAATCTTATGGCTCTGTGATAAAGCGTATCGAGTTTGGCTAGGATACCTGCAGGTCCCTGACTATATAGAAAGTCTGCGCAATCCAATAGGGAAAGAAAGGTAGTTTGAACCAGTTTTAGTTTAGCGTCTCTTGTGAGGAGATTATTAATCCAAAAGAACAGACCAAGTCTTTGTCTAAGTTTCTTTGCCAGTTCTTTTAAGTGATCTGTGAAAGTAAGTCTATAGTCTAACCAGACCCACAGGTACTTGAACTTTGGTACATAGTCCAACCGCTCACCTAGAAGGGTAGTGATCTGCAGGAGTGTCCCAGCAATTGCAGGATTTATTGCATTTTGAAGGAGCGAGAGGAACATTGCTTTGGGTTTTTTTTTGCATTTAAGAGCAGTTTCTGGCTTATAAACTGATGTTGCAGCAGATTAAATTCATTTTGAAGGGCTTTACAGGCTGCTTCAGGTGTGGGGCTGCTAGCATAGAGTACCGTATCATCCGCGAATAGGTGTATTTGTAATTCTTTGATGGGGGCATCTACGTTGTTAATATAAATGATGAAGAGCAAGGGACCAAGAATGGAACCTTGCAGTACACCCCTCAATCGGGGTTTTGGTGGAGAAACTTCCCCTTCTGCCTTTACTTGTTGAAGTCGTCCTGAGAGGTAGTTGGAGAACCATTTAAGGGATAGGGAATCCAAATCAATGTTCCGGAGGGACAACAGAAGCAGTCTGTGATCAACGGTATCGAACACCTTGCTTAGGTACAAGAAAACTGCGCAGACAAAGTTTTTTTGTCTAATTCAAGCTGCCAGTCATTTGTCACCTTGGCTAGAGCAGAGGTTGTATTGTGTTGTGCTCTAAAACTGGATTGTAATGGGTTGAGCAATTTTTCTGATTCCAGGTACTTCCGAAGCTGGGAGTTCACTATTTTCTCCAGCATCTTTGACAGGATTGGAAGTAGGGAGATTGGCCTGTAGTTATTGAGGTCACTAGGATCTCCTGACTTAAACAAAGGGACCACATTTGCATTTTTCCAAATGGGCGGTAGATCACCCTGGGACAAGAATAAGTTGAAGAGATGAGTAATTGGGACTGCGAGGACACGGTAGCTGACCTTTAAGAAGTACGGGTCAATCAGGTCAGCCTCAGCACTTTTCTTAGTGTCCAGCTGAAGGAGAAGATCTTTGACTTCTTTCAGGGAGGTAGACTGTAGAGAGAAGGATGGACTGGGGATGGGTTTTTCTTGTGTATCCAATCTAAGTTGTTGGTGGAGGATATTCATGGAAGAGGAGTCAAAGGCTAGCCCTACAGTGGCAAAATGATTATTGCGAGCATTGAGGATAGACGGTCTGTCGGAGATGACAGTATTTTCGATCAATAATTTAGTAGGTAGGGAATTTACAGTGGTGTGACCTTCAATGTCTTTGATAGGCCTCCAGAATTTGGAGGCATTTCTTGAAGAGCTCTCCAGCTGAGAGCGTAGAAATTAGCTTTGGCTTGTCTGACCATTTTGGTGCAGAGGATCCTCACCCTCCAGAAAGAATTCCAGTCATTTATTAAATTAGTTTTCCTAGCAGTTCTCCAGAGTACATCCCTACTCCACAAAGTATCTTTCAGGTCTTCTGCAAACCACCAACAGGATTTGTTTCTGGCATGAACTTTTACTATGGGAGCATACTTGTTGAGAGCGCCAGCACAATTTCTGAGAAAATATCATAAGCCTTAGTCAGGGACTTGGCTAGTTAGAAGTTCTGCCATCGCATGGAGTCTCTTAGGTCTGATATATACCCATGGAGATCAAAGTTGCGTATGCACCTTTTAAAGGAGAATTTTAGTGCAGTTGTGGATTTAAGAGTGGATCTTACACACATGAAGAAGCAATGGTCGCTAATATCAAAGAAAAAGACATCAGCATGGGAGAATAAATGTGGTTTGTTAACTAAAATGATATCCAAGAGAGTACTGTTATTAGGGTTGAGCTTGTTAGGATGAGTAGATTCATTTATTAGCTGTGACAACCCAAGGGAATCACAGAACATTTTAAGTGGGGTGGATGCACTGGAGAGCCAGTCTAAGTTGAAGTCCCCAAGTATGATACACTCTGAAGATGCTGAACCCAGGATGTTTCTGAGATGTTTTAACAACTGTAGTCCAGCTGAAGGGGGTCTGTAGCATCCTATTATACATAATGAGACACCAGTGGCAATTTCAATCTTTAATGACAAGCTTTCAAATTCTTTTGGGACAGAGGTTGAGTCAATTATGGAGGCAGGGAATTTATCCTTGATGTAAATAGCTACCCCACCACCTCTGGTTTGCCTGTCTGCTCTGACCAAAGAGTAGGAGGGGATGTTAACTTCATTGTTACTGGTCACCGGTTGGAGCCAGGACTCCATAATCACCAGAACATCTGGAGCAGTATGACATACCCAGGCCTGAACAGAAGTGATTTTTTTTTAATAGGCTACATACATTAACATGCAAGAATGTTAGCTCCTTGAGACTTTGTAGCTCTGCTGGGGATTCCATGGGTGCCGGAGGGCCTGGATTAAGCTCAACATTTCCTGAGCATAGTAAAAGCAGGAACAAGAGTTTCCTGCAGAGTCCTAGGAGAAGTGTGGGTGGCTGAGTCTTCTTTCGGTTACGTGATTTGCCTGCAGCAGTATAAGGAGTTCTGAGGTTAGTTCCAGTTTTCCTGATGCTGCATACAATAATACCCTGACCAAGAGAGTCAATGGGAGTAGGGGGGAGTATGCAGAAGGTGGTATAGCCCTGTGGGCCGGCTCTAGGAGAGTTCCTGTATGCCGGTGCAGGTGAAGGACCAGCAGCGGGCTAGGGGAAGTTAGAGCACATACAAGTTCTTCTATTTGTATGTGCTCTAACATTTATAGCACTAAATATGCATAAGGGATTTGCATAGTCCAAAACAAAAAGGTCAGGCTTCACAACACAGAGGCCCCTCTTCATACATCTGGAATGGGGGATGTTGACTGGCTATATCCTAGGCATTTAATGCAGTAAGCAAACAATACTTTTCAAATGAATGGCGATTTAATGACAAAAATCAAAAGCCATTAAACAACTTGCAAAAGGATCAGAATTAACGAGTTTACTTAATTTGTATGGCATTCACATAAAAAATGTATTTTAATGACTCTAATTGCTAGCAGGAGTAAAAGAAATAGAAACTGATGTGTTTTTTTTAGATGGGATTTGCACCACACATGGCAAGCATGCAGCATGTGAATCTGATATGATGTTTAAATGATGTTCACACCAGCTTAACTGCTGCACTGATGTCAAGCGTGCAGCATGTGAACCTGGTGAAATTTTTAGAAGATGTTCACACCAGCTTACCTGCTGTGCACATGTCAAGCTTGCAGCATGCAAACCTGCTTTGCTTTTTAGACCTGGTTCGCTTAGGATCACTTTGTGTATGTGAACTGCATGCAAACATTGCACAATTAAGCATGTGGCATGCTTTCTGCATGTACACAGCGCACCTATCTTTCTGTTACTTTTGGGGAGTGGAATACCAAGCACATGCTGCTCCTCATATCTGCATGCCACTATGGGTAAAAGATGCACCCAGGGCTTCAGATTATTTTTTTTTTTTTGGTAGAAGTCCAATACTTCCATGGGATGAAATTTTGAAGTCGTTTCAGTTTTATTGGAGTCAAAATAATTTCAACTGTCAATTTTTGGAAGTCAAAATAATTCTAGTCCACACATTTTGGAAGTCAAAATATTCCAAGTTCTATGGTTTTTGAAGACAAAGCAGGTAGGTTACTTTTACAATAGTGGCAAGCACTCACCCCTGCCACAGCAGCAATAAAAGCAGTCTTACATGCTTAGTGTTTGTTCAGCTCTTTACTTCTCAGAAAGCATCAGCAACATTACAAGAAAGCTTATGTTTCACCCGACACTTCAGGCTTCATCAGAGACAGTGAATTAAATACATACAGGGTATATATACTGTACACCCATGACAAAACAGTGAATTGATAGGATTTCATTTTGGATGATGTCACGGGTATAGAGTATATACCCTGTGGCAGGGGTGAGTGCCCTCCACTATTGTAAAAGTAACAGGACTTGAAGAGGCATCACCCTCCCAGTGATCACCACAACCCTAGACTGTCATAGGTAGGTTACTTTGCCACTAGAGACAATAGGGGTAGGGTAGAAATAATAGCCCCATACTGCTGTGCTAAAGTGAAGGTATTGTACTGGAAGTACAAAGAAGCAGAGAGGCACATGGACAGTCAATCTAGAAGAGGCTGAGAGACAGACTGGTGTGATGTGATTGATAACAGACACAGACACATCAGCCAAGAGGAGAGAAAGGTGGGTCACCTGGGGTAAGCTGTCAACCTGGTCTGCACGTTAGGGGCAAGTTGGGCAAAGGCAACAAATCTCAAGTCCAACATCAGGATGGCAGCCTGGGAGCATAAGGCTTAATTGCTCTCAGCAGAGGAATGGCACTCTGTCTTACCCATACCATTCCAATCAGAATTTACCAGAAGGAAAAAGTGCTGAATGGCCACATTCACATTCACATTGTAAGTTAAGCCTGAGACTTTGAAACACAAAAACACAATGAAATACGGTATGGAAACACTACAGAAAAAGCAATTACACACAGCATTTCATCATAGGCGCTGAGTATTTGGCTGTAATGGGATTTGAACCTGTGAACCCCAACTTCCCAAGCCACTGCATTAACCATTAGACTACAGTGTATATGTACTGGCCAGGTTATACAAAACTGGGGATCAATCACACTAGCCCAAGGCAATATATTCTTATTAAAGTTACTTACTGTATGTATGCATGGCCACAGAATCATGTCACAATAATGGGATTGCTTTATTCACTATAACAGCCTTGCTGCTGTGTCTGTGGAGAGGCATCAGATAACCCACCTAAACTAGCTACACCACTACACATTTACACTGCACCATAAGATAATCCACTGTATGTAAACTGGCATTTTAGGAGTTAAAGAAAATGGTGAAGCACTCACTTCAAACCTAGGATAAATCAAAGAGGACTGTGTCCTGTGTGTGTGATGTCCAAATTCAAGATACCTTCCATTTGTATGTACAGTATCACAGCAGAGGCACTTAAAGATGTTTTAAATCCAGCAATTGTTTTATTGATTTAATTTTTCAGTGACTGAGTAAGGCCCAATGCCTCATTTCAGGAATGACCCAGGAGCACTTGGAAAGTTAAGTGATTTGCTCAGAGTCATAGATTATGCAAGCAGAGGTTGTAGGAATCAAACCCAGGTCTGTTTGCTGGATGTTCCAAACTCCTTCATAGCTTGTTACCCCAACCTCTAGGCTATACTGACAGGACTAATAAGAATACTACTAGGGCAGGATTAGAAAAATGGTAGTCCTTAAGAACATGAAAGTACAGAACTTGCTTTCCATTGTGCAGCATGAACACAAAACAGTCATGCCCTATCATAAGCAGCAATACATGAACTGGCAATGCTGTTGGGGGAAGGGCAAACAGTGAGTGTTGCCCTGCAGGCAGTG
The DNA here is from genome assembly GCA_016271365.2 of Neoceratodus forsteri. NCBI lineage: Eukaryota > Metazoa > Chordata > Ceratodontiformes > Ceratodontidae > Neoceratodus > Neoceratodus forsteri. Next base: position 498,561,340 of record JADMNL010000022.1, read on the forward strand.
CCACACTGCAGACTGGATACATCCATCTCCCTGCAGCCAAACTTATAAAGTATACATTCATTAACTCAAATTGTTAAATGTTGCTAGAGGCAACTCTGGATCTAAATGTTCATGCAGACCCTTTTGATTACATGAGCAGATTGCTCACAAACACTAGACAAACTAATCCTCTTTAACAGAATCCATTGAACTACAGAGAGATATAGATAGAACACGACCCAGGTTAGAATCCCCACTCCCCCAGAAATAACAATACAAAATACAGGAAGGACTCATTCGGCTATGAGGGAGATCTTCAGAGGATCCTACAAGAATCATTGGCTTTCTAAGCAGACATGAGCCAAAAGGGCAGACAACATGGACTCACATTTCTCAGAAGTAGACGGTTGCCTTGCCACATGGGAGAATGTAATCTACCTAGAGACCACAGGTACAAATCATGGAGAGAAACAAGGAGATCCCAAGAACAGAGCCCATAGAAAAAGTATTAGGATTTACAGGCTCCTGGGAGTTGGGAGGCAGAGGTAAGACAGAGTTCCATCGGTGCACTGCGAGTATGCTCGGAGGTTAGGCAGCCATCATGCTGTTGTCACTCTCCCCCATTTATCTCCGGGAGCCCTGAATTCTGCCAATGAATTCTGTTATTTTTTTTATTTGAGAGAGCTCAGCACAAACCATAACACACAAGGACAAGAGCATGTGTTATTAAAGTAAAAGCATCCGTTCTCTCTCTGTCCATTTGAAACTGCATTGATTCCTCAATACTGTGACTATGAAAAAAGGGGTTCCCATGTCATGTCAGCAAATTTTACAGCGCCAATAATGATGGCAAGTGCAAGTCGGTGAAAACCGCAATGGCGACTTGCACAACAGCGGGCGGAACAACAGCGACACTCGACCCCATTTACAAGACCTAACACGGACAGCAAGATTTTTTATGCAGGGGGCTTTGCACCCCGCACCCTCCGTCATTAAGATTATCAGCTCTGGGGTGGGCTTGACATTGAGGGAAATGCAAAAATTACATGCGGCAAAATGCATCACACACGCATGCTCCGAACCCAGGGCTTCTGTAGTAGTGGTATACACCCTACCACTACGCAAGACAGCCAGCTCAAAATCACACCACCAGACTTCCTGCCATATCCTGTAATTGCCCTCCCCCTGTCCCACATGCAGCCATTCCTACACTTGCTATTGTTGTCGTACTGCCTCACTATTCCCCTACTCGCTATTGTTCCACAGTCACTTTTCTAATGGGCGGACAAATTGAGTAGCTCATACTGAGTTGCTCAATTTGACCATGCCAGTATCACTGGATATTGAAAAAAGGCATGTCTTTCTTGAAAGAAAGCTATAAACTTCATTATTGATATTGCATGTGTGCAGTATAAAACTTGGCAGTTTCAGTTAAACATGAATCCAGGCAACAGAAAGCTAAACCTTCCTATCTATGCCCTTTTGGATTTAAATCAGTGAAACATGCAAAAACCGGTAGATGGGGAACGGTAAAGAATTAGCATTTTAACATGTTCATTTTAGAAATACATACATACTTTTCTGAAGGAACTTTTTCCTTTGTGTTATTGTTTTTGTTAACAAAGTATATGTGAGGAGACAACAAAATGCTAATCTCTCTGATTACTAGGGTTCAGCTCTGTTGCTGTAACATTTCTGCTGCTTTACTTCTGTTAAAGATGCAACAATCACTGTTACAAATACGTCAGATTGATGCATAGAATGACAGATGGAAATGGATTTGATTTATAACACTACTTGATCACTCTCACACACACTCACTCACACTCACACTCACACTCACACTCACACACAATAAACATACTTCCCAAAGTGCAGGTCTCCATGTCTGGCACCGTCACCCAAAAATGCCATGACCAGCTACTGTGACATGACTACTCCCACCAACATGGTCAGCTCCCCACACATATGCCCAGTCCCTTCCATTGCCAAAATGGCCAGTTCTACACAAACACACCTGGCTTCTCTTACAGTAGCCACCATCCTCCACCAAGACACATACAGCCTGCTCCCCAAACCCACACACAGTCCGCTCCACCTTCATTCCTCATAGCCAACTCACCTAAATAGTCAGATCCTGTGCACCATACACACATACACACACACACATATCCCCCATACCCTGTGCAATACAGCACAGTATGTGGAGCCACCTAAGATCACAAGGGCCCCCTGGACACACCAGCCATCTTGCAGCTTTCCAACCAGCTGCGAGCACACACACACACACACACACACACACACACACACGCATGAAAAAAATATACATAAACATATTTCCCAAAGTACAGCCAAGCATGGCATGCTTTGGTAACATTTTTTAAGCCAAAAACAACATTCCACCACCAGTTTAAGGTACCAACATGGTCAGATCCCCATGTCTGGCACCTTCACCCCTCAATGCCATGGCCCGCTTCTGTGACATGCCTGCCCCCACCAACATCGTCAGCTCCCCATACATATGCCCGGTCCCTTCCACTGCAAACCTGGCCAGTTCACCACACATACACCTGGCTTCTCCTACAATAGCCACTATCCCCCACCAGGACACACACAGCCTGCTCCCCAAACCCACACACAGACTGCTTCCTCCTCCCCACATAAAAACACACACACACACACACTCTCTCTCTCTCTGAAAGAATATGGCTAATGATTTCCCATTCCCTAGTGAGTCCCCCTCCATCCAGGCATTCTGCTCCACTGAAACAACCACAGCCAGCCCCTACAGCCACAGCAGCAACATAAACAGCCCCTGAACCACAACACGGCCAGTCTCCCCTTTGTCCATCCATACCCAAGTGAACACAGCCCTGGCAACACTGCCAACCCCACCCCACACAAGTAAACACAGCCAACCCTGCAGCCAACACTTCCAGCACCAACACCAAATCCAATCGAACACTGATGGAGCCAGTACCTACATGGCCAGTCACCCCCCACCCAAGCAAAGAGCCCACCTCATAACCAACACTGTCAGCCCCCTTGCATTACTCCCAAGTGAATGCTGATGCCCCTGGTACCAGCACAGCCAGTCCCCCCCCCATCCAAGCAAACACAGTCTGTCTTGACACCAACACTGTGAGCCCCTTCCCCACCCAAGCAAACCTGGCCAGCTCACCTACCCACAGCCCCAACACAGACCACCCATGAACTAGAAGGAAGCAAGTAATTATTATTATTATTTTTATTCTTTGGTAACCAAGTAAGGCCTGCTGGATACCAGTGCCTGTTTTCAGGAGTGAGCTGGGAGCACTGGGAAGATTAAGTGACTTGCTCAGAGTCACACAGTAAGCAAGTGAAGGTTGTGGAAATCAAATCCAAGTCTGCTGGATGTACCAAGTTCATTCACAGCTTGTTACTCTAACCTCCGGCTGTACAGTGCCAGCCCACTATACAACTTCTCCTCCCCTGTCTTATCCATACAACATATAGGCAGCTATTACCTTTCCTGGCTCTCTAATAATTAAAAAAAATAAGTTTGTTCCCTCCAGATAGTGATGGGTTGAAGTCTAGTAATGGAGACCAGCCAGGTAAATGCATCCTTAGTAGCAGTAGTACGGAAACTCGAGATGGTGTTAAAAAGTTGTCAGCAGTCAAACAACAAACACACTCATTCAACAGGCATCTTGTTTTTCTTCTTTTTAGAAATAAACTGACACGGACACTGACCAGCATAACAGTCATTTCAAGGCTGACTAGAAATCTTTCAGCTATTTGAGTCAGGAGACTGTGACAGAACACAAATAAAATATACTCCTTGCTGAAGCTAATTAGCAGGGTTGCAAATTGTGTTAGTTCAGTTTAACACCTTCACATCACACCTGAATTGTATAGAAGTCAATGCAAATTACCTTCAAAAGTGTCTCTTTGTTAGATGTGCAGGATTAAATTAAAAAAAAACAAACATCCACAACAGAAAAAACAGATGTCAGCCCTTAACAGGGTTCTTAAACGTGAACATAAACTACTCCAGAGAGTCTTTTTTTTATTGGACATCATATACGTCCAAAATGGACTTATCTGAAGCTCTGGATGCACCCCACATTGACGATAGTCAAGACAGCGAAATCCTCAAGTTTGTCATGCAGTGCATCAAATATGTTAACTTACTGACAAGTTTGACAGTCCAATCTTATGAAAACTGGTTGAAAAGTTTCAGCGATACATCTGCTGCAAATACTGTTGTCAAAAAAGAAAAATCATGACAATTGGTACACGAGGTGTTGGTTTGGATTTCGTAGACGTCTTTGAAAATGGCCTTATGAATGAAATATTCTCTGCCATGCAACACCATCTAAAAGCAAAATTTCCAAAGAGAGTCTTTAACTTGCTTAACAAAGAAAATGAAGTATTCATTAATGATTACAGCCCTGTTCTGTTGTTGATGTGGCAAGTAAACATAGATGTTCAGTTCCTTGCTGACAGTTCCATGTCCCTGGTATGGTATGTGACATACATTACCAAAAATGAGCAAACATGCTTACAGGAGCCATGGGAGGATCTTTTCGATAGTAGTACATCTATCAGTTGATGGCTGTGATCTCTAGGGTTCAAAACTCTGTTATGCCATGAATGTGGAGCCAATGAAGCAAGTGACTGTCTGACTGGAACATATTGCTATGGGAAATCTGAAGCAATATGGTACTTGAACATCAGCTACAAACAAAACAGACTCTGTGTGGAAAACACTCAGGGACATTGAAGGATTTCGCCCAGCCAGCTTGTTACCCCAGAAGATCACATCTGGTGGTATTTCCACCACGGACAAAAATGAGATCCTTGAGCTTATCAATAACCACTGTGACAGCTGGCCTGGTGTTTGACACCTCTCCAGCATCTGAACTTCACTTACAGCTGAGCAGCCATGACCTGGTGTGCCATGTCTCAGCTATCCCCTCCCATGAAGGAATATTCTCCTTCACTCCAATTACCTTAAAACAAGTAGAGGATCTATTATTGAGCCTGAACACCAGAAAGTCAGCGGCACTGAAAATATTGAACCGTATTACATAAAGCTGGGATATTACATTCTGTCACCCCCTATTACTCACCTCTTTAATATGTCCCTTGTACAGGGAGCACTCCCCTCAATCTGGAAGATAGCTCATGTAGTTCCTCTGTTTAAATCCAGGGACCCCAGTGACCTAAATAACTACCGACCGATATCGCTGTTGCCCATCCTATCCAAATTATTAGAAAACGTGGTCAATGAGCAACTTAGGTCCTATCTGAAGACCTACAACCTGTTGAATACAGTTCAGTCAGGCTTTAGACCTCGCCACAACACTGTATCTGTGTTGGCTAAGGTCACTAATGAGTGGCAGACTGCCTTGGATACAAAAATTTATGCGTGTGCTTTGTTTCTTGACCTGAGCAAAGTTTTTGATACTGTGGACCATGACTTACTCCTAAGTGTTTTAAGTAATATTGGAGCAGACCAACCAGCCTTGAACTGGTTTATTAACTACCTTACTGGGTGTCAACAGCTGGTTAAGGTTGAGGGAGGGCCTCTCTCCTCAAAAAACCCTGTTAGGGGGTGTCCCTCAATGGTTCATTTTAGGCCCACTACTATTTGCTGTCTATATTAACTGGATTAATACTGGTATCTCCGCATCAAGCATCCATCTATTTGCAGATGATACTGTCTTGTACATTGCCAGACCTACTCTGGATCCTGCCTGCAGTGATCTCCAAGAAGACTTTGATCATTTATATAAAAATCTATTTCAATTAAAGCTCCTCCTAAATTCAAAAAAGACCAAGGCTATGATACTTGCTCCCTCTACCTTTGCAAATAAACATGGTCTCCCTTGTTCTGCTCTATTCATATATACATTACTGGGTGAGCTGCTGGACTTCATTGAGAAATTTAAGTATTTTGGGTTTTGGATAGACTGCAAATTGTCCTTTCGCCGTCATATCAATGAACTCTCAAAAAAACTGAAACAGAGACTTGGGGCCTGATTCTCAAAGATGACCTTAGAGCGGTGCAAGGTGTGTCAGACGCGCACTGTGTGCCAAAGACCCCTGCATCAATGGCAATGCACCCTATTCTGTAAGGAACACACCATGCGCCAGACGCAGCATACATGGCGTTAGAATGAACAGTGCATCAAATAAATAGCGTAGGTGAAACACAAGGTGCAGGCAGCGTCTAAATGCAAGGGGCAGAGGAATGGCTGAACCACGGAGGATGCAGCAAGAAGAGAGGGGGGCAGCCAACCTCAGGGATATGGAGGAAGAATACTGGGCACTCCAGGAAAAAGAACTTCATGGACCAGGAGACAGACATCCTCCTGGATGTAATAGAGGCCCAGATAGGTGTGACAAAGTGTCAAGAGCACAAGAGCACAAAAGCATAATGGGCAATGGTGCAGGGCCCTGACCGGTGTGTGACACCCAACAGGCAGACCTGCTACTGTCCCAGGAAGGGGGCCAGAAGGTACAGACACAATGGCAGGAGGCATGGGATGAAGTAGCCAGACTAGTGAATGCAGTGGCACCCAGCAAGCGCAGTGTGAGGGAGCTGCAGAAGTGGCATTGTGACATCAAGTGCCATGCCAAGGAGAAGGCAGCCCACAACAGGCGCTGCACAATGGTGATGGGAGGAGTACCCACACAACCACGGCCCCTCAGCAGATATGAGGAATGTGTAGTGGCACAGATCAGCACGCACAGCATACAGGGTGACACTGAGCTAGACCTGTATCGGCAACAACATGCACAAAATAAGCACCAAGCATGCATGTGGTGGGTGGCACCACTGTGCAGACAGCTGATGTGGCACCACCAGTGTAGGCAGATACACTATAGGGGCACCAGGGACCTGCAATGGACAGGGACCCAGGGGTCAGGTGCAGAGGGACACAGTGTGGCCCGGGCCACCCTGGAGTAGCAGGAGATGCAGGAGGTGACCCCTCCACTGGTTGCCACAGGCTAGACATGTACTGTGGCACTGGACACATACCGGCACGTGGGCACCTGAGAGAATGCACTGTGCATGTCTGTCTGTATACCCAGCAGGTGTCTGGACCACAGTGACCAGACAACATGCCACAGCCAAGCAGGCAACACCACCACAATGCCATGCTGTGACCCACAGTGACAGCGAAGCGTCAGAGCACAGCAGTCACAGCAGCAGTGATGAGAAACAACAGCAGGTATCCACCAGTGACAGCACAGTAAGTCAGACCCATGGGAAGGTGACAGATAGTGAGGCAGATGACCAACAGGGAAGTAACACCGACAGCCATGCCATGCTGTCCAACAGCAGCAGCACCATTGAGCAAAGCACACCTGTGGCCAGACCTGCAGACCAGCACCAGGCTACGGTGGACACATAGCAGCAACGGGAAAGAGGGAATGGCCCTGTGGTGGGACAGGCAAACAATGCACCCACCACTGTAGGCTGCAATGGCCAGGCACACAGCACCGCCACACCAGACCTTGGAGGTGCAGGTGGGACAGGTGAACATGGTGCAACACCACTGCCACTGGAGGATGACCTTGAGGAAGACCTGTCATGATACTGCCAGGACATCCTGCTCACCCAGGAGGCAGCACAGTGTGAGCTGGCAGGGATATGAGACAGCCTATGGGAACACACCATTGCCACGGTTGCACACATGGGACAGCTGCAGCTGACAGTGGCAGATATCCATGCAGCCATCATACATGGGATCCAGAAAGGGGCATGCCAAACAACACAGTCAACAAGGCTACTCCAGGACATATGACTGTGTGTCACACGCCAAACGGACGCAATAGAACGGCAGACCATGACCATGGAACGTAGCATGGGGCAGCATATTGCCCAGACTGAGGCAACAACAGCAATGGCAACAGCACTGCAGGAGATTGCAAGATGCATGCAACAACAGGCAGCCAGTGTGGCACCGGTCCCACAGGTATGTCCAGACTGCAGTGCATGGTGGCACAACAGAAGGGCAGTAGACGACCACCACAGCATGGGGAATACAGCCAGCATACAGGATGCGGGACAGGGCCATGAGAGTGCACAGGGCATAGGGCAGCCATTGCTGCCTACGGGACAACAGCCAGACACAGTGCTGACACAGCACATGACATGCACAGCCATGCCCAAGGACAGGGCTGTGGGTGACATGGCAGGCACACACACAGATAATGGGGAACAGCAGCTGGATGCAAGTGCCTCTGAAGACAGACACATGGGCCCAACAGACATCAGGGATGGGCTGGAGCCACGCAGCGCTGCTGGTGTGGAGGATGGTCATGGCGCAGTAGGGCACACACTGCAGGGGGCCACCACTGCACAGGGCATAGAAGACAACCACAGCAAAACACCCAGTGGCACAGCTGAGGATGTGCACAGGCCAGAGGGGTACTGGAACACAATGGACACAGGGGGATGGACATCCACCCACTTGTCAGTGACATGGAGTGGTCTGGACAGACACAGAACAGTACAGTAATAGACAACAACATGGCCATGCCAATACCTACTGCAGCACGGAGGCTGGGACAACACACGACAGCCCGATCCTGAGGCTGCAAGAGGGCCCACCCTGAGGCAGGTAGAATGGCCTGTGAAAGGCACATGGCCAGGCAAGGAGCACCAGCAGCTGCACCTGTTGCACAGACAGCAGCAGCTGACAGCAGGACTGGAGCTATGGGGGACAACAGCTGCAGTATGTCAGGGACCGCTGCGGCACAACAGATACCCCCGGAGACATGACGACAGTCACAGAGGCACAGGATGCACACAGTGCCACCTGTAGTGGGGGTGCAAACAGGGCATACCACACTGCAGGATGCTACACAGAGCAGCATCACGGTGGTACAGCCACCATGCACTGCACAGAGTGTGCCACCAGACACCATAGGCCAGAGGGGGAGGCCAGCACACACACACGTAAGATGCACGCAGCATGCCAGGTATGTGCATTGGAAGGGAACCGACCAACGGTGCTGGCCACCACAATGCAATGGTCCAGTGTGCACAACAGACCATGGGCAGGGACCCCAACACAACACACACCTCACATGGATGTGCAGGTGCATGTGCCATGCATACCTGTGCTGCATGCACCAGTACCCCATATCCCCTGTACAGTGCCCATGGCCATGGCACACCCTGCCATGGCACTGCAGCATGGAACACACACATGAACCTGCATCCCCAGACAGTGGCACCCCCCCATGCTAGCGATAGGTTCACTGCCATCCCAGATGGCACATACTGGACACCTGCACAGCCCCCAATGCCAACCCTGTGATCAGTTGCATGCACCCGGGTGTGTACACCATGGCATGCCACAGACCACTCACACTGCACACTCACACCCATGCACCACCAACCACAGCCAGCTGGACAAGCCCCCCATGTGACCAGTAGGAGCAGTGGGTGCACACACCATGGCATGGAGCACTAGGACAGACGTGGCCCCTGGTTCACATGGCACCATGCCTGTCCATGTTGCCATGCATGCGCCCACACCCAGGTGCATGGCCTCTGCAAGACTGTTGCCTCACCACCACACAAGGGGCTCCACATACCACCCAGCACAAACACTCACACACAGTACCTACCGTGGGGCATGCCACCATGGCAACCATACAGAGCTGTGAACTGAAGTCCACTGGGTGGGCCCTGTGGTATGCCACATACCATGTCACACCACCCAGCCCCACACATCTGGTATCGACACATGCACAACACATGCAGTCCCAAACCGCGGGGTCCCACCTTTTCGACTGGTGGTTTGGCTTAACCACTGTTGCATGCCACTGTGGAACTAACACTGGGTGGTACAGGCCCACAGGGAGACAGTGTCCTGACACTGTGCCTGGCGTGTTGCAGTAACAATACCTGTGGCACAATGCGGTGCAATCCACATGTTGCTGGACAGTGGTCCCTGTTGTCCACATAGTGCCCTGCGTAGGCCCTGTGGGCTGGTACCCACACAGTGGCTGGCACCAACCAGTACACAGCATAGATAGGTGATGAACATGCACAGTACAGAATGACACACAGACACAGCTTGCACAAGGAACAACAATGTATTGGGAACACATAAGCAATACACAACATCAACAGTTGGGGTGATCCAAGAGGTACACAATGCAATAGGCACAGCTCCACACACAGCAATAGTCTTACAATAGTGATGCACTTAACTGCATTGCATGCACGGTTACCAGTTCCCTGATGTCCCACTGACCTGTGTCCATATCACCCAATGAGCCCTGTTCATGGCATGTCCATGACTGCAGGAGTGGGGCCAGGACCTTGTTGCACTCCCATGCCCGCCACTCAATGTCCACCAGTCTGGTCCAGGTAGTCCAGCAGGTCTTGCACTGTATCATGTAGGTCAGTCAGTGCCTTGCCATGGGCCTGATGCGCCGGCTGAGTCCCAGGGCAAAGTCACGGAGGGTGTGTGGCTGAGGCTGCATGACATCATCACTCCTCACATCCCTGTCTGGCAACATGCCCCTTTCACTCCCGGGCTGCCCTGGACCTTGTTCGGGGGTTGCATCACCACCACCATGCATGGGACGTCCCCATCCTCGGTCTGGTCAGCACCTACCCAGCCAGCTGTGCCACGGGTGTCCCCGCCTGTTGCCATGTCGGCTGTGACACCTGCTGCAGGCAGTCTCACAGCACTGTCACCCGGTCCTGCATGCTGGCAATGCTCCTGTCAGTCACCCGGGATGTCCTCCTCCGTCACCTCCACATCCTCCTCATCTGTTGCATCCTCTGCATCCTGCTGTGGTGCTGCCTGTTGCCTGCCCTGGGCCATCATCTGGGTCCTGGCTGTGTACACCTGTGCATCGCTCCACTTCAGATGTTGCATCGCCCTCTCCAGGGAATGCCACTGTGCATCCTGGCCCTGCTGCTCACTCCTCACACCATCATCGGCACTTGGAAAACAATGTGACAGCCTGTGAGTGCACCACATGCCCATGCACTGCCTCATGGCATGTTGACAACACCACCAAGCCTGGCAGGTCACCACCATCATGCCATGTCATGTGTTGCATGGGCTGTGACATGCACTGACCATGTGTGGGGCACACACCCACATGTGTGTCCATGGTGCATGTGCCCTACCAGCAACCACCGGCCACGGACACCTGTGCTGGCCCTTCCAGTGCGTGTGTGTGTGTGTGTGTGTACGTGTGTGTGTGTGTCCCCTGCCTGCTGGTCCCTACACAGCAGCCTACACAGCTGCATACATGCCATGTCTGCTGCACACCTACCTTGGAGATGTTGCTCTCTGTGGGGTCCTCTGCCGTGTCCATCCAATCTGATTTCCCTGGGCCTGGCTTTCAGTGCTACTGCCCTCTCCTACAGGGACATAATGGATGTGACATCATCAGTACCCATCAATGCAGTCAAGGTCACTGTAGTGTGCTGTGTGTCAGACATGTTACTGGTGACACATACCTGATCGGCATGGCCATCCTCCATGCATCTGGACATCTGCCTCTCATGCCATCCTCCCCAGGTGGGCAAGAAGCCACCCCTTCCTCCAGGCCAGGTCATTCCATCTGTGTCTAACCTGCCACATGGTCCTCCTGATGCCAGACACCGCCTGGAGCCTACTGCCTATGATGGACCACATCCTCTCCCTGTCAGCTGGGCTGGACTGCTGTGCTCCCTGTGGGAAAAGCATCCTGCTCCACTGCTCAGCCAGGCTGATGAGAAGCACTGTCTTATCATCTGTGAAGTTAGGTGCCCTGCTCCAGTGTGCCATTGCAACTGGGACTGCCACCTGCTGTTTGCCCTTGTGCCTTCTTTACTTCCTTGCCTCCCTCTGCAGTGTATATGGGGCTGTGACCTGTGCTGCACCATCCTGTGCAGCCTAGCATGTGCTACTGAGGCCCTACATGCGCTGGTGGCTCAGCTCCATGTGTTCCCTGCTTTCCCCCACCAGTCCCATGCTGTGAAGCACATGCTACACAGCATGCATCGCACTGTGCGTTGCATACGGGATAACACTATACACAAGTAGCACTGCTGTGGCTGCCACACAGTGTGACATGCATCCTCCCATTGTTGATGCACAGCACAAGCTGCGGTGCATTGGCTGCCATCCCCCCATCTCCGCACACTGTGCTTGTGCAGGTGCCACGGCTGTGCTTGGGGGTGACATGCCTCCAGTGGCACTCTGCCAGTCCTCACGGTGTGCCCTATGGGTGTACCACAATGCACACATGTCCTGCAGCCTCGGGTGCACTGCATCCACCCAGGTGCAACACCTGCAGCTGTGCAGCATGTGTGTGCAGCCTCCCACCCACACTGTCCTCCATATCCCCATTGTGCCTACCTCAGGTACCCACTGTGCACCGGCATTCATGTTGGCACCAGCACCAGTGTGCTGCATGCCACATGGCCGTGGTGCCATTCCCATCACATGCAGTCTATGCTGCCTAGTGCTGTGGCTGCTGTGCATGGGACCCTACATATCCCTCCATCCCTACATTACACTGTTTGTGCACGTCACCCCTGCTAGCAGTGGACACCTGGCCACACATGCTGCTGTCCGTGGCACTGTGTATTGCACCATCTGGGGCAGCACACAGGCAATGGGCACATCTGTGTCAACTGTGAGGGCCCAGGCAGCGACACCTCCACGTCGCCACAGCTGTTCCAGTCCACCTGCAGTGTGTGCTCTCCACGGTGGTCCCTGGGTTCCTGGAACTACTTTGTTGTTCCCCGCAATGCCATGGCACTGCTGCCCAGTGTGCCTGTTGTGTGTGCCATTGCTGCATGCGTGTGGCCCTCCCATGGTCTCTAGGCTGTGGTCCATAGCCATCAGACAGCATGGTGGTGTTGGCGTACCTGTAACCGTGCACACTGCACATGCTGTTGTGTGCTCATCCAAAGTGTGACGCAATGAGCTGCACTCGCATTCATTGTCCAGCTAGTGTGTGTTGTGCCTGGCCTTGCTGTCACCAGTCATAGGCGGGCCCCGCTGCCTCCTCCTCCTCCTCCTCCACAGTGTCACCATCCTCGCTGGGTGCCTTCTCATCCTATGCCAGTGGTGTGCCATGTTCCACTGCCATGTTGTGCAGCACACAACATGCTATGAACAGTTTGCATGCCATTACTGGTGTATACTGCAGTGCACCCCCTGATCTGTCAAGGCACAGGAACCTCATCTTGAGGATGCCAAAATGTGCACTCTATCACACTGCATGTTGCTGTGTGGGCATCATTGTACCGTTACTGTGACGCACTCTGTGGACGCCTCACCGGTGTCATCAGCCAGGGCTGTTGTGGGTATCTGCTGTCACCTGTGGGACGGGAGGTGTTGGTTAGTGTTGTGCCCACATACGTCCCTTGCCCACCCATGCTGCATGTGTCAGTGTGTGCCTTACCAATCAGCCAGCCATCTGTGAGTGTCCCGCTCTGAAAGGCCTCACACACTCCACAGTTCCTGTAGATGTATGCCTCATGTGTGGACCCTGGATACTGTGCCACAATGTCAAGGATACTACACCTGCTGTCACAGATGACCTGGTCTGTCCAGTGGTGCCCTTATGGTGATGTGTGTGCAGTCTACTGCACCAAGCACATGTGGGAATCCTGCTGTGCTGTAGAATCCCTGTTTGATTGCCAGTTGCTCCTGGGCGTCTGTGGGTAGATGGATGTATCGATGTGACCTGTGTACGAGGGCATCCACAACTGCCCTCAGGCACCATGATACGGAGGGCTGTGAGATGCCCATGGTGTCACCACTCAATGTCTGGAATCCGCCAGTGGCCATTACCCGTAGGGCTGCACATACCTTCTCTTCTGTTGGTATGGCATGGCCTCTCCGGGTCCTGCTTCTCAGGTCAGCTTCAAGTTCCTGGCATAGCTTTGCTATGGCTGCCTTGCTGAGTTGATACCGTGCGATGTACTGCTCCTCAGTCAGGTCCGTGTGGGCAGTGTGTGGCCGGTACACATGCATGGCATGCCTCCGGTGTCTGGGTTGATGTTGTCTGTGCACCTGCTGTGCAGCACTGCCCTGTTGTGCAGCCTGGTAGGCACATCGCCTGTGGTGTTGCATGGCCAGCTGTATGCCCAGTAGGGTCTGTGGTGCTAACATCCTCCTGGCAGTCATCTGTCTCCGTCCTGCTGCAGTCCTGTGTCTCAGTTCTGTATCACTGCCCTGCCTCTTCCCTTCCTTTTTCTATTTCCCCTTAGATCAGCACTGTGTGGTGTAGCAGATGTTTGAAATCTGCTGTTTGGTGCACCTTTGTGAATTGCACTCCTGCATCCTGCATGTCTTACCCCTGTCACAACGCACCCTGCATCATGGTGCTAGCTGCCTTCTGGCACTGTGCTGGCACATTCGGTGCTTGACACAGCGGGTCTTTGCATTCATGCATGGTGCATTTGTGAATCCCGTCTTGCTTGCGTCTTGGTGCAGCTTGCTGCTTGTGTCCTGCTGCTTAGCGCATACACCTTGCATCTTGGTGCAGCATTTGAGAATCAGAACCTTGGTCTCTTCTTCTGATTTTAGAAATCTACTTATGCTAGAAGCTAAAACTAGGTTGGTCCAGACTACATTCTTTCCTCTTTCAGATTATGCCAATTTCCTGTATGGCCAAGGCCCAAAGCTCTCCCTCTCTAACCTCTCTAACCTCTACCATCAAGTTATTCAATTCATAACTGGTCTCCCTTATGCCACACACCACTGTGAGCTCTATGCCAAGGTAGGGTGGAGCTCACTAACATTTAGAAGACAAAAGAACACAGTGCTCTGGACCTACAGAGCAACCACTAATATGCTCCCGCATTATATTGTGAGTTGCCTGCCCACCTGTATGGTTGGAAACTACACCTTGAGAAGCCTCTCTTACATCTCATTATTCATCTCTAAGATGAGAACCAGATATGGCAAATCTGCAATATGTCATACTCTTCTTGTCATTTGGAACACAATACAGAAAACTGTAAAGTTGTCAATCCCTGCGAAACTGAACTTCTTCGATCCCTTTACCAACGTTCTTTTCAGAAACTGTACTTGCTTCTGTTAATGGCACTCTTACCGCACCTATCCTACTCTCTATTCTAAGCTCCTCTCCCCTATTTCTTTTCCGTGCCCTGCCTCTTCTCACATTGTAGCTTTACCCTGTCCTATTCCCTAAACTATGTAATGCGCTCCCCAAATGTATCACTTTTCCTCCCCCTCTGGCTTTGCCCCTTCCTCTTTCTACTTCCCCTTCTCCTTCCCCTTTCTTGCTGCATAGGTTCCTGTCGCAGCTAATGTACATAGGTTTTTGTACCATAATATGTATGCTACTTTCATCTAAGATATGTACACTTTCTCCTTGTTTATGCTAGCATTACTGCATGGTATGAACACTAATTGGTTATAACACTGTGTGTGTGTGTGTGTGTATATATATATATATATATATATATATATATATATATCCCTGCCCTGTTCATATCGTTTATGTACTTTCTTCTTTTTTTTCCTTTTTTGAATTACTGTGTTGTTGACTCCCAATTGTTGTAACATTTACTTGGTTTACTTGGTTTCAAAGGACAAAAGAAGGCTACTGCCCATCGAGATTGTCCCCCACCACATTGGTAGGATAATTATACCTTGAAGTTGTTAGACTCGAGCCAACAATCCAGCCCCTTTTTGAAGACTGTATTAGAGCTACTGTTCACTAAGTATTGTGGAAGGAGATTCCACAGTTTGGGGGTTCTTACTGTAAAGTAGTTTAACCTTTTTGTTGTTTTAGCTTTAGATACAAATATCTGGTTGTTAAGATACCGTGGGAAGTCCAGCTGGAAGAGAAATGTAGCCACAGTGGTGCATTAACTCCTGAGAATTCTTGATTTTGTACAATAGGAGAAGGTCACCTCTAGTACGCCTTTGTGCGTAGTGAGTGTAACCCTGTAACTCTTAATCTTTCCTCGTAGTCAAGTTTGGATAAATAAGGGACCATTCTTGTGGCTCTTCTCTGCACCCTCTCAACCCTGTCAACGTCCTGCCCCCAGGTAGGGACTCCAGCAGGGGGATCCATAGTCCAGATGGGGCCTGACATAAGCTCTGTACAAGGGGATTATGCATTCCTGTGTCCTAGACACAAACGAACGTTGGATTTGAGTGAGCAAGGCGTTAGATTTCCTAGCTATCATCCTGCAATGATCACTAGAGGATAGTTTATTATTAATGATTACCCCGAGATCACGTTCTAATGGTGACACATGAAGGGCCACACTGTTCAGGAAATAAGTCTGCCTAGGGTTGTTCTTACCAAAGTGTACAACATGACACTTGTCTGAGTTGAGTGTCATTTTGTTTAAAACTGCCCCATTCTTCGATGGATTTTAAGTTATTCCTCATGGTTTCTCTGTTTGTCGATGTAAGAACAGAGCCACACAGCTTGGTGTCATCATTGTATGTACTGTTGCCAGTTCCTATATATGTGAATGCCCAGGCTCATCTTTTAAATGAGTTCTTCTCAATGATACTCACCTGGTTAAATAAAGATTGATTGATTGATTGTGTCTTAAAGTCTCACTATCAGATTGAAGATCTTACTCCAGGCAGGCTGTCTTCAACAAACATTCTGAAGAACAATTTTATTGACACATACTATCCACAGTAACAGAACACCATGGAGAACATGTGTCTCTTCGAAGCTGCCAAATGGTATAACTATAAACTGGAGCTGAAACTAATCCAGCAGAGGATCTTTTCCAAGTTTCTGGTGTGCAAGGAAGTCTGGTCAAAAGATGCAAGCCTTGGTTGATTGATAATTGCAAGTTAACTCTGAAATCTCCGGAATAAAGAGAGCATACTATTTTGCTCCATGTTTCCGGTTCAAGTCATTGAGAGATGAACATTTAGTGAAAGGTGAATCCGACGCATATGAGGAGCAATTCAGTTTGGGTTATGAGACCTTCAAAACTGACAGTTCAGTTGTGTACATAAAAGATTAAAATTAGAAAAGGAACAGCTAGAAAAAGCTGGAGAACTACTGGAAGAAGACGCTCCAGTGAATTCTCAGGACATCTGTGATCCAGAGGGAGAAGGTGCACTGGGAGCTCCTCTTCCAATGAATGATCCCTATAGCAGCAGCAGGTGTATATACTGCCATGACATATGCCATTCACCATGGTATTTGGCATTGTAAAAAAAAATGCTGTTGTGACAAACACAAACCACTATCTGTGTTTGTCAGTGGTTCAGATGGCACAGGAAAAGGTTTCTTACTGAAGCAATAAGTGGCAATAATAGGAAACATACTAGAGCAAGAATGTCTACAGTTGTGACTGCTATGAATTGACTTGCAGCATACAACATAGGTGGAGTGGAGCCAGTCTGGTGGCATTGAAGGTTGAGGCGCTAGCCTTACCTCATGCCACACCAGCGACCAATGTTCGGGAGTGGACTTGGGTCATTGGGGATCGGTAGGGGAGGAGAGGATCGAGCATCTGATGGACTGCTCTCCTCTCCTGGGAAGGGTGGATTGTGCATTCCACAGTTCTGGCAGCTCCCAGTGGATACTGGGAACATTGCAGCTTGCGGGGCACATTCAAGGGGTATGGAGGTCTTGGCGGACTCCCTGCAGGTGGGTGGAGGAGCGTGCCCATTGCGCGCTGGATGTCATTGCACATCCATGCCTCCAGGACCAAGAAAATACAGAAAAGCCCTGGCACCCCGGGAAGGTGAAAGCAGGTCCTGTCGATGGCCCCCACGCTCAGTGCTGGATCAGCCACAGCCAGCCTCCGGCTCTTCTGCTCTCTCCAGTCACACTCTAGAGTCTAGATAGAGCACCAGTCAGGAGTTGGCAGCCCCACCTTGGGGGGGGGGTTCAGAGCTGGGGGATGTTGGAGTGCTGGAGAGAGCACCCCGGAACAAGAGCTTCATCTGGGGAAGTCTCAGGTGAGCAGGAGAAGACTGGTGCCCCAGGTCCTGCTGGAGAGATGTCCTATGGGGCCAGTGAAGAGAAGCATAAAAGAAAGTTAAAAAAAAACATAGGTGGAGTGATTCTGCACCATATTTTTATGCTACCTGTTGAACATGGAACAACTGGTAAATACCGCAAGTTGTCTTTTAGTAAGTAAGTAGCAATAAATTTTATTCATAAAACATTTATGAACAAGGATAGATGTTACAGCTGTATTGACCACAGCTCATTTCCAAGGAAGTCCTTAAAGCTTAGTTAACTTACATACATAGCAAAGGATAACATTAAAAATCATAGATACATAGACAGTGTCAACAGATAAGGGCCTACGGCCCACCCAGTCTGCCCATTTGAACTTGTAAGTTCACTTTATGTTTTCCTAGAAGTCTGTTGCCCCTTAACCCTGACTTCCAGAATTCCTTTATGTCTATCCCATGCATTCTTAAATTCCATGATTGTCTCAGCCCCCACCACTTCGTCTGGCATGGTGTTCCACTTGTCCACCACCCGTTCTGGGAAGAAATTCTTCCTCACGTTTCCTATGAATCGTCCTCCCTCTAACTTCATCCCATGCCCTCTAGTCCTGGAACATCTTTTTCTCTTAAAAATAGTGTATTCAGCACCCTGTTCCTCCCTGTAAGATACTTGTATGTCTCTATCATATCCCTTCTCTCCCACTTCTCCACCAGGGAGTACATAGTCAAGTCTTTCGGCCTGTCCTCATAAGACCTGTGATGCAATCCATGTACCATCTTTGTTGCCCTCCTCTGAACCTTCTCTACCCTGTCTATGTCCTTACTTAAGTAAGGTCTCCAGAACTGTACACTGTACTCCAGATGGGGCCTCACTAGTGTCTTGTACAGTGGAATTATGACCTCCCTTTTCCTGCTGGGGATGCCCCTGCCTATGCATCCCAGCATCCTATTTGCTTTACCTGCTGCCTTGTCACACTGTTTCCCTACCTTGAGGTCATCAGAGATGATAACCCCAAGATCCTTTCTTGCTTGGTGCATGCTACATCCTCACCCCCCAACTGATATATTGTGCCAGGGTTTTTGTGCCCCATATGCATTATCTTGCACTTCTTTGCATTGAATTTCAGCTGCCAAACCCCTGACCATTCTTTAAATTTCTGCAGGTCCCTTCTCATTCTGTCTACACCCTCTGGTGTGTCTGCTCTGTTACAGAGCTTTGTGTCATCAGTGAACAGGGAAATTCTGCCTTCTAGGTCCTGCACAATGTCACTGATGAAATGTTGAATGGGACCGGTCCCAGCACTGATCCCTGTGGTACCCCACTGGTCACTCTTCCATCTGTGGAGTCACAGCCATTTACCACCACCCTCTGTGTCCTGCCACCCAACCAATTACCTACCCACCACACTACTGTCCAGCCCACACCCATATTCCTCAGTTTGTGTAATAGTTTTCTATGTGGCACAGTGTCAAAGGTCTTACTGAAGTCCAGATAAGCCATGTCCACTGCTCTCCCCTGATCCACCTCCCTAGTCACTCAGTCGAAAAATTCAACAAGGTTGGTCTGACATACCTCCCCCCTGGTGAAACCATGCTGCCTTGGGTCCTGTAGTCCATTGACAACCAGATGTTCCACAAATCTCTCCTTCAGTAGTGCTTCCATGATCTTCCCCACTACCGAGGTGAGGCTGACTGGTCTGTAGTTCCCCGCTTCCTCTTTGTTCCCACTTTTGTATAAGGGGACTACATCTGCTGTTCTCCAGTCTTTAGGTACCTCCCCTGTTTCCAGTGATCGGCTAAACAGGATTGCCAGAGGTTCAGCCACCACCTCTTTTAGTTCTTTAAGGACCCTGGGGTGCACCCCATCTGGCCTCATTGCTTTATCAGCTCTTATTACTTCCAGTTCCTTCTGGACCCTTTCTCGTGTAAAGGGACTTGTGTCCATTTCTGCCCCATTCCCACCCCTTGTACTCCCTTCAGACCCATTACCCTCCTCTTCCTCAGTAAAGACTGAGCAGAAATACCTGTTCAATATGTCAGCTTTACTGTTGTCATCCTCCACACGGCCCCCATCCTCCACCTTCAGTCTCACTATTCCTCCCTTTGCCTTTCTTTTTTCACTTATGTACCTGTAAAAGGTTTTGTCCCCTCTACCCACTGATTTTGCAATGTGCTCTTCTGTCTGAGCTTTGGCTTCTTACTGACCTCCCTGCCTCCCTTTGCTTCTCCTGGTACTTCTCCCTATCCCCTTCTGCCTGTATCTTTTTGTATTGCCTGAATGCAATCTTTTTGGCTTTCACTTTCTCCGCTACCTCCTTGGAAAATCATAATGGCCTCCTCTTCCTTTCCCCCTCGCTAACCTACTTAATACATAATTCTGTTGCTCTTGTAATCCCCATTTTCAATACTGCCCACTGTTCCTCAACCCCTGATTCCTTCCCCATTCCCCTTAATGCCTCTTCAAGCATCTCCCTATTTTCCCAAAGTCTGCCCCCCTAAAATCCAGGATACGTGTTTTTGTGTGGTTTGGTTCTGCTTCTTCTGTGATTTCAAACCACAATGGCTGGTGGTCACTATTCCCCAGGTGCTCCCCCACTGCTGCCCCCATCACACTGTCCCTGTTTGTGAGCACTAGGTCCTGTATTGCCTTCTGCCGAGTTGGTTCCATGACCAGTTGCTTGAGGAAGGCACCCTGAAGGGAGTCCAGGATAAATCTACTCCTTGTTAATGCTGCTGCTGGGATGCTCCAGTCCACATCTGGAATATTGAGGTCTCCAACCAGCACTACCTCACCCTTGTCTGCCATCCTTTGGATGGCTAGCATCAGCTCCCTATCTGTTTCTTCCTCCTGGGCTCGTGGTCTATAGACCACACCTGTGCGGATGGCTGGCCCCATTTTCCTTTCAAGCTTAACCCACAGTATCTCTCCCCCATTTTGTTCCTCCTGGATCTCTGTGGCTCTTATGTCATTTTTCACAGACAGTGCCACTCCTCCTCCTCCCTTCCTACCTGCCCTGTTTCTTCTGAATATGTTGTAGCCAGGTATGGCCATCTCCCAGTCGTGGTTATCATTACACCAGGTTTCTGTGATGGCCACAATGTTCAGGTCTGGCTGCACCATGTCAGCCTCCAGATCCTCCATCTTGTTGCTAAGGCTTCTGGCATTGGCACACATGGCTTTCCATGATTTGACCTCCCTAGACTGTTTAGCAGTTCTATTCCAGCCCCTTCCCTGGTTGTCATTTATCCCTGGTTCTCCTTGCTGTCTGCCCTTCTGTTGGATTTTGCCCCTTTTCTGCCTATCCACCTCTTAGGTGCTTATCTCCATCTTTTGTACACTGCTTTGTAGAGATATCCACTCCTCCGGTTCACTGGTTCCACTGCTAGCTGTGGGGGGTAGGCAATTAGGTACCTTCCTTGCTGGCCTGCCAACCCCTTGGCTAGTTTAAATGCTTGTAAATGTAGCATTTAAACTTATCATTGAGTGCTTGGATTCCCCTCCAGGATGGATGCAGGCTGTCAGGCTTGAACAAACCTCCATCCCTCCAGGTGGGTCCCCAGTCACCAATGAATCCAAACCCTTCCTAACAGCACCGGTTCTTCAACCGTGAGTTAAAGTTCCTGGTGCATGCACCCCTATGCTCTCCCATGCCTCTCGCAGGTAGTACTTCTGAGAAGGTGACAGAAGTAGCTACTTGCTTGAGACCCCTCTCCAATTTCCTAAACTCTTCCTGAACTTCCTTTGGCTCCCCATTTGCCAGGTCATTAGTACCTAGGTGGATAATGACATCCAACTCACCCTTCCATCTTGCCTTCCCAGTGATCCCCAGGATCTTCCTTCCATCCCTCCATGCTGTGGCACCTTGTAGGCACCTCACCTCTCTGTCCTCCCCTCCTGTATTCCTTTCTGTATCCCTCTTATGATGGAGTCCCCCACCAGAATTCACTTCCTCCTTCTCCTCTGAGGTCCACTGCTCTTCCCACTGAGGTAACCTCCTTTGCTAACCTCCACATCCTTTCCTTCCACTTCTCTGGGTACCTCTATTTGGTTGCCCCCATTTGCCAGTGTGGCATATGAGTTCTTGAGTGGAATAGAATCTGGGATGTGCCTCTGCCTGACCACCCTAACCCTCTCTGAGCCCACTGTCATCTAAGTGCTCCTCATTCTCGGCATCCGTTGAGGCAGTGGTGTTGGACTGGGTGATCTCTGGATAGGGGTGATGGTACTCCTGACCAAGTTTACTTCTGCTCTGAGTCTGGCTACCTCATCCTGCAGTCCAGAGAGATGCATGCAGATAGGGTAGTACCTCAGCATCCAGAAGGTCTGCCTGAATATGGCTGCCCCGCAGCCACTGCATTGCACCACTCCCCACATTATACTGCACTTATACTGCTATTCCAGTTCTTGTCTGTTACTGAAGCTCTCCTAGTTTCTTTTTATTAATTTACTGTCCTAAAAATCCCGCCACTGATCCTCAGATACTTTTCCTTAAAAAAGAAAAAAGAAATAAAAAAAATTAGCCAAAACACTTGTGCTGAGGGCAGGCTTCTTCACCCTTATGCACCTCCTACTCCACAACCCCTACTATCCCCTGTGCTTAGCTCCTGTCAACCAGATTTAACAGGGCATATAATTAAGAGTTTGGGGTGGGGAGGGAAGGGGCGAACATTTGCAGCAATTAAAGACAGCAAAGGAATGGACCACCACTACAAGCACACCAAACTAGATTTTAAATTTTCAACAGCCCAAAAACAATTTTAGGTAAAGACAGCAAAGAAATTACAGTGTCACTAAAAGCCCGACAATCTAAGTTTAAAACAAAAATAGCAATGAAAAGTTAATGTAAAACACTGAAATGAATCTGTTTCCTTCCCCAGCTGGCTTCTGGCTTCTCATAGTCATAGTTATACACAACAATTCAATACATAGAGACATTTGAATAGTACATTCAAAACATCATATTACAATATTCCATTTGGAAAACAGTATCTAAGGTTCACACAAGACAGGGGAAAGATCTATATGTATATATCTATCAAATCATGTTAATTCATCTGACAACAGTGTTGGGGGACCATAGCCCTATCCAAGCATAATTTTTTATTGGACTCAAGTGAATTGGGGTCCTCTGGACAAAATCTGGGATGCAACTTGAAGTTGCAAGTGAACTATGCAGTATGTTTGACAAACTGGAGCTCCTGATTATTGCTGAGATCAGTATTATCTCCAATGTTATGCTTGCCTTCATTCACCTATGTCTGCAGGAGATTGTATGCACAGATGATGAAGTCACCTTTTGAGGCAAAAACATTATTTTTTTGGTAACCTACTTCAACTTGCACCTGAGAATGGGAAGCATATTTTTCTAGACTTACTGTTGAAGAAGCTAGAAAAACTATGGGGTGCATTGCTGGATTAAATCTGTGGTAGTTATTCATCTATGTTGAACTCTTTCAGAATATGCATCAGAGTGCTGATCGACAGTACAAGCCTCTACTTGATGAGGCATGAATTGGAAACTTGTCATCTTCCAATGCTTCAAGACTGAACATGCATGCGAGAGGCAAAGGTGAGAGTTCTATGTCTGAAGAATGTGATGTGTTTAGCAAACTATGTTGTGATGGCACAAATTGTGTGTTTGATGTCAAGGCTTAAACAGTGTGTACAGTTCAATCAGATAATGCTGGAGAGACAAAAACGACCAATTGTCACACTCTCATCACTTGATTTAATCGATGGAGTTTGTCTAAGCCCAACAATGATCTTGAAGATGACTGACTGTCTAAAAAAGTTCAATGTAGACATGTCAAGAATAGCTGGTCTAGAGTCAGCTGTTACAGTCTGTAAAAATGTACACATGATACTATGTTGCAGTCTTGACATGGATCATGGACTGGTCAACAGTACAATGGGGCATATAGTTGACTTTCAGTACAATGTTATGGGAAAAGTTTTTGAAGCTGTGGTAAAATTTGATGACTTCTATTATCCACAAGGCATCAACAGATGCTTGGTAACATTTTAGCTTGTGAAAGACAATAGTTCCCACTCTGTGTTACATATGCAGTGTCAATTCACAAGTTGCAAGGTTTGAATGTAAATGTTGTGATGACTGACATAGGGAATGATATATTCAAAGATGGTATGAGCTATGTTGCTTTGTCACATATCAGAACTTGAGTGGGATTATAAATTATTAATCTTGCACATAATAACATTTGTGCGGAGAAAAAGTGTGTCATAAAATACAACCGCCTACGCACTTCGTATCAACCCAACACATCTTTGATTCCACTGGTAAATTACATAGTCATGCAAGATGTGTCTTCTGAGATGTACAGCAATTGAGGAGGAAGAAGTCTGCTGTACATGATTCTTCCACTTTAAAAGGGCACATGAGCTCATTCGGTAGCACAAATCTAATGTTGTGGGATCCTTAGTGAAATAAACTATTGTATCTGTGTACTGGGTAATGCTGCAGGAAGCAGGAAGGAGGAAGAGGTAGAGATCTGTAGTTCAGCAACAGGAGAACCTGAACTACAGAAATAATAAACCAGGGAGCTAATTGATTTTGGGGAGAATCACACTGTTCTAGACCTGTACAAAGATCTGGGGAGCAACTAAATAGCTGATTTCTGCACGAATTTAAAACTTTATTTTCTGAGCAGGCACGGAGTGGGAGTGACATCACTTCCGGTCCCCTGACTATTTAAAACAGCTACAGAGTAAGCATCGTGAGCTCAGCAAGAGCACTGAGCAGTGCACAGAGACATGCGCAGAGACACACATGTCTTAGTGCATGTCAGGTGTGTCTGGTGGAGACCAGGGGATGAGGGGCACACCGTACACATCGCAAATGACCGTAAGTAATAAAGGACAGTAAAGCACTGAAAACCTTGGCCTAAGAATCATTAGAGGTCTAAATCTGGCAACACCAAAAAACTAAACATGGAGGTTACAGAGGGTTTGTTACAAGCACTGCTACGGAGCAGAGCAATTACCAAATGCCATGGATGCCAAACGTAATCCTGTCAGACAGATTATTTAAGTGTGGAACAATATACATGTAACAAATGCAGTGAATTAGCAATATTGAAAGAAGAAGTGGGCATTCTAAAAAATACAATAACCTAGATGGAGAAAGAGATAGGGCACTTACCCGCACCCCACCCACAGAATATTCCTAACAAAGACTGCACTGATGCATGTGCTGGTTCGGGGGGGCCAACACAGTAGAAAATGATGATGCAAGCTGGGCAACTATTACTAAATCCCCAAAAAACAAGAGAAGGCATGCATTAGGAATCCATGATATTTCCCTGCATAACAGATATACATCTTTGGCCACCAGGGGGAAGGAGCCACTACCAGACTTTAGCCAGAATGACGTAAACCCATCCAGCACATTGCAAACAATCGAGGAGAAAGGACAGAAAAACATTTTAGTTGCTGGGGACTCAATACTAAGGAGAATGAACTCCATCATATGGAAACATAATAAAGCTAACACAGTGGTAAATTGTTTATCAAACTCAATAAAGTCAATAAATATCTCGAGCAAAATTAAGAAGGAAGCAAAACAAGTAGAAACCATATGGATAAGGCTAGAAACAAGGACAAACCTCTGTATAATCATCGGAGTGTGTTATAGGCCCCCTGGGTTAAGCCACAGAGATACTATTGTCACAAACCCACTCAGCAGGTCAGCCCTCTACTCCCAAAGTGCCAACCTCTGAGTGCAGTCTTGTGAACAGGAAACAGAAACAGGATAACCCTCCTGTCTGTTTTGTAGGTTTGAATCAACCTTTGGTCTCAGTTCTGGAGGGATTCAAACTGTGAACCTCTTGTTAGCGCACCCAATGTACAGGCTCAGATAATTCTGCTCTTCGGGGGGGGCCAGATATCTTTCACCTACGGCACCTAACCAGGTGTACAAAATGAACCCTTAAAAACTCTAATAAAGACCTCAGATAACTCTTACCTTTTGCCAGTTTGGTATTACCATATAAGCTCATGCATAGTGTTGTCACACTCTTAACCATCTACACATCACAGGCAAAAACAGAAGGTCTTGGAAGACACAAATAGTCTATTTAAAAATGAAGTGTTTACTTAAAATTAGATAAGAATGTAAAATGTAAAACACAGAACCATATATCACAAAACATACAAATCACTTAAAAGAATAAGGTTTTAAAAAGTGCAGATTCCTACCACTAATACACTTAGACTTGTCTGTTCTAAGGTATTCTTTTTTTTTTTTTTATACTTTCTTTTTCTCCCTCCTGGTATTTCTTACCCTCTTGGTCCTACTCCTTCGGGCCTCTCAATGCTCTTTTTGCCGTGCCCTAGATCTGCCCCTAGAGTGCCTCCTCTCCTTCCTCCTGCACAGTGGGGTCTTGTCTGGTGTGGCGGTCTTGAGTGGAGGGGCCGTCATCCAGGACCGCAAGAGTGGTTTTCCCCATAACTTTAGGCCACATCCCCTGGGGACACCGCCGCTTGAGACTACATCCTGAGAGGTAACGTGCTGACGCACAGACCTCTCATGCACCGTGCGACATCCCCCCTTCCCGACCCCTAAGTAGGAGTCGCCCGTCCCTTTCAGGAATCGTGCTCACTGAATCTTTATGGGAATGATGGACGCCATGCGTCCTGGGTATCTCACTCCTGAGGAGGAGAGCATCCGTGGGGACACTCAATCCTCCCTCCCCCGCCCAGCCCCCTCGCCCCAGGTCCGCTATCAACCCGGTCACCGTGAGCGCGAGGTGTGGCATCCAGCGCCTCAACCCTCAGCGCCACCGGGCCGGCCTGTTCTAAGGTATTCTTATCTCACAGTGATGTAGATGTTTCTTTTTCAGAGTCCAAACATTTGTGTAAATGGAAAACAGAATACTGTTTAAAAACTGGCTTTGCCAACCTGTTTGCATGAGGTCACCTAGCTCCTCCATGTCAGAATATAAAAAAATATATATCTACGCAAAACAGGATGTCTTATCAAAGTATTAAATTCTGTGACCTCAGCACAACTCATTTTCTTCAAATGACTTTCTTTGATCTTATGAGCAGCTTCCCCTTTCCAAGACATCAAAGGACTTGTTATGACTCTCTGCCAGATCTCATGGAGGTGCAACATGCTTTGTATCACCATGTGAAATTAACTGTGTTTCCTCTGAAAGTTATAAAAGTTTATGATCTACCTTGGCATTTGGCAGGCTGCAATTAGTCACATAAAAAGGAGATCCTAAATTTTAAGTTTCTTCTAGCCTGTAATTATCTCTTGGCCTTCCAGGTAACACGTTGCAGCTAAAACCTGGGAGGGGGTGTCATTCCACAGGCTGTAAGCATCTCTCATGAGAGACATTCAATAATACATTTTTATCTTACAAAAATCATAGATTAATCAGAATCAGCTGTCTGAGTGTCACAACTATCACCATGTATAAAGAGATTGAAAAAGCCTGTACTATGGGAGAGGTGGTACTAATGAGTGATTTCAACCTCGGATATATAAATTGGGAAAAGATGGAGGGAAGCAAAGATGAGAGTAAACTACTGCTGGACGTGGTCAACCAAATAGGCATTACTCAATATGTAAAATATCCTACAAGAGGTGACAATATTCTGGATCTAGTCATGGCAATGAAGGAAATCAAGGTCACTAACTGTAGGATAGGTTCTCCTTTAGGAAGCAGTGGCCACAACTGTGTCTGTTTAACAATGAATAAACACATTCCACTCACACAGGGTTGTAAAGAAATTTACCTCTTAAATACAACTAATTTAGGATTTTTATGTAGTGAACTAAATAAAATGCAGTGGGAAGAAACTTTTAAAGACAAATCCATAAACAAAATGTGGAAAAGCTGAAAACATCACATAATTGGGATATGTGATAAGCATATTAGAAAAAAGAGCAAATATAACAATAGAGAAAAAACCTAAATGGCTCACAAAAAAAAAATAAGTTAACTGTTAAAGAGAAAACAACAAACCCTATGTAGCATATAAGGAAGGAAAATCGCCAGAAGCATGGGAAAACATATCGTATGGCACAAAAACAATGCAAGTACCTAATAAAAAAAAGTAAACAAAACATGGAAAAAAATCTGGCTTGGGGGCAAGGAAAGATAACATGCAGCAGTTCCATGGTTATGTAAATTCCATTAGAAAAACAAATCATGGTCTATGTACAGTAGCTGTTGATGGTAAAATAACAAATGATCCAAAAAAAAAAAGGCAAATAAATGTAATTCCTACTTTGGAACAGTATTTTCCGAAACAACTGTAAAAAGTAAACAATTAAGAATGAATGACCCTATACTGCCCCCTATACTGATAACAGAAAGCTTTATAAATGATAAAATAAATGCACTAAAAAAATACATATTCTGCTGTGCTGGATAAAATATCAAATGCTATGTTGAAGCTACTAGCCCCTGAAGTTGCTAAACCCCTGAAACTTATATTTTTAAAATCCTTACAACAAGGTGAGGTACCAGAGGACTGGCTAGTGGTGGATGTGGTGCCTATTCACAAAAAGTGGGACAGGGCAGACTATACAAATTACAGACAGCTTGACATCAGTGTCAGGAAAATTGTTGGAGGCCCTGCTAAAAGATGAAATTAACACTCACCTGCAAGGTAGTGGACAAATTGACCTGGAGCAGCATGGTTTTGTGGCCAGGAGGCCATGTGTCACTAACCTGCTGTGTTTTAATTAGAGGATATCATCAGCGCTAGATGGGGGGAGACCGGCAGATTATATTTATCTGGATTTTGCAAAGGCATTTGACAAGGTCCCCCACTGTGAGATAGTCAGTAGCCTAATAAATATAGGGCTGAACCCAGGGATAGTTGGATGGATAGATGCATGGTTGACAGGGAGTACTCAGAGGGTGTGCATAAATGGATTTTACTCCCTCTCGGTGCCTGTGATGAGCAGAGTGCCACAGGGGTCAGTCCTGGGACCGGTGCTGTTTAGGGTGTTCATGTCTGAAATGGGTAAGGACACAATAAACTGGTTAAGTAAATACGCAGATGATACCAAACTTGCAGGAGTCTCATCAGACGAAAATGGTATCCCTCTATATAGGGATATTTGGACAAAATGTATAATTGGGCTACCCAAAATGGCATTTTTTTTTAACATGGATAAATGTTGTATCATACACCTAGGTAAACAGAATAAAATGGCAGATTACTCCCTAAATGGTCAAAACCTGAGACACTCAACCAAGGAGAGGGATTTAGGAGTAATTATTGATGATAAACTAACATATAAAACACAACACACAAAACAAATCAATAAAGTAAACAACATGCTGTGGGTAATAATAAGAAACTTTAGAAGCAGAAGTAGGGAGGTGATTTTGCCATTGTATAGAGCATATGTGAGTGAGACCTCTGTGGGACTATGGTAGGCGGGGTGGAGTGGATGGTTTGGAGAGGGTGCAGAGACATGCTACGAAGATGATTTATGATGTAAAGAATCAGTCGTATGGAGAGAGGCTCCAGGATTTAAACCTTCTGTCCTTGGAGACAAGAAGGATCCAGGAAGATCTCTTGATGTGTTATGACATCATGCAGGACACTTACTTATTAAATGAGTTAAAGTTAGATTTAAAAAAAATATTTCAGTATGTACCAGGGGCACCCACTGCAACTACAACCCAAACACTTTAACACAAACAGAAGGAAGGTCTTTTTTACACAGAGGGTGGTGTCCCCCTGGAATTGTTTACATCTGGAAATCATTATAAGTAACAATAAGTGAAAATTCAAAAATCAGCTGAATGAATATATATTGGATGGAAATGAATACAGTATTATGGGTGAATGGACAGGAGTTCCCAATGGGCTTGCAGACTTCTAGGCTTCTGAATACCTTAGTATGAACCTTAGTATGAAAAGGTGATAAGCAATCAGCTGTGGCCAATAACACCAGATCATCTCCAGTGAAAAAAAAAACAATTGTTCTATCTGCAATGCTGCCATTTGACATCAGTACTTGAGTTAATTGCTATGCTAATTCTGTGATGCAGGCGTTCCTACATTTGCCTGAATTTGTTGCCACAATAACTGCTTCAAAATCAACAGTTTTGATAGATTCACTGAAGCAAAGTTGTGTCAGTCAGTGGCAAAATAATACTGTGCATTCGTTGACACTACTATGTCGAGCTGTAGCATCTTATGACCAGCATAGCATATTTGCTGACAATGTTCAGCAATATGTAACAAGAGTTTATAACAGCAAACATTAACTCATTGGAAGAAGAAGATGAAATTCCAGTATGGCAGTACCTCACATTAAAATATGTCAGCAGATATGTTTGTCTTTTCCGTGGAAATACTGACAGAGAAGTGACTGATGGCATGTTGTAGATTTCTCTATATGTCCCACATGAATCATCCATCAAATTCTGACAGTTGTTTAACAATGCTAAATCTAGCTGGGAGTGCACAAGATGTGACAAGAACAGTAGCTGATCACTGAGGGTGACCCATTGTGTGAACTAACTCATGCTCATACTGTACTACAACAATCTGACTCGCAGGGAGTCAAAGTTGTGACACCAGTAACTGACTTTATTGCAGGTAGAGTCATGTTTAGATATACGCATTTTGATACTCAAGCAATAATTTTCCACCATGGAACTTCTGTGCATTCTGGCCATTATACTAACTTGGCTCAGATACAGTGGTGGTTGAACAGAGTGTAATGATGCTACATACACCTCAACAAAAGGCTTACAAGGAAGCTAAAGGATACATATCTGAATCAGCAGTGTGTGAAAACTGCAGAATAATGGTTATCAATAATATGCCTGTCAATTTAGTAAGCTAAAAAAAGGGAGAGATTACACATATGTCGCTGACATTATTCCCCTTCGGACTGGTCACAAATAATTATTTTTTTTAAATTTAATTTCTTTTTTTTTTAAATAGTACTTTTATTAAGGTTTTCAAATTTACAGATCAACAGGAAAGACAATTAAACAATTGAGACAGGTGTACAATTATTGCAAGTACGAACACCCCGCACCTCCCCTTCCCACCAAAAGAGCAGTACAGTTAAAATAGTACATTCCATTTAATAATCAGATAGGCATTCGTAAATAAATATCTATATTACTGCTGGCATCTTTTCTGGCCACCATCTCAGTTGGTTTCCAACTTAAACCTTTTCCATCATCTCTTTCCCCACTTGGTCACACCCTTGGTATTGGGCATCACTGAGATTTCCATGATTGGCTTAGGGCTTCTCTTGCCAGGACATCCAAAAGTGGCACTTCTTCTTTATTACTTAAGCATTTATAGAATGGGAGCCATCTGGGTTTAAATTTCTCTGATTGCAACCTAAGATATGCAGTCAGTTTCTCCATGTGTTTAATTTGATGGCAATTAGATATCCAATGGGAGGTCAGCAGGGGGTGACCTCCAATTAGATATCCAATGGGAGGTCAGCAGGGGGTGATCTGTCAACCAGTGCTGGGTAACCACTTTCTGAGCCACAGCAATCAGAATGTTATAAATATATTTTTTCCCAGGACTGCTAATTCCCTGTGGGAACCCACCCAGCAGAAGTACATGACAATGACTTGGAATTAATATTTCCATTATTTCACTAATATTCTGGTGGATCTCCTCCCAGAACTTTATCATTTTAGGACAACCCAAAAAAATATGATAGCGCTTGCCCATCTGTCTGCATTTTCTCTAGCACTTGTCTGATGGGAATCTCCCAAAGTGCTTTGTGATACCCGGGGTCCTAAAGAATCTGGTGAGAACCTGCAATCTGAATAGTCTCCAAGAGGGAGAGGCAGTGGTCTTATGTGCTCATTCCCATATCTGGGACCACATCTTGGCTGGGAGTGCTATTTCTTTTTCTTCCTCCTACTTTTGTTGTGTTCTATCTCTGCCTGACTCATTATGTTCTCTAACCATCTGATATAATTGTGAAATTAGGTGTTCTTCTTTCCTTGCACCCTGTGTTAGGGTTTGGCAAAAACTCATCAAGCTGTACTCCTCTGGAGTCCCAAAGATCTCCCCTCTAGATTGTGTATTCAGGAAATGTCTGACCTGCAAATAGCAAAAAAAAGCCTCTATGGGGCACCCCAAACTTTTGCTGTAACTGTTGAATGCTCTTTAGTGTGGCATTAGAGTATAACTGGGTCATGGTGATTAAGCCTAATCTCTCTCACCTTATTAAGGCTGGGGTTCCTTTCCCTGGAGTAAAGTCTCTGCATGTCCTAATACTCGTTAGCCTGTAGGCTTTGTCCTCTAATTTTAATATCTGTAAGACCTCATTCCAGGTTAGCAGCAACGTCTTTATCCAAGGGGTGGGTAATTTGTTGACATGTTTAGGATCCCATTTATTGAACAAAAGCTCTGTGATCTTGGTTTGGCCAAGCAACCCTTTCTCCATTCTTGTCCAACTTGGGGCCTGGTCTGTGGTGGCATAGCCTGTTAGATATTGTAGTTGGGCTGCCCTATAATAGGCTTTAAGATCTGGGACCCCTATGTCCCCCTCATCTTTATTTAACTGGAGTATGGTCCCTTTTAGCCTAGGGTGTTTTCCACACCATATAAATTTTTCGAAAATTGTATGCATGGTGGGCCAGAAAACCTTGAGGAGTCTGATCAGTAGGGTATCGAACAGAAATAGGAGCAGCCGGAGGATGTTCATCCATAGAGTTTCAGCTCGATCTAATATTGAGAGTGGTAATGCAGCCCATCTTGAACAATCTGCCCTTATAATTTCTAATAACTTGGAGTGGTTAGCCTGGTATCATTTACTAAGATCTGCTGTAACCTGTACTCCTAAGTACTTAAACCCTTTGTTAGACCACTTTAGCCTAATCAAGTTATTTTTATTTTTTTATTCTGTATCTGTGGTCCTGCTCCCTACTGCAGAACCATCTGCCCGGTCACGGACTCCAGCTGTGGCTTCTCATATTTCTTAGCCGACCTCCCTGAATCCCCTGGCTTGCCTCCCAGGGATGGGTCATGGCACTCGGAGCCAAGGGCGCTGCAAACACAGGAAAGGCAGAAGTCTGCCTGAGAGCCAATTGCAGCTGAAGTGGGCATCATCGAGGCAATGGGAGCAGGGTTTTTCTTCCACATTTGTATGAAGGAGGCGGGGACATGCAATGATGTCCTGCATCCACCCTGCCCCCTGAAATTCTTCAAGCGCCCATAGCTACGGTACCCCTGGCTTCTGTCAGGGGTCTGTCAAGCACTGGGCACTGTCCCCACCCTCCCCCCGAAGAAGGAGAGCAATCCCAGGGATGCTCCATCCTTCTCCCTTGGCTGGCCCTCCAGTGACCTGGGTCCACTCTCAAATCTGAATCGCCAGTGCCGCAAGCGGAAATCCAACTGCTGCCCAGTGGGCTAATCAAGTTTTTAATTTGTGTGGAGATTGGTGAACCTATAGATAAAATTTCAGATTTGGACTCATTTATTTGAAACCCCAGGATTTTCCCGTACTCCCATAGCAGGGACATAGCCCTGGGCAGTGTGATGCCAGGGTCCCATAAGCATAAAAGGATATCATCTGCATAGAGCGAAATATGGTTCTCAGCTGAGCCTACCTCTATACCCCTGATACCCACATCTGACCTGATGGCTTCCACCTGGGGCTCAATGCTCAGGGCAAACAGCAGTGGTGAGAGTAGGCACCCCTGCCTAGTACCTCTCCTTATGGGAAATACTTTAGATATAACCCCGTTAAGTTTAATCTGTGCTGAGGGACCCATATACAGGGATGAGACCCAGCCCTGGAATTTGTTGCCAAAATTAAAATTCTGGATGACCGCATCTAGGAATCCTCATTCTAGGTGGTTAAAAGCCTTTTCAGTGTCTAATGCTACCACCACACTTTTCTCATCCATCTGGTGGCTGTGAACCCCCACTATGGTGGTCAGCAGTCTCCGGACATTGCCGTGTAGGTGCCTTCCCGGCATAAAACCCACCTGATCTGGGTGGACCAGTTGGGTCATGACAGTTTGTAGGCGGTTGGCAATCAGTCTTGCATAGATCTTTACATCTATGTTTAGTAAAGATATACAGTAGGTCTATACCTCAAGCAGATTGTTGTATCTTTACCCTGTTTTGGTATCACTGAAATTAATGCACCTGCCCAAGAATCTGGTGTACTCGATGGTATATAGCAGTTATTATAAACTTTTAACATTTCTAGGGATAGTTCTTTGTGAAATGTTTGGTAGAACTTGGACACAAAACCGTCAGGGCCTGGGGATTTATCATTTTTAAGAGTCTTGATTACGCTGTTTATTTCTTCTTGAATAAAAGGGCCTTCCAGCCTCTGTGCCTGTTCCATGCCTAGTTTTGGTAAGGTAATTTTTCTTAAGAAAACCTTAGTCAATTCCTCATGGTTTGCCTGTGCTTCAGAGGAGTACAAGTTCATGTAGTACTATCTAAATACCTCTGCTATTTCCCTAGATTTAGTAAGCTGACGTTGATCTCCCTAATTCCGCCTTTTTGCTGGGATGTGCCTTTCTGCAGCTTTTCCTTAATCTGTATGCCAAGAGTCGCCCTGCTTTATTGCCCCCTTCATAATATTTTTGCACAGTAAAACACAGTGCATTTTCAGTTTTAGATTTGAGGAGCTCCTCCAGTTGGGACCTTAAGTTTTTTATTTCCTTCAGGATAGCTGCAGAGCCACTCATCTTATGCTGTTTTTCTCAGTCTAATAACGTCTGTTCTAGTGATTGTTGTTTAGCATAAGTTATTTTTTTCATGCGAGGCATAGGCTATGGCCTCCACCCTCACACCACCTTAAGCACATCCCAGAAAAATTTAATCTTGCTCACTGACCCTGTATTTTCTTTTATGTAATTAACAATGGTTTCCCTGATTTTTGTATTAAAGGTTTCATCCCTCAGATATCCTGTATTTAACCTCCAGAGTGACTGCTTATCCAGTGGCCCCAGATCCACAGTCACATTGATCTTGGCATGATCTGACAGGTATATGGGACAAATTTCCACATCTTTTACCTTATGGCCCCAGGTTTTTTGTGTGTAAAATCTATCAATTCGAGAATATGAGCCTTGTGGAGCTGAATAAAAAGTGTAATTTCTACTGGAAGAGTACATCTCTCTCCACGCATCTACCAGGCCTGCAGCTTCTCTCAGTGATTTAAGGACCGTCAACCTTCTCCTGGGTTCCCCTTGTATCCTTGGAGATCTGTCCCAGAGGGGATCCTCTACACAGTTCCAGTCACCTCCCACTATTATTTGGCCTTCTGGTAATGTTGTGATTTTCCCAAAAACATTCTGAAGAACTGAAGTATCTGCGGTGTGGGGCTATAGACATTTACTATGTGTATTACCCTGCCCACTATTTTCCCAGATAAGATAGCTTGTCTACCCTCCCTGTTGGTGAAGGTTTTAGTTTGTTCAAAGGCTAACCCCTTCCTAACCAAGATGGCAACTCCAGCTTCGTTTGCCTTTGTGTATGAGGAGGAAACAACTACTCCTGCCCAAGATCTACATAGTTTGCTATGTTCTGATGGAGACAGGTGGGTTTCCTGAAGTGAACCGATATCACAATGTGCTTTGGCTAGGTCTCGGAGT
Source organism: Neoceratodus forsteri (assembly GCA_016271365.2). Taxonomy (NCBI): domain Eukaryota; kingdom Metazoa; phylum Chordata; order Ceratodontiformes; family Ceratodontidae; genus Neoceratodus; species Neoceratodus forsteri. Next base: position 498,596,862 of record JADMNL010000022.1, read on the forward strand.
ATATTATATACTTTAACTACCAAGTTTATCCCTTTTACATTTAGGGATATGACTTTAAGAGACCCCATGATAACTTACTAAAAGAGAGGAGCCCCAGCCAGCCTCCAGGGGCCAGCATTTCATCTTCTTTTAGGTCCTCACCACTCTGTATACAACCCCTATTCTTAATAAGCAGTAGATCAATCTTAATATTGTCTAAGTAACAAATACTTTGCTCTGACTGTGTTCCCATTGAGAAAAAACAGCAGTAACAGTTACCCCCCCCAATTACCCCCCTCACCCAAGCAACATCAATACTAAACATCGAAGAATGAGAAAAATGCAATAAACACATTAACTGTAAATGTGAGTCCACTGGATCTAAAGATTTTAAACTTTGGAAGGAACCTCCCTCCACCCTGGAGTCTGGATCTCCAATTGGGAGGCCCTAACCTCTGTCTTCAAAGGTACAACCTGGCTACTCCTTGGTGATAGTGTGCCCTCCAGGGGTGAACTGAACTGGGTTATTAGTCTCCTTTTTCCAGCCACAGATTTGTGGTTTAGAACAATACGAGGGATGTCTTCCCAGTTCAAAAGTTCCAGTAATTAAATGAGAGCTTTAGCATAAGAATACAGATATTATTCTGGCTTTACATATATAATATAAAGTATTATCATATGGTCATCTGCGCCCGACCATCCTGTCATCCCAGTCAGACCTCTGAATGGATCGTTCCAATTACCCCTTGCCAGACTTTGTTGAGCAACAGGCCCCACCACTGTGTATCTCTGCTTCTCATTATTGCATCTCACTATCCTTCTTTCTCATGGAAAATAAACATACATCCTGTACCTCTTGTATCTATAGAACAGCTTAAGCAGGCCTGAGTGCATAAGTGGAGCAAGGTCATATGGAAGGGGGAAAAAGAAAAAAGGTATCCCCTCCCTCCCCACATGTTCCCACAATTTTCAGCAGTTTGGTATTAATATACAGCCTCAGGTCTCTCATATAGGTGAAGATGCCTTTGGCTTCAACTGTACTTTACATACACCTCACTTGATATTATCTGGGCTCTCAAGTGTCTGAGGAAAGGTGAGGCCACCTCTGAGACTGGTGGAAAAGCAGAGGTTAATTAAAGCAGCCCGTCAATGGGTATCAATACCAAATGTTATTTTATGAAAGTGTCCATGAAGGACGTTACAGCTATCTCTGAGTTAGAGTTCTAAATATGGCAGGTGACAGTCTGGTGGCAAGCAGGAAAACAACCATCTCCACACAGATTCTCCAAGCTACTATACTTGAGTAAAAGAATTTTTTTTTTTTTACCAATTAGTCAGTTGTGTCTCAGGCTCAGGTTGGTGTTTTATTCCTCAAGGCTTTGCAAATGTGTGTTAGATCAATGTAGACTTGATCATCTGAGCATGGTCCTCTCGGTTTGGTTCCAGATGCTGCTCTGTTGCTGGGCTCTCATCTCAGCTGCATCAGAGAGTGGTCGATGGTATCTTGCTGGATGTCTGGTAAAGTGATGTCGATTTTTTGAGTTTTTGCTGCATTTTATTTATTTATTTATTTAGTTTTTGTTGACCGGGTAAGTGTACTAGACAGACTCTGCCTATTTTCAGGCATGACCCAGGGGAGGGGGATACAGATGAATGCCAAATGACCTTGAACTAGATTAAGCTGTTGATGGTATTTTTAGTGAATGCTTGAAGTAGGTTGTCATATAACTTTTGGCCATCTTCCCAAAATACTAGCTGTTTTGCAATATAGCATAATTGTGCCTTAATGTTCTTCTCCCAAAGCTGCTTGATTACACTGAGGACTTGATTCCATTTTTGCATTATCACTGTGTGGTAGTCTTGATCCACAAAGATCCTTTGACCATCAATGTTTAGATTTCTCTTAGCCCATGCTTGTTTAAGGATAATTTCCTTTACTGGAAATCTTGTGAATTTGGCAATGATTGAATGCAGCAGCACTCCTGCCTTTGGTTTCGGCCAGAGAGCCCTATGCACTATCTCGAGTTCGAGTGGCTCGTCTTCTGGGATCTCAAGCTGCTGATGAAGCCAGGTGGAGACAACTTTGATTGGGTCATGCTGCTTGCATCCCTCTGGGAATCCAGAGATATGGATATTTTTCTGTCTTCCCCTGGATTCATCATCTTCAGCATGCATGGTAAGTTCTCTCTCCCTCTTCACTAGGTAGAGCACTGCCCGGCCCAGGCGCATGCTGTCTTCCTGAACCTCATTTAGGCCTGTTTCAATTTTGGTTGTTCTACTTTCCAGCCTTTTCATATCTTGTTTGATATCTTTGACATTCGAGTCTATGTGAAGTAGCATTTTCATTATATTGGAGGAGGCTGCTTTACTATTGACGGAGCTAATTCTTGATACTGTGCCATTCCTCCTCACTGGCTAACCCAGCCACCGACTCCTATGCCCTGGATAATGAACCGCTCGGGCTGTGATCTGCTCTGGTTCCTCACCTGTTTTTACTTTTGGGGCTACCTCTGCTCCTTGGTTTCTGAGCCTGGTTCATTGTAGATTGTATTATCTGTCTTTGCAATCGAGAATTGTGCCTCTGTGCACCGGATTAAATCAGATTTCATCACTGCTGACTAGGAGCTCTCATCTAAGCTGCCACTGCTGTTGGTGACATCACCGGCAGTCTTCTTAAATGTAATTTCTACATGTAATGACAAGATGGTTGTAATCATGATACTGATACAGATTCAATTTGAGTAGGCTCTTGGATGTCAGACTGTGGGCATAATCCATTTTTACAATGAATTCTGTCACTTGTAGATCTTTTATACCCCCCTTCCCAGTGAAACACAAACACCAGTCCATACACATGCATACATTCACTCGTCATGTAACACTGCATGACACATACAAACATTGCAACTGTACTATACATGTGTGACTTGTCATCTGCTAGCAAAGTATGACACAGATGCAAATATGTATTTAATGCTGAAAACCTGATTACATGTAAACATGTTGCATTACTTTATGTTAAAGTAGTAATGATTTCATGTAATACAATTTGTATCTGTGTGCATGAGCTTACATTACTATTCCTTTATTTGAGTGCACACATTTATGTTGACAAAAATAAATGACAGTGGTTGAAAATTGTCTGTTTCATTGAAGTTGATTTATTATTCCAAAATGTTAAAGTTTTTTAACAACATATCTTACAAAAAAATTGAAAAACATGTGAGTGATCACAGAGCCACAAAAGACTCACCATCCTAGGAGGAAAAGAGTAGCTTTCCATCCCCCCCTAGCTGCTGGAGGTCTGACTCTGAGCAAGTAAGGAGACTACTGAGAAATATAGGAACTTTGTGTCTCAGAACAGGAAGATCAGGAGCTTAAAGGGCCCAGAGGCAGTAAGTAAGTAGGGAGAAAAAAATAAAATAAATAACAATAAATAAGTAAACAGAGGAAAGAGTAAGCATTCAAAACAACAGTTAAGGGGCCAGAAATAAGACATGATGGGAGTGGTATAGTGCAGTGGCTGTGGAGCAGCAGTCTTCTGGGAGATAATCTGGAGGATACGGTGTTGTCCCATCTGCAGGCACCTCTCAGGGCTGAGGGAGGAGATTGTTCATCTCCAGGCTGAGTTGGCCAGGTTTTGGGGGACCTCCTCTCCTACCCAGGGACCACCAAGGCCACTGCCATTGCCTCAGAAGTAGCCAAGAAAGAGAAGTGGTTGGACCACAGTGGGCCCAGGGAAGGTGAGGGTGGTGGAACAGAGGTGCATCCCTCCAGTTGTACCTCTCCACAATTCATATGCCATTCTGGCAAAGTGTGGTTCCTCTATGGAGACACCCACAGTGGAGATCAAGGAGGATGCTGGGAACCTCCACAAAGGAGACCCACAGGAGAGTGGCATGGGACCCCACAGGGGAAGGAAACAACTCCTGGTGGGGGACTCCATTGTTGGGGGGTAAAACTGGGGGAGGAAGGGGAGAGGGAGGTAAGATGCCTGCCTGGCACCAATGCTTGGAGGGACAAGGAGCGAATCCTCAGAATTGTGGGAGCAGCTGCATGGGGGAAGGAGCTGGATGTCATTGTCCACCTAGGGACAAATGACCTGGCTGGAAAAGGGACCAGAGCAGTGCAGGAAGAGTTTGTGGAGTTGGGGAGGGGCCTTAGACAAGTAGGATGCATGGTAACCTTCTCGGAGGTGCTGCCTATCCATGGCATGGGTGAGGCTAGGGTGCTCCACACCATGGGATTCAATCAATGGTTGAAAAACTGGTGCAGAGCTCAGTGGTTTGGCTTCACTGGGAACTGGGGGTCCACCTGGAGTGATGCAGGTCTATACTGGCATGATGGTCTGCATCTGTCCAGGAGGGGAATCAGAATCCTAGGTGATAGGTTTAAATGCTTCATTGGCAAGCATTTAAACTAGCCAAGGGGGGGAGGCATTGGAAAGGAGCAGAGAAATCCTAGCCCCCCCAAAAAAATCAGGGTAGTAAGTGAGGTAAACACCAAGATAGAGATATTGATAGGGAGAAGGGCTGGGGTAAATGGAGAAAATGACAAAGGCAATAAGGACAGAGATGGAGTAAAAAGGTGTAAGGCCATCAAGAAATGGAGGGTAATGAGTACCAATGTCCATAGTTTGGGCAACAAGCTCCCTGAACTGGTGGCCTTGATGGAAGAGGGATGCCTGGATATTGTGGCAGTCACAGAAATGTGGTACACAGAGAACCATGACTGGGATGTTAGCATATCAGGGTACACAACCTATAGGAGAGATAGGGAGGGTAGAAGAGGGGGAGGAGTAGCTCTCTATGTAAGGGAAGGGATAAGGAGGCACTGTGGGTCACCTTAGAGATTGGAAATGGCACCACAATCTGCATAGGGGTTGTATACAGACTCCCATCTCAGGGGGAGGGAATGGACAAGGATATGATAGAAGACATCTTTAGGATGACAGAGAAAGGGGAGATACTGTTGATGGGGGACCTGAATATGCCAGACATTAACTGGAGCACCTTTGCTGCAGCCACATCCAAGAGCAGGGCCATTCTCGATGCCCTAGAGGGGGCATGTATCAAACAGCTAGTGTTGGAACCCACTTAAGAGGGAGCAATCTTAGACCTCATACTCTCAAATGGGGACAGTGAGAGGATCTCAGATCTAGAAGTGGGTAGCCATCTGGGAACAAGTGACCACCAAACAGTGTGGTTCATGATAAACTCAGCTGCAGAGTCAAGCCATGCAAAAGTGAGGGTACTGGACTTCAGAAGGGCTGACTTTGGAATGATGGGAGAGTGCCTTAGAAAAGCACTAGCAAACAGGTGAGAAAGGGGGTGGAGCAACAATGGGGACACATCATAACTGCCATCACAGAGGCAACATGCCTTTGTGTGAAGCAAATAAACAAATCAAAATGAAAGAAAAATCCACTATGGTTCTCAAAAGAGGTGGTGGGGAAGGTCAGGGAGAAAAAGATAGCATTTAGGAAGTGTAAGAAAACACAGAAGGACCAGGACAGAGAACTGTACCAGTTAAGGCAGAAGGAAGCAGGGAAGGCAGTCAGAATAGCACAGGCCCAAACTGAGGAAAAGATAGCTAACTCAGTTAAGAATGGGGATAAAACATTTTCTAGGTACATTAGGGAGCCTAGAAAGACAAAGGGAGGGATACTGAGGCTGAATAGAATGGATGGTGGGTGGGCAGAGAGGGACAGTGAAAAAGCAGGGATACTGAATGAATACTTCTGCTCAGTATTCACAAAAGAGGAGGAGGGGAGGTACCTAATCCATTAACAGAAGCCCTCTGATAGGGGGTTGATCCCAGTCCTTTCACAGAAGAAAGGGTTCTGAAAGAACTCCTAAAACTGAAGGTGAACAAAGCGATGGGGCCTGACATGATTCACCCCAGAATTCTAAAAGAATTAAGGGGAGAACTAGTGACACCACTGACTACCCTTTTTAACAAATCATGGGAGGATGGTGTGGTACCTGAGGACTGGAGGAGGGCAGATGTGATTCCCCTTCACAAAAGTGGGAGCAAGACAGAGGCAGGAAACTACAGACCTGTCAGTTTGACCTCTGTGGTAGGAAAAGTGATGGAATCAGTTCTGAAGGAAAGAATTGTTGAGTACCTAGAGACCAGTGAGGCACAGGACCCAAGGCAGCATGGGTTCACAGTGGGAAGATCATGTCAGATGAATCTAATCAATTTCTTTGACTGGGTGACCAAAGTAGTAGACCAGGGAGGGGCTGTGGACATGGCCTACCTAGACTTTAGCAAGGCATTTGACATAGTACCACACAAAAGATTAATAAACAAATTAGCCAGCCTGGGAGTGGGTCCCATGGTGGTAGCCTGGGTAAAAAATTGGCTGGACAACAGGACACAGAAGGTAATAGTAAACAGAGTCCACTCTGAAGAAAGGGGGACTACTAGTGGGGTACTGCAGGGTTCAGTACTGGGTCCAGTTCTTTTTAATGTGTTTATAAGTGACATTACAGAGGGACTGGAAGGAAATGTATGCCTCTTTGCAGATGACACAAATATCTGCAACAGGGTTGATACACAAGGAGGTGTGGATAGGATGAGAAGGGATTTGGCAAGGTTGGAGGAATGGTCAGAAGTATGGCAGCTTGGATTCAATGAAAAGAAGTGCAAAATAAAGCACCTGGGAAACAAAAACCCAGGGGAAGAGTACACAATGGGAGGGGGGAGATAGTAATAACAGCAAAAATGGAAAGGGACCTGGGTGTTATCATATCAGATGACCTTAAGGTTGGCAAGCAATGTGAGAAGGCAGAAGGGAGGGCTGGGGGGATACTGGGATGTATAGGCAGAGGCATCACCAACATAAAACAGTAAGTTGTTATCCCTCTGTACAGACAGTTGGTGAGACCCCATTTGGAGTACTGCATCCAGTTCTGGAGACCCCATCTCTGCAAGGACACAGACAGGATGGAGGAAGTCCACAGAAGGGCAACTAAAATGGTGCAGGGTCTGCAAGAGAAGCCATACGAGGACAGACTAAAGGAGCTTAATATGTATACCCTTGAGGAAAGAAGGGAGATGGGGGGCATGATAGAAACTTTTAAGTACCTCAGTGGAATCAACAAAGTCCAAGAGGGTAGCATCTTTCGGATAAAAAAGATATGCAAGAACAAGGGGACACAATTGGAAGATAGAGGGGGGACGGCTCAGGGGTAATGTGAAGAAGTATTTTTTCACAGCGAGGGTGGTGGATGCATGGAACAGCCTTTCTGAGGAGGCTGTGGGGTCTAAAACTGTGGGAGAATTAATGAATTCATGGGACAGACATAAGGCAATTCTTGTAGGGGGTAGGAAGAAATAGGAGGTTGGTTAACTAGGATCTGCAGCTTATCCAGTAAGTAAATGAAATGGACAGACTAGACAGGCCAAGCAGTTCTTATCTGCCATTAAAGTCTGTGTTTCTATGTTTCTATGTAAATGGTTTACCTAGTATGCTGGCTATACACAGTTTTTGCTTTTTCACAGGATTGCCTTAATTGAGGGGTCGAGTGATGAATTTTCCACATACGCCTTGTAAATAAATAGTTATGTATTTGTTATAACATACATAGCAAAGAGTCATCTAAGTTTAACATTTAATAGACAACTGACTGTTCTGATTGCATTGTTGTTTTTCATTTAACTTAGTTTTTTACCCTCTCCAGGAACACTGCAACAAATTGGCAAATAATTCAATTGCCATTTTTTTCTAATAAAGTTGTTAGAACTTCTATACTGTGTTGTGTCTATTTGTTTGTAAATTGTAGGAACGTATTTATTAGTTGTGTTGCAAATGGTAAGTCAAGAAATGTTATAGGTGGCCATTGGTATTAAATGAACATTATATACATTTACAATAAAAAAAACTGGTGACATCTCAGGTTAAAAGACTTAATGCATTTTGCAAGCTTAAATCTCTACAACATCACTGGCTGTGTGGAGAATGGATGCTGAAGATGAAGCTGGATGAAATGTGAAGATCCAAACAACTCATACAGATAACATTGATGAAGACATCTATTATTTGTGTTGTGTAAAAATAAAGAAAAGGAAATATATACGCTGTATACTATCTCAAAAAGAAAGGAACTTCTTTGCAAAAAGCTGTGTTACTGCACCAGTTAGGGGTAATCTTAAACCAACATAAGTAGGGAAATGTGGCATCAGGGTTTGCAACCTTAACTGCCCATTCCTCCTCAAAAGCAGCCAAAGTGACAACACGACAACCACAGACAACCATCATCAGGTAAGACAAGCAACATACAACTCTTTGTAATGGTGATAATTGGAGGAGAGGCTGAGTGAGTCACATTTCTGATTGCAGGTTGGTTTTGGATTGCTATATAAAGACTCACTTCTGCAGGTTGCTGCCTTAAAGCAAAGTCTGCGTGTTTTGCTCACAGACAGAAATTGTGAGACTTTTTGAGACAACATAAGTGGGGCAAGTTGTGGGGAAACTTGTTGAAATAGTGTCTTTATTATTGTCTGTAGGGTAAATTGAGACCAGCCACAGTAGCCCACATTTAAGGGCCATAATAAAGAGTTGTGTCTTGCCTGCAGTTTTGGGGCTGAGTGAGAATTGCTTGGCCTGGTGTCTCAGATAGGTGATGATTGGATGAGGGGTTGAGTGAGTCACATTTCTGATGGCAGGTTGGTTTTGAATTGCTGTATAAAGACTCGCTCACAACAGCCAATCGAGACTCTTCTCAAGTAAGCAATCAGCCATTGCCTGATATATAAGAAAGTATCCATCAAGCAAACCTCTGCATGAAGGAACACAGTGCAAAGGAAAACACAGGGGAATCTGCCAGGAGGGAGTCAGCTATGGAAGGCAGCCGGTGGCTGTACATTCTGCCCTGCAAACTGTGAGTAGGTAAAAGGTGTAAGCAGGTGTCTATAGCCACAAGGCATCAGGTAGGAAAAAAGGTGTAGCACCCTATACAGGACTAAGCTACACTAGAAGTTCATGACTTACAAAAACCTAGGTGTCATTGAAACTCCCTATATAGAGTTAGGGTAATAATGGGAATTTAAAGAGGTAAAATAACAGAGAAAGCAGGTAGGATAGGATGATGGGAGTGGTGCAGTGCAGTGGCTGTGGAGCAGCAGCCTTCAGGGAGACTTTCTGGAGGTTGCATTGCTCCTCTCTGGGCTGAGGGAGGAGGTTGTCAGACTCAAGGTCAAGTTGGCTTGGGTTTGGAGGACCTTCTCCACCACCCAGGGACCATCTAGTCCACTGCTGCTACCTCAGAGGTTGCCCAGAAGGATGAGTGGCTGGACAGCAGTGGGCTCTGGAAGAGTTAGGGTGGTGGAGCATAGGCACATCCCACACCCAGTTCCACTGCAGAAACTTCTATGCCAGACTGGCAGAGCAGGAATGTCCCACTGAGGTACCTGAAATAATGACTGGGGTGGATGTGGAGGTCCTCCATAGTAGAGATTCCAATGGGGGTAGCAGAGGACCCCAGAGGAAGAGGAAGCAAATCCTGGTGGGGGACTCCATAGTGAGGGGGGATAGAGTTGGGGACAGGTAAGAATGAGGAGAGGAAAGTTCGGTGCCTCACAGGGATGGAAAAAAGATCCAAAGGATTGCTGGGGCAGCAGGGTGGGAGGGAGAGCTAGACATCATTGTCCATCTGAGGACTAATGACCTGTCTAGGGATGAGTCAGCAATAGTTCAGGAGGAGTTCAAGGAATTGGGGAAGGGTCTTAGGCAGGTGGCACAATCTGTGACCTGCTCAGAAGTGCTACCTGTCTATAACAAGGGAGAGGACAGGAATCTCTGCACCAGGATCTTCAATGTGTGGTTGAAGGAATGGTGCAGAGAGGAGGGTTTCAGCTTCATTGGGGACTGGATCCCACCTGGAGGGATAAGGGCCTGTACAGGGGCAACAGCCTGCATGCGTGCAGGAGGGGAAATTCGGTCCTTAGTTAATGGTTAAAATACTGCACTAGTCAGCATTTAAACTAGCCAAAGGGTAAGGCAGAAAGATGAAGGGAGACATAAACTGCCCCCCCAGGCAAAAGAGGTCAGCAAGGGGAATCCTGCGGGGATGAAAGACCAAAAGAACCATATAACAAAGGAATCTGGGGGATAGAAGGCAATAATGAGATAGATAGTAGAGGAAACAAAGGGAGGCAAACTGGAAACAATGAGGGGTGGCAGTACAATCTGGGGAGCCATGTATACAAACACTCAAAGTCTAGGCAACAAAATTGCAGACCTAGAGGCCATCATAGCAGAAGCAGATCAGGATATGGTTGCAATTACTGAGTCCTGGTGCAGTGAAAACCAGGATTGGGATGTGGCCATATCAGGGTATACTTTATTCAGAAAAGACAGGATAGGTGAAAAAGGGGGAGGAGTGTGTCTTTATGTTAGGGACAAAATAAAAACCATGGCAATACAGGGAGAGCAAGGAGGAGTTGCGGTGATGTGGGTTACCCTGGAAACATGTAAGGGGGTCACTATTCACATAGGAGTAATCTACAGATCTCTGCGAAGGGAAGGAGATGTGGATAAGGACATGATGGAAGCCAGCCAAAGGATGGCACACAAGGGGGAGGTGTTGCTGGTGGGGGACTTCAGTCTACCAGATGTGGAATGGAGCCTACCAGCTGCAGCAACCGTCAGAAGTAGGGACATCCTGGACTCCCTGTAAAGGGTGTTCCTCAGGCAACTAGTCAAGAAGCTCACTCATGGGAAGAGGTACTACTGGATCTGGTACTGACAAACAGGGACAGTGTTGCTGACATCATGGTGGGTGACAACCTGAGGTCCAGCGATCACCACACAGTGTGGTTAAATATAAGGGCTGGGCCAGAACTGAGCCACACTAAGACAAGGGCACTGGACTTCAGGAGAGCCAATTTCAGGAAAATGGGAGAATGCCTCAAGGTCGCCCTGGCAGGGATACAGCATCTGGGGGAATCAAGGAACTATGGTCAAAAATAAAGGGGGGCATTGAAAAAGCAACAAAATTCTGTCAGGCATGTTAAAAAGGGAAAGAGAAAAAAAGAGACCGCTATGGTTCTCTAAAGACATAGCAGAAAAAGTAAGAGCAAAAAAACTAGCATTTAGAAAGTACGAAAGGACACAGAAGAAGGAGGAGGAGGATAGGTAAAACTACCATGAGAAACAAAGGGAGGCAGAGAAAGATGTTAAAATTGCAAAGGCACAAACAGAGGAGAATATTGCCCGCTTAGTAAAAGAATGGGATAAAATCTTCTTTAGATATATAAGTGAGAAGAGGAAGACCAAAAGGGGAATAGTAAAGATAAAAGGGGAAGAAGGGGTTTGTAAGGAGGACCAGAAGAAGGCAGACATATTGAACAAATACTTTTGTTCAGTATTTACAGAAGAAGGGGTAGGTGATGGGCCAAAGATAAGGGACAAAGGCATAAATGGTAGGGAGGTAGACACCAGTCCTTTTACAGAGGAGAAAGTTCTCAAGGTACTAGCACAATTAAAAGTAGACCAGGCAATGGGACCCAATGGGATGCACCCCAGGATACTGAGGGAGCTCAAAGAGGTGCTGGCTGCACCTCTGACAACTCTGTTCAACTTATCATTAGAAACATGGGAGGTTCCGAAGGACTGGAGGAGGACAGATGTAGTACCACTTCATAAAAATGGGAACTGGGAGGAGGCAGAAAATTACAGGCCTGTCAGCCTGACTTCGGTAGTAGGCAAAATAATCAAAATACTACTGAAGGAAAGGATAGTGGAATACGTTGTAACCAGTGGATTACCGGATCCAAGGCAGCATGGTTTGGGGGGGGGGGTCTTGCCAGACAAACCTGATTGAGTTCTTTGACTGAGTAACAAGGATAGTGGATTACTGAGGAGCAGTACATGTGGCCTACCTGGATTTCAGTTAGGCATTAAACACCATAACAAGCTGGCCTGTCTGGGAGTGAGTCAAAAAGTTATAAACTGGGTAAGAAGTTGGTTAAGCAACAGGAGTCAGAGGGTGGTGGTAAATAGTGTCCCCTCTGGAGAAGGCAAGGTGACCAGCGGGGTGCTTCAGGGATCAGTGCTAGGCCTGGTCCTTTTCAATGTCTTTATTAGTGACATTGTGGAAGGACCAGAAGGGAAAGTATGCCTATTCGTAAATGACACAAAACTCTGCAGCAGAGTAGACACTCCTGGGGGGTGGGGGGGGCAGATGAGGGATGATTTGAAAAAGTTGGAAGAATGGTTAAGGGTTAGGCAGCTGGGTTTCAAAGCAAAAAAAGTGCAAAATCATGTACTTGGAGCACAGAAACCCAGGGGGCTACTTAGCAATTGGAAGGGAAAGTACTGGCAACCACCAAACAGGAAAGGGACCTGGGGGTAATCATTTCTGATGTTCTGAAGGTAGCCAAGCAGTGACATAAGGCAGTGGGGAAGGCTAGCAGGATGCTTGGGTGCATAGGGAGGGGCATCACCAGTAGGAAGAAGGAGGTAATATTACCCCATACAGATCACTGGTAAGACCTCACCTTGAGTACTGTGTCCAGTTATGGAGGCCCCACTCTGGAAAAACACTGATAAGGTGGAGGAGGTAAAAAAGAGGGCTACCAAAATGGTGCAGGGCTTGCATTAAAAACCCTATGAGGAGACTCGAGGAACTGAATATGTACTCTCCGGAGGAGAGGAGGGAAAGGGGTATATTATAGAAATATTCAAATAGCTAACAGTTATTAATAAGGTACAGGAAAGTAGCATTTTCCATAGAAAAAGAAGCTCGAGGACAAGGGGTCATGTTATCAAGTTGGGGGGTGGAGAGGAAATGTGAGGAAATATTTCTTCTTGGAGAGGGTGGTGGATGCCTGGAACAGCCTTCCAGTGGAAGTGATGGGTGCCAAAATGGTGATGGGAGTCAAGCATGCATGGAACAGAGACAAGGGGACCTTGGTAGTAAGGCAAGGGGAGAAGACGACTGGAGATTGAGTAGAGTCTGCGGTGACACATTAGACAGGGAAAACTGGGCAGAGTAGGTGGGCCAAGAGGTCCTTATCTTCCAACAACTTCTATATTCTATGTTGCTATGTTTCCAGATGACACAGGAGACATCCATCTTCATGGTCCGGCACTTCTCTAGCCATGGATACTCCTACACACTTGAACACATACACACTTTCTTCAGGCTGCAGAAGTGGTGCGACTGAAAAATGTACATGTGCATGCAATTTTGATCTCAAGTTATTTATGACAATAACTGGCATTTATCAGTGCACTAGTTCCATTTTCTGTTATTTCTAAGCACTAAGTCTAGTATGCTATAGGATTCCATACAAATATAAAAACAATATTTATTTTTAAATATTTGCATGAAATTTTGATTCTAATATAGTAATGGTAATAGTAGGTATTTGTAAACTCACTATTATCATCTCCTCTGATGAATATATAAGGCATTGAGTGCCAGCTTAGGGGACTCCACCACGAATATACAAGAGGCATGGGGGAGGGAGCTCCAAGAAGACATCTCAGAGAAAAGGTGGCTAGCATATTCAGTAAGGGCCTTTAAGGTCTCAGGCTCACCATACTGGAGAGAAGTTGCATGGAAAACATGCAACTGATACTTCAGAACCCCAGTGGTAGTGGCCAAATTTTCCCTGGATGCTCAGTCAGATTGCTGGAGAGAATGTGGCTATCCCAGAGCAGACCAGGCCCACATGTTCTGGACATGTCACCTCTTGAGTACCTACTGGGAGGGAAATCACTTCAGAAATATCAGATATATATGGCAGTCTGGAACTTCTCAACCCAACATTTACTCCTACAGCAACCCCACCTGTAAGTGTAAAGGTAGATAAGGAAACTTATAGACAAGCAGCCCTGCTAATATTGGCATGTAAAAAGACCATTACTAGACTTTGGCACTCAACAATAATACCCACAAAAGGAACCTGGTTTATGATAGTGAGGGAGGTATATACCCTAGAGCACCTGACGGCATGTTTGAGAGATCAAGTAGAAACCTTTGACATGCGCTGGCGCAGATGGATTATGTACCAACTTGCCCACTGCCGGAGTTTGTCCCTTGAAGAAACAGAGAACATATAGGAAGAAGGAGGCCGAGAGAGGGATTAGATTCTTGACAGCCAAGGTGAATCTTAAATGATTAAAATAAATGAAATACAGTAAATTGGAGTGATGCATATTGTATTATAACACAAAATGTAAACATCAAAGAAACTCTGGACTCATTATGAGCCGGAAATCACCGCTATGTATGCAATCTGTTCACAGGTATGTAAAATGTATAACATCTCTGCTTTGCCTATAAGACAATCAACTTGAATAATACAACTAATTAATGGAGAAAAAAAATTATCATTCCATATGATTTGTTAGTATTGAAATTGCTATGCAGTCATGACTATGTGTTAATTTTGAACCCAATCAAAATTTTGGGACATTTGTATGAATCATTGATCCCAATGCAGTAACGCAAATAAACAATATTTCAAACTGCACTACTACAATTTCCTGTGATTGTATATTATTGACATTAACATGCAATCAGCATTCTGTGCAAAACTCAACCCAAAAAGTAAATCCTGAAGATCTGCATGCAGTTATGATCCCAGAGCAGTAATGTTCATAGTTTGTCATTCTCAACCCACAAATATCTTTTTGTGCTTTTCTTATTATAGCCATTGTCATGTGATCATGATAGTATGTAAAAACTGTACGCAAAAAAATAAACAATTTGGTACATTTACATGAAATTTTGATCAAAATGCTATAATGTCCATGATTGTTATTTTTCATACTACTATAATTTCTTTGCATATGTTTACGTACGTGTTATGAAACCATCATTATTTCATGAAAAAAAAAAAGGTTCAGAGATTCGCATGACATTCAGTTTTTAGTTTAGTTTCTATTTCACATAAAACCCTTCAGGCATGTGCATATTTTCAAAGAGTTTAGGGTCAGGAACAACAGTAAGAAATATACAAATATACAGCAGCGTACACAGGTAACAATAATTGTGTACAGTGGGTGGGATATTCAAAGGGGTTGCACCATGCACAACACACTAATGCACCCTGTCGTGATATTCAAAAGAAGATGTTGCACCGTGCAGATTCCAATGTGTGGGGCGCACCAGTAATTATGCAGTGCAAGTATGTTGGGCGTGCCCATGCATATTTCGCACATCTCGATATTCAGTCTGGGATGTGCGGTGCATATGCTGGTGCAGCCCCTACTTGCACCACGCACTGGTGCTCAAAGTTGAGCCTAAAAGAAATAGGAGCAAGGGCTGGCCACCCACAGGTGATCTGCCATATTACAGGGCAAAACACAGCAGCTGCCAGCTGTGGGTGGCCACCCGAGCTCTGGAGCCAGGGTCTGTCGGCGTCATGCCCCCCCATGCCCGATTGTGGGCATTGTAATGGAATCAAAATCCCTGGTGGTCCAGTGGAGTGATTCCAGCCTGAGCGCGGGCATAAGTATAAATAACTACACGTCCCATATCCCTGGTGATCCAGTGGACCGCTTCCAGCCTGATCACGGGCATAAATATAACTAACTACATGTCCCATATCCCTGGTGGTCCAGTGGACCACTTCCAGACCGATCGCAGGCATAAGTATAAATAACTACACGTCCCATGTCCCTGGTGGTCCAGTGGACTGCTTCCAGACCGATCGCGGGCATAAGTATAAATAACTACATGTCCCATGTCCCTGGTGGTCCAGTGGACCACTTCCAGCCCGATTGCAGGCATAAGTATAAATAAACATTTTAGAATATCCCTGGTGGTCCAGCGGCACCCCCCTTCCCACCTGCCCACTGAGCCCTGCCACCACGCTCCCACCCCCGGTCAGCAGCAGGTGGCAGCTCCCCTTCCGCAAGCCACCCGGCCGCCTGCCGACTGACTGCTTACAGTACAGCTGTATGCACATTGGTCCACAGCGTTTGCTAATGGGTGTGCAGACCATACCGTGCTGCATTAGTCCCAACATGTGAATGGATCCATTCACATATCTGGACTGTGTAGTACAGTTCGGTCTGCATGCCCATTGGCCCACGCTGTGGACCAATGGGTGTACAGCCATACTGTATGCAGTCAGTCTGTGGTCGGCTTGCAGATGGGGAGCTGCTGCCCGCCACTGACCGGGGGGGGGGAGCGGGGTGGTGGGGCTCAGTGAGTGGGTGGGGAGGGGGTACTGCTGGACCACCAGGTATATTCTAAAATGTTTATTTATACTCATGCCCACAATCAGGCTGGCAGCAGTCCACTGGACCATCAGGGATATGGGATGTGTAGTTATTTATATTTATGCCTGCGATCGGGCTGGCAGCAGTCCACTGTACCATCATGGATATGGGACGTGTAGTTATTTATACTTATGCCTGCGATCGGGCTGGAAGCAGTCCACTGGACCACCAGGGATATGGGACATGTATATATGTATACTTATGCCCATGATTGGGCATTGGGGCACTTTGTTGCGCTCTGCAGGGGACGTCAATATCTGATGGCTGTAGCCTGGCAGGGTGCCAGGTGCAAGTCACCGGGGATCGGCGCACCTGCATGCAAATCGGGTCATAATAACATGCTAATGGCCCCAGTTGTGCCTTGCATGCATTATGGCCCCATTTGCATATCCACCGCCGAATATCACGGTTCCTGCACCTAGCATAACCGCACTTGCACATCCCCCTGCTGCTCCCTTACCACTTACACTGGTACAGTGCCACTGCGCCATGCACAATGTGGGAGTCCACGTTCCCATATTCAACGGTGCTGAGTCATGGTGCAGCACTATTGAATATCGCCCAGCACACTCCCTGGTGCATCCCAGTTGCGCTGTGCCAAGGCTTGCGCCCCTGCCTGGCGCACACTGAATATCCCACCCATAGCGTTGTATTAGATTTAGTGTTACATGACATTGTATGTAGAGAGCAGTATAACAGCAGATAAATTGTCAGATTACAACAGATGTTCAACAGTGGCGGTTTCATGTCCTGGGGGAGTGAGCATGGACAACAGCTGGTCTTTAAATAATTCTAGAGAGTGGCAGTCTCTCAAATTGTATGTCAGTTCATTCCGATGTTTTGTAAAATGATGAGAAGCAGTTTAGTCCCATTGCAATTCTCCTGCAAGGTTGCAATACAGAGTGTCATGCCATGCCCTGGTATCACATTTATTGTCCACATAGCAGAACATAGACCGTAGACCGGGGATAGCTGGCCAAGTAGAGCTCTATGGACTATGACCAAAGTGTAATAGAGCACCCTCGAGCTGTGTTGAGTATTAACTAGTTCATACAGGACACAGGTGTGGGTATCATTGTTGAGATCCAGTACAAAGCAGCAGGCCCTATTAAACAAGGCCCTAACAGTGCATTGTCATGTGTTAAATTATATACAACACCGTCCATAGTCTATAATGCTCATGATAAAGTACTGCACCAGGAGCTTCTTAATCTCAGGTAGGATGTTGTCCCTATGCCTAGAGAGGAATCCAAGTCTCATGTTTACTACCTTCACAAGGTAATCCACATGTGTCTGTGAAAGACAGGACACTGTGCAGAATAATGCGGAGGTACTTAAAAGTTTTCACTTGCTTTAGTGTAACACCAGAAGAGGAGGAAATGCTTAGGTCAGCAAGCACATTAGGCTTGTCACAATTACAAAACAGCATGCATTTTGTCTTCTTCACATTTGTTACAAGAAGATTTGAAGTTAACTATGCCTGTATGAAGGTAAAGTCATCCTGCAGCCTGCCCTTCAGACTATCCAAGCTCTTCCAACTTGAAACAAAGTATGACCAGAGCCTATAGACAGGGCCCCTGGTGTTCTGCGGCAGAATTTTCTGATTTCTGCGGCATGATTTATTCATTTCTCTGGTAGAATGCAGTCCTGTCATTGGCTAACTATGATGTGATGTCATCGATGACTTCATATGCTGAGCATAGAGGAGGGGCTTCAGAATAAACGAGATGGGAAAGAAAGCCTGACACTATGGAAAAACAGTATATTTATATGAAAATTCACCAAAAACAATGAATTCTGCGGCACGATGTATATTCTGCGGCATGATGCAAATTCTGCGGCAAATTCCACAACCGGAGAACCGCAGAATTCCAGGGGCCTTGCCTATAGGGCTGCAGCTGAGGAATTTGGGGTAAAAATATTGAAAATTACCAAAGTTACGAGCCTGCTTTCGCAAAATGTAACGTAGGCTCATATCTTTGTTGTTCTGTAATATTTTTACACCAAATTTTCAACATAGCCTTGTTATGACCCTGCCTCATGAAGAAGGGCAGAGAAAATGTTCAACTACTGGCCTAAAGGCGATTTTGCACAGGGACTGCAAAATCAACTTTTGGGATGCAAAAACACAGTTTGAGCAGGAGCTGAAAAATGGCAGCTGTCACATTTATGAGGTGCAGTAAAGAAAAGGCTATGTTGAAAATTTGGGGTAAAAATATTGACTATTACCAAACCTATGAGCCTACATTTGCAAAATTCAACATAGTATAGCATAACTTTTTTTTTGTAAAATATTTTGACACCAAATTTAGAATATAGCCTTCTTATGACCCCACCTCATGAACAAGAGCAGAGAACATTTTTAACTGCTGCCCAAAAGGTGATGTCACTCAGGAATCCCGAAATCACCTTTTGGGACAGATTTTCCCAATGTCAGTGCAATTGTTCATGAGGTGGGGTCCCAAAAAGGAATGTGGAAAAGTTGAGCCAAAAATATGCAAAAATGGCCAAGTTTTGCCACTAAGTTCAAAACACCGTTGAAATACATTGAACTACATACCTGTTTCTTCAGTTCGTGGTCCAGCTTTGAAGAGTGAAGACATGTCTACGGTCCAGAGGGGATTTCATAATTGGAACACTGATGGGTAAGTAAGGGCTTGGGGGCAGTAGGGTGGTGGTGGCTGATTGGGAAGGTCAGGTTGGGGAGACAGGAACAGCTGCAAAGACATTGATGGATGTTTTTCTTTTTACAGGGTTAAAAATAAAACAAAAAAAACCCTTAGGATTAGGATCTTGACACAGTGGGATTGGGCACCCCCATGTCACTCTTATGTTTCTAGGGGTGTGTGGGGTGGTGGGTGATGCCCGTCCGGATCATGACACTGGGGAATTGGGCACCCCCAATGTGACTCTTATGTTTTTGGGGAGAGGTGAGAGGGAGGGAGGGTGGGGTGGGGGAATAGTAAAAAACACCAAGGTGTCCTGATCATGATGCTGGGGACTGGGCACACCCAGTGTCACTCTTATGTTTCTGGGGTGCTGCAAGGGAGGGTCGAGTCAGGGGGGATATCTATCATTTAAAAAAAATTGGTGGTCACAGCGGAACACGGCACACTCTGCCATGTCCAAGATGGACACTGCACTCTACTGTGCATGCACTAGTAGTCACGCATGCACAATACAGTTTGGCGGCCATGTAGAACATAGTGGAGTGTGCCGTGTTCTACTGTGACTGCTGACCAAGTAAAAATAGTGCAGTGTGACTGCTAGTGGAGTTCTTCATGGACACAGAGGCAACTGTGGTACAACTCCAACATGCTGTTCAGTCGGAAGGAATGACCTGAGTCCTTTTTAGTAGGAAGAGGTCTGCAGGGCTCTGCCCACTGCAGTCCTGAAAATGACAGTGTAGCCAATGTATATAATTATTTTGGTTGATCTACAGGCCATAGGTAGGTTGTCTATAAATAGACTGAACAGTAGAGGCGCAAGAATGGACCCTTGAGGGACTCCTACATTGACCAGGCTGTCACGTGATTCCAGCATTTTACAGCTAGAGATCTACAGGATAAGTAGTTCTTAAACCAGCAGACTATGTCTTCAGAGGGCATGGCTGACAAGGTCAAATGCCTTAGCGAAATCTATAAATATATATCCAGCCAGTTCCCCACTGTCCAGTGCACAATGCATAGCATCTGTAAGCTCCAAGGGTGCAGTCGTGGTGCTGACGTTCTTCCTGAACCCATGCTGCTCTTTGGCCTGTAGTTCATGCTCTTTCAGGTAATCTATTAGCTGGTCAAGCATTTTGGATAAGTTGGGGAGGATAGAGATTGGCCAGTAACTGGAGGGCAAATTAGCATTCCTGCCCTTGAATACAGGGGCCACATAGTCCTTTTTCTAGATGTCAGGCACTCACCCAGTGGACAGTGACAGAATTAAACTTTGCTGCAGAGGATAAGTGACTTCCCTAACCCCATACTTGAGTAACGTCAGGTCAATGCCATCGGGGCCAAGCCTAAATTAAATTTTTCATCTTGGCTAGGTAGCCATATACATTAGCCCAGATTAGCCATTTCAAGAAGAACCTAGGTCTGTTGTGCCCACGGGGTTCTCCAGCTGGGGAAGGGTGGGTGTTTGGTAGTGGTATATATGTCGACATATCACAAACTTGCATTGTTAAAGAAATCAGCAATATACAGTACTTGTCTTCATTAATAGTGTCACCACCATGATCCATGGAGTGTGGCAAGGACTTTTTTAGTTCCCCGAGACATGATTGATGCCACCTCAGAGCTTTTTGGGCTAGTTAAGCACAGTCTTTTGCTGGGTTTTATAATTATATATAAGATAGGTTTTATATTATACTGGCACGGTCGTGCCAGTATAGTTAGGGTGAAAGTGCACTTCTATGTTAAAGTTCAAACTTTGAGGGTTAATAATTTTGGAACCATTAAAACGATTTCCATGCCATTTGGCATGTGTAACCTCTAGGTGTAGGTCTCTTGACCTGCCAAATTGGGTGGGAATCTGTCAAGTGGTTTCTGAGATATAAAGTGTTAAAAAAACAGAAGCATTGGGATTTTTTGACATTTCTTTGTCATCCTGGATCTCAGAAATTACTTTGTGTTGTGGGCTGAAGATTTTAGGGTAGAAAGCCCTTGTGTCACAGATGTGCATTTTGAAGGTTTGGTGAAAAAAATATTAATCAGTTTAAAAGTTATTAAGATTTTTAATTTGCCATTATTTCCTATGGGAAAAGTTGTGTTTAGCATGAAAAAGGACCATTTGTGAAAATGAGTCTCTTGCGAAAATGAAAGCAAGTTGTTTAAGTTTTGAACATTAACGACTCTGGAATGGTTCAATGGGTCTGCATGAAATTTGACATGCATACTCTCCAGGGGTAGGTCTCTGTGTGTGGCTGGGATTTGCATTTTTTGGGATATGGACTGTCAAAGGAACAACACTAATGGGCATTTTCGAAAATAAATCATCTGCCCCATCCACTCACACTTTCACTGCTGACGGCGGTACCCAATCCCTCTGTTGGCATAATGTATGCCTCCCCAGAATCATCTGGCATACTGGGAGCCCCAACCAGTGTGCCCATATTTATAAAAGCCTGCAGAAAAAAATGTATTTTCTTCTATGCAGAATCCTGCATTGAAATTTGCAAACATTTCGATGCAGGATCCTGCATTGAACTAGTCTGCCTTATCCACTGACACTTTAACTGCCAAAAGGGGTGCCCAATCCCCCTGTCGGCATCATGTATGCCCCCCCAGACTCATCTTGCACACTGGAAACCCACCCCAGTGTGTCCATATGTATGTTTTAAATAAATTATCCTGTTAATACAGAAAACCATCTCCTGTAGTCTTTATGTTAAAAACCTGAAAAAAGAAATGGTCCATCGTCGCTCACCCACTCCTCCCCATCCCCACCCTCCATCTCCACACCCACCTCCCCACACCCTCCTCCATACTTACCTCTGGAGGTCGGGATAGGTGACCTCTCTGACTGGGACACGCCTGCACCCTTCAAAGCCGAACTGCATCTGAGGAATCAAGGTAAGCCACATAATGGGAGTCAATGGGGGGTTGTTCAACTTATGTTGATATCTTGGTCAGGAATTTTTGCACCAGATTTTTAACATGGGGTACTTGGAACCCCACCTCATGAACACTGGCACTGCCATTTCGTTTCTCAGTCCAGAAAAGTGATTTCATGGTTGCTGCATGGAATTACCTTACAGGACTGATTCAATAAATGACAGTGTCACTGTTCATGAGGTGGGGTCCCAAAAGCCCATGTTGAAAATCTGGTGGAAAAAACTAAAATGACTGGCAGTATAAGCATGCATTGCGCTGTTTCTATGCACGCCAGAATTTTTAAGCATTTTTTATATTTTCACTTCAGATTTTCAGCACTGCCATTTTTTCCAACCTCCTTATGAACAGTATAGCTGTCATTTTGTACATCCTGCCCAGAACATGTTTTTGCACCTGTGGCGCAGAATGGCGCAGTCGCTGTGTGAAATCAACTTTTGGAATGGATTAACAAAATCACAGTTGCACTGTTCATGACAGGAGGTCCTATAATGCCAATGTTGAAAATTTGGTGAAAAATTCCAAACAATAACCCCACGTTACAAGCGTGCATTGCACAGTTTCTACACATGCTCGTAACGTTGCCAATTTTTCCTGTTTGCAGTCCAGATTTTTGACATTGTCATTTTTCCACACCATCTCATGAATAGTACAGCCGTCATTTTTCAAATCTTACTGAAAATGTTTTTTCACAACTGTGGCACAAAAATGGTGTTACAGCTGCGCAGAATTACATTTTCACAGAGGGTTGAAAGTTTGTTGTACTGGGTACATGTGGTGAGGTGCTAAAAACGTTATGTTGAACATATGGGGTGAAAATTATTTGAGATGACACAATTATGACTATTTGTTGCAATTTCAGTATGCCTGCTCACAACTTGATATGTGGAAGTTCAGGGACCCGAGACCCCTGTGTTTCCATAGCTAGATACATAAGTGTATCTGTAGATGGATGGGAGCGTAGGGTCCAAAGGACCCTGCGCTCCCACTGTGACACATGGACACTGTTGTATTATCTGCATGGAGAGATGGGAGAGCAGGGTCCTATATGGACACTGTTGTATTATCTGAATGGAGGAATGGGAAGGACCCTGCGCTCTGACTGTGACATATGGACAGTATTGTACTATCTTGATGGAGGGATAGGAGCGCAGAGCCCAAAGTGACATATAGATACTGTTGTACTATGTTGTACTATCTCGATGGAGGGACTACCACCGTGACATATGGACAGTGTTGTACTATGTTGATGGAGGGTTTGGACCCTGTGCTGTCACCATGACATATGGATACTGTTGTACTATCTCGATGGAGGGACTTCCACCATGACATATGGATACTGTTGTACTATCTGGACGGAGGACCCTGCGCTCCCACCTTGACATTTGGACACTGTTGTACTATCTGGATGGAGGGATGGAAGCACAGGGTCCAA
Organism: Neoceratodus forsteri; assembly: GCA_016271365.2. Taxonomy (NCBI): domain Eukaryota; kingdom Metazoa; phylum Chordata; order Ceratodontiformes; family Ceratodontidae; genus Neoceratodus; species Neoceratodus forsteri. Next base: position 498,620,125 of record JADMNL010000022.1, read on the forward strand.
AGGACCCTGCGCTCCCACAGTAAAATGAGGATACAATTATACTATCTGAAAAAGAAGGGACATTCTTTGCAAAAAACTTCATTAATGCATCAGTTAGGTGAGACACCCCAGTGACAAAAAGCAGGAAGCGTGGAGATATGGTGAAATATTGGATTGTCAGGCTTAACTCTCACCCCATTTTCCTATACTGTAGCATGTAAGCTTGTTTACATGTGGAATGGGGTGAAAGCAGGCCTGACAACCCATCGAGACGATGGCACACCTGATCACTTGTTGGTGTGTGGAGGAATGGGGGGTGGTGGGGGAACCCTGGGGGGGTATTAGAGTTGGAAACCCTAATGCCACATTTCCCTGCTTTTGTCACTGTGGTATTCACCCTAACTGATGCATTCATGAAGTTTTTTTCAAAGAATATACATATACTGTATACACACACACACACACACACATATACGTGTCTTTGGATCCTAATGTGCTAATGTTAATCACGGATATATGCTATTATAATAATTGGTATATATAAACATAACAATATAAAAAGTAGCCAGCAGAAGGAGACCACCTGGTCTACCTTGTCTGCTCGATTTGTGTTGGGGAGACTAGGTGGGCCAAGTGGTCCTTATCTGCCTTCAAATTCTATGTTTCTATGTATTTTACCCCTACACCAATGTCTGTGCCCCCTCTCCTCCCTCCCTTTTCCTTGGTCCCACATCTTCCCTCTGTGTTTGTCCCAGGCTCTTCTGAATGATCTCACTGACTTGGTTGCTATGACCTCTTCCAGCAGCTCATTCCTTGGTGACACCACCCTTTCTGTGAAGATGTGCTTCCTCACATCCCTCCTGTATCTTCTTCCCACCAGCTTTAATCTGTGTCCCCTGGTGGTGGTATTTTCTCTCATGTTAAACAGACCCTCACATACTATTTTGTTCACTCGCTTTAGGTACTTGAAGGTCTCTATTGTATCCCCCATCTGCCTCCTCTCTTCCAATGAATACATCCTCAAGGATCCCAACCTCACTTCGTATGACCTGTCTTGCTGTCCCCTAATCATTTTAGTCACCCTCCTCTGCACTCCCTCCAGCAATTTAATGTATTTTTCTAGATATGGATGCCAGTACCTCACTCCATATTCCAAGTGATGCCTTACCAGTGACCTATGCAACAGAAGAACAACCTCGCTGTGCCTGCTACTGAATCCCCTTGCGATGCACCCCAGCTTCCTGTTGGCCTTTGCCACCTCCTTTTGCATTGTGTGGACTGCTTCAGGTCACTAGTAATTGCTACTCCCAGATCTTTTTCTTCCTCTGACTTGGCTACTTGAACTTTTCCTATGTAGTACTCTGCTCTCGGGTTTCTTGCCCCTATGTGCACCACCTTGCATTTTTTGGCATTGAACCCCAACGGCCAAATCCCTGACCATTTCTCCAGTCAGGCTATGTCCTCCCTTAGTTCTTGTATCACTTCCTGGGTGTCCATCCTCCCATAGAGCTTGGTGTCATCAGTGAATAGGCACATCTTGCCCTGAATGCCCTCCCTAATGTCATTTATAAATATATTAATACCGGGCCCAAGACCGACACTGTGGAACCCCACTAGTGACCTCCTTTGTACTGGAGGCTACCCCCCCTACCACCACCCTTTGTATCCTGCCCCACAACCAGCGTTCCACCCATCTTACCAATCTTTCCCCTACCCCTAGTTCCCTCAGTTTTGTTATCAGTCTTCGGTGTAGCACTGAATCGAAGGCTTTACTTAAGTCCAGGTAAATGACGTCTATTGCCTGACCCTTGTCCACTGCCTTCATGACACAGTCAAAAAACTCAACTAAATTTGTTTGATTCTGCCAGCTACAAACCTGTGTTGCTTACTATCTTGCAGATCATTCTCCTCCATGTATCTCACTAGTCCCTCCTTCAGCATGGTCTCCATAACTTTGCACACTACAGAGGTCAGGCTGACCAGCTTGTAGATGCCTGGGTCCTCACTGGGACCACTTTTGTGGAGTGGCAATTCATTAGCTGTTCTCCATTCCTCTGGCACCATTCCTGAGTTCAGGGACTTATTAAGTAGAATTGTCATTGGGCCTGCCAGTTCTTAGGCCAATTCCCTGAGTACCCTAGGGTGTACCCTGTCTGGCCCTGGGGATTTATCCACTTTCAGTGCCCTAAGTCTCTCCCTCACCCTTTCTATCCCAATGACCCCTGTTGGGTCTGCCCCTGTTCCTTCCTTTCTTAGCCTGCCTGTAGCATTGGTCCATCTTTTTCTTTCGTAAAGACAGAACAGAAGTATTAATTTAATACTTCTGCTTTTGTCCTGTCTACCATTACTCATTCATCCCCCTGCTTGAGTCTGACAATGCTGTCCTTCTTGTCCCTTTTTTCTTTTATATAGTTAAAGAAGGCCCTTTCTCCCCACTGTATCCTTCTGCTATCTGGAGTTCTTTCTGTGTCTTAGCCTTCTTTATCTCCTTTTCTGCTAGTTTGGTCAGCCTTCGAAATTCCTCATCATCTTCCTTTGCAGTTCTTCTGCTTTTCCTATTGGCTGCCCTCTTTTTCTTTATTGTTTTAGCTACCTCCCCACTGAACTAGCTAGTCTGTTTTGCCCCCTTTTTCTTCCCTCTCATTTTTATGCAACTGTCTGTAGTTTTTTGAATGGTTCCCTTGACGGTTCTCCATACTGTTTCCACCCCCATTCCCTCTTCTAAGTTCCCTAGTTGTTCCCTGATCAGTCCCCTCATTTTGTTAAAGTTAGCTGTCCTGAAGTCCAGTGCCTTAGTCCGTGTTTGGATATCATCTTTTCCTAAATCTGTCTTGAACCATACTGAGCTGTGGTCACTTCCACCCAGGAGTTCTCTGATGTCAATTTCCTGGATAAATATACTATTATCATTCCCTGTAACTTGTTACAACTGCAATTGCTAAAGAATTATAACTGTGTGTAAATTTTATACCCTCAAAAATCTTTGTGACATTTGCATGAAATTTTGATCCCAGTTCAGAAATGTAAAAAAGCAATATTTCAATGTGCACTACTTTTTTCAGTTATTTCCTATGAATTACATTACCATACAATCCTTATTACATGTAAAAGACACGAAAGAGAGAAAATTACCATTTTTATGCAGTTATGATCCTATTTCTTAGTACTAAAAATAGTATACAGTCATAACATTCACATTTAAATACAAAATGTGAAACATTTACAGAATTACTGCATATATACAGTACAGTACAGTAACGCTATCATGTTAAAGAATTAAAAAAGGAACTGGCAGTAGAACTTGCTGAAGCTCTGGTGGGGCTATTCAACAGCTAATTACAGATGGGGTAGTTCTGAAAGGCTGGAGAGAAGTGGATGTATTTCCACTCTATTGGGGGGGAAACTAGTGAGGAACTACAAACCCGGCAGCATACCTCTCAAGTGTCCCTCATTATGAGGGACAGCCCTCATTTTATCCCTTAAAATTGCTCTGTCCCTCATCCGTCCCTCGTGGAAAAGGTGCTACCCACAAAAAGAATGTGATGTAAATTCAGACTTTAAAGAAGAAATTCATAATATTCTAAAATACTAAATCAAAAATAAACTTTGCACAAGTAAACACTATGATTTGCACAGTTTTCTGAGCTTCTATCTCCATGTTTGAGGATGTGTCCCTCATTCTGGGGGTCTGTGTCCCTCATCATCCCTCATTTTGAGTGTCCAGAAATATCCATGTCCCTCATTTCAGTGACAAAAGGTTGAGAGGTATGCTTGGCAATCATACCTCTACTGTGGGTAAACAGATGGAGTCACTGGTCAAAGGGGACCTTGTAGACTACTTGGAGAGCACTGGATTCCAGGATATTATACTGCATGGGTTCATGGCAGGAAGGTCTTTTCAGACCAGCCTGAAAGTTTTATTTGACTGGGTGATGAGGGTATTGGATAGGGGACATGCCGTGGATGTACTGTATTTCGATTTCAGCACGGCTTTTGACTCAGTGCCTCACAGAAGATTGCTGAAGAAGAAGAAGGATCTGGATGTGGAAAGGGACATAGTAAGATGGGTATGAAATTGATTGAAGGAGAGGCAGCAGGGAGTTGTGATTAATGGTGTCAAATCAAAAAAAGAGGGAGGTCATGAGTGGGGTGCCACTTCAATATTTTAATCGACAACATTGGAGAAGGAATCTGAGGCAATCTGTGTCTCTTCACAGATGACACAATGCTCTGAGGGCGAGTAGCTAGTAACAAGGAATTAGGGAGCTGCAGAATGACCTGCAAAGAGTAGAGAGGTGGTCTAAGGTTTGGCAGTTGGAATTCAGCACCAGAAGTACATGGTAATACACCTAGGGAACAAGAACCCTTCCCCAGGATAGAGTACTGGATGGGAGGAGTAAAGACGAGCACTACAGCTAAGGAAAGAGACCTAGGAATCACCATTAGTGACTGCCTTAAACAAGGCAGTTCAACAAGTCCTATAGTATGGCAAGTTGGATGCTGGGATGTATTGGAAGGGGTACTGACAGTAGAAGAAAAGAGGTATTACTACCTCTTTTTAGATCATTGGTGAGGCCCACCTTGAATTCTGTACCCAGTTCTGGAGTCCACACCTCAGGAAAGATATGGACAGGCTAGAGGCATAGAAACATGGAAACACAGAATCTGATGGCAGATAAGGACCGCTTGGCCCACCTAGTCTGCACATTTTCCCTACCTACTGTTACACCGCAGATCCTGCTTGATCTCCGGCTTTACACCCTGTTTATTAACCACTACAGTTCCCTTAGGCTCCGCTAGTGCAACAAAGGGTGACCAGGATGATTTAGAGCTAGCAGGCTAGATCTTATGGGAATCGACTTAAGGCACTGAACATGTTCTCTCTGGAGACCTAATGAGGGAGAAGTGATATGATAGAGACTTTCAGGTCCTAAAAACAGAATAAACAAGAACCGTGCAGAACTATTTAGCATGAATACCATTTCAAGGACATGGGGACATGAGTGGAAACTGATGGGAGGGAAGTTCAGGAGGGATATAAGAAAGTTTTATTTTACAGAAAGCATGGTGGCACCATGGCACAGTCTGCCAGCCGAGGTGGTGGGAACTAAATCTATAAATGGTTCCAAGCACAGCTGAGACAGAGTGAAAGGTATAGTGGCTACTCACGGCAGTAGTGGTAGGAAGGGGAACAGCGGTGGATAATGAGGGCTAGTACCTTGTATGCACAGTAGTTCCAAGGATTTGATACAGAACTATGGACAGACTGGATGGACCACTGGTCTTTTTCTGCCGTCGTTGTCTATGTTTCTATGTTAACAAAAACTAAACTAAATAAATAACTATCCAAGAGCAAAGCACCTCACCTGAAGTGTTCCATACCCAGCAGGCCCCAGTGAGGGAGTCCAGGTCTTGCATGTGAACCGTGGTCTCCCAAGTGGCAATGTGTCACACTGCCACCATGTCACTGAGTTAGCCACCCTACCCTTATTTGGTGAACCCTGGCTTAAGGCAGCCATATCTGATAGTCACCATGTAGTTTTTTCAGCAATAATTTGTGGCACAACCATCACTATACCAATTTTGTTTTCATTTTCATGAACTGAGATATGTGGTTTTGAACTTTTTAAAAGTTCTTGCTTTCATGCTATGCTCACCATCATGAAAAGTTTAAATATCTCGTTGTGGTGCTCTTCTGTTTATCACCACAGTCATGTGGTAGCACCACCCTAATACAGTCATAGCATGAATCTATTGTGTACATTCAAATGCTAGTCGCAACAGAAGAGTTTTTAAAAGTGCGAGTGGTGGCCATCTTTAAAGACTTGTGACATTAATTACAAAATTAATTATAAAAATCATTTTAAAAAGATCTGAGAAAATTTAAAAATACACTGATAAATCTAAGGATGTCAGAAATGTCATACCTTCTTTCTAAAAACTACATAATTACATTTTTTTTTGCTGACTAACAAATACTGCTGCTTTAAAGTGGTATACCGGAAAATGAGGCGCTCCTACTGGACCAGCAGTATTGACTTACAAATGCAGTAGCAGCAACGCACCTTCACCAGCAGTGGGCTGATGAACCAAGCCATAGTCGGCCAGTCAAAGCAAAACTTTTGCTGACAGAACGATCAGCTTCAGTGCAGTACAATTCACCATGCCCACAAGATGGAGCTCTTTCAGCAAATTTAATTTACTGTGGATTTCTTTTTTCATTTTGTCCTTCTGAGATTTGATCCAGAGGAGGGTCTAAGTAAAACTGAAGTGAGCTAAGGGAATGTGAGTGTACTCTGCTGAACTCAGATAAGAGAGGAGCTCTCTTTGTGTCCCACCATGGATATGGTAGTCCTCTTGATTCACTTTGCACTGCTGATCCTCGTGCTCACATTTCAACCAAGTTCTGGAGGGATGGACTCCTGCTACAATGAGTTTGGGAAAGCCCAGCGATGCTTGCCTACCTTTGAAAATGCAGCCTTCAATCGGTCAGTGGAGGTGACCAATGTCTGCGGCATCCCACCAGAGGTTTACTGCCCCCAGACTGGGGCGATGCGGGTGACTGAGCTGTGCCGTCACTGTGATGCTGGAGACCCTGCCCTTCACCACAATGCCACCTATTTGACAGATTTTCACAGTGACGAGGATCCCACCCGGTGGCAAAGCCAGTCCATGGCATTTGGGGTTCAATATCCCAACTCTGTCAACATAACATTACACCTGGGTAAGTGAAATTCACTGCTATATCCTACATGACGGACTATGCAAAATGTATTTTTCTCAAGTGTTACTGATCCTTTTGGTTACCTACATCTCAGTGTAGACATTAGTTTGGGAACTGAACTTGTATGAGTTTTCAATGCCAGCTCCAGATGGGGGCCAGATGGGTCCTGTGCTCTGGTACAAATTATTTTGCTTATTTGTCAGTTGATTGGTTGTTTGGAATTAAATTTAAATCAGCAGTTCCGTTGCCCTGGGCACAAATGACACGGCAGCACATAAATGAGAAAAATACGTTGTGTGTTCCCCCTGTTCCCCCAGTGATCTTATTGCAGTGCATTTTATTGAAGTACCAGTGTGTCCAGTCTTAGAACTACTGTTTTCCCAGCTATCAACATCTGGGCCCTGGCTCTGCCCTGAGTAACCCTTATATGTATGTCTGAAACCATTGCTGCCTGTCTGCATGAAAAGCAGTTGTTGCTTTTGTTACAGATTATTTAGCCAGAATCAGCCCCAAGGCGGTGTAAATAAGGTAGTGTTGTCTAGTGGTTAGAATACTGGAGTATGGAATGGGAGATCCAAGGTTCAAATTTCACTACTACTGTGGATTCACTGTGTGACTTTAAAGTTACTTGATATTTTTCTGCCCCCAGATGTTGAATAGAAGCAGGATACCACTGAGAAACAGATTTTGTATCTCATCTGTCTTGGGCAAGCAAATAGTAAAAAGAGAATGACAAAATCACTGGAAATGCAACATCTCATTTTCACTGGGATCCTGCTTTTAGGATGACTGTGCCCCTGGTGAAGCATTGGGTCAGTGACTTCGCTGGGATTTGGACTGAGATCTCATGGTTCATAGCACTGTTCTCCAATCAATGGCCTATACTACCTCAAAGACTGTGTTGGTAGCCAGAAACTAACAATGGAATTTGAAAGGAGAGAGACTTTGCTTGTTTCTCCCTTCACTTTTGCTCTGATTTTGCTCCCTGACACAAGGGTTAGCAGAAGGAACTGAACTGATTTACATCGTAGTATGTCACCAGTACATCAACCACAAGCCTGTTGGGTCTCCGTGCCTTGACGATTGTGTGCCAGTCAGACTACCAACATACTGATGATGCCAAAGGGGTTTAGATGGCATGACATCCTGAGTCAGAAGCAGCGCTAAACAGCATCACTTCAGATTAGTACCCACCCAGTTCTGGGTGCTAAATGCAAGAAGCAAATTAAAGACCAGAATCAGCACAGCATTTTGTTAAAAACTAGGTGTCAGTTAAGGGGAATTCCTTCTAGACTTTTTAAAAACATTAACTCGGGAAGAAATGTTTCATCATTTATTTTATTTTTAAAATTTGCATCAACAGATGTTCATGTGTCTTGGTTCCAACACATGGATATGCACTCTTAAATAAAACTCTTTGCTATTGCAGAAGGAACTGGAAGGGGACAGGATCAGTTGTGTTCCAGGACAGTAGCTGCTGCTTGTTGTTTTTTTTTTTGGAATTCAAGTTTATTGATTTTAACATAACCTACATAGACAGGTCATTACACATTAATGTCGAGTATCCATACATGGTATAACTAAAATAACTAAATAAAAAGGGACACAACACCCCAACAACCCCAAACCCCCTTCCTCAACCCCCCATCTTCTTCTTCCTGCTTGTTGTTTTACAGGGTTCTTGTGGATTTTACTTGGTAGAAGGTTATTTCTTTGCTTTCTTACTTCTAAGGGCTAGTAGGGTATTGTTTTTGGGGCTGCTGGTAGTTTGAAAACTGGTTTGGTGGCTGTAAGTGGCTCATTTGTTGGATGTTTCACTGTGTAACAGGCTGCACTGGTGGAGGCCTATTTCTTCTGATTTAAAACCTATTTGGTGGGATTTGCTTGGGCCTGGGTATTTGGCTGCTGGGCTTGGAGGGGAGACACAGGGCTGATACACTCTCTCTCTCGAGTCGGGTGTCTGCCCAAGACCCACCCTCCTCCACCCCTCCCTCCCAAGAGTTCTGCTAATTTATAGGGGAACACCTGCCCTGCAACTGGAGGAAAAGACTGCAGGTGCAGCTCATGTAGTTCTAGCCGCTGGGGGTTTGATTTAAAGGCCGGGAGACAGGAGCTTAGAGAGTTGTTCATTTCCCTTATAAGTTTACTGTGTTGTACTGCACCTAGTAACAGGGTTACCGGTGTACTGTGGGACTGTATCTAAGATTAGTGGGTGACCTGATTAGGCAGTAGGGGTGTATCTGGACTGGGGAACTGGTGGCTCACCCAAGGAAACCTACTTGGAAGGGGATGGAACCATATGGCATTAGGGTCGTGCATCTTTGGGAGGGTGGTGGGGCACAGGATGTGGAGCAGCCATGATACTGGACTGGGCTTGGAAGTTTGGTGGTTGCCCAGTGTGCTACCAGCTGGCACAGCTTAGGGAGGAGGTTGTGGGGATTAGGAGACAGCTGGGGAAGGGGGAGGTATGGTTGGGGAAGGGGCAGGGGATCTCCCACAGGGTTGCACCAAGCACTGGGGGCAGCGGCATAGGGAAAGGAGTGCAGGAGAATACTCAGGGGTCACATAGGGACCCTGGCAGAGGGGGTCCAAAAGGACACTACCAAGGAAGCAGGCAGGTAACTGGGGACCCTCACAAAGGAGGGACAGAGGGACAACATTCTCAGGGAAGTAGGCAGATGGCCAGGGCTGGACAGAAGGAAGCAAGGCGGGGAGGTGGATCAGATCTTACACTCAGTAACCACTTCAATTCTCTTCTTCTGCTCGAGGATGAGGGGGGTGATGTAGCCATGACAGGGGTGGTTAGAGATGGAAAGGGAGTAGGGGGCAGGAGGCAGGGGCCAGATAGCGGGAAGAACAGGGGGGAACCTGGAATGCAGGAAAATGGGGGAGCAGTGAATCAGAGCAGGAGGGGCAGGGGGAAGAGGGAGGAAAGCGCAAGGAGAAGGACCAGTTGGGAGGAAAGATAAAGGAGAAGGACCAGAAGTACAAGGAGGATTTAGTAAAGGGAGCTGAGGGTTTAGGCTAGGGGAGCACAACAAGCAAGGAGAGACTAAATGGAGATGGCAAGGAAGGGAGGAAGGGAGGACGAGCCAGGCTAGTTTAGCAGATGGGGGAGAAGGACCAGTTACGAGCAGTGAGGGGGGAGTTAGCAAGGTACAGGAGAATACTCAGGAGGAGGAGGAGAGGCATAGGATTGGAGGGGAAGGGGTGGTCAGGGTAAATAAGGAGGGGGTGGCATGTGGCACCCAGATAGAGGGAGGAACAAGGAGCCGGCTGGGTGGAGGGGCCGGTAGAAAGGATGAGGTACATGGAAGGGGGGGAAAAGAGGAAAAGGAGCGGTCAGAGTGCTCCTGTTGGGGGATACTATGATCAGGGGTATCAAATGGGATAGGGAGGGAGAAGCCTGGCCAGTTAGAACAAAATGCTTCCCTGGACTAACGGTGCACAGGGCTAAGCACAAGGTATATCAGCTAGCAAAGGATTGTGGGGGTTCCCCGGACATACTGGTCCACCTGGGTACAAATGACATTGAGGGAAATAGCGAGCTAGAGATACAGGCAAGATTCAGGGAGCTTGCCAGGGTCTGTCATGACATAGGATGCACAGTTTCCTTCTCAGAAATCCTGCCAGTGCCAAGGGCTAGTGGGGAGCACAAAAGGAAGATTAGGGAGATAAACCAGTGGCTCAGGGGTGGTGTGAGGCCAGAGGGTATGGATTGATTGGGATTGGGAGGAGACCTGGGAGGATAAGGGCTGTATGCTGAGATAGACTCCATCTCAATTTGGAGGAGGGAATCCTAGTTGAAAATAGAGGGTTCATTGGTGAAAAGTGGGGTTTAAACTTGTGAAGGGGAGGATGGGAGAAAAGGCTGTCAGGGGTGCCGATAAAGGAGGACTCTGTCTCCACCCCTGGGAGATGGAGGATTGCGGGAAAAGGCCGACTGGTAAAGTGCAGACCAGGGGAAAACAGAATCCCCATGGGAACACGAGCAGGGGAAATGGAAGTATAGGGAAAGGGTGGAAGGTAGTCCTGCTAAATGCCAGGAGCTTGGGAAATAAGCTCCAGGCGATGCTAACTGAGGGAGCAGTAGATGTGGCAGCGGTCACTGAGACCTGGGCCACTGCAGGACACGACTGGGACCTGAACCTGGAGGGTTACACTATGTTCAGGAAGGACAGGGGAGGGGAAGGGAGGAGGGTAGCAATGATGGTCAAAAACTGCGTTTGGCATAGGGGAGTAGGAGGGAGGCGGAGGGAACAGTGGGAGGCGTTTGGGTCACCTTGATAACAAGGGGGCAAGAGAGTAAAAATAGGAGTGGTGTATAGACCCCTGCCCTGGCGGAGGAGCAGGAGGAGGTCTGGTGGCAGATGTTGGGAGACACTGCAGACTGGGCAGAGGAACGGGTGGTGGTGTTGGGGGACTTAAACATGCCAGGAACAGACTGGGAGACTATGACATCTTCTGTGACCAGGGAACAGAGGTTGTTGGATGTCTTTCAAGGCGCTTCTAACTCAGCAGGTAGGGGAACCGACCAGGGAGGCCGGGTACTGGATGTGGTCCTGGCAGACAGTGACCAGATTAGGGAGCCTGAGGTAAGGACCCGTTGGCGGGAGTGACCATGCCACGGTCTGGTTCTGCCTGGACCTAGGAGGGCTAGAAAGCTGCACAAAGACGGAGGTAACTGACTTCAGGGGAACGGATTTTAAGGAAATGGGAAGGATCCTTAAGGAGCATTTGGATGGGATTGGGACAGACATGGACACTGATAGTAGGTGGGAAATCATCAGGAGAGGGGTGCAAGATGCTACCAGCACCTGTGCAAGAGTAAGACGAAAATGCGGTAGGGGCCGAAAACCCTGCTGGTGGACCAGGGAGGTCCAGGAGGTGGTGCAGGGAAAGAAGGCAGCCTATAGGCAATTCAAGTGCTCAAGGAGTGAAAGGGATCGAGGGGAGTATGAGCTGATGGCTAGAAGGGCCACTAGGGTGGTGAGGGCGGCTAAGGCAAGGAAGGAGCAGAACCTGGCCAGGGAAATTAGGAGAGGGAACAAGGGGTTCTTTAGATACATTGGGGAAAAACGAAGGGTGAAGGGGCAGATTAGCAGGATTAAATCAGGGGAGAGATGGGCACAAGACCCAGGGGAGCAGGCTGAGGTACTAAATGAGTACTTCACCTCAGTTTTCACCAAGGAAAATGGGGGTGCTGCATCATACATGGGAGGAGACAGAGATACTGAGGAGGGGGGGACCCTTACCGATCGGCGGGTCTGGGGAGAGGGGGAGGCATCACTGGCAGGAGGGGGAAGGGCTAAGCAGGGAGAAGAGGTACTGGAAGTGGAAATCACAGCAGAGAGAGTGAGGGAAGCCCTCAGCTCCCTTAAGATGGAGAAAGCACCGGGGCCGGATAAATTACATCCCAGAGTGCTGAAGGAACTTGCGGATGTCCTGGCGAAACCCCTGGCGGAGCTTTTCACCATCTCTCTGAGGACAGGGTGGGTGCCCCAGGACTGGAAGGTGGCGCATATAGTGCCTATCCACAAGGGGGATCAAGGGAGGTGGCAGAGAACTACAGGCCTGTCAGCCTGACATCGGTGGTGGGCAAGGTGATGGAGGGCATTGTCAAGGAGAGGCTGGGGGGACCTGGAAAAGTCAGGGTGCCTGGACGATAGACAGCATGGATTCATCTCAGGGAAATCGTGTCAGACAAACCTTGTGGAGTTCTATGACTGGGTGATGAGTGCCTTGGACCTTGGTAGACCAGTGGATGTCCTCTTTCTAGACTTCAGCAAGGCATTTGACTCTGTTCCTCACATGGGCCTGTTGGATAAGCTGGGAGAAATGGGGGTGGGGAACCAGATGATCAGATGGATAGGCAATTGGCTCCAGGACCGGACAGTTGGCGGGAAAGTCTCATCCCCAAAGAGGGTCATTAATGGGGTCCCACAGGGATCAGTCCTTGGGCTCCTCCTGTTCAACGCCTACGTCTTTGACATAAGGACAGGAATCAGGAGTGAGATGAGTCTCTTTGCGGATGACTCAAAACTGGGGGCAGTGGTGGATGGGGAGGAGGGGGGGCCCCTGCAGGGGACCTGGAGGCTCTGGAAAGATGGTCTAGAAAGTGGAAGCTGAGGTTCAATGCAGGAAATGCAAGGTACTCCACCTGAGGTCAGAAACCCAGGCCAAGTGTACACCCTGGGGAATGCTACAAGTCTCGATGGCTGAGAGGGACCTGGGGGTGGTGGTGGATGTCAAAATGAACAACTCGGAGACTTGTAGGAGGGCAGCAGCCAAGGCCAACAGGATGCTGGGATGCATCGCTAGGGGGATCACCTCCAGAAGGAGGGAAGTGATGCTCCCTCTGTATAACTGCTTGGTGAGGTCACACCTTGAGTACTGCGTGCAGTTTTGGAGGCCACACTTAAAGAGGGACATTAAACTCCTAGAGAGGGTCCAGAGGAGGGCAACCAAAATGATTTGGGGCTTGGGGGACAGGACCTATGAGGAGAGGCTCGAAGAGCTAAATATGTACACATTGGAAGAGAGAAGGGACCGGGGGGACATGATAGAGGTCTTCAAGTACATGAAGAGGGTAAATAGGGGAGGAACAGTCAGGGTGCTTCGAAGGAAGGAGGAGGGGGCCACTAGAGGCATGGGTGGAAGCTGGAGGGGGAAGATTCAGGGGAGAAAGGAGGAGGTGCTACTTCACTGAGAGGGTGGTGGAGCCATGGAATGCACTGCCTAGGGGGCTGGTGGAGGCAGAGACGGTGGAGGGGTTCAAGAGGGGCTGGGACAGGTACAGGGGAGGGGTTCTGGAAGCAAAATCCAATGCAGCAAGAATATCTGGAACTAGGAAGGGAGAAGCCAGAGAAGGCGAGGGGGGGCCGCAAGGTCAGCACCCAGGGTGGGAGCTGACCAATCGAGCAGACTCGAGAGACCATTAGGCCTATTCTGCTGGCATTTTAGTATGTTAGTATTTGCAGACATCATTGCCTCTATAACTTACTTGAGGTTCACTGGGTGAATATGTTGCTTCTGTTTGTGATTTCTATTAATATTTATCATGCTAATACATCCCTTTGCATCATGGAGTAGTTTTTTCTTACAATTGTATGATGACATATTAAGGAGACAAAGTGTTCAGACCTCAAGGGGGAAAGAAACACTCAGGTATCACAGCATGGATAACCATGCACTGCAGACCGGACACCTCCTACAGGAGTAGTGCTAAAGATGATTCTCATTATTGAGTGGTGGGTTTATAAGCAGGAGAACAATATAAAGATCCTGTCTTGTGGCTTGGATGATGACCTCTTGACTTCACCTCTACTAAATGTTGTGGGGTCTCTGATGCCTCTGACACCCCTTCCAGTCACCATCAAGCCACACAAATTTCTTCCCCCGGAGGTGGCAGTGTCAGGAGGCCACCACGTTGTGATGAAACAGAGGTCTCTGATGGTGGAAGTAGTGGTAAAATCAGAAGGAGGAGGTTCTGGGGGACCACTAAGACTCCAGAAGGGCAATGAGACATTAGGGTGCCTGTAGAAGTGAAGTACTGAGGCCACAGTGGGAGTAAAAAAAATACCCTGGTACTGTATGTATTGTAGATTTAATGTACAATTTTGAGGGTGAAGAAGTCCCACTTGGTTCTTGCATGAAGGGGATTTCTTATAGAAAAAGAAGAGACGTTCTCCTATTTTGGCTTTAGTTTCAAGCTGTAATATAATGATAATTTCATTTTGTTTACTGAATACAGACTGATTAACAAAATAACAGTTATTTCAAATCATTTAAAAAAGACATTTTGCTGTGTGCCACTCTTGTATTTTCTTTAGAGGAATATTTCATATGAGCTTTAAAGAGCAGGATCTTGAGCCAGCATGTGGCCCAAGTGGTCCCAGTGATGCTTGCCAAGTGGGAGGCCCAGGTTCACATCCTCAGCATGGAACTACTATGATGAACAGGTGGGGGGTGCTGGAGAAGCATTCCATAGAACACTGGGCGAGATTCACAAAGCAGTTTGGGATTAAGTACCACTCCACAACTCCAGTTGCGGACCGAAATCTCCACAGCTGCGGAGATTAGCATTCACAGTCCCCCACAGCTGGGGAGATGTTACGACGGGTTCCACTGGCCATAGCAGTTTTCTGCATCTACGGGGACTTCCATGGCAACACCACTCACAAGCTACCATGGATCATGGAGCTGATCATAAACTGGCTTCACCTTTGTGAATACCACAGCTACAGGAAAAAGTGTGGATCTGCAAGTGGCAACCCACTTGAGCTGGGTTTTTTCTCACAGCTGCAGGAATTTCATGAGCTTTGTGAATCCAGCCCACTGTCCTCAGAGGTAGAAGATAAAGTGGGGTCAACATACAGTTGCCTTCTGGTGGCCCAGTGAAGCAAATGCAGAACATGATCCGTGGTATTGGCTGGGGGAGGTGTCTGTCATCTTAAGGTCAATATGCTATTGCAAGCTTGTGCATTCAGCCAGTATTATGACTTCTTCCGCAGATGGTGCTTAAAGGGACATAAATGCTGGCATCCTGGATGGGGGCTCTGAGTGCAGGGAATAAGTTGAAGGGCTGCTGCTGTAGGCATGTATATATGCATATATATATATATATGCATATATGCATGTATGCATATATATATATATATATATATATATATATATATATATATATATGTACATATGCATGTATGTATGTTTTAGTGCAGGATCCCAAGCCTGAAAGTGACCTGGTGGATTACAGAGAAGCAGTATACTGAAAATTAAAAAAAAAGGTGTGATTTCAGACTAGTCTGTTACTTCGAAGTCTGTGACATCTGATCTGTCCATAGTTTGCAGCAAGTTGAAATAAAGCATGAGTAGTGTGGAGAGCTGAGTGGGTGATTCCACTGCCAGATTTCATTCACTGTCTCTGACTGCTTGCATAACATAGGGGACGATCCAGGATTTCCTCAAGGAGGTGGTGGTGGTCCTGGGGGGGGGGGTCCTGGGGGCATGTTTTCAGCCCTGAAAACATTTTATGACTATAAACACACATCTATTATATGAAAATAAATAAAGTATGTTATCCTCTAGGAAGCATAGAAATAACAGGAAGTGTGGCATTAAGATTTCTGAAACTGCCATAGCCACTTCCAGGATTATGGTGAACCTGAGCAATTGAAGCCAGGAGGAGTGAAATGTTGGTAGTTTCTGTGCTTCAGTCTGCCTGAAAGCAACCACTAACTGTTTTGCACACCTAAATGAAGAGACTCAGTTTGCACAAGTGAATACCACAAGGACTGAGCCTATGGATACTGCAGTGAGTGCCTGAGCTTCCTGTCTTTGCAGCTGTGGCATTAACATGTTATTTTCACAGCTGGTATCGTAATGCCCCACTTCCTTTGTCATACTGTACAAAAACATTTTCAAGGAGGTATATTTCAAACACATCATGCCTTCTTTCAGTGTGCACTGTACATGACTTATCTGCACTCATTTGCCCAGACCATTTTACTCACCTGTGGCTCCACAATGTGTAAGGTTGAGCGTATGTGAAAATTGTCAACTTCAGTTCTACTTTGATTTGGGCTCCCTGTCTTCAGTTCAGCTTTGACACTTCTGCCAATAACACTTTGGGTCTCTGTTATGGGGGTCTAGCAGATGAAAAATAGGGATAAGAGGTACCTCTTTACCACCCTGCACCCACTCCAGTCCATACCAACCTTTTTTACCCTTTCTGTTCTTCCAGTCATTCAAAAAAAAAAAGAAAACTCAGTCAACACCTGCAAAAGGGACAGGACTCAGAAATTTTCTTTTTATAAAACAAATGTCTGGGAGGTGGGAAGAGGGTGAAAAGTGACTGGGGTGGGGGAAGGGGTGCCATAGGGTTATTCCTGGCCACCAGATAGGGTATCCCTGGCCACCTGGTAAGTGCTAGGTGTTATTTTGTAATTATTTGGCTGAAGGTCAAAGTGGTCCAAAGTGGTTGAATCAAGGGTAAAAGTGCCAAATGCTGGCACATTCACCAGATACGAACTGTCAGACCATGGAGCCTACTGATAGGTAGAGCCTCTGAAAGTCTGTGGGTGGAGCTTTGAATGCCAGTTGGGTGCTGGCAGGAGTTGCCATAATGGCAGAGTACAGGTGTGCCTTCAGGGCACTCTTACCTCAGGTTGCTTGCCAGGCCACCTAAGGAGGCAAGGACCCCCGACTTGCAGCAACTGTCTATGGATCCAGTGTATGAGAACAACCAAACTTATTGTCCAGTCATCTGGTAGCCTTCAGGGACAGATACCAAGACAGTGGTGGTGATTCCTGAGGGCTTGAAGTCTAAAGGCCATTTAGTGTAGATAGTCACCAGTTCTGGTTGGAATATAAGGGAGACATCGGAAGGGCGTGGGTACCTTAAAGGGCTGGTCCTCACTGGAAGTTCTTGGTGACCTTGCAACACACCGAGGGTCCCACCAAAGATGGGTGTTCACCCTTTTGGAGGGTGATTTTAGTTCTTTGCCTGAGGGTAACTGCCAGTTGTGCTGAAGATGGTGAGAGGCTAAGTGAGAAAGGTTGAGATGCTGACCCAGACAGGAGATATGCATGTCATCTTATGGGGAATCTCAAGTTAGTAATAACATCAGAAATGCTGCTGGCCTGCGCTACCTCTTGCAATGCTGATGACATGGGTTCAGGAATGAGCCTGGTCCATCAGAGGACCAGCTAGGGGGAAGAGGACTGAGCATCCTATAGGATGCTCTCTTCCTCCATTGAGACAGGGATTCATGTTCTGCTGAATTACTACCACATAGGTGACCACAGGTGGTGGTGCAGGGGATATGCAGATGCTGGGAGGTACCACTGGAACATGCCCATGGGTTGGATGCATCAGGCTTCACCCGCAGCCAATCTTGATGCACACTCCTGGTGAAGGACAGGGAGAAAACAGGAAAAGAGTGCACATGTTGGGCAATTGGTGCTCCTCCAGTGACCCACCATTGTACCAGACCCTGGTTGCACCACTTCTTGATTGATCCACATCTTCACCTCTGCCCTGGGTGGACCAGATGAACGTGGGGGAAGAAATGCCAAAGTGGATAATGGAGTGCCCAGCTCCAGGGGTGTGTTGCGGGTGGGTATGGGGACTAGGAGTGGATACAACTGTGTTTCAGGTAGAGGGAGCAGCTCACATGGAGGAAGCAGAAGGAGATCTCAGTCTATGGTCCTTAATATAAGAATAAAATGTTTGAAAAAAAAATCAGAAATGCTGCCTCTTGCCAAGGGTTTGGAGTTATTGCCAACCATTGTCAGAGGGCAGGACATGGTACACGCTGCTGCTTTACTGACCAGCACACTGTATGGTGAGAGAAAAGAGCTGGCTGATGTTTGGCACCCACAGCCAGGGTGGCCATCAGCCAGGAGTGCCTGAGTCAAAGTCCCTACAGTAGTGCTGCTTTCTGCACACCAGCTGAACAGACACTGTAGTGTCATGTAGTATGTGGGAAATGTATGAACCCAATGCTCCTAGCAAGGTGGGAGACCTAGTATAGCCAGAACAGAGTAGGAAAAGCTCTTCACCAAGGTATAACCTCACCCACTGGTGATCCGCTAAGAAGAAGAGGGGTCATGAGGCTCCTGAGGTGATGGGAGAGTTCAGCTGAAATAAAGGGACCCTAAGGTCGTGACTCATGTCTGTGGTCAGGATTAAACTTGTCTTACAGCGCTTTCCATGAGAGCTATCAGAGACTAGTGTTCCCGTGTGTGTAACTGTAACTAGTTCGGTAAAGATGACAACAACTAAATACTGTGCAGTAGGACCTTATAACATGTCTGACAAAGTGTAATGGCAGAATACACCTGGGAGTGAGAGTCTGTAATGTGTTGTCTTCTGATAATGCTGGGGTCCCTCAAGGGGGGAGTTCCACCTTACCCCTAAAAAAGGAGGGTATCCTGGGGCTATGTCCAGCCCTACTGATAACAGGGGAGGGTAATCATATGGGGCTCGATTTTCAGAGCCCCAAGGATGCTGCAATCCCCTGGTGTGCTGATCATTTGACACATGGGGCTTGTGGCATTCTCCTGGCCACCAATCAGGATTTTCAAACCTGAGGGCCATATGCCACAAGTTAGACCAGGTTTGCCCTGGTCTAACTTGCGTCTTGTGGGGAACCCTTTTTATGGGGCTTGCACCAAATATTTGATGCAAGCTGCCGTAAACTGTGAAAACTGCCACAACTGCACCTGATGTACTAAAACTGGGTGAAGTTGCATCAAAGGAGTCTGGCACAGCAGCACCAAAAAACAGGGTTGATGCAGGGTTTGACGCAAGTCCTGTGTCAACCTTTGAAAATTGAGCCCAATGGCGTCAGCCCACAGGTGACAAAAAATTGATACAGCAACAGCTGAGTGTGTCATAGGACTACACACCATCTGATCCAGTGGTTGTAGATAGATAGATAGAGTGCTATATACCTATGCAATCATTTATTACACAATTAACACCTGACAAACTCACTATGAATCTCCTTATTATAACCTTAACACATAACAACCACCTTATTAAAGGGAAAGTCATAAGCCCAGAAAGTGTAGCAGCTGCTGCAGTAATGCCCGATTAGAGCTTTTAGCATTAAAACTATTTTTATGTACTTGCTGCATTCTGAGTTTAGTTTTAAAGAGCCGCACCATCCATAATGTCTAGAGAGCTACCAGTGGCCATCTTGCGCACCCGGGCAGCTTCCGCCATATAGGTTATGCTAATGAGGAAGCTACCAAATGTTGCCATTGGTTGAACCCTCATTGCATAAACTATACAATAGGAGAAACTGCCTGGGTGTGTGGCATGGCTGCGGGTAGCTCTTCAGACATTATGGATGGCACAACTCTTTAAAACTAAACTCAGAATGTAGCAGGTACATAAAAAAATTGTTTTACTGCTAAAAACCCTAACTGAGTGTTACTTCAGCATCTGCTGCACTTTCTGAGCTTATAGGAGTTTCCCTTTAACACATGTAAGAGGGTGGGAATAGGCAGGAGTGGGCAGGTGGTCTGTCTTAATGCTAGGAGCTGGTAACAAATTCAGTGAGCTCTAGGAGATGGTGGCAGATGCAGAATTTTGCTCTGGTGGCCATTACTAAAACTTGGGTCACTGGAAATAATGATTGGTACCTAGACAGAGCAGGGTATAAACAGTTGTCATTATAATCTTATATGTTGGCACTGTGCTGCCACATAGACTCTGTGTGCTATAATTGCTTAAACTAAGACCAGTTTATACTTAGTTTTCTCAATTCTGTTCTCTTTACTTTGTGTCAATTTATATTGTAACTTCTTACTGTACTTGTTATCTTTTGTACCCGTTTTCTTTTATGTTCCATCTTTATGGCCAGGGTCATACCTGAAAACAGTCCCTGGGATCAGTGTACCCACCTGGTTAAACAAACAAACGAATAAATAAAAAAGAAATAAATACAGACAGACATACATAAATCAATCAATAAATGCTCTGTACAGGAGGGATACCTGAAAATAGGCCTTCATTTCAATGAATGAATGAATGGGGTCATTGAAAGGAAGGTGGAGTAGCCTGTTACACTAGGAATGGCATACAGGCCACAGAAGATAAGTCCATCAAGAGAGAAGGAGAAGAGGTGGAATCACTCTGGGTGGTCTATTGTAGTGATCCTCAGATTGTGGCTCTAGAACCTCAAGTGGCTCTTCAACTTATCACCTGTGGCTCTTCCTAGTAAACAATGCAAATAGTTCCCACACTATACAGTATTAACCTACCGGGATGCACTATAATACCATTGCATTGTACAACAGCAAGCATTATTTGCAAAGTTTATTGCAAATTTTCTTGTAAGCTGCACCCTTTTGGACTGTACAAATGTTAGCTAATGTTTAGTAAGTGAAATACATGAAATGCAATGAAAGTTTAGTTTGACTTGACTTGAATAAAAGTTTAGTAAATGAAAATATTTTCTTTTACACTGGTGTGTGTTGGCCAAAATTTACTAGGAGGTGTATGTTGTAACTTTTTGGTTAATACTGCCTATTCATGTGGCTCCTGAGCCAGTCAGGACTGAATGTCATTGGTCTATAGAATGCCAGGACAGGGGGTATTGGACATAAGGAATTAGTTGGAGAAATTAAAAAGGGGGTTACAAAGGGGGAGATAGCAGTTGTGTGTGATCTCAATCTATCAGAGAAAGACCGGGGTACCCCCGCAACAAACAGCACCAGATGACAGGTGCTGCTTGACTCACAGCTAGTCAGAGAGCCAACAAGGCAGACTGCCATTCTCGATGTGGTGATTACTAACTTGGAAATTGTGGGTGGTGTATTGGTTGGGGAACCACTGGAGTCCAATGACCAAAATATCATATGGATTGAACTGACAGTGGGTTAGTGCAAATCCTCATTAAAAGCTGTGGTTCTGGATTTTAGAGAAGTGGAGTTTGATCAGTTGAGGTAAAAAATCAGAGGGAAAATATTAGTGCAGATAAGGAACAGTGAGGAGAAATTAAAGGGGCCATTCTTGAAGCAACTAACTCATGCTTGAGAATAGTCACCAAGAGGAGCAAATATAAGAGACTGAGCTGGTTCTCCAAGGAGGTAAGGGGAGCAGTGAAGGCAAAAAAGAGCCTTCTCTAAGTACAATAAGTACCATGGTGAAGAGGAGTGGGGAGAGTACAAAAGCAAGTTGAAGGATAGTGTTGCTCAGATAGTATCCTAGAAACTAGGATACCAACAGATACTTCCCATTTGGCCAGATAGTTGCTGTGGTAGGATACTATTGCTATCTGAACATGGATTCTACCCTCTAGGATCCAGTGCATGGATCCTACAAACATTGTGGATCCTAGCAACAAACGCTGTGGATCTTAGCAACAGATCCAGCTTGGATCCTAACTATCTGACCTAGGATCCTTGGATCTGACTTAGGATCCTTCGCTATCTGACCCTGGATCCTACATCTGTCTTTGGTAGGATTTCTGATAGGATCCTAGGTAGGATACCAGCACTATCTGACAGATAGTGGTAGGATCCACAAAAGCACTAACTGAGCAACACTAGTGGAGGAGACTAAGAAGGTGGTAAAGGGTGCAAAGGCAGAAATAGAGCTATGAATTGCTGACAGTGTTAAGAAAGAGGAGAAAGAGTTCTTCCAGTACATCAAAGGAAAAAAGGAAGATGAGAGTGGATTGTTAAATTGACAGAAGGAAGGAAGGCAGCAGAGGATGATAACATGACGATAACCACCTTAAACAACTACTTCTGCCCGATATTCACAGTGGAGGACAATGGACCCCTGCCTGAAAGAGGAATTAAGTCAGCAGCAGGGCTCACTGCTCTGAAATCAGATATAGCACTGAGACCAGATGGGTTACACCCAATGGTGCTCAAGGAACTGGCATTGGAATTCATTAAACCCTTTCTTAGACTATTCAACAGCTCACTATGGTCCAGGATGGTTCCAAGGGATTGAAGGATTGTAGATGTGGTCCTGCTCCACAAGAAAGTGGATAAGGAGGATTCAGACAATTACAGACCCAGCAGTCTTACCTCCATTGTAGGTAACTTGATGGAGACCCTAGTCAGGAAAAACGCAGTGACATTTCTGGAAAGCAATGTGCTCCAGGGTAGTAAACAACATGGATTCATAACAGGCATGCCATGTCAGACAAACCTGATAGTATTCTTTGGCTGGGTTATGAAGGCAGTGGATAAGGGACTAGAGATGGATTAACCCCACTTCGAATTGAGCAAAGCAAGTGGCTCAAAACCACACCGGAGCCTGCTGAAGATGTCAGAGAACTTGGGAGTGGGAAAGTAGCTAATAAGGCAAGTTGGAAATTGGCTGTTGGGGTGAGACAACAGTGGGTGGCAGTTAATGTGGTCAAATCAGGGGACAGAGATCACATGTGGAGTGCCGCAGAGGTCAGTCCGGAGACCTGTCTTTTTCAATATGTTTACTAATGGCATAGTGACACAGAGGAAGATATACAGAGTAAGATGTGTTTATTTATTGAAAAATTTCACCAGAAAAGCCCACTGAACAACAAGTTGCTTGTCTCACAGTGCATCCTGGGGGAAAGGGTAAGGGGAGACCATGTATACAGAGTACAGTTACAAATGCATAAAAATACAATTAGAAGAAAACTGAGTAGCTTACAATTACAGAAAAAAGAGAAAATGGGACAATCAATAAATACAGTACATACAATGTGGATATATACATTCAAAAGTAAACATAGAAACTATATACATAAGGTACAGATAATGAGCTATAATTGGAGCAATTGCCATAATTAGAACAGTAGTTAAGTGCCAATTTGGATTACAAGGGCACAAAGCTGCTGTAACATGTGACACTAAAGCAGCCATAGTCGGGCAGTAGAGAGAGTTGGATTGAACTATGCACATCAGGTGCAAGAGCAATTTGAGGAGGAGTAATTAGATAGGGCAGTTGAGATAGAGTGTGGAGATGACGAGTGTCTGACTTGTGGTGGTAACGAGTTTCAGAGTTTGGGGAAGTGGTGCGAGAAAGTGGACTGGCCAGCTGAAGTGAGTCTGAGGGGGATAGCCATGGTCCTAGTGTCAGTGGATCTAAGTGAGTGCATTGGGTGTGAAGGGTTAGACAGAGCAGAAGAGAGGTAACAAAGCTGTGCTAGAAGACACAAAGCCATGATAGACAGTGAAGGGGGGGGGTGAGGGAGTTGTAGAGGGATTTGGAAAGGCTGGTGAGATGGTCAAAAGTGTGGCAGTTGAGATTCAATGCCAAGAAGTACAAGGTAATGCACATAGGTAGGAGGAGCCCTAGTATGGACTATTGGATGGGGGGGCAGGTTGGCCACTACTATTCTAAGTGTCTCCCTCAAACTAAAAAACAGTCAGTATAATAAGGCCTACAGTAAGGCAACCAAAATGTTGGGGGTGTATTGGAATGGTTTCAATAGCAGGAAAAAGGATGTGATATTGCCCTTGTATATGTCACTGGTGAGGCCCCATCTGGAGTACTATACCCATTTCTGTAGTCTGTACCTGAGTAAGGATAGGGATAGACTGGAACTGGTGCAGTGAAGGATTACCAAAGTGAATCAGGGACAACAGGAGAGATACATAAATAATGCTGGCAGAAAAAGGTTCATTGGTCCATTCAGTCTGCCAACCCTTTCCTAACTACTCTGCATTGGCCTTAGAGGCCACTCCCCCATTCATTTCTCCCACCCCTTTTCTAACTAATCTCATATGCCTTTTCCAGCCCTGTTTGAAGCTGCTCATTGATTTTGCCTGTACTATTTCCTCCGGCAGCTTATTCCATTTGTTCACCACTCTTTAAGTGAAAAATGCTTGCAGATATCCCTTTTGAATCTTCCCCTGCAAGTTTCATTGAGTTCTCCCTTGCTGTATCTGAGCTCATTTTCAAGGAGGACCAGAACTCAAGGGGGACGCTACAGCTCTATTACAGTGTGCTCTTGTTTTCAGGATCTCTGCTATCATGATCCTAGGTCCTTTTCTTCAGAGGTACTTTACAGTACCACCCCACCCTCAATGTCATATTGCACTCTTGGGTTCCTTTACCCAAGGTGCATCACCTTATTTTTTTTTTTTGCATTGAAACCCGGCTGCCATATTTTGGCAAGCTCTCAAACCTACCCAGATCCTCCCTTTATCCCTTCCTCTGTGTCCATCCTAGCACAGATCATGATGTCATCTACAAAGAATCAGATGTTGCCCTTGATGCCTTCTCCTATGTCACAAACAAACACTGAAAATGACTGGGCCCAGCACTGACCACGAGATACTATGTTTGTGACATCCCTTACCTCTAAAAACTATTCATTTGCTATACTACTATTAACACCCTCTTAGTTCTTCCCATCAGCCAATTCTGTACCCAAGTCATCAATTTTTCCTCCACATTGAAGTCCCTTAGCTTTTTGACCAGCCTCTTGTGGGGGACTCAGTCAAAGGCCTTGCTAAAATCCAAGTACACTGCATCGACTGCCTGTCTCTTATTGGCTGTTCTGATCATCCAGTTGAAGAAGTCGACCAGAATTGTCTGCCAAGACTTTCCTCTTGTGAACCCATGTTGTCTGGGGTCCTGCAGCCCATTTCCATCCAGGATGTCCACTAGCTCCTCTCTTTAGTATAGACTCATTATCGTTTCCACTGTAGACGTCAAGATCCTGTAAGATCCTATGAGGAGTGGCTGGAGGCCCTGAACATTTACTTGCTGGAGATTAGAAGGGAAAAGAGCAACATAATTAAGATCATTAAGTACCTAAGAAGGATAAATAGTAAACTGTGAGGATCTGTTCAATAGAAACAGGAAGTCAGTAATGAGGGGGGCATGAATGGAAGCTGACAGGAGGAAAGATCAAGAGGGAGGAAGTTTCACTTCACAGAGAGAGGTGGTGGAGTTGTGGAACAGTCTGCCGTCAGAGGTGGTGGGGTCAAAGACTGAAAAAGAGTTCATGCATGGCTGAGACAGGGAAAGAGATCTGATAGTTACACTGAGGGGAACTAGTATCATACCTCCCAACCTTTTGTTCCCCAAATGTGGAACATTGCCTCTCAAAATGTGGAACAAATGAGCAAAATGTGGAACACTTAATCAAATCTTTACCTAGGAGGCTCAGAACACTGTTAAAATGTTTGCATTTATGTTCAGAAAGTCTGTTATTAATTGAATAATATAGTTTTTGCATAATTTATTATAGATTTTTGCTTTAAAATGTTAATACTGAATGTGGAACAAGTCCTCACAATGTGAAACAGGGAGCTTTTGTGAAGTAAAATGAGGAATGTTCCTCGTAATGTGGTACAGTTGAGAGCTATGACTAGTATAGTGGAAGTTTTGGGGGGAGGGTATGGAAAGCTTACCATGACAGGTCATGGGATGAGGTAGGAATAAATATTGCAGCAGACTGGATGGACCACTGGTCTTTTTTTGCCAGCAATGTTTATATTTTAATGATTTTATGTATGCAACTTTAATTACAGGGAAATACATGGAAAAAGCTCATATGTGGAAAATTTCCCATTCATGTATTATATATAGTTGATATGCAATGGCCTGACTCCAAATATGCAGTTTATAGATACATAGATACATAATATAATATGCGAAGCAGTAGATATCATGACATACAGTTAAAAGGAGAATTTTTCAAGACAAATCTCAGAAAAGGCTGGGTAAACCCCTACCGGATCAATATGTTCACGCTTAATAGTGTATGACATACCCACGCAACAGGAACAGCATGGTAGGGAACAGTGAGAGGGTGCAATACCGCTAAAGGAAGTATGCGCAGTAGTGCACTCTCTCTCTGTTCCCATGCAGAGGATAAGACCTCTGCTGGGACAAAGGGGCTGGCGAGATGCTGCCATGGCTCGATGGGATGAGCCACGAGCAGGAAGGGATGCCAGCACTGCGTTTGGGACAGGGTTTCAATTCCTGGTTCCCAGACGCAAAAAATTGTATTTTTTTGCACGTTGTATGATATTAAGTGATAACCCCCTCCCGGAGTTAGATATTTTAGTAGTGGGGTGTTTGGGGGCGCAGCCCCCTGAATGGGGGGTGCAGGGGGCATAGCCCCCCACAAAACAAAGACATACGCTGCTGCAATATATTGCATTGTATTGGCAGCACAGTATATTGTGGCGGCATAATGTCTTGTGACATTATGACCCTGTGCCGGATGAACAAGAAAGTGGTAGAGATATGGAACAAACTCCCAAGAGAGGTTGTAACAAGCCCCACCTTTGAGATATTTAAATCATCCCTTTATGACTATATGGAAGATGAGAGAAATTTGTCTCTTAAGGCATATTGGTCAAGTCACTATGGCCCAAGGCTGCTGTTTCGTATCAGTCTATGATTCTATGACAATGATGGCAGAACAAGGCCCATAGGTCCATTCAGTCTGCCCAAACTACCTAACTACTCTGCACTGGACTTAGTGGCCATCCACTCCTTTGTTTCTGCCACCCCTTTTCTAACTAATCCCACACACCTGTCCCATCCCTGATTGAAGCTGCTCACTGATTTAGCCTGTATCTCTTCCTCTGGCAGCTTGTTCCACTTGTCCACCACTCTTTCAGTGAAAAATTGCTTGCTGATGTTCGTTTTGAATCTCCCCCCTGCGTGTTTCAGTGAGCTCCCCTTTGTCCCAGTATTTGTTTTTGAATCTCCCCCCTGCATGTTTCAGTGAGCTCCCCCTCATCCCAGTATTTGTTTTTGAATCTTCCCCTGCATGTTTCAGTGAGTTCCCCCTTGTCCCTGTATTTGTTTTTGAATCCCACTGCATGTTTCAGTGAGTTCCCCTTGCCCTGTATTTGTTTTGAATCCCCTGCATGTTTCAATGAGTTCCCCTTGCCCTGTTTTGAATCCCCCTCGTGTTTCAGTGAGCTCCCTTGTCCCAGTATTTGTTTTTGAATCTCGCCCCTGCATGTTTCAGTGAGTTCCACCTTGTCCCTGTATTTGTTTTTGAATCCCCCCTACATGTTTCAGTGAGTTCCCCCTTGCCCTGTATTTGTTTTTGAATCTCGCCCCTGCATGTTTCAGTGAGTTCCCCCTTGCCCTGTATTTGTTTTTGAATCCCCTCTGCATGTTTCAGTGAGTTCCCCCTTGCCCTGTATTTGTTTTTGAATCCCCTGCATGTTCCAGTGAGTTCCACCTTGTCCCTGTATTTGTTTTTGAATCCCCCTGCATGTTTCAGTGAGTTCCCCTTGCCCTGTATTTGTTTTGAATCCCCCTTGCATGTTTCAGTGAGTTCCCCTTGTCCCTGTATTTGTTTTGAACCCCCTGCATGTTTCAGTGAGTTCCCCTTGCCCTATATTTGTTTTGAATCCCCCCTTGCATGTTTCAGTGTGTTCCCCCCGTCCCTGTATTTGAGCTCAAACAGAACAACACATTGGCATCCACCATATTTATCCCATGCAGGTACTTGTATGTTTTGATCATGTCACCCCCTTTCCCTCCTTTTTTTGAAGGGTGTACAAGTTCAGGTCCTGTAGCCTCTCCTTAAATGTCTCGCCTTCTTGTCTGTGGACCAATTTGGTTGCCCTGCTCTGTAGTGCTTCCACCTTGCTGCAGTCCTTCCTCAGGTAGGGCCTCCAATACTGTTATACAAGGGAAGTATTCCAGGTGGCAGGGTCACTTCTTGGCTTTTGCTGCTTATCCCCTTCCCTATGCACCCTAGCATCCTGTTTGCCTTGCTGGCAGCTCTATTACAGAGTGCTGTTCTTTTCAGGCACTCCAGTATCATGTCCCCTAGGCTATTTTCTTCTGTGGTGCTTTCTAGTACCACTCAACATTTCATATTGCATTCTTGGGTTGCTTTTCCCAATGTACATTGCCATATATGTTTTAGCATTGAAGTCCAGCTGCCATACCATTAACCAGCTCTCCAACCTAACCAGATCCTCCTTGAGTTCCATTATCTCTTCCTCTGTGTTCTCCCTTCATGTTGCTCTTCATGTTGTCTTTGAAGAGGCGGAACTTGCAGTTGATGCCTTCCACTAGGTCACATCTTCAACTGGGAGCGGACAGGTCAATAACTCATGAGTTGTGGAGCCACAAGTGAGTTACGATTTTTTTACATTTTTTAAATTAATTATTTTTTTATTTTTTTTTTGTAGTAGAATGCCGTGAAGACTAAACTGGTAATTATGTAGACAGACTGAGGTAATTGTTTCATTGTTTAATTAGTATTTCGGAAAGACCTTTGAGCATGAGCTCTTTTACAAAGGTTCCACGTCAGGGTGGACAATAAGACAATACACATTTTCAGTGGTTACAGAGGCCTGATCATTAGGCATTAAAGAGCGATTACATGACAATTAGACAAATAGGAGAAAAAAAACTGAGCAGTTGTAATTGAATACTAAGCTATTTGTAATCGGTTGCCCTAGGTAGCACACCCCTGGAAACCTCCAAATCCACTGATAGACTATGGCAGAGTAACTGCATAGGGTTTAACACTATCCCAGATGGCGAGAGGCTGGGTGACAGTGAAACAAGGGGGACTGGGTTTGAAACCAACCACAGAGAGCGAGAGGTGGGGGGATAGTGAAATGGGGGCTGTGATGGGGGGAGCAGCTCCAGAGGGCTTTGTCGAGTATGGTGTGTGTGGGGGGTTTGGGAGAGGCAGTACCAAGTGCGTTTAAAGAGGACCGATAGCTTACTTAAGCCCTTGGCTAGGCTGGAATGGAGGCAGGGTTCTCTAGGTAGCCCTGCTGGGTGTTACCTTTGGGGTAGGCCTGTCTATCAAGTGTGGCCTGAGAAGCAGGTGCATTTTGAGTTAGACATTAGGTGCTGTTTGAGGCCTACTTTGAATTGAGACAGGCTGTTGTTTGTTTGTAATTTCATCGGGAGTTCATTTATCCAGAGGGGGCCCGATAGGAGAAAGCACGCTGCCCTAGTGAGGTTCGGCGGAATGGTATGGACAGTGCTCCATTCTTCCTCCGTCTGGTGATGTGTGTTGAGAGAGAAGCCTCGAGCAGGTTTCCTATACAGGGTGGGGTTTTTCCGAGGAGTGCCTTCTTTCCCAGGAGGCAAGTTTGGTATTTGATCCTGTCTTTTAGGTTAAGCCAGTTTGTACGCTCATACAGGGTGCAAGTATGAGTGTAGTGATCTGCACACATGGTGAGGTGGCATGCCTTATTGAGTGCAATTTGGACCCTTTTTGAGCACTGTATTAGTAGCAGTTCCATAGACCACCAGCCCGTAGTCTATCGTGGAGAGTATGGAGCTGGAGACTGAGATTCGGAGTGCTTCCGGGGTGAGGGATTTCTTATGCCTATAGAGGACCCAGATCTTTGTGTTTACCACTTTAACAAGGGAGTCTACATGGTGCGTATAAGTGAGAGAGTCATCAATGGTGACTCCAAGGTACTTGAACAAGTGCCCCTTCTCAATCTGCTCGCCAGCCTTGTTGGTGATTACGAGGGGAGCATGCTTGTGTTTGTTGTAGGGGCTGGATTGTAGCATGGCCTTGGTTTTCTTATAATTTAGTAGCATCTTTTTGCCTACTGAACCAGTCCTCAAGTTTATTGAAAGAGTTCTGTTGTTCTGTTTGTAGGGCAACCTGAGAGGTGCTGCTGCTCAGCAGCACGGCATCGTCCGCATACAGAATAAGTTTGGTGTCAAAGGCTTGGGTAGGTCATTTACAAAGAGGCTGAAAAGCAGGGGCCCTAGAATTGATCCTTGAGGGACTCCTAGGAGTACATCTCTGGAGCTGGGTAACGTCTGCCTGATTTTGACTCGCTGGCTCCTGTGTGTTAGGTAGTCATTGCACCAATTCACGGCGTTTGGTGCCACACCCAATCTTTGGAGCTGGAGTACTAGTAGAGGGTGGTTGACGGTGTTGAAGGCTTTGGTGAGGTCAATGAAGATGGACCCCACCAATTTGCCTTCATCCAGCGCCTTGTGCGCATAGTCAGTGTATTCCAGCAGTGCCATGGTGGTACTGTGTTTTTGCCTAAAGCCATGTTGGTTTGGGCAGAACATATTGTACTTTTGAGGTATTCTGTGAGTTGACTTGCTGCAATTTTTTTTCCAAAGCTTTGGATAGTGGGGAGAGGATAGATATTGGCCTGTAGTTTGACACCAGCGCCTTTTCACCATTCTTATGCACTGGTTTTACCAGGGCTTGCTTCCATACCTCTGGAAACTGAGCTAGGGCCAAGGATTTATTAAATAGCATTGTTATGGGCATTATAAGTATATCAAGGGTGAGAGATAGTAACTTCATGTCTAGCCCGTCACTCCCCAATCTGGTTTTGCCTAGGACTTTCCTGACCATCGTTAGGGCCTCCTTCACCGTCACCTTCTTAAAGTAGAAGGCTGGGTGGTTAGTTATGAGCAGGTTGGCACAACTTTGGTCCTCCACAGGCAGAAGGTAGTCTGGAGGCAGCACTGAGGACAGGTCTGTAAAGGCCTGGTTAAAGACATCAGCAATGGGTAGTGGGTCTGAGGAGGATGAGGAGGTAGCATTGTGACTTGTGAAAGAGAATACCCACTTTTATGTAGTGTTTTTTAGTTTTCTTTTCTTTCATAGATGACTATCCATTCAAGAGCAGCAGATCAGTCAGAACTCAAAATAGGGTTAGATGTTATCCAAGACAGAGACTTGGCATAGAGTACATAGGGTACATAACTGGAAGATATGGACCAGAAATCAATACAGTCATTTACAAACTTAAGTTATCCATACAAATAAAAGACTGAAAAAAAAAAATGTGTGCATGTGAAATTCTTTCATATGTTCTATAGCATCAGAGAGTAGGCCCTAGCTTTTGTAGTCTTGCTATACAGCAATTCAGTGGAAGAAACAAAATGGTGACTAGCATGAGACAGGACACAAATGACATGAGAGACAGGCTGAAGCAACATTCCCTTTCCCCCAGTGCTGGGCCAGTAGTACTCTTCTTCTTCAGCATCACTGCCAATAGGCTCATCATCACTACTGTCCAAGCAGTGTTTTGGAAGTAGCCCTGAGTATCCTGCAAATACACCACAGTTTAGTTCAATTTCAATGTGTTGTGAATAGCAATTGTGCTTGTGTACACTGATTAAGCTTTTGGCCTTTCTCTATTCCCACCCTTGGTATGAAGCCAGGCAGCATGTAGGGAACAGAAGGCACAAAAAGATTACCTCCTCCAACTCCCAGAGAGTGTGATCAGTAGCACGTATGAGAGGAAAAACACCTGTGAAGGAAACCTCTGAGGTCCCATAGCTACTGACCTGCCCATTCTCCAGGCAAGCTAAGAGGAGATGATCCTAAATGCTTGTCTGCTTTCTGCTTCTGGATTAACTGATGAAGACCATCTTCCATGTTTCTCGATGATGTGTGCAGTGGTGTTATTCTTTAATGCCAAAGAAGGGGCTACGATTTGAAAAGAATATCCTGGAAAGGAATAAGGACTGAGCCAAGTTGCTGCAGTAGTGTTTCTGATGATAATTGCAAGGCTTGATGGAAAAAGTTAGGAATGCGAGAATTTGTTCAACATGAGCAGAAATACTCAGGGAGAATTGCAGAGTGCAGAATGAAGAATACTTTACATGCTGTGGTATAAGTAGCTTGGGTGGCATGAGTTAGAATTTATTTATTCATTTGTTGACTGGGTTGGTGCACTGATCCAAGGACCATTTTCAGGCATGACTCGGGCCACTGAGGTGGCACGAGAATACAGTGATACAATACATCAGGAAGTGAATACCTTGGCCCACATGATAGCGTTTGCTTGCCAGAGATAATATTCTAAGTTATGATGTTGCTGAACACAAGAGGTGAAGTTATGACTGAGTTTTCTGAAGGGTGGAGGTGATGAAAAGGTCTGAATTCAAAGCAAAACTTAAACAGCTGCTTTGATTAGATGACCCTTGTGGATGGTGCCCACTGCAGTTGATTGTCAGAAAATTGTAGACTATCTGGAGGAACCAGCGATGACATCATATGAAGGCAGCATCTACAATTAGGTATGTAAGCCCCCCACTTTTGGAGGGCTTACTATAATAACTCTCTCCTCCACTTGCCCTTTTATGGCCCTGCCATTTGAAATCTCTGCCCCTGAGCAGAGTTGTGGGATGGGCCTGTCGATATATTAGTTGGGTTTTTGGTGGGAAGGGAGAGAGGCCTTCTGAGAGAGAGTCACCTAAGTGGGGCCGGGGTTCAGACCCGGGCCCTGGGATTCAGGCATGAGCGTTGCGGCGTCATAAGTGAACTGCTCGGGATTATAGGGTGGTGGTAGGCCCTGTGGTGGTGGGACTGGGTCCATTCAGTTGGAAGCCGCAGTCTGTGGAGATGTGTGAAGCTTGGGGGCCCACTTTGTGCTCTGCGGTACTGGGGTGGGTCAGGACCTGGTCCCTGGAAGTAGCTAGTGAGGTGGTGGGGATGTCCTGGTGGTGGTAGCCTGAGGCATGGTGCCTAGAGGTGGTGGCAGCCCTCTAGTACCTTTTACCCAGTGTGGCACTCCCTCTTAAATTTTGGATGGCCGGTGGGGAGCTAGAAGAGGTCAAGAGTGCCCTGCCATGGCCCGTGTTGAGTCTGCTCCAGGATGCCAGGGGTTTGACTTAGGCCCTGTGTTGCAGGTAGAGAAAGAGAGAGAGAGAGAGAGAGAGATGAGTTTGCAGCCGTGTTGGTGCCTTCTGCTCTGGGAATCGGTTAGAGCAGCGAAACATGAAGTCTGGGTTGCCGTGGTTGTGAGAGATTAGGACGCATGAATTTGGGCTGTCCACTAACACCTTGCTCCCACACGTACAAGTTTGAATCCCAGTTTCCCCCTGTTCTCCATAGTGAATGCTTCCAGAACGCCAGCCTGCACTAAGGTAAACCTGCATCTAAGGTATGTACTCCATTTCTTTTTTAGTGTCTGGACATCCTGCTTTGCTTGGGCCCCCCTCTGCTCATTTTAATTATCAGGACCCTAGATAATTGGCAGAGGGAGGGTTACAGGTAATTCCATAGAGAGGAGACATTGTTGAAATTCTCAGAGAGATGTGATGACTGAAGGCAAGGGAATAATGATCCAGGACTGGTTGAGGACAGCAGCATAGCTGTTGGAGATGCAGCAGAGCATATAGTGCACCAGAATGCATCACTTAGAAAACATATCAAAAGCTTTGAGCTGCTTGTGCAACCAAAGGTCAGACAAACTATAAAGTAATAATGATCCTTCCAAAAACATGCCATAGAGATGCCAGAGATGGATGAATGAGTAACAACTGAAAGGTGTCAGCATTTGAGAGTCAGGATCAGTGCCAAAGTGTTTGATAAGTGCCACTGCATTGTTGATACAAGCAGAGAATAGCAAAATCTTCCAAGGAACCAAGGAGTGGATGCCCAGGTTAGATGAGGACAAAGGAGCAGCATGAGGCGTGAGGAGGATAGAGGGGTGTTCACAAAGGCATCTAGGGAGGTGACCACATCAGTCAGGGCAGCCAAGGTAGCAAAGGAGCTACAGTTGGCTCAGGGGATCAGAGAGGGGGGAAAAGGGGTTCTTTAAATACATAAGGGAAAAGAGGAGTCATAGAGATGACATTGTTAGACTCAAGAGGGATGAGGGATGGGCGGATCAAGGGGAAGAACAGGCAGAGGCACTCAATGAATGCTTCTGCTCAGTGTTCACAAAAGAAAGGGATGGTCCAATACTACAGGAGAAAGGTGGAAAGGGTAAAGAGTGGCAAAGATAACAGATGGGGTCATCCAAGAGGATAGAGTTCTGAAGGGCCTTAAAGCCTTGCAGGTGGACAAGCCCCAGGACCAGACGATGTACATCCAAGGGTCCTGAAGGAACTGGCTGAGGTGTTGGCAAGCTCCCTAATGGACCTTTTCAACACCTCCTTGGAGATGGGGAAGGTACCAAGGGACTGGAGGATGGCTCACGTGGTGCCACTTTATAAAGAGTGGACCCAAGGAACAACCAGGCAACTACAGACCAGTAAGCTTGACTTCCATAGTGGGCAAGTTGATGGAGATCATTCTAAAGGAGAAGTTGATAACCTTTCTCAATAGTAATGGTCTACAGGATGAGAGACAGCATGGGTTTGTGACGGGAAGATCATGCCAAACTAACCTGATTGACTTCTTCGACTAGGTCACTATAGCAGTTGATGAAGACCACTCTGTGGATGTCCGGTACCTGGACTTCATGAAGGCTTTTGATTCGGTGCCCCATGGGAAGTTAATGAACAAGCTGAGGGACATGGGGGTCGGGGAGAAACTGGTGGGGTGGGGTGGGTTGAGAGCTGGTTGCAGGGTAGACAACAGAGGGTAGTTGTAAGGTGGGAGACATCCAAGCCAAGGCCGGTAACAAGTGGGGTACCGCAGGGTTCAGTGCTGGGCCCTGTTTTGTTCAATGTCTTCACTGGAGACATTGCAGAGGGGGTCAAGAGTAAGATCAGCCTGCTCGCAGATGGCACTAAGATTTGTGCAAAAGTGGACAATGAGGAAGGGATGGAGGCAGGCACTCAGGGTTGATCTAGCTAAACTCAAACACTGGTCTAGGGAGTGGTAGTTGGGGTTCAACGCTAAGAAGTGCAAGGTCATGCACCTCGGAGCAAGAAATCCCAGGACCTGCTACTGGCTGGGGGGAGTACAGGTAACAGCTTCAGAGGAAGAAAGGGACCTCAGGATAATAGTCACAGGGGACATGAAGGTATCAGCACAGTGTAGGATGGCAGCAGCAAGGGCAAATAGGATGCTGGGGTACATTGCCAGAGGGATCACCTCTAGAAGGGAGGAGGTCATCCTGCCCTTGTATAGATCACTGATGAGGCCACACTTGGAATACTGTGTGTAGTACTGGTGCCCATACCTCAAAAAGGATGTGAGATTACTGGGGGGTGCAGTGCAGGGCTACAAAAATGATCATGGGACTGGGGGAGTTGCTGTATGAGGAAAGATTGAGGGAGCTTAACATGTATTCGCTGGAAGAGAGAAGGGAAAGAGGGGACATGATAGAGACCTTTAAGTACTTGAAAGGTATAAATAAAGTCAGAGAGGGAGGACTGTTCTGCCTAAAGGAGGGAAGGGTCACTAGGGGGCACAGTCTGAAGTTGGAAGGGGAAGGCTCAGGAGGGAGATGAGGAGGTACTACTTTACAGAGAGAGTGGTGGCGAGATGGAACGCACTGCCGGAGGAGTTAATCAAACTGAGGACAGTGGATAGCTTTAAGCGGGGTTGGGATAGAGTCAAGGGCAGGATTAGTACACACAAGAACACAAAAGGGGGAAGACCAGGAAAGGGGAGGAAGGGAGGGATTTGGGTGGGGTTGGGGCAGCTGTAGTAATATGCAATTAAGAGCTGCACAATTGGGCAGACTTGATAGACCTGTGGGCCTTTTTCTGCCAGTAATTTCATATGTTCATATGTACGTTCGATAAGTGGAATGAGAAGCTTCTCTCTGGAAATTATCTAGAACCAACACTTATGGGATTGACTGATAAGTAGGGAATGGTGGGTCCTTAAAGTACCAGAAGGAATGCCGTTTAAAGTTCCATTTTAAGAGTTGATGGAGTACCGGAGAATCCTTTACTGCAGGCTGCAGATTATAATGGTGGAAGGCATCGGAGGGGAGCATTGAGATGTCTGCGTGTAGTCCATGAGAAGGTCAGAAAGGATATGCTGCAAAACTGGGTGAGAAGGATGGGAGCAAAAATCCTGGATAAAACTTGTAAGCTGATCGAAGTACATGGAGCAACAATTGACAATTGAGGAGGCTGAGGAGCTTTCAGGCAAATACAGCCAGCATGACGGTGCCACAGAAGCTGTGGATATGAAAACGTGCAGTAATTCCAGGGTAGCCGGAGTAGTTACAATTGATGCCAGTTGGCTTGACTCCCATGATTTGAATAGGCCAGGCTAGAATGTTCAGTTGGGCTTGAATGATGGAAGAGTAGAGAAGGTCCATGTGAGCCTTGGCAAAGGAGTGACATTTGAGCTTGATGGATGATCTAGGCTTGCTGGATAAGTGGAGAAAGAAGCGTGAGATGCTGTTAGTAGGCAAAGGAAGTCAAATGAGGAAGAGCTGCACAGGGAGCAGGAGAAGTGGGCTGCCCAGAAAAGTGATGGAAAAGGGCTCAGGACAAGAAATGCCCAATGTACTTTGGCAATATAATGTGCTAATGCTGCTGCAGCTTTAGCAGAGGTGAAGCAGTGGAAACCGTAGAAATAGAGTCCTCCATAAAAGACACTTAAAGCAGCGATAAAATATAAGTAGGAGGCTGAGTCCTCATGGATGGAGGGCAATGCAGAATAGATCACATTGGGATAGAGGCTGAATATTAGGATGATTTTAAGCACAGTCAATTTCTTCAGGAGTCAGGGATTTGTAAGCTTCATAGCACAGGAATGTCGCCATAGGATATAATTCGGTCATCACAAGACTGAGTTCCAGAGCAGTGGAGGTTCTAAGGTGGATAGAGAACTGACATGGAGTATTATTCGGAGGAGCCAGGGTGACAGGAGCATGGCTGGTGGATGGAGGGGCAGCAAGTGGTGCTGGGTCAGAGGCTGGCGTAGGCTGAGCCTGGAAATTAACTTTGATAGTCATGAAATGGGATTGCAGATTGAAAACAAACTGAAGGCAAGTAGAGCCATAAAGTCTCAAATGTCTGACCAATGAGCTGGCCCCTGTTCAGGAATGGGCTGGCTGAGATCAGAACTCCGAACAAGTGGAGACTTTGAAGTGAGGTATCAATACTATGATTTCTGTTGCAGGCCAACGCTGAGAGTTAGATGCCAGGTTTCTTCCGTCGGCCAAAAGGCAGGAACGGTCCAACCATAAATGGAATAGTATGATGTAGACACCTGGTTATGAGCTGGGAGCTTGGGAAGAAGTCCGGGGACCTTGCAGTACTTTCTTCTGGGTTTGCAGGAGAATTGGATGGTGAAGGAAATGGCACAGAGCCAATACACTGCGTATTGCATTGAGCAGGATGAAGTCTGAATAAACCTTGTTGAACCTGTTTCACAATTGAATGTAGAGAGTCAGTAGGCATGGAAGATGCCAAGGTGCCCATACGCTGCTGAGAATTGTGGTAATGCAGAGTGTCAGTAGTATAGAAGATGCCCAAATGCCAATACACAGCTGCGTATTGCAGTACATGCAGAGTTTCGGTAGTGTAGAAGATGCTCAAATGCCAGTACACAGCTGTGTATTGCAGTGGATGCAGAGAGGTTGTAAATGCTTAGCAACAGACTCCCATTTCCAGTAGACAGGGCAAGCCTACCTGCACTCGAATATCTCAGAACATATAAGTTAGAGGCAAAGACTGAAAAAGAAACTGCTGGTGCAGGCTGAGCGATGATGCATAAGTATGGTAGTTGGATATGAGTAGCAACAGAACTCCCATCTCTGGCAGACAGGACAAGCCTCCCTGTACTTGAATACCTCAGAAGGTATGAGTTAGAGATGGAGATTGGAGAAGAAACTGCTGGTGCGGGCTGAACGATAACGCAGAAGTAGTTGGTTGTTCATGAGTAGCAACAGAACTCCCATATCTGGTAGACAGGGCAAGCCTATCTGCACACAAATACCTCAAAAGGTATGAGTTAGAGCTGAAGACTGGAAACTGTTGTGAACTGCTGGTGAGGGGGTAACCTGTGAACAAGGCGACCGCAATTGTGCGTTTACAAAAATGGCGAATCGGTTATGGCGCCTGTGTTCAGGGCTACCAAGCAGGGGGGTGACTGGATACCTGGGTGGGTAAGGTAGGGTGACGGGAGTACGTGGGTGTATGTGCAGGGGGAGAGGCAGGGGAAGGAAGGTATGTGGGAGGGGGTGTGGCGGGCATCTGCCGAGCTGGTCTGCTAGCGTGATGGGGAGGGTGGTCAGTTGGGAGGTGCAGGGTTCGGATCGGGCGTGGTGCGGTTCTTTTTTTTCTGGCAGGTGGCTTTTTTTTGTTAAGTATTTCACACCCCCGATATGCACCCTGCTGGAGTTGAGAATCCTTTAGTGAGGAGGGGGTGTGGGGATACAGGTCCCACATGAAAAGGAAACCCGTAGATCTCGGGTACCATTTTCCCATTCGCTCTGAGTGTGCATTGCCTAAATTCATTTTCAGCGACGTACACTGGCCCTAATGGTGATCGCTATTCCGCAATCGCCATTATGACACAGAACTGAGACAGCTGGCAAGGAAAGAACAGCAGGCTGCTACATAGTAGAAGCAGGCTAACGTGACAGCAGAAATGGATTAGCAGGCAGAAAGTGGGATTAAGGAACAAACAACAGAGGAAATGGATGCTGCAGGAGTGAAGAACACTTGTAACAGGGAACTGGACTACACAGAACAAACGTGCTGAAGAGTTAGAGAAAAAACAAAGAGAGGGGAAATAGGGAGCACATCTCTGAGCTGTTTGGAATGTCGCATAGTGCTTGACTTTACTTTCAAATGTTTTCCCTTGCTCTGAGAAGGTTAACTGATATTCCTCATTAAGGCTATTGCTGGATACAAACTCTAAAAAAAATGAAACTAACTTGATGGAAACATTTCTTAACAGTAAACATACGGGCCCACTCTCTAAGGCATGTTAATATTTAAATGAGACAGTGGTACGCATTCTGGCCATTTGCTCTGAATTATTGTAAAGCCAGCTCCATGAGTTGCAATGCTGAGAGGGTGAGAGGTATGTTGGGGAGTGTAGCTTTAAGCCCGGCGATGAGTACATCGTAACTTGGAAGTGCTGAGACAATGAATGGAGCTGCTGCCCCAAGGAGCTAGAAATACCCAAAAGAAAAGAAAAGAGCAAACACAAGTAGAGAGGAGTACAAGGCATAGCAACACAAGACACGGCAGAACAAGGAGGAGGAAAGCTATGGGGAGGGAAGCAGAGCAAGTGCACACAAGGTAAACAACTGCCACGGAGGGAGGGAATGGACTGGACAGGGGAGGAAGCAAAAACAGCAACAGAAAACAGCAAAAGGGGGGGACAGGAATGGAGCAAGCAGGGAGTGGGGGAGCAAGCTACAAATGCAAGCATGAGCAGAAAAACACATAAAGGAAAGAGCAGAGTGAGGAACAAAGCAAGAGCAATGAGAGAGGAAAGGGGAACGCAGACTGAAAGCAAAGGGGAAGAGCTGGAGGGAGCAAAACACAAAACGGCAACAGGAGCAAGCAGGGGACGAAAGCACAAAACACAGCAAATGGGACATGGAACGGGAGGTGGGGAGCAAGCAAACGGGACAAAGAAAAGGGAGCAGGAAGGAGGAGACAAAACAGAGCAAGGCAAGCAGGCAGGGAAAACAAGGAGGCACAGCCGCACAGACCACACAGGAGCCCAGAGTGTGATGAAACACACTAAGCATGGACTGTAAGGAGTAAGCTGCTTTTATGTGGAATGTGGGGGATGCTATTCCCCACATTGAACAGCCCTCCAATAGAAGTTAGAATTGCAGTGTTTTCTGGAAGGCGTTCTCCTTTTATTAGCAACATAGCCAGCCAGAAGTGCTAAATGGTCTTTCTGAATAGACACTTGTTGCTGGGCAACTTAAATAGTAAAGGATCACTTTTTGTAATACTGGCTAGACCGCACCCTTTTCATGCCACTACTGAAGTGTCATGTCGAACATTTATCTTTCTGAGATCCTTTAAGAAGTCATCCACCATACTGCTTGCTGAGTAGCTTGTGATTGGAGAAGTAACAGCACTGTCTCTCTCTATGTCATCCAATCTTGCCTAAATGTTATCTTTGGCGGCGCCATACAAATGACTCCATTATAAATGGGATACACCGGCGTAGAAAAGGGGTGCCTATAAATGTAGGTCAGTCTTCTGTGAACCAGGTATGGAGGCAGAATGAGTGAAGCAAAAGATTAGAGAGGACATAAGGGTTGTGGGGGAAAAGCCACACCTAGGCATACACTTAGGTACAAATGACCTGGAAGGCAACGAAGTAGAAGAGGTTCAAAATAGGTTCAGGGAGCTGGCCAGGGGCTGCCCAGAAGAGGTAAGCTCAGTGACGTTCTTGGAGGTCTTGCTGGTCCCTTGTGCCAGTTCTGCTAGGCAGCAGCGAATAGGAGAATTCAATGGTTGGCTCAGTGATTGGTGCGAGAATCAAGGGTTCATCTGCATAGGAAAATGGGGAAAAATGTGGGCAGATGAGGTTTCTATGCAAATGATAGATTGTAGATAAATGAGAGGGGCATTAGGGCACTGACGGGAGACTACAAGGATATATAGATAGGGTCTTGGGAAGGTATTTAAACTAGGGGTTGGAGAGTGCGAGACCAGGGAAAGGAAGGTGGACAAAACCAGAGGGCCTGACCTAGCTAGCATTCCCCCATGGGAGGGGCAGGGGAAGTAGGAAGCAGATGAAAAGATGGGGGGAAGGGGACCTGTGTAGGGGAATGTCCACCAGTGCCAGGAGCATGGAAAATAAACTGGTTGATTTGGAGGGCACGATGGTGGACGAGGGACTGAATCTGGAGGCCATAATAGAGACCTGGTGGATGGAGCACCAGGACTGGAAAGTGGTTATCCCTGGGTATAGACTTTTTAGGAAAGACAGGACTGGTGGGGGGGGGGTTGCACTTTACGTAAAGGACAATATAAGGGTGACAAAAGGGTAGAAAAAAACAAGGGGAGGAGGAGGTCCTGTGGGTCACACTGGAAAAGCGGTCTGATACAACAGTGCGACTAGGTGTAATCTACAGTCCTCCTACACAGGGTGAGAAAATGGACAAGGAATTAATGCAGGTGGTGCAAAACATGGCACACAAGGGGGAACATTTGCTGGTGGGGGACTTTAACCTACCCGGTGTGGACTGGGAGATCCTGTCACTGACTTCAGCAAAAAGTAATGACTTGCTTGAATCCCTGCAGGGAGCATTCCTTCATCAGCTGGTCAGGGAGCCTACTAGAGGAGGAGTGACACTGGACTTAGTATTGACAAATGGGGAGAGTGTAGCAGACGTTTCAGTGGTGGACAGTCCGGAGTCAAGTGACCACAGAACTGTAAGGTTGACTCTGCGAATAAAAACAGTGCGACAAAATGCTGTGCCCTCAAATAATGTAAGTAAAACCACCGACCACAACAAAAAAGCACGCACCATACAAAATAACGGGACTTTTTGTTTTTGCTGAGGGCAGCTCTGCTTCCGCA
Source organism: Neoceratodus forsteri (assembly GCA_016271365.2). Taxonomy (NCBI): domain Eukaryota; kingdom Metazoa; phylum Chordata; order Ceratodontiformes; family Ceratodontidae; genus Neoceratodus; species Neoceratodus forsteri. The sequence continues at coordinate 498,661,432 of JADMNL010000022.1, forward strand.
CCCACTCTGGCGTGGGGTTTCCCCACCCCTGGAATTTTTATAATAAACTGGAACCATGGGAATATGGTAAAACCTGAGGGGGGAAACTTGTTTCTGTGCCATAAAAAAATAATAGATATTGGGAGATGGGGAACTAAACCCTAGTCCCCAGGTCTCCACTGCTCCATGTGCTTGTGTCTTAGCCATTCCACCACACAAACAGCTCAACCAGGCACATCACCTGAGCCTTCTTCAGCCCTTCTTTCACTCCGCGGTCAGCGACAGGGGTAGCTGTAATTCATTACCGCTATTATACCCCTGTCGCTCTAAATGTTTCTACACTTACACAGAGCGTGTTCTGCAGCACTGTTCTGGCAGCGGCATATTAACCTGGTACTGTAAGGTTCAGGATAAGGACGGGGAGGAAGTGAGTTGAACCACCACTAAGGTACTGGACTTCAGGCAGGCAGACTTTAACAAAATGAAGAAGATCTTCAGGGAGGCTATGGAGGACAAAGAGGAACTGGGGGAAGTGAAGGAAATGTGGGGGGGGCAATAAAGGGGAGAATATTGAGAGCCACTGATCATTGCATTAGGAAGGTAAGCAAACACAAAAAAAAGAAGGAGGCCACTCTGGTTCACCAAAGAGGTGGTAAGGGAAATAGGTGAAAGGAAAAAAGCATTCAGTACATATAAAAGAACACAGAGGTAGGAGGATAGAAAGGCATACAGAGAGAGGCTGAGGGTGGCAGGGCAGGCAATTAGGAAGGCGAAGGCAGCTACAGAGGAAATGATAACTAGGGAGGTAAGAAGGGGGGATAAGATGTTCTACAGGTATGTCAGCGAGAGAAGGAAATCCAAACAGGGGATAGTGAGACTTAGAGGGGAAGGGGGAGTTACAGTAGAGGGTGACTTAGAGAAGGTGAACTTACTGAATAGGTACCTCTGTTCATTTTTCACAGTGGAGCAGGAGGGTAAGGGACCAGAATTGTGGGGGAGGTGAACGAAGGGCAGGGGGGTGGATTCTATTCCATTCATAGCAGACAGGATAGGGGAGGAATTGGGAAAGTTGAGGGTAGATAAGGCAATGGGTCCAGGCACCCTACATTCTAGAGTGCTTCGGGAGCTAAGGGAGGAACTGGTGGCACCATTGACTAGACTGTTTAATCTGTTGCTGGACATGGAGAGGGTTCCAAGTGACTGGAAAAGGGTGGATGTGGTACTGCTACATAAGAGTGGCAGCAGAAAGGAGGTGGGAAATTATCATCCTGTCATCCTTACATCAGTGGTGGGTAAGGTTATGGAGGCACTCTTCAAAGAAAGAATTGCCAACTATCTTGCAGTCAGTGGTCTCCAAGATGAGAGCACAGATTCGTGGAGGGGAGGTCATGTCAGATGAACCTGATCTAATTTTTTGACTGGGTGACGAGGGTGGTTGATCAGGGAGGGGTAGTGGACATGGCCTAGCTGGGCTTCAGCAATGCCTCTGACACAGTCCCTCACAGGAGGCTGGTAAATAAGTTGGGCAGCTTAGGGGTGGGGCCAAAAATAACTAAATGGGTGGAGAGCTGGCTTAGCGATGGATGCCAGAGGGTGGTGGCAAATGGGGAGCACTCCGGGGAGGAAAGGGTGACAAGTGGGGTGCCCCAGGTGTCAGTACTGGGGCCCATCCTCTTTAACGTCTACATCGGGAACATTGCAGAAGGACTGAAGGGGAAGGTGTGCTTATATGAAGACAATAGGAAAATTTGCAATAAGGAGGACACATCGGGGGGTGGAAATAATGAGGGAAGACCTGATAAAACTGGAGGGGTGGTCAGAAAGTTGACAACTAGGATTTGATGCAAAGAAGTGCAGAATAATGCACATAGGGCTCAATAACCTACAGGCCATGTACACACTGGGAGGAGAGGAGAGGAGAGGAAATTAAGGTTACAGACCAGGGGAGGGATCTGGGGATTATCATTTCAGACAACCTAAAAGTGGGCAAATAGTGCAATAAAGTGGTAGGCAAGGCAAATCGAATGCTGACGTACATAGGGAGGGGTATAACGAGCAGAAGAAGGGAGGTGTTGATGCCCCTCTACCGGTCAATGGTGAGACCCCACCTAGAGCATGGAGTCCATTTCTGGAGACCTCCCCTACGTACGGATATAGATAGGGTGGAAAGAGTCCAGAGAAGGGCAACCAGAATGGTGCATGGCATGCGTCAAAAGCCCTATGAGAAGAGGATGGAAGAGCCTGATCTGTATCCACTGGAAACTAGGAGGGAGAGAGGGGACATGACCGAGACATTTAAATACTTGAAGGGGATAAACAGGGTGAGGAATGGGAGCTTATTTCAGAGGAAAGTAAGTCCAAAAACTAGGAAGCGTAGTTTGAGGTTGGAAGGAGGAAAGTTCAGAGATAATGTGAGAGGGCAATTCTTCACAGAGAGGGTGGTAGACCCCTGGAATAGACTATCGGAGCAGGCGTTGGTGGTGAAAACAGTAGGGGAGTTTAAAAGGTCATGGGATAAATACAGGGGAATAACCAGTAGAGGGAAGGGGAGGAATCTGGGAAAAAGTGTGGGGACTGTAATCTCCATGGGGGGGTAGGGACGGGGAGAAATGAGCTGGGTATAGGGTTAAATATGGGGCTGAGATTAGGGCAGACTTGATGGGCCAAGGAGTCCTTTCCTGCTGTCAGATTTCTATGTTTCTAAATTGCCCCTGGGTTCCGACTCATAATGTAAGGATTTTCTTATTCTTCTGCCTTCACTGGGATCTGTTTCTTGGAAGGGAGCATGGATATTTTCGTGATCAACAGCTGCAACAATTCTAGTTGGAGTCTCTGTTGTCATTTTTAGAGCAACTTTACTAATGAGAATTTCTTTATAATGGTTGAGGTCTATGCTACCAGATTGGAAAAGATCTGGCAAACTGGTTTTGAAACGTGGATCCAACAACTGTTCCTGGACTTCAGCAAGGCATTTAATTTGGTCCCTCACACTGGCCTAAGGGAGAAGCTGGGGAGGATGGGAGGTAGGCCCATTGACGGTTAGGTCGCACTCAGCAGGTAGTGGTCGGAGGGGAGGTCTCATCTCCTAGGGAGGTCATAAGTGGGGTCCCACATGGATCAGTCCTGGGGCACTCCTGTTTAACGCCTACATCTCCGATATCAGGGAAGGTATCAGGTGTGAAATGAGTCTCTTTGTGGACGACTCTAAGCTGGGGGCAGTGGTGGAGGGGCAGAAGGGGAGATTGGCCCCGCAAGAGGACCTGGATACTCTGGATAGGTGGTCCTGCACCTGGAAATTGAAATTTAACTCCTTCAAGTGCAAGGTGCTACACCTAGGGCAGAAAAAGCCCAACTATGTGTACACCCTGGGGGGGATGAGTTACAGGCCATGGCAGGGGAAAGAGACCTAGGAGTCTTGGTGGATGTTAACATGAATAATTCACAGCAGTGCAGGAGGGCTGCGGTCAGGGCAAATAGGATGCTGGGATGCATCGCTAGGAGGATTATCGAAACGGAACAGGGAGGTGATTTTGCCACTGTACAAAAGCCTGGTTAGACCACATCTTGAGTAATGTGTACAGTTCTGGAGGCCGCACCTAAGGGGGGACATCCAACTCCTGGAGAGGGTTCAGAGGAGAGCAACCAGAATGATCCAGGGCCTGGAGGATAGGACATGTGAGGAATGACTAGGGGAGCTCAACCTGTTCTTGCTGGAGGAGAGGAGGGACTGGGGGGGACATGATTGAGGTCTTCAAGTACCTCAGGGGAGTAAATAAGGTAAGCCGAAATAGGATCTTTTGACTGAAGGAGGGTGGAATCACCAGAGGACACAGTTGGAAGATTGAGGGTGGTAGAACTGGGGGAAAGAAGGAGGAGGAGGAGGTACTTCACTGAGAGAGTGGTGGAACCGTGGAATGCGCTTTCCGGGGAGCTGGTACAGGCAGCTACGGTGGAGGGATTCAAGAGAGGGTGGGACAGGTATAGGCAAGAGGTGAAGCAGGGGCTGGTTTGCCCGGGGGGTGGGGCAGGACTGGGGGATGGAATAACAGTGGAAGGAGACAGATAGAGGGCTACAGTACCCAATCAGGGTGCTAAAGCTTGAGCAGACTTGATAGACCAACAGGCCTACTCTGCTGGCATCTAGTATGTTAGTATTGTTGCTATCACAAAATGTTAAGATTCCAAAATTATGGCAATCCTGCAGTCCGTTTCCAAACACAAAGACAGTTTTTCAGCAAGAGCGACACCTGTGCTTGCACCTTTCTCTTCAAATGTTTCTCAGAATCTTTCCAGTCTCTATTTGAGAAGACGTATCAGTGGAATGACTTGACTTATGGTTGCACTGGCAGCACTTGCTTCATGTGTGGCTTCCTTAAATGACTGTAGCAACTGACATAAGATTCCACTGCCCAGAGGTGTGTGTGACATCCCCTTTCTCTACTGCATGATCCATGGTGTACCCGTACACTGCTTTGTGTTGTTTTTAGAACCTCTGTAACATGTGAAAGGTGTAGTTCCACCTAGAGGCAACTTCTTGCTTTAGCTGGTGAATCAGTAAGTTATTCTGTTTTTGCAGTTCCCCCAAAATTTTACAAGCTTTTGCAGAGTGCCTAAAGTGACCACTTATCTTACGTGCAGCACCCAACATATTCTGTACACTCCTGTCTTCTCTGAAGAAGTCCTGTACCACTAGACTGAATGTATGTGCAAAACATGGTAAATGCAGAAACCCACCATCCTTTAATGTTTTCACAATGTTAGCTCCATTGTCTGCAACCACAAATCCTGGGGAAAGGCCATTAGTGGAAAACCATTTTGAGAACTGTTTCTTTAGCTCCTGTGATTTTCTTTGTCAAAGCTTGCAATACAGATGGTGGCCTGTTGGGGAGGATGTTGCTGGTCCCTGGTGGTGCCAGAGGATGTTGTAGAGGTAAATGATGCCCAGTGGGCAGTGACAGTCGTGTACTCTGCTGTCTGATCACTCGTCCACATTATCTGTTGTTTTATGTACTGCTTCAATAGTCAATGACTGCAAGGCACTGTTTACTTTTTGGCTCAGTTCCCTATAAAGAGCTAGCACAGCTTTTCTGGAGAAATATGTCCTTGATGGCAGCTGATATCGAGGGGCAGCAAGTTTTATCACATCCAGAAACCCAGCAGAGTCAGCAATAAGAAAATGGGCACATGTCCAGTGCAATCCTTGCAGATACTGCTTTATTTAACTGCTGAGCAGCTGGATGGCTTTGGCCATATTTAGTTCTCCGTTCAAAAGCCTGCTGCATTGATAACTATTTCTGAGGTGTGACTAGCACACTAAAAATGCTGGAGGAGAAAGAAAAGAGCTCATTCTGTTTTCATTTGGGGAGCTTTCTGATTCTGATGAACATCTAGCAGATAAAGAGGATGATGCAGTCAAAGTCCTGCTTTGTGCCTGAGGGGTTTTATGCTGTATATGGAAAATGTTAACTATACCACCAGTGTGAGTACCAGCCTTGACCTGTGCAACACCCTTTGCCATGCCACCTTGTGACTTATTCCTGGTCCACAGAAGTGGATGTATTCACTGTAAGTGTCTTGTTAAGGTTGATGTGCCAAGGTTGCTTGCTTGTCTTCCTCTGCTGAAAGAGGCCTTACATAAACAGCATATTGCTTGCAGACTGTTCTTAAAATCATAGAATCATAGAAATCTGACGGCGGAAAAGGACCCTCTGCCCCGTCGAGTCTACCTCACTCCTCACCTGTGACACAGGACCTCCCCTTCCCTCCACTTGCCAACCCCTTATCTCTGTCCCATGCCCTCTTGAATCTCTCCACCATTTCAGCCCCCACCACTTCCTCCAGTAGTTTATTCCAGGCCTCTACCACCCTCTCCGAGAAGAAACAACCCCTTAACATTGCCTCTAAGTCTTCCTCCTAATCTTAGACCATGCCCTCTAGTTCTAATCCCCACTTTCCTTTTAAATAAGCTCCCCTTCCTCACCTTATTGATCCCTTTTATGTACTTAAATGTTTCTGCTATGTCCCCCTCTCTCTTCTGGTCTACAATGGGTACAGATTCAACTCCCTACACCTCTCCTCCTATGGCTTCCACTGCATACCGTGCACCTTCTTGGTTGCCCTTTTCTGCACCCTCTCAATCCCATCTATGTCCTTGCATAGGTGTGTTCTCCAGAACTGGACCCCATACTCCTGGTGCAGTCTCACCGTGGTTTTATTAAGAGGCATCAGTACCTCCTTCCTTCTGCTTGTTATGCCCCTCCCAATGCAACATTCTATTTGCCTTTCCCACTGCCCTGTTGCGTTGATTACCTACTTTAAGGTTGCTTGATATTATAATCCCCAGATCCCTCTCATGCTCAGTTGGCTTAATTACCTCCTCCTCCCCAGAGTGTAAACTGCTTGCGGGTTTTTACACCCCATGTGCATCACTGCACACTTTTTGGCACTGAATTTCAGCTGCCAAGTTTCCAACCACCTTCTGAAATTCTACGGTCCTCCCTCATGGCCTCCACCCCCCCCCCGGGGTGTCCACCCTATTGCAGATCTTCATATCGTCTGTAAATAGGCACACCCTCCCCTCCAGCCCATTCGCTATATCACTGATATAGATATTAAAAAGGAGGGGTCCCAGTACCAATCCCTGGGGCACCCCACTCGTCACTCCCATCTCCTTGGAATATACCCCATTATAAAATGGTGTGTGAAAATCCTGCAGCCTCATTGGTCAAAACATGTCACATGACCATGGGTAAATCCTGCATTACCCATGGCTGAGGAATTGCATTTATAAAAAACATAATTAAACACATTTTACATTTATTTTAGACATGGGTCCATTGTATAATCGCAATAAGGCACTCCAGGGTGTGAGTTATTGGGGATTTACCCACTTTTTGTGTGGTTATGTCACTCGGTTGCACCTCGTGACACACCACACAAGGCATGGGTAAACCCCCAATAACCCAAACCCTGTTGTGCCTTATTGCTTAATTAATCACCACCCTCTGGCTTCAGTCCTTCAACCAGGTTTCCACCCACCTTGTTAATTTCTGTCCCACTCCCAAGCTTTCCAGCTTATTTACCAGCCTTCTGTGAGGGACAGTGTCGAAGGCCTTCCTGAAGTCCAGATAGTCCACATTCACCACCCCTTCCTGGTCAACCACCTTCGTCACCCAATCAAACTCTATTAGATTTGTCTGGCCTGACCTCCCAGTTGTGAAGCCATGCTACATATTGTCCAGTAGTCCGCTGTCTATCAGGTAGTTTACCACTTTTTCCTTTAATAACACCTCCATCACCTTCCCCACCACCGAGGTGAGGCTGACCGGGTGATAATTTCCCATCTCCTTCTTGCTGCCCCCCTTGTGCAGTGGCACCACGTCCACCATCTTCCAGTCGCTTTGGCACCCATCCAGTATCTAGGGACAAGTTACACAGCCTCGCCACAGATGACGCCAGCTCCTCCCTCAGTCACTGGAGTACCCTAGGATGCAAGTCGTTTGGTCCCATTGCTTTGTCTACCTTCAACCTACCCAGTTCTTCTTTTACCTTGTCCTTGCTGAATGGGCTAGGATCCACTCTTTTGTCATCCCCTCCTCTCTTCTTTAACTCAGATCCCTTCCCTTCCCTTCCCCTTCCACCATAAAGACTGAGCAAAAGTAGCTATTCAGCATCTCCGCCTTTTCAAAATCTCCCTCCACCAGTGCAGCCCCTCCCCTTCACCCTCACTATCCCCTGCATTGACTTCCTCTTTTCCCCTCACATACCTAAAAAAAAGTTTTCTCTTTCCTTTTGGCCTGCCTAGCAATTCTCTCCTCCATATCCGCTTTTACCCTCCTAATCTTTTGCCTTGCCACCCTCAGCTTCTCTCTATAAATCTCCCTGTCCTCCCTCCTCTGGGTCTTATATGTTTTGAAAGCCACCCTTCTTCCCCTAATTGCCCCACCACCTCCCTGGTAAACCAGAGTGGTCTCCTTCTTTTTTTGTTTTCTCCTACCCTCTTGATGCAGAGCTCAGTGGCTTTGAGTATCTTCCCCTTAATGCAGTTCCATAATTCCTCTATGTCCCCTAATAGCTCCTTACCTTCTATTTCTTCCCTGAAAATTCCCTTCATTCTTGCAAAGTCTGCGCTCCAGAAGTCCAAAACCTTTGTGTTGGTTCGATTTGTTACCCTACCCGTTTTTATCCTTCAACTCACTGTATTGTGGTCGCTCACACCAAGGCAGTCACCCACTCCACTTCCTCCACACTATCCCCATTTGTGAGAACCACATCCAATATGTTATTCCCCCTAGTGGTCTCCCTAACCAGCTGCTGCAGGAAAGCTCCCTGGAGTACTCCAAGTACCTCTCTGTTCCTTGCAGACGTTGCTGTTGGAATTTCCTAGTCCACATCTGGGAAGTTAAGGTCTCCCAATAAGAGAATCTCACTCCTGAGTGCCATTTGCTGTAGCGCTTGTACCAGCTGTCTGTCCCCTTCCTCCCCCTGTGTAGGAGGCCTATAAATCACAGCCAGTCTTAATGACACCCCCGATCGTTTTTCCAATGTGACCCACAGGACCTCCACCTCCCCCTGTACCTCCTACCCTTCCGCTGCTCTAATGTCTTCTTTGATCCTGCCCCCCCTTTCTGCCAGCCCTATCCCTTCTGAATAGCCTGTACCCCGTGACACCTACTTCCCAAGACTGGTGCTCTGACCACCAGATCTCTGTTATAGCCACAATGTCTAAACCCTCTTCTACCATATGGCCTCCAGTTCCACCATTTTGTTCCCTAAACTCCTGGCATTAGCTGCCAGTCCTTTCCACCATAAACTTCCTTCATCCTTGCCATTCCCTGCTGCCCTAACTGCTCCATTTTTGGGGGGAGTACTAGCTAGGTTATTCCCTGCTGCTCCCCCTGCTCAGTTTAAATGCAAACTCGCCCTTACTTAGCTATCTAATCTATCGTTCAGGATCCTTGTACCCTCCTTACTTAAATGCAACCTGTCAGGAGCATGAAGTTCCTCTTTATCCCATGTCCTACCCCATTCCCCGACCAGTCCAACCCCCTGTTCCTTACACCACCTCCTCAGCCACAAATTGAACTCCACAATTCTCTCCTCCCTATCCATACTTGCTTTGGTATTTGCAGGACTTCAGAAAATGAGACCTTTTTACCTTCCACCTGACAGATCCTGATTAGCTCCCTAAATCTCGCCTGCACTTCCTTCACACTGTTGGCCACCAGATCATTTGTATCCATATGGATCACGTTGTGGGTGACCCCCTCATGTTTCCTAGTCAAAGTGTGTATTAAGCATGCGGCCTTGAGTGCCATCATACCCGGCATGCACTCAGCCCAATAGCTCCATTCCCCCACCACCATTCATCCCCCATTTGATCCCCTTTATTATGGAGTCCCCCAAAATAAGGACTTTACCTTCCTTAGCATTCTAGGGATTCTCTACTTGGCTGCTTCCAATCTTGCTCTGCCCTGCTTGTCTCCATGGTCCTGTCCCACACCCCTATAGCTCCTCCGTGCCGCCTTCTCCCATATGCACCTCTAGTCATCCCTTTTGATGTCTTCCTTTCCTTGGCCTTACTTTCCCTTTATCCATGTCCTTGTGTCCTGTTTCTTCCCTTGCACCTCCATCTATAACTTCTGCTGGGTTCCCCATTTCCAATGTCCCCTCGCCGTTTCTTTCCAGCTCCACATCTCTCTTCCCTTCTCCATTACTATCTACATTGGCCCCTTCCTCCTCTTGCTCATCTGAATCTCTCAACTTCCTTAAGGGGGAAAACCTATTTCTCAGGTTAACCCCACTCCCATAGACATATGCGTAACCCATTGACTTGTTGCTCACCCCCTTCTCGTTCTCCTCTGTCCTGTTACCCTTTCTTGATTCCTTCCTCTTCTCTCCCTCCCTGTCCCTCCCTCTTGCCCTCTCCTTTGCCTGCCTTCCTCCTTTATTTCTCAAATAGCTCTGACCATTTCCTGCCCAGGAAATTGACCCTTTATACCCCCCATTTACTGAATCCTCCTCTTTTGATCTGCTCCTAGCCCCCACTGCTGCCTCTCCTGCACATGCCTCCAATGTAACCACTTTCCATCTCTCTCCTCACTCTGAAGATTTCCACCTCTAATTGTGACAGTCTGTTACATATTGGGCAAAACCCCATTCTCCAGAGTGTCTCCTTATAAACTGCTGTACCACATCCATTACACCCCACTATTCTTCTTGATCCAGCTCTCACCTCCCGTGCCCCCTGGCATGCACCCCTCCATCCTCCCAGGCTACCAGATCCCCTATCTGACCCCAACCTCACTCCCTCCTCACCCCTATATCTCCACTCCAGAGGCATATTAAACCCTCCCATGCCTGTGAGCTTACTATACCAGATTACATGTACTTTGATATGCCCTGTCCAATATAAGTAATTTAAACTTCCACCTGTTAGCCCCAACCCTCCTTTTGTACTGTGTCTACTGTTCTTTGGGTCAAGGTGAAAAAACCTCCAAACAGAAGACAATGCCTTTTTTGTTTTTGTCCCTGGCATTGCAACTTCTGAATCATCATCTGGCGTATCTATGTTAATTTCTATATTTTGATTATTGTTCTCAATGTCCTCACTGGATGTGAGACCTACCCTCAGCAGAGGAAACAGGCAAGCCAGACATAACTTTCTTTTCACTAGCCCCAAATGACCTTTCCTCTGATGACCCTTTCACAGGTTTTTTCATCTGGCACCACACAGGTTCCTCTCACTCCGAGCCCTCATCATCAGAGTCCATATCATGCACTGCCTCTGTTTCAGGAAGGTACTCGCTGCCACTGCTATCCACATGGTCTGACTCTGAAGAGCATACAGAGGAATGAGAAATGGTAGAATCTTGAGGAAGTGGCACAAAGTTTGCATGTGTGCTTATTCTTTCCTTTCAACAATGTGTAGTGCCTGCAACTGCCTTTGTTTTTTTTAACAACTGTTGTCACAAACCCACTCAGCAGGTTAGCCCTCTACTCCCAAAGGGCCAACCTCTGAGTGCAGTCTTGTGAACAGTTTAACAGAACAAGGTAACCCTCTTGTCTGTTTCTGTGGGTTCGAATCAACCTTTGGTTTCAAGTTTTGGAGGGATTCAAACTGTGAACCTCTTGCCCAATGCACAGGCTCAGATATAGCTGTCTTCAGGGGGGGCCAGATATCTTTGCCTACAGGCACCTAACCAGGTGTACAAAATTAAACCCTTAAACTTTAATAAGGACCTCAGATTATTCTTACCTTTTCCAGTTTAGTATCACCATTCAAGCTTAAGCCCAGTGTCTGCTGTAACCATATATACCCTACTTGTAAAGGAAAGAAATCAAAGACAGACCAAGAAAGCTCTAAAAAGAGTTGTACTAAAATAGATAATAATATGTAAAACATACAATACAGAACTATTATATCACAAGACATACAAATATTTTAAAAGAACAAGGTTTTAAACAGTGCAATTCCTACTACAGTAATTAGATTTGCCTCTCTTTCTAAATACCTGTTTAAAGTGCTCACAGATGTTTCCTTGTCAGAGCCTAGATAAAAGTGTCTCTGAAGAAAACAGAATAATCTTTAAAAGCTGGTTTTCCCCACCTATTTTGCATGAGGTCACCTAGCTCCTCCCTGTCAGAATATATAAAAAAATATATATCTATATAAAAACAGAATGTCTTTTCCAAGTATTAAATTCTGCAACCTCAGCAAGACTCATGTTCTTCTTTCAAATGACATCTCTTTGATCTATTGATCAAGGTTCCCTCTCACACAGACACCAACGCATTTATGATTTTACACCAGTGTACAAAACCTGGTTTCCTCCTCTTGAAAAGTTATAAAATGGATATGCTCAACTCAAGCCTCTTCCAGCCTGTAATTAACTAAAACAGGAGATCTTTGATCAAGGCCTGTTTTACTCTGTAATTAGCTTCAGGCCTTCCAGGTAACACCTTATATCTAAAACCTGTGTGTATGTGTTTGTGATCTCACATGCTGTTTCAGCCTTTCCCATGGGAGACAGTCCATACACATTGTTTTATATTACAAAAAAAAATCATACAGCACTCAGAACTGACTGTCCACATCACAACTGTATTTTTGGCAAATCTACTTTTCTTAGTTGCTGGTTCATCACCCAAGCTTTCCTTGCTGCCTTTTACTTGGGCTGTGTTTGTTAACTGGGTATCACCTGCAGCAGCAGACAAACATGATGGGACCTCAGAAGACAAGAACTTAGAGCAGTCAAGACACCGTGCAGCAGTTGGATTTCTGCTTGCAAAGCCGGTGACCCGGGTTCGGGAATAGATCCAGGTCATAGGAGGGCCGGCCAGGGGGAAAAGGATCGAGCGTCCCTAGGACTGCTCTCCTTCTCCAGGGGGAGAGGGGTTGTGTGCTCAGTGTAGGAGCAACACCTGGCGGAGGCCAGGTTTATCGCCCTGCACCAACGCAGTTTGAGAATATCTCTGGGGTGAGACAGACGCCAGATGTCATTGCACGTCTCTGCCCCAGCATATAGGGGACAAAACCTCCATGCCTGCCATCTCAATGAAGCCCTGCCCATGGCCTTTGATTAGCCTCCTGGCCAAGCTCTCCCAATCAGTAACCGGTCTCATGGTACTGTGCCCTCTAAGGTGCTGTGACCCCACCCCCTGGGGGGGGTAAGCCAGGGGTAACCAGAAGAGCAGGGGCTAAGTAGGAGGTGGAAGTCATGGGGGCACCATGACCAGGGCAGAGCCCCGATGGCAGATACAGGCAAAAAGTGATAAATTAAAAAAAAAAAAGACAAGGACTTAGAGCATAAGGAAGCTTCAATCGGTAAAGACGATGTGATGCACTTAAACGATCACTCCCCCATCCTCTTCACCTGGTCATGCCAACGGCGACTACCCCAACCAAGCAGTTTTACCCGACGCTGTTTTCAACCTGGTGGCCTCACTAAACTAAGGCAATATCTGGCACAGTGTGATTGGTCGCCCATCCATAGATGTAGCCCTTGAATACTTCACCCACACATTCAACAAAGCTTGTGATACATTTGCCCCGCTCACAAAGTTTCAAACCAAAAAACAAAATGCCCCCTGGATCACACCAGCACTGATCCAGCAAATAAAGAACCGTGACGACCTCTGGTACAAAGCAGTTGCCTCTGGTGTGCAGGCAGATAGGATAGCCTATAAAATGGCTCGCAACAAGTGTACCTGGGCAATTAGAATGGCCAAATCTAGCTACACAAATCCACCCTGGCCTCATCCTGGGGGAACGCTAGGTTGTTCTGGGACAACCTAACAGAACTGGATGGATGATACAGGATGCCTCTTCCCACCCAGCTAACTGTCAATAATAATATCACCTCGGACCCACTCACAATCACCAGCGGCCTAAATGCAGCATTTTCTGACCTAAGCACAGTTCTCCCTAACAACTTCTTCGACCCCACACCTATGACCCCAGAACCCAGCAATACCTACCCTCCCTTCTACCTCAGGGTTATTACTATGAGTAAAGCAAGTTCTTACCTTAAAAAAGCCCTAGGGGTCTCAAACTACTGCAAAGACTCCTTTGACATGAAAATCCTTAATTTGGTACTGGAAAATGTGCTCCCCCCTCTGACTGATCTCCTTAACCACTCCCTATGCCTAGGGCAGTTCCCAGCTGACTGGAAGGTGGCCACCATCACACCAATACTAAAGAGTGGAGACCCCACATTACCCAATAATTACAGGCCCATCTCCATACTCTCTCCCCTTTTGAAAGCCCTGGAAAAAAATCATTGCCACACTACTCACAGACTACCTGCTTGTGCACGGCATCCTATGTAGGGAACAGCATGGTTTTAGAGCCAGTCACAGCACAACTACTGCCTTCTTAGAGTTCTCCAACTCACTGCACAATGCCCTAGATAAGAAGCTGCTAGCGAGAGCCATATTCATAGACCTGTCAAAAGCGTTCAACACAGTCTCCCACACCCTGCTCCTAAATATTCTCCGCCGCACTGGCCTGTCCCCTGGACCCATTGCTTGGTTCATAAGCTACCTCACAGATAGGTGGCAATGTGTGAAGGTATAAAGCACCCTCTCACCCACCCTACCAGTCCGCTCTGGAGTCCCCCAGGGCTCCATCCTTGGCCCACTGCTATTCAGCATCTTCCTGAATACCCTGCCTAAATCCTGCCCATGTAACCTTCTACTCTACACAGATGACGTGGTAATGTATGCCTCCCACTCAGATCCCACAATTCTTCAATTCTCCCTACAACTTGCCTTCAGCCACGCTGAAAACTGATTCACTGACCACAGGCTCATGGTCAATATAAAAAAGACTAAAACAATGCTCTTTTCCCATCACCAGAATAAGGACTACAATGCCCAGCTAACAATCGTTTCCAAAACCCACCTCCCACTGGAACAGATCCACACATATAAATATCTAGGTATTACCTTCGATCCTAATCTATCATTCCACCCACATATTAGTAATCTTTCCTCTACCATAAATACATGCACAGGTCTACTGAATCGGCACAAAGCCTGTCTACTACCAGAGGCTCTACACATTGCCATTACCTCCTCTGTTCTCTCCCTTGTAGACTATGGGCTAGCTATCTACTTGGCTGCTGATCACACTGCACTAAATAAAATCCACCTAGCCATTAATAAAACCTGTAGGCTCCTTGCTGGAGTGGATAAGTGTACTCACAGCTGTACACTGTATGAGCTACAAAAATCCTCACCCCAGACAAAAGAGTATGTTATCAAACATGTCTCCTTAGTAAGAAAATCCAACTAGGCCTTACTCCCACTGGAGTCTCAGCCTCCCTCCGTGCTGCACATACCTCAGCAAACACCCGCGCGGCAGATAGATTAACATGGGCTGTTCTCAGGGTCACAACCACCCTTGCACAATGGTCTTTTTCCTACAGAGCGCCATCCTGGTGCAATGAGCTCCCCTGGGCCATCACCTCTATCTCCAGATTAGGCTCCTTTAAAACAGCCCTAAAAAAACACATAATCTCCACCTGTCACTACCATTGATCCTAATAAGTAAAGGAACCTCCCTACTGAAGGTGAGATTCTGGGTTAATAGATATACTTATCACACTGTTGCTACTGTGTGTTAATGACAATGTTGGTATCCTGACTGTGTGCGCCACCTGCTAGCATATAGGCCTTACCTTAATATTGATCGTACTGTTCGCTGATGTTCACAAGCTCCACTCAGGACTTGTATAGCTACCCTACTGTATAGGTCTAACAGCACTGCTCATACCCTGTTGTTATCTTGTCTTCTTCTCCACTGTTATACTGTATACTTGATATATATTGCCCATACCCTGTTACTTTTCTTCCCTACTCTCACTGTGATATTGTATTATGACTGCTTATTGTTATGTATTGTACCTGACGTGGAGCCTTTGGAAATGAGTCCCTGACTCAAAGGTTGCAATCCGATATTCTCAATAAACAAATAAAATAAAAATAAAATGCACCTACTGCAGTAGGAGAAACACTTTTTGTGACTATTTTTTTTCCTTCTGAATTCCTGTCTTCGTCTTGGAAACTTGTTTCACAGGCCTACTGCCTTCCATCCTAATTTTAAATAACAACTGCTGATAATTGATGAAGCCAGCTACCTTCCAAGAAAATACCCAGTACTGAACTGTACTACCTTTCTCGGTCACTTAGGGGAAATAGGTGGCAATGATGATGAGTAGTTAGTGCATGTCTCAAGGCAAGATATGAAGATGAACTGATTAAGTGGCAAGACTACAAGTTGGGGCTACTATGCAACTGCCAAGAGCTGCTCCCTTCCTCTAAAAAGGTTTTACATGTGACTCACCTAGTCACTTTTGTTAGCAGTGCACAACTTGCTTAACAGACTAAACAAGGTAGCCAGGGGTTACTTTTATATGTGCGTGTGTGTGTGTTTTATTCTTTGATAACCAGGTAAAACCCACTAGGCATAAGTGCTTGTTTATATGGCGTGACCCAGGAGCACAAGGGTGGTTAAGTAGTAGTGTGATGCTTGGCCAGCCAGTTATGATTGTTCTATGACATTTGTAATATAAAAATATAGTGTGTGATTGTCAGTGCTTCCATGAGTGCCCCTCCCCAGGTTTCAGTTACAGTCAAGTGACCTGAAACCAGGAGGCAATTAAAAGACTAAAGAAACTTAATTAAGGGTCTCCTGTAATTAGAACTGACCCAGCTGCCATGATATAGGGATCGTAAACTTTTATGACGTCTTAGAGGAAAAAACATTTTTATACCATGGTGTGAAAGGTCATAAACTCCTTTGATGTGCCCTGGAAAGAGGAACTGCTCAAGATCAAAGAGCGGATATTAATTAAGGAGTCATACTGGGAAATTAGTTTTTGCTGAAGTCACAGTATTTAAAATATCTCCTGACAGGAAGATCATTGTTTATATAATTTTTATATTCTAAAAGGAGGAGCTAGATGACATCACAGAAGGGGTTGAAACACAGCATTTTAAACTGTATTCTGTGTTTCAGCTGAGTGACATATCATTTTGGGCTCTTAAGAAACATGATCTAACTATAAGCACTATAGAGGTAATACATTAGATTGAAAAAGTCTAACTGTATGTTGATAGGAGTTTGTCTGTAGTTTCCTTTGTTTTAAGGGGTTGTATGCTTTTTGATATTATGTTCTGTGTTTACATTTTACATATTTTTATCCATTTTAGTAAAAATATTATTTTGAAAGACTGCCTGGGTGTGTCTTCGAAGTTCTTTTTGCATGTGACATATAGAGGTTTAAGACTGACAAAAACTGTTCATAAGCTTGATGGTTTTACTAAACTGGGAAAAGGTAAGAATATACCTAAGGTTTTTTATAGAGTTTTAAGGGTTAATGTTGGATACCTGGTTAGGTGCCCTTAGATGAAAGATGTCTGGCATCCCCCCGAAGAGCAGATTATATGAGCCTGTACATTTGGGTATGCTAGCATAAAGTTTGCAGTTTCAATCCCCCCTGAATTTGAGACTAAAGGTGATTTGGACCCACAAGCAGACAGAAGGGTTACCCTGTCTGTTACCAGTTCACATTACTGTGCTTGGAGGTTGGCACTGTGGGAGCAGAGGGCCTGACCTGCTGAGTGCATTTGTGACAGCCAGGGATTACTTTTATGTGTGCATGTGTGTGTTTTATTCTTTGATAACCATGGAAGACCCACTAGGCACAAGTGCTTGTTTTCAGGGGCAACCCAGGAGCACAAGGGTGGTTAAGTAGTGATTTGCTCAGAATAACACAGTATGCAAGTGGAGGTTGTGGGAAATCAAACCCAGATCTGCTGGACCAAGCTAAGTCACGGCTTCTTACTTCTAACCTCTAGGCTATACTACATACTTGCATATGAACATATGAAGAAGCCAGCAGAAGAAAGCCATTTGGTCTATCAAGTCTACTCGTATTGCAAGGTCCACAGCTTGAGCTAATGTCCCTGCCCTCCCTCCCCACTCCTTCTATCCTCTCTACCCATGATCCTTACCTTCCCTCTATGTTTATCCCAGCGTCTCTTAAAGCTGCCCATTGTCTTCAATGAGATGACCTCTTCTGGCAACACTTTCCAAGTGTCCACCACGCTCTCTGTGAAGAAGTGCTTCCTGACCTCCCTCCTAAACCTCCCACCCTCCAGCTTAAGGCTATGCCCCCTAGTGTTATGGTTGCCACGCAGCTTAAAGAGACTGTCCTTATCAACCTTATTTATCCCTTTCAAGTACTTGAAGGTCCCAATCATGTCCCCTCTCTCTCTCTCTCTTCTCTCTCCTGTCTTCCAGGGAGTACATGTTCAGTGCCCTCAATCTCTCCTCATGTGCCTTACCCTCCTGACCTGCTATTATCTTTGTAGCCCTTTTCCGGACCTTCTCCAGTAGGTTAATGTCCTTTTTGAGGTGTGGGCACCAGTACTGAACTCCATACTCTAGATGCAGCCTTACCAGTGACCTGTACAAGGGCAATGTAACCTCCTGTCTCCTACTACTGATCCCCCTAGATATGCATCCCAGCATCTTGTTTGCCTTTGTTGCTGCTTTCTTGCACTGCGTGGAGTGTTTCAGATACTGCCAGGCTATACTGCTATGCTCAGCTGTTACATTGCCTCAGCCTATGTCCCTTAATTCAGCGGCCTTGTCTCATGTCATTTATTGCTGGACATTTAGACTGCAAGCTAATGAAACAATGTGCTTATTCAACTTGAGCACTGGCTCAAAATACCTTACAAGACAGATAATGTCCTGTAAACTTACTAACAGCTGGGCCTTGCTAGCTGCCATGCTACTAAACTTTTTTTCTACAGTATTTAACCTGTTTTCCTTTATACTATAGTTTAGAATGAAGGTACAGACCATGTTATATGTTGACTGAATATTGGCTGTGAATCCAAAACCAGAACCAAAACCAAAGGGGATCTGGCAAAACCAAAACCTCCCTGTTTTTGTACATCTCTAGTTTTAAGTTAGGCAATTGCAATATTCAATTTATACAAGTCAATTTACTAGTTTAACTTTCATTTCAGCTGTTTATGTGATGAGTGAACTATTGCATTTTAACTGCTGGTATCAGTGCTGCACTAGGCAATTGGGATGTCATCAGCATTGCGAAAGCTGTTCCCTGACTGGTTCAGTATTCCATTGTGATGATGCCAGCTTTTAAGTTATCCATTGTGACAACAGTTACATCAACATATATTTGATATCTTGCTGTTACTATTGTCCTCATCAAAGATACAGGGCCTGATTCTCAAAACTTGGTGTAAGCCATGCCAGAGGTGGCATGCGCCGATTGCTGGTGTGCTATGGACCCTGCTCCTGATTATCTATTGGGCAGGGTCCCGGCAGCAAAGTCCCATGGCTTGTAGCAACTGTAGTGATGCACTGAACAGAGGGCACACATAGGCAGGTTGCCGCAAGCTGTGGGCTGCCATGCGGCAATGTCCCCCGAGCAGTCCCTGGTAGTCTAGCGTCCCCCAAGCCCCGATCTCCCGTTATAAATATAAAAATATCCCTGGTAGTCTAGTGGTCCCCCCCAAGCCCCAATCTCCTGTTATAAGTAAAAAATATCCCTAGTAGTCTAGTGGCCTCCCCCCAGCACTGATCTCCCATAATAAATATAAAAATATCCCTAGTAGTCTAGTGCCCTCCCCCCAGCACTGATCTCCCTTAATAAATATAAAAATATCCCTAGTAGTCTAGTGCCCTCCCCCCAGCACTGATCTCCCTTAATAAATATAAAAATATCCCCAGTAGTCTAGCGGACCCCCAAGCCCTGATCTCCCGTTATAAGTAAAAAAAATATGCCCGGTAGTCTAGTGGTCCCCCTCACCTTGATCTCCCATTATAATACATAGTATTACTTATTAATAAAATGATTATAATTTATATGCCCTGGTGGTCTAGTAGATGCCCCAGTCCTGATCCACCATTGAAAGAAATCCCAAACTTCCTGGTGGTCTAGTGGACCCCCCACCCACCACCTCACAGTGCCCTACCACCCACCTCCAAAACTTAAGCGAAGTCACGATTGGCACAGCCCACTCACTGCATTCCATGGCCAGTTGCCTACTGAGCTCTGAATGAGCACATACTATATACAGTACGCAATTAGTGATTGACCTTTCAATCACAGAGCAAGTACTGAATACAGTAAGCTTTCATTCTGAGCTCAGTTGGCAGCTGGCCATGGTGGTGAATGGTGGGCTGCGCCAGTCAGTGGCTCAGTTCTGGGATGGGGGAGCGGGGTGGTAGGGCACTGCGCGGTGGTGGTGATGGTCCACTAGATCACCAGGAAGTTCAGGATTTCATTCAACGGCAGATCAAGGCTGGGGCGTCCACTAGATCACCAGGACACTTAAATTATAATAATTTTATTAATAAATAGTACTCTATATTATAACAGAGAGCAGGGTTATGGGGGGTACTAGACTACCAGGGTATTTTTTACTTATAATGGGAGTCTGGGGCTTGGAGGAGGGGTCACTAGATTATTGGGAATATTTTTTTATATTTTTAATAGGAGATTGGGGCTGGGGGAGCACTAGACTACCAGGGATGGGATCGGGGCTGGGGTTGGGGACCACGGCACTTTATCACAAAGTGCTCAACTCACCCAGACAGTGAATTTCTAAGGGTACTTAGAAATTTACACTCTTGGTGAGTTTTATGAATTCCATTTGAGGAGCTTTGGCAGCCTGCATCTCCCGCAAGCCCCTAGATCCCTGCTTCAGTCCATTTTGTGGTGCCCAGGCGTCGTAAACCCAAGTTAGTGTAGTCAGCCTGTGGTAGAAGCAGGCTACCTTTGTGAATTGCTCCCAGGGCATTGTTTGGTGCAAGGGGCACTTTGCGCCAATTATTGGGATATAAGTCCCTTATGCTGCCCCAGGAGCTTTGAGAATTGGAACCACAGTATCACTTTGATCTTGTCATTTTCATCCCCACTCTTGTTGTATAAAGATAGATAGATAGATAGATAGATAGATAGATAGATAGATAGATAGATAGATAGATAGACAGACAGACACAGACAGACAGACAGAAATATGTGTATAGTTATTAGTTTTACCAGGAAGGGCTTGCTGAACTGAGACAGCTAGTTTCCTGAGGCATCCTAGGGGGAAGGGCACAGGGGAGCTATATTAAACAATATAACACAACATTGTAATCTGGCACATTGTACAAAAAGTGCCAAAAAGGCAGTCAATACAGAGAGGAACTAAACAAGTGCAAAAGATAGCATCAACCCCTGTGCTGTGAGAAAGGCCTTTTTCCCCCTTTGATAACATATTTAAAAGGATGACTTCTGTGGAGGGTCCAGATCAAAATGCAGTGTGCACCGTTTCCCCAGGTTACTTTTAATATTCAAGATCTGACTCACTCATCTGCATCAGGAAGGTCAAAAGGGAAGGGGAGGCATTTCTCAAAGCAGAGGAAGAGGATCAGATGCTGCACTTAATAAGCTGGCTGCGTGACTTTTAGAACACAAAACCTGTTCTTGGCAGTACAGCATTTAGGATGAAAAACATTACAGAGTGGGAGAGCGTGAGAGAAAGGAACACACATTTATTATTCCTTTCCAGACCTCTCACTGTTTAATGTTCTGTCTTGAGTTTCTGTTGTCTTTGGCATATCAAACACTTTTTTTAAACTACTTCAGACAAACAAACAAACACTACATTGAAAAAGAGGAGTTTGAACAAAGGAACATTAGAATATACTGAAGTTGGACTTTGGATGGAATGAAGAAAACAAGACCCTTGTAGAGTATCAGGGCTATCATCTCTCTCTCTCTCCTCTTCCATTCTCAGTTCTTTTATCAGTAGCTGTTTATAACAAACCCTGTAGTTTTGCTCTTCAAACTATAACCAGTCTCTCTCTCTCTTCAGCCATTTTACAGCAAGTTACGCAGACCCTGAGAGCTGTTCTCTGTGGGGAAATTGCCTGGAGACAGGATGTCTGGATGTTCATGCTGTGAGTGGCCTGACTTAGCTAAGAGTGGGGAAACTAGAGCATGAATAGGCATAGTTCTTCCCTTCCCTTCTCCTGAGACTCCATATAAAGGGAAGACATTGAGGCAGTCTGGGCCTGGCCAGTCGGGGCTAGAGCCTGGGAGAGAGAGAGAGTGAGAGGAGCAGTCCAATCTCTCTGGCAGCAACTGGGCCTTGAGCGCCTGCGGTCCCAGGGATGATGGCAAGGCCCCAGGGATCATGTGGCACCTTGTGCTTGATCTCCAGAGAAGAAGAACATTAGGAGAAGCTGGAGGTATGAAGGCCACAGGGACTTACCTCAAGAGGAGCAGTTAAATGTTCCTCAAGTTAAAATGAGGGAAAAGCTTTACTGAATGAAAAGGTCTTCAGACCCCGCTTGAAGGCACTAACTGAGGGGGGTCTCTCTAAGCAAGACAGTGAATTCCACAGGGTGGGTGCCTCGACTTAAAAAGCCCAGGCACCAGATGACTTCAAAGTAATCCTGGGGATCACTAGAAGGCCCTCCTTGGCTGACTGAAGGGGACGAGAAGGGCAGTAGGGCTGTAGAAGATCTTGCGGGTAACCAGTCCCCAGACCATGTAGGGCTTTATAAGTCAGTAAACAGACCTTGAAGGTGACAAACCTTAAAATCCTTCTTATGGACTAAGGCTTATGGGGAAGAGGTTGATCTGGTTTGATTTTACTATTTTATCATGTTGTCTGATGTGATGTATTATTGATTTGTATTGTAATGTTTTATTATGGTGTGATTTTATAATCTGTTCTGCGCCTTGATTTTTGAAAGGCGCATTAAAAATAAAGAATATCATATTATTATTATTATTATATTATTATAATAGAGAGCCAGTGCAGAGAGTACAGCACAGGCACAAAATGCCATCACTGATGCAGGCAGAGAATCCAGGCAGACTAAGGGGGCCTAGTGGTCCTTATCTGCCATCAACTACTATGTTACTGTGTTAGAACAGCAGCCCCAAAAGGCACATTTGAGAAAGTGGCAGTCCACCCCTCAAAGGATGTCACTGGAACCCTTGCAGGTTCACTTCTGGGAGCAGTAGTGAGAGTGAGAGAATTGGGAGAAGTCTGTGGTATGGAGCCAAACTGGAAATTAACCTTGCTTAAGAAATGATCATTGTGTAAAGTTCTAAACAGTACATAGTGAAACTCATGGCAGGTAGCCGAATGAATGGGTGTCAGGTAGGAGGGGGCCTGGCAAGGGATGGGGTTGTTAAATTCCTTTGTGAGGGGGCAGACATAGCAGTCTGCCTTTTGAGCCATTAGAGCTATCAGTATGGTGCCAAATTAAGGCACACATGGCAGAATGGGAGAGTGCCTAAGGAATGCACTAGCAAAAGGGCAGGAAGGAGGGGTGGAGGAACAATGAGGCAAAATCAAAACTGCCATCACAGAGACAACAATCCTTTGTGTGAAGCAAATAAACAAAACAAAATGAAGGGAAAAGCCACTATGGTTCTCAAAAGAGATGGCGGGGAAAGTTAGGGAGAAAAAGATAGCATTCAGAAAGTATAAGGTCACAGAAGGAGCAGGAAAGAGAACTCCATCAGTTAAAGCAGAAGGAAGCGGGGAAGGCAGTTAGAATAGCAAAGGCCCAAACTGAGGAGAAGATAGCCAACTCAGTTGCAAAGGAGGATAAAACCTTTTACAGGTACATTAGTGAGCGAAGAAGGAAAAGGGAGGGATAGTGAGACTTAATAAAGGGGAGAGGGGTGTGCAGAGGGTGACAGTGAAAAGTCAGAGATACTGAACAAATACTTTTGTTCAGTATTCACAAAAGAAGAGGAAAGGGACATACCTAAACCAAACATTAGAAGCACTCTGGATAAGGAGGTCGATACCAGTCTTTTCACAAAAGAAAGGGTCCTGAAAGGACTGCTAAAACTCAAGGTGGACAAGGCAATGGGGCCCGATGGGATTCACCCCAGAATTCTGAAAGTACTAAGGGGAGAACTAGTAACACCACTGATGACACTTTTCAACAAATCATGGGAGGATGGGGTGGTACTTGAGGACTGGAGGAAAGCGGATGTGATTCCCCTTCACAAAAGTGGGAGCAAGGCAGAGGCAGAAAACTATAGTCCTGTTAGTTTTTACCTCAGTGGTAGGGAAAATGATAGATTCACTTCTGAAAGAAAGAATTGTTGAGTACCTAGAGGCCAGCAGGGCACAGAACCCAAGGCAGCATGGATTCACAGTGGGAAGGTCATGTCAGATATATCTAATAGATTTCTTTGGGTGACCAAAGTAGTAGACCAGGGAGGGGATGTGGACACGGCTTACCTAGACTTTAGCAAGGCATTTGACATAGTCCCACACAAAAGATTAATAAACAAGTTAGCCAGCCTGGGAGTGGGTGCCAGGGTGGTAGCCTGGGTTAAAAATTTGCAGATCAACAGGACACAGAGGGTAATAGTAAAGAGAGTCCACTCCAAAGAAAGGGGGGTTACTAGTGGGGTACCACGGGGGTCAATATTGGGGCCGGTTCTCTTTAATGTCTTTATAAGTGACATTGCAGAGAGACTGGAAGGAAAAGTATGTCTCTTTGCAGATGACACAAAGATCTGTAACAGGGTTGATACACAAGGGAGGGTGGAAAGGATACATACATACATATAAACATATGAAGAAGCCAGCAGAAGAAGGCCATCTGGTCTATCAAATCTGCTTACATTGCAGGGTCCACAGCTTGAGCTAATGTCCCTGCCCTCCCTCTCCACTTCTCCCATCCTCCCTACCCATGATCCTTCTTTCCCCCTATGCTTATCCCAGCCTCTCTTAAAGCTGCCCATTGTCTTCAACGAGATTACCTCTTCCGACAGTGCATTCCAAGTGTCCACCACCCTCTCTGTGAAGAAGTGCTTCCTGACCTCCCTCCTAAACATCCCACCCTCCAGTTTAAGACTGTGCCCCTAGAGTTATGGTTGTCACTTAGCTTAAAGAGGCTCTCCTTATTAACCTTATTTATCCCTTTCAAGTACTTGAAGGTCCCAATCATGTCCCCTCTCTCTCTCCTGTCTTCCAGGGAGTACATGTTAAGTGTGCACAACCTGTCCTCATATGCCTTACCCTGCTGACCCACTATCATCTTTGTAGCCCTTCTCTGAACCTTCTCCAGTAGGTTAATGTCCTTTTTGAGGTGTGGATACCAGTACTGAACTCCATACTCTAGATGCAGCCTTACCAGTGACCTGTACAAGGACAGTATAATTTCTTCTCTCCTACTACTGATCCCCCTAGATATGCACCCCTGCATCTTGTTTGCCTTTGCTGCTGCTTTCTTGCACTGCTTGGAGTGCTTCAGGTCACTAGTGATCATCACTCCCAGGTCCCTCTTCTCCTCTAATGCAGATATTCTGACTCCACCCAAGTAATACTTTGTCCTGGGATTCTTGGCTCCAATATGCATAACTTTGCATTTTTTGGCATTGAAGCCAAGCTGCCAGATCCTGGATCATCTCCCCAGCTTTTCTGGATCTTCCCGTAGGTCTTGTATCCCTTCAGCTGTGTCCACTTTCCCGCAGAGCCTGGTGTCATTTGCGAATATGCACATTTTGCCCTTAATACCATCTGCAATGTTATGAGAAGGGACTTGGCAAGGTTGGCGGAATGGTCAAAAGATTGGCAGCTTAGATTCAATGCAAAGAAGTGCAAAGTAATTCATCTGGGAAACAAAAACCCAGTAAAAGAATACACAGCGGGGGGGGGGAGGTACCAACTACAACAAAAATGGAAAGGGACCTGGGGTTAGTCATATCAGATGACCTAAAGGTAGGCAGGCAATGTGAGAAGGCAGTAACGAGGGCTGGGGGATACTGGGATGCATAGGGAGAGGCATCACCAGTAGAAAACAGGAAGTTGTCATCCCTTTGTACAGACAGTTGGTGAGACCCCATCTGGAGAACTGCGTGCAGTTCTGAAGACCACATCTCCACAAGGACATAGACAGGATGGAGGCAGTCTAGAGGAGGGCAACTAAAATGGTGCAGGGTCTGCACCAGACACCATACGAAGAGAAACTAAAGAAGCTTAATATGTATACCCTGGAGGAAAGGAGGAAGAGGTGGGACATGATAGAAACTTTCAAGTACCTCAAGGGAATCGACAAAGTCCAAGAAGGTAGCATCTTTCAGAAAAAGAGACGTGCAAGAACAAGGGGGCACAGTTTGAAGATAGAGGGGGGGATGGCTCAGGGGCAACGTGAGGAAGTATTTTTTTACAGAGAGGATGTTGGACGCATGGAACGGCCTTCCTGAGGAGGTCATGGAGTCATAAACAGTGGGGGAATTCGAGAACGTATGGGACTGATATAATGTAATTATAGTGGAGGAAATAGGCTGTTGGTTAACTAGGATCTGCAGCTTATCCGATAGGTAGGTAAATGGGCAGACTGCATGGGCCAAGCAGTCCTTATCTGCTGTCAAAGTCTATGTTTCTATGGCCATGCCAACTATGATTTATGAACTTAGTAGTGGTAGCGTATGCTGATGTGATTTTCATATTTGTCGTCCTACTGGGCACATTGAGACATGTGCTGGCACAGCTTGCCATCTGGGTACATTCTTGCCACTGCACAAATGGTCTTGGACGTGCCAGGGCTCCAGGGACCTCACAATGGAGGTTTGGGTTTTGTAGAGTTGAAAGAGACCCAGTTCTTATGCAACATGTAATTATATCCCTTTAGCTCAGGGGTAAACCTGGAAACCTATGTACAGTAGTCATGGGGTAGGCAAACGGCCCCACAAGCAGCTGGTTACCATGAGACAGTATATAGTAGCAGCAGGTGAGGAGAAGCCCCAGGAATATATGGAATAATTTATGGGCATGGCATTGCCCAAGAAAGGAGGTGTAGCATAGTGTGTGCAAGAACCTGCATGAGAAAAAAAGTTATATGGCCAGGGAAATACCCGGGAAGCTGTATACCACATAAGCAGCTATAAAATAAACATCACTATGCTTGATCTCAGCTCCTGTATGGACTTCATAGTTTTTGTGTGGTGTCATTTTAATGGCGCCCCAAGGTATGTTTTTTAAGGTGCCCCTGATCCCCACCATCCCCGATCCATGATGGCAAGGTTACTGCTGTTGGTGCAATACTGGTATTCATGGCATAAGGTGGGTACTCTTCTGGATAAGATGCCAACATATACCCCTAGACAAATGAGGGGTACCCAGCCCTGACATGTGGGGGCTCGTCTGCTGGGATTTTGTGGATGGTGGAATTAGGGTGCACCATGGTCTGGGTACCCCAAGACCTCCTGCACTTTTTTCAGTTAACTTGGTGCTAACAGGTTCAGATTCCACAAAGTTATGGACCAGGAAAGTGTTGTTACCTTTAAAGGGAAAAGTGACATTTTCTGCAGCTTATTTTCCCAGCTGATTGCCTGCATGTGTATTATTGGGAGGGAAGCATGCCAGATATTATTTAACCCAAATTAGAGTGGCATTTGTGTGGTTGGAGCCCGCAACTTGGAAGCCTGTCCTGTTATGCAAATGATACGGGCTACAAGAGATCCTGTACACTGGCTGAGTGCATAAAGACCAGCTTGCACATCAGAGATGCAGCACAATTATTCTTGCAGAGATAAAGAGATCACGGAAGAAAGCGGATCGGTGAAAGCAGCAAGACAAAGCAGCAGGATCACCGAACAGCAGTACACCCTCCCTCGCTTCCTACTGACCCTGAGGACAGTATGGATCCAGCACTGGCTGCGGCTGCATCTGCAGTGAATGTGCTCCAGAAGTTAGCAGCCACCTGGATCACTCCATACCCTTGCCATTGCTTTCCCAGAAGAGGGAAGCTCACCTGAGAACCCTTGCCCACCTTTCTTAAGCAACCAGGACTAAGGACTCCCACATGAAATCCACTCTCCAGGGATTTGAACCTGGTACCTTTTAAAGTTGAAAAGGGAGACAGAGCAGTACATAGGCTGAAAAACAGGAAAAGTAACTTTGCAAGTAATTGCATCAAGCCTCTGGTGTGTGGGTGATATGGACTACTTATATTGAACTTTTGCAAAAAGAAACAAAGTCAATATGTCAGGAGGTGAGAAACAATGTACACAGCTATCAGGCCTTGATGACGTCATGGCCAAGTGGTTGCATCATCAACATATGAGAGAGACCTCTGAATGCAAAGAGAGGGAAAGGCCCTAGAACATTTCTTGAAAGAGTAAATCACTGACCTTGGGGGGGGGGTTGCTCACAAATGCGTTGTCCTCAGGGTACTATGACTGCCATTTTGGTCACACATGCAAGGTATGGACAGTAAACGTATGTGACATTTGTTATGGATATGCCATACTGGGAATGGATGTTACCACTGCAGTTTGTTCCCCTGGAGGAATGTCTGGATTGTAGACACTTGGGAATCATGACCAGAGTAAAATCAACCACTCTGGACCCAATTACAACAAAGATGACCACAGATGAAATTGCAGCCTGAGCCAAGGGCCTAATAGAAGCAGAGAAAGCCATAGCCAAAGGCCAGCAATGAGGAAGAGGTGCGTACATAGTAAGATCACGTAGGGTGATGGACGCAACCATTGGGATGCAGGATGTGAAACTCAACCGTCCACTGGAGATTGGGTGTGGTCTTGGTTGTGGTCTGGAATGTCTATCTGGCTGATTCTGCACTAGAACAGATTGTGGTGAGTTCACCAGCATGGGTGAGTCATGGTCCAAAGCAAGTTGGGGTGAAAATCCGGAGCCGTGTATCTGCACCCTAGGCCTAATGACACCCTTTGATTTCATGCCCTCACTCATGGGTGCAGCTGCCATTCCTGTAACTGGTAAAGAGGTCGGGCCTCTGTCATCCCAGTGAAGAAGACGGAAAGCAGACAGGCTGTCAACGAGGAGCCTGATATGGTTGTGGAAGCTGAAGAATCAAAAGACCAGGATAAGATAGGGAACGCCTTTATTCACTAATCCTCTGCTAGGAGCACATACTGTATCTCCTCCTGCTTCTTATAATTTACAAGTACTGCCAAGCCAGAGATCCCCAAACAAGAGTCTGTGACAAGTACTTCAACTGTGCCACCCAAGCCCTAGGTAGAACAAAAGACTGAGGAACAGTTGGCCTTAGAGTACGAGATGGGAAAGTTGAACTGTGGACCTTGGTTGCCACTGGGCCATGGAGATAATCTGCAAGCTTGGAAAAATGTGTCATGCTAACAAAGCCATCAAATGATGGGTAGAAACAAATTATGGGTTCTGCTTCCCATCCATGCCTACCTGGGTTTGGGAGATTGTTGAAGCTCACCATGAAAAAATCTTGTTCACAACTGCATAGAAAACCATTGCCTGAGTAATAATATGTATTATTATGACCACAAAGATCAAATTGACTGAATTGCCAAAGCTGTAGTTTCCACATGGGACACTAGCGGGAGCATCATATGCATTGACTCTGTGACTTGCACATCGTGCTGCACTGCTCTGCCGTGATTCTGGCCCCGCTGGAGCTGTGCGCCGGCTACCCACCGCCCCCACCACCACCCTTGGTCGGCACTCAAATTTATAGGCAGCTGCAAGGTCAGGTGACTCTGCCAAAACCTATCAGCCCACTTTCAGGTTTGCAGGTTATCAAGTCCCACCAGTAGAGGCCGCTACTACCAATTACAGTTTGTTCTTGTATCCTCCACTTGCACAAACATGATCCTCTACCTACTAGCAGTGCTCTCTACTGCCATGCCTCTCAACTCTCTATCCCCATCAAATAAGCCCTTAAACAACCCAGATCTCCACCATAATATCTTGCCCTCACCCCCTCCTCCACCCCTACCTACTCCCAAGGAGTGGCAGTTCCACACAACTACCCATTCATGGTTCATAAGTCCCTCAGTCATACCCTTCTCTTTCCCCGTGAGCCTATCTGCCCTAAGTAATCTAGGGGCTGTTGCCCCTCCCCAGACCCCACATTTCTCCCATTCCAGACCTAAGCCAAGAATTACATGGCTTAATGCTATAAGGTATCTCACCTTGCTGCTTCTCTTGGCAGGTGATATCGAAACAAACCCGGGCCCGTCGTCTGACCCCAACCTCGAAACTCTTCCAGAGGGACTAAGCCTACTCCACCTGAACATCCGCAGCTTACTAAATAAAAAACTGGAGCTGCAAGTCACTACCCAAACCCTCCAACCTGACATTTGCATCATATCCGAGACATGGCTCAAACCTCAACATGCGGATGCAGAAATAGCCATCCCTGGGTATACTGCAATTAGGCAGGACCACCAAGGAACTAAGAAAGGCGGCTGCATAGCCATGTATATATATCAAATAGGCTTCACTACACCCCTGTCCAAATCACAGGTCTGTCTCCCCAGATAGAAACTAAGTTGATTAAACTTCTGCCACACACCTCCCCGGTATATGTGGCCAGGATTTATTGCGCCCTGACTACACCTGGGAATTCCATCATCGACCATCTAGCCTCCCTGAAAGCTACGGCTGCCACAGGTGAACTATACATCCTCGGTGACCTAAATCATAACTGGCTAGCACCCGACTGCTCAAAACTACGTAGCAGTATCAAATCCCTAAACCTCTCCTAACTAATAGAACAACCCACACGCCTAAACCCTACAACACGCAACCACTCCCTCCTGGACTGGGCTCTCACTACACACCCACACAGAATAATTAAGGCTGGCATCCTACCTGATTCCTTGAGCGATCACCATATGGTCTACATGACGAGGAAGGTGCACAGACCTACAAACCACCACCCACCAAGGATAATCCTTACAAGAGCATACAAATCTCTCTGTCTCCACTCCCTTTTAAATGACCTCTCACTTGCCGACTGGTCTTTTATTGAGCTGGCGCCCACTATTGACCACGCTTTTGAAATGTTTTGAAAGCAGCTCCTTGCCTTATGGGACTATCACGCCCCCCTAAGAAAGAAAAGAGTCAGGGAATACCATCTCCCTTGGGTCTCTGCTGACATTATTGGCAGATGTCTGGCTAGAGACCAGGCCTGGAAAAAACACAGGCTATTAGACTCCCCTGCATCTCTATAGCATTACCGTACCCTCCAAAATAACTGCACTAAAGCCATAAGACAGGCAAAAAACAACTATTTCGGAGACGCTCTCACCACTAATCTAAGTCACCCCTCCAAATTCTGGAAAACCGTTAAAACCCTGTTCTCTCCCCCTGCCCAGCCACCCTCCCCTACCATAAACATACAGGGCAACAATATATCAGCCCCCAGCGAAGTTGCCTCAGCTTTCAACTCCTTCTTTTCCACTAGCGCAAAATCTCTTCTAGACAGCCAACAACTCCACACACCCACATACAACCCTCTCGAAATACCCCCGCCGACCCCACATGTGTCCTCTTTCTCCTTTTGACCTATCTCCTCAGCTGAAGTTCTAGCCGCCCTATGCTCCCTAGACCCAAGCAAAGGCAAGTGCCCTCTAGGACTGGACGCCAAAATCCTCTTCTTATCAGCCCCTGCAATAGCCACCCCCCTAGCCAACCTCTTGAACCGCTCTTTTTCCACGGCAAAAATTCCAGCAGCCTGGAAGGAAGCAGTAATCATCCCTCTACCAAAAGGAGGTGATCCATCTGAGCCTGGCAACTACCGCCCGATCTCTCTCCTACCGGTTCTGGCCAAGCTTCAAGAACACCTAGCCCTCTCCCAACACACACAGTTCCTCGACTCCACCTCTTTCTTCACCCCGTTTCAGTCGGGCTTTCGTAAAACACACTCCACCATCACAGCATTGCTAAGGCTCACAAACGATATTTCCTTGGGAATGGACAA
Source organism: Neoceratodus forsteri (assembly GCA_016271365.2). NCBI lineage: Eukaryota > Metazoa > Chordata > Ceratodontiformes > Ceratodontidae > Neoceratodus > Neoceratodus forsteri. Next base: position 498,692,708 of record JADMNL010000022.1, read on the forward strand.
GGGCCACATCACCGCCGCTATTTTCATTGACTTGGCCAAAGCCTTTGATACTGTATCCCACTCAAAACTTCTCATAAAATTGCAACACGCAGGCCTCTGTCATCCCGCCACCAGCTGGTTCCAAGCCTACCTGACAGGCAGGAAGCAGGCAGTAAAAATTGGCCCTCATGTCTCCACCTTACTCCCAGTTAACATGGGGGGTTCCCCAGGGTTTGGTCATGGGCCCCCTGCTTTTCTCCATATTTTTAAATGATCTACCTCAAGTCTGTTCCAACTGAGCCATACAAATGTACGCAGATGATACCGTACTGTACACCTCCGGCCCCTCCATCAGTGACACAAACTCTTCTCTTCAATGGAATTTTGATGCCGTTCAAGCTTGGCTCAGGTCCAACCAACTTGTCCTAAATGCAAAGAAAACCATCTCCATAACTTTCGGCACCCATCCTAAACTATCCCGTCTAGAAGCCCCCCCCATCTTCCACACTCTGGATGGATCCATCCTGGGAATCCTGCACCTCCTTCAGGTACCTGGGGGTTTGGCTCGATCAACACTTTGATTTCTATGCCCACATTGACTCACTACAGAAAAAACTACACCCTAAATTAGGTGCACTTTACCGCAATAAAGGCAACCTTCCAACCTCAGTCAGGAGAGAACTAGTCCTCAAAATGATCCTCCCCATTTTTGACTATGGCGACGTGGTCTACAGTGCAGACCCCTCATCTACCTTGGCCAGCCTGGACCCCCTCTGTCATTCTTTCTGCCAGTACGTCCTTGACTGCCCACCTTCCACCCATCATTGCGACTTGTACAGCGCCCTTGCCTTCCCATCGCTGGAGTCTCGGCGTAAACTGCATTGCACAAATCTCATTGCCAAATACTGGTCAAATGCCCTCCCCCCCATCTCAGCTGTGTACTAGCAACTCAACCCCCCCGGCATACCCCCTCAGAGGTTCGGATTCAAAACAACTCCAAGTCCCTTTCATGCCCACCTCAAAGGGCCAAATGGCCTTCAAACATCGGTTGCCCAAACTATGGAATGAGTTACCTGCAGATATCAGGCTCTCCACCTCCCACTGGCTTCTCAAACCTTGTCTACTTACCCACTTCTCAGATGTATGTAATTGCTACCCACAGACTAGTCCTATCACCAGGGGCATCCTAATGGCTCATAAATAATAACTAAAGCAACAAGCCTAGTTTTCCCACAGTGCCAATATATCTTACTGCTCTACTGCTATCACCCGGTAGTGTATGCCTAACCATGCCACAACAAACTATGCACTCTGTCCTGTGCACCAAACCTCATAATTGTACTGTCAACCTAGCTGCACCTGCTGTACCTACAAATCTTGCTCTGTATGAATCCACTCTCATCTGTTGCAATACCACTGGCAATTTTCTCTCCCTGTTTTGTATCCACTTTCACCTGATTTATATACCACTTCTATTTGAGTTGTCTACTGAACCTGCTGTCTATTTCACTGTTGTACTGTGCATTCTGTACCTATTCTTGACCTATGTAACCCCAGGTCGCATCTGGAAACGAGCGGTCCCCACTCAGTATGCTTATCTGGTAAATCTCTTAAATAAATAAATAAATAAATGAAGTTATCTACAGTATACTGACATGGATGAACAAAAGACTCTCTACTTTGTCTTGGTAGTTAGTCCAATGGAGAGTGAGTTCAGAAACCTCTTCCATACCACTATGTAGGAACAAATGTTGGACTTTTGTGAATAAAAGCTACAGTAAATCAATGAATCAGTCAATGTAGGAGGGGTAATGACTGCAGCTGAGGAGTATCAAGTTTGTAATTTGTGCACGTTAATTGTTGGGCCTTCTACAAGGAAAAGGAAGAAAGTACTTTGCTAATCCACAATAGGAATAGTGTGAGGCCTTTTGTTCCAGGTGGCTACAGTTTGCCTGGAGCGCCCGTAAAAGACAATGCAGCAGAAGCTCACTTTGAACTACTCTTGTTAAGATTATTTGAAAAGTGCTTATAGATCTCTCAAGGGAGATCTGCCTGAAGTAAGTTGCTGCTCTTACAGAGACTGTGTTCAGTAATGGAATTCCCCATTTACAGTATCTAGTTTAAACCAAACAGCTTTCTATTTTGGAAAAAAAAAGAAGAAAAGTTCTTTGGGGATTTTTTTTCTTCTGTTTTCTTTCAGGTGGAGCTGGGCCTCACCATCGTGTCCCTGAAAGGAGCAGAAGGAATGGAGAGAATGGGCAAAAGGGAAGTGAAGCTGAAGACATTGTGAAAGTGAAAACTGCTGCAGGGTGCCTGGGGTATCCATTTAACTTCATGTGACCGCTCTGCCCGATGCTCACTATCCCAACACCAGGTGCCTGAAACACGGGTGCCTGACTTTGGGATTTGCCCGCGGCGGAGTTAGAATCCTTAAGTAGGGGGGGTGCGCCCCCCAAAACATAAAATAAACTCTGCAGCAGGGAAAATTCCAATGTTGGGCACCCGTGTTTTGGGCACCCGGCGTTTGGATTGGGAGAGTCAGCCAGAGCGATTACAAGAGTTACTAGTAGACCGGTGCCTGGATATGTGCCAGCCCTTAAGCACTTAAAGGGAATCAGCTAGCACAAAGAGCCACACACTCAAGTGTGGGGCTGGTCCCCAGTGTGCACTTTGTGTGAAAAAACATTTTGATTTACTTGTAGTATAATAGATTATATCAGACATATTTTACTTGCTTTTAGGCTGACATCTTCAGTAACTACAAATTCCAGAATCCCCTGCAGCTGATATTAGAGCAGTAGTGCAGCAGCAAGAGATTCAATAGCCTGCAGTGCATGTTAGAGCTTTTTTGAGCTCTGGTCAGTTGTTTTCTGGTTTTGCTTTTCTCCAGAGGCTATGTACAATTCTTTGTAACTGTAGTTAGCCCCAGGAGGACACCGGGACCAGCAAACAAATGATCAGAGCTTGTGTAAACTCTAACATACATCGTAGGCTATTGAATCTTCCTCTGCTGCATTACTGCTCTTATGTCAGCTACAGGGGATTCTGGGATTTGTAGTTATAGAAGATAGCCTAGAAGCAAGCAAAATTAGTTTGATACAATCTACTATACTACAGTAAACTGTCAGTAAACCAAAACGTTTTTTGCACTCAAAGTACACACTTGGACCAGCTCCACACTTGAGTGTGGGGTCCATGGTGCTGACTGTTCCCTTTTAATTGCTGGTTTTAAGTGTTTTAGTATTGTAGGTTAAGTAATGCGGTGTCAGGGAATGTGTAGTTAGTATGTCCCCACTTTTCCTACAGGTAGGACTTTTGTACATAGGCCCACATGGCATACTTGTAAGGCATCTTTAGTGTTCTGGCCTGCACTAGTCACACCTAAAGGTATACATAATGTAACCTCCCTCGTCAAGGCACCAGGAGGGCAGTACTACCCATGAAAAGGAGATGGCACCAGTTTTGGGAGAGCCTTGTGGGGATGCAAGGATTTCTAGGCAGGGGAGAATGTAACCACCTCTCTCCTCAGCTGGCATGAGGCAGGTTTCGAGAGAGCACTAGAAAAAGTAAGTCAAACCCTGAGAGTTATTCTCCGGGGGGGGTGATTGCCCAGAGACAGGATGTATGGATTTTCATGCTATGAGTGGTCTGACTTAGCTAAGAACAGGAAAGTAGAGCATGAATATGCATACTCTGTGGGCATTAGGGTAATCTGGACCTGCCCAGCCATGGTTAAAGCCAGGGAGAGTGAGAGAGAGAGTAGAGCAGTCCAGCGTCTCTGGCTGCAATTACACTTTGGGGGTTTGCAGTCCCAGGGATGGTGGCAGTGTCCCTGGGTTCAGGTGGTACTGGTTGCCTTGTATCTGGTCTCCAGAGAAGAACTTCCGAAGCAGCTGGAGGGATGGAAGCTCCAGGGACTTGCCTTAAGAGGAGCAGAGAACAACAGCCCCAAAAAGCACATTTGGGAGAGTAGTGGGTCAACCCTCAAGGGAGGTTGCCAAAGCCCTTGTAGGTTTACTCCCGGGAGTAGTAGTGAGAGGGAAGGAGAATTGGGAGATGTCTGTGGTGTGACACCAACTGTGTTAATCTTGCTAAAGGAATGCTCATTGTGTAAAGTCCTAGGCAGTTTGAATTACCAGCAGGTACCAAATGAATGGGCATCAGGTAAGAGGGGGCCTGGCAAGGGTTGGAATCAATACATTCCTGTGTGACAGGCTGAACGTGGGAGTCTGCTTTTTGGACCAATGGGTCTATCAGTGGAGTGTTGAAGGAAGGCACACATGGCCGGAACAAACATACTTTATGCACTTAGTAGTGATATCATATGCTGATACAGTTTCCATATTTTATCCTATTGGGCACATTGAGACATGTGCTATCACAGCTTGCCCCCTCCCCATGTAAGTGCTTGCTGTCACAATGTGCCCCCCTAGGCAAGTGCTTGCCTTACTTGGTGAGACTGCCATGGCAAAAATACTAATTGGAGCACCAGGGCTTCAGAGACTCCACAAGGGAGGTTAAGGTTTTGTAGGGTTGAAAGAGAACTAGTACTTATGCAATGTGTAATTATACCCCTTTAGTTTAAGGGGCAAACCTGGAAACTCACGTAGTTGCAGGGTGGGCAAAAGGCCACACAAGCAGCTGGGTATCATCAGATAGTGTATAGTAGCAGCAGTAATAAAGCTGCACACTAAAAGGGGGGGGCTATGTAAAAGCCCTAGGAATACGTGGAGTAACGTTGGAGCAGGGTGTGGCCCAGGAAAGAAGCTGTAGTATAGTATGTGAAAATACCATCATGAGACAAGAGGTTATATGGCTAGGAAAATGCCCAGAGAGCTGTGCACCACATAAGCAGCTATAAAATAAACAGCGTTATGCATGATCCCAGCTTCTGTATGGACATTATAGTTTTTGCGTGGTCTCATCTTAATGGTGCCCATGGGTATGGTTTTTAAGGTGCCAGTGATCCCCATCACCCTGACTCATGATGGCAAGGTTCCTGGTGCAGTACTGCTATTCATGATGTAAGGCAGGTGCTCTCCTGGGTGAGATGCCATCATATACCCAGCCCTCACATTACTAAACAATAACATCTAGCTTGCTGTGATTGTAAAGGCAGATTAAATCTGATAAACTCATAGCCAGGGTAATGTGTACTACACCAGCACAAAAGACAACTGCGCTCGGGGTCTAGGAGTAGTGCAGGTCATGGACGTGCAGCCCAACAGATAAGCACAGAAACAAGAACATGTACCTGCACACTAGCTGCTAAGGAGAACTCCAGTAGGCCTCAAGTTGAAAATATAGCAACAGTTAAGCTTCCAAATAAGAAGAGCGGGACCAACTGCTGAATAATCAATCCTTGATTTATTTCAAAGCGCATCTCCAAACAGGGTCAAGGTCAGTCAAAGACCACGTTGCACTGCCCCAGCGTTTCGCTCAGTAGAGCATCCTCAGGGGGCACCCTAGAGTGCATTTGACATCATTATATATCCACAGTTCAAATCATATGATTCATTAACAGCAATGCAATGCAATATCTGACGTTACATAGGTTCATAGTTCACGTCACAGTAGTCCCCAATGCATAAATATATATATATATATATATATATATATATATATATATATGCAATGGGTGGACATAAATGGAGTGTGATAAATCTGTTTATCTGAGTAACTGTGTGGATAAATTTCATTTATCCACACAGTTCCTATTTATCCACACAGTGCCGGACTACTTCCTACTTCATCATACTTTCACTTTCTGGCACTCTGCTCTATACATACAATATGTTGCCCCATCCACACTAAAAACACCCAGTTTCAAAATCTTTTTATTTTTTACTTCTCCCCAGCATTATGCATCAGTATTCCCTCACATCACAAAACATGCATTTGTTATTCATAGTCCTTTGACCAGCATTGCGTTCCCAACCACATTCCAGATTGCCTCAGCCCCCAACTTCTAATGAACTCCTAAACAACCAGATCACAGTTTTTTAAAACAGATCTCTCTCCCTGTATCCATAACCCACAAATTACAGAACTGCTCACCTAAAAAGAAAATGCTCCAAAACCACTCGTTGTTTTTTTTTTGTCCCCAGTGGCTCAGTCTCTACTCTCTCGCTCTCTCGCACTCCAAGCAGAAAACTATCTGCCTTCTGGATTCTGCACCTGCCAACTACCCAATCCCACTTTCTCCATTCAAACTGTTCTTTATTCCTCGTTCCACTCACCTCCATCACAGTCCACAATCTCCTCTCCCATTCAAGAAATCACGAAGGAAAAAAAACACATCACTGGATCCGGATTTAAAATAAGCTATGGCTTTCTCCTCACTGTGCCTGAAATCATAAACTGTGATGACAATGCCGTATAAATGACGCGGTGGCTTCTACTTCCTATGGAAATAAAACAAAAAACATAAGAACTGCTTCAACCTCCAACTTCAGCAAATATCAAAAAAATACCACACCAAATTCAACTCGTTCACACCATGGCTCTCACTCAAAGAGCTACCACATCCTCACTAAAGGGAAAAAAGCTGCCATTTTTAAAAAAGTCACCAGCCCACCCACAAACAAAATCCCGGCCAATGAAAGTGCATGCTACAAACATACTCACATGTCAATCACTCTTTCCTGTGCAGCGATAAAAGGCAGAGTACAAAAAAATCCCCTATATTTCACACACAAAAAACTAAACAAAATATAAAACAAAATAAAAACTCTAAGCAAACAACTATAACCCTATTGCATAAATGGAATATGCAATGGGAAACTCATTAAATAAATGATTTATGTGCACTTGAGCAGCTTGACCTCAGACACCTCACCGTGGCTTCGCCACTCTTGAGGTTACCTAAGGTCAAACTGCTGTTGTGCACATAAATCATTTCTTTAACTCATACCCATTGTATATATATATATATATATATATATATATATATAAGAATATATATATATATATATATATATATATATATATATATATATATATATAAGACAAAGAACCTGTATGCACAAACACTGAGGCAAGGGTTACCCCAAAGGGCATTTGGCTGGAAAGCCAAGTTTCAAGAAAATACAAAATCACACATGCCCACACAATGCAAAGCATCATGGGCTGGGGGTAATAGCTTGGCAGAAGACACCAGGAGAAAGGACTGCTGTGTGACTGGACTTCTCTGCTGGGACTAAAGTAGAAGAACTTTTGTACTTGGACCTTTAATTTAGGTAAAAAGAAACTAAAATACAAAAAAAAAAAATTGTGTGTTTGGGTTAACTGAACTGAATGGGTATCTGAAGAGTTATCTCAGGTGATTGAAAGGACTTAACTGCTGTGAGGTTTAAATTACTTGTAGAAAGATCTGGTAAGTAGGGGGGAGTGGCTTAGCTAGCAGGAAGCTACATTTAAAGACTGCCTTAGAAAGATTCTGCTAATAGCTTGGCAGAAGACACCAGGAGAAAGGACTGCTGTGTGACTGGACTTCTCTGCTGGGACTATATTGCCCTCCTTCCCTCCCTCCACCCCCCACCCTAAGCTAGTTCTATTTTTATAGGCACAGGATTTGACTAACAACAGGAACTTCCTGTTTGGGGGCAGGAAGTGAGTGATCACAGAACCACAAGGACCCACCATTCTAGAAGGGCAAGAGTAGCTCTCTGGTCCCTCTAGCTGCTGGAGGTCTGCTCTGAGCAAGTAAGTGGTCTACTGAGAAATATAGGATATTCTTGTCTCAGAACAGGACAATCAGGAGCTTAAAGGGCACACAGGCAGAAAGTAAGGAGAGAGAGGAAAAAAAAAACAGAGGAAAGAGTAAGGATTGCAAACAGTTAAGGGGCCAGAAATAAGACATGATTGGAATGGTGCAGTGCAGTGGCTGTGAAGCAGTAGTCTTCCGGGAGATGTTCTGGAGGATGCGGTATTGTCCCATCTGCAGGCACCTCTCTGGGCTGAGGGAGGAGGTTGCTCATCTCCAGGCTGAGTTGGCCAGGATTTGTGGGATCTCCTTCCATCCAGAGACCACCAGTGCCACTGCTGCTGCCTCAGAGGTTGCCAAGAAAGAGGAGCTGTTGACCACAGTGGGCCTCAGGGAGGGTGAAGGTGGTGAACAGAGGCACATCCCTCCAGTTGTACCTCTCCACAATTACTATGCCATTCTGGCAAAGTGTGGTTCCTCTATGGCGGCAACTGCAGTGGAGACCAAGGAGGATGCTGGGAACCTCCACAAAGGAGACCCACAGGAGGGTGGCAGGGGACCCTGCAGGGGAAGGAAACAACTCCTGGTGGGGGACTCCATTGTTAGGAAGGTAGAACTGGGGGAGGAAGGAGAGAAGGAGGTAAGGTGCCTGCCTGGTGCCATGGCTTGGAGGGACAGGGAGCGAATCCTCAGGATTGCCAGAGCAGCTGCACAGGGGAGGGAGCTGGATGTCATTGTCCACCTAGGGACAAATGACCTGGCTAAGAAAGGGATTAGAGAAGTGCAGGAAGAGTTTGTGAGAATTGGGGAGGGGCCTTAGTCAAGTAGCACGCACGGTAACCTTCTCGGAGGTGCTACCCATCTATGGCATAGGAGAGGCTAGGGTGTTCCGCACCATGGGATTCAATCAGTGGTTGAAAAACTGGTGTGGAGCTCAGGGATTTGGCTTCATTGGGGACTGGGGGTCCACCTGGAGTGATGCAAGCCTATACTGGCATGATGGGCTGCATCTGTCCGGAAGGGGAACCAGGATCCTAGGTGATAGGTTTAAATGCTTCATTGGCAAGCTTTTAAACTAGCCAAGGGGGGAGGCACTGGAAAGGAGCAGGGAAATCCTAGCCCCCAAATAATCACGTAGTAAGTGCAAACACCAACATAGAGGTGTTGATAGGGAGAAGGGCAGGGTAAATGGAGAAAGTGACAAAGGCAAGAAGGACAGGGATGGGCAAAAGGAGTAAGGCCATCAGGAAATGGAGGGTAATGAGTACCAATGCCCGTAGTCTGGGCAACAAGCTCCTGAGCTGGAGGCCTTGATGGAAGAGGGATGCCTGGATATTGTAGCAGTCACAGAAACATGGTACACAGAGAACCATGACTGGGATGTTAACATACCAGGGTACATAACCTACAGAAGACACAGGCAGGGGAGAAGAGGGGAGGAGTAGCTCTTCATGTAAAGGAAGGGATAAAAGCAACTGAACAAAAGAGTAAACAGGAGGAGAGGAGGCACTGTGGGTCACCTTGGAGACTGGAAAGGGCACCAAATCTGCACAGGGTTGTGTACAGATCCCCATGTCAGGGGAAGGAATGGACAAGGATATGATAGAAGGCATTCTTAGAATGGCAGAGAAAGGGAGATACTGTTGATGGGAGACCTGAATATGTCAGATGTTAACTGGAGCACATTTGCTGCAGCCACATCCAAGAGCAGGGCCATTCTTGATGCCCCCAGGTGGCAGGCATTAGACAGCTAGTTTCGAACCCACTGTGAGGGAGCAATCTTAGACCTCAGATTTCAAATGGGGGCAGTGAGAGGATCTCAGATCTAGAAGTGGGTTGCCATCTGGGGACAAGTGACCATCAAACAGTGTGGTTCACGTTAAACTCAGCTACAGAGTCAAGCCATACAAAAGTGAGGGTACTGGACTTTAGGAGCGCTGACTTTGGCAAGATGGGAGAGTGCCTCAGAAAAGCACTAGCAAACAGGCTAGAAGGAGGTGTGGAGCAACAATGGGGAATTATCAAAACTGCCATCACAGAGGCAACAAGCCTTTGTGTGAAGCAAATAAATAAATCAAAATGAAAGAAAAAGCCACTATGGTTCTCAAAAGAGGTGGCTGTGAAAGTCAGGAAGAAAAAGATAGCATTCCGGAAGTATAAGGAAACACAGAAGGAGCAGGACAGAGAGCTGTACCAGTTAAGGCAGAAGGAAGCAGGGAGGGAAGTCAGAATAGCAAAGGCCCAGACTGAGGAAGATAGCCAACTCAGTTAAGAAGGGGGATAAAATCTTTTATAGGTACATCAGCGAGCGTAGAAAGACAAAGGGAGGGATAGTGAGGCTGAATAGAATGAACGGTGGGTGGGCAGAGGGGGACAGTGAAAAAGCAGGAATACTGAATAAATATTTCTGCTCAGTATTCACAAAAGAGGAGGGGCAAGTGCCTAATCCAATTAACAGAAGCACTCTTGATAGGGGGGTTGATTCCAGTCCTTTCACAGAAGAAAGGGTTCTGCAAGAACTCCTAAAACTGAAGGTGGACAAAGCAATGGGTCCTGATGGAATTCACCCCAGAATTCTAAAAGAATTAAGGAGGAACTAGTGAAACCACTGGCTACTCTTTTAATAAATCATGGGAGGATGGTGTGGTACCCAAGGACTGGAGGAAGGCGGATGTGATTCCCTTCACAAAAGTGGGACCAAGACAGAGGCAGGAAACTACAGACCTGTCAGTCTGACCTCTGTGGTAGGAGAAGGATGGAGTCACTCTGAAGGAAAGAATAGTTGAGTACCTAGAAGCCAGTGGAGCACAGGACCCAAGGCAGCATGGGTTCACAGTGGAAGGCCATGTCTGATGAATCTAATAGATTTTTTGGACTGGTGACCAAAGTAGTAGACCAGGGAGGGCTGTGGACATGGCCTACCTAGACTTTAGCAAGGCATTTGACACAGTCCCACACAAAAGATTACTAGTCAAATTGACCAGCCTGGGAGTGGGTCCCAGGGTGGTAGCCTGGTAAAACATTGGCTGGACAACAGACACAGAGGGTAATTGTAAATGGAGTCCACTCTGAAGAAAGGGGGTTACTTAGTGGGTACCGCAGGGTTCAGATTGGGTCCAGTCCTTTTAATGTCTCTATCAGTGACATTGCAGAGGACTGGAAGGAAAAGTATGCCTTTTGCAGATGACACAAAGATCTGCAACAGGGTTGATACACAAGGAGGCGTGGAAGGATGAAAGGACTTGGCAAGGTTGGAGGAATGGTCAGAAGTATGGAAGCTAGGATTCAATGCAAAGAAGTGCAAAATAATGCACCTGGGAAACAAGAACCCAGGGGAAGAATACACAATGGGTGGGGAGGTAGTAACAACAACAAAAAAGGAAAGGGACCTGGGGGTAATCATATCAGATGACCTTAAGGTTAGCAAGCAATGTGAAAAGGCAGTAGGGAGGGCTGGGGGTATACTGGGATGTATAGGGAGAGGCATCATCAGCAGAAAACAGGAAGTTGTTATCCCTCTGTACAGACAGTTGGTGAGACCCCATCTGGAGTACTGTGTCCAGTTCTGGAGACCCCATCTCCGCAAGGACATAGACAGGATAGAGGCAGTCCAGAGGAGGGCAACTAAAATGGTGCAGGGTCTGCAAGAGAAGCCATATGAGGAGAGACTAAAGGAGCTTAATATGTGTACCCTTGAGGAAAGAAGGGAGAGGGGGGACATGATAGAAACTTTTAAGTACCTCAGTGGAATCAACAAAGTCCAAGAGGATAGCATCTTTCAGAAAAAGAGACTTGCAAGAACAAGGGGACACAATTTAAAGATAGAAGGAGGGCAGTTCAGGGGCAATGTGAGGAAGTATTATTTCACAGAGAGGGTAGTGGATGCATGGAACAGCCTTTCTAAGGAGGTTGTGGGATCTAAAACTGTGGGAGAATTCAAGAATGCATAGGACAGACATAAGGCAATTCTTGTGGGGGGTAGGAAGAAATAGGCTGTTGGTTAACTAGGATCTGCGGCCTATCCTGTAGGTAGGGAAATGGGCAGACTAGATGGGCCTAGCGGTCCTTATCTGCCGTCAAAGTCTATGTTTCTATGGCTGCATATGCAAATCACCACAGAATGTTATGCTGGTTCAACTTTAAGCAGAATTGCATGGTGCCGAAAGGCCTCTCACACAATTTGCAAAGGGTACTAACAGATGTGTGTGTATATATATATATATATACTGTATGTAGTATTCATTTTAGCATTTTTATAGTTTATTATATGCAATAGTGGGTATAAGCTAGAAAGAATTATTAAAAGAAAAAACATTCTTACAGCAGAACACATGTACAAAAATAATAGCGAAAATGAAAATAATAACAAGTATTTGTCAATGCCGAAAGTTTGCTTGCTGGTATTAGCATTGGAAATGCAGGAGTTAGACAGATGGAGAATAGGAATGGCAGTGAAGTATTGAACTTCACACCAACCCCATCTGCATCCTGCAGAGACGGACAGGCATTGGGGTATGCGTTTGGGTCGTCACCCATAACGTTCATGCCATGGCACCTCACCCTATCATGTAGACACCGACATGTGTTGAGGTGTGCATTGGAGTGTTTGGCTTTACAGTCACCCCATTCCATAAGGACATACGCTGAAATAGGTGCAGTATAGGAGAATGGGGTGAACTCTGGGGCTGAAGAGTCCAAGGCACACCTCAATGTCTGTCACTGGTTGGGGGTGGGGTGGGATGGCATGAGCATTACAGTAGGCAATCCATAGGCACACCCCTGCTGCCTGTCAATCTGTACAGGGTGGGACGTTATGGTTAGAAACCCTAATGCCCCCGGGCATTTGTTGGTATTTGCACTACACATTTTCAGCATTGCTTTTTTGTGACCCCACCTCATGAAAGCATTTGGGACCTCGTCTCATGAACAGTGGCAGTGTGATTTTGTTACTGTGTCCTGAACTTTGAGTTCCCACAGCGACCGTGCCATTCTGTGCCAGATGTATGAAAGTACAGATCAGGTAGAATGTGAAGAATGACAGCTGTACCATTCATAGGGAGGTGTGAAGAGATGGCAGTGTTGAAAATATGTAGTGAAAATATTAAAAATGCTCACACTTTCGAGCATACGTGGAAACTGTGCAATGCATGTGCGTAACACAGTCTTTTAGTGGAATTATTTCACCAAATTTTCAACATAGGCATTTTGTGACCTCTGCTCATGAACACTGTCACTATGATTTTCTTAATCTGTCCCGAACATTGATTTCCCACAGTGACCGGGCTATTCTGCACCAGATGTGTAAATGCATATTTCGGGCAAGCTATGAAAAATGACAGCTGTACTGTTCATAAGGAGGTGTGAAAAAATGCCAATGTTGAAAATCTATAGTGAAAATATTACAAATGCGTGAAATTACGACGGTGCATGGAAACTGCGTAACGTACGCTCATAACACAGTCATTTTATGGACATTTGTCACCAAATTTTCAGCATAGGCATTTTAGGACCTCTGCTGATGAACAGAGTTACTGTGATTTGCCTAATCTTTCCCAAACACTGATTTCCAACAGTGACAGCGTTATTGTGCGCTGGAAGTGCGAAAACACATTTTGGCCAGGATGTGAAAAATGACAGCTGTATTGTTCATAAGGAAGTGCGAAAAAATGCCAATATTGAAAATTTGGAGTGAAAATATTACAAATGTGCGAAGTTACTAGGGTGCGTGGAAACTGTGCAACACACGCTTGTAACACAGTCATTTTATGGACATTTGTCACCAAATTTCAACATAGGCATTTTAGGACGTCTGCTGATGAACAGTGTCACTCTGATTTTCTTAATGTGTCCCGAACACTGATTTCCCACAGTGATCACGCTATTCTGTGCTGGAAGTGCGACAACACATTTCAGCCAGGATGTGAAAAATGACAGCTGTACTTTTCATAAGGAGATGTGGAAAAATGCCAATGTTGAAAATCTGGAGTGAAAATATTACAAATTCGCAGAGTAACGAGCATGCATGGAAACTGCACAACACACCCTTGTAAAACAGTCATTTTTTTTAATTTTTCACCAGATTTACAACATAGGCTTTTTGACAGCCCACCTGATGAACAGTGGCACTGTCATTTCGTTAATCGGTCCCAAAAGGTGATTCCGCGCAGTGATCACGAAATCACCTCTCGGGACTGAATAATGCCATGGCAGTGAGTGAATTCATGAGGAGGGGTCCCAATAACCTCATGTTGAAAATCTGGTGCAAAAATTCCCCAAAATGCCCAAGATATGCACCAAAGTTGAAAAAACTCTATTTATGCTATTATACAGCTTACCGGCATTTCTTCAATTCCCAGTCGGCTTTGAAGAGTGCAGACATGTTTCCAGTCCACTGAAGATTATCCCGCCAGGCTCCAGAGGTAAGTATGGGGTGAGTGGGGGGGGTGTGGAGAGGTAGGGTGCACAGTGGGTGGTGTGGGCTGGAGGGATCTGGGTGTGGGCTGAGGGACTAGTCGTGGGACCGTTTCCTTTCTTTCAGGGAGAAAAAGAAGGCGTCACGAGAAAGGTTTTTTATTTTTTTGCACACTGGGGTGGGCTCCCAGTGTGCCACCTGCCTCTTGGTGGGGGGACATAAGCCGAAGGGGATTTGGCCCCCCATTGGCAAAGAATGACTATTTGAGGGCATGATGCCAAGGGAGATTGGGCACTCCCCGCGGCACACAAGGGGGGGCATTATGCCGACAGGGAGTGGGCTCCCCCATTGGCAAATGAACTGGGCCGGGGGCATGCTGACAGGGGGATTGGGCACCCCAGTCAGTTGGCTTTCATGGGGCATTGTTTAGGGACATGTTACACCAGGCAAGGTACCACTCTGCAATGACAGATCGTGCCCTCATTGCAGTGGAATGGCTGATGCTGCAATGAGGAGGCAGCCCCTCATTGCAGTGGCCAAATTGTTTCAAGTTGGTGGCACTTTGCAGAACCAGTGTCATCAGGACACTGGGCCTGCATTGGGTGAACAGTGCCAAGCCCACAAATGCAGTGCCAGTGTTGGCTGCCACAGTGCCGCACCTACACAACCCGCTTCTCTCCTAAGCTGCCACATAATGTTTCTTTTGCATGTGCACAAGCAAACATAAAAAGTAATAAAAATAACATTCAGAATCAAAATAACCCTCAGAATCAATAACCCATCAGATGAAAGAATGCCAAGACATTAGACTACTATTGTAGACACTAGTAAATTCTAAATAAATATTACATTAATGTCTCCTGTGAATATTAATTTCATATTCATAAGATATATATTGGAAAGCATGATTCATTTGTTGTTGTAATGTAAGATTTATAATCTGCAAAAATGGCCTTTAAGCAGCGTTCAGGAAATTTACAATTACTCCACACAAAGCTGGTCCGGTGGCGCTGAGGGTTAAGGCACTAGATACCTCACCTCATGCCACACTGGCGACCCAGGTTCCGGAATGAGCCTGGGCCATCGGGGGTCAGCCGCGGCGGGGAGGGATCAAGCATCTGACGGACAGCTCTCCCTTCTCAGGGAGGGTGTAGGGCATAGTGTCGCTCTTGAGCGACCTCTGGCATTGGCCGGGGCAACTTGGAACTTGCGTCACTGCTGCATAGCACTGGGGACTGAGCTCGGAGGACACTGGCCATCATTGCATATCCGAGCTCTGTGGGAGGGAGGAGGGCAGGGAGAAAACAAGTAGAAAAATCCTCCTCTCCATTGACAGGCAAAGGCGGGTCCAACTGCAGTGGCCCCACGCCCAATGCCAGGCTTTTGGGAGGTGCTCTCTGGTTCCTCCCCACAAGTAGTGTCCCTGCCAGCATTCCAGATACAGCACCAGTAAGGAGTGGTGGTCCTTCCTCAGCAGACTCAGAGCAGCGGGGTTAGGGTAGCACTGTGGAGGGGAGCAGGCTGGCACCCGGAGAGTACAACTGAGGCTTCAGGTGGGCGGGAAGAGCCAATGCTGAGAGTCCACACCACAGAGAAGGTCAGTGGAAGAGGGGAGAGAAAAAGAGTTAAAAAAAATCCACACTAAAAGTAGGTGAAATAATAGAACAACATATTTATTGAGACGTTTCACCAGGAAAGGCCTACTGAACAATTACAATTGCTCATCTCACGCAGCATCTTGGGGGGGTGGGATACAGAGGACTACGAATCCAGCAATATACATGGCAGAACATTTATTTATTTATTTTATTTATTAGAATATCAGAATTACAATCCTTTGAGTCATAGACTCATTTCCAAAGGCTCCTTGTCGGATGACAAATGCAGACATGACAGTAGTACAGCAAAGACAACATTACATAACTGGTTGGACAGTAGATGTACAAACATTATTAAACAATATAATACTTGACGCGTACCTATACAGGGTGTTAGCTAAGCAGTTAGATAAGTCCTTTGCAGTACAGTAGTGCAGGTATTACAATACATTGGTGCGTACCTATACAGAATATTCATTTTATTGGTTACATACATTCTTTGCAAAGCAGTGGTGTAGGCTTAGACACAGTGATAGCTAAGCAGAATAACAAGAGATTAGAGACATGATAGTGGGCCCTGGTGGAGTTAAGTGGAGCAGTCTTGGGTTAGACCTTGTCTCGGTGTGGCCCACTTTAGTAGCGACTGGGCTGTGGTTTGAAAATGGCAGTAGGACTAGGGCGGGCAGGTGCAGGTATATTTGGCATAGAGGTGATTTTTGAGGGCCACTTTGAAAGGGCCAAGCTTGGTGTGGGTAGTGACCGAGGATGGTAGGGTGTTATACCAGGCAGGGCTGTGACTGGGAACAATCTCTGGGCAAATGTAGTCCTGACCCTGGGGATGGCCAGTGTCTGTTCTGCATGTATAGACTTTGGGGATGGCTAGGGGCAAGGAGGCTGACACTCCTGGGGGTGTCTGCCCAAGAAGGGATTTTTTTGGCCACGAGGCATGCTTGGAACTGGAGCCTTTCATCAAGGTTGAGGACTTGGGCATGGTCATAGAGGGTGCAGGTGTGGGTATTGCAATCAGCCCCAGACAGGAGCCTGCAGGCTTTGTTGATGGTTACTTTAATCTTGTTGAGAGCAGTGGTGTCAATGGCGGCATAGACCAGTGGGCCGTAGTCAACCAGTGACATAACGAACAGGGGGATGGCTAAATGCGGGCCTCAAGGGGTAGACAGTCCTTATGTCGGTAGAGGAGGCCGATTTGGGCATTCATCGTGGCTGCAAGTGTGCAGATGTGGCCGTGAAAAGTGAGAGCAGGGTCGAACGTGATCCCAAGGTATTTATAAGATGAGACCTGTTCTAGGGGGTGGTGTGAGCTGGACAAGATTCTCAGTTGGGCATTTTTTAGTTTGCTTTGGTGGTGCGCAAACAGCATGGTTTTAGTTTTTTTCTGGTTTAGTACTAGTTTTGCTCAGCTTGGCTGAAAGAGTGCTGCAGCAAGGTCTGCAGGTTGTCAGGTTTGCATGTGAGGCACAAAGGATGGTGTCATCTGCATGTAGAAGTATCTTGCCAGAGCATGAGGTGGGAAACATATTCAGAAACAGGCTAAAAAGTAATGGCCCTAGGATGGAGCCCTGTAGGACTCCAGAGTGGGTGTGGCAGGTGCTGAATACAGTATTATTTATCCTGACACATTGCATCCTGGAGGTCAAATAGCTGGCAAACCAGTTTAGAGGGCCTTGAGAGAGGCCTGTGTGCATCAGGGCATTCAGCAGGAGGGGGTGACTAACCGTGTCAAAGCCCTTGGACAGGTCAATGAACATGGCTCCTGCCAGTTGTCCCTTGTCTAGGGCGGAGTGAATGTAGTTTGAGAATTCAGTGAGAGCCATTGTAGTGCTGTGTCTGGCTTGGAACCTGTTCTGCTCCATACACAGCAGGTTATGGGTTTCAAGGTGATTGATAAGTTGGTCTGCTACTACCTTTTCCAGGGCCTTGAACAGTGGGGGGAGAATGGAGATTGGGCAGTAGTTCCCTGGGAGTAGTGGATCCCCACCTTTGTAGATAGGCATTACAACCGCATTTTTCCATTTGCTGGGGATCTGTCCAAGGAGGAGAGAGCGGTTTAGTAGGGCAGTTAGTGGGAGAAGCAGTGTGTCCAGGACCAGATGGAGGAGTTTGATGTCTAGAGGGTCGTTAAGGGGACTGATGCCATTCAGGGCCTTGATCAGGTAGGGTTCGGCTTCCCCGGGGTAGATGGTCCGGAGATAGAAAGGGGGAAGCAAGGGAGATGGGGGTCTTGGCTGGGTGTGGGGTCGAAGAAATTGGGAGGGAGCACAGATCCTAGGTCTGTAAAGTTGGATTTGAGAGTAGCAGCAATTTATTTTGGGTCAGTGGTGACTGAGCCATTTGTGGAGATCTGGGGGGGGGGGTCATGGCTTCCCATTTAGTGTTTTTATATTGTCCCAAAATTTGTGTGATGAGCCCCAGGTGGCAGTCAGGGTGGCTCTGTAATGCTTGGCTTTTGCTTTGCGGATGGCCCAGGTGCATTTATTCCGTTCTACATGGTAGGCTTGCCTGTCTGTGGGTTTGCCAGATTCATTTGCCTAATACCAAAGGTTGTCATGGTTCTTGAGCTGCTGTAGGAGGGAACATGAATCAAAAACCTACACAGCACAGATATTCATGGGACAGACAAAGATATAAAACTAAAACTACGTGAGTCAAATACAAAAATACAGGAATAAGTGCATACAGCCAGTTTACCCAGCACAGGGGTAAAATACATGGATTACAACAACATACAAAAAAATTGTTGTACAAAAGTTGGTTTATTAAGTGCATATGTGCAGTACAACATTAGAGAACAATCTAAATAGAACTGGACCACAATAGGAAGGGGAAAGGAAGGATTGTTAGGAGCACTTGCAGGTAGGAGAGTGGAAGTTAAGGAGGGAGAGTGAGATGGACCGGGGGAGGAGTGTCTGATTTGACTAGGCAAGGCATTCCTTAGCTTTGGGAGCCTGTGTGAAAAGGCAGTTTGGCCTATTGCAATGGAGCATCTCAGAACAACCAAGGTGCAGGAATCGTTTTGATCTGAGAGATAGTTGAGGAGGGCGAGAGGCCAGGGAAGCCAATAGGTAAGGGGGAAGGGAACCAAACCAGAATTTGGAGATGAACTTCATACAGTGCAATAGGCGTCTGTTTTCTAGTGAGGGTAGAGCACGAGATCGATAGAGAGAACAATGATGGGTAACAGGAGGACAGTCTAGGGCGAAATGACAGAAGGCATTAAAGAGGGTATCCAATCTGATTAAGGAGGAGGGCAGTGCAGAACTATAGACTACGTTACAGTAGTCAAAAATAGGTAGGATCATTTTCTGAATGAGCTCCTGCCTAACTGGTAATGGTAGGCCACTTTGGTTCCCACATAGTGCACCTAGTTTGTGTCGCAACTTTTTCAGGATGCAGTCTATATGCCCAGAAAAGTTGAGATGCTGGTCTAACCAGACCCCAAGATACCTAAATGAAGAAGTGTCCTCGAGAATTGTACCGTCAAGGGTGTGGAAGGAGGGCAAATTTGGTAGCCAAGAGAGTCTCCATCTAGTGCCAAAGGTCATGGAGACTGCTTTCTGGGCATTGAGGAAGAGCTGATGTGAGCTTACCCAGAGCTGGATTTTCTCAAAGTCATGCTGGAGATTGGAAGCGACATCAGCAGGGGAGGAGCCGGAATAGAAAAAGACTGTATTGTCAGCATACATATGGATTGATGTGGTGGTGCATACTGATGGGAGATCATTCAGGAAGATGGAGAAGACCACTGAGCCTTGAGGCACACCAACAGTAATAGGAAGAGGGGGAATATGGAGTCATAAGTTTTGACTGACTGCATCCTGTCTGTTAGATAGGAGCTGAACCAACTAGTGGCTGAGTCAGATAAGCCAGCCATGCACGGGTTGTCTAAGAGAAGAGGGTGGGAGACTGTGTTGAATGCCTTTGCAAGGTCGACAAAAATGGCTGATGTTATTAGGCCATTATCCATTACAGTGAGAATGGAGTCAGTGAGCCTAATTAGGGAAGTGGTGGTGGAGTGGTCCTTCCTAAAACCAGATTGGTAGGAGGTGAAGAAGTCAGAATCAGAGAGAAAGGAAGAAAGCTGAGCGAGAACTAGATGTTCCTGCAATTTGGCAAGTATAGGTAGGAGCGATATGGGCCTATAGTTTCCCAGAGATGAGGGGTCACCTCCTTTAGGTAATGGAAGGACAACGGCATGCTTCCAGGAGCAGGGGACAGTACAGGTCAAAAACAAGAGGTTGAGTAGAGCAGATAAAGGAGAGCAGATAGCATGAGCGGAGAGGAATAAGAATTTAGGGTCAAGCCCATCAGGTGAGGATCCCTTAGATGGATTAAGAGTGAGTAGTGTCTTTAGTGTGTCCATTTGTGTGACTGGAGTAAATGAGAAGAGGTGCTGGCCATTAGAGTATAGAGGGTCTGCTTGGGTCCATCAGGCATGAGGTGTTTAATGGGAGTGAGGCAAGAAGGGTCGAGGCACACGAGGTAAAGTAAGCATTAAATTCCATCACTACAGTAAGATGGTCAGTAATCAGGACATTGTATATTTTAAGGGGGGGGGTTGTGGTTTTGATGGCAGTGAGACAAGGGAATGTACAACCTTCCAAACTTAGATGGTGTATTTATGTTGGTTTCAAAGGTGGAGCTGAAATATTCGGATTTGGCTAGACAAATGGCTTTGGAGCAGGAGTTTTGGAGGGCACGATAAGCATCTCAGTTGACTTGGGACTTACAAGCCTTGTGGGCCTTCCATGCTCTGTCCCAGGTGTGCATACAGGCCATTAGTTCAGGTGTGATCCAGGGGAGGTGATTTCCTCTAACTCTGGTATGTCTAAAGGGAGCATGTTTATTCCAAATGTCAATGAAGAGCCTCTGAAAGTGATCCAAGGCCTCGTTGAGTGAGTGAGCAGATTGGATAGGGGACCAGTCAGAGAGTATGAGGTCATTGTGTAAATGGGAGAGGTCAAGTGACTTATAAGTTCTGGTCAACAATACTTTATGGGGGACTTTTGGATGATGTATTTTACGGACCATGTAAATCATGTGATGGTCACTTATTGAGTCCGGGAGGAGACCAGCATCGATAATCCTATGTTTATGAGTAGTTAGTGCCCAGTTGATGAGCAAGTGGTTACCTGATTTGGGGTTTAGGCGAGTAGGTTTGAGAATCATTTGAGAGAGTTTGAGGGCGGAGATAGCGTTACAAGCCTTGCTTTGGGACAGGTCTAACCAATTAAGGTTAAAATCACCTAAAATAAATAACTCACTATTTGAGATGAGTGTAGTGATTTTGGTGAGTAGGTTGGAGGCGATAGAGGATGAGAGGCCAGGGTGGCAGTAAATCCCTGCCACATAGATGGGGATAGAGAAGGGTAGGGAGATACGCAGGGTAAGGGCTTTGTATGCAGCTGGTACAGCTACAGATAGAACTGAGGTAGATTGTATGGAGGTAGAGGTGTAGATTGCTATGCCTCCAGCTCTTCTATTTCAATCTTGTCTAGCAATATTGTAGCCAGGGATAGTAATTTATGTGCTTATATATGTAGTGTGGTTAGAAAGGTAAACAACCGACATGTATATGGACTTGTAAGCTGTAGATGAATCCAAGGGTGAAAGATGGCACAGAAAATGTAGGGAGCAATAATAATTATTGTCCAGCAGGGGATCCTGCACTTGACCTGTCTCATTTCTGTAAAAGAAACAGAAAAAAAACATATAACATATTGATTAATTGTAATTAAAGTTGCCTCTATAGCAAAATGTGAATATAGAAGAAAAAACTGAACCAACTATATAGTTATGAAGGAAAATGGATAAGTAAATAAAATATTAGTCTGGAGAAACAATAACAGAAACAAAACCAAAAACTAACAGTAGAGGGGTAGGGGGCCTTTTTTTTGGGGGGGGGTGGCTGTAAATTAAGATTGTGGATAGATATGAAGAAACAAAGTAGCAGATAATATGATACCAAGAGATATAGTACTAAAAGTAGTACCAACTAAAGATAAAGGCCCAGATATTCAAACTGCGACCAAAATGTGCGCAACAGCAGGAGCAAGCACAAGTCAATTGTGCACATGCACAACAGACGCGATATTCAAACCTGGAGCAAGTCAAACTGCGCAACCAGCCAATATCTGAATATCGCACAACCTGCGCCATAGTGCAACCAGGTAGGTGAAGCTGAGCACATATGTCACGCCATAGCGCAACAAGGCCAGCCCAGCTGAGCAGTCAAGATGCGCCATAGCACAAGCAGGGAGCCCCCCCAGCAGCAGAGCAATGGAACTGCACAACCAGGGAGGTAGGCAGGGGCCCACCACCCATGCCACAGACGGGCACAGGAACACAGTGTAGAACTAACAACACACCCCCACACCCGAAGCACAGCATCACCGGTGGAGGGACGGAAAATCCACTGGCCCGTGGGGACAAGCCTACAAAGCACAGCAGGGCCAGCTGCACCCCAGCACACCCACTGGCAAGCAAATACTGTCACAAAGGCGGACAACCCAGGTGTACCACTGCCCCACTGTGCACAGCACACTATGCTCTGGAACCCCAAGACACCACCCATGAGCAGTGAGTGTGACTGGCACTGCCGGAACCACCATGCCCCCCCCACCTGGTACAATGCAACCGTGTGTACCACATAACCATACGAGCCAGACCCACCAGGACCCCACAGTGGAGTGGGGCAGCACACGGCCAGACCGGCTGACAGCCACCACCACACCAGGGACACCCCTCCACGCAGACACACACACAATCCCAGGACCACACCACACCAGATGCCAT
Source organism: Neoceratodus forsteri (assembly GCA_016271365.2). Classification (NCBI taxonomy): domain Eukaryota; kingdom Metazoa; phylum Chordata; order Ceratodontiformes; family Ceratodontidae; genus Neoceratodus; species Neoceratodus forsteri. Next base: position 498,715,212 of record JADMNL010000022.1, read on the forward strand.
GCACACCACTGCAACTGAGCACCGATAGCCATCTGCAAATCAGAGACCACCACAGTATTCATAACAAAATAGATATATATATATTCAATGAAAAACAGAAGAAAAACAACAACAACAGGAACAACAATAACACTATATACATGTATATACAATACAGGTGTGGGGGGTACAGGTACAAGGTAGGGGTGGGTGTGGGGTAAGGGTGAAGAACTTGGTGAGGGAAGACAGGGTGTGAGGGAAGGGTAAAGGGTGTAGATGTGGGGCAGCTACTGCCCCCCAGGCTGCAGATCTGCAGGATGGCCCGGACCCTGTGGCCTCCTCCGGCGTTCCACACCCCTCCGATTCATCTCCCTGAGGGTGCTGAGCATCTCCTGCGACACCTCCATCAGGCGGTGGATGGCCTGCTCTATCCTGCACAAGATCCGTACACCTAGGGCAAGGGAACAGAATCAATGGCTAGGACTGTACACAGCCCTGAAGCCCACCCAGTATGCATGGCATACAGCCAAGTGCCCCGCCCTGTGATGGACTGCACACACTCACAATGACTGTGCATGGGCCAAGCCCAACCAGGCAGCAACAGCCATGTGTGCCATGACACACACACCCCCCATGCCCAGCACAGCACAACCAAGGCAGTACAGTGACATGTCTACGTGGTGGGAAGGTAGTGCCACAGCCATGTGCCCAGTGCATGCATGGACCACCAGTGACGCACTCACAGATGCGCAGTGCCACTGAACAGTGCTGACTGTCACATGTTGCAGGCATGGCAGTGTTGTCCATGGATGGTGGCCATGCCCCATCCCCCCCATTGCACGCAATAGCATCTATGATGTAATGACACTCACCCTCATCCAGCCGCTGCTGCTGCAGATGCTGCTGCTGCTGTTGCTGTTGCGGGCCCATACCACCGCCTCCTCTGCCAGCCACCCCTACAGCACCCCTGTGCGACTCAGCCTGGGCCCTCCTCCGCTCCTCCACACCTGTGGGAAACAAATGTTGAGAAGCACATTAGTGAGATACAAACGCAGACAGACCCCTGCACCAATGAGTGTGCCTGCCCATACAGCCAGACCCATGCATCACACACCTGCAAACACTGACACAGCCAACCATGGAACAACCCACCCCCATGCTCTGGCCCCAATACACAGTCATACCCCTGCGGACAATACAGGTGCATAGATGGGTCACCCACTTGGCTGGCACAATGCCCCTCCTGGCACGGGACCTGAGGCGTGCCAGCAGTGCCTGCTCCCTCCTGCGCAGGTCACTGTAGCAGTGCCTGCACTGCTCTGCTGTCCTGCACCACCCTGTGACCTGCTCCAGTGCAGTGGCCACCTGCTGCCACACTTGGGTGCGGGCCAAGTCTAGGGGTTCCCCCCCAAACAGTGGCCCATAGTGAGGCTCAACCACGGCCACTAGGTTGGCCACCTCCAAGGTACTCCACTGGGGAGCTCTCCTGCATGCCATGTTAGCAACTTGATAGTAGGCAATATGGCGCTCCGCAGCGCAGCAGACCCACGTGGAAATGTTGCGCAATACAACCCCATCTGTCCCTATCATGCTGTTCAGGCAGCACCATCGGTCCCTATCATGCTGTTACTGAACAGCGCGATAGAGCTGCACACATGCCAGATGTACAGCGCCAAGGGGGAAAAGGTCGGGGCACAAGGTCATGTCTGTGGCGCAAGGCCACGCACAGCGCCATCAGACGTCTACATGTCCAGCGCGAGCAGTTGCCTGCGTGCCAGTGCCACAGTGGACTATTGAACAGTTGTGCCACAGCGCCATGTGGTGACCAGCACTGTAGCGTCACTGGTACAATGGTGGCCATGTTACGAATAGCTGACCGCCAAGACAGCACGACCAGCGCGCAGACACCGCCAGAAGGTACCTGGGCATGCGCGTGCTGTGTACTATGCAGTCACAGAACTGTGCCATAGGCTCAGCCAGCTAACCATATTATGCATAGGCGCAACAGCGCCGAGTATTCAGGTCATTATATAAATCAGCTGATCAGCCATTCAAAGGCAAGCAGCGCGCGATTGCATCCCATTAAAGTTGTTCCACTCCTAATTTGCATGCATTGCGCTATAAATGTGTACAGTGATCTGCAGTGGCCATATTCAAGTTACTGCAGGTGATAGGTGGATTGCATACTGTGTGATGTTACGGACCATGGTCATGGGAAAATGCTGTGAACTGCACAGTCACAGGTGTCCTCTTCCACCCATACAGACCCTGACATGGCCGAGCAAGGACTGGGTGAGGAGGAAGATGGTGGGCGGAAGAGGAGGCCCAAATTCACAAAGGCGAAACAGGGCACTCTATGAGGCCCACCTGGATGAGGGTCACCACTCAGTGGATTGCAGGGCACCTCAGGCCTGTGCTGCTGCATGGGAGGGGGTAGCTTGCACTATGAACCTGCATGGAAGCCACCAGCGCTCCATGCAGGAATGTAAGAAGAAGGTGGGGACAGACAGGAGACAGGTTAAGGAGAAGGTGGCAGCACTCAGGGCGGCATGCGCTGCCACAGGCGGGGGCCAGCCAGAGGTGGCGCAGCTGACCCAGCGGAGGACCGTCTTGCTGCATCCATGCAGTGCAGTGCCATCGAGGGAATTCCAGGCGGTGGCTTCCAGACAGGTGGAAGCCCATCATGGCACGGTATGACATGGTGGGGGGTGGGGGGGAAGGTTGATCCCAGGCACTAACATGTTCTCACTTTCTGTTACAGATCCTCTGCGCCTGCAGGGGACAGTGGTGGTGGGCCCGTGCACTGTGGATGTGCAGCCAGAGTTGGAGGAGGGTCCATCCACCTCTGCTGGTAGCCGGTGTGCATTGCACCAGTGTGCACGCCTGGCTGCCAGCTCCAATGTCAGTGAGTCAGATGTCGGGGGTCCCTTCCCTGTGTCCCAGCGTTCTGGCATGCAAGCGCATGCCCAGCTGCGCTGAGGCTGTGAGCTAGTACGAACCTGCACCATTGATGATGCAACGCCGCTATGGGCAGTGACACGGTGTGTCACAGAATGGACACACAACAGAACAGCCCGTGCCCATGGACCTAGCGGGTTCCAACGTGTGTGCCAGCACATCAGCACAGTCCCAGGCTGTGTCTGTCAGCACTGGTGGGGCAGCACCGGTGGCTGTGCAGGTCCCTGGCACTGTTGCAGACACAGCATTGGAAGGACTGGTCCCTTGGGCACAGCAGGCAGAGAGGCAGCAGTGGCAGTCACCCACCGGGTCTGGGGGTACAGGGTTCAGCGGTGGCATATGCACACTGCCTGTTGACATGCCCATACCTGGTCCTGGTGAACAGCACCCACCCTCAAGGGGTGTTGAGCATCAGGCCCTTCCATCTCCTGGGGGACAGATTGCCGATTTGGCAGATGACCTGTTTGACGTGCACACCTGCCTGCTGCGGGCATCAGTACAGCAGCAGATGCGGGTTGCAACATCCGTGGAGGCACTGTGTGTGGCTGTGGAGTGGCACAGCAGGGACAATGCAATGATCCTGGGAGAGATGGTCCAAATGCGGCTGGATGTGACCGCAGCCATTGACAGGATGACCCAGGCATTGGTCGCTGTCGTGGCCACATTGGGCACCCAGTCAGGTGCCCCTGTACCGTGCACCCCACACAGTATGCTGTCCACTCCACGTTCCTGGCATCGTGCAACACCCAGCCTGTCGACACCGGGTTCTGCTGTGGGCATTCCGAGCACCCCTGGTGCAGGTATGTTCGGCATGCTGCAGAACCCTGTGCGGACAAGGTCGCACTCGCGCAGTGGGACCTCTGGTGGTCCATCAGTGCCACCCCATGTGGCCCATGCTCAGCCTGCCAGTGTGGCTGGGTCACGGCAGAGCTGCCCACGCATCCGTGGTGGCCGTGGCTCAGTGCCACCTGACTGACCTGTCTCCCAGTGCGGGCCCTGTCTGGTGCTGCCCTTTGTGCAATGTTTGTCTTGCTGGGCACTGCACCGGTGGGTGCCCTGCCCAACACGCCAACACATGGACCACCTGCACACCCACCTGACTGCTGTCCACAGGTGCGTGTGATGATGATGCCTGAATTGTACTGGACACCAAGCTGCAAGGGTGCCCAGCATCTGACACATGTACATGGACAGTACAGGTGGTGGGGTGGTCTGTGGATCTGTGTGTTTGACATGTCTGTTCCTGCTCTGCTGTGCAACTGCCCCTGTGCACTGTGTGCCTGGTGTGTGTGTGTGTGTGTGTGTGTGTGTCCATGTAGCGTGTAACTATTCACCCCTCCCTGATGGTGTGTTTGTGCGCCTGTACCCTTCCACTCCCCTTGCCATCATGCACCCTGGTGTGTTACTCTGTGTGTGTATGTGGGTTGTACTGACAGTGTTGGTTGCACATGGCCCCATGACTTACCTGTGTTGTGTGAAATGCTCCTCTGTGATGGTGTCCTGGTGCAGCTGGGCCTGCTGGATCAGTCGGGGTCACGCCCGTCCAAGGGGGGGCTGCTCATCCCCATCATCACCGGCGTCACCGGCGTCCCCATCGCTGTCCCCTTCCTCGACCTGTACGGCTATCCCACAGTCTTTGGCCATGTTGTGCAGGATGCAACAGGCCAGGCATATCCCACAGGCCTTTGAGGGGCTGTACTGTAGGGTACCGCCGGAGGTGTCTAGGCATCGGAGGCGTGCCTTCAGCATCCCAAGCACCCACTCGATGATGTTGCGTGTGGTGGCATGTGCCTCATTGAACCATTGCTGCGATGGGGTCGTGGGGCGCCGGTAGGGTGTGAGCAGCCAGGGATGGAGTGGGTATCCACTGTCACCTGTGTGGAGATAGTGTAGGTTAGTATCATGTTCAGGTCCATATTGTCCCTAGCCCTTTGTGCCACCCCCATGGCACCTGTGGCTTGCCCACCCGTCCCCCAACTTTGCCGCTCCTACATGCATACTCACCCACCAGGTGTCCTGTGGGGATGTCCCCACTCTCAAATCAATGGCACAGTGCAGACTGGTACCATATGAATGAATCATGTGCTCCACCAGGGTGCGTGGCACAGACATTGATGATGCGCCCAGTGGCATCACACACCACCTGGCAGTTGACACTGGAGTACCCCTTCCGGTTGTGATATGCGGCTCCATCGGGGCCAGGTGGTGTGTGAATAGCCACATGGGTGCAGTCTATCACCCCTAGCATGCCAGTCATACGTGCTACCCTGTGGAACTCCTGTATGTTTGCTGTACGCTCTGCCGCGGTGCTGGGGAAATGGATGTACTCTGCAGCGTGTGGCAGCAGTGTGCTGAGGAACTGGGTGAGGATGTGTGATGTGGCTGACTGTGTTATGCCTGTGGTGTCCCCTGTTGGCCTCTGGAAGGTACCCGTGGTGAGCAAGCACATGCAGGCTGTTACCTTTGTCTCCACTGACAGAGCGTGACTCCGTCATGAGGGTGCCTGCATCACATCACTGGACAGCTCACAGAGCCACCTCAGTATTGCCCTGTTCAGGCGGTACCGGCCCACAATCTTGACATCCGTATACAGCTCAAAGTTGATGTGGGCACGGTACTGCCTGTTGGGGGCATACCGCCGACGGGCGCCCACCCGCCACGCTCCCCTGCAGCATGCCTTCTCACCCCCCACAGCCTTCCATGGAAGGTGGCACTGTTCATCTCCTGGCTTGTGTCCCCCCAGCTGTTGTTGTTCTATTCCCCCGCTGTCCTGACTGCTACCTCCACTGCACCGGTACACCCACTGGCCTCCAGACTCTGTGGCCCCGCCACGCTCGCCGCCACTATTCTGTCCTGCCTACCCCTGGCCTGCACTGGGTTGCTGTGGCCTGCTACCTGTTGCCGCCTCATGAGCATTCCCTGTCTTTCTTGCTCCTCATCCTGAGCCTTTTTATTTTGGCTCATTTCGCCGTGGCGCAACTTCGGCTATTCCACTGCGCGCATTGCGAGCTTCATGAATATCGCATTGCGCCTTGCGCAACCACCCTCTGTTGGCGCATGCCTTCATTTGCATTGCGCTGTTGCTCAGCATGTTTTCAGTGGCGCAGCTGCATCCCGCTGAATATTGCAGAATGGCGCATTTTCAGACTTGCGCTGGCGCAACCCTGTTGTGCATGGCACAACCCTTTTGAATATCCGGGCCAAAGTGGGAATGTCAATGAAACAGAGTTGCCCCTGCTAATGTTGAAGATAGAAAACCTTACAAATATGATTTAAAATCTATCTCCATATTGAGGCCATCTGGTGTTAATGCATTCAAAATGAAAATCCAAAATGTCTCTCTCTCTGTAGTAGACGTTCCAACCTGTCCCCACCCCTTCTGCCTACCTTCACTAATTCAAGGCCCATACATTAAGGTCCTTAAGATTGCTTTCATGAAAATGAAAAAAGTGTTTAGCAACAGTATTCTCCACATTAATGTTCCTGATGCCCCTGACATGTTCTTGAATGTGAGGTTTCAGTGAACGTGTGGTTCTACCAACGTACAGGGTTTTACAGGAGCACCAAATAGCATAAACAAGAGCACCCACCTTACATTTATGTATTTATTTTATTTATTTATTGAAATGTTTCACCTGGAAAAGGCACACTGAACAACACGTTGCTCATCTCAAGGTGCATCCTTGGTGGGGGGGTCATAGGGAGAAATCAACATACAACTTACAATACAAACGTCATGCAGCATTAAAACAATTGTTTCACTACAATAATGAAGCATGACAGATTGAACAGTGCAAAACATACAACTTACAATACAAACATCAAGCAGCATTAAAACAATTGGTTCACTACAATAATGAAGCATGACAGATTGAACAGTGCAAAACATACAACTTACAATGCATACATCGAACAGCATTAAAACAATTGGTTCACTACAATAATGAAGCATGACAGATTGAACAGTGTAAAACATACAACTTACAATGCATACATCAAGCAGCACTAAAACAATTGGTACAATTCTACAGTGAAGCATGACAGATTGAACAGTGAAAAACATATAACTTACAATACATACATCAAGCAGCATTAAAACAATTGGTACAATTCTACAGTGAAGCATGACAGATTGAACAGTGCAAAACATACAACTTACAATGCATACATCAAGCAGCATTAAAACAATTGGTACAATTCTACAGTGAAGCATGACAGATTGAACAGTGCAAAACATATAACTTACAATACATACATCAAGCAGTATTAAAACAATTGGTTCACTACAATAATAAAGCATGACAGATTGAACAGTGCAAAACATACAACTTACAATGCATACATCGAACAGCATTAAACAGTTGGTACAATTCTACAGTGAAGCATGACAGATTGAACAGTGCAAAACATACAACTTACTATACAAACATCAAGCAGCATTAAAACAATTGGTTCACTACAATAATGAAGTATGACAGATTGAACAGTGCAAAACATACAACTTACAATGCATACATCGAGCAGCATTAAACAGTTGGTACAATTCTACAGTGAAGCATGGCAGGCTGAGCAGTGCAAAATATTAAAAGAATGAACACTGAAGAGCTGTAAAAAATAGAAATACAATTGTAAGCATACTAAAGAAGAGAAGTGCAACCATCAAGTGGGCAGCTAGTGGAGCAGGAGATAGGATGCAGTGTGCCAGCTGTCACAGGCAGGAGTAGTGACTTAGCTGCAGGTACAATTTACAGTGAGAAAGTTTTGTAGAAATAAGGAGATGGAGTTGGGGGAAAAGAAAGGCAAATCTGAGGAGAGAGGGCATTCCATAGCTTAGGGAAGCAATGTGAGAAGACAATCTGTCCTACCACAGTAGACCGACGAGGAACTACTAGGAGCCGAGAGACATATGACCTAAGGGAATGGTCTGGTGGGGGAAGAATAGATAGGGAAGAGGTAAGATATGGAAGCAGCGAACCAAACCAAAATTTAGACATGAATTTAGCACAGTGGAGGTGGCTGCGATTTTCTAGGGAGGAGAAAGTCAGGGAGTGGTAGAGAGAACAGTGGTGGGTGAGAGGGGAGGCATCTAGAGTGACTCGAGAGAAGGAGTTGAAAAGGGAATCCAGTCTGGTTAGGGAGGACTTGGGAGCAGCACTGTAGACTACATCACAGTAGTCAAAGATAGGTAGTATCATTTTCTGGACTAGCTCACGCCTGACCGTTAGCAGGAGGCAGCTACGGTTCCCATATAATGCACCAAGTTTGGGGCACAACTTCTTCAAGATGGTGTCAACATGTCCACAGAAGTTGAGGTGTTGGTCGAACCAAACCCCCAAATACCTAAAGGTAGAGGTATCCTCAATGACTGTCCCATCTAGGGTATGGAAGGAGGGTAGGGAGGGGAGTAGAGAAAGTCTCTGCCTAGTGCCAAAGGTCACTGAGACTGTCTCTTTGGCATTTAATGAGTGTTGGTGGGAGCTGAACCAGAGCTGAACTTTACTGAAGTCAAGCTGAACTCTGGATTCAACATTTGCAGGGGATTGACCTGAGATGAAGAGAACCATATCATCGGCATGCATGTGGATAGAGGTGGATGAACAGACTGAGGAAAGGTCATTTAGGAAAATGGAGAAAAGGATAGGGCCTAGTACAGAACCCTGGTGGTACACCAATGTTGATAGGGAGAGGAGGAGATACGGCTTCAGCTATTCTGACTGGGTCCTACCTACAGTAGCAGCCACAGACACTGCCAGCTATATCCAGATATTTCGTGAAATTTCTAAAGAGTTTCTTTCTGCTGCCCCTACTGTGGTAATGCAGAAAGCAGGAGATTTCTCCAGAAATATCACAGAAATTTCGGGAAATAGCTGGCAATGTCTGTGGCTACCTAGGTAGGCTTTGAATCAGCTAGTGGCGGCGTCAGTTAGGTCAGCTGAGGAGAGGGATTCTAGAAGAAGGGTGTGAAAGACAGTGTCAAAAGCCTTTGCTAGGTTGAAAAAAATAGCAGATGTAATTTGACCGCTATTCATCCCTGAGAGGTTGGAATCAGTGAGTCTAATCAGGGAGGTAATGGTGGTGTGATTCTTCCAGAAAACAGATTGGAAGGGAGTGAAGAAGTTAGAATCAGAGAGCTAGGAAGTTAGTTGAGAGAGAACCAGATGCTCTTGGAGCTTAGCAAAGGTAGGACGGAGAGAGATGGGGCGATAGTTGGTGGTACCCAGTCAGATGAGTGCTACCAGAATAGTGCCGCACTTCAGAGTGCTAGTCTGGTAAGTGCTCACACGGACAGTGACTGGGCTTTTACAGCACTTGCTGTAAGTGCTCCCCTAGTCACTGTCCATGGTCCTGTACACAGGACAAGAGCTGCAGGGAACAGGAGACTGGCTGAGCTGCTCTCGTAGTGTAGAGGGCTGGGACATAAAACAGTTTAGTCAGTGGTAATAGAAACCAGGGTTCTAATCCTGGTCTTCCAACTTTTTTTGCACTGATGGGACTTAAGTTGATGACAAGGGGCCATGGAAACACTATTCCATGGCCCCACAAATTTTAAATTTCCCCTGTAATCCACTCCCTCCCCCAGAGTGAGAATATATTAGTCCTGGGAGTGCATGGGGCAGAGCCTTTCCCCCTCCCACGTTGGAGGGTGCGGATGGCAAAGCCCCCCACAAAAGAAGAATTGGCGTTATTTTTGTAGCACTCTTGTTGCCGATGCCATTCTTGTCGGCACTATATAGACTCAGTGCCATAGCTGGCAGAAGTGGAAGGGTCACCACCCTTGGGCAAGGGAAGGACCATAGCATGCTTCCAGATGGATGGGATAGAAGCCGTGGTGAAAGAGCGGTTAAGTAGGTCAGATATTGGAACAGAAATAGCAGGCACTGATAGGTATAGCAGCTTGGAGTCCAACCCATCAGGTGAACTGTCTTTGTAGGGGTTGAAGGCATATAGCGCTTCCGTGGTGGCAGCAGGTGTAATGTTAGAGAAGGAGATGGAGGGGGATGAAGAGCATAGACTGGGAGAAGAGTGGGAGAAGAGTGTGGGGTTAGTAAGAGGGGTTGGAGGCAAGGATGATAGGAGAGCAGAAGCACAGGAGGTGAAATATGAATTAAATTCTGTGGCAATGCTAAAGTGATTGGCAACTTGAATGCTGTTTATTTGAAGGAGGGGTGCTGGAGAGGAGGAGGGGAGGGGAGAAAAGGGAGTGAATTACCTTCCAGAATTTAAATGGTTTATTTATGTTGGACTGAAAGGTCAAGCAGAAGTAGTCTGATTTAGCTAAGTGAGTGCCTTTTGTACACTTGTTGCACAGAGACCAGTACTTGTCATAGGAGCGAGGGAGCATGGTAGATTTATATATTTTCCAAGCTAGATCCCTAGCCCTTTGACACATTAGGAGGTCAGGGTGATCCAAGGGAGGTGATTGCCTTGCACCCTTGCATGCCTTGGTGGGGCATGTTTGTTCCAGACCTCAAGAAATTTGGCTTGAAAATAGTTATACGCAGCATGTATGGAATTGGACATGGGTATCGGCTTCCAGTTAGTGTGGGCCAGATCCTGGAGAAGGGGGGCAAGGTTCAGCAATTTATACAAGTGGAATAGTAGTGTTTTTTTTGGGGAGGGGGCTTTAGTTCTGTGTATTTTACATACCATAAAGATCATGTGGTGATCGCTAATGGTATCTGGTAGAATACTAGATTTAATTACCCTGTGGGGGTGAGATGTGAGGGCCCAGTCAATAAGGGAGTGGTTACCAGACTTATGGTTCATGTGAGTTGGACTTGGAATGAGCTGCAACAGGTAGAGGGCAGAGATATCATTACGTGTTTTAGTAAGGGAGGTGGAGAACCAATTTTGGTTGACATCACCCATTATATAAGTTTCACCCGCTGGAGTGAGCAAGGTTATGGTATTTGTAAGTTCAGTGATGGTAGTGAAGGGGAGGCCAGGGTGACAGTAAGCACCTGCAACATAGATATGTACCAAGAAAGGAAGGAAAAGTTAAAGAATTATAATTGCTTATGCTTTTGGGACAGAGGAGGCAAGAATGCTGGTGACCTGAATGGATGAGGAGACATATATTGCTACTCCAACATGCCTGGTGGGATGATCTTGCCATGATATAGTGTATCCGGGATAGAGAGGGCAGGGTCCCTTATTTTGTTACTTAACCATGTTTCAGAGAGGATGATGATTTCAGGGGTAAGTGAGGCAACTAGAGGTTGAAGTAGGTCAATTTTAGGTAGCAAACTGCATGTGTTTAAGTGCAGGATTGTTAGGCCATGGGGAAGGGCAAAGGGGTTGTTTGAGGATGAGCTAGCAAATGCAGATACAGTTGGGGGGGTACCTGAGGGGCATGGCCCAGGACTGTGGTTAATGTCACCTGAGGATGAGAGTAGGAGTGCAATGACCAAGAAGTGGATTTTTCCTACTCCTAAACCAGGGTGGAGATCTAATCAGGGAAGAGGTAGGTAAGGGGAGATGGGGGGGTAAATTTTAATATGTGTAGCAAGGTGAGGTAGGTTGGCAAAGGTAGGAGAGTAATGCTGGGTCAGATGGGGTAGTGTGTCCAGCTAACGAGGATGGGTGAGGGGGTAGTTGCCAAGTTGTAAATAGGTGGGAGGAGCAAGGTGGAACAGATGGGGTCTGGCATCATAGGTGAGGGAGCAGGAGTAAATGTCAGGAGAGGAAGGCAGACTGCAAAAATGATAGAGTAGAGTACCCTATGAGAGGCTAGATATATAGAACAAGAGGCTGGATACATAGCACAAGGAGCTGGATACATAGCACAAGGAGACATAATAGCAGCCTAGTAGCTCTGTCAGAAGAAGAGATTTGGCAGTAATTGTGAGTTATACTGCAGGTAGGGAGTAGGTAGATCAGGGTGGAATACAGTGTGAAGGAACTGGTGCAGGACCGCTGGAGATAATTCCCAGCAGTCATTATTAGTGACAGCTCCAGGGCAGGAAAAGTATTCAGCTAGCACAGCTGCAGATTATAGTTATTATGTACTGCCAGGGTGTCAGTGGCAGATTAAAGAGCAGTATCAGGGGAATGCTGTACTTGTAAGTCCTTTTAGTGGTTCTTTGTTGGAGCTTACTACTGCAAGCAAGACCCTTCTACCAGCCAGAGCTAGGACAGTTTGGAAGTGTGTTGATAGATGAATAGCAGTTGGAGGCTGGGAGCTGCAGGGTGGGCTTGGTGTGTAGGCAAGTAGATTTAAAGAGTGCCAGGTGGGCGGGAGAACATTTCAGTTAGAGTAGTAGCAGGCAGCAGGGAAAATCAGCCAAGAAGCTGCTGAACTTAGCAGCTGGAAACTTACAGCAGTCCATTAAAGGAACCAATCGGTGAGCACCCATAAAGGAGAGCAGCCAGTCAGGCTGCAGCTGGCTGGAGGTGCCAAAATAATTGAAGGTTCCAGCTCAATGGAGGGACCATACCTAGATGGAGGCTTTTTTCCAGGGTCTGCTGAATCACAGGAGCAGGCGGTGGCGGAGAAAACAGCTGCACCACTATGGGGAAGAGCGCCCAGTCAGTAAACCCTAAAGCTGCAGGAGATATAAAACAGAGTATGGCATTAAAAGAGAATTGGAGACAGGGGGTGGGATACAGAGGCAGAGGGGAAAAAGAAGTAGAATAGCCTAAATTGGGGGGGAGGGGTTAGCAGCAGACAGCAGAAGAGCGGGGTTGGAGACTGCAAGGAGAGATTAAGTCATGGGGCTGGGTCAGCAATTAAGAGGGCAATTAAGAGGGAGAAGAGGAGATGGGGCAGGGCAGGTCAGCACCGAGCACTGAAGGGGGGGTTTGGGGGGAGTAAATAAAGGGAAGGACTGTAGTAGAGAGGGAAGAAGTAAAAATTCAGAACAGCAATGCGCAGAGAGAAAGGAACTAAATCAGGGGTGAAAATAGCAGTTGAGTAATTAAGCTTAAAGCTGTACTATCAGACTACACTACAGGCAATCTACAGCAATACACAGAGTAAATTTCAGTAGAACAAATGCACAGAGAGAAAAATAGAATTAAATCAATTCAATCAGGATGAAAATGGCAGCTGAGCAATTAAACTTATCACTGTACAATCAGATTACAGGCAGTATACAAATTAGATGGTAACTGGCCTTGGTGAACAGAGCAATCAAATTTCCTTCCTTGTGAAACAGATAGAAAAATAATCAGAACTGAAATTTCAGTTAGAGTAGTAACAGACAGCAAGGAAAAACAGCTGAGAAGCATCTGAGCTTAGCAGCTAGACGCTTATAGCAGTCTGCTAAAGGAGCCAATCGGTGAGAACCTGTGAAGGAGAGCAGCCAATGGGGCTGCAGCCAGGTGGAGGTACCAAAATAATTGAAAGCTCTGGCTCAACAGAAGGACTGTACCAGGATGGAGTTTTTTTTTCCCCCTGGGTTAGCTGAATTGCAGGAGTGGGCAGTGGCAGAAAAAACAGTTGCACTGCTATAGGGAAAGTGCCCGGTCAGGGGGCTCTATTGCTGGATGGAGGATTTTTCTTTCTGGGTCAGTTGAATTGCAGGAGCAGACGGCAGTGGAGAAAACAGCCACACTGTTATTGGGGAGAGAGCCCAGTTAGGGAGCTCTAAAGCTGAATAAAGGCATTTTTTTCCCTGGGTCAGCTGAGTCGCAGGAGCAGGCAGTGGTGGAGAAAACAGCCGCACTGCTATGGAGGTGGAGAACCTCATGAATAGCAGTACTGTACCAGCACCAGTCACCTTGTCATCATGAGTCAAGGTGATGGGGACCATGGGCACTTTAAGGCACACCTTAAAAACCATACCCGTGGGCACCATTAAGGTGAGACCACACAAAAACTATGATGTCCATACAGAAGCTGGGATCAAGCATCCAAGGGTGAAAGATGGCACAGAAGAGGTAGGGAGGAACAATAATTATTGTCCAGCAGGGATCCTGCACTCAACTTGTCTCATTTCTTTAAAAGAAACAGAAATAACATATAACAGATTGATTTTTGGTAATTCAAGTTACCTTTATAACAAAACGTGAATATAGAAGAAAAAACTGAACCAACTTTACAGTTATGAAGGAAAATGGAAAAATAAATAAAATATCAGTCTGGAGAGACAATAACAGAAACAAAACAAAAAACAAACAGTAGAGGGGTAGGGAGCCTTTTGGGGGTGGGGGGGGCTGTAAATTAAGATAGTGGATAGACATGAAGAAACAAAGTAACAGATAATATGAGACCAAGACAAATAGTACTAAAAGTAGTACCAACTAAAGATAAAGTGGGAATGTCAATGAAACAGAGTTGCCCCTGCTAATGCCGAGGATAAAAAACCTTGCAAATATGGTTTAAAATCTATCTCCCTATTGAGGCCATCTGGTGTTAATGCATTCAAAATGAAAATCCAGAATGTCTCTCTCTGTAGTAGATGTTCCAACCTGTTTCCAACCCTTCTGCCCACCTTCACCAATTCAAGGCCCATAAATTTAACGTCTTTGGGATTGCTTTCATGAAAATGGAAAAAGTGTTTAGCAACAGTATTCTCCACATTAATGTTCCTGATGTCCCTGACATGGTCTTGAATGTGAAGTATGAGTGGATGTGCGGTTCTAACAATATACAGGGTTTTACAGGGACACCAAATAGCATAGACAACAAATGCTGTGACACAGGAAACAGACTGTCTTATATCTACTGTTTTATCCTCATTTGGATGTCTAAATTTAGCACCCTGATTGCAGTACATGCAAATATTGTAGTTGCCACATTTAAATGAACCACATGGTTTAGCTAGTAGCCACATAGTGTTTGCTTGTGGCTTATTCAAAAAGTCATTTCTCACTAATATGTCCTTAATAGTGTTACTTTTTCTATAAGTAACCAAGGGTTTGGTCCCAATTGCCTGTCCTAGTATTGGAACATTAAGTAGCAAAGGCTATACCTGTGTATAGTACTGCTAATCTTGCCTGTCAAGTGAGAAAATTCAGTGCTAAAGCATACTTGTTGTGTGCTGTCAGATGTGTGGACCTTAGATGTCAACTATGTGTCCCTCTCTATATGTCTGACCTTGTCAAAAGCTTCATCCAAAATGATTTGTTTATAACCCCTGTTCTTGAACATTTCTTTAAGTTCTAATGCATGTCTTTCAAACTCACCAGGATCAGTGCAGTTTCTGTGTAAATGCAGGAACTGGCTGTAAGGAATAGATTCCTTCAACTTTCTTGGGTGGCTACTAGTGGCCAACAAGTAAGTATTAGTGGCCATAGTTTTCCTATGCCCTTTAGTACTGACTTTTGATTCAGTTATTAAAGTCATGAAAGTAATATCAAAAAAATTAATCTCTGTCAGAGATGTGTTATTGGTGAAACGAAGGTTGAGGTCACTTGTGTTGGTCCATTGCATGAAATTCATAATTTCTATCTCTGATCCATCCCAGACACATAGGATGTCATTGATAAAATGGTGCCAGGTTACTATGGGCTTTAAATATGGATTAGCCCCAGAATTGTAAATAAAATCCAACTCCCATTTAGCCATGAACAAATTTACTACAGATTTATTTGTAAAAGGTACCGTCAAAATCAAAATAATTGTATTCTAACACAAATTGCAATCCTGTTCTAATAAGGTTCATGGGCATGTCCCCTTTGAATGGATCCAACTGCAGGAAATACGAGTATCAATTCCATCCTGATGCCTGATACAAGTGTGCAGTGATTGTGCATCAATAGTAAACCAAATGTATTCTGATTTCCATTCAAAATCTTTGAATTTGTTTAAGATATCCATTGCATCCCTGACATGAGATTTCAGGCATGGGACACTTCTGTGCAGAAACTAATCATTAAATTGACTTAAATTGTCAGCGAGTGACCCCGTACCTGAAACAATTGGACAGCCAAGTGGATTTAACAAATCTTAATGAACTTTTGGTAATATGTGCATAACAGGTGTAATAGGGAAATCTGGTAAAACTAACCTAAGCTCTTTCTCTGATATCTCTTTATGATATAATGCTGAATAAAGCAAACGTGTCAGTTCTTTTTTATATGTTAAGTCTGGGTCAGATGGCAATGGGAGGTAACTAGACTGGTCTGACAATAATTCTATTACTTTGTTCCTCTAGACAGGATTACTAGATTACTCCCCTTGTCTGCTGGTTTAAATTCCAGATGTGTCATATTTTGTAATTCACCCAGTGCATTTCTTTCCCCAGCTGTTATGTTTTGAAATGTCTTATCGTTGTCATTCTCAAATACAGTATTCACTTCTTTTAAAACAGATTGTTTGAACACGTTAATGTACTGGTTTCCCGTGATTGGATTAAACTTAGATTTAGATACAAAGTATCTCTTTCTATGATTAACTAACGTTGAACAATTAATATCATATAAGTGAGTATTAGTAATGGTACCTGCTGCATGGTTATGCTGTTCCTTATATAATGATTCTAGATTATAAAAGTTTACCCAGTCAGTGGATGACCAGTCATTAACTCCTGATTCTTCTCCCAGTGAAGTGGAATCTGTTGCTGAAGAATCCAGCAGTGGATGTTGTAAGTCCGCCAGGTCTTCATTTGTTGCAGGATCCAAAATAGTAGAGCCCCCCCCCCCCATGTTTATGTCCTCTGTACCAGTTTTGGTATATAAATCCTTAATATATAACTTTCTAATCAGTTTCTCAGTGTCCACAATGGTGTTAAATCTGCTGGGTTTAATGTCGAGAACAAAAGATAACCCTCATTTCAATACTGATAATTGTGGCTCCATGAAAGTTTGGGTAGATTAATTATCTGCCACTCCGAGTCTTTAGTTTGTCCTGTTTTCTTTTTTTGACTACTCCTTTTCCCTCTCCTTGTTTTTTTGAGGATTTTTTGTTTTCTGTCGACATTTTTTCTTTGGATTTTATTTATTTAGCTTTTGTTGACTGGGTAAGTATACTAGACAAGTTATATGCCTATTTTCAGGTACAACCCGGGAGAGTACAATGAGATACAGATACAGTGAGATACAGGTTAATACAGAGGACAACATGACACAAGTTAAGCAGTATACAGAGTCAAACTAGAACCATGTGAACATAACCAGTAGACAGTAAGCACAGTTAAGATATGTACAGGAATATATATACATAGAGACACCAAGGCTAGGAACAGTACAATTGTACAAGGTATACACGGCTCTGAGCCACAAACAGAGCCACAGTCTGAGTACCTCCTGAAACAGAGAAAAAATAAATTATATGCACCTCAAAGTCCAGTTAGACAAGCTGTGTCAGCAGGAGCTACAAGAGGGGTGCCAGGAAGGACATGTGAGTCCAGTGCAGGGGACCAGAACTAACTATGGAGGTCTAGGACACCCACATGCAAAAGAGAGCTTCAAGTGGTACCACAGGGAGGTCCGGGGCATGAGTGGGAGGGGGAGGAGCAGACCTGAGTGAGAAAGGAGTTCCATAGCCTAGGGACACATGAAGCAAAATCTCTGTCCCCCATTGTTGCCTTCCACCTTGGGGGGGGGGGTGGAGAAACACCCTTTTCTCCAGTTGAGGTTCCTGGTGTTTCATCATGTGCTTGTGCCTGATTTTTCTTTCCATCTCCACTAGATGGTGCTGCTCCACTGCGCCTCATACGTGATCTCCCATATCTTGAACTGCTTCTCACGCCACCCGTACCTCTGCTAACAGAACGTTGTCTAGCCCATTTAAATTTGCGGCCTTCCTTAAAGCCGTTCTCATCACATAGCAACTTGGTTTGCTTGCGATTTATTAATTATTCGTGTTTTTTAAGTTTCATTTTAAGTGGAGAATACTGTTTCTGAACACTTTTTTCATTTTCATGAAAGTAATCCCAAGGACATTAAATATATGGGCCTTGAACTGATCAAGGTAGGCAGAAGGGATGGGAACAGGTTCAAAAGTCTACTACAGAGAGAGAGACATTCTGGATGTTCATTTTGAATGCATTGACACCAGATGGCCTCAATATGGATATAGATTTTAAACTATATTTGTAAGGTTTTCTATTCTCAACATTAGCAGGGGCAACTCTTTTTCACTGACGTTCAGACTTTATCTTTAGTTGGTACCACTTTTGGTCCTGCATCTTTTGGTCTGATATTATCTGCTACTATACTTTGTTTCTTCATGTCTATCCACTGTCTTAATTGATAGCCCCGGAAGGCCCCTACCTCTACTGTTTGTTTTGGTTTTGTTTCTATTATTGGTTCTCAAAGACTAATATTTTATTTCCTTTTTCCATTTTCCTTCATAACTATATAGTTGGTTCAGTTGTTTCTTCTATATTCATATTTTTGTTATAAAGGTAACTTTAATTAGCATAAATCAATCTGATATACGTTTTTCTGTTTCTTTTTACAGAAATTAGACAGGTCGAGTGCAGGATCCCCTGCTGGGCAAAAGTTATTGTTGCTACCTACTTTTTCTGTGTCATCTTTCACCCTTGGGTTCACCGACAGCTTACAAGTCCATATAAATGTTTTTTTTTTTTACCTTTCTAACCACACTACATATATGAGTTGTTCCATTATTTCACCTACCTTCTCTGTAGATTAATTGTAAATTTCCTGAACACTTCAAGGTCATTTTTGCAGATTAGAAATCTTACATTAAAACAAGAATGAATCATGTTTGCCAATATATATCTTATAAATATGAAATGAATATTCACAGGAGACATTCGTTTAATATTTAATTAGAATTTACTAGTATCTACAGCAGTAGCCTAATGTCTTGGCATCCTTTCATCTGATGGGGTATTGATTCTGAGGGTTATTTTGAGTCTGAATTTTATTTTTATTCCTTGTTATTATTTTCATTTTCACTGTTATTTTTGTACATGTGTTCTGCTGTAAGAGTGTTTTTCCTTTTAATAATTATTTCTAGCTTATACCCACTATTGTATATGTTAAACTATGGAAATACTAAAATGATTACCATATATATATATATATATATATATATATAAACAGTATATATATATATATATGTATATATATATCTGCATTGGGGACTATTGTGACATGAACTATGAACCTATGTGATGTTAGATATTGCATTGCATTGTTGTTAATGAGTCATGTGATTTGAATTGTGGGTGTATAAGGATATCAAATGCACTCTAGGGTGCCCCCTGCGGAAGCTTTACTGAGCGAAGCGCTGAGGCAGTGCAACGTGGTCTTTGACTGACCTTGACCCTGTTTGGAGATGTGTTTTGAAATAAATCAAGGACTGTTTATTCAGCAGTTGGTCTTGCTCTTCTTATTTGGAAGCTTAACCTTTGCTATATTTTCAACTTGAGACCTACTGGAGTTCTCCTTAGCAGCTAGTGTGCAGGTACATGTTCTTGTTTCTGTGTAATATGTACTACAGGCTTTTCAATAGCCTAGAATCTCACCATGTGCTGTGTTTAATAGACTATAAATATGTTAGAATGTATAAGACACACTCTTCTCCAGAGGCTAAACTTCTATACATGTACGTATACATAGATGGATGTATCACTTCATGTGTGTATGTGTGTAAATGGGGAGGTATCTTACAGTTTGAAAGTACATGGCAAGTTGCAGAACACACCTCTCTGTTCCTTAATCTCACAGCTTCATCTAACTTTGACATGGCTTCTCACATTTGGTTATCGGTAGCAACAGGATTGTATTGGCAGGACGTTATGGGGATCTCATTCATCCTCACCACCAAACACACACAGTTTCTCCATCACAACTCCACCCTTCAGAGTTCTGGTCAAGCTATTACTACCATTTAGCAGGTCCATAGGTCATGGCCTGCAAATGTAGGGCATTGATGTTAGTAGCTTGCTTCCAAGTACCCTTTGGCTTATATGACCATTCTGATTTCAGAGCTGTGGTCCCAGGGCCCTGCAGTAGATCTTCCTAGTTAGGCCTTACATTTCACTTCTCTTCCTTATCCACATTTGATGAGGTTAATTCAAAGAGCACTAATTTCAGAGTATTGTCAGTGCCACCCCATCATTCTATCCTATCCTATCCTATTCTATCCTATGCTATCCTATCCTATCCTATCCTATCCTATTCTATCCTATCCTATCCAATCCTATCCTATCCTATCCTATCCTATCCAATCCAATCCAATCCTATCCTATCCCATCCAATCCTATCCTATCCTATCCTATCCTGTCCTGTCCCCTAAGAAAGGGATCCTAATCAGGAAGACGGATTTGGAGGACTGTATTATAATAGCTGAAAACCAACAACCCCCTTATCTGATGGATGGCAGGGGGAAATAAGAGACTCACAGAGGACAATACCAGATTGCACCATTCTGATTTTCTCTTTCTTTTTTTTCTCCCTATAATGTTAAATCTCTGCTAACGGTCTTTTGTGTCTATATCTGAATTCTTTGTATACAGGGCAAATCTATACCCTGGGACACATCTCGTTGAAGGGAGTGCATTCCCATCAGTGGCACTTTTTCTTAGTTCCCACCCCTCAGAGTTTTCTAGGGGATGGAAGTCACAGCACTACAATTGTATGTTGTTCATCACATATTGTCTAGAGTTGGGCACCTGTTTAGTAGCTGCCACCTTAGCCAGAAAGTACTGTTTCTATTATGTTGTACTAAAATTATGGATTTGAGTGCATTGTCAGATGGCACTATTCTATCTTACAGTAACAGGAGGGATATCGGGTTAGCTGGCCATGGGTGGATTGGACAGGAGAGGGGGCAGATCAGAAGGGTTGAGACTCATTTTTGAAACTATTATGGCTTGGCACCAGAAAATTAAACTAGTTTCTCAGAATGTGAATGGTTTAGGAGGACCTATTAAAAGGGGAAAGGTTATATCTCACTTTAAAAAGTTACACCCTCATATGATACTATTGCAAGAAACTCATATGACCCCAATGGAACATCAAAAGCTGACTAAATTTGGCATGACTACAGTTGTGGCAAGCTCTCACCACTTGGGTAGAAGGAGGGGAGTAGCGATATTAATTCCTAATCACGCGGTATTCCAACTGGAGACCTCATACTCTAATAGAGAGGGTACCCTGGCAATGATACGGGGAACCTGGTGGGGCACTCCCTCTACAGTGACCAGTATTTATCTTCCCCTTGACTCAAGTCCACAAACCCATCAATCTTTGATAGATAAAATCATCCACTTCAAACTGGGTGTTTTGGCGGTAGGTGGAGACTTAAACCACTTAATGGATCCAGGGAAAGATAGCTTGAATCCTAATCCCCCACGCATGACAGCAGGCCAGAAACATGACTTGAGATTGATTAAAGAAATGGGCTTAGTTGATATCTGGAGATCCTGTAATCAGGGTAGTAGACATTACACCCACTATTCAATGGCCCACCATACTTATTCTCATATAGACCATTTTTTAATCACAGCGGAACATAAGGATTTGGTTCATCAGGTGACCATACTCCTATTTTGTTGATGGATCATGCCCCTTTGGTACTAGAAATGGATACCCACCAAGAGAAGCAGTCTACACAATGGTATTTTAATAATTCTTTAATAAGAAACTGGAAATATGTAGAGTTTATTACTCAGTGTATACCAGAGATTATATCCCAAAACAAGTCCCCTGGAATCTCATCAGGAATATTATAGGATACATTGAAGGCTGTAATTAGAGGAGACACCATTCAGTTTACAGCTAGAGAGAAGAAAGCCAGAGAGGATCAGCAGAGACAATTAGAAGGATAAATTTTAATCTGGCAGCAAACCCACATGCAAGGAGACAGATTGGCTCAACAGCACATAAAACAGATTCAAAGTTGCAGGACCTGCTCACTTACAAAACTGAGCAGGCCTTGTTATATGTACAACAAAAATACTATGAAGGTGGGGCCAAGGCCTCTAAGGTATTGGCCTCCAGGCTGAGATCCATTAAATCTAGGGGCATGATAGCCCAACTTGGGCACCCCCAGATCAAACATCTTTTGACTAGTACCAAACAAATATTAGAAGGATTGAAACAATTTTATAATTGCCTTTACACCCAGGACCCAGAACCACCAGAAGATAGGTATATGGCCTTTTTCCAGTCACTAAATCTTCCTCAGTTATCCCCCTCCAAAAGGACCATTTACTTTGTCCAATTACAACCCAGGAGATACAGACGACCATTAAAATGGCCAAAACAGGTAAGAGCCCAGGTCAGGATGGAACAACTTCTGAATTCTCCAAAAGCTTTGGTAAAATTCTGCTCCCTACCCTACAGACAACGTTTTATGACCTACAGTCTAAAGACACAGCCCCACCCCATTCATGGCAGTATGCGAATATATCAACAATTTTAAAACCAGGAAAGGACCCCCTAAACTGCGAATCCTATAGGCCCATTTCAGTCCTTAATCAGGATTATAAAATCTATGCAAGTATTCTTGCCCATAGGTCAGAACGCCTTTTACCCAATATTATTAACAAGGACCAAATAGGTTTTGTCCCCACAAGGCGAACTACAGATAATATTAAGAGAACTCTCTATATAACCATTGCTTGAGGGAAGGAATAGAGATCCTGTACCCACTGTATAAATCTGGGAGGAAAACCAAATCTATCCAAAGTGTAGTATACAAATTTCCATGACATTCGGTCACAGGTCTTTTGGGCATTCATTCTTAATAATAAAAATGGAATAGCCCTCTCCTTGAGAGATCTCGAGGGATGACAATCCCTAGATATCAAAAGCTTCTGGTGTCCCATTTTGCCTTGTATGTGGAACCCATTGCAGAAGCAATAAGGAAGGCAGAAGGGATATCAGGCCTATTGGAGGGTAAGGTAGAACATAAGACAGCATTTTACACTGATGATCTACTGATCTACTTAACACCCCAAGAGTCCTCTCTCCCCCCACTATTCACACTTCTACAGGATACAGAATTTTTAACTGGATATAAACGTAATACCGCTAAGATTGAGGTTCTTAGCTGGAGGTATGCTCCAGATAGTCGTACCAGAGCACTTTTCCCCCTAAAATGGGACACAGAAGGTTTCGATATCTAAGGATTGTCATCCCTTGAGATCGCTCAAGGATCTTTGATGTGAATCCCCCCCCATTAATCAAGATACTAAAAAGTGGCTTACAACAATGGCACAATTTTACAATCCTACTCATAAAACGAGTGGATTCTATTAAGATGACGGTATTGCCTAGATTTCTTCACCTGTTCCAGAATCTCCCTATCCGACTCCCATTGGAGTGTTTTAAGCTCTGGGGATAAAATGATTTCCCACTATGTATGGCAGGGAAAGAGACCCAGGAAGGCATATGCCTTATTTCAGCTATCTAAACTCAAGGGGGGTCTGGCCCTCCCAAATCTGAAAACGTAATATTTATCAGCTCACATGGCGCATGCCCTACATTGGTGGGACTCAGATACAGTATCACATTGGAAGATGTTAGAGCTAAAAGATCAGCTGGAGGGCATTGAAAGAGGCATGAGTACACCTATTACTTTCCGGAATTATAGACTGGTTGGTATCAGATCGGCCTTTACAAAAGCTGTACTTACTGTATACCGTAGACTGCTGGGGATATCAGAGGTTGGTCCTTCTGCTACCATACTATTGATTCCTATGTATGACCCATCATTTATTCCAGCTCAGTCTGACTGCACATTTGACGCCTGGAAAAGGCGAAGTCTGAAATTTATATACCAATGGTATGAGAAGGGATCTTTCACAACCTTTGCCAAATACAGAAGGGATATCAATTAGAAGGGAGGGATTTTGTTCACTTTCTTCAAATCCATCACTATACAATGCAGAAATGCTGGGCTCATTGAGATCTGCCTCAGGCACATCCTTTGCTGCAAATTACTATCCATAGCCAGACCAGACAGATCCCTGATCATATTATCTCAATGTTGCACTGTGCTCTCCAGCAGAAGGGGTATAAATCCTTGGTGAAAATACAGAAATCCTGGGAGGTGGATCTGGGACAAGAGATTCTTGAGCCGGACTGGGATCAGATTTGCAGTCTCCAGCATAAGATATCTAGCTGTCATGTGTGGAGAGAATACAGCTGGAAGTGTATGGTAAAATATTTTAATACACCCATTATAACTGGAAATATAGGGGAAGGGGAGTGGAACTGGTTGCTGGAGATTATGTGGAGAGCCCAGGGGCAGAACATATACATATATTTTGGAACTTCCCAGTGCTTACTCAGTATTGGGCACAAATAGAACATGATTTGAGGCAGCTCTCCCCGAGCTCACACAGCTCACCCCTGGTTTGGCATTATTACACTGGTTACCTGAGGGGATTTGGAATCTACAGTCCAAGAAATTGCTGGCAATATTACTTTTGGCAGCTAGGAAGGGGATTTCAAGGAGGTGGTTACAGACAACCCCCCACCAGGTTGTAACTGACTGGGAGAATACGGTACAAGAGATTTACATAGTGGAGAAAATAACAGCAATCTTGCACTGGAGGGAGACAGTGACTAGACTTTTCTGGAAAAAGTGGATAATGTGGCTCATGCAACATAGCCAGGATGTTATACCATGAGCCAGAAGATTTTATGTTGGGGGAGGACTAGACTGTACTATAACTTCACCTTGTTACTGGATACAGAATATTTAGTGACTTTGTATTCTCCTGCTGAATTGTAATTTCTCATGTGTTCAGCATAACCCTTACTGATTCTGTGATTTTATATTGTATTCCTGCATACTGTACTCCGAACATTGATGTACTCTAATCCTTTAATAAAACACAAAGTAACAAAAAAAAAAAAAAAGAAAGGACAAATAAAAAGAAAGAAAAAAGGTAATAGCTCTAGGGAACTTGAATGTCATCACTGTTGTGAAAAAGACTGCGCTACGGTAAGTAAGTTGGGGATTTTTTTCTTTTTATTTAAAAGTCAAGTGCAATACAGGATAGATTCTATGAGGACAAGCTTCATTTATAGACCGTTCCAAGTCATTAAACAATAAATACGTAGATTAACATAGACAACACTGATCATACAGATGCTTAGAAAAGCTCCCTGCAACAGCAATTTAAACACAACATACATGCAATAACTCAGAGATTTTCCCTATTTTTTTTCCAAAACTTTTTTAATTATCTTTTGCTCCATATGCTATTTTTTTTCTAGTTTAAGGACTTTTATTATTTTTGCTGATGTTAAGTTATAGCAAAAGCACCAGATTAGTCATTGCTGCATAACATTTTCTGATAACAGCATTATACATTAAAACCTTAAGTGAACATTTACAGGGTGGCAATTATTTTTTTCTTTACAGACCCCAACCACAAACCACGACCAAAGGGGGGAAAAAATGTAATTATTAAAAGAAAAGACTTCCCCTGTTAGTGTATTTCTATGTTGTCGTTTTTTTTTTTTTTTGGAAAGGAATAGGGAGAGTCAAGTATTGGCACAGAGCAGAGTAGAGGATAGAGAAAGATGAAATGTTTGTTTTACAAGAGACTCAGGTCATTCCTTTCCCAGGGAGACCCCCCATTGATGTGCAGACATCTGTTCCTAATCCACAGGAAGATTACATTGGACTTCCTGTCTACAATGAAAGGAGTCATTTTGGGCTGTCCCCTGAAATCTGGGTTGCCTGAATTTAAACACCTTTATTACAAAATAACAACCAAGAATGTGTGTGTGTGTGTGTGTGTGTGTGTGTGTGTGTGTGTAAGGACTGGATATGCAAGATGCATAATTACTAATGCCTACATATGCAGGATATAGTACTACAGGTGATTTGATTGAACTATGCTAGAGGTTTTAATAATATTTACTCTTGAATGGGACAATCAGAATTTGTTTTGCCAGAAAAATCATGTTATTTGCACTTCTATAGAAACAAAGAAACATAGAATTTGTCGGCAGACTAGGACTGTTTGGCCTTCCTGGTCTACTCAGATGTTCCCTGTCTAATCTGTCTCTGCAGACCTTAACTGGTCTTCTTCCTCCCTAGCTACTTTCTAATACATCCCTATGTCTATCCCATGCATGCTTGAAGCCCCTCACTCTTTTTGCCTTGACCACATCTGCTGGCAGTCTGTTCCAGGTACCTACCACACTTTCAGTGAATAAATATTTCCTTAAACCTCTCAGCTCCAGCTTCATCTCATTCCCCATGGTCCTGTTATTCCCTCTTATTTGAAAGAGCATTCCTTTCTGCATCCTTTTCACCCCGTGAGGTCCTTGTAGGTCTCTATCATGTTATCGCTCACTCTCCTCTCTTCCAGGGTATACATGTTAAGATTCCTCTGTATCTTCTTGCAGAGCTTCTAGTGCAACCCCAGCACCATTATAGTTGCCCTCCTCTGGACTGCCCCCCCATGTGTCCTTTCTGAGGTATGGCCTTCCAAAACTGGACACAGTACTCCAGGTGGGGTCTCACCAGCAAGTGACACAGTGGCAATACCACCTCCTTCCTCCTGCTAAAGATACCCCACCCTCTGCACCCCAGCATCCCAGTAGCCCTATCCACAGCTTTGTCACACTGCCCTGCAACCTTGTGGTCATCAGATATGATAACCCCAAGATCCCTTTTTCTGTTTCGTGACTGTCAGTATCTCCCTCCCATCTTATACTTCGCGCCTAGGTTCCTATGCCCACTGTGCATGATCTTGCACTTTTTGGCATTGAACCCCAACTACCATGCTTTATTCCTCAAGTTTCCTCAGATCACTGCTCATTCTTTCCACCCCCTCCTGAGTGTCTACCCTATTTCTGATTTTGGTACCATCTACAAAAAGGCATACCTTTTCTCTCCAGTTTCTCAGCGTAACCCCTACCCCGACCATGAGCAGCGCCTTGAAACCAGGACCCCCCCAATTTGTACACAGACAAGGCATCAAGCCACAAGTTGACATAAACAATATGTATCATTCCTGGCACTGAGGCAAATACCCGGCTTAGCATCTGGAGGACGGGGGGGGGGGGTTAGCGTACAAAACTAACATTTATATTTACTCTGAGTTCTGGGATAGAGGTGCTAGGACTATTGTATGTCTACTTCTGCAGGGGACCATAACAAGTTCACACAGGGAAGCATGACTCAAATGTCCATTACTGAAGATGAGATTGTACAGTATGGCTTTATTCACACAAGATGGTAAAAAATGTCGAACAGTTGGGTCCCTCAGGTTTGTCACTGTACACCCAGGTAAAAGAAACTTTCTTTTCCAGAACAACAATTGCCTTGGGCTTTTAGTACACTCTTTTCTACACAGAATATTGAGCTGTCCACCCCTCAGAACTAGGGACCTCTGGACCTTTATTTCCCAAAAAGTGCATTGCTTGTGGGTGGGGGGGGGGTCCACACACTTCAAAAACATTTCAACATTTTTCCTCCTGACATGATGAACTTAGTTAACATGTCCAGGGTAACCTGGTGCCTTCCATGAACCAGTTAGCCCTGAATTAAGTTTCAGATGGGGTTCTGCCCACCCTTTCCCCAACCAGCCTCTGTCATTCCTTCAGGGTTACACCAATTGAGCTTTCAATTCCCCAGAATTGCTAAAGGACTCCCAACTTTAAAACTCACATTCAGCACATGTTTGTGGTGATAAAGGAGCCCTGACAAGTGTATTCTAGCTTTATCTCTAGGCACATACACCTCAGACAACTCCTAAATGAACAGTCCCATGTAACTGTACTCACAGATTTGTTTGTCCTTTGTTATAGACATGGATGCTAGAAGAAACACCTCTTTTCTTTTCAGGTAGCTCGTCATAGTTTCACACAGAACACTTGTCTCTCTCTGGGCAGCTGACACTCTTCAGTACCCTTGAGGATTGCTCCTTGGATCCACAGAAACTGAAGTCCCTCTCACTTCTCTGTGGACTGACCCGCTGGGGTCCTGCAGGCAACAGACTTCACCGCTTCTCCTGGCACTGCTGGTTTTTTAACTCATTGGGGTGAGAAAAAGAACAGAGGTCCTTCACCCAACCTCAGCACAGGCTGGCAGTCACCTCCACACAGAGCACAGCTGCTCTCACAGTAAACTCTACTCCTGACTACCACGGACTACTACATTACCATCTCAACATTCTAAACTGTCCCAGAGCAGCTGATTCCAAAGTGGCTCATGATGCTGCGTGAGTTTTAAATGACATAATCCATTCTCCACTCAGGCTCGCTAAGTAAACAATGATGTTGTGTTGTAAGGAGCTTTTAACAACTCCCCACAGGCTGCCCAGGAACCTTCCTAGTCTAACACTGATGGGATTCTAGTAGCCACAGGGGACTGGGTGGTTACATCAGTAATGCCGTTTACGAAGACACTGAAGAGGACCGGTCCCAGTACTGAGCACTGTGATACCCTGTTGGTCACTTTTCCATCATTCGATTGAGTGTTGTTTACCAGCACCCTCTGTCTCCTATCCATTAACTAGTTTCTATAACCTGTGTATGACAGGAACAGCTTTTGTCTGCTGTTATCTGCAGAATGCTGGCTAGCTGGCTGTTAAAATCAGTATTGCTCTTGAGAAATATGCCATTCAGCTCACTGGCAAGTAGGTAGTAGTGGACAAAATTGCGATCTCTCTGCAAACGCCTAACTTTGCTTGATGTGGAGAAAAAAAGTAAAACAGTGAAACTCTACACTTTAGAGAGTTTTTTTACAAGGCGAAGGTGGGCCTGTAAGAGAGAGAGGATCAAAATGTTCCATAACATGGAGAATTTGTAATTTGTGGAATTTTTATTTAATAAGTTCTAACAGGAAATGAAGGGAGGGGGTTAAAGTTCAACTTACAATTGACCCATCATGTGGGACAGTGTTCTGTGACTTACCACGTAGTTCTTCAGTGTCTGCTCAGACACAGCTCGGCTCTCAGGCAGAGGTTGTCTCAGACTCCATAATTATTCAGCATAACGACAGTATACAAACTTTGTAAAAATCTTGTGAAAAACCCATGAGTTTAACTTATTGGTTGGAGGGCTTCATTTTGTATAGACTTTATGTTGTTTATGTGGACTTTCAGGTTTTTTGGGGGGGGAATTCACTTTTTTTGGAGTTGAAAAATTGGAAGAGAGAGCCTTCAGACCCTGCAGCCTGCTGCACTGTAACTGTCGGGCTAGCCTCGCAGTGCAGCAGGCTGCTGCTTTGTATGGAGCATTTTGTCTTGTTTCATTTTAAAGAGCAGCTTTCCACTTCAGCGTGCTCGTTCATAAAAATAACGTTTCAACTCTTACTCTTCACTACAGCATGTATTATTTAGTTCTAAGTTCTAAGTGTTCCTTTTAAAGAGCCACCAACACCTCAAGATGAACTCTGAAAAACATAATATTTGGCCACAATGCAGCTTAGACTTTTTATTAGCTCTGTATTTCTTATCCACATTATTTATTACCGAGGTCATATGCATGAAAGCAGAATAGTGGTTCCTTGAGGGTTCATCAGCGTCTGCTGCTTTTTCACAACCTGGGGTCTGATATTCAAAAATGGGCAAAGTGGAGTGCAAGATTATGCACTGATTTTGTTCATTGCCCAGGATCCCACAGATGCTATATTCAGTCAGATGGTGCACTGGTACTATCTGACTGAATGTAGAGGCATGCCAGTACAGCGCTAAGTTGAATAGCGCTGCCTCAGTATGGATCCTGGCAGTGCAGGAAATAGTGCCACAGAAACTATTGTGCCAATAGCTCCCAACACGATATTCAGAAGTCTCCATGAAAATGAGCCCGTTGGGCATGCAAGACGCTAAGAGGCCATTTGCATGCCCATTATGGACATGTTTGAATGGGAAGTGGCAGCAGGTTTGTGCCCCTGTGACTGGCTCTGCTTTCACCCTGATTGCCTGGTCCCATGACAAGGAGGAATACCCTGGTGTCTAGGGGTCCCTCTCACCCTCCAACTGCCATCCTGTAGAGGTTAAAGTAATTCCCTGGCATCTAGTGGTTCCCCTGATCACTGTTCCATTATAGAAAAAATATATTCCTGGTGTCAGTAGTTTCCTCCTCCCTCTGATTGCCATTCTGTGGTGATTAAAGAATGTCCCTGGTGATCCATTGTCCCCCCCACCCTCTGATCGCAGCCCGTGGTGTCTATAATGGATCCCTGGTGCCTAGTGCCGCCTACCCGCTCTCTGATCACCCTCCAGTACTTTGTAAGATGTATCCCTAGTGGCTAGTGGACTCCTTGTCTTCTTATTGGCATCCTGTACATTGTGTGATATATCCCTGGAATTCAGTGGTTCCCCTTGGCCTCAAATCCTCAGCCCTTCAAAATGTCCTGTATGCTGTGGCGGTCAGTGTCCCCCCCCATCCTCTGTGCCCAGCACCAGTGAACAAAAAAAAATGCCCTGATGGCTACTGGTCCCTTCCACCCTTATCAATGGCCGTGTATGACAGTACTGATGGGAATTGAAAAGAAACCCTACGGTTTGAAAAAATAACTAAAACTGAAGAGAATAACTCATAGTCCCTGATGTGTAGCGGTACCCCCACAGCCACAGATCCCTGTCTCTGTACCAGTATAATCTGTCCCTGGTATCTAGCAGCCACCCCTGCACAGCGTGCACCTACCCATCGCACCCTGTCGACTTCTCTGTACCTGAAGTGCCAGTGCCACAACTGAGATATGGTGACCAGCACAACCCTCTGCTCATTTCCTTGGCTGGCCACAATATGACAAGTCAGGGTGCACAAGTCCTATGTATAGTACAGGGTGCACCTCCTCCGTACTGTACAGGGGGAATGTGGCCTGTATACTATACAAGGAGTGCGTGGCCTGTGTACTGTAGAAGGAGTGCGTGGCCTGTGTACTGTAGGAGGAGGCTCCTGGTACAGTACACAGGTTATGTGCTCCCTGCACAGTACAGAGGATGTGTGCCCTGTCCTATGCATAGGACACATGCTCCCTGACTAGTCACAAGGCAGCCAGCTGAGGAGGTGAGCAGAGGGCTGTGCCAGTTACTGTATCTCAGCTGTGGCACCAGAGCTTCAAGTACAGGGGGTGGCCAGGGTGGCGGGTTGGTGCCTTTGGTGCAGGGGTGACCGCTAGATACCAGGGACAGCTTACACTGGTACAGGAACAGGTATCAGTGGATGGGGGGGTACCACTAGATGCCACAGACTATGAGATATTCTCTTCAGTTTTAGTTATTTTTGCAAACTGCAGGGTTTCCCTTCAATTCTCATCAGTATTGTCATACAGGGTTGGTGATCAGAGAGTGTGAGGGACCATTTAGCCACTTGGGCATTTTTTTGGTTCACAGATGCCAGGCACGGAGGATGAGAAGGCACTGGCCACCATAGCATATAGGCCTTTTTGTGGGGCTGGGAATTGGAGACCAGGAGGACCACTAGATGCTAGGGATGTATCATGCAATGTGCAGGACACTGACTGAAGAGTAGGGGTCCACTAGCCACCAGGAACACATCCTACAAAGTACAGTATGGCGATCGGGGGGGACCACTAGGCACTAGGGATACGTCATAGACACTATGGGCTGGTAACAGGAGGATGGGGGGGATGACTAGACACCAGGAATACATTATGGACACCATGGGCAGACAATTGGAGGGCAGGGGGACCACAGGGCACCAGGGGTACATTATAGACACTGCAGTCTGGCGATCAGAGGGTGGGGAATACTAAGCACCAGGGACTCATATTTACTTAGAGGGGTTGGTGATCTGAGGGTGGGGGGGGGACTACTAGGCACCAGGGAAGTATTTTCAATACAAGGTCAATATAAGGACATAGACAGGATGGAGGCAGTCCAGAGAAGGGCAACTAAAATGGTGCAGGGTCTGCAACAGAAGCCATACATAGAGAGACTAAAGGAGCTTAATATGTATACCCTTGAGGAAAGGAGGGAAAGTGGGGACATGATAGAAACTTTTAAGTACCTCAAGGGAATCAACAAAGTCCAGGAGGGTAGCATCTTTCAGAAAAAGAGATGTGCAAGAACTAGGGGACACAATTTGAAGATAGAGGGGGGACAGCTCAGGGGCAATGTAAAGAAGTATTTTTTCACAGTGAGGGTGGTGGTCGCATGGAACGGCCTTCCTGAGGAGGTCATGGGGTCAAAAACAGTGGGGGAATTCAAGAATGCATGGGACAGACATAAGGCAATTCTTGTGGGGGCTAGGAAGAAATAGGCTGTTGGTTAATTAGGATCTGCAGCTTATCCAATAGGTAGGGAAATGAGCAGACTAGGTGGGCCAATCGGTCCTTATCTGTTGTCAAAGTCTAAGTTTCTATGTTACTGGGAATCAGAGGGTGGGGAGGGGCAATTGTACACAAGATACATACTTTTTTTTTAACAGGGCCAGGATTCAAAAGGTTGGGGGGTGCCACTGTCCCCCAGAGAGCAGGTGTGCTCCCTCACCACCAAGGTGGTTGTTCACTGCAGTTGCTCCAGCAACCACTATGGCTGCCTGAAGTATGTCAGGCTTCTTGTCAGAAGTGTTTGCACTGCACTAAGTGGCTGCGCTAACCCCTTTTGTGCGACACAAATGTATTGAATACCACGCTGCACTAGTTTCTTGTCCCCACCCCTCCATTTGCTCACCACATACATTTTTTTTTTGGCGTGCACTGACCCTGTTAGCACACACAACAGCCCCCTTTGAATGTTGCACACAGGCACAAATCCCAGGCAAATGGGGCACAATCACTTTGCCCATCGGGCAAAGTTTTGAATATTGAGGCCTAGATGGCATAATATTCTACTAGTGACATCACAATTATTCCCATGGCAACACACTGTGATGTCACAACAGAGCATTATAATTACAAGCAGGGAATAAAATATAGAGGCAGGTGGATTCTAAGGAATAAAGATCTTGTTTTGGGGAATTTCTTCTGTAATAAATAAAGGAGATGAGAAATCTACAGCAGATCTATGAAATACAAGCTGAATTGTGTCTAAATATTATGTTTTCCAAAATGTTCCCAAAAGTGTCAGTGACTTTTTAAGGGTTTAAACCACATCTTGATAGGTTGTCTAAAAAGTCTGTTTAAAAAGTATTTGACAGTGCCCTACTTACTTCATAGTGCCTTTGTTTATGACATCATACTGCTTACCATGACAACAAACTGTGATATCACAAACCACAATTCTGTGGTAAGTTGGGGAACAGCAAGAGTCTTTTTTGCTTTATTTCTTTATGCTCCCCATTCTCTCCACTGGCCATTTATTTATTTATTTAATTTATTTATTAAAATGTTTCACCAGGAAGGCACACTAAACAACAAGTTGCTCGGCTCCCGGTGCAATCGGGGGGGGTACAACTGGATGAAGAATTAGACACACAGTTTAACATTTATCATATCTGAGAAATTAAACATTCAATTACATTTGTAACAAAACATACAGTTAAAAAATATAATAAATAATCATACAGTTGCATTTGTAACATAACATACAATTAAATATGTCATACCTGTGGAATATGCATTTAATTACAAGTGTCATATTTGAGGAACGTAGTACAGAAATGTAATGTAGCATTGGAGCCAACTCCTTAAAGGAATGGATCACAGTTAAGAGGCAGATTATTTAGCAATTATTGAATAAATGAGGTTCAGTAGGGGGCATCAAGGAGGGTAGAGAGGTAGACAGGGGAAACCAGCTGGGAGAAGGAGAAGATAAAGATGGGGGGAACATTACCGGAGAAAAGTGAGCAAAAAAGAAAAAAAATCAGTTGCGAGGAGCAAGTTAACACAGGGCTAGTGCAATCTGGGAGCACCTCAGACAGAGCAAAAAGTGCAAGTTAATTAGCTCAAGTGAACTAATTCCTTTGATTAAGTGCAGGGAGATAGAGAGGGGCGGGGGTAAGGGATAGGGAAGAGAAGGATGAGTCATACTTGGAACTGACCCCTTCAGAGTGCAGAGATAGCTCTTCAGCGTGTGGAGATAAATTAATTAATTCTTGGATTATATTAAACCTTTGAGTAGGAAGCTCTTTTACAAAGGTTCCATGTCAGAATATAAGACAATGCAGTACAGAACTTACAATAAGGTTACCTGCTCAGTTACATAATGGAAACATGCTTCGCAGTACATACATATCTGGGTAGTGTACATAAAGAGAAAAAGCTTTTGAACAGTACAATCACAGTGAGTCCAAGGGGACATGAGGGTCATAGTGGATAATATCATTAGGGTGGCAACATATTGAAGCCTAGGATGCCAATTGTCAACATACTCAGATACAGACAACATAATCAATAAGTACAGGGTGCCAGTTACAAAGATCAGCCCAATAGGCATTGTCCAGGAATACAAAGTATAGAGGATGATGTCACTAGGGGGGCAACATAGTTGAGCCAAGTATGCCTCTGTCAACAGACTCAGATACAGACTTTGGGCCACCTAGGACTAGGTCAGGAAGCACTTCTTCACAGGGAGGGTGGTAGACACTTGGAATGTGCTGCCAGAAGAGGTGATCTCGTTGAAGACAGTGGGCAGCTTTAAGAGAGGCTGGGATAGGCATAGGGAGAAGGTGAGGATCATGGGTAGGGAGGATGGGAGGAGTGGGGAGGGAGGGAAGGGACATTAACTCAAGCTGTGGACCATGCAACATGAGCAGACTTGATAGACCAAATGGCCTTCTTCTGCTGGCTTCTTCATATGTTTGTATGTCACCATTCTCACCGTCCACCAGAACTGTGGCCCTGGAAGACCCAACTTATCCCTTCATGGGGGGGGACCCAGGGCGGGGTACTGGGAGAGGAGATTTTGCTTGGAGGCATTCCTTCAACACTGGGCGTGCACAGTGGGGGATCAGCTCGGTTACTTCCAGGCTGTGTGGCGAGGGAGGGAACTGGCTGTCATCATCTAGTCGGACGAGGGGACATTTTCCCTTTTCTTCCCCAACCCTCCCACCTCCCACACATATTGGTCCAGCCACAGCAGCATCTTGGGGGCAGGGGCATTCAGCAGCATGTCAAGGCTGCACATCGCCAAGAATGCCGACTGCAAAACCACCACCAGGAGCTGCCTAACAGTGAGCTGGTACTGACCCACCCCCTGGGGAGGGAAGCATCCATAACACTCTCTAAACTCCCTCCCTGCTGGTCCCTGCTCCTGACGACCAGGCTCAGGGCACGAACCTGAGTCGCCAGCATACCGAATGAACACCCATCGCTCGGTGCCACTGAGCTGTCTAACAAGAGTCTTTTTTGAAAGGCACAGTGAAACAAGTACTACATAGTCAGAAATATTCAAATAGACTAATAGCAGGAGAAAGTTAAACATTTAGACAATACTAATGTTAATTATAAAATGGGTAGGGAGAGTCCTACATCCTGATTGGTTGTTACCTGTGCATTAGATCTGTCTAATGCACAGGTTAAAAACATATACTGCAAACCTGAACATAGCACAAACAAAATCAATGTGCACAATTTTGATTTTTCATTTTTGTAGCTTATTAACAACCCTCATTAAAAAAAAAGTTGAGCAGTTTCACAGACACTCAGGCAACATCCTTTAAATTCTTCGACTCTCCTCCTACTTAGTAACTACCAACATCTTATCATACATCTTTCTTTTGCTGTAATATATTCATAATTTTTAAAAGTGTGGCTGTACCTGATCTCTGTTCCATCTGGTTCCCACACCCTGCCCGCCCGAGGCTGGCCTCTGCCACTCATTCGATCATGTCAGCCTCTGGAGAAGGTCTGTGCTTCAATTACACAAACAGCGCCCGCCTTTGAAAGATAGTGGCAGTTACATTATTTCATACTCATTGGTCTGGTTCCATAATGAGAAGTTTCATTTTTAATTTTAATTTCACAATCGGCATTACCATGCTTTCTTCCTCCCAATGTTTCATCACCCTGGGGTGCCATGCTCCTAATTCAAAGTAAACTTGAAGTAACGGAAGAAAAGTAAAGTCAAATAAAAGCAAATTAAAAACAAACAAGTTTATCCACTCACTGGAAAAAACTTACAACTAATAGAAAAAACTATCTTTCTATAAGGGAGAGGTGGGACATCCAGGACTACAGACCTAGAGTAACAAAAAAAAAAAAAAAAAAACAACTACAACTATGAAAGCCACAGTAGTACGAATGTTCAAAGTCAAAACAATGATGCATCAAGCTCCTGCAGGCAAAGAGACTACTTTAGGTAAAAATAAATGCAAGACCTTGTTTTAAAAACATTTAAACATCACAATTTTAATTGTTCAATAATGTAAAACACAGAGACCCATTTTGTAAGCCCAATAAGACACTCTGGGGATGAGCATTAGAGAGTTCTAATGCATGACCAGGGGCATAAGGCACTCAGCCTGCAACCTCATACCTTACTATGCCACTGGCAATGTGCTAGAACTGTCTAATGTATACCCTGTTGTGTCTCATTGCTTACATATAACTGTTGTAAATATAATAGCTTTAAACACTTTATTTTAGTAGAGATTTGCTCTTATTGCTACACAGATGTTTGCACTTCTGTGTGGTGTGTGCCATGTGCTTCTGTCACACTCTGTTCATGTGTGCACAGATCATTCAAGCACACTCGAACAGTAGAAAGCAGAACATAACAGCCCACACAGTGTATGTATGTGTATATCCCATATACTGCAGCACTTATTGTGGTAGTCATTGTCAGCAAGTTCTGAAGCACAGAAAGAATTCCTGTACTTGTTTAAACGGCAGATTAAAGTCTATCTTAAAATTTTCTGATACTGGCATTTTGCATTTTGCACTGTTCAGGCAGCATACAAGGAACCTGCATGCATGTCTAAATATCAGATTTAAGACTCCTAAAGCTTCCTGACTTCATGTACAGTTGTTTTGCTCTGTCCCAGCAGCATAGAGGGAATCCTCATACCTGATAAAAATCAGATTCTGGTCTCATAAAATTTTCTGATTACTCATATGAATATTTTGCCCTGTCCAAGCAGCACAGAGGGGGGAAAATTGTTTAACCAGGAAAGGCACACTAAGCCGAAGTTTGTTTCCAGGTGTGACCTGGGAGCACAAGGAAGTTAAGTGACTTGCTCAGGGTTACATAGTATGCAAGTGGGGGCTGATGGGATTCAAACCCAGATCTCCAGGTTTGCAGTTCAGTGCCCTTAACCACTATGCTATACTGCCTCCTAAGCAGAGGGAATGTCCATTCCAGCTTAAACCATTTTTATAGTCTCAGCCTCACTGGCATAGTTGCCGAAAAATGTCTGCCTACTGCCTGCAGCCTGTCTCCTCTCCAAAGCCTCCAGCTTTATGCTCAACAACAAGTTAGGGCTCTATCTCTAAAATACCAGCATCACTTTCTGCACTGGTGGGGCCGTGGGGGTGGGGGGGGTATGATTTTTTTTGGTGTGCAGAGGTCCTACTCTGCACATGCTGGGACCTCCACATATCTGCAGCCTTGGTAGCTGGCTCCTCTGCAACCAATCCAAAGCCAAGCATGTGGCTATGTGGGCAGGTGGGATGGTGCAGCCAAGGGGAGGGTGTGGATGTGTGTCGCATTCTTAATGCCATCTCTGTGGTATGGAGCACAAGCAGATGAAATGGCCGCTACAGCTGCCAAGAGGCAGTATTACCAGCTATGTACCATCCTCTTCCTGGTCACATCTCAGTCATTCAAACTCAGTTGGCCCTCTCCTCCAGCCTCCAGCACTAGAAGCCTCTACGGTAAGTTGGGGGCATCACCAGCACCGGCTGGAGTGTTTTTATCAAGTTGCAGATTCCAGTGGCGGATATGGCAGTTCTTGGAGGACTGCGGTACGCCAGCATTCTCTGCCCCCTGTGCAGGAAGTGATCCTTAGAGGACCAGTGTGAGCATCCAACTGGATGCCTGTTGTCTGCAACAACTCTGCTCACCCCAGCCACCCCCATCCCAATTAGCAGCTCCACACATGCAGTGCATGTTGAGTGAGGGCTGTTGATGCTGACTGGTATCAGGGTGCACAGAGCCATGGAAAGGATATTTCTAGTGTATTCTGGCCACCTATGTGGAGTCACAAAGGATTTAAGGAGTGTAAAGGCTATGTGCCCATTAATGTTCCTGTTTATAGGTAGTACATCAGGCTACCACCCTCCTCAAAAAACTTATTCAAACTATACTTTAAGCTTTTTTTGCTTTTACAATCCTCTACATACGTCAGTAGGTTATTCCATGGGTTTACCACACATACAGAGTAAGAGTACTTTCTTTTATTAGTTCTAAATCTGGTTGGTTTTAGTTGTAAAGGATGATCTCTTGTATTTGCCCCCCTATTCTTTTTTTTTTTAACTTTCTGTTTATTGCTTTAACACAAAACAGTACATACAGTTTGCTCCTTCAAGAGATTTAAGACTAATACATTTCCTGCAGAAGAGAGAGCACAAAATTTAGCTCTTACATTCTATCACAAGAGGAATAGGGGGAAAAAGTATAATTTTGGTATTATTTATACCAAAAGACTCAAACTATTTAGTCGATAATGCCAGCCGCTTCAATGGCTAAGGTTGTTGTCCATATATCAGGTAGAATGTCCAGGTAGGTATACCACACTAACCAGTAGTGTTATAACCTTACAGAAGATATAGATCGAGAAGTATTGTCTCCCATCACTCCTTTCCCCAGCTCCCATACCCAACCAATCAAACAAGAAATTACATTTTTTGCAAACATGATAAGACTTTACATCTTACAATCATCAAACTGTGACTTATTTAGGGGGAAACGTTCAGTCTTCAGGAGAGGATTTCAAAACAAAATAAGGCATTTTCCCAACGTTTAGTTTTTCTTTGTATAACTTTCACTAGGTCTTTTCTTTATTCAAGCATCCCTCCCTAATCACTAAAAAAGTTTAACAAATAACAGCTCCTCAAGTCCATAACTACAGTGTATTTTATATACTATCAAGTCCAGATACTCACCCTTCCTCTGAATCTGAGCTCTCGACTTCGGAATCCCTTGGTGGCTGGGATTGAAATTCGGACTCTGCTTTCTTGGTTCACTGACCAGCGTCTTTTGGGTCAGAAAATTGCCAACTTTTGCCTCCATAGGTAATCTTCAGACATGCTGGAAGTAGGAAGGAGTGCACAATTCCCAACTAGTGAAGTTTCTACCTTACCTCGTCAAACTGCTTCTGTCTGGCCCAGGTCTGGAAGGAGAGGTCTGGGAAAACTTTAAAATCTCGGCCCTGGATTTCCAACGGGTAGGCTGCATGTGCTGCACTGATAAGAATATCTCATACCTAGGACCCGATGGTCTTCAGAACCACCATTTGTGGTTGACTCACTTCTGCAGGCCACACCCTCAGATTAATTCTGTATGCCTGCTGCAGGTGTGCCCATCCAAAACCTTCAGGAATGCAGAGATTCTCGGCCATCCATGTTTTTAAATATGACAGGAGATTCGCCCCTTCGACCCCCTCCAGCATTCCGACTATGTGGGCATTCCCTGCCTGCATTGCGTTTTCCATGCTTTCAAGTCTGCCCCAAAGCTGCTGGTTTTATTTAGTGATCAGGGATGCTGTAGTTTGTGCTGCCAGGGATCTTTTGTCTGCATCTGCCACTGAGGAAGTCAAGGAGGCAATAGCTGCATCATGTGTTTCCAGCTTGGTAAGGGTTTTTTCAATTTTAGCGTCCATTGCCCTTACCAATTCAAGTATTGACTACCACGGGGGTTCTTTAGTAGAGATGGCCTCTGAAGGGTTTGTTAGATCTAGCCCCTTGGGCGATTGTTGTTTCATTGTAGTAGGCCTCTGAGTTGCTGAGGAGTGGGCTGCGTATGCTTTGTGTGCCCCACCTCAATTTTGGTATAGTTGGAAAGCTGATGATCTTGTACAGATGCTGATTCCATTTAATTTGCAATATTTCGAAAAAACATTTGCTTATTTGGTGGGCAGAAGGGAGCAAGATGATCAGAGCAGTAGGAGAAGCATCCTGCCTGGAAGTTGGCTCTCTGGTATCCCTGTCCTCCTATTCTTAAATGACAGATTTAATTGACTAAATAGGTTAGGGTCATTAACAATATCAAACAACAGCATGTCACCTTGCAATCTCCTATGTTCCAGAGAGTACAACTTCAGTTGTTTAAGTCTGTCCATATATGACATATTCTGCAATCCTCTTACAGCTTTAGTTGCTCTCCTCTGTACTCTCTCTAGTCTGCCTATATCACTAGCCACACTCGACAGTCATATTCTAAGACTGGACAGACATATACAGTAGCATAATCACCTCAGCTCTTCTACTTACAATATTTCTCAGAAATTGCTCCTATAATTCTTTGCTCTAGACACCACTCTAGAACATTAATCTTTTGGGGTCAGAGAACTGTTAATTATTGTGCCCAAATCCATTTCACTATATACATGTAACCCCCCTCAATTTTTTGGGGGGGCTTACCTTTACATATCTCCCTGGGCTCCACTGATACTCACTGCCTGGCAGTTGTCCAGCAAGCAGAGCTAAATCCATTGCTGTTGACATTCTGCTGTTGTCCTGCATGTGTGCACACCTCTTTACTACCATGCTATCACTTTAAGGGATTTAGCCTGTGTATAGTGTAAACAGCCTGAGCTGGGTCTGAGTAAATGAAGGCTCACGACTAGCCAGGCATAGCTCCCATCTACTCTAATCTGCAGTTGCTAGCAGTGCAGTGAGAGCCCTACAAGCATCTGTAACTGTTTATCACTAAAACTTTACTGTTAGTAAAATGAATAAATTGTTTATGATGCCAGTACTGTACTTCCTGATGGGAGCCACCATCTTTGGTCTTGGACTCCTGCTTTGGATCAATCGGAATCAAGAGGTCCTCATGGGGTCCTAATTATAGTACCTTGTGGGAGAAACTGTGAACTTTTCTTGTTGACACCTAAAATAGACCAGTGGGAGTGTTAGAACTGTGATTGACAGCTCCCATAGCCAATCGGAATACAAGAAAACCAGACACGTCAGAGACTGTTTTTTTGAACAGGGGGTCAGTTCTGCTTGAGCCACCAAGAAGAAAGCAACCTGTGTGGCTTTGTGTTTCTTCCACAGGGAGAGGCCCGTATTTGCCTCCTGCGAGTTCCTCTCGATTTCAGAAGGAAATCGATCATCCTAGGACTGCCAGCTAAGCAGTGTGAGAGGTTTCTTCATCAATAGGCTGAAGAGAAACTGGACAGATACTGAAAAGGAGAATGTTTTGTCTGTCTTCAGCCACCGAGACTGTGGCCTATTGCGTGTGTGGAAAAATTGCTCTGGAGACTTCAGTACTGAAGTGGGAGCCCATACCAGTGACAAAGGACTCTGCCATAACCAGCTGGAAAGGTCCACCAGCACCCATCCAAATGGCCAATGAACATTTTCTCAGCCTGGGCCTATGTCATCAGAGGCCCAGCCATACTGTTTCTGTACCAGTACCAGCACTGTCTCGGTGAGAGACCGGTTTGGGGGAATCAACCACAGTGATGCAGCTACGTACAGGTTGTGGCCACCTACAGGGAAAGGCCATGAAGTGGAGGTGAGTAGTGCCAGCTCCGGTCCCCACCAGCACTTTGAAAGCAACAGATCTTGATGTCACCAGAGCCGTCTTCAGGCCAGGTGGGTACAATGAGTAAAACCAAGGTAGCTATCTGCAAGCAGCAGTTAATCATTTATGGTACCACCTGATTCTGTTTGTCAGTTTAAAGTAATTAAAGAGACAGAGCCATCCGGCCATGGATGTAACTAATTCTGGGTTTTACAAGTGTGTTATTGCATCTAACCACTCCTCTTTCCATC
The DNA here is from genome assembly GCA_016271365.2 of Neoceratodus forsteri. Classification (NCBI taxonomy): domain Eukaryota; kingdom Metazoa; phylum Chordata; order Ceratodontiformes; family Ceratodontidae; genus Neoceratodus; species Neoceratodus forsteri. The sequence goes on from JADMNL010000022.1 coordinate 498,756,778, forward strand.
AAGGGCTCCAACCACAGCTGCAATGCCAGCCATCCTGCAGCACCATTCAGGCATGCCTGCTTCTACTCAGGGTATCCAGTGTTGCACAAACCGTGCAAAGCCAGGGACTAATTGCTAACAATAATTTAACTAGTAGTAGTAAAAAGTTTATTTTTATACACGTAGCAGTGTTTAAAATGTCATTGGGTCAAAGACCCTTTTTGAAGATGAACCTGTTGCATTTACAAGTTAAAAATTGACACACATATTGCACAGAAGTTTTTAATATGTATCACATACATCAAAGGAACAAAAACATAACACCTATTCATTCTCATTCAGGTCAAAGACAGAAACTGAAAACACAGTACTATATAGCTAACAACTATAAATTACACTATATACCTAAATTTAAAACTTTCCCTGCAGTCATCATACTCACATTAATTAATCCATCTATTCCTAAACTCGTCAACCACTGCACATACATTTCTCTGTTACTGTAACTCTGCTCATTGAAGTGTTGCTTAGTGATTCAGATTCTCACCCCCTTCCTTGTTAAGTCCCCTAAATAAACCTAATTTACTGTTTCAAGCTTAACTTGGGCCATGAGCATATTATTACTTGGATTAGAGTGTTACGTTATATGCTGAATAATCTTAAAGTGCATGGCGGTGTTGAAACTGTCTCTTACAGGGAAAGTTAGGGTGCATGCCAGAGATCCAGACCCTTGGGTAAATTGACTGAGTGTGAGCATATCATTAATGCTGATGCTAAGTTGTATTCTAAATGTTAACCATTGCTATTGCCCAGTTAACTGTGTAGGGTCACTAGGCAGGATTGTGTGTGGGGGGGGTATTAGCGTCCCAGAGGGCTGTACCTACTGTGACAGTTACATAGAAACAGAGAAACATAGACTTTGACGGCAGATAAGGACCTCTTGGTCCACCCAGTCTGCCCATTTCCCTACCTATTGGATAAGCTGCAGATCCTACTTAACCAACAGCCTGCTTCTTCCTACCCCCACCAGAATTGCCTTATGTCTGTCCCATGCACTCTTGAATTCCCCCACTGTTTTTGACCCCATGACCTCCTCAGGAAGGCCGTTCCATGCATCTACCACCCTCTCTGTGAAAAAATACTTCCTCATGTTGTCCTTGACCCGTTCTCCCCCATCTTCAAATTGTAACCCCTTGTTCTTGCACATCTCTTTTTACGAAAGATGCTACCCTCTTGGACTTTGTTGATTCCCTTGAGATACTTGAAAGTTTCTATCATGCCCCCCCTCTTTCCTCGAGGGTATACATATTAAGCTCCTTTAGTCTCTCTCTTCGTATGTCTTCTGGTGCAGACCCTGCACCATTTCAGTTGCCCTCCTCTGGACAGCCTCCATCCTGTCTATGTCCTTGTGGAGATGGGGTCTCCAGAACTGCACACAGTACTCCTGATGGGGTCTCACCAACTGTCTGTACAGAGGGATGACAACTTCCTGTTTTCTACTGGTGATGACTCTCCCTATGCATCACAGCCCTCCTTACTGCCTTCTCACATTGCTTGCCCTCCTTTAGATTAAATCTATATGAAGCAGATGAATAAGTAAAAAGAGAATCCATCACAGCCACTGTAGTTTTAGAGACAGAAACAGAAAAAACCCACATACAAGGCTACTATACAAAACATGTGAACTTATTATTAATACTTTAACTGTACTCAACAGTGTTCAAAAAGGGCAAACAAAGATTATATTTAATAGGGATGTGCAAATACCTTATTTTGCATATTCACCAAGTATTCATATTTGGGGATTCCTATTATACGTTATTTGTTATTCAGCTGCTGGAACTAGCCATTAGGCTTCAAGATCTCTTGAGACTTCCTGTCCAATCAGAGGCCACTTCAGAAGCTCACTTAAGGCAGGTCATGTGACTCAGCACTTGCAGAAGCTTTAGACAGGAGAGATGACTGAGCTGCTGCTGAAAAATAATCTGTTTCCATCAACTTGTTAAAATTAGACAAAACTCAGAAATCTTGACAGTTTATGTTCATTTTCTAAATTCCAAGCTAGAGAGGGTAATCTTTGTTACCCTTTTGTGTGATAATTTTCAGTGTTTTTCAGGAGAACTGCTAGGAGTGTTTTTCCCTAAAAGTTTAAAAAAAACTAGTACTATATTAGGCCTCTTTCTGCTCTGCAAGCAAAAGCAATCAGTCACAGCCTGGCCAATGGGGTTTGTTTAGGGGAGTGTTAATATTGTCATAATTTTGCTCTCCCTTTCTTAATTTCAATAATTTATTGTGAAAGAGTACTCTACTCCAATCCACTTGTTAAAACTAGCCAAAAAGCAGAACTCTTGACAGTTTTGTTCCTTTTCTAAGTCCCAAGCTAGAGGAGAGGGCAATTTTTTTCATACTTTTGTGTGATAATTTCAATGTTCAGTGTTTCTCAGAACTGCTAGGAAAGCTAGAAAGCATGTTGTTTTTCCCTTAAAGTAACAACAAAATAGTACTAGGCCAGCCCTGTTTCTGCTCTGCAAGTAAGACTCAGTCACAGTCCTGGTGCAAGTCCTTCTTATTTTGGCATAATGATAAAGAAGATCTAATTAAGTGTAGTAGTGTAGAGAGGCAACTCACCAAGTCAGCGATTGCAATTTGCAGAAAGGCAAAAAAAATACAGAATATTTCCAACATCAAGTTGTTACATTTCTTTCCATGAAACCCCAACCTTGTGCTGATAGGGCTTGTTTAGGGGAGATTTTTTACTGTGTGTTGTCATCATTTTGCTGTCCCTTTCTTACTTGTAATAATTTATTTATCACACAAATAAAAAAGGCTTCCTGGTTTTATGGCTCTTTTTTCACATCCTTTCATTTCATTTCCAAGGAAGGCCCAAGGCCAAGGCCTCACAGAACATTTTTTATAAAGCACCACATTAGTCTTGCAAGGATCCCCAACCCACTAGATCAATATGGTGCAGTCAAAATGTTTTGGTTGTATGGCTGCTCCAATGGGCCAAGTTCAGAAGAAGCAGAGCTGGGCAGGCACCGCTGGGCCTTACTTAAAGAACCTCCCTCCTGTTTCAAAGATGGCTCGTAGAGCTTGAACATGGTACATCCCATTTCCTGTCTGATTATGGGGCAGGGTATATCCCTATCCAGTTTTGAGGTTACATCCCTGTCTGATTACAGGGTATATCCCTGGTGGACAACAGGACTGGAAAATAACAGATTAAAAAAAAAATGTGTTTTTATTTCTTAAAATGAAAAGAAAGAGCCAGCCCCGTAGCGCTACAGTACCATCACCACTGCTATCTATTCTGACAAACTGAGTTTCCGAATGGACCTTGGTTTATTTATTTAAAATTTGGTGACCGGGAAAGGCACACTGAGCCGAGGCTCGTTTCCAGATGCGACCCGGGTACCAGTAGTACAAGGTGGGAGACAGAGAGATACAGCAAATTTCAAGTAACAGACGAATAATACAGTATTAGTACATTACATTTAGAGTTTGGTAGTGAGGTTTCACTTTTGTTTAAAACAGCAGAGTGGAAAAAAAAATAATTTCATTACCTTTCTAGACCATATTACCGTAATTTACAAGTGCGTGTCTTAACATATTTACAGTAGTGGATTAACCGAAAAAACCTGGCGAAACTACTGTGGGTAGTGCTAGGTCTGGGTAAGGAGGGATTTGGGTGCACAGCTGCAGCAGGGAGTGGGAGGGAGAAACCTGAGGAGCTGTTTAAAGGCTGATAGGGAGGGGGCCAGGTGGAGGTTGGGTGGGAGGTTGTTCCATAGGAGTGGGAGCCCAGAGGCTGAGAGGGGGCGTGAAAGGTGGACGGTACGTGCGTGTCTATGGCAAAGTGAGTAGCCAGTGGGGTTGGCTTGAGAGAGGTGGGAGGAGAGGTAGAGGGGAAAGAAGCCAAGCCAATATTTAGCTATGAGTGAAGCGTTGTGGGTGGTCTGCCTATGTGAGAGTGGTATCAGAGATAGAGTTGAGAATAGTTGGCAATGATGAGTGAGTGGGGGGAGGCAGTGGCAAAGCACATGAAGGAGTTTAGCAGAACGTCGAGTTTAGCAAGGGAGGAGGAAGGGCCAGCCGTAAATGACGTCTGCATAGTCCAGTGCTGGTAGGATGGTTTTTCATATGAGTTCACCCGAGTAGGGAGGGGAGGCAGTCTTTGTGGCGGTAGAGGGTGGCAAGTTTAGGGCCGGAGTTTGGTGCAGATGGCGCCGACGTGGGTGGAGAAGTTGAGATTTTAGTCCAGCCAGACACCTAGGTACTTAAAAGTGGGTACAGACTCAAGGGGTAATTCATCCAGGGTGGAGATCGGGGGCAGGAGGGAGGCGAGTTTTTGTCTTGTGCCAAATACCGTGGCGAGAGTTTTTTTTTTCATTGAGTTTTAACTGATTTTTCAGGAGCCAGGCTTGCACTCGGTTGAAATCGCTTTGGTTACTTGGGGACAGCCAGGGGGGAGAGAGAGGTCTCAGCATCCCATGGATGGCTCTTCTCTCAGGAAGTGGGGGCACGAGAGTGCCCCCCATGGGACTGCCACAGCATCCTAGAGTAAGCTGTGTGGCAGCAAAGTGGATGCATAAAAAAAAAGAAAATGAAATAAAAGGATTTTAAAAGAGTAATAAAAGCAGGCAGACTTTTTTTTATTTATGAGATGAATAATTGCAAACAAGAAAGGGCTAGCAAAATGATGCAAACAGCAAAAACAGTCCCCTAAATAAGCAACATCTGTCAAATATTAGGGCTATGTGGGAAGCACGAAGATCTGAGGAATGTTGTTTTTGTAGGCTTTATGCAAAAATGGAGTGGTGGTGAGTTGTGCCCTGTGCAGTGTACCCAGTTTCACAGCATCATTGTTATGAAGTCAGAAGATGAGAAGCAACCACCCACTGGGTTTTGATTAACCCTGGGGGCTATTATAGCTGTGTTTTTGTTCAGCACTCTTTGCTGTTTCTAAGATACATTATAATAACATGTATTAAAACAACAAGAAGAAGAGTTATATCTGGTTCAGAAAATATTGTATTTAATTATATTATAATGAAGGTACATGCATTAAACACTGCAGGAAGGAAGTATGGGGGAAATATGCAGGTTAACTTTATGAAGAAAAATAGTCAGCAAAAGCAGACTTGCGAGGCTACATTTCTATTGTTATGGGGGTAACTCATATTTGTACCAAAGTAGTGGCATGCTAAGCTTGATGAAAACAAGCTGCTGGACGTGTTCATGGTCTAGCGTTGAACAATAAGGCTGAGCAACATCAGCAGCTGCGCTAAACATCCTCTTGGATGGCACACTCATTGGGGGCAACTGACGTGTCTTACAGCTGGTTGTGACAAGTAAGGGGATGAATGCATCTGCTGTGCCCAATCTGACAAGGCTCAAAAGACGCTGCAAAATAGCAGTTCAAGATATTTTCCGCACACAAAAAAGGCTTTGACTGTGTCCTCTTCTGTTGCTCTTGATGCAAGGACATGCTGACCAGTGCCCATTCACTCTCAACAGTACTGCTGTCAGTAACAGGTATTTCTTGCCCATCTCCACAAGTGGCACCATATTTGTCAGATGGTATTCCTTCTCTATCATGACATTCTGTGCCAGCCACTGATGTCCGCACCAGTCTCAGTATACAACCAGTCAGATCATCACACAGATCTTGTTGAAAATAAAGCACTCTGTGGCTATCCACAGCCATGTAAATAATCTTACATTTTAATTGGGGATACAGCATGGTTGCAAAAATATGGTTCCTACTATCCAGTATTTTTTTTATATGTAATTTCTGGATTTTTGCAGGTTTTCTTCCAACCCCTACACCCACGCGTCCCCGATGTAGCGCATGCATGTGGAGGCAGGCGCATGCACACCATTCGGGATGCCCCTCCCTTCCAGTTGCACCGTTGACTGCCTGCACAGGCACCAAACTGCCATTCAGTGATGGTGAGATTATGGGTGGGTGACCCCATCCCTTACCTGGGAGAGGAGAGCCAACACTTGATCCTGCTCCTACCCTCCCCCCATGCCAGAACCTCAGTGACCCGAGGTCATTCCTGAACCTGGGTCGCCAGTGTAGCATGAGGTGTGGCGTCCAGCACCTCAACCCTCAGCACCACTGGACCAGCAGCCTATCCAGTACTTTTGCAAACTTTACATCCAGTTCAGCTGCAGGTGCTCAGTGAGCACAACTGCCCCATCTGGAATCTCCCTGTTTTCCTCTACATTTCTCTCAACAGATGCTTCAGTATATGCACGGCACCATCAGGTATGATGAATTCAATTTGATACTGACATCCTGTATCAGGTGATGCTGAGACAGACTGCTGAGGCAGGCCAAGGCATTGTTACAATTCTCTTAGTAGGTTAGTCACATTTGCAGAGCAATGAAAACGAGTACAGATGGAGTATGCTGTGGATACAGTCTTGCTAGCCTCAGAACTGGGATGTGGCACAGATGTGACAACTAGATTCCAGGTGTGGACAAAGTAATGAATGCTGATAAAATTCCTATCAACAACTGCTTTCACCATATTTGCCCCATTATTTTGACAAAAAAACAACAACATGTAGATTGGTACCAACTGTTCATGACTGCAGCATGTCTTGAATGAATGCTAGGATGTTCGGTGATGTGTGTTCTTTCCCCATTAGCCCAACATTTAGAAGAGCTTACCTGGAGTCATTGCCAAATTGTGGAGAGATGAAGGGAGAGCCAGTGTAAGAGAGAGAGAGAGAGAGAGTGAAAGAGGAATCCACAACAGGAGACATAGGCTTTTGCACACACCAGCATACGGTCAAGGAGAGATATGAGGAGTGATATGCATCCATGGAGTTTTTACTGTTCTAGGTGCAGTGGAAAACTCCACATACAGCCTCTGAAAGTAGCGTGGCAATTGCCATGCTCATTCCCTTGTATATCTCTGATACCACAGTATGTGAGAATGTGGAATGTAATCAGAGCCGGTATCATTGCTCATGAACTGCACAAATCTGTGCAAGCCAGTGTCTTCCACAAGTGAAAACGGTAGCAGATCTAGTGCCATCATTTCACTTATGAGCAGTATGATGTACTGTAATGTTGAATGGAATGACTGTTTCTCAGTTCTGGCCAGGAATGCTTCCACTATTGGCACTGACCGTGGATGGGGGATGTGCCACGCTTGCCAGATGGCATGCAAATAGAATGGAAATGATGCCTGGTGGGAGTGCTGGGGGCATATAGAAGACTTTTTGGTGTTGGGGAAGGAGCAGTAGCAGCAGACACAGCAGCATTTTTTTCAGAGGTAGAACATTCTTTGGCATTGCCAGCACCACCAACTGCTCTGCCTGTATCATTATCATGAGATGGGGCTGATGGAACCACAGTCACAGACCCTAATGCTTTAAAAACCTGGGGATGTTTTACCTTTATGTGGTTCATTAAGGAGGTGGTTGTTAAATTTGCCAGAGTTTCCCCCGTTGATAGTAGTACTGCACAGTGTCCACACTGCCTTTCTGTTATCTTCTTCTAGTAATGTGAAATGCAACCATTCCATGCTCTTACTGCTCCTGACACCACGCATGTGACTAGTGTCACCAGTACCACCACCACCACCACTCTTTTGGCCCCCACTAGCCTTTCTTGTTTGGGCCTGTGCCTGCGGGTTTTCCCCAGACACCACTGGTGCCCCTGCACCTGCTCTACTTGGCTGTTCAGGCTGAGACAGAGCCTGCTGAACAAAGTGCTGAAGGAGAGTTTGCCAAACTTCTTTAGAGGGGAAGGAGCCATATCCTTATTTCTCCTGCCACTGCCACCTCGACAGGTTGCGTCTTTACTTGCCACCCAACTTTCTTGCTTTACGGCTCTCAAGGTACTTTCCATAGTCTACTTCATCATCAAAGCTGCTTAAGTTAGCCTCCTAAGATGATATATCAATGGGCAGTTTATCTCCTGGTGGAAAGAACTTAGAACCAGATGAGTGCACTTCCTCCTCGTCTGCACTGACAAGTTTTGCAGTAGTGGAGATGGCTAAGAAACCAGAGATGTTACAGCAGGGTGGACACAGTACTGGAAATAACTGTGCAACTGGCTGTGGCCACAGTAGTAATAGTAGTGGCCAGTATCACCGTAGCAGTACTGGTGGTTGCCATGGTTACAGTTACATATGTGGTCTCAGTCACAGTGGCAGAAATGATCTGAGTCACAGGGGCAGGGTTGGTTTGGGTCACAGTGGCAGGAGTGGCTGGCAGCACCACTGTTGCAGCAGAAGTTGGGATGCTAGCAGTCACAGTGGATGGATGGTGGATCAGAGCAGTGGTGGTTATTAAAGAGGATGTCCTTGTCCTGGTGGTACTGGTGACAGTGGTAAGGGATGACGAGGACACATTCAAATTAGTAGTACCAGTGGCAGTTAATGACAGTGTCCTCCTAGCAGCACTACTAGTACTTTAAATGGTACTTTTACTTTTTTGCCCTGGTGACAGTCAATGTCATATTGGTGCTTGTGGAGACTTCAGGCTTTGATGGGGTAAAACATAATTTTCAGTGGCGAATGCACTCTGAGCATTGCTCTGCAGTACACTCACCCTTTTCTGCTGCTAGCTGCTCTACACCTAAGGCAGCTTTCCTCGGACGGCTGCTGGATCAACTATGTTTTCTGGTACTATGTCCTCTGTCTGTCATAGTTGTATTCCTCACAAGAAGATGTATTAAATTTAAATAATATTATTGTAAAATGTAGTCAATCAAGTCATTGCAGCAATGCTGAGCTGACAAGTCTCACTCACTTATAGTCAAGCCTGACTAGTAAATTCCCAGAAAAAAAATATTTTTGAATTTCTTCTTGAGCAGAAAGCCACAAACTTTCTCTGAAACAAAAATATTATTTACATTTCTTCTTGGACACACAGCCACAAACTTAGAAAAATGTCTTGAGTGCACAGCCTTGCACACACACAGAACAGAAAAGCAGCTAACTGAAGCAATGGAAGTCAGATGACTAGTCCCACCCTACCAGCCATGGTACACTCGCAGTTGCACAAGTAGCCATGGAGAGACCAGAGACCAGGTTCCTCACAGGAAGACTTCTGATATTAAATTTAGATTCCACTCAAGTCACTGCAGCAATGTTGAGCTGACAAGTCTCACTCATTATAGTCAAGCCTGACTAAATTCTCAGAAAAAAAAATAATTTTCTTCTTGGGCACACAGCCATAAACTTAGAAAAAAGTCTTCTGTACACATCCATGCACACACACAGAACAGAAAAACAGCTAACTGAAGTGGTGGGAGTTAGCTGACTAGTCCCACCCTATCAGTTATGGTGCACTTGCAATTGCACAAGTGGCCATGGAGGGACATGAGCCTAGGTTCCTAACAGGAAGATTTCTGATAATAATTTAAATTATATTTATTATGATATCAAGTCACTCAAGTCACTGCAGCAATGCTGAGCTGACAAGCCTCACTCACTATAATCAAGCCTGTCAAATTCTCAGAAAAAAAAGAAATATTTTTTTGAAATTTCTTCTTGGGTAAACAGCCACAAACTTAGAAAAAATGTCTTGAGTGCACAGCCGTGCATGCGTACAAGACAGAAAAGCAGCTAACTGAAGTAGTGAGAGTCCACTGACTAGTCCCAGCCTCCCAGCTATGGTGCACCACTCACAGCTGCACAAGTGGCTGTGGGGGGACCTGAGCCCAGGTTCCACAGAAGAAGATTTCTGATATTAAATTAAAATTAAATTATATTTATTATAAAATCAAGTCACTCAAGACACTGCAGCAATGCTGAGCTGACAAGTCTCACTCACTATAGTCAGGCCTGAGTAAATTCCCAGAAAAAATATATATTTTAATTTTCTTTTTGGGCACACACCCACAAACTTAGAAAAATGCCTTAAGTGCACAGCCATGTACACGCGGAACAGAAAAACAGCTAACTAAACTGGTGGGAGTCATCTGACTAGTCCCACCCTACCACTTATGGTACACCACTCGCAGTTACACAAGTGGTTGTGGAGGGTCCTGAGCTGTGTTTTTTCACAGGAAAATTTCCAATATTAAAAAAAAATTATATTTATTGTGAAATCAAGTCACTTAAGTCACTGCAGAAATGCTGAGCTGAGAAGTCTCACTCACCACAGTCAAGCCTGACTAAATTCTCAGAAAAAAAAGTGTTTAATTTTTTCTTAGGCATGAAGCCAAGCCATGAACAACCATAGAAAAAAGGTCCCTAACAGCTAACTGCACTTCAATTAGAGTAGCCTTGTTCTTTGTTTCAGATAACTAAATTACAAAAAACCAAGTTATAATAAAATAATCCCCTACAGAGCCTCCCTTACTCCCTTGAGCTGTTAGTGTTTAAAACACACTACACTGCAGCTTTTAATCTGGTTTGGTTTAGTACACAGTACACACACACACACACACACACACACACACACACACACCATACATCTCAATCTTTTATCACTGAAATGATGGTCATGGGCACTCAAAATGATGGACACTGACCCTCATAATGAGGGATATATCATCAAACATGGAACTAAAAGCTCAGAACATTGTGGAAACCATTATCTGTACTTGTACAAAGTCTACTTTTTATTTAAAGTAAAGTTGTAACAGTTGCCCCACCTGTTGTGATTAGAACAAGCACCTGCCAAATATGAAAAATCGGCATACTTTTCTCATGCATTCTTGCCAGATCATGCTAAAAAAGCATTTATTCCTGCAATAATCCCGGAAGTCAACTGTTTGGAACTCCTGTTGTACGACACTGTATATGTATTTGTTTGTACCTGTTCCTTGATTTGTACTGTTCCGGATCATGCCTGAAAATAGGCAGTTCTATCTAGTGCACTTGCCCAGTTACCAAAAGCAAATAAATAAATAAATTGCCATTGGGTGTTTCAGCCTGCAGATCACATTAGGTCTCATGGGATTGAAACCATCGGAGGGTGTGGGGGCACTCCCCACTGAATCCTGGGGGGGATTTTAAAAACATTACTATGGATATTTAAGCTACCTTTGATGCAAATGAACCACCTAAAACTAATAGGGGCCCTATTGGTTGAGCGGTGGCTTTTATTAAACTAGGTTCACTATGCAATAGTTTTAAAATCTCCCCATAGGGTCAATGGGGCATGCTCCCATGTTGTTCCTGGTAGGATGTAACAAAACATCCAAGCACGGGGGCATGGTCAGTGGACTGGGAAGTTGGAAGGGATCAGCTGGCTGGCAGTTCGGCCAGAGTTATGATCCCTTCCCTTCCTTCTCATACAGGACAGTATTAAAATTTATAACACTGCCACAAACAGACTGTCACCATGGCAGGGTAACAGACTACGAAGCTCAAAACTGTAAGTAACAATCTTACAACTTTACTTTAACATCTTAGAATATTATGAATTTCTGCTTTGATGTCAGAATTTACAAAACCTTCTCTGTATCATAAGTACCTTTTCATGAAGGATGGGTGAGGGACAAAACCTTTTTAATGGGTAAAATGAGGGATGTCCCTTGTAATCAGGGACAGTTTAGAGGTAGGAAGCACACAGCTTGTGTGTGTGTGCGTGTGCACATGTGTGTGTGTGTGTTGATATGCGCACGTGTGATTTTGGGACCCTGCCTGCCTGTCTCTCAGCAAACATTAAACAGCCTTTCTATTTTCCCTTTTCTAAAAGCCTAATATTCACACTGCAGTGTAACATATTGACCCTCTAGCTAGGGATTTAAAGAGGGAACAAAAACTGTCAAGATTACACAGAATAATGGGGTTAGGGACATATGATGACATAATTAAATGAGCTGAAGCTGTGGTTCAAGTTTTAAGTGTAACCGGGTTCACCCTCTGAACTGAATTTCTTATTGACATCCTGTCTGTGCTCTAATGCTTTAGTATTGCAAGTGGTATCTATTCAGGGATCTCAGTCAGTCCAGGAAATGAAATTGCCCCATACAGAGAAAATCTCTCGAGGGAATAAGAGAAAACTGTAAAGGAAGGCAGTTTTATGAGTGTCTCTGCTGCTACAGAGTCAGCGACAGACATGACACGTACATTTTTTTAAAGTTTTATTTACTTAAAGTAACCCTGCTGAGACACATCATCTCATTCACAATCCTGACTTTCACCTTGTCAGTTTTAATTTCGGGAGGGGGAAGGGACTTAAAGAGAGAGAGCTTGATTTACTCAAGGTCCCACAGTGAGTCAGTGACTGCAGTAGGATTTGAACCTGAGATAGCCTGGTTTTCAGGTAAGTACACTAAACCTCCAGCCACGCTGACTTCTATTCAAACAGTAAATTGATGTGATCTGATAACTTACCACTACTGACAGTTATTTGAGGGCAGGAGGTATTATTACCCCACCATCCTTAGCTTGTAGTAAGTTTAGGAACTTGATGTCTGTTCTGTCTAAAAACTAATATTTGACTGAGTTAACGGCAGCCATAGCAGTTCTATATTTCCTGGTACTGTTTCTCTGTCAGCTGTATTTGCTTGAAAATCACTGGTAACATTCAATAAAAGATACTTGGGTGGTAGTGATAGAACCAATCTTTGCTGCTGGAAACCCTTATGTAAGGCCCACCGCTCAAACTACATAAACAACAGTAAGGTTCCACTCTGATCCTTCTTGCCAGATACTGGCAGAAAGTGTAGTGCTATGCCCAAATACAGGGGATCAATGGAGCAGCTAATGATTGATGGAATCAACTGAACTTGTTACAATTGTTAAGATTTTACTATGTTCTGTGTTTCTGCCCTTCTGACTTGATTGGAGTTAGTGATTGACTGTTTGCATTGCAATATTTGTAATACTGTGAGTATTCACTGGGCTAAGAATTTGTCATAAGCCCTGAATTGAGAGCAGGTTACAGGCTGTGTATTGGACCCAGACAGTGCCTAGGGGGTGGAAACTGTTTTTTCTTTTGTTTACCTCCATGTGCCTTATAAGGCCAGGCCAGACTGTGTCAGGAAGTGCTTATATCACAGCTACTAAACAATCAATAGCTCTGGAAGAATCTTACAGACCTTGATAAAAGTACTAATTTTAGCAGGCTCATCAGATAACCTTATAGTCTTCAAGTGAAGCTACCTCTGGCTGCAAGCTGCAACACTGGACTTAAGATTTGCAAGAAAGCAAGTAGTGCTCACAACAGAGGGAGGTGAACCTTACAATTTACAATTGTCTTTGGTTTGAAGCAGATTCCTTAGGAAAGTTAATATTCTTCAGGTGGAGGATACTTCTAACTGAAGGTGAAATAAGGAACTTAGAATTATCAGAAAAGGCAGTCTTTCAATCAACAGAGGGAGGTGGAGTTTGCTTTACTTTTGTTACAAGTGTTAAGGTTTTCAGTGCAGAAAGAGTTTAAACCCACATAGGCTGAATACTGTTTTCTGTGTCTGCCCTTCTGCACAGCTGACGTGTTTTGGGGCTGACTGTTTTCAGAGCACAAGTCACCAGGCTCTTTTGGGCTGGGGAGGTTTACTTGTGTCTGACTTGGATGTTTGATTTTGCTCTGTTTGATTAGCAGGGTATTTCTCTGTCAAATTGGTTTGAAGCAGTATTACAAATTGTCGTGGTATGGCATCTTGCTGACAGGAAGGCACTCATCGCATCGGTAGGTCAGAGCGCTTAGCTGATTGTATTGTGAGGGCACAGTTTAGGCTCAACCCTTCCCACCCCTCACCCCACCCACCCCTGGAAATAGTTCATTTATACCTGGGGTTCTGACATCATTTCCTCAAGAGGGCAAGGTACATATCACTGTCATATCCTCTCTAGCACACTGCACTGAGAATATAAGCATACAAATTATATAAATACATATATTTCTATATAATGCACCAATCACACACACACAAAAAAAAAAAAACAAGAAAAAAAAACTAAACAAGTTAGACAGTTATGTGGGGAGTAGTACAATGTAATGGCTGTGGGGCAGCAGTCTTCCGGGAGTCTTTCTGGAGGCTGAGATGCTGCCCTGTTTGCAGACAACTATCTGCCCTGAGGGAGGAAGTTGCCCGTCTTCAGGCCGCACTGGACAGTGCAAGGGAACCTCCCCCATCCAGGGAGCACCAGAGCCACCACCATTACCTCAGAGGTTGGAGAAAGCACAGCAGATTGGACCACAGTGGGCTCAGGAGGGTAAGGGTGGTGGAACAGAGGCACACCCAGTCAGTTGTTCCACTCCACAACCATACACCATTCTGGGGAGCATAGTTCCCATGGATGCACCTGCAGAGGAGACTAAGGAGGGTGCAGACAACTGTCACAAGGAGGCCCTCAGGAAGGAGGCAGAGGCACCACAGGAAAGAAAGCAGCTCCTGGTGGGGACTCAATTATTAGGGGATAGAACTGGGGGAGTAGGAGAAAACTGAAGTAAGGTGCCTGCCTGGTGCCATGGCTTGGAGGGACAGGAAGCGCATCCTTAGGATCACGAGAACAGTTGCACAAGAGTCTGAGCTGGACGTCATTGTCCACCTAGGGACAAATGACTTAGCTCACCATGAGATTAGAGCAGTGCAGAAGGACTTTGTAGAGTTGGGAGGGGCTTAAGACAAGTAGCACACAGTATCCTTCTCAGAGGTGCTGCCTGTCAGTGGCATGGGTGAGGCGAGGGTACTTGCACCATGCAGTTTAACAAATGGTTGAAAAAATGGTGTGGAGCACAGGGTTTGGCTTCATTGGGGACTGGGGTTCCACCTGAGGGACACCAGCCTATACTGGCAGGATGGTCTGCATCTGTCCAGGAAGGAATAAGTCTTTGGGCAATCGGTTTAAATGCTTCATTGGCAAGCCTTTAAACTAGTCAAGGGAGGCACTGATAAGCAGCAGGAAAATCCCAGCCTCCCCACAAAAACAGGGTACTAAATGAGAAAAGACCAAGGTAGAAAGGTCAGTGGGGGATGCTGCTACAGAAGGTAAAGCCATCAAAAAATGGAGAGCAATGAGTACCAATGCCCGTAGTCTGGGTAACAAGCTTCCTGAATTAGTGGCCTTGATGGAGGAGGAAGATCTGGATAGCGTGGCAGTCACAGAAACATGGTACACACAGAACCATGACTGGGATGCAAACATACCAGGATACACTATCTACAGGAGGGACAGGGAGGGTAAAAGAGGAGGAGGAGTAGCTCTCACATAAAAGAAGAAATCAAAGCAACAGAACAAAGGGTAAACAGGGAGGAGAAGAAGCACTGTGGGTCAATTTGGAGGCAGGCAATGGCTTACAATCCTACTGAGGGTTGTATCAGAACCCCCTCTCAGGGGAGGAAATGGACAAGGAAATGATAGAAAGTATACTTAGAATGGCAGATAAAGGGAGATATTGCTGATGGGTGATCTGAATATGCCAGATGTTAACTGGAGTGCAGTTGCAGCAGCCACATCTAAGAGTGGGGTTATTCTAGATGCCCTACAGGGGGCATGCCTTAGACAATTAGTATTGGAACCCACTCGAGAGGGAGCAATCTTAGACCTGATCCTCTCAAATGGAGATGGAGAGAGGATCACAGATGTAGAAGTGGGTAGCCATCAGGGAACCAGCGACCACCAAACAGTATGGTTCACAATAAACACAGCAATAGAGTCAAGCCATACAAAGGCAAAAGTACTGGACTTCAGGAGGGCTGACTTTGCCAAAATGGGTGAGTGCCTAAGGAATGCACTAGCAAATGGGCAGGAAGGAGGGGTGGAAGAACAATGGGGAATAATAAAAACTGTCATCACAGAGGTAACGAGCCTTTGTGTGAAGCAAATAAACAAAACAAAATGATGTAAGAAACCACTATGGTTCTCAAAGGAGGTGTCAGTGAAGGTTCAAGAGAAAAAGATAGCATTCAGAAAGTACAAGGAATCACAGAAGGAACAGGACAGAGAAGTG
Source organism: Neoceratodus forsteri (assembly GCA_016271365.2). Classification (NCBI taxonomy): domain Eukaryota; kingdom Metazoa; phylum Chordata; order Ceratodontiformes; family Ceratodontidae; genus Neoceratodus; species Neoceratodus forsteri. Next base: position 498,772,636 of record JADMNL010000022.1, read on the forward strand.
TATCAGTTAAAGCAAAAGGAAGCTGGGAAGGCAGTCAGAACAGCAAAGGCCCAAACTGAGGAAAGGATAGCCAACTCAGTTAAGAAGGGGGATAAAATCTTTTTTAGGTACATCAGGGAGCAAAGGAAGACTAAAGGAGGGATAGTGAGGCTTAATAAAGGGGAGGGGTGGGCAGAGGGTGACTGTGAAAAGGCAGAGATACTAAACAAATATTTTTGCTCAGTATTTACAAATGAAGAGGGGGAGGTACCTTAAACAAACAACAGAAACACTCTGGATACAGAAGTTGATACCAGCCCATTTACAGAAAAAAGGGTCTTGAAAGAACTCTTAAAACTGAAGGTGGACAAAGCCATGGGGCCTGATGGGATTCATCCCAGAATTCTAAAAGAACTAAGGGTAGAACTAGTGACACCACTGACTACCCTCTTTAACAAATCATGGGAGGATGGGGTGGTACCTGAGGACTGGAGGAGGGCCGATGTGATTCCCCTTCACAAAAGTGGTAGCAGGGCAGAAGCGGGAAACTACAGACCAGTTAGTTTAACCTCAGTGATAGGGAAAATGATGGAATCACTTTTGAAGGAAAGAATTTTCAAGTACCTAGAGGCCAGAGGGGCACAGGACCCAAGGCAGCATGGATTAACAGCGGGAAGGTCATGCCAGACAAATCTAATAGATTTCTTTGACTGGGTGACCAAAGTAGTAGATCAGGGAGGGGCTGTGGACATGGCCTACCTAGACTTTAGCAAGGCATTTGACACAGTCCCACACAAAAGATTAATTTACAAGTTAGCCAGCCTGGGAGTGGGTCCCAAGATGATAGCCTGGGTAAAGAATTGGCTGGAGAATAGGACACAGAGGGTAATAGTAAATGGAGTCCACTCAGAAGAAAGGGGGGTTAATAGTGGGGTGCCGCAAGGTTCAGTATTAGGACCGGTCCTCTTCAATGTCTTTGTAAGCGACATTGCAGATGGACTGGAAGGAAAAGTATGTCTCTTTGCAGATGACACAAAGATCTGCAACAGAGTTAATGCACAAGGTGGGGTGGAAAGGATGAGAAGGGACTTGTCAAGGTTAGAGGAGTGGTCAAATGTGTGGTAGCTTAGATTTAATGCTAAGAAGTGCAAGGTAATGCACCTGGGAAACAAAAACCCAGGGGAAGAGTACACAATGGGGGGTGAGATACTAACAACAACAAAAATGGAAAGGGACCTGGGGGTAGTCATATCAGATGACTTAAAGGTGGGCAAGCAATGTGAGAGGGCAGTAAGGAGGGCTGGGGGGATACTGGGATGCATAGGGAGAGGCATCACCAGTAGAAAACAGGAAGTTGCTTCCCTCTGTACAGACAGCTGGTGAGACCCCATCTGGAGTACTGTGTGCAGTTCTGGAGACCCAATCTCCGCAAGGACATAGACAAGATGGAAGCTGTCCAGAGGAGGGCAACTAAAATGGTGTAGGGTCTGCACCGGAAGACATATGAAGAGAGACTAAAGGAGCTTAATATGTATAGCCTCGAGGAAAGGAGAGAGAGGGGGGGACATGATAGAAACTTTCAAGTACCTCAAGGGAATCAACAAAGTCCAAGAGGTAGCATCTTTCAAAAAAGAGGTGTGCAAGAACAAGGGGCACAATTTGAAGATAGAGGGGGCGGCTCAGAGTAATTTAAGGAAGTATTTTTCACAGAGAGGGTTGTGGATGTATGGAACGGCCTTCCAGAGGAGGTTGTGGAGTTAAAACAGTGACTGAATTCAAGCATGCACGGGACAGCCATAAGGCAATTCTAGGGGGTGGGGGTTGAAAGAAGTAGGCTGCTGGTTAACTAGGATCTGCAGCTTATCCATTAGGTAGGAAAATGGGCAGACTGGGTGGGCCAAGCGGTCCTTATCTGCCGTCAAATTCTATGTTTCTATGAACTGGTGGCCTTGATGGAAGAGGGATGCCTGGATATCGTAGCAGTCACAGAAACATGGTACACAGAGAACCATGACTGGGATGTTAACATACCAGGGTACATAACCTACAAGAGAGACAGGCAGGGAAGAAGAGGAGGAGGAGTAGCTCGCTATGTAAGTGAAGGGATCAAAGCAACAGAACTAAAGGGGTAAACAGGGAGGAGAGGAGGCACTGTGGGTCACCTTGGAGACTTGAAAGGGCACCACAATCCGCACAGGGGTTGTGTACAGACCCCCATGTCAAAGGGAGGGAATGGACAAGGATATGATAGAAGGCATTCTTATGATGGCAGAGAAAGGGGAGATACTATTGATGGGAGATCTGAATATGACAGATGTTAACTGGAGCTCATTTGCTGCAGCCACATCCAAGAGCAGGTCCATTCTTGATGCCCTACAGGTGGCAGGCCTCAGACAGCTAGTTTCAGAACCCACTCATGATGGAGCAATCTTAGACCTCATATTCTCAAATGGGGGCAGTGAGAGGATCTCAGATCTAGAAGTGGGTTGCCATCTGGGAACAAGTGACCATCAAACAGTGTGGTTCACGATAAACTCAGCTATAGTCTAGCCATACAAAAGTGAGGGTACTGGACTTCAGGAGGACTGACTTCGGCAAGATGGGAGAGTGCCTCAGAAAAGCACTAGCAAACAGGCTAGAAGGAGGGGTGGAGCAACAATGGGGAATCATCAAAATTGCCATCACAGAGGCAACAAGCCTTTGTGTGAAGCAAATAAACAAATCAAAATGAAAGAAAAAGCCACTATGGTTCTCAAAAGAGGTGGCTGGGAAAGTCAGGGAGAAAAAGATAGCATTCAGGAAATATAAGGAAACACAGAAGGAGCAGGACAGAAAGCTGTACCAGTTAAGGTGAAGGAAGCAGGGAGGTAAGTCAGAATAGCAAAGGCCCAAACTGAGGAAAGGATAGTCAACTCGGTTAAGAAGGGGGATAAAACCTTTTATAGGTACATCAGAGAGCATAGAAAGAAAAAGGGAGGGATGGTGAGGCTGAATAGAATGAACGGTGGGTGGGCAAAGGGGACAGTGAAAAAGCAGGGATAATGAATGAATATTTCTGCTCAGTATTAACAAAAGAGGAGCGGGAAGTACCTAATCCAATTAACAGAAGCACTCTTGATGGGGGGGTCAATCCCAGTCCTTTCACAGAAGAAAGGGTTCTGCAAGAACTCCTAAAACTGAAGGTGGACAAAGCAATGGGGCCTGATGGAATTCACCCCAGAATTCTAAAAGAATTAAGGAGGAAACTAGTGAAACCACAGACTACTCTTTTTAACAAATCATGGGAGGATGGTGTGGTACCCGAGGACTGGAGGAAGGCAGATGCGATTCTGCTTCACAAAAGTGGGACCAAGACAGAGGCAGGAAACTACAGACCTGTAGGTTTGACCTCTGTGGTAGGGAAAGTGATGGAGTCACTTCTGAAGGAAAGAATTGTTGAGTACCTAGAGGCCAGTGGGGCATAGGACCCAAGGCAGCATGGCTTCACAGCAGGAAGGTCATGTCAGACAAATCTAATAGATTTCTTTGACTGGGTGACCAAAGTAGTAGACCAGGGAGGGGCTGTGCACATGGTCTATCTAGACTTTAGCAAGGCATTTAACACAGTCCCACACAAAAGATTAATAGTCAAATTAACCAGCCTGGGAGTGGGTCCCAGGGTGGTAGCCTGGGTAAAACATTGGCTGGGCAACAGGACACAGAAGTTAATTGTAAATGGAGTCCACTCTGAAGAAAGAGCGGTTACTAGTGGGGTACTGCAGGGTTCAGTACTGGGTCCAGTCCTTTTTAATGTCTTTATAAGTGACATTGCAGAGGGACTGGAAGGAAAAGTATGCCTCTTTGCAGATGACACAAAGATCTGCAACAGGGTTGATACACAAGGAGGCGTGGAAAGGATGAGAAGGGACTTGGCAAGGTTGGAGGAATGGTCAGAAGTATGGCAGCTTGGATTCAATTCAAAGAACTGCAAAATAATGCACCTGGGAAACAAGAACCCAGGGGAAGATTACACAATGGGAGGGGAGGTAGTAACAACAACAAAAAAGGAAAGAGACCTGGGGGTAATCATATCAGATGACCTTAAGGTTAGCAAGCAATGTGAGAAGGCAGTAGGGAGGGCTGGGGGCATACTGGGATGCATAGGGAGAGGCATCACCAGCAGAAAACAGGAAGTTGTTATCCCTCTGTACAGACAGTTGGTGAGACCCCATCTGGAGTACTATGTCCAGTTCTGGAGACCCCATCTCCGCAAGGACATAGACAGGATAGAGGCAGTTCAGAGGAGGGCAACTAAAATGGTACAGGATCTGCAAGAGAAGCCATGCGAGGAGAGACTAAAGGAGTTTAATATGTATACCCTTGAGGAAAGAAGGGAGAGGGGGGACATGATAGAAACTTTAGTACCTCAGTGGAATCAACAAAGTCCAAGAGGGTAGCATCTTTCAGAAAAGAGACTGCAAGAACAAGGGACACAATTTAAAGATAGAGGGGGGTTCAGGGTCAATGTGAGAAGTATTTTTACAGAGAGGGTAGTGATGTATGGAACAGCCTTCCTGGGAGGTTGTGGGATCTAAAACTGTGGGAGAATTCAAGAATGCATGGGACAGACATAAGGCAATTCTTGTGGGGGGTGAGAAGAAATAGGCTGTTGGTTAACTAGGATCTGCGGCCTATCCTGTAGGTAGGGAAATGGGCAGACTAGGGGCCAAGCGGTCCTTATCCGCCATCAAAGTCTATGTTTCTAAGTTAGGATGGGGAGGGGGTACAGATGGCTGTGTTCTCAAAGATGTTACAAATTTTAACATGGGGAAGGATCAAAATGGCTGTTGAATTCAGTGGCGTCATGCCCATAGGGCCCGAGGGGGCATGTGCCCCCACCCCCCAATATCGTGGAACAAACAGTAAAAAAAATGCATGTAATTTTTTATATTTTATTTTTCACAATCCCAAGGTCCAAAACAATATATGCTTTTTTTGAAGTCATTGGTGGTGGGGGCGGGAGTGGGGAATGGGATCTGCTTACTCAACTGCAACTTCAAAAAAAGCATACATGCTAGCTGGCTGGGATGTAAGAAGTCATTGGTAGTCTGTGATGACGTTCAGTGTAGTTTCCACCAATCACGTCTCCTGTTTGTGCTCTCAGTCTAGACTGCCTGTCTCTAGGGAGCTCATCAGCTCAGCTCCACAATCCCACAGTGATGCTGACGCGATGCGCGGCAAAGCGTGCATTTTCTGGCACCATCTCCACCATGCACATGAAGAAGACAGACACAGACTGAGGAGAAGACAGAGCTCTTCTGTTGCAACTGAGGAGTTTAAACTTTCATTGGTGGGTGTGGCAGTAATTATCCAACTCGTTGGTTACTCCAAGCAGGTTGAGCTTTTTTATGCGGCTGCTGTGAAAGAGAGACAAAGAGACCAATGGAGAGTCTCCCTCTCAGAGACAGAGTGAGCAAGCTTGAAACCTGGGCTCCTGCACAACAATTCTCCTTCCAATCAGCCACCATGACAGAAGTAAAAAAAATAGTTGAAAAAAAAATGAGGAGGGCCGTTGGATTTTTAAGGGCAGTGATGCTGGCTGCTTGCCTGGCTGAGGGAGACTGGGGGCTGGAACTGAAAGTATGCCATCACCACTGTGCAAACTCTGCAAACCCCAGGTCCAGGCATCACACCAAAGGAGCGCCGGGATCATGGAGAAGCAACAGGGCCTGCAGTCCTAAGGGAAGACAAGGTAGGAAGTGGAGGGAACTAAATATTGTTTTTTTATTTGCTGCCTTCTCCAGCACCGTGCTGCTGGTGTTCCTAATGTATATTATTTTCCTCACCTGCATTTTTAGTTCAAGTAAATAAACAAGAAGGGGAAAACTGAGTCACTGGATGGGGGAGGAGAAGATAACAAAGTTATTTTTGGGAAAAGTCTCTTTCTTGACCTTAAATTGCTTGCTTAAGGTCTCCCCATTTCCTATTCACTGGGCAAGCAGCATGTAGAACAAGGCAGGGTCACAGCTGGAGTCAGTCTTGGCTAAGGGCAGCTCATATCTGCTAGCATTGAGGTCCCGGGCCCCTCCCCAGAGTAGGATTGGCCCACCAGGATACCTGGACATTTGTAGGTGGGCTACTTGCTGTTGAGTACATGTCCACTATTTAAATTCTTAAATTCTTTAAGTTTATTATTTATTTTCTAATTAAATGGGGTATTTGGTTAGTGCAAGTAAATGTGAGATGCAAACATAGAGCAACTGTGTCATATTGAAATTGAATAGAGGTATGAATGTGTCACCCTGGGGCTTCCCCTATTGATTTTCTGTGTAGACCCCTGTATCTACTTTGTAGGTGGGACTCCTCTACCCCAGAGTGACCCCAACTACTCAGCCACCCCTCCCCAACAACTTCTGGGTTTTAGGGGATGGGGTTCATACAGATTAGAGAGAATCTATGGCATGGTGTTGGCAGTTGCTTGAGATAACTCTTTGGAGTATACAGAACAGTACAGATATCGGTCTTTTTATTCTACATGTGCACTTGAAGTTGTGTGTTAAAAGGGGCAGGATGTTGCTACCACAGTATAAAGTTACTTAGTTTATTTTTAATAAAACAACTGTACCACATTCAAAATTATTTCAGTAAATTGGTATACGTGGTTCCAAAGAAATGAGTTTTTTGAATTGGCCAGAAGCATTCTAAAACGACTTGACGAGTTTAAAGTACTGTAAAGGAAAATGCAAAGATTTGGACAGGCTCAACAAATGCAGTGTAGTGGGTGTATGGATATGGTGCATGTGTCAAGTACCTCATAAACTCTTTAACACAGCCTGATGTATACTCATTATTTATGATATATTTCATTTATTAAACAGATTGTTTCTAGGTTTAAAAATGAGATTGAGTACCTACTGTAAGTCTACATTGGTATTTTAATTTCATAAAATTTGAGTAAAACTTAGGCCATGTGTAAAAAGATAACTGGGTAGGGGCCCCATCATTCATTTTGCTGGGGGCCTGAAAATCCTAAAACTGGCCCTGTTGGCAGTAGAGGAAGAATATATGTGAGCCACATTTGAAGCAGCGTTAGAAGGAGGGTAGGCCAAAAGAAACCACATTCACCACCATAGAACACCCCCCCCCCAGATTTACAAGTAATAAACCACCTGTATACCCATAAGAACAGCTCTTGGAGAAGTCCATTGCTCATCACCCTCCGATGGTCATCAGCTAAAATAATAGAGGACTTAGAAGAGAGAGAGGCCAAGCCCTCTTTGAAGACAAATCCTTTCTCAAACTGCAAAATGGCAACTGTCATTTATTTACAGTATGGTGCTGCAGAAGACCTCCAGTCCAATGCAATATGGGTCCTAAGAACAGGCCACATCTCTGACAAGTAGAAGCAACTGCCACTGAAGACCAGAGGAGAAATTTCTTTGAAAACACAAAAGATCAATCTCCACAGACTGGACAAAGACAGAAAAAAAATATATCATTGCTCTATCATTATGATGTCACTTAGCATGTTGGGGAACAGCTTCCTGACCTGCTGAAAGTCACCAAAATGCACCATTTGACTTCAGTTTTTCAAAATGTTCTCAGGGGAGCATGTCCCCAGACACCCCTAGAGAGATTTAGATTTTGTTCCCCTCCGAAATTTTTGGTTGCATGATGTCCCTGGTTGAATTGGTGGGTGGGATGTGGATTTGGTGAGCAGGAGGGGGTTGCCAGTGCTGGGGATGGGCTTCCCACTGCTAGCACAATTGCTGGGGGGGAGAATCACTAGCATCAAGGATGGTGTCCCCATGCTGGCCTGATCTCTTTTGGGGGATTGTTGATAACACGGTTGGACTCCAAGTGCCTGTCGGATCTATTATTTTGGTGGGGGAAGGGAGCCTGCTGACACTGGGTATAGTATCCCGGTACCAGCGCTTTGTGTTGGCATGTTGAAATGTATGGATTAGGCACTAGATCTGCCATTATAAAAGTGATGTAACTAGAAACCGGAAGGAGGACTAATGCACTTTCTAGCCAATGAGTCCCAGCATGTTCTGAGAAGCCTGTCCCAGCAAGCTCATTCTAGAGAAGTTGTCACACCAACATCATTGCTTCTCCTTCCTGGAGATACTCAGATGGCTTCCATTAGGCAGAAGCATTGTTAATATCACAGATCACCAATAACAGCAGGAATTTACACCTCCTCTCTAACATTGTTTCCTTTCTTGCAATTCCTACTATAAGGTAGACATCTACTCTTAAGTTGGATAACAAAAGCAGCTTGTGGCTTGCCCCAAAAAAGACACTATCATAATTCCACTTGTTACTGCACCAGCAGTGTGGATTGGTTCATGATAGTATTGGTCTGTGACCAAAGAATTTAGGACACTGGAAAAGATAGTGGCTGATTCCTCCAAACAAAAACGTCAGAAATGCATCATAACTATGTCAGCCACTGTCCCACTCACTCCGATAGGAAGTCAGGACACCTCAAAATCTCCCAAATAGCACTACCACCTGTGGTGACTCACTGCACTTGTTTCCTGCCTGGTGCTCCTGGAACATTAAGAGTTCAATTCCTAATTGTCGCAATACATTTTTTTATAACATTGCTCACCACAGCACATATAAATTATGAGGTGATCAACGGCTGCTGGGAGTTAGAACAGTAACCTATACCAAGTATGAATTTCCAGCACTAAGAGTGTAGTGGCATACTGTAGCAGTGATGTGTTTGGTTGGAGGAGCCAGTGCTGTGCATTGTAGAATCCCTAACGGCCATGAAAACCACCAGTTGCTCCATATAATTCAATTACTTGGGAAAGTCTCTTTGTACTTTCTTGTGAAGTTTAATTAAGGTCAAGAAGAAACACTTAGGAATTTCATTCAGACAGTCAGTAATTTCTTTGGACTTCTAAAATCTGACATTACAAAGTCTCCCTAATTACTGTCAAATGTGAGTTAAATGTTTTTCAAAAAGATCTTCCAGACGGGTTGAAAATGCTGAATATACTGGAACGATTTGCATCTCTTGCATGCACAGTGTGCATCCAGAGCAGGTATCCTCTTTGGGCCTGATTCATAAATACCCTGGGATATGAATAGCATAAGTCCTGGCTGTGGAGCTTCACCCCTGCCCACTACTACACTGAGCAGAATTAAGCCCCCTGTTACCTTCATCAAACAGTGAATAGGTCCTGTTCAGGGGCTTTGGAGAGTTGGAAGGTGAGGCTGGGCAAGGCACCAGCTTCTAACAGGAAGCCCTTGTTGGCTGTGGAGTTAATCCCTTCTCCGCAGGGAGCAGGGGATTGTGGGACAGGGCAGTTCTCCAAGGGCTGCCATATCCCTGTACGGATATAAAATGTTTTAAATATAAAAAAAAAAGCACTGTACCGAACAGCCTTATATGCTGGTTTGGAATGATGGGTTCAGTGTCCTGGGGGAGCCTTTCAGAACCCCAAAGTATTCAACATGGCTGGACAAGGGTGCACAAGGTGCTATAGCAAGGGTCTCCCTGGCCTAGCCTCCCACCCTCTTCAGGCCTCCACCATGGTGATGAGGGCCGTGCTGATAGTGAGCATGACCAACTGCCTGCCCCCAAACAGACTGCTTGTGCAGCTCCATGGGCATCATAGGCTAGGGTAAAGGTAGCAGATGTACAGTGTGCACCTCCATATGTGACTGTTGTAGAGTGCTTTGTATGTGCAGAGGGTAATGCCAGAGCTACTGCCTGCTCTCCACATCTCTGGAGGGCAATTTGGACTTTTGTGGATCAAACTGGTAGCATCTTTCCTACAAAGTAAAAACATTAACCATCTTTTACAATTTAGAGAATACATATACACTCACGCTGTTTGATCTTGGACACCTCACTTGTGGCTTATGCTACTCATGGGGGTTACCTGAGGTCAAACAGTACTCATGTAAATAAATCTGTATATCACACAGCCCCCCGCTGCATATCCCTCATATATCTCCATTTCCTGCATCTTGTTTTGCATACACAGTAAAAAAGAATTGGCTTAGTTTGTAAAATCATACAGCATTCCTAAAGTAGCATACCAGAATTGTATGAGTATTTACATTGCAACAGGAGATACATAAAATACAAAAGGATCTGGACAGGCTCGGGAAGCAGGCAGAGAATGTCAGATGAACTTCAATGCTGAAAAATCCAAGGCGGTGCATCTAGGAAAGAAAAACCTGAAAGCAAACTACTACTACTACTAAAGATGACACAAAGATTGCTGAAACCAAGCAGGAAAAAGACTTGAGAGTATTAATCAGTGGCAAATTTAAACAGGAATAAGAGTGAAGTGCAGCATCTACCAAATCAAACAAAATCATGGCATGCAACAGGAGAAATTTTGAATGCAGGTCAAAAGATATTATAATGCCCCTTTACTGATCCTTGATTAAGCTCCATTTCAAATGTGTTTATTTATTGATTGTTGTGTGTTGTGTTGTGTTTGTTTTAATTGTTATGTAACATCTTGACTGACTCCAAGGTCCCAGGTCTCACATGAAAAAGGGCCCTCAGCTCAGGGTTTTTACCCGGTAAACAAATGTTTAAAGTAAAATAAAAAATAAAAATACAGTGTGCTATTCTGGTTATCCTGTCTGAGGAAAGTTATTGACATGATCAAGAAAGAACAGAGGAGAGGTTTTGGACAACACAAACAGTGACAGTATATTATATTCAGAAAAAAAACATCAGTAGGTAATCAGTCTTATTTTAACATTTATGGTGGCAAAAAGCAGAATATGTGGGGACATGATCAGAGTCTTCAAATACTGAAAAGGGTTATACCATCATACATAACGCAGTTCTTCAGGATTTACAAGAATGAGAGAGAGAGAGAGAGTAATGGGTCACAAAATGTAGTTGAAAGGAGGAAGATTAAAGGAAAATGTTAGGAACTAGTATTTAATAAAATGAATGGGCTCCACCAAGCCACTTCGACTGAAATCCCGCTGACATCCCCTACAGCAAGATAATGCCCCTGACATCCCCAACACCACCATGTCCTGACAACGACCACAAAGCATACTGTGTCACAGTGTGGGTTTTGCTCTCACAGCATCACTGGAACAATCGTATACCAAATGAATGGTGATCACTAGGCATAGACATCCAGAGCAGATAGTATCAGCTGATACTCAGACTCGACAAATTCTTTACGGTGACTGGGAATTCCCACTGAGCTAGTGGGAGGGAGGAACTTGATGGACCAATAATCTTTTTCTTTCTTCTCTAAAGTTGCACAGTATGTATGTATGTATGTATGCATGCATGTACAGTATGTATGTATGTATACAATGTAGGTGAGAGTCAAACCTTGCAGTTAAATTATTTATTTTAGCCACTGATAAATTCTAAATGAAAATAAACCATTTATCTTAACACTGGGTGCATCATCAGCATTTATCTCCACTTTGGGTAGGTCCCAAAGGGACCTATAACCAATGTAAGAACAGCTTGAGTAATGTTTGATGACATCATAAGGAAGGCCTCTGTTGCATTAAAGGAGAACTGTGCTGTAACTTGCAAATTATATTTTCTTGTTCAGGATGATTTTGAAATACTGGTTCAGCTTTGTCATTGTTCCATTTTTATTGGCTTTCTAGTAAACTCAGGGACTGTTTTTGACTTACACTCTGGAGGTAAGTACCATTTTAGAACTGTATGATATAGTTAATGTCTGTTTCAACTACAGGGTTCTGCAGTAGAACATGGATGGATTTAGGAAGGATATGAAGTACACCATTCAGTTCCAAAATGGTCCCTTCCATTAGTGTACATCTAAGGAACAACCAGCAAGTGTACTAAATGTCCAGTAAAGACACAACTATAACAGAATGTGGACGAGTATTGGAAAAAATAGTTCTATAGAAAATACAAGCTTGCTGATTAAAGGCAGTTCTCCTTTAAAGAAAGAGAAGTGAAATGAAATGGAAACAGTTAAATATCTATAAAAAAACAACTAACGTAAAAGCTAGTTTTGCAATTTAAAATACATTGTATACATTGGACAAACATTGACCAGGCTCAGAATATGCCACTTAATGTCCACTTCTGAGTGGGTAGGCCTTCCACAATTCACTTGTGGCTCTGCCACTTGTCAGTTATTGTCCTGAAACATAGAACATAGAATTTGACTGCAGATAAGGACCGCTTAGCCCACCCAGTCTGCCCATTTCCCTACCTACTGGATAAGCTGCAGATCCTAGTTAACCAGCTGCCTACTTCTTCCTACCCCCACCCCCCAGAATTGCCTTATGACTATCCCATGCATGCTTGAATTCCACCATTGATTTTGACTCCACAACCTCCTCCGGAAGGCCGTTCCATGCATCCACAACCCTCTCTGTGAAAAAATACTTCCTTAAATTACCTCTGAGCAGCCCCCCCATCTTCAAATTGTGCCCTCTTGTTCTTGCACACCTCTTTTTTTGAAAGATGCTACCCTCTTGGACTTTGTTGATTCCCTTGAGGTACTTGAAAGTTTCTATCATGTCCCCCCTCTCCCTTCTTTCCTCGAGGCTATACATATTAAGCTCCTTAACTCTCTCTTCATAGGTCTTCCAGTGCAGACCCTGCACCATTTTAGTTGCCCTCCTCTGGACAGCTTCCATCCTGTCTATGTCTTTGTGGAGATTGGGTCTCCAGAACTGCACACAGTACTCAGAAGGGGTCTCCTAGCTGTCTGTACAGAGGATAATAACTTCTGTTTTCTACTGGTGATGCCTCTCCCTATGCATCCCAGTATCCCCCAGCCCTCCTTGCTGCCCTCTCACATTGCTTGCCCACCTTTAGGTCATCTGATATGACTACCCCAGGTCCCTTTCCATTTTGTTGTTGTTAGTATCTCACCCCCATTGTGTACTCTTCCCTGGGTTTTGTTTCCCAGGTGCATTACCTTGCACTTCTTAGCATTGAATCTAAGCTGCCATACATTTGACCATTCCTCTAACCTTGCCAAGTCCCTTCTCATCCTTTCCACCCCACCCTGTGCATCAGCTCTGTTGCAGATCTTAGTGTCATCTGCAAAGAGACATACTTTTCCTTCCAGTCCTTCTGTAATGTCACTTATAAAGACATTGAAGAGGACCGGTCCTAATACTGAACCCTGCGGTACCCCACTAGTAACCCTCCTTTCTTCTGAGTGGACTCCATTTACTATTACTCTCTGTGTCCTATTCTCCAGCCAATTCTTTACCCAGGCTGTCATCTTGGGACCCACTCCCAGGCTGGCTAACTTGTATATTAATCTTTTGTGTGGGACTGTGTCAAATGCCATGCTAAAGTCTAGGTAGGCCATGTCCACAGCCCCTCCCTGATCTACTACTTTGGTCACCCAGTCAAAGAAATCTATCAGATTCATCTGGCATGATCTTCCCGCTGTGAATCCATGCTGCCTAGGGTCCTGTGCCCCTCTTGCCTCTAGATACTCCGACAAGTCTTTCCTTCAGAGGTGATTCCATCATTTTCCCTATCATTGAGGTTAAACGAACAGGTCTGTAGTTTCCTGCTTCTGCCTTGCTCCCACTTTTGTGAAGGGGAATCACATCTGCCCTCCTCCAGTCCTCGGGTACCACCCCATCCTCCCATGATTTGTTAAAAAAGGTAGTCAGTGGTGTCACTAGTTCTACCCTTAGCTCTTTTAGAATTCTGGGATGAATCCCATCAGGCCCCATTGCTTTGTCCACCTTCAGTTTAAGAGTTCTTTCAGAACCCTTTCTTCTGTAAATGGGCTGGTATCAACTTCTGTATCCAGAGTGTTACTACTGTTTGTTTATGTGCCTCCCTCTTCATTTGCAAATACTGAGCAAAATATTTGTTTAGTATCTCTGCGTTTTCACAGTCTCCTCTGCCCACCCTCCCTCCCCTTTATTAAGCCTCACTATCCCTCCCTTGGTCTTCCTTTGCTCCCTGGTGTACCTATAAAAGGTTTTATCCCCCTTCTTAACTGAGTTGGCTATCTTTTCCTCGGTTTGGGCCTTTGCTGTTCTGACTGCCTTCCCAGCCTCCTTTTGCTTTAACTGATACAGTTCTCTATCCTGCTCCTTCTGCGATTCCTTATACTTCCTGAATGCTTTCTTTTTCTCTTGAACCTTCACTGCCACTTCCTTTGAGAACCATAGTGGTTTCTTACATCGTCTTGTTTTGTTTATTTGCTTCACACAAAGGCTCGTTACCTCTGTGATGGCAGTTTTTATTATTCCCCATTGTTCTTCCACCCCTCCTTCCTGCCCATTTTCTACTGCATTCCTTAGGCTCTCACCCATTTTGGCAAAGTCAGCCCTCCTAAAGTCCAGTACTTTTGTCTTTGTGTGGCTTGACTCTATTGCTGTGTTTATTGTGAACCATACTGTTCGATGGTCGCTAGTTCCCAGATGGCTACCCACTTCTACATCTGTGATCCTCTCTCCATCTCCATTTGAGAGAATCAGGTCTAATATTGCTCCCTCTCGAGTGGGCTCCAGTACTAGTTGTCTAAGGTATGCCCCCTGTAGGGCATCTAGAATAACTGCACTCCACTCTGACCACCCAAATCATGAAGATCAATGTTATATTCTGAGTCAGAACGAAACCATACTATAGAGGTATAAGCCACTCACTGGTCATGTTATTTAAAGAGCAGCTTCTTACTTTCCTACTGCTGCCTCCCTCCCAACATACAATAAAGCTTACATGGCCCCAAGTGGATTGCAGTACAAATTTTCATTTATTTCTGCCAGTATTAAAAAAATCCAAGGGATTGTATTTTCCTTTGTGGAGCCAAAAGCCAAAATGCTGCCACTTCCTTATTGTGAGATATGCCCCTGGCGCTATCACATTTTGTGATGTCAGTAAATGGAGAGGGTGGGGGCACGCTCCATAGAGTAGAATAGGAATGTTTTTTGAATTCTTTTTATTACAATTTAGAGTTCTGATAATAACGAATCAAGACCACCCCTCGACTAATAAGGACCTTGTTAGTTGAGTGGTGGCCTTGATTTGTTATAATTGGAGCTCTAAATTGTAATAAAAAGCATTCAAAAAAGTTTGCTATTCTACTCTATGGAGTCTTCACCCATCCTGTCCGTATACTGACATCACAACGTTTACTAGCACGGGGGCACGTCTTACAGTAAGGAAGAAGCAGCAGCATTGTGGCTTTTGGCTCCATGGAGGAAAATATGATCCCTTAGATTTTTTAAATGTTGGTAGAAATAAACGATAATTTGTACTGCAGTCCACCTGTGGCCTTGTAAACTTTATTATATGTTGGGGGGAAGGGGCAGCAGTAGGAAGCAGCTCTTTAATATGTTTTGTGAAACATTGCCAGTGAGTGGGTCATAACTCTGTACTATGGCTGGGTTCTAAAGTGGACATAGGGATCAGACTCCTCCCAGTCTCTGTTTATATTTTAGGGATTGTGAGGCCACACTGGTCCAACAACCTTTATATTCTGCGTCAGACAATTGCACATCCACTATGCATATGCAGTCTGTATGTAAATATCTATACGTGTGTATGTATCTGGAGCAACCCCATATCTTCCTAGCTTTTACATGTTGCAGGCAAATGAATTAGAAAATAATAAATGAGTCTAGAAATCTAGTAAAGACAGAAAAATCCTGCCTGCTAACTTAGAGGTAGCATGTTCACTTACCACATGGGAGACCAGCAATTGCACTGTGAGCTGAGACTTCCACAAGAAACCGGTATGGCATCCCTGTAGGATAAAACACACGAAATGAGGCACTCAAAAAAAAGTCTCTGGGACCCAATTTTATTGTTTATATTTACTGTTGCAATGGTTATCCCAGCTCTTCGCATGTCAACAATGATGCTTCATTTAGTTACTGTCTGAGGTGCAAAGTGCCAGGGTAACCATAGCAATACTTTCTACTTATGGTGAACCTCAAATAATTGGTTTCAATCAATTTTTTGGAGTGCTCTGCTTTGTGTTTTCTATCATTGGATTTTGGGACCTCACCCTGCTGTTACCCTATGCCCATAAATACCTGTTTGTGTTTTTGTCTGCATCTCAGTAGGGCACAGCTTATCTTGGCGATGACAGGTGAACCCTGCTGGTGCACAGCTACCTCCTAGTGAGCGAGGAGAAGGAGTTCTGCTCACAGACATATGTGGTCCAGTGACTATAACTGCTGTCTACATGGAAGCGTGCTCTGAGCTGCATGCTGTCCACACACTGAGGCAGAGGTGGGAGCATATTATGGGCTGCAATCTGAGAAGGCATTTGACAGACCAAACTAGTATGGTAGAAAATTGAAGCAGGTGATGGAATACTGGCAGAAGCTGCTGCTACACCACCCCATACCCAGTTGTGATGTATGACCTCTGGTCCTTACCCCCACCACACTGAACTAGAGTGTTCTGGTCAGTGTTTCCCATGCTAGCGATCCCTGCTCGATGGGGGGGTAAATCTGTGGAAGGTACAGAGGTTTGGAAAAGGAGAAGATGGTCAAATGACAGTCTCCAGAGATACTTTGACCAACACCCATTAGGGGTGACATGTAAAGTCAGCTCACCGGTCCCTCTTGTTCCGAAACTCTGAACTGCACACTTAACAAGGAACATGTAATTCAAGTTATCTCTCCTGTTGTTGTCATTCTTTTATAAGGGTGGTGAGCGCTATGAATTTTTCCCTGTTAAATATCCAAAGATGTTAAGAACTCAGCAAGTGCATAAGATGAAGGAGTGTCTCACTCTGCAGAAGACGAAAAAAGAATTAGAATTAAAAAAAAGTTACATTCAGAACTATCAGAACAATAAGAATCATACTGTATCCTGTCAGGATGCAATTAGTCAATGTTGAAAAACTACACACTTGCTTCAAATGTGACAAGTCTACATTTATGCAATAAATAATGTTATATAAAAGATGTCAAAAGATTGTGGAGTGTGATCTACAAAAATACTTTTATCCTAGTCTGCTCTAGTGAACCAAGGTTCAGTGATTTACCCTCATCATCCCTTTCCTTTTATGAGTCTTCCCACCAGGCAGTCCAGAATTCATCTGCCTCTCCTTATCTGGGACCTTGAATAAATAATTGCATTGGTGAGTTTTAAAGTTTGTTCATGTTTTCACAACCCAGCAGTCAATAGGAAGAGCAACATAATTCCTTTGAAAAAGGAAAACATATATTTATTTTACTATAATTTATTTACACTTCCTCCCCTGCAGTTCTGGAACTGCCTAGCTCATGTCGGGAATTCTTCCTCCGGATGATGTTGGCTGGAGGCCTAATCATGCTGCACTGGAACTAATGTCAGGTTAATGAGTTGCTGAGGAGGGGGTGGGTGTATGATAAGTACTGAGCTGTATGAGTCCAAGAACTTGGTGGGGACTTGTGGTTATTAAGCCAATAGCCTGCCACTGCTGGAAGTCTGGGATCAGATTTTGGCTTAGATCACAAGTGAAATGAGTTTGGCAGTCTTGGTCCTGGTCCTAGCAGTCCAGAGGCCAGGTCTTACAGCTTGGCACAGCTGGCATCCTGAACCATAGGCACTGCAGTGAATGAACATAAAGAAAAGGCTGAATCCCCTTCTTATGGTACAGATGTTGGTTTGAAGAACAGCGTAGGAAAGTATGAGGAAAATAATATGAGAAATGCTGCAGTTAATTCCATTTGTGGAAGTACCTGGCTTCCAATACTGTGTACAACCTTCATAACATTATTGCTTTTAATGTTATCATAATGAAATACTTCACCAGCAGGAGAGCAGTTTCCGTAGTGCTTGGTGACATCACAAAGTCTCTGGCCTACATTTAGACTTTATCAGCAAAGCGGCAGCAGCAGATGAACTGCAGATAATAGGCCTGCTGGGTAGCACAGCAGCTGGAGAACTGCTTACTATGCTTGAGACTCGGGCTTACATCTCAAGCCTGGATGTCAGGACCCAATCGACTGAGGCAGGGGATTGGGTTTATCCCAGAAGGCTTGAATAGGGTGGGTCGCCCCTTCTGATGCTCAGCTGCCCTCTGGTAATCATGCGAGAGGAAGCCATGCAGAATGGAATCTGTGGTTCTTAGGTGCCACTGAGCCTTGGAGTGCACCCATCCACTGGAGGTATGGCTTGGTGATGCCGTGCTTTTAGGGTGGGAGCTGATGAGATTGCCACAAAGGGAGAATGCTCTGAAGCCTAGCCACTGGTATCAGCAACTCAACTTCTTTATCTTGTGTGGTGTCTCAGGGATTGGTCCTGGGGCCAGTCCTGTTCAATGTCTTCATTAGTGACATTGCAGAGGGGCTGGAGAGAAAAGTCTGCCTGTTTGCAGATGGCACCAAGATCTGTAGCAGAGTGGATACCCCAGAGGGGGTGGAGAAAATGAGGAAGGACCCGGGGAAGCTTGATAAATGATCTGAGGACTGGCAACTGAAGTTTATTTCAAAGAAGTGCAAAATTATGCACCTGGGACACAGGAACCCTGGGGAAAGCTACAGGATTGGGGGGGGGGGAGTTGCCGACAGTCACAAAGGAGGAAAGGGACCTGGGGGTTATTATTTCAGATTACCTGAAAATGTCAAAGCAGAGTACTAAGGCAGCTGGGAGAGCCAGTGGCATGCTGGGGTGCATAGGCAGGGGTATCACCAGCAGAAGGAGGGAGGTAGTGATGCCATTATATAAAACCATGGTCAGGCCTCACATGGAGTACTGTGTGTAGTTCTGGAGGCCGCACTTTTGTAAGGACATGAACAGGCTTGAGACGGTCCAGAGAAGGGAAACTAAGATGGTACTGGGTTTGCAACACAAGACTTATGAGGAGAGATTAAGGAACCTCAATATGTACTCGCTGGAAAAGAGGAGGGAAAGAAGGGACATGATAGAAACAATCAAGTACCTAAAGGGTATAAACAAGGTGTAGGGGCGAGACATTTTCCATTACAGGAGGAGCACAGGAATGAGGGGGCATAACATGAAACTGGAAGGCGAGAGGTTAAGCGGGAATGTGGGGAAGTTCTTCTTCACAGAGAGGGTGGTGCACACATGGAATGGTCTGCCTCAGGAGGTGGTAGGAGCGAGCACTGTGGATGGATTCAAGCATGCTTGGGACAGGCACAGGGGAACCATAGAGCTACAGCTGTGGGTGGGTCAGAAGTAGTAATCCAGTACAAGGGCTTATGGGCAGACTAAATGAGCCAGGCGATCCTTATCTGCTGACAATTTCTATGTTTCTGTGTTTCTGTTTCAAAACCATTCCTCACCAAGGTCTCCAAAGCGGAGTCCTCTCTACTTGTACTCATACCTGTTGGCCCCCTCCCCCTCGAAAATGTCTCTAGTTTCAAATACTTGGGTGTCACCCTGGACCCCTCCCTTACATTCATTGATCATGTTAATATTTCTGTGCATAGAGTTAACCAGAAATTAGGAGCTAAGACAATTCCTGTCCCATGAGGCATGTCTAGCAATTGTACAAGGCAACCTTCTACCCCTTATTGATTACTGCTCCCCCATATATTTCCCCATGTCGTCAGCCCTGCACTGCAGACTGCCATCAGTTTACAACAATATCTGCCGCTTCATCCTCCTCGCACAATTTTCTACCCATCACTGTGACTTATACAAATCACTTGGTTGGCTCCCATTTCAAGGATTCTTTGATTACACCTTGGGCTTCCTATTAGACACTACACTCAGAGATGGCCCCCTGTCCCATTATTCATCCCTACTCATGGACAAAGTGGCTACTAGGTGCCTCCGTGAAGCATCCAACCTCCCCCTGGCAGTTCCCAGAATCTCCACTACCATGGGCAGCAAAGCCTTTTCAGTCTCTGCCCCCTCCTTATGGAACAAGCTCTCTATATCGCTCCACTCATCCTCCTCCTGCTTATCCTTCAAAAGCCACTTTAAATATTGGCTACTACTGAAAGCCAAATGCCGCTGTCCATCTGTGTAAGCTGGAATGATCCTCCCTCCCTCTTACCTTTTGTGGGGTCTCCCACCCTTGCAACACCCCTTTCTCTCTAGCTTCTTTCCCACCCACACCTGGCCCTCTCTCCACTCCCTATAGTCTACTCCACTGCACTTTGCTTATTGTGGTCTGTCGCACTGAATTTTGAATATCCACCTAGTTGTTACTTGATTTTGTTATTGGGTGCCTTTTTGAAATTGCACTTTATACGGTTTACCTGGTAATTTGTCACCTTACTGTATTGTTCTCTATGTTCCTGTGATTATTTATTTATTGCAATTGTTTCACCAGGAAAGGTACACTGAGCAACAAGATGCTTGTTTCCTGGTGCGACCTGGGGAGGGGGGGGGGTTACACACGGATATGATAACATGCAGGTTATCAAGTGAACAGTTAACAGAAGCAAATAAAAAGCAGCATAAGGATGCACGATTGCATGAATATACAAGCAGCGCACATTGAATGCTTAGGATATTATAGTATCAAATAACAATTTTTTGTGACAAGAAGCAGCAGACAAGGTAAATTAGCACAGTAGTAACAGCTGTAAACAACAGAGGACGTATATCACAGTTATACAGTTATACACAGTACATAGGGCAAAATAGGCCCAGGACAGAAGTGCAAGGTTGGGGTTATATGCCAGATTATGTATATGGACTTGTCACTAGCCTACAACTTCACCTTGTATCTTATTGTATTCGCATTTTTGTTAATATCCTCTGTAATTTCCTGCACCTCATTGTTAATGGCCTGCATTGCAGCCATATTACTCTCCCTGCATTCTGTTTTGCTAAATGTGCCATTGTTTATGGCCCAGGTCATGCCTGGAAACGGTCCCTTGGATCAGCGCAACTACCCAGTCACCAAAGACATAAATAAAAATAAATAAATAAATGTTCCTGAGATAATTTTGACAGTTTGACCTCGGTGGTGGGAAAATTAATGGAGAGTATACTAAAGGAACGATTGGGGGTGTACTTGGAGGAGGTGGGAGGTCTGGATAGTCGGCAACATGGGTTTGTGCCAGGCAGATCATGTCAAACCAGTCTTGTGGAGTTCTACGAATGGGTAACATCAGAACTGGACAGGGGAAAGCCTGTGGATGTATTATTCTTGGACTTCAGCAAGGCGTTCGACTCTGTCCCCCACAATGGTCTGGTGGAGAAACTGACGGGGTTGGGAGTAGGCTCTTTGATGGTCAGATGGATTGAAAACTGGCTAGCTGGACACACTCAGAGAGTAGTGGTCAGTGGGGAGCTCTCGAACCCTAGAGAGGTCGGTAGTGGGGTACCGCAGGGCTCAGTCCTGGGTCCAATCCTGTTTAATGCATACATTTCGGATGTCAGGGAGGATATAGGGTGTGAAATGAGTCTTTGCTGATGACTCCAAGATGGGAGCAGTAGTTGAGGGGGAAGAGGGGATATTGGCCCTGTAATGGGACCTGAACACCATGTAAAGGTGGGCTCACACATGGAAATAAAATTTCAATATCACCAAGTGCAAGGTGTTACATCTTGGACGGGGAAACCCTAAACCAGGTACACCCTGGGAGGGGAGGCGCTGGAGACCTCAACAGGGGAAAAAGACCTAGGGGTCATGGTGGATGCATGTATGAATAACTCCGAGCAGTGCAGGAGAGCAGCTAGCAAAGCAAACAGGATGTTGGGATGCATCATAAGGGGGATCACCTCTAGGAGCAGGGAAGTGATTCTGCCGCTGTACAATGGATTGGTTAGACCACACCTTGAGTACTGTGTACAGTACTGGAGACCACACTTGAAGTGGGACATACAGCTCCTGGAGTGGGTACAAAGGAGGGCAACTAAGATGATACGCGGACTAGGTGATTTGACGTATGAGGACAGACTTGAGGAGCTCTGCCTGTTTTCAAGGAGGAGAGGAGAGACGGGGGACATGATTGAGGTCTTCAAGTACCTCAAGGGAATAAATAGGATAAACATGGAGGGGATCTTTAGACTAAAGCAGGGAGGTATCACCAGAGGGCATGGTTTGAAGTTGGACGGTGGAAGGGTGAGGGGGGGAAAGAGGAAGAGGTTTTTCACTGAGAGGGTGGTGGATCCTTGGAAAGTGCTGCCTGGCTAGCGGGTTCAGAGATCCACAGTGGACGGCTTCAAGAAAGGGTGGGACAGACACAGAAAGTGGATGTATCAGGTGATGGCCTGTCCCAGGGGGGTGGGGATGGATGATAGGGGTTTCTGGAACACAAGGGGGGGGCCTCAGTACCCAACTAGGGATCTGAGGTTCGAGCAGATGCAATAGACCATAAGGCCTAATCTGCTGGCAATTAGTATGTTAGTATGTTAGCATAATTATTCATAAAGCAAAGCAAGCACCAATACAAACACACAGTGGGTGCTTCAAAAGCATCATGATGTTCTAGTGTCCATAGCAACATATGGCAACCAAATCCACTTAAAGAGACCTCCATACACACTCCACCACCCTCAGAGCTTTGTACCAAATTTTAGGGGAACAGTAAAAAACTTCTCGGATCCATATATTACAAAAATTAACAGATAGGGGACTGTGATTACTTGGCTAAAATACCATCTAGAGGTTCTGGAGACAATGGAACCTCTCGGGCTTTGCTCTCGAGTTTCCCATGTCCCCAGAACCTCCAGATGGTATTATAGCTTTGTAATACACAGTCCCCTATCTATTATTCTATTTATTATATGTCACAATTTATAAGAGTGTAGTTAATGCTGGGTGTAATTTTTTGTTCTTTTGCTGCTTGTCTACACCACTATGTAACATAATTGTTTTGAAAATCCAGAAATAAAGAGTATAAAAAAATTCTCAGAGCCACGCCACTGTGGGGTGCCTTTACCCTAGTGTTCTGCCCCATGTTCCTGTTTTTAAATTTGAGTTTTAACCTGACACCGCTTGATGAAAACCAATCGCGCAGCTCTGTGTGCAAGATAAGCACATGATTAGACCAGGCAGCTTTCAGTTATGCAGCCCCCTTATCCTGGAACCAGAAGGCTCCAACACTTACTGAACTGTTTCTGGGACTGTCCTTATAAAGTTCCTTATTGACAAGCATAATTTCACATGTGCGTGTTCCTACAGTAATAAGTGAATTACACAGCACTAGCTTTAATTGATCATATTAGGCTAGCCTCCCAGGGGTAACCCTTCTGCCAGACAGTGTCCTATTTAAATGTACTTTTCAATTCTTTGTGTTATTGTTTTTGTGTCTGTGTGACTGTGGATGAAAGTGTAACTATCCATTGGTTTTAACAAGGCCACGTGAGAAAGAAAATATACATCTTAAGCCTGTACCTCCTGTGCAAATATAGTTTTAATTAAAAATAGTATTAAAAAGACCTCAGGCATGGCCTTGCACCTTAGATCTGACCTTCCCTTATGTGTTACATTGTTTGCTTTCAGCTTATTGGATTTGTACATGTATATTCGTGGGTTGTCCTTCACGAATGTTGTCCGTGTCCTTGTATGGTCAACTCCTGGCCAGGTCACCCTTGTAAAAGAGATTGCATTCTCTTCTTTTTGTTATAAAGACTGTATTGTTTTTAAAATTCAAAGATACCAGAAACATTATAATAAAGCATACCTGCTACACATTATATAAATTCAAAGGGATTACATTTTCAATGGATCCTTGGATAAGTAAAGGTTGACCACCCCTGTAAACAAAAGCATTTTCCTTCTCCTCTGCTGTATACTGAAAGGGGAGAGGTTTAGCAGGCAAAACAGAGAACTGAGCATTGTCAGCACATGCACTATCAAAGATGCACTCTCAGAAGTGTATTAGGATGCAGCTGCCATTCATTTCAGCCTGGTGCCAGTACATAATCCCTGTTGTCATTTACAATGCCCTCATGTGGCTTCCCACCCTCTCTTTAAGCTTTCATTTGGTTTGCCACTGGACAGCAGGAAATATTTAATATAATATGGGGACAGGGATTGGGGGACAAGGGTGTCACTGGACACCAGGGACTGTTTTGTTTTCTACAGGGCCAGGGATTGGAGGATGGGGGGTGCCACTGGACATTAGGGAATGATCTTTACTTAACAGGGATGAGGACTGGAGGACAAAGGGTGCCACTAGACACCAGGGAATGATTATTACTTAATGGGGACAGGGATCGCAGGGCAGTGGGTACCACTGGACATGAGGGAATAATTTTGTTGTTACAGGGATGGTATTTGGAGGGTAGAGGATGCCACTAGACCAGGGTGCAGGGGTATTTCCCCAGCCACCAACTTGTTTCTTGGATGCAGTGTCTCTGCCGGCTGCTAGAGTTGCCTTGAGTAAGTCTGCATTTTTTCGGCAGTAATTGCACTCTGCAAAGTGGCTGGTGCTATTCCTTTTGTGCAGTGCTAATGAGCTAAATATCATGCTGTACCGATACTCATGTCCCCACCCCTCCCCTTGCACACTGATCCTTGCACAAGTGCTGTCCTGTTTAGTGCATGTTCCTGATCCCTTTGAATATTCTGCATGGGGGCAAACCCTGGGCAAATGGCGGACACCTTGCCCACCAGGCAAAGCTTTGAATATCTGTCCAAGGGGCAAAGTGGAGTGCAACATCTTAAGCTCTGCCTTACGATTGCATGGGTGCCAGAAGATGCTATATTCAGTGGAATAGTGTACCAGTGCTATTCAACTCAATATAGGGCCATGTTGGCCCAGCACTAAGCCACTGAGTGCTGCCCCGACATGGCTCCCGAAGTACGGTGCCACAATGGATAGTGCCAGAGTGCAATTTGCCATATTCCTCCTGCACAAAAACCTGCTGCACAAAATTGACCTCCTCCAAGTCTGGGTCAATCAATATAATTCAGATATACTTGCTGTTGTTGAAACTTGGCTTTCCTCCAAAATACCCTGACACCGCTGTCGCCCTGCAGGGATACACACTTTTTTGTGAGGATAGACTGGGTAAAAGGGTTGGGGTGCCATATACCTATCCGACACACTGCAGGGACTTGCCCTCCCTAAAATAATCTCTGGGAACACAGCTCAAGCACTAGCTTTCAAAGTGATAGTAGGGATCAAAGGTAAGTCACTCACAGTTCTCTCTGTATATGACCGCTTGTAATCCTATGAAGTCTTTTATTGTCAAATAACATTATAATTACCTGAGTGTACTGATCTGTTACCTGTATGTAATTGTTACTCCCAGGTTGCCCCTGAAAAAGGGACCTCCGGGGCCCAGTGGGCCTACCCGGTCATCAAAATTCAATAAATAAATAAATAATATACCCCTCTGACGGACACATCTAAAGGGTTCAATTCAATAACTGAATACATCTCTAACCTACCCAATTGCCCTGAGGAAGTTGTACTTGGGGACTTTAATATCAACTGTCTGGCACCTAATGCAGCCCCCTTTAAGGATGTAGTAGCAGCCATAGACCTAACCCCACTGGCGTCCACACCCACTAGGATCAACTATAGGACCGGTAATAGCACTATTATCAACCTAATCCTAACCAACCATCCTGACAGATTCTCGGACATAGTGGTCCTATCAGACTCACTTAGTGACCACTCCCCTTTTCTATGTCATTGGACTAATTGGGCTCCCAAGCTTCCAGCCAAACCATCTTATCAGCAGTCCCAAAAGAGAGGTCTGTAAGGGCAGTTCCAATCTTATCTCCTCCATTGTGATTGGTCACGTATCGACTCTGCCAACAATATAGACCAAGCATTGACTCATTTTATTACCACCTTCAATAAGGCCTGTAACATCTTTGCACCCTTTCGCAAACAGAAAGTCAAGGGCATCAGTAACCCATGGATCACCCCTGCCCTCCTTAAGCTCATGTCCACAAGGGACAACCTCTAGCAGAAAGCTCGGACCACAGGAAGCCCAACTGACTGGCAGCATTACAAAACTGCATGAAACACCTGCACTTGCGAAGTTCGGCTTGCCAAAGCTGCCCACTTTAAAGAATCCCTGCCTTCTTTCTGGGGAAATGGGCAGAAGTTTTGGGAAAACATTAAAGAGCTTACAGGTAAACCCAACAAATCACCCCCAGCGATGTTAAATGTTAATGGTACCACCACCCAGGACCCTCAACACATCGCTAATACTTTCAACTCTGCCTTTATTAACCTGAGTGGGGTCCCCACCCCAACTTTTTTTCCAACCCCCCAATCACCAAGTGCTCACATGACAGATGGCCCCACACAACCCATCCCCTCCTTTCTGTTTCAGAGTAGTCTCACCGAAAGAAGTCAAAAGTATCTTCAGCGAGTGCTGGGAAAGACTCGTTTCAGCAATGACACACTTTACCTCACTCTCGATGCTGTCTTATCCCCCCCTCACCAAGCTGCTAAACTTGTCCCTCTGTCTTGGACAATTCCCCACACATTGGAAGGCAGCTATGGTGACACCTGTACATAAAAGTGGTGACAGGGCCTCCCATGGTAATTACCGCCCTATATCCATCCTCCTCCCCCTGTCTAAAGCTCTGGAGAAGATCATAGCAGACCAACTAACCAAGTACTTGTCCAAATACACTCTGCAATGCCATCTGCAGCATGGCTTCAGGAAGGGGCATAGCATTTCCTATGCTCTTCTTGAGTTCTTTGACTTTACACACAAAGCTTTAGATCACAGTCACCTCGCAGGCTAAATTTATATAGATTTAACAAAGGCCTTCGATACTGTCAACCATGCCCTCCTACTCACCGCACTCTCTGACATTGGCCTCTCATAGGAAACCACAACTACACACAGTGTGGCTGTCTGTGTTTGCCTCTGTCAGTAGTTTAGTTTTTGTGTTTTTTCATGTGTTTCTGCTTGGAGGAACTGGACCGTTCTTGGACATGACATCTACGAACGTTTCCTGGGCTAAGAAACTGTAAAACATCACCACCAGATATTAGCATTCTCATCACAAATCTACTTTTTTGGAAGCCATCAAAAGCAAAAGTAAGGTCAGTAAATCTGTTATACAAGCTCTGAGTTGTGGAGTGCTGCATTTAATCCACATTTCCATCTGACTTGTTCCTAAAGGATCTGTGCTTGTCTTTGAGATCTATTCACAACCATTTTGGAGAACAAAGGGAAGAAACTAACAAAGGATTTTTACATCCTGCATATGCCCCTGGCCAAAGTTCATCACCTTCAGGAATTTAACACATTGTGGGTCTTTGATCTACAGTAACAACAGTTTACTGGTCCCCAGTAGTTCATCATTTCCTGTGGTCTGATTATTTTTCATCATTTGACTCCTGGTACCTAGGACAAGATTACTATATTACATATCCCTGAACATAACTATCTGCATGGTTTAATATTACTATGTCAAGAATGCAACCTAACCCCATGAGCAGACCAGGATATACTGGGCCGAAGGGAAATGGCTTGAAACTTTCTATGATGAATATCTGCAGCCTAATTCCAAAGATGCCTCAACTGCAGGTGTGGGCCGCTTTACATAACCCTGATATACTTTGCCTAACTGAGACGTGGCTATCCACCTGGGTCAGGGGTAATGAGATAGTGCTCCCAGGTTACAATACTTTTAGATGTGATAGGAATGGGAAAAGAGGTGGCAGCTGTCTCATTTATTTACGGAACACCCTACAAGGCATTGTGCTCCCCATCACAACCTACAACGTTGACCATGAGCTTCTTGCAGTTAGAATCATTTTTGGTGAACATAAAAAATCTCTGGTCACTGCATGAGTCTACCTCCCGCCGAAAATGGCCAAAGACGGTCTAATTAAACTACTATGGTCCATGGCTGGCGTTAAAAACAACTGTGAGCTCATCATGACTGGGGACTTCAACATCAATTGGCTCAGTAATGAATTGACCAACCAGAAGGATTCCATAGCCAGCTCCCTTCTCACACAATTAGTCATGGAGCCCACTAGAATAAACCATAAGACCGATAAGCACACACTCCTGGACTGGCTCTTTGCAAGCTCACCTGACAGGATTACCAATGTCTTGGTACTAATGGATTCACTAAGCAACCACTCCCCTATCACCTGTCTGTGGTCCAATAAATTCAAATAAGCGCCACCTGTCTTTGTAAACAGCAGAATTCTCAGGAAAGGGCAGCTCTCAGCTTTCAAGGAGGCACTTTCTCAGATTGATTGGTCTCCCCTTAAGGTACTGCATGAAATTGGCAAAACATCCCAGTATTTTATTGATAACTTTAATAGCGTTTGTGACAGATTTGCTCCATTCAAAAAAAGAAAAACATATGGCCATAACAATGGGTGGATTACTAGTGACCTTCTAGAGCACATGAGGGTAAGGGACAACCTTTGGTATCAAGCCAGGGCCTCTGGTAAGCCCAGTGACCTTCAAAAATACAGGGCAGCCAGAAACAAATGCACACATCTCATCAGGAACACTAAGGCTAATTTCTACAAGGATCAATTGGAAAGAACCTGGGGTGATGGGAGGCCGTTTTGAGACAATATAAAGGCACTCACAGGGAAGGATGACAAAACACAGCCATCACTGCTAAACATTAATGGCACAAATACCATGGACCCCCACACCACTGCTGAAGAGTTCAACTCCACCTTCATGGATCTTAGCTCTGTTCTACCGGCTGAATACCTCAAGCCTATCAAAGCAGATAATAGACACCCACCAGACATCAACTCGCACCCTCAATTTTACTTCAAGAGAGTCACTGTCAAAGAAGCACTGGGTTATGTTAAAAAGGTCCTGGGGAAAACCAGAATGGGGTCTGACAACATTGACATGAAACTGCTGGCACTGGCAATCAACGAAGTCATCACTCCCATCACTACAATTTTCAATAAATCCCTCCAGCTTGCCAAATTCCCTTCTCCTTGGAAACAAGCGCTGGTGACCCTGGTGCATAAGGGAGGAAATAGGTCATTGACCGCAAAATACAGGCCCATCTCTATCCTCTCCCCCTCTCTAAAGCACTGGAAAGGATTGTGGCAGACCAACTTACTGACTATATTCACAAATACCAGCTGCAATGTCCCCAGCACCAAGGCTTTAGAAAACTCCACAGCATGGACACTGCACTGGTGGATTTCACTGAGTATGTCCATAAGGCATTGGATGAGGGAAAACTGGTTGGGTCCATCTTCATTGACCTAACAAAGGCATTCGACACAGTCTGCCACCCACTCCTCTTGTCTCAACTGCATGCCCTTGGTGTTTCCCCAAATGCTGCTCTATGGTTCCAGGACTACCTAACCTCCCAGTCTCAAAGGGTCAAGGTAGGTCACTTTGTATCTGCATCCAAGAAAGTCTCACTAGGGGTGACTCAAGGGTCCATCCTGGGTCTGCTGCTCTTCAGCATGTTCCTGAATGACCTACCTGATGCCTGAACTAGAAAAAAAAGTCTATACGCCAATGATGCTGTCCTTCTTAGCTGTCACTCTTGCATAGAGCACCTACAGGCTGAGCCACAATCATCCTTCCAGCAACTGGAGACCTGGTTCTACTCCCAAAGGTTGCTACTAAACTACAGAAAATCCAAGACGATACTGCTATCTAGCCCCCCAACTAAAAAGGAGATGCCCAGAACTAACAATCACAAATCACCTGACTGCCCCACTGGAACAGATTCACTCCTTCAAGTACCTGGGTGTCATTGTGGATGATACCCTCTCATATGTTCAGCACATTGACATGGTGGTGAAAGCTGTAAACACTAAATTAGAGATCCTGTTTAGGCACAAGAAAAGCCTAACTGCTGAAGCCCTCTGGCTCTCAGTCTCCAGCTCTGTCCTCTCCCCGGTCGACTACAGGCTGGTGGTTTATGGTGCTGCCACTGATACGACCCTCAAAAGGGTTGCCACTGACCTTAACAAGGCTTGCAGACTATTGCTAATTGCTGATCGCTTCACGCACACTTGTACCATGTATGGTCTGGCCCACATACTACAGCTTCAATCCAGAATCAGATACCAAACTTGCCTGCTAGGGAGAAAGGCCATGCTCTCCCTAACCCCTACCTGCATTGCAGACCTGGTAAAGGAAGCAAGCTCCAAAAACAACACATGAAGAACAGTGACAACACAGCTTGATGTCCCATTTCATAGGACTTCCCTAGGACAAAGATTCTTTATGTACCGAGCTCCACTATGGCTAAATGAGATCTCTGCTGCAGCTCTTAATATAACAAATGTTCGGTCCTTTAAAAGAGAACTGAAGAAATACCTGATGAACTCAAACGTCTGTGACTGCCTTACCTGAATCTATTTCTTCTACCTGAATACCACCTATTAAACACCTCTGACTCCCTTACCTGAGTCCATATCCTCAACCCGGATACCCCCCCTCATCTGTCTGAGCTTTCCTCCTGTTTTTCTACCCTGGACCCCACCTGCCATCCATTGCCACCCCCTGTCTAGCTCCTCCAACTCCCTCCCTCCATACTGCCCCAACACCTCCTTTCCACCCACTTCCGTTTCCACCTCTTCCGCACTAAATATTCTCCTTCTCCCAATCCCTTTTTCTGTCTCTCTCTCTCTCTCTCCCTGTCTCTCCTCCTCTCACTCTCTCTCGCTCTGTAATCTACCCCACGTCCGCACTCTCCCCCCTTTCCTTCTCCTACCCTTTCCGATACTCTACCTTGACAGACCCCCCCCCGGGGTAGCTATGCCGCACGTTGCTAATTGGGAAACCTTGTTCGCACTCTCCCCCCTTTCTTTCTCCTACCCTTTCCAATTCGTACCTTGACAGGCCCCCTTGGGGCAGCTATGCCATACGTTGCTAATTGGAAATCTCGTCCTGCTGTTTAATTTCAGTTGTCTAGGTTACTCAAATGTATTATTTATCTATTTTCTGTATTACATAGCAATCTTATGTTTTGTGTTAAGTGCCAAGGTTTTGTTATGTCTCTACTGTTTTACATCCTGACGTGAAACCTTTGTAAAAGAGTGTATACTCATAGGTTGCTTCCGAATATACAAATAAATACATAAATAAAATAAAAACATCCTGGTTCTCCAGTTGTTTGGGAGACAGGTCCCAGCAGGTAAAAATCTGTGACACACTCTCAGGCAGCCATCATGTACTTTCTGGAGTCCCTCAAGGCTCAATTCTCTGCCCACTTCTTTTCGACCTTTTCCTCTATGCCCTCCCCCCAGTCTGTACAGCCGTACAGGCAATCTCCTCCTCCTTTATGTGGATGACGCAGTTACAAGTCATCCTGATCCTCTCCCTCTTGAAAATATACTCCAGCATAGTTTCACTGAAGTAGATTCCTGGTTTGGGCTCCATAAACTTGTTCTCAACTACAAAAAAAAACAACAAGGTTATGATATTCACCAATCCCCATGACAAACAGAAATCAACTCAATTGTCCATCTTCAAGAGCCACAGTGCACCACTTGAACAGGTCAACAACTTTAAATATCTGGACATAACCCTTGCCAGCTCCCTCTCCTACCATGAACACATAAACCTGGGCTGTAAGGCAGTTAACTCCAGAATTGGACTCCTTTACAGACACTGTCTTACAGAAGACAGAGAAACACCTCCCTCTGGACCTTCAGAGCTATTGCCAAGAAGCTGCCTCAATATATCTTGGATTGTTTACCCCTAAGCGTGTTAGGTACGTATATGCGTAGAAGTGCCTCCTATATCTACTTGGTAGTGCCAAAGGTCAAATCATGCTTTGGTAGGGCTGCCATGAGCCATATGTTACCTGTGAGCTGGAACACACTGCAAAAAACCTTGAAATTGGCCCACAGCATCAGCATATCAGCATTTAAAACTCTCTGTGCTCGTTCGTTTAAAGACACCTGCGATTGTTTCTCCTGATCTCCCCCTCCCTGCCTCAGTGACTTGCTGGTCACCTGTCTGATGAAATATTACAGTACATTTACTACCCCGTCTCATTGACCCCTTCCCCTCCCTCTTTAACCTTTTCATAGCATTCCTTTTTTGCTTTTTCCTGTGTAGCCTGCTCTTTTGCGTAGGTTTCAGTTTTCTTAAAGTAGCATATCTCTTGCTCACATGCCCCCTACCTCCCTGACCCTGGGACACTCACCTTACCTTCTGCCTCTCCTCACTTCCCTTATCTTTAGTCTGTCCTTACCCATGGCCCTGGAATCACTATTTGCTGCTATGACACTTATGGGTTCCCCTGCCTACCCTCCCCCTTCCTCTTTAACCTTCACAACTCCTTCCTTTTCTTATCAGCTTCCTAACTTCCCTTGTTGTCCTTCTCACTCATGTTTGTTCTTCTGCCTTCACCACACCATAGTGTCCAGTCTTGACTATAACCTGTATTTAGCTGCTCATGTATATATATAGTACTCATGCACTACCACTGTCATTACCCGTGTATTATATTTAGCCCTGACTATGTTAGTTAGTTATTTAAATATTGTGTGATTTGATTGTGTTCAATGTGCTGTTTATTTTTCTTGTATCCTGTCCAGGTCCATCTCGCAAATGAGCTTTGCTCAATGATGTTCGCCTGGTTAAATAAAGATCTTGATTGTTTGATTGATTGACAGGTACTGCCTGACCCCTGATGCCCTCTGTCTGGCTGTAACAAGTTCCGTCCTTTCAATAATAGATTATGGGCTAGTTATCTATGGGTCCACAACCGACACTGCCCTTAGTAGAATCAAAATAGCTCTTAATAAACTTGCTGACTGGTTGCTGGTGCAGACAGGTATACCCACACCCTGTGATTTGTATGATCGTACCAATTGGCTGAACCTCAAAAACAGGATCTCATACCAATCCTGCCTAATGGCAAAAAAAAATTACTCTTGGGCTCTCTCCTCCCTCCACACAAAAACTCCTTGTATGTGCCTCAAACCCTGAGAGCATGAGGAGCACCACTAAGGTTTCCTATCAAGTCCCTTTCTGCTGGACAGGTCAAGGGCAAGGGGTATTCATGTTCAGGGCACCTACCTGACTAAATGGCCTACCCACCCACATTCTGTCTGAACACAAGTTAGGCCCTTTCAAACTCAAACTCAGGCAGCACTTCCTCGCACTTAGTAGCTGTGATTGCTCATAGTACTCTGTCGAGTCAGTTTGCCTAATTGCCCACAAGCACCACTTCTGCCCTGCCTCCACCCTTTCCTTTCTTCACCTACCTCTCCACCCTCCTCCACCCCGCTACTCCCCTTTTTCTCCACAAATTTCTCTTCTTACCTCCCCACCCGATCTTTTCTACTCCTCCTAATTTCCCCTACCTCAAGACCTCTCGGTTTTCCACCCCCTTACCCTAAGCTAATTTATGTGACAAAGACATTATTGTCTCTCTGCTCTGGAGTACTTGTTCCTAGATCTGGCCACCACCTAAGCTACTTCCTACCAGGTCTGCTTCTGATACACATGCATTCAGAGCTTGAGGCTGTTGACAATGTCACCTTACTGACAGTACGCACTACCTACCCAACTGCTTTTAATGCTCCTGCAACTTATCTGTAGGAGTCTTTGTTGTAACTGACTCTGTAACATGCTTGGAAACCCTGTTACTGTTAACTCTATAACGATATAAAAATGCGACTCTGTACTCTCTGTATCACCTGATTTGAATTGTTGTTTGACATTTTATGAATTGGTGTATGTTGTTGTATTATCTGTTTGTCCCTGTATACTCTTGACATGGAACCTTCGTAAATAATCTCTGGCTCAAAGGTACTGTAATTCCAAAACTTAAATAATTTTTTTTTTAATTTTTTATTTATTAAACTCTAGGATTACAAATACCTTTGAGCAAGATTTGCTCGTTTACAAAGGTTCCACCTCAAAGGATGGAAGGTTAACATACAAACAAAGATAAACATTAATACAGAGTCTCAAAAAACAAAATACGGTATTTCAAGTGGAAAGACAGCTGAAAGGATAGTAAGGTCAGATGAGCAACCAGTAGGGGTGGGGAGGGTGGGTGGGAGTCAGAAAGGAGTGAGCAGGCTGAAGGGCCATTGTCTGAGGGGGTGGCTGGTATGAGAAGTGCAAGGTAGAGGGGACAGAAGTCTGAAGTGCTAAAAGATGGGTGGGTCTGGGTGAGGTAGGGGAGGAATGGGGGGAGAGGTAAGGTGAGAGGGAGGAAAATGGAGGACAAGGATAATTGGCCAAAGGGAGTTTAGGGTCACACAATGCCAGGCGTGAGTGTAGAGGTTGACCAATTAGGAGAAGCAGTTACATTGGCTGGTAGTAGTCAGATGGGCCCATGCAAATGAGCCCATTGGGCATGCAAGGTGCTAAGAGGCCATTTGCATGCCCATTATGGGCTTATTTGCATGGGTAGCAAGGCATGTTTGCACAGTTCCACCCCCCAATTGACCAGTTCCAGACGTGAAGCAATCCCTGATACTAGTGGTCCCCCCCCAGCTGATTTCCAGCCTCGTAATGATAGAGTAATGCCCTGGTGCTAGTGGCACCCACCCTCCCTCTGATCACCTGCCCCATAATGATAGAGTAATGCACTGGTGCTAGTGGCGCTCGCCCACCCACGATCCTAGCCCCATAATGACAGAGTAATGTCCTGGGGCTAGTGATGCCCACCCTCCCTCAGATCCCAGCCCCAACATAACAGTACCTATCCCTATTGGTAGTGGCTCCCCGATCACCAGTCTGGGTTTACAATTTACAATGAACCCCTCCCTGCCATCCAGTCCCCCCCATGTCACTGGGCCACCCCCCCCACTCACCTTAGCAGTAGCCACCACAGTGCTGTGGGAACATACGGTGCCCTCTGCACACCTCCTTGGCCAGGCCACCATATGTGCATGCAGGGAGAGCACCTACAGGGCCTATAAATGAGAGGCACACTCCCTGCCTGTACATGTGGCAGTCCGGCCGAGGAGGGTTCTATGTGATAATGGCGAGCACTGAAGGACGACTCGCATTATCGGGACGTCAGGGCGGCAAAAACAATTTTGGCACCCTGACATCCTCGGCACTACGGAAGAAACGGGCGCGGGGACTGAAAACACTTGTTTTCTGTGGGGGGCCTGTGCCCCCACACACACCCATGCACTCCCCTACTTAAGAATTCTCAGCTCCGGGGGTGTATGTCGAGAGATGTGAAAGCAAAAAAAAAAAAGAAATTTTGGGCTGGGTGCAACTGAAGCACAGTAGCGCCCAGACCCAGACCCGAACCTGGAACCCCAGCACCGCAAGTGGAGGCCAACCCTAGATGCCACAGCGCAGCTCAGCAGCAGACCGCAGCGCCACCCCCTACATCCCCTCCTCCCCCTCCCAGGCCATGCTCTCCATGCTCGCTTCCCCCCTCGTGCGTGTGTACATATTGCGACATCCTGTCACTAGGGTCGCCCACCCCACCAAATCCAGTCACCCTCCCTGCCCCCCCTCACCTTTTGGGCTTTCACCCATATTGCGTCACCATTTCAGATGGTGCCGTGATTCAGGCGCCCACCTCACAT
Organism: Neoceratodus forsteri; assembly: GCA_016271365.2. NCBI lineage: Eukaryota > Metazoa > Chordata > Ceratodontiformes > Ceratodontidae > Neoceratodus > Neoceratodus forsteri. Next base: position 498,807,892 of record JADMNL010000022.1, read on the forward strand.
GATGCCACCGAGGAGGGTGTGCAGGTGCCACATGCTACCATGGCACCGTGGTGACTACTTTTGAGTGGGGGGTGGCCCAGCGATGCGGCAGGGGACACTGGATGCCAAGGAGGGGTTGGTTGTAAATCTGGTCTGGCAATCCAGGGAGGAACCACTACCACCAGGGATGGATACTGTTATGTTGGGACTGGGATTAGAGGGAGGGTGGGTGCCACTAACACCAGGCATTATTCTATCATTCTGAGGGCTGGTGATTGGAGGGAGGTGGGTCCCACTAGCACCAGAGTATGTCTCTATCATTATGGGGCTATGATCGGAGGGGGGGAGGGTGGGTGCCACTAGCACCAGGGGATGTTTTTCACACAATGGGATGGCGATTGGCAGGGGTTGCCGCACTTCCTTCACCAACCACTAGTGTTGCATGGGAGTAAGTCATGGTCTCCAACAGCAGTATTTTTGCCATGCACGGGGACCATGCAAAATGCCCTTGCATGGCACAAATACTCTGAATATCGCACTGCACTGATATTCAGGTCCCTGCCCTTCCATTTGCATTGCGCCCCATTCCATAATTTGCCTGCTCATAAACCCAGTTTGCATAGGCAAACCAGGATTTTGAGTATAGAAAATACGCACAAAGCCTGGTTTGTGCAAGCAAACCAGGATTTGCACCCAGGCAACCTTTTGAATATTGTGCCCCAGATGTTTTGATACCCTCAGTTCTTCATTGTACTGTATTTGTTGATTGTTTCTCCATTTTTATTTGCTTTCAGTATTTGAAATACCTTTTTGTTTAATGGTTTGCTAATTTCATTGTTATGCCAGTTTTGGATGTTTCCTCTTTTGTTGTATAATTTCTTTGTTGGTATATTGTCCCTGCTCAGCTTCTCCAGTTTATTGCATAGCAATGTCCAGCATGCATCCACGTTGGATTTCCTGAAATCTGGTTTCCAGTTCCATTTCCTTAGTTACTGATTTATATCGCATCAAAATTTGCCCTTTTGTAGTTAGTTGCCACTTAAGACAACATCAAATATATTACTTCCCTTTGTTGGTTCATATATTAGTTGCTTCAGACCATGAGTAATGAATAAGTCCAATGGCTGTTGCTCCGTTTTGTTGTTGGATTTCATTTCTAGTCAATCAGTATTTGAGAAGTCGATGTCTCCCACTATAATAATATTTCCCTTCTCTGAGTAGTGCTCAGTTTTGTTAGCTAGTGCAGTATCATACTGTTCAGTACTATCTGGGCATCCATAACACACCCCTAGTGTTATACTGTTTGAACTGCTAGTTTTTATACTTATGTAACCCCCTTGTTCCCAGGGGTTACTAGAATCCCACTCAGAATCAGTGGCAGGCAGGGAAGGCAGCTAGTGAAACGCCAGGTAAATGGATTTCACAGTGTCACACTGTGTTTTTCAGTCTCACCTGAGCTGGAGTGATGATGTCACTTTGGAACTGTCACAGCAGCATGAGCCACATAGGAAGCTGGCTCCAGGGAGTTAGCTTTAGAATGCTGAGTTAGAGTGTAGTTAGTCTGCAGTTGGAGTCAGTGGAGGAGGGTGCAGGTAGTGCATCTCCTCTCTTAAGCTCTGTCAGAGAGCTATCTGTAGTGTTTTTGTTTGTTTCTCACCCTAGAGTGAGCCAGTACAGCCTAGTGGTGAAGTGGTGGAAACCAAGCCAAGTGGTTTTTACAGTGCCCCATCCCAAGAGGGATGGGGTGGATTCCAAGATTCAGGGGCAATCCCCTGGTCCAGTCTGGACTGTGTTGAAGCTGCCTGAAATTTGACTGCTCTGTGAGTACCTGTGACTTTTGTTTGGAAAAGCCCTGGGGCACCTGCATTCCTTGTGGAGAATTTTCTCTGTCAAAGGGATCCTGTCACCTAGACTGTTTTCTGTTTAAAAGTGTCTGCTAAAGTTGGGATCTAATGAAGAGACAGTGCCAATTACAGAACTTTTAACTTTCTGACACCTCAGAGGTGTGTAATGTAGTATGTTAAATGTGAAAGACATTTCAAGATAGAATCTACAAGTTTTCTGTAAGGGTGTCATTAACCAGATGAATGGCTGAGTATAAATTTGGAAGCAAAAGGTGGGAGACCCCCCATCTCGAGCAACCGGTTTACCTCTCTGGGTTCAGTTTGGGCACCTGTGTTTTCTTTCAGTGCATTTGTCCAGTGCCTGAAGAAAATAGTTTATCCAGACATTGGTTGGATTCTTTGTGAGCCTGTATGTGCTCTTTGGTGGTCGAGGGTGCCACTAGTAATTCCTCATGAAATATGGGAAAGTCTCCTAGTACTGGCCCTGTGTGCCAATCTTCCATTTCAGAACCAGAGAGTTCACTGTGTAATTCAGAACCAGAGTGTTCGCTGTTCAAGTCAGAACCTGAGGGTTTGCTGTGTGCATTCTCTGTACCTCAGTAATCTGCATTATCAGTAGGAGTAGCCCTGTGGGGTTCCATCTTAGCTTTGTGATTATTCTCTGTGTATGTGAATAAAAGTCACACTCTAGAATCCCAACCTGGTTTGGACAGTACTGTTATTGCTTCCACGGTGTTTGAATTTACTTGGGTGCCCCTGACCAGAAGTGCAAACCTAGCATAATTGTGAGCAAATGTTTTCTCCCAGGAACCCAGGTTGATGGCCATGGTAAATGGTCCCACCAGGTGTGCGCCAGGTAGCTGCCACACTTGGTTAGCCTGTTTGTGTATGGCAGGCTCAGAAGGGAATGTACTAGTAAACTTGAACTGTAGTGATGACCCCCATCCCTCTCTTGGGTGCCATGTGGTGAGAGGAGCAGCCCTGCTAGTTAGACAAGGGGGGCGGTGGTGGTGGGTTACACTTATCCATGAAGTTTCAGTTTTCTGTTCTTCTGTACTTAATTGTTAATTCTGTGCTATCTATTGCCTTCCTTTTATAGACTGCCACCCCCCTACCTTTTTTCTCTGATTTGTCCTTTGAGAATAATTTATCATCTGTTATTTCTCTTCCCCATACTGTATCCTCATTCCACCATGTTTCTATTAAGGCTACAATATCTATTTCTTCATCATATAATTTCCAACTGTTTTTTTTTGAGACTGTTCAAACTTCTTGCCTTTCTTATTAGTATTTTTGAGGGAAATATTGTTTGACTATTTAGCCCTCTTGTTCTTCTTGTTCAACTTACATAGATACATAGACAGTGTCGGCAGATAAGGGCCTATGGCCCACCCAGTCTGCCCATTTGAGCTTGTAAGTTCAGTTTATGTTTTCCTAGAAGTCTGTTGCCCCTTACCCCTGACCTCCAGAATTCCTTTATGTCTATCCCATGCATTCTTAAATCCCGTGATTGTTTCAGCCCCTACCACTTCCTCTGGCAGGGTGTTCCACTTGTCCACCACCCGCTCTGTGAAGAAATTTATCTTCACGCTTCCTCTGAATCGCCCTCCTCCAACTTCATCCCATGCCCTCTAGTCCTGGAACATCTTTTCGCTAAAAATAGTGTATTCCTGCACCCTGTTCCTCCCTGAGATATTTGTATGTCTCTATCATATCCCTCTCCCTCCTCTCCTCCAGGGAGTACATGTTCAGTTCCTTCAACCTGTCCTCATAGGACTTGTGATGCAATCCATATACCATCTTTGTTGCCCTCCTCTGAACCTTCTCTACCCTGTCTTTGTCCTTACGTAGGTAAGGTCTCCAGAGCTGTACACTGTACTACAGGTGGGGCCTCACTAGTGTCTTGTATAGTGGAATTATGACCTCCCTTTTCCTGCTGGTGATGCCCCTGCCTATGCATCCCAGCATCCTATTCGCTTTACCTGCTGCCTTGTCACACTGTTTCCCTACCTTGAGGTCATCAGAGATGATAACTCCAAGATCCCTTTCCTGCTTGGTGCATGCTATATCCTCACCCCCAACTGATATATTGTGCCAGGGTTTTTGTGCCCCATATGCATTATCTTGCACTTCTTTGCATTGAATTTCAACTGCCAAACACCTGAACATTCTTCAAGTTTCTGCAGGTCCCTTCTCATTCTGTCTACACCCTCTGGTGTGTCTACTCTGTTACAGAGCTTTGTGTCATCAGCGAACAGTGAAATTCTGCCTTCTAGGTCCTGTGCAATGTCACAGATGAAGATGTTGAATAGGACCGGTCCCAGCACTGATCCCTGTGGTACCCCACTGGTCACTCTTCCCTCTGTGGAGTGACAGCCATTTACCACCACCCTCTGTGTCCTGCTGTTCAGTAACTTATGCAGTTTTGTTGCAACTATAGAATTATGGCATAAGCGATGCAGTTTTTCATACAAACATACATACGAACATACAAATGTGCCAGCAGAAACAGACCCCCTGGTCTATCAATGTCTGCTCAATTGTGCAGCTAGCACCCTAGATTGAAGCTGGCCCACCCTCCTCCTCATCATCCTTGATTGTCTACCTCCTCCGCTATCCTTACCCACCCTCGCTCTCTGTCCCATGCCCTCTTGAAGCTATCAACATTCTTGCTTGATACCAGCCTGTCTGGTAAGATCTTCCACTTTGACACCACTCTCTCTGTGAAGTAATGCCTCCTCATCTCCCTCCTGAATCTTCCCCACTCTATTCTCGGCCTGTGCCCCCAGGTATCTCTTCCACTCCTTAGTTCAAACACCGTGTCCATTCCCCCCTTGTTGATTCCCTCCAGGTACTTGAAAGTTTCGATCATGTTCCCCCTATCCCTCCTGTCCTCCAGGGTGTACATATTCAGTTCTCCCAGTCTATTCTCATAGCCCTTACCCTCCATCCCTTGAATCATACTCGTCTCCCTCTGCTGCACTCCCTCCAGCAGCTTGACATCCCATTTCAGATATGGCCTCCAGGACTGCACACAGTAGTCCAAGTGTGGTCTGACCAGTGACCTGTTGAGGGACAAAATCATCTTCCTCCACCTGGATGTGAACCCCCTTGCTATACACCCCAGCATCTTGTTCGCCTTTGCTGCCACTTTCCTGCATTGAGCAGTATTGTTCATGCTCCCTGTTACCATTACCCCAGGCCCTTTTCCTCCTTAGTGATCTCCAGCTTCACCCCCGCCATAGCTAGTACTCTCTCTTCAGGTTCTTTGTCCTGAAGTGCATTACCTTGCACTTCTTCACATTGAACCCCAGCTGCCACCTCTCTGACCACTCCTCCAGCTTGATAAGGTCCTCCTGTAGTTGCTTTCAAACTTCTTCCCTGTCTACTACTGCACCCATTTTGGTGTCATCCATGAACAGGCCAACCCTGCTCACCACCCCATGCGCAATGTCCGAGATGAATAGCCCAAAAAGCACCTGGCCCAGCACCGAGCCCTGTGGCACCCTGCTCATCACTGGTCTAGGTTCAGAGAATTCCCCACTCACCACCACCCGTTGTAGCCTACCACCTAGCCAGTTAGTATTCCAGGATGCCATCTTTGTCTCCACTCCCACTCCAGTTAGCTTTCCCCCTAGCCACCCATGGGGCACTGAATTAAAGGCCTTGCTGAAATCCAAGTACAGGACATCCACTGCATGGCCCAAATCCAGTTCTCTTGTTACCTAGTCATAATATTGAATAAGGTTAGATTGCAGGATCTCCCTGAAATGAATCCATGTTGCCTCCCATCCTGGAAATTATTGTCCTCCAGAAATGCCACCAGCCTTTCTTTCAGTGTCGCCTCCATGAGCTTGCCCGCTATGGACATGAGACTGAATGGCCTATAGTTCCCAGGCTCATCTCTTGGTCTGCTTTTATGTATTGGTACCACATGGGCCGACCTCCAGTCCTGCGGCACATCACCTGTTTCCCAGGAGGAGCTGAACAGGCCTGCTAGTGGGTCTGCCAGAACCTCTGCCATCTCCCACAGCACCCTGGGGTGGATACCATCCGGCCCAGGTGCTTTTTCCACTTTTAGCACCCACAGGCCCTCTAGTACTTTACTACTCTCGATCCTGCTGTCCATCACTTACTCCCCACCCCCTCATTCCAGGGTGATATTGGTCCTCCTTTTTCCTGCCTGAACACGGAGCAAAAATTTTCATTCAGTGCTTCTGCTTGTTCGTACCCCTTCTACACCCACTCCCCCCTTTTTTATCCTCACTATACTATCCCTGCATTTCCTTTTCTCCCTTACATATCTAAAAAAGTAATTTTCCCCTCCTTTTATTCCCTGCGTGAACCTGAGTTCCCTTGTGGCTTTTGCTGCCCTCACCCTCTTGGTCAGTTCCCTAGACCATCTTGCATATTCATCTCAGTCCTCCTCCTTCCCTGTCCTTCTAAACGTCAGGTATGCCACTCTTGTTGGAAGTATAGTAATTTGGCATAAACTTTAGGCTGCCTGTAAATTAATTAATTAATTTTTATTATGCAGATTATAAAATACCCAGACTTGTATATCCAAGCATCTGATGTAGTATAATTGAATAGATCACATACAAGCTTTCAGATAGGAAGTGGAGCACTTTTGGGGCAACAATGTACAATGCCACTTTGCACAACTACTTTGAGAAGATATTCTCAAACCCGTAGTTTGAATTATCTACCATGTTATAAATAACCCCAGAGACATCTCTTCAAGATGCACAAGAGTTATACACCACCAACAGTTTGCCTATGCACACCAAGCTTGCCAAAATGAGTGGTGGCACAACCGTAAAATTAAGTTACTCAGTACAACTGGTCTAAGTCTCCCCAGCTTTCATTTTAAGTCTGTACCTGATTTAGATCAAGCTTTTTTGAGAGTTTTTTATTCACCAGGGTTTGTTTTCACTGTAATTATTGAACACCTGTTTTTGTATTCTACCTGAATGATGACATTGTTCACTATATACATTCTTACTATTCCGAGCATGGTATGCCATGAAGAAGGCATAATTACATCTGCTGAAACATTAGCAGACAAAAATGCATGAGCCACATGTGGGAGAGAACCCAGACATGGAAGCAACCTGCATTTAATCCTTCAGAATTGTTTACATTTTTCTACTAAAAGAATTATTGTTACTCTAAACAAGCATTTGTCAATGCCGAATGTTGTCTCGCTGGCATTGGCATTGGTAGTGCAGGAGTTAGAGATGCATAATAGGAATGGCAGTAAAGTACTGAACTGATGACAACCTCACCCCCACCCTGAAGAGACACATTTTCAGCATAGGCATTTTGGGACCTTCCCTCATGAACAGTGGCACTGTGATTTTGTTAATCTGTCCCAAAAGTTGATTTCCCACAGCGACCACACCATTCTGTGCCACAGGTGCAAAAACATATTTTGGGCAGGATGTGAAAAATGACAGCTATACTGTTCATAAGAAGGTGTAAAAAATTCCAGTGTTGCGAAGTTACAAGGGTGCGTGGAAACTGTGCGATGCACGCATGTAACACAGTCATTTTATGGACTTTCATTACCAGATTTTCAACATATGCATTTTAGGACCTCTGCTCATGAACAGTGTCACTGTCATTTTCTCAAACTGTCCTGAAAACTGATTTTGCACAGCGACTGCGCAATTCTGCGCTGGAAGTGCGAAAACACATTTCAGCCAGGATATGTAAAATGACAGCTGTAGTGTTCATAAGAAAGTGTGGAAAATGCTAATGTTGAAAATCTGGAGTGAAAATATTACAAATTCACGAAGTTACCAGCATGCGTGGAAACTGTGCCATGCACGCTCGTAAAACAGTCATTTGTTTGGATTTTTTTCACTAAATTTGCAACATAGGCTTTTTGAGAGCCCACCTCATGAACAGTGACACTGTCATTTTGTTAATCAGTCCCAAAAGGAGAATCCGTGCAGTGACCACAAAATCACATTTCGGGACTGAATAACACGAGGACAGTGACTGAATTCATGAGGAGGGGACCCAATAACCCCATGTAGAACATGTGGTGTAAAAATTCAAAAAAATGCCCGAGGTATGCACCAAAGCTGAAAATAAAACATATTTATGCCATTATACAGCTTATCAGCATTTCTTCAGTTCACAGTCGACTTTGAAGAGTGCAGACCTATTCCTGGTCCACCGAAGATTGTCATGACAGACTCCGGAGGTAAGTATGGGGTGTGGGGAGGCAGGGTGCGCAGAGGGTGGGCGTGGGTTGGGGGAAGGAGCAGGACAGACCGGGGGGACCATTTTCTTCTTTTACAGGTTAAAAAAAAAAAAACACTGCGGGACTTTTTTTTTTTTACAGGGGCATTTGACACACTGGGGTGGGCTCCCAGCATGTCACCTGAGTGTTTTGGGAGGCTATCCAATGGGGGATTGGGCACCCCTGTTGGCACCTACAGAAGGGGGGCTAGAGACAAGGGGGACTGGGCACCCCCCTGGCACACAACAAAGGGGGGGAGCATTATGCCGATGGGGTGTGTGCTCCCCCATCAGTACATGAACTGGGTCAGGGCATGCCGACAGGGGTATTGGGCACCCCCGAAGTCAGCATTGTGGCAGGCAGTGGCGGCAGTCACTGCCGCCATGTTTACTACAATTTTTCACCATGAAAGGCACGTCAGGAGGTGCCGCTGCATGACGAGCTTGGCTCTCATTGCAGTGGACCTTTCCTTAGATGTGCTTTCCACATTACGTGTTGCTGGTGTGGCGCCTGCACGCTGCCTTATTGGGGAATGAGGGACGCATCTACTGATGCGTGCTCTGCATTCGTCCACAGTGACCGCACCTCCAAATCTGCTACTAATACAATATGTTGGCTGGCGAGCTAGCGCAAGCCAACATGAAAAGGACTGCCAAGCATAAAAAATGTTTATTGTGTTTGCTGCTGAGTGGTGCATACTGAACAAAAGTATCTCAACCATACACAAGCATTAAAATTCACCTTTGGTCCTAACCAGTATCCCTGAGAGTTTATTGTTAAATTGGTGTGGAGCCAAGTACAACATAACTTATCTGATCTGGTAAGGCCACATTGACTTTTGTTATTACAACAAAAACATTAAGACAAGTTGGGACATATGCAGGCTTGATGATTCTCAGTCATATGTTGTAACACATCCAGGAGTGTCATTCACTCAAGAGGTTTTTACATCCCAACTATTTACAGAAGTTTTATCATAGTCTGTCAAGAGATCCTGCCCCTTCTTTCAGTACTGATGCTTACATCAGTGCCACCTGCAGTGGTGGCATGATTGATGTGGACACTAAAGGTTTCCTGGTAATCCCCCATCCCATGAGAGCAACAATCTAAATACTCCCCAAGATGCATAAATCCCTAATGGCACCACCAGGAAGGTGACCCGTCATCTCGGTGATCAATGCACTTATTGGGCCTTTGTTCCAGTACATGAATAGTGTCATCAAGCCCTTAGTAACAAATCTTAGATCATATATCAGGACCTCATAGAGATATTGGTCTTATTACAGGATAGCCAAATTGAGGAGTCACACATCTTGGTGACCATCGATGTGGAATCCTTGTATAGTAACATCCCACATCAGATGGTTTGCTGCCCTCAAGTATTTCCTGGATTCTAGGGGGAGGGGGTTAAGCCACCTATAGAATTTATTGTGGGACTAGTGAAGTATATGTTGAAATGTAATGCCTTAATGTTATAGGGGAGTATTTTTTACAAGTGAGCACCGCTGCTATGGAGCAATATTTACCCCCAACTTTTCCAATTTTTACACAGAATTGTGGAAAGAAGATATCATCTATTCCAAGTTCACCAATCCTTTTCATTCTAAAACTAAACCTTGAAGGCAGTATGTAGATGACATCCTGATGGTGTGGTGGCAAACAGTAGAGGAGCTGAATCAGCTTGTGGCTTTTCTTGAATGAAGCAATAAGAATTTTAGGTTTACAATGAATCATAGTACCACAAACTCTCTCTTTTGGATGTTGGTATTGGAAAAATAGTGAGCAAGGGGTAGCTACAGATCTTTTCCGTTTTTTACAGCTAACACAATAACATATACCGAAAGAGCCATGTATATATTTTGTGACCACATATTGGGCTTGATTCTCAAATTGGGCTTGGATCGGCGCAAGCTGCGGCAAACAGCATCTTGCACTGAAGGCTGGTGCACCAGGGACCCTGTGCCTGATTCTGTAATGGGCAGTGTCCTGTGCCAAAGTCAGTGGCTTACAGCAACCATGGCTGAGCACCAAATAGATGATACACTGGGAGTGATTACCAAAAGCCACAGGGCTGCCCTTCACTGCTCTAGACCTTGGTGGACTAGCGGCCCCCTCCCCAAACCCCAATGTTGCACACATGCATAATAGAAAACATTATCCATGCCTTCTTCCTGAACCCCACTCGTGCTGGTTTTTTAAATATTCAATATTCCCCATGCCTCCCTTCCTGAACTGCAATGGTGCCGGTTCTTGAAATATTTAATATTCCCCATGCCTCCCTCCCCGGACCCCACTGGTGCCAGTACTACTATTGAATAATAGTGCCCCTGCCCTGGTGGTATAGTGGCCCCCACCCCCATCTCAGCAGGTAGGTGCCCACCACCATGCTCTCCCCCCATCCCAAAGCAGAGCCAGCTACCAGCACAGTCCACCTCACACCTCTGTGGCTGGCCGCCGACTGAACTGTCAATGAATGTACTGTACAGTGTATTTGCTCATTGATCAATGAGTGCATACACTGTACAGTACACTCACTGACAGTTCAATTGGCAGCCAGCCGCTGAGGTATGAGGTGGACTGCGTTAGTCGCCAGCTCTGCTTCAGGATGGTGGAGGAGCGAGGTGGTTGGCACTACCTGCTGAGGTGGGGGGCCAGTATGCCACCAGGGCAGGGGTGCTATTATTCAATAGTAATACTGGCACCAACAGGGTCCAGGGAGGGGGGCATGGGGAATATTAAATATTGCAAAAACCAGCACCAGCGGGATTTGAGGAGGGGGCATGTGGATTATTAAATACTTCAAGAACCGGCACCAGTGGGGTTCGGGGAGAGGGGCATGGGGAATATTAACTATTTCAAGAACTGATACCAGTGGGGTTCGGGGGGGGGCGTGTAGAATATTAACTATTTCAAGAATTGGCACCAGCAGGGTTCGGGAAGGGGGATGTGGAATGTTTTATATTATGCATGTGTGCAACATTGGGGATCGGGGAGGGGGGCTGCTAGTCCACCATAGATAGCTTTTATTTTTACATATTACCAGCATGGGCAGATTGGGATGCCACACTGTGCCATGCACCCCCAGAGAGGATATTTCTAGGCACCCTTGGCCCAGCCTGGCTGGTCTAGAGGTATAGAAAGATACTCCTTCTGGGAGTGTTTTGTGACTCCCACTTTCAGGAATATGGCAGCCCCTGTCTGCTGCAAGCCCCTCTAGTGCCATGTCGCAGCTCATTTTGGGGTGCAGGGGTGGTGTAAGCCCTGTTTGGGACAGGCAGCCTGCGATTGACACAGGCTGCCTTTGTGAATAGCGCAGGAGGCAGTGTGTGACGCAAGGTGCCACTTGCACCATTTATGTTTGGCGCAGGCACCTTGTGTCAAACCTAGGACTTTGAGAATTGAGCCCATAGTGTGCAAGCTACTGCTGTAGAAGCTATTCTGAGGAAAAAACAGGGGCATTTTACTAACAGAGCCAAAGCTAAAACCATACGTTCCACAACCACCTCATATTGGTGTTTATGAAGGCAAGAAATTTTGGTGACCAGGTTACCCATAGTATGCACCCCTACCAGAAACTGCAAACATGGCTACCTCCACTGCCTAATGGTTGCTTTTGCTGTGGGTGGTGTAAAGATTTTGAGGGTGTTGAGGTAGGCAGCTCTTTTGTGAACCCCAGTAACTACCATCCAACACAAATAACATGCTTTAAGAATTGTGGCACAATGCATATTATATATAAAGCAGCTTGAGACTGAAATTTATGGGAATTGAAAAGGTGGTAGTTGGTCCAATGGGGGCTGGGACGTTGACATTCATTGTCTCCTTTCCAGAAGAGAGAGGCATTTTGGATTTTCTAGACCACAGCAACACCTCCCCCACCAAGGTTTAGCTGACAGGTTTGAGTTGACTGCATTTATGTAATTGTATGACATACATTATATTGTTTAAATGATTAATGACAAGCAGTGTGATTAAACAGCTACCAATGCCTCAAAGAAAACTTAAAAAAAAACCATAATAATTAGGTACAAATCTGCCTGCATTGCATTTCTATTTTTATATTTCTCTTCCCCATAATTTATTACTAAGGAAATGTGTATGAATATATGATCTTTATCGCTTAGAGTTAATTTTGGCTTCACCTGCCTCTGTAGCTTACTCCCTATTTCAAGTCATAATCCTGTGTTGTGACATCACAATCTGTTGCTATGGGAGTAACTGTGAGGTCACAAGCAGTGCTCTATGACCTCAGGTAAGAAGAAAGCAGCAGGTTGGGGGTGGGGGGAAGGGGAGGAGACACATGCTACATCCCAGTAATAATTGAATCTATTCTATGTAACATGTGATGTGTTGTCTGTTGTATGTTGAAAACTTCAATAAACTTTGAATGGAAAAAAAAAGAAGAAAGCAACGGGAATAGATGAACTCTTCAGGACCAGAGATCTTGTTTTCATGCGAATAACCTTAGTAATTAATAATGGGGGAGGAGGAATATGGAACTAATGGGAAATACAAGCTGGACTGTGCTTAAAGATTTGTTTTGTTAATGTTCTCCTGCTCGTGCCACCAGCTCTTTAAGCATTAATCCTATCTTTGTTACCTTTTACAGAATACACAGAATAAATATCCATCCTGTAAACAGGGATATTTTTTCCTAATGACGTTACCTGTATAAAAATAAAGATTTTATCTATCTATCTGCCTGTCTGTCTATCTATCTAGAATAAGCATCTAGCAGACTGAGTATCTGAATACAGTCTGTGATATAGAAATTCCACTTTGACAATGTTTTTAAGTATGTGCTGCGTCCTTTTTATATCACTGGTGATTGTGGAACGCATGCTGCTCCTGCCCCTACCGTATAGATATGACTTATATAAGGATAAACAGTGATTATGGAATTCACTCTTTTTTTTTAATTCATGTTTATTGAAACATTCAGGTACAGTACAAGCAGTAAAATAAAATCTATATTTTATGCACATTTCATTCAGCTAGTAATATTGACATCTCATAGTTTCTATTACATTTCATACATGTATGCATGAACTAGACATCTTCATGTTGTAAATAAACACTCTTTCTTTATGAGTTTTCCCTGTTAACTTTCCTTACATCCCCCCTCACTCCCCCACAGGTAGTCTCTTATTGCCCTGCTTCATGTATTCTTAGATGGGTTTACTCCCTCAGAGTGTGGATCAGGGTTGGTCTTTTGAAATAGCATCCATCTTGTCCATCTACGAGTGTATACCTGTAACCTGAAGTTAACTTTGTATGTCAATTCCTCCATGTCCTGCAGTTCTTGGACTATGGACAACCACTGTTGGTGGGTCGGTGGATCCTTGATTAGCCATTTACAAATTATTGCTTTATGGGCCGCAGCCAGTAAAATGTTCCATGGGTATATACTGTCTGATCCCATGGCCTCTGAGGGAAGGAGGCCCAACAGCAAATTTGACAGGGTTAAGTGTGTAGTGCAGGTAAACAGGCCAGTCAGTGTCTGAGTCACCTGTTGCCAATACAGTCTCAACACTGAGCAGAGCCAGAACACATGGGAATAGGGAGCTTGTGGTTCCCCACACTGCCTTCAGCAGGTCTGGGAGGCTCCTTTTACCCATCTATACTGTATAGCCGGTGTGTAGAAGTACCTTGTTTTAATTTTCCATTCAAACTCCTGCCATGAGGAAGAGTGTGTGGTTCCACTTGCCAGGTTAAAGACCCTGTCCTATTCTTCTTCAGTAAGCTGTATGCCTGCTTCCCCCTTCCATTTCCATTTTAACTTTTGGGTGCAATCATCATACAGACATCAGAGGGCTTTGTACAGAGCTGATACATGTCCCTTCTCAAGCTGTCGGTGTGTGATTGCTTGAATTGTTTCAAATAAATACTTGGCCTGTGGGGGCATCCTGGTGCCTCTCTTGAGGTTGTTTATATATGTTCTGAGCTGTAAATATCGATAATGGTCAGTATTTTTTAAGTGGTATGCATCCCTAATGATACAAAACTCCTGCACCACTTACCCATCCAATAGCTAACCCAATCGGCAAAGACCAAGCTTTGCCCATTGTCTAAATGCATGCTCCATACGGGCAGGGAAAAAGGCTTGACTCCATGCAGACCACTGTAAGGGCCACATGGCATTCTTCAGTTTGTATTTGACCCATATCCTACGTACCACCGCTAAGGTGTTGTGAATATTAAGGAGTGTCAGCCCTCTGCTGTTTTGTTGGAGAGAGGGATCTGCAATTCTAGCTCCCAGGGCTGCGCCCTCTGTGGAAATTATTTCCATGGTTTTCCAGTGTGCTTCATAGCCCACTGTATTCCAAAGAAGGGCAAAGTGCATCTGTGCAGCGAGACAATAATCCTCAAGTTTAAGGAGTGCTCTCCCTCCCTTAAGCCTGTCCAACTGCATGATTAGGAACTTAAGTCTAGGTCTTCCCGGGGCCCACAGGTATTGGCTTATAATTTTCTGCCTATTTTGAAATTGTTTCTTTGGTATTTTTAGAGATATACACTGGAACAAATATAGGTATCTAGGGAGTATGCTCATAGTGACAGATTGTATTTTGGAGTATAATGGCAAATTTAGTAAGGACCATCTGTCCATATCCTGCCAAACCTGGGTGTGAGGGATCGAAATTAGTGGAAAAGAGCTTCCCCAAATTCTTGGGAATCTGTATTCCCAAATATTTAATCCTGGATCTGTTCCAATTAAGGTGTAAAAGTTCTTGGATTTCTGGAGCGGGGTTGTAATGAATTTCTTGGACCTCTGTTTTAGTTTTATTCAGTGTATCCAGAATGTAGTCCAAATTTTTCTAGCAGAGACCAAACATGGGGTATCGATGTATCAGGATTAGTGAGATATAATAAGACGTTGTTTGCGTAAAGCGAGATCTTGTGTTTGGTGTCTCCCACCCACACCACCTTGATGTTCAGATGTTCTTTAACAGCCCTGGCTAGAGGTTCAATATACAGGGCAAATAATAGTGACAAGGGACAGCCCTGCCAGGTGCCCCTGCCTAGAGAAAATCTATCAGATATCCCTCCATTCTCCCTAACATAGGCCTGGGGGCCGCATATAGGGACTTGAGGTCCTCTATGAATGTTCAAGGGAAGCCGAATTGTTCAAGCACTAGGAACAGGAATGGCCAGGACACTTTATCAAATGCTTTTTCTGCATCGAGGCTCATCACACAGGTAGGGGTGCATTTCTGAGTAACTTTATCAATAATGTTGATGGTACATCTGACATTATCTGGTACCTGTAGGCCTACCATGAACCCTGTTTGGTCTAATGGGATAAGCTGCATAATCAGCTTATTTGAGCATGCTGCTATAATGGAGGCATATATTTAATAATCCATATTTAACAGGGAGATGGGGCAATAAGATCCACAGTCAGAGGGGTCCTTGCCCATCTTGTGAATGACTGTTATGGTCGCACAATTCAATGATGGGGGTACCTGTTCTCCTCTTGTCCAGATCTTATTATAAATACTAATAAACAGTGGAGAAATTTCCTTAGAAAGGGCTTTATAAAACTCTCCCTCAAACTGATTGGGTCCTGGGCATTTCCCTGTCTTTCTCCACTGTACGGCTGTGATTAGTTCTATCTGTGTGAGAGGTAGTGTCAGATCTTGTCCTTGGTGTTGTGTTAGTAAAGAAAGGTTTAGTTCTTGCAAGAACCATTGTTTTTCTAGGGGTGGGGTTTCCGTGTGTGGTTGATAAAGGGTTCTATAGTAGGTGACGAATGCATTCGCTATTTGGTCTCCTTTGTAAATTATGTATCCCGTTTTAGGGTGCTTAATTCTAGTTATAATGGCTTTGGCTGCTCTTTGCTGCATTCAGTATGCCAGAAATTTCATATCCCTAGGCTTCCCCTGCAAAATATGATTGCTTCAGGTAACATAGGGCTCTCTCTGTCTCATTTTTCCGTATACTGTATTTTGTATTTGAGCCTTCACCTCCCTGATATCGGCTTCAAGCTGTGTAGTCCATTTGCCTTTTTGTTTTGCCTCTAAGTCACTTAGCTGTTTGGTTAACAGCTCTGTTTCTTTCACTCTTTTTGTTTGTACAATGCTACTGAAATTAATTACCCCGGAGCATTGTCTTCACCATGTCCCAGAGTATTTGTGAAGAAATGCTGGGGTAAGAATTTAATTCCACTGTTTGCTTGACCACATCTTTAAGTGCTGTAAGTACTTCCTTATCCTGCAACAAGGAGACATTAAGTCTCCAATGTGTTCTTTTTTTGGTAGCATGAGGTCTACCTCCCAAAAAATTGGTTGGTGGTCTGAGTGAGTTGCCGTTCCAACCCACATGTGGCCAAAGGAGGTTAAGTCTTTGGCATAAATTAAAAACATGTCGAATCTTGAGTAGGTCTAAAATCTAGGGAAGTAACATAATGCCGGCCCTTGCTGAACTGCCTACCAGCTGAGGTCTAGCCACTCTCAGGCTCTCAAGGTCCCCAAAACTCTTTAACGTACAGGGGCTCGTGCCTTTGCTGCCCTCACTCCCAGAACATGGAACCCTCTCCTTGTCCATGTGAGGTCTACCCCCACTCACTCCAGTTTCAGGTCCTTCCTCTGGACTTGCTTGAAGCAAGTATCCTCCTGCTCCTGTACCTAGTGCCTCACAATGTTGGGGTTGGGCCCAGTGTCACTTGGCAAATGCACGGTTCGCAAGGAGTACCTGGGGATAACCACTCCATGAATCCCCTGACCCCTTGCCTCATCCCGCATGTCGCATAAAAGAACCCTATCCACAGATTAAGCGTTTGTTATACTTTTTACTAGCTCTTATCTGTATGCTTTGACTGTTCCTCGCTGAGTGTCATACTTTGACTCTGTACTGTTATCAAGTGTTCCTGCTTGCCTGCTCTTACACCGTACTGTTACCATGTTTTGCTACCTTTATCTGACTGTTTTTATGTTGATTGCTGTGCCTTGACTCAGTATTGTATTACCTTACCTTGTATCTCTCCAGGGTTGTACCTGAAAATAGGCGCTTGACTGTCTAGTGTGCTTACCTGGTTAACAACAGCTAAATAAATAGATAAATAATCCCTGGCTCATGGGTATTTCTCACTCTATGTATCTATTAAACCCATATCTGTTAGCATTTTGCTGAAGAGTCTGGCCATTCGGTTTCTGTGTGTGGGGATCTAGGAGGTGGTGTTCAGCTTTCTATTCGGTATGAGGTTCCAGACCCCCCCCCCCCCATTATCAGAGTCCCTTTTGCTTTTCCCACAACTAGCTTAATCAGCTCTGAATACAAATTAATGGGTGAATCAGGTGGGGCATAAACATTGACTGGTGTTATCAATTTATCTTGGATTTTCCCTGACACCATTATAAATCTGGCACCTGGGTAAGTCACTGTCTCCTCTTCTTCAAAGGGAAATGTGGAAGAAAGAAGGGTCGCAACCCTTCTTTTTTTCTCTTTCTCCAGAGAGGCGTGATACAGCTGTGGATAGGCTGTGGATTTAAGTTTCTCCAGCTCTCTAGGCGAGAGGTGTGTTTCTTGTAAAAAATTAATGTTTTTTAACAAACTTTAGTATCTTCTTCCATTTAATCAGACTGCTAATTCCATTAATATTTTAAGATAGAATTGTAGAATTGATACTAGCCATTTTTATATAACAGGGGAGAAAAACATTGTTCTAGTCTCATGCTGTCTTCAAAGCTTTGTATGTGCATACATGTACATAAACAAATAGAGATAGTACCTGTACCCTTTCGTGGTTTCAAACTATCCAATACAAACATTAGGTATGACAGAAATAAATGTAAATACATCAGAGCTCCTCAAGGAAAACAAGGCACCCCAGAGGAGCTCCTACACAGCGCTGCAACTTTGCCAAATGTGGCCAATAAAACTGTTAAACTTTGAGATTTGCCGGGCAGGGTCATCATCAGTTGGCTCAGTCTGACGCTTTCAAGGTCAGACAGGAGATGACAACTGTCTGGGTTGTGCCACTACCATGACACAGATTCCCCTACTCAGAAGGGGGATTGATTGACATGTGGGGTGGGGTGAAGTTGAGCTTCCGCCCCTGCAGTCTGTTCAACATCAGTGTAAGGGGCATAGTGTGTATAGGTGCCCTATTCTCTAGGGCTGGTTCTCCACTGCTCACCTGATCTATCTAAAAGTCGGATTTTCTGCTGCCTACTATGGGAGTCAATCCGCGACCCAGCTGTTGTGATTTAGGGTTAATGGTCCTGAGCTTATTGGCCAGATTTAAGGTGGATGAGGAAACTGGGATATTAGGGACAGGGGCAGCCAAGGGGGGCACTATGTATCTCAGTCTAGTGAAGTCATGATTACCTCATGTCATATTATCCCCTCTGATGTTTCAGCTGTTCTCCCCTCCCCTTCCCGCTCCCTATCAAAATGATGAGACAATATGAACCAGCTTAAATGCCAACATAAAAGATGCCATGGGCAAAGAACAGACGGTCTCTCCAACTGCATTAAATCTTGAAGGCAGTCCCATTACCGACCCTCTCTCAATTGCAAATACTTTTAATACTGCCTTCACTAATCTGTCAGCGGTCCTTCAAAAAAACTTCTTTGAAGATGCTCCCCCTTCAACTGCCTCATGTTTGGATGCAGAGAAGCCTGACCACCCACCATTCTACTTCAAACAGGTCTCCACCGCCCAGGTCAGGAAACTGCTATCTAAAGTACTGGGGAAAACCAGACATAGTGGGAACTTGCTTGACCTCAAACTTATCGCACTTACCTTAGAAGAAGTTATCTTGCCTATGACCAAAATACTCAACCTATCCTTCTCTCTGTTCCAGTTCCCCAAATTCTGGAAATCTGCACTGATCATGCCAGTCCACAAATCAGGGGATCGTACAGAACCCAGCAGCTACAGACCAATATCCATCCTCCCTCCACTGTCAAAGGTTCTGGAACACATAGTAACTGACCAGCTTGTGGGCTATCTTGATAAGTACTCTCTGCAACGTACACAGCAGCACAGCTTTAGGGAAAAGAATAGCATGACTACAGCTTTGCTAGAATTCACTTGCTTCATCCAACAGTCCATCAACAATAGCAGCCTGGTAGGAGCGGTGTTCGTAGACCTTACAAAGGCCTTTGACACCGTGAATCACAAACTCCTCCTTGACCAGCTCACAAAGACTGGTCTCTCAGCTTGCGCACTAAAATGGTTTGACAGATATCTTGCCAACTGGTCACAGAGGGTGAAGATTTCAAGTACCATCTCGGAACTGCGCTCTGTCAGATTAGGCGTACCTCAAGGGTCCGTGCTGGGACCCCTTATGTTTAGTATTTTCCTAAACAACCTATCAAGTGCCTGTCAGTTAAGGGCACTCCTATACGCTGATGACACCATCATCTTTGCAAGTTACCCAGATCCCACAGTGCTTGAAGACAACCTACAGCATGGATTCTTTGAAGTTGAAAAATGGCTCCAATCCCACAAGCTAGTTCTAAGCTACCAAAAAACAAAACTTATGCTGTTCTCATCCTCCAGCCATAAACACAGGTCGCACACCCTGACAGTAAAAAAATAACCAAGGAGCCCCCCTTGAACAAATCCAGCATTTGAAATACCTTGGAGTAACCCTGGACTGCCACCTTTCCTACAAGCCACACATTGATATTGTTGCTAAGAAAGTAAATGCTAAACTAGGACTGCTCTACAGACACAGAAGAAGTCTGACCCCAGAAGCACTTAAACTTGCAATCCACAGCTCGTTACTATCCATTATTGACTACGGCTTGGTTATATATGGAGCTGCCCCAGCCACTTCCCTCAAAAGACTAAATACTGCCCTAAACAAAGCCGGTAGACTAATCATTGGTGCTGGCCACCTCATCCACACTTGTGATCTAGTCGCCCTAAACGGCTGGCTCAAACTACAAGACCGCATCAAGTACCACACCTGTATACTTGCCAAGCAAGTGTTGCTTGGATCCCTGCCAATGGACATCGCTAGTCTTCTATCAAAATCTCAAAAGTCAGGCCACACCCAGTCCTCTACCTCTGAACTCTTTCATGTTCCTAGGGTTCGGACCACCCAATGCCAGCGATCCTTCCTCTACAGAACTCCTAACTGGATGAATTGCCTGAGCTGTGAACTGACTAGCATACCTCAACTTACCCAGTTCAATTGTCTCCTACATCAGCACATCTCAAAGGAAAGTGAGTGTACCTGCTTTAATTAATCACGTGACCTACACCTCATCTGGCACCCTGCATTCTCCAACCTCCTTGACAAGGCCCCTGGCTGCATCCTTCCTCCCCTGCCCAATCACCTCTCCCACCCTCTCCCCCTTCCTTTCATGTCTTGACCCCCCACTCTGTCCTACTAATCCGCCCACTCATGCCCCTGACTAACTCTTTTCCACACCTTCTTCCCTCCACCCTTCTTACCTCCCTTCCCCACACCTCACAATCCCCTCCTGTTTCACTCTCTCCTCTTGTGTCTGCCCGCCCACCCTCTATCCCTTCCTGCCTCACTCAATATGCTTGACAATTGCTGCCCGGCTGCATCTTCCTCCCCCCTTGTTCTCTGTCCTGCTGCTACTCTTCATCTCCTCGCTCCTCCCTCCCTTACTATTTCCAATTGGGATTAACCTCCCATGTTTTCGCCTATAGTGTCCTCACAGTGCTGGCTATATATCTAATTGCAATCATCTATTTTTCTTTTATTATGTATTGTGCTGTTACTGCTGTTCTCTGTATTTGATATTATCTGTCCACGATATTGTGCTTTATCCTTTGTCTGTCTTGTAACCCCTTCCCAATATTGACGTGGAACCTTTGTAAATGAACTGCACTGTGCTGAAAGGTATTCTCTAATCCTAGATTGAAATAAAAATAAACAAATTATATCTACTTACATCTCTGATTCTTCTGTCTGTACTTATATTTTGTATGTAGCAGTCATTAAAGAAGATCTCATCATACTGACTTGTAAATTCACTGCTGACTAAACGCTAACTGTTTGACTATAGCTAAAGAGCAGACAATCTCTCAACCTCTGTTAAGTGATTAAATTAGATTATTTGAGTTGTCTGTTAGAACACTTTTCAGGATATACTATGAACACAAACTTTAACAACAAACACATTGGTGTTTAGAGCAAGAAGTCCCGGACTGGTAGCCCTGTTTGGAGACCCTCACTTTGTGTATCTCTCAGTGCTATGGCGAGGAAACTTACTCCCCCTCCAAACCCGCCAAGATCCCTCACAGTTTCTGTTCCCCTCAGCATGAACAATAACTTTGCCAAAGAGTTACCTTACTGTGAGGAGATAGTCTAGCAGCTCGAGGTGGGGGGCCTCATGCTTCAATGTGTGAGGTCTGCACCACTTCATGTCAGCTCACCTTAGAAAGGCCGGGATACAGCAACAAAAGTGGAGACACAAGAAAATATCTGGTAAGCCCTTCTCTTGTCCTTTCAAGTGTTCATACTCTCTGGTGTCTGCCCTGGGGTTTCTGGACCTGTGTTGGCTCTATCCTGAGTATCTTGTGCCAGTCCCTCAATAAGGACCAACTAGCAGTAGGGCTTCAGCATCACCGTCACATCCGATCGTAGATTCATTTTCTGAATCCATTGCATTAAGCCTGTGCATGTATGCCCTTTTTGAGTCACTGACCAAGCTGATCTTAAAAGCTCTCTCTCTAGACGTTCTTTTGGCATCAGAGGGACCGCAATCCCCAGACCCTCTAGGTAAGTAGTTGCTGCCAACAGGTCCTGGAAAGTGCAAGGCCCATTTTCTGTCTCCACCCGGATACGAGCTGGATACAGGATTTGTGCTTTAAGATTCTTTGCCCGCAGTTGTTTTAGTATGGGGCAAAGCACTCTGTGACTGTCTTGAAGTGTGGTTGTATAGTCGTTGTCTAGGGAGATCTGTTTGTACTGTATGACCTTTTGTCTCCATGCTCAAGTTAGGAGCTCCTCCTTAGCTGCGTAAGTGGTTAGTTTAAGGAAAAATTATCTGGGTCTGGGACCCGTGTTGATGGGCCTTGGGGCTAGGGATCTGTGTGCTCGGTCCATGTGGAGATAGAAATGATCTGACAGTCACAGGGCCTCCTTTAAGACTTCTTATAAGAAGGAAATCACACTTGTTGCCTTTGTCGCTGCTCCATTAGGAATTCCATATATCCGAGGTTTTGTCTTCTGCTGCAACCCTTCAGATAGCCAAGTCTGTAGATTAACTCTCTTTCCCAGGCCATCAGATAGAAGAGAAGGTGATCATGGTGGTCTGTTTGCTTTAATACCACCGGGAAGCCCAATTTCAGTTGATTTGCTCGGTGTCCTATTTTATTGATGTTGGAGCGCAAATCGGAAAAGGGATTTATCAATTTTGTTTACTGTTTTAGCAGTTTGAATAATAGTGGCAATTAAATCTGCTTCTTCAATTTCTGAATTCTGTTCAGCCGCTATACTGTCTGGGGTTTCGGCCGTGGGTGATTTTAATTTCAACTTTTCTTGATGTAGCAGTTCTCTAAGTTTGAATGTCGGCGTCTCTGGATTCTTTGTAAAGTTAGCTTTAGATCAAGTACTTTTTGCCTGCGAGGTCATCGTCTAGCAGAGCAGATGTTCTTTGATGTAATCTGGTGAGCCTGAGGAGGTAGAAGATTAGGCTGCCATTAGTTCCCCGACATCACTGGAAGTCATGGAATTCATTCTTGATAAACCTCTGAGTAAGAACTGAAACCCTGTTACCAGGTTGAAATAAATGGCACTTGTCTCCTAATGCACTTCTTATTTTTCCCCACATACTGTAGCTTTTTGCTACACTGTTGCCTCCTACGCCTACTTGGCAATGGGGGAGACATGGTATTTTTCAGGATTTTTCTCCCCGTTACCCTGGAACACTGGAATGTAGTCGCACATGAGCGTGGAGGTGCACATGCACTCTGCGGCTCCAGTGACGGCCCCTTCCAACCACCTGGCCTAGTGCCAGGGTTCCCTGTGGCCTGGTGCTACCTCCTAGCCTCCACTGGGTAGTAGCCAAGAGCCGGGAAACCCTAATTTCCCTCCCCAGAGAGGAGAGCTGCCTTGCAGCAGCTCGACCCAGCTCTGCACCCTTCCCTAAGTCTGACCCCTGGTGGCCTGAGCTCACTCCCAAACCCAGGTCGCCAGTGTGGTGCAAGGCATCCAGCACCTCAAGTCTCAGTGCCACCAGGCTGGACATCCTAATACACTTCCAAGAGTGTTTCTTCAATACTGCCTGTCCTGCAAGTGCTTGGTTTTCTATTTCATCTTCCAAATTCCACCCCACTCTCTGTGAGAAACAGTATTTCCTTCTGTCTCCCCTAAATATTTCCTCTTGTAACAGATTGTTTTGACCTCTAGTTGAGGTTCTGTTTTATTTTTCTTAAATAGCCCCTGGTCTTGGCACAATTCTGGGTCTTTTAGGATGGAACAATTAGATCTCATCTGATTCTCTTGATTTTCACACTGATCATGTTCAATGTACGTAGAATCTGCCTATATCCCATGCCATTTTCTCCCATCATCATTCTTGTTGCTCTTCTTTGAACTCATTCTAATCTGTCTACATTTTTTCTGCAATATGGATTCCAGAACTGACATCAGTATTCCAATTAAGGCCTCAAATATACCTTACATAGGAGTATTACTTTCCCAGTCTGCTTACAGTTTCACCTTATACACCTCAACATCTGAGCAATTTTTCTTCAATGTTGATTCACACTGCCATCCCTGTTTTAAGTCTGATGTCACTATAATCCTTAGATGTTGTTCTTCCCGCACCTTCCTTATTTTGGTCTCATTTAAGTAAAAATTTGACCTGTAATTTATTTTTCTTAAATTCTTAAATGTGACACTGTGCATTTATTTTAGTTAAACTTCATGCTCCACCTGTTTGTCCACTTGTTTATCCATTGTAAGGCCCTTTTGTGTACTATTTTTGTCTTCTTCTGTTCCCACTACCATTCCAAATGTTGTGTCATCTACAAATTTCATTACCCAGTTTTCTGTACCTTAATTAAGTTCTTTTATATACAGTGGCAATGCAAAATGCTGCAGTATACTGCAGGGGACAGTGTAATTCAATGGCAAGTCCTTTTGTCATGCACTATTTTGTGACATGTCAGGTACTGCAAGATATTGCAGTGCATTGGGGCTGGCTCTGCTGTATATGTTAAACAATATTGGACCTAGAACTGACCAAAGTGGTATTCCACTGCTCACATCCCCTTCCCTGGATACAAAACCATTCATTCTCACCCTTGGGTTTTCTTTTGTTAAGCCAGTCACTTATTCAATTAATTATTTGACAATTGATCCCGATTGTTTTAATGGCTGGTTCATAAAAGGCCAACAGATTGATCAGGCACGGTTTCCCTTTTGTGAAATCATGCTGTATTTTGCCCATAAGCCCCTCAGCCGTCCTCAGTTTCCTCCTTTAAAAGGGATTCCGTTATTTTACATATGACTACTGTTTGGCTGATCAATCTATAATTTGATAGATTACCTCTATCTTCCTTTTTGAAAAATAGTATCACTGTGGCCTCCTTCAAATCTCCCAGTACTCTCCCTGCCTCAAGAAATACATTACATAAG
Organism: Neoceratodus forsteri; assembly: GCA_016271365.2. NCBI lineage: Eukaryota > Metazoa > Chordata > Ceratodontiformes > Ceratodontidae > Neoceratodus > Neoceratodus forsteri. The sequence continues at coordinate 498,832,542 of JADMNL010000022.1, forward strand.
TTAATTAGGGAGGGTGCTATTTCTTCTGCCTGTTCTTTTAAGACCCTTAGGTGGAGCACATCTGCTCCTGCTAATTTATTCACTATTAAATGTGATATTTTCAAACCATCATCCTATAAAACCTTTACCCTTGCGAAGATAGTTCCATAGCCTCTGCTTCCCTGATTTGTCTCACATCGATATTGCCCCTTACAACTGATTCTTTTATACTAAATACTGAACAGAAATAACTATTTAGTTCTTCTCATTTCTTTTTGGTCAGTGATTGTTCTGTATTCCATCCTTAGTGATCCCATAGTGTTGGTACAGTAGTTTTGCTTTCGTCATTCACATACCTGTAAAATTCCTTCAAGTTCCCATTGACTCCTATTACATAGAAACAGAATTTCATGGCAGATAAGGACTGCTTGTCCCATCCATTCTGCCCATTTCTCCCTACCTACACTATTAGCACAGACCATGCCCAATCTACAGTTCTTTCTCCCTTCCCTTCCTTTCCTCTATGATTCCCTTGTGCTTATCCCATGCATTCTTGACCCCCACCACTGTTTCAACCCTCACCACCTCCACTGGAAGGCTGTCCCAGGAATCCACCACTCTTTCTGTGAAGACATACTTCCTTATATCTCTCCTGAATCTACCCCCCGCTTCATAGCATGTCCCCCTGTTCTTAACCACCTTTTCTTCTAAAAAATACTCCCCCTTGTACCTTACTTACCCCTGCGAAGTATTTCAAGATTTCTATCGTATCCCCCCTCTGCCTCCTCTGTTCCAGGGTGTACATATTGAAGTCCTTCAGTCTCAGGCAGACTCGGTGGGTGGAAGGCCCTTATCTGCAGACAGCTTCTATGTTTCTATGTTTCCATGTTTCTCCTCATAGGGCTTTTAATGCAGACACTGCACCAATTTATTTGCCCTCCTCTGGACTGTCTCCAGTCTGCTAGGTCCATCCAGAGATGTGGCCTCCAGAACTAGATACAATATTCTAAGTGGAATCTTCCCAGTGATCTATGCAGAGGCAACACCACCTCCCTCTTTCTGGTGGTGATACCACTTCTTATGCACCCCAGCATCCCACTCACTCTCCCTACGGGCTTGTCGCACTGCCTGACCACCTTACAGTCATCCAGTATGAATACCCCCAGGTCTCTTTCCTGCTTGTTGGTCATCAATACCACTCCACCCATTTTGCACTCTGCCCCTGGGTATCTGTGCCATAAGTGCATTATTTTGCACTTTTTCACATTGAAACCCAGCTGCCATACCATTATCACTCCTCTAGTTTTCTCAGGTCTCTGCTCATCCTTTTTACCCCCACCCAGGAGTGTCCACCCTATTGCAGATTTTGGTGTCATCCACAGAGAGGCATACCAACTCTGTTGCACATGCTTTCCCAGATTTGTTTTAGCTTTATTTATCTCTTAAATCATGTAACCTTTTCTCTGTACGTGTCCTTAGTTTCCCTTGTACCATGTGATTTAAAATGCTTATATGCTTCAGTTTAGGATCTTATTTCTTTCTGTATTTTTTTTGTTAGTGTAACAGATGTAACATCCAGGGTTTTTTATTTTTTTTTTGTTTATTTTTTAAATTTTACTATTTTCCTTGCAAAATATTTGAAGTTGTGTGGGAAAGGCAATTACATTTTCTTGCAAATTTTCTGTCCATGGGAGAACACGTGGGTGTTGGTAGCAGAAGTATTTTGCTCTAAAAGGCTTTTGTTTGGGTTAAACATCAAAGGGCTGGGTCACTTTACAGAAAAAAAATGTTTTGAATGTAAACAGTGGCCAAGATAAGGCAAGATGTTTCCAGCTGGGCAGATGGCAAGGATGACAAAAGGACCAATCTCTAATAAACAAATCCAGTTTGGATCCATCTGGGAAAAAGGTGGTCCTCAGAGATCAAAGGACGGTATAGCTTTGATTTAGTTTTTTCTGCGTGAACTCTGTTTTTTCATGTGCTTATTTTTATCTTTGTAGAAATACTGCATCCCCATAGTTTTTAGTGTGTATTATCCTGTAATATATGTAAATATTGTGGAGTAGTAAATGTTATTTTTATATGCTTCATGCTTTCTGCGACTGAGTCATTTCAGGTATAGACAACCAGGGTAAATTGGCTGTGATTCGTTTCTGAAGAGACAGACTACAAAGTTACCATATCTAAAGCAAAGTGTTCTCAGCTGTGACAAAGGGGTGGGTTGCCTTTCGGGAAAGAACACTATACTGTGTGAGCAGCAGCTCTAGTGGGATTAGGATGTAGAGATACCCTGAATGAGAGTCATGCTGAGTAGTAGCAGCATACCAAAGTATGTGCAGAAGACCTTATGATGCCCTTGTGATTCCAGTACAGGAAGTATTCTGTCCAAAGATCCTTAACAGAAAGCACACTAAGAAAGCAAAGACAAAAGGATCAACTCCAGTATCACTGTTTTTTATCCTGTGTTTATTTCCACCAATGTACATTTGACCTTTTATGGCCTGTCTATGCCACTTCTTCAGAAAACACTGTGTTCCCTATAGTGTAGCACATAACATACATATTAGTATTATAGGGGCACTATAGCTAGGATGCCTGGTGAGTTTTATGTTAAACTTCATGTTTTGTTTGCTGATTGCAGAAAGATAGTTTTACAGATTTACATGTAACTTTCAAGATTTGTTGTCTTGTCCATGGCAGAATACATACCCATGAAAGTCTCATGTGAATCAGCTCAGTATTTTTAGAGAGATTAAAGTGTGAAACACATGTCATTTTCCATCGATGGTGTTTTTTTCCTGAATTTTTGCTCTTGTCTAGATAAAAAAAACTATGAATCATTAAAATGTGAAATTTTGTATGGTTTTATAGGTTGGTATGGAAGGATTTCCTGGTGGGGGGTGTTGCTGGGGAGTTTTGTAATTTTTATGATATTCACATTTGTTTTTTTTTTTTTTAGCATTTACGAGTCTGTTCTGGCAGGAGGGCTTGGAATTAACATACTCAATGAGCAGAACAGTTTCAATGCTGTTGAATGGGGATCAGGAAAGTGAAAGGAGTTGGGTGCAGTTTGAAGATCAATGGCAACTATGGAAACAAAACAGTCACATTTCAGCATTGTACTGTGTGTTTAATAAAAAAATGTCAAGAAATACCAGCATATACTGTGTCATGTGATTTTTTTTTACTACGTACACATAACAAAACTCCTGATTGAGATGTGTCAGTCTCTGAAATGTACTTTTGTTTATTTATGATCTCAGCTTTGAGTTGACTGTCATTGACGTCATTCAAGGACTAACGTCAATGGCAGCAGCACAACATTGTCATGATTATCAGAATATCTGAGCAGACATCTTGAGTTGCTTATGCGACTTTCTCAGCAAAAATTTCAGTGACATGCCAGTCTGTTTGTTTGAATCAATAATTGCAGCACAGCACATGAGAAATAAAAGAAAAGCCTATTGATTTGAATCTGAATGGCAGTGCCACTGCTCCTTGCCGTTGCCGCCTGTTCCTTGCCTCTGGGATCTCTAGTTAAACTAACTGTTCTGCTCTGATCTCAGAACCACTAATAATCGGCCCGTGTATTTCTCAGTAAGTGCAGTTTTTAAAATGGCAACTGCTTGTAAATTCCTTGCATCCCACTGTCAGCTTAGCCAAATATAAAACTGCATGCAAGTGTGTACACAGTGTGAGCGTTAGAAAACTCACAGTTTTACATGCAGATCACTGAAAAACACATGGGCCCAGATATTCAAACTGCACCATTCTGAGGAGCAAGCCCCTGCGCTGCTCAAAATAGTTGCGCAGGGGTGTGGCCGGGGCGATATTCAAAGGAGTTGCGCTATTGAGCAACTCCTTTGAATATCACCCCCCAGCCACAGCCACTGTGCATGGCGCAGTGGAACTTGCACCACCGCAAGTTGTCAGAGTTGAGCATTAAACTTGCGGTGGCACAAGTACCATTGTGCCATGCGCAAATTTCCGATATTCAAAAATGTGACATGCAAATGGGGCCATAATTCATGCAAGGCACAGGGGGGGCCATTTGCATGCCATTAGCATGTAGGTGCGCCGATCCCCGAGGACTTGCGCCTGGCCGCCCTGCCAGGCAGCAGCCGTCGGGGACCGACACACCCTGCAGCCCGATCACGGGCAGTATGTGTGTATACACTCTTCCCCCCCTAACATCTCCCGAAGCTCGATCGTGGGCAGTATGTCTGAATACATTCCCCCACACAGCTCGATGCCGATTGTGGGCAGAAAGTAATGAAACCCCTCCACACATCTCGATGCCCGGTCGGGCAGAAAGTATCATGAAACCCCCACATCTCCCGATGCCCGATCGCGGGCAGAAAGTATCATGAAACCCCCACATCTCCCGATGCCGATTGTGGGCAGAACCTTGAAACAACCCCCCAGTGCCCGATCGCGGGCAGAATGTAAAAGCCCCCAACCCAAATATCTCCCTGGTGGTCCAGTGGACTGTAATGCCCGATCGTGGGCAGAATGTCAAGTTACAACCCCAAACATCTCCCTGGTGTCTAGTGTCCCCCCACCCACCGAAGCCCCTCACCCCGCTCCCCGGCGGCGGCGGGCAGCAGCATACCACCCGCCTGCCACCCGCCGCCGCTGACTGACTGTCCAGTAGGGCTGCATGCCCATTGGTGCAGAGCTACAGCCAATGGGCATGCAGCCCCCATCATGACAGTCAGATTTGTGAATGAACATCATTCACAAATCTGGACGAACATCATTCACAAATCTGGACTGTCATGTAACATATGGGCTGCACGCCCATTGGCTGTAGCTCTGCACCAATGGGCGGCAGCCCTACTGGACAGTCAGTCAGCGGGCGCGGGTGGCAGGCGGGTGGATGCTGCCACCCGCTGGCTGCCGGGGAGCGGTGGAGGGGCTTCGTGGGTGGGTGGGGGGACACTAGACACCAGGGAGATGTTTGGGGGTTGTAACTTGACATTCTGCCCACGATCGGGCATTACACTCCACTGACCACCAGGGAGGTATTCGGGTTGGGGGCTTTTTACATTCTGCCCGCGATCGGGCACTGGGGTTGTTTCACGCTCTGCCTGCATTGGGCATCGAGATGTGGGGGGTTCATGATGCTTTCTGCCTGTGATCGGGCATCGGGAGATGTGTGGGGGTTTCATGATACTTTCTGCCCATGATCGGGCATTGGAGATGTGAGGGGGTTGTTTGTATCGCTCTGCCCGCGATCGGGCTGGTGGGGGGGCACAGGGACTGAGTTGGGGGCCAGCCACGGGTGGCAGCTGCTGTGTTGTGCCCTGCAATACAGCAGCTCACCTGTGGGTGGCCCTCAACTTGATCCTTTTTTTTTGGCTCAAAGTTGTGCAGGCGCAGGTTGGGGGTTGCGCATGCACAACTCTGCACAACCCGACTGAATATCGGGTTGCGCAGTTTATGCATGGTTCCTCCCCCTCCTGTTGAGCATGCATTCATTTGCATTGCGCTGTTGCTCAACCTGTTTTCAGTGGCGCAACTGCCTCCTGCTGAATATCGCAGAATGGCACAATGTAGGACTTGCGCATGCGCAACCCTGTTGCACATGGCGCAACCCTTTTGAATATCTGGGCCATACTGTATAGTATCTCTGTGGCTGAAATACACTTTTGGTCACCTCAGTTAAAACAAGCATTTGTCAATGCCGAATGTTTGCTTGCTGGCATTGGCAGTGGTAGTGTAGAAGTTACAGAGCTGCGTAATAGGAATGGCAGTGAAGTATTGAACTGAAGCCAATCCCACCACCACCCTGCAGAGAGTGACAGGCATTGGGGTGTGCGTTTGGGTTGTCAGGCATAACAGCCACGCCATTTCACCACACCCCACCCTGCAGACACTGACAAGTGTCACTGTGTTCCTTGGGGTCTTTGGCCCACTTGTCGCACCATTTCATTAGGAAATATGGTGAGATGGGTGCGATATAGGAGAATGGGGTGAAGTTTGGGGCCAGGAGTGCAAGGCATACCTTGATGCCTCTCACTGACTGCAGGGTGTGGAATGGTATGAGCATCACAGGCAAGAATCCCAAGTCACACCCCGATGCCTGTCGTTCTCTACAGGGTTGGGCATTATGGTTGGAAACCCTAATACCTCAGGCATTCGTTGGTATTTTCACTCCAAATTTTCAACATGTTTTTTTTGTGACCCCACCTCATGAACAGGGGGAATGTCAGTTTGTTAACCGAAAGCTGCTTATGCACAGTGACTACGGCATTTAGCACCTCAGGTGCAAAAACATTCCAAACAGGATGTAAAAAATGACAGCTGTACTGTTCATGGGGAGGTGTAAAAAATGGCAATGTTGCAAATCTGTAGTAAAAATATTAAAAAATGGTGAAGTCACGAGCGTACATAGAAACTGTGCAATGCACACCCGTAATATAATTAGGTTGGGGAATTTTTACAGCAGATTGTCAACTCAGGCATTTTGGTGCCCGATCATGAACAGTGTCACTGTGATTTTCTTTATCTGTGCCGAACAATGATTTCCCACAGCAACCACGTATCTCTGCGCTGAAAGTGTGGAAACACACTTCAGCCATGTTGTGAAAAATGACAGCTGTACTGTTCATAAGGAAGTGTGGAAAAATGGCACTGGTGAAAATCTGGACTGAAAATATTACAAAGTCATGAACTAGCGAGGGTGCATGGAAACTGCGCAATGCTCACTCGTAACACAGTCATTTTATGGACTTTTGTCACCAAATTTTCAACATAGCCATTTTAAGACCTCTGCTCATGAACAGTGTAACTGTGACTTTCTTAATCTGTCCTAAACATTGCTTTCGCACACCAACAGCACCATTGTGCGCTACATGTGCGAAAACACATTTTGGGCAACATATGAAAAATTGCAGCTGAACTGTTCATAAGGAAGTGTAATAAAATGGCAATGTTGAAAATCTGGAGTGAAAATATTAAATTTGCAAACTTACGAGCATACATAGGAACTGGGCAACACACGCTCGTAACACAGTCATTTTTAGGAAATTTTTCACCAGATTTTCAACATAGCCATTTTTAGACCTCTGCTCATGAACAATGTCACTGTGATTTTCTTAATTTGTCCCGTACATTGATTTTCACAGGCATCGACCGCGCCACTGTGCGCCATATGGGCGGAAACACATTTTGGTGAGATGTGAAAATGACAGCTGTACTACCATAAGAAGGTGTGGTAAAATGGTAATGTTGAAAATCTGAGTGAAAATATTGAAAATTCATGAATCTCATTTAGCAAAAGGAGAACTGTACAATGCACGCCGTAAAACAGTCATGTTTGAATTTTTTCACAAAATTTTCAACATAGCCATTTTAAGACCTTTGCTCATGAACAGTGTCACTGTGATTTTCTTAATTTATCCTGTACATTGATTTTCAAGACCGACTGCGCCATTGTGCGCTACATGGGTGGAAAACGTTTTGGGTGAGATGTGAAAATGGCAGCTGTGTACTCATAAGAAGGTGTAATAAAATGGAAATGTTGAAAATCTGGAGTGAAAATATTGAAAATTCATGACCTTACGAGTGTGCGTTGGAACTGTACAACGCACGCTCGTAAAACAGTCATTTTTAAGAATTTTTTCACCAAATTTTCAAAATAGCCATTTTAAGACCTCTGCTCATGAACAGTGTCACTGTGATTTTCTTAATTTATCCCGTACATTGATTTCGCACACCAACTGCGCCATTGTGCGCTACATGGGCGGAAACACATTTTGGGTCAGATGTGAAAAATGACAGCTATACTGCTCATCAGAAGGTGTGGTAAGATGGCAAAGTTGAAAATTTGGAGGGAAAATATTGAAAATTCGCGAACTTACGAGCCTGCATAGGAACTGCGTAACGCACACTCATAAAACAGTCATTTTTTTGAATTTTGGCAGCAAATTTTCAACCTGGGGTTTTTGGGATCCCTTCTCATGAATGATGTCACTGTCATGATGTTATTCAGGCCTGAAGGGTGATTTTGCGCAGTGACAGCACAGTGACTGCGAAATCACCCTTCGAGCCCGAATAACACCATGACAGTGACATCACTCATGAGAAGGGGTCCCAAAAACCCCATGTTGAAAATTTGGTGCAAAAATTCCCAAAAATGCCTGAGATATGCAACAAAGTTGAAACCCCCCTATCTAGCCCATTATACAGCTTACCGGCATTTCCTCAGTTCGCGGTCGGCTTTGAAGAGTGCAGACGTGTTCCCGGTCCACGAAGATCATCGCTCTGAGGTCTGGAGGTAAGTATGGGGTGAGGGGGTGGGGAGGCTGGGTGCACAGTGGGTGGGTGCGGATTGTGGGAGGGGCTGGGATAGCGCCGTGGGACCGTTTTTCTTTACAGGTTAAAAAAAAAAACAACGAGGATTTGCCACGCTGGGGTGGGCTCCCAGCGTGGCACAAGGACGTGTTGGGGCCGTTCAGCCGCGAGAGTTGGGCACCTCCGTCGTCAAAGTATGATTGCCACGCTGGGGTGGGCTCCCAGCGTGGCCTAGTTCTCGGGGGTAGGACAGTGAAGCCAGCGGGGATTGGGCACCTCGTCGGCTAGATCATTACTTGCCACACTGGGGTGGGCACCCAGCATGGCATTTCTGAAGGCTTTGGGGGACGGGCGGGGAACACAGCACAGCCGACGGGATTGGGCACCCCGCTGGCTATTCAGTGTGCGGGAGCAGACGCCTGTACGGCGGTGTTGGGAGTTGCGCATGAGCAGGCTATATCTTATCGCTGCTCACCTGCTTAGCCCCCTTTGAACTGTATGCCACTGCATTTTGGAGCTTGTCATAGACAGCTCCAGAATGCATAGGCTTACAGGGGCCGCACCTGCCAACACACTGACTGAATTGGAGGAGGAGGTGACACACCTCCGAAATCTCCGATGATGGCACTATGTTTCTTGCACATGCCTGCAAGCAAACATAAAAAATGGAATAGCTGTTCAGCAAGTGGTTGTTTGCATTCAACACTGGTGACAGATTTTCAACACTGACAGGACCTTCAAGTTTCAGTGCCAGTGATCTGCATTTAAATCCATGAGTTTTCTGACACTCATGCTGTACTCGCACTTGCATGCAGTTTTGTATTTGGCCAAGCTGTTCTTTTGCAGTCCTTTTTTTCCTCTCCACCAGTATCTATGCTCCCTTGTTGGTCAGATGCAGCCAAGCACTACTAAGCAGATCATTCCTGTGTGAGAAGCTGTTCCAGGTTCACAAGAAGTTGAACCCTTCATCCTTAGCTCAATTAGGCAACAAGCTGTTTGTTAATTTAATTGTCCTCTGCCTTCCTTGACTAGCCTTTGGCAAAGGCAGGATCTCTGATATGATTACTTTGTATCTCTTGTTCTTAAGGTCCTCCCCATACTTCCCAAAGTCCTGCCTAACTCCTCATTTGTTTTTCCTACCGATATCTTTTGTCCCCACATGAACAGCCACTACAGGTTCTTTTCTGGTGCCCCTGCATGAGAATTCCATCTGCTAACCTACACAGGTGCTTTGCCCTTGCACCTAAGAAAGAACTCGCTATCCTATTCTCCTTGTCCTCTCTACACACTGTGCCATCAATAAATCTAATTACAGAATTCCCATGACCACTTTTTGTCTCGGTTCCTTAGCTCCTTCCAAAACTGTCCTTTCTTCACCTCTGCCTGATGCTTCCATATGACTTTCTCCCCATTCTCCCTCCTGCTCCTCCCCCAAATCTGCCAGGACTCCAAAACTGTTTTTGAGGTTAACTACTTGGCATTTAAATCAGTGCCCCTTTTTCTGCCTCCTTCCTGATACCCTTGTCCATTCTTCATCCTGGTCCTTGTCCTCCCCCTCCCACCATCCTTTCCTTCTCCCATCTGTCCCTCTTCTTCTGCTCTTATAGTATGCACCTCTGCCCACTTGTTCTCTTCCCTTCGCATGCTCAGAAGGGACTGGTCAATGAATGTCTCCATTGCCTAATGTTGTGCATTGTAGCCTGCCTATCCTCTTCTTAAAGGGTGCTAACCAGTCTACACCTTGCAAACATAAAACCCTCTATCTCTGCCTTCTTGTACTAATTCATACATTTCACTGCCCACCCCTTCCCACAGTTCTGCCTGAGCCTCTCCATATCAATTCTAGTATGAAAGATGATTGAGCTATTGCACTTATCTAGTTCAAATACCTCTCCTGTAGACTGACTGGCATCCTTGGGACTTGAGACAGGCACTTACCGCTGCCTCATCTGGCTCCACTGAGCTCACTTCCAGTTGCAGGGTGGTAAACTTTTATAGTAGATCAGTAGCCCACTTCCTTCCCAACTGGCTGCCTCCCATTTGTGCCAGCTGCTTAATTTAAAATGTTAATAATCATTTAGAAACTGCTAAAACCAGTGTCATTTGCTTTTTAATTAGTTATGAATCCCAATATAATCACCAATATAATACTTTATGCTGGTATTGATCCTGTGGTGTTAGTGCCACTTCACTCCAGCACCAGAAACCGTATGTAACGTCAGTGCTACCTCCAAATATCCTCCTGTAAACGAAGTTAGAAATTTATGGCCAAGGCTATTTATGGCACTTCAAGCCAGCTTATTTTAATTCCAAAAAAGTTTTCATTTGAATTTACTTGAAACAGCATGCTTTATTTGTAGTTCCGGTAGCATTTTGTGCTACTATTCTCAAAAGCTGCCACAATTCCCCAGTGTTCTCTGCCTCCTAGCTGCCCAATTGCACTCCCTCCCTTAGAGAACTACACCTCCCACATTGCTTTGCCACCAAATCGAACCCAGAGAGTTAGTATCCACTATAATTATGATATACAAATATAAACATCAATAAGTGACATTGCATAGGGACTGGAAGAAATAGTATGCTTCTTTGCAGATGACATAAAGATCTGCAACAGGATTGATACACAAGTGGGGGGTGGAGGATGAAAAGGGAATTGGCAAGGTTGGATGAATGGTCAAAAGTATGGCAGCTTAGATTTAATGCAAAGAAGTGCAAAGTAATGCACCTGGGAAACAAAAACCCAGTGGAAGAGTACACAATGGGGGTTGGGGTGGAGGTATTATCAAAAAAAATGGAAAGAGACCTGGCGGTAATCATATCAGATGACCTAAAGGTAAGCAAGCAATGTGAGAAGGCAGTAAGGATGGCTGGGGCGATACTGGGATGTATAGGGAGAGGCATCACTAGTAGAAACAGGAAGTTGTTATCCCTCTGTACAGACAGTTGCTGAGACCCCATCTGGAGTACTGCATGCAGTTCTGGAGACCCCATCTCTGCAAGAAGATAGACAGGATGGAGGCAGTCCAGAGGAGGGCAACTAAAATGGTACAGGGTCTGCAACAGAAGCCATATGAAGACAGACTAAAGGAGTTTAATATGTATACCCTGGAGAAAAGGAGGGAGAGGGGAACAGGATAGAAATGTAACCCCCCTGCAAATGGGGGTTCCTAAAAGCCTTCTAGTAGCTTGCCTAACTGCTCCCCTGCCTGCTGGCGTTTGGCGACATGCCGCTTAAATGTGAGCGCTGTGAGTGCTTGTAGAGCCTCCACGTACTGTCTCTTTAAGAGCTGTCTGCTTGCAGGCATAATTAGTTATATGGAGGGACTGTGTGTTTAAATGCCCGAATCCCGCCTGGGCTGCTGTCTAATCACTCTGTTTCTGCAGTCGCTAAGCGTGCAGAGGGAGTCCACCTGAAAGCTGTAACCAGTTTTGGGGGGAAATTTAAGGTAGCAGTGAAAATGTAGTTTATCTAACCTGCCTTCCTTGCAGCTCAAACTTTTTCTGTTGGCCCCTCCATTTTGGACCTGAACTGCCGATTTGACCAATCTTTGTGGGGAGACCCTTAAAATGTAGTCTGTTATGGGCGAATCAGTACTTGGATTCTCATCTGGAGCCTGATATAATGGGACTGTATGGCAGGTGCCTCTGGGAGTTGTAGTTTGGACCTTGGCGCCTTTTTTGCACCAAGAGAGGGAGCCCTGCTGTGATTGACAACCGAACTAGCCAACCGAACTTGTGTGAGCCCAAAGGAAATGCCCTGAACTGTTGCTGGCAGGGGAGATGCAAGGTGGCTGTGAGAGGAGAAGGAGCTCTGTGCTGTTGCGCTGTGTAGTCAGACGGGGAAGCACGTGTGTAGGTTCCAAAGTCAGTCTGCGGCCATTTGGAAAGCGTAGTCGGGCTGAACCCGAGTTTGGAAGAGGAAGAAGGAAGTCAGAAGTGTGGAGACCAGGCTTCACCTGAAGAGTGCCAAAAGTTGCTGACTGCGATTGGTCTGTCAGGGACAGCCGATGCTGTGTGTGCTCTTGGGTAATTTGCAGTAATTGCGATCGGGATGGTGAAGCAGTCGGCTTGGTACAGTGTTTCCCCTTTGCATATAAATGTGCTCTAAAGTGGAGGGAGATTGCGATCTGAATTTCCTTCACTCTGCAGTGTGTGTGCTGAAATACTGGAAGCCCAGAAACCACACCATCCATCTTGTAACTGTCATGGGTATCGTGAGTACAATTCAGGGCAAGGCCCTGCCACACCATATGAATCAAAAGTGTGGCATCTGCTTTATTTGTGCTTTCTTTTCCTTGAACTGAGCCTCAGCTCCAGATTATAATTTTGTTGTGCATGACTTTCTTTTCTTTAGGGCCCTAACCAGCTGCACCAGCCGGCCAACCCCGGGTAACGGACCTGGCCAGCCCCCATCCTGGGTACCCAGAGAGTGTGACATTTGGACCCTAAATTGCATGCACAGTACTGTGATTTGTGTGTTTACTGCTAATCAACCTGATTGCCCCCTCCCGTGTTACTGACCCCTGAATAAATCAGATTTGTTGTTATTGAACTATATACTGTCTGTAGTGTCAGTGCATACAGAACCAGCATTGCATTGTGTTTGTGTATATTGCCTAACCTTGTTTTACAGGGGGTCCTCAGAGATGTGATACAGAATCAGTCCTGAGGGTAAGTGGGTACTGTATGTGTAAGAAGTGTGCATATGTGGGGCATTGGGGAGGTAGCTCCCGTGTACTGTGTGGGCCACTAGTGAGAACAAAGGGGGGTTACAGTGTCCCAGAGGGCTGTACCTGAGCTAGTTTAACCACTACCTACCCTGACCTCTGGGTGGAAGCACCCGTCACTGGAGCTAGGCCCCTTAACCTGTCACTAGCCATACAGGAAGGGGTAATAGCCCTTGGGATAGCGCCACCTAGGGGTTACAGAAACTTTCAAGTACCTCAAGGGAATCAACAAAGTCCAAGAGGATATCATCTTTCAGAAAAAGAGATGTGCAAGAACAAGTGGGCACAATTTGAAGATAGAGGAGGGACGGCTCAGGGACAATGTGAGGAAATATTTTTTCACAGAGAGGGTGGTGAACGCATAACATGGCCTTCCAGAGGAGGTCATGGAATCAAAACAGTGAGGGAATTCAAGATTGCATAGGACAGCCATAAGGCAATTCTGGTGGAGGGTAGGAAGAAGTAGGCTTTCAGTTAACTAAGATCTGCAGCTTATCCAATAGGTAGGGAAATGTATAGACTAGAAGGGCCAAGCGGTTCTTATCTGTCATCAAATTCTATGTTTCTATAAAATAAATAGTACTGTCATAAAGTAGCCTAGTTTGCTCCATGAGCCTTTATCAAACAAGCATTTGTCAATGCCAAGTGTTGCTTGCTGTCATTAGCACTAGTGGAAGTGCAGGAGTTAGACAGATGCAGTATAGGAATGGCAGTGAAGTACTGAATTCATGCCAACTCCACCCCCACCCTGCAGAGATGGACAGGCATTGGGGAGTGCTTTTGGGTCATCACCGATAACAGTCAGGACATTTCACCTCACCCTACCCTGCAGACACTTACAAGTGTCGAGATGTGCTTTTAAATGTTCGGGCTTTACACTCACCTCATTCCATAAGGAAATACACTGAAATGGGTGCGGTATAGGAGCATGGGGTGAACTCTGGGGCCAAAGGGTCCAAGACACACCTTGATGCCTGCCACTGGCTGCAGGGTGGGGGTGCAATGGCATAAGCATTACTGTCAACAATCCCAAGTCACACCTCTGATGTCTGTCAGTCCCTACAGGGTAGGGCATTATGGTCAAAAACCCTAACACCCTGAGTGTTTCTTGGTATTTTTACTCCATGTTTTCAGCATGGGCTTTTTGTTATCCCACCGCATGAACAGTGACACTATCAGTTCATTAGCTGAAAGGTGATTTTGCACAGTGACTGTGCCATTTGGCGCCACAGGTGCAAAAACACATTTCGAACAGGATATGAAAAATGACAGCTGTACTGTTCATGAGGAGGTGTAAAAAATTGCAATGTTGCAAATCTGGAGTGAAAATATAAAAAGCTGGTGAAGTCACAAGTGCACGTAGAAACTGCGCAACACACACCCATAATGTAATTCATCTTGGGGTTTTTTACAGCAGATTTTCAACATATGCATTTTGGGACCTCCGCTCATGAACAGTGTCACTGTGATTTTCTTAATCTATCCCAAACACTGATTTCCCACAGAGACTGTACTATTCTATGCCGGAAGTGCGAAAAACACATTTCGGCCAGGATGTGAAAAATTACAGCTGTACTTTTCGTAAGGAGGTGTGGAAAAATGCCAATGTTGAAAGTCTGGACAGAAAAGATTACAAATTCATGAACTTAAGTGGGTGTGTGGAAATTGCACAATGCACACTCATAACACAGTCATTTTATGGACTTTTGTCACCAAATTTTCAATATAGCCAGTTTAAGACCTCTGCTCATGAACAGCATTACTGTGATTTTCTTAATCTGTCCCGAACATTGATTTTGCACACAATCACGCCACTGTGCGCTACATGTGCTAAAACACATTTCGGGTGAGATGTGAAAAATGACAGTTGTACTGTTCATAAAGAGGTGTTGTAAAATGGCAATGCTGAAAATCTGGAGTGAAAATATTAAAAATGTTCGAATTTATTAGCGTGTGTAGGAACTGCGCAATACACACTCGTAAAACAGTCATTTTGGGGAATTCTTTCACCAAATTTTCAACATAGGGTTTTTGGGGGCCTACCTCATGAACAGTGACACTGTGATAGTCTTAATCTGTCCTGAACATTGATTTCGCATACTGACTGCGCCGTTGTGTACTACATGTGCAAAAACACATTTCAGGCAAGATGTGAAAAATGACAGCTATACTGTGTATAAGAAGGTGTGGTAAAATGACAATGTTGAAAATGTGGAGTGAAAATATTAAAAATTCTCAAAGTTATGAGTGTTGGTAGGAACTTCACAATGTACACTCATAAAACAGTCATTTTGGGGAATTTTTCAGCATAGTGTTTTTGGGGGCCTACCTCATGAACTGTGACACTGACATTTCATTAATTGGTCTTGAAAGGTGGTTCCGCACAGTGACATCAAAATCACCTTTCAGGACCGAATAAAATGACAGTGACTGAGTTCATGAGGTGGAGTTCCAAGAACCCCATGTTGAAAGTTTGGTGAAACAAATTCCCAAAAATGACCGGGATATGCACCAAAGTTGAAAAAAATACATTTATGCTATTATACAGCTTACCAGCATTTCTTCAGTTTGTGGTCAACTTTGAAGAGTGCAGACATTTTCCTGGTCCACCGAAGACTGTTGCGCTGGGCTCCAGAGGTAAGTATGGGGTGAGGTGGGGTGTGGGGAGGTGGGGTACGCAGAGGGTGGGCCCTGATTGGGGGAAGATGGCAAGAGAATCAATGAGGGACTTTTTTTCTTCTACAGTAGGTCTTTTTTTTTTTTAAGACAACAAGGGACTTTTGCCACGCTGGGGTGGGCTCCAGCATGGCACCAGACAGTTTGTTTGGGGGCAGTGGAGTCAATGGGAATTGGCACCTCGTAATAAGGAGATTATTTTCCACACTATGGTGGGCTCCCAGTGTGGCAGATGGAAACTTATTTGGAGGGGCAGTAGAGCCGATGGGGATTGGGCACCCCATCAGCCATACAGTGTGCCGGGGACACATGAGCCATGGGGGGGTGCATTATTCCAACGGGGATTGGGCTACCCCATCAGCAAATGAATTGGGGAGGGGTTCATGCCGACAGGGGGATTGGGCACCCCGCCTGCTTTTTTTTTTAATTTATTGAAATGTTTCACCAGGAGGGCACACTGAACAGCAGGCAATGGCTTTCCGTTGGCTTCCTGGGGACTGTGAGAGGCCAACGGAGAAGATGTCGCCATGAGGACACCATGCAATCAGCAGTTTTGGTAGCTTGTAATGCACCAAAACAGCTGAATGCGTGGTGACATGGCAGAATTTCTTGATGCATTGTGGCATGCTCCCGAACTGCTGACTGATGCAATGTGTTTCTTGCACATGCGTGCAAGCAACACAAAAAGCAGGTGCATGCAACCCCCCCCCCCCCGGACACACAGGTAAATGAACTGCCACAGCTCAGTGTGCCTTTCCTAGTCAAATAATATTACAAATAAATAATGTTCAAGATGGCAGTTATAATATAAGCATCAGTCAGGCAGAGCAGCACACTAGGAAAAATAGCTAAGACTGCTCATAGTGAAACTGCTTTTATCGTCCTGTAATTCTCCACACTAATTTTTATTTATTTAAAGAGAACCAATCTTGATCATTTTTAAGGCTGAGACGACTAAGCAGGAAACTCCCTTACCTGAAAGGGAGCTACTATGGGCAGCTGAATAATTTTTCAATTCACCCTTTAAAGGAAGGAAAGGGATTGTAATTTGCCCCGAGTGGGCTCACAGCATGATCAATTTCCACTTCCTCATAGCTGGCTCTGCCCCTGCGCTCTGACATTTTGCGACGTTGGTATAGTGAAAGCGGAGGTGCATACTCCTTTCACTTGAATGGATCAACTTTTACAGGTTAATTTCCTGATTTTAAATTGGGTTTTGGCACAGATTGATGCCAGGGTTCAACTCACAAGAGCCATGTTAGCTGAACTATGGCATCAATCGGTGCCAAAACACAATTTAAAACCAGGAAATGAACTTGTAAAAAGATGCTTCACTTAGGTACTTATTCATCCCTGCTTATGAAGTGAGGGAGGAGGGTCAAGATGACTGGGCTAGTGTTCCTTCTGACTTCAAATCACTATGAGTCATTCACTGGGTATTATGGCTAGTGGATCACTCATGGAGTGAGTCCAGGAAGGCTGTTTCTGAATCAGTGAAATAATTCTAATATTAAAGGCAATACATTTGGACATGTTCCAAAAAACAAGCCTATTTATTATATATTACTGTATACTTTATTATATTATTTACATTTATTAGTACTGCTGCTATCCCCTTCTTCTAGTGACTGAGGTTGCTACCACATTGCTATCTATTGACTCTGGGGTGGTCTTGGTTATACTTCTGTTGCTCCTATGTTTATTGTGCTTGGTTTTTTTATTGTACTTGTCAATTTTATCAACCGCAATCATGTTACCCTGTCTTGTATTGTCATATTACATAGAGAATAATATATGAGGTGGCGTGTGAAACAAGATTTTACACACACACGAATTGTGGGATGCTACATAAACCCCAAGGGTAAAGCCTGAGGGGTTTATGAAATGCATCCCACAACAAGGGTGTGTGTAAAATTGAGTTTTACACACACCACCCCATATTTTATTTTTTATAATTGCTGGTGTGCGCTTTTTTGCCTCAGCAATTGTAAAAAAATCATGAAAGAGATTGGCGTTCAGGCAGCAAGGGGACTTGTTAGGATTCTGTGCTGTCCTGGTCCGTGGTCTGCCAACCTACAGCGAGCCACGTATTTGCCAAGTCACACATATCCACATACTTATGTGGAGCAAGTACACTATTTTTATTCTCTTTTTTCAGTTTTCTTCTAACTTACCGGTGAACGGCAGTTGAGGAAATTTGGAGTGCTTCCGATAGGAAGAGGTGAGCAGATCCGCTGGCTCTTGTGTGCTGGCAGGAAAACCAAAACCAGACGGTATGTTTCAATGTTTGGTTTTCCCTGCCAGTGAGTACAGGATGAGACTTTTTTTTTAATTAAAAATATATTCAGCGCCAACTGCAACCAACTGTGGTGGGGTGATGTTCCAACCCTCACTCACTGAAGGAAGAGAGCGCGACTGGCATATGCGTGATCCAAGGGAAACCCAGTTATAATTTGCCGTTATAAAAGCACTACCCAGTAATTATTGTTTTATATTGTCATGTTGCCACTGTCTTTATTGTATAGTAACTGTTCCAGTCTGTGCCTGAAAATATACATATGTATGCCTAGTACTACAGCCTAGTGAACAAAATGAAAGAAACAAATACATTACATATACTGCTATTATATTGCTACAATAACTGCAGAGCATGTCTCCCAAAGGGAAACCCGGCTATACTTTGCTGTTATAACCAGTTGGTTGTAACAGCAAACACATGCCAGGTTTCCCTCGCTCCATGTATGTACACACTGCCTTCCCACTTCAGTCCGACTGCAGGTACCAGCTTAATTGCTGTGGAAAAAAAAAAACATTCCACAGCAATTATATCAAACAAGACATGGAGTAGTGTGTAAAACTTGAAGTTTAAACACACCCTCAATGTTGCTTGCTTGCATAAACCCATCGAACTTCTCTCTCGGGGTTTATGTAGCATCCAACACTTCGGGTGCATGTATAATACAGGAATAATGCACGACAGGGTGCGTGTCGTGCTGGGATAACGCCACGCCTGTGGGGGTTGGCACGAGGCTGCAGGCTGAGTGCGTCCAATGCCCCAGGCATGGCATTATCCCAAATGACACACACCCTGGAGTGCATTATTCCTATTATACAATGGCTCATTGTTATATATAAAATTAAAAAATTATTTTAATGAATGCTTTTATTAGTGTGGAAAAATTGTTTTGTTTCTCAAGAGGAGATACAAAAAAAGATAACTAGCTCATATAGCTCATCTGCAGGTTCACAGTGCTAAGACTAGACCCATGGCATCATGCTGGGATAACGCCACAGGTCAAGCCCCAAACTGACCAATCACAGTCCAAGATTCTTTCTTGCCATTGTATAATTCTTGTTATACACACTACCCCATACATTATTCTATATAATAATGCTTGATGGACAGGGAAGAAGACAGCAGATCCCATAGCCCAGCGGTTAGTGGCAACAGTCCCAAAAATCATAGTCGCAGTTATGATATCTATCCCCAGAAATAGGGACCATATCTGCACACTGTAAAGGTGAGGCCTGACCAGAAATCTGTAAAGGAGCAGCTGAAACACAAAGCACTAAAAAAAGAGCATAGGCAATCCATCTGACTACATTTCCAAAATGTCTGCCCCTTTAGTATGTTATATATTATATCACCAGCTCCCTTCTCCTGACCCTTCTTGATTATGGTTCTATTGTCTACTCCCCCCCCTCCCAGCACATCCCCCCTTTTCTCCAAGCTCAGGACTACATACAATAATATTGCACGCTTCGTGACTGGCCTCCCTGGATGACCCATCACTGTATCCTCTATGCCTCCTTCATCTGGCTCATCTTGGAAGGCAGGTTCCAACTTAAAATCCTCTCTCTCCTACATTAAGTTCACCATAACCTACTGCCGATCAGTGTTAACTCTCTTTTCCCCTTATCGGTTTCCAAGCGCAGTACTAGAGGGGCCGCCTGTCAAATCTTTGACACCCCTTTTTACCGCACCAAGCATGCGCAGAACTCCATCACATATAAGGGCCCTAAGTTTTAAAATAAACTGCCCCCCCCGAACTTCAGGTCTGTAGTTCAATTGGCTCATTCACCTCCTCCCTCAAGGACCACCTCCTCCAATCCACCACCTGTGTCTGTCCCGGTAGGTAACCTCCCTGAATGTCCACCAACCCTTGAGTTACCTTAGAGTTTATACATATCTGTATATTGACTCTGTTGTTGTGTGCTCTGTATTTTTTTTCTACTCTAGATGATCATATCATATACATTGTCCTTATCGTAAACACCGTAAAATATTGCAATTATTACTTTTGACTTTTTCTCTGTATTATTGATTTTTTGTTCCACTGGCCATTTTAGCTCACGTACCTTCCAGTATAAAATTAAATTAAATTGAATTGAATATTTATTATATCCTTCTATATATTACTGACTGGATGAGGAAGAAGGTGAAGGCAGCAAGTGCAGTATCTGACTGAGTGGTCTGTCAACAGCTTCAGACATGTTCATGCAGAACATATTACATAATTGACTTATTATATTGTGATTATATTATTTTTACTGTATGTTTCTTGCTGATTGGATGAGGTTTATAGAAGATGAAGAAAGTGGATGCAGTGACCCACAGGTTTGGCTGCTAACAGCCCCAAAATATGATGCCCCATGATTAAGTGCTGCGGATGACTTTTCTTTCCGAAGTGTGACTGTTTTTGATAATGCCGTGTCTGACAGATTACTGTGGATGGGCTTCTGTTGTCCCAGCTCAGATCTATAATTTAAAGAAAAACACTACTAATTCAGTTCTTGGCCACATAAGCAACCCAACCCCCCTCTCTACTAGAATTTTGCTCGTAAGTTAAAATAATTAATTTTCCTCTAGCTTCTATATGTCATAAAATTCTTGCCACTATGAAATTACTGCTTCAGAATGTGGCCCATCCCATTTATGCCTCATCGCAAACTTAGCTCTGCATCTCGTTGCTGCACACTCCCACTTGCCCAAGCATGTTATTGTATACAGTATGCTGCCTGCCTGCCTGCCTTTATAGTGCATAAAACAAATATGTGCCCTTATCACGAATACTGTATTATACAACCCATATACGAAGGAGAGAGTTCTAAAGGATCTCACAAAACTGAAAGTGGACAAGGCAGTGGGACTGGACAAGATACATCCTAAAATATTAAAGGAGCTTAGGGAGGTGCTGGCAGCACCACTGGCAGCCCTGTTCAGTGAATCACTGGAAACAGGAGTGGTTCCAAAGGACTGGAGGAGAGCAGATGTAGTCCCTCTATATAAGGGCAGGAGCAGACAGGAGCAGGAAGGAGGCTGGAAACTATAGACCAGTCAGCCTGACCTCTGTGATGGGGAAAATAATGGAATAGCTGCCAAAAGAAAGGATTGTGGAGCATCTTGAACCCAGTGGAACACAGGATCCGAGGCAGCATGGATTCACAGCAGGAAGGTCATGTCAAACAAATTGTATGGATTTCTTTGACTGGTTGACCAGGGAAGTGGATCAGGGGGAAGTGGTGGATGTGGCCTACCTGGATTTCATTAATACCTTCAACACTATTTCACATAAGAGGCTTACAAACAAGGTAGGCAGCCTGGGAATGGATCCCAAGGTGATAAACTGGGTTAGAAATTGGTTGAGGGATAAAACACAGAGGGTGGTGGTAAATGGAGCTAAATCCGAGGTAAGAAGGGTGCCACAGGGTTCAGTTCTGGGGCCAGTCCTATTTAATATCTTCATAAGTGATATTATGAAGGGGCTGGAAGGAAAGGTATGCCTCTTTGCAGACTAAGATCTGCAACAGGGCAGACACTCCGGAAGGGGTAGAAAAGATGAGTAGGGACCTAGGTAAACTAGAGGAACAGTCAGGAGTGTGACTGCTAAGATTCAATGCAAAGAAGTGCAAAGTCATGCATTTGGGGCACAGGAATCCAAGGGAGGCTTACGTGATGGGGGGAGGATACTGACAGCCACCAAACAGGAAAGGGATCTGGGGGTAATCATATCAGATGACTTGAAGGTGGCCAATCAATGTGCTAAGGCTGTGGGAGAGCCAGTTGGGTACTGGGGTGCATAGGGAGAGGTATCACCAGCAGAAGAAAGGAGGTGATGCTGTCACTATACAAATCACTGGTAAGACCTCATCTAGAGTACTGTGTCCAGTTCTGGAGCCCGCACCTCTGAAAGGAGATAGACAGGGTAGAGGCAGTTCAGAGAAGGGCAACAAAAATGGTGCAGGGCCTGCACCTTTTGTCATATGAAGAGAGACTGGAGGACCTCAATATGTATACCCTGGAAGAGAGGAGAGAGAGAGAGAGAGAGAGAGAGAGAGAGAGAGAGGGAAGATATGATAGAAACCTTCAAATATCTCAATGGTATAAATAAAGTACAAGGAGGGTAGCATCTTTCAGAAAAAGAGATGTTCTAGAACAGTAGTTCTCAAATGGTGAGGCCAGCCTCCCAAGGGAGGCCCCATACCGTTCCAGGGGAGGCCTAGTCAAGTCTGATAATGTACAGTATTTAAATTTTAAGTTCTGGATGTTTTATGTGAAGGGATGGAGCAAACTAAATATGGATAATGGCAGGTGAATTTCTTTACTTGTGCACAATTTGGTGACCAGGAAAGGCCCTGAGCCAAAGCTTGTTTATACTGTAGGTGTATATTTACAGGTAAATTGGTGACTCAGAAGGCACACTGAGGCAAGGCTTGTTTCTACAGTAGGTGTTTATATGCAAATTAGTGATTGGGAACTGCACACTGAGTTGAGGCTTGCTTCTACAGTAGGCATTTATTCATAAGTAAATTTGTGTTTGGGAAAAGCACACTGAGCCAATGCATGTTTTAGGTGTGACCTCAGTAAGGGTACAAGATGTTGCTTAACAGGATAAGAGGGGAAGAAATGATGTGGCTAGATCAGTTGTTCCAGATAGAGAAGATGTAGAGTAATAAGGGTCCAAGAGTCAGAATAGTGGAGTGACATGAATAACCTGGGGTGTGGGGCTGGGGATTGAGAACAGTAAATCAGACAAAAAGAGAATATATTCCGTCAACATTATTAGTCCCGCTTGATTCCTGGTATACTGTGCAAAAGTATGATTTTTTTTTTCTATGGGGAGGCCCAAGAATTTTTCCAAATTTGAGGGAGGCTCAGAATCTGTTCCATGGCTTGGGGGAGGTTCACCATCACAAAGTGTGAGAACTAATGTTCTAGAACAAGGGGTCACGACCTTAGGCTGGAAGGAAGTAGGCTAAGGAGTAATATGAGGAAGTATTTATTTACAGAAAGGGTGGTGGATACATGGAACAGCCTCCCGGTGGAGGTGGTGGGGGCAAATTTGGCAGGGGAATTAAAAAATGCATGGGATAGGCATAGGGGAACCCTAGTGATGGGAAAGAGAGTAAAGCAGGAGATCAAATAGGGTATGCAGGTAGAGAAAATGTGCAGACTAGGTGGGCCTTGCAGTCATTGTCTGCCATCAGTTTCTATGTTTCCATGTTTTACTCCCTCACCAGGCACCCATCGTGCCCATGTGCATTCCTATGTGTGTCTGCCGGGATCAGGTGGGTGTGTGTGTGAGTCTGAGGTGGCAGGCATTGTGCATGCTGTGGAGCTAATGTTGGACCCCACTTTGTGGCAAATATTCTCAGTACTGCTTGTGTACTGTGCATAGCAGTAGTGCATAGAGGCCAATCTGCATGTGCCACTCAGCACGATAGCACTGTTATCTTGTCCAGGGAACAAACTCATTATTTGATTGCACAGGCTGTTTCAGGGCATCAGAGGAGCCAGGTGATTTGCAACTGCCACCTTTAGTACCATGGGATGGGGAATGGTGGAGATTTACATGTGCCTTTGAAGACTTATGCATGCCAGAATGTATTGCCTGCTGCCTTTTCCTTCCTCATTCTTTGGGTGGATGTGAATAACACTCTGTGGTGAGGAACTACGCCTGGCAATAGGTAACGGTATAGACAATAGTGCTATGCTGGCAGACGATTAGAATTTCTACACTCTTGGTATGTGTGGGGGTGGTACTACACACACCAGGAAATGTCACACATCTACACCTTCCTCTGGATTGTCTATTTTCTTTGACAATATCCATGATAATTTCTTCTTGCTTTCTGGATTTTTATTTTTCACATGATTCATTTATTTTACTATTATGATAATGATGATAGTAATTGTACTATAATGATGATATGATGAATTAAATAATGGCTACCATTGCCTGCTAATAGAGGTAATGATGATGATAAATATATCTTTGTAGCAAAATAATGCATATTAATTTTTATGAACTGCAAATGACTACCCTGATAATAATGACCTCTATTACAATGGCAATGATGATAATAAAGATACTTTAATGATATTATGATAGCAAATGAATGACAGGGACTATGGGATGATAATGGTGATTAATAATTGTAAAAAATGATATAGTTGTACAAATGCTACTCTGATAATGACCACTTTTACTTTGATTGTTATAACATATGTGATATTGATCATATCAATAATATTATAAAGCTATTATGAAAAATAAATAATAAAGACTAAGGGAGGAAGATAATAATAATAATACTAGCAAAATGCCTTATAACATTTTTTAAATCCTTTCTGCAACAGATTGGAAAAGCTCTGCTAACACTGAGTACAAGTGTACAAAACTCTCACTGACCCCAGCAAAATTCTGCAACAGGCTGGTGAAAGCCCACTACTACTGGCCAAGAGCATTCGAAACCGGTACTGGCTCCCATATCTGCAATGAGCTGTCAAAGCTCCACTAACAATAGGCACAGGCATGCAAAACTGGCCACTGTCCCTCGCCTAATTAAAGCAAAATGGATAATTAGATTATTTAAACATTTTCTGCAGTGAATTGGTAAAGCACTCCTAACACTAGGAATACGTGTACAAAACTCGTACTGCTCCTGCCTTACTAAAGAAAAATGGCTCGCAATATTTTTAAATACTTTTTGCAATGGGTTAACAAAGCCCCAATAACACTAGGCATGGATGTGCAAGAACTGTCACTGGCCCCCTGCTACATAATGTTAAATGGTTCAAATCAGTTTTGCAACAGGCTGGCAAAGCTCCACTGGGTACCGCTGCATAAAACTGGCAGTGCCCCCCCACCCCACACACACACAGAAAAGTCAGCTAAAGTTACTCCAGAAAGAAAAAAAAATAAACTTTTTTTTATTCACATGCATAAACCCAGGCAGCCTACCCACTGCCCTCCACTAGTAAAAACATTGGGCACACTGCAGATTTAGTGCGCTGGGTTGGTACTGCAAGAGGCAAGAACTGCATCTGGGTCCACTAGTATAGGCTTCAAAATAGGTTCCCAGGCCTCTAAGGTTAACCTCGGTGTATAGCATCCTACCCTCACTGTGAGCTCTGCCCCCTCAGACCTTCAAAAAAGCTATTTGCCCAGCCCAGTGCCCACGTCTCCCTGTTAATGTTCAGACTGTAGTTCCCCCACTCACACACAATTTCTTTTTTCAACTAAACTAAGTAGAAACTCAAGTTGTGACCTTTTAAACCCCTGGCTAATTCACTCAGTTTATCTGTTTTCCAGGTGGGGCACATAGAGCAGCTGAACTTTGAATAAGCCTTGCCACTACTTCACAGTGACCCCTCAGGTCAGGTCTTACACTATAATACTGTTTTTATTTTCACCATGCTGATATTTGTGGTCCTGCTGTTTCTTCATTTGTCTCTGCAAAGACCCCCTCTAGCTTCCTTGTCTCAAATCTATGAAGTGCAGCCTGAATACTAGTCCCAGCTGATCGGTGATAATGAAGAACCCCCTTCTTAAAGCATGGCAAGTCTGCAGTTTCATACCACAGTTCAATTTGGTCCACAAAAGGTTAAAAGGGTCAAGTTAAATCTGTTCTGTTCTTTTGTGAAAATAAACCTGCAGCTCTAACTCTGTGAGTTGTTTGTCATGCTTCTCACTTTAATCTTAAATCGAAGTTTGCCTTTTTAACATCCCTCTCAGAACTGAGTTGCTGCCCCTGGACACTACTGCATTTTTAATGTTTGTTGTCCTCCCATGAGGGGTTGTTCACGCTTTCCTTTGGCCATCCACAGGTCCTCTATCAGCCAGAGTAACCTACTATGCCAGCCTCATGACCTTCACTGACCTCCTATAAGCATCTACTAGCTTACCCACCCCACTGGCAGTGACCTCTGCTGGTTCCTGGCTTCTCTGGCTGTGAGTAAGAGACTTTGATGGGTGGGGTAGTGTGCATTCCTCATGGTGGCACAGCAGAATTAGCTGACATGGTGGTGGACAAAACTTGGGCTATACCTATTTTTCAACTGCACTTTTCTTTCATGCGCAGCCACTGCCTGGACAGGGATCCCTGTCAACCTCCTCCATTAGTTCCCTTCCCCTATCACTTAAATCTCCAACCACAGCGGCAGGGCGGGACCACAATGCCTCAGGCAGGACTTCACTAGCCTGGTTCCCTCTCCATTTTCCTCCTAATTTATGTCCTGGAGCCATGGCAAACACAGAAGTGCTTGTGCCGGAACCACTGGCATTCCCCCCACCCAGCATACAGCCTGTCCCTGGGCATTGGTGTTGCCACTGGACCTCCATCTGGTGGCAGCTAAGAGCTGGGGCTCTCCACCTCCCCAATCTGGGAGAGGAGGGCTGCTAGGTGGCAGCTTGATCCTCTCCCAGCTCCCCTCCCCCACTGACCCCCAGCAACCCGAGCTCATCACCAAACCCGAGTCACCAGCGTGGGAGAGGTAAGATGCCCTCTGTGCCACCTGGTCAGCCTAGCATTTCTCTTTTTTTAATCATAGTTAATGGGAGAGCCAGCAGCATGTGAAATCCTCTTATTCAGCAGAGTGCTTCATATTCTGTAAATGCTAGATGATCAAAAATTCTGAATTCCAAATTCTTTTTTATGTTGTCTTGCATGCACAGCACAAGCAACATTTTGTGACAGCTTGCTGGAGTAGCAGGTTGTGGAGGTGCGACTGTGTTGTGGCCAATGGCACCACTGCTTTTTTGGGCTTGTCTCTGTGGCACCAATGAATGAGCATGTTGTCTATGATGGCCCTTGAGAAGCATGCCACCAACTTGAAAGAATTTTGCCGCTGTAATGAGGGAGTGTCCCATCATTGCAGGGCGTTCCTTGCCTGCTGAAACATTTCAATATACATGGTGGTGGCTGTCACCATTCACCTCTCTCAATCCCCAGCAAACCGACTTCAAGGGTGCCAAATCCCCCTGTTGGCATGTTTATAATCCCCCCTCCAGATTGTGTGCCACACTGGGAGCCCAGCCCAGTGTGTCAAGTGCGTTCTGAAGCCACCACATCGGGCATGTTCCTGTCCCTCTCCCCCACCCCACCCCTTGTGTGCCACACTGGGAGCACACCCCAGTGAGCCAAACAGTTGTTTAATTTCACCTGTAAATAAAGAAAACCTTCCCGTGATGTCCATTCCTGAAAATAAGAAAATGGTCCATCGTTGAATAGGACAGCCCCCTCCCCCAACCCCGACCCACCTCTGCACACCCCACCTCCCCACATCCCCCCTCAACCCATACTTACTAAGGAGCCTGGCACGATGATCTTCAGTGGAGCGAGACATGTCTGAACACCTCAAAAGCCGACTGCGAACTGAAGAAAATCACGGTAAGCTGTATAATGGCATCAATGGGGGGGGTTCAACTTAGGTGGATATCTCAGCCATTTTTGAGTTTTGGCTCCAACTTTTCAACATGGGGTTCTTAGGACCCCACCTCATGAACTCAGTCACTGTCATTTCGTTATGCAGTCCCAAAAGGTAATTTCGTGGTCATTGTGTGGAATCACCTTTCAGGACCGATTAACAAAATGACAGTGTCACTGTTCATGAGATGGGCTCCCAAGAAGCCTATGCTGCAGATTTGGTGAAAACATTCCAAAAAATGACTGTGTTACGAGCATGAGTTACGCAGTTTCCACACATGCTCATAACTTCAAGAATTTCTTATTTATTCACTCCAGATTTTCAACAATGCCATTTTTTCACACCTCCTTATGAACAGTACAGCTGTCATTTTCAATATCCTGCCCGAAATGTGTTTTTGCACATCTGGCACACAATGGCATGGTCGCCGTGGGAAATCAATATTTGGGACAGATTAACAAAATTACAGTGACACCTATTTATGAGCAGATGTCCAAAATGCCTATGTTGAAAATTTGGTGAAACAATTCCACAAAATGGCTGTGTTATGAGTGTGCATTGCACAGTTTCCACACACACTCGTAACTTTGATAATTTTTAATATTTTCACTCCAGATTTTCAAAAAAATTCTTTGCACCTCCTTATGCACAGTACAGCTGTCATTTTTCACATCCTGCCCGAAATGTATTTTCACACATCTAGCGCAGAACAGCAAGGTTGCTGTGGGACATCAATGCTCGGGACAGATTAACAAAATCACAGTGACGCTGTTTATGAGCAGACGTCCCAAATGCTTTCATGAGGTGGGGTCACAAAAAGCCCATGTTGAAAATTTGGAGTGCAAATACCAACAAACGCCTGTGGCGTTAGGGTTTCTAACCATAAAGTCCCACCCTGTAGAGACTGACAGGTGTCAGGGGTGTGACTTGGGATTGTCGGCTGTAATACTCACACCATTCCACCCCCACCCTCACCCTGCAGCCAGTGACAGGCATCAAGGTGTGCCTTGGACTCTTCGGCCCCAAAGTTCACCCCATTCTCCTATACTGCACACATCTCAACGTATTTCCTTATGGAATGGGGTGAGTGTAAGGCCCAACAACCTCAAGGCACAACGCGACACTTGTCGGTGTCTGCAGGGTAGGGTGAGTTAAAATGGTGTGAGTGTTATGGCCGATGACCCAAAGGCACACCTCAATGCCTGTCAGTCTCTGAAAGGTGGGGTTGGGTTGGGTTGGTGTCAGTTTCATACTTCACTGCCATTCCTATTATGCATCTCTCTAACTCCTGCACTACCAATGCCAATGTCAGTAAGACAACATTTGGCATTGACAAATGCTTGCTTATTTGGTGCGGCACAAAAAAGCTATCACTCAGTAACCAACTGCCTATCTCAGTACAGAGACACATTGTGCTGTTAACATACAAATTATATGTTTTCCTTCCCTGTTTTTTTTTAAAAAAGACTACTGTGCCATCCTAACAGAACAGTACTGTTACTTTTTGCCCAAACTCCTGTGGAGCTCCCCATTATTATAACCTTACTTTACTGCTCATTTGTTGACTATGGGATGTGGTCACCCCACCACCACCACCACCACCACACACACACTGATTGATCCAACTGTTTTTCTGCAGCACCTCCAGTTATTTTCCATTTTTTATTTTCTGTTACCATTTAAATTCAGTTAGATAATTCAGCTTTAGCTTTTTAAGCATTGACCAATGGCAAATGTTCTCTTGCTTGTATTATGGCTGTTTGGCATAGATAGTGCAGCAGTTAGGTAAAGAAGGAGAACCCACAGAGCACTTCCCCACAAATATCCTCTTACAGTTCAGACTGATACCGGTTTAAGCACATGCATTACAAAGAAACATACCCACCTTGAGTCCTGGAGTAGGTCTGTTAAGCCTTCTTTATTTATGCTGTAATGCCAAAATGCTTTAAATATTTATTTTTTGTTAGTACTTAAAATACAAGTAAGCAGAGTAGCTCAGCGCCTCACCTAAAGTGATTAATGAGCATAGGAACATGTTAGAACATCTGTGTACTTGATTTTTACCACATAAGATACATTAATTCCATGTGTTGCAAGCACTGCATCATGGGTATGCAAATGATATGGTCTGCGCAACATGTCTGCCCTTTCCTGGGAAGCAAAGTTCAAAACAGTAGCACATATAATAGTAATAAACAGATGCACACTGGAAACAAAAATCAAAGATGAGATTCCAAGCAGTAATTATGATGGGGCGAGAACTTCAAAGCAAAAAGGAAGAGAAAGGCAGAAAGTGGGTAGAATCATGGAGGAAACATGAAAACACAGAAGTTGTCTGCAGATAAGGACCTCTTGGCCCACTTAATCTGCCCTATATTCCCTACATACTGTGCCCCCCCCAGACCCTACTTGATCTCCGGTCTTCTCCCCCTCCCTTGCCTTACTTCTGAGGTCCCCTTGTGTCTGTCCTATACGTGCTTGAATCCTGTTACCATTTTAACACCCACAATCTCTCCTGGAAGGCTGTTCTAGGCATCCACCAACCTCTCCGTGAAGAAGTATTTCCTCACATCTCCTCTGACCCCCCCCCCAACTTCATAGTGTGATCTCTTATCCTGGAAAATGCTACCTTCCTGTACCTTGTTTATGCTTTGATGTGCTTACGCAACTGAATGAGATAATATGAGATGATGCGTGTGTAACTTGATTTGCTTTGTGGCTTTCCACCTCTCTATCCGTGGGATATACCACCTTGTAGGGGTACGATGCAAGGAACCCTAGAGGAGGGTTCCCCCCTTAGAGGTGCCAGGAATGAATGCGTTGGCTAAAGGTAGGTTAGGAAGAAGCTCACAGGGAAGAGAGAGACGAGCCGCTGGAGGAGGAGGAGGAGGGGTGGATAGTGGGCAACGAAAAAGAATCCTGGCAAAGCCCAGGATGTTGTGATGTTTTAAGCTCGATGGGGGAGTGACATTGTTGCTCTGCCCATCGAATCACGGGCTTAAAGCCCTCCCATTTGATGTGCTTATGCAACTGAATGAGATAATATGAGATGATGCTTGTATAACTTGATCTGCTTTGTGGCTTTCCGCCTCTCTATCAGTGGGATATACCACCCTATAGGGGTACGACACAAGGAACCCTAGAGGAGGGTTCCCCCTTACAGGTGCCGGGAATGAATGTGTCAGCTAAAGGTAGGTTAGGAAGAAGCCCAAAAAGAATACCCAAAGATGTCAAGCTTTGAAGAAGCGAGGATGATGAATGAATTCTGTGAAGGGAAGGGCTAACTTCCTAAGGAGAGAGGAGAAAGCCGGGCCACCATCCGCCTCCATCTAACAGCAGAACCTAACTAACTAACGAAAAGAAAGCACTAACTAACTAATATTATGACTATTGGCATGGAGGAGAGGAAAACCTCCCTTTGAGGAGGAAACCTCTGGGGATCCAAGGCCTAGGTCGCCTTCCCTCCAGACTGACGACATTTGATTTAAGGACATATGTTGGTAAAGAGAATGGTTCATAGATGAGGGATATATGTAGGGAGGATGATGATAGGATAGGAAAAAACTCCAAAGAAGCACAGATTAAATAAGGAACATGAGGTAGCAGGGACCCAAAGAGGGTACGCTCGAGTAGTCGATGAAAGATAGTAGATTAGAGGAGCAAGGAAGGGAGGGAGTAATCCACGTATGAGTCAGAGGAGCAAGGGGTATCCAGATGTGCTCACGAGGAGATTCCAAATGTGCTGATGAGGAGACATGATAATGTAGACTGGCTTGATTGAGCGATGCGAGTGAGCAGACACTGAGATTGAAGAGGCATGCTTGATTATGCGATGTAAATGATTAGACTCTGAACGATTAGACCCTGAGGTTGTAGTCAATGAGGTAGTATGGAATTCATTGATAGGAATTTTTGAGTAAACAATGTAAATAGATAAACCTTGAGGTAATGCTGAGTGAATGATGTCTGTATTTATGAACTCGATATGACTTGAGTTATGAACTTGATACATGCGGCAGGATAGCCGAGGTGGATAAGTGGCATAGGAATTATGGTAGGTACGCTCAAAAGGAATATCGATAGCAGGCCATGAGTGGACTGAATCCTGGATAGCCGGTACGGAATTGGAAGAGGAGGAGGAGACAGGAATGAACTTGAAAATGAACTTGTATGAAGGAAGTAAAGGAAGCAGGCTCCTCTAAAGGAGGCAAACTCCGAGGCCAAGAAGGAAGATCTGGAACCAGAGGCAACTCAGGTTGAGTGATCGAGGATCAAAACTGGATGAGGTATGATGAGTAGTGAGCAAAATTGGATGATGTATGATAAGGAGTGAAGCTAAGAGCGGAGTGAAGCCATGATGGCTGGTACTAGAAAAGGTGCTAGGACAAGGAAAGTAAAATTAGGAAATGGATGAGGTACAATGAGGGATTGAAGCCATGGAGGCTGGTACAGGAAAGTGACATATACAAGGACAAATGGTGGAGGGAGGTCAATGGGTTAGCATAGGACCCAGCTGATACAGAATGAGAACGGCAATAAGGTGAGCTGGATGAGGTAGCACGCAGGCCAGGTTCGATGGAAGGCCAGATGGAGTCAGCCATAGATGGCCCAACAATGTGAACAGCAGAGCAAGCAAATACAAAACCGTGGCATGATGAGATATAGAAACCATGACTGGATTGAATCCTGGACGACTGATGGATGGAATCAGTAACCGGATACAGGCGGCATGAGGGCCATGTATTGAGGAGGCAGGCATATGAGGAATGATAGTTATGCCCCAAAAGAAATATTGAATGTAGCTGAGGAAGGTAACGTAGGAACTGATGAAGTACGATGAGGGATTGATGTCATGAAGACAGGTACTGGAAAGCGGGGTAGGAAAGGACGTAGGATGGTAGGGATTGAATTGGATGAGCAGGTCAAGGTGAGCTATGGCTGGTACGGGAGGAGAACCGCAGGAGGGATATGATTCATGAGAGGTCATGATAGGTATGCCAAAGAGAATTCTGGATCACAGGCCATAATGAGGCAGCCAGAGAAGGCTCAATGGTGAGGAGGGTAAAATTGTAGGTAACGGAGGAGGTGCAATGATGAGGAATAGCAATGGAGTGAAGCCATGATTGGAATGAAGCCGTGATGGCTGGCACGAGGAAGGAAAATAGGAATGGACAAGGTACGATGAATGAGTGAGTGAAGCCCAGAAGGTCGGAATGGGTTAGGGTTACGAAATCAGACTGAAAACAAGGCAGAAATTGCCTGAAGCCAATCTTTCATGGGCAGACAGTGCCACCTGCTGGGCAGTAGGAGAACCTGCGCATGATAGAGCAAGAATCCCCCAGATTTAGGCTGGACTGCAATGTAGCAGATTGGTATATAAAATATCCTTCCAGGAACAGTATGTCATGGGAGGCAGTGAAAGAGCAGGATACCTCCCCCCCCCCCCAAATTTTTTTTTTAATAGAGAAATAAGCAGGTGCAGGCGTGCCACCCAAACTTGGGAACAGATCCGGATCAAAAGCAGGAAAGACATGCTCAGTATGAGAATACAAATACCTGGAACTGAAGTGTCAGCCAGATAGTCGAGTTTTGACAATATGGGTCAGCAGGAATGGCTCAAGAACAGATGCATAGTTTAATAACACCTGCTGCAAAACCATGAGGCGAAGCCCAATGGACTTCATGCTTGATGATGTGAATGATTAGACCATTGTCTGGAACTAGACGCTCAAAAGTGAAAGAGGAAGTATGATGACGCCAAGAAGGCATGGCTGTGTCTGGAACCAGAGGGTAGAGAAGACAGGAATGAACTGGAAAATGAACTTGAACTATGGTGGAGAACAGCTAGCCAGCCCTTAGCAAAGGGCAGTAGACAGGAAGGCATGTCCTGGGGAGGAGATGAAGTGAGTATGCGGAGTCGACGGGGGTGAGCGAAGCCATGATTGGATGGAATCCTTGATGTCTGGTACAAGATAATAAGTGGGAATGATGACCAAAGACTTGAACGCAGGATAGGGCCAGATGCAGGACAGGGGAAACCCGCAAAAGAAAGTACCAGATGAGAAAGGAGAGTAAGCAGCAGAATAGAGCAAATGGCGAGCTGAGAACTAGAGGGGCAACAAAACCACGTGGCAGGATCCCCAGCTGAAATGACCCTCAAAAAGTGTACAATAGACTGGATGAAGAAGTGCCAGTGAGGAGAACAGGGCCTGAAAATGCAACGGCAGGGAGACCAGGCTAAAACCAACCTTGGCTGTGACCAAACGAACACAAGGAAGCTGACCGAGGGTTCCGGTGTGAAGTCCCCCAATCCTTGCAAACACGGGAACCCAGCACCCCAAAGGAATGCCCCAGCAAACAAGGTGCAGGAGAAACAATGCTGGGCCAACGAAGGGCATGTGAAGTACAGATACCAACAACTGAATCAGGAGCCAAGTCACAGGACAGAGAGCTGAAAACAGGCAAGGCAGGGCAGCAGCATGAGGAATACCACCCTCATATATGTGTATATCAATGTATTGTTCAGAATAAGTAAGCCAGTAAAAGATAGGATGCTCCACTTCCATCAGCTTTGTGCTTCAATACAGCTCTGAATAATGGACCCACACAGGTAACTTACTAGAATAAATCCCAAATACTGGCTCAGACACAAAATATGACTATGTTTCTGAAAGGTGATGTTAACTCTTATCCACATTTTCTTATCTCAACATTTGCCTATAGGCTTAAGGCTAAAGGCAGGAAATACCCACATCAGACTGTGCAATGTGAACAGCGGGAGGAGGCCCAAATGAGGAAGGTAGGGAGAACCCACCAGGCCTGGCAAGGAATGGATGCGAGGAGCGCTGATGGAGTGACCCTGAAATGGAGCAGACGCTGCAAAAGAGGAGCCGGAGAGTAAGCAGCGGACCGCCAAAGTGAGGCAGAAGCAGAAAGGGCCCCCAAGAAGACAGCACCGGAGGCTCAGGTACAGGACAGGTGAATAGGCAGGGAAAACCGGCAGACTCCATGAAGAACGATTGCGGAAGCGACCCAGGAATGCAAGAGGCCGCAGCATAGCGGGGCAGCTGGGGTGAGGAGCGAGAGGAAGAAGAGGCAAGCAGGTGGCACGGGTGCACATAGGCAGAGAAGGAGGTGGGGGGGACGATGGAAACAAAGTATCCTGAATTGGTGCCAGACAAGGAGCAAAGTGCTGGAGAGGGCAAGTGAGAGGCCGTTCTCCAGAGAGCAGAAGGCAAGACAGCAATGTGGGGAGGGAACAAGGAGGCACAGAAATGCGAGCAAGGGGAGTGATGAGCAGCACTCTAGTGAGGTGAAGAGGGAAGGCAGAGAGGTATGAGGGGAGGCAGAGATGGGGGAGCAGCTGGAGGTGAGACTGAGAGAAGGGCGACAAGGAGGTAGGGCCAAGAGGGGGAACAGCCAACGTAGCCTCCGGCTGCAAATGAAAAAGAATCCTGGCAAAGCCCAGGATGTTGTGATGTTTTAAGCTCGATGGGGGAGTGACGTTGTTGCTCCGCCCATCGAACCACGGGCTTAAAGCCCTCCCATTGTGAGGTATTTGAACATTTCTATCATATCCTCCCGTCCCCTCCTTTACTCTAGAGTACATATTGAGTTCCTTGAATCTTTCTTCATAGGGCTTTTGATGCAGGCCATGCACCATTTTGGTAGCCCTCCTTTGTACTGCCTCCATCCTATCTATGTCCTTCTGGAGGTAGGGTCTTACCAGTGATTTATACAGGGGTACTACTACCTCCCTCCTTCTGCTGGTGATGCCCCTCCCCACGTACCCAGACATTTTGCTACCCTTCTGCACTGCCTTATTACACTCCTTGGCTACTTTCAGATCATCAGAAACGATTACTGCTAGGTCCCTTTCCTGTTTTGTTCTTGTTAATACCTCCCTGCTCAGTTGGTACATTGCCCCTGAGTTTCTGTGGCCCAAGCACATGATTTTGCACTTTTTTGCACTGAAACCCAGCTGCCATTCCCTTGACCAATCTTTCAGCTTTTTCAGATCATCCCTCATTCTTTCCACACACACCCTCCCCGGTGTATCTACCCGTTTGCAGATTGTTGTACCATCCATGAACAGGCATACTTTACCCTCCAGCCCTTCCACAATGTTGCTAATGAAGACATCGAAGAAGACCGGGCCTAGTACTGACCCCTGTGCCACCCTGCTTGTCACCTTGCTTTCTCCAGAGTGGACCCCATTTGCCACCACCCTCTGACTCCTATTGCTTAGCCAACTTCTTACCTATTTTACTTCTTTTGAACCTACTCCTACGTTGCCCAGCTTACTCACCAGTCTTCTGTGTGGAACGGTGTCAAAAGCCTTACTGAAATCCAGGTAGACCACATCTACCACTCCTCCCTGATCTACTTCCCTGGCCACCCAGTCAAAGACCTCAGTCAGGTTTGTCTGGCAAGACCTCCCCTGCCCTGTGAACCCATGTTGCCTTGCATCCTGTAATCCACTGGTTGCAAGGTATTCCCCAATCCTTTCCTTCAGTAGTGATTCTATTACTTTACCTACTACTGAAGTCAGGCTGAAAGGTTTATAATTTTCTGCCTCCTTCCTATTTCCACTTTTGTAAAGTGGGACCACAAGTGCCCTCCTCCAGTCCCCCAGAGCATCCCCTGTTTCTAGTGACAGGTTGAACAGAGCTGACAGAGATGCATCCAGCACATTCTTGAGCTCCCTCAATATCCTAGGATGCACCCCGTCCGGTCCCATTGCCTTGTCTACTTTGAATTGCACTAGTTTCTTGAGGGCTCTCTCTCCTCTGTAAATGGACTAGTGTTCACCTCCCTTCCTTTAATGCCCTTGTCCCTTATCTTTGGCCCATCACCTGCTGTACCCTTTTGAATCACATCATAGAATCATAGAAGTTTGTCAGCAGAAAAGGACCCCATTGGCCTAGCTAATCTGCCCTTGTTTCCTCCCCATAGGTAGCCTTGATGGGTAACCCGTGAAGTGGGCGCATCAGAAAGGGCACCATCCATTATGGCAACACCTTCCTCGCGCAATTCACTGATGGCGACCGACAGGTAGGTGACCGGATGAGGGTGGGCGAACTAGGCGACAGGATGTGCCATGGCACGGGGGAGCGAGCATGGCTGAGTGGGCTGGGAGGTGGAGATGCTGTAGGGGTGCCACTGCGTGTTGTTGGTACAGCTGCATCATGGCGTCAGGGATTGGGCAATGGCTGGGGTGGCTGAGGTACTTGGTTTGGGTCCGGCACTGGTGCAGTTTTATTGTGCCGGCTTAAACCTTTTTTTTTTTGCTACTTTCACCCCTCCCAACATGCCCCTCTGGGTTGAGAATCCCTGATAGGGGGTGCGGGATGGCTGAAACCCCATGAAGGGTGGTGGGGCACACCCCCTCACAAAAAAGTAGTAAAAATATGTCCCCACTACAGTTGGTGTGCCAGGGTTGTCAGAGTGCTGAAAATGTGTTCGGCACTCTGACTGAGTGATAACGGCGATCGCCTTTAGACATTCACTGTTATCACATAGACCTGCCTTGATGCTACTGCCCTACACACCACTTACATGTCCTCCCCCACCCCTGTAAATTCCCGACCCCTTTTTCCCATCATGGTATCTATCACTCCCTCTCTTCTTTAAACCCATGTAGTTATCCCATGTACTCTTGAATCTCCCCACTGTTGATGCCTCAACCACCCTCTCTGGTAGCCCATTCCAAGGGCCCACCATCCTCTCAGTGAAGTAGTGCCATCTCTTACTACCTCTGAATTTACCACCCTCCAGTTTCAAGCTGTGCCCCTTAGTTCTTGGATTGTTTTTCATCTTGAATATACCCCCTTTCCTTCCCTTTTAAATTTCCTTCAGGTATTTAAAAGTTTCAATCATATGCCCCCCCCTCTCTCTCTCTCTATCTCGCCTGGCTTCCAGTGGATATAGTTCAAGCTTTCCATCCTCTCCTTATATGTCCTCTGATGTATACCATGCACCATTTTACTCACCCTCCTTTGGACTGTCTCCACCCTATCAATATCCCTCTGTAGGTAAGGTATCCAGAACTGTACTCCATATTCTAAGTGGGGATAGATCATTGACTTGTATAGGGGAATTATCACCTCATTTCTCCTGTTTGTGATGCCCCTCCCTATGCATGCCAGCATATTGCTTGCCTTTCCAACTGCTTTGTTGCACTGGTTTGCCACCTTAAGGTTGTCTGAAATAATAATTCCCAGATCCCTCTCCTGCTCCGTTACCACAACATCCTCTCCCTCAATGTGTATGAGGCCCTTGGGT
Organism: Neoceratodus forsteri; assembly: GCA_016271365.2. Classification (NCBI taxonomy): domain Eukaryota; kingdom Metazoa; phylum Chordata; order Ceratodontiformes; family Ceratodontidae; genus Neoceratodus; species Neoceratodus forsteri. The sequence continues at coordinate 498,870,216 of JADMNL010000022.1, forward strand.
CCTTATGCCCTATGTGCATTATTTTACACTTTTTGGCATTAAATCTCAGTTGTCAACTATCTGACCACCCCTCCAGCTTTAACAGGTCCTCTCTCATGCTCTCCACTCCCCTTAGTGTGTCCACTCTATTGTAGATCTTTGTATCATCTGCAAACAGACATACCTTTCCATTCAGACCCTCCACAGTCTCCCCAATGTAAATGTTAAAGAGTATCAATCCCAGTACTGACCCCTGCGGTACCCCATTTGTCACTCTTTCCTCTCTGTAATGAACCCTATTTACAACCACTCTTTCACTCCTGTCACCCTTCCTTCGTAAATACTGAACAAAAGTAATTGTTCAATAAGTCTGCTTTTGTTTGGTCCTTTTCTTCCCAAACCCCCCTTCCTCTTTTAGCCTTACTATCCCTCCTTTGGTCTTTCTCTTCTTGCTTATATATCTAAAGAATGTTTTATCCCCTTTTTTCACTGATTGGGTAGTATTCTCCGTTTATGTCTTTGCACTCCTAACTGCGCTCCCTGCCATTCTTTGTTTCTCCTGGTAACTCTCCCTATTCTCCTCCTTCTGCGTTCTCTTGTACCTTCTAAATGCTAGGGTTTTTTTGCCCTTACTTTCTCCGCTACTTGTCTAGAAAACCACAGTGGTCTCTTTTTTTCTCTTGCCCTTGATAACCTGCCTGACACATAGATATGTTGCCTTTTCAATGCCACCCTTTATTTTTGCCCATTGTTCCTCAGCCCCCCCCCCCAGTTTCCCTATTTCTGAGGCATTCTACCATTTTCTTAAGATTGGCCCTCCTTACATCCATTGTTCTCCTGAGGTCCAGGAGCCTCATCTTAGGGTCGTTCAGTTTTGACCCCGTTCTTATACTAAGCCACACTTTATAAAGAAAATACAATATTCTGATGCTGTGATGGGTAAGGAAAGTGTGCAACCTCTAAAGTCCTCTTACAGTCCACAATGATACTAGTTGATATGCTTTGCAAACATGTTACCGCGTTCCTGGAATATATGTATTAATCCATGTTTATTAGTGTTGTCATGACCAGAATGCATTAATGTTTTTTTAGTGCTCAGAACACAGGTAAGCAGAGTAACACAACTCCTTACCTAAAGTGATCAATGAGTGTAGAAACATGTTAGATAATCTGTTTTACTTGCTTTTTATCATGTATGAGAATACAAATTAATTCCATGAGTTGCAAACACTTCATCAAGGGTATGCAAAAGATAAGGGCTGTGCAACATCTCTGCCCTTCCCTGGGAAACAAAGTTCTAAACAGTAGCACATATGGCAGTAGTAAACAGTAGCATATGTGTAATAAAAAGCAGAGGTGACATTTTGAGCAGGAATTAGGAGTTGCAGAAGAGCTGTGTTAGGGAAAGTCTTGGAAAAGGTCTTAAAAGAGGAGATAGAAGACTTTATCAATAAGGCAGTTATGTATGATAAAACACAACATGTTTCACTAAGGGTCGATTGTGTCAGACGAAGTTTATTAGAGTTCTTTTTTTTTTTTAATTGAGATTTTTCCTGGGTTTCTCAGTAACCCCCAGGGCCCCAGCGCATGGCCATTTGTATGTGGAAGTGCACTGACAGCCAGGCAGCCCATTCCTCCCACCTGCACTGCCACCCCCAACCACCTACATTATCCCACTGGACCTACACCCAGTGGGGATGGAATTATGGGAGGGGCAACAACCCACCTCCACCACCTCCAGGAGAGGAAAGCAGCCTGGCAGCTCGCTCAATCCCACTCCTCCTGCCCCCCCTGCTGGCACCCTGATGACCCAAGGTCATTCCCGAACCCAGGTCACCAGCGCAGCGTGAGGTAAGGCATCCAGCACCTCAACCCTCAGTGCCACCAGGCCAGCACTTTGTTAGAGTTCTTCGACAAGGCCAGTAAGGCTTTGGATAAGGGGCAACCAGTGGATTTAATTTTTCTGGACTACAGTAAAGCCGTTGACAAAGTGCCACATAAGAAACTAGTAGAAGTTCTACTTAATATAGGTTTAAACACTAAGATAATAGCATGGATAAATTCATGGCTCACCAATAGGAAAAAGCAAGTGAATTTGTGAGGGAATACATCAGAGTGGGCTAATATCACTAGTGGAGTGTTACAGGGATTGATTCTGGGACCCTGTCTATTTAATATTTATGTGACGTCAATGTCCTATGGTGATGGGATGTGGCTCTCAAAGGTTGCAGACAATTCAAAGATAGGTTCATTAGTAAAAAATTCCACAGAGATAGAAAAATTGCAAAATGAATTAATAAAATTGGAACAATGGGCCATGAAATACAAATTAGACTTCAATGTTGAAAATGCTCCGTAATGCACTTAGATAGAAATAACAGCAAGGCAAAGTACATATTTAAAGGACATACATTAAGAGAAATAATAGAAGAAAAGGACTTTGGAATAATTATATCAAATGACCTACGGTTCAAAAAACAGTCATTCGATGGCAAATTAGGGCCAATGGAATTTTGAGCAGCATCAGAAGACACATTCAGAGGAGAGACAGGTGAGTAACAGCTCCAGTGTATGCTTCCCTGTTTAGGCCACCTCTGGAATATTGTGCACAGTTGTGGTCAAGAAGCACAAAAGCCGAAATTAAAATTCTGGGAGGAGTCCAATGTAGGGCCACTAAGATGGTATCAGCTGTTAAAAAGTTAAGCTGTAATAAAAGGCTGGGTATGTTGGGTCTTTATTTTCTTGAGTATAGAAGGATGTGAGAGGATTTACACCTAGTGTATGGTGCTTTTGACAATCATGATGTATGGGACTGTCTGAGTTGGAAATTACAAATGTAACTCTGGCACCGTTATACCAAGAGCTACTATCCCTGCCTGCTTCCCTGGTTGTAGGTTGAAGGGCCTGGGTTCATAAATAGCTACCACTGGGGTCTCCCACTGTACGTTTACAATTATGGTGCCTCCACTGAGAGAAATGCTTAAGTGGGTTACTAACAGAATTGGTACAGCCCTCTGGGAAGATATAACCACCCACAATCTAGCCTAGTGATCTGGTACACTTAGTTTTACAATTGTAACAATTCACACTTAAAATACAGCTTAATACTAGCATTAATGAGATGCTCATGTACCTTCCATCTTCCAACAGCCTTGGTCCTCTGGCATTCACCCTGTCACCCCCTGCAAAGGACAGTTTCAATAATACGAACATGCACTTTTAAAATGCTTTGCAGTACTTCAGTAACTTTAGACCAGGTAATGATATGCTCAAAAGGCAGGTTAACAGCATTACAGTGCTCAGGTTTATTAAGGGGATGTGAACAAGGGAGGGGTGAGAATCTAGGTTAATTATTTCTTTGCTGTAATGACATAGGATCTGCTGCTTACAAATCACTTCACTCCCTGAATTTATCAGTTGTACAACTACTGGGTACCCAGAGTGGAAAACAGGCATGCCTGAGGCGGTGCAGCTGATTGGCCAGCATTGCAGCTGATGTTGAGGCCCTTGAAGGAGAGAAGGATGATTAAATGACAGCAACATTCCTGTAAAACCATAACCATTTGTATCCGTAACCAGATGGCCCAGTCACTGTAAACACATTAACTGGCAAAACTGAATCGGAAGGTACCATTCAATCAAATGATGATTTGTTGCAGGAGCTACCCTGATTTTACTCATTGTACCCAGATGAGATGAAGAAGGCACTGGCGACATCAAGACATGCTGCTTTCTTGAGCTGTTGATGGGGACTGGGGCTGACATGACTCACCTCCACTTCACAGACTTTCGCTGTAGGTGGCCGCAACCTGAGTTCGCTTTCTGTGTAGGGGCCGAATCTCCAAAATCTGTCTCTCACTGAGATAGTGCTGGTGCCGTTACAGGAACAGTCTGGCTGGGCCTCTGATGGCATAGGCCCAGACTGAGGGAATGTTCATTGGCAGTTTGGCTTGGTGCTGGTAAACCTTCCAGCTGGTTGTGGCAAAGTACCTCGTTACTGGCGTGGGCTTCCACTTCATGTACTGGAGTCCCTGGAGTAATTTCTCCACACACATGGTAGACCACAGTCTTGGTGTCTGAAGGAACAGCAACTTTCTTCTTTTTAGTAACTAATCGATCCTCTTCAACCTCTTGCCGAAGAAACCTCTTAGACTGCTTAGTTGGCAGTTCCAGGATGATGGGTCCCCTTTTGGAATTGAAAGGAACTCACAGGAGGCAAATACAGGCCTCTCCCTGTGAGTGGACACAGAGCCACACAGGTTGCTTTCCTCTCGGTAGCTCGTGCAGAATTCCTCACTGTTTGAAAAAAGTTTCAGACTTGTCCGTTTTTTCTGTATTCCGATTGACTGTGGGAGCTGTCAATCACAGTTCCAGTGCTCCCATTGGTTTATTTAGGCAACAACTTGAAAGTTCACAGTTTCTCCCACAAGGCATTATAATTAGGACCCCTTGGTTCCGATTGATCCAAACCAGGAGTCCAGGACCAAAGATGGTGGCTCCCATCGTGAAGTAGATACTGGCACAAGTTAAATAACTTATTATTTAACAACAGCAAAGAATCTAGAAATAAATATTTATAGTGCCAGAAAGGGCCCCCCCTCTACTCTGTTAGTGACAGCAAGGTGGGGAATAATTGAGGTGATGCCTGGCTGATCTTGAGCTCCATTGCACTCAGACCCAGCCCAGGCTATCCACACTACACACAAGGCTGGAGCTTTTAAAGAGCTAGCATGGCAGCATAGATGTACGCACACACGCAGAGTGAAAGTAAATTCTCCTGCACATGGATTTACTTTTTATTGCTGGAACAGCTGCCAAACAGGTGGGCATTAGAGGAGCCCAAAGAGATTCTTAAAGTAAGCCCCCCCCCCGAAATGGGAGGGAGGGGTTACAAAAACCAATACCACAACACTAGATCTCATATACTGCAACTAAAGGGCAATATAAATCATACCAAGAAAAGGGCTTCCTGGTTTAATCAAAGAGTAGTGGCAACGTGGAGTTTCTGCTATAGACGTAGTAGGAAGTAGAAGTATGCAAGAGTTTAAAACAAAACCAGATGCATCCTGCACAAGGAATAATATATTAGGATATTCTCTTTAAGTAAAAGGGTGAGCTGGAAATTAGCCACCTGCCTTACTTAGCTCGTATAAAACCTATGACACCTATAAACCTATGAAAACCCTCTACCTTGCATTTTCCAGCCTTATTATTGGGCAAGGACTTTAAAGGGAAAATGGGGAGAAAGGCAGAGAGTGGGTGGATTTAGGGAGGAGATTCAGTATTCTTGAGCTGTGATAGGTGGAGGAGGGCGTGTCCCCAAAAGCCCTCTGAGCTCAGACTGATACCAGTGTGATTGTTGCTTTGCAAGCAAACATCAAAATATTAGCACAGTTCTCAACTGTCTGACACACTGTGTGCTATCCAGTTTACATTCTTCCAGGCTCTAGCATTAACTTCAATTGTAAAAAGAGCTGTTGCTTTATTATTATTTTAAAAAGTCCTCTGCACTTGCAATTAGCAGTCAGCCCAAGTGAACAATTCCAGCTTTGTGGATTTGTGTGTGTGTGTGTGTGTGTGTGTGTGTGTGTGAGCAATCTTTGCTACAAACTTGTAAAAATAATGTCCTAGAATTGTGTTAAAGGCACATTTTTATGTTGGCTTGCACGCACGCGCAAGCAACATCTTGTGCTAGTAGCACATTTCAAAGGTCTGTCAGTGTTGGCAAATGCAGGGCACGCTTTACTAGGTGCATCCCTCATTCCCCAATAAGCCAGCATGCTAGCGCTGACACAAGCATTATGTAAAGTGGACACAACTTGTAAGAAAAGTGCCACTGCAATAAGAGACAAGCACGTCATGCAGCAGCACAGATGACACGCCTCCCAACGTGCCTTTCCTGGCGAAACATTTCAATAAACATAGCGGCGGAGCCGCTGTCACACAATCCCTGAAGAAAGCCGACATCGGGGATGTAATCTCTGTGTCAGCATGTCTGGCCCCCCCTACATTGTGTGGCATACTGGGAGCCCACCCTAGTGTGCTGCTGCTTACAGTAAGCTGACCACATCGGCATGTTCCGGGCCCCACCCCACACCCATTGTGTGGCACACTGGGAGCCCACATCAGGCCAACATCAGGCCCCCCCCCAAAAGTCATGGGGCACACTGGGAGCCCACCCCAGTGTGCCCAACATTTGTTTTCAGTTGTAAAGAAAGAAAATTGTCCTGCGATGTAGTGCCCATTGTCAGCGGCACCTCCTTCCCCAACCCACACCCACCCTCTGCACACTCCACCTTCCCACACACCCCTCTCACCCCATACTTACCTCCAGAAGTCCAGTGCTGCGATCTTTGGTGGAGTGGTAACACATCTGGACTCTTCAAAGCTGACCATGAACTGAAGAAATGCCAGTAAGCTATATAATGGCATAAATAGGGGTGGGGTTCAACTTATTTATTTATTTAGTAATTCGGTTACAACCTTTGAGTGTGCACTCTTTTACAAAGGTTCCATGTCAGGATGTAAAACAGCAGAGACATAAAAACTTGGCAGTTAACACAAAACATAAGATTGCTATGTAATACGTAAAATAGATGAATAATACATTTGAGTAACCTAGACAACTGAAATTAAACAGCAGAAGGAGATTCCCAGTTAGCAACGTACAACATAGCTGCCTCAGGGGGGCCTGTCAAGGTAGAGTAATGGAAAGGGTAGGAGAAAGAAAGGGGGAGAGTGCGGATGAGGGGTAGATTAGAGAGAGAGAGAGAGAGAGAGAGAGAGAGAGGGATTGGGAGAAGGAGAATATTTAGGGGGGGCAGTGGGTGGAAAGGGGAGGTGTTTGGGAAGTATGAAGGGAGGGAGTTGGAGAGGCTGGGGTGGCAAGGGATGGCAGGTGGGAGTCCAGGGTAGGTAAAGCAGGAGAAAAGCTCAGACAGATGAGGCGGGGGGGGGAGGGGTATCCAGGCTGAGGATATGGACTTAGGTAAGGGAGTCAGAGGTGTTTAAGAGAGGGTATCCAGGTTGAAGATATGGATTCACATAAGGCAGTAAGGCAGTCTCAGGTGTTTGAGTTCAGTAGGTATTGCTTCAGTTCTCTTTTAAACGGCCAAACATTTGTTGCATTAAGAGCTTCAGCAGGGATCTCATTTAGCCATAGTGGAGCTCAGTACATGAAGGATCTTTGTCCTAGGGAAGTTCTACAAAATGGATCATCAAGCTGTGTTGTCACTGTTCTTCGTGTGATGTATTGGAGCTTGGGAGCTTGGAACTTAGGTGAATATCTGAGCCATTCTTTTGAATTTTGGCTCCAAATTTTCAACATGGGGTCCTTGGGACCCCACCTCATGAACACATGCACTGACATCTTGTTATTCGGTTCTGATTGGTCATTTCGCGGTCACTGGGCAGAATCACCTTTTGGAACTGATTAATGAAATGAGGTGGGGTCCCAAAAAGACTATCTTGCAAATTTGGTGAAAAAAAACAACTGTGTTATGAGTGTGCATTGCATAGTTTCCACGCACATTCGTAACTTTGACAATTTTTAATATTTTTACTCCAGATTTTCAGCATTGCCATTTTTACACAACTCCTTATGAACAGTACAGCTGTCATTTTTCACATCCTGCCCACAATGTGTTTTCCCACATGTGGCGCACAATGGCGCGGTCGCTGTGGGACATCAATGTTCAGGACAGATTGACAAAATCACAGTGACACTGCTCATGAGCGGAGGTCCCAAAATGCCTATGTGGAAAATTTTGTTAAAAAAATTCCCTAATAATTGCATTATGGGTGTGCGTTGCGCAGTTTCTACACAGACTCATGACTTCACCAATTTTTCATATTTTCACTCCAGATTTTCAACAATACTATTTTTACATATCTCTTTATGAACAGTACAACAGTCATTTTTCACAGCTTGCCCAAAATGTGTTTTCGCACATCTGGCGAACAATGGTGTGGCCACTGTGGGAAATCAACTTTCGGGACACATTAACAAAATCACAGTGCCACTGTTCATGAGCGGAGGTCCCAAAATGCCTATGTTGAAAATCTGGTTAAAAAAAATCTCCCAAATAATTGCATTACAGGGGTGCGTTTTGCAGAATCTACACACGCTTGTGACTTCAACAATTTTTTATATTTTTACTTCAGATTTTCAACATTGCCATTTTTTTTACACCTTCTCATGAACAGTACAGCTGTCTTTTTTAACATCCTGCCCAAAATGTGTTTTTTCACCTGTGGTGCCAAATGGAGCAGTCGCTGTACAAAATCACCTTTCAGCTAACAAACTGATAGTGCCACTATTCACGAGGTAGGGTCACAAAAAGCCCATGATGAAAATTTGGAGTGAAAATACCAACAAACACCTGGGGCATTAGGGTTTCCAACCACCCCACCCTATAGAGACTGCCTGGCATCAGGGGTGTGAATTGGGATTGTCGGCTGTAATGCTTACGCCATTCCACCTCCACCCCCACCCTGCAGCCAGTTACAGGCATTGAGGTGTGTCTTGTACTCTTCAGCCCTAAAGTTCACCCCATTCTCCTTCACTGCACCCATTTAAGCATATTCTCTTACAGAATGGGGTGAGCGTAAGACCCGAAGACTCCAAGACACACCGCGATACTTGTTGGTATCTGCTTGGTAGTGCGAGGTGAAATAGCGTGAGTGTTATGGCCGATGACCCAAAGGCACACCCCAATGCCTGTCAGTCTCTGCGTGGTGGGGGTTGGGTTGGCATCATAAAATAATTCACTGCCATTTCTATTATACATCTCTCTAACTCCTGCACTACCAATGCCAATGCCAGCAAGACAACATTCGGCATTGACAAATGCTTTTTTGCCTTCTTATACTCAGAATAATATACTGCTGAAAAACTAACAAACAAGTGAATGTTTGAAAAAAACAAATGGTGTCCATGAAACGTCTCTTGGCTAAACAAGGAGCATCACCTCATAACTTCTTAGAATTCCAGAACCACTCAGCTTCAGTTTGCTGTTCTGTAATCCTAAGAAGTCATGAGATAACATTCTTGATTAGCCAAGAGACAACTAACAGCCACATTTACTTATAAAAGGCAATTACATTGTCACCCCTGCTAGAAGAGGAATATTTTTCAGTGACAAAGAGGCACAAAAACAAGGGGGAAAATTTAGGAAAGATGTGATGAAGTGCTTCTTCACTGAAAGAGTAGTGGGTGCCTGGAACAGTCTTCCAAATGGAGATGGTGGTAGTGAAGTCTGTGGTGGGTTTCAAGCATGCATGGGATAGGCACAAAGGAATCTTAATTGAGAAGCAAAGGGGGGGCAGAGATCTAGTAGGGTCTGCTGTGACAAGGTAGGATAAGCAGGAAAAAATGGTCAGATTGAGTGGGCCAAGCAGTCCTTATCTGCCATCAGATTCTATGTTTCCATCTTTCTAGAAGCAAGCATCTAAGTGGTGAAAATGTATTCTGCTTAAAGGGCCTGTGATACCTTTGGGAACACTTTGAAAAATATACATATTTACAGACAATTCTTCCACAGATGTGCATATTTTGTATTATTTTCCCCTCTTTTGTTATTGCTAAGAAAGCTGCTTGACAATAGAAACCTTGCCCCTCAGACTTTATCTGCTCCTGCTGCCTGTCTATGCATGGTGTCATAATCTTATGTTTATAAATCACAGTTGATTGCTGTGGAAATAATTATGATGTCACAAACAGACTACTATAACGTGTGTAGATGAGCAGCAGGAGCCATCCAAGTCCGAAGAACAAAGATTCTGCTTTCAGATAAATGTTGTTAGTAATAAAGAACAGAGTAAACATAAACCCTGCTTTTTGTACCTTACTACTGCAGCCATCCCTGAACAGATTAACATGAAATTTAGCATATATAACATTAGTGCTAGGATCTCAGGAGTCTGTAAATTTGTAACCACTGTCTGAGTAGCTTGAAATTTCTGAAAAAGTTAAAATCACATACAAATATGGTGTTTAAGAGTTCCTTTTGTGTACCAAAAGCACACAAATGGCTGTTATGCGTGTCACAGGAAGAGGGCTTGAAAAGTGGCCTTAGTAAGGGCTCAGTCATGCATCTTCAGGTCCCAAGCTGGAAAGGAGTCATGAATCAGAGGGCCCACATGCGACAGACCATTCAGATACCTGCAATCCACATCCAACTGGGCCCAATCCTGTCCCTGAGATGGGCATGGAGAGCTAAAATAGCTGACTGGTGAACCTTCACCAAGTAATGCTGCAATTCAGACTGCAATAGCTTCAGAAGGTAGTCCAGTACCCTCTAAACAGAGCAAGTAAAAGGGTCCAGGTATGCTGCCCTGTACCATACTGTGAAATGGAAGGCAGTATGCGCAGTGATTTAAGACTCTGAGCTGCAAATCTGAAGACCTGGATTTGAATCCCACAACCCCCACTTGCATACTGTGACCCTGAGCAAGTCACTTAACTTCCCTGTGCTCCCAGGTTGCACCTGTAAACAAGCTTTCATCTTAGTGTGCCACTCCTGTCAAACAACTGGAAAAAAAGGCTTTCACTTCAGGGAGTAGGAGTATCTGGTGGAAAATTTACTAAGAGCAAGCAGAACAGCTGAGACCCAGAACTGAGACCTTGGTTGAGACCTTGGACCTTTCCAGTTCCTCCTGTTCAGGGCAAGTGATGGGAGGATTATCCTGGCACCATATGGTGAGATGCTTCCACTTCAGCAAATGCACAAATGAAAAGCTTCCCAGCAGGAAACAGAGTCAGCTGATGCCATGGCTAAGAACCAAAACAAGGAACATCGACTTTTTACAGGAGCCAAGCATTGATCCTGGAATAGGTTGCAAGTGAGCTGCAAAGTTATTTACAGTGACTCAGCCTGAAGGTGGAGTGCAGGAAAGAAACACATGCTGAGATTCTTCAGAGAATATTGATTATAAGGCATCATGTCATAAAAGCAGCTGGAAGTCATGCTGTATGTGGATTGCATGAATTGACTTTTGAGGTCAGGTTTGTTTATTTATTTTTTTAAACATCAATTTTGATTTTAACCTGACCAACAGAACGTGAAATAAAGTATATTCATTATTTCTTCGCATGAGCCTGTTTTGTCCTTTCCTTTCCTCCTGACAGGTCCATTAATATGTGCAAAAGAGTAGACCTGCAGAAAAGTATGACAGGGCTGGCAGAGCCAGGAGTTCATACAAAACTGTCTTTATGCTCATAGCTGTGTGAGGGATTTGTACTAGTGTTGACCAGGACCACCGGGACTGTATCAACCTTAGCATGCTCCCCATGCTGGGTTGGAGGCCTCTGGTATAAGAATCACTTGTGACTAGGCTGCCAAAAAGGAGAGTCCCCTAGCAGGTGATTCCTGCTCTGCCAACACAGCACAATATTCCATAGGAGACAGTAAAGCAGCCATCTACTGCTCTGGTGACTGCAAATCCTACAATCACTGTGCTTACAATGACCATTGAGGACTCTTCATCTGCAAGCGGAGGCCTTTGCCAGGGTTAGGCCCAAGGCTGTTCCTGTGTATTCAAGCCAGTGACAAGGAACCAGAAAAGACTTTTCCGCATTCCCTGGCACCTCTAAACAGCCATTTACCTGATGTGGTGCAGAGTGTACTCTACCTTGGCTGCTGAAGCCCCTGACAGGAGCTAGTTATACAGCAATGGTATGTGAAGGCATAGCAATTCTGCCAACATAGTGCCCTGGCCACCACTGCAAAGCATTTGCACTGTGGAAGACAACCCAAAGAGCAAAACCCACCAATGGTAATTTTGCCTCTCAGGGAAAAATCTGAAGAACTATGCATGGCAGTTCTGGATCTTTATGGCGGGGTGGGTGGAAGGAGAGCAGGGACAACAAGTAGAATGTTTTGTGCCACATGCTTGTTAGGAGCTCTAAGAAGTGGTTAGAGGCCACTGGTTTTCTTGAATTCCAGGAGAACCTGTAGTAGAAAAACTCTGGTTTACTGTTGGGGGGATTGGCCAATGGGCCTTTTTATGCAGTAATGTCTGCACTTTTCCCATGGGACAGAGCAGTTATCAGGGTGCGGTTGTGCTGAATGGATATTACCTATCATCTGAGCAAGAACAGAGAGACACTGTCTTCTCCCCAGGGTCCTAGTGGAGAATCTGGTGGAGGGGAAGGAAGTCAGGAGAAGGGAGCAGGGGGGCTGATGGCACCTTTCACATGTTCCTTGTGGGTTTTGTGGGGGCCCCCATGAGCTGCTGCTGTTGCTGATGCTGGGTTGCAAAATCTCACCGCTGACCATGGGAAACGCTAATGCAAGAGCTCCTGTGAAAGAAGCCTCTGACCATGCACAGGCTAGAAATTATGTGGTGTGAGAGGTTGAATAGTCCTGACAGAGTTCATTTGAAGTCTCCAGGTCACTAATCAAGACCTTGACATCCAGTCCAAAGAGTTGATAGTATACCTTTAAAAGGGGCATTCAGGACTGACTGCTACACATCTGGGGCAAAACCTACAATGCAGAGTCAGGAATGATATTTTGAACAAATGACAGAGGTGACTGCTCTAGATGCAGCATGAGAGACATCATAGACTGATCACAGAAGGTGTTTGCCTGCATCAGAGCCCTGCTGAGACACACATGTGAGGACTTCAGTCCTTAGGGGTCTGTCAAGTATGCTGATGACAATATGACTCAGATCTCTCCACATACGGTTCTGTTACTTGGCCAGAGATGCCAGATAATTAGTTCACCTATGGTATTCGAACTTACTTTATTGTTTTAATACTCTAATTTAGTGGTGCCCCTACATGTATGTTATAACACTTTTTATGTTTGCTTGCGCGCATGCACAAGAAACATTATGTAACAGGAGAAGTGGGTTGTGGAGGTGGGGCACTGTGGCAGCCAATGGGGGTACTGTATTTGGGGGCTTGGCACTGGTGGACCAATGCAGGCCCAGTGTCCTGATGACACTGGTTCTGCAGAAGTGCCACCAAGTTGAAACGTTTTTGCCGCTGCAATCAGGGGCCGCCTCATCATTGCAGCATCAGCCATTTCGCTGCAATGAGGGAGCGACCCGTCATTGCAGGGCAGTACCTTGCCGTCCGCATACCCCGACCCAGTACATTTGCCGATGGGGGAGCCCACTTCCCGTAGCATACTGTAACCCTCCCCCATTTGTTGTGTGCTGAGGGGGTGCCCAATCCCCTTTGGCATCATGCGCCCCCCAACAGTCTTTCTTTGTCAATGGGGGCCCCAGTCCTTAGTGGCTTCAGTCCCCACCCTTCCCAGTAAATTTGTCAATGAGGGAGCCCACTCCCCGACAGCATAATGTCCCCCCCAAATTTGTTGTATGTTGGCGGGGTGCCCAATCCCCCTGACTACAGCCCCAAAACACTCAGGTGGTATGCTGGGGCTCCACCAAGCGTGCCAAGTCTCCTGTTAAAAAAAAAACATCCATGATGTTTTCCATTTTTTTAAACTGTAAAACAGAAAACGGTCCCTCGCTCAGTCGGTGGCCCCTCCCCAACCCACCCACCCTCTGCGCACCCTGCCTCTCCACACCCCCCCTCACCATGTACTTACCTCCAGAACCCAGCACACCTATCTTTGGTGGACCAGGAACATGTCTGCACTCTTCAAAGCGGACCGCAAACTGAAGAAATGCCGGTAAGCTGTACAATGGCATAAATAGGGTTTTTTCAACTTTGGTGCATATCTCAGGCATTTTTGGGAATTTTGGCACCAAATTTTCAACATGGGGTTGTTGGGACCCCTCCTCATGAATTCAGCCACTGTCAAGGCATTATTCCATCCTGAAAGGTGATTTCATAGTCACTGCGTGGAATCACCGTTCGGGACCGATTAACAAAACCACAGTGCCACTGTTCATGAGGCGGGCTCTCAAAAAGCCTATGTTGCAAATTTGGTGAAAAAATCCAAAAAATGACTGTTTTAAGAGCGTGCATTGCGCAGTTTCCACGCATGCTCATAACTTCACGAATTTGTAATATTTTCACTACAGATTTTAAACATTGGCATTTTCCACACCTCCTTATGAACAGCACAGCTGTCATTTTGCCACATCCTGGCCAAAATGTGTTTTCACTTCCGTGCAGAATATCGCGGTCATGGGAAATCAGTTTTCGGATAGACTGAGAAATGACAGTGATACTGTTCATAAGCAGAGGTCTTAAAATGCCTATGCTGAAAATTTGGTGACGAAAGTCCATAAAAGCCATAAATGACTGTTACAAGTGTGCGCTATGCAGTTTCCACGCACCCTTGTAACTTCACAAATTTGTAATATTTTCATGCCAGATTTTCAACACTGCCATTTTTTCTCACCTCCTTATGAACAGTACAGCTGTCATTTTTCATGTCCTGGCCGAAATGTGTTTTTGCTCTTCCGGCACAGAATAACATGGTCGCTGTGGGAAATCAGTGTTTGGGACAGATTAAGACTGAGCAGCTGAGAGAGGGGGAGTGAACAAGCTCAACTGACTACTGCAGATTTCTTTGTGGGCAGAAAAAGGCACCAATGCAGGCAGGAGCCCAGTACAAAAGGGCAGCCTGCAGTGCCAGGAGAAACAGAATGAGCGAGTGAGAGAGGTTGAGTGAGCGAGCTCAATGGAGCCTGTCGGGACTGCTGCAGATTTCTTTGTGGGCAGAAAAAGGCATCAGTGCAGGCAGGGGCCCAGTATAAAAGGGCAGCCTGCAGCGCTGGAAGAAATGGAATGAGTGAGTGAGAGAGGAGTGACCGAGCTCAGCAGAGCTCTATCAGGACTACTGCAGATTTCTTTGTGGGCAGAAAAAGGCACCAATGCAGGCAGGAGCCCAGTGCAAAGGGACAGCCTGCAGCGCCGGGAGAAACAGAATGAGTAAGTTGAGAGAGGGGGAGTGAGTGGGCTCAACGGAGCTTTGTCGGGACTGCTGCGGATTTCTTTGTGAGCAGAAAAAGGTGCCAATGCAGACAGAAGCCCAGTACAAAAGGGCAGTCTGCAGTGCCGGGAGAAACAAAAAGAGTGAATGAGAGAGGGGGAGTGAGCGAGCTCAACGGAGCTCTGTTCTGGACTTTAGATTTGCCCACCCTCCGCCCAGGTTCCTCCATGGTCCTTTATTATGGCAGGGTCTCTGGGTGGAGACAAAGCAATGATTGGATACTTTGAGGAGTGCTGTAATAATACAGATTTAGTTGTTCTGTTTATTTCTCTAACTGAGCTAAGTACTGAGCTATACTGTTATGATTGTTGTAATAATACATATTTATTTGTTCTGTTTATTTCTCTAACTGAGCTGAGTAATACAGTAGGATTTCTAACTGGGTTAAGTGAAACTGTTTGAGAGCGGAGAATAAAAAGTATGGTAGCTGAGGGGTGAAAAACAGACAAGGAGACTTTAGGATTGTTACAGTAATACAGTGTCTAATGGATGAGATTTGAGACTGAATTACCCTGGTCAGCAAGGGGCCAGTAGGGGGACTGGGGGGACAGGAATTTGAGTAAATAGGGGCCTAACAGTTGTAGTAGGGTGCAGAACTTGGTAGTAAGAGCCTGTAACATAATATGGGGGCCAAAATGGGGCAGGTGCTACATGTCAATAGGGCAGGTATCTTTGGAAGGTTGGTGGGGTGTACAGAGTGTGGGTCCACCATAATCCTGGACTGGGCTTGGAGAATGGGGGGGTGTATGGTCTGTAGACAACTGGCTAGTTTGAGGGAGGAACTGTGGAGGCTGGGGAGGAGTGTAAGTGGTGGGGCAGATGAGTATGGTTGGCATCCTGGCTTGGGGGGCAATAGGGGATGGCAAGGGGGGACAGAAGAAGAACAACTAGGGACTGAAACTGACCCCAGTATCAGAGGCACTAGAAGAAAAGAGAGGAGAAGGGAAGGGGTGCCCGAGGCAAGGGGAGGCCTCCTGTTAGGGGAAGAAGAAACCACGAAGAGTACCAGGGGAGAGAGCAGATGGCTGCGGGTAGGAAGGAACCAGGGGTGGGACCAGGGGTGGTAAAAGGGGGAACAAGTAGGAGTGGGGAGCCGATAGGGGGAAGAGATGTAGGAGGGGTAACAACTAGGAATAGGTTTGAGCCTCTGCTATGAGAGAGAGAGAGAGAGAGAGAGGGAGCAGGAACATACTGAAGGGGGGAGGACAAGCGGGGCATGAGAGGGATGGCAACAGCTAGGATAAGAAATAGCAAGGATGAAAATGTAGAAGGGGCTAGTAAGAAAGGAAGGGTGGTGACTGGAGGAGAGATAGCTATGGGAAAGGGGAAGGATGGCTGTCACTATCGGGGTAGAAGGAAATGGGGTCTCTAAATCAACAACAACGGGGATAGGAGAGGGGTTGGAAATCAGTTGGGGAGGAGGGGAGGTCGACATGGGAAGCCCAGCAGGAAGTAGTCAGGCTGGGAAGGGGTTCAAGGGGGATGAGAGGAATAAGGCAGAGAAAAGGGGTGAGGCGGAAGTACAGGGTACAGATACAGAAGTCACAGAGGGTGCAGCTGGCAGGGATAAGGGGCAGGAAAGATTGAATACTGGGGTGGTGGAAGGGGCATTAGAAGGGAAAGGGGCTAAGGGATGGGGGTATTCATCCTAGGGGATTCTATACTGAAAGGGGTGAGATGGGATGGAAGGGGGGAAGGTACAGCCGTAACTGAGTTGACGCTATCCCCAGGTTGACTACAGGAGGTGCAGGGCAGGCACTGCTCAAGTGTGCAGCAAGGGGAGGAAACCCCTACTTACTGCTGCAGTGGGTACAAACAATGTGGTGGGGGAGACTGTGGAAGTAGTGAGGGGGAGGTTTGAGTAGTTGGGCAGGCAGTGTGAGGGGGTTGGGGAATCGGTGGCATTCTCTGAGGTACTCCTGGTACCATGTGCAAGTATGGGGAGGAAAGGTTGGATTGAGGAATTCAACAAGGGGCTGAGGGGTTGGTGC
Source organism: Neoceratodus forsteri (assembly GCA_016271365.2). Lineage (NCBI taxonomy): Eukaryota > Metazoa > Chordata > Ceratodontiformes > Ceratodontidae > Neoceratodus > Neoceratodus forsteri. The sequence goes on from JADMNL010000022.1 coordinate 498,887,107, forward strand.
CACACCAAAAATTATGGGTTAGTGACTAACTGGAGTAGGGTCTGGGGAAATAGTGACTTGTACGCAGGGGACAGTGTACACTTGAGCAGGAAGGGGAAGGGAGTATTAAAGGCAGGATTAGAGGGGTGTATCTCTACTAAGGTGGATTTAAACTAGTGGGGGGTGGTCAAAAGACTGAGGTTAGTAGAAAGGTACAGACACGGGAGTCTATGAGCTCACCCTCCTAGATATAGGTAAAGGAGGAGGCGTAGTAACTCTGGGAGGGGGTGGGCAGAGTGGTCTGAGTGTAATACAGAAGGCACCACCACCTGGTAAGAATAAGAAGGAGAAATGGTGCGGACTACTGGGAGGAGGGACACAGGCCAAGGAGGAGAAGAGTAAGGAGAAGGAGGGATACGGGAGAAATTCAAAGTTCTCATTAAGGCCTGGAAGGTAGGGTACTCAGAAGGTGAACATGGCCTGAAAAGTCTATTTTGTCACTGTCTGAGGACACAGTGGATCCAGCAGAATCCTCCAGCCACACAGGGTAGAGAGGATCAGGATCCTCCTATGCCCTGCCCTCCTCAACTTCATGAAGATCAGGATTATACACATCAACCTCCTCCAAGGGAGGGTGTTAGGGAGTCACAGGTTACAGTGGGAGGGCATAGCAGGTCCAGCCTGTAGCACCTGAGGAGGCAGCTAAGGTACAACCCGAGGCCAAAATGGCAAAAATCTCTTTATCATTCTGCCAGAACACAACCTGCGATGATGAAGAAGGATGGCACTGGCAGCATCGTTGCTAATATCGATGAGATAGTACTCAGTGATGCAGTTCCCAAAGTGCAAGTGGGGGGCTGTGGTACCTTGAAATCAGATGTGAGTAGGATGAGGGTTTGGCCTTGCTGAGGCTAAACCTACATATTTCGCTGGTGAACTGGATGATCTCTTAGACCTACCATCCCTTCATGAGAGCAGAGATCTGGATCACTGATAGTTGAGGTAATGATGTTGACTCACTGATAATGAGCGGCCTGTCTCCTGCTGGCACTGGCAACTTTCCAGTGATGACAGGGAAGACTGACTGGGTAGCTAGGTTCATCAGTCACTACGGCATTAACTTATGTGGTGACTCTGATGCACCCTCTTTATCTCTCGCCTTCATTGTTTGGCTTAGCTGGCATTTGGTGTATTCAACAACTAGGCAGGTACTTTGGCAGCTTTGTCAATTTTTTCCAAAAAGTGCTCCAAAGCTTTAGACTTGTGTCTCTGTGTAGCCTGATTGGAATCTTGGCAGATGTTGCAGATTTTGACATCATGAGCTAGGCCCAAACAACACATGCACACTTTGGAGCTGTCTTCACAACAAATCCATTTTCCACACCGACAAAGGTGATAAAGTACTTTACACAGTAATAACACACACCACAAATGAACTTTCCCCAGAGGAGTACCTACCAGAGGAAAACAAATTCTGTCAGAGAAAATTGACAATGGAAACACAACTTCCACTGGTCCAACATTCAGTCTGTCAATAGCGAAAGAAAAAGAACTGAAACAGCTGGGGTCCACCCATGTAATATAGATGATGCTGTGCACTTATGCCCATGCACATAGACGTGTCGACCAGTCAGCTGCATCTTGCAAAAGCTTCCCACAAGGCTCAGACACTGACAGCTTATAACCAATCTGTTATGGCTTTATGGAGATACCCTTAAAGAAAATGTTTCAGGTTCATTAGAGTTTGGCCCTCATTAGTGCAATTTACATATTAACTGATGTAATCAGCAGTCCCACTCCACTGGCAGCCCAGTTCAAGTTGTTCTTCATGGAGTATAACTGTATTCCTAGCACTATGTTATTTATGTATGGTTTGATACTGTATGCCCTTTCAAATTTAACTGGGGAATGATCACATGGGGAGTAGAATAATAGGTGTCATGTAATGATAAAGAGAGAAAGAAAAAGCCCTGAGCCATTCTAGAATCAAACTTAAAAAAAGGCACTTCTGAAAAAACCTATATACATCCTTTTAGTTCTATGTTTTATGTTTACTGCAAAAAAAAAAACTATGTTAATGCAGAAGTTTGAAACTGGAATCATGTTTCAGCATTCAATTCGATGGGGTTCATAGGGGTGGTGCATGGGTGTGGGCTGGGTTAGGGTTCAAAAAGCCCCAGCATCCTTTTTCCTTACTTTAGACACATTAAGAAGGAGCCCTAAGAATTACACATAACTTGTGCATTAACACAGGTTTTTTGCAGTAAAAGGTTAAATTTAAAAAGACATGTCCTGTATCTCTGACCAGATAAGCTCACTTAGATTTAAAGGTTATATGTTGTGAAAACAAATAATGTCCCATCATCCCTTTAAAGTTACACTTATTTACAAAAAATGCTTCTGATGTACATTAATGTTTTAAACTGTACAAGTGTAATTCACTGGGAAAATCTCAGATTTTCACATGTTCACATTAGGTTATAGTGTTCTAGTACTGTATGCCATTTTCACAGCCCCAATTAAAAGATGCATAGACAGCAACTAAGAGTACTTTACTTTTCTTTTTTTCCTAAGTAAATTTTTACTTTAACAGTTTTATTAGTTCTGCAGTACAAGCAGAGTCGAGTGAACAAGATCCCCTCACAAAACATCTGCTGTTTTCTGGTAATTGTGCTGTCTGTATATCCATGGCACTCCATCTCTTACAGCTAGGGTTATGTTCACCTGATGGGTTTAAAGATGCACACTAGATCTAGGATGAAATGTCAACCCTTCCATCTAAGCCCCCTTAACTCCAATTGTCTTCTGTTATTTTGTGCATCTGAGAAGGTTGAAGCACATACTAAAGCTCCTGGTCACGATTCACAAAGGGTGATGCAGGGCTTGCATTAAGCACTGCATCAAACTCAGTGAATGGAGAAGCTGTGCTGAACAGTTTGCCACAGAATGTGCTCAATTCAAGAAGATTGGGCGGATTTATGACACATTTCTGGATTTACGGTGGCTTGCACCAAATATTTGGCACAAGCCCTGTTAAAAGGGTACCCATGATTGGCGCAAGCTAGATCAGAAAAAAGCTGGTCTAGCTTGTGGCAATTGGTGCATGAGACTGAAAATTCTGATCACTAGCCGAGGCATGCCTCAAGCCCCGTGCACCATATGTTCAGTGCACCCAGGCCTTGCAGCATTCTCAGGACTTTTGAGAATTGGGACCCCTGTACTTAGCCAGAAACTAGAGGAAACATCACAAGGTAAGAGCTCCCATTAATTTAAGATAGATATTATGAAGCAGCAGACTCTACCAGCATTACTATTTCTGATAACAAATACAAATTCACACTACCTCTGGTGCTGCCCACAAGTTTGTGGTCACACCACTGCATTCATCAGTCCAGAATTACCTCCAGGCTATCTGTCCTCTGTCTTATTCATTTCAGGAGCTATGTGCAGGAATTATACCCATGTGCACTGTTCAACTTAAAATCAGCACCTTAGACATGCTTAGACACCTGGCATTCCCCCTGACGAGTGGGGCCTACACTGGCATGAACGTCCCTGCAGTCCCTCTTTCAGTGGCTGCAGATCAGTGCAGTCACAAGTGCTACAGAGCTCAATGAATCCGAAATGTCTTTCTACGAGTGATGCCAGGTCACCCCAGTAATGTAGCAGGGTGGCAGTGGCCCATTAGTACTCCAGACGTGGTCTCCCAAATCTCTCATGCAGCGGTCAGAAGCTGACTAACTCCCATAAAAGTGAACAATCAATGCACCAAACACAAGAACCAGAGCACCCCAGTTGGCAGCTCCATCCTTAATCTAATCTGCCTTGAGGCAGAGCAAAGTTCATGTGGACCCCAAGGAGTGAACACAGTGCAGAGCAGTACAATACCTGGTTATGAAGCTGCCCCTCTGTGTTGGTCCTGAAGCTACTGTCCAGGTGGAGTCCAAAGATTACGTCATCCACCATGCTGGATCCTTAATTGGCCATCATCTTCCCAGTGATTCTCCTGCCCACCACTCCTATAAATCTCTAAGCATGCTCACGTGCAGATACTTGCTCAGTTAAATCACAACACAAAGAAACCGTAAACTGGCACAACTCACCAGATGCAGATAGATGCATGGCCCCCACAGTGGACCCCCATAAAGCCACCCTAAACAAAAAGACAGTGCTACCAGCAGAGGTCACAGCTGCACTGAAAGACTCTACAGACAAAACAATCTCTGGCTAGAGCCATTACGGCTGCAGGTGAAGAATTTGGTGTAAAAATATTGAAAATTAGCAAAGTTACGAGCTTGAGTTAGCAAAATGTAATGTAGGCTCATAAATTTGTTGTTTTGTAATACTTGTACACCAAATTTTTAACATAGCCTTGTTATGACCCTGCCTCATGAAGAAGGGCAGAGCAAATGTTCAACTCTTGCCTGAAAGGTGATTTCATGCAGGGACTGCGAAATCAACTTTCGGGATGCAAAAACATATTTTGGGCAGGAGTTGAAAAATTACGGCTGTCACATTAATGAGGTGCAATAAATAAATGGCTATGTTTAAAATTTATGGTAAAAATATTGAATATTACCAAACTTATGAGCCTGCATTAGAAAAACTCAACATAGCCTCATAACTTTTTTGTTTGTAAATATTTTTAGACCAGATTTAGAATATAGCCTTCTTATGACCCCACCTCATGAACAATGGCAGAGAACTTTTCAATTCCTGGCCAAAAGGTGATTTCATGCAGGGACCGCAAAATCACATTTTGGGATGTAAAAAACAACATTTTGGCCAGGATTTGAAAAATGGCAGCTGTCACATTCATGAGGTGCTGAAAAGATATGGCTATGTTGTAAATTTTGGGTAAAAATATTGAAAACTAATAGAGTTATGAGCCTGCATTCGCAAAATTAAATGCAGGCTCATAACTTTGTTGTTTTTTAGTATTTTTACACCAATTTTCAACATAGCCCATCTTTTCAACAAGGGCAGAGAAAATGTTCAGATCCTACCCAAAAGGTGATTTCATGTAGGGACCACAAAATCACCTTTTGTGATGGATTTGCATAATGACAGTGCAATTGTTTATGAGGTGGGGTCCCAAAAAAAGCATGTTGAAAATGTTAGGCCAATTCCATTAGAATACATTGAACTGCATACCTGTTTCTTCAGTTTGCGGTCTGGCTTTGAAGAATGAAGACGTACCTGTGGTCCAGAGAGGATTGCAGCATTGGACCCCCAATTGGTAAGTGAGAACTTGTGGGGTATGGGGTGGTGGGTGCTGAGCTGGAGGGTCAGGTGGGGGGACAGGAACAGCCATAAAAGACACCAATAGATGGTTGTCTTTTTTACTTGGTTTTAGAAAAAAAAATTCCAGAGGAATCCAGATCGTAACACTGGAGGATTGGGCACCCCAGTGTCACTCTTATGTTTCTGGGGAGTGGGCACTGAGAGGGAGGGTCAGAGTGACGCTGTGGGATTGGGCACCCCCAGTGTCACTCTTATGATCTAGGGACGGGGTGGGGTGGTGGGTACTGAGAGTGAGGGTTGGGTGGGGGGAATAGCTATAATATAAATGAAAAATGAAATCAGCAGTCATGGCACACACAACGCTGTGTCCAAGATGGCCTCCACACCCTGCCGCACATGTGCGACTGCTAGCTTATGTGCAGCAGTGTGCCATGGCCATCTTGGACATGGCAGTGTGTGCCGTGACCGCTGATTTTTTTTCCTTTTAAATTGTAAATATCCTCCTGACTCTCCCTCTCAGCTTCCACCTCTCCCCAGAAACATAAGAGTGACACTGGGGGTGCCCAATCCCCCAGTGTAATGATTGGGATGCTGGGCCAATTTTGTCAGCACAAAATAGTTCAGTGAGACTGGAGACAATGAGCAGAGTGCTCCACAGATGCCACAGATGAGGAGGCAACTGTGGAGTGACTCCAAAATGTTGTTCATTTGGAAGGAATGCACTGGATCCTTTTTCGATAGCAAGAGATCTGAAGAGCTATGCCTACTGCAGCCCTAAAAATAGAGAACATGGTTAAAAGGATTTTTGAGATAGGAGGTCCAGTGGCTAGGGCAATCACAACAGCCATATATGCAGCCAGAACACAGATAAGATGGCTTGAGGAAATGTCAAGGAAACTAACCCCTAAATCACAAGAAACTGACTTGGTGGACTGTACATTACAAATGGCCACATACATGGGGGACATGACTATTGATGCCCTGAAACTGAGGTGGCCATTTATTCAGAGTGGGACTAAAAGTTTTCAAGCAAAAAGATCAGGGAAAATATCTGGAGAAGGAGAAAGCAAGCCCATCCTACCTGCTGTCCTTTTGTGGCCACTATCGATGCTACAGATCACAGCAGAAGATGAGATGTAGCTCCAATTTTCGGGGCAGAACCAGTTTCATTAACAATAAATCAGTGCACTCAGTCAATAACAATAACAACTTCAAGAGCAGAGGAGGATCTGCTACAGGCAGACTCCCTATCAATAGAGGCAGAAACTTCGAAAGGTCATAATGACAACTACACCAACTGATTAATGCCCCGAGAAGCGCAGCATCTACAATATGAATAAACACCTCTATCGGGGGAGGGGCTGCCTTAAGTTATTCAAGTCAGCATGGTTCAAAACAACCACAGACAAATGAGTATGGGAGGCAATAAAAGAGGGGTATGTAATCGAATTCAAAGAAAAGCTGGCCAGGGACAAAGTAATATTGCCCCCAGGTCAAAAAGAAAAGTCATAGCACAACAGTTCAAATAAATTCTAGACAAGCTTCTAGGAACTCGGGCTATACAAGCAGTCCCAAAGGAAGAAAGAAGAAAAGGCATCTACTCAATCTTCTTTATGGTCCCAAAGAAATCTGGGTACCTCAGGCCAATATGGCATCTGAAATTCCTAAACAAATTCATCCAAAGAGATTCAAAACGGAAATAATCAGATCCACCCTCATGTCAATCAGACAGGGCGATTTCCTCATATCCATAGACCTAAAAGGGTTCTTTCTCTGAAATCCATCGCTCTAAAGATGACGTCACATCCTACAGTAGCTCAGGGTTAAAAAAACCAAACTAAGATGGCAGCTGCGGAAGGTTCTTTTTTTACTTGTCCCGGTTCTCCTGAACCCGAACCAGGGCTGAGCACCTCCGGAATGGGCAGCTTGATCTAGAAACGAGACCCTACTGTGAAACTTAAGCATCCAGTCGCAGGGTGGAGCTCCTGGCTTGGTTCGAGGACCACCACATTTCGGTCTGCACTAGCTGAAACATCTCTGTCTTGGAGCAGATCTGTGACATCCATGGCTATGTCCAGAATATGGTCTTCCACAGAACCTCTATAGCAGCATCCCTGAGTAGTTGCTTGCTGATGGTACATTGTTTTTTTTATTGGTCTTCACTTCAATATGTTGAGATGTCTTGCATCAGGAGACTTAACCCGATGGTCACTAAATTGAGTAAACACAAGAAAACTCTTGTTTAGGCCTGTTTCGTCAACAACGCTTCTCTACGCTAGGCGGTGTCTACAACGTTAATTGGGGTGAAACAAAATAAGCATTAATGTCTTTCTGAGAAGGTTTCAGCAAACACAACGACAGCTGTTCTTTGTATAGTTATGGTGTTCTTGTTTTGACACCACCGTTTGTTCATTGAACAGTTTATTTAGTTAGTTGAAAGGATTTCAGGGTTGAATTAATTTAATTTTCCCACTGCCTGACATATCTTTCATCTGCCCATGGTTTTGCCTCAATGTTTTTTTACCAATTGTTTTAACCAGGTGAGTCACACTAAGCTGAAAGCTTGCTTACAGGTACAACCTGGGAGCACAGGGAAGTTAAGTGACTTGCTCAGGGTCACACAGTATGCAAATGAGGGCTGTGGGATTCAATCCCAGGTCTCCAGATTTGCAGCTCAGAGCCTTAAACCACTGCGCTGTACTGCCTCACTCACGTTTGTCTCAGTCCTTGTCACTAAGGTGCGAGGATTTGGAGAATAATGTGAAATCACTGGGTCATGCATGCCTCTGAATTAAAAATGAAGTTGGTTTTATGACTGGGTTTTTCAGACCTAAAAGACACCTACCTCCATACGCCAGTCCGGCCATCACACATAAAGTATCTAAGGAATCTTGAATAAGATTCCATATTTTAGGCAACACTTCCAATACCAAGCCCTGCTATCAGACTGGTGTCAGCACCAAGAATATTTACAAAAATATCAATAGTGGTGGCAGCAAGCCTGAGAGAACAAGGAATACACATCATACCATACTTGGACGATTGGTTAATCTGAACCAGGTCACAAGAAAAGTTACTCAATGATATGGAAAAGGCAATGAAGAACCTAGCAGACCACAGCTGTGTGGTCAACACACAAAAGAGTTCTCTCATGCTGGTACAAAATATAGAACATCTGGGGGCAGAGATAGACAAACTAGATGGCAAAGTGAGGTCATCCAAAAACAGGATAGACAACATGGTGAGTCTGGTACAGAAAATAATAACACAACAAACTTCCACAGTAGCACTAGTTTCTCAAGAACTGGGATGCATGTCATCATGCATCAATCTAGTACCACAGGCGAGGTGGAACATGCTCCCCCTCCTGATGCTACATAAGCAATAAGACACAACAGTGTGCGCTAGAAGTGTCTAGCGCACATCCCCAGTGTGTCTTATTGGTGCTTATGAAATGGGCACCTTGGCTGTTCATGTATGTAAACTTAAAATGATTAGGACTGAGCAATCAAAAAAAGTTAAGTTTTTGCCTTTATTTTAAATGAAATAGTTCATACAACTAGCTGTGTTATGTGTTTTTGTTTTACTTGAGGGCTTTTGTCCTTCTATGGCTCCCGTATTTGCAGTCTTACCAGTCTTCTATTATTGGATGCCCATGACATATCTTAATATCCAGAGGCCCAGATATTCAAACTGTGCCATAAAAGTGCGCAACAGCAGGAGCAAGTGCAAGTCCACTGCGCCCATGCGCAATACGCGCAATATTCAAACACTGCACAGGTCAAGATGCGCCTGTGGCACACGACTGAATATCGCACCAACTGCACCATAGCACAACCAGGGATGTGCAGTGGCACAGGTCAGATGCACAATAGCATGACCAGGGATGCTCAGTGGAGCAGGGCAGCAGTGCAACAGCACAACCAGGGATGTGCAGGGACAGGATGCATGGGCCCATCACCCATGCTAGAGATGGGCAGAGGAGCACACAGCAGAACAGACATTGCCCCCCACACCCCATGCACTGCACAACTGGAGGAGAGCTGGAATAACCACCGACCCATGGATACCAGCAACAAACCCACAGTCGGAGCATGGTGCCCCAGCACACCCCTTGGCAAGCTGTGACTGGCACACAAGGAGGTCCGGCCAACCAGTGCCACACCATCCCACCAATGCAGAGCACACCCTGCACCGTGATCCCCAGACACCCTGCCCAGCAGCAATGCCCACCAGTGCAGGAAACCCCATGCATGCCACCACCCCCACTGTGAAAATGTAATTTTGTGCACCACAGAACCATGCAAGGCAGCCCCACCTTGAGCACCCTTCAGCGGGTGGCAGCAGACAGCGATGCAATGACTGAATACGTAGTGCCACCACGCATGTCCCCCCCGAGGTACAGCTGAGAGACTGACCATGTGTCGGCACACGAGGTACCCCACACGTGACAGGGCATGCCCCGGACCCCATCACTAGTGGTACAGCACCCTGCACACCCTCACAAGGACACATCCTGACCCAGCACTGGCCACAACAGCCAGTGCAGACACCCACAGTGGTGCATGGAAGCATGCACCACATAGGATGCAACACAGTGCATGGACAAACACCCACCCATACCCAAGGGCACACCAACACAGGGACACAGTAGCGGGTCAACCAAGACCCTGCCGTGTGGCCACGGAAACCATGTACACATTGCCAGCACCCCTCCATGGCACAGGCATGCCAGCCACCCTGTGCAGGCACCATGAAGCTGTATGCCACCAACATGCACCCGGAGCACAAGTGACAGACAGTGGAGCACATCCCCTGCAACAAACACAAGCGACAGCATGGAGGTGGGACAACAACAGCGGAGGCCACAGTGCCACCCAAGGCAGACATGCACCACACCAGTGACAGGAGGAAACCCGGCATTGTGCTGGGTACAGTGGCTGTCCAGCATGGACAGCCACCACTGACATGCCAGCGGACTGTGCAGGTCACAGACATGCAAGGGTGTCAGCTGCACAAGCCATGGATGGTCTTACAGGTGCATCATGGACATAGTGCATGCACCGTGGACCACTGCACACAGTTATCCAGTGCACAGGGAACAACACACAAACCACAGACAGTGACTGATAGCTACGCCCACACCATAGTCACTTCCCCTACGGACACACACACAGACGCCCATGACTGCACCACCCCTGATGCCATGCACACCACTGCAGCTGAGCACCTGTAGCCCACTGCAAATCAGAGACCACCACAGTAGGCATAACAAAACAAATGTATGTTAAAAGATAGAAAACAACTATTTACAAATATGTACAAAACTGTTGGGGTGGGGTCACAAACCAGGTGGGGTGGGTAAGGGGCAGGGGTGAACAAATGGTAGAGGGAAGGAGGGGTGTGAGGGTGGGTCCGGGGGGTAGGGATGAACCCGGGGCATGGTACCTTCAGCGGGTGCCCCACTCCCCGCTCCTGTGGCGCCTCCCACCACGTCACCTCCTGACGCCATGCTGGTCCATTCACTGAAGGATCTCTAGTGAGGCACATGGCACCTGTAGCAGCTCCCGCATGGCCCTCTCCCGGTGCATCATCCTCCGTCCACCTAGGACAAGGGAGCAGAGCCAATAGGTGTGAATGCCCATCCCCCTGCAACCCACCCATTGTGCATGGCATACAGCCGTGGGACACGCCCCTGTGATGGTGTGCGACCACCCACAGTGATCGTGTCCACATGATCTGCCCACCCAGGTGCACACAGCCATGTGGACCACTGCACACACCCACCACCCAAGTCCTGCACAGCACCACTGTGGCTGTACAGTGACATGGCTATGCGGTGTGAAGGCAGTGGCATAGCCATGTACTCGGTGCATGCATGGACCACCAGCGATGCACAGCCACACATGCAGTGCCACTGGACAGTGCTGACTGTACTGTGTGGCATGCATGGCAGTGGCGTCAGTGGATGGTGGTCATGCCCCGCTGCCTGCCCTGCGACACAGCATGCACAGAATATCCTGGAAGAAAGGCACTCACCATCATCGGCCTGATCCGGGCACTGTACTCCGATGTGACTGGCTGCCTGTGGCTGTTGACCAGCTCCCCTACCCATGCCTCGGTGTCGGTCCTCTCAGGCTTGGGGGCCACTCTTCAGGGCCTAGGGTGCAAACATGGAGAGGGGAATATCAGTACAATCCAGTATCAAAGGCCCCCCAACCCCGGGTGTGTGCGATCCCGCACAGCCAAGCCATGCCGCAACCCCCCCAACACCACCAACACCACTGCCCACACTGGACAGCCCACCCCCCCAGTGTGGTGGACACATGCCCACCACGATACCCATATGGACACAACCAGTGTGTGGATGGGGCACCTACCTGGTTGTGGCACTGCACCTCTCCTGGTGCATGCCCACAGGCAGGCAAGCCTGTCCAGGTCCCTGTGCTGGAGGTCCCCATATCTGTGGCAACACTGCTCAGCTGTACACTCCATTCCTGTGGCCTCCTTCAGCGTCACCACCACCTCCTCCCATATAGCACTCCTGGCCCTGTCCAGGGGTGCATTTCCAAAAAGTGCCCCAGCATGGGGCTCCACTATGGCCACCAAATTAGCCAGCTCCACCTGGCTCCAAACAGCAGCCCTCCATCTTGCCATCGCTGAAGCTGGTCGGAGTCAAAATGGCGCTTGGTAGCGCGGTCTGCCACATGCAGATGCTGCGCGGTACAGCGCTGCCATTCCCCATCACACTGTCACTGAACAGTGCGATAGTGGTGCACCCATGCAGACACATGGTGCCTAGGGGGCAAAGGTCGGGTACAGGGTCAAGGGTCTCTTGTGCACGGACCGCCACAGCGTGATTGGTACTCCCTGCATGTAGCACGATTGGGTGCCTGTGTGAGATGCCCTGTAGTGGCCTACCACGCTGTGGCTCCACGGCACCTATGGCACCCCAGTGCAAGAGCACCATACATGTGAACAGCACAGTAGCACCACTGGCACAACGGTGGCCATGCCCTGCACTGCCTCCCACACACAGCACATCAGCAACGTGGTAGGCATCAGCGTCAGCACCCCGGGCATGCGCCATTCAGTGTCCACTGTGCACATCACAGAACTGCGCCCTTGTCTGAGCATGTTCAACATAATTGCGCAAGGCACAACAGTGCGATATTCAACCGGCATATGCAAATCAGCTCATCAACGATTCAATGACACAGATACTGCATTAGCATCCACTTAAAATTGAGCTTCACCTCATTTGCATGCATTGAGCTATATAAATGTGACATTGGGCTACAGAGGCCATAGTCTGGTATTGCAGTCTATTGTGGTGAGTTGCATGGTGTGTGGGAGATGCATGGGACTGCACAGTCAGAGGTAACACCTGTCATTCCCACAGGATCAATGATGAGCGAACGTGAGGTGGAGGAGGAGGAACAGAGACATGGGAGAAGGAGGTGGCCAAACTTTACCAAGGCAGAAACAGATGCCCTGTTGGAGGCCTACCTTGACCAGGAACCGCTGCTCAGCAGACAGCGGGGAACATCACAGGCCCATGCTGCTGCATAGGGTGAGGTGGCACGTGCCGTCAACCAGCGTGGCAGCCACCAGCGGTCCATGCAGGAGTGCAAAAAGAAGGTGGGCATGGACAGGAGGAGGATTAAGGATAAGGTGGCTGCCATCAGGGCAGCATGGGCTGCAACTGGTGGGGGACAGCCAGCCGTGCAATGCCTGATGCCACAGGAAGAGCAGGTTGCTTGCAGCATGCAGCATTGTGCCATCGAGGGTGTTCCAGGTGGTGGCTTCTGGATGGGTGGTAGCCCGTCACTGCATGATAGGTCCTGATCTGTCACTGTGGGGGGGATGCCACAGGGTAGGGCAGATACATTAATGCTACTGTGTTCCCTTACAGCTCCTGAGCATCTACATGGGTCAGCGGTGGTGGGTTCGTCTACTGAGAGTGATACACTGGACACAGAGGAGGGCCCATCCACCTCCACAGGTGTCCAAGGGTCAGGACGACAGTGGGCCTGCCTGGCTGTCCGGACTGATGTTGGTGGAGCAGGTGCGGAGGAGGCCCTGCCCGTGTCCCAGCGTGACAGCGTCCATGGATGCCAGCATGCTGAGACTCGGACTGGTGCCAGATCCATCACTGATGATGATGGAGCTCACATCATGGACAGTGATATGTGTGGGCAGCAGGATGGCCACACAGCAGGTTACAGCACGAGCATAGCCATGGGTGGTGCCGCCATGAAGGCCTGCCTGACATCACAGTCCCAGCCTGTGCCTGTCTGCACCAGTGAGGCAGCACTGGTGTGTGTCCAGGACAGTGGGGCTGTTACGGCCACTGCAGCGGCACCACTGAGCCCTGGAGAGTGGCGGCCGGAGGGGCAATGTCAGCAGTCAGCCAGTGGTGATGGGGGGACAGTGTCGGGGGATGGCGTCAGTGTACCACCTGTGGACATGCCCAATGGCCCTGGTGTGCAGCACCCAACCTCAAGGGGTGCTGCCCATCACGGCCGTGAACACCATGAGGGACAGCATGCCGATCAGGCGGATGACCTCTTAGATGAGCACACCCACAAAGTCCATGATTCAGTGGATCAGCAGTTGCGGCTTGTGACTGCTGTGGCTGCACTCAGTGCAGTCCTGCGCCAGGCAGAGGAGCGGCACAGCAGGGACACTGGTCTGCTCCTGGCAGGGATGGACCGGCTGTGGTAGGATGTGACCGCCGCCATTGACAGGCAGACACAGGCATTCACAGCTGTCATGGCCACAATGGGCACACAGTTATTTGCCCATGCATCACAGACACCGTGCAGTGCAATGTCCACCCCCCATTCCCGGCATCGTGCGACACCCTCCTTGTCGACACCGGGTTCAGCTGTGGACATCCTGAGCATGCCTGGCGCAGGCATTGTCAGTGAGCTGCAGACCCCTCCTTGAGAACGGTCGTGTTCCCACAGTGGAACCCCTTGGGGACCATCGGTGCCACCCCATGAGGCCATTGGTCAGCCTGTCACTGCTGGCGGGTCTCAGCAGGGCCGCCCATGCATCCATGGTGGCTGTGGCACTGTGCTGCATAACTAACCTGTCTCCCACCATGGCTACTGTCTGATGCTGCCCTGTGTGCAGTGTGTTGTTCAACGTGCAATGCATGGGTGGGGTACCTGGCCCTGCACACACACACACACACACACACACACACACACATTCCATGTGCACACCCTCCTGGCTGCTGGCCATTGTGGTGTGTGCATGATGATGCCTGTGTTGTGCTGTCCACCACTGTGCAATAGTGCCCAGTGTCTGAGACATGCACAATGACAGACTCTGGGCGTGGTGGTCTGTGGATGTGTGTGTGGCTAGGGGTGGCGGTTGGGGTTGGCGTGCCTCCTACCCTTTGTGCATGTCTTGTGGGGTGTGTGTGTGTGTGACTGCGTGCCGTGTTAGGCCTTGCCCATCCCTGATGGCATGTGCAGTTCCATGCTCAGTCAATTCCCTTTATGACATGCACCCCTGGGGTTTGTCCATGCGTGTTTGTGGGTTGTGCACTTGCCATTGGTGGTTGCACATGGCCCCATGACTTACCTGGGTTGGTTGAAGTGCTCCTCTGTGATGGTGTCCCAGTGCAGCTACGCCATCCGGATCAGTTGGGGGTCCCTTCGACCAAGGGGGGCTGCCCATCACCATCTGCACCAACGTTCTCATCATCCCCATCGCTGTCCCCCTCTTCGACCTGTACAGCTATCCCACAGTCATTGGCCATGTTGTGCAGGATGCAACAGGACAGGAATACCCCACAGGCCTTTGAGGGGCTGTACTGTAGGGCACCACCAGACGTGTCCAGGCAACAGAAACGTGCCTTCAGCATCCCGAACACCCACTCTATGACATTGAGTGTGGTGGCATGTGTCTCATTGTACCGTTGCTGCGATGGGGTCGCGGGATACCGGTATGGTGTGAGCAGTCAGGGACGGAGTGGGTATCCACTGTCACCTGTGTGTAGAGGGTGGACATTAGTTTGGTGATCAGCGTCGCCTGCCATGGGCCATCTAGGCCAGTACCCATGTCACCTCTGACTATGCCCCTCCCAAGATCCATGTCTTTCTGCATGATTTGCATACTCACCCACTAGGTGGCCAGTGGGGATGTCCCCACTCTCAAACCTGTGGCACAGTGCAGACTGGTGCCAGATGAAGGCATCATGTTCTCCCCCAGGGTGCGTGGCACAGACATTGGTTATGCGCCCCCTAGCATCGCACACCACCAGGCAGTTGATGCTCACATAGCCCTTCCGATTGATGTATGCTGCACCTTCTGGGCCAGGTGGTGTGCGGATGGCCACATGGGTGCAGTCAATGGCCCAGAGCACACCAGGCATATGTGCTACCCTGTGGAACTCTTGTATGTGTGCTGTGCGCTCCGCCTGTGTGCTGGGGAAATGGATGTACTCCGCAGCATGTGGCAGCAGTGCGCTGAGGAATTGTGTGAGTAGGCATGATGCAGCCCACTGGGTTATGCCTGTTGTGTCCCCTGTTGGTCTCTGGAAAGTACCCGTGGCGAGCAGGCACATGACAGCTGTCACCTTTGTCTCCACTGACAGAGCATGGCTCCGTCGTGTGGGTAGCTGCATCTCATCACTGCACAGCTCACAGAGCTGCCTCAGGATCGCCCGCTTCAGGTGGTACCGGCCCACTATCTCGGTGTCACTGTACTGCTCGAAGCTGGTGTGGGCTCGGTACTGCCTGCTGGGGGCATACTGCCGACGGGCCCTTCCACGGCCGCGCCCCCTGCTGCCTGCCTTCTCACACCCCTCATTACTGCCTCCATCTGAATGATGGCACTGGCCATGTCCCTGGCTTGTGTTCCCCCGGCAGCTGTATTCCCATTCCCCCCACTGTCCTTTATGCTACTCCCCCTGCACCAGGAAAACCTCTCAGATTTGGATGTCCTGCTCACTGTCACTGCCCTCAGTCCGCTGAGACACTTCCTTTTTCCTCCTGTACAGTGGCACAGGCTCCCCACTCCTTTCCTGTTCCTGGTAGTTTCCAGGTGTGCTCTGTCCTGCTCCTGCCCTGTTCTGCTCACTGCTACTGTCTGCCTGGTTGCTGTCACCTCGCTCCCACCTCTGGCTTCCCTGTAGCGTTCTTGTGCCTCTCTCTTGTTCCTTTTTATTTTGGATCATTTCTGCTATCGTGCAACTTCCGTTTGCTCCCCTATTGTGCATGGCACATGCTGTTGAATATCGCACTGCGCCATTTATTCATGGTTCCTCCCCCTTCAACTGTGCATGCATTCATTACCATTGCACTCTTTGTGCATTACAATTTGGGGGCGCAGTTGCCTCCCGCTGAATATCATGCAATGGCGCATTTTCTGACTTGCACTGGCGCATCCCTGTTGCGCATGGCGCAACCCTTTTGAATATCTGGGCCAGAATTTTTTTTTATTTGCTGTTTTAAATTGGACCAGTGCAAGGAGTGTTTGAATGTGTGGACCAGTGAGTACCAACTGACAAGGAGAGAGTGTGCTTGGTGTGAGACTGGCGGCTACAAAGAGGAACTTTAAATCCAGAGTTCTGCAGATGTTTGTAGTTTTTTATTTGTTTTGTCTTATTTAAACTAAGCTTGAGGCAGGGGGGTTATCAGAAACTGTGGGTTGTCTCCATCAGCTGCTGACAATAAATGAAAGTGACAGCTAGTGAGCAAGTGGGTGGCAGGAAAATGTTATACTGTAGCAGTACTAGCAGAGACAAAATATAAAAAAGTTTGCAACTAACATTTTCAAAAGTAATTAAAAAAAACTGAAGCTAGTGATCTTCAGGTTCTGTTCATTTCAGCTGCCATTTCATTTGGAGGGCAACATGTGAGAAGTAGTGGCAGTTTTGAATTCAGACTGAAAAAAGATGGCAGCTGATTGAAACTTGTACATACTACTGGCACAAGGTTTTAAAAGGGGTAGTACATCCTGGTTGCCAGGTCTAGTTTTAGCCGTGTGCTAGACACTTTCAGTACATGACTACCAACCAATGAGAGGGCTCAAAATTGTATGCCTATTTTATAATGCTACAATACAGCTCACCATCAGGGGAAAACCTTCACTCCAAAATGATACTACCAACACAGCCAGAAAGGCATTACAGTGGTGGACAAACATGATGAACTTATTGAAAGGCACACCCCTGGAAATGACACACAATGTCACCATAGAAACTGATGCCAGGCTATGGAGATGGTGAGACTCCATGAGATACAGAGCAGCACAGGCAGATGGACTCAGTCAGAGAGCAAGATATCCATCAACATTCTGGAGATGAAGGCTGTGATGAGCAGCAGAGCAATGGTGGCATACATAACAAAGCAAGGGGAAACGAAAAGTATCAGCCTACAGAGGGAAGCCAGCAGAATCATGACCTGGGCACTGCACAACCTAAGGCACATACAGACAATTTACCTGGTGGGGAAATTGAACACAACAGTGGACTGGTTGAGAAGGCAACAGATCCACCCAGGGGAGTGGCAGGTACACCCACAAGTATTCCAACTCATATAAAAAAGATGGGGTTTCATAGCCATGGACCTAATGGTGACAAGAACACACAGTCTGAGAGGTTGTTCTCAAGGTTCAAGGAGCCACAATCAATGGGACTCAACACGCTGTCACCTGTCCTTACCATGGACACATAATTATTCATACATATTCCCTCCATTTCCCCTAATCCCACAGGTGCTCATGAAAGTTCACCAATCCAGGAGGTGATAACATATAATGATCACACCATATTAGTCCAGAAGAGCATGGTTATCCACAATGACGATGGCAATGGGCATGTGGCACTTGCCATTCAGAGAGGACATACTAGTACAAGGTCCAGTAACACACCCAATCCTTGCAACCTGAAGCTTATGGCCTGGCTCCTGAAAGGAAGAGAGTGTTGAGTGCTGGCTATCATGAGTCAGTCATCAACACCATGCTATTTTCAAGGAAATCTTCCACAATGTCAACCTATGGCAAACAATGGTGAATATTTGCATCATGGTGCGAATCAAGAAGCATACAACTGGAGACAATATCAATATCAGATGTACTGTTATAGTTGCAGCAGGGACTAGAGAACAGCCTCTGTTCTGCATCACTGAGGGTACAAGTGTCAGCCACTGGAGCAGCACTGGGGCATATGGGTGATGCAGTCCTGGTGCCATCCAGACATCTTAAGGTCCTTAAAAGTTGCCAGTAAGATCAGGCCATGGAAAAAGTCAATAATGGCCCCATGGGACTTGACTCTGGTACTCAATGCACTCACCAAACAACCTTTCAAGCCACTTAATGGGGTGGATATACACTGACTGGGCCTAAAGACATCACTCCTAGTGGTAATATGCTCCACATGTAGAATAGGATAACCATGCATACTCTTGTGCGGTACACCGCCCCGACCACAAAACTTTAATTGCAACCGACACTACAGCGATTACAGCGCCAGTCACTGTAGTGTTGGTGCTGGAACCCAGCACTGTCTTTCAGGGTGCTGCACCTCCCCACAGTCATCTCTGACTCGGAGTTGAGAATCTATAGTGGGGTGTGGGGGCACAGCCCATGTGGGGTTTGGGGCAAAGCCCCTGAAGAAAACATGTCCCTGTAATTGGAACCATATGCCGACCACAAAATGTGGTCGACATGCTGGTTTCGCTGTCTGGTCGTTCAACAAGATTTTTGTCGATGACCAGTCATAGATCCCTCTCATGCAAGGAACCATTTACAACTTTGACACCGGAAAGAGTGACACTAAGGACAGTGCCATCCTTCCTACCAAAAGTAAACTGTGCATTCCACATAAATCAGACTTTAGAACTTCCAGCATTCTGCACCGAACACTCAAGGGCAAGAGAGAATGCCCTACACACACTAGACATGAAAAGAGCCCTAGTCACGTACATTGGTAGAATGAAGCCATTCAGACAAACAAAGAAAGTATTCATGGTCACACAGGGCTACAAGAAAGGTATAGCAGCAGCAAAAGGGACTGTCACTTCCCGGTTAAAAAGAAGAATCCATGAGGTGTAAATGCCAAAACAAGACTCCACCAGAAGAAGTCAAGGCACACGCCACTTGGATGGTGGATACATCCTGGTCAGAGAGGAACTGTGCAATGGCACAATATATATGTGCAGCAGCAACATAGACATCCATTTATACCATTGCAAGGCATTATAGATTGGACACTACAGTTACTAGCAAGACGGTATTCAGAACCAAGGTACTGATAGCTGCCACTTTTGCAAGTACCGAATCTCCATGCTGTATCCCTCCCAATTGACGGGGCACTGCTTTTAACATACCCTAGCTGTAAGAGGTGGAGTGCCATGGATATACAGACAACACAGTGGTAGTTTACTCACCTGGTAAAGGTGATTGTGTGCCTGTATATCCATGGCACTCCAGGCCCACTCATGCAGAGCGGTCAGGTTGATGCCCAACAAAAGTAGTCACTAATGCAACAGATGAAAATTTATGCCTGCAACTTGAATTGTGCAACTGATAAGTCAGTAACGATGGAATGTGATAGGATAGTAATTGAATAGAATAGTTATTGATTCTGAGTCCAGTCTACTGTGTCAGAGTCTGCAGATGTTTCAATTCATGGGTTATCATTAGCTTGGGAAGTGTCTAACTAGTAATAATGGGAGCTAAGGGAGCTTAGGTGGAAGGGTCAAAATTTGAACCTAGTTCACTTGTACATCTTTCAGCCTATCAGGTGAACATAACCCTAGCTGTAAGAGGTGGAGTGCCATGGATATACAATCACCCATTCCAAGTGAGTCAACTACCATTATTAAAGTAAATTTGTCAGATAATTGACATGTCATTTGGGCTTTATAGACTGTTTTACTTCCCGATCCACCAGCCCTGCCCTCACATTCTGACGTTTTGTGCTTCCTGAACAAGGAGAGCACAACAGCATGTCTCATATAGGTGTATGTGGGACATTTTAAATATGATCTTATGTATGTTTAAAGAATCTGTCTTTAAAAAATGAAAGTCACTGCTCAACTGATAGGGGGCCCTATCAGCTGAGCAGCGGCTTTCATTTTTTTATCACAGGTTCCTTAAACATACATAAGATCATATTTAAAATGTCCCCCATAGACCTATGTGGGGTGCGCCCCCACATTCTTCCTGCTCAGATGTCACAAAACATTGGTGCACGGGGGCATGGCCCGTGGACTGGGAAGTGGAAGGGATTGGTTGGCTGCCAGTTGGGGCCAAGTTACAATCCCTTCCCTTCCAAACTGGGCTTACTGGGCCTACCCATCATCGCAGTGGTTGGATTTCCACTCACGATGCTGGCGATCCGGGTTCAGGAATGGACCTGGGTCACTGGGGGGCCGGCCGACGGAGATGGATGGAGCGTCCTCTGGACTGCTCTCCTTCTCTGGAGGGAGGGGGGACAAACATCCGGTGCACTACAGACCCCTGGTGGAGGCCAGGGGCTCCACTGCAGCTGGCGTCTGGATGTTAGGCAGGGGCGGGGCAGAAATGGGACATCATTGCATGCCCCCACCCCCAAGGAAAAATAACGTCCTTTCGGGGACAGAAAAAAATCCCCAGCCAAGCACCTCTGTGGTGCCCTCCTCGCTGCCTTCTATGTGTTCCCAGGCTGGCTCCCCTAACCTGAACTGACATTCGTGACACCAGTAAGTGCCACGACCCCGCCCTGGTGAGTAAGCCAGGGGGGCATGGGGAGAGCGCAGCTCATGTGGGGTGCAGGAGGCGGCTGAGGCCATGACCAGGGCTGAGTTTGGCACCAGGCTGGCACAAAAAAAACAAAAAAACAAACCAAACTGGGCTTACTGAAAAATGTCTTTTGTATCACAAAAGACTATGATGGCACTAAAGTGGTGAAGCCTGTACATGAAATTGATAAATTTCCTTTCTGTAGCTGGTGACCATCACACACTTGCATTTGCCCATTAACTTGCATATTGTGTAATGCTGGTCACTTTTCCCTTAGGAAAATGGTGACATCACAGCCTTCTTGTACCATTGATGTGATGGCAGGACACAGTTGTAGAATTGTTCTGACATCAGATCGATGGTAAAACAATGCTTGGAAGTCAGATTTTAGTCACATGAACTTTGAAAAGAAACTCTCAGTTTCTGTACTTGAAACTGACTGAAACCAACACTGTTAAGTTGAGTGACCAGCCATACAGTATAGCAAATAACAAATGGCTACAGCTGTGCAAAATCTTTAAATTCCGCTGCCACTGGATTTTCATGAAGCCTGCCTAATTCCATGGGATTCCATCGGAAGAGAAATTCTGGAATTCTGAAAGTGGAATGCTTTTTTAAAAAAAATCTGCAGTTTAGCAATCTATGGCTTACAAAACATGTGGAATAGTATGTATTGGTTATGACTCTACTTAAACCGCAGATTTATTTTATATACATAGAAATGCTTTCAGAATTCCATGAAATTAAAAAAGCACTTCCAAAAAGCATTATGGAAGTGAAATTGCCATTCCACATAATTTCTCCTGGTGGAATTCCACTTTCTGTACAGCTCTACAAACAGCACAGTAAAGCACAACAAGGCTGAGCTACCATCTCAAGAAATCTTGTGATGTCATAGCCACGCAAGCTTTGATCCCTGGGTGTATGATGTCACAAGACGTCTTTGATGGGAACACAGCCTTGATGTGGATTGTTGACCATCTAGTATTCAATCTATACTGAGTGGCATGGTACAACTAAAATGTATCTTTTTTTTCCCCTAAAGGCAAGTCTTTTGAAATCACCTATGTGCGGCTCAAGTTTTACACCAGCAGGCCTGAGAGCTTTGCTATTTACAAGCGAACTCATGTGAATGGTCCCTGGATCCCATACCAGTACTACAGTGCCTCCTGCCACAAAACCTACCAGAAAGAGAGGAGAGGCTACCTCCGCCCTGGAGAGAATGAGCAGGTGGCCTTCTGCACTGATGAGTTCAGTGACATCTCACCCCTAACTGGTGGGAATGTGGCCTTCTCAACCCTAGAGGGACGACCCAGCGCTTACAACTTTGATGGAAGCCCATCCCTTCAGGTATGTGTTTATTAACTTCAGAAATGGTTTTACACATACATGCATGCACGCACGCATGCACACACACACACACACACACACACACCAGTTTTCTGTATGTTTATAGTGACTATCTGTTTAAAAAAAGTCTTAGTTATAACATTGTCAGTCTCTGAATGTATGTCTTGTTGACTTGACAGCACTGAAGGAAAAATAAATTTGACTACAACTACATGTTGCTAACAATGTATAGTACATCATCCTCTGTTCAAAAAGCTTTTTTCAGAGGCATAAGGCCTTGTTTTACCTCAATGTTCACAAAGAACTTTTTCAACATCAGTCAATCTTTTATTCCATGAGATTTCCACTGTAGCATAACATATTGGGGGCGGGTATTTTCAAAAGGATTGGACACAAATGCATACTGTGCCTGTATCTGTTTCCAACCACTCACATCCTGGTATCCCTGTTGCTATTTTTAAAAGTTGTGTGCATCTGTTTACAACAGAAGTCACAATTGGTGGCAGAAAATGGACGCAACTGCAAGTGGCATCCAGTTTGGTTACACTTTCATCTGTTTTTGGATGCAAGCAGTGGATGCTGATAAACCTTCTAATAGATGGTCATGGAGGTTTGGATGTAGTTTCCTTCTGTAAATATTGGTGGATGCATCTTGGATGGATCCTTTTGATAATCCTGCCAACAGAAATTGCACATAATGACAAATAAGAAGAAAACACATTCGTTAAATGAAATAAGGAGGATCATTTTTCAGTACGATTTGTACTTTTTCTATACTTTGTCATCTCAGTGCTGACTTTTAAGAATGGAGTGTAAGATGCCCCCCCCCCCCATCATTCGCTGCTCCACCAGCTGAACTTTTGCCTCTGGCTGTGTTGCCTGCTGGTCCCCAGGACTGCCAACAGGGACTGGGAGCGAAAAGGGAGTCAGGATTCTTAAGTGCTTCCCATACTTGCACACAAGCAGATCTCGACACACATCAAAAGTCGAGGTGTTCAGATATCCATTTAAAAAAATGGATATCTTAGATAGCAGCACAAATTTAGGGTTTCAGATTTCTAGATAAAGATGCTGAAAATATAAAATCCTAAATTTTCGGATGCCAAATTGGATACGGATTTGGAAATCTGATCTGATTTCGTATCTGTGGTTACAAAAAAATCTCCCCCAACCTGTTTAGGACCTCACACCCACCTTGCAATGGGTAATACCCACCTCCCAACAAACCACTAGCCCTTACTTCCCTCCTCCCCCAAGCCCCTAAAAGCTCTATAGAGTGCATAGGATACTAATATATGCTATCAGTGACTTATTTATATATTTATTTTTTGTTAACCAGGTAAGTCCATTGGACAACTAAATGACTATTTACAGGTAAGACCCAGCTTGGGGGAAGAGGGAGGTGGGGGTTAGTAGATGTGTTGGGTATATTTTACTACTTGAGTAAGAGGGGCAGAGTCCTTGTCTTGTGCCAGGATGGAGTGGCAGCTACAATTGGGGGCTGAGGCACTGAAAGGTTTACCACCAAGCTGATTACCCAATTTCTATCAGTAGGTTTGGGGGGGGGAGCTGGAGATTGTGGGTCACAGGGTGGTGTGGGTGGGGATCAGGAGAGTTATCTAATTGCAGAGTTGATATAGTTTAGGACAGTAAGATAGTCAGATTTTAGAATCTCCATACCCTTATTCAATGACATCCGACACTAGGATACAGATTATCCTAATATCCAACTATCCTTGCTTGGATCAGATTTTGAGGTATCTGAGGAATCCTAATCAAAAGCACCTCCATCACCAAAGAATGTGATTAGCACACACAAGAGACTGGGGATTCCCCAGTCGCAAGCTGCAGTGGAACTGGATTGTAATCACGGATTGCGTGATGACATAGAAGAGCAAATTATTGTTTCAGAACAGCAGCCCTTTTAACATAGGACTTTTGGAGCTGGTGCCCTTCCACAGCACAGGATGCTGCTCTATTTTGATGCACCCTGACTGCAATGTAGTGTAGATGTTAGAGCACTGGGCTATGAAGCAAATGACCCCATACTCATGGGTTTGAATCCCACTACCACCACATGACAAGGAAATGATTGTTTTAAGCTTCTCAGGTGGCACACTGGATGTGTGCTTGCTTTATATGCAAAGAGTTTGAAGTTTGATTCTAGGTGAGGGAATGTATTTGCCACCTTCAAGTATATTCATGAATTATGTGGGTAAGGGGGGGTGAGGATGATATATGTAGGCATTACAGAGGGCAGGAACCAGGAGGGGTTGAGGGCATTAAGAGTGGATAAAGCACCTGGTCAAATGGCATTCACCCTAAAGTAATGAGGGAGCTGGCAGAGGTCCTTGCAGGGCCACTGGCAGACCTGTTCAATACCTCCTTAGACACAGGATGTGTACCACAGGACTGGAGGATGGCCCACGTGGTGCCCATCAATAAAAGTGGGCCAAAGGATGAACCAGAGAACTACAGGCTAGTGAGCCTCACCTCGATCATGTACAGACTCATGGAGACCATCCTAAAGGAGAGGCTTGTGAGCTTCTTGGAGGCAAACAGTATCCAGGATGACCAGCAGCACTGGTTTGTCACAGGCAGATTGTGCCAGACAAATCTGGTAGAGCTCTATGGCTGGGGGACATAGGAACTGGACAAGGGCTATGCTGTGGATGTCCTGTACTTGGACTTCAGTAAGGCCTTTGATTCAGTACCACATGGGAGATTGTGGGGGAGCTGGAGTATGTGGGGCAGGACCAAAAATGGTGACCTGGGTCAGGAACTGATTGAGGGGGAGACAGCAAAGGGTGGTGGTGGGGGGGGGGAACTCTCATCACCAAGAGCAGTGATGTGTGGGGTACCACAGGGATCCGTGCTGAGACCAGTACTGTTCGGGATTTTTATTGCAGATGTCTTGAATGGGATACAGAGCAAAATCAGTCAGTTCGCAGATGATACCAAGATGGGAGTTGTGGTAGATGACATGGAGAGGGGGAAGGGGTTGCAGGAGGACCTGAATAAGCTGCAGGAGTGGGCAGATAAATGGCACCTGGGGTTCAATGCCAAGAAGTGCAAGGTTCTGCACATCGGAGCCTGAAACCAGGGGAGGGATTATCACTTATATGGGGTTCAGCTGGGTTGCTCCACAGAAGAGAAGGACCTAGGGGTAATCATAACAGGGAGCATGAACAACTCTGTTCAATGCAGAAGGGCGGTGGCAAAAGCCAACAAAATGCTGGAATGTATAGCTACAGGGATCTCCTCCAGAAGCAGGGAGATTATCCTGCCCCTGTATGGGTCACAGGTCAAGCCCCACCTGGAGTACTGTATGCAACACTGGCACCCATTCCTGAAGAAGGACATCAGATTGTTGAAGGGGGGTACAGCGTAGAGCTACAAAAATGATCCAGGGATTGGAGGGCAAGCCATATGAGGAAAGGCTGGGGGAGTTGAATATGTACTCTCTAGAAGAGAGGCGGGACAGGGGAGATATGATTGAGACCTTTAAGTACCTGAAGGGAATAAACAAGATTACTACAGAGAGGATTTTCCAGAGGAGAAAGGGGAGGGACATGAGAGGACACCAACTGAGATTGAAAGGCGGTGGATTCAGGAGAGCGATGATGAGACATTTTTTCATGGAAAGAGTGATGGACAAGTGGAACTCCTTGCCAGGTGAGGTAGTGGCCTGCAAGATGGTAGACAGCTTCAAGAGGGGTTGGGATAGGGTAAGGGTTAACAGGATGGGGGGAAGGGAAGGGCAGCAGCATTATAAGGTGCTAGCTGCGCACTCAAGCAGACTCGATTGACCATGAGGCCTGTTTCTGCTGGCATTTTCGTATGTTCATATTGTCACAAACGTACTCTGGGGGTCAGGCCCTCTGCTCCCACAGTGCCCAATCTCAAAGTGCAATATATTAACAGGAGACAAACAGGGTAACCCTCCTGTCTGTTTTGGGTCCCAACAACTACCAGTCTTGAGTCCTGAGGTTAAGTATGAACCCTTTTCCACTAGCACGCCCAGGTAACAGGTCTAAATATCACACCCTCTTCAGGGAAATGCAGTGCAATACTTAACCCAGCTGGCACACAGTCTGGTTCACAATCCCCCTTCCAACTCAATTGAGATCTTGGTATTTTCCTTACCTTGGTGCATATGGTAACACACTGTAAGCACTTAACAGTTCTGTCACAATTATCAACAATGTTCCAGCATTCACACTCAAAATGAGGAAAAGGCTCAGGCAGGATTTCAAGGAAAACAAAGTTTACTAAAATTAAAAATAATAAATGACGTACAAAACACAGATCATATAACAATAATGGTACAGTCATAAAAATAAGTGGACAATTATAAACAAACCGCCTTATACTGAGTATCTAATTCTACCCTAGTTTCAATTAGTAAATAGTGGTAGTTGAATTACCTAACTTTGGTAGAAGTGCTTCTTGAGAGGATGTTCTTTCAGGAGTCCAGAAATAAAAAGCACACTGTTCCCTCAGCCTTGACAATATCTGAGGGGAGGGGAAGGGTCCCACCCAGCTACTGAGGTCACAGCTCTGTGGTGATGCTGGCTGTGAGGTCATTCACATTCCTGTAGACCAAATTAGTCAAAGGCATCTGCATTTTGCTAAGCATCCCACTTAAAAAATTATATATATATATTTTTTTTAATTAGTGAAGGCAGGTCAGAATTACCCCTTTGATCTTCAGAGGAACTTCCTGACAGCTATTTCTCCTATCTGTGTGAAGATTCTCACAGGTATCTGTCAGAAGTTGCTTTCCTCCTAATAGGTCACAAAATGCAATACTTTGTACAAGTGGCTGGTTTACAATCTCTACAACCTGGTTTTATTATAGTCCCAGGAAGTCAGCTTTCACAAGCTAGATATGACAACAAGCAAGGCCAGCACAGTTCGTTTCTTTTAAAAATCCAATATCCCATGAGGTTGTTCTGCTTGGCCTGTGTTTCTAAACAGAAGTCTAAACATAGATTTATATCACAAATATAATACAAATAATAACAAGAAGACGGCTATCGTCACATGTATTAGTACAGTAACATGGGTCAGGGGATGCAACATCCATGAAGCAGGCCACAGAGCCCTGAAGGGTAACCAGAAGGGCTTCTGGAACATACGAGGACTCTAGAATTTCTGGTGAGAATTTGTAGCCAATAAACTACTGAGTGATGGGTCTGCAGTGTAGCCGCAGACTGACTTACAGCAGATGGACCAATGATGAACTGGGATCACTGATTAAAGAGCAGGGTCTGTTCCCTAGACCAGTCAGTCTGTGGGTGACAATGGTAGCAGGCAGACAGAGTGTGCATGGGACTGCAGTGGGAAGCAGACTGGTGGAGCTGCTGTAGCAGCAGGTGGCATGTCTGCCTGAAAAGACAGAGTGAAAGAGAAGAAGTAGAACTCTTGCTACAAAAGTGAGCTAATCACATACTAGAGCGGCACAAAAGACAAAGTTAAAAGCTGTAGCTGGAGTGAAACATGCTGCTTTGCTGCAGCCCTGCCAGAGCTGACCTATGGACTCAGCTGTCAATCTATGATGCAGTGATCCAGTACTACAGCCAGGCATCAGTTATCACTATACCCGAAGGACTGGATGCCAGGATGTGGTGTGTTAGGTGTGTTTATTTAATTTTTTGGAAAATTGGTAACCAGGAAAGGCACACTGAGAGGGAGCTTATTTACAGGTGTGAGTCAGGGGAGGGGGAATATAGGGTACAAAGACAGAGAGCAAATCAACATTTGCTCAAGTGACAAGATAGATAAGGTCCTGAGAATTGCTTGTACAAAAATCAATAAGATAATTAAACACAAAGCAATACTGCAGTGAAGCCTTACAGCAAAATTAGTATACACAGTAACAATGATAGGGCCAGAGGTTAAGAACTAAACATAGGGTGCAAACCAGATTATAATAACTAATTAACTAACTGGGGGCCTGATGGCATAGGTGAGTGGCCCCTGGGTTCCTAAATTGAGCTGCACTGCAAAAGAAGGGGATCGCTGGCCAACTGCTAAAGCCCAAATAGCTCTGAATGGCACAGAACGGACAGACGAAGACCTGTGACACTGAATGCCATCACAGACATGACTGAGAGAAGAGAGGAAGGAGAGTGAAACTAGCTAAAGAGGGACTTCCTGAGAACTGATCCACCACCTCTGTGCATAGAGGGTGATCCTCTGATCTGAGAAACCAGGAGTCACCTCAGGACTTACCCTGCAACAGCAAAGATTCTGTAAAATAGTAAGGAAGCATTTACTGGGGCCATCTAGCCCAAATTTGCAAATACAATACCTCAGTTGCAGTTTGAAAGCTTTTAGGTTTGGGGTTTAATTTATAAGCATTTGTTAAATTTAAGTGCACCACTGCCAGCCAACAAAATGTAACATCATCAGGCCTACAATGTTACTATGGCTGGATACCCCCTGAAGCATCGGGAGAGCCATGTTCATTATAAGGGTTTAAACACTGGTACAAGTGGGGTGAAGGTAGTGTTCCCAGTACAGGAGGGCTGACATGGCACTTTATTGTGAAAACATGGTGTGGGGACAGGCATGGTTTAAGGGCTGTACCACGCAGTTAACCCCATTCCAAGGGAACTGTAATTTTGGCTGCAACTCATAGGGCACTTGAAAAGTGACCTGGTGATAAATCAGACTGGACCTAAGAGGGCAAAGAAGACCAGCCATACTGTGTACATTCTAACTCACTCGCTAGTCACCCCTTTTCCCCATTTTGGGTGCAGCCTCTAAATGAAATTCTTGTTATTCTGTTTGAATTCATTGCCTATTGCTATTCATTTTAGAGCAGTTAAGTGCATGCTATGGGAGACTTGTTATTCCATTGGGATGGTCCATGGGAGGAGTGCCTAGTGGGGAGGAGGGGAGGTATGGCATCCCAAAGGGTTGTATCATAGTGAAACCAGGCCCACTTAATCCTTTCTCTGAGCAGTGGCACCATGCAGTTTGTTGAAACCTTGGATACTACCCCCCAATCAGGATTTTTATGAACCCAGGTCCCTCAACCTTGTTTGAGTCCAGATGGCAGGGGTAGTAACCACAGCATCCACAGTGGCATGGTTACAGGAGTAAAAACGAGAAGAAAATAAAAAAAGAAAGTCAAAAAAGTCAGAATACCACTGACCGACAACCTTTTTACATGAATAACAGGGTAAACAAAAGTTATCATGCCATGTGCCTCAGGAATCTAAATACTTCATGGATGTAGGTTATTTTGCTGCACGTGTGTAGTATATGCCCTCAAAATGGCACCTTGAGTTTTTTCCCTGTTGGTATTTTTAGCTCATATCCAGAGTAGAGACAGACTCGTGTTTTTTGGGCATCCTCTAGCAAGTTTAACCATGAGGGCTCCGGCCCTTACCCACTCAGACCTTCTGCATTTTACAGGTTGGACTGTGGCATTGTGCTGCCATTTTTGACGTTTCGGACCAGACCATGTTGCCCATTGTTTGTTGTATTAACAGGGCACAATAAACACACTTAAAATCTGAAAGAAAAGGCTGCAGCAACAGTATAGTTTGATATGTTAAGGGGCCACACAGAGCTTTTCCAGTTGTAATATCACTCTTTCCTTTTATCTCCAGGAAAATTTCTAAGGAAAAAGCTGTGAATGAGTACCTGATATGTGTGAGTCATATGCATCTCAAGGAGAAATAGCATTTATCACAGTTTTAACAGTCCTTCAGTCAACATTTTTCTGCCCAAAAACTGAATACAGAAAGAGTTGTGTGACCTACTTTAGGCACTGTTTTGTCTTTAAGGCCTGTACTGAACACTAATTTTGGTGTTCTCTGTTGCCTTTTTTTGGTACCTTAGCAAACACTACTGTGAGTTCTCTTCACATCTTTTCTCATGTTTCCCCCGGGTGCCTATGTTTTAGAACCAATCATTAGAAACATACAGTTTGTGAGAATTATACAGTAACTAGGTCCACAGTTTTCAGTTCTCCTTTATAGCCAGAGCACTATATTCATTTTACCCTGCAATTTTTCCATGGTATTGTCTTTCCACTCTGTATATTATGTTATAATATATCTGTTTCACTATTGTAATTCTTGCCTATTTATTGTGTACAACTGGTATCCTGATCTGAAACGAAAGGAGGCAAGACATTTTTTAGTAGTATTGCTCAGATAGTATCCTAGAAACTAGGATACCAACAGATACCTCCCATTTGGCCAGATAGTTGCTGTGGTAGGATAGCGATACTAACTGGCAATGGATCCTACCCTCTGGGATCCAGTGCATGAATCCTACAAACATTGTGGATCCTGTAGATCCTAGCAACAGATCCAGCTTGGATCGTAACTATCTGACCTAGGATCCCTAGATCTGACCTAGGACACATTGCTATCTGACCCCAGATCCTAAGTATCTGACCTAGTATCCTGGATTTGACCTAGGAGCCCTGGATCCTAACTAGGGTCCATTACTATCTGACCCTGGATCCTACATCTGTCTTTGGTGGGATTCTGGTAGGATCCTAGGTAGGATACCAGCACTATCTGACAGATAGTGGAAGGATCCACAAAATCACAATCTGAGCAACACTATTTTGTAGGTATGTTAGTGAAAAGAGGAAGTCAAGGTGAAGGATTGTAATGTTAAGAAGGGAAGGGGAGCTGTGAAGAAGGGGACCAAGAAAAGGCAGACATCCTGAGCAAATACTTTTGTTCAGTGTTCACAGCGGAAGGAGAAAGAGAGGACCACAAAAAAGTAACAGGAGCTGTGGAGGGAGGTTGTGAACACTACTCCTTTATTGGAGGAGAGAGTCCTGACGGGACTCTCAAATCTGAAAGTGCACAAAGCACTGGGGGAGATCCAAGGATATTGAGGGAGCTCATGAAGGTACTGGCTGTACTTCTGACATTCCCATTAATCAACTCACTGGAAAAAAAAGAGTGGTTCCAGAGGACTGGAGGAGGGCAGATGTAGTCCCACTTCATAAAAGTGGTAGCAGGGAAGCAGCTGGGAATTATAGGCCAGTCTCCCTACCTACACTATTACATCAACTATGCCTGATCTACAGCTCTTTCTCCCTCCCTTTTTCCTTTCCACTATGACTCCCTTGCACTTATCCCATGCATTCTTGAAGCCCACCACTGTTTTCACCCCACCACCTCTGCTGGAAGGCTGTCCAGGATTCCACCACTCTTTCTGTGAATAAGTACTTCCTCACACCCCTCCTAAATCTACTCCCTTCCAGATTCATAGCATTCCCCCTTGTTCTTGAGCACCTTTTCTTCTGAAAAATACTCTCCTCCTGTACCTTATTTATCCCCGTGAGGTATTTAAAGGTATCTATTGTATCTCTCCTCTCCCTTCTCTGTTCCAGGGTGTACATATTGATGTCATTTAGTCTCTCCTCATAGGGCTTTTGATGCAGACACTGCACCATTTTAGCTGCCGTCCTCTGGACTGCCTCCTTTCTGTGAAGGAGGGAGCAGCTAAATATGATAGAGACCTTTAAATACCTCACAGGAATAAATAAAGTACAGGAGGGAAATATTTTTCAGAAAAAAAGTTACTCAAGAATAAGAGGATATGCAGTGAAGCTGGAGAGAGTGGGTAGATTCAGGAGAGATGTGAGGAAGTATTTCTTCACAGAAAGAGTGGTGGTTTCCTGGAACAGTCTTCCAGCAGAGGTTGGGGGGGCACTGGTGGTTTCCAAAATGCATGGGATAGGCATAAGGGAATTTTAGTGGAAAGGAAGGGGGAGGGAGAAAGAGCCAGAGGTCAAGTAGGGTGTGTGGTGGCAGCGTAGCTAAGGAACAATGGGCAGACTAGGTGGGTCAAGCAGTCCTTATCTGCCATTAAATTCTATGTTCCTGTCTCACACGTAGCTTTACGATTTTTATCTGCACAGCAACACTTCATTTTGCATTGTATTTCTCCTAATTGTATCCCTCTAGAGCCACACCTGAAAACGGGTTTCAGCTCAGTGTGCCTGCCCTGGTCAACACATTTCAGATAGATAAAACATTGTAACAGGAGACAAGTCCCCCTCCAAATAAGGCTGCAAAAGAACCAGAAAAAATAACCTCCATATACAGGGGGTTGTCCCTGTATATTGTGAGCTTCAAAGGAACCAGCTAAGTCAGAATACCTGAAGAAATGACGTGCTGCTGGGACAAGAGGAAATTAAGCCACAGAGTGCTGGCTTTCAGTAATTCATAAATTATATAAAACACAGTATCTCTCCTGGGGGCTGAATGAGCAGTAGCTCTGTAATATCGCTCTTCATGAACCTTGGGATAAAACTTCTTTCTGGTTTTTCCTTTCGCTTTTGAGTTAAAAAAATTGGGAGTCAAGGAAACTGAGGCTTACCAGCAGGAGTGATGAATTCCTCTCTCTGAGATTTGTACTGCTAGATCAGCGGTTTCTCCCTGGTCAGCAAGGCCCAGAGCAAGGTGAGCATTTCGGTGTTATGCTGTCCTGCCCACAGGCTACAATATAAAAGAGCTCCACTGATGCAGCCAAAATCATGGGTGTGAGCACATCAGGAGGCCAGCAGTTAAATCCCAATGCAGACAGATCACAAAAGCTGCAGAATCCTGATTTTTCACCTCCATCTAAATCCTTTCCCATATCAGTGAAAAAGTGCACATTAGCTACTCATGGGTGTGCCTTGATAAGCTGCTTATGTGGACTGAAAAGGGTGACTGCAAGTTTGATGCCTTGCTGAATAAAATTGACTTTTTGCAAAATGAGATTAACCAATTTTGTTTAAGAGGAGAGGCAACAAGGAAAACTGTGACAGAGCATACCATTACATTAAAGAGCAACTGACACCACTCTGACTGAAAGTGTTACATTGCAGAATTAGAATAAGCATACCCCCGGTAAATCTCATACCAGCTAGATTTCTACGTTACTTCACTGTAAAGTTATGAGCTATTTTGTAACTCTGATTTCACTACCTGTTCAAAAAAGCCTGTGTCAGTGAAAAGCTGCTGCTGATATATCTCAAGAACTCACAGTCTAGTACTTCATGTCAGCAAGCATATATGACATGTTTCTCCAAAGTTATAAAGATAATGTGCAATGGTTTTCACAAGAAAAACAGGCAGCATCATTCAATAAACATTGCTTTAAAAACTATGTGTGTTTCGGGTTTTGTAACAAAGCTGACAATATTTTTGGGGGTGCTTTCTTGTTGTGAACCTTTTTTCCAGGGTTGCTAGATGCTGGGTCATAGCACACTGTTGTGAGGTTTGCAGACTGAACAAGTTTTTGATGTGGTGAAAGGCTAAGATCATTCCCACCTATCATTCAGTTGAAGTGATTTATAAGGATGGTACTTTACAACAATTATTCCATCTCCTTGTCAATGGGGTGGGAGAGGCAATGCTGTTTTAAAACCTTACTGGGGGTTCTAATTTAGCTAGCCCAATGTTGTCTCCCTGCTTGGCTGTTGTTACCAACATTCAATAGCTCCAGGGTTGCTGGATGCTGAGTCACCATGCCTCCAGGCTGCTGATGCCATTTAGAGTGCTACCCTATTGTGCCTGTTAGGACGTTGTATTGCTGCTAGTTTTGTAATGTTGGCAACTTCACTGCTGTTTGTCAGTGTCTGCTTTACAATAAGTTTTAATAGGGACTTTATATGTGTTAATTCCTACTGGGGTGGACATGCTAGCTCTGGTAAAATGATCAGTTTAATTTAGAGTAGAACATACATGAGCCTGAATGTAGGTCAAAACAGCCTGATAAGGAGAAAACATTGGGCGGGCTAAATTAAAAACTCCTAGTAAGGTTTGAAAACAGCATTATCTCTCCCACCCCCATTGATAAGGAGATGAAATAATTGTTTTAAAGTGCCATCCTTAGAAATCACCTCAATTGAATGATAGGTGTGAATGATCTCAGCCTTTCACCACATCAGAAATGTATTCAGTCTGCAAACCTCACAACAGTGTGCTACAACCTGCATCCAGCAACCCTGGAAAAAGGACATCAACAAAAAGGCACCCCCCCCCCCAAAATGTTGTCAGCTTTGTTACAAAACCTGACACACATAGTATATATAGCAATGTTTATTGAAAGGTGCTGCCTGTTTTACTTGTGAAAACCATTGCACATGATCTTTAGAACTTTGGAGACACAGGTCCTATAGGCTTGCTGACAGGGAGTACTAGACTGTGAGTTCCTGAGATGACATCAGCAGCAGCTGTTCACTGACACAGGCTTTTTTGAACTGGTAGTAAAATCAGGGTTACAAAATAGCTCCTACCTTTAAAATTAAATAACGTAGAAATCTAGTTTTTGGTATGAGATTTCCTGGGGTGTGTGCTTATTCAAATTCTGCAATGTAGCAAAAGTGGTGTTAGTTGCTGTTTAACAAAGCAAGAGGCTAGAATTGCTACTTTGGAGGCTAATTTCCATAGCCTTATGAATGGTAATTACAACATTAATTGTAAATTAGAGAATAACGAGACTTTATTGAGACACAAAAATATCTGAATATTAGGTATTCCAGAGCAGATGGACTCCGTCTTTTCAGATACCAGAAAACTTGTGAAAGAGAAATTGAGAAGCAGATTTGTACCTTCCTTCCACTGTCTCACAGACGTACTTCACACTGTGCCAAACTAACCTCCAAATTCTGGTTCGGAGTGCTCCCCACTAATCTCTCATCTTCTCTCTCCACTCCACCCCCCCCCACCCACTCTCTCAGAGCAAATGACGCCTGCACCTTGACGGTCCCTCACCGCTCCACCCTCATCAGTCAGACTGGTTTCGCCTATCACTTCCCTAAAATTTGGAATTCATTCCTCTCTGAAATATGACACTCCTCCTCCAGCTACTCCTTTACCTCCACCCTATACAATTACCTCTCCCTCAGCTGTTCCTGCTTTAACTCTCCTTAATACCTACCCTCAGTTTCTGCCTTCCTACCCTAATCCCCCCAGCAGGATTCTCAATATCTGGTAGGGGTGATCAGGAAATGGCTACCCTTCTCCTCATATTCACTTCTTGCCTCTCCTTTCTTCTTCACCTGCCTTTCTGGGTCATCCGTGAGCACACCCTATCCCATCTTTTTTACTCCAACAGCACTTGTGTACTACCTTGAGTCTGCTCCTGATACACTCATGCAATATAAATGGTTCTGTCACTTTATTACTGATTTGTATGTTTTTAAGTTATTTTGTACATTTTTGGATATGTACTGTAATTTACCCAAGTTCTGCTACTGTTTATTGTACTTTACCTTGTGTTCCAACTGTTGTATAATCTTACATTGTTGAACTGTTTGTACTACTTACACACTATTGTATAACTGCCCATACTTCACAACCCTATGTAACCCTCTTCCCCCAGGTCACATCATGATATGAGCAACTTGTTGCCCAGTGTGCCCTCCTGGGAAACATTTCAATAAATAAATATTTGACTTGCCCCAAGACAACCCACTGTTGATTACACAAGCTTTCACGGTGTTGAAAATACAGCACCAAATATCTGGCATTGTTAAATCTACAGTTCTGGGCAGTTTTTTATCTGATTCTGATAGATATTTCATTTTCAAATTGACCAGACTTTATGGCTCTTTGGAATATCAAAATAATAAATACTATATATATCCTTACTATTGTCATGCAACTCTACATTGTCAGTGAAAGTTCCTGACATACCACCAGGAAGTTTTAGAAACTGGGTCCCCAAGTTCCTTGTTGCCTACTGCAAAACTAAAAGTGACTAAAGATTGGAAATCTCAGATTTTCTCTGAGATTGAACAGCTGATGACATACCTGAGCGAGCACAATTCTACCTAGGAGACAACAGAGTCTCCATCATCTTCAGAGTGAGGGATATGCTAGAGGAGATGGAACTGTGACTTTAAAATGTAGCTGCTTATAATGCTTGATATGCTTACCTATTTTTGATTTCATTACTTATCTTTATTATGGCTAAGAGGGTTGGCACTGGATTTTTGTACAGAATATGGAACAATGTAAATATAATTGTCTCTTCACATTGTCAGATTTGTTTGTTTGATTAATTATTTGTCCAGGTGGTCCCGCAAGAATGAATTGGCCAATTTATTATTTAGTTTGCTTTAATATATTAAATATTTACCCTTTATAAAGTTATACTGTATTATAATTAATGCATGTTGAATTATATATTGGGGTAAAATATATCAAAGATTGTGGTTATACATGCTTTTGTTCAATTGTATTATATAAAGCATATTGAAAATTCCAGAAATAGAAAGTATTTAAAAAAAAAGCGCAATAACAGCAGATCATATTCAGGAAGTCCACTGATTATTAGGGTCATGTATTCAGTAGGAACAGGGGAGGCCAAGATGCAAGAAACTGACAAAGGAAGAAGCTTAGATCATTTGAAGTGGGGGAAAGGGAAAGGGTAGAGTTGCAGGTGACTCTGAAATAAATGGAAGCTAAAAGCAGAGTGTAAGAGGTAAGGTTGAGAGGAGAATCAGAACACAAGGAGAGAAGGGTGTACAGAGGAAGGGACTGTGTAAGAGAATGGGAGGGAACAAGTAGGTAGGAGAAGCCAAATCATATAAGTGACATGGAAGGTAAGGTAAAAAAAAATGGATAATGAAAGAGTGAAAGTCAGGGGGATTCAGTAATGAGGGGAGTTGTTTGGGACATAGAGGGAAGAAAACAGAAGGAAAGGAGAGATATGTGTCTGTCAAATCAGGGCTGACTGGATCTGTCTGCTGATATACTTACTCATGCAGGGGAAGGGGATGGAGGGTGGACACATGTTTTCATCCACCTGAGGACTAATGTTTCAGCTGGTTCTGAAGTAGGGATGGTGAAAGAAAAAGTCAGGGAAATAGAGCAGATTTTCAAGGAGAAGCCAAAAACGGTGTCTTTCTGTGAAGTTTTGCCAGTTCCATGAGCCAGCACAGCAAGAAAAGGTAGAATACAGAAGTTTAATAACTGACCCAGGGTCTGATATTGGTAGGAGGGGGTTCAGAGTAATAGGGTACTGTGAGGAAGTCTGGGACAGTAAGACTCTACTCAGTGGATAGGTTACACTTCAGCAGGAAAGGAACTAGACTGCTTAGTCATAGAGTTGGGAACTACATTAACAATTGTCTAAATGTAAACTGAAAGGTGAGGAGGCCATTAAGGGTTACAGCACCCTGGGTTTTCCAGAGGAGGGGCTTGTCAACCTCCCCTCCATGTGAATGTAAATGGAATGAGGAAGTCAGTATTAGGTGATTGATAGGAAGGGGAGAAGGATGAGCTGTGGGGAAAGGGAACTTTTGGAAATTGGACAGCAGAGAATGGAGGCGAGGATAGTAAGTAATATAGAGAAAGAGGAAGTACCAGGTTCAAGGAATGAAGGGAGCAAACAAGATTGGTGGAGGGTTGTGACCTTCAATGCAAGAAGTCTAGGATTAAAATCAATGAAATTGCAACACATACATTTTAATATTATTCATTGGTTATAGTACACTCCACATCACCTAAACATAATAACCTCTTCTTGCTCAAATTTATGTCCTAGATGCTTAAATTCAGTTGGCACTCTTGAACATATGTTGGTCACTTGTCCTTTATTGACGCTATGGTGGCAAACAATTCTTAATATGTTATCATGGGCAATTGGTAAACCGTTACCCAAAGGTACATTTTGGTTGTTACTGGGCCATGGTCGACCACTTCAGAACCTATCTCCAAAATCTAGGTGCTTGGTTCACATTGGAATCATTATCGCTTTTATATGTATATTGCAAAGATGGAAAGATAGTGAACCTCCTCAGTATGCGGTATGGATCAGTGCCATGATATCTATCCACCATCTTGAACAAGTTCACTATCATACTGTACTTGTAGATTTATGAAAATATATGAACAGATATGGTCTCCCTTCACAAAACTTTTTAAATTCTCCCCAGTTTCCAACCATTTTTAGTTTAAGGTTTATACAGAAAAAAATACATAACTTTAAAAGATATGGAAGGAAAAAATCTGGGGGATAAAAGGGAAAAGAGAGATAGGGAGGGGAAGGGAAGGAAGAGAGAAGGAAGGGAAGGGGAAAAGGGTGGGGGGGGTAGGGGAATATTGTTATTTAGATACCCCAAATCAGTCCAGAGGCACACATTCATGTTGGCCTTAAACCCTTCACATTCCTCAAATGCAACACGATATCACCTTGAAATACATATTATGATTCACTCATGGATATTTTTTTTTTTTTCATAATCAGAAACTTGGATCGTTAATTTTATTTCTCTGAACGCCATCCAATTAACTGTACTATCTTTGTGCTTGCTATATTGTCATAATATATACCATGCATGTCTTTGCTATTAGCATTAATAACAAAAAAGGGGAGGGCATAACAGTTACAAGGGAGAATATGGGGGAGAGGTTCTAGAGGCAGTGTGAGTCCAGATACATACAGCAATACTACATGAATGTTATAATGTACTGTATAACTCCTGGGGCAGCCCACGCCAGATATGCAACTAATTGACATTGTATATATGTATGTATGCATGCATGTATGTATGTATTTGCTATTTACTTATTTTGTAAAACACACATATTGTACCTGTCACTTGCCATGAACTTTTTGTCATATGCCTTTATTCTTGCAATTTGCCTGCTGTACCCTATTGTATCACAAACACTCTGTAAGTTTTCTTGTTGTACACTGTATGTGTATGTTATCTCTCCCCTTCCCCACTTCCCCTAGGATGCATCTGGACTTGAGCAGTAGTCTGCTCAGCATGCTTTCCTGGTAAAACCTTTAAATAAATGAATGGAAGGGATTTAAGATTGGGATTGTATATCGTGCTCCTCAACACAGTGAGGAAAAAAATAAAATGATGAGGGACATGATTAGGAAAACAGCAGAGAAGGGGAGGTGGTGAAAGTGGGAAACTTTTACTTATCCAAGATAGACTGGGGTGTGTCCATTGCTGGCAACAACAGGAGCAAATTGTTCTTGATGCAGCTGAGGATGGGTTTCTGGTACAAGGGGCAAATAAGTCCACTAGGGAAGGTGCCATTCTAGATTTAGTGCTAACGAATAGGGACCATGTTAGAGATACAAAGGCAATGGAACCCTTTGGTGGTAGTTCTCCTCAGACAGTGTAGTTCCACACTGACATGGAAATAGAGATCCTAATTACAAAAATGTAGGTACTCGATTTTAAGAAGGCTGACATCCGCAAAATGGGTGGGATACTAAGGAAGAGTATATCTAAGTTTAGAGAGGACATGGGCATGGAGCAAACATGGACCATGATCAAGGTTGGGATCAGGGAAGCCTAAAAAATGTGCTTTACACAGAGAGGAAAACTGTTAAATCCAAAAAGCCAATGTGATTCATCAAAGAGGTTGACAGATTGTTGAAGGTAAAAACAGACTCATAAAGGAGGTACAGGATGACTAGGAAAGAAGGAAACAAGGAAATATAAGTGGAAAAGGTGAAGAAGGCTATGAAGGTGGTCAGGCAAGCACAGGCTAGAAAAGAGTTGCAAACGGCAGAAGTAAAGGAAGGGGATAAGACCTTCTTCAGATACATTTGGGAAGAGAGTGCTACTATAGTG
The DNA here is from genome assembly GCA_016271365.2 of Neoceratodus forsteri. Classification (NCBI taxonomy): domain Eukaryota; kingdom Metazoa; phylum Chordata; order Ceratodontiformes; family Ceratodontidae; genus Neoceratodus; species Neoceratodus forsteri. Next base: position 498,927,008 of record JADMNL010000022.1, read on the forward strand.
GGTATAGCCAAATTAAAGAAGGGAAGTGGGTTGGTGCAGGGCAGTAAGGAGTAAGGCAGCGGTGTTGAATGAATAGAAGATAATTACTGCTCTGTCTTTACTAAAGAGAAAGATGGACCATTGCCACAAGGGAAGATGGGGGGGGGGGGGTTGAAATAAGTATGACCATGTCATTAGGTCACTTAAAACCCTTAAGGTGAATAAGTCCCCAGGACCAGATGGCATGCATCCCAGAATTTTGAAGGAACTGGCTACATACTATAACTAGCAGGACCACTAACTGACTTGTTTAACAGTTCATTAGATATGATGGTGGTGTCATTAGACTGGAGAGCAGCACATGTAGTTCTGCTGCATAAGAGCAGACCTAGAGATGACCCAGGAAGCCACAGGCCTGTCAGTTTGACATCTATAGTGAGCAAGATAATGAAAACTATCTTGAAAGAGCAGTTGGTTGAATTATTTGAGATGAATGGGCATCAGGATGATAGGCAGCATAGGTTCAAGGCTGGAAGATCATGCAGGACCAACTTAATTAACTTTTTTGACTGGGTGACGAAGGCAGCCAACAGAGGGCAGGCAGTAGACATATTGTATTTGACTCAGTTCCACGTAAGAAGTTAATCAAAAAATTGGATAACTTAGGAGAAGGTAGTAAATTGACTAGGTGGGTGGATAATTGGCTCATCAGAAGGACCCACAGGTTGGTGGTGGGAGCTTGCTTTTCAGCCTCTTTTAAGCATTATGAATGCTTTATCTTGCTAGTGCTGAACCAGAAGTAGCAGACGTGCGTTTCTGGCTGCACTGGAAGTAGCGGACATGCACTTCCGGTCTGGCACTATAAAACAATCCCCTCTAGCAAGTGACACAAAATAACTGGAGGAGTTATTTATATATTTGTTTACTTATTTATTTATTTAACTTTTGTTCACCAGGTAGGTGCAATGAGCCAAGGCCCTTTTTCATGCATGACCCGGTACCATAAATATAGCCATTGTAACTTGTTATGTAACATGCTTGTTTACATAACTGGAGGAGTTGGTGCCTGGGGCTCCCCTGCAGCACAGCTCTGCAAATAAACTACCTCAATCGCCTCTCTCTCACACTCTCTCATATTAGAAATCTAAGGAGAAAACAGCAAAAAAAAAAAAACTTGTGTGTCTTAGTGCATAAGGACTTGTGCTACTGTGGGACATTCTAGGAACTGGGAAGAAATCACTTTGCATGGCTGAGGCTGCTGGGAGCCAGGAGGACCTCTTGCCTTCCCTCACAGTCTGACTCATTCAAAGTACTGGGCAGGGTACAGAGGGCCATTTTAGTACATTTTATATTAAACTGTGGCATTTAGGCTTGTTTTTCAGCGTTTTAAGTGTTACAAATGCTTTACCTTGCTAGTGCCAAACCAGAAGTAGCGGACATGCACTTCCGGTCCAGCACTGTAAAACAACTCCCTCTCCAATGCACAAGCAGAGACAGTACATCTGCCTGTGTCCACCAAGGAAGTCGACAAGCCATCACACCTTCTCCTTTTCATGTCTCTGTCTTGAACTCAGGTCAGCAGTCTCACTGCACATTTTTCACATGAAATAGAGAATCATACAAAGTGGATCCGACTATGGATTTTCTGGAGATTTCATGTAAAGAGGGTTCCATAGTTAAGTGCATAAAATATAATATGTATGCCCCCTTTCCAAGCTATGAAATAATTGATAGCTTTATTTGTAGCAACTTCCTTGTTTTTCCAACGTTGTCCTTAGAACTAAATAATGTACAAAAAGAACTGCACAGAGCACTTGAAATAGACAAAATGGAGTCATTTGTTCAGTCACTAGAGATAGAAAATCTAGCACTAATACGAATATGGAAAGAAGGAAAAGAACTACAGAAGATGACATACATGTCAGCCTGTCCTCCAAAGGAAGGTTACCTAAAAGGGGGAGGGAAGATAATGTGACACTGGAAACTGACTGGTTCACAGTTCTAAACCACCACCTCCCCCACCCCGAAAAAGAAGAGCCACTGTCTCCCAGGTTACAGGGTTACAACTCATAACTGTTTTAGTGTACTAGGTACAAATGACTGTGATGCTGGGGCACTAAAAGAAAAAATTCCAAATTATAAACCTTTACAAAAAATAGTAGTAGGAGATTCAATAATACATTATGTTGACTCCACTATCTGCAAATCTGATACAGAAAACAACAGTAATGTGCTTATCAGGGGCAAAATCAAGAATGTGCATAAAAGAATTAAACTACTGCTAAATTCTGCTGACCATAACTCTTCGGTAACATAGAAACATAGACTTTGACGGCAGATAAGGACCGCTTGGTCCACCTAGTCTGCCCATTAGGTAGTGATATACTTTGGGACAAATTATGTTGGTACATACCATGAAAAAGACATTTGCCATAAATTAATTGAACTCGGAAAGAAAATACAAAGTGAGGATGGCAATGTAGCCATATCAATCATACTTCCAGTACCAAAGGCATCATGTGAAGAAAACAACACTGCAGAATGTATACATGGCAGAATACAAAACTGGGGCAGTAAAGCTAATATAAGTTTTATAGATAATGAGAAATCCTTTAAGAACAAACAAAGCCTTTTTCCCAAAGATGGGCTGCAAAGCAAAAGGGCACATATCCTAGCAAAAAACCACTGAAGACACATTGAATTGAATTGAATACATTTAGGCTAATTGAAAAGGGGTTAAGGAACAGTCAGGAACTGAAAAACAAGGAAACTACTAACTGTAAAACAAAGAAAAAGATGACAAAAAAAAAACATTAATAAATGGTTGTTACTGCTTACCAATGTGCAAAGTCTTACTAACTAAAAAAGAAGAGCTAGAGAGAATTATACATAGAGAAAATCCACTGATAATTGTTAAAACTGAAACACGGTGGACCAGTAATCACATCTGGGGAAAGACAATTCAAAGATATAACTTGTATCACAAAGACAGAAGACATAAAAAAGGTGGTTGCATAGCAGTTTATGTAAAGGAAGGAATCCTTTCTATTGCTATAACAAATAAAATCAAACCACAACATCACATTACAGAAACACTACGGCCAAAAATAACTAGCAACGATGTCAACATTCTCATTATAGGTATGGTACATGTTATAGACCACTGGATTCAGATAGAAATATAACTGAAAAAAATCTGCAGAGATACAAAAAGATTGTAAAATCAGAGACATAGGGCAGGATTCACAAAGGGGATTCGTCGGCACAACCAAGATGCACCGATGCATCTCCAACTGTGCACTGGTGCGATTGTGGCAGGGGGACAATGAGCCGGTGCATCCCCAGTGTGACAAAACACATTGCAGATGCACCACATACCACCCATAATGATATGCAATGCATCTGGAGGGACTGTGAAGGGGTGTGCCCATGCATATGGTGTGCAGCCCCATTCACAGCCCAACTTTGAGGCCATCCTCGGAGCAAGTCTGGAGATGCGCCTCCTAAAGATAAGTCCAAAAAGAGTAGACTTATATGGACTGACACCCACAGGCAGGCTGCCGTACTGCAGACAGCAGCATGGCAGCCTGTCCACCATGGCAGTCCAGTGTGCCCCTCCCAGCCCGCATCTCCATTGAAATGCTGCTTCCTGCAGCAATAAAGATGAAGGTATGGAACCTCCTCCTCTCCTGCATCTCTGTTGAAATGCCACTTCCTGGTGTGATACAGTGCACTGTAAAGAACCCCCTCCCCATCCCAAGCCAAACGCACCAGCACCGGCAGTCCAAAGGACCCCCTGGTAGCTCAGAAGACAATCCACCACCCAGGCACCCCTACCCACCCCACTTCCCCCATTCCCACATATTTCCCCCATCAGCAGGCAGCTCAACCCACCCTCATACTGCCACGGCTGCCCACTGACTGAGCTGTCTGCAACTGACAGTTACTGTACAGCCTGCAGCCCATTGGTGGACCCAGTTGACCAATGGGCTTGCAGTGTGTACTGTACATTGTCGTTCACAACAGTACCAGTGCCAATGTGTTTGGCTCATGGTGGGGAGTGGGGGTTCTGTACAGTGCACTGTATCACTGCAGGAAGCGGCATTTCAACGGAGATACAGGTGGGGTGGGGGTGGGGGTTCCATACTTTCACCTTTATTGCTGCAGGAAGTGACATTTTAACAGATTTGTGGGTGGGGAGGGGGTCTGTACTTTTGCCTTTATTGCCGCAGGGAGCAGTAGTCTTACGGGGATGCGGGTGGGGGGCACACTGGACTGCCAGGGAATTGTCCAGGTGTGCATGGGATGTGGTCACCTGGGGAGGGCAGAGGTGCCTCTGGACTGGATGGGGCACTCACTGTGGACCTCAGCTCTAGCAAGGTGCCCAGCACATTGGGCTGGGTGCACCCCTGCATGGCGCATGCAAATGGCGCCATAAAGACATGCAAATGGGCCCATTGCACCTTGCATGCCTAATAGCCCCATTTGCATGTTGTTGGTGCTGAATGGTGATTTTGGTGCATTGGATTCCAATGAAGGGGTTGCGCTGGTGCATCCAGAGCTGGGCACAACTTTGGTATTCACAGAGGGGATGCACCGGGGGCATTCCCCAGTGCATCTTCTGTGAATACCACAGTTGGTGCTCTGCACATCTCCTTTGCACCAGGGCATCCAAGATGCACCGAGCGCAACTCGTTTGTGAATCCTGCCCATAATATTTTACATGACTTAAACATGAGTGACATAAATTGTTCTAGTAAGACAGTGCAAACAGCCTCTAGTCAGTGTTTTATAAACACCACTGAACAACTAAACCTAATCCAGTATATTCCAACAAGGGGAAGTAGACTTGGTTATGTCATCATCAAATGTACTTATAACTAACATCTAAGCAACAACAGCACTAGCAAGCAGTGCTCACAACATCATCTTGGCAGATTTAAACATCACACACACAATTAGCAAATTAGTTATGAGATAACAGAGGTATTACAGTACACAAAGGCAAAAGGAGATAACATAAATGAGGAAATAAAGAAAATTAGGTGAAAACAAATACTAGCTAACAAAACAGTCAATGAAATGTGACAAATATTTAAAGTATCCATGTTCAATATCTGCAAAAAAGATGTTCCTGAGGTTAGAAAATATAACAGTCAGGGTACAAAACCAAAGTGGCTATGAAAAAACATCAAAACAACAAATCAGGAAGAAAAATAAGTCATATAAAGCATATCAGAAAACAAAACACAGGATAAATCGTAAGCTTTTAGAAAGAAATACAAAAAAGGCAATTAAGACCATTTTATGGTTATGTCAACTCATTAAAAAAATCTAGTAATAGGATTGGTCCAATAATTACAAGCAACAATACTGTTCGTTCACCACAGGATATGGTATACACCTTTAATAGCCTATTTTATATCCATCTGTGCCCCCAAAACAAAACCCCCAACACAATTCAGCTGCAAAACAAAAATAAAATAGATGAAGACATAAGTCTTGAGACTATAATTAATAAAATCAAGAAGTAAAGACAAGGTTTATCAGAAGGTCCCAACTACTAATTACAGATGGCGTACCTCAGGGATCAATATTAGGTCCTCTACTATTTTCCCTGTTCATCAATGATCTCGGTAACAATTGTGGTGATAGTCATCTCATCCTATATTCAGATGATGCTGTTCTGTGCAGGAGCTCAAGGGATGCTAAGGCTCTCAGCTCTCAACTACAGACAAACTTCACTGCCCCAGAGAAATGGACCCTAGAGAACCACCTGGTGCTGAATGCCAAGAAAACAACAGCTGTTTTGTTTGGCACCAGAAAATTAGGTCCAGAGAGATCTGCTCTACTTCCTCTCGTAACCTGAAATTGCTCTCCTATTGAGGTTGTTGGCACTCTCAAATACCTTGGACTGATGCTTGACCAAGCTCTTGCCTTTAAATGACATGTGGATTAGGTCACTGGATCAATACACCAGAAACTAGGAATACTATATAGGTTAAATAACTACCTCCTCCAGGAGTCTAGAATCGACATAGCAAACAGTGTACTAATACCCAAACTTATATATACAGCCCTGTGATGCAGTCCCTAGGAAAATCTGGGAGTAATAGGTTGAAATTGCTCTATCACAAAATAGGCCACTTTGCTGCAATGACCCATAATAGGAAGCACCATTGTGAGATGCTGACCTCCCTAAACTGACTGTCCTTAGCACATAGGCTACAGTACTCTGTACTGCGTACAAACTCACTTCCACTCAACAACCTCCTGGTTTCTCTCTAAGAGCACAAATCAATCAATCAATCAAATCTTTATTTATCCAGGCGATCACAATTGAGCAAGCTCATTTACAAGGTGGACCTGCTGTTGGCAGGGAAAATTGTACAGTTACATATAAATATACATAATACAAAAGGAACAACATGTTTACAATACTGATAGGAGCAGAGTATTTACATTCCAAGTCACATATACAAGAAAGATATACATAACACAACCCGAATGTAATATATATATATATATATATATATACACAGTTCCCACAGGAGCGGGATGTGTATGGATGCCATATACAAACCATAGAAGAAAAAAAGAAAGATTATTTATATTCCTGTCCAGCAGAAACACGTTACAGGCCTGGATAGAAATTCCTAAGCTATGGAGGTGCGCATAACAGTGTGTAAGCCTTAGATAAATGCTGCAGAAGGGGGGTGGTGAATAAGAGGGATGCAGAGCGTGCTAAGGGCAAGTGGGGCAGAGGAGGGGGGAGTAGTAGTGGCAAGGGCTGATTTGGATAAGCAGCTGGGACTAGTGTTGAAGAAGAGAGGAACATTAGTCAAGCTGCTAGGAGTGATAGAAGCAATTACAGATTTCAGCAAATGTTTTGTCATAGAGGGTCTTAAAGAAGGCAGAACTGACAGGTGAGCTACTGTAAGTCTCAACAATTTTTGTATCCTATTCCAGACAGTAGGCAGGGCGTAGCTTATGGTGGCCCTTCCAAGGTGAGTGCTGGCCCTTGGGACATTCAAAGAAATCAGCGATTGACTTCTTAAGGCATAGTTCCTAATAGGACTAAGGGGGAGACAGTCAACAACGTATTGTGGGTGTTTGTTGGTAAGGGCTCAGAGCGTCCATAGGGCTGCATTTCTATATCGCCTGTATTGAAGGGAGGGCCACCCTACGGCTGCGTATAAAGAGCAGTGATGTGTGGAGTACGGGAGGCCAGTTATAAATCTCAGTGCTCTATGGTATAATACATCCAGTGTTGCAAGATATGAGGCAGGGCGATGGCCATAAATGAAGTCGGCGTAGTCAATTAAAGAAAAGAACGTAGATTGGATAAGCTGTCTTTTTGCATCTGTGGTCAAGAGGCATTTAATTCTGAAAAAGAGACCAAGCCTCTGCCTCAGATTTTTCAGCAGTTCTTCTGTGTGTTCCACAAAAGAGAGTTTGTTGTCTAGCCAAATACCAAGGTATTTGAATTTAGTCACAAATTCAAGATTTTCTCCTAATAAAGTAGAGATTGATGGTAATGGACTAGTGACAGCAGAGTAAGCCCCTGGGCCTGATGGTGAGAAAAGAATGGCCTTAGTTTTTTTTGCATTTAGTAGTAACTTTTTGCTAAGAAGCTGGTACTGCAGAGTATTAAAGTCAGCTTGTAACTCAGCGCAGGCAGCTTCAGGAGATTCCCGGCTTAAGTAGAGCACCGTGTCATCAGCAAACAAATGAATACTGGCATCTTTGATGCCTGCATCCAAGCTGTTGATATAAATGGCAAACAGTAATGGGCCCAGTATGGAACCCTGGGGGACACCTCTTTGTATCGGTTTAAGTGGAGAAATCTCTCCATCAGCCTTAATTTGTTGCTGTCTATCAGAAAGGTAGTCTTGGAACCATCCCAGTGCAGTTGAGCCAATGCCTATAGTTTTTAAGATGGAGAGAAGCAGGCAGTGGTTGACAGTGTCGAAAGCCTTACTGAGGCCCAGAAACACGGCACAAACAAATTTTTTGTTGTCTAGGTCCCATTGCCAATCATTAGTAACTTTTGCCAGTGCCGTAATTGTTCTATGCTTAGCTCTAAAGCCAGACTGCGTTGGGTTGAGTAATCTAGCATTGTCTAAGAAAGATCTCAGCTGTGTATCCACAATTTTTTCCAGAAGTTTTGAAAGTATGGGAAGAAGGGAGATTGGTCTATAGTTATTTAGGTCATGGGGTCCCCTGCTTTAAACAGGGGAATGACGTGAGCAGTTTTCCATGCCTTGGGGATGGAGCCTTGTGCTAAGGACAGATTGAATAGGTGTGTTATAGGTGTAGCAAGTATATGGTATGCTATTTTCAAGAAATATGGGTTGAAGGAGTCGGCCCCAGCACTTTTTTTAGTATCTAGTCATAGAAGATCTTCAACTTCTTTTATGGTGGTAGGTGAAAAGGAGAAGTCCATGTTATTGCTACTTGGTTCTGAAGGCTGGGTGTTGGTCTGAGGAAGAATGCTACTTACAGGTGCGTTATCAAATGCCAGGCCAGCAGTGGCAAAGTGATTGGTGAAAGTCTGCAGTATCTCTAATTTATCGTTAATGATAATATTATCAGTGGTAATTTTGGAAGGAAGTGAACTTCCTGGAGAGTGGCCGGATAGTTCTTTTATGGTGGACCAGAACCTGGTAGGGCAGTTTGACGCAGAGAGTAGCTCAGTTTGATAAAAGTTGGCTTTGGCCTCTCTGACCAACTTAGTACAGACATTTCTAGATGCCCTGAAGAGACACCAGTCTGTGTCGGCATGAGATTTATGAGCCTTTTTCCAGAGGTAATCTCTTTTGAGTAAGGCAGCCTTCAGATCCGGTGAGAGCCAACGACAGGTTCTGGCTTTTATTCGTGCTTTAACCAGGGGAGCATGGCTGTTTAAGGCACTGGATATGATTTCATGGAGAACGTCATAGGCATCGCTCACTGACTTAGCCAGGTAGAAACTCTGCCATAGCAAAGAGTTTTTTAGATTATTGAAATATGCAATAGGATCGAAGTGCCATCTGGATCTTTCAGTGGCAAACTTTGATGTAGATAGAGGTTTGGTAACAGTTCTTATGCCACCAATAAAGCAGTGGTCACTAACGTCCGTTACGAGGATACTAGCATGGGAAAAGGAATGAGGTCTGTTAACAAGGAGAACATCCAAGAGGGTGCTTGTCATTGGATTTTTTTTGTTGATGCGAGTAGGCTCAGTAATAAGTTGAGTGAGCCCATGAGAGTCACAGAATTGTTTCAGGGGTAATGAGACCTTAGTCAGCCAATCATAGTTAAGGTTGCCTAGTATGATTGTTTCCATTGGGGTAGTATCCAGGTGGGATGACAGGTGTGTCAGAAGTTACGGTCATGCTGCTGGAGGTCTATAGCAGCCTATGATGTGGAACACCACTAATGGGGAAAGCTCAACTTTAAGAGACAGGCATTCAAATCCACAGACAAGGGAGGTAGCATCTAATATAGATACTGAGAATTTGTTTTTAACATAAATGGCTACTCCTCCACCCCTAGTCTGCCTGTCAGTTCTGAAGAGGAGGTAGTTAGGGATGTTTACCTCTCTGTCTGGGGTAGATGCCCAGAGCCATGTTTCTGAAAGCACAAGTATGTCTGGTGCAGTATGAATAATCCAAGCCTGGACTGAATCAAGCTTCTTTAAAAGACTGCACATATTAGTATGCAAGAAGATAATTTGTTTCAAAGTTGTGAGTTCAGAAGGAGATGAGAACACTTTCATAGGGCCAGGGTTAAGTTCGATGTCACCTGAGCATAGGAGTAGAAGGAGCACAATTTTCCTCAGGGCAGCAAGGAGAATTTTAAAGGCACGAGCCTTTCTATGTCTGGTATAGGTTTGAGTACATGGGTCCAGAGACTGAATCATCTTATTGTGCTGCCCTACGGATACATATCCTAGGATCCATGCAGAATAGCACCAAGCCATACCTAGTTTGAATGGATAGGGTATAGGACCACATAGAGGATATTGGTTAGCAGTTCCACTTCGAGGAGATTCCACAAACTGTGAGGGATCAAAGGTGTACAGTGGCAGCATAATTTGTTCATAGTGGTGATATACGGGAAGACTAGCATGGTAGAGCATGTACCTTTGTTGGAATCAATTCTGTCAGGTTGCCTAACCACATAGCGTATTATACAAAGGCTGGCGAATAAGCGTAGCCAAACAAGGCCTGTCATGGTTGCCGTTTATGTAAGTAAGGAGCGTACTGCAGTAGCTTCTGCTGTCTAAGTTATATAGGTCCCAGGGGTCGTTGTTCCATATGCGACTTGTTTGGGGAAGTTTAAAAATGGAGTTACGCAAAATAAATGTATACCTCCCTCAGCTAGAGAAAGGAGAGAGTAGCTCGAATTAATAGTGGGGCAACACAAAGGCTAGCAGTCTGAGTGAAAACGGCTCAATTAGCAACTGAAAAGCCTGTGATTTCCTTGGCGCCTTGCAGTCTGGAGAGAGCTACAAAGTCACGAAGGGGCTGTAACACTTGGTTGCTGGGAACATTTTTAGACAATAAACACAGTTTTTTGGCAAATCAGTCACAGTTCAGCAATTTGTTTTTTTCAGTAAAGGGATGTTTCAAGTAAAACAGTGCCTTAGCAAGACAGAATATGCTAGTCAGCAGGACAGGATATGCTAGTCAGCAATAAGCAAATCTAAAGTACCAAAATAGTATGCCTCAGCAAGACAGAATGAGATAAAGCTGCTAGAAGGCTTAGTTGCAAAAGGGGGACGGGAGGAATTGCAGTTGTTGGACAGTAAGTAACCAATAAATTGAAACATCAGATAGGAGTGGGCGGAGACTGTGTGCATTTAAAAGAGGCCTGGGAGGGAAGGGGTGGGACAAAATCAAGGGAAGTTTGCAGAGCTAGCACTGAATCAGTGCACATGCAGTTGGAGAGAATCTGCAGCGGGGGGGGGGAGTGGTAAGTTACTTTACACAGGCTGAGCAGAACAGGCTAAATTAAAATATATAAATTAGAAGCCGAGTACAGGGATGCAGGCTTACATTAAGCCACACGTCTCGGGTGCTCCTGTCTCAGGTGAGTGAGACCAGCCAATCAGGGAGCTCTACACAGGCGTGAAGCCAATAGCGCTACCTTGAGAAGGTGCTGAAATTGAAAACAGCAAATTGAAAGTGATGATCCGGTTCAGCGTTCACACAGCCCAGAGAAATCGTGGCAATTTTTCAAGCATCATACCTTATCTATCTATTTGAGGGGTAGGTGGATCAGGCTCCTTGCACCGTGGAGGTGCTATGGCTGGATCGTGACTGCTGCCCGAGGGGACAAGTGGCACCTTATCTATCTCTTTGAGGGGTAGGTGGATCAGGCTCCTTGCACCGTGGAGGTGCTATGGCTGGATAGTGACTGCTGCCCGAGGGGACAAGTGGCACCTTATCTATCTCTTTGGGGGGTAGGTGGATCAGGCTTCTTGCATCGTGGAGGTGCTATGGCTGGATCATGAACACTGCCCGAGGGGCAAATAGATTGCTGTGAACTGCCAGCAAAAAACTGCTCGAAGTGCCAAGAGTCAGAACCTCACTGGGGAACAGTTCATTCACCTGCTCTGCTCCCAGTCTATGGAATGCCCTCCCTGAACCCCTACAACTGGCTAATTCCTTAGACACCTTCAAAAGGGGGTTAAAAGTGCACTACGTAGATAAATGTCTACGTACCTGTTATCGTTGATAGTCCACTATCACTCAGTTTAACGTAACTGCTTTGATTGCCTGATGTAAAGTGGTGTATCAGTGTTAGTTTTATATACTTCTGCTGTAATAAGGTGTGTTAATGTGTTGAATCTGTGTTATAGCCTTCTGTTCAGAGCTGTGCTATCACCTGCATGTCAGCTGTTAATAATCCAAGTCAATTGCTTTTCACTTCTTCTATGTAAAAATGCTCCCTGTGACTGCTTGAATAATTGTATCATTGTCATTAATTCTGTGTCACCCCTGAAAAGGGGAACTTTGTTACCTGTGGGTTCACCCAGCTACCGAAATGAAATAAATAAATAAAAATGCTTAAAATAATGGCAAACAACATAGCAGTCCCTTTGAAAATGATTTATGAAACCACTTTAGTAGTTCCAATAAACAACAAGCATTTGTCAATGCTGAATGCTCGCTGCTGGTATTGCTGCTGTACTGTGTCTTACTTGTACATATTTTTTATTATATATTTACCCAGGATAGAGCAGATAACATGCAGTGTCTCATTTTCAGTGGTGTCCTGCTTTTACACATTGTTAGATTGTAATTACTCAGAATAGAGCAGCTGAGAGGCAGTATCTACTTTAAAGTGGGCTCCCACATTTTATTTAGTTTCTGTTGAACTGTAAAGGAGGACTAGACAATTCTGCCTATTTTCTGCCTCATCTCGGGGGAAGGGGATATAGATGGATGCCAACTGACATTGAACCAGATTAAGCTGTTAATAATAATTCTAATGAATGGGGGAAATTTGTCCAGGATACCGGGGAAATTCCCCTACTCGTCAGTAGGGGGACTTGCTGACCATCAGAATGGAGGGCTCAGCTCCTGAGCAGCCTTCAATGCAGCAGGACGTGCTCCTGGCTGTGGGGCCAATTGCTGCTTTTACTTCAGAGAACATGGAATCAGAAATCTTTTTTGAAGCATCCGCGGAGCCGGGTGTATATAGCGAATCTGAAGGATTAATGGATGCTACTACTCAGCAGACAAGTAAGGTTGTGAAGTTACTACCGTTTCTGAAATCTTCTGCAGTGGAATGAACGGTTTTGACTACCTGTCATTCTGTGCAATCTTTGACTCCTGACATGCCGCGGAATGAGGAAGTATTACCTGAGGCATCTGTGACAGCTGTGGGTTTGCAGAATGATAGCGAGGCCACTACACCAAGGAATCCAGAACCTCACTCGCAAGTCAACGCAGCTACAGACACAACGCCACCATCTTTTGGTCCAGGGAAATCTGTTACAGGTACTGTTTACACTTCTTCTGTCTCTGACCAATAACAAGCTATGGTCTTTTCTTTCGCTGTTAAACAGCGGGTGGTTAAAAGTGTAGCTAAATCTACTTCTGAGCAGAAACGCTCTTGGGCTGACCAAGTGGAAGAAGCTGACACTTCGTGGTCAGTAAGTAAAGCCCTAACATCAGCTGGCTGGGTGCAGCTTCCTGATTCTGGCAGATGGATCTCTGGCTTTTCTCCAATCGTTATTCCTGGGGTTAGTATGATGAAAAAAGTACTACATGTTCCATCTCCACCAGCTGCAAAATTAACTACCTTAGTACCTCAGAGCATGGTTGGTCAGGCCTACCCAATGGAGGCCCAACCTTCGGACACTGCAAGTTCACTTTTAGCTCTTCCTTCCAAGTTGGAATTGATGCAGAACCCAGAACTTTACCTTAAACCACAGAAAGTTCTATCTTCTACTGAGGAACATTCCCCTCAGATGGTGCCTGCATCATCAATGGAGCAAATAGATGACCAGGCTACTGAGGAAGTCCCTACAGGCCCATCGGCAGGATCTGTACTTGACCTAGAGCGAACTGCCCCACACCCTTATGCTTTTTTTTTTCGATCTCCAAACTTTTCTGCCAAGAGGCATAATGCAGATCGTTTTGTTTATAAAGGGGGTATGGACATTTTTCCAGATAGAAAATTTGTTGCAAAAACGTTGTTGAAAGATAACTTGCAGTTTTCATCCACTGAAATGTATGCCTTAATACATGTTTTGGGGGAAAAGGTTTTTGACGTTAGTTTTAAATTAAATAGTGGTCTAGATCAATTTTGGAATAATTATCACAAAGTTCGACAAACTCCTTTATGGTCCCCTTTTGATGTGTTTCCACTAACTAAACCTGCTCATAAAACAGTAACAGTTCCTTTTAGACATGAGGGAGTCAATGTTACAGACCTCATTTACTGGTTGAAACAGAGATGCACGGTAGTGGGGCACCCTGAAGCAATATTTGATTCTGAGGACATTTGGACAGGGGTTGGAGAATCAGGGTAATACTGAGCTCTTCAGAGGATGGCTTACATCACCTTCCAAACTGTGTCTTTTTGGGTCAGGATAGGGGGGTACTTTTTTATGCAGGTCTGCCCAAATCCTGCTATAGATGTGGACATTCAGGTCACATCAGTAGTGCCTGTGATTGTTTGCGTTGTATGCTTTGTAATTCTCTGGGGCACATGAGTGAACAATGTAAAAACACAGCGATTTGTTCCTTATGTAGTACAATTGGTCATTCTTATGCCACTTGTCCTGAGGCAGCCCATCGGCAATCAGATCCACATGATTCAGAGGAACAAAGACAACTGATCACTATTGCACAGCGTTCACGAGCCACTCACACTAAAGCATCCCCACCTCCTTCTGTTTCCCCTCCTTCTGTGCCACCTCTTTCTGAACCTTCTGCTATTATTACAGATCCCTTGGCCACTGCACATCCTTCCCCCCCTTTTGAAAACACCTCTGAGGCTTCAATGAGTGGCCCTCTGCTTCAGACATCTACTCTTCTTGATGCACAGTCAATGCCCCAGCTTCCACAAGAAGTACTTTTTAATTCTAGGGAAACTAGGCGTAAGTCTTATAATACACAGCCAGCCTCAAAAGTCCCTAAATTGGTTAGTACCCCCACTACTAATCATTTCCATGCCCTTATACTTGCTCAGGATGCTTCTGATGCAGAATCTGAATCCTCCCAGCCTGGGGCTGATATCTCGGAAAAGACTTTAGATGAGGAATCTGAAGGAGATCAGCTCTCAGTTTTCCTGCTTAAGTCTATCTCCTCTACCACTAACAAAAGGGAAAAAAATAAACATAAGCCCCCTTGAATCTTTCTTTTTTGACTTATCTGAAGGCCTCCTTTACTAACTTTCTGTTCACTGAATGTGAATAGCATTAAGAACAAGCTACGACAGTCTGCTTTATTTTCTTTTTTGAAGTCCTTACATTGTAATGTATTTTTTATACATGATACACGATTACATACAGCCACTGAAATTTCCAGTGCTTCAAAATGGTGGCATACTGAGGTTTCTTACTAGTCATTAGGATTATAACCCTGTATTGGGGTTGCTATACTTTTTCATAATATTGATGTGAAACTTTTGAAGTTAATTGATCTGGTCCCAGGCCGGTATTGATTTTGGATGTATTAATTCAGGAGGGTTGTTTTAGATTAGTCAATGTGTATGCACCACAAACAAAAGCAACTAGGGTTGATTTGTTTCACCTTATACAGCCATATTTGCATACTTCCTTTCATGTTGTCTGGGGGGGGTGATTTTAATTGTGGTATATCTAATAAGGATAGGGGTAAGGGTATAAAAACCACCAAAGTATTTTGTGATATGTCCTGCTTGGCTAAGGTTGTTCAGACTGTGAGTTTAACTGATGCATATGCTCGATTACATGAGACCACTGTTCCTACTTTTCATAAAGGTACCCTGGCTACCAGGATATATTTCTTTTTTATTAATAAAACATTACCACTGAATTCGGTTTGGGTTACTCCAGTGAAATTCTCTGACCATTGTGCCCTATGCATTTCAGTTGGGTCCACGGTTGCATTCTCCTTTGGTAGGGGCGTCTGGAGACTTAACTCTCAGCTGTTGGCACAACAAGACATTTTGCAACATCTACAATATTTTATACAAGCTAGAAAGTCCTTGTATGATACGTATGAGGATCCTCTTTTATGGTGGATTGATACTAAAGCAGATGTTATTTCCCTGATTAAATTTTTTGGGAAGTTTCAGTGAGAAACAGCCTATTTTTCTTATTTAAAATTTAGAAAACAACTGTAGAAAATAATGTCTATGGCTCTAACCACTAAACATGATTTTTCCTCTCAAATAAAAATCCTTAAGGATAAAATGGCACCCTTTCACAAACATCAATCCACAGTTTTAAAATTTCAACAGAAATTTGGCACACAGGAAAAGTTTGCAACTATTTTCCCCTTTCTTGGCAATAAAGAAAGGGTCAGGAAAAGAGTTTTTGTTAGCATTATGGGGCATGATGGTCAAGAGAAGTTTACACAGCAAGATTTGATGTCAGAGGTGACATCATACACGGCTTCACTTTTCAAGGAGCAGCCTGTTGATTTAGTTGCTCTCACATCCCAAGAAGTACTTACTGCTATTCATTCCCTTTCAAGTAATAAAGCACCAGGTAAAGATGGTTTAACTGTGGAATTCTATAAAATAATAAGCACTGCATTGTCACAGGAACTTGCTGATGTTTATAATGACCTGTTGATGAATTCTGAATTCCCTCTGGAAATGATGGGAGGTATTTTAATTTTCTTACATAAGAAAGGTGATAGGAAAATTCTTTCAAATTGGAGACCAATTAGCTTATTAAATGTTGATTTGAAAATTTTAATGAAAATTCAGAATACTCATCTTTTGACTGTATCCCAACATTTAATTTCTCCTGCACAGTCCTGAGCGATTCCAAATCAATCCATAATTGATAAGTTGCTTTTTTTGAGTGAACTTTTTGATCGATCCCATACCAGCAGGTTTATCAGGATTTGTTTTGTCTTTAGATCAAAAGGGAGCTTTTGATTCCATAAATCATGATTTTTTTATGGCTCACTTTGCAGCACTAGGGTATCCCTTTTAGTTTTATCTCTTGGTTACGTAAAATTTATAAGTCTGCTACAGTATCCCCTCTGGTTAATGGACATCTGGGGCCTTTGCTTCCAGTAAAAAGGGGAGTCAGGCATGGTTGTCCAGTTAGCCCTTTATTATATGTTTTTAGTATAGATCTGTTGTTATGTACTTTGAATAAGTTAATACCTCCCATCACAGTTCCAGGTGTGGTAATTCCTTGTTCAGCTCTTGCTTATGCAGATGATATTTGTATCTGCACCCCTACTGTTTCTTCAGTGCAGGCTGCAGTTGGAATATGTGATTTCTTTGGATCCCTTTCTGGTACTTCTTTAAATAAAAGTAAATGTCTTGGGTATGAATTAGGTGGAGGTTCCCCTGCCCAGGCTCAAGTCCTTGATATAAGATTTACGTTAAACCCAATACAGATTTTGGGTATCGCTTTTGGTTCCCCAACTCCGGCACTCTTTAACTGGGATATACAACTCAAAAAAGGAAGAATTATGGTGCAGAATTGGAATAAATGGCAGTTTATTAAATTTAAATGGATGTACATGATTCAGACGTATTTATTACCTCTTTTTTTTATTTTTAAGTAAAATATTTCCCCCACCTCAGCAACGGGAAGCAACTTTATTTAGTATTTTGTTTTTCAGGCTGTTTGGGGTAGCCATCTCAATCCTATAAAATGCAATATTCTATATTTGCCAGTATCTAGGGGAGGTTTAAATATGATAAATCCTTTATTGTTTTTTTATTGTCAATTTTTTTTGTTCTAATTTTCCACCGTTATTGAAACACCTCCCTAAATTATGGACAGGTCTCTTTCAGCATGCAGTAGGAAATTTGTACCAAGAATGGGTGGATGGCCGTCTGGGCCGTATTAGCACTACAGCTGTTGTGAGTCCCTATCAGCGTGAAATTTTTATTAAACTAAGACAGTGGCGCATACCAAGCGACTGGTTACTTTCAAAACATAAGAAATTTATATACCAGTCAGTATTTGATTCCCATTTTTCTGAATGTATTACATTTCCAAAATGTCCTGATATGCAGCTCTCATCATTGCAGGGCTTAATGATTTGCAAGTGTATTCCCCCAAACTACGGATGTTACTTGGTTATGTGGTCACAAGAGGCTTAATGTTAAAGGCAATCAATGTCATAAACAGTTACAAGAACGAAATTGTTCTCATCCGGGTTGCTGTCAAGTACTCGAAACTATGCAACATTTATACTTTTTATGTCCATATATTTTTAGGTTTTGGCGCTATGTTGCCAATGTCTGGAAAGAGCCTGCATTTGAAAAAGTCACTTATGAAATTTTGATTTATAGTTCATATCCTCCGGATTGGAGTAAATGGGATACTGGTATGCTGCATGTCCTTTTTGCAGTATTTAAGTGGTTTATTTGGCAAAGTAGGTGCTTTTTTACTTTACAGCAGAAGGACCTCTCCTGTGTTGAACTTTTGCAGAAAATCAATTCAGAACGGTCTACTATTTACAAATATGAAGCTGGACTGTATAATCATACTATTCTGAGGATAAACTGGAGGAATTTACCATGGGTAACAGATGATGTTCCTGTTACATAAATTAAGTTTTCTCTGACTTTTTGTTTTCTTTTTCAGTTCCTTAGGTTGTGTTTCTTTTTCTCAGTATAATGTAATACTGAATTTTCTTGTGTTATTTTTGTACTGTTTTATTTTTCTTTTTTGTTATGGGATTTTTTTTCTCTTTCTTCTCTCTCTGTTTTTCTTGTTTTCTTGTATGTAATTCCTTGTAAAAGTGTGAATTAACACTGGTTTTTCTTTATTTTGTTTTGAAGTTTTGTTAATAAAAAATTCCCCTACTCTGTAGGCAGGTGGTGTTGTCCATCTGTCTGCAGGGATGGAGGACCTCAATAAACCTTGAGAGGTGGAAGGAAATGGTCATGCTTTGTGTGCTAATGCAGAACCTTTAGAGCTAAATGTGGAGGTTTCATATGAGGGATCTGACCAGTCTCCTACTTCAAATAAGGATTTATCAGCTGACTCTTTGAAATCATCTGGTGTAGAGTTTTGCACAGAAGATGAGGAAGAATGGCTGAAATTGGAAATGGAAGAGAAGAATGGCAGCTTCTATCCTTAATTTCGGTGGCTGAACAAGAATTCGATCTAAGTAGAAGTAAATTAGACGAGGAAAAGAAAAAACGCAAGCATTCTATGGTGAGTTCGATGCAATGTAAAAACAAACGTTTACCTATAGATTCACCTGACCAGTTTTCAAATGTGGACAATTTACAGATTGCTGCCCCTGAGGTAGAAGTGCTTGATGTGACTGTGGTTGAAAATGTGCCAGAATGGACTCCTGGTACGGCACTGCATCGAGCGGGATGGATATTGAAGGGTGAAGAATGGATTCCCGACCCTTTGATTCCCCTTCCTGGCTCACCAACAGCTTTGCTAATACAATCCCAGGACAATATGGTTCTAGACTCGGTGGATGAGCCTAAGTCCTTAGAACTGTCTACCACAGATGCGCAGAGCGGAGTCGAGGTTCGGCTACAGGAGGGTGCGGCAGCTATGGGTTCTGTGCACAGTTCCATGCCAACTAAGACAGCGCAGTCAACACTAAGTCCTGTTGGTGATTTACAAGCTACTGACCAAGGAGTTTCATCAAACCTGGTAAGAGGAGACTTTGTAGAACATGGGTTGGGGTTTACAGATGCCCAGAAATCCTCGACGAGTTCGGGAAATACTTCTTCTAAACCTGACAGTCATAGGCCGGGTTCCTATGCGGGGCTTTTTCACAAACCAGCTGAAGTGGCTAAACGTCATTTTTTAGTACGCCTCTGTTATAAAGGCCTGGCCCCGATTTCCCCAGATAGACTGTGGGTAGTTAAAAACTTAATAAAAGATTCTTTGAGTTTTCATCCCACAGAAGTGTACGCCTTTATACTTGCTCCTGAGGACCAAGTCTATGATGTGAGCTTTTGTTCAATGTCACTGTTGGATAAATTTTGGAAGTTGTATTACAGGGTGAAAGAACTGGAGGTTTGGCATGATTTTATTGCAATACCCATTACAAAACCCACAATAAAAACTGTGATTGTGTTGTTTCACAATGAAGGAGTTGATGTGTCCAACATCATTTTCTGGTTGGAAAAAAGATGTACTATTTTTGATCATCCTATCCCTATTATGGATGACAATGGATTTTGGACTGGGGGTTGGCACTTTCGAGTGCAGTTAAAACAAACTGAGACTGGGATCCAACATTTTCCAAGCTCTTTTTCTGGGGGGAGGGACAGAGGCATTTTGTTTTATGCAGGTCAGCCAAAGAGCTGTTACAAGTGTGAGTCATTAGACCATTTAAATACTGATTGTGACTGTACTAAATCCTTTCACTGTGGTTTATTAGGTCATTCAGCAGCTCAGTGTACAGCTTCTCCTGTATGTAACCTTTGTGGAGGTGATGAGCATACATTCCATATGTGTCCTTGGGCAGCCCATAATTCAACTGATATCTCAGATCATGAATCCATTCTGTCTCAGGTAAGGCACCCAAGTAGATGATCATTTAGTACAGAAGGACCTTCTTTTGTTCCCCCTAGATGCAGAGGGAGGGGCCGGGGTGGTAACTCTGGGAGTAGGGTGGAAAATCAAGCCAAATGGGATACTATACCTAAGAGGCCAGAACCCCTTCCTCCTCTACCCAGTACTGAAGTGTCAGAACCAGTTGTCAAAACAATAGAGACACCATATGCTACCCCTCAGGGCTCACCTAAAAGAATATTGGCTCAATCTATGCCACTTTTAATGGAACAGAAGGCAAAGAGATAATTGTAAATGAAGTGGGTGTTGATACTGATATTCACCAGATATCAGCTCAATTTGAGGTAAGAGATTTATTGCCTCAAATGGGTTTACCCCGTCCCCTTTGCCATTAACAAATCATTTTTCGATGTTTACAATGTGGGGGGAGCAAGCTGATTAGGAACAACCAATGGAAGAAGGTGCAGTACCTTCTTCTCAAAATACACCTCTTTCGATAGTTGAAGATATACCAAATCAATGTTTAGGAGGTGTGCAGAAACATGTAACAAGGTCAAGTACAAAGGTCTTTAAACCTCCTCCCTGAGTTCATACTTAAAAGCAGCATATCTAAATGTTAACAGTATTAAATCACAATATAAGCATTTGACTACTTTTAGAATATTGCAACAACTCAACTTTGATGTCTTTATGTTGCAAGATACCTGATTAAACACAAATAGGGAGGTAGCACAAGCAATGGAAGATTGGAAATGGGGTGATTCCTATTGGTTGCTGGGAACTGAGACTTGTTGCGAGGTAGGTTTTTGTTTTCATTCTGTAGAAGTTTCATTAATACGATTAGTAGATATTGACCCAGAGAGAGCATTTTTGTTAGATATCCAGATTAATTCTTCTATGTATTGTTAAATAAATTTTTACGGTCTACAAACAAAAGTTTTGAGGATCGCATTATTGACATTAGTTCAGCCATATTTATATACGAGCAGACCGCTATTTTTGGGTGGTGATTTTAATATTAATTTTAAGCAGAGTACTGAAGCAGGGAAACATACTGTGATAAAACTTTTTTAAAACAAATAGTGAAATTGGCCAGTTTAAAAGATGCTTTTGAGAGCAGTAACCAAGTAAGGATACCAACCCATTATAGAGGAAATTTGTCTTCAAGAACTGTTTTTATTTTTATTAAAAATACGTTGCCGGTACATAAAACAGTAAATATTCCAATAGAAACTTCCGACCATACCTTAATAGGGGTACATATAGCCATCCCCATACAAAGGGAGGCAGGTAGAGGTTTTTGGAGGCTGAATATTTCCTTATTGGAGGATCTAGAAATAGTAGATGGCTTTAAACAATTAGTTCTTGACAAGGCCACTACCTTATGTTTATATGAGAACATTGAAATTTGGGAAGATTTAAAGGATCTTATACAATGTTTTTCCAACTTAAAGGGAAAGCAGTGGCAGGGTCATCTTATAGGGAATATTTAATTTTAAGGGATAAATTGGGTTTGTTAATAACTAAACAAAGTTCGGAGAAGGTGGATTTGTCACAAGAAATTGATACTGTTAGGTATATCATGAGGTGTTATCAGTATGATAGGCTCCGCTTGCTTCAAAGAAAGCATTCATATGGTACACAAGGAAAAACTGCAACCATCAATCCTTTTGTTAGTTGTTCACAGAGAAGAGAAGAGAAAAAAAAAATTATGGGACTTCGCTCCCAACAAGGGCATTTGGTTACAGGGAATAAAGGAATAATGGACCTAATAGGTTCATATGTTACAGAAACATTTGGTTCTACATTTGATGATTCAGTTTTCACATCCCAAATATTGGGGGCAGCTGCAACTCCTCGAATGGCTTCCAGTCGAGTAGCCCCTATGATTGTTCCTTTTACAAAATTAGAAATGACTGAAGCAATACATAGTCTCCAAATTGGGATATCCCCTGGGTTGGATGGTCTCCCAGGGGAAATATATAAAAAGTTGTGGGAATTTATCCCTTCTGAATTTTTAACAATTTATGATTATTTTCTTAAAGATCAATATTTACTTACATCTATGTATGAAGGATTATTAATTTTTTTGTATAAAAATTGTGACACTACAGATATTAAAAATTGGTGTCCTATTACTTTGTTGAATACTGACTTTAAGCTTTTTGCGAAATTATTGGGAAGTAGATTGGCATGGGTAATGGGAGACTTAATCAGCTCTCAGCAATATTGTTCGGTACCGGAAAGAAGAATTACAGAAGCATTGATATTTCTACGAGCAGTAGTGGAAGATACAGTAGGGGGGACTCAGACAGGGTATTTGGTGAGCTTAGATCAAGCCACGGCCTTTGACAAGGTTTCACATTCCTTTTTGTGGCACTGCTTGTCCTTTTATGGTATTCCGGATAGGTTTATTGACTGGATTAAATTATGTTATGATTTGGCATATGTGGTCCCTTATGAAAATGAGAACTCTGGAGATCGTTATCAGATTAGAAGAGGGGTAGGCAAGGTTGCCCTTTAAGTCCTTTACTCTATGTTTTTATGATTGACCCTCTGATTCAGCTTATATAGCATTCCCCCAATATTTATGGTATAAGGGGGGGAGTGTCCCAAAATTGTAAGATTGTAGCATATGCTGATGACTTATGTTTACTCCTGAAAGATGGGGCTTCTTTTCAGAAAGCATGTGAACTTATGGTAGCAATAGGAAGGATTACTGGGGACAGTTTAAATGTACAGAAAACAAAATGTATTAATTTACAGTGTTTTTGGGTAGCTCCTGAAACATTCGGGGTCTGTCTGGTAGATACTACTCCAATTAAAGTTTTGGGGATATATTTGGGGGGTTTGGATATGGCAACCTATAATTGGGAAGAGGCCCTGACAAAAGGGAAAGATTTGGTGGGGTATTGGAATCGTTGGAAAGTTTTAAAAAAAAAGGATATATTTAATCAGATCATATTTAATACCAGTTTTTTTTTTGTATATAAGTGCTATATTTTTGATCCCAAAACATTTGGAAGTAGCTTTAATGGGATTTTTTTTTCTTATTTTCAGGGCAGTAGACTGAACCCCATCAAAAGAGAAATTCTTTATAAAGACCTAAAATTGGGAGGAATTAATATGGTTCATCCATTAGTGTTTTATTTTACTATTTTTCTTTATTCAAATTTACTTCCATTAATGAAGGTATCAGAGTGGGGATGGGGAGACAGATGTGTAATATTACTTCAGGGGATCTTTAAGGAATGGAATGAGAACAAATTTCTACATAAAAATAAAAGGAAACCATGGTTAATAAAAAATCAGAAAAAGTGTTTGATGGAATTATTAAATGGGGCATTGGTTATGGAACTGTTCTTCGACTGACAAGGAAACAATTATATATGGAAATTATGTCAGTACATTATGTCGAACACCCTTTTTTGGGTTTTTCTCAAAAGGAGCAGGAGTGTATTTCTCAGTATATCATGGATAAAAGAATACGTGAAAAACTATGGGATACGGTGTGGTTGGGGATACATGCAAAAATAAATGTTAAAAATAATCAAAAACACAAAGCTTTTCAAGAGAGATTTTGCCCTAGGGAAGGCTGTGGCTTAGAACTAGAAAAAATTGACCATTTATATTATACATGCCCATTTATTATACGGTTTTGGGATATTGTTAAAAACAGATGGAAAGATCATATACCTATACCCCCAGAACCAAAATTATTATTTCATGGTATTATTCCCAATTTAGTTTATCAACAGAATAGTAGTACCCTCCGAGTAATATATGCACACTTTGTTTACTGGATTTGGATCTGTCGGTGTCATTTAGTGTTACAACAAAATTATATTTCTGAACAAGAATTATTTCATATTATATGCACAGATTTAAATCGATGGAAACTGGCTGAATTTCATCGATTGGAATCAAGTGTATGATCAACATGGTGGACCAGATTTGATTATCTTTAATGTCACTATTTTTTATTTCCAGTTGTTATAGTTTTGGGTTCCGTTATTCAGATTAAATATGACTATAATACTTATAGATAATTCTTTTTTGGTTTTGTTTTTATGTTTTGTCTTTATTAATTTTTTTTTCTTCTCTTTTATGGTTTGGTATGATGAAATACAAATTTGTATAAAATTTGTTATGAGTTTGTTATGATTTAAAAAAATAATTTTTTGATTATATTATTTATAATGATTTTCTTAAGTTTGGGATTTTCCTTTTTTCACTTATGTATGTTTGATTTTTTTCTTTTTTAATGATTTTGTATGACACTACTGATTTGTATATATATTGTTATGATTTAATAAAAAATTCCCCTACTCTTGCTGCAGAGGGCATTGAAGTGCTGCAGGAGAGATGGACGGACTCAGTCAGGAACAGTCAGAGGAAGGGGAAGGTCATGGTTTAAGAGCTCCTGAATCAATTATGGATCTACCTGTGGAGGTTCAACTTGAAACAACAGATCAAGAACAGGAAGCTTTATTACAAACAGAACCTTTGCCTTTAAATACCAGAATGACTGAAGAAGAGGATGATGAGGAGAGGAAATTGCAAAGTGAATTAGAGGAAAAAAACAGCAATTGTTAAACATGATATTTGCAACGGAACATGAATTTCAGATCAGTAGAACAAAACTGGAGGAGAAAAAAAAAGAAAAGAAAACATTCTACAGCAAGCCCTTCACAAGGTATGAGTAAAAGATTACCTTTGGATAATCTACCTGATTCTAGAATGACATCTGTAAGTCCAGATGTAAACATTGCTTTAATTCATGGTTCAGAAGAACAAGAAGAGGAAAATCAAGAAGACTCAGAGGTCTGGTCACCTGAAATGGCATTACAAAGAGCAGGCTGGGAATAGTGTGGGAATCAATGGGTTCCTGATTCCTCATTGCTCATTCCAGGTTCCCCTGAACGTTTGGCATTACGATCAAATGGAGTTACTTTGTTGCAATCTCAAGGGAGAATAGATGTGTCTCCTCAAAATTCTAAGTCCATACCATTATCTTGTACAGCTGCACAGGATGACGTTGAGGCAGTTCCTGTGGTTGTTAGGGTGAACTCAGAAGATCTTCATTGAGAAGCCACAGAACCTCACCAACAAACAAGAGAGTTGAGTGAAAAAAGGAATACTGAGACTTTACCTACTTCAGGACAGAAGCAGGTAAGAGAGGACGATGTTAATACTAACCCGATACAACCAGATATGATGGAAAATGACCGGAGGGAACAAACAGATCCCAGTGCAAAATCAGGGTATGGGCCACGTTCATATGCAGGACTATTTAGAAAACTAATGGAAGCAGCTAAAAGACGCTTTCTAGTTCATCTTCATTACAGAGGTGTGGCTCCCCTTCTCCCTGATAGACTATGGGTGGGGACAACATTGATAAAAGAATCTCTAGGGTTTTCTCCAACAGAAGTCTATGCATTTATCCATGCACCAGGGGACCGCAGCTATGACATCAGTTTTTGTACAAAGCCCCTTTTAGATAAATTTTGGAAATTTTATTACAAAGTGAAAGACTTGAAAATATGGTGAGATTCTGTGGCTATTTCAGTGACTAAACCTATGATTAAAACTGTGACAATCTTGTTTAGAAATGAAGGGGTAGATGTCAATGATATCATTTTTTGGTTAGAGAAAATATTTTCTATTTCAGTGCACCCAAGGCCTATACTGGATGACAATGGGTTTTGTACTGGGGGATGGCATTTTTGGGTACAGCTTAAACACACTGATACTGGTATCCAGCATTTGCCCAGTTCTTTCTATTTAGGGAGAGATTGAGGGATAGTATTCTATGCAGGGCAACCACAGAGTTGCTACAGATGTTTATTTATTTATTTAGTTTTTGTTAACTGGGTAGGTGCACTAGCCATGAAATGACTATTTTCAGGCATGACCTGGGAGAGTACAACAATTAAAGACAGGTACATAGCATGAGTACAACTAAATTACAATAGCATAGGTAAAAACAGTTAGTAATGAATACATGCAGCCAGGACAATAACAGTCGATGCAATTCACATACATTTTTATTCAGAGAAAACATACACAGTCTAGGAAGAGATACCTCAACATAGCAGCAAAGAAATATTGTTTAAATTAGTCACAACAATGAGGATTCAAATAGGCAGTGGAACAAGGCAAGGGCAAATTCCTGACTGGGCAGGCTGTATTATCACGGCCTCTGAAACAAGACTCAGGTGTGGGAAAAGAGGGAGTTGGGGTAGATTAGCTCTCAAGTAGATAGTAAGGGTAAGAAGTGCTATGAGGTAGGGAGGTTTAAATTAGGCCATGCAGCATCTGGCAGGTGAGTGGATTAGGGAGGATTAAAACAAGTGCAGAGATCAGCAAGGGATAGATGTAAGTGCAGATCCTTTCTGAAGCTGTCATTGGATCCAGATATTCGAAGTGCTTGGGGGAGAGAGTTCCAAAGCTTAGGAGCAGAGTGACTGAAGGCAACAGAGCCTTTTGATGTTTTACATCTAGGTACATTCAGCAGGGATTTATCTACTGATCTCAGTCTATAGGAGGAAGTTTGAGGTACCAGCAATGTTGCGAGCACTGAAGGGGTCTGGTTTCTGAGTACAGAGTCAATCAGGGAGCCAAGAGAGTATTGATGGCAAGCTGAAGGAGATAACCAGCCCAGGTCCCTGTACAGTTGGCAGTGGTGCTTAAGCCGTGGTGACGAGGAGGCGTATCGACAGATATTATTATAAGTGACATCCCACTTATGAAGGATGGTTTTGTGTGTGGCAGCAAAGGTTGGCATGCCCATAGGTGAGGGCAGGGAGTATATGCCTCTGGCAATAGCAAGTTTAGCAGAGGGAGTCAACATGAAACTGGACTTGTAAGCAACCCCCAGTTTAGCATTCACTGCCTTGCAGGCAAATTGTATATGCAGGCTGAAGTCCAGGGATTGGCCCAGAAGAATTCCCAGGTACTTAAAAGATGTAACACATTCTATCTGTGTGCCACTGTAGTCTTGCACCAATAGGAGAGTTTGACATGTCCTAAGTTTAGGAGCAGATCCAAGTAACATTGCTTGGGTTTTCTTATCATTAAGTACAAGCTTATGTGCAGAAAGCCAATTTTGGACATTTGTGAAATCTGAAGAAAGGGATGCATTTATGCTGGCGACCTTATCAGAACTTGAATAGAGTACAAGATGATCTGCATAGAGAATAGATGAGCAAGAAAGAAAAACCTCATATGTGTTATTGATAAAAAGTGAGAAAAGAAGAGGTCCCAGAATAGAGCCCTGGGGAACCCCAATATTGATGGTAGCACCATCAGATAAAGAGGAGTTGAATTTCACAATTTGAGTTCTATTTGATAGATAGCTTCCATACCAGGTGACAAGTGGGGTGAAAAGCTCAGGATGCAAAGAGTGGAGAGGAGCAGGGGGTGATCAACAAGATCAAAAGCCTTTGTAAGGTCTATAAAAACTGCCCCTGTCAGCTGGCCAGCGTCCATACTGGTAAGCACATTGGTAGTGAATTTGAGAAGTGCTGTAGAGGTACTGTGACCTTTATGGAAGCCATGTTGTGTGTCAGAGAGAAGGCTGTACTTTGTGAGGTAGTCAATGGTTTGATTTGCAACAAGTTGTTCCAGAATTTTACTTAAGACCAATAGGATGGCTATAGGCTTGTAGTTAGTAATCTCCTTGGTATCACTTTTTTTTTAAGGACTGGTGTTACAGGAGCAATCTTCCAGAGGTCAGGAACTTGGCTATTAGAGAGAGACAAGGTGAAAATTCTAGCCAGAGGGGAGGCTATGTATGGTGCTGCTAGTTTCAGGAGCCAAGGCTCAAGTGTATCTGATCCAGAGCTAGTGTTGTCAGAGACAGTCCGTAATAATTTTAAGACCTCAGTCCTTGAGATTGCCTTCAAGTAGAACGGGGGATTTTTAGACATTTGTTGGGAAGGATAGCTGGGGGGTAGTGGACTGTGCTGATGTTACAAGCAGAGAGGCTGTCTGGGCAGATGGGAAGGCAGAGGTATACTGAGACAGGTCCGAGAACATATGATTGAAGGATTTAGCAATGGTGTTGGAGTCTTTGCAATGTACTCCATTTAATAACATTTCACTGGTGCTAGTTGAATGGGACGCACCGAGAAAGGTCTTGACATGGACCCAGAATTTCCTAGGTTCCCCAGCAGAGCCTAGCAGCAATTCTTTACAATAGGCACTCTTAGCTGTTCTGACCTGTTTTTTACAGAAGTTACATAGGGTTCTGCAGGTAGCATAGTCAGATTGTAGTCCCGAGGCTTTGTACTTTTTCCAGCATTTGTCCCTAGAGCGTAGATTTTTCAGGAAGTCTCTGTGAAGCCATCTTGTTTGTTTACTCCTCACCCTCTGTGTCACCTTGGGGGCATGCTTATTCTGGATGGCCAGGAATTCATTAAGGAAGATACTTAGTGCAGACTCAACATTATGGGAAAGGTAAATACCAGACCAGTTTATCCTCGAGACATCATGACAAAAAGCCTCAATATCCAGGTTGGTGAAATTTGTAAAGGTGACATAACTCGGTGGAGGGGATGGAGCAGCCTCAGTACTCCAGATGCAGAAGACAGGGGAATGATCAGTAAGTGAATCTGCCAAGATGTCTGCTTGGTGTACATGATCAGATGGTTTACCAGTACCCAGTCAATAAGGGAAGAGGATTTTAGTGAAGAAGTATCTCTGGTATTCTCTGTTAACAGCTGGTGGAGGTTATAATTTTGTATCAGAGAGAACAGTGTGCTAGGGGCAGTCCCCAGCCAATTTTGGTTAAGGTCACCCAATATAATGACCTCATTATGTTTGGAGTGCAAAAAGGTCTGATCAAATAAGTCCTGCAGACCTACAGTGCCCCCATTTGGGGGATTATAGGCACAGACAATGTGGAGTTTCTTGGCTCCCAGGGTGAGAGTAGTATGAAGGGACTCACAGGCAGAGAATGTTGAGAACAGGGTGTCCGTGATGTTTAGATGATCTTTATAGAACATGGCAACCCCTCCACCACACTTTGAGGAGAGCCTATCCCTATGGATAAGGGGGTAGTTAGTCAGGGAGCATACAGAGTCAGGGATAGTTGCCTTTAGCCATGTTTCAGACAAACAGAGTACATCAGGCTTGTAGACACCCACCCAAGCCTCAAGATCACTGAAACTTCGGGAGACACTTCTGATGTTTAGATGGGCAATGAAAAGTCCTTTGCTAGAAATTTCGGAGATGTCAGCCAGGGAGAAGACGGCACGTGGACCCAGGTTCATTTCAACATCCTCTGCAAGAAGGATAGCTAAGATGGCGAGGAACCATAATTTTTGATAGCCAACAGTTAAGGAACTGCTAGACTCAGTAGGTGTTTTTTAAGTGTGGTCACTGCCATTACACCATTTAAATTCAGATTGTGATACTATCAAGTGTTTTCTTTGTGGGGTATTAGGCCACTCAACTGCCCGGTGTACAGCCCCCCCCCATTTTCAATCTATGTGGAGATGACGAGCACTCTTTCCAGGAGTGTCCCTGGGCAACGCATAATACAGAAGAGGTCTTTGACCATGATTTAATTCTGTTGCAGGCCCATAAACTTTTAAATACCCAGCAGTTGGAAAAAGGTAATTTCTTCCCCCAGGGTAGACGTAGAGGGACAGGGAGAGGAGGTTACAAGGGAAATAGGATGGAAAGTGTGGTTACTGGAGGAAGACAAACAGCAGACAAACAAGTTTCTTCTTCAGTGGCAAGAAATCTACTCTTGAATACAGTGGTAGGAGACAGGGAGGGAGATTTGGCAAGTATCAATGATACAACTTTTGTGACTCCACAGGGATCACCAAAAAGATTGCCTGCTCGATCCCTTACTCCAACTCAAGAAGTTAGTATGAAGCTTTTGGAGATTTCCTCATTAACTGTACCTGTAGAGCAGCAAGTAGAAGAAGTTACCCCTTTCCCCTCTGATACTCCCTCTATGGACTTAGAAGAGGCTTCTCATGGAGTTATCTTTATCATCACTACCTCTGTCAAACCGTTTTGCAGTGTTCACGTCATGGGGAGAACAAGTAGAAACGGAATGTCCTATGGAGGAAGGGTCCACCCCTCCCCCTCTCCCCTCAGAGTGTGGAGAAGTTTCCACAGACAGAGGCACAGAAAACAGGTACTGAGGTACTTTTAAAAAGGAGTGACGAGATCTAGCAAAAAAATGATGAAACCTCCTCCCTGAGCAAATTTATTTGAGAGTAGTGAGTTTAAATGTCAATAGTATTAAGTCTGAAATAAAAAGGAGAACATCTTTTGGTATTCTACAACAATCTGAATATGATCTTATATGTTACAGGATACTAGGTTGCATACACTGGTAGAGGTGGCTCAGGCAACAAATGATTGGAAATGGGGAGTATCAAGATGGTCTTTGGGTGTGGAAACCTGTAGTGGGGTGGGATTTTGTTTTCTCTCTTCAAATGTTTCGATTATGAGATTAGTAGATATTGACCCGCGTAGGGCCTTGCTATTGGATGTGTTTATTAATAAATTTTTATTTTCAGATTAATCATGATTTACGGGCCACAAACCAAGGCTTTAAGGACTGAGTTAATAAAAAAAATCCAGCCGTATTTATTTACCAGTAGACAGTTGTTTTGGGGAGGAGACTTTAATATAAATATGCAGACTGTTACAAGTTCAGCTAAACAATATTGCGATAAAACGTTTTTGCAACAAGTAGTACGACAAGCAGGATTGAAGGATGCTCATTGTGGAGAGAGGCAAAAAGGACAGCCTACTTTTTTTAAAGGCTGTTTATCCTCTAGGATCAATTTTTTGGTTTTGAAGCAATCTCTGCCAGTGTTCCAGACTGTTTCTTACCCAATTGAAACTTTGGACCATGTTTTAATTGGGGTACATATAGCTGTACCACCTGGTAGGGAAAAAGGGAAGGGGTATTGGCGCATGAATGTCTCTTTGTTGGAAGATCCTTTAATTTTAAAGGATCTAACGACTTTGGTATTAGAGAAAAAACTACAATTTTTCTATATGAGGATATTAGTTTATGGTGGATGGACTTAAAAGACTTATTGATCAGTCTTTTGCAATATATTAGTAAGCAGAAGGTTGCTACAAAACAACAGCAGTATTTAGAATTAAGGAAGAAATTGGGTGTATTATTGATAGGCAAGTACTAGAGAAGGTGGATTTGAAGGATGACATACAATTTTTTAAAATAGAAATGAAAACTTATCAGTATACGAGAACAAATTCATTAATGAAGGAACAGTGTTTTGGCACACAGGGAAAAACTGCAGATATCAATCCTTTTTTTGCATGTTATCAGAGAAATGGAAAAACACAAATCAAAAATATAATATCATGGCAAGGTAGTTTAGAAACTGAGAATAAAGGAATAATGGAATTATCAGTAGACTTTGTAATGGATAAGTTTGGGGAACCAGTGGCATAGTCTGAGTTTACCTCACAGATTTTTCAGGTGGCAGCTCCCCCTAGTGTAGGTACAGGGGATGCGGAATGTATGATTGCACCATTTTCAAATTTAGAGTTGACTGAGGTTATGAAATCCTTATGAAAAGGAATATCGCCTGGGTCAGATGGACTCCTGGGAGAGATGTATAAATTTTTGTGGAGCATCATTCCATTTGAAAAGCTTTCACTTTATAATTTTTTTCTTTTAGAACATTTCTTGCCTACTAAAATGTATGAGGGACTAATTTTTTTTTTATTTAAGTCAGGTGATCCTACAGGCTTGGGATATTGGTGACCTATAACACTTTTAAATACTGATTCTAAAATTTTTGCAAAACTGTTAGGGAACAGGTTGACTCAAGTGATGAATAAGGTGATTAGCCCGGTTCATTTTTGTTCAGTTCAGGGGAGACAAATCACTGAAACATTACTTCTCTTGAGAGAGATAATAGAAGGGGAAAGGGGGTATGGACAAAGTGCACAAACAGGTTTTTTGGTAAGCTTAGATCAATCTAAAGCATTTGACAGGGTATCTCACATATTTTTATGGCAATGTTTACAATCATATGGTATACCAGTCCAGTTCATAGGGTGGATACAGTTATGTAATGCACTGGCATATGTGAGACCTTATGATAATGGATACCAAGGGCCAAAATGCATGATAAGACGAGGGGTACGTCAAGGGTGTCCATTGAGCCCTCTGTTATATGTTTTTATGATAGATCTGTTATTACGGATATTACAGAATTCCCCCAAAATTCAAGGTTTATCAGGAGGTGAACTAGTGAATTGTAAAGTGTTAACATATGCAGATGATCTCTGTCTTTTGCTTCAAAATGAACAGTCCTTTAGAATAGCAAGGTGTCTCATTCAAGAGATAGGGAAGATAACTGGAGCTTGTTTAAATATGGAGAACACAAATTGCCTAGATTTAACTGGATTTCTGGAAGAACCACGAATGTTAGGAGGCTGTCAGGTAGCAAGGGCTCCTTGTAAAATATTAGGAATTTATTTTGGAGGTAATGACATGGCAAAATATAACTGGAATAGAGTGATTACCAAAGGGAAAGGGATGGTAGGACTTTGGAATCGGTGGAAAGTATCCAAAAAGAAACTAATACATTTGAAAAAAACTCTTTTAACCCAGATTTGTTTATACATTGGTGCTGTTTTCTTGGTCCCCAAGAGCCTGGAAACACCTTTTTTAGGATGTTTCTTTTCCTGTTTTTGGGGAAGCAGACTGAACCCTATCAAATGTAATGTGCTTTACCAAGGTTTCAAATGTGGAGGAGTGGATATGATTAATCCAATTTTGTTTTTTTTATTTTATATTTTTGTATAACAATTTTCTTCCCCTACTTAAGGGAAATGTTCAGCTTTGGGGGAAATGGGGTTATTCACTAGTGCAAGGTGTGGTAACTGAATGGAGGGAAGGAAAATTTCTTCATAAAAATAAAAGGAAACCTAGATTAGTTAAAAGATGGGAAGGGGTGGTAGATGGCTTAACTAAATGGGGTATTACAATTGAAAAGGTGCTTTGATATACAAGGAAACAATTATATTTTCAAGTTTTAACTTCTCATTTCTTTGAGAATCCATTTGTATAATTTTCACAGCAACAGCAAGACAATATTGCACAATATATTAGTGACGTACGGTTACCAGAGATACTATGGGACACGGTTTGGTTAGGTTTGCATCAAAAAATAAATGTGAAAAATAATCAAAAACATAAATCCCTTCAAGAAAGGTATTGTCTTAGAGAATGATGTATTCTTCAATTAGAGATAATGGACCATTTATATTACAATTGCCCTCATACAGTAGAATTTTGGGATGTCTTAAAAAGTAGATGGAAGGGGAAGTTACTGATTCCCAGTTGTTATATTATGGAATAATTTCTCATCAGGTGGTACAGTTGCATGATAGTGCATTCTGTATTATTTTGGCACATAGTTTATATTGGATATGGAGTGGACGTTGTTGGTTGGTTCTACAGCAATAACATATTTCACCTTTTGAACTTACTCAACTGCTTTGTACTAATTTACAGCAGTGGAAGTTAGAAGAGTGAAATAGAGCTGATCAAGATAGATGGTCCTTATGGTGGCATGCTGTGGATTTTATTTAAATAAAAGATGCTGTGGATTACTAGGTAGAAATCTAAATAACAAGCTTTGAGATATGATTTGGGTGAAAGGAAAGGGATTAGTAAGAACTGGGTATGGTTTTAATTCTTGTATAGAGAATTGGTATATGTATCGGTATTTTTTTCTCTATCAAAATTAACTGCTTTTTTTCTGTCATTCACAGAAATCAATACTAGTTTTTCTAATTAAAGACAGTATGCTTATAATACTTGTTTTGATTTTGATTTAACAAATTTGTGTGGAATTTACACAGTTGTTGTATATTTTATGTTGATTAAATAAAAAAAAATTCCCCTACTCTGCTGCAGGGGGTGCTGCATTCCTTGCAAGTGAAATGGAGCAGCCCAGTCCAGAAGTGAAGGGTAATGAAGATAGAGGTGTGGTTGGAGAGCCTTCAGGTGTGGCAGACACCTGAAATTGAAATTTCACTAAATTTGCCATAAAAGCCAGAGTCAGGTCTTGATGTTATGGGAAGCACCAAATTTGATTGACAGCAACAATGCCGACCTCCCCCACAGTGACGGCACAATACCGACGTGGGTATTGTGCCACCTGTTTTAAGGGTGTTTTCTGTGGGGGGCTGTGCCCCCCACACACCCCAGACTTTAGGATTCCAACTCCAGGTCGGAGTTGGTCCGGGGAAGGAGCGGAACACTGGGGGAAGGTGAAACATGGAAAAAGGACCATTACCACGAATGTCGCCGTAATGGTCTTTTTTCCTGTTTCACTCTCAGGGTGTCGACGAAAAGGGGTGCACCGGATGTTATGAACCAACCGGCCGATGGATGTATGGAAATCAAGGATGACCTACAACAGTCTCTGCAACAAACAAATCCTTACTACAGCAGCAACTAAAAGTGGAGAAAGATCTATTAGAAGCACAACCTAAACTGAAAGATGATAAAAAGTGTAAAAGAATGCTGGATACTTCACCAGGAATTAGTGCATCAGCTTCTTCCAAAGTTCTTGTATTTACAGCAAAGCCAGCTACCCCAGATCAACCCATCACAACTGCTGCAATGAAGACAAACATTCATGAGACTACTAGACAAGGAAAATGGATGTCTGAAGAGGCCCTGCGAGAGGCTGGTTGGATCATTATACCAGACGGACAGTGGGTTCTGGCTCCAAAGATACTCATTTTGGGGGTGAGCAAGAACACTACCAGTACTAACAAGAACAATTCACAACTTAACAAAATACCAAACCTGGCAGTTCATTCAGAAGAAACTGTGGAAATGGACAATACAGGTATTATTTCATATTCTCCCATTGTCAATGTCACTGACGGTTTTTTTATGCGTAACAAGGAGATTCTAATGCAGAGGCAAATCTA
The DNA here is from genome assembly GCA_016271365.2 of Neoceratodus forsteri. Classification (NCBI taxonomy): domain Eukaryota; kingdom Metazoa; phylum Chordata; order Ceratodontiformes; family Ceratodontidae; genus Neoceratodus; species Neoceratodus forsteri. Next base: position 498,962,124 of record JADMNL010000022.1, read on the forward strand.
GATCCACCGCAGTCCTCTGTGAATGGGGAGGGTGGGTTGGAAACTGTGCAAAAAGATGCTAATACCCCAAGGGTAGAAAAAGAAGGAAAATACATACACAAGTCTTTTCAACAAACCAGTGGAATTTGTGAAGAGAAGAAATGCTATTAGGCTCAGATATCTGGGGAACATGGACACACCATCCGATAGGTTTTATGTAGGCAAAACCCTTATGAAACAATCTATAGGCTTCTCTCCTAGTGATGTTTATGCTTTCATGCATGTGCAGGGAGAAACAACGTTTGATATTAGCTTTTGTACCCCAGATCTCCTGGAACTTTTTTGGAGCAGATATACGTGTCTAAAAAAATAACTCCCTGTGGACCCCTTTTCAAGTGATTCCACTAACTAAACAAACTTTTTGAGTGATCACAGTTCTTTTCAGAAATGAAGGGGTCAACATAACCGATATATTATATTGATTAGAAAAAATGTGCAATACAAGGAACACCTGAACCTATTTTTGATGGGGAGGGGTTCTGGAATGGGGGCTGGAGGATAAAATTAAATTGCATCAAAATATGAATGACATTCAACATCTCCTCAACTGTTTATACATTGGATGAGACAAAGGGTTTATTTTATACCGGGTCAACCCCACAGATGTTGTAAATGCATCTCTTCATGCCATATCTGCATGAATTGAGAAGTTTTAAAATTTACTCACTGTGGAGAAATTGGACATTCTGGATATCATTGTTCAAATACACAACACTGTAATTTATGTGAGGAAGATGGTCACTCTTTTACCGACTCTCCGTTTGCGTCCCATAATACTGAAAATGCGGACTATGGGGTACAAGACATTTTATATAAATAAAGCAGCAAAGACAGCTGCAGGAGTTCAAATTCAAGAAACTCCACAGAGCAAGCCAGTTCCTATAAACATCAACCCCGATCCTACAGAAAATACTGCCCCTTATGAAGCAAGCAATGCATCACATGACACCTCACTACAGGCACCAAACCCTGTTCAAGAACCAGAGCCTACCCCTATGGAAATGTCTCCCCTAGCCCATATTCCCAAAGTACCAGAATATCAACTGGTACAAACAAGAGGGAAAGGGAAAGCAAAACTTATGACCAGTGAACCCCTGTCAGACATTTATACCCATAATACATTTTCAGTACTTCAATGGGGGAAATCGGAGGAGGAAGACAAATCCAGTACTGCTTCTATACATTTGTTACAGAAGGATGCTGCATCTGATGGGGAAAAACAAATAGAGATTAAAAGTAAACCAAAAAGAAAATGGATGGGGACTAGAGCAAGCTTCAGAAAAGTGCCATGAACTAAAAACGAATTGGGGGTTACCCACTGTATGAATTATCGGTAGCTTCACTGAATGCTAATAGTATCTTATCTGAAAAGAAAAAGCAAGCAACTTGTGATCTATTTAAAGAGTATACATTTGATGTGTTTTTTACAGGATACTTGAATGTCTACAGCACGTGAGATATGTTGGTCCACGGGGAAGATATCTGTAGCAGGATGGGAATTTGTTTTACTGATACTACGGTAAAAGTCACTCATATGGTTGAAATAGACCCAGGTAGGGCTCTACTAATAGATGTATGCATACAAAACATTGATTTTCATTTAATTAATAGATATGCTCCTCAGTTAAAAAACAAGATGGATTGCTTTGTTAAAAAAATACAGCCTTTTCTTTTTACTAAGAAAAATGCCCTTTTTGGAGGTAATTTTAATTGTAGTCATTCTTTACTGGACAGAGGCTTAAAGACATCAGAATACACTGTGATGCCTCCTTTTTAAATCAATAGCACAGACAGGTCTTGCTGATGCTTTTTTTAACCTAAAATAACCCAGCACCACATACTTATTTTCGGAGATTACTGGTTCATATCCTCCACATTACCCATAGTTAGTGCAAGGGTGATCTTGTGGCATTTTCTGACCATGGACTGCTTAGTTTGACAATAGCCAATTTTAAAGAAACATCTAAAGGACCAGGATACTGAATATTGAACCTTAGTTTATTAGAAAAACTCATAATTGCAGAAGGATTCCAGCATGTCCTGGAAGCCAGGAAGTCTGTCCTTTTTCTTTACGATTCAGTGGATGAATGGTAGGAGGACAGCGAAACTGATATCAGAGGATATTTTCAAATGGTTGGAAAAATTAATGGGAAAATAAAAAGGAACAACTATTTTGAGCTTAGATCCCAATTGTATAAACTTCAAGCCATAAAAACTAACCTGTATGAGGATCAGATATTAAACATAAAGGAAGAAATGTCAGAAAATTTAATATAACCGAATGAAAACTTTAGAGACAGAACAACATTTTGGTGTTCAGGGTAAAAAAGGACAAACTAATCCATTTGAAACTTGTACACAACAATGGAGAAAAAAAAAAGGTGATGCACTGTTTAAAAACACCTGAAGGAAATTTAATAAATTCAAAAAACGAAATTCTTGCAGAAATAGAAAAATGTCTTTTACAAATGTTTCAGGACATTAATTTACCTAAAGACAGCATGGATGAATGGCTTATGGGGGGATTCTCCAAGGGGTGGGAATAATGGGCTGGAGGTACATAACCCACCTGCAGACCGATGTGCAGTGGCCGTATTCACGTCCACCAGCCACCATGCATCCGCCATCCATGACTCTGCTCCAGCATGCAGATGCACAGGGGCACTGCCATGGACATGGATGGGGACCCAACAGGATGCCCAGACCCCATCTGCCACTAGATCCCTTGCACCCACGGGGTGCCACAGTAGCAAGGCAGCCACATTGTGGCTGAAGCATTGTGGCAGGCAGGTGCCAGGTCGGCTGTCCCTGGTCCTCCTTGTGGAACCCATGGGTTGGGGTGGCATGGTGCAGGGGCTGTCCATGCTTCTACATCCCTGCCATGGCCAGCAGCATAGATACATAGACAGTGTCAGCAGATAAGGGCCTATGGCCCACCCAGTCTGCCCATTTAAGTTTGTAAGTTCAGTTTATGTTTTCCAGGAAGTCTGTTGCCCCTTACCCCTGACCTCCAGAATTCCTTTATGTCTATCCCATGCATTCTTAAATCCAGTGATTGTTTCAACCCCCACCACTTCCTCTGGCAGGGTGTGTTCCACTTGTCCACCACCCGTTCTGTGAAGAAATTCTTCCTCACATTTCCTCTGAATCGTCCTCCTCCAACTTCATCCCATGCCTCTAGTCCTGGAACATCTTTTCACTTAAAATAGTGCATTCCTGCACCCTGTTCCTCCCTGTAAGATACTTGTATGTCTCTATCATATCCCCTCTCTCCTTCCTCTCCTCCAGGGAGTACATGTTCAGTGCCTTCAACCTGTCCTCATAGGACTTGTGATGCAATCCATGCACCATCTTTGTTGCCCTCCTCTGAACCTTCTCTACCCTGTCTATGTCCTTACGTAGGTAAGGTCTCCAGAACTGCACAGTGTACTCCAGGTGCAGCCTCACTAGTGTCTTGTATAGTGGAATTATGACCTCCCTTTTCCTGCTGGTGATGCCCCTGCCTATGCATCCCAGCATCCTATTTGCTTTACCTGCTGCCTTGTCACACTGTTTCCTGCCTTGAGGTCATCAGAGATGATAACTCCAAGATCCCTTTCCTGCTTGGTGCATGCTATATCCTCACCCCCAACTGATATATTGTGCCAGGTTTTTGTGCCCTATATGCATTATCTGCACTTCCTTGCATTGAATTTCAACTGCCAAACCCCTGACCATTCTTCAAGTTTCTGCAGGTCCTTCTCATTCTGTCTACACCTCTGGTGTGTCTACTTGTTACAGAGCTTTGTGTCATCAGCAAACAGTGAAATTCTGCCTTCTAGGTCCTGTGCAATGTCACTGATGAAGATATTGAATAGTACCGGTCCCAGCACTGATCCCTGTGGTACCCCACTGGTCACTCTTCCCTCTGTGGAGGACAGCCATTTACCACCACCCTCTGTGTCCTGCTGCCCAGCCAGTTACCTACCCACCGCACTACTGTCCTGCCCACACCCATATTCCCCAGTTTGTGCAATAGTCTTTATGTGGCACAGTGTCAAAGGCCTTGCTGAAGTCCTGATAGGCCATGTCCACTGCCTCCCTTGATCCACCTCCCTAGTCACCCAGTCAAAAATTAAATGAGGTTGGTCTGACATGACCTTCCCTGGTGAAACCATGCTGCCTTGGGTCTTGTAGTCCATTGACAACCAGATGTTCCACCAATCTCTCCTTCAGTAGTGCTTCCATGATCTTCCCACTACCGAGTGAGGCTGACTTGGTCTGTAGTTCCCGCTTCCTCTTTGTTCCCACTTTTGTATACAGGGACTACATCTGCTATCCTCCAGTCTTTGGGTACCTCCCTGTTTCTAGTGATCGGCTAAACAGGATAGCAAGAGGTTCAGCCACCACCTCTCTTACTTCTTTAAGGACCCTGGGTGCACCCCATCTGGCCCCATTGTTTTATCAACTCTTATTACTTCTGTGTTCCTTCAGGACTTTTCTCGTAAAGGGACTTGTGTCCATTTCTGCACCATTCTCACCCCTTGTACTCCATTCAGACCCATTACCCTCCTCTTCCTTAGTAAAGACTGAGCAGAAATACCTGTTCAATATGTCAGCTTTACTGTTGTCATCCTCCACACAGCCCCCATCCTCCCCCTTCAGTCTCACTATCCCTCCCTTTGCCTTTCTTTTTTCACTTATGTACCTGTAAAAGGTTTTGTCCCCTCTACCCACTGATTTTGCAATGTGTTCTTCTGTCTGAGCTTTGGCTTCCTTACTGACCTCCCTGCCTCCCTTTGCTTCTCCTGGTACTTCTCCCTATCCCTTCTGCCTGTGTCTTTTTGTATTGCATGAATGCAATCTTTTGGCTTTCACTTCTTTGCTACCTCTTTGAAAACCATAATGGTCTCTCTTCCTTTTCCTCTTGCTAACCTGCTTAATACATAATTCTGTTGTTTTATAATCCCTATTTAAATACTTCCCACTGTTCCTCAACCCCTGATTCCTGCCCCATTCCCTTAATGCCTTTTCAAGTATCTCCCCATTTTCCCAAAGTTTGCCCCTAAAATCCAGGATACGTGTTTTTGTGTGGTTTGGTTCTGCTCTTTCTGTGATTTCAAACCACAGTGACTGGTGGTCACTGTTCTCAGGTGCTCCCCACTGTTACCCCCATCACACTGTCCCTGTTTGTGAGCACAAGGTCCAGTATTGCCTTCTGCCGAGTTGGTTCCATGACCAATTGCTTGAGGAAGGCACCCTGAAGGGAATCCAGGATAAATCTGCTCCTAGTTGATGCTGCTGCTGAGATGCTCCAGTCCACGTCTGGAATATTGAAGTCTCCAACCAGTACTACCTCAGTAGCATCCTGAGGGTATGTGTACCAGCTACATATGCCCTTGGAATGTGTAGCTTACACCCCCCTCACCCAGCACTCTGTGTTTCAAGAATAGCACAGAGCATGGGCATACCCTGGACTGCCCCCATGTGGAGATCACCAGCGGGCTGGGACATCCGGCATGTGTCAGCCCCGTGCCTCCATGGAGAATCATGCACAAGGGGCGTGGTTGTCATGTAGGGTCTATGTGCCCCTGCTATGTGGTGCATAGACTCTCCGCACCTTAAAGAATAGGATGCATTATGTGTGAGTTTCACAAATTCCTTATTATTTTACAGATTCTTTAATTAAACCAATTTTGTTACTGGAGATATGTTCTGTTATTTCAAATCTGAAAAATGATACTGCACCAGGGCAAGATGGCCTACCAAATGAATTATATAAGATAATATTGCCAGATTATTTGGAAGAATTAGTGCAAGTTTTTAATTGTATATTACAATCAGGAAAATTACCCAAAAGCATGTACAAAGGTTTAATTATTTTGTTACACAAAACAGGAAAGAAAGAATTATTAACAAATTGGAGACCAATAACTCTGTTAAATACAAACTGCACAATTTTAATAAAAATCTTAAGTAATTGAATGGCCATAGTACTCGATAGCATAATACATCCTTCCCAGTTCTGTGCCATACCAGGCAGAAAGATCATGGATGGGCTAATCCTACTTACATAAATTATGGAAAAGGGACAAACTGATGAGATAGCAGGTTTTATAGTTAGTTTAGATCACTCAAAGGCATTTGACAAGGTTTCACATTCATACCTATGGAAATGTATGTCACACTATGGTTTTCCTACAATTTATTTTTTCCTACATTTATTAAATGGGTACAGTTATCTTATCAGAAGGTGACAGTATCACCTTATGTGAATGGATGGATTGGAAGGGAAAGTGCAGTAACCATAAGGGTTCATCTAAGGTGCCCTTTCTGTCCCCTGTTATGCATCCTGGCTTTAGACCCTTTATTACATACATTACACAAGTGTAATGATATTGCAGGCCTTTCTGTACACAGTGAAGACTCAGAAATAAAAACTGTTGCATATGCAGATGTCTTATGCATTATTGTTGCAGACTCTCCATCAAGTATATCAGTTGGGCATATGGGCATATTTTACAGGATTTTTCAAGTTCAACGGGATCAGAAATAAATTATAAAAAGAGTCAGTGTTTACCCATTCATAAATAGCGCCTAAAGTTTTTATGGGAATACCAATTCATTTGGGACACAAACAAATTCTAGGGATTTATTTTGGAAAGGGAGACATGTGTTTCTATAACTGGGATATTCTTCTTCAAGAAGCACAGCAAAAAATTTAAAGATGGAACTCCTGGCATATGTCCAAGCAGAATAGGATATATATGATCAAAACACACCTTTTTAGTATACTTTTACATTTAAGTGCTATATCCCCTTCCTCAAAACAACTTGAAACTACTATATACTTTTATTTTTTAGTGTCTATGGGGTAGTAGGTTGGACCCTATCAAAAGAGGAATCACATATCAACTAATAGGAAAAGGCGGTCTTACTATGATTAATCCCCTTGTTTTCTTTGTTTGTTTCTTTATACACATAAATCTAAAACCACTTGCAATGCAATTAAATAAACTATGGGTGACATGGGTAATGGACCAAGTGCAGCCCTGGCTGCAGACTAGAGATGCAGTGAATTTAAATTCCGTTGCGAAGTGCCCGCAAAGTAGGCACCTCACACTGGCACTTTGCTACATGGAGTGCCCCATAGCACAAGCTCACTTCACCTTGTGATTATTACTTCGTGTTGTCATTCCACCTTAACGTGAAGTAAGGCGAAGTGACAACAATATTGGCAGCACCCTACACACACAGTCACCAGAATTAATGTGCATCCCGAAAGTGCTACTGTCTTGTATCCAGAAAACTCCCCAGTGCTGAAGTGAAATGAAAGCATAACTAGAAATGCAAAGTCTCCCAGAATTAATGGTGCACTCAGTCATGCACGCAGTGGTCACACACAGAATCACCAGAATCAATGTGCATCCCCAAAATGCTACTGTCTCATGTCCAGAAAATTCCCCAGTGCTGACGAAGTGAAATGAGAATGTAACAAGAAATGCAGTCTCCCAGAATTAATGGTGCACTGCAAACGCACAGACAGATTAAGATTGTGCTGCGCACTCAAGAGATGCATACAAAAGGCACAACAACACCTATCCAGTGCTCACAAGTCAGAAATCCAAATCTGGAAAGGAATACCATTTGCCAGTTGGGGGATTAGTGCATGGCAGTAACAATCCACTAAAAGTAAAGATACTACAAAGCAGTACAAAAAATTCATGCAGGTGCGGTGGATAGCAGGTTCATACTGCTGCAATTACTCTGTGGCACAATAAAAGGCATCTGATTTAATTGCATGCATCACACACTACTCACACACACTACAAGTAATGCATAACAAATTGAAAACCATTAGTAATATAACCAAATATTTTAAACAGATAAATTATACACTGCTGCACCACAACAATCAGCAAAAAATTTCAAGAATTAACTGAAAATAATATTGTGTGTACACTGACAGTTATACAAGAAAAATATAACCAAAACAGAAAGACTGTCTTTTTCTCCCAGTTAAGGTACCTACCCCACAAATACGCCCCTCCCCAAAGCACACTTCACAGTACACAGACTGACTGTTCTAAATTAACATTCAAAATCCACACACAACAATAAACACTCGATGATTTGAGCACAGAAGGGTTTCCTACAATCAATGTACTAAATTTTGAGTGAAACAAATGACTCAAAAAGGCATTTTAAACAGCTTTTAGAGGATTTGAATCAAAGAGCTCTGAGAGCAAACTGTCTCCAGCTACCACTACACACACACACACTGCCCAGACCAGAACTGAGTTTGTGCAGAACAATCTAGAGCCCATATGACCTGCAATCCCATGAATCACTGCAGAATTTCATTTGTAGCTCAATTACAAGGCTAAGTAGGTGAATTACATTGATTTCAGTGTACTTTGCCTTAAAATTGGTGCAGAAGTGGTTTGGGGAAGGCGGAATAATGCACAGTCATTGGTTTCAATGGACTTCGCATTCCTCATTATTAAGTGAAGTACTCCACTTCACATTGCGGTTTGAGGAGTACTCCCCAGATTCTGCAATACTCCGTGAATCACTTGTGATTCGTTACGTGATCATATATCATGATTTGTGACTGCATTATGGCCGTGATGATAAAGAACGTGATTTGGTGTGAGATAACCAGTATGAAACTGTATGGGAATGTGAATGCCTACGATTGTACTTCCCCGATCAGCTGTAGCACAAAACTCCCCAATTTAAAAACTCTTATTAATAAATACAGTGGTGGGGTGGCAAAGCCTGGAGAGATACTACAAAACAGGATTACAATACATCCAAGTAACTAGTGAAAAAGTTAATTTTGTGATTCGTGACATGATCGTGATTCGTAAATCATAATTTGTGACTGCATTTGTGACCATGATGATGAAGAACGTGCTTTGGTGTGAGATAACTGATATGAAACTGTGAGGGAATGCAAATAACTACAGCTGTACTTCCCCAATGAGCTGTAGCACAAAACTCCCCAATTTAAAAACTCTTATTAATGAGTACAGTGGTGTGGTGGCAAAGCCTGGAGAGATACTACCAAACAGGATTACAATACATCAAAGTAACTAGTAAAAAAGTTAATTTTGTGATTCGTGACGTGATCGTGATTCATGAATTATAATGTGTGACTGTGATGATGAAGAACGTGATTCAGTGTGAGATAACCAATATGAAACTGTATGGGAACACAAATGCCTACGGCTGTACTTCCCCGATGAGCTGTAGCACAAAACTCCCCAATTTAAAAACTCTTATTAATGAGTACAGTGGTAGGGTGGTGAAGCCTGGAGAGATACTACAAAACAGGGTTACAATACATCAAAGTTACTAACTAGTAAAAAAATTAATTTTGTGATTTGTGAAGTGATTGTGAATCATGATTGCATTTGTGACCATGATGATGAAAAATGTGACTTGTATCAGAGGGCCTCGTGATGATGGCCCTGACTTAAAAACGCATATTAATGAGTACAATGTTCATGCAGAGGTATGCACCACACCATTCCAGTACTCTGAAGGGAAGCCAAAGAAACAACTGTGACTTAAGTTACAGATGGAGACTGGGCCCTAAAGAGATGCAAATGCACAGACAGATTAAGATTGTGCTGTGCACTGAAGAGATGCAGACACAAAGGCACAACACCTAACTTGTGCTCACCATCAGAAATTCAAATCTGGAAAAGAATACCTTTGCTGGTTGGGGTGGGCCGTGGGCAGTGTACTGTAGTAAAAGTCACTAGTACTAGTACCAGTAAGGATACCACAAAGAAGTACAAAAATCACACAGCTGCAGTGGATAGCAGGTTTACATTGCTGAAATTACTATGTGGCACAATAAAAGGTGTCTGATTTGATGACACATGTCACACACACACACACTAAGTAATGTGTAGCAAATTGAAAACTTCAGTAATATAACCACGTATTTTAAAAAAACTAAAATTATGCACTGCTGCACCACAACAATGAGCAAAAAAAGTCGAGAATTATTGAAAATATTACTGTGTGTACATTAACTAAGTTATACAAGAAAAATATCACCAAAACAGAAAGAACTGCCTTTTTCTCCAAGTTAATCTACCTACACCACAGATATGCCCCTCCCCAAGCACATTTCTACTGTATCTCAGTACACAGACTGAATGTTGTACATTAACATTCAAAATCCATACACAAACAATAAACGATCAATGATATGAGCACAGGAGGGTCTCCTACAACCAATGAACTAAAAAAAAATTGCTCAAAAAGGCTTTTTTAACAGCTTTTAGAGGTTTGAATCACAGAGAGCTCTCAGAGCAGACTGTCTTCTACAGCTTCCTACACACACTACTCCAAACTTGATCCTATGCAGAACAATCTAGAGCCCATGTGACCTTAAATCCCACGAATCACTGCAAAATTCACATTTGGAGCTTAAAAACAAGGAGAAGTGAGGTGAAGTACATTGTTTTCAATGTACTTCGCCTTAAAAATTGGTGGAGTAGTGGTTTGGGAAGGCAGAGTAATGCAAAGTCATTGTTTTCAATGGACTTCACATTACCCACTATAATGCGAAGTACTCCGCTTAACGTTGTGGAGCACTCCACGAATTCGCCTTCACTCCGTAAATGACTCTGTGGAGTGAATTGAGGCCACTTCGCCCATCTCCACTGCAGACATGGGAATCACAATCGGCAATTCTAAAACAAAAATCACTGGCAGGGCTTCTTTTATACATGCAATATTGTTTTGGAAAATTAAAATTGTGGAAAACTCCAAAAGACCTATTGATGAAATTCTCTAGGAAGGACCTTTATGATCACATCATGACTGAATTTTTTTCTGGACCAATCCTTGTATACAAGTAAACCACAGAATGAAATCAAACAAATTCAAGCTATGTTACAGAGCTACTGACGCCTCAAAGAAAACTTTAAAAAACACAATAATTAGATACAATTCAGGTTGCATTCCATATACTGTATAGTCTATATATTTCCCATCCCCATTATTTATTACTGAGAAAATTTATGTGACTACATTATCTTTATCCTTCAGGATTCCCTTACAGTTCATTTGCCTCTGTAGCTTACTTTCTACTTCAAGTCATAATCCTCTCTTGTGACATCACAATCTGTTATCATGAGAGTAACTGTGATGTCACAAGCAGTGCATTATGACCTCAGGCAGAGGAAAAAGCAACAGAAGCAGTGGAACTCTTCAGGAACAATGATTTTGTTTTAATACAAATGACCTCAATAGTAAATAATGTGGAGGAGGAATACAGAACTCATGTGACATACATGCAGAACTATGACTAAATGTTATGTTTTGTTAAAGTTGTCCTAAAGGCGTAAGCTGCTCTTTAACAAATCCTAGGATAACTGACAATACATGGGCCATTTTATGGTTATGCATACATGGAAAATTAAACATCAAAATAATCTCAAAGATAAGGATCCTAGTGAAAGATTATGTCCTAGGTCTGATGATTGCACAAATTGCTTTGAAACCATGGAACACCTATTTTTCAATGTTCTTATATAATGGATTTTTGGTCCTTTTTATGTTGCTTGCATGCATGTGCAAGAAACATAGTGCCATCATCCGAGTTTTCAGAGGTGTGGCACCCATCTTCCAATTCAGTCAGTGTGTTTCCAGGCATGGCCCCAGTTCCTCAATCACTGCTGCAGCTGTCTATGACAGCAGTTGAAAATGCAGTGGTTGTACAGTTGAAAGGGAGAGCTCCGCTTCAGTGAGCAGAGCCCCCCCACACACACACGTAAGCACGCATACTGCATGCTGATGCGCTCCCTCCCCCCACACGCACACACTGTATGGCCGACAGGGGGCCCAACTCCCCGTCCGGTTCGGCCCCTCACAGTGTTAATTCAGGTGCCACGCTGAGAGCCCACCCAGCGTGGCAAAGCTTGTTATGGCCGACGGGTGCCTAATCTCTGGCCGGCTCCAGCCTCTGAAACAGCTTTTCCAGCTGCCATGCTGGGAGCTCACCCCAGCGTGGCAAACATCCCACGTCATTACAATAAAAACCCTGTAAATAAAAAGGTCCCTCGTAGTCTCCCTGCCCCCACAACCTGCACCCACCCATTGCGCACCTGCCTCCCCACATCCCCATCACCCCATACATACCTCCGGAGCTCGGCGTGACGATCTTCGGTGGACCGGGAACATGTCTGCACTCTTCAAAGCCAACCGCAAACTGAGGAAAGCTGTATGATGGAATAAATAGGGTTTTTTCAACTTTGTTGCATATCTCAGACATTTTTGGGAATTTTGGGCCCAAATTTTCAACATGGGGTTTTTAGGACCCCACTCATGAATTCGTGCACTGTCATGGCGTTAATCAGGCCCGAAGGGTGATTCATGGTCACTGCATGAAATCACCTTTTGAGACCAATTAATGAAATGACACTGCCAGTGTTCATAAGGTGGGCTCTCAAAAAGTCTATGTTGAAAATTTGGTGAAAAAATTCCTAAAAATAACATTTTAGCGTGCGTGGCGCGGTTCTGCGCTCCTAAGTTCATGAATTTTCAATATTTTCACTCCAGATTTTCAACATTACCATTTTACCACACCTCCTTTTGAGCAGTACAGCTGTCATTTTCACATCTCACCCAAAATGTGTTTCCGCCCATGTAGCGCTTGATGGCGCGATCGGTGTCTGAGAAATCAATGTATGGGACACAGTAAGAAAATCACAGTGACACTGTTCATGAGCAGAGGTCTTAAGATGGCTATGTTGAAAATTTAGTGAAAAATTCCTAAAATGACTGTTTGTAGCGCGAGCGCAGCAGTTCCTACCCACGCCGTAAGTTCACAGATTTTTAATATTTGCACTCCAGATTTTCAACATTGCCATTTTACCACACCTCATTATGAGCAGTACAGCTATCATTTTTCACATGTTGCCCAAAATTTTTTTCTGTGCATGTAGCGCACAATGGCGCAGTCAGTGTGCACAATCAATGTTTGGGACAGATTTAGAAAATCACAGTGACACTGTTCATGAGCAGAGGTCTTAAATGGCTATGTTGAAAATTTGGTGAAAAAATTCCCTTCAACCATTCTGCAATGTTACTAATGAAGACCCTGCAGCACCCCACTGGTCACCCCCTCTCCCTAGACTGCACCCCATTTACCACCACTCTCTGCCTCCTGTCTGTTAGCCAGTTTCTAACCCAGTTTACCACCATTTCCCCCCATGCCCAGCCTTCCCAGCTAGTTTATCAGCCCCCTATGTGGGATGGTGTCAAACGCTTTGCTGAAATCAAGGAAAGCGTTGTCCACTGCCCCACCCTGATTCACTTCCTTTGTCACCCAGTCAAAGAAATCAACCAGATTTGTCTGACATGATGTCCCCACTGTGAATCCATGTTGTCTATGGTCCTGGGCTCCGATGGCTTCTAGATGCCCCACTATCCTTTCTTTAAGCAATGTCTCCATGATCTTCCCCACTACTAAGGTGAGGCTGAACGGCCTATTGTTTCCTGCCTCCTCCCTGCTGCTGCATTTGTGTAGAGAGACCACATGTGCCCTCCTCCAATTCACTCATGTTGAATGACTCAGTGAACATGGCTGCCAGAGGTACTGCTATCTCCCTTCGCAGTTCTCTTAATATCCTTGGGCATATGCCATCTGGTTCCATTGCTTTGTCCACCTTCAATTTAGAGAGCTCCTGCAGGACTCTTTTGCCTTTGAATGGACTATTGTCCACCTCTTCACCCCCTTGGCAACTGCTGTACTGCTGTGGCCCTTGCCCCTCCCACTCTTCTGTGAATACTGAGCGGAAAGACACAGTGGATGACTTGGGAGGAAGGCATGGTACTATCACTTCCAAATACCTAAACAGCACATACAAGCAAGCAACATTCGGCATTGACAAATGCTTGTTATTTATGAAATGGATCAAATCACCCTTTCTGTTTCTCACACCAAATATTTTATTTCATGGGATATTACCAGCAACATGGAACAAATATGACCAAGGTACCATGCATCTAATATTACTATTAAAATACTATATTTGGCAAGCAGGGTGTCTTTTTACTTTACAAAAAAAAAAGAAACAACACTGGTCCAACTTTTCTGGATCATTCATTATGCAGTTCTTAATACAAAAAAAGAGAGAAAGACTAAAATACCCAGACAACACAGTTCAAAAATGGTGGAAAAAACATTACCTGATTGGATAAAGTACTGTATAAATACTCCAAGAAAGAGTAGTCTCATTACAGAGCATGGGGAGAATATAAAAGGAATTATTTGATGTATTTAGGACAGTTTACTTCTAATGTTCAGAACTATTTTTTTGTTCTGACTGACATGCATATGAACTGAATGTTTCTTATGTTTATTTAAATCTACATGAAATGTTCCCCTAATAGCTAGTAGTGGGGGGGAAGGGAAGAGTTGAGAGTTAAGACTTTTTTGAGTATATATTAGTGGTTTGTGTAATTTCTCACACAGATACTATTGCTTTGTATTTACATTTTGTGTTGATAGTTTTGCTTTTTTCCTTTCATCAGTATGAAGCTAATATTGAACTGATTAATAATCTTTTGCTTTATGTTATGATTTGTTTTAATCTTTGAAGTACATAGAGGGCCGGATATTCAGAAGGGTTGCGCATGGCGCCAACACAGGTTGCACATCTGCAACCTACTGATGTGCCTGACGCGATATTCATACGGGGAATTGCCTGGCACAAATCCCGTTGTGCCAGAGTCCATCAGTAATGTATGTGGCGCAGGTGGGGTGGCGTGCTCATGCATACTCCGCACATCCCGATATTCAGCCTGGGATGTGCTGAGTCCATGCATGCACAACCCCTACCTGTGCTGCACACAGGTGAGCCAAAAAAAAAGAAGCAACAGCTGGCCACCCACAGGTGAGCTGCCGTATTGCAGGGTGCAACACAGCAGCTGCCACCTGTGGGCTCCGGCTGCACCTTCGTGGCAGTGCCCCCTCATGCCCGATCACAGGCATTTGTAGAAAAAGGATCATCCTATATCCCTGATGGTCCAGTGGACTGCTCACAGCCTGATCGCGGGCATATGTAGTAGTGTTAACAGTCCAATATCCCTGGTGGTCCAGTAGACCGCTTGCAGCCTGATTGAATGGATCCATTTACATATCTGGATTGTGTAGTACAGTACGGGCTGCACACCCATTGGCTCATGCGGTGGACTAATGGGCATACAGTCCTACTGTACAGTATCAGTTGGTGGGCAGTGGGGTGGCAGGCGGGTGGGGTGCTGCCGCCCGCCGCTGACGGGGGGGGAGCAGGGCGATGGGGCTCAGCGGGCGAGTGGGGAGCGGTACCACTGGACCACCAGGATATCGGACATCTCTTTATTACATATGCCCATAATCAGGCTACGAGCAGTCCACTGGATCATCAGGGATATTGGACTTTTCTTTTACAACATAAGCCCGCGATCGGGCTGCGAGCAGTCCACTGGGCCACCAGGGAGAGAGTTAACTGATTTAACATTTACCTATGCCCGCGAAGAGGCTGCAAGCGGTCCACTGGACCACCAGGGATATAGGACGTGTACATCTTATACACATGCCAGTGATTGGGCATTGGGGCACTTTGCCGCGATGTGCAGGGTGCGTCAGTCCCTGATGGCTGCAGCCTGGCAGGGCGCCGGGTGCAAGTCGTCGGGGATCAGTGCACCTGCATGCAAATGGGGCTATAATGACATGCAAATGGCCCCATTTGCACCTTGCATACATTATGGCCCCATTTGCATGAGCACTTTTGAATATCGCGGTTGTTGCGCCTAGCGCAACGGAACTTGTGCTAGTGCATCCCCCTGCTCCACTCTGGCCACTTGCACTGGTGCAGTGCCACTGCGCCATGTGCACTGCGGGTGGACAAGGTGCGATATTCAACAATGCTGTGCCATGGCGCAGCTCCGTTGAATATCACCCTGTCAACGCCCCTGCGCAGCCAAGTTGTGCTGCACCCAGGCTTGCGCCACAGCCTGGCACAGTCTGAATATCCTGCCCAGAATGTATTTATATTAGGATTTATTTTTTGAAGTCTAAATAAAAAATTATTTAAGAAGTGCCATGGGATCTTTAACATCCACCTAAACTACCACCAGAACAGGCAGATGGGACCTCAGTTTAATGTCTCATCTGGAAGACGGTACCTCTGGAGTGCAGCGCCCCCTCATGCTGCCATACAGTGTCAGTATTGGGATTTAACCCAAATGCCTGGTGTGGGGATAGAACCCTTAGCCTTCTGATTTTCTGGCCTCAGAGGTGAGTGTGCAACCTGCTGAGCCACTGACACTGCTTTCTGATCCTAAATATCCAACAGTTTTTTTATGATCTGACGTTATGATCAAGACAGGTGTCATTTTTAAAATCCCATACAAAAGGTGATTGCACTGTGTGACTGTCGAAACAAGTTTCAGAAGGGATTTGAAAAATGACACCTGCCATGTTCAGGAGGTGGGGTAACACAAAGAATAAGTTGAACATTAGGGGCCCAAATCTGCAAAAATAAAGATATGAGTACATGTTGGAACAATTCAATGTTTCCTAATAAGTTACTGTAGTTGTTTTTCACATTTTTACCCCATATTTTACACATAATCTTTTTATGACCACTCCTTCTGAGCATGACAGGTCTCATTTATAAAACAATGGCTGAAACACCAGTTTGTGCCACAAGTGTGAAAAAACATTTTGGGTAGGGTTTGAGAAATGACAGCTGTCACATTCACGAGGTGGTGTAAAAAAATAAGTACTGCATGTTAAAAATCTGTGGTCAAAATACTCAGAATTACCACAGCTATTAGTGTGCATTGAAAAATGTCAATGTACGCTTATAACTGTTGTTTATTTTAATACATTTACCCCAAATTTTCAACATAGCCTTCGTATGGTCTCACCTCATGAACAAGGGTGGAGAAAATGTTTGAATCACGCCTGAAAGGTGATTTCCCACCACAAGTGTGAAAACACATTTTGGCCATGACTTGAAAAATGACAGCTATCACAATCATGAAGTGGTGTGAAAAAATTACTATAATAAAAATCTGGGTCAAAATACTGAAAATTACCACAGTTATTAGTGTGCATTAAAACTGTCAATGTACACTTATAACTGCTGTGTTTTTAATATGTTTACCCCAAATTTTCAACATAGCCTTTGTATGATCTCACCTCATGCATAAGGGTGGAGAACATTTTTGAATCATGCTTGAAAGGTGATTTTGTGCCACAAGTGTGAAAACGATTTTGGCCAGGATTTGAGAAATAACAGCTGTCACATTAATTAGTTGGTGTGAACAAATGGCTATGTTAAAAAGTTGGGGTCAAAAGATTGAAAATTACCCTAGTTAAAGTGTGTGTTGAAAAATTTCAACATAGTCTTATAACCTTTTTGCTTTCTCATATTTTACCCCAAAATTTCAACATACAGTAGCCTTTTTATGACCACACCTCATGAGGAAGGGTAGAAAAAATGTTCGAATCCTGTCCAAAAGGTGATTTTGTGCCACAAGTGCAAAAACACGTTTTTTGCCAGGATTTAAAAAATAACAGCTATCACATTCATGAGGTGCCTTGAAGAAATGGCCATGTTGAAAATTTGGAGTCAAAATATTGAAAATTATCAAAGTTATGAGCCTGTGTTCATAAATTTCAACATAGGCTCATACGTTTGTTGTTCTTTTAATATTTGTACCCCAAATTTTCAACATAGCCTGAGTGGGAGGGTGGGTGGGGGGAAAGTAATGGTGACAGCAGAAACAGTTATCGATGAATGATTTTCTTTTTTCGGGGTGTTAAAAAAATCAGAGGGATGGTTTTCTTTATTTCAGGTACTGAAGCTGGGGATTTGACACCCCAGTGTTGGTGTTATGTTTAGCAGCACTGGGGGTTGGCTCCCTGGTGTCACAAATAACAAGCATTTGTCAACGCCGAAAGTTGCTTGCTTCTATGTGCTGTTTAGATATTTGGAAGTCATTGGAGTGCAAATATTGAAAATTTGCAAACTTACAAGCGTGCGTAGGAACTGCGCAACGCACGCTTGTGAAACAGTCATTGTTAGAAATTTTTCATAAAATAATTCAACATAGCCATTTTAAGACCTCTGCTCATGAACAGTGTCAGTGTGATTTTGTTAATGTGTCCCATACATTGAGTTTTACACCGATCGCCATTAGCGCCATGATGCATGGAAACACGTTTTGGGCAGGATGTGAAAAATGACAGCTGTACTGCTCATAAGGAGGTGTGGTAAAATGGCAATGTTGAAAATCTGGAGTGAAAATATTGAAAATTTGTGAACTTACGAGCCTGCGTAGGAACTGCGCAACGCACGCTCGTAAAACAGTCATTTTTAGGAATTTTTTCACCAAATTTTCAACATAGCCATTTTAAGACCTCTGCTCAGGAACAGTGTCACTGTGATTTTCTTAATTTGTCCCATACATTGATTTCGCACACCGACTGCGCCATTCTGCACTACAAGGGCGGAAACACATTTTGGGTGAGATGTGAAAAATGACAGCTGTACTACTCATAAGAAGGTGTGGTAAAATGGCAATGTTGAAAATCTGGAGTGAAAACATTGAAATATCGCGAACTTACGAGCCTGCGTAGGAATTGCACAATGCACACTCGTAAAACAGTCATGTTTTGGAATTTTTGGACCAAATTTTCAACATGGGGTTTTTGGGACCCCTTCTCATGAATGATGTTACTGTCATGGCAGTATTCAGGCCTGAAGGGTAATTTCTCAGTCACTGCGCAGTCACTGCACGAAATCACCCTTCGGGCCTGAATAACGCCATGACAGTGACAGCATTCATGAGAAGGGGTCCTAAAAACCCCATGTTGAAAATTTGGTGCAAAATTCCCCAAAATACCTGAGATATGCAATAAAGTTAAACCCCCTATCTAGCCCATTATACAGCTTAACGGCATTTCCTCAGTTCGCGGTCAGCTTTGAAGAGTGCAGACGTGTTCCCGTCCACCGAAGATCGCCGCTCGGAGTCTGGGGGTAAGTATGGGTTGAGGGGTGTGGGAGGCTGGGTGACAGTGGTGGGTGCGGGTTGTGGGAGGGGGTCGAGACGCACCGCAGGGACCGTTTTTGTTTATAGGTTTAAAAAAAAAAAAAAGACGTTAGGACATTTGCCATGCTGGGGTGGGCTCCCAGCGTGGCACAAGGATGGGGGCTGTTCAGCCGACGGGGATTAGGGCACCCCGCCGCCAGTGACTGATTGCCACGCTGGGGTGGGCTCCAGCGTGGCACCAACTACGGGGAACGAGACGCAGCCCAGCTGGTGGGGATTGGGCACCCGTCGTGCCACACAGTACATGCGGGGTGCGCACGCTCATGCGGGGAGCTACGCTTATCGGTGCTCACTGAAGCGTAGCTCCCTTTCAATCTGCGTTACTGCATTTGGAGCGTGTCATAGACAGCTCCAAAATGCATTGGCTTACAGGGGCCGCTACTGCCAGCCTACTGACTGAATTGGAGGAGGAAGTGACACACCTCTGAAATCTCCGATGATGGCACTATGTTTCTTGCACATGAGTGCAAGCAACATAAAAATGACCAAAATGGGGGATAGCAGCTGGTATGGGGGATTGGGCAGCCTTGTGCCGAAATAGACATTGAAGGAGGGATTTATGTTTGGTGGCACCAGGGGTGGGCTCCCTGGTATGGCACAATCAAAATGGGTAGAGTGGGATGTGGTTGTATCTGCACCATGTATTATTCTGGGGGAGCACACAGTCAAAATGGGCAGGGTGGGGGTAGAAGCCAGCATGGGGGATTGGGCACCACCATGCCAGAATACTATCCACATAGAAGGGGTGGGAGACATTAAGGGAGAGTTTTCTTTATGGTTGGTGGTGGGGGGGGGCTCCAGCACTGGGGATTATGTGAGAGGGAGAGGAACCACAGCAGGCTGATCATGACAGATCTGCTTTACTTGCTGTATGGCATTTTCAAAGGAAAGAGCCTCCCTATGATTGGGCCATCTTTCTCCTTTGAACTACACAAAATTCCACCCAGCAAGCCAGAACAGTGTCGTGATCAGCCTGGCTGATAATTGGTGTGACACTAATGAGCTCCTTGCAGACTGCTCTGCATTGGACTGACAGTGTCACACCTCTCAAAACTCACTCTTATGGCGAAATGTTCACTGCACGTGCATGCACGATGAAAATAAAAAGGACAAAAAGCATATATGTAGCCATTAGAGATCTATAAGTTTAACATATGTGCCTGGTAAAATTCTAGAAAGCATTATAAAAACAAAAATAGAGCAAACACTAAAAAATCTTGATCAGAACCAACTCAGCTTCAGAGCAAGAAGGTCATCTACAGCTAATATCTGTTTTTATGCAATAATTAGTAAATCTCAATATTATATGATGCAATTTACTTAGATTTCAATAAGGCATTTGATTTGTTATCACAATGGGCAATAACAGACTAACATAAGGCAGAAAGCGTAGACAACAGTCTCATAAACTGGACTTCAGAAAGGTTATCTAACAGAACACAAAAAACAATAATAAAAGGTTACAAATCAACAACTGAATATGTGACTAGTGGAGTGCCCCAAGGCTCCGTACTGGGACCATTACTTTTCCAGATATTTATATCTGACATGATGAAAGGACTACAGAGTCACTGTAAGCAGATGACTCCAAACTGGGTGGTCTGTCTGAGACAAACAAGCAAGCATCTGTAATACGTGATGACTTAGATACAATCACAAAGTGGGCTAGTTAATAGGAAATGTATTTCAACATTGAAAAATGTAAAGTTATGCACTTCAGCAAGAAAAATGTTAAACACAGTTTTCCCTGTGTAACACTGCATTAGAAAATACAGAAATTGAGAAAGACCTGGGAGTCATAATATCCAACACATTTGATAATAAAAAAAGGAATAATGTTATAGCTAATGCAAGTAATACAGTATGGGCTATCAAAATACATATAATTTTACCCCTTGTGACGCCACACTTTGACTATGCCTCGCAGTACTGGGGCTCTTACAAGAGAGGTGAAATAGACCAGCTGGAGGGTGACAAAAGTTATGAAAGGGCTAGAAAATAGGCCTTGCACAGGGAAACTGGCAGAACTCAAACTAACGTTGCTGGAGATGAGGTGGGTTGGGGGGGGGTCCTTTTACAGATGTACCAGATCATCTATGGTGATTATTAGATGTGTGAGTTACATTTAAATTTCAAACAGATTGAAGCAGGGACAAGAGGATACCCACTTTTTTAACTAAAAGGTATAAGGTCAAGCACAACAAAAAGACAGACCTTCTATTCACACTGTATTGTTAAGAA
The DNA here is from genome assembly GCA_016271365.2 of Neoceratodus forsteri. NCBI lineage: Eukaryota > Metazoa > Chordata > Ceratodontiformes > Ceratodontidae > Neoceratodus > Neoceratodus forsteri. The sequence goes on from JADMNL010000022.1 coordinate 498,983,517, forward strand.
ATGGACCTCACCTCCTATTAGAATCGTTATTAGTAAAGATAAATTACAGTTCAAGACTAAACTGGAAAGATACGTATTCAGTAATCTGGGAACAATCCAAAGAAAAGAGCTAACCATGGGCTCATGCATTTTTAGTTCTGTCTTTCCTAGCATGAATCCTAAGCGAGCTCTCAGAATTGAGGGAAGTAATCAGCAGGGCCACTGGAAAATTGCACCTGCAATTTTTTTGTGGAATCTGCAATTTTCACCATTCTCCACAAAAACTAGCATGTTCTGCAATTTTTGAGTTTTTATATTGAACTGTGTAAAAAGTATTAACATTTTTAATAAAATACTCTCAATATATTGACAATTTTGCATGCAAACTTGGGTTTGGCCAAAGCAATGCAGTGCAAGGTAGAGCAAGAGTTTTATGTGACACTGACTTCTTCTGAATCTTTGTCTTGTTTGTTTTCAAAATCCACTGGCCAAGCATAAGTACACTTAAACACTTAACATTTGTTTTGTGTTGAAGCAGTCTATCAGAAAACTTTTTGTTGACACACAGACTGAAACAAAAGATGGGAGAAAAGGTGCAAATCATCCCATTCACTTAAATGGGATGCTAACTATGAAGCCTTTTTGTAAGTTTTAGTTTTTTGTTTTTGTTGAATTTTGTTGACCCGGTAAGCCTACTAGGCCTAGAAGTCCCTTTTTCAGGGGTGACTGGGTGGGGGGTGGGAGGATACAGATGGTAAGCAACTGAAACTGAACCAGATTAAGCTGTTGGTGGTATTTTTAGTGAATGAGGGAAATTTGGCCAGGACACCGGGGAAATTTCCCTACTCTCCACTGGAGGATTTTATGGCCATCCATCCAAGATGGCCACTTCTCTGGGTCTTGCAGACAGGGAAGATGTCACTGGGATGGGAGTTCAGGCCCCTGCTCCTGTCCTGTCTACACAAGAGGCTATGGATCTAGCTTTATTTGCGGCTGATTTTTCGGAGAATGAACAGGACTCCATAGAAATGGAGATCTCGTCGAATGATACTGCCTTGACTAATGTTGACACGCAGCTCCTGGTAAGCACATTGAGGATTCCTTACCTGGGCATGGGGATGTTGCTCAGAAGTATGCTGTTCTTCTACACTGGAAGCAGGTCTGTTTGAATATGGCCAGGGACATTGACTCGGAACTTGTTGCGCTGATGGCCGTCTCTCCCTCGACGACTGAGTGTTTGAAACAGCTGATGCAGACCCTTTCCCTTCACATTCTATACAAAAAATCATTAAATAGTGGTGAGGTACCTCTAGACTGGAGATGTGCTCACGTGACTCATATATATAAAAAGATAGTAGGCAAGATGTTTCAAACTATAGACCAATCAGTCTACCATTCATAGTATGCAAAATACTGGATTGCGTCAATAAGGACCATCTGTTAGAACAACTGAATGGTAACTCCAAGGTGTATTTGGAACAGCATGGGTTTATGGCTGGGGGTCATGTGTAACCAATTTGTTGTGCCTGTATGAGAAGATTAGTCACCACCTTGACAACAAGAGTTGTGCAGACATTGTTTTGCTTGATTTTGGAAATGCATTTGATAAGGTGCCACACTGGGCAATTATACAAAAAATGAACATGGACATAGACCCAGTATTAATTTGATGGGTTAATAACTGGTTAGCAGATTGCACCCAGAAAGGCTCTATACATGGCTATCATTCCAGTACAGAAAGAGTGACTAGTTGGGTACCTCAGGGATCCATTCTAGGCCCTATAATCTTTCAAATCTTTATATCAGATCTAGGCAACAACATTTCAAACTGGATGACAAAATATGCAGATGATACCAAATTAGGTGTTCCCAGTGACACTGCTACTTGCAGTAGAAGTCTTCAGGAAGATTTTGATAAAATCTCTATGTGGGCATACAAATATGAACATACAAACATACAAATCTACCAGCAGATAACGGCCATACGGTCCATCGCGTCTGCTCGAATGTGCAGCTAGCAGCCTCTATACTGCAGCTGCCCCTCCCTCCCCCTCCAGTGACCCTCCCCTTTACCCTATCCCATCCCCCTTTGAAGCAGCCCACCGCATTAGAGGATACCACTTTCTCTGGTAATGTGTTCCAATCCACCACCCTCTCTGTGATGAAGTGTCTCCTTATTTCCCTCCTGAACCTACCCCCCTCCAATCTCAGATTGTGCCCATGGGTATCCCTCCATTTCCTTACCTGGAAAAGCCCTCCTGTGTCCATCCTATATATCCCCTTCATGTATTTGAAGGTCTCAATCATACCCACCCATGTCTCCTTTCCTCCAGGGAGTACATGTTCAGCTCATTCAGCCTTCTCTTATAGGGCAAGTCCCCTAACCCTTGGATCATTTTTGTTGCCCTGTTTTGCACAGCCTCCAGTAGCCTAATGTCCTTCCTCAGGTATGGCCACCAGAACTGCACACAGTACTGCAGGTGTGGCCTAACCAGTGACCTGTACAGTGCCAGGATCAACTCCCTCCTCCTGGAGGATATGCTTCTGGCAATACGACCCAGCATTCTGTTAGCCTTGGCAGTTGCCTTTCTGCACTGTGTGGAGCTGTTCATTGTTCCCATTATGATTACCCCAAGATCCTTTTCCTCCTCCAATTTGGCCATCTGAATACCCCCTATCTGGTAGATCCTCCTTGCTCTGAAATGTAGCACCTTGCATTTCTTAGCATTGAACCCCAGCTGCCAAGTGTCTGACCAGGCCTCCAGCTTTGCCAGATTATCCTGTAACCCCTGCCACCCCTCCAGGTCATCCACTACCGCTCCCATCTTGGTGTCATCTGAAAACAGACTGATCTTGCTCTTGATGCCTATCAAAATGTCTGCTATGAAGATCCCAAATAACACTGGCCACAGCATAGATCCCTGTGGCACCCTGCTTGTCACTGCCCTGGCAGATGAGAGCTCTCCTCCCACCACCATCTTCTGTCTCCCTTGCAGCCAGTTCACTGCCCATCCCACCAGCTTTGCCCCAGCCCCGGAGCCCTCCATTTTACTACCTAGTCTCTCATGTGGCACCGGATCAAATGCCTTGCTGAAGTCCAGATACAGGACATCCACTGCATGACCCCTGTCCAATTGCCTGGTTACCTAATCATAGTATTCCACCAGGTTAGTCTGACAGGATCTGTCTGGGACAAATCCATGCTGCCTACTGTCCTACAGCCCATTAGCCTCCAGGAGGGAAACCAGCATCTCCTTCAAGATTGTTTCCATCAGATTACCCATGATGGATGTGAGGCTTACTGGTCTGTAGTTCCCTGGTTCATCCTTGGGGCCACTCTTTGAAGGGGCACCACGTGTGCCATCCTCCAGTTCTGTGGTACATACCCCGAGATCAGAGAGGCATTGAACAGATCCTCAAGTGGTTCTTCCAAGACATCCGTCAGCTCCCTAAGTACCCTGGGGGGAATACCATCCAGACCCGGTGCCTTGTCCACCCTCAGTGCCCTCAAGCCCTCCAATACTCTGCCCACCGTGACTGCCCTATCTGTCTCTTCACCCTCCCCTTGGGCAGCCCCCAAACCCCCCTGGGTACTGCCCCCCTTCCCATTGGTGAATACAGAGCAGAAGTACTCATTTACTGCTTCTGCCTGTTCTTCCTTAGTGTCCACCCAACCACCCTTCTTTTTAATCCTCCAATGTGGTCTCTACGGTTCCTTTTCTCCTTGATGTACCTAAAGAAGTCCTTCTCCCCTTCCTTAATGACCTGGGCTAGCCTGAGCTCCCGGGATGCCTTGGCTGTCTGGCTGCCCTGACTGCCCTTGTCACTTACCTTTAGGTATGTCTCTCTGTCCTCCTCCCTCCCTGTTCTCTTGTACTTTCTAAAGGCAGCTCTTTTTCTTCCTACTTTCTCCATGATCCCCCTGTTCACCCAACTAGGGTTCTTTGCCCTCACCCTCTTGCTCTGGACCCTTGTACATGTCTCTACTGCCTTCCCTATCCTCCTTTTTATGACCTCCTACCTCTAATTAGCATCCATAACTGGGTTGATCCTTGCTAGAGCCCCCTGTACAATTTCCCTCATTTTCCTGAAGCTGGCCCTTCTGAAGTCTAACACTCTTGTGCCTGATCCTACTCCCTCTTTCCTCAAGTTTATCCTAAACCACACTGAGTGATGGTCACTCCCTGCCAGTGGTTCCTCCACTCTCAGCTCCCTCACAAACTCACCATTTGCCAGGATGAGGTCAAGTGTGTTCCCTAACCTGGTTGGCTCATTGACCATCTGCGACAGGAAGCTGTCCTGGGAGGCATCCAGAAGTACTTGCTCCCTCCGATTTGTTGTAGCTGGGGTACCCCAATCCACCCCTAGCAGGTTGAAGTAACCTACAATCACTGTACTGCCCCTTCCGCAGATCCTCCTGACCTGATGCATTTCAGACCTTCCCTCACATGCAGTGCCACCACGCCACCTTTTCCTTTTACCATGTCCTTCTGAAACAGCTTATATCCCGGTACTGCCAGGTCTCAATCATGGTAGTGGGTGGCCCATGTCTCTGTTACGGCTGCCATATCCACCTCCCCATCCACCATGAGAGCCTGTAATTCTGTAACTTTGTTCCTCAGTCTCCTAGCATTCAATGTTAGCACCCTCCACCCAACTCCCTTTACCCCTCTTCCTGCTCACTCCCCCTTCTCTGCCCCCCTCTTGATGCCTCCCTGAGTCCCCTGCCATCAGCATGGGGGTAAGCTCTTTTGGCCTCCCTGCCTGAGCAGCCTAATCAGCTTCTGCCCTCTTGTTACCCCCCTTACTAGTTTAAATTCTCATTGGTTGCCAAGTACTCCTCCAACTTCTGTTTATGGACCCTCCTACCCTCCCCACTCAAGTGAAACCTGTCCCTGGCATAGAGATCCATGCTCTCCCATGTGCTTTCCCACCACCCCCCACCAGCCCATACCCTTTAGATGCGCACCAATCCCTTAGGCATGTATTAAATTCCTCAATCCTCCACTTCCTTGCCTTGCTTGCCCTGGATAAAGGAAGCACCTCTGACAAGGTTACTGATCCCCCTCTTTTTCACAAATCCGCCCCAGCTCCATTAACCTCTCCTGGACTACATCAGCTGCATTGTCTGTCAGGTCATTGGTTCCCAAATGTAGGACTATGTGAGGTTTCTCCCTATCCTTCCTAGCATACTTCAGATGGGACATGACAATCAATATCTCTAAGTGTAGCATAATTCACTTGGGAAGAAAGATAGTCTATCATACCTACACGCTATATGGTACAGTTCTAAAACTTGTACATAGTGAAAGGGACCATGGTATTATAATTAACAATTCCCTAACCTCAAAAGATCAATGTACTGAGGCTTTAGTTACAGCCAATATGGTAATGGGTGCGATTAAGAGAACTTTTGTTAGTAGAAGAGCTGAGGTGATCATGCCACTATACCGTGCATATGTTTGTCCTATGTTGGAATAGTGATGCCGGGTATGGTGCCCATATAAGGTTACTGATATATCCAGACTAGAAAGAGTCCAAAGGAAGGCAACCAAACTTGAGACAGGATTACACAACATGCCATATTCAGACAGGTTAAAGCACTTGAATATATACACCTTACAACACAGGAGGTTGCAGGGTTACCTGTTGTTAATGTATGATATTATTAATGACCGTAATTTAAAACTTAGGAGCCAAACTGACTTTGTACAGTAATTTTTAGCCTGCTCCTTTATCTCTGTTCTTGTCAATGTACTGAATTCTGCTAGACAGGCTAGGGAGTTTAATTTATTTGTTTTGATCTGTGCTGCTGTGTATGAAGTGCCAAAAGTAGTGCCAATGTAAAAGCAGCCCTCTGGCTTGCTCAGCTCCCTCATTCGGATCTAATTTTTCATCTTCCCCACCCCTCCCCACACTCTATTAAATGGTCTTTCAGCCCTCATAGCTCCACCCCCGTTAACTCAGCCTACCTATTGGAAACTGGGGGGCGTAGTAGTCAGCCCTTCTTAAAGGGCTAGAATCATACTATTCTTTCAGGCACACTATCAGGCTGAAATCTAATGCCTGTCATTAGGAAGTCTTCCCGCCCTGCCTACTTCAACATACTTCCTTAATACTGCCAAAACTAGACTTGCCACTGATCTTGACATTACTGACTACCCCCTCCATCTGGTGTCTGCTATTAAATACCCACAATTTATTTCCTCACCTGCCTAATCTGCTCTCTGTGGACCTTGTATTTCACTGCCATCTCTCTCCCACTTTCTGTTGGCCCCTTGAAGATGCACCACACTGATAACTACACCCACTCCAGCCTCATAGTCTCTTGGCATGATAATGTGTATCCCCTCTGGTGCTTCCCATCTAAATATCTGAGACACTTTCCACTTACTAAAATGCACATGCTACCACACTCATAAAAAATCTTAGGGGGCTGGCTGTGCCTCCTTCTCTGGTTTTCAGCTCTCTTTCTCCTTCTTGTGGGGGACATGGAACTGAACCCTGGACCTACCTCACAACCAACCTTAAACATTCCTTCCTGATCCTCTCTTAAAGGTCTTAAAATTGCACATCTTAATGTTCGCAGCCTCATCCACAACTTTGCTGAGCTACCTGGGCTGTCCACTACAAGCCTGATATTCTGTGCCTCACGGAAACATGGTTGAAACCTTCCACCCCCGACTTAGCCTTTGCAGTCTCCAACTATAGCCTCCTGCATCATGATCGTATAGGTAAAAAGCATGGGGGAAGTCTTGTGATATACTACAAAAGTCACCTCATCATATCCATAATCCAGTATAAGACAGCTCCGCCCTCTGCCACCTGTGAATTCCTTCATGGGTTCTTCTTCTAGGAAATGCAAAAAAACTTCACATCATTTGTGCTTATAACCCTTCAAAACAAGGCATCATGGGGCTCTCCTGTCTGCTCGATAACATTAGTCTCAAAATCTCCTCAATGAGGTACTTATCTGTGGTGATTTCAACCTAAATTGATCTGGAGACAATACCAAGCAGTATGAACCACTGCTAGTGACCCTTGGCCTTACCCCGCTTATTAGTGTGCCCACAGGAAACCACCACCCTGGGAACAGAGGTTCACTCCTGGATTGGTTTCTTACCAACAGGCCTGACAGGATCTCAGTATCTGATGTCCTTCCTAATTCAATATCTGACCACTCCCCCATCTATTGCATCTGGAGAGTCTCCTCTCCCAAAGTGCCCCCCAAGATTATACATGTGAGAGACTTCTCCAGCTTCAACCCTGCACTCTTTCTTCAAGACCTCACAATCTTAGACTGGGACCCAGTTCTCTCTGCTACAGATGCCACATGTGCTCTCGACAACTGTCTTAACATCCTCCCTTCTCTACAGGATAAGCATGCCCAGCACATCAGAAAGAGGGTCAGAGGCACTGTTACTAAATGGTTACATGGGAACCTGCTCTCTCTCTCTCTTGTGAAAGCCCAGGATAAGCACGGGGGTAAATTCAAAGCCTCTAGGGAATTGTCTGACTATCATGCATACCGTCATCTCTGCAATGACAGAGAAAAAGCCATCTGAGCCACTAAAAGCAAATACTGCAAGACTGCCATCTTATCCTCAGCTAGGGATCTGTGAAACTTCTGGCACACTATTAAGACTGTCATTGGGAGGGTATAGTAGGTGCAACACTGTGGAAATGCTAATTGATGTCATAAATTGCAATAACGCTTCTACCATTGCTGATGCCTTTAACAAGCAATTCACTGATCTCTCGGCATACACCTTCCTGCTCACTGCTGCTAACAACAAGTCATCTACCTCCTCCCATACCTCCCTACCAGAATCCCTGTCTCACCCACCCTTCTATCTTAAGGCAATTTCAGTGAGGGAAACCCACAAGCTTCTCACCGGCCTCTCTCCTCACATGAGTGCTGGTCATGATGACCTCGAACTTAAGTTCCTAAAGCTTGGGGCCCGTTTACTTGTGCTCCCCATCTCCCATATTCTTAACCTATCTCTCACCACTGGAATCATTCCTCCAATCTGGAAAGTAGCAAAGGTGGTCCCTGTCTTTAAGCAGTATGACCGGAAATGCATAGAAAATTACCGTCCTATAGCCACCTTGCCTGCTGTCAGCAAGATACTGGAAAAGGTGGTGGAAGTGCAACTGACAGATTACCTGACTAAATACTGTCCCCTGAACAGCATGGATTTCAAAAAGGCCATAGCACTGGTACAGCCCTTGCTAAAGTCACATCTGAAATAAGGACTGCCATGGACTACGGCATGTTGTCGGGGGCTATCTTTGTAGACTTCTCTAAGGCCTTTGATTTGGTGGATCACACCCTATTTTGCACTAAACTTCACTCCCTTAGTGTGTCCAGCTCTGCCCTAAACTGATTTTCCAATTATCTCACTGGCAGGCTACAGCTTGTTAAGTACAATAGAGCTCTCTCAGATCCTGCTCCTGTTGTGATTGGTGTCCTTCAGGGATCTATCTTGGGCCCCATCCTATTTTCTCTTTTCATCAATGACCTTCCTACAGTCCCCACCTATAGTGCCACAGCACTTTATGCAGATGACCTGATCCTCCTATCTAGCTCGGGTGACATCAGTGCCATAAATCAGTTTACAAGCTGACTTCAACAAGCTGCAGAACTGGCTACTGACAAGCAAGCTTGTGCTAAACGTAAAGAAAACACAACTCATGCTTTTCGGATCCTCTGCCAAGCTTAAGCAGTGTCCCGCCCCACTAAATGTCTTGAGTCATGATGGAGTCCCTGTTGGCACTACATGCTCTTTTAAATACCTGGGAGTTACTCTTGACCCTCAGTTAGACCTATCTCTACGTATTCAAAATGTATGCAGGGCAACAAACATCAAGCTTGGACTTGCATACAGGGCACGTTGGTCCCTTCCAGCAGCTGCTCGCCTTGCCCTTGCTAAAGGATTGTTTCTTCTCTCTCTCTCTCAGCTACAGACTGACTAACTTTACCCTCGCTACTAAAACTAGTCTCACAAAATGGGATGTGGCCTATAATAATATCTGCCGCTTTGCCCTCACTGCCCCTTGGCTTACCCATCACTGTGAGTTGTACAAAAACCTACACTGGATGTTTCCCAAGTAATTATAGTTCCTTTGTCTTGGGCTGCTTCACAGACAAAATTGTTCATAATGCCACCCCACCTGCCCTGTCTCAACTTCTCCAACCAGCTCTACCATTATACCAGCTAAGGTCAGCTGTCCTGCCCCCCCCCTCCTCTTCAAAAAAGCTCGTACTCTGGCAGGTGATCATGCCTTTGTTGTCTGTACCCCTAGATTCTGGAATACCCTACCTACACCTATCAGGCAGAGTCCTACCCATCCCATGTTTAAGAGCTCCCTCTGGTTGCACCTGAAGTCTGCCTCAGCCTGTAACTGTCCCTAGGCTACTTGGTACCTCCAACCCTGGCTTGGACCCAGGTGTGCTCCATCCACTTCCCTGGTTCCTAACCCCCTCCCCCCCCAAGCTCAACTAGGGGAATCATCCACTCTTATGGTTTCCTGCACCTCAGTACTTATCATCCTTATACCGGGACAAACACCCAATGTCCAACCTTAAAAGCCCATGTGTTATACCAATAATTGTTATTACTGCTCGTATGTTCTTACCTTGATATATATGCTTATCTGATCATCCTGTACTTGTTTATTTGTTTCACCCTGTTCAATGCCTGTATTTCACTATGTTGAAATTGTTCTCATTCTGCTTGTAACCTACTCTTGTAATCTTCCAGGTCACACCTGAAAATAGGCATTCTTTGTCTAGCATGCTTACCTGGTAAACAAAAGCTAATAAATAAATACATATTTGACCAACTGAACCTGTCCTTCAAGAACAATGAGGCTAACACCAGAGGTCACCATCTCCAACTAAAGTCAACTAGATTCAGAACAAACAATAGAAAGTATTTTTATTCCATATGTGTAGTGAACCCATGGAATAGTTTACCATCATATGTGATTAACTGTGCCAGTAAGAATAACTTTAAGCATAGTCTGGATAATTTTTTTTTATGGGGGGTACATTAGCATACTACTAACATGTGGAGCAATTATGTGTGTACAGCTTTTATGCTTTTTACAACCTTTGTGAACCTTTGGGAAACCAAGTGGAGTAAATATAATTATATGATAAAGAGAGAGAATGAGACTAAATAATAATCTCTAAAGACTTTGCTATAAAAGATGCACTTGTGGTCATTATACACAAATGAATTTTAGATTAATAAGAAGAATTAATCTCTTGCAAATGAAGATTGCACAGCAGTAATGAACACAATGAGGGCTATGCAATATTGCGGGCCAGGTATGTGCGATTGTCACATACCCAGCCCACGTAGCTTTGCACTGCAGACAAGTGCAGGGTGCACAGTATGCATAACCACTCCCCTTGACAGGGCTCCTGTCCATGACCTTGTCCCCCAGCACTTCACTATCAAGCAATACATTAGAACCATAGCAATTAAATAATAAATTAAAAATAATAAAAAAATCAGTCAATAAAATTCAAACAGCAGCACTAGGTCCAAAGCACATTTTGAACAGTTGTGCCTTCAAGCATGACTTGAACAAGACCAGGAACACAGCACCTCTTATCTCTGAGGGGAGGGCATTCTAGAGGATTGTTAACATAATGTGTGAACTGCCATAAGAAGTAGATGACATTAAAGAGACAGTGAATTTGATTTTGAGCAGCTCTTCTTAGTAATTAAGAAAGAGGGACAAATAAATACTTGGAACATTAGTTTCCAATTAGCAAATGGGGAATATAGGCTATACTACACTGTTTAGGGTGTGTAGGTGTCCAGACCTGAACACTTCAGTGTCCTATTTATATTCTAATCTCGTTAAAAGTTCTACTGTATGTCATAACATCTACTTCCCATTTATATATTGTATATAAGCTGGAACTTTAGTAGAATGTTGCATGGGTGGACTCATCACCCCAAGGGTATAAATTAATTCTAGAAATATAAATTGTTTATGGAAGTTTCCTATATTGATAAGCTTACTTGATCTTTTTTTGTATGGCACAGTTATGAAAAAAATGCATCTCAAAATGTCTTCTCTTTTGCTTTTTACTGTTCTTATTGTATATTTTAAAGACATATTTAATGTTGTAATGACTTAAGAGTCAATCAAATAAACTTTGAAATTTGTTAAAAATAAATTCAGATAATAGATGAAATATAAAAACAAGTTCATAAAAATATTTTTTTTTTACATTTTTCAACAGATGTCAGGTTCTTTGAGGCAATCCTATATAATAAGGATCAACTGCATGTTTTTCATGTTACTGTAGATGAATAGGAAGAGTAAATGAAGAGGTTCTTCCAAAGAACAATACATTCTGGAAATAACATCAGAAACATAATATTACTAAAAGAAGCCTGCAAAAATATAGTCTTAGCACTTTACTGACAACCGGCAATCCCTGAGGAGAAGAAAAGAAAGTTATTTTGTTTAGGGGATAGCAAGTATCTGAGGGAAGATGTCAGAACCTTTATTATTCTTGGTATCTGTAGAGACATGGGTTTAATCCTGGAATAACTCCATCAGTTACCTTCCTCTTTTTTTCTCCTTAATAAATGCAAGCAACTGCTTTGCATCAAAGAAAATATATGTATGGTAACAAAGAGGCCTTCTGCATTACAAGGGAAATGTAGATGAAACATGATGGCAAGCTCCAAAACATCTGATTATACAAATGCATGTGTCATGTGTGAGTAGTAGGACAAATGTCTGGATAGGTACAGTATGTACTCAAATGCCTTGGTACTGTATACCACCATACATTCTCACACTCTTCAAAATTACATCTCAGTAAGATTTGGACCCCTTTGTGAAGAAAAGTGCTGCTGGTTTCACCAGTGTATTTGGGGAAGTGGCCTGCTCTGTTCTTGTGCCAGGGTGCAAAGCAAAAGTGAAGTTCACACCTGCACCAATTTTTTGGTTATTATGTATCGCACTTGAAAGTTCTTTATGAGTTGTTGACTTGTTTTCCCTCAATGGTGTAATGTAGGCTTTAATAATTGGCTATATATTTTCAAATGGGAAACACAGAGCACTTAACTAAGAAGCCGCTCATAAACTGAACAAGATTCATGCCCTGTTCTGAAAGAAACAAGCTCTCCAGCAACCCATAAATTGTCATACTGCAAAGCATTCTCATAGTTTTCAAACCGCGAAAGTATTGGAATATTGGACTAGACTTTCAAAGGGGAGAACATGAGTGAAATTCCCAGATTTGGGTGAGCATCTGCACCCACTGAAATCTGTCAAAATGATCACTTCAAATATTTCAACTTATTTGTGATAGCTATCATTATTTATGGAAGTTTGCATTAAAAAATGGATACGTGAGTCAATTTTTGATGCATGCCTCACTTTTTTGATGCATTCATCACTTTTTTTATGCATGCGTTATTCTAAGAGCTGCAAATCATGGCAGCTGCACCCAAAGGTTAGATTACTTCAGAAGTAGTCTAACGTTCTGGTGCAGGTCACACAAATGTGGTGGGATATGTGAAACTCCAGCTCAATATCTTCTAGCACAGTACAAGTGAGAATAGTATTTTCTGCATGTTAGCGGAGACCTGATTTTTAATCTTGTTGATTTCACTCTCAGACTTCTCTGTTCTGTCTTCAACATTAGTGAGTTTTGAAGGCAATGCCTTTTAAAGTACAGAAAAACTCTGAATAGCAACTATCGGGGAAGTGTATCACTTATTAACCTCCTGCATAATTTTAATGTCAATGATCCTTGTCATTTCTGCTAATTGGCTTTTTCCCTTCTCACTTTGGTCAATCTTTAATTTGCCAGCATTTGTTGACTTTGTGGCTGTGCAGTGGCCCATGTGGACTCTGACAACTGTTTGGTATCTTTCTTGGCTTTGTTACCTTTCCTGCAACCAGTTTCCAATTCATTACATTACACAGTTGGTTATACATACTTTCTCCATTTTATGAACTAGTCTCTGTAGCACAGTGTCACAGACCTTTCTAAAGAATAGGTACACATATATAGATTTCCTCTCATCAAGATCCTTGTTGTCACTGTCACAAAATGCAATTAAACTGTTCTGGTATGATTTCCCCTTACCAATTAAGCCCCTGAACACAAGGATATTTCATTCTGTAAGAGCTTAGCAATTCTGTTTCCTATGATTGACTCAGGGGGAATCTCTGGTATTGATTCCAGTCATCACAACCCTGGATGACTCCCGGCTGGATGAAATTCCCTCCTTTAAAAGGGGCCAGAAATTATTTCTCATGTGCAGGTCCTTGTTATGTTCCGGATCTATGATGCCGGTTCGACAACTGTTTTGTCGACCAACATCACACCGATGGATTTATGTTGACCGCACATTTCGGTTGACATAAATCCAGCAGGAGACCTGGTTTCTTTTTTATCAGGGGACTCTGCCCCATGCACCCCTCCCAACTTATGAACTATAAACCCAAGGTTAGAGTTGATTCAGGGAGGGAGTACAGGACCGGGGGATAGAGTGCCGGGATTTTGGGTAGACTATCACAGCGAACTGTCGATGTTGTCAGCATTGACATGTTCGCTGTAATAGTTTAGCTGTACAGAGGACATACCTTATGTTCCTATTTTCTTAAATTATATTAATACCCCCATAGGATCAATATTTGACTGTACCTGATTAAAAGTTAAAACTGCAATATGTGTTCTGCATCATTTTCTTCATATGGACAACATTCTGTGTTGTTCCTTTCATGGAACCAGGAATTTGGAGTTTTGACTATGCACTGCGTGGGTTGAGAACACTGCGCCAGAGCTGATGACCTGTCAGACCAGTACTCTGAGTTCTGAGTCATTGCAGTGACATAGTTAATACTCCAAATTCCAGGTTCCATAAAAGGAACTGCACAAGAGGTTATCTGTACAAAGAATATGATACATAACACCATTTGTAGTTTACATTATATTCAACTACTGTTACATATGGATCCTTTGGGGTATGAATATAATTGATTAAATTAGAAACTTTATAAGCAGATGTGCTGTCACACAAATTTTCTGTTCCCTTAAAGTATCTGGGTGAAGGACTGTATCATCATCTCAGCTTACCAAGTCACCTGGATGCCATCCATTGGAAGATCCTTCCCAGGCTAGGTGTATTATATCAGAACACACATGTCTTGTGGTGTGTTCTGCTGCTCCCCTGTGAACACATTTTCACTATCCAGTAATTTATATCTTTCTTTTGTGAACACTGATAAAACATACTCATTTGAAAGAGTTTGTGACGTTTCTGAGATAATTTAATGTAGTTTCACATACTTCTGCATATAGTTCACATATTCTGTGTAGTTATCTTCTTTCTCATTATTACTAAGGACAGCTGCTTGAAAATAGGATCCTTGTCCCTCAAACGTCTTCTGCTTATTCTGTCTGTCTACCCATGATGTCATGATCCTCTGTTTATGAACCACAATCCATTGCCATGGAAATGACTGTGACATCAGAAGCAAGAGTTTATGATGTCACATTGAGATAATCAGCAGCAGCAGAGGAAGTCCACAAAGCAAACATCCTGTTTCCATACAAATGTCCTTAATAATACAGAGCTGTGTGAAGGCAAACAAAACAGAGATATACGGTAAGAAATACATTTAGAAGTCTGTAAGATTCTGAAACTTTTCACAGAGACATCACAGAATCTTTAAGCATTCAGCCATCTAGGGGTATAATTGGTTATTATATCCCCATCTCCCTGATCCTTCAGTGCTGTAACAGCTGTTAGTGCTTTCTCCCTGCCATTAACAAATCTGGAAAATGTTTTATTATTGGATCTGACTTTAAGTACTGTCTGTTAATCTGCTATTCATTTTGCACCCTGTATTCTTTTTTTTTTTTGCACTCTCTTGAGTTTGTTTATGGAAAGTACAAACTTTTAAGTTACTAATGAATAATGAAGATGTTATGGTCTATTAACATTTTCCATTTGAAGTGATTCTCCAGTATCCAGGAAATCAGTTTGAAATGTGGGGGGATAAGGAGGGGCTGACCAGAGCCCTCTCCTCCAGATGAGGGGAGTAGCCTTCAAACCCAAGGGGAGGGGAAACAGACTGGGGAGAGGTTTCAGGAGGAGCAGAGGGAGGATGGAAGTATAAGGAACCTGGGTGGGGTTCACAAAGGGGATCAAAGATAAAGAGTGGGGGATGGTGTTAATAAATGCCAGGAGCTTGGGAAACAAGTTTCCAGAGTTCCAGGCCATGCTGTTCGAGGGGGGGAGTTTGTGGCGGTGGTCACAGAAATGTGGGCCAACAAAAACCATGACTGGGACCTAAACGTGTGGGGGTACACTATGCTTAGGCAGGATAGAAAGGAGGGCAGAGGGGGTGGAGTGGCTATGTTCATTAGAGATGACATAGAAATTGCTAGGGTAGAAGAAGCAGAGGGAAATGTGGAGGCCTTATGGGTCACCTTACAAACCCTGGCAGGAGGTAAGGTCAAGCTGGGTGTAGTATATAGGCCCCCCAGGATGGGTGGTGTTCTGGAGGATGGTTTGCTGGACAACATCATTGCCCAGTGTGGACCAAAAGAGGAGGGAGTGGTGTTGATGGGGGACCTTAATATGCCAGGTACAAACTGGGGAACCATGTCCTCCAAGGTGGCCAAGGAACAGAGGCTGCTGGACGGCTTCCAGGATGTGTTCTTAACACAGCACATGATGGAGCCCACAAGGGAGCGGCATGTCCTGGACGTGGTTCTGGCAGATGGAGATCTGGCAAGAGACCTGGTTGTAGATGATCCCCTGACTGGGAGCGACCACAATACTGTCTGGTTTCAAATAAGCATGGGGGGGGGGAGAGATCTAGGACACTGGCAGGGGACTTCAGGGGGGCAGACTTTGTGGGCATGGGAAATATTCTCAGGGATCACTTGAAGGGGATTACAACAATGACAAATGTGGAAAAGAAATGGGAGGTCATAAAACGGGGACTTCATGAGGCAGTCAGGACCTGCGCTAAGGTGAAGCGTAAGGGAGCAAGGTCACATAAACCATGCTGGTGGTCCAGTGAGGTTCAGGTAGTGGTCAGAGAAAAGAAGGCTGCCTACAAAAAATATAAAACAACCAGAAAGGATAGGAAAAAGGAAATGTACCATCTTGCATCCAGAAAAGTCACCCGGATGGCGCGGGGGGCAAAGTCCAGTAAAGAGCAACAGCTGGCACAGGGGATATGGGGAGGGGAAAAAATGGTTCTTTCGGTACATTGGGAAGCAGAGAAAAACTAAGGGCCATCTCGGCAGCTTGAGATCAGAAGGAGGGTGGGTGGAAGAGGTGAGGGACGAGGCAGCGGTATTAAATGAGTACTTCGCCTCTGTGTTCACTAGGGAGGGGGATGGGATATCTACAAAGCAAGGCATGATGGGGATAGAAGCGGTAGTGAGTGGGATCAGGGGAGCAACAGAAATGGAGCAAGAGAGAGGGAGAGGGAGAGGTACCCCAGGAGTGTCACATCAGGATAAGGATAAAAAGGCCAGTAAGGTGGAAGGGACAGATGATGCTATCTCCATCGAAAGGGTGTGGTTAGCCCTTAAGGCCCTAAACCAAGATAAATCTCCTGGGCCGGATGGCATTCATCCGAGAGTACTATGGGAATTGGCAGACATACTGGCTGCACCCCTGGTGGAGCTCTTCAACAGGTTGCTTGAGACAGGGAGGATACCTAGAGATAGGCAAGAGGCACATGTGGTGCCAATCCATAAAGGGGGGGTTGAGGAAAGTACCAGGTAACTATAGACCTATCAGTTTGACCTCGGTGGTGGGAAAATGAATGGAGAGTATACTAAAGGAATGATTGGGGGTGTACTTGGAGGAGGTGGGAGGTCTGGATAGTCAGCAACATGGGTTTATGCTAGGTAGATCATGTCAAACCAATCTTGTGGAGTTCTACAAATGGGTAACATCAGAACTGAACAGGGGAAAGCCTGTGGATGTATTATTCTTGGACTTCAGCAAGGCATTTGACTCTGTCCCCCACAATGGTCTGGTGGAGAAACTGATGGGGTTGGGAGTAGGCCCTTTGATGGTCAGATGTATTGAAAACTGGCTAGCTGGACACACTCAGAGAGTAGTGGTTGGTGGGGAGCTCTTGAACCCTAGAGAGGTCGGTAGTGGGGTACCGCAGGGCTCGGTCCTGGGTGCGATCCTGTTTGATTCATACATTTCGGACATCAAGGAGGGTATAGGGTGTGAAATGAGTATCTTTGCTGACAACTCCGTGATGGGAGCAGTAGTTGAGGGGGAAGAGTGGAGGTTGGCCCTGCAAGGGGACCTGGACACCCTGGAAAGGTGGGCTCACACATGGAAATTAAATTTCAATATCACCAAGTGCAAGGTGTTACATCTTGGGTGGAGAAAACCTAAACACAAGTACACCCTGGGAGGGGAGGTGCTGGAAGTCTCAACAGGGGAAAAAGACCTAGGGGTCATGGTGGATGCATGTATGAATAACTCTGAGCAGTGCAGGACAGCGGCTAGCAAAGCAAACAGGATGTTGGGATGCATCGTAAGGAGGATTACCTCTAGGAGCAGGGAAGTGATTCTGCCACTGTACAATGGACTGGTTAGACCACACCTTGAGTACTGTGTACAGTACTGGAGACCACACTTGAAAAGGGACAAACAGCTCCTGGAGAGGTTACAGAGGAGGGCAACTAAGATGATATGAGGACTAGGCTATTTGATGTATGAGGACAGACTTGAGGAGCTCTGCCTGTTTTCACTGGAGGAGAGGAGAGATGGAGGGACATGATTGAGATCTTCAAGTACTTCAAGGGAATAAACAGCGTAAACATGGAGGGGATCTTTAGACTAAAGCAGGGAGGTATCACCAGCGGGCATGGTTTGAAGTTGGAAGGTGGCAGGGTGAGGGGGGAGAAGAGGAGGAGGTTTTTCACTGAGAGGGTGGTGGATCCAGGCCAGGCTGGGCCTGCATCTGCTGCACTTTTGGAGTTCTGAGTTTTGATTCTATTTAGTTAATTTTGGCTAATGTGGCTATTTTATTTTGTTTTAGTTTGATTGCGCTTTATTTATCGGTCCCCACCGTCCGGTTTTGTTCGCTTTTTAGTGAGTGCGGAGTGTGCTGAATAAGCCGACTGTGCTGATTGTTCTGACTGCGTGTTCTCCACATGTGGACCTAGGAGAACAGTGCCAATTCAGCTTCCTTCCCATTTGTTTTGTGGGAGGTTGCCCATGCCTCTACGTTGTTTGTGAGGTGCGGCACGGGCATGCGAAGTTCGTGGCTGTGGAGGACTTTTGCCTAGTTCCAGACGGTTCCTGAGGAGTATTCAGCCAAGTTTGGTTTACGGCGAGCCTGCAGAAAGCTTTTAAAATCTGGATTTGTGTTTTCCCTGCCTGTGAGGAACTGCACGGGAGGAACTACATGGGAGGGGTGAAGGTGTAGGGCTGTGAAAGAATTACGAGTCTCTGGATTTGTGACTTTCTTGCTCCTTTCTTGCCCACCCTTTGAACTTTGGGGTGTTTGCTTATATCTGGTGGAGTATCGTTGTTGAACTGTCTCCTTGCCCTCTGTTTTTTTGCTGGGTGTTTTATATGGGGATTTGCCGACCCACGGGGGGCTTGGTGTTGTTACCCAGCTGAGGAGTCGGTTGGGGTACTTTGCTCCCTTGGACCCTGGAATCGGCTGCGATTGTGGCCTTTCTTGGGGTCCTTTGGTGCTGACCAGCTTTATTTCTCCTGAGAGCACTCAGTGGTAAGCAGAGGGGTTTTTAAAGGAGTTTCTGCAGTAAAACTGGTCATCGACTCAGCCATTGGAATTGTGTTTTGGACTATGCAGGTTTCGGTGGCTCCTGGTCTTGACTTTACTTAACTCTGGACCTGGATTGAAGAGACTGCTGACTCCCTCCTGACTTTTTTGTGGATTAATAATTTTCATCGTTTGGATGGTTGGGTGGTGAGAGGACCCTGCATCTATGTACTTTATTTATTTTTTGTTTGTTGGATTTTACAACTGCTTTCCCTGGCAGTGTGGAAGATTATAATTATCCCTTTCCTCGGTTGTGAGAGGACTGAGGGGGGAGTTTATGGTTTTCTTTTTCATTTTTATGGTTTGTAATAATTTTGTCATGTTTATATTTATTTGTTATTGTATTATTATAATTGCTTTAATTGTTTGGCAGTGAGAGTGCTGCCCTCTCTCCCCAGTGGTGAGAGGACTGGGTGGGGAGGGAATTCATTATTTACTGTATTGTATATTGCTTTTTTCCTCTCTCCCCAGTGGTGAGAGGACTGGGTGGGAGGGGGAATTAATTATTTATTGTATTTTGTTGTATTATGTGTTTGGGTTTGGGAGGTGAGAGTCCCTAAGCTTTGTTTTGCTGTTTATTTGTTTTAGTGGGTTGTTTTCATGTTTAAGGGGGTTGTCAGGGTCTCTAAATTTCAGGTTCTGAATTTGATGTTAGTTAACTTGGGTGTTAGGTGGGGCTTTTAAATTATTTTTATTTGTGGGTATTATTATTTTGCAAGTTTTATTGTCTCTTTTTTAGGTTTGCTGGTTTTATTTTTAGTCAGCAGTATAGTTTATAGCATGTGCTGGCCTTCATCCCCCACAGTTGTGCGCTACTCATCCTCCTCCTCCTCCTCTCTTCATGCCCTTCACCTTTTTTACTCTCCCCCTCTCCAGTTTGAGACCTACCAGCAATGTAGGGCACTGGGCATTGCACGTAAGACAGATAGAAAGGCGCGGGGTCACGAACAAGGGAGGATGATCGAGGGGGGACATCGTAGTGGGGTGGTTGGGTCCAGAAGGTGCCCTGGGGCGAAATGGAATCCAGATCATGGTTTTCCATGTCTGGTGCCTATACTCAAGGGCACCACTGATTATGGTGGGCAGATGGCCTGGGCAAACTCGGGCGGTGTTGAGCAATGCCAGGTCCATTAAAAACAAGACCACAATTATTGCTGATCTTGTTGGTACGGTGGACCTGGCTTGCATTACTGAGACCTGACTGAATGAAAATTGGTCCCATTTTGGAGGCTATGACTCAGCCAGGTACCAGTGTTATACCATGAGATTGGATCACGGGGGTTAGGTCTGCTTCAAGACCGAACTTGGCCTCACGGAGGTCCTATTGGGGGGGTTGAGTACTTTGAGTGTATAGTAGTAGCAGGTGTAGGCTTTCGAATTGCTCTAATTTACCATCCACCCAGTGATGAGAAGTGATTCCTTTGGGAAGTGGCAGATTTCCTCATCGATATGGCATTTGAGTCACCCAGATTGATTGTTCTGGGTGACTTTAACGCCTGAGTCGATGACGAACTCTCACAATTTTGGTCAACACTTCCTCCAGCTAATGACAATGCTGGGACTTACACAGGTGGTTTCCTCTACTACACATAAATTTGGACACTCTTTGGACCTGATCTTC
Source organism: Neoceratodus forsteri (assembly GCA_016271365.2). NCBI lineage: Eukaryota > Metazoa > Chordata > Ceratodontiformes > Ceratodontidae > Neoceratodus > Neoceratodus forsteri. The sequence goes on from JADMNL010000022.1 coordinate 499,003,951, forward strand.
CTCCTTGGGGTTCGAGGCATCTGATGTGGGGGTGGAACCTGTCGGGTGGTCAGACCATTACACCATGGGGTTTCATTTTTGCACCCCCTCTAGAAGGCCTGCCCTGTGGAGTTGGTTAGGTACCGCTCTTTGTGGGATATAGATTCCCAAGGCCTTGTGGTGGTGCTTGACCTCTCATCCCCCATGTTGGCAAGCAGTGATCCAGAGACGCTCATGTTGGCTTATAATATAGCTGTGGCGGGGGCCCTGGATTCTATTGCTCCAGTTCGTGTTTGCCCCCTTTCCCTTCACCCCAAGTCCCCTTGGTTTGATGGGATATTGAGGGAGATGCAGAGACAGGGACGAAGGTTAGAGCATTGCTGGCGAAAGTCCGCCCTTGATGCCGACCACCTTAGATTAATGGATCATTATTTGGTCTATCAATCTGCTTTCACCTGTAAGAAGGCAGAATTCCTGTCCAGGGAGATTGCGGTGGCTCAAAATCAACCAGCTCAGCTGTTTTGAACTGTGGACAGACTGTGCAGCCCAGCCTGTCTGCAAGTTTGGAAAGATTTTTTGCAATTGGAGTGCAATGAGCTTGCTTGGTTCTTTGCAAATAAGGTGGCTGACATTAGGGCGGAACTGTTGCCATCACACTCTAGGGGAGCAGCCATGGATCGGTGTGAGATCACTGTGCCTCGGTTTTCTTGGAGCTCCTTCAGCCAGCTGGAGTTCATGGATGTCATGAGGATCATCCAGCATATGCGCCCTATGTGCTGTAGTTTGGATCCTGGACCGACCTCCCTAATTTTGATTGTAGTGTTATCATCGGTCCTGTCCTTGTGCAGATAGTCAGATGCTCCTTGGAATCTGGTGAGTTTCCTAGCTCCCTGAAATATATATATGTGTGAATCAGAGTGCCCACCCCAGTTACCACTTCTCTTGACCCCCTTCCCCTCCAGGTCACCTGACCTTGTTTCCTTTATGTAGGTGGTGGCACTGGGGTGCCCACCCCTGGTGTCGCTGAACACAAGCCTGACACTGGGATGCCCGATCACAGTGTCAGACAATCCCTGAAATAAAGAAAACCATATTTCAGTGTTTTTTTAAACCTGTAAAACAGAAAACAGTCCCTCACTGATCTGCCCGCACCCATACCTCCCACTCAGCACCAACCCCCCCAAAAAAACACACACACACTCACTTACTTGAACATGTTCCAGGGTAAAGATTCAATCTCCAATTGAAGACACTTTTTGCTGCTGGAGCTGCTGACTGCAGTATGAGAAACTAAGTTATGCGAGGTTGTGTATTTTAATGGTTTTTGAACTTTGATGCATAACTTTGTCATTTTTGGATGTTTTGGTCCCACATTTTCAGCATGGCCTTTTTGGGACTCCACCTCATGACCAGTGGTAGTGGAATTATGCAAACCGGGCCCAAAATGTGATTTCATGGTTGTGTTGTAAAATCTCCTTTTGGGCAGGATTTGAACATTTTCACCACCTTGTTTATGAGGTAGGGTCATAAGAAGACTATGTTGAAAATTTGGGGTCAAAATATGTAAAAATGGCAAAGTTATAGTATGTGCATCCATTGAAATTTTTATATGCTTACTCGTAACTTTGGTAATTTTAAATATTTTGACCCCACATTTTTCAACACAGCCATTTTTCACACCATCTTATGAATGTGACAGATGGGAAGATGTTTGAAATTTTTCACCTACCAGGTTCATGAGTTTTGGTAATAAGAAGGCTATGCTGAAATTTGGTGTACAAATATAGTAAAATGCCCAGGTTATGACTGAACATTACAATATTTCAATGCTCACTCATAACTTTGCTAATTTTCAATATTTTGACTCCAAACTTTCAACATACATTTTCCCACACCACCTCATAAATGTTACATGTGACATTTTTTTAAATCCTGGATGAGACGTGTTTTCACATCTTCGGTGCAAAATGACATTTTGACAAATATACAATGAATGATACATGGCATGTTTATAAGGCAAATTATAAAATGAGCATCTTGAAAAGCTGGGGTCAAAATTGAAAGGGAAAAACATTAATTGTTCAACAACCTTTGTGTGTACTGCCAGCCTTCACACCAGAGGCTATGCTTTGTGATCCCATGCAGCTGAGCTGAGTTCAGGGGTGAGCTCAGTTACCCAGCTGGATAGGGTGAGGGTGGGGGAATGGTGCTGTTATATGACACCTCCCAGCCAGGTAATGAAATGTGCAGGGTTGTCTATATGGGCCTAGGTAGCATATAGTGAAGACAGCTGTCCAATTAGCATAGGTCTCTGCACCAATCCACCCATGGGGGGGCAGAGAGCCCTGTGCATTGACTGCCAGATGCATTCTTTGCCCTGTGCATCTACAGTGGTATCCCCCAGGATGAAACCCACTTTTAAAGCACTCTGCGCTATCTTGCAGCAGACCTACTGAATAAAGCAATGCAATTTCAATGGCAATTAGTCCATTTTGTTGTGCAGGAAACTGTGGCATTCACTTCATCCTGTCAGTGTCACATTTTCCTGAATGACAAAAGGGTCTAATGGATAATGACGTGCTTATTCAGTAGTCTACTGCAGATTCTGCAGAATGCTGCAAAATGCTGCAGAATTGGGTTTCATCCTGGTGGATACCATTGTATATCTTGGGACACATGGAAGTGCAGGGATCACTGGGCCCTGCACTTACAGAGTCAACCAGACAGCCCCATGTATGCTTCACATCCATCACTGCACAGACGTGCAGGGTCCTTGGACAGTCTTCCCTTGGTGAATGGCATCTGCATCTTGTGCACTATCAGTACCAAATGTCTGCACAGTACATACATGCAAGTAAATGTTTGGCATTGACAAATGCTTGCTTGAAACAAGCACTCCACATTCTAGATGTGGTTCCTTTGCACACTGATGCTTGCTACTAGCTTCTCTCTGTGCTGCCCTTTCTCCATGCTGTAGTCAAACTCTGCAGCATGCAGACAGATCTTCCTGGATGTTCTATGATTGCCACCAACCACTGCACACTGTTAGCTAATGCCCTGCTCATGTTGCTCCAGCCTTCTCTGATCTAGGCCCCATGGGGATGGCAATGCACACTGTGTCATGCTCATGTTACACAGACCATCAGACTAGATCATGAACATGTACCACCACCACCACCTAGCATATAAGCAGCTGGAGAAGCAGGAGGCATCAGCATTGACTACTGAAGCTTACAGGGAGTGGCAGTGTGTGTTTGCTGCTTGGAGCAGCCTTCTCTCTTGTAGGGCAGCAACCATGACTGAATTCAACCATGAGGTTGGATTCAGAGCATGACAACCAGCACAATGACGCAACAAAGGAGGCTAAGAAGTGGAATAAAACTGCAGCTGCCAAGGATTGCCTAATGCAAGATGCCTAAGAAATAAACTAGACAAAATAAAGACACTGGTCATCATGGAAGAACTAGTCATAATAGGAATAACAGAGACATGTTGGGATGACAATGACCTACAGGGAATGGAGGTAGGCAATTACCAACTATACAGGAAGGGATGGACCAAGCAAGAAAGGGGAAGAGATAGCATTATACTGTACAGTATGTTAAAAGCCAGTTGCTAATAACTAAAATGCAGGATCTTATCACAGATGAGACTGAGGCAAGCTAGCTAAGAGTCTCAAATATAAGTGGGGAGACAGTCACTATTGGCCTATACTATAGATCACCAGACCAGAAGGTGAACCAGGACTTTAACTGTCATGAGGTAATCTGAGAGGCAATGGTCAAAGGATGTACTGTATGTTGGTCATAGGAGATTTCATTTACCCAGACACATACTGGAATTGTTAAGACCAGGTGAAGTAGGGCATACTGCAACATTAAGAGCAGGTGAAGTAGGCTGTTCTACAATATTATTAAATACTTCTGGCAGATACAATGTGTCAAAGGTTCCACTCAGTAGCAAGCAGCACTTAATCTGATATTTACCAATGAGGATGTTTGGGTAAGAGATGTGGAAATTGCAGAAACATTAGGGAACAGTGACCATACCATTATTAGATTTCACCATTTGAAAGAAAAGGGGAATGTGAGGGAGATACACCATACTCACCTACAAGGCAGACTTTGAAAAAATGAGAGAACTCACAGCATGTGCATCTTGGGACTGAAAACTCATGTGTTCAACACCAGTAGGGCACCCTAAAAATCCACTTAGAGAGCTTACCCAAGAATGCATCCCACAAAAATGTATGTTCAGTAGTAGAAGATGTAAACCTGTGTGGATGGTGTTGGAGGTATTCAGCATAATTAGTGAAAAAAGAAGACATACAAGATGAATAAATTGCAAGATGCCAGCAAAAGGAGTCAGTGCTACAGAAACAGTTTCTTAGGTAAGCAGAACGTTTTCCAAGCTTTTCTTGCAGGCCTGCATTGTGTTCATAGCCACTGTTTCCACTGGTAGATGGCTGTTCCATAGGTTTACCACCCTCTGGGAGCAGTGCATCCTAATGTTACCTGTGAACATACCATCACTGCATCCTGATGGAGCACACCAAATCAAATACTGTATCTCTGCCTGTTTGATCATGTTGGCAACCTTGACTATTTTCAAAGCACTTGCCAGGTCTGAGCTTAAATCTCGTTACACTATCAGCTGATACTGGGCAACATGCTCTGGAAGTTTATTCTAAGTATTCACCACATGTTCTGTAATATAGTTCTTCCTGACATTTACCTTGAATTTTCCTCCTTTGAATGGCATTTATCTCCCCATGTCCTTTCATTCGTATGCATCCTGGAGAGCTGTCCTTTAGCCTGATGGTATTATCCCTCACAGGTATTTAAATATCATGATCAGATTTTTCTTTCTTTAAGTTTCAAGTTTCAGGTTTATTTTACCAGGAAAAGACTCCATTGAGCAAGCTCATTTTCAAGGGGGTCCTGGATTTCTTCTATAAAAAACAGCTCCAGTTCTGTCAGACAGTCTTCATAGCCCATGTTCTTCAAACCTTTAATCACTTTGGTTGCACACATCTGCACTTTCTTCATTACATCAATATCTGATGATGGTGTGATCACTGTTTCCTAGTCCTTCTCTAATTTCCCATTCTCTGACCAGGCTGTCCTTGTTGCTAAGGACTGGATCCTGCATCATTTGATCACTAGTTCCCATTGACATACTGTGCTAGGTAATAGTCCTTATCATTATCCAGAAATTGCCTACTTCACTATGAGTTAACTTTTCCTGCCTTCCAGAATGTATCTGGGTAGCTGAAGTCTCCCACCAGAAGTATAGATACCTTGGTTGTTGCTTTCTTAATCACATCCCAAAGTTTATGTCCATTGACACACTGTATCCTGTACAGCGGTGGGCAGATTTAAGAAGGGTGGACAGAGTGGGGGGTTGTTGTGAGAAGGGGAGGGAGGGTGGGGCAGCTGCAAGTTGAGCGCTAGCTGCACACACGAGCAGACTTGACGGACCGTGAGTCCTGTTTCTGTTGGCATTTTGTACTTTTGTATGTCCTGATTTTTCTTTTGGTCTGGAGGTCCATAGCATATCCCAATTGTAACGGCATCTCCTCTTAGATTAGATTCTCTTGGCTAGAGTGTCTCTGTCTTTTGTCAAGGTCCTGTATTTCCATCACTTGCAGTTGGCTTCTAATGTGTAGTGCCAGCCTTCCCCCTCTTTTTCTTGGTCTATCTTTTCTGAATAATTTGTAGTTTCTGTCTTCATCCCAAACAGGTAATTTGCATTCCAACATATTGCCATTATTCCTAATATGTCCAGTTCCTCCATGTGTTGATCCATGTCTCCAGTTCTCCCAATGTGTTCCTTAGGCTATGTGCACCAGTAAACATACCCTACCAGTATTTCTTTTTGTTCTCGGCCTCAGCTGTCACATCAGTAATCTTGCAAATTATTATTTCTTTTTGGTTTTGCATTAGTTTGTCCAGGGGTATATTTTGCATTAACTCCCCATTTTCCTTTCCCTTCTGGCATCTTTACCTCCTCCAGTGTCCCACCCTTTTCCCTCTCCTTGATCAGTTTAATGTCTTTTAAAGATTTTGTTGATGAAGTTCCCAAGTATGTGTAACCCTTGGGTTCCACTAGGTTACTAGGACCCTGTTAGACTAGGCTAGATTAGGTTGCTAGGTAAGTTTGCTGGGCATCCTAGGTCCATAAGACTTGCTGTGGTTCCCATGGCTACTTCTGTCAGTCAGCCTGGCAGAGTCTCCAATTGGATGGAACTCTCACAGCAGCATAAGCCACAATGGAATCTTGGCTTGGAATGCTGCTAGGGAGAGTTTTCTACATGACTGCAGAGTGAGAGAGTTGCCTTCTGCCTGTTGGCAGAGGAGGAGTGTGGGGCCGGCTGGAGGGAGGTCTCCCCTTCCCCTGGCCTGGCCAGCACCAAGGTCAGAAAATGTGAGTGGTTTTGAACAGTTGCAACAGTTGGCTGCATTTCCGTGCCCTAGTGAGGATGAAGACTCCAATGTGGAGCTGATGTTTCTTCAACTATGAGTAATTGAGGGGTCCATCCCCATCTTAAGAGACTCAATTTAAAGTGTTGCTATAAGGATGATTTTGGGGTAGTGTCTGTGGAGGTACCAATTATAATAAAAATGCATTACACAACTGATTGCAACAAATCTTATATTCACAGCTTGCACACAGAAAACAGCACATAGGTACCGAGTATAGTGTCTCCATACACAACACTATCTAGCATCCGACTATAGAAGGTCAGTAATGTGGTCCAATGGTTACATTCTCCTGTGAAGACAGGTGCAGCAGAGGTCTTCTTCCTGAATGGGATCCAGGCCATAACTCCCTGATGTCTGGAAACCATTATTATACCTCGCTTTGTGTATAGCTATGTGACTACATCCAAGGACTCATCTGAAATGGACGTCTTAGCAACAACCCCAAGGTCTGCTTGTTATTCCCTTATCGGTACTGTTCAGATTCTGCATCTTTCCCTAAAGAATAGCTACTCATGATGGTATAACCTGTACAGTTATGTAGCTGCTGACCTTCTATACTGCATGTGTGTGCATGTGAGTGATTACATAATGTAAAACAGCTCTAGCAGGCTGCTTTCTCTGCTGCAACCTATACTTTTTCTTTTGTGAATTCTGTTTATTTTTCTGTCCGGATGGGGCATCTCTCAGAGGTGCCCACTCAATGAACACCACTACCCCCCGCCTGAAGCCACTGTCTTCCCATTACTCCCCACCAGTACCTTCCAGCCTCCTGGATTACCCCCCCCAGGAGAGGGCCCACCCCACCTACTTGGCGGCCTTTCTGGCATTAGAGGGTCAGTCTGGTGGAGAGCCAAGGGGACTGGTAGAGAGATGGCCTGGCATTGGGGATGTGAGTGATGTCCCTGGAGCCCTCGTCACCTCCCTGATCCAGAGAGGGCTTTTTTCTTCAGTGTTTCCCCTGGAGCATGGATGTGCAATGCCTGGCAGTGCACCTCCATGTAGCTGGCCTCTGCTGTTCCACCCCCAATGTAAGGTCTAACTCTGACTAACTTGTAGGGCTCCCAGTCTCCACTGGGAGCCGATATGGAGTGGGGTGCACCTCAGAACCCACCCCAGGAGGGGAGAGCAGTTTCCAGATGTTCAATCCCCTTCCTCCTCACTGACCCAAGTCCGTTCCTGAACCTGGGTCATCAGTGTGGTGCAAGGTGTGGCATCCAGTGCCTCAACCCTCAGCACCACAAGGATGGCCCAGGCCTTTGGCTTGCTAATGGTAATATTTCTTATAAGCAGTAACAATAATAATATGCAGGAACTAAGGGCAATCATAGTAATGCACCAAAGTAATAACATCAGGCTAACAATAATCCAGTTATGATAATCAGTATGAGCAAAACAATAACAATAATCCACTTCTCTCTATAGTTGCCCAGTGTGGAAAAAGTAGGAACTGCCCAGTGAGCTCCTGTGGAATTCCCACAGGATGTCAGACACTGAGGGAGGTATGGCTCAGGTACAGGGGCACCTCCTCAGTATGGATCTGAAGGACAAAGAAAGAGATGCTTGTCTGTTCAGGGACAAACCCCAAGCACCTGATCGGGAACAGGAAGAGCAAGATCTCATGCAGTTCAAATACAGTGGTAATAGGAGAAGCCCAGACATTGTCCGCCTCTGGGGAAGGACAGCAAAAAGTAGTTTGTGTCCATAGTCCAGAAGAGGGATGGATGGAAGTAAAGTCATTTGTGCCTCTGAGTAAAAGGGGGTGGGTTTTGTACCTGTAACTGTGGAAATTACTACTATGAAAAGGTGAACTGTGTACCTATTGTCACTGCACCTGCAGCCCCTGTGAGCAGATGTTCTGTCACATCCAGCTTGTTGGAATACAACCTACTGCTTGACTCCACTTTCCATTGTGAACAGTTCGTGTGTGTGGATTGTCAAGTCTCTGGTGCCCCCAGTGCCACAGCCTGCTCCAGAACCTGTTCAAATACAAATGTTTGCTTGGGTACCTCCCCTTACTCTCAAGACCGAACCGGGGAAATAATTTTGAGTGAGTGAATGGACTGTTGCTACAAATGTCATCTGTGGTGCCAAATGCTGTTTGTTACTTCCAGGTTTAATGGCTGGTGAGGGGACTCAGGGGTGAGTCAGCAGCCGCTCAGCACACCCACAAGGCAGAGCCATCTGCTTTAAAGCTCCGTGCTGCTCGCACTGAAGCAGAGCACCACCTACACTCCTGGATGCCAGCAGTGGTGAGAACTGTTCCACATTGCCACTTTTTCATTATTCCATCAATGAGACTGTGCCTGAATTTGTAAACAGTTGCTGTTTATTTGCCTGACTACTGCTGTAAAAGACCTGTTCACAAGTGGTTACTTCCAGGTTGTAATGGCTAGCGAGGGGACTCAGGGGCAAATCAGCAGCCATTCGGCACACCGACAAGGTGGAGCCATCTGTTTTAAAACTCTGTGCCACTCACACTGAAGCAGAGCACCAGCTACACTCCAGGATGCCACCAGAGGTGAGAACTGTTCCACATTGCTGGTTTTTCACAGTTCTGTTAACGAAACTGTGCACTAGCGTGGGTGCAAGTGTGAGTAGCACCACTCGGAGAGAGAAAAATCTTAGACTTAACTTGCTTGGAAGGAAAATTCATTTACAGTAAATAATTTATTGTTAGATAGATAAAGGGATTTGTTTATGGGTGGATCTTAGAATATTTTAAATGGAATTGGAGTTTTAACATAGTTTTAATTCATAGGGTACCATTTTATTGATTGATTACTACTGTGTAATTTGGGTAAATGTGGGAAACAAATGTGCAATCAGTCATTTGGGAGCCACAATTATTTTTACTAAAAAAACTGAGTTCATTTGTTCAGCAGACTCTACCTGTGGCAGAGGAGTAGCTTGATCTAACTAACTTAGAGCCAAGTGGAAGCGTGGCGGGCTTTACTGCATAGGGCTTTGAGCTTAACAGAACCACTGCTCACCAGTGGGACTCTTGCTGACTAATGCCTATTTTCAGGTAGTAAAAGTGGCAGTTCTTTTTTCTGTTTAGGGTGACTCCAACTTTGAGTTCTTTTCTGGTGTTGCTGTGTTTCTTAATAAATTGATTATATAGGACTGGGTATTTATTTATTTAGTTTTTGTTTACCGGGTAGGTACACTAGCCAAAAAGACTATTTTCAGGCACGACCCAGGACAGTACAAAGGCAAAACTTCAAGAGAACATCATGATACATAATACAAGCTACATGAAGATATTTGAACTTAACAGTAGCAATATGGCAAGGAATTGAGGTGGTAAGACCAAATACAGCATTTAAGTTACATAAGACAATACAATTTAGATGTTGTAGGTGCACTAGCCAGAAAGACTATTTTCAGGCATGACCTGGGAGAGTACAGAGACAAAACTACAAACAGGAACATCATGATACAATAATGCAAGTTTCATATAAACAGTAGTAATCTTGACAAGGAAATACGACAGTTTGGTTACATTAGACAATAAAATTAGGTAAAAATTTAAAGCATCCAGACACTGATTTGAAAATGAAGGATAAGGTACTGGGAGAGCGAATACCAGTCAGGCAGAAAATAGATGAAAGGGGAGCTAGAGAAGGTGGAGGGAGTAGAGAGGCAATAGGTATGAGGAGGTAGTAAAAATGGGCTAAGTACGGGTACAGACTACCCAGAGGGTGCAGCAAGTAATGGAAGGTAAGTGCTAATAGTGTTTGATAGGAGGAAGCAGCAAGGATGGAGAAGAAAAGAGAAGAGGAAATAGAGAAAGAAAGTGTTGAAAATAAGGAAGTGAAAAACTGAGAGAACATGCTCCGTGTGGGGTATTCCCTAGCGACTGATAAAACATGTTGCTCCATGGGACTTTGCTTTGCACACTAGCATTGTTAGGAATACCAAGTACATCAGAAAGTAAACCATTGATTGAGCCCTTAATTAGTAATAATAGGACATTCTTTTCTTCAGGTACCCTTTTGTACTGTCCAAGTGAAAATGAGTTTTGCAGATGTTATCTACATTCCTTTTTATAAGAAGTATTTTTGGGGTAAAATTTATTAACGATTATTTAAAAAATTGAACTCATTGATCTGCACTATTTAGTACCTTTACATTGATCAGACAATCTTCTACACTTTCTAACCAGGATATGACTAAATCAATTTATCACATTATTTTTTTTTTGTGCAGAAATTTGATTTTACTACTGCAATGCTCTGACTAACATGCTCCCAAAGCACACCATTAACTTTGTTCACTTGAGTATACAAAGTGTGTCAGCTAAGTGGGACAACTTTGTTGCTTGGACAGTGCATAATCAATTCAGGGTATAGCACTGTCTGAAACATGGCCCTCTGATAGAATCACAGATGATATGATTAGATTAGTGGGATATAATATTTTTGGAAGAGACAGACCAGTAAGGAGAGGGAGAGGTTGTTTGTTTTATATAAGGGACCACTGAAATGTAATATCAAGATATATCTTCTCCGCCTACCTTATCATGTGATTTTTTTTTTGTCTCTCTCACTTATTTTAGGTGAAAAAAAATACTCTCCTTTGCAGTGCTCTATGTTCCACTGTGGTGTCAGGAGGAAGGTTTAAAACTAATTCAGACTTTCAGGGAATCTTTACTCAACAATAGGGAACTAATAATATTGGAAGACATGAACATTAACTGGCTGTGAAAAGATGTGATAAAGTACAGGAAATCAGTTACCGGCCCCAGACAAACACAAATTATTGATGCACCTACTAGAATACAATATAAAATGGGTTATTCCTCATTGATTGACTGGATAATGGTCTCTGACACTACTAGGATTACTCAGTCTGGTGTTCTGGCAGATAGTGTCAGCGACCACAGCTTGGTCTATTGATGTTGGAGCATTAGAACAAAAAAGATTCCTCCAACTTTTATATTGATTAACATTTTGAAAAAATTGGATTTGAATAAATTCCAGACTGCTGTGTTGTCTGTAAACTGGAGTGGTCTGGAGTTAATAACTGACATGAATGAAGCATTACAGATGTTCTGCACCACTTTCCAAAGTTTCAGTAATAAGTTTGCTTCAATTAAAAAGCTGAGAATTAGGGGGAACAAGCACCAGTGGGGTATGTCTGAATTACTTGAGCAGATGAGAGCTAGAGATAGAAAATGGAAAATTTATAGAAAGACAGTGGATACAAACTCTCAACTTGCTTGTAAAACAGCATGAAACAAATGCAAAATGATGGTCAGGAAATTAAAAAGAAATTACTACACAGAGAAACAAAATCAGTTTACGGGCCGGAATACTTCAATCACTTGGGATTTAGTTAATGAACTATTTGGCAAAAAATGATCTTCCATGGTGCAATGCTTAAACACTACTGCAGGAGTTCTGCGTGATCCATCACTGATTTCCCAGGAATTCAATACCTTATTAACTGATTTACCAAAATATACTTCATGTAATAAATAAAGATGTTGGGTCAACTAATCAGATTAATAGTAACCCAGAATTAGCTCATCCTAAATTTTACTTTAAACAGCTTACTCAAGATGAAGTATTTGAATATCTTTTAGGGTATAACCCATGCCCATCTGTAGGTAGGGTTGAAGTGGACTTTAGACTCGTGAAGATCACCACAGACATCTTGTGTTACTCTTTATCTATTATTTTTAAAATATCTCTCCATTTTTCAATGTTGCCTACATTATGGAAAGATGTTACTGTTGTCCCAGTTTCAAAAACTGGTGATTTAACAAGTGTTCATAACTATAGGCCCATTTCTTTATTGGCACCTCTCTCACAAATTTTGGAACATACAGTCTTTGATCAATTGGTAGAATACCTGCCTAAGTATTACATTTTGACACCAGCACAGCATGGGTTCCACTCTGGACACAGTACTGTGACAGCCTTGGTGGGGTTCACGAGCACAGTACATGCATCCCTTGATAAAGGGCACTTTGCTGTGGCGATGTTCGTGGACCTCACCAAGGCCTTCGACTTAGTCAATCATGGTCTTCTTAACTCAAGTCTTATTGGTCTTGGAGTGTCCCATGACGTTGCTAGGTGGTGTGAAGGCTATTTAACTAAATATATACAATACACTAAGATTAATGGATGTTATTCTTATCCTTCTCAATCACAACGGGTGTACCTCAAGGTTTAGTTTTAGGTCCCCTTTTGTTTAGTTTATTGTTAAACACATTACCTTTGGTTTGTAATAAATCCCACATTTTTTTGTATGGAGATGACATGGTGATTCTCACGAATGGTCCTGGACTAGACACGATGACTTCTGAATTTTTAGAAATCCAAACCTGGTTTTGTGACCATAGATTAGCCCTAAATAAAAATAAAACTATGGTATTCTGTAACCACAGAGAAAAGTTAGAAATAGAACCTACCTTTACATTGTACACTACTACAGGGGCAACACTAGAGCAGGTCAACTGCTTTAAGTACTTAGGACTAACCATTGATTCAGGAATGAGCTATGAATACCATATAATTAATTTAGTTAAAACTGTATATCAAAGACTAGGAGCACTTTATAAAATTAATTAATTACTAGTGCAATCACCCAGAGTACTATTATCACAAATATGGCCTGATTTTCTATCATACTGCTAATGATGGGCTACTTGCTAAGATTAGAACTCTTTTAAACCAGGTTGCATGATTTGCCACACATGCTCCCACTTTGAACACATCACTGTTTTTTTCTTAAACAAGCAAGGATGCTTTCCCTAGAGCAGAGATTTAAACTTCAGATTGGTTTATTGGCAAAGAAGGCAACCATGGACAAAGTCCCAGCCATTTTTTCAAACATTTTTCAAAAAATACATAAATCCTATTCCTACTTGTTCCTCTGTATGTTGTTACTTTTTTATTCCTAAAATGAAAACTGTGCTAGGCCAGAGGTCACTGCTGTATAATCAACCATTGATATTTAACACAGTTATGACTAAGATCGATTGTCTAGGAACCACAATGTAAAGATACAGAAAGGCACTGAAAGACTATTTGACATTAGATAGTAAATGTAAATGTTATGAGAAATAATGCCTTTTGGATTTACTGCACATGTCCCCCAGATGCTGAACTGTTTTGTGCATTCATTTGTACCATATGTTTTATATGTTTGCTATGTTTAAATATTTATTAATAAGTGTATTGTAATTGTGTGTTTTTATGCACTCTGGTCACCCATGAAAACTGGTCTTTGGCCCATGGGCCTACCAGATTAAATAAACAAATCAAAATGCCAACTATGTCAAACTTGAGGGAATATGCTTGTTCCTTTTCTAGTTAGTTGCAGCCTATAATTTCTGAAAAGAGCTTCCCTTCCATCAAATGTCCAGTTTCTAAGGAAACTTAATCCTTCTTCCTCATACCACTGCCAGGTCCAAGTATTTATCCTCTTCATACTGTTTTTTTGTCTCTGTTTACAAACTGTATAGGTGGTATTTCTGAGGAGATGGTATCCACTTTTCTGTGTTTAATCTTCTTTCCAAGGTTCACGTGTTAGGGGCCTTCAGTCTGTCCTCATAGCTTTTGTCCGGAGAACAGCAAACCACAGACATGTGTTTCATCATTGTTAGGACTCATCAATATGCTATATTTGTTTGCCTTTGCCAAGGGCATGGAGTCAACCAGCTGCATAATAGGAATGGTTTGGGTCATAGAGACCCCACAAAAAAGGAAAGAAATTTAAAAGGACAAGCATTTCAATGCAAAAGCATGAAGCAAGGATTATACTAAGAGCACATTGGCTATGAAGCCATGCGTCAGAGAAACACAACATTATGCATACCCCATAATTCAAGGTATAATGGGTAGTATATTCAAATCATCATGAAGAAATTAAGGTTATCTTAACCTTATGCATGATGCAAGGTGCCAAATGGCCTCTCAAACAATCTGCAAAGGCTGAGAAGCAAACCAGAGATACATGTTTTGACCTTGTTAGGCCTCATCAGTTTGCTATAGCTGTTTGCCTCAGCCCAGAACATGGAGTAGTCCAGCCATCTGATGGGAAAGATTTTGCTCATGGTAAGCACAAAAAGAGGAAAGACATTTGCAAGGACAAAAATGGAAAATACCCTATTACCCCCAAACAAGAATAACTCTTAATAACAATTATCAGTTGCTTTTCTTTTCGATCTCCCCTCTTTATATTACATAACTTCCAACCTTCACCCAACATACAGCTCACAACTGCACTGACAGATAAGTGCATGGACCTATTTTTGCAAGGTGTGATTGTCACAGGCCCATTCCTGTGGGGCTGGGTTCACTGGGCTGACAGTGAACTCCCCTAAGTGCAGTCTGTGGTGGTGTGGGTCAGGAAACCCCTTCCCTGTCCTTCTAGGATGCTCCATGGATTTATAACTGAACGTCCAAGAGAGGATTCTGGGGTTTCCTCTCTCTGTGTGTGAGAGATGCAAATACAGCCTTGGGTCTGTGTTCCTGGGAGAGAACTCTCTTGGCCACTGCACAGCAAACCAGAAATGCCACAAGCATGTATGGGTCTTCAGGGTGCCATATCCATCCTATACGTATATTTTCCCAGAGAAATGCAGAGACTGATTCAAAACCCACAAACCACTCTGAAAGGCCTCCCCCTTACACTCACAGAGTCCCTTTCTCATGTCCCTTCCTGGTTGCATGTTGGCCTTTTAAGCATTAGATCAGGCATGGTATTGTTTGAACAAAATCCTCCCAAACTCACACACACACAACAGACAGCTTCAGAGGTATTGGAAAAATGATGCCAAAAGGCTTTACTAATATCTAGTAGATAGTATAATTTAACATAAAAATCACATTTAAAGATTTGGTTACAAGATATAAGAAAATAAAAGTTGGACAATTACACAAAAACAGTACACTAACTTTTCTAAACTCTAACCTTGTTCCAGTGCAGTTAAAGTTAGAGTCCAGAAAAATTAAATGTCCTTGTTACCTGTTTTGTGATGGAATGCAAAACAGGGGTCCTATCTGATCAGTTATACATCACATACAGGACTGAGTTCCACAAGCCTCTCCTGGCTTTTTTTCAAAGCAGTTTCCAAAATGCTGCCTCTGATTTTCCTACTGTGAGTGACTGACCTTTGTCACTTGGCTGCCGTGAACCAACCAGCTCTATATTTTCTTTTAAAAATCCAACTGACCAACCAGCTGGCTATGTTTTCATTTTAAAACTTCAACTGTAGGTTTTTTTTTAGCTGGGGGGTCTTTTCTCTCCACCCATTTGGTTAGAAAAAACAGATTCACTCTGGCCTGTCTCTGGAGACATCCCCGGCACCAACCCCCTGTGGAGAATGCTGGCCCAGGGTCTCTTGTTCTGCACCTGTTTCCAGTAAAACTATTCAGAACCCCAAATTGCTGGGCTGTTAGCTTAATTACTCTCTCATTTCTGAAATGGCCTCTTTCAGGTACAGGGTTCAGAAACAAAGGAACCAGTTCCAGCTAGTCGGGCTTTTGTTCTCCCTTGACTCAGACTGTAGGACAAAAAATATTTCGGGCCAAATTAAGTTACAGAAAAAAAAAACATAGGTTTGACCAACATCATACAATGCAAGGGAAATTAAATGATAAAACAATGGAGATATGTTATGGCGCTATTTTGCCACAGTGATGACCAGTGGAGAGAGCAAACCCAGGGATGCTGAGGCACTCCTCCCACCCTACAACTGCTCTGGAGAATGCCCACTCTTACAATTAGTGTACAGAGGGACATAATTTGACCCTTGCCCTATCATTCAGGTTGTGAGTCAGTCTTGAGGCCTTGAGTGCAATAGGGTTATAGCAGTCATATTGGAACTGCCCCTTCCAACAGCCTTCCTAATTGTGCACATCATTAGCAGACATGCAGTCAACAGTTCCCTGATAATGGTTCAGAAAGGAAAAGGGAGCAAGTTACCTTTACAAAAATATTAGTGATGACTCTAGTCAGCTAACGGTCAGACAGTGTGAGAAGAACATACAACCTAAACAAATTCAAATCTGCACTCTTTATCTATTTAAAGTTACTGCATTACTCATGGAATATTAATCACCTTACAAGACCTCCAGTCTCCCATTTCCAACAGAGAGCACAATCCAACCCTTACCTAGCCAGTTCTATCCTACTAAATGAACCCTATCCTAACCTTAGGCTCTAGGAGATACATCTCTTTTCTTTAAACCCATATCACAGTATTTTGTTCTTATTTTTATTTAGGAAAGGGAAGACAGGGATTATAGTGCCTTTTACACCCACTGTATCCCATAGCACATAAACAATCAGTAGTCACCGGTAAATGTGGGCAGAGCGGTTAAGTGAAAGGGGCAGGTTCAGGAAAGCTCAGAGGGTTACACACAGAGAAACAGTGAGAGAGAAGATTGTCCATGGTCTAGATGCAGCACTTGTGGTAGCTGTGATACTGCAGCTGCATCCATGTTAAATGTGCCAGAATGTTGCAGGTGATTTTCAAACATTGTGATGCATTTACCCCACTTGCCTGAATTTATGGCTGAAAAATGTTGCATGCATGAAATATTTGACACATGCTTTATTTTAAGTGTGTAGCGCACAGCACTTGTGACAAGAAGATATACCACATTTTCTGTGCTGTCAGTCTTGTTACAGGTACTGCAAGGGCAGATGAATCATGCACAACTGTCTGAAAATCCAGCCACGTTGTTTTTACATCAGCATTGTTTCATCTACTGTAGTCATAACACCTAATATCCAAGAGGGTTTCAATGGCAAGAAATACAGCAGTAAACATCAATTTTTATGTTGGCTTGTGCGCATGTGCAAGAAACATCTTGCCACAGTGCGAGTCTTGGGGGCACGGCTGCTGTTGGGCAAATGCAGGGCACGCATCAGTAGGTGCATCCCTCATTCCCCAATCAGCCTGCATGGCACCGCCACACCATGCATACATAATGGGGCCAGCACATCAAAGCAAAGGACCGCTGCAATCGTCATACGCAGCGGTCCTTGCTTGACGGCTCGGCCGCCATTATGGCCGCCATGGCTGGCGAGCCGCCGGCTGCCTCCCCTATGTTGTCATCGGGGTGCCCAATCCCCCGCCAGTAAACCCCCCATGTTTGTGTGCCGACAGGGAGCCTACCTCTGGCCGCATCCCCCGCAAATGTAGAATGCTGAGGGCGGTGCCTAATCCCCTTGGCTCGTGCCACCCCCTGGCCATGCTGGTATCGCCAGTGGGGAGCCCACTCGTCGGGCATCACCCCCAACTGTTGAACGCCAAGGGGGTACCCAATCACCCTCAGCTCGCTTTCCCGACTTTGTTTGCCGTGGGGTGCCTCAACTTCGGTGGCTACTGACCCTCCAAAACCCACTTAGGTGGTACACTGAGAGCCCACCCCAGTGTGCCAAATGCCCTGCAGTGCCAAACTGTCCTGCAACGTTTTCTTTTTTTTTCCCTAGAAAACGAAACCGTCCTCGTAGTCTGGGTCCTCCCTCCCCTCACCTGCACCCACCCACTGTGCACCCTGCCTCCCCTCACCCCCCTCACCCCATACTTACCTCTGGACTCCGGCGCAATGATCTTCAGTGGACCGGTAACACGTCTGCACTCTTCAAGTCCGACCGCGAACTGAGGAAATGCCGGTAAGCTGTATAATGCAATGAATAGGGTTTTTTCAACTTTGTTGCATATCTCAGGCATTTCTTGGAATTTTGGCACCAAATTTTCAACATGGGGTTTTTGAGGCCCCTCCTCATGAATTCTGTCACTGTCATGGCATTAATCTGCCTCAGAAGGTGATTTCACAGTCACTGTGCAAAATCACCTTTCGGGACCCACTAATGAAATGACAGTGCCAGTGTTCATGAGGTGGCCTCTCAAAAAGCCTATGTTCCAAATTTGGTGGAAAAAATCCAAGAAATGCCTGTTTTACGAGTGTGCATTGCGCAGTTGCTACGAAGGCTCATAACTTCACTCATTCACAATACTTTAATGCAGTATTTTCAGCATTGGCATTTTTCTGCACCTCCTTGTGAACAGTGCAGCTGTCATTTCCCACATCCTGCCCGAAATGTGTTTCCGCACTTCTGGTGCACAATTGCACAGTCGCTGTGGGAAATCAGTGTTTGGGCCAGATTATGAAAATGACAGTGACACAGTTCATGAGCAGAGCTCCTAGAATGCCTATGTTGAAAATTTGGAGCTGATACTCCATAAAATGACTGTGTTACGAGCATGCATTGGCAGATTGCACGCATGCTCGTACCGCCGTGCATTTGTGATATTTTCACTCTGGATTTCCACCATTGCCATTTTTACACACCTGTTGATGAATAGTACAGCTGTCACTTCACATATCCTGCCCAAAATGTGTTTCCGCACTTCCGGTGCAGAATAACATGGTCGCTGTGCAAAATCACTTCTTGGGACACTTTGAGGAAATGACAGTGACACTGTACATGAGCAGAGGTGCTAAAATGCCTATGTTGAAAATTTGGTGCCAAATGCCCACAAACTGCCAGTGCTGCAAGCCTGACTTGCATATTTGCCACACACCCTTGCAACTCCGCAACTTTTGTGTATTTGTATGCCACATTTTCAGCACTGCCATTTAATTACACCTCCTTATGAACTGTGCAGCTGTCATTTTTCACATCCTGCCCAGCATGTTTTCCCGCACTGCACTACCAAACACCCACAGGGACACCCTAATGCCTCTCACTCTCTGTAGGGTGGGGGTGGGTTGCCACCAGTCCAATACTTGACTGCCACTCCTATGCTGCATCTCTCTAACTCCTTCACAGCCAATGGCAGCAAGACAACATTCGGCATTGACAAATGCTTGCTGTATTTAATCATTTGTTGACTGGGTAGGGACACTGGACAAAAAGCTCCTTTTCAGGTCTGACCTGGATAGTAACAATACAAATAGCATAACATAAATAATACCACAATTACTTAATACATTTTCTCAAGCAACAAACCATTAGCTGACCTCAGCACAGATGGAACCTTATGAACTGAAATCAGATCAGACAATAAAATGGACTTAATGAAATAGATTTAAAAATCAAACATCCAAAGAAATATTCTATTATTGAACTGAAATACATCCAGCCTAACTGAGAATATAAGTCACAATGGTGTGTAAGGTAGGAAACAGAAAAACAAAATGACAAATAGTATTATAAGTTAGTGACAAAGTTTTCAGATCCCCAGCAACTAGTTTATAATATAAACTAGCAACATAATTGAGATGTGGAAGAAAAGACTCAATAGCTATTGATTTCCTTGTTTCAAAAGTAAAATAAGTCTTAAATTTATTTAAAAGACCCAATTTCTGATTCATTATTCTACTAACTGAAATAACTTGTAAGAGAAACATGCAATGCAGGGTCCAACAAGACACCTAAATACTTCAGCTGTTGCACTTGCTCAATGGTTACCCAAGCGAAATCTTGAACCAGTAAGTTTGGATTACCCTTTAACATAAAATTTGTACCAAATAATATTAGTTTTGTTTTATTTGCGTTTAATACAATGGAGTTATTTGTAAACCAATTACAGACAACATTAAAATCCTGTTGAATAAAGGCAATACTATTGGAGATGGCTTTTGCTTGATAAAACAAAATCAAATCATCAGCGTAAAGAATGGTTTCACAAACTGAACATTGAGATGGCAATTGGTTTACAAACAAAGGAAATAGCAAGGGGCCCAAAAATGGGCCCCTGCGGAACCTCACAACTAACAGAAGTTACATGAGACTCAACAAAACCAATATAAACCACCTGAGAATGGCTAAACAAATAATCCCTAACCCAAGCAACAGAAACATCAGAAAAAATTAAATCCTCTAACTTAAAGCAAGCCAAATTGTGCTCAATAAGATCAAATGCTTTGATCAGGTCCACAAACACCGCACTTGTCATTAAACCCCTTTCAAACCCTCTCAGAACAGTGTTTATGAACCTGGCCAAGGCCATACCAGTCCCATTATTCCTTTAGAACCCATGCTGTTGTGAACATAATACACCATACTTCTCAAGATATTCATTGATATGACTGGCTATGATTTTTTCCATCATTTTACTTAAAGGGTTAAGAATTGAAATTGATCAAAAAGCCTCCAAAAATTTAGCATGAGGTTTCTTCAGGATAGGTGAAACCCTTTCATGTTTCCAATTTGAAGGGAATTGTTATGAAATTAAAGATAAATTCAAAATGTAGCATACAGGGTCAACAAAATAGGAAGTAGCTAATTTAAGAAAACACCCATCCAGATCTCCCCCACAGTCACTGAATTTACTAGATAATGTATGCAAGAGTTTATACACATTATGTAGGGCTTCACAGCAGCACATACAATGCTTACTGAATTCTGTACATGTCACAGCTGGAGCACATGTACTTTGATGCATCATATGAGAATCCATATTGTTAACATTAGTTAGCTAATAGGCAATGTGGTCTAGTGGTTAGAATGGGAACTAGAAGATCACAGGTTCAACCCCCCCCCCACCGAGCAAAATACTCAGTGTGTGACCTCGAGCATGCCACATAACTTTCCAATGCTCCACTCTACCTAGCTCCAGAAATGAGTTGAAGCAAGATCCCATTGACAATAAGGTGATGGATCTCAGCTGGGCTACGAGGAGAACTGCACTGTAAAAAAAGGAAAAAGCAAGACATCACATCATGGATCTTTAAACTGACTTTTACTGTAAAGTACCATTTGCAGATACTATTTCATCTGCCTCATTGAACTCAAAATTACTGTCTGCACTGCACCTAAATACATGTCATGGTGTATGAAGAGTAGCCAAATAAATAACACAATTCCATGACTAATTCATTTTTATGTTTGCTTGCATGCATATGCAAGAAACATAGCGCCATCATCTGAGTTTTCGGAGGTGTGTCTGCCCTCTTCCAATTCAGTCAGTGTGTTTGCAGGCGCGGCCTCAGTTCTCCAATGCCTTCTGGAGCTGTCTATGACAGCAGTCCAAAATGCAGTGGCGTACAGTTGAAAGGGGGAGCTACGCTTCAGTGAGCAGCAATAAAGGTAGCAGCAAGCAGCAAGATAATGCACCTGGGAAACAAAAACCCAGGGGAAGAGTACACAATGGGGGGTGAGATACTAACAACAACAAAAATGGAAAGGGACCTGGGGGTAGTCATATCAGATGACCTAAAGGTGGGCAAGCAATGTAAGAGGGCAGCAAGGAGTGCTGGGGGGATACTGGGATGCATAGGAGAGGCATCACCAGTAGAAAACAGGAAGTTATTATCCCTCTGTACAGACAGCTGGTCAGACCCCATCTGGAGTATTATGCAGTTCTGGAGACCCAATCTCCGCAAAGACATAGACAGGATGGAAGCTGTCCAGAGGAGGGCAACTAAAATGGTGCAGGGTCTGCACCAGAAGACATATGAAGAGAGACTTAAGGAGCTTAATATGTATAACCTCGAGGAAAGGAGGGAGAGGGGGGACATGATAGAAACTTTCAAGTACCTCAAGGGAATCAACAAAGTCCAAGAGAGTAGCATCTTTCAAAACAAGAGGTGTGCATGAACAAGGGGGCACAATTTGAAGATAGAGGGGTTTGGCTCAGAGGTAATTTAAGGAAGTATTTTTTCACAGAGAGGGTTGTGGATGCATGGAACGGCCTTCCGGAGGAGGTTGTGGAGTCAAAAACAGTGGTGGAATTCAAGCATGCATGGGACAGTCATAAGGCAATTCTAGGGGGTGGGGGCAGAAGGAAGTAGGCTGCTGGTTAACTAGGATCTGCAGCTTATCCATTAGGTAGGGAAATGGGCAGACTGGGTGGGCCAAGCGGTTCTTATCTGTCGTCAAATTCTGTTTCTATGTTTCTATTAAGATATCGCCTGCTCATGAGCGCTCCCCCTACACACACACATGCTGCATGCTGCCCCCCCCACGCACACACTATATAGCCGATGGGGGTGCCCAATCCCCCGTCAGCTGTGCTGCGTCCCCCCAAACACAGTTCCATATGCAATGCTGGGTGCCCACCCCAGCGTGGCTACACGTCATATAGCCGACGGGAGTGCCCAATCCCCCATCGGCTCCACTGTCTCCCACTAAGTACGGGGTGCCACACTAGGAGCCAACCCCAGTGTGGCAACAGATGCTATGGCTGACGGGTGCTCAATCCCCCGTCAGCTCCAGACCCCCAACCAGCTGTCTCTGCCACGCTTCTGGGACGCACCCCATCAGTTGCCATTAAAAAAAAAAAAACTGGAAACTCAAAAACGGGTCCTCGCTGTCTCTGCCCCCAGCCGCGCCCACCCACTGCACCCTGCCTCCCCACACCCCCCTCACCCCATACTTACCTCTGGACTCTGGCGCGACAATCTTCAGTGGAACGGGAACACGTCTGCACTCTTCAAAGCCGACCGCGAACTGAGGAAATGCCGGTAAGCTGTATAATGGGATAGATACGGTTTTTTCAACTTTGTTGCATATCTCAGGCATTTTTGGGAATTTTGGGCCCAAATTTTCAACATGGGGTTTTTGGGACCCCTCCTCATGAATTATTGCACTGTCATGGCCTTAATCGGGCCCAAAGGGTGATTTCGCGGTCACTGCATGAAATCACCTTTCAGGACCGAGTAACAAAATGACACTGCCACTGTTCATAAGGTGGGCTCTCAAAAAGCCTATGTTGAAATTTTGGTGAAAAAATTAAAAATGACTGTTTTATGAGCGTCCGTTGAGCAGTTCCTACGCACACTCATAAGTTCACGAATTTTCAATATTTTCACTCCAGATTTTCAACATTGCCATTTTACAACACCTCCTTATGAGCAGTACAGCTGTCATCTTTCATATCTTGCCCAAAACGTTTTTCTGCCCTTGTAGCACACAATGGCGCAGTCGGTGTGCGAAATCAATGTATGGGACACATTAAGAAAATTACAGTGACACTTTTAATGAGCAGAGGTCTTAAAATGGCTATGTTGAAAATTTGGTGAAAAAATTCCTATAAATGACTGTTTTACTAGAGCGTGTTGTGCAGTTCCTACACACGCTTGTAAGTTTGCTAATTTTCAATATTTTCACTCCAGATTTTCAACATTGCCATTTTATTACACTTCCTTATGAGCAGTACAGCTGCCATTTTTCACATCTTGCCCAAAATGTGTTTCCGCCCACATAGCGCACAATGGTGCAGTCGGTGTGCAAAATAAATGTATGGGACACATTAAGAAAATCACAGTTACACTGTTCATGAGCAGAGGTCTTAAAATGGCTATGTTGAAAATTTGGTGAAAAAATTCCTAAAAATTACTGTTTTGCAAGCATGCGTTGCGCAGTTCCTACGCACGCTCATACGTTTGCGAATTTTCTATATTTTTACTCCAGATTTTCCACATTGCCATTTTATTACACTTCCTTATGAATGGTACAGCTGCCATTTTTCACATGTCGCCCAAAATGTGTTTCCGCACATGTAGCGCACAATGGTGCAGTCGGTGTGCGAAAGCAATGTTTGGGACGGATTAAGAAAATCACAGTTACACTGTTCATGAGCAGAGGTCTTAAAATGGCTATGTTTAAAATTTTGTGAAAAAATTCCTAAAAATGACTGTTTTACTCGCATGCGTTGCGCAGTTCCTACGCACGTTTATAATTTTCTGAATTTTCTATATTTTCACTCCAGATTTTCCACATTGCCATTTTATTACACTTCCTTATGAACAGTACAGCTGCCATTTTTCACATGTCATCCAAAATGTGTTTCCGCACATGTAGCGCACAATGATGCAGTCGGTGTGCTAAAGCAACATTTGGGACGGATTAAGAAAATCACAGTTACATTGTTCATGAGCAGAAGTCTTAAATGGCTATGTTGAAAATTTGGTGACAAAAGTCCATAGTTACGAGTCAGAATTGCGCAGTTTCCACGCACCCTTGTAAGTTCATGACTTTGTAATATTTTCAGCCCAGATTTTCACCAGTGGCATTTTTCCACACTTCCTTATGAACAGTACAGCTGTCATTTTTCACAACATGGCTGAAATGTGTTTTCACACTTTCAGTGCAGAGATGTGTGGACGCTGTGGGAAATCATTGTTCGGGACAGATAAAGAAAATCACAGTGACACTGTTCATGATCGGAGGTCCCAAAATGCCTGAGTTGACAATCTGCTGTAAAAAATCCCCAAACTAATTACATTACGGGTGTGCATTGCACAGTTTCTATGCACACTCGTGATTTCACCAGTTTTTGAAATATTTTTACTGCAGATTTGCAACATTGCCATTTTTTCCACCTCCCCATGAACAGTACAGCTGTCATTTTTCACATCCTGTTCGGAATGTGTTTTTGCACCTGTGGTGCTAAATGCCGTAGTCGCTGTGCATAAGCAACTTTCGGCTAACAAACTGATATTGCCACTGTTCATGAAGGGGGCATCTAAAAAAAAAACATGTTGAAAATTTGGAGTGAAAATACCAACGAATGCCTGAGGTGTTAGGGTTTCCAACCATAACGCCTCACCCTGTAGAGAATGACAGGCATCAGGGGTGTGACTTGGGATTCTTGCTTGTAATGCTCATAACATTCCACACCCTGCAGCCAGTGAGATGCATCGAGGTATACCTTGGACTCTTCGGCCCCAAAGTTCACCCCATTCTCCTATACCGCACCCATCTCACCATATTTCCTGATGGAATGGGGTGAGCATAAGGGCCAAAGACCCCAAGGCACACTGTGACACTTGTCAGTGTCTGCAGCGTAGGGTGTGATGAAATGGCGTGGCCGTTATGCCTGACGACCCAAAGGCACACCCCAATGCCTGTCACTCTCTGCAGGGTGGTGGTGGGGTTGGCTTCAGTTCAATACTTCACTGCCATTCCTATTTTGCAGCTCTGTAACTTCTACACTACCAATGCCAATGCCTGCAAGCAAACATTCGGCATTGACAAATGCTTGTTTTCTTTGGTTAGGCAGCCCTATGCATGTGCTTTCATGTTACCAGCAGGTTCTAAACACTTTCACATCAATAACTGCAACCAGCTTGTGGGCTTATAAACCTGTTACATAGAAATATAGACAATGATATCAGAAAAGGACCAATGGTACAGCCAGTCTGCCCAGGTTCCCTATTTAGACCTGGGACCTATCGTCCTTCAAGGTTTTCTCCACCCTTTTTTTAAAATCAGTCTTATTTATGGGCACAGGATCATAATGTTGAAAGACACAACTGTGCAGCAATGTACCGCGCTGTAAATTCAGTGGATACATTGCTGCCGCACAGACACAGTGCCGAAATGCATTTTGGCAAAAGGAGTATGTGAATTTTTTGTTGTCTGTTGGGGGCTCTACCCCCACACCCCCCATATTAAAATAATCAACTCTGGGGGGTCAACACGGGGATGGGGAGAAACACCACGGGAGAGACAAAAAAAGAAACCACACAATGCGATTTCCAAAAAGTTTGGAACCAGGATTCGAGCCCCAGTCCACAGATGCACAGCAACCTCCTGTATTGCCGTGGCTCATTCCACTGAGCCACAGCAGAAGCTCAGTGGACCACATCCGAAATGGAGGTCTTGACCTATGCAACACTCCTCCTCCCCACCTATGTGTGACAGGGTACAAAACCACGCGTAACATATATGTCTTGCTGGGTTTTGTACCCTGTCATGCTAGTATTCCATGTGTGGTTGTATGTGTGAGATATTGACCCAGTAGGTTGTTTATGTTGTTCTTTCTTTCTCCCCAGGAGTGGGTGACTGCCACGGACATCATGATTTCCTTAACGCGACTCAACACATTTGGAGATGACATTTTCAAGGATCTGAAAGTGCTGAGTTCCTATTTCTATGCCATCTCTGACTTCTCTGTTGGGGGCAGGTAAGACAAATGACAGCAGGGCTGTTGGTGGTGCAGTCTGGGTGGTATGGAGACTGATGGGATTGTTAGAGTTGGAGGAGTCGGTTAGAAGAAACTCCCGTGGTAATGGTTGTGTCCATATTGCTTTCATATTACCTTTATTTATTTGAAATTTTAACCAGTGCAGTGCTGGTGAAAGGGCAAATGCTGAGCCAGCAGACTTTCCTAACTCTTCAAAGCAATTAGTATGGACATGGAGGGACCACCCATCTTGTGGAAGAAGTGACACTCATTCAGCTGTAGGCAGTTGCTGCTAAAGGTTGTCACTTAGGAGACCATGAATGTGGTGGAGTGTTTATTAAAACACAAAACTACACACCAGTGGTCCTGGTACAGATATCTGCAGCACCACACCTGGCTCACTATGTGACCTTGGGCAAGTCATTTTACCTCCTCGTGCTTCCATCTACTCCACAAGTTGTAAATGTGAGAAGGGGCAGGACTCCACTGTAAATATGAGGCCGCATCTGAGTTGCATATTTCTGGGTAAAGAAATTCTACATTAAATTGCGCCTACCACTCGACACACCATTAATATGTACTATAAAAAGAGTCTGCAAAATAAAGCTTTCTGATTGGGTATAAACATTCTATCAACCTTATGTTAATCTTTCATTAGCACACATATAGGGATTAATTATATGCTGAAAAATATTCAACCCAATTTAAATGTTGTCAATTATAATAACAATAAGGCACTCCCATGGGTTACGTTAATGGTCCATTAATTGCCCTCTAGGGACATGTGGCACTTAGCTATGCCTCATGCCATAGTACACCCCTAGAGGGTGATTAACAGACCATTAACATAATCCTGGTCATTCCTTATTGTTTAATCAATGGTGATTCAGCCAATCACTGCTGATGACTGGCTGGCATGTGAGACCTTACTTATTCTTTCTGTCCCTTCTTTCTGGTGGAGTCTTCTTCCCTAAATCAGGCCCAGCCTCATCCTCCTGCATCTCTATCACTTACCCACTCCTCGTCACTCCCCAGCTTCCCCCTGAGGCAGGGCCAGCCACAACTGGATAATATTACCTGTCCCTGTCTGTCTGGGGTAGCAAAACCCATGATGGAGAGGAGGCTAGAAGCAGGTATCAGGACCCGAGCACATGGCAAGTCATCCTGCACACACCAGGGTATTTCCTGTTTTTGTTCTGGTTCCCCACTCTCTCACGATATTGGCAAACGTGAAGCCCCATGCACACACATACAAGTGAGCCGTATGAAAGCCAGCTGATATCCTCCCATCCACTATGCTTTCCTCACTGCACTTCCTCCTGTGGTCATATAGGTGGCAGTATTGCAACAGGGTTTACTACCCTCCTGCCCAGAAAGGGAAGACCATCCCAGGCATGCTCAATCCTCATTCCCCGGTCTGGCCCCCAACGATTGGTGTTCGTTCCCGAACTCAGTTCACCTTTGTTGTGCATGATAGTGCTATTGCTGTACCAATGGAACAAATTAAACTTCACTTTTAAAGTAAATATATTGTAAAAGACTATTTATAATACATTTGTAGGATAACTGAGTCACACTCTTATGTTTATAACAGTGTCTCCTCTTGTACTCCTGGTGTGCCAGAAATTAGTGTTGCTTGGATAGTATTCTAGCAATCTGGATACTACCAAATACCTGCCATTTGGCAAAATAGTGGATCTGGTCAGATGGCAGCACTATCCTGGCACAAATCCGACTCCCTGTATCCAGGTCAGATCCCATTGGATCCCTGGATCCAGCATTGGATCCCTGGATCTGACACAGGGATCTGGCATCAGATCCCTGGAGCCAGTGCTGGATCCCTGGATTGGATGTCGGATAACGTGGGATCTGACCTGGGATACAACCTCTGAATTCAGCCACATCTCAGGTCAGATCCCACTTGGACAGTGTCGCGTCCGACAGATCACAGTCGGATTCACGGAGGCACTATCTGAGCAACACTACCAGAAATGCTCACTTTTGGTTTTACAGCTCTCTCATTCTAAGACTGCATGAGAAGATGCCCTCATAAGTATAACTGCTTCTTAGCTTTTTGATGTCTTTTGCCTCCTTCCTTTCCATGCTGCACTATTCATTTGCATCACTACAATAACCCAGTAATAGCTACTGCAACCAGCAGTATGACTCCAACATTGCAAACCTTGTCTGGCTGTTGATCTGCCAAGACTCATTGTTATTCCCAATTAATTCAACTTGCACAGAACTGCAGATAATCATTCCTACATTCCAGATTCCCCTCCATCCCCACTTCTAGCCACAGGAGACAACTGCTTTGAAGCTAGACGTTAGGAGTAAATGGAGGACCCCATAAGCACAGACAGCAGACTGGTGATGCTCTGCAGTTGATTAACAGCCCTTGTTTAATGTGGTTCAGGCTACAGGCTGGTGTTTATTATTAAACCCAAAATGTCTCACAGACTGCGAATTTATAGAACTACTGGTATTTGGCTAGCATCATGCCCACAGACATTTCCCTTTATTAGTATTTTTGGACTTAATTAGGTACATAGCCTGGTTAAGACTAACAGGAGGGTTCAACTCCTGTCCCCATAATATAAACTGAGACAAGACTGTTTCTTCCATGGAGGAAATACCAGTCTGTTACTTACTTATTGGGATTATTTACCCAGCCCTTAGGGGGATGTTGATACTTCCTTCAGTACTATAGGCCATTTTTTTATATCCATTCCCTCTCCATAGCACCCCCCCCATAATCAAAATGTATTTGTTTAAGAGTCAGACCCCCATCCCCTGATACATGATTTGGGAGACCAGAAGTCAAAATTCCAATATATTCCAGTCCCCCCCTCCCCAAGCTGCAGCACACCTTTAACAGATCATTCTGTCATCTAACCCAGCTTGTGCTGCGCTTGACTTGGGGGGGGGCAGCTTGCATCATTGATGCTTACTGATTTGTCAGTCTGAAGAAGACCTATATGGTTGAAGCACTGGGGTGTTCTTGAGGTGTTGTCTGTTTCATTTGCATAAATAAACATCTACATTCAGCATCCATTGTCTCAGGACAGGTCCTTGTCAAGCTTGATGAAACACTGTAGCATCCCTACACATTGTTCAATGAAGTTCAAGTGAACCTTAGCACGTTGTACCTTTTTCCTCCATCCTGCATGTGTGTGCTGTTTTGGACTTGTTAATCCAGTCTTCCTCCCTCCGTAAGCTGCCGCCATTGTAATCCTCTGGATTTACTCTCCATCCCTCTAAGCTGAAACACCAAGGAGGCACTTTGCCTGCCTCTTCCTTCCATCCCCCCAAGTCTATCCCCCTAACAATATGGTCCCTCATCAATAGCTGCTTCCTTCTTGGCTGGGGCCTCTTCCTCGTTCTTGGGGGCCTCCACTTGGCTGTCCTGTCCTGCCAGTATGGCAAATAAATTGTGCAGTGGTACTGGATGAGGAGTGCATACCCTTCCCTCCACCCCCATCCTCCTGGAGCCCACTAAGGTCCAAGCACTCTGCCTCTGCCCAGGGGGAGTGACAGCAGACTTGGTGGCCACTGGGTGGAGCAGGAGGTTCTCTGCACCCTTGCCAGTTTGGTCCAGAGTTCAGCAACTTCTGCCATCATCCCAGAGAGATGAGTGTAAATGGGGCAGCAACTCAGTCTTTAGGATGTGTACCAAAAGACTGTGGCTCCACACCCATTATACTGCACCGCTCCCATGCTCTTTCCTTCCTTAATCTTTTTATCTGTTGAACCCTCCCTGTACCTTCCCACCTCCTTTCTATGCCTGCTGACTTCCTACTCTCTGTTTTCTTGTCTGAAATGCATTTGTTGCCCTACCCTGGATAGGATGTCACCTGATTTCCATTTTCAACCCTTCTACCAGTAGCCGCTATTTCCTGTTGTCTATTACCTGTTACTCCTTAGTTGTTTTCCCACTACATGTAACTATTTAACCTTAAGCTTTCTATTTCAGTATATACGTACACAGTACTGCTATCTCATGCTTTGGTCTGGCATCTCCCCTGCAGAGTCTCATGCAGATTGCAGACTACCTGCGGATGCCTGCAGATGCCTAGGGCAGATGCTCCACTCATGCACTGAGACACAAGCATGATGCTGGATAAGGGAGTCTTTATAGTACTCTTGTTAGAAGTTACTAAGTCTCTAGCAGCTCCAACCTCCAATCACACAACTGATTCACCGGGCTTTCTTAATCTACTGTCCCCCAAAAACAAAAATCTCCTGAGATAGGTTCCCACACTACCTGTAACAAATTTAAAGATAAGTGTTAAAGTGCCCCAATTTCCAAACACTGACTACAAATCTCTTTCCTTCACCTACCCAAATACACTGCTGCATTTAATATGGAGAATAAATAACATGCACATCTAGTGGACAGAAAAAAATAATATATATATATATATATATATATATATATATATAGGTTAAAGCTGAGTGCTTATTTTTCTCTCTGTCAGCCACTCCCACTTCCAGTACAAGACCCCAAAACTGAAATAAAAATTAATTGCAAGCAGGAGGGCCATAAGCAAAATATTAAAGGAGGCAGTGACTAGATGTGTCCATATGTGCAACAAGGGCAAGAGGACTAAGCTGAGACTTCCATGGTTGCCCAAAGAACTTCAGGGGAAGTGAAGGGTTAAAAAGGGCATATGATAAGTGGAAAGATTCTGTTGACAGAATAGGGGAAGTAGAAGATGGGGCTTTATAGAAGGAATACATGGCCAGTATTTTCCAGGTCAAGGCTGGTTTGGAAGAAATGATTGGGCAGGATATCGGAGAGTAATAAAGCTTTTTTTCAATAGATAGGGAACAAAGAGAGAGTCAGGGATACGATAAGGCTGCAGATCACTGGGGAGAAGAGGAACTATTGAGCAATGTATAGGCATAGCAAAGGCACTGAATGATTACTTTGAGTCAATCAATCAATCAATCTTTATTTAACCAGGGGGAGACACCTTTGAAAGAACTCATTTACAAGGAGGCTCTGGGAGGGCAAACAGCTAGTACAAGAAAAACAAACAATGAGAACAGTCTTAACATTAGTGTAACATCTGTATACCAGGCAAAATTTACAACAAAGGGAAAATTTACAGGCATTGGATGAGATAATCATAAAAACACAATATACAATTATATATAAAAAAACAGTATGCAAGGAGAAAAAAGGCATAACAATAAAGATCTTGACACAGATTACTACATATCATGCAGAAAAGGATATGCAGGGGACAGAGGAGAAGAAGAGGATAGGAGCAGGGCTGGAAGAGGGAATGAGAATGGGAGGAGAGGGGGATTAGAGTAGGTAGTAGGTGGGAGAAAGATAGAAATAAAAAGTCATAATTGTGCGTAGCCTAGGGAAGGGCAAGATCAACTGTAAGTGCAACAGTGAGATAAATCCACCTTGGAAAAGCAGGCCAGACAGAGATTCAGGGATAACAGCTACACAATTCCTTCAGGGAGTGTCTCAGGAGCCACATGAAAGAGAACAGACCAGCTAGTTTAGAGAGCTTTAGAATTCTTTGGGTAGCATTCCAGATGGTGGGGAGGGCACAACTAACAGTGGAAATACTGAAGTAGTCCCTAGTTCTAGGTATGTCAAGCAGAATGAAAGAATATTTCCTAAGGGAGTAAACCCCCTTGGAAAGAGAGAATAAATCAGTGATGTATTTAGGGAGTCTATTAGTAAGGGCCCTGAAGGTCCAAAAAACTACATTTTTCACCCTCCTAACTTTTAGAGACTGCCAGCCAACTAGGGCATAAAGAGCACAGTGATGAGTGTTATGGGGGGCTCGATTGATAAATCTGATAGCCCTGTGGTACAGGGTATCGAGCTTTGAGAGATAGGCCTGCATGCAGTTGCTATAAATAAAGTCTGAGTAATCCAGCAGGGGAAGGAAAGTGGTTAGCACCAGTCTCAATTTAGCATCATAGCTGAGAAGATGAGAGCCACGGTAGAAAATACCCAGCCTTTGCTTCAGTTTTTAGCCAGCTCATCAATATGCACCGAGAAAGAGAGTTTGGCGTCTAGCCAAAAGCCCAGCTATTTGAACTTGAGTACATTTTCCAGTGGTTCACCTAGTAGAGTCTGGATTTGAGGAGTAACTGCTGGTGTCATGTGGGGTGAGAAAAACATGTTTTTTTTTTTGGGGGGGCTGCATTTAGTAGTAACTTTAGGTGTAGGAGATTTTGCTGCAGAATATCAAAGTCCTGTTGAAGTTCCGAGCATGCAAGTTCTAATGTTGGTCTGGCAATGTATACCACAGTGTCATCTGCAAAGAGATGAACACTGGCTGTGTTACATTAGAATTTATATTATTAATATAAACAGCAAAGAGTAAGGATCCAAGTATAGGTCACTATGGCACACCTCTTTGTAGTAATTTGAGTGGGGAAGTATCTCCTTGTGCTTTTACTTGTTGTTTTCGACCTACAAGGTAGCTACTGAACCAGTTCAGGGCAGTAATGTGAAGTCCAATGTTACAAAGAATATTTAGGAGCGGGCTGTGGTCGACAGTGTTGAAAGTCTTGCTCAGTTCGAGGAATAGTGCAGCGACATATTTTTGGAATCCAATGCAACTTGCCACTCTTTGATCACCTAAGCCAGCATGGAAACAGTACTATAGTTGGGCTGAAATCCTGATTGGAGTGGGTTGAGCAAGTTGTGGGTATCTAAGAAGTCTCTTAATTGGTTGTTGACTATTTTTTCTAGAAGTTTTGAAAGTATGGGTAGTAGAGAAATAGGGCGATAATTATTCAGGTCACTGGGGTTGCCTGATTTGAGGAGCAGGATGACTTGGGCTACTTTCCATTAACATGGTAAGAGACCCTGAGAGAGGGAAAGATTGAATAAATGGGTGATGGGGGCAATCGACCAGTGATTCCCCAATTTTAGGAAGAATGGTTCCAGGAAGTCAGCTCCTGCGCTTTTTTTTTTGCATCCAGTGCCAGGAGGATGTCTGCGACCTGCTTAAAGGTGACATTACTGAAAGTGAATGTGGTTGTGGGATTGGCAGAGGGTGTGATTGGAGGGGAGGAAGTAGTACCAACCAGTTGGTCTCACAGGCTGTTGGCAGGGGAAGTGTCAAATGCTAACCCTGCAGTTGCAAAATGGTTGTTTAGTTGAGTTAAAATGTCCTCTTTGTTGGTGTAGACAAAGGTACCATCTATAATCTTGGATGGGATGACTGACCCATGACTATGGCCCTCGATATCTTTTAGTGTATGCCAGAACTTGGCTGCGTTGTTTTTTGAGGATGTCAAGGCGGCTTGGAAATATTCGGCTTTTGTGATTCTGATGAGCTTAGTGCAGTAGTTCCTTGCTGCTCTGAACAAGACCCAATCAGCAGACAATTTTGTTTTACATGTTTTTTTCCAAGACATATCTCTCCTGTGAAGTTACGACTTTAGAGATGGGGTGAACCAGGGGCAGGATCGCGTCCTGGTTCTATGTCTTAAAGGTGCATGCCTATTGACTATTTCAGAGACCAAACTGTGGAATAGACTGCAGGCTTCAGAGATAGTTGGGGTGAGGTAGAACTCTTGCCACCTAATTGTTGCCAGGTCAGCCAAAAATACTGAGGGGTTAAGGTTACAAAGGTTCCTTTTACAGCTGAAGACAGAAGAAGTAATAGGCTTAATGGTAGTTCGCACGCATGTAATAGCCCTAAGTTCGCTCAAGTCATTTTGGAACACTCCTGCATACGTAAATTTGTGTGGTTTGTTTACTAGTACTACACCAAGCAGGGTGCTATTTTTGAGGGTTTTTTAAGTTGGGATGGGTGGGTTCTTGTATAATTTGTGAGAAGCCGTGGGTATCACACCAATCATTTAGCGACTTGGAACAGGGAGCAAGCCAGTCCAGGTCACCCAGAATAACTGATTTGGAAATGGATGCTTCCTGTAACTTTGTTAGGTGGTGTAGTATGTGAAGACTTCCTGAGGAGGGTCTGTAGCAGCCCATGATTAGGACGGACTCATCAGAGGGCAGTGTTAGCTTCAGAGTTAAGCTCTCGAATTCCTTGTGAATGGTGGTGGAGTCAAATGTGGAGACTATAAGTTTGTCCACTACATAAATAGCGACTCCCCCATCCTCTGGCTAGTCTGTCAGTTCTGTACACATTATAAAAGGGTATGTTAATGGCAGTGTCAGGCATTTCCCTTTTTAGCCAAGTCTCCGAAATTCAAAGATGTCAGGCTTCATGTGGCAGACCCAAGCCTGGATGTATTTGTATTTTCTTTGCAGACTGCACACATTAATACGGAGGAAACTTAGTCTTTTTAAGTGTAAGAGACCTGAGGGGGCACTGATCTGCATGGGAGGACCAAGGTTAAGTTCTACATTCCCTGAGCAGAATAGTAACAGTAGTAACAGTTTTTTGAGCCCATTTAGTAAGGCTCTTTTAGTGAGGCACAGCCCCCTTTTGTGACAGTAGTGTGCCAAAGTAGAAGAGCCAGTAAAGTCTTGATGGGGGGAGATAACAGAAGCGTAGGTAGCCACTCGGCCAGGAATAGTCATTACTAACATTCTAATTGCCAGCAGATTAGGCCTTACGGTCTATCGAGTCTGCTCGAACCTCAGATCCCTACTTGGGTACCGAGGCCCTCCCCCCCTTGTGTTCCAGAAACCCCTATCATCCATTCATTGAAGGTGCAGAGAGGAGGTTTTGAAAATAGTTAAAGTTATGCAATCTGCGGTATTGGAAATCAGTACCATTGAAGTAGTGTGAGGCTAAGGAGGGTAGGACATTATATTGGAGATAATTGGGTGCATGGGCTAGGGGAGGACAATCCGTGGGAAGGAAGGCAAAGGCCATGAGTACCCATAGAAGGGGAGTACAGCATGACTGGATGACCTTTAGTGTCATTTTTGCCAGGAAACAAGTCAGCAGGAACAGTGCAGGAAGGCAGACCCTTCTAAGTTTTGCTGTCGCTTATTAGAGACACCCTTAAGTGAACCAATGAGCACTGGGGAAGGTCAAGGAGAGGGGCTTAAGTGATTTAATTAAGATAGGAGGCGGGGAAGGGTGGTGGGGCCGGATTTTGCTGAGAAAATGGCAGGGAGGAGAGAGTCACTGTGCAGCCCTGAATTACAGCCAGCACACAGTAACTGTGAGTCCCTTTTAACCAATTGGGATGGCCTGTGAAATGGAGGCGCCACTTTCATAAGATGGTAAGCACTGTACCTTGCTTGCTAGGGCTCAGGAGTAGGTGACAGAGCCTTCTTGAGAATTTTTCAAATCGTGTTTGCGGTTTGAAATTGAACGGTGATGTAGTCCAAAGGGCTGGCTCAAACCCCTTGGGAGAGAGAAAAAAACAGGATTTTAAAGTCAGGCTGGGGGGAGGGGGGAAGGCATCAAGACAATGGGAATATAGACATAGAGGGGATGACGAGGCAAAGGGGAGTTAAAAAGAAAAATAGAAGTGGAGGAGGGCAGGACAAGGGGAGGTGCAACCTGCCATTATGGAGTGATGCACTTGGCCCAAGGGATTAGCGGGGGCTTGGCCCAACAATGCGGTCCCTATGGGGCTGAACAAAACTGTAGCAGGGGCTCTCAGGCTTAGCAATCCCACCCCCTGGCAAAGAATTCTCCACACAGTAAAATGCACAATTCCCACACAATAGAATGCACAATTCCCACTCGGGCTCCCTACACAAATTCGACCAAGCAACCCTCACAATTCCCCAAGCAGAGTCAAACAATTCCCACAGTTTCCCTAGAGTTCAAAAGGCACTCTCTTCTGCCCAAATTTCACCTAGAAAATGGCAGGCAGGAGAGCAGTCACTATGCAGCCCTGAATT
This sequence comes from Neoceratodus forsteri, assembly GCA_016271365.2. NCBI lineage: Eukaryota > Metazoa > Chordata > Ceratodontiformes > Ceratodontidae > Neoceratodus > Neoceratodus forsteri. The sequence continues at coordinate 499,040,117 of JADMNL010000022.1, forward strand.
ACACCCAGCATAGTAACTCTGAGTCCCTTTTAACCAATTGGGATGGCCCATGAAATGGAGGTGCCACTTTCAAAAGATGGCAAGCACCGTACCTTACTTGCTAGAGTCTGGGAGCAGGTGGCAGAGCCTTCTCGGGAGTTTTTCAAACCGCGTTTGTATTTATGTTGTCCACAAAGGAGGTAATGAGAGAGGTGAATAGGTGCTGGATGGTGGATGTAGTCTAGGTGGACTTCTTTAAGGCCTTTTACACAGTACTGTATGGTAAAACCATGGAGAAAGTAGCACAGTATGGAGTGCACAAAGTGTATAGGAAATGTATAGCAAAATAACTGACAGGCAGAAACCAGAGAGCGGTGAAGCATGGTCAGCATTCAGAGTGGAGGGGCGTGCAGAGTGGTATACCAGAGGATCAGTGCTGGGTCTGTTGCTCTTTAACATATATATTAATGACCTGGAGCAGGAGGTCAGCAGCAGGCTGCAAAGATTTGCTGATGAAAATAAATTGGCAAGAAGAGTGGACACAGCAGTGGAAGGAGATGCACTACTGGGAGACTTGCACACAGTATTGGTGTGGGCTGAGAAATGGGAGCTTAGATTCAAGGGCAAGGCACTGCACATAGGGACAAGGAATCTGGGTCATACATACACCCTGTGTGATACAATAGTGGCCAGCACAACTGAGAAGTATCAAAGGGTAATTGTGGATCATAGGCTGAAGCCAGACTGGCAGTGAGCTACTGCAGTTAAAAAGCAAACGCAATGCTGGGATGCACCCTTTACAAGGCCTTGGTTAGCCCACACCTGGAGTACTGAGTTTGGTTTTGGTAACTGCAGTACGGAAAAGACAGTAAAGAGATTGATGGGGTACACAACAGGGCCAGCAAGCTAATGGCTCTATGATGCCGGTTCGACAACTGTTTTGTCGAACGACATCACAGCAACGGATTTATGTCGACCACAAGTTGTGGTCGACATAAATCTGACTGGAGACTTGGTTCTGTTTCTATAGGGGGACATTGCCCCCTGCACCCCCCAAACGTATAGATTATCAACTCCGAGTTGGAGCTGATTCAGGGAAGGGTGCAGGACCCAGGGACAGAGTGCTGGGGTCTCGGGGAGACTATTACAGTGAAATGTCGATGTTGCCGGCATCGACATGTTCGCTGTAATAGTGTCACTGTACGGGAGCATACCCAAGTGGCATTAGTGGCCTAATGGCAAGAGGTATGAGAAGAGATTGTACATACTCAAATTATAAATTCTAGAGAAGACTTGACAGGTGACATGGCCGCTTCTTTCCAGATACTAAACTTATAGCATGGAGTATATGCAGCTGTCCCCGGTGAGTGCAAGCAGAACTAGATGATGTGCCCTCAAACAGAGGGATGGGGCAGAATGAGGGGAACATTACAATGCATTATTTCACACAGAAGGTGGTTACTATGCAATAATCTACCTAGTGAAGTTGTGGAAAGTAGCACTGTTCATGCTTTCAGAGCTGGACTGAACAGATCTCTAAGGGAGAACAGCATTTATTTAGGGTTACACAGCAGGAGTGGATATGTACATGACTACACACCCAAATTGGGAATAGTAACTGCCATGAGGCAGGAGTGGCAAACAAGATGAACCCTAAGTCCCTTCCATCAGCGCAACACTGTTACCATGAAACTTCTTGGAGAAAACAGTCGGTTTGAAAGACTAAGCATATTTGAAATAGAGACACGAAACTTATTAATGCAGATGAAGTGCAGATCGAATAACTCCTCCACCCCTCCCCCACTCTTACCCCCCACCATATGTGTATATTGCCACATGGAATTTCATTAGACACCTACAATACAGCCTTTGAAAAATACACGTTAGCCAGCAAACCAGGAAACATTGCTATAGTTTGAAACCCAGACTTCCGAACAAGACATTCTGCGTACCAGACATCAGCACATCTGCAAAGCCAGAACAAGACAGCTGTCCGGTTTTCTAGCCAAAACAATTACATTTTCTGAGCTAGACATTACAAGTCCCTCAGAAAATAAGCAATAAATCAGTCTTAGAAAACAGGATGTGCTAATGATAACAAATGTGATCAGAAAAGTCGTCTCTATTTTGCATTTCCTTTTTATGGAATATTATTCCTGGAAAACGTTCTTGTCCCCCTTCCCAACCCATGAGAAGTCATTCTGTCTTCATTCTTCAGTGGTCTTTGATAGGGATAGTAGTGCTGGATGAACTAATAGATGTTTCCACAGTCCTTACCTGCCCTGCCATCTCCAGTTTTTTACCAGAAGCAAGCTGTACAGTTAGATGACAAAGGCAAAGGTTTCTTAGTGCCTAATGTGCCCTCCAACCCTTGCAACTGGAAAACTTCCCCACACCAGGGGAGTTATAACCCTCCTCCCCAATCATCGTAGATTCATTGCCAGATACTATGAAAAACATATGGGCTCACCATATCCAGGTGGTTTGTTTGTTTTTGATACCAGGTAAGATACACTAGGCATATATATGCCTGTTTTCAGGTATGGCCTGGTAGAATTACAGACTTACAGCAAGAAAAATATACAGAGAACATTATACATATTTGAGAACAATGTCATCAGGAAATTAGAATCATTTGACATCATGAATAAGCAGTAGTGCAACAAAAAAAATTCTGTAGTCGATATAGTCTAAAAATGTGCTTGCAAAAAAAAAAAAAGGGAAGCATGATACACGACATAGGGAAGTCAGTGATATCAACTTTGTGGGTCCAAGTGCAACATATAGAGAGCAATATCATTTAGCATAAAAAAATAGTACATATCAGAGAACTGAATGGAAAGTGCAACAGTGCTAGGGCAGCCAGTCCTTTGGTTTCTAGCAGGAGCAAGGGCTGGGAAGACACAATGGGCCAAATTTTCAAAAGACCCATAGCTCGGCACGTGTTGCACCAAACTCCTGCCTGCAGGAAAGTCCAGATGCAGCAGGGGCCCTGTGCCAGATTTTTGTGCAGCAGGGGTTCTGGCGCCAAAGTCCCAAGGGTTGCCACAGGTGGAGTCATGCATCAAACAGGTGGCAGAAAGGAGGAGTTTGATGGAGGCTGCCATCATCCCTGCCCAATGAATCCTGGCCATAGGAGTACACTGTGACCGGGGAGAGGAAGATGCTGACCTGCAGAAAATGTACAGGAATGCACGTTCTAGGTGCATGAACCCACAAGAACCCACTGGAGCTGTGAGGAATTACAACCGTATTGCCTGCTGCTTAAGGATTGGTGACCGGCTATTGTAAATATGCCATGTGTTGTTTACTGACCACATTGCCAGCCACACCACCATGCTGCCAGTGCCATCTGCATCACTATTCGTCCCATTGCCAGCAGCACCACCATATTTCCAGTGCCAGTGGCACCAGTAGTCCACCACCTCACATAAGCAGAGTACAACCGTGCCAGCAAAATGGCAGCATTCAGCCAAAAAGTTGTCCCTATGGTTAAGGCAGTTAATACAGTGGTAAAATACCATACCAAAGACACAGTCACAGAGGGAAGCAGACAGTGTACATACCTGTATCATTGTAACTCCACCAGAGTAATGGTACCAAGCGACAGAATGCCGTGTTTTGCAACCCCATGCAGAATGAGAGGGAGGGGGATTGTAGGAGTGGCTAACTCAGACAAGCCGAGCACAATCCACAGCTCATGGCTCTGCAAGCAGGCATACAAACAGCTGGATGCTGCAATGCATGACAGCACATGGCCACAGGAGCTTCTCTCAGCTTGTGCAGGACTCACAGTACCAGCCTGCCAGCCATGGGGATGGGCGCTGGATAATTAAGAAATCCAGCAGTCCTCAGCGGCAGTTGTACACTATCACCAGCTGACATGCCATATCCAAGTAACCCATTCCAAATGTCTATTTCATGCAATATTGCCATACCAACACCTTGTACATGTCAGCTGCAAAGAACACTCCAGTGACAGTATTTCAGGGTACTTCATTGACTGTTCTCAGTTATCTCGTTACCAAACTCTGTCATGGTGACATGCTTTGCAGTACTGACAGGACATGCATAGGTGCCTGACAGGAGGTATGGCCAGAAATACTGAAGAACACAGCCAACATCTTTCTAGCAACAAACACTGCACAAACTCTGTACAGGTAACTCGATTGCCAGCAACTGACATCTACCACCTGCGTCAACATGATTCCGAGGGCACCACTGTGTGGTATGCACTTCTTGTATGGCCTCCATGGCACTCTGTGTCCTCCACACACTTGGGTGTGCCTGCCTGTGTGGCTTCTGGGATCAGTGCCCGACAGTTTCTGCCCGGCACTGGTGGGTATGAGAACACTTCCAACCGGGCACTCACTAGCAAACTGGTGCATGGACTGTTAGACCAGGGTATGGGTCTAACCATGGCTGGGACCTGCTGCCATGGCGGGGCTTTCAAAATTCCAATTAAAGGGATGCTGCACCCCACTTGGGCATAAGCCCCCTTCTGACAAAGCACACCCCTGTTTTGGGTGCTAGGCTGGTGCAGGGCCAGTTTAGCGCAAGGCTTCCCCTTTTTGATGCAGCCTGCATTCAAAAATCAGGATTGCCACAAATTTTGATGTAAGGTGTCACTTGCATTAATTCTGTTTGATGCAGGTACCTTGCATCAAAATCAGGGCTTTAAAATTCGAGCCCAGTGAGTTCTTTGGAGCCTTGCAGAAGATCAGGTAGCTGGGAGAGAGGAGTAATTCTGAGGAAAGGGAGTTCCAGTACACAGGCACGTGGACTACAAAAGACAGTTTTCCAAGGCCAGTGGCACACCAATACTCAATGAGAAGCTGAGAGTTCACAGACCTTAGCAAGTATGTAGGGAACGAGTGCTGCAGATACCATGCAAGGGAAGGTGGGGAGCCTTTCGAAGGAGTTTGTCCACAAAACACCCAAGAGCAAGAGATCATTGGCCAGCAGGACAAGGCCAGCCCGAACCAGTGTAGAGGTAGAGGAGGCAGTGATGTGGGAGCTTCAGAGAGCCCAGGGCGACGTGACACACATTATTGTATATTGTATCCCATCTAGACAGTTTTTTTGCACCCAGCAATGCCAGAAGGCCATACATGAGACCTGCCAGGAGTACACCTTGAGCTATAGACTGTCAGACAGTCGGGGATAGGCACTGTGTGACCCTAAAAGCCAGGCCCAGCTTAGCATTAACAGATTTGCAGGCTGAGGAGACCCGGAGGGAGAAATCAAGTGAGGGGTCTAGCCATACTTCTAAGTATTTAAAACAGCTGACACACTTGAGTGGGGATTCATCTTTACAGGTGAAGGAGAATTTAAGGGGGTAGCACAGAGTTTCGGCTTGGAATCAAAGAGCATGGACTTGGTCTTTTTGTTGTTTAGGATGAGCTTGTTTGTGGAATAGCCAGGACTGAGTGACTGTGACAGCATCCGAGAAGGAGGTTCAAAAGAATTGGGGGCTGCCACACTAAAACGTGTCTGCACATACCTTGGAGTGTGAATTCAGATCAAGAACACCGGACCCCACTGACAGTGGGGTAGATCAGCACCACAATTACAAAAAGAAAGACCCGACGGTCTCAAAAAATACAAACCTTTATTGAACATGTATTACAGAGAAATGTAAAAAGCTCACCCACATATCACACACAGAGATGGCAGTCACAATTCAGGTGTGTTTTTTAAATTCCTGTGTGATACATGTTTAATAAAGGGTTACATTTTTTGAGACCGTCGGGTCTTTCCTTTTATAAATGTGGTGCTCACATAACCCACTGTCAGTGGGGTCCTGGGTTCAGCATCTGAGAGGGAATTTTGGATGGCAGAAACAATCTGGGCAGTGAGCTACAACCTCACAAAGCAGCTGGGTGGGTGGTTCAAGAATAGTAACCCGCACCCTGCTGTGTTCTACTGCTTACATAATGACTGCAGCATTAATCTGCATATAGTCACTGCAGCCCTGTACCAGTATCTGACTTACTGTTTGATCACTGTAGCATTGTGCCAGCATCTAACTCACTGGTTAATCACTGTAGCACTGTACCAATATCAGACTCACTGCTTTATCATTGCAGTACCGTTCTCTAATTCAGTTTTATCACTTCAGTACCAGTCTCAGATTTTCTGGTTTATCACTGTAGCACCAATCTTTATGTTCATTTTATTTTGTAACCAGTTTTTATTCTGTAACCAGGTACCAGTAACAGGATGACTTTGTAAACAGGACTTTCGTGCTAACAGTCTTTATCATGTATAAAAATAAAGGGTCTGTCCATCTGTCTATCTGTCTGCACTGTTTTTTTTCTCAGCAGAACCAATATCTTACTTATTGGTTGACTACTGCAGTGCTAGTATCTAATTTATTTATTGACTGATTGATTGATTCATTCATTCATTGAATTGGTTTACTTATTTTAGAATTTCATGTGCTGAGATATCCCCATTTAGGCTCATGCCTAGTTTGCAAGAGGGCCCCGGGGCAAGAACAGATACAGCAGCAGGCATTTCTAACAGTTACAAGACTAGCTTGGTGAAAAGTTAATAACCAGAAGGTTCATACAGTAGTTACAATAGTTATAATACATAATATGTATAGTTTTATATTGCAGACAAAGGAGAGTATGTAGAGGTTAAGAATAGATGACTATGTGATTGGCAGATTAGAAGAATAGCAGATGGGATGAGGCGTAGCATGGGGTATTAAGGTATACAGACTTATCACTAAAGTACTAGTATCAAACCCAGTGGTTTATCATTACAGTACCAGTATGCAGTGGTGGAAATGGGGGAGAGGGTCCCTGGTGAACTCAGTCCCAGGAGTGGAATTCAAAGTCTAATGCAGTTCCAGGAGCAAAATAGGGAAGGACTGCTCCTGTGCAAAATGTAGCCTCCAACAGGCATTAAACTGACTAAGTAAAGTGCAAATTTAAAATGGTGTGCTTTTGATTGGAGGTGACACCATACCTTTGAGTGGCTCACTGGGTGTGCAGACTTATGAAGGAATATAATCTGCTTTAAGAACTGTTGTTATAGTTTGACCTGTCAGTTAATTACCTGTTTCCATGGTTAAATGGTGTGACTTTATTAACCATGATTTCTTTTTTTTTCCTCCATAAAACTGTTTCTCCACTGTTGGCAGCAGTAGCTGCTCAGCCCTGTCCCACCTCCTCCCAACTGGTGCCTGCTGCTCCTGAGACCTACCTTCTCAGTGAGTCCTCCCACAGCTTTCGCCCCATGGTGGGGAGGGAGGAGGGCAGGCCACCCCTACCAGTTCACATGTCCAGGTCGGACCAGGCAGCCCAGTCAGCAGCATGAGCTGGACGTAGGTGGCAGGGCATCATTAAGCACACAGCATTACATTTCCTTTTCCTTCTTTTACTTCCCGATGCCATAACAACACAGAGGACATTTGCACATGAAAGTATGCATGTGCTCCAGAACCCCAGCCTCTTCCACCCACCCTGACCTAAGTCTGCCTCCCAGGCATCAGCACTAGTACCAGGTCTCCACCTGGCGACAGCCAAGATCTGAGATGACATACCATGCCAATCCAAGAGAGGAGAGCTGCCAGGTGGCCTCTCAGTCTTCTCCCAGCCCTCCCCCTGCTGACCTCCGACAACCAGAGCTCATTCCCAAACTCAAGATGCCAGTATGGAGAGAGGTAAGGCACCGCAGAAAGCTGGGAGAACCCAAAAGGAATGGAATCCTCCAGGATGGAAATTAATACAGGAAGCAGAGCAGTAAAAATGAAGGGAGATGAGAATGGAAGCACTAAAAAGAGAGGAGGGAAGGAGAGACAGCAAAAAGAAAAGAAGTGGGGAAACAGGCAGAGTGGTAACAAAATCTGGAAGGCCATGTGAGCAAATGCTAGAAGTGTAGGAGATAAGATTCTGGACCTAAAGATCATAATGGTAGAGGTTGATTTGGATCTTGTGGCCATTACCAAGTCACGGTGCACTGAAAACCTTGACTGGGACATGTCCATACCAGGCTATACTCTGTTCAGGAGGGACAGGGTGGGAAGGGAAGGAGGGTATGTGGTGCTTTCTGTGAGGAAATGCATAAAAAGTAACAGCGATACTGGGAATACAGAGGGGGAGCAGAGGTGCTGTGGGTCACCTTAGAGACAAGGAATGGAGCCTCTGTTTGCACTGCACTGGACTGATCTACAGGCCTCCAGCACAGGGAGAAGAGTTAGATAAAGTACTGGTGGAAGCTACTGGCAAGATGGCAGAAAAGGAGGAGGTGCTGCTGGTGGGAGACTTCAGTCTGCCGGATGTAGATTGGAACCTCCCAGCTACAGCTCTAGCTAGAAGCAGGGACATCCTGAACTCCCTGCAGGGGGCATTCTTCAGACAACTATTCAGTGAACCCACATGTGATGGGGTAATACAGGACCTTGTACTCACTAACAGGGACAGTGTTGCAGACACTAAGGTAGGAGGCCAACTGGGAAACAGTGATCACCATGCAGTGTAGTTCAATATAAGGATGGCTGTGGGATTGAACCACACAAGAGCGAGGGACCAGGACTTTGGAGGGGGGAGGCAGATTTTAAAAAGCTGGGAGGATGCCTCAGGAATGATCTGGCAGGGGGGGTGACCTGAGTGGGGAGGAGGAACAATGGGCAAAGCTGAAGAGTACCATAGGGAAGGCAACAAACCTCTGTGTCAAGCAAGTGAGGAAAAGCAAGAGGTAAAAGAGACCACTTTGGTTCTCGAAAGAGGTAGCGGAAAAGGTAAAGGCTAAATGTTGTTTGCAGTGTATATGCTGCCCCTCAGAGACATTGTAAGACAGTATGGGCTGAGGTTTCACTGCTATGCTGATGATACTCAGCTCTACCTATCTTTTACCCCCGACCAGGTGTGTGCTCTCTTGGTATTTAACAGCTGCCTCACTGAAATCCAAGATTGGATGAGTTCCAGTGGGTTAAAGTTGAATGCAGGAAAGACTGAGGTCTTGGTGGTAGACTCAGGTCACAGGACAGAGGGGATGAGGACTGATTTGCCCTCTGGCTTATTTCTGGGGGGCGAACAGATCCTTACCTCTGAACAGGTGAGTGACCTGGGAGTAACACTTGACGATGGGCTGACCCTTCATCATCAGGTGTCTGCAGTCGTCAAGTTAGCCTTTTACCATCTTAGGAATATTGCCAGGATCAAGCACCTCATTCTGTCCATTGACTTGCCTGTCTTGGTCCACGCCTTTGTGACCTCGCGCCTTGACTATTGTAGCTCCCTGTACCTAGGGCTTCCTGTGGTTGATATCCGCCACTTGCAGCTAGTGCAGAATGCTGCTGCACATTTATTGACTGGGATATCTAAGAGATCTCACATTACCTCAGTGCTGCGCGATCTGCACTGGCTGCTGGTTCAGTGGCGGATCACCTTTAAGGTAGGTTTGTTAACCTACAAAGCCCTACACGGACTGGGTCCTGACTACTTGAAAGAACTTCTGATCCCTTACATCCCTGTGCAACAGCTCCGCTCGGCTGATGAGGGGTTGCTGGAGATTCCGAGGGTTAGTTTGAAGTCATCTGGGGCTTGGGCTTTTGTATTTGTTGCCCCATCCCTCTGGAATTCTCTACCTCATCAGCTACGGGAGTACAGGACCATGGGGAGCTTCAAGCAGGCAATGAAGACTTTTCTATGGGAAAAAGCATTTCCTGATTTTCTATGATTTTATCGCTATTTATTGCTTAATAGAATGTTGTTTGTATTTGTGAAGCGCCTTGACATTTTGAAAGGCGCGGTACTAAATAAAATTATTATTATTATTATAATTATTATAAACGGGTAGCATTCAGAAGGTATAAGGAGATGCTGAGGTAGGAGGATAGGGAAGTGTATCAGGGGAAACAAGGGAAGCAAGGACAGCGGTAAGGAGTGCAAAGGGACAAACTGATGAGAAAATAGCCCAGGTGGTGACAGAGAGGGTCAAGACATTTATTAGGTATGTAAGTGAAAGGAGGAAGACCAGAGGTGGGATTGTAAGATTAAAAAGGGAGGCAGAGGACTGTGCAGAGGGGAACAAGGTACAGGCAGACATCCTGAGCAAATACTTTTGTTCAGCGTTCACAGAGGAAGGAGAAGGGGAAGGGCCACAAAAATGTAACAGGAGCATTGAAAGAAAGGAGGGAGGGAGGGAGGGAGAGACGGAGGGAGGTGAACACTAGTCCATTTTCAGAGGAGAGTGTCCTGAAGGCAAAGCAATGGGGCCAAATGGGGTGCATCTAAGGTCGCTGAAGGAGCTCAGAGAGATTTACTGTCTCCACCTCTGACAATCCTATTTAACAGCTCATTGGAAACAGGACTGGTTCTTGAGGACTGGAGGAAGGCAGACATAGTCCCACTTCACAAATGTATGAGCAGGGAAGAGTCAAACAATTATAGAACAGCCAGCATAGCTTCAGTGGTGGGAAAGTTAATGGAGTGGCTGCTGAAGAAAAGGGTTGTGGAATATCTTGAATCCAGTGGGTTACAAGACCCGAGGCAGCAAGGGTTCATGGGAAGGGGGTTATGTCAAATGAATCTGATAGATTTCTTTGACTGGGTGACCAAGGTATTAGATCAGGGTGGAGCAGTGGACGTGGCCTACCTATGTTTCAGAAAGGCTTTCAACACCTTTCCACACAGGAGGCTAGTTTGCAAGTTGGGTACCTTAGAAGCGGGTCCAAAGGTGGTAAACTGAGCAAGAAATTGGTTAGGGGATAGATGAAAGAGGATGGTGGTAAATGGAGTTCAGGCAGAGGAAGGGAGGGTGACCAGCAGAATGACTTAAGGATCAGTGCTGGGACCTGTCTTCTTTAATGTCTTTATAAGTGACATTGCAAAGGAGCTAGGAGGGAAGGTCTGCCTCTTTGTGAATGACACCAAAATCTGCAATAGGGTGAACACTCGGGGGAGGGAACTGTGAAAAGGATGAGCAGAGACCTGAGAAAACTCGAGAAGTGTTCAAGAGTATGGCAGCTGGGTTTCAATGTAAAAAATTGCAAAGTAATGCACCTGTGGCACAGAAACCCAGGGGCAGAGTACAAAATGGGAGGAGTGGTACTGACAAACATCAATCAGGAAAGAGACCTGGGGGGTGATCATATCAGATGACTTAAACATAGAAACATAGAATTTGACGGCAGATAAGGACCGCTTGGCCCACCCAGTCTGCCCATTTCCCTACCTGATGGATAAGCTGCAGATTCTAGTTAATCAACAGCTTACTTCCTCCTGTCCCCTACTAGAATTGCCTTATGCCTGCCCCATGCATTCTTGAATCCTCCGACTGTTCCTAACTCCACAACCTCCTGAGGAAGGCTGTTCCATGCATCCACAACTCTCTCTGTGAAAAAATACTTTCTAACATTCCCTCTGAGCCGTCCCCCCTCTATCTTCAAATTGTGTCCCCTTGTTCTTGCACATCTCTTCTTCTGAAAGATACTACCCTCTTGTACCTTGTTAATTCCCTTGAGAGACTTGAAAGTTTCTATCATGTCCCCCCTCTCCCTCCTTTCCTCAAGGTTAGACATATTAAGCTGCTTTAGTCTCTCCTCATACGTCGTCTGGTGCAGACCTTGTACCATTTTGGTTGCCCTCCTCTGAACAGCCTCCACTCTGTCTATGTCTTTGAGGAGATGGGGTCTCCAGAATTGCACGCAGTACTCCAGATGGGGTCTCACTAACTGTCTGTAGAGAGGGATAACAACTTCCTGTTTTCTACTGGTGATGCCTCTCCCTATGCATCCCAGTATTCCCCCAACCTTTTCCTTACTGCCTTCTTACATTGCTGGCCCACCTTTAGGTCATCTGATAGGACTACCCCCAGGTCCCTTTCCATTTTTGTTGTTGTCAGTATCTCACCCCCATTGTGTACTCCTCCCTGGGTTTTTGTTTCCCAGGTGCATTACTTTTCACTTCTTTCCATTGAATCTGAGCTGCCATACATTTGACCACTCCTCCAACCTTGCCAAGTCCCTTTTCATCCTTTCCACCCCACCTTGTGTATCAACCCTGTTGCAGATCTTTGTGCCATCTGCAAAGAGACATACTTTCCTTCCAGTCCCTCTGCAATGTCACTTATAAAGACATTAAAAGGACCAGACCCAGTACTGAACCCTGCGGTACCCCACTAGTAACCCTCCTTTGTTCACTGTGGACTCCATTTACTATTACCCGCTGTGTCCTGTTGTCCAACCAGTGTTTTACCCAGGCTACCACCCTGGGACCCACTCCCAGGCTGGCTAATTTGTTTATTAATCTTTTGTGCAGGACTGTGTCAAATGCCTTGCTAAAGTCTAGGTAGGCCATGTCCACAGCCCCTCCCTGGTCTACTGCTTTGGTCACCCAGTCAAAGAACTCAATTAGATTTGTCTGACATGACCTTCCTGCTGTGAATCCATGCTGCCTTGGGTCCTGTGCACCACTGGCCTCTAGTTATTCAACAATTCTGTCCTTCAGAAGTGATTCCATCATTTTCCCTACCACTGAGGTCAAACTGACAGATCTGTAGTTTCCTGCCTCTGTCTTGCTCCCACTTTTGTGAAGGGGAATCACATCCGCCCTCCTCCAGTCCTCAGGTACCACACCATCCTCCCATGTTTTACTAAAAAGGGTAGTCAGTGGTGTTACTAGTTCTTCCCTTTGTTCTTTTAGAATTCTGGAGTGAATCCCATCAGGCCCCACTGCTTTATCCACCTTCAGTTTTAAGAGTTCTTTCAGAACCCTTTCTTCTGTGAAAGGACTAATATCAATCCCCTATCCAGAGTGCTTCTATTGACCGTATTGGGTATTTCCCCCTGCTTTTCCATTGTGAATACTGAGCAGAAGTATTCATTCAGTATCCCTGCTTTTTCACTGTCGCTCTCTGCCCAACCACCTTCCTCTTTGTTCAGCCTCAGTATCCCTGCCTTAGTCTTTCTTTGCTCCCTAATGTACCTATAAAAGGTTTTATCCCCCTTCTTAACTGAGTTGGCTATCTTTTCCTCAGTTTGGGCCTTTGCTATTCTGACTGCCTCAGCCAATTTCTTCTGCTTTATCTGGTACAGTTCTCTATCCTGCTCCTTCCGTGTTTCCTTATACTTCCTGAATGCTATCTTTTTCTCCCTTACCTTCCCTGCCACTTCTTTTGAGAACCATAGTGTTTTTTTCTTTCATTTTGATTTGTTTATTTTCTTTACACAAAGGCATGTTGCCTCGGTGGTGGAGGTTTTGATGTTTCCCCATTGTTGCTCCACCCCACCTTCTTGCCTGTTTGCTAGTGCTTTTCTGAGGCACTCTCCCATTTTGACAAAATCAGCCCTCCTGAAGTCCAGTACCTTCACTTTTGTGTGACTTGACACTACAGCTAAGTTTATCATGAACCACACTGTTTGGTGGTCACTTGTTCCCAGATGGCTATCCACTTCAAGATCAGAGATCCTCTCTCTTTCCCCATTTGAGAGTACCAGGTCGAAGATTGCTCTCTTCTGAGTGGGTTCCAAAACTAGCTGTCTGCGGCATGCCCCCTGTAGGGCATCGAGAATGGCCCTGCTCTTGGATGTGGCTGCAGCAAAGGTGCTCCAGTCAACATCTGACATATTCAGGTCAACCTTCAGCAATATCTCCCCTTTCTCTGCCATCCCAAGGATGCCTTCAATCATTTCCTTGTCCATTTCCTCCCCCTGAGACGGGGGTCTGTATGCAATCCCTGTGCAGATTTTGGAACCATTTCCAGTCTCCAGGGTGGCCCACAGTGCCTCCTCTCCTCCCAGTTTACCCTTTAGGTCTGTTATTTGATCTCTTCCCTTACACATGTAACCCCCTTGTTACCCGGGGTTACTAGAATCCCAGTAAGACCTAGTGGTAGGCAGGGAAGGCAGCTTGTGAAACTCCAGTTAAATGGGTTTCACACTGTCTCACTCTGTTCTCAGTCTCAGCTGAGACTGAGGGATGACATCACCAATAGAACTTTCGCAGCTGCATAAGTCACATTGGAATCTACAGCAAAGGGAGTTAGAACATTGGGAGGGTGTTCAGTTTTGTCTTCAGTAAGTGAAGAGAGAGTCTGCAGTTTGGCTTGAGGAGTGAAGTTGTACTCAAGTGGTAGAGACCGCTGTTTCAGGTCTCAGTGCCCCCTCCCTCTGGGAGGGGATGTAAAGATTCCCAGCAGATTCCTGGGGCAATCCCCTTAATTCTGCTAAGTGGAAGAAAAGCTGCCTGTTTTAATCCAGGATTTATTTTGGAAGATAGAAGATTTGTGAGTTGCCTGTGGGGCACCTGCAATTAAAGGGTGAGTGTCTGCTCTGGCTAAAAGGGCAAATTGTTTTCTTCACCCTGGGACTTGTGTGGAAATCTAGGGATTGAGCTACATATTGGGAAGCCTAGAGAAATGGGCCAAACAAGTGAAGTAGTGTCAAATCCTAGAGTGTTGTGTGATTCAAATAATATGTAGAGGAGATGCGACATACATCTACCCTTTAATCTACATTTAGAAGTTCAGCAAAGGAATGGTTCAGTTTTCCCAGGGAAATGGCAGGGTATGGGCTGTGGGAGCTGGAGGTAGGTGGACCCCCATCTTTAGTGACCAGGTCCACCTCTACGGATTTCTTCTGTGGTTGCTACTTTGCCTCATGCACTTGGCCAGTGATGGGGGAAGTACCCAGATGTGGGATTGCAAGGGAAAATTCTCTCTTGGAGTCGCAGACTCTAGGTGGTGTGGGGAGCCATGACAAGTAAAAATTCTCTCTAGGAGTCACAGACTCTAGGTGGTGTGGGGAGCTATGACAGAATAATTGGTTCATTCTTCCAATGGACCACAGATCAAGTGGCCGGCGGGGGAGCCAGGCCAGTGGGGAAAACCCAAGTGTGTACAAGTCGGGCTGTGTACCCAAAGCTGCGTGCAAGTCTGGGCTGTGTGCCTGGTGGGTTCAGAGCCTGAGGGCTGGAAATGGTGATAAAGTGTTCTGTAGTCTCTAATCTGCATTACCAGGAAATGTAGCTCCATGGGGGTCCGTCTATGCTTTGTTTGTTCAGCTAGTATGTGAATAAAAGCCACACTGAAGAATCCCATTCCTGGTTCTGGACATTACAGTTATTGCTTCCTGTGTTCGGATTTACTTGGGTGCCCCTGTGCAGAGTAGCCAAACCTAGGTCCCCCTGTGCCGAGTAACCTCATCCTCCCCGAACCCAGGTCCCCACCAGGTACTGCTGTCAGCTTCAACATCATGCCACCTGTTGTTTTGGCAAAAAGGCAGGGGTGAGGGGTTACACATAGAGAGCTCCTCCTCCTCCTCCTCCTCCTCTTCTTCCCTCCATGTCCCTCCTGTAGATTGTGTACCCTGGTATGTTGACATCCCAGTCACGGTTCTCTGGGTACCATGTTTCTGTGACTGCCACAACAACCAGGCATCCCTCTTCCATCAAGGCCACCATTTCAGGGATATTTTTACCTAGGCTATGGGCATTGGTACTCATTACCCTCCATTTTTTTATGGCTTTATTTCCTTTTGCCCCATCCTTGTCCCTACTGCCTTTGTCTTTTTCTCCATTTACCCCTGCTCTTCTCCCTATTGACTGCTCTGTCTTGGTGTTTACCTCACTAATTACCCTGATTTTTGGGGGGGCTAGGATTTCCCTTCTCCTCTTCCATGCCTCCCCCCTTGGCTAGTTTAAATGCTTGCCATTGAAACATTTAAACCTATCACCTAGGATCCTGGTTTCCCTCCAGGATAGATGCAGACCATTGTGCCTGTATAGGCCTGCATCCCTCCAGGTGGAGCCCCAGTCCCCAATGAAGCCAAATCCCTGAGCTCTGCACCAGCTTTTCAACAAGTCATTGAATCCCATGGTGCAGAGTACCCTAGTCTCATCCATGCCATAGACAGTTAGCACTTCTGAGAAAGTTACCATGTGTGCTATTTGTCTAAGGCCCCTCCCCAACTCTGCAAACTCTTGTTGCACTGCTCTGATCCCATTCTCAGCCAGGTCATTCGTCCCTAGGTGGATAATGACATCCAGCTCCCTCCCCCTTGCCGCTGCTCCCACGATCCTGAGGATTTGTTTCCTGTCTCTCCAAGCCTTGGCACAGGCTAGGCACCTCACCTCCCTTTCCCCTCCCTCCCCCAATTCTACCCCCCTAACAATTGAGTCCTCCACCAGGAGTTGTTTCCTTCCCCTGTGAGGTCCTGGGCCACCCTCCTGTGGGTCTTCATTGTGGAGGTTCCCAGCATCCTCCTTGGTCTCCATGGCAGATACCTCCATAGAGGAACCATGTTTTGCCGGAGTGGTGAATGAATTGTGGAGAGGCACAAACTGGAGGGATGTGCCTCTGTTCCACCACCTTCACCCTCCCTGAGCCCACCATGGTCCAACCACTCCTCTTTCTTGGAAACCTCTGAGGTAGTGGTGGTGGCCTGGGTGGTCCCTGGGTGGGGGAGCAGGTTTTCTGAATCCTTGCCAGGTCAGCATGGAGATCAACAACCTCTTCCCTCAGACCAGAGAGGTGCCTGCAAATAGGGCAGCAACGTAGTCTCCAGAATGTCTCCCAGAAGACTGCTGCTCCACAGCTAGTGCATTGCACCACTCCCCACATGTCTGTGTCCCTTCCAGTTACAGATGCTTTTTTGGTTTTTGTTCTTGTTTTAGTGCATGCAAGCTTGTGAGTGTCTCTAACCCCTACTCAGTGTGCTGTGCCTTTAAGGATATGAACAGGTATATGTTAGCAGTTTTGGGGAAGAGATGTCAGAGCCCTTGCTATAAAGGAAGTTATACGCTTGGGGCAGGTGGGGTGAGGGGAATGGTGGGTGAGAGTAAACCTATGCCGTCCAGGAAGAATCACCTACAACTCTTGCCCTCCACCCCAGGGAGTGCCTTTCTTCCTTTCAGACACTTATTTCACAAAGGCTAAGTAACAGGTCTAGTCACAACTGACTGCAAATATCTCCCAGCTACAGTTCCCTGGCAAATTAAAGTTGAAACTAAGAAAAGTCCACTCCCAAAACAGAATCAATACTAGTTACTTACACAGGTCCAAAAAGTAATAATTCAGTTCAGTGTAGTGTAGAAAATAACCTTCTTGATTCATGGAAGCTGTGGTTGCTTTCTCACTCTCCTAGTCTCAGTCTCAGCAGACAGAGACCACAAACAACTCCAGTTATAAATCCTCAGTTCAACTAGGCCCCTTTCAGCTCCTCCCCTTAACAGACACCTATTTCACAAAAGCTGAGTAACAGGTCTAGTCACAACTGACTGCAAATATCTCCCAGCTACAGTTCCTCCCTGTCAAATTAAAGTTGAAACTAAGAAAAGTCCACCCCAAAAACAGAATCAATACTAGTTACTTACACAGGTCCAAAAAGTAATAATTCAGTTCAGTGTAGTCTAGAAAATAACCTCCTTGATTCAAGAAAGCTGTGGCTGCTTTCTCACTCTCCTTGTCTCAGTCTCAGCAGCAAAAGGTGTTAAGCAGAAAAGTGTTAAGCCAGTTGTCTTAGGGTTGCCACCTTTGAATGACACAAAAAATGGATCCTACGCTCCACCCCTAGCCCCACCCCTTTTCAAGACTCATCATGCACTGTTCCTCCAATAAAAGACAACACTTCAAGCAGCAGTTAAATAAAAATGTTAAGATACTGTACTATGCCTGTTAAGGTTACTTTCCTGGGTTCTTCCTAATTATTTATGTATTTATTTATTGACATTGGTTTACCAGATAAACATACAGAGATAAAAGAAATCTCATTACAGATATGATCTGGGGGAGACAAAGGAAACACTGTAAATAGCATACAACAGTATACATACTTTAAATCTTTTTCTGCCTCCATTTCCTGTTCTTGTCCACAGTACTATTTCAAAGCCAAAGAAGTGACCATACTTTTTTCTTGTGGGAAAAATAATTTAAAACATTTAAAAATGCCTAAATTCTGTTAGAGATGAAAATGTTTACCAGCAAATGAAAATGGAGGACAACTGGCTCTGTTACTGTTACAAAAGGTGGGGGCAGCTGTGCTGCTATGCCACTTTAAGATGCAGTGGAAAGATTAGGTTAAGTAAGTGCTAATGGTGTTAATCAGGGGTGTAGCCAGGGATTTCAGATCTGCACACCAAGTGGACTCACTGTGTCCCCCCCTCCCCCGGTGTAGCCAGACAATATACACCAGGATCGTGTTTGTTGCCTCATTTGGCACAATAATACAACTTTCATATCTCACGACAATGGTTGTTGCCATGCATGGGTAAATACAAATGCCATGCATTGCTCCCTAAGGCACTCACATACCAGCCCAGAGCCTGTAAAGTTGTATTGTCCTTGGGATGCAAAGACAGTATTAGTGACCAGTCCTTCTAGTTTCAACTCCTATGAATAACATTTCAGAAAGGTTCAGCATTTTGTTAGTTTTCATGGAAAAAGGAAAAGTTCAGAGCCTATTTGCTACCCCCCTTAAATAAAATTGCACACCATGGAGTACTTGGAGTATGCCTGGCTACACCCATTGTGTTAATGGCCATACTTTACACCTCCCAGGGTGACTGCATTCACAAACAAAAGGCTACACTGACAACAGAACTTGTTTGTACCCTGGACATGTAACTGAAACAATGAGTGATATGACAAAATTTGTTTCAAAAGTATGTGAGCACTCAAAATGGCTCAAAAACCTGACCAGCATAGAGCAAAACCGGATTACCTGATAGGGACCCTGAAAACCTGATCACCAGGTAAAAAACCTGATAGGTGGCAACCCTAGAACTTGTCATACAATGTTGTTGGCAGTAAAAGCACTGGGATGTGAATGCCTTAGCTGGCATCACATGAAATCAGCACCAGCTCTTCATTAAATCCAGTTTTTTTTTCAGGCAGATAAATCAAGGTTATAAAAAGACTTCTAAATGATGTAACTTAGAAATCTGAATTTTACTGTGACGCTTTTTGGGATCTTGTGTACTGAATTTAAAATTAATGGTAATTGAAAATGTTGGCAATATCCCCCTCTTTAATGCTTTAGTGCTTACCACATTGTTCCCCCTTGATACTCTGCATGAAATTAATTTTGAATGACAGTTGCAAGCATATGTGCATATGTGTGTGTCTGTGTGTGTTATAGTGGCACAGTAGTGCCACTATAGTTAGGGTTGAGTAGGCATTTTAATGTTAAATCCCAGTTTTTGCACTTTAATAGAGTCAGTGACTCAGCAGGTTGCACACTCACCTCTGAGGCCAGAAGATTGGAAGGTTGTGGGTTCTAGCCCCACACCAGGCAGTTGGGGTAATTCCCAATACTAACACTGTAGTGCAACTTGAGGGGGATGCAGCACTCCTGAAGTGCTGTTTTTCAGATGAAACATTAAACTGAGATCCCGTCTGCATACTTGTGATTTAATCCATTCACCATTTTGGTTGCCCTCTTCTGCACCATGTCTATTTTGTCAATATCCTTTTGAAAGTGTGGTCTCCAGAACTGTACACAATATTCAAGGTGAGGTCTCACCAGGGTCTTGTACAGTGGAACCATTACCTCTCTCCTTCTGCTTGTTATTCCCCTTCGAATACATCCCAACATCCCACTGGCCTTTCACACTGCCTTGACAGTCTGTCTAGTGGCTTTCAAGCCATCTGTGATTATGACTCCCAAATCTCTTTCCTCCTCAGTTACTGTCAGCAGCTCCTCCTTACATCCTCTAGCATGGTCTAGGGTTTCTGCTTCCCACATGCATGATTTTGCATTTATTTGTGTTAAACCTTAGCTGCCATGCCCCTGACCATCCCTCTAACCATTCCAGGTCTCTTCTCATCCTTTCCACCCCCTCCAGAGTGTCGACCCTGTTGTAGACATTGGTGATGTCTGCAAAAACAGGCAAACTTTTCCCTCCAGCCCATCTGCTATGTCACTGATGAAGACACTGAAGAGGACTGGCCCCAGTACTGCCCCCTGAGGTACCCCACTGGTCAACTCCCTTTCCTCTGATTGGGTTCCATTTACCACTACTCTCTGTTTTCCATCTCTTAACCAGTTGCCAGTCCACCTCACCACTTTGTGTTCCACCCCCAAACTGCCTAGCTTGTTGACCAGTCTTGTACGTGTGACTGTGTCAAAGGCTTTGCTGAAGTCGAGGTAGGCAATGTCTACTGCCCCCACTTGGTCTACTACTTTTGTCACCCAGTCAAAGAACTCTGTCAGATTTGTTTGACAGGATCATCCTGCAGAGAATCCATGTTGCCTAGGATCCACCAGCCCATTGGCTACCAGGTGTTCCACAGTTCTTTCCTTAAGGAGAACCTCCATTATCTTCCTGACTACAGAGGTTAGACTAACTGGCATGTAGTTCCCTGCTTCTTCACTACTACCGCTTGTGTGAAGAGGGATAATGTTTCCCTTCTCCAGTCCTCTGGGACCACTCCAGTGTCTAAGGACTTGCTTAACAGGGCTACCAAAGGGGCTGCCAGTTCATACTTCAGCTCCTTTAGAACCCTGGGATGTATGTCATCTGGATCCATGGCTTTGTCAACCTTTCACTTTGCCAGTTCCTGTATGACCCTCTCCTCTGTGAATGGTCTGGCGTTCACCTCCCTATCTTTAACTCCTCTGAAGTCCAACTGTGGGTCTTGCCCATACCCTTCTCGAAAAAAGTAAGGTAATTTCCCTGGTGTCCTGGCAAAATTTACCCATTAACAAAAATACCACCAACAGCTTACTTTGGTTCTGTTTCAGTTGGTTGCCATCTGTGCCACCCCCGGGGGTCGCCATTGAAAAAGGAACTTCTAGACTCAGTGGGCTTACCCGGTCAACAAAATTCAATAAATAAATATAACATCTTCGCATTTGTTCAACAGATTTGCACAAAATGTTGCATGCACAGTCTCATGGGGTAGATCTCTTGATGTGCCAAGTTTTGTTCCTGTTGGATGTGCAGATTCTGAGACACGGTCAACAAAAAAAGTAAAAAAATGCTGTTTTTTGCTATGTGTTTTGCCATCATGTAGCGCCTAGATGGTTTCCAATTTTGGTCTGAAAATTACAGGTTACAAAGGGCTTGCCTCTGTAGGAGTTTCTTTGCTGGTTTGGTGAAAACATTTTAATCCATTCCAAAGTTATTAAATATTACAAATTCAGGTTTTGAGCATGCTCAGTAAGCACTTCAAAAACAGTTGTAAAAGGAGTGTGGCTTGGACAACTAGCATCACCTCATAGCTCATGAATAATCAAGAGCTCATTTGCATACCTGTTTTTTAAAATTGAGGGAATTAGAAAAATCAGGTGAAAACTACAAGCTATCCCTCTTTGGGAAGAATGGTCAGTTCAAAATCACAGTTTACAACAATTTCTTTTTGGTTTACTTTTTGGATGCTGACAGATTGATGATGTGAATTGTTTTGAAACATGGGCTACAAATCAGTATGTTAAACATTAGGGCTACTGAAGGAAAGTAAACATTTTTAACTTGTTTTAAAATAGACATTTGAGTATAGATTTTGTGTTCATGTGAATTGAAAAAGTTTCAGACAATTCAATGGCTTAAAAATATGCAAAGTTAAAAAAAAGTACTGGCAATACAGAGAAAGAGGAAAGTATTATTGGCTGTTTTAGATTGGAAACGGCTTGACTTTGGATAAGAAAACTTTGATACAATACAAACATACGAAATTTGCCAGCAGATAAAGGCCTAGAGGTCTATCAAGTCTGCTCGAATGTGCAGCTAGCACCCCTTATTCTGCAGCTGCCCCTCCCTTCCACCTTTCCCCTTCATTAACCCTCCCCCTTGTCCTGTCCCATCCTCATTTGAAGCAGTCCACTGTTCTACTGCATACCACTTCAGCAGGTAACGCATTCCACCCAGCCACCACCCTCTCTGTAAAAAAGTGTCTCCTCATCTCCCTCCTGAACCTTCCTCGCCCCAGTCTCATATCATGGACCCTGGTGTCCCTCCCCTTCCTTACTTTGAACAGCCCCTCTGTACATGTCTTGTTTATTCCTTTCATGTATTTAAAGGTTTCAATCATGTCACCCCTGTCTCTCCTCTCCTCCAGTGAGTACATGTTCAACTCCTTCAACCTCCTCTCGTATGATAAGTCCCCCAGCCCCTTGATCATCTTTGTCGCTCTGCGCTGCACCCCCTCCAGTAACTTAATGTCCCTCTTCAGATATGGATGCCAGTACTGCACGCTAGTACTCCAGGTGTGGTCTAACTAATGACCTCATACAGTGGCAGAATCACCTCCTCCTCCTCGAGGATATACCCCTTGCAATACAACCCAGCATTTTGTTGGCCTTTGCAGCTGCCTTCCTACATTGTGCCGAGTTGTTCATTGACCCTGTAATGAGCACACCCAGATCCTTCTCCTCCTCTGTCTGGACTAGCTGCACTCCCCCTAGCTGGTAACTTCTCCTTGGGTTCTTCATCCCAAAATGCAGCACCTTGCACTTTTTGGCATTAAAGCCCAGTTGCCAGGTGTCTGACCAGGTTTCAAGCTTTGCCAGATCATCCTGCAACCCCTGCCATCCCCCTAGGTCATCCACCACTGTGCCTACCTTGGTATCATCAGCAAACAGACTGATCTTGCTCTTGATGTCCCATGATATGTCTGCAATGAATATCCCAAACAACACTGGTCCCAACACCGAGCCCTGTGGAACACCACTGTCACTGCCCTTGGGTGTGAGGCTCCCACCCACCACCACCCTCTGTTGCCTTCCCTGCAGCCAGTTTCCTACCCATCTCACCAGCTTTGCACCCGCCCCTGTGCCTACTAACTTCCTTCCCAGCCTTCCATGTGGCACTGAGTCGAATGCCTTACTGATATCCAAGGAGGCAATGTAGTGTAGTGGTCAAGGCTCTGAGCTATGAACTTAAAACCTGGGTTTGAATCCCACAGCCTGCCACTGAATATGGACACAAGTTTTTTTGGTTTTTTTATAATAACTCATGCATTTAAAAAAATGAATTAGAAAAACACTCATGCATTTATAAAACCTTATTACAGAAAAAGTATTATCTCAAAAAGTATGGAAATTAATTGCAAAAAATGTCATTGATGCACTAGTTAGGTAAACAATAACCCACAACAGGGTGTGCAGTTAGTGGAGATTAATTAACACCTTGGGTGCATTGTGAGGCACAAGGCCGCAGGCTGAGTGCCCTCACAGCACCAAGGTGTTGATTAATCCCCAATATCCACACACCCTGGAGTGGGTTATTGCGCTTATAACATGGGGTAAGTCAGAGGAGCAAAATAATTATCCAAAACTGATTTATTCATCTTCAAGTTAAACAACTCTGTCTGTATCCTGCTGCCTGAGAAAGTAGTTCCCATCATTAATGAACAGAGAAAGGATTTCCTGTTCATAACACAATATCAAGGTCACTGTTGGTGACAGCGGCACACACAGATATTCTTTGCTGCTTTGCTGTTTTCTGTCTCTCACAGATCAAATGACTCAGTTCTCTTGCCCTATTTGGACACCACGCTCCTGAAATGTAAGCCACTTAGGGAAACCTTCAATGTCAACTCTGTTGTTTTTTCTGCTGGTGACTCACTTTGACTGTACATTGCTCACACTCTCTTTCTTGCTAGTCGCACTGTCTCTGTCCATTCAGTTGGTGGGTCCCTCTCTGTGCCCCTGTCTGACAACGCTTTCTCTCTCTCACTCCCTTTGGTTACTGTGTCCCACTGTCTGCCTCCCTCTGACAATGCTCTCTCTCTTGCACTTGCAGGGGGACAGTGTGTAGCTTCAGTGACTGGATTGGAGCTGTCTCACAATCACAATTCTGCTCATCTCTGACTTGGTATCACACACTGGATGACAGTGTACTGTGTGATGCCAGTGGACAGAGAGCACATCTTGAAGGAGGAAGGAGGATGGGGAGGCAGGAGGACAGACTCTCGCAGGGATCCATTACATTGATGCACAGAACAGAGAAACAGACAGAGACAGAGAGACAAGACACACACACACACACACGCCCCTCTCTACTTGCTCAGTGTGTCTGTCTCTCCCTCTTGATATTTTTCGCTGACTCAGTTTACATCTCACAGCAACTTTACAGTGGGTCAGAGCTCTCCTGCAATCCTACTGATCTCCAACCCACTGTCACAAGCCCTTACATACAGTATCTGCCACTTATGAGTACCAGGTGTTCTGAGACTCCTGAGGATGGTGAGCTGACTTGTGAGTGGGGGGGGTTAAAGAAGGACAGGCTGTCACAGTGCAACAAACACAGAGTGACAGACAGCTTGGGCTGCTGCAGCAGTTCGGCATGATGTGTTCTGGCTCTCTATGTCTTGCTGCTTTGAAAATTGGACCACTCAAATGTGGACACAAACCCAATGACTTCTGCAGTGGGTGGCGGTGGCAGGGGACACAGCTCCTGTCTCGCGCTCTCAGTACCGTGGTCTGTGGCCAGGGATAGTACGTGTTCAGGTACAGCATGCACTGGTTTGTTTCTTGCTAACAGACACAGTGGGAAAAAATGATGCAGGATGGGACACAGTGCAGAAGACCCAGCAAGGCGCAACACTAGGGCACAGGAGGAAAAATGACTGACAAAGGTATGGACACATGCTGAAGTACATATGTACAACTATCCCCCACTTTGCTGTACAGTTTCAATGGCTGCTGTTTCACATGTATAACATATGATTAGCAGTCTGACTGAAATGATTGCTGGAGCAGCACTCCCACACCACAATCACTGTCAGCTCGGTTCCGGAGATCCACTGGGCAGGTGGGTGGGAAGCACACTACGGCTCACTAATCTGCCTCTCAGACATGGCTGCTTTTCATGCTCCTGCCATCAGGAAAAAAGACCTGTTCTGCCCACTGATTTAAAATCTGAACTGCTCACATCAATTGTGAGTATACCGTGCATTAATGCGTGGTCAGGTGGCAGTGCTGCACCAATCACATCACTCAAACTGCTAACCCCATGTTATAAGGTATTGTAATTACTGGCCACCACTTTTCCCATAGGAAAACCCAGTTATAATTTGCCATTATAACCAGCTGGTTATGTAAGCAATAAAGACACGATGAGGTGTGCATTACAGTGTGATAACTGCACTCCTAGGGGGTGTAGTTAGGCACGAGGCTGAAGGCCAAGTGCCGGTCATCCCTAGGAGTGCAGTTATCACACAGTAATGCACAACCCTGGAGGGTCTTATTGCACTTATAAAATAGCCCTTTATTTTTAGAAGCAGTTTTCTATTTTGAAACACATTTTTAAATAAGTACAAATGTAAGTCAATCTTTGCTTTTAACATAAAATAGTCCTTCCACCTATTGGTGCTCGATTAAAGTAGTGTTATACAGTGTGTGCCTCCCTGCCCACTTAAGCTTCATAGTTCCCT
Source organism: Neoceratodus forsteri (assembly GCA_016271365.2). Taxonomy (NCBI): domain Eukaryota; kingdom Metazoa; phylum Chordata; order Ceratodontiformes; family Ceratodontidae; genus Neoceratodus; species Neoceratodus forsteri. Next base: position 499,065,425 of record JADMNL010000022.1, read on the forward strand.
GCCATCCACAACAATTCACAAATGCAGTTTTCCTCATTCTAAGTATGACACATAGCCCCCTTATTTTATTTCATTCTCCTCACTCTGTAGACAAAACTAAAAGGAAGCCACAACAGAGGCTTTTCAGTTCCCTGGTGCTGCAAGTTTGAAGATGGTTCAAAACTGCCACACTCACTGACAGCATCTTGAACTGCTCACTCTATCCTAAAAGATAAACAGCAGGGTGAGACATTTACCACTATTTTTCTTTGTTTATATAGTATTATTGCTTACTTTCTTCATTCTGTTTTTGTTTTCTTTGTGTTTCCCCACATTCAAGAAATGGAAGGTTTATCATGGAATGATTACCATGGAATACAGGGATTCAAAATTCTGCTCAGTTCTACTAGCAGAATGTTCCTCCACTAACATACTGTACACACAGACAACAAAGGCCTGTTTTAGAGCCAGAGACTCAGTTATCTCACTGTCGGGGAAAGCAGAAGAGATTTCCCTGATGAGCAGGTAAAGTTAGAAGGGGGGTTTTTCACTGTTAGCAAAGAAACCGTTGTAATGAAAACTATAAACAATACTTGATGTTTCTAATTTGTTTATGTGTGTAAAGAGAGTGTGATGATCTGGTAAACAACATTTAAATTGTTTTATTTTATATTTAAGGTCATTTTATTTTTAGGACCCAGGGTGAAGGTTTCTACAGTGTAAATGTAGCAGCCATGTTTGTGGTGGAAGATCAGTTCTGGTTGTAGGGAGATTGATGGAAGATAGTTCTGGTTGTAGGAGGACTGATTTGCTCATTGTGTGATGCGGTTTAGCACCAGGATGACTGTGTGTATATAGAGATTTAATGTATGGTCGGCTGATCTCTCTTGGCCAATGAGATTTCTAGATTTTTTTCTTGCCATTTTATAAAATGGCAAACATGCACTGGGTTTCCCTGCCTCCATGCATGCGCCAGCAGCTCTCTCTCTTTCTCTCTCTCTCTCTCTCTCCAGTTCTCTCAGTAGACGGATGACACAACCGCCACTCGGCAGTAAGTAAAACTCCTCAAAAAAAAAAGAACTAATATAAAAACATAAAGTTTCACTCTGGAACCCTAAAACAGAGGTTCATAGGTGAATACGAGATCAAGGGACTAGCCCATTATGACCTCAACACCCTTAAGTTGGGTGGAAATAATATTTAGATTCCCCCGTATATAGATCCAAATTATGTTTAAACTGCTGTAGGTTAGTACTTTCAACTACCTCCTGCGGTAAGGAATTCCATTTTGGAACTATGCTCTGTGTAAAGAAGCAATTTCTTCTATCTGTCTTATTTCTGTTTACCCTCAACTTCAATTTATGGGATCAAGTATTGCTTACAGAAGGGCGCCAGTCCAAACATATTGTTTCAAATAATGCCTCATCTCTGGTTGCTTTGTAAATTAGACATAGGTCTCCTCTTATTGAGCTATATTCCAGGGAGAAAATATTCAAGTTTTTTAATCTGTCTTCATATGAAAAAGTATTTAAATTCTTTATATATCATGTAAATCTCCTCTGTACTTTTTCTACAGACTTCCTGTCCTTCACCAGTGTTGGAGGACAGAAGGATGAGCAGTAATCAAAATTAGATCGGACTATACTGCTACATATAGGTATTAATACTTCTTGCTCCCTGCTTTTAACATTTTTTAAAATACAGTTTATTAATCAATTAAATTTTTTAACTGTCTTGTTTGTATGTTCAGAGAATTTTAAATGATTTGTAATATAGACTCCCAAGTCTTTTTCAGAGGTAACCTTACTTAAAAGTGCGTTATTTATAAAATACTCAGCTATTTTGTTATTTTTTCCAGATTCATTACTTTGCATTTAGAAATATTAAAGGTTAAATTATTTATATTAGTCCACTTAGATATGCTATTCAAATTGGCCTGTAGGTTTTGTGCAGATATATCATGTACAATGGCACCCAATTTGGCATCGTCTGCATATCTATTTAGCCATACTCCATCTGTGTTGGTCATACTTGAGATGAGGACATTAAACAAAATTGGGCCCAGTACAGAGCCCTGGGGCACACCACTAGTGATCTCACTCCAAGAGGACTTGTATCCCCGTATACTGACCTGTTGATGTCTATCTGTTAACTATGATGAGATCCATATTATAATATTTTTGTGGAATTTCAAATTAACCAAACATCCTATTAAAATTTTGAAAGAAACTGAATCAAAAGCCTTTTCATAATCCAAGAAGATTACATCTACAGGAAGGCCTGAATCTAGTGCTTCACTGATGGGTTCAAAAAATTAATTAAATTGCTCTGGCAAGATCTACCTGGTAAAAATCAATGTTGTGATATATCTAATTGTCCATTTTTCAATATATGCGTGCTTATTTTATGAGATAAAAGTTTCTCCATAACTTAATCCCTATGCAGGATGTTAGACTAATGGGTCTATAGTGCTTCGCATTCTGCTTAGCACCACCCTTATGTATAGGGATCACCAAAGCTTCCTTCCATTCTTTTAGAACAACTCCTTTGGAAATTGATTCATTAAACAACAAGGTAAGAACACCAACTAGCTTATATGAAACTGCTTTCAGAAAGGTAAAAGGGGTATTATGAGGTCCAACTGACGGAGATGATTTAAAATAATTTATTGCTGAATAGGTTTCTGCAACAGTAAATACAATGTCTAGATCCATAGAATCACAAACTATATTTCCCAAAGGTTCTTTATTTTTAAAGATACTAGCAAAACACTGATTACATTCATTTGCCATTAACTGTTCATCAGAAACTAGTTTATCATTTATTTGTAAAGGTCCAACCTTACAGGCACTAGTTTTTTAAGAACCAGTATAATTAAATACATGTTTTTTATCATCTTTTTGGACTGTTGCCAGATTATATTCCATTTCTTTGTTGGCCTTTCTAATAGATAATTTTGTTTTTAGCTTTTTGTTTAAACCTGTTCCAGTTAAGCTCAGTCCTGTATTTTTTATATTTATTAAAAGCCTTCTTTTTTGCCTTGACAAGTCTTTTAATCCCTGTGGAATACCAGAGTAGAAGTCACCTATTATTTTTATATTTTGTACTTTCAGGAACCCAGTTTAGGAAACAGAAATCATTTTTTTCTTTAATTTTTGCCCATATCTCTTCTACTGTAAGTTTATTTAATTCTTTTTGCCAGTTCCAGTTTAATAAATAGGCTTTAATTGCCTCATAGTTGGCTCTTTCAAAGTTCCTCATTTTAGTTATTCCCTTGGCATCCATCTTATAGTACTTTATAGACCATAGTAACATGCAATGATCACTGTCTCCTAGTGGTTCCAAAATAATTGGTGTTTCTACCTGTTCATTAAAGTTTGTGAGGATTAAATCCAGGATATTATTCTGTATTGTAAGTTCCTGCCTAACTGATCTAGGCCTAAGCATATTATAGTTTCAAGAAATTTTGTTTCCTGATAATTAGACCCCTCTAATGAAAGTAATTTAAAATCTTAGCAGATCGTGCACCATGCGGAAGGAAAGTAGTCATTTTTTAACTTATGCTAACATCGACGTTAGACTATAGATTTTGTATTCATGTGAAATTAAAAAGTTTCAGGCAATTCAATGGTTTAGAAATACGCAAATAAAAAAAGACTTTTGGAAATACAGAGAAACAGAAAAGTATTCTTGGCTATTTTAGTTTGGAACTGTCTTGACCTTGGATAAGGGAACATTGACACACTGATTCAATGGCAATGTAGTATAGTGGCTAAGACTCTGAGCTATGAACCTGAAGACCTGGGCTTGAATCCCACAGCCCCTGCTGACTATGGTCAGTAGATTTTTTTAATAATAACTCACGCATTTATAAAAAAAACTAATGACAGAAAAATACTCCTGCATCATACAGCCCCTGATGAATGTGATCAGAAGTTTTTTATGTAGTAATGCATGCCTTTATAAAAAACTTACTATAGAAAAATACTAATGTGTTTATAAAAATTAATTACAGAAAAAGTATTATCTCAAATAGTAAGTAAGTTCATTGCAAAAAACTTCATTAATGCACTAGGTTAAAGTGACAAAAGTGTGGAAATGTGGCATTAGGGTTTCCAACCCTAACATCCCACCCCCACCATGCAGGCAACAACAAGTACGGGGTGTGCTGTGGGTTGTTAACCCTAATGCTCACCCCATTCCATCAGTAAGTAATCTGAGATGGGTGCGGTATGTGAGAATGGGGTGAGCATTGGGTTTGACTCTTTCAAGGCACAACCTATGCCATTGCAGCCTCCAGGAGGTGGGGTGAGTGTATGGTTGGAAACCCTAATGCCACATTTCCCTACGTTTGTAGCTTTAAGCCTAACTAGTGCATTTACATAGTTTTTTTGTGAAGATATATATATATATATTCTCCACAAAAAACTTTGTTAATGCACCATTAGGATTAAAGCATTGAAAGTAGGGAACTGCGACCTTAAGGTTAGGGTTACAAAACCTAATACCCCACCACCACCTTGCATAAAGGAACAGGTGTGAGTGTGTGCCCAGTGTTGCAAACTCTAATGCTCACCCCATTCCATGAGTAAGCAAAATGGAGTAAGCATCAGGGTTCACAACCCCAAGGCACACTCCTTATACCTGTTCTTGTATGTAGGGTGAGGGTGGGGTGTAAGGGTTAGGAACCCTAAGGTCACATTGCCTTACTTTTGATGCTTTAACCCTAATGGTGCATTAAGAAAGTTTTTGAACAGAATTTCCTTACTTTTTGAGAAAGTATAATCGTAGTCTTACAGTATATGCCAGAAGTAACAGACACGGTTAAAATGATCGGTTCTAACAGACAGATCTCTCTCGTCAAATGGCCAAACATATATCTGTAATGTTAAGTAATTCTGTTATTATGGACCTTGCACTTCGCTTGTTGCATCTGCCAGGGCTTGTAATCAGCACTGTTGTAGCACTGCTTTCGAACCTGATTAGCACCTAATTAGTGCCTAAATCCACCAGCGGAATGCCTCATTAAACAATTTACAGCCCCTTACACCCTGATCCACATCACCCGCTGGTCTCATGCATTTACTTTAATTGATTAGCAGTCTGTTTAAGTTTCTAGGCATCGCTATTGCCCCTGTTACATTTTTTGTCTTGTGCTGCTGTTGAGTGATTGTGCAATTGTGCTGCTCAGCTCTGTGTTGTTCATTGCATTCCCCTCATTGAAACTATCCAGCTCTGGTAAGCGAACATGTTTAACACTACAACAAAAGGTGGATATTCTAAAGGCTATGGAAAAAACTTCCAAATATAAGCATAAGAGAGCTAAGCACCCACTTTTCTATCCCCAAGTCCACAATCTCCGACCTTCTGAAAAATAAAGAGACTTTGTTATCTGATTGCCATGGGAATCAAAACCCTAAAAGAAAGAGAAAATGAGAGGGGAAGGATAGCGAGGCAGAAGAAGCCCTAATACAATGGTTCACTAACTCTCGGGGGCGGGAGGTTCTAATTTCTGGTCCTCTACTTCTGCAAAAGGCAGACAAGTTAGCTTTCGCTCTTGGCAAAACAGACTTCAATGCCATGGATGACTGGCTGCATCATTGGAAAGCTCAGCATAACATCTGTTTTTAAAAAAAATTCATGGTGAAAAGCAGAGTGCTGACACTAGTGTCACTGATGTATGACTGAGGGATGTTCTGCCTGATTTGCTTGCAGGATAGGAACCTGAAAACATCTTTAACACCAATGAGATGGGCTTGTTCTTTCGGTGTGTAGGATATGGTATGGTATGCTTGCTTTCAGGGCTGAAACTCCTTTGGGGCTAAAAAATGCAAAGTAGTGGGTCACTGTCCTGCTCACTCGTAACATGTCAGGAGTAGGGAAGAAAATACCCATTGTTGTTGGCAAGAGTGTGCAACCAAGGTGTTTTCGGAGTGTGCACTATCTGCCTGTCATCTATCATTCTAATAAAATGGCCTGGATGACCGGCGACATTTTTTTTAGTGCATGGCTAAGGAATTGGGATCGCAGTTTGTGATCCAGGAAGATAGCCCTCATACTGGATAACTGTAGCGCTCATCCCCCGGTCAGTGGCCTTATAAACATAAGGCTTGTGTATCTGCCCCCTAACACCACATGTGTAATGTAGCCATTGGACACGGGGATCATTTATAGTTTTAAGCGACACTGTATTTCTTTGATGAGAGGTCACCTGTTAGACACCTTACATGGTGATGAAGAAATCACTGCCTCTATTTGTGTGAGGCAGATTAATTTGTCAGATTCTGTACATCTCATTCAGAAAGCATGACACCAAGTTATCCCTGAGACTATACATCCCTGTTTCAGAAAAGAGGTGTTGCGACTCACCCTGACATAGGTATAGTTCAGGAAGAGGAGCCATAGCAGGAGGAAGATGAAACTGACCCATTAGGTTTATCGCACAGGCCATGGAAGAGCTGGGTCTCCTGGGTGATGAGCCCAAACCAGCTGATGATGATATCTCAAAGGCAATCACTGGAGTTACCACAGCACAAGAGGAGGATGAGGAGGAAACAGCTGAAGAGAGCATAGCGGAGGTCATAGTGATACCATCAGATGTCCAGATGGTGCTCCTGACATTACGCCGAGAGGTCAAGCAAAGGGATGCCATAGTGCTGAGATGAGATCTACTGTCAGGTATAGAGGATAACTGGAGAAGGTACACCAGCAAGCCAAAGAAGCAGACGCTGATGTCCGAGTACCTGACCCAGCCAGAACTGGAGTTAGCGGAGCACTAAAAAAGCAGGCTGCAGAGCACAGTATAGCACTATTGCACACAGTGCATTTTATTTATTTTTTATTTTTTTGATTACTGGTTTTAATGAGCAAAAAATATAAAAAGCTGTTTTAACCTGTGTTTTTGCTGAGAAAAGCAAAAACAAAACCTCTGTAAAGAGCTGTAAATCACCCTCTCTCCTGCTTGTTTGATTCATATCATGTGTTCTGCACATTTGGTGTTTTTCTTAGTCACCAAATGATGTAATGGATGTCGCATGTAACGGATGATATGTGTATGCACAGACTAGTCCATTACATGCGGTGCATACTGCATCTGCTTGTCGGAGCGCAGGGCCCTCTGGGCCTTGCACTCCCAACCATCTATAATTTTTTGAGAGATTCTAATTGTATCCTTATTTGACTGGGGGAGCATAAGGCCCTCTGGGCCCTGTGAGCCCATCATTCCATAATGCTCTGCATATTTGTGTGTAGGAGGGCCCTGCACTGCAATGTATGCATAAGACCTGCACTCCCATCACTCCATAATGGTATTCATGGGCCCCATGCTCCTATCTGTCCTTGATTGTATCCATATTTTCACAAAATCAGCAAAAGGCACATCAGTGGGGCATGCTCTGTGTACCCTATAAATTTCACAACAAAACTACAAACCACTTGTTCACAGCACAGTGACAAAGAAATGACTGTGTACATCTCCCATTACAATGTTATCCTATGGGAAATTACACAAAATTTAAATCCATAGAACTTCAAGCTGAAGTACTATACTTTCACCAAACCAGCAAAAGGCATATCTGTGGGGCAAACCCTTAGTACCCTGAAAATTTCAGGCCAAAATTTCAAACTGTTTATTGGCTATGACATGACAAAGAAACAGCTATGCAAAAATTCCTTTTTCTCAAATTGTGAAAAATAATCCTTTTCCGTGCGTCCTTTTTCACAATTTGTGGAAAAAGAAAATCTCAAATTGCAAAAAAGGATCCTGTTTCACAAATCCTTTTTTGCAGTATGTGGTAAAAGAAAATCTTTTTTTGCAAATTGCAATAAAGAATCCTGTTTCACTAGAAACGTTTTCCACAATTTGTGGCAAAGGATTTCCATGGATTAAAAAAAAAAATTAATCAACTTCTTATCAAAAAATTGACCCCAGAATCTGATTTGTTGGGCCTTGATTAGCTAAACACAAGTGTTGATATTTACCAAAGCCCTGTATTATTTTAGCAATTTAAGTTTGTTTCCCTTGCTGACTGAAAACAAGATGGTGGTGGCATGAAAAAGAATTCTGCATCTGTGAATAAAGAATCCTTTTCTGAGGTGAACATTTATAAGAAATAATGGGAAACTTTAAAATGCAATAACTCTGGAATGGATTACTACTTTTTCACCAAACTATCAAAAGGCACCACTGTTACCCAAGACCTGCATACCCTTAAAATTTAAAACCACAATTCCATACAGTTTGTGTGCAATGTGGTGACAAAGTATTAGACAAAAAATGGCAATTTTCAAATGTTTTGACATTCCATATCTTCGCACTAGCACATCCAACCTCAACAAAATTTGCTACATCAAGAGATTGTTGGTCCCTGATGGCACATGCCAAATTTCTTGAAAATCACTTGAGCAGTCAAGAAGTTATTAAAGTCCCAAATTTTCAGGTTAACATAGAAGTGAAGATTTAACCCTAATATAGGGGTGTGACTGTGCCCCAACATATATATGTATGTATATATATATATATATATATATATATATTTAGCTTTTGGTTACCAGGTAAGTGCATTAGGCAAAAGGCCTGCCTATTTTCAAGCACGACCCGGAAGTGTACAACATGCAGTAGTCAAAATACAGAGAACAAGTCAGGCATTAGCACAAAATCACATACCACCATGCAGGGTGGACTAACAAAGATACAGAGTTAAAAACACCCATGTATGGGTGGGTAAACAACAAAACATCCAGGATATTACATAGAGATACGTATGAGTACATAAACAATGTTAGACTTAGGGTATATATATATATATATATATATATATATATATATATTATGGTAGCACGATACTGCTACCATAGTTAGGGTTGAGGAGCCATTTCTATGTTAAACCCAAAATTTTGCACCTTAATAACTTTGCACCCGTTTGACAGATTTGCCTGAAATTTGGAATACGTGATCAAAACCCATACACCTTGGGATCTGCCAAGTTTCATACTGAGTTGGATACACAGCTGCGGGTTGATAGCGTGATCTGCTGTGATGCATTTACACTTTTTCTGGAATTCTACGGTCGGCTTCTACAGGTCGCAGCAGTTTACCATCTGGTCTAAAATCTTTCCAGGAACATGCGGCCAGGGTCCTCAATGTGCCTTGGAAGATTTTGTGAAAAAATATTAAACGGTTCAAAAGTTATTCAAAAAACAATTTCCCATTATAAGTCAATGGGAAAAGTTAACAAAAAGTTCGACAGTGTCGCAAATGCATTTTTACTTTCGCAAATGGCCCTGTTACTTTCGCAAATCCGCGATCTTGTTATCAGTTAGTGATCAGAAAAATGTTTGGCATTTAAATTTCGGATCCTCTAGCAACCTAATTTGTTTTGTATTTACCTAGTTGGACCCTGAGGATGCTAGCCATGTCTTTATTTTGGGGGTAAAACACCCCAGAAATATGTTTTTCAAATTTCTGGAAAAAGTACTTTTGCAAAGTACTTTCGTGCTCATGAAAGTGTCGCAAATTTTTGCGAAAGCTTTCGCAAATTGCAACAGTACTTTTCTAGTCTGTGGGAAAATGACAGCAATTCTTTGGCACTCTGCTGCAAAAGAACGGTTTGGAGTTTTGGGCTGAAATTTGGAGGGAACGTAGCCGACATCTCACAGATGTGCCTTTCAGTGTTTTGTTGAAAAAATATTGCATGGCGGCAAAGTTACAGTACTCCAAAGTTGACGCTTTTTCCCATAGGATAACATTCACGGTGCCCAACGCATTACAGAATCCTTTGGCACCTGCTGCAAAATAATGGTTTGGTCTTTTTCCTAAAATTTGGAGGAACACAGCCAACAGCCCACAGATGTGCCTTTCAGTGGTTTAGTGAAAAATATTACAGGAGGCAAAGTTATGGCACTCGAACTTCTCTTTTTTTCCCATAGGATAACTTATTCTGAGCGTTGCGCTTTTCCAAACCCATATCTTTTGGAAATGGTCTGATTACAGACTTTCGTTGGAAAAACACTTAGCCCCCTAGCAGGGGCTAAGTACAAAACTAGCCAGGACAGTCGTAAATCATATGACTTTTAAATTTTTTTTCTACACGGCACGGTTCCTGAGATATAACCTATTTAGTATTCCAAGTCCTCATTTTCTGCTCGATACCCATTATTATGCATACATTCTTTGTACTCACTGTCTTTCTCTATGCAGCTTTTGGGGAAAACCAGCCTGTGCGCTTACATTACTGTTACCGTTGCCCTTTCCGCTTGCGGTTCCGTACCCGTTTCACTTACCGTTGGCGTCGCCACCATATGCGTTATCGCTGCGTTTTCCTGCGCTTGCGTTTCTGTTATTTTTTGCCATTTGTGTCTACAGTACTGTTTCTCTTTCTGTTTCACTTTGCATCACCATGCCCATTGACATTTCCGTTTGCAGGCACCATGTTACTATGTGACAACACATCACGTGGCAGACCATTCCCGTCTACGTCACCGTGTGCGTTACCCTTTCTGTTCTCATTCGCGCTTGTGTTACCATGTGCACCACTGTTAGCACTTCTGTTTGTGTTGCTGTTCCTGTTACTATGCCACAACACATCACATGGTGGGAGCATGGAGCCCAAAGGGCCCCGCACTTCCTCCGCCGCATTACGTGGTGGGAGGGTCCCGCGCTCCCGCCGCTGCATTACATTCACTATTTCTCGTTATCATTCTCAAAAAGAAGTGAAATTAGAGGCAAAAAACTCTGTTTAATGCATTAGTTAGGGTTGTTCCACAGCGACAAAAGTGAGGAAATTCGGTGTTAGGGTTGAAAACCCCCCTTGGACCCCCCCAACCAGCATTGGGGTGCGCAGTGGGGTCGTCGTTCCTAACTCTCACCCATTCTCCTATACTTCTGCTGCTTTACACATGTGAAGGGTGAGAGTTGGGGCTGGCGACCCCAATGCACTCCAATGCCGGTTGAGGGTGAGCTGAGGGGATCAGGAGGGTTTTCAACCCTAACACTGAATTTCCTCACTTTTGTAGCTGTAAACTAATAACTATAAATGGAGTTTTGCCTCTATATATATATATATATATATATATATATATAGCATCAATTAGGGTTGTTATTAAGCGACAAAATCAGGAGATGTTAGGATTTCGACCCTATTTCCCCATCGCCATCCTGCAGACACTGACTGACATTGTGGGGTGCCCAGGGGTCATTGGCCCTAACTCACTCCATTCCATAAGTAAATAAGCTGAGATAGGTTTTAGTATGGGAGAATGGGGTGATGGGTGGGGCTGATACAAAGCACTACCCCAACACCAGTCAGTGTCCGCAGGGTGGGTGGGGTGTAAGGTTGAAACCTTAATACCACATTTCCCTGCTTTGTCACTTTAATAACAACCCTAACTGATGCATTAACAAAGTTTTTTTGCTATGCATTTCCTTACTTTTTCAAGTAGTATAATCATATCCTTATTTGTCTGTGGGAGCACAGCACCCTCTGGGTCCTGCACTTCCATTTATAAGACAACAGTGACCAAATTGTCAGCATAGCCATCTTATTATCCCATCTCAAGTACCCCGGTACAGAAAATGTTCAAATCCACCCCAAAACATAATTGTAAACAGCTGCAATGCCATTCCATGCCACAGGTGTGAAAACACACTTTGGGCAGGATTAAAAAAAATGACAGCTGTGGCATACATGAGGTGGGGTAATAAGAAGGCTATGTTGAATATCTGGAGTAATAATATTTAACATTTCCAAAGTTATGAGCGGGTATTGCAAAATCGGAATGAATGGTCATAACTTTGGCATTTTTTCATATTTTCACCCCATATTTTCAACATAGTCTTCTTATGACCCCACCTCACAAACCCCATAGGTGAAAATGTTAAAACCCATGGCAAAATGCCATTCCACATCACAGGTGCAAAAACATGTTGCAGGCAGGATGTGAAAAATGACAGCTGTACTGTTCATGAGATGATGTGAAAAAATGGCCACTTTGAAAATTTGGAGTCAAAATATTAAAAATTATCAGTTATGTGCATGTGTAGAAAAATTGAATGTGTGGCATGAAAATATCAGCTCCTGCAATAGCAAAAGTATTTTGTGTGCGCAAATACTAGCTCCAGTGATAACAAAAATACTTTTGTGCCTGACATATAAATTTTCCTATAGGAAATAATGGGAAATTTAAAAATATTATAACTTTTGAATGGATTCATATTTTGTCACCAAACCTCCAAAGGCACATCTGTGAGGCAAAGGTTTTCTACCCTGAAAATTTCAGACCACAACCTAAAGCCATTTCTGAGATATCTCTGCAGAAACAAATGGCAAAAAAATGGTAAATTAAGGATTTTTTGACACTCAGAATCTCAAAAACCACACAATGGATTAAAACAAAATGTGGCACATCAAGTGACCTTCCACTAGATATTATGCATGCCAAACGTTGTGCAAATTTGTTTAATGGTTCCAAAGTTATATGGGTGCGGAAGCACCCCATATTGGGGTTGAGTAGGCTGTTTAATGTTAAATCCCAATTTTTGCACCCTAATAATTTTGGCATAATTTGTTGAAATACCCCAAAATTTGCCATGCACTGTCAGAGTTACAAGACATGAAAAGTTGGGATGGCATCTTGTTCGCTCTCCCAGATACAGAGCACCAAAAAATGGAAAATAAATAGCCTATACTTAATATTGCGTAATTTTGCTCTCACCTACAGGCTAGATGGAACCCATTTAGCTACATTCTGCTGTTTGTTTAAAAAATGCCAGAAATACCTTTTCTGGGCACCCCAAAATCCAAGATGCCCAGCTTAATGAGAAGAGCCATTTACCCACGTTCTCTGTATGAGAACAGTTGGACTTTCTTGAGTTCTGCAGCTGGAAGTCATATCGGGAGCTACAGTCACAGCACTCAGCCACCGATCCCATGTTCTCCCTGTCTGTCTCTATCTTTGTATGTCTTTCTGTATTTCTATATCTATTTATCACTCTAGCTAGCTAGCTAGTTCTATTTATCTCTCTGTCTGTCAGTTTCTCTGTCTATCTATCTATCTATCTATCTATCTATCTATCTATCTATCCATCCATCCATCTAATTTAATCTAATCTAATCTAATCTATCTACTTGTTTGTTAAGTGGACCAGGATGCCCACCCCCAGTACCACTTCCTTCTCTCCCCTCCCCTCCAGGTTGCCTGCCCCCATTCCCATGTTGTTGGTGGTGGTACCAGGACACCCACCTTCAGTGCTGCCAAATAGCAGCCCAATACTGGGTTGCCCAATCCCTTGTCAGATTATCCATGTCATGTCCCCTGTGGAGAAGAAAAACATCCCTCATTTTTTTACTGCAAAAAAGAAAACAGTCCCTTGCTGACCTGACCCTCTCTACCCTGACTTCCCACTCAGCAACCACCATTCCACACACCCCCACACACCCTCACTTACCTGAACAGGTCCCACAGCAAAGATCCACTTTCCAGTCGAAGACACATCTTGCTGTTGGAACAGTCGACTGCAATATGAGAAACTAAGGTAAATGCAGTTCAGTTTATTTCAATGGGGTTTTGAACTTTGATGCATAACTTTGTCATTTTCCCATTTATTGGCCACAAGATTTCAACATGGTCTTTTTGGGACCCCACCTCATGACCAATGGTGGTGGAATTATGCAAATCAGGCCTGAGAGGTGATTTCACAATTGCTTGGCAAAATCACCCTCCTGGTGGGGTTTGAAAATGTTCACCACCCTTATTCATGAGATGGGGTCACGAAAAGACTATGTTAAAAAATTGGAGTCAAAATACGTAAAAGTTATGCACATACATTGATATTTTTCTATACTCACTCATATCTTTGCTAATTTGAAATATTTTAACCCCATGTTTCAAAATAGCCACTTGTTCACACCACCTCATGAATGTGACTGCTATCATTTTTCAAATCCTAGCCAAAATGTGTTTTCGAACCTGTGACACGGAATGATGTTTCAGTAGCGCGGAATCATATTTCAGCAGGGATTCAAAAATCTTCATCCACTGGGTTTATGAGGTTGGGTAATAGGAAGGCTGTGTAGAAAATCTAGTGTACACATATGTTAAAATGCCAAGGTTATCAGTGAATGTTGCAGTATTTCAATCTTCACTTATAACTTTGCTAGTTTTCAATATTTTGACTCCAAACTTTCAACATACTCATTTTTCCACACCACCTCATAAACATAACATGTGTCATTTTTAAAATCCTGGATGAGAAGTCTTCTTGCCCGTCTGGTGTGAAATGTCATTTCAGCTAATATACTATAAATGCTACATGTCATGTTTATAAGGGGAGTCATAAAATGACTATCTTGAAGGTTTGGGGTCAAAATTTAAATATGTAATTGTTAAGAATGTTTGTGTGCATAGTGCCAGTCTTGACCCCAGCAGGTATGCTTTGTGATCTCGTGCTGGTGAGCTGAGTTTGGGGCTGAGCTCAATGGCCTGCTGGATGGGGTGAGGGTGACAGGATGGTGCTGTTTTGTGACAACCCTCCCAGTCACAGAATGAAAGCTGCAGGGTTGTACACATGGGCCTGGGTATCATATGCTGATGACAGCTGTATTCTTGGCATAAAGCCTGCAGTTCTGCACCCATGGGTGGCAGAGGGCCCTGAGCATTGGTTGACAGATGGAATATTTGTCCTGTGTGTCTGTATTTGTGGCCACATGGAAGCATTGGAACCAAAGAACCCTGTACTTCTGCAACCCGCCAGACAGGCCCATGAATTCTTGACATCCAGCACTGCATGGAAGTGCAGGCCCACAAGAGCCCTGCACTTTTGTAGGTGGACAGAGTCTGCCTTTGGCACATGGCCCAATGGGCCCTGCACATCTGCATCTGTTCATGCAGGTCCATTTGGGACCTGCATGAACAGGGATACAATTGCACTACCTCAAAAAGAAAGATTCTTTGCTAAAAAAAACTTCATTAATGGAACAATTAGGGTAACTTAATGGCACAAATGTAGGGAAATGTGGTGTTAGGGTCTTCAACCCTAATTCCATCCCCACCCCACCCTCAAGCAGCAAAGGAATAAACATTAGGGCTTTGAGTTCTGGAGTCTTATTTAATCAGTGGCAGGGTCTTTCTTGGGGTTGTCAATCCTAATGCCTACCCCTTTCCCTGAGCAAGCAACATCACATATTACCTCCTTTCTTTGCCCTGTGTGAAGAAAGCTACAACAAATTGTGTTGGCAACATCCAAGAACAGGGTCATCCTTGATGCCCTACAAGGGACATGCCTCAGACAGCTAGTATTGGAACCCACTCAGGAGGGAGCAATCTTAGACCTGGTACTTTCGAATGGGGACTGAGAAAGAATCTCAGATTTAGAAGTGGGTAGCCATCTGGGAACAAGCCAACACCAAACAGTGTGGTTCACAATAAACACAGCCATACAATAAAGCCGTACAAAAGCAAGAGTATTGGACTTTAGGAGGGTTGACTTTGGGAAAATGAGAGAGTGCCTCAGAAAAGCACTAGCAAACAGGAAAGAAGGAGGGGTGGAGGAACAATGGGGAGCAATCAAAATAGCCATCACGGAGGCAACAAGCCTTTGTGTAAAGCAAATCAACAAAACACAACAAAGGAAAAAAATGCTATGGTTCTCAAAAGAGGTGGCAGGGAAGGTTAAGGAGAAAAGGATAGCATTCAGGAACTATAAGGAAACACAGAAGGAGCAGGACAGAGAACTTTATCAGTTAAAGCAGAAAGAGGCAGGGAAGGCAGTCAGAATAGCAAAGGCCAAAACCGAGGAAAGGACAGCCAACTCTGTTAAGAAGGGGGATAAGACCTTTTATGGGTACATTAGGGAGTAAAGAAAGACCAAAGGAGGGATACTGAGGCTTAATAAAGGGGAGAGAATGTGGGCAGAGGGTGACAGTGAAAAAGCAGGGATACTGAATGAATATTTCTGCTCAGTATTCACAAAGGAAGAAGAGGGGAGGTACCTAAACCAAACAAGAGAAACACTCTGAAGACAAGGGTCAATACCAGTCCATTTACAGAAGAAAGGGTTCTAAAGTAACTAATAAAATTGAAGGTGGACAAAGCAATGGGGCCTGATGAGATTCACCCAAATATTCTAAAAGAACTAAGGGTAGAACTAGTGACACCGCTGACTACTTTCTTTTACAAATCATGGGAGGATGGGGTGGTACATGAGGACTAGAGGAGGGTGGATGTGATTCCTCTTCATGAAAGTGGGAGCAGGACAGAGGCAGGAAACTACAGACCAGTTAGTTTGATCTCAGTGGTAGGGAAAATGATGGAATCATTTCTGAAGGAAATAATTGTTGAGTACCTAGAGGCCAGTGGGGCACAAGACCCAAGGCAGCATGGATTCATGATGGGAAGGTCATGTCAGATGAATCTAATAGATTTCTTTGACAGGGTGACCAAAGTAGTAGACCAGGGAGGGCTGTGGGCATGGCCTACCTAGATTTTAGCAAGGCATTTGATACAGTCCACACAAAGATTAATACACAAGTTAGCCAGCCTTGGAGTGGGTCCCAAGGTGGTAGCCTGGATAAAAAATTGGCTAGACAACAGGATGCAAATGGTAGTAGTAAAGGGAGTCCACAGTGAAGAAAGGAGGGTTACTAGCAGGGTACCGCAGTGTTCAGTACTGGGGCCGGTCCTTTTTAGCGTCTTTATAAGTGACATTGCAGAGGAACTGGAAGGAAAAGTATGTCTCTTTGCAGACGACACAAAGATCTGCAACAGGGTTGATACACAAGATGGAGTGGAAAGGATGAGAAGGGACTTGGCAAGGTTGGAAGAATGGTCAAATGTATGGCAGCTCAGATTCAATGCAAAGAAGTGCAAGGTAATGCACCTAGGAAACAAAAACCCAGGGAAAGAGTACACAAGGTGGGGGTGAGATACTGACAACAGTAAAAATGGAAAGGGACCTGGGGGTAATTATATCAGATGACCTAAAGGTGGGCAAGCAATGTCAGAAGGCAGTGAGGAAGGCTGGGGGAATACTGGGATGCATAGGGAGAGGCATCAATACTAGAAAATAGGAAGTTGTTATCCCTCTGTACAGACAGTTGATGAGATCCCATCTAGAGTACTGTGTGCAGTTCTGAAGATCCCATCTCCGCAAAGACATAGACAGAATGGAGGCAGTCCAGAGGAGGGCAACCAAAATGGTGCACAGTCTGCACAGAAGACATACAAAGAAGACTAAGGAGCTTAATATGTATACCCTTGAGGAAAGAAGGAGAGAGGGACATGATAGAAACTTTAAAGTACCTCAAGAAATCAACAAAGTTCAAGAGGTAGTATCTTTCAGAAAAGAGATGTGCAAGAACAAGGGGCACAATTTGAAGATAGAGGGGATGTCTCAAGTAATGTGAGGAAGCATTTTTTTACAGAGAGGGTTGTGAATGTATGGAACAGCCTCCCTGAGGAGGTCGTGGAGTCAAGAACAGTGGGGGAATTCAAGAATGCATGGGACAGCCATAAGGCAATCCTAGTGGGGGGGTAGGAGGAAGTAAGCTGTTGGTTAACTAGGATCTGCAGCTTATCTGCTAGGTAGGAAAATGGGCAGACTAGGTGGGCCAAGTGTTCCTTATCTGCTGTCAAATTCCATGTTTCTATGGTGAAACAACTTCTTTGAAGGGTGTATCACTATGAGGCATATACTTGGAGCTGTACCTTGTGCTTCAGGCTGGAGGCTATGGGCTCAGTGAGCATTAGGGTAGACAAGCCCATGGAAGACCCACCACTGATTTGCCAAGACCCTGGAGACCTAAAATCCTAATGTTTTTTGCTTTTCCTGCTCAGAGGGTTGGGGTGAGGAACTAGGGTTGGAAAACCTAATGCCACATTTCCCTACCTTTGTGACATTAAGTTACAGTACCATAACTGGTGCATTAACAAACTTTTTTGCAAAGAATATGTAGGGGATATGCAATAGCCTGGCTCAAACTACGCAATTTACTGTATCTTCACATGTGAGAAGGCAGCACCATATAGTAACTCATGAGAAGCAGAACCATGAGTGAGATATGAAAGTCCTACCCTTTCACAGGTTAGGATAAACTGCATATTGTGAGTCAGATCATGGTAGATTCAATTTTTATACAACATGTGTATACTCATAAGTAACAAGATGAAAAGTGTTATCTAGACCAGCATAGCAAGATAAATGAAACTGGTCACTGAGCATGCTCAGAAATTTATCTCACTCATTTTGGCCACACTGAGCATTGTTAGAAATTTATTCTCACATGTGAGATGCCAGATGTCTTGATTAATTATTGAGATTAAGTTACTGATTAGCTGCTCTTATGCTGAGCCATTGGCACAGTTTACATTTTGTACATTTTTCCATTTGTAACTTTTATCATCTCTATCACAAAACCACCTCAACACCTTTTTGTATAAATAAATATGGCATGGGCTGAAAACAGATACCATTTTTATTTTCATGAGAGGGTCACTCATGAGAAATCAACAGTTCAGTAACCTCTCTGGAAGATAAAAATTGTATCTTAAGTCGGTCCATGTCATAGCTGACATATAAAGTGTATGTTACATGTGTGTATATAGGTATGTAATAGGGTTCAGTTCAATACATTTTGTATCTGCCCAAGGTGTGTCTGAACTCAGTAACCCCAAGGGATGGCAGAATGAAGCGTAGCCACGAGTGAGCTTACTGAGGTCAGACTCAACAAGGGCAGATAATAAATTTATTGAACCAAGTCCCATTGCATATTTGATTTATACAATCAGTGTGATTTTTTTTTTGAGGATAATGATTTAAAACTATTTGAACTACCCTTGTTTTTCTTCATTTGTCTTGCGATCTCATTTGTGATCTGCTGCTGTTTACTTGATCCTACCTCCTTGTTTCTTTCCATGCTGTGCACGGAACTGGTTGCCATGGAAATGTGTGTCGCTGAGATATGTGCGCGATATCATTGATCCTTACAACAGGAAATTATTTTGATTCATCTGTTTTGGTTAGGGGAGGGTCTGTGACATAATGGCACACGTGCAATTGTATTTATGCACTGTTTATTGAGAAGGCAACATGTAAGGTGTGGTGAAGCTGTGGGCCACTTCGAATCATCGGACTTTGAGTTTGGTGGCATCGGCCATGGAGCGGGATGCGTCAGATGTTTCTCCATGAAGTTTGAGGAGGTGGTATCAGCGTGCTAGAACCATTTTCCACAGAAAGGATTGTTGCGGATTAAGATTTTGGGTTTTTGTATGCATTTATTTTATTTTTCCTTAAACCGCTGCATGTTTGGATTGTAGCTCTGAGGCAGTAGGGCAGGAAGAGAAAATGACCTAGGGATATAGCCCTGAGGCAGAAGGACAAGAAGATAACAATGGGTGAAGGTACTTGCAGCTTGTGTGTGTGGGGGGGGGGCAGAAGCTGACATTTGTTGATGTAGACCTTTGTGGGGGGTTTTTTGTCTTTTTTTTAAATTACATACCATGATTTTTTGACTAGTTTTGAGGAACTGTCACTTAGCAGATGGGGAGTATTATGCCTGTATTTATTCTGGCAATGCAATCAAATCAGGCTGCTTATTTTTTTTAATTTAGCATGAAGTGTGATTACTATACACAGCTCTGTCAGTGAGTTTACCAACAGATTTCTGTAGCACTGAGAGTTCTGCAAATTGTTAGATCACACTTCTGAGCTGTAGCGTGAGCCATCTCCATGGATGTTCTTAAAAAAATAGTACTGACAATGGAAGTTGTTTGTGATGACTCTAAGTGGAAGATAAATCAAGATAAATTATTTATTTGCATTTGGAAGGCTGCTTAACACAGATAAATCAATTATCTTGTCTGCCAAAAAAAAAAATCACATGCATCGTGTATAGCCCCTTTTAGGAAGTCTGCACTTTTAGCAGTGTCTACTGACCTCTGGGCATGCCATCTATATCCGTGGATGACTGGGCCAGCTGGTTTCACTTGGCATTCAATGGGGAAAGACTCAGCAGCCTGAACTGAATGGCACAGGCTGGTGACTGTGATTTGGTGGGAGGTGCACTTCAGGCACACAGTGTCTGCTCCCAAGTGCTGAAATTTCTCTGTTAGAGTTTGGTGATGGTTAAGTATTGAGTCATAGCGGTTGTCATTTGAAAGTGCCCTTGAAAGTGTGGTGCCCCCAACTCAAGCAGAAGAACAACAGAAAAGGAGAGAAACTGCAGAGCAAAAGAAAAGAGACAAAGATATGTGATCAAAGGACTGAGATGATAGTCAATCTATCTAATATGTAGAAGTGATTCTGTTTGGCACTACAGGTGCCAACCATCCCAGTGTGAGGCAAGAGAGTATTTTTTGAGCTGCATGTGAAGAAGAGTTCTGTCAGGGTGCCGAGGCATTTACCCAGTGTGCTAGATTGGAATCTATGCTCACAGACTATGGGGAACCTCCGCTAGGCTTGTCTGAGATTATCCCTGAGGTGCCAGATTGTTGAGCAGAGTCCATAGATCCAGGGAGCTCTGTGTAATTGGAGTTCGGGAATGTTGAAATTGTTGCAGGCGTGGAACGTTCCTAGGTAAATAGAGTGCTGCATCTCAGAAGCACTACTGAATTCACTTCAGCTGCCTATGTGGGTGAAATGGAGAGATCGGCTATATAGCCTCAGGAAGAACACATACTTGCTAACAAGAAGTCCAGAATCAGTAGCACTTGGGAGAACAAATGGACTTTACTCCAAGAATTGTAGTAGCAGCTTGCTTTATTTAAGTGAAAACCAATATAAGTGCAGGCACAAACTTCCAGCTCAAGCTGCTGCCTGTGATGTGGACCCCAGTAAAAGAGACATTCTTACCTCCAGTGGAGCCAGGAACTAGTCCACTTGTACCCTACCTAGGTTGCTTGCAACCCTCAAAAATGTCTGGACTTACATCACATGGTAAACATCCATGCAACAGAGAAAGGCCTCTGAATCTGAGAAGTGGAATGTGAAAGCTGACATGTCAAACAGTTGCCTAGTGCCATCGAGCCCAATGAAATGTCAAAATCAAAGGATCCTAGTTTGTTCTTTTAAACCTGTTTGGACATTCCCATTCATTCTGTACCCCTGTTCTTCAAACTTCCCTTCCTTTTCAGGCTGGAGTGCTCCTCTGAGTGTCACAGGTGCCCCAGATGTCACACTCCAGTCTGGAAGGTCAAGTAAGTGCACTTTGGAGGTTTGTGTGGGTCCTGTCCCTGTATATGCTGTTGCCATCTTAGATGACCCCTACACCAGGAAGGATGGCTTACTTATATATAGGAAATACATAATGGTTTGCATTGGAATAACACATGTATCTCCACTAGCAAATTGTAATACCTATAACTCATGAGTGATGAAGTCACAAGTTACTTACAAAGGTCTTACCACTCAATGTGTGGAGATAAATGTGTTATTCTACTGCAACTCATTATGTATTTGATATATACAACACCAATTGTAATGTTGTTACTGGTGTTTTACCTTGTTTTAGCTTAAAACTGCCTCTCTTTCCATTGCAAGTTCTCCATCCAGCCAATTGTTCTCTGTGTTCTGTTTCCAGATTCTAAGTGGAAATAACATGTTCTAAGTTAAATAAATTGTCTTCTAAGTGAAATAAATGGTATTCTAAGTGAAAATAAATATGTATCCCAAATAGCATGACTTATTTACCCAATTTATTCACCACTAGTGTAGTATATATACTGTATATTTATTCCATACCTGTGAGTATATTTCAGGGCAGAAAACAGTGATATTTTTGCTTCCTGGGGACCTAGAGTGAGGATATTGAAATATTCTCACTCTAGGTCCAAATATACCTATAGTAGGTCCTGATTGGCTCATTCAGAACTCATTTAGAATGTTCAGCCTAAGTAGCAGTACTAACAGCTTCACCACTTGTGATGTTATCGGGTTAATTGGCACTCAAACAAAAAATATTGACAATAATTCCAGTAGGGGGAAGCATATCCCTTATCTATATTACAGGAGCAAGAAAGCGCCCCTATAGATAGAGTAGAGTAGGATGTTTAATGTTAAACCCCTATCTTTGCACCTTAAAGGGGAACTATCACCAACAGGGTTTCTTAACATCTGAAAGACCATAAACAGCTAATCTGACTGAGCTATAGTGTTTATCTGTGAGTCTTTGCAGTCCAGAGTTATTCATATGTAAATCAGCCTATAATTAAGGGCTGGGAGCAGCCATATATTTAGGCTCCGGATAGGAAATGATGTCACCGAGGATCTTGGCCCTCCATTGACTGTAGGTTAAATAGAAAATTGTCTGTTTTATTAAGTGTGTGTTAAGGTGTCATTACAACACTTTCAACATTTACAATACTCGTTTTGTATGTGCATTGAAACTAGTGAGTTGTCACCCTTACATTTCAAAGCCAGAAGTGGGTGTGTATGTCTTGTAGTTTGAATTGTGTACCCAGTGCTGCAAAAGCACTGATCCCTTATGATGGATGTCTTTTGTGTCATCTAGAAACAGTTGTATGTTGTTTGTTTTACCTGATGGCTGTCTATGGTTGCTCTTGTGTTTTTGTCCTTTTGCTGCTTGAGAGGTGGGCAGTTAGGGCTGGAAACCCTAACACCACATTTCCCTACTTTTGCTGCTTTAAGTTGAACCCTAACTCATGAATTAATGCAGTTTTTTGCAATGAATATATATTATAGTTGGGGTTCAGTAGGGTGTTTAATGTTAAACCCCTAAGTCTGCACCTTAATAACTTTGGCGCAATTCAAAGAAATAGCCTAAATATTTGCATTTGTAGTCAGAGTGGCAAAGTCTGAAGACGTGAACAATTTCATACTGCTGGAATCATTTGCAGTTTCTGAGATTTAGAATGCAGATTTTTATGAAAGTGAAGATTTTTGTTTCCCACTGGTTAAGATGTTGGTTTTTCTTTGTTTGTTTTGTTTTTGCTTTCATGCACAACCAAGCCAGAATAGAATTCTTTCATGAAACTTTCAGGGTAGAAGCAGCCTGTGCTGAGAAAATTCCTCTCAATTTTTTTGTGAAAAAATAATAAACAGTCCCAGAGTTATAAGGATTTTTTGGATAACCCTCTGATATGAATGGTACATAAAAAAGATTGTAAGGGCTTATTTTTCATGATTTACTTGTCATGAGAAAAAATACCGATCATGACGACCATCATCTTTTTTAAATAAAAAACATTGAAAATATATAAAAATGATATATTTTCAAAAAGCAAACACCTGAACCTAGGTAAAATATACCAGGTTAGCAAGATTCTGGTGTTAGTCTTTTGAAAATATGCCCAGAACTATTGTTTCTGGGTACCCAAAAATCCTGAGTGCCCAGCTTAGTGAGAGGAGCCGTTCACCCATGTCTACTTGGTTTACTTGGTGATACTAGGCAAAAGTAGGCCATAAGGCCCATCTGGATTGCCTACCAAGCTGTGTGGAGAGATTAGTATAACCCCTTATTTATTATGTAATCATCCAGACCCTGTTTAAGACTAAGGAAAGTAGGTTTATTTACCAATACTGTAGGAAGTTTATTCCATAGTGTGGCCACACATAGAGTAAAAGTTTTGTCTCATGTTTGTAATAACCCTAGGTACCAATAATTGTTTGTCATGAGACCTTAAAGTTGTAGTCCTGTCTTTAAATTTTAAACCATACTGGGCCATTAGATCCTGATTTTATTAAGGTATTATATAAGAGCAATAAATCCCTATTTTGCATCTAGTTTCCAAGCTAAATAAGCCTAAAGAATCTAATTTGGCTCCATAAGTCATGTGTTCCATGCCCCTAATCATATTTGTTGCTCTCCTCTGAATCTTTTCCACAAAGTCAGTATGCTTCCTTAAATTAGGACTCCACATTCTCAGTATAAGAACATCGGGACTTTCTTGAATTGTGACGCCGCAGCTGGAGTCATGCTGTTAGCTTCTGCTGGAGCTGAGAGCTAGGGAATCCCCCAATCTCTATCTCTCTCTCTTTATTTTTTTTATTTCCCCCCCCAGCTCAGCCAGCCTCCCTCATTCTTCCATGACCCTTTAATATACCAAATGCAGACTAGGGTTCTCACTCCCAGTAATGCTTGCCCTCTTCTCCAGATCATTAGTTCCCTTATGCTCCCTCCTTTTTCTTTAATGGGTGATTTATTCCTGAGGATTATTTTTTCAGCAGCCAGCATTTCCACAGCTATGCAACTGCAGCTTGATTACTCAGATTGTGTTCTTTGCTTCTAGCCATACACCGCCTGTGAGTTGTTTGGTATATGTTTAATTAAATAATTATGTTATCTTTACAATTGCAAATTATTTTCACAATGGCTGCAGTTGAAAATTGTCATTAATTAGCTCACAGAGCAAAATAAAGGTCAATTACTTGCAAAGGCACCTAGCAACTATTCATGTGAGGCACATTTCATCTACTTATAATATGTTAATGTATGGTGCATGTGTAGCATTTTATAATCTGTGTGATTATGGAACCTTGAAAGAGTTTTTGTTTTCACTGTGTGTGTCTTGTTACAACTGCAAAAATAATGGATATAAAAATACTAAAATAATTATTCAATAAGTTCACAGACTGTGCTATGTGATCATCATATAATCACTTGCCTCCCTCTCCCTTTAATAGTCACAACTGAAAAATATGAATTTCCTTTACAATGTCCGCTTTCTAATTTAGTATGTCATTTCCTAATACACTTTAGACATGCTTACTAAGTTACAACTGGCAGAATGCGGATCCCTAGGATAATACTGTAGCTAGGACAGGATTTTTAGGGGTTTATTTGTTATGGTGTTCAATGAAAAGGTTGTGTTGGGGGAGAATTACTGTGCCCCATCTCACTTTGCTCTTTGTTGATGCATAGTGATGGCTAAGCTCACCACTCCAGCTCAACATGCAGTCTGTTGCCTATCTGAATTAAATGAACAGCTTATCAAAGGCATTTAGTGCTCCATCCCTCTGGTATGACTCTGTTTCAGCTTTGGGAACTCCAACAGGAACAGACACATGAGCAGAAGACGAGTCCCAGATTCCTCTCTCCTGCAGCCAGCTTTGCTGTTCAGTGCTCAGAGGGAGGGGGGCCATTGAAAGAAAATTCAAGTGCTGCTGCAAGATGTTGTTGGATGGCAGAGATTCAAGATGTGTAACTAACTTTCATCTGGGTTAGCAAAAATGACTTTAAAAAAAAAAGGTACCGTTATTAATGTCTCGCAAATTAAAAATCCACTATTTACTTTTGGTAAAAAAAAAAGGTACCAGTTTGAAGCCCATCTGACATATTTAATCTTTTTTCCTTACTATGTTTTTGTGCCCTGCTATTCCACTGGCCCCCATCAGTCTGACTGCCCACCCAGCCCCATCATCCACCATCCCCAGGAATTACCTGCACCTTGCATGTTCCCCCATGGATACTCCCCAGTGGGAAGAGCATCTGGGAACCAGGCCACACAGCCGCCCGGCAGAGCTGAAATTTCAGTTAGTGAGGTGGAGGGCCCAGTCAGTGGTGCAGAGCCTGCGATGAGCAGTGGATGGAATCCTGCAGCAGTGGAGGTTTTTTCCTTGTTTTTCTTGCCCCACTCCTGATGCCAGGAGGCCTTGATGATGCTGAAGTGTCATGCTGTCCATCTCCCCCTCCCAGATCCATGGCTCTGCCTGCACTTCCACCTGTGGTTACCCAGGTGGCTGTGTTGCACTGGAGACCATCCACCCTCCCTGCCCATGGGGACCTGAGTGACCCTTGGATGCTCAGCCTTGCACCCTCCTGCCCATAAGGACATGAGTGTCCCTTGGATGCTCAGCCTTCCACCCTCCTGCCCATAGGGACATGAGTGTCCCTTTGATGCTCAGCCATCCACCCCCCCACCCATGAAGACCTGAGTGTCCCTTGGATACTCAGCCATCCACCTCCCTGCCCATGGGGACGTGAGTGTCCCTTGGATGCTCAGCCATCCACCCTCCCTGCCCATGGGGATGTGAGTGTCCCTTGGATGCTCAGCCATCCACCCTCCCTGCCCATGGGGACATGAGTGTCCCTTGGATGCTCAGCCATCCATCCCCCCTGCCCATGGGGACATGAGTGTCCCTTGGATGCTCAGCCATCCACCCCCCCCACCCATGGGGACATGAGTGTCC
This sequence comes from Neoceratodus forsteri, assembly GCA_016271365.2. Lineage (NCBI taxonomy): Eukaryota > Metazoa > Chordata > Ceratodontiformes > Ceratodontidae > Neoceratodus > Neoceratodus forsteri. Next base: position 499,091,541 of record JADMNL010000022.1, read on the forward strand.
CTTGGATGCTCAGCTATCCCCCCTGCCCATGGGGACATGAGTGATCCTTGGATGCTCAGCCATCCACCCTCCCTGCCCATGGGGACATGAGTGATCCTTGGATGCTCAGCCATCCACCCTCCCTGCCCATGGGGACCTGAGTGTCCCTTGGATGGTCAGCCATCCACCCTCCCTCCCTGCCTATGGGGACGTGAGAGTCCCTTGGATGCTCAGCCATCCCCCCCTGCCCATGGGGACATGAGTGTCCCTTGGATGCTCAGCCATCCACCCCTCTGCCCATGGGAATCTGAGTGTCTCTTGGATGCCCAGGCATCATTTCCCCAGCCAGCCCTCTGATGACTCAGGCTTGCTCTTGAACCCAAGTCATCAGCATCATGAGCGGTAGTGCTACCGCTGCACCAGCGGGCCGCCTGACATATTTAATCTGTCACTGTACATACATTTCTACTTATCCAGTTTCACATGGAAAATCAATAAAAACCTAAAGGTAAAGAAAACATTCTGATTTATCATATTTATCACATAAATAACAAGTCAGGATAAACAACGATGTAGGCAGAATGACATCATGTTTTTATTGCACAATTTTACCCAACAGCTTGATACATTATACATGTATGGGGAACATACAGAAGCTCACTTATTTGCTGAAGTGTCATTTGTCACAGCTGGTCCAGAGAAAGATGTTACCTTTTTCCAATTATTAAACAAAAAAGAAAAGAAAAAAGATGACCCCCCCACACACACATACAGTCCCATCAGACCAGAGTGCTTTCCTTTATCTCCCAACCAGCATCATTTACATCAGTCCAGTCAAGAGAAAGATGGTACCATTTTTTTAAGAAATTCTAAAAAGTGATCATCCAGTGAACACCTCCTCCCCCTACAGTCCCAACGGAACCGAGTGACTCCCTTTCTCTACCAACTGGTATCAGGAGTCCACCCAGTAGAATGGCTGATTTGTGTTTTTTTTTTATTGTACCCTGCCCTCTGGCCAGCAAAGGAGTACACCTGACTCCTAGGGACACTTCTGCATCTCCCGACTGGCATCATTTACATCAGTTCAGTCGGGAGACAGATACTACTATTTTTGTCTTATTTCTTTCCTCAGTATACATTTTATTTATTTATTTATTTGTTTTTTAGTAACTGGGTAAGAACACTAGACAACAAAGTACTTATTTTCAGGTGCGACCCATACATATGGGATTGATTCTGATTCCACACTGGCATCTGGCAGCTCATAACCAGTGTCAGCATAGCACTCCCTTTAAAAAATGGATCAGCCTGTCATACTCAAGGATGTCCTACACACTGTTACAGAACTTATTATAACTATTATTTTAAATATACAAAATTATTTTTGCATCTGCATACAAGTGAATGCAATGCTAACAATGATGCTATGCCATTCTCTTTCCCAGACACTTCTTTTCAATCTTTTAAGCCAAGTAGCTATCATCTCCCTGCAACTTGCAGGGTGCTCAAATTTCATCTTGCTATATAATAATAAGGCATGCCATCTTTTGTTTGAAAAGAAAAACCTAACTGCTAACTGGGTTGCAGTAATCTGTTACATTAGGTTATCAAATACTAATACATTTACCAAAATAATTATGTACTTTATAATGCCCATACACTTTAATTGCAGGGAGTAGCCCGGGATTATGTGGGGGAAGAGCTCCTCCCCCACAGCCTATTTAGTTGAAACAGCTGACTCCTGCTCTGATCAGAGCGAGTCGCACTCGCTGCGTTAGTGCAGCTGGTCACACCCCCCCCTTCTCCGTCTTCTCCATCCCCGCTTCCTCCCTGCATCGCTGTTGCCTTGTTCTCGCTGCTCCTCGTACCTGTTTTTTCCATTGTTTTTCTCTCTTTTGGGGTGAGGTTCACCAGCTGTGCTCTAGTTCGTCTGCTGCTCCTCCACCTTCCGTACCTCGCCTGCTTGTTCATTTCCTCCACTCTCAGCCGCAGAGTTACTCCGTACCTCTCTTCCATTGGCTGCAGCATCGCCGACCTCGATTAATCCGAGCTGCTGTTCTCCCTTCCAGTTCAGACTCACCATTCTTTCCCTGATCTACAATGCCTGGGACGCCATCAACACTTTCACCCGCCATACGGTCTACCTTTTCAACCTGGGGCACGCTTGTCTAGAAGGCCATGCTACATATGGTAGTCGGGGATATATATCTCTACAGCACTGCAGCACTTTTATACGGCATATGAATACATTGCTTTCTCAGCCCTCACCATTCCTACAGGAGCCACACATCGGGGGGGGAACCACAAAACCGCCCCCTAGGACTACCATAATTTCACAGCAGTCTGCAGTCCATTTGAGCGTGCTTACACCGACAATATGCCATTGGGCCTTATCATGACTTCCCTTAGCTACAGTTTAGCAGGACATGCCATTCTAATCCATTGTGCATTTAGCCATGGATACAGGTACTGCACACACCCCATAATGTCACATTGAATCATGACTGTGAAAACTGTCTGTATGCTGATTACTGCTTACTGTCTCATTTTTGCTGCAGTTGTGACCATGCTAGCACCATGATTACGACACTTAATCCATCTTGGATCTTGCTAGATTCCTTCCTTTTGTTGCCAGATGCTTACTCGGTCTATCATTTTTACTGTTTACACTATGCCTCGGCAAACAGCTGCATGTTTCTACCTACTATGTCAAGCACTCCTGGTAATATCTACTCACTCCAGTTATTGAACTTCGATATGCTAGTACTGCAAGCTACTAGCTTAGCTCCTTGAGCCAGCTTCTCCCAACGCCACTTCCCGGAGACCATCACACAGACCTTTACTTCCTACTTGCCTTGTATCCTAGCTTGGCATTCGCTCTAGGACCAATTTACAATATCTGAGTTCTACACGATGGACCTTCCTTTTCACCAACGTATGAAGCCCACTATGTAATCATATCTCCAAGTCATTGGATGTGCTCAGCAGCACTGCAGGCTTCCTTCACGTACTATGTACTCTGCAACTCAACTACCATTCATTTCAGCCCTCGCCACCTCGGGGCCTGGATGTTCACGTTTTATATCTACCTGCAGCTGTGTCTGCCAACCTTAGGAGCTCCTTTTCTTCTGACACTCATCTGGATTTCTTTGGCCATTCCTCTTCTATTCTTTGGATGCTTCTACCTTGTCACATTAGTCATGTGAATTACTACTACTTCTCCTACCAGGACTTCGTTGAGATCACTCAAGGACTTTAACTCTCATGATTTGTGCCCTACTACTTTTCGACCCTTGTGACATCTCTACTTCCTTCAGCTTCAGCCTCTTCAGTCATCACCATTCATGAGTCATATGCTCAGCTATTCCGGACTTGTCAGAACATTCTTATGCAGTCACTTCTAGCTAAGGCATCATTCTGGTTTTGGAACGTGTATGTCAGCATTGTTCCACATTCATCTGGATCTACACAACACTCTCCAATTCCCTTGCTAGTACCATGCTCATAGCCTTACCTTACCTCACCAGCTGACGGATAAGCTGTGCATCTCCCCTGGAGACTAACTGCCGCATTCTATTACTACCAGCAGACCTCAGCAGGTCCAACTGCATTTTCCTGTTACCTGGAGCTAGCCACCTCTCTACTTACCTCACCAGCTGACGGATAAGCTGCGTATCTCACCGAGGGACTAGCTGCCATGTCCTATTACTATCAGCAGACCTTCATAGATCTGGCTGCATTTCCTTACAGTTCCAATGCTACTTCACACTTAACTGGCTCAGGATGCTACCTCCATTTCAATACCTGCTTTTCCTCTATGCCGCCTCACCCAGCTCGGGGCCTGGAGATTTACAGCTTCTACAACCTGCCTTCACCCTTCAGGCTGGGAGGTTTACCTACTTCTACTCTATGCCTGCCTCGTTCAGCTCGGTGCTTGGAGATTCTCAGCTTCTACGACCTGCCTTCGCCCATCAGGCTGGGAGGTTTACCTACTACTCACCTGCTTCTACGACCTGCCTTCACCCATCAGGCTGGGAGGTTTACCTACTTCTGCTCTACTTCTGCCTCGCCATGGGGGCCTGGAGATTCCCGCATTCTACTATACGTTTATCTGCTGCCGTGTCAGCCAGCCGGAAGCTCCTTTATTATGGATCCACACCTGGCCATTTCTTCATTCCTCCTCTATTCTTGGATGCTTGCCCTGCTGCTTCAGCCGTGTGGAATTGCTGCTGCTTCACCCTTTCCAGGACACTTAGTTGCGCCTCTCATGAAGACCTTATCCTGATTGTGCTCTACCGCTTTTTGACCTGTGTCAATGCTACTCCATTTGACTCAGCCTCTTCAGTTATCTCCATCCAAGACTCTTCTGTTCGACTATTCGGGTCTCGTCACATTATTGCTGCCTCACACATTGCATACCTACAGTTTTGAATGCTATTCCTCATCAAATTGCCATCTGTATACCACGGTCTCTTCAATGCAATCCCTGCCATCCTTGATCAAATGGATCCGTCAGTCCTCAGCGCCATTCCATTCTCTACATCTGCCTTACGAATGCAGTACTACCCTGCTCTAAACTGCCTCATGATACGTCTCCTGTAGGCTGCATACCACGCACTATTCCTACTGGCTGACCTCCATAGGTCTGGCTGCATTTTCCTGTTTTCTGGAGCTAGTCGCCTCTCTCCTTACCTCTCCAGCTGCTGGAAAGCTGCACTTCTCATAGAGGGACTAACAGCCACACTCTATTCTTCCAGCAGTCTTCTATAGGTCTGACTGTGCTTTCCATACCTGGAATCAGCCGCCTCTCTCCTACCTCACCAGCTGCCGGTTAAGCTGTGCTTTCTTCCAGGGCTGATTGCCACATCCTGTTCCTTCTCATCTGCCTTCGTGGGTACAATCCCTGCTCCTATTACCTCTCACTTTGCATTAGCAGTCCAACTAATTTGCTTCCTTTTGGGCTCACCATATTCTACTACTTGGATGCTTCATACGTCGCACCAGTGTCTCCGATTATCCTCTACAGCTTGCCATTATTCCAGCTCAGCTCTACAGCCGTTGCCTTCATATCAATTCCTAAGACTATACTTCACTTATCAGAACTGGATTCATCAGTCTGCAGCCTGGCTACAAGCCTTCTCTCATTACATGTACTATACAAGCCCTGTATTAGAAATCAGGAAGTCGTACTATTTCTATTCATTCTGCCTCATTGATGTCAAGTTTGTATACAACTATCTGCGTCTGGTCTCCTGTATTGAATTCGTCAGTCATCAACTTCATCTCCACCATCATACATTTCCTGGATTATGCCTTCTATCAATTGAAGTCCGGAAGAGCTTCTTCATATATTCACTCTCCATCATTTCAATTGTACATGGATTCTCGGACTCAGACTTTATTAAGAGGAAATTACTTCACTGGACATTTACAATTCTATTCTTCTTAAGCTCCATTTATTTGGATTGAATTCTACAAATCAGAATTCAGATTTAGCTGATTAATTAGTTTAATTAGGATCTCTCTCCTTTAGTATGCCCAGAAGGACAGGCAGGTCAGTAGCCATGGGTCCTCAGAGGTTTCCCCCAAGGGGTTTTTCCTCTCCTGAGTGCTACTGGTCACACTCTCCGGAGTTGGAGGAGGTGATCATCTATTCCTATCATTAGGTGTTGTCATGCACGACTTCCTCAGCATTTAGTTAAAGAACAATCATTGATACATTATTCTTTTTTGGGGCTTTCATAATTCTAAACCAAGCTTCCTTCCTATGGGTGGGATACAGAGAAAGGCCAAAACCATAAAATATTATCAAACAACTCAATTCAAGCATCCAAGTACCTAAGCACAAACATTCTATGCTACTACCTAATAAACAGTGTCCTTTTAATGCTGGCCTCTGTATCCAACAACCATCTACAACATTCCACTATATATGTTATGTAAGCACTGAGCTATGAACCACACATAATTGCAGGGAGTAACCTGGGATTATGTGGGGGAAGAGCTCCTCCCCCACAGCCTATTTAGTTGAAGCAGCTGACTCCCACTCTGCTTAGAGCGAGTCGCACTCACCCACCATCCTCCCTGACACCTCCTCCTTCTGAGGCACTCTTATCCCACCAGGGGGCTTTCATAATTCTAAACCAAGCTTCCTTCCTACAGGTGGGATACAGAGAAGAGCCAAAACCATCAAATATTATCAAACAACTCAATTCAAGCATCCAAGTACCTAAGCACAAACATTCTATACTACTACCTAATAAACAGTGTCCTGTTAATGCTGGCCTCTGAATCCAACAACCATCTACATCATTCCACTATATATGTTACATAAGCACTGAGCTATGAACCACACATAATAGAAGTATGTTTTGTTCAAATGATCAGCTAAAACAAATCCTGCTGAAAAGACTGCAAACACACTTCCATACTCGGCACATTTATGTGGAATGGATAAACTACAACAAAAAAAGAAACAATTCAGAGTTAATAGCCAAGAAAATATTGTGTTACCTCACCCTGCATCAAAGTGATTTTAACTACAAATGACTATCTCTCCCTATCCCCAACCAATGTAATAGAATGTATATTTAGCAAGTCACTATTATATCATGTTGGTGTTGTTTTAGAATTAAAATCACAAGTTAATGAACCACTCAAACATCAAGCTATAGAATGCATTATACACAATGAAGTATATTGTATCATCTCAAGCGGAATGACAAAATGGTCTCCCTACTGAGGTTTCTCTTGTACACGTTATGGAATAATATGCAAAACTATTTTATCCAATGTCTTTCCTATGTACCTGTGCTAAAATGCTATTGAGCTGCTCATGATGGAAATGCATGCATCTTCATGAAGATGACTGGTTCTGTTTATTTTCTGTCAGCATGCATAGCAAAATGTAATAAATGGACAAAATAAAAGTCATAACATTACTTCTTTGTAAAATGCAAGAGCATTTATTCTTAACTTTAAATGGTGGATCAGTTGAAGTATTTGATTCAAACTGACCATTGTGCAAACAATATCAGTCCTAATCTGTATAAATAGACAGAGTCCATAAAGCTATCATAACGCTGTCTTTCCAGGTGCACATCAGTATTATGAGCTAGGTGTGTTGCAGTCTGGTATATGCTTACTGTTTTAAAATGTGTGCTTGTTCTACAATGAGAGTATATCAAATAGTTGTTTTCAGCAGATAAATCAGTTTTTATCTTAAGTTAAAGGCTGAAATGGTAGCTTTCTGTGGATGACCCAAGCAAAAATAATGGTTAAACTGACCTTTATAATTTCCAGCAAATTCCTCTATAACTTCAAAAAACTATACAGACTTCCATAAAAATCATATTTAATCCTCTTTGGCCTATGTGGATCCAGAGTTTAAAGCTAGCATAACCAAAACAGGAAGACAGGAAAATGATACTAATTTTAAGAAGTAGTCAGATGTAACTTTTTATTTCTGAAACATTTTTCTTTTTCCTTTTGCTCATTAGAAAGTTTTCTGCATGATAATATTGTGCTGGATGTGTGGAACAGCTCTCTGCCTGGCAACTGACATATCTGTTTCTGTCCTCCCCCCACTACATCATCATTAGTACTGTGATCTCACTGACAGTGACATCACAGGTGACTGACCTAACAGCTATTAAGTGGCTATTCATAAGCAGCAGTGATTCACAGTCAGTGAGGTCACACTGCTGAGGATGTAGTGGAGGAAAAGAGTTGCATACTGTATGTCAGATGTCAGGCAGAGCGCTGTTCCACACATCACACCTGCCATTAGTTAATAGCCCTCATTAGCACACCCTGCACACCGGAAGCATCTGATGGAGCGCAAAATGGTCATCTGTGGTTTTACCACCATTAAGCATGGATCAGGGCTTTTCGATTAAAACAGGAAAGCAGCAGGTAAAAGAAAACTTTCTTTTCATGCCAAAAGCCCTAATCAAGCATTTCTGCACCAGTTGCTGCACTTGGCAGCCTTATTAGAGTTTATCTTTAAGAATTCCATACCCATGACAAATGTTCTGCCGGTCCAAACAAATCCAAGCCATTGCCTCTTATTTTTTTAACTTTTCTGAAGTGCTTGCTTTCAGTTTGATTATTACCATTTGTATGTGCCATGGACATATATTAATGCATGTATCTCAGTTACATTGCAGCAATATTATCATGCAGGCTTTATATGAATGTGATATTGCACATTCAAAACTTATTATGGATACATATCTTGATATAAGATACTCCTTGTGTTCTTTTCCAGAACTCTAAAACATCCAGTTATTTAAAAATGAATTTTGTTTTTATGGTAAATAACTAAAAACTTAATTTTTACAGGCACACCAAGAAGAAAATAAGGAACATTTTCTGTATGACTAGGAAATATAATATGTGTTGAAATCATTTTTTCCTTTTAGAAAAAAAGTAGTTAAGGAGGGTCTAGGAAAATATTACTTGAAAACTGTACCCAAATTCCTGTTTTATTGGGGCAGTCAAATACAGTATAACATGCAACAGTCAAAAATGTTTGGAGATTTGTGTTTCCATCATGTGGCTGACATATTTCACTAAGTCTAAATGTCTGTTTTTAATAACAATCATGTTAACCAATGTGGGTGTATCATAAAAATATATGATTTGATGCTAGTTCTGCTTATAATTCATCACAAGATGAAGAAGAGTCCCAGTTAAATTTCCTTTAGTTGACTAATGCAATAATGAAATAAATATAGATTTTACAGCATCCTAAAGTTAGGGGAAAGAGATGAACACATAAAAGATCAGTGGATATTTTATCTCAGCTGCTTGTATTGACAGGATAGGCATACTGTGCTGTACATTTACTGCTTTTAAGTACTGTAATATGGTGGCTGGGGACACACACATCTTCAGAAATATTGCAAAATAAGTTGTGGCAAAATGTATGCGATTTATTGATTTTTATTATGTATTTTAGTTACCAAATGGAGCTGATATGCTGTATCTCATTTTCTGTACCGTTCTACTTCTGCCTAGTGTTACATTCGGTGGTGCAGCAGCAGAGAGAGGTCAGGCAGGAAGCTCAAAGATACATACCAGATAAGCAATACTGGTGAGATTCAAATCAGAGAAGGAAAAATGGCATCCCATTAGGACATGATCTGTGACGTAGGCAGTCTAGGGTTGTTAGCAGAGAAGGCTCTGCCCCAGGAAAAATGCAAAAGGCTGCATCTGCTTCAAGCTCAGTAAGAAGAGTGTGAACTTACTTACCGAATCTAAAGATCTGTATTCCGGTTTACCATAGAAAAATCACAGATCAGTAAATGCTATGAGAAGGACCCTGTGTCCAATCAGGATTCAAGCACAATGTATACTGTTTATAAATGGAAAATGAAAAGGATTCAGCTCTTGGAAAAAACAAATGGCATTTCTGTTTCAGTGACTTTAATTAAAGAAGGAAGTATGGCAGAGCTATAGAAGAGAGAAATTGGAAAACTATGGTCTCAGCATGCATTATAGCCCCTAACGGGCAAAAAAATGGAAGGCTCATTAAATCAGGGACAGATGACCAAAATCAGAAGCACCATGTTAAAAAATGGCAACAGATTCAGGAAACTGCAAGTTAGTGCTTCGGAATAAAATACATTTTTCAAAAGAAACTATCATTTCAATGGTTTATATTGTATGTTTTTGACTTTCTAATGTTAAAGGAGAACTGCACTGAAAAGCAGTTCATTTTTCCCCACTAGCTGTTTTTTTTTTTAATACTGGTTCAGATTTTGTTATTATTCTAGCTATAAAAGTTTTCCAGCTATCCCAGTGGATGTTTTTGACTTACACACTGCTGGTAAGATTTTACAGTGTTGGAATTACACTTTATGAGCTTGGGGAGCTGGGGGGGCTGTAAGGGCCCTATCTTTAAACTGAGTCCTCCCTCCCTTCCTATTATAGGTCAGCGGCAGTGATGTGTGGACTTCCAGGGCTCACTTCAGAGCTAGGGTGGTCCAAGACCTGGCAAGCCAGCCCCCCCCCGTAACTGCAACACTGGGTAAGGACCCTTTTAGAACTATATAATGTGGTTCATGTGCGTGCTCTGCTTTTCTATTGTTGGCACAATACATATGTGATCCATTACAGAACTCAGTGGTTGTACAGGACATAAACTACATCATGCAGTTCTAAAATGGTACTTACCACCAAAGTGTAAATCAGAAGTGTTCACTGTGGTTACTAAAAGGCCTTTATAGATGGAACAAGTTTCTCATGGGAAAGACAATAACAACAGCACAGTTGTCTTCTAAGTAATAAGAGCAATTACTGTAAGGCAAGACACAGGTGATGGGTATGCAAAATCCAGAGCCCTCCTTTTTAAAGGGGAGCACTAACAGCCCCACACTCAAGTATGAGCCTGGTTCCAATTTGCACTTTGTTTGCAGAACCATTCTTTTTTACTTACTGTTTACTTCAGTATAGTAGATAGTATCAAACTGATTCTGCTGACCTGACAGCTGGCAGCTGACATTTTCTGTGACTATGAAACCCAGAATCCCCTGCAGCTGGCATCAGAGGAGGGCTGTAGCAGTGGGAGAGTCAATAGCCTGTAGTGCATGTTAAAGCTTTAATAAGTCCCAACCAGATGTTTGCCAGTCCTGCTGTTCTCTCGCCACTAAGTACAGTCCTCTCTGACTGTACTTAGCCCAAGAAGGACAGTGTAAACAGCAAAGAAAAGATTAGGGGTCAGATTCACAAAACTTTGCCCCAGCACAAACTGGGATTTGTGCTGAATTGGTATTCACAAAAGCCCGGTTTGGGCCCGCAAACTGTGTTTGTGCCGGGACAAAATTTTGAGGGGGCCACAGTGCAAATGAGGGGGACGGGACCTCCATATTGGTGCTGCCTGAGTCACAAAGCATTTGTTCTGTGCAAGGACCTCATGAGTGGTCCCCTTGCAGAGAGCAAATACTGCTAACTGCGACCTGGTGGTATCCAGTGCAATCCTAGTGGCTGGCAGAGGTACTGCAGCACACCCATTGCCATCCTGTTGTGTTGAAATATCATGCCCCAGGTGGTCTTAGTGGTTCCTCCCTTGTTCTCCAGTCACTGCCCTGTTAATGAAAACAATTATTCCCTCATAGTCCAGTGGTTCCTCCCCCTTCCCAGTTCTCCAATTGCCAACCCCTTATAATAAAAATAATGCAGTCCTGTGGGTTGTAGCCATGAACAGCAGTACAGGGCAGGTGCCAGCGTTCAGCAGCCAGCACAAAACAACTAAACAAGCATCCAAATGCACCAGCGCTCCCAGCAAAGTAAAGCATGTTAATGCAGTTTTATGTTAAAAATCATTCAGTATTCATTCAACTCAAAGCAGGAACCAGTTACTCCAGCACTTCGGCACTCAGCCTTCATCAGGGTTGTGGCTAGAACAAATGATTGCCAAAGCACTGGGGTAACTGGCTCCTGCTTCAAGCTGAATAAATGCTGAATTATTTTTGACATAAAACTGCATTAGCGTGCTTTACTTTTGCTATGAGTGCAGGTGCATTTGACACTGTGGACCATGGGGTGCTGCTTGGGTGCTTGAGGTCCATCTGTGGCCTGATATGTACAATCCTCAGGTGGTTTACATCCGTCCTCACTAGCAGAACTCAGGGAGTGGTGTCTGGAATTTTTTCCTCAGACCCACTTTCTCTGTCATGTGGGGTACCTCAGGGCTCAGTGCTGTCCCCCATGTTGTTTGCAGTGTACATGCTGCCCCTCAGAGACATTGTAAGACAGTATGGGCTGAGGTTTCACTGCTATGCTGATGATACCCAGCTCTACCTGTCTTTTGCACCCGACCAGGATAGTGTTCTCTCGATATTTAACAACTGCCTTGCTGAAATCCAGGACTGGATGAATTTGAGCTGGCTAAAGTTGAACGCGGGAAAGACTGAGGTGAAGGTTGTGGATTCAGGTCACTGGATAGAGGGGATGAGGGCTGGTCAGCTCTCTGAACTTTGCCTGGGGTGGCTCCCAGATCCTTACCACTGAATGGGTATGAGACCTGGGGTGGTGCTTGATGATGGGATGACTCTACAATTTCAGGTGTCGGCGGTCATCAAGTCTACCTTTTACCATCTTAGAAACATCACCAGGATCAGGCACCTGGTTCCATCCAGGGATCTGCCTACATTGGTCCACACCTTTGTGACCTTGCATCTCAATTATTGCAACTCCCTGTACTTAGGGCTACCTGGGGTTGATATCCACCTCCTGCAGCTGGTGCAGAATGCTGCAGCACAATTGTTTATGGGGATTTCTCATTCTTCTCATATCATCCTTCTGCTGCACGATCTGCATTGGCTGCCGATTCGGTGATGGATCACCTTTAAAGTTGGTTTACTGACTTACAAAGCCCTACATGGACTTGGCCCCGACTACCTGAAAGAGCTTCTTGTTCCCTATTGCCCTGAGCGACAGCTCCGTTCTGCTGATGAGGGGTTACTGGAGATTCCGAGGGTGTCTTTGAAATCTTCTGGGGCCCGTGCATTTATGTACACAGCCTCTACTCTTTGGAATTCTCTACCCCATCAGCTATGGGAGTGTATGACTGTGGGGGGTTTCAAACAGGTGTTAAAAACCTTTTTATGACATCAGACCTTTAGTGGAATGGAATGAAGGGACCCATCAGACTATTTATTATTGTTCCTGCTGATTTTATTACTGCTGTTTTAATCTTTTTGTAAAGTGCCTTGGTATTTTGAAAGGTGCTTAAGTGAAATAAAGTTATTATTATTATATAGTCATTTTACTGAATGACCAATAGACATTTTTGAAAGCAACAGTACTGCAAAAATATCCCCCAAAAATGCTAGACTCAGTTACAGTTACCAAAGATACCAGCTTACCTGTCAAATGTATCTATATAGGTACCTCCCCTGCAGCGTACCATTAGCTCCTTGTTTTCTTCTTAATCTTAACTTCTGCTGGTTCTGTCATGCCATTTCTATGTAAGATGTGGTGGCCATCTTATTCTTTCAAGAAAAGACACTTGCATCAATTATAAAACATTTAAATTTCAGTGGAACTTGTATGTTGCATTGTCACAAGCTCTTGGCCCCCAAACCTCAGGCAGCTCAACAGGACCTCCTGTTTTCAGAGAGTATCCCCCTTTTTAAGAACTTGTGTGCAGGAGTAAGGGTTCAGGAAGACTTCTCAACCTTCCTTTTCCCAGTGGGAGGGTGTATTCTGTGGTTTTGAGTTCCCCTGACTCTGCTCTACTTCAGTATTTGAATCTTACCATGGCCACTGGCTATGTCTTGCCTAAGTAGTTTTATATGATATCTGAGCCTTTCTATCTTTCAGGCACAAAGTCTTTTCAAAACCCTTCTGTTTAAAATGTTAAATCACATGATCAAACCCCAGGCAGAGTTGATAAGAAAATCATAAAAGTTTACTTAACGTAAAAGCAATACAAAAATGTCTACAGTTTGGAAGCACTTTGAAATGCAAACAATATCAAAAGTAAAACTGGATGGTTTACAGAAAACACTAGATACTGGTATTCTAAACTATACCTTGTTCTGATGTTAGAGTTTAGACAATATTTTAAATGTTCTTGTAGAGATGAGTACTTAAGCAACAGTTTTGTAGCAAGGTTGTACCAAGTCAGTTCCTCTGAAATGTCCTTTTTAAAAAGATTTCAGGTGCTGCATTGGTGCAAAGTCTTGGTTACCAAATTCTGACTTAAAATCAGAATTTTCTGTTCAGTATGTAATAAGTCAAACTTGACACACACTCAGGTCTGGTTTTAGAGATTTTTCCAGGCCTACACATATACTTCTGGTCTTCAAGCATATGTCAGCTGGACAGGTGATCTGACTTCCAGCTAAACTGTTTTTCAACTGCTCTTAGTTCAAAAAATGTGTCTCGTAAATACATGCTGGTCATTTTCAAGTCACACCCACTGTGTGATGGGGTGCAACAGTTTACCTTTTCCTGTAGTTGTCACTGTGATTCCATGTCAGGTTCATTGTCAACCCCAGTGACATCTGGGCCATGCATTTGGCTTGACCCCTGACCCCTAGGTCACTACATTATCTTTCCCTCTCATGGAAAGCCACAGTGGGATATTTTATGCCTTCCTGTGCTATATACCTGGCTTTCTTATCTTGAGACATACCATCCACCCTAGCCATTAGAACAATTAAGGATATTTTTGTAAGTTCATTAATAAAAGCCTTTTAAAGAGACAGTGTCTTAATTCTAAAGTACATTACAGCATATACAATATGAACCCACATAAATGGATACAGGCCTATCATGTAACATCCTCACTCCTAAAATGGAATGTTGGGGGAACACACCCCTACTGGAGGCAGTTCATCTCAGTTCTGTTATAGATCCAATATGCAGGACAGGCAATCTACATTCCCAATTTTGGATCCAGGCCTATGTGAAATCTCCATGTCATAAGCCTGTAAGGCAATACTCCATCTCAGAAGCTTCCTATTTGTTTTTCCCATTTGGCCTAACCATATTAATGGGTTGTGGTCCATTTGGACCTTAAAATGCCTCCCATAAGGGTATGGTTCAAGTTTTTTTAATGCCCAAACTAAGGCGAGACATTCCTTCTCCAAGGTTGAATAGGCTTCTTCCCATGGAAGCAGCTTCTTGCCTAAGTATACAATGGGATGCTCTCTCCCCTGATTGGATACTTGGCTGATAACTACACCTATTCCCACATCTGAGGCATCTGTCTGCACCACAAATGGCCTGTTATAGTCTGGGCTAGCCAGCACTGGGGCCCTACACAGTGAGGTTTTCAGCTGCATGAAGGCCTGCTTACAATTTGTGTCCCATTTTACCTTCCTAGGCTTATTTTTTGTCAGCAGCCCAGATAAAGGATTGGTCAGGGAGCTGTAGTTGGGAACAAATTTTCTATAATACCCTGCTGTCCCAAGAAAGCTCCTGACTTGTCTCTAGGTTTCAGTTCTAGGCCATGATGCAATAGCCTCTATCTTTGCTTGGTTTGGGTGAAGCTGGCTTTGCCCCACCACATGTCCCATATAAGCAACATCTGCCATGGCCACCTGACACTTTTTGGCCTTAATAGTTAGACCTGCTGCCTGTACTTGGCCCAACACCTCCCTCAGGTGTATCAGGTGTTTCTCGCAGCTATTGCTGAAGATAGCAGTGTCATCCAGGTAGGCAAATGCAAGGTCCTCCATATCCTGTAACACTTGATTTACTAACCACTGGAATGTAGCAGGGGCATTCTTCATCCCAAAGGGCATGACCTCGAACTCAAACAGGCCAATTGGGATGATGAATGATGAACTTTCCCTAGCCCTGTCAGTCAGTTCCACCTGTCAGTACTCCTTTTTCAGGTCTACTGTAGTCAAGTATGTCTCCCTTTCCAGTTTGTCAAGCAGTTCATCTGTGCGTGGCATTGGGTGGGCACTGGGTTTCATGATGGTGTTAAGCCCACAATAATCTATGCTGAACCATGTAGTCCCATCTGGTTTTGGTACAAGGACTACAGGTGAGGCCAAGGGGCTGTGGGATTTCTGGATCACTCCTAGATCCAGCATCTCCCCCACCTCCTTCCTAATGTCCTTGAGGACTGTCTCTGACACCCAGAAAGCTGTTCTATGTATGGGTGCTTGGGTCCCTGTGTCTATATCATGCATCTCTAGTGGTGTCCTTCCTAGTTTTGTCATAAATAAAGGGGCAAAGTCTCACAAAAGGGTCCTCAATTCTTGGGCCTGTCTAGGTGTCAACTGGGGTGACAGCATGATGGTCTCCACAGGTGATATCTGCTTGCTCTTGGCTAACAAGTTGAGAAGGGGGTCTTCCCCACCTAGCTCTTCTCCAGGACTACAAACCGCAAGTACCATGTCAGCCCTATTACTATATGGCTTCATCGTGTTCACATGATACATCCTGTGAGTGTATTTTCAGTCAGGTAACTCTACAATGTAATTAACATAATTTACCTGCCAGACTACCTTATATGGCTCTGCCCACTCAGCTTGCAGCTTATTCTTTCAGACTGGGTTCAGAACTATTACCCCCTGTCTGACCCCATACGACTGAGCTCTGCCTCCACGATCATACCAGGTCTTTTGTTTTTGTTGGGCAGCTGCCAGGTTGCTCTGGGCCATGCCCATAAACTCCTTCAGTGTATCCCTGAATTTTAACACATACTCCACTATGGGAGTCCCCTGGGTGACATGCTTACCTTCCCAGTCTTCTCATATTAAATCTAGTGGCACCCTCACCCTGCGTCCATTCAAGAGCTCGAAGGGTGAGAACCCAGTTGACTCTTGTGGTACATCCCTGTACGCAAACAGCAGGTGGGGCAGGTATTTCTCCCAGTCCCACCCATGCTGATCTGCAAATGCCATAAGCATTTTTTTTAGGGTCCCATTAAATCTCTCTATGAGACCATTGGCTTGTGGGTGGAAAGGCGTGGTGCGCCTCTGTATGACACCACACTTCTCCCACAAACACTTCATTAGATCTGACATGAAGTTACCCCTTCAGTCAGAGATAACCTCCTGTGGAAACCCAACATGGAAGAAAATCACCAACAAAGCATTTGCCACCTTGTCTGCCTTAGTGGAGGACAGTGCGATGGCTTCAGGGTAGCAGGTAGCATAATGAACAACTGTCAATATATACATTTTTCCCGAGGAACTTGGGGTATTCAAAGGACCAACAATATCCATTCCAACCTTCTGGAATGGCTCTTCTACAAGTGGTAAGGGAATCAGGGCAGCCTTGGCTTTGCTTCCGGCCTTCCCTATTTCCTGACACTGGTGGCAGGTTTTGCAGTATTCCTTCACCTGCTTGGTAATATTGGGCCAATAGAAACTGCGGGCTAAGCGCTGCATAGTGCAAGCAATGCTCAAATGTCCAGACATGGGAATATCATGAGCTACCTTGAGCGATAACCCACAATACTCTTGGGGAACAGCAAGCTGCCTGCCCATCACCCCTCCCTCTGTCCTGATGTCCTGTGTTTAACAGTCCATTGTCCCAATAGACCCCATGTTTTCTGTCACCTCCCTGTGTCCCAGCAGACTCTGCACAGGCCCTCAGCTTCTCTAAACTAGGGCCTGTCTGTTGTGCTGCTACTAAGTCTTCCCACTTACCTAGCATATGGGGCAGGTATCTGTCAGTTCCCAGTTTGAGGTCTGTAGCTGTGGCAGTAGGGGACTCAGTATCACAACCTTCCCCCTCCCTTGGGCTATGTGTCACCCCTCCCTCCTGAGAGCAACCTTCAGCTGAAGTTGGGCTAACTGCCACTAGGAAAGTTCAATTCCTCTGTTATTACTGTCTTTTACAAGAGCTACAGATTGGCTGGCCTGTCTCATAACCTCTCCTGTCTGAATTTCTGTGGGGTCCTGAGGATCACAGAAGCCTCCATTCTTTTCGCTCCTGGTCACAGCATAAACCACTCCCTGTGGAATATCATTCACCACAATAACATCCATAATGAGTTTTCAGCTATAGCCACCTTCCTTACCCCTTCACCTGCATCTCCCCAATCCAGGGTAACACTGGCTAATGGGTAAGTTTTTCTTTCCCCTGTGTAATCCCTCACAGAGACAAACTGATTTGGCAGTATTTGTTCAGCTCCCATCAAATCCCCTTTCTCCAGGGTAAGAGTTGCTCCCACATCCCTTAGCCCCCTAGTCTGTACCCCATTCACCATGACTGGCTCAATGTGCCCTCTCATATTGTATGGGAGAGCCTCAGCGATACAGTGGGCTATTGTTTCCAACTGCACAGGCCCTTTTACCTTCTGGGCTTTCTTAGGACACTACCTAGACAGATGGCCTATCTTCTGGTGACAGTACCAGCATTCATCATGTTTCTTATCCCCAACCTCCTTTTTGGCACCTGGGGATTCCCTTCTTTTTGCAGAGGCACTGTGGTTTTTGGTTGCCCAAAATGTCTACTTTTCCCTTTCACTACTGCATTCCCCTTGGGAGCAGCCTTGCTTCAAGCATAGCAATCTGCCCACTCTACAGCCTCTTTGGCAGTCTTAGGTTCTCAGTCCTCTAGCCAAAGCTTTAAGTCAGGTGAGCAAATCCAATAAGACTGTTCAAGCAACACCACCACTTCAATAGCTTCAACAGAATCTGCTTTCACCCTCTACCACCAACGTTTCAAATATTGCTGCTGTTTTGGGGCTACCATCTCAAAGCTCATGTCTGGCTCCTTTCAGAGTTTCTGGAACTTTGCTCTGTATACATCAGGGTTCAGATCATATTTTTCTAATAAAGCAGTTTTTAATTTGTCAAAATCTTTACTTTTGGCTGGTCCAGTGGTGCTGAGGGTTAAGGTGCTGGACGCCACACCTCACATCACGCCCGGCAACCCATGTTGGGAATGATCCGGCGCCGAGGGACTGGCAGGGAGAGGATTGAGTATCAGAGGACTGCTCTCTCTCCTCTCTCTGGGGAGGGATCCGGGGCTGCTTGATGTCCTGGTGACCTCCAGTGGAGATCGGGGGTAACGCAGGTACACCAGCCAGAAGAAGGGGTGGGAGTGCGGCAGACGTCAGCAGGGAAGCCGTGCGTGGACGTCATTGCACACTGCTCTCCAGAAGGGGACCAGAAAAAGGAGAAAAATCCTGTATCTCACTTGTGGAGATGAAGGGTATGCCAGGGACACAGCCCACATCCTGACTGCCGGCCCATCATCTGGAGGACTCCAAGGCTGACCCGACACACATCAGGTAGGATCTCCCTAATTTCAGACAGGCCATCGCGGGAGGATGGGCCCGCCCCTGGGGATTGATCCAGGGGGTTAGATCTGCCTGGGTGGTTGGGGGAGTCTCTCCACTAATGAGGGTTCAGGCAAGGGAGTAGAGGCTGGGGTCAAGTGCATATCCTGGAAGGATGCCCAGGCGGGAAGGAGTATAAATAGAGTGAAAGGAAAAATATTTACTTGCAACATTGTCCATCTACCCCAATGCTTCCCTCCCCTTGCCAGTAAGTAGTGGAGACAAGTGAAAGCTCCAGGTCTCTTTGGGCAGATTGACCTGGATACAGACCTTTTCAAGTGAATATAAAAACATGTCCATATCCTCCCCCTCTTCAAACTCACCAGTTAATTTTGAACTTAACTTGTACCCCAGTCCTGGAGATTCAAAATCCACTGCACTAATTACCTGTTCAGGGGTTATTGTCAGTGGGAATGTCAGCTTTTTCAGCTCATATTCCCTCTGGTGCTGTCGTTCTTCAGCCTCCACCTAGCGCTGCCCTTCTTCTGCCTCCATCTGGTGCTGCCATTCTTGGGCCTCTCTCCACTGTCAGTCCTCCATTTCCATCTCAGACCTTTTTTGCTCATTCTTAAGCTGTTTCTCCTGCATCCACAGCCTCCTCAGCTCAAGCTCTTAGTCTGTAGATGGCTCCTTCTCATTTGGGCTCTGGACCTCCGATGTCACCACCTGTGGCTCTAAGTGGGGTGGCACGTCCTCTGTCTCAGCTGCCAGAAGGGCCTCCGTGAGTTGCCTTTTATTTTGGTTTTCACTAGGTATGCCCTTCTCCCCACAGATTTTCCTCAGTTGTTCCAGGTTCATCTTGCTGTACCAGACAGACATTCTTCTATCTACATTACTCTGCTCAAAACAAATTCAAACAGGATAGGGTCTATTGTCTGTAATCAAACTTCTTTTTCCCCTTTCCAAATTCTGTCTTTGATTGTGTGATGGTTTTGCAAGACTGTTGAAAATCCCAGTAGCTGGCACCAAATCAGTCATGAGCCCCTGGCCCCCAAACCTCAGGCAGCCTGACAGGACCTCCTGTTTTCAGAGAGGATCCCCCTTTTTAAGAACTCGTGAGCAGGAGTAAGGGTTCAGGAAGATTTTCCAACCTTCCTTTTTCCAAGTGGGAGGGTGGATTCTGTAGTTTTGAGTTCCCTTGACTCTGCTTTGCTTTCAGTACCGTATTTGAATCCCACCACAGCCACTAGCTATGTCTTGCCTAAGTAGTTTTATACAATAGCTGAGCAGTTGTATCTTTCAGGTACACAATCTTTTCAAAACCTTTCTGTTTAAAATGTTAAATCAGACCCCAGGCAGAGCTGATAAGAAAATCATAAAAGTTTACTTGACATAAAAGTAATACAGAAAAGTCTACAGTTTGGAAGAACCTTGAAATGTAAACAATATCAAAAGTAAAGCTGAATGGTTTGCAGAAAACACTAGATATTGGTATTCTAAACTATACCTTGTTTTGATGTTAAGAGTTTAGACAAGATTTTAAATGTCCTTGTAGAGATGAGTCCTTAAGCAACAGTTTTGTAGCAAGGTTGTAACAAGTCAGTTCCTCTGAAATGTCCTTTTCAAAAAGACTTCAGGTGCTGCATTGGTTTAAAGTCTTGGTTTCCAAAACTCTGACTTAAAATTAGAATTTTCAGTTCAGTATGTGACAAGTCAAACTTTCCACACACTTAGGTCTGGTATTAGAGAATTTTCCAGGTCTACACACATACTTCTGATCTTCAAGTATATGTCAGTTGGACAGTTGATCTGACTTCCAGCTAAACTGTTTTTCAACTGCTCTTAGTTCAAAAAGTGTGTTTCATAAATACATGCTGATCATTTTCAAGCCACACCTACTGTGTGATGGGGTGCAACAGTTTACCTTTCCCTGTAGGTGTCACTGTGGTTCCATGTCAGGTTTCATGTCAACCCCAGTGACATCTGGGCCATGCATTTGGCTTGACCCCGATCCCTAGGTCACTACATTACCTTTCCCTCTCATGGAAAGCCACAGTGGGATATTTTATGCCTTTCTGGGCTATATACCTGTCTCCCTTATCTTGAGACATACCATCCACCCTAGCCATTAGAACAACTAAGGCTATTTTTGTAAGTTCATTAATAAAAGCCTTTTAAAGAGACAGTGTCTTAATTTTAAAGTACATTATAACATATACAATATGAATCCACATAAATGGATTGAGGCCTATCATGCAACATGCACCCCAAACAAATTTTGAAAACAGTGGTCCAAATTTCTGCCTACCTTCGCTGCACTGCCACTCCAAGAATTCAGTTTTACAATGAATATAAATTACCCATAAGCCTTCAATGCAAAGCAGCATTCTGTCAGGGAGCTTCCTGAGACATAATTTAACTGTCCCAGTGCAATCTCATTTCGGTACAGAATGTAATTTAGAAGGATAAATCAATGTTTAGAAAACATGAGTAGCAATGAGCCTACAGTGTTCTATTTATGAGGTGGCCTCCAGTTTACCAGCCCATCGGTCCCCAGGGATTTTATTTTTGTGTTTGTGTGTGTTCACCACCTCCGCCTTCCCACCCCAGCCAGCACCCAACTTGTCTTCACATCCCTTGCTAATACCTATCAGTAGCCATATTTATTGAGGTAACGTAGAATACTGAACTATTGTATGATGAGGATTAGTGGCACGGCAGTATCCCTGAGTCCATATGAGCCATGCATTGCCTCCGACACTGCTGTGCTTCTGTACATGCTGTGGAGCTGGCTTTTCGGGCTTGAACTGTATCTCTCTTTTCTATTATGTAACCCTCCTCTCCTATACTTACTTTACACTGGTGGCATGTTTCAACTACTTAGCAGATTTTTTGAATATTTACTCACTCCTGCTCGAGGATTTCTAAGGCTCTTCTCAAGCAGGCAGCAGCTTCGGTCCAGGGACAGATCACAACTCCAAAGACTACCTCCCTCCCTTCCCTGTCTAGGGATTTTAGATGGAATGCAGTCTCTGGGAAAAGGGAGGGGTACTATCTCAACTAGCAGCACACAGGAGATCACAAAACACAGTACTTTTGTTTTGAAGATTGGGGATTCCACAGGTGATGGCACGATCTCTGTTGAAACACAGGCTAGATGAAACTCTCCTCCAAACATGGCTGGTAACCCACAGGATCAGGGAAAGGTTATCTGTAAAACACTTGGTTAGGCAGACAGCACAGCAACACAGTTCTAAGCCTCAAAATGATTCAGTCACAAATAGAATTAAAATGCAACCAGGCATTATTTATTTTTCTTCTCTGAAATGCTCAAGCTGTAAACACATACAGTCCCGAGGATCCTCATGTAATTTCTAGAACAGCCACCACATTTTCTGTGGCACTCAGCCACTTCACAGTTTCTTGGGGGATCAGGGTTTGAACGTGGGCCCTATGCATTTCTCAGTTTCCCACTTTGAGCCAAATGGGCTCCGATTCACTTAGATTCCTTTTCTCTGTCCCTTCTAACTGCTTTTCCAAGGACTCCTCACCTGTGGAAGCAGATGCACAATTTACTGAATTCAGGCGCATACTTTCCTCTCAAGGGAAGGAGGGAGGGAGGTGGGGTACGATGTTAGAACTTACAGGCACTACCAGTCCTTTCCTCTAGTGGCCTCTGCACCTGTAGATCCACTGGCAGGGTTCTCACAGGGCAGGACCAAAACTCTCTCCACATCAACAGTCCTAAATCCAGCAGCACTTTACCTTGAGTGTACATTTCAAGCATGGGGGTAGCTCTGACACCTATCCCACTGGAGAAATCACTGCCACCTCAGTCATTGATGGGCTGTCCATGGCAGTCACTCTCTCCTTCAGACTTTAGAGCCAAGCAGGCTCTTTGTGACTCTCTGCATTTTGCTGCTCTATTCTGCTGCCTGTTGCCCCACCTGATGCCTGTGGGGATCCCTCTTCATATTTTGGGACTGGGAGGCAATCTCCCCACCTAGGACCCAGGCCTCTCTAGCCCCAACTGTAGGCCTTCCCTGTGGGCCTGCGAGCAGGCACTCCACTCCTCCTTGAACTCTCTAGCTGCCAACTGAACTACAGAACTCGTGCGATTTGGCGCTTTGAAAAAACACACACGCGCGCGCCTGAGCAGTGCCCAGCAGTGCATGCACCTCCCCAATGCTGACACAGCATCTCATTGAGTAACCCCCGATTTGGAACAGGTATTAAACTTTCTCCCCCATAGAAATGTTTAACCCCCGGGGGAAGCCATCTCCACCCTGGCTAACCATGGCTGCTGTGCACCATGGGATAATGCGCACTCTCGCATAGGCCATCACATCCAGGCTCCACCAGGCTGACTGCTTGATAGCAGTCTAAATAGAACTAGGTGGGCAAACCCACCTACCTGCAGTTTTCTGGCTCCACTAGGGGCATGGCTTCTCAAGCTGGCTTTCCCAGCAATGACTGTTCCACCAGGCCGACTTCCCACCCCCCAAGGGCACACCTTATCTGACTATTTCTGGCTCCAACACTGTTCAATCAATCAATCAATCAATCAAAATTTTATTTGTAAAGCGCTTTTCAATAAATCAAAGTACTAGTACATAACAAGAATAAAACATCAACTATAAATAATAATAACATAAAACAATAAAAACGACCATAAAATAATCTATCCAAATGCTAGTGCAAATAAGAGGCTTTTCAGAGACCTCTTAAATGATTCCATGGACAGGCACTCTCTAATCTGATGAGGCAGAGAGTTCCACAGGGTCAGGGCCATAAAATAAAAAGCCCTGGCCCCAGATGATTGAAGATGAACCCTGGGAATCTCTAGCAATCCCTCGCCACTGGAGCAGAGTGGGCAGAGAGGGAGGTAGGGACACAGGAGATCTTGCAGGTAGCCCGGCCTCTGACCATGTAGGGTCTTATAGGTCAGCAACATGACCTTGAAAGTTATTCTCCACTGCACTGGCAGCCAGTGCAGTTCATACAGAACAGGTGTGATATGGCAAGTTCTTGGTAACCCAGTCAACAACCTGGCTGCTGCATTCTGCACCAGCTGCAGGTGGCGGAGATCCACCCCTGGCAACCCTAGATATAGAGCATTACAGTAATCAAGGCGAGAGGAAACAAAAGCATGGACCAACACAGGAAAGCCATCATGTGGAACAAGGTGTTTTATCCAGGTGATATTCCTCAGATGGTAAAAGGAAGACTTGACGGTGGCTGATACCTGTGTCTTCAGCGTCAACGCACTGTCACAAATTACTCCCAGATTTCGCACCTGTTCAGAAGGTCTCAACTGGGTACCCCCTAATAAAAGACCAGAGGAAAACCCAGGAGTCAACTTCTCTACATAATGACCCAGGTCCACAACCAACACCTCATTCTTATCCGGATTTAACTTCAACCAGTTCGCACTCATCCAGTCCTGAATCTCAGCGAGGCAGTTGTTAAAGACCGATACTGCGTCATTCTGTTTGGGTACAAAGGACATATAGAGCTGAGTAACATCTGCATAGCAGTGAAAACTCAGCCCATAACACCTTATAATGTCTCCCAATGGCAGCATATACGCCATGAACAGCATGGGGGAAAGCACAGAGCCTTGCAGCACCCCACAGGACAGAGCAAAGGGAGCGGAAGAAAAAATCCCTGAAACTACCCTTTGACTTCTGCCTGTGAGGAAAGAGTGGAACCATCTGAAGACTGTCCCTGACAGTCCACAGAGTAGCCACAGGTGATCCAGCAACATCCCATGATCCACAGTGTCAAACGCTGCAGAGAGATCAAGGAGAATCAAGATCGAACGGCTCCTCCGATCTCTCGCTATTAGGAGATCATTAAGTACCCGAACTAATGCCTCCTCGGTACTATGCCTCTTCCTGAAACTGGACTGGAGAGGATCATAGACTTCATGGGTGGTAAGAAAGTCATTGAGCTGCAACGCGACTACTTTCTCAATAACCTTGCCCAAAAAGGGCAGGTTAGAGATCGGTCTGTAGTTAGCGAGGCAGTCAGGGTCAAGGGAAGGTTTCTTCAAAAGGGGTGTCACGACAGCCTCTTTTAAAGACTCCGGGAACACCCCTTGATCCAAAGAACCCCAGACTATCCTCTCAAGGACTGGTCCAATCACATCCATGCACCCCACAAGGAGGCGCGTAGGACCAGGATCCAAACTACAGCAAGTCGGTCGTAAGCCCTGGACAATCTTCATGATATCCATGATCGCTGGCTGGTCAAAATCTATCCAGGTAGACTGAGGGCATGTAACCCCAAATCGGTCATTGCAATGCTCATTTGAATGTATATTGTGGATCTCTGACCTGATTGATGACAACTTATCCTTAAAGAACCGAGCAAACTCATCACACTGTATTTGTGAAAAAGCTCTCTGACCCCGCAGACAGGCTGGATTGCACAGTCTGTCGACGGTCAGGAAGAGCTCAGCAGGTCGGTTTCTTGATGTAGTTATCTCCCTGGACAGGAACTCTGCCTTCTTATGGGAGATTAGTAATTGATAGTCCACATAATGGGCCATCAATCTAAGTCTGTCACCCTCCAGGCCAGATTTCCGCCAACAACGTTCCAATCTTCGCCCCACTCTCCTCAGCTCCCTCAATGTCCCATCAAACCAAGGTGACCGAGGGTGAAGGGAGAGGAGGCGAACGCAGGCAGGTGCTATGGAATCCAGTGCCCTCAGCACCATATTATTATAGTGCACTACTAAGGCATCTGGTTCCATGCACTCCATAGGCCAACTCGATAGGTCCAGCACCGCCATCAGACCCTTAGGAGTAACTCCCCTCACAGGGCGATACTGGACCATCTCCAAAGGGGTAGGACTCATGGGGGGGCCACGGAATTGAACCTTATGGAGTGATGGTCAGACCACCCAACTGGTTCCACCACCAGTCCCGTGATCTCCATCCCCAGGGTGAACACTAGATCCAGAGAGTGAACTAGAACCACTTGTGTGAAGCCCAACAAACTTTTTAGCTGGAGAAAGTCTTGACCAAAATGCGAGAGTTCATCATCGACCCAGGCAATGAAGTCCTCCAGGACCAACCACCTGGAGGGCACCAGCACCAGGTCGACAATGAAGTCTGCGACTTCTTGCAGAAAAACTTTCTCGTTACTGGGTGGACGGTAAATGAGCAGGATTCTGCAGCCCACACCTGCTCCCATGATACACTTGAAGGATCTAGGGGACACCACTGGAACCTCCACAAGGCCCAATTCCGATTTAAAACAAATAGCGACCCCCGCCCCACCCCTACGATCCAACCTCGGCGATGTATTACAGTACCGGTTGGAACAGCTGACTCAAAATAGGACTAGCATTTTCGTCCAGCCAGGTCTCAATAATGCAAGCCTGGTCAGATGATTCAACAAGATCAGCAATAATTGCTGTCTTGTTTGCTGTTCCCCATTAGACCCTTCAGCAGTACCCAACCAGGCCCAAATTGGGGCTCGTGACACCAAAATATTTCCTATCTAACTGTTAGAACTTCCTAAGTTAAACTACATCACCAGGGGGTGGCAGGCTAATCTCTACACTTATTGCTAACTACAAAATACAGGTGGCTACCTATAATCTGACTACACATTTTAGAAACAGGACAGTTCCCCCCACAGAAATGTCTAACTTCTACTCTCACTACATCTACCTTATTGCTACATTTCTGTATTCTAACCTACTTAACAGTGGGGAGGGAAGCACACTTTTACCCTTTACTGTCCTTTGCAAACTGCTGGTGCACATAAAAGTCTCTGGATAGCTGTCTTTGTAATTTTAAACATCCAAGAAATCCTATGATCAGCACCAGTGGGTAAGTGTGCTTAATTACTATAGGGTCCCTACTTTAGCATTTCCTATAGAATTCCTAGGCAAACTACTTAGACCACATTGGAGATAACTTTCAGTAAGATTGTACATAAGAGTAAAAAAAGTTACAATTTTGTAAAACTTGGAAAACAATTCAAAACACTATCTAAAGAGTTCTTGTAGATTTTTTTTCTTACCCAGCACAAGCTGATCAGGCTACTGTCCATGCTAAAGGCAATTGTTCATATTTTTTAATTTTCAATAAAAAACAAACAGTCTAGGAGTAGCAGTAGTCCCTCAGACACAGTTTCTGCAACACTATGGGGCGTTTTGGCATCTAAGGTGCTTTTGGTTTATGGGGGTACAATACTTAGCGGCAGGGTCCTCTGGTGCAAAGCTGAAACAAGGGTCTGGTTTGGTGTACTCTCCCCCCTCTGCAATCATGGCTCACTACAAAATACTTTAACCTGTGTCCAACTCTGTCCTGGACCAGAGTAAAAGTTTTGAACAAAGTGAGTCCCTCCCAAGCTGAGGAATTGCACATTGATCTAGCTAGTCTAGTGACTTTGTTTCTATCGTAGGCCACATCTCTGATGTCCACCTTGTGCCTAAGATGCACCTTTTCCATGGCTCCCTGGAATACCCAGTCTGTTCTCTGGCACTCAGTGAAGTCCAAAAATCTCTCACTGATGTAGGGGTAATTTGTTCCAGGGTTCTTTACTTTGAGGTAACACCTCACCCATCTCTCTGCCTGGCTCCAATTGGACAAAGACCTAATGCTAGGTCGTGGGGCCCCTCCTCGAGGCAACCACATTCCTTCCCTGTAATTGATTACCATAAGGTCCAGCTGATGTCTAGCATCCATGTCTACTAAATGTCTCTTACAGATGTCTGGGAGCAATGGGGTGAATTCCAGAATTCCTAAAATCGGCATTGCATAAGGCTTGGGAATATTCCTTTCTATCACCATGTCCTCAAACATTCGGGTAATCCTTTGTCTGGCTGGTCATAAATAGAAATGGCTTCCACAGATCTAGCAACATTTTCCTCATCTGACCCATCATCTTCCTCCACTGCTTCAATATCCACCTCTGAATTATCAGGGCCACTGACTTCTTCCTGTGCCTTAGGGAGCAGGAAACGCAATTTTAAAGGCTTAGCTTCTAATTTCTTTGGAAAGGTTTTTGCCCTCACTGTGGGTTCCTGGGTGGGTTTGGCTTTAGGTGAACTGTTCTGGCTTCCTGCTCACTTCGCACCACAGCCTCAGGTGGACCTGACTGCTCAGTCACGTCCCTCACGTAGCCTGCAGCAGTACTCCGAATGTGTGAGACTCACCTTCGGTCCATCCCTCTGCCACTGGGAAGTTCTGGGGCACTCAGCTAAGGTAAAGGGCTGGGCAGACGACTAGGCCCTGATACCACCTCTGGCTCTGCTTATTTTTCAATAACCGTGACCTCCTCCCACTGCTCAGATGGCTCCACAGTTGTGGTCATGCTAGTCACAAGGAACAATCTTCCAGCCAATTGTGGCCATTGCCAGGGCTCAGGAGCCACATATTGTCCTTCTTGCTGCTACATATCGGAAGGCCTCACCACCCTAGGAACATTCCCACAAGCGCACGATAAACACGCAGGCTGCCTTATTACCCCACTCCCACATTGTTCACAAAAGATGCAGGACTCACCAGAACTGCTTCTTTTCACTGAGCTCCACAGCCAGTTGACCAATCCCTCTGGAACGTTGATGGTCTGACCTCCGAATCCAGGAGCATAAGCCATGCTTGCTCTCCAAAAGTTCAGTGTAGCAGATTAATCTACAACAATTTGCCTCCACAAGTCTCTCCAACTGCAAAGATATGAGTGTAATTTTCTCCCTTTCTTTACCAATCAGCAAAACTTTTCTCTTTTAGCAAAAAAATTCTCTACCATTAGGTGGTGGACACTAAGATTCTTTAACTCTGATAACAACACTCCTTTCTCCTCGAGGGTTTCTAGCAATCTGGTGCTCAGACCACCTGACCTCCCTTTTCTAGTGCTGCATCTCATTAAATGTATCTACCAAACAGATCGCTTCCTTTCCTCATTTACAGTTGTCATGTTTTTTTCTTCATGTGAGGAAGGCGACATTTTGTCTTCTCATGATGCAAGCAAAACTGTAGCCCAAACTTCTACAACAGACTGTGGCCCACCAACATTCCATTACTGTTAACTCCATCCCTTGTGCCAGGTAGGTGGTTGCACTTCTTTTTGAATCCCAGATGACAGTCGCCATTTTTGTAACCCTCCTCTCCTGTACTTATTTTACACTGGTGGCACGTTTCAACTACTTAGCAGATTTTTGAATATTTACTTGCTCCTGCTCAAGCATTTGTGGGGCTCCTCTTAAGCAGGCAGCAGCTTCAGTCCAGGGACAGGTCACAACTCTAGAAACTACCCCCCTCCCTCCCTTCCCTGTCTAGTTTTTTTTTTTTTTTTTTTAATCAGGATACACTTTATCTCTGCCGGCTGCCCCATTCAGCCCGACCAGCCCCCCAGCCCCGACAATCGAGAATTACCGGGGCTTACCTTATACCCAGCCTGGGAGCTGTGCCTGCAGAGGGTTGGGCATCATCCTGCTGCCAAATTAGTTTTTCTCCTCCATTTCCACCCAATTACCCCGGGCCCCAGAAGTAGAGAAGCAAGCACATGGAAGTGCGCATGCGTACTACATCACCGGTGATGACCACTTCTGCCCACCTGTAGGCCTAGTGCCTGTGCACCCTCTAGCCTGTACTGCACCATGGCCTCCACCATGAGGTAGACAAGAGCCAAGGGATGCCACTTTCCCTCCCCAGAGAGAATATCTGTCTTTCAGTGGCTCCATACAGCTCCATGTCCTCCTCCCCCCGCTGATCTCCAATGGCCCGTGCTCATTCCCGAACACGGGTCATCGGTGTGGTGCGAGGTTAGGCGTCAAGCGCCTTAGTGCTTGGCACCACTGGGCAGGCTCTGTCTAGGGCTTTTAGATGGAATGCAGTCTCTGCCACCTCAGTCATCAACGGGCTTTCCATGGCAGCCACTCTCTACTTCAGATTTTAGAGCCAAGCAGGCTGTTTAAGACTCTCTGCATTTTGTTGCTCTATTCCACTGTCTGTTGCTCCACCCGATGCCATGTGGATCTCTCTTCATCTTTTGGGACCTGGCGGCAATCTCCCTACCCCGGCCCAGGCCTCTCCTGCCCCGAATGTAGGCCTCCCCTGTGAGCCTGCGAGCAGGCGCTCCACTCCTCCTCAAACTCTCCAACCGCTGACTGAACTACAGAACTCGTGCCATTTGGCACTTTGAAAAAAAACATGCACGCGCATCTGAGCAGTGTCCAGCTGCCCACGCACCTCCCCAGTGCCGACAGGGTATCTCGTTTAGTAACCCCCGGTTTGGCACAGGGGCTACATATATAATGTTGTCCAACTTCAGATCAGGGTGAATGAGGGCTTGTACTGTCAACCATCCACCGAGCCAAGGCTTTACGGTCACCCCCACATGGCGGGTCTAAAGGATGCCCCACATTGCCTCTGTTCCCTACAGTAAATTGGCTGAGAGAGGTGCTAAGCAGGTGGTCATAGATCTGACCATTAGACTGTTGCTCATATCATGACCTCAGCAGAAGTCTAAAATACATAATTTAAATACAGCTTAGAAAATATTGTTTTAATACAGACAAACAAGCAGTATGAACTTAACTGCTGGATTTTTCAAACTGGTTCCTCCATGCTGTATACATCCATTTACCAGGAAAAAAACAGAAAAAGTGTCTTCTGTACAAAAACATTTACAACTGAAAGTGTACATATTCACCCAGTAAAACTAAGTTTGACCTCCACATCTGCCTTGATCTGGGGATATCAGACAAACCCCCAAGTCAAGCCCTTTATCTCAGGAATCACAGAGTGACCCAAATAATTACAGCTCCTTTACATTTGGGACCTTTCCTGTAGGGGGCACAACTGCACAAAGAACCCCAGCAATACAATTTATCCCATGGGTAGAGTTCAATCCTTCAGACTTAGATGAGGCATAACTCTGGGGCATCTGTACTCTGCTCTGACCAACCCTGGTGAGTAACGCTTTGGGTCATTGACCAGCACCACTACCAAGGGAAGCTTCTGTTCCTGTCTGAGCACTATACCACCTTCTTTCCTGGCAGGTTTAAGATGTCAGATCGCTGTCCATATAGTCAAAAAGCATGCTGTTATGTCTATACCAGTCTGTGGACTGACTCATCAGGAACCTGAATTTTAAAAACTTAGAGGAAAAGAACTGCTGATGGGATTCCAGTTAGAAACCCTGAATTCCAAATGTAGGATTACTGCCTGTCAGCTAAAGAAAAACTAATTCTTAGCAGAGCTCTGCTATACACATGTCACCTACAGCAGCCTTCAATGACTTGAGGACACCACACTGAGTACTTAGATTTTTTCACTTTGATTGCTTAGCAGAATACACATAACACAGACTTTGCTTGTTTTCATCCCTAGAGTTGTACAGAGTGGACTTAAAGAAAAATTATGTAGTAAACTCTGATTAAATGA
The DNA here is from genome assembly GCA_016271365.2 of Neoceratodus forsteri. Classification (NCBI taxonomy): domain Eukaryota; kingdom Metazoa; phylum Chordata; order Ceratodontiformes; family Ceratodontidae; genus Neoceratodus; species Neoceratodus forsteri. The sequence continues at coordinate 499,122,630 of JADMNL010000022.1, forward strand.
CACTTTCTTGGGGGAGGATGAGGTTGTATCTAATACTTTTTTCCCAAAACTGCTTGGATGCCTTCAGGTTTGGAATCCTTTGCCTCATGTCTCTCTTATTAGTAGCCCTCTGGCTTGTTCCTCACAACAGAAACCCCCTCTCACATAGCCAGAAAAACCTACTGTTTGCGCATGAGGTCAGGGAGGGCCTGAACCATCATCTTTTTTCAATGGGCCTTGATTTTGACCCCTGCCTGTAACCCCATCCAACCCGAACATGCCAGCATGCAACAAGGTTACACTTAGTATCCAGAACCTCATGGCCACAAGGGGCCAGACACACACCTCCCTTATTTCCCATCACTCCAAAGAAGAAGAAGGATGACAGCATCCTTCCCCTTCTTTGGGACATTTCTGCAATATTCAGTCAACTTATAACAGATGCTCCTCTAAGGCTTGCATCACAAGCCCATGTCTCCCATATGGGATTAAATGAAACACTGTTGAAGGAGCAGAATTCAGTAGCACGTTGAACTCACATGTAGGGGACCCAGATTGCATCACAAGTCCAGCCTTTGGTTCTGGTCCGGTGGAGTTCTTGGACTGCAGCATTTTCTGGGGAGAACAGGACACCCACCTTCTACAACGCTTCCTGATATGGCCTTGGGTGTGTGGAAAAGCTCATTTTGCTGGCTAGAAGAAGGTGTCTTTATACTAAACGCTTAAACTATGAGGCAGAAGGAAAAAAATGGGTGTGGTTAGCAGATGGTGTGGCCACCTGTCATTACTCCAAAAAGGGGCTACTTTGGACTTTTACCTCACCTTCTGGAGTGGAGGAACTTGCCCTCATAGTTCACAAGCCACCAGAGAAGAAGCTTGTCTTGCCTCCCTCCCCCCACACCGGGATCTGCCTCTGAGGCGCTTACCTGACCAAGCTGCTGAGGTTGCCAGGAAGGTAATATAAGTGGTGGAAGGGCAGGGCTTGCGAGGGAGAGAGTGAGGGGAAACTGAATATGCACTGGGATGGAACACTTACTGCACCTTGGTGGGAACTGACTTGATGTCAAACAGGCTGCCCACTGAAGGAGTTCCTGTCATAGCCAGAGGGGATAAAAAGCTGGGTAAAAAAGAATAATGAAAAACAAATAGATATGAAAGAGAGAGCACCCCCCCACACACACACTTTGGGTGCAAGCACTACGTTTACAATAAAGTGCAAAAATGTTTTTGTACAAAAAGTGAAAGAAATGGCCACAGCATGTTTTGCAGCATCAGACCCCAATGCAGATGTCATAATGTCCACAGACATGATGTTTTGCACATTTGTGAATGCTGTGAACGCAGTACTGGGGGCTTGTTGTTGCTGTGATTGTATCTTGAACTTTGCACTTTATCTTCAATGCACCAATTGTGTCCACATTGTGGGGTATGTGTGCACTCTTGTTTGTGTACAGCTATTGAGATGTCGACCCTTCTGTTTATTAATAAAAAAGCAGAATTCTCTGTATTACTTTTCAAAGCAGTATTTTGAACCATCGCATACATGAAACTTAACATACTATGTTTGCATCAAAAGCTTTTGTTCAGAATACAGCTGTGTAGAATTCAGCCAAAGAAATTTGTGTGGACTGACAATTCTGCTTGCGAAATGTTTGTTGGAATTTTGTTTTAATCCCACAGAATTCTGAAAAGCATTTCTACATGGTTTACATAAACTGTGCAATATAATTCCACAATTAACATTCCACTTTCAGAATTTCAGAATTCCACTTCCGAAGGAGTTTCATAGCATTTTTGAAATTCCACAGAATTCCAGTAAATCCAGAATCTGACAATTCTGCCCAGCTCTAGTTCAAATGTTGTGCTTCATAATTGCAGGATTTTTATTCAACCTACAGCAGTGTTTTGTTACATTAAGTAGACCTTTTCAATAATGAGCATAAAAGACTGAACAATGCTGTCATACTTTCATTGCCACCCATATGGGTAAGGTTACGTAAGGGTGATATAAATTATCTGGTTCTTTAGATGGAGATGTTTTATTGTCAGTACAGAGTAACTGATTTCTAAGTCACACAGGAATGGAATTTGACAGTGTAGCTTAGTCATTGTTAACATCTGGGTTTGTCAATAAACAGAAGGGGGTCTTATACAAAACAGCATCAGGGAACAATGTCCTGTACCCCCAACCCTGCTAAGCATAATTCTGCCAAGTCAGAAAAAAGTCAGTACACACGCACACACGCACACACACACGCAAGAATGTTAAAAAATCCTGCAACTCTAATATAACTTATCACAAGTGTACTAGTGTGGGGATATGCTCTACTGATACACAAGGTCCAAGTTTAAATCTCAGTGCTAGTGGTGGATATTGACAGAGAGGAGATATACTGCTGCTGCTCCATGATTAAATTACAAATGATAAAATGGATAAAATTAAACAAAAACATGATTGGTCAAATGTGATTATGTGATGATGCACTGTTCCAGTGCAACCGCAGAAGTCAGAATTGCTCGGCTTTCTAAATCTATTTTCTCAGTTTTAAAATACAAAATCAGGGGAGCTGCTTTATATTCACAATAATGCCCTCCAGAGTATGTGTTACTGAAGGATGGATAACAGTCCTTCTTGGGTACCGTATGTAAGGCACTCGGCTTCACCTTGTGCCTTACTTCCCAAGGCATGCCACTATTATACCAGTATAACACATACAATGCCATGCCTTATTACTTAATTAAGACTGGATAGTTATGGTCTCGGTCAAGTAGTAACTGCCTCATCATCATCTACCCACCCCATCTTGGTTCCATATAGAAAGGACTCCTGTGGTGCTCTTCATGGTGGAGATGCTTAACAAGTGACTTAAGTTTCATCTCTTTATATAATCTTTTCTACGATAGCTACACTGTTGTGAGTCTCAGGAGTCAATCTGTTTTAGTACTTACTAATATGATAGGATATGACTAGCTCTGCATCCTACTGCTGTTTACCTAATACAATATTTCATTTGGTTATGCCTTACAGTATACTTTTGTACTCGCACTGGTCATATGGTGCCCAGAGTCTTATGCTTTGGGTGCTACTTAAATAAAGTCACCTTGCTTTCGATAAGCTAGACCTTAGATAAAGAAAAATGACTGGCTAACAAAATCACCTACTTTGTTGGCCAAAATGAATGATGGCAGGCATGAAAGCAAGGGACTAATAAAGCATCTGGATGGATCATCCTTCCCTGATTAAAACAGCACTGCAGTACTAACTGGGGAGATATAATGGATCTCAGACACTATCTGTCCATCTCTAATGTTAAAGATGGATAGTGCAGCAGAGAACATCAAGCAATTTGATGGTGGCCTGTTGGCACAGCAGTAGAGCTACCGCTCATAAAGCCAGTGACCTGAGTTCGGGAATGAGATTGGGCTGTTGGGGGCTGCCCAGGGGAGAAAGATTAAGCATCCCAGAAGGTGCTGTCTTCTACTGAGGAGGGTTGATGCTGCTGCTTCTACACTACCACCTGGGTGATCACTGGTAACAGTGCTGTGGCAGCACTAGTGGGAGGGAGGACATTAACCAGAGCCTGCATGAAACACACTCAGTGTGCATCAGCTTGGGCCTACCAATGCTCTGACAGTCCAGAGACTGGGTCAGAAAAAAAAGGAAAAAGCCTGCTTCAAGCAGGATGAGGCCCGGTATGTTTGGGCCCGACCTGAACCACTATCTAGTTTACTGGAACCCCAGAAACTCCTACTTCCACGTCCAGGAGGAGACAAGAGGTTGGATCTGGGTTGGCTGGACCCTGCAGTGGGGGAAGGGGGCTAATGGGGTTGGAATCCAAGACTAGGTATGGGGTAGGGACCTTGGGGGTGAGGCTTGGCCTGACCTGTGTGTGTGCAATATGAAGGGGCATTGTAACAATAATTGTGTACTTTTTTTTAAAATTATTTTATTATCTCTGTATGTTGAAGGTACAGAGATGTGCTAGGAAAATGAGATTAAAAGTGTTGCTAGTGGCAGACCAGTTGGCCCTGGAAGATAATTTCAGTCCTGTCATTCTGTAATGATAGGACCTCCAGGGCAGTTCATGAGGGAGCTCCAAAGAGCCCAAGGACTTTCATGTCAGGAAAGTGTCCTGGCCATGTAGCCACCATCTGTAGGGACAGACATGTCTCAGAACAATGAGAGGTGGTTTTGAGTACACAGAATCCATGGGTCCAGTTTCAATCAGTTCCTTTAGAGGTGCTGTCCCAAGAGAACAAAAGCACTGGTCCTGAAAATTATGTCACCAAACAGGGGTGACAAGGGTGGTTGGAGCCAGGCTTGCTAGCAGGCTTAAGTCTGTATGTGAACGGGACACATCAGTCAGTGGTGGAGCTTCATACTTTCATCATCTAAGGTTGGAGACTGCCACAGCTCACAAAGTTATCCCGTGTGGTAAGAAATCTTTCTACTTGGCTAAGAGTTAAAAATTTATAAGGCATTTTCTAGGTGTTTTTTTTTTCTGTGTGAATACAAATGTCTTTTTAATTTGTGTAGTAACCCTGTAATTCCCATAATCTTTGTATATTATGATATCCTGTAGATTATGTGGATATTGCAAAGTATTAAATATTAATTTTATATATTTTTATTTACTTCATGCTTCTGTGACTGAATCATTTGGGGGCAGTAGTTAACTACTAATACTGACAAATCCACACTCTGCCTCTGAAGAGGGAGAAGTCAACCACCATTACCATATTCTAAGAAGTGAAGTGTTTTCTCAGGCATGAGTAACATGGGAAGACCATTTACCCTAAGCCAAAGGAGCACTATACTGTATGAGCAGTGGCTCTGGTGGGATATGGACCAAGAAAGTCCCCAGGTAAGAGAATTACTTTTGAGTGGTGGCAGCTATGGAGGTGTCCTTACAGGCATGGAGGGCTAAGAAAATTGGCAACCTGTTGCAGACTGCATCTTGAGTGTGGACAGGTTGTGACAGGCATAAACAAGAATTTATAAAACAATAAACACATCTTATGCTTGGTAGCCATGTGGCTATACACTTAATATGTTGGTGGTCAAAGTCCCTCTAATAGTATTGGTGGCCATTTCATGAAGTTGTACAGGTTATCTACCCAAACCATAAGCACATTTTTGGTTAACAGTTCCTCCAGTTGATGTCATCCTTAAGCCTTACTGTAGGCAGTTGCCTCTGTTATCCACCTGCATGGTAACATCATCAGGTCTTCTCATTGGGTCTTGACATTAGTGGGTTAAACACGGATCCAGTCATTGGTCAGATCATCATGCCATGTCATTTCTATGTGGGGCCCTTTCTCAATACCCTCCCCCTTGGAGTTGGTCCTGTACCACTCTAATATGATTTGGGGTCTCATAAACACCAGGCGGTATTGGACATCTTGGTCATGACAGCTTGTGCTCAGGAAGCCAAGAAGATTATGGGGAACTATAACATGGTCTTCACAGCTGCCTTGAACTCTCTGGCACATTATCGTGTCCATCACTTGACATCCTGCCACAGCTCACCATGGTATTGAAATGAGCTGAGGGAATTGAAGACTAAGGGGTGGAATTTGGAGTGTTCTTGGTGGAGGTCTTACTCTGAGGAGGAAAAATTGGCACTGAGGGCTCACTATGCAGAATATCAGTAGGCAATCCCCTTAAAAAGACAGAGTTCCTGTCAAGGACAATTGCTGCAGGAACAGTTTAGCTGGCTTAGCTCTTTTGTATTGTGGGCAGGTTGATTAATCTTCCCTTGTCTATGATCTATTGAGCATTTTCTGTATAAAGTTTGAAGAGTTTAACTGAGTCTTTTATGACAAGATGTCCTCTATTGAGACTAGGATCTCCTCAAGTGGCCTGTCATGGGCTGGCAGTACCTGGCAGATGGAGCTCACAAGCAACCTGCCAACCTGGGTGGAGCTTCAGCCAATTGCAGAAGAGGAGGTGGTCCAGGTGATACCAGAATTGCACCCTACATACTGTGCTTTGGACCCTGGGGCTGTCCAGTTGCTGCTTAGCTGTCTGGAATCCCTGTGGTCAGTGCTAGGTGTTTCTTTATGGAAAGTGTTTTTTGGGCTGCTCTGAAAAGGGCTGTGGGTGGTACCCTCCTGAAGTAACCATCTCTGGACCCTGACAATTTAGTGAATTACAGACCCATCTTAAACTTTCCTTTCTGGGGGAAGGTAATCAAGAAGGTGGTGGCAGCACAGCTTGGGGTTCACCTGGAACAAAATGACATCTATGAACCTCTGCAGTCAGGACTTAGGCCCCATCACAGCACTGAGATTGCTGTTATCAGAGCGCTCCTTGATCTCCTAATTGCGAAGGATCAAGGGCTTTGTTCCAACTTGGTCCTCCTAGACCTCCTATCAGCATTTGACTTGGTGGATCATGGTGTGCTGTTGGGTCACCTGAGAAACTATGTGGAGCTTACTGGAACTGTTCTCTGCTAGTTTGAGTCCTACAACACTGGGAGAAAACATCAGATGGCTCTGGGTAATTCCATCTCCAGAGCCACTGTGCTCGAGTGTGGTCTTCCTCAAGGCTTAGCCCTTGTGGCACTAATTTTGTTTGCTGTATATGTGTTGCATTGAGTGAGAGCATAAGATGTTATGGGGTTGAGTTTTACTGCTGTGCAGATGATACTTATCTATACTTGTCTTGTACACCTGATGGGAGTAATATGGCCTCTGTATTCGGGTGGTGTCTTTTGGAGATCAATAACTGGATAGCCTCCAGCTAGCTGTGCCTCAACCCGGGTAAGATAGAGGTAATAATTATCGTACCAGCTTGGTGTGGATCAGCAATGAGAAGTGCAGATGCCACATTACCATCTTTAAATGCAACACTCTTTCAGTTGTGGATATGGTAAAACATGTGGGGGTTATTGTGGACTGCAAGCTGAGAGCTGAACAGCAGGTGTCGGCTGGCATTCACAGTGGCTTTTTCCATCTGTGCAACATTGCCCTAATCAAACCACATTTCGAACTTGCTAATTTGATGATGAGTGTCAATGCTTTTGTCATTTCTTTTCTGAATTACTGTAATGCCGTTTACTTAGGGTTATCTGAAGGGTTGATGTGCTGCCTGAAGCTGGTCCAGAATGCTGCAGCCCAGATGGTGGCAGGAACTTCATAAAGTGAACACATCATGCTGGCCTTATGCGCTTTGCACTGACTGCCAATCTGGTGGTGCATCATCTTCAAGATATGCTTGCTGATATTCAATACCCTACATGGTTTCTGCCTGATTTTAATGATTTCCTGTTGCCTTGCATCCCTATCTGCCCCCTCTGTTCCACTGATGTAGGCTTGCCAGTGGTCTCTCAGTCTCATCTTCAGTGTCTGGGGACTGGGTGTTTGAGATGGCTTTACTGCTTCTATAAAATTTTTTGCCCCATGGCGTCAACTCTTCCCTCACTGTGAAGGCCTTTAAGGTATCCATAGAAGCACATCTCTTTTATCAAGCCTACTCTTTTAGGAAGTGTACCTTTTGTACTTATTTATTTAAATCATTGGTGTTGTTTAATTATTTATTTCCTAATTTAATTTTCTGTCTTTCAGTGCAAGATGCCCTGAACCTGTTGGACAGGGTGCCCTAAAAATAAACTTTACCTTGCTGTACCTTGCTACAATTTTTAGTGTGCAGTGATTCCTTTTTTACTGCCCATTGACCACCTAGCCAGAGGGTTTTTTTACAATCACAGAACCAACTTTCTCTTTGCCCAAACTTTAGGGAATAAATAGGCAGACCATATAACTGCAACAAACTAAACACCCACAGCTGATGCTCGTATTATGTAACCTGGAGTGGATTAGCACTTTGGGGCCCCTCTATCTGTAAAGGGGTGGGATGAAGGGAAAGGGGGAAAATATTACAACTTCCAAAGTTTGAAACTTGAACCCTTTAAATTAAAAAGTACCTTGGTGAGGGAGTGAATTTGGGGCACTAATTTCCAACAGTCTTCTTGTTTCAGATGCAAATGCAATGGGCATGCCAGTGAATGTGTGAACAATGAGGAGGAACAGCTAGTCTGTAACTGCCAGCACAACACTACTGGCATGGACTGTGACAAATGCCTGCCCTTTCACTTTGACCGACCCTGGGCGAGAGCCACTGCTGAGCACCCTCACGAATGCCTGGCGTAAGTGTCAATGTAGCCTAATGATTCAGAATCCCTCTACTAGTTGATATCTGTGAATCAATAGTAAGAGTTCACCAGTGGAACAATTGTTAAATAATGAGATTTGTACATTTTGGGCCAGTACACATCAACATAAGTCTGATCTTTTCATAATATCTATAATAATATACATGTTTAATATTTCATATACAAGGAGCAACTGGGGAATTACAGACCTGTCAGTCTTACCTCTGTAGTGGGTTAACTGATGGAGTCACTGATCAAAGAGGGCCTTGTGGACTACCTAGAGAGCAATGGTCCATAAGATAGTAAACAGCATGGGTTTGTAGTAGGTAGGTCTTTCCAGATCAGCCTGATAGTTTTCTTTGACTGGTAACAAAGGTAGTAGATAAGGGCCATGCTGCTGATTTACTCAACTTCGATTTAAGCAAGATGTTTGACTCCCTGCCACACAGAAGACTTCTGAAGAAGCTAGTGGATCTGGGTATGGCTAGGGACATAGTTAGATGGGTAGGTAACTGGCTGAAGGAGAGACAGCAGAGAGTGGTGGTAAATGGGGGTCAAATCAGAAGGGGGGGGTCACAAGTGGGTTGCCGCAGAGATCTGTCCTGGGTCCTGTCCTCTTAAATATGTTGATCAGCAACATCAAAGAAGGCATCTGGGGCAAGTTGTATCTCTTCTCAGACAACACGAAGCTCTGTGGTAGGATAGATAGTGATGAAGGACTAGAGGAGATGCAGATGGATCTACAAAGGCTAGAGAAGTGGTCTAAGATTTGGCAGTTGAAATTCAGTGCCAAAAAATGCAAGGTTATGCATCTAGGGAAAAAAAACAGGACAGAGTTTCTGGATGTGAGGCAATAACCTGAGCACTACAGTAGAGGAAAGGGATCTGGGAGTCATCATTAGTGACTCCCTCAAACAATCAGGCCTGTAACAAGGCTTATAGTAAGGCTAATAGGACATTGGGGTGTATTGGAAGTGGTACTGACAGCAGGAAAAAGAAGGTGCTACTACCTCTGTGTAGGTTGCTGGTGAAGCTGCATCTGGAATACTGTGCTCATTTTTGCAGACTTCACCTAAAGAAGGACAGGCACGGGCTGGAAACAGTGCAAAGTAGGGTGACCAAGGTGATTCGGGTCCAACAGGGCAGATCTTCTGAAGATTGTCTGAAGGCACGGAACATGTACTCACTGGAGACCAGGTCGGGTGGGGGATATGATAGAGACCTTCAAGTTCTTGAAGGGTATAAACAAAGTGAACTGTGGGGAACTATTTAGCTAGGGAGTACAGAGTCAAGAACCTGAGGTCATAAATGGAAACTGGAGTGGGGGGGGGGTTAAGATGGATGTGAAGAAGTTCTATTTTACTGACAGGGTGGTGGAGCCATGGGACAGTCTGCCAGTGGAGGTGGGGAGCACCAACACCATAAATGGTTTCAAGCATGGCTGGGACAGAGCAAGGCTTTGGTGGTTGCTCAGGTTGTTAGCAGTAGGGAGGAGAGCAGGGGTGGACCAGGAGGGATAAATCCCTATATGGACAATAGGTCCCGGTGTGGTGAACCCATGGAACAGCCTGCTATCAGAGACAGTGGGCATGAACAGAGTACAGGCCTTCAGTGTAAGCCTGGGCAAATTTCTGCTTACCAACATAATTTCAGGATAGCCAGGGTAATAGGATGGGTGGGAGAGCCGTATTTACTAGTACATGTTTGAACAGCACACTTGTTGACCCCTGCTTTGAAGCAGGTGGGCCTTTGTAACATTAAATAGCTATGTTACTATGTCTAGGTGTATACTTCTGCATGACATGTGCTTGTGTATGTGTCCAGTTCCTGACTGGTAACCTATGACCTCCCAGGCCCCTCCCTTGGGGGTGCAGTGTATTTGGCAATCTCTCCGTCTTGAAACATGCTAGCTATTCAAATGCTTAAACCCTGGCCCTGGGGAATTTGATATGTTGAGTTTTACATGTAAATGGCTTAAAGTATCTTTCAAGAGATTCGTTTTTGGTTTTTCACAAAAAGAAATTACAAACAGCATCACCAGAATTCAACTACACAAAATGTGAATTTGAATGACTAAAGGTACTTTCATTCAAACAGGATCATTTCCCATTAGTTGTCCTTTGTTCTTCATGCCATGGAGTTAGACTACTCTGCTTATGACATCCCACCTTGTTGCCATGAAAATAATTCTGATGTCACAAGCAAAGGATTATGACTTTAAGGCAGGAAAAGCAGCAGGAACAGACAAAGTCTATGGGACCAATAGCTCAATTTTATATAAATCTCTTTAGTAATAAATGTAAGGTACTGAAATTCATATTCTTTTGGAATGCTATATGATTGGAGACCAGAGGTTAGATTCACAAAAAATTGCAAAGTGCAGCACAAAAGGTTGCATTGCGGTTTGCATTTGCCCATGTGTCCAAAATTGCTATTTGCAGTCAGATAGCACACCACGCTATCCGACTATGAATAGGGCTGGGAGATGAGTCAGCGCTATCCCCAGTACCACTCCCACTAACCTCACTTGTGCCACCCCAACATGAAGCTAGGACTAGTGCTCTGCAATGAATAGCACAGGTGCGCTATTTCCTAGTCACTAAAGTATCCACGTAAATAAGTCCATTTGGCATGCAAGGCAGTATGTGGCATTTTCCATGCCCATTATGGGCCCATTTACATGGGCCGAAATGGAGTTTAGCGCCCCCCACCCCTGCCCCAGAGGCAGCCTGTATCCATGCTATCTCATGTCTTCCCCCAACCAATCACCAGACCAAGTAAAAATTAATACATTTCAATGGTGTTCAGTGGTCCCTCTCCCCACCTGATCCCTCGCCCGACATAATAGAACAGTTTCCCCAGGCATCTAGTGGCCCCTTCCCCCATGATTGCTGGCTCGAGTTGAACATAGGTATATTCCCTGGTGCCAGTGCCCCCCGTGCGCGTTGATTACTGGCCCGATGAAAAAAAAACATATTCCCTGTTTGCAAGTCCCCATGATTGCTATTTGCCAGCCTGATCACAGCTATGACTTTATTAATATCTTTCCTGGTGACTAGCAGTCCCCCCATATGATCACCAGGACAATTACAAAGAACAGTCTCCTTGGTGCTAGTGACACCCCCGTGATTGCTGATCACTGGCCGGTTATGCGGCTAGAATGTTCCTGGTGCTGCTGGTCTCTCCCTCTGCCGATTGCCATCCTGATCACAGATATGATTTTCATAATAGCTTCCCTGATGGCTAGTGGTCCCTCCTCCCACCTGATCCCATGCCCAATCAATATATACAATATTTCCATGGTGCTAGTGACCCCACCACCCAATCCCAGTCCCCGGTGTGACAAGCCTCCCCATGATTGGGCTGAGTATACAAAACAAGAGTCCCATGTGTCCAGTGGTCCCTCCCCCCACCTGATCATTTGACTGATGTTGCCAGCATATTCCAGGTGTCCAGTGTAATCCCCCCATACCAATCTCCTGTATGGTACATTGGAACATTTCCCTGGTGGCCTAGCAGACCCCCACCCTATCCCCCGATTCACTGTATAGTGAAAGAACACCTTTCCCTAGTGCCTACCCCCCCACCCTTGCAGGTAGTGTCCCACCATCCCGATCCCCCATGCCATCCTGACTTTGAGCCGGTGACCGGCACAGCCCTCTGCTCGCTGAAATGGCCAACCACTGAATGAGCTGTCAATGAGTGCATACTGTATATAGTACACACTCATTGATTGGCAGTTCAGTGAGTGAGCTGTCAATCAATGAGTGTGTACTATATCCAGTACGTGCTCATTGACAGCTCAGTCGGTGGCTGGCCATGGTGGCAAGTGGAGGGCTATGCCAGTCACTGGCTCAGGGTTGGGTCTGGGGGGAGTGGGTTGGTGGGACACTACCTGTCGGGGGAGGGCGGGAGACCACTAGACACCAGGTAAAGGTGTATTTTCACTATACAGGGGATCAGAGATAGGGAGGGGGTTTGTTAGACCACCAGGGAAATGTTCCAATGCATTATACAGGAGATTGGAATCAGGGTTTTTATGCTAGACACCTGGGAATATGCTGGTAACGTCAAGTGGGTGATCAGGTGGGAGAAGGGACCACTGGACACCAGGGACCCTTGTTTTGCATACTCAGGCAGGCGATCTCTGGGGGGGTTGTCAAACCAGGGACTGAGATCGGGTGGGAGGGCCACTAGCACTAGGGAAATAATGTATATACTGATCAGGCATAGGATCGGGTTGGCAGAGGGACTGCTAGCCACCAGGGAAGATATTATGAAAGTCATCAGAGGAAAGAAAAAGTCAGTAGTGCTGCTGACACTCTGACATGAGCTGAAGGGATATAAGGTGCAAAAATGGCAGGGAGTTAAGTATTGAGGGTGCACACAGTTAACGTCTGTGTGCTTTCCATCTGCACCTTCTTTTATGCTCACTAGGTAATACTGGAGAGTTTTTTAAACACCTCACAAGAACATAAGAATTACAAGTGTTTTCTTTTATTTTACTAATATCTTTGTGCTTGGAAACATTTCAAACTCATATTACTTCACTGTTAATAATAAAAGAGTTTTTTAAACAGGCAGTCTTTCTTTTATCAAGAAGAGTTTTTTAGACAATCAGTCTTTCTACTTACCCTACCGGGTTAAATTCATTACATTACCTGACTTTTATGTAGTTCTTCACCGGTCACGGGTGTCCATTTTGTTTCATGACTCTATAGCCTAATCCAAATGGAGAAAGTTTCAGTAACATTGCTTTTGGAGCTGACTGTTTTTTCATCCTGCTCACATGCCCGAGTGATATTGGTATCACCTGCGCACAGAAAGGGATATTTGTTTCTTACTCTTTGTTCAGCCCTACCTTCAGAGTTGCATTTACTCATTCCCCTTTTTGCCTCTAACAGCCCGGTCCTCCTCGGTGCTGGCCACCTGACCTAAACACCACATTGAAGCATGCTGTAAAGCATCTCTCCAGTATTTAAACTTTGAAATATTACACAAAAAAATCCATACAAGGACCACGTTCCCTGCTGAAGCAGACTGTCTGTGAAACAGTAGCAGCAGTTTTAATGGCCAGATTAAACGTATTTAAATACATGAAAATAACTGTCTTATAATTTCTCTGGGTGGGTGGCCAACATTTCAGATTTAAAGTTTCATCTTCATAGCTGAGTCAGCACCTCTTCACAACCTTTTCTTCTTTCATACTTTAGGAAACCTGGGCCTGTGACCTCTGGACCCCTGACTTTGGGACCATGACCCTGGGATCCTGATCCTGGACCCCTGACCTGGGCACCTGAATCTGGGTCAGACCCTGAACTATTGCCTTGGTCACCTGACCCTGGGCTCCTGACCTTGGGCCCCAAACCATGGGTCCCCTGACTCTGGAGCCTGACCATAAACTCTTGACTTTGGGCCCCTGACTCTGGGCCTCTCGCCCTGGGACCCGGATCGTGGACCCCTGACCGTTGCCCATTTCTCAGTCAGAGAAACAATGAGCACAGCACTTAACCAGCCTGCCTTGTCACTAATTTATTAACTTAGTTTTACAGTTTCATTTCACTTATTCCAAGCAGCATGTGCTATGTGTTTATGTGTACTGTTACTGCGTATTGTAAGGTGATGAGTGCATTCTCGAGTTTTTTTGGGGTGACAGAAATACAAAGTCATACTAAACAGTTCTAGCACACAAAGGATTTGAGAAGAAACTCTAGGAAATATGAGACATATAAACTGTACATATAAATCATGAAGAAGATTACCGTTTTTAAAAAATGGAACTTGTTTAAAATAAAAATGTTTCACTTTGCAAAAAAAATTGAGAAATCCATGTAAGCAGAAATGCAATATGCCAGCTAAACTCAAAACTTCAAAATTTTAGAACTGCTTGCATAAGATTCCTTCTTATGGTTATATGAGTACCTGGAATGTTTAGAAATAAACAGTCTTGACTGACCAAGAAATATGCCATGATGCAAAGCAAGGACGCAGGCAACTAGTGAAAGCAAAAGACTATTACAAAACATTGCATATTGGCTATGTCTGTGCCTTAGTTTTATAAGTACATACTGCTTTGAACATGTAAATATGTCAACCCTTTTTCATCTATTATTTCTAGTTGAAACCCCACCTTTTATGATTGCTCACCTTCTCTAAAATTCATTGATGTTGCTGGTTGCTTTATCTGCTTCCTGTCTTAGTAGAACTGAAATGCATGCTAATGGTGTAATTATACCTAACTTTATTTTGTTTCAAATCCTTGATCTATTCTTCTTGCATATTTCCTGAACATTAGGAACATCCCCAAAACTGTGAAGTCGGTCATGATGCAGTCATCTCCTCTCCTCCCACTGCATCATGAGTGGCTAGACTGTTAGGGATATTCCCAAGTCTAAAAAAGATGCAGTGGGAGTTGGTGGGAAGTCTGTTTTTCACTTATAAAAAAGAAAAAAAAAAAAGAATCAGAATCAAACTACCAGCTACATCAACAATTTTTACAGAATGTGACCAATCATAACCTGTACTTTTGATATTCACCGTGCACAGATGCAAGCGAACATATTGCTATAATACTGGGTTTTGAGAGGTGTGTCACTATGTTCCAGTGACAGGACGTTTGCAAGCAGCTTGTCAGTGTTATACCAGTCATCAGCCAGGCTGATCCGGACATTGTTCTGGCTTGCTGGGTGGAAACTTCATATAGTTTTTAAAGAGAACCAGCCCAATCATAGGGCAGTTATTTCCTCTGATCTATGTAACACCACCCAGCAAGCACAGCTGATCTATCATGATCATCCTGCTGTGGTTCATTCCCCCAATGTAATTTTGGTGCCGGTTATAACCCTCACCCCACCCTTTTTCATTGTGTGACACTGGGAGCCCACCCCCAGTGCCCAGTGCCACCAAACATAAAGAAAACCCTCCCTCAATATCTCCCACCCTTTCCATCTTAATTTTCTGTCATGGGGGTACCTAATCCCCTGTGCCAGCTGCTACCCCCCCAGCCTGCCTGTTTTGATTGTGTGACACCGGGGAGTCCACCCCTGGTGCTGCCAAACATAACACTGACTCAGGAGTGCCTAATTCCCAATGTCGGTACCTGAAATAAAGAAAACCATCACTTGTATTTTTTTTGTTTTTGTAAAATACACCCTGTCAAAAAGAAAAGCATCCATCAGTGCATGTTGCCGCCATTGTTTCTGTCCCCCACCCGACCCTCCCACTCTGCCCACCCCCAAGCCCTTACTTACCTACTGAGGGTCCAGCACTGTAATTGTTTCTGTGCTGGAGACACATCTTCACTCTTCAATGCTGGAGTGCAAATTGAGGCAATCAAGTATGCGATTCAATGTATTTCAATAGGTTTGGAACTTGTTATCATAACCAAGGGCGTAGCTACCGATACGCCCGACATGCCATGGCGTGCTGTAGAGATCAGCAGGGGTAGCAGGAGGAGAGCATGCTAGTCTGTCAGCATTCTTTTGTTTGTTTTTTTTTCCCGCGGGCTTTCCCAGCTGATCTTTGTCCTCAAATGGTTTAAGGTGGGGGGGTCTTCAGACTATACCTTTGAGTGACGCTCGCCGGCTACTAGCCCCATTGGACCCAATTGAGAAATGTGTTGCTACCTCTCAATCAGGTCCGCTTGAAGAAAAGAGGCTTGTGGCAGTGCTTAGTACGGGGCCGGGCGGAGTCAGGCGGGCCCTTTAAATGCCCTGTAATAAAGTAAAGCGGTCTGTTTGCCAGGACCGGAGAGAGAAGACAGGAGAGTCGGGACTCGTTGGGAGCGCATTGTGTGGAAGCCGGAGCTGGACTAGGGAAGATTCTTCCAAATTTCAGGATTGGTACAGAGCTGCCCTGCCAGTGTGTGCTGCCTTAAGAGGTTGACCTGCCGAATTTCTGAATCGGAGCAACGAGCGAGGAGTCAATGAGAGAGCCAAGCCGCGCTAGCTAACTACAATTGTGGAGAGAGGTCTAGATTGAGAGGAGGCAGACTACTGTCCTGATACTGAGAGACAAGTCATTGATTTGCTAGTGCACTGCAGAGGAGTCCATTAATGCATCTCAGACAGGGTCACAGGCACAGAGAGTGAGGTAAGAGCCAGGCCGAGACGAGAGTAGTGTGGTCTGTGTCCTATCTTATTTAATTGCAAATGCACCCAATTGTTTACCTTTTCTTGACTGTAACTCCAAGCCTTTGCTTCACATTTCAGTTTAAGGCTTTTCTTCAAACAAAATTATGCAATGCTGTTACGAGTCAGGTTGCAATGGAAAGTGAAATCAGGTCGGGTGTGATTGCTAACAGTGAGACACAGCATTCTGAAATGTAGCATTGCATAGTTTTGTTTACCCGAGTACCTCTTGACTGTTATTACTGCAGCAAGCAGCTGCTGCTTTTAGGAGACACTCGGGGCTCCTCCTCTCACTCCTCCAATATCCCGGCAACCACAGGACACTTGGGGAGCGTGTTCAAACTGCAGCCATTGATGAAAGAGAACTAGTTTTTCCTCCTCTAAACTGTTTATCAGTTAGGGCAGTGAGCTACACATCTCTGTGGCTAGGAATCCAAGCAGTCTGGGCTGAAATAAGAGCAGTCTCTCAAATGAAATTTCTGTCTCTTTACCCCTATTTCCCATGGTC
Organism: Neoceratodus forsteri; assembly: GCA_016271365.2. NCBI lineage: Eukaryota > Metazoa > Chordata > Ceratodontiformes > Ceratodontidae > Neoceratodus > Neoceratodus forsteri. The sequence goes on from JADMNL010000022.1 coordinate 499,139,402, forward strand.
AATATCAAATTAGAACCTTTTCATGTCTTATCAGTTGCCATCAAAAATCCATTCAGAACATTTCATTATAGAAAACAGCATTTTCATCATGTTAGTTTGTAATTTTCCCACCAAGGTGTGAATACCAGGATATTTTTGTTTGTGTACATTGTTGTCCTCAGATAATTAACATTTAATGCTCTGTACACTAGGTATAGTTTGTATGTTTTATTGCTGCCTAACTTCTATTAATGTTCATGTCAATGCAACTACATATTTATATTTTCTGTTTATTGAAAATGTTAAAATTGATAATACAAAACATCAGCCTCTTCACATACAGATTGATAAATTCATAGCAGGACTCTGCAATAAAGCAGCATGAATAATAGTGGTAGCTTACCTGTGTATAACTATAATGTTTTTATGTAGGTCACCCTCCCAGCTGTCTAGGGGTATAAATGTGGAACAGTCACTCTGGGATGGGCCCCACACAAGAAACTCCCCTGGTGGTGTGCTGGCATACAACACAGAAAATTATGCTAGTGTCTGAGAGGGCATGGACGGTGGGGGAGGGATAGCTCCCCGGGGGCGGGGTGCGGGTAGCGGTGAGTCCACTTGGTGTGCAGCTCAGAAATTCCTGGCTACACCCCTGATCATAACTTGGTCATTTCTGAATATTTTTGCCCCAAATTTTCAACATGACTTTTTGGGGGACCCTACCTCATGAGTAATGACAGTGAAATTGTTCAGATCTATTCCAAAGGGTGATTTTTGTGGTTGCTGTACAAAATCACCTTTCGAGCAGGGTTTGAAAATGTTCTCCACTCTTACTCATGAAGCAGGGTTATAAGAAGGCTATGTTGAAAATTTGGGGTAAAAATATAAAAAAAACATCAAAATTATGAGCCTACATTGAAATTTATGAAAGCAGGCTCATAACTCTAGTAATTTTCTTTTGCCATTAACCATTGTTCTCCCTTACTGCAGTGCAGGCTTTAACCCTCCACCCCCCCCCCCAGCTCTATCATCTGGCGTCCCAGGGACCTGCTTACATAGAAACACAGAAGTTGATGGCAGATAAGGACTGCAAGGCCCATCCAGTCTACTCATTTCTTTTTCTACTTTATAATTGTGCCATCGGCCTTTGCTCTGTCAATGGTCTATCTATTCATACTCATCTGTATTGCTCCCTTATGCCTATCCCATGCCTGTTTGAAGTCCTGCACTGTATTCATATCCACCACTTCCTGAGGTAGGCTGTTCCATGCATTCACCACCCTTTCTGTGAAAAATAACTTCCTCACATTACCCCTTAATCGGCCTCCCTCTAATCTCATGCTGTGTCCTCTTGTCCTGCTATTTTTCTTATATTGAAACATGTTAGACTCTTTCACCTTGTTAAGGTGTTTAAATGTTTCGATTATATCACCTCTCTCCCTCTTTTGCTCTAGGGTATACATATTGAGCTCCTTTAATCTGTTCTCATATGTTTTCTCATGCAGTCCCTGCACCATTTTGGTTGCCCTTCTCTGGACTGTCTCAATTTGGTTAATATCCTTGTGAAGCTGTGGCCTCCAGTACTGCACGCAGTACTCCAGATGGGGTCTAACCAGTGTCTTGTGAAGAGGGATTATTACCTCCCTCTTCCGACTTGTGATACCCTACTAATATACCCTAACATCCCCCTAGCCTTACCTACTGCTTTAGTGGTCTGCTTGGATGATTTCAGGTCATCAGTGATGATGATGATGATGATGATGATGATGCCCAAGTCTCTTTCTTCCCTTGTGACTGCCAGCAGCTCCCCTCCCAGCCTATAGGTGGCTTCAGGGTTTCTCTTCCCTATGTGCATGATCTTGCACTTCTTTGCATTAAACCCCAGTTGCCACTCTTCTGACCATTTTGCTAGTTTATCCAGATCTCTTCTCATTCTGTTCACCCCATCTGGATCATCTACTCCGTTACAGATCTTGGTGTCATCTGCAAACAGACAAACCTTACCCTCCAGTCCATCTGCAATGTCACTGATGAAGATATTGAAGAGGACTGGCCCCAGGACTGATCCCTGAGGTACCCCACTTGTGACCTGCATCTCTTCTGACTGTATACCATTTACAACCACTCTCTGCTTTCTGCCCGTCAACCAGTTTGCCACCCAGTTGACCAACTTCTGACCCACCTGAGCCTACCCAGCTTATTATTCAATCTTCTATGTGGAACAGTATCGAAAGCTTTGCTGAAATCAAGGTAGGTGACATCAACTGCTCCCCTTGGTCTACCACTTGGTTGCCCAGTCAAAGAAATCTATGACATTAGTTTGACAGGACCTTCCTTTTGTAAACCCATGCTGTCTTAGATCCTGTGCTCCTATGGATTCCAGGTGTTGCACTATCCTTTCCTTAAGGAGTGTCTCCATAATCTTGCCCACTACTGAGGTAAGACTGACTAGTCTGTAGTTCCCCTGCCTCCTCCCTGCTACCACTCTTGGGGAGCAGGATCACATGAGCCCTTCTCCAGTCTTCTGGGACCTCTCCTGTGCTCAGAGACTCACTAAACAGTTCTGATAATGGCTCTGCTAGTTCCACCCTTAGCTCCTTTAGTACCCTAGTACCTCTTCCCAGTGCTTCCCCCATGGCTTACCACCCATAGCAGGGGTGGACAGTGGGCACCTCACCACCAACAAAACTGATCTAGTTCAAGGAGAGGTCCCTGGAGATGGTTCCGAACCTGCAAAGAGTCGGTGTCATTCACCTACTGCACCCGGCCATTTTTCCTTTTTTCCTCTTCTGGAGGAATGGACATACAATGCTGTCCAGATGTACCATGCATGCTGTCATATGTGGGACATTGACGGCTGCCATCTCTCCATGCGCCTATGTGCCAGCACTGGCTTCCTGTCCCTGAGCCTCCACTAGGGGACAGATGAGTGGTGGAATCTGCAACCCTCCATACCCAGAGGAGGAGAGCCATCCTACAGATGTTCAAGCCTCTTTACCCCAGCCAGCCCCCGGAGAACCAAGCCCATCACCGAACCCAGGTCATTGGCGTAGCAGCAGGTGAGGCATGGGTGCCTCTGCCCTCCACGCCACTGGGCCGGCTATAACTTTGGTAATTTTTAATATTCTAACAACAAATTTTCAACATAGCCATTTCTTCACAGCACCTCATGAATGCAATGACTGTCATTTTTCATATCCTGGCCAAAATGTGTTTTTGCCCTTGTGGTGCAAAATTTCCTTTTGGGCAGGATTTTAAAATGTTTTCCACCATTGTTCATGAGGTAAGGTCATAAGAGGGCTATGTTGAAAATTGGGGGTTAAAATATGAGAAAACATCAAAGTTATGAGCCTACATTGAAATTTTCAATGCATGCTCGTAAGTGTGGTAAGTTTCAATATTGTGACCCCAACTTTTCAACATAGCCATTTTTTCACACCACCACATGAATATGACAACTACCATTTCTCAAACCCTACCCCAAATGTGTTTTATGATGTTACAACTATTGTTTTACAAATGACACCTGCCATTCTCAGAAGGAGTGGTCATAAAAAGATTATGTTGAAAATGTGGGGTTAAAATGTGAAAATAAAAACAACTAAGTCATGAGGAAACATTGAATTATTCCGATATTTACTCATAACTTTTTTTTTGCACTTTTGGCCTCCTAATGTTCAACATATCCCTTGTGTTACCTGCCTCCTGAAAATGGCAGGTGCCATTTTTCAAGTCCCCACCAAAACTTGTTTCCACAGTCACACAGCGAAAACACCTTTCAGTTGGGATTTTAAAAATTCCTTATGCCTTAATCATAACATCAAGTCATAAAAAGACTGTTGGACATCTGGGCTCAAAATGTGGGAGCCCACTTAAAAATAGATATTGCCTCTCAGCTGCGCTATCCTGGAAAATTACAATCTAACAGTGTGTAACAGCAGGACACCATTTAAAATGGGACATTGCATCTCATCTGCTCTATCCTGAGTAAATACATAGTAAAAATGTGTACAAACAAGACCCAGTACAACAGCAATACCAGTGGCAAACATTCAGCATTGACAAATGCTTGTTAAACTAGAGACACTTTGGGTGGGATATTCAAAAGGGTTGCGCCATGCGCAATAGGGTTGCACCTGCGCAAGTCCAAAATTGCGCCATTCTGCGATATTCAGCAGGAGGCAGTTGCGCCACTGAAAACATGCTGAGCAACAGCGCAATGTTAATGAATGCATGCTGAACTGGAGGGGGAGGAAACATGCATAAACTGCACAGCCCGATATTCAGCCGGGCTGTGCAGAGTTGTGCAGGCGCAACCCCCAACCTGCGCCTGCACAACTTTGAGCCAAAAAAAAAAAGGTGTAAGTCGAGGCCACCCACAGGTGAGCTGCTGCATTGCAGGGTGCAACACAGCAGCTGCCACCTGTGGCTGGCCCTCAACCTCTCCCTGTGCCCCCTGCAGCCCGATCATGGGCAAAAGTGTAAAAATCTCCCCACCCCCGACTGGCCCTGATGTGGCAAACGATAATAACACCCCACCAGCCCGATCATGGGCAGCAAAGTGTCCTCCCAGAACATATCCCTGGTGGTCTAGTGGACCACTAAGCCTGATCACGGGCTGAATATGTTTAAACCCCCAGAATGTATCCCTGGTGGTCCAGTGGACCGCTATGCCCGATCGCTGGCTGAATATAGTTAAAACCCCCAGAACATATCCCTGGTGGTCCAGTGGACCACTGACCCAATCAGGGCTGCATCATGTTAAACCCCCAAAATGTATCCCTGGTGATCTGGTCCCCCACCCCACCCACCAGTGAAGCCCCATCACCCGCTCCCCGGCGGCGGTGGTGGCAGCATCCACCGCCTGCCACCCCACATCCGCCGACTGACTGCCCGGTAGGGCTACCGCCCGGTGGTGCAGAGCAAGAGCCAATGGGCGTGCAGCTCACTCCATTACAAGGCAGTCAGATATGTGAATAAATTCATTCATTCACATATCTGGACTACTGTATATATATGGGCTACAACGATAATCTTCTCTGCACCAATGGGTGTGCAGCCCCGAGCGCAGTCGGTCAGCGAGCAACTGTAACGGGCGGGTGAGACTCGCTGGCTGCGGCGCGGGTGGTGGGGCTTCGTGGGTGGGTGGGTGAGTGACACGGACCTCCAGGGATACATTCTGAGGGTTAACATATTCAGCCAACAATCAGGCTTAGTGGTCCACTGGACCTGAAGATATATTCGAGAGTTCTGCTGCCCGCGATCGGGCTGGTGGGGGTTATTTCAGCTTTTGCCCACATTGGGCCAGTCGGGGAGGATTTTTATGCTTTGCCAGCGATCGGCCAGTGGGGGGATTTTTACTCTTTGCCCTCAATCGGGCTGCGGGGGGTTGGTCCCGGCGGCTGCCTGGCAGAAGCGCCAGGCGCAAGTCCTCGGGATCGGCGCACCTGCATGTTAATAGCATGCAAATGGGGCCATAAACAGATGCAAATGGCCCCCTGCACCTTGCATGAATTATATTCATTACATGTCCTGCCTTTTGACTGTTGGAGATTTAGCATGGCCTTGATGGTGCCTGCATACCGCAAGTTGAATGTCTCTCTAACCACTTGCGGTGGCGCAAGTTTCCTGCACCATGCACAGTGGCTGTGGCTGGGGGTGATATTCAAAGGAGTTGCTCAATCAGCGCACTCCTTTGAATATTCCCTACCACACCCTGCGCAACTATTTTGTGCAGCGCAAGGGCTTGCACCACAAAATAGCGCAGTTTGAATATCCGGCCCTTTGAGTCCTAAGGGAATTGAAAGTGTCCTTTTAAATTTGAAATTAAATTGAATAACTTGGTGATATGACTGACAACCTGGAAGTTGCATTTTTCAGTTCTCTTACATTGACTGTCTTTTATGACAGCACCCAAATGCTCTCTGAGAGTCTACTATAGTTATAACTGCCTTAAACAGTGCCGATAGGAGGCTACTGCCAAGTTCTAAGAGATCCTTCAGGGTGAACAGGTTGAAGAACAAGCCCCACATTTTCACTCTTGAAACCTAAAGGTGAATGAGTCTGCAAAGTTAAGAGGAAGTCCAGCATGCCTGAAAAAAGAAAAAAATCCCTTTAGCAGTTTTTTTCCAAACAGCCAATGAGCATTTCCAGTTCAGACCTTAAGGGGAAGGGGAACAGAGTGCGGGACAAGATTTTGTGGAAAAGTTGCTAGAACCAGTAACTTGCGATACTTGTATGAGCTGACTAGTAAGGAAGCAATATAGTTCAGTTTTTTACAGCACAGTCCCAGGGGACCCAGGTTCAGATTCTACCACAGCCACTTTCCTAACTTCAGTCTTCATAGGTCAAACACTGCGTAGAAACTATTGAAAATGAGATGTTATATCCCAGCTTGGTTATACTGGGTAAAAGAACTGTTACCATCCTAATAATGAAAGTGAGCAGAGCATTTTGGGCAAAATGTTGAAAAACATAATTCGACACAATTCAGTTTACATTTGATAGATTCTCAGTATTACTGTTCCTTCTTCATTACTAGGTGCATTTACATGGAAACTGGATCCTTGTTCACTGATCTACAGCATCTGTGTAGTCTTCTGCTGAAGTCATAATCCTCTGTTAGTGACATCATAGTAATTTCCACAGCAGCAAACTATGATGTCTCAAACAGGCAGTGGAATTTGGAATATGGGAACATTGCATACAGAATTCATGAATCACTTCACTCATACCTGATGGCCACCACAAAGATGGCTACCACCTTTACTCACTGAAAACCTTCAACAAGGCCATATTTGCTTGCACTTACGAAATACGCATTTTCTTACAAAATGGCATTTCAGAAATGTGTCACTGCTGAGCCAGTTGCAGCTGAAGCTGCAAGGGGCTCAGTGGTGTAAACCAATGACCAGGATGTCTGTCATGATGGTATTCACTGCTTGCTGTGTGAAAACGTCACATACTTGAAAGGAGTCAGCTGATCCTATCAGACAGCAGCTGGCTTGTTTCATTTACATGACACTACCCAAGAACCAGCTGAGTGAAGACCTGTACAGTCAACATACCATGAAATAAATCTCTTGTGCCCTCGTAGGTATAGCAACAATGCAGTTCCCACAGAAATAATTACTGTTTCTGAATTTTAATAAAAAACAAAACCCTGCTGGTCTGCTCCTATTGTTTGCAAAGCATGGTCACATTTCTAAATGGCGCTGAAGCACCGGAAGACTCGTTCACAGACAACTGTACCCCAGTTCGGCTAAATGCACTTTAGTGCTACAAAAAAGCTGAACTCGGGAAAGTGTTTATTTTTTGGAAATGAGTGCTAAAATTAGTTAAATCACAGTCTCAAAGTCGAGCTATGATACTGGGCATGAGCGTATGCATATTTATACGCATGCCTAGTATCACAGCTCGACTTTCGAACTACGATGTAACAAATTTTTAGCACCCATTTAACAGAAATAAACACTTTCCTGTGTTCAGCCTTCTTTGTAGTAGTACAATGTGTATTTAGCTGAACTTGGGTACAATATTCAACAGACAAGCCTTCCAGTGCTTCAGCACCATTTACAATATGTCAGCTACACAGCAAGCAATCTTTCAGCATTGGCAAATGCTTGCTTAAAAATAAACACTCGTTCCTCTCATGATCTGTTCCTTACACACATAAGCAGATGGGGAGATGAAGCACTATTCCCATTTTAATTCCCTGTATTTCTTTGGTGACCATTAAAAATCTACCCCCCATTCATTCCAGCTACCAGGGCAAACTCTGCTGCTTACCCTGCCACAGATAAAATTGATACCTTGGTTCCAGGTAAGGCCTTCAATTGTGTGCATGAAGGGTGTGAACAATCTGCCAGAGGAATTCTGCCAAAATCTGTATTCCTATATTCCATGATAAGCAAAAGTATCATCCATTGAATGTGTGAAAAGACAGATAATTGACAGGTGGGGAAGGATTACTTTTTATTAGTTAATGATTTTGTGGTGTGAGTGTGAAAACATGTTTTGGAAGAGATATGAAAAATTACATCTGCCTTGTTCATGAGGTGGAGTAAATAAATGTGGGGTCAAAATCTGGAAAAAATAACAAAGTTGTAAGAAAATATTGAATGATTCCAATGTTTGTTCATAACTTTGTTGCTTTCTTGAAATTTTGACCCCAAATCTTCAACATAGTCTTTTAATTACCCCACCTTATGATCAAGGCAGGTGGAATTTTTAAATCCCATCCAAAATGTGATTTCACTGAGTGACTGCGAAAACTCGTTTCAGAGGAATTTGTAAAATTTCACTTAGTTGGTTCAAGAGGTGGAGTTAAAAAAGGCCACGTTGAAAATCCTGGGATAAAAAATATTAAGTAATGACAAAGTTGAGAGTAAAAGTTCAAAGTCCATTAAAAAGCCATTAACCAAACTCACCTTTTTTTAGTCAGTTCCCAGTTGGAAGGAATGGGAGCATCAGGATTTTCAAGAGGCAGTGCTGGACTGGATAGGTAAGTGTGGGGGAGTGTGGTGTTGGGTGCTGAGTGGGGGAGTCAAGAGGGTGGGTAGAAGACTTCGCTGGACCATTTTCTTTATTTTAGATTAAACAAAAAAGCGAAACTACAAGGGGCTGTTTCCTTTATTTCAGGTACTGACACTGGTGATTGGGTACCCTAGTGTCAGTGTGTTGTTTGGCAGCATCAGGAGTGAGCACTCTGGTGTCACATGGTGATGGGGGGTATGTTCAGGGAGGGAGGAAATGGAAACTTCTCCAGTGGTAGCATTCCCCACGCAACTGCCAGACATTAAAGGAAGAGGGTGCACCACAGACTTTTCTGGTAGCACACCTGACATTCAAGGGGGGGGGAGCGCCGCTGTTGATGACATGGCTAAGCTGGCTGCTGCACAGCTTCATACACAAGAATGGATTCAGGTACACTGTGATAGGAGTGGCTGCATCATTTCAAATACAAAACATTTCCTCCCAAAAGCCAGCTCAGAAGCATTATAATCAGCTTACTGAGCACTGGGCTTTGACTTGCACACCCTCTACATACTGTATGCAGCTCCATTGGCTGCTACAGCACACACCTCCACAGCCTCCTACACTGCTGGAGCAGTGCCAGTATGTTTGTTTGCATATGTGCACAAGCAAACATGACAACTGTTTCCATGTTAAATGGTTGCCATTTATTATGACTCTATCCCCCATCCTGCAACCAATTTTGAACCCATTTCATCACATCCCAGCTGTACCAACTAAGGCTCTCTACTTTATGAACTACAGTGTGTAACCTCCTGTGTGGTACAGTATCATATGCTTTACTGAAGTCCAGAAAAGCATCATCCACAGGATTTCCCACTTTTAGTTCCTCTTTGGTGACATTTTCGAAATATGCGATGAGGTTTACTTGGCCTGATTTCCCTTTAAAGAATCCACATTGGGTGACTGAGTTCAAGTTGTTTTTCTGTGGTTGACAATTTTTTTTCTTATGACTATCTCCAGCAGCTTCACTGGTATTGACTTTAGGCTGACTGGACGATATTCTCTACTTTTGCTGTAGAGCATTTTTTGAATATTGGCACTACCTGGGCCACTCTTCAGTCATCTGGCACAGTTATAATTTATGGGCTCCTTGAATATAATTGCAAGTGGTGTGGTTAAATCTGTACTGCTACTGACAGAATGAGACCATCACTTGGCAAAAGTATAGAACATGGTGCAGCTGCCCACCATGGATGGAATAGAACTAGAAATTGAAGGTTGCAAGAAACCTAGGAGACATTTTAGATCAAAAGCTGTCCCTTGAAAATCAAGTCTCAGCAGCTGCACATAGTGGATTCCATTATCTAACGAACATCTCGAAAGTGCACTCCTACATAGGATCTGAGGATTCTGGAGTTAGCTCTCGTTCAGGTGCTTGTCCCATCTCCGTTGTATTACTGTAATGCTTTCTATATGGGCATACTGTACCTGCAATACGGCTATGCTTCCTGTAGCTAATGTAGACTGTGTCAGCCATGTTCCTGTGTCAGATCATAGTACATCTGTGTTGCATGAAATGCACGGGTTGCAGAGTTTAAGATTTTAATGTGAACACACAAAGCTCTTATTGGATAGGGCCCTAACTACTTGCATACATTTTTAACCTCCTGTGCCACGTCACACTCATTATGGTTCAAGAATTTACATTAGTTATCACTGTCTCACCCCAATTTAAAATCAGTTGGGGACTGCTCTTTTGCAGTTGCAGTTTCAGTTAATTGGAATTTGCTACAGATGACTATTTGAATGACATGGAAGAAGGAATCCAGGGCAAGATGTGTCTCTTCACAGACAACACTAAGCTCTGTGGCAAGGTAGACAGCAAGGAGGGGGGTTAGGGAGATGTAAAGGAACTTGCAAAAGCTAAAGAGGTGATCAAAGGTTTGGCAGTTGAAACTCAGTGCCAAAAAAGTGAAAGGTGATGCACATAGGAAACAAGAACCCCAGGACAGAGTACTGAATTTGGGGGGTTAAAGCTGGGCATGACCTCTGAAGAAAAATACCTGGTGTCATCATCAGTGACTCACTAAAACAATCAAGCCAGTGTACCAAGTCCTTACAGTAAGGCAAACATGATGCTGGGGTGTATAGGAAGGGATATTGACAGTAGAAGGAAGTAGGTATTACTACCTCTCTGTAGATCACTGGTGAGGCCCCACCTGAAGTACTGTGTCCAGTTCTGGGTTCCTCACCTAAGGAAAGATAAGCACAGGCTGGAGTTAGGACAGTGTAGGGTGACAAAAATGATACAGGGTGAGCAGGGCAGATGGTCTTCCGAGGATCAGCTTAAGGCACTGAAGATATACTGGCTGGAGGACAGACAAGAGAGGGAAGATATGATAGAGACCTTTAAGATCCTGAAAGGGATGAATAAGATAAACTTCCGGGAACTATTTCACATAAGTAGTGGATCAAGAACACGGGGGCATAAGTGAAAACTGACAGGGGGAGAATCAGGAGGGAAGTGACAAAGTTTTATTTTACAGAAAGGGTGGTGGAGTCATGGAACAATCTGCTAGCTGATGTGGTGGATGCCAACACTATCAATGCTTTCAAAGGTGGCTGGGACAGCAGGAAGAGCTTAGTGGTTACTCAGGGTGGTAGCGGTAGGGCGTGAGTGTGGAGGTGGATAGTATGGGTTAGAACCCCATATGGACAATAGATCCTGAGTTCAAAAAAGAGGAAGGTGAGTGGGCAGAGAGGGACAGTGAAAAAGCAAGGATACTGAACAAATACTTCTGCTCAGTATTCACAAAAGAAAAGGAGGGGGAGGTACCTAGTCCAATCAATAGAAGCACTCTGGATGGGGGGGTTGATATTAGTCCTTTCACAGAAGAGAGGGTTCTGAAAGAACTCCTAAAACTGAAAGTGGACAAAGTAAAGGGGCCTGACATGATTCACCCCAGAGTTCTAAAAGAACTAAGGAGAGAACTAGTGACACCATTGACTACCCTTTTTAACAAATCATGGGAGGATGGTGTGGTATCTAAGGACTGGAGGAGGGCAGATGTGATTCCCCTTCACAAAAGTGGGACCAAAGCAGAGGCAGAAACCTACAGACCTGTTAGCTTGACCTCAGTGGTAGGGGAAAATGATGGAATCACTTCTGAAAGAAAGAATTGTTGAGTACCTAGAGGCCAGTGGGGCACAGTACCCAAGGCAGCATGGATTCATAGCGGGAAGGTCATGTCAGATGAATCTAATAGAGTTATTTGACTGGGTGACCAAAGTAGTAGACCAGGGAGGGGCTGTGGACATGGCCTACCTAGACTTTAGCAAGGCATTTGATACAGTCCCACACAAAAGATTAATAAACAAATTAACCAGCCTGGGAGTGGGTTCCAGGGTGGTAGCCTGGGTAAAAAATTGGCTGGATGACAGGACACAGAGGGTAATAGTAGCACTCCAAAGAAAGAGGGGTTGCTAGAAGTGTACCGCAGGGTTCAGTACTGGGTCTGGTCCTTTTCAATGTCTTTAAAAGTGACATTGCAGAGGGACTGGAAGGAAAAGTATGCCTCTTTGCAGATGACACAAAGATCTGTAACGGGATTGATACTCGAGGGGTGGAAAGAATGAGAAGGGACTTGGCAAGGCTGGAGGAATGGTCAAAAGTATGGCAGCTTAGATTCAATGCAAAGAAGTGAAAAGTAATGCAACTGGGAAACAAAAACTCAGGTGAAGAGTATACTATGGGGGGTTATTAACAACAAGAAAAATGGAAAGGGACCTGGGGGTAGTCATATCAGATGATCTAAAGGTAAGCAAGCAATGTAAGAAGGCAGTAAGGATGGCTGGGGGGATACTGGGATGTATAGGGAGAGGCATCACCAGTAGAAAGCAGGAAGTTATTACCCCTCTGTACAGGCAGTTGGTGAGACCTCATCTAGAGTACTGCATGCAGTTCTGGAGATCCCACCTCTGCAAGGACATAGACAGGATGGAGGCAGTCCAGGGGAGGGCAACTAAAATGATTCAGGGACTGCAACAGAAGCATACAAAGAGAGATTAAAGGAGCTTAATATGTATACCCTAGAGGAAAGGAGGGAGAGGGGGGACATGATAGAAACTTGCAAGTATCTCAAGGGAATCAACAAAGTCCAAGAGGGTAGCATTTTTCAGAAAAAGAGATGTGCAAGAACAAGGGGACACGATTTGAAGATAGAGTGGGGACGGCTCAGGAGCAATGTGAGGAAGTATGTTTTCACAGAGAGGGTGGTGGACGCATGGGACGGCCTTTCTGAGGAGGTCTTGGGGTCAAAAACAGTGGGGGGAAATTCTAAAATGCATGGGACAGACATAGGGCAATTCTGGTGGGGAGTAGGAAGAAGTAGGCTGTTGGTTAACTAGGATCTGCAGCTTATTCAATAGGTAGGGAAATGGGCAGACTAGGAGGGCCAAGCAGTCCTTATCTGCCATCACAGTCTACGCTTCTATGTTTCTATTGTTAAGGTTTATAGGCAGACTGGATGGACCAATGGCTTTTTCTGCTATCTTTGTCTATGTTTCTATGTTTTTCACGTCATGTATAATTCTGGCTAATCTTGTAAGGAGCAATGAGCCATGGGATAGAGCACCATATAAATATAATTATTAATAATAGAAATAATAATTAAGCCTGTCCTCTACTGTCCTCGATACTGATGAGATAGCACTGTGGGGGGCTTGTAGCACTGTCTTAACCTTCTGCTAACAGTGGGTGTGCCAACGTTATCTAATCAGAAAGCCATACAAAGGCGAAGGGCGGATGCTGAAAAAGGGCAAAATGGAGGGGGGGTATATTTTCAAGAGTATGTACAGTATGTCAGTACAATGTAACTGATGGAAATTAATGTATTTGCTATTTTCCAGCTTGTAATTGCAGTGGCAGATCAGAAGAGTGTTTCTTTGATGCTGAGCTGTACCGCAGCACTGGTCATGGTGGGCACTGTGTAAACTGTCGTGATGACACAGCTGGCCCCAACTGCGAACAATGCCGGGAACATTTTTACAGAAGTGATCCACAGGACATTTGTCAGTCATGCAACTGTACTGTCGCTGGTACGTAACGCCCTTCTCATTATCCCTTTGACATGTTTGCTCCTGGACTCTCCAGTGTCTCTAATTAGGTGCAGTTCTCTTATTTGTATCTCCCAGTGTCTTCTCTGCCCCACGTGGAAAGGATGCTGTTGCTGCCCCATGCTGTACAACAGCACTCCTATAAATCGTGTTAACTTTCTGTTGTTCTATGGGAAATCTTATCCTTTTTTTATCAGGAATTTGCTGACTCCAACAGATAGTGTGGTGTCTAGTACTATGTGTTTATCCTTGATGTGAATTAAACTTCTGATTTCCACAGTTTCCTGATTTTTGGTTACAGGATTTGAGTTGCTTCCTCATCTCATGTTCTCTTTGCCAAATTTGCCAACTTTTGAAGAGCCCATGAATGATGAGCAGACTCACTGGTCCTTATTGTTGTGTTTTTAGTCTGTTTCAAGGGTGCACATTTCATTTCAGAGCTAAAAGTTTATTCAGATATCTCCAAAGTATAATCAAAATGATAAAACAAAAAGGAAAAATCCTGAAAGCTGATGGGTTGCAGCAGTGTCTTAACTGTGATAATATTGTACTATATCATCACAAGTTAGAACTACTGAAGAACAGCAATATCGCAACACTTGTGGACCATTTTATGATCACAATAATACATTCCAGGGTATGATATATCATGGCATAGTGTTACTTCTTGGGTGGTTGAAGGCACTTGACTTTGTGCCACATAACGTACCTGAGGTGTGATGATAGCACATGGTATACCATACTCTGGTGTGCATTTTTGCTGAATTATATAATGGCTAATTTTTATGCTGCAGTTTGATTGGTCACATACAGAAGGATATGCATTAAGATTACTAAAGGAGAACTGTGCTGAACCTGCAAGTCATTTTTCCCAGTAGAAGATTTTTTTTAATACTGGTTCAAATTCTGTCACTGTTCTATCTACACACACCTTTTAGAATCCTCAGTGATTGCCTCTAATTTACACCACTGGTGGTAAGGACCTTTTTAGAACTCTATGATGAAAGTTATACCCTTGCTAAGTTCTTCCATTGTTGGCACAATGCATCCTTTTTTTGCCATGGAACTCTGAGATTGAGAGGGACATAAACTACATCACACATTTCTAAAATGGTACTTGACAGAGCATCTAAATCAGAAACGTCCACTGTGTCTACTAAAAGGCCCATACAGATGAAATAACAACATAACTTGAATCAGTACTTAAAAACAACCTCCTCTAGGAAAAATGACTTACATGTTCAGTGCACTTCTCCTGCAATGCATGCCCTGGATGCAGAAGCACAAGGCATACCTGAGTACCCTGGAATGTCATTTTAGCTTACTACACACTCTAGATTGTGTTCTCGCACCTATAAAATGGCTCTTTAGGCAAATGTGGGTTTATTAGCTATTTGAAAACTGTAGTATATCAAGCTGTATTAAACAAGCATTTGTCAATGCCAAATGTTTGCTTGCTGGCATTGGCAGTGGTAGTGTAGAAGTTACAGAGCTGCGTAATAGGAATGGCAGTGAAGTATTGAACTGAAGCCAACCCCACCACCACCCTGCAGAGAGTGACAAGCATTGGGGTGTGCCTTTGGGTTGTCAGGCATAACGCCACGCTTATTAACACCCACACCCCACCCTGCAGACACTGGACAAGTGTCATGGTGTGCCTTGGGGTCTTTGGTTCTTGGCGCGCATCCCATTCTATCAGGAAGCACGGTGAGATGGGTGCGGTATAGGAGAATGGGGTGAACTTTGGGGCCAAAGAGTCCAAGGCATACCTCGATGCCTCTCACTGGCTGCAGGGTGTGGAATGGTATGAGCATTACAGGCAAGAATCCCAAGTCACATCCTGATGCCTGTCATTCTCTACAAGGTTGGGCGTTATGGTTGGAAACCCTAATACCTCAGGCATTCGTTGGTATTTTCACTCCAAATTTTCAACATGTTTTTTTTGTGACCCTGCCTCATGAACAGTGGCAATACCAGTTTGTTAGCCAAAAGCTTCTTATGCACAGCGACTATGGCATTTAGCACCACAGGTGCAAAAACATTCCGAACAGGATGTAAAAAATGACAGCTGTACTGTTCATGGGGAGGTGTAAAAAATGGCAATGTTGCAAATCTGTAGTAAAAATATTAAAAAAACTGGTGAAGTCACGAGCGTGCATAGAAACTGTGCAATGCACACCCGTAATGTAATTAGTTTGGGGATTTTTTTACAGCAGATTGTCAACACAGGCATTTTGGGACCTCTGATCGTGAACAGTGTCACTGTGATTTTCTTTATCTGTCCCAAACAATGATTTCCCACAGTGACCACGCATCTCTGTGCAGAAAGTGTAAAAACACATTTCGGCCATGTTGTGAAAAATGACAGCTGTACTGTTCATAAGAAAGTGTGGAAAAATACCACTGGTGAAAATCTGGACTGAAAATATTACAAAGTCATGAACTTACGAGGGTACAGAGAAACTGCGCAATGCTCACTCATAACACAGTCATTTTATGGACTTTTGTCACCAAATTTTCAACATAGCCATTTTAAGACCTCTGCTCATGAACAGTGCAACTGTGATTTTCTTAATCTGCCCCAAACATTGCTTTCACACACCGACTGCACCATTGTGTGCTACATGTGCGAAAACACATTTTGGGCGACATGTGAAAAATGGCAGCTGTACTGTTCATAAGGAAGTGTAATAAAATGGCAATGTTGAAAATCTGGAGTGAAAATATTGAGAATTCGCAAACTTATGAGCGTGTGTAGGAACTACGCAACGCACGCTCGTAAAACAGTCATTTTTAGGAATTTTTTCACCAAATTTTCAAAATAGCCATTTTAATACCTTTGCTCATGAACAGTGTCACTATGATTTTCTTAATGTGTCCCATTCATTGATTTCGCACACCGACTGCGCCATTGTGCGCTACATGGGCAGAAACACATTTTGGGCAAGATGTAAAAAATGACAGCTACACCACTTATAAGGAGGTGTGGTAAAATGGCAATGTTGAAAATGTGGTGTGAAAATATTGAAAATTCACGAACTTACGAGCCTGCATAGGAACTGCGCAACACACGCTCATAAAACAGTCATTTTTAGGAATTTTTTCACCAAATTTTCAACATAGCCATTTTAAGACCTCTGCTCATGAACAGTGTCACTGTGATTTTCTAAATTTGTCCTGTACATTGATTTCGCACACCGACTGCGCCATTGTGCGCCACATGGGCTGAAACACATTTTGAGTGAGATATGAAAAATGACAGCTATATTACTCATAAGAAGGTTTTGTAAAATGGCAATGTTGAAAATCTGGAGTGAAAATATTGAAAATTCGCAAACTTACGAGCCTGCGTAGGAACTGTGCAACACATGCTCGTAAAACAGTCATTTTTTGAAATTTTTCCACCAAGTTTTCAAAATAGGCTTCTTGAGAGCCCTCCTTATGAACACTGGCAGTGTTGTTTCATTACTCTGTCCTGAAAGGTGATTTCACACAGTGACTGCTAAATCACCCTTCGAGTCTGAATAACGCCATGACAGTTACATCATTCATGAGAAGGGGTCCCAAAAAACCCACGTTGAAAATTTGGTGCAAAAATTCCAAAAAATGCCTGAGATATGCAGCAAAGTTGAAAAAACCCTATCTATCCCATTATACAGCTTACCGGCATTTCCTCATTTCGCGGTTGGCTTTGAAGAGTGCAGACGTGTTCCCTGTCCACCAAGATCATCACGCCGAGGTCCAGAGGTAAGGAGGAGGGGGGGATGGGGAGACAGGGTGCGCAGGGTGGGTGTGGGTTGTGGGAGGGGCAGGAGAAGCGCCGAGGACAGTTTTTATTTCCATTTTTTTTAAATGACGACCTTGGGACGTTTGCCATGCTGGGGTGGGCTCCCAGCGTGGCACAAGGATGACTGGTTGGGGGCATGAAGCCGATGGGAGGATTGGACACCCCCATCGGCCATAGCATCAGTTGCCATCCTGGGGAGGGCTCCCAGCATGGCACCCTGTACTTCAAGCGGGGGACAGGGAGCCGACGGGGGATTAGGCACCCCCGCCGATATACGATGAGTTGCCATGCTGGGGTGGGCACCCAGCGTGGCATGTGGAAGGCCTTTGGTGCTGGGGTGCAGCACAGCCGATGGGGGATTGGGCACCCTTGGCTGTACAGTGTGTGCGTGGGGGGGGCAGCACGCAGTATACGTGCGTGTGTGTGTGTGTGTGTATGTGTGTGTGTAGGAGGAGCGCGCATGAGCAGGCGATATCTTATCGCTGCTCACTGAAGCGTAGCTCCCTTTTTCATCTGTACTCCACTGCATTTTGCTCCAGCAGGCATTGGAGAACTGCGGTGGTGCCTGCCAACACACTGACTGAATTGGAAAAGGGGGTGACACACCTCCGAAAACTCGGATGATGGCACTATGTTTCTTGCACATGCCTGCAAGCAAACATAAAAATGAATAGGAGAAATACTGCCGCAGTATGTGACCCATGATGAACTTTCAGTAAATCATCCCAATTCAATGCTTAATAATGTACAAATAAAGCAGCCTTTTATTTATCTTGCAAGACTGACTAGTGGTGCATTTTTCTTTTAAAAAGTGTGAAGCCGGAGGTAGCTGTCATTACGAAAGGACACGCTAACCTATTTTAAGTAATTTGGGAAACAGAATTCTTCCTGATACAGAAAATGATTTGGGTAATGTTTGATAAGAAAAACCCACACTTCCCCAGGGGCTGAGCAGTCTGCCTTAGCTTGACACAGGGGGCTGGTGACTAGACTCAAAAGGTTCAGGTGTCCAGGGTGTGCCACCTTCACAGAGAGCTAAACATATATTGCTCTCTAATGGCTCTGTATGAGTGTAATTGTTCTATTCTGACTCTAATAAAAATTATTGAATTAAAAAAAAAGAATTATTAAAAAAAAAAACACAAAAAAAACAGAGAGCTAAACTTTAGAATGGAACGCCGTATGGGATGAACCAGAGTGCAGATCTTTAGCAACCAGAGGAAAGAGAGTAACTATCTTGGGTGTGAGGTAGGAGGTTTGTCTCAGATGGAATATACACATATTGGTTCAGCCATGAAGGTACTGGGTGAGGGGAATGACTTTGTTGGCAACACCATGTGCCCAAGGCATATGTTATGGGACAATCCCTGCAGCTGCTGCAGTCCAGTATGTTAGTGATCACACAGCCTATATGCAACCACTAACATGTAGACTTGCAGTTTGTATGCTGTGTTTTTCTCACAGGGCAGACTCCACCCTGCCACCCATTTCTATATGGCAGTTTTGGTGGGTGGGGAACCCTGTGCGCCCACTGAATAACATCAGCCACCACTGTGACTATGTATAGGATCCCTACTATCTCAACCAAGGGTGAGAAAGTAAACTGACACATGATCTCATTTATTTGGGTCATGGCAAAGCCCAAAATAGAAAAGAAATTTAAAAGGCAACAACTTAAATAAAAAAGCACTGAAATGAGATTTACCCTGGAAGGACAACTGCAACAAATCCAAGATTCAAAGAAATACCAAATTACACATACCTCATTAATGCAAAGCATCATGGGAAAATATGCATGGTGATTTGCATATACTTTCCATGATAGTTTACATTACTGGGATATGAGTTATTTGGTATATTATATATAGAGAATAATGGATGGGGAAGGGTTTGATATGAGAATATAATGCACACCCGAGTTGTGGGATGCTACATAAACATGAAGGGTTTATCAAAGCATCCCACAACAAGGGTGTGCAGTAAATTCTCATATAAAACACCCTCCCCATCTTTTATTTTTTATAATAACAGACCAGTAATTTTTCTCCAGCAGTTTGTGAGACTATTTGGTCCCGCCCACATACAGAATGTTGCCCAATGAGGCAGCAGCATAGTTTGACTGGCATGGCTCATGAATGTCATAACAACCAGCCGGTTGTTATGGAAAATATCAACCTGGTCAGTATATTGAGAGAAATTGCTGACCAGTTATTATAAACCACTATATGCAGTCTCTATGGGGGATATCCTTTTTCAGGTAGGGTTATGCAGAGGCAAATACACTCATATATTCCATGCGAGGAAGGTACATTTTCCACTTCCTTCTTGTCAGACTCATACTTCTTGTGATGTCAGTTAGCCTTCTGGCTACACCAAACAGCCCTAGAAAGGGAGTAACTTCTCACTCCTAGGTGGTAATAGTGACCAGTCCATCAAATTGCACTGGCTTGTATATGTAACTCATTCCAAAATTACTGTCTGCCTTTACAGTTTTTAACCTTCTCTCACTTTATCCTATATTTGCCTTGGCAGGCTCACTAAGTTTGCAGTGTGACAGTTCCGGCACCTGTAACTGCAAGCAGAGTGTCACAGGGCAGAAGTGTGACCACTGCCGACATGGATACCACTCTCTCACTGAAGGTGGCTGCAGGTACTGCAGAATGAAATGCACTGGTGTACTTGTGAAACTTATATGTTAATCTCAGACCTGTTGACCATTCTTGAACGGACTTCCACTGGGACTGACTCTTCAATAGATCCAGCTATTTAGCATGTATTATTCCATAGGCCAGCAAACAGTAATTTGTTTAGAGTTTTAAAAGGAAACATTTCATTTTTTTCGGGAGAGGGAGTGTTACTCCCTTGACAAAAATCCGCCCCCCCTTAAAAATGCTGGCTCTTCACTTGGATTGGCTGGTGATTTACTGACTTCTTAGGGCTCTGATTTGGGATCAGTTGCTGAGCTGGTGTTTGCAGTCTTTTAACACCCTAATGTGTCACTCTTTACTGACTTACTCACTTACTGCTTTATAAGAAGTCAAAAACAACGCAGTCAGTGAAACAGGCCAATGCAGTGGTGATGCTGTTGCCCTTTATAAAGCCATGCTGGTGTTGAGAGAGCAGATTGTAGTTTGAGATGTGGTCAGAGATTTGCTGGAGGATAATTCTTTCCAGAATTTTGCTTAAGTGGGAGAGGATGGACACTGGCCTGTAATTTTCAAGGAGCTTAGGGTCACCTGATTAGGGTCACCTGATTTGAATAGAGGGACAACTCTAAACTGTTTCCATATCATATAGACACTGTGGAAAGGGACAGATTAAATAAGGTGGCTAAGGGCTTGGCAATGAGGTCCGCTATCAACTTAAGGAACTGGGGGCAAAGACCATCACTAAGAGAACCACCAGAGTTAGGAAGAGCCATGAGGAGACAACAGACCTATGTGGGAGAAGTGATCTTAAAATAAAAGGTAAGCATGTCAGACTCTTCTACATTCCGCTTACCTAGGGTGGATGCAGAGTGCTTGGGTGGGAGCTTAGGCAGGTATTCAACTAGATTGGTGAATTTGTGGTTACAATTTTCTGAGAGATGAAGGGGGCTTGGTTAAGATACTTGCTTTGGTGTACAGATTGATGTGGCTCTGCTTGAAGCCTGGTTTAATTAGAGAAGTCACTGTGGCCCAGAACCTACGAGGGTCACCAAGATTACAAGCTTGTTGGTATTTGAAGAGGGAAGCCTTAAAGAGCTGCTGTTGCCTCAAAGAAAACTTTGAAAAACATGATACTTAGGTAGTATTCAGCTTGCATCCAATATATATTCTATAGATTTCTCCTTCCCATTATTTATTTTTGAGAAAATGTGTATGAATACATGATCTTTGTACGTTAGCGTTCATCTGCCTCTTTAGCTTACACCATATTTCAAGTCATAATCATGTGTTGTGACATCACAATCTGTTGCCATGGGAGTAACTGTGATGTTTCAAGCAGTGCATTATAAACTCAGGTAGGGAGAAAGCAACAGGAACAGATGAACACTGGCAGTACACTGCAGGGGCAAAGATCCTGTTTTCATGCAAATTACACCAGTAATAAATAATGGGGAGGAGTAATATAGAACCAATGTGAAGTA
Organism: Neoceratodus forsteri; assembly: GCA_016271365.2. Taxonomy (NCBI): domain Eukaryota; kingdom Metazoa; phylum Chordata; order Ceratodontiformes; family Ceratodontidae; genus Neoceratodus; species Neoceratodus forsteri. The sequence goes on from JADMNL010000022.1 coordinate 499,160,890, forward strand.
CAAGTCGAACTGTGTCTAAATATTGTGCTTTGTTAAAGTTGTTCTGAAGATGCCAGCTGCTCTTTAAGGAATTTGGATTCATGCTTACAGAGATTTCACAGCCTTTGGTAGTTGCTCCAGGTAGCAGGGGATGGATACGGTTTTTTGGCCACCCATAGGGCATCCCTCTGTTTCATTTTTGTAAGGTGTTCTTTTGTTAGCCATCTGGAGTTTCCGCCCCTTAATCTCTGGGTGGTGGTCAGGAAGTGTTTGTCCTGGGTAGAGGACAGGGTGGCAGCAAGGAATCCAAGGGAAGAGTCTACATTAGTTTGGATGAGGAGGACCAAACAGTTTATAGCCATAATGTCCAAGCACAGCTTAACCATGTTGCAATTGGAGAAATCTCCAAAAGACATAAACTTGGGAGGGGGACATGGATGCCAACAGGACCACATACTGTACATAAAGTGGGGTATGGTCATTGAGAGAATCAGATAACATCCCAGCCTGAAGGATCCTTTCCTCCCGGTTTGCTATAATCCGGTCAAGGAGTGAGTGATCAGAAAACTTAGGGATGAGCCGAGTGGGGGCAGAGATAATTTGTGTGATGTTTAGTTGTTTTAACAACTCCACACATTTCTTTTAACCAATTTATGTTGAAATTCCATACCATTATGAGATTCCTAGAGGGAGAGCAGTGGCCAGTGCATTGGGTTAGTTAGGAGAGTCCACCCAGACCACGCTTATGAGGGTTGTATGCGCAACCTACGTATAGTTTCTTAGTGGACCCTAGAGTCAGTTCAGTGATGATCCATTCAAGAATGGAATCATCAGAGTCACTGCTCAAGATTACTGAGGCTTTTAAGTGCTCTTTACATAAGTACACCACTTCCTTTTCTTTTTAATCCATCTGTCCTGCCTTATCAAGTCATAGCCCTTCATGTGACAGCGGGAGTCGGGGATGGGGGGGGGTTCAGCCATGTTTTGGAGATGCTGAGGAAATCAGGGTCATAAGGGTCAATCCAGGCTTCCAGCTCAAAGATCTTGGAAAGGAGGATGCATAGATTCATATGTGCAATCTTTAACCCTTGGCAGTTTGCCCAAATGGGGTCAGTGTGATTTAACAAGGAGGTTAGTGGTCCTTGGTTGCTTTCTGTGTTGTCCCCCAGTAGTAATAATGTGGGGGTCCAGGGTTCCTGCTGCCCCATATGGATAGCAATTGCCTAGTGGTACTCAGAAAGAAAATATATGCTCCCAGGACATGACAGAGTCTCCTCTCCAGAAAAGCAAGATGCAGTAGGGGGTGAGTCAGGGAGGGATGGGGTGGAGGTTTGGGCTGCCTCACCAAGGGTGTGCTGGAGTAATTTAATTGTGTTTTTCAATCCCTGGATAATATATAGGCACAAGACTCACACAACTTAGTGAGATCTAGTAGGAGCCAGAGTATGATAAGTTGTAGCCCCTAGTGAGCACATTGCAGGGTCACTATTAGGGTGAGGGGTGTACAGCAAGGTACGTGCTGGGGAAAACTGCGGCGCTGAGACACCCAGCTAGGGGGAAGAAATCTACTGGGATGATGTTCATGTGTAACCCTGAATTGAGGGGATCTAGCTAGGGTACTAAGGGCTAGGATCTAGGCCACAAGGCCAACTGCAGAACCTGCCCCACAGTTAGTGCAAGGGAGTTTTAAGAGGTAGCCACCCACACTTTAGCTAACATAAGACCTGCACCTGAACAGAGCATATAATGACAGTTAGTGCCAGGAAGATTAAGCAGTAGCAAGCCTTCTTTAAAATGTTCCTAAAACCTTAGCAGAGCAAGTAAAAAACTGAAAACCAAAGCACTTTCAGCAGTAATAGTCCCTCATAACAGCTATCACAAGACATATGGAAATGGGATCTATCGAAACATAAGCAGACTGTTGAAGAAAATTGCAGATATACAGTAAGTAGCACAAATACCATAAGAATAATGAACCCAGACATGGGGACCCCCAATCATGTGTGATACAAGCTCCTACTGCAATGGGGAATCAAGCAGAACTCAAGAACATGTACATCTAGACAGGGTATAAGTAGGTACTAGTTAAAGAGCAGGAGCAACCAGTCTTAACAGTACAGATGGTGCTGTGTTCAGTACCTGTGGAGCACTGCTGGACTGCAGAATGTTTCTAGCCCTAGCAGCCTCCATGACTAACTCTCAGGCAGACTCCCATTGTCCTTTGCACATGTACATAGCACAAGAGCCGCAAGCAGGAGGGCTTCTTAGCTTAACAGCCTTTTATGGAGGAATATTGGTAGTACTGGAGGTGCAGTTTGGAAAAATGACTCCTGATTGGCTGGCTTTGGAGGAAGGGACGTGGTAGACCATCTGGGCTCTCTGGCAGCGAGAGCTGGTGAGGGAGGCAATTGAGGGGGAGGAGGCTGTAGTAAGTCCGTGGTGTGGAAAAAATGACAACATGTTTGAATCTGGTTAAGGGGTACTGTATTTCTTTTATTTGGCTAATGTTCATTAAACAGCATCTCCAAAAACAGGAAAAGCTGACCTCTTGTTATCTTTGGGAGGTGCGGAAGATAAGGATCCTGTCAAGAGCTCCAAAAGAATGTTGGTCTCCACAAATGCTAGCTTGGTTATATCAATCCACCAGAGCATACACAAGACAGCATTATGTTGTTTGGGGTGCCAACAATCTATTAGCATTGTGGTAGTTTAGAAATTCCGTCAGTCTGACTCCCTTCATGAAGTTTCATTTCTGTATCCTGATGGGCAAGGCCTCAGTATAGATGTGAAGCAAAATAATTAACTATCTATAAAGACCCACACAGAAAACATTTATTGTCCTGTAAACCAAACTCTAAGCAAAATCTGTTTGTGATTAAGATGCTTTCCTTGAACTATGCTTTCCACAAGATAATTAAACAAGACTTTTAAAAGACTACAAAGCAGGGGATACTAGACACAAATTAGGACAACCCAGGGGAGTCCCATGGTTGATGTCTAAGAAAAGAAGGCTGCAAAATAGTAGAAAAAGGAAAAATGCCCTTGAAGACTAACTCTTCATCCGAAGAAAAATAAAATGATAGCATTTTGATTTGAAACTATGTATACTTTTTACAATTAACCAAGATAAAGAATTCTCTGCTTTGAGAATTTAATTTATTGTCTAAGTTATGGTAGTACTGCTCTATTATTTAGCTGTGTAATAAGGAAGAAGTGTAATATAATTTGGTTCCTATTTATTTTGATTTCTTGAATGCTTGACAATTACGTTTACTTCTGACTTTATGTTAGATAAACAGTTGCAGTAATTTACATGGTAAGCTATTTCCTGAAATTTTTGTGATATCTCTAGAGAAATTCCCTTTCTGCCTGCAGTATCACTATAGAGCACCAGAGAGAATTTTTACAGAACTATTGTTCTCCCCTCTGTGGGACCTGATGGCCTTTCTCCTGGACTCATATCCACTGGGGCTACAGCCTTGGTCTCCCACATCACCCGCATTTTTCCTTGGCCACATGTACTTTGCTATGCAGTTGGAAACACACCTTGGTTGTTCTGCTCCATAAAGGAGTCTCCACTGATGCCCCAACAAACTACTGTCCCATATCTCTACTCCCCTTCCTCTCCAAAATACTTGAGAGGATGGTCAGCAAGCAAGACTCTAGTTATTTTGATAAAATAGGGTTCATCACTCCTTGCCAATCAGGCTTCTGCCCTGTCTACTCCACCTCTGCTCCCCTGCTCAGAATTATTGACCACACGTTTGCATATGGATGCTGGTCATGGAGTTGGTGCTATCTTTATAGACTTGGTTAAAGGAGTCGACACAATTAATCATATGCTACTCTTACCCAAGTTAACCTCCACTGGTGTCTCTACCTCCTCCATAAGCTAATTCAAGTCCTGCCTCTCTGAAAAAACCCAAGCAGTCAAATTAGGGTCCTCTACTTCCTCTTGGTTCCCACTCTAGGGGTTTCTCAGGAATCAGACTTTGGTCCCCTTTTTTCTCAGTTTTTGGTAATGACCTCCTCAATTGCCTGAAAGTATTCAAATCCCACACATATCTGGATGATATCATCATCTTCTCCTCTGGTCACTCCCTCTTGGACATTGAGTTCACTCTCCAGTCTCACTTCATTTATGTGCAAAAACAGTTTCTTGCCAATCAGCTAGCTATGAACACACACAAAAAAAAAACAGTTACTATGGTCTTTGGCACTGCCCATTAGCTATGCTCAACCACCTCCACCCTGAAGTTATGCTCCTTATCTGGTGATGCCATTGAATCCGTAATTTCCTACAAATATCTTGAGGTGACCCAAGATTAACAGGCTGACTTTTCACTCCACATAAATCATACAGTGGTTTAATGTTTTGCCAAATTAGGGGCTCTCTATAGGGGTTAAAAACTGTCTCCCTTTCAAAACTAGAAAAACTGTAGTGGCGTGCTCAGTCTTCCCATTGCTGGACTATGGGGATGTAGTTTTCTCCAGAACCTCCCCCTTTGCTCTAGTAATGCTTACTAGCCTCTTCAACTCACTCTGTGGATTTGTGTTGGCCTACCCTCCCTGCACCCATCACTGTTCAGTGTATAAAGACCTAGATTAGGCCTCCCTCACTACGAGGCAATCCTTAAGGATTGCTCTGCTGGGTGCCAAATATTGGTCCTGGAAACTACTGGCGTATCACAGTGACCTATATACCCCCTCATCCAATCCCTCTTATTCTTTAAGATCAAAAGAGGGTAAAGGACTACACATTTCCAGGTGAATACTCTGCAGGCCAAGTCTCCTTCAGGTATAGACTTCCCTCAAATATGGACCAGTCTTACTCCTTCCCTCACCACCATCACCAGCCTCAAGACAACAAAGGCCAAGCTCAAGGAGCAATACAAGGCCCCCGTGCCCTAGTGGTATTTATTTATTTAATTTTGGTAACCAGGTAGGTCACTGAGCCCGGTAATGGTCCCCTTTTCAGGGGTGACCCAGTATTACCTATTAATGGGGGCCTGATCCAGGGTTTGTTTGCTTCTATCTTGATTGGTCTGTAATGGGGTCTTCCTCACAACTATTATATACTACAGTATTTAACTGCCCCATATTGTGGAACTGTGTTCCCTTGTATTGTGGTATCCGAATGTTTAAACTCTCTATATGTGCTGTGTTTAATTCGATAACTTGTATATATTTTGTCCTACACTTCTGCTGACTTGTGACTCTGTATATATATTGATTTGTACCTTTATTACTGGAATCGTTTGTATTGTATTTCCCAGTTTTTTCCCCTGTCCCCTGTCCCCCTCTCTCCACAGGTCACAACTGGAAATAAGCCCTTTTGGACTCTGTTGTCTTACCTGGGAAAATATGTTACAAATAAAATATTGTAAGATGTCTGGAAATAGCTGACCATGTCAACTGCTGCAACTGAAGGATGAAAATAACCCATCACTATTGGAGTTAATTAATTGAATGAGTTGCTTTTTATTCTTTGTACTAACAGATGACGATAACATGCCTATCTTTATGCTTCTTTTTTTTCTCTCCTCTTATATTTAGATTAGACTCATCCATATTGTACTTGCATTTGGAATCCATTTTTTCCTTATTTTATATCATATGATACAAATGTTTTGTATAATGAAATTTAAAATCAATACAAATACAATTTGAAAAAAGGAGAAATACTTATTTTGTTATTATTTTCACCCCATTTTTATCTTTGTCCTTCACCTTGACAAGTGGGGTCACTGCAGCTGCACTCTTCCTCAGGCTGTGAGAGAGGCTGCATTCACCCACTGGTACTGCTGATCCCTGATCAACCAGCAATGAGTGTGAGAAAACCAAATAGTTCATATCATTCACCCCCCCCTCTCCCCCACAACCAGGGAGCCAAGTGCCTCACATTGGCAAAATGCTCAGCCTCAGTCACTTCCAAGGTGAGATTTGTCCCCCAAATGGTAACACAATACACTTCCATCGCACAACTGAGCTAACACAAAAAAAGATCAACCTATAATACCTTTACTCTTCACAACAAATGGTGGCATTGCTCATGGTGGGTAAAAAGTTAGATTCAGTTGATCTGGCCTGTCAGTGCAGGGTCAACATTGCCACTGTAACACCAGTGGCCCAGGTTTTCCTCCCTGTGCCTGAAATACCAGGGGAGCAAGAGGAAAGTAAAATATCCCACAGGACACAGTCTTCCTCTTGGGAGGTAGAGTCTCAGTCACTGTTATGTTACTGCCACCTGGTGACCGCTGGAGACATTGCATTCTGTGCATCGGTGGTAAGAGCATGCATGCCAGTCTGCCAGGCCTGTCAACACCACAGACTGATGCACGCTGTCAGATAGAGGGTAAAACAAGGGGAAACTGGTGAGTCAATTGGCAGATAATGCTCTAATCCCTCCCCACCCACCACATCCTCTTTGGGCTGCCCCACTCCCATCTCTGAGGATGGTCTTGGGTGCTTTCACCCCTGCAGCTCAGCACTGGGTAAAGCGTTGTGTCTGCTGGGGTACTGAAAGGCGCAGTCCCACCCAGAGACCAAGCCAGATCAGACTTCCGAGATGGAGCTGGAGTGCAGTTTCCAGAGGTCCTGAGAGTGATGGTCAGTGTCGGCTTCAGGAACAGAAAGGGGCACTGGTAGGTAAGCTGAAGGAGAGGCAGTTGACTGAATCCTGGGGAAAAACAGAATTCACAAAAAGAGATGGAATTTTGACAAATCTGTGACCTTATGGTTAAGACAGTTGCTTCCAAAGTATTGATGCTCTTTTGTTGAAAATATCATTTGGATTTATGATCTAGTTAGGTATCACTGTTTTATGATTTACATCTATTTCTAATAGATGTTTTGTAATCATTCACTGACAGATTTTATTTTGGATGAAGGTTTTTGTAACATGAGGAGGTGTGTTGCTCACTGGCAGACAAGACATCTATGTGTTTACTTACAAAAGAAACTGATCATTAACCAAAATACAGTTGTCCTCACTAGAGTAGGACAGACACTTGAACACTGTCTGGTCTCCTTTATTTCCCTGCAGGCCCTGTGATTGTAATGCTGCTGGTAGCACTGGCATTTGTAATTCTGAAAATGGAAGATGTCCTTGCAAGGAAAATGTGGAAGGATACCTTTGTGACAGGTGAGATGCCTGCATTATATTCCAACCTACACACCAGTGGACAGGATTTTGGGCTGTAACTAGTTAATAAAATTTACTTTCTCAGGTTCTTGTTGGAACGGCACAAAGGAAGAGACAACAGACAAGTGGTGCACATGTAATAAATGCAATACATACATAAAAATACATAAAAAGTACACAATTGGACAGTAGCAGGTGGCATGAGTAACCATCCTAACTAACATAAGAAGTTGCTTAGCTTGCAGAGATAGCACAAACAATGGGATCTCTATAAGTCTCCAAGGTCACTTGCAGTTACAGTGATGCACAAGCACTAAAGGTGGCACTGTTGCTTAACTTGTGATTATACAGTAAAAATATTATGGAAAGCATCTCCCAGGACTAAAATACATTGGTAAAACATAATGGAGCATAATATGCATTAGTAAAATACAGCAGAACACAGATCCTGACACTTATTCTTGTACAGTAAGTGTTTCTGCCCTAAGGTTAGTACATATACCTACATATATGTTGCTGTTGATGATGTGAGGGTACTATAAGAGATGCTGGTCCATGGATAACACGGCAGAGATAGTCAATAATTAGTGGCACTTTTCATGATATTTACCTTTAACTTAAAGAAGCACATTACCAGAAGGGTTTTCAGTGTAAATAATAATTGGGAGGATTGATGAAATCGTGCTCAATGCCTGCTGGGGTTTCAGAGCTATGGCCCTGCTTCAGCCTCACATAAAGCCAGTTTGCCAGTCCCAGCTCCATGCCTAGCAAACATAAGACAGACAGATAGAATTTTATTTTTATACAGGATAAAGCATGTCATTAGGGAAGTAAATTCCTGTTTACAAGACATTCATGTTAAAAGTTACATGTGAGTTGCTAAGAAAAATAAAAATGTGATACATTGCTTACAAAAGCACACATCACTTCATATATAGAACTATATACAGTTGTGCATTAAACACAATAAAAACACTTCATATAGTTCAACCCAGATGAGGCTTGGGGTGAAATAAACATAACTCAGGGTTGTACTTGCTGACCCCCCCCCCCCACACACACACACACACACACACACACACACACACACACACCTTCAAGAAAAGGAGATCTTGTGAACAATGGATGAGGCTACTGGCAGAGTGGTACAGGAAATACAGTGCAGGTGTACTTTGTGTTGCATGTGAATCAACAGGTATTTTCAGTCTCACCTTTCAAAAGTGCACCGTGCATTCAACAAATAGCAGGGAATATGTTTAAACTGATACCAATTACCACTATGTAATTCTTTGTGCTACTTGGGCACAGTGAGAATGTTCAATCAGTACTGGGTGGGACAGGCTTTTCTTTCATGCTGTTTAGTTTTTATTTTAGATACAACCCTTTACGCATGTGCCTATTTTCAAAGGGTTCAGAGTCAGATACACAGACATTTAAGTACATACATACAGAGCTTATAAGTAACAACACAGTACAATTTAGAATTAGATTACAGGTTTTGTAGTCAAACAAGTGCAGTATATATAAGACACATTGTCAAGAGCACAATATGCTCATTGGAAGCATTTCCATATACCAGAGGCAGAGAGCGTAATCAGCAACCAAGTTTTTAATCATGAATCAGAGACGCACTGTCTCAACGAGTCTGGCATGTCATTCCAACATCTGAAAAATCAAAAAGAGAAGGAATTTTGAGCCAATGAAGTTCTCCTGTGAGGTAGCAACAGAGTGTGGCGAGCCATGTCCCTGGTGGCATATTTACTGTCAATGTATTTAAACATGGTCTGCAAACCAGGAGGAAAGCAGACCTAGTATGGCTTTTTGCCACAGACCAAGGTGTGGAATAGCACCCTAGAGTTGAGGTTTAGCCAGTTCAATTTGCTATATATATCACAGGTATGGCTACCTAGTCTGAAGTTTAGCTCAGTGTGATCTCTGATATCAGTATGAATTCCAGCAGGTCCAACCCCCAATGATCTAGATTGTCACAAACCTAGGATGGTGAAACCCAGTGCAAATATTCCAATCATTAAAGCATGTGGCTGGCATGTAGATTATTGACTGAGGAGTATCTTGCCACCCTGTATATACTAGCTGTCTTGGGCACAGACCATATCCTGCATCGAATATATCAGGATATTGAGCTGGGTGAGGGCACCATGGAATACCTAAGCCTACTAGAGCAACCTTTTGATCCACTACAGTACTCCAAAGTGTATTTACAAAGCCTTAGGCAAAGCGGTAACCTATACCGTATAGCAGCCTGCATTGCAGAACGTAAAAGATGGACCCCATCATCCATACACAGAACTCCAGCTAAGTTCCTAAAGTGTCTAAAACTGTTGCTCAGAGGAGGTGTAGAAAAAAACTAGGCCCCCCACGATGCCAATACTAGAACTGACCCTTCCAACAGGTTTGAATGGGATACTGCCGAAGGGCTAAAAATAGCACACATAAATCACACACAGTCTAAAGCCAAAAATACACGAGCTTGAGGCCTGGGCAAATCTTTACTCCCCAGACTTAATTACTATCAGTGAAACTTGGCTCAAACTCAATATCCTTGGCCATGAGGTTGCCATAATTGGCTACAAGTTGTATAGACGTGACAGGCTGAGCAAAAGAGGGGGGTGGGGTAGTGAACTGTGTAAAATCCAGTCTAACAGCCACTGCAATCCCCTTGCCTGACCTTGGCAACACAGACTGTGAAGCAGTATTACTGAAACTCCTTCTGGGTGAAACTAAACCTCTGATCATAGGGTCGGTGTACAACCATCCCAAGACTGCCGCCAAATCACTTAAATCCCTATTGAATATTATGCCCTCTCTTCTCCAGGCAGAGAAAATTATACTGGGTGATTTCAATGTCAATTGGGGTCCCCACACCAGTGGGGACAGTAATCTGTCCAATAAGAGGTTCAACTAACCCAAATTATACAGGAACCTACCAGATTAAATATTAAAACTGGTAACCACACAACCCTTGACTGGATCCTAGTCACTAACCCCGACAGAGTCAAGCTGGCTGGAACCTTGTAGATTCACTAAGTGGCCATTCCCCCACATATGCCATATGGAAAAAGAACTTTCCTACACCCCCCCCAGAGTATTTTGGACCTGGGACTAGTCTAAATTTTACCCATGCATCTTCCTCAATTCCCTGGACAAGGTCAAATGGCATAAGATAAAGCAAGCTACTAATCTGGACACAGCCCCTAGAATATTTCCTTAACAATTTCCTGTATATTGCCAATCAGCATGCCTCTCTAAAACAGATCAGGGTAAAAGGTCAAGACGCTAGGTGGCTCTCCCAAGACCTTAGAAGAATCATGAGAGATAGGAATAGAGCATGGGGTAAATTTAAAATCGTCAGGCCTAGTCATAGACTGGCAAAAATTCAGGAACTCAGAAACAAATGCAAACTGAATTAAAAAGGGCAAAACTAGGCAATCAGAGGCCTTCAGAATCAAACTCTCTGACCCCAAAACATTTTGGATGCAAATCAACACATTATTAAAGGACTGCAACAAACAAAAAAGATGTGACATAATTGCAAACGGTATTCATCACAAGGACCCGGCAGATGCATCTAAAGCAATAAATACATTTTTCACAGATCTGGACAAGTTCAAGGCACACCATGCAGGGCAACCCCTATACCCCCCAAAGGCAATATCAAAGGGAATCCCACCATCCCAAACTTACACTTCAAATTAATCACCAGGCTACATATCTTAAAACTACTCAAAGGGATCAAAACCCATGGTGCAGCTGGGTTCAATAAGCTTGGACCCAAGCGGCTAAACATTGCGGCCCCGGTCATTGCCACCCCAGTCTCTTAGTTGTTTAACTGATCCCTCATTGAAGGGATAGTTCCTCCCTCTGAAAAGTGGCCCTGGTCACACCTATTCATAAAGGTGGGTCTCATGAACAGGTGGAAAATTGCCGCCCTATATCCCTACTGTTCATCCTGAGCAAAGTAATGGAGAGGGTAGTGTACAATCAAATAGTGGACTGTGTTGAGACACATAAAATATTTACCACCCAACAGCATGGATTCAGAAAAAAACACAGAACTAACATTGCCCTAGTAAATTTCACTACAGATATATTCTCAGCTCTGGATAAGGGTCTGTGCACTGGTGCAGTCTTCATAGACCTCACCAAGGCTTTCGACCTTGTGGATCACCAACTGCTCCTAGTGAAATTGCAACAAGTCGGCCTTGACAGCCTGGCGGTACAATGGCTTGCAAACTATCTTCAGGGATGATCGCAAATGATTAAATTGCTGGGCGCCACATCGGATAAAAGTCCAGTATGGGATGGGGTTCCCCAGGGTTCAGTCCTGGGGTCCCTGTTGTTCTCTTTATTCATAAATGATATGCCTTCACACTGTTATGGGTCAAGGTCACCTTGTACTCAGACGATGTGCTACTCAACAGATCCAGTAACAATACTGACGTCCTTAATGAGCTACTGTCAAAAGACCTCCAGTTGTTGGAAGGCTGGTTGAATGTTAATAAACTGGTCCTTAATGTCAAGAAAACCAATGCCTATTATCTGGTCCAAAGACTCTGGGCCTGGAAAAGGCTACCAAACTCTCTTTCTAACCAATGGGTCCAGGGTTGAAGTTGTTGAAGCCATAAAGTATTTAGGTGTCACCATAGACCAGGGCTGTACCTTTAAGACTCACATTGACCAGCTCACAAAATCCTTGAACCAGAAGCTCAGACTTCTATATCATCGCAGCCCCTACCAAACTCTGGACTCCCAGAGAAAGATTGCACAAGGTACCGTACTACCAACCCTATTCTATGGTTCCCCTGTGGTTTACTCTGTCAAGCACACAGAGTTATATAAGCTCAGTTCACTCTACCATAAAATAAGCAGGTTCACAGCTGTTGCCCCTCTCAGAGAATATCATTGCCAGACCATAAAAGCCCTGTCTTGGTCCACTTTGGAAAGTAGGCTACAATTCCCATCTCTTTGCCTGGCACTCAAGCTCAGGCAGGCTTGCGCTCTCCTAAGTCTTGCTGGCCTGCTCACCACCAGACAAAACTGTAGGTCACTAAGGTCCGCGAGTAGACAGCTCCTAATGGCACCCAATGTAAACTCCACACAGGGTGCTCGGGCTTTCTCTGCCTTTCTCCTTCCCCTCTGGAATACACAACTAACTACTCTCCAAAAATGTAACTCACTAGGAGGATTTAGAAGGGGTCTTAAGGCCCATTTGATGGTGATAAACCAATGCACCTGCTTCCATTAACATCTCTAAGGGCCATGCACCCTAATCCTTGTCAACTTCATTCACTGTAAAGCTATAGCCATACAGGTACTAAGTGTACTAACAAATGTTGAAACTTGTCAAGTGTAAAAGTGTTGCACCTTGTGTGCTGATTTCTGAATCTCTGTATCTGTCACATCTTGTATATTACTGTGTCCATAACTGACTATCTGTAATTAATTCTGGGTCGCCCTTGAAAAAGGGACCGATTGAGGGCTCAGTGGACCTACCCAGTTAACAAAATGAAATAAATAAATAAATATTTTTTAATACATTCTCTGTCTTGCTCTCTTTCTCTATGTTCAGGTGCAAACCTGGCACCTTTAACCTTCAACCCCACAACCCAGCAGGCTGCACCAGCTGCTTCTGTTATGGGCACTCTGCTGCATGTACAGCCACCGCACAGTATGCGTCACATCAGACTGAATTCAACTTCACCCAAGGTAGGGAGAAAATGGCTGACCAGTCCTCCTGTAAGTGAGAGGGGAGGGAGAGAAAGAGAGAGAGAGAGAGAGAGAGAGAGAGTCACGAGGTGTGTGAGTGTGTGTGCGTGTGTGAGTGTGTGTTAGCATTATAGGGATCAGTATGGTATATTTGTCATCTAAGTGTTGGTGTTTGACAGTGTTTTCTGCTTCTAAGCCCTACTGTTAAGTGGAAGTACTGTAACGTCAATGTTAGGTTGGACAAGGAAATTGTAATCTTTGCAGATCTGAGATGGTTGAGAGGCATAGTAAACAAGTATTTCAGTTTAATAGAAACAGAGTATGGCTGGAGTGTTTTTCTTCCAAGGGGTGGTCTTTTGTTCCAATTAAAATGGTAAAGTAAACATGGCCTGGTATTCTAGATAATATCCATGTGACCTATGCTGTTTTTGTGTGAAATCGTTGTTTGAAGAGACACTGGCTATCACTGAGCAGCATTTCATGTTGACTGACCAAAACTTCACACACCCAGGCAGAACAGTAAGAAAGGTTCTTTGCTTCCTTCCACTCAGTGGACATAGAGGTCGTTCACATGCAAGCTTTTTTGTACAGTGGCAACACTGGGTCCTATGTTTCCAAATTCCCTTGCCCTTTTGAGGCACTGTGTTTATCCAGACTTAGTAGAGGGGGGAAACTGAATAGCTAGTTTTGGATATTTTGCATGGAAAACTGGCACAGTTGCCTGAATCCCCCACTCCAACAGTGTCAAGGCAGATTGATTGGTGAAATTTTCCTGTGCTTTTTTTATGTCTGCAGGAACAGAAGGCTGGAAGGAGCAGCAGATGGATGGCAGTGAATCACAGCCAAACTGGGTGATAGGGAAAATCTCTCTTGTGGCTGATGTTGAGGGATGGGGTTATTTTGTAGCCCCAGGTAAGTTCAAAATAACCTTCAAAGTGAAGTGTTCATGGTGATTGGGTGTATCGAAGAGCAGGCCTGCTCAATTTCCTGATGAAAGCCAGGTTCAGCAAAAGGCAGGCTGTACGATGGAGAAAGGGACTTAAAGAGCGACTCTGACTGTCAGCGCATACTTTCATAGACTTGATGCATCAGCAGCTGCAAATCACTAGAAAATGCAGGGGGTTTTTCATTTATATTTGATCCCTCTCACACCAGCCATGCCCCGCAACCCACAGCACCTCTCCCTGGCCCCCAACTACCTTGCCTCCTGGCAGCTGTCTTGGAGTCTTGGCTTACCCCAGTGGGTATTGTACCCACTGAGCTTCCCAACATCGGCCAGCAGATGAGGTGGCAGGGACAGGCCCAGATATACTGGAGTCCTAGGAAGTTTTCACTGGGGCCATTTTTAAGGCTGCAGTGGACAGAGCCTGCAGACATGTTGCATGTACAAAAGGAGTGATTTCTGTCCGTGGAACTTACTGAAGGTGTAAATAGTCTCCTCTGCCTTATGCTCCTTGAAGAAATGTTTTCCACCCTGAAATAAATACACTTTCATGTTAGTCAATGGTTGCAGGGCACTATTTTCTTTCTTAAATGGGAGGTACAAGAACTGGAACCTGAGTAGTGGGAGGCAGCATATGTTTTTTGGGGGGGAGTAAGATACACCCCCACCTCCACCTGAGAAGCTCCTAAAGATCTACCCCACCTTTTTTTTTTGGTTCATGTGGGAGGGGCATGAGGTGGATCTATCATTTTGGAACAACTGACTATCAGAGCTGCCTGGAGAAGTAATTAAGGAGTGCCTGAAACTGCATCTAGGCATCCCTCCCCCCCCCACACACACACACAGACATCATGAATTTTTTTTTTTTTAACTCTAAGCATGTCAATATTTGACTCTAACAGAATAGGCAAGTTGGGCATAAAAATAAAATTAAAAAAAGGATCAAGCAGGTGCCTTTTCCTTTGTCAGATACATGCAGACAGATGGTCACAAATCCTGTATGACAAGTTCATTATATGGATGTTTTCCGCGTAAAACAGAAATGTTGTTATTGTCATGTCTGTAGCATCGTTTGTAGCCAGTAAACTAATATTTACATAGGTACTATAAACAACAGGTTTTAATTCAGCAATCCAGTCTTGATAAATTAGCTTTTTTAGCAGTTCTGTAAGATTCATGTCTTTCTGATGTAAGACTGCATAGCACAGAAACAAAAGGGGTTTGCCTAATTGAGTGTTGTTTGCATGAGAAGTGGGCGTGACAGTGGCATGCAAGAGTGAAGTTTAACAACTGTTTTTTTTGCCATTCTGGGATTTGACATTTAACAGTGATGTGTGAAGAGAATAAAGTCTTGTATTTTGTGCATTTGAATAGGTTTAGTGCTTTTAAGTTAAAAGATATAAATATATATATATATATATATACATAGTGTCATGGGCACCTAAAAAGGAAGGAGATACTACTGAAATAAATGCTATTCTGATGATTTATTTATTTATTTATTTGTAGGATTTTAAGTGAGTTCTGCCTAGGTCACAGACACATAAGCAATAAAAAGTACATTTAAGGATGGATGTATTAGTCAAAACTTGTAGTAGCAAAATAAAGCAAGAAAATTAATATATTGTGTTTTTTTTTTCTTTCAATTGCTTAACCAGGAGTGGCATTAAGCTGAAAGCTTGTATACAGGGACAACCTGGGGGCATATGGAAGTTAAGTGACTTGCTAATGATCACCCAGTACGCAAGTGAGGGCTATGGGAGTCAAACACAGATCTCCAGATTTGCAGCTCAGAGCCTTAAATCACTGTGCTATACTGCTTCCCTAGTTATGGCAGTCATTTGTTTTACGGTTCATGATATTGATGTAGTAAGCAGCAGTACATTGCATCACAGGTGTAAAATGTCAATAAGTAGGTCATGCAGTAGATGTGCTGAGCAGTTATTGAAGCAAGAAATGTATTTAGGATAGTAAAATATCCCTGTTAGAAAACTGATAAATGTATGACATTTGCATCTCAGTTTCAAGGAGGTCCTTATGGGGTGTCAATGTACAATATAAAGTAGTTATAGTTTTCATGTTGTCTGAGTAATTGCTTTGTACTACCACTGTTACTAAATTTAAATTATTCTATGAAGGAAATTTAAGTTTATGTAACTGTCTGTAAATATATTAAAACATTTACTTGTCCTTATAATGTAATGCATTAAATGATGTTGCTAGATTAAGAAGTCACGTAACAGCAATAGAGATAAAAACAATGGGATACATAGGAATTTGGAAAAAAGTATACATTAGTAAGAGCAGTGTTATGACTTCACCAATTTTTTTATAGTTTCACTCCAGATTTTCAACATTACCATTTTTACAGCTCCTCATAAACAGTACAGCTGTCATTTTTTACATCATGTTCAAAATGTGTTTTTGTACCTGTGGTGCCAACTGGCACAGTCACTGTGCAAAATCACCTTTTGTTTAATGAACTGATAGTGTTACTGTTCATGCGGTGGGGTCACAAAAAGTCCATGCTGAAAACTTGGAGTGAAAATACTAAGAAACACCCAGGGCATTAGGGTTTCTGACCATAACACCCTGCCCTGTAGGGACTGACAGGCATAAGGGGTGTGATTTGGGCCTGTCAGCAATAATGCTTACACCATTCCTCCCCCATCCCCACCCTGTAGACAGTGGCAGGTATTGAGGGGTGTGTCTTTGACTCTTCAGCCCCAAAGTTCACTCCATTCTCTTATATTGTACCTATTTCAGTGTATTTTCTTATGTAATGGGGTGAGTGTAAAGTCTGAACATCCCAAGGCACACCTCGGCACTTGTCGGTGTCTGCAGGGTAGGGTGAGGTGAAATGGCGTGAGCGTTATGGGCAATGACCCAAAGGCACACCCCAATGCCTGTCCATCTCCGTGGGGTGGGGGGGTTGGCATCACTTCAATACCTCACTGCCATTCCTATTCTGCCTGTCTGTCTGTCTGTCCCTCTCTCTCTCTCTCTCTCTCTATATATATATATATATATATATATATGTTTATGTAATTATCTATCTTTCTATCAATTGCATGTATCACTATTTTGACCTATTTTTGAAACAAACCTGCATATCACATTTGCCTGCACTCTGAGCACATACTTATGAAACTGCATATTTGTACTCCACTTCTGCAGACCTATCATACTTTCCTAATATTCCCATATCACAAGTATAACTGTCTTGCCCTTATCAAAAGTGACCCCCTCTGAAAGTTACTGTCACATTTTCTCTGCTAACAGTCCATCATTACACCTGACTTCCTGACATCAACACATTTGCTTAAATATAACTTACATCACCTCATGGACAAAAACCCTGTTTCTCTAACAAAAAAAAAAACAACAAACAAAAAAAAATGTGTAAATAATCCCAAGGCTGAACATATGCCAGCCATTACTTTTTCATGTACTGCCACCTTCTGTACCATCTTGGGGATTTGCATACATTTCCCATGATGCTTGGCATTATTATGGTACATGCAATTGTGTTTTCTTTAAAATGTGGCTGTTCGAACAATATCATCTGGGATAACACATACCTCAGTGGCATTTGCTCTGGGGTTCTGCTGTAAGCCTATATTGCTTCCTATTCCTTCCATTAAAATGTACACCTCCATATATTTTCCTAATAATGTGTATGCCTTCATTAGAACAGAAACTAAAACAAATCTTACTACTTACAAATCATTGTGTTGTTTCTCCATATCTCCTTAATGATTCCACACAACTGCATTAACTTCATTATGCAGCCATGGTGGATCTGACCAGACTTTGTTTCTTTGTTCAGTGGTTGCATCCCTCTAAGCCCTGGAAGCTGTCAGCTTGCTAGAGAGAATAATGTGTGTATACACGCATGGTATGCACAGCATGGGTCCCCAGCCAACATCTTCCCCTCCCACTCGATGTCCTCAGCAGTACTGTGCCCTGTGCTCACCCAGGTGGCAGTATCACAGTGAGGATGGCAGCCCTCTATTCCCAGAGTAGAGAATTGTCTTCTCAGATGCTCAAGCCTCCTCCCCATGGCTGACCCAGCACTGGAAGCAGTAGCCCTACTGCTGTTCCAATGGGCAGGCTTGAGAATATGGTATTTTAGTTTTCAGTTTTGATTTTCAGAGTTTATATCCCATCAGTCTGTGGACTTTAGGGCAGTAATGCAACTTGTTTAATACAATGTTTGTGTGGGGCCTTCCTCCAGAGGAGGTTGCAGTGTTTGGAGGTGCAGTGAGGAGCAGACACAGAGCTGATACACTCATGTGAGAGTTGGGTGTCGGCCTAATCCCACCCTCCTCCACCTCCCCTCCCTCCTCCCTCCCTCTCCACTTGGCTCCTTTATAGGGGAAATGCCTGTCCTGCAGTTGGAGGAAAAGGCTTCAAGTGCAGCTCATGTAGTTCTAGCCACTGGGGGTTGGGTTTAAAGGCTGGGAGAGAGGAGGTAAGGGAGTTGTACACTTCTCCTATAAGTTTACTGTGTAGTACTGCACCTAGTAACGGGGTATCTGTTTACTGTGGGACTGTATCTAGGATTAGTGGGTGAACTGATTAGTGGGTAGGGGTGTATCTTTGACTAGTTGGGAACCTGGTGCTTCACCAAAGTAAGCTACTTGGCGGGGGATGGGACCACACGTCCTTAGGGCCGGCATCTTTGGGAGGGTGGTGGGGTGCACAGGGTGTGGGGCAGGCATGATATGGGACTGGACTTGGAAGTTCAGTGGTTGCCCAGTGGGCTACCAGCTGGCACAGCTTAGGGAGGAGGTTGAGGAGATTAGGAGACGACTGGAGGGAGAAGGGAGGTATGGTTGGGGAATAGGGCAGGGGCTCTCCCACAGGGCTGCACCAAGCACTAGGGGCAGATGCATGGGGAAAGAAGTGCAGGAGAGTATTCTGGGGTTGCATAGGGACCCTGACAGAGGGGGCCCTAAAGGAGGATACAACCAAGGAAGCAGGCAGGTATCTGGGGAACCTCATGGGGGGGGCCAAAGGGAGGACATTCTCAGGGAAGTAGGCAGATGGCTGGGGCTGGACAGAAGGAAACAAGGTGAGGAGGTGGATCGAACCTTAAGCTCAGTAACCGCTTCAATTCTCTTCTTCTGCTTGGGGATGAGGAGGGTGATGTAGCCATGACAGGGGTGGTTAGAGATAGAAAGGGAGTGGGGGGCAGGAGGCAGGGGCCAGATAGCAGGAAGAATGGGGGGGAACTTAGAATGTGGGAAAACGGTGGAAGTGGGGGATCAGAGCAGGAGGAGGAGGGGCTAGAGGGACGAAAGCGCAAGGAGAAGGACTAGTTGGGAGGAAAGGGCAAGGAGAAGGACCAGAAGTACAAAGAGGATACAGAAAGGGGAGCTGAGGGTTTAGGCCAGGGGAGCATGACAGGCAAGGAGGGTCTGAACAGAGATGGGAAGGAAGGGAGGACAAGCCAAGCTAGTTTAGCAGATGGGGGGAAGGACCAGTCTTGAGCAGTGACTGGAGGGGGTAGCAGGGTACAGAAGGATACTCGGGACGAGGAGAGGCACAGGATCAGAGGGGAGGGGGTGGCCAGGGTAAATAAGGAGGAGGTGGCAGGTGGCACCCAGATAGGGGGAGGAGCAAGGAGCCGGCTGGGGGAAAGTGGCCAGTAGAAAGGATGAGGGACATAGAAGGGGGGAAATGGAGGAAAAGGAGCAGTCGGAGTGCTCCTGTTGGGTGATTCCATGATCAGGGGAATCAAATGGGATAGGGAGGGGGAAGCCTACCCGGTTAGAACACAATTCTTCCCTGTACTAACAGTGTACAGGACCAAGCATGAGGCATATCAGCTGGCAAAGGATTGTGGAGGTTCCACGGACATACTGGTCCACCTGGATACCAATGACATTGAGGGAAATAATGAACTAGAGATACAGGCAAGTTCAGGGAGCTTGCCAGGGTCTGTCATGACATGGGATGCGCAATTTCCTTCTCAGAAATCCTGCCGGTGCCAAGGGCTAGTGGGGAACACAAGAGAAAGATTAGGGAGATAAATAAGTGGCTCAAGGAGTTGTGTGGGGCCAGAGGGTATGGGTTGATGGAGGATTGGGGGGAGACCTGGGAGGATAAGGGGCTGTATGCTAGAGATAGGCTCCATCTCAATTTGGAGGGGAAGGAAATTCTTAAGTTGAAAATAGAGGGGTTCGTTGGTGAAAGGTGGGGTTTAAACTTGTGAAGGGGGAGGGATGGAAGGAAAGGCTGTCGAGGGGGGTCCGATAAAGGAGGAACTCTGTCTCCCCCCCCCCGGGGAGCTGGAGGAATACAGAAAAAGGCCAACTGGTAAGGTGCAGACCGAGAGAAGATGGGATCCCCATAGGAACATGAGCAGGGGAAATGGAAATATAGGGAAAGGGTGGAAGGTAGTCCTGCTAAATGTCAGGAGCTGGGGCAATAAAATGCCAGAGCTCCAGGCGATGCTAACTGAGGGAGAGGTGGATGTGGCAGCAGTCACTGAGACCTGGTCCACCGCAGGGCATGACTGGGACCTGAACCTGGAG
Source organism: Neoceratodus forsteri (assembly GCA_016271365.2). NCBI lineage: Eukaryota > Metazoa > Chordata > Ceratodontiformes > Ceratodontidae > Neoceratodus > Neoceratodus forsteri. Next base: position 499,181,225 of record JADMNL010000022.1, read on the forward strand.
GGTTACACCATGTTCAGGAAGGACAGGAGGGTGGGAAGGGGAGGAGAGGTAGCAATAATAGTCAAAAACTGCATTGGCTTAGGAGGAGTGGAGAAGGCAGAGGGAACTGTGGAGGCTATTTGGGTCACCTTGATAACAAGGGGGGGCAAGAGAGTAAAAATAGGAGAGGAGTATAGACCCCCTATGCTGGCAGAGGAGCTGGAGGAGAGTCTGGTGGCAGATGTTGGGAGACACTGCAGATTGGGCAGGGGAAGGGGAAGGGTGGTGGTGTTGGGGGACTTAAACATGCCAGGAATGGACTGGGAGACTATGACATCCTTGGTGGCCAGGGAACAGAGGTTGTTGGATGTCTTTCAGGACGCGTTCCTAACTCAGCAGGTGGGGGAACTGACCAGGGAGGAATGGACACTGGATGTGGTCCGAGCAGACAGTAACCAGATTGGGGGCCTGGAGGTAAGGGACCCATTAGCGGGGAGCGACCATTTTATGGTCTGGTTCTGCCTGGATCTAGGAGGGGTAGAAGGCTGCAAAAAGATGGAGGTAACTGACTTCAGGAGGGCAGATTTCAAAGAAATGGGAAGGATCCTTAAGAAGCATTTGGATGGGATTGGGCCAGACATGGATGCTGACAGTAGGTGGAAAATCATCAGGAGGGGGGTGCAGGATGCTACCAGCACCTGTGCAAGAGTAAGATGAAAATGCGGTAGGGTCCGGAAACCCTGCTGGTGGACCAGGGAGGTTCAGGAGGTGGTGAGGGGAAAGAAGGTGGCCTATAGGCATTTCAAGTGCTCAAGGAGTGAAAGGGATCGAGGGGAGTACGAGCTGATGGCCAGTAGGGCCACTATGGTGGTGAGAGCGGCTAAGGCAAGGAAGGAGCAGAACCTGACCAGGAAAATTAGGAGAGGGAACAAGGGGTTCTTTAGATACATTGGGGAAAAATGAAGGGTGAAGGGGCAGATTAGCAGGATTAAAACAAGGGAGGGATAGGCACAAGACCTGGGGGAGCAGGCTGAGGTACTAAATGAATACTTTGCCTCAGTTTTCACCAAGGAAAATGGGGGGGCTGCATCATACATGGGAGGAGACGGTGAAATTGGGGGTACCCTGCCTCACGCCGGTCTGGGAGAAGGGGGGCCATCACTGGCAGGAGGAGGGAAGGCAAAGCAGGGGGATGAGGTAGTGGAGGTGGCAATCACAGCCAAGAGAGTGAGGGAAGCCCTCAGGTCCCTTAAGACGGAGAAACCACTGGGGCTGGATAAATTACATCCCAGGGTGCTGAAGGAACTGGTGGATGTCCTGGCAAAACCCCTGGTGGAGCTTTTCAGCATCTCTCTGAGGACAGGGTAGGTGCCCCAGGTCTGGAAGGTGGTGCATATAGTGCCTATCCACAAGGGGGGGTCAAGGGAGGTGGCAGGGAACTACAGGCCCGTCAGCCTGACATTGGTGGTGGGCAAGGTGATGGAGGGCATTGTCAAGGAGAGGCTAGGGGAGACCTGGAAAAGTTGGGGTGCATGGATTCATCCCAGGGAACTCATGTCAGACAAGCCTTGCGGAGTTCTATGACTGGGTGACAAGTGCCTTGGACCTGGGTAGACCGGTGGACGTCCTCTTTCTTGACTTCAGCAAGGTGTTTGACTCTGTTCCTCGTGGAGGCCTGTTGGATAAGCTGGGAGAAATGGGGGTGGGGAACCAGATGGTCAGAAGGATAGGTAATTGGCTCCAGGACTGGACCCAGAGGGTCGTGATTAGCGGGTTAGTCTTATCCCCAAGGAGGGTCATTAGTGGGGTCCCTCAGGAATTGGTCCTTGGGCCCCTCCTGTTCAACGCCTATGTCTCTGACATAATCAGGAGTGAGATGAGTCTCTTTGTCGATGACTCAAAACTGGGGGCAGTGGCGGATGGGGAGGAGGGGAGGATGGCCCTACAGGGGGACCTGGAGGCTCTAGAAAGGTGGTCTAGAAAGTGGAAGCTGAGGTTCAGTGCAGGGAAATGCAAGGTACTGTACCTGGGAGCCAGAAACCTGAGCCAAGTGTACATCCTGTGGGGGGGGATGATACAAATCTCGATGGCTGAGAGGGGCCTGGGGGTAGTGGTGGATGACAAGATGAACAACTCGGAGACTTGTAGGAGGGCAGCAGCCAAGGCCAACAGGATGCTGGGATGCATCGCTAGAAGGCTCACCTCCAGAAGGAGGAAAGTGATATTCCCTCTGTATAACTGCTTGGTGAGGCTGCACCTAGAGTACTGTGTGCAGTTTTGGAGGCCACACTTACAGAGGGACATTGAACTCCTGGAGAGGGTCCAGAGGAGGGCAACCGAAATGATCTGGAGCTTGGGGGACAGGACCTATGGGACAAGGTTCGAAGAGCTAAATATGTACACATTGGAAGAGAGAAGGGACTGGGGGGACATGATAGAGGTCTTCAGGTACATGAAGGGGGTAAATAGGGGAGGAGCAGTCAGGGTGCTCCAAAGGAAGGGAGGGCAACTAGAGGGCATGGGTGGAAGCTGGAGGCGGAGAGATTCAGGGGAGAAAAGAGGAGGTGCTGCTTCACTGAGTGGGTGGTGGAGCCATGAAATGCACTGCCCAGGGGGCTGGTGGAGGCAGAAATGGTATGGAGTGGTTTAAGTGGTGGTGGGATAGGTACAGGGGAAGGGTTCTGGAAGGAAAGTCCATTGCAACGAGAATATCCAGGACTGGGAAGGGAGAAGCCAGAGAGGGTGAGGGGGGCAGCAAGGTCAGCTCCCAGGGAGGGGGCTGACCAAATAAACAGACATGAAAGACCGTTAGGCCTATTCTGCTGGTATTTTCGAATGTTAGTATCTTGGTAGCTGGAATGGAGAACCTGTTCAGATAAGTTCAGAACCACCTAGAACCTTTGCCATTTTCTGTAAAAGAACCTGTCCAGAATCTTTTTTCTGGTTCTAACAAGGTGCTGAAACCTTGATTTTGGAGCTTAATATACTTCCTGTAGGTGTTTAGCAAGTAAGAAGGCTGGTGGGGGTAGAAAGACCGAAATGGGAGGCAGGAGGTTGTGTAGTACCACTCCAAGCTGTTTTCAGATTCCTTTCCTTTCAATGACAATATCGTAAGAGTGGACAATGATGGTTAAAACAGTTATTGTAATTAAAGACACAGAAAGCTCAATCCTGGATCATTCACTGAGATTTAATCACATTTTTTATACCATACATTTTTTCTGAATTTTTTAAGTAGTGCTACTGGTGTGGGGCCAGTATCTCAAGCAAACAGAATCCAGTGCCCCCTCTCACAGTACTCTAGTCCACGCTTTGGTCAAACAAGTGCATTACAGGTCAGTGGAAATCCAGCCACACAATGTAAGGTGCAATATGCTATCAGTTACAGTAAATAGGTCTCAATAGGGGCACTGGTGAGAGATATTTATTTATTTGAAAAAGTACCTTTGTGCACAGGTGCTTTTTTACAAATGTTTTACATCAGAGTCAAGAAGTAAGTTTTTTTTTTTTATTTCATTTTTGTTTACTGGGTGGGTGCGCTGGCCATAAAGATTACTTTTTTCAGGCACGACCCAGGAGGTTACAGGGCAGACATTGCACGTATAACAAACAGTAGATTACATTGAGATACATAAACAAGGTGTTGTGAAACATTATACAATGGCAAGAAAGAATCTTGGCTCCTGATTGGTCAGTTGGCCATCACAGCAGGAATGTTATCCTGGCATAACATCCCTGCTGATCATTTAGATGACAGCCTCATAGATTGTTCGCATCTTTTCTCAAAAAAATATTTTTAAACACTAAAAAAATTCTTTAAAATTCTTTTTTTTCTGTATAAAACAACGAGCCATTGTATAATAGGAATAATGCCCTCCAGGGTGGGAGTTATGCTGGGCTAACATCCCTTCTCAGGTGTTGAACGCCCTCGGCCAGTGGCCTCGAGCTCAACCACCCAAGGTGGGATGTTATCCCAGCATAACACCCACCCTGTCAGGCATTATTACTTTATTAAACAATAGACTAAGCAGCACAGGTAGTATACAGGGTATTTCGAAAAACATTTAACAATAAACTAAGCATTACAGGTAGTACACAGGGTGGTCCTGGTAGCATCACAGAGATTTTTACAGTCATAACATGACAAAAATCATACAGTGGCAAGAGTATTGTAGTGGTAGTCCTGAAAATATAATTTAGAATGTACAACAAAAATAGATAAATAAATATGTGGTCAAATATTGACAGGTGCAGGGGGATAATGGGCAGGGGAATGGCAAGATTGTGAACAGTAGGGATAAGAGCAGGTCAGGATAAGGAAAGGTAGGGTATAGGATAGGAGCTGGCAAAGAAAGAAAGAGATGGCTGCAGGGGGCTAGTGTCGGAGAGAGAGAATATTAGGGAGTGCAGTCAAAGATCAAACTTAAAACTATTCAGCTTTTCACACAGAATTAATTCAAAAGAGGGCTGTAATCACTGATCATTCAGAGCAAGTAAATCACTTTAAACAATAGCAATGTAACACTATATGGCCTAAACTTGATTGAGAGTTAAGGAGAGAAACAGTGTGTGTGTGGGGGGGGGGGCTTTCTTGCTTTACTAAAAATAAAGATTGTCTCGGGGAGCAGTGCTGATAAGTGTCTCTAATGAATCAAGGTAAAATGGAGTTCAGCTGGAGAGAAGTCAATGAGACTGAGATCCTCCAATCAGAGTGTTAGCACTGAAAATTCAAAATGTCCAATGGCGCCAAACACCAATGTACCTGATGGGGTACATGGCTTTCCGACCCGCAGCTCCAGGTGAGCCACCAGAGCATGGTTCAGTATAGGCTGGCTAGTGGGTCCTAATTCAGCTGTTTCTGTAGATTGGTGGACCCTACAACGAATCGAAGTACAGAAGATCCCAGGCAGCAATTACAGCAGAGGAAAGAAGCTATGCAGTCTGCCGATTAGCAGGAACAGGACCACGGGTCACTTCCTAGGGCAGACTTGTGGCTTCTCCTCTGGCTGTGAGGTCCAAGCCCCGGGTGGGCATGGCACACCTGAGGGGGTATACTGCTTTCCGACCTGCAGCTCCAGGTGAGCCACCAGAGCATAGTTCAGTACGGGCTGGGCTAGTGGGTCCTAATTTGGCTGTTTCTGTAGATTGCTGGATCCTGCAATGAACCAGAGTTTGGAGGGTCCCAGGCGGCAGTTACGGCAAGGGAAAGAAGCTGCACAGTCTGCCAATTAGCAGAAGCAGGATCGTGGGTCACTCCCCAGGGCAGGCTTGTAGCTTCTCCTCCAGTGGCGGGATCCAAGCCCCAGTTTGGCATGGTACACCTTATGGGGTATACGGCTTTCTGACCCACAGCTCCAGGCGAGCCACCAGAGCGTGGTTCAGTACAGGCTGGGCTAGTTGGTCCTAATTTGGCTGTTTCTGTAGATTGCTGGACCCTGCAATGAACCAGAATTCAGAGGATCCCAGGCGGCAGTTATGGTAGGGGAAAGAAGCCGCACAGTCTGCCGGTTAGCAGGAGCAGGACCGGAGGTCACTTCCCAGGGTAGGCTTGTAGCTTCTCCTCCAGCAGCAAGATCTGAGCCCCGGTTGGGCAGGTTACACATAACAGTACAAAAAAATCAGCAAACCATAGAGTACATTAGGTACAGGAATGGAACTTAGCTTTTACAGCAGCAATAAAGTGTTACAGTATGAGCTGAGTGTACACATTAACTGAAGCAGGGATATTTGGAACTCAGGGTGAGGTCTTTTCTCAGAGCTGTCTTGAAATGGGTAACTTGTGGGAGACTTAGGAGGGATTAAGATAATTTGTTCATCCTCATAGATGCCCATACATACAGTGCAGGAGCATTTACCCATGTTTGTTCTCCGGAATGGTATTTCTAGGGTCTTCCTACTCATACTCCTGATGTTGTATTGATTGCTAATGGGGCAAAAGCAGTTTTGAAGAGCCAGGGGTTAAGACACATCAGCACATATTTTTTGCAAGCAGACAGGTTTGGTACTTTAATCTGACCTGTAGGGAAAGCCAGTTGGTGAGGGGAATATGTGGAGCCGCTATAGACAAGCATGTGAGCCCCCAGTAAAAAGTGAAAAGCTGTTTCTAGCAAGTAGTCAGACCTAGTTGCTAAAGTTAATAGTACATAGCACCTCATACTATTTATGGGAGGATTTGCACTTATCTGTATTGCACTCATTTTGCACCTTGCAATAATAATTGAGAAAACTGCAATAAAGCAGATTTGTTATAAACAAACTCTTGCTAATGAATTTCAATTGCCTCCAGCAATATTTTTACTTCTGGGTTGGAATGCTGCTACTTGTGCTGTTGGATGGAGCTAGGAATGGGCTGCAAGTTAGTTACAAGTTTATTTGAAGTAATGGAGCCCTCAGGAGGGGTGAGGAAAAGAGAACATATATTGAAATTCTTCGGGGAATATTGACTATAGGACAACATGGCATAAAAGCAGCTGGAAGCCATACTGTTTGTGGATTGTACAAATTGACTTAATCATGCTGTGGCATAAAGGTTTTTTAGACAGATATGCAACTGGTTTTAAACTGAAATACAAAATAGCACATTTCCCAAAACACAAGCCCAAGGTTTACCCCATAAGGGCATTGACAAAAAAAGCCAAGCTTCAAAGAAATACAAAATTATGCATACCTCAATAATGCAAAGTATTATAGGCTATATATATGCAATAACCATAAAAAACTGACAGGTGCTGCTTTAAGCAGGAGTGCATGGTTCCAAATGGCCTCTCACACAAACTACAAAGACTGAGAACAAAATGAACAAACACGTTTTGTCATTCTCAGGACTCATCATTGTGTCTCATCTGTATCTCAGCCCAGGGGAAAACAAGTCAACCTTTATGTGGCCTTATGAGTTTGGGTCATGGTGGGCCCAAAATAAGAAACCAAGCTATAAAGACAAAGCAGTTTAGCACAAAACCACTGAGGCAAGGATTACCCCAAAAGGGTATCACTCCCCACGAATACCGGATAAATCATTCAGAAACTCCAGATCAGGTTTAGTCTACAATTCAAATATTTAATGCACTAGGTTAGAATCAGTACAACAAAAAGTGCAATTCAAAAGTGTACATTGTGCAAAAAAACTTTTTTAAGTAAGTACTGTAAGTGAATATGCATTTATTTATACCGTGCCCAATCCCAGAGGCTCTGGGGGCCTTACAAGGTAGTGCAAGACCATACAACAACAATACATTTTACAAATAAAAAAACAGGGTCAATAAAATCTGCAGTTAAAATCAATATATAAATAACAATAAAATCACTATAATAAACTAAAAAATGTTTTATTAAAAAGGTATGCCTTAAGATCCCTTTTAAAAGTCTCTACAGATGGGGCCTCCCTCAGAGGCCTAGTAAGCAAGTTTCTGAGGGCCGGGACACCCACCTCAAATGTTCGATCTCCTGAGGTTTTCAGCCCAGCCATTGGAACCACTAGGAGGCTCTTGGTAGAGGAGCAAAGTGAGCACACCGGGATGGCAGGGATCAGGAGATCACTCAAGTAGCCAGGGCCTGGTCTGTATAGGGCCTTATAGGTGAGCAAGCCTACCTTGAAGATGATCCTCCATCTGACAGACAGCCAGTGTAGGTGAAGCAGGACCGAGGTCACATGACTAGATCTAGGAAGACTCGTCAGCAACCTGGCCACTGCATTCTGCACCACCTGCAGCTGACGGACATCCCTTCCACTGACTCTAAAATAAAGAGCATTGCAGTAGTCCAGCCTTGAAGTGACAAAGCACAGGCAGGTTGCCAGGTGGAATTAGGGGTTTAATTTGGGTGATGTTTATTAAGTAGTAGAAACTACTCTTGACAACAGCCAACACCTGAAAGTCAAGTATCAAATTGTCATCACGGGTAACTTCTAAATTTCTCACCCTAGAAGCAGTCACCACCAGATTAGGAACAAGAAACAACCCTGCTTCAAAACCTATGGCGGCCACATTATGCCGGCTACCAGGCTTGACCTCCAGTACCTCTGTCTTTATGGGGTTCAGTCACAGCCAGTTAGAGGACATCCAGTCTTTGATCTCAGCCAGGCATTTATTTAGCACTTCTATGATGTTATTTTTCCCAGGGGACAAAAGACATATACAGCTGGGTATCATCTGTGTAGCAGTGAAAACCCAGAGAGTAACATCTAAAGAGCTCACCCAGGGGTAACATGTACACCCCGAACAACATCCGCAACAAGACTGAAACTTGAGCTACTCCACAGGGCAGGAGTTTTGGGCAGGAGGAGAAATTCCCCATCACTACCCATTGTGTCCTGCCCATGAGATAGGACTTAAACTATTTCTTGAGACATGGGGTCATTCTGCCAAAAGCAAGAACTAAGCAGCAACCAATGCCACAAGCAAAAGGGTGTGCGCTGCAATATCATCGTGTAAAACACCGACCTGCCACAAACAGCTCACACCCTTTAAAACAATGGGCTTTGCCCCCCCACACCCCCTGGAATTATTATAACAAACTCTGGGGGGGTGGACTTCGGGGAGGGGAAGCAACTTGGGAGGGGGGGAAGTTTCTTTTTTAAATAATAAAAGCCGCAAAACATTGCAGCACAGGGCGATCTGGCAGGAACCGAACCACAGTCCCAGGTCTCCGTTTCTGCCATGTGCTGGTGCCTTAGCCACTCCACCATGGGAACAGCTTGACCAGCACTCCAGCACATGGTAACCTGATACTTCCATGTTTTCAGTGTACAGCAACAGGGGTAGCGGTGATTCTGTACTACTGTTCTACCCCTATCGCTGTAATTCCAGGCGTGCTATACACACTGCAGCTAATACCCCTCTGTCTTTCTTGCGTGGTATTGACCCAGTATCAGTTGATAACAGTACCGGTGAGTCCACGATACTCTCTAAGGCAATTAAGAAGCACAATGTAGTTCACAGTGTCAAATTTTGAGGAGCAGTCTAGGGAATGAGAATTGACCAGTCTCTTCTATCTCTCGCCTTCAGGAGGTCATTTTGCACCCTGACCAATGCTGTTTTAGTGCTATGCCTTGCCCTAAATCCAGACTGGAATAGCTTGTAGATGTCAAAGGCCATGAGGTGAGCCTCGAGCTGCAGAGCCACCACTTCCTCAACAACCTTCCAATGGACTTGTACATCCCACTAGGAGACAGGTCAGACTGCAGCTCGAGATAACCCAATGACCTCCACCACCCCCACCAGCCAGAACTCCCCCCAGACAACTGGACTGCCTCTGCTCACACAAGGCCAACCACTGCGAGGCTGATCTTGCCCCACTAGGGAGATCCCGGACTGAATAGAGGATACCCTATCAGAGAAAAAACAAGCAAACTCCTCACACAAAGTGACTGAAAATGCTCTTTTCGACTGCAAACAGGCAGGATGAAGTAACCTGTCCACAGTTTGAAAGAGCTGAGCTGGTTGGTTCCTCCCTGCAGCAATCTCCCTGGACAGGAACTCTGCCTTCTTACAGTTGATTGACCTTTTATAATCACTGTAGTGAACTCTCAAAGTCAGTCTATCCTACTGGAACCGGGTCCTGCACCAGTAATGCTCCAACTTTCGACCCATGGTCTTCATCACCTTGGTAGCTACATCAAACCACAGGGTTCTCAAGTCAGAAGACCTGGTCATATACAGATCAGTGCGATGACATCTAGTGCCTTGGAGATGGCCCCATTATATGCCACTACCACCTCACCCGAGCCAATCGAACATTCAGTATTCACACCAGAAAAGTCCACTACTGCAAGTGGTCCCTCTGGCGTCAACCACTTCAATGGGTGGAAGTGAACCGTCTCCATAGGGGAGGGATTATTGGGGGTCCCCAAACAAGAATTCCACTGTGCAGTGATCTGGCCACACAGCTGGATCAATCCTGAGGTCAGTGACCTCAAACTCCAGTGAGAATACCAAGTCTAAGGTATGGCTGTGGTGGTGAGTCGCAGAAGCAACAACTTGTGCAAGGCCTATAGATGTCATTAACTGGAGGAAGTCTTGACCAAAATGCAAGAGTTTGTCATTGACCCAGCCATTGAAGTCACCCAGAATCAGCCATCTGGGCAACTCTAACACCCTATTGGTGACAAAGTCCGTAACTTCCTGCAGGAATTCTCCTTTATTCCTGGGAGGCCGGTACATGAGGAGAATCCTGCAATCTGCACCTGGACCCCCATACACAGTCATGCATTCAAATGATAAGGTAGATCCCATTGGGTGAACAGAGAAGTTTAAGCTGGATCTAAAACAGATGGCCACACTCCCACCTCTGTGTTTCCTCCTCGGGCAGTGCTCTACAGAATACCCATCTGGGATCGACATCTCCAAGACTGGCCTTGTGTTGTCCCCCAGTCAGGTCTCTGTAATGAAAGCCAGATCAACCAAGGGAATCAAATTTGCCATAATTGTAGTCTTGTTCCTCATTGATCTGGCATTGCATAGCACTGCCCGAAAGGGATTGTTGCAAACTGCAGACCCACCGACTACCTGCCCACTCAGTTTGGTAGGAACCCTGGGGATGGGCACTAAACAGGTCTGGCATCTCTCCAGGTCTCGTCTCAACCCAGGGTGTCTCCTGCCCCTAACCACCCTATTGCTGCTCACTTCCACAGTACCTCCAGCACTCTGCCACCATCCCAATTGCCCCCTAACAATACCGACCTCCTGACAGTGTCTTATCACTGCAGCTAGAAGGGGAGGGTTGACAAAGGGGTGAAGGTCATGCAGTAGAGACGCTGTGTAGGTAACACAGAGGGGTCTAAAACACAGGCACATACTATTACCACTACCTCAAGATGTAACATACCCTACATGAAATCACCCCCATCTTTAAATAATTAGCACAATAAACTCTAAAACATAACAATAAAATTAAAATTAAAGTTCCCCACTCACCCTAAGTCCCTACACACACAGAAACAAATCAGGCAACCAATCTTATCACGTAACTAAACATGCACAACCCCCATTCAGTCACTACCCTAACCACACGGTCAAGCAGCCCCTGTCAAAATCCTCCCCCCCCCAATAAATGCAGCAATACAATAAACTGACAGACTTTTAGAAGAATCCTGCAGCAGACTGTGGAGAATTCCTAAATAATGCCACAATGTTTTTGAAACGCAGAGAATTTTAAGCAAACTCCATGCAATTAAGTATAAACCAGTTTTATGAAGAGGCAAAGAACATAGCAGGTGACTATATATAGTACTGAGGTGGTCAGGAATACACAGAACAGCTAGGCAATTCACCTTACAACACAAACTTCATCAAGGACCCAAAAAGGGCATCAGCAACAAAGCCAAGTTTCAAAGAAATACAAACTCCCACATATGCAGTAATGCAAAGCATTACCCACATCATACTCCAGTAATGAAAAGCATCACCCACATACTCTAAAAATGCAAAACATTACCCTCATACCCCAATAATACAAATCATCACCACATGCTCCAGTAATACAAAGCATCACCCATGTACCCCAATAATACAAAGCATCACACCACATACCCTGATAATGCAAAGTATCACCCACATACTCCAGTAACACAAAGCATCACTCACATACTCCAATAGTGCAAAGCATCACCCATATACTCCAGTAATGCAAAGCATTACCCACACACCCCAGTAATGAAAAGCATCACCCACATACTCTAAAAATGCAAAGCATTAACCCCATACCCCAATAATGCAAATAATCACCCACATACCCCAATAATACAAAGCATCATTCACATACCCCAATAATGCAAATCATCACCCACATACCCCAATAATACAAAGCATCACCCACATACTCCAGTAATACAAAGTATTGCCCACATACTCCAGTAATGCAAAGCATCACCCATATGCCCCAGTAATGCAATGCATCACTCCCATACTCTAAAAATACAAAGAATTGCCCACATACCCCAATAATAGAAAGCATCAACCACATACCCCACTAATACAAAGCATCACCCACGTATCCCAATAATACAAAGCATCACCCACATACCCCAGTAATAGAGAGCATCACCCACATACTCCAGTAATACAAAGCATCGCCCGCATCATAATCCCGTAATGAAAAGCAACACCCACATACTCTAAAAATGCAAATTATTACCCTCATACCCCAATAATGCAAATCATCACCCATATACTCCAGTAATACAAAGCATCACCCATGTACCCCAATAATGCCAAGCATCACCAACATACTCTAAAAATGCAAATCACTACCGTCATACCCCAATAATGGAAATCATCACCCACATATTCAAAAAATACAAAGCATCACCCATATACCCAAATAATACAAAGCATCACCCATGTACCCCAATAATACAAAGCATCACCCACATATCTCAATAATACAAAGCATCATCCACCTACCCCAATAATACAAAGCATTACCCACCTACCCCAATAATACAAAGCATCACCCACATATCCCAATAATACAGAGCATCATCCACATACCCCAATAGTGCAAAGCATCACTCATATACTCCAGTAATGCAAAGCATCGCCCACATACCCCAGTAATGCAAAGCATACTGGTGAGTCCTGAGAAGGATGTAACTCATGTCTGTGTCTTCTGTTCTTAGTCTTTGCAGTCTATGCGAGAGGCCATTTAGCACCATGCACTCCTGCTTGAAGCTGGACCAATCAAAATCTTTCATGATGATATGCACATTCAACTCATCATGCTTTGCATTATTGGGGTGTGTGTGATTTTATATTTCTTTGAAACCTAGCTTGTTGCCAATGCCCTTTGGGAGTAACTGTTGACTCAGTGCTTTTGTGCTGAAGTTCTTTGTCTTTTTTACTTGATTTTAAACTGACCTACAGAATGTGAAATATGAACATTTGAAGAAAATGGTAGAAGAAAACGACCAAAAGGTCTATCTTGTCTGCTTGTAATGCAGATCTCTCAGAAATCACTGAGGAGTATGTCCCCACTTCTCTTTAGGAGTTTCTCTCTAACCACAAGACTTTTTCCCTCCCTATGTTTCTGTTTTTAATTGCAACTCTCCCCTTTACTTTGTCCAAACCTCTCTTAAAGCCGTCCACTGTCTTCAGGGATACCACCTCATCTGGCAACTCATTCCACGTAGCCACCAACCTCTCAGTAAAAAAGTGCCTCCTGATCTCTTCAGTCATCATCCCACCAGTTCTAGGCAATGTTTTGTAGTGGTTCTGATACTGCCAAGGCTAAGGAGAGCCTCAAATTTCACTTTGTTTCATACCACTGCGGTAAATATTTCAGTCATGTCACCACTCTCCCTTCTGTCCTTCAGGGAGTACATATTGATGTCTCAGAGTCTGTCTTCATATGACCTACCCTGCTAACCCTTGATCATTTTAGTTGCCCTCCTCTCGGCCATTTTCAGAAGATTGATGTATTTTCTTTGGTACAGGCACCAGCACTGCACACTGTGCTCTGGGTGTGGCTTCATCAGGATCTATAATACAGCAGCAGAATTACCTACATAGAAACTTAGACATTGCAAGCAGATAAGGACCACTTGGCCACCTAGTCTGCCCATTTCCCTACCTAGTGGATAAGCTGCAGATCCTAGTTAACCAATAGCCTACTTCTTCCTAACCCCCGCTACCTCTGCTTTCCTGCTAGTTGGTCCTTTGGCTATGCAGTCCAACATTCCATTTGCTTTGACTGTTACCTTTCTGCACCACATAGAGTGCTTCTGGTCACTTGTGATGAGCACCCCCAACAGTTTTCTCCTCTTCTGATTTGGTAACCTACACACCACCCAGACTGTATTCAGTCTTTGGGTTCCTAGCTCCCAAATGCATGACTTTGCATTTCTTGGTACTGAACCCCAGTTGCCAAATACTTGATCACCTCTCATGCCATGCTAGATCTTTCCTGAGGTCCTGTATTCTTTCCTCTATGTCTATCCTACCACAGAGTTTGGTGCCATCTGCAAACAGGCGGATCTTACCCTTTACTCTGTCCACTGTGTCACTTATAAAAAAATTAAACAGCACTGGACTGAGCATCGAACCCCATGGACCCCGCTGCTCTAGTCGTTGAACACCCCCCCCACCAACCACTACCTTCTGACTCCTGTCCTGCAACCAGTTTTTTAGCCATATCTTTAGTTTTACTCCCACCCCTAGATCCTCCACCTTCCTGATTAAATGCATACAGATTATTTCTGAGCATAAGCCTACATCTTCCTTGGTCCAGTTATTGTTGCTGGTAGGCACTCTCATTCTAATTGCCACTCCTTTCAGCAGTGGCCCATGCACATGTGTAAAATGGTATGTAGCCCCTCTCCATTACAATGCCCAGGGGCCTGGGTTTCCATAAGCTGACCTATGGGAGTCCTTTCCCAAAAGTTCAAGTAAAAAATGGCGGTGCCTCTACCCAGAGTACATTTTAGTGGGTATGGCTGCTTGTGGCACAACCTCCTGGGATGTTGTACCAACCCACCTCCCCAATAGTTACCCCAGACATGGACTTACCAAGATTTGAACCTCCCCACATTCAGTTAAAACATTAAGCTTTTCATCTCCTCAAGACACAGGCTCACTAAAATCAAGCTCTGGATCCATTTTCTGCTGCAAAACAATAACTCCAAGGTTTATTTTCAGGGAGAGGATTTTAAGAATAGGGAAAGTGGAATAGATGTTAAGGCATTTTCGATTTGCATTTCCCAAATCACATTTCCCTTTGATTCATTCCCATGTTTCAATCCATGCAGCCATCTGTATCTATCTATCTAGCTATCTGCTGCAGGTGCCCAAACCCACAGGTCCCAGTCCCTTTCCCTAAAGTCCTGTACCTGGGTACTCAGATTTACAGTTGCAGTCCTGAGGTGCAGCTGGTAGCCGGCATTGGCGCGTTTACTTGAATTAAACTTTATACACTTTCCTTCAGCTTCCGGTTAGCGCTACCTTTACCTTTTCCCTCTAGTCCTTAGCTCTACCTTCAGCCCAAGTGGGCCAACATATTTACAGTTCCCAGGTGCAGGGCAATTCCTGCTGTTTACTCATGGTTCTGCAGAATCAGTCCTTGGATGATGCAGTTCACAGAAGTCCTGGGGATGGATAGATCACAAGCAGAACCAGGCACAATGCTTGATCAGAATGCACAGAGGCTGCAGCTTGCTCTCTCTCTCTTTTTCTTTCTCTCTCTCTCTCTCTCTCTCGCTCTTGTTGCTAGCAGATCTTAAAGCTTGTCCCCTTCAGCTCATTACAGGCTCAGTTGCAGAGCATGTGCGCAAGGCCTACCACCACAGAGGACCCAGAACAGGGAGTGGCCCCACGGCCTGGCTCCCTCCTATCAGAGCGCCCTAGCAACCAGGTACAAGACCTGTGACCCCCTGCAGCGGCAGACCAGATTCGATGGGGGTTAGCTAGTTCCTCACCTGGCTCTAGGTGCCAGCAGAAACATTCAGCACACTCTCTTCTGCTGTTCCCTTTCTCTCTCTCTCTTTTTCCTTCTACAGTGTGTAGCCACAGCAATCCATTGCTTTCTTTGCTGTATTTCAAGAGCAGACCACAGGCGCTCGGACCAGAAACCTGTACATCCTTCTGCTTTCACAGTCTCTCAACTTTAACACAGCCACCATTTTGTTCTGGCTCACACAAATATCACCTGCACACTTACAGTCCAGTTTCTCACCTGGCAGGTAACTAGCATTTCTCCAGCTTGAAGAGATTTTCTCTTCCTTTTCTCTTTCCTCATCTCATTTATATTCCTCATCCTCTATATTCCCATCTTTTTCCCAGGTTCAGATGCAACCTTTGTTCTTTTCCCAGGCTCAGAATGCAACATAGAAACATAGAAGTTGATGGCAGATAAGGCCCATCCAGTCTGCCCATTTTTTCTACCTTGTGAATGTGCCATGGGCCTTTACTCTATCAATGGCCTATCTATTCATACTCATCTGTATTGCTGCCTTATGCCTATCCCATACCTGTTTGAAGCCCTGCACTGTATTCATATCCACCATTTCCTGAGGTATGCCACTCCATGCAGCCACCACCCTTTATATGAAAAAGAACTTCCTCAAATTACCCCTCAATTGGCCTCCCTCTGATCTCATGCTGTATCCTCTTGTCCTGCTACTTTTCTTATATTGAAACATGTTGGGCTCTTTCACCTTGTTAATGCCCTTAAGATATTTGAATGCTTCCATCATATCAGCTCTCTCCCTCCTTTGCTCTAGGATATACATATTGAGCTTCGTTAATCTGTCCTCATATGTTTTCTGATGCAGACCCTGCACTATTTTGGTTGTCCTTCTCTGGACTGCCTCCATTTTGTTAATGTCCTTGTGCAGGTGTAGCCTTCAATACTGCATGCAGTACTCCAGATAGGGCCTAACCAGTGTCTTGTAAAGAGGGATAATTAACTCCCTCTTATGACTTGTGACACCCCTACTAATACACCCCAACATCCCTCTAGCCTTACCTACTGCCTTAGTGGTCTGCTTAGATGATTTCAGATTATCTGAGATGATGATGCCCAAGTCTCTTTCTTCCCTTGTGAATGCCAGCAACTCCTCTCCCAGCCTATAGGTAGCTTCAAGGTTTCTCTTTCCTATGTGCATGATCTTATAATAATAATAATAATGATAAAATGTATTTATAAGTGCAGTATCTAAAACCAAAGTGCTGTACAAGGCTTTAAAACAGTTAAAACAACAACCAACCCATTCCAGATTAAAACTAGAAAACAAATGAGGCAGGACATTATGTGGAGTCACCAAAGGACTGGCAGAACAAATAGGTCTTCAAGGCTGTCTTAAAGCTCCACACAGTTTGGCACTCTCAAATCTGATGAGGTAGAGAATTCCACAGGGTCGGGGCCATGAACATAAAAGCACAAGGGCCAGATGTTTTCAGCCATACCCTGGGAATCTCTAACAACCCCTCATCATCTTAGCAGAGTGGGCAGCCAGGACAGTAAGGAACAAGGAGCTCTTGCAGGTAGCCTGGGCCAAGTCCGTGTAGGGCTTAAAAAGTCAGAAGACAGACCTTGAAGGTGATCCGTCACTGAACAGGCAGCCAGTGCAGATCGCACAGCACAGGAGTGATGTGGCTCGAACAAGGGGCCCCAGTCAACAACCATGCCGCTGAGTTCTGCACCAGCTGCAAGTGGCAGGTATCAACCCCCAGAAGCCCTAGGTAAAGGAAGTTACAGTAGTCCAGGCATGAGGTCACAAAGGCGTGAATCAGTGTTGAAAGGTCTCCGGATAGAACAAGGTGCTTGACTCCAGCGATGTTTCTAAGATGGTTAAATGCAGAATTGACAACTGCGGATACCTGTGAATGCAGTGTCAGCCTATCACCAAGGATCACCCCCAGGTTACTCACCCACTCAGAGGAAGGCAGCTTACTACTCCCAAGCAAAAGCTCAGAAGAAAGCCCTGCCACCAACCCCCCATTCGGAGGCCTGAATCCATGACCAGCACCTCAGTCTTAACAGAATTCAGTTTCAGACAGCTAGATTTCATTCAGTCCTGGATTTCTGTGAGGCAGCTATTAAAGACTGAGACTGTGCTAACCTGGTCAGGTGCAAAAGACAGGTAGAGCTGGGTATCATCTGTGTAATAGTGAAACCTCAGCCCATATTGTCTTACAATGTTTCCTAAAGACAGCATATACACCATGAACAACATTGGGAAGAGCACCAAACCTTGAGGGACCCCACAAGGCAGGGAGAATGAGTCCAAGGAAAACAGCTCAGACACCACCCTCTGACACCTGCCTGAGAGGAATGATCAAAACCATATGAGGACTGAATCAGCCAGACCGCATTTCTTTGCGTTAAACCCCAGTTGCCACTCTTGAGACCATTTTGCCAGTTTTTCCAGATCTCTTCTCATTCTGCCCACCCCATCTGGATCATCTACTCTGTTGCAGATCTTGGTGTCATCTGCAAACAGACAAATCTTATCCACCCTCCAGTCAATCCATAATGTCACTGATAAAGATATTGAAGAGGGCTGACCCCAGAGCTAATCCCTGAGGTATCCCACTTGTAAATTGCATCTGTTCTGACTGTATACCATTTACCACCACTCTGTTTTCTGCCCGCCAAACAGTTGACCAACTTCTGACCCACCTCGTGCCTACCCAGCTTATTAATCAATCTTTTATGTGGAACAGTATCGAAAGCTTTGCTGAAGTCAAGGTAGGCGACATCAACTGCTCCCCCTTGGTCCACCACTCTGGTTAGCCAGTCAAAGAAATCTATGAGATTAGTTTGACAGGACCTTCCTTTTGTAAACCCATGCTGTCTTGGATCCTATGCGCCTATGAATTCAAGGTGTTGCACTATCCTTTCCTTAAGGAGTGCCTCCATAATCTTGCCCACTACTGAGGAAAGACTGACTGATCTATAGTTCCCTGCCTCCTCCCTGCTGCCACTGTTGTGGAGCGGGATCACAAGAGCCCTTCTTCAGTCTTCTGGGACCCCTTCTGTGCTCAGAGACTCCCTAAACAGTTCTGCTAGTGGCTCTGCTAGTTCCACCCTTAGCTCCTTTAGTACCCTGGGATGTATGCCATCAGGTCCCAATATCTTGTCCACCCTGAGCTTAGTGAGCTCTTGTTGGACCCTTTCTTTTGTGAAGGGACTTGTGCACACCTCCCCCCCCCTCGTGTCCATGGTGCTGAGGTGTGGGTCCTGCCCTACCTTCTTCTCCTCAGTAAATACTGCACAGATGTATCTATTTAGGATATATGCTTTTTCTTGGTCCTCCTCCACACACTCCCCCTTATCCCCCTTGATCTTAGCAATACCCCCTCTGGACTTTCTCCTTTCACTACTGCATCTACAGAAAGTCTTGTCCCCTTCTTTTACTGTTCATGCTAGTGTTTCCTCGGTTTAGGCATTTGCCTGCCTTACTGCCTACCCTGCTTCCCTCAAGGAAGTTTGGTATGCCTCCCTATCTTCATCTCATTGTGTTCCCTTATATATCCTGAAGGCCAACCTTTTGGCTCTGACCTTTTCTGCTACTTTTTTTGAGAACCAGAGTGGTTTCCTCCTTCTTTTGCCCTTGCTTTTCACCCTAACACAGTGGATTGTTGCTTCAAGTGTTGCATCCTTAATGCTTGCCCACTTTGCCTGTACCCCTTCACCTGTATTTATTCTTGCCAGGACTAGCTTAACTCTGCTGGCCATCTTATCAAAGTCAGCTCCTCTGAAATCCCATATTTTTGCCTTGGAATGGGATGATTTAGTTCTAGTGGCCAGACTGAACCATACCATGTGATGGTCACTGGCCCCCAGGTGACTTTCTACCTGAAGATCTGTGATCCTATCCCCATTAGTCAGTACTAGATCCAGGATAGCCCTGTCTCTTGTGGGTTGTTGTACCAATTGTTTGAGGCTCTCCCCCTGCAGGGAATCCACTATGTACTCAGTTCTGTTAGATGCTCCGGCTGGTATTGACCAGCTGGAGCGTCCACTAGAACTAAGCACATAGTGTATTCCCTGAATAGACAGGTTCAACCTTGGTCTTTTCCCCAAGCTTAAATCCAACCTTTATCCTTTTAGTTCAGGCTCAGGGCACAACTTTTCCTCTCTGCATTTGTTTGCCTCACCACTGTGGTGCATTGTCAGAATAATGCAGACAATTCAGTAACTTGCAGCTTTCCCTTTTCTCATCCAAGCTGCTTCTTTCTTTTCTCGATGGGGCAGGTACGCTCTGCCCTGGGGGACAAATTACTGGCAGCCCCCAAGGCAGGCCTATCTTGCAGTCCCAATCTCTCCAGGGGAAAGAGCCCCCTCACTCTGGAGGAACTCTCCCCAAACTGCCTCAAGTTCAACTGACCCACTTTATTTGGGAGCCCTTTCTTTGCTCCCCATTGGCTGAAGCCACAGTCCTCTGGCAAAAATGAATATGTATGAGGCTCCCTCGATGCCTCCTTGTGCAGAAAAAGGCACCTAGATATTCCTCGGTATTTTCCCCCAAGAGTCCTTTCACTCAGTCCCATAGTCCCTGGCAAGAATCGTGGCTTGGAGGTCTGGTGTCACATGGCTGCCCAAACATGGTGGTCATTGTAAATAGTGTCCACATATTATTACAGAGTCCCAGGTTTAATCAGTTCCTGCAGGCAAACCCTTCCTTTTAATTTAAATATTTCCCCACATAGCTGTAGCGAGCCCGTGCCCTCTTATCTAACTGCATCCATTAACCTATTGCTTTATCCCTTTTGCAATCACTGTTGCAATTCTGTATAATCCCTAGGCAGCACACACATTACCCCAACTCTGACTGCAGTCCATGAAACACTTTATCCCTTTCTTTCCTCCACAGTCTGACAGCTTCTTTGATTTCCTTTGCTTTATTTAAACATTTGTTTTCTTTCCCCAGCTTGTCCTAGCACTATACCTTCCCCCAGTGCTAGACAGGCTCCTGATCCCTTTTTTACATTGCCCTGGACCGGGACCACCGGAGAGAACAACAAAAATGGCAGTGAATGGCCAAAACGGAAAGGTGCTTTTCACGCATGTGTGGAGCTTGCCCGGCACTGGAGTGCCATTCAACAGCTGGCGGCTATGCGAAACTGCTCCTCCAGGCCTGTTCTCTCTGGAAGTCAATGTGGGGGCTGCAGGAGAGGTCAAAATACAGGGCAGAAGCCATGAGACCCCAAAAAAGAATGGGGGGTGGGACCAAAACCCCCAAGGAAACAAGCCTTTTTCGGGGGCTCACAGGTAAGCCCCCAACAGGGATTTACAGGTGAATCTGCAGAAAAGATAAGGGGTCAGACAGGGCTTGGAGTTCATATAGAACTGCCCGTATGTCTTGGAGGAGCCATCTTCCAGGCAGGCAGCACCTTTTACTAGCTCCTCACCACTGAGCAGCTTATTGTTGATTTAACTCAAGGGAAAACTATTTTGAGCATTCATCAGTGTGATAACTAAACTCTATACAGCATCTGGAGCAGTTTGATACCTGAACTGAGATGGGTCGTACAAAAACGCAGCAGCCAGAACCCTCTAAGCAGCCACTGCAGATTTCATCTAAGCCTGCAGACATGGTGGGAAGTATCAGAGCCAGTAACTTTACCACCTCGACTGAACTGCCATGGCAAACCATGACGAAATCAATGTGGAATATGGATGCCAAAATTGAGATAACGCTCCAAAAACTGAAGCCTCACAATGCTGCCATTCAGCAAATAACTGGTTCGGTGGCTGAATCAGATAATCATTCTATGAAGACTCTCACAGCAGTCAATATTCTGATGAGGGAGAATGCGCAGCTACGAGGAAGAATGGAGGCCATGGAGAACGAAATCATAGCGGGGAATGTCCGACAGGTAGGGACTTCAAAAGAAACCAAAGACACTACACTGCTGGAGTTTTTAAAGCAGTGGTTACAATGGATGGTCACAGTCCCAGAGAATTTCGGTTAGCGATTTCTTAAAAGAGCCTTTCAAGTGAACCCAAGAATTAGACCCTCATCTCCCACCCAAACTCAGATCATTCTCCTGAAAACTTTGGGTTCAGAGGTATGTGATGTCTTAATTCAAGCAGCAAGGATGGCTTACCTGATCTACATTAATGGGGAGGACATTAAACTGTACCTGGACCTTTCATATCAAACCAGGGCTTGACGCAAGCAGTTTGATGCTACGAGACAACATCTTAGAGCCCCGGGGAATCATTCACTCCTTCCTGCTACCAGCCAGGCTGAGGATTGTTTACAGAGCTAAAACATGGTAACTGAGTGATCCTAAAGATGCTGGCCGTTGTCTGGGGAAGGCAGAAACCACATTTACGAAGCAAAATGAGTAAAGAGCAGAATTGGAGGACTTCGAAGATGTGTGACTTTTTTCTGTTGTTTTGAGAACTACTGTTAATTTCCACATGTTGGAGAAAGTTTATATGTATTTTGTTCCTTTCTGTACATGGTTTCTTCTATATACAATATAATTTGGGGGGGTATTTAATTCCTAATTTGGAGGGGGTAAATAAGGATGGTGGGTTGCTTAATAACAATTGTTTTAATTGCTGCGTATTTGACCGTGCAGTCCTGGTAGTCACAACTGCCTTTGAAATGCCATTTCACCTGGATTAAGCCCCTTCAGCAGATTTACTTAATATATGTTACAGCATGGGGGAAACTAGTGTGGCTTTTGCAGGTTACTCACATTATATATATATATATATTTACTACTATTAATTAAATACTGTGCTATGTGGGATGGGAGCTAAGTATCAGGTCCTCTGTTTTCCTGAATATTCTTCCTTATTCAAGTTTAAAGGTTTAAATAGCAATCCTTGGTGATTGTAGCAATTATATCAGTTTATTCTCCCTCAGCACCTACAGCCATTGAAGAGGCTGGCAAATTACTGGTAACAATATTTGGGGTACATACTGTTTTAAAAAAAAAACCTTTTCCTACTGTAATAAAGTACAAGGAGATCAATTATGTTTATCACCATTCTACTGTAGGAGAACACTGCATGTATATACAATGCCTACATTACAATACTTCCTTGTATGAGTGTATTGACATTAATTCCTGTGTTTTAAGAAATCAATAAACATAAAGTTCAAAAAAAAAGAACTGCACATATGTCTATCATGCATGAGTGAAGGCTTTGAACCAGCAGTGATCAGGACTGCAACACTGATGAACACCTAAGCGGGCACCTGATCCCGGGTTGGATGCATCTGTTGTAAGAATCACCTGTGGCTGAAGCTAGAAAAAGGACAGCCCAAGCTGGCAATCCCTGCACTGCCATCACAGCAGAACATCCTGTAGGAGATCATAAACAGCAATCAGGTGGTATAGCAGCTTTGAGGTCTGTGACTACTGTGTATGCAGTGATCATTGAGGAATCGTCATCTGTAAGAGGGGATTGTCACCTGTACTGTTCCCAGGACCACCCCTGTGGAATGGAGCCTTAACAAGAAACAAGAACAGACTTTTTCACATTTACTAGCACACCTTGGCTGTCACTTATCAGGTGTGTTGCAAAGTGTACTCCACCTTGGCTGCTAAAGCTCCTGACAGGAGCCAGCCATCCAGGCATAGGAAGACATATAGCTTCTCCCAACATAGTTCTATGGCCACCACATCAGAACATTTGGGATGCCAAGGACAGCCCAAGGGGCAAAACCTGGAAATGGTAATGTTGTCCCCCAGGCAAAATTTGTGGGCCTGCCTGTGGCACTTCCAGATTTAAAGTGTAGGTAGGCATCTTGCATATCTGTAAATAATCCACGGCCAGCCATATCTAAGAGGGGAGTGAGGAGGAAACCTAGGAATAGCATGCAGAATGTTTTGTGTCACGTGCTCCTTAGTCTCTCTGAGATTTAGGATAGGTTAGAGACCCCTAGTTTCTTTAAATTCCAGGGGAAAAAAGCCAGCCCGGTGGCACAGCAGACTGAGATACAGTAGCAGTGACCCTAGCTTGGTAAAAAGCTGAGGCCATCGTGGGTCATCGGGGAGGGGGCTGGGAGAGGATTGAGCGGTCACTTGGTAGCTCCCCTCACCTGGACTGGGGAGGGGTGTTATTCTGGCTCTTGACTGCCACCAGGTGGAGAGATGGTGGTAGCACAAACCTTAGGTAGGCAGACCTAGGTCACGGGGCATGGATGGAACCATGATTCTGGACAGCATGCGTGCCTTCACGTACATGCGTCCTCCGTGATGCCATGGGTCTGGGAACGAGTTAAAAAAATGGAAAATGGTCTGCCCAGCCTCCATGACATCCTGCCTCTTGACCCTGTGCTCCACATTGCCAACTGACTGGGCCCAGCAACTGGACATGGGTCTCTGGGTGGGGGAAGGGTGGCCTTCCACTGCCTGGCTCCACCATGGGAGGTAATACATGGAGGTCTAACAACACCAGCCAGGTTGAGGCAAGAAGCCAATCAGCAGGGGGCAGGAACAGGACTGATAAGCCTGCCTAGGCAGACCACACAGGAAAAGCTTGATGAGAAAAATACAGGAAATAAACCTGGGGTAAAAAGCGGGGTTCACTGGCAGAGGAACTGGCTTAATGTTCTGTTTGTGCAGCAATGTCTGCACCTTTTCCTAAATGATGTTAAGGTGTTTGAGGGAGCAATGACCAGTTCCAGCGTGCATTTGTCGGATGGTCACTGACTACCATTGGGTCAGAAACAGAGAGAAAGAGATCCTATCCCCCTCCCCAAGGAGCCCTGATGGGGAATACAACAGAGATGGAAGGGAGTGAGAAGAAGGGGTTAGCTGATGGACCCTTTCCCACGTCTCTTTGGAGTTTTGTAGGGGACCCAATGAACTGCTGCTAGGCTGCAAGACCTTGTCCCTGAACATTGGAGGAGGGAGGTTAATATGAGGGCTTTTGTGAACGGAGCCTCTACCACAGCCATGAAGTACCAACTGCTACACATCCTGGGCAAAATCCACAACACAGAGCCAGGTAGCCCTTGCTGCAGCATCAGAGTTGTCACAGACTGATCTCAGTTGTTTGCCTCAGCATTAGGGTGTATCCCTGCATCCTGTTGAAGGACATCAAATCCAACAGTTCTGTTCGATCTTGTCTATATGCTGCAGAAGACTGAGTTCATACTCCCACTCAGCGTCCTTTTCTCCAGGGCGAACATAATAAGGGTCTCCGGTCCCTTACCCCTGATGATTTTTGTTGCACACTCGGAATGGTAACAATGTCCTTTTTGTATTGAGGAGCCCAAAACTGCTTAGTACTCCAGGTGGGGTCTGACCATGGCTTTGTAAAGTGGCAGGATTAATTCTCCTGGTTTGCAGGACACCCCGTTTTGAAGCACAATAGCATTCAACTGTCCCTCTCACACTGCTTGGCATGTTTCAGTCTCATATCTGTGTAACCTCCTCACCCTGCGTTTTTAGCAAAACGACAGGTGGCCTGCTGTTGAAGCTGACAGCAGTACCTCGTGGGGACTGAGGATGAGGTTACTCAGCATAGGGGGCCTAGGTTTGGCTACTCTGCACAGGGGCATCCAGGTAAATCCGAACACAGGAAACAATAACTGTAATGTCCAGAACCAGGAATGGGATTCTATAGTGTGGCTTTTATTCACATCCAATCTGAACAAACAAAGCATAGATGGACCCCCACAGGGCTACATTTCTGGTAATGCAGATTAGAGACAGCAGAACACTTCTTCACATTTCCAGCCCTCGGGCTCTGAACCCACCAGGCACACAGCCTGGACTGGCACGCAGCTTTGGGTACACAGCCCGACTTGTACACTACTTGGGTTTTCTCCACTGGCCAGGCTCCCTGCCGGCCACTTGATCCACAGTCCATTTTGGGAAATGAACCAATTTTCCTGTTGTGGCTCCCCAAACCACCTTAGGGCCTTCAACTCCTAGAGCAAATTTTCCTTCCAATCCCACATCTGGGTACTTTCCTCATCACTGGCCAAGTGCATGAGGCAAAGTAGAAATCCACAGAGCAAATCCATAGAGGTGGACCTTGTCCCTAAAGATGGGGGGGGGGTCTCCCACCTCCAGCTCCCACAATCCATACCCGGCCATTTCTATGGAAACTAAACAACTCTTTTCTGAAAGCTTGGCAATGTAGATTACTGGGTAGATGTATGTCGCATCTCCTCTACATGTCTTGACTTCCCATAAGTGCTGGACTTGAACATACTTTTACTTTTGGCTAAGCCTATTACTCTAGGCCTCCCACTACTTCAGTAGTCCAATCCCACTATCACACAAGTCCCAGGGTGAAAAACATAGGCCCTTTAGAAAGAGCAGAAACTCACCCTCCAGTTGCAGGTGCCCCACAGGCGAGTCACAAATCCTCGTTTCCCAGAACTCTTGGACAAATAAGGCAGCTTCACCACTAGTAGAAAAAAACAGGGAGTTGCCCCTGGAATATGCAGGAAACCTTTCTGCCCCCATCCCCGGAGGGAGGGGGCACTGAGACCCGATTCAGCAGTCTCCACCACTTTAAAAACTATCTTATGTGTCTCTCTTTTGGTGGAAACACACACCTTTTTTCTGAATGTAGCCCTATGTCAGGGCTGAGGCTCCAAAAGCCTACACAGACCGGCTGGGCTGCTCTCTCAGCAAGCTCCAAACTCCAACTGACCTACAGACTACTGTTCAAACCTCCCAACATTCTCTTCCAACTCCCTGCTGCAGATTCCATTGTGGCTCATGCAGCTGCGACAGTTCTATGGTGATGTCATCCCTCAGTCTCAGCTAAGACTGAGAACAGAGTGAAACAGTGTGAAATCCATTTAACTGGAGTTTCACAAGCTGCCTTCCCTGCCTACCACTAGGTCTTACTGGGATTCTAGTAACCCCAGGTAACAAGGGGGTTACATCTGTTAGTATCGCGGGGTCCTTTTTCTCCTGCTTTGCAGCAAGGGAAGTCCTGCATAATGTGTGAGGCCCTTCCTCTGTTTTTCCTCCCAGATATACCACCTTAAATTTGGCTACAATTAATCTTAGGCTCCAGGAGTCTGACCAAGTGACCAGCATGTCCATGTCCTCCTGAGGTTTGTCCCCTTCCTCTAGAGAGTCTACCATCGTGGCCTGCTAAGTCTCATCCTTGAACTTATGCAGCCCACTGGAGACCACCGCTTCCAGACTATTGATGGAAATAATGAGCAGCAGTGGCACCAGCACTGATCCCAGAGGGTTCCTGCCGAGTACACCTCTCTACTCAGAATAGTGCCCATTCACCATTGCCCTCTGCTTTTAACC
This sequence comes from Neoceratodus forsteri, assembly GCA_016271365.2. Taxonomy (NCBI): domain Eukaryota; kingdom Metazoa; phylum Chordata; order Ceratodontiformes; family Ceratodontidae; genus Neoceratodus; species Neoceratodus forsteri. The sequence continues at coordinate 499,207,894 of JADMNL010000022.1, forward strand.
CCCAAGCCAATTAGCAATCTACCCCATTTATGTCTTGTGTACTTCAGTGATGCACTACAGGTTGGTTTTTAGATGATCAGATCTTTTAAACCTTTCTGAAAGGGGACGAGAACCTTGGCCTCAACCTAGTCCTCCATGACTCTGTCCTTTATGCTGGACTCTAGGACATATTCATTTATTTACTTATTTGACATTTTATAACTGGGTAAGGTTCTCTGGAGGATTAACCTCCTTTTACAGGAAGGACCTGAAATGAAAGTATAGTATAATGATTAAGAATAAGATCAAAATAAATGAATAAACCTTGCCCAGCACTGACGTTAGACTGACCAAGCTGTAGTTGCCCAGGTTCAACCTTGCTTCATTCTTAATGATAGGGACCACATTGCCTACTTTCCAGTCCTCTGGTGCCCACCTGTACAGACAGATTCACAAAAGATTACTGTAAGTGGCTATGTCAACTGTTTCTTTAACTTTGCTATGATCCGGGGGGTGTATCCCATCTGCCCCTTGGGACTCACTTGGATTGATCTGCACCAGGTAATCAGCTATCATGCTGGGTGGGATGTCCATATGTTGCATCATGCCTACCTCTACTACCTTGGGCCCTGCTAATGAGAACATTTCACTCTCACCTCTATGGACTCTTTGGTGAACACCAAAGCAAAGTATTCATTCAGCATCTCAGCCACCACCTCTGGCTCTCATTCAGGCTCCTCTCTCTTTCACCTTTCTTTGGAAGAAGGCTTTGGTGTTGTCCACCCCTACTGCTATCATGGTTTCCAGACCCTCCTTCTATTTTGTAATTTGAGTCTTGCAGTCTCTCAGTGCTGCTCTGTATTCCTTTCTCTCCTGGAGGCAGCCTGTCTTTTTCCAGCAGTCATACATCTTTTAATTAAGGAACAGTCACCTTGGATCCCTGTTTAGCAAGGGGGTGACTTATTTGCCTTTTTCCCTTATTGCTTGCAGAGTCACAGACACCATAGCTGCTTTGAGAACCTTTTTTTTATCAAACTTCACATATGCTCTGCACTACAAGCCTCATGGAATTGCTTTAATCCCATGGCCATCAGGTCCTTTATCTTGGCAAAGTTTGCTTTCTTTTCAGATTTCTTTTGTGACTACCAGCTGGCTCTCTCACTGTCCACTCCCTGCCACCCCATCCACCAGGACTTACATTCTGCCCCAGAGTGCACCCTGGCTTACCCTCCAGGGTGAGGCTGTTGGACAGGGGCCCATACCCCCTGATCGGAGACTGAAGGTGATCCTGGGACAGAGTGCCTCATTCCCCTGTGGGGGGCTTGGTGGAGTGAACATCCTCCTGCTAAGCCTGGTCATTTTATTTCTGTACTGTTCCCCAAGGAGGCGTGACATGCAATGATGTCATGGCACACGGCCAAATGCCTTACATGCCTCTCAAGAGTGCAATCTCCAGCTGTCAGACCCCTAGCTGATGGCTAGGGGCCAATCCAGACCCGGGTGCTTCAACCCCCCCAAGGAGGAGAGCAGTCCTTCGGATGTTCAATCCTCCTCCCCTCCCAGCCGGCCCTCCAACTCCCCATGTTCACTTCCAAACCCAGATCATCGGTGTCACAAGCACTGGTGGGTTGACTCAAAGTTTGTTTTCTGAAGCTCCAGACCCTTGTGGATGAGGCACAGCTGGTGTTCCCTGTCACCAGGGAAAAGGCTGCCTTGTTGTGTTTGCTGCTCACAGTGGCCACAGTGCAAGCTTTCCTATAGTACCTCATCAATTTAGATCAACCTCACCATGGAGGGACAACCACTAGTGAATGAGAAGGCAGTTGAGACTCCATGCCTATTTCAGTCCTCAGTCTATGATCTGAGATTGTGCCAGCAGCATCAGTTTGGTGAAATGCTGTTTATTTTGAATAACTGAATTCCTCTTAGGCTTGGTGGCTGCATACTCTATGGATAGCAGTCGATGTATGACCGAAGTAAATCACCTTTCCTTTAGGTACAACATACAGCGTGAACTTAGACTGAGTAAACAGTTATGGATTATAGTTTACATAGACTCCGTCTCACTCAGGATGCACCCTCCTAGCTGAATGGGCAGCCTTGTGTATCCCATATGACTATGGCAGAATGTTCACACCACTCCAGGTGTGTGCATCATGAAAGCATTCTAACTGCAGACTCAGAAAAGTGGCAGATTGTGGGTGGAATCAATGGAAAGTGGACAAAGATGGCAGCCAGGCTGGGCTGCCATCTCTCTGAGCTCCATGCAGAAATCTAGTTTGGAGCTCAGACTAGTGATATCATCCCAATAACCTTATAATTTTGCTGGACTTGTAGTGAAGCAAGCAAGCAAAAAGGATAGGAATTTTAATTCTGCTGTCAGTGAGAAACTGTTTTACTTTTTAGGATTTCAGTTTAGTAAGTCCATTGGCGTCTGCTTATTGAATCGACTGAGAGATAGCTAGTAGGCTTTGAGATGGGATTTTGGACCGGGTGGGACAGTGAGGTAGCTGTAGGATCTAGCTTTTTATTTGTAGTCAAGGTTCGAGTTGTGCCATCCACTGGGTCTGAATTTCAGTTTTAATTTGTTGCTTTAGTTCACTGCTGTGAAAATCCCTTGGCCATTTTATATTTCACTGATCTACCTACTACGGGAAGAAATCCTCAGAGGTTGGAGGTATTGGCAGTCGAGGCCAGTCAAGAGTGGGACTATTTTGGAGAAACTCTTTGTAGAGTCGTCTGCAAATGGCTCAAGTACAAGTAAGGAGCGGTGATTTTTCTACATCAGAGGAAGCCTTTTGGGCTCCTGGAACTCCCTGCAGCTGTGGAACATTTAAACAGTAAAGGGGAGTTTTCCTGGAGGGAGAGGACACTTTGCTGGATGCATTGCCGCCACTCCTACCTTTGCTGTGTACATTGCCACCACTCCTATTTGACGGAATAAACTCCTGGGGCAGGATTCTCAAAGAACAGTAAAAATCCAGCAGCTGCGGGAAAAAGGCTTGCAGCACTACAGAAACGCAGCTGTGTGATATTCTTAAAGAAAATCCCGCAGGTGAGGAAATTCGAAAAGTCCCGTGAAGGCGGAAATTCAAGTGTTGCGCAATCCAAGCTGCGAAATGGCTGAGGAGGCATAATATACAACTCAGTAGCTGAAGCAGCAGACTTTAACATTGCCACCATAATATGAAGTTGACAGCACACACAAACAGACCTGCAACCAGTCCCTCAACTGGGGCCACTGCAGCACCATAGGTACCAGCGATACCATGGCACCACAGTGGCTGACTGTCACTGCTGGTCATCCCTCCCTGGAGTGTGCCCATGGCATGTGGGGGTAGCAATTGCTGCAGGCTGGTCAGGCTCTACTGCATGTGGGTCTCCATCATGGGCTGCACTGGATCTGGTGGTTGTTGCCTGCTGCCATATCATGGCAATGTGTGCATTTGTTGCTGTACCAACAGCCACTGCTATACTATCTGGGATGCTATTACCTGTGCCTCACCTCCACCTTAATTGATTCCAATTGTTGGGGCACTGCTGCAGTTTGCTGAGGGAGAGTTACACCTCATTCCACTGTGTGTAACATTTTTTCCGCAACTGTGGAAAAAAACTGGCGGAGAATAGCCTTTCAGGGTCTGTACCTTACTTACTTATCTCACACCTTTTTTTTCTCAGGGACTTCCGCAGCTGCACTTTTTTCCACAGTCCATAGTGGTCCTCTTTTTTCCATAGCTGAGGCAGTTTTGTGGACTTAGGAAAGGTTTTGCACCTTCTGAAAGCTTTGTGAATCCAGCCCCTGGACTGTTGCTTTCCTGCCATGGCCTCTTGGTACATCAGTGGTGAGAGCACTGAACTTTTGTTCAGGTATTTTTTCTTTGTTATTGTTACCCAGTGGATAATCCCCTTAAGCAGTGGTGAGAGTGCTGCTGCAGGGGAAGGGGACACCGAGTGCTTTTCTTCCTTTGAACTAGAGATTTTAAGTTTGTGCTACAACCAGATACTACATTAACTGCTATAAAGGTTCCCCACTGGTTTGCACACGACACAGATCTGGACTTATTGTTTACTCTTGTTAATTTTAACTGTGCGATTGATTGGGTAGGGAAGTGGGCTGCAGTGTTTGAGGGATGTGTCAGGTTAGTGGCTGATTGGTGAGTGTGTTTGTGTAGTAATTTATTGTAGAGAATGCGTGCTTGTGGGTGTGTGTGTATAGGGCTTAGATTCACTTTGAATGCTGAGTAGTTGTTTTTTAATGTACTCAAATGGTGTTTTATTGATTTTGACTTGTAAGGAGTTCGGTAGACAGTGGACTGGGAAGATGTACCTAGGTTTAAGGTCCCAGAGGCTCAGCTACTTGGTATCCCAGCTGTTGAACCTCCACCCCTTCACCGACCTCCGTTTGTCATCAACAGCACTTAGGCACTGTAAGAAGGTTGGTATTGGGAGGAACAGGGGTGGTAGACAGTGGTAGTCCAAGAGACAGGTGCATTTATCTATGTGTCCAGGACCAAAAGGTTTGATTACTGTTTCTTTCTTATGTAAAAAGTGTGTAGAATCCAGATTTACAACTCTTATTCGCTCAGTTGAATGTTTTCTTGGAAAGTGTACTTCTTCAATGAAAAAATGAACTGTCATTGCAAATTGGGTATATTTTAATTAATGGTCCCTTCTTTAATTTCAATTCTATAAGTTTTTATTGAAATACTACAGACATTGTAACAAACAGCAACATATGCATCAAAGGCTTAATATTAACGTTATTATTTATTTTATATTTAACTTGAAACAATCAACTTTTTATGTTGTTTTATGAACCTAAGTGCAACAATCAGTATTCTTGTTCACTGTCTTCATTATCTAACATGTTGAGCAAATCTGCCTCATCAATATTGACATCACAGTCACTGTCATCATCTTCTTCATTTGGATTGTTTTCATGTTTGTTCAATTGTTCACTTAAGGCTGGTGGTACAACTTCACATGTGAACCACGTTGGCTTGTATTTGCCATCTTCATAGGTCCAGCCATTGTCCTCTGGCTTCAGTAGTGTCATTTCTGGTTTGTCTGCATTTTTCCATAACAAAGAAATGTAATTTGCACGGCACACGGCAGATGTGTTGTGTCACAGTTGATTTGCATTGTGGCAGCTAGCTTGTGTCTGCTACTTTGATCTTATCTAAGGGTGCATCTTTGTCACTCGGTCGATACTTGGGCTGTGTTGACACTCTTTACTTTCTGTCTGTACAAGTTACACACACACACAGCTCCCTATTGTATCCTCAGTTTTTTTAGACAAGTGTGGACATCCTAGTTTTCCAAATGCCTGTGTATACTCTGTATTGTTTTCCATAATTGTTAGAGATTGCACCTTCCCCTTGCCTTTGAACACTGGTGAATAGTCGCACCCGCTCAGTGCGTGGAGACCTGGTAGAGCTGCACACACAGGTCTGCCTAATTCTGCTGACAAGCAGGATACATCTATGAAGCTTCTTGTGTTATTTCCTGAATGGCCAATGGCCATGTACAGTTTAAGATTATTGTTTAGACTTGCATGATACAGCAGAATGGCTAGAATATCAATATCATCTGCCCTGATAACTACATGCACACCTTCATCCTCATTTTGACTGCAAATATAGTGTATGCGTTGCATGATTCTTGTGTCTGCTTCTATATGTTTGCTTTTTAGGGCCTTGCACTCCAGTCTGAGCATATGTCCAGCTTCCAGTCTGTATGAGTAACAAGTTTCTCCTACTGCATACAAGAGCTTTTTATCACCTAGAACTTCACAGTACACATCAGAATTCCATGCTGTAGTTAGAAAACCTAGGAGTGCCGTCTTGAATGAAGATGAAGACAGGGATCCAGCAAAGTCTTTTGGTCAGCTTTGGTCAGGACCAGTTATGAGATAGGAGAGTGGAGCAATGCTATGCTTTCCTCTCTTCTCTTGTTCAAGATCTTTGATCGATGGTGACTTGTAACAGTCACTGACAAGGTGGACTTAATTTGCAGAAGTATAGCAAGCAAGAGACAGGATGGTTTCTGAAACACCATGGAATGTTGGTGGCAGGTTTGTAGGACTTCTGATCAAGAAAATGGCATCAACCACAGTGGCATTTATTGCATCAGCGTGGTTCATTTTTATGTTTGCTTGCACGCATGTGCAAGAAACATAGTGTCATCATCCGAGTTTTCAGAGGTGTGTCACCCCCTCTTCCAATTCAGTCAGTGTGCTGGCAGGCGCGGCCCCAGTCCGCCAATGCATGCTGGAGCTGTCTATGACAGCTCCAAAATGCAGTGGCATACAGTTGAAGGAGGAGCTACACTTCAGTGAGCAGCAACCGATATCGCCTGCTCGCGCGCAGCTCCCCACACACACACGCACGATACTGCGCGTATGCCTCGCACGACACTGTGGCAGCTGATGGGGTACCCAACCCCCATCGGCTGTGCTGCTCCCCCCCAAAACCTTTCACATGCCACGCTGGGTGCCCACCCCAGCATGGCAAGTTATCGTATAGCCGATGGGGTGCCCAATCCCCCGTTGGCTGCACTGTCCTTCCCCACCCCGAGAGTACTGGGTGCCACGCTGGGAGCCCACCCCAGTGTGGTAACTGATGCTATGGTCGATGGGAGTGCCCAATCCCCCGTCGGCTCCATGCCCCCCCAACCAGTCATCCTTGTGCCACACTGGGAGACCACCCCAGCGTGGCAAACGTCCCACGTCGTCAGTTTAAAAAAAAAACCTGTAAATAAAAAACTGTCCCTCAGCGCTTCTCCCTGCCCCCCTCTCACAACCTGCACCCACCCACTGCGCACCCTGCCTCCCCACACACCCCCACCCCATACTTACCTCCAGACTCTGGCGCGACGATCTTCGTGGATCAGGAACACGCTGCACTCTTCAAAGCCGACCGCAAACTGAGGAAATGCCGTAAGTTGTATAATGGGATAGATAGGGTTTTTCAACTTTGTTGCATATCTCAGGCATTTTTGGAATTTTTGCACAATTTTCAACATGGGGTTTTGGGACCCTTCTCATGAATGATGTCACTGTCATGGCATTATTCGGCCCGAAGGTGATTTCCGCAGTCACTGCGTGAAATCACCTTTCAGGCCCGATTAATGAAACGTATACTGCTAGCGTATATAAGGTGGGCTCTCAAAAGCCTATTTTGAAAATTTGTTGGAAAATTCCAAAATGACTTGTTTTATGAGGTGCGCTAGTACAGTTCTCACGCAGGCTCGTAAGTTTGCGAATTTTCAATATTTTACTCCAGATTTTTCAACATTGCCATTTTACCACACCTCCTTATGAGCAGTACAGCTGTCATTTTCACATCTCACCCAAAACATGTTTCCGCTCATGAAGCCATAATGGTGCAGTCGAAAAGTAAATCAATGTATGGGACACATTAAGAAAAATCACAGTGGCACTGTTCATGAGCAGACATCTTAAAATGGCTATGTTGAAAATTTGGTGAATAAATCCCTAAAATGACTGTTTATTTAGCCGCAGCGATGTACTGGCTCCCACGCATCGCCGTAAGTTTGCGACTTTTCAATATTTTCACTCCAGATTTTCAACATTGCCATTTTATTACACCTCCTTATGAGCAGTACAGCTGTCATTTTTCACATCTTGCCCAAAATTTGTTTTCACACATGTAGTACACAATGGCGCAGTCGGTGTGCGAAATCAATGTATGGGACACATTAAGAAAATCACAGTGACACTGTTCATGAGCAGAGGTCTTAAAATGGCTATGTTGAAAATTTGGTGAAAAAATTCCTAAAAATGACTGTTTTACGAGCGTGCGTTGCATGGTTCCTACGCACGCTCGTAAGTTTGTGAATTTTCAATATTTTCACTCCAGATTTTCAACATTGCCATTTTATAACACTTCCATATGAACAGTACAGCTGCCATTTTCACATGTCACCCAAAATGTGTTTTCGCACATGGTACACAATGGTGCAGCTAGTAAATGTAAAGCAATGTTTGGGACAGATTAAGAAAATCACAGTTACACTTTTCATGAGCAGAGGTCTTAAAATGGCTATGTTGAAAATTTGGTGACAAAAGTCCATAAAATGACTGTGTTATAAGTTCGCATTGAGCAGTTTCCACGCACCCACGTAAGTTCATGACTTTGTAATATTTTCAGTCCAGATTTTCACCAGTGGCATTTTTCCACACTTCCTTATGAACAATACAGCTGTCATTTTTCACAACGTGGCCGAAATGTGTTTTCACACTTTCAGGGCAGAGATGCGTGGTCACTGTGGGAAATCATTGTTCGGGACAGATAGAGTAAATCACAGTGACACTGTTCACGATCGGAGGTCCCAAAATGCCTCTGTTGACAATCTGCTATAAAAAATCCCCAAACTAATTACATTACGGGTGTCGTTGCACAGTTTCTATGCATGCTCGTGACTTCACCAGTTTTTTAATATTTTACTACAGATTTGCAACATTGCTATTTTTACACTCCCATGAACAGTACAGCTGTCATTTTTACATCCTGTTCGGAATGTGTTTGCACCTGTGGTGCTAAATGCCGTAGTCGCTGTGCATAATCAGCTTTTGGCTAACAAACTGATATTGCCACTGTTCATGAGGTGGGCACACAAAAAAACATGTTGAAAATTTGTAGTGAAAATACCAACGAATGCCTGAGGTATTAGGGTTTCCAACTATAACGCTTCTAACCCCATAGAGAATGACAGGCATCAGGGATGTGACTTGGGATTCTTGCCTGCAATGTTTGCCATTCCACACCCTGCAGCCAGTGAGAGGCATCGAGGTATGCCTTGGACTCTTTGGCCCCAAAGTTCACCCCATTCTCCTATACTGCACCCATCTCACCGTGTTTCTGATGGAATTGAGTACATAAGGGCCAAAGACCCCAAGGCACACCGTGACACTTGTTAGTGTCTGCAGGGTGGGGTGTGAGAAATGGCGTGGCCGTTATGCCTGACTCCACCCAAAGGCACACCCCAATGCCTGTCACTCTCTGCAGGGTGGTGGTGGGGTTGGTTTCAGTTCAATACTTCAATGCCATTCCTATTACGCAGCTCTGTAACTTCTACACTATCACTGCCAATGCCAGCAAGCAAACATTCGGCATTGACAAATGCTTGTCTTGTATGATTTGCAAAATATACATTCATTTGGAATATGGCTGATGTAGATGCTGCAGATTCAGATAGAGCTCTATAAACTTGGGAGCGAAGCAATTTTGCTGGATAACTCTTTTCAATGTCTTTTTTTAAAGTTTCATCAGCTGCAAGTTTACCGGAACTCTTATATGCAATGAAGTTCTTGTAGCAGATATGATGATACCCATAGCTGCTGGAGTAATGTTCTGGCAATTCAAGACTCACCATGTCGCACTTTGACAGTGTTTGACTAGAACACCTTTCCTTTACATCAGTTACTTTCTATCAATGAGCATCATCAAAAGGTAGTGGGTCTCCATGGTCTGTGCTAACTCCTGGATCAGTGTGTAGGATGCATTGCCTCTGCAGTTTGTGAGAAGTCTTGCTAGCCATATCTGAAACATTAAATAAATAAGGGAGGCAGTATAGCGCAGTGGTTTAAAGCTCTAAGCTGCAAATCTGGAGACCTGGGTTTGAATCCCACAGCCCCCACTTGCATACTGTGTGACCCTGAGCAAGTCACTTAACTTCCCTGTGCTCCCAGGTTGCACCTGTAAACAAGCTTTCAGCTTAGTGTGTCTCACCAGGTTAAACAATTGGAAAAAAACAAAATAAAAAAATAAATGACATTAATAACTAAGTAAACCAAGCCTATTACATAAATGTAAAACTTTTAGTTACTCTTAAGAAAGTGTATTTTCCAAGAAAACGTACAACTATGGATGAATAAGAGTTGTAAATCTGAATTCCACACACTTTTTTACATGAGAAATAGTCATCAAACCTTTCAGACCCAGACACATAGATAAATGCACCTGGCTACTGTTCTATGGGTTGCTAGAGTGGCTGATGGGGAGAGACATATTAGAGAAGTGAGGACCAGGTGGCGCCCTTGGGTGAAATGGGGCCTAGGGAGAGGCCAGATGTGTTTGGTCCTTATAACCAGGGATACCACTGGACCGAGTGCATGGATGGGCCAGCAACCTCTGTCACTCCTCGTCAGGTAGTGCTCTGTAATACGAGATTGATCAGGAACAAGACTGCAGTTATAGCAGACTTGGTTTCCTTGGTTGATCTTACTTGCATTATGGAGAACTAACTAGGAGATGATGCTGTCCAGTTCGGGAGGCATCTATCCTGGTGGCCAAATTCTCGGTGGTGCAGTGTCCAAGGAGGGAATACAGTGGTAGGGGTGTGACATCTGCTTTAGATCCAACCTGAGCTACTCTGTGCACCCAGTGGGTTTTTTGTCATTGTTTGAATGCCTGGCCATACATGGAGGTCTAGGTACAGGTTGCAGAATCCTTCTGGTGTACCTACTCTGGGGCATGAGGGAGAATTTCTGCAGGAAGTCATGGACTTCATCGCTGAGAAGGTATTGGAACCACCCAAGTGGTTGGTCCTGGGTGACTTCAACGTCTGGATCGACAATAAACTATCACAGTTTGGACAAGACTTTCTCCAGATGATGACTTCACTGGGTCTCACACAAGTGTTTGCTACTGGGACTTCACACAAGTGTTTGCTACTGGGACTCACAGACACGGGCATGCCTTGTGCCTAGTATTCTCACTGGAGCTTGAGATAATTGATCTCAAGATTGATCCTGTCATTTGGTCAGATCACTGCACAATAGGGTTCTCATTTGAGGCCTTTGTCCGTAGTCCTTCCACTGTGAAAATGGTCCATTATGACTTTTTAAAGGAGCTGTCCCCAGAGAGACTGTTGACAGTTATGGACCTCTTGGAAGTGAACTTCACTTCTGAGGCTGGTAGGGGAGGCAGTAGCAGCCTACAGTACCTCAGCACTCGACTCGGTCACACTGATCCATATATGATCCAGGCTTTCTCACATGAGATCCTCATGGTTTGACAGGGCTCTCAAGGAGATAAAGACCAGGGGTCAGAGGTTGGATCACTGTTGGTGGAAGTCCAAATTGAAGGATGGTAGACTGGCTTTGAGAACTCACTACTGTGAGTACCAAAGAGCAATCTCCCTTAAGAAGGCAGCATTTCTGTTGAAGGATATTGCTTCGGGGAGGATCAGACTGGCTCAGCTCTTTAGGACTATAGACAGGCTGCTCCATCCAGCCTGTCTGTAGCGGAAAGGAGCAATTTCAACCACTAAGTATGAAGCATTTGCTCTGTTCTTTTCTGACAGCGTGGCCTCTATCAGGTCTGGGATCTGTCCAATGGGGCAGTTACAGCCCAACAGTAGTCAGATGGTCATCTCTAGAAGCACTTCACTTGCCTGGAGTGAGTTCAGGCCAGTGGAGGAGGAGGAGAATTGTAAGGTCATCTCGATGCTGCTGCCCACATACTGTGAACTGGACCCGGGCCCAACATGTCTCCTTGTAGGATGTGTGGAGTCTGTTGGTCCAGTGTTCACCGATTTTGTCCTGTGCTCACTTTTGGAGGGGTCATCCCCCAGTGCTTTGAAAGAGGCGCTGGTGAAGCCCCTCCTGGAGAAACCATCTCTCTCAGCCCTGACATCCTGGTGAATTACAGACCTATCTCTAACTTTCCCTTTCTGGGTAAGGTTATTGAGAAAATAGTGGCTGTGCAGCTCAAAGCCCACCTCACTGCCTTCGACATCTAGTCAGGATTTAGGTCAAGACACAGTACTGAAACTGCATTGGTCAGGGTGCATAATGATCTCCCCAGAGCCAGGAATAGAGGAGAATGGTCAGTTCTTGTTCTCCTCAATCTCTACTCAGTCTTTGACACTGTGGACCATAGTGTGTTGTTGGATCACCTAAGGGAGCTCTGTGGATTCACTGGCACTGTCATCAGATGGTTTGAGTCTTTTCTCACAGGTAGGATGCAGAGGGTGGCGATGGTGAATTTCTCCTCCTGCCCAAAGCCCCTACAGTGCAGAGTTCCCCAGGGCTCTATCCTCTCACCCATGTTATTTGCAGTGACATGCTGCCCCTGGGAGACATACTCAGACATTACAGTGTGAATTTCACTGCTATGCAGATGATACCCAGCTGCATATGTCTTTTGTGCCCAGGACTCATGACGCTGTGGAAGTACTGAATATGTGTCTAGCCAAGTTTCAGGACTGGATGTCCTCTAACTGACTGAGGCTCAAACCGGACAAAATGGAGATGCTAGTGATAGAGCCTGGTTGTTGGCAGGAGGCAGAGACTGCTGGAGTGGGAACTGACTTGATGCTGGGCCTCACTCCACTAGTGGCCTCTATTAAGGTGAAAAATCTGGGCATTATCTTTGATAACAGATTGACACTTGAGATGTCATCTATTGTCCAGAGTGTTTTTTGCCACTTGAGGAATAACACCCAGATCAAAGCCTTAATCCCGCTGGATGACCTGCCCTCTCTGGTGCATGTATTCGTGACATCCAGACTTCACTATTGCAATGCTCTTTACCTCAGGGTTAGTGGAGGGGTCCTGTGTCATTTGCAGCTAGTGCAGAACACAGCACATAGGTTGCTGACAGGCCTTCAAAGGTCCTGCCATGAGACCACAGTCCTGCGTGATCTGCACTGCCTGCCAGTGAGGTGAAGAATTACCTTCAAGGTGAGTCTTCTCACCAATAAAGCACTGTATGGTCTGGATCCTGGCTACAGGAATAACCTCATGGCTCCTCAGCACTCTCTTTGCTCTTACTCTGAGGGCCTTCTAGTGATTCCCAGGGTTTAAAACATCAGGTGATCATTCATTTGAGGTAGCTGGGCTGGCCCTTTGGAATTCATGTCAAGGTCTTTGAGGAATGCCACTTGTCGGAGGCTTTTAAGAGGCATCTGAAGGCACACCTATTTAGGGAAACCTTCAGGATTTAGCTTTTCCCTTGGCTTTAGTTTTAGTTTTAGTTCCTCAGCTGCTGTCTTATGCTGATTTAAATAATTGCTTTTTATGTTTTATTTTATTATGTGAATTATCGACTTGTCACTGTTTATATCCTCTACAGCACCCTGAGCTTCGATAGGGTACTTCATAAATACATTTTACTTACTTATTTACTGCAGTTGATGGCCCACTCATTACTCAAAGTCCACATAAACTGCAGCTGATTGGGGGGATGGCTGGACTCGCTACAGCCTGAGGGCAGTATACTGATAATAATTTGCTGCCCTCTCCCCCCAAAAAAGAAAGATGCTTGCCATTGTTTTATTAAACAAACAAGATGAGAATTATTTTTGCCCTTTATGAAAATAGTAGCATTTTCTTCTATTATTTTTTTTTTTTTTTTAAAGCGAAAGGGGGATATGGGATCTAAGAACTGCACAACTGCCCACAATACCCTGGGCTCACCAGTGCATTTTTATGTCTTTGAGTTGAAGAGATCAGGTAGAGCTGTAATAGGGGCTTAAAGTTAGAAGCCTTGCCTGCCAAGCAGCCATGCTCCATCCCTTGAACTCCTTGGGGCTTCTCCAGTGGTTCTTGTGGTGGACGTTGTTGCTATCCATATTACTGGGTGTGCAGCTGGGGAAATTATTCCAGTTGTTATGTAAGTTGACCTCAAGGATAGTGCCTTCCCCCTTGTGAGTACCCTCCTGGATGCCTCAGAGACATCAGGCACTGTACCCCTACAATTTCACTGGGCTGCCATACATGCCATGGTCATTCATGGGTTTGTGATGTCTCTGTAGATGTGTGAGGTGGGGTTGTAGCACTGACATGTAGAAGTAGTGCAATGCCTCCACCCAGAGAAAGAATGTAGTGGGTTTGGTGACAGTGTGGTACAACCCCCTGGGATGCCATACCTCCCCACAATGGTCACTCCTCGGAGGGGCCCACCTAATGGCTGAACAATATCCACTTAGCATGCACTTTTACTCTAAACAGAATGGCAGCAGACAATCAATTCAAATGATATGGATACACTTTATTAGGGCAGCAGACAATAGGGGGAAAGGGTTAATGGCAGATGAGGTTGTTAATGCAAGCTTGCTGGTCTTCCGGTTCCCATTGTAGGTCCACTTGGCCACTCTGCAGCAATCTGTTAGGTACAGACAAATCAAGTGCTTCCTGGGCTGTAACTAACATTTAGGAAACATCTGAGGATGTTCTACTTTGTGGAGAGGGTGGCAGATCTGTAGAACAAATTACCAGCAGAAGTGTTGGTGCAGCAACCCTTAACAAGTTTCAGCAGGGCTGGGACAGGGTGAGAGGACATATAATCTAAGAAAGGGGTTGAGTGATAGGAAATCGGGTGTGGGGGAACCACCCACTAGGGCAGTACATCAGTAGGGAGAGGTAGTATAGTAAAGGGCAAACTAGATGGACGTTTTTTCTCCTTCTGGCTTCAAATTATATTTATCTGTCTCTGTAAAAAACCCATCCAGGCATAACCCTCACATCAAGCCTGCACCCACACCACAGTACACAATACAGTGTGATCTCTCACTCTCCTTTACCGGAGACACTACCCTGTCCCCTGGTACCAGTGCTTTACTTTATAAACCCTTTAAAGAAGCTCCCAAAAGTTACTGGATAACTAGCTTCAGAATTGGCATATGCCCGCTGTCATTGCCTATGGTCAGCCAGTAGTGGTGTACAGTACTTTAAAAAATGTAATCAGCAATACTTCGTGAACTGGTGAAAACCCCCAAACCCAAAGGCTTTGCAATTTCAGATAGCAGAAATCTCAGATGGAGGTGTCTGTAAACTGTTGGCCGGCTGGCCAAATCCAGTAAATAAGTCCCCAGCTATTAGGGTGATTACCAGTTGCAGAGCAAGCTCTGGCTTTATTTTTTTATTTATTTAAAAGTTTTACCAGGATGGTGTACTGAGCAGACTACCACTCAATTCCAGACATGACCTGGGGGTTGGGGAGCAAGGGAGTTTACAACATAATAAAATACATCAGCAATGCATTAAGTACAAACACATTATGTACAGAAATACAACAGATCAGATACAGACAGTCTATTACATCATCAAATGAAATTCTGGGAGATACAGTCAGGTATGAGAGCAAGGAAGACAACACAGAATATAAAACAACAGCATGCAACACAACAGCAAATGTCTAGGTACAGCACTCATGTACAGACATATATCAGGAATTTAAGTAAGTAATAATGCCCAGCAGGGTGGGCGTGCTGGTAAATACCGACCAGCCAGGCGTAATGTAATTATAGCTTCTGGCCGGTCCGGTATTGCCCATACCGCCCACCCTGGAGGGCATTATTGCGCTTAGAAAATGGGCTACCTGTGGCATTTTTATGTGAGATTTAATAAAATGTAAAAAGAAATTGAAAAAACAGAGTGAAATGAAATTTAAATGTTTATGCTGTAAAGTAGTCCCTCCTTTTCTGTGCTGTTCCATGTCTTGTTGCCCCCCCACTACGACTACTACAGCACTAATACAGTTCTTCCCATTGTTATTTTAAAAATAAAGCAGTTTTCTGTCTGTCTTGACATTTTTTTTTTGGCCCGATCAGAAGTTGCGACGTTGTTATCCCCTGCCACGCAAAGGCAGGAAGTGCAGAGCGAGGGTATGAGGTGCAAGGACCAGGATGTTAGTTTTAAATTTAAAGTGCACTTTTTCTAGCTGCCGCTGAAACTGTAAATGATTATTGTTTTTTGCTGCACATCCTGAATGTGGAGCGGCTTGACCAGGTTCCAATATGCAGTCGGGATATTTGCGGAGCATGTGGCGAGACCGAGGTGAGTGGAAATGGACGGCAGCAGCAGTTGCCGAAAATAAATGTTATTTTATTTCCCACTTGAAGGGATGTTCATTTGTGGGTAGGGATGGGTTGCTCGCTGAGACAAGAAGCTTTACTGTGTTGTCCAGCAGACTTGTTTGATCGAGTACAGGAGCGGAGCAGGCTGGGGGTGGCCGGGACATCTATAGAACAGCTGTCTGACTGGACCGCAGGGTAAAAAAAAATGTTTGTTGCTCTGCAGGCGTGCCTTTTTTTTTAAAGTCAGTATTGATTCTCGGGAAGAGAGGGAATTGGCAGTGACACTGGTCACGAGAGGAACTGAAAGATAGGGGGAAAAAGATTGTGCTAGTTTTCTGGTAAATGTTGTCAGTTTATTGGGCTGATTTCATGGTGGCCGTCAGGTGAAACTGAGTGAGCGGAAGGCAGCAGTCATTTTTCTTAGGAGGGGGAAAAAGCAGAGGGAGTGGTTTAAAGCTCGCAAAACAAGTATTATTTTTTTTCTCAGTTACTGGCTGCTGTGTCGTCGAAGTAGTGTTTGTGTGTGGTGGTGGTGGTGGTGGTGGCAGCGTGACTCTCGCTAAATGTTTAAAAAAAATGGCGGCAGTTTGACATTTTGTGCCCAGTGCTTCAGCCAATGATGAAGCAGGCTGGGCACAAGGATACTTGCCTGGGCATTAGGCAGGTTTTGGCTGGCACTTTTTATTTGGTGGGCATCTATTGAAAGTTAATGTACCCTTGTGGAATGGGTACCAGCCAATCAGTTGCCTCCAAATAAAAAGCCCATTTTCTAATTTCAAATAATAGCCTACAACAGAGATGCTGGACATTGGGGATATAGCCAGGTGGAGTGAGACAGCCAGTTCAACTGCTGAACCAGAGCTACACACTGGCAGCGGGGTCTGCCATCCCTGACTAGCCATGTTTTAGAGTCTCCAGTCTAGGTGCACGCACAGGAGGTGCAGAAATGGGTTTTGAGGAGGGAGTTGAGTTGGTGGGCAGTTGGTTTGCCAAATAGCCAGTGGGAGAGAATTCCACAGTTTAGGCATGCGATATGAGAATGCTGCCTGTCCTGCAGTGGTGGCCATACGTGAGACACTCAAGGAACAGGTGTTGAAATGCCTGAGGGAGTGCGAAGGTGGGGGAGGTGAGGGCAGGGCAGTAGAGAGGTAGGGGGATAGGGACTTGGTCCAGAACTTGGCCATAAGCCTGACACAGTGAGACAACCTCCTATCCTGCAGTGAGGGGAGGTGCAAATCCTGATAGATGCTGCAGTGGTGTGTGCTAGGAGGACAGTCAAAAGCAAAATGACAGAAGGAGTGGAAAAGGGTGTCCAGTCTGGTTAGGGTAGTCTTGGGGAGTGGCACAATAGACTACATCACCATAGTCAAAGACAGGGAGGATCATTTTCTGTACAATCTCTCACTGGGCTGGTAGCGGGATGCAACCACGGTTCCAGTACAGGGCCCCTAGTTTGAGGTGCAGCTTCTTGTGGAGTGCCTCAGTGTGTATAAAAAAAATCAAGGTGTTGGTCGAGCCATACCCTGAGGTATCTAAAGGAGGAGCAAGCCTCCAGCTTTGTCCTGTCCAGGGTGTGGAAGGTGGGTAGGGAGGGGAGCCGAGATAGTCTCTGCCTTGTGCCAAAGGTCATGAAAACTGTTTTCTTGGCATTCAGGAATAGCTGATTTGAGCAAAACCAGAGCTGGACTTCATTGAAGTTGAGCTGTAGTGTGGAATATACATCAGAATTAGAGGGGCATGATGTATACAGGACTGTGTTATCCACATACATGTGAATGAATGCATGTGGGCAGGCAGAGGACAGGTCATTGAGTAAAATGGAGAACAGAACTTTAATCATGGTTTCAATGTTATACCCTCTCCCTCACTATGCAGGTCTCCATCATCGCAGCTTGTGGTGATCCCATTCAAGCACTCAGTTGATCAGTCTCAGTCTCTCACTTTCATTGTCTGCCACTGTGCCAGCCATCTGGAATGGCAATGCAGCTCATAGGGTCAGTTGCCTATTTAGTTAGGCCACTAAGACACTTACAGGGCAGATCTGGCAGCATCTTGGGCAGCCAATCAGCTGTGTCTCTCTCTCTCTCTCTCTCTCTCTCTCTCTCACTACGTCTGCCAATGTTCATGTTGCAAGCATGCTTGGCTAGCATGAGAATGCCTCCTTTTCTGCACAAGCAGGAAGTTGGAGCTGGCAGTATAGCCTATAGGTTAGAGTAATAAGCCGTGAATGAGCTTGGTACATCCAGCAGACCTGGGTTTGATTCCTGCAGCCTCCATTTGCACACTGTGTGACCCTGAGCAAGTCATTTAATCTCCGCAGTGCTCCCAGGTTGCCCCTGAAACTGTTGTCTAGTGGGCCTTTTCTGATACCAAAAACAAAAAATAAGTGCAATCACGCAGCTCATCAATGGCAGACATGCAGTCTGAGACTGCACACCTCTCAGCAGAAGTCAGCAGGCCTACTGTCCTTGGGAGTTCAGACAGAACTTACTGGGGTTTGAAACATCCCCTGCTGTTCATGGGGAAAACAACAAAACCAGTCAGATGGGCTGTCAGTCAGGACAGGCAATCCAGAAGGTCTGTCATATGGCAGATGACTGATGACTGGAAAGGTGCCTTGATTAATTAAGTGCATCTGTGGTCCATGAGCCCCTGTGACTCCCTCAGTTACCAAACATTTCTGATTAGGGTGGCACTGCACCTTCTGACCCTGTCACCAGGCAAGGCAAGACAAAGGGTGGTAAACACGACTGCCGATTTGTAGTTCCAATGGCAGTATTCCCAAAAGTCTAAATTCACACAAGTTCCTAATCCACGCACAGCATCACACCCCAAACAAGTTCTTCATGGTGGAAACTCATGTCCACTTCAATCAGCACAAAGACTAGGTGATTTCTGGTTCTGTTACTAACACAGCAGTGTATGCTCCGTCAGCAGTGGTGAACACCATTGCTGCTCAAAGCAGCAAGTGAGTCTTAAATGCACAGTATTCCACAGGGGTGTTAAACACTTACATTCCAGAACCCAGGGAACCAGCACAGTTTGAGAATCTGCCTCAGGGCAGGAGGTACTGCATGCAACATTTCTAGTTCTTGGTCCTTTGTAGCCACCTCTGCTGATAACTAGGATAATGGACAGTACTGGCTGGAGCAATGTAACATTTTTGAAGGTGGTCCTATGGTATATTTCCTTAGCTTAGGGGGCCAAAAGGGAATGAGGGACAGTGCAGATATGGAGGAAATAGGGCAGGTTTGGAGGTTGATTGTATGAGCAGTTTAAGTCCTTTTCTTGGTTGCTTTAGTGACTATATCACCCTATATTTATGGTCTAACTCACTACTTACTTCTTGCTTTGAACCTTCATACAGTAATGTAACTCTTGTTGTGAGTCTGCAAGTTAAGTGATGATTGAATTGAGAATTGAGTTGGACCCCCCCCAAAAAAAAAAAAAAATTGGCTGTGTCTAATGGACAATGCAACGCTTGCCTGGAGCAATACCACTTGTCACTAACATCAGCCAAAATCCAATTTCTGCTAAAAAGAATATTCTGCAGGGCAGACCATGACAGATTAAAGGAAATTACAATCATGCCATGTCCTGTTTGTCGGAACTAGTGCATGTTTCATTCCCGAGAAATATGACTTGTCACTGACAGGGAGAAAGCTCAGTGTCAGATGACTGTAGCCAAGCCAGCCACATATTCTGCATACTTGAGAGGATGAGCCAAGGGAGCTCTTTTTTTCTTGAGTTCAGATGCCTACTTTGCCCCCATTTTGATACCCATATGCCCCTCTTGCCCACCCTGGTGCTCATGGAATGCAATGTTGTACCCTTAAGCAGAACTTGGTATAATTAAAGAGACATGGTTGCTTGGGCCTTCATCCTCTGTTACTCCCTGTCTCCTAATAGTTGTTCCATTGCAGCCCCCCCCCCCGCTCTTTTGTAGTAGAAGAATGAAGATTGTCATGTGGTTAGCAGCTCAGCCAAGTGGTAGGCCGGCATGCTATAAGGCAAGCTGAGTATTAATGACGCAGTTTGGGGCTCAGGTTTTAAGTTTTGTTTTCTCATTTACAAAGATGCCCCTACACGCAGTCACTCTGCACCATTATCACTATAAAATATACAAATACATTCATACAACAGGAGCACAATAAGTTATGTATACTTTAAGTACATCAACTACAGTATAAATTGGGACTCATGTAAGAACTTCAGTTGCAAAGGACACACTGACATGAGTTTCATCCCAAACTATGTAATTCATACCGTCTACCTTATTTATTTATAGCATTTTGATAACCAGGTAAACCGATTGAGATCAGAGGCCCCTTTATCAGGGGTGACCCAGAATTGGTTACATACATCAACAAGACACAACAAGCATGGTACAGTACATTACAGAGTAATTATTTAATACAGTCTATACAGCCAACCAGAAATAGGAGGAACACCTTAGAGTATGAAGCACATAATATAACATTGGCACAGTAAGCATTAGTTACAACAAGACTCTTAAGCAGGATCGGGGAAAAAAGAAGAAAAAGGACAAATTGCTCAAGGAGGCATGCCAACTGTGGACTAAGACACATTATTTGGTCATCACTTATAAATTAGTCTAAGAGGAGCATTCATTGAGAGGGTAGGGGTTCAGTGGTAGCAACTGCAGTGGCAGCTTTCCATCATGTACAACTTTAGCCCAGCTTTGAAACTATCAAGGGAGGGACAGGTGGTCAGATTCACTGAGAGTGGGCACCAGTAGTATGGAGCTGAATATCTAAAGGATCTCTTCCCAAAGTTGGTGCGGACCCGGGGAATTTCAAGTAGATTGTAGTTTGTGGAGTGAAGGATTCATTGTGAGGCCTTGTGATTCAGCAGGCCTATCAAGCTGAGTGGGGTACAGACACTGGAGTGCTTATCTGCAGTGTAGAGGATATGAGTTTGAATTCCAGGGTGGGCCAATTTAAATCAGCAAGGACCTCACAGTGGTGACTCTGGGGTGGGAACCAGGTGGCATAGAGACAAATCTTGTTGTAGAGCACAGACAGTCTGCGATTTTTACTTTCCCTAAGGAAGAGTAGGAGTGGGGCCCCATACAGAAGGGTGGGAAGTAAGGTGATCTTAGCTATGGCTATTCTAGATTCTTTAGATAAGGTGCTTCCAAGCCTATAAAGAAGACCAAGTTTACAGTGTACGGTCTTGGTTACATGCTCCACATGTGGCTTATAGGATGTGTCCTGACCTAAGTAGACACCTAGGTATTTAACCCTGTCGACTACCTCTATCTTCGACCCTAATGCAGAGAAGAGCTGGAGCATGTGTTGTCTGTGTTCACCCAGGTGACTAGGTCCAAAAAGAATAGCCTTAGTCTTTTTGACATTCAAGACAATCAAATTGGAAGAAAACCAGCTCTCCAGTTGGTTAAGACTGTCAGCTAGTCTCTCTGCAATGACACTGGGTTTGGAATCACTCCAGTAAATGACAGTGTCGTCCGCATATAGAATTATGTTCTCTGTGCCACAGTTTAGACCAATACCATTGATAAAGAGAGTAAAGAGTAGCAGGCCTAAAATAGAGCCCTGGGGTACTCCATCAGTGACCGGATGGCAGTTGGAGTGCACCCCTTGCCACTTTACCTTTTGTGACCTGTTCAACCGATAGCTTGAGAACCAAGTATGCAACAGTATATTGAGACCAAGTAGCTGGCTTGCCAAGTAGCAGCCCATGGTTGACCAAGTCAAATGCTTTTGACAAGTCTATGACTATTGCCCCAGTGGGTGAGCCATTGTCCAATGCACACAGGGTGTGGGTACTGAATTTGATCTGGGCCGTGTCAGTGCCATGACACTTATGGAAGCCATATTGGGTATCTGCTAGTAGGCAGTGACACTTCAGGTAATCTTGTAGCTGGTTGTAAACCAGGCTGTCCTGGACCTTTGCTAGGGGGCAGAGGATGGATATGGACCTTTAATTTTCTATGGTTCCTAGGACTACTACAGCCATCTTCCACTTCTGAGGGACATACCCTTCCGTGAAGGATCTATTGATAAGCATAGCAACAGGCTGGGCAATTGCAGGGGCAGCAGCTCTGAATAATCATGGCTTGAGCTGGTCAAACCCAGGGGAAGAGTCCGGTTTTATTTGCCTCAGTAGTGGGAGGACCTCTGTCATTTTGACCAACTTGAGATGAAAGTGGGGGCAACTAGGGTCACTTATATTGGTTGCCTGTGCTGCAGGAGGGCGAGCAGGAGTTTTGGGTTTGTAATCATTCAGGTTCATGAAAAAAGCATTAAAGGCCTCAACAACCGTGGAGGGGTCGTCTGACAGCTGGCCATTGACCAAAACCGCACCATCTTGTGTACCCCTGCTACCTTTCAGGAGCGCATTAATGTGACCCCAGAATTTCTTGGGATCACGTAGATGGTGTTCTTGGAGATCACATAGATACTGACTTTTCGCAGCTTTTTACCTTTTTTGCACTTGTTCCTAAATGCCCTGTAATGCTCACAATCAGATTTGAGGAGCAATGCCTTGTAGTTGTCCCAAGCCTTGTCCCTAAACATTGTGAGTTTTTTGAGATCAGGACTGAGCATTTGTGACACTTGCCTCGGACTCTAAGCTTCCTGTAGGGAGTATGAAGGTTAGCTGTTGACTGGAAGACGTTGGTGAAGTAGTCTAGGGCCTCGTCTATGCTGGGGAGTGTAATTATCGGGTCCCCATCGGGTCCCCATCGGCTGAGGATAGGGTCAGGCAAAACTGGTCAGATGAGAAATTGGAGTAGTCCCTCACCATAAAGACCCTAGGGGGTAGAATAGGGAGCCTATTGGACCATATACAAAATATGGGTGAGTGATCATTCAGAGAGTCTGAGAAGATACCAGTGGTGGGTGTCCTGTCAGGGTGTGTGATTAAGGCCCAGTCCAGCAGCAGTGTGTGGTTGCCAGTTTTGGTGATATGCCTGGTAGTGAGACTAATAACTTGTGTAAGGCAGGCAGCGAGGATGAGATCCTGGGGCCCATCATTGGATTTCGAGGACCAACTTTAATTAAAATCACCCAGAATGATAATTTCCCTAGGTGCATGTTCAGCTATAGCCTGGCTAAGGGACTTTATGGAGGGGGCCGCAGTTGAGGGGGGTAGGTAGATGCTATCCTCATACAGAGGTTTGGCATCACCAAGCAGCATCTTTAACCACCTTATTTACCTTATGCCTGGTCAATGGACCACACAACATTCTCCCCACTGCCCTCCACATAATAACCTCTTAGTGTAAAAATCCAGGTCCCAGTTGGTCTCTGTGGTGAGGCAGCTCCTGTCTAGCTCTCTGACTTTAATTCTCTCTACTTTCTTCCTGGTTCCCTTCAATTCTCTATTTCTGGTCTCTTCTCATCCTGGCAGGTCCCATTGTCTACTGTTTACTGTTAAGGCCTGAGAAAGGTCTTTTATTCACTCTACCCATTCAGTTTGGAACAGTCTTTCTCCTTGTATTCAACATACTGATACCCCTGCTCTTCTAAAACCTTGCCTTAAAGGTGAGAAAAATCAGTTCTTAAACCTTTAGGTGCCCTCCTGTTTCCCTTTCAGTGTCTATCCTGTAGTCTGATATATTGGACCCTTGTAATGACTTGATGTCCTCTCCTTTCAGCAACAGGTACAAACCTACAAATATACAAACTTAGGAGAGAACAGCAGTTCATCCAGTTCTTTCCCCTACCAACTCGGTGGAAATAACCTGCCACGCCATTTCTTCTGCATTTTCATAGTATTCCATCACATCAGTTACACCAGTCTGTGCCATTCAGAAGTATACCACAGAATGGTGTAAACAGTGCCATGGATTGTCTTGGAATATAAAGAGCAGTAGCTGCTGAGGAGAGGGGAACACAATGTAGATTTGAAAGCACTGTTAACCTAGATTAGTGATCATTTGGAGTGAGTTCTGTGTTAGTTATGAAGTACTTTGAGATGCTAACATGAAAAGCACGATAATTATAAATTATTATTACAGTATTATTATTAAAGGCAAACATTCATGTAAAGTGGCTGACATAGTATGAAAGCTTATGAAAGGCTGTTTCAAATGAGGTATTTTGGCTGACCTGTATCTGGAAGCATTCCAGAGATATAGACAACTGAATCGGCTTAATATTAAGACTACATTGCAGTCATTTTTTTAGAACATTGTGATGTCATTGAGGAACAAGCTGTGTTTGATTCACAGGGCCCAATTCCAAAATGACTTACGCATGACGCAAGGCACTTTACGCCAGACCCAATGGCGTAAATAGCACCTTGTGCCATGCGTTCCGCAAGTTGGTATTCTAAGTTGTGGCTTGTGCCATGCCACAAGTGGGTTGTGCCAAAGGTGAGCTATGCCACCCACTACACCTGCAACCCACTGTGGCATGGTGAAAGAGTGGGTTATGGCAGCAACTGCACCCTATTCTGGAAGGGCAGCTGCTGTAACCCACTAATGCCATTCCAAGACCCGCTATGGTGCTGCAGACTTAGACCAGCATGGAGGTGGTCTAATGAGCAACCGTCCTTGCCAACTGATGGATGCCCACTCCACAGTGCCATGGGAAGCACATATCCCTGTTTCACATCCCCTCCCCCAGCAAGGTCATGTCCCTCATCCCTGAATGTTGGGGACCCCCCAGTGTCCATTTCCCAGACTGCCCCCCAAATGCCTGTGCCACCCAGACAGTCACCAATGCAATGCCCCAGGTGGTTGCGGGTGTGTTTTGGGGTGGAGGCAGTAAATCATGGGCTGTGACTTGTTGTACCCAAGTCCACTGCACCATTCCTGTGGCACTAGCCTGTGGCTGCCACAAGTCATAGGACGTAGGTGCTGAGGACCCTGCCAGTCTTGGAATACAGTACAGGGTCCCCGGTGTAGTGTTGCATGGTGCAACTCACATACACCCATGAGTTGCACCATGCGACTTGGAATCGGGCCCACTGTGGTTAGGTACAGATTGTTCCTCAATGGCATCACAATAGTCTGAAAAATGGTTACAATGTAGTCTTCTTATAAAAAGGTATTGAGTAAAGCCAGTGATCCCAGTCAGCTCATTGGGCAAAGCATGTCATGTGGGCATTGATTAATGCCCTAGGAAACGTATAGTTGGTATACCGATCTTTTTAGGGCACAGTACCTAAATCAGTCCGACTGACGTTTTTTCATGCTACAGACTCTGACAGGCATACAATTTGTTTCTGTACCATATTACAAATACTGCACAGCAAGGGAGAGTACTGAAAAAATAAATAACAAGCATTTGTCAATGCCGAATGTTGTCTTACTGGCATTGGCGTTGGTAGTGCAGGAGTTAGAGATGCATAATAAGAATGGCAGTAAAGTATTGAACTGAAGCCAATGCCACTCCCACCCTGCAGAGACTGACAGGCATTGGTGTGTGCCTTTGTGTCGTCAGCTATAATGCTCATGCCATTCTACCTCACCCTACCCTGTAGACACCGACAAGTGTCGTGGTGTGCTTTGGGGTCTTTGGACCTTATACTTACACCATTCCATAAGGAAATATGCTGAGGTGGGTGCAGTATAGGAGAATGGGATGAACTTTAGGGCTGAACACTCCAAGTCAGACGTCAATGCCTGTCACTGGCTGCAGGGTGGGGGTGAGGGTGGAATGGCGTGAGCATTACAGCCAATGATCCCAAGTCACACCCCTGATGCCTGTCAGTCTCTACAGGATGGGGAGCAACAGTTGAAAACCCTAACGTTGTAGGCATTTGTTGGTATTTTCACTCCAAATTTTCAACATAGGCTTTTTATGACCCACCTCACGAAGAGTGGCACTGTCAGTTTTTTAGCTGAAAGGTAGTTTTGCACAGCGGCTATGCCATTTGGTGACACAGGGATGAAAATACATTTCGGGCAGGATGTGAAAAATGACAACTGTATTGTTCATGAGGAGGTGTAAAAAAATTGTGACGTTGAAAACCTGGAGTGAAAATAGGAAAAATTGGTGAAGTCATGAGCATGCATAGAAACTGTGCAACACAAGTCCGTAATCCAATTATTTTCGGGATTTTTTTAACCACATTTTCAACATAGACATTTTGGGACCTCCCCTCATGAACACTGGCATTGTGATTTTGTTAATTTGTCCCAAAAGTTGATTTCCCACAGCGACCATGCCATTGTGCACCACAGGTGCGAAAACACATTTTGGGCAGGATGTGAAAAATCACAGCTGTACTGTTCATAAGGAAGTGTGCAAAAATGCCAGTGTTGAAAATCTGGCATGAAAATATTGTAAATTTGACAAGTTGCAAGGGTGTGTGGAAACTGCGCAACGCACACTTGTAACACAGTCATTTTATGGACGTTCATCACCAAATTTTAAATATAGGCATTTTAGGACCTCTGCTCATGAACAGTGTCAGTGTCATTTCCTCAAACTGTCCCAAAGCAGTTTCCCACAGCGACCACGCGTTGTTGTTGTGCGGACGTGCGAAAACACATTTCAAGCGAGGATGCCAAAATGACAGCTGCACTGGTCATAGGAAGGTGTGGGAAAATGTCAATTTTGAAAATTTGGAGTAGAAAATATTACAATTCATGAAATTCTGACGTCACGTGGAAACTACTTATTTGCTGCGCTTAAAACTGCAATTGTTTAGATTTTTTCACTTAAATACATAGGTTTTTTGAGAGCCCCCCTCATGAACAATTGCACTGTTGTTTCGTTAATTGGTCCAGAATGGTGATTCCTTGCAGTGACCATGAAATCACCTTTCAGGACTAAATAACGATATGACAGTGACTGAATTCATGAGGAAGGGTCCCAATAACCCCATGTTGAAAATTTGGTGTCAAAATTCCAAAAAAAGGCCGAGATATGCACCAAAGTTGAAAAAAGCACTATTTATGCCATTATACAGCTTACCGGCATTTTTTCAGTTCGCGGTCAGCTTTGAAGAGTGCAGATGTGTTCCCTGTCCACCAAAGATCGTCGTGCCAGGCTCCGGAGGTAAGTATTGGGTGAGGGGGGTGTGGGGAAGGAGGGCATGCAGAGGGTGGGCATGAGTTGGGGGAGGGGGCAGGGAGACCACGAAGAACTGTTTTCTTCTTTCACAGGTTAAAAAAAAAGCATTACAGGATGGTTTTTGGTTTACAGGGGCATTTGGCATGCTGGGGTGGGCTCCCAGTGTGCCACCTGAGTAGTTTGGGGGGGCATGCTGTAGGCGATGGGGGATTGGGCTCCTTGTTGGCACATATTGAAGGGGGCAAGAGCTGAGGGGAATGGGCACCCGCTAGGCACAAAACAAAATCAGGGGTACATTATGCCAATGGGGCTGGCTCCCCCATCAGCAAAATAAACGGGAAAGGGGAACTAAAGCCTACAGGGATTGGGGCCCCATTGGCAAAGAAAGACTGTTCGGGGGGGTGCATGATGCTGAGTGGAATTGGGCACCCCCTCGGCATACATTTTAAATGGGAAGGGGCATTATGCCAATGGGGAATGGGCTCCCCATCAGCAAATAAAGTGGGTCGGGGCACTCTGCAGGCAGTTTCACCAGGACAGGCACATTGGGAGGGTGTGTTACGGTGCTGCTGCATGATTGCAGCAGACCTTTTCTTAGATCTGGTCCCCACTTGATGTATGCCTGGTATCACCGCCTGCAGCTGCCTTATTGGGGAATGAGGGATGCACCTTCTGATATGTGCCTGCATTCGCCCACGTGACCACACCTCCAAATCTGCTACTAATGCAATATATTGGTTGGCACGCATGTGTGAGCCAACATAAAAATTAATCCAGATTTCTCATCAACTGACATAGAAGCAAAACAAATTGTTGTCTCTGCCTTTCTTTTACTTTTGACAAGAGCTGCAGCTAGTCAAACTGACATAGGAAGAAAAGTTACAGTATCTCTGCCTGTGTTTTAATTTTGCCAAACAATTAATGATTTTAGTAGGTGTAAATGCAACTCTATGAAATCTAATGTTTGAATCAAGGAAACAAGCCGAGCTGCAGCTACTTGAAGTAGCGTAGAATCACAAAAAATTTATAAATAAATAAATAAATGGGATTTTATTTATGGAAAGGATTTTATTAACAGTCGATCTACATACTTTCATTGACTGTAAGCGAAGCAGCAACAAGTTAACACAAGGAGCTGCCATAGGATCACAGAAACAACTTTTCTGTCTGCCAGTGTTTCAGAACTGTAAAAAATAGAAAGTTATGCAGTCCAGACAAAAGGTAATTAAAATAAATGAGTAGGGCGTAGTTTGGATGTAAAGAATTAATCTAATGGCCATAAATATTTGCAAACTGAAGTTGCCAAAAAAAGTAAAAAAAAAAAAAAGTTGCCAGTGTTTTAGCTTTGATTGACTGCTGTTGTCATCAAGCAATTCAATACGTTTTATTAATAAAATATTTATGACATTTGTAAGCAAATCACATATTTGTAAACAGCAAGGAGCCACCAAAAAAATAAATAATAAACAGAAATGTATCTGAACATATTTTGATGTAGAACTTTCTGTTGCGGAAGAATAAAAGCTTTTATTCATTAATTTTATAATGCTTCTGATGTTTTTTTTCATTTACAAACAAATTCATTTTATAAGTGCAATAACCTACTCCAGGTCTATGGGTATGCTGGGCATTAATGCACTTTCCAGTTGATTGGAGGTCACTCGGTGGTGCCCTTGTGCCTCACAACGCACCTGGGGTGTGCATTAATGCCTGGTATACCCATGGCCCGTCGTCGGTTATAGCTTACATATTTAATAGATTCAGTAGTCTATATCTCTGAAGTGTTTCCAGATACAGGTTAGTACAATACCTCAGTTGAAAGAGCCTTTCAATGGCTTTCAATCTATGATGGTCACGTGTGCCCCTTTAATTTAGAAAAACTTCTTAATATATATTAGACTGCATGGCTGACAGAGAATGAAAAAGAGGAGGACATTTAACATTATATTATTTCTCATCTAGGTCACTTCTCCTATGTATTAAGTCTGACTCATCTGTTTATTTAAATCTTATATTTTGATTAGTTTGACAGTCAAAACCAATCATCAATAGCACATTTATCTTGTTATAGCCATACTAAACCTTACATCTTATATAAGCTTTTTTTTTTAATATATTTTATTGAAAGGTGTTTTACATCCATTTTAAAACACCTAACCTTCGCAGTAACAGTACAGCTTAATCTTGTGGTGTTAAAACAAATCCAGGAGAAATCAAGTTTTAAACACTTAATGAGATGTAACAGACAGACCTATGGGTATCCCAATTCCTTTTCAAAAATAAGCATTTCAACCTGTTAACATCAATGAAAATAAATCTATTTCATATGACTAGATCGTCATATGGTGAGGATTACAAGGCAGCAGCAGGGGTCTGATTGGAGGCACATGGTATTTATCCTATATCATTTCTCTGTATCTATCACCTTTGTTTTAATTCATTAAGCTACTAGTTCAATATCTCTCTCACTGGGTGGGGTAGCATTAGAATGCTCAAATGGAGACCAGGTAACTTCATATAAATCAATTCCATTCCTAGCTACATAAATCAGTTTTTCCATTTTCATATTATCTGTTATAGCCTTCAGTCAGTATTGAGTTGATGGGGGCTATGCCTGCTTCCAATATAATAAAATACCTAATTTGGCCTGCTGAAATAGCCAGGAACACTCATTTAGACTGGACACTTGAGAGTTCCTCCCAGTCTAGTAGTCTCTCAATAGGATTGATAAAAGTGTGATCCTCTTTGTAGTTACTGTAACCTCCATGATCCATTCTATACCATCCAAATATGGCTGTAAACTGGGACAGCTAACTATCATGTGTGTAAGATCAGCTTCCTCTCTGAAGCATAGTGGACATTTGCCATTGTATTGTGGTCCAATCTTGAATAGTCTAGCTGGCGTATAACAGGCCCCATCAATTACCATGAACTGAAGTACCTTATACTTTGCCTGGATAGGGGTTCATCACCTTTTTTCTAAATATCTATCCAGTCCTCAGGGCCCAGTTGGTCCCCCAGTCAGTCTTGCCATTTAAGTCATAGAACCTCAACATTACACTCCACTAAGTGTATTAGGTTCTAGTACAATTGTGTTACTAGGCCTTTCATGTCTTGCGCTCTATCTAAAATACTAGCTATTCTGGATGGTTCTTGCAATTTGTAGTTTTTCCTTAAGACTAAGCGTAAGTAGTACTTAAGCTGTAGGTACTTAAACTAATGTGTGGGTGGTATGTAATATAATGAGTTCTGGAAAAGTCGTTAGTCACCCATCTGTACATAAATGACCTAGAAGTGAGATACCTTTCATATCCCAGAGTTTGTACTCGGGGTACAGCATTAAGTTTTATTTGAATGTATTACTGAGTAGTATGCCTGCCTACTATTTTATGCCTTACTATTATTAATGATTTGAATGTTTGCCATATAAAATTTCTCTTAATCCCGTAACTGTAAAGTGTTTTGTGATACTGTGTATAAAAAGCACTATATAAAACTAAGTGAAACTTTAATTAAAGGAGATATTTGATAGAAAGAGCCTGGCAGATCAAAGGAAGTTATGGGCTGTCCTTGCTATCATTAAACATGATAGGGTTTGCCTTAGGACATAGGAAGATTCCATGACTGAGTGCTATGTGCTCCAGGAATCTAATCTCTCCATCCAAATCTGCAAGTCACATCTGTGGTTATCTGCACGTCATATAACACATTTGACTGGGCATTGTCAGAAAGGCTCATCTTGTTCATTGCTCCTATGTCAACCATAATTATTGTATTATCACTGGTGCACTGATCCTACAGTGTTAAGATTATATATTTATTCTTTGCAAAAAACTTTGTTAATGCACCAATTAGGGTTCACACTAACACTACAAAAGTAGGGAGATGTGATGTTAAGGTTTCCAACCCTAACTCTCCACCCCAACCTCCCATGAAGCAAAAGGAAAAAACATTAGGGTTTTGGGTTTCCAGAGTCTTGGCGAATCAGTGGTGGGGTCTTCCTTGGGGTTGTCAACCCTAATGCTCACACCTTTCCCAACCTAATGCTCACACCTTTCCCAACCTGTAGCCTCCTGTCTTAAGCAGAAGGTACTGCTTGAAGCCAGTGCATCATAGTGATACACTCTTCAAAGGTAGAGAAGCCTGTCTCGCTACATGTTTCCAATACAATCTGTTGTAGTTTTCTTCATGCAGGGCCCTGCATGTAGAAAGGAGATCGCATCTGATGTTCTTTGTTCAGGGAATGGGATGCGCATTAGGGTTAACAATCCTGAAGAAGATCCTACCACTGAATTGTCAAGACTCTGGAGACACAGAACTCTAAAGTATTTTCCTTTTGCTGCAGGAGGGTGATGGGTGGGGAATTCGGGTTGGAAAGCATTATGTCACATTTTTTTCCCATCCATTTGCTTATTCTCTTAGGCTAGGGTGGGGCAGGATTTCTTCAGCCAGCATCACCACCCCTTGCCACCATCCTCAGTCCCCCAGCTTACCTGGCAGCATGGTACCTCCACAGATTCCCTCCATGGTGGGGTCAGGAGGGGGAAGGCTGTCCTCTGCCCCGAAGTCCTCATCCAGTCATTGCTACAGGCTCTGGTGACATGGCGGGTGGAAATGTGGTGCAAAGGCTTCATTCTCTCCCTGCTGTGCTTTCCATTTTCAATTGCTAATTTTCTCCCCAGTATGGAGTCAAGGCATGCAGTGAGTGAATGCATGTGAAGATGCGGATACACTTTCGACCCACTTCCCCATCCACCCACCTGACAATGCGTCAGTCTCCCGATATTCTTGCTCTGGCACCTGGCCTCTACAAGCTGAGACAGAGAAACTTACTACCTTGACACAGGAGAGGAGAGCTACCTGGCAGCCAGCTCAGTCCCGCTCCTGCCCCCCCCCCCGGATCCCTGGCAACCTAAGCTCTTAGCTGAAGTCGGATCACCATTGTGACATGAGGTAAGGTGCTTGGTTGTGCCTCAGTGCTAGAGGGCCCCATAATGCCACATTTCTCTACTTTTGTGATATTAACTTGAACCCTAAATGGTGCATTAACAAAGATTTTTTGCAAAGAATTTCCTTTCGTTTTGAGATAGTGGAATTATATCATCATTTACACAGGTCCTGAGACTTCATCCATCTACAAAAGCTCAGGGCTCTTGTGGGCTCTGTAATTCGGTATGGCAATGGATATCAAGAATTTATGGGGCTGTTTGGTGGGCTGTAAAAGTTCAGGGCCCTCTTGTCCCTGAGCTTCCATGTGGCCAGAGATACAGATGCAGGGGGCAAAGAGTCCCTCTTTCAGCCAATGCACAGGGCTCTCTGCCACCCACAGGTGCAGAGATGCAGGGCTGTATGCCAAGAGAAGAGCTGTCTTCACTGTATGATACCCAGGCCCATGTGGGCAACCCTGCAGCTTTCATTCCCTGGCTGGGGGGATGTCACATAACAGTGCCATCCCAGCACCCTCACCCCATGTAGCTGGGTCACTGAGCTGGCCCCAGAACTCAGGTCACCGGCACAGGATCACAGAGCATACTCACTGGAGCAAAAACTGGCACTACTCACAAAGTTTTTTAATACGGTATATAGTCCCATATAAGCTGACCCCCTGATTCAAACAGCTGATTTCAGTAAACACTATTGACCTGCATATAAGCCAATGCTGAAATCTTTATTTAACCAAATGTGTACAAATGCAGACAAAACATCAATTCAGTTACAGTTACCATAATCACCACAGTGAATCAAAATGTGCTAGTGCTACATATAGTACTTGTAGCCCTTGTTAGTGTTTGTTTTTATTGTTCCTCGTTATCATCCTCTGCATCTGAAAACCTTAACGCTGCTTCATTTTCCATCATAAACTCCTCAGTCAGAACATCAGAGGATGGACTGTCATCCGCCTCGATCTCTGGGCATTGCTAATCCCACTCGTTCTCCTCGAACAGAGCATCGTCCTGTGTCCCATCTAGGCTATTGCTAATTCTACACTTCAGGAAGGACTTTGAAACCATCTCCACAGGGATTGTATCCCAGGCTTGTCTGACCCATTTGCACACCAGTGCTATGTCAGGTCATTTCAGATTTCTGCCTTTGGTAAGTGCGCCTGCGCCAGAAACCATAAAATCACACCAAAGTTTGCGGAGCCGGTCTTTGAAGGGCTTATTGAAACACACATCTAGTGGCTAAAGCATTGATGTGAGCCCCCCTGGAATCATGCACAGGTCAGTGTGCTCTTTAATGTTTTTTTTACAGAGTCGGTGAGGTGTGCCCGAAACATATCCCAGACAAGGAGTGATTGCTTGTGGTGTAGAGCACCTGGTCTAATGCCCCACACCCTCTGTAACCACACACTGACAAGTTGTTTGTCCATCCAGCCTTTAGGCCGGGTAAATACAAGCACTCCCCTGGGGAAAACAACTGATTTGGGTAGTGTTTTCCTTTTAAAAACAATCATGGGCTTCAGTTTAATGCCATCTGCTAAACATGACAGAACACAAGTAAAGTGGGTTTTCTCATGCCCTGTTGTTTTGATAAGCACAGTTTTTCTGCCAGAGTGGTTCACAGTATGATTGCAAGGGAACTCGAAAGTCATTGGGGTCCCATCCATATTTCCAATTTGTTACAGTTCGTAGTTGTGCTGCTTTCGCATTTTGATGGTAAATTGCTGAAAGCTTTCAACCTTATACTCTAGGTTAGGGGGAAGTTTCTGGGCAATCTTGGTTCTCTAGTGGAGGGTCAGGTCATTCCTCTCTGTAAACCGAGAGCACCACCCAGCAGAAGCAAGAAAAGTGTCCATACCTGGACAATGATCTTTTTCCTGTTTAGCCATCTTAAGAGCCTGCATCCGAATGGACGTATGAGTCACAATGAACCCACTTTGTCTGCATTCCAATACCCATGAGTTTAGGTCACCCTAGAGTTGCAGGAATGCTGGACGTTCTCCACGGCAGGCTTTTTTACTCTTGGGGAGTTCATTAAGAGTTTCCCTCTGTTTCTTCCACCCCTAACCTGCTTCTCATTGATGCCCAAGTGCTGTGCTGTGGCACACTTGTTGGTAGCTGTGACGTAGACAGCCCGTTCTGAGTGCTGTATATTATTTTTTTTATATAAAATGTATTAATGACTGTCTCTGCTGAAAAATCAAATGCTCTAGGAATGACCTCACTCATCTACCCCCCCGGCCCCAATTTCAGCTGACAGATGCAGGCCAAGAGAACTCCTGACAGCATGTATCACACACTCAGTTTTTAGAGACAATGTGTTACCTGGAAGACTTTAATCAAGGATCCTGTTTCTCTGAGTTAATTACAGAGTTGTTTAATTTAACTTTGTTTAGAGGGAAAATCATAAATAAGATTTATGACGTTGAAGAGAAAACAGGTTATTACACAGAGGTGAGAGGTCATAAATGCTCATATGAAGCCTGTGCGAGAAGGGTACAGCATGAGATCAAAGAAAGTGTGATTTGAAACTTGAGTTATGCCAAGGTTGCAGAATAAATACTTTGAAATTACATCCTGTGGTTGTATAGAAATATATATATTTTTAGATATTTTGACAGAGGAGGAGCTGGATGACCTCATCCAAAAGGGGTTGGCAAATACAGCTTGTAAAGATTATTCTTTTTCACTACAGAGACACTTTTATCTGACTCAGACCAAGATAACATCTGAACACTGAAAACGGGTATTTAGAAAGCTAGACAAAATCTAAATACTGTTGTAGGAATTGCACTGTTTTAAACCTTGTTTTGTTTAAAGATATGTATATCTTGTGATATGACAGTTCTGTATTGAA
Organism: Neoceratodus forsteri; assembly: GCA_016271365.2. Taxonomy (NCBI): domain Eukaryota; kingdom Metazoa; phylum Chordata; order Ceratodontiformes; family Ceratodontidae; genus Neoceratodus; species Neoceratodus forsteri. The sequence goes on from JADMNL010000022.1 coordinate 499,242,507, forward strand.
TGTTTGACGTATTATTATATATTTTAGTAAAAACTCTAATTTTAGAGCAAACCTGGTCTGTCTTTGAATTGCTTTCTTTTGCTAAAAAAATGTTGTAGGTGCTGTATTGGTCCTTTTAAGAACAGATCCAGAAACAAATTATTTGATACCTTTTATTGGACCAACATGGATGTTACAGAAAAGAACAAAGTGTTTTAGCTTTCGAACCAACCAGGTCCACAAAGCTTCTGAAGAAGGACCTGGTTGGTTCGAAAGCTAAAGCACTTTGTTCTTTTCTGTAACATCCATGTTGGTCCAATAAAAGGTATCAAATCATTTGTTTCTGGATCGTTTCTTTTGCTAAGAAATATTTATGGTTATAGCAGACAGCAGACATACGCTTGCATGGTGGTACCAAACTGGAAAGAGAAGCATTTTAAATCTGAGATCTTTATTAAAGTTTTAAGGGTTCACTTCTGCATACCTAGTTAGGTGCCCATAGGCAAAGATATCTGGCCTCCTGAAGACAGATATATCTGAGCCTGTGCATTGGGTATGCTAACAAGAGGGTAGCAGTTTGAATCCCTCCAGAACTGAGACCAAAGGTTGATCCAAACTCACAAAAGCAGACAAGAGGGTTTCCTTGTCTGTTACGCTGCTCACAAGACTGCGCTCAGAGGTTGGCACTTTGGGAGTAGAGGACCTGACCTGCTGAGTGAATTTGTGACAGTAGCATCTGCATGTTCAATTACTCGCAGTTTGAAAGCTGCATCAAAAGCACAATGCTTTCTCTTAATGCTCATCTTTACATGTAATGAACACGCTGGTGACACTTTATATTTATAGGTTGTGGTGGCATCCTGTTACTGTACCGGTTCACTGAAATTGGACAACCATTTCACTCACCTCTACTGAATGACCCGCGTATAAGCCGAGGGGTAAGGTATAAGACTTCAATTTTGGAGTAAAAAATTTGGCTTATACGTGAGTATATACGGTAATTATATATATTTTTTTTATTTTGACCCCAAATTTTCTAGATAATTATTTTATGAATCCCCTCATAAACATGACATGTGGCATTTATAGTATATTGTCCAAAACATAATTTTGAATCACAAGTGTGAAAATGCATCTCGTTCAGGATTTAAAAAACTGACAACTATTATGTTTCTGAGGTGATTTGGAAAAATGACTATGTTCAAAGTTTGAGGTTAAAATATTGAAAACTAGTGAAGTTATGTGTGAACGTTGAAATATTGCAACATTCACTCATAACCTGTACATTTTACTGTATCTGTACATCAGGGCCTGGATATTCAAAAGGGTTGCGCATGACGCAATAGGGATGCACCATGCGCAACCCACCGATGTGCCCTGGTGCGATATTGAAATGGGCAACTTGTGATGCACAACTCCTGATGTGCCAGGGTGCAACAGTAATGTAAGCGGCGCAAGTGCAGGGGGCGTGCCCATGCATATGCGGTACATCCTGATATTCAGCCCGAGAAGTGCAGTGCATATGTTGGCACAAACCTGCCTTGTGCCACTCAGGGGGGGTACAAAGATGTGCCTGGTGAAACCAGGAACAAGTCCAGACCACCCAAAGGCAAGTCGCCACACTGCAGGGTGCAATACGGCAGCTGCCTGCTGTGGGTGGCCACCCACCCACCCAGAACATTGATCCCAAGTCCCCTGCCCTGGGAGCATTGAGCCCCCATGCCCTGTAGCCTGATCGTGGGCAAATGTATAGAATATGCCCCAGGTGGTCCAGTGGAAGGGCCCCGTACACTCAATCATGGGCAGATGTGTAGCAACCATCCATTGTGGTCCAGTGGAAGGGACCCCTATGCCCGATCATGGGCATATGTGTAACAACCATCCCTAGTGGTCCAGTGGAAGGGTCCCCATTGCCCAATCATGGACATATGATTAACATATCCCTGGTGGTCCAGTGGACCACTCTCCCCAGTGCCTGATCATGGGCAGATATGGCAAAAGTAATCCTGGTGGTCAGTGGTACCCCCCTCCCCACCCACTCACTGGGGTCCCCGCCACCCAGCACCCCCAGTCAGTGGCGGGTGGTAGCACCCCATCCGCATGCCTCCTGGCCACCCAACAACTGACAGCATATGGTACAGTCTGTCGCCTATTGGTCCACCATGTGAACCAATGGGCGGCAGACCATACTGTACTACATGGGCCCGATATGAGAATGAACGGTACAGACCATACTGTAGACTGTCAGTCATTGGGCGGCCAGGAGGCATGCAGGTGGGGTGCTGCCACCTGCCACTGACTCAGGGGGTACTGGGTGGTGGGGGACCACAGTGGGTTGGTGGTGAGGGGGGTACCACTGGACCACCAGGATTACTTTTGCCATTTCTGCCCACAATCGGGAGCTGGGGGAGTTTCCAGTGGACCACCAGGGATGATTTCAACATATGCCCATGATCGGGTAATGGGGAGCAGTCCACTGGACCACCAGAGATATGTTATGCCCATGATCGGGTGATGGAGAGCAGTCCACTGGACCACCAGGGATATTTTAAACATATGCCTGTGATCAGTGATCAGGCGTATGGGAGCAGGGTCCACCAAGGGACTGCAGGGCATCGGCCTCCTACGGCTGCTGCCTGGCAGGGCACCAGGTGCAAGTCACTGGGGAACAGTGCACCACATGCAAATGGGGCCATAATGACATGCAAATGGTCCCATTTGCACCTTGCATGCTTAATGGCCTCATTTGCATGCTCAGTGCTGAATATCGCAGTTGATGCACCTAGCGCAACCACACTTGTGCTGGCACATCCCCCTGCTCCCCTTCTGCCACTTGTGTTGGTGCAGTGCCACTGTGCCATGCACAGTGCGTGCACCCTCAGTGCCATATTCAATGGTGCTGAGCCATGGTGCTGCACTGTTGAATATCGCTGGTCCATGCCCTGGTGCAGCCTAGTTGTGCTGCAGCCAGGCTTGCACACCTGCCTGGCACAGTCTGAATATCCAGCCCACAATGTTTAGCATATCCTTCTGATTACCCCATCTCATGAACCCAATAGGTGAACATTTTCAAATCCCTGCCAAAATATCATTCCGTGCCGCAGTACAAAAACACATTTTGACCAGGATTTAAAAAACAACAGCTGTCACATTCACAAGGTGGTGTGAAAAATGGCTACATTTAAAATTTGGTGTCAAAATATTGAAAATTACCAAAGTTATGAGTGAGCATAGAAAAATGTCAATGTGCACTTCTAATTTTGTTTTTTTTTACATATTTTGGCCCTAAACATTCGGCATAGCTTTCTTATGACCCCACATTATGAGCAAAGGTGATGACATTTTTTAAATCCTACCAAAAAGTGATTTGGCAAAATGACTGTGAAATCACTTTTCAGGCCAGATTTGCATAACGCTACCACATTGATTATGAAGTGGGGTCCTAAAAAGACCATGTCGAAAATCTGGTGTAAAATATTCAAAAATTACAAAGTTATAAATAAAAGTTCAAACCCCCTTTGAAATATATTAAACTGCACTTACCGTATTTTTCTCATGCTGCAGTCACGGGTTCCAGCAGCAGGACATGTCTTTGACAGCAGAGTGGATCTATGCCATGGGACATGTTCAAGTGAGTGAGGGTGTGTGTGGGGTGTGGGGGGTATGGGGTGGTGGGTGTTGAGTGTGAGGTTAGGGTTGGGAGGGTGGAGGACTGTGAGGGGGTCAGATCAGCAAGGGACCATTTTCTTCTTTTTAGGTTAAAAAAAGTCAGTGAGCAATAGTTTTCTTTATTTCAGGGGTCATATTCCAACACTGGGGATTGGGCACCCCAGTGTTGGGCTACTGTTCAGCAGCACTGGGGGTGGGTACCCCTGTGCCACCAGGTACATATTGGGAACAGGGGTGGGCAACCTAGAGGGGAGGGGGTCAACAGAAGCAGTACATGGGCTGGCCACCTCAGTCTGCCAATGTTAACATTGGGATGGCAACAGGCAACCTGGAGTGGAGGGGGCAGAAATAAGCAGTACTTGGGGTGAGCACCCCAGTCTGCTTAAGAACAATTTAAATTTGTTAGGGTATAGATAGATAGATAGATAGATAGATAGATAGATAGATAGACAGACAGACAGACAGACAGACAGACAGACAGACAGACAGATAGATAGATAGATAGAAGACAGTGAGAGACAGAAAGAGAAAGACAGAGACAGGGAGAATGGGATCACTGGCTCATGCTTCAGCTGAAGCTGGCAACACATGTCCAGCTGCAACTTCAGCATTCAAGAATGTCCCACTGTTCTCATACTGAGAACATGGGTCACTAGCTCATCTCGCTAAGCTTGGCACCCTAAATTTCGGAATGCCAAGGAAAGGTATTTCTGACCATTGTTTTAAAAAGCAAACACCAGAATCTAATTAACAGGTCCCATTTAGCTAGGTTTAAGTGTTTGTTTTTCAAAATTATAGAATTTTTCACATTTTCTGTGTTTTTTACTTCAGAGATGAACAGAATGGCATCTGTCATGACACAATAACATTTTTTGGGTGGTGTGAGAAGCAAGTGGTGAGAAGAAAAAAATGGTCTGAGACATGGAGTTTTTCATTTCTTGTCAGAACATTATCCAAAAAAAACCTACAGAGCATGCTCAAAACAGCAAACACAAAAAAATGTAAATCCTTATAACTCAGGAACCATTAAATATTCTTTTACAAAACCTTCCAAAGGCACTACCTTGGTACAGCACACTTCTACGTTGAATGTTTCAGAAAAAAATTCCATTCCATGTTGGCTGTAGGTGAGAGCAAAACCAAAAGCCCGTATTAAGTATAGGAAAAACATTAGACATCTACAGGAAAATGACATTTGCAGATCTCAGTAATCTCACAAGTTGCCATCATGAAACTTTCCATATATTTAGACCATGCTTACTAGACAAAGCAAGGGAAATTTTAGCTACTTTCATCAAATGCTGCCAAAGCTATTAAAGTGCAAAGTTAGAGGTTTGACATAGAACCTGTCACTCAACCCTAACTATAATGGCATTACCGTACCAGTATAATATATACATTACATGTCTGGGCCATTGTCTCCATAGAAAATGCTATCATACATTTCCTTGTATACCATGGTAGCTAATTAGCATATATGAAAAAAACAGACAGTATTTATGAATAAAACGTTAGCATATATGAAACCAACCACCTAGTTACATTACATTAATGTGTTTTTAACACCTTAATAACACATTACTATCTAACACACTACAAAAAATTACGTTTCACTTGCAATAACACATGCAATAAGCACCTTGATAAAGTATGTAATGATTGCCTTATTAACACATGTAACAGACCTCAACCACACATGTAACAACCTCCCTAGCTACAGACCTAAAAATCTACCACAGCCCCCATGAAACCAGCACAGAACATAAAAATCCCTAACCTAAATAACATATCAAAATGTCCCTCCAACTTAACTCACTTCACAGTCATGTCCCTCAATGTTCCATAACTCACACCAGCTGCCAAGCCCTCAATGCTGCCTCATCATCTGATTCTCCCCACTATGTTCCTCTGGGCTGCTGCTCATGTGACTGCATAGACATGCTGCCTCTCCCGATTGCTCCGTCACACCACACAGCTGCTCCCAACTGCTCAGCCATGACAAACAGCCACTCTAGACTGCAAAATAAACCCCAATATGGGGAAGTTATTCCAGACTACATGAGCACTATCCTGAACAGAAATGCTGGCAAACCACTCCCCTCTTTATGGGAGGAGGGTTAGAATGAGCAAGCGCTCAGAAAAATGCATGCGCCACCACTACTGTACCTAGGGGGAAAAAAACTCTGGTAAAAAAACGTACAACAATATACCACTACACTATGGAAAAACACTACACAGTGAAAAAAATTAAACCTTACAGAAAACATGCAAACCTGGGGAAAAAACTTGAAAAGCACACACAGTAATCAAACTAATGTATTACATAAAAACAAATTATGGTTAGTGTGCCATAGGGAACTCTACCATCCGGGGGCTAATTAGCTCAATAATCCCTTTGGGCTTATGGGTTATTAGCTAATTAGCCCTCCTGGGTGGTGTATTTCCCTACTATATACCTCACTTACCCATCACTTATTCTAGGTATATAGATAGATAGATAGATAGATAGATAGATAGATAGATAGACAGACAGACAGACAGACAAAGACAGAGAGAGAGAGAGAGAGAGAGAGAGAGAGAGATATTACATGGATAGGACTTTCACCATAGAAATTATTCGCAGTTATTTCTCTGTATACCCTTTTCCTGTACACAATGCATCAAAATTAGCAGTAACCATCCAAATGTTTGTGCACAGAACTCTGATCATGGTTCTGATAGGTCAACAGCTCATGCTTAGCATTCTGTCCACAAACAATGACATAGTATAAACTTCAAATTACTAGTTCCATAAAGAGAACTGTGCAGAAAACTGTCCATAAACAGAAAACAACTGAAAATACAGTTTTTCACATTAGTGTTTATTCAGATGGCAGTATGAATTTCATTTCAGTAACTAGGAACATTACTAACTGCTGCCAATTAGCACACATTTACTGTCCCCTTTAAAAATATCCTTTGTGACAACAGTAACAACATATTTTTGATATGTTGCTGTTATAGATGTTGCTAGCTAAGATATCTTTTTATCTTATCATTTTTACCCCCATTCCTGTTGAAGATTTATATATCTTTATATATATATATGTGTGTGTGTGTGTGTGTGTGTGTGTATGTGTGTGTTATATATCTATATTATAGAGGCACAGTGGTGCCTCTATAGTTAGGGTTGAGTAGGCTGTTCAATGTTAAACCCCATTTTTGCACCTTAATAACTTTGGTGTCGTTTGATGAAATAGCAGAAAATTTGGCAAGCATGGTCAGGTTGTCAGAGTCTCAAGACTTTAAAAGTTTTGTGACAGCATTCTGTATGGTTTTTGACATACAGAGTACCAGGGGGACTATGCAAGGCCTTGCTCTTATGTAAGCAGATGGAGTCTTCCCAAGGCAAAGGGCCAAAAGGGCCCTGCACATCTGCACCTGTTCATGCAGGTCCGGAAGGGACCAGTGTCAGTGAGGATACAACTTCACTATCTCAAAAAAAAAAAGGAAATTCTTTGCAAAATACTTAGTTAAAGATCAATGGCAACCATTTTACACATTGTTAAAAAAAGCCTGAATTCAAGTCCCTGTGTCATGGGTAGTGTTTTCTGAAAATGTCATGCTATTTGGTTTTGTGGTTTTCTTTAAATCAGCATTTGTTAACTTTTTCTGCACTAACTGGAAACAGTCAGGCTGTTTCTGTCCCTCTGACTGAGCCTTGGAGAGTGATGACATCATATTGGATTATGCTACTGCTGCAGCAGTGCAAGTTCCTGCTTGACTGAAGAGCTAAAAGGTTGCTAACCTCCTAATTAGAGCAGTCTGTAGAGTTAATTGTTTGGTGTCCAGGGTTTTTAATAATTCAGTCTCTGGTTTGTGTTCAGATGAATTAGCTGAAAATCTTGATCATTCTGTTCTTATAAAAAGCTGATAATTTGAGTTTCAGTACTAAACTGCAGTGGTATGCATATGAGAAATCAGATTGTTGTATCACAGCTGTGAGTTATGTCCCATCAAAACTCTGTTTTTTTCTAGCTATGTGACACTGGGTTGTTTATTTAATAAGATATAAAATAAATCTAACAATTTGTTAAGTCATTCAAGTAGTTTGTCATTGATGTAGCCTCAATAAATCAGTTCATGTAAGAACAATTGTTTTCCTCTCAGATTGAAAAACAGATGTCAGCCACACTCTGCTATATCAGGCACATGTACTATACGAACTTACAAATTTCAGTTCTTTGATGGTTTCTGTGTGAAAATACATTAAGTATAGGTATAACTAGAAACACTATATGGCATCCAGATGCCCCCGTCTCCTGCCTACAGCTGAAGCAGTTGCACTCTGCTGCATCCTGTTACCTACCCCACAAGCACCCTGTCTCCTGCCCCACATTCAAGGCCACTGCACCCTGCTTCCCACTCTCTTCTCCCATAGAGTCAGGGCTGCTGCACCCTGTTACCTCCATCTCCTGCCTGAACGATCAGGGCCATGACAACTTGCTGCCCCTGTCTGAACAATTTTGGTTGCTGCACCCTGCTGCACTCTGTCCCACCCCCCCAGTCAGAGCTGTTGCACCATGTTGTCCCCTGTTTCTGTCACCACAGTCAGGGCTGCTGTGCTTTGCTATGTCCTAGAGTCCCATGTGCCCTGCCTCAACATTTGAGGTTGCTGCATCATGCTGCCCATGCCACCAGAGGTGTGACTTTTATTGCACCCTGCTACCTACTTCCATTTTCCCAAATGGGCAGGGCTGCTACACCATGCACATCCTGTCCCACAGTCAGGGCTGTACCCTGATGTCCCCCCATGTCCTTCCCCACAGTCAAGGCTTCTGCACCATGATGTAGTCTGGCCCTGCCACCATAGCCAGAGCAGCTGCTCCTTGTTCCTGTCTACACATTCAAGGCTACTGTGCCCTGCTGCACCCTACAGCCCCATGCCTCCACTTCCCCATGATTTCACAGTTAGCGTTGCTGCGCCATGCTGCCCCTACCACCAAAGTCAGATTTTTTGCTGCACTGCCCAAAAGAAAAAACAGAACAATACTTTCATCTTGTGTTAATGGGGGTGAAGGACAGAATACTGTAAGGTGCAGAAGTCCTGACTGTTCAGCCAGGAGACAAGGGAGGCATTAGGGTACAGAAGCCCAAACTGTGGGACAGGGTGCAGCAGCCACACCTCGGTGGAGCTGACACAACTTTGGGAGCAAAGGACAGGGTGCAGCAAATGCCATAACTTTTGTGGCAAGTGGCAGCATGGTGCAGCAGCTCTAACTGTGGAGGCAAGGGGCTCTAGGGCACAGCAGCCCTGCCTAAGTAAGCAGAAGCAGGGTGTAGCATCCCTGGCTGTGGTGGCAGGGGACTGTGGATGGATGGATGGTGCAGAAGCCTTGACTGTGGGGCAGGACACAGGGGGACATCAGGGTACAGCATCCCTGACAATGGGATGGGGTGTGCATGGTACAGCAGCCCTGACTGTTCAGGCAGTTGATGGGGGCAACAGGGTGCAACAACCCCAACTGTGTGTGAGAAGACAGTGGGCAGCAGGGTGCAGCAGCCTCGAATGTGGGGCAAGAGACACCGGGCTTGTGGGGCAGGGGACGGGGCAGCAGAGTGAACCTGCCTCAACTTTGGTGCAGGAGACAGTGGGTATCAGGATGCTCTATACTGTTTCTAGTTACATGTTATATATTTTCACACAGAAACCATCAATGAATTGAAATTTGCGAGTTCATATCGTACACGTGCCTGAAATAGCAGAGTGTGGCTGACACCTGTTTGTCAGTCTAAGAGGAAAATAATTGTTCTTACATGGACCTACAGTATTTATTGAGGCTACATCAAAGACAAACTAGTTGTATGAATTAACAAACTTTAGATTTATTTCATATCCACTAAATAAACAACCCAGTGTTACAAAGCTAGAAAACGAAACACAGAGTTTTGATGGGACAGAACTCATAGCTGTGATACAGACAAGCTGATTTCTCAAATGCATATCACTTCAATTCAGCACTGAAGCTCAAATGCTCAGCTTTTTAGGAGAATAGAATGAAGATTTTCAGCTAATTCATCTGAACACATACCACAGAATGAGTTAGTAAAAATCCTGGACAGCAAACAATTAATTGTACAGACTGCTCTAATTAGGAAGTTTACAGCTCTTCAGTCAAGCAGGGACTTGCACTGCTGCAGCAGTAGCTTAGTCCAATATGATGTCATCACTCTCCAAGGATCATTCAGAAGGACAGAAACAGCCTGGCTGTTTCCAGTAAGTGAGGGACAAGTTAACAAATGCTGATTTAAAGAAAACCACAAAACCAGATAGCATGACATTTTCAGGAAACACTACTCATGACACAGGGCCTTGAATTCAGGCTTTTTTAAAACGATATGTAAAATGGTTGCCATTGATCTTTAATTTATTTATTTATTGAAATGTTTCACCAGGAAGGTCCGCTGAGTGACAAGTCACTCGTCTCCCAGTGCAACCTGGGGGAAGGGGTACAATAGGAATGAGACATTAAACATTCAAGTTACAAGATCAACGTCAACATACAGTTGTAAGGAAGGTGTTACAAACGGTGTTACAACAGTGTTGTGCATAATAGGTAGAAAGAGTGGACAATAATAAGTGTTGGGTTAATAAGTAAACAAGTGCTTACTTGAAAGAAAAGGGAGAAAGGAGAGGGAGGGGTTGAGGTGAGGGAGGGGGTAGAGTCATGTCCCTGGAGACCCCTTCAGGATGCGAGGAACCCTGCAAGGGGACTAGGGAACCAGAGAGAAGGGGATAAGGCAGTGTCCCAGAGAGACCCCTTTAGGATGTGGGGAACCCTGCAAGGGGGCTGTGGGACTAGATAGAAAGGGGGATAAGGCTGTAGGAATTTAAAGAGGGCAGAGAGAGAAGGAGGAGGTGTGACTTAATGCTAGGAGGGAGAATAGGACCTAACCCAAGAGAGGAACCTGCAGGATGCGAGGTACCTTGCAATGGGGTTGGGGAAGATCAGTAGATAGGCATTAAGAGAGTGATAGGAGAGGAAAGGAGGGAGTGAGAATTGAACCCTTGAGGGGAAGATAATTTGCATCTTTGGAGGGGATGGGGCCTAATCAATAGTCAATCAGGATGCATTGGACCCTGCTAGTAGTCATGGAAAGCCAAAATAGTGGCTAGATAGAAGAGGGGAGATATGCTTAGGTTCAGTTGGACCCCTTCAGGATGCTGAGAACCCTACAAGGGGACTGCGGTGGCTAGGGAGAAAGGTAGATGGGGAGGGGAAGGAGAAGAGACAAGCCTAGGTCCAGTAGGACCCCATCAGGATGCTAAGAACCCTGCAAAGGGACTGCAAAGGCTAGGGAGAAAAGGTAGAATGGGGAGGGGAAGGAGAGGAGACATGCCTAGCCACAGTAGGTCCCCTTTAGGATGCTGAGAATCCTGCAAGAGGACTGCAAGCCTAGGGAGAAAGGAGGGATGATGGGGGAAGGGAGTAGATGAGAGATACAAGCCCCTTGGGGGGGGTAGGAGAGGGACCCATGGAAAGCGTTCAGGATCCTTTACATTCTGTGAGAGATCAATGGAATCAAGTAAGGGGGAATAATTTGGGAGAAGGGAAAGAGAGCTAGAAATTTGGGGGGTGGGGGTGCACAGGGTAAAATGAAGGTGCCGGTAGAGAGGTAGGGTTTGTCCAGGGCTTAGAGGAGGGAATTAGGGAGGGGCATGGCAGGAGCAGCTAGATGCAAGGTAATTATTGAGGGCAGAACTGATGGAGTAGGCATTGGATGAATGCTGGATTTGAGGGGGGAAGGAATTCCAGATTTTTGGCAGGCAGTGAGAGTAACCAGATTGGCTGATTTGGGTAGATCTGCAGGGGACTACCAGGGTGCGGGAGTTGGTTGATCTAAGAAAATGGGAAGATGGGGGGGTGTTATAAATGAAGAGGTGAGGTAGGAAGAGAGCTCACCCAACCAGTGCATGGAGATGAATTTGGCACAGTGGGAGAGTCAGCTATTTGTAAGAGAGGGGAAGAATAGGGCACGATAAAGATCGCAGTAGTGGGTGCAAGAGGGTGCATCCAGGGCAAAGCGGCAGAAGGAATCAAAGAAGGTGTCCAGTCTGACCAGGGATGACTTAGAAGCAGCACCATAAACTACATCACAGAAGTCAAAAATGGGCAGTATCATCTTCTGAACAAGTTCACACCTAGCCGTAGGAGGGTTGCAACTACGGTTCCTGAACAGGGCACCAAGCTTGGGGAGCAGTTTTTTCTGGATGGTGTCAATATGTCCAGAGAAGTTTAGATGTTGGTCTAACTAAACACCTAAGTACCTGAAGGAGGATGTGTCCTCAAGTAAAGTCCCATCAAGGGTGTGGAAAGTGAGTAGGGAGGGAAGCCTAGAGAGTCTCTGGCATGTGCCAAAGGTCATGAAGACAGTCTTCTTGGCATTGAGGAAAAGTTGATGGTTAGCAAACCAGAGCTGGATCTTGTTGAAGTCTTGCTGTAAGCTGGTTGTAACCACAGCATGACAGAAGCCAGATCCATACAGGACTGTATCATTGGCATACATATGTATAGCAGAAGAGGAGGATCAAACAGAGGGAAGGTAATTTAAGAAGATGGAGAATGGGGGGGCCCTAATACAGAGCCCTGGCGGATGCCAGTGCTAATCGGGAGGGGAGGGGAGGGGAAGTGATGTCTAAGATCTTAACTGATTGGATCAGCCAATAAGGTAGGCCTTAAACCAGTTTGTGGTGGAGGGAGATAGGCCAGCTGCTGGGAGTGAGTTGAGGAGAAGGGAATGAGAGACAGTGTTGAAGGCCTTGGCCAGGTAGACAAAAATAGCAGCGGTGATTTGGCCACTGTCCATCTTGGTTAGAATGGAGTCAGTGAGCCATAGAAGAGAGGTGGTGGTTGAGTGTTTTTTCCTGAAACCAGACAGGAAAGGGGTGAAAAAGGAGGTGTCAGATAGAAAAGAGGTGAGCTGGGGGAGTACAATGTGTTCTTGAAGCTTGGCAAGGGTAGGGAGGAGAGAAATGGGGTGATAGTTGCCAGAGGATGAGGGGTCACCCCCCTTGGGTAGAGAGAGGACCACTGCATGTTTCCATGAAGAGGGGACTGAGGCAGTAGAGAATTAGGGATTTAGGATTATTGTGGGGGGGGTAGGCAATGGCCAAAGTGGAGAGGGAGAGGAGTTTTGGGTCAAGGCCATCAATGGAGGCATCTTTAGAGGGGTTGATGGTGAGGAGGACACTTAGGGCATCATTTGGGGTTACAGTAGTGAAATAGAAGCGGAGGTGGGAGGGTGGAGGAGGGGGCACACTGGTAGAGGGTGGGGGATGGATAGGAGGGGAGGGATTTCAGTAACTCAGTGGTGCAGAAGGTATAGTAGGAGTTAAATTCCACAGGTATGGCTGGTGGGTTGGACACTAGTGAGCTATTTATTATAAGTACTGAGGGAGTGGACAAGATGGGGTAAATAGGGCATGGACCACCTTCCAGAACTTTGAAGGGGAATTTATGTTGGTGATGAAGGCAGATTTGACATATTTGGACTTGACTAACCTTGTAGCCCTAGTGCAAGTGTTTTGGAGCATGCGGTAGTTCATGAGGTCACTAGGATGCTGGGTAGCTTTATGATGCTTCCAGGCTCTATCTCTAGCCCTGAGATGGGCCAGAAGTTCAGGGGTTATACAAGGTAAGTGGTTACCTCTGACTCTGGTTTGTTTGAGTGGGGCAAAGGTATTCCAGTTTACGAGAAAGATTTTTTTGAAGTAGGCAAAGGCCTTATCAACCGAGGGGAGGGAGGTTAGGGGGGACCTGTCAGAATTGGCAAGGCTACTCAGAAGAGGTTCAAGGTCAAGAGACTTGAAAGAGCATATATGGTTTTGTGTGGTGATTTAGTTCTGTGGGCTTTCCTAACTATAAATATTGGGTTGTGGTCACTGAGAGCACTGGGGAGGATGCCAGAGGTGATGACAGGACAGGGGTAGGAGGTAAGGGCCCAATTGAGTAGGGAGTGTTGTTGTGTCATGTGGTTTGGGTAGGTGGGTTCCGAGATCAGTTGGGAGAGGTTTAGGGTCCGATTTTGTTTTTAGTTTTGGTAGTTTTAGGTGAAAACCAATTAATATTGAAGTCGCCTAGGATGAATAATTCCCTAGAGCGAGCAAGGGAAGTGATGGAGGTTAGGAGGTCTAGCATGACCGAAGGATGAACATTTGGGTGGCACTATATGTCGGTTACAAAAATAGGGAGAGTGAAGGGGAGGGTCACATGGATAGCTAGGGCATCATGGGTCTCAGGATTAGAGGATGAGTAGATAATGGAATATTAGATGGAGGCTAGGACATAAATGGCCACACCACCACGCCTGCCAGCACAGTCTTGCCTTATCAATGAGTAGCCAGGAATGGAAACCGAGTGGTCAGGGATAATGTTCTTTAGCCAAGTTTCTGCAATGATTACAATGTCTGGTTTTAGAGTGCACACCATGATCTGAATGTGGTTTATTTTTTGCAACAAGCTGTGGGTGTTTAGATATAGGATCTTTAAGCCATTTGGGAGGGCTGAGAGAGGAGAGAGGGGGGAGGTAGTTGAGGAGGAAGCACCAGAGGAGCTATGGGCAATAGGGTCTGGGTTGGGGTGGATATCCCTGGTAGAGAGCAAGAGGAGAGCGAGTATGAGAAAGTGGAGCTGAGGGGATTTTGAAGGGGCTGGTGAGGAGGTTAGGAGTTCTGAGGAGAAGGGAGTAGATGAGTGAGGAAGAAGAAGGTGGAGAACCACAGTGAAAGTGGACACCATTATCAAAGCCGCATGAGGAATAGTGGTAGAGTGAGACCCTATTTCAAATGAGGGGGGAGTGATAGCATGGATGTGGGTAGGGGATTGGAGATAATAACTGATGGGGATAGGAGAGTTATTAGGAATAGACAAATAGTGAACAAGTGGAGGTGGTAAAGAGAGGGATACGAGCAGTACAAGGGGGAGAGAGAGAGAGAGGAGAGAGAAGGGGATGCATTGTTCATAAAGGCAGAGAAATTAGTGAGCAATTGACTTAGGAACAGGAAGAATTTATAAGCAGGGAGTGCAGGGGGCTGATCAGATGGAGGGGGTAGCAGCAGTTTAGGAAGTGATCAGAAGGGAAACCCAGCCAGTTATAATCAATGTAGTGCCTTCTAGAAGCAGAACAATATAAACTGCTAAGGGGATAGTGGATACTTAGTTATTCACATGTAGTTTGGTCACCTGATGCTCAAGGGCTATAAATAAAGTGTCAAGATAGAGTGGGAGGGTGAGGAGCCGGCATGGCCCAACAGTCAGAACCTGCACTCTATCAGTTTCACACAAGAGCTGTAAACACTTGATAATATGAGCACCGAGGTGACTGTGCTTAACAGTCAATAACAGAACAAATGAATTCACAATAGCCATAGTAATGAAATTTCGAGAGCGCTGAGGCGGCCCTGCTAGTATACACACACTGAAAACTAAACGGCAATTAATGCTGTAATGCTTTAACCCTTAGGCTGCAGACAGAATTAGAATGTTTAGGAATTCTGGACTGATATATCAGTCTGCAGCACAGCAAAGGTTAAAACAGTTATGAACAACCTTTTTCACTAGTATTAAGATTTGCCAGAATTAAGCAGTAGAAATTTGAATGAGAGAAGTTCATGGTGTAGAGTCAAGGCAATTCAAAAGAAATTGGCCAACAGAAGCACACAGTCAGGGAGACCAACCAATCAGATTGCAGAGGCAAGAGAGCGCTGCTTTCTGGTTTGTCAAAAGATCACTGTACCTGTCTTTGTTGCTGGCTGGAGAGGGTTGTGTGGGTGGTGGCGTCGGAGGTGCCGGTCACCCCGCAAAAGGTCCTGGAGGGCTGTGGTTGCTTGCAGGCTTTTGCAGTCTCTGGTTTTTAATGCACCAGCTTGGGTAACTTAACACCACAAAAGTACACACAAGTTTTCTGTAATGTTTTTTCCTGTTGCTGCCTGCAGGGTGGGGGTGGGATGTTAGGGTTTGGAACCCTAACACCACATTTCCCTACATTTGTCGGTTTAACCATAACTAGTGCTAGTGTTCTAGCTGCTGTGTTCTTCTGCTGCTGGGAGCCGGGGCTGCATCGGCGGAGAGGGCGAGGGAGAAGGATCACATCGGTGGTCCAGGAGACCCGGGGCCACAGGTGTCACAAGGTTACAGTAAGAGGAGGTTGAGGGCCACCACCGCCAAGAGCAAGGAGCGTGGGGCTAATCAGTGCCAAGCGCGTGTTTTTCAACTGAGCAACTGGGCTATAAAGGCCACTAGCCCAGTCACAAGAGCTGCTGCTGTGTTCTGCTGCTGGGAGCCGGGGCCGCATTGGCGGAGAGAGCGAGGGAGGAGGACCACATCAGTGGTCGCAGGAGACACGGGGTGCCACAGGAAGTTGCATCGGCAGTAAGAGGAGTGTTGGAAGGCCGCTGCCACTCAGGAGCAAGGAGTGGTGGGGCCAATCAGTGCCAAGTGTGTGTTTTTCAACTGAGTGACTGGGCTATAAAGGCCATTAGCCCAGTCACAAGAGCTGCTGCTGTGTTCTTCGTCTCACACCATCGACTCCGGCCCCGACCTCTATTAAATAGTCGGAGGGGGTGGAGACTTGTAGGGAGGAAGGCTGTGAGTGGAAAGCCTGGACTGCTGTGGGTGCCCTGGATTGCTGCTGCTAATTGGAGCTGGGAGGAGCAAGTAGAGTGGGGGAGGACTGAAAATATTTGACTATATGCAGCTGAGAGGCATGGGGCCTGGTTCTGGGTGGTATTGTTTTACTGCTACTGAACTTGGGAGGGTTCTGATCCTGGGCTGTACTGTTTTACTGCTACTGAACTTGGGAGGGAGGCAAAATCGTATGCTGGGTATGTTTGGACACCATTGAGCACAGGCTAGTCACACATACAGCTATGGAATTTGAGAGACGTAAACTGGGAAACTGATGACAATAGAGTGCTGTGTATACTGTTTTAAACTGCTGAGTATATAGTGCTGTTCTTCAATAGTGCTGCCTTATATGTGAGCTGTGTATACTGTTTTAAAC
The DNA here is from genome assembly GCA_016271365.2 of Neoceratodus forsteri. NCBI lineage: Eukaryota > Metazoa > Chordata > Ceratodontiformes > Ceratodontidae > Neoceratodus > Neoceratodus forsteri. Next base: position 499,259,196 of record JADMNL010000022.1, read on the forward strand.
TGCTGAGTATACAGTGCTGTTCTTCGATAGTGCTGCCTTATATGTGAGCTGTGGTAACTGCTGATTTATATTTAGTGCTGAGGGGTTTTGAGAACTGTTAAAGGGGATATCTGCTGATTGATCAGTTGATCAAGTGAGGTGGGCAAAAACTATTGGGTTGCAAGTGGTTAGGCCTGTTCACACCAAAATGAGGGTGGATTCGGGACTGACCAGAATGGGCATCTTCGGAAGGGTAATTGGGTGTTTGGGGTGCGGGGCAGCAATAATCCTAAATTGGGCATGGAAGAACAGAGGGTGCCCAGTGTGTTCCCAGCTAGCAGGACTTAGGGCAGAGGTAGAGGGGATCAGAAGGGAACTGGAAGACATGAGGGGGGAGGGGAAATGGTCCCATGGAGGGTGGAGAGGCCACTACAGCATATCCCAGGGTGCAGGTAGGAATGGGTCCCATGGTGACTCCAGAGGGGGAGAGCATATCACATGCAACTCAGGAGGGGTAGGGTGCATTACAAGCAACAAATGGAAAACACCCCACAGGTGTGGGACCAGCCAGAGGGAGATAAAGAGGGGGGGAGGGGCAGGTGACAACATGCCGGGGGAGGGCATTACTCTTAGCAACAGATACACCATGCTCTACCCAGGAGAGGAGGTAGTTGGGTGGGAGCAGGTGGGCAGAGAACATTTGGTTAGACTGCCATGAGGGGGGTGGGAGTAGGAGGGGAAATGACACTGGAGGGGAGAAGGCAGGCAGTGAGAGGGGGACCAGTAAGCTGGAGGTGGTGGGAAGTAGGGGAGGGGTGAACTGGGGCTGACAAGACATCCAGGCTGGGGGAGTCAGCCAAGGGGTAGGGGTGGCAGAGGGCACTCTAGAGGCCAGGGATGGGAGGGTGATACCTGCCAAAGTGGGAATGTGGATGAGATGGGGATGGTAGGAGAATTATGCCAGAAGGAGGGAGACAAAATCTGAAGGGAGGCAGGAGGGGGCAGTTGGTGGGGATCTGTGGGCTCTGGCCTAAAAAAGGGAGTGGGGACCAGCTGTGCTGTGGGAGGTGGGGGAGAAGAGTAAACTGGAAACCACAGGCAGAAGGAAGAGCACGGTAGGTCATGCACAGACTAGTGGACCCCGGCCTAATGGGGTGCAAGGAGTAAGCTGGGGGCCGATGATAGAAGGAAGAGCGTAGAAGGGGTCAAAAGGGCTAGTAAGGGGGGGTAAAGGTGATCCTGCTGGGGGACTCCATGATCAGGGGCATCCAGTGGGAAGGAATAGGGGAGGGTGCAAACAGCAAAGTCAGGGTTAAATGTATCCCAGGACTATCCATTCACAAGGCCAAATTCCAGCTATATTTCTTAGCCTTGGAATGTGGGGGATCCCCTGATTTCCTGGTACACCTGGGCACAAATGACATGGAAGGGAACAGCGACCTGGAAATCCAGGCAAGGTTCAGGGAGCTAGCCAGGGTCTGCCATTCTATTGGGAGTACAATTTCTTTCTCAGAAATCCTGCCGGTGTCTAGGGCATCTGGGGAGGCCAAGCACAAACTATGAGGTGTGAACCAGTGGCTCAGGGAGTGGTGCAGGGAGGAAGGGTTTGGACTGGTGGGGGATTGGGGGGACACATGGGATGATAAGGGGTTATATGCAAGAGATAGGCTACATCTTAACCTAGAGGGGAAGGAGATCTTAAAACTGAAACTTGCCGAATTCATAAACATGAAGTGGAGTTTAAACTTGTAAAGGGGGGAGGGACTAGTGCAGGACTGGAGACAGGAGGACTGACCATGGTCCCCGGTCTACGGTGGCAAATAAGGGCAGGGGACCCCGATGGACACAATGCAAGAGCTGTGCAGGAATGGTCAAATAGAGAGAGAGAGAAGGGCCAAATCAGCTGAGCAGGGGTGGGGTGGGGTGGAGAACGGTCCTGATCAACGCCAGGAGTATGGGCAACAAAATGCCTGAGCTACAGGCGATGCTGGCTGAAGGATCAGCGGATGTGGCAGTGATTACGGAAACATGGGCCACCCAGAAGAATGATTGAGGCCTAAATTTAGAGGGTTATAAAATATTCATGAGGGATAGAGAAGTGGGTAGAGGAGGAGGCGTAGCAATTATAGTCAAGAATGGAATATTGGTAAGAGGAGTGGAAGAGGCAGAGGGGGGAGTGGAAGCTATCTGGGTACCCTACAGTTGGGAGGAGGAAAAAGATTAAAAGTAGGGGTGGTATACAGACCACCCGCAATGGATGAGGATCTGGAGGGAAAATTGGTTGAGCACATCAAGGGGCACTGTGACCGGGGAAAGGGTAGGGTGGTGGTCATGGGGGACCTGAATATGGCAGAGGCAGACTGGGACACTATGACATCAGCGGTGGCCAGGGAGCAGAGGCTGATGGATGTATTTCAAGATGCATTTCTGGTCCAACAGGTGAGGGAGCCTACTAGGCGGAGGAGGATACTGGACGTTGTCCTTGCAGACAGCGACCGGATAAGGGATCTGGAGGTGTGTAGCCCGCTGGCAGGAGGAGAACATGACACAGTCTGGTTTATGCTGTGCCTGGGGGGGGGAGACAACCGCTCAAACACAGTGGTAATGGATTTCAGGGGGGCGGACTTCGTGAGCATGGGCAGGATACTGAGGTGGAGCCTGAGCAAGATCAGGCCACACTTGGATGTAGATAGATTGTGGGAGACCATTAAAAAAGGGGTACAGGAAGCTACTAGCTTGTGTGCAAGGGTAAGGAGCAAAAATGGCAGGGCCAGCAAGCCATGCTGGTGGAACATGGAGGTGCAAGAGGCAGTAAGAGATAAGAAGGCTGCCTATGCACGTTTTAAGTGTTCCATGGAGACAGGGAGGGGGGGATAAGAGCTGTCAGCCAGAAGGGTCACAAGGGTGGTGAGGGAATCGAAGGCAAGGATGGAGCACAACCTGGCTAAGGATATACGTGGTGGGGAGGGTTTTTATAGATACCTAGGGGAAAAGAGAAGGGGAGAGCACAGATCCCCAGGATTAGGACTGGGGGTAAATGGGCTCAGGAGGCAGGGGAACAGGCAGAGGTACTGAACAAGTACTTTGCCTCGGTCTTTAGGGAGGGAGACATGGACTCCAGTCAACCAGAAAACGGGAGGGGGCAGCTGAGAGGATAGGGCATAGGGAGATGAGAGGATCCAAAAAGGCAGGGGCACCAAGTGGGCCAGGCCCAGAAGAAGAAGATGGGGCCCTTACTGAGGAGAGGGCTAGGGAGGGGGAAACACAGAGGGCAGTGTGAGGGAGGCCCTACTGGTGCTGAAAACTGACAAGGCACAAGGACTGGATGAGCTGCATCCAAGGGTACTGAAGTGGTGGACGAACTAGCAGCTCCACTAGCTGTGCTGTTCAACATTTCTCTCCAGACAGAAAGGGTACCCCAGGATTGGAGGGTGGCCCACGTGGTGCCAATCCACAAATGGGGGTCTAGGGAGGAGCTGGAAAATTATAGACCTGTCAGCTTAACATCAATGGTAGGCAAACTAATGGAGGGCTTCATCAAAGGGATGCTCGGGAGACAACTGGTTAGGCTGGGATACATGGATGACAAGCAGTATGGGTTCATCCCAGGGAGATCATGCCAGACCAACCTCATAGATTTCTACGACTGGATGACAGGGACCCTGGACAGACAGAGTCCAGTGGATGTCTTATACCTGGATTTTAGTAAGGCGTTCGACTCAGTACCCCACTTCAGGTTGTTGACAAAGTTGGGGGAAATGGGGGTGAGAAGACAGTTACTTAGATGGATGAAAAACTGGCTTACAGATAGAACACAGAGGGTGGTGGTGAGAGGGACTGTCTCCTCCCCTAGGAAGATTGTCAGTGGGGTGCCCCAGGGGTCCGTACTGGGGCCACTCATGTTCAACACCTATGTCTCTGATATAGGGACAGGAGTTAGGAGTAGGATGAGCCTCTTCGTGGATGACTCTAAGCTGGGGGCATTGGCAGACAGGGAGGAAGCAAGGGTGGCAGTCCAGAGGGACCTGGACACCCTGCAGGGCTGGGCAAGGAGGTGGTGGCTGAAGTTTAACCAGGAGAAGTGTAGGATGTTGCATCTGGGGGCCAGAAACCCAGTGCATGTTTATACCTTGGAAGGGGTTCCACTGCAAGCCACTTCGAGTGAAAGGGACCTTAGGGTGGTGGTAGACACCAAAATGAACAACAGTGAGAACTGCAGGAGAACGGCGGCAAGGGCAAACAAGTTACTGGGCTGCATAGCCTGGGGAATAACGTCCAGGAGGAGTGAGGTGATCCTACCTCTGTACAATGCCTCAGTTAGGCCGCACCTTGAGTATTACATGAAGTTCTGGAGGCCGCACCTTAAGAAGGACATAGTACTGTTGGAGAGGGTCCAGAGGAGGGCAACCAGGATGATCCGGGGCATGGGGGATAGGACCTATGAGGACAGGCTGGAAGCCCTTGGGCTATATTCACTAGAGGAGAGGAGAGACAGGGGGACATGATTGGATTGAGGTTTTCAAATATGTGAAGGGGATTAACAGGGGTAGAGCCAAAGGAATGTTCAGGCTAAAGCAAAGGGGCACAACCAGAGGGCATCAATGGAAACTGGAGGGAGGAACCTATAGGGGAGAATGTAGAAGGCATTACTTCACAGAGAGGGTGGTGGAGCCATGGAATGCTTTGCCCAGGAGTCTAGTCAAGCAAGACACTGTGGAGGGATTTAAGAGGGGGTGGGACAGATGCATGGGGGTACTGAAGCCAAGATTGGCCCTCACGGGGACAGGGGGGGGGGAGTGAGTGCCCGTTAGGAGCTGGCTAACTGAGCAGACACAAAAGACCGACAGGCCTATTCTGCTGGCTTTTAGTATGTTAGTGCATTAACGAAGTTTTTTGCAAAGAATTTTCTTACTCTTTTAGATAGTATAATCGTATTCTCATTTGCCTGTGGGAGAGCAGGGCCCACTGGGACCTGCACTTCCAATCCTCCATAGATGCATACATCTATGTTGCTGTGGAAGCGCAGGGTGCTCCAGGCCCTGCACTTCCATTTCTGCCCAAACAGCAATTTATTTCCTTGTTGTATGGTTTGTTAAAGTTCCAATGTTATTCTACAGGAATTTGCATTTTTTACTTTTTTATTTTTGTAATATTGCCCCAAATGTTTAGAACAGAATGTGTGTTATTCCTGTAGCACTCATTAAGACCTTTGTTTTGATATATAGATTGACCCTTACGTCCAAATATTAAGAGAGCTATGGCTTGTTGAAGTTCTAATGTTATCTTATGGGAATTTTCATTTTTTAATTTTTTTATATTGCCCCTAAATGTTTTTTTTGGGGGGTATTCATCTAATACTCATTAAGACCTTTGTTTTGACATCAGGTCCCTTAAGTATAAATATTGAGGGAGTTATGGCTTGTTAAATTTCCAATGTTATCCTATCGGAATTTGCATTTTTGTTATGCTTTTTTAATATTACCCAAAAATGTTTAGGGGATCATATGTGTTAATCTTGGAGTACTCATTAAGAGATTTGTGTTGATATATAGATTGTTCCTGAAGTCCAAATGTTGAGGAAGTCATGGCTTGTTGAAGTTCTAATGTTATCCTATGGGAATTTTCATTTTTTATTATTTTTATACTGACCCTAAGGCCCAGATATTCAGAAATGAGCCAAAGGCCAACACAAGTCCGGTGCAGTGCAAATCCGATGCTTCCTGGTGCAACAGGAGCTATATTCAGAGGCTGCACTGGCCGCACTGCACCAGCACAACCCAGCTGAATATGGCACAGTTGCACCATGATGCAACCAGAGGTGCACCATGGCACAAACACAGATGTGCCACGGAGCAGAAAGAGATGCCCCAGGGCAACTGTGGGAGCAGAGCAATAGAGCAACAGAGGGAGGCATGGAACAGAGAAGTGACCCAGGGACAGAGCCAGGGAAGCACGACAGGCCACAGGAGGCCACCACCAGCTGGGCACAGCAGGGCACAAACAGGTACCCAGACCCTCACCCCAGAACACAACAGTGGCACAGACAGTAGGCGACAGGAAGTGCCAATGGCAAATGGAGGGCTGCCAATAGGGCCCCCCTAGGCTGAAGGCAGTACCTCCTACACACCCAGGCCAGAGCAGACCACACCCAGGACCACGCAGCCAAGCACATGCACCCTCCACACACCCCTGACAGCTGCCTCATGGGCACCCTATGACACAGCCACCAACCAAGAGAAGGGACACCACCACAGTGGGACACACCACAGCACACAGCAGTGAAGCACAGAAGCACAACATGTTCCCCGACACATGCACACCACATAGACAGGCACTGGGCCACTGCAGCATGGCTCAGCATGCCACCTGCAAAGCAGACACAGACAGGTATGTCAAAAGATAGATATATTGAAGAACATAACTATATACAAAACAAGGGTGTGGAGAGGGTAGGAAAGTGAGGGAAGGGGATAGGGAACAGGGACTGTACAGTGGGAAGGGGGACTGGAGGGGAAGGTACAGCTGGGAAAACAGGGGAATGCAGGGTCCTCACTAGCGTCACCCAAGTCCTGCCGCCCCTTGCAGTCTTCACTGCCTTCAGTCCACCAGCAGCATCCTGCGCACCTGCAGCACTGCCTCCATGGTGGTCGAGGCTATCAAAATTAGCTAGCAGAGCAGCCTGCAGTAAAGGGGCCTCCTGCACCTCTGCCGGACACCTTGGACAAGGGACAGAACAGGTGATCAGTGCAATGTCCCAAGTAACAATGCCCATCCACAGCACGCAATGGGCAGCAGGGTCACACACCCCTAGAGGGCCTGTACCGGCCACCTGCAGGGGGGTGGGCCAATGCCTGACAGCAACGCAGCACACCACAACAGTGCACAGCAGTGGTCCCCACCACACAGTAGCCACCTGACTGTGCAATGGCAGTCAAAGGCACAGTGCACCAGCAGCACCACAGCAATGTCAGTGGCAGCCGGGTGCACACCCAACCCACCAACAGCTGGAACACGTGTCCAATGGATGCACCACAGTGGCGGGCACCATGCACAGTGTGACACACACAGCTGCCACAGCACATGGCACAGGCAGCTATGCCCGCCACCCCCCACGTACGGTGTGAAGAACCATCACAGTACCTACCTGCTCTCTGTGGCCCCACTGGTGCAGGAGCTGCTCCTGCACCACCACCCTGGCCCACTGCAGCCTGCTGTCCTGCCACCACTGCTGCTGCCCTCCCCTTATTTTAAGGCCCTGGGAATGGAACATAGACAGGTACACATCAGTAACCAACTACAGCAGCTGCCCACCACCCCCACACCTGTACACAGGGTGAGCTGCTGCCCGACACGTCCCGCACAGCAGCATCACAACGCAAGTGGCAGTGGGTGATGCCATCCCACAATACACACAATGGCAGTGCACTGCCCTGCAGGGCATGCCAGGCAGCCTAGCCAATACCACAGTACAGCACCAGGGCACACATGCAATATGGACCTACTCACCTGGCTGTGGCACAGCCCCATGACTGACATGCACCTCCAGCCTCCTGAGGCACTCTGGGTCCCTCCTCACCATGCCCCCAATGCAGTGGTGACACTGCTCCCCCATTCTGGCCACCCCTGTGTGCTGCTGCAGTGTGGCAGCAATGCCCTGCCACACCGCTACCCGGGGCTGCTGCAGGGGCGCCTGGCCAAATAGTAGGAGTGCGTGGGGCTGGACACAGGTGACCAGGTTGACTAGTTCCACCTGCATCCAGTTTGCCACCCATAGTGCTCTCTGCTGCGCCATGCTGCAAGTCATAGCCAGTGAGCAAAATGGTGGCGGTAAGCATACGTGGCCACAGCATGAGCCACATGCGTGATCCAAGGGGACATGCACTGTGTCCACCCATCGTACAGTCTCGAAGATGCACGACATGGACGTGGCTGGGTGGGGTCACAGGTGTGGGGGTCACCCAGGGGCAGAGGTCACAGCAGGGGTTAGGGTTTGGCCGCCGCAGAGTGCGCATGTGCGCAATAGCAGGCATGGCGCACCATGCTCCATGGCCCCCATCATGCAGTCAGCGCAGAGTGCATGATTGGTGACATTAAACTGTCCAGCGCATGCACATTACAGTCCTGTGCACCATGCATGTGTGCGCATTGCACCATGACTTGCTCCAGAGCAATCTCATTGCGCACGGAGCAAAAGGGCAATATTCAGCAGCCACATGCAAATGAGCTCATCAGCCAATGCGTGGTGCATCAGAGGAATTAGCATGTCATTACCGTTGCGTCAAAGCTCATTTGCATGCAATGCACCATATAAGTGCCACGGAACAGCACAGGCCATGGACCAGTATTGCATTCTTTGAGATGGGTTGCGCATGCCACTGTAGCTCCCAGTGAGCAGACAGCACAGCAGGGTAGGAGGCTACAGGGGGATGCTGCCAACAACACACTGTGCTATCTATGTCCACAGGAGGCGACATGGCCAGACGTGAGGAGGGTGAGGAGCGTGAGCAGTGTGGGGAGCATGGGTCTGCTTGCAAGCGCAGGCCCAATTTCATAAAGGATGAGATGGAGGCCTGGTTTGATGCCTTCCTGGACAGGGAGCCACTGTTGAGTGGTGCCACAGGCACACCACAGGCCAGGGCTGGGGGCATGGGAGGAGGTGGCTGGCTACATTAACCAGCATAGCTTCCACCAGTAGTCAGCGCAGGAGTGCCATAAAAAGCTGGGCAAAGACCGGAGGCACATAAAGGAGAAGGTGACAGCCATCTTTGCCTCCTGGAGGGCCACCAGAGGGGGGCCTCCTGATGCACCACCACTCATGGAGCAGGAGGAGTTGGTGGCAGCCACCATGCACCACAACACGGTGGAGAGTGTGCCTGGAGGAGGATTCCAGATGGGTGACAGCCCATCACTGCATGGTAAGTATGTCAGCCACTCACTGCTGGTGGCACGGAGAGTGTGTACATGGGCATGCTGGCGCGCATGCTGCCGGCATGCATGTCCTGTGCATGTGTGTGCAACAATGTGCATGCCATGCTGCCAGACACATGCAGTGGCAGTTTGGGGGGGGCACATGTGGGCATTGCATCACTGACACACCTGTCTTCTCTTTTAGCACCATCACGCCTCCATGAGGAGGATGGAGCACCGGCAAGCGGCTGTGGATGCAGAACCAGCCCCGGAGGACCAGCCTTCCACCTCCACAGGCATCCAGGGGCCTGATAGGCTGCAGCACACCACCACAGTCCAGGTGGATGTCCTGGGCATGGGGTAGGATGAGGCCCTGGACATGTTCCTGCAGGATGCCAGTCTTGGTGTCCTCTGCATGGAGACACAGATCGGGATGGGGTCCGACGCCGATGTTGACATCACCATCATCCTGGACAGCATGGGTGATGTTGTGGGGAAGATGCCCATGCCAGCCACCAACACAGGCAGCATGCCCAGTGACCTGCCGGCAGAGGAACAGATGCTTGCTGCCACTGCGGTGCAGCTGTGTGCACTGCCACGGCTGTGCCCTGTGGTGGTGGTTGTGGGGCAGCCACACAGGCACTGGGCAGCGGCCAGCAGCCAGACAAGCAGCGGCAGCAGGCTGTGGGTGCCATAAGGCAGCCGGATGCTGGGTCCACCACTGGGGCACCAGCTAGGGACATTCCCCATGAGGACCCAACTGTGCAGCGTCCACCAAAAAAGGGGGGCTGCGCAGTGTGGCTGGTCACCACAGGAGGGTCGGCGTCCTGTCTGGGATCCCCAGGATGCTGATCCGCTGGCTGAGCACACCTGTTTACTGTGGGCCAGTATATTGGAGGCCTGGACGTTGTCCCAGACTGACTTTATGTGGGGAAAACACTTATTAAAGACTCGGGTTATTTTACTAAAAAAGGTTTTGCCCTTATCCATGTTTCAGGCACTTCTCTGTATGACATTAGTTTTATGACCCCTCAGGGGTTGGACCGTTTCTGGATTAAATATGAACTACTTAGGTATTCTGCATTGTGGTTGCCCTTTTGGGCTATTCCTCTCACTAGGCCTGCAGTCAAGATTGTTACTCTTTTATTTCGCAACGAGAACGTTGCTGTTCATGATATTTCACATTGGTTGCAGCAACATTGTGAAGTTCTGGGAACACCTCAACCTATTTTTGACTCTGAACATTTTTGGACTTGGGGCTGGAAATTTAAGGTGCTGCTTCAGCATACTAATGTAGGCCCAGTACATTTGCCAAATAGCCTGTTTTTGGGTAGAGAGTGGGGTCATTGTTTCTATGTGGGACAGCCACGTACTTGTTTTAAATGTGGCTCCCCTTCCCACCTGAGTGCAGCCTGTGATAGGTTGAGGTGTTCCCTTTGTCTCTCCTTTGGTCACGAAAGTATGGACTGTACTGCTGAGCTTAAGTGTAACCTTTGTGAGGAAACTAGTCATGGATTTCGACAATGTCCATGGGCTACCCATAACAGGGATGTTTGTTCTAATCAAGATCTGATCCTCCTTGAGGCACAAAAAAGTGTCAATGCTGCCTCTAAACCCCCCCTTCCTCTGATTAGTGTTGCCTACTCCCCCTCCTGCACCTGAGGTACCATTACCTATACCCCTGGACACTGTCCCATGTTCATTACCCCCTGAGGTACCTACTTTACTAGATGTTCCAATGGAACAGGAACTGGTTCAGCCACCCCACCTCTGTTCTGGGGGTGACTAATGCTGCTTTAGTCCCTGTGCGGCCTGTAGAAGACTCGATTATTCCACCTCCTGAGACTTTTGTACTGGTTAAAAAGAGGGCACAAAAGCAAACAAAGTCTAGATCTAAACTAGCTAAGGTGTCATCCCCTGGTGGGGCTGTTCCCTTATGTGACAAATTTGAAGTCCTTTCTAAGAAGTCTCAGTCTTCGGACCTCGGCGCTGATTCTGATACTTCTTCCCAACCCCTCTTGTCCTCTGATTCTGAAAGCGACAAGTCTAAGGAGGTGACCACCGATAGAAGGCCTCCATGACTTGGCGTTCACCCTCGCAGAAGCACCAGATCGGGGTAGATTACCTGATTTTACTTTGCCTTTTTTTCTTTTTTTTTTTGTATTTTCCTGACACTTGCTTATGGCCTCTGCATTTTGCCTTACTGTTGCCACCTTAAATGTCAATAGTGTTAAGAATGCCCGTAGACTCCTTCTTACCTTTCACTTCTTGCAAGATTTGAAATGTGATGTTTGTCTTACACAGGATACCCAATTGAATACCCTTTCTTTGGTCTCAATGGCTAAGAAACTTTGACATTGGGGTCCCTCTTTTTTTTCTTTTGGGTTGGATACGTGTGGGGGTTTTATTTCAGGGTGATGGTTTTCATGTCACTACGTTGGTGGAGGTTGTTTCGGAGGCATGCATTGCTGTTAGACTTTATTTTTTTGGGTGCTTCTTAGAGACTGATAGTGGTGTATGCTCCTATCATGAAAAAGGGATGGGTTGATCTTTTTAATGCTATTCAACCCTACCTTTTTATGACTAGATGTCTTATTTGGGGTGGTGACTTTAACTGTGTTGTACATAAACAGAACCGTGGAGCTCGGACTGATGAGGACTTTTGTGACACCACCTGTCTTAATCGCATAATTGCTCAGGGGCGTCTTCAGGATACTTATCATGCATGTCATCCAATGGGTGGACATACCTTTTTTAAAGGACCTTTATTGACTAGGATTGATTTTCTTTTTACATCACACACTGTACAAGTCATTACTGCTCGTACTATCCCTGCTGAGACTTCTGACCATGTGGTTTTGACTGCTTCCCTAGGGGTGGGTCCTCATGCTTCAGTAGGCCAGGGTTACTGGAAATTGAGTATCAAGTTGTTGGATAATGCATGATTTTGCAGCAGATGCAAGACCTATTAAAAGCCCGTATGACTCTGGCTGAGCTTACAGGGGATTTGATGGCTTGGTGGATGGACACTAAGTCTGACCTGAAGTCCTTAGCTACACGTTTTTCAAAGTCCATTACACTGACTAACTATAAAAGGTATTTGTCATTGAGGTCCCATTTGGAAACTTTATATTCGGCTATCAATTCACAACATATAAATTTAACATCACAAGTAACAGCAGTCAAAAAATAGATGGCGGGCCTGCAATACTCCAGGGCTGCTTCCCTATTACTCAAACACAGGGTTTGTTCTGTCAGGAAGGCTGGATTGGGTGATGTGTTGGACAGTAGTCATAGGAGGGCTGCTGATAGATTGTTGACGGACGTTTTTGCCTGGATGGTACTCTGTGTACTACCATGCCTGACATTTTGCAAGTAGTTACATCCCATCTCACAGATATGTATCAGGCTCCTTCTTTGGAGGAGACTGACATTGAGAGCTTTCTTTCTTCCCTGGATATTCCTCTTTGCCCTGATTCGCTATTGCAGCCTTTGACTGATCTGATCAGTAGTGCTGAGGAGACGCAGGAAATTTCCCGTCTCCATAATAATACGGCTCCTGGTATTGACGGTTTGCCAACTGAAATATATAAGGCCCTTTGTCCGTTGTTTAGTGAGATACTCCCTGTGGTGTTTAATTGGACTTTACAGCAGAGATCTTTTGACTTTCATTTTTGTACTTCGGTTCAAATTTTGTTGTATAAGAAAGGTCACAGGGGTGACCTTTCCAATTGGTGGCCATTAAGACCCCTTAATATGGATTTTAGACTTTTGATGAAAATTTTGAATACCAGACTGTTGACAGTGGTTCCGGCCTTGATTTCCCTTCATCAGACTTGTTCTGTACCTGGTAGATCTATTAATTCTAATCTCCTCTTGCTTAGGGAATTGGTAGAGCTTGGTAAAGAGGATAAAATAAGGGGGTTTCTTATGTCTTTTGATCAGGAAAGGGCATTTGATCGGGTTCCACATGATTATTTATGTCAGGTCTTATGATCATATGGTATTCCTGAACATTTTGTGACTTGGCTTGCCTTACTGAATGGACATGCATATACACTGCCCCTAGTGAATGGATTCCTGGGTTCATATATACCTATCCAGAGGGGAGTGAGGCAAGGTTGTCCCTTAAGCCCACTGCTTTATGTTTTCAGTTTGGACCCATTGTTGAGAAATATTGCCCAAGATGCTCTTATTACTGGTGTTGCTCCCCCACAAGGTACAGTGAGTGCTAAGATTTCGGCTTATGCAGATGATGTATGTGTGTTTGTTGCTGATCTCCCTTCTGGTGATAGAGTGTTGCATCATTTTTCTTCTTATTCTATAGTGGCAAGTGCTTTCCTGAACAAAGTTAAATGCTTTTTGTACCCTTTGGATACTTTGCCTCCTGCTATATTGGATTTACAAGGCATTTCTGTGTTGCAGCGCCCCATTAAAGTTCTGGGTATTAGTTTTGGGAAGGGTGATAATGCTCTTCTCAATTGATCCACAAGGATAGATGTTGCTAAACCAAAGGTAGCGTTACGGAAATCTTGGCAACAATCCAAACGTGTGAAGGTAACTCTTGTTAAGACTTTGCTTCGTCCCCTTTTTTTAGATATTAGTGTAGTTTACCCTGTCCCTCCTACTTTGGAAATCACTTTGCTTAGTCTGTTTTTTCAAATTATATGGAGTAGTTGATTGAATCCAATCAAGAGGGATGTATTGTATCTCCCTATAGCACAAGGAGATTTGAACAGTGATAACCCCATTACTTTTTACTATAGTATTTTTTTTCACCGGAACTTGATTGACCTTAGTTGTCCTCACTCTGTGATGTGGTTGGTTTATGCGGATTCTTGGTTAGGTCCTTTGTATAGTAGTTGGAATGTGACAGGTAAACGGGTACCATTGGCTTCATCATTTCCTTCATATTTAAGACCTGCTATTAAGAAGCTTACTAAATGGAAGGTGCTTCCAGATCAGGTTTTTTCTAGATCTAGTAAATTTCTTTATGGGGTCTTACAATCCCAGGCTCATTCTGTTGTTCCAGTGTATAAGGACATACCTGAGTGCTATACTGGATGCGTACTTCAAGGCTTGATGGATAAAATTATACCTCCTAGACTATGGAATGCGTTGTGGCTTAGTAGCCATGGGTGGCTTAATGTCAAAGGTAATGCTAAACATAAAATGGTATCTGATAGAATGTGTCCTAGGAATTCTTGTGTGGCTCAGGAGGAAACTATGGCCCATTTTTATGTTTGCCTGCACGCATGTGCAAGAAACATAGTGCCATCATCCAAGTTTTCAGAGGTGTGGCAGCCCTCTTCCAATTCAGTCAGTGTGTTTGCAGGCATGGCCGCAGTTCTCCAATGCCTGCTCGAGCTGTCTATGACAGCTCCAAAATGCAGTGGTGTACAGTTGAAAGGGGGAGCTACGCTTCAGTGAGCAGCGAAAAATATCACCTGCTCATGCGCGCTCCCCACACACACACGCACGCATACACTGCGTGCTGCTTCCACGCACACACCGTGTAGCCGACAGGTGTGCCTAATCTCCCGGCCGGCTGTGCTGCGCCCAAAACAGTGTTCCATATGCCACGTTGGGTACCCACCCCAGTGTGGCCACAAATCGTATAGCCAATGAGGTGCCCAATCCCCCATCGGTTCCACTGGTTCCATACACCCCCAGAATACTGGGTGCCATGCTGGGAGCCCACCCCAGTGTGGCAACATATGCTATCACCAATGGGGGGCCCAATCCCCCATCGGCTACATGCCCCCCCACCCCACCAGCCATCCTTGTGCCACGCTGGGAGCCCACCCCAGCGTGGCAAACGTCCCGCATCGTCATTTAAAAAAAAAAAAACTGAAACTGGAAAATGGTCCCTCGCAGTCTCTGCCCCACCGCACCCACCCACGCACCCCGCCTCCCCACACCCCTCACCCCATACTTACCTCTGGACAGGGGCACTATGATCTTCGGTGGACCAGGAACACATCTGTACTCTTCAAAGCCGACCGTGAACTGAGGAAATGCCGGTAAGCTGTATAATGGGATAGATAGCTTTTTTCCAACTTTGCTGCATATCTCAGGCATTTTTTGGAATTTTTGCACCAAATTTTCAACATGGGGTTTTTGAGACCCCTTCTCATGAATGCTCTCACTTTCATGGTGTTAATCGGGCCCGAAGGGTGATTTCGCAGTCACTGCATGAAATCACCTTTCGGGACTGAGTAATGAAATGACACTGCCACTGTTCATAAGGTGGGCTCTCAAAAAGCCTATGTTGAAAATTTGGTGGAAAAATTCCAAAAAATTACTGTTTTATGAGCGTGTGTTGTGCAGTTCCTACGCACGCTCATAAGTTTGCGAATTTTCAATATTTTCACTCCAGATTTTCAACATTGCCATTTTACCACAACTCCTTATGAGCAGTACAGCTGTCATTTTTCACATCTTGCCCAAAACATGTTTCCGCTTATGTAGCGCGCAATGGCACAGTGGGTGTGCGAAATCAATGTGTGGGACACATTAAGAAAATCACAGTGGCACTGTTCATGAGCAGAGGTCTTAAAATGGCTATGTTGAAAATTTGGTGTCAAAATTCCTAAAAATGACTGTTTTACGAGCGCACATTGCGCAGTTCCTACGCACACTCATAAGTTTGTGAATTTTCAATATTTTCACTCCAGATTTTCAACATTTACATTTTATTACACTTCCTTATGAGTAGTACAGCTGTTGTTTTTCACAACTTGCCCAAAACATGTTTCTGCCCATGTAGCGCGCAATGGCGCAGTGGGTGTGTGAAATCAATGTGTGGGACACATTAAGAAAATCACAGTGGCACTGTTCAGAAGCAGATGTCTTAAAATGGCTATGTTGAAAATTTGGTGACAAAATTCCTAAAATGACTGCTTTCATGAATTTATAATTCCCACGCATCACTGTAGTTTCATGAATTTTCTATATTTTCACTCCAGATTTTCCACATTGCCATTTTATTACACTTCCTTATGAACAGTACAGCTGCCATTTCCACATGTTGTCCCAAATGTGTTTCACAATGTAGCGCAAATTTTGCAGTCGAGTGCAAAGCAATGTTTGGGACAGATTAAGAAAATCACAGTTACACTGTTCATGAGCACAGTCTTAAAATGGCTATGTTGAAATTGGTAACAAAAGTCCATAAATGACTGTGTTACAGTGAGCATTGCGCAGTTTCCACGCACTGTAAGTTCATGACTTTGTAATATTTTCAGTCCAGATTTTCACCAGTGGCATTTTTCCACACTTCCTTATGAACAGTACAGCTGTTATTTTTCACAACATGGCTGAAATGTGTTTTCACACTTTCAGCGCAGAGATCGTTATGCGGCTGTGGAAATCATTGTTCGGGCAGATAAAGAAAATCACAGTGACACTGTTCATGATTGAGGTCCTAAAATGCCTCTGTTGACAATCTGCTGTAAAAATCCCCAAACTAGTTACATTACGGGTGTGCGTTGCACAGTTTCTATGCACACTCGTGACTTCACCAGTTTTTTAAATATTTTTACTGCAGATTTGCAACATTGCCATTTTTTACACCTCCCCATGAACAGTACAGCTGTCATTTTTCACATCCTGTTCAGAATGTGTTTTGCACCTGTGGTGCTAAATGCCATAGTCGCTGTGCATAAGCCGATTTCGGCTAACAAACTCATATTGCCACTGTTCATGAGGTGGGGGTCACAAAAAAAAATGTTGAAAATTTGGAGTGAAAATACCAACGAATGCCTGAGGTGTTAGGTTTTCCAACCATAACGCCCCACCCTGTAGAGAATGACAGGCATCAGGGGTGTGACTTGGGATTCTTGCCTGTAATGCTCATACCATTCCACACCCTGCAGCTAGTGAGAGGCATCAAGGTATGCCTTGGACTCTTCGGCCCCAAAGTTCATCCTATTCTCTTATACCGCACCCATCTCACCGTATTTCCTGATGCAATGGGGTGCGCATAAGGGCCAAAGACCCCAAGGCACACCGTGACACTTGTCAGTGTCTGCAGGGTAGGGTGTGGCGAAATGGCATGGCCGTTATGCCTGATGACCCAAAGGCGCACCCCAATGCCTGTCACTCTCTGTAGGGTGGTGGTGGGGTTGGCTTCAGTTCAATACTTCACTGCCATTTCTATTACGCAGCTCTGTAACTTCTACACTACCAATGCCAATGCCAGCAAGCAAACATTCGGCATTGACAAATGCTTGTTATGTTTGCTTGCATGCATGTGCAAGAAACATTGTGCCACCACACAAGAATTCATAGGTGTGCCTCCATACTTCCAATGCCCCACTGCCTTTTGCAGGCACGGCTCCACCGCACCAATGAAAGTAAGAGCTGTCTATGACAGTGTTTGCAAATGCGGGCAGCGTACAGTTGAAAGAACGAGCTGCAGCATGTAGGCAGTTTGCATATTGCCACCGTCGGCAGTATGCAAAGTGCCTCCATGTCAGCACTGCAGTGCAAGAGCTGTCATAGACAGCTCCCCCCAACAAGAAGCACGCTGGGAGCCCACCCCAGCATGCTCATGCGCTCCCCCCCACACACACATAGTATGGTCGATGGGGGGTGCCCAATCCCCCATCAGCTCCAGTGCCCCCCAAAACAGCCTTCCAGGTGCCATGCTGGGAGCCCACCCCAGCGTGGCAAACATCTGTTTGGTTGTCCCCCTAAACACACTTCCAGGTGCCATGCTGGGAGCCCACACCAGCATTGCAAAGCCCTCTATGGCTGATGGGGGTGCCCAATCCCCCGTCAGCTCTGCTGGCCCCCCCAAAAAAACTTCTAGCTGCCACACTGGGAGCCCACCCCAGCATGGCAAATGTCCCGTGTCGTCTTCCTACAAGAAAAAAGTAACCTAGAAAGAAAGAAAGAACAGTCCCACGCTGACTGTCTTGACCCCCCCTCCCACCTGCACCCACCCTCTGTGCACCCTGCCTCCCCACATCCCCCCTCACCCCATACTTACCTCCGAGTCCAGCGTGCGATCTTCAGTGGACCAGGAACACGTCTGCACTCTTCAAAGCTGACTGTAAACTGAGGAAATGCTGGTAAGCTGTATAATGGAATAAATAGGGTTTTTTCAACTTTGATGCATATCTCAGGCATTTTTTGGAATTTTTTCATCAAATTTTCAACATGTGGTTTTTGGGACCCACCTCATGAATTCTGTCACTGTCATTTTGTTAATCGGACCCAAAAGGTGATTTCGCAGTCACTGTACAAAACAACCTTTCAGGACTGATGTATGAAACAACAGTGTCACAGTTCATGGTAGGCCCCAAAAAACCCTATGTTGAATTTGAAAATCTTAAAAGATTGTTTCTAAGTGTAGATTATGCAGTTACTATGCATACTCGTAAGTTCACACATTTTAATATTCGCCTCCAGATTTTCAATATTGCCATTTTACCACACCTCCTTATGAGCAGTGCAGCTGTCATTTTTCACATCTCGCCCAAAATGTGTTTCCGCGCATGTAGCACGCAATGGCACAGTAGGTGAGCGACATCAATGTTTGGGACAGATTAAGAAAATCACAGTGACACTGTTCATGAGCAGAGGTCTTAAAATGGCTATGTTGAAAGTATGGTGACAAAAGTCCATAAAATGACTGTGTTACAAGCGAGCATTGCGCTGTTTCCGAGCACCCGCGTAAGTTTATGAATTTGTAATATTTTCAGTCCAGATTTTCACCACTGTCATTTTTCCACACTTCCTTATGAACAGTACAGCTATAATTTTTCACAACATGGCTGAAATATGTTTTCACACTTTCTGCTCAGAAATACATGGTCGCTGTGGGAAATCACTGTTCAGGACAGATTAAGAAAATCACAGTGACACTGTTCATGAGTGGAGATCCCAAAATGCCTGTGTTGACTATCTGCTATAAAAAAATCTCCAAACTAATTACATTAAGCGTGTGCGTTGCACAGTTTCTACGCACACTCATGACTTCACCACTTTTTTTACTATTTTCACTGCAGATTTTCAACATTGCCATTTTTTACACCTCCCCATGAACAGTACAGCTGTCATTTTTCACATCCTGTTTGAAATGCATTTTCGTGCCTGTGGTGCCAAATGCCATAGTCACTATGCAAAATCAGCTTTCGGCTAACAAACTGATATTGCACTGTTCATAAGGTGGGGGTCACAAAAAACCCATGTTGAAAATTTGGAGTGAAAATACCAATGAACGTCTGAGGCGTTAGGGTTTCCGACCATAATGCCCCACCCTGTAGAGACTGACAGGCATCAGGGATGTGACTTGGGATTGTCCCCTGTAATGCTCATACCATTCCACCCCCACCCACAACCTGCAGCCAGTGAGAGGCATCAAGGTGTGCCTTGGACTCTTCAGCCCCAAAGTTCACCCCACTCTCCTATACTGCACCCATCTCACCGTATTTCCTGATGGAATGGGGTGACCATAAGAGCCAAACACCCAAGGCACACCGTGACACTTGGTGTCTGCAGGATAGGGTGTGGTGAAAAGGCACACCCCACCAATGCCAATGCCAGCAAGCAAACATTTGGCATTGACAAATGCTTGTTATATTCACTGTCCTTATGCACAGGATTTTTGGAATACCCTTTCTGTACATTGGAGTCAAACTTTTTGGACGGCAGTTACTTATGTGAAGGTAGTGGGTGGTTTTTTGTTGCATCATACTCCCCTAGATACTGGTGTTTTAAGACTCTTATTTGCTATGTTTAAATTTCATTTGTGGCAGGTGAGATGCCAGCTTGTTCTAAGACAGATCTATCAATCTCCTTCCTGTGTTCTTGAATGTATTGAACATGATTTATCATATCACTGTTTTTCAGAACAGCAAATTTTACCTTATGATGCATGGAGTGCACGTTGGAAGGAGGTACCCTTCCTGAAAGATAAAATTTGTTGAACAATTCTTTTCCCTTCTGTATATATTTTGTTCATGTTTGAATTTGTTAGTTCATGAACTGTTTTTTTCCCATTTTCATGTTTTGTTTTTCTTTTTCTTCTTGATTGTTTTTTTTTCCCCTTCAGTTATGTTTTCTTTTATTGTATTTTGTATTATTGGGTGATTTTCTGATGTACTGTTTTATTAATAAAACCTTCCCCTACTCTTTTCGAGAAGTGCCATGGGATCTTTAACATCCACTTGAACTGCCACCAGACCAGGCAGATGGGACCTCGGTTTAACATCTCATCTGAAAGATGGCACCTCAGGAGTGCAGCACCCCCCTCATGCTGCATTGCTGTGTCAGTACTGGAATATTAACCCAAGTGCCTTGTGTGGGGATAGAACCCACAACCTTCTGATCTCCCAGCCTCAGAGGTGAGAGTACTACCTGCTGAGCCACTGACACTGCCAATTCTGTTGTGTTCACTAGGGAAGAGGATGGTTCTATGCCACAGGGGATAACAGGGGAGGTAAAAGGGGATGCAGGGACTGCTGATGGGGAAATCCCAGAGAACAGGGTTTTAAAGGGCCTTAAGTCCATGTGGGTGGACAAGGTTCTGGGACCAGATGGTGTGTGCCCAAGAGTCCTGATGTAGTCAGTGGAGGTCCTGGCTGGCCCTCTAATGGACCTGTTCAACACCTCACTGTAGTCAGGTCATGTGCCACCACAGGACTGGAAAATGGTGCATGTGATGCCTCTCCACAAGAGTGGACCTAGGATGAACCAGGTAACTACAGACCGGTCAGCCTTACCTCCATCATAGGGAAGTTACTGGAGACCATTCTGAAGGAGAAACTGGTGTACTTTCTGGAAGCCAATGGTCTCCAGGATGATATGTAGCATGAGTTTGGCTCAGGGAGATCCTGCCAGGCAAGCCTACCAGATTTTTTTATTAGGTCACAAGATCACTTGATGGGGGCCATGTAGTGGATGTCCTGTATCTGGACTTCATCAAGGCCTTCGACTCAGTCCCACATGGTAGGATGCTCAGTAAACTAGCAAACCTGGGAGTCAGTGAGAAACTGTTGGGGTGGGTCAGCAGCTGGCTGCAGAACAGGGTGCAAACAGTAACTGCAGGGGGGTGAACTATCGAACCCCAGGCCTGTCACATGTGGGGTCGCACAGGGCTCGATACTCGGTCCAGCATTATGTAACATCTTCACTGGAGACATCACAGAAGGAATCAACAGTAAAATCTGCCTATTCACAGATGACACTATGATCTGTGTGAGAGTAGACATTGAGGAGGGGAGGCAGGAGCCCAGGGAGGACCTGGCTAAGCTCTAACATTGGTGAGCCATCTGGCAGTTGGGGTTCAATGCTAAGAAGTTTAAGGTCATGCACCTGGGAGCAGGAACCCTAGAACTAGCTACTGGCTGGGGGGAGTGCAGGTAGCCACTTCTAAGGAAGAAAAGGATCTAAGGGTGATTGTCATGGGAGACAGCTCAGTGCCATAAAGCAGCAGCCAAGGCAAACAAAATGCTGGTTTGCATTACCAGAGGTATCATCTAAAAGTGTGAGGAAGTCATCATGCCATTGTACAGGTTTGTGGTTAGACCACACTTGAAGTACTGTGTGCAGTTCTGGTGGCCGTATTTGAAGAAGGATACCAAACTGCTGGAGGGGGTGCAGTGAAGGGCAACCAACATGAGCCAGGTCCTGGGGGACAAACCCTGTGAAGAGAAACTGAGGGAGCTCAACATATATTCCCTGGAGGATAGGAGAGAAAGTGGGAACATGATAGAAACCTTCAAATACTTAAAAAGTATGAATAAGGATAGAGCAGAGGACATGTTTAACTTAAAGGGGGAGTGGTCCACAAGGGGGAACAACCTGAAATTGGTGGGGAGAAGATTTAGGAGGGAAATGAAGAGGCACTATTTTGCAGAAAGGGTGGTGGCAAAGTGGAGCAAATTACCCAAGGAAGTAATCTCACTGAAAACTGTGGGCAGTTTTAAGAGAGGGTGGGACAGGGTCAAAGGGAAGGTCAGTTCTGCGGAGGGGAAGGGAAGATAAATCCAGGGAGAAAATGGGGGGGACAGCTACAGCAGAATAAACTGTGGGCTGCATACTCAAGCAGACTTGATAGGCCGCAATGGCCTGTTTCTGCTGGCATATTCCTATGTTTGTATTCTTGTAGTACTCATTAAGATCTTTGTTTTGATATATAGATTGTCCCTTAAGTCCAAATATTGAGGGAGTTGTGGTTTGTAGAAGTTCCAGTGTTATCCTATGGAAAGTTTTGTTTTCTTTACATTGCCCCCAAATGTTTAGGGAAGAAATATGTGTTATTCTTCTAGTACTTACTAAGACCTTTGTTTTGATGTATAGATTGTGACTTAAGTCCAAATATTGAGGGTGTTATGACTTGTAGAAGTTCCAGTGTTATCTTATGGGAATTTTCATTTTTTTTATTTTTTTATATTGCCCCTAAATATTTGGGGTGGGATTCCTTCTAGTACTCATTAAGACCTTTGTTTTGATATACCATATAAATTGTCCCTTAAGTCCAAATATTGAGGGAGTTATGGCTTGTTGAAATTGCAATGGTATCCAATGGGAATTTTCATTTTGTATTGTTTTTTGTTATATTTTGGGGGAGGGTTTGTGTTATTTGTGTAGTACTAATTAAGACCTTTATTTTGATAGATAGATTGTCCATAAATCCAAATGCTGAGGAAGTTATGGGTTACTGAATTTCCAATGTTAGCTTATGGGAGTTTTCATTTTTTATTTTTTTATATTGCCCCTAAATGTTTGGAGGTGGGGATATGTGTTATTATTGTAGTACTCATTACAACCTTTGTTTTTAATATCTAGATTTTCCCTTAAGTCCAACATTTAAGGAAGTTATGGCTTGTTAAATTCCAATGTTATCCTAAGAGATTTTTCATTTTTATTTATTTTTTTACATGGCCCCTAATTGTTTGGGGAGGGGATATGTGTTATTCTTGCATTAGAAAATGGGCTTTTTATTTCCTGGCATCTAATTGGCTGGTACCCTTGCCAAGGGGGTACATTAACTTTCCATGGATGCCCAGGAAATAAAAAGTACCAGCCCCAGTGCCTTCTCACACACTCATTTATCGCTGTGCCCATCCTGCTTCCTGATTAGCTGAAAACACCTAATTTAATTGTAAATCACCATCCATTTGTTTCTCTTGTTTAGCGAGAGATACTGGCCCCCAAAGCTATGCAGTTCACTACCAGCTGCCTGATGGTTCTCTCACACAACCTCAGCTGGGCTCCTTTGTAGTTATATTTGTTTATGTAATTACTGTACCCACTTGAGCAATTCTCCATGAATCTCGATACCATGACTCTCTGAAAGATGACTGAGCTCTCCCTCCAGCTTGCTGCTTGCTTGCTCCAGAAAAGGAAGGTACTTCATATTTGTACTGGATGCTGAGCAAGGCAACTCCCCCCCCAAGCGAGAGAAGTGCTCCCCCAGTCTCCATTAGTTTTTCAAAAATGTAAAATAGACACTAACGACACATACAAAAAAGAAACCAGTAAAAGCAAAGCTGTCCGACCAATCAGCTTCACAGAACTGCCTGTCAACAGTGCAGTTCTGAAATGTGTAGTGCGTGCCTTTCCAAAAAATGAAAAAAAAATCCTTTTCTGTTATCTCTGATGCCGTTCATTTCCATTCCTCTCCACAGCAGAGACATATAGACTGCAGTCTTGCAAGTGACCAGCCCTCCTGTACTCTATACAGAAGTGACACAAACTGTGACACACTGATACTGGCTCTACTCCTTTAATCTACAGACAAAAAAATAAAAATCGATATTGTTTTAATTTTGTATGGTATTATTTGTATTTGGTTGTTATTGTACTTTGTCTTTTGTTGTTCATTATGTATTTTATCTGTTTCCTGTAAATTAACTTGTTGCCTGTGAAAACGGGCAGTTTGCTCATCAGGCTTACAAGGTTAAAAAATTAAAAATAAAATAAAAATAAATAAAATAAAAAGGAAACTCTTTTTTCCAGGCTTACTTTTTTTCATGCTGTCTCGTTTGATCTTCCTTTGATCCATAGATGGGTCCTGCTCTGATACATCTGCCAACTGTAACTTCATCTCCACACCATCATGCAAAGTAAAAAATAAAACAAAAATAATACTGGCATGCAACTTGAGGGGGGGGTCAATAGAGTGTTACCAAGTTAGCATGCAGCGCCCAGCCCCCCCAACAACACTTCTGGGTCAACGATCCCCTGACAACTGCATTAAATTGCTTGTACACATTGAAGCTGCAGTTAAACAACAGTTTCTGCCTCTCCAGCTTCAACAGTTAAAAAGAAACTTGATGTCTTGTTTTGGATGTGGTGGGGGAGTTGGAGAGCAGAACAGCTTTGTCACTTGAGTTGGGGGGAACAGGTGATGGAACAGCACAGAAATTGAGGACCTACTTATTAAAAAAATGATTTTCTGATATTTCTATTCATGTTCAAAGTCATTTGATTTGTCATTTTACTTAAGTAAATATATATATATATATATATATATATATATATATATATATATGCCCATTTGCTCAGCACAATAATACCCTCCAGGGTGAGCTGTATTGGGAATTACCAGACCTTCCTAGGACTATAAGGCTCTCCGCCTGCAGTGTCGGGCCTCATTATGTCCCTGAGTGGTCTGGTATTTCTAATACCACTGACACTGTTGGGTATTGCTTACGTACTAAGGGAGTTTTGTCTTGTTGGATTTCTAATGTTAGCCTATGGGAATTTTCATTTTTTATTTTTGTATATTGCCCCTGAATGTTTGTGGTTGGGGATATGTTTTATTCTTGCAGTACTCGTTACAACCTTTGCTTTGATATAAAGATTGTCCCTTATGTCCAAATATTGAGGGAGTCATGACTTGTTGAAGATCAAATGTGGGGAAAAAACTACATCCAAAATATTTTTTCATATGAAGGAATCCTTTATCATGTCAAATGAAAAACCCATATGAAAAAGGATGCCTTCATACAAAAAAAAAATCAGGAAAAAACTATTACCAAATTCTTTTTTCTTATGCAGATAAAGATTAAAAAAAAACATTTGGGGGTCATCATTTTTCCAACAGTTAAGTGCAGAATCCACTTACCGGGGTCCCGATAACCATAACACATGTGTCTAGTGTCACAAACCCACTCAGCAGGTCAGGCCCTCTACTCCCAAAGTGCCAACCTCCGAGCGCAGTCTTGTGAACAGTTAACAGAAACAGGGTAATCCTCCTGTCTGTTTTGTGGCTTCGAATCAACCTTTGGTCAAAATTCTGGAGGGATTCAAGCTGTGAACCTCTTGCAAGCGTACCCAATGCACAAGCTCAGATAATTGTGTCTTCTGGGGGCCAGATATCTTTGCCGATGGGGCATCTAACCAGATGTACAGAAGTGAACCCTTAAAAACTCTAATAAAGACCTCAGATTTATCCTACCTTTTTCCAGTTTGATATCACCATTCAAGCTTATGCACAGTGTCTGCTTTAACCATATACACTTCACTTGTTAAAGAAAAGAAATTCAAAGACAGACCAAGTAGACTCTAAAAATATTTTTTACTAAAATAGATAAAAGTATGTAAAACATAAAATACAGAACCATATATTACAAGAACCATACAGTCTTTATAAAGAACAAGGGTTTAACAGTGCAATTCCTACTACAGTATTTAGATTTTGTCTCTACCTCTATACTTGCTTAAAGTGCTCAAAGATGTTTCTTTGTCAGAGAGTAGATAAAAGTGTCTCTGAAGAAAAACAGAATCTGTTTAAAAAACTGTCTTTGCCAACCCCTTTGTGTGAGGTCACCTAAATCCTCCTCTGTTTATGAAAAATCATACACCCAGGATATTTTATCATATTAGAAGGTAAGATAATTAAGGTTACATCAGCAGAAACTCCTTTCCCCATATGACTTACCCAATCAAGTCTGCAAATTTCCTTTCATCTATAAGCAGTATCCTCTCTCACACAGACATCAAAGCATTTATGATTCCGCACCAGGGTGCCATATAACCTACACTCTTCCCCTAAATGCCATAAAAGTTTATGATTTCCCTCTTAGCAACTACAGCTATAATTAACTTAGATAAATAGGAGATTCTTGATTAACGCCTGTTCTAGTCTGTAATTAGCTTCTGCCCTTCCAAGTAACACCTTGTATCTAAAATGTGTGTGTGTGTGATCTCACATGCTGTCTCAGCATCTCTCATGACAGACAGTCCATAACACATTTTTATATTACAAAATATCATAGTGTACTCAGAACTGGCTGTCCATGTGTCACAATTAGTGTCTGTTCAGAATGTCATTTATGTGGCTTTTGAACATTAAAAAATCTGGAAACAAGATGGCGGCCATACGTAAAAGGATTTTTTCCTCACAAAAGAGGATGGCCCCCATATGAAAGAATCCTTTTTTGCATGAACCAAATTCTTTTCTCATTCCAATCAGCTATCCAAAAGACTGTATTGAGCATGCTCAGAACTGAAATGTTAAAATGTAATAACTTTAGAACGGATTAATATTTTTTCACCAAATCAGTGAAAGGCACATCTGAAGCCAAGTCCTGTCTATCCTGAAACTTTCAGACCAAAATTCCAAACCATCTGGGTGATAGGCAATGACAAAAAAAAAAAACAGCAAAAAGCACAAATTTATTGAATCATTTTCGCTATTCGTGTCTCACAATTTGCACATCCAACTGGAACAAAATTTGGCATGTCAAGAGATCTGTCCCTTGAGACTGCACTTGCAACATTTCATGAAAATCTGTTGAATTATTGTAAATTTATTAAAGTGCAACGTTTGAGGTTTAACATAGAACCCCCTGCTCAATTGTAGCTATAGTGGCTGTGTTGCACAGCTATAATCTATATTCATGGCAAAAAACTCTTTTAATGCATCAGCTACAGTTCATAACACCTTGATAAAAGCATGAAAATGTGGTGTTAGGGTTACCACCCCATCATCCCACCCCCACCCCAACCTCCACACACCAAAATACATCGGGATGTGTGTTGGGGTCGTCAGCCTACCTGTCACCCCATTCCATGTATAAAGATGCTGAGGTGATGCAGTATAGGAGAATGGGGTAAGAGTTAGGCAAATCACCCCAATGCACACCCCAATGCCTGTTGGTGTGTGGAGGTTGGGGGGGTGGGGTGGTACGGGTGGTAACCCTAACACCACATTTCTATGCTTTTGTTGCTGTGCTATGAACCCTAACTGATGCATTAATTGAGTTTTTTACTATGAATTTCCCTTCTTTTTTGAGAAAATGTAATGTAAGTGGTATGTGTTAGTGGGAGCGTGGGCCCTCCAGGCCCTGCGCTCTCTTCATATTGCCCATTTTTTGCATAATGATATGTGTACATGGGAGCACAAGCCCTCCTGGCCCTGCACTCTCCCACTTACACATAAGTATGGAGCCATAAAACAGCCCTACAAGACAAGGAACCCTTGTTACACTAATTTGTTAATATCTCAGCAACCATAGCAGCTAGGAAAAAAATTCCAGCATCGTTGTAATCATGACAGTGAGTACTCTACATGAGATGGATCAACGAAAACTGTATCATACATCATTTACAATATGTGGGCACCGAAATGCGCTGGAAAGGTACCCTTGTAACCCTTGGAACAATAATGTGCCAATATATCTGTAACAGTAGCAAGTAGGAAAGAAAATTCCACTGCTGGTGTAATGTATGATTTCCAAACTTGTTTCAGCAGTTTTTGGGTAGCAGAAAATCCATATCTTGCTTCGTTTTCGAGATACAGGTGCTGAAAGGCGTCACGGGCATCGCAATGTTATCCTATGGGAAATTTCTCAACTTCGGGATGCTATAACTTTGGGCTTCTTGAATATTTTGGCATCAAACCACCAAAAGGCATATCTGTGGGATGAGGGTTTGCCACTCTGCAAATTTCAGCCCAAAAGACCCAACCGTTTTGTTGCAGGGGGATAGCAAAAATGTGCAGATTGAAAAAAAAATGCTTTCGCAAATTGCAAAAGTTTCAAAAAAAAGCACAAAACTTTCACATTTGCGAAAGTGTTGCGACCGTTTCTTTCACAATTTGCAAAAGTACTGTGGCACTGATTTTAAAAGTGGCATTTCTAGTGGGTATTACCCAAAAAAAGAGATAGGGCTGGCATCCTCAGGACCCGACTAGGTAAACCCAACAGTCAGTGTTTACATAGAGGGTCCCAAATTTAAATACCAGGCATTTTTCTCTCTCACTAACTGAAAACAAGATGGTGGCAGTAAGAAAGTAAAAGGGCCATTTGTGAAAGAAAAATTGTACTTGCAACACTTTCGTGAGACACATATTTTTCCTCATTGACTATAATGGGAAATTTGTTTTTTGAATAACTTTTGAACGGTTTAATATTTTTCCACCAAATCTTCAAAAGGTACATCGGTGACTCAGACTGCATCTTCCCTGAAGATTTCAGACCAAACAGACAAATTGTGTGGGCATGAGCAAAGAAACATACAAAATATATTTTTTTTTGCGCTTTTTTGGCATTCTGCAGCTCCACAACCATACATCGAACCATAGCACAACTTGACAGATCCAGAGATCTATGGTACCAGACCACACATGCAAAATATCAGGCAAATCTGTCATATGATGGCAAAGTTATCAAGGTGCAAAATTTGAGGTTTAACATAAAAGTGCTTACTCAACCCTAACTATAGTGCCACTACCATGGCACTATAACATATATATATATATATATATATCTGACCTCATGATATATATATATATATATATATAGGGTTATGCCATGACCTAAGGTATCAGAAATATCTTCTCAAGTTGTCCTTGACCTCTGACCTCACAAGCAGATAAGTCATGAGGTCAATAGAGATCAAGGACAATGAGAGGAGGGAGTTCTATCTTAATTTAGGTCATGGTATATTCGATGTGTTCTAGTTCTGAGCATTCTCAGAAGGGCATCAAAAGTCTATCCAAAAGACCCTACTGTGCTGCTTATAACCAAAATTTAAAATTCTTGTAACTTGGGAATGGATTCATATTTTTTCACTAAAGCAACAGAAGACACCATTCTGGGACAAGCCCTTTCTTCCTCAAAACCTTCAGACCAAAATTCCAAACCATCAGGGTGCTAGGCAATGACAAATAAAAACAGCAAAACCACCCCAATTTGTTCACTTTTTTCGCTATCCAGATCTCAAAATCCACACATCCGACCAGAACAAAACTTAGTACATGACGAGATTGTGCCCCAATACTATGCCTGCAAATTTTCATGTACATCTGTTGAATGGTTGCAAAGCTATTAAAGTGCAAAGTTTGGGGTTTAACATAGAAATCCCTGCTCAACCCTAATTATAGTGGTGCTGTTGTACCATTTTAATATACCATATATAGATATATATGGTTATGCCATGACCCGAGTTATAAGAAATACCTTCTCAAGTTGTCCTTGACCTCTGACCAGATGAGTGGCAAAGCCATGATGTCAAGAGAGGTCAAGGGCAATGAGAAGAGATATTTATGATATCTTAGCTTAGGTCATGGTACATTCGATGTATATAGTTGACCACAAAAACATTTTTTCTAATTCCCATTGATTTCTATGGTGAATTCAGATTGTGTCCTTTTTTCTGTTGTTAAGTATTGTGTTACTATGCCAGTTTCTATGGAAGTAGTAGATACGCTATCTGATTGGCTGGCTGTGTCTCTGTGGAGTCACTGGTGTCAGGTAATGTGGGGATTAAATTGACTGGTCCATAGACCGTAGGAAAATTTCTCCTATTGGCTTTTAGTTTTGGGGGAATTTCCTGCTTGTACTGTGCATGTGCAACCGCAGTCTGCACTACATAACTATGGAGTGAACATCCGTCTAGGAGCTGGCCTTGTGACACGGTGTGAGCAGCAGTGTTCGGTGATCCTGGGTACCTGGCTAGAGTTGAGGCTGGGGTCTGGCATGTTGAGGATTATGGTAGTGAGGAAGCTTGTTAGATTTACTGGGTAGCCACAATGGAAGATGTCTGGAAAGCTTTGCACATGGATTATGGCTTTCAAGCGGCCAAAGTTGGGAAGAATATCAGGGATGTTATAGGAGGCATTTTTGTTCTAAGAAGAAAGGCAAAGATATTTTTTGAGTGCTTTTTTGCTAATGTCTTGGATCTAACTGGAGGCCTTTATTTGTCATATGAAGAAAGGTAAATACATTTTTAAAGTGCTTTTTTACTAACATTGCTAATTTAACTGGAGGCATTTTTCTGTACTAAGAAGAAAGGCAAAAACTTTTTTAGTTTTTTTTGTGCTTTTTTTATTTTTTTTTCTGCATTCCTGGCATCATATAACAGTAAGGATAAGGGGGAAAAACAATTTTTAACAGCAGGAGTAATTTATAAAGCATACTAAATCAGTGTAGTTTCATAAATGGCAATCTTTCAAGGGAACTGTGACAAGTAGTAAATGAACAAGCTAAAAACAGCAAGTTGTGTAACTATGTTCAGCAACATTCAAACAATAATGCATTTATTTTAAAATATTTCATAGAAACCTAGAAGTTGTCATCAGATAAGGACTGCTAGGGCCATCCAGTCTGCCTGTAAGCCTTATACTTTATAGCCTCTGACCCTATCTGGTCAATGGCTTTTTTTCCCCTACTTCCCAGCTCTAAGGTTCCCTTAGGCCTGTCCCAGGCATGCTTAAACTCCTCCACTGTGCTCGCTCCCACCACCTCCTGTGGCAAACTATTTCATCTGTCTACCACCCTTTTAGTGATGAAAAACTTTCTCACATTTCCCTTTAGCCTGCCTCCCTCCAATTTCATATCATGCTTCCTCGTTCCTGTACTCCTTTTATATTGGAGGATGTCTCCCTCTGCACCTTGTTGATGCCCTTAAGATACCTGAATGCTTCTATCATGTTGACCCAATCCCTCCTGTCCTTCAGCGAGTACATACTGAGGTCTCTCAATCTCTCTTCATACATTTTTTGGTGCAAGCTCTGTACCATCTTTCTCACCCTTCTTTTGACCACCTCCGCCCTGTCTATGTCCTTGCAAAGGTGTGGCCTCAAAAACTGCACACAGTATTCTAGGTGAGGCCTCACTAGTGTTTTATACAATGGCATCACTACCTCCTGCTGGTGATACCTTTACCTATGCACCCCAGCATGCCACTGGCCCTCTCTGCAGCCTTTGTGCTCTGCTTAGACACCTTAAGGTCATCTGAAATGGTAACCCCCAAGTCCCTTTTTTCCTTGGTGATAGTCAGCACCTCCCCCCCATCACATAGCTCTCCCCAGGGTTACCTTGATCCAGATGCATTATTTTGCACTTCTTTGAATTGAACCTCAGTTGCCACACCTCTGACTATTTCTCAAGTTTCCTCAGGTCCCTCCCCATTTTCTCTGCCTCATCTGGAGTATCCACTGTGTTGCAGATCTCGGTGTCATCCACAAACAGGCAGACCTTTCCCTCTAGCCCTTCTGCATTGTCACTAATGAAGACATTGAGCAGGACTGGCCTAAGGACTGATCCATGAGGTACCCTGCTTGTCACCCTCTCTCCCTGGATTGGATTCCATTTACCACCACCCTCTGCCTCCTGTCCATTAACTAGTTTCTAACCCATTTTACCACCTTGTGCTCCATGCCTAGACTACCCATCTTGTTAACCAGCCTCTTATGTGGGACGGTGTTGAAAGCATTGCTGAAATTGAGGTAGATGATGTCCACCCCCCCTCCCGATTTACTTCATCACCCAATCAAAAAAAATCCATCAGATTCATCTGATATGACCTACCTGCTCTGAATCCATGTTGCCTTGGATCCTGGGCAAGGTTGAATTCCAGGTGTGCCACTATTCTTTCCTTAAACAGTGCTTCCATGATCTTACCCACTATTCTGGTGAGGCTGACTAGCCTATAGTTCTCCACCTCTTCCCTACTACCACTTTTCTATAGAGGGACTACATGTGCCCTCTTCCAGTCTTCTGGAACCATTCCTGTGTTGAGTGACTTTGTGAACATGGCTGCCAGAGGCACTGCTAGCTCTCTTTGTAGCTACCTTAATATCCTCAGGTGTATGCCATCTGGCCCCATTGCTTTGTCCACCTTCAGTTTTGTAAGCTCCTCCAGGACTCTCTCCACTGTGAATGGACTGGTGTCCACCTCTCCCCCTCCTCTTTGCATCTGTTGCCCAGCAGTGATCCCTGACCCTCCCCCTCTTCAGTGAATACTGAACAGAAGTATTTATTCAGTATTTCCACCTCATCTAGGTCTCCTTCCTTACAGTCTCCTTCATCCCCTTTGAGCCCTACTACCCCCCCAGCCTTTCTTCTTTTGCTGATGTACCTACCTATAGAATGTCTTGTCCCCGCTCTTCACCGTCTGTGTTAATGCTTCCTCAGTCCATGCCTTTTCTCTCCTATCCACCTTCCCCACTTCCCTTAAACACTCTAGGTACACCTCCCTGTCTTCATCCCTTTGGGTTCCCTTATATTTTCTGAAACTTACCTTTTTAGCCCTTACTTCGTCTGCCACCTCTTTCAAGAACCATAGTGGCTTCCTTCTTCTCTTTCTTTTGGACAACAGCCTAATGTATTTGTTCGTCACTTCCACTATGGCTCCTTTTAGTTGCACCTACTGCTCCTCAACCCCACCTCTTACCTCCCTCTTCTCCAGGGCTACTCTGATACATCTCCCCATTTCAGCAAAGTCTGCCCTCTTGAAATGTAAAACCTTCGCCTTTGTGTGACTTGATTGAGTTCCTGTCTCCATGCTAAACCACACTATGTTGTGGTCACTGGACCCAAGTTGTCCTTCTATCCGGACATCAGCAACTCTGTCCCCATTGGTCAGTACTAGGTCCAGAATCGCCACATCTCTGGTGGGATCAAGCACTAGCTGCCTGAGACCTGCACCCTTTAGGAAATCTAGGATGCCTCTGCTTCTGGTTGAAGCAGCTGCCTGTGTGGTCCAATCCACATCTGGCAAATTGAAATCCCCCAGCAGCATAACTTCACCCTTAGTTGCCATGTTGTGTATTTCATCCACTAGATCCCTGTCTACTTCCTTTCTCTGTGCCGGAGGCCTATAGATCACCCCTGTGCATATTGCTGTGCCATTGCCTGGTTCAAGGGTGACCCACAGTGCCTTGGCCTCCCTTGTCTATCCTGCACCTCTGCTGTCTTTATGCTCTCTCTGATGTACTGGACCAACCCCCACTCCCCCTTTTTTACCCCCCATCCCTCCTGAACAGAGCATAACCAGTTACTTTAATGTCCCACCCATGATTAGCAGTGTACCATGTCTCTGGTATTGCTGCTATATCCAGATCTGCCTTCACTAACAAAGCCTCCAGGTCTGGAATTTTTATGTCCCAGGCTGTGGGCGTTAGTTACCATGGTGAACACCTATTCTAAAAGCAGAATACCAGTGAATGAAAAATAGGTTTCACTTCGTTTTCCTACAGCAAAACTACTGTTCTAATAACAACCTAAATAAAAAAAATCAAAATGGATTGAAACCAATGCTGAAATGAAGACAACGTAATTGATTTTTTTAATTATTCTTACAGTCCTGTTTTTGAAGGAACCGTCTTTACGTTTTAATGTGAGTAAAGTTTGGATTAGTAAGATGCATACTTTTTCTTCTACGGGATGTTTTTTTATATTTCATTTCAGCAGGTCAGTTTTGCTTGATAGGTTTGATTCTGAAGGTGCCTAAACTACAAAAGATAGTAATTTGCAATTTCCATCATGGTCCAACTTTTTTTTTTCTTATTGTACCCATGCATTTTACTGCAAAAGAAATGTTCAGTTCACAACACTTTTTACTTGTTAGGTAGCAGTATGGCATGAAAGGTTCCGGGTCAATATAGCGCTTCAAGAAGAGTGCTGCAAAAAGCATGCTGTGCAAAGCGCAAAAGCACTTAGAGCGACAGGAGTACAAAAGCGCTTGGGAATTACCACTACCCATCACTCTGCACTGTTAGTCTGAAGTGATGAAGTTTCCATGTGTGTGCGTGTGTGGTGTCTGGTTGAGCCGCACCCATGGTGGAGCAGCTAAGCACCAGCACACAACAAGATTGGAGACCTGACACTGCGGTTCAGTTCCCCTATGTCTCCTGGCATTGCTACTTTTTCTTGTTTTTAAAAATGAGTTTTCCCACCTCCCGATTTTCTCCCCATCCCCTAAGTCCACAACCCCCCAGAGTTCATTATTTGAATACCAGGGGGTGTGGGCAGCAGAAACCCCTGCAAAAACAAAGAAGTCCTATTGTTTTCAATGGGTATGTGCTTTTTTGGTTATGTCGGTGTTCCCCCGACCTTATTTTGGTGCACAATATTTTGCTTGCATCATTGATTGCCACACTTTTATTGTTGTCGATATGACCCCGTGCCAACATGAATATTTAACAGCTGGATATAGAGAAATGTCCTGTCAGGGTAATTTTGTGTGTGTGTGTGTGTGTGTGTGTTTTTTGTTATAGGTTTCCTAAAATGAAACATTTCAGGATTTTAGTAGAGGATTCTGGGACAGCATTGCCATACTTTCCACATATAAGAATGTTAGACAAGTTTGCTTTTTTCTTAGACATTTCCTTGACATGTAAGGTTATTTTTGTTGGATCTATGACGCCACATCAACAATTTCTTGTAGATGTAATGTATCCCCAACACCACTACATCAACCACAATTGCGGCCGTCATGGTGTGGCCGAGATCAAAGTTCTTGTTTTGCAGGGGACTGTGCTCCTGCACCCCCCCATGCAGGCGGCTGTGCCCCTGCACCCCCACTTATGATTATCAACTCCAAGATGGAGCTGATTTGGGGATGGGGTGCAGGATCTTGGGAAAGGGTGTTGTTGTCCCAGATGGACTTCACAGCGACATGGCGATGTTGTCGGCACTGACCATGTCACTGTAAAGTTGTCGCTGTAGCGACGATATACCATTTTTGTTTATTTTGTTTACTTACAACAGCATTCCTTCAGATTCTGAGGCATGTTTGATAACTGATTCACTTTATGGATATTGTTTTCCAGTGGTTTGCCTAACACAGACAAAATACACAAAATTATGTAGTGACATGATGTTTCATATGCATAATGCTCATTATCTATCTATTGTAAATGACATGTTTTGTAAGCTGCTGTGGGTGTATTCTTGTTGGGTGGAGGGGTAATGGGAGTGGAGGGGAGCTGGCATGGGTTTTATTTTTATTTATTTATTTGCATTTTAAGATTAATACTATGTTCTTACCTGGATTTATTTGAATTGTGATGTGCTTTGCATTGAAGCATGGCTGGTAAAAGTACAACAGGCATCCAAGGCACTAGTTTGTCTAGATGTTTGTTATACTGCTGTACTCGTTGCTGTTACAGGCAGGATATCTTGCTGCTTATTTGCTATCGTATACTGTTTGGGTTTGGGAGCACCGGTTACTATATTTGAGATATACAGGAACCTAATGCACTCAGTGGAGGGTAATGGTGAGGCCGTAGGACTTAAATGGCAAGAAGAATTAGGGCACCAACTGGACCCAAAGGACTGGATAGATATTCTAGAAAAAGGGAGGCAAACCCATATCCAGGCAAAGTATAGGGTACTTCAGTCCGTGCTGATTAACATACTGTATTTTTGGGGAATAGTTTACATTCTTCTAAATCAATTTGTCCCTCTCCTTTGTTTTTAGGGCAGTTTTTGGGGAATCAGCTTCTGAGCTATGGACAGCTTCTGTCTCTGAACTTTCGAATGGAGGGCGAGAGTCTGTTTCCAATATCTATCCAATTGATCCTGGAAGGAGCTGGATTAAGCGTGTCAGCAGCTCTGTCACTCCAGACCCAGACTGAACCACTATATCAGGAGCAGAGCTTCACGTTCAGGTATAAGGCTTTACATGGGAGTCCTTTACAGATTACCAACAATATGCTCTATATACAGGATGGGACACTGCTAGGGCCGTGTGATATCTTTACAGCATTTGTATTTGTGTCTGTGGAATTTGTATATATATTTGTCTACATATTAGCATTCATGAAATATGTGTTTTTTACATATCAGACTTGCTTCTGTTGTTAATGATGGTACAAGATCAAGGGTTGATAGGTTTTAATAAAATATGCAGAGTTATCAATAAAATATGCATTGATGTTATGAGTGGAGGTAGACATGTATGGGGCACACCAGCCTCAACCAAGGTCTGATACTACTTTATGTGGTCTAGCATGAATGCAAATATTTAAGAGTGATATTTGTATTTGACCCAAATGGTAATTGTTTTGTGCAACCTTAGACACTATACTGCTCTTTGTTATTTATTCACCAACAATGTCATCTACACAGTGGGACACTAAACTCTATCCGGTAATCTATCCATCAAGTACAGGTTCTACACAATGGAACGCTATGCTCCTCCCTGTTATTTCTCTCTCTCTTGCTGCCTATGACATGAAGCCATGGTACTCGCCAATATAAAATTTCTATCTAAATCAACTAATTCATACTATAGGTTGAGCGTTGTGTACAGTGGCAGATCTAGGGGTGGTGAAGGATGCAACTGCACACTCAATTGTAACTTACTTGCTTGCTGCTGCTGCTGCTTTTCATTTTGTTGAAGAAGTCTGAGTTATTGATTGTACGGAAGTTTATATTCAAAACTATAGATGGGCTGGCAGTTTAGCTTAGAGGTTAGAGGAGCAAGGTGTGAACAAGCTTGGTACATCCAGCAGACTACACCTGAGTTTGATTCTCACAGCCTCCACTTGCATACTATGTGACTCTGAGCAAGTCGTCCCTGAAAACAGGCACTTGTGCCTAGTGGGCTTTACCTGGTTACCAAAGACTAAAATAAAATAAAATAAAAACATTTGTAGTTTCTGTCAAAAATGCAATGGAAAAGATAATAACAGACAATATGAAGGATTACATAACTATCAACACTCAGCAAGCGGGGCGAGCTTGAACGGGGTGAATACGTGGCACCACATGCGGAGACATGTGCAGTGACAAACGCGTCCTGTTCATGTCTGCCATTTCTGTCGGGGACAATGAGAAGTTTAGGCCTGGTTACAGAGTTAGAACTCTGGGTAAGTGCTGGGCAGTGTAGTCCTATATCTTTACCAGAGTGATTGTTTCTTCCAAACGTCATTGAAACAAATGCCCAATAGATTAGTTAAACTGAGTTACTTCAACTGCAGATTGCTAGACATACCGGTAGGAAAAATGACAGAGTCAGATAAACAATTGTTAGATATCTTATGCAGCACAGGATCAGCTGCTAAATGTAAAGTGTGCAATATGTACTCATCTGAAGAAAATGACGTAAGGGTTTCTGACTTTAAATGCCCTAAGTGCAGTGAGTTAGACATTCTAAAAATTTAAATGGCTGCCTTGAAACACATATTAGCCAGTAGGAACTATCCAAATAAAATAAAGATGGATAGAAGGAAGAAGGAGAGAGAAGAGTTAATTTTAGAGGAGGGTTAAAATGGAGATGACATGAGTGAGGGGGAATCGGCAACTGTTACAAATGGTAAAACTAAGAGATGAAGAAAGGCTCTTGGAAGCACTTTAGTGGAACTGGCCAACAGATTCTCAATCCTATTAGCAATACAAGACACTACAGTCCATGAGAACAGTACATTGGAGACTGAACCTACAGTAGTATGGCCCAAGTAATGAACAGCAATGTAACAGCAGGGATTTAGTTTTGGGAGACTCAATCCTAAGAGGGTGTGACTCACTGATATTGGGACTGACATATATAACAACATACGAACATACGAATGTGCCAGCAGAAACAGACCACCCGGTCTATCTAAATCTGCTTGAGTGTGCAGATAGCACCCCTAGTTTGCAGCTGCCCCACCCTCCTTCCCATTTGTTATCATATGAACATAGAAATGGAAGGAACAAGGAAGTTAACTGTCTCCCAGGAGCAAGAATTAAGGATGTGAAGGAATGCCTAAATAAATTGTTAAGTAAGAGCATGAAATATAAAAAAATAGCAGTTCACATAGGAATTAATGATGTTGGAAGGGAACATGAGAAGGACAAATACTGAGTACTTCTGCTCAGTATTTACTAAAGGGAAGAGGGGGTGACACCTAAGTGGGGAGAAATGGCAGAAATGGGGGAAAGGGGTGACAGATGGGGAAATCATGGAGGGCAGAGTTCGGGAGGGTTTGAAGGCACTGAGGATGGACAAGGAGCCAGGCCCAGATGGCCTGCACCCCAGGGTACTGAAGGAGCTGGCAGAGGTCCTTGCAGGACCTTTGGCTGACCTATTTAATGCCTCACTACATTCAGGGTATGTACGCAGGACTGGAGGATGGTTCATGTGGTGCCCCTCCACAAAAGTGGCCCCAAGGATGAACTGGGAAACTACAGAACAGTGAGCCTCACATCCATTTTGGGTAAGCTAAAGGAGACTATCCTGAAGGAAAGGCTGGTGGCCCTCCTAGAGGCCAAAAGACTACAGGACAGCAGACAGCATGGCTTCATATGGGGCAGATCCTACCAAACCAACCTGGTGGAGTTCTATGACTGGGTAACTAGGCAACTGGACAGGGGCCATGCAGTGGATGTCCTGTATCTGGACTTCAGTAAGGCATTCTACTCGGTGCCGCATGGAAGGCTGGGAAGTAAGTTAGTAGACATGGGGCGGGTGCAAAGCTGGTGAGATGGGTAGGAAACTGGCTTCAGGGAAAGCAACAGAGGGTGGTGGTGGGTGGGGAGCTCTCACACCCAAGGGTAGTGACGAGCGGTGTTCCACAGGGCTTTGTGTTGGGGCCAGTGTTGTTTGGGATATTCATTGCAGACATATCATGGGACATCAAGAGTGAGATCAGTCTGTTTGCTGATTATACCAAGGTAGGAACGGTGGTGGATGACCTAGGGGGATGGCAGGGGTTGCAGGATGATCTGGCAAAGCTTGTAACCTGGTCAGACACCTGGCAACTGGGGTTTAATGCCAAAAAGTGCAAGGTGCTGCATTTTGGGATGAAGAACCAAAGGAGGAGTTACCAGCTGGGGGGAGTGCAGCTAGCTCAGACGGAGGAGGAGAAGGATCTGGGGGTGCTCATTACAGGGTCAATGAACAACTCTGCACAATGTAGGAAGGCAGCTGCAAAGGCCAACAAAATGCTGGGTTGTATTACAAGGGGTATATCCTCAAGGAGGGAGGAGGTTATTCTGCCACTGTATAGGTCATTAGTTAGACCACACCTGGAGTACTGCATGCAGTACTGGCACCTGTATCTGAAGAGGGACATTAAGTTACTGGAGGGGGTGCAGTGCAGGGTGACAAAGATGATCAAGAGGCTGAGGAACTTATCATACGAGAGGAGGTTGAGGGAGTTGAACATATACTCACTGGAGGAGAGGAGGGACGGGGGACATAATTGAAACCTTTAAATACATGAAAGGAATAAACAAGACAGGTACAGAGTGGCTGCTCAAAGTAAGGGAAGGGAGGGACACCAGGGGACATGTTATAAGCCTGGTGGGAGGAAGGTTCACGAGAAAGATGAGGAGACACTTTTTTACAGAGAGGGTGGTAGCTGGATGGAATGCATTACCTGCAGAAGTGGTATCCAGTAGAACAGTGGACTGCTTCAAAAGGGGATGGGACAGGACAAAGGGGGGGGTTAATGAAGGGGAAGGGTGGAAGGGAGGGGCAGCTGCAGAATAAGGGGTGCTAGCTGCACATTCGAGCAGACTTGATATACCTTTATGCCTTTATCTGCTGGCAAATTTCATATGTTCGTATGAGATACTTGAAGTTGGAAATACCATAACAAATTGTGGGGCTACAGCAGTAATTTCAGGAATATTTCCCCTAAATAAATGCCATCCTGAAAAAAAAAAAACTGCCCAATTCAGAGGATAAATGTAACACTGGCTTATAAATGTAGGCAGATCGGGTTAATATTCCTTGATACATGGATTTTTTTTTTTATGGAAAGGCATATTTGTATGCAAGGGATGGGTTACATTTAAATAAAGCAGATAAAAATGTTTTAGGAGGGATGCTAGCTGAGGAACTTCTAGACAAAAATGGCAGAAGTAATTTAAACTGATCTCCTTGGGAGGACAGTGTACCACTATAAATCACAGTATGAAAGTACTCCTAGTAAATGCTAGAAGTCTAACAGATAAAAAGAGATGAACTGGAGTATCTTAAAATCTGAGGGAGTACAGCTATGCAGGATAACTGAAACCCGGTGAAGGCAGGGCAATTGGGGTACGGATATATCAGGATACAAAGTTTACTATGTATATCGAAGTAATAAAAGGGGAGGTGAAGTGGTCTTGTTTGTATCTGAGGATTTGGATTCTTGTGAGGTTAAAGCAATGATGATGAGTATGACAATGTGGAGCAAATATGTGTGAATTTATACCCTAAAAATAGTAAAAAATTGTTGGTGTGTGTGTGGGGGGTACAGAGCACCTAATCGGTCAGGTGAAGACAACCACAAGTTCTTCGAAAGATTGAAGTTGGAAGATCCAGGGCCTAGAACCCTAATCATGGGTGATTCTAATCTCCCAGACATAAACTGAGAAATAATGCAGCCATATCTTTAAATGGGGGGAGACTATTAGACTACATGCAGATAAATAATATTCAGCAATTGGTTAAGGCAAACACAAAGGGGGGAAATAATCTAGATACAGTTTTAAGCAATCTAGAAACTGATATTATAGACTGCATAGTCAGGAAACCATTGAGCAGTGTCACAAGCCTAACCTTGGGGGAAGGGTGCGGCAGGACCTCCTGTTTGCAGAGAAGATCTCCCTTTTTTACAGAACTCCTCAGCAGTTGTAGGGTTCAGGAAGAATTACCAACTTTCCTTTTACCAGTGGGTGGGTGGAAACTGTAAGTTTGCAATCTTGACACTGCACTACATTCAGTGTTTGAATCCCACTACTGCCACTGGCTACCTCTTGCCTAAGTAATTTTGTAGGATAGCTGAGCGGTCACTATCTTTGTTATCAAGGCACACAGTCTTTGCAAAACCCTTCTGTTAAAATGTTAGATCACACAATCAGACCCCAGGCAGAGTTGATAAGAAAATCATTAAAGTTTACTTAAATAAAAGCAATACAGTAAATTCTACAATTTGGAAGATCTTTGAACTGCAGACAATACCAAAAATAAAACTGGATGATTTACAGAAAAAAACTAGATACTGTTATTCCAAACTATACCTTATTCTGATGTTAGAGTCCTGAAAGATTAAATGTCCTTGTGGGTGAAAGTTCATCTAAGCAATAGAGTTTGTGGCCAGTTGTGATCATCCAAGTTAGTTCTCTGTAAAGTCCTTTTAAAAGTCTCCAGGTGCTTCCTTGGTGAAAAGTCTAGATTTCCAAATTTCTGACTTCAAATCAGAATTTTCTTTTCAGTTTGTGAAAAATCTAATTTCCACACACTCAGGTCTGGTTTTGGAGAATTTTCCAG
Organism: Neoceratodus forsteri; assembly: GCA_016271365.2. NCBI lineage: Eukaryota > Metazoa > Chordata > Ceratodontiformes > Ceratodontidae > Neoceratodus > Neoceratodus forsteri. The sequence goes on from JADMNL010000022.1 coordinate 499,300,518, forward strand.
GCCTACACATATACTTTCTGGTGTAAACGTATATTCCAGCTTGGTCAGGCTACCTGACTCCAAACTAAAAACTGTTCAACTGCACTGAGTTCAAAATGTGTGTCTCATAAATACAAGTTGGTCATCTTTAAGACACACCCACTTTTTTTCTCTCCTCTGGGATGGTAACCAAGTACAGATCGTGGGGTGCAACAGTTTACCTCTTCCTGCAGGTATCACTGTGGTTCCATGTCAAGTTTCATGTCAATCCCAATAACATCTGGTCTATGCATTTGGCTTACCCCTGAACCCTAGGTCATTCCATGCCCTCTCTCTTGTCATGGAACTTACATGCTCAGTTTTGTATGAAAGTTAATGTCTTCCTGGGTCCTAAACTGGTCTCCCTCATCTGGAGACATACCAGACCCACACTAGCCATTATAGAAATTCTGGCTATTTTGTATTTATTCCTAAAAGCCTTTTAAAGAGACAGTGTCTTGCTCTAAAGTATATTACAGCACATACAATAGGAACCCAAATAAAGGATATAGGCTTATAATGCAACATCCCTTCCTCCTAAAACAGAACCTGTGGGGAACACGCCCCTATTGGAGGCAGTTCTTCCCAGTTCTGTTATAAATCCAGTATGTAGGATGGGCCATCTGCGTTTCCATTCTTGGATCCAGGCCTATGCGATCTCTCCATGTCATACTCCTGCAAGCCAATACTCCATCTCAGAAGTTTTCTATTTGTCCTCCCCATTTGTCCCAACTATACTAATAGGTTGTGGCCTGTTTGGACCTTAAAATGTCTCCCATAAAGGTATAGTTCAAGTTTTTTTAATGCCTAACCTAAAGCAAGACATTCTTTTTCTACTGTTGCATAGGCTTGTTCCCAGAGAAGAAGCTTTTTGCTTAAGTATACAATGAGGTGCTCTCTCCCCCGAATGGATACTTGGCTTAGGACTGCCCCCATTTCCAAATATGAGATGTCCATCTGCACCACAAATGGTCTGTTATAGTCTGAGCTAGCCAGCAATGGGGCCTTACACAGCGAGGCTTTCAGCTGTCTAATGTCTTGCTCGTAGTCTGCATCCCATTTTAGTTTCTTAAGCTTATTCTTTGTCAGCAACCCAGATAAAGGAGTGGCCAGGGAGCTGTAGTTGGAAACAAATTTTCTATAATACCCTGCTGTCCCAATAAAACTCCTAACTTGTCTCTGGGTTTCAGATGTGGGCCATGATGCAATTGCCTCTGTTTATACTTGGTTTGGGTGGAGTTGGCCTCGCCTCACCACACGTTCCAAATAAGCTACTGCTGCCATGGCCACCTGGCACTTTTTGGCCTTAATAGTCAGACATGCAGCCTGTATTTGGCCAAGCACCTCCCTCAGGTATGTCAGGTCTTTCTCCCAGCTATTGCTGAAGATAGCAATATTGTCCAGGTAGGTGACTGCAAAGTCCTCAATATCCTGTAATACCTGATTTACTAACTGCTGGACTATAGCAGGGGCATTCTTCATCCCAAAGGGCATGACTTTGAACTCGAATAGGCCTATTGGGGTGATGAATGCTGACCTTTCCCAGCCCTGTCAGTCAGTTCCACCTGCCAGTACCCCTTTGTCAGGTCTACTGTAGTCACATAAGTCACCCATCCCAGTTTGTCAATCAGTTCATCTGTGAGTGGCATTGGGTGGGCATCAGATTTCATGATGGCATTAAGCCCACGATAATCTATGTAGAACCATGTAGTCCCATCTGGTTTTGGTACAAGGACTACAGGGGAGGCCCAGGGGCTGTGGAATTTCTGGATCATCCCTAGATCCAGCATAACCCCCACCTCCCTCCTAATGTCCTTGAGGACTGTCTCTGACACCTGGTAAGCTGTCATATGTATGAGTGTTTGGGTCCCCATGTCTATGTCATGGACTGCTAGCAGTGTCCATCCAGGCTTTGCCATAAATAAAGGGGCAAAGTCTCGCTAAACAGTCCTCAATTCTTGGTCCTGTCCAGGTGTCAACTGGGTTGGCAGTGTAATGGTCTCCACAGATGATGCCTGCTTACTATTGGCTAACAAGTCAAGAAGGGGGTCTTCCCCAACTAGCTCCTCTCCAAGACTGCAAACCGCAAGTACCATGTCATTCCTATTAAAATATGACTTCATCATGTTCACATGGTACACCCTGTGAGTATGTTTTCAGTTAGGTAACTCTACAATGTAATTAACATAGTTTACCTGCTGGACTACGTTATATGGCCCTGCTCACTCAGCTTGCAACTTGTCTTCCAGACTGGGATGAGACCCATTACCTCCTGTTCTACCCCGTATGAGTGAGCTCTGGCTCCATGATTGTACCAAGTCTTTTGTTTTTGCTGGGCAGCTGCTAGATTGCTCTGGACCATGCCGTAAGCTCCTTCAGCTTCCCCTTGAATTTTAGCACATACTCCACTATGGGAGTCCCCTGTGTGGCATGCTTACCTTCCCAGTTCTTTTGTATTAAATCTAGGGGCTCTCTCACCCTGCATCCATACAAGAGCTCAAAGGGTGAAAACCTGATCAACTCTTGTGGCAATTCCCTGTAGGCAAACAGCAGGTAGGGCAGGTATTTCTCCTGGTATTTCTCCACTCATGCTGTTCAGCAAATGCCATAAGCATAGCTTTTAGGGTCCCATTAAATCTCTCTCTATGAGACCATTGGCTTGTTGGTGGTAAGGCGTTGTGCACCTCTGTACGACACCACACTTCTCCCACAAACACTTCATTAGGTCCAACATGAAGTTACCCCTGTGATCAGTGATAACCTCCTGTGGAAACCCAACATGGGAGAAAATCTCCAACAAAGCATCTGCCACTTTGTCCACCTTAATGAGGACAGTGCAATGGCTTTGAGGCAGCGGGTAGCATAATCAACAACTGCCAATATATACCTCTTCCCTGAGGAACTTGGGGCATTCAAAGGACCCACAATATCCATTCCAACCTTCTGGAATAGCTCCTTCACAAGTGGTAAGGAAATCAGGGCAGCCTTGGCTTTGCTTCTGGCCTTCCCTATTTCCGGACACCGGTAACAGGATTTGTAGTATTCCTTCACCTGCTTGGTAATATTGGGCCAATAGAAATTGTGGGCTAAGCACTGTGAAGTGCAAGCAGTGCCCAAATGTCCGGACATGGGAATATCATGAGCTACCTTAAGCAATAACCCACAATACTCCAGGGAAACAACAAGCTGCCTGCCTATCACCCCTTCCTCTGTCCTGATGTCCAATGTGTATAACAGTCCATTGTCCCAATACTCCCTATGCTTTCTGTCACCTCCATGTGTCCCATTAGACTCTGCGCAGGCTCTCAGCTTCTCTAAGCTGGGGTCTGTGTCTTGTGCTGCTGCTAAGTCTTCCCACTTTCCATAGCTTGGAGCATGTCCCCATTAATTCCCAGGCTGAGGTCCACAGTTGTGGCAGAAGCTGACTCAGTATCACAACCTTCCCCCTCCCACGGGCTATGTGTCATCCCTCCCTCCTGTGAGTAGCCTTCAGTAGCAGTTGGGTTAGCAGCCACTATGGGAAATTCCACCCCCTGTTATCACCCTCTTTTGCAAGAGCTACAGGTTGCCTAGCCTGTCTCCCAACCTCTCCTGTCTGAATTTCTGTGGGGTCCCCAAGATCACAGGAGCCTCCATTCTTTTGGCTCCTGGTCTCAGCACAAACCACTCACTGTGGAACATTGTTCCCCGCAATAACATCCATAATGAGTTTTTCTGCTATAGCCACCTTCCTTACCCCTTCACTTGCATCTCCCCAATCCAGGGTAACACTGGCTAATGGGTAAATTTTCTTTTCCCCTGTGTAATCCCTCACACATACAAAATGATTTGGCAGTATTTGTTCAGCCCCCACCAAATCCCCTTTCACCAGGGTAAGAGATGCTCCTGTATCCCTTAGCCCTCTAGTTTGTACCCCATTCACCATAACTGGGTGAATGTGCCCCCTCATATTGACTGGGAGAGCCTCAGCAATACAGTGGGCAATTGTCTCTGTTTGCACAGGCTTTTTTACCTTCTGGGCCTTCTTAGGATGCTGCCTAGACAGATGGCCTGGCTGGTGACATTACCAGCATTCATAATTTTTCTTGTGCCCAACCTCCCTTTTGGGCACCTGGGGATTCCCTTATTTTTTGCAGAGGTGCCATGGTTTTTGGTTGCCCAAAATGCCCACTCTTCCCTTTCGCCACTGCATGCCCTTTGGGGGCAGCCCTGCTTTGAGCATAGTGATCCACCAGCTCTGCAGCCTCTTTGGCAGTCTTAGGTTCTCAGTCCTCTAACCAAAGTCAGGTGAGCAAATCCAATAAACCTGTTCAAGCAATACCACCCCTTCAATAGCTTCAACAGAATCTGCTTTCACCCCCTTCCACCAATGTTTTAAATATTGATGCTATTTTGTGGCTCCTTCCTCAAAGCTCATTTCTGGCCCCTTTCAGAGTTTCCAGAACTTTGCTCTGCATGCATCAGGGTTTTGATCACATTTTTTAATAAAGCACTTTTTAACTTATCAAAATCTTTACTGTCAACATTGTAGTGGAGACAGGTGAAAGCTCAAATTAATTTAAAAACATGTCCATATCCTCCCCCTCTTTAAACTCAGCCATTAATTTTGAATTTAACTTGTACCCCAGTCCTGGAATTTCAGCCCCAGCCCCACCACTTACCTGCTCGGGGGTTGTTGGGGTTGCTGTCTGTTGGAGCGTCAGCTTTTTCAGCTCAGACTCTCTCTGTTACTGCCTTTTTTTGGCCTCTGCCTGACGCTTCTGTTCATTTCTTTGCAGCTGTTTTTTTATCGGCCCCTCTTTGGCACTGTAGCTCTTCTGCCTCTGCCTGGTGCTGCCTTTCTTCAGCCTCTCTCTGTTGTTGCCTTTCCTGGAGTTCCATCTCAAACCTTTTTTTGTTGCATCTCAAACCTTTTTTGCTCATTCTCAAGCTGTTTCTTCTGCATTCACAGCCTCCTCAGCTCCAGCTCTTTGTCTGTAGATGGCTCCTTCTCCTCTGGGCTCTGGACCTCTGGAGTCACCACCAGTGGCTCTAAGTGAAGTAGCACTTCCTCCATCTCAGCTGCCATAAGGGCATCTGTGAGTTGCTTTTTATTTTTGTTTTCACTACTAATGTCCTTTTCCCCACAGATCTTCCTCAGCTATTCCAGATTCATAGTGCTTTACTGGAAAGACATCCTTCTTCTTCTATACTAGAACACTCTGCTCAAAAAAAATTCAAACAGTCGGCCTGGTGGCATTGAGGGTTGAGGCATTGGACACTTTACCTCGCACTGTGCCGGTGACCCGGGTTCAGGAATGACCTCGGGTCATCAAGGTGCCAGCATGGGGGAGTGGAAGAAGCAGGATTGAGCAAGCCATCAGGCTTCTCTTCTCTCCCAGGGATGGCAAGGGTGGGTTGTTGCCCCCCATAGCCCCATCCCCACTGAGTGGAGGTCCACTGGGGTAATGTAGGCGGGAGGGGGGGTGGCACGTAGTGTGGAATGAGGGGGCTGAGCTGACTTTTGGTGTTCATGCATGCCTTCATACACATGTACTGCCATGTACCAGGACCCTGGGGGGATGGGAGAAAACCCAGGAAAAAAACATAAACACCCATGTAAAATAAGAAATTAAAACAGGATAAGGCCTATTGTCTGCAAACAAATTTCTTTTTCCCCTTTCCAAATTCTGCCCATGATTGTGTGATGGTTTTGCAAGACTGTTCAAAATCCCAGTAGCTGGCACCAAATTGGTCACGAGCCTAACCTCGGGGGGGGTGGCAGGACCTCCTGTTTGCAGAGAGGATCCCCCTTTTTACAGAACTTGTGAGCAGTTGTAGGATTCAGGAAGAATCACCAACCTTCCTTTTTCCAGGAGGGTAGAAACTGTAGTTTTGAGTTCCTTTGATTCTGCACTATGTTCAGTGTTTGAATCCTACCACTGCCACTGGCTACCTCTTGCCTAAGTAGTTTTGTAGGATAGCTGAGTGGTCACTATCTTTGTTATCAAGGCACACAGACTTTGCAAAACCCTTCTGTTAAAATGTTAGATCACACAATCAGACCCCAGGCAGAACTGATAAGAAAATCATAAATGTTTACTTAAATAAAAGCAATACAGTAAATTCTAAAATTTGGAAGAGCTTAGAACTGCAGACAATACCAAAAATAAAACTGGATGGTTTACAGAAAATACTAGATACTGTTGTCCAAACTATACCTTATTCTGATGTTAGAGTCCAGAAAGATTAAATGTCCTTGTGGGTGAAAGTTCATTTAAGCAATAGAGTTTGTAGCCAGTTGTGATCATCCAAGTTAGTTCTCTGAAAAGTCCTTTTAAAGGACTCCAGGTGCTTCCTTGGTGAAAAGCCTTGGTCTTCAAAATTCTGACTTCAAATCCGAATTTTCTTTTCAGTTTATGAAAAGTTTAATTTCCACACACTCAGGTCTAGTTTTGGAGATTTTTCCAGGCCTACACATGTACTTTCTGGTATAAAAGTATATACCAGCTTGGTCAGGCTACCTTCCTCCAAATTAAAAACTGTTCAATTGCACTGAGTTCAAAATGTGTCTCTCATAAATACAAGCTGGTCATCTTTAAGACACTCTCACCTTTTCTTTCTCCTCTGGGATGGCAGCCAAGTACAGATAGTGGGGTGCAACAGTCTACCTTTACCTGCAGGTGTCACTGTGGTTCCATGTCAGGTTTCATGTCAACCCCAGTAACATCTGATCCATGCCTTTGGCTTAACCCCTGACCCCTAGGTTATTCCATGCCCTTTTCTTGTCATTGGAACTTACATGCTCAGTTTTGTATGATAGTTTATGTCTTCCTGGGTCCTAAATCTGTCTCCCTTATCTGGAGATGTACCAGACCCACACTAGCCATTACAGAAATTCTGGCTATTTTGTATTTACTCCTAAAAGCCTTTTAAAGAGACAGTGTCTTACTCTAAAGTATATTATAGTACATACACTAGAAACCCAAATAAAGGATATAGGCCTATCATGCGACAAGCAGTAGTGATCATAATATGTTCCAGTTTACAATAAATACAAATTGGATTCTGGTGGCTGGTGTTACAAGAGTTGGGTGTTATGCAAGGGTGGATTTTGTTAAAATTAACAATTTTATCAGAGAATGGAACTAGAAAGAGGATTTTAAAGGTCAACTCCTTGAAGTAGAATGGAAGCAATTGACTGCTAAACTGGATTATTGTATTAACAGATATGTCCCAGAAAGGAATAAATATAATGAAAAGGGTAAAATACCTATATGGTTTAAAAATACCATTAGGAAATTGATTAGACAGCGCAAAAAAAGCACATATGAAGTACAAGAATAATCCTTCATCCATCAATTTAGCTCAATACAAAGAGAAAAGTAAACTATGTAAGAACTTGATTAGACAGTCCCCCCCCAAAAAAGAGCATGAACTCCAACTGGCAAATAATTCGAAGGATAATAAGAAGGCATTCTTTAACTATATTAGCAGTGCGAAGAAGGGACACTTCTACATTGTGCCTCTTGTAGTGGACAACCAAGTTATTAGGGGAAAACAAAAAATGGCCACAGTGTTTAATACAGTCTTTGGACGCATCTGTCAACCCAAAGGTGCATGCTCCACTAGTCTATGAGATGAATCAACTACATGAGAAACAAATATAGTTATTACAAAATATGAGGTTAAAACCCAGCTACAAAAATTAAATTCCCATAATTCACCAGGACCTGAAAATATGCATCCTGCCATTTTAAAAGAGCTGGCCAGTGTTTTGGTGGGACCATTGGCAGACATCTTCAACTGTTCACTTGCTGAGGGTACTATAATAAAAGCTTGGAAGGAAGCTACTATAATACCCATCCATAAAAAGGGGTCAAGAAGTGACTGTGATAACTATAAACCAATTAGTCTGACCTCTGTTGTTGGTAAAGTGATGGAGAGTATAGTATAGGATTTGATTCATGAGCATTTATCCAAAATGGGACTAGCAGATAGCACCCAGCATGGGTTCAGGTCTGGTCGGTCTTGTCAGACAAATTTGTTGCACTTCTTCAATCCAGCGAGTAGTGCACTGGATATAGGATTGCCTGGGGATGTCCTATATCTAGATTTCTCAAAGGCATTTGACACTCTGCCCCATAAGCAATTAGTAGATAGATTACAGAATATCAAGTTGGGCATCAATATTATAAAATGGGTTGACTCTTGGCTAGATGGCAGAAGGCACAGAGTTTGTGTAGAAGTTCAGCACTCTCCTTGGGCTGAAATCACAAGTGGGGTGCCACAAGGGTCTGCACTTGGCCCCATTTTTTTAGTCTCTATGTTGCATTACTTCAGATGTCATCTGGCAATTGGATCTGCAAGTTTGCAGATGATGTCAAAGTAGGTGCCATAGTTAATGATAATCATTCAATCAATTGTTTCAAACAGAAATAAATAACATTGGAGAATGGGTTATGCAAAACTAATTATCTCTAAATCTTGAAAAATGTAAAGTTATGCACATGGGTATAAAGAACACACATACTACACATATGGAAATCCATTACCTGTCACTGATATGGAAAGGGACCTGGGGGTCCAAACTGCAAGTTATGTTTCACCCACAGAACAATGTAAAGCTGTTATTAGCAAGGGAAATAAGATCATGAGTTGCATACTTGTTAACATCAAGAGTAGAGCTAGGAAGGTATTGCTTCCATTGTATACATCCCTTGTGTGACCGCACTTGGAGTATTGCGTTCAGTTCTGGGTGCCTCACCATAAAAAGGAGATTAGAATGATGGAGAGGGCACAGAGACATGCTACTAAAAGCATTAGACAATTAAAAGGAATTCCATATAGTGACAGGTTAAGGGAGCTGGACCTATACTCTCTGGAGTACAGGAGACTGACAGGCAACCTGTGTCTGACATATAAAGCTCTAAGTAATGGAGATTTGTGGGAATGTACAGGCCTCACAGGTAATGATGCTACAAAGAGTAGCAGATTTCATCAATACCAAATAAAAGGTGAATTCTAGATAGATAGATAGATAGATCGATAGATAAAATATTTATTTTTATACAGGAAAACAATGTCATTAGGGATGTTATACCCTGTTTACAAGACAGTCCTGTGTTAAATTCTTATCAGTTACCCTAAAAATACATAAAATAAGTCATAGTCATAGTAATTCTACAGGACTAATATACAGGGTCACTGCATAAACCAACAAGTGACTAATGTGTGGAACAGGCTCCCAAATGAGGTTGTGGCAAGTACCTCACGTGATGCTTTTCAATCTTCCTTGGATGATCATATGGGTGAGGGCAAGTTTACATTTTTAGGATGACTGGTCGAGTCCCAAAGGCCATTGGCTCTAGACTCACACATTCCTATGATCCTAGGATTACATTTGTTTTTACAAATTGCATGTCAAGCATGCACACCACCCCAACACCCCCATTGTAAAACCCTGGATGTGCCACTGGTTGTGTATGGAAATCTGTATTTTCAAAAACGTCAGCGTTTGCAAATATTGTTGTACCACAGTTCAAGGATCATAAATGGTGTTATACCACAGTTCAAAGGTCACAAAAGTTGTCGTACCACAGTAGTGATGCCACCATTATAGTACAACTTCTTATTTTGTGCCATTTTAATTCCCCCAGCCCCCACCCCAAAAAAACAAATTCTCTATTATTTCTACCACTTGCCCTGGTGCCCCAAACCATGCTAATCAGTTTATTTTTTAATGCTGCCTACTTGTTAAACCATCCATTGCTGGATGCTGACTCCTCAGTGTCACTGCTTCCATCTCTGATTCAGTTCAGTCAGAGGTGGAAGCTGAAAAATTACAGAAAAAAAAGAGAAAATGTGTGTTTGGTGGGAGGAGATGCTAATACAAAGAATTTTTTTTTTTGTGAGAGTCCATATACTATATATGTCACAAACCCACTCCTGAGGGTCAGGTCCACTGAGCTCAGTGCCCACCCCTAAGTGCAATCTGTGACAGGGAGGGGGAGAACAGGGGATTCCCTCTTTGTGTTCTTCCATAGTGCTCACTGAGTTAACAACTAAACACTCGTTACAAAGTCCCAGGGTCCCATCTTTACTCTGGATAAGGGTGCAATACCAGTCTCAAGTCTTGTAGCCAAATAAGAACCATTTGTGGTTGTTGCACAAAGGGAGAAGATCCAGGCTTTACATACTCTTTGGGGTAGCCATGTGACCCTGTTTTGTCTTCTTCCACAGGACATGCACTAACCTGGTTCAAATCCCCACAGGCTCTTCCCTGAGACATATGTATTCTTTCTATCTTTACCCAGATTTCCCTTTTTAGATCCTTGTTTGATTGGTAGCTTATGGTCGTACCCCTTAGCAATAACAGTTTGGTCACAGATTATTAATAACATTTCACAATCACACACAATATAAAAATCTTGTTCAGGCATGTTTCTTAAAAATAAATAGTTTTACTAAATACTTAAATAATTATCATACATTTACAACTAAAATATTTAAAAATCTGGTCACAGAATAATACAAATAAAAGTGGACATGTACAAGAACACATTATAAACTGTTATCTAATTTCTACCTTAAGTTCGTAGTGAATTGGAGTCCAGAAAAGTAATTGAAAGTTTCAGTTTCCTTTGTCCTAGAAACCCCTGGGTCTCAGCAGTTTGCTCTGTGTGGAGAAGAGTGTCCTTGAAGATGCTCAGCAGAATGAAAAGGAATGACTCTGGCTCATTCCTTATATAGCCGGATGCAGCCTGCAAAAACTCTGTCTGGTCCCAAAGAGTGGCCTTCTCTTTTAGGCCAGTACAGATCACTCCTGTGCTTTCCCAAAAATTCTTATTTATTTAGGTTCCTTTTTTTTTCAGTTCTAGTACTTCCTTGACAAATAACACCTGCATGAGAATTCACACAGGTCTTCCAGAAAGGATATTCCTGCCCTGTTCTTTCACCTCATAACATGTAATATACCATGACAGTTTTCTGGAACCCAGAAGTCTCTCCCTTGAAGTGCATAGTTTATTACAGGCAAATGGATTTTGGCATAGCCCTGTTAAGGGACCTGGAAATGCAATCTCAGCTTCCTCAATTAAGTTTAAAAGGTCTTTCCACTACTCCTGGCAAGCAGGCCTTTCTCAGATCACAGAACGCCAGTTTCCTATGTGACCTTTTCAGTAACACAGACATTCTTATGGCATTTCTTGTGGTATTTGGCATACACAAAATCACATAAAAAAAATATAACAGAAATATATCTGCAAATAATGACAGGCAGTGGCTAGCTCGCCACAGTATATTGTTTTTAGAGTTCATATGCTACATTTAGAATAGTGCATGGGTGACCATCCACAAGAAGGCTGTGTTTCCATCTTGGGAAGTGATGGCATTATAGAAACTGTGAGAGCTTTGCTCTTATGGGCTCTATGATGTCATCATTTCCTGAGATGGGAACACAGTTATAGTGTGGATGGTCACCCATACACTGTTTTATATTTATTTATTTATTGAAAAGTTTCACCAGGTAAGGTGCACTGAACAACAAGTTGCTTGTCTCCTGGTAAGACCTGGGGGAAAGAGTGATGGGAGTTACATAGTATCACTGAGTATGTACACAATTATACAACAGCATAAAAAACATAGGTTGTAAGTGAACAATGTATTAGCAAGAAAGCAAATAATTGTAGGGTAGAGTAGATTAAAATCCTGAGGCTATCAACTAGATGTGAGACAGAATGACAGGTAGAGTAGCAGCAAAGGGGACCTAAGGCCTTACACACTACAGATTAAGAATGGCACAGAGCAAACAAGTGATGGAGAGGTAGCAAAGTGGCAGAGAAGCTAGCCAGGGCCCAGGGCTAGGTCAGCAGGCTAAGGAGATAGACCAATATGGAGAGGGAGAGAGAGAGCATGTGTGAGAGAAAGAGAGGATAAGAAGCAGCTATACACAACTGGAGGCAGGATAGGCTCCAAGACTATAAGTGCATCAAATTGGGTTGAAGCTAGGCAAATAGGGCAACAGACCAGGGATGAGACAAGAAAGGGGGGGCTAGGGGCAAGTGCAATTTACAGAGAGGAAGTTATGTAGAGCTTGGTTTAAGGAGCCAGGCAAGAAAGAGAATCAGATTTGTGTAGGAAGCACATTCCACAGTTTAGGGAGATTCATAGGAGAAGGAGCCCTGCCCACTAGAGGTGGATCTCCAGTGGACAGTCAGAGTTCTGTGGTCATGGGATCTTAGAAGTCGAGAGGGAGTGGGTTGGGGGAGATTAGGGAGTTTAGATAGGGAGAGAGTGTGCCAAGCCAGGACTTAGAGATGAATTTTGTGCAGTGGTGCAGTCATCTATTTGTTAGGGAAGGGGAGGCTAAAGCGCGGTACAGGTGACAGTGGTGGGTAAGAGGAGGTGCATCCAGAGCAAACTGACAGAAGGAGTTAAAAAGAGTGTCCAAGTTAGCTAGGGAGGTGGCAGGAGTACAGCAATAGATGATATCACAATAGTCAAAAATCGGGAGGATCATTTTTTGGATCAGTTCACATCTAGCCTGCTGCGGGAGGCAGGAGCAGTTTCTATAAAGGGCGCCAAGCTTGGGGTGAAGCTTTTTTATTATGGCATCTATGTGGGCCGAGAACGTGAGATGTTGATCCAGCCATACGCCCAGATACCTGAACGACTCGGTGGCAAGAATAGGTGCCCCGTTGAGGGTAGTGAAAGAGGGGGCAGATTGGAGCCTTGACAGTTTCTGACACATGCTGAATGTCATGGACACAGTTTTCTTGGCATTTAGGAAGAGTTGGTGAGCTTGAAACCAGCTCTGGACATTATTGAAATCATATTGTAGCCTGGAGGCGACAACCTCAGGTGAGGACCCTGTGGAGAAAAGAACCGTGTCATCAGCATACATATGTATGGAAGATGAGGTGCAGATGGATGGCAGGTCATTTAGAAAAATGGAGAAGAGAATTGGGCTAAGTATGGACCCTTGAGGGACCCCAGAGCGTATGGGTAGAGGAGGAGAGATGTGGTCGGATATTTTTACAGACTGTGTGCAGTCATTTAGGGATGCACCAAACCGTTTTATGGCATGTTCCAAAAACCGAGCAGATGAGAGGAAGCACAGTAGGATGGAGTGGAATACGGTGTCAAAAGTTTTGGGTAGATCTATAAAAATGGCAGTGGTGATGTGGCTGCAGTCCATGCCTGTCAGGATGGCATCAGTGAGTCGGAGTAGCGAGGTAGTGGTGGAGTGGTGTTTACGGAACCCAGAATGATATTGGGTGAAGAAATTAATGTCAGAGAGATACAAGGATAGTTGATCAAGGACTAGATGTTCTTGTAGTTTGGCTAACGTCAGGAGGAGTGATATAGGGTGGTAGTTCTCAGGGAGGAGGAGTCACCACCCTTTGGGAGGGGGAGGACGATTGCATGTTTCCAATCAAGGGGAATTCCCACCAATTGAAATAAGAGATTGAGAAGGGCAATCAGTGGGAGAACAATGGCTGAGGCTGACAGGTTTAGTAACTTTGGATACAACCTATCATGGGAGCTACCTTTGTTCAGGTTAAGGGCTTCCAAGGCCATCAACATGTCAGCTGTCAGGATTTTTGAGAAGAAGAACCTGAGCGGGGGGACTGGAGAACTTCTAGTAAGTGCTGAGGTCGACGGGTTAGTGGACGGGAGGGAGCCTAACAGGGCAGAAGCGCAGGAGGTAAAATGTGAGTTGAAAGATGTGGCAATGCTAGTGTGGTCAGAGATGACAGTGTTGTTTATTTGGAGGAGGGGGAGGGAGGGAGAGCCTGAGGGGAGAAAAGGTAATGAATTACCTTCCAGAATTTGGGTGGGTTATTTATATTAGTGTTAAAGGTAGAGCTGAAGTACTCTGCCTTGGCCAAACATGTGGCTTTCGTGCATTTGTTTCTGATGACTCGGTAGGCTTCGTAATCTTTAAGAAGCATTGTGCATTTATGGAGCTTCCAGACTGCATCATGTGCCCTTTGGCAGGCAATGAGTTCTGGAGAGATCCAGGGGAGGTGATTTCCTCAGACGCAAACCTGGCGTAACGGTGCATGTTGGTTCCAGACTTCAAGGAATCGGTCTCTGAAGTATTTGGCTGCATCGTCTAGGTTGCTGGCAGCAGATATGGGTGTCCAATTTGTGTTGGTCAGATCGTATAGAAGCAGGGTGATGTTCAGAGATTTGTAAGAATGCATTTGTAGAGTTTTATAGGCAACTTTGACCTTGTGAACTCTGCGCACCATGAAAGTCATGCAATGGTCACTAAAGGCATCTGCTAGGGTACCCAACTTAATGACTCTTTGGGTGTGAGTGGTAAGGGCCCAGTTGATGAGGGGGTGGTTTCCCGTCTTGTGGTTTAGCTAGTTGGATCTTGGATAATTTGGGTTAGGTTGAGCGCATGTATAGCATTTAGCACTTTGCTAGGTATGGTGGACCAGTTTATGTTGAAGTCGCCCATAATATATAATTCACCAGCAGAAGAGTGACTAGCTAGGGTGGCTATGAGGCCAGTAGCAATTTTAGGTTGTAAGCCAGGATGGCAGGAGGCACCTGCCACAAAAATAGGTTTAGAGAAGGGGAGAGAGATTTGCAACAGCAAGGCCTCATAAGCTTTAGGTATTGCACTAGAGAAGACAGAAGTGAATTGGATGGGAGAGGACACATAGATAGCTACTCTGCCTCCTTGCCCAAGCCAGTTCTGTTGCAATATGGTGAAGCCAGGGAGAGTCAGAGATGAGTTGCAGATATTTTTATTTAACCAGGATTCAGTAATTATTATTGTATCCGGGTTGAGCGTAGTCACCAGTGGCTGTAGCAAGACTACTTTAGGGAGGAGGCTCCATATGTTAATGTGTAGTATTTTAAGGCCAGTTGGAGATGTGATTCAGGTCTATCCACAGGAAATGGCTGAGCAGGGCCAGGGTTGGGGTTTATGTCACCAGCTGATAAGAGTAGGAGGGAAATAATAATATAATGAAGTTTTGCAATCTTGAACCAGGAGGGGTTGCTTGAGAGACTGGGGCCAGGGCATTGACTGATATCTAAGGGAGGGCTAGGAGCTAAGCAGCCTTATAAGAGTAGTGTATATAGGCAGTTAGGCAAGAGAGGGGCAGGGGCAATTGGGTGAGTGAGACCAGGAACTAGTAATGGGAGAGGGGGAGTTAGCCTGGGTGTATGCAGGATGAGGGATATCATTTAGTTTCTGTGGAATAGTGTATGGTTCGAGAGAGAAAGTTTATAGATGTAGCCCCCCTGTTAATTAATGGTTTATCTTCATTAAGTTGTCCCACTCCCACTCGTTCTGGCACTACAGTGTGACTGGGACCACATCGGTCCTGAGAATCCCTCACCCATGCTCTCGATAGTCTGTGGCAACACTGTTCATTTTTAAAAGAAAAAAGTAATGAAGTTCAGTTTGGTAATACAGAGCAGTCTGAAGCTGTCCATGTGCAAACTGTCTCTGTTCACTGCTCAACACTCAGTAAATTGTGCCGTAATTTTTCCATGAGTTTTGTGCTTTGAGGCACATCTTCAGTCAATGAGGTTGAAGACCAAGGCTGAAAAGTTGTTATGGTATCATTGTGATGTCAGAACGATACCATAACAACTTTTTGTGACCTTCTAACTGTACTATAACAAGAAAATTATATGTATGGAAAGCCATACACAACAGGGACTATCCATACCCTGTGACAAACAAACAAACAAAAATAATCAGATGGAAAACCATGCACAGACAAGGCATGTGTTTCCATCTAGAGTTCTGATTACCTTTCAAGCTGGGCCACCTTGATGGCCAAGAACCAGATAACGCACTGCCATGCAGGTGGCCCAGGTTTAGGACTTGCATGGGGAGGCAGGCCAGACAATATCAGCTGCTGCTTAGCTGTGTGATGTGGTCATGGAGGGTTGGAGTCAGGCATAGATGCCAGAGTGACACTTGCAGTGGGCCAAGCGAGTTTGCTCCCTTCGTAGGATGAACATGTGAGCTGCATGCAGCTGTGGCCACCAAAAAGGTTCTACCCACACCAGGGGAGACTAGAGGCAGAAAGAAGAAAAGGGAAAAACCCAGACATCATCCACATGATGGCTTAATGTCCCAGGAAGTCTTCAGGTCTCTGCCACCAGATGGCCCACCATAAGATCCTAGTCTGCATGTGGACTCTGTTGGGGAGGATAACCTTTCCCCTGGAGCCCCAGCTATGAAGAGGCAAGCTATGAGGGAAGTCGACCTGGGTGGTGGGGATGAAGGAATGACAGGGACTCCAGGCATGATCAGGATATGCCCCTGGAAACGGATATTTAACAGAGGGACAAGCATGGGTGGTGAGAAAAAGCTCTACAGAAAAAAAAGAAAAAAACCTTCTCTCAGTCTTTGCTGTTGAGGTCCACGATGTCATCAGCAACCCTTCATGGAAACATAGCCTTGTTGTGCATGGTTTCCCATCAATTATACTATACAGCATGTTGGGCAGTGAGCAAGCTCAACAGACCAATGCAATCATTATTCGGCATTGACAAATGCTTGTTATAATAACCGTTTCTATTATATGAAACAATTGTACTTCAGTAAGTTCCAGTTGCTGGACATACAATCAGCATATCACATTCCAAATATGGCATTTAAAACATGCCAACATAACCCATACTGTCTGTATATTATGTGTCACCCATGTCTGTGAGAGACTACCCCAAAACAATATGTTATGTGTCAGATTCTGAAAAGGTGAACTATCCCAGTATTGATGTACCAAATCCCAAAACGTTCGTATAAAACAGCAGTCAAAAAATAGGTGATCCATAGTTTCTATTGTGGTCACACAAGACTATCTGGGGCAGTATCTCTCTTCAACCCCTTTATGCTTAAGGTGTCCCTTTACGTTCAATTTCCCAAGCACCAACAACCATGTCACATCCCACATCTGTGGAGGTATACGTGGGCAAGTAAGCATTTTCCCTATAGTTTCTTTATCATGCCTGGGTCTATTGGCAAAGGGTGTAAACTCCTCAAAAAATGTGCTCATAATATGCTCATACAACTACTTTCTAGAAAGTGAAAAAATTTGGTTTTTTTTGTAACTATCTTTTTATCCCCTCTCTCTGTTTCTGTGCCCGTTCCCTCTTTCAGAACCCCCAAGCACTACACACCACATTGAGGACTAGGTGGTCTGTTCCTAGGGTGCATTGCTCCATTCTTACCTCTAGAGCCCCTAGTAACCCTCGGGCAGGGTGGGGGAGGACCCCAGTCTCCCCTGAATCTTGATCCTGGAATGCACACAGTGGAATCTGCCCCCAGTTCCCCATGTGGTTGTGATGCCATGGGTTCATCACCTGGAGTGGGCACAGAGGAGTTTCCTTGTTCTGTTGTCCATCCCTTTGATGTTGGTGTGCAATGAGGACCAATGAGGCAGATGCACGCAGAGATGTGCATCTGCTCCTGTCCTCTGCCGATGTCGACCCTCTCTGCTGCTTCCCCATCTGCACCAGCACCATCCGAGGTCACCTGGGTGGTGGCGGTATAGTGACAGGGCAAGCTTCCCACCCCACCCCCAAGAAGGAGACTAAGCCATCAGACATTCAATCCTTCTCCCCCCAGCCAACCCCGGTGGCCTGAGTCCATTCCTGAACCTGGGTCATTGGCATGGCGCGAGGTGTGGCATCCAGCACCTCAACCCTTAGTGCCACCAGGCTGCCCCCCCCCCAAAAAAATGATTTTTTGTTAATAGCCATAACTTGATCTTTCCAAAGCAAGAAATAAGATAGTCTGGGTGGACATGGAGTGACCTCTGCTTAGATAGCGACCCATGCAATGGCCATACGTATAGCGAGGGGTTCAATCCATCTCTCACCCAAGGTATCCACAATTTATCTTTACTTAATAATGCTGGTCTTAAATTGATGTTAGTGTACATAGTAAAGAAAAAAGCTATTGGGTTTATGATTTTGAGACCCCCATGTATTTTATCCAAAAATAAAATCCCCCTTTTAACTGGGTTCAGGTAACTCCCCCAAATACAGGAGAAGAAGCAACTGTACATTTTTGTCTCTAGCTCTTTGGGAAGAGCGTAAATCGCACCGATGTGTAAAAACATAGAAATTAAAAAGGCCTTCACCATGTATACCCCTTTTGTTTTAGCCATTTTCCATTTCTTCCAAAGGTTAACTTTGGCTTGTGCCTGTTGCAGTTTTTCTTGCCAACTTGTTAGGTCCATATCTCCTTTCCCAAAGGTCACCCCCAAAATATTACTGGGGTCATTAGTAACTTGGATACCAATTATCTGGTCTTTTAGTAGGTTACCCTCACCTATAACCATACATTTGCTTTTCAGAAGATTAATTCTTGAGTCCGTACACTGAGAAAACAGATAAAATCTGTCCGGCCTGTGTGCAGGAGTCTCTATCTGCTAACAGGAGACACAGATAATCTGTGTAAACTACAGTCCTAATTTCTGGATCAATACTAGAAAAGGACATACCAGTAATACCTGCCACCTGATTAATTCTGCGTACCAGTGGGTCAAGTGAAAATATGTACAGTAGTGGGCAAAGGGGGCAGCCCTGGTGCACACCCCAATCCACTCTACTTCCCTTCCCAGTCCACCTGTTGCAGTAAGGCTTAATGATAGCATTCTTATAACCCTTTTGTAACCAACCAATACATTTGGGATGTATACCATACTGCTTTAGACAACGCCACAAATAACCATGAAGGACCCTGCCGAATGATTTTCTTTGGTCTAGAGCCAGGAGAAAGCCTTACAGCTTCCCTGCCTGCCCTCTTTCCCAAATTTCACGAATTAAAATTAAATTATTATAAATATATCTCCCCAGAATACTACATGTTTGAGTAGGGTGAATAAGATCCCCAGCCACCAGAGCCAATCTATTAGCTAATATTTTCATTTAAATCTTAAAATCCACATTAAGCAAGCAAGGATATGGGTCTCCAATTTGCTAGTAGGAATTTATCTCCTGATTTGAATAACAACACTACTAAGCCCTCCCACATACTGTTGGGTAAACTATTCTCAGCTAGTATAGTGTTAAAAAGTGTTATCAATTCTTCCAGTAAAGTCCCCGTAATGTGTTTATACACTTCATAAGGTATGCCATCAGGTCCAGGGGCCGAACCTTCTCTCATGGAGGCAATTACTCCCAGGAGTTCTTGTTTTGTAATGGGTTGTACCATCATCTCTTGGTGCTGTACAGACAAACTGGGTAAATCGCAGCCCTGTAACCACTGTTCTGTTAAAACATTCTCAAGGTGGGGGGGGGGCTGAAACATTTGTGTAAAATGATGTTCAAGTTCCTGCAGAATTTTTGATCTCTTGGTTACAACCCTGCCATCTGCTATTGTTATTTTGGAGAGACATTTCGTTTGTTGTTGCAAAAGGCCGAATTGGAAAGGACTGGTAAAATCTTGTTTACCTTGTGTTCCAAAGCGCTGTTCAGCTTCTAAAGTTTTATATCTGTTGTCTTGTATGACAGTCAGTTTTTGTTTTACCATAGTTATTTGGTCCGACAGATCTTGTCGGGACTGGATCTGTTTAGATATCAAATCCTGTAATTCTGCCTGATGTATTTTATACTGGTCTGTTTTGTGTTTACCAGTCAGTTTCCCGATTAGTTTAAAATAATTTTGTATGTCCACTTTTGTCTCCTCCCACCAAGTCTGGAGGTCATCATACAAAAAGCATACTGATTGTCTAGCCGGCAAGAGCCCCAGAAACCCATCATAGACTTCTAGAATAGCCAGTAGAGTGAGGTTCATCCTCCAGTAACCAGGTCCTTTTTCCATTTTTTTCTAAATTAGATGCAGTGAGACTCAGTAGGGCATGATCTGAAGATGCCACCGGTGTTACATGTGTTTGTTCTATATCTAGATTATCTGAAATGAACCAATAATCTATCCTGGTTGTGTGTGAGCTCTAAAATATGTTTTAGGAGGAGTAACTCCTGGCTGTTCAAAAGCATCTCTCAAACCACTTTGGGATAGGAGATTATTTAAACAATATACCTCACAGAACACCTTATTCATCTGTGACCCTCTATCAGTCTTATATCTACTACAGTTAAAGTCCCCTCACAGCAGGACATATCTAGAAGTAAATAACTAGGGTTGAATGGCCTGTAGTAATGCATTTCTCTCTGCCTTAGTCCGAGGAGCATACACATTTATGCACCTAAAAGCTGCATCATGTAGCCAGATATCCAACAAAAAGGCTATACCTGGAACTATATCCACCTGATGTGTCACCTTGATATCCACATTATTTAGACATATCCCCACACCACTACATATATCGTCCCCCATAGACCAAAAGCTTTACCCTTTTAACCAAGCTGAACTAACAGAGAGCATTTCTTCCGTACAGTGTAGCCCAGTATCCTGTAAAAAATAAGATTGTAAGAGACAGAATCAAACTGTACATACGTCAACACTCTTTTATATTTAGATTGGATGCTGTTAGCATTCAAAGAAGCTATAGCAATGTTACACAGTGGAGAAGTCACAGCAGCCTCTTACCATCTTTTCTTCCATACCCTTGCTCTGGTCCCCATCCTTCTTGCATGGGGTTTAGGATCAGGCTCCTCATTAATTAATTCTACCTCTGATCCACCATCGATCTGGGAAGAATGAAAGGATGCCAAGTCCGATTCAGTCCCAGGGTCCCCTTCATCCATAGGTAATACATCATATTTATTTTGCGTTGGAATCGGGCCTTCTACCTCCAACCCTTTTTCCTCATACCTCCATGTCTCTTTACCACTTGGAAAGGATCTGCCTCCGGAAGGAGGGGGGCATAATCATAGTATTGAACTCAACTGGGGCTGCCGTTGTCAGAGCTGGAAATTCAGTTTCTGAAGCAGTAGGCACAGTATTCAAAGGTACAGTTGGTGTCACAGACACATGATCCGGTATGGGAATAGCAGGGCAAGCAGCCACTTCCTGGATAAGAGGGGTCCGGGCTCACATTTGGGTTCTATTGTTATGTTTCAGTGCTGTGTTGATGTAGTAATCCTGAATGGCATAGTCATTATTAGAGGTGCTATGCGATGCCCAGGGACATTCAGTAAATGAATGGCAGTCATTGCACAACTGCATTTCAAAGGACCCCTGCAGTGAAACATCGAGTGTCCATTTTCCCTGCATTGTGCACATTTAACAACATCACATGTATGGCTCAAGTGTCTTGGGGACCCACATTTGTAACAGTGGTGAGGCTGTCCAGGATAAAAATAAAGCCCTTGTCCCGGCCTATATAAAAACAGTTAGGGAGATGTTGCAGGCCATTATCATTTTGTTGTAAGTTGATTTTCACCCTCCAACCCCCATTCCAGAAGCCTTCATCATCTAATATGGGTTCTAGATTGCCCTGTATTTTATACCTTTTCTCTAACCAGTAGAGAATATCAGTAATGTTAACCCCCTGGTTCTGGAATAATACTGTGATCACCTTAAATGATTGTTTGTTCAGGAGTATGGCTTGGAATCGTTCCCATGCCGGATTTGTTTTTAAAGTGGCATACTTTATCCAAAAGTGGTCCAGAATGTCTGGGGACCTGAAACTAATGTCAAATGACTGTTCCCCCAGTGTGTGTATGAGGGTGTAAACCTCTGCAGGAGAAATACTCATCTGCTGTTTCAATAATACTGTGCCCATGTAGAACCTGTTTGAAGTTTCCTCAGATGACCCCAAAAACCTCAGGTGCACTGCACTGTGCCGTTTTTCTGATTCCACCAGCTTTTTTAGGAGACTTGCATAAGTGGGAGCCTTAGTGGGCTCTTGTTGATCTGTAATGTCATGTCCCACTACCGGTGCCTCGCCCTCCATGTTAGAGGGAGCATCATTCTGAGGTAGATTTGCACTTACAGTCATTAACCCCACCCCCACCCCTGCTGCAAGGGTATGATAGCTGTAGCATCAAAAAACTCATCAATGCTGGGATTAGCAAGAGGGGAATAAGAAATTGTACCTGGCATAGAGACTGGATCCAAATCTGGTGGCATGGTATGCTCAAGAGGTATTCCCTGCTCGTGTGCTGTATGTGCAGTTTCTCCTTGTTGCACACAACCCTTGATGTTTTCAGTTTCCATCGCCACTGGTACAGAGGACCCAGGTAAAGGTATTTCTGGGTCTGGAATCCAGGATCCCGATTCCCAGTGGATCAACCCTGCTCCCGCTAGTGCTGACTCTGCAGATCATGGGGATGAGTCATCCGATATACTACAGCCTTCCCTCTCTTGTTGTGGACCATATCCTTCTGTGCCCTTTTCCTTGGCCAAAAAAATTGAAGACTTCTGTATTCAATTCTGTCGTCTGTTGTGGGGAGATAAACTCTGGGCATTTCCATTTTCTTTGTTCCTCTGCCTTTTTTCTTGGCCGCATTATATTCTTGTTCTGCCTGTTGAACTTTCTCCCTCAGGGTTCACATATGGCTGGTCTCGGCAACCTCTGCTGTTTCCAATACTGGGTTCTGCCTCATGGACAGAGGGGTCACCTGAACCTTCCCCCCCCAAAATGGCATCACCAGTGCCTGGCTTTTCTGTCCATAAAGGTGAATTTCTAAAGACCTGAGGCTGGCCACCTACTAGGTGGATTCCAGCAGTCTTGTTCACCTTATCTGTGGTGCTCACACAACCTCCTCCACTGTCATCCTCCATGACGACTAGGATCCAGAACCCTGACAGACAGAGAAACAGCACCTTCTGTCAGCAGAGTAGGGGAATTTCCCCAGTATCCTGGCCAAATGTTTCCGCCGTTCACTAAAAATACCAGCTAAAGCTTAATCTGGTTCAATGTCATTTGGTTTGCACCTGTATCCCCCCAGCCAACCCCCTGGATGGGGCTGAAAATAGATAATATTGTCTATTCCTCCTTTCCCAGTCAACAAAAACTAAATAAATAAACAGGTAGATAAGGATTATGGAGTTATTTGTGGACAGAGATCCAGATGAGATAATTCGTTAAATGTGTATCTCTCTCTCTCTGCTTGAACCTTGGATCAATATAATAATGAACTGTAATGTTGATGTATGAACCCTGTATGACCAAAGTTTGTGAGCTGGAATCCTAGCAATAACCATGGAGTTTACAGCATAGATTTGTGTGCTATATGATGTTTTGGAGTACAGTGGGCAGGATGAGGCAGAGCCTTTCTGAAATTGTAAGGAGAATGGGCGTATCATTCAGAAGTGTAGATGGGACCTGAAACTGTTGCACTGATGTGATTAGTTTCCTTACGATAAATGTTTTAGACCATTACAG
Organism: Neoceratodus forsteri; assembly: GCA_016271365.2. Classification (NCBI taxonomy): domain Eukaryota; kingdom Metazoa; phylum Chordata; order Ceratodontiformes; family Ceratodontidae; genus Neoceratodus; species Neoceratodus forsteri. The sequence goes on from JADMNL010000022.1 coordinate 499,323,800, forward strand.
GGCTTGGCTGGCAACAAACAGTTTCTAATCCTTATCAGGAAACAGCAAAGTCTCTTTAGGGCTGTAACTACTGCCCTATTCTATGATATCAGAACAGTTTAACCCTTTATCTGCTTCCTCATTCCTGCACTTTTCACAGTCCTACTCACATTTATTTGTTTTAACTTGCAGTATGCAATAACGTCTCTACTATCTTTATGTATATTTGCCACTATTTATGATGCAACCATATTTATATATTCAATCCTGCTCTCCTTTGCTATTGTAACTTTTGTTTGATGCACCCCTCTCCAGCCAAGATGTATACTTGTCTCTTGTGTTAATTAAGCTTATCATACCTGGCCTTTCTCCTTACCAGTTGTACCCTGGTAATTAACTTACTTGTAAACATTTTGTATTGTTAACTGCCTGTCTCCTGTAATGCAATTGTATATCTTGTACTGTTTTTTTATCCCTTTGTACCATTGACGTGGAGCCTTTGTAAATGACTTTCTGACTCAAAGGTTTGTAATTCTGAGATTCAAATAAATAAATAAATTAAATAATTCTTGGTGCTGCCCTGCCATATGAAGTATGAACATCCATAATGAGAAAAGAACTGAAAGATGTGTTATGACTGGGTCCTGCAGCTACGTTACTTATCCACTGTAAAAAAATGGTGGTGGGGACATTTTACTTGGCTTGAATTAGTTTTGGTAAACTTTGATCTGAAACCACTTTCTCTTTGGTGCAGGCTCCATGAGGCAGAGGCTGGGATTCAGACTCCAGTATCATCTTTTGAGTTTCATCGACTGCTCTCCAACCTCACTGCACTGAAAATTGCCATCCCCACCAGCCCTCGCTGTAAGTAAAATAGTGACTGTCAGCTCATACTTTGGCTTTACATTGGCTCTATCCCTTATGCTTTCTCTCTCAGTCCCTTGACCTCTCACTGTTATCAGCATTTTCCCCCTGGCAGCCTCTAGTTAACATCCACTCTTGGAGCTGGACTGTAGTGTCACTAGTACAGTGGAGAACTACCACTGACAAGGATGACTGCAGTATCATGTGTCAACAGTTCCAACCTCCCCCACCCAGGAAGCATATGCTCTAATGAAACTTTCCAGGAAATGAGCTGGTACCTGAGAGATAATCCCCAACTGTCCCTATTGGCAGGAGCATCATATACTATCTCTGACTGGAGAGGTAGGAAGATGTAAACAGTGCCTCTTGTATCACCCTAATCACCCTATTTGAAAAATACAGATAAAAGATACTATGTGACACAGTATAGTAATTAAAGGGTTGGGATGCTGGGTGGAGAAGAGAGGCACCTAGGGCTTTGGTAGTGGTAGGGTTTTAGATGCTCTGATATACACTCATGAGTCACCTTTTGGTTTTGTTTGAAGAGGTAGTGCAGGTTTCCCCAAACCATTTTCCCAGTGAGCACACCTCAGTTTTGTTATGAACCCATTGCTCTTGAAACCATCTCTTCTGATCATACCTTCTACATAGCTGAAATGTAAGTATAGGTGATCTAACACCTCCAAAGTGCCTTCATATGTAGCTCAAGCCTACATCTCTGTCAATAATGGCAGCATCATAATACTTCAAGCAGTCCTTCTCAGCACTGGAAGGGGGAGCATGTCACATAGCTACAGTGAGACCAATGGCTACTTTAAGGCCTCATGATGAAAGGATGTGGAGGATCTACACAATGAACACATCATACATAGGACCTACACACCAGTGGAATCTGCTATGTCACAGAGCTCAAGATTTTGAGTTGCATCTGTTCCACATAGAGCAACCCTATGGCACATGGCAGTGTCAGCTATGTGTCAGACCCAATGCAGTGGGACAGGGGGCAGGCTGTGTAGGCATTTATAGACCCTTTTGTGAGGAATGTAGGGATCTTGAGAAGTGCATAGACTGACATACTGGCTATGCACCAACTGAAGCCTGAAAGTACAATGTTCTGACCCCCGCCGCCTCCACACACACACACTATTACTGATGCCTTAGCAATCATGTACCCTAAGGGTGCCTGGGTGCAAAGATGGCTTGATCTAGACATCTGATTGGATGTCCTGCATCCAGATGTGCTCCACCCATGTGCCATCTGTACCACCCCCACAGGTTCTTGGGGCTTGCAAGGAAGTATCCAGTGTAGGCATGATACCCCCTTCCCACATACTAGACAGGGTTTACAGAGTGGAATGGGTTACAAATTCAGGGCCAGAGTGAGATGTTATTTTTCAAAACTGGGCTCTTAATCCATGGGAAACCATCACTGGCCAATGGAGGAAGCAGCTATGGTGTTGGCTCTAGAAGTAGCTGTTCAGTACTACTTTCCAGCTAGAGAACAGGTGCAATCACCCTGGCACTCTTAGTACCAAAGAGAGCCTTAACACCAAGGATTAATGAGCAGATGAAGGTATGGGGATCGTAAAATTTAGTTTTAATTTATTTACTCTAGATCTGACAGGTCGAGTAGACATCCCCAAATCTGAAAGATCAGGACCACTCAGATTTAATCCAAGCATGAAACAAGTCTGACATCTTAATACGGATCTGTTTGTTTAAAAATATAGTGCCAACTTCAAACACTGTAAACCAGTGGCCTTGGAAAAATGATGTTAAACAAAGAGTGTTCAAAAACAGCAGAGAATACTAGTAAAAACCTGAACCAAGTTATAGTAAAATGAATTATCCTTTTATTTCAGATGTAAAACTGCTAAAACAGACTCAAAATGTGGAAAGAGTGTCATACAACAGGAGATTAGTGGCAATCCAAAACAGAACACAAAAGTATAGCTCAAAATGTTCACTGCAACATGAACTGCTGCTTTTAGTATAACAATTCCACATCAAAAGGTTAATATGCAATTAACACAATAACATGGCAAGTCACCACCCCACCCAACGGGCAAAACAAAAAAAACAGCTAAAACGTTCCATTATATACACTCAATCAAACTGTTGTAACAACCTCATCAAACATTCTGAAACTGAAGCTGGTAATGTTATCTGTGATGTCATCTGACCCAACAACTCAGGCATATGAAGCAGAACATGCATGTGCACCAGAAAGCTCTTAAAGACACGGTAGCACTATTATCAAACAATCCAATAAACAGATTGAAGATAGCATGGTTTAAAACAAACCTATAAGTGGAATAACACATTTCAGACCTGGGATTATGCTTTATGGTAACATCCCTCCTGGTGACTGAGATCCCTCGATCTGCAGCCTTAGGATATCAGCCCACCAGTTGAGATGTTACTTATAACATTCTGTTAGCTAGAATACACAAAGAAATAACTGGCTGATGTGCGTGATTAAATGTTGGAGGTCAACTGGCATAAGACCAATGACCAATTCATTTAATCAACTACAGAAACTGGTCATTCCAAGTATACTCTGGCTAATTGAATATTATTACAGTACTGTTATAGGACTAGGAGTTTTGAAACCAGTATTTTAAAAGCTCTGTGGTAGATGAAGTAGTAGGTGCCTTTTTTTTCATTTTTCTGTGGCCTTGATGTAGATAAACTATCATGGGCTTAAGTATCTTAAATGTGGAAAAACTACTGTAGGTGCATCTAAAATGCAGATAATCAACTAAGGAAGTGACTGTAGTAGTTTGTGGGGTATTAAATTACATATGTCTTCTATTCTGACTGGTTTACAATAGATACCTGTTGTATAATATTGCATAATCCACATTCAGTGTTATTCCTTACACAAAGTATTAACAAGACAAGTAAAACATTACTTACACTCAAGTGTCCATTAGACATACGTCTCTTCATCTTAAATATAAGAGAAACTATACTCTCCTAGTCTGTAAAATGTTTTTTGCCCAATGTTCTTGTTATTAGGTTTTATACATAAAATATAGTACTGTATTAGTATTCAGGCAGGCAGTTGATCACATTGTTATAAACATTTCGCCTCTGGCAGAATTATCAAAGTCAATATTGACAAAAGAATTCTGCAACTCACACAAGTGTATCATGTCTGAAAATAGGTATTGTATTGTCTAGTGCACAGACCTGGTAAACAAAAACCAAATAAATAAATGTAACTAGCAGGTATCCCCAGAATAAGCAGAAGTTGATTGTAGTAGTAAGAAAGTATCAATGTCAAGACGTGCCAGAGTTACAAATTGACTCCAGCAAATTGTGAGGCTCAGTGCCGTGAATGAAATTCAAAACACTTTAGTTAATAGCTTAAGGATACCCCACTCCCTACACATGTTAAACGGTAATAGAGTCAGTAAAACTAATAGGTGATGACAGTGTGAAACATTAATATTGCTAAAAATGGTTATAAACTTAATCACTGCTTATATACTGATAAACTGACAAAGCAAAGCACAATAATAAATTTATTAATGCAGTACTTAACATGAAAACACACACCCCTTCATTGGCTGTATATAAATTAGGAGTTCATGCACGGGAAAGAAGACAAGCTAATTTATTTTATATAATAGATTTCTCTCTGGTAACTGATTGTAAACCTGTTTATCCTGCCTATAATTCCTTGCCTTGATGTATTACCATGCATTGTTGTAGTTCGTTGTACTGTCCTCAAACTGACGTGGAACCTTTGTAAAAGAACGTCGGCTCAAAGGTACTTGTAATCCTAGATTTAAATAAATAAATAAATAAGATTTCATGGTCAGTTTAGCAGAAGTACATGTGTAATACAAGTGCCACTGCAAAGTGAAAATGGGCTGGACCCCTCTTAAGGTGAGGCTCTCACTTCATACAGATCTCTTGGGGGTTTAGATTCAGACTGGGTTTGAATTCACTGTGTTCCCTATATTGATAAAGTAAAAAAAATTCTCAAAAAAATATTCAGGTTGTGTGATCTCACAGAGTATTTTCATAGCCCTTTTACCATGTCTTTAATCCAGATTATGCTGTTAGGTCTATAATGGGAAACAACGATCAAACACCATTGTATAAGAAGAGTGCTAGGCTGGACAAACCTCCATACATCATTGACTTCCACACCTGTAGAACAATCTGCCCACTGATTTATCCCCAACCCCTAGTCTCTGGTCTGCCAAATTAAAGCTCTAGCAACATTTTTCTGTACCACGGTATCGTAACTGCTGTCCCTACTTGCTTCCTCATCACCAGTGATTCCAATTTACCAGTGTTGTTTGTTATACACATTCACACTGTCTTCTCTAATTGCAACATATGCGCATGCTTTACTTCAGCATTGTACTGTAAATATGATAGATGTGTCTTTGTTAAATATCAAAGACAAAGAACCTCTGTGCGCAAACACTGAGGCAAGGGTTACCCCAAAGGGCATTTGGCTGGGAAGCCAAGTTTCAAGAAAATACAAAATCACACATGCCCCCACAATGCAAAGCATCACGGGCTGCATATGCAAATCACCACAGAATGTTATGCTGGTCCAACTTTAAGCAGAATTGCTTGGTGCCGAAAGGCCTCTCACACAGTTTGCAAAGGGTGCTAACAGAAGACATAGACACGTGTTTTCGTCCCACCAGGACTCATCAGTATGCCTCGTCTGTTTGACACCCCAGTGGAATGGACCAGCTACCCTTAAGGCAGTGTGCCTTAGATATACTGTGGTGAACCCATTAAAATAAAAAACTATTTAAAAGACAAAGAACCTCTGTGTGCAAACACTGAGGCAAGGGTTACCCCAAAGGGCATTTGGGTTCACCACAGTATATCTAAGGCACACTGCCTTAAGGGTAGCTGGTCCATTCCACTGGGGTGTCAAACAGACGAGGCATACTGATGAGTCCTGGTAGGATGAAACACGTGTCTATGTCTTCTGTTAGCACCCTTTGCAAACTGTGTGAGAGGCCTTTTGGCACCATGCAATTCTGCTTAAAGTTGGACCAGCATAACATTCTGTGGTGATTTGCATATGCAGCCCGTGATGCTTTGCATTGTGGGGGCATGTGTGATTTTGTATTTTTTTGTTAAATATGTTAGTTCTGTCAGTGTCAGTGGCTTAGCAGGTTGTACACTCACCCCTGAGGCCAAACGATCAGAAGGTTGTGGGTTCATGACCCACACTAGGCACTTGAGGTAAAATCCCAGTACTGACACCGTAGTATATCATGAGGGGGGTGCTGCACTCCTGAGGTGCTGTCTTTCAGATGAGATGTTAAACTGAGGTCCTGTTTGCCTGTGGTGGTGATTGTTCAGGTGATGTTAAAGATTCAATGGCACTTCTCAAAAAGAGTAGGAGAGTTTTTATTGAGAACATAAGTACCATACAGACAACAGTAACATACATTTCAAAGCAAAAATAATAATAATACAGATCTGGTACAATGAAAGGAAAGCATAAAAAAGCAATACTGGGGTAAACTAAAGAGAAACTGAAAAGAAAAGAAAAATTATGGCAGGTCAAAAAAAAACAGCCTTCATAATATTTCTAGTGTGTTAGAAAATGCATTTTAGGCAGTTTGCATTGGTTCAACTGATACAAAAGAAACAATTGTCATTTAATACAGTGAAACAACTCTGGACGAAGCCAATATTGTTGATTAATGACCCATTTACACCTCACCTGCCAAATATAAAACTTCAGAAGGCCATAAATCAGACTCAATGTACTAGGAAAGTACCTGCACCAAGTTCAAGTTTATTTTACCAGGAAAAGACTCCATTGAGCAAGTTCATTTACAAGGAGATCCTGGGTAGGACAGCATACAGAATAGGTAAATGCCACTGGAAAAAATACAATAGCGTTGAAGAGCAAGAAGATATAATTGCAGTGCCATAGTTGATGAACAATATATACAATGTCATTATTAACAGGTTATTATAAATACAAAAATAATCAGAATATATTTAATACAGAACTGAATACACAAAATGGAAAAAGAATTTCTGCACAGTACAGGTGAATATACAAGAATTCCCAGTATAGATACCAAGTACTAAAATATCATAAGCAATCTTAGAATGGCCCCAATTCCCCAAATATTCAATACATGTGGAGAGTCCAAAAATAATAGGGACTGTGGCTCCAAAAGTCCATTGTAAGTATCCCTGGGACGGTACCGTTCGAGAGCTGCTTGTGCTTATGACTGTTCCTGACACCTAGGTGGCCATGACAAGTAAGCCACACAGTGTCCTAAAATATTAGCCAGATGTCTAGGGTCTGTAAGTTGCTGCACAGTGAGTGCAGTCGTAAGTGGAGAGCTGTGTGGAAAAAATAAGGGTTCCAAAAAAAAAAAGTAGTTAAAACATGGTGATATAAATTCTTCCTAGACAATGTCATAAAAAGAGGAGAACTCAATTTCCACTGCCTAATTTTTTTTAAGAGCAAGCACTCTATACTGAGGGTGAGTATCAAGCCTCCAAGCCAAGTAGGCAGTTCAAGTCCCTCAGTCTCAAACTGGTAAAATCGGGTCCAGCCATTCATTAATCCAGAATTTCCAGTCTGTATTCATGTATGAAAAATACATTTTGAAAGTCACAGAGAAAAAGTGGAATAAAGAAAAACAACTGGGTTCACCATAGCCAAACCACCTTGTTTGACAGGAGGGTAAGTAAAGTGCCGCTTAACTGGGTTGAGTCGACTACTTCAAAGAGCCTAAAAAAATAAACTATAAAGATGGGTCTCCAATTCCTGCAGAGGGGGAAAATATAACTTAAATATAGAAATAATGACAATAACAACATTTTAATAAGGTAAACCCTTTTCTGTTTTGAAATCTGTTGAGACTTCCATCTAGCAACTAATTATTCCCCATCCTGAATCTTGCCCACCCAATTAGTCAGTCCCATATCCAGGTACCCAAAAGTGATGCCTAAAATTTTAAGTTCTGATGGAACAATTTGGTCTCCGTTTAGCTCCATAAGACCCAGTTCCACCACGCAGCCCAAGCATAGCACCTTACGTAAAAGGGCATTAATGTTAGCCCCTGAAATGAGAGAAAATGGATCCAGAAGGAGCCAGGTATTATTACAGGAGGTTTTACATACTAAGATGCCAGCAGAGTAAGCCTAAAGGTCTACAGAGTCTGCTCGAAAATCAGTACCCAGTCAGGACACCGCTAAAAAGAGGCAGATATCATCTGCATAAGTGTCGACCTTAAGAGCCTCCATCATCTCAGTCATTGTAATACCCCGAATATGTGGAGACAGAGATTCAACACAACAAAATGTCTATATAAAAAACGTAAAGGAGGGGGTCAAAGGGTACCCTTGCCATACCCCCAAGCATTGAAATATGTCTCCCCAGAAAGCCATTTATCAGAGGAGGAAAAAAATGAGCTTTACTGTATAGAAGTCTAATCCACAAAATAAACTCATGGGGCACCCCATGAAAAGCCAGGGATTGAAACAGAAGCTCATGGGAGAGGCGATCAAAGGCTTTCTCTTGGTCTAATGAGATAAGAAAACCATGAGCAGCATCCACCCATCCATGAGTGACCAGTTCTTGAAGTCTGGTTAAATTGCCATGGATCAGTCTGCCTGGAATGGAACAAGTTTGGTAGGGGGATATCACTTTAGCAGCAATTGTACGAAGCCTGCTAACCAAGATTTTTGCTAAACTTTTTAAATCCATATTGAGGTGGGAAATAGGCTCCAGTTACCCAGATTAGTCCGATCCCCCTTCTTAAACAGCACAATCAAGATGGCCTGAAACATATCCTTGAGGCATATAAAGTATCCAACATGACATTAAAAAACTCTTGAAAAGTACAGTAAGTACATCAGAAAAGTGTGTGTAGAATTCCGGCCCTATACCATCTGGACCCGGAACCATCCTACGTTTTAGGGAAGTCAAAGCCCATCCCATCTCTGCCAAACTAATGGGTGCTAGTACAGTCTGGTAGTCTTCGCTAGTTACTAGGCCCATCAGGGGATGTTGCAAAAAGTCAGTGACACAACCAGTCGTCGGAGGGGGGTGCCAAAAAATTACTGTAGACTAACCTCTACAGTAGATAATATGTGTCTGGAATCAGAATGTACCTGACCAAAAGCATTCTAGACAGAGGTGAGAAGCTTAGAATTAACACCCTCTTGGCAGTTTTTAAAGATATCCAGGGAGAATTTAGTACCATTCATTCCAAATTACTGTTCCACCCACAAAGTCTTCACCTTGTCTTAGAGATAGCAGCTGATGTCAGCACAGAGGCTGTTAATTTGAGCTTTATATGATCTTTCGTCAACAGTCTGTAAGGCAATAAGATGAAAGAGCTGTGACCGAAGCTGTAAATATTTAAAATAATCCAATTGCCCCTTTCGATTACCCAAGACCAGAAAATGCCTTTTTAGGGCAGCCTTCATGTCCACCCACCAATCTACCTAAGAGCTATAACAGACCACTACCATCCCCATAGCCTTGAGAAGCTCCCTACATTGGGAAGTAATGTGAGGGTCATCCAACAAGGAACTATTATGTTTCCAATAACCTTTCCCCAAGGACAGCTGAACCCCCAGGCCAAGTGTAACATGAACTTCAGAATGGTCAGAAAGAGCTGAGGCTACTGTCAAAGCAGCCATAACTATACAACTTGGAGAGACAAAAACACAATCAATTTAATGTGGATAATGGACCCCTATGGTAGGTATGTCCTCCTTATGGATGCAAATGTCTACAGGCATTCCTAAAACCTGTTGTGGTGATTATGTGGCACAGATAGTTGGTATTGCAAAATAATTTACTAGTTCTACCAGTCTTATCCCCAAATTTCCAGGGGCAATTAAAGTCCTGACTGAAAAGTACAGGCATAGCAGTATGTAAATACAGGTATAATGTCATATATAAAACAGCCCTGGCCGCTTTGGTTTGGGTGCATAAATAACCCTGAACCTCATGAGCAGTGCATGTAGAAGGACATCCAAAAATAACATCCTACCGGGGTCCACATCCATAACCTTCAGAATCTGGACTGAAAGAGAATGAAACATAATTCCCACCCCTGAGCAAGGATCCTCCCTCATGGACCAGATCAATTGTCCCCAGGGCTAAGCTTTTTTGTGCCTTATAATCGTGTGTATTTAATTTGGTGTCCTGTAATAAAATAATCTGGGTGCAAGAAGAACCCAATGATGCAAAAGTAGCCAGTCTCCTTAGTTCTTAAAGACTATTTTCATTTAAAGAAAGCACCTTCAAAGCAGGAGAAGACTCATAAGGCACTGAAAGGAGTAAGAAAGAACAAGAAAAAACTCAACATGCTGAAATGAACAGAAACATTCAAGTCTTTTTCTTTTGAGTCTTTTTTCTGAGCAAGCTTAACATCAACTATGTCTATATCAGTATCCAAAACATCCTTCTGTGAGGAGTGGATAGAAGAAGTCTCGGAGTCATCATCTTCCTCCTCAGTTTTGCCCTGGAGGACAGAAAAACTTGCCAGTCACCATGGAGTCTTTGTGAAAGATCTTAGGTTTAGGTTGGGAGCAGGTGCTCCCAATTTCCCTGTAATTACTCAATCTTGGGGAATGGCAGAAGGAGGCATAATAGAGGGTTTCTGGTCCACATGAGCAACGATCTGGAACAAGGAAGCTGAGTCCAATACAGGAGGCTGTTGTGCCCCAACAGAGGGAGTCGCAGTAGAGGCTAAAGGAGTAGTTTTGTCAGGCTCCACAGCATCAGAAAGAAGAAGGGAATTAATGGGAAGGACAGCATCCAACAGGGTCGGGGCTGGTGCCAGCGGTACAAAAGGAGTAGTAACCAATAGGTAATCCAGACAGGAGTTTTGTAATTGAGCTTCTTGCACCATGTTGTCCTGGTCATAATAAGTGCCATTATTGTAGACCACCCAGGGACACTTTCTGTAGAAGTGGCCAAGCTCCTCACACAAGTTGCACTGCACTGGGTTCGGACAGTAATGACCAGAGTGACCAGTCCCCAAACAGAGTTCACAAGCCAAAGTGTCACAGCATCGCTCAGATGTGATAAAAAGATGCACCTATGACAAGTCTTAGGCTAACCCATATAAAAACAGAAGCCTCGATCACAACCAATATGGAAGCTGCTGGGAAGGTGCTGAGTGGCCTGGTCCATGGTCCATAACCTCACCTTGATCCTTCATTCCCCAGTCCATATGTTCTCAGAATCCAAAATGGGGAGACGATGGTCTATCACATCTGCCCATTGCTTCACGTAATACAAGATATCAGATATGTGGACCCCGTCACATTTGAGCAAAATAGTAATGGTCTTAAGAGAAGGCTTCACCAGAGGGATGGCAGTAAAGGGGGGCCAAAAAGGAGAAGACTTCAGATGGTTACATTTTGTCCAGAACCATTTCAGTAACTGGGGTGTCCAAAAACTAACATCAAAATGGGTGTCACCAGAGGCGTGAATGAGCACAAATATGTCAGAGGCCAGGAACTGCAAGGATTCCTTTAACAGCCTGTGAGTCACATAAACCCTGTCAGGAGAATCATCAAGTCCACCTTTATACTTGAGATGAATAGCTTTGTATTGTTTAGCTGGTTCCCCAAATAAGAAAACAAGTCTGCCATACGGAAAGGACCTATGGCAGAATCCTTCCTATGAGGCAGTGCAGTGCCAGCACCAGTAGGAAAAGTGTGAGGAGCCCCTGCAGTCAAAGACCTGGGTATGGGGGGGGGGCAGAAACAGTTCTGGAAAGAGAAGGCAAGGGGGGGGTAGACTGCCCATCTGCCAGGTCCATCATGTCTGCCCACGAAATACACGGGTGGACAGGGAGGGAGCAATACAAGTATGTGATACACAGTCTTGCTGCATAGGGGAGTACAGGTGGCCACCCTCAGGAGTGGCGAGTGGCAGAACAGCTGTGGGGATGTGACCTGTACCTGGCAAAAGTGCAACTGCAGTTTGGGAAGTAGATCCAATAGGTCCCTAATAGTCAGACAGAGAAGTAGAAGGACAGTCACTTCCTATCACAGCAGTATTGTCCCCACATGATGGAGGACACCATAGAAACCAAACTCCCAGGCAAGGGAAATTAAACTGTAGAATCCAAAGGGACTCCAGAGGCTGGCGCAGAAGCCATAAGATATGCCCCAGGAGTCTTGTCTTTAAGGAGAGAAACAGTCTCAACTGAGTCAGTATTCGGAATAGAGTTAGTAGTGAAAATCCCATCAGCTGGTGTAGTTGTCATGGAGACGGGATTAGTAACTGGAAACATGGTCTGAGCCCCAACAGGGTCAACATAAGCAGTAGTAGGAAAAGTGGAGTCTGGACCAGAAATAAGGCCAGAATAATGAGAAGGGCTATTATGAGCATGTAGACACATTTCCTTCACTGTGGGGGCCACTCCTGGACCCCAAGTCACCCTGTCCAGATAACAGGTCTAGCCAGCCTCCAAAAGGGTGCATTCGGAAGACCATGGAGCCCCTGCCGCCAGGTGTGGAGAATGTAACAGAGTTGGCACCAGGGAAGCCACCGAATGTATAGGAACTAGTAATGATATGGAGAAAGGAGGCTGTGCAGAGCATTGCGAAATTAAAATGTGAGCTGTGGTATGCGCTTGTAGAGCGATGTCCTCTGCAGCAAGAAGCTGCATCAGTCAGTGATGGTGCTCCTGTACCCCTGTGACAACAGTGTCCTCCGGCTGAAGCATAGGATCAGATGGTATGGGAAAACTCCTTAGGAGCTGAGGCACTGTAAATCCTGAGGTAAGAGGATCGAGTCCTGCGGGTGAGATGAAATGTTGAGTTCTGTAGGTAATTCTAGTAAAGCTAAGTCAACTATAGCTGGAGTCAAATCCAACACATCCGAAATGGTCCTAGAGCAATTAAAGGTAATACTTTCCACAGGCTCCACTGACTTGTGTGAGCCACCGCCACCTCCACCTCCGTCTTCCTGGTCAGCCATTATGCTGACCCCACGGGTAGAGTCTCCCCCTACTGGTAGGAGTAGGAGAATTTCCCCATTGTCCTGGCCAAATTTCCCCCCCACGTCACTAAAACTACCATCAACAGCTTGATCTGTTTCAATTTCAGTTGGTTACTATCTGTATCTCCCCCATCCCCGGGGACGAGGCTGAAAATAGGCAGAATTGCCTTGCCCTCCTTTCCCAGTCAACAACAACCAACGAAAAAAATGTGGCTGCTGCATGTATATTGTTTTCTCCTGGTTACTGTGCTGATATTTCCTGTTGTCCTTGGCTGTTTTGCATACTTGCCCCCTTCCCTAGCTCACAACTGAAAGCAAGTCTTTCTGATCTTTCTTTGTCTATCTGGCAAAATAAACTTCAAATAAACATCCTTGTTCTGAGTAGCACTAGTGATTGGCAAGCAACAATTCAACAACCATATACCTTTTCATATTACCAGAATTACAGTATTACAGTACTGTACTACTAATTATGTTCTTCCACTTCATAGTTTTACTGTGTGTAGGGTGGGGGAAGCAGGCTCAGCATTGTACAGCACTTACAACAGAAGTGGCTTCCGGCATTCATTAGCCAAGCAGTAGCATATAAAACGGAGGGGACAAAAACAGGGAAATCTAGGGGCAAAGCCAGAACAGCATCAACAAAAAGCAAAGATTTGACTCACAGCACTAGAGGTACAGTAATTCTCCACCCTCTGCAGCAGCCATGAGAGGTCGCAAAGCAACGCCTAAAGACATATCTTTCCCTATTGTTGTTTTTAATTCATTTGTAATTTGTTAACCAGATAGGACCCAAGAGCATTAGATGCCTATTTTCAAAGGGGACCTGGACATATAAGCAAAGAGCAAGAATACATAATAAATGTGCAACACCACTGTGTACACAGTAATCACAAATATACAATGCCACTGTGTACACTGTAATCACAAATAAACAACACAACTGTGTGCACAGTAATCACAAACATACAATGCCACTGTGTACACAATAATCACAAACATACAACACCACTGTGTACACAGTAATCACAAATATACAATGCCACTGTGTACACTGTAATCACAAATATACAACACAACTGTGTACACAGTAGTCACAAACATACAACGCCACTGTGTACACAGTAATCACAAATATAAAACACCACTGTGTACACTGTAATCACAAATATGCAACACAACTGTGTACATAGTAATCACAAATATACAATGCCACTGTGTACACTGTAATCACAAATGTACAACGTCACTGTGTACACAGTAATCACAAATATACAACGCCACTGTGTACACAGTAATCACAAATATACAACGCCACTGTGTATACTGTAATCACAAATATACAACACCATTGTGTACACAGTAATCACAAATATACAACACAACTGTGTACACTGTAATCAGCTAACATTACACTTGCACATAGACAAGTCCAAACAGTATTTTTTTTAACACTATTTTAAATGGCCAGCTGATCCCTGGGGTAGTCTGGTTGTGATTTTTGATGAGTGCAGAAGAAAAGGAATTCAAAGAGACTGACTGAAATTCAGTCAAGTAATTCTGGAACCAGGATACTGCAGCTACAGATAGACGAAGGGCCCAAAGTTTGACAAGCAGGTGACCGTGATGCACCAGGTCAAATGCTTTGGAAAGATCCAAGAAGAGAGCACCAACTCTATCCGCATTGTCCATGGCCCTGTGAAGACCATTAGTGATTTCAAGCACAGCTGTGAGCATGCTATGATTATCTCAGAAGCCATGCTGGCAAGGTGTTATCAAATTGTCAGTATCCAGTAACTCCTTAAATCGATCAAAACAGTCCTCTCAAGGACATTGGATAGTGGGGCAAGTAGGGATACTGGTTGATAGTTTTTGGTCAGAGTTCGCTCTCCTGATTTAAAAATAGGGACCATGGTTGCCTGATTCCACAAACTTGGGACCTCGCCAGTAGCTAACAAATGGTTGTACAAAGTACACAGAGGATTAGCCAGTACATCAATAACCAAAGAAACATGTTTTAGATCATTTTTGACCAGTCCCATTCTAGTCTTTAAGTTCATATGCATAAGGTACTTTAAAGTGTCATCTACAGTTAGCAATCTAAACTTAAAACCAGCATCTGAACCACCACAGTTAGTCCCAGTCTGTTCAAGATCTGACAGATCAACCAATGGAACAATTTGTGGCTCCACAAAAAGTGGCATTGAGTTCATCGGCAATTTTAATCAGATTTATCAAGTTACCTTGTTCACTAGTCAGAAGTGGTATTGCTGTGGAACTGACTTTCCCTTGAGGTTGTTTAGCATTTGCCAGTTTACCTGTTGCCTGTTTGAAAATTGAAATACAGAGTTTAAATAATATTCCATTTTTTTCTATAAACACTTTATTCTTCTGCCAAGTCAGGCTTGGTCTCCCTTCGGCCCTGTCCCTGCTGACCCATCCAATGGCACTGGGTCAGAACATCGCCAACAACAATAGCGCAGTCAAGAACCACATGGCAATAATGCCATCAGGTTTTTTTGTGGGGGGCTCTGCATACCCACACCCCCGACATGGGGGGCTTTGCCCCCCACACACCCCTACTATAAGATTCCCTCTCCGGGGGGGGAGCGGATCACGGGGCAAGTTGAAATTTGTGGGGCCATGAAATGTTGTTTCTACAGCCCCATGGAAAAAAAAGTCCCAATGCACAAAAATTATAGGAGACCAGAATTAGAACCCTGGTCTCCACTGCCACCTGGCTAAGCTGCTCCATGCCCCAGCTCTCCATGCCACGGGAGCAGCTTGGCCAGCCTTCTGGATTCTGGTGCCCTTGTTCCTTCTGAGCATCACGGACAGTGACTTGGGGAGTGCTTACTGTAAGCATTGTAAATCCCCTCTTGCTGTCCATGGTAGCACTATTCAGAATAGCACTCAGTTGACTGGTGCTATTCTGGTAGCGCTAATTTGACCAGGTACCCTGTCCAACACCTCCCCAGGGCTTCCCTGTGAGACTGAACACCCCCATGGATTACCTCTCCCCCTCCCCATGGTGGAGGTTAGAAGAGGGCAAAGGTTGTCCTCCCCAAAGCACTATCCAGTCTCAGCTGCCCAAGTCCCTGGTGATGATGCAAGTGGGGGATCGATGAGCATAGCGTCACAAACACCTGCCCTGCCACCATTATACCATTTTCCACTGCTTTTCTCCCCGGAGTTCCTGCTGGGCATTCACATTGGTGTGCACATGTGGAGTGATGCACACACCATGGAGTCCTGCAGCATTGACCCTGCTTCTGCCACTCCTGCCTACACTGCCACCACACCTCCACTTGGTGGCAGTTGTTCAGCAGAACCAGCAATCTTCAGTCTTCCCTCCCTGGGAGAGGAGAGCAGTCACTAGGATGCTCGATCATCCCACTCCACGCACCCACACCTGGTGACCTATGCTAATTCCCTGACACAGGTCACCAGTGTGGAGCAAGGTATGACATCCAGCGCCTCAACCCTCAGCAACACTGGGTAGTCTTATAATATTCTATTTTTGTCTTTCTAACCAATTGTTTACATGTATTCCTTAGTTGTTTGTTTTTTTTATATTCAAGCAATGTAGGATTTGTACTTAGTTTCCTAAAAGCTTTCCAAGCCCTGTTGATAAACTAACTGACCACAAGTTGCCCAATATCACCAAACAGAGAGCCATCAAGTTGCACAGATACAAAAAAACACAGGCGTAGTTTTTGTAACAGTAAATCGGGCCCTGACTCTTTTATGCTTAAGTTGTCCACTGACAGGTGTATAATTAGTAAGAATATTTGACACATCCGATACTGTTGTTACTGAACAGTGTAAAAGGTTGTTACCAAAGAACATGCAAGTATTTTACTTAATGGCTGTCTGATGGCCCAATGGAAGCTTGTCAGAAAACCACTTTCAGGAGCAGACTCAGAGTCAGACTTGGAGCAGCCAGAGCCAAAGTGTGCTGCTGGGTGTGGCACAGACCACCTGGGGTGGGTGACATCAGGCTCCATCAACACAGCAAACCCTTACAGCGGGCTGAGAAGCCTGCTCACTAGAAAACTGTGGTTTGAGCAGGCACAGTGGCGTAGAGGGCAGAGGCACTCAGGAGTGCTTTACCTCTCCCACACCAGTGACCCGAATTCAGGAACGTACTCAGGCTGCCATGGGTTGTACGGGGGAGGCTGGGAGAGGATTGAGCAGCTGTTGGGCATCTCTCCTGTCTCAGACTGTGACTGCAGAATTTAACCTTCCTGGCCCTTGACTGCCACAGGTGGAGGCTCAGTGCTAGTGTTAGGCAAACGTGGGGGCTGGCGCTAGGCTGGGTGGATGGAGCAGGGTCTTTACTGGTTCCAGCATGCATGCACACCTCCATGAGCATATGTAACCATGTCTGCCGGGACCCCTGGGATGTAAGGGGAGAAAAATGGAAAAAATGTCTCCCTTCACCGTATATGACAGGCCCCAGGGTAGCCCCCTCAAGGCCCGATGGCAGGAGAAGGTGGTGACAGGCAGGCAAACAGCTATATGAAAAAAGAAAAGAAAAGTGTGGTTTGTGCACAGAAGTGCATTACATCATGTGAGGACTGGCCTGACATCAGGGAGGTGGGAGGAGCAACAGGAAGAAATTGGGAAAAATCCACACTATTATCATGATGATGCCAGACGTGCTGTCAGGCCTCCCACCATGGACACCCACCAGAGAAATGGTGGGGATAGTGGTGTGCTGGGCAGAGGGCATCACCACAGGGTAAGCCTTTCAGGCCAGATGACTGTGAGAATGGACTAGTGCTTGCAGTGCTGACAACCTGGGTTCAGGAGCAAATTCAGGGTGTAAGAGGGTCAGCTGGTGGGAGAGGTCAGCCAGTGTGAGAGGGATTGAGCAGCTGTAGGACTGCTGTGCTTCCTCTGGGGGGGGGGGTTGCAGCACCCTGCACAAGCCTGGCCCCTGGTGGAGGCTGGAGGTAAGGCAGTTTAGGACCACCAGTGTGGAGAAAGGTGCAGCAGATATTGATGCGCATCACATGGGAGCACATGATGTGCATCAGGACATCCTTGTAAATCCGCGCCTCCAAGGGGGAGAAAATTGGAAAAATCTGGTCTGGCAGGATGACTCTGGTCATCTGCAGGCCCTGTACCCGGTGACCTGGGTCAGTAGCCACAAAACCAGATCCTGTTCAATGGTGGGGGTTAGGGTAAGCCCTCAGGGAAGATTTAGCTGGTTATGTTCCAAGGGGAAGTTTGGGGGACAGGGTTGGGGGAGGAAGAGTGTGTGTGTTGCTCAGACAAGAGGGAGACGAACAGAATACTAAAAAAATAAATACATTTTGCTTGACTCTAATATCTGATTATGCCAAGGTACTGCTTGAGCTCTGTGCAGCCTCTAGGAATGATGAGCTGGACAGTGTTGATGACGAGAGTCGGGAAAAGTAAATAGAAAAGGAATTGAATCTGCTCAATGTGACTACCACCATGACCAACTTTATAAGTGAAATAGATTGATCCATATCCAAGCTATGTTGTTTTCTTTCTAGTTCAAGTTTTATAAATGATGTAGGGACATTTCTTGGACAGTCACCTATGAATCATTTAAATTAAGGACCTTGCTACACATCTGTGAACCTTTTTTTAGAGGGCATACTGGAAGTTTTTGTTGAAAGTGGTAATGCCAGAAAGCATATACTACTTCAGTTCTGTTGCATGGAGGAACAAGAAGTGCATTTGTTTGGAGGGTGTGCTCCACTGCTGCGGGAGGAATATCAATGCCCACATCTGTGACTCCGAGTTCTAAAAGGTTGTGGGGGGTTGGGGTGTAATTATCTTCAACATTACTACATTTTGCCTTTTCAGTATAGTATAATGTGTTTGCTATTGCTCACTGCAAATTCTTAAAAAATGTCTCCCAACCTTGCACCCAGTGCTGAGATACACACTGTGCCACTAAGTGGCTGCAAAACCAACATTGTGCTGGGACAAAGTTTGTGACCCAATTGATCTATATTCAGTGGGTGGGATATTAAAAGGGGCTGCGCATGGCGTAACAGTGTTGCACCATGCGCAACACACTGATGCGTCTGGCGCGATATTCAAAGGGGTATGTTGTGCTGTGCAAATCCCGATGCACTGGGGCGCACAAGTAATGTATGCTGTGCAAAACAGGGGGCATGCCAATGCATATGCGGCACATCCCGATATTCAGCCCGGGATATGCGGTGCAAATGCAGGCATGAACCTGCTTTGCGCCACACAGGGGATGCAAAGATCCACCCGTTAAAAGTAGGGAGTGCTAGGGGACACCCACAGGCAGGCCCTTATTGCCATGCACAACACGGCAGCCACCTGCTGTGGGTGGCCACCTTACCTCCTGGAACACAGTCCGGGCATAGTGCTCCCCCCCCTTGCCCGATCACAGGCAGATAGTAAATCATCCCTGGTGGTCCAGTGGACCTGCTCCCCTGCCCGATCGCGGGCCTTATAAATAAATATATTCCCTGGTGGTCCAGTGGACCCACTCCCATGCCCGATCATGGGCTTTGTAAATAACATTAAACCCTGGTGGTCCAGTGAACTCACTCCCATGCCCGATCACGGGCTTTAGAAATTAAAATATTCCCTGGTGGTACAGTGGACCTGAACCCCAGCCCAATCTCAGGCTTTAGTAGTGAAACCAGTGGTACCCTCCTCACCCACCCACCAGACCTGCCACCCCACTCCCCCCCGTCAGCGACGGGTGGCAGCTCCCCTCCCACAAGCCACCTGGCCGCCCAACGACTGACAGCGTACAGTACAGCTGTACACCCATTGGTCCCCTGCATGGGCCAATGGGCATGCAGACCATACTGTACTACACAGTCCCAAAATGTGAATTGCAAGTCCATGGCAAAGGAGGTGGGGCCCTCATATTCTGATTCACTAACCTATGGCTTTGGATATCAGAGATGTGGAAGTAAGAGTGTCTCACATTCAACTGAAGAAAGTGCTATCATTGCCTGGGAGCATCTCATGATTGATTTAATTATGAGTTAAAGGGTCATTGTTGGCTTTTGGGACCATTTCAAAGTGTATATTATTTGTGTTTCTGGAGTAAGAACTATTACTGTAAAATGTAGACACGCCAAAAGATTGTCATGCTGTTGCAAGCTAGTTATCATTTTGTGCAAAACTATATTTTTGATGAACTGACAGAAATGTTCGTTGGCCGATACACACATGGATCCATGAGGTAGTATGACACCGAGCCGCAGGTAAACTCATTTATGAATGAGTTACTGCTTCTTTTTTTTTTGTATATGGAAAACAGATTGTATCTTTAACTGCTGATACTACTGATGTCTGCAAAGGGGTTCATATTTAAAAATGAGTGTTCTAACCTGTTTTATTTTGTTTATGAAAATTGAAGCCACGACTCTGGACATGCACATTAGCATCAACATTAATCTGCATGCCTGGATTCATGACTTCAGTTTTCATATACAAAATTAGAGTGCTCATTTTTGAATACAACCCCCTCTGTAGATATCAGTAGTATCACAAATAAAAGCTAGAATCTTTTTTCATATATAAAAAAATAAGTAACTCTTTCATAAACAAGTTTACCTGTGTCATGCTAGCACATGGATGCGCGGGTGTATTGGCTGATGGATATTTTGGTTGCGACATCAGAAATATAGTTTTGCAAAAAAATAATAAATATCTTAAAATAGTACACCATTCTCTTGGCATGTCTGCATTTTAGAGTAATAGTTCTTATTCCAGAAGCGCAAATAACATGCACTTTGAAAATGGTCCCAAAAGCTGACAGTGTCCCTTTAAAAAAGGGGTCCAGAAGACTAGACTCCAGTTAATTGTATCAGCAGAACTCAACTGCACTGCTTTCCAAAAACCCTTGGATTCGGGCCAGCCCGTCTCCACAGCAGCACCAGTTTCACCTGAGACGTAGGCAATGCAGATTCCAGAACGAGCCTGGAGCATCAGAGGCCAGCACAGGGGAGAAGGACAGGGCATCCCAGAAGGTGCGCTCCACTCAGAGAAGGAAAGAGAGACATAGACTCTGCTGCTTAACTGCCACCTAGGGGAACACAGGTGGCAGTACAGTTTGAGTAGTGAGCAGGAAGGAGGATGCCAGCTGACACTGTGCACATGCACGCATCAGTGTGTGCATGTGCACTTGGTGCCATTGATGCTGGAATCCTATTATCTCCCAGCCCATAGGACTCTATCGCCATGCCCATGCACTCTTGGTACCCTTGCTGTTAGAGTCCCATAGGCTGGGAAGTAACAGAAGGAAAAAAACCTGACATGCGGCAGCATGAATCTGGCACTCTCAGACCCCACCACACCTGACTGCCTATTTATTCCCCATGTACTTGTAAGTAAGGGTATTCTGGGAAAAGTAAGTCTGTTCACAGTTCATAGAGAGGATAATCTTAACATAAAACAGGACAGAGAAATGTTCTAGTATATGACGGTTCACTGCAAAAAAAGAGCAAAGTAATGTACATGGGAGGAGGAGAATTCCTGAACTGTGTACTGTGTACAGTATTGATGGGACACCAGCAGAGAGCACAGAGGAAGTGAGAGACCCGGGAGTAATAATAATCAATGACTTCAAAGTGGCTTCTCAGTGTAAGCCCAGGGCTTGCTGAGTCCTTGTTTTGCTATTTCTGCCTGCTTGCCTGGTATGAGCTATGTGAGACAGAAACGCACCTCTCAGGATGCTATAAAGTAGAAGGTAGTGGTGAAGGCTACATCACACTGCTCTTAGAGCACTAGGCTTATTTTTTTCATTAAACATGGCATGTGCAACAGTGGTAGATGTGCTAGAGCTGCAGGGGATTTTGTTTTGTTTGTTGCCAATAAAATAAACATTTGTTAGTTCTCTAAAGTTTTCCCCCTTACTTGCTAGCAGGAATGTGCTAGAATGCCAATGAGGATGTTTTGTTTTGTTTTGTTTTGTTTTGTTTTGTTAAACTTGAGCAGAACTACAACATTAAAGACTGGTAACCATCTGCTTTTGATTTTTTTTGTGTGTGTAGTTTGTACAGCAAGCATCCCAGAAAGGCATATGTGTTGTACTGTGTTGTAGGGAATAGCAAGACTGGAATATTTGTTCTTCACGCTTTATTGTTTTGCTCTGCTAATAATACCATAAGGGGCCCTACTTCAGCCCACATTTATAACCTGGAGGACTAAAGCATATGGATGTCAAGTAATTTGTTCCAGGTCACTCAGTGAGGAGGAGGAGACTCCAGTGGTGTTTAAACAAATGGGTCTCCTAATATTAAGGCTTAAGACAGAACCATCAGTGCTGTTTGGTGAATGCACCACCACACAGAACAAGCTCCAGTGCAACTCCAGCTTCAATAGATCCAACATTTTGGTGAGCCTTCTATGTTGAGCAGCAATGACTGTCCAGCTGACATACTTGTTCTGTGGCCTCCCTCACAGGATGCGACTTATAGTACAGTACTACTTGCCTATAATGGACCATGTTTTTACTTAAGTAATAATACATGACTGGGTGTGGTATATCACGATCTGTCACATTTTGGGAGATTGTGAGGCACAAGGCAGTGCCAAGTGCATTCAGATACCCAGGATGCAATGATATCCTATGATATGTCATACCCTGGAGTGTATTATTGTGATTATAAGATGGCCCAAGTGTGGCAATATACTGAGGTATCATCATGGTTGCAAGATTGCTTCCGCTATTGAGCTTACAGGATTTCTCCTGTCCATTTTATAATTATCATTGCTCTAGGGGACAATTTCAACTTCATTGCTTGCTTACTGTTAATTTTCTAAATGTCCATTGTGTAACTTTGTGTATTGTCTCAATCTGCTCTTAGCCTGGGATCCCTGTCTAAATGAGATGTCACATCTCGTAGGATATCCTTTCCAGCTGATGACACTTCACATTAAGATACATTAAATGTCAAGGGGTTATTGTCTTCACTACCTGAAAAGCCAGTGTTGTTTCATTTAATGCAAATATATATATATATATATATATATATATATATATATATATATATATATATATATATATCTACTTTGTTACTGGACTGTTAGGGTTCCAGCATCAAAAGTAGGGAAATGACATCTTAGGGTTCCCAACCCTAACACCCCCCCACCCTGCATGCAGGAACAGATGTGAAGGGTGTGCCTTGGGGTTGCAAACCGTAATGCTCATCCCATTCCAGGAGTAAGTAAGCTAAGATGGGTACACAATAAGAGAATGGGGTGAGCATTAGGGTTTGCAACCTCAAGGCACACCCCTTACACCTGTTCCTGCATGCAGGGTGAGGTGTTAGGTCTGTTTTAAAGAGATTGTAATTGTATCCTTATTTCTCTGTGGAAGTGCAGGGCCCTTTGGGCCATGTGCTCCCATCATGCTATACTCCTCTGCATATTTGTGTGTGGGAGTGCAGGGCCCACTTGGTGCTGCACTGCTATCCCTACATCAGTCCCCAGTAGTATCCGTATTTCTCTTTGGGAATGCAGGGCCCGCTGCCATCCATGCATTATTCCTTATTAGAAAATGGCAAGAGTCAATTTTTAAATTTGATTGACTAAGACAGGCTCCAAGCTGGGCATTTATTTTTCAATAGATGCCCAGCTAAAAATAAGAGCCAGTCCAACTGCCACTTCACAGCGTAACATTCTCCACTGGTGCCCAGCCTGCTCTCTGACTGGCTGAAAGCAGCCCACAAAATTTGAAATGGCAGCCATATTTTTTCTCTCACTTAGTGAGAGCTACAGGTCCTCCCCCACTGCTTGCTTCCGTGCTGACTGCCTACCTCTTAATAAAACAAAAAAAAGATAATGATTTTGCAGTCGGGAGAGTGAGGACATTTTCACACCTGTATTCTTTACTATGGCATGACTCTCCTGACCGCCATCTCGCACTACCATGCTGCAAAACACCTTCACAGAGCAACAGACAGCACTGCGGCTCCCGCCCTTAAAAGCAACCTGATGCAGTTTTAAACAAGCCGGCAAAGACTCCATCGTCTATGAAGCCAAATTCAACAAAAATGCCTCTTCCATTGTTCACCCCACCTTTAGCTCACAGCATGCAAACTCTACATATTATTCCTTACCTCCTCCTGCATGCTGGCGTTACTATGCACGCTGCTTCCATTTTTCTTTTTTGATCCGTGCCCATCCTATTGCGCTTACCACACCCAACGGCCGATTCCTCCCCAATTCCCAAAATGACCATACCGGCTGATTCCTTGTCCGCTCTGCAAACGAGCAGTAGCACCGATCCCTTCCTCGCTATCCAAGCCAGCGGTACCGGGCTCCACATACAAAACCCTCACATAATTTTACTAGATGGGCTTGAACCCTTCAATACCTTATGTACAGGACTACAAATCCCACAAACTAATGGGGCACTCCTTTACCTCATTCAACCAAAATGTCATAAATAACATCGCCCTCTAGTGACACACATGCCACAATACAGGAATTACTTTACAAAAATATATTTTAATGTTTTTCTAAACATTCATTAAAAAATTTTAAAGCAGTTTTTTTCTATTGTACAAAAAACATTACTGGTGGCCCATTTTCTATGGTAATAATACTTCTCCAGGGTAGGCTATTGGAATACCGGACCTTCCAGGGCTATAAGGCCCTCCGCCTGCGGCGTCGGGCCTCATTACGCCCCTGGGCGGTCCGGTATTTCCCAATAATGCCCACCCTGTTGGGTATTATTACTTACATAATATCTGTATTTGTGTGTGGAAGGCCCTGTGCTCCCATCCATGCATCAGTCCTTAGTAGTATTCATACCCTAAATCACAAACATTTTTGTAACACTAACCTGAACAGCTATCTCTAATCCTAACTCCAGAACAAGTAATATTTAATGGGGGCACACATGACACAAAGTATATCTCAGCATCCTGAACAATATCAGAAATATGCCCCACCCCCATTAACTCCAACAGACACATAACCTAACCCTAACCTAACTCCAAAACAAGTAATATTTAGTAGGGGGAACACGTGATAGAAGGTGTACCTCGGCACCCTGAACAATATCAAATATGTTCCCATCCTTAACGCCAACAGACATATAACTTAACCTGCACCCAAACTTTAATGCTAACTTCAGAACAAGTAATACTTAATTGAGGGCAACACATGACAGAAAGTGTACCTCAGCATCTTGAGCAATATCACATATGTGCCCACAATTAACTCCAACAGATACATAACCTAACCCTAACCTAACTCAGGAACAAGTTATATTTAATGGGGGGGCACACACAACAGACAGTATACCTCAGCACCCTGAACAATATCAGATATATGCCCCCCATTAATTCCAACAGACATATAACCTAACCCTAACCTAACTACGGAACAAGTTATATTTAATGGGGGGCACACACAACAGAAGGTGTACCGTGGCACCCTGAACAATATCAGATATGTGCCCCCACTAACTCCAACACATATATAACCTAACCCTAACCCAAACCCATGCGAACACAAAAAATTACTCTAGAATAATATTAGAACTTTCCCAGTCCATAGCTCACTTAATATTTGGAGTTAACTGGAACACTATATATGAAATGAAAGATCTTACTGAGTACTACAGCATTAACACATCACACCAAGAACGGTCATCATGGGGTATCCACAGCACCCTGATATGTACAACAACATTAAACATGGCACCAAATGCATAATCCAAAGCCAATCTTTACTAAACTTCATAAACATGCATACTTCCTCTTGAAATACATGCCTACCAAGTTTCAGATAACTCACTCACAAATTGGCGGAGTTATGCCCTAAACACCTGAAACCAGATTTTTACCCATAATTCCTAAACCACTGGGAGTTGAGTGTAAACCTAAATTGATGGTACTCTTTGGGGCAAGTCCCATAGACTGGCGGGGTCAAAGCCCCCTCTACTGCCCTTTCCTAAATGTACACATTTCCCTTAACCATAACAGTAACCCTAACCCTAATTCCTAAACTACCGGGAGTTAAGTGTCAGTCAACATTTGTTACTCTGTTCATCAAGCCACACAAAGTTGAGGGGTGCAAGTCCCCCTCCTAAGTTTTCTTGAATATACACATTTACCTTAACCCCTAACCCTCCACAATTATTTTAAGAGATTGTAATTGTAACCTTATTTCCCTGTGGGAACGCAGAGCCCTGAACTCCCATCACTCCATACTCCTTTGCATAGTTGTGTGTGGGAGTGCAGGGCGCACTATCCATCCATCTATCCCTAGTAGTATCCATATTTCTCTTTGGGAATGCAGGGCCCTCTGGGTCCTGCACTGCCATCCATGCATTACTCCTTAATAGTATCTGTATTTGTGTGTGGGAGTGCAGGGCCCTCTGGGCCTTGCACTCACATACATGTTGCGGTCCTTAAAGAGCTACTGATGCCTCAAAAAAAAAACCTCTGTAAAACATAATAATTAGGTACAAATCAGCTTGCATTCCATATGTGTTTTATATATTTCTTGTCCTCATTATTTATTACTGAGTAAATTTGCATAAATACATGATTTTTATCCCTTAGGGTTCCCTTAAAGTTTATCTGCCTCTGTAACTTACTCAATATTTCAAGTCATAATTGTCTGTTGTGACATCACAGTCTGTTGCCACGGGAGTAACTGTAATGTTACCAGCAGTGCATTATGACCTCAAGTAGGGGGAAAGCAACAAGAACAGATTAACTCTTCAGGAGCAGAGATCCTATTTTCATGCAAATTACCTCAGTAATAAATAATGAGAAGGAGGAATACAAAACTAATGTGAAATACAAGCTGAATTATGTCTAAATATTATGGTTTGTTAAAGTTCTCCTTAAGCTATCAGCTGCTCTTTAATAGTATCCATATTTCTACGTAGGAGGGCAGGGCGGCCAACCATGCATGAAGGGACAAAGAAATGCTTGCATACACCTCACATTACAATATTATCCTAAGGGAAATTAGGTAAAATGTAAAGCCACAGAACTCCAGAGCAAAGTAATATATTTTCATCAAACCAGCAAAAGGCACACCTGTGAGGCAAGCGCTCAGTACCCTGAAAATTTCAGGGCAAAATTGCAAACCATTTCTTAACACCAAAGCGACAAAGAAATGACTCTGTAAACCTCCCAGTACAATGTTATCCTATGGGAAATCAACCAAAATTCAAATCCGAGGAACTCCAAGTCAGTGTAATACATTTTCACCAAACCAGCAAAAGGCACATCTGTGGAGGAAGCCCTTTCTACCCTGATAATTTCAGTCCAAAATTCCAAACCATTTCTTTGTTATGAGGTGAAAAAGAAACAACTACGTACAATTTTTTTTTTTCGCAAATTATGATCAAGAATCCTGTTTCGCGAAACAAGAATCCTGTTTTACAAAACAAGAATCCTGTTTAAAACAGCACATCTAACTTTTCCAATAGGAAATAATGAGAAACTTTGAAATATAATAATTTTTGAATGGATTAATATTTTTTCACCAAACCTTCAAAAGGCACATCTGTAACCCAAGACCTGTATACCTTGAATATTTCACACCAGACCCTCAAGTCATTTGTGTGCAGTGGCATGACAAAGAATTTGACAAAAAGTGGTAATTTTCAAATTTTTGACACTGTGTATCTCCACACTCGCATATCTGACTGGAATGAAACTTGCCACATCAAGAGGTCTTTGGTCCCCAAAGTGCATGTACAATTTCATACGAATCGGTCAAATGGTTGCAAAGTTATTAAAGTTCAAAATATGGGATTTAACATAGAAATGACCATTGAGCCCTAATATACAGGCATGACTGCAACTGTATAATATATATATATATATATATATATATCTTCATTGAAAAAACTTCACTAATGCATCAGTTAGGGTCGTTAGTAAAGTGACAAAAGTAGGGAAATATGGCATTAGGGTTTCCAACCTAATGCCCCACCCTACCCTGCAGACACCAACAGGCATAGAGGGTGTGCCTTGGGTTCATCGACCCTAACGCTCACCCCATTCCACAAGTAAATAATCTGAGATAGGTACAGTATAGGAGAATGGGGTAGCGTCAGGACCGATGACCCTAAGGCACCCCAATGCCATATTTCCCTACTTTTGTCACTTTACTAACAACCCTAACTGATGCATTAACAAAGTTTTTTGCAATGAATTTCCTTACTTTTTCAGATAGTTTACTTGTAACCTTGTTTGCCTTTGGGAGCACAGGGCCCAAAGGGCCCTGCACTCCCATGCTCCATGATTTTCCTTATTTTATTTTGGGAGTGCAGGGTCCTTGGACCCTGCACACCAATCCCTCCATAGATGCACGACCAAATTATCAGCATAGCCATTTTATTACTCCACCTCATACAAACATGTGAAGAAGTCAGCAGAAGAAGGTAATTTGATCTATCAATTCTGCTTGTATTGCAGGGTCCACAGCTTGAGCTAATGTCCCTGCCCTCCCTCCCCACTCCTCCCATCCTCCCTACCCATGAACCTTACCTTCCCTCTATACCTGTCCCAGCCTCTCTTAAAGCTCCCCACTGTCTTCAACTAGATGACCTCTTCTGGCAGCACATTACAAGTGTCCACCACCCTCTCTGTGAAGAAGTGCTTCCTGACTTCCTTCCTAAATTTCCCACCCTCCAGCTTAAGACTGCGCCCCTTCATGTTATGGTTGCCACTCAGCTTAAAGAGACTCTCCTTATCAACTTTTACTATCCCTTTCAAGCACTCGAAGGTCCCAATCATGTCCCCCCTCTCTCTCTCTCCTGTCTTCCAGGGAGTGCATGTTCCGTGCCCTCAACCTCTCCTCATATGCCTTACCCTGTTGACCAGCTATCATCTTTGTAGCCATCCTCTGAACATTCTCCAGCAGGTTAATGTCCTTTTTGGGGTGTGGACACCAGTACTGAACTCCATACTCTAGATGTGGCCTTTCCAGTGACCTGTACAAGGGCAGTATAATTTCCTCTCTCCTACTACTGATCCCCCTAGATATGCATTCCAGCATCTTGTTTGCCTTTGTTGCTGTTTTCTTGCATTGTGTGGAGTGCTTCAGGTCACTAGTGATCATCACTCCCAGGTTCTCCTCTGATGCAGATACTCATACTCCACTGAGGTAGTACTCTGTCCTGGGAGTCTTGACTCCAGTATGTATAACTTTGTATTTCTTGGCATTGAAGCCAAGCTGCCAGACTCTGGACCACCTCTCAGCTTTTCCAGATCTTTCTGTACGTCCTGTATCCCTTCAGCTGTGTCCACTCTCCCACAGAGCTTGGTGTCATCTGCGAATAGGCACATTTTCCCCCTTAATGCCATCCCCAGTGTCACTGATGAAGACATTGAGCAATACTGGCCCTAGCACCAAGCCCTGTGGGATCCCACTGGTTACCTCTCTGGTGCCAGATAACTCTCCCCCCACAACCACCCTCTGGGTTCTGTCCTTCAGCCAGTTTTCCACCCATCTGGCCATCTTGTTCCCAACCCCAAGATCCACCAACTTCCTGATCAACCTTTTGTGGGGCACAGAGTCAAAGGCCTTGCTGAAATCAAGATAGAGAATGTCTACCGCTTGGCCCCGTCTACTGTCTTAGTGACACAGACAAAGAAGTCAATCAGATTTGTTTGACATGATCTCTCCCCTATGAATCCATGCTGCCTCTCATCCTGGAGACCATGCTACTCTAGATAGTCCACCGATCTTCCCTTTAGTATGGTCTCCATGAGCTTGCCCACAATGGCATTATATTTGCTTTTCTCCAGCCCTGCGGTACCGTGCCTGACTCTAGTGAAATATTAAATAGGTCTGCCAGTGGCCCTGCCAGCTCCTCAGCAAGTTCCTTTAGTATCCTTGGATGTACTCTGTCCGGGCCTGTTGATCATGAACCCGGATGTAGTTGTCCTCCCTGCATCCCTCCCCCCTTATTTGTTTTCCTCACCCTTTATCACCCCTACCATTCCACTTTCCCCTGTGTTTGTCCAATATTAGTATTGTATATACTCTGTTATTTATTTAATGTCTCATTGGCCTGAAATCTACTTTGCTAATTACTAAACTGTAAATTGATGTTATGTACTTTTGCTGTTTGTCCTTGATGTGGAACCTATGTAATGAGCCTGTTCTCAAAGGTTTAATCTGAGATGTTCAATAAATGAAAAAAAAATTTTAAAAAAAAATTCCGCACAACTGCAATGCCATTCCATGCTACAGGTGTGAAATCACATTTTGGCCAGGATTTGAAAAATGTCAGCTGTCACATACATGAGGTGGGGTAATGAGAAGGCTATGTTGAC
The DNA here is from genome assembly GCA_016271365.2 of Neoceratodus forsteri. Lineage (NCBI taxonomy): Eukaryota > Metazoa > Chordata > Ceratodontiformes > Ceratodontidae > Neoceratodus > Neoceratodus forsteri. The sequence continues at coordinate 499,353,932 of JADMNL010000022.1, forward strand.
CATCTGGGGTAAAAATATTTAACATTTCCAAAGTTACAAGTGGGCATATCAAAATTGGAACAAATGGTCATAACTTTGGCATTTTGTCATATTTTCACCCCACATTTTCAACATAGTCTTCTTATGACCCGACTTCACAAACCCCGTAAGTGAACATTTTAAAATCCATGCCGAAACATCATTTCTCGCCACATGTTCAAAACACATTTTGGGTGGGATGTGAAAAATGACAGCTGTACTGTTTATGAGGTGGTGAGAAAAAATGTCTATGTTGAAAATCTGGAGGCAAAATATTAAAAATTACCAAAGTTACACACGAGTAGCAAAATTTCAGTGAACGCACGTAACTCTGCCATTTTTAGGAATTTTTTTCATCAAATTTTCAACATGGGCTTTTTGGGACCCCACTTCATGTGCACTGGCACTGCTATTTCATTAGCTGGTCATGAAAAATGATTTCATGTAGCGACTGCAAAATCGCCTTCCGGGCCTGATTAACAAAATGACAATCATAGTGTTCATGAGGTGGGGTCCCAAAAAGTCCATGTTGAAAATGTAGTGAAAAAATACCTAAAAATGGCAAATATATCAATTTAAGTTCAAAACAGCATTGAAATACATTATACAGCACTTACCTTGATTCCTCAATTTGCAGTTCAGCTTTGAAGAGTGCAGACGTGTCCTGGTCCACAGAACATGACAGCAGACAACCTCTGGAGGTAAGTATAGGGTAAGAGGGTGTGTGGGGTGGATGAGTGCTCAATGGGAGGGCGGTGATGGGGAGGGGTCAGTGGGGATGACAAGGGACTGTTTTCTTTTTCTCAGGGACAGGGAAAAAACTCATTGGGGGACTGTTTTCTTCTTTACTGGAAAAAAGTAAATAAATATTTAGGGACACTTGGAGTGGGCTCCCCAGTATCCCACACTGCAGGGGGAACTGTCAACATGGGGACTGGGCCCCCCAATGTCATCACAGCTTTAACTGGGGGAAAGTGACTTGACTTGCTTAACTCACCGCAAGAGAGTCCACTGCATCAGAGTTGGTGTTCAGAATATAGAAATAGAGATGAGGAAAGCACCACCATGCCATTCACCCCCGCCTACACCTGAAAAAGACAAGGCCACAAAAAGGCTCAAATCGCAGCCTGCCAGTACTAGTAAGACTTAACCCAACACCTCAGCCTTATTGGAGGAGCACTTCCTTGAGATTGTGCAGCACCTACAGGAGACCATCTCTGCGATGTCGGCAGAGCTCCACCAAATTTGCTCCTCCATTGACTCCCTTTCCATTCATGTCAGCAACTCAGAAGCTAGAATTGCCTCAATAGAGAACTGGAAAGGCAAATTGGAGCAAGACTCCACAGTCATCCAACATAGGCTAAAGCACATGGAGGAAAAATTGGAAGACCTGGAGGGGCGCAGTCGGCACAATAACCTCATAGTCATTGAGCTACCAGAAAAAGAAGAGGGCAACAATCCAGTGCTATTCATATAAAACTCTGTGAGAAGGTTGCAGGCCCCTCACCTAGCAACAGCACATACATAATAGAACAGGCCCAACGCTCTCTGCGCCCCCGCCATCAGGATCGCCTACTCAGCCCATGATTTTTAAGCTACTAAATTTTCAGGATAAATTGCACATACCGGCCAAAATTAAGGATATCCAGGAGCTAAACTGGGAGGGACACAGTCTGCAGATTTCCCAAGATCGTCTGCAATCAGTGCATGCTAAATGACAGGAGCTGCATCCCACAGTCTCCAAGCTAATTGCAATGGGGAAGCCTTTCAGGGTTCAATACCCTGCCACTCTACAGGTGAAGCATGCAGACCAATGGATCTCTTATGAGACGCCAGCACAGGCCGCAGCAGAACTCAAGATTCTTCTGCCAGAGCTCTTTAAGTGACTGCTTGCTTAAAATTACACTGGCGTTTTCTGGTAGCTATCTTCTGCAAGGTGCAGTGAGTACTTTGGATGGATACCACTTACTTTGATTCAAGTAGTGAATCGGGTTACTTCTCTCCACGGTTCCATGTTAAAATCGTGACCGCAAAATAGCGCCTGACAAAAACCGCGATGTCAAAACGGCTACTGGCAAGTTAGCGACCATGCATAACAGCGATTCAAATATAGCTAAAATGTCAAAATAGCACCTGGCGGTACTTAGCAGTGACTTACTATAAAAAGAAGGCAGTTGAAATCAGCTTGTTCATCATACTGTTCCTCGTATATCTTTACTTGAAATTACTTCCTGGTACCCAAAATGCATTGTTCCTTATCCCCACCCTATCCCAATGGTCATTTAAACCCACACTCAAGATAACAGCCAGCATAGCATAATCATGGAGTTCACTTTGGTTACGAGTCAGAAAGGTAAGCCCTTGGCAGTGTACTGTGGATATACTTACAGGAAAGATAAGAAAAAGGGAGATAAGGTATACTGGTATTGTGCTGAATCACATAAGTATAGCTGCCTTGCCCGAATGCATACTGCTGGGAACCAGGTGACTGCACAAGTAAAGGAACACACACATGTTCCTGATGCTGGTGATGTGGGAGCATGCAAGGTTATGGCTGATGTTAGAGAAAGAGCAAGATCCGGTGTAGAGTCCACCACGCAGGTACTTGTGCAGTGCACTATGTCTGCACCTGAGGCTGTCACTGGGTGCCTCCCTGCTGTGCCACTGATGAAACGGACTGAGCATGGTTGTCCAGCCACCCCTGGATCCGTTGAGGTGCTAGACATACCCGAAGAATTCAAAACTACATTGGCAGGACAGCCATTCTTGTTGTTCGATAGTGGCAAGGAAAAGGACAGACTTGTAGTCTTTGCAACTCCTGACAATTTCAGTTCAGACTGAAGCCTTATTTTTCAGGACATCCCTTCATTCTTCCCTCTGTGTGAGAAGTCCGTAAGACCTCTCCTCCATGATCCCCATGCATCTCACTAGGTCCGCTTGGAATCGCCCCTCCCCCCCGTTTGTCCTTTCTGTGACACTCCACGAAATACTACTCTGGATCAAACTGATATACAGCTCCTTATGTGCATTTGTCAGAAGGATCTTCACTGTACAACTATGGACTAATGTGGGTCTCTACAACAACTTGCGCTGCATTCTTTGACCGGGACTGGGGATTTCCTCTGCAGTGACCCCCCCCCCCGACTTTTGCCCTTAAGAGGCCATTAAGATAAGCACTATTGGTCCTGTCTGAAAATCTGCTTCTGCTTAGTGTTGCGGGGGGGGGGGTAGATCTAAACCTTTTCACATGGCTTCCAAGCTTGGACGACTTACGGCTCCCACAAGCGTGGACTGGAGGTCTGACATGCTTGCATTTCAATGAAGGCTAATGTTGTCTCTGGAGGGATTTATTTTTTTGTTCAAGAATAATTTCAATGGTGAACCCAGTGACTAGGAAGGCTGGCTATCATTTAACGTTAACCCACATCTCGGGGGAATTTTTCTTCTAAGTTGTGGGTGTGATTACCACTAGTGTTGCCACAGGTTATTTGGTCTGAGTTTGGTAATCACACCAGGTGACTCCTGTCCATGATAATGCCACTACAGCCTGAATATGGACTTAAATTGCATGTTTAACTGTTAAACTGTTCTTGGGTTGTTCTGCGGGTGGGGGAGTTGGGCATGTCTCTCTCTAACAGGCAGTGGATATAACATCACTTGCCAAGGTGTAATAAGTAGAGTGGTTGTTAGAACCGGGTAGAGTTACATAGTTTAGTCTGTTTTTGAATGCTGTTTGTATTTTGGGGATTAGTAGAAGAGTAGACGGGGGGATAGTAGGGAGAATTGGTGGGCACAGGATAATGTTCTGTGCATCTTAATCAACTGGTATTCTGGTATCAGGGTGGGTGGGGTGGGTAAAATCTGCGCATCTATAGTACATAGGCCACTATCCTATTGTCAAAGGATAGCACATGGCAGTTACCACGTGCCTTTATTAAAACACCCCACAACTCCATAATTTTTAAAATGCATGGGTAGTCCTTATACATTTGTTAGCTGGAACATTAAAGGAGCCCAAGAGAGGTGCAAAAGAGCAATGATTTTGTGTCACCTTCAACACCTTGGTGCAAAAATAGTTTGTTTGCAGGAGACCCATCTTTGCAGAGAGGACACTTTCCTTCTCCAGAAAACTTGGGTAGGATAAGTATTTGGCACTGGTACATCCACAAAGCAAGGATGTACAGCAAAACTAATTGCTAAATCTGTCCCCTTCACTTTGCTGCATGAATGGTGGGACCCATCAGGTCGTTATATTATCCTCCAGGGCACACTCGAATCCTTCCCCATATTTCTGGGATCAGTGTATGGCCCAAATATAGACTCACCGAAGTTTTTTACCCACATAAAAGTAAAAGCAAAAGTAAGGTCAGTAAATCTGTTACACAAGCTCTCAGATATGGAATGTTGAATTGAAACCACATTTCCATCTGACTTGTTCTTATAGGATCTGTGCTTGTCTTTGAGGTCTATTCACAACCATTTTGGAGGACAAAGGGAAGACACTAGCAAAGGATTTTTACATCCTGCATATGCCCCAAGCCATTGTTCATCACCTTCAGGAATGTAACACATTCTGGGTCTTTGATCTACAATAACAACAGTTTACGGGTCCCCAGTAGTTTGTTTGTTTATTTATTTATTTATTCATAAAGGAATTACAAACCTTTGAGTCATAGACTCATTTCCAAAGGCTCCATGTCAAGGTTACAGAGACAATATGCATAACATCAAGGGAGGGGTACAGAGGGTTGGGAGCACAGTTAAATATATGATAATGTTAAATATATGATACACAGAGGAGACTAAGCATGATAAGGCCTATACATAATGTTCGCTAAGCAGGGTGGGGGGAGCATAGTTACACAGACATAACTTAGTAGCAACTCAAAGGATGAGGCCTATACAATATGTTAGCTAAGCAGGTCCCTGTGACATAGGGACTAGGCATTGACAAAGTTACATGACACAACATAGTAGAAAACTAGGGAGAGGTGGCCTATACATATAGTTAGCTAAGCAGGTCCCTGAAAGAGGGATTGGTTATTGTCAGAGGAAACAGAGCAGTCTGGAAAAATTAGACTTTGTCAGAGCAATAGGAACTGGCAGCTAGCTGCGGATTGGGCACAGGTAGCAGATAGCACGGCTATGGGCAGGTGCAGGAGTGGGAAGCGAGGAGGTGGCTTCTGAGGGCCACTTTGAAGGGACCCAGCTTGGTGAGGCTGGTGATTGATGGAGGGAGGGCATTATAGAAGGTGGGGCCCTTACTGTAAAGGATATCTGTGCCAGTGTTGTCTTGACCCTGGGGACTAACATGGAGGCAGTGGTAGTGCTGTGGGTGTTTTCTGTGTGCTCTTTCATATTTAGGGATGCAGATACTCCTGGAGGTGTTGGCCCCAGGAGAGATTTCTTGACTGCGAGGCAGGCCTGATACTGTAGCCTCTCGTCAAATCTGAGGGATCTGTGTTAGGGAGTAGAGGGTGCATGTGTGCGTTGTCCATCCCGCACATGACAGGAGCTTGCAGGCTTTGTTAATGACAACTTTAATTTTGTTGACCACCGTGGTATCTGCAGCACCATAGATTAGGAGCCCGTAGTCAATCAAGAACATGACAGATGAGGTAATGGCTAGCCTCAATGCTTCAGGGGGTAGGCAGTCCTTGTGGTGATACTGTATAGGAGGTTGATCCAGGAGTTCACTGCACATGTAAGTGTGTGTATGTGGGCATGGAAGGTGAGGGCTGGGTTGAAGGTAACCCCAAGGTATTTGTGGGAGTAGACCTGTTCTAGGGGGTGAAGTGAACTGGAGATGTTATGGAGGGGTGAATTCTTTAGTTTGTTCGGATAGTGTGCAAATAGTAGGGTCTTTGTTTTTTCAGGTTTATAACCAGCCTATTCTGACTGAACCAATGTTCAGCCAGGCTAAAGGAGTGCAGGAGTGAGGCCTGCAGGGTGGTTGGGTTTGTGTGGGAGGCACAGAGGATGGCGTCATCAGTGTAAAGTAGGATTTTCCCAAGGTAGAGGGTGGGGAGGGCATTTAGAAAGAGACTAAAGAGTAGCGGCCCCAGGATAGAGCCCTGGGGTACTCCTGAGTGTATTGGGTGGGAGAGGGATAGCATGGTATTGATCCTAATGCACTGTGTCTGTGCTGTCAGGTAGCTGGAGAGCCAATCAAGGGGGCCTTGTGAGAAACCTATTTTAGAGAGGGTATCCAGCAGGAGGAGTGGTTGACCATGTCGAAGGCCATGGAGAGGTCTACAAACATGGCTCCCGCTAGTTGCCCCTTATCAAGTGAGGCGTGGATATAAGCTGAGAATTCAAAGAGGGCCATGGCTGTGCTGTGCCCTGCGCAGAAACCATGCTGTTGACTGCAGAGCAGGTTATGAGTGTCTAGGTAGGTTGTTAGCTGGTCAGCCACCACCTTTTCTAGGGCTTTGGGGGGAGGATTGAAATTGGTCGGTTCTTACCCATGGATAGGTGGTCCCCACCTTTGTGCATGGGCGTCACTACTGCATTTTTCCACTTTTTGGGAAATTGACCAAGGGAGATGGAGCAATTTGAGAGACCCGTTTGGGGGGGGAAGCAGTACGTCCAGTGCCAGGCAGAGTAGTTTGGTGTCAAGCATGTCATTCAAGGGGCTAGAGCCTTTCAGGGCCTTGCCTTGGTATGGCTCTGCTTCTTGAGGGGTGAGTGTCCTTAGGTAGAAAGGTGGGTGAAAGATCTTGGGGACGGGGTGTCATAGGGATGGGGCTGAAAAAATGTTGGGGGAGGACAGAGGACAGGTTGGTTAAGCTGGTACTGAGGGCATTGGCTATTTCCTTCGGATCTGTGGTGACTGAGCCATTTTTTGAGATCTGCAAGGAGGGTGGAGACCACGATTTGCCATTGAGGGTTTTAATGTTGTCCCAAAATTTTCGGGAGGACCCCCAGGAGGAGGTAAGCTGGGCCCTCAAGTGTTCAGCTTTCGCCTGGCGGATGGCCCAGGTGCATCTATTCCTTGCTGCACAATAGGCCTGTCTGTCAGCAGGCTTTGTAGAGTCCCTAGCCTTGTACCACAGGCTGTCTCTGTGCTTTAGTTGCTGGATGAGAGCATACGTTATCCAGGGTGCATTTTTCTGTTTGTGGTGTTTTTTTTATGAGGGGCAAAGGTGACACAGGTGGAGGTGAATGAGTTGTGGAAGTAGTCTAGTGCAGTGTCCACACTGGTAGCCTGATAAATCCGAGACCAGTTCCAGTGGGCAAGGTGTTCTTTGAATTTGGTGAGGTTCCCCGGGCGGAGGAAGTGCCAGAGTGTAGTGGTTGGTGCTGGGGCAGGTTGTTTGCCTGACCAGGTGCAGACAACTGGTGAGTGGTCACTCAAGGAGTCTGGGAGGACTGTTATATCCTTTATTCTGTGGAGCCTATAGTTCATCATTTCCTGTGGATTTGATTATTTTTCATCATTTGACTCCTGGTACCTTGTTCTAGATTATTATATTACATATAACAAGTGGGAGCTCATAAAGCTGGGGATAGTGGAGGCAACCAAAACCTGTTGCAAGACCCAGAGCAAGAAGGCTAGGGCTAAGAAACTGATCTGGTTGAGCAAGAAGGTCATGGAAAAGGTAAGGAGGAAAAGAGCTACCTTTAGGAGGTACAAGAAAACGGGGAGGGGTGAGGACAGGGAGGAGTAACTGATGGAATCAAAGGAGGTGACACGGGCAGTAAGGGGAGCCAAAGCATCTACAGAGCTCAGGCTGGCACAAGGCATTAAGAAGGGGGAGAAGGACTTCTTTAGGTACATCAGGGAGAAAAGGAGCTGTAAGAACCACATAGTATGGATTAGGAAGGAGGGGGGGTTGGGTGGAAGCAGGGTGTGATAAGGCAGATGCGCTAAATGATTACTTCTGCTCGGTATTTACTAAGGAGAAGAGGGGGGTGATACCCAAGGGGAGGAATGGCAGAAACAGGGGGGTAAGGGGAGACAGATGGGGAAATCATGGAGGGCAGAGTTTGGGAGGGTTTGAAGGCACTGAGGGTGGACAAGGCGCCAGACCCAGATGGCATCCAACCCAGGGTACTAAAGGAGCTGGCAGAGGTCCTTGCGGGACCTTTGCCAGACCTATTTAATGTCTCACTACACTCAGGGTATGTACCTCAGGACTGGAGGATGCCTCATGTGGTGCCCCTCAACAACAGTGGCCCCAAGGATGAACTGGGGAACTACAGAATGGTGAGCCTCATCCATCATGGGTAAACTGATGGAGACTATCCTGAAGGAGCGGCTGGTGGCCCTACTAAAGTCCAAAGGACTACAGGACAGCAGACAGCATGGCTTCATACATGGCAGATCCTGCCAAACCAAGCTAGTGGAGTTCTATGACTGGGTAACTAGGCAACTGGACAGGGGCCATGCAGTGGACGTCCTGTATCTGGACTTCAGCAAGACATTCGACTCGTGCCACATGGGAGGCTGGGAAGTAAGTTAGAAGGCACAGGGTGGGTAAAGCTGGTGAGATGGGTAGGGAACTGGCTTCAGGAAAGGCAACAGAGGGTGGTGGTGGGGGAGCTCTCACACCCAAGGATAGTGACGAGTGGTGTTCCGCAGGGCTCAGTGTTGGGACCAGTGTTGTTTGGGATATTCATTGCAGATATATCATTGGACATCAAGAGCAAGATCAGTCTGTTTGCTGATGATACCAAGATGGGAGCAGTGGTGAATGACCTACGGGGATGGTAGGATGATCTAGCAAAGCTGGAAACCTGATCAGACACCTGGTAACTGGGGTTTAATGCTAAAAAGTGCAAGGTGCTGCATTTTGGGGTGAAGAACCCAAAGAGGAGTTACCAGCTGGGGGGAGTGCAGCTAGCCCAGACAGAGGAGGAGGAGGAGAAGGATTTGGGGGTGCTCATTACAGGGTCAATGAACAATTCAGCACAATGTAGGAAGGCAGCTGCAAAGGCCAACAAAATGCTGGGTTGCATTGCAAGGGGTATATCCTCGAGGAGGGAGGAGGTGATTCTGCCACTGTATAGGTCATTAGTTAGACCACACCTAAAGTACTGCGTGCAGTTCTGGCACCCATATCTGAAGAGGGACATTAAGTTACTGGAGGGGGTACAGTGCAGGGTGACAAAGATGACCAAGGGGCTGGGGGACTTATCATATGAGAAGAGGCTGAGGGAGTTGAACAGTTGAACATGTACTCGCTGGAGGAGAGGAGGAGGAGGGATGGGGAGACATGATTGAAACCTTTAAGTACATGAAAGTAATAAACAAGACAGGTACAGAGGGGTTGTTCAAAGTAAGGGAGGGAGGGACACCAGGGGCCATGATATGAGACTGGAGGGAGGAAGGATCAGGAGGGAGATGAGGAGACACTTTTTTATAGAGATGGTGGTAGCTGGGTGGAATGCGTTACCTGCAGAAGTGGTATCCAGTAGAACAGTGGACTGCTTCAAAAGGGGATGGGACAGGACAAGAGGGAGGATCAATGGAGGAGAAGGGTGGAAGGGAAGGGCAGCTACAGAATAAGGGGTGCTAGCTGCACATTTGAGCAGACTTGATAGACCTCTAGGCCTTTATCTGCTGGCAAATTTCGTATGTTCATATCGTATGTTCATATATCCCTGAACATAACCATCTGCATGGTTTAATATTACTACAGCAAGAATGCAACCTAACCAGTTCCTGCTGTGGGTTGGACTCACCTACAGGCAGTTACAGCTGTGCCTGCTCAAATGTTTACTTTTGCTATTACAAACTTTTACTTTTGCTATTAATGTTCAATCAATCAATCAATCAAAATCTTTATTTATTCAGGCGGACATCATTGAGCGAAGCTCATTTACAAGATGGACCTGATAGGTCAAGATCAAAATAAAGTACAGTAGCATACATAAACAAATACAGAGAAAAAGACAAAGACTTTAATATAAATAAACAGGTACAGTAATAAAAAATGTATATACAAGCAAGGTAGCTAATGGTTTTGGACCACAAAACAAAATAAGTCAGACAGGTTTGACTCAAATGACTGTGAGTATTGGGATTGTAAAACTGGTCAGGTGTGTTGTAATTGGATAGATACTTAAGCAAATAGATATGGGGGGATAAAAAAGGGAATGGCAATGGATTGTAGGGGATATTGTAGCTAAGTTTAGAAAAAGCATATAAAAAAGATAGAAAGAAAAAAGGGGGGTAAAGGGTAAGAAGGGACTAGGCTTAGTGAAAGCAGTTGCATATCTCAGGAAAGAGACTTATGAAGAGCTTTTTAAAGGATGCCATAGGGATGAAGGTGTTCAATTTTAGGGTCTTCTGCAGAGAATTCCGGGTAGATGCTAAAAAGTAGCTGATTGCAGATCTCCCATGCCGGTACAGACTTTAGGTATCTTCAAGGTGATAAGGCTATTGCTTCTTGGGCATATGATCTAGGTGTAGCCAGAGTAAAGCAATCGAAATATAAGGTGGAAGTTTGTTTGACAGAACTTTGTAAATCCATAAAGCAAGCATTTTTATTCCTCTAAGGTGTAAGGATGTCCAGCCAACAGCATTATAGAGAGACAGTGATGAGTGTTGAAAGGAAGATCTGTGATGAATCTTAGAGCTCTGTGGTACAAGGTATCCAATTTACTTAAATAGGACATAGTACAGTGGCCATATAGGAAATCTGCATAATCGATGAGAGAAAGAAATGATGCCTGTATTAGTCTCTGTTTAGACTCTCTGGTTAGATAATGTTTGATTCTGAAGAATAGGCCAGCCTCTGTCTGAGTTTTTCAGGAGCTCCTCAACATGTTGAGTGTAATCAAGTCTGTTATCAATCCATACCCTAAATATTTGAATTTATCCACATAATCAAGATTTTCTCCAAGAATGGTGGATAGTTGGGGAAGAGTGTTTGATGAGAGAGTGGTAGAATATATATTGGTGGAGAAGAACATAGCCTTTGTCTTCTTGGCATTTAATAGTAGTTTCTTTTCAAGTAGTTGATATTGTAGCAGGGAGAATTCTGATTGTAATAACTCACAGGCCTTTGATGGTGAGGGATTACTGACATACAAGACAGTATCATCAGCAAAAAGGTGAACATTGGCAACAGTGAGGTTGGAGTCAATGTTGTTGATGTAGATAGCAAAAAGAGATAGAAAAAAGGATAGGGCCCAGGATGGATCCTTGCGGTACTCCCCTTAGAAGTGGTTTTGAGGAGGATAGGACACCTTCATTTTTCACCTGCTGTGTTCTATCAGTGAGGTAACATCTGAACTACCCAAGAGAGGTTGAATCCAGGCCTAAGGAGTGCAGTGAGGAAATTAGCAGCTCATGATCCACTGTATCAAAGGCTTTACTTAGGTCTAGAAATACAGCACAGATGCTGCTTTTTTTGTCTAACTCAGTTTGCCAATCATTTGTTACTTTTGCTAATGCAGAAATGGTACTGTGTCTGGTCCTAAACCCAGATTGAACAGGGTTAAGGAGATTATTAGCATCGAGGTAGTCTCTTAGTTGGATACTCAGTAGTTTTTCTAACATTTTAGACAGCACCGGTAGGATGAATATAGGTCTATAATTGTTGAGATCCATGGGGTCCCTGATTTGAGGAGGGAACACTTGTGCTGTCTTCCACAATGTAGGAACAGAACCAGTGGATAGGACAGATTAAAAAGATGAGTTAGGGGAACTGCAATGGCATGTAGAGCAATTTTTAGAAAGTAGGGGTCCAGAGAGTCTGCACCTGCACTTTTCTTGGTGTCTAGTGTAGCAGTAGGTCTTCCACTTGTTTTAATAAAATTGGCTTGAGGAGAATGAAGAAGCATCCTTCTGACCATCGATAGACTGGAATTTAAGTTGTGACCGTAATAGATTTGCTGGGGAGGAGTCAAAGCTAGGCCAGCCGTAGTGAAATGATTATTGAATGCATCTAAAATTTCACGCTTGTCAGTGATAACAACATTGTTAAGGTGCACTTGGGATGGCAAGGAAGTGCTGGAATCCTGCCCTAGGATCCCTTGATGGTGCCCCAGAATCTGGCTGGGTTAAGGTAGGAGGCATCAAGCTCGGCTGTATAGAAGGCAGCCTTGGCTCTTCACTTTTGGTGCAGCTGTTTCTGGCTTTTCTGAACTGAAGCCAGTCAAATGGATCCTTGGTCTTTCTAGCCCTTTTCCAGAGTTTATCTCTAGCAAGCAATGCAGATTTAAGATCGGCAGAAAACCAGCGGCAGGATTTGCTTTTTATTCTAACGCTAGTGAAAGGTGCATGAGTATTGAGGGCGCCTATGATAATGTCATTTAACACCTTGAGTGCTGTTTCCACAGAAGCTGTGTGGTAGAATTCTTGCCAGCGTACAGAATGATATAGATCATGGAGATATCCTTCGATGTTAAGGTTTTTTTTAGACCTTCTTGTGAGGAATTTCGCAGGTGGATGGCTTGACTGATGATCTTATCCCTGCAATAAGACAGTGATCACTTATATCACTGAATAGCACTCCAGCATGTGAAAACAGGTGTGGTTTGTTTACCAACATATAATGTCAAGTAGGGTGCTGTTGCTTTGTTTTTGAGTTAATTCTTGTCGGTTCATTTATTAATTGAGTGAATCCATATGTGTCACAAAAAGATACTAGGGGTGCAAATGCAATGGAGAGCCAGTTTAAGTTCAGGTCACATAAAATGTTGTCTGGTAATATTCACCCAAATCCCGGCCCTGGCCTGCCACGTGAGGCAACTCCCATAAAACAACTTGGGACGCTCACTTTGGCATCCCTAAATATCTACAGCCTCCTACCAAAGCTGGATGCTGTACTAATATTTGCTACTCTACACAATCCGGATGTTCTGGCAATTGTTGAAACATGGCTGTCACCCAAAATCCCTGACTCAGCTATTGCCATACCAGGCTACAACATCTTCAGACAAGATAGGACAACCAAACGAGGTGGTGGATGTGCAATTTATCTCAAAGAGTCACTCATGGGCCACCTCTTGCCTGTTCCTGTGGCTGCTACAGCCACTCAATTACTAACCATCAGAATTCTGCTTGGTGCCCAAAATAAGGCACTTACTGTGGCATCCATATACATCCCTCCAAAAGAACAAGGGAGTGGTTTCAACTCGGTACTGGACTTCACACGTAACCAGCCACCTGGGTTGGAGTCAATTCTGATGGGAGACTTCAATATAAACTGGCTTGCACATGAAAATCAGAGCATTAAGGACGTCATCTCTGCCATAAATTTTTCTCAGCTGGTTGACTCCCCAACCAGATCCAATTACAAAATGGGGACTAAAAGCCTTTTAGATTGGGTCCTAACCAGTCATCCAGACCGCATTACTAACACCACTGTCCTCCCGGATATGTTCAGTGATCATTCCCCTGTCATCTGCACATGGACACATAAATTTTGCAAACCACCACCACGGACAATTACCAGCAGAGTCCTTGCCCAGGGTCACCTGGAACCTCTTAAATCCCTCCTTAGAGTGCAAGACTGGTCTCCAACATACAGAGCAAAGGATGTTGACACAGCACTCGAACACTTCATCAACACCTATAATTCTGCCTGCAACTCTCACATGCCCCTAAAAACATGCAAAATCAAAGGCTCTTGCAACCCCTGGCTCTCTGTAGAACTCCTGGCTTGCATGAAAATAAGGGACCACCTCTGGCACCATACTCATGAAGCCACTGGCACACAATCTGACATCCAGAACTACAAAAGAGAGCAAAATAACTGCACTAGGTCCATCCATCTAGCAAAAATGAAACACTATCAAGAAGTGCTTACTGATACCTGGAGCAAAGGAAAAGCTTTCTGGGATAATATTAAAGAAATCACAGGTAAAACCTCGAAATCACCACCTACCATACTGGACTTAGATGGGATCACTACCCTTGACCCTGTAACTATTGCCAATACTTTCAATAACGCATTCACAGACCTCAGCAGTGTTCTCCCACCGGACTTTTTTGATGCAGATGTCACCTTGCCCATCTCTGATAGCACTCCCACACCTACTAGCCACCCCCCATTCTACTTTAAAGTTATCTCACCGCAGGAAGCCTGTAAATACATCCTCAAGGCAATTGGTAAATCTAGACACAGCGGGGAGTCCCTCGATCTTAAACTGTTGTCCCTCACACTAGAAGACGTGCTAGTGCCTCTTACCTGGATTTTTAATCTCTCACTTAGCCTTGCCCAGTTCCCCAAGATATGGAAATCAGTCATGATAACAAGGGTACACAAAAGTGGTGACATGTCTCTCCACGTGAATTACTGGCCCATCTCCATACTTCCGCCCCTCTCCAAGGCACTTGAACGCATTGTAGCCAACCAGCTTACAGAGTATCTTGATAAACATAAGATCCAAAATACCCAACAACATGGATTCAGAAAAGGACACAGCACCTCCTCAGCTCTCATGGAATTCACTGGTTTCATACACAAATCTCTGGACCATGGACAGATAGTTGGGGCCACATTTATCGACCTGGCCAAAGCGTTCGACATGGTCTATCAACCCCTACTACTGGAACAGCTAAGCAACGCTGGAATTTCCACCAATTCTAATGCCTGGTTTAAATGCTATCTAGAGAACCGCATTCAACAAGTCGAAATTGCCAATGTCATCTCGGACTCTAAACCAGTTCACTCAGGCGTCCCACAAGGGTTCATCTTGGGCCCTCTACTATTTAGTCTCTTCTTAAACAATCTCCCATGATCCTGCCCTGAACAAATCCTACTATACGCGGACGATGCTGTTATCTGTACGAGTCACACAGACCCCATGCCTCTTGAAAGCCAGCTGCAACTCGGATTTGCATCTGTAGAGAAATGGTTCAGTGATCACAAACTGGTGCTAAACTATAAAATAACTAAGCTCATGCACTTCAGCAGCTCCCACAATAAACCCTGACTATCTGTAACCGCCTTGGGACCACTCTTGAGCAGGTGCAATATTTTATGTATCTCAGCATCACCATAGACAACAACTTATCCTATGGGGTGCATATTGACAACACTGTCAAAGCAGTCAATACTCGCATTGGCCTCCTCTACAGACACAGGAACTCCCTTACACCAGAAACCTTAAGGTTGGCCGTATAGAGCTGTGTTACCTCCATTATTGACTATGGATTGATAATCAATGGATCTGCCACTGAAACTGCCCTCCGGCACATTTCCACTGCTCTAAACAGGGTGTGTAGCCTCATCTCAGGAGCCCACCGCCTCACCCACTCTTGCAACCGCTATGCCCAAATTGGTTGGCTCCAGCTCAAAGATCGCATCAAATATCAAACATGCCTGATGGCCAAGAAAATAACCCTAAGCCTCCTACCACCTGGAATTCAAGGTCTTCTCAGTCCCTCTCTTAATACCCGCCGTACCCGTGGCTCTGAATCCCAACTCTTTTTGGTCGCTCGCTGCCGTATCTCCCAGGGACAAAGATTGTTCACCTACAGAGCCCCTCTTTGGATGAATGCCCTCAACTGTGACATCTCCGACGAATCCAAATTGGGCCCTTTCAAATCTTAGCTACAGCGACTGCTCTCTGTCACTCGCTCCTGTGACTGTTTCCGCTAAACCCTAACACTTGATTACTGTTAAATCTCCTTAGCACCATCTTTGACATCCCCTTCCCCCTGCATCCCTACCCTCTTCACCTTTCCTCCCCTCTACCTAATGCCCCCCCCATCTGTCCTGACAAGGCCTGTTGGCTGACTTCAACTTATCTTATGATTTTACCAGTAACTGACAAAGCTTGTTTTGGCTGATTTTTAATTTATTGTATGCATTCCTGTGCATGAAACTGCTTAGCGTTACTCGTTTCTATTCTTTAATTCACTGTGAATGTCAACTATTGCTTCTTTTCTTATTTACAATTATTTTACTATACCCTGTTTAGTCTAAACCTGTTGATCTCCTTTCTCTATGTATGCTGTTTTGCCATACTTTTTGTTCTGCTAACCTGTTGTATTATGCTGCTGACATGGAACCTTTGTAAAAGAGCTCTAAGCTCAAAGGTATTTGTAATCCGAGATCTAAACAAAATAAAATAAAATATTTTCCTTATTAGCTTTTGATCCCCCCATACTAACTATCCTGTAAGGAGACTGGAACCTTGTGCATCAGTCTGGCATTGACAGCTCTGACAATGGGAGATTAGACCTATCCCCAGCTCAACGGACTTTGAGGAACTTTATGATGGGTATGGGGACAATTGATGTTGGGCGTACCCTGAATCCCACAGATCAGCAATACACCTGTTTCTTGCTGCCCCATAAAACTCTATCCCAGATAGTCTATTTTTTGACCAGCTCCTTTTGTCTGCCGGGTATCTTAGATGCCTCTATACACCCTAGAGTTATATCCGACCACTCCCCAGTTAGTATATCATATTTGTTGGGCTCTGGCATTCAGCGAGACTGACGTTGGCATCTTAACACCCAGCTCTTACAAGCTCCCTCCACCCTGAACCACACCTAAAACTATATCTCCGCATTCCTGGAGACTAACACGGGTTCAGTAGATAGAATAGGAATGATCTGGGCGGCACTTAAATACACCCTTCAAGGTGATTTTATCCGTCTTGCAGCCACCCGGTCCCTTAAGAATAAGGAACAATTGGACACTCTCCTAGGAGAGAGACACCAACTAGAACACTCCCTCCACCCCTCCTCCCTGACTCAGAATGGGCCAAATTACATCAATTGCAATCTCAATTTATAGATGTAATGTCCCAGAAAGCTGAACTGGCCCTGCACCACACCAAACTGAAGTATCTGGAATCAGAGGAATGAGCTGGTAAACTCCTAGCTCTTAGGCTCAGACAGGCTGAAGCAGTAAAATTCATACCAGGCCTGCACCCTGCCCCAGACAGGAATACAGTTGCTGATCCCAGAGAGTTAGTATCCATCTTCAGGAAGTACTGTCAGCGACTGTATTCAACAAGGGAGGCATCCATACTGTCTGACCAACTCGTCATTGAATACTTATATTCCGCTGCTCTCCCAACTTTGTTCCCTCACTCTATTGCACATTTGGGTTAATGGATTTCACCCAGTGAGGTGGAACATGCCATCAAACAATTACCCTTAGATAAAGCCCCCGGACCAGGTGGTCTCCCTAATATCTTATACAACACCTGTCTCCCCAATTAGTTCCTCTCCTGGTGGAAGTTTTTAACTCCTGGTTTGAGGAAGGTGTAGAGGACAGTACATTTTTGGAAGCCCTGATAACCCTAATCCCTAATCCCGGTTAGGACCCAATTTAACCTGAGAACTATCTCCCTATTGAATATGGATATGAAAATCCTTGCTAAAATTCTGGCCAATAGTTTGACCCCAGTTATGGGAGAAGTTACTGGACAGGAGCATGTTGGCTTCATGTTGGGGAGGGCCTCAGAGGACCACATGAGGAAGCTATTATACCTGCCTTTGGTGCCGAGGGAGTCCAGGGCACCAGCTGCTCTGGTCTCCCTTGATGCCAAGAAAGCATTCCATCAGGTGTCCTGGAAGTTCCTATTTGAATCCCTCAGTCAGTTCAGTGTCCCGGATGATTTCATTAAATGGGTTAAACTCCTGTACTCTTCCCCCACAGCTTGAGTTTGGTGCAACGGCTGTTTATCCAGCTCTTTTCCCCTTAATTGTGGCAATTGTGACGTGGCAGCCAGTTCTGAGTACTGTATCTTTTTTTTTAATATAAAATGTATTACTGACTGTCTCCTCTGAAAATCTGGTGCTTAGAGTGACCTCGCTCACCCCCCCCACCCCAGGTTTCAGCATGAAAGATGAAAGCCATGAGAAAAGGCTGAAACAGCATGTGAGATCACACACACTCACACAGGTTTTTAGATACCAGGTGTTACATGGCAGGCCTGAAGCTAATGACAGAGTAGAACAGACCTTGATCAAGGATCTCCTGTTTGTCTGAGTTAATTATAGCTGTAGTTGCAAAAAGGGAAATCAATATCCCTTTTTATGACATTGGAGGAAAACCCAAGTTATTACACAAGGGTGCGAAGTCATAAATGTTTCTTTGATGTCTGTGAGGGGTAGTAGACCCTCTACATCAAAGGGTTATATGAGAAATTGAATAATGTTGAGGTCACAGAATCTTAATGCCTTATTAGAATATCCAGTTTCATAAATATATTTTTTTATATATCCTGACAGGGAGGAGCTAGGTGACCTCCTGCAAAGAGGTGGGGTAAAAGCCAGCTTTTAATTTAGTCTGTTTTACTTCACATAGGCACTCTTATCTAGACTCTGACCAAGAAAACATCCTTGAGCACTTTTGAGCAGGTATTTAGAGATACAGACAAATCTAAGTACTGTAGGTAGGAATTGTACTGTTTAAACCTTGTTCTTTTAAAAGATTTGTATGTCTTGTGATGTAATAGTTCTGTATTTTGTGTTTTACATATTTTAATCTATTTTAGTAAAATTATTTTTAGAGCATACTTGGTCTGTCTTTGATTTCTTTCCTGTTGTTAGTGGAGTGTATATGGTTACAGCAGACACTGTGCAGAAGCTGAAATGGTGGTACCAAACTGGAAAGGTAAGAATAATCTGAAGTCTTTATTTAAGTTTCCAAGGGTTCATTTACTCTATACCTGGTTAAGTGCCCATAGGCAAAGATATCTGGCCCCCCAAAGACAGAAATATCTGAGCCTGTGCATTGGGTACGCTAGTAAGTGGTTCACAGTTTGAATCCCTCCAATACTTGAGACCAAAGGTTGATTCGAACCCACAAAACAGACGAGAGGGTTACCTTGTTCTGTTAAACTGTTCACAAGACTGCGCTCGGAGGTTGGCACTTTGGGAGTAGAGGGCCTGACCTGCTGAGTGGGTTTGTGACAGCATCCACCAAGGATGCCCACTCTTTCCTCTCCTTTTTAACTGTTATCTTGAACCCCCTATACATAGACTTATCAATTCTCCCACCTTAACAGGTATCCAAATCGAGGGGAAGCATTACACACTTTCCACGTATGTGGATGATCTACCCCTACATGTAGAGGAACACAGCCTCATCATCCCCATTTTGTTGGAAGAGCTAGATACATTTTCTAAAGTCTGCTCCTAGAAGTTAAACTGCTCCACAACAAAGATCCTCCCTCTCAACTACCGGTTTGCCCGGGCAGATGTCAGCAACCTGGGTTTATCTTGGAAGCCTAAGCTTTTAACTTACCTAGGCATTAAAATCTCCAGAGACATTCCCACCATGGTCAAAGAGAATTCTGCCAAATTACTGCAAACCTTGAAAGCAGATCTGGACAGATCGGGGACAATCCTGTTCTCACTCTAGGGCCGGATTAGGATCCTCAAAATGAACGTGCTACCTCGCCTACTCTACCCGCTAGGAATGCTGGGTTTCTTTTTTTCCTAAGATTTGGTTTACTCAACTTCAGGAAATGCTCAATGCATTTCTGTGGATAAACAAGATGATACGTAGAGCGTATGGCAACTTGGAGGCCCCTAAATTGCAGGGCGGCTTAGCCCTACCCTCTTTTTTTGCTTACTATGGGGCACAGCATATCAATAAGTTAGCACTCTGGATGAACAACCTGGGTCCACAGAATTTCAATGCATACACCTCCATTTGGCTAGAAATAATGAGGGCTTTGGTAGGTAGATCACACAATTCCCTCCCCACTCTTGTGTACCTGTCTCCCTCTTAACTCCCACAGTACCTGAGGAACACCCCAATTGGCTGGTTACTCTGAGCCTTGCATCAAATGCAAACCCACTTGTCAATGAATTGGCATAGATCACTTACTCAACCCATACTAAATAATCTCCATTTTCAGATTGGTCGTAGAGCTGTTCCAGTCTCCTTTCTACCTCAGTTGAGGGATTGTACCCTTGCTACTTTTTTCCATAGGAAAGATTTGGCTCCTTTCCCTACTCTCCAACTTTGGTTACAACTTAAAAATAAGGAAATATTTAAATTCTTGCAGATAAAAAATGCTGTGCTCTCATTTTTGGGACCCAAGCCTTGGGCCTCCCCGCCATCTGAGGACTTGTCCTGTTTGCTTCTGGTAGCAAACCAATCACATGCAGTGTCCAGAGTTTATAAGCATTTACAAGTTTTAGACCCATCTCTCCCCTCAGGAATCTGTTACTATCGGACCCAGGAACTATCCCTTCTGGCAGAGCTTACCTTCTGGAAGAAAGCTTGGAGTGCCATCTATAGATATATTAAACAATAGACTCTGCTTGATTCAGTTTAATATCATGCATAATCGATATTATACTCGTGTAAGATTGTACAAGATAGGTAAACCCATATCCTGCTATGTACACACTGTGGAGATGCTCCTGGGTCCTTATACCATCTACTTTGGAGTTGCCTGAAGTCTTAGGCCTGCTGGAACTCCATAAAGCAAGCCCTAGATCCTCTTTTGGGTCTGGAACCCCTATTTACTCCAGAGTGTTGTCTCTTAGCTGTGTACCCTGCTGGGACTCCCAAGATAAAAAAAGCTCACCCTGCACTGGTGGCTGCCACAGCAAAATTGGTAATGCTAAGGCACTGGAAAGAAGATTCCTTGCCTCCAGTACTAGAGTGGTATCATGAGGCTCTATTAACTATCCAACTGGAGAAACATATAGCAAGTATGCAACATAGGCTTCACTTCTTTCAGTCCACTTGGGAGCCTCTCCTGGCATTGCATTCCCTTTGGTGGCCATAAATCAGTGGCCCTGCCTTGAACTGGATCCACATAATCCATCCTTCCCTATTTTTCTTTGTCTGATGTGCAGGATGGAGCGGGGAGAGGTGGGGAGAGTGACTGGAGGGGACATTTTGTGTTTTATGTTTTGTATTCTGGATATTGTGTCAAGTCAAATCAAATCAAATTTATTTCTAAAGCACTTTTCAAAAAAACTAAGCGCATATACAATATAAAACAGACATTCAAACAAATAAAACATATAAAATAAAAAGGCAGCAATAATAAAACTAGACATTATCCTTAAAATGCCAGGCCAAATAAATATGTTTTTAATGAGGATTTAAAGGGCTCAGTGGACAGGCACTCTCTAATCTGACAAGGTAGAGAGTTCCACAGGGTGAGGGCTACAAAAGAAAAAGCCCTAGCACCTGATGTCTGAAGACGGACCCTGGGAACCCCTAGCAATCCCTCATTGGTGGAGCGGAGTGGGCGGAGGGGGCAGTAAGGCCGAAGGAGGTCTTGCAAGTAACCCAGTCCCTGTCCGTGTAGGGTCTTATAGGTCAGCAACGCGACTTTGAATGTGATCCTCCATTGCACCGACAGCCAGTGCAATTCGCACAGCACAGGAGTGACATGGCTAGTTCTTGACAACCCTGTCAACAACCTGGCTGCAGTGTTCTGGACCGGCTGCAGGTGACAGAGATCCACCCCCAATAATCCTAGGTATAGAGCAATGCAGTAATCAAGACTAGAGGACACGACGGTCCAGCTACCAAGTGGCTCCATTACATACAACACAGCGGCCAAGGCAAAATCGGATTTAATCCAGAGAGGAATATTGTCAAAAACAGACCCTAGACTACAATCTAAGAAATGGCAATTGTCAACTGGGCCTGCCTTACAAGATACTGAACGGAGAGAAATAGGAGATCGGAGATTGCAGAAGTTACTGGACAGGATGAGAGCTTTCAGAACTCCTACCACACAGCCACACTGTGAAGTTTAAACCTGAAGAAAGGTACAGTTTTCTTTTTCGGGAACAAGGTGAGTAGAGGGGGGTGAGTTGGGGGAGAGACCTGTCACAGACCTGCAGGTGGGGGTTGAGAGCAAGCTATAGCTCACTGAAGGTGTATAAAAACATTTATTTAAGGGCCTATAAGTACTAGAGGTCCTAATACATAAAACCAGTGAGTGCTCATCTTTCCTCTCAGCCATGTGGGGGTGGCAGTGGGGTCCCCCTCTCTGCCCTTTTCTGGGCATACCTTCCCCCTTGGGAGCCAAATTCCCCCTGAAAGCCCCCAGAGGGGACGAGGGCCCCCCCCCAAAAAAAAAACTGGATTAACCTATTTTAATTTATCAATGGGAAATTTTTCATCTTCAGCTTTGAAGTCACCTTATCCAGTCCCCGGCCCATTAACAATGAAGCCTTAAGTGGACCTTAAGTAAAGGGGAGAAACAATCAAGAAGGAAGGTTGATGGGACAGAAAGGTGCTGGGTCTTGCTCATGCGCTGACGTTGGCCATCAAGGGGAAAATACGGGAGGTAAAGCATCTGTTGGGACATCTCTATTATTTCCCATTGACATGTTCAAAAGGCCGCAAGCTGAAACTATCTCACAAGAGTTACCCCTGTTCTGTGCAATGGGAGAGACTGGCAAACCATTGGAGTTTGTGACACATTTCCTTTGATATTTGGGAAAGCATTTTTAGAAATGATTAAGCACACAGTTATGTAATGATGTAGGGGGGCAGTTGAAATGTTGGGAGATTACTGAAAGCCTCATGACACTAGAGGGTGCCACAATCAAACCGTCCAGGCTTTTCAAATTAAATACACCTGCTACAAATGGGAAAGGACTCACAAATCATATTTAGACCTGTGGGGAAACCAAATAGGTTCATCCTTCCCTATTCCCTTTTGATAGCCTGGATTTTATGTATATTGAGAACTTAATAAAGGGATAATATCATCTTTTCAAATAAATAAGTGATGAGGGGAGCCCTTCCCAAGACCTAAAACAACAAATGTGGTCTGATTGGGCTTCACTATATGACTCACCACGTTGAGACCAGCAACAAATAGGAGCTGGTTCTTAGAGACGGAGCTCCCTCTTGAGTGGGCTTAGATTCACACACAGTGGATTAACCCCCACTTACCTAGGTGAAGGACACCCTTCCCTGGGACCTGGGTAGGAGATGCAAGAATCTCCCCCACTAGTGGAAGACCACTTGTATATAGCTTTCTCCTATGAGAGATTAAGGGTTAACAGTTATGGGTTGTTATGGATGTTAACATTTTTATTTTATTTTTCAATTTATGTTTTTATAAATACAAAAAAATATGGTGGCAAGCTAAGCAAAACCAGACAGAAGCTCCTATGAATGGTAATAGACGTCCTGGTCTGGGGAAAAAGAGATGTCAAACTTAATACTAAGTCCAGGTACGCTGGAATAAGTCTTACAAGACCCCTGGATAGGAGGAGGGAAAATTTCCCCTCAGACTGCATTCAAACTTTTCCCTTGAGCCTCAGACGCCTTGCTAAAAGTATTCATGAGATAAACTCTCCATGGGATTATGGTTAATGTACTGGTAAAAGTGTTTTTGCAGAATGTGAATGGCCTACATTCTCCAATTAAAAGATATAAAATTATGCAATTTCTAGGTAAACAGAAAGCTGATGTGTATTTTCTACAGGAGTCACATCTGTCCCTACTGGAACATTCGAAACTCCACTGGGGCAGACGTTACCGGGTCTATGCCTCCTCCCATCCAAGTGGCCATAAAAGGGGAACAACAATTTTAATCCCCTCTACTACACCATTGGAAATTCAGGACACCTTAGTGGACTCCCAGGGCAGGTTTGTGATCATAACAGGTATACTCTATTTACAGCCAGTGACTCTTTTGAACACATACCTCCCTCCACAGATGCCACTCCCAGTTATTAAAACCTTTCTACAAAGGGTAATGGAAAAGCTTAAGGGAATTTTGATAATCGGAGGAGACTTCAGTATACCATTCTACTCCCACCTAGATTCCTCGAACCCTAGACCACAGAGGCTCTTTACAGCAGCTAAATATCTGAGGGAGAACCTGTCTTTTCTGGGGATAGAGCACATATGGAGGAAAATTTTCTCTTCTAATCTGGGGTATACCTTTTTCTCAGGGAGACACAAAACCTACTCCCACTTAGACTATTTTTGTATAACAGGAGAACACCTCATCTTAGTACAAGTTATAATAACAGAGCCCCGAATTACTGTATATCGGATCACAATCCCTTAGTGCTTAAGATGAACTTAGGCAAACAAAAGACACTGAAACTTTGGCGATTTAATAATTCTGTATTACAAGACCAAAAATTCCTGGAACATTTTATAGAACGTATTCCACAGACAATGCAGGACAATTTGTCTACTGAGATCTCACATACAATACAATGGGACACATTGGAAGTGGTGATACAAGGCGAGGTGCTGTCATACTCATCCTATAAACAGAAAAAAACACAAGCTCGATTAAAATTCTTGACAGACATGTTGTCATCTTATCAATCATTATATAGAGACGGAGACAGAGATCTTATGACTCGGATAAGAGCTCTAAAGCAAGATATACAAGAAATAATGGACTACAAGACTCTCCAGAGCTTAAACTGTCTTCACCAATACTCTTATGAAGGAGGTGCGAGAGGGGCTATAGAAACATAGAAACATAGAAGTTGATGGCAGATAAGGACCGCAAGGCCCATCCAGTCTGCCCATTTCTTTTTCTACCTTATAAATGTGCCATCGGCCTTTGCTCTGTCAGTGACCTATCTATTCATAGTCATTTGTATTGCTCCCTTATGCCTATCCCATGCCTGTTTGAAGCCCTGCACTGTATTCATAGCCACCACTTCTTGTGGTAGCCATTCCATGCATCTACCACCCTTTCTGTGAAAAGAATTTCTCACATTCCCCTTAATCGGCCTCCCTCTAATCTCATGCTGTGTCCTCTTGTCCTGCTATTTTTCTTATATTTAAACATGTTAGACTCTTTCACCTTGTTTATGCCCTTAAGGTGTTTAAATGTCTCGATCATATCACTCTCTCCCTCCTTTGCTCAAGGGTATACATATTGAGCTCCGTTAATCTGTCCTCATATGTCTTCTGATGCAGTCCCTGCACCATTTTGGTGCCCTTCTCTGGACTGCCTCAATTTGGTTAATGTCCTTGTGAAGGTGTGGCCTCCAATACTGCATGCAGTACTCCAGATGGGCCTAACCAATGTCTTCTACAGAGGATTATTACCTCCCTCTTACGACTTGTGATACCCTTACTAATACACCCTAACACCCCTATCCTTACCTACTGCTTTAGAGGTCTGCTTGATGATTTTAGGTCATCAGTGATGATGATGCCCAAGTCTCTTTCTTCCTTTGTGACTGCTAGCAACTCCTCCCAGCCTATAAGTGGCTTCAGGTTTCTCTTCCCTATGTGCATGATTTTGCACTTCTTTGCATTAAATCCAGTTGCCACTCTTCTGACCATTCTGCTAGTTTATCCAGATCTCTTCTCATTCTGCCCACCCATCTGGATCATCTACTCTGTTTCAGATCTTGGTGTCATCTGCAAACAGACAAGCCTTACCCTCTAGTCCATCTCAGAGGTCAGTAATGAAGATGTTGAATAGGACTGGCCCTAGGACTGATCCCTGAGGTACCCTACTTGTGACTTGCATCTCTTCTGACTGTATACCATTTACCACCACTCTCTGTTTTCTGCCAGTCAACCAGTTTGCCACCCAGTTGACCAACTTCTGACCACCCTCGAGCCTACCTAGCTTATTTATCAATCTTCTATGTGGAACAGAGTCAAAAGCTTTGCTGAAGTCAAGGTAGGCGACATCAACTGCTCCCCTTGGTCCACCACTCTGGTTACCCAGTCAAAGAAATCTATGAGATTAGTTTGACAGGACCTTCCTTTGTAAACCCATGCTGTCTTGGGTCCTGTGCCCCATGGATTCCAGGTGTTGCACTATCCTTTCCTTAAGGAGTGCCTCCATAATCTTGCCCACTACTGAGGTAAGACTGACCGTCTGTAGTTCCCCGCCTCCTCCTGCTACCACTCTTGTGGAGTGGGATCACATGAGCCCTTCTCCAGTCTTCTGGGACCTCTCTGTGCTCAGAGACTCACTAAACAATTCTGCTAATGGCTCTGCTAGTTCCTCCTTTAGCTCCTTAAGTACCCTGGGATGTATGCCATCAGGTCCCATTGCCTTATCCACCCTGAGCTTAGCAAGCTCTTGTAGGACCTTTCTTTGTGAAGGGAGTAGTGCTCACCTCCCTCCCCTGTGTCCATGATGCTGAGCTGTGGCCCTGCCCTACCTTCTCTTCAGTAAATACTGAGCAAAGTATCTATTTAGAGAGATGCCTTTACAGGGTCCTCCTCCTCACATGCTCCCTTTTCTCCATTAAACAGCAATACCACTCTGGACTTTCTCCTTTCACTAATGTATCTATAGAAAGTCTTGTCACCTTCTTTTACTGTTAGTGCTAGTGTTTCCTCAGTTTGGGACTTTGCCTGCCTTACTGCCTTCCCTGCTTCCCATTAGGGCAGTTTGGTATGCCTCCCTATCTTCATCCTGCTGTGTTCCCTTATATTTTCTGAAGGCCAGCCTTGCTCGACCTTTTCTGCTACTGTATTTGAGAACCAAAGTGGTTTCCTTCTTCTTTTGCACTTCCTTTTCTGTCTAACACAATGGGATGTTGCTTCAAGTATTGTATCCTTAATGCTTGCCCACTTTGCCTGTACCTCCTCACCTGTGTTTCTTTTTGCCAGGGCTAGCTTAACTCTGTTGGCCATCTTATCAAAGTCAGCTCCTCTGAAGTCCCATATTTTTGCCTTGGAATGGGATGATTTAGATGTAGTAGCCAAATTGAACCATACCATGTGATGGTCACTGGCCCCCAGGTGACCTTCTACCTGGAGATCTGTGATCCCTTCTTTGTTAGTCAGTACTAGATCTAGGATAGCCCTGTCTCTTGTGGGTTGCTGTACCAGTTGTTTGAGGCCCTCCCCCTGCAGGGAATCCACTATGAGTCTAGTTCTGGCAGATGTTCCTGCTGGTATTGACCAATCTGTATCTGGCATGTTGAAGTCTCCCATTATCAGAACCTCCTTTAGCTGTCATATTTTGTATATCTTCTAACAGTAATGTGTCTATGTCCTCCCTCTGGTCTGGGGCCTGTAGACAACCCCAGTTCTTATGGCTGTCCCATTTCCTGTTTCCAGGGTGACCCACAGTTCTTCTGGCTCCTTAATATGTATTCTGAATTTCTGTAGCTTTGATATTTTCATTAACATACAAGCCTCCTCCCCCTTTTTGCACCTCGGTCTCTTCTGAACAATACATAGCCAGGTACAAGTCTCCCAAGTGTGGTTACTGGTAAACCACGTCTCACTAATGCTACTATGTCCAGTTTAGCCTCTGACATTATTGCCTGCAGGTCTGGGATCTTATTTCCCAGGCTGTGAGCATTTGTGTACATGATTTTCTATTGGCCAGATTTTGGTGTTAGTTGTTGGGTGAAGTTTGGCATTACCCTGTGCATCGTATGGGGAGACAAACCTTTTTCTTACCTGGTGATGCAAATGAACGGCAAACACGCTTGAATTCCTGTTTGACCACTAGCTGAGGGAGGGTGTTCTTCCCATTCGCGTATGGGTGCTGCACCCTCTCCCATTTCCTAGTTTAAATATTCTGCAAAGCGTCAAACTTCTGCCCTAATGCACTGACTCCTCTTTAGTCAGATGCAGTCCATCAAATTTAGAGAACTTTCGCTCCCAGAACTGTTGCCAGTTCCCTACAAATCTGTGTCCTTTTCCTGGCACCAGTCTTTGAGCCACGTGTTTAGCCCCCTATCTCCCCTTCTCTGACCTTCCGTCCATCTGCTCCCTTCTCCCAGACTGGCAGGATCTCAGAGAAGGAGATGCCGGACGAAATAGATGATAGTTTGTCACCCAGCCTAGTCAGGTGTTCCTTGGTCTCCACAACTGACCGGCTGGCGAGATCATTAGTCCCTATGTGTACTAGGACATCAATGTTTTCTCCTGCTTTGTGAACAATTTTAGCAATGTGGTCAGTGTCTCTCCATGCTGATGTACCTGGGAGACATCTGACCATCACCCCTGGCTGGAGATGGGTAACAACTCCCCGAATCATGGAGTCTCCTATGATCAGAAGTTTTTTGGATTTCCTTTGTGCTTGTTTAGTTTTGGTTCCTGATTTGGGTGAGTATTGTTGTGCTAGCTCCTGTGCCACAGTGTCCTGCTCTGCAGTGTCTTCTGCCTCTTTATTTGATTTCAGAGATAGAGGCAGATACCTGTTTGTAGTGTTTATATGGTTTTGGAGGTAATATGTTGAGAGCAGAGAGTGATGGGGCACCGATTTCTCCTCCTAACCACCTGCCAACCTCCTGGACCAACTACCCTCTCGGGTCGAGTTTTTCTGTTGGATGCTGGGGAAATGGCGGTGGTTCTTATAATGTATTTCCTCTTCAATATGAAATTTGAGGCGTGCAATCTCTGCCCATGCTGCCCGGAGCTGAGACCCTAAGATCTCCAAAGGCCCAGCATGTAGGACAGTGTCCTAAATCCTGTAAGACTGTCCTTCTGAAAATTGTTCCACAGTACCTGCAGTTAATGAAATCCATTCCAAATAAGTTGCTGGGTTTGTAACCTAGTCAGAGTAATTAGAAGGAAAAAAATGCAAGTAATGGTTTAATTGTGCTTTGTTTAACTTGTTTTAACAAGTTAAATTACTAGTGCCCTGTAAATGAGATCATTCTCGGGAGGCCCCACTGATCCGCCCTTCTTGCTCTGCCACAGGAAATGTCACAACTGTGGTACCCTATAAAAGGAGTGTAGCGTGGGGTGGTTGGGGATGGGGTGGGTGGTTGGGCCCTTCCCTGCCTAAAAAGAAGAACCACGGACGAAAGAACAAGGAGGTAAGAGCAGAAACAATCAGTCAACAACAAATGCAGTAACCCTGAAAGCTTATCCTAATGTTAGATAAAACTGTAAAACCTGTAAAGCACCACCTGTAATAATTTCAGAGAAGATATACCTGTAAGAAACACTTTGCTCCAGAGAAAAATAAAGCAGTAACAGAAGATATACCTTGCAAAGACAATTTGAATCAGAAGATTACAGCAGTAATCTGTTAGACACACCTGTAGGCACACCTTGTAATAATGCAGAAGAAGGTATACCAGCAACAACAATTTGAATCAGAGAAAAATAAAGTAATGAAATGTTAGCAACAAACAGTAGCAATCCCTGTGAGTAAAAAATAAAAACACCACCACACAGTAAATCTGCTTAGCCAAACTAAGTCTTAATCCTTCTCCCTTGCTCTGGTAAGTTCTCTACTCTGCCTTTCAAGCAGTCTTAGAAGGAAAGAGCTCAGGTGAAGCTAGGTGCCTTGGCCAGCAAACCAAGTCTTCTACCTCCAAGATATCAACTAACCTGACTTTTTAACCTTCTTTCTGTTGGAAATTACTGACAGTTTGCCAGCTCCACTCCCACATACACACCTAATCCTTTGGAAGAGCTGTGGGAGAAAAGCAATTAGCTCCTTCAATGTGAGAAGGAGACTGAAACACCTCTGAGACAACAAACCTTTTCAACAAACAAGAATAAAATAAAACACAGTGTCAAACAGTAATTTTGCTTAGCCCAATGATAAAAAGTCACAAAATGTAAGCTCCACCTGTAATACAGTAATTTCAGAGAAGATATACCCTGTAAGAAACACTTTGCTCCAGAGAAAATAAAGCAGTAACAGAAGATATACCTTGCAAAAGACAATTTGAATCAGAAGATTACAGCAGTAATCTGTTAGCACACACCTGTAGGCACGCCTTATAATAATGCAGAAGAAGGTATACCAGCAACAACAATTTGAATCAGAGAAAAATAAAGCAATGAAATGTTAGCAACAAACAGTAGCAATCCCTGTGAGTAAAAAATAAAAACACCACCACACAGTAAATCTGCTTAGCCAAACTAAGTCTTAATCCTTCTCCCTTGCTCTGGTAAGTTTCTCTACTCTGCCTTTCAAGCAGTCTTAGAAGGAAAGAGCTCAGGTGAAGCTAGGTGCCTTGGCCAGCAAACCAAGTCTTCTACCTAGGGCACTGTTGAGGAAATTGAGAGCAAAGAAAAAGGCCTCTACTATTTCAAAAATGAAATCATTCGTTACAGGCTCCATTTCATATAAAGAAGGCCATATAAAACAAGCCTTTAAGCAGTTTTATGAAGCTTTATATACAACCCCTTCCCCATGTCAAAATCAGGAAAAACCTACGGCAGCTTCATTTGAAAACCTTAAGTTACCAACGTTAACAGAACCCCAGAAAAAAAGCATTAGAATGACCAACAAGTGCAGAAGACATTCTCAACCAGGTTAAACAATTGAAACCTCTAAAGTGTCCAGGCCCAGATGGATTTAGTCTGGAATGGTACAAAACATTTATTTCTCAGCTTCTCCCAAGCCTACTACCTACATGCCAGGAGGTCAAGACAGAAAAAGCCCCACCTCCTTCCTGGAATTATGTGATTTTATCCCCTCTGCTTAAACCAGATAAAGACCCTTCCCTCCCACAATCGTATCATCCCATCTCAATACCAAACGTGGACTATAAAATATTTATGGCCATATGGTCCAAAAGATTAGAAACCATTCTCACCACTATAATACACCAAGATCAGTCAGGCTTTATAAAACAAGGAAATACTTTTGATAATCTGCAACGATTGATGCTCATTCTCGAATTCATTCATTCTAGAAAAATCCCCTCTGTTATTATCAGTTTAGATGCCGATAAAGCATTTGACAGGGTAAGCTGGGAATACCTATGGCAGACACTGCAAAACTTTTCCTTTCCGGAATTTTTATCACATGTTTAAAAAATTTGTATCAGCAATCAAAAGCATATATCCAGGTCAATGGTTCATTGACTCAACCAGTCCAAATTCAAAGGGGTTCAAGACAGGGACGTCCTCTGTATCCAATACTATTTGCTCTATATATAGAGCCATTGGCAGAAATGATTAGAAAAAATATGGAGATAGAGGGG
Source organism: Neoceratodus forsteri (assembly GCA_016271365.2). Lineage (NCBI taxonomy): Eukaryota > Metazoa > Chordata > Ceratodontiformes > Ceratodontidae > Neoceratodus > Neoceratodus forsteri. Next base: position 499,384,722 of record JADMNL010000022.1, read on the forward strand.
ATCTCGGTGGGACAAAGGGAATACAAGATTGCATTATTTGCTGATGATATCCTGATAACTGCTCTTTCTCCTGATAAATCACTTCCTGCTTTATGGCAGTTACTAGAGGATTTAACAAAATTATCAGGATTTAAACTTAACATAATTAAAACAGATATGTTTCCGTTGTTCTTTACCCCTTCCCAAGACTTAAAAAACAAATATCCAATTAAGTGGCATAAAACAAAATTTAAATACCTGGGTATAATAATCCCAAAAAATCTACAAATGTTAGAATTACTAAACTATGAACCCCTGTCTTTCCAAATTCAGAAAGACCTGTCCTCTTGGACCCATATACCTTTAACCTTTTTTCAGAGAATCAAGACTATTCGGATGATAATTCTCCCTAAATTGTTGTATCTATTTCAGAACATCCCTACTTTCCCATCCAGCTTTTACTTTAAATCATGGGAGAAACTTATATCCAACTTTATTTGGAATGGGCAAAAGCCTAGAATTAGGCTATCTCTCTTACAACTCCCGCTTTCATCAGGAGGGGCTAACCTTCCAAACCTAAAACTATATTCATTAGCATCCTTTTTAAGAATTATATTCCTATGGCTGACCCCAGTTTACCATTCACCTTGGAAGGACTTGGATTTTGCCATAAATGACCTATACGATATCATTAAGATAACATTGTCTTCTGTTAATACGCCACCTTTTTTCCGCAATTTCACCAAATACACAGCTCATGTATTAAAAATATGGCATAGATTGAAACAACATAGGGCCTTTAGAGATCTTTTTTTCTTCTACACCTTAATATCTGAAGATGACAGATTTCTTCCAGCATCGTTAGACCATATTTTTTCCAGGTGGAGACATATAGGGCTCCATTTCTTTATACAATTCCTTACCCCCTCTGGGATAATCCCATTTGAAACACTCCAGATACATTTTGATTTACCAGATAATGATCTACTCAGATACAATCAGGTTAAGAATTACCTGTTATGCCAAAGGGATGTGGTTGCTAAGCTTCCAGACCCACTACCGTTGGCCTGGAAATACATAAAAGAAGCCATCAATGGCCATTTATGGCCTCATCAAATAGGCTTTCTTTATCAAATTTTGAGAGAAGTAATGGGGGATTCCTCTAATTCTATTTTAAATAGCTGGAGCAGAGACCTTAATCTAGATATACAGGACCTGGAGTGGCATAAAGCATCATTTCATGCATACAAAGTTACTTGCACCACTAGATGGTGCGAATTTGCCTGGAAATGCAGGAGCCGTTTTTTCTGTACCCCAGCCATATTAACAAAATATTCACCCCAATCATTTGGGGTATGTTGGAGACGATGCTCATGTAAATTAGCAGATCAGGGCCACATTTTTTTGCCCTGTCCTCTGCTAATGCCATTCTGGGGCACTTTACAACAGGAGATCTCAGAATGCATTGGTGAAATGGTCAAACTCACTGTGGAGATGGTACTATTGTCTGTCTTCCCCCAACACAGTCCCCCGTGGCATCAAACCTTATTGCCCATTTATATATTAGCAGCCAAAAAGGACATAACCAAGAGATGGCACTCTTCAATCATACCAACGGTCCACGAATGGAAAGGACAGGTAGTAAATATCTACCGTATGGAACTATTGATGGCTAAGCTCCATGGTAGACAATCCAAAGTTGAGCATTTGTGGAGACCATGGGTGATGTTTTACTTAGGGTGTGAATCTGACTTTGTACCCTAAGCATATCTAGGTGAGATATGTGGACATTAGTAATTGGCTAGGTGGGGGACAGGATGTGACCCTGGGTGAAATATAAGGAGAAATGTGGGCAAATTCTAAATAAAAGATAAATATCTATGGAGAGAAGATGATAGTTTAAATAAGGATGTTATCTGCCTAACCAGACAGCTATATACATTTAAATAACTATTAAATGAACAATATTGAATTGTTGAGACAACTTGCATAAAGTGCATATTGCTTTTTATATGGTTAATGGAAGAGTTAAAGAATGTGAATGTAACATAATATTGTAAGCTACATATAACTAATAAACAGAAATTTAATCAATCAATCAATCAATCAAGTCTTTATTTAACCAGGCGTTCATCATTGAACGGAAGCTCATTTGCAAGATGGACCTGGGTGGAGCATGAACAATTATATATATAGGTCAACACAGGTATTTACAAGGCAATACAGATAATACTGTTTACAAACAGGAAGAAAAAGAAGTTCACATGTACATAGAATTATACAGATATTGTACAGATTACAGGTTATTTACATACATAGAAGTGTCTATAGGAAGATAAAGCAGGTTATCTAAGGTTGCAGGAGGAAGTAATGGAAGAAAAAAAATACACCAGGTAGAGCCGAAGGTAGGTGGGAAGGAAGGGAGGTAGGGGGAAAAAGGCTAGGAGCGCACGGTGCACAGAGAGGAGTTGGTAAAACGGGATGTAGAGAAGGTGGATGGAGGAAAGGAGTATGTGTGAGCCCCGGGATTGAATGCTATAAAGTACGGGGCATGGTAGGATATCACAACCCAGGGGTAGTGAGCTCCTATCCGAGGTTGGGAAAGGAAGGATAAGGGGATGGACGGGCCTAGTGTTGATAAGACAGGGAGATAAGAGAGAGAGAGAAAATTAGGCTTGTGAGGAGCAAGCTGGGGGGTCAGTACTTAAAATTGGGTCTAGGCGTGGCTATATACCAGTGCAGACACCGGTACTGGATCTGAGTGGGTGAAGCAGTTACGTACTTCTCTGATTGTATGGAAATAAAGTGTCTTGAAGGCATTTATACTGATTAGAGTGCTTAATTAAAAAAAAAAAACTAGAGGACACAAAGGCGTGAACCAACGTAGGAAGGTCCTCGGGTGGAACAAGGTCCTTTATCCGGGCGATGTTCCTCAGATGATAAAATGAGGACTTGACAACTGCTGACACCTGTAATTTTAGCGTCAGTTCATTATCAAGCACAGCATCCAGAGTCTTGTCTTGTCTTACTGAATGTTCTTTGTAGCCTCTTGTCATGCTCTTGAAAAACCCTGTATTTTTTATGCTGCACAAAATACAATAAAGTATATTGAATTAAAAAAAAGAATAAATCAGTTATAAATCAGGGCTCGATAAAGAGGGGAGGGTGCCACTAGACACCAGGAATAGGGGTCAGCGATCGGTGGGTGTGTGGTGCCACTAGACACCATGGAAAAGGGCGGCTCAAAGCTGACTCTGCAGCCAGCAGCATGAGTTCCAGCTGCAGCAGTAGAAGTCAAGAAAACCCCACAGAGAACGCAGCAGAAGCACTCCTCTCGCTAAGCTCGGCACCCAAGATTTTGGGTGCCCAGGAAAGGTGTTTCTGACCATAATAATTAAAAAAAAATTAGAATGTAGCTAAACTGGTCCAATTTAGCCAAGTTCTGATTTTTTTTTTTTTTACATTCATTTTGACATGTTTTCTTTATTTTCTGTCTCTCGCTAATGGCAAAACAAGATGGCAGACACAACAGAGCTCTGTGAAAACAAACGAGGCTCTATGTGACCCTACATGCAAAAATGGAGTACCTCCTGCGAAAACGAAAGTTTATTTTCGTGCAGAACTAACTTTTCCCATAGGAAATAATGGGGAAATGAAAAATGTAATAACTTTTGAATGAATTAATATTTTCTCTACCAAACCTTCAAATGGCACATCTGTGAGGCAACGGCTTTCTACCCTGAATATTTCAGACCACAACCTAAAGCTGTTTCTGAGAAACAGCTGTAGAAAAAAAATGGTAACAACTTGATAAAAGCAGGATTTGTTGACACTCTGTATCTCAAAAATTTACACAAAGGCTTCATGCAAGATTTGTCACATCAAGAGACCTACCCCTAGAGATTATGCATGCCAAATTTCATGCACATCTGTTGAATGGTTCCAATTATTAAAGTTCAGACATTTGGCTTTAATAAAGAACTGTGCTCTCAACCCTATCCATATGGGCATGGTGTGTGTGTGTGTGTGTGTGTATGTATATGTGTACATATGTATAAATATATATATATATATATATTATATATATATATATATATATATTAGCCCCAATATTCAGAACTGCCTCTGGCAATGGCGCAAGTGGTAGTACTGCGCAATTCGTACAACTCAGGGATATATTCAAAAGAGATGAGCCATGGCGCATCTCCTTTGAATATAGCAGTTAATGCGCACTGCACAAATACAAAGTGCTGATGCATTCCCCCCCAAGACAGGGCTGAATCCCAGGAATGGGAACTGCACCAGCACAACAGAGTTACACTGTGCGCAGATTCCTGCTATTCAGCCAGCAGTATGCAAATGGGGCCATTATACATGCAAGGCGCAAATGGGACCATTTGCATGTCATTGTAGCTCCATTGCATTCAGTTAATGCAAGGCTGTGTGAAATACATGGCCTACAGCATATAAGTGCAGCCAGAAGGGTCTAGCAGAAACCTCCTCCCTCCCTCCCTGTAGCCACAATCGCAGTAAATACCATAACAAAATACCTGGTGGACTAGTGGTCCTCTCCTCCCCATAGCCCGATTGCTGAAAATAACATAATTATATATCCCTGGTAGTCTAGTGGTCTCCCACCCCTCCCAATGCTCTGATCCCATAGAATAACATATCTGACATTCCCTGGTAGTCAAGTGGTTCCCCCCACCCCACCCATACCCCGATTGCACTGTGATCGAGGATACGGGCAGGGAGGGGGGGTTCCATTAGACCACCAGAGTAGTTTGAATAGTGATGAAGCTGCAATTGGGGATACAGCGGGGTGGGGGGAAACTACTGCCAGGGAATGACAGATATGTTATTTTATGGTTTGAGCATCGGGGAGGTGTGGTGGGGCTGCTAGACTACCAGGGAATGTCAGATATGTTATTTACAGGGATCAGAGCATTGGGAGGGGTGGGGGAACCACTAGACCACCAGGATCTTTGGAGGATGGCTTTGCCATGATCATGGCTACGGGCAGGAGGGGTACCACTGGACCACCAGGGTATTTTGATTATGGAATTTACCATGATCGTGGCTACAGGGAGGGAGGGGGTACCACTGGGCCACCAGGGAATTATACAACTGCTATTATTCAGGGATTGGGGTTACAGGAGGGGTGGCGGGGACCACTGGACCACCAGGGACATATGTGGGTGCTTGTGCACGGTGTTGGGGGGGTAGCCACCCATGGCTGGCAGCTGCTGTGTTGCGCATTGCAGTACAGCAGCCCACCTGTTGGTGGCTGGCACTTGAGCCATGTTTTTCGGGCTCAACTTCTCAGGGTTGTGCAGGCATATGCACCGCACATCCCAGGCTGAATATCGGGATGTGCCTCATATGCATGGGTACTCCCCTTGGAGATGCACCGCATACATTGTTCCGCTGCACATTTCCCTCTTTTGAATATTGCCCCGGGGCACATTTCTGGGGTTGCACTGGCACAACTCCTTTGAATATCTAGGCCATTTTTTATATATATATATTACATGATGGGCAGGAGTGGGATATGGAAAATATTCTCACTCCTGCAGAGTGAGCTGTTTATTCTCATGAGTGCCAAAGGCACGAGTGAAAATACACAGCTCACGAGGCAGGAGTGAGAATATTTTCCATATGCCATGATCTGCCCATCATGTGTGCGATTTATACCACAGGGGTGAGAGCTGCAGGAATATTTTTTCTGAGTCTGTGTGTTTCCTGCTCATTGTGTGTGTGTGTGTGTGTGTGTGTGTGTGTGTGTGTGTGTGTGTGTGTGTGTGTGTTCTGAATGGACTGGGAGTCAGAAACACAGGTGAGTGTGTTTGCAGCTAATTGGTGAGTCAGAGGCTCAGTGAGAAAGACAAACTGCTGCATGTAGCACAGAGAAACAGAACCTGCTTTGTAAAAGACTTTCATTTAGAATTCAGGTTGTTTTGAAGCTGAGATCAGTACAGTAATGGGCTAGCAATGTTAGAAACAAAATGGGACATAGGTGAGAGTCTTTTGCAAAGCTAATTGAGTAAGTTGCAGCTTCAGTGAGAAAAAGAAACTTTTTCTGAAGCAGTTTCCTTTAGAATGCAAGCTGCAGTGCATTTATCCTCACTGGTGACATCAGCAGAGTATGGATAAATGTCGATATCCTCACTCTGCTGATGTCATCAGGATTTATCCTCATTGCAGTGGAAATAACACAGGTTATCCTACTGAGAAAACTCTCACCCCCCCCCGGTATAAATATATATATATATATATATATATATATATATATTTATAATGTTGATTTCTTTACTCTAGTCCTACTGTAAGTTCCATCTTTATTACCCAAAATAAAAACAGCCATGACGCCAAAGGTTATAAAGGATTGAAAGTCTGACTGTCCCTGCAAAAGAGATAGTGTTTTGGGAGCTGCTAGGCCAGACTGATCATGTCTTCAGTTTCGAAATCAAAATACATGACTGCGCGATGCATTGGTGTAGGAGGTTGTATGTGTTTTAAAAAGTGGTGTAATGTAAAGCTGTTTCTGTCTGGTTCTAGTTTAAATTTGATGAGCAGCTCTACACTTCAGTGTGTACTTTGATAAACATACTGTTTCAGCTGTTGCAATTTTCTTGAAAATAAAATTGTTTTAATTTTCAGTTTTCCTCCCTGAGGTTTATAGCACGTATATAACATGTCATGTTATAACAATAATATAACAATGATGTTAGCTGTAAGAGGTCCTCGCATTCAGTTTGAAAAAGAGGATTTTTCACTGTTCAAAAGGGGAGATGATTTTCTTCAATTTTGTTCAACCTTTTTTTTAAATATTTTTGAAATGCATGTATATTTTATAAACTGAATGATTTAATAAATATTAATATTGATGCCATCTGGCCTGATGGTGCAGCTACCACAGTGCTGCTTGTGAAGCCAGTGACCAAGGTTCAGAAAAGATCCCAGGCTGCCACAGCACTGGTGAGAGGACAAGGCGTGAGCATTGCACTGGACAATAGCTTCCCCTTGGGTGGATTGGTGTCTATGTCAGTGCCTACTGAAGATCTTCGGTGGGGGGTGAAACTTGCAGGCTCAGCTGAAGAAGAAGGAAGAGTCAATTGGACAGTCCCTATGCATACCCATTGTATGTACTGGGAGGGGGACAACGCCCCACTGACTCATGGGAGGCTTATAAAAATAGGAAAATCTTGATTGAAAGCAGAACGAAGCCTGCACCTTGCAGGCACCACACTATCAACCAGGCTCCTGCCGCCACACTGGATTCAGGCACCAGAGTGGATTGCATTACTCCCAATGGCCCCATAATGGGGTAAGCCATGCAACATTTCTGGAGGTAATGATAAGTCCTGATTATGACTGGTGATGAGGCTCTGGGTATGGGTTGAAGGGGTAGTTGTCTGGCATGGGAGATAAACAGTAACTGTAACCATGGGTGCCAGAAAAGGGGAAAAAGTGTTTGGGGGGGCTGTAGTAATTACAAAAGAGACCATTACTGCTTCCCTTCTGACCTTTCAGGCATTAAAGGGGCACTTTAAATGCTCATGGGCAAAAGTGGAGAGGCTACCACCACCCTAATCCATAGGTTCTGGCACCTATGAAAATAACTAATAAAAAAAAAAAATTACTATGGTTGCTAAGGATGATTCTACATTCTTGAGTGTGTTGCCATGTGTGCTATTTGGGTGAGAAGCCCACAACTGGAATGTTGTGCTGTTCTGTGGGAGGCCCATGTTCAGGAATGACTGAGTCACTCACTCCCTGGGCCGTGGTCGCTGGGCTTGTTGTGAAGGTGATGAGGTCATGTCTTGTGATGGGAGGGATGTTCTGTGTGGCTGCTGTCCACCTCCAATAGCTGAACTATGAGCATGGCTTGGTGGGTTCATGGAGCAGGCACCTGTCTATGCTTCTGAGTGGCCACAGTTTGGTTTCTGCAACTTCAACAGGACAAAGACGACAATAACAGTTAAACCTTCTCCCCCAAATTAAAAATAGGTCTCATTGAGTGGTGAGAAAAAACTAAAAAATGTTGTTTTAACTTGCGTTTTTAATTTTGAAAGTTTTTCTTCTTTCTAGACACAATATACCTGCAGAAGGTTATCCTGGTTTCTGCTCACATTGGTCTGTCTCCTCTAGCCTACTGGGTCGAAGACTGTATTTGCCCTCAGGGTCATGTTGGTCAGTTCTGTGAACTCTGCTCTCCTGGATATAAGAGAGAAATTCCTCATGGCGGACCCTTTTCTCGCTGTATACCCTGCACCTGCAACCAGCATGGAACCTGTGACCCCGAGACAGGTTAGTGCCTGATGGTCTACATTTCTCTCATTTTTTGACTTCAGTAATCTTGTCATATTTTTTAATCTTGTCCATTGATAAATTTGTTTTTGTCTACCACTACTCTTAATTCTAGCACCATTAATAGATCCATGTGAAACAAGCTTTATTTGTTTTACTGCAATATTTAAGTGAAGCCATTCCAAGAGGTTGTGTGTGTGTGTGGGGGGGTGTGTTCCTCTTTCTCTCAGCTGGAGACTAATTCACAGTGCAACTTGATGGCTGCTTAATTTTTTTTGTAGTTATCTATGCTCCTCTGCTCCAATGGCCCTTGCATTCTGGGGGAGCCCCAGCCCCATCACCCTGGCATCCACCATCGGGTGCTTGCTCCCAGGGCTTACCCCCTGGCAGGGTCGGCAGAGGGGGCCCTCCCTTACCAAGACTCAATCAGTGTTTGCACCATGGCTGGCCAGGTGTGGGGCCTGAGAGCTCCCCCATCATCCGCCGGGAGCTATTTCCTGTGTTTTCATGTGCCTCTGTGGTCGCGTGGTGTGCAGTGAGGTTTGCAATGGGGCCACGCATGCTCCTGCACACATCACCATCAAGCATTTGCCATTCACTGCACCCTATACTGTAGCGGCTCCTTGGTGCTGAGCCCCAGCCTCCGCCAAGGGTCAGGTGTGCACCGGCCACCAAACTCCCCCCTCCCCAGAGATGGAGAGCAGTTCATTGGATGCTCAATCCATCTCCATCCCTGCCAACCCCTGGCGGCCCATGCTCATTCCCAAACATGCGTTGCCGGTATAGCGTGAGATAAGGCGCCAACACCCCAGCCCTCAGTGCCACTGGGCCGGACAATGGCTGCTTTTTAATAAATTGTGTAAACAAGCAGATTGTCAAATTGAAATCAAAGGTATCAGGATACTGCTAACCAATTCTGAACAATGTCTGCATCAATGATCAAGCTGAAAGACGTAAAGAAGAAAGTGACAGAGACAGAGTCAGAGAATCTCGCAGAAGGATCTCTTTTTTTGGTTTAAGTTACGTTTCATTCAAGTTTCTGAAATATCATAAAACAAAGCCTGTCCATCTAAGAGATCTAGAAGGAAAAGGAGCATTCTTCACTGATATGAGGCAAAATTCTTTGCATAAACTGTACCAAGGAATCTCTCTAATATCATTACGGCATCAAAAGGCATATGCTAAAAACTAATGTTACAAAAAGATATAATCAGATGTACCTGCTACAGTGAGTCCAAGAGCTGGATATGACAAAGAAACCAGATTCCAGAGTCTTTCCAGAGTCCCAGCCATACAATAATGGGTAACAGGCATCACAAACACACTCCTGGGGTCAGACCCTCTGCTCCCACAGTGCCCAACCTTGAAGTGCAATATGTGAACAGGGGATAAACAGGGACACCCTCCAGTTTGTTTTGAGTCTGAGCAACTACCAGTCTCGAGTCCTGGGGTCAAATATGAACACTTTTTAGCTAGTAAGCCCAGGTAACCGGTTCAAATATCACACCCTTTTGGGGGAAAGCAGTGCAATACTTGATCCCAGCTGGCATATAACCAACCAGGTTCAAATCCCCCTTCTGACTCAGTTGAGATCTAGGTATTTCCTTACCTGGCTGGATATTTACACAGGTCTTTGTTCAGTTGGCTGCATAAGGTGACACACTAAGCACTTTAACAGTTATGTCAGAATTATCAATACTGCTCCAGCATTCACCCTCAAAATGAGAAAATGCCTCAGGCAGGATTAAGGAAACCAACAAGTTTACTAAAATTAAAAACAGTAAATAAATACAAAACACAGAACATATATATACATTAATGTTTACAGTAAGAAAGAAAATGGAAATTGCAAAACAAAATGCCTTGTAACTGAATTACCAGTTCTAACTCAGTTTTGAGCTGTGTGTTACGTAGCTTCACAGAAGTGCCTCTTAAGTCCAGAACACAAGTGTCTGAGTTCTTTCAAAGGTTGGAACAAAAGTGTCAGTCCTTTCAGCAGGTTCCACCAATATCGAAGGTAAAGTCCCATCCTCCTTGTCATGTCACAGCACATGAGGTCACTTTTTAGTCCTGTAATTAATGTATAACCTGACCAAATATAATCAAATGCCTCAGCTGACTGCCTGTTTGAAAACTGCAAAGGTAGCAATATTTTAATTATAAACAAGACAGTCTATTTCCTCATCAGAGCATAGTTTACAACAGCATTCTCCCTTTGATCTTCAGAAAAACATCCTGAAAAACACTTCTCTTAGCTGTGTGAATTTTCACAGGTATCCATCAGAACAGGCTTCCCTCTTGATGTCATAAAATGCAATATTTTATTACCAGTTTCCTAGGTTCAAAGCAGTGGCTGGTCATAACCTGTTTTTTCATAGCAGCTACATAAGCTCTGACAGGTAGGTGTCAAAAAGGAATCTCTTAATTAGCTTATCCTCTCTTTAAGGTCCATGAGGCTCTGCTGCTTGGCCTGTTTCCCTAAGCAAGACTGCCATGTTTTCACAAGCAGAATTCTAAAACATATATTTATATCAATATTATAGACACATAACCAGTAGACAGTTATTCCATTACATTAATCCCTCCTAGACTGAACTTGAGGGAAAGTATTCCTAGGCATGGGATGAGTTCCCCAAATTTAGTTCACTGCTCTAACTGTTGGGATAACCCATCTGCATTCATGTTTGCTGCCTCTGCCCTGTGAGTGACAGTCATGTTGTAACCCTGCAAAGCAAGGCTCCATCTTAAAAGCTTACTGTTTGTTTTACCCATTTGTGCCCGCCAAAGCAGGGAGTTATGATCCGTCTGTACTTCAAAGTGCCGCCTGTATAGGTACGGCTCTAATTTTTAGTGCCCACACCATTGCAAGGCATTCTTTCTCCACTGTAGAATAAGCCTGCTCCCTAAGGAGTAATTTCTTACTGAAGTACACTATTGGGTGATCTTTCCCTTGGTTAGAAGTCTGGCTAAGTACTGCCTCAATACCCACATCTGAGGCATTTGTCTGAACTACAAATGGTTTACTGTAGTCTGGACTGGCTAACACAGGAGCACTGCATATTGCCTCCTTTAGCTGTGTAAAGGCTCATTCACAGGCTGGCTCCCAGTTTATCTTTTTAGGCATTCTTTTCTTTAGCAGGCCAGATAGGGGAGCTGCCAGAGCACTGTGGTTTGATTCAAATTTTCTATAGTACCTTGTGGTCCCTAGAAAACTCCAAACCTGATTCTGTCTGGGCCATGCTTTGATTGCCTCAATCTTGGCTAGATTAGGATGGAGCTGTCCCCGCCCTACTACATGCCCTAGGTATGCCACCTCAGCCATGGCCACCTGGCACTTTTCAGCTTTCACAGTGAGCCGGGCCCTCTGTATCCTGCCCAACACTTCCTTAAGGTGGGACAGGTGTTCCTTCCAGCTGGCACCAAAGATGACAATATCATCCGGGCATGCCACGGCATACTCTTCAGTACCATGCAACACCTGGTTCACCAACCTTCAGAAGGTGGCAGGGGCATTTTTCATTCCAAAAGGCATTACCCTGAACTCAAATAGCCCTATCAGAGTGATGAAAGCCAATCTCTCCCTAGCTCTGGCAGTTAACTCCACCTGCCAATACCCTTTTGTCAGGTCAGTAGTGTTAAGCTATGTCACCCCTCCCAACTTGTCCAGTAGTTCATCCATCCATGGCACTGGGTGGGCGTCTGACTTTGTGACTGCACTGAGTCCATGATAGTCCACACAAAAATGAGTAGAGCCATCTGGCTTGGGAATGAGGACTACTGGTGATGCCCAAGGGCTGTGGGATTTCTGGATTACCCCTAAATCCAGAATTTTCTCCACCTCCCTCCTAATGTCCTTTAGGATGGCCTCAGACACTTGATATGCTGTCCACCATATGGGCGCTTGCATCCCCGTCTCTACATCTTGCATCAATAAGGAGGTTAGTCCAGCCTTGGCATTAAATGAAGGGGCAAAGTCTGCTGAAACCTCCCTTACTTCCTGGATCTGGTCTGGGGTCAACTGGGGCAACATTTTGATTGCCTCCACAGAGAACTCCCACTTGCTTTCTTCCAGCAAGTCCAGAAGGGGATCTTCCTCATCAATCCCCTCTCCAGGACCACACACTGCAAAGACCATGTCAGCCCTATTTGCATATGGCTTCATCATGTTGACATGGTACATCCTTTGGCTATGTCTCCTGTCAGGCAGTTCTACAATGTAATTTATGTTATTCACTTGTCTGACTATTTTGTATGGTCCTGCCAACTCAGCCTGCTGCTTATCTTTCCTGACTGGGATTAGGACCATGACCTCCTGACCCACAGTGTATGAGCGAGCTCTGGCTCTGCGGTCATACCATACCTTTTGCTTCTGCAGGGTGGCTGCCAGGTTGCTCTGGGCTGTTCCCATAAGCTCCCTCAGCTTTTTCCTAAACTTAAGGACATAATCCACTGTGGGAGTTCCTTGGGTGGCATGCTTGCTTTCCCAATCCTCCCAGATCGCATCTAGGGGCCCACACACCCTGCGTCCATATAAGAACTCAAAAAGGGAAAACTCTATCGACTCTTGGGGCACCTCCCTCTATGCGAAAAACAGGTGGAGAAGGTATTTCTCCCAGTCCCTCCCATGCTGTTCGGCAAATGCTTGGAGCATCGAATTTAGGATACCATTAAACCTTTCCATAAGTCCATTGGCTTGCAGGCGATAAGGTGTGCAAATCTGCACCACCCTACACTTCTCCCACAAACACTTCATCAGGCCCCACATGAAGGAACCCCTTCGATCGGTGATAACCTCCTGCGGGAACCTGATATGGGAGAAAATCCCTAGCAAGGCATCTGCCACTTTTTCTGTCCTCAATGAGGATAGGGTGACTGCCTCTTGGTTCTGGGTGGCATAATCCATCATGGCTAGGATAAAACTCTTCCTGGAGGAGCTGGGGATATTCAAAGGCCCCACAATATCTATTCCTACCCTCTGGAATGGCTTCTTCACTATAGGCAAGAGAACTAAGGAGGCTTGGGTTTTACTACCCACCTTCCTTATTTCTTGGCACCAGTGACAAGACCTGCAATATTCCTTCACCTGCTGGGTGAAGCTGGGCCAATAGAAATTCTGGGTCAATCACTGCATAGTGTGTGAGATTCCCATGTCCAGACATGAGGATATCATAAGCAATCTTGAGCAACTGCTCATGGTACTTCTGAGGAATGACAAGCTGCCTGCCCATCACCCCTCCATCTGTCCTTATGTCCTGCATATACAGCAGTCCATTGTCCCAGTACACTGTATGTCTCCCTTTACTGCCCTGTGTCCCATCAGATTCTGCCTAAGCCCTCAGCCTCTCTAAACTAGGGTCATTTTTCTGAGCAGCTGCAAAATCTTTACACATTCCCAAGGCATGGGGCATGTCCCCTTTAGTCTCTAAACTGGTGTCCATAGCTCTGGCATCAGGGTATTCAGGAACACTGCCATCCCTAACCCTCTGACAATTGGCTACCCCTCCCTCTTCAGAGTAATCTTCTGTAGCCATTTTGTTAACTGCTACCTGGGGAATTTCTACCTCCCTTTCACTACTCTCCATGTTAGGAGACACAGGCTGGGGAATCAGCCTCCCAGTGTTTTCCACAGGGGCTTGTATTGGGTCCAGGGAACCACAATTGACCCTTGCCATCTGACTGGGGGTAACCGGATACACCCCCCCCTTGGAGATTGTTCCCTATAAATCACATCCAGGGCTAGATTTTCTGCCACTCCAACTTTTTGCACAGTCTCTCCTGTCTCACCCCAGTGCAGGAGAACACTAGCAAGTGGCAGAGTTTTCTCCTCCCCAGTGAATCCCCGTACTGTAAAAAACTGATTAGGTATATGCTGTTCAGGCTCAACCAAATCCCCTTTTACCAAAGTAAAAGATGCCCCATGTCCCTTAACCCATGGGTTTGCACTCCATTTACAGTAACTGGGTGTATGTGCTCCCTCATATTTACTGGCAGGCTTTCAGGGATGCACAAAAAAACACCTCTTTCCCAACACCACTTTGTGCACTCTGTGCCTTTTTAGGACACTGTCTTGCAATATACCCAGGTTGTTTGCAAAACCAACAATCATCATTCCTTTTATCAGGCAAATCCTTTCTTTGTAACCTGGGGCTGCCCACTTTCTGGAGAGGCAGTCAGGGTTTTAGCTGCCCTAAAGTGCACTTTTTCCTTTCCGCAATGCTACACCCACCCCACTACCTTTCAGAGCAGGCCTGTTCTTGGCATAGTGGTCTGAGAGTTTTCAGCTCTACTGGGCAAGCCCAAAAGAATTGCTCCAAAAGTACTACATCCTCAGTTTTCTCTAGAGAGTCTGCTTTGATCCCCTCCCACCAACGTTTCAAAAACTGACGTTTTGTGTCTAGTTCCTCGCAGCTCATGTTCCATTCTCCTCAACTCTATCTGCAGCCTGGTCCCTTTTGGCTCTAGCATTGTGGTGACCTTCCCCTGCTGCTGTGGCTCTCGGTTCACATTGCTCCCGCTGTCCTCCTCCCTGGGAATGGACACTGCAGTGGACCCTGGCCCCTCCATGCCCAAGGTCTGGTCCCTTCCAGTCACCAACTGTGACATGAGGTATGGGCAGTTGCTTGTGCATCAGCTGCCACAAGAGCCTCCATGAGGTGCTGTTTGTTTTGTCCCTCACTCCAGACTCCTCTTTCCCGGCACAACTGCCACAGGTGGTCCACACTGTGTTTGCTGTAGCTGGAAGCCATCTTCTTCCCTAATTTATGGCTACACTAGCCTGCACCCCAAAAAAAAAATAAAACAGGTAGGGAACTTTGACTGTAACAAAAATGAAATATATTTTTTTTAAATCTCTGCCTTGTTTGTGTGTGAACTGGTACAGTTTATCAATCCGACTCACTGGACTGTTCATGCTCATGTCACCAAATAATTGCACAGTATGCAAACAAATCTTTTAGATCACACCACTGCAAGCCAAATGTTTTAGACCACACCACTGCCAACCAAATCTGTCACAAACACACTCCTGGGGTCAGATCCTCTGCTCCCACAGTGCCCAACCTCGAAGTGCAATATGTGAACAGGGGACAAACAGGGACACCCTCCTGTTTGTTTTGGGTCTGAGCAACTACCAGTCTCGAGTCCTGGGGTCAAATATGAACCCTTTGTAGCTAGCATGCCCAGGTAACAGGTCCAAATATCACACCCTATTTGGGGAAAGCAGCGCAGTACTTGATCCCAGCTGGCATACAACCAACCTGGTTCACAATCCCCCTTCTGACTCAATTGAGACCTAGGTATTTCCTTACCTGACTGGATATTTACACAGGTCCTTGTTTTGCATGGCTGCGTGAATTTTCACGGGTATCCATCAGAACTGGCTTCCCTCTTAATGTCACAAAATGCAATATTTTATGACCAGTTTCCTAGGTTCAAAGCAGTAGCTGGTCATAGCCTTGTTTTTTATAGCAGCTACATAGACTTTGACAGGTAGGTGTCAGAAAAAGGAATCTCTTAATTAGCTTATCCTCTCTTTAAGGTCCCATAAGGCTCTGCTGCTTGGTCTGTTTCCTAAGCAAGACTGCCATGTTTTCACAAGCAGAATTTTAAAACATATATTTTTATCAAAATTATATACACATAACTAGTAGATAGTTATTCTGTTACTTTCCAGAGTCCCAGCCACACAATAATGGGTAATGGGTACCATGCTTAAATCAAGTCAAGTCAGATTTTATTTATTTAGCACCCAATCCCAGAGGCTCTCGATGCTTTACATAAGGTGACAAACAACCAAAACAATAATTACAATTTAAATCAGAGTCAGAAACTAATTAAAAACATACAATAAATAATAACCAAAACTCATATTTAAAAACTCCCTCAGCTTCCATTTAAAATTTAGTGCACATTGAATGCCTGATTAAAAAGATGTGCCTTTAGGCCCTGTTTAAAGACTTCCATGGGTAGTGGCCTCTCTTTGTGATTGTGGCAATGTATTCCACAAGGTTGGTCTAGCCACTGCAAAGGCACACTCTCCAGACATCTTTAATTGCACCCTAGGGACCACAAGGAGACTCTCTGTGGAAGAACACAGTGAGCACACTGGGCGGGCAGGTGTCAGGACAACAGACAGATAACCTGGACCCAAGCCATATAGGGCCTTATAGGTGAGCCAGCCCACCTTGAAGGCAATCCTTCACCTGACTGGCACCCAGTGCAGTTTGCGCAAAACCGGGATTATATGCGCAGACCTTGGAAGGCCTGTCAACAACATGGCTGCAGCGTTCTGCACCAGCTGCAGTCAGTGGAGGTTGCCCCCACTGATCCTGAAGTACAGAGCATTGCAGTAATTGAGCCTTGATGTAACAAAACATGTACCAGTGAGGGCAGATCATCAGGTGGGATCAAGGGTTTAATCCAGGTGACATTCCTTAAATGTTAAAAAATGCTCTGGATGATGGCAGACACCAGAGCTTCAAGTGTCAAGCCATCATCAAGGATGATGCCCAGAAACACCAAGTGGATCACTTAGAATCATAATGAGGAACGCGAAGTCCATTAAAAACAATGACTTCGACTTACTTCGCATTGCCATTCGGCCTTAACGCGAAGTGGTAATGATAAGGCGGAGTGAGCACTTTGCATTGCTCACTCCGAGTAGCAGAGTGGCAACGCGAAGTGCCCACTTCGTGTTCACTTCGCCGGCAGAATTTAAATTCGCTGCATCTCTAATTTTAAGTAACGTTCCTTATCCAGTAAACTCAAAGACTACATTTACAGTTGTGTAAACACCTGAGGGATAATTGAGCAGGATATTCTATAAGGAAGCAGCTAGAGTCTTCATTAATTAAAGCATTAATGACCTGGGGTGAATTGTGTGCGTTTTATGGTTGTATGTAGTATGACGAAATGAAAAGCTTTAGAAACAAACCATTCACTCCTGTTGACTAGAGCTAGGCACATATCCAGAAAACAAAAAGATACAGTTAGAAGAGTTATTTAGTTGAGACCAGAACATCAGGCTCCTAACAGCAGATTGCTGCTGCAGCAGCTTCTACTCAGTGAATCAGTGGTCCTGGATGCATCACTATTACATGGGACAGGAGACACTGTAGGAAGAAGAAAAAAGAGCAATAAAAATGCTAACATGAAGATCTCCATGGGCAATAAAACTAGTAGGCAAATTTAAGGGGAAAAATCTCCTACTAGCAAACAAAGGCAAGGACACACTAGGACTACATGCACAAATCAAATCACTCTATACAACATATGTTTTTGCACATTTTAACCGTAGTAATCCTTTAGGAAGCAGAAGCCATGGACATAATGGACCTAGAGTCCCTTCTGACCATAAATTACAATGTTACTATGATAGAGCATGCTGTCTAAAGTTTAATGAGTTGCCTTCTCTGGGGTTCCTACAGCAGCTCCTTGCAACCCAGCTTGGCATGTGAGATGTCCAAACATATTCAGAAGAGACAGGGCAGGCAGGAAGGGAGGAGGAGTGGCACTTTATGTGAAAGATGGCATAAAGGCCACAGAGATCCAGAAGAAACAAAATGGGGGAGAGATACTGTGGGTTAAGCTGCAAAGGAAAATGGGGTCAGCCATCCGCACAGGGGTGGTATACAGACCACTAGTCCAGGAGGAAGAAACAGATAGGGAGCTGATGCTAGCCATCCAAAGGATGGCAGGCAAGGGTGAGGTGGTACTGATTGGAGACTTCAATATTCCAGATGTGGACTGGAGCCTCCCAGCAGCAGCATCAACCAGGAGCAGATTTATCCTGGAATCCCTTCAAGATGCCTTCCTTAAGCAACTGGTAATGGAACCAACTCGGCAGAAGGCAATACTGGACCTCATGCTCACAAACAGGGACAGAGTGATGGGAGTAACAGTGGGCGAGCACCTGTGGAACAGTGACCACCGGCCACTGTGGTTTGAAATCACAGAAGGAGCAGGACCAAACCGCACAAAAACATGTATCCTGGATTTTTTGGGGGGCAGACTTTGGGAAAATGGGGAGATTCTTGAAAGAGGCATTAATGGGAATGGGGTTGGAATCAGGGCTTGAGGAACAGTGGGCAATATTTAAAACAGGGATTACAAGAGCAACAGAATTATGCATTAACCAGGTTAGCAAGGGGAAAAGGAAGAGGAGGCCATTATGATTTTCCAAGGAGGTACCGGAGAAAATGAAAGCCAAAAATATTGCATTCAGGCAATACAAAAAGACGAGGCAGAAGGGGATAGGGAAGTACCAGGAGAAGCAAAGGGAGGCAGGAGGTCACTAAGGGAAGCCAAAGCTCAGACGAAGGCGCCATAAAATCAGTGGGTAGAAGACAAACATTTACAGGTACATAAGTGAAAAAAAGAAAGGCAAAGGGAGGGATAGTGAAACTGAAGGGGAGGATGGGACCCCATGGAGGATGACAAACAGTAAAGCTGACATACTGAATAGGTATTTCTGCTCAGTCTTTACTGAGGAAGAGGAGGATAATGGGCCTGATGGGAGTACAAGGGGTGGGAACTGTGCAGAAATGGACACAAGTCCCTTTACAAGTGAAAGCGTCCTAACAGAACTGGAAGGAATAAGAGTTGATAAAGCAATGGGGCCAGATGGGGTGCACCTCAGGGTTCTAAAGAAACTAAGAGAGGTGGTGGCTGAACCTCTGGCAATCCCATTTAGCTGATCACTGGAAACAGGGGAGGTACCCAAAGACTGGAGGACAGCAGATGTAGTCCCGTTGTACAAAAGCAGGAACAAAGAGGAAGCGGGGAACTACAGACCAGTCAGCCTGACCTCAGTAGTGGGGAAGATCACGGAAGCACTACTGAAGGAGCAATTGGTGGAACACCTGGTTGCCAACAGACTACAGGACCCAAGGCAGTATGGTTTCACCAGAGGGAGGTTATGTCAGACCAACTTCATTGAATTTTTCAACTGGGTGACAAGGGAGGTGGATCAGGGGAGGGCAGTGGACATGTCCTATCTGGACTTCAACAAGGCCTTTGACACTGTGCCATGTAGAAGGCTATTAAACAAACTTGGGAATATGGGAGTAGGCAGGACAGTAATGTGGTGGGTAGGTAAGTGGCTGGGTGGCAGGACACAGAGGTGGTAAATGGCTGTCACTCCACAGAGGGAAGAGTGACCAGTGGGGTACCACAGGGATCTGTGCTGGGACCACTCCTATTCAATGTCTTTATCAGTGACATTGCGCAGGACCTATAAGGCAGAACTTCCCTGCTCGCTGATGACACGAAGCTCTGTAACAGAGTGGACATGCCAGAGGGTATAGACTGAATGAGGAGGGACCTGCAGAAGCTTGAAGAATGGTCAAGGGTTTGGCAGTTGAAATTCAATGCAAAGAAGTGCAAGATAATGCATATGGGGCACAAAAACCCTGGAACAACATATCAGTTGGGGGGTGAGGATATAGCATGCACAAATCAGGAAAGGGACCTTGGGGTTTTCATCTCTGATGACCTCAAGGTAAGGAAACGGTGCGACAAGGCAGCAGGTGAAGCAAATAGGATGCTAGGATGCATAGGCAGGGGCCTCACCAGTAGGAAAAGGGAGGTCATAATTCCACTATACAAGACACTAGTGAGGCCCCACCTGGAGTATAGTTTACAGTTCTGGAGACCTTACCTACATATAGACATAGACAGGGTAGAGAAGGTTCAGAGGAGGGCAACAAAGATGGTACAGGGATTGCATCACAAGTCCTATGAGGACAGATTGAAGGACTTGAATATGTACTCCCTGGAGGAGAGGAGGAAGAGAGTGGATATGATAGAGACATACAAGTACCTTACAGGGAGAAACTGGGTGCAGGAATACACTATTTTCCAACAAAAAAGACGTTCTAGGACTAGAGGGAATGGGATGAAGTTGGAGGGAAGGCGATTCAGAGGAAACGTGAGGAAGAATTTCTTCACAGAACGGGTGGTGGACAAGTGAAACACCCTGCCAGAGGAAGTGGTGGGGACTGAAACAATCATGGGATTTAAGAATGCATGGGATAGACATAAGGGAATTCTGGAGGTCAAGGGTAAGGGGCAACAGACTTCTAGGAAAATATAAAGTGAACTTACAAGCTCAAATGGGCAGACTGGGTGGGCCATAGGCCCTTATCTGCCGACAGTCTCTATGTATCTATATATGTACAGTAGCAGGATTTTAGGTATGTAAGTGAAAGGAGGAAGACATGGAGTGGGTTTGTAAGGTTAAAAAGGGACGAAGGGACTGTGCAGAGGGGAAGCAGGAGAAGGCAGACATCCTGAACAAATACATATCTTCAGTGTTCACAGAGGAAAGAGAAGGGGAAGGACCACAGAAAAGTAACTGGAGCATTGGAGGAAGGGAGAAGGACACTAGTCCTTTTTTGGTGGAGAGAATCCTGAAGGGACTCAGTAATCTATTTTTTTTTTTTTACTGTCTATTATTGCCCCCTGTCTCTCTACGTCCAGTCCCTCTCTCAGAGCTTCCCAATACACCTACTCAGGCTACGCTGCTGAGAAGATCGGGGATTGATCCAAAAGTGTTCCACTCCATTACCTCTAGATGCCCAGATGACCCCCCGGGTGGGGCAGAAGAGGCTCCACCTTACCTCCTCCGAACTTCAGGGGAGCGTGCAGCTGAAGTCCACCATGGTTCCTCCTTTTTTTTCATATGGTGCAGGAGCCTGTCACCTAGACCAGACAAGGGGTCTTTTTCCTTGTTCTGGTTCCCGCCCCTCTGCCTACAGTAACTCTCAAGGAGGACTAATGAGACAGAAGCGCGTGAAGCCGCACTTCCACTCCAGTCCTCGGCCAACACTCGCCCCTCCCTATCAGTCTGCCTCCTCAGCTGCACCAGCACCACCCGTGGTATAGCAGTGAGTAGGGCAACCCACCCCTCCCAGAGAAGGAGAGCGGCCCATCAGGCACTAAATCCTTCTCCTCCTGGCCAGCTCTGATGTCCCAAGCCCGCTACTGAACCTGGGTCACTGGCATCACAAACAGTAGCGCTACTGCTGTGCCAGCAGGCCGGCACAGGGACTCAATAATCTGAAAGTGGACTAAGCAATGGGGCTAGATGGGGTGCATCCAGGGGTATTAAGGGAGCTCAGGGAGGTACAGTGCTGGCTGAACCTCTGATAGTCCTGTTTAACCGTTCATTGGAAACAAGAGTGGTTCCAGAGGACTGGAGGAGGGCAAATGTAGTCCCACTTCACGAAAATGGTAGCAGGGAAGAGGCTGCAATTATAAGCCAGTCAGCCTAACATAGGTGGTGGGTCACTGCTAAAGGAAAGGATTGTGGAATATCTTGAATCCAATGGGTTTCAGATACCGAGACAAGCATAGATTCATGGGGTGTCAAACAACCAGTAGATTTCTTTGATCATGGACCAAAGAATTAGATCAGGGTGGAATAGTGGACATGGACCTACCTAAATTTCAGTAAGGTTTTCGATACTGTTCCACATTGGAGAATCATAAGCAAGCTGGGTAGCTTATTAGTCGGCCCAAAGGTGGAAAGAAATTGGTTAGGGGATAGGTGGCAGAGGGTGGTGGTTTTTCACTCTGAGGAAGGGAGGGTGACTAGTGGGGTGACTCAGGGATCAGTGCTGGGACCGGTCCTCTTTAATGTCTTTATAAGGGACATTGCAGAGGAGCTGGAAGGGAAGGTCTGCCCCCTTTGAGAATGACACAAAAATCTGCAATAGGATGGAGACTTCAAGGGGTGGAAAGGATAAGCAGACACCTGAGAAAACTCAAGGAGTACTCAAGGGTATGGCAGCTGGATTTCAACACAAAAAATTCCAAAGTAATGCACTTAGGGCACAGAAATCCAGAGGCAGAGTACAAAATGGCAGAAGTGGTACTGATGACCACCAAGCAGGAAAGAAACCTGGGGATGATCATATTGCAAGACCTAAAGATGGCCAGGTAGTGTGACAAGGCAGTTGGGAGGGCTAGTGGGATACTGGGTGCGTAGAAGGGGTATCACCACTAGAAAGAAGGAGGTGGAATTGTCTCTGTATAGACTGCTAGTAAAACCCCCCCTAGAAGTACTGTGTCCAGTTCTAGAGACTGCATCTTTAGAAAGACATAGACAGAGTGGAGGCAGTCCAGAAAAGGGCAATTAAAATGGTGCAGGATCTGAATCAGAAGCCTTATGAGGACAGACCTAGGGACCTAAATATGTACACCCTGGAAGAGTGGAGGGAGAGGGGGTATATGATAGAGACCTTTAAATACCTCACAGGGGTAAGTAAAGTACAGGAGGGAAGTATTTCCAGAAAAAAGGTACCCAAGAACAAGATGGCATGAAAAGAATCTGGAGGTGGTAGAGTCAGGAGAGATGTGAAGGAGTACTTCTTCACAGAAAGGGTGTTGGATTCCTGGAACAGTCTTTCGGCAGAGGTGGTGGGGGTGAAAACAGTGCTGGGGGTTCAAGAATGCATGGGATGGGCATAAGGGAATCTTAGGGAAAGGGAAGGGGGAGTGATTAGGCTGGAGATCAAGTGGGATCTTCAGTGATTCTATAGGCAGGGAAGAATGGGCAGACTAGGTGGGCCATGCAGTCCTTATCTGCTTGCAAATTCTACATTTCTATGTTCACCTCATGGCAGAACTCAGTTGTTGACTGCAGCCTTTGCTCACCCTTCCATTGCTTGTCTGTGATTAGGTTTGACAATCTACTGAAATTTAACTAGCTCTTTTTTCTGACTGTACTTTAATATAGACATAAAAGGTAAAAGGAAACCATGCGGATGCTCCACAAGAGGGCTGCTTATTTGCTTGGGTTACACAGCACACCCAGAGGAGCTCTCTGTAATGCTTATTTTATGGTGTGATACGCAAGAATCAAGAGAGCCCAAATTACTCACTTCTGTTCTAAGTTATAACACAAGTATTAGTATACATTAGCCTTCCTTCCTTCCTTCTTTCTCTCTCTGTCTCTCTCTCTCTCTCTCCCCCCTCTCTCTGTTACAGGCAGGCAAAAAGTTGTGGGGAGGAAGAAGACCACACAATCATCCATCAAGGCCCATCCCATTCTAATAGTTTTTAATGCACTAAGGATTTTAAAACTACAGTAATTTCCTCTCATGAATATGAAATAGCTAGCAATATCCCCCAACTTACTCCCACTCTATAAACTGATACAACTTTTGTTTTTTTACAATTGATTTTTGTGACTCTATTCCTGCCCTGTCTGCCTACCTATCTACCTATGTCTACACAGGTAAAAACATACATAGGTACATAGGTTTAAAGAGGCAGTATAGCACAGTGGTCTAAGGCTCTGAGCTGCAAATTTGGTAACATCCAGCAGACCAGACCTGGGTTTGAATCCCACAGCTTCCACTTGCATACTATGTGACCCTGAGCAAATCACTTAACCTTCTTGTGCTCCCAGGTTGCTCCTATAAAAAAGCTTTCCGCTTAGTGTGTTATACCTGGTTAAAAACAACTAAATAAAAGCATCAAACAGTATATGTATGGATGCTTCTTAACTAGAACTAAGTCCAGTACATTAAAAACACAGTAGAATGAAGCCTTGCCTCCTGGTAAGGTAGCAGGGACATTCTGATAACAGTTTTTTTGGGGAAAGGGATCCTCTTTTGGATCTGTGGAGGCATCCCTCAATCCCTTCCTGAAATGCTAAAACCCACACAGGGCTATGTTGCCAACCCTGTCCTCTGGAATTCGCTTCCACCAGCTATCAGGGAGGCCCCTTCTGTTGAGGTATTCAAAGCCCGCCTCAAGACCTATTTATTCAACCTGGCCTTCCTAGACACTACATTCTAAAAGACTGTTTTGATTTATAGTGTATGTAGTGCAGGCAGCTGTTTACACTGTTATAAGATTGCTATTTTATTATTCTATGATTCTCCATTGTGTGTTATTTATAACTGTGTATGTTTTACCTGTGTATTTTTCCTTCTTACTTTGTGTATTTTATCTGTACGGTACCCAGAGCCTCCGGGATTGGGCGCCTTAAAAATAAAACTTGCCTTGCCTTGACACACACCCACTCAGACAGATTGGGACCTTTGAATGAGGAGAACACACATGTGCACTCCATGAAATTTAATGCAATCCACTGTCAGATGTAGCAAAGTCACTTAAAGAGCTAGTGTACTGCCTTAAACTAATATTAGATTTTAAAGAGCTGGTGACATGTTCAGGAGAACTTTAACAAAATATAATATTTAGGCACTGTCCAGCTTGTATTTCCCATTAGTTCTGTATTCCTGCTCTGCAGTAATTATTATTTAGGCTATTTGCATAAAAACAGGTTCTTTGCTCCTGAAGAGTTCAACGGCAACATTTTGTGATGTCACAACAAAAAATTGTGACTAGAAGTAGGGAGTAAGCTATAGAGGCAGATGAACTAAAATGAACTCTAAGGGATAAAGAACATATATTCATAGACACTTCCTTAGTAATAAATTATGGGGAGGAGAAAAATATAAAATATAAATGGAATACAAGCAGAACTGTACCTAATTATTATGTTTTTGTTAGTTTTCTTTGAGGCGTCACTAGCTCTTTAAAAGCAGCCAACCATTACCTTTTATATTAGAGAGGCAGTGTAGCACAGTGGTTTAAGGCTCTGAGCTGCATATCTAAAGACCTGGGTTTGAATCCCACAGCCCCTACTTGCCTACTGTGTGACCCTGAACAAGTCACTTAACTTTCCTGTGCTCCTAGGTCACACCTGTAAACAAGCTTTCAGCTTAGTGTGCTACTCCTAGTTAAACAATTTTGGGGGAAAAAAAATCTGAGGTACTTTTTCTTTTCCCTTTGTTTAAATAGAAGATTGTTTACCTGATGTTAGTAGGCGTGATGTGTGGTACAGCTCTTAGCCTGGCAGCTGACATATCTTGCTGTACTGCCCCACATTACATCATCAGGATTGTGACCTCACCGACTGTGACATCACTGCTACTTAGGAGTAGCAAGTGAGTGACTGCCAGGTCATTCATCTGTGATGTCACTGTCAGTGAGATCATAATGCTGATGATGTAGTGTGGGGCCGTAGAGTTAGACATGACAGCTGGCAGGCTAAGAGCTGTTCCACACATCCAGCACAATATTATCATATTGACTTCCCAATGAGCAAAGGAAAAAGTAAAATACTTCAGAAATAAAAAGTTACAACTGACTACTACTTAAAATCTGTATTACTTTCCTGTCTGCCTGTTTTGGCTACATTAGCTCTTTAACATCTAAATGCTCCAGTCCACTCAGTTGCCGAAAAGGGTTGGCAAAAAGATGTTGCATCTCAGCTGGGCAATTCTGGGTAAATGAATTGTAAAATAAAAAAATACCTTTTTTATATTTGAAAGGGCCAGTTGTTAAAAATCTAGGCCATGGCTAAACTAACAGTAATCTTGTTAGTTGACTGGTGGCCTCGGTTTTTAACAAATGGCTCTTTAAAATATCTGTATCTCCTAACCTTCCAAAAGCATTTTGCATTTCAGGACATTGTGATCCTTATTATTAAAGACATTTGCAGGACATCTGGCTCTTTGCCCCTTAGACTTCACCTGTTCCTGTTGCTTTTATTGCCTTAGAGTGCACCTTGGAGAGTTCTCTGCTGTGACATCACAACCTGTTGCCATTGAACTTATTCTGATGTCACAATCAGAGCACTTTGTTTTCAGGACCTGAAAAGCAGCAGGAACAGATATAGTCTAAATGGCTAAGAGTGTGTTTCTGGGCAACATGTCGTCAGTAATAAAAAACAAGCATTTGTCAATGCCGAATGTTTGCTTGCTGGCATTGGCAGTGGTAGTGTAGAAGTTACAGAGCTGCGTAATAGGAATGACAGTGAAGTATTGAACTGAAGCCAACCCCACCACCACCCTGCAGAGAGTGACAGGCATTATGGTGTGCGTTTGGGTCGTCAGGCATAACGGCCACGCCATTTCACCACACCCCACCCTGCAGACACTGACAAGTGTCACGGTGTTCCTTGGGGTCTTTGGCCCTTATGCGCACCCCATTTCATTAGGAAATATGGTGAGATGAGTGCGATATAGGAGAATGGGGTGAAGTTTGGGGCCGAAGAGTCCAAGGCATACGTCGATGCCTCTCACTGACTGCAGGGTGTGGAATGGTATGAGCATCACAGGCAAGAATCCCAAGTCACACCCCTGATGCCTGTCATTCTCTACAGGGTTGGGCGTTATAGTTGGAAACCCTAATACCTCAGGCATTCGTTGGTACTTTCACTCCAAATTTTCAACATGTTTGTTTTGTGACCCCACCTCATGAACAGGGGGAATAACAGTTTGTTAGCCGAAAGCTGCTTATGCACAGTGACTACGGCATTTAGCACCACAGGTGCAAAAACATTCCGAACAGGATGTAAAAAATGACAGCTGTACTGTTCATGGGGAGGTGTAAAAAATGGCAATGTTGCAAATCTGTAGTAAAAATATTTAAAAATGGTGAAGTCACGAGCGTACATAGAAACTGTGCAATGCACACCCGTAATATAATTAGGTTGGGGATTTTTTACAGCAGATTGTCAACTCAGGCATTTTGGTGCCTCCGATCATGAGCAGTGTCACTGTGATTTTCTTTATCTGTGCCGAGCAATGATTTCCCACAGCGACCCGCGCATCTCTGCGCTGAAGTGTGAAAACACACTTCCAGCCATGTTGTGAAAATGACAGCTGTACTGTTCATAAGGAAGTGTGGAAAAATGTCACTGGTGAAAATCTGGACTGAAAATATTACAAAGTCATGAACTACTGAGGGTGCATGGAAACTGCGCAATGCTCACTCGTAACACAGTCATTTATGGACTTTTGTCACCAAATTTTCAACATAGCCATTTTAAGACCTCTGCTCATGAACAGTGTAACTGTGATTTTCTTAATCTGTCCTAAACATTGCTTCGACACCAACAGCACCATTATGCTAGCACATGTCTGAAAGCACATTTTGGGTGACATATGAAAATTGCAGCTGTACTGTTCATAAGGAAGTGTAATAAAATGGCAATGTTGAAAATCTGGGTGAAAATATTGAAAATTTTGCGAACTACGGCATGCGTAGGAACTGTACTAGCGCCGTAAAAACCAGTCATTTTGGAATTTTTCACCAAATTTTCAACATAGCCATTTTAAGACCTCTGCTCATGAACAGTTGTCACTGCTGATTTTCTTAATTTGTCCCATTACATTGATTTTTTCACACCGACTGCGCCATTATGCGCTACATGAAACACGTTTTGGGTGAGATGTGAAAAATGACAGCTGTACTACTCATAAGAAGGTGTGGTAAAATGGCAATGTTGAAAATCTGGGTGAAAATATTGAAAATTCGCGAACTTATGAGCCTGCGTAAGAACTATAGCGCTTGCGCTCAGTAAAACAGTCATTTTTGGAATTTTGGCACCAAATTTTCAACATGGGGTTTGGGGACACCTTCTCATGAATGATGTCCCTGTCATGGTATTCAGGCCCAAGGGTGACTTGGCACGGTGACTGCGCGGTGACCGCGAAATCACCCGCCCGGCCCGAACACGCCATGACAATGACATCATTCGTAAGGAAAAGTCCCAAAACATGTTAATTGGTGCAAAATCAAAATGCCTGAGATATGCAACAAAGTTGAAACCCCCTATCTAGCCCATTATACAGCTTACCGGCATTTCCTCAGTTCGCGGTCGGCTTTGAAGAGTGCAGAGCGTGTTCCCAGTCCACGAAGATCACCGCGCCAAGGTCGGAGTAAGTATGCAGTGGGGGTGTGGGGAGGTAGGATCATGATGGGTGGATGCGGGTTGTGGGAGGGGGCCAGGAGACTCGTGGGACCGTTTTTCTTTACAGGTACAAAAAAAAAAACAAAAGGACAACATGGGACATTTGCCACGCTGGGGTGGGCTCCCAGTGTGACACAAGGACAGTTGGGGGTTGTTCAGCCAATGAGAGTTGGGCACCCCATCTGCCTGGGATCGAATGCCGCGCTGGGTGGGCTCCCAGCTGTGGCCACCGGGGTGGGGGCGAGGACACTTTACTACTGGGGGGGCGAGGACAGTGGAGCCTAATGGGATTGGGCACTCCCCATCGGCTATATCATTAGTTGTCACGCTGGGTGGGCACCCAGCGTGGCATTTGAAGGCTTTGGGGGGAGGCGGAGGCAGGCAGCCGACAGGGATTGGGCACCCCGTCGGCTATACAGTGTGTGTGTGCATGCGCGGGGGCACGCCTCGCCTGCCTGGGCGCGTGTGTGTGTGTGTGTGGGGGAGCTGCGCGCGAGCAGGCGATATCTTATCACTGCTCATCAGCGTAGCTCCCTTTGAACTGTATGCCACTGCATTTTGGAGCTTGTCATAGACAGCTCCAGCATGCATTGGCTTACAGGGGCCGTGCCTGCCAACACACTGACTGAATTGGAGGAGGAGGTGACACACCTCCGAAATCTCCGATGATGGCACTATGTTTCTTGCCCATGCGTGCAAGCAAACATTAAAATGAAAGGGCTAGAAATTAAAAATGTTTGAGGGATTCTGTGTAACTGACTTCTTCTGATGGCAAATATGAATTTTTTACAAGTGTTTTATTCCCATGTATGTAACTCGATACTGTGATACCCTAACCATTTGGTGACTGAAAAGGGGATTCTCCAAGACCAGTATATCCATTTGCTAAAATACCTCAGGCAACTTGCCTAAATACTAAATGCTCTGTAGTTCTTAGATTGAGTGGCAAAAATCTTAGCAGTTACTAATCAGGTTCATATATATATATATATATATATATATATACACATATACACTCCCATTTTGAACACTAACTACAGTAGGTTATGTGGCTTCCAAGGTAAAACATCAAGTCAGTGTCAGCTGGTCACTTCCTCTCTAGCTCTAGTGGAGTAGAGTTTACTAAACCCTTTCAGTGTTGGCTTCTAGTACAAATCAATTGATCACACTGTAATCAGCCAGGATGAATATACTCTATTTTCACCCTGAAAAGGTTAATTTCTAACCAGTGAGTTAGATGTGCAAGAGAAACTGTACAAATTCTGTAATCTTTTCATTTTCTACTTTTTGTGATTTTTTTTTTTCGTTATTTCTTCCCTATTCTCAGGAGTGTCCATGGCATATTATTTTGTTGAAAATTGTACTTTCCCTGTAGCAAAACTGACAGCTGGAAAAGGTACCGACAGGGAGCTTATTAAGTAAACAGCCTCGAGAAGGCTATGGTTAACGAATAGCCATTTGTACTTAAAACAGTAGTAAAGCAGCTGCACAGTTGAAAGCCCTAATTATAATTCCCCACAAATGAGTAAGGGAAGATGATGCTTGACTTTATAGGATGGCTGTGTTTGCTGAAGTATGACCCCCCCATCCACCCACCAAGACTGAGAGAGAATGGAAGGATGTGACTTAGCTCTTTGAACTAAATCACTGATTTTACAATGAAGCCTAGGGTTTTCTGTCTCTGTGTATTTTCAGGGCCCCATTATGTCTGGATTTGGTTTCCGTCTGCCCCAGGCTCTGACTGGTAACCACAGATGCCATAAATTATCTGACATGTTGATTTAAGAGCACTTGGGTTAAGTTGCGGTGTAGTACATCATTTTGTCATAATGGTTAAATCTATATCTAGTCACATATCTGCCTGATGTCAACAGGCAGATAGACAGACAGACAAATAGATACAATAGATAGGTAGATAGATAGATAGATACAGATAGAGAGACAGACATACAGATAGACTGAGAGACAGTGTGTGGAGAGTACAAAGTAATATTAAAAGTGAAACTGTCCAGATGGACAAGGCTCTGTCGAGTATTTAGTGTCACCAACAGACATGTAACTGACATGTTCTATAAAAAAAGTTTGTGGCCAAAATTGCTCCCATAGACCCTCTGAGCCCTCTCCAGACAACAAGCCGCTGCTGACATTCCATGTGATCCTAAAGAAAAACCAAGATCTGAATGATGATAGAAGAAGCAAATGTACCCCGTGCAGAGCAATACACAGAAGGGCAGCCTTCTTTGGAAGAGGTTCCAGGAGAAAAAAAGAGACTAGAAGAACTTGTTACAGGGGCAATGAAGAATTCAGGAGAAATAACAGAAGGAAAGAAAACACAGAAATAAGAAATTAATCCATGGGAATAATGTGCTCCATTTTGGTGTCAGTTTTTGGTCAGAAAAGCGAAGCTGTGTGAACTTACTGCACCTTGCTGGGAAACTTGAAAATTTCAACCCATAAAACCACTGAAATAAAATTCCTAAAAATTATAAATTCATATAGGACCGCAAACTGTTGTGCTGAAACAAAAGTTGACAGTTTAACATTTAGAAACATTCTTACTGAAGTGTCTAAGCTGAATAATACTATTATAATTTTCTCTGACCAATTCACTGACCGAGTTAAATTTTACTTAAAAAAAAGTTGTCTTTTAAATTTACAAGGGCATCGTCTAAAGTGTGTCAATGCTATGCTTCACTAACAAATGTATTTTGTACAATAAGATTATGAGTTTTCTTTGATCTGAAATTCTTTTTTTTTTTTCTAATAGTCAGCTTGCCTTTCTCCCACCTTTCAATTAAGAACTTATCTTTTATCACTTGAACAGACAATAATATGTGAATAGCAGTATACTCCTGAATTAACTATTTAAAATAATACAGTATAGTTCATATGGTAGCCATCACAGATAAGGGTATAAGTCTGTAAGCAACTGATTTTTTTTCAGTTGTCCTCTTTGTTTTTTTATGTAATTGTATGATTAAAATAAATAAACAAAATGTTAAAACAAAATTTAAATTAGGTGAAACTTAATTCTTTCACGTTTCAGATGTAGAAACATATGTGATGCCTTTATAGAACCTTCTCTCAATTACACCTACATCTGGCTAATCCATAATACTCTATGGTTACCTAAATATTACCATGTCTGCTTTTTTTATCTTTTTATTTTCCTTTCCCTCATCCTGCCTTTTTTGTTCATCTGTTTTTCACAACTTTTGGTCTTTTGGGTGAGATGTTAAACTAAGGGCCTGTGTGCCGATTCTGGTGGTTGCCGAGTTTGATGGTTGTTCAGGTAATATTCAAGATCCCATGGCACTTCTAGAGAAGTTGGGGAGTTTTTATTGAGGACAAAATATCATACAAATGCACACATAGCAATACATCAGGCATAAAGAACAGAAAATAAGTTGGGAAATTAACTTAAATGAAGAACTAGCAGAGGAAAAACAAAGGAAAAATCAGGGAGGTTCAAAAAACCAGCCAGAACAGCACTTCCATAACCGCTGAAATTGTGAAGCAGGCAATACAGTAGTATATGAATTTTATAAAGTCAATAATCGTCATTTAACACAAAGAAACATTTCCAGGTGAGACCAATAAATACTGTTGGTTAACAACTTATTTACATCTTGCCTTCCAAATAAAAAATTTAAGTAGACCACAAATCACATTCAATGTACATGGATGATACCTATGCCAGATCCCAGAATATATTCCCAGAACGGAAACATCATGAGTCAAAGTGTTACATTAAGGGCAATTAAGTTTAGCCACCAAACAGCTCCAGAAATCAGTTATATAAGTGCAATCAAAAAAGAGATGGGACTGAGTTTCCAAAAGATCCTTGCAATCAACCCAAGGACAATACCATTCTGAATGCTGTTTATGTTTATGAATGTTCTGAACACCTATACGTCCATGACTAGTAAGCCAAACCATATCCCAAAGATTAGTTGGTAATCTAGGATCCGTCACTTGTTTCAGGGTATGGGTAGTGGTAGCAGGACAGCCCAATGGAAAAACTAAAGGCTCAGTAAATAAACTTTACTCATTATGGTCGTACAGACCCTTTCTGGGCAGTGAAATGAAAAGAGTAAGATGTAAATGCCACTGACGCACTTTCATCGAGGCATGAACCATATAATCAGGGTGGTGAGGAAGTCTCCAGGCAGAGTAAGATGTACATATGCCTTGGTCCCAGACCTGGAGGAGGTGGTCCAGCCAGTTCTGGATCCAAACCTTCCAGTCCACCCCTGAGACCGAAAAATAAGATCTAAAAGTGACAGAAAAAAAATATAATGAAGAAAAAAACAACAGGATTAATCACGGCTAACCCACCGAGATGAATTGGGGTAATTAAAATGTTGTTTGATAGGGTTAAGGTGGCTGCCCCACAGAGCTAAAAAAAAGAGACTATAAACATGTGTCTCCAATTCCTGCGGAAGGGGGGAAAACATAACTTAAATAAAGAAATAAAGGTAACAAAAGAGTTTTAATAAGATACATTCTTTTCCATTTTGAGAGTTGCATAGGTTGCCATTTGACAAGCAATTTTTCCCTCTCCAGCAATTTACTCTTCCAATTAGAAACAGCCATATCCCGGGCCCCCCAAAAACAAATTGAGACTGGATGGAACCACGGGAATAGATCCCAGCTGGGAATGAGCATGGTCAGATAGGCAGCCTGAGCAAAACACCTGACTTTTCAAAATGTTAACCTTTGACCCAGAGAGAAGAGAAAAGCATTCCAAAGTAAGCAAGGTCATGTCCCAAGAAGCAGCATCTACCAAAAAAAAGACATTGCCTGCGTAGTCATTAACCTCAGTTTGCGGTGTCTGTGCAGTGATCTGTATACCTCTAATATGAGGAGACAAATCTCTGCTCCATTAAAGAACATCTATACAGAAAATGTAGAGAAGGGGACTCAAAGGACAACCCTGATGGACCCCTCTTTGGATCATAATCCTTGCTCCCAAAAACCCATTAATCAAAGGAAAAAAATGCCTGTTGGTATAAAAATTGTATCCATAAAACAGAGCATTGGGGGATCTCATAAAAAACAGAATCATGAGAGAGACCTGGTCAAAGGCTTTTTCTTGATCTAAAGAGACCAAAAACCCCTGGAGACTATCTGACTGGCCCCTAGCAACCAATTCTCTGAGCCGAATCAGATTATCACTAATCTTCTTATCCGGGATGGAGCATGACTGAAAAGGGAAGATAACTTTTACAGAAATCAGACTCAGTCTGCGTATCAAGATCTTTGCAAGGCGCTTAAGATAGGCAGTAAGAAGAGAAATCGATCTCCAATTATACAAATCAGACCAATCTTCTTTTTTTGTAAAGCAAAATCAAAATAGCTTGGAGTGAACAAAGTGGTTAACATAGCATTAAATACATCCTGCAAAATGACAAGCAATAAATCCAAAAAATAGGTGCAAAATTCAGTGCTCTGGCCGTTCGGTCCAGGGACAGTCTTAGGTTTCAAGGATTTCAGAGCAAAATCAACTTCTGCCACAGTAATGGGTACCAAAAGTTAGAGATTATCTTCCATAGATACCAGGGACTGGATATTCAAAAGGACTGCACGTGGCACAACTGAGTTGTGCCAGCACGACCCCACAATGTGCCCCAGCATGATATTCAAAAGGGTCACTTGCGCAGCGCAAGTCCCGATGTGCTGGGGCACACTGCTAATGTATGCAGTGCACCTGAAGGGGCCATGCATATGCAGCACATCCTGATATTGAGCTCGGGATGTGTGGCACATCTGCTGGCACAACCCCCAGATGTGCCACATACCTGGGCACAAAGTTGAGCCAGAAAATCCTGGCTCAAATGCTGGCTACCTAGAGGCAGGTTGCCATATTGCAGGGTACAACACAGCAGCCGCCAGCCATGGGTGGCCACCCACAAAGCATGAACACCATCCAGGAGCACCAAACTGGTCCCAGGTTATCCAATGGCACCCCCTCCCTCCCATAGCCCCAACCATCCAGAAATAGCAATATACATACTCCCTGGTTCAAATTCCACCAGAGCCACGTACCCTCTCCCTGATATAAAACAAGTCACTTAACCTCCCAGTGCTACAGTCTGCCTACCTGTAAAGGTGGGTAAAAAGCAGACCCTCAAATACAGACATATTTATGTACTGAAAACCAGTTGTTGCATTACTGCTGGTGGGTCAGCCTAAATAAATGTAAATGTCTAGAGGAAAAATAAGACTTGCCCCGTGTAGCTCCGATATGGCTTCAGATAGTTGGCTACCCCTCCAACCACACCCCAGAAACAGCTCCTCCTCCTCCGCAGGGCTTTTCCTGCATATAGGTGTTCACATTGGGGAGCAATGCCCACCTACTGTACCTACCTGCCCATTCTTCATGAGGTCCACCCACATGCTGGTGCCATCTCCCCCTCTCATTAGGACGTGGTATGTGAAAAAATAGATTCCAGATAGCGGGCACATTGGTCACCAAATCGTCAGATGTAAGAATCCCGTATCCCTCATGGTGGCTCTTCAGATCGGCATAGAAGGCAAACTTTGGGCTGTAGGATGGGCTGTAACCCCCAGGACTGGGCCTGGTGGCATTGGGAGGCCTAGTCTGCCTGGTTCCCTAGGGGAACCTCTTGGACTGGGAGGGTCAGGTTGTCCAGGTGGCCCACGGAGTCCCGACTTTCCCTTTCTCCATTGGTCCCCTTTGCCCCA
Organism: Neoceratodus forsteri; assembly: GCA_016271365.2. Lineage (NCBI taxonomy): Eukaryota > Metazoa > Chordata > Ceratodontiformes > Ceratodontidae > Neoceratodus > Neoceratodus forsteri. The sequence continues at coordinate 499,419,493 of JADMNL010000022.1, forward strand.
TGAATGAAGGGAGGTGGTGAGATGATGGACAGCTCTTGGCTCACTTCTGCTGCCCCATGGGTCTGGTGTATGTAGGGTAGCACACCATCCGGCAGCTCCCGAGCATCTCATAGTGGGTGGTGGTCTTGGAGCTGTGGACCAACAGTGGAATGGCGATCAGCAGTATGACGACCATGGCCACCTCTACCACCCTCTTCCTGTGGCTAAGCCTGGTAGCAGCCAGGGTCAGGAAGTCGTCCTTGCCTTTGGAAGTAATGGTGAAAGCCTTTAAGGTAACCACCTCCTGGAAAAACAAATCCCTGTAGGCTCAGAGAGACAGAACCCCTCTCTCCCCCTCCTATATGCACAAACCAATATGTATTTTCCAAGTTCAGTCCTGGAGACCTTCTGGGGTAACCAAGTCCCCGCCCTCCCACAAGTGGCTGTCACGAGTCTCCTGAGCTTCAACTGAATGCTATATCCATCGTTTTGGTGGGCTTTTAGTGTTTTGGGGAGAGGGAGATAAGCACAGAAGCACCATGGAAATGGTCTTGAGACAACAGTAGTATGAGGGAACTCCTTGCCCGTTGAACTGTTTGCTTTGGAGTCAAGTGCTGAGAAGGTTGGAGAGAACTCATAAACTCTGATTAATAAACAGAGATAGAGAAGAAGGGAAGGACTCCTTAGGGTGGGTTGAGGATGCAGTTGGATATGGTCATTAGCTGGGGGCTTCTTTCTTCAGTTCCAGGTCTTATGCCCATCATCGGCAATGCCTTGGGCTCTTGCTGATAATATTAATAATCCAGACCTGCTGGCGGAGGCTGGGCTTTGCCGCTGCACTGTATACAGATGTGAGATAAAGACTCTCCTGAGCATCCGAGAACTGTGAGAAGTGCCTTTCAGGCTGTGTGAGTGACCTCTGGTGCATTGTACAGGAGTAGGAGGTGGCAGGCTGGTGGATTGGCCTGCAGCCCTGGGGGCCAAGTTAGTCCCAGCAGCACATCGTCTGCACCGGGCGCTGCCTTCCTACATCAGCACCAGGGACTTAGCACCTCTGCACCAAGCACTGTCCTCTCAAGTCAGCGCCACAGACAGGACATCTCTACACCCAGCACTGTCTACCTTCATCAGCACCAAGGACAACCAGATGGTTACTGACAGGTCATCTGTGTAATGAACCATTTGCCCTCAGCAGCAGCACGTATGATAGGGCACCTAGGCACTGAGTGCTGTTTGCCCTCATCATCAGCAAGGACAGGGCACCACCTCTGCAGTGGTCTCTGGCCATCAGTATCACAGATAGAGCACCTCTTCAATGGGCTCTGTCCACTCTCATCAGCACCTAGAACAGTGGACCTCTGCAACAAGCTCTGTCTGCCCTCATCTGCACCATGGGCCCCTACATGGCATGGACAGGGCACCTCTGTAACGAGCTCTGTCTGCATTCAACACCATGTCTTCACCGAGCTCTGTTCACTCTCAATGCCAGCAACACGTGCCCTAACTTGGGCAGAGACAAGACATCTCTTACCAAGCACTGCCTGCCCTCGCCAGCACCACTGGCACCTGAATGTGCATGCAGGGCACCTCCATACAGAGCTTTAACCACCCCCAACAATACCATGCACCCCCAGATGGGCACGGACGGGACAAGGCACCTCTGCACCACACTGTCTGCCCCAACAGCACCAAGGCCAGTTGAAGGGAATGGGCAGGGCACCTCTGTGCCAAGCTGCCCACCGCACCATGGGCCCTACAACTGGACACCAGTATGACACATCTGCATCCAGTTGTCCACTTGCATGAGCTGCTCCTCTGCAACTAGCTACACTCAGCTCAACAGACAGGGCACCTGGTGAATGCCTTGAGAAGAGAGACAGTGTGTGTTGGGGTCACTTAACTTTCAATGGTATGGAGCAACGTGTGACGTGAGAGTCTTCTTAAAGCACTGAGTGCTGTTTAAATATCATTCCCAATGTACCTTAGATACTCTGGAATTCTATTGCAAACATCCCTTTTCTGTCTAATAATGTCCCCACACGCTGCCAGCTTTTGCATTGTGCAGTTAGTTGTCTTTTCTCAACGTACGACTGAAAGGTGTGTGTGTGTGTTTCAGTAATTTAGGACTTTACCATTTTATCCTCAACATCTAGAGGCCAGTTAACTATACAAAACGTATGCGCTGTAAGCCTATTGGTCCACAGCTGGACCAATAGGCTTACAGCGCATACTGTAAGCTGTCATTTGGTGGGTGGCTGGGCAGTATGCGGGTTGGATGCTGCCGCCCACCGATGATGGGGGGGATCTGGGTGGACTCGGTGTCCTGTTTGGGTGGGGGATGGGGGTTAACACTGGACCACCAGGGGGTATTAGGTTAGCACCTCACCAGCGTTCAGGTTTTCAGGTGAGGAGGGGGGCTCCACTGGTCCACCAGGGATATTTCCTGACCAAGGATGATGGCGATCACTGGGTCAGGATAGGAAGGAGGTACCACTAGACTACCAGGGCAGGATTTGCATTTCCATCCTGAGGTGCGGTGCTATGGGAGGGGGGGCCACCAGACTGTCAGGGAGGCTATATACATCGCACTACCCATGATCGGGCTAATGGGAGGGAGGGGGATACCACTGGACCACCAGGGTTAATATATGTATACTTCTACGCATGATCGGCTAACGGGAGGGAGGGGGTACCACTGGACCACCAGGGTTAAGATATGTATACTTCTGCCTGTGATCAGGCTAATGGGGGGGGAGTACAACTGGATCACCAGGGCATGTATTTTGTGACTGTGTACCGCAATCATGGTTACAGGGAAGGAAATGCCTGGGACCCTTCGGTCCACCCATCGATCTGTGCAGGGCACCAGGCGCATGCTGCTGAGATGCCTTGCACATCACATGCAAATGAGGCCATAATGACATGCAAATAGCCCCATTTGCACCATGCATACATTATGGCCCCATTTGCATGCCCAAATCTGAATATCATGGGAGATGTGCCCAGCGCAACTACAGTTCTGCTGGAGCAATCCCAGTCCTCCCTGTCCGGGGAATGTGCCAGCTCATTGCCAATGTGCCATGCACATTCTGTGCCATATTCAAAGGTGATGCACCATGGCACATCACTTTTGAACATCTCCCTGTCTTGGCCCTGGTGGATATCGGATGCACTGCACCCCCTTTTGTGCCATTGCCTGATGCAGTCTGAATATCTCCCCCAGGTGTATTAATGGGGAATCCAGTGAACAGGGCGACTGAGATTGATCAACTGCTGGTCTTGCCTGTTGCTGACCTTGGGTGCCCCACCCAGGTACTAGCGATTAAAGTGCTACTGGGGGCCCACCACAAGACTCTCACAAACCTATCAGTTTACATACCTCCCACCAACCCTACCACTGGTCTTCATAAAGTTCTGGACTACCTGAGAGCCCAAAATCACATAGCTGAGACAATATTACTTGGTGACTTCAAAATAAACTGGCAGTCTGCCTCCAGTGGCCCCGTAAAGGATGTACTGGCAGCTCTACACCTTACTCAGCTGGTCAGCTCTCCCACTAGGATTAACTATAAGACTGGGACAAGCACCACTCTTGACTGGATAATCTCTAATTGCCCTGACTGTGTCGCCAATGTAAGTATGCACCCTGACTCACTCAGTGACCAATCCCCTGTTACTTGCAACTGGACCAACAAATTCCATTCCCCACCACCTCTAACTATCTACAACAGAGTGCTAAGATGTGGCCATCTGGAACTCCTAAAACAACACTTGTGTTGTCAGGACTGGTCACTACTTGACTCCTTTACAGACATTAATGTATCACTCCAACATTTTATCACTATTTTTAATGCTGCCTGTGATGTTCACGCACCCCTCAAGAAAATTAAGGCACGCTGCACTGTTCAACCCTGGATTACTCCTGGGCTGATAGACAGCATGAAATGGAGGGACCACCTCTGGCACTGTGTTAAATCCTCTGGCAAACTACAGGACTGGCAAGCCTATAAAGCGGCAAGAAACTCATGCACTCGGGAAATTCATAAAGCAAGAAGCAAGCACCACAAGGAGCAACTTACCAATACCTGGGGTGACAGCAGGAAATTCTGGGCAAATATCAATGAAGTTCTGGGGGAAGACCCAAAAAAGGCTTCCGCGATGTTAAACCTTGATGGTACCCCCATACTTGACCCGCTCACAATAACGAATACCTTTAATGATGCCTTCACTGACCTAAGTAGTGTGCTACCACAAGACTTCTTTGACGACACCACCTTAATGGCAGCACATCATCCTGAGACCAAGACAAATCATCACCCCCTTCTACTTTAAACGTGTCTCAGTGGCCCAGGTCAGGAAACTACTAAACAATGTGCTAGGCAAGTCCAGGCACAGTGGTGACTCTTTAGATCTCAAGCTAATTGCACTCACCACGGAGGAAGTACTTCCACCTATTACTAAATTACTTAACCTCTCTCTAACCCTCTCACAATTCCCACAGGTATGGAAAACAGCCATTGTTACCCTAGTTCACAAATCTGGAGACAATGCACTACACAGCAACTATAGGCCTATATCAATCCTCCCACCCCTCTCTAAAATACTCAAACATATTGTTGCCAACCAACTTGTGGACTACCTCGATAGATACTCCCTACTGTGTGAACAACAGCATGGCTTTCGGAAAGGGCACAAAACCACCACCGCACTCTTAGAATTCACCAGCTACGTCCAGCAATCTATTGACCAAGGCAGTCTTGTGGGTGCAGTCTTTACAGACTTAACCAAGGCCTTCGACACGGTTAATCACCGACTCCTCCTTAAACAACTCTCACAAACTGGTCTCTTCCCTGATACACTGCCCTGATTTAGAAGCTATCTTGGGGACAGATCTCAACGCGTGAAGATTTCCAATGCTATCTCTGACCAGAAGCCTGTTCAGTCCATGGTACCCCAGGGCTCAATCCTGGGTCCACTCCTTTTCAGCATCTTCCTTAACAAACTACCGACTGCCTGCCACCAGCGAACACTGCTCTATGCAGATGGTGCTGTCATTTTTGCAAGCCACCCTGACCATTACCTCCTTGAAAGTAACCTTCAAAAGGGCTTCACGGAAGTTGAGCACTGGTTCCGCAACCATAAACTAGTGCTAAACTACAAGAAGACAAAAGTCCTGTTGTTCTCCTTAGCCCACAGTCAACATAAATAGCATTCTCTTACCATCCAAAATTCCCAAGGTGACCCCTTGAACAAATACAGCACTTCAAGTACCTAGGGGTTACCCTTGATAGACACCTCACCTATTCACTGCACATCAAAAATGTTGCCAGAGTCGTCAATGCCAGGATTGGGCTCCTCTATCGACTGAGAAAGTCTCTAACACCTGAAGCCCTAAATCTTGCTGTCCACAGTTCAGTGCTCTCCTTAATCGACTATGGCCTTGTCATTTACGGAACTGCTTCCACCACTGCACTCAAAAGGCTCACTGTGGCACTAAACAAGGTCTGTAGACTCCTAATTGGTGCACCACGCCTCACCCACACCTGCAATGTATATATGCTGGCTGGGTAGCTCAACTTGCATGGGAGAATTAAATACCACACCTGCTTACTTGCCAAAAAGATTCTCTTTGGACTCATGCCTTCAGGATTAGGATGCTTACTTTACAAATCCCCCAAGACCCAACATACGTGCACCTCATCTTCTGCACTCCTACTAGTCCCGATGTGCCGGACCACCCAATACCAACACTCCTTTTGTATCAAAGCACCATACTGGTTAAATTGCCTCCACAATGGTTTGGCTAACCTTATTAGCCTCAGTGAATTCAAACTCAAACTTCGTCAGCACATCCTAACTGAAAACTCCTGTGATTGCACCACTTAACATCCTTTTCTCTCTTCCCAGGACTTCACCCCCCACACTGTTCTTCCACTGTTCTCTCTACTTCTCTTGCCCTCTCACTCTCCTCTCACTTCCTGCCCTCCCATCTCCCCCTCTATTTCTCCCCCTCACTGTCACCCTTGCTTTTCGTCCCTTACTATCCTGCTGCTACTTGACAATGCCATCTGGTTGCTCTCCCCTCCCTTGATCTGGCTCCTCTCCTAATTCCCTCCTCTTCTCACTCCCTGCCTTGAATCACATGCTAAACTAATGTGCATTTATTTGCTATTCTCTTATTCTATATTTTGTAATGCAAATTGCGTAATTGTTTGTGAAACCAGTCCGTTTTCCATTATGGATCTGAACCCCCATTGACATGGAACGTTTGTAAATGAGCTGCTTGGCGCTCAAAGGTATTTGTAATCCTAGATTGAATAAATAAAAATAACGGCGTCTCAGTCTCAGCACCTGTGTTGTGGGTTATCCTGAAAGGGTAGTGACGGGTGAGAAGGAAGGTGACTGGAACCACACCGTGGGGGACGGAAGGGGAGAGAAGGTATGTGGGAGGCAGTGCAGCGGAAGGCTGCTGAGCTGGCCATGTGGCGTGGTGGTGAGGGTGCAGGGTAGTCCCCCCCCAACATGCACCCCCCTGGAGTTGAGAATCTTTATTTAGGGGGGTGCAGGGGGCACAACCACCTACATAACAAGTAGATCTATGTCAGTGCCTTTGTTTTTGCCATGAGTGTACATCATCATTTTCATTTTCGGCGATGTACACTCGCCCTAACAGTGGTCACTGTTCAGCGATCGCCATTATCACATAAAACCTGTTAAAAGCTGGACCATAAAATCTCCAACACCACCACACATGGAAAAAGGAGTACCAAATGAGGAGTGCAAACAATTCTCAACCATTGTAAAAATAGCCACAGAATCAGTATGAAGCCAGCAAAGGGAATCACGAACAGATGTTAACACTTTGGATTGAATACCTTCTTGGCAATGTTTAAACACATCAAGGGATCATTTTTCACACTTTGTACAAAATTGTTGTTCAGCCCACAGTATACGTGCCCTATCAGAAAGGTATGCACACATTTCCCCCCACAAGGAATCAATTTGTGATTTATAGTAGACATTTTCCCTGGTTTGTAAAGTTAATTAGTGGAACAACTGGGTCCAAAATTGCAAATAGTGAAAATAATCAAAGCGGCCTTTGTGTTTCCCCACCACTTGAAAAAGAGACTTAAAATCTGCCTTGGTGCCCACCTAACATTCAGTAATAGAATCACACCAACTGAGCTCAAAACCCCTGGCTTTAAAAAGTACCCTGCTAAAAATGCGGCGCAGTGGGACCCAAGAGGGACTTCATCCTTTGGAGTACCACAGTCCCTACCAGGGCTCAGGAGGAGAAAAAAGCTGTATGAAAAAAAAAGTACACTACATTGAGCCACAACATCCAGCACTTCCAACAAAGTGCAATTAAGCTTCCAAGACCCATGGCCTACGAGCTGTTGAGTCCCAAGGTTCAGAGTAACAGACACTGCTGAGTGAGCCGAAGTGGGAGAGGCTACTATACAGGCCTGTTGAACCTGACAACTTTGGGAAACAAAACTATAGTTAATCCTAGTCAAAAGAGGACCCCTATGGTAGGTGTGACCTCCCAGGGAGTGTAGACACCTGTACAATTCCCATAAACCATCAGAGGCAATTATAGGGAGCAGAGGTGAGTGCTTGTGGAGGTGATGCTGGCAGAGGCAAACTGCAACTGCCTGCATCAGCCGAGGCAGCAGAGGTAGTAGGACACGACCCTAACTTTGACAAGTTCTCAAATTTTTTTTTTCAGGTAGTACACATATTTCTTACAATTTATGATGGCTCAAGCAGGCGAAATCCTGGATCTTTTGACTAGACAAGGGGATGTATAATGTACCTTATGTACCATGTTTACTTTAGACTCTTTAACAAATAATAAGTGTAATAAATGCGATCGAGTAGTGGAGATGGAAAATGAAATACAGATCCTGAAAGCTGAATTACACACTGCTGTTGAAATAAATAAAATTGCAACATTTGTCAACAGTATTGATAATGAGGTTCACAAAGTCAATGTAGAGACTAAAGATAAAGAAAGAGATTGTCCTAGCAATTCAAGTAGTGGAAACAATTCTTCCCCAGAAATTCCGGCTGCAAAAAAGGATTATGACATAAATAAACAGGTGTGGAGTAATGTGACTAAGCATATTCCCCAAAAATGTAAAAAGGCTAACCAAAATGGGTGCCCAGCCACCACCAGCAGATTCTCTGTTTTGGAGACAGAGACAAGTAGTGATTGCATTTCCACTAACCCAACCCAAACTAATAATCCATTTGAGTTTAAGTTTGTAATTGGAGATTCCATAATTCAGTACGCAGATGAATATGTCTACAGGAATGACAAAAATAACACTATGGTAAATTTTCTCTCAGGAGCTAAAGTAGCAGATGTTGAAAAATGTTTAGAAAGTATGCTCATCCCAAAAAACAGCTCTATAATACTGCATGTGGGTACAAATGAGGTGGGCAGAAGCTACAGAAAGGACATTTGTGCAGACCTAGTATCGCTGGGAAAAAAGCTAAAAACACAGGGACATATGGTTGCAATTTATGGCATATTACCCATACCGACGGCACATGTAGAAAAAAATAAAACAATAAGAATCAACTGCAGACTGAAAAACTGGTGCAGTACAAATGAAATAAACTGCATTAATAACTGGAATGATTTCTCTTACAAAAATGAAGTGTTCGCCAAAGATGGTCTATATTTAAACAAAATGGGAGCTAAACTACTGGGGGTGAACTTTAAACAATAGTTTACCGATATGAATTTAAAATGGTAAATGGGAGGGGGGCACATAATCTGGGCCAGGTTGAAAATGACACATTTATACACAAAAATATAGGCCCCATTTCTGAAGATAGCACTCATGTTATTCTACTGAATGCTAGATGTCTAAATAATAAAATTGATGAACTAAAAGCTCATATAGATATTCAAAAGCCACATATTGTTGCCATAACAGAAAGGTGGTGTGATGATAAATCCACATGTGAGCAAAACCTTCCAGGTTTTAATATATATATATATATATATATATATATATATATATACATATATATATATTAGTGCTACATCCAAAATTCTTAGCAAAGGCTCTAGTGTCAAGATATATATAGGAGGGGGCTAAGGGGGCACCCTTGCCTAACATCCACCCTAATCTTACATCTCTTTCCCAGCCATTTATTGTCTCACGGTTTACTATAAGCTTGACTATAAACAAGCTGAAGCCATTTATTGAAAACTTGAGGTAATCCATAACCCTTCAGGCATTCCCATAACAGAACATGGCTTACCCTATCAAAGCTCTGTGTTTGATCTAAACATAATAAATACCCCTTTATTGCACTATTCTGTCCTTTATCTAGAATCTCCCGTAGGAGGAATAAAATACCTGAAATTTTCTTTCCTGGAATAGAACAAGCTTGAGCTTTTTGAATAACAGAATCCAAAACTTTTGATAATCTTTTGCTTAAAATTGTTGTCAATAGCTTAAAATCCATATTAAGTGAGATAATTTGCCTCCAATTTCTCAGCTTTAGTTTGTCCCCTTTTTTATATATAAAAGTTAGCAAACCCTCATACATCTGAGGTTGTAACCAAAATCCATGCAACATAGCTTGATAAACCGCTATGAATTATTTAGGCATACGCTCCCAAAGTATCTTATAAACCTCCCCGGGCAAACCATCTGAACCTGAGGCCACTCCATTTTTTAGCTGTGGTATTATCTCATTTAATTCCCAGATCTCTACAGGGGCTAATAACTGCTCTCTCTGCTCCCCATCTAGCTATGGGAGAGTTGCAGCCTGTTTCAGTTGAGAAACTTGTTGAAGGAGTGGATCAGGAATTGTTTATTTACCTGCAATGAACTCCTCTATTATATGTAAAATACCTATGTCATCAGATACCACTGTTCCCATTTTATCTTCTAGGGTAGTAATGTTCCTTTTGTGAAGCAAAACTGACAGTTTCAAAGGGCTTTGTCTGTTTTTTTGTCCCTTGAGTACCAAAGCATTATTCAGCTTCTAGTGACAGCTTTTGATTGTACTGAAATTGAAATGTAACCTCCTTGTTACCCGGGGTTATTAGAATCCCAGTAAGACCTAGTGGTAGGCAGGGAAGGCAGCTTGTGAAACTCCAATTAAATGGGTTTCACACTGTCTCACTCTGTTCTCAGTCTCAGCTGAGACTGAGGGATGACATCTCCAATAGAGCTATCGCAGCTGCATGAGCCACATTGGAATCTGCAGCAAAGGAAGTTGGTTAGAACGTTGGGAGGTTTTTGAAGTCAGTCTTCAGTCAGTCTTCAGTGAGTGTGTGTGAAATTGGGAGCTTGCTGAGAAAGCAGCTCAGTGAAGGCTCTAGGAGCCTCAGCCCTGACAGAGGGCTACTTTTAGTTTGATAGGGTGTGTGTCTCCACCTTAAAGAGAGAGACAGAAGATTACTGAAGTGGTGGAGACCGTTGTTTTCGGGTCTCAGTGCCCCCTCCCTCCTGGGGAGGCAGGAAAGGGTTTCTCTGCAGATTCCTGGGGCAACCCCCTAGTTCTGCTTGTGAAGGAAAAGCTGCCTATGTGTTCCAGAGTTTATTTGGGGGAACAAGAAGATTTGTGAGTCGCCTGTGGGGCACCTGCAACATGAGGTGAGGTGTCTGCTCTTGCTAAAGGGCCTATGTTTTTTCACCCTGGGACTTGTGTGGACAATGTGGGGATTGAACTACTAAATATTGGGAAGCCTAGAGTAATGGGCTAAGCAAATTAAAAGTAGGTTCAAGTCCAGAGCTTGTTGGGATGCAAATGATATGTAGAGGAGATGTGACAGACATCTCCAGAATCTACATTTGAAAGTTCAGTAAAGGAATTGTTCAGTTTCCAGAGAAATGGCCGGGTATGGGCTGTGGGAGCTGGAGGTGGGTGGCCCCCATCTTTAGTGACCAAGTCCACCTCTACGGATTTCTTCCATGGATTTCTACTTTGCCTCAGGCACTTGGCCAGTGATGAGGGAAGTACCCAGATGTGGGATTGTGAGGAAAATTCTCCCTAGGAGTCGAAGACTCTAGTGTGGTTTGGGGATCCACAACAGGATAATTGGTTCATTCCTCAAATGGACCATGAATTGGATAATTGGTTCATTCCTCAAATGGACCATGGATCAAGTGACCGGCGGGGGAGCCGGGCCAGTGGGGAAAACCCAAGTAGTGAACAAGTCGGGCTGTGTACCCAAAGCTGCGTGCAGGTCCAGGCTGTGTGCCTGGTGGGTTTAGAGCCTGAGGGCTGGAAATAGTGATAAAGTGTTCTGTAGTCTCTAATCTGCATTACCAGGAAATGTAGCCCCATGGGGGTCCGTCTATGCTTTGTTTGTTCAACTTGGATGTGAATAAAAGCCACACTGAAGAATTCCATTCCTGGTTCTGGACATTACAGTTATTGCTTCCTGTGTTCGGATTTACTTGGGTGCCCCTGTGCAGAGTAGCCAAACCTACGTCCCCCTGTGCCGAGTAACCTCATCCTCCCCGAACCCAGTCCGCACCAGGTACTGCTGTCAGCTTCAACAGCATGCCACCTGTCATTTTGCTAGAAAGGCAGGGGTGAGGAGTTACAGAAACATTTCTTGTTTCTTATCCTCTATCTGGGCAGAAAGGTCTATGCCCTGTGAAGATTGTTCTGAAAATAAATCGTAAAGCAGTTTCCTGAGCTGTATGCCTATAATGATTTTGATGTTGTTTATGATGGGCAATAGTTTTAAAAAGGCTGTGAAACATATTTTACTGTCCTCCCACCACTCAATGGGGGAATCAAAGGAAAAAAAAAGACTAAAATAATATATGTGAAGTTCTTAATTACTGCAGGGTCCTGAAGCAAGCTCGCACTCATCCTCCACATTCCTTTCCCAGGGGCTCTGAGAGGAGAAGAAGACACATAGATACCAATCAAAGCATGATCAGAAGTTTAGATTGGTGTTGTTTCAAAAAATGAGATTAGGAGCAGCTTAGACACAAACCAGTAGTCTATTCTGGTTGATAGATTTCCCTTATAAAAGGTATGTCCTGGTTTCCCAGTCCAGGTACCACGAACATCTTTTAAATTAGATTTTGTAACTAAAGACTGTAAAAAATTTGCATCACAATAGGTTTTATCCTGGGCTTTTGTTTTATCAGTCTTCAATAAACTAATGTTAAAATCCCCCCCTCCCCAAATGAGACCCGTTTCCTAGACTACAAATATGTTTGTATTAATTTCAGTAGGTCTATATGAAGAACTTTGGACTGGGGAGCATATATATTTATAAGCTGAAAGTCTGTGCATGCATAACCTATATCTAAAATCATTGCACTCCCCGGGGAGATACCATCTATCAATTTATGCAAAGTTATTTCTGGGTTTGAGAGACATACCCCCAGACTACAACACTGATCTTCCCCTATGGACCAAAAGGATTCTCTATGTACCCAATCCCCATGGACTGACTCAGTACCCTGAATAGTATGTAACCTTGTATCCTGTAAACAAAAAACATCATACTTAAGTTGTGACAAAACAGAAAAAGCCATTGAGCATTTCACTGTAGATTTTACACTATTCACATTAAGGCTAGCTAGCCTTAAAGTAGGTAAATAAATATGTATTAATTAAGTTTTTTTTTTTTTTTTTAACACTAGAATGGGTAAGGCTTTTTTTTTTTTTTTAGTATTATTTATCCCTCCTTGGCCGCCTGAGCTGCTCCCACTTTGGGGACATCCAGCCACTGCCCGCTTCTGCCACAGACACCCAGACTCTGTGGCTTCCCCCTCATAGCGGCGCCACAGGGAGCCCCCCCCCGTAACTCCCCACGGAGCACGGATCAAGGCGGGTGCCACGGCAAAACTGCAGATGGCCATCAAGCCGTTCACTTCAGACGCCATTTTTCCTGTTTTTCTTGTCCCATCAGTGCATGCTCAGACAGTGCCCTCAGTCTCCACTGGGGGCAGCTGCTGAGCGATGCATTCCTGGATCTCACCCCCGGAGAGAAGAGCAGTCCTCTGGACATTCAGTCCTCTCCACCCCCTGCTGACCTCCGGTGCTCCAAGACTGTTCCCGAACCCGGGTCGCCGGTGTGGGTCAAGGCAGGGTAAGCCTGTTTTCTTTGGGCAGAGCTTGGGCAATACTGTTTGAAACAGGTAAATCCACTGTAGCAACACCCTTGGATGAGTGAGCTGAAACATCATATTCGTCCTTATCCATTGTATCACTGCACCTCTGGAGAACTTTGTACCTATTTTCTATAGGTATTCCCACATATTTATGTCCCTTTCCCCTTTTGATGGTCTTTTTGTTTTGGGACCTTATGAAACAGTTTGAAAAGAGTCTGGTTCCAGAGGAACTTGCTCAACCAGTGAGGGTGGGGAGGAGGGGGCATAGCCGACTGTGTCCACCAATACCGGAGAGATAGCAGGTTGTGTAATCAATTCTTGGTCTGTGTAAGATAAAGAAACTGTAGAAGATCCAGAGACTGTAGCAACTTGCTCCACTGTTGGGGGGATAGTATATGAGAAACCTGAGTCCATGCGGTGGATTGTGGTCTATCTGACCAGAAAACTTTATTGCCCTCAATAGAAAAAAGTCTTGCTCTGCAGAATCTGAAGAATTATGGGCTGCCACTGGGCAGGACTTGAAGGAATGTTCGTCATCTCCACATAAATTACAGGTGGGGGGGCACTGTGCAACCATTTCCCAAATGTCACAAAGCATCACAATGAAAACATTTAAGCTGGTCACAGTCTGTATTTAAATGAGTCAGGGAACCACAGCGGTAACATGATTTTCTGCAGGTTTGGAACTCCTGTGCCCCACCCCACAAAACCAGAGTTCACGGTGGTCACCTCCCCAGGGTCACCCCTGAGCTTCCAACCTGCCAAAGTGCACGTAAACTGGCATGGCGCAAAGCCAAAGCCTCCAACTGCCCTGGCATTCACCAACGCTACCGTGAATTGTGGAACGGCTGCACCAAAGCAATCCGCCTTGCTAAATCAGAGCATTTCAAATCCAACTTCCAGACCAATACAAATAGCTCTTCTAAATTCTGGAAGGTTGTTCACTCCCTTTTCTTGTCTTCCTCCACCCCTCCACTCCCTCCCTCAGGCACAACCATTCTGTTCTCTCAGAACCTATCGATATTGCTGATTGCTTCAACTCCCACTTTGCCACCTGTGCCTCTTATCTGCTATGTACCCTCCCTAGCACTTCCCGAGACCCACTGGCCCCCTCTTGCACCACCTTGCACTGTACCCCACCTTACTCCTACTCCCACTCCCCTCGCCCCCAGGCCACCCCCTCCTCCCATCCCCTCCCCCCTCTGCTTCTCTGCCCAGTCCCCCTCCTCCAGACACCTTACACCCCCGCATTCTCCTTCTCCCCTGTCACCCCTGCTTCTACCCTTCAAGCTCTTCTAGCCCTCAACCCTGCTAAAGGCTCCTCGCCTGATGCCCTTGACCCCAGGCTCCGACACATCTCTGGTCCTGCCATAGTCTTCCTATAGACCACTCTCCCTGTTACTAAACCTCTCCTTTGTGACTGCCACTGTGCCCTCTATCTGAAAACATGCTGTTGTCCTCTCCCTCCCGAAGGGTGGCAACCCCTTCTTCCATGGTAATTGTCATCCTATCTCCCTACTGCCAACCATAGCTAAACTACAGGAACACATAGTACTCGAACAACTCTCTCTGTTTCTCTCAGACTCTGCTTTTTCACCCCCTTCCAGTCTGGCTTCAGGAAATCCCACTCTACCACCACCTCACTCCTAAGATTAACTGACACCATCTCTTCAGGCTTTGACAAAGGGCATATTACCTCAGCTATCTTTGTAGACCTGGCTAAAGCCTTTAACACTGTTTCTCACCCCTCCTCCTTCACAGCCTTTCAGCTGCTGGTCTAGCCCCGTCTGCTAACATAGAAACATAGACTTTGACGGCAGATAAGAACCGCTTGGCCCACCTAGTCTGCCCATTTCCTTACCTACAGGATAAGCTGCAGATCCTATTTAACCAACAGCTTATTTCTTCCTAACCCCCCCCCACAAAAATTGCCTTATGTCTGTCCGATGCGTGCTTGAATTCTCCCACAGTTTTAGACCCCATAACCTCCTCAAGAAGGCTGTTCCATGTGTTCACCACCCTCTCTGTGAAAACATAGTTCCTCACATTGCCCCTGAGCCGTTCCCCCCCTATCTTCAAATTGTGTCCCCTTGTTCTTGCACAACTCTTTCTCTGAAAGATGCTACCCTCTTGAACTTTGTTGATTCCACTGAGGTACTTAAAATTTCTATCATGTCCTCCCTCTCCCTCCTTTCCTCAAGGGTATACATATTAAGCTCCTTTAGTCTCTCCTCATATGGCTTCTCTTGCAGACCCTGCACCATTTTAGTTGCCCTCCTCTGGACTGCCTCCATCCTGTCTATGTCCTTGAGGAGATGGGGTCTCCAGAACTGGACGCAGTACTCCAGATGGGGTCTCACCAACTGTGTGTACAGAGGGATAACAACTTCCTGTTTTCTACTAGTGATGCCTCTCCCTATACTTCTCAGTATATCCCCCCAGCCCTCCCTACTGCCTACTCACATTGCTTGCTTACCTTAAGGTCATCTGATATGATTACCCCCAGGTCCCTTTCCATTTTTATGTTTGCTTGATTGCATGCATGTGCAAGAAACATAGTGCCATCATCCGAGTTTTCAGAGGTGTGGCAGCCCTCTTCCAATTCAGTCAGTGTGTTTGCAGGCACGGCCGCAGTTCTCCAGTGGCTGCTGGAACTGTCTATGACAGCATTCGAAAATGCAGTGGAGTACAGTTGAAAGGGGGAGCTACGCTTCAGCGAGCAGCGATAAGATATCACCTGCTCATGCGCGCTTCCCTACACACACACACACACACGCACGCCGCGCTGTGTGCCGACTACCGCACACACTGTATAGCCGGCGGGAGTGCTCAATCCCAAGTCGGCTGTGCTGCGCTCCCCCCCAAACAGAGTTCCACATGCCACGCTGGGTGCCCACCTCAGCGTGGCTACACATCGTATAGCCGACGGGGGATTGTCCCCCTCCAGAGAGTGCAGGGTGCCACGCTGGGAGCCCACCCCAGCGTGGCAACAGATGTTATTGCCGACGGGGGTGCCCAATCCCCCATCGGCTCCACGCCCAACCAAACAGCCATCCTTGTGCCACGCTGGGAGCCCACCCCAGTGTGGCAAACATCCCGTGTCATCGTGCTTTTTAAAAAAAAAAAAAAACCTGAAACACAGAAACGGTTCCTCGCTGTCTCTGCCCCCACTCGCGCCCACCCACTGCGCATCCTGCCTCCCCACACCCCCCCTCACCCCATACTTACCTCCAGACTCCAGCGCGACGATCTTCGGTGGACCGGGAACATGTCTGCACTCTTCAAAGCCGACCGCGAACTGAAGAAATGCCGGTAAGCTGTATAATGGGATAGATAGGGTTTTTTCAACTTTGCTGCATATTTCAGGCATTTTTGGAATTTTGCACAAATTTTTCAACATGGGGTTTTGGGACCCCTTCTCATGAGCAACTCTCACTTTCATGGCGTTAATTGGGCCGAAGGGTGATTTAGCAGTCACCAGCGAAATCACTTTTTGAGACTGAGTAACAAAATGACACTGCCACTGTTCATAAGGTGGGCTCTCAAAGCCTATGTTGAAAAATTCCAGGAAAAAATTCCTAAAATGACTGTTTTACTTGAGCATGCTATGTAGCCCTACCACACTTGTGTTCGCAAATTTCAATATTTTCACCCAGATTTTCAACATTGCCATTTTATTACACTTCCTTATGAGCAGTATAGTTGTCATTTTTCACATCTTGCCCAAAACGTGTTTCGCCCATGTAGCGCACAATGGCGCAGCGTGTCTGCGAAAATCAATGTATGGGACACATTAAGAAAATCACAGTTACACTGTTCATAAGCAGAGGTCTTAAAATGGCTGTATTTGAAATTTGGTGACAAAGTCCATAAAATGACTGTGTTACAGTGAGCATTGTGCAGTTCCGCACCCTCGTAAGTTCATGACTTTGTAATATTTTCAGTCCAGATTTTCACGGTGGCATTTTCCCACACTTCCTTATGAACAGTATAGCTGTCATTTTTCACCATGGCCAAAATGTGTTTTCACACTTTCAGCGCAGAGATGCGTGGTCGCTGTGGGAAATCATTGTTCGGGACAGATAAAGAAAATCACAGTGACACTGTTCATGATCGGAGGTCCCAAAATGCCTGTGCTGACAATCTGCTGTAAAAAATTTCCAAACTAATTACACTACGGGTGTGCATTGCACAGTCTATATGCACGCTCGTGACTTCACCAATTTTTTTTAATATTTTTACTGCAGATTTGCAACATTGCCATTTTTTACACCTTCCCATGAACAGTACAGCTGTCATTTTTCACATCCTGTTCGGAATGTGTTTTGCACCTGTGGTGCTAAATGCCGTAGTCGCTGTGCATAAGCAGCTTCGGCTAACAAACTGATATTGCCACTGTTCATGAGGTGGGGTCACAAAAACCATGTTGAAAATTTGGAGTGAAAATACCAACGAATGCCTGAGGTGTTAGGGTTTCCAACCATAACGCCCCACCCTGTAAAGAATGACAGGCATCAGGGGTGTGACTTGGGATTCTTGCCTATAATGCTCATACCATTCCATACCCTGCAGCCAGTGAGAGGCATCGAAGTATGCCTTGGACTCTTCGGCCCCAAAGTTCACCCCATTCTCCTATACCGCACCCATCTCACCGTATTTCCTGATGGAATGGGGTGCGCATAAGAGCCAAAGACCCCAAGGCACACCGTGACACTTGTCAGTGTCTGCAGGGTAGTGTGTGGTGAAATGGCGTGGCCGTTATGCCTGATGACCCAAAGGCACACCCCAATGCCTGCCACCCTCTGCAGGGTGGTAGTGGGGTTGGCTTCAGTTCAATACTTCACAGCCATTCCTATTATGCAGCTCTGTAACTTCTACACTACCAATGCCAATGCCAGCAAGCAAACATTCGGCATTGACAAATGCTTGTTGTTGTTGTTACTACCTCTCCCCCATTGTGTAATCTTCCCCAGGGTTTTTGTTTCCCAGGTGCATTATTTTGCACTTATTTGCATTGAATCCAAGCTGCCATACTTCTAACCATTCCTCCAACCTTGCCAAGTCCCTTCTCATCCTTTCCACACCTCCTTGTGTATCAACCCTATTGCAGATCTTTGTGTCATCTGCAAAGAGGCATACTTTTCCTTCCAGTCCCTCTGCAATGTCACTTATAAAGACATTACAAAGGACTGGACCCAGTACTGAACCCTGCGGTACCCCACTAGTAACCCCTCTTTCTTCAGAGTGGACTCCATTTAAAATTACTTTCTGTGTACTGTTGTCCAACCAATGTTTTACCCAGGCTACCACCCTGGGACCCACTCTCAGGCTGGTTAATTTGACTATTAATCTTTTGTGTGGGACTGTGTCAAATGCCTTGCTAAAGTCTAGGTAGGCCATGCCCACAGCCCCTCCCTGGTCTACTACTTCGGTCACCAAGTCAAAGAAATCAATTAGATTTGTCTGACATGACCTTCCTGCTGCGAACCCATGCTGCCTTGGGTCCTGTGCCCCACTGGCCTCTAGGTACTTAACAATTCTTTCCTTCAGATGTGATTCCATCACTTTCCCTACCACAGAGGTCAAACTGGCAGGTCTGTAGTTTCCTACCTCTGTCTTGCTCCCACTTTTGTGAAGGGGTATCACATCCACCTTCCTCCAGTCCTCAGGTACTACACCATCCTCCCATGATTTGTTAAAAAGGGTAGTCAGTGGTGTCACTAGTTCTCGCCTTAATTCTTTTAGAATTCTGGGGTGAATTCCATCAGGCCCCATTACTTTGTCCACCTTCAGTTTTAGGAGTTTTTTCAGAACCCTTTCTTCTGTGAAAGGATGGTTCAGTGCCTACCTGTCTGGCAGGTCGCAATCAGTAAGAATTTCTGATGCTATCTCTGCCCCCCTGCCTATAACCACTGGAGTCCCACAAGGCTCTGTGCTAGGCCCCATTCTGTTCTCCATCTTTTTAAATGACCTCCCCCGGGTTTGTACCACATCTAGCATCCTCATGTATGCGGATGACACAGTATTGTTTACCTCTGGCAATACTGTTGCTGATGTTACTACCAGGCTTCAGTCCGACTTCACCAAAGTCCAACTCTGGTTTAGTTCTCATCAACTCTTTCTGAATGCCAAGAAGATGGTCTCCATGTCCTTTGGCACAAGGCAGAGACTCGCTAGGCTAACTCACCTCCCTTCCTTCCACACCCTTGATGGGACTGCTTTAGAGGACTCCTCCTCTTTCAGGTATCTCAGCATCTAGTTGGACAGACACCTTGACTTCTCTGTACATATTGATGCCATTCTGAAAAAACTAAGGGCTAAGCTTGGGGCACTTTACAGAAACCGTGCCTGCATCCTGTTCACCGCCCAGGCCTGAGCTAGTACAGAAGATGATCATGCCCATTTTCGACTACTGCGACAGAATATCTTTTTATTACAAATGCCCGCGATCGGGCAGGCAGCGGTCCACTGGACCACCAGGGATATTGGACATAGTTCTATTTTTTATACAAATGCCCGCGATTGGGCTGTGAAGCACATTGCCGGCTGCAGGGGGCGTCAGTCCCTGACGGCTGCTGCCTGGCAGGGTGCCAGGTGCAAGTCGTCAGGGATCGGTGCACCTGTATGCAAATGGGGCCATAATGACATGTAAATGGCCCCATTTGTGCCTTGCATACATTATGCCCCAATTTGCATGTCAAGTTTTGAATATCTCGGTTGCTGTACATAGCGCAATGGAACTTGCGCTAGCGCATCCCCATGCTCCACTCTGGCCACTTGTGCTGGCGCAGTGCCACTGTGCCATGCACACTGCGGGTGGCCAGGGTGCGATATTCAATGCTGCTGAGCCATGGCGCAGCTCCATTGAATATCGCCCAGTCCACACCCCCCTGCACCCAAGCTTGCACCACAGCCTGGCGCAGTTTGAATATCTGGGCCTGTATGTATAATTACACCATCTGTATGTATTTACCTGAACTTGTACTCTGTATATCTGTACTCTGTATATCCCTTTCCCTTTCCCCAGGACGTACCGTGAGACGAGCATTAAGTTGCTCAGTGTATGTTTCCTGGTGAAACAATTCAATAAATAAATAAATTTTGGCTGGCCAGGGTAAAATAAAATTCTCTGATCTCTTTCTAGGTAGAAACAATAGGCAGATGTTGCATGCCACGTTCAGTATGTTTTAGGTGAACTCTAAATTTCCACCCACCTGTCCAAAACCCATTATCATCCATAATGGGGTCTGGATGTCCTTCAAGTCACATCTCTTCTCCAACCAAAAAATGTTATCATTAACACATACCAGCTCATGTCGGAATAGGACAGGTATAGTTTTTATGGATGGTTTAGTAATGGGGATAGCCACAAAGGGGGCCCACAATGGGGAATCTTTCACTGAATAATATAAGTTCCAAAATGTATCTAGTAGTGGAGCCGAACAGAAACGTATACCAAATTATAATCCCCTGGGGCATGGATAACAGCATACACTTGTTCAGGTGTAAAATGCAACAAATCTTTGATCATGGATTTTCCCACATAATTCTGATCTGGGACCGGATCCAGACCCCCTTGGTATTGCAGCTATACCACATATCGTCTTTGGGTTGCCTTGGCTGGTTGCCAAAATACACTTGCATATGTGTCCGCTTTGTTTTGTGCTGTGGTCACCTCAGCGCTCTCCGGCAAAGTAGATTTATTCATACCCCTTTTAGCCACCCCAACAAGTGAAACAGAAGTGCCTAAATTGGTACCTTGATCAAGCTGCATGGCCTCTTCCCCATCGCTCTCCAGATAACTTAATTCTGAATGTCCTGATTAAAATGCCAAGGGGTGTATCACTTCTGGAATCCCACTTGCAGTACTGGTCTGGGCTCTGGTGTCTGATGCAGTGCTCGCAGGTTGTATCGGAGGTACAGATCCTCCAGCTGTGGCTGCTGATGTATGCATCGTCGGCTGTTGTGCTTCCCATTCTGAAGACAAAACTTCAGGGGAACTTCGAGGCTTGTCCAACAAACCTGGAATTTTAATAGCAGGGTCTGGATTCCATCTATTTTCTATAAAGATCCATCCTGTACTCTTCAGGGCAATCTCTGTGCACCATTCCGCTGATGATGGAAAATCTTGACAGTCCAGGGGATTCCTCAGAGGAGACTGAACATCTGGCATCTGGTCACTTAGCTTCGGTTGCACCCCCTCATCTGTGAGCAATATTCTTTTCCCCACTGCTCCACTGGGACCAATCACACTCCTCTTCCTCATTTTTTCTTCCTCTAACCATTTCTTCTGCTGAACATATTCCATTTCTGCTTTGTTTATCATAGCAAGTAAGTGCATTTTTTCTGCCAAATCCTTCTGTAAATGCAACTCTTCATCAGAAATAATTGCACTTGGCAGGGATGGTATGTCTGACTGTATCTCAGAGGGATTTGTCAGTTGCAAAACATCATGTTCTATGTCCATGCTTTCTTGGGCTAGTACAGACTCAACATTCGCTGAGCCAGAGTCTTCAAAAGGGCCATATTGCATGGCTTCCACAGGTTCCATTGCTCCTGCTGGAGCACCTCCTTCCCCATCCGTAGTTCCATCCAGACTGGGCTCCTCCATCCTTCCACAGAAGGACAGCGCCCCCTGAGAAAGAGTAAGGGACTTTCCCTGGTGTCCTCTTCAAATTTCTCCCTTTCACTTAATGTACTACCAACAGCTTAACCTGGTTCAGTATGTAAGTTTATATCTGTATCCCCCTTACCAGGGCAAGGCTGACAATAGGCAGTTGCCCAGCACTCCTTTCCTGGGCAACAAAACCTAAAATAAAAAAAATAAAAATATATTTATGCAGCCACACTACCCAACCCAGAGACTTAGCCAGGGATTTCCCCTTGTCCTCTCCTTCTGTGTCTCTTGAGATCTAACCGTGCCCTGACCCACCCATAGTCTGGGCTGAGCATCGACTGCTCTTACTCACAAGCTCCCCTCTTAGGTTTATACTAGCTGGACCACTGTTGTGATCTGTCCTTCTAGGCAGTGTCAGCAGTGCTGGGTGCAAGGCCTCTTATGTGAGCCCTCACTAAATTCTTTACATCCCAATGTCAGGATGAGGTTTCAGATGAAGACCGCCAGGGGGTAACCATGTACCATCAGTCACCCCTCCCCACCTCCCATGGCTTTTCCTTTGGAAATTGTACCTAACCTCATGCCACCCCGACTGAGATCTAAGGCTCAGGAATAGAATCCAGTTCCCCTGCATGGTAAGCAGTTCACTAATTATTTAGCAATCAGATGGTCCCTTGTGATTCTGTTTTAGTTAAGCCAAGTATTAAAACGTAATATCTGAGTGACAAAACTCAGTGCCTAATTTTTTTTTATATATTCTTTTCCTCCAGACTTCAAAGCCACCCTCATTTACCCATTTAGCAATTTCACTGCCCCATCCCTGCCTTTCGTCTTTTACTTACCTCCTTCCCAAACTCCACAGCTTACTCCCATAGCAGGACCCTTGGGTTCAGATTTTCCCTCAGACATTCTTGACAAGATAGACAGTTGGTACCAGGCATCATGTGCCGTGTGCTTTTTTTTGTCTCCAGATTTACTATCCCCCATGGAGACTGCTCTCTGTTCCAAATGTATGCACGTCAGGTGTGCCACAGTGCAACATACCTATGTTCTCCCACATGGTTGACTAGCATCACTGTACTACCACCAGTGCTCACCCAAGTAGCAGTCAAGTAGCAATATGAACCACTCCCCCCCCACCCATACTATGGAATGTTCAGATTTTAATGGAATGGATTTCAGTGCAATTTCAGAAAATTCTGTATAATTTTGTCCAGAACAAATGGTTTGATAACTTTTATTGGACCAACAATGATATTACAAAAAGAACAAATAGCTTTAGCTTTCGGACCAACAAGTCCTTCTTCGGAAGCTTAATGACAGTTATTTAGAGAATCCCATATTATTAACACTTAGAACATGCAGAAAAAAAACAGAAATAATTCTCATTGGTTTAAAACAGGCATTCAGAATATAATTAAAGTGACGTCGGAGAGATTGAATATCTTAAGTGTGCTTTCAGCTGAACCAAACTTAAAGGTCAAAGGTTGTCCAGAGATAACAGCAGGCAGAGAGTTCAACTCACATATATTATATCATGCATCAGTCTAATGAATAACAAAACACTAAGATTCTCTACTCACTAAATTATGTCAAGTGAAAAACCTCCCAAAGACACATACTTCAAGAGTGAGGTAAGAATACACCAGTAGAAGCCAGCTTCAACTCTGCTCAAAATTCTTGTTAGTTTATGAATATGGCCTATGACAATAAACTAACTCTGGAGAAAACAATTGCATGCCAAAATGTAACATATTAGCAAGTAAAAAATAAAAAATAAGCCCCCAAAATTACAACAACAGAAATTATCTTTACATGGCATATAGAAGGATGAAAGTGATGTTTACCCAAAGTGAGTAAGTGTATCACACTGATGAAAGTACAACTGGCTGGAGATATATTCCCAACATACTCTCAACCATCTATTATGTTCCAGAAACCTTAAAGCATTCGGTGTTGTAACAAGATTTTATACATGATAATATCAATTGTCAGTGTAAGTGCCAGTTACAAAGAAGTACTAGTCAAGGACCCCAAGAAACTGAGACTATGCAGTCTGATGTGTACAGATTTCAATAAACTGTCAGTGTACAATCGAAATAATACATATATAGAAACAGTCTAAGGAAACTAAACAAAAACTCCTTGGAATTAAATCCCCGGAAAGTAACTACTTAAAATTAAATATATGTACATGAATCCTAATATAACATCAGTTGCACCAATCACTACAATAGTTACCCAAAAAGGATGACACCTGTCGTGAACCCCCAAGTAAATGAGACAATGCGTCCTAATAAGTACAGAATGTAAAAACATAACAGTATATACTCAAACTACAGAACTAGCAGAAGAAAGTAAATATCTACTATAATATGAGCCCATAATTTTGTGTTAAGTATAATTTTGTGGAATTCTGTCAGTAGTGGAATTCCAGAATTTTAAAAGCGGAAATTTTCCATGGATTACATAAACTGCAGATTCCTTTTCCACAACCCACTGAAAGTTATTCTGTGGTTTACATAGTTTACACAATACTTTTCTGGTCATCCTATTGGTGCAGCAGTAGCAGTACTGCTTGCAACGCCACTGACCCATGATCTGGAATGAGTTCAGGTCATCAAGGACCATCCAAGGGAGGAAGGATTGAGCATCACAAGGACTGCTCTCCTTCCTGGGTGGATGGGGGATTCTGCTCCCACTGTACAACCACCACCTGGTGGAGCCCAGGTGGAAGTGCAGCTGCAAACACCAGAAAGCGGAAGGGTAGCCAGCAGACACCAGCACATATGTGTGACAACGTATGCATGAGTGTATGCAGCACTGCAGTCTGACAACCTGGGCAGAAAAAACAGAGCATGGAAGAAAATCCCAGTCCACTCTATGCTGGAACTACCCCTCCCTCCACCTTGCAGGCTCTTGTACGATGGCTGGCCACCCACCAATACAGGTCCTGAGTAGATGGTGGATAACCTGTAAGCCTGTGAGTTTTGTGACAGGGGTGGGGATGCCATCAAGTGGAAATGGAGCTTTATAAAAAAAAAGTCAGAAATTCTGAAAAGCATTTTGAAAGCAGAATTGCAATTCTGCACAAATCTCACCTGCAAAATTCGGCATTCTGCACAGCTCTACCCCCCACACACACACACACACATGTCCCTCAGAATCAAAGGCCTGGGCTCATTCCTGAATCAGGGTCTCTGGCACCAAATGCCACTGCTGCTACTCCAATGGGCCATCCCCTGAGGGTATCATTTTCACCCAATTAGAGAATACTGAAATTCTCCGGATCTGAAGTTTATTTAGGACAGCTGAATTGAGAGCCAAATTACATTTATTGCGGGGTTCCAATTTTACTCAGTTTGAACCTGGTGTCATGGGTTGAGGTAGTAAAGATCAGACACAATACAGTCAAATAAGGTACACTACACCTAAATAGATATGATTAGATTTATTAAAAATAAAAAAATAAATAAACAGATACAAATAAACAACTGTTTGCACAATAAAGGAAATAAAGAAACAAAAGGCACAGCTCAGGGTCTACAATTCACTAGATCCCTAATAAAGGTCTGTGCTGGGTCTCCTTTTGGAGGACCCACTCTGGAGATGTACACAGGTCTTCTCCCAAACTACATCTGATCTTTGGATCTGAGGTCCTGGGTTAAACACCACCCAAACTCCTCCCATAACAAACATATCCCTCCCCTAATAATCTCTCCAGAGTTTTATTTCAATAGGATATCTATCTATACATATAATAAACTATCCTTGTGATTAGGCGTTCAAAACAGTCAGTAATAATGCCACTTAATAATACCCAACATAATACACATTTTCATAATTCTTATCTTATTCAAAAACGGGCTATAATGAACCCAGACTCCACCTCCTTTTTAGTGAGTGACACCTAGGTTTCATACAAATATGGCATAGAGGGTGTTGCCGACTCCCTATAGAAGACAGCACCCTGCACCCTGCTAGAAGATTCTTGCTGATTGGAACAGGATCAGTTCTGGCAACCATCTCACACTGCAGAACCACAGGTAAAACAGCTCACTGTTCTTTCTATTTCTGCATTTCTTACTTTTATTTCCAGCTAGCCAAGTAATGCCTACAGTACATCACTAAACACCTGCTGCAAAAAATTATCTTAAGGGAGGGGTTTGTCTGTGCCCTCCAGTTTATTCTCTGTTATAAACAAACAAAAATCCTTGCAGGCATTAACACAACCTTTGTGTTTTAACATGCTATTTTTCTACCTGTTTTAATATGCAGTATTTCAAAAATTATAGCATGAGTAGGGGATGTTTCATGAACAGACTACTGGAACACAGGCTCCTGTAAGAGTTTTAGGAAATATTACAGAGTTATTTAAGGATAACAGTAGGTGGCCAATCCACTGCTACCTAAACAAAAAGAGACAGGCAGAAAAGAAGTGCTGTTGCGCAACAGACTTTACAAGGCGGGGGTAAGAAGAAGAAGAAGAAAAAGGTGTAGTTGAGAGATTATTCCAGTACTGAGCCATGAGCTTCTGTTATCTCGATCTACCACATAACCCCATGCCTAAGTACAAACCTGGAGGTCACGTAATGGTTTGTCAACCACATCCCCAAAGGGATGGGAGGGAGCTTCCACCCACCCTCACAGAAGCTCCACCCCAGGGCACCCTTTAACAAAATTATAAATCGGTAGTACTAACAATGTACTACAGTGAAATACATAATACAATACACACAATTTGCCCTGGGGTATATTTTGTATAACTTCATAAGTCATGATGTAGATAAACAGTCTGCTCCAGATCTAGACAAACAATCAGCGTTTTTGTGTTGTCTCCCTGCTCTATGGTGTATGTCAAATTTATAGGGTTGCAACATCAAATACCATCGAAGGATTCAAGCATTTTTGTCCTTCATTTGATGTGGCCAGCAAAGGGGGCTGTGATCTGTAAGCAACATAAAATGTCTTCCCCATAAATAGAATTTTAGGGTTTCAATAGCCCACTTGATGGCCGGGCATTCCTTATCAATCATTGCATATTTAACCTCCCTAGGAAATAACTTACGGCTAATATAGACAATTGGGTGCTCTTCCCCTTTGATGGTCTGACATAAGACAGCCCCAAGACCTATTTCAGAGGCATCAGTGTGAACCTCAAATCGTTGGCTAAAGTCAGGGGACCTTAAGACAGGGGAGGCACATAATGCAGCCTTGATGGTATGAAAGGCTTCTTCACAGGCAGGGGGCCAAGGCACTTTGTTGGGGACCCGTTTACATGTCAAGTCAGTTAGTGGGGCAGCTATGGTTGTGAAATTGGGAATAAAACGCCTATAATACCCCTCTAACCCTGAAAAAGAACGAACATTTTTTTGTCTTGGGTACAGAGCAGTTTGCTACTGCCGACACCTTTTCTATTTCGGGTTTTACCATTCCATTACCTAGTATAAAACCTAGGTACCTAGTTTCTTGGGTAGCCAAAGTACATTAGAGGGGTTGATAGTTAACCTAGCACTTTGTATGGTTCTGATGACATTTTCAAAATGGCTCAGATGTGATGTCCAATCAGGACTAAATATCACAATGTCATCAAGGTACGCTGAACAGTACTCTTCGTGGGATTGTAATAGATGGTCCATATACCTCTGGAATGTTGCAGGTGCTCTGTGCAGTCCAAAAGGCATATAGACAAACTGCTATTGGCCCTTTGGGGTGCCGAAGATGTTTTTTCCCTTGATGTTTTCTCTAATGGTATCTGCCAATAGCCCTTGATTAAATCAAGTATCGAGATGTAACGGGCCTGCCCAACTCAATCCAGAATGTCATCAATTCTTGGGATGGGATAACTATGGAACTGGGACACTTGATTTAACCGACGGAAATCTAGGCAAAGGCGTATACCACCTTCCTTTTTCTACACTATTACTACAGGGGAAGACCACGGACTGACAGAGGGCTCAATAATGCCTAGTAGTTTCAACTTCCTTATTTTGCGGTCCACATCAGTCCTGTCACATTCAGGTAGCCTGTAGGGTTTTTGATGAATGGGAGCAGAGTCTGTTTTTTATCATATGCTAAACACCAATAGCCTATCCCAGGATACTTGTAAATGAAGAAGCATATTGGCGTAACAGGTCTTGTAAGTCCTTCTGCTCCCTTTCAGACAGGTCAGGACTGATATGTATGGCATTGATGCCATCTGGTTGTTCCAGCCTTCTATAGGCAATGTCTAAGTCATTAACAGGGGTCTCAGGTAAGACATATAAACAAGGCTGGTTTTCAAGCCTATTGTGCCATTTTTTTAACAGGTTTGCATGATAAGTTTTGGGGTTTAATTTACCACCAGGGGTCTCAGTTTTATATGTTAATGGCCCCATACGTTCTTTGATAATATAAGGACCCTGCAATTTCATCCTTAGTTTATTTTCTGATGAAGGGAGTAAGAGCAACACCTTTTCCCCTGGTAAAAAAGATCTTTCCTTGCTTTTTACATCGTATATCAGCTTTTGTTTTTGTTGGGCTGCAAAACAATTCTGATGGGCTTGTTTTGTATATGACACCAGCCTTTCGCGTAGCTGTGTCGTATTATTTATTTGTTTATTTGGATTTTGGTAACCGGGTAAACCCACTGAGACCAGAGATCCCTTTTTCAGGGGCGACCCGGAATTAGTTACAGAAAAAGACATACAGAAGCATTATTTACAATAGTTACATTAGTTACACAGATATACATTAGCAACAGTATACAGAGGTAGAATTCAGGTTCACATTCAGGCTCTTATTAGCAGTGCATGACATCGAGTTACACACCAATTAGTGGGGGATTAAGACAATAACAGAAAATTGGCATCATAGTTTTGGAGATATATCCAGGATGAAGAGAGGTTCAAGGCAGTGGGATGGAAATGAGACCTAGACTAAGGAGCTAACGGTTGCAGCCACAGAGACTGAGATTGAAAAGATATAGTTTGAGTCCAGAGTTGAACTGGTTAAGGATGGGTGAGTCAGTCAAACTAGCTGGTAAGGAGTTCCATAGATGGGAGGCAGCAAATCTGAAGGAACATTTGCCTTGGTTGGAGCATATCCGAGGGATGTCCAAGGGGTGATTTGCAGATGATCGCAGGGTTCAGCATTGTACTTTGGGGGAGAGTAGTCCACTGAGATGGGGAGGGGGACCTAGGGTAGAGAACTTAAAGGCAAGGCACGCAACGGGGTAGACTAGTTTGTGCTGAAGAGTGGGCCAGTACAGTTCCTTAAGTGCCTCACAATGATGCCTCCTAGGAGAGGAATTTGTGGCGAAGTGAGCCACTCAGTTATAGAGTACAGAAAGTTTATTGAATTCTGTCTCACGGAGGAACTGCAATAGAGGGGCTCCATATATGATGGAGGGGAGAAGATTGCAGCAGGCAATTGCTCGATGTGCAACACAGGATAGAGAGTTCCCCAGATGGTAGAGGAGGCCAAGCTTTTGGTGGATGGACCGAGTTATGGAGTCGATATGAGGTCTGTAGGTCATCTCTTGGTCAAGATGGATCCCAAGATATTTGAAACTGGTCATGACCTCAACTCTTTTTCCTTGGTTTGTGCTGATCTAGAGCAGCTGACTTCTGTCAGAGACCAAGCATCTAGAACCAAACAGTACGGCTTTGGTTTTATCTTCGTTGAGTTTCAGGGAGTTTGAGGAGAACCAGGCCTCAAGAGTTGAGAGACTGTCCTGCAGTTTTGTGGAGATGACACTAGGTTGGGGGTCACTGCAGTATATGACAGTGTCATCCGCATACAGAATGAGTTTGCTGAGGGAGCAGTTTCCCTCAATATTATTGAGGAAGCGTGACAAGAGCTTGAGCCCTGGGGCACCCCAGTGGTGACGGATCTGGATCCACACTGTGTACCCTTCCAGCGGACTTTTTGTGTACGGTCACTCAGATAGCTCTTGAACCAAGAGAGTGAGTGGTGATCCAATCCTAAGAGCCGGAGTTTGGAGAGAAGGAGATTATGGCTGACCAAGTCAAAGGCCTTGGATAGGTCAATGAAGAGGGCGCCCGTTGGGGAGCCTTGGTCCATAGAGGCAAGAATGTCCAGAGTGAGCCAGATGAGAGCAGTGTTGGTGCCATGGCCCTCTCTAAAACCATGCTGCACATCAGCCATGAGAAGGTGCTGCTCTAGGTAGACCTGTAGCTGGTTAGAGACTAGTCTTTCCTGAACTTTCCCAAGGGAACTGAGAAGGGAGATTGGTCTGTAGTTTCCCAATTTGTTTCAGGGCCCACTTTTGTAGACAGGGACAATGGTCGCTACCTTCCACACTGTTGGGACTATTCCTTCCCGAAGTGACCTATTTATGAGGAGGGTGACAGGATGGGTGATGGCCGGGGCAGCGGCCCTCAGTAGGCGAGGTTCAAGCTGGTCATGGCCTAAGGAGGAATAAGGGTTAATTTTGCATAGGAGAGGTAGCACCTCAGACTGACTGACCAGCTTTAGGTGGAATTGAGGCCATGGGTGCACCCATGCCTCTCCAGGGTAAAGGGTAGGCCTGGGGAGGACCGGGAGGGGAGGTTCATTTGGGATAGAGAAGGAGGCACAGAAGGAATCAGCAACTATGGATGGAACATTGGTCAGTGAGTCCCCCACCAGGGTGGAGTCCATTTGACTACCTGTGGAACCCTTAATGAGTACGTTTATGTGGCCCCAGAATTTTTTGGGGTCACGTAGGTGCCTAGTTAGGAGGTTGTTTAAGTATTGAGATTTGGCCTGTTTCGAGGATTTTTTACACTGATTTCTCAGCTCTCTGTACCTCTCCCAGTTTGTTGAGTTGCCAGAGGATTTATAGGTGCCCCATGCTCTGTCCCGGAGGAGCATGGTATGCCTGAGGCACAGGCTTAGCCATTTATGGCATTTTCCCTGTACCCTGAGCTTTTTTATTGGGGTGTGCATATTAGATGCAGACAAGAAGGCCTGGATGAAATGTTGAAGTGCCTCGTCGAGTGTGGGGAGAGAGACGATAGGGGCCCAGTCAGTTTTCCTCAAATCGGAGCAGAAGTCAGCTGGTGCAAACCTACTGTAATTCCTCACTTCAATGACCTGAGTGGTAATTTTTGGAGGCTTCTTGGACCAGATGCAGAAGATAGGCGAGTGGTCACTCGAGGAGTCAGACATAATCCCTGCCGACAGTATTCGGCCCGGGCAGGAGACAAGGATCCAGTCAATGAGAGAGTGGTTACCAGTCTTGGGGTTATGTCGTGTGGGAAGGTCAATGACCAGTGTAAAAGGAGAGCCAAGTAGTGGGTTTTTAGTAGGGGAGGTGAGTAGGGATGGTCAGTGGAGACTGAAATCCCCAAGGAGTATGGCCTCCCCCATGGAGTAGTCCTCAAGGTGATTTGTTAGGGATTCTAAGGAGGAGGAGGCAGTTTGAGGTGGGAGATAGACACCCCCTGTGGAAAGGGGTTTGGTGCGACTGAGGGGTATTTTTACAAATAGTGTTTCAGCTAGGGATCCACTATGAGAGTAGAAATCCAGCTCCGAAGCTTGAAGGTCAGTGCTAACGTAAATAATAATCCCTCCTCCCTTTTTTCCCTACCCTGTCTTTTCTGAAAGTAAAGTAGCCCACTAGGTCAACTTCGTGGGGGAGGATCTGTGGTTTGAGCCAGGTCTCTGTCAAGGCTAGTATGTCGGGCTTATAGAGTGCCACCCATGCCTCGAGGTCATGGAATTTGTGCCTTAGACTGCCAATGTTCATATGAGCAAGTTTGAGCCCTTTGGAATCGGCCCACAAAGGGTATGAAGGGTTGTTGAGAGTGAGATTTGGAGAGAAGGGACCTGGATTAGGTTCTATATCCCCCCCAAGGGCTAGGAGGGTCCTGCCCAGGTGACCAGGAGGTAAGTAAGGAGGGAGAAGGGTCAGCCACCCATCACTCCCCCTGGGGTGAGAAGCCTGTGCACCGCCTCATGCATCTGGCAAGGGTCCAGGCAGGATTAGGTCTAAATGAGACCCATATGGAGGGATCATGTTGATCTCGATAGCTGGAAGGGGTTAATTTGGAGCAAAATCACAAATACAAGCTGATGCCAGCATAATGCTTGGTTCAGGCCGGAGTCCCCAGTTGGGAGTCCAAGGATTTTATATTTGTTTCTTAAGATGGATAGAGGGAAGGTATTAGGCAGCAACTGAAAATATTTGAGAGGAGAGGTTTCCCTTATGATAGTTGAGTATCCCAAAAATGACAGGGGAGCCTCTAGTGGAGAAGCTGTAGAACTTACTGTTGAACAATAATGAGCTGATCAGTATTTGTTTGTGAAGTAGAGGCTTCTCTAGGAGTAGTTAGTTGTCTCAGAGACGACCAGGGAGACCCTTGTGGAGAGACTGTATAACTTGCAAATGGCAAAGTGAGCTGATAGGTATTTTCAGCTCACATGAACATCCCAGCGCATATAAATTACAGTGCCGACCAAGGGTGGTGGTGGTGGGGAGGGTGGCGGGGTAGCCGGCAAAGCCAGCAGGGCAGAGCTGAGCCTCCAGCAGCAGCCGCACAGCAGCAAGGAGGGCTCGTTAGGAGCGAGCGACGAGGGCCATCTTTGCCAGGCCACAGGTAAGGCCCCTTCAGTGATTCCGGTCAGGTATTCAGGCTATCACAGTGTTTTGGTCGGATTTGAAAGCAAGTTTAATCAGAAAGTCCCTCCTTGCACTCCAATCGTTTACCTTGATTTTCAGTGCTGCAACGGGGGTTGGGGAGGGCAGGAGCAGAGGCCCTCATGACCTCTCAGGAGGTAATATGTTGACATGCTTTACCACATTGTTACCTTCCCAGGTTTCCTTCACCATGTCTAGAGGGCCACGTGGGTTTTACTCATATAAAAGAGGAAAAAGGGGAGAACCCAGTTGAGGCTTGTGGCACCTCACAGTACGAGAAGAGGAAGAGAGGTAGGTAGTGGTCTCAGTCTTTGCCCTCATCATTCACAAACTTCTTGATCATATGCTTAAGGGTCTGATTAAAACGTTCCACCAGACTGTCCTTTTGTGGATGATAGGGTGAAGTGCACACAGCTGTAACCCCCCAGTACTTTGTACAGCTCTCTTAATAATTCTGCACTGAAATTAGCCCCCTATCTGTAAGAATCTCCTTTGGGATGCCTAAACGACTAAAGTATTCCAAAAATCTCTCTGCTATCTTGGGAGCAGTGATAGTTCTAAATGGGAATGCTTTGGGATTCTTGGTCGCATAATCGCATGTGACCAGAATAAAGCCGTTGCCCCTTCTTGCTTTTCTCTAAGGGTCCCACAATATCCATGGCTATATACTCAAAGGGTTGTGTAACCTTGGGATCACTCTAGACCCTCATTTAACTTACAATTCCCACATTGATTCTATAGCCAAAGCAGCAAATACTCACCTTGGCCTTCTCTTCCAGCACAGGCAACATCTTACCCCAGAAGCCCTAACTGTCGCCGTTCAGAGCTCTGTTGTCTCCATTATTGACTATGGGCTTATCGTCTATGGCTCTGCCCCCTGTTACCGCTCTTACACACATATTCACCTCCCTCAATAAGGCCTGATGACTTCTCACTGGATCCCACCACCTCACACATATGTGCGACCTCTGTGCACAAACTGGATGGCTGCAACTTACCAATCGGACCTGCACCATGGCAATGAAAATAACTATGGGCCTTGCACCCACTGGAGTGTGTGCACTCCTGCACCCTAGCAATAACCCCACACAACCAGGGGGTCTGAATCACAGCTCCTGCAGGTTCCATGTTGTCGTACCTCAAAAGGTCAAAGATCTTTTGCCTACAGGGTGCCTAGCTGGCTAAATGGTCTAAACAGTTACATCTCCTCCACTCATACCCTTGGCGCATTTAAATCAAGGCTACACCTCTCTCTCACTGCCTCTAGCTCCTGTGAATGCCTCCACTAGCTGATCCCATGAATATTTCCCTAACCTTAGGCAGTTCTCTCTCCTATTAGCACTTGGTTACCTCTTCGCATGCACTTCCCTATGTTATGTCTACAACAATGCCTCTGGCTGCACTCCTCCTCTATAGCTCTCTGCCCCCCCTCTACTCTTCCTCGCTCTTGTCCTCTATCCTCTCTGCACCTCATCCACTATCTCCTTGTAACCTAGCCTCCAAAACTTGTTTTGTTTCTCAGATGCTTTGTAACTCTGCTTAGCTTACGCTTTTGTAACCTTGTCCTGTGTATTGAATTTGTAATCTGACTTACATGTTTTATGTTTTGAATTGTGACCTGACATGGAACATTTGTAAAAGAGCCCTGGCTCAAAGGTATTGTAATCCTAGACCTAATAAATTTACTTTTATTTCCAGCTATCCAAGTAATGCCTACAGTACAGCACTAAACACCTGCTGTAAAAAATTATCTTAAGGGAGGGGTTTGTACCCTCCAGCTTACTCTCTGTTATAAACAAACAAAAATCCTTGCAGGCATTAACACAACCTTTTTGTTTTAATATGCAGTATTTCAAAAATTACAACATGAGGTGGGGATGTTTCATGAACAGACCACTAGAACACAGGCTCCTGTAAGAGTTTTAGGAAATATTACAGAGTTATTAAATGATAACAGTAGGTGGCCAATCCACTGCTACCTAAACAAAAAGAGACAGGCAAAAAAGAAGTGCTGTTGCACAACAGACTTTACAAGAGGGGGAGGGTAAGAAGAAGAAGTGAGCCATGAGCTTCTGTTATCTCTACCTACCAGACCTGGCAGGGTTGAAACAAAGGAGGTTAAATGACATAATCATGGTCATACAACAGTGGTTAAACTGGGATTTGACATCTATAAAATTTAATTTCTCTACAGAGTGACTGAGCGGCTTATAGCATGCAGCAAAATTTCAGTCTTGTTCTCAAAAGGGCATCCGTATGTTCACTGTGGTGTCCTGAAACTGGATTTAAAATGATCTTTTCCTGACTGACAGATTAGGAATAACTCTCTAAAAACATAAAGTCAGGATGCATGCACAGTGCCCAGAACCAGTGACATCACACTAAAATTGCTTGGACAGCAGGAAAAAGATTCACCATGAACTTGCTGCATTTTAAAGTTGCCGGCAGCCAGAAACATTTTCACACTAGCCTTTTGCAGCAGTGCCATCTAGAGGCAAATATTAGAACTTTCCCTAAAGTCAGACACAGAAAATTAGTTACAGTATGTTGCCGTATTGGTCCTTGTGACAAAAGATCCAGAAAAAAAGAGATGGTTTGATGCCTTTTATTGGACCAACATAGATGTTACAAAAGAAAATAGGAGCTTGAGCTTTCAACTTACATACACTTCTTTATCAGAAAAATAACAGTTAGTTTGAAAGAGTGCACTTTCTTAAAAGTCCAGATCTTGCATAAAAAAACAGATAAAAAATTGTTAAAATCCCACTGGCTTAAACCGCTTTTTAAAAATCAGCACGGCTGGAACAGAGTACCATCACAAGAAAGGTATGTCAAGGTCAAATGTACTGAACTGATAAGTTTCTTCCCTGAGAAAAGCCATGAAACATACAGATGAAATAAGCTGAAGAAATACATGGCATATAATGTTAAAAGTCTTCTAAATAAGAAAATATCTTTGTGTTAGGCAAATATGTGAGTTTAAAGACAACCTGTCCCAGTGTAAATTAAACATTAACCAGCTGTTTCCCATATTTATACAGTACTCTTTCAAACCAGCTGTTTTTTTTTTTCTGATGAAGAATTCTAAGTAATTAAAAAGTTCAAGCTCCTATTTTCTTTTGTGACATCTATGTTGGTCCAATAAAAGGCATCAAATCATCTCTTTCTTCCCCTGAAGTCCGAGTCAGTGATAGCTTCCAGCACTAATGAAGAGAACTGTTTCTCTGCAGACTTGCCCTTGTACAAACAGATGAACAAAGTAGTTGATCTGATACCTTTTACCTGACCAACAAGACTTTCTCAGAATACAAGCTTTTAATCTGAAAGCTTGTGTTCTGACAAATTCTAGTCAAATCAGCTAGTTTGTTAGTGCTAATGAATGAACTTACCTTTTCCCTGCAACAGAATTGTCCTTCAAAATGCAGAATGTTTTAACATCTGATCTTTCTGCGATAAATAGAGGCAAAAAAATGCATATTTGTATTCAACAGCAAGACCTATGCATCTAAATACTGTGGGAGAAGTCTTGTATGGGAGAATTCAAATCAGTACAATGGTGAAAAGCATAGAAGTTTATTGAGCAGTTGATGCCAATACTACTGAAACTTTGAATAGTGTGGTTAGTGAGTCAACTCTATGAACGGTATTACAGTCTCTGCATGTATGTGCTATGTTTGTTCTCTGAAGGGGAAGCTGTATGAAATAGTCACCTTATAAATATGTGACCCTTATCAGCCGATCCATCACTACAGGGGAAAAAAATGGTGGTGCTAGTGCCCCTAAATAGTTTCTTTTTACCTTTTTGCAACCCCTAAAGCACAGCACCATATTTGTTATGTGCAGTCGCACATTGCACAAATTCTAGCTCTTGTGATGATGTATTTTCCGTCTTTCGGATGAGACTTTAAACCGAGGTCCCATCTGCCTGGATTGGTGGTAGTTCAGGTGGATGTTAAAGATCTCATGGCACTTATCGAAAAGAGTAGGGGAATTTCCCCGGTGTCCTGGCCAAATTTCCCTCATTCACTAAAAATACCACCAACAGCTTAATTTGGTTCAGGGTCAGTTGGCATTCATCTGTATCCCCCTTCCCCAGGTCATGCCTGAAAATAGGCAGGATTTGTCCAGTGCACTTACCCGGTCAACAAAAACTAAATAAATAAACATGCCTCACCACCTCGTGACAGCATGGACATTTATGTGGCAGCCCCCATAGGACTGAGTGCACAATGTGCACTTTAGTCCTCACTGCACCACCCCAGAGGAAGCTATTAAGGACCTCCAGGCAGGAGATATGGACTACATTAGTTGACAGTGAGGTTCAATCAGGCGGCTGGGTCTATCTTGTGTTTGTTAATGCATGCCAGATAGGTAAGTGGATATTTTTTAGCTTTTATAGCAATGTTTGTGGAAAGTTTGCTGATGGTTTATTCTTGGTATGTAGAACTGTAGTTTTGGGATATATTTTATATTAGGTTTTTAAAGTCGTTTTTTTCTTGTGTGAGCAACAATAAGGCTTTTTTTGGATTTGGATTTTTTATAAGCATTTTTTTGTTTGTTTTTATGTTGTTGGATGATTTCTTTTGCAGTTTGTGATCCTTGAGTTATGTTGCTGTGTAGGGGGATGTTTTATTTGCATGATTTCTTTCTGATGTTGCTGGGTTGTTTGATTTGTACTGTGATCTTTTTGACGCTGAGTATATATAATTAACATATTGACCTTCTTGACCCCAACCGTTTGTGGTCTTGATTAATGCACAGCCATCACGTCGTTTGAACAGGAATATGTGTTAGGTTATTACAGTACCGTGTGATGAGGTCCAGACCAATGAGGAAGAAGAATTGCCCTGACCCCATTTTATAAATTACACTAACAGGACAGCAATGCAGGGTGAATCTAATTCCTGTAGGGCTCTAAAAGCCAGTAGAAGAACTTTGACGATATTAGCAGAACTTTAGAACAGTGTCAACAGTTTTGCCGAAGTCCAGATACACAACACGCACAGGTTTCTTCTTATCAAGCTCCTTGCTGACAATACTAACATTACAATGAGATTGGCCAGGCATTATTTCCCTTTACAGAATCCATACTGGGTCATCAAGGGTAGTCCGTTAATTTCCAACTCTTTACTGGCGCGATGATTGTGTCACTGGGATGCTGCTACAGACTTTGTTGGCTACTTTGATTTGTTGTCAGGCTGTGTTTTCAACGCCAGTGGTTTCACACACCATGCTGCTGGGGTGCACCTGAGTGTTGCCACCTGTTGACTGTGCCAAAACCAGTAGTTTTTTATATTTATAATGTTGGGGGTGCAGGAGACAGAGCCTCCTGCAATATTGCACTGTGGTTCTTCTTGTCATGTGGCGCTACTGCTCCTGGGTGGTAGATTGTCAGTGCACCGTAGGTGCTGTGGGCACATCGCTTGCACCGTATTTTGCATCGCTCACTTCCATGTTGCTGCAGCATGGGTGAACCATCATCAAGTTGGAGTCATTTTTCTGTACAAGTACAATTTTTTTTTACAAGTACAAGTTGTTTATTTGTTCGATAAAAAAAGTCATTACAAAATTTACATTAAATTTCAGCTAAAATACATCCAAGTAAAACAAAATCACAATAATTACACATATAAAATACATTCAGATCATCAAAGCACATAACATTTATTAGTTTCCCAGACCAAAAAGATCCTAAGTTCCTAGCTACTGCACACATTTCCATTTCCTTTTTCTTGCTATATTAGTAAAATAAAAATGCCAGAGACTTAATTGTACAGGTTTCTTCCATATAGATTCAGAAGCAAATGGTTTGATAACTTCTATTGTAATATCTATGTTGGTCCAATAAAAGGTATCAAACCATTTGCTTCTGGATCTGTTCTTACTAGGACCAATACGGCAACTGCACTGTTTGTTTCGTATAGATTAGAATTCTAATAAGAGTTTGTATATCTGTATCAAGATATTCCAGTGTATCAACCTGAAATATTATTTTTAATAGATGGATTTGAGCGTTAGTATACCATTTACAGGCCCAGCGTACATGCTGGAGGTCCTCCCTACCACCAGCTGCACAATCGTTGATCTGAGTTGTCCTGAGACTTTGTACACCTTTTTTGTAGGACATTGCTTTCAAAAATGTCAAATTTGTACTTGGTAAAATTAGATCTTAGTTTAGGGTCTGTAAGGGTCTCAAAATAGTGTTGCAGTTTAAAGTTGTTTTCATTATTTATTGAGAATCAGAGCAAATACCTTGATCCTTTAATCAGTTCTTTATCACTATCCAATGTTTTCTAATCCATTTTGTGATGTATTTTTCTGTAAGTGTTCAACAATTCTGGTCCCTATGATTGACCGAAACAGTTTTCATAACTTGATTGCCATTAGTTCCTAGTCTTTGCCCTGAAGCCTGGATATTAATACCACATGGGCCACTCTGCAATCATCAGGCATGAATGCATATTTTTAATTTTGTGTGTTTACTATTTATTTCCCTCTTCTCCAGCATGCCTCCTTTGGCCAACGTCACATCCCCATCATCTACCTTCTCTGGGTAATTACTCCATCCTCCCATGTTCCAGTGGCTTGCTCCCATAGCAGGGCCTTTGAGGCTCCCCAAGCCCCTTCGGTGTCCAAACCCAGTGGAAGTAGAAGCCATGATCAGCAGTGTGAGATCCATGGGGAAAACTGCTGCCATTCTGCTTTTGCAGAATCTTTTTGGTTTCTTCTTTTTTTTTCAATCTTCTGGGATGCCTGCTAGGATGGCATGGGGCTCACTCACTGTGCATGCCCAGCTTGATGTCAGGTGGTGTCCCCTCTCCCCAGAGTGACTCCAGCAGACACCACCACCCGTAGTCACCAAGGTGGTGAATGGGAAGTGTACTGCCCTCAGCTTTTCACATGTTCTTTTACAGCAGTGTAATTACAGCACACTGGTTGTTGTATTCCATGTGTCTGACTGATCCTCTGTATTTGCTGCACTACATATTCTATTCACCTGTTCACTGTTGTATACCTGCTTTGTGTCACACTGACATTTGGGTTCCTCCTGTAAAAGGAAGCCTGATTCCAGTGAACATACCTGGCAACCAAATTAATGAATACATTAAAAAAAAGACTTCCCTTTCTTATTTTATTTTCACTTATAACCTTTGCAAACACTGGACAAGTGATATCATTATTTCTAATTTGGATGGATAGATTGACAGACCTGTTTTCTGTTTGAACTTCCCAGGTGTTTGCCACTGCTTGCATAACACAGAGGGTCCGTCCTGTGAGCACTGTCTAGAAGGTTTTTATGGCAACCCATTTCTGGGCAGAATAGATGACTGTAAACCATGCCCATGTCCTGGACAGTCTGCCTGTGCAGTGATCCCAGAGAGCAGCGAGGTGGTCTGTACAAACTGTCCCCAGGGACAAACAGGTGAGTGTGTGGGGGGGGGGAGGAGATTATGAGTGAACATAGAGAGGACTGATAATATAATACCAGTGAAGAGCACAGATGATGAGAGTGGGCAGAGCAACTGCATATCTTTCTCAAATGCAATCTTAGGCAGAGTGTTGGTTTGAGACTTATTATATAGCTGGGCTCCTGCACCACCAGTAGGTTTAGTAGCACATTAATGAATCAAATTCCCTATACAATCTGTCTATCAATCAATCAATCCATTGATCAATTGATCAATCCCTTCATTTAACTAGGCAAAACCATGGAAAAACAAATTCTCATTCATTGAAGTGGCCTGGCAAAGAAGGCCCACTAATCTGCAACTAGACATGACAAACATGTCACAAAATGCATGTAATGTATATAAAACACTTTTATGGTTACAAAAGAGTCATAGTGCTCATGTTTGGGGTGAGAGAACTGCAAACTGACAGGAAGCACTCTGGCACCCTTTGGATGCAAGAGGAGACACTGTTATAACCGGAAGAGTGCTTCTTAGCACACCTCTAAACATATTATAACATCTGATTTATAATATACTCATTTTAAAAAAAATTAACGCATGTATTTTAAAATGAAAAACAAAAATCAACTGCCCACTGCTCTAGAAGTGGAGCACCCCTCTTTTTTCAAATCTTGAAAGATGCCTCTTATTGCTATAACAAGTCTTAATGTGCAAG
Source organism: Neoceratodus forsteri (assembly GCA_016271365.2). Lineage (NCBI taxonomy): Eukaryota > Metazoa > Chordata > Ceratodontiformes > Ceratodontidae > Neoceratodus > Neoceratodus forsteri. The sequence goes on from JADMNL010000022.1 coordinate 499,459,952, forward strand.
TGAATTGTCAGTGCTGAATAAATGAATCAGCACTGACAATTTAATCGTAGAAAGAATATTATATATAAAAACTACAGCTGCACACTGCGGCGCTCCAGCCTTCTCTTCTACTTCTGCAAAAATGAGAAAGAAGGAAATGCGCAGGAACCTCAGGTGAGTCAGTTGGCTCTTGTAGTGCGGTGCAATTAGTAGAAATACCTGAACATGTTTAAGTAGCCTGGGTTTAAAGGTCACCTTACCCACAGTCTTTCTTTCTAACAAACACAGTGTTGTGCTGTTCATGCCTGATGGTAATCTAACACAGCATTTAAGTAAAAATAACATATTCCATCAAAATTATTCCTTGCTGCGGGATGATATAGAATACAGTAGGTTACCTACAAAGATGTGACCACAGAAACCTCAAGCTAGTCTGTTTTTGTTTGTTTGTTTGTTTGTTTAATGAATATTTTTTGCCCTGTTATAGCACAAGTAGTAGGAGCACCTGCATATCTCTGGGTAGCCTGGGTTCAAAGGCCAGCATAATTAGTCATAGTCTTCCTTTCTCAAATGCAAAATATCGAAATCTGCAGTGTAATGCATGGTGGTGATCTAATGCCCTAGAAAGAAGTAATTAAATACATTCCATAAGAACCTCAGGTTAGCTTGTTGTCCTTTTAGGTCAGCTGGGTAAGAGCACCTGGATGTAATTCAGTGGGCCTTAGAAACAAAAAGCATATTTACAGCTTCAGGTGCTGGGGTGAGCTGGCACCATGTGGGCTAAAACATCCTCTTTCTTGTTTCATCACAATTGTGTTTGTAACTAAGCAGGTTTTTTAATCATGGTTTCTGTGCCTGTTTCCTCACTAGGGAGAAGGTGTGAGCTGTGTGATAATGGATTTTATGGGGACCCTCTCGGGCTATACGGTGAAGCCCATCCATGCATACCGTGCCACTGTAATGATAATGTGGAACCAAATGCTATTAGAATATGTGACCGTCAGAGCGGGCAGTGCCAGGGATGTCTGTACAACACTACAGGGGATCACTGTGAGAGATGCCTGGAGGGGTTCTATGGAAATGCCCAGGCACCTGATTCCCTCAATAAATGTCTACGTAAGTACTTAGCATGGCACTTTCTTCAGGTTATAATCCTGGTGCTGCATTCCCACCAGTCTTTGCCTTGCATTGCTTCTTTGAAAGAGCTTATACCATCATGGGAAAACGCCAGCAAATTCTGGAGCAAAATGGGGATTTGAAGTGAGATTTGACCGTGCCATCAGACATTTGACTTTTATGTCCAGCAATTTCATAATTGACATTGAAAGAAGTCAACTTTTTAATACTGTCTGTCTGGGACAAAAGAACTGGAAAATGTTTTGCATCTTTCCCCAATCACTCAGTTTTATTTAAGGTCCAATAATGAGAAAGCAAGATATATATTAGACTTGAGTAAAACAAATCACCAAACTTGAACCTATAAACCATCCTATTAAAGGGGTGTAGCTATAGACCCATTTGTCTTCACTGGAGTTTCTAACTCCTGCAGTCCCATGGCATATATTTTCAAGAGAGCTTCTTCTACCATATGACCATGGAAGCAACACTTTTTGGAAAAAGTGGATCCCCAGTTTCTCCTGTCGGGGCAGTTTTAAGGAGTTTCCTAGAAACTGCTTTTACATGCCTGCCAATAACTACTGTACATAAGATCAGAATGGTTCCTTTTTGCTATTATAATAGTCTGACACTTTCACAAGCATAGCTTGATAAAGCATAGGAAACGTCGTGTTTATTCAAGTGAAAGGAAGACACAAACAGATCACTCTGGAAATACTTTATCCTTCCCAAATGTATGTAGTCACTACTTATTTTCCATAAGTAAGTAAACAAGCATTTGTCAATGCCGAATGTTTGCTTGCTGGCATTGGCAGTGGTAATGTAGAAGTTACAGAGCTGCGTAATAGGAATGGCAGTGAAGTACTGAACTGAAGCCAACCCCACCACCACCCTGCAGAGAGTGACAGGCATTGGGGTGTGCATTTGGGTCATCAGGCATAACGGCCTCGCCATTTCACCACACCCCACCCTGCAGACACTGACAAGTGTCACGGTGTTCCTTGGGGTCTTTGGCCCTGATGCGCACCCCATTTCATTAAGAAATGCGGTGAGATGGGTGCGATATAGGAGAATGGGGTGAACTTTGGGGCCGAAGAGTCCAAGGCATACCTCGATGCCTCTCACTGGCTGCAGGGTGTGGAATGGTATGAGCATTACAGGCAAGAATCCCAAGTCACACCCTGATGCCTGTCATTCTCTACAGGGCTGGGCGTTATGGTTGGAAACCCTAATACCTCAGGCATGTTGGTATTTTCACTCCAAATTTTCAACATGTTTTTTTTGTGACCCCACCTCATGAACAGTGGGAATATCAGTTTGTTAGCCGAAGCTGCTTATGCATACGAGTACAGCATTTAGCACCACAGGTGCAAAAGCATTCGAACAGGATGTAAAAAATGACAGCTGTACTGTTCATGGGGAGGTGTAAAAAATGGCAATGTTGCAAATCTGCAGTAAAAATATTAAAAAAAATGGTGAAGTCATGAGAGTACATAGAAACTGTGCAACGCACCCCCGTAATATAATTAGGTTGGGGATATTTTACAGCAGATTGTCAACTCAGGCATTTTGTTGCCTCCAATCATGAACAGTGTCACTGTGATTTTCTTTATCTGTGCCGAACAATGATTTCCCACAGCGACCATGCATCTCAGCGCTGAAAATGTGAAAACACACTTCAGCCATGTTGTGAAAAATGACAGCTGTACTGTTCATAAGGAAGTGTGAAAAATGCCACTGGTGAAAATCTGGACTAAAAATATTACAAAGTCATGAACTTACGGTGCGTGGAAACTCGCATTGCTCACCGTAACACAGTCATTTTATGGACTTTTGTCACCAAATTTTCAACATAGCCATTTTAAGACCTCTGCTCATGAACAGTGTAACTGTGATTTTCTTAATCTGTCCTAAACATTGCTTTAGACACCAACAGCACCATTGTGCGCTACATGTCTGAAAACACATTTAGGGCATATATGAAAATGGCAGCTGTACTGTTCATAAAGAAGTGTAATAAAATGACAATGTTGAAAATCTGGAGTGAAAATATTAAATTTGCAAACTTACTGACATGCATAGGAACTGCATAGCATGCATCATAAAACAGTCATTTTAGGAATTTTTCACCAAATTTTCAACATAGCCATTTTAAGACCTCTGCTCATGAACAGTGTCACTGTGATTTTCTTAATGTGTCCCATACATTGATTTTGCACATACTGCCATTGTGCACTACATGGGTGGGAACACATTTGGGCAAGATGTGAAAATGACAGCTATACTGCTCATAAGGAGGTGTGGTAAAATGGCAATGTTGAAAATCTGGAGTGAAAATATTGAAAATTTGTAAACTTACGAGTGTGCGTAGGAACTGCGCAATGCACCCTCGTAAAACAGTCATTTTTAGGAATTTTTTCACCAAATTTTCAACATAGCCATTTTAAGACCTTTGCTCATGAACAGTGTCACTGTGACTTTCTTAATTTGTCCTGTACATTGATTTCGTACACCGACTGTGCCATTGTGCGCTACATGGGAGGAAACACGTTTTGGGTGAGATGTGAAAAATGACAGCTATACTACTCATAAGAAGGTGTGGTAAAATGGCAATGTTGGAAATCTGGAGTGAAAATATTGAAAATTCGTGAACTTACGAGCATGCATAGGAGCTGTGCAACGCACGCTCGTAAAACAGTCATTTTTAGGAATTTTTTCACCAAATTTTCAACATAGCCATTTTAACACCTGAGCTCATGAACAGTGTCACTGTGATTTTCTTAATTTGTCCCGTACATTGATCTCGCACACCGACTGCGCCATTGTGTGCTACATGGGCAGAAACACATTTTGGGTGACGTGAAAAATGACAGGTGTACTGCTCATAAGAAGGTGTGATAAAATGGCAATGTTGGAAATCTGGAATGAAAATATTGAAATTTCACGAACTTACAAGCCTGCGTAGGAACCGCGCAACGCACCCTCGTAAAACAGTCATTTTTTGGAATTTTGGCACCAAATTTTCAACATGGGGTTTTTGGGACCCCTTCTCATGAATGATGTCACTGTCATGGTGGTATTCAGGCCCAAAGGGTGATTTCGCGAGTCACTGCGCGAAATCACCCTTCGGGTCCGAATAACGCCATGACAGTGACATAATTCATGAGAAGGGGTCCCAAAAACCCCATGTTGAAAATTTGGTGCAAAAATTCCCAAAAATGCCCGAGATATGCAATAAAGTTGAAACCCCCCTATGTAACCCATTATACAGCTTACCGGCATTTCCTCAGTTCGCGGTCGGCTTTGAAGAGTGCAGACGTGTTCCCGGTCCACCGAAGATTGTCGCGCCGGAGTCCGGAGGTAAGTATGGGGTGGGGGGTGTGGGGAGGCTGGGTGCGCAGTGGGTGGGTGCGAGTTGTGGGAGGGGTTGGGAGACGCCGTGGGACAGTTTTATTTTACAGGTCTAAAAACAAAAAAGACGTGGGGCGTTTGCCACGCTAGGGTGGGCTCCAGCATGCACAAGGACTTGGAGGCGTTCAGCTGATGGGGATTGGGCATCCCGCCCGACCAAAAGACTACAGTGCTTGCCACGCTGGGGTGGGCTCCCAGCGTGGCACTTCCAACTGGGAGTTGGGGCGCAGCTCAGCTGACGGGGATTGGGCACCCGTCAGCTATACAATGCGGCAGTGCGACGTCTGTCTGTGTGTGGGGGAGCTGCTGGCGTGAGCAGGCGATATCTTATCGGTGCTCACTGCCGCAGGCTCCCTTTCAATCAGAGTTACTGCATTTTGAGCGTGTCATAGACAGCTCCAAAATGCATTGGCTATGGCCTGCCAGCCCACTGACTGAATTGGAGGAGGAGGTGACACACCTCCGAAATCTCTGATGAAGGCACTATGTTTCTTGCACATGCGTGCAAGCAAACATAAAAATTATCAAAAATGTTTAAGAAAATGTTTTTTTAAGTACCTTCTGTTAAATTTTTACATCAATATATTGTTTTGGAAAAGGAATGCAAATTTAGAGCCCAATTTCACCACAACTCTACATGACAGAAGCTAATACTATACAGTATTAGAACAGCAAGGGATCAGGCCAGTCCAGTACTAGAGTATAAGGATCTAACATACAAGGTTCAAAAGATATTGGCTTCCAAATTTACATTGTCATTATCAATATAAGGACAGAACAGCAATGCAAATATTAGTGTATAAATACATAAATTCTGCATCAGCCTGCCACAGCCATGTTAACTTGGCACGGAGCTTTCATTTAAAAAAAAAGTTCCTAGTCCTGATGGTTTCACAGTTAGCTCACTCTTTTAAAATGGCTAATTTTGGAACTGTTTGGCCAGTAAATATAATTGTTTTAATGGAAGCTTAAAGTGAAGTCAGGTTGATACAGTTTTATGCATCAGTGCACATCAAATCAATTATCAGACTATTAAATGAAAGAGGGCAATGCTTGATCATAGAATCATAGAATATTGTGAGTCAGCAGTCATGAAGCAATAAGGACTCAAACCATTCTACCTTAGGAAGGCACATTTTTGGTTTCCCATGAAGTCATCTAGTGACTTCTTAAAGCTCTGTAATGTAGTGCTAGTCACAACTTTGCTTGGTAATCTGTTCCATAAACTGATTACTCTCCAACTAATCCATACGCAACACCACTCTACCATGCACCACAGCCTGGCTCAGAATATTTCATTTATCATCATGCATGAGGGGGCAGGATAATAACTCATTAGTGGCAGAGCCACACACATGTTATTCTCCCCACAAATGATAATAAGTGGCATATTCTGAGTCAGGCCATTGTGTGTCCAGTTTATGTAATGCATGTTAAAATGTAAGGCTTTTAAATGAGTTCAATGAAAACCAAACTAAATGGCACTCACTGCTCCCATTTGTGGAATTGATAGCTGAAGATAGTCTGGGTAAAGTAAGCATTGTTAATCACCAAAAAGACAAGTTATACATAGGCTGGTGCCAACAGCTTTAATGAGGTGCTCTTAAAGTTGGTACACAGCGGAAAATTACTTATTTTTATGTAAATGTAACTGCTCTTTATGATTTCACTGATCTCACTTTGCGGGGGGCTCTTGCAGCAGGCACTGAAGCCATCAGGCGCCAGGATCCCATGGAAAATTTCTAGCTAGCGGTCTACAGCTGGGGGCTGCCCCACTGACGTCAGCATGACAACTTCCACCTATGGTATCAAAGGGGTGATCCCCAGACCTGCACTAGTTCTTTTCCCACTGTTGTCCCACACTCGTCGGATCTCCAAGGATGCCTGCTTCAGTCAACCACCATTACCGTGACTGCGTGTACCTGAGATTATTTTCTTTCTTTCTTTTTTCTCAGTGATAACATCGAATTTCAGTGTTTTTTTCTTTTCAGGTTTATGTCTTCTTCTCCACCCTCATCTTCCAATTGGCCAATGAAGTGTACCTGTGACAAGTATATTCCAGCCAAGGACGGCCACTCTTCTTGCCTGATCTGCCTAGGCCCCAACCACAACACTGAGGCCTGAAAGCATTGCCAGGACTTCAACCAGACCACACAGAGATGCTGCTTGAAGACTCTCCAGAATCATCTGCTGCAGCAAAAGCTAGCCACAATGGAGAAGGAGCTTCAGGCTAAAAGTTTTCTACTTCCCCGATCTCTGGGGCATCTTCCTTTTCTTCTTCCCAGAAGGAGAAGAGATCTGGCGGGAAACACAAACACTGAGACAAGTATCAGGACCATCCTCATTCAGCCTCTTGCTCGCAATCACCGCATAGATGGGCTTCCACCCCAGGACCATTCCTACCATGGGGATATTAGCCCCTCCTGCCTTGGGAGCTCGCACCCCCTCCGGATTGCCAGTGGTCCTGCCACCCACCTTCATTGCTAACTCAGGTGGTGGCTCTTTGGGGCAGTGGACATCATCCCCTGCTTCACAGCCCCTGACGCTCAGGCCCTTAATACACATGGGTCCTCAGCCAGGTGGCTCAACCAGGGTTTGCTCCTCTGGTGGTGAGTCTAACCTGTCACCCCCCCTCCAGGTCAAGGCATTGGCTTCATCAGTCCCCAACTCTGGGACTGGTGCTAGCCCTTCCAGGCATCGCCCAAAGCAAGCGCTCACCTCCTCCTCCTCTACTCAGATGATGCCTCTGCCACTACCACAGGGGAATTCCCCTCTGCATGCACCAGCCTTGCCTCAGGGGCCTACATCAGCTGTTTCTCTGGATCAATGCCAGGCTTCTCCTACTAGGCCGGTGCCAGCCCTACTGACACCTACCCTGATGACTCCTCAGCCATCGTCACCTCTGCCTCAGCCTGAGCCTCAGCTGATGCCAGCTAGCCCTCCCAGGATCCCCAGCTGGTGCCTGCTGGCCCTACGCCTGGGTACCCTACACTGTCTCCTCCATCACCGTACACATACTTTCTTCCCCAGTTCCCTTATCCACCATATCCTCTGCCTCCTCTGGTGGATTGTGACACCTTGTTCATGACTTGGTCGGATTCCATGAGGTCCAAGGAAGCTCCTAGATGGTCTGCTTCCCCTCCTCTTTCCAGGGACCCCTCCCCGAGATCCAGAAAAGGCAGATCCCAGTGGCACCTGTACTACTGGGTCTTCTGGGGGTCACAAGGGGTCTTCTGATCCTCACAAGGATGACCACCGCTCCCTAACACCAGTCCCCGACAGTGAGATGTCAGGGGGCAAATCCTCCTCTTCCTCCAATTCATCGGAGAACTCTCTGGGCTCATCTGGGAATCATGAACCTATCAAGGATACCCCTAAATCTTCCCCTGATGATCCCTCTTTCCTCAATGTGATGCACCACATACAGTCCCTCTTGGGGTGGGAGATCAAGGAACTAGACCTGGAGCCTATCTACCTCTGTGAAAAGGAGACCCTCCCTCTGGTGGTACCACCACTCATCGATTCATATGATGATGTGACTAAAGCAGTGTGGGCTCACCCCCTTGACTACCCAGGCCTTAGCCAAAAAGGCGGATTGCCTTTACCATGTGCCAGTGGGCAAAAACTTTTTTAGGTGAACACCCCTTGGCAGATTCAGTGGTCATGAATGCAGCTCATGGCCATACTAAGAAAGCCAAGCACCTCAGCACCCACCCTCCAGACAGGGAGTCCCATCAACTTGACCAGTTGGGTAAGCGGGTATATTCCTCTGCCACTCTGGCCATCTGGGCTCAGAAATATTTAGCCCATATGGTATAGTATCAAAATGCCATTTGGGACCAGGCCAAGGATCTGACCCAATCCCTTCCTGAAGATGGCACTAAAATGCAGTTAGCCCAACTCTTAAACATAGAAACATAGACTTTGACAGGAGAAAAGAACTGCTTGGCCCATCCAGTCTGCCCATTTCCCTTCCTATTGGATAAGCTGCAGATCCTAGTTAACCAACAGCCTACTTTCTTCTAACCCCCACCAGAATTGCCTTTTGTCTATCCTATGCATTCTTGAATTCCCCCACTGTTTTTGACCCATGACCTCCTCAGGAAGGCCATTCCATGTGTCCACCACCGTCTCCATGAAAAAATACTTCCTCAAGTTGCCCCTGAGCCATCCCCCCTCTATCTTCAAATTGTGCCCCCTCGTTCTTGCACATCTCTTTTTCTGAAAGATGCTAGCCTCTTGGACTTTGTTGATTCCCTTGAGGTACTTGAATGTTTCTATCATGTTCCCCTCTCCCTCCTTTCCTTGAGGGTATACATATTAAGCTTCTTTAGTCTCTTTTCAAATGGCTTCTGGTACAAACCCTGCACCATTTTAGTTGCCCTCCTCTGGACTGCCTCCATCTTGTCTATGTCCTTGAAGAGATGGGGTCTCCAGAACTGCATGCAGTACTCCAGATGAGATCTCACCAACTGTCTGTACAGAAGGATAACAACTTCTTGTTTTCTGCTGGTGATGCCTCTCCCTATACATCCCAGTATCTCCCCAGCCCTCCTTACTGCCTTTTCACATTGCTTGCTTACCTTTAGATCATCTGATATGACTACAACCAGGTCTCTTTCCATTTTTGTTGTTGTTAGTACTCCTCATTGTGTACTCTTCCCCTGGGTTTTTGTTTCCCAGGTGCATTACTATGCACTTCTTTGCATTAAATTTAAGCTGCCATACTTTTGTCCATTCCTCCAACCTTGCCAAGTCCCTTCTCATCCTTTTCAACCCCAACCCTTGTGTATCAACCCTATTGCAGATCTTTGTGTCTTCTGCAACAAGGCATACTTTTTCTTCTAATACCTCTGCAATGTCACTTATAAAGATATTAAAAAGGACCAGTCCCAGTACTGAACCATGTGGTACCCCACTAGTAACCCCCTTTCTTCAGAGTGGACTCTGTTTACTATTACTCTCTGTGTCCTGTTGTCCAGCCAGTTTTTTAACCCGGCTAGCACCCTGGGACCCACTCCCAGGCTGGCTAACTTGTTCATTAATCTTTTGTGTGGGACTGTGTCAAATGCCTTGCTAAAGTCTAGGTAGGCCATGTCCACAGCCTCTCCCTGGTCTACTACTTTGGTCACTCAGTCAAAGAAATCTATTAGATTCGTCTGACATGACCTTCCCACTGTGAATCCATGCTGCCTTGTGTCCTGTACCTTGCTGGCCTCTAGGTATTCAATAATTCTTTCTTTTAGAAGTGATTCCAGCATTTTTCCTACCATCGAGATCAAACAGGTGTGTAGTTTTCTGCCTCTGCTTTGCTCCTACTTTTGTGAAGGGGAATCACATCCATCCTCCTCCAGTCCTCAGGTACCACACCATCCTCCCATGATTTGTGAAAAAGGGTAGTCAGCGGTGTCACTAGTTCTCCATTTAGTTCTTTTAGAATTTTGAGATGAATCCTGTCAGGTCCCATCGATCTGTCCACCTTCAGTTTCAGGAGTTCTTTCAGAACCCTTTCTTCTGTGAATGGACTGGTACTGCCCACCCTGCCCCCATCCAGAGTGCTTCTACTGACTAGATTAGGTACCTCCCCTTCCTCTTCTTTTGTGAATACTGAGCAGAAGTATTCATTCAGTATCCCTGCCTTTTCACTGTCACTCTCTGCCCACCCACCCTCTCCTTTATTAAGCCTCAATATCCCTCCCTTGGTCTTTCTTCGCTCCCTAATGTACCCATAAAAGGTTTTATCCCCCTTAACAGAGTTGACTATCTTTTCCTCAGTTTGGGCCTTTGCTATTCTGACTGCCTTCCCTCTGCTTTAACTGGTACAGTTCTCTGTCCTGCTCCTTCTGTGTTTCCTTATACGTCCTGAATGTTATCTTTTTCTCCCTAACCTTCCCCGCCACCTCTTTGAGAACCATAGTGGATTTTTCCTTCATTTTGATTTGTTTATTTGCTTCACACAAAGGCTTGTTGCCTCTGTGATGGCAGTTTTGATGTTTCCCCATTGTTCCTCCACCCCTCCTTCTTGCTAGTGCTTTTCTGAGACACTCTCCCATTTTGGCAAAGTCAGCCCTCCTAAGGTCCAGTACTCTCACATTTGTATGGCTTGTCTCTATGGCTATGTTTATCGTGAACCACACTGTTTGGTGGTCACGTGTTCCTAGATGGCTACCCACTTCTAAATCTGAGATCCTCTCTCTATCCCAGTTTGAGAGCACCAGGTCTAAGATTTCTCCCTCCCAAGTGCGTTCCAACACTAGCTGTCTGAGGCATTCCCCCTGTAGGGCATCAAGAATTGCCCTACTCTTGGATGTGGCTGCAACAAAGGTGCTCCAGTTAATATCTAGCATATTCAGGTCCCCCATCAACAATATCTCCCATTTTCTGCCATCCTAAGGATGCCTTCTATCATTTCCTTGTCCATTTCCTCCCCCTGAGACAGGGGTCTGTATAGTATATACAACACCCGTGAGGAATGTGGTGCCATTTCCTGTCTCCAGGGTGACCCACAGTCTCTCCTCTCCTCCCTGTTTACCCTTTAGTTCCATTGCTTTGATCCCTTCCCTTACGAGAGAGCTACTCCTCCTCCTCTTCTTCTACCATCCCTGTCCCTCCTGTAGATTGTGTACCCTGGTATGTTGACATCCCAGTCATGGTTCTCTGTGTACCATGTTTCTGTGACTACAATGATATCCAGGCTTCCCTCTTCCATCAAGGCCACTAGTTCAGGCAGCTTGTTACCCAGACTTCGGGTGTTGGTACTCATTGCCCTCCATTTTATGATGGCCTTACCCCTTTTTGCCCCATCTCTGTCCTTACTGCCTTTGCCTTTTTCTCCATTTACACCTGCCCTTCCCCCTATCAGCTTCTTCATTTTGGTTTTACCTGGCTTACAACTTTGTTTTGTGGGGGAAGGGGACTGGGATTTTCCTGTTTCTTTTCAGTGCCTCCTCCTTGGCTAGTTTAAATGGTTGACAATGAAGCATTTAAACCTGTCACCTAGGATCCTGGTTCCCCTCCTGGACAGATGCAGACCATCACACCAGTATAGGCCTGTATCCCTCCAGGTGGTCCCCCAGTCCCCAATGAAGCCAAAACCCTGAGCTTTGCACCAGTTTTTCAACAATTGATTGAATCCCATGGTGTGGAGCACCCTAGCCTCACCCATGCCATAAACAGACAGCACCTTCGAGAAAGTTACCATGCATGCTACTTGTCTAAGACCCCTCCCCAACTCCACAAACTCCCCCTGCACTGCTCTGATCCCATTCCTAGCCAGGTCATTTGTCCCTAGGTGGACAATGACATCCAGCTCCCTACCCCATGCAGCTGCTCCTGCGATCCTGAGGGTTCACTCCCTGTCCCTCCAAGCCATGGCACCGGGCAGGCACCTTATCTCCTTCTCCCCTCCCTCCCCCAGCTCTATCCACCTAACAACTCAGTCCCCCACCAGGAGTTGTTTCCTTCCACTGTGGGATCCCGTGCCACCCTCCTGTGGGTCTTCTTTGTGGAGGTTCCCAGTATCCTCCTTGGTCTCCACTGTAGGTGTCTCCATAGAGGAACCACGCTCTGCCAGAACAGCGTATGTATTGTGGAGAGGTACAACTGGAGGGATGTGCCTCTGTTCCACCACTGTCACCCTCCCTGAGCCACCATGGTCCAACTGCTCTTCTTTCTTGGCAATCTCTGTGAAAGCAGCAGCGGCCCTGGTCGTCCCTCGGTGGGAGAGGAGGTCCCCCAAATCCTGACCAACTCAGCCTGGAGACAAGCAACCTCCTCCCTCAGCCCAGAGAGATGCCTGCGGATGAGACAACACCGCATCCTCTTGAATGTCTTCCGGAAGGCTGCCGCTCCACAGCAACTGCACTGCACCACTCCCATCATGTTTTATTTGTGGTCCCTCGAATGTTTTGTTTGTTTATTCTTTCCTCTCTCTGTTTTCTTCTTTTTGTTTGTTTGTTAAAATCCGGTTCAGACAGGAGCAACCATGTGCTGAGGATGGCATAGGACACTGTCAATGCTTCTGAGCATGGGACAGCCACAGGGATCTGTATTCGCCACCACTCATGGCTCTGGGTCTCTGGTTTCATGCCTGAGGTTCAGGCCAAAATCATGGATGCCCCTTTCTTGGGTTCTGTTTTGCTTGGCGGAGATGCCCAGGATGTCATTTCCTGCCTTCAAGAATCTGGCAAGACCCTGAGGTCAGTACATTTTGTGTACTGCTCCCAGTCATGGCCTCCTCAATGCCAGCCCTTTCATTGATCCTCTCAACAACCTCCCAAGGGTCAGCAATCGAAAGGCCCCTTCAAGTGCAAATCCAACACTTCACCTGCCAGAGGATCTGCCCCTGGGGTCCCAGGGTGGCCACAGATGCTCCTCTCACCCCCAGCGCTTCTGCCTGACTCTTTGCCCTACCCCCCCAGGGTAAGCCTTAGGGAAGCAGTCAGGGGTCAGTTCTCCCTTTATCTGGATAGTTGGCATTCAGTAACCTCAGACCAATGGGTGCTTCAGATCATCAAATGGGGTCATATCCTCGAGTTTCTAGAAACCCCTCTGAAAAACCCTCTCTCACCCTCCCATTGCCCTCATGACCACATTGTCCTTATCCAAGAAGAGATCCAGGCTCTCCTGCGCATAAGGGCCATAGGGCCCATCCCCCAGAGCCAAAGAGGAAAATGGTTCTACTCCCACTTTTTCCTGGTCCCCAAGAAGACAAGACACCTGAGACCAATTTTGGATCTCAGTCACCTGAATCTCTACATGGAGAACAAGCAATTCAGGATGGTGAGTCTTCAGGGTCTATTGCCCCTCCTTCACCAGAAGGATTGGCTCTGTTCTCTGGATATGCAGGATGCCTACCTCCATATCCTAGTTTTCCCTGCCCACCGTCGCATCCTCTATTTCTGTTTTAAGGGGACCACTTTCAGGTCCAGGCCCTCCCTTTTGGCCTTTCCTTGGCACCTCGGGTGTTTACCAAGTGCCTGGCAGTGGTTGCTGCGGCTCTGAGGAGGCAAGGCTTTTTATGTGTTCCTGCATCTGGACAACTGGCTGCTCACAGCCCCCTCCAGGAATCTGTTGTTACAGACCCTGGAAGGCACCTTTCAGCTCTTCCAGATTCTAGGGATCATGATCAATCTGCCAAAGTCTTGTCTATCTCCAGTGCCTGCAGTACATAGGAGCAGTCCTGCACTCCTCTCAGGGCAAGGCTTTTCTGCTGGAGTACAGAGCAGAACATTTGATTGTGCTGGCCTGCCTGGTTTCCTCCAGTTGTCAAGTTTTAGCCAGGTCATTTCTTCACCTGCTGGTGCACATGGTGGCAACTATCACCATGGTTCCCTTTTTCCTCCCTCCATATGAGGTTTCCCCAATGGACTCTGTGAACCCAATGGGATCAGCACACCGACAACTTGGATCAACTGGTGCTGGTGTCGGCTCTAGTCAAAAGAACCTTGGAGTGGTAGCAGAACCCTTCCAATCTACTGCAGGGGGGCCTTTTCCATGTTGTTTCTCCTCAACAGACCCTCGCCATGGATGCCTCGGATCTGGGCTGGGGGAGCTCATTTAGTTAATCATCAGACCCAGGGCAGTTGGTCCAAGTCAGAGCAGCATCTCCACATCAATGTGCTGGAGATTAGGGCAGTTCTGTATGCTCTGCAGGCTTTCCAGACTCGTGTTCCTCCTGGCTCACTACTGGTACAGATGGACAACATGTCTGTAGTCTTTTACATCAACAAACAGGGGACAATTACTCTTACCCACTTTGTCAGAAGGTGATGAGAGTCTGGTACTGGGCCATCGAGCATGACCTGGAACTATCAGCCGTCCATGTTTCAGGTGTCCAAAACATCCTTTCCAACAGCCTTTGCCAGTCCAGGTTGAGGATGCGCAGGTGGGAACTTTTGTCCTAAGTAGTCAAAGACCTCGTTGACAGATGGGGATGCCCAGAGTTGGACCTTTTTGCATCCCCACTCAATGTAAAATTGCAATTTTTCTGCTTGCTCAATCCAGGGCCTGGAGTTTTCTGGCACAACGTGTTGTCCCTCTCCTGGAAAGGGAGGTTTCTGTATGTCTTCCCTCCCTTTACACTTCTGCAGAGGGTCCTCCTCAAATTTCAGTCAGAAGGGGCAGAGATGATTCTCATTGCTCCCTTCTGGCCACGTCAGATTTGGTCCCCTCTACTGCAGAAACTGGCAGTGGAAGCTTCTGTTCCCTTGCCCCTGTGCACCAGCTTGCTCTCCCAGGTGTAGGACACCTCCAGTCCATCCAGACCTCAAGTCTCTGCATCTTCATGTGTGGCTCCTGCAGACTTAGCTATCACCCACTTTGGTTTTTTTTCTAGGGTTGCTGATGTCTTGGTGGCTGCCAGAAACCCTCCATGAGAGCCAACTATGCTGTGAAGTGGAAGCACTTCTCCATATGGGCTACTGCTTGCTACCTGGATCCCTTCACCTTCCTGGCAAATCTGATTCTGGAGTACCTCCTTTCCCTCTCAGACTCTGGCCTGGGGTGCTCTTCACTTAATGTGTACCTTTCCGCCATCTAGGCATACCATGCACCTGTTGAGGGCAAAGCTGTTGCCCAGCTGGATATATCCCGCATGTTCTTGTGGGGTATCCTGCTTTTGAAACCTCCCATTCAGGACCCTGAACCCCCCATAGGACCTTCTTTTTATGTTGGAAAAGTTCACTCTGCCTCCATTTGAGCCAGCTGTGAGTTGCAAGTTGCACCTTCTGTTGTGGAAAGCATTATTTTTAGTTGCTGTTACCTCATCTCGGAAGATTTCCAAGCTTCAGGCTCTGATGTATAAAGGAGCCTTTCTTAGTTTTGCACAAAGACAGGGTGTCTTTGCGTACTAATTCTAAGTTTCTTCCTAAGGTGGTGTCTGAGTTTACACTTAATCCATCTATCCACCTTCCTGTTATTTTACCTGAATATTCTAATCAGGGTGAGGCCTTGTTGTATACCTTAGATGTGCATAGGGTGCTACGATACTACATGAATCATACCCAATCATTTTGCAAGACTGATCAGTTGTTTGTTTCATTCACCCCCAAGACAGGAGGGGCTCCTGTTTTGAAACAGTGTTTGTCTAAATGGTGTGTGCTGTTACCATAAGTACCACAAGCCCTTACCTGGGGCAATCAAGGGTCACTCCACCAGGGATATGGCCGCCTCTGCTGCCTCCTTCAGGAATGTGTCTGCTGCGGATATCTGTGCAGCTGCAACTTGAAGTTCAGTTCACACCTTTGTCCACCATCACAGCTTGGATACTGCTTCCAGGCACAGGGCCAGCTTCAGCCTATCTGTCCTTCAGTGCCTTCTTTCCTGAACAGTCTTCTGTTGTCTGTTTGCCTCCTCCTGGCTGACTTTTTGTCAGTTCTGGTACTGCTTGGGACTCAGTCCTACCAGTGTTGCCTGCTGCAACAGCAACCTCGAAGAGAGATAGTACAGTTATGTAAGAACTCACCTTAACAGTAGATCTTTGAGAGGAGTTCTTGCAGCAGGCGCTGCCTTCCCTCCCTCCCCCTGTCGCTACTTCTCCTTTGCATTGGTCGTTCCTTTCCTTGGCTCTAAGGAATTGCGTCGGTTCTCCTTTACCTGTTTTTGCATGTCATGCTCTCCGGCTGGCGAACTGAGGTAGGTCTGGGGAACTGCCCCTTTTATACCATAGGCAGATGTCGGCATGCTGACATTGGTGGGGTGGTCCCCTGCTATAGACTGCTAGCTAGAAGTTTTCTGTGGGGTCCTGGTGCCTGACAGCTTCCGTCCTACCAGTGTTCCTGTTGCAGGAGCTCCTCTTGAAGATCTACTGTTACAGTAAGCTCTTACTTAACTGTACTTTCTGTTCTGAGTGCAACAGAGGCCATTGTGTTATCAATAGTCATTTTATTTGCTGCATTGCCATTTGGTGCATCAACAACCCTTAACCAGAACATAAACCTTGTTTTTTTTTTTTTTTTATATAATTGAAAATTTGCAGTGAAGCTTGTTTACTACCCCCGGTGTATTGTCTTATGTGTTTGTTTTGAAAGTTCCTGTTTTTTCTGTATTTCCGTTCCCTTGTTAATGCTGCATTTCTCTTGCTTAATATTCATTTTGTAACTACTTATCTGGTCTGGAAATCAAACACATCAGTTAACCAGAAGCCCTGCATTAAAATATTCACTCTAGGCTTTTGTTCAACTGATATCACTGGGTACAAGTACTCATAAGTAAGCAAAAATGAATGCTGGGCAGCAAAGAGACGACATTAACAAGGGACACTAAATAAGGAAACAATAAGACTCTTTTAAAACAAACACAAACAACGATACACTGGGGGTTGTAAACAGATGTTTGGCACATGCTCAAATTTCTTATTATATTAAAATATGTAAAAAATAAGGTTTATGTTCTAACTAAGAGTAGATGATGCACCCAATATTATGTAAATGATTCCTCTTCCTTTAAAATTGGTCAGTGGTTAAAATAGAAATAATTCATTTACTGTGTAAGGTTTCACTCTCACCAACATTGTATGTAAATGGGAAATGTCATGGGCCCAGTGAAAATAATACAGCTGATATTTTCAGACTTGTATATTTTACAAGATAAATACAGGCAATAACACTTGACAAGGGGTGCTATCATTGGGAGATACAGGAATTCCCCAGGTGTGTGCTGAGGCATGGGGCCTTAGGCCATGTGCTCATAACTTCCAATTAACACAGCACTCTGGACTGTGCTAACACAGTCGCAGAATCACCTAGTATTCTACATTTTGGTTTAGAAAATGCAGCACCATGCCTTCATTAGTACACATAGGTATGGTTGGTGACCTGGTTCATCAAATCAGACAGAAATATTTGTGGTGTCCGTCTTGGTCCTTTTTACAGATGTTTGATGGACAGGCTTTTGCTTGTCTAGTGCACTTACCCTGTTAAAGCAGCAGTGTTTGTTACTAACCATATAGTTCTGTTTTTTCAGCAATAATGTTCGTCTGGCAGAAATATCAATATATTTTTTTTTCCATTCCTGAACCAAGATACAGGATTTTAACAGTCCTTACTCTCATGCCACGCCAGTCATGAGAAAATTAACTATCTTGGTGCAGTGTTGTGATGTTTACTATCAGAGACATGTGGTAAAACCATCCTGATACATCTACAGTACGAATCTGGCATTTACATTCAACAAATAACCTCAGCAGAAAAGATTTAAAAAATTGTGAGTGGCAGCTATTTTAAATGATGTAAGTCATTAACTACAAACTTAGCTGTAAAGCTGTTTTTAAAATATCTGAAGAAACTAGAAATACACCGAGGAAGAATCTAGGAATGCTAGAAATACTTTTTTTGCGAAAAACTATATGACAAAATGTTTTGCCAACTAACAAATCCTGCTGTTTTAATAAAAAGTAGATAGATAGATAGACAGACAGACAGACAAACACTGTAGATAGACAGACAGACAGACAGACACTGCAGTTAGATATCTAGACAGACAGACAGACAGACATACATACATAGACAGACAGGACAAACAGGATAGACTCATTGAGCTTGATTGACAAAGCCCTGACTTTGACGCAAGGTGCCTGTGTCAAACAGAATTGATGCAAGGGACACCTTACATCAAAGCTTGTGGATTTTCCAATTTACAGTTGCTGGCTGCAGCAAACCTGGGACCCCATGTGGCAGATCACCCGTGTGCCAGGTCTGTGCCAACTGCAGGGGTGCACCAGGGAAGTAGGTGGCTTGCAGCAGATGCAGGCTACAGTATCCCCATATGTGGGATTCTGGAAGATGGAGAGACTCACCAAGGATTAGACCAGCCTAGGGCTGATCTACCTGTTCATGCACCACTGCAGCTGTTGCTGGTGGCTGACTACAGAGTGACCACAGTTGTGGGCTCGACCAAGGGTGGCAGAGGTGGGCCACTGGACAAGAGCTGTCTGCCCCACCTCATATCCAACCTGCTGTAGTACCTGGAGGGTCCCGATGCCTACAGATAGCACAGTTGCTGGGCAGTAGGACATGCTCAGCATACCCCATGGGCACAGCCTACAACACCTCCAGAGGGAGTGTGTTCCCTAGGAACGCTGGCGCCAGTCCCCACTACCCCATGCAAGCAAGCCCACCCATTGGCAGCAGTGTGGCATGGAGCAGGCACAGTGGTGATCTCAGGTCAGACCATCAGTATTCAGAAAGAGTCGCAAGCCTTTCATTCCCCTCCTGTGCGCCATTGCTTTGGTGCAGGGGAGCAGTTTTGGCTGCACCAGGGAATTTGTCGCCAGGATCAGGGTCCCTGGTGCACCTGGCTTCAATGCAAGCTGCAGCGATCGGCAGCTTGCGCTGATCTACTGAGCTCTTTGAGAATTGAGCCCATAGGCTTTTTCTGTCCTTGTTCATCTATGTAGCTATATACAGTATTGTATGTAAATGGTAGATAGAAAGATAGACACATATAGACAGATAGATAGATAGATAGATAGATAGATAGATAGATAGATAGATAGACAGATAGAGAGACAGACAGATAGATAAGTTGATACAGACAGGCAGATAGATAGCTTGATAGACAGAAACATAGATGGACAGAGAGAGAGAGAGAAAACAACTAAACTCAATAAAATCAGATAGATAATGGAACATAAATAAATCAATAAAATAATAATAATAAGAAAAATCAGCATTTATACAGTGCTTGTCATACACAGTATCCCAAAGCGCTTTACAAGCAATGCTAGACTGGTAGTGAAGTGACTGAATGTGTGGTGGCGGCCATATTGCACACCATCACCCACACACAGCCTGGATAATTGCATGAACCAGTTTTATGGGAAGGGGAATGTTGGCCAGGGCACCAAGAATGTTCCCTGCTCTTTACGAAGAGTACCCTGGGTTCGTTTACTTCCACCTGGACACCCACCAGGATGGGCAGAAGGGACCTCAGTTTAACCTCTCATCTGAAGAATGGCTAACCCCAGCAGTACAGCACCCCCAAATACTGTACTCGGATGCCAGCGATTTTTAGGTGCAAGTCCATCCCGGTGTGGGACGAGAACCCATGAGCTTCTGGTCCAGAGGCAGATGTGCTACCAACTGAGCCACGCTGACACCTAAATTAAATAAATTAAAACAGAATAAATAAGTAACATAGCAGCCAGTGGGGGAAGCACTTTAACTGTTCCCAAATGCCTCCCTAATCACATAGGTCTTCAGGCCCCTCTTGAAGGCCTTTACCAAAGGAGCCTCTCTCAAGGATCTTGGAAGCGAGTTCGACAAGGCTGGGCTGGAAACTTTGAAAGCACAATCACATGATGACTAAAGCTTAGCTCTGAGAACCACAAGGAGGCTGATCTCGGAGGAGCAGAGAGGGCAGCGGGTATGGTAGGGAGTCAGGAGGTCACTCAGATAACCTAGGTCCAGTCAATATAGGGCCTTGTAGGTCAGTAAACTGACCTTGAAGGTGGTTCACCACTTCACCAGCAGCCAGTGCAGTTCGTGCAAGACTGGTGTCACGTGACAGGACCTCGGAACACACCCATCAGCCACCTGGCTGCGGCATTCTGCACTAACTGCAGGTGGTATTCTGTACTAACTGCAGGTATGTACCAATGATGGTGGGTCATGCAGTAAGATCAAGGCTTTTACCCAAGAAATGTTCTTGAGATGGTAAAGCTTCTCCAGACTATGGAAGACACCTGAGCTTCAAGTGTTAGACTTTCATCCTGGATGACCACCAGATTCTTTACCTTACTAGATGCAACAAGTCTGGGGGGACTGAATACTAAGTCAAGCCAGTCATCACCTCTGTAGCTCCTGCACCCTGTCATCAACCAGGCAAATGCAATAATACCTCCATCTTGTCTGGGTTGAGTTTTGGCCAGCTGGAGGACATCCAATCCTGGATCTCGGCCAAGCACACATTTAGTATATCCACTTCATCTCATGTCCTAGGTGCAAATAACAGATACAGCTGGGTGTCATTTGCATAGCAGTGGAAACCCAGTCTGTAACACCTGATGATCATCCCCCAGGGGCAGCATGTACACCACGAACAGCACAGATGAGAGGGATGAGCACTGATGTACATCACAGAGCAGAGGTTTCTGGAGGGAGAAGCAATTCCCCATTACCACTCTCTGCATCCTGTCTCTAAGGAAGGACTCAAACCAGCTGATGATGCTGCAGGTGAATCCACAGTACTCTCTTAGGTGATCCACCAACAACTCGTGGTCCATGGTGTCATATGCAGAGGAGAGATCAAGTAGAATGAGAATGAACCATTCCCCTCTATCTCTTGCTCTGCGCAGGTCATTATGCACCCTGCCAAAAGTGGTCTGTATACTGTGCCTAGACAAAAATCTGGACTGGAATAGCTCATAGATGTTAAAGGTTATGAAGTGTGCCTCAAGCTGCAGTGTCACCATCTTCTCAATGATCTTTCCTGGAAAAGGAAGGTTAGAGACAAGTCTGAAATTTGCCAAGCAGTCTGGGGCCGAAGAGGGTTTCTTCAGAAGGGACCTCATCAGCACATCTTTCAATGCACTTGGAATGGACTCTTCCAGAAGGGAGCACTGGACTATCTCAGTGAACACTGGGTCCAGAAAACCTACACAGCTCACTACAAGGTGTGCTGGACCTGGGTCCAGCTCAAAAAAAAAGTGGGTTATAGCTCTGAGATTTCTCCACAAATCTCCTCCAAATAAACTTGCCTAAACTGTCCTCAGGCTGGAGAAGTTCTCTGATCCTAGTGACAACCAGCTTCCCTCTGCAGGACCACAGCAGCCCAGCTGGGGTGATCCCAGACCTGATTGACAATGTGTCAGAGAAGAACCAAGCAAACACTTCACACCTGGTGAATGAAATTGTCTTTACTGGCAGTAGATGGGCTAGATGCAACAGCGTGTCCACAGTCCAGAAAAGATGAGCTGACCTGTTCTTCTGTGTAGCACTCTCCCTTACAGGAGCGCTGCCTTGTTATGGGAGATCACTTTGTAATGCTTACCATAATTAGTCTTCAAAGCCAGTCTATCCTTCGTTGGTCGCGGACTTCCACCAACAATGCTCCAAAGTCCAATCCCAGGACCTCATCTCCCTAAGCTCCCCATCAAACTACAGAGATCTTAAGCGAGACATCCTGGGTCATATACGTACTGGTGCACCAATATCAAGGCCCAACGTAATAACTCTGTTATAAACCTCCACCACCTCCCCTGATCACATCTCCCTATTAGCCAACTCAGCCAAGAGGTCCATTACTGCTTGGAATCCAGCTGGGTACAACTTGTCTAATAGACAGACAGATAGATAGATAGATAGATAGATAGATAGATAGATAGATAGATAGATAGATAGATAGATAGCTAGATAGATAGCTAGACAGACAGACAGACAGACAGATAGATATGCAATGGTAATTTCAATAAAAAGTCAAAAATATCAATTTTATTTTTGCTTCTCAGGAACCTTCAGTGAGGATATCCTGATATTCTCATTCTACATGGATGAGAAGCAAATATTCTGAAGCAAAATCTAGGGGTTGGCACTAAAGTGGTTAATCTGGTAAGGAAATGCTTAATGGCTAGGTGACAGAGGGTGGTGGTTAACAGTTCTTGTAAAAGGAACTTTGGTTCCAGTAAGAGGAAGGAAGGAAGGAAGGAAGGAAGGAAGGAAGGAAGGAAGGAAGGTGTGTGTGTGTGTGTTGGAGAAATGGGGGTCTGTTTGTTAGTATGAAAAATGAATCTCACAGCTCTACCAAATGGACATTACTCACCCTCTCTGCCATCTTTCTATGTCCATCAGGGTTTCAGTTTGAGTGTTAAAAAGGATTAGAACCCTAGACCCTCAGAAGCTTTTAGTAACCCTAGAGACCACACACATGTAATGCCTATTTGTATTTTGTTTTTCATAGCATGCGACTGTAATCCAGCTGGTTCAACCAATGAGCAACAGACCTGCAATTCTGTTACTGGCCAATGTGCATGCCTGCCTCATGTAACTGGACAGCACTGCAGCCATTGTGAACCTGGTTTTTACAACCTACTACCAGGTATTGGATGTGATAGGTAAGTATTGCTGCTCTTGTTTTGGTTTTACAAATTGTAACCCACCACCACAGTGGACAGACACCACCCCATTCTCTTTGGCATTGAGTACACAAGCAAATACAGCAACAATTGCTGGTGCCATGTGCCACTGCCTTTTATAGACGTAGTTGGGGGGTGGGGAGTCCTGCGTGCCCTTCCCATTTTGCTTACAATTTTTTTTCATCCTTTTCCTTTATGCTCTTCTGACAGGCTGGGTGGCTGTATCAGCCTGTTCCTTCAACACTGCAGCCATCCCGAGTCTTTCGACTCCTTGGTCCTCTGAGACACTGGGAGAGCTGTCGGCATAAGCTTGGGGGAGCTTCATTAAACCTCAACCCCCAGTTTTTCCATTGATTTTTCTCCCCTTATTCCCCATGCCCCAGACAAGGTCGGGTGTGAACATGGAGGTGTGCACTCAAGCTTGGTCCCAGACAACTCCCCTCCTCCCACCCCTGGCCTAGCTTCCCTCTTATGCTTGCACCACCACCACGCCTCCACACACTGGTGGTCAAAAGGCGGGAGAGCCAGCCAACCTCCCCAGTCCAAGAGAGGAGAGCTGCCTGGCAGTCATTCGATCCTCACCCAGCCCAACCCCCAACTGACCCCCCAGCAACCTGTCCTCATCAACAAACATGGGTTGCCAGTGTGGCAGGAGGTAAAGCGTAACACCTCAGCCCTCTACCCCACTGGGTCAGCCCTTGCTTCCATTATTTTTTCCTAAAATATTTGGCACTCTTGTAAAAGTCTCCCCTTACATTTCAAGTTATCCACTCACCACTAGGGATGAGCTTCACTACCACCACTAAAAGGAAGATACATGTGGATGATCTACACTTCTGACCACCAACATGCCCAGCATATACAGTCCAGCAGACTGCAATTGCTGTGGGAAGTGTAAAACTATGAGAAAAATTACAGCAGTTCAGTACTTTTTACCATAATTGTGGGGAAATAATTACTGCAATCTGGATTTTTTTTTACTGCAATGTGGCAAATCAATTGCTAGGAACTTATGCTTATAAAGGCTGCATTCGATTAGCAAATGGCATTCTCTGGGTAGCAAACTGCGGTGCAGACCCACTTATTTTATTACTTGCACCACTTCTTTTCTTCCTAGATTGGTCATAGGGAGAGAGGTTGTTGAGGGTGCAGTCATCAATGATATGCTATGTTAGAGACAGATTGAGAGAGAGAGAGAGAGGCGAATGAGAGAGGATGAGAATTGTCAGAAGAAGCCCCTGACTTTGGGAAACCTTCCCCAGTTAACATTAGAACTGCCCCAACCGTTCACACTTTTTTTTAAGCTTTCAATTTTATTTCCACTTTTTGTACATCCGTAGTGATATGTCAGAAAAGGAGTGCTTGGCCCACCCAGTCTGCCCAGATGGTCTCTGGCAAGTCTGCCTCTGCAGACCCTAAATGGTCTACGTCAACCCTCCCTCCTCCTTGCCCACTTCCTAATATTCATCTATGTCTACCCCAAGCATGCTGGAAGCCCTCTACTGTTTTTGCCTTCACTACTTCCACTGGTAGTCTATTCTGGGTATCCACCACTTTTTCAGTGAAATAGTACTTCCTCACTTCCCTCCTAAACTCCACCCCCATCTCCATAACATGCTCTCTGGTTCTACTGTTCTTCCTCATCTGAAAGATACTCCCCTTCAGCACCCTGTTCACTCCCATGAGGTACTTGTAGGTTTCTATCATGTCCCCTCTGATTCGGAATTCCAGAATTACATACACTGTTCAATCAGACTGGTATAGTAATAAATGGTTCCACTCGGTAACTTTCAAATTCTTAACAAGATAGTGTCCACTGCTGAAGAGGTCTAGAGCAGGATTTTCAAAAGTGGAAAAGTTGCATAGATGTGGCAAAAAATGTTTTGCAAGGGAGGGGTACCCATGCACAACTCCAATTTTTTCCACGTGTGTGCAACTGTCAAAAAGGTTGCCTTTCTTGCAGCCTTTTCCTCATGCTATGACGGCTTCTGACAATTTTTTTTTTTTTTTGTGCAGCTGCAAAAAAAATTAACAAGCATTTGTCAATGCAGGATGTTCGTCACTGGTATAGAAGCCCTGGGGTGCTAGATGTGTTGTAGTGCACTGTCTGGTTTATGTATTACCAAATTAGGTACTTTGTTGTTTTGTAATATTGTTGCCACAAATTCTCAACATAGCTTTTTTTATGATCCTACTTCATGAACAACGGCAGAGAAAATGTTCAGCTCCTGCCTGAAAGGTGATTTCTCACAGGGACTGCAAAATCACCTTTCAGAACGAAAAAACACATTTTATCCAGGATCTGAAAAATGGCAGCTGTCACATTCATGAGATGCTGTAAAGAAATGGCTATGCTGAAAATTTGGAGTAAAAATATTGAAAATTACCAAAGTTACGAGCCTGCATTCGCAAAATTCAACATAGGCTCATAACTTTGTTTTAAATTTTTTTACACCAATTTCTCAACATAGCCTTCTTATGACCCTGCCTCATCTACAAGGGCAGAGAAAATGTTAACCTCATGCCCAAAAGGTGATTCTGCGCAGTGACTGTGAAATCACTTTTTGGAACAGATTTGCCTAATTTCACTGCAATTGTTCATGAGCGGGAGTCCAAAAAAAGGTATATTGAAAATTTGTGGCAAAAATGGCCAAGTTATCCCACTCAGTTCAAAACTCCATTTAAATATATTGAACCACATACCTGATTTCTTCAGTTCATGGTCCAGCTTTAAAGAGTGAAGACGTCTCTGTGGTTCACAGAGGATTACAGTGTTGGACCCCCCCCATGGATAAGTAAGTGCTTGGAGGGTGTGGGGCGGTGAGTGCTGAGTGGGAAGGTCAGATGGGGGGACTAACAGTGCAACAGCCATCGATGGATGGCTTTCTTTTTTACAGGGTAAAAAAAAAACGACAAGGACGGTTTTCATTATTTGAGATGGCAACAGGGACATTGGGGGATTGGGCAACCCCAGTGTTAGTGTTATGTTTGTTGGGGCGGTGCTGTGAGGGAGGGTAGAGCAGGTGGGACAGTTACAGGGGCATCAGCAATATCAATGAGCCTTCGGGCACTTCAGCACCAACAGTGACACTGGGGGATTGGGCACCTCCAGTGTCAGTGTTATGTTTGTGTGTGAGGGGGGTGATGGGTGCTGAGAGGGAGGGTTTGGTGGGCAAGACAGTTACAGGGGCAGAAGCAACATGAATGAGCCTTCTGATGCTTCAGTGCCATTCAGAGATGTGGCCACACATTGGGAGCAGCGCAATAGACCCATGGACTACGGGGGGTTCACTTTCAAGGTGTAGACACTGGGGAAGTGGGCACCCCCAATGTCAGTGTTATGTTTGCAAGGGGGATGCTGAGAGGGAGGGTTGAGTGCAGGGGACAGTTACAGGGGCACCAGTAACAGACATCGATGGACGGTCTTCTCTGTTACAGCTGGCGTGAGCCCCTGGATGTTTGAAATTCCAGGCTGAACATGACAGATCAGCTCTGCCTGCTGGGCAGCGTAGATCAAAGGAAAGAGCTGTCCCATGATTGAGTTGGCTTTTTTTTCAAAGTACATAATGTCTCCGCCAAGCAAGCCAAAGCTCTGTCATGACCAGCCTGGCTGATGATTGGTGTGGCACTGCCGTGTCCCTAAAACACTACTCTGCATTGGACGGACAGTGTCATACCTCTCAAAAACCAACTACCATAGCAAGATGTTATGTGCATGCACACACTCATGGCAAGCATAAAAATAATTTCTGTGTGCAAAAAATGCTGAAAATAGAATTTTGCTAGTATGAGGATTGTTGCCTGCATCATCGAGTTGTGCATGGGGATACTGTCTCTGTGCCATGACAGGCCTTTGAAAATTGGGCCCCTAATGCATAAAATAAATAACAGTGTGTAAGGTGCAAGCAGGAAAAAGGGAAGGGGGTGTTTAACCTTGACAGCACTCTCACCAATGTCTATATGCAGAGTCCTATCTCATGTTATAGGAAGTCCAATACAGTTTTTACCTTCTTGTTGTGCCTGGACAAAAAAGAAAAATAGACAACAAGACTTGTGTTTTTCATTCTTCAGCCAAAGAGAGGACATGATTTGTTCCATTACTTGCATCTCTTTACAGATGGCCCATAATTCTTGTTTGGACTGCGGGGGAGGGTGTGGTGTCTGCGTCCAACCATTTGCACGTAATTGCTTTCAAAGCTGCTGCCATCAATGTATTATATAAGCATTTAGTGTGTGTGTGTGGGGGTCCCAGGACCATACTGTGAAATGTGCTTGGAAGGGAATTATGTCCAGCAGAAGTCACTTTTAAATCTTCACTGAAATATTTTTTTATTTACTAAATAAAGCTTGCAGGTCAAAATCTGTCTGTAAAGGGCACTCTTGTAGCTCATCTGTCAGACATTATCTATTACTGCATCAAAGCATGTCATGTAGTTCAGTTGCTTACCTTCACTGAGTTGCATACAGATGTTTCATAGCAAATAAAAAGATCACCACATCTTGTTGCATATTCAGTCTGACATTTACTAAGTGCTGGCGGAGACACCTTCCAAACTTTCATTACAACAATTCATTGTTTCAAGTCATTGCACAGACGAGAAAACTTTTCAGAGCAATCAGGTTGCTTCTGTTTACTCAGTCCACTATGAGATATGAACTCGCTGCATGAGTCCTACTACCGGGGTATTCACTCTCCTACCTCCTGGGACCAGGTGAGGCATGTACAATGATGCATGCACTAGTCTACTGACATTTTGCAGGAAGCTTCTCCTTCACTTGAGCAAGTGCATGCTGAATTGCCTGGTGCCTTTATACAGCCCAGAAGTGGCTCACATGTGCCTGCGGTGCTGGTGGTGGTGGTATGGGGGGGAGGGGGGTTCCACTAAATCATGTGTCTAGCCTCTAGTTAAAAGTACAAAGCTAGAGTAAGTGAAACATAAATTGCAAGTACCTCAACATTATTAACCCTGATACCAGCAAACTTGTTGCCAGAATATGACCTACACTCTCTTGATGACATTAAGTACTATTGCTGCGCAGACTTTGCTGCACCTTTCTTACATTTGGTTGCTCTACATTGTCTGTTATTGCACCAGTAATGTTTGCATTCTTCACAGGCTGTACATTATATTTTGGTACTCACAAATATACATTGTGCTACGCACTGCACTTACCCCATGGCCATAAAGTGAATTTTATAACGTGCTGTTCAAACCATTCCCATATCGCTTCTTCCAGACACGTATTTCAGCATGGGCCCAACTCATTCCATCCTAGGTGGCCATGTTGGATCGAGTTAAGCAATGGATGGTTTAGATGCCATATGGCACAATGTATCATGCTGACCCTTGCACTTACCAATGGCTGGAAATCACATTTTAATATGTAAAAATCACTTCCATTAGTATTCTGTGACTCTACAGTTTTGATATTCAGTTTTACTAAGATCTTAAAATAATATTTCATTGCACATTAATCCCATGCCATACTACATAATTTGGAATTCGCCATTAGTTGCATACATTTAATTTTTTCACTGTTAGCTTGTCTATACAATGCAAGGATGCTAACAACACTATCTCCACAGAAAAATCAAATCATACCCATATATTTCAGTATGCGCTAATAAATATATATCACGCTGACTCTTGCAGTTACCCATTGCTGGAAATAGCATTTTAATATGTTCAAATCTTTTCCATTAGTATTCTGTGACTCCACAGTTACAATACTCAATTTTACTAATATATTAATATTTCACTGCACATTAATCCCAGACCATACTACATAATTTAAGAACTCACCATTAGTTGCATATGTTTAGTTTATTCACTGTTAGGTTGTCTGTATAATGCGAGGATGTTAACAATACTATCTCTACAAAGAAAGTCAAAAGCAGAAATCGTTTTACTACCTAGTGCCATTTAAACTACATTACCAAGTAAAGTAAGTGTAGCTTATAATGTTAAACAGTGAGCCAATGACTTTTTAAAAAACACTCATGTTAGTAGTAGTAAAATAACTGTATTTATACAGGCTAGTATTTGACAAGGAAATATACACCACAGGGCCAAAAAAGCACTGTTTTCAAGGTGATCCTGTATTTAACATTATAAGTTACAACACAATAAGTTACAGCACAGGGATAAGGGCTAAAATACTCATACAACATACAGACTAGTACTTTACATAACAATCAACATAATCCCAAATTATTTGTTCATGACCTATATTTGATGGAGAGCGCCAGATTATATAGTATGGCCTGGGGTTAATGTGCAATGAAATATTATTTAAAGATCTTAGTAAAACTGAATATCGAAACTGTAGAGTCACAGAATGCTAATGGAAAAGATTTGAACATATTAAAATGCTATTTCCAGCAATGGGTAACTGCAAGAGTTAGCGTTATATATATTTAATGGCGCATGCTGAAATATAATGCATGTCCGGAAGAAGCAATATGGGTATGATTTAAACAGCACACTATAAATGTACTTTATGGCCATAGGGTATGTGCAGTGCATACCATAATGTGTATTTAATTGTTGATGCCAAAATATAATGTGTGGCCTGTGAAGAGTGCGAACATTAGTGGTACAATAAGTGACAATGCTGAGCAACGAAATGTAAATAAGGTACAGCAATAGTAATTAATGTCACAAACAGAATACAGGGCATAGTCTGGTAACAAGTTTGCTGGTATGAAGGTTTATAATTTTGTGATACTTGCAGTTCATTTTTTTCACTCACTCTAGCTTTGCACTTTTAACTAGAAGCTAGACGTCTTTGTTTAGTGCCCCCACACCCCATCAGGTGCATGTAAGTCACTCCTGGGCTACATAATGGCATTGGGCAGTCAGCATATACTTGCTGAGAGGAAGGGAAAGTTGCCTTCAAAACTCAACAGATCACTACGTGCGTCATTGTGCACACCTCAGCCAGTCCCAGGAGGTAGGAGGGCAGATGCTCTGGTAGCAGGACTCATGCAGGGAGTGCATGTCTCATAGCGGACCAAGTAAATAGAAGCAGGCTGATTGCTCTGAAGAGTTTTCTCATCTGTACAATGAACTGAAACAATGAATTGCCTTAATGAAAGTTGGGAATGTTTGTGTCTGCACCCGCACTACGTAAATGAAACACTGAATATGTAAGAAGGTGTGGTGGTCTTTTTATGTTGGCTTGCGTGCACGTGCTAACAACATATTGGGGTAGTATGACAAATGCAGAGGTGTGTCAGCATTGGTGAATGCAGGGCACACTTTAGAAGGTGCGTCTCTCATTCCCCAATTAGCCAGCATGCTAGCGCTGACACAAGTATTATGCAAAGTGCTACCAACTTGAGAGAAATGTGCCGCTGCAATCAGAGACAAGCTCGTCATGCAGCGGCACAGATGACATGCCTTCCGTACGTGTCTTTCATGCTGAAACATTTCAATGAACATGGTGGCTGGCCAGTGGCAGGAGAGCAAACAGCTGTTTATGTTTTAACATCTCCGCCTCACCACCCCAACGGTCCCTGTCTGAAAGGTGGGAGGAGGAGCTTTCCTCGCCTGCCTTCTCCACATCCCGCTGTTTGTCCCAGCAATGCAGAGCAGGCCACAGCCTAAGCTCCATACAGTCTGGGAGTAGTCAGTGCCCGAAGGCACTTTTACTGTAAGCGCGATCCGATTGCGCTGGTAGACCCCCCTTCCCCACCTGCCGACACTCAGGTGCTTAATCCCCGTGTTAGCCTGTATCCCCCTCATCCTTTAATGCGGCACACTGGGAGCCCACTCCAGTGTGCCAAAACATGCTGCGGTGTTTCTTTCAGACACTGGGATGCTCACTCCCGGTGTCAGATGTGCCTCCCCCCACATATCCTCCAACCTCGGGGTGCCCAATCCCTGGGTCAGCATTGATCCCCCCAGTACTTTGGCACACTAGGAGCCCACCCCAGTGTGCTGAAATCCATAGTTTACCAAAAAAAAAAAACAGGCCCACAACGTTTTTTTAAACCTGAAAAAAAAGAAAATGGTCCCTCGTCATTGCTGCTGGCCCCCCTCCCCAACCCGCACCCTCCCTCTGCACACCCCACCTCCCCACACCCCCACACCCATACTTACCTGTGCAGGTAGGGAGCAGTGATCTTCAGTGGACCGGGAACATGACTGCACTCTTCAAAAGCCGACCGCAAACTGAAGAAATGACGGTAAGTCCTATAATGGTACTGAATTGGGAGTTTTCAATTTAGGTTGCTATCTCAGCCATTTTTTGGAGTTTTGGTCCCAAATTTTCTACATGGAGTTCTTGGGACCCCCACCTCATGAACACAGTCACTGTCATTTCATTATTCGGCCCTGAAAGGTCATTTCGCTGTCACTGTGTGGAATCACCTTTCAGGACCAATTAATGAAATGACAGTGCCACTGTTCATGAGATGGGCTCCCAAAAAGACTATTTTTCAAATTTGGTGAAAAAATTCCATAAAATGACTGTTACAAGCATGCATTGTGTAGTTTCCACGCATGCTTGTAACTTTGACAATTTTTAATATTTTCACTCCAGATTTTCCACATTGCCATTTTTTCACACCTTCTTATGAACAGTACAGCTGTCATTTTTCACATCCTGCCCGAAATGTGTTTTCACACATCTAGCACACAATGGCACAGTCACTGTGGGAAATCAATGTTCAGACAGATTAACAACATCACAGTGCCACTGTTAATGAGCGGAGGTCCCAAAATGCCTATGTTAAAAATCTGGTGTAAAAAATTCCAAAAATAATTGCATTATGGGCGTGCGTTGTGCAGTTTCTATGCACGCTTGTGACTTCATCAATGTTTCATATTTTAACTCCAGATTTTCAACATTACCATGTTTTCCCACCTCCTCATGAACAATACAATTGTGGCACCAAACGGCACAGTCGTTGTGCAAAATCACCTTTCCGCTAACTAACTGATAGTGCCACTGTTCATGAGGTGGGGTCACAAAAAGCCCATGTTGCAAAATTGGAGTGAAAATACCAAGAAATGCCTGGGGCATTAGGGTTTCCAACTGTAATGCCCCACCCTGTAGAAACTGACAGGCATCAGGGGTGTGACTTGAGATTGTCAGCTGTAATGCTCATGCCATTCTACCACCACCCCCACCCTGCAGCCAGTGTCAGGCACCGATGTGTGCCTTGGAATCTTTGGCCCCAAAATTCACCCCATTCTCCTAAACTGTACCCATCTCAGTGTATTTCCTTATGGAATGGGCTGAGCATAAGGCCCGAAGACCCCAAGGCACACCGCAGCACTTGTCAGTGTCTGCAGGGTAGGGTGAGGTGAAATGGCATGAGCAAAAAGCCACACCTCAATGCCTGTCAGTCTGTGCAGGGTGGGGGTGGGGTTGGTGTCAGTTCAATTCTTCATTGCCATTCCTATTATGCATCTCTCTAACTCCTACACTACCCATGCCAATGCCAGCAAGACAACATTCAGCATTGACAAATGCTTGTTATTTGCTGTGAACATTAGTATCGAACCAAATGAAGGTAAGCAACCTCACTATATAATATGCTTTGATGCAGTTACAGATAATGTCTGATGCCTGAGTTATGAGAGTGCCATTTACAGGGAGGTTTTGACGTCTGAACTTATATTCACTAGTTATTCTCTTAAACTAAGCACCTCAGCTGCAATATACCCTGGAATCCTAACACAGTATGAAGTGAACTGCAGTAACATTTTTTCCTTTTGATGAAAATATTTTTTTATATACAAGTCTTGTATTGGAGATGCATTTTTTTGCCATGCAACTGTTCATCTCCTGAGCTGCCACCTGCCCCTTACTATCAGGTCTGTTTTCTGCCAACAAACTCTCAGCCCTGTCTGCCACTTTCTCTTCCACAGTCATGGCCGGTGTAGATCCACATGAATGGGGGTCTGAGGGTGGCAAAATCTGTCATTCTGATGGCTTGGCACATACGTTTCCCCTGTTTTCTCCACTGGCCCCAACGCTGCCTATAGACACACTGCATACCCTAAGTTATCATAGAGCACTGGCTTTAAGTTGAGACCATCCTGTGAGTAATGCTTGGTAGTGCGGCCACCACAGAAAATATATTTTGCATACAATTTTTAATGGTCTGGGGAACAGCCCTGGTTGGATCTGACCATGTCTCACTCAACACTGGACAGAGCTGCTGCTGGCTGAGTAAGTCCTCAGTATCACCCTGTGGAGGAGGCAAGAACCTTGGCCCACCACAGGGGTCGCTTCAGCTGCAGAACCACGCCATCCCTTTCCAGCTGAGAGCACTGCCATGGGGTAGCAGCACTCCAGCCTCTCGGCTGCCCAAGTCAGCTCCTAAGCCTGCTCTCGAGTCCAGGTTACAGCCATGGGAACATGATGCGCTACCCAGTGGCCCATTGGGCATTACCTGGAGATGTGTTTTTCATGGACTTTGTTGTGCAGTACTGTGCCTTGAGTGCTGCACGTATCCATTTAGTAAAATGTGTCAGGTTAGTTGTCCAGAATGAATACACATAAATAAGACGGATGTGGTATGGTATGTTGTATTCAAATTTCATTATTAGCATTGTATAATGATTAGGTAGTGCGTGTCAAATTAAAAACAAGCATTTGTCAATGTCAAATGTTCACTTGCATGCTGTTGTACTGGGTCCTGCTTGTACACATTTTTAATATATATTCCCCTAAAACTGACCAGATGAGATGTACTATGTCATTTGCAATGGGGTTCTGATTTTACACAGTTTTATACTGCATTTATCCAGGATAGTAGAGGTTAAATGTAATATCTTGTTTTTAGTGTGGTCCTGCTTTTACAATGTATTTTTCCAGGACAGATCAGCTTAGATGCAACAGTTCCTTTTCAGTGGGGTTCTGCTGTAAGGTCCTGTTTTTACACAGTTTTGTAATATATTTAACCAGGTTGGCACAGTTGAGATGCAATATCTCATTTTTAATGGAGTCCTGTATTGACACATTTTTCTACTGTATTTATCCAGGATAGCCCAGCTCAGATCTTGTTTTTAGTGGGATCCTGTTTTTGTCAGTTTTTATACCCTATTGACCCAGAATAGCACAGCCGAGATGCCATAGCTCATTTTTGATGAAGCCCCGGTTTTACCCAGTTTTATAATGTATTTACCCAGTATAGCCCAGCTAAAGGTAAGTTACATTTTCAGTGGGGTCCAGCTTTTACTATGTGTTTTTCCCAGAATACAGCAGCACAGATGCATAGTTCAGCAGGGGCTCTGCTGTACTAGGTTCCTACTTTGTACACATTTTTTCTATATATTTACCCAGGATAGACCAGATGAGATACAGGATCTCATTTTCTGTGGACTCCCACATTTTGACCCCAGATTTCCAACATAGTCTTTTTATGACCTGACCTTGTGATCAAGACAGGTGGAGTGTTTTTAACTCCCATCTAAGAAGTCATTTTGCAGTGAGACTGTGAAAACATGTTTCAGAGGGGAATTTTTTTGTAAAATATTTTTATTGAACTGCAAAAATAACACTAACAAAGGTATAAATAATTGGCTGGATAAACTGAAAAATATTGACAGTTTCAAGTATACAGAGCACAGAAAATGCTGAGAAAAGAATACTTCATGCAATAAGTTACATAAGGTGGCGTTAAACATACCAAGGAATGCTATACCATATGGTTATTATGAGGCTATCACATTAGTACCACACCCCATCATCAGCCCTATAGGAGTGTAAGACTAACTGTTACACACATTGAAAAAGTGGTTACAAGGGAAAAAATGACATTTTCAACTGCTGTGATCAGTGGGCACCAAATTTTAGAGAACAACTCAGCTGACCCATTAGCAGTCATTTGTATCTTCTCCAGGCTCATACAAGATTTCAAGTTCTGAGCTCACTGCTGAATTGAGGGAGGAGGTGTAGATATTTAATTTTTGGCGACTGTTTTCCTAGCCGTAATTAGGGCTAGGGACCTAAGAGCTGCATTTGCCCCATTCTAGGTTGGAAAGGATCTGCCCCCAACAATATTTCCAGTGGGGCATAACCCAATACCTTTGCCATAATGTTGTGCATCATGTACCAGAAATATGTTACTCTTGGACACATTAGGGCCATATGTAGAAAGTCCGCTTCTTCAGAGGAGCATTTGGGGCCTTCTCCAGAGCTCTCTGGATTAATAGCATGTAGTTTTTTGGGGGGTGAAATATGCCCTATACAAAAAGTTAAGTTGTATTTGTGATGCTTGGCCAGATGGTTATGATTGTTCTATGATATTTGTAATATAGAATGTGGTGTGTGATTGTCTCCATAAGGCAGCTGTGACATCCCCCCCCCCCAGGTTTCAGTTAAAATGAGAGGATATATATTAAACCAGCAGATCTCTGTAATGTGATTTACTTCCTTGAGACATTGCATTTTATGGCCTGTTGCTTCTTTGAAGTAGAAAACTAAATGGGACTTTATGAGTCTGCCAGAGGATGGAGACCATAAACTTTTATGACATCTTAAGAGGAAGAACATTTAATATCAGCTGGTGTTAAAAAGCTATGCTGCACCTAAGTGAGATATGGAAAAGTCATAAAAATCCTTTGATGTGGCCTGGGAAGAGGAACTACTCAAGATCAAAGAGAGGATGTTAATTAAGAAGTCATATTGGGAAATTAGTTTTTTCTGAAGTCACAGTATTTAAAATATCTCCTGACAGGAAGATCATAGTTTGTATAATTTTTATATTCTAAAAGGAGGAGCTAGATTACATCTTAGAAGGGGTGGAAACACAGAGTTTAAACTGTATTCTATGTTTCAACTGTGACACATTTCTTTTTGAACTCTTAAGAAACAAGACCTAACTAAGGCACTTATAGAGGTAATACATTAAATAGAAAAAGTCTACAGTAGTGATTGTATGCTTTGTGATATAGTGTTTTGTGTTTACATTTTACATATTTGTATCCATTTTTAAGTAAACCTTTCATTTTGAAAGAGACTGCTTGGGTGTGTCTTCGAAGTTCTTTCTTTTGCATGTGACATATGGAGGGTTAAGACTGACAAAACTGTTCATAAGCTTGATGGTGTTACCAAACTGGGAAAAGGTAAGAATATACCTAAGGTCTTTTATAGAGTTTTAAGGGTTTATTTTTCGATACCTTGTTAGGTGCCCTTAGGCAAAAGTTATCTGGCATCCCCCCAAAGAGCAGATTATCTGAGCCTGTACATTTGGGTACACTAGCATAAGGTTCACAGTTTGAATCCCCCCAGAACTTGAGACCAAAGGTGATTTGGACCCACAAGCAGACAGGAGGGTTACCCTGTCTGTTACCTGTTCACAATATCGCGCTCGGAGGTTGGCACTGTGGGAGCAGTGGGCCTGACCTGCTGAGTGCGGTTGTAACAGATTGGTTGGCAGCGGTGCAGATAAATTTGGTAACACAAGCTTTAACTGTTTAGTGTGTCAGCTTAATACTGTACAGCTCACTTGCAAAATAAGGCAGTGATTTATTTTTTAAAAAGGAAACAGAACTATATAATTTTGCTTACAGTCAAGTTCCTACCTGTTTTATTTTTTTTCTAAAGTGCAAGTTAGAGTAGCTGTAGTTAGGGAAGAAGATAGCTTCCAACTACAGCGGGCACACTGTAGACTACTTGAGGCATTTGTGCAAGGACAGAGGAGTCCTGTATGAGGGGAGAGCCACCGAGCAGAACCACATGGATGCCCTGATGGCAGTAGATGCCCAGAGCATCGAGTCACTGACTGTGACTGTAAGAGACCAAACCTTGATTGTGGAGGGGCTAGCAGCCAGTGCAGTGTTCTAGATCTAATGAGGATGACAGCAGGTCCAGTGACAGCAAAGGGCCACAGCAGCAGGGGAAGGTCACCAGCATTCTGGAGCCAGAAGCAATCAAGCTGCAGATTGAGTTGCGCAGAATGGAGCCGGAGTTCCAAAGAGACACTGAGTGAGAGAAATGACCCACAGAGGAGAAGAGAGAGTGAGAACAGAGAGAAGCAGAGTGAGAGAGATGAGCTGCAGAGGAGAAGAGGGAGCATGAACAGCGAGAGGCTGACCGGGAACAGAGGGAGGCTGACCGTGAAGAGTGTGAGCACCAGTGAGCTGCAGAGGAGAAGAGGGAGTGAGAATAGTGAGAAGCTGAACATGAGGAGTGTGAGCGGCAGAAGCGACATGAACTGGAGAAGTTACGACTCCAACCACCAGCACCAGAGCAGGTAAGTTGCTTGGGTTTAACTGGAACTACAGGACTGGGTTACAAACTGAATTCCAAATTGATAGCTGAATTTAAAGAAGCCTTTTTAAATTCCTTTGAAAAAGTTTGTATTCAGGCTAAAATTCCTAGAGGTCCTGGAGCTTCCAGCTATCCCCGCTTCTTACCGAGAAAGCTCGGGATGCATTGGATCAAATGGACGAGGACAGTAATGATTACAGCAAACTTAAAGCTGCACTTTTAAAACAGTTTGATTTAACTGCTGAACCATACAGAGCTAAATTCCGTAAGCTCAGGAGAAGCCCTGATATGAGCTATGAGGAGCTAGCCATGAAACAACATCAGTTTTTAAAATGTTGATGGGAAGGAATTGAAGCAAACTCTGTAGATAAAATTGAAAATGCTATTTTGTTAGAACAGGTTTTTTGGGCATGCCCAGCAGAGCTGAAAACATGGCTGGAGGACCAAGATCCCAAAACAGTGCAAGAGGCTGCTGAACTCTCGGACCGCTATGCCAAGAACAGACCAGCTCTGAGAGCAAATGGGGCTGGTGTGGAAGCGCAGAAAGGGAAAAGCGTGCCTTCAGGGCAGCTAAAACCCTCACTGCCTCCACTGAAACCAGTTAGCCCCTGGTTTCAGAGAAAAGATTTCTCTGAGAAAAGACACGAATGTTAGATCTGTAAAGAAACTGGGTATATTGCCAGACAGTGTCCCAAAAGGGCAAGCAATACACAACATGGGGCTAGGAAAGAAGTGGGTTGTTTGTGTGTCCCTGGAAGCATGCCTATGAACATGAGGGAACACATGCACCCAGTCATGGTGAATGGTGTACAGACACAAGGGTTAAGGGACACAGGGGCATCCCTGACATTGGTAAAGGGGGATCTGGTAGAGCCTAGTCTGCTTATACCCAATGAATTTGTAACTGTACAAGACTTTACTGGTGAGGAGAAAACATTGCCACTCGCTAGTGTTCTCCTAGACTGGGGTGAAATAGGGGGAACTGTGCAACAGGTGGCTGTAGTCAAAACATTAGCAGTTGACGTCATCCATGGCAACAATCTCAAACGGGATGGTGTGTGCAGTTACTCATAGCCAAGTGGCAAGGAAAAATTGTAGTTCCCTGGACCCCACAGAAGCCATTGTGGAAACCACTGGGTGGCTGGTCCCCCAGCCTGTGTCTCCTGATATGGAGATTAATGAAAAGAGGTTAGAAATTTCCCCAGTAGCAGTTAACCACATAGCTATGGAGGGTTACTCCGAAGAAGGAGGGGTGACCCATTATCAGAGAGTTAGGAATGACAGTGATCCTGAGTGCCCTGATGCTAGTGCTAGGAACCCTAGTTTAGAGACTGAAGGGGACTTGTCCCATACCTTGGGAATGTGTAAGGAGTTTGCTGCTGCTCAGAAAAGTGACCCTAGTCTAGAGAAGCTGAGAGCTTGGGCAGACTGACGGAGCATAGAGAGGTGACGGGTAAACATAAGATTTATTGGGAAAATGGACGGATGTATACTCAGGCTGTGCAGACAGAGGGAGGGGTAATAGGCAGGCAGCTTGTCATTCCCAAGGGGTATCGTGAGCAGTTGCTCAAGACTGCAAATGGTATTCCCTTGTCTGGTCATCTGGGAATCGCATGCACTACGCAGCAGTTGGCCCATCATTTCTATTGGCCCAACTTTACCCAGCAGGTGAAGGAGCATTGCAGGTCTTGTCACAGGTGCCAAGAAATAGGGAAGGCAGGTAAGAAAACCCAAGCTGCCCTAATTCCATTGCCCATAGTGGAGGAGCAATTCCAGAGGGTGTGAATGGATATTGTGAGGCCTTTAAATACCCCCCAGCTCCTCCGGGAAGAGGTTCATCCTGACTATGGTGGATTATGCCACCCGGTTCCCAGAGGCAGTCATAATATCCTCACTGAGGACAGACAAAGTGGCAGATGCCTTACTTGGAATTTTCTCCCATGTTGGGTTTCCACAGGAGGTTATCACTGATCGAGGGGGTTCCTTCATGCCGTACCTGATGAAATGTTTGTGGGAGAAGTGTGGGGTGGTGCAGAAGCACACGACACCTTATCACCCACAAGCCAATGGGCTTGTGGAAACATTTAACAGTACCCTGAAGTCAATGCTCCAAGCGTTTGCTGAACAGCATGGGAGGGACTGGGAGAAATACCTTCCCCACCTGTTGTTTGCATACAGGGAGGTGTCCCAAGAGTCGACAGAATTTTCCCCCTTCGAACTCTTATATGGACGCCAGGTACGTGGGCCCCTAGACTTGATCTGGGAGGACTGGGAAGACAAGCACACCACCCAGGGAACTCCCACAGTGGATTACGTCCTTAGGTTTAGGGAAAGGATGAAGGAGCTTATGGGAACAGCCCAGAGTAACCTGGCAGCAGCCCAACAGAAACAAAAAGTGTGGTATGACCGCAGAGCCAGAGCTCGCTCGCACATGGTGGGTCAGGAAGTCATGGTCCTTATTCTGGTCCAGAAAGACAAGCTGCAGGCTGAGTGGGCAGGACCGTACAAAGTAGTTAGGAAGGTAAATGACGTGAACTATATCATAGAATTACCTGACAGAAGACAGACAGAAAGAATGTACCATGTTAACATGATGAAGCCATATGCTAATAGGGCTGACATGGTGTTTTGCAGTATGTAGTCCTGGGGAGGGGATGGACGAAGGAGACCCCCTTCTGGACTTGCTGGAAGAAAGCAAGCGGGAGTCCTCTGTGGAGGCAATTAAATTGTCTCCCCAGCTGGCCCCAGACAAGATCCAGGAAGTAACGGAGGCTTTAGCAGACTTTGAACCACTGTATAGCGCCAAACCTGGATTAACCCCCTTAGCGACGCATAATGTGGAGACAGGGACATAGATGCCCATATGGCGGACAGCATATCGGGTGTCGGAGGCTCTCCAAAAGGACATTAGGAGGGAGGTGGAGGAAATGCTGGATTTAGGGGTAATCCAGAGATCCCACAGCCCCTGGGCCTCACCTGTAGTCCTTGTTCCCAAGCCAGATGGCTCTACTCATTTCTGTGTGGACTATCATGGACTGAATGCAGTCACGAAGTCAGACACCCACCCGATGCCCTGAACAGACAAACTGCTGGACAAGTTGGGCCTTCATCACTCCGATAGGCTTATCTGAATTTAAAGTAATGCCTTTCAGAATGAAGAATGCCCCAGCCACTTTCCAAAGGTTGGTGAACCTGGTGTTAAATGGTGCTATGGAGAACACTGTGGTGTACGTGGATGACATTGCCATCTTTAGTGCTAGCTGGAAGGAACACCTGTCCCACCTTAGGGAAGTGCTGGGCAGGATACAGAGGGCCAGGCTCACTGTCAAAGCTGAGAAGTGCCAGGTGGCCACGGCTGCAGTGGCATACCTCGGGCATGTTGTAGGCCGCGGACAACTCCATCCTAACCAAGTAAAAATACAGGTCATCAAGGCATGGCCCAGACCAGAAATGCAGAAGCAGGTCAGGAGTTTTCTAGGGACATCGGGGTACTATAGGAAATTTGTACCCAATTACCATGCCCTGGCTGCTCCCCTATCTGACCTGGTAAAGAAAAGGATGCCTAAGAAAATTACCTGGGAACCAGCCTGTGAGAAAACCTTTACCAGACTGAAGGAGGCACTGTGTAGTGCTCCTGTATTGACAAGTCCTGACTACAGCAGACCCTTTATAGTTCAGATTGATGCCTCAGATGTGGGTATTGGGGCAGTACTGAGTTAGACATCCAACCAAGGGAAAGATCACCCAGTAGTGTACCTGAGTAAAAAGTTACTTCCCAAGGAGCAGGCTTACTCTACTGTGGAAAAAGAGTGTCTTGCCATAGTGTGGGCCCTAAAGAAGTTAGAGCCATACTTATACGGGCAGCATTTTGAAGTACAAACAGACCACAACCCCCTGGTTTGGCTGACCCTAATGGGAAAAACTAATGATAGACTATTAAGATGGAGTCTTGCCTTGCAAGGGTATGACATGACAATCTTACATAGAGCTGGAGCGATGAATCAGAACGTCAGTGGCCTGTCACATCTTTATGAGGAGTGAACTGATTTGGGAAGCTCATCCCATGCAGGGGATAGAGCCCCCAAATTCAGTCTAGGTGGGGAGGATGGTGATGCTTGGACAGCTGGTTATGATTGCTCTATGATATTTGTAATATAGAATGCGGTGTGTGATTGTCTCCATAAGGCAGCTGTGCCATCCCCCCCGCCCAAGTTTCAGTTAAAATGACAGGATATATATTAAACCAGCAGATCTCTGTAATGTGATTAACTTCCTAGAGACGTTGCATTTTATGGCCTGTTGCTTTTTTGAAGTGGAAAACGAAATGGGACTTTATGAGTCTACCAGAGGATGAGATCATAAACTTTTATGACGTCTTAAGAGGAAGAACATTTAATATCAACTGGTGTTAAAAAGCTATATTACACCTAAGTGAGATATGGAAAAGTCATAAAAATCCTTTGATGTGGCCTGGGAAGAGGAACTACTCGAGATCAAAGAGGGGATGTTAATTAAGGAGTCATGTTGGGAAATTAATTTTTGCTGAAGTCACAGTATTTAAAATATCTCCTGACAGGAAGATCATTGTTTGTATAATTTTTATATTTTAAAAGGAGGAGCTAGATGACTTCTTAGAAGGGGTGGAAACACAGAGTTTAAACTGCATTCTGTGTTTCAACTGTGACACATTTCTTTTTGGACTCTTAAGAAACAAGACCTAACTAAGGCACTTATAGAGGTAATATATTAGATAGAAAAAGTCTACAGTAACTGTATGTTGGTAGGTGTTTGTCTGTAGTTTCTTTGTATTTCTTTTAAGTGATTGTATGCTTTGTGATATAGTGTTCTGTGTTTACATTTTACATATTTGTATCCATTTTAAGTAAACCTTTCATTTTGAAAGAGACTGCCTGGGTGTGTCTTCGAAGTTCTTTCTTTTGCATGTGACGTATGGACGGTTAAGACTGTCAAAACTGTTCTAAGCTTGATGGCGTTACCAAACTGGGAAAAGGTAAGAGTATACCTAAGGTCTTTTATAGAGGTTTAAGGGTTCATTTTTGGATACCTGGTTAGGTGGCCTTAGGCAAAAGATATCTGGCACCCCTGAAGAGCAGATTATCTGAGCCTGTACATTTGGGTACACTAGCATAATGTTCACAGTTTGAATCCCCCCAGAACTTGAGACCAAAGGTGATTTGGACCCACAAGCAGACAGGAGGGTTACCGTGTCTGTTACCTGTTCACAATATTGCATTCAGAGGTTGGCACTGTGGGAGCAGAGGGCCTGACCTGCTGAGTGCGGTTGTGACAGTGTTTGTCAAAGTTTATTACTACAGGAGCAAGTGTGGAAATGGGTAGCTGCTAGGTGCCTTGTCCCTATGTCAATGTTTAGTGAGAGATCCTGCTCCCATTTAGTTCTAATGTCCACCACAAGTGTATCATTGCTTCCCTGTAGGGTACAATATAAAACCGATAACAGATGACAGCAGGGCTG
This sequence comes from Neoceratodus forsteri, assembly GCA_016271365.2. NCBI lineage: Eukaryota > Metazoa > Chordata > Ceratodontiformes > Ceratodontidae > Neoceratodus > Neoceratodus forsteri. The sequence goes on from JADMNL010000022.1 coordinate 499,502,254, forward strand.
TGGCCTATAAAGGTCCTCCTCAAATGGAGAGGGTTTGGCCCAGCCCGATGAGTTGTCTCGACTAGTACTCAGCCAGTGCCATACAATAAAATACACAGAGAAATCCCTGGGGGTGAGATTTCATTTAGCTTTAAGTTTAGATAAGTCAAGAAACCTTCCCTCCTCGTACAACTGGGTAACAGTTTTTAAACCCAGGTGGCACCATCTGAGGAGCCCCTGATGTAGCTGCATTGTGTATGGGCCCTTACTTTTCATTGCTGTGTTAAGGCCAGTGAATGGAAGGCCACTGGTACACTACCAATGCATATGTGGGAGGCAATCCATACTACCGCCGTGGTTGTTGTAAATGGGTTGGTGATCACAGGTGGAGACAGGTTCCAACAGGGTCCTGAAAGAATCAGTGAGCAAAACACCTCCCAGTTCCTCCTGCTCCATGAGCAGCCAAGAGTATGTAGGAGTTCCTCTTCCCACTGGCAAAAAAAGCCAGTTGAGATGCCCCATAATAGTGCTGAAAGTGGGGGAGGCCAGCCCCTCCCAGTCTACTGGATAGGTGTAAAATACTTTTTTTTGATGCAAAAAGCTTTCCCTGCCACAAAATCTATGCAACACTGAGTTTATGGGCCCGATTCTAAAAGGGTGATGCAAGGCTTGCTTCAAGCCCGGCATCAGCCCTGATGTTTGGTGCAACTGCGCTGAATGCATCTGCTGCAACTTCACCCAGGTTTCTAACGTTTGGCGCAGTTGTGACAGTTTCACAATTTAGAGCAACTTGCGCCATAGCTTTGGCACAAGCCCCGTAAATTGGCACCCCAATGGTGCAAAGTTAGAACAGGAGGTAGCTGGTCTAACATGGCACATTTGACGCAAGGGATCTGCATCCAGGTTTGCAGCAGGCACCCTTGTAAAATCATGATCACCGCAAGGATTGCCACAAGTCGCCCCTTGCATCTGACTCCTGGACACAAGTCTCTTGCTGCAATCCAGGGCCATTTTAAAATCAGGCCCTATGTGTCTGAAGTGTGTTAAAGAGTACCTTCCATGATGGTCCAAAAAGTTACATCTTGTAGTCATTATATGCAGTACTAGACCTGAAAGGGTGTGTGCATTTGTTATTTTTGGCCAAGGTTTACTCTTCCTTCCATAATTTGGATTTGTTTTTGAGCCCTGATTTAGCCCTGCTACACTGGTGTTTGCTGTTCAGCTGCTTGGCTGCTGGCTCCTGATGGCATCACATTAGGGCAGAGGAGTGACTCACACTGTGTAGTGTAGTACAGTGCAGTCACAGCAATTTTGCAATGGAAAACTACCAGTACTCAATGTACATACTATGTTTCCCCTTCCCTGATACACCCTGTTAACAATGCATTATGCCAAAATCCAAATGCCTTGTCAGTATGTTTTTTATGTAAAATTGATTTTCTTCTGGCTTGGTAACAAAGCACGTGGATTGAGAGAAAGCAACTTTCCTAGTCCTTTTGATTTTAATGCAAAAATTACCCCATTTTGTGAAAGACAGGACATGAAACCTACAAGAACAGGAGGCTGAGTTTCAATTGCTAGGAAAAGACATCTTATAAAACAGTGCAATATTTTGTTGACAGATAGAGAGATTGAGATTTAGAGCACCTTTCCCAGTTCTTTTGACTTTCATGCATATATTACCCCTTCTTACACTGATTCTGGAATCGCATTTCATTCATTTGCAGAACGCAAAAGCTGATTGCAGAGGACAGTAATGAAGTACAATTCCAGAATCAATGCAAGAAGGCATAAATTATGCATTAAAATCAAAAGGACTGGGAAAGGTGCTCTTTAATGGCACTGAGACAGGCAGAGATTGATATTAAATAGAGACATCTCGGTAAAATGGACATTTTGATGGTCTAAATATGGTGCAGTAGAGATAAAAGCAAGGACTGCCAATGTTCACAGTCCTCAGGAAGTTTTAGAAGGAGGGGCTTATAATTTTTTGCATAAAGGAAATTAAGTCTGGAGAGGATAAAAATCTATCCCCCAATACTTAGTATGATCCACCATTTGTAATCCCCCAAGGTTTGCCACAAGCTGGGCTCTATCAAGTTGGCCAATTTGCATCAGTTCACTTTTGGTCCAGTTTATTTTATGACCCAATAAGGTGCCATATCCATGCATGAGGGAGTGTACTGTGGGCAGGTCCTTAGAAGGGTTTATCAAATATAATAATAAATCATCAGCAAAGAGAGCAGTCTTGTGCTCACATATCCCCCACAATAAAAATCCCTGGTTAATAGGATGACTTCGGATAGCTGCTGCCAGTGATTCAAGGTACATGACGTAAAGCAAAGGGGACAATGGGCACCCCGTCTCAGTTCACATCCCAGAGTAAATGAGAGTGTCAACTCCCCATTAACCAAAATTTGAGCAATGTGGGATGAGTACATTACCTGAATCCATTTGATCAATTGTGACCCCAATCCCATCCGGCGAAGGGTTTCCAACATGTACCCCCACTCCACATGGTCAAAAGCTTTGTCCGTGTCTGAGGCAAGGACCACTGTTCCATGTTGTGTTGGTTTTTTAGACCAATTATATATGATATTTAGGGTTCTGTGAATGTTATGCTTCCCTTGCCGACCCTTAATGAACCCAGTTTGGTCTGTGTGAATTATATGGGGTAGGATGGGCTCAATACAAGTAGCAATAACTTGGATCTTACTTGGAAGTTAGAGACAGCAGAAAGCCAATGGCCCATACATGCTGTCCCTTTATTTTCAATCATAGTAATCCACTAGCCCCTCCAGTGATAAGTACCTATCCAGCCTGTTTTTAAAGATATCAAAAGTGCTGCTTTCCACCACTTCTTTCGGTAGACAGTTCCAGAAGTGAACCACTCTCTGGGTATAAAACCTCTTACGTTTTTAGTTTTAAATGTTCCTACATGTACTTACCTCTTGCTCTAGTGACCCCTTAAATTATATGGTGGCTTAAATTTAAAGTTAATTTCCTTTAATATTCTGTATAATAACAGCAAATCCCCCCTAATTCTTCTATTATGTAGTGTATTTAGCCTTAGTTCCTTTAGGCGCTCATGATAGGACAAATAACCTTGGCCAAGACTTTGTAGTTTGCCATAAGAAGAGAGATGAGCCTATACGAGGTGCATATCGTGGGGTCCTTGCCTGGTTTCAGGAGAACTGTAACAGTAGCATACCGTATGGATGAGGCAACATACCTTGTTCCATGCTCTCCATAGCATGCCCCGTATTGGTTCGACCAAGTCAGGGGCAAAAGTTTTAAGAAAGTCACTAGGGAGCCCATCTGGTCCTGGAGCTTTACCACTCTTAAGGGACTTAATAGCAAGGCATATCTTTTCCTTGTCTAAGGACACATCAAGGATATGTGTCACCAGGTGCCTGATGGGCCAGATCTGAACCTTACAAAAATAATTGTCCATTGGCTGGGTCGTACGGAAGACTTCTCAAGCCCATAGAGTTTGATAAAATGCCCCAAACACTGCACCAGTTTTCATTGTGTCAGTGGATAATATGCCTGATTGCTCTCTAATCTAACCATTAGTCCTCTCTCCCTCTCGACTGCACAGCTGCCTAGTATTCCCCCCTTTGTCTCCATCAAAATAGGCTCTTGCCTGTGATAGGAGTATAGCTCATTCAATGTGAGAGCTATTAAGCAGATTAATGTGCCATTTTTAACTTTTGTACTACTCTATACAAAGAGGGACAGGGCCTCTCATGTGGGCCTCTTCACAGGCTTCCAAAGACAAGTGTGGTGGGCTACCAGATGATTAGCCAAGCTCCAAATGTAAATTCTGGAATGTCTTTTAAGTTTGTGCTAAGGCAGCAAACTCGAGACATAGACAAAACCCCCCATGTTTGGGTGCCTGATTCCATAAAAAAAAACACTTCATTGCTAAAAACACTGGGGCAGCTCAACCACACTCAACTCAAGGCGAGAAAGAGCATGAGAGGGATGCTCAAAAATGTTTGGCATCTAGTGTGATTGAGCTGTCCCAGTGTTTGTAAAAATAAAGTGTTTTTTTTTTATGGAATCAGACACCCAAACGTGGGGGGGGTGTCTATGTCTCGAGTTTGCTGCCTTAAAGAGCTGCAGACGCCTCAAAGAAAGCTTTGAAAAACATAATAATTAGGTACAATTCAGCTTGCATTCCATATATATTCTATAGATTTCTCCTCCCTATTATTTATTCCTGAGGACATTTGGATGAAAACATGATCTTTATCCCCTTAGAGTTTATCTGTCTTTATAGCCTACTCCCTACGTCAAGTCTTAATCCTCTGTTGTGATATCACAGTCTGTTGCCATGGGAATAACTGTGATGTCACAAGCAGTGCATTATGATCTCAGGTAGGGAGAAAGTAACAGGAATAGATAAACTCTTAAGCTGATGTTTTCGTGCAAATGACCTCAGTTATAAGTACTAGGGGAGGATAAATACAGAACCAATGGGAAATACAAACTGAACTGTGTCTAAATACTATGTTTTGTGAAAGTTCTCCTGATGGCGTCAGCTGCTCTTTAACACAAACTTCATTTAAAAGCTCTTCACAGGCTTTAATTTTGACTTTGAGCTTCACAAGCTCAGATTCATCTATTTTTTGGCATGGGCTGAGTATGCAATTACCTGCCCCTGAATAAATGCCCTAGCACTTGCCAGTGGCACCCACAAGACGTGTCCCCCCTGTTATTGTGGGTTAAAAATTCCATAATTGCACTGTGCATGACAGCGATAAAGTTCTGGTCACGTGGGAGTAGGGAGTCTAATCTTCATGGCCAACACACCGGGTTCGAGCCCACTGCCACTGCTGCCATTATAAGCAGGATGTGATTAGAGATCAAAATGGGGAGTATTCAAGAATGTTAGAGATGAGAGGGGTGCTTACTAGCAGCCTATCCAATCTAGCATATTAATGATGAGCATGGGAAAAAAACTGTACTCGCGTCCAGAGGGGTGGGTATGCCTCCGCACAACCACAAAGTGGAACACGGCTTCCAAATCTCCCAGTGCTGTCACATTTTTGGAAACCTGGACCAGGGAAGGGTTCAATCCGTCAAGGGTCATATCTAACACAGTTAAAATCGCCCCCCAAGATCCATGAACCAGGTGAAAACAGAAGATCCAGGGCCAACTTTTGAAAAAATCTTGGGTCCTCAATATTGGGTGCATATATAAAACCCACAGAGATGTCACCCACACCAGCCATGGTTATGCAAGCAAGGACATACCAGCCAGCAGGGTCAGACACCTTGCTATGTACAGTAACCTGAAAACCTCTAGGAAAGCAAATGGTAACCCCCCCCCCAGCCTAGGAGAAGAAGCAAGAAGTAAGCCATGTACCTCCCAGATTTGCATTTCTTTTCCCCGCTTCTGCCTGAGACGTATGGGTCTCTTGCATTAACAAGAGTTTAACCTTGGACCTTTTGACCTTGGCCACCAATCGCCTGTGCTTAATAACATTTTTAAGCCCATTCACATTACACATTGATACAGGGACCATGTCAGCCATTTGATATGTAGACTAACAGCCATGTAGCAGCCGGGGTTCCAGCGAGGGAGCAGCATGATGCACAGGTGCAAGTACAACAGGTGAGCACATACAATCAGCCAATAAATTATGATAGTAATGTCCCCATATAGGCCCCACTTCCTCCACATCCCCAGCAATCCCACAATAAGTAGCCCCCCTCCTGCCACATCCCCAACAATCCCACAATAAGTAGCCTCCCTCCAATTTAGCTAGAACTTGAAAACATTGTCCCATTACAAACTAATGGATACACACAGTAAAAGAATATAGGAAGAACAAGATGAACAGCCACAAATAAATTCCCTTTAAACCCCCCCTCCCCACCTTCTCGCTGAGCAATAGGTTGCCCAGCTGAGCTTCCCTTACAAACCTTTGGTGGTTATGTAAGTAATGGTATTACTGAGTGTGGGCACCTATAGTATGAAGAACAGTGAAAAAAGATGCCCATAAACCACAATATGATGAGGCTAGATGGGGCAGGAGGGAATCACCCACCTCTCTCGGCCCAACCATAAATGAACACAGAGAGGAATTAAGACATGGTGTTGGTAACGTCCATTCCCACCAATGACCACCTTATTATTTAAAGACACAGGGATCAGTTGACCCAGTGGGAGGGTCACATATTTTGGTAGTCCTCAATAAAGGTACACGGTAAGTAATAAATCCACTTGTGGATCGATAGTCACATAATGGGGTGTTGGTAATCCAGTATGAAGCTGAATGCATCTACATATTAGATCAGGAACTGTAAAGTCTGTGAAAAGAAATACAAGCAAACAGACGAAGTAAGCTAGCTGATTAATGCCCGTAGGCACCTGCATTTCCAGATGCAGTCAAGACTGTGTTCAGACTCAGTAGCCTACAGAGCTATGACATTGAATGGCCACTGTACAGGGAGGGAACAGCAGGCAATAGTAGCCACATATTGAAGAATGATTATGGCCTGGCACAGAAGTACATTGCCACTGCCAAGTTGCACCTTCATTCTGCTGACATCAGTGATTTAGCAGCAAGGACAACAAATACCAGAGGAGCTAATGAACGAGGGTAGAGAAGCTACCTCTCTGGCCCAAACCGCTTAGAGACCCCGCTGGAACCCATGTCCCCAGGCATGGCCAGGGAAGCTCAAAACAGCAGAACAACATAACAAATGACAACAACTTTATCAGGCTTGGGTACAGTAAAAATATCAGCTGCTAGATTGCAAGTTAATGAATGTTAGCCACAATGGAGAATGCAGCCCAGCTAGCTGATTATGTACAAACATACGAACATATGACAATGCCAGCAGAATTAGGCCTCAAGATCTATCTCATCTGCATGAAAATGCAGCTCATGGTTCAGACAACTGCTGCTGCCCCTTCCTCTCCATCCCTCCTGCCAAATTTTCCCTCCCTGAGTTCACCACCCTGGTCAATTCTCTCCCTACTTGTTCCTTGCCCATGAACCTATCACATCCCTTCTTAAAACTCCCACTGAATCCAGCAAGATCACCTCTTCAGGCAGCGTATTCCAAGCTGCCACCACCCTTTCCATGAAGTAATGCTTCTTCAGCTCCCTCCTGAACCCCCCCTCCCACCAGTTTCAATCTATGTCCCCTTGTGGTCCCTTCTCCCTTCAATCTAAACATACCCTCAGTGCTAACTTTGTTTATGCCCTTCAAATGCTTAAAGGTTTCAATCATATCTCCTCTGTCCCTTCTATCCTACAGGGAGTACATGTTGAGCTCTCTTAGTCTCTCCTCATAGGATTTCTCCCCCATTCTGTGGATCATCTTGGACACCCTCCTCTGGACTCCCTCCAGGAGCCTGACTCCCTCTTTAAGTATGGCACCAGAGCTGCACACAATACCCCAAGTGCGGACTCACCAATGATCTGTACACTGGCAGAATAACCTCCTCCCTTCTTGAAGTGATCCCCATAGCAATGCATCCCAGCATTCTGTTTTCCTTTGTGGCTGCTTTTCTACACTTTACTGAGTGATTCACATTCTCTATGATCACCACACCTAGATCATTTTCCTCCTCATATGGATATCTGCCCCCCCCAAGTAGTAACTGTATCCTGCGTTCCTGGCCCCCGAAATGCAGTACACTGCACTTCCTAGTATTGAACCCCATCTGCCATGTGTTTGACCACTATCCAAGTATTTTCTGATCCTCCTGGAGTACCCTCCTCCCTTCCTCACTGTCCACCACTGTAACTAATTTGGAGTTGTCAGTGAATACTCTTCTTGCTCTTAACTCCCTCCGCTATGTCTGCTATGAAAGCATTAAATAACGGTGGACCCAAAACCTGTCATATTCAGAAGGAGGGGATCATTAAAAAATGATGTTGAAAATTTAGAGTAAAAAATGTCACAAAACAATGAAGTTATGACGAAACGTAGGATTTTTTCAATGTTTACTCATAACATTATGACGTGTGTAAATTTTGGCCTCCAATTTGGCATTTTGCTGGGCTATTTGGTTTCAAGTAGGGGCTAGCAACCCCCACTGAGCACCAAATCTCACCACTGCTGAGCACACCTGTTTTCTTGGACAGTCATTTACAAAATACTGGTCAAAATGTCATTTCACGCTGCTAAGTGCGAAAACACATTTTGACCAGGATTTGAAAAATGACACCTGTCACGTTTATGAGGTGGTGTGAAGAAATGGCTATGTAGAACATTTGGGGTCAAAATACTGAAAATTATCAAAGTTATGAGCAAGCATTGAAAAATGTCAATGCGCCGGCCTAGTGGCATAGAGGGCTGAGGTGCTGGATGCCTTACCTCTCACCACGCCGATGATCTATGTTTGGGAGTGAGCATGGGCCATCAGAGGTCGGCATGGGGGGAAGGTGCGGAGCAGGATGAGCTGTTGTCGGGCAGATCTCCTCTCTGGGGAAGGAGCCTGAGCTCCCTCGGTGCTTGACTGCCTCACGTGGAGGTCAGGTGGAAGTGCAGACAAGGGAATCCAGGGGTGCTAGGCCAATGGGGTGGGAGGATGGGGCCATCACCAGAGCAAGAGGGTGCATGCGTACCTCCACATGCATGCACCTCTCTGTCTGAGGCCCCCGAGATAATCGGGGGGGGGGAACAGGAAATGTCAGGAGCTGTCGCAGGATGATAACAAGACCCCAAGTGACCCCTGAAGACCAGTAGGGTGGCAGACGGTAGCAGCGGCCCACCAGAGGGGCATAAACACCTCTATGTAAAAATGTCAATATAATAATAATAATAATAATACATTTTATTTATAAGACACCTTATCCATAACCAAGGAGCCTAACAATTTTAAAAACAGATCAGACATCAATACATTAACATTAAAATAGCAGTACCTTCATAACTTTTTTTTTTTAATATTTGGACCCCAAATTTTCAACATAGCCTCCTTATGCCCCTACCTCATGAACCTGGTAGGTAAAAATGTTCAAATCCTGCCCAAAAGACGATTTCACAGAACAACTGTAAAATCACCTTTCAGGCCAGATTTGAAGAATTTCACCTACCTTGTTATGAGGTGGGGTTCTCAAAAGGACATGTTGAAAACTTACAGGAAAATGTTAAAAACTGACCAAGTAATGAGTAAAAGTTCAAACACGTTGACATACATTGACTGCAGCGTACCCGATTTCCTCAGTTCCCAGTTTGGCATTAAAGAGTGAAGATATGTCTCTGGTTCAGAAAGCATTATGGTGTTGGACCCTCAGTAGGTAAGTAAGGGGTGTGGGAGTGTGGGGTGGTGAGTGCTGAGTGAGGGCTTGAGTAAGGGGAGGGTAATGGGGGGGGCGGCAGTGGCAACAGACATTGATGGACTGCTTTTCTTTTTACATGGTGTAAAAAATAAAAATAAAAAAAGACACAGAGGGATGATTTTCTTTATTTCCAGTACTGACACTGGGAATTGTGCACCTCAGTGTTGGGTTCATATTTACGGGGCATGGAAGCAATGGAGAGGTGGAGCAATATTTAGCAGAGGGTGGAATCTTTTTGAAAGGGGCACAGGGCACAGGAAGCAGACATGGAGGTAGGAGGGATACTTGGCAGAGGTTGGGATTGTTTAAATGGAGCAAACAGAGGTTGAGCAGGGGTTATGTGCAGTCAGTTGCATTGCAGGAGGGAGGACAACATGCAGGCTGATCATGACACTTATTAGCTGCTTGCTGGGTGGCATCATACAAATCAAAGCAAAGAGCTGCCCTGTGATACAGGCAGCTCTTTTATTTGAACTTCATGAAGTTTCCACCCAGCAAGCCCAGAACAGAGTCATGATCAGCCTGGATGATGATTGGTCTGACACAGTCGAGCCCAGTGCAGATTGCTCTGCATTAGACCAACAGTGACACATCTCTCAAATCCACTATCATACCAATATATTCACTTTGAGCAAGTGCAAGCATGAACATAATGATGGTAAAGATTGCTTCCACACACAGTGCCCCTTCCACACTGTACACAAATTCTGTAGAGGTGGACACCTATATATCACATATCAGTATCTGAAAGCTCTACTGGAGTCTAGAGGGTTTTCTGACAAGTGCAAAACTCAATTTGAGCCGGTTATTTAGTTATTCATGTATTTATATTATGTATGTATGCATGGATGGATGGATTGATTTGGTAACTGGGTGGGTACAATGCATCACATGACCGTTTTACAGGTGTGTTCCCACCTGGTCAAATAATGGGACATTCATACACAATATGCTAAAATAATAAGATGCAATACATTTAGATTAATACAAGAATCAAAAGGCATTAACAACCATCAATATTGTATACTACAAATACTGTTTAAAATGTATTTTGATGATTGAAGGAGTGTAAAATTGTTTAATACCAAGTGGGATTACATTCCAGACTTTTGCTGTTATGTATGAAAAATGATTTCAGGCCCACTGTCATCTTATAGAACAGTATGGCCAAGGGTATGACATCATTCGATCTCAACTGTTTTCCTTCCTTTGCACTTTGATTAAATCTGACATTTTGTTTTCTGTATCTCTACTGATTACTTTGTAAGTCATAACACCTAAACTGTACTGACCCCTTCCATCCATTGGTAGCCAGTTTAATTTTGTATACAAGTCACAATGGTGCTCCATCCTTTTAGCCAGTAATGCAAATCTGCATATTATGTTGTACAAAATTCTGCATTTCATGTGAAGTTTAGAAGAGGCTGTTCCCAATACCACACTACTATAGCTAGTATGGGGAGCAGGCTGCTTTGTTCTTTTTTGTATAAATTGGGTTATAAATGAGCTAATAACAAATCTAAAATAATGTATAACTGTTTTTTCTAGATGTGATTGTCATCCAATTGGTTCTCAGACCAGCAACTGCGACCTAATCACTGGCCAATGTGTCTGTCTCCCTGGGGTACAGGGGTTGTCATGTGATCAGTGCAAAAGTGCCTTTTTCAGTTTCTCCCCCAAGGGGTGCCGAGGTACAGGACTTTTCAGTATTTTTTTTTCATCTTTTCATCTATTTGCAGATGCATTTTAGCACTGGAAAGGTTTGAAATGTAACTGGAAACTATGTTGCATGATGCAGTATATAAGGTGGTGTTCTCTAATGACAAAGGTTCCAGATTTATGAGACCTGGGTTCAGATCTCACCACATTCACTTATTCACCATGTTTATATATATGTATGTATGTATGTATGTATATATACATATACATACACCGCTGTTCTCAGCCTTTGTTGATTATATTGTGAGGCCTTCTGGCACTATGCAATTCTACTTAAAGTTGAGCCAATCCAAAATAATTCATGGTCATTTACATATGCTTCTCATGATGCTTTGCATTACTGGGGTATGAGCAATTTGTGTTATATATATATATATATATATATATATATATATATATAGGTAGGAAACATCAGTGGAAATGGAGGATGCTGACTGGATGAAACACATCACATGATTGTGCATTATCCCACAACAACCGCATACCTCCCACTATGACCGCACATCTGCACTTCTTTCCTTCCGTCAGAACCTGCTAACTAACAGCAAGGATCAGGAGATCATGCCACACCTGGCACAGAGAAACTGCAAGACACACATACATTTTACATACAAAAAAAAAAGGAAGCCATTCAAGGAACTTGCTTGCTTCCTCATACCTGGCCACATTTCTCTTGAATTACTGAAAACTGCTACATTTATGATTGTATATATTCTTTGCAAAAAACACTGTTAATGCATCAGTTAGGGTTCTCATTGCAGCAACAAAAATATGGAAATGTGGTGTTAGGGTTCCCAAACCTAACATTCGATCCCACCCCCGCAAACCAACCTACCACCCCACTCCCACCCTCCACACACCAACAGGCTTCGGGGTGTGTCTTGGGGTCATCGACCCAAACACTCACCCCATTCCATGTGTAAGTAAGCTGAGATGGTACAACAAAGGAAAATGTATAGTATGTACTGTATGTGATATATACGTGATATATACGTACTGTATGTGATATAAAAACCACCCCACCCTCCACACACCAACAGGCACCGGGGGGGGTGTCTTGGGGTCCTTGACCTTAATGCTCACCCCATTCCATGTGTAAGTAAGCTGAGATGGTACAGCATAGGAGAATGGGGTGAGCATTAGGGTCAATGACCCCAAAACACACCCCAGCGTCTGTTGGTGAGTGAAGGGTGGGGGTTGGGGGGTTGGGATGGGGTGTTAGGCTTGGGAACCCTAACACCACATTTCCATACTTCGCTGTACTAGGAACCCTAATTGATGCATTAATGGAGTTTTTTTTGCAATGAATTTCCTTACTTTTTGTGAAAGTATCGCCATAGCCGTAGTTGTTTATGAGGGCCCTGTGCTCCCATCTCTTCATAAGTTTAGAGACATTGCAATAACCTTCATCTCCCTAGGACCCTGTGCTCCATGCCCCGTGATTTTCCTATTTTTATTGTGGGAATGTGGGGTATGAAGGACCCTGCGCAACCATCCCTCCATAGATGCATGACTAAATAATCATCATACCCATATGATTACCCCAGGACATGTACCTAGTACAGAACATTTTCAAATCCCCGCCAACACATAATTCTGTGCAACTGCAATGACATTCCATGCCACAGGTGTGAAAACACATTTTGAGCAAGATCTGAAAAATTACAGCTGTGACATACATGAGGTGGGGTAATAAGAAGGCTATGTTGTAAATTTGGGGTCAAAATATTGAAAATGTTTGTAGTTACAAGCGGCTGTGCTGAAATTGCAATGAATGGTCATAACTTTGTCATTTTTCTATATTTTGACCCCAAATGTTCAACATAGTTTTCTTATCACCCCACTTCATAAACCCCATAGGTGAAAATGTCATAATCCATGGCAAAATGCCATTCAATGCCACAGGTGTGGAAACATGTTTTGGGCAGGATGTGAGAAATGACAGCTACACTGTGCATGAGGTGGTGTGGAAAAATGGTTAAGTTGGAAGAAATTTAGAGTGAAAATATAAAAAACTGCTATAGTTGCATGCGTGCATAGAAAAATTTTAATGACCGCGCATAACTTGGGCATTTTTTGGTACAGTATTTTTGCACCAAGTTTTCAACATGGGCTTTTTGGGACCCCAACTTATAAGCACTGGCACTGTTATTTTGTTACTCAGCCTGAAAGGTGATTTTGCACAGTGACTGCACCATTCTGCGCCATAGGAGCAAAAACATGTTTCAGGCAGGATGCAAAAAATGACAGCTGCACTGTTCATGAGGTGGTGTGACAAAATGACAATGTTGAAAATTTGGAGTGAAAATATTTAAAATTGCCGAAGTTACGAGCGTGTGTAGAAAACTTTCAATGACCGTGCCTAACTAGGGTGTTTGTTAGTATTTTTGCACCAGATTTTCAACATGGTCTTTTTGGGACCCCATCTCATGAACACTGGCACTGTCATTTCATTATTCAGTCTCAAAAGGTGATTTTGCACAGTGACCACAAAATCACCTTACAGGGCTGATTAACAAAATAACAGTGACAGTGTTCATGAGGTGAGGTCCCAAAAAGCCCATGCTGAAAATTTGGTGAAAAAATACCAAGAAATGGCTGAGATATCAACATAAGTTCAAAATGCCAGTGACAGCCATTACAATGTACGGCACTTACCTTGATTCTACAGTTCGCAGTTCGGCTTTGAAGAGTGCAGACATGTCCTGGTCCATAGAAGATGACAAAAGATGATCTCTGGTGGTAAGTATAGGGCAAGGGGATGTGTGAAGTGGTGGGTTGCTCAATGTGAGGGTCAGGATAGGGAGGGGGATGAGGAGATGATGTGGGACCATTTTCTTTCTTTTTTTCAGTAAAAAAAAAGACGTCAGGGGACTGTTTTCTTTTTTCAGTATGCATAAATAAACATTTTGGGACACTGGGGGTAGGCTCCCCAGTGTTCCACAGTACTAGTGGTGGGGAGGTATTACATAACAGGGGACACTGGGAGTGGGCTTCCGGTTCTAGTGCCAACACAGGGATTGGGCACCCCAGTGTCACCAATGTCAGGAGACTGTTTTCTTCTTTTGGGGACACTCAGAGTGGGCTCCCAAGTGTACCACACTGGCATGGGGGGCGTCTAGTGCTGACACAGGGATTAGGCACCCCGATGTCAGCAGAAACATTTTTTTTTTAATAAATATTCTGGGACACTGGGGAGCAGGCTCCCCAGTGCCCCACACTAGCGGGGGGAGTGTGAGGGACCTCTGCCACCACCGACACAAGGATTCAGTACCCTGATGTTGGCAGAAACTGTTTTTGGTTTTTTAAACATGCCTCGGCCCCTTTGAGACAGTAAAAGGATGATAGATCCTTTAATTAGGTAAGCACCAAAAGGTGTTTCCCTAAACAGGGTCCGAGAAGTATGATTCTGGCCTTATTTTGGCCAAAAAAAATGGCCAGGAGAGATTTTGGCTATTTATGGGGTCTGATGTTTTTAATTTTATTAAAGTAGTGCTGCAAATTTGCGGCAGTTTTTGTGAAAAGTGCCATAAATTAGTGGCAGTTTTTGTGCAACAGTGCAGTTAGTTGTGTAAAAAGTGCCACAATTTGCAGCACTTTTGCAAAAGTAGTCTCGAAAATAAACTTCCAATGGCCAAATTAAAAAAACATATTTCTGTCTATTATTTTTAAAATCTAACGCTAATGCTAAGATTGTGTTCCTCGGGCCCCGATTAGGTAAACACAGCTGTTGGTGCTTACCAAGGGGCAGTAGTTTTTGAATTACAGTGTTTTTTACTTGCCTCTAACTGAAAACAAGATGGCAGCAGTACGACACTAGTGAACCCATTTACAGCAGTAAAAAGTGCTTTCACAAAAGCAAAAGTGCTTTCGAGGCGTACATATATTTTTTCCCATAGGCCATAATGGGAAACTTTAAAGTCTTACAAATTTGAATGGATTCATATTTTTCACCAAACCTTCAAAAGGCATGTCTGCAACCCAGACTCCATATACCCTAACAATTTCAGACCAGACCCCCATGCACTTTTGGAGATGCAGATGAGCAAAAAATTTGCACCTATATGGTAAATTACACATTTTTGGCACTTGCAGTTCCCTAACCGCACATCCGACAGGAACAAAACTTGCCAGATCCAGAGATTTATGGTACCAGACAGCGCATGAAAAATTTGGGGCACATTGGTTGTACAGTTGCAAAGTTATTAAAATGCAAAATGTTGGATTTAACATCGAAGTTGCAGGGCAACCCTAACTATACTGGCACTACCGTGCCAGTACAATGTACATTTCATTTTAAGCACTTATCTGGTTGATTCTGCTATCTTGACTCTGCTTTGGTTTTCCATTTTATAAATCCCTTTCACTTTCTGTAGCATGACCAACAGGTTGCTCTCATAAGAAAGCTTTATGTTTAATCTTGTGTTTCTACGTAAAAGAGACCAAGTCAAACTATTCTGGTATTTCTATTTGATTTAAGTCTCTTAAAAGTGCTGCTGACTCTTCAATGATGCAAGCAAGCGATTCGGCGGCTTCAGTGGCATAGAAATAGTAAAGCACAAGTGAGGGTTGTTTTGTTATAGTAACCCTCATTCGCACTTCACTATTTGAATGCTACTGAAGCTGCCAACTCACTTACTTGCATTCACTGAGGAGTCGGCGACACTTTCAAGATATTTAAATAAAATAGAAATACCAGAACAGATAGAGTAGGTCTCTTTTAAACAAAAATACAAGATTAAACATAAGACTTTTTCACAGGAGCAACCCACTCAGTCACACTGCAAAAAGTGAAAGGAATTGAGTCACTGACTCACTCACTCCCGTTCATTGTAGAGACCTCAGCACTTTTAAAAATACCGGTATTCAACACAGGAACCTGTAAAAACACATATTACTGTTTAGTTATTTTATACCAAGGCACAACTTGCAGCTAATGCTTTTTTTTCAGATCAATCCACTTGATCATGCTACACAAAAGTGAAAGTCCAAAAGCAAGAAGCAGCCTAAATCGCAGCACAGGTGTTTTGAGGTGTGTTTTTTTTTTTTAATCAGAATCCACCAACACCAAAATGATAAGTAATTTGGCAGAGCCAGATAAGGCAAAAAAGTATTTCAGAGAAGAACTAGTTTTTCAACGCCCCCTTCCTTCCCAAACTTCTGCCCATAAGATAGATAATCCACTACAGGGCATGCAATCATGGTCTGATATATGCATGCTTTGGGTGGTTGAATGCACTTCGTCACAACACACATTAAGTCGTGCATATATCAGAGCATGATCGCACACCCAATAGTGGATTATCTATTACATAGTCCTGATGGCCTTGACCCTAAATGCTTGTTCTCTCTGCTCATGCTATTGCTGTTCTATCCCTGCTCTTCTTCATCTCTCTCTTTTACTCTAAGTGCAGTTCCTTAGTCCTAGGAGAATTCCAAGGTCCTTCCTTTGCACCAAGTAGGTGATCTAGCCTCCTCTGGGAACTATCACCCCATTTCTTTTCTTCCTACCCTGGCTAAGCTACAGAAACATTTTTTCTTTCTCCAGCTATCATCATTCCTGGATTATATGGCTACCTCTCTCAGTTCCAGACTGGCTTCTGGAAACATAACTCTACTGTTTCCTTCCTACTCAGCGTCACTGACTCCATCCTCATAGGCATAGACCAGGGTCTAATTACCTCAGCCATCTTTACTGACTTCCCCAAGGCCTTTGATTCTGTTGTCCACCCATTCTGTTGGACAAGTTGAGGCTTCTGGGCCTCTCAGCCCCAGCAGTGAATTGGTTCTGCTTTTATCTTTCTGACCATTACCAGTCAGTTCTGATAGGAGGTTCCATTCCCCCTCCCCCCCCATCCAGACTGGAGTTGCACAAGGCTCCACTCTTGGTCCCATCCTTTTCTCCCTCTTTCTCAATGACCTGTCTTCTGTCTGTGTCAATGTCAATGTACACAAGTGTGCTGATGACGCAGCTGTCTATGCCACTAGCCTGGCCACTCTGCCTTGGAGCTTGAACCACTGCTTCAGTGGGACTTTGATAACGTTCATCATTGGTTCTCTTCAAACTGGCTTTTGCTTAATGCCAAAAAGACTGTCTCCATGTCCTTTGGCACTAGGTAAATCTAGCTAGGCTCCCCTCCTACCCCTCTTTTCCCTCCCTTGATGGGTCTCCACTGTAGGATGTCCCTTCCTTTAAGTATCCTCATGTGTGGCTCAACTGGAACCTTTATTTCTCTCATCATATTGATGCCATACACAGAAAGTTACACCCTAAACTTGGAGCCCCATACCTCAGTAAGGATTGCCTCCCACCCCTGGTCCACCATGAGATAGTTCTTAAAATGATCTTGTAGCTGTTGGAAAATGTGGATGTGGTCTATGGAGCTGCTCCCAAAACCCACCTGGCTGGGCTGGATCATCTCTTCCACTCCTTCTGCTAGTTTGCTTCAAACTCTTTTCTACTCACTCATCACTGTCTCCTTTACCAAATCCTCTTCTTGCCATCTCTGGACTCACATCATCTGCTTTATTGTGTTTCCTTTCTGTCTAAATTCTAGTTCTCCTCTCTTCCCCCCACTTCAGCCATCTTCCTGCCTCCCTTTCCCTGCCCCTCCTATATATTGCTCAGCTCTTCATGGCTAAACTTTATTTCCCCTTCCTTTTCCTATCCCTGATCTCCCCCTGTTCCTTCCACTCACTGCCCTTCCCCCCTTTTGTGACCTTGGCCACCATAATTTGCATTCAACTGGATTTGCATGCTGACTTGCAATGTGAATACAGTCGACTGATTTCGGCCTACTCTATTCTCGAGGTATACTGTATTCTGAATTGCCCCAAGGCTGCCCCACTGTATTGTGTCATGTACACTGTTCCCATTAGCTTTTCGTGCTTGTTATGGTTGTGTTATTTATTGTCTTGCATCATTGTACAGTGTTACTTGCTGACTTCCACTTTGTAAACCCTTTGTTCTCCCTCCCCTGGGTTACACCTGGAAATCAGCATTGGCTTAGTGTACCATTTCCAGTTGTCAATTTTCAAATAAATCAGTAACTAAATAATATACCAATCAAATATTTTACCAAGAAAGACATACTGAGCTGGTATCAGCTCATTTTCAGATGTATCCGGGGGACAGTACAAATACAAGGTACAATGTTTAAAAGTGCAATACTATGAAAATGAGAATTAAAAAAAAGAGCAATTACAGGAACTGTTTCTGAGCAGGAATTAAGCAATTCAAAAAATTGCACAATAAGAACAAGACAATATGCAGTGACAACAACACAAAAACAAGAGAGGTGGGGTAGTGGCTGAAAACTGGGGGGAAGGGGCTGTACTGTACTAGTGACTGTGTAGGGTGGAGGGCACTGGACAGACGTTCAGGACCCAGTGTCAGGAGCAACTGCAGGAGTGAGTATTGAAATCCAGAGGAGAGATTTCAGAGCATGAAGAGAAGGAGCAAAACTAAAGGAAGGGGGGAGGGACCCCAGAGATTAGGGAAGCGGAAAGAGAAAGCAACCTGACCAGCAGAGGATTTCTTAGGTGGAGAGCAAGACAGCAAGAGTTGTGAAGGAAGTAAAAGATAATAACACGTAAATATAATAATATCATCAATGTATACATATAATATTTATAAAGGAGTAAGAGGTAGTAGGACCTTGTTCTATATATGCCATTCCAATGAGGATAAAAAACTGCAAATATCAGATATATTTTTGCCACCATGAGGACCTACAGTAGAGTGAGAATATTGCTGTTATTCTCACTCTGGGTCCACTTATCCGAACACCAGGTCCATGATGATAATGGAGGAACAGTGTGATTAGAACTAGTCACCTTTTTCACACAGTGACATTGTGTTGGGATAACTCACTGTTGAAGGGGGTCAATGGACAATCAGTATGCAGGAGTTTTTCTTGCCATTGTGTAATAAAATACACTGCATAAATCAAATATGCCATGGCCCGAATGAAAATATCACTGGTATTTTCCCTTGCGCAGTTTGGCCTTTTGACATCACTCATGGCTTCGCCACTCATGATGACATAAGGTCAAACTGCACTCAGGAAAAATATCAGTGATATCTCATTAGGGACATGGCATATATATCCCTGATATACAGTATACCAGGACCACGATCCAGATCAGAGTCCTGATTAGTTCTCATTATTTCTGATTCAAAGCACAACCTTTGGGAAATTAATGGTAATACCAGGAAACAATCACAAATGCACTAAAAAAATTAATAATAAAGTGTATTTGCTTACTTGTATATCAGTCTTACTTTCTGACTCCATTCTGTGCATTTGTCTACTGGCTACAGATAATCCATTTGTCTTTCTTTCCCTTAATCTTTGTGTGGAGGGCATACGAACATATGAAATTTGCCAGCAGATAAAGGCCTAGAGGTCTATCAAGTCTGCTCGAATGTGCAGCTAGCACCCCTTATTCTGCAGCATGGTACCACTGATTAACCACTAGGGCCAGATTAAGGTTACCTGGGGCCCTAGGCCTGAGAAAAATCCAGGGCCCCCTTTTGCCTAGGCCACACCCCCTTGTTTTGCCCATACCCCTTTTGCCAAGCCACTCCCCCTTGCCATTCTTTTTTCTTCATTCTTTGGTAATCGGGTAAGTCCCACTAGCTACAAGTGCCTGTATATTAGTTCAAGGAAACAGGCACTGCGTTTATGCTTTATTAAGTGTGCATGTACTTAATACAGTACCAATAACCTAAATAACCATAGTAATCCAAAGATGTAATGCTCCCCTGAATGTGGTATGAGTTGCAGTTCACGCAGAAATCACCTATGCCACTGGCAGTTCCTCATGACTTTTCCATGCCATCTAATGATAAAGACAGAGGCCCAGATATTCAAAAGGGTTGAGCATGGTGCAACAGTGTTGCGCCAAGCATACCTCTCAACCTCTTGCCTCATGAATCAGGGACAAGGCTTAAAAAAATCAGGGACAAAGACCCCAAATCAGGGACACATCTTAAAAACTGGTACTATTCACTCAGAAAGCTAATGGAATAAAGGGGTTTGGGTTAAGATGCATTTTCTGAAGAAGAAGAAGAAGTCTGTTACTTTAATGTTTGACATTATTTTGTGCTTTTAATCCCCACTGTTCTGTCACAAAAACACAACTTTTTTGAGGGACAGAGGAGAATTTTGAGGCAAAATCAGGGATGTCCCTGAAAATCAGGGACAGTTGAGAGGTATGGCGCCATGCATGACCCACTGATGCGCCGCGGTGCGATATTCAAAAGGGAAAAGTGCACCGCATAAATCCAATGCACTGGAGCGCATCAGTAATGTATGTAGGCACAGGTGGAGGGGGTGTGCCCATGCATAACCTGCACAGCCCGATATTCAGCCAGGGATGTGCAGAGCCATGCATGCGCAACCCCACCTGCGCCTGCACAAAGTTAAGCCAAAAAAAAAAAGGAACAAGTGATGGCCACCCACAGGTGACCTGCCGCATTGCAGGGCACAACATAGCAGCTGCCACCTGTGGGTGGCCACCCGAGTTCCTGCCGCACCTGGCGGCACCCCCCCATGCCCCATCATGGGCATCTGTGTAGCTAGATCCCCCTTCTATATCCCTGGTGGTCCAGTGGACCGCTATGTGCCCGATCAGGGGCATTTGTCTACAAGAATATGCCCCCGTCCTATATCCCTGGTGGTCCAGTGGACCGCACTCTGCTCAATCGCGGGCATCGGTAGTATAACCCCCCCACGTCCAATATCCCTGGTGGTACAGTGGACCGATCGCTGCCTGATCACGGGCATCTGTAAATCATAAAATAGTCCTGTTACCCTGGTGGTCTAGTGTACCCCCTCCCCACCTGCCCACTGATCCCCACCACCCGCTCCCCCAGGTCAGCGGTGGGTGGCAGCACCCACCTGCCTGCCACCCGCCGCCCGCCGACTGACAGCTCGGTAAGGCTGCATGCCCATTGGTTCACAGCATGAGCCAATGGGCGTGCAGCCATGCTTACTACTCGGTCCAGATATGTGATTTAGATTCATTCATGTATCTGGACTGTGGCAATGCTGTTATGGGCTGCGCCCGTTGGCTCATGTAGCAACAATAGACATCTGTCTGACGCTGTCGGTCGATGAGCGGCGAGGGTAACGGCGAGTAGTGCTGCCGCCCGCGGCTTGACGAGGCCGGTGACGTGAGGCTCGGTGGGCAGGTGAGGTGGGCCACCAGGCTGTTGCCAATTACAGATGCCGCAATGGTGGCGATCATTCACTGGACCACCAGGGATACTGGACGGGGTTATAACACCGATCCCCACGATCGGGCAGAGTGCGGTCCACTGGACCACCAGGGATATAGGATGGGGGCTTATTCTTGTAGACAAATGCCCACGATCGGGCTGCAGGGGTCGTCAGTCCCCGACGGCTGCTGCCTGGCAGGGCGCCAGGCGCAAGTCGTCGGGGATCGGCGCACCTGCATGCTAATGGGATGCAAATGGCCCCATGTGCACCTTGCATAAATTATGGCTCCATTTTCATGTCAAATTTTGAATATCGCAGGTGCTGTGCATGGCGTAATGGCACTTGTGCTAGTGCATCTCCATGCACCACTCTGGCCACTTGTGCTGGCGCAGTGCCACTGCGCCATGTGCAGTGGGGGTGGCCAGGGTGCGATATTCAAAGTTGCTGCGCCATAGCGCAGCTCCGTTGAATATCGCCCGGGCCACACCCCTGCGCAACAAAGTTGAGCTGCGACCAGGCTTGCGCCACAGCCTGGCGCAGTTTGAATATCCGGGCCAGAGAACCTAAGGAACACATTTATGAAGGCTGTATTTACCCTTGCCAGAAAGAGTGCAAGAACAAATATTTGAATCATTCTCCACAGCAACAATCAGGGCCCCTTGGCTTGACCTGGCCAGTCACTCACCCTGTCCCCTTGCACTAGTGATGACTACCTCCTCACCTCACATCCTTACAGGGGCCTTTCAGCTTGACTTGTCCTGTAGTCACTCACCCTCTCCCTTGATAATGCACTGTTAACTACCTCTTCACCTCACATCCTCACCAGGGCCCCTCGGCTCAACCTGGCCTGTAGTCACTCACCCGGCCTGTCCCCCAATAACACACTGGTGACTACCCCCAGTCCCCAAAGCTCACATCCTCCTCACCAGGGCCCCTTGGCTTGACCTGGCCAGTCACTCACCCTACCCCCAATAATGCACTGGACCACTGGTAACCATCTTCCTCACCTCCCTCATATCCTCACCAGGTCCATTGCCTCCCTCCCTTCTCCTCAGCTTGGTCTGGTCTGTGTAATCACCACTCACACTGTTCCCCGATAACACATGCTGGCTGTGTGGTGACTGTATTTCCTAGGCTCCTCACCTTGCATCCTCACCACCAGGGCCCCTCCATAACTCGACTCACCAGAAAATATTACAGAGTCAGTCAATCAGACACCGTACTCACCCCCTGATAATGTACTTCACTGTCTGCACTTGAGTTGGACATAGGACAGGACACACTGGTGGAATCAGCAGGATGAGGCCAGGCATAGCAACAGCAGCAACTCTTTCTTCAGACAGCTCTCTCCTCCTCACAGTGCAGCACACATCCTGCACAGTAACCACCACCATGCGATGAAATGGTGACCAGCCTAAGAGCACAGAATACTACTAGCGGCACTGGAAGCTCAGCCAGGTTGAAATGGGAGGAAAGGGAAATGAAAGAATGGCAGCAGCTGCCAGCACTAAGTACCGACAGCCAGACATTCAACAAAACCATGTGGGTGCAGCCTCTTGTCTGACTAGTCTCCCAAGGTACTGCACAATACGTTATGATTACACATGGTACTGAGTCTGACTGTGGCAAGCAAGCAAGCAAACTATGACGGTGGACGGACCAATTTCCGCTGCTCAGTATACAACATGATGTGGTCGCTAGTGCTCAGTGCAACTCTGGCTGACGGTAGCCGAGATGGAGGAGGGGGCAGCAGTGTTGGCTCTCAAGCAGTGAGCAAGCTAACAGGCACTCTTAGCACTGTCTCTCACTCACTCACTCACTCACAGCAGGTGTCAGCAGTGAACTAAAGAGTGAACTGAAATTTGTTTTTTTGCCTTTGCCATCACAGCCCACTACAACCAGCAGGCCTGTCAGTGGGTAGAAGCCAATACTGACTGACTTCAGCTCCCTGAAAACAAAAGTGATCACTAAGCCCACCCAGCACAGGCCATTTGCATGGAATGGAAGGCAGTCTGGGTCAGCTGGCAGAGGCATGCACCCCCTAACCCCCCTCAGCAAAACAAATACATTGTTTTCCTGGCGTGGCAGTCTTGATCCCTATGTTGGAAGCATAATGGTCACAGGGACAGATTGGGGTCCACCCTAGCAGGCGGGACCCTAAGCCCAGGCCTATTGTGTCCATGCCTTAATCCAGCCCTGTTAACTACATCTGAAGTCCCCCCAACATGCCCCAGTAATTATGCATATTCCCAGCCTCTCCCATCTTGTTACAGCCTCCACACCCCATATGCAGCACACCCATGATCCCCTCCTGTCTGATGACCTCCACACTGCCACAGTATGTACACCTATGCCCCACCCATCTGCTGACAACCACCCTGCCCCTGTATGCATACCATGCCCTTTACATCTGCTGATACCCACCCTGTCTCAACACAAATACCACTGTCCCTTCCTTCCCCATCTGCTAACACACTGTTCCAGAAAGAATACCCTTTCCCATCCTCCCATCTTTTGATACCCACCCTATCCTAAATCAATTATCCCTACCCCTCCTTCCATTTGCTAATACCAACCCTTTCCCAGCGCTAATACCCTAACCCTATCTCCCATCTGCTGACACCCACCCTGTCCCCAGCAACAGCAATGCACATTTATCAAGGCGAATATTCTTTTTTTTTTAAATTTGATTTTTATTAAAAAAAAATGGTTTTCATTTCACACACAATGCACATATATCCATTTCTGACAGTGATAGCCACTCTTTGTTCAGATTACATGCTTTTACATTATTTTAAAAGTTAAGACACTCCTCTCCCTATTTCAGTATAGACAAGTAGGAGAAAAATGAGAAAAGGTGGAAGATGAGGCAGGGCCCCCCAGCCCAACCCCTTTTTTTAAGGAGTAAATTCTTCATCTATACGAGCTTGGTATAGAGACCATCCTCTCCATTTGTTCTGGAAACTTGTTATTCTGTCATTTAGCTGTGCTGATAAACCTTCCATTTTATATATATCAATTATAACTTCTCTCCATTTTTGTATTGTTGGTATTACTTTTTTCATCCATTTTCTAGTTAGCACCTTTTTTGCTGCCAGCAAAAAAATGGGCATTAGCGTTTTTTCCCAGGAGGGGGACTGGTCTGGATATATTGACAGTAGAACCATCTCTGCTGTCAATTCTATTGTCTCGCCCAAGCAACTTGTTAATTCCTGCTGAAGGGAGCACCAGAATGGCATTAAGGTTGGACAAAACCACATGATGTGCCCTAGGTTAGCTAAAGTGTATCCACACTCTCTCCAGCAACGACCATACATTTCTGGCAGGTATTCAGCCAGCAAGACTGGTGAGCGGAAATAGCGAATTCTGCATTTCCATGCATATTCTCTCCAGAATGTGGAGGAAGTAATTTTAATGGCTCGCTCTGTTGTCTGTGTCCAAAGGGTGGGGGAGAGGGAAAGACCTAACTCTGAGTTCCATCTCTGTAGGATGGACAATGTTGACTCTTGAGCTTGGTCTCTAAGTCCCTTGTAGATGTTCCCTATCAAATGATCTCCCAATTGGCCTTTAACAGTGTCTATGAATAGTTTTAAATGTAGGTTCATGGGGGTTGGTAATTTTGTTTCAATGTTCCTTTTCCTTAAAATATAATTTCGTATTTGTAAATATCTAAAGAAGTCATTTCTTCTTAATTTATAGTTTGCTCTTAGTTCTTCAAATGAGCGCATTCCCTTTTCATCTAGAAACTGGAAAATATGGGATAAGCCCCTCTGTCTCCATTGTGAGAAAGTTTGATCTGAATGAGATGGAATAAATTGCTCATCGTATGAAAGTATCATACAGTATGTATATATCAGATTCAAGTATGGTTTTTCCCTCATCCTATACCAAATCTTTAAAACATTAGCTGTAATCTTAGTAAAATTCTTAAGTGGAGGGGTTTTCTCAGGCAAAGAAAATAAAAGCCTGTGAATGTCATACATATCATTGATTTCAAACTCCAGCGTTTTCCATGGTGTCGAGAATTTCCTTGATGCCCATAATATTAGTATTTTAAGGAAGGCAGCTGCTGCGTATAGTTCTAGATTTGGTAAATTAATACAACCCTGGGCCACAGATAATGTTAAAATTGAATAACATATCCTGGGCTTATGGTTACCCCACACAAAACCCGAAAAGATTTTTCCCCAAGATTTAAAGTAAAATCCCGAAGGAAAAAAGGCAGTATTTTGAAATAAGTATAAAAGTCGCGGAAGTTCGTTCATCCGTAGCAGTTCTGCCCATTGAAAAAGGGATAAGTGTAAGGCTGACCATTTTTTAAGGTCTTGTTGAATTGTTTGAGTTAGGGGTTCATAGTTTACTGTTTCTACTACCTCTAAATTTGAGGAAAGGTAAACTCCAAGATATTTAATTTTAGTGGAGTTCCATTATAAGGGATAAGTCTGATGCATTTCACTGCTGGGGAGGAAATTTAAAAGCAAGACTTTAGTTTTGTTCATACTGAGTTTAAATCCCCCTGCTTTTTCAAATTTTTTTAGTATATGCCATGTGGCTGGAATAGAAGTTTCCGGGGATATCAGAATCAGTAGAATATCGTCAGCAAATAAATTGAGCTTATATTCCCTTTGGCCCAGTGGGATCCCCTCCACCTCCCTAGCCTTACGAAGAGCCGACGCCAAGGGCTCCACATAGATGGCAAATAATAAGGGCGACAATGGACACCCTGACGTGTGCCACAAGTTAATGGAAAAGGGGCAGATAACCCTCAGTTTATACAGACGTATGCTCAAGGAGCATTGTATATGTTTCTTAACCAACCCACAAAAGTTTCTGGAAATTGGAATTTTGACAGGGTGTCCCATAAAAAATCCCAGGATACCCTGTTGAACGCCTTCTCAGCATCCAAGCTTAACATTACCGCTGGGATCTTTCTTTTTTGAATATATTCAATCAGAATAAAAGTTCTTCTAATATTGTCTGATGTATTTCTTTTTTTTATAAAACCTGTCTGGTCCTAATGAATAATAGAAGGCAAAATTGCTTCTAACCTAGTCACCCATATCATCATAAAAAATTTATGATCATTATTTAAGATAGAAATAGGTCTACACATGAATGGGATTGAAGAGTCTTTGTTTGGTTTTGGGATCAGAGATAACACCGCATAATCCCTTGGGGGGGAGGGTCTACCCTAGTGACCTCAGTAAACACCCTTGATAATTGAGGTATAACTTCTTTGGCAAATTGTTTATACCATTCAGAGGTATATCTGTCTGGTCCCGGGCAGTGATTTTGTTTGAGATTATTGATCCCTGCCTGAACTTCCTCTGTTGTAATTGGAGCTGTTAATATTGTTTTATGAGTTTCATTTATGTGCGGGAGGGGCAAGTCCGTCAAAAATTCACTCCTAACATCTGAAGTATTTTCATCTTTTTGCGGGTATAGGTTAGTAAAATATTCAGTGAATATTTGCCTAATAAGGTTAATATTCTTGATATTAAAGTACATTTCAGAACAATCAGAAAACAGACAGATAACAATCAGAAATGTATAATAACCAATTATATGTTACAGAAAAGTATTTTTTCAACTAGTCAAACTCTACACTCTAATTGCCTTTGAACTATATACATCATTTTTATGTTCGCCATGCACACAGATGCAAGTGAATGTATTGCAGTAGTACTGCTTTTGATGGGTGTGACATTGTTCATCCAATGCAGAGCAGTGTTTTAGGGGGGATTCAGTGTCACACCAATAATCAGAAAGGCTTAGTATGACAGAATGTTGTCTTGCTAGGCGGAGATGGCGTGAACATGAAAAGGAATAGCTGATCCAATCAGGGGTCAGCTATTCCCTTTGATCTGCACCACCCAGCAAGCCAAGCTGATCTGTCAAAGTCAGCCTGGAATGCATGGAATGTCTGCTAGCTGTAAGAGTAAACTGCACTGCCGCACATGCATGGTTACATCTTGTGGGTCATTTGTTTGTCTCTCTCATCCACCCAACCCTCCTTCTCTGCACCCCCCCACAAACATAAAAGTGACACGGGTGTGCCCAATCCCCCAGTGTCACCACCTAAGTGACCACCCCAGACCAGTACCATGCATGTACAGGCACATCTCCGTGTTGTGTTTTGTTTTTTTATTTTTTTGTTTATCCCAACCACCCAACTCCTCTCAACACCCACCACCCCACCACACCCACAAACATAAAAGTGACACTGGGGGTGCCCAATCCCCCAGTGTCACGATGAAGAATCGCCACCTGGTATGTGAACCTTCTGGTCAAGTACTGTACATGTGCAGGCACATCTCTGTGCTGCATTTTATTGTTTCTATTTTTTTATTTCTCCCACCCACCTGACCTTCCCTCTCAGCAGCCCTCCCCAAACATAACAGTGACACTGGGGGTGCGTAATCCCCCCTGGGTCACAATGAAAAATCGTTGTTGCTTTTTTTTTTTTGTAACCCTATGAAAAGAAAACAGTCTAGCAATGTCTTTTTTGGCCATTACTGCCTCCCCACATGACCCTCCCACTCAGCATCCACCACCTCACACACCCCAAGCCCTTACTTACCCACCAGGAGTCCAGCGCTGTCATCTTCTGTGGACCGCAGACACGTCTTCACTCTTCAAAGCCAGATCGTGAACTGAAGAAACAGGTATGTGGTTCAATGTATTTCAATGGGGGTGAAACATGGTGGCATAACGTGGCCATTTTTGCATATTTTTGGGCCACATTTTCAACATGCCTCTTTTGGGACCCTACCTTATGAACAATTACACTGCACCAAAAGATGATTTAGTGGTCCCTGTATGAAATCTCCTTTTAGGCAGGAATTAAACATTTTCTCTGTCATTGCTCATGAGGTGGGGTCATAAGGAGGCTATGTTGAAAATTTGGTGTAAAAATATTGAAAAGCAACAAAGTTATGAGCCTATGCTGAATTTTGCGAACGCAGGCTCATAACTTTGGTAATTCTCAATATTTTTACCCCAGATTTTCAACATAGCCACTTCTTTACAGCATTTCATGAATGTGACAGCTGTCATTTTTCAAATCCTGGCCAAAATGTTTTTTGTTTTTTTTTTATATCCTGAAAGGTGATTTTGTGGTCCCTGTACAAAATCACCTTTCAGGCAGGAGTTCAACATTTTCTGAGCCCTTGTTCAGGAGATGGGGTCATAAGAAGTTTATGCTGAAAATCAGGTGTAAAAATAGTCAAAAAAACTTATGAGGCTACATTGAATTTTATAAATGCAGGCTCAAACTGTGGTAATTTTCAATATTTTTACCCCAAATTTTCAACATAATCATTTCTTTACAGCACCTCATAAATGTGACAGCTGTCATTTTTCAACTCCTACACAAAATGTGTTTTTGCATCCCAAAATGTGATTTTGCAGTCCCTACATGAAATCACCTTTCAGCCAGGAGTTGAAATATTTCTCTGCCTTTGTTCATCAGGAGGGCTCATAAGATGGCAATGTTGAAAATTTGATGTAAAAATATTAAAAAACAACAAAGTTATGAGGCCATGTTGAATTTTGCAAACACGGGCTTGTAAGTTTGGTACTTTGCAATATTTTTAACCCGATTTTTCAACATTGCCATTTCTTTTTTTACGTTAATTGATTTTATTGATTTTTCAACAAACATCAAAAAAGAAAAAAAATCAGCAACGCAAAACACCATACAAGGTAAGAAAAGGGAGAAAACAGGAGCATGTCCAAAGAAAGTATACAGGTCAAGAGAGTGGTGCCATATGCAGCAAAACTATTATCCATTCGAACAAAGTTCACAAGTGAAGGTATAACAAACAGTAGGGTTTCCCAACCCTTATTTAAGAAGGGTAACCAGTAAGGGGAAAGAAGGGTAAAAAGCAGAAACAACATCCAGAACTTGGCCCCTTGTAGAAGTGGGGGTGTACCTCTTAGCCTGTTAAGTATGGCCAAACATATGAACCAGATCGCTGATCAACTTATTGCTGTACAAGGCTTGGATTAAGTAAAGAAGAGACAATGTAAAGGGAGGAGTTCACTCAAAAGGGGGCAGACAACACCTGTGGGGAAGCAATATAAAGTAAGCCCGGGTGGAGGCCACATATCACCCTACTCTGGTTCTTGGATGTGAGTAGGCAAGGAAGGGGTCCCAGCACCTATGGTAAAGTGAGAGAGTATTAGCTACAGTATGTGAAAGACTATCTAGCACAGCTGTTTTAGCAAGTGAGGCTAGCAGCTCTGACAGTGTAGGTATCTCCGTAGATCTCCAGTGACATAGGATTAACTGCTTGGCCTGGAGACTGAATAGTGCTAGCCAATGCTCTTGGTGCAGATTCAATCTGGCTGCTGGTGCTGGGAGCCCCAGCAGCCAAAATTTGGGGTCTAAGTCAGTGGCAGGGCAGATTAAATGTGTAGCCAGATCTTTAACCAATGTCCAGAAGGAACGAATTTGAGGGCATTGCCATAGGATATGATACAGGTCCTCTAAGGTTTCTTGACACCTCCAACAGAGGTTATCTGCTAGCAAATTGAGCCTGAAAAGAGACGCAGGGGTCCAGTACCAGTGATGTAAAATTTTACTTTGCATAAGCCAACTTCTTGCATCAGGATATGCAACATGGGCTTGTTTCCAGCAAACTTTCCATTGCTCATCCGAGATTGGCTGTTGAAGGGCTTTTTCCCATTTGGCTTTCAAGTTCGGAGCTTGTAAGGACAGCCAGTCTTGAATGCAGAAATAAATTGCACTAGCTTGCCTCCTACTAAGTAGCAACCACTTGTGCAGGTAGGACGATCCGTAAGATCCAGAGGCCTGGCTTTTAAGACGTGGTAAGATTGAGCTGCAAATTTGAAGATATTGCCAAAAAGAGGATTTACCCAGATGAAACTCCTAATCTAGTTCTTGGAAGAATTTTATACTCCTTCCCATTGGAACAAACGTACTGGGTCATAATGTTGTATGCTTAATAACGTGCGGCATTATGTGCGAAATCAGGACTTGTGTGCTGTCCGTGTTGGACCTCCCCGGGGTTAGAATCCTAAGTGAGGGAGGTCCGGGGGACACAGCCCCCATAACAGGGGGTGTGGGGGGTAGATCCACCCACAGAACAAAAGAAATTGTGCAACACGATTAAGTCGCACGGCATTCTGCCGTGTGACATTTTGACCCCGTGCCTTGGAAGAAGAGGGTCCGCTAGGGTGGAGATTCCTTTTCCCAACCAGGAGGACCAAAGCATGGGATTTTTCCCCACTCAGATGGATTGGTTACCCCAAATAGGGGTGTAGGACACTGGACAGGGGTTGGCCTGTAGTTTCTTATGCAGCTTATGCCAGAGTCGTACTGCTGGGGCTATGGTGGGGGTGTTGCAATAACCTTTTGGGTAGGGGCTTATACAACAGGAGATGGAGAGAGTTCGCCTAGGCTAATGCTGCTTCCATTTGCAGCCATTGTGGTGCATCCAACGAGGGATAAAGAAACCACTTTAGGGTCTGGGCTGCCGAGTATGCCCATTTATAGCCCTGTATCCATGGGAGGTCCCAGTCACCAATGCTCCAACGAGCCCGCAAAGTATTCCTGCTGTAGCATGGCTTAGTTCCTTTCCAGATAAAGCCAGCAAAGATGGAATCTATTGTTTTCAACCATGAGGCCGGGGTTTCCAGTGGGAGGTGAGAGACAATGTACAGAAGCTTCAGAGCTGCAATCATTTTTAGAGCTGAGACTTTGCCTGCCAGCATCAGGTGCAAAGAGCGCCAGTGATCATATTCAGTTTTGAGTTCCACTAAGAGGGGTTTGAGATTTAGGTCCCCAATTCTAGTTAAGTCTGGGGTTAGGCGAATCCCAAGATAGACTAGTGAATCAGGAGACCAATGTAACCCACAGGGAGTCACATGCTTCTCAGTACAGAGACTATTTAGAGGGAGTACCTCGGTTTTTGAGTGGTTTATTTTTAGGCCTGAGAAGGCAGCAAAGTCAATTAGGAGGGATAGGAGGGCCAGAAGAGAGGAGTGCACATCCACCAGCAGGACTAGTAAGCCGTCAGCGTACATGAATGTGGAGTAAGATTGGCTCCCAATAGTGAGACTCTTTACCTTTGAGAAGTGGCATATGGCAAGTGCCAGAGGCTCCACCACCAGCATAAATAAAAGGGGGGAAGAAGACACCCCTATCTGGTGCCTCTTCCCAATGAGAAAGGGGCAGATAAGATGGAGTTTGTTAGAACTCGTGCAGTGGGACTATGATATAGGGCAGAAATCCAACCCCAAAAATGCTCTCCAAAGCCCATGAACACCAGCACCTGATGAAAGTAGTCCCATTCCAGTGAGTCAAAGGCTTTTTCAAATTTGATGGCCACCGCAGCAGTAGAGGTGGGATTATCCTTAGCATGATAGAGTATATTAATCACAGAATGGTCTCTGCTGTAGCGGCCAGGAACAAAGCCGACCTGGGATGGGAGGATTAAGGATGGGAGGAAGGGGTTTAGTCGTGTAGCTAGTTTTTTGGCAAACACTTTGCTGTCTGAGTTTATGAGAAAAAGTGGGCGGTAGCTGGAAGGGGACGTGGGGTCCTTCCTTTTCTTAGGGAAGACAGTAATAATTGCTTCTTGTAGGGTGGGGGGAAGGAAACAGAGGGCAAAGCCTAATTATAGACCGTACTAAGTAAGGGGGCAACCTGCACCAGTGCTCTGGGGGGAACCATCCCCTCCCAGAGCTTTGCCGCTGTGTAGAGCCTGGAGGGCCAAGACAACCTCCTCAGGGGCGATGGGTGCCTCCAAAATATCGACCTGATGGGAAGTTAGGTGGGGGAAGGGTGGAGAAGACAAAAGATTGCAGAGGTTTTGCGGGTCCAATGCTCCGGAGGGGGCATACAGCTCCTTGTAAAATTCATCCATGATGCTATTAACCTGCTGAGGTTGGGTGTGGATCAGCCCTCCTTTGTCTTTAAGCCCAAGAATACGGTTTTCAGCCATTTGTTTTTGAAGTCTATAGGCTAGGACTTTGCCCTCTCCAAGTGGCACATTAAAAAAGGTTAGAGCCTGCGCTGCCGAGTCAGTACTGCCAGGAGAGGGGCAGCAATTAGCAAGGCCCCATATTTACTGCAGCAAAGTGGGCCTACATTCTGCGGCAGGACCTCATACTTTCTGCGGCAGAACAACTGCTGATTCTGCGGCCAATCTGCAGCAGATAAATTGTGATTAAACAGCATACCTTCAAAGGGATTAAGTCTTATTAACCCTTTCACTGCCTTCATGCAACCACTCTGTTACACTGAAAGTGGAACAGCAGGCCATTTAACAGTGTGTAGTCTTCTTATCACAAATATTTAACTACAATAACCCAAACCTGGCATAGCCATGGGCATCAGTGTTCTCTTTTAATGAATTTTCCCCTTCCACCCTGAATTTGAAGGCTCATCTGTTCTTCTTCTTCTGGAAATTGGTGGCCTTTGCTGTTCTCCTAGGTTATAGTCAGAGGAGGACATACACACTTAGCTAAAACTACACAAAAGGCAAAACCTGCATGGATTTCTTCTGGTTTATATTTACAGTTAGCAGATATAAAGAGAGACACCTACTTGAAAGACATTTTTTTTCTGATTTTGATCAATGTCCTTTTAGATTATTATTTTTTTAAACTAGGAATACCCCAACTGCCGTGCAACAAATATGTTGAGTGCAGTGTGCAAATCTGTGTGTTGGGGATTGTCTTCCTATAGTAGTAAAGGAGGGTATAACTTGCAGTGTCTGTAGGATTTGTTGACTCCTGATTTTTCTTTTGGGGGACACACTAAAAAATGCAAGCAAGTAATTCTTATTAAACTGGAGTAAGCTTGGTTAGCATGTTCTCGTCTCGCCACTCAGGGGGTTGTGGTGTTCTTCAGGCAGTGACCCTCATTCACTTACGTATAGCAGCATGCAAACTCTCCATTCCAATTTTTTTCCATACCTGCTTGCTCCAGTTCCAGTATACCCTGGTCCCCAACTCTGCTGCAGCTGGGCAACTTGACCCTCCTTAAGAATTGAGCTTGATGCCACCACTTAGGCTGCAGGTTCAAATCTGCCAAGAAATTACTCTCACACTTGCAGGTACAGAACTGCAGCCCACAGATCAAAACTGTGTTCGATGTCCACCAATGTGGACCAAGTCCTCAGTCTGGTGCCAGCCCTGTGTTTCTGCAATCAGCTTCTCCTCTGATACCTGTCACCACACCAAGATAGACTTCACCTCTTCTCATTTCTTGACTGCAGCTCACCTTCCAGTTCTTCTTTCCAAATTCATCTTCCAGGGATTCGGCATGCACCATGAGCAGCATCATAATGAAACATTAACATGGCTGAGCTACCCACACCTACACAGCAGCAAATCATAACTGCCATGGACCTAATCAAGCTCTGCCACTCTTGCATCAGTCCCACCACCCCCCCAACCCCACAATACTGGCTAGATGGAGTTATGTAACAAGAGCCAGCATGAGTCAAGATGCCATGTGGCCACTAGCTTTTCGACTTTGTAGCGGACGGCATCAGTTTGCTGCCCCTTCTAATGAGCATGTATGTCATGGCATACTTAACCTCTCAATAGCTATGCCCTTACCTTGTGTAAATGCATAGCATAGCTAGCATTTCTGCGGCTGTGTGACTGGTTTCCTGATTTCTGCGGCGAGCACCGATTTCTGCGGTCAGCCCTGATTTCTGTGCCCACTGCTGCAACCGCAGAATCGCAGAAAACACGGAGCCCTGGCAATTAGGCTCTAAAAGTAGCTGGGGTCTAGCTAAGAGGAACGAACCTCTCCCGGAATGCTTATTGGTGAGGTTAACAGCATAACATGAGCGTAGTGTCTCTTGCTCCATCAGGAGAGCCTGCCCCTGGTGAACCTGAAAGCTAGCAGTATTACCCCAGCTCTATCAGGAATTATAGGAAACAGAGCATGCATAGTGAGTACACGGCACTGTCAGACAGATGACTAATATAAATCACTGCTTAAAGTAAAAACGGTTCATAGTCCCCATAGCGCAGACAAGCAATATGTCCAGTCTGAAGTGTAATACACTCCTAGCATTGATGTAGATTGATGGGGGGGGCCCAGTTGATATTCTGACCCTGAACCAAAACAGACCCCCCCTCCTGTCCAGCCCCTTCAATAAAGCATAAGAAATCAGTACTTATCCTGCTGCTCAGGGCAGATTCGCCTGTGATGTACCCACTGGTGTGCCCGTCTGAGGGTCTGCTGGAGATGCAGTCCATTTAGGACTCGACGGGGAGGCATTTGCACGCTTCACAGGAGAAAAGTCCAAATCCACCGCTATGGTATCGGCTCAGGAGGTGCCCAGAGAGAGGGAAAATTGTGAGGGAGGAGTGGAATCGGCAGGAGTCGAGTCCATTTTGCTGGAGCTTTGTGCTTTCAAGGGGTCTGTCAGAAGAGCTTCATAGGGATTTGGAGAAAAGAAAGACTGCAGGCTACAGTTCAGCGTGGCTTCAGGGCTGCTCACAGGCTCTGGGCTGGTAGCTCTCATGCGGTCCACTGAATGCTGTCTCTTTGCATGCCTCTGAGAGGGATGGTGTTTCCTGGATCTAGGTGGGAGGGAGGCATCAAAAACATGGACTTCAGGAGGGAGGGCTGGGCCTGGCTGAGCAGTGCCTGGTTCCATGAGATCTGATTCCTGAGGTGAATGAGTGGGGCTTTCCACAGTACGGGGGTTTCTGAACTCTGCTGGATGAATTTTCCAGAGGAAGTCTAGCACACTTTCAGGCATTGCAAACAGAAGCAGGGATCCATTATTCAGGACTCTCATTGTCTCCGGGTATCGCAAGGAGAAAGGTATGTTTAATTTGTGCATAAGCTTGCGGGCCTCTGTGTATTCCTTAAGCTGCTCTGTCAATTCTTTTGAATAGTCCTGAAATATTTGGTTTCTATTTCCTTGCCAGGACAGCTGTCAGAGGTTCCTGGCCATGGCTGCGACCAGTTCTTTTTGCAGAAAATCCAGAAAGTGGGCAAGAATGGGTCATGGGCACTCCCCCTGCTGGGGAGGGGGTAAGAGAACAGTGGGCCCGTTCAATGTGGAGCTTGGTATTGGCTGGGAGACCTAGGAGTTGCAGTAAGGTGGTCTGGAGGAAGGCTACTGTATCCTTTTGCTCTACTCCCTCCAGAAAATCCAGAAACCGCAGATTATTGCATCGGCTGCGGTTTTCCAGGTTGTCAATTTTGTCCTGAAGAAAATGTGTAGTCCTGGCCTGTTCTCTTAATGTAGCAGACATTTCCTAAAGTGCCACATCGTGTGACCCGAGTCTCCTGTCTGTGTGGAAAATCCTCATTTTGATATTTTGCAGAGTGCGCGCGTTAGCATTTATTGCTCTTGTCATCTGGGTCATCTGAGTAAGTAGCTGAGTGAACATCTGCTCGGTTTGCGCTGGGTCTCCAGGCGATAGTGCAATGTAGTCCATATTGTGTGGCAGTTAGGCCTTCTTGCAGCAGGCAGGGAGCAGACCGGTGGGATCGCTTCTTCTGTGAGGAAAATTGCGATCAGTTACAAAATGTAGGGTGCAGGTGTACTGCTCTAGAAGGTAGGGCCCCCTTACAGGTTTGAGAGATTAGCCCTAAAGCAGGATGAAGAAGGATTCGTCCCCTGGTTCACAGAGCAGAGATCCTGTGTTGCCATCTTGGCTCAAGGCTTAGCCATGCCCCAACATTGCCATTTCTTTACAGCACATATAAACATAGAAATTGCCGGTAGATGGGGATCATGTGATCCATCTAGTTTGCCCGTGGTTTCCTACCCCACCACTTAACCTTCTCTGCATTGCTTGAGTATCCTGCAATGTCTGTCCCATGCTCTCTTGAATTCACCCACTGTATTTTCCCCCACCATCCCTCAGGCAAGCTGTTCCAAGGTTTGACCACTCTTTCCATGGAGAACTTCCTCAAGTTGGTCCTGAAGCTTTCTCCTTTAAGGCGATGGTCATACCCTCTTGTCATGTTAAAATCCTTCACCTGAAAGTGGTTTTGCACCTGTACCTTGTTTTTTCCCCTTCGGGTATTTAAATGTCTCTATCATATTCCCCCAATTTCTGTGCTGCTCTAGGGAGTATAAGTTGAGTTCACTTAGTCTTGCCTCGTATGGTTTTTGATGCAGGCCCTGCATCATTTTTGTTGTTCTTCTCTGTATTGTCTCCAGCCTATCTATGTTCCTCTTGAGATGTGGCCTCCAGAATTGGACACAGTATTCTAAGTGAGGCATTACCAGGGATCTATGCAGAGGCATGATCACTTCCTGCCTCCTGCTTGTGATGCCCCTCTCTATGCATCCCAGGATGCCACTAGCTTTTAGTGCTGCCTTTTTGCATTGTTTGCTGACCTTTAGGTCTTCTGAGATGATAACCCCCAGATCGCGCTCTTGCCTGGTAGCTGCCAGCTGCTCTCCTCCCATTGAGTATGTTTTCCCTGAGCTACACTTTCCTAGATGCATGACCTTGCATTTTTTTGCAATAAATCTCTATTGCCAGTTTTTCAACCACTCCTCCAGCTTTTGGAGATCAGATTCCATGCGTTGATGCTCCTCTGGTATGTCAACTCTGTTGCCAATTTTGGTGTCACCTGCAAACAGGCATACTTTTCCCTTTAGTCCATCAGCGATGTTGTTAATGAATATGTTGAAAAGGATCAGCCCCAGAACTGAGCCCTGTGGCACCCCACTGGTAACCTCACCCTCTTCTGACTATGTGCCATGAACTAAAACACTCTGTGTTCTCCCATTCAACCAGTTTCTAACCCAGCATGTTACTTTATGCCCAACTCCCATGGTCTCAAGTTTGTAGACCAGTCTCCTATGTGGAACAGAATCAAAGAGGCCTTACTGAAGTCTAGGTATACCATGTCCACTGGCTCCCCCCGATCTACAGTCTTGGTGACCTAATCAAAGAAGTCTACTAGGTTTGTCCGGTAGGAACTCTCTGCCATGAAACTGTGCTGTTTTGTGTCTACCACCTCATGAATGTGGTGTACAAATATTAAAAAACAGCAACTTTATAAGCCTATGTTACATTTTGCAAATGCAGGTTCATAACTTTGGTAATTTTCAATATTTGTACCCCAAATTTACTGCACAGCCATTTCTTTACAGCACCTCATGAATGTAACAGTTGTGATTTTTCACAAATCCTGCCCAAAATGTGTTTTTGCATCCTGAAAGGTGATTTAGCAGTCCCTGCATGAAATCGCCTTTCAGACAGGATTTGAAACTTTTCACTGCACTTCTTCATGAGGTGGGATCATAAGAAGTTAATGTTGACAGTTTGGGACAAAAGTATTACAACATAACAAAGTTCTGAGCCTGTGTTCAAATTTACAAATGCAGCCTCCTAACTTTGGTAATACATAACCCACACAGTGCACTTAATGCATCTATTACCACCGGGCTTCTATACCAGTGGCAAACATCTGACATTGACAAATGCATGTTGTTCCTGTAGGTGAATTCCCTACAGGGGGAGGGCCTCAAACAACTGGTACAACAACCCACAAGAGACAGGGCTATCCTAGATCTAGAACTGACTAACAGGGAAAGTATCACAGATCTCCAGGTAGAAGGTCACCTGGGAGCCAGTGACCATCACATGGTATGGTTCAATTTGGCCACTAGAACTAAATCATCCCATTCCAATGCAAAAATATGAGACTTCAGAGGAGCTGACTTTGATAAGATGGCCAACAGAGTTACGCTAGCCATGGCAAAAAGAAATACAGGTGAGGGGACATAGGCAAAGTGGGCAATCATTAAGGATGCAATACTTGAAGCAACATCCCATTGTGTTAGAGAGAAAAGAAGTGCAAAAGAAGAAGGAAACCACTTCGGTTCTCAAATACAGTAGCAGAAAAGGTCAGAGCCAAAAGGCTGACCTTCAGGAAATATAAGGGAACACAACAGGATGAAGATAGGGAGGTATAGCAAACTTCCCTAAGGGAAGCAGGGAAGGCAATAAGGTAGTAAGGTAGGCAAAGACCCAAACCGGGGAAACACTACCACAAACAGTAAAAGAAGGTGACAAGACTTTCTATAGATACATTAGTGAAAGGAAAAAGTCCAGAGGGGGTATTGCTAAGATCAAAGGAGAAAAGAGGGTGTGTGAGGAGGAGCACCATGTAAAAGCATCTATCCTAAATAGATACTTCTGCTTAGTATTTACTGAAGAGAAGGTAGGGTAGGGCCCACAGCTCAGCACCAACAACACGGGGGTGTACTGAATCATGCTTCACAAAGAAAGGGTCCTACAGGAGCTCAATAAGCTCAGGAGGCAAAGAAATGGGACCTGATGGCATACATCCCAGGGTACTAAAGGAGCTAAGGGTAGAACTAGCAGAGCCACTATCAGAACTGTTTAGTGAGTCTCTAAGCACAGGAGAGGTCCCAGAAGACTGGAGAAGGGCTCATGTGATCCCGCTCCACAAGAGTGGTTGCAGGGAGAAGGTGGGGAACTACAGACCAGTCAATCTTACCTCAGTAGCAGGCAAGATTATGGAGACACTCCTTAAGGAAAGGATAGTGCAACACCTGGAATCCATAGGAGCACAGGATCCAAGACAGCATGGGTTTACAAAAGGAAGATCCTGTCAAACTAATCTCATAGATTTCTTTGACTGGGTAACCAGAGTGGTGGAGCAGTTGATGTCACCTACCTTGACTTCAGCAAAGCTTTCGATACTGTTCCACATAGAAGATTGATTAATAAGCTGGGTAGGCTCGGGGTGAGTCAGACGTTGGTCAACTGGGTGGCAAACTGGTTGATGGGCAGAAAACAGAGTGGTGGTAAATGGTATACAGACAGAAGAAATGCAAGTCACAAGTGGAGTACCTCAGGGATCAGTCCTGGGGCCAGTCCTCTTCATTATCTTCATCAGTGACATTGCAGATGGACTGGAGGGTAAGGTTTGTCTGTTTAGAGATGACACCAAGACCTGCAACAGAGTAGATGATCCAGATGGGGTAGGCAGAATGAGAAGAGATCTGTATAAACTGGCAAAATGATCGGAAGAGTGGCAACTGGGGTTTAATGCAAAGAAGTGCAAGATTATGCACATAGGGAAGAGAAATCCTGAAGCCACCTATAGGCTGGGAGGGGAGTTGCCGACAGTCACAAAGGAAGAAAGAGACTTGGGCACCATCATCACCAATGACCTGAATCATCCAAGCAGACCACTAAAGCAGTAGGTAAGGCTAGGGGGATGTTGGGGTGTATTAGCAGGGGTATCACAAGTCAGAAGAGGGAGGTAATAATCCCTCTTTAAAAGACACTGGTTAGGCCCCATCTGGAGTACTGCGTGCAGTACTGGAGGCCACACCTTCTAAAGGACATTAACCAAATTGAGGCAGTCCAGAGAAGGGCAACCAAAATAGTGCAAGGACTGCATCAGAAAACATATGAGGACAGATTAACAGAGCTCAATATGTATACCCTAGAGCAAAGGAGGGAGAGAGAGATGATATGATCGAAACATTCAAATACCTTAAGGGCATTAACAAGGTGAAAGATTCTAACATGTTTCAGTATAAGAAAAATAGCAGGACAAGAGGACAGAGCATGAGATTAGAGAGAGGCCGATTAAGGGGTAATGTGAGGAAGTTCTTTTTCACAGAAAGGGTGGTGGATGCATAGAACGGCCTACCTCAGGAAGTGATGGATATTTATACAGTGCAGGGCTTCAAACAGGCATGGGATAGACACAGGGAGCAATACAGATGAGTATGAATAGATAGACCATTGACAGAGCAAAGGCTGATGGCACATTTCTAAGGCAGAAAAAGAAATGGGCAAACTGGATGGGCCTTGTGGTCCTTATCTGCCATCAGCTTCTATGTTTCTATTTAGGAGTTCACACTAAATTTTCTTATAGCTGCTAAGGTGCAAATAAGTTTCTCTGAACTTTTCTCTGCTAATCCCGCCCTCTAATTGTCTCATACTAAAATCCAAGAACAATATTTATTCTTAGACATTCAAGATTCAGAAAAGATGAGAAAAGTTTGGGGGGGGGGCCAAGAATTTCTAAGTTCTGAAAATGTCTAAACTTTTTAAAGCACTGAAACTTTGGACAAATCTCAGTAATCCTCAGGCTTCAGATCAGTTCTAAACTTTTAATGAAAAGCTTGGTGTAACATTCTTCACGGGTGCTGCAGAATAATACTAGAGAATGCTAAGCTTGCTGAATGCTAAGATCCTTGTAGTGGATGTGCATACAGTCCTTCTGTTTCTCAGGAATGCTGGGAAAGTAGAAAACCCACTGGGTCAAAATAAACACTGAGGTTATTTGTTTGCTGCTTTATTAACAACTCACAAACTAATTAAAGTTGACAAAGTGTGGGACCAGCCCATCAGCAAAACGGTAGCACCACCACTCGTGACGCCTGTGACCCAGGTTCGGGAATGGGCCTGTATCACCGGGGGCCAGCCGGGGGAGGGAGAAGGATCAAGCATCCTACAGGACACTCTCCTTCTCCCAGGGGAGAGGATGCCATGTCTCACTGCAGCACTGCCACCTACAGGTGTGTGGGTGATAGGGCATATGAGACGCACCGCACTGCATATCACGTAAGCATGCCAATGAATGCATGCTGACATCAGGGATATACTCCCTTAACACCTGTGTCCCTGTGGGGAGGGGCAGAGCAGCATCTCACAGAGGAACCAGAAAAAGACAGAAACACCCTGGCTGTCAGAATGAATGCCGACCTCCACAGGCCCTGCACCCGATGACTCAGGCTGCTCCCAAATCTGGATCTGGGCTCCAGCCAGTTATGGGACATCCTGCTACTCTGTCATGGAGAGCAAGCGATGGAGGACTCTGGGAGCAGTAGTAAGTCAAGGGGGAAACCAGGGTGACAGGGCTGAGAGGACTGGTGAGAAGGAGGGCCAGCCAGGGATACAGGAGCAAAACAGTACATAAAAAAAAAGTTAAAGTGTGGAACTGAAGGTTGACTGGATTAGGACAGAACTGCAGATGAATATCCTGGGAGGGTGCTATCAGATGATATATTGGACTAGTGATTTCTTCACTATGACGGGAATGTGAACTGTGAATTTATTTTTGCTGTAAGTGTGTGTATTATTTTCTGTCCCAGTGGGGGAGGGTGTATGTGTGTGTGTGTGTGTGTGTGTGTCTCTAAGGGAGTGCTCATGTCTAAGGGTTTATACAATTACTTTTCTATCTGAGGGTGGGTGCCTTTATCAGTCTGAGCATGTGCTCAGATGTCTTTGCTTGTCAGAAGATCTGTGCATGTGACTGCATGTCTTCTGTGTGTAC
Organism: Neoceratodus forsteri; assembly: GCA_016271365.2. Lineage (NCBI taxonomy): Eukaryota > Metazoa > Chordata > Ceratodontiformes > Ceratodontidae > Neoceratodus > Neoceratodus forsteri. Next base: position 499,543,779 of record JADMNL010000022.1, read on the forward strand.
TGTGTACATGTGTGTTATTGTATGACTGTGCGTATATTGAGTGTTACTGTTTGTATATGTGACTTAGCTGCCTTGGGACCCAGAAAAGTGTTAAACAATTTAACTTTAAATGTATTGCAAAAGTGTGTGTGTGTGTGACTGTGTTTCTTTGAGTATGTGTTTGTATATGGGTCACTGTGTGTGTGTGTGTGTGTGTGTGCACATGTGTGTCTTTCATTGTCCTGAAACTTGTAGTAAAAACCATTGAGATCTCGATAAATAAAACAATGGGCTGATTTCTTCCAAAATTAGAGTTTTACAAGAACAAAAAATTTAATGTACTAAAACATGACATAATATAAAAATGTTAAGTAATAAAATAGCTAACAGCACATATTAACACATGCAGCCAGATACTGTAACATACATGTGGCATAGCTATGGGCCAGGCCCACAGGTCTGTACAACATATACATATATATATATATATATATATATATATATATATATATATACACACACACATATACATACACACACGCATACATATATATTTTCTCTGCAAGGTTGCGAAATGCGGTCTTAGGGTTTTCAACCCTAACACTTCAACCCCAACCTGGGTTTGCAACCCTAACACCCCACCCCCACCCAGCAGGCAGGAACAGGAACAGGAGTGGGGTGTGCTGTGGGGCTGTCAACCCTAATGCTCACCCCATTCTATGTGTAAGTAAGCTGGCATGGGTACAGCGTATGAGAATGGAGTGAGCATTAGCATTGACAACTCCACGGCACACACCATGCCTGTTCCTGCCTGCAGGGTGAAGGGATGTTAGGGTTGGAAACCCTAAGACCACATTTCCCAGCTTTTGTTGCTGGAACCCTAATGGAGCATTAACAAAGGTTTTTGTAGAGAATTTCCTTACCTTTTGAGAAAGTATAATTGTATAATCGTAGGCTTATTTGCTTGTGTGAGCCAACCATCCATAATTTTTGAGAGATTGTAATAGTATGCTTGTTTCCCTGTGGGGTGCTCCCATTACTCCATAATCCTCTGCGTATTTGTAAGTGTGAGCACAGAGCCCTCTGGGCCTAGCGCTGCCATGTATGCATAAGGCCTACACTCCCATCACTCCTTAATGGTATTTATATTTGCATGTTGCAGCACACAGTGCACTCTATCCATAATGTTTGAGATATTGTAATTATATCCCTATTTCCATTGGTCCATCCATACATAATATTTGAGACAGTATAGTCCCTACCTTCTTTCCCTGTGGGAGCACAGGGGCCTCTGGACCCTGCACTCCCATACTGTAGGGTGCAGACCCAATGAAACACCTGACATTGCAGTTTTTTCCCATAGAAAACACAGGAAAACTTTAAACCTGTGTAAGTTGACACCAAATTAATATATTTTCACAAAACCAGAAAAAGGCACATTGGTGCAACAAGCCCTTTGTACCCTGAAACTTTCAGAACAAAATTGCAAAAGGTTTCCTCAAAGAGGAGGAACGATTCTGTACACCTTTCATTACAATGTTATCCTATGAGAAACAAAGCAAAATTTAACCCCAGAGAACTCCAGAGCAAAGTAATAAATTTTCACCAAACCAGCAAAAGGCACATCTGTGGGGCAAGTACTTTGTACAGTACTCTGAAAATGTCAAACCAAAATCACAAACTTTTTGGTAATTGTGCAGTGACAAAGAAACAGCCATCTTAAAAAATCTTTTTTCGCAAATTGAAAAAAAAAATCCTTTTCTGCATTTCCTTTTTTCACAGTTTGCAGCAAAAGAAAATCCTTTATCACAAATTGTGGAAAAATATCTTGTTTCCTGGCATTTGTTTTCCATGGTTTGTGAAAAAGTTTTTCTGTGGATAAAAAAAAAAAAAAAACATTTCTGAACCAGTTATGAAAAAATAGCCTCAGTATCTGATTCTATGGGCCCCAATTAGGTAAACACAACTGTTGGTGTTTACTAAATCCCTTTATTTTTTTAGTGATTTAATTTTGCTGTCACCGCTAACTGAAAACAAGATGGCAGCAGCACAAAAGTAGATTCTGCATTTGCAGCAAGAGATCCTGCATTTGCGAAAAAGGATTCTGCATTTGCAATAAAGAATCCCTTTTCGAGTGAGACATCTAACTGGCCCCCTAGGAAATAATGGGAATCTTTAAAATTTAATAACTTTAGAACAGATTAATATTTTTTCACCAAACCTTCAAAGGGCACATCTGTTATCAAAGACCTATGTACAGGAGTTCTGGTTCCGCCCCAACGAGTGATGGCTACTTAGGTATAGGTCTCTCACTAGCTCCTGAACAGATACCCTCCATCTAATGCCTAATCGCATGTTAAAAGTTAAAATTAAGTGATATATTGGTAACGGAGGGTATCGTCATTGAGAAATTCAGTGCTGGAAGCCACAGACCCCAGAGATGGAGAGCAATGTGGAGCGATCAGAATCGGAGGCCTCGGGGCCCAAAACAAAGCAGGACTTCAATGCGCCCTGCCTACGAATGGGCGTGCTGAAAAGTAATCATAACGCTGTTAAACCTAAAAACAAAAAAGCCATATTGGACCTAATTTATTAGGAGCTCCTTTCTTTTCATGCAGAAGTAAAGCAGATATATGGAGAGCTTCACAAAGACGTCATGCAGTTGGAACAGCGGGCAGTCGAAACAGAGAGGCAGCTAACAGCCACGAAGAACCGTGTAGATGACCTGGAGACCTAAATACAATATTTACAACTGCAACAAGAGACTCTGGAAGCTAGGCAGGAAGACGCTGAGAATAGAGTGCATAGAGAAAATATACATATTTACTGCATACCGGAGGGCTGTGAGGGCTCAGACATTAAGGAATTTGTGGAGACTTTGCTTTGGACTGCCCTGGAGCTCCCAGAAAACTTGCAATTAAATTTAGATACAGTCCATCGGGCATTAATCCTGAAGCCTGTAGATTTCACGGCTCCCCCCAGATCTATAATAGCCTGCTTTAACAGCTATTCTACAAAAGAGCAAATACTGTTATTAGCCTTGAGGAAGCAGAAAGTATTTCATGGACAGAAACGATTCTATGTTGATCATGATTACGCTCCAAAGACCATGAGGCTGAGTCGAGCCTACCTTCCACTGATACCAGTACTCAAAGCTACAGGTCATACATTTTCTACTTCTTACCCGGCCTGCCTAATAGTCCACCTCCCGAGCAGGAAAAAGGAATTTTTGACAGCACAAGAAGCTAGGATGGAGCTTACAAAAATGGGCCTGAGCTTTTCAGATCAAACGTCAACAGCAACGGATTTGGCCTCCAGACCCCCGAGAAGGCAGTCAGTCCAGAAAAACATCCCTGAGGAGAAGCGCAATAACCAAGCCCCCAAGACAGCTCTAGCGGCATTTCGCAGAACAGAGAAGATTTCTGCAACAGAGAAGACTTGAATGGGGCTGCTTAGTAGCAGGCCGAACTTTATCTTTATGAAGGTCAGTAGATGGGGGGGGGTGAGGGAGTATCCCTGGGCCACTTCTCACACTGCCCTGACTCTAGGCCTGCTAGAATATATTATTACATATCAATGGTAAAATTATGATGGGCCATTTGCTGAGGTGGTGTGGGAGGAAAACCCTGCTCACCCCCCACCTGACTATTGGTACGGGACTAACAGGTCTGCTGCGTGGTAGACTTACAGGGAAACCCACCTGGGATATTCTTTTTGCAATATGTAACATATATGAGACTCACCTGGACTAAGGGGTTTGGCTTATTTTCTTTTATTAGGTAGATTTAATTCCAGCACTGGAATAATGCCATTACGTAATAGATGGGAGTAGAGACTTATATCAGGCGGATATAACTGATTTAACTGAAAATTAGGGCTTTTATTAATATCACTAAAGATACCCTTTTTTTTCTCCTATGCTTAATTTTTGTTGGAGCAAGAATAAGCTCACAGGAGGACCCAGGCAGGTTCATCCTGGGCATTACCTCCGTTCCTGGTGGACTCTGTAAAAGGTCAAGAGACCATGCGGGAAACACAGACAGGATAAGAGTAATCTCCCCAGCCTTGGAAGCTCATTTTTTCTATGCAGTTAAGTTGCAGGATTTTCAAGTTATTTAAATGTTAAAGGTTAACAGGGTTGATGTTAAGTTATTTGTTACCTGGGCACTGTTGCTACAGATGCTCAAAAGTTTGCAACTATAGTTACATTATACGTTAAATAGAGCTACATCATTTGGACAAATAAGAGCATATGAACATGAGGGGATTGATATGTGGGACATGAATATAGGGTATAGACAAGTGTATTTGGTAGCAGTCTGGCAGTTGGACAAAGGAAAGGGAACAGCGTCTGTTGGCAGAATGATGACTTCTCTAGGAAGGAGGGGCCAGGCTCAGGGATCTATAATGGGGGATGTTTTACTTTATGGGAGATTATAATGATGGCTAGTTCACCAGTCACAGTTTTATCTTTGAATATAAGTGGAATTAACAGCACTGTCAAACGGACAAGACTCCTCCAATACATAAAGCAACAGGGCCCTGATCTTATTTATATTCAGGAATCTCATTTGTCTCCTGCAGAACAGTTGAAGCTGGCCACAGGGGGAAGGTATAGAATGTATGCATCTTCTAGTAAGAATGGGAAGAGAAGGGGGGTAGCAATCATGATTCCTGCTACTTTACCACTGGAGGTGGGAGTAGAACATGTCGACCCAAACAGTTGCTATGTGATTGTCCAGGGAACATTGTACAGATGGGAAATAACTCCGGCTAATGTATACCTACCCCCGACTTCTTCCCCAGCCTGACCCAGACAGTTTTTTAATAAACTAGTAGACATACAGTAAGGGATGTTAATTATGGGGGGAACTTTAATATAACTATAAACCCCAAAATAGAAACCTCTCATCCACAAAGGCATAGAATAACACCAACCCAGAGATTACTTTGCTCCCAGAATTCCACTCTTGGGTTGTTGGATGTTTGGAGACACTTTTATCCAAAAATGTGTGGATTCACTTATGTTTCACCTAGGTTTAAGACATTATCCCATATAGACTATTTTTTGTCTCAGTGGAGCACTTAGGTGTCTTAAGGGATTTATCTTTAAATGCTCATTTTTTATCAGACCATACCCTTTTATTTCTTAAATTAGACATTGGTAGGCCCCGCAAAACTGTATTGTGGTGACTTAATTTGTCTCTTCTTAGGGATTGGGAATTTCATGAAGCAATGACACAGAGAATCCCACAAATCATACAGGATAATCTATCACCGGAGACAGCTTCAGCCCTGGTGTGGGACAAACTGAAAATGGTGATACAAGGTGAAATAATTTCCAATGCTTCACATAAACATAAACAGAGGGAGCTTAGACATAAACAACTTCAATCTCGCTTGAGGGAATTACAGCAGGAGCTGGGGCAGAGGAGTAGAGGGGTGGAAATGGAGATTTGTCAAATTAAAAGGGAGCTGCAAACTATTATAGATTATCAGGCACAGGCTAAACTTCAACAGTTTAAGAAATATTATTATGAGGGGGGACCTGGGGTACTGGCTAAGAGACTTAGGGGACATAGACAAGCGACCACTATAACCAAGCTTAAAGACCCTAACTGAGGATGCTTGATGAGCATGTCGACTCCAGTGAGGCTGGAGAGGGGTACAAGACAGGGATGCCCCCTTTCGCCCTTACTATTTGCTCTCTACATAGAGCCTCTATACTAAGGATCATACTAAGGAAAGTACAAGAGCAAGTAGGCCGAAGACCATGATGCTCCTATTGTAATCCAATATATAGTAAGAAAGATCATACCCATTACTAATAAAGTTATCTAATCTATTTTTAAAAATACTTTCAGTTTCACTAATGACAACTTCAAGCGGAAGTCTATTCCATGGACCAACAACTCTAATGGTGAAAAAGTATTTACTACTTGTTTTCACAAAGGGTTTTCTGACTAATTGTAAAGAATGTCCCCTGATGTTATGATAACAGCTTTTAAATTCTAGACTGAGTTCACACAAAAGATAGGGATCTTGAATGATGTCGTATAATAACATTAGATCACCACGAAGCCGATGTGTGGATAGAGGCATAAGTCTTAGAATATTCAACCTACCCTCATAAGAGACATCATATAGCCCTGAAATCTTTTTAGTAAATTTCCTCTGTACAGATTCTATTAAAAGGCCTTCAGATTTTTTATATGGACACCATAGCTGGGAGGCATATTTCAAATGCGGTCTAACATGTGCACGATATAATGGTAATAGCACATCGTTCTTTCTTGATTTAATATTGCGTAAGATAGACCACATAACTTTGTTAGATTTGTTAATAATGTTATGAACATGTTTATTGTAGGAAAAGTTATCTGAAATAGTTATACCCAGATCTCTTTCATCTGAAGTTGTTTCAAGTAATGTACCGTTCAAATAATAAGGGGTTTGTAAATTGCTGGTACCTAAATGTATTACCTTGCATTTAGAGATATTCAAAGACATACCCCAGGTTTTAACCCATGTAGAAATGTGATCAAGATCTCTTTGTATAATGTCAGTTTGGTAATCAGAAGTGCAGGGGCCACCTATTTTTGCATCATCTGCATATTTGATGGAAAAGGATGAGCAGCCTGCAGTAAGGTCAGCAATAAAAGCCTGAAACAGGCATGGGCCCAAAGCCGAGCCCTGAGGTACTTGCATCTTTCACAAACCCTGAACTGATTTGTGCTCCATCTATAGAGACTTGCTGGGAATGATTTTGAAGCCAATTTATTATCCAGTTAACTACAATGCCGTTTATGTTTAGTTTATGGAGTTTAGAAATTAGAGCCCAATGAGGCATGATGTCAAAGGCTTTACTGAAATCGATGTAAATTATGTCACACGGTATATTTTTATTAAGTGCGGAACTAATCTGTTCGTAGAAGCAAATTAGATTAGTTAAACAGCTTCTACCCTTTTTAAATCCATGTTGTTCAACATCATAACAATCCAAAATAGGTGATATCATGTCTTTGATTAAACCTTCCATTAGTTTACAAACGGAGGATGTTAAACTTATTGGCCTGTAATTTTCCCAGTTATTTTTTAGGCCTTTTTTGTGGATTGGGATAACATAAGCTTCTCGCCAGTCCTGTGGAACAAAATTCATGGACAAAAAATGATCAAACATCAATTTTAACAGAAAGACAATAACATCCACCAATAAAAATAATAAATGTCCCGGAATGTTGTCTGGACCTGGACTGTATTTGCCTTTAAGTGTTAATATCTTGTCCTTGATGGCATTAGTAGAAAATTTAACTGGTAGAATATTAGTAGTGTCTAACAGAACTGAGTCATATGACGATTTTGAAGTATTAGAGAAGCTATTGCAGAAATTTTGATTAAACAGATCAGCCATTTTTTTTGGATCATGTAATAAAGTATCATTATTGAGAATAGGACCAACTTTGACAGGTTGGTTTCCTTAGCGAGTTGGCAATGGCAATACGTGTATCAAGGGAAATAAAGGGAATAGAACTGGGAGGGGAATGTTATAAGGCATGATGATGTGCTGTTCACACTAACAGAGCCGGAGAGGTCACTAATAAGGATCTGGGAGATACTGGCAGACTTTGCTGAAGTCTCTGGTTACGTAGTAAACGCTACAAAGACAGAAGTACTGGCCCTCAATTTTGTACCTTCGGCTACCTTGAAGGCCCACATGCCATTCAAATGGAGAAGTACAAAAATAAAATATTTAGGTATCTTCTTGCCCCTGAATGTGCAGAATTTGTGCTTAATAAACTATGAACCCCTTACGTTGAATCTGGAAGCAGACATTCATAAATGATCACAAATGAGGCTATCCTTTTACTCTAGAATTGAAACAATACAATCCAGCATCTTACCAAATCTATTATACCTTTTTCAAACAATCCCTGTTGTTCCCTCACAGGCATATTTCGCATCCTGGAATTAGACATTATCCAAATTTGTCTGGGAGGGATGTTGTCCATGTATAAGATGGTCCCTTTTACAACTTCCAAAAGATAGAGGGGGCTTGAACATACCCAACCTAAGACAGTATGCCAATGCGTGGAGATTACTCGGATCTTAGCCTGGCTGAATCTGAATTATACGGCGCTTTGGAAGCAGATAGAGCATACCCTTAATGACTTACATGGCCCTCATAAAGTGCTATTTGCTCCCCTCTCTACTCTTCTGACATTAGCTATTACAGTATATGGGGGCACATCAAGCTCTGGGAATGTGGTACAAGATCAGGGCCTCTCTGGCTTTGAAATCCTTGTTTTTTTTATTTGAGGCTGTTGTCAGCTGAATCTGAATTTTTACTGGCCCGTTTTGACCTTGCTTTTCAGCACTGGCACAGAAAGGGGCTCTCTTTCATATATCAATTTTTGGATAAGTAAGGGGTGGTATCCTTTGCCCAACTCCAACAAGAATTTGATCTCACCAATGAGGAATATTACAGATACTTGCAAGTGCAGACTTTTTTAGTACACAAAGGACCAGAAAGTAGTTGCCTTCCACACCCCCTTCTCCTCCTGCTGAATTTGGTGATTACCTCCATCCGTAGGACCATATGGCAACATTTGATAGGATTATTATATTGAGGGCTTAGGGAGTTCTTGGCTGACTCATCAGAGACAGTTTTAGTGGCCTGGAATAAAGAACTACCAAATAGGAACACCCACAATCGATATTTTAATACACCAGCCAAATTGGCTAAGATTTACCTGGCCCAGGGAGGGACTTGCTGGAGGCACGTATTCTGGGATTATGCTAAAATTATATTATTTTGTTGGTAAGTAGCAAAGGCCCTATCAGAGATAATGGGTCCAGAGCCTATAGTCACTCCGGAATTGGTTCTCATATCAGTTCCACCAGAGGGGTACAACGTTCAGAAAGGTTCACCTCTATTCACTTTTCTGTTAGTGGCTAAGAAAGTGATTACCTGCCTGTGGAGACAATCTAGAATAACTACAATAGAGAAGTGGCATAATATGATGATAGAGCATTATTTCCTGGAATGTATGATTGCTGGGGCAATGGGTAAAGCTGCACAGTCTGAAATTAAGTGGAGGGCCTGGGTGTTTTACAATTCAGCTCGAGACCCAACATTTGCTCCATGATGTGGGATCATTTTTTAATGAATACTGGGTGAGAAAGATTTGGGTTAATGGGAGGAGGGGGGGATACAACTTCCAATACAGATAGCATTTAAGATTTTATTATTTGCAGTAATGGAATATCTCAGTTCAACTTAAATATGCATATGTAACAAACTGTCTTGTATAAATTACCCTATATGCAAAGTATGTACTGTAGTGGATATAAAAAGGCAATGCTCTTGTTCATTTATTACATATACTGTATGTGAAAATAACAGTACCTCAAGAAAAATAAATAAAAAAAAAAAGACCTATGTACAGTACAAATTTTGGACCAAATTGCCATACCGTTTTTGTACAGGGCATGACAAAGAATTTCATGAAAAATGGTAATTTTCAAATTTTTTGCCACTGCGTATCTCTGCACCCACTAATCCGACTGGAATAAAACCTGTCACATCAACAGATCTTTGGTCCATGATGGCGCATGCAGCATGCAACATTTCATGCAAATTGGTTGAATGGTTGCAAAGTTATTAAATGCCAAACGTTTTAGTTTAACATAGAAGTGAAGCCTGAACCCCAATTCTCTGAAAACAAGATGGCAGCAGCACAAAAAAAGATTCCGCATTTGTGGCAAGAGATCCTGCATTTGCGAAAAAGAATTCTGCATTTGTGATAAAGAATCCTTTTTTGAGTGGGACATCTAACTGGCCCCCTAGGAAATAATGGGAAACTTTAAAATTTAATAACTTTGGAACAAATTAGTATTTTTTCACCAAACCTTCAAAGGGCACATCTATGATCAAAGACCTATGTACAGTACACATTTTGGACTGAATTTCCACACCATTTTTGTACATGGCATGACAAAGAATTTCACCCAAAACTGTAATTTTCACATTTTTTGTCACTGCATATCTCTACGCCCACAATTCCAACTGGAACAAAACCTGCCACACCAAGAGATCTTTGGTCCATAATGGCACCTGCAGCATGCAAGATTTCATGCAAATCAGTTAAATGGTTGCAAAGTTATTAAATACCAGACTTTTCAGTTTAACATAGAAGTGAAGACTGAACCCTAATATAGGGGTGCAACCGCGCCCGATATATATATTTATATTTATAAAATGGGTAGGAAAAATTATCTCTGCTAGTTGGCTGAAACACATCACATGACCATGCATATATCAGAGTGCAACCGCACACGTGCACTTTCACCCCCCTCCAAAACAATTGTGCCATTTTATAAGATAGATAACCCACTCTAGGATGTGCAGTCACGCTCTGATATACACACGCCTTGGGTGGTTGATGCACTCGGCCTGCGGCCTCGTGCGTAACAATGCACACCAAGGCATGCATATATCAGAGCATGATCACACACCTTAGAGTAGGTTAACTATTACACATATATATATATATACACACACACATACATATGTACACACACACACACACACACATATATATATATATATATATACTGTGTGTATATATATATATATATATATATATATATATATATAAATATTTGGAGGTACATGATGGGCACAAGTGTGATATGGAAAATATTTTCACTCCTGTAGAGTGACCTCTGGATTCACGAGTGGTGAAGCCACGAGTGAGTATCCAGAGGTCACTGTGCAGGAGTGAAAATATTTTTCATATCACACGAGTGCACATCATGTATACGATTTATACAATAGTGGACCCTATTGTTGCAAAAGTGACCATTTACTCTGGTTTGCACAGGTTTGCGTGGGTGTGATAAATGTCAGTTCTCACATTTATCACACACCGGTGAGAATATCATGATTTATCACTCAGCCCTAATATATATGATACATGATGGGCAGGAGTGTGACATGGAAAATATTCTCACTCCTGCAGAGTGAGTTCTGGATATCTCATGAGTGCTGCAGGCATGAGTGAGATATCCAGAGAATCCGCGATGTAGGAGTGAGAATATTTTTCCATAGAATACAAGCTGCGCATCATGTGCGACGATAAGCAATGGGGGTGAGTAGTAATGAGCGAGGGTTTTATGTATTTAGTTTGTGGATGGGTTTTGGGCTGTGGAGTTTTCTTTTGTTTTTGGGGCTGGGTGTATGTTTTGTACTATTCTGACTGGTTAATGTGTGTGTTGCTGATGTGTGCTTGGCTACATGTTGTCTATGTGTTATGTTTCATTGGGTGTTGTGCCTTGGTGGGTGGGACTTAGGCTGGGGTCGGGGGAATGGGGTTTCATCAAAACTTTATTTTATTTTCTTAGATTTCTGTGTTTGTGAGCATTTTTATTTAGTTTCTTACAGCTTTAGTGTACTGCTTGTGTGACTGTTTTATCTTTGTTCTGCTCATGTCGGTTCCATTCAGCCAAACTGTGGATGTTTCATTTTCAAGTTATAGAAGTGGCTTCACTTTTGCTGCTTGTTGTGTTTTGCAACGTATAATATAAGGTAACTAAAGTTATTTTTTAGTGATTTTACAAGTTGAATTGTTATAAATTTTGCTCTTCACAATGATACATTGCTTGTTTGATGTGCTTCATTTTACTCTGCGTTGGAGTCCCGATTCAAGTACTCTGGCCCACTTTCTGTGCATCTGCTTGCAGTGGGGACCTGGAGGAAGAGCAACAACACAGTACAGAGTTATCTTTTCCTTTGTAACTAGTTACTTTGTGCCTATTTTGTGAAGGAGTCACTGATGGAGAAACATGCTTTCTTAGGAGCAGCAGCTGTGTTTCAGGTGAAAGCATTGCACTTCTGTATTTGTGTCTATGGTAACAGCACAGGTTTTTTCTTGCATGCTGAGGGAAAAGCTGCCTAGAGTGATGATATCAGTGACCTTTGTGTGATCTGTGTGTGCAAATGGCTGATATCATCACTGTGGAGAAGAGGGTAAAAATAACACACTGCGGTGGATGATACACTGTTTTATCTCGCTCATTTACCACTCACCCCTATTGTGTGTGTGTGTGTGTGTGTATATATATATATATATATATATGTATGTATAGAAGAAATACAAAATCACACATACCCCCATAATGCAAAGCATCATGGGTTATATATGAAAATCACCACAAAATATTATGCTGGTTTAACTTTAAGCAGAAATGCATGGTGCTGAAAGGCCTTTCACACAGTCTGAAAACAGTGCCAACAGAAGACATAGACATGTGTTTCGTCCTACCAGGACTCATCAGTGTGCCTTGTCTGTATGACACCACAGTGGAATGAACCAGCTACCCTAAGTTGGTGTATCTGGGTTGGGTTGTGGTGAGCCCAATAAAAACAGAAAACTAGGTAAAAGACAAAGAACCTTAGTGCGTAAGCACTGAGGCAAGGGTTACCCCAAAGGGCATTGGCAGGGAAGCCAAGTTTCAAAGAAATACAAAATCACACATACCCCCACAATGCATATATGTATGCTCTGACTCAAAATATATAACTCTTGAGTTATGAAAGTCCAGTTCCCTCACAATTTACAGTCCTGCCCCTCTGATCGCTGGTGATAAATTGTGTATTAATTGTGTATTTTTAGTCAAGCCATTGTGTACTCAAACTATACAACATGCGTTTAAATGTTTCTTCTTCATTTAAGAGCAGGATTCAGGGTAGGAAAGGGCTATTTTGATGTCATCAGCATTCTGAAAGCTGCCCTCTGATTGGTTCTTAAAAAAATCTCCAGCTGCAGAATACTTGTTATGATATATCCAATCTCTATAAAACATTTTTTTACTTTTTGTTTATCAATTTTCATTGCAATCAAATTGATAGAAAACACATATTCAGTGCATTGCATTTCCAATTATAAAACACATACAAAAATGAGAGGGATATATACAACCGGTGAAATAAATGATAGTGACATACTGTATGCAACATCCAGACTAAATTTAGAGGTTGCATATGATAATTAGACTGACTCATTTATTTATGCACTTTTTACAACAATATTATTGAGCAATGATGCACATATATTCACTGCTTTTTTCACAGTCTACCCAGGATGGTAGCCCAGCTGAGATGCAACATCTTATTTCCAGTGGATTCCTGATTCTACCCATTTCCATAGTATGGTGGTGGTATTGGAGCACTAAGAGGTTAAGTGACCTGCCAAAGATCACACAATAAGTATTTGGCTCCATCGAGGTTTGAACCTGCAATGCCCCCATTCCCAAGCTGGTACCCTAACCACAAGCCCACACTGCCACTACTATGGAGTCTTTTTCCCTCACTCACCATTGCTCCCTGTACCAAAGCCTCTCTGTCCCATCTCTAGACTTTCAGTGCATCTCTCATGGTACCACTTTCCTCTTAAGGTACTGGTTCACCTCCCTCCCTCCCTCCTCGACCTACTTTCATCCTCTGTCCCTTTTACTGATCACACCACTCCTCCAATTCAAGTCCCCAGCATCGCCTGATGCTGCACCTTTGCTCGCCAAACTGCTTTTTCAATGTGCCTACTCTCCCTCAGGAACTGCCTCCCTCTTCCCCTGTGCCTTGTCTCCACTTACCTCTCTTTCAAACAGCATCTTAGGTCTTACTTTGTCCCCTCCTGCCTATGTTCCTCTTCTCTCTAGATTCATGGTTTTTATCCATGAGCTATTGAGTATATATTTTTTTGTTTCTGAATGTATGTCTCTATTTTCCTACAGCTTAAATCAATCAGCCACACATCTCCCACTGTGTTTATTATGGCTGCATGAGAGAAGTCATGCTGATGTTTTGCTATTACATAACAGAAGAAGGGGCTTTGGAAGCACATGACAGGATACCTAGACTGTGTCCTTCCACAGTGGAATCGAAGCACAAGCATATGTGGTCCTCTCCATTCACCACAATGCTGTTCTTTTGTCTGTTCTCCTCCCTTCTACCTGCATTATTTTTTTAGCTGTGTGCTTACTTCCAGTTCACATCATTACCTGCACTCACTGGTTGATAATATGAAAGAATGTCCCTGTCTGTTAATCTGTGTTTTTTTTTTTTTTTTTATCATTGCCGTTGCTTGTATTGTATGTACTTGTACTTGTTCAGTAACCTTCTCTTCATAGATCACACATGGAAGTGAGTTATGGCTCAGTGTGCCTCTCCGAATTACTAATTTTCAATAAATAAATATAAAGCCAAGTGCTAATAAACTACATATGCCCTTTAATGCAAGACATCATCAGTAATGTATGCAAATCACCATGTAAGAATCTAGGCTGGATAAGCTGTAAGCAGAACTGAATGTTGCCAAACGGCCTCACAAAAGAACAAATCTGCAAAGGCTGAAAACAATGAACCACAGATATATTTCATCTTTGATAGGCTGCGGAGTGCTATAACCATTTGTCCAAGCCCAGTACACAGGGTCAGCCAGCCACATGTTGATAATGATTTGGGGCGCAGTCTTATGAGTTCCTTCATGGTGATTTGCCTACATATATTTTATCCATGATGCCTTGAATTAGTGGGTATGTGTAATTTTGTGTTTAACATAGCAGTTTCCATGTTAAACGTAGATGTACACATACCCCTAAAGCACGATATCATGGGTAATATATGGAAATCACCATGAATGAATTTGGGCTGGCTATTACCTAGTTACCTTTCAAGTGTTTCTTTTTTTATCATTCTTATTTTACTCTCTCTCTCTCTCTCTCTCTCTCTCTCTCTCTCTACATATATACATACATATATATCACATCACATATCATAGGCATATACTATGTAATATGCATCAAAATATGAACTAGGTAATTGTGATGTCCTCAACACTGAGAAAGCTGCTCTCTAGCTGGCCAAGTCATGCAGATGGCTAAGGCACCTCTGCCTCACCTGCTCCCATGCCAGCAACCTGGGTTTGGAAATTACCTCAGGTTGCAGGGGGTCAGTGGGGGGGTGAGCATCTATGGGGCTGCTCAGGGAGGTGTGGCTAAGTCATCTCGGCTTTTGACTGCTACTGGGTAGAGGCCTGGGGGTGGTGCCATCTCCGATAGATTTCAACAGGTGGGGCTGCATATCCACGGTGTATATGTGCCTCAACACACATGCACTTGCATGCTGCCATAGCCAAGGGAATATGGTGAAAATGAAAAATGGAGTCAGATGGGCTAAATGAAGCCCCACCCGCTCTCCCTCAGCCGACACTGTCACTCAGTTCCCAGGGCATTTCTGGATTGTGCACTGGGCGGGTCCCTCCCTCCTGTGGCCCAACATGGGGGGGGGGAATCCACAGGGGACTTAAGCCTGTGGGACTGAGAGATGCGATAGCCAGTCATGGGGGGCAGGAATGGGGCTAAGTGGTCTACAGCCTGACCCTGAGGAGAAAAGTTCTACATCCCCAAAAGAAAATACAGCAACAAATTTTCGATATCTTGCTGTTAGTCTTGAGATGAGCCAAGATATCACTTTTATCCTGTCCTTTTTACTCCCATTCATGTTGTATCAAGGAGTAGTGGGAGGTGACCTTAACTCTGCTCTGGGATGGCTTCCCCCGACTTCCGCACTTGCACTCTTGGCTGCTTCATTGACAGTCTTCCTAGAGCATCCTCCCAGGTCTCACCCATATTCCTCCCCATTCCCCTTACCAACCCTGTCCACTCAGATCCTTAGATTCAAGCCTACTCTTAGTTCTCAGCTGAGCCACTAAGATGGGTAAATTTGCTTCTGCATGAGGCAGCTTTACCTCTTGAACTGTGCACCTTGCTTAGTCTCCCTGATCAGTTCCAAGTGCTTCCATATACTCATTTTGTGCACCCCCACATCTGCATTCAGCCTGATAATTTCTCCCCTCCCTAGGATGGGAGCTTTTGTTGTATAGGTCTCTGTATGTTCTTGCTTTGTCAGGAGCTTTATCCTTTTGTTATCTATGCTGTATTTTTGATCAGTCTAGATTGTTCTAGACTGTTCTGTTTTAATCTGTGGACTACAGTGAATATTTAAGCAATAATGCCCAACAGGGTGTGTGTCATGCTGTGATAACGGCACACCTCAGGTGGTTGGGCACGAGGCCGCAGGCCAAGTGCGTCCAACAACTGAGGCGTGACGTTATCCCAAACAACACACACCCTGGAGGGCATTATTGCTATTATACAATGGCTCGTTGTTATATATAAAATAAAAAAATAATTTTAAAGAGTGTTTTTATTAGTGTGGAAAAATATTTTTGTTTCTTAAGAGGAGCTCCAAAAAAAGAGAGTGGCCATAGTGATGAGAGGCTCCATAATAATGAGAGTAGACCCGTGATGTTGTGCTGGGATAACATCACGAGTCCAGTCCAACACTGACCAATCAGTGTCCAGGATTTTTTCTTGCCATTGTATAATCCTGTTTGTTTTGATTGCCTAGTCCAAAGGCTCCTGTTGTCAAATGTAATGTGTTTGTTTATGCCATCTGTCCTCTCCCAAGTCATACCTACAAATAGGAATTCATTTGTCTAATGTACGCCACCTGATAAAAACCAAATAAATAAACATTTATATCTCTATATCTATATCTCTATATTTCAGCTTGCAACTGCTCTCCCCT
The DNA here is from genome assembly GCA_016271365.2 of Neoceratodus forsteri. Taxonomy (NCBI): domain Eukaryota; kingdom Metazoa; phylum Chordata; order Ceratodontiformes; family Ceratodontidae; genus Neoceratodus; species Neoceratodus forsteri. The sequence continues at coordinate 499,560,406 of JADMNL010000022.1, forward strand.
GGGCTCAGAGACCTTGCAATGCAGGGAGAATGGCACATGTATTTGCCGAAGAGGCTTTGTGGGGTACAAGTGTGATCAGTGTGACGTGAACTATTTCTATGACTCAGCTACATCCAGCTGTGAGGAGTGCCCAATCTGCTACAGCCTTGTCCACAATGAGGTAATATTACTTGCATTGTCTTTTCCCTGGGATCAGTCACCAGAAAGTTCACCACAGTTCTTTTTCACTGAATGTGTCAAATTTGGGATTTAAATGGTAGGATGTAATACAGGTTAAGTATTACTGTATGATGTTCTATCTTAAAGCATCAGTGCAACAAAATTAAACATAACATTTGACCCTACCTTTTTTTCATTATAAAAGATTCCAGGCATCTTCCATTTTGATTCAGTGGTAACATGTTCTAGTCTCACCAAAATCTGAGTATTTTATAAAAGATTTTAATGCAGTTTTTTTTCTCAAGAAAAAAGAGAACCACCACAGTTGGCTTAGAAATGCCATTGTAAACCTGATAAGGCTTAGGATTGAGAAAATAAAAAAAAAACTCATGTTGCACAGCATAGGCGGTACCTAGCAAAGCAGATTTGACAGGATGCTACTGTTTTTATTAATTGTAACTGAAAGTAGCATTTTTGGGGAAAAAAATGTGTTGCACTGCTGCTTAAATACACAAACAGGTGTACAGACCATGAAAAAATGAGTTTGGAACAATCAGGGACAAATTCAGAATTATGGCACCCGTATTCAAAGACTTGCACAGCACAAAATGGAAATGCATGGCGCATCCCAGAAATTGTGCAATGGTGCAATATTCAAATGTGTGAACTGTGTCACACATATCCAATTGTGCAATCATGCACAAATAATGTATGCCATGCAGAAAAAGGGGGTGGACACCAGCATATGGCATGCATGTGTATATTCAAAGGAACTGCATGGTGCACATGTCACATATCCCACATTTGTGCAGTGCAAACTTAGGCAAGGAAGGGGCTGCCCTAAATCAGCCAGACACCCACAGGCAGGCTGCTGAACTGCAGGCAGGATATCCTGAGACAGCTCTGTGAGCTGCTCCAGAATGAGCTCCAAGCACCCACACCCAGAAGGCATGCCAGGATGGTAGTGCCCAAAGCCACAGCTGTGCTGTGCCTGCACACCAAAGGCACCTGCCAGATACCGGTGGGAGGCACCACCGGCAGCACCCAGTCACCCACCTCCTGCACCACACCCAGTTCGTAGTCACCCAGCTGCCCCATGCTAGTGAAGTCAGTTGCCACTCTGGCACACCAGTGGTGCAGACAGCTACAATGCAGCACATGTACTAGGTGCCATTGCTTGCACCCATGTTGCCATCAGAGCACCACCTGATGGTGGCATGCGCCCATGGCCACTTCTGGGACACCAGTGATAAAGATGTATGGCGGTACTGATGGCAGCTTGGCATGGGTCAGGGACAGACCATTGGCACATACCCACAGTGGTATGCCACAGGAGCACTCAGCATGCCCATGCCAGTCCCCCACCACCAGGAACCACAGCCATGTCCCAGATGCCAGCCATGCATTGTGACAATGCCACAGGGGCTGTGAAGTGGGTCAGTGTCGTGTACTGGATGTGGACATTGTGCAACTGTAGGCAGTGCGGGGCAGGGGTAGCACCACCTGCAGCCTGGAGGCATCATGGGCATGTCACATAGACACCAGAACCTCTGATGTTGCACATGAGGACACCACAGGCACAAACATGGTCATGGGTAACAACACCGTACACAGACCAAAGCATTCCATACACATACACAAACATGACTTCTCACCTACCTGCAAGGCTGCAGTACCTCCTGGTCAGCTCTGTGGAGTGGTGGTGCCGCCCTGCATATCTGGAACTGCGCATGCAAATGGCCAGAATTCATTCCAAAACTGGGATGCAAATGCATTGTTTGGGCACAGACTGTGAAATGAGACTATTTGCATATCCTGGCTGAATATTGCATATCTGTGTGTCATGCAAGTGGTTTCCTATCATGCAGTTCCATCTGCTCCACGCTGGTCACAGGTCGCCTGCCACACCACGCATCTCCCACTGTGCGAGATTGTGCATACCCAGGATATTCAGCCGTGTTTGTGTGATTGCATTTGCTGGTGCACTTTCTGGATATCCTGTTCTTTTGTGCTGGCGCAAGTCAATGCGCAGCGCATTCACTTGTGTGGCACATCCAGCCACTTCTGAATATGGGGCCCAAAGAGTTTAGCAGTTCTGTCAAGGGGCTAGAAATTTCTCTAGAAAAACATTCAATCTTCTATTTTGAAACTTAATTTAAGCTAAAAGAGCTACTATTTGCTGTCCTCCGAGGGTATAAAGTGTTACTGGGCTACATAGCTGGATCCACTAGTGAGGACAGCTTGGATCAGCTTGTTGGCCTAGCAGTTCACTGAAAGAAACGCCTTGTCAGTCCGCAGAGATCCTGGGCTCACTGCCCGATGAATTCACATCACCTGTTTCTTACCGAATATGCATTCCAGAACCAGGCTGCAGCTGATTGCTGATGATTCAGTCCCATCCTCTCTACAAGTAGAATTAAGCAATATACCACGACAGGGAGTGGGTATATGGGTGGATTTAACACGTCTGGTGTGGTTCAGTCACGAGGCACAGCCGAGTGACTTAACCACACCAGAAGTGGTTAATCCACCCATATGCCCACTCTCTGGAGGGGCATATTGGTATTATACAATGTCCGCCTTTTTTTGGTAAAGGAAAAAATACAAAGGAAAATATATTTTTTTTGTTTTTAAATGATTGTTAATGATTTTATTCTTCCACCAGAAAAATATAGTTATTTGATATTTGGGAAATGGTGCTTGAGTTCCTCAGTTCTGTGCATTTGTAGGTGAAATTTGTTCCCCCACATACAGTAGAACCCCCCCCCCCCAAAGATAATTAGTTTGTGGGCATTTTTGTTTGCTGGGTTTTGCAATAGTAAAGTGGGATCTGTGGGTGTAGGTTCGGCAATGGTAAAGTGGGATCTGTGAGTGAGTGTTTTCTCCAAGAGACAGTGGCACAAGCGGATGCAGGTGTTCAATTAGTGAAAGTTTATCGTGTAAGCGGCTCCCGTACTTCCGCTGCTGTTTGTGAAGCTGCGAGCGTGTTTTTAGTCAGTGAGCATGAGTGAGGTTTGAGAGGGGCACTGGAGCAGCGTTGCTAAAAGTAGAAGGCAGCATCATGCTGGAGAACATCAGGTACTGTAGCACAGAAATGGATCAGTCAGTTTTTTTCTGCAGCTGGCATGTAGTTGCGAGGGGCGGCAGGATGATCAGCAGACGTGTGTGTGAGTGATGTCTTATAATTTCTGTTGGTTACATTTAGCGGGGGAAAAGCAAAAGCAGATGACTGTGTGGATTTTATTAGTTGTGTTAGTTTATGAATTTCTTTTTTTAAACAGAGTTTTGACTGGAAGTGATTGGGGAGTGTGGCAATGTAGAGTGGGTACGTGATGGCAGAGACGGCTCCTTGTCAGTCGCAGTATTTGCTACTCTTGGGCTGCTGATGGTCGGAGTGATTTCAGGGATACTTTGTTATGTGGCAGACTGGCAGCTGGCACCTTTTCCAGTGGGTACACTGGAGGATTTACCACGCTGAAAAGGTGCCAGCCAACCAATCGTAATGCAGCATTTTGTGTTTTGTAGTGTGCCCATTGTATAATAATACTTTGTTCTGTGCTTGCAGCCAGCTACCTAATAAAGCTGGATCTGTACTTACTGAAACAGCAAGTCCAACCTTACACCTGCAGTAAGTCAAATTTTCAAACGCTACTAAAATATTGTTTGGGATTCCAAACTTTCACAGATGGTAGCCTGATTGTCTCCCATTGATGAAGCCTCTGCATTACTCCACTGTTATGGAGAGCAGCTGGTTTGGCTGTGGCACCAAATTAGAAATGTACTGTGTGGTAAATTGTAAATCATAAGTGGTCAGTGCTGAATCAGCCAATCAGCAATGAGCATTTCCTTGCACATGGAGACTTCTTATGAAGATAGCTTCACACACATGGCCAGAATTCATTCCAAAAATGGGATGCAAATGCATTGTTTGGGCACAGACTGTGCAATGAGGCTATTTGCATATCCTGGCTAAATACTGCATATCTGCGTGCCATGCAAGTGGCTTCCCATCATGCAGTTCCATCTGCTCCATGCTGGTCACAGGTCACCTGCCGCACCACGCATCTCCCACTGTGTGAGATTGTGCATACCCAGGATATTCAGCCGTGTTTGCGTGATTGCATTTGCTGGTGCACTTTCTGGATATCCCGTTCTTTTATGCTGGCGCAAGTCAATGCGCAGCACATTCACTTGTGTGGCACATCCAGCCACTTCTGAATATGGGGCCCAAAGAGTTTAGCAGTTTTGTCAAGGGGTTAGAAATTTCTCTAGAAAAATATTCAATCTTCTATTTTGAAACTTAATTTAAGCTAAAAGAGCTCCTATATGCTGTCCTCTGAGGGTATAAAGTGTTACTGGGCTACATAGCTGGATCCACTAGTGAGGACAGCTTGGATTAGCTTGTTGGCCTAGCAATTCACTGAAAGAAATACCTTGTCAGTCCGCAGAGATCCTGGGCTCACTGCCCGATGAATTCACATCACCTGTTTCTTACCAAATATGCATTCCAGAACCAGGCTGCAGCTGATTGCTGATGATTCAGTCCCATCCTCTCTACAAGTAGAATTAAGCAATATACCATGACAGGGAGTGAGTATATGGGTGGATTTAACACGTCTGGTGTGGTTCGGTCACGAGGCACAGCCGAGTGACTTAACCACACCAGAAGTGGTAAATCCACCCATATGCCCACTCTCTGGAGGGGCATATTGCTATTATACAATGTCTGCCTTTTTTTGGTAAAGGAAAAAAACAAAGAAAAATATATATTTTTTGGTTTTAAATGATTTTTAATGATTTTATTCTTCCACCAGAAAAATATAGTTATTTGATATTTGGGAGACGGTGCTTGAGTTCCTCAGTTCTGTGCATTTGTAGGTGAAAGTTGTTCCCCCACATACAGTAGAACCCCCCCCCCCAAAAGATACTTAGTTTGTGGGCATTTTTGTTTGCTGGGTTTTGCAATAGTAAAGTGGGATCTGTGGGTGTGGGTTTTGCAATAGTAAAGTGGGATCTGTGAGTGAGTGTTTTCTCCAAGAGACAGTGGCACAAGCGGCTGCAGGTGTTCAGTTAGTGAAAGTTTATCGTGTAAGTGGCTCCCGTGCTTCCACTGCTGTTTGTGAAGCTGCAAGCGTATTTTTAGACAGTGAGCACGAGTGAGGTTCGAGAGGGGCACTGGGGCAGCGTTGCTAAAAGTAGAAAGAGGCACCATGCTGGAGAACATCAGGTATTGTAGCACAGAAGTGACCCTACCCCCCTTTAAGCGAAACAATCCTCCCCCTCTGTCTTTGTTTATGCCTTTCAAGTACTTGAAGGTCTCTATCATGTCTCCCCTTTCCCTTCTCTCCTCCAGCGAGTACATGTTGCGCTTCCTCAGTCTTTCTTCATAAGGCAACTCCCCTAGTCCCATTATCATTTTTATAGCCTTACACTGCTCCCCCTTCAGTAATTTCACATCCTTCTTGAGGTATGGGCACCAGAACTGTACACAGTACTCCAATTCCAGCCTCACTAGTGATCTTTACAAGGGCAGGATGACCTCCACCTTTCTAGAAGTGATCCCTCTGGTAATGCACCCCAGCATCCAATTTGCCCTTGCTGCCACCCTCATACACTGTGCTGATACCTTCATGTCCCCTGTGACTAGTACTCCCAGGTCCCTCTCCTCCTCTGAAGCTACTACCTGCACGCCCCCCAACCAGTAGCTGGTCCTGGGATTTCTGGCTCCGAGGTGCATGAGCTTGCACTTCTTAGTGCTAAACCCAATTGCCACTCCTTTGACCAGTGCTCAAGTTTAGCTAGATCCTCCCTTAGTGCCTGCCTCCCTTCCTTACTATCCACTTTTGCCCAACTCTTAGTGTCATCAGCTAACAGGCAGATCTTACTCTTGAACCCCTCTGCAATGTCTCCAGTGAAGATTTTGAACAAAACAGTGCCCAGCACCGAACCTTGTGGTACCCCACTAGTTACTGGCCTTGGCTTGGATGTCTCCCCCCTTACAACTACCCTCTGTTGTCTGCCCTGCAGCCAGCTCTCAACCCACCCCACCAGTTTCTCCCCAGACCCATGTCCCTCAGCAAAGTCTGGTAAATATTTGCCACATCTAGAGGGTGGTCAGACCTACAGTGAGGATATCGTGTTTATCCTCACTCTAGGTCCCCCATGCCAGAATTTATCCACTCTATAGGTAGTGATTGGCTGGGACTGGCAGCACAAGCTCCTGACTCCAGACAGTCACTTTCACTAAGAACTTTCTGTTTTGAAACTGTTGGAACAGCGCTACCACTACCACAAGAAACAAAAAATCTCAACAGTGCTACCACCACACACCTAAAGTCACTTCTGCCAAACAACATGATTTTAAAAGGTCCCCCAAACAGTATGATTTTAAAACATCCCTGTTATGCACTTTTTAGTCCACATATGCCTCTCCTATCCCTTACACTCTGCTCCGTGACTCCTCCGTCACCCCCTAGTGTCAGTAGCATCAGTAGAAAATACCTGTATTACCAAACAAATGGTAAAACCTTCCAGGTCCAGCACATTTGTTTCCTCATAATGCAGCCATTACTCTTACCTTGTGAATCAGCCATTACCTCCCTGGCTAATTTCCAACCCCTAGTGGCACATCCCCAAGTGGCAACCCCAAATGACACAACCTGAGCAACACTCACATAATCAGCCAGCAGCAGACACTCCACACTGTCCCACACATGCCAGTCACCTCACCCGGCATCAAACAAGGCCACATGCGAGAGCAGCAATGCCGTGATGCATGACACAGCATCATGTGCATCAGATCACTCACTGAACCAATCAGTCATCCTGAAATACCACTCACCATCCGAAAACCATAGAAAGCGAGTTAATCAAATCAAAACTTATTAAAACATCTTAAGAAGGACAAAGCTTTGCATAAATTAAATATGCCATGCCCAAACTAGAAATATTATTTTCCCCTTGAGCAATTTGACCTTTGACATCACTTGTGACTTCACCACTCGTGATGTCATAAGGTCAAACTGCACTGGGGGAGGAATACCATGTCATTTCTAATTGGCTCATGGCATATACATTATATATACTGTATATATGGGGATATGCCACCACCTTTGGCCCAAAATATCAATGTTATTTTTTCAAGTACAGATTGAACTATGGCATCATGAGTGGCAATGCCACGAGTGATATCACAAAGTCAATCTGCACGAGTAACACGAACATCAATATTTTCTGCCGACCCATGGCATACTTTATTTACACAACATCTGTGCTTTTGCAGTTGTTTTTAGCAATTTTTCATGTTTTATTTTTCATTTTTTTGTTTTGTTTTTAAGATGGCCGTCAGTTGGTTCTATCTGATGCTGTCCTGTGTGCCAGCACGTCAGTCTGCGCTGTGGCACTGCACAGCTGACGAGATGGGGTGTTACAGAGCAAGTCAGGAGAGGGAGTGAGAGTGGGTTGGTGCAACCTTTTGCACAGTCTGCTTTGTGGAATGGCTTGGTCAGCATCTAGTGAAGGAGAAAGTGGTTCAGTGTTTCAGGGAGTGATTCCTAGTGGAAGCATGGTCGTGGTATGCAGGTTTTGGTACCGGAGTAAAACAACCATTAGGTAAGTGCTGTGTGAAATCAATCTGTCTGGCTGGAGTCAGTGCATGAATCAGCTGGGGGACTGAGAAAGTAATAGTTAAAGTAAAAGTGTGTTCCTCGTGCTGCCGGCTCCAGCCAATCCTGACTGACTATGGATAAATTATAGCATGGGGACCTAGAGTGAGGATAAATATGATATGCTTACTCCAGGTCTGACCACCCTCTAAATATTGAACTATTTGAGACATATATATATATATATATATATATATATATATATATATACAACTATATCTGCAAAAACTTTATTAATGCAGGAGTTAGGGTAAAGCTACAAGGTAGGAAATGTGGCGTTAGGTGTTTAAACACTAACACCCAGCACCACCCTGCAGGCACCAAACTAGGTGGGGTGTGCATTGGGGTTCTCAAGCTGCCTGCAGGGTGGTGGTGGGGTGTTAGTGTTTGAAACCCTAATGCCACATTTCCTACTTTGTGGTTTTTTACCCTAAATCCTGCATTAACGAAGTTTTTTGCAACTAATTTCCTTACTTTTTGAGATAGTATGTTTGCCACTTTCTACATATTGTTTCTACATATTTTCAGCATAGCTTTCTTATGGCACCACCTCATGAACAATTGTGGAGAAAAATTGAAAATCCCGCCCGAAAGGTGATTTTCCCAACCCACTGTGAAATCACCTTTTGGGCTGGATCTGCATAATTCCACTGACATTGTTCATGAGGTGGTGTCTCAAAAATGTCATGTTGAAAATTTGTTGTTAAAATATGCAAAAATGGTAAAGTTATGCATCAAAGTTGGAAACGACATTGAAATACAATGGTAATGAGTTGGCACGGTGGCGCTGAGGGTTGAGGCATTGGACGCCACACCTCATGTTACGTTGGTGACCCAGGGTCGGGAGTGACCTCAGGTTGCCGGGGGTCAGCAGGGGAGGGAGAGGATAGAGCATCCGATGGACTGCTCACCTCTCCCGAGGAGGGGAGGGCTGTCATCCCACTCCTTGGCTGCCCCCTAGTGTAGGCCAGAGGGCAGTGTTGGAGGTTGGGAGACACAGAAGAGCGGAGATGTGACATGCACGTGCCTCCACACGTGCACAGTCACGCCACGAGGGAGGTGTATGGGGAGAAAACAGAAAAAAGCAATATGGAAAAAAAAAGGAGAAAAAAAAAAGAAATATAATGGTAACCAAGCAATGTTGACCGTTAGCATGGCTTATGTGCGGTAGCCCAATAGCGCAGTTAGTGTGATTCACGAAAAAGGATATTTTTTCATGACTCGTGATACAAAAAAATAATCCTTTTTCATACCACTTAATACAGAAGAAGAATTTTAATTTTTTTAAAAAGCAAACATTTTAAGGGCATTTTTCAAACACTGAACTGCAGAATCCAGCTAAGGGGGTCCTGATAAGCAAGCTCCATGTGTTGATTGCTCCCCAGAGTGTTATTTTAGTGACTTGTAACATTTTTTGTTGCTGAAAAAATGAAACAAGATGGCTGCAAATGAAAAAGGATTATTCCCATATGAACAAGAATTCCTTTTTCGTTTCATACAGCTATCTTGAAGTCTTACTGAGTATGCTCAGTAGCCACATGATCAAAATTAGATATGTAAATAACTTTGGAATGGATTATTATTTTTTCACCAAACTAGAAAAAGGCACATCTGTGGGCTAGTCCTTTTGTGCACTGAAAATTTCAGAGCACAGTTCCAAACTGTCTGGGCTGTAGGCAAGTTCAAAGAAAAAAACAGCAAAGTCAATGAGCGAAAAGTCTGTTTTTCACCTCTCCGGAATTCGAAAACTGCACATCCAACTGGAATGTAATTTGCCACATCCAGAGCTCTACCCTAGGTGATGGTGCATACAAATTTTCATGCAAATCCGCTAAATGGTTACAAAGTTATTAAAGCCCAAAATTTGGGATTTAACATTGACGTGCCTACTCAGCCCTAACTATAGGGGCGCGACTATACCCCTATAGTATACAGTATATATATATTTATGAAAACTGCATGTTTATTCCCCTAATGCATACTTACTAAGTCTGTATTGCATAAAATGAATCAATTGTGATAGCATCAAAACAGTAATTAATCAATTATGACATCACCTACACTCAGGGTGTGTACCTCAGGACTGGAGGATGGCTCATATAGTGCCCCTCCACAAGAGTCGCCCCAAGGATGAAGCGGGGAACTATAGACTGGTGAGCCTCACATCCATCATGGATGAGCTGATGGAGACTATCCTGAAGGAGAGGCTGGTGGCCCACCTAGAGGCCAAAGGACTACAGGACAGCAGACAGCATGGCTTCATACGTGGCAGATCCTGCCAAACCAACTTGGTGGAGTTCTATGACTGCGTAACTAGGCAACTGGACAGGGGCCATGCAGTGGATGTCCTGTATCTGGACTTCAGTAAGGCATTCGACTCTGTGCCACGTGGGAGGCTGGGAAGTAAGTTAGAAGGCACAGGGGTGGGTGCAAAACTGGTGAGATGGGTAGGGAACTGGCTTCAGGGAAGGCAACAGAGGGTGGTGGTGGGTGGGGAGCTCTCACACCCAAGGATAGTGACAAGCGGTGTTCCACAGTGCTCGGAGTTGGGACCAGTGTTGTTTGGGATATTCATTGCAGACATATCATTGGACATCAAGAGCAAGATCAGTCTGTTTGCTGATGATACCAAGATGAGAGCAGTGGTGGATGACCTAGGGGGATGGCAGGGGTTACAGGATGATCTGGCAAAGCTTGAAACCTGGTCAGACACCTGGCAACTAGGGTATAATGCCAAAAAGTGCAAGGTGCTGCATTTTGGGGTGAAGAACCCAAGGATGAGTTACCAGCTGAGGGGAGTGCAGCTAGCCCAGACAGAGGAGGAGAAGGATCTGGGTGTGCTCATTACAGGGTCAATGAACAACTCGGCACAATGTAGGAAGGCAGCTGCAAAGGTCAACAAAATGCTGGGTTGCATTGCAAGGGGTATATCCTCGAGGAGGGATTGAGGAGGTGATTCTGCCACTGTATAGGTCACTAGTTAGACCACACCTGGAGTACTGCGTGCAGTACTGGTGCCCATATCTGAAGAGGGACATTAAATTACTGGGGGCAGTGCAGGGCGACAAAGATGATCAAGTGGCTGGGGGACTTATCATACGAGAGGAGGCTGAGGGAGTTGAACATGTACTCACTGGAGGAGAGGAGGGACGGGGGGACATGACTGAAACCTTTAAGTACATGAAAGGAATAAACAAGACAGGTACAGATGGGCTGTTCAAAGTAAGGGAGGGGAGGGGCACCAGGGGCCATGATATGAGACTGGAGGGAGGAGGTTTAGGAGGAAGATGAGGGGACACTTTTTTTTTTTTTACAGAGAGGGTGGTAGCTGGGTGGAATGTGTTACCTGCATAAGTGGTATCCAGTAGAACAGTGGACTGCTTCAAAAGGGGATGGGACAGGACAAGGGGGAGGGTCAGTGGAGGGGAAGGGTGGAAGGAGGAGCAACCGCAGAATAAGGGGTGCTAGCTGCACATTCAAGCAGACTTGATAGACCTCTAGGCCTTTATCTGCTGGTAAATTTCATATGTTTGTACCAACTAACAGCTTTTTTTAAATTTCTTACCTCGTCATCAGAATCAGACTTTGATGAAAAGGGTTTCTCAACAGTTTGAGCCCCTTCCCCCACTATAAGCACAATATAAGGGTAGAAGACTTGGTTTGCTGGCCAAGGCACATAGCTTCACCTGAGCTCTTTCCTTCTAAGACTGCTTGAAAGGCAGAGTAGAGAAACTTACCAGAGCAAGGGAGAAGGATTAAGACTTAGTTTGGCTAAGCAGATTTACTGTGTGGTGGTGTTTTTAATTTTTACTCACAGGGATTGCTACTGTTTGTTGCTAACATTTCATTGCTTTATTTTTTCTGATTCAAATTGTTGTTGCTGGTATACCTTCTTCTGCATTATTACAAGGTGTGCCTACAGGTGTGTGCTAACAGATTACTGCTGTAATCTTCTGATTCAAATTGTCTTTGCAAGGTATATCTTCTGTTACTGCTTTATTTTTCTCTGGAGCAAAGTGTTTCTTACAGGGTATATCTTCTCTGAAATTATTACAGGTGGTGCTTTACAGGTTTTATAGTTTTATCTAACATTAGGATAAGCTTTCAGGGTTACTGCATTTGTTGTTGACTGATTGTTTCTACTCTTACCTCCTTGTTCTTTCGTCTGTGGTTCTTCTTTTTAGGCAGGGGAAGGGCCCAGCCACCCACCCCCATCCCCAACCACCCCACGCTACACTCCTTTTATAGGGTACCACAGTTGTGACATTTCCTGTGGCAGAGCAGGAAAGGGCGGATCAGTGGGGCCTCCACAAGGTGATCTCATTTACACGGCACTAGTAATTTAACTTGTTATAACAAGTAAACAAAGCACAATTAAACCATTACTTGCATTTTTTTCCTTCTAATTACTCTGACTAGGTTACAAACCCAGCAACTTATTTGGAATGGATTTCATTAACTGCAGGTACTGTGGAACAATTTTCAGAAGGACAGTCTTACAGGATTTAGGACACTGTCCTACTTGCTGGGCCTTTGGAGATCTTAGGTCTCAGCTCCGGGCAGCATGGGCAGAGATTGCACGCCTCAAATTTCATATTGAAGAGGAAATACATTATAAGAACCACCCGCCATTTCCCCAGCATCCAACAGAAAAACCTCGACCGCAGAGGGTAGTTGGTCCAGGAGGTTGGCAGGTGGTTAGGAGGAGCAAATCAGGTGCCCCATCACCTCTGCTCTCCAACACATTACCTCCAAAACCATATAAACACTACAAACAGGTATCTGCCTCTATCTCTGAAATCAAATAAAGAGGCAGAAGACACTGCAGAGCAGGACACTAGCACAGAAGCTAGCACAACAATACTCACCCAAATCAGGAACCAAAACTAAACAAGCACAAAGGAAATCCAAAAACTTCTGATCATAGGAGACTCCATGATTCGGGAGTTGATACCCATCTCCAGCCAGGGTGATGGTCAGATGTCTCCAGGTACATCAGCATGGAGAGACACTGACCGCATTGCTAAAATTGTTCACAAAGCAGGAGAAAACATTGATGTCCTAGTACACATAGGACTAATGATCTCCAGCCGGTCAGTTGTGGAGACCAAGGAACACCTGACTAGGCTGGTGACAAACTATCATCTATTTCGTCCGGCATCTCCTTCTCTGAGATCCTGCCAGTCTGGGAGAAGGGAGCAGATGGACGGAAGGTCAGAGAAGGGAGATAGGGAGCTAAACACGTGGCTCAGGACTGGTGCCAGGAAAAGGACACAGATTTGTAGGGAACTGGCAACAGTTCTGGGAGCGAAGTTCTTTAAATTTGATGGACTGCATCTGACTAAAGAGGGAGTCAGTGCATTGGGGCAGAAGTTTGACGTCTTTGCAGAATATTTAAACTAGCAAATGGGAGAGGGGGTGCACCCCATCGTCGAATGGGAAGAACACCCCTCCCCACAGCTAGTGGTCAAACAGGAATTCAGCGTGTTTGCCGTTCATTTGCATCACCAGGTAAGAAAAAGGTTTGTCTCCCATACGATGCACAGGGGTAATGCCAAACTTCACCCAACAACTAACACACCAAAATCTGGCCAATGGAAAATCATGTACACAAATGCTCACAGCCTGGGAAATAAGATCCCAGACCTGCAGGCAATAATGTCAGAGGCTAAGCTGGACATAGTAGCATTAGTGAGACGTGGTTTACCAGTAACCACACTTGGGAGACTTCAGTACCTGGCTATGTATTGTTCAGAAGAGACTGAGGTGCAAAAGGGGGAGGAGTGGCCCTGTATGTTAATGAAAATATCAAAGCTACAGAAATTCAGAATACACATAAGGAGCCAGAAGAACTGTGGGTCACCCTGGAAACAGGAAATGGGACAGCCATAAGAACTGGGGTTGTCTACAGGCCCCCAGACCAGGGGAGGACATAGACACATTACTGTTAGAAGATATACAAAACATGACAGCTAAAGGGAGGTTCTGATAATGGAGACTTCAACATGCCAGATACAGATTGGTCAATACCAGCAGGAACATCTGCCAGAACTAGACTCATAGTGGATTCCCTGCAGGGGAGGGCCTCAAACAACTGGTACAGCAACCCACAAGAGACAGGGCTATCCTAAATCTAGTACTGACTAACAAAGAAGGGATCACAGATCTCCAGGTAAGGTCCTTGGGGCCAGTGACCATCACATGGTATGGTTCAATTTGGCTACTACATCTAAATCATCCCATTCCAAGGCAAAAATATGGGACTTCAGAGGAGCTGACTTTGATAAGATGGCCAACAGAGTTAAGCTAGCCCTGGCAAAAGAAACACAGGTGAGGAGGTACAGGCAAAGTGGGCAAGCATTAAGGATACAATACTTGAAGCAACATCCCATTGTGTTAGACAGAAAGGAAGTGCAAAAGAAAAAGGAACCACTTTGGTTCTCAAATACAGTAGCAGAAAAGGTCAGAGCCAAAAGGCTGGCCTTCAGAAAAATATAAAGGGAACACAGCGGGATGAAGATAGGGAGGCATACCAAACTGCCCTAAGGGAAGCAGGAAGGCAGTAAGGCAGGCAAAGTCCCAAACTGAGGAAACACTAGCACTAACAGTAAATGAAGATGACAAGACTTTCTATAGATACATTAGTGAAAGGAGATAGTCCAGAGGGGGTATTGCTAAGCTTAATGGAGAAAAGGGAGCATGTGAGGAGGAGGACCCTGTAAAGACATCTATCCTAAATAGATACTTTTGCTCAGTATTTACTGAAGAGAAGGTAGGGCAGGGCCCACAGCTCAGCATCATGGACACAGGGGGAGGGAGGTGAGCACTACTCCTCTCACAAAAAGAAAGGGTCCTACATGAGCCTGCTAAGCCTCAGGGTGGATAAGGCAATGGGACCTGATGGCATACATCCCAGGGTACTTAAGGAGCTAAAGGAGGAACTAGCAGAGCCATTAGCAGAATTGTTTAGTGAGTCTCTGAGCACAGGAGAGGTCCCAGAAGACTGGAGAAGGGTTCATGTGATCCCACCCACAAGAGTGGTAGCAGGGAGGAGGCGGGAACTACAGACCGGTCAGTCTTACCTCAGTAGTGGGCAAGATTATGGAGGCACCCTTAAGAAAGGATAGTGCAACACCTGGAATCCATAGGGCACAGGATCCAAGACAGCATGGGTTTACAAAGGAAGGTCCTGTCAAACTAATCTCATAGATTTCTTTGACTGGGTAACCAGAGTGGTGGACCAAAGGGAGCAGTTGATGTCGCCTACCTTGACTTCAGCAAAGCTTTGACACTGTTCCACATAGAAGATTGATAAATAAGCTAGGTAGGCTCGGGTGGGTCAGAAGTTGGTCAACTGGGTGGCAAACTGGTTGACTGGCAGAAAACAGAGAGTGGTGGTAATGGTATACAGTCAGAAGAGATGCAAGTCACAAGTGGGGTACCTCAGGATCAGTCCTGGGGCCAGTCCTATTCAACATCTTCATTAGTGACCTCGCAGATGGACTAGAGGGTAAGGCTTGTCTGTTTGCAGATGACACCAAGATCTGAAACAGAGTAGATGATCCAGATGGGGTGGGCAGAATGAGAAGAGATCTGGATAAACTAGCAGAATGGTCAGAAGAGTGGCAACTGGGATTTAATGCAAAGAAGTGCGAAATCATGCACATAGGGAAGAGAAACCCTGAAGCCACTTATAGGCTGGGAGGAGAGTTGCTAGCAGTCACAAAGGAAGAAAGAGACTTGGGCATCATCATCACTGATGACCTAAAATCATCCAAGCAGACCTCTAAAGCAGTAGGTAAGGCTAGGGGGGTGTTAGGGTGTATTAGTAGGGGTATCACAAGTCGTAAGAGGGAGGTAATAATCCCTCTGTACAAGACATTGGTTAGGCCCCATCTGGAGTACTGCGTGTATTGAGGCCACACCTTCACAAGGACATTAACCAAATTGAGGCAGTCCAGAGAAGGGCAACCAAATGGTGCAGGGACTGCATCAGAAGACATATGAGGACAGATTAACGGAGCTCAATATGTATACCCTTGAGCAAAGGAGGGAGAGAGGTGATATGACTGAGACATTTAAACACCTTAAGGGCATAAACAAGGTGAAAGAGTCTAACATGTTTAAATATAAGAAAAATAGCAGGACAAGAGGACACAGCATGAGATTAGAGGGAGGCCGATTAAGGGGGAATGTGAGGAAATTCTTTTTCACAGAAAGGGTGGTAGATGCATGGAATGGCTTACCACATGAAGTGGTGGCTATGAATACAGTGCAGGGCTTCAAACAGGCATGGGATAGGCATAAGGGAGCAATACAAATGACTATGAATAGATAGGTCACTGACAGAGCAAAGGCCGATGGCACATTTATAAGGTAGAAAAAGAAATGGGCAGACTGGATGGGCCTTGCGGTCCTTATCTGCCGTCAACTTCTATGTTTCTATAAAACAAACTTTCATAAAAAATGGATTTTGCAACAGTGTCTGCCCCCACAACAAGCACATTTTAAAAGCACTTCCATTTTTACATTTGATGCACACTTGCGCACCAAACAAGTGACTGAGATTCGGGGGGGGGGGTGGCACTGCCAAGCCCATTGTGATTGAAAATGGCAAGGGCTCGGCAGTCTACACCAATGACAAGGTGCTGTGGTCCTGACATCACACTCTGTGCACTTCAGAGGACCAAGTCACTCTAATCAGAGATGACTTTGGTCCTTTGATTTACATGAAGTCGGACAGCAAGCAGCTGAGAGGTTTTTCAGGGCAGGAACCTGTCAGCCAAAGGAAACCATCCATCGATGTCTGTTTCAGCTGCCCCTCCCCAGCCCAACCCATGTCATTATAAGGGCACGGGGGGGGGGCCCAATCCCCCATGCCAGCTGCTACGCCCACCTGCCCATTTTAGTTAAGCAACACCGGGGAGCCCACTCCAGGTCCTGCCAAATATAACAGTGACTCTGGGGGGTGCCCAATCCCCCAGTGTCCATCCCTCATCAAGTATCTTTATTTTATTTTTCATTTTTAAAACCTGTAGAAAAGAAAACTGTCCATCGTTGTCTGTTGCAGCCCCCGCTGTAACCCCCCCCCACACCAAGCCCAACCAATGTTTTTATTTGGGCATGGGGTGCCCAATTCCCATGCCAGCTGCCACTCCCCACACTGCCCCTTTTAGTAATGCAGCACAAGGGGGCCCACCCCTGGTACTGCCAGATATAACAGTGACAATGGAGGGTGCCCAATTCCCCAGTGTTGCTAACTGTAATAGAGAAAACCGTCCCTCGCTTTTATTTCTTTTTTTTATTTTATTTTGTAAACCTGTAAAAAACAAAACCATCCATCAATGTTTGTTGCACCATTATTACACCCCACCCAACCCTCTCACTCAGCAACCACCACCCCACATATATACCCAAGCCCTTACTTACCCACCAGAGGTCTGATGCTGTAATCTTCTCTGAACCGAAGACACATCTTCACTCTTCAACACCGGACTGCAAACCAAGGAAATCAAGCATGCAGTTCAATGTATTTCAATAGGGTTTTGAACTTAATAGCATAACTTGGGCATTTTTCAATATTTTTGCCCCAAATGTTCAACATACCTTCTTTGGGACACCACCTCAAGAACAGTGCAAGTGGCATCAGATAACTCTGCCCCAAGAGGTGATTTCACGGTTGCTGCACAAAATCACCTTTTGGGCAGTAGTTGAAAATTTTCTCCGCCATTTGTTCATGAGGAGGGATCAAAAGAAGGCTATGTTGAAAATTGTTATGCACCTACATTGAAGTTTGCGAACAGAGGCTCGTAACTTTGGTAATTTTCAATATTTTGCCCCCAAATTTTCAACATAGCCATTTCTTCAAGGCTCCTCATGAATGTGACAGCTGTCATTTTTCAAATCCTGGCCAAAGTGTGATTTCGCATCCTATAAGGTGATTTTGCCATGGCTGCTCAAAATCACCTTTCAGGCAGGAGTTGAACATTTTCTCCACCATTGTTCATGAGGTGGGATCACAAGAAGGCTATGTTGAAATTTTAGCATAAAAATATTAAAAAACAATACAGTTAGGCCAGTCTGGTGGCACTGAGGGTTGAGGTGCTGGACGCCACACCTCACGCTGTGCTGGCGACCCATGTTCGGGAACAAGCACGGGTCACTGTGGGTCGGCAGGGGAAGAGATGGATCGAGTGCCTGACAGACTGCTCTTCATCTCCAGGGAGGGGGGGCAGGGATGAGTGGGCGGTACACGCCTGACCCCTAGCAGAGGCTAGGGCTTGGCGACATGGAGCTGCAACAACGTGGGGCGGGAGTGCAGCAGACGTTTTGACATGGGCACGCATAGGAGCATGCATGACCCCAACGTAGGCATCATTGCATGCCATGTGCCTGCAATGGGGCATGAAAAATGGGAAAAAGCAGTGCGGTAGATGAAGGAGGACACCTCGCAGGCCCTGCTCCCGGCTAGCAACGGCACTGGCCACACTGGATCTGATCTCCAGTAGGGGTTGGGAAACCTCGCCTGCCCCACTGGGGGGGCCAGCCCTGGGGGGGTAAGTACCAGTGCCAGCTGGTGGCTGTTGGGGGATGGGGCTGGGGGCGCCCTCCAGATGGGAGACTGCACTGAGGATAGAAAATAATAAGTAAAAAAAAATACAATCATGAGCCTATGCTGAAGTTTGCGAACGCAGGTTTGTACTTTAGCTTTGGTAATTTTCAATATTTTTTCCCAAAATTTTCAAAATAGTAGTTTCTTCACAGCACCTCATGAATGTGATAGCTATCATTTTTCAAATCCTGGCCAAAATGTGTTTTTGCATCCCAAAAGGTGATTTCACAGTCACTGCATGAAATTGCCTTTGGGGCAGGAGTTTAAAATTTCATCTGCACTTGTTCATGAAGTGGGGTCATAAGAAGGCTATGTTGAAAATTTGGAGCAAAAATGTTAAAACAATAAAGTTATGAGCCTATGTTGAAATTCATGAACACAGGCTCCAAACATTGGTAATTTTCAATATTTTGACCTCAGACTTTCAACATAATAATGTATGCACATCACCTCATAAACATGAGTTGTCATTTTTAAAATCCTGCATGAGGTGTGTTTTCGCACCTCTGGTGAGAAATGACATTTCAGCCAATATACTATAAATGGCATGTCATGCCTATAAGGTGAATCCTAAAACAAGTCTCTTCAAAAGTTAGGGTCAAAACATTAAAAACAAAAAAATTGTTTAGCAAGCATCAAACATTAGACATTGACAGATACTTGTTTGTTTATACTTTATACCGTATTCCCAACTTGTCCCTCAGCCCCTTCAGCATGGTCCCCGCACCAGTCACAACACCTGCTTTCTCTGGGACAAACTTCACTCCAGAGAACCCCCATGGATTACCCCCATATCAGGGCCTACAGGGTGATCCAGACCCCTGCTGAGACTGAGATCACCATGGAGGGTGGTCCAAGGTAGAACAGTTCCCGAGGACTGAAGGGCAACAGTGGTACCACTGCACAAATCTGGATGCCAGGAAAAAGCAGGCAACTACCGCCCAGTGAGTTTTACTTCATTGTTAGGAAAAGTGATGGAATCATTACTTAAACAAAGGATGACTGCATTCCTGGAGTCCAGTGGACAACAGGACCATGGGCAGCACTGGTTCACATCAGGCAGATCATGCCAAACAAACCTAACAAATTTTTTCAACTGGGTTACCAGAGCTGTAGACAAGGGAGGGGCCGTTGATGTGGTCTGCCTTGACTTTAGTAAAGCATTTGACTCTGTACCCCACAGAAGACTGCTAAAGAAACTGGATTGCATGGGGGTCGGTAAGAAAGTAGTGAGATGGATACAAAACTGGCTACACGATAGGACACAAAGGGTGCAGGTAAACGGGGTGTTACCCTCAGAACGAGGGGTTACCAGTGGGATACCCCAGGGCTCCATCTTGGGGCCTCTACTATTCAACATATTCATAGCCAACATTGCTGAGAAGCTCAAGGGGAAGGTGTGTCTAATCGCAGATGACACCAAAATACGTAACAGAGTGAATTCTACAGAAGGAGTAGAAAGAATTAAATCAGACCTGGAAAAACTGGAACAATGGTCTACAGTAGTGTTGGTCAGATAGTGCCGCCATGGATCCTCTAGTGATCTGGCGGATGACGGCACTATTCTAGTTGGATCCGTCCCAGGATCCGGCAGAATGCAGAGTTTGGATCCCTGGTCGTATCCTACATTATCCAGTGCCAGATCAGGGATCTGGTGCCGGGTTCCAGGGATCCAATACCAGATCCCTGGATCCCGCATCAGATCCCGGTGCCAGATCCAGGGATCTGGTGTTGGATATCTGGATCTGGCACCAGATCCCTGGATCTGGCTGTCGGATAACGCAGGATCTGACCAGGGATCCGACGGCCGGATCCACAGGCAGATAGTGGAAATATCTGGCAGATCCACTATCCTGCCGCAAAAGGGCAACTATCTGTGGATCCGGATTTGTCCGGATCCATCTGAGCAACACCAGCCTACAGCATGGCAGCTGAAATTCAATGCAAAGAAATGCAAGGTTATGCACCTAGGAAGGAACAACCCAAAAACTGACTATTATCTGGGGTGTGAAAAACTAACAAAAACTAGCAAAGAACTCGATCTGGGGATCATAATAACAGATGACCTAAAGGCGGGTAGACAGTGCGAAAAGGCAGCACTAAAAGCGGGGGGTATGCTGGGCTGCATTGGAAGGGGGATCACTAGCAGAAGAAGGGAGGTGGTTTTTGCCACTGTACAGGGCACTGGTCAGGCCCCACCTGAAGTATGGGGTACAGTTTTGGAGACTTCACCTAAGAAGGAACATAGGTTGGAAACAGTACAGAGGAAGGCAACAAAGATGATTCAATGGTTGCACTAGAAGCCATATGAAGAGAGACTGAGGGAGCTGAAGATGTACTCCCTGGAATGGGGGGGGTGCCTGACAGAGACTTTCAAATACATGAAGGGTATAAACAAGACTCAGGCAAATGAATTTTTCCAGTTCAAGGTAGACAGCAGAACACGAGGGCATGTCCAGAGACTATGCAGGGGCAAGTTCAAGACAAAAATCAGGAATTTATTGCACACAGAGAGTGGTGGACACCTGGAATGGCCTGCCCCCTGGGGTGGTCAAGGCTAAAACTGTAGGTGGCTTCAAGCAAGCATCGGACAAATATAAGGCCATCATTACCCAGACCAGGTAACCAGGGAGGGGGGGTAGTATACAGCAAACCATAGGCAGACTAGGTAGACCTTGAGGTCTCCTTCGGCCATCACATTTTATGTATCTATGTTGGATGTCTGGGGCCTGCAGGGGTGTGTCATCCTGATGATGGCCATTGTTTTCTGCTGTTGCTCCCTTCTCCTGGGATGGTGACTTACATGTCTCTTGTGCACATGCAATAGGCATGAGCAGAAACTGGTCGCTTATCTACCCTCCCCTTGCTATGTTATACCAGGCACCCAAGGGTTACTAAGAGGTATCCATGCAGTGGACCATGACCACTAGGACACTAAAGCCTCCTCTTCTTGCTGGCATTTCTGAACTTTTTGTTTCTGAACCAAGGTGACCAGCATCACACGCACCTCACTGCTGCTGAGACACTGAAACAGTTTTGCAGGCTGGGGGGGGGGTCCACTTCCGTGGTCCCACACTGGGGGGCAAGCCAGGGCTTCATTCCCATATGACCATGGGGGGGTGCCCATCTGGCAGCCCCACCCAAAGGGGGTAAGCCTGGGCATGGTGGACGGTGGCAGGGCAGGGGCTGAGCTCCCAGTATTGGGACTTGGGGGCAGGGCCAAAAAAAACACATTTGCAAATAGTTTGGGTTCACTTAACACAAAGCACATTTCACAAGAAACAAGACTTTTCTAAAAACAGTTTACGTTCACTTAACAAGCACATTTTCCAAGCAATTGCCTTTCCTAAAAACAGCTTTTCAAAGACTTTGGGTTCACTTAACAATAGGCACATTTTACAAGCAACAGACTTTCCTAGAAAAAGGACTTTGCAAACAGCTCAAGTTCAATTAACAACAAGCACAGCTTACAAGCAACACTAAATGCAGTGTTCAGAACATTATTTAAATACAACAAACAAGCAGTATGAACTGACCTTACTACCACTGGGATTTTCAGACAGTTTTAAAACAGAGAGAAGAGCCCATTGCTGAGGAATGGAGCACTCGTTCACACAGGGCAGAAGCTGATGGTGGCCGTGCCATGCTTTTCTGTTTCATAACTACATGATCTGCAAGTCAGGTGACTAGCTGAGGCTGCCTCCTTCACAACCAGTTACAATCATTCAAATGATTGTTCTGATGTTCACAAAATTGTTAAGGTTAACTCTTTCACTACTGGAAAGGTCTTCACATCACTAAGGAAAGTTAAATACTGCTGTTTTTCAACTAACCAATTGTATTAAATTAAACAAATTCAAAAAAGCACTGTGAACTTGTGAAATAATGCTATCAGAGGGCTAAAGAATCATAAATCCACTTGCCTTTTGTGCTCTTGGCTTACGAGCTCATTTGATTAGCCCCTCCTTAATGCTATTTTTCTTTGTTCACTATGGGCTCCATATTCAGAGCTGGCCAGCTGCACGTGCAAATGGTGTGCCGCACAAAAAAAATGGTCTGAGCAGCTCTGGCACCATATTTAAACAGAATGTGCAGTCTGAACTGACCATGTAATCTGTTTGAATATCGGACCCTGGTTGCACAGCACACAGCAGGGGGTCTCCATGTTTGGTGCAGCGTGACCAGGGCACAGGGCTGACAACTGCCCATAGGGGTACAACACGGCACTCAATGATATGTGCCGCAGCCCCCATGGGCGATATTTAGCCCAAATGTGCAGATGAACCCATTGGGCATGCATGGCATGATGGGGCTTATGGGATCTTCTGCATGCATGCACTGTCATGGAGTGCACCAGGCCAGTCCCACCCAGCCCCAATCCTCATTACAGTAAACAGCCCATTCAGTGCCCCTGATAAACTAGTGGTTCCCCGCTCCCAAACCCTGATCCGTATATAAATAAAGATGTCCCCGGTCCCCATATCCCTGGTAGTCTAGTGGTTCCTAACTCCCCATTCCTGATCTGTATATATATAAATAAAGATGTCCCTGGTCCTCATATCCCTGGTAGTCTAGTAGTTCCTCCCTCCCCAGCCCTGATCCATATATAAATAAAGATGTCCCTGGTCCCTGAATCCCTGGTAGTCTAGTGGTTCACCCCTCCCAAGCCCCGATCCATATAAAAATAAAGATGTCCCCAGTCCCCATATCCTGGATAATCTAGTGGTTCCCCTCTCCACAGCCCCAATACATATATAAATAAAGATGTCCCCAGTCCCTGTATTCCTGGTAGTCTAGGGGTTCCCCCCTCCTCAGCCCCAATCCGTATAAAAATAAAGATGTCCCCAGTCCCTGTATCTCTAGTAATCTAGTGGTTCCCCCCTTCCCAGCCCCAAGTTGTATAAAAATAATACAGTCCCCCGTCCCTGGTAGTCAAGTGACCCCCCCACCCCGTTAGGCAGTGACCCACCACCCTGCCCCCAACCCCACCGGAGCCAGCGACTGGCACAGCCCACGCCACGCCTGCACTGCCAGTCACCAACTGAACTGTACAGGAGCGCTGACAGTATACAGTACACCCTCAATTGGTTGTTGAGTATGAGGGGAACAGTCTAAGGCAAAATGACAAAAAGAGTGAAAAGAGGGCATCCTGTCTGGCAAGGGAGGGTTTGGGAGTTCCACTGTAAACTATGTCACCATAGTCAAAAACAGGGAGAATCATCTTTAAAGCAATCTCACAGTGGGCAGGAAGCAGTATACATGCTTTGTTTCAGTACAGTGCACCAAGCTTGGGGGGGGGGCTTATGGTGTATGGCATCAGTGTGCACCGAGAAATCAAGAAGATGGTCTAGCCAGACCCCGAGGTACTTAAGGAAGGTTACATCATCAATTGCAGCACCATCAAGAGTGCAGAATATTGGGAGGGAGGTGAGTCTTGTAAGCTTCTGTTGGGTGCCAAAAGTAATGCAGACTGTTTTTTTTTGGCATTGGGACATCAGTTGGTTAGACCAGATTCAGTGCTTATTGCCAAAATCCAGCTGCAACTGGGAAATAAGGTCATGGGAAGAGGAGTCAGATGCAAAGAGTACTATATTATAAACGTACAGAGAAACAGGCAGAGGGAAGGTCGTTTAAGAATATGGAAAAGAGAATAGGGCCCGGGACAGACCCTTGGGGGACACCTGAACAGATGGGATGGGGAGATGGGAAGCTTCTGATCCAGACAGCTTGATGCCTACCCTCAAGGTAAGAGTGGAACCAACTGACTGAGGAGGCAGACAGGCCTGCTGCATTAAGCTTGTCCAGAAGGAGGGGTGTGCCACAGTGTCAAAAGTTTAGCAAGATCAACAAAGATGGTGGAGGTGATCACACCCTGGTTCATACCTGAAAGGATGGAGTCATTAAGCTGGAGGAGGGAGGTGGAAGTGATGTAGGATTTTATAAATCCAGACTGGAAAGGGGTGAAGGAGGAGGAGGAGGAGGAGGAGTCAAAGAAGGAAGAGAGCTGAGAAAGATCAAGGTGTTCCTGTAACTTAGACAGATTGGGAAGGGGAGAGAGAGAGAGATATGATGGAAGTTACCAGGAGGAGAAGAAGGATCACCACCTTTAGGGAGATAGATGACAGTAGCCTGCTTCCAGATATAATCCACCCCCTCTCTGGTATCTAGGGGTATGCTGATGGTAACTGTCATTGGTGGTGGGGGGGCCCACAGCAGAAACAGTTGACCTTCCTGCATTTACCTGTTCTTCCAGAATGGGGTGCCACCTGACTTTCTGGGGTTCTGGGCAAGAAGGCAATAGCAGTTGGTAATGAAGCTCAACAATTTGTAAATAACTGGAGACCAACCATAATTCAAGGAACTGTGGGATCCCATTTTAATAATAAAAATTGATAACATCATGGTGCCAACAACAAACTTGATTACTATTCAGGGTCCAAACATGCTTTCAAACAGACCACCGGGGTGACATTATTTTAGAGTCCAAGAATGTTCTTGATCTGGGAATGCAGTTTCCATAAATACAGGGCGTTAATCAGATGTCCCCCTCAAACATCAGGCAATCTCATTCCATAGGCGGCTTTATCATCCCCACTGGCCACACTGTCCATCTGCAGGCAGCAATCACTCAGGTCTCTCTATCCACGGGGCTCTCTGACCTCACACATCAGGGCCATAACCCTTTCTAGAGTCATCGTCTTCACTGGCACACTCCTGGGCTATGGTACCACTGAAATACGGATGCCAATTCCCCACTAGTACCTCTACTTGCTACTTCTCACTGATAATCAGTCCTCAGGCCCAGGATCCGACATATTCCCTTTGGGCCAGGACCCTCTCTAATCCAGTCAAAAGCTCCTCTCGACCCTTGGGGCTCTCCCTGCCTAAGTCCCACTTGGACATGAAGTCCTGTCCCATTCTCTCCTCTCTCGCACTTGCTCCAGCACAAGTTTGAGTATCACTGTTGGCTGCTCTTTCCTTGCCATGGATGAGACATGGAACACATATTCCCCACCAGGGAATCACCACTACCTGGCCACAACCACATCAGGAGCAAAATCTTTTTATCTTCCCTGTTCTCCAGAAACAGGGAAAAGACACTGTCTCTCCGAAGTGAGCAATCAGCCCCGCTTCCTCCACCACCTCTCACCTTCTTGGCTGCTCACTCCCGCGTCAGCTTCAAGGCCCTCGCCCCAACTTCAAACCTAAAAGCCCCCTGAAAGAGGTCAAAATGCTAACCCTTTCATGGCCTGGGGCTGTGCAAACCCCCCTAAATTCCTACCAGTGTACAATTCTTGACACTCTAACCCGGAGGAGGGGTGTTACACAGGCTTGAGAGAAAATGGCAGAGGAGAAAAGAGACATTAAGGAGTTGGGTAATAGGCAATGGCAGGAGCCAAGAAAAGCAGAAGCTTAGGATCAAGACCATCAGGGCTACCTCACTAGTGAGGATTGAGGGAATGCAGGGCCTTATGGGAAGCAGAGGGAGAGGTAGGAAAGGAAGAGAAAGAGTGAAAGGGGAAGGCAGAGGGAGGGTGAGGGTGAGGAAGGGACAAGAGAAAGAGCACAGGTGGTGAATTTGGTGTTAAGGAAGGGGCAACAGAAGAAGAGTCAGAGATGAGGGAGTCACCAGCCTTGAGAACAGGTGAGGGAGACCGGGTCAGAGGAGAGAAAAGGTAATAGACAACCTTCTAAAACTTGGAGGGGTGATTAATGTTGTTGTGGAGTGTGGCTGCAAAATACTTGGTCTTTGCAAGTCTGATGGCTTTGGCTTTGGTACAGGCATTGTGAAAGTGATGATACTTGGCCAAAGCAGCCTGGGAGCCAGTGATCTTGTAGGATCACTAGGCAAGATCACTGATCTGGAGGCAAGCTATCAACTCAGCTGATATTCAGGGATGGTGGGAGCCATGTAGTCTGGTTTTCCTCAGGGTTGCATGATGACCTCATATAGCTATAAATTTGGACTGCACATATTGGAGGGCATAATTAATGTTAGTGGCTACAGTTACTGTATGTGGGACCAGTCAAATGCCCATAGGTCTGATAGCAAGGAGGACAGGTCTAGCAAGCTAAAGGACTGGAGATACTGTAGGTGCATTTATGGGTGGCCTTAGAACGATGTATCTTACACACAGGGCATCAGCAAGGATACCTGCATCCACTACGTGGTGGGAATGGGATGAGAAGACCCAGTCTAAGAAAAAATGATTTAAAGATTTTAAATTAGGGCTGTGCAGGGGCCGAATATTATTTCCCAAATACCATGAATAGTAGGGCTCCCCGATATTTGGGAGCCTTTCCTGAATAGGGGACTATTCACACTCAGGAGTATTTGGCCACCAAAAAGAAACAGCCCCCACCCTCCTCCCCAGCCCAAACTGAAGTAAAATGCAAACTCAATCCCATCACCCACTATCAAAAGCTCAATCCCACCCTCCTCCTCCCAGCAGCCACAGTTTGCCATATTTTTCACAGTAAATACTCCAATGGGTGACCAGCTCAACCCCGTCTGCCTTCACAGCCAGCCACCAACTTACTCAATGTAAAGCGCTTGTTTGCACTTCAAAAATATATAATTTATGCCTCCCCTTCCTGGCACAGTGCCCAACTCCCACCCAGAACCCAGTTCTCAATATGAAAACTCAAGAAGGTGACCGGCTCAGCTCACCCTCCTCCATGACCGACTGCCTTTTCATGAATGAAAGTGCTCACATGCTTGCTATAGTAAAACCAGCTGATCAGCTGGTTTCACTATAGCATGTGCATGAGCATTTTCATTCATGAGAAGACAGCCAGTCATGGAGGAGGGCGGCTTAAGCAGGTCACCTTCTTGAGTTCTCATATTGAGAATTGAGTGTTGGGTGTGAGTAAGGAGCTGTGCCAAGGTTGGAGGACATATGTAACCTGGACGCTGTGTCCCAATGGGCTACTTATCCTTGCCTTGTGGGCCCATAAACAAGGTTGAGGGGCCTGGGTTCCTATTTTGATAATAAAACTGGTTCTTTCCCATAAATTACATTATTGCTGTAGCACGACATTACCGCAAAGTCTTTTAAGTGAGTCAATTTCAGTGACTCCAATTTAGCAAAAGACATATGAGCAACTTTGTAACTATAGCAATTATCAATATGAGCAATCTTCTGAGGCAATGAATGACTCGGAGTTGGAATCCTCAAGATAGGGGGGTTTGGGGAGCAGCGACCCCCCTGCTAAACCAGAGACATGTGTCCTATTGGATGGCTGCACTTGTTGCTGTTAATGTGTGTGACAGGTGCAAGTGGGGTGATAAAAGGAAGAAGTAGTTACGGTTTAGCCAGGTGCTCTTGGCCTGTGTTAGAGAACTGAAATTGTCAAGGGGAGGGAGTGTCCACTGCTGTACAAGGAGAGAGAGAGAGCTGCTCAGCCAGATACAGTCTCGGACAGCCGAGCGACTCTGCAATGTGTTCTGACCCTCCTGGGTACTGTCACTCTGGTTGGCAGCAGAATACAATTACTGCACTTCCACAATGGTAGGACATCAGTTGTGGCTGTATTGTGCATCGCAGAAATTTAGCGTAGACGAAATTGTAGTCACTCTAATAACTTTTCCCAAATTGCTTTCGCCCTTATATTTTTGCCCAACCGACATGGAACCCATTATTGTGCAGTACCTCCACCCAGAGTATACTTTTAAGTGTCTCTAATATTTCTGGTACTACCCCCTGGGATGCTGTACCCACCCACAATACCATAAAGTCACCCCACACATGGATTAAAAATCAAAACCCCACATTTCAAACATTTTAAAACTAAAGGCTCACTCTAATAATATGCTCATTACACAAGATTTATAAAAAATGGTTAACCAACATTTATTTACGAGGGGTGAGGGTTAGAAGGGTAAATTGGAATTAGAGGTTAAGCGACAGATTGATTGGCATATATGACTGGCATTCTTGCATTGCAATTGGCATCAAAGTAATCATTTTGTATTTTTAGATCTAGACATTGATCTCAGTGGCCACCCACCAACCTTCTGATGTTTCAGGTTTTCCTCTCAAACTAGCTAGCTGCATTTGATGGCAAATACACATTAAATGTCCACATGGTACGAGTCCCCAGTCCAGATAAGGACCCCACAATCCTATCCTTAAACCTGAGTACCCAGTATTAAGTCTTTAGATGCAGGCCTGATGCAGTTGCCGCTGACTTGGCTGGCGTTGGGGCCCTTAAAGGAAAATCAAGTTAGCATTCTTTCTTTTAATTATCTTTAAATAATTCTGACTGATTTTGCAAAGCAAAACTTTAATATTAACATTCTAGGCCTGATCTCTGTATTTGGAAGAAACTGAGTTAACTATTTACAGTTCCCTTTGCTGGTGCAGAACCAGGACTGCATTACTCATGGTTTGGTAGATTTACAGTGGACACAATTCGGCAGTAGCTTTGCTGTGGTGCTGGCAGGAGCTTTGGCTGATTTGTCTTCTACCAGGCTATTTAAGCAATAATGCCCAACAGGATGTGTGTTGTGCTGGGATAACGTCACGCCTCAGAGTGGGCACGAGGCCGCAGGCCGAGTGCGTCCAACAACTGAGGCGTGACGTTATCCTAAGCGTACACACCCTGGAGGGTATTATTGCTATTATACAATGGCTCATTGTTATATATAAAATAAAAAAAATAATTTTAAAGAATGTTTTTATTAGTGTGGGAAAATATTTTTGTTCTTAAGAGGAGATGCAAAAAAGAAGAGCGGCCATAATGATGTGAACAGCAGCCATAATGATGAGCCTAGACCTGTGATGTTGTGCTGAGATAACGTCACGGGTCCAACCCAAGACTGACCAGTCAGAGTCCAGGATTTTTTCTTGCCATTGTATAATGCAGCTTTCAGGCTGGAACTTTCTCAGCTTTCGGCAAATGCTTATCTCTTTGGGCTTGAAGTCACTCTGGTTTTCTTTCTGGAAACAGACCAGGCTGTGACCAGGGCCATCATGCCTCAGACTCCCACATCTAGATTATGCTCCTCGGGGGGAGACACACATGGCAGTGCATAGCTGGCGCACTAGCAGGCTGACTCCCAGACCAGTCTCAAATATAGTCACTTGCAGTTTCAGGTATTTCAGGTACTTTAGACACTCTTGCACTTCAACCACAACTGCTGGCGTAGCAGCCACGGTCCTTTTACATTCAGGATACAGTCTCAAACATGGGTGCATCCTCTAGGGCTAGGAAGAACCCATATCTAGCACAGTCTCTTTCTCTTTCCCACATTACAGCATATTTATGTAACTTGGCTCTTCCAGCCGAACAATTAGCACAACTGCTGTAGCTTTTCGGAAGGCAGTCTTTTCGGCAAATCTCTTTCTCTCTTCAAACAACCAGGAGCTGAAGGCATG
Organism: Neoceratodus forsteri; assembly: GCA_016271365.2. Classification (NCBI taxonomy): domain Eukaryota; kingdom Metazoa; phylum Chordata; order Ceratodontiformes; family Ceratodontidae; genus Neoceratodus; species Neoceratodus forsteri. Next base: position 499,590,222 of record JADMNL010000022.1, read on the forward strand.
ACTCTACCAAGTTAGCAAGCTGAGCTTAAGGCATGGCTCCCAACCACTTTGAGCACTTTACTTGTATGCAAATCTTGTTCACTGTAGCTTCTCACAAGCTTAAATCACAATATCAAAGTCCCTCTTTGCCATGCTGGCATTTGCAGCTCCAACTGGACATTCACAGTCCTCACAGGCAATGTTAGGAAAAGCTCTGACCTCAGGATACTCCCCTTTCCATTTCTGTATGCACTCTTAAACAGCCACATCAGGCACTTCACAAACCTGGACCATCCACGGTCAGTCTTGCAACTGATGTCCACTCTGTCCTTGACACTGGTCAAACGCAGGGTACAGACAGATGAGTTACTTGTACACTTTGATAGAAGTTTACTCACTCAGAAATTAGATGCAGCTTTCTCTTGGCTAAAACCATAGGGTTCATCAGCACTCTCATTACTGAGGCAGAACATTCATGCAGCCCTCTCACAACTGCAGGCAGACTTTTTTTTTTTCTATTATATCTTTATGGTGCTTTTCCCCAGTTGTTCCCATCCCACCACCCTCGCATCCTTAGCGCGAGTGCATGCATGTGGAGGCACGCACACGCCATGCTCTGTGGAATGCCCCACCCTACTGGTCACCCAACCCGCCTGCACCACCACCACCAGGCCTCCACCCAGTGATGGTGGGACTGCAGCAGGGTGATCCCACCTCATTGGAGAGGAGTGTCACACTCAATCCTGCTCCCACCCTCCCCCGCGGCACCCTGATGCCTGAGGTCATTCCCGAACCCGGGTCGCCAGCATGACATGAGGTGTGGCATCCAGCACTTCAATCCTCAGCGCCACCAGGCCGGCTATGCAGACAGACTTCTTGCAGCTATCACACAGCTGAAGATAGCTCAGGTGTCTTTCCCACATTTTCACCAAAATGTGAAAAGGCACTTGTCAGCTCTGGGAGACAAATATCTGGCAACCCCCAGGCCAGCAACTTCAATTCCTTGCAGCCACACTTCTCTTGGCAGAGGCTAGAGCCCCCTTCCCTGTTTAGGGGCTCCTGCAGAACTGAACTAGGCCCATTCTCTTTAGCAGAGTGCTAGAGCACCCCCTCTCTGTGGAGAGTCTCGAGCCAAACTGACTTCAGGCAGAAAGTCTCTGGGTTTTTGGGAGCTCTCTGAAGCTCCTAATTGGTTGATTTCCATTGTCTCTCATAAAAAATTATATTCATGAGGCTTCCTTGACACCTAATTGGATCCTTGTTTAGGTGCCAACATGTGTCCCTGCTTTTTCCCCAAGTCTCTGGCAAAGTCCCAAAAGTCCCTGCAGTAAATCTTGGCTTTCCGATTGGCTAACAGGCTGCAAATATGGCTGCAATTTACACAGCCCCCTTGCAGTCCAACAATGCCCCCAGATTCAAAGTCTTGGTGCAGCCAGTACATTTACTTTTAATTTATCTTAGCCCCTCACTTCAATATCCCCTTCAGTGCCCTTTCAAACGCTGCCATTATTAAACATTTATTTGCAGTCCTGCACTTGTCACTGCTGCCAAAATACAGTGTCCCGAATGGCAGACAGGCAGCTCATTAATATGCAGAGGGCTCTTCATTAATATTTAGGAGCTTCGAGTACAGCGCAATTAGCACTTTTTATTTAAAATAACAAGTGGGCTGTCTTGGCCCTGGTTCTGGTCACTGGTCCCCACTCTACTGTAAGTGTGTTGGTTCAGGTTGTCCTTTCTCTTGTTGAGCAATCAAGTTTTTTAAGATCTTGGATCATCCACTTTGTGACAGGAAAAATCTTTCGGTAAAAGAATTGGGATGAACTCCATATATATTCTTTCTTCAAAAAAAATGTTATTCAGTGTTTCACACACACTTTTAGGGATTATGTTTCATGGCACAGCCACTTGTTCTGGCCCAGAGTGTTGTTCTAATAATAAATACATAAACAAAAACGTTCGTCCCTAGTTCTAAGTATATCTTTATTTCAACCGAAAATCCAGCTTAAGAACCACAGCCTGCATTCAACAAAAGTGTTCCTCATTCTATCATATAAGGTAACTGTGGGAACTTTTCCCTTCAAACATATATCTTAATAATCAATAATTAATCAGGTCCAATAAGTGAAGGCAGTGGATAAAACATTTTTAAACTTATCCCGTTTTAAATCATCTATTAACTTAAAAAATATTCAGTTAATGACCATTTTGTGGGATTCTTATATTAAATAATCATATTATATCTTGTCCAGAAATCCCTAAGCTTCTTTTAAATCACCCTTGTGCTTTCTCACCTCAGTGCTTTCAAGATGTCTGACCAGTTTCAAATGTTCAGGTTCCTTTTCTTACTTTCAAAACATCTGCAATATATAATATATTCATTGCCACCTTGCACTGTTCATTTACTGAATTCTATTTTAGTTTAAATAATTTTGTTTTTACCTTTTACATTTAATTCTTGTTCCATGCCTGGCTATCAACGTTTCTATGTGATAATGGCGACTGCCAAATGGCAAGCCGTATTATCGCAAAGTCAGAGCGGCGAAAAAATTTTTGCCAACCTGACATCCTCGCGCATGGAAGAACGGTATCAGGGATTAGTTGTTTTGCTTTCTGGGCTGCACAACCCCCCCACACAGGCACCTCCACTAAAGGATTCTCAGCTCTGGGGGGTGCATGTCGGAGGCAAAAGCAAAAACAGCAAGTTTCAGGTCAGGCACAACAAAATTGCACTAGCGCCTAGACCCAGACCCGAATCCAGTACCTTCCGCACTGCAAGCGGAGGCCAACTCCCTGATGCATGGTACAGCTTGGCAGCTGACCGCAGGCCACCCCTACATCCCCACACCCCTCCTAGCTCACGCCGCTGTGCTCGCCTCCCCTGCACTCATGACGCATAGCAACATCCTGTTGCTGCAGTCGCCCACCCACCACATCCGGTCACCCTACCCCCCCATCGCCATTTGGGCTTTCACCGACATCGCGGCCGCGTTTGGATAGCACCTTACTTCAGGCGCCTACCTCACATGCTATCGTTATCAACTTAAACAGCACTGCCACAGTGTTTTAAAAAATAATTTGTTTCCTTCTTGTATTCCCAATGGAAATGCCCACATTAAACCACATTCTTAGTTCTACCTTGTTATACAGTTCAATACAATGGTAGCATACAGGTGTAAACTCCCCCCACGGCCACTCTTGTTCAACTAACAGGGCTGCTCCTCTCAAACCAAGGTGCCACCAAGAGGGGCAGGGGTTGTCACTCCGAACACAGTTCTATGGGCCCATGCTTCTACTTCGTAGCCTGCCATTCTTAGACAGGCAAACCAAGTGTGGCAACTACCTGGCTCACACCTGGGGAGACCATTTAGCATGACCATCAACCTGGGTCCCTGGGAGAAAATGTTTGCTCAGCATTATACTAGGTTTGTTCTTCTGATCAGGGGAACCGAAGTAAATCCAGACACTGGAAGCAATAACTGTAATGTCTAAATCAGGTTGGGATTCTACAGCGTGGCTTTTATTCACATAACACAGAGAATAACAAACCAAAGATAGACCCCCACCAGGCTACTCTCACTGGTAATGCAGATTACTGAGGTACAGAGCACACACACTCATAGCGAACCCTGAGGTTCTGAATGAATCTGGGCACACACGGCCCAAACAGGTACACTTCTCTTCTTTCCCTTGACTTGGCACCCCGGCCAGTACTAGGACACTTTTCCATATTGCATGGAGGTTAATAGTGGCTACCTAAACCACCCACGAGCACATTCCGGCTCTCAGGAAAATGCAAAATCCCACGTCTGGGTGCTTTCCTCAGGCATTTGCCAAATGCACAGAGAGAGAAAACAAAGGTGCCCAAACTGAACCCGAAGAGGTAAACCTGGTTACTCCAGATGGGGGTCTCCCACCTTTTGCTCCCAAATCTATATTCGGCCATTCATCTGGTTACAACACCGTTCTCTGAAACACTCTTGTAGATGCTATCGAAATGCTTTACACATTTAACATTCTACTTTTCACTCTACAGAGGTGTCCTGACTTTAAAAGTTCCGTATGTGGCTATGTCTTTACCCTAGACCCACACTGTTGCAGATGCTTTTAAGTCATACACAGTCTAAAAGTTCTGTACTTGGCAAGTCTCTCTTTGACCCCACAGTAGGCAGACACTTTTACTAGCTACACAGTCTTGGTGAAGAGAGTCCCTATGTCGGAGAACAACTCACCATGGGAATGCAGGTGCCCCAGGGCTTTTTCCACAGAAAGTCTCAGGTACTCACAGAACAAACAACTCTAGGCAATTTCACCACTCTCCAGACTGGACCAGGCGATTGCCCCTGAATCCTGGAATTCCTCCCATCCCTCCAGGGATGGGGCACTGGAACAACTTCTAAGAACAGTCTCTACCACTTCACAACTGGTCTTCTGTATTCTTTTCTAGGGTGAGAACACACAACCCCTTCTCTTGAGGTAGCGCTCTCTCTCAGAGCTAGGTACTGAGGAGTTGCATCCTGCAGCACTCCTCATACTCCTGAGTCTCCACACAGACTACCCGGTTAGACTGAACTGAATCTCCCAACATTCTACTGCTAACCCCTACAGCTAGCATTCCATTGTGGCTTATGCTGCTGCGAGAATTCTAAGGTGCCATCATCACTCTAGCTCAGCAGAAACTGAAAACAGAGTGTGACAGTGTGAAACCCATCTAACTGGCATCTCACAAGCTGCCTCTCCCTGCCTGCCACTGATTCTAAGTGGGATTCTAGTAACCCCTGGGAACAAGGGGGCTACACAAGTAACTCAAAAGAAATGCTCTACCTCAGCAGTCCTGTATATTCTTAGTGCATCATCTTTTTTATGACTTAAACAGTGTATGTCCACTTTTTCTGTCTCTAGATAAAAGAAATGCTTGCTGGCCCGATCATGTTCGCACATAACCCGCTTTTAGATCAGAATTTTGGAAGCGTGCTCAAACCCTGATGAGACCTGGGCTTGAGCACGCTTCCAGAAATCCATTTTAAAAGTAAAGCGGTTTACCTACAGTGCGAACACGCCAGCTCGTATCCTTTTAATGCACTTCAAGCAAGCGCGCAAAGCATCACGGTAAGCAGCTTTTCCATACTGCTGAATTCGGTTCATAGCGGGCACAGATCTCTGCCGCAGTGTGAACGCTGTAAAATGCATCACCTGATGCGGATCACAGGAAAGGGGTTGAAGTATGAACGCTACAGCACGGTAAGTGCTAATCCACTTCTAAAAACGTTTTGCGCAACCGAGCTGTAGTGCGAATGGGGCCTAAGTGACCTTTAGGTTTCTCTCTCTCTCAGAAACAACTAGGTTAACTATGCTTTGAGGAAAACCAAGACTTCTTACCTTCAATTTGGACCCTGGTGTGGAATGTACAGCGTGCTTCCTTCCATGCAGGAGCAGCTGTCGCCCATACCAATGCAATTTAAATACTGTTGGGAGGCAGGGATGATGGCATCACAAAGTGATGTTCAGAATGCTACTGCCAACAGACTGGCTGAAAGGGCTGAGGAGCCTCTGAGCAGACTCGGTAGCACTGAGAAGGGCGATGTTGTATGGAAGTACAACAGTGCTTGTCTGGTTCACTGCCATCGGTCCCCACTCCACCTGTTTCAGGGGTCAGGACCACTGGGAAGTCATTTGTCGTACGCTTTCATGCATGCGTGAGCCATCCGCCCAGCCTGGACGTGGATGGGGGAGAAGACGGTGGCTCTGCTATGCTCCATTAGCCCATCTTGGGCAAAAATGAATATAGGGGCTGCCTGGAAGTCCCAGGGGCACACAAGAACTCAAGCTGTGGCGGTGCACAAACAGGAGGAAGATCGGGGAAACCAGGCGGCAAACAGGCAACTAGGGGACATGGGGGCAATTAAGGTAAGCCCCCACAGGAGGGTCACACGTAAATTATACTTTTTTAAGTGCAAGGGAGTGCTTTGCTTTAAATAAGACAGCAGCCAGTTGTGGAAGTAGGTGAGTTGAGCCAGTCACCCATCAGGGTATTTCAAAAATATTTTAAAATGTGCATGGGGGGAGGGGATTGGGCTGTTGATAGAGGGTGAGGGATGAGATTTACATTTTACCTGGTTTGGGGCTGGGGAGGGGGGGCTGGGTTTTTTTTTCTTTTCTTTTTTGGTAGGTGGCTGAATTCTTTCCTGCCCTAAACCTCCCCAGATTCCTTCTTTCATGATTGCGCCAGCATATTTGTTAGCGGCATATTTGTACCAGTGGCAGGAGCAGGAGGACTAATGTATAAACAGAAACTAATACTGGGTCAGGGGGCTCCCACTCTGAGCCTTCTGAGCCTGTGCTCACCCAGAATAATGCTCCAACTCATCCCAGTCAATCCCCCAAGACAGGTGAATTACACACAAGTGACCTCTTCCTGACCAAGCAAGACTCCGATCCACTGTGTGGTTGTTCTTCCCAGTGCTGGGACCCTAGGCAATCTTCCCAAGCTGTGTTCCCCCATCTCCGATTCTGATGCCTGACAACAGAGCCACAACACAGGCTCCATGGCCGTGACACTGTGGCATGTTGTATCATTCTATGCTCTTTTTTTTTCTGGCAGATTAGCTGCTAATTAGTGTCAGTTCACACTTTGGCAAGCTCGGCAAACTGCATGCCGAAGTATGAACTGATACTAAATAGCAGCTAATCTGCCTGAAATAGAAGGTGGGCATGGAATGTTATAACCATTGTTTTTAACATTACAGTCTATGGAATTGGCAAACAGTAGATGAAATGTGCCCGCTAAAGCCGATTGCCCACTATAGCCGTGGGCAGTATATGTGGAGTCGACTGCATCTGTAACAGAACCCTTTGTTTAGCTTTTGCAGAAGGGATGGATGGCCTGGTGGATAATGATAAGGAGGCAGTGGATTCCCTGGAGGGGTAGACAGCAACTTCTGAGCATGTCCTTATTCCACTGTTTTCAGGACCCATTTGTCCATATTGACCTCTCTCCACTTTTGAAGATGAAGGGAGATCTATCCCCCCACCTGCACCCCTGGAGGCAGCAGTGAAGGGGGAGGAAGTGAGGAGTCAGAAAGTACCGAGGGTGGCAGTGGCACCACTTTAACCAATACATTTGGGTACCTTGGGTACCTTGGCATGGGCATCAGGGGAGATGGGACCCGGAAGGGGACCTCTGACATGGGTATGGGGCTGCCAATGGAAGGCATGGCCACCATGGGCAGCAGGCTTACAAAATGAGCCCCTACCACACCCTCTGGTAGGCTGAGGGGACGAGACTTAAGAGACCATGAGGTAATCCTAGAAGGTTTTAAGCTCACATAGAGCATTCTCAACATCACCGCCAAACAGTCTGGAGCCTCTAAAAAGAGCATTCAGCACAGATTTCTGCACAGTAGCAAATCCAACCACATGTAGCCAGGAGTATCTCAAAAGACATATGCCAGAGGCAGCAGCCTTGGCCAAAGCATTAGAAGCATCATATGAAAAACACAAAGGATTCTTACCAGTATCCATACCAGCTCAAGCAGCCTTAAGCAAATACACCTTGGCAGAACTGTCAAGAAGAGCCTGAATAGTGGATATGGCAGACTTTCACAAGCTTTTCTCATATTTAATCATATAGGCCTGGTAACTAGCTATTCTGAGGTCTAAGGACACAGAGGTATAAGTCCTTTCATCTATGAAGTCCAGTCTTTTGAATTCTTTACCTGGAGGTAGCAACTCATGTGTTTAGGGGCTCTAGAATTATTATGAGCAGCCATGTTACCACAGAATCAGTTTCAGGCTGTGAGGCACAGTAAGGCTTAGCAGACGGAGCAGGGTGCTTTTTATCTGCCTTTTTGGGCTTTGCAGGCAAGGTACTAGGCCAGTGTCAGCCAGCAAATGTAGTATTCTCTAAGGCTGGATATACAGAAGATATGACAATAGATGGAGTAGTAGGGACCTCCAGAATCTCCAACAAATTCCTTTGTGAAGCCTTCCTCCACAGCCGAAAAGCCCATTACATCCTGAATTTGCCTCAGCAATACCTGAAAATTGGCATCCTCAGGGGGAGACCAGGGTGTGTAGCCTACGGAGCACTCACTGCATGAGGAGAGGGTAGAACTTGAAGGCAGTCCCCCCCCCATAGGGATCTTTTTCCCTTTTTCTCACCTCCAAATCCTCATTGTTGGCTGGAGCGATGGTAACAAGTCAGAAACAGTTCAGAGACTGTTGCCAGTATGACTGGGAGTTGATGGCACCCTGTAAAGGGTCTGGGACTGCCATGGTGTCTCATCAGTGGTTGGGGGGATGTAGTCATCACTACCAGGGCAGACAATGACCAAGGACCTACCCTCCTTCAGTGGAGATCTCAAACTCACTGGCAAAGCAGGAGCCTTATTTTTATTCTTGTGGTGATTGCTGGAAGAGGAGGACTTGACTATTTTTCCTTGACTTTGACTTTTGATCTCTATAACCTCATTGATAATAGTCACCAAACATCAGGAAGTCCCCTTCCCAGCAGCAGTTGACAAGCAAGACAGAGAAGCTGGGTTGGAGCCCACGGTCTTTGTGTCAGCTTTCATAGCCTTGATAGCGATGAAGGTTTCAAGAGCCTTCTTTCGGCATCTACTTGTGACCTGGTTGAATCCCTAACAAAACTTGTAGGCCCTTATGTTGTGGTACAGGCCCAAACAGCAATCACAATCTGTGTGAGCATAGTCCTTGTAGATCTTGTAACAACAAGTACAAAACCTAAATAAAGCCTCTTTTGACTGTGGCATAAAATGATAATGTGAACAAATAAGTATAACAAAGTAGAAAACAAAAAAAGTCCAGTAATCGAAGGCACTGCTTCTCTGCATGTCCGATGCACAGTTGACAGCGGAAGAAAGAATTGAGGAGCAACGCAGCCAACCATGTTTTATAGGTGTCGACACTACATGTCACCATGGGCAGCTCCCAGCTGTCAAATGTTTGAGTGGTCCTGACACTGACAGCTTATAGCTCCAAAGGTGTGGCCCAATGGAGAAGATGTCACCAATGAAAATCATTATTTTCCAGTTCAATGGATATGGAAAAGGTTTGAAAAATCACTTGTTGTTTCTGAATTTCTTTCAAAACTCTTAATGTGTGTAATTCGTAGTGTATTAACTTGTAATATTGATGTAATTACCATTGCTGGCAGTATAGCCTAGAGGTTATAGCAAAGAAACACAGAAACAGAATTTATCAGCAGGTAAGAAGGCAAGGCAAATTTTATTTAAAAGACGCCCAATCCCAGAGGCTCTGGACGCCATACAAAGAACACAGCATCAACAATAATACAGCAATAAGTAATAAATATCAAAAATAATAAATAAATTAGGAATGCAACTAACTAAAAACAAAAAGTCAGGAACAAAATATCATGGCTGACTTTGCCAGAATGGGTGAGTGCCTAAGGAATGCACTAGCAAATGGGCAGGAAGGAGGGGTTGAAGAACAATGGGGAATAATCAAAACTGCCACCACAGAGGCAACAAGCCTTTGTATGAAGCAAATAAACAAAACAAAAACGATGTAAGAAACCACTATGGTTCTCAAAGGAGGTGGCAGGGAAGGTTAGGGAGAAAAAGAAAGTATTCAGGAAGTACAAGGAATCACAGAAGAAGCAGGACAGAGAATTGTATCAATTAAAGCAAAAGGAAGCAGGGAAGGCAGTCAGAACAGCAAAGGCTCAAACAGAGGAAAAGATAGCCAACTCAGTTAAGAAGGGGGATAAAACCTTTTATAGGTACATCAGGGAGCGAAGGAAGACCAAGGGAGGAATAGTGAGGCTTATTAAAGGGGAGTGGGGGTGGACAGAGGGTGACTGTGAAAAGGCAGAGATAGTAAACAAATATTTTTGCTCAGTATTCACAAATGAAGAGGGAGAAGTAACAAAACCAAACAATAGAAACACTCTAGATATGGGGGTTGATACCAGCCCATTCACAGAAGAAAGGGTTCTGAAAGAACTCTTAAAACTGAAGGTGGACAAAGCAATGGGGCCTGATAGGATTCATCCCAGAATTCTAAAAGAACTAAGGGTAGAACTAGTGACACCACTGACTACTCTCTTTAACAAATCATGGGAGGATGGGGTGGTACCTGAGGACTGGAGGAGGGCAGATGTTATTCCACTTCACAAAAGTGGAAGCAGGGCAGAAGGAGGAAACTACAGACCTGTTAGTTTAACCTCAGAGATTGGGAAAATAATGGAATCACTTCTGAAGGAAAGAACTGTTGAGTACCTAGAGGCCAGAGGGGCACAGGACCCAAGGCAGCATGGATTCACAGCGGGAAGGTCATGTCAGATGAATCTAATAGATTTCTTTGTCTGGGTGACCAAAGTAATAGATCAAGGAGGGACTGTGGACATGGCCTACCTAGACTTCAGCAAGGCATTTGACACAGTCCCACATAAAAGATTAATATACAAGCTGGCCAGCCTGGCAGTGGGTCCCAAGATGGTAGCCTGGGTAAAGAACTGGCTGGAGAATAGGACACAGAGGGTAATAGTAAATGGAGTCCACTCTGAAGAAAGGGGGGTTACTAGTGGGGTACCGCAGGGTCCAGTACTAGGACTGGTCCTCTTTAATGTCTTTATAAGTGACATTGCAGAGGGATTGGAAGGAACAGTATGTCTCTTTGCAGACGACACAGAGATCTGCAACAGAGTTGATACACAAGGTGGGGTGGAAAGGATGAGAAGAGACTTGGCAAGGCTGGAGGAATGGTCAAATGTATGGCAGCTTAGATTCAATGCTAAGAAGTGCAAAGTAATGCACCTGGGAAATAAAAACCCAGGGGCAGAGTACACAATGGGGGTGAGATACTAACAACAACAAAAATGGAAAGGGACCTGGGGGTAGTCATATCAGATGACCTCAAGGTGGGCAAGCAATGTGAGAGGGCAGTAAGGAGGGCTGGGGGATACTGGGATGCATAGGGAGAGGCATCACCAGTAGAAAACAGGAAGTTGTTATGCCTCTGTACAGACAACTGGTGAGACCCCATCTGGAGTGCTGCGTGCAGTTCTGGAGACCCAATCTCTGCAAATACATAGACAGGATGGGGGCAGACAAGAGGAGGGCAACTAAAATGGTGCAGGGTCTGCACCAGAAGACATATGAAGAGAGACTTAAGGAGCTTAACATGTATAGCCTCAAGGAAAGGAGGGAGGGGAGACATGATAGAAACTTTCAAGTACCTCAAGGGAATCAACAAAGTCCAAGAGGGTAGGATCTTTCAGAAAAAAAGGTGTGCAAGAACAAGGGGGCACAGTTTGAAGCTTGAGGGGGGGATAGCTCAGAGGTAATGTGAGGAAGTATTTTTTCATGGATAGGGTTGTGGATGCATGGAACAGCTTTCCTGAGGAGGTTTTGGAGTCAAAAACAGTGGTGGATTTAAAGAATGCATAGGACAGTCACATGGCAATTCTAGGGGGTGGGAGTAGGAAGAAGTAGGCTGTTGGTTAACTAGGATCTGCAGCTTATCCATTAGGTAGGGAAATGGGCTGACTGGGTGGGACAAGAAGTCCTTATCTGCCATCACATTCTATGTTTCTATGGTGATCAGGTAAAAGATGTCATTCAGCAAAATCAGGGAACGCCTAAGTGGACAGGAAGGCCTTGAAGTGGGCCTTAAATACCTCAACTGAAGGGGCCTCCCTTACAGATGGTGGAAGCAAATTCCACTGGATGGGGCTGGCGACACTAAAGGCTCAGTCACCAGCCATATTTAGCCTCATCCTGGGAATTGCAAGGAGGCCCTTAGAGGAGGGATGTAGGGAGTGGACTGAGGTGGCTGGTGTGAGAAGGTCTGCCAGGTAGCCAGGACCCAATCCATGTAGGGCCTTAACGGTGAGCAAACCCTCCTTAAAGATGATCCTCCACCTGACTGGCAGCCAGTGCAATTCCCGTAGCACCAGGGTTATGTGACAGTACTTAGGCTGCCCCATCAGCAGCCTGGCAGCTGCATTTTGCACCAAGTGAAGCTGACGGAGGGTACCCCCAGAGACCCCAAGGTACAGCACATTACAGTAATCGAGCCTTGTCATCACAAAGGCATGAACCAAAGTTGGGAGGTCCAGAGGCGGAACTGGGGCCTAACCCTAGCAATATTTCTCAGATGGTAGAAACTGACATGGACAGTAGCCGATGCATGAGCCTCAAGCGTCAGTCTGCTATCCAGAACAACACCCAGGTTCCGCACCCTAGAGGAGGCCTTCAGTGGTACAGATCCCAGACATAATCCTGTTTCTGCACCTGAGGCCAACCCATCAGGCCCTTTGTTCGACTCCACAGCTAGTACCTCCATCTTATCAGGATTCAGTCGCAACCAGCTGGAGGCCATCCAGTCACTGATTTCAGCAAGGCAATTATTTAGCACATTCACTGTGTTGGGTGTTCCAGGATTAAAGGAAAAGTATAGCTGGGTATCAGCGGCATAGCAATGAAAACCCAAGCCATACTTCCTAATGAGCCTTCCCAGAGGTAGCATGTACACGGTGAACAACACTGGTGACAAGACCGATGTTGAGGAGTTCCACAAGACAGGAAGCAAGGGGAGGAGAAGAAATTCCCCATCACTACCCTTTGCCTCCTGTTTTTGAGATAGAACTCAAACCAGCAGATGGCCGTGCTGGTGAGTCCACAAAATTCCCTCAGGCGGTGAAGTAGCACACAATGGTCCACCATGTCAAAGGCTGAGGACAGATCAAAAAGGATGAGAATTGTCCCCTCCCCTCGATCTCTCGCCTTGAGAAGGTCATTAAGCAACTGAACTAATGTAGTTTCAGTACTATGCTTCATCCAAAACTAAGACTGGAAAGGCTCATATAGGTCATAGGCCAAGAGGTGCTCCTCAAGCTGAAATGCCACAATCTTCTCTACAACCTTACCCAAAAAAGGGAGGTTGGAAATAGGACGGTAATTTGCCTTGACGTCAGGGTCCAATGATAGTTGTTTCAGAAGGGGTCTCACCAATGCCTCCTTCAAAGCATCAGGGAAAACCCCCTCTGACAAGGAGCACTGGGCAATCAAGGCAAACACTGGGCCAATGAAGTTGGCGCATCCCATCAAGAAATACGTCGGCACCAAGTCCATTTCACAATATGTGTGCCTCAGCTTGGAAGCAACCTCAATGACCTCAGCCACCTCCACTGGTCTAAACTTGCCCCAACCAGATGGAGCACTCTCTGGACACCCAAGGCAATCACTGTCATCCATGGAATGGCTCAATAGCACAATTCCTTGCCAGATGCCAGACACTCTGTCTGAGAAGCACCAAGCAAACTCGTCACATAATTCATTTGAAAAAGTATTTTTCGGCTGCAGACATCCTGTCTACAGTCTGAAAAAACAGTTGGTCAGTTTCTCCCAGCAGCAATCTCCCTGGACAGGAATTCTGCCTTCTTATGGTTGATTCCCCCTTGGTACTCACAACAGTGAGCAAGCAGGACCAGTTTGTCCACCTCCAGCCCAGTCTTCCACCAGCAGTGCTCTAACCTCCGACCGACAATCAACATCACCTTGAGCTTGCCCACCCAGTCTGCCCATTTTATCCCTGTCAATACTGTTATCATATAGACCCTAACTGATCTCCAGTTACTCCCCCCCATTTCTACCAAAATTCCTTTGTGCCTATCTCAAGCATGCTTGAAGCCAACTACTGTATTCGCCCCAAAATCTCTGCTGAGAGTCTGTTCTAGGTGTCCACCACTCTTTCAGTGAAGTACTTCCTAACATCCCTTCTACATTTTACCCTCCCAGCTTCATTGCATGCTCCCTTGTTCTCATGCACCTTCTTTTCTGAAAAATAATCCCTTCCTGTATCTTATTCACCCCTGTGGAGTACCTACAGGTCTCTATTTTATCTCCCCTTCCTCTCCTCCAGAGTGTACATGTTGAGATCCCTCAGTCTCTTCTCATAGGGCTTATGATGCAGCCCCTGCACCAGTTTAGTTGTCCTCCATTGTACTCCCTCTACCCTCTCTATGTCTTTCATGAGATGCGGTCTTTAGAACTGGACACAGCACTCCAGGTGGGGTCTCACCGGCGATGATCAATACAGTTGTAACACCACCTCTCTCCTTCTACTGGTGTTTCCCCTCCCTATGCACGCCAGCATCCTGTTGGCCCTGCTTAATGCCTTGTCACACTGTCCCATCATTTTGGGGTTTTCACATATGACAACCTCAATGTCCCTTTCCTGTTTAGTGACCATCAATACCTTGTCCTGCATTTTATACACCGCCCCTGTGTTTCTGTGCTCTAGGAGCATGATTTTGCACTTTTTTGCATCGAAACTCAGCTCTCATACCCTGACTGTGTGAGAGGCCTTTCAGCACCATGCAATTCTGCTTAAAGTTGAACCAGCATAACATTCTGTGGTGATTTGCATATGCAGCCCATGATGCTTTGCATTGTGGGGCATGTGTGATTTTGTATTTTCTTGAAACTTGGCTTCCCAGCCAAATGCCTTTTAGGGTAACCCTTGTCTCAGTGTTTATGCACAGAGGTTCTTTGTCTTTTAAATAGCTTTTTATTTTAATGGGTTCACCACAACATAACCAAGACACACTGTCTTAGGGTAGCTGGTTCATTCTACTGGGGTGTCAAGCAGATGAGGCATACTGATGAGTCCTGGTAGGACGTAACACGTGTCTATGTCATCTGTTCGCACCCTTTGCAAACTGTGTGAGAGGCCTTTCGGCATCATGCAATTCTGCTTAAAGTTGAACCAGCATAACATTCTGTGGTGATTTGCATATGCAGCCCATGATGCTTTGCATTGTGGGGGCATGTGTGATTTTGTATTTTCTTGAAACTTGGCTTCCCAGCCAAATGACCTTTGGGGTAACCCTTGCCTCAGTGTTTGCACACAGAGGTTCTTTGTCTTTTAAATAGTTTTTTATTTTAATGGGTTCACCACAACATAACCAAGACACACTGTCTTAGGGTAGCTGGTTTATTCCACTGGAGTGTCAAACAGACGAGGCATACTGATGAGTCCTGGTAGGATGAAACACGTGTCTATGTCATCTGTTAGCACCCTTTGCAAACTGTGTGAGAGGCCTTTCGGCACCATGCAATTCTGCTGAAAGTTGAACCAGCATAACATTCTGCGGTGATTTGCATATGCAGCCCATGATGCTTTGCATTGTGGGGGCATGTGTGATTTTGTATTTTCTTGAAACTTGGCTTCCCAGCCAAATGCCCTTTGGGGTAACCCTTGCCTCAGTGTTTGCAAACAGAGGTTCTCTGTCTTTTAAATAGTTTTTTTACTTTAATGGGTTCACCACAACATAACCAAGACACACTGTCTTAGGGTAGCTGGTTCATTCCACTGGGGTGTCAAACAGATGAGGCATATTGATGAGTCCTGGTAGGATGAAACACGTGTCTATGTCATCTGTTAGCACCATTTGCAAACTGTGTGAGAGGCCTTTCGGCACCATGCAATTCTGCTTAAAGTTGAACCAGCATAACATTCTGTGGTGATTTGCATATGCAGCCCATGATGCTTTGCATTGTGGGGGCATGTGTGATTTTGTATTTTCTTGAAACTTGGCTTCCCAGCCAAATGACCTTTGGGGTAACCCTTGTCTCAGTGTTTGCGCACAGAGGTTCTTTGTCTTTTAAATAGTTTTTTATTTTAATGGGTTCACCACAACATAACCAAGACACACTGTCTTAGGGTAGCTGGTTTATTCCACTGGAGTGTCAAACAGACGAGGCATACTGATGAGTCCTGGTAGGATGAAACACGTGTCTATGTCATCTGTTAGCACCCTTTGCAAACTGTGTGAGAGGCCTTTCGGCACCATGCAATTCTGCTGAAAGTTGAACCAGCATAACATTCTGTGGTGATTTGCATATGCAGCCCATGATGCTTTGCATTGTGGGGGCATGTGTGATTTTGTATTTTCTTGAAACTTGGCTTCCCAGCCAAATGCCCTTTGGGGTAACCCTTGCCTCAGTGTTTGCAAACAGAGGTTCTCTGTCTTTTAAATAGTTTTTTTACTTTAATGGGTTCACCACAACATAACCAAGACACACTGTCTTAGGGTAGCTGGTTCATTCCACTGGGGTGTCAAACAGATGAGGCATATTGATGAGTCCTGGTAGGATGAAACACGTGTCTATGTCATCTGTTAGCACCCTTTGCAAACTGTGTGAGAGGCCTTTCGGCACCATGCAATTCTGCTTAAAGTTGAACCAGCATAACATTCTGTGGTGATTTGCATATGCAGCCCATGATGCTTTGCATTGTGGGGGCATGTGTGATTTTGTATTTTCTTGAAACTTGGCTTCCCAGCCAAATGACCTTTGGGGTAACCCTTGCCTCAGTGTTTGCGCACAGAGGTTCTTTGTCTTTCTCATACCCTTGACCACTCATCACGTTTTCTCAGGTCTCTACTCATTTTCTCCATCCCCTCCAGAGTACCTACCCTATTGTTGCTTATGAATATACTGAAGAGGGCTAAGGTACACTGCTGGTCCCTCTCCCCTCATTAGAGTGCGTGCTGTGTACCACCACCCTCTGTTGCCTATCCATCAACCAGTTCCCTACCCAGTTTACCACCTTTGGTCCAATACCCAAACTGTCCAGTTTCCTTATAAACTTATGTGGTATGGTATCAAAGGCCTTACTGAAATCTAAGTAGGCCACATCCACTGCCCCCACCCTAATCTATTTCCCTGCTCATCCAGTCGGAGAAATGGATCGGGTTCATTTGACGTGACCTCCCCCACCCCCAACCCCACTCCCATGAATCTGTGCTGCCTTGGGACTTGTAACCTGCTGGATTCAAGATACTCCACTAGCCTTTCTTTTAATATTTTGTTGTATTTGGTGGCCGAAAATAAGTACCTTAAACACATCAAGGTCTTGGTAGAAAGAAAAACATGCACCACAGAAATTTAGGCCTTCTCTGTTTACTTCTATTCAGCACAGACACAAGGGGAAACTCAACTCAAACACAGACACAGTAAGACTCACAAGAAGTAGATTTCTTATAGCTGTACTGTCTAACATTTCTTAAAGCTGCACTACACTTAACAATCCCTCCTGACTGAGCTAGAAAGCACATAAGTCAATAATTCAGAAGTAATATGAAACTATTAAAGTTATTACTGCAATGTCCCTTTTAGTTAGTTTGTGTCATTAGACTATATCTCTGTTTCTCTCTTAGATATTTCCTGAACAAGACCAAAGGTCGAAACATAGATTTTTAACTCTATTTTCTATTTTCAGCGTCCATTTAATATAACCATTTTGTTTTGCTTTTAGACCACATGCTGATGCAGAGCCTTTTTTTTTGTTTTTTACAATTTATATCTCCACAAGTCCATTCTCTTTGGTGGACATCTTATATGTCCTGGCTGATGTAGTAGGACTTGAGGCTGTTGCACTGGAATCTGATTAGCTTCAGCCACATCTTGTCTCAATTGCTGTGGTTCCACTATCTCTTCCTGTTCTTGTTCTGGAACTAATAATGCTGGATAACTACCCCGACTCTGGGTATCCCTTTTTTGTTCTGTCTCAGTTCTAGCATGCAATTGGTCTACATGTTTTTTCACTCTTCTCTGGTTAGCCAGTCGAACACCATAGACAACATTTCCAAACTTTTTTTCCACCATGCCTTCTATCCATCTCTTCGGGCCTGCATACATCCTGACCCACACAAGATCATTGAGTTTGAAGGATCTGGTCTTAGGAAGCATTTCAGTTACTGACTTATAGCCTAGAGGGTGAAGAAGGTCCAATTGAGTTTGAATCTGATGTCCAAACAACAATTCTGCAGGGGACATTCCCATGACACAATGTGGCGTTGTTCGATACATCGCAAGAAAGTCCAAAAGGGAAATTTGTATTGCCGTCGGTGTAGTAGGAATAGCTTTGTCCATGCTCTTTTTAAAAGTCTGAACCAGGTGTTCCACTTCACCATTTGAACTTGGATGGTAGGGAGGTGAGAAAATATGGCAGTTACCACGTTGCTGGCAAAATGCTTGGAATTCAACAGACGTGAACTGTGGTTCGTTATCCGAGACAATCACTTGTGGAAAATCATGGATAGCAAAGATAGATTTCAGTGCTTTAATGGTACTTTCAGTAGTTGTCGAAGACATTTGATTAATTTCTGGCCATTTACTATAAGCATCAGTTAAGAGTAACCACATGGAATTTAAAAAGGGTCCTGTGAAATCAATATGCAACCTTTGCCAGGGTTTGTCAGGTCATTCCCAATGGTGAACTGGAGCTCTTGTCAGACTTCCCATTGATACAGCACAACCTTCGCATCTTTGCACAACCTGGTATATGTCTCTGTCAATGGAACGCCACCATACGTGAAGTCTGGCTAGGGATTTCATTTTAGCAATACCTGGATGACCTGCATGCAAAAGAGTCAACACATTTGAGTGATAACATTGGGGTACTATGACACGCAATCCCCAGAGAAGACACCACTCAGCAATGGACAACTGCTGTCTCTTTGTATAGTAGGGTTGTAGTGCAGTCAAACAAATAGTGCCTCGCGGCCAACCCTCAAGCGTATACTGATACACTTGTTTCAAAACTGCATCTTGACTAGTCACTTTTGCAATGTCCTTGGCTAGTACTGGAAGCTGATCTAACTGTTGTAACTCCATTGCACACACAACAGTAGAGTCCTCCATATCTTTTAATTGCACTGGAAAACTATCTGGCCCCACCTGGCATACTAATGGCTCCTCTTTAAGTCCCACATCGAACTCCATTTCTCTGGATATTGGTAACCTCGACAAGGCATCTGCATTTTCATGCTGATCCATTCATTGGTATGTAACCTCAGAATTATAGGCAGACAAAATTAATGCCCATCATTGAAGTCGGCTAGCCACTGTTTCTGGAATTCCTTTTTCTGGACTGAAAATTGTCGCTAGTGGCTTGTGATCCATCTTCAGGTGAAACTTGCAACCTAGCAAGTATTGGTGGAATTTCTGGACTCCAAACACAATTGCTAATGCCTCTCTCTGAATCTGGGTATAATTCCATTCAGCTGCAGTGAGTTTGCGTGAAGTATGGGCTATCGGCCTTTCCAATCCTTCTGGATCTGTATGGAAAAGGACAGCTCCTATACCCACAGGACTAGCATCACAGGCCAGTGTGATAGGTAAGTTAGGGTCATAATGAATTAAATTATTCACATTGGTTAGAGAGAGCTTGATGGCTTGAACTGCCTTACTGTGGCCCTTGATCCACTTCCATGGAATACCCTTATGTAACAGTTCATTTAGGATAGCACGTTTCATACCTGGCTAAGCCAGGTATGAAATGGTTATAGTAGCGCACCATACCCAAGAATGAACGCAACTCTGAAACATTCTGTGGTCCAGGCATGTGCACAATGGCTTCCACCTTTTCATCATTTGGATGAATTCCATCTTTATCAATAGTGTGACCTAAGTACGTGACACTTGGTTGACAAAATTGGCATTATTCTCTCCTGAGTCTGAATCCACTCTGTTGCAGTCTCTCTAAAGTCTTATGCAAGTTAAGTAAATGTTTTGCTTCTGTCTTGCCCATGACAGTAATGTCATCCAAATAACAAGCAATACCTGGTATATCACCCACCGTATGCTCAATCACTTTTTAAAAAATAGCAGGTGCAGAACTAAGGTCAAAACATAACCGTTTGTACTCATACAATCCTTGGTGTGTATTAATCACTATCAATTTCTGAGAGTCTGTAACCAGCTCCACTTGAAGGTATGCATCAGCGAGGTCCAGTTTAGAGAACCCCATACCACCATTCAATCTATGAAAAAGTTCCTCAGGTAAGGGTAAAGGAACTACATCAGTGCTAAGTACTGGATTAAGTGTCACCTTAAAATCTCCACATATTCGAACCTTACCACCTGGTTTAGATACCACCACAATTGGAGTGGCCCAATCTGAACTTGAAACCTTTTCCAGCACACCTGCTTTTTCCAGTCTGTCTAATTTGGCCCCAACCACTGGTTTTAAGGCAAAAGGAAGTTTCTGTGGTTTACAAAACTTAGGGACTGCATTAGGCTTTGTAACTAGCTTGGCTGTGGCTGTTGTGCAACATCCCAGGCCTTTCCACAACTCTGGATACATGTCTAAAATCTCCCCAAGCTTGGGCGGATTACCACTTTGTGGTACCTGGACAACAGCAAGTAGGCCAAAATCTGATGGATCAATATGAATGTTTAGAAGAACCTAAGCATCTCTGCCCAAAATGTTGACACCCTATTTTGAAACCAGAAAAGTTAAAGATGTACCAGGAGAATAAGTTCTGCATACATACGTGGTAAATGGGCCCAGTGACTGAATTGGTTGCCCTTCAAATGCATGCAGCAACTTATTACAAGGAGGCAATGGTGGCTTATCCAGATCAGACTATGTTTCATGGTTAATAAAAGTAACTGGGGAAGCAGAGTCTACCAATAAACACAACTGACACCTCAGCTGTGGCAACTGAAGTAACACATAGAAAGGAGGAACATCTTTAGTCTGCATTTGTGGTACAATAGGAACCACTGCACTGTCTGTGCTCTCTGAACTGATCACTGCAGTTCTCCTGCTCCTGCAAACCTTAGCAATATGGCCCTAACGTTTACATGCATGACACTGAACTTCTCTGAATTTGCACTGGTCCCTGCTATGCTGAGATGACCCACATGATTCACATTTGTACTGGTCACGCAGCTTGCGTGGAGTGGTTGTATTTTTCTTTGAAAGCAGTGATTTAGAATTAGGTTTGAGTTGTTTCAATTTGGGGTTTACTGCAGACACTTGTACCTCATTTTTAATATTCATCTTAGCTTGAGCTTTATTTTCTGCAGTCTCATACATTTGAGCCAACTATAAAAGTTCATCAGCAGACTTCTTGACTCTTACAGAAAGTAATTGCTGAATACAATGTTCATTATTCAACCCCATAACAAACTTATCAACTAGATTAGATTCAAGATACTCTCTGCTCCACTCACAAGTGAGATAAGCATTTGATCTCAGCCAAATAGGATTGTAATGACTGACCTGGTTTCTTGTGGTAACTGTAGAATTTATAACGTTCAGCCCTTGGAAAAAGTTGTTAAACTGTATTGTGCATTCAATTTAGCCTTTAGCGCTTGATATGACAAATCCTTTGGCTGGTCAGGTGCTCACAGACTGCATAAAAGTTCGAAGGTTTCACTCTCCAAGAAAGTACAAAACACAGCTCAAATAAGCTCATCCTGGTGTTCATTTTTAGCAGCTTGTATTACAGGATTAAGTAATAACCACTGATCAAACCGTCTGGACCATGTATCCCAGTCTATTCCTGTAAAACTCTCAAAGCTGGCTGAAGTTGCCATAATACTGTACAGTTCCAAATTGCTTACTTGCCTCCAATGCAGAGAGTCACAAAATGGTGCAATTCAGTAGGCTGGAGCTATGAAAATTTTCACCATCCTTGTCGCCAGTTTGTTGTATTTGGTGGCCGAAAATAAGTACTTTAAGCACATCAGGGTCTTGGTAGAAAGAAAAACATGCACCACAGAAATTTAGACCTTCTCTGTTTACTTCTATTCAGCACAGACACAAGGGGAAAACTGAACTCAAACACAGACATAGAAAGACTCACAGGAAGTAGATTTCTTAAAGCTGTATTGTCTAACATTTCTTAAAGCTGCACTACACATAACAATTTTCTCCATTAACTTCCCCACCACTGACTTTAGACTGACCAGCCTATAGCTGCCAGTCTCCTCCCTGCTTCTGCTTTTATGAAGCAGGACTACATCTTCCCTCCTCCAGTCCTCTGGAGCCACTTCTGTTTCCATGGAGTTGTTGAATAGGTCTGTCAGAGGTGTGGCCAGTACCTCACTGAGTTCTCTCAGCACCTTCGTATGTACCCCATCTAGCCCCATAGGATTATCCACTTTCAGATTTGCAAATCCATTCAGGCCTCTTTCCTCTGTGAATGGACTTGTATCCACCTCCCTCCCCCAGTATTCCTGTTGCTTTTATGTGGTCTATTCCCCCTTCCCTCAGCTCTGAAGACTGAGCACAAGTATCTGTTCAAAATATCTGCTTTTTCCTTATCTTCTGTATAGACTCATTCTACCCTCCTTAATCTCACAATCCCTCCCCTTGTCTGCCACTTTTCACTTAAAGAGCAACTATCCCGGCATTTCTGAAATTTGCCATAGAGAATACTACAGAAGCCTTACCTGGCCCCTTTTAAAATGCTGCCGGTATTTTTATTTTTAACTGCTTCTATTTTGGAAGGGATTGTATTTTTGCTCCATGGAGCTGCACTGTGCTGATCCCTTCCACTTCCTGGTACATGCTGAAAGTCCGATCCACCCTTGATCTGCCCCCACGCTATCAAGTTTGCTTATGTCACTATACAGACAGCATGGGGTGTACTACATAGAAATTAATGGGGCCAGTTTTCAAAGTCTTTTTTTGGTATTTTAGTTGGCCATCATGGAAAAATCAAGGGCACCGTTCAACTAACAAGGACCTCTAACGGGATCTACTTTAACACCTTACCCTAGATAGGGTGTTACCTGCTTTCCATTTGAAAGACTGCTAGTTCTACAGTAGATAAAACTCTCCCTATACCCTCCTGTCTTTTTACACCTCCCTTTTGCTAACTGTCTCCTATTGTCCTTCCTTAACTATTACTTTACTGTACCCCAGACAGCGTGCCTTCTGTACTCCCAGCTGTAGCCGTTGTCTACCTGCTTTGTTCCCTACAATTCCCACAACCCCACCACCTGTAACTGCCTATGCAGTTTAACAGAAAGTAACAATAAGCTTCGGAATATCTTACCTTCTCCATCAGAGCCCCCTGGTTGCCTATGGTTGTCTGCCGATGCCTGAGACACCAGTTGCTTGTTCCACTCCTACTCTGTTCCACTCATGCTCTGGGACACAAATATGATGGGACATGCTGGGAGGGAGTCCATTTATCAAAGACAATCAGAATCAAAATGGATCTAGCAAAAACCTGACACTGCTTTTACATGTCACAGGTCTCTCCCCTTTAGCTGCCTCAGAAGCTAAGTGAAAGGGAGGGGAGCTTTAGCTGGCAGTACCCCTCTGTACTCCCTAAAGCACTGCTTCTGAAAGGAGAATCGAAATGGATCTGGGGAAAATCTGACACTGCTTTCACAGATCACAGGTCCCTCCCCTCTAGTTGCCTCTAGTGTTAAGTGAAAGGGGGAGCTTTAGCTGGCTGTACCACCAAACAACTGCTGACAAGCTTGGCAAATCCAGCAGACTGAGGCTCGATTATGACAATCTCCACTTTCATACTGTGTGACTCTGAGCAAATCACTTAACCACCCCAGTGCTCCAGGGTTGCACCTGGAAATGAGTTTCAGCTCAGTGTGCCTTTCCGAGCCAAAAATTCTAAAAGTAAATAAATAAATTCTAAACTTAATTGATTAAATAAATAAATGTGTTATTATTTTAGCATTACCTAATCAATTAACTTGAGCAACACAAACCAATTTTAAAGGTGGGAGTTCAGTATGGATCAGAACTTATAAACCAGCAGGTTTAAAAAGCCTCCAATGTCACTGGGGAAACCTAATGTTTGTGTAACCAGTCCCACTCTTCTTCCAAGCATGAGGCAGCTTACTAGAGAGTGCTCAAAGGGGGTATCCCATGTACAAGGCGACAGTAACTGAGTGCTTTCAAAAAGGGCGAATCAATCATGGCACCCATGCACAGGGCTACCTGGCAGGTAGCGACCGGATATGGGGGATAGGCGAATATAGCGATGGGATGTCGCTATGCATACATGCGTGCAGGGGGGGAGGGACCATACCGTGCGATGGGTGGAAGGTGAGGGAGGGTTTGTGGGGTGTAGTGTGGCAGTAGGCTGCTGAGCTGACATGGTGGGTTGGTGGCAGGCTGTGGTTGGGAGGGTGCCAGGTTCAGTTCTAGGGGTGATCTTGTTTTCGCGGATCTTTTTTTTTTTTTTTTTAAGACACACACACCCCTGACATGCATCCCCATGGAGTAGAGAATCCTTTCATAGGGTGGTGCGGTTGGCTAATAAAATCATAGATCTTGGGGGCCCTCTTGTAGTTCACTGTGAATGTACATCGCCGAAATTCATTTTCAGCTAAATCAATTTTTGGTGATGTACACTTGCCCTAACAGTGATCACTATTCTGGGATCACCATTATCACATGAAACCCTTGAAGGGTTAAGCCTAATCCTGACAGCGGCTTTCTACTGTGCCTCTGTTAGGAGACAGGGTGTCAGGATGTTGATGCTCTGTGCTTATTGGCTCAGCTAACTAGGAACCCAGCTGTGACTGTTCATAGACCTGCCCCCCCCCCCTTCTCTACAAAAAGGGGAGGATAGCTGAGAGCTCAAGTCAGGCCAGACTGCATTGGTGGAAAATCCAGGGTTCCAGAAAGTGTACCAGTAATCTCTAAGGGCAGAGGGAGAAGCCCAAAGAGAGTCCTGCCTCTCCTGACCCCCTCTTGGGACAGGGAGGGGCTTTCCGGAGACCAGCAGCAGAAGGCAAAACCTAAGTAACTTTGCCCAAAAGGAGGTAGAACAGCCACTAACCCAATAGACACCAGGGAATAGTGATGGGCCTCCTCTCAAAGGAAGTCATTGGGAGTCCTTGTGGATTTTCTGTCATAAAGAGAAAGTAAAGGAGAGAGTAACATGTGAGTACACTTCCATGAAAAGCTCTAACAAGTGAATGGGTACCCGAGTAGTTAAGTAATCCCTTGGTAAATTGGTAACAATGGTATTGGCATTTATAATGGTAATTGTCTTTTCCAGGATAAGGGATCTGGTAAGAGCTGGTGTCAGTAAGTCCCATATCAGTTGGGCTGAGCAAAGGAACCTGTTGTGTTGGAGGTCACAAGGGCCTATCAGTGTGATGCCAAAAGAGGCATACATGGATGAACTGACTATGTCCTCAATTTAGAAAGGGTACCATAATCGTATTACTGGAATAACAAAAATGCCACTGCCTGACATGTGTGCTAAGCACAGGCATGTACTGCCCACCAGGATAGTGTCTTTCCCTGCCTCGGGAGAGTGCCACTATGTGCCCATCTTTTGGGAGTATCATCTATTGGACCCTGTAAAGGGAACTAGGTCTGTAACACATTAATGTCCCTCTGTGCAGCAGTGTCCATCCTATGTGGAAGGCAGAAGAAAAAGCAGAAGTATAATACTCTGAATGAGTTTGAGGGGGGAATGGCAAAGCGAATGCCCTTCAGAGCTGTATACCATCTTAAGACCACTAAATAAACATAAACCTTCTTGTTTTCAGCTCTTGGCATGGACTTTAAATTTTGTGAGTGGTATCATGTTTAATGGTGCCCCAATTTATTGTTAGTTGTCCTTGGTCCCCATATGCCCAGACCTGTGGTGGGGCAGTGAGCGAGAGGTACAAGTTTCATGGCATAAGACGGTCCCTCCCTGCATAAGAAATGCCACTGTAGATGCCTAGACATGGGGGGGGGGGGCAGCCCTTATGTCTGGACAGAATTCGAATGATAATTCAGATGTTTCCCTCATTGTCCTTTCCTTAGGCTTTCTTATGGTGATCATTCACATGAAACTAGGATTCCTTGTCACTTAGTCTTGCCAGTCATTTGTACAGCATCCAGCTGTGGTGCCTTTAGAAAGGAATATGATGTCACTTGCAAACAAGCAGCCAGAGCAGACGAAGACTGAGTGACAGTGAATTCTGTTTTCACAGAAATGCCATCAGCAATAAAATATGAGAGGAAGGTAAGTAAATGGCATGTAAGTTCCATTGTGCATCCTAACTTTATTGTACAGCCTGGTGCCCCTGTGATGTCCGAGGCTCATTAATGGGGTTCAACTGTTTCTCAAACCAGTGAACATATCTCTGGTTGGATGCCACCAGTCTTGTCCCTCATTTCTTTTCTCACAAGAGAAAGAGGTGGTGGATTCTGACAGCAAGGTGCCAGTCTCAGCGATTGGCCAGCAGCTAGTGAGTGAGATTCTACACCTTCCTGCTCTGTGGCAATATAATTAAATACTTAGCTTCATGACTAAAATGTGAAGCACCACCAGCTTTTAAGTGTGGGGGAAGTTGTTAAAGTATGAGCTGTTATAAAACTAAGTGATGGAAACTCAAACCACTTTGAAAATTAAACATTTAGTGTATCATATATTACATAGAGAAAAATGTATGGGCAACAATGTGTAGAGTGTTTTAGACACCCAAGTTGTTTGCTGCATCTAAGCCAGTATTCTAGAGACCAAAGGTTGAGTAGTGTATTTGAGTATCACTTACCAAACGTGTAAACAAATTAGTGTGTTGCCCATATTTTAGTTACTGGTTTTGTGTTTCTTCATACAGAGAAGCTTGAGTGGCCTACCCTGGGCCTCAGAACAGCTGAGATGGAGTGTAAGGCAATCTCCATTACACATGTACATGTGTAATGGTGGGGTTTAACAGAGAATTACACATACTGATTTTAGCTTGCAAGCATACCTAGCCAGTAATTATTATCAGTTTGTGTCTTAACACCTCAATATACATTGTTGGTCTCTATCCTCTTCGTGTGTGACAGCACCTCATAACATTGGGAGATATGGGATTTTTTCTGAGTGGCAATATTAGGGAAGGACCATCTAAGGAGAGATGACTGAGATGCACATGAACCTGGTTTGGTTAGCAATCATAAAACTGTTTATGGGTATTACTACAAGTGTTATCTTCCTTCAGGTTAACAAGCTAAAGGAGAGACTTCAAATGATGGAAGACCTTCTGAAGGAGCCAGACTGCCATTATCACAGCAGATACAGGCATTACCCTATACAGCAGGAACAGTCACCCAGGGACTGGACCATTGAACCCCACTTGATGAAAGGTAGGAGTGAAGCAGGAACGTAACGAGATCTATTAGTATTGTGAGCCAGCTTCATGGCACGGCACACTAATTCATTTCTGAAGTGAGGACCGTGTTCACAACTGCCTGCTGGTGCAATTTTTTGTTGCCCACAGAGATCTTCAGCGACCCAATTAATGAGCATGTGTTTATTTATAATAAATAGACAGCAGACTATTTTATTTATTGTGTTTTGTATATATGTTAGTATGTAGTGACACACGTGGGTTTCTTCTCCGCTTTTCACACTGCTAATAAAATGTAATTCAGTAGAATTCTGGTATTGTGATATCAGAAACTGCCAACTACTAATGAGCCTAACGTATTTCAATGAGAAACTAAATATATAGAAAATGGGCTACATGTGTCATTTTTTATAGGGCTACAAAAAACCTAAAGTAATACTATAAAAATGGCTACAATTGAAGCTTTAGCCCCTTTTTTGGTAAAGTAGTCCCCCTGCTGCTGACATCGCTAGTAAAGGGTGTTGTTTACCAGTAGAGGGCACTGATAGTTTTGATATCCAGCTAGGTATGCCCAATTCAGACTTTCACACCAGCAACACCATCCCACTACCAAAGGTGCCGCGGCTATACAGATCACAACTGCATCTGCACAACTATCTAGATCAGCTCCTCCAGAGGCAGCCCTGTCAAATGGCTTCATAAACCCAGGGCTTAAGATGTACACATGCAGAATGGCATACAGCAGCTGCAGGGGTGACCACAAAACAGGGGTAGAAGTCTGGAAAAAATGTGTTTAAATCTAAACAGGAATCAACAAGTACTGAATTTTTTTTTCTGATGATCACAAAAAGAGCTGGCGTGAACGGGGGCAGAAGAGTAGCGTTGAAATAAGCCACCACGTGTATTCTGGTGTGGTGGTTCTGGTCAAAAGAAAATACTATTTCATGTTGATTGCTTGTGCTAAGTGTGTGGCATGGCAGGTGGCTGCTCACTAAGCAACAGAGTGGGGTGCGTGACAGCAGTGTCTGGAGAGTGTTGCAGTTGGAAGAAATGGTCATTTGTCCGTTTCCCCGCCTTAGAATAAAAACTGCAGTGTGTTTCTTTCTTCTTTTAAAAAAAAAATCCTGGCTTGTTTATATTTGTTTAGGATACAGTCAGCTTATGCGAGCTGATCTGAGCATGCGGCATCAGAAGTGGTGCTGGTGATTAGTGTGGTATAGTGTAACACATGCATCACGACTGCTTTCTTTTTATACAAATAATTGTTTACTGCGTTCTCTTTAATTAGGCAACTTAGGTGACCACTACTGTGTGGTGGTGGTGGTGGTGGGGTTCTCACCCGCTAACTGAGCTAAAATAAATGACGGCCAATTTTAGATGATTTGCCCATTGGGTGCATTTGGCCAATGAGGAAGCAGGATGGGCACAAGGATATCTGGATGGGTAAAGGGGCACATGTGCTGGTACTTTTTAATTCCTGGGCATCTATTGTAAGATAATTACTGGCAACCCCCTTTAACAAACGGTTTTCAAGCACCTTAAAATGCCGTAATAACTCAAAAACGAGTTATTACGGCATTTGCAAAACCACCTGTCTCCTTTGCGTGTCACTCATCTGTATTCTGTCTTTTCATTGGTTCGCGCCCAGGAGTAGCGGCTGAATAGCTTTAAAAATGGCGGCTCGCTTTCTCGCTTGCCGACAAGCCATTTTATTTACCCCTCCCATCTCTATTTGATTTTTAAATGTTTTATCTGGTTGATCCCACCTTCTAAATAGAAAAGGACTATCTGGTTGATCCCCCGTGTCTCGGATGGGAGATGCCGTCGCTGAAAAAGGTCAGTCTGAAAGAGAAAGTGTGTGTGTGAGAGAGAAAAGACAGCGTGTGTGAGTGTGAGAGAGAGAGAGAGAGAGACACACACAGTGTGTGTGTGAAGACAGTGGTGTGTGTGTGTGTGTGTGTGTGTGTGTGTGTGTGTGTGTGTGTGAGAGAGAGAGAGAGAGACAGTGTGTGTGTGTGTGTGTGTGAGAGAGTGTGTGTGTGTGTTTGTAAATAGCAGATACTCTGCATTTTTTATAAAGGGGGTTGCCAGCAATTATAAAAAATAAAAAATAAGCAACTGTGTGTATGTGGATTATTTTTTAACACACCCTTGGTGTGTGATTACCTCATAAACCTCTTGAGCTTCGCTCTCGAGGTTTATGGGTTATCACACACCTTGGGTGTGTAAAAAAAAATCCATAACACACAGTTGCCTATCTATTATTCTCTATTTAATATACCCCCCTGGCAAGGGTATCAGCCAGTCAGATGCCAGGAAATAAAGAGCCCATGTTCTAATATTAGTTAGAAAACAATCTAATGAGCCCATAGAAAATGAAAAACATGTCAGAAATAAAAAGTTATAGGAGACTACCTTTCAAAATTACTCCTTCACATTGTTAATGTTCTGCCAGATATTTTTTGGTGCTTCTAGCTCTTTAATACTGCATACAATGCTCATGAGTAACGGCCCCTTTATACTATGCAGAAAGATTTGTTGTATTAGGGGATGGAGGTCGGTGAGAAAAATTACAAAGCAAGGTCACCAGCAGGTTGTGGTGACCACAGATCGAAGCCACTGGGATTTAGAATCTGAGAAGTAGTGCTGGACTAGTCTCTGGCTTTTCATAGTCAACATGCATTTGACTCCATAGCCATTGATTAACTTGAGGTATGAACTCTTCCTGGCTCTGAAGTGACTAGTCTGTCTCTTTGAGGGTTATGTTACCAAAGTTCAGGGTTTCCTAATACCTTGACAAAAAGGGACCCCCTTCTTGAGCCTCAGCATAGTCAAAATCAAGAAATCAGTACTCTTAATCTTTAAGGTTTGCTGAAAGTGCTTTTCTATATTCAGTCAGATAGC
This sequence comes from Neoceratodus forsteri, assembly GCA_016271365.2. NCBI lineage: Eukaryota > Metazoa > Chordata > Ceratodontiformes > Ceratodontidae > Neoceratodus > Neoceratodus forsteri. The sequence goes on from JADMNL010000022.1 coordinate 499,619,990, forward strand.
ACCTGACTGAATATACCACTGTGGGAACCTGGGCAATTTCAAAGCACAGTGGAAACATTTGCACTACACTTTGCACCCTACTGAATATCTGGCCCCAGAGCTTATATAAACTCTGCCATGCACTGCAGGCTATTGAATCTTTTCATTGTTACCTACTGCTCTGATGTCAGCAGCAAGGGATTTGTAGTAAAAAAATATGTCAGCCTAGAACTAAACAAAATGAATCCAACATAATCTACCACAGTACAGTGAACAGTAAGTAAACCAAAATGTTTTTATATACAAAGAGCACATTGGGACCAGCCCCACGCTTCTGTGTGGGGCCCTTTGAGGTGGCTGTTCCCCTTTAATACAGTATGTGCAAAGTTCCTTGGAGAGCTTCCTTTTGTAGTGTGCAAGGTGTCACAGATATTGGTAGCATGTTGAGATGTGCCTGGATGTTTCTTTTATAGTCCTGGGGCTACCAGGAAGACTGGGACTATTTGTGTGTTTCACATCTATTCTGTTTCCATTTACACATCTTGATATGTACGAATCTTATGTCTCTGTATGCACAGGACACTGAAGTCTCTAAAGGATATCGCTATTAGCAGTGCTAACTTTGTTTTCTTGTATTCCAGTATTTGGTTTTCTGGCACCCACTTGATTGAGAACTTCAAATACCTGAAGGGTGTAAACAAGGTGGACAGCCAGCAACTGTTTAAGCTTAGCATGGATCCCATCTCAAGGGGCCACAGCTGCAAGCATGTGGGGGGAAAATTTCAGAAGGATGTGAAGAAATACTTATTTTTTGTTTCCATAGAAGTTTTTATCTCTCCTGAGCCAGACCGGGCAGCTACTCAGCCATGTCCCCTGACACCCCTAACAATCCCTGTCCTCCCTCCCTCCATACTTGGGGCTAGTTTCCCCACAGATTCCCCCTCCCCTCTGCAATGGGACCAGGGGGAGGAGGGCTATACTCTCATCCAGAATGCCTTACTGGTTACAGTGGAAGGGTGGGTCTAGGTGTCCAGGCTTGACCTCACAAAGCCCTGGTCTGCTCATTTGCCTCCTGGTTTTCTCCCTCTAGGTCCCAGAGCTGCGGCAACAGGGAGGATACATGCATGAGGAGGCACAGATGTATTCTGAAACCGTGGTTCCTTCCACTCCCCCGACCTATGTCTGCCTCCCGTAAGTCAGTGCTGCTACTAAGCCTCCACCTTGTGGGAGCCAGGAGCCTGGAAGGCCTACCACCCCAATCTGAGAGAGGAGAACTGCCAGACAACTGTTCAATCCTCCCTTACCCCTCCCCTCCTGATCCCCAGAGACCTGAGCTTGTTCCCAAAGTTGGGTCACCGGCATGATGAGAGGTAAAGCACTTACAGCACCTCGGCTGTCAGTGCCATCTGCTTCACGGGAGAAAATACTTCATGGAGAGAGTGGTAGAATGGTGGCACAGTCTACCAGAGGTTCTGATCAATGCTGGGATGGTTGCAAGCTTCAAGAGAGGGTAGGATAAACATATAAGACCAGTGAAGATGATGGGGGTAGGGTTAGGGGCCAACGGTGGCAGGTAGTTAGTCCAAGCAGAACTGAGAGATGACTGAACTTCTTAAGGCCTAGCCATTATTAGACATATGATGCCCTAGGTAGGAAACAGGTAGACTTGATGGACCACAAGTCTTTTTCTGTCTGTAAATATCTATGTATTTTTAGCGTCTACCATTATACAGGTCTTCTTCCAACCCAAGTACCTCACATTCGGGCACTACTAGTCAAACTTTCTCAAACTCATGTTTTATTGTAAAGTGCCTTGGTACTTGAAAGGTGCTTAAAAATAAAGTTTATTATTATTATTATTAACTCATTACCACAGAACCTACACCTGTCTGTCTTTCCTTTTTTGTTTCTCTCTCTCTCTCTCTCTGCAGTTTGTAGACTACCTTGTGCATAGTCCACCATTCTGGGCACTCATTAATAGCCTCTCATCTCAGGCTTGACATCTCCATTTTTTTTGCAGTGTGCATGTGTGCAGAGGCAATTCAAGATTTCAACTATCTTCCCTTGCTCTTTTCTGTATTGTGCAGATGCCAAAGAGCTTTTCTCAGCACAAATTGCAGACTTGGAGAGCTTGCTGCAAACAGTACTGGAGAAATTGCAGACCATCAGTGAAAGCGAGAACTGCAGAATTCGAGAGGACAAGAAATTCTGTGTGCTGGTATCCGGTACTGACTCCATCCTTAGGCTAACCCTAGGAAAGCTACACCATGCCCACAGCATGCTGCAAACCATGGTAAACTATAAACAGACTGAGCCCACTGTGGGAATTCAGAGATGTATTTTCTTTTACGACTCTACCATGTTGGAGGTGGGAACTTAGATTTTTATGGGGCAGAGGTAAACTTAAATATGTAAATATGTTTGCCTGTATTTTTGTATGGAGGAGGTAAATACGTTCATCGGTGGTGGAAATGGGGTGGCATGGGGGAACTCAGTTTCAGAACAGTGAAATTAAAAGTCTGACTCAATTGCAGGTGCAAAATGGGGAAGACTGCTCCAGTTGGAAATGTGCCCCACTAACGACATAAAACTGACTAAACAAAATGTAAACATGCAACACATAAGAAGGAAAGGTGTTCCCAGAGCTTTGTCAAGTATGTTTGATCCTGCTGCACATCACAGGCGGTGGGTTCCTCCAATAATGTTGTCCATTTCCAACACTGGCATTCATGGTGAAGCATTTTTGCAAACTGAAAAACCTCCACCCTTACCATTTCCTCCATTTTATAACAGAGATATGAAAACAAAGCCTGGATTTTTAAGGTGTTCTTGGACAGCGCTATGTAGACTCAGTCTCCAGTTACATCTTCACATGAGGGGTAAACGGGGTGATTGGGCTTAAAAATGCATATTTCAAAAGATATGTAATGCCAGAAAAGAAGCACTAATAATGTGGGGTTGCACTCAAAACCATCTATAGTTGGATAATGTTTTAAGTTAAAATCTTTGCTGCTAAATAATTCTTGGGTTCCCTTTGTTGAAGGTAATTCCTATTGAAATTACCAGCGCCCCCAACCAGTGGCACGGTTTGGTGAATGAATCTGACACCTTGGCTGAAAGGTAAAATTTACAGTACTTTAAAACTCTCCCCAATATAAATTTTTTGCTGAGGCAACTGTCCTCATGGGGTGGCTTTTCTTGATCACCCGTTGCATTGAATGATTGTAGATCTGCATAATGCTTGCCGTAGGATAGTTAACTGGAGTTACTTATTATATTTTCTTTATGCCTTCTTATACCTGCTGTCCTCACTGATACTACCAAGAGTAGACTACCAAGATTACTACCTTCAGAGCTGGGCTCAAATCTCTCCTTGATCCTAAAATGAATTGTACCTGCCTGTGCTAATGTGATAGTACCTCGTCCCCAGTTTTCCATTTATCTACCTCCTCTACATCTTTCAGCTATATACCACTTTTTTTCTTAACCCATTCCCCTACCCCCAATTACCTGACGATGGCCTCACTTGGTTGAAAGCTCCACCTCTCTCCCACCTCAGATGATGCCACCTGCCTGTGCTAATGTGATAGTACCTCACCCCCAGTTTTCCATTTACCTACCCCCCTCTACATCTTTCTGCTATATACCACTTTTTTCTTAACCCGCTCCCCTACCCCAGTTACCTGACGATGGCCTCACTTGGTTGAAAGTTCCACCTCAGACAATGCCATCTTCGGCTGATCCTCCCAACCCCCTCTTATCTAATCAGTCTATCTGTTAATATTTACTAATTTGATGTGTATAAGTTCAAATTTTACTACTATTACCTATGTATATGCGTCAATGGTTTTTTTCGGGTTTTTTCTCTGTAAACCTTGTTTTTTTGTAATGTTTGTTCAACACCGACATGGAACCTTTGAAAATGAGTCCTTGACTCATAGGTATTAATCCCAAACTGAAATAAATAAATACTCTAATGCATTTATGAAAATTAGTATTCCTACTGCTACAGCAAAAGCTGTGCTTTCATTTGTATAAACACAAAAGTTAAAATGTTTACAAAACCATGCTCAAAATGTCCCCATCTGTTTGCTGCTGTTTATTATTAGAGCAGTATGGTCATGCTACTGTACGTTGGGTACCCTCTTTATCAATTCTCACATGTGGCAAGGCAAGATACATTTATTTATATGGCACCCAATCCCGGAGGCTCTGGGTGCCGTACATAAAAACAGGCAGGGCAGTACAAAATTTAAATAAACAAATAAATCCTCTAAAATAAAACATACAACACGTAATACAGCTTTAAAATCAATAAATGCAATCTTAAAACATAACAGCTTTCCCTAGGAAGGCCAGCTTGAAAAGATGAGTCTTTAGACCCCTTTTAAAAGCCTCCTCTGTCAGGGCCTCCCTAATAGAGATGGGAAGTGAGTTCCAAAGGGCCAGTCTGGTGACCTCGAAAGCTCAATCACCAGAAGTTTTTAACCTGGCCCTTGGAACTGCAAGTAGACCCCTAGTGGAGGAGCAAAGGGAGTGGACTGAGGTGACAGGTGTCAGGAGATCATCCAGGTAGCCAGGGCCCAGTCCATATAGGATCTTGTAGGTGAGCAAGCCTACCCTGAAGATGATCCTCTACCTGACAGGCAGCCAGTGCAGAGCTTGCAGGACTGGGGTCACATGACTTGACCTAGACAGGCCCGTCAGTAACCTGGCTATTGTGTTCTGTGCCACCTGCAGCAAGTGGAGGGTGCCTCCACTGACCCCAAAGTAAAGAGCATTGTAGTAATCAAGCCTGGATGTTACAAAGGCATGAACCAGTGATGGCAGGTCCTCAGGCGGAACTGGGGGTTTAATCCTGGTGACATTCCTTAAGTGGTACAAATCACTTTGGACCACAGATGACACCTGTGCCTCAAGTGTCAATCTGTCATCCAGGACCACGTCAAGATTTCTCACACTAGGGGAAGCCATCAATGGAGTGGCTCCCAGGACCAATCCCGTGACCACTCCATAGGCACTCCCTTCATGCCTGTGACCCAGCTCAACCCCTTTCCAGCCATTAGGGTGTCGGCATTATAGTGTGGGCCATTACGGTGCCAAATGCTGGATTTGCCACCCCCTTCCTGAAGTCTGCCCCTGGAGTTAGAATCCTTAGAAAGGGGGTGGGGTGGGTGGCACAGCCCCCTGTGAAAAAAGAGGATGGTGACTTTCCCTCTTGGCGCTTTAATGACAGGGCACACTGCTGCCAGGGCTGTGAAGTGGTGTAACTGGCTCAATCACTAGCATCTCTGTCTTGTAGGGATTCAGTCGCAACCAGTTGGAGGACATCCAGTTGTTGATCTCCACCAGGCAGTTATTAAGCATTTCCATGGCATCATGTGTTCCAGGGGCAAAGGACATATACAGTTGGGTATCATCAGCATAGCAGTGAAAATCCAAACTGTAATGCCTAATGAGCTCACCCAGAGGTAGCATGTACACCACGAATAACATTGGCGACAGGATCGAGCCTTGAGGAACTCCACATGGCAGGAGCTTCGGGAAGGAGGTGAAATTCCCCATTACCACCTGTTGCTTTTTGCCCGATAGATAGGACTTGAACCATTTGATGACCCTTATCTGCCTACACTGTCTATGTATCTATGTATCTATGACAGTACCAGCGAGTCCACAATATTCTCTAAGGCGATCTAGAAGCACAAAATGATCCACGGTGTCAAATGCTAAAGAGAGATTGAGGAGAACAAGAACTGACCTGTCTCCTCTATCTCTTGCGCTGAGAAGATCATTTTGCACCCTAACCAACAATGTTTTAGTGCTATGCCTAGCCCTGAAATCAGACTAGAATGGCTCATAGATGGCAAAGGCCATGAGGTGTGCCTCGAGTTGCTGCACCACTATTTTCTGAACAACCTTTAATGAAAATGGAAGGTTGGAGATTGGTTGATAATTCACCAGGACATCAGGGTGGAGTTGTGGCTTCTTCAAGAGGGGTCTTACCGATACCTCCTTTAAGGCATCAAGATAGGCTCCCTCTGACAATGAGCACCAGATAATCCTGGTGAACACTGGACCAATGGTCCGGACACATCTCAACAAGAAATGTGTCAGAGCCAAGTCCAGTTCACAATAAGTGTGCCTCAGCTTCAAGATCACCTCAATGACCTCAGTCACCTCCACTGGTCTAAACTTCTCCCAAGCAATAGGGGTGCCTCTGCTCCTACCAGGCTGGTCACTGCAAGGCAAAATGTGCCTCACTGATGGGATCCCCGCCTGGATGGAGGACACCCTGTCAGAGAAAAACTAAGCAAACTGATCGCACACTGCAGTTGAAAAAGCTTTTTTCAGTTGTAGACAGACTGGATGAAGTAGTCTGTCCACAGTCCAAAAAAGTTGAGATGGTCTGTTCCTCCCTGTAGCAATCTCCCTGGACAGGAACTCTTGTCTTCTTACAGTTGATTGCTCCTTGGTGCTCATGATAGTGAGTACGTAAGACCAGTTTGTCCTCCTCAGAGCGAGTCTTCCGCTAGCAACACTCCAACTTCCAACCCCTGATCTTCATTGCCCTGAGAGCCCCATCAAACCAATGGGGTCTCAGGCGAGAGGATCTAGGTTGTATACAGGCCAGTGCGATGGCATAAAGTGCCTTGGAAACTGCCTTATTATAGGAAGCCACCGCCTTGTCCATGCCAACTGAACATGCAGCAGTCACACTAGATAAATCAGCTACCGCTAATAGTCCCTCTGGGGACAACCCCCTTAAAGGGAGATAGCTGATCATCTCAATGGGAGGGAGGACTATCAGGGGGGACCCCAAATGAAAACTCCACCATGCAATGATCGGGCCAGGTGACCTGATCAGTTTTGAGGTTCGTAACCTCAAGTCCCAGTGAGAAAACCAATTCCAACGTGTGGCTGTGGTAATGGGTCGCAGAAGTAACTACTTGTGTAAGCCCCAGTGACGTCATCAGCTGGAGGAGGTCATGACCAAATTGCGAGGATTCATCATTGATCCAGGCATTGAAGTCCCCCTGAATCAACCATCTGGGGGACTCCAATGCCCTGTTGATGATGAAGTCCACAACCTCCTGCAGGAAATCTCCTCCCGACCCCAGAGGGCGGTAAATGAGGAGAATCTTGCAGCCCACACCTGGACCCCCATGAACCACCACATATTTAAAGGATGTGACAAAACCCACTGGGTGCATGGTGAAGCCCAAGCTGGATCTAAAGCAGATGGCCACACCTTACCCCTGTGTTCCCTCCTCAGGCAATGCACTACAGAGTACCCAGTGGGAAAGGCCGCCTCCAAAACTTGTCCAGTGTCGTCACCCAGGCAGGTCTCTGATCGACTGATGAAATCAAGTCTGCCATAATTACGGTCTTATTTCTCATCGATGTAAACATCTTGGACACACTATATCTCTGACATTTTCAGTTTTGCTGATAAGTAGCTCATGATTGCAGAGACTCTAAATCCTGAAAATTTTGCAAGACACAAATATAGCCAAAATACTAGATAATGGCATATCAGATGTTTTTAAAAAAAAAAAAGAAAAGAAGAAACAGACCTCTTTGAAAACAGTAAACATTTGGCAGATACTAACATACGAAGAATGCCAGCAGATACAGGCCTGATGGTCTGTCTAGTCTGCTTGAGTGTGTGGCCAGCAATCTGTTATACTGTAGCTGCTCCCCCCTCTCCTACCCACATATACAATTTCATGCCCATACTAGCTGTTACTCCTCCCCCAGTGCCTCATTGGTGACCTTCCCCCTGACTTTGTCCCATCCCCTCTTAAATCTGCCCACCATCTTTAAGGATACCACCGCCTCAGGCAGTCCATTCCATCCTAGCACCTCTCTCTCTGTGAAATAGTATTTTTTCATTTCCCTTCTGAATCTACCACCCTCCAACTTTAGATTCTGCCTCCTAGTGTCCCTTCCTCTCCTTAATCTTAAAATTCCCTCTGTACCATCTTTATTTATGCCTTTCATATATTTGAAGGTTTCTATCATGTCCCCTCTATCCCTCCGTTCCTCCAGGGAGTACATGTTGATCTCCCTCAGTCTCTCCTTGTAGGGTTTGTCCTCCATACCGATGATCATCCTGGTTGCTCTGCGTTGGACCCCCTCCAGCAATTTAACATCTTTCTTTAAGTAGGGGCACCAGAACTGCATGCTGTACTCCAGGTGTGGCCTCATCAATGACCTGTACAGTGGCAGGATGACCTCCCCTGTCCTGGATGTGATTCTTCTGGCAATACACCCCAGCATCTTATTAGCCTTAGCTGCCACTTTTCTACACTGCACTGAATGCCATGTTATTATAACCCCAAGATCTTTTCCTCCTCTGTAGGGGATAGCTGTACCCCCCCCAGTCGGTAAAGATTCCTCAGGTTTCTTGCTCCCAAGTGCATGACTTTGCACTTCTAAGCACTGAACCCCAGCTACTATGTTTCTGACCAGTGCTCAAGTCTAGCCAGATCATCCTGTAGCCCCTGCCACCCCTCTGAGTCATCTACCACTGCACCTAACTTTGTGCCATCTGCAAAAAGGCTGATCTTATTCTTAATCCCATGCGAGATGTCGGCAATGAAAATGCCAAACAATGCTGAACCCAGTACCGAGCCCCATGGTACCCCACTGGTTACAGCTTTTGGAGTTGAGAGTTCCCCCCCTTACAACTACCCTCTGCTTTCTGTCATTCAGCCAGTTACTGATCCACTCCACCATTTTCTCCCCTGCTCCCTGATATCTCAGCTTGCTAATCAGTCTCCCATGTGGCACTGAATCAAAGGCCTTGCTGAAGTCTAGATACAAGACAACCACCACTTGGCACCTGTCAAGCGCCCTAGTCACCCAGTCAAAAAAGTCCACCAGGTTGGTCTGACAAGATCTTCCCGAGACAAACCCATGCTGTCTGTTGTCCTGGAGACCATTCACCTCTAGAAAGGTTACTAGCCTTTCCTTAAGGATAGTCTCCATATAGTGTATTTCACATTCGAAAAGTTAATCTAAAGTGAGCACTTTTCTGTTAATCAAAATTAAACATTTAAAAAGACTGTTTAACCTCCTTTTCCATGCCCTTGGAGAGTGGTTGGGCATAGCACAGGGAAATCTTCCATGTCTAGAGGTATATTATGCTCACCAGAAGGTCGCTTACAGGCCAGCATATTTATATAACCTTGCCCGGGTTGAAGCTTCACTAGGACACCCCAAGACCCACCTAGTGCTCATCCAAATAATTCACTGACACTACATTCTTTAAGCACATACAGTAACTTCTTTACTGGTGCATGATTTGTGCAAGTTCAAATATTAGATCTGGAGATCACAGTTCATTTAACAATGTTTATCAGGCAATTACTCCTCTGTCAGAGTCCAAAACATGCTGGTTACTCCTCTTTCAGAGTACCGGTCATGTTTACCCTGAGTACCATATCCAAATCCCAACCTGTACACACATGTAGGCTGTCTTGGTTTAAATGAATGTTCATTCTGCCTCCTGCTAAGACACACAGCCACCCTATCGCATTTTGGCAGTTTCCATTTTGTCCTAGTAATGGAACTTGCGCACCTCAGGTGATTGCACCTTGACAGTCCTTGTTCTTTCTCCATTACAGTTGTCATATAGACATGAGGGTCCTTTTGCTCTGATTATCCAGACTGCCAGCAGCTTTTAGTATACCTCTCACATCCAAATTAATTTTGTTTTAAACAGTTTCACACTTAGTTTTTCCATGTTCCCTTTATCTGTTGATGCAGCCTCACCGTGAAGGCATGAGCCACAGATTCACATGTTCCCACTTTCTAGTTCCAAGATGAAGTACTTGGGAGCCCAGTGTTTTCCTGTGCAGGCACCTGCTGATGTTCCCTCCTGACCAAGCATGAGCTTGGTGCTGCTCAGCTAGCAGCTACACAGAGCTGTGTGCTATACCAGATCATGTCAGCAAACATGCCCTCGCAGGCTATCTTCCCTATGGAGCTGAACAGCAGCAGCTGTACTGAGGAGCCCATTAACTTGGGCCACCTTGTCACTACTAGAGGTGACTTTCATACCTTGTCTGACAGCTTTCCTTCTAGCTGGAGTCTTGCCTGTATCTTTTGGTGCTAAAACATCTGCACGGTTATATCTCGGAATACCCCCCACACACACACACACACACCAGGATCTCCCTTGATGTCTTCAGTGGAACCCACCACTTGTCCAGAGGCCAGCAGGTTGTTTTCACTGAGGGCAACCCCCCCCAGGGGTCCCTTACCCTTCCGGTGGTCTCATCACATATGTCCCACTTACTGACAAGCTACCATGAAATATGCCCAGATCTTCATTCCCCAGGATTTGTCCAAGGCTTCAGGCACTGCACCTCTCATCTGGGTCTGCCTGTCTCCCTGCATGCCCTGAATGCCTTCTCTACTTGGAGTCCCATACTCAACGACTCAACACCCACAGTGCTTTGGAACTTGAATGAGAACTAACTGGCACCATGAGGGCACCCTCCTTTTCTACTCTGTGCTTCTCTCTCGGAGCTGTTTGCTCAGAAATAACACCAGACTATCAGCTCCACGCTGGGTAATGCTGGTGAACATCTTCCTCCCCTTTCTGGTAGGAGGGTATTGTTACAGTAAGATATAAGTAGGATTGCCAGGATTCGATTTTTATTTTTCCCCAATTTCGATGGCTAAAACTGAGTTTTATTTTTAGTACCTGTTTCTGATTTTTATCGACTGAAATTAAGAGTTACACAAAATCTTAGGTTTTTACTCTTTTATTTTGAGTAGTATCAACTAGCGGCTGGCATATATTTACAACATATATTTACTAGGGGGCGTCTTTAACTGCCTGAGTTGTGGAGGGCAGAAGGGGACAACTCAAAGCCGATGAGATTCTGGATTGGGGTGAAGCTTTGATTGCCTGAGTTGTGTTGGGAGGGACTTAAATTGCCCAAGTCAAAGCAAGTAAGAAGGGAATACAACAAATCACAGCTGACCGGGTCAGGAGCCCCAGTGAGATACCAGAGGTGGAGACACAGCTTTAGTTGCCCTCATTGTGGTGAGGAAGAATGGAAAGGAAAGTTGCAGCATCCAATACTGCTGCCGTTTCATTGTAATTTAAAATAAAATTACCTGACCGCAGCTCCTGTGAGATGGTAGAGTTGGGGTGAAAGGCTTTAATTTCCTGAGTTGTGGTGGACGGAAGGGTCTGGGAGGTTGCAGCATCCAGTACTGCTGCCAGTTTATTGCAATCTATTTTTTTTAATTACCTGACTAGGAAACTCGATGAGATGCCAGAGATGGAGGTGAAGCTTTGATAAAAAATCGATCATTATCAGTGTAATTTGTTTTTCCGTTGGTTTCAATGAATTTTTCCAAAATCAACATTCATCAGTTTCTACCGATTTTAATCTAATCCTTGCAAGCCTAGATATAAGGATTTTAAAAAAAGTTGTACACATTGTAGTATTATGTAGGTGGCACTGCCACCCTGTGGACATTTGTGGACATTGCATCCTAATATGAAAAGTTATGATGTAATAGCTGCAGACTGAGAATGTGCAGAACAGATCACTACCTGGCTGCGTCGCCTGAAATCATTACATAGTGTCAGAAGTAAAACAATTGCTGAAAAATGAATGTACTCAAGTCATTCAGTGATTTAAGCCTGTAGGGGAATACTTCTGACAACTGGAGGAGATGGAAGCAGCAGTTTCAAGCTGACCTTGATAAAACAAGCATATAAAAAGCCAGAGAAAGTGCAGTGTACTTTGTTTCTCCATCTGATCAGAGCAGAGGCTCTAGAAGTTTCCAACACCTTCCAGTCTGTGGTTGAAGAACAGTACAAACTATAAAGATACTTACAAAGAAGTTTGAGCAGTATTGCAATCCTTGGAGAAATATAACATTTGAAAGATATAAATTTAACACTCGCTCGCAAGGCAGCAATGCAATTATAGATCATTATGTGACTGAGTTAAGGTTACTAGCACAGTCATGCGAATATGAGGAACTGTGTGAGTCTCTTATCAAGGACAGAATAGTCTGTGGAATACAGTCAGCTAAGCTCCGTGCAAGATTGTTAAGAGAGGCTGATCTAACTTTGCAAAAGGCAATTGATATCTAGAGTGGCAGAAATAACAGAAACTCAGATTTCAGTAGTAAAAGCCCTGGAAAAAAGCTGGAAAATAAATGTCTGAAGTGTAGTTCACAGCACAAGTTCAGACATTGTCCTGTGTTTGGTCAAACGTGTAGAAAGTGTAATAGAAGAAAATCATATTGCATGCATGTGTAGGATCAAAGGGTCTCTGCAATAGTAGCACGAAAATCAGAAAATGAAACTGAGGACTTTTTCATTGGAACTGTGACTGCCGACATTGCTGTTGCAGTGAGTGAACAGCATACAGAACTAACTATAAATAGTTACCAAGTGAGATTCAAGTTAGATACGGGAACACAGGTGAATGTAATTCCAAATTGAGTTTACAAGGAAATAAAAGGTAGCAAAAGTATCACCAATACAAAAGTGCACCTGACAAGTTACAGGGGACAGTGAATTCCCTTCTTTGGAAACATAAATGTCCTGTGCATACACAAGGGTAAATCTGAGCATTTAGAGTTCTGTGTGACGGGACAAGATAATACATGAGCCACTGCCTGTTGTCAAATGTCACCACTACCTGTAATACTACTCTCTATGTCCTTTACCCCTTCCCTTAAAACAAAAATCTGAAATAAATGAAGAGTTTAAAAAACAAAACAAAAACAAAAAAAACAGTTAAAAACTGTATTTTTATCTCTAGCTAAAAACTGTGGGGAGGCAGGACAATGACAGCAAGAGGCAAAACTCTCATACACACCTGTAGTGTACCATTCCAGAAAGAGTTGGGAAGTCTGTGTTTTTTTTCTTTCGGTGGAGGGGGGAGGAATATTTTTAAAATAGGAAAGGAGCCCTCACTGCAGATATGGCAGATTGTGCAGTTGCTGTAGGTACTGACAGCCATACCGGTCGCCAGTCTTCTGGGATCGGAGACTGAAACTATTCTGGAGGAAGAGATGAGGAGGTAATGATACCGCATCTTTTTTAACTATGGGAGCTATTTGTCTGGTTTTTTACTTTTTTTAATGATAACTTTGCAGTGCGATTTTTATGTCTCAGTTTACAGAGGACCTTTGATGGTGGTTGTCATTTGGGTTTTCGGGAGTTGGATTGATTTGCTTTATAAGGTTGCTGATTCGACTGACTGGCACTTTTACCTGTTGGTAATGCCAGGATTTACAATGGGTAAATCATGCTAGTCAGCCAATCAGATACAAGGATTTTAAGAACCAATTGTATAATATGGCTTTTATGGTTACCCCTATATTGGGGGGTTTATGTCAATGTACTGCAGTGCTTGTGGTGTTACTTTATGGCTCTAACGTGTATAGCTCTTCAGGAAAATGAATAGTCTTCATAGTCTAGGATACACTTTGAATATGGGGTACTTCCCCATTGTTCTTGATCTGCCATAGTCTGTCTCTTTTTACCTTCCCTTTATGACTCAATCCAATGTGGGTATTATAGAATTTCTTCTAACTGTGCAAACATACTTTTTGTTAAAATTGCCTTTTGCTGTCTTGGTAGATGGTTTACAAAATTCTTCATTCAAATGCTACCAACTCATGTGCTGTGTTAACACATCCAGCTATGTTACAGCACAGCTATTTGCATATTTAAATTCTAGATTTGATTTGTGTTGCTATTGAGGGTGGGATTATTGGGTTGGGGGGGGTAATGTTCTTTTCCCCTTAAGTTGTTTTGTATGTTTTTCACATATTTAATTGAAGTGATGGGGGTTATAGGGGCTTATACTTATTCACTATTATTGTTATCATTATGATGACCATTTAAGTTAAGTTTGGGAATACCTTGCTGAGATTAACATTGTACTTCTAGAGGCAGTAACATTAGATTGCCATCCCCCGAAGTATGAGTATATAATTAATCTGCTTTTTATTTTTTTTTGCTTAATCTTCTTAAACTTGCCTCCCACCCACTTTCGGACTTTTCCTGTAATATTGTATCTTTCTAGGTTTATAATGTACATTCTAGGAAATGTTTTTCTTTATTATCCTGTGTTTAAAATAGTATGGGCATAATGCAGGTCACCTGATGTCAATATTATTGATTAAAATCTAATAAATTATAAGTAAAAAATATAATAATTTATTGGATGTGGCTTGACGGCTTTGAAGTGCCCTGAGAACAGTTCAAGAATAACTTCATCACTTTTATCTATGTAACTGGACTTTTTTCTTGGTTATTTAAAATGATATTAGTGATGATCGGCAAACACGCCTGCATTCCTGAAATCATCATGCTAGTTAGCAGGTAACTACAGAAAAGACACCACTCATAATTCACTGCTCACTACTTTGAAGATTAAAACAATCAAACCAGATGCTTCCTTTGCCAGCCTATTAAAAAACAATGTGCAGATAGCTGTTTTTTCTTTTGCCTACTTTGTTCTCATTTGCCTGGTGTTTTTTATCAACCACTTAAAAACTAATTTGTCAGACTTTCCATCCAACTGCTGTCCAGTTAAGTTAGTAAAGCAGAGAGAAACGGCTACCACACATCTTAACCTCCCAGCTGAAAAGAACTCTAGGTCAGTCTCCTGTTGCCTCTACTTCAGAACCAAGGAAAAAAAAAAACTAATAAAGCCAAAAACCAGAACTGTATAAATGTATTCCCCTCCTAAAGATATTCAGCATGAACAAGGCATAAATATGCAGAAGGCTGACTTGCCAGACAAAACTGCAGAGTCCAAGACTTTACTGACACTGCTGGAAACCATGCTGCCTCTGCTTTTGCTTTTGAGTCCCATACAACCCCCGCTACCTGATAAACTCTTTGTTGTCTTTGGTACCCCTGGTCCTTGATGACACAGCTAAGCCAAAGGACATGCCTAGTGCTGGATAAAATTTCTAGTACTCTTGTGACGATTGTGTAAAATCACCAATTTTGCATTCACGCAATCTTCACAAAACTACAACAAAATCCAATGTAATTTTGCATCACATTTTTGGGAAAATTTAAGATTTTTCCCCAAATTGTGCCTTTTTCAAAATGTGAGTTCTTAAAAATGTTCAGTTTCAGCAAATAGCACCCTTCTCCCCAAATTGCACATGTTTTAAAAATGGAATGTCTTAAATACGTGCAATTTCAGCAAATAATGCCACAGAATGAGCATAAACTTTTAAAAGTGTTTATTTTTTATAAACCCTGATCTGCAAAATTGTGCAAGTTTGCACATTTTGCACAGACACAGAAAGGATTTGGAAAGTAAACCCTTTACTACTACCAAAAATACTGAGAGTGCAACTGTTGAAGCTAAACAAGTCAAAAGAAATGTAACTCTTCTGACTTAACATAGAAACATAGAAGATGTCAGCAGAAAAAGACCTTATGGCCCATCTAGTCTGCCCCATTTTTCCCTATTTACAGCTACACCGTAGACCTTTACTTAGTCTTCAGACTCCCCACCCCACCTTACTGCCAAGATCTCCTTGTATCTATCCCATTTATTCTTAAATCCTGTAACTGTTTTAGCCTCCACCACCACTGCTGGGAGGCTGTTCTATGCATCCACCACCCTCTCTGTGAAGAAGTACTTTCTTACACTTCCTCTGAGCCTCCCCCCTTCCACCTTGAGAGTGTGATCCCTTGTCCTTGTGCTTCTTTTTCTTTGAAAAATGCTGCCTTCTTGTACCCTGTTTTTACCTGTAAGGTATCTGTATGTTTCTTTCATAACCTCCTGTCCCTCCTTTCCTCCAGGGAGTGCAAATTTAGCTCTTTTAGCCTGTCTTCATAGGACTTTTGATGCAGGTCCTATACCATTTTGGTTGCTCTCCTTTTTACTGTCTCCACACTCTTTATGTCCTTTGGGAGATGGAGACTCCAGAACTGACCACAGCACTCAAGGTGCGGTCTCACCGGTGACATATACAGGTGTATCAGTACATCCCTCCATCTGCTGGTGATTCCCCTACCTATGCAGCCCAGCACCCAATTAGCCTTCCCCACTGCCTTATCACACTGTCTAGCTACCTTTAGGTCATCCAAAATTATTGCCCCCAGGTCCCTTTCCTGCTTTGTGACTGCTAATTCCACTCCTCTCAGTTGATATGTTGCACCCAGGTTTCTGTGCCCCAAGTGCATGATTTTGCACGTTTTGTCATTGAAACCCAGCTGCCAGACCCGTGACCACTCCTCCAGCTTATCTAGATTGCCCCTCATTCTTTCCACACTCACCTCCCTCCATTGTGTCTACTCTGTCACAGAGCTTTGTGTCATCTGCAAATAGGCATACTTTCCCTTCCAGTCCCTCTGTGATCTTGCTAATAGATGTATTAAAGAGGATTGGGCCAAGAACTGACCCTTGTGGCCCCCACTGGTCACCCCTCCTACTCCCAAGTGAATGCCATTTACCACCACCCTCTGACTCCTGTTTCCTAACCAGCTCTCTACCCATTTAGCTATTTTAGTTCCTGCTTCTAGGCTATCCAGATTGTTTACCAGTCTCATGTGTGGAACAGTGTCAAAGGCCTTGCTGAAATCCAGGTAAGCCACGTCCACAGGTCCTGCCTGATCCACTTCTCTTGTTGCCCAGTCAAAGAACTCAATCAGGTTAGTCTGGCAAGCCCTCCCTCCTGTAAAGCCCATGCTGCCTGGAATCCTGTAGACCACTGGCAACTAGGTATTCCCCAATGCTTTCCTTCAGTAGTGATTCCATTACCTTGCCCACCACCAATGTCAGGCTGACAGGGCTGTCATTTCCTGCCTCCACTCTATTCCCTCTCATGTAGAGTGGGACTACATCTGCCCTCCTCCAGTCCATCAGCACCTCCCCTGTTACCAATGACAGGTTGGACAGGTCTGCCAGAGGTACAACCAGTTCCCCCCGAGTTCCCTCAGTATCCAGGGGTGTATCCCATCCAGTCCCATTGTCTTATTCACTTTTAACTGTACTAATTCCCTAGGTATCCCGTGATAATAGCGACTACAAAATAGCGACTGTCAAAATAGCGACTGCAAAATAGCAACTGTCAAAATAGCGACTCAGAATATAATATAATTCCAAATATGTAATTCTCACCGAAATCAATGAGCGGCGTGGTGTTAGAATCTTTAAGATGGGGGGGTGTCCCCCGCATTTCTTTCAAGTAATTATGCAAAAAACAACAGTTGAAGGAAAAGGTAGTAGTAGCTGTTATTGGCAGTGGCAGTCGTTATTTTGACGGTCGCTATTTTGTAGTCGCTATTATCACATGGAACCAATTCCCTAAGGTCTCTTTCTTCCATAAAGGGCTAGTGTCCACCTCCCATCCCTTAATGCCCTTATTCTTAACCAGTGGGCCATTTCCCATTCTCTGTTCCTTAAATATTGAACAGAAGTGTTTGTTCAGTATGTCTTTCCTTTTTTTTTTTTAACCAGGAGAGACACACTAAGCTGAAAGCTTATTTACAGGTGCAACCTGGGAGTACAAGAAAGTTAAGTGACTTGTTCAGGGTCACACAGTATGGAAGTGGGGGCTGTGGGATTCAAACCCAGGTCTCCAGATATGCAGCTCAGAGACTTAAACCACTGTGCTATACTGCCTCCAGCTTTTTGGTGGTCCTCTGCCATGCACATCCCTCCTTCTCCTTTCAGTCTTACTATCCCTCCCTTGGTCTTTCTCTTTTTGCTAATGTGTCTAAAAAATGTTTTATTCCCCATTTTTACTGAATTTTCAGTATTTTTCTCTGTTTGTGGTTTTGCTGCCCTAACCGCCTTCCCTGCCTCCCTTTGTTTCTCCCAGTAACTTAACCTGTCCTCCTCCCTCTGTGTTCTTTTGTACCTTCTAAATGCTTTTTTTGCTCTATTTCCACTACTTCTTCTGAGAACCATAGTGATCTCTTTTTCCTTGTGTTCTTGCTAACGTGCTTGACACATACATGTGTAGCCTTTCCAATGCCTTCTTTAATTTTTGCCCACTGTTCCTAGACTTCCCCCAGTTTCCCTATCTCTGCCAGGGCATCCCTCAGGCATTCCTCCATTTTCTTAAAATCTCCCTCCTGAAGTCCAGGAGCCTTGTCTTTGTGTAACTCAATTCTGACCCTGTTTTTATATCAAACCACACCATGCAGTGAGCACTGACCCCAAGGTGGTCACCCACTGTGATGTCAGCAACCCTGTACCCATTTGTCTATACCAGGTCCAGTAATACCCCTTCACAAGTGGGTTCCATAACTAGTTGCCTGAGGAATGCCCCTTGCAGTGAGTCCAGGATCTCCCTACTCCTGACTGTTGCTGCAGCAGGGAGGCTCCAATTCATGTACAGTAGGGAAACATCTCCTACTAACAATACTTCTCCCTTGTGAAACATCCTTTGGATCGTTACCATCAATTCTTTCTCTACCTCCTCTTCCTGTGCTGGAGGTCTGTAGATCACTCCTGTGTGAATAGTGGCCCCTTTCCATGTCTCCAGGATGACCACAGTACCCCCCCTCCTCCTAGCTCCTCTTGTATCTCTGTAGCTTTTATGTTATACTTTTGTTATCTCTTACATAAAGCTTGGCTTTGGCTTGACTTGGCTAAACAAAATGTGGGAGAAACAGTATCATGTAATGGCACTTGCTCAGGTGAGGAAAAATGAGGTCAAGGACATTAAAGACATTAAGTATCATGAGACTAACTCACCGTAAAATAAAAACTCAAAGGAAAAAGTAATCCATGAATTAGGATAGTGCTGAAAAAATTATGCAAAGTGTGAGCAAGGAGCAGAGCTACCAGAATGCAAGAGGGTTAGTGATAATACAGCACAAGTAAAGGAAGTAGCAAAGGCTGTCAAAAAAGCAGAACAACTAACTCTGATTTTAAGGTCTATAAGATAGGGGACAAACTAGTCCAGAAATCAGTCTGTGGTGCAAACAGTACTACAGATGGTACAACTAATAGAAATTTGCAGGACGAGCCTTATGCTTGGGAAAGAGAATTGCTGAATGGAGTTTCCCATATCAAGAACAAACTTGTCAAGACAGGTAACCTGGCAGTAGCGATTAAAAAAAATTAAATAAAACTATAACTTCTGCCCAGCAAAACTTATTTACTAGTAGCAAAAACACAAAGCCAAGTACGTGACAGAATGTCTAATTTAGAGGATATAAATTATTTACTTAATAGGGCTTTACATCAACAAAAGAATCAAAAATAGTGACTTGGCAAAAAAATAAAATGAAAGATCATGAGCTCAGAGCCAGGTGAACTAATACTGTAATTTGCATTATTGGTATACTAGAAAACTGGAAATGGTCTAGACTTTAAGAGAAACAGTTAAATAAATTTTCTTCATCTTTTTGGATAATCCTGATCTGGTCACACACATGGAGATATACTGTGTGAACAGATCTCTGAGGCAGAAACTAAGGGAAGAGTTAACCCCTCATGCAGTCATTTTAAAGTTTCTAAGATCTGTGGACTAGGACGTAATAATAATAATTTATACAGAAAAAGATAAATTTATCTGGAGGGTGCACGCATTTCAGTTTATCAAGAACTACTAAGATCTGAATATTGAGGTCATAGAAGGCTGACACAGATTTGATGGCAACAGGGAAAAGCTCTGGAGAACGGATATCGTGCTGCCGTGCCATTGCCTTCAAAAATGAAACTGGTGTTCAACGGACAATTGATTTTTTAAAGAAATTAAAACCATGCATACCCCAATAATGCAGAGTATCGTTAGAGGTAAATACAAATCACCAGGAAAGAATATAAGCAGGAATGCCTGCTGCACAATGGGACACCATCCATTCTTATGTAAAGCAGAACCAGTGTACATTCTTTCAGTTTAGTTGCATATACATCCCATTGTGCTTTGCATTATTGGGGTAGGTGTCATTTTGTATTTCTTGGAAACCTGGCTTTTTTCCAATACCTTTCCTTGGTAACCTTTGGCACAGTGCTTTTGTGCTGAGGTTTTTTACCTTTTTAAACTGATTATTTAAACACCTAACGAAGAAGCTGAAAGAGACTTAAAACTGATATGTCTGCAGAGGTTTTCTCAAATGCATTGATATTTTTTGAGCCTGTTTTGGACTGTTTAGGGGTTTATTCAAATCTAATTGTGTCATTATTAATGGCACTGAAAGACAAAGAGTCTTACATAGAAACAGAATTTGACGGCAGATAATGACCGCTTGGCCCACCCAGTCTGCCCATTTCCCTACCTGACGGATAAGCTGCAGATTCTAGTTAATCAACAGCTTACTTCCTCCTGCCCCCCACTAGAATTGCCTTATGCCTGTCCCATGCATTCTTGAATTCTCCCACTGTTCCTGACTCCACAACCTTCTCAGGAAGGCTATTCCATGCATCTACAACTCTCTCTGTGAAAAAATACTTTCTAACATTACCTCTGAGCCATCCCCCATCTATCTTCAAATTGTGCCTCCTTGTTCTTGCACATCTCTTCTTCTGAAAGATACTACCCTCTTGTACCTTGTTAATTCCCTTGAGATACTTGAAAGTTTCTATCATGTCCCCCCTCTCTCTCCTTTCCTCAAGGGTATACATATTAAGCTGCTTTAGTCTCTCCTCATATGTCTTCTGGTGCAGACCTTGCACCATTTTGGTTGCCCTCCTCTGAAAGGCCTCCACTTTGTCTATGTCTTTGCGGAGATGGGATCTCCAGAATTGCACACAGTACTCCAGATGGGGTCTCACTGACTGTCTGTAGAGGGGGATAACAACTTCCTGTTTTCTACTGTTGATGCCTCTCCCTATGCATCCCAGTATCCCCCCAGCCCTCCTTACTGCCTTCTCACATTGCTTGTCCACCTTTAGGTCATCTGATATAATTACTCCTAGGTCTCTCTTGATTTTTGTTGTTATTAACTCTCCCCCCACTGTGTACTCTTCTCCTGGGTTTTTGTTTCCCAGATGCATTACCTTGCACTTCTTTGCATTGAATCTGAGCTGCCACGTATTTGACCATTCCTCCAGCCTTGCCAAGTCCCTTTTCATTCTTTCCACCCTACCTTGGGTATCAATCCTGTTGCAGATCTTTGTGTCATCTGCAAAGAGGCATACCTTTCCTTCCAGGTGCTCTCCAATGTCACTTATAAAGATATTAAAGAGGACCGGTCCCAGTACCGAACCCTGCGGTACCCCGCTAGTTACCCTCCTTTCTTTACTGTGGACTCCGTTTACTATTACCTTTTGCGTCCTGTTGTCCAGCCAGCTTTTTATCCAGGCTACCACCTTGGAACCCACTCCAAGGCTGGCTAACTTGAATATTAATCTTTTGTGTGAGACTGTGTCGAATGCCTTGCTAAAATCTAGGTAGGCCATATCCACAGCCCCTCCCTGGTCTACTACTTTGGTCACCCAGTCAAATAAATCTATAAGGTTCATCTGACATCACCTTCCTGCTGTGAAACCATGCTGTCTTGGGTCCTGTGCCCCACTGGCCTCTAAGTACTCAACAATTCTTTCCTTCAGAAGTGATTCCATCATTTTCCCTACCACTGAAGTCAAACTAACTGGTCTGTAGTTTTCTGCCTCTGCCCTGCTCCCTTTTTTGTGAAGTGGAATCACATTTGCCCTCCTCCAGTCCTCAGGTACCACTCCATCCTCCCATGATTTGTTAAAGAGAGTAGTCAGTGGTGTTACTAGTTCTACCCTTAGTTCTTTTAGTATTCTTGGGTGAATCCCATCAGGCCCCATTGCTTTGTCCACCCTCAGTTTCAAGAGTTCTTTCAAAACCCTTTCTTCTGTGAATGGACTGGTATCGACCCCCCCTATTCAGAGTTTCCCCCTTGTTTGGTTTAGGCACCTCCCCCTCCTCATCTGTTGTGAATACTGAGCAGAAATATTCGTTCAGCATCCCTGCTTTTTCACTGTCACCCTCTGCCCATATTCCCTCCCTGGGTAAGGCTGCTGTAAATATTGGTGACTGTCCTTGGCATTTTTGTGTAATTGCCAGTTCTACCACAGTTTATTTGTTTAGATGTAACTCTGTATTTAAGATTTTCTTTATTTTGTTTTTGTTGCTTCTGTTTTTCTGGGGGAGAGATGCACAGTTATTATGAGGAAAGTTCTGTTTTTTTTTTTTTTTTTGTGGGACAGATGTGTAGGGGGAGTAGAACACATCCATTTTTCCTTAGGACAGTTTCATTCAAATGGTATACATGTCAGCAAATAAATATTATATTCAGTCCAAGTTTCCAAGTTTAAATTTATTGATCAGCTAAAAGACATTTAAAAGAGACAACATTATGACATATGGACACATCATTAAAACCATGTTCACAAATACAGTATTATAGTCATAAACATTCAGATTGCACACACAAATACGAAATTATGTCCATAAATATTTATATTACACATACATTATTCTGGCTCCTCGTAGTTCATCAAGTCTAAATCCATTAACTATGTACCTTGATTTTGTATATATTTAGGTTGGAATATAGCATTAACATATCAACAGATACAAATAAACAGTGCTGTGCATTCTTTATCAGACTCCTTACACTGTCCATGTTTCACTATATATTATAGGACCTCAACATCTTTATAATTTATTATATATCTAGTTCTTATCATGGTTATTTCAGTCAAAAAAAAAGTACAAGTTTATTTAAAGTAATAATATTTTCTGAATTAAAAATGAGATCCAGGCCAGCCCAGTGGTGCTGAGGGTTGAGGCGCTGGATGCCACACCTCGTGCCATGCTGGTGACCCGGGTTCTGGAATGAGCCTGGGTTGGCAGGGGCGGGAGAGGATTGAGCATCCAGAGGACAGCTCTCCTCTCTGGGGGGGGCGGGTTCCTGCTCGGTGCTTAGCTGGCCTCTGGCAGAAGCCAGAGGCATAGCAAGTGCTGGAGCGTAGAAAAAGGGGGTCAGGAGTGGCAGACGTTGATGGCAATGCCTTGACATCAGGGCACTAGCCCCTCCCTAGAACAGGAGAAAAACGCCCTTCCAGCTCTGGTGGAGAGTGATCACCGGAGCTTGCGCTCAATTTGTGGCCACCCTCCTGGCACCTTCCCGGCCGACAAGACTAGAGGTTCTGGGTGTCGGGGCCCATCCTGTTCCTGCCCGGGGGATAGACCGCAGCTACACGGATGAAGAAGGGTCAACCAGGTGAGGTGGACCACAGAGGGGTGACTCCTTGGTGCTCCTGGGGGGACTAGAGCTGGGGGGGAGAGGAGGAGAGCAAAAATAGCATGTTAAAAAAATATGAGATCCAATAGAAATCTGGATGCCAGTTGAATGTAGCTTCTTGGAATATAAATAGCCTCAATTCACCAGTAACAAGAAATAAGTTTTTATCCTATGCTAGGAAAACAGAATATTGATGCATTAATGATGCAGGAAACACATCTACTTGATGCTGAAGTGGTAAAACTGAAGAGGGGTTAGGTAGATGATGTGTTCTAGTCAACAGGGACAAATAAAAGTAAGAGACTTGTCATACTTATTGAAAATGGCTTAAGTTAAATGCTATACATCTCCAAATATAGAATACAGCAATACACATGGATGTATGATAATGGTTAAGATGTGAATTTATAAAAAGCTTCTCCCAGCTTCTATATATGCTCATTTCATTTCTTATGTTGGAATTTTGGCACAAATCAAGCAAGGCTTATTTGCATTAGGTATATGCCCAACTATTTTTTGGAGGGGACTTTAATGCACTTTTGGAACCCAGATTGCATAAACATCATCCATTACTACCAAAGACAAAATGACTTAAATGTTTTTTAAAAGATTTATTAATAATAACTTGGTAACTGTGCACTATTTGCTTTACCTTGACATGTTGAAATACTTCTATTATTCACAATTTAAAACATTCTCAAGACTTGATTGCATTTTTATGAGCAAGAACTTAGCTGCCAAGGTCATTTGAGACGAGTATTACAACACAGCAATAAGGATCATCCCCTTTTACAGTCTAATCTAATTCCAATAGATGAAAGAGAGTCCATAAATACATCGAGGTTTAATAACTTGTTACTAAAAGATCAAGATTTTGTGGACAAGTTAAAGGTACAAATTAATTATTCCTGCAAAGAAAATTACAAAAATCAATATCCTGCTTCTTGAATTTGTGAGTCCTTCAAAGCAGTTATTCCTAGCTTCATCATCTCTTATCAAATAAAGGTGAATGGAAAAGCTAAAGAAGAGCAAAAAGATACTGGCTAAGAATTAAATAGATTTAAAAATGCAGATGGGCGACAGAACATTAGAAAATGGAAGATTAAAGTTAATAACTAGAAAGGATTATTACCTGATGAAAGAAGTAGAGAGAAATATGATGAAAGTGAGATGTAAGTATTGGAGATTTTTGGCACATAGCATGAAAAATCAACAACAAAAATCTATGATTTATCAACTTATACATCAAGGGGCACAATATACAGTATACAAAAGACAACGATTTAGTAAAACTGATCTTACAATATTTTAGTACAGTATATAATACAAACTGTAGGCTGAAAAAATATAAAATATAAGATTACGTAGATTCTATTAGTTTTCCATAAATATCACTTGCTGATGCTTGCTTTATTGATCTGAAGATTAAAGGAGCAATACATTTCATGAAAAGCAACAAAACTCCTCATCCTGATGGGTTCACTACAGACTTTTTTAGCTCATAGTTCAAGTGGCACCTTGGCTATCTACTTCCAAGGAGCCTTGGAAATAAAATCACTGACCTGCAAGCAACCATTGTGGAAGCGGACCTGGATCTGGTGGCCATAATAGAGTCATAGTGCAACAACGGTATACTGACTACACAGTGTCGGGAATACCGTGAAGACTATCACAGCGACATTTTTGGCAGTTCACTGTAATGGTCTCCACATTCCCGACACTGTCGCCAGTGAAGTGTTTGCCCCATCCCCGAACTAACTCCGACTGGAGTTAGCAATATAAAGTATGGGGGGTGCGGTGAGCAAAGCCCCCCACAGAAAACACTTGGTCCCCGAATGACGGCACAACACCAATTGGCAGTGTTGTGCTGTTACTGTGCCATCGGTCAACACATTTTTTGTCATCACGACATAGTGGAACCTGCAATGACAACCATAGGTGGGATGTGGCCATTCAAGGTTACACCATGTTCAGGAAGGATAGGACAGGGAAGAGATGGGAAGGGATTGTTTTATATGTGAGGGAAAGCATAAAGATCACAGAGCTACGAGGACACAACAGGGACATGGAAGGGCAGGAAGTTCTATGTGTTGGCATAGAGACAGGGTCCGGGGTCTTTCTCCATATGGGGGTGGTGTATAGACCACCAATACAGAGAGAGGGGTTAGACAGAGTTTTGGAAGAAATCATTGGTAGTATGGCAAATAATGGAGGATATTGATTATGTAGGACTTTAATCTGCTGGATGTGAACTGGAGTATTCTGGCCACAGCTACAAATAGCAGGGACATCCATGACTCCCTGCAAAGGGCATTTCTCAGGCAGCTGGTTACAGAATCCACTAGGGATGGGGCAGTGCTGGACCTGGTGCTTACAAACAGGGACAGCACTGCAGAAGTCACAGTGGGTAACCCCCAGGATACAAGACATCATCGTACATTGTGGTTTGCTATAGAGATTGGGTAGGAAAGAAACCACACTAGGACAAGGGTTCTGGGCTTCAGTAGAGCAGATTTTAAAGAAATGGGGGACTGCCTTAGTAAATACCTAAAAGGAGGGAGTGGAGGTACAATGTAAAAGGATAAAGGAGGGAATAACTAAGACAACAACAAACTGTTTGAAAGAAATAGGCATGGGTAGGAGGAAGAGAGCACTATGGTTTTCAAAGAAGGCGGCTAAGGTGGTAAGGAAAAAGGCAGCTTTTAGGAAGTACAAGAAGACCTAGATGGCAGGGAGGGACAAGAAGGTATATCTAGATAAACAAAGGAAGGCAGGAAAGAGGGTGAGGATGGCCAAGGCTCAAACAGAGGAAAGGATAGCCAAGGAGGTAAACAAAGGGGATAAGATGTTCTTCAGGTATGTAAGTGAAAAGAAGAAAGCAAGGTGTGGGATACTGAGGACAGGGTCCAAGGAGGGGACTGTGCAGAGGAAAACAAGGGAAAAATAACATTTTAAATAAGTACTGCTGCTCAGTCTTCACAGTGGAGGGGGGAAGGGATGGACCAACATGTACTTGCAGGTACCGGGGGAGTGGACACAAGTCCATTTTTGGAGGAGAAAGTCTGAAGGAGATTGGAAGCCCTAAAGGGCTCCCAGATCTACAGGGATTCCTGTCTTTTACAGGGAAATTGAGCCATTTACAGGGAAATTGTTCCCATAGACTCACATTGGTTAGACGGGAAAACAGAGAAATTTTGCTTCCATAGAAAATAATGTAATCTACAAGAAAACACAGGCAAATTGCAGTGAAGTTGCAGGAAAAATGCCAAATCAGTCTGGGATGGAGCCAGACAGGATCTACCTAAGGAGAGTAAAAGAACTGAGCACGGTGCTAACCATCCCTCTGGCAACATTATTCAGCACCTCTTTGGAGTCGGGGGGTATTGCCAGAGGACTGGAGGATAGCCATTGTGGTCCCTC
The DNA here is from genome assembly GCA_016271365.2 of Neoceratodus forsteri. Classification (NCBI taxonomy): domain Eukaryota; kingdom Metazoa; phylum Chordata; order Ceratodontiformes; family Ceratodontidae; genus Neoceratodus; species Neoceratodus forsteri. The sequence goes on from JADMNL010000022.1 coordinate 499,646,583, forward strand.
TGCACAAGAATGGCAGCAAGGAGGAGGCTAGCAATAACAGGCCAGTCAGTCTCACCTCAGTGAGGGGGAAATTAATGGAATCTGCACTGAAGGAGAGATTGATGGAATACCTGGAGGCAAAATGGTTCATGGGTTGGGGGGGAGGTGATGTCAAATAAATCTCATAGACTTCTTTGGCTAGCTGACTAAGAAGATAGATCAGAGGAAGGCTGTGGATGTGGCCAGTTTTGACTCCAGTAAGGACTTTGACAGTGTGACACACAGGAGGCTAATTAAGGAACTTAGCAACCTGGGTTATGGATAAAGTGGTATGCTGGGTATCAAACTGGTTGAAGAATAGGAGACAGAGGGTGGTGGTAAACGGCAGTCATTTGGGGATAAGAGAGTGATCGGTGGAGTACCACAGAGACCTGTACTGGGTCCTGTCCACTTCAATGTCTTCATAATTGACTTTGCTGAAGAATTGGAGGGGAAGGTGTGTCTCTTTGCAGATGACACAAAAATATGCAACAGGGTGGACACACAGGATGGGCTAGAGAAAATACAAAGAGATCTGGGGAAACCTGAAGATTGGCATAGGAGATGGCAGCTGGGTTTTAATGCTAAAATGTGCAAAGTCATGTACCTGGGGCATGGAAACTGGGGGGCTGTGTATAAGAAGGGGGGGAGGTACTGACAGCTGCCAAGCAAGAAAGGGGCATGGGGTAATCATATCTGATGACCTCAAGGTGGCAGGGCAGTGTGACAAGGTAGCAGGCAAGGCTAGCCAGATGATGGGGTGTATAGGGAGGGAGATTTCTAGCAGAAGAAAGGAGGCAGTGATGCCACTATATCGCTCGCTAGTGAGACCCACATACAGTACTGTGTCCAGTTCTAGAGGCCACACCTCTGCAAGGATATTAACAAGGTGGAAGCAGTCCAGAGGAGGGCTGCCAAAATGATGCAGAGGTTGCATGAGAAACCATACAAGGAAAGGCTGCAGGAGCTCAACGTGTACTTCCTGGAGGACAGAAGTGCAAGAGGGGACATGATTGAGACCTATAAGTACCTCAGGAGTATGAGAGAGAGATCTCTTTCGGGGAGGAGGAGTACCAGAACACAGGGGACATGCAATGAAACTTATGGAGGGGCATTTAAGAGGGATGTGAGGAAATACTTCTTCACAGAAAGGGTGGTGGACATGTGGAGCAGCCTGCCAGAAGAAGTGATGGCAGTGAAAACAGTTGCAAGCTTCAAGCATGCATGGGACAGGCATATGGGAATAATAGGTGGAGGAAATGGAGGAGAGAAGGATACCTGTGATCAAATAGGGTCCGGGGTAATAAGCAGGGAAGATGGGGAAGACTAGATGGGCCTACTGGTATTTTTCTGCCATCAAATTCTATGTTTCTATATTTCTGTTCTAATGTAAGAAGTTATGAATAAACATGCTTTGACCTTGCCCTTCTTTAAAGCAGAAGTTATATATTTTTTCCAGTTGTGGGTATGCTCTCTGGTATCTGCAGGAATACACCCCCTATATCAGCCCACATGGCCCCCACAGGTCCTTCTACCTGGCATCTCCTAGAAGCTGAAACAGGGAGGCCCATGATTTACCCTCATGGTGGGGCTCATCCCAGGAGCTAGAGGATAGATTATCCACCTGTTTTCCCCTAACAAACTTAAACAGGTGTCATTTGGGTGGCAGTAGCTGCAGATACCTTGGTGTCATCCTGCTTAATTCTGGGGGGGTTTACCCTTATGTTCAACCCCCGGTTAACGCATTCGATCTTATGCGGCCATTTTTGGTCAGGTTAAACAATGGATATTCTGATGCCATATGGCACTACCGGTAAGAGTGGGTTAAGTGGACGTACAATGACATCAGTGCACATCGGACATGCTTCTGATGTGCAGACATCTGCCATGTCCACCAATTCCAGCAGATGCACTGGTCCTAGGTGCACCTAACCCTACACTATGCTAGTGATCCAGGACCGGTACACCCATCTAGTCTGCTCCATTTTCCCTGCCTAAGGCTATTTCTACACCTTGGACCCTATTTGGTTACTGGTGTCCCTCCTTCCTCCCTTTCCTCTACCAGTTATGCCCATGTGCCTATCCCATACATGCTTGAAGCTCCCCACTCTCTTCAACCCCACCAACTCTTCTGCCAGGCTGTCCAGGAATCCACCACCCTTACTGTGAAGAAGTATATTCTCACATCTCACATCCCTCTTAAACTGCCCAGCTTCACTGCATACCTCATGCTCTGGTATGATATTTTGAAGTATGATATGCTGATGGGTGCTAGATCCCTCCTGGAGGAGAAGGAGAGCAGTCCTTCAGATGCTCATCCTCCTCCTCCCCCTTGCCTGCCCTCCAATGACCCATAGTTCACTTCTGAACCTAGGTCATCAGCCTTGTGAGCCATAGTGCTACTGCTGTACTGATGAGCTGGCAGCAGAAGTTATATTGATTCCTAAAGAGCAAAAAGATATTGCAAAAATACAAAATTACAGGCCTGTTGCCTTCCTTAATTCAGACTACAAGACTGTAGCTAAAGCAATAGTAAACAGAATTAAGGACAAGATTCTGCATATTATAAACATGGATCAGAAACATACATATGAAGAAGCCAGCAGAAGAAGGCAATTTGGTCTATCTAGTCTGCTCGTATTGCAGGGTCCACAGCTTAAACTACTGACCCTGCCCTTCCTTCCCACTCCTCCCATCCTTTCCATCCTCTATACCCATGACCCTTACCTTACCTCCATGCCTATCTCAGCCTATCTTGAAGCTGTCCACCATCTTCAATGAGATCACCTCTTCTGGCAGCGCATTCCAAGTGTCCACCACCCTCTCCATAAATAAGTGCTTCCTGACACCCAACCTAAACCTCCCCCCTCCAGCTTAAGACTGTGCCCCTCATATTATGGTTGCTACTTAGCTTAAAGAGACTCTCCTTAACCACCTTATTTATCCCTTTCAAGTACTTGAAGGTCTCAATCATGTCCCCCCTCTCTCTCTGTCTCTCCTGTCCTCCAGGGAGTACATGTTCAGTGCCCTCAACCTTTCTTCATATGCCTTAACCTGCTCACCCACTAACATCTTTGTAGCCCTCTGCTGTACCTTCTCCAGTTGGATAATGACCCTTTTGAGGTGTGGGCACCAGTACTGAACTCCATACTCAAAATGTGGCCTTACCAGTGACCTGTACAAGGGCAGCATAACCTCCTCTCTCCTACTACTGATCCCCTAGCTATGCATCCCAGCATCTTGTTTGCCCTTGCTGCTGCTTTCTTGCACTGCATGGAGTGCTTCAGGTCACTACTGATCACCACTCCCAGGTCCTTCTCCTCCTCTGATGCAGATACCCGGACTACACCCCAGTAGTACTCCATCCTGGGATTCTTGGCTCCAATGTTCATACATTTGCATTTTTGGCATTGAAGACAAGCTGCCAGATCCCGGACCATCTTCCCAGTTTTTTCCGATTGTCCTGTAGGTCCTGTATCTCTTCAACTGTATTCATGCTCCCACAGAGCTTGGTATCATCTGCAAATAGGCTAATTTTGCCCTTAAGTGGGGAGTGGCAGGTGGTAGGATCAAAAAGAGCAAAGCAAGCACAGACAGGGAAGGTGCAGAAAATAGGAGGGTGTGCATCGGACAGTGGGATGCGAAACAAGGGCACAGAGCAGGACAACAGATTTGCACCCCTGGGGATGCATGATGAGGAAAAGAGAGAGAGAGATGGAGGGGAGGCCATAGGATAAGGGGGGGCTAAGGTAAAGGAATGTTCTGGAGGAAGGGGAATGGGGATGCACCTGGGGGAGGGAACCTAGAGGGAAGTAGCCATATGGGACAAGGGGTGGGGGTGAAAACACTCTTAAGGGGAACACACCCCATAGAAAAGAATACAGTAAGCTCAGGATGGGAGAGGATCAACAGAGGGGGAAAGGAGGAAGGTACTAGTTCACAGAGGAAAGCAGACAGTAATGAGGCAGGATGGGTGCATGGGGAGGAGACAGGGTTTGCGAAACAGGAGGCAAGGGTGAGTGGGACTGGTGGGGACACCAGAAGGGGGAAAGGAGGATGCAGTCCAGGGAGAGAGCAGAATTCAGGGAAAGGAGATGGACAAGGGGCAAAATTAGAACAGAGAAGCAAATGGGATACCAGGAATGTGGTGTAAACTGGAAAACCAAAAGGACAAGCAGAAGGAAAGGAGTAGCAGAGTCTTGCTCATAGGGGACTCAAGTAATAAAGGGAATCAGATGGGGAGGTAAGGGAGACAGGAGCAGTGCAATTTGGGTTGAGTGCATGCTGGGAATGACAACACTAGAGGTAAGGCACAAGATATCCTCATGGGGCAAACGGCAAGGTGGGAGGCCACACTTGGTGATCCACCTGGGCACCAAGGATCTGGAGGGGAATAGTCTAATGGAGGTGCAGGCAAGACTCAAGGAGCTTGCTAGGTTTTGTAGTAGTATGGGGTTCGATTCTTTTGCTTTTTCGGAGGTACTGCCCATGCCAAGAGCAAGCACATCAAGGAAGCAGAGGATTGAGGAATTCAATCAATGACTGGAGGGGTGGTGCCTGTAGATTGGGTTTGGGTTAGTGGGGAACTGGGGATCAATGTGGGAAGACAAGAGCCTATTTGCCTAGGACAGACTGCACCTGAACATGAAGGGATCAGCAGTACTAAAGAGAAAGTTAGGAGAGTTTATCGAGAAACCTTACAACTTAAACTGAATTGGGGGATTCAAGAAAAGACCACTCAAGGAGACAGAAAAGATGGGAGGCTACCAGCCTCCCCCTAGGATGGAGCCAGAATGATGGAAAATAGCATGAACAAGGGAAGGTTGGAAGGGGAGGGCAGAGGAGGGGGGGGGTACATGTGGAAGGGATTATTAGCTAATGCCAGGAGTTTGGGGAATGAAGTGGTGGACTTGGAGGCCATCATGGGGGGACGAGGATCTGGACATAGTAGGGGTAAGTGAGACCTGGTGAACAGAGCATCATACCTGGGAGACAGTTATCATGGGCTACAGACTGTTTAGGAGGGACAGGACAGGAAAGGAGGGGGGTTGCATTATACAACAAGGATGATATTAGGACAATGGAAGGGCAACAGGATGAAGGGGAGAGAGAGCTCCTGTGGGTCACACTAGACAAACGGACTGGAGAATCGTTGAGGCTGGGGAGGTATACAGACCTCCTTCGCAGGGGGAGGAAGAGGATAGACAGCTGATGCAGACAGTTACACAGATGGCTCTCAAGGGGGAGCTTCTGCTAGTGGGGGACCTAAACCTCCCCGATGTGGACTGGGAGATCCCGGCTGCAGTATCAGTTAGGAGCAGGGGGGATACTAGAGGTGCTTCAGGGTGTATTCATACAACAGCTGGTTAGGGAGCCCATTAGGGGTGATAACTTGTTGGATGTTTTCCTCACAAATGGGGAAACTGTGGAAGAGGTGGTGGTGGTGGGTGACAGCCTAGGTACAAGTGATCACAGGACTGTAAGGTTCAGGGTAAGGACAGGGAGGGAGTCAGATCGGACCAGCACGAGGGTTATGGACTTCAGGAGGACAGACTTTTTCAGAATGAGGACGATATTTACAGTTGTACTAATGTGAAAATCCTACACCTGCACTGTTGTTGCTGCTGCAGTGGATTCATAGAAACATAGAAACATAGAAGTTGATGGCAGATAAGGACCGCAAGGCCCATCCAGTCTGCCCATTTCTTTTTCTACCTTATAAATGTGCCATCGGCCTTTGCTCTGTCAGTGGCCTATCTATTCATAGTCATTTGTATTGCTCTCTTATGCCTATCCCATGCCTGTTTGAAGCCCTGCACTGTATTCATAGCCACCACTTCTTGTGGTAAGCCATTCCATGCATCCACCACCCTTTCTGTGAAAAGAATTTCCTCACATTCCCCTTAATCGACCCCTCTAATCTCATGCTGTGTCCTCTTGTCCTGCTATTTTCTTATATTTAAACATGTTAGACTCTTTCACCTTGTTAATGCCCTTAAGGTGTTTGAATGCCTCGATCATATCACTCTCTCCCTCCTTTGCTCAAGGGTATACATATTGAGCTCTGTTAATCTGTCCTCATATGTCTTCTGATGCAGTCCCTGCACCATTTTGGTTGCCCTTCTCTGGACTGCCTCAATTTGGTTAATGTCCTTGTGAGGTGTGGCCTCAATACTGCACGCAGTACTCCAGGTGGGGCTAACCAGTGTCTTGTAAGAGGGATTATTACCTCCCTCTACGACTTGTGATACCCCTACTAATACACCCTAACACCCACCTAGCCTTACCTACTGCTTTAGGGTCTGCTTGGATGATTTCAGGTCATCAGTGATGATGATGCCCAAGTCTCTTTCTTCCTTTGTGACTGCTAGCAACTCCTCCCAGCCTATAGGTGGCTTCGGGTTTCTCTTCCCTATGTGCATGATTTTGCACTTCTTTGCATTAAATCCCAGTTGCCACTCTTCTGACCATTTTGCTTGTTTATCCAGATCTCTTCTCAATCTGCCCACCCATCTGGATCATCTACTCTGTTGCAGATCTTGGTGTCATCTGCAAACAGACAAGCCTTACCCTCTAGTCCATCTGCAAGGTCACTAATGAAGATGTTGAAGAGGACTGGCCCCAGGACTGATCCCTGAGGTACCCCACTTGTGACTTGCATCTTTTCTGACTGTATACCATTTACCACCACTTTCTGTTTTCTGCCAGTCAACCAGTTTGCCACCCAGTTGACCAACTTCTGACCCACCCCGAGCCTACCCAGCTTATTTATCAATCTTCTATGTGGAACAGTGTCAAAAGCTTTGCTGAAGTCAAGGTAGGCAACAGAAACTGCTCCCCCTTGGTCCACCACTCTGGTTACCCAGTCAAAGAAATCTATGAGATTCGTTTGACAGGACCTTCCTTTTGTAAATCCATGCTGTCTTGGATCCTGTGCCCCTATGTATTCCAGGTGTTGCACTATCCTTTCCTTAAGGAGAGCCTCCATAATCTTGCCCACTACAGAGGTAAGACTGACTGGTCTGTAGTTCCCGCCTCCTCCTGCTACCACTCTTGTGGGCGGGATCACATAACCCTTCTCCAGTCTTCTGGGACCTCTCCTGTGCTCAGAGACTCACTAAACAGTTCTGCTAATGGCTCTGCTAGTTCCACCTTTAGCTCCTTAAGTACCCTGGGATGTATGCCATCAGGTCCCTTTGCCTTATCCACCCTGAGCTTAGTCAGCTCTTGTGGGACCCTTTCTTTTGTGAAGGGAGTAGTGCTCACCTCCCTCCCCCCTGTGTCCATGATGCTGAGCTGTGGGCCCTGCCCTACCTTCTCTTCAGTAAATACTGAGCAAAAGTATCTATTTAGGATAGATGCCTTTACAGGGTCCTCCTCCTCACATGCTCCCTTTTCTCCATTAAGCTTAGCAATACCCCTCTGGACTTTCTCCTTTCACTAATGTATCTATAGAAAGTCTTGTCACCTTCTTTTACTGTTCGTGCTAGTGTTTCCTCAGTTTGGGACTTTGCCTGCCTTACTGCCTTCCCTGCTTCCCTTAGGGCAGTTTGGTATGCCTCCCTATCTTCATCCTGCTGTGTTCCCTTATATTTCCTGAAGGCCAGCCTTTTGGCTTAGACCTTTTCTGCTACTGTATTTGAGAACCAAAGTGGTTTCCTTCTTCTTTTGCACTTCCTTTTCTGTCTAACACAATGGGATGTTGCTTCAAGTATTGCATCCTTAATGCTTGCCCACTTTGCCTGTACCCCCTCACCTGTGTTTCTTTCTGCCAGGGCTAGCTTAACTCTGTTGGCCATCTTATCAAAGTCAGCTCCTCTGAAGTCCCATATTTTTGCCTTGGAATGGGATGATTTAGATGTAGTAGCCAAATTGAACCATACCATGTGATGGTCACTGGCCCCCAGGTGACCTTCTACCTGGAGATCTGTGATCCCTTCCTTGTTGGTTAGTACTAGATCTAGGATAGCCCTGTCTTTTGTGGGTTGCTGTACCAGTTGTTTGAGTCCCTCCCCCTGCAGGGAATCCACTATGTGTTTAGTTCTGGCAGATGTTCCTGCTGGTATTGACCAATCTGTATCCGGCATGTTGAAGTCTCCCATTATCAGAACCTCCCTTTAGCTGTCCTGTTTTGTATATCTTCTAACAGTAATGTGTCTATGTCCTCCCCTGTTCTGGGGCCTGTAGACAACCCCAATTCTTATAGCTGTCCCATTTCCTGTTTCCAGGGTGACCCACAGTTCTTCTGGCTCCTTATGTGTATTCTGAATTTCTGTAGCTTTGATATTTTCATTGACATACAGGGCCACTCCTCCCCCCCTTTTTGCACCTCGGTCTCTTCTGAACAATACATAGCCAGTTACTGAAGTCTCCCAAGTGTGGTTACTGGTAAACCACGTCTCACTAATTGCTACTATGTCCAGTTTAGCCTCTGACATTATTGCCTGCAGGTCTGGGATCTTATTTCCCAGGCTGTGAGCATTTGTGTACATGATTTTCCATTGGCCAGATTTTGGTGTGTTAGTTGTTGGGTGAGGTTTGGCATTACCCCTGTGCGTTGTATGGGGAGACAAACCTTTTTTCTTACCTGGTGATGCAAATGAACTGCAAACATGCTGAATCCCTGTTTGACCACTAGCTGAGGGGGGGGTGTTCTTCCCATTCGACGTATGGGGTGCTGCACCCCTCTCCCATTTGCTAGTTTAAATATTCTGCAAAGACGTCAAACTTCTGCCCCAATGCACTGACTCCTCCTTAGTCAGATGCAGTCCATCAAATTTAAAAACTTTCGCTCCCAGAACTGTTGCCAGTTCCTACAAATCTGTGTCCTTTTTCTGATACCAGCCCTTGAGCACGTGTTTTAGCTCCCATCTCCCTTCTCTGACCTTCCGTCCATCTGCTCCCCTCTCCCAGACTGGCAGGATCTCAGAGAAGGAGATGCCAGACGAAATAGATGATAGTTTGTCACCCAGCCTGGTCAGGTGTTCCTTGGTCTCCACAACTGACCGGCTGGCGAGATCATTAGTCCCTATGTGTACTCGGACATCAATGTTTTCTCCTGCTTTGTGAACAATTTTAGCAATGCGGTCAGTGTCTCTGCATGCTGATGTACCTGGGAAACATCTGACCATTACCCCTGGCTGGAGATGGGTATCAACTCCCCGAATCATGGAGTCTCCTATGATCAGAAGTTTTTTGGATTTCCTTTTTGCTTTTTTTGTTTTGGTTCCTGATTTGGGTGAGTTTTGTTGTGCTAGCTCCTGTGCTGCAGTGTCCTGCTCTGCAGTGTCTTCTGCCTCTTTGTTTGATTTCAGAGATAGAGGCAGATACCTGTTTGTAGTGTTTATATGGTTTTGGAGGTAATATGTTGGAGGCAGAGGTGATGGGGCACCGATTTGCCCCTCTAACCACCTGCCAACCTCCTGGACCAACTACCCTCTGCGGTCGAGGTTTTTCTGTTGGATGCTGGGGAAATGGCGGGTGGTTCTTATAATGTATTTCCTCTTGAATATGAAATTTGAGGCGTGCAATCTCTGCCCATGCTGCCCGGAGCTGAGCCCTAAGATCTCCAAAGGCCCAGCATGTAGGACAGTGTCCTAAATCCTGTAAGACTGTCCTTCTGAAAATTGTTCCACAGTACCTGCAATTAATGATATCCATTCCAGATAAGTTGCTGGGTTTATAACCTAATCAGAGTAATTAGAAGGAAAAAAAAATGCAAGTAATGGTTTGATTGTGTTTTGTTTAACTTGTTATAACAAGTTAAAATTACTAGTGCCGTGTAAATGAGCTCACCTTGTGGAGGCCCCACTGATCCACCCCTTCCTGCTTCCACAGGAAATGTCACAACTGTGGTACCCTATAAAAGGAGTGTAGTGTGGGTGGTTGGGGATGGGGTGGGTGGCTGGGCCTTCCCCGCCGAAAAAGAAGAAACTAAAGATGAAAGAACAAGGAGGTAAGAGCAGAAACAATCAGTCAACAACAAATGCAGTAACCCTGAAAGCTTATCCTAATGTTAGATAAAACTGTAAAACCTGTAAAGCACCACCTGTAATAATTTCAGAGAAGATATACCCTGTAAGAAACACTTTGCTACAGAGAAAAATAAAGCAATGAAATGTTAGCAACAAACAGTAGCAATCGCTGTAATTTTATATTTTCTGAATGCCCACTTCCTTTCCCTGACCACCCCTAACACCTCCCTTGTAGGTCGTATTATTTGCTGGCCATTTTTTTTATTGCTGTTTATTTTATGTTTTTGAGTCTTGTAACCCCAACACATGTTTGCTTTTTTGCCTATGTCTTACTACATCATTGTTATGGATCCAGTAACTGCGACTCACATTTCTTAACTTGGTGATGCTGTTCTGTGCCATCGGTATTTTTGGTCTTGTAACCGTGACCTGGATTGCAAACCTGTACATGTTGCATTATTTCACTGTTTTATCCCTATGTAACCTCTTCCCTGGGTTGCATCTGGAAATGAGCTTCGGTTCAATGATGCCTTTCCTGGTTATCAACTTTTAAATCAATAAATACATTTAGGGAAGAAATGGCAGGAAAGGGGAATATGGGGGATGTGGAGGAGCTATGGGAAACTACCAAAGGGGGAAGGGTACTGAAAGCCACTGAAATCTGCATTAAGAAGGTGAGAAAGAACAAAAAAAGGTGGAGACCACTCTGGTTTACAAGGGAGGTGTTAGGGGTGGTCAGGGAAAGGAAGTGGGCATTCAGAAAATATAAAATGACATAAAGGAAGGAGGACAGGGAGGTTTATACGGATAAGTGGAGCATAACAAGGCAGAAGATAAGGAAGGCTAAAGCCGAGACTGAAGAGAAAATAGCTAGGTAGGCCAAAAGAAGAGATAAAACTTTTTTTTAGGTACGTGGGGGAAAGAAAGAAGGCAAGGCAGGGAATAGTACGGTTGATGGGGGAGGGAGGACTACAGCTGGAGGGGGACTTTGAGAAAGCAGAGGTGCTGAATAGCAACTTCTGCTCGGTCTTCATGGAGGAAAGAAGGTAGGGGACCCATATTGAGGGGGAGCAGTAGGGAAGACAAAAAAGGTGGATCATAGTCTGTTCAGGGTAGACAGGGTTAGGGAGGAACTATTCAGGTTAAAGGTGGACAAGGCAATGGGGCCGGACAGATTGCATCCGAGGGTGCTCCAGGAACTGAGGGAAGAGCTGGCTGCCCCACTGACAAGACTATTTAACTTGTCCCTGGATGCAGGGTGGGTACTGAGGGACTGGAGGTGGATGGATGTGGTGCCACTGCACAAGGGGGGGCAGTAAGGAGGTGGCAGAGAACTATTGCCTGATCATCCTCACCTCGGTGGTGGGGAAGGTGATGGAGGCACTAATAAAGGAAAGGGTGGTGGACTACCTGGTGGATAGCGGCCTTCAGGACGATAGGCAGCATGGCTTCATGAATGAGATGTCATGCCAAACGAAACTGATAGAGTTCTTCAGTTGGGTGACACAGGTGGTTGACCAGGGAAGTGCAATGGACATAGCCTATCTGGACTTCGGTAAGGCCTTCGACACCATCCCTCACAGAAGGCTAGTAAATAAACTTGAAAGCTTAGTGGTGGTATGGAAAATAACTAGGTGGGTGGAAAACTGGTTGGTGGGCAGAAACCAGAGAGTGGTGGTAAATGGGATGCACTCTGTGGTGAGGGGGTGACGAGTGAGGTGCCCCAGTGGTCAGTACTGGGACCCTTCCTTTTTAATATCTACATCAGTAATATAGTGGGTGGGCTGAAGGGAAGGGTGTGCCTAGTTGCAAATGATATGAAAATCTGCAATAGGGCAGACCTCCCGGGGTGGGGGTGGAGGCAGTGAAGCAGGAACTGAAGATTCAGGAGGGGTGGTCAGAAACTTGACAACTGAAATTCAGTGCCAAAAAGTGTGCCGTGATGCACTTGGGGCATAAAAACCCCTGTACAACATACACTCTAGGGGTGGGAGGAAATAAAAAAACAGAGCAGGAGAGAGATCTGAGGATTATAATATTAAGCAACCTTAAGGTAGGCAGTCAATGCAGCAAAGCAGTAGGGCAAGCAAATGGAATGTTGGCATGCATTGGGAGGGGCATTACTAGCAGAAGGAGGGAGGTACTGATGCCTCTTTATAAAGCCATGGTGAGGCCGCACCTGAAATATGGAGTCCAGTTCTGGAGACTGCACCTACGAAAGGACATAGATGGGATAGAGAGAGTTCAGAGAAGGGCAATCAAGATGGTGCACGGTATACAGGAGAAGCCATACGAGCAGAGGTGTAGGGAACTGGATCTGTACACATCGGAGACTAGAAGGGAAGGGTGGGACATGACTGAAACTTTGAAGTACGTGAAGGGGATCAATAAAGTGAAGGAAGGGAGGTTATTTAAAAGGAAGGAGGGGGGGCTATAACTAGAGGGCACAGCCTAAGATTGGAGGGAGAAAGATGTAGAGGCAATGTAAGGGGGCGATTCTTCACAGAGAGGGTGGTGGAGGTCTAGAACAAGCTACCCAAGGAAGTGGTGGGGGCTGAAACAGTGGAGGGATTCAAGAGGGCATGGGACAGACATATGGGGTTGGGAAGTGGGGGGAAGGGGAGGGCCAGTGGAAAAGGAGATGAATAAGGGGTAGAGGAAGGGGCAGACTCGATGGGCCTTTGGGGTCCTTTTCTGCTGTCATGATTCTATGATTCTTAATGCCATCCCCAACGTCATTGATGAAGACATTGTACAACACCAGCCACAGTACCGAGCCCTTCGGGACCCCACTGGTGAGCTGTCTGGTGCCAGATAACTCTCATCCCACAACCACAGTCTGGATTCTGTCCCTCAGTTAGTTTTCCACCCATCTGGTCATCTTCTCCCCAACCCCAAGAGCCACCAACTTCCTGATCAACCTTTCGTGGGGCACAGAGTCAAAGGCCTTGCTGAAATCTAGACAGAGAATGTCTACTGCTTGACCCCTGTCTACTGTCTTAGTGACCCAATCAAAAAAGTCAAACAGATTCGTTTGACATGATCTCCTCCCCATGAACCCATGCTGCCTTGTATCCTGGAGACCATGCTCCTCTAGATATTCTACGAACCTTTCCTTAAGTATGGTCTCCATGAGCTTGCACATGATTGAGGTCAGACTGACTGGTCTGTAATTCCCTGGGTCATCCTTGGGACCTCTTTTGTGGAGGGGCACCACATATGCTGTTCTCCAGCCCTGTGGTACCATGCCTGGCTCCAGAGAACTATTAAATAGGCATGCCACTGTTCCTGCCAGCTCCTTGGCCAGTTTCCTTAGTACCTTTGGATGTGCTCTGTCCGGGTCTGGTGATTTGTCCACCTTCAATGCTAGCAGCCCCTCCCTCACTCTATCCTCCTCTATCACTACATCTGTGTTCCCTTCCCCTCCGTGCTCCTCTTTGGAATTAACAAATAAAACAAATAAAGAACTTGCATTGCTAGCCTTGAATGCCACAAAGCTGTTTGATTTGCTGCAGTGGCCCTTCATGCTCAGTGTTTTGGAGAAGTGGGTTTCTCTAGAAAAGTACTAAGCATAATTATAAAGATATATTCTGCTCCAAAAATGTGCTTCAGGGTCAACAGAACAAAATTAAAACAATAAGTATGTCAAATGGTGTGCTGCAAGGATGTCCTTTGTCACCTATTTTATTTATTCTTTCATTGGAGCCTTTACTAATAGAAATTAGGCAACATGAGCCAGCCCACTGTATGGAGGGCTGAGGCACTGGGCACTTCTCCTCCTGCCAAGCCGGTGACCTGGGTTCAGAAATGGATGTAAGTTGCTCAGGGGCTGGCCAGGGGGCAGAGGATTGACTGTCCCCAGGACAGCTCTCCTCCCTCGGGGAGGGGGGGTTTACAGTATCCCACTGCTCATCTGCCACCTGGAGAAATTCGGGGAGCAGTACAGTGGGATCACCCAGGGGGAGGGCACGCATGCAGAATGCTGGGGGCGTCTCCAGAGAGGTGGAGTTTGCACATCACATCCCTGGTGCACAAGGTGGTCCATGGGGTGAAAACAGTGGAAAAAAAACCCAGCTGCAGGATGACACAAACTCTGCACTGGTGACTGGGCACCTCTGAGAACACCCTTTTGCAGAGGGTGAGAAGGAGCGAGACAAGCCCCAGAGAAGCTGGAAGATGGGACTGGGGAGGGGGGGTCAGTCAGATGGGGGCAGCTGGGCAGCCAAAGGCAGCCAAACAAAGGATTGAAAAAAAATTGGTGAAATGAAACCATTGCAGGAATGTCTCGGTATAACAGACATATAAAACTAAGTGTTACTGGAGATGGTATTCCAGCAGTTTTGAGTAATCCAGTCTATTTGAGTTGTAGCTTTGATGAAAAAAAATTAAGAGTTCTCACACTTATCAGGATGGGAGATTAATACAATGAAAATATCTGCATTAGTGATTAATATGGACACACAGACTGTTTAAGCACATTCTAATAAGTTCAACATAACACAGGAATTTAATATTTAGGAATTTATTAATAAACATAGATGAGAATATAAGAAAATGGCCAGCAGAAGGAGACCTCTTGGTCTATCGTGTCTGCTCAAGATAATATGGGTTGTTTCCAACTTTCAGTTTACATCTGTGACCCTCCCCCCCCCCAATATTTTTCAGTCTTTCCCCTTACAAGGCCTCCTGACATTCCTTTATGCTCGTCCCAGGCTCTTTTGAAGGCTCCCACTGACTTTGATTCCACCACCTCCTGTGGCAGCTCGTTCCATGCCATCAACACTCTTTTTGTGAAAAAGTGCTTCCTTATATCCCTCTTGAATCTACCCACACTAGCTTTAGGCTATGCCCTCTGGTGGTGGTAGCGGCCCTTTTATTGAATAGGCTCCCATAGTCCACTCAGTTAATTCCCCTCAAGTATTTGAATGTCTCAATCATATCCCCCCTCTGCCTCCTTTCCTCCAGAGTGTACATCCCCAGATCCTCCAACTTCTCTGCATATGATCTATCCTGCTGTTCCTCTATCATTTTAGTCACTCTCCTCTGGAGCCTTTCCATCATGTTTATGTCTTTCTTCAGGTGTGGGTGCCAAT
Source organism: Neoceratodus forsteri (assembly GCA_016271365.2). Taxonomy (NCBI): domain Eukaryota; kingdom Metazoa; phylum Chordata; order Ceratodontiformes; family Ceratodontidae; genus Neoceratodus; species Neoceratodus forsteri. The sequence continues at coordinate 499,661,668 of JADMNL010000022.1, forward strand.
ATCTTACTCCATATTCCAAGTGAGGTCTGACCAATGACCTGTATAGTAGCAGAATAATTTCACTCCTACTGCTAATTACCCCAGCAATACACCCTAACATCCTCTTAGCCTTTGCTACAGCCTTTTTGCATTGAGTTGAGTGTTTCAGGTCACTAGAAATTATCACCCCCAGATCTTTTTCCTCCTCCGATGGCGTAACCTGAACTTTTCCAATGTAGTACTCTGTTCTCAGGTTCTTCGCCACTATGTGCATCACCTTGCACTTTTTGGCATTGAACCCGAACTGCCATATCCCTGCCCAGCTTTCTAGTTTGGCTAGGTCCTCTCTCATCTTCTTTATCCCCTCCTGAGTGTCCACCCTCCTGCAGAGCTTAGTGTTGTCAGTGAACATGCACATTTTTCCCTGAATGCCTTCCCCTATGTCCCTAATAAAGACATTAAACAACACCAGTCCCAACATCGACCCCTGTGGAACCCCACTGATGACTTCCCTTATACTGGAGAACTCCCCCCCCCCCACTACCGGCCTCTGCTTCCTGCCACTCAGCCAGTTATCAACTCATCTAACCAACCTTTCTCCCACCCCCTAAGTCTTCAGCTTCATGATCAGCCTTTTGTCTGGCACAGAGTCAAAGGCCTTGCTAAAGTTCAGATATACAATATCCACTGCCTGGCCTTTGTCCACTGTCCGGGTGACCCAGTCAAAGAACTCAATCAAGTTCATTTGATACGATCTGCCTGCCATGAACCCTTGCTGTTTGCTGTCCTGCAGGCTAACCAAGAGAAGGTGGAGCACTGGGGTGGGGCTATTTTCCTCTAAGAACTTGACCAAGCCCTCCATCAATATTGTCTCCAGTAGTTTACACACAATCGAGGTCATGCTGACCAGCCTGTAGTTACCAGGGTCCTCCTTGGGGCCACTCTTATGGAGTGGCACGACATGTGCTATTCTCCATTTTCCTGGCACCACCCCTGTATCAAGAGATCTATTGAATAGTATTGTCAGTGGGACTGCTAGCTCTTCTGCCATCTCTTTTAGTGTCCTGGGGTGTATTCCATCAGGCTGAGGAGATTTTTCTACCTTCAAATTCATGAGCCCTCCCTCACCTGCTCAGTCCTTATGGCCCCTAATGGATCCTCACCAGCCCCCTCCCAGTTCCTTGCATTGTGTGGTATTTGGCCCTTTCTTCCCTTGGTAAAGACAGAATAGAAGTACTTGTTTAATATCTCTACTTTAGCCATGTCTTCCACCATTATGCATTCCCCCCTTCTTCAGCTGGACTATGCCATCCTTTTCGTCTCTTTTTTCCTTGATGTATTGAAAGAAGGCCTTGTCCCTCTCTTTTATCCCTTCTGCTGTCTGGAGCTCCTTTCTTGCTTTTCCCTGTATTACCTCCCTTTTTGCTAGTTTAGCCAGCCTTTGGTACTCCTCCTCATCCTCTTCCCTCGATGTCCTTTTACTTTTCTTGTATGCTGCCCTTTTATCTTTCACTGCTTTAGCCACCTCTCTGCTAAACCAGCTAGGCAGTCATGTTCCCATCCTCTTTCCCCTCATCTTTGTGCATCTATTTGTGGCATTCTGTATGGCCCCTCTGATCGTGTCCCACATTTCCTCCACTCCAAAGCCTTCCTCTAGGTTCCCAAGATCTTCTTTGATCATTTCCCTCATTCTTTTAAAATTTGCTGTCCTGAAGTCTAGAGCTCTTGTCTTGGTGAGGATGTCTTCCCTACCCATGTCTGGGTTGAACCACACTGTGTTGTGGTCACTTCCACCCATGGGATCCCCAAGATCTATGTCTTGCACGTGTTCACCATTGGAGAGCACCAGGTCCAGAACTGCTTTCCCCCTGGTGGGACTGGTCACATACTGCATCATGAAACCATCCTGGATTGCATCCAGGATTGCCTGGCTTCTGGCACAGGAATAGATAATACTGTTCACAATATTATCTCGTTAGTTCAAAGTAAAATTGAACATTATGTTAAGTAAATGGGTTAACTTCCTGATATCCCTCTGGAGAAGAATATAAGCATTAAAGATGTGCTCATGCTTCATATTTTTTGATATTTCGGTCATTAGTAGGGAAGATACAAAAAGTAAGTTTAATAAGAGATGATGACTGAGTCTTTATTAAAGTCCTATTGGAGAGGGACTTCACCTCAAACTGCCTGGGACACCTCAACTGTCCTACACAGTTGAGATTTGGGTTGCCCCAACACTAAGGTTTATTATCAGACTCAGAAGATTAGTTCTGCTTTTAAATGGGTTTATCCTAAGGACAAGATAGTAAACTCTAACTGCAAACATGATCATATAGTATTGTTCAGAAACTGCTAGACCTGGAGGATAATTGTTTTATAGTGTATGGTAGAACGTTGTAATTATCAAAAATATATCATTTACTAAAGCTGTTGTACCATCGATGTGATGTCCAGATGTTGTTATACCATCGATGGTACGTCACATCGATGGTACAACAAGTTGGAATCTGGCCGCGCGCCTACCTAGTGATCATCACGAATGCTCGAGCTGGCAGAATTCAAAGTTCACCGATCGCAACGGCAACCGGCAAGCACAATGGACTTAATACGTGACTCCTTTGAATCTGTCCTGTCATCTCGCAAGGTAAAGAAAAATGATGTAATCTGTCGAACTTGTGTACAGTAATGTAAGTCGACAGCGATGCCCATACACTATAAAAGACAATGAATGGGCATCGCTGACCAACAAAGCCCCGCTGCCATCTCGTGGCTTCCTTGGCAACCACTGAAAACCTCTCGAGCTTCGCGCTCGAAGTTTACACGGGTTGCCAAGGAAGCCACTCGATGGCAGCGTGGCTTTGTTGTTCATCGATGCCCATTCATTATCCTCTATACTATGCAAGATATTCTAGCTTTGCCAATACCTTTTAGGAACATTTAAAACCATAAAGATTATTGCAAAAATCAAAGCTGGCAATGCTGTTAGCTCAATTAGTAATCCATTATTTTTCCACACTACACATTTAGCATTTGGCAGAATCAGGAGATTTGGTCTTTGGGTATAAAGTTAAATTCAGATATTTTACTTCTCAAGAAAAAAAAAATAGTAAATTGGCAGGACCTTATGCAGGGGGTGCTTTTACTACTTACACTAGCCTTAAAACCCCATGTGAACTAAATAATGTGACTCTGAATATATTAACATACAATGCTTTGAAAATGTTAATTGTAAAATGTATCATATAACAATTCAAGACATTCCCAGAACTATGGAACAAACAAAGAGTTTTGGAATAATCCAACAGAATGCACATTAGCAAATTTTTTCCAAAATACCGATATCATAGTAGTTGGTTTTCTCTTCATATTTAGGTGGGCGAATTGGAACTGTGAAACCCAAAAACTGATATTCACTAGTATTTAGCAGTCATAGGCAATCAATTCTAATAAAAATGCTAAAAACAAATCTATACAACAGAAAATAATTTTAAGGGACTGCCTTACACCAGATAGATTGTATTTTAAAAGGAGGGCGCATACCAAATCACCTATGCTGGCACAACTGTGGCCAATCAGCTAATCTTATGTACTAACTTTGGTATTGCTCCTTTACATTAGATTAGTCGACAGGTACAGTAGAAATATTGGAAACTTTTATTACAAGCAGAATTCCTTTTAAACATGAACTTTGCATTTTCAATGACTTTACACAGATGCATTTAGACAAGGCACAGAAGAAAATGTGTGCATTGGCAACAATGTCTACAAAAAGAATGATTTTATCTAATTAGAATGCTCATGTAATGATTCCCTTTAACAAACATCAAAGGGAACACATTGACCATTAGACAAATACTTTCAAACCTGTCATGGGCAATTTGGACAAGGCTTCATTGCTGGCATATTGAAAAAGGTAAACATGTTCAATGTCTAAAACAGCAGTGCAACAGAACTGATCAAAAAATGTGACCCTTTTTACGCTCCAAAGATTCCAGGCATCTTCTAGTTTTATTTGGTGGTACAAATTTATAGTTCCACAAACATCTGAGTAGTTTATAAATTATTTAGGGTTTTTTTTCTCAAGAAATGGCTGCCAAAATCAGCTTACAAATAGCATTGCAGACATGGCAAGGGTTAGGATTAAGAGAATAATAAAAATAAAATGCATGGAGCACAGCATTGGAGGTACCTAGAAAGTAGATCTGATAGGTATGCTAACATTTTTACTAATTGTAACTGAAGCTAGTGGTTTTTTTGGAGAAAAACATTGTTCCATTGCTGCTTTAAATTTCTGATGAGATTTAATTTTTTATTTATTTACAAACTACTTATTGCTGGTGAGCTGACATTTCAAAGCTCAGTCTCACTACCTTTTCAATATGAACTATGGTAGTCTAGTCTCACACGCTTGTTTTTTTCTTGCATCTCTTTAGAGGTGTGTATTCTTTGGTGTGTATTTGCCTCACCTGATTGCTTTTCTCCATTTCTGAGCTGCTCTTCTTATCATCACTTTGTGAACTTTGCAGTGCTCCTAAGGTGCCACCCATTAGAAAATGAGTTGGGCAAATTAAAAAAAATCTCTAAAAGATAAAAAAAAGACATAAAAATATAAACTATTAATTAGGAAATGTAAATGGTCCCTCCACAGATGGTTTCTACTTGCCAGTCATGTGTCTTTCTACACAAACAATAGAAGATTTATTTGTTTACCATGGAACATAAGAATTCAATATTCTACATTAGAAAATGGGTAGGGAGATTTTTCGGCATCTGATTGGCTAAGACCCCTGGCAAGGGGTACATTTATGTGCCTACAGAGACTGGGAAATAACTAGTCCTAGTACCAGTCTGCTCTTCCAGCATACAGTACTAATGTGCTCACTGAATTTCAAATTCTGTCAAGCCACCATATTTGTTTGCTCGCATAGTGAGATTTAAGCACAGAACCCCCACTCACCTCTCAGCATTGAAAACCAAAAAGTAGCAGCCTTGCACACTTTAAAAATTTCTAATTCCGGGCTCTAACTTTATTTTATTTGCCATAGAAAACACTCACTAACCATCTTCTGGTCATGAACGCTCAACTGTTCTGACTATCCTTAACAGTAAGTCCACTGCTCACAACTTTTAAACAGTAATCATTGATTAAATCTAAAAGCAGTAGCGCCATTAAAGTGCTAAATTTGTTGATCCCTCACTCTCTCTTCATAACTGCTAACCACTCAGCTGCTTCCCGACACTACTGGCTGCCCACCCTCTTTCTCTGTTCCCAAAAGCCTCCAGCACGTCTCCATCAGTAGGAGCAGAAATCACAAAAGTATCGCTGGTCTCATAGATCCAGTACATTGTGATCATCAACAGGAGTAGTACAGCAATACAATGTGTATATATGTATATATATATATATATATATATATATATATACAAACTGCAAGGATGGGGAAGGGAAGCGAGTAGAGAGTAAATCATCAGACCGTACATTCTTCAGTAAAAACATGGCACAGCACAAAACACAACAGCATCTTCTGCTGCCAATGCCAGCAGTTGAAGGACTACTTTACAAGAATCATTTCCATTAATATAAATTAACTATCTAATATATACATATTTCTGATTTTTGTTTTCTAAAATGCAGCCCCAAATCCATTTTCTAAGCACAATAATACCCTGCAGGGTGGGCAGTATGGGCTATATCGGACCTTCCAAGGATTATACAGTAAGGCCCTCTACCTGCATCATTAGGCCTCATTATGACCCTGGGCAGTCTGGTATAGCCCAATACCCCCCACCCTGTTGGTATTATTGCTAGCGTAGTCCTCTAATAGAATGTGCACCCCAACCCCCAGAAGCACAGAATGCTAACATGGAATGCATGAATTCAAAATTCTACAAAATTCCACTGGCATCCACGCACAGAGACAAACACAGGCCTCATATAGAACTAGAGTCTTAGTTTTATTTGGTGCAGGGTTAGTAGAAGAGATTGCTCTCTCAAGCTGGTTTGGTTATGAAGGGAATTTTTCATGGTCATCAAAGAAACACCAGAAATAAAAAAATTAAATAGTGCTTGATTTTTTTTCAAATTTGTTCATGTGTATAGAGGGATCATGAGTAGTAAGAACTTGCAAGTATTCATGTTTTTTTTTTACTTAAGAGAGTTTTTTAGGGCCTAGTTGAAGGTTTATATATGAATAAAGATGGCAGCCATGTTTGTGACGGAAATCAAGAATGAGTGTAGAGACTCATGAGTTCTGTATGTGATTTGCTCAAAATCTAGATCACATGTTGGACTGTTTTCTCAGGTATTGACACATGAACATGTGCCAATAGAATGGCAACGCAAATCAGAATACAGTATTTAACTTACCCACTTTATAATATGGCAGTGATTTAAATTGCTGTACTGTGACACCCCCACCATCCACACACCAATAGGTGTTAGGTGTGCCTTGGGGTTGTCAACTCAAATGCTCATCCCATTTTTCTATACTGTACCATCTTACCTTCCTTACAAATGGAATGGGGTGAGTGTTAGGGCTGATATCCCTACGGCACACACCGACACTTGTCAGTGTGTGGATGGTGGGTGTGGGGTGGTGGGGATGTGTGTGGGGGTGAGGTGGGGTGTTAGAGTTGTGAACCCTAACACCACATTTCCATACTTTTTTCACTTTAATATGAACCCTAACTGATGCATTAATGAACTTTTTTGCTATATATGTTTATATTCATTGTAAAAAAACTCCATTAATACATCAGTTAGGGTTGATTTCCACACCAACAAAGTGTGGAAATTAAATGTTAGGGTTTCCAATCCTACTACCCCATGTCCCACTCCCCCAACCCCCCAGGCATTGGGGTGTGTATTGGGGTCATTATGCCTAACTCTCACCCCATTCCATCTGTAAACAAACTGAGCTGGCACAGTATAGGAGAATGGGATGAGCGTTAAACCCAACAACCCCAACACATACCCCAATACCTGTTGATGTGTGGGGGGTGGGGGGGTGCAGTAGTAGGGTTGGAAACCCTAACGTCGAATTTCCACACTTTTGTTGGTGTGGAAACCAACCATAACTGATGTATTAACAGAGTTTTTTGCAATGAATAGCCCTTCTTTTTCAGAAAGTGAAATGTTAGTCATATGGAATGCATAGGTGGGAGTCTCTGGGCCCTGCACTCCCACCCATCCATAACTGTCTCCTTAGATTTGTAAAATGGAATCCATAGGTGGGAGTTTGGGTGCTCCCACCCACCTATAACTATGTCCTCAGGTTTGCAAAAATGGCATCCATAGATGGGAGCGTGGGTCCTCTGCGCCCTGCGCTCCCACCCACCTATGAGTGTAGTGCTCCCAGTTTAGCATAAATAGTATGCATAGTTGGGAGCATGGGCCCTCTGGGCCCTGCACTCCCACCTACACATAAGTGCAGACACATAGCACAGGCCTAGAGGCATTCCAAGCAACCCCTGTAATGCTTATTTGCCAATATCTCAGTAACTGTAGCAAGTGGCAAAAAAATTATTCTGCAGTTGTATTTATGACCTAGCCACTTCCACGCTGCATTTAGTGAAAAATCTGTATCTTGAACTGTTTTTGAGATATAGGCACCGAAAGGCGCCATGACTGCCACAATGCAATTCTATAGGAAAATTTGCAAATTTGGAGTGCTGTAACTCTGGAACCAGTGTACTTTTTTCACCAAATCAGTAAAAGGCACATTTGAGGTGCAAGGGCTTACCACTCTGCAAATTACAGCTCAAAAGCCCAAACCATGTAGTGGCAGTGAGGTGACAAAGAAACCATGATTTTGGGGAGAGTACTGTCGCAAATTGTGAAAGTTTCACAAATTTGCAAAAGTACCATGCAACACTTTTGCAAATTTGTAAAAGTGCCATACTTCCATTTGCAACAGTACAAACAGCCACATCAAAATACGCATATTTCTGGGTCTATTTGAAAAAAAAACTGAAGCATGGGTGCTGTTTCTAGGACCCCATTTACTGTAGGTAAAAAGACCCAACAGTTGGTGTTTACCTAGAGGCACTATTTTGTGAACCATAATGTTTTTTCTCCACTGCTAACTGAAAACAAGATGGTGGTGACACAACACTACTGAGGGCTTTTGAGGCAGAAAATGGTACTTTCACGATACTGCAAGTTGCTTTCATGCGGAACTTATATTTTTTCCCATAGGATACAATGGGAAACTTTAAACTTTAATAACTTTTGAACGGATTAATATTTTTTCACCAAACCTTCAAAAAGCACTTCCCTGACCCAATCCCCATATACCTTTCAGACCAGACAGGCAAACCATTCGGGCTGTAGAGACAAGCAAAGAATCACAAAAGTTGAGGATTTTTTTCAGACTTATCAATGCTCTGCAGCTCCGCAACTGCAAATCTGACCGGAACAAATATGTCCAGAGATCTGTGGTACGACAACAGGCATGCCAAATGTCAGGTGAATTGGATGAATGGTTGCAAAGTTATTGAAGTGTGGTTGGTGTCAGCGTCGCTCAGTTGGTAGCACATCCGCCTCTGGACCAGAAGGTCATGGGTTCTTGTCCCACACCGGGATTGGACTTGCACCTAAAAATCGTTGGCATCTGAGTGCAGTATTGGGAGTTGCTGTACTGTTGGGGTGCACCGTCCTTCAGGTGAGACGTTAAACCGAGGTCCCTTCTGCCCATCCTGGTGTTGTCCTGGTGGGTGTCCAGGCAGAAGTAAAAGAACCCAGGGCACTCTTCGCAAAGAGCAGGGAACATTCCCGGTGTCATGGCCAACATTCCCCTTCCCATAAACCGGTTCATGCAATTATCCAGGCTGTGTGTGGGTGATGATGTGCGATATGGCCGCCTCCACACATTCAGTCACTTCACTACCAGTCTGGCATTGCTTGTAAAGTGCTTTGGGACACTGTGTATGAAAAGCGCTATATAAATGCTGATTCTTCTTCTTCTGAAGTGCAGAGTTTGGGTTTAACATAGAAGTGGCTGTGCAACCCTAACTACACATACCTTACTGGACAGGTTTTATATATATATATATATATATATATATATATATATATAGTCTTTGGCAACCAGGTAAGGCCCACTAGGCATGCGTGCCTGTTTTCAGGGGTGACTTGGGACCACTGGGTAGTTAAGTGGCTTGATCAGAGTCACACAATATGCAAGTGGAGGTTGTGTGAAACCAACCAAGGTCTGGTCTGCTGGATGTTACAGGCTCGTTCACAGCTCGTTATTCTATCATCTAAGTTATACTGCCATATATAGGCTATACTGCTATAGATATATATATGTATATATTGGGTTTTTTTTTGCAACAAACTTTGTTAATGCATCAGTTAGGGTTGCTATCAAAGTGCCAAAAGTAGGGAAATGCAGTTATTCTAACATCTAGGCTATACTGCCATATATAGGCTATGCTGCTATATATATATATATATATTTGTTGTTGTTTTTTTTTAAAAACTTTGTTAATGCATCAGTTAGCTTTGAAGGTTGCAGTCCTGAGCTCTGTGATCTCTGTAATAGACTATGGTCTCATCATTTACGGCTCGGCCACAACCACAACCCTTAGACGCCTCTCAACTGCCTTAAATAAAGCATGTCAGCTCATCACTGGTGCTTACCGTCTCACCCACACTTGTGACCTGTACACTCAGACCGGCTGGTTCCAACTATCAAACCGCATAAAGTTTCTCACCTGCTCCATGGCGCAAAAAATCTACCTTGACCTTGCACCTTCTGGGGTCTCAACTCTGTTACAACACTGAATTAACAAATGGTGCCTTAGGACATCCACGCTACAGCTACTGAAAGTCCCCCACTGTCACACTTCACAGGGACAATGCTCTTTTGCTTATCGAGCACCACTCTGGTTCAATGGCCTCAGCCGCACCATCTCCTCTGCCCTGACAATTGGTGTGTTTAAAACTAGGCTCCAGGACTATCTCACTACCAACAGCTCCTGTGACTGCCCAACTTAACCTTGTTTCTCCACTTCCCTTCCCTTCCTGCTCTAGTGGTCCCCCCCCCCTTCCCTTCCCTCTTCACTGAATTCTACCCTCACATCTTGGTATACCCAGTGCTGCACTTTTCACCCTCTCCCCGCCCATCCTACATTCCTTCCGACGCCTCCCCTCTTTCCTCTCCCTATGACTCTGGCACTTCTTATCTGCTGTCTATTTTCTCTGACAAATGCTGCTGTCTGCCTTGTTACAATGCTACCATTGAACTGTATTAATCTGTACTCTGTTTGCAATGTCCACATTGTTGTAATGTCTGTCTTGATGTTCCCCATAATTTGTATTTCTCTGAAGTGGAACATTTGTAAAAGGTATTTGTAATCCTAGACTTAATAAAATAAAAAAAAAATAAATAAAATAGTTAGGGTTGCTATCAAAGTGATAAAAGTAGGTAAATGCAGAGTTAGTGCTTCCAACCCTAACTCCGCACCCCCCCAACACACGCACACATGCAAACAGGGGAAGGGGCAAGGTAACACAACCCATCAGAGACAACCATCATCAGGTAAGAGAAAGAACATACAACTCTCTAAACATACCGCAAGAGACATCCATCGTCATTGTCCACCTATTGTATGACTTTTGCTGCCATCCCAGTGTCTTGGGAGTGCACCCACATGCTGGGCAGCCATGGAGGATGGCCCACTGCATGCATTGCACCCCAGATTTCTCCCTACACACATCCGGAAACATATTTTTGTTGACATAAATAAAGCTGCATAGAAAATTTACATATGTACAGGTGAGACCGCTGGGTCTTCGTGATGTTGTGCTCCCACCATAAAATAATTTTCCTCGAGTATGTCACAGTAGGTTGCTGTGCTGCACAGGGCTCCCTAAACCCCTGTACTGCCACAGTGACATATTTGTTGTATATTCAAGGAGTGCACATGCCTTGGACTCTGTGTTTCACACATCAACATAATTTTCCTATGCACTAGTGATGGACAACATAGTGGATTGTGCACTACCAGCTGTAGTTTGTTTTTCTTTTTTTTTTTCAGTACATGTAACCATATGTTCACCACACACTGTGCATACTCATGGCCTATGCAAGCATAACTCTCCTATGTTGTTGAACTATATGACATTTTGTGTTCTACACTAAGATGGGAACATTTTATTTTTTACCCTGGTATACAGTTACAGGTTTCTACAAACCCTCTACTGTTAGTCAGATATAATTTTTGCAGGGAATTAAGTGCACAGTGCTGTGTATTCTATGTTCCCACAGAAACATACTTGTACCCTTCTGTCACTGTGCATAATCCCAGAGACCCTATATTGAAAAAGAAACTTAATTTTGGCACAGTATAGCAGCACAAGGCCCTTTGGAACTTGCATTGCCACTTAAACGACACTATTACATTATGAGGAAGTGCAGGGTCCTTTGGACCCTGCATTCCCACATCTCTAGTGAGACATTTGAGGTACAAGGCATGCAGTGGGCCATCCCCTATGCTTGCCCAGAAGTGTTCTATATCTCTAATCTGCATTACCAGGAATGTAGCCCCGTGGGGTCCAACTATGCTTTGTTTGTTCAGTTTGGATGTGAATAAAAGTCACACTGCAGAATCCCATTCCTGGGTTTGGACATTACAGTTATTGCTTCCTGTGTTCGGATTTACTTGGATGCCCCTGTATAGAGTAGCCAAACCTAGGCCCCCTTTGCCGATTAACCTAGTCCTCCCCGAACCCAGTCCCCACTAGGTACTGCTGTCAGCTTCAACAGCATGCCACCTGTCGTTTTGCAAAAAGTCAGGGGTGAGGGCATTACATATATATATATATATATATATGTACACATATACCAACACAGATATATATATATATATATTATAAGGGCACACTAGTGCCCCTATAGTTAGGGTTGAGTAGAGTGTTTAATGTTAAACACCTAACTTTACACTTTAATAGCTTTACCCCTGTTCAATAGAATTGTATGAAATTTTGCATGCCTGGTCTGGGGGAAAGGTCTCTTGATTTGGCAAGTTTCATTCTGGTCAGATGTGTGAATTGCAAGATCCAGAAAAATGAGTTGGTTTTTTTTTGCTGTTTTTTTATTTTCTTTCACCTACAGCCCAGATGGTTTATAATTTTGTTCTGAAAATTTCAGGGTAGAAAGGGCTTGCCCTACAATGGTGCCTTTCGTTGGTTTGGTGATAAAATATTAATCTATTCCAGAGTTATAAGGATTTGAAATGTCAGTTCTGAGCATGTTTAGTAGTGTCTTTCAGATAGATGTTTGATACAAAAGAAGAATTTCCTGCTCATGAAAGAAGAATCTTCTTTCGTGAGACAAAAGTCTTCTTTTGCACTGAAAAAATCTCCTTTCATTTGGCACCCATCTTTTTTTTTTACTTTTTTTTTTTTAAATAGAAAACCCATGAAAAAGATACCCTTGAGAAAAAAAGAATACATAAATCTAGCTAAACAGGATCTGTTTAGCTCAATTCTGGGGTTCATTTTTCCAAAAAACAGTCCCAAAATATGGTTCTGGGAGATCCCCAAAATCCTTACCAAGACTTGTTTCGTGAGTCAAAATTCTTGTTTCGTGAGTCTCACAAAAAAAGATTTACATTTCATGACAGAAGAATCTCAGTTCACAAAAGAAGATGGTGGACTTAGTTTTCTTTTCTGTTATTCTTTTGTGAGCTGACCTTATTTTGTGATCACAAAAAAACTCACAAAAGAAGACTCTTGGGTCACAAAATAACAATGAAAAAATATAGTTTTGTGAGCCAAGATTCATCTTTTGTGAGTTCTTTTGTGAATCATGAAAGAAGGTCAGGTCATGAAAGAGGAGAGGGGGTCTTCATTTTTTTTCACAGTTCTTTCGCCAGCTCAAATGAAAGAACCATTGTTCTTTCGTGTGATCTCATAAAAGAACTGTCCAGTACTGGGACTATGTATCTGTCTGTCTGTCTGTCTATCTATCTGTCTAATATCTATCTTTCTGTCTGTCTGCTCTGTGTCTTTCCATCTGTCCATCTGTCTGTCTGTCTGTCTGTCTGTCTATCTATCTAGCTACTTGTGTATCGAAGTAGACCGGGGTGCCCATCCCTTGTTCCATTTCTCTTGCCCCCTCCTTCCAGGCCCCCCCATTAAGTATTGGTGGTGGTGGCACAAGGGTGCCCACCCTCAGTGCAGCCAAAGATCAGATAGATAGACAGACAGACAGATAGATAAAGCTTTATGTTTATACAGGTAGCATGTCATTAGGGAAAATATCTCTGTTTACAAGACAGTCCTGTGTATTGAACATTCCAATTTTTATAAAAACAATACAAAATATTAATTAAAAATAACAATTGCAAGTGTTAGAGAAGCAGCTTTCCAGTTCATTGACAAAAGCAGATAGTCAAGTCAAAAGATTTTATTCGATCAAAGATCATTATAATAGAAATCAATACATATTTCACGATAAAGGTCTGCATGTACAGGACATAAATATATAATACGTTTGTGCAACACTTCTAAAAGTTACACATGCTCAAAGTATCATGAATAAATACATATATAAAGTTCATTTAAAACTACATCATTTGTATTTATTACAAATAATAGAGATAGCTCTAAGGTAGCCTGCAACCTGGTATATCAAAAAGTTATCCTGCACTGTCATCATTATGTTTAGAAGTACATTTTTCTCCAGGGTACCAATCTGCAGCCATAGAGGAACTAACCAATATTCCTTTGGTTTATTATACCAGGTGCAATTAAAAATCACATGAGACAGATCCTCTGTTTCTTTTCTAGCACAAGTGCAAAAACTAGATACTTCATTGGGTTGCTTACAATATCTTGCTTTCATGACATTATTTTTTTTTTTGCACCTTACCCTCCTTCCTGGCTGCCCACTCCTTCAGGGCTCCTTTGCCCTTACCAGCTGCCTGCCTAATTCCCACACCAGATACCAACCCCACATTGTGACTCCCCCAGGTAACCCAACATTTCCCTTCACCGGACAGGTCCCCCTCCTCCGAGGGGAAAGGCATCAGTGGGGGCTGGCCAGCGCACTTCATTATTGGCCCAGGGTGTCGCTGAGGTGTGTCAGTTGTGGGATCGGTGGCATCGGAGGACAGAGAGACCATCATCCGGCCAGCCAGGAAGCGTTTCCTGGTTTTCTGTGGAGAGTGACATCCGGACGTCAAGGCATACGCCGACGCCGGTCACTCCCCCTGAGCACTGAACCCGGACATCCCAGCCATGCTCCCAGCCTCCGCCAGGGGCCAGCAGGCACTGGTGCATGTCCCCACCCTCCCTCCAAAGAAGGAGAGCTGTCCCCAGATGCTCCATCCTCCACCCCTGACTGGCCCTCCAGCGACCCGAGTCCATTCTCGATCCTTGGTCACTGACGTCGCAGATGGAAATCCAACTACTGCACCAGCGGGCCAGCTGACATTACTTTTAAAGAGTTTAAATCTATATCTAACATTGATGAATCTAAGCTCCTGATATGTTAGAACCTCCAAATAATAACTAAGAGTATGGCAGATATCATTACTGACAATCCAGGGAGTAATCCTTAAAGATGAAATACTTTGGCAGTCCCTCATTTTTTCATTATTTATAATTTTGCTGGTGCAGTATTTCTTGTATTGGAGACTAATTCTGATCCCCTTCTCCTGATACATTTTCAGAACTTGTAGGCCATTTGTTTCTAAAGTTTCAATCAACTGCATGTACCATTGAGATTGTTTACAGCCAAGATCTTTCCATTTTTCTTTTTCTCTGAGACATTCCCTAGGTAGTCTTTCAGATTCCATTCTGATAACATGTATCCAGTATCCAACAAATCTAGCCAAAGCAAAGGCTTTCAGGCTAGGAAAACCTAGAGTAATTTGGGTCTTACTAAAGGGATGGGTATGGAACTCCCCAGTCTCAACCAAAAGCAGATACTGATGGTGAAGTACAAGCAGAATAAGGTAATTTGTTCCAGTATAATGCAGCCTGAAAACTTAGCATCTTTTCTCCAAATTTAGTATTACATCTAGCAAAGCTAATTTTGTTAATGTGCACAGATCTATTCAGATCATGAAGTTGATCCTATTTTTTTTTACAAAACACAGTATGAGTAATGTAACATTTAGGTTGAAATAATAGATTCTTGTGTAGTAGTTTCAGCCAGGTTTCAGCACATCTTGTACCCAGGGACTGCCAATTCAACTTTTTTAACATTACACAACGGCGAGCAGTAAAACTACAGCTCAACACATACCAGGCCAGTTCATAGTGTAATGTGTCTAACTTGACTAACAACCCTTGTGTTGCGGAATAATGTATCAAATTATCATATTTCAGAGAAGGTAAAAGATCATGTTGACACTGGGGGTGCCCAAACCCCAATGTTGGCGGCTGTCCTCCCTACAATAAAAATATCCATCATTGACCTTTTTATCTTTTTTACCTACAAAAGTCCATTGGTGATCTGGGCAGGGAGTCATAACAGCGCAAAGAAACACCAAACAGCAATACATGCCACAAGCAAACAGCGACTCTTGCAAACCACGTTGGGTACAACAGAGACCCAACTAGGAGAGCACAGCCCCATTGACAATAATGGGAATTTTTGTTTTTTGCAGAGGGCTATGCCCCCTCACCCCCGAACTTAAAATTACCAACTCTGGGGGGTTCGTGGAAAATCGGGAAGTGGGAAATTACTTTTTTTTTTTAAATAACGTTGCAGCAGGAGGAGACCTGGCGGGAACAAAACCGCAGTCCCAGATCTCCTACTCTGCTGTGTGCTGGTACCCTAGCCACTCCACCACAAGACTGCCTCGACCAGCACCCCAGCACATGGTGACTTGATTCCTCCACAGGATGTCTGCAGAGCAACAGGAGTAGCGGTAATTCCCTACCACTATTCTAGACCCTGTTGCTCTAAATCCTTTCTTGCTTTACACAGTGTGTTTTTTTTTCAGCGTTCTTCCTGGTGCACTGCTATGACCCGGTACCAGTGATCTGTGTCCTCTCCACACCGCTGTCTAGCTGTATGTCTGTATATCTGTCTGTCTATCTAGTTATCTATCTATATAGCTGTCTGTCTGTCTATCATCTATCTATCATGTAACTGTCTCTATCATCCATCTCTATCCATCTATCTATCTATCTATCGAAGTGGACCATGGTGCCCACCACCAGTACCGCTTTTCTTGCCCCCCTTCCCTTCAGGTCACCCACCCCCTGTTAAATATTGGCAGCAGCATTAGGGTGCCCACCCCAGTGCCATTGAAGATCGTGCTGACATTTGGGTGCCCAATCACCAGTGTCGGCTTGTGCTCCCCTACAATAAAGAAACCCATCCTTCATTTATTTATTTCTTTTTACAAAAAAAAGTGCATCAGTGATCTGCCCCACCACACTGCACTGCCACCTGTCTGCCTATCTATCTCTCTAGCTATCTATCTACATAACTGTCTCTATCTATCTATCTATCTAGCCATCTATCTATCTCTCCCTATCTATCTAGCTATCTGTCTAGCTATCTATCTATCTATACCTACCTGTGTATCGAAGTGGACTGGGATGCCCATCCCTGATGCCATTTCTCTTGCCCCCTTCCCCTCCAGGTCACTCTCTCACCCATTAAATATAGGTGGCAGCACTGGGATGCCCATCTCTAGTGCCATAGAAGATCATGTCAACACTGGGGTGCCCAGTCCCTGTGGTGGCTTCTGTCCCCCTACAATAAAGAAAAAACATCCCTCATTGATCTTTTTATGTTTGTACCTAAAAAAGGCAATTGGAGATCTGCCCCCCCATACACTGCCACCTGTCTGTCTATCTTTCTATGTATCTATCTACTGTGCTAGCTATCTAACTGTCTGTCTCTATCTGTCAAAGCAGACTGGGGTTCCCACACCCAGTACTACTTCTCTTGGCCCCCTCCCCTCCCCTCTAGGTCACTACCCCTTGTTACATATTGGTGGCAGCACCAGGTGCCCACCCCAGTGCCCTCAAAGATTGTACCAACACTGGGGTGTCCAATGCCCAGTGTCAGCTTCTGTCCCCTATAATAAAGAAAACCATCCCTCATTGATCTTTTTATTTTTTTACCTAAAAAAAGTCCATTGGTGATCTGCCCCACCACACTACTACCTGTCTTTCTGCCTGTCTGCCTATCTATTTATGTAACTGTCTGTCTCTATCTATCTATCTATCTACATATCTACCTACCTACCTACATGTGTATTGATGTGTACTGAAGTGAACCAGGGTGCCCATCCCTGGTAACATTTCTCTTGTCCCAACCCCTTCAGGTCACCACCCCAGTTAAGTATTAGTGATGGCACCAGGGTGCCCACCCCCAGTGCTGCAGAAGATCAGATAGATAGATAGATAGATAGATAGATAGATAGATAGATAGAACTTTATTTTTATGCTGGTAGCATGTCATTAGGGGAAAATATCCCTGTTTACAAGACAGTGCTATTTAATGTTCCAGTTTCTATAAAAACAATAGAAAATATAAATTACAAATAACAACTGCAATAGATTCTTGTATAGTAGTTTCGGTCAGGTTTTAGCACTTCTTGTACCCAGGGACTGCCAATTCAACTTTTTTAACATTACACAATGGTGACTTTGTAAAGTTACAACCCAACACATATCAGGCCAGTTTAAAGTGTAACTTGTCTAACAAAATTGTGTTGTGGCACAATATAACAAATTACCATATTCCAGAGAAAGGAAAGGATCATGTTGACACTGTTGCCCAATCCCCAATATTGGCTTCTGTCCCCCTACAATAAGGAAAAAACATCCCTTGTTTTATTTTTTTTACCTAAAAAAGTCCATTGGCAATCTGTGTCCCTGCCACACTGCTGTCTGTCTATTTATATGTCTGTCTATCTATGTATCCATCTATGTATGTATGTATGTATTTATCTGTCTGTCTATCGATTGTCTGTCATTATCTATCTATCTATCTATCTATCTATCTATCTATCTATCTATCTATCTATCTATCCATTTATCTATCTGTTTATCATCTCTCTTTATCTATCTATCATCTATCTATCTATCTATCTATCTATCTATCTATCTATCTATCTATCAAAGTAGACCAGGGTGCCCCCCACCAATAATACTTCTCTTGCCCTCCCTCCAATCCAGGTCACCCCCCCTGTTAAATATTGGTAGCAGTGCCAGGGTGCCTACCCCAGTGCTGCCAAAGTTCATGCCAACATTGTGGTGCCCAATCCCCAGTAACGGCTTCTGTCCCCTACAATAAAGAAAACCATCCTTCACTGATTTTTTTTTACCAAAAAAAGTCCATCAGTGACCTGCCCCACCACACTGTACTACCACCTGTCTGTCTGTCTGTCGGTCTATCAATCTGTCTGAGTAACTGTCTGTCTGTCTGTCTATCTACCTATCTGTGTATCAATGTGGACTGGGATGCCCATCCCTGGTATCATTTCTTTTACCCCCTCCTCAGGTCACCCCCCCCACCCATTAAATGTAGGTGGCAGCACCAGTGTGCCCACTCCCGGTGCCACAGAAGATCTTGCCAACACTGGAGTGCCCAATCCCTGTGGCAATGTCTGTCCTTCTGTATAATAAAGTAAACCATCTTTCATTGATCTTTGTATTTTTTTACCTAAAAAAAAATGTCCATAGGTGATCTGCCCCCCACATGGCCACCTGTTTTTTTTTTCTCTTTCTTTCTTTCTTTCTTTCTTTCTTTCTTTCTTTCTTTCTTTCTTTCTTTCTTTCTTTCTTTCTTTCTTTCCTTTTCTATCTACTTACCTACCCACTTACCTACCTACCTGTGTATCAAAGTGGACTGGGATGCCCATCCCTGGTACCATTTATCTTGCCCCCCTTCCTCCAGGTTATTCCCCCACCCATTAAATATAGATGGCAGCAGCAATGTGCCCACCTCCAGTGCCATAGATGATCATGCTGACACTGGGGTGCCCAGTCCCTGTGGCAGCTTCTGTCCCCCTACAATAAAGAAAACCATCCTTCATTGATCTTTCTATTTTTTTACCTAAAAAAAGTCCATTGTTGAGCCCCCACATACTGCCACCTGTCTGCCTTCTGTCTATATGTCTGTCTGTCTGTCGCTCTATGTATCTATCTATCTAGCTAGCTATCTGTCTGTCTGTATCTATCTATCTGTCAAAGCAGACCGGGGAGCCCACCCCTGATACTGCTTCTCTTGCCCCCTCCCCTTCAGGTCACCACCCATTGTTAAATATTGGTGGCAGTGCCAGGTGCCCAACACTGGGGTACCCAATCCTCAGTGTCGGCTTCTGTCCCCTATAATAAAGAAAACCATCCCTTGTTGATCTTTTTATTTTTTTAGTTAAAAAAGTCCATTGATGATCTGCCCCCACACACTGCTACCTGTTTGCCTATGTAACTGCTTGTATATCTAGCTATCTGTCTGTCTGTCTATCTCTCTCTCTATCTATCTATCTACTTATCAAAATGGACCAGGGTGCCCACCCCTTTTACTGTTTCTCTTTCTCCCCTCTCCTCCAGGCTCTCCCAGTTAAGTACTGGTGGTGGCACCAGGGTTCCACTCCAATGCTGCCAAAGATCATGCCAAGACTAGGGTGCCCAATCTTGAGTGTGGGCTTCTGTTCCCCTACAATAAAGAAAACTGTCCCTCATTGATCTTTTTATTTCTTTTACCTAAAAAATGTCCATCAGTGACATGCCCCCACCACACTACCACCTGTCTGTATGTCTGTCTATGTAACTCTCTGTCTATCTATCTATCTACCTATGTATTGAAGCGGACCAGTGTGCCCATGCGTCATACTGTTTCTCTTGCACACTCCCTTCCAGGTCATGCTCTGCTTGTTATATATTGGTGGTGGCACCAGGGTGTTAACCTCTGGTGCTGCCAAAGATCATGATGACACTCGGGTGCCCAATCCCCAGTGTCAGCTTCTGTCCCCCTACAATAAAGAAAACTATCCCGTGTTGAAAGAAATGGTCCATCAGTGATCTGACTCCCCAAGCACTCCCTCCCACCCCACCCCAGCCCCTCCACTCAGCACCCACCACCCACACCCCTCCACACATCCTCACTCACCTGAACATGTCCTACAAAGTACATCCACTGTTAAATTGAAGACACGTCTTGCTGCTGGAACCAATGACTGCAATATGAGAACATATGTTAAGTGCAGTTTAATGTATTTCAGTGGGGTTTGAACTTTTATTCATAACTTTGTCATTGTTGAACATTTTTACACCACATTTTCAACATGACCCTTTTGGAACCTCCCCATCAAGAAGGGTGGTGACATTACGAAATCAATTCCAGAAGGTGAGTTCATGGTCACTGTGCAAAATCACCTTTTGGGAGGGTTTTGAAAATGTTCTCCGCCTTTCTTCATATGGTGGAGCCATAAGAAGACTATGTTAAAAATCTGGGGTACTGGCTCATCGGCGCAGCAGTTGGATTTCTGCTTGCGATACCAGTGATCCGGGTTCAGGAACGGACTCGGGTCGCTGGAGAGCCGGCCAGGGGAGTATGCTTGAGCATCCTGTGACTGCTCGCCTTCTCCAGGGGGGAGGGAGGGGATGTGGCTTGCTGTCTGCTGCCTCCTGGTGGACGCCGGGAGAGCAGCAGCTTAAGCGAGCCCCACTGCACAAGAGGTGTGGTGAACATCGGCTTGGCCCAGACGTTCATGGCACACCACACCCCCAGGGGAGAAAAGTGGAAATCCTGGCCTTCTGGTCTGCCAGATGATGGCTGCCAGCTCCCGGCAACTTGAGATGCCCTGACGCCCCAGAATCCACCTCAGCAGTGCCCAGGGACTGATTGCCTAGTGCGCTGGCTGCCCCTCCTGGCGCCTTCCCCCTAGGAGGAGAGGGACCCACCCAGCGAAGGGATATGCCAGGCCACCCCTGGGTCAGCTGCGATCTGAGGTGAGTGGAAGGGGGTCAGGGCGAGAGGGTCGGGGGAGTCATGAGCAGCCAGAAGGAGAGGCAGGCCAGGGGGCAAGTAAGGTGCAAAAAAAAAATCTGGGGTAAAATATTGAAAAACAAGATTATGAGTGTATGCTGACATTTTTACACCCGTGCTCATACCTTTGCTAATTTTCAATATTTTAACCCAACATTTTCAACACAGCCATTTTTTCACACCACCTCTTCAACTTGACAGCTGTCATTTCTTGAAATCCTTGACAAAATAGCAAGCACATCAACACAGCTGTAGCACTACCATCTGCAACACTGGTGACCCACATTTGGAAATGAGCCTGGGTCATCGGGGGCTGGCAGGGGGAGGAGGTTTGAGAATCCCATAGAATGCTCTCCTCTTCTGAGGGGGTTAGGCAGCCACATCACCCTGTTACTGCCACCTCTGGATATATGGGTTGTGGCATGGGACTCATGGTGTGGGGAGGGAAGGATGCCATTAGACGCTTGGCTGAGACATGCGCCTGCACATCTACAGCCTGATCTCACATCCATTGTGCCAGCATCCTCAGAGGTGGGGTTTTGGGGACAAAAGCAACAGAAAAAACACACAAAAAAACCAAGCCCCCACTTATGCACAGGGTCCATGTCATAACGGTGATCGCAGAATAGCGACTGCCATTACGAGTGTACATTACTGAAAATGAATTTTGGGGATGGACAATCGCAGCCTGGACAACAACAGTGCCCGAGAACTATGGGTCTCATTTTTAATGCAGGGGACTTTGCCCCCCACAACCTCTACTTTTGGATTCTCAACTCCAGGGGGATGCATGTCGGGAGGGGGTGTTAAAAACTTAAAAAAACTTAAAGCCGCCTACTGCCAAAAAAAAACATGCACCGCGCCAGACCCGAACCCTGTACCCTGTGGTTCCCAGCCAACCACCTTCTCCACCGTGCTAGTGGACCAGCTCAGTAGCTGCCCACCATACCCCCTCCCACATACCATCCCTCCCCTGCCTCTCCCAGCCCATGCTTGTGTGTGCACATATATACCCATTACTTCCCGTCATGGTATTTTGCCCACCCCAGTATCCTTTCACTCCCCTGCTTGGTAGCCATGAACACAGACGCCATAACTGAGTTGCTGTTTTTGTAAGTGTCTCATTTTGGTCGGCTTGTTCGCTGGATACTGCTACACAGCATGATTTCTGAAATTTGGAGGGGGGAGAGGAGAATGGACGGTTGGTATATCTGCCACCAAGCCCTGCTAGCAATGGGATATAACAGGTGTTATAAAAAAAAATCCTAGACGAAATGTGTTTTCACACTTATGACACAAAATTACATTTCAGTTGTGGTTCCAGAATTTTCACCTACCAGGCTCATGAGGTGGGGTCATAACACAGCTATGTTGAAACTTTGAGGTCAAAATATTGAAATACAAGAAAGTTATTAGCATACATTGAAATTTTTCTACACTCACTCGTAAGTTTGGTAATTTTGTATGTTTTGGCCCCTAATTTTCAACATTGTCTAAAAACCCAAGAAACGCTTTAAAATGAGGTATTGGACTTCCCTGTAGATGTCAGCAGTCCAGAGATATCCTTGTCTAAATCTGTCCTAGCTTAAATCATGGCAGTAGCTATTTCATGGGACCGTTAAACAGAAAACGATGTTATTGGGCAAGCTGTGCTTAGGAAAGTTTATTAAATGAGCTGGCAGTTTCTAACTAACTGACTAAATAAGTTTTAAGATCCACATGTTAATTACCCAGAAATGCATTGGCTGGAACAAGTTCAGGCAGTGGGATTTGAAATTTGGACAAATCACATACAGAATTCATTAGCCACTTCACTCGGGCCTTATTACCATTTCAAACATGGCTGCCACTGGTCATCAAGTGGCCTCTCAATTAGTTTCAACAAATACAAATACATATGTTGAAATGCAACATATACATTTGAAGAAGGAATATGTTTCTGCATTTAGATCCTCCACATCACTTGTTGGACTTTATCTATGCTGTCTGAACTTAACTGGCAAAAAGGAATGTTTAATTCTGTTACTTAGATAGCTTTTTCTTTTTGGGATGTTAATGTTTTGTAACAAGCATTATAAATGTATGTACTTTTATGCATATGTAAAATTGAAATATTAAAATGATAAAAAAATAGAAAAAGAAGGTATACTTGGCAGTATTCATGTAGCATGTTTTCAGTGGCATAAGAGATTTTATACCTTGCATTTCAAGAATTACAGTTTTAGAACCAGTTTTACATTTATTTTTAAATTTCTTCTTTAACTTCACTCCTGATTCAACACAGAGTCTAGTAAAACAAGATGAAAATAAAGTTAAATTTCCACAAGCTTGAAGAATACGATTGATTCATCCATATCGGCCACTGTCTCAGAGGATACAGAGTAGAAAAAGAACACTGTTCCAAGACTAAAAGCAAAATTTAACATATGCATTTTCATTTGTTTTCATAAACATTTGGTTACCTAGGTTTTAAGTCAAATGCATTCAAGGCTGCCTGGTGGGTCAGGGGTAGTGAACTAGATGGTTTTCATGTTTTGCCAGTTTTCTCTGTAAGTTATTCTTCACGTTGAACCATACAATGCTGTGAACAAACTGAAATGCAGAGTGAGAGCACCACTGACACTGCAGGCAGTGCAAGACGCCTAAAGCCAAAGATGGGAACTGTAAAAGTACCTGTTTCTTAACGCGCTGTGATGCATTTGCTGTTGGTCTCATTTACCCCTCAGTAATCCAAGATTTGTAAAGCTCAGACATGTGATAATGTATTTTCTTGGTAAATATGTAAACCACCTATTATAAATTTTAAAAAAAAATGTGAAGAACACGCTGCTTCAGTCGCCTTGTGGGTACTGTGACATCATGTAGAGCACTCATGCTTCTCTCTCTCTCATGCTATATAACTTCACAGTACCCAGTGTCTGAATCAGCTTGTTGTTCACAGTTGGGGGTTAATTATTCTACATGTGTCACACCATCAAGCAGTTAGCCTGGGTTCAAGGGCAGACCCAGGCTGTTAGTGCTGGAGTGCCCAGAATGGAAAGCACTGACCAAGGCATTGCAGCGCTGCCCTGGGAGGGAGTGCATTATGTCCCACTGCTGTAGTGACTCCTGCTGAGGGCAAGAGGGTTTGCTGTCTCACATAGGGCTGCAGGTACATGTGTGCGAGCCTGTCACAGGGTGTATGCATGACACCTAGGGTGGTGCATGTTTGCAGGCTGAAGGCGGTAAAAATGAGGAAATAGTGGCTGGCAGGATGTGGGTAGCAGCACAGCTGGGACTTGTGTCTCCCGCCTCATGCCAAATCCTGTCCTGGAGAGAAGGGATGTCTCCCCACTGGCCCTCCAATGAGACAAGCCATGAAGGCCCCCAGAGTGCAGGTAAGGAGTCAGCCAGCTAGGTGGTAGCAAGTACTGAAGTTCGAGCATCCTGTAAGGAAAATCAACACTTGCATTTAAACAAAAAAGTAATTCATTCATGTGCCTTTAGTTTTATTTGTATTATCCTAGACAATATGGCAGTTACATCATGAAGTTGAGAACACTGACCCAATATTACCACTGTAGCAGGGCAAATTAACCTCTAGCACAGCTAAACCTTTGCAACATGCAAATTTATTGAGTGATTTATGTATTTATTAACAATGTGGTGACCAGGATAGGCATGGAACACTTTTCCAGGTGAGCCCTGCTGGGAAGGATACAGTGGGGAGTGAAACAGAAATAGCAAATAAAGTGACAGCAGATGTGTGTGTAATGTATGAACAATAAAAGCAAGGTACAAGTAATAAATTCCAGAAAAAACGAAAATCAGGATGAAAGCTGATGGGAGCATACTGTCAACATATGGCAAGATACAGTATCTGTAACAGAAAAATGGTGGCACAAAATTCAAATTACAGAGTACGCTGAGTATTAAGCTGTACTACAGGGCAAGAAGAACAAGCATTTGTCAATGCCGAATGTTGTCTCGCTGGCATTGGCTTTGGTAGTGCAGTGCGGGAAAACATTTTGGGCAGGATGTGAAAACTGACAGCTGTACAGTTCACAAGGAGGTGTAAAAAAATGCAAGTGCTGAAAATGTGGCATGTAAATATTGCAAATTTGTGAAGTTACAAGGGTGTGTGGGAAATGCATAATGCACGCTTGTAACACAGTCATTTTATGGACGTTCGGCACCAAATTTTCAACATAGGCATTTTAGCACCTCTGCTCATACACAGTGTCACTGTTATTTCCTCAAACTGTCCCAAAAAGTGATTTCGTACAGCGACCACACTATTCTGTACCTATAATATTTCACTTTAGTTGCATCTTACCAGATTGCTGGTTTTAGGAATGACTGGACACCATAAGTAACTTCTGACAGCTCTGAGGTTTATTCAACAAACACACATTAGATAGAGCAGCAGGCCTCAGCAGCACCACTACTACAATCTGCTCGTGCACTTTCTAAAACCCAGTCTCCACCCAAGACATACCATTAGCCCCGAACTGCAGGGGGATGTGGACTAAAACATTCTATACTGTTACTAGGGTAAGTTACCATATACTACATCTCCTCTTCTAGTAAAAGAAAGCAATTACCTTGATTTTGGTTTGCATATCAATGACACTAATTACCAAGTAATATTAACATAATGGTTGAGTCTTACTTTGTGATGAGTTAGGGTCTAAAGTCACTGGTACTGAGCTCTGTTGAAATAAATCTTTACCACTGATTTAAGTCATAACAAAATCTGTGAACCTCTCAGGAACTTTTAGCTGACGCCCTCTTCTGGTCATTTGAGTTGACTGCACACTGGGTACAGCCTCAGGACTTTCTGGCAAAGTGTCATTGAAAACAACAGATTCCATTTCAGGTTGCTCATACTCTCGACAAGTGTCCTGTTCCTGGCTGTTGTCCCTGGATTCCTCTGTTTGTGACAATGCGGATTCAGTTGACTCATCTGCCTGTTGCTGTTCAGCCTCCAAAGCAACTGTTTGGTCTCTCCTCAGGTGTCTTCTGTTCCTGCGGTATCGCTGTCCTGCAGGTGTAACCACACTATAGGATCTTGGCTCATCACGGATTCTTTCCACTGTAGCAGGTTGCCTTCAACTAGAAGTCTCCATGCATACCCTTTTCCCTTCTCTGAATGGAGTAAGTGGAGCAGCATTCCTGTCGTAATACTGTTTCTATCTTTTCTGTAGTCTTTTCAGACATTTATGTGCATCCTTTGGTATTTCAGGTCGCAATGCCCTTGCATTTGCAGGTAAAGTTGTTCTCAACATTCTGCCCATTAACAATTGAGAAGGTGTACAGTTCTGTCCTGTGAATGGTGTATTTCTAAGACTGAGCAATGTGAGATGTGGATCGGTCTGACCTTGCATAGACTTCAGAAAGATTATTTCTACTGTCTGGATCATTCTTTCAGCTAAACTGTTAGACTGTGGGTTTCCTGGGCTGGAATGAGTTATTCTGAATTCCCACAACTTTGCAAATTGCTTCATTTCATGACTTGCAAATGTTACATGATCCGCTACCAGTTCTTTTGGAATTACATGTCTTGCAAATACAACTTTCAATTTTGCAATAACTGTAGCTGCCGTCTTGTCAGGCATTCTGAGAACCTCAGGGTATTTTGAAAAATAGTCAACTACTATTAAGTAGGAGTGTCCCCTAAAGTCAAAAATGTCTGCACCAAGCTTTAACCATGGCATGTCAGGTATTTCATGTAGACACATTGGCTCTTTATGGTTGCTGGGTAACAGTTCCTGGCAAGGTCCACATGCTTCAGCCATCATTTCTACTTCTCAATTCATGCCTGGCCAATACATCACATCTCTGGCTTGTGCCTTCGACCTTTGTATTCCTTGATGTGCTGCGTGAA
Organism: Neoceratodus forsteri; assembly: GCA_016271365.2. Classification (NCBI taxonomy): domain Eukaryota; kingdom Metazoa; phylum Chordata; order Ceratodontiformes; family Ceratodontidae; genus Neoceratodus; species Neoceratodus forsteri. Next base: position 499,688,488 of record JADMNL010000022.1, read on the forward strand.
GTCTTCGCAGCATATCTGTTCTCAGCTCTTTGGGTATGATGATTCATTCACCACCATTATGAGTTCATTTTCTAGGTATTAATCTAAACTGGGATGGGGAAAACGTCAAGCAGTTTGAGGCCCTGCTTGCCACCAAATCCCTAACACAACTGGTAAGGGAGCCCACCCGTCAAAAGGCAAACGGCACTTCCTGCTCCCTCTTGGACTGGATTATGTCAAACCATCCCGAGAGGATCTCCTCAGTAGGGGCTCCCCCGCGCCATATCGGACCACTCTCCAGTTCTGTGTATATGGAATATCCCCTTCCCTAAGGTTCCCCACAAAATCATCCAGGTTCAAAACTTTGCCAGATTAAACCCTGACCTGTTCTTGGAGGAAATCAGGCTTACAGACTGGTCAACAGTCTACAGAGCACTGGCTCCCTCATCGGCCGTCGCCGTGCTCCACAACATCTTTGTGGATCTACAAGATAGGCATGCCCCTATCACTAGGTGTGGGTCCGTGGGACAGCCACCCAGTGGCTGAAAGGGGGTCTCCTCTCCCACATGCGAGCGAGAGACAAATGCTGGCATCAGGTAAAACGCTCACACAACACTGCCCTGTTGCAGCAATACAGAAAACTCAGAAATGAGTACAAGAACATGATCAGGGGGGCACAAAGTGACTTCTGCAAGGCCGCCCTTCTCAGCTCTGCTAAAGACCCCAGACGGTTCTGGAGAACCATCCAATCACTGGTTGGCAGTCGCTCCTACTCCGGGGTCACTGACATGCTCATCGAAGGAGTCTCCTGCAACAATCCTCACGTGATTGCTAATGCTCTAAACTGTCATTTCACAGACCTCCCTTCTGCTCTCCCACTAGGGTCCTCAGCCCAAAACTCAAACTGCCCTGCCTCTCCGTCCCAAAGGGAGTCTGGTCTGACCCGGCCTCCATTTTACCTAATGGCGGTATCGGTAAGCGAGTTGCGGTCTCTCCTTCTTGATCTCTCCCAGAATGCTAGCCCTGGTCCTGAAGATCTGGAGCCAAAGCTTCTCAAACTAGGTGCTCCCCTTATAGCCTCCCCGGTGGCCCACATTTTCAACCTATCCCTTACCCAGGGACTGATCCCGGATATCTGGAAGGTTGCCAAGGTCGTCCCTGTCCCTAAGCAGGGCGACCCCCAAAATCCTGGACAACTACCGTCCCATAGCCATCCTCTCTGCTGTCAGCAAGCTCCTGGAAAACGTGGTCGCCAAACAAATCTCGGAGTATATCCACTCCCATGGTCTGCTGACCCCGGCCCAACACGGCTTTCGTAAAGGGCACAGCACTTCCACGGCTCTCATTTCAGTCTCTTCCAGCATCAGAGCTGCTATGGATCAGGGAAAACTCTCAGATGTGGTATCTATTGACTTATCCAAGGCGTTCGACCTCGTTGACCACGACCTGCTTGCCCTGCAGATGAGGTCCCTTGGTTTGTCCCCCACCACCCTAAACTGGGTCTCTGACTACCTATATGGCAGAAAACAACTAACTGAATTCAATAAAGTCCTCTCTGCCCTCCGGCCTGTCACCTCTGGTGTCCCTCAGGGCTCCGTGCTGGGTCCCCTACTCTTTTCCCTGTTCATCAACAATCTCCCTGATGTGGTCTCCAGCTGCCGTGTCATCATGTATGGATGACCTGGTTCTCCTGGCCCACTCCTGTGATACAGCCACACTAAACCGTCACCTATCTGAAGACCTCTGGAACATCCAGGCATGGCTCTCCAACCATAAATTGGTCCTAAATCAAAACAAAACCCAGGCTATGCTCTTCGTTCCTCTGCCAAAACACGAGCCTCTTCAACTCCCCTACATATCAACTATGAAGATGGCTCCCCTCTCCCTACCGTGACCTCCCTCAAATATCTTGGAGTGGCGCTTGATCCCCAATTGGACCTTGGTAGTCATATCCATAATGCCTGCAGTGGGGTAAACCGCAAACTGGGGATGGCCTACAGGGCTCGGTACAACCTCACTCCAGCGGCTCGCTTAGCTCTTGCCAGGGGAGTACTACTTCCCTCCCTCAGCTATGGCTCCCTCATATTTGCTCATACTTCTAAGACCCTCCTAAGCAAGTGGAGCACAACGTACAACAACATCTGTCGTTTTGCCCTGGCCGCCCCCCGCCTCACCCATCACTGTGAGCTCTACGAGAAGCTTGGCTGGCTATCCCCGCTCAATCACCTTAACTTTAGCACTGGGTGCCTCGTGAGTAAAGTACTTAGCTCCAGCACCCCTCTGGAACTGGCCCGGTTTCTTGCTCCTGCTGACCTCTCCCCCTACCTGCTTAAATCCCAAGGCCCCAGCCTACTAAGCGTACCTACTTCCCGCACCAACATGGGGGACCGTAGTTTTGCTGTCCATGGCCCCAGGCTCTGGAACTCCTTTCCTGAAAGAGTCCGTACTGCCTCCTCTCACAAGAGTTTCCGGACCTCCCTGTGGGATCATCTTAAGGTGGCTTCTCGCTGGAATGTCCTAAGCCTCCTTAGCCTCCCGGTGTCCACTAGTGCCGGCTTCTTCTCTCCTGCTCTGGCGTCACCACTCTTGCGCTATGTCCTCGTCCAAATCCCCCCTTCCTTGCTTGACCGACGCTATGATGTTACTATGCTCATAATCCTCACCAGCCCTGTAGGTCATTGAATTTATCTCTAACTTATACCTTGCCCCAGCACTGTTTCTGGGTGTACCTTCCACGTAAATGTAAAAACTGTAAAAATTGTCTTTTCTCCTGTTTTTGTACCTGAATGTATTCGTCTGAACCAATTACTGTATCAATGTACCTGTTGTACCCTTTTGTACTCTCCCGGGTCGTTCCTGAAAAGAGGCATAAAACTTGTCTAGTGTACTTACCCGGTAAACAAAAACTAAATAAAATAAATATATTGTGTCTCATGGGCCAATAGTGCTGAAGTTTGATGCTGACTTGTTTTTTCCTGTTAGGCCATCCTTTGAGGTGTGTAACCCCTAGATGGCGCTATCCCAGGGGCTACTACCCCTGCCTGATTTGCCACTAACAGGTTGAGGGGCCTGGATCCAATGGCGGGTGCCTCCACCCAGAGGTCAGGGTTTGCAATAGTTAAACTAACTTGGTCACAGCCCTCTGGGACACTGCAACCCCCTTTCTTCCCACTAGTGGCCCACAATATATCAGAATTACCTTCACAGTATACACTTACCCCCAGGTCTGGTTCCGGCACTGGGACCTCCTGTGAAATGAGATACAGTGCAACAATCACAGTACAGTACTTTAACATAGACAAATACCTCAGGCAGTATAACTTTGCTGAAACAAGCAGCTCTGATTTATTTAGGGGATATAACAAGGACAGGGAAATCAGGTTAATTAGCTTATCACTCTAATAATCTACCTATGGCTCTGTGCACAGGCCTATCCCTATCAGTTACTGTCCCTGGGTACCCAAGCCTAGTGGCTAGTCAAACCGTGGCAGCTGGTGGGGCCCTTTCACACAGAGAAAAGGAGAATTAAACAGTCAACAGTACAGTAATTCCATTTGGTTTAATGTGGCAATTCAACAGGAGCAACCCTGAATTAGTACTCACGACCTCCAAATAAGATAGGGTCCTTCAATGTCGGCAGGGCTCACTTGAGGTACACAAACCTCTTCACACATCCATATAAAAGAAAGTACTATACCAGGCAGGCTGCATCTGTATCCGATCGCAATTACTGCACAATACCGGGAGAACACACAGCAGATTCAGTTCCTGACAGACCGAGTGCAATTTTCAGCAATTCTTCCAGTCTTCTACAGGGTGAGCCTGGTTTCTACTCTTCAGAGATCCTTTGATTCTTTTCACAGGACGGATTCAGTCCTAACAAGCTGTTACACAAGCTGCAGACCGAACTCTGGGCCTTACACGTTTTTGACTAAAACTGCACACTGAAAAGCACAGGGCTCCTTCCTTCTTCACTGCCAAAGCTCAACTGAACTCCAACTGACGAAACCGGGCACTTCCTTTGAGTTCCTCCCAGTTCTTGACTGGATTGGCTGTCACTCACAATAGACTGCTGCTGTTGGTCCAAAAGGCACTGAAGTCTAAACTACATCTCCCAGAGTCACTGCCCATACAATCCTCTTGTGGCTGGCTCAGATTATGAGTCCAAGTTCTGATTCGTCCAAGGCATCATTTTAGAGCTAGCTTACCCCACTCGATTGGTCCAGTTCAGCAGTTCAAAACTAGAATGGGAACTAGCAGACACAGTTCTGACTGCAAAGAAAGCAGGTTAGACAAACTGTAATTTCATTATTACTCTAAATAATTTCTGGCAAACAGTTACATCTTTCAGATAGGTTCCTTTGCACTCCTAGTGACTGCAAAAATGAAGTGAATTGGCAGCAGCTCGAGTGGTACTCAGAGAAGCACACAGTCCCCCATACAAACTAATTATGTCTGCAAGCAGACAGCTCTTAAAGAGACAGTACCAGAGGCTCTAAAAACACTCACTGATAAATGGCTTAAATGCCAAACACCATTCAGGCTTGGAGCATTCAAGCAAGCTCCTGGAAGTCTTTTGGGAACCCCCATTTGCAGGGGGGTTACAGGTGCATTTCTTTAAGTAATTGTAAATCACTATCCCTCTGTGTGGCCTGTTTTAGCCTCTCTAACATGCTGTCAGGCATTGTCTTTGTTGCTTGAATTGAGTATATGACCTTTTCACTTCTTAGATCAATGTCTCCCTCTGCTGGTTTTCTTGGTGCTGCCCTGGACAAAGTGTCTGCAATCAGAATATCTTTTCCTGGAGTATGTATTACCTGTTTGTCATATTTCTGTGTAACCCCCCTGCAAATGGGGGTTCCCAAAAGACTTCCAGGAGCTTGCTTGAATGCTCCAAGCCTGAATGGTGTTTGGCGTTAAGCCATTTATCAGTGAGTGTTTTTAGAGCCTCTGGTACTGTCTCTTTAAGAGCTGTCTGCTTACAGACATAATTAGTTTGTATGGGGGGGACTGTGTGCTTCTCTGCTTGAGTACCACTCGAACTGCTGCCAATTCACTCCATTTTTGCAGTCACTAGGAGTGCAAAGGGAACCTATCTGAAAGATGTAACTGTTTGCCAGAAATCATTTAGAGTAATAATGAAATACAGTTTGTCTAACCTGCTTTCTTTGCAGTCAGAACTGTGTTTGCCTAGTTCCCCATTCTAGTTTTGAACTGCTGAACTGGACCAATCAGTGTGGGATAAGGTAGCTCTAAAATGGTGCCTTGGACGAATCAGAACTTGGACTCGTAATCTGAGCCAGCCACAAGAGGATTGTATGGGCAGTGACTCTGGGAGATGTAGTTTGGACTTCGGGGCCTTTCTGGACCAACAGAGTCAGTCTATTGTGAGTGACAGCCAATCCAGCAAAGAACTGGGAGGAACTCAAAGGAAGTGCCTGGTTTTGTCTGCTGGAGTTTCAGTTGAGCTCTGGCAGTGAAGAGGGAAGGAGCCCTGTGCTTTTTCAGTGTGCAGTTTTAGTCTGGAAACGTGTGTAAGGCCCAGAGTTCCGGTCTGCAGCTTGTGTAACTGCTTGTTAGGACTGAATCTGTCCTGTGAAGAGAATCAAAGGATCTCTGAAGAGTAGAAACCAGGCTCACCCTGTAGAAGACTGGAGAAATTGCTGAATTGCACTCGGTCTGTCAGGAACTGAATCTGCTGTGTGTTCTCCAGGTATTGTGTGCAATGTGCGATCAGGATAGAGAAGCAGTCTGCCTGGTATAGTACTTTCTTTTTACCATATAAATGTGTGAGGAGGCTTGTGCAGCTCAAGTGAATCCTGCTGCCATTAAAGGACTCTTTGCCTGTGACTGTTTACCATATAAATGTGTGAGGAGTCTCGTGGAGCTCAAGAGTAGCCCTGCTGACGTTGAAGGACCCTATCTTGTTTGGAGGTCGTGAGTACTAATTCAGGGTCGCTCCTGTTGAATTGCCACATTAAATCCAAATGGAATCACTGTACTGCTGACTGTTTAAACTAATTTTTCTTTTCTCTGTGTGAAGGGCCCCTACCAGCTGCCACGGTTTGGACTAGCCACTAGGGCTTGGGTACCCAGGGACAGTAACTGGTAAGGGATAGGCCAGTGCACAGAGCCATAGAGTAGATAGTAAAGTGATAAGCTAATTAACCTGATTTCCCCTGTCCTTGTTATATTCCACCTAAATAAATCAGAGCTGCTTGTTTCAGCTAAGTTATACTGCCTGAGGTATTTGTCTATGTTAAAGTATTACTGTGATTGTTGCACTGTATCTTATTTTACAGGAGGTCCCAGTGCCTGAACCAGCCCTGGGGTAAGTGTATACTGTGAAGGTAATTCTGATATATTGTGTGGGCCACTGGTGGGAAGAAAGGGGGTTGCAGTGTCCCAGAGGGCTGACCAAGTTGGTTTAATATTGCAAACCCTGACCTCTGGGTGGAGGCACCTGCCATCGGATCCAGGCCCCTCAACCTGTTAGTGGCAAATCAGGCAGGGGTAGTAGCCCCTGGGATAGCGCCATCTAGGGGTTACATCTTGGAGGCGCAACGTGTCCTCTAGTGGCCATATTTTTGAACCACTGTTAAGGAAAAAAAATTGGTACCCCGACAGAAGTGGCTGTGCACCGGCTGGTGGAGTGGTGTACTGGGGAGGAGATTGACCCCAAAAATGCTATGCTTATCCTGGACATCCCCTGGGTATCAATATGGACACTGTACAGGAGTACTTTCCAAGGTGGAAGGTTTACAAAACCCTGTGGTGGTGGGTCAGCATGCTAATCTGCTCACCCACACTTTCCTGGCCCTAGTAGAGTTTAATGATCCCATAGATAGCTCCAAAGTGCCACAGACCATTACCCCAGAGGGCCCTCACTGCCTGGAGGTGATAACTAAGTACAGTAAGACCCGGGAGAATAGGAGCCCCACCACTGTCTGAAACTTTTGAGGAGAAATTTGCTAAATGAGTTGCTGGGAAGGAAAACTGTGGAGGACTTGAAGAAACTATTCTTGCCACCTGGGGTGTTCCTCCCAACACCATCTCCCGCTCCAGTACCCGTAATGGTGGCTGAACCAATGCAGACTCCTATTTCTACACCTGCTATAGTCACGACTCTTACCGAAGGTTGAGGATCTTCTGGCACCCTCCCACCCCCAAGGGAGGATGACTGGGAGACCTGGATAGACTATGTTGCCCCCAAGTGCTAGAATGGCAATGCTCAGAAGCCAAGCGGAAGAGGGTTAGTGAGAGCCCGGAGGTCCTGCCCTGGCTACCATGCATGCTAAACGGGCCAGTAACCCTGAAGCGACTGCACAGGCCTATCTTGAGGCCTTGGAGAATGTGTAGGAGCCCAGATTCTGATGAGGATCTATGGTGGAGAGTAAGAAATGCACAACAGTACCAAGGGAGTTGTTGTCTGTGTATGTATCTCGCTGGAAAATTGTTGCAAGAATGCCTCAGAAAGGGTAGTTTGCCAGCGATTGAACTGGACTGAACCAGGCTGGACAGGATCCTAAGTCTGCCCCTTCTCAGAACTGCTGTTGCTTCAGTTACGCCTGGCAAATCGACTGGAATCCCCACCCTCCTATGATGAGTTAATGAGAGATTGAGGAGTTGAGAAAAGGTGACCTCGGGAGGACCTGCACTAGCTGCAAGCTACGACTGAAAGGACTGAGGGTGGCCCATCAAGTGAAGTTCAGGGCAGAGGTTGGTAGTCAATGAGTGCTCTGACAAGGAAAAGATATGCCACAATGGGGCGAACTGTTGAGAGAATCCGGGAATTCAAAACAGTCCTTTATGAAGGCCACGCCTGCAAGTACGGGCCCCACCTATATCCGACTGCATCTGTTATGGGGTGGGGTACCCACCCATGTAACTCCTGCTGATAACAGCTCCAAACTCAATTCCTTGACCATGGAAGTGGAGAAACTGACGAGATGTCTCCAAATGCTTATCACGCCACAGACAGAGATGGCACCCAGGTTTCCAGTTAGTAATACCCCCGCCCTGGCTCCCAGTGTGGCGCCTTGGCCAGCTCAAACTCCAGAAAGTATGTTTTGCTATAATTGTGGGAAAGATGGGCACATGAAAAGGGAATGCCGGTCCCCAAAAGACACTGACAAAGTTGCATATAGGCTACAAGGAGAGCTTCGGAGAACAAATCAGTGGTTAAGAGGTGCACGAAATGATCCTAGTGAGGGCACCAAAAATGCTAACTCACGTCCTTTTGTGGCAAGGTCAGTTGCCCAGGCCCCCATTACCGCCTCTCCAGACTGGTCCAGAATAGTGGGTCCTCCATGGAGACCACTGTAAAGGTGAATGGAGTGTCTACAAGAGCTGTATTAGACAGTGGCTCCCAGTGACAATTATGTTCCAGGATTGGTATCAGAAGCATTTGTCAGATGTACCCTTACAACCATTAGAAGGACTGCATGTATGGGGTTAAGTGAGAAGGCCTACCCTATTCTGGGTATATCCGAATTTCATGCCCTTCCCCACCTCCTGGCTGGAGTGGCGCCAACAAGTGAGACCCTAGCCTTAGTGTGTCCCCCACTGGACTGTATGATGGTGTCCTTTGTTGATTGGAACAAATGCTCATATGTTCGGAAGGCTGGCACAGTTGTGTTATGAAAAACAGGGGTCAAAGACTAGTAGAGCTTTAAGAGTTCCGGCTTTAATTAAGAAGGCCTATGAGGCACAGAGAGATGCTGAAAAATAGAACCAGAGGAACCGGTCGAATTGTATGGAAGAAGGATCCTGAGTCTCTGATCCTGGCGCCAAATGCCCAGTGTACCTTACAAGGAGAGGTCCATATCAGAAAGGATGTTAAGAATAAAATATTAATGTTGGATGCACCAGGCGATGGAAAATTGCCAGAGGGACTGCTGGTCAAGCTTGTATTTTGCCCGCTAGAGCCCATGCTTATGCCAGAAGGGTAATGGTCCAAGTTCATAATGTGTCTGAAAGAGACATTCGAGTAAATAGAGGTTGCATCCTGGCTAATGTGCATTGTGCAGACACTGCAGTGCTACCCAGCAGCAAGAGTTCGGAGGAAGAATGACAGAGTAAGCCTTCGACTTGTTTGATTTCGCCAATTCCCCGCTGCCAGCTGAATGGAAAGTGAGGATCAGTGAGAAGCTTGCCCAGAGAGACCAGGTGTTGTCTTTAAAGGAATGGGATGTAGGATGCGGCAAGGGAGCTGAGCACAATATCCGGCTGCATGACAAGACCATTTCGTGAGAGGCCTCGACGCCTGGCACCTGCTGATATAGATGATGTGAGATGGCATCTGCAAGAGATGTTAGCTGCTGGTGTAATACAAGAATCAGAAGCCCTTATGCTTCCCCATTGTGGTAGTGAGGAAAAAGAATGGGACAGTAAGGATGTGCGTGGATTATCGCACCTTAAACCGGCGGACTATCCCCGATCAGTACACAATGCCCCGCATTCAGGATGCTTTGGACTGCCTAAATGGGAGCAAGTGGTTCTCTGTGCTGGATCTCCGCAGTGGGTACTACCAGATCCCGATGGCCCCAGAGGACCATGAGAAGACAGCCTTTATCTGTCCGCTTGGCTTCTATGAATTCATGAGGATGCCTCAAGGGATTTCACGTGCCCCAGCCACTTTTCAATGATTGATGGAGCGTGCAGTGGGGGACATGAACTTACTAGAGTGCCTGGTATACCTAGATGATGTTATTGTGTTTGGCAGCTCACTGGAGGAACATGAGAGCAGATTATTTAAGGTATTGGACCGACTGGAGGACTTTGGCCTTTAAACTGTCCATTGATAAGTGTCAATTCTTTCAAACATCAGTAAAGTATGTGGGACACATAGTATCCACCGAGGAATAGAGACCGACCCAAGTGAAGTTGAGGCCTTGACCACCTGGCCACAGCCCAAAATCTAAAAGAACTGCAAAGATTCCTGGGATTCTGTGGTTATTATCGGCGTTTCATCAAGGACTATTCAAGAGTGATCCGCCTTTACTTAACCTTACTCAAGGGTATCCCCAACCCACAAAAATACTAAAAGTCAGCGCCTCAAGACTGAAAGAAGTGTATTTTCATCCGAGTGAAGTATTTGGGGCCCGCTGGACTCCTGATTGTGAGACTGCTTTTCATGAGATCATATATCAACTTACCCATGCTCCAGTGCTGGCCTATGCCGATCCAAGAAACCTTACGTCCTGCACACTGATGCTAGCTTGCAAGGGTTGGGGGCTGTGTTGTACCAAGAGCACGAAATGGCCTGAGACCAGTGGCCTTTGCCAGTAGAAGCCTAACCCCATCCGAAAAGAACTATCCTGTACATAAGTTAGAGTTCTAGCTTTGAAGTGGGCTATTGTTGACCAATTCCATGAGTACTTGTATGGGCTAAAATACTAGTAAAAACTGACAATAATCCTTGACCTATGTGCAGACCTCAGCTAAGTTGGATGCCACTGGCCATAGGTGGCTTTCTGCATTAACTACATATGACTATGCTCCGGAATACCAAGCAGGTCTGAACCACATAGATGCTGATGCTCTCTCCGGAGGCCTGTTCCCAGAATGATTGGGTCCGATTGGCAGAACCCGGACATTCGGCACTCTGCCGGAAGTTTGACAGGGAGGAACAAATGTCCACGGATTTGAAGTGGACTGCATGGTGGATTGCTTGGGACCTCTGAGAATTGCATACCTGCTGCTTATTGCCACTTTTCTGCAATAGACATTGGTGCACTGCCTCAGCTGGACAATGACAGTATTTGGCCGGCTCAATCCCGCGATCCCATGATCAAAGCAGCTTTAGAAGCCCTCTATGCAGGAAAATGATGTCCAAATTACGCTCCACTGATTTGAGAACTGCACTGTTATACAAAGAAGGTCCTAAGTTGAAACTGATCAATAAACTGTTATACAGAGAAACAGTAGACAGAGGGGACAAGTAGACAAACAACAACTAGTGCTGCCCACTGCCTTTCGAGACTCAGTACTGATGTCCTTGCACAACCACATGGGGCACCTTGGTATAGACAGAACACTTGACTTGGTGAGATCCAGATTCTATGGCCTAAGATGGGGGCTGATGTGGAGCAACACATTCGAACTTGTAGTCGCTAAGCTTACAGAGGAAAGCTTTGGTTCCCAGAGGGCTGCCCCTTGTTAACATCACCACCAGTGCACCCATGGAGCTGGTCTGTATTGATTTTCTGAGTTTGGAGTCAGATCAAAGAAATATCAGTAATGTGCTGGTGGTCACTGACCATTTCACAGAGATATGCCCAAGCTTCCCTTCAAAGACCAGAAAGCATCCACTGTGGCCAAAGTACTTGTAGAAAACTTTTTGTTCATTATGGGGCTCCACAAAGAATCCATTCTGATCAAGGGAGAGACTTTGAGAGTCATCTGATCAAAGAGATGCTTTCTCTGTGGGAGTGCTAAAGTCAGAACCACTCCTTACCACCCCAGGGGACCCACAGCCTGAACGTTTCAACTGCACTTTGCTAGATATGCTAGGCACCCTGCACCCAAAGGACAAGCCTAGATGGAGCCAACAAATTAGCACCCTGGTACATGCTTATAACTGCACCAAAGTGATGCAACTGGGTTCTCCCCTACCTCCTGATGTTTGGAAGAAGCTCGACTACCAGTAGATGTGTGTTTTGGGGTCTCCTGATGGGGTTCAAGCTGACAACTATTTACAGTATGTGCAAAGTTAAAGGCCCAGCTAACTCATGCGTACCAACTGGCTCAAACCATGGCTGCCAAAAGAAATCTGGCCAACAAAGAAAGGTATGATAAAAGGTGAAAGCACAGGAACTCCAGGAGGAGATCGGTATTGCTAAGAAATCTGGGACTGCATGGCAAACACAAGATTGCTGACAGATGGCACCATCTCCTCACATTGTAGTGGGCAAACTAGATGATCTGCCAGTGTACAAAGTAAGGCCTGAGAATAATTCAAAAGATGTAAAACAATGCATAGAAATCATTTACTGCCCATTGGACAAATCTTGATTGAATCTGAGCCCCAGAAGATGCCCCTCTGGACCAGTGACTAGAGCTGCTGCTAAGAAAAGATCAAGAAGTCTGCACCTACAGAAGCAGAGTTAAAGTGTTCCCTGCACAAGTCCCAGTTGAGCATGACTGTCAGTCCATATCAGAAGAAAGTGAGAGTGACTTTGAATACTATCCTTCTTACGAACTGAGTCAATTGTTTGGGGCAATCCCTAGTCAATACTGGAGCGAAGCTGGGCCTTCTGGACTGTCTAAGCCCCCAGCTTCGTCCCTGGAGCCAATGCTCCCAGAAGTGAAGTGCAAAGCATCAGATCAGATGAAATGGAATCATTGTGCATGGTTGAACTGTTTGAGCTTTCAGGGAGGAAATGATGGATTGGGGCAGACTGGTGATACACCAGAACAAGAAGAGTATTTTGAGTGCCCTGACAGTCCACTGCCAGTGTCTGAAAGCTCTCCATGCGAGCCAAATGTTGTGGACTCAGAAACTGTAACTCCTGGAGCTGAAAGTGCCCCAAGTTCTAGCCTCTCTACCCCATGGAGACTCCCTGACAAGTGAGGACAATGCTGAAAATGAGGCTCAGGAGTGCAGAGACTGTAACAGTTCCCCTAGAAAGACTGGTCGAGCTGTAAAGCCTGTGGTGCACCTCAGTTATGATTTTCTTGGGAGGCCTGTGGACTTGCCTCTTAATGTTGTCCATAAAGGAGTGTATGTGTCCCGAGCTCATTGCCCAAACTGAGCGTCAGTGCTAACTCAAGTTACTTGTGTTGCCCTCTAACTATGGTGCCCTTGCCCCATCCAGCCCCAGGTAACTGATAGGAAGGCCCCCTCTCTTCAGGTTTCATGTACAAGAGGTAATAACTTGAGTTATGGTACAATGTGTGTGTAATACTGTGTAAAGAGTGACGCTGCAATGTTTCAGAAATGTGTTCTTGGTAAAATGATATATTGACTGATGATTACATGTGTGAGCCTAATGCAAATGTATATGGTTGCAGTTAAAACTTATAGGGTACTTGCTTGGCCGCGGACGTCAAGCTTTCCCAAAGCCAGGAAGGGTGTAACCCCCTGCAAATGGGGTTCCCCAAAGACTTCAGGAGCTTGCTTGAATGCTCCAAGCCTGAATGGTGTTTGGCGTTTAAGCCATTTATCAGTGAGTGTTTTAGAGCCTCTGGTACTGTCTCTTTAAGAGCTGTCTGCTTGCAGACATAATTAGTTTGTATGGGGGACTGTGTGTTTCTCTGCTTGAGTACCACTCGAACTGCTGCCAATTCACTCCATTTTGCAGTCACTAGGAGTGCAAAGGAACCTATCTGAAAGATGTAACTGTTTGCCAGAAATCATTTAGAGTAATAATGATAATACAGTTTGTCTAACCTGCTTTCTTTGCAGTCAGAACTGTGTTTGCCTAGTTCCCATTCTAGTTTTGAACTGCTGAACTGGACCAATCAGTGTGGGATAAGGTAGCTCTAAAATGGTGCCTTGGACGAATCAGAACTTGGACTCGTAATCTGAGCCAGCCACAAGAGGATTGTATGGGCAGTGACTCTGGGAGATGTAGTTTGGACTTCGGCGCCTTTTTGGACCAACAGAATCAGTCTATTGTGAGTGACAGCCAATCCAGCCAAGAACTGGGAGGAACTCAAAGGAAGTGCCCGGTTTTGTCTGCTGGAGTTTCAGTTGAGCTCTGGCAGTGAAGAGGGAAGGAGCCCTGTGCTTTTTCAGTGTGCAGTTTTAGTCTGGAAACGTGTGTAAGGCCCAGAGTTCCGGTCTGCAGCTTGTGTAACTGCTTGTTAGGACTGAATCCGTCCTGTGAAGAGAATCAAAGGATCTCTGAAGAGTAGAAACCAGGCTCACCCTGTAGAAGACTGGAGAAATTGCTGAATTGCACTCGGTCTGTCAGGAACTGAATCTGCTGTGTGTTCTCCCGGGTATTGTGCAGTAATTGCGATCGGGATAGAGAAGCAGCCTGCCTGGTATAGTACTTTCTTTTTACCATATAAATGTGTGAGGAGGCTTGTGCAGCTCAAGTGAATCCTGCTGCCATTAAAGGACTTTTGCCTGTGACTGTTTACCATATAAATGTGTGAGGAGTCTCGTGGAGCTCAAGAGTAGCCCTGCTGACGTTGAAGGACCCTATCTTGTTTGGAGGTCGTGAGTACTAATTCAGGGTCGCTCCCTGTTGAATTGCCACATTAAATCCAAATGGAATCACTGTACTGCTGACTGTTTAAACTAATTTTCTTTTCTCTGTGAAAGGGCCCCTACCAGCTGCCACGGTTTGGACTAGCCACTAGGGCTTGGGTACCCAGGAACAGTAACTGGTAGGGATAGGCCTGTGCACAGAGCCATAGGTAGATAGTAAAGTGATAAGCTAATTAACCTGATTTCCCCCTGTCCTTGTTATATTCCCCTAAATAAATCAGAGCTGCTTGTTTCAGCAAAGTTATACTGCCTGAGGTATTTGTCTATGTTAAAGTATTGTACTGTGATTGTTGCACTGTATCTTATTTTACAGGAGGTCCCAGTGCCTGAACCAGCCCTGGGGTAAGTGTATACTGTGAAGGTAATTCTGATATATTGTGTGGGCCACTAGTGGGAAGAAAGGGGGGTTGCAGTGTCCCAGAGGGCTGTGACCAAGTTAGTTTAACTATTGCAAACCCTGACCTCTGGGTGGAGGCACCCGCCATCGGATCAAGGCCCCTCAACCTGTTAGTGGCAAATCAGGCAGGGGTAGTAGCCCCTGGGATAGCGCCATCTTGGGGTTACATCTGTATCTGTAACAGCAGCCGCTGCAGTCTTGCTGGAGCCTTTCCAGTTGGTTTGTTTAATATGGATTGTAGTGGCTTGTGATCCAATTGTACTTTCACTGACCTTCCATAAACATATTGATGAAATTTCTGTAGGGAGAACACAATCGCTAGCAACTCTTTTTCTATCTGTGCATAGTTTCTTTCAGCACCGGACAATGACCTAGATGCATAAGCTATTGGTCTGTTTCTTTGTAGTAGACAAGCACCTAGTCTGTCCTTAGATGCATCCGCTTGGATTTCAGTTTGTTCTCTTTTGGATCAAAGAATTTTAATACTGGTGCAGGAGAAACAGTCTCTTTCACTTTTTGTAAGGCCTGTTTCTGTGCTGGCTGCCACTGCCATATGACATCTTTTTTGAGTAGCTGCCTTAGTGGTGCAGTGAGGCTTGCTTCATTCGGAATGTACTGCGCCAAGTATCAAGTCATTCCTAACAGTCTCTGTAGCACTTTTTTATCTTCAGGAGGGGGCATCTCGGCTATTATACATAGATACATAGACAGTGTTGGCAGATAAGGGCCTGTGGCCCACCCAGTCTGCCCATTTGAGCTTGTAAGTTCAGTTTGGTTCTACTTTGGCTTCATCAGGCCGTAGTCCATTTTCAGTTATGATATGCCCCATGTATTTCACCTCACTCACCAAATACTGTATTCTGTCACTATTGAACTTAACATTGAGTTCCACTGCTGTATCCATCGCCTTTTGTAGAATATTGTTGTGCTCCTTCTTGGTAGCTGCAGCTATAAGCATGTCATCGGCTATTACAAAAGCACCTGGTATGTCCCCAAAGTGTTCGGCATTTCTCTGCTGAAATACTTCACTTGCAGACCATATACCAAAAGAAAGTCTGTGAAATTTGTACCTTCCCCATGGACATCCTGCCTAGCTAATGAGACAAAGAGATCAGAAAAAAGGTGTGCTGCAGTGAGAGCGAAGCTCTCATGCAGCGTGACCATAACATGCCTCCCCTCGTGTTTGAGCAACATGGCGGCGGTAATGACTGCATGTTGCCTATCAAACCCCTTTATTGTGTGCCGACGGGGTGCCCAATCCCCTCGGCATCATGCGCCCAACAGTTTTTCTTTGCCGATGGGGGCCCAATCCCACTTGGCATGTATCCCTCCTCCCTTGAATTTTGCAGATGGGGAACCCACTCCCCGTCAGCAAAATGTCATTTCACCAGCACCCCTTTTTGCTTGCTGAGGGGTGCCCAATCCCCTCAGCTCCTCCACACCCCTTTCCTTGTTTGCTGATGGGGGTACCCAATCCCCCGTCAGCTAAAGCACCCACCCACCCACAGACACACACTCAGGTGGCATGCTGGGAGCCCACCCCAGCATGCCAAAGCACCTATGAAAATAAAAACAGTCCCCTGATGTCTTTTATTTTTTATTTTTATCCTATAAAGCAAAAACTGTCCATCGTAGTCTTCCAACTCGCCCTCTCACAACCCGCACCCACCCACTTCGCTCTCTGCCTCCCCACACCCCCCCTCACCCCATAGTTACCTCCGGAGTCTGCTGCGACAATCTTCAGTGGACCGGGAACATGTCTGCACTCTTCAAAGCTGACCACGAACTGAGGAAGTGCCGGTAAGCTGTACAATAGAATAAATAGGGTTTTTTCAACTTTAATGCATATCTCAGGCATATTTGGGAATTTTTACACTAAATTTTCAACATAGGGTTTTTGAGACCCCTCCTCATGAATTCTTGCACTATCATATCATTAATCAGTCCCAAAAGGTGATTTCGCAGTCACTGCACAGAATCACCTTTTGGGACTAATTAATGAGACGACAGTGCCACTGTTCATGAGGTGGGCTCTCAAAAAGCCTATGTTGCAAATTTGGTGGACAAAATCCCCAAAATGGCTGTTTTATGAACGTGTGTTGTGCAGTACGCAGGCTCATAACTTCACAAATTCGCAATATATTCATGCCAGATTCTCAACATTGTAATTTTTGTACACCTCCTTGTGAACAGTACAGCTGTCATTTTTCACATCCTGGCCGAAATGTGTTTCCGCACTTCCGGCACACAATAGCGCAGTTGCTGTGGGAAATCAGTGTTCAGGCCACATTATGAGAATGAAAGTGACACTGTTCATGAGCAGAGGTCCTAAAATGCTACATTGAAAATGTCAAGAACAGTGGAAGACTTCAAGAATGCATGGGACAGGCATAAGGCAGTCCTAGTGGCGGGTAAGAGGAAGTAAGCTGTTGGTTAACTAGGATCTGCAGCTTATCTGTTAGGTAGGAAAATGGGCAGACTAGGTGGGCCAAGAGGTCCTTATCTGCCATCAAATTCTATGTTTGTATGTTTCTATTTGGTGACAATACTCCGTAAAATGACTGTGCTACAAGCGTGCGTTGGCAGATTGCATGCATGCTCGTAATGTTGTGCATTTGTAATATTTTCACTCTGGATTTTCATCATTGGCATTTTTTCACACCTCTTGATGAACAGTACAGTTGTCATTTCACATATCCTGCCCAAAATGTGTTTTCACATGTCTGGCACTGTAGTATATGGTATCTTACCCTAGTAACAGTATAGAATGGTTTAGTCCACATCCCCCTGCAGTTTTGGGTTAATGGTATGTCTTGGGTGGAGACTGGGTTTTAGAAAGTGCCCGAGTAGACTGTAGTAGTGGTTCTGCTGAGGCCTGCTGATCTTTCTAATGTATGTTTGTTGAATAAACCTCAGAGCTGTTAGAAGTTACTTATGGTGTCCAGTCATTCCTAAAACCAGCAATCCGGCAAGAAGCAACTAAAGTGAAATATTACATAGTGTCAGAAGTGAACTTGCAGTGCACAAGCATGCCAACATAAAAATGGGTAAATTGTGGGGGGTGTATCGGGCATGTGCTGTTGTAATATGGGGAGAAGAGGAAGCTGGCCAGCTGGAGGTGCATGCTTTTGAGACGTGTGCTAGTAGAGTGGTTTGAGAGAGTGCAGGAAGGATTAGAGATGACTGGAGCGAGGGAGGTTGTTCCACTGATGATCCAATTGTCAGCATAACTCCATTTGTGGGTCAATATGAAAAATGTATTTATTTAAAATGTTGTTCTTTGGGATAGCCCAATAAGACGTGACATTACATTTTCATACTGGTCCCAGGGTAGCAGCAGATGAATAGTATGTTTCGCAGAAAATACACAGAAACATGTACAACTTAAAACAGTCAGCTACATATTGTACAAATATGCAAAGAACGTGACAGAATGGTTAAAGGTGCATGGTGCAATAGCAGCAGTAAATACTGGAATGACCTTTCCCTGATTTTTGGAGGGGGGACATCTTCTGTAAACTGAAATACAGGCTTGCTCATTTCAGTGCCAGACCCGGCGATCAATCCTTGCATCCCTGGTCTAGAGATAGCAACTCTAACCCTTTGCATAAAAGAAACATCATTTTAGCCAAGGTGCTAGAGTGGCTGTTGTTCTTGTATGCAGCAGTCTTCACTATCTCTAACAGATTGCACTCTGCATCTCGTTATTATTTTTATTTATTTAAGTGTTGATAACAGGGGATGTGCACTGGCACTAAGGTGCCTTTTTTCTGCCATGACCTGGTTGTTGTTTCTGTATACCTAATAAAAGTACTCTGGCTGGGCCCCAAGGCATCATTTTTTAGGAATCAGTTCCTGAAGCTGTGACAGGGACTGCTGTGAGGTGCTGTCAGGAGTGTTTTTTAAGTTGATTTTTGCTATGGCTGTTGCCATTTTGGATGCATTTTGCATCTACCTACCATTTATGCATTTTACGTTGCTAGTACCTGCTCCAGCCACACTCATTACATTCAGTTTAATAATGGGCAGAAAAGCTAGCAGTGTCCATTAGGACAATAAACTGTGATGTCAATTGTAAAGGGCAGCTAAAGTCTGTGGTCAGTTGTAAAAGGGCAGCTGAAGTAATGGCTATTAAACCTCAAATTGTAGTGGCCTCATATTCTGGCTACCAGTACTTTCGGGTGGCTGCACTCTTTATTTCTTATCACCACAAATCCCCTGACATACCCCAAACCCTGTGACTTTTACAAATTTCTTCTCACACAATAAACATTAAATCAAGTCCCTGGTGTATTTTCTCCTGAAATGTATCTCTTATGTGTTTTAAAGGTAAGAAATTGTCTGTTCCAATACCTTTGTACTTGGGGCTGTAGAGGGCTCTGAAAATTGTGCTGGTGGCCATGTGTGGTAACAATGCCTTCATTTAAGAAACACTGAGCTATAGGCTTTGGTCGGTTGTAAAGAGCAGTAAAGGGCGCAATCACTTGTAAAGGGCAGCTAAAGGCCTGTGGTCAATTATAATGGATGGTGAAGAGCAGCAGCAGGGCTATGGTCAGAGGCAGTAAAGGGATGCAGTTTCACTTGTAAAGGGCAGTAAAAGGCTGGGTAACTTGTAAAGGGATGTGGTCACTTGTAAGGGGCAATAAAGGGATGTGGTCACTTGTAAGAGGCAGTAAAGGGATGTGGTCACTTGTAAGGGGCAGTAAAGATATGTGGTCACTTGTAAAGGGGTGTGGTCACTTGTAAGGGCAGTAAAGGTATGTGGTCACTTGTATGGGGCAGAAAAGGGCTGGGTAACTTGTAAAGGGAGGTGGACACTTGTATGGGGCAGTAAAGGGATGTGGTCACTTGTGGGGGACAGTAAAAGGATGTGATTACTTGTATAGGGCAGTAAAGGGCTTGGTAACTTGTAAAGGGCAGTAAAGGGATGTGGCCACTTGTAAAGGGATGTGGTCACTTGTAAAGGGCTGTAAAGGGATGTGGCCACTTTTATGCGGCAAAAAAGGTCTGGGTAACTTGTAAAGGGCAGTAAAGGGATGTGGTCACTTGTATAGGGCAGTAAAGGAATGTGATCACTTGTATGGGGCAGTAAAGGTATGTGGTCTCTTGTAAGGGGCATTAAAGGGATGTGGTCACTTGTGGGGCAGTAAAGGGATGTGGTTACTTGTATGGGGCAGTAAAGGGCTGGGTAACTTGTATGGGGCAGTAAAAGGATGTGATAACTTGTATGGGGCAGTAAAAGGATGTGGTCACATGTATGGGGTAGTAAAGAAATGTGATCACTTGTATGGGGCAGTAAAGGGATGTGGTCACTGTAAGGGGCATTAAAGAGATGTGATCACTTGTGTGGGCAGTAAAGGGATGCAGTTACTTGTATGGGACAGCAAAGGGCTGGGTAACTCATATGGAGCTCTAAAGGGATGTGGTAACTTGTATGGGGCAGTAATGGGATATGGTCACGTGTATGGGGCAGTAAAGAGATGTGCTTACTTGCGTGGGTCAGTAAAGGGATGTGTTCACTTGTATGGGGCAGTAAAGGGATGTAGTCACTTGTATGGGGTAGTAAAGGGATGTGGTCACTTGTAAGAGGCAGTAAAGGGATGTGGTCACTTGTATAGGGCAGTAAAGGGCCAGTGCGAAGAAAGTTACGAATGATGTCCTCCTTTGCCCAGAGCCTACAGACTTTATTTTATCCTGATAACCTGCATAAAGAAAGTTAAGAATTTCATCTCTTGCTTTATGCTGGGCCATGTGTGATGAAAGTGTAAAAATTATCTCCTATTTTACGCAGGGCCCGCAAGAGATTAAGAACATCCATAACTTACTTTGCACAGGGAATCATTCATTACTTTCTTCACCTTCACGCAGTCACCACATGCCCCAGACCTGTAGCTTGTCCTTGGGTTGTGAAGCTAGGGGCTTGGGGGGAGGGGGCATTAGGGGAAAACCCCAAGGAACTCCATACTCCCAATTTGCCAATACTTCTGAGACACTAGTCCCTATTTTTTCCCCTTCCCTTTGTCTGTTTTGTATTTTTGCAACCCTAATGTACTGTTTGCATTAAATGTAGTTTTTGAAATAAATGTATAAAAGAAACACACTCTCACTACACTTGGGACAAGAAGAAGAAGGAACCAGAGGCCCCAATATCCAAACTTGAAACAAGGGAAGCACGTTTTTTGTAAGGTTGAGTTTTGCAGCAAGCTCAGTCCTGCAATTACCATCAAATTAAAAATTATTATAACTTACTGCAAAATGTTAAGAATGTTGTGTGTTTATCTCTGCCCATGGCTTTGATGTGAAGTTTGTGAGACTTGGCACCATATGGCTAAAGTACTCCCAGTGCTTAAAGATTTCCAGATGTGTATCCTGGGCTGCAAGATCAATAAAAATAACTCTGACCCCTTGATTGGGGGGCAGAGTTTCATGATAGTGGGATTAAACTCATTTCAGGAGCTAACTCTACTCTCTCACACACAGACACACTAACCCACATAGTGACACATATATTAATACTCACTCTTATACGCACACAAACACACAGTTGAGCTGTACCTGTCTGGAGCAAACAGCGCAACCGAAAACACAGAGGATAATGTGACTATATATTATTTATATGGTTTATTTATTTTTCTTTACCAAAATAGTCCTGATGAGAAAAGGTTCTTTTTGCAAGGGAGATGGACCAAAATGATTTTACAGAATTACCATAACATAAACAGCATGCAGTCAGCTGTCTGCATATCTCTTAACTGTCCCTGATTTAGCCTCACACATGTCCATGGTCCCTCAGAATTCAGGCATTTTGTCATTGAAGACCAGGGTATCTGAGATACAGAATATGCCACACATTATCATAGTTTAGTTTTATTTTAGAAAATTCTTTTCACTCCATGCCACGGATTGTGATAGCTTGAGCTGATATTACCATTTTTAAGACGTGTCTCTGATTTTCATCATTGGCTTCCGCTTTGATCGCTTTGTGTAAGCGCCCACACCATCTGTGTGGCTGTAAGAAGAGTGGTCTGGCTAAAAAGACTTTCCCCCTGGCCCTTTTAATTTTGGTGGTGGGGTCCTGAGGAAACAAAAATAAAGGCAGACAGCACCGCTGCAGGAGAAAGGAAGAAGAGAGAAAAGGAGGCAAGACTGTTTTTGCCCAGGAACAGCTGAATCAAGTAGCAGGGAGCCTGGGGAGGCAATAAATAGCCCAGGAACCCGCCAAAACATCAGTCCCCAGGGAGAAGAGAGTCCGGGAGAGACTGCACCAAGGGCTGAAGCCCCAAGTTGCGTTGACTGGTCAAGATTCCTGCAGGCACTGAGTCACAGTGCTGGGAGTGAAAAATCGAAAGAGAAACTGGAATTGTTTGTAAAGAGACCAAGTGGATTGCTGCTACGGCGGGCTATGTTTTTCCAAACTGTTTGCTACAGAAGCTACCTTGTTGGCTACAGAAGCAAAAACTGTTTGCTGTAAAAACTGCCTAAGACCACTGTTGCCTAATTGCTGTTTGAAGATATTGCACCCCAAGATGTGTTGCCTGAGACCCCAGTGAGATCAGGGTCTTCATTGAATTGTCTCTGCCAGAGTGATGGAGCTGCAGTTCATCTTTAGCCGAGAAGCTCCTTCCCTAGCTGCCACCTGTCAAGTGCTCCAGAGGATTCTGCTGGAGCGGAAAGAAACCAAGGAAATCTTTTTTCATCTGCATGTGTCAGATAAGTACAATCTCACCACCAGGGGGTTTCAAATTGTTGCTGTTGTTCCAAGTTGCTTTGCCTTGTGTTAGTTCTTCATCTAGGTCCCTGACATCGACCAACCCACAGCATCACAGGCCTGCCACCGTAGTGGGGTACCCCAAAAGACATTGAGACAGGTCTGGTACCAGATGGGTGGGAGCATTGAGGGAAGTTGCATTTGGTGTTACTAATAGTATTATGAGTACAATCTCTGAGTTGGAGAGTATTGTGTAAGTGCCTTACCTAACCTCATTTTCTTGCAGCCAATGTTGCCAGTTCTACTCATTCCAGTAATAAATACTTGGAGTGTTCATGGTAATTATTGTCTCCATGACTGTTTTTGGATACTGTGTATTGCTAGGAATTGTCTGAAGGGGCTCTGGGAGGTGGAAGTATTCTTCCTTGGGAACAGGGGAAGGTCATTGATTATTTTACCCGAGTCCCCAGGTAGAGGCACCATACCACTGAGAGTTTAGTAGTTATGGTCCCATGACACAAGGACCAAGGCCGGCCCCCTCGATCTATCACGAGGGCCCCCAAGTCAGCATTCAGGACCAACCGACAACACATCCTACATTTATCTGTGATTTATGAGGCAGGGGATATGCGGCATGATACCTCTTAAAACAAGGGCAGTTCAGCTTACATTATATGTACCTCTAAGCCCTTGTAGATATTGGAAAGCTGCTGTTTAGAAAATAAGCACAGTATTCCTTTTAATGCATGCTTACCAAAAAATGCATTTTTAAGATTACAAGTACCTGTAGCTATATTGTATTACATCCGGTCCTTAAATTCATTATATCATACTAATTCCTTTAGCTTTGGTTCACCTTGAGAGTCAGTCCACAGAAATGGAATGTAGCGCCAGCATTCATTTACCATGACCAGCATGGAACCTCAAGTTAACTGAGCACTCAATCTGTACATGTAACTATGGTTAACTAATGTGTTGTCAGTGTATAGCAGTGCTGTACGTCTCCCTGAAGCACTGTTGATCCAAAAATAAGAATGTGTCAACACCTAACAGAGATGGTTGCTAAATGTTTTTTTATTCTGTTTTTGTTATTCAAAAAGTGCATGTAACACTACCATTGCCTGCCCTGTCTCTAAAGTGGATTGCTTCACTATAATAGTCTCTGCATGAGATGACAACTGTATGCAGGATTTGAGGGCCTATGCTTTTGAAAGCTGATTGGCTGAAATCACATATGTGATTAATAATATCCATATGATTGCAGTTGTTGAGTGTTTATTTGATCTGGATAGAAGCCGTCTAGTGCAAATTGTGTTAAATTAGTAGTTCATGGTGAAAAAATATATAACCTTCATTATGCTCTCCTTTTCCACCCATCAGTGTTGATCCCTGTACTTTTTCTTTTCCACCCTCCGATGTTGATCCCTAAGATTCCTCCTTATCCACCCTCTGACACTGATCCTTAAGGTTCCTCCTTGTCCACCCACCAACGCTGATCCCTGAGGTTCCTCCTTCACCACCCTCCAACGCCGATCACTGAGGTTCCTCCTTGACCACCCTCCAACGCTGATCCCTGAGGTTTCTTCTTGTCCACCCTCCAATACTGATCCCTGAGGTTCCTCCTTGACCACCTTCCGATGCTGATCCCTGAGGCTTCTCCTTGTCCACCCTCCGATGCTGATCCCTGAGGTTCCTCCTTGTCCACCCTCCGATGCTGATCCCTGAGGTTCCTCCTTGTCCACCCTCCGATGTTGATCCCTGAGGTTCCTCCTTGTCCATCCTCCGATGCTGATCCCTGAGGCTCCTCCTTGTCCACCCTCAAATGCTGATCCCTGAGGTTCCTCCTTGTCCACCCTCCAATGCTGATCCCTGAGGTTCCTCCTTATCCATCCTCTGACACTGATCCCTGAGGTGCCTCCTTTTCAACTCGCCAATATTGATCCCTGCGTTTTCTCCTTTTTTACCCTCCAATGTTGATCCCTTCTAGGGGTGTTCAGATTCTCTGGAATCTGTCCCAAGTGCACAAAGTTGAAATTTCAGTTGTTGCAAGTCTAACCCGATTCTGCTTCCGAGCCAGCAAACAACTACCAAAACATCAGCACCTTTTCCCACAGCTTCTTCCCAGCTCCCCCCACACACACACATACACAAAACACACAACACACACACAAACTTTACCCTCTGAGACCTCCTTTTAGTACCTGCTCTGTATGGGGTCAGGTTGGTGGGTTCCTCTGCCTCCTTGGACTGGCTGGTGGGCAACAGGTATCTGTGGCTCTTGTGTTTGACCCTGGGAGCTAATGGAATGGTGTAGTCAGCTTCATTGCTGGTATAGTCAACTGACTCCACTCAGAGTTCTGTCACTTATCCCTTGCCTCAACCAATCCACTCATATCAGGTGATGAGTAGCAACTCGTAGATTGACACCCCCCTCCCCCCGCTGGCCCAGATGAGTATAGTGTGACCCAAACACATGATTTCCTCCCCTCCATTCCTTCTTCTTCCAGTTTGGTGCTTTAGCCATCTTTTACTCTGTCATCATACCCTACCCACCCAACTATCATACTAGTCGATCCCAGCCCTGAGTTGTCTTCTGGGGGGGGGGGTGGCCAGCTTGCTTGAAACCCAGGGTTCCTGCACAGTCACTCAGTGTTTCTGGCTGTGGCTCATATGCAGGGAACCTAGGGGAATGATGCTGTTTCGCCTTCTGCTAACCCTGGCTTCCTGCAGTAAACAACAGCATGACATGAGGTGACTGTCCATGTCATAAAGAGAGACTGCTGGTGGCCTGGGGTGGGCTGTGGCAAGCAGGCAACTGTGGCAAACTGTCATAACATTCATCCCCAAGTGGACTTGTGGAGTTCTGCACTCCTCTGGGACTGGGCATGGAAAGGTGAGCAGTGGACACTACAGGAGGACTAAAGGATGGGAGCAGGGCATGTGACAGTGTGCGGTATTGTCGCTGATGATGTGGCGAGGCAGTGGCAGTAGGGCAGAGTGACTTTAAAAGTATGACCCTAGAATTGGATCCACAGGACAGGTCACACCTGGCAGCAGAAGGAGGACAACACAAATTAACTGGCTTGGACTCAGGGCAGGGAGGAATAGATGAGAGTCGTCAGACCCACATCGTTAGTGAAGCTGATATGTGTTGCATACAGGAGGTAGGGGCAAAGGGTGGTGAGAAGAAAAGGGAAGGCTAGACTATTTTTTTATGTTTCTTTAGTAGTAAAGTTTGATGCACACTTGGAATCAGATTTCAGTTCAGTTCCAATATTTTTTCGTAAGTCAGAGTTTTGGCCCGCAATCCTGAAAATCCAAATTCTGAAAAAAAAAGCCTGGAATCCAAGGTATCAGGTTCCGTTGGAAGGATCCTGAGCAACCTTACTCCCTGCAGCTTCTTCTTTTATACCCTCCAACGC
Source organism: Neoceratodus forsteri (assembly GCA_016271365.2). Classification (NCBI taxonomy): domain Eukaryota; kingdom Metazoa; phylum Chordata; order Ceratodontiformes; family Ceratodontidae; genus Neoceratodus; species Neoceratodus forsteri. Next base: position 499,714,215 of record JADMNL010000022.1, read on the forward strand.
TGATCCCTGCAGGTCCTCCTTTTTCACCCTCTTATGTTAATCGCTGTGGTTCCTCCTTGTCTGCCTTCTGATGTTGCTCCTTGAAGCTTCTCTTTTTCCATCCTCTGATGTTGGCCCTTGTGGTTCCTCCACCCTCCAGTGTTGATCCCTGTTTTCTTCTTTTCTACTCTATGCTGTTGATCCCTGTGGTTCCTCCTTTTCCACCCTCCAATACTGATCCCTGGGTTCTTCTTTCCCAACTTCTGAAGCTGATACCTGCAAGTCCTCCCTTTTCCACCCTATGATGTTGATTCCTGTAGTTATTCTGCTTTTGCACCCTCTGAGGTTAATCCCTGCGGTTACCCCTACTCCAGCCTCTGATGCTGATCCATATGGTTTCTCCTTTCCCACCCTCTGATGTTGATCTCATGCTTCCTCCTTTTCCACCCTCTGATGTTGATCCCTAGGGTTATTCCTTTTCCACCTTCTGGAATTGATCAATGCAGTTTCACCTTTCACTTTGATGTTGATCACTGTGGTTTCTGTTTGTTTTGTTTTTTTCGTGGGTTGCCGACAGGGAGTTCCAGTCCCTCCCTTGGAGGGACCAGTCCTCCAACCCAATAGTCAGATCACCATAGACCCTGTCAGATCCTGATTTTGCTGTTTTTCCCCCAAGTCCATGACCATGCAATGGGCAGAGCAGCTGGCTTCACCTCGGCAGAGGCAGCCTAATGCCCTGGAAGTGGGCCCTCCCCTTTCTTGGTGGGCCACCTGTGCTGACAGCCAGCCACCACTTGGTGTCAGTCTACAGCACGTTGCGCCGTCCCCCCTCCCCTGAGGAAGGAGAGCTGTCTACGGATGCTCAGTCTTTCTGCAACCCAAGTCCGTTCCCAAACTCAGGTTGCTGGCGTGGCACGAGGTGTGGTGTCCAGCACCTCAATCCTCAGCACCACTGGGCCAGCTGATACCTGCTGTTTCTGCTTTTCTCCCCTCCAATGTTGATCAGTGCGGTTTTACCTTTTCCACCCTCCTATGCTGATCCCTGCAGTTTCACTTTTTCCACCCTCCCATGTTGATCCCTGCAGTTTCTCCTTTTCCACCCTCCAATGTTGATCCCTGCAGTTCTTCCATTGTTGGTCCCTGTGGTTTCTCCTTTTCCACCCCCTGATGTTAATTGCTGTGGTTTCACCTTTTCCACCCTCCGATGTTGATCCTGCGGTTTCACCACTTCCACCCTCCCATGCTGATCTCTGCCATTTCATCTTTTCCACCCTCCCATGTTGATCCCTGCAGTTTCCCCAGTTCTGCCCCCCAATGTTGCTTACCTCTGATTTCCTCCTTTTCCACCCTCTGATGTTGATCCTTTTGTTTTCTTGTTTCATTTTATATGGGCAGGAGTTGCATTTAATTTTCAGTTCATCATCTTAGAACTTACATTTGGGCCTTGGAGTTAGTCCCCAGTGCTCCATAAGGTCAGGGAGCAGTAACTGCTGCATGATACAATCGCACGATCAGCTAGTGACCACATGGAGGCACGTCTCTAACATCTCAGCAGTGTGCAGTAGTTCAAGATGGAGCAGCACCTGTTGCTCTGTATGAGACTGAGCATCTCAGATTGCTTCATAAAGTAATCATTAGATACCTACGGTGAATGAGCTGTCTGCAGACAAATGGGCCATCCTTTAGAAGCTCATCCACAGTTAAGGACCATGTCATTAGAGCCTGTTTAGCTGCAGTGCACAATCATGCAGGAAAATTGAAAATAAGGTTACTGGAGGGCCTGCTGGGGGTAAGGGTGGGTTGAGAATCCCACATGTCTCTCTCGTACCCTGCAGAGAGAGGGTCACTGCCTGCACTGCAGGGCTGCCACGTAGATAACCAAGGGTGGCAGTGTAGTGCTTGGCAAGCATGGAGGGAGGCTGTCTGCCAAGCGCACCTCCACATCATACCCCTAGTTATAAAACAGATAGGAAATTGTCTGCATCCTAATAAGCTAAAGAAATTGTGAGACCCATATCATAATTCTTCAGAGCTACACAGGTTTGAACAAGTTCAAGCAGTGGGATTTGGAATTTGGGCAACTCACATACGGAATTCATGGACCACCTCACCAATTGCTGATTTCCATAACAAACATGGTTGCCCCCTTTACTCCTATAAAATACTTCAACCAGGCCCTAAAATTTAAAAAAAATCCATTAAATTAAACAAAATAAATAAATAATTGAATTTTCTTTACACTCATGAACCCCTCCTTATATACATACAATATATAAATTTTTAAAAAAAAGTAAGTACTGTTCAGAGTTTCCATTGCTGGTGTTTCTTTGTAGGCCATGAAAAATCTCCCACCTGTTCATATCAGTTTGCCAGAGAACTTCCTACTGCTTACCCTGCAATAGATGAAATTCAGGTTCTGGCTCCACTTGATGCATGTGTTTATGTCTGTATGTGCATTATAGTGGAATTCTCCAGAATTTAGAATTCATGTGTTCCATGTTACCATTCTGTGCCCGGATTCTGTGTTGGGGGGGGGGTGCATCTCACCACTGGAATACTGTAGAGTTTTGAATTCTTGTAATCCATGGTAAATAATCTCATAATGTATTGAGTGTGTAGAAAGAAAGATGACTGACGGGTGAAAATCATCTGTGGAGGGACTATTTTACATTTTAGCAATATATTTTTTGTGGTTTTTGAAAGTTTTAGAGTGTTATTTTTTTTTAAAGTTGTCATTGGACCCTGTTTATAAGTGCAGTATGATACTTCAAGGCATTGGTTGTGCTGAATTTTTTACACGTCCTGGGGCTGAAGACAATCATCCTGTGGCCTTGTGCCTTACTATGCCCCTGGGTGTGTGGTAAAACCAGCATTGCCCAATTGTGTCTTATTGCTTACTGCAGGAGAAAACCAGCAAAATGGCCCCAGCAGCTGAAATAATGGACCCTGATATATCCATGCCCTGTATTTTCGCCATGACACTGCAGTATTTTGGGTAAATCTACCACTAGGTAATTCAAGGCTCCATGGAGGGGTGTTCATTGGTGTGAAAAGCACCGATGAGTCAGGTGTTCCTGGAAGATCCAGAGGTGATTTGGTGTCAGAGGATGAACAGGGACATAAAGTATACATAAAACAAAAAAGCAAATTGCAGTTAAAAATTCCAGCCTGCAGAGCTGCCTTCTCTGCATACAGCTCCTGCCTACTTGTAATTACAGCATTACTCCAGAATTCACCTATATCATCAGGCATTACTGCTGTCTGTGTTTGAAATTCACAAGGGCTTTGTCTGACAATCTTTTTTTTCCACTTGTAAACTCACAGGATGCCCAATTTTAATGTGATAGGTCTTTTATTGTGACTGTTGGAAGGATGTAGCTGTTCTCATACATCTGACCAAAAGTGCAAGGCTCTCCAGTTTGCAAGGGCAGTCACTGTTTTCACATGGAATTAACACTGGTTTTCAAGCAAAAACAGCACCTTAAAGTGACAACCAGGTTTACTTGAAAAGTTGTAGTGCTTGCGTGAGGTTTCTTTTCAGACAAAATGTCTTAATTTTCACAGTTCTGGCATGTTTTGTGAGAAGATCGTCACTAAAATGTTAAGCCAGTTGTGACTGCAGTGTTGACCCTTTCTCTGGCTACCAGTTCAAAAACCTCTGCACAATTTCAGGAAACCAGAAGCAGAATTTCCACAGTCTCACACAGAATTCCATATACAAAACGCAGAATTTTAGCAAAAACAAAGAACATTCTTAATACAATGTGGGGGGCTGAGTGTAGTGCTGTGGGACCCTTACATTCCTCCTCCTCCACAGTCACTAGAGAAGGATAGAGGGAACCTTGCTTAGATATCTCATGTGAAGGACAGGGCTTCCAACAAAATGTGTAAAAAGCAGGGGTATTGTGGCTGGGTAAATAAAAATGGGAATGGAAGCACCTGCAGTTTGTAGTGCACAGAATGTCTCCAGAGAGTTCCTGTGAGATTTCGGATCTGGCAGATGAGATTTATGTGCAACAATTTTACAAAATCTGGGGGCTTCCCGCCTGTAGCAACCCTCCTCCTTACTTTATTAATAATTAATAAAAATACTTGCCATACAATTTTTTTCAATAAAAAATTTGTTTGGTGCTCAGTGATGTCCATGTGAAAGGCACAGGGTCATAATGTCATGAACGAAATCGTGCAAGGAAACACTGCGCATAGAAAACAGGATGTGGCAACACAGCACCAGTACATAATGCCGACCGCATGACAAAGCCGCACACCGGATGGATCCTTTAATTTTCGCAGGGGTCTCCGGTCCCCACACTCTCTGACGTAGAAGGCTCGCCCCACACACACCCTGGAATAATTATAATCAACTCCAAAGGGGTGTGGACAGAGGGGCAAGTTAAAATTATGACTGCGACACTTAGGTGTGGCTGCACATAAGTAAATCAGAATAAAATTACCTCAAGCTGGGTTTCGAACCCTGGTCTCTCCCCCCCGCCCCCACCTACTGTTGGATTGAGTGCCTTGGCCACTCCACCACAGGAGCGGCTCAACCAAGCACTCAACCAGCAGTGCTTAAATCCCTTTTTTCCACTTCCGTCTTCCATTCGACAGCGACAGGGGAATCCATATTTCCGTATCGCTCTAATATGCCTGTCGCTGTACATCCTTACACGCTTAGGACAGCACAGTTCTTCATGCACGGTTTTGTCCACGCTATAGTGATCCGGTACCCATGTGAAGTCAAACTTGGACACAAAATCATGGGTGCTGTTTTATACAACAGAAACATAGGCAAGAGAAGTAGTGGTACACTGTACAATCAAGTACCCCCTCACTTTGATCGCTGACTGCACTGTATTGTCCACAGTAAGTATGAGCTCAGGTCCCCACTGTAGGATTTGAATCCATGGCCTCTTGGTCATCAGAGGTGAAGGTTTTTACCTGTGAGCTGCACAGATGTTGTCACTGATGTGTGTCCAAACATTATACAAAACTTTTAGAGTGCATAAAGTAATGCATTTTTATTGATGGAACTGTGCAAATCCAAAACACATTCTGTGTGTGACATTTTTTCATGGTAAAACCCATAATACTGACATTGGCATAACCTATAATACTGTCTGTGTGACTTTTTTTTTTTTTTTTACCAGGAGAGACACACTAAGCTGAAAGCTTGTTTACAGGTGTAACCTGGGAGCACAAGGAAGTTAAGTGACTTGCTCAGAGTCACACAGTATGTAAGTGGGGGCTCTGGGATTCAATACCAGGTCTCCAGGTTTGCAGCTCAGAGCCTTAAACCACTGCACTATACTGCCTCCCTATACCCATTTACAAGGCAAAACTTTCAAGTTTGTCTGTCTGAAATTTCCAGGAAAATTGTAAAACACATGAATCATCTCACTACAAATTTCCATAATAAGCATTTAAATTAGCGGAGGGGGTTCGGAATGAGGCAGGGAGATATACACGGACCCCCCTCCAGGTTTACAAGGTCAGTAGTGGGAATCCAGAAAGAGAAAAATACCAAAAGAAACCAATTAGCATAAGAATATGGGGGGTAGAAGGAAAGGGACATAGAAACAAAAATGGTAGAGGAAATAAGGGAGGACAAATGGAAAAAAGGAGGGGGGGTGGCAGTACAATCTAGAGAGCCATGCGTGCAAATGCTCAAGGTCTGGGCAATAAGATTACACACCTAAAGGCCACCATGGTAGAAGTAGATCTGGACATAGGCACAGTTACCAAGTCCTGGTGCAGTGAAGACCAGGACTGGGATGTGGTGATACCAGGTTTTACTGTATTCGGAAGGGACAGGGTAGGTAAAAAGGGGGGAGGATCGACTCTTTATGTGAAGGAAAACATAAAAGGTACAGAAATACAGGTGGAGTAGGGGGGAGCAGAGGTACTGTGAGTCACCCTGGAGACATGGAAGGGGGCTGCTATTTGCACAAGAGTGATCTACAGGCCTCCAGCATGGGGGAGAAGTGGATAAGGATATGTTGGAAGCAATCCAAAGGATGGCAAGCAGGAGTGAGGTATTGCTGGTGGGGGGCTTCAATCTACCTGACATGGATTGAAGCCTCCAAGCTGCAGCAACAGTTAGAAGTAGGGGCATCCTGGACTCCCTGAAGGGGGCATTCCTCAGGCAACTAGTTAAGGAACCTGCTCATGGGTAAGGGAGAGAATACTGGACCTGATACTGACAAACGGGGTCAGTGTTGCTGACATCACGATGGGTTGCCGTCTGGGGACCAGTGATCATTGTAAGGTGTGATTCAATATAAGAACTGGGCCAGTATCGAATTACACTGAAATAAGGGTCCTAGACTTCAGGAGGGCAGATTTTAAGAAAATGGGAAAATGCTTCTGGGATGCCCTAGCAAGGATAGGGAAACTGGGTGGCGTTGAGGAACAGTGGGCAAAAATAAAGGAGGGCATTGAAGGCAACAAACCTCTGTGTTGGGCAGGTTAACAAGGGCAAGAGAAAAAAAGAGACCGCTATGGTTCTCCAAAGAAGTAGCAGAGAAAGTAAGGGCCAAAAAGCTAGCATTTAGAAGATACAAGATGACACAGAAGGAGGATTAGGATAGGGAGAGATATCAGGAGAGACAAAAGGAGGCATGGAAAGCAGTTAGGAGCGCAAAGATGCACATGAAGGAGAATATTGCCACTTCAGTAAATAAAGGGGGATAAAACATTCTTTAGGTATATAAGGGAAAAGCGGAAGACCAAAGGTGGGAAAATAAGGCTAAATGGGGAAGGAGGGGTTTGTGTGGAAGTGTGGAGAAGGAACAAAAAACACAGACATATTGAACAAATACTTTAGTTCAGTATTTATGGAGGAAGGGGTAGGAGATGGGCCACAAATAAGGGACAAGGATATTAAAGGAAGGGAGGTGGACACTAGTCTGTTTACAGAGGAGAGAGTCCTCAAGGAACTAGCACAACTAAAAGTGGATGAGGCAATGTGGCCTGGCGAGGTACACCCTAGGATACTGAGGGAGCTCAAGGAGGTGCTGGCTGCACCTCTGACAGCTCTGCACTGTTCAACCTATCACTACATGTGGGCGAAGTGCCAGGGGACTGGAGGAGGGCAGATGTGGCCCCACTACATAGAAGTGGTAATAGGGAGGAGGAAGAAAATTACAGACCTGTCAGCCTGACTTCAGTGGTAGATAAAGTAATGGAATCACTACCGAAGAAAAGGATTGGGGAATACTTTGTGACTAGTGGATTACAGGATCTGAGGCAGCATGGTTTCATAGGGGGAGATCTTGACAGACAAACCTAATCGAGTTCTTTGGCTGGGTGACCAGGGAAGTGGATCAGAGCAGAGCGATGGATGTGGCCTACCTGTATTTCAGTAAGGCCTTCGACACTGTTCCATACAGAAGACTGGTGAGCAAGCTGGGCAACCGAGGAGTAGGTCCAAATGTAGTAAAATGGGTAAGAAGTTGGATAAGCAACAGGAATCAGAGGGTGGTGGTAAATGGTGTACACTCTGAAGAAAGCAAAGTGACTGGCAGGGTGCAGCAGGAGTCAGTACTAGGCCCGGTCTTCTTCAGTGTCTTTACTAGCGACATTGCAGGAAGGCTGGAAGGGAAAGTAAGCTTGTTTGTGAATGACACAAAATTCTGCAACAGAGTGGACACACCAGCAGGTGTGGAAAAAATGAGGGACCATCTGAAAAAGCTGGAAGACTGGTCAAGGTTTGACAACTGGGTTTCAGTGCAAAAAAGTGCAAAAATCATGCACTTGGGGCACAGAAACCCAGAGGCAGTACCAATTGGGCAGGGAGGTATTGGCAAGCACAAAACAAGAAATGCACCTGGGGATAATCATTTCTAATGACCTGAAGGTAGCAAAGCAGTGTGATAAGGCAGTGGGGAAAGCTAGCAGGATGCTTGGTTGCATAGGGAGGGGGCATCACCAGCAGAAAAAGGGAGGTATTATTACCCCTGTGTAGATCTATGGTGAGGTCCCTCCTCGAGTACTGTGTCCAGATCTTACTTCGAGAGAGTTCCTGCAGTAGGTCTTCACATATAGAACTGCACCCCCTGGCGTCAGGACCACATGGCAAACTTCTAGCTAGCAATACCCAGAGGGGACCACCCCTGGCATCACATGACAGAATGTCGGCGTGACTGTATGTAGAGGGTGGTCCCCACGCCTGCCCTCCAGTTCTTTCCCGCCATCGATCTGAATTCATCAGATCTCACAGTGAACTCAGCTTCAGTGGTCCACCATTTTTTCGATACTGGTTTTAAGTTTTTCCATTATCTTTCCAAATCTTGTTGTATGTCTTCACGCAGATCGAAAAAGAAGTGTTCCAAGTGCAGCACTCAGATCCCGCACGGGGACGATCACTCTCACTGCGTTCTCTGCCTGGGCCCCAAACACCAGGTGGCTGATTGTGAAATCTGCCAGCTGTCATTCGTGCCACATGCACCCATCACCAGAAGGCCCTCGATGCAGTCTCCTAAAACAACATCTTGCATTGATGGAAAAAGAGCTCCAGGAGCTAAGAGAACGCTCTTCTTCACCTACCCCAGAGAAAAAGAAGAAGGAGAAGCACTGGGAGCAGGATAGTTTTCCATCCACCCAATGTCAACATCAGGTGGGGCCTCTACATTGGTGAGTACTCCACTTCCAAGATCTCCATTTGCCCCCGCGGATTGGACACCTCCCCCCCCCCGCCTTGGTCAGTGTGCAGTCAGGGGGCTCTTCTCCGGAGGATTCTCTTTCAGGGCCTGTTGTAAGCTCAGCCCCTAAGCCACCCTTTGGCTCTGCTGCTGGGTGCCCAGCATTGGTCAACCAGCCAGACTACAGCCTTCCAGTTGTTGTCGGCCAGACTGCAACCTGTAATTTGGACGTCGGCTCCTCCGACACCCATCAGGTTGATGCTGATAAGTCTGTCACCAGCTCGCCCAACATCTGCTCGGTGGTTGCTCTCCCTTCGGATACTCTGGTGGTTCCCAACATTGTGCAGAATGAGCTTTCAAGCTCCCCTCCATCCCATGGGGGTTCTCCCTCCCAGGCCTCACTGACCCAGCCAGACGTCTCATTTTCCCCGGATCCCCAGGACTCGAGCACAGCTGTCCAGGAGACCACTCCTGCGTCTGGCCTTCCTATTGAGACTTCTGCCTCCCTGGTAGATCTGTTGATGGGGGTTCCTATTCCCTCACCTTTCCCAGACTAGACATTGGGTGCCTTCCAACCCCCGATGCCAAGCCAGTCCCCGGTTTAAATTCCTATGGATTTGGACATGGAGCAGGGACTTTCCGCTCCAATGCCAGAGCCTCCTCCTGGCCCATCAGGGGTCATTGTAGAGACCCAAGGCCTACCAACAGACCCTCATGCTCCCAGTGGTCCCTCAGCACTGCCACTTCCTGGGCCTTCTGCCCTCCTCTGTCGGGCCCCTCGGGCAACTATCCAAGCTACCCGCCACCTCAGTTCCCCTAGTACCCGACGCTGGGAAGGCCATCACTGGGTTACCCATCACAGGTGGCGATGCCAGGGTACCCGATGCCAGGATACATGTACCAGGTATACCACCCATACCACTACTGGTATCAGACCACTGGCTACCCCCTTATTCTGCTGGGTACCCGGGCTACCAGCCTCCACCTCTTCCTCCTCCTCCTCCTCCTACTTCTTCCCCTCCCCAGCCGGAACCACAAGGGACTATCCCAGCTTGGTCAAAGGATGCTAAGTCCCAGCTTTTGAAAGAGCTGGGACAACCCCACCTGGCCATGGCTGCCACCCTGACCCACAGGGCAATAACAAGGATACCATCCCCTATAGACCGAATGTCCGATAGGGACTCAGGCAGGCACCTGCTGGGGTTCCCCTGGAACCAGGGTTACAGAGGCAGTACCAGTACCAGACATAACCTCTTTGCCCAGCAGACCAGAGTCTTCTGACTCAGATTCAGACTCCGACTATGTGGGTCACTTGGAGCCTCATTCCCCTGTTGAGCCCGAGCCCAAGGAGTCTCCCCCAGAGGATCTGTCTCTTGTGGAACTCTTCAAGTCCTTACAGCAGGCCTGTGACTGGGTATCTCAGGAGATGGACCCCAAGAGGAAAAGGCTAACAGAGCACCTGGACCTTACTAATGCAGACTCCCTCCATATCCCTCCATGGACGGGGCCACATGAGGACCTAACCTCAACCATATGGCAACAACCATCCTCCATCCCTGTGGTTTCCAAGAAAGCCCACAGGACCTATCACCCCCTGACTCTTTTGTTGTTACAGTGGCCCATGATAATTCGACTCAGTCGAAGCACCTGAGTGCCTCATCACCGGACAAAGGAATCCAAACAAAAGGACCAATATGGCCATTAGGTCTACACTTCTTCTACCTGAATCATTCAGTCTCTAAATTATGTGGCCCATATGGTGTCCTTCCAAAAGTCGGCTTTATCTGACTTGGAGAAGTAACTTCAAGCCATACCAGATGAGGACCTCAGGAATAGGCTTCTAGAGAAGGTAAGACTTAACAAGTCTTCCTGCCGCCATTCCTTACAGGCCACTTATGATTCCGTGAATTCGGTGACCCATTGCACCACTACGGGAGTTTTCTTGAGGGGCCTGGCTTGGCTATGTCTTGCGGGACTGGTGCAGGATGTCCAAAGCACCTTGCTGGATGCCCCCTTCAGGGGTTCCATCTTTTTGGGGGGCAACGCTAAAGATATTATATCACAGCTACAAGAGAGCAGGAAGTCCTTGAAGGATGTCCGCTCCTTGTATTGCTCGGTCCAAAAACCCAAGCAGCCCTTTCATCGCCCCCAGAAGAAGTGGAATAGGCAGAACCAGGGAAGATGACAGGGCAACCGTTGTGCCACTGGTTCCGGTACACAGACTCCTCAGGCAAAATCCCAAAAGGCCACCAGAGGCAGCAAGGCAGCCTTCCCCTCTGTATCCTGACTCGATAGGATCCCCTCCATCACCTCCCGTATTTTTAGAGGAACCAGTGGGGAGGGAGGGGGTAGGTTCACCCTTCACCTGGAAGGGTGGGAGGTGATAACCTCAGATGCTTAGGTACTGCAGCTCATTGCAGGAGGGCACTCCATCAAGTTCCTGGACAGACCCCCAGACAATCCACCAGGCAAGTCACACTACGCATCAGGCTATTACAGCCTTATTCAGCAGGAAATCCAAGCTCTATTGACAAAGTTGGGCATAGAGTGGGTTCCGCCAGGGCAGATAGGAAGGGGATATTACTCCCACTTCTTCCTAGTTCCCAAAAAGACAGGAGATCTGAGACCCATTCTAGAGCTCAGCCTGCTCAACCTCTCTGTGGAATACAAGAGGTTCTGCATGCTAACTCTCCAGGGACTCTTACCCCTGGTCCAACAGAACCAATGGCTGTGCTCACTGGACATGCAGGATGCTTACCTGTACATTCCTATCCTCCAGGGCCACCGCCATTTCCTGAGATTCTCCTTTCAGGAGAACCATTATCAGTTCAAGACCCTCCCATTTGGCCTCTCTTTGGCACCTCGGGTTTTTACCAAGTGACTGGTGGTGGTGATTGTGGCCTTGCATCGCTAGGGGATTTATGTGTTCCCTTACCTAGACAAATGGCTGCTGTCTGCACTGTCCCAGGGCATCTGATGGAATCTCTTTCCACCACCCTGGACCTTTTCTCCAGGCTTGGCATCACTGTGAACTATCCCAGGTCTCAGCTCTCACCCTCCCAGCACCTTCAGTTCATCGGAGCAGTGCTGGATACGGTCCAGGGCAAGGCATTTTTACCTACTTTTACCTATTCAGCAAGCTGCGTTGGTGTTCCCCTCCCGTTGGATCACAGCAGGCTCTGACCTCTGCCTGTTGGGTCTCATGGTGGCTGCCATCTCCACAGTCCCTTTGGCCAGACTGCATATAAGGGTGACCCAGTGGTCCCTCAGGGTCCAGTGGGATCAGCGTTTGGACAACATGAACCACAAGGTCTTAGTCTCCAACAGCTTAAAGAGGGATGTCCTCTAGTGGCAAGATCTATCCAACTTCTCCTTGGGGATTTCCTTCTACCCCCTGCTCCCCTCCATGACCCTCATGACAGATGCCCCAAGTCAGAGTTAGGGAGCCTATCTGGGAGACCATCAGACTCAGGGGTCATGGTCTCCACAAGAGGAGCATCTTCATATAAAAATTCTGGAGATGAGAGCTGTGCTGTATGCTCTCCAAGTTTTCCAATCCCTCTTACTACCGGGAACACTCCTGATCCAGACCAACAACATTGCAATGGTCTGGTACATCAACAAACAGGGAGGCACCCAATCATACCTCCCTATGCAGGGAGGCGATACGAATGTGGTACTGGGCAGTCCAGCACGGCCTGCCATTGATAGCAGTCCATGTTCCAGGTGGGCACAACTTCCTAACAGACAGTCTCAGCCACACTGTTGTATGGGCTCATGAGTGGAAGCTAAAGCAGAAAGTAGTGGAAGATCTCTTCCATCAATAGGGTCAGCCAGAAATAGATCTCTTCCCCTTCCCATCCAACGCAAAACTACCCAGCTTTTGCTCGCTCATTCCCGGGCGTGGTGTTTTTTAGCAAGACGCGCTGTCTCTATCCTGGACAGGGAGATTTCTGTACACTTTCCCTCCCTTTCCTTTTCTGCAAAAGGTTCTGCTGAAGCTTCAGGCAGAGGGGGCTCACATGATTCTCATAGCCCCTCTTTGGCCTCGGCAGATTTGGTTCCCTCTGCTACAACAGCTGACATTGGAACCCCCGGTACCTCTTCCTCTCTCCCACAACTTTCTGAATCAGGAGCAGGGCAGCCTGGTGCATCTGAGCCTCAAGTCTCTCCATCTGCATACATGGCACCTTTGGACATAGCCGTCTCATGCTTTGGCGTCTCTTCCCGAGTTGCTCAGGTCCTAGTGGAGGCCAGAAAACCCTTCACTAGATCCACGTATGCTATGAAGTGGAAAAGATTTTCTAGCTGGGCCACGGCCAAGGGCTTGGACCCTTTTCCTTGCTCGGCCTCTCAAGTCCTTGAGCACCTCTTGCATCTTTTTGATTCTGGTCTCAGTTATTCCTCTCTGAAGGTCCACCTCTCTGCAATTTATGCCTACCACCTTCTGATGGAGGGCAAAACCCTCACTCAGTTGAAGGTATCCAGAATCTTCCTTAAGGGAATCCTCTACCTTAAGCCTCTGATCTATAATCCGGTTCCCCCCAGGGATTTAAATTTTATTTTAGAGAAACTTACTTTGCCCCCTTTTGAGCCAGCAGCAAGTTGCGACATGCGCTATTTGTCCCGGAAAGCACTCTTTTTAGTCACTATTACTTCAGCTCGAAGGATTTCAGAGCTTCAGGTCCTTGTTTGTAAGGAGCCATATTTGATTTTCCGCAGAGACTGGGTGGATCTATAGACTAACCCTTTCTTTCTCTCGAAAGTAGTCTCGGAATTTACTTTAAACCAGAATGTTCAACTGCCGGTATATTTTTCAGAGTATTCCAATAGGGAAGAATACCTCTTGCACACTTTAGATGTGCACAGGATTCTGAGAAATTATATCTCTAGGACCAAGGAGGCTCATAAATCTGATCAGTTGCTTGTGGCCTTCACACCCAAACGTTAGGGTATGGCCATTTTGAAACAGGGTTTGTCTAAATGGTTGGCTAACTGCATCTCATACATCTATCAGAAGAACGAGAAGCCTCTTCCGGGGTACGTGAAAGGCCACTCGACCTGGGGTATGGCTGCTTTGTTGGCCTTCCTCAGAAATGTGTCTGCTGGAGATATTTGTGCTGTGGCCACTTAGTCTTCCATCCATACCTACGCCAAGCATTACAGTTTGGACATTGCCTCTAGGCGCAGAGCCGGTTTTAGCCTCGCAGTTCTGCAAGGCCTCTGCGCTAAGCAGTTCTCTAGTTGGCAGACGTTTCCTCCTCCCAGAACTTAGTCTCCAACTCCTTTTTACTTTGACTGCTTGGTATTCAGTCTTATATGTAAAGACCTACTGCAGGAACCCTCTCAAAGTAAGATATAACAGTTACGTATGAACTTACCGTAACAGTAGATCTTTGAGAGAGGTTCCTGCAGTAGGTCTCAATTTCCCTCCCACCATCCCCCAGCTCCTGTTTTTTCCTCTTTTCCTTTGCCATGGCTTTGTTTCAGCAGTGCAGGGCATCAGGAGTTTCCAGTCCTTTCACCTGTTTTCTCTTTTGAGGTCTCTGGCAGGAGAACAGGAGGGCTAGCATGGGGACTGCCTCCTATATACAGTCATGCAGAGATTCTGTCATGTAACGCCAGAGGCGGTCCCCCACTGGGTATTGCTAGCAGAAAGTTTGCCATGTGGTCCTGATGCCAGGGGTGCAGTCCAATATGTGAAAATCTACTGCAGGAACCTCTCTCGAAGATCTACTGTTAAGGTATGCTCTTACGTAACTGCTATTTCTGGAGGCCCCATCTCCGGAAGGACATAGGTAGGGTGGGGGTAGTACAGTAGAGGACAACCAAAATGGTGAGGGCCTGCATCAGAAGCCTATGAGGAAACATACTAACATGTGAAGAAGCCAGCAGAAGAAGATCATTTGGTCTATCTAGTCTGCTCACATTTCAGGGTCCATAGCTTGAGCTACTGTCCATCAAAGAGTCAAGAAATTAAATATGTACTCACTAGAGGGAAGGATAGAAAGGGGGTACATGATAGAAATGTTCAAACACCTCACAGGTATTAATAAGGTACATGAAGGTCGCATTTTACATAGGAAAAGATGCTCGAAGACAAGGGGTCATGCTATGAAGCTGGAGGGGGGGACTTGGAGGAGATGTGAGGAAATATTTCTTCACGGTAAGGGTGGTGGATGCCTGGAAAAGCCTCCCAGCAGAGGTGGTGGGTGCCAAATCATTAACAGGATTCAAGCATGCATGGGATAGACACAATGGGACCTTAGAAATAAGGCAAGGGTGAAGACCAAAGATCACGTAGGGTCTGCAGTGGCACAGTAGGTAGGGAAAATAGAGCAGACTAGGTGGACCAAGATTCTCTGCCAACAACTTCTGTGTTAAGCCAGTGACAAGGAGTGCTGACACATGCCGTCAGAAGTGTTTTTAAGCCAGAGTTAGAGCTCATCTCTTTCAGCTGGTTGGGAAGCAAATTTCAACCTGAAGGGACTCAATAAGGACAGAGTGCTTGCTGAAGTCTTTACAGGCTTGTGGTAACACTGAACTGTCATCTGAACATACAAACATACGAAGAGCCAGCAGAAGAAGGCCATTTGGTCTATCAAGTCTGCTCATATTGCAGGGTCCACAGCTTGAGCTAATGTCCCTGCCCTCCCTCCCACCTCCCACTCCTCCTCCCTACCCATGATTCTTACCTTCCCCCATACCTATCCCAGCCTCTCTTAAAGCTGCCCACTGTCTGCAATGAGATGACCTCTTTCAGCAGTGCATTCCAAGTGTCCACCACCCTTTCTGTGAAGATGTGCTTCCTCTCCTCCCTCCTAAACCTCCCACCTTCCAGCTTAAGACTGTGCCCCCTTGTGTTATGGTTGCCACTCAGCTTAAAGAGACTCTTCTTATCAACCTTATTTACCCCTTTCAAGTACTTCAATGTCCCAATCATGTCCACCCTCTCTCTCCTGTCTTCCAGGCAGTACATGTTCAGTGCCCTCAACCTCTCCTTGTATGCCTTGCCCTGCTGACCGGCTATTATCTTTGTAGCCCTCCTCTGTAAATTCTCCAACAGGTTAATGTCCTTTTTGAGGTGTGGGCACCAGTACTGAACTCCATACTCTAGATGCGGCCTTACCAGTGACCTGTACAAGGGCAGTATAACCTCCTCTCTCCTACTACTGATCCCCCTACCTATGCATCCCAGCATCTTGTTTGCCTTTGCTGCTGCTTTCTTGCACTGCGTGGAGTGCTTCAGGTCACTAGTGATCATCAATCTCAGGTCCTTCTCCTCCTCTGATGCAGATACTCAGACTCCACCCAGGTGTCACTTTTGGCTCCAATATGCATAACTTTGCATTTCTTGGCATTGAAGCCAAGCTGCCAGATCCTGGACCACCTCCCCAGCTTTTCCAGATCTTCCTAAAGGGCCTGTATCCCTTCAGCTGTGTCCACTCTCCCACAGAACTTGGTGTCATCTGCGAATAGACACATTTTGCCTTGAATGCCATCCCCAATGTCATTGATGAAGACTTTGAAAAACACCGGCCCCAGCACATAACTCTGTGGGAACCCACTGGTTACCTCTCTGATGCCAGATAACTCTCCGCCCACCACCACCCTCTGGGTTCTTTCCCTCAGCCAGTTTTCCACCCATCTGACCATCTTTTCCCCAACTCCAAGATCCACCAACTTTCTGATCAACCTTTTGTGGGGCACTGCGTCAAAAGCCTTTCCTGAAATCAAGTTGGAGGATGTCTACCGCTTGGCCCCTGTCTACTGTCTGAGTGACACAGTCAAAGAAGTCAATCAGATTTGTTTGACATGATCTCCCCCCCATGAACCCATACTGCCTCTCATCCTGGAGACCATGTTCCTCTAGATATTCCACCAACCTTTCCTTTAGTATGGTCTCCATGAGCTTGCCCACAATGGAGGTCAGACTGACTGGTCTGTAATTCCCTGGATCATCCTTGGGACTGCTTTTATGATGGGGCACTACATGTGCTGTTCTCCATTCCTGTGGTACAATGCCTGACTCTAGTGAACTATTAAATAGGTCTGCTAGTGGCCCTGCCAGCTCCTCAGCCAGTTCCTTTAGAACCCTTGAATGAACTCTGTCCGGGCCTGGTGATTTGTCCACTTTCAATGACAGCAGACCCTCCCTCCCTCTATCCTCCTCTATCACTATTTTTGTGTGTCCCCCCCCCCCCACTCCTCTTTTCCCTACTGAAAGCACTGGTCTGTCCTTCCCCCTGGTGAAGACAGAACAGAAGTATTCATTTAGTATCTCTGCTTTTCTTCCATTATCCTCCACCCACTCCACACCTTTCTTAAGCTTAACAATCCCTTCTTTATTGTCCCTTTTCTCACTTATATAGTGAAAGAAAGCTTTCTCCCCCTTCTTAATTCCTTCAGCTATTTGAAGCTCCTTCTGTGCCTTTGCTCGCCGTACTTCCTTACTTGCCTCATTAGCCAACCTTAGGTAATTTTCCCTATCCACCTCTCTCTCTTGGTCTTCCTGAATTTTCTATAGGCCAACCTCTTTTCCCTTACTGCCTTGGCAACCGCAGAACTGAACCAGCTGGGTGCTTTGGCCCTTGTGTTCTTCCATTTGAGCCTAACACACTCATCTGTGGCAACTAGTATTCCTTCCTTAATGATGGATCACTTTAGATCCACCCCCATATCTGCTCTGATGCACACCAGATGGCTCCTTAGAACCTCTCCCATTTTCCCGAAATCCGCCCTCCTGAAATCCAAGATTTTGGTCTTAGTTGGGATGCTTTCCCTGCCCATATCCAAATGGAACCACACTGTGCAATGGTCACTTCCCCCCAGTGGCTCCCTGACCATTATTTCCTGTACATGCTCCCCATTTGTGAGCACCAGATCAAGAATTGCTTCAGCTCTTTTTGGTTCGGTGATGCCCTGTGTCCACTAATCAAAGTGAATAGATTTTGGTGGCAGAGTATGGAGAGTTCTTAGGTAACTGGGAAGTGTCCTTTTATGAATTCTGGAAGAAACTTAACCAACCATAGTTCCACCACTTGGTCAGACTTTGTCACTGAAGACTGGTGCATAAGGTGCAGCAGTGATGTGTTTTGCAGTCAGTTTCAATGTCAGCGACTCAGTAGATAGCACATGCTCCTTAAGGGCTGGAAGATTGGAAGGTCATTTTATTTATTTATTTATTTAAATGTTGGTAACTGGGTAGGTCCACTGAGACAATTACAGTCCCTTTTTCAGGGTCAACATGTGGAGCAGACAACAGAGGTAACATACAGTGCAGTACAACAACTTGGGGGAGACAAGATTACAGAAGCAGGAACATACATACATACAAGAGTCAATAAAATAGATCGAAGAACATAATACACACAAAAAATTTCACTATACACTATATAAGACATATAAAAACTATTTACAAATTTTGATATATACAGAATATGATACTATCTAGAGGGAGCACTGTTAGTAAGATCAGAATGTAGATATGCAAAAACTGATAAGAGAGTGGGGAAGAGAAGTTGACAGACAGTACAGATGGGCAGCGAGTGGGGGTGAGGGAAGGGGCCAGGAATGGGGACCATGTAGGGTGTAGCAATGAAGTATGAGGGTAGCGAGTATTAACGGAAGCAATTACACATCACAGTGGTGGAGAGAGCTGCTAATAGGGAGATTTTGAACGTGGGAATGGTGGAGCAAGACAGGACTGGGGGAGACAGGGAGTTCCAGTCAGAAATTGCCACAAAGGAGATGGACCTGCGTGCTACAGCAAGCCGCAGATTAGGCCTTATGAGAAGGGGAGAGAGGCTGATCTGAGGGCTTGTCTAAGGCAAGGAGGGGTGAATTTGTGGACAAGCTTATACATGAAGCTTAGGGTTGAATACCACAGTTTTGATTCATTAGGCAGCCAACCCAAGGAGGAGAAGACATCACAGTGGTGGTGCCAGGTGTTGACCTCTAGGGCGAACCTACCCACCCTATGGTATGCCTGAGCAAGGAGTGACATGGCAGAAGCAGTGGTTGTAAGCAGTAAAGGAGTGCCATAAGTAAGTAGTGAAAGGAGAGAGGAGGACATGATCTTAAGGCACGAGGCAGCCATGAGAAAAGGACGAATTCGGTAGAGGAGACCCAACTTTTGATTTAGATTCTTAATTAGGGCAGAGGCATGGGCATTGAGGGAGAGAGGTATCCAGGGTTATGTCCAAGTATTTGAAGGTAAGGACAGACTCGAGGGCATCACCATTAAGGGAAGTAATACTAAGCGGGGTGCGGGTACTGGACAAGGGGGGGTCGGTGAGAAAAGAGCATACATTTAGTTTTTTTCATATTGAAGATGAGTTGGCTACACTTGAACCAGTCTTCTAGGTCGCAAAGTCAGCGGAAAGTTCACTGTTAATCCAGGTGACATCAGGAGAAAAGCGGTAAATAATGGCATCATCCACATAGAGGTGCACAGAGACCCCACCACATTGCCTAGGTAGATCATTGATGAGCAGGGAGAACAACATAGGGCCCAGTATGGAGCCCTGTGGAAGCCCATGGGTTACGGGACTAAAGCCTGAAGTATGGGTTCTATCCCAACATCAAGTCCTTAAGGTGAAACCTGTAATGGACATGTGTGGCTGCACCCACACCCACACTCACCTCTCACAACACCAGTGGCCCTATTGGTGCTGATGTAGCATCCTGGTACTTGAGGGATAGCCAATCTCAGGGCAGGATCTGGAAGAAAAATGCCTAGAGACCTTGGGGAAGGAAGAACCACAGATTCTGGTGCCTTTTTGTGGACCTGTGGGCTGTCGAGGGTGCTCAGTGACAGACAGCCCTAGGCAACAATGGCAGTCAGCCTTGAATTGTAGTTATAAAAAGGGGACTGTACTGGAGGGTGTCAGACCTAGGGAAGCTCTTGTGTTGCTAAGACCTGCTGTCCTGGGGGTGGATGCAAGCTGTACCATCCCAGGCCTGGAGTTTAGAAGATGAACAGCAAAGAGAGTTGTTGATCCTGCTGAGGAGGAGCACAGTATCCATGTGCTAACCTGCACGAAGGATGATGCTGGAGAGACAGCACAGAGCAGAGAAGCTGAGCCCAGAACTGCGGGTGTGAGACTGCAGCAGTGAGGAGAAAGGGTACAAAGAAGGAGACTGTCTGCATTGGAAACGCCCTGAGAGAGCAGAGATACAGCAGCCTGCTGTGTCAGGAGAAGCCATCTTTACCAGGGAACTATGCGTATGCTGCAGGGTGGCCCTGCCTTTGTGACAATATCAGCTGTTTGTTGGGATAATTTTCAAGTTGGTCATTGGGCCTGATTACAGCTACCCCAATTTGTGGAGTCATTCTGAACTATTTGAGCAATTTAATGGCCTTTGGGGAGGAAATGTTAATTTGAGCACATTGCTTCTTTATAAAGTGCACCAACACTGACCAGTCCACAGCAACCTCATCAGGCCTACACCAGTTCAACATCTGTTGTACCCAGGGATGGAGTAAATAGGGAGCTCCTGTAAGGGTTAATTTAAAACCTGGCACCATGTAGGAGAGGGTAGAGTTAGGCCCCCCCTGAAATGGCACTTCTTCAAGGTCTGTTTTCATCTTATAGTCAAACTAACCATTTTCCTTTTCAGGCTATCTGTTAATAATGCTGTGTTCTTTTGTTTAACTTTGTCTGGTTATTGACTTCCAAGAGCAGCAGAGAAAATAGCAGTTTTCTTAACAAGCCCACCAAGAGCTGAGGCCCTTTGTGGCTCATTTGGTTTGGAGTACCCCCAGCACTCACCCCCATCCCAATTATATTGGACCAACCCAATTTTACTAAAGGCAGTGGTAGCACCATCACCACGTGCATGGCCTGAGCATGCCTACTGCAGAGTCTATCACATACCCACAACTGATAGTGAAATGCAGTGTGAGGAAGTACTGCACTGTTGGAGTGCTGTCCTTTGGAAGAGATGTTAAATTGAGTTCCATTCGGTCTATCTCTGGTCACTGCTCAGTTTGAAGCTAATGGTCTCATCACACTTATTGAAGAAGAAGAGTAGAAGAGTTTTCCCTGGTATAATGGCTCTTCAAGAGCAGTTGACGCCTTTGGGAAAACATTAGAAAACATGATATTTAGGCACACCTGAGCTTGAATTTCATGTATCTTCTATAAAGTTCTCCTCTCTATTATTTATTACTGAAGAAATTTCCACAAAAACAAGATCTTTGTCCCTTACAGTTCACCTGCCTCTATAGTGTATTCCCTACTTACTTAAGAACATAAGAAAAGTGTCTGCAGATGGGGACCATGAGGTCCATCTAGTCTGCCCAAGGTGGCTACCCCCACTCAATATTTTTTTTTCCTAAGTTGCTCACATTGCCTGTCCCAAGTGAGTTTGAATTCCCTTACTGTCTTCAATGCCACCACTTCTGGTAGCAGGCTGTACCATGGGTCTATCACTCTCTCAGTGAAAAAGTACTTTCTAGAGTTGCTTTTAAACTTGTCTCCCACCAGACGCAAGTTGTGCCCTCTTGTACATGCCACCCTATTTGCCTGGAAGAAGTTTTCCTTTGGAGTTGTTAATTCCCTTGATGTACTTAAATGTTTCTATCGTGTTCTCCCTGTTCCACAGAGAATAATTTCAGCTCTTTGAGTCTTGTCTGGTATGGCTCATGATGTAGCTTCTGCACCATCTTTGTGGCCCTTCTCTGCACTGTCTCAGACTGTCGACGTCCTTTTTAGGAGAGGCCTCCAGAACTGGACACAGTACTCGAGGTGTGGTCTCACCAAGGATCTATAGAGGGGCATGGTAACTTCCTGCTTTCTGCTCGTAATACCCCTTCCTATGCATCCAAGGATACCACTTGCCTTCTGTGCTGCTTTTTTGCATTGTTTTTCCTGTCTTCAAGTCATTGGTAATGATCACGCCCCGATCCCATTCCATCTTTGTCTCCTCTAATTGACTCCCTTCTAGTACATACTTTTTTCCTGGGTTCTGCTTCCCCAGGTGCACTACCTTATACTTCTTGGCATTAAATTTTAACTGCCAATTGCTGGATCATTCTCCTAGTCTCTTTCAGTCAGCTTCCGTACCTAATGCCCCTTCTAGTGTATCTACCCTGTTGCAGAGCTTTGTATCATCTGCGAACAGGCAAACCTTCCCCTCCAGTTCATCAGTGATATCACTGATGAATACGGTGATGAGGACTGGACACAGCACCAATCCCTGTGGAACATCACTGACATTATAATAATCTGTTGTGACATAACCGTCTGTTACCATGGGAATAACTGTGATGTCACAAGCATGGTAGAATGACACCAGATTGGGAAGAAGCAATAGGGGCTAATAAACCCTCAGAGAACAACTATCCTCTTTTCATGCATATAGCCACAGTAGTAAATAATGCTGGTCAGAAATACAAGGCTAATGAGAAATGTTAGCTGCTTTGTGTCCTGATGTTATGTTTTTTTTTTTAAAGTTCTTCTTGAGGCATCAATGGCTCTTTCAATAAAACAGACCAATGTACAGCCCCTCCCCCGATGCCCATGTATACAACCTATTACAGCTTAGTGTGCCTTTTATGGTCAAAAATTACAAATAAATAAAATAAAAAGTCACACCAGAGACCCAGCCTTCAGAGTTTATTAGATGATTTGAATGAATCAGATAGTTTGATTGTCACCACAACATAATTGTTGTCATGATTCTGTAGAGATGATTTGTCACTATAACTTCATTTGTGGTCGGTTCTGTATAGATTGATTGACTTGCCAGTGTCATTCCCCCCTCGCAGCCAGCAGGAGATGGCAGCTCAAATTAAAGCCACAGCTGCAGATGCTCTGAAGATATCAAATGCAACCTACATGCTGCTGTCAAGTCTCCTAGAGGACAACTCAACTGAAGAATTTATCAATGAACTGGAAGCAAAGTAAGTATTGTAATTCCTATTATTATCTTTTTTTATTTTATGTTTATTACATTTTGCAAGCAAAAGTTACAAACACTTAATCCATAGAAGGAGAGCACAAGAGTGATACATACTAAACAACATACACTTATAAAGAAACAGTAAATGACACCCCCTTATTAGATACGCCATTGTGGGGATCTCCTAGAGCCTATAGGCTCAATACATACCCAAGTAATCTCTCAAATGCTTGCCGCCAAGGAAGTACCTGGGGTAATCTGCATAGGAAGGTTACCTATTACCTTATGGTATCACCTTATTGCCATGGTGACCAATATGATCTATTGGTTCCCCTGTGCAACTGTAAACACAATAATAAAACTAATATAGGTTCCCCAGCTCCCTTTGGGCTGTGACATTAACTCGCTACTGATACATGCTAGAGTATGACATATTTGGGGCACTATATATATTTGGTATTACTGTCCCTCTACTGTTTTTTTATTATTATTAATTAAAAAAGGTTTTTACTAGTTTTCAGTGTAATTTGTGGACAGTGATAATTGTCTACTATGTGTACCCATAAGAGTTTAAAATATCGGGTGTTATGTTTAGTGAGTGTTGCAGCACCTCTAATTTTCTCCATGTTTTTTCCTATTGTTATCTTGAAGAGTGTGTTTTCCAAGAGCTACACTTAAACTGAAAGAATAATTCTACATATAGTGCTTTTGAATCAAGTATGTGTCATCTAGTAAAAGCCATCAGCAAACTGCAGTTGCTTGCATCCCCATGTATACCCACATTAGTAATTTAAGATAGGTGGCTGCCTTATAGATCTCTTGGCCTGGTACACTCCCAGATACTCACTCCAATCCACCAAGAAATTATTACTGGCTATCCTGAGGTCTCGCTTGCACAGTCTGGCAAGGACATTTTTAGTGGTGGCCCAATCTATCTGAAACTCCTTGTAGTACCAACTTAGAAAGTCCCTCTTGGTGGAGGTGTTTAAGAAGTGGCTGAAGTGTTATCTCTTCTTTATGCTGGCATTTGCCACTGACGACTGAACTAACCTCTGTTATTTCATATTTTTTGTGTATTTATTTATGTTTTTTTGCTGCATTGTTTTGCTGCGTTATTTATTGTAATGTTCCCTTTTTTGAAGCACCCTGGGCCTTTGGGATAGAGTACTCTTTAACTAAAATTGCCTTACTTCTTCCTGCCATACTAATTCTAAAAATCTTACCACCAAACATTAGAGGTTTGAGACTAATATTTTAGCATGGGACCTCTGGCTCACTGGAGTCAGTGGTAGCATGTTCTGCTGCCAGGCAGAGAACCTGGGCTTGCAATGCAAATCTGACTCCCTGCCAAAGACTGCAAGAGTCACTGGAGTGCTGTAGCGACAGTAATCTGAGACTCTAGAGGAGAGCTACAGCCATCCCTCAGCACATGCTCCTCCTTCAATGGTCAAGGAGAAGTGCTGGACATTGTGAGTGACCCCATGATATTCTGTCCATCCCCCCAAAGACCAGCATGGTGGGCATCTCCAGTCAGATGGGAGGTGGATGGGAGACAATAGAAAAAAAATGCCTGGAGGTATGGCAGTTTGATTTTCCTGCCCTCCATGTCACAGTGATCTAGCTGCGTCTTGTGAAGCCCCTGTGTTTGCACCAGATATTGAGGGAGGAGATAGGATAACCTGATGTGGCGGTGAGATCATAGGGGATCAGAAGGCAGCATCTGAAGGGCTCCACAGGTTCCTGGTTAATGTCAGGATGGGGAGGTAGTAGCAAAGGCCCATGGTAGGCAGTGGATTGGTGGGGGAGTGTAAATTGAAAATTAAATGTTACTATGGGTGGCCAAATCCAGAAATGTTGGTAGTGGCCACTATTTTTGTGCATTTCTATGATTATATTCCAGTGTTAGAAGTCATTAGGGAGCCATGTTGACAGCATAGATTACAGTCATCGTCAGTGTGATGTGATGTGACAATGAAATAAGGGGAGAGAAATAAGCAGCCATGCTAAAGTAGATAGGGTTCCCCTACTAGCTATGCTAGGGGAGCAACTCCTTTAGCTCGGTGGTAAAATCCTAGGTTTAAGTGTAGGAACCAGCCACTGTTCTATGCCTGTGCCCCTTAAGCCCTCAACGCATTATGTGCCCTTTCAAAATTCAACCCCTCACTAAAAATTCTAAAACCCCTTTCAAACTTATGCCATCCACCCCACTTTTTCCAGTGTTCCAACACCCCAGGTCCTGAGTTGAGGGACTGAGTTCCTGGCTGGGAACTATAAGGCTACAGTGCCAGTCAAGCTGAACCTTCTGCAAGGTTTTTGTAGGATCTAATTTGTCTGCATCTGATCTTGGCTGATTGGGCACTACACCCCAGATCAATAAAAGCACTACAGTCCAAGGCCAGAATGTTGTCCTGACAGCTTTTCAGGTACGGGAGCCCTGACAGTAGCACATGCTCCCCCTAACCTGCCTGCACTACATGTCAATACAAAACAACCTGCACTCGACACACACTGCTGGTCAGACTCATCATCTAATGTCACTGAATACCGTAATGACCAACTTGCTGAGATACAGGTAATTAGTATAAAAGGGACACTGCCAAACTTTATACATCGTGTTATTTCTAGTTGAAAACCCACATTTTCTACTTGCTCACTATCTTTAAAATTCATTTATGTTGCTGGTCATTTTATCTGTTTCCTTTCTAAGTAGAACTGCAATGTATGTCAATGGTGTAACTATATCTGACCTTGTTTTGTTTCAAATCCTTGATCTACTGCTCTTTCATACTTTCTGAACTTTAGTAACACCCCCAGACAGTACAGCCACTTGTGATGCAAAATTTTCCTCATCTCTCACTGCATCATGAGTGGCTAGCCTGGGTTAGGTGTGTTCCCAAGTTCAGGAAAGGTGCGGTGGGAGTTGATCAAGGAATGTCAACACGTTTTTGTGTGATGATACCAGTATGGTGAGCAGTCTGTTTTTTACTTTGAAAAAGCAAAAGGAATTAAACTACCAACTACATCAGCAATCTCTACAGAATATGATCAATCATTAAATGTGTTTTTTAAACTAGAAGCACTTTGAGGCCTAAGGGGGTTGACAGTGTTTTTTTAAAGGGGTTCACTTATTGAGTAATACTGTTTTGTTCACTTCCTACCTGTTGTCCTTTCCCACTCTCCTCAAGGCTTCCTTATATAAGTCCCCCCCACCCGATAGTAACAGTGTGCAGAGAAAACTCAGCAGGCTTCCCAACAACACAGCCCTGATTATGTCAACCATGAATCCAGCAGCAAGCACTGACTATATGGAGCCAAACTTTCCAGAGCACTCCACCAACCCAGTGCCCACTCCTGCATGGGTGGCCCTTCATAGGTACAGTGAGGTACAGAAATGTGCTGCAAATTATGCGGTTACACTTTAAGTGTCAATTAACTACACAGTAGTTAGAGTGCAACTATACTGTAACTGCATTGTTGTTGCAATGTATTTGCATGCAAAAACATGTAACTATAGGATAAGTACTGTGGTGCATGTAATTAATGCTCCCGGCATGTTCACAATGATTTACATCAGTACAGTACCCCACTTCTGCACAATGATATTGTCAGCTAGATGAAATAGTTACTGAGTTCCGTGCAGCATACAGTCACTGCCATCCATTTTCCTGCTGACCCAGTAGTTGCAGCAGTAGAGCAGTGATTACTAAGGCAACCCTTTGATCTGCAAAAAGTGCTGTAAGTTTCATCAATCAGAAACTTGAGTGTGATCATCACTCTATGTCACATAATACACTATAATCAGATCCAAACCACAAAGGCAGTTCTAGGGTCACTGTAGTGCTCAGTATGAATTCTCAAAACGACTCAAACTCCAAGGAGTATGGCACTTACATAGACCAGACCATACACTCAGGATCATGATTTCCCAATATTACTTGATTGATTCAAGATAATGATAAAATAAGAACAAGCAGTAGCATACAGACCACTGACATAAGGCCAACGTTTCGATTAGCCTTGATAAAGCATAGCAGATATACACAAACTGTTGGCCTTGAATCAGCAGTCTGTATGTCACTGCTTGTTTCTATTTTATCGTTATCTTGAATCAATAAAGTAATACTTGGAAATCATGATCAACAATGTATGGTCTGGACTATGTGAGTGCCATACTCCTTGGATTTTGAGATATAATTATTAGACCTCTGTAACATAAACATCATTTGATTACTTAGTCAAGTGCCTGTATTAGACCGTCAGTAATGTTTTTCTTCTAGGTTCTTAGACATTCAGTCTTCCAAAGAGGAACTGAGTGACAAGGTGGATCAGGCTCTTCAAGAAACCGAAGAAACTTACAAATCCATTCAGCAGTTTAATATTGAGAGTGCAGAGGTCCTTCTGAATGTGACAGATTCCTTTACAAAGGTAAATGCATTTTTAGATTCCTACAGCCCAGTAGAAGCCAAAAATGCAGTCCAGTTTTGCATCTGGGAGCAGGTGAGTTCAGACACAGCCAAAACTAGCATGGTATCAGTCAATTTAGAAAAGTCTCTGGCTACCGACTAAACAACTCCAAAATGGAGACCTTGAGCTTCCACTTGACCCCCTCCTAAGCCCTATGAACAGTGTTCCCATTCAGATGGAATTTAGAAAAACTGAAATAATACCTGGGCATTAACATAGCTCATTCCCCGGACTTGACATATAGAGATAATTATAGTCCCTTCACCCAGTGAAACCAGACTTCCCTCGCTGGGGAACAATACCAGTTAGTCTCTCCCTCAGGATAACAGTGATCCATATGGTCATGCTCCCTAGGGCTTTGTACCATTTTCAAAATGTCCCCCTGGTACTGCCAACTCATACTTGGACAGCCTGGAATAGGGAAATCTCCAGATTTATATGGGCAGGTCAGAGACCACATGTTAAACAACTGTCCCCTGCAAAACCCTCTGGGGGACTGGGCCTTCCACATCTTGAGCTGTATTACTGGGAAGCCCAGGTCCATCTTATACTGCACCACCAGCTGGGTGGCCCCCATGCTGCTTGACTGGACACAGAAATATCACCAGCCAGTTTACTCAGACCTTCCTCATGCCCTAAACCCATGGTTACAATACCAGGTAAAAGTCTGGCAAACTATCAGACAAGGACTCAATCTGACTCCATTCCTATCCCTCTTATGCTGATAGCATGACTGGAGGACTTTGAGCTACTCCAGCTGGACCAGAACCACTGGATGTGGGAGGGATACCCCCTCCAGTATCTCTACCAGTTCTTTATGGGGGTGTCTGTTCACTCCTTTACTGAGCTCCAAGCTTATAATGACCAAAGAAGATCGGAATGTTACTGCTATCTACAGGTTTGACACTACATCCTTTCACTTCCCTTAGTGGCCCGTACCCCAGACATGCATTCAGCTATTATAGCTTACTGCATCAATTTCCTCAGAATGGGGATGCAGCCCCATATGATCTCCCAAATCTATCAAACACTCCTGGCTTTACAGGGGAATGACTCTATGGATGTAGCACTGAAATGGGAGGAAGGGACTGGGGTGCCTCTAAATCAGTGATCCTCAGACTGTGGCTCTAGTGCCTCATGTGGCTCTTCAGCTGATCATCTGTGGTTCTTCCTAGTAAGTGATGCAAATAGTTCCCGCACTATACAGTATTAACCAACCATGATGCACTATAATACTACTGCATTGTACACTGGCAAGCAATATTTTCAAAGTTTATTGCAAATTTTCTTGTAAGCCGCACCCTGTCAGACTATGCAAATGTTAACTAATGTTTAGTAAATGAAATTAATGAAATGAAAGAAATGTTCAGTAACTGAAATATTTTCTTTTACACTGGAGTGTGTTTGCCAACATTTTCTAGGAAGTGTATGTTGTGGCTCCTTGGCTAACGTGACAGCTCATGTGGCTCCTGAGCCAGTCAGGACTGAGTATCACTGCTCTAAATAAAGAAACCTGGAACCGGGCATAGGAGGTATCATCTAGAGTTACCAGCTCCCACCTGTGGAGGGAGTTTGCATGGGAAACACTTGAATTGGTACTTCAGGATGCCAGTATTCACGGACCACTACCTCCCAACTCACTCCATGGAGTGCTGGAGAGGCCCTGCTCCATTCACACTCACATCATGCGGATATGCCCCCTTTCTAGGCCTTTCTACAGGCCCTCAAGACAGAACTGGCAGAACTATTTGGAAGGCCATTCCCACTGTCCACTGCTCTTATCTCTTCATGCAATACCTGAGAAGTTTCTGAGCCTCCTATACCAATTGCCTACTTGGGATGTTGCTTACTGTGGTAAAGAAAGCCACAATAAAGTTATAGCTCACCCCCTGAACCCCAGATGTGACCTCCTGGAGGCAAACAATAAATCAGATCTACCAAATGGAAAATAAATCACCCATTCCCTAAACGAATACACAGAAGATTGCTTTTCCCAGTGGAATAGTTGGCTCCTACATGTCATGAATGAAGACTCATCTTTTGTTCCATAAATCCCCTGAGGAAGAGCATTAAACTTTAAACAAAGAAAGCCCTGAACACAGCCCACCTGCCACCCTAACAGGGTGTACATGGGCCCCCGGCTGTAATCAACTGCAAAGCCTGTCTACCCTCTGTGGCCCTCCACCACCTGGCCTCCTACATTGCCACAACTTAGGGTCCCTAATATCAACAGATAGGTTACATATCATATGGGACACTCCTAGTCCATTCAGTGTAGTCCTAAATACTCTCCTCATGCTTTAACTAATAATAAAATGTTATATACACTATAATTACAAGGATGTCAACTGTACAATGTTGTAAATGAAATGACCTAACACATATTGTAATGTCTTTACTGCCATTTTCATGTATCTTGCAAACCTGGTTAAAAATCAATGAAGGCTATATTAACAAGCAGTGTGTGTGTGTATGTGTGTGTGTGCACTTGGAAATGGTATTTTCTTTATTCACTGTTCTAGAGATTTAAGAGTTACTAAGCTTTCAGGCACAGTCAACCTTCTCTGTGGTATAGCATGCATGCATGCATGCATCTGTATCACTGGTCTAAATTACAGTATTTTTTATACAGATAATTCGTACATATACAGTTGTCTAAACTCCATACTGTGCTGAATCTGTAAGCTGTGTTTTTTTCTGTAGAGGCTTTATTTTAAATTCTAGTTTACAATCTGTTATTTTTCCAGCCTTATTAACCCTTTTAGTAAATTCAGTGGGTGTTTCTGATTCACACACTGGGGTCAGAACTATTTTAGAGCTGTGTGATGTAGTTTATGTCCTTATTATTTGTACTGAGTGAAAACAGAGGAAGGAAGAATAGCGCGGTCAAAACCGCGCTGTCAAAATAGCGAAAGTCAATACAGCTACAGGGATACTATAGCACAGATAAGGTTAGCACTATCCCTGTAGCTGTATTGCTGTTGGGGAGAAGGAGAGAAAGAGGGATGAAGCCTGTGCTAGGAGATGTGCTGCAAAGCAGCTGCCGTGGTGGAGAGGGTAGGGCCACAGGCAGGGAGGGTGGCTGGTGCATCACTGGACCAGGGTTTGATTCCCGGTCCCAGGACAGTTGTGTTTTCTTGTTTTTGTCTCCCCCTCCTGATTTAGATTTTCCTTTCTCCTCCTCACCACTTCCCTCCCTCAGCTTTCTCTGCATACCCAAGTTGCCTCCCCCACCCTGGAAGTAGTTATTTTAATTTGGGGGTGTTGGGGGGGCGTAGCCCCCATATTCAGTGAAAGTAGCATTGTATTTTGGTGGTTGTTGTGGTAGTGGTCCCTGTTTCTCTACATCTGTGAGTTGCCTCCCCCCCTTCTGGAGGTAGTTATATTCAGATGGGGTGGTTCGGGAGCGAAGTCTGCCATAACAGGGGGTGCGGAGGGCAGAGCCCCCCACGTACAGTAAATGTGGCTGTTTGTGTTGGTGGTCGCTGTTGTAGAGGTTGGTGTTTTACTGAGTGCTGTTTTGTCAGTTGCTGTTTTTATGTCACTGTTTTTGACAGCACTATTCAATCAAATCAAATCAAATCAGACTTTATTTGTAAAAGGCGCCTTTCCAAAACCAAGGCACCTGTACATAACATAATAAAAATCAGTAAATAATTAAACAATATTAAAAATGTATCCAAAATGGCAATATTAAAAATCATTATATGCATGGCTAAAAATAAATGTTTTTAACACCCCCTTAAAACTTTGGACAGTTGGGCAATCTCGCACCTGATGGGATAGAGAATTCCACAGGGTTGGAGCCATAAAACTAAAAGATCTGGCCCCAGATGTCTTTAAACAAACCCTGGGAATCTCCAGCAATCCCTCGTCAGTGGATCGGAGAGAGGGGGAGGGACAGTAGGGACAAAGGAGATATTTCAGGTAACCAGGTCCCTGATCGTGTAGGGTCTTACAGGTCAGCAAACCGACCTTGAAGGTGATTCGCCAGCATACTGGCAGCCAGTGCAGTCCATGGAGCACAGGCGTTATATGACTGGTCCTAGAAGAACCAGTCAATAGCCTGGCTGCCGCATTCTGCACTAGCTGCAGGTGGCAATTATCAACCCCCGGTAGCCCAAGATAAAGAGCGTTGCAGTAGTCAAGGCTGGAGGTAACGAAGGTGTGGACCAAAGTAGGAAGATCATCAGGAGGAACCAGGTGCTTCACCCGGGTGATGTTCCTCAGATGGTAAAAAGAGGCTTTGACAACTGCAGACACCTGAGATTTAAGTGTCAAACAGTCATCAAACACAACGCCCAGGTTCCGCACCCGGTCTGAGGTAGTTTGCTGAACACCCCCAAGCCATAAACCCGAGGGTGATCCCGCCAACAAACCTGCCTCCCGGCGACCTGGGTCCACAACCAACACCTCAGTTTTCTCTGGATTCAACCACAGCCAACTCACATCCAGTCCTGGATTTTGGCTAGACAGTTGTTAAAGACCGAAATGGCAGCATCTTGGCCAGGCACAAAGAACATGTACAGTTGAGTATCATCTGCATAGCAGTGAAAACTCAAACCGTACCGCCTAATAATCTCTCCCAACGGCAGCATATACAACTCAAACAACATGGGCGCCAAAATGGAGCCCTGCAGCACCCCACAGGATAGGGGGAATGATGTTGAGGAAAAAATCCCAGACACCACCTTCTGAGTCCTACCCTCAAGGAAAGAACGAAACCAACTGAGGACTGTACCAGACAGCCTACAGATAAACCGCAAGCACTCCAATAGCACACCATGGTCCACGGTGTCAAATGCTGCAGAGAGATCAAGAAGAACCAAGATGGAACAGGTCTTTCGATCTCTCGCTATTAGGAGGTCATTTAGTACCTGGACAAGAGCTGTCTCAGTGCTATGTCTCTTCCTAAATCCGGACTGGAGAGAATCATAGACATTGTGGCTGGTCAAATGATCATCCAGCTGCAACGCGACCACCTTCTCAATAACCTTGCCCACGAAGGGCAGGTGTTAGAGAGAGGCCTGTAGTTGGCCAGATAATCCGGGTCCAAGGAGGAGTTTTTAAGAAGGGTCTGAACCACAGCCTCCTTCAGAGGATTTGGAAAAATCCCCCTCTCCAAAGGCCTCCAGACCATCTCAGCAAGGACCAGACCGATTTTATCCACACAGCCCACCAAGAGAGGTGTGGGACCCGGGTCCAGACCACAGTTGTTCGGATGCAATGACTGGATGACCATCACAATGTCACTGATTGTGGGAAGGCTGAAGTCAGACCACACAAATTGGGTGCACAACATCTGCTGCCGACCATCACAGCTCCCATTAGGGAGGTTCAAGTGGACATCAGTCCTAATTGTGGCAACCTTATCTGAAAAGAATTGAGCAAACTCCTCACATCATTCTTGAGAAAAGGCTCTTCTGGGCTGAAGATGGATTGGATTGCACAATCTGTCCACAGTCCAGAAAAGCTGAGCTGGTTGATTCTGTGCAGCAGTAATCTCTCTGGACAGGAATTCTGCCTTCTTACGAGAGATTGCTGATTGATAGACCACATTATGGTCCACCAAACTAAGTTTGTCACAATCCAGGCCCGATTTCCGCCAGCACCTCTCTAACTTTCGTCCAACTCTCCTCAACTCCCTCAGAGTCTCATCAAACCAAGGAGACCTGAGGCAAAGAGTTTAGCTATTATGACTTACTGCTATGTTCTGGTAAAACATCAAGATGAGAATCCTTTGTATAATAGGGCAAAACAGACTCAATCAAGAACCCTTGAAAGTGCATTAAAAATGTCTTTAGTTTTAAAAATGAGGATCAAGGGGTAGCCATATGTCTATGGCAAGGTTATTCTGTAAAATGGAGAAGTAACAGAAAAGGCCCTGTTTCCCCAACAGATTTCAGTCTGGCTATTCGAACCTCCAATAATCCCATACCTGAAATTCTCAACACACAGTCCTCTCTCTGCAAGTTGCTAGACGCTCCCTAAAGTACAGGAGTCCCAACCCATTTAGGGCCTTATACGTCAGTAGAAGGATTTTGAAAATTATTGGCCATCTAACAGGCATCCATTGCAGTGAATGCAGCATTTATTAGTTATTTATTTGAAAAGTTTCACCAGGAAAGGCACACTGAGCTACAATAACTCATTTCCAGATGCGTCCTGGGGAGAAGGGAAAGGAGATACATTTAAATAAGAGCTCAAAGTAAAATATACATAGATTAAAGCCTGTACATGTAAACTTGTACAATTAAAACTTCTTTAAACATATTTGAGGTATAGATAGATAGCACTTGGCATCCAGGTATAGACCATGTACATATAAACATTATACATATACATATACACACACATACATATAATTGTACATATATATATATATATATATATATATATGTATACACACACAGTGAAGACCACCAGGATGAAGTGCAGCACTGCATAATTCTGCAGTAGAGTTACTGCAGCAAACAGTATAATTTCAGTGGGAGTTAATCTCTTTTGTCACGCAGTAAACTTGTGACACTTCATCCTGGCGGGCTTCACTATAGATATATATATAGTTCCCCATACTTACATACTCATAGGCCACACAAAACATATTTTTATTTTATTTTATATTTATTCATTCTCAGATTACAATACCTCTGAGTACAGACAGCTCATTTACAAAGGTTCCACGTCCGTGGGGATGGGAGACAAAACATACAAAGGAGGAAAAGTACAATGTTTCCAAAAACAGTAAAATAAAGTGAGCAAATATGTATATAGCTATATGCAGTTTTATCGTTCTAATAGGTGGAAAACGGAGATGAGAGGGGAAGGATGAAGATGGGAGAAAGAAAGGTAGGAAGTGGCAGCCATAGGCCTTGTCAAACTGGTGGGGGGTTAGGCGCAGTGGGAGAGGTGGGCAGGGGTAAGAAAGGTAGGAGGTATGGCCATAGGCCTTGTCAAATTGGTGGGAGGGGTAGGGGTGGGGGTGAGGTGGATGGGAGGTAAGAAAGGTACAAAGTGGCAGCTAGGCCTTGGTCAAGCTGGTGGGGGTAGGCACAGGGGAGAGGGGGTAAGAAAGGTAGGAGGTGGCAGCCATAGGCCTTGTCAAGCTGGTGTGAGAGGGATAGGGGCAGGGGGGTGAGGTGGACAGGTGGGTAAGAAAAGTAGGAAGTGGAAGCCATAGGCCTTGTCAAGCTGGTGTGGGAGGGGTAGGGCAGGGGGTGAGGTGGATGGGTGGGTAATAAAGGTAGGAAGTGGCAGCCTAGGTCTTGGTCAAGCTGGTGTGGGAGGTAGGGGCAGGGGGGGTGTGGTGGATGGGAGGGTAGCCAGGGGCCTTGTCAAAGTGTGAAAAGGGGGGTAGCCTTGTAATTATTGAGGTAACAGTGGAGATGCAGGGTTATACAGTTGTGAGGAGAAGACTGAATGCTAGTAGATGGGAGTCTCAGATAAAACAGTCACAAGAACTGTTGGCAGTGAGATGTTGGCATAACTTCAATTTGAATGGTACTAATTTAGATAGGGTAGTTATATCACTATGAAGAGTATTAAACCAGTGAGGTGCTCTGTAGGCAAATGAGCGTTGCCCCTGGGCTGTCCGGCATCTAGAAACATGGAAATGATGGCTGTTCGAGCTTCGCGTATGCTCTGAACTATAATGGGTGCTTAACAGATTTATGGTGCCTGGTTGCAGGAGGCCAAGAAGTGCTTTTTTGGCCAAAAGACAGGTTTGGTATTGGATCCTCCCAGAGAGCTGTAGCCAATCAGTCTCAGCATAAAGATCACAGGTGTGGGTGAAACATGTGAACCCAATGAGTAGTCTGCATGCCTTGTTCAGAGCAATGGATATCCTACACAATGAAGACATGGGAGCTGCTCCATAGATCACAAGACCATAGCGTACAGTGGATATGATGGAACTATATATAGCAAGTCGGAGGGCTTCTGGAGTAAGGCAGTGTTTATGTCTATGTAGGAGACCAATCTTGACGTTGACAGCCCTAGCTGCATTATCTATATGTTTAGCATAGGATAGACAACTGTCTAAGGTGACCCCCAGGTATCTGAAATGTGGTATTTGTTCAAGAGGAACTCCAAGACAGTTTCTGATAGTAAGTGTATGGGATTCGTGCTTGTTTTGGGTGCTGTGGAACATCATTACCTTGGTTTTCTTATAGTTGAGGATCAGTTTATGTTTACAGAACCAGTCCTCCACTTCCGCAAACCCACTCTGAAGGTGAAGTTCCAGTTGCTTGGGGTCATGGCTGCAGGAGTAGATGACTGCATTGTCTGCATAGAGGAGGATCCTTGGATGGAAGAAACAAAGAAGGTTATTAAGGAAGATGCTGAATAGGAGTGGCCCCAGGATTGAGCCCTGTGGCATGCCAAAGCAGACGGGCTGTTGGTCAGATACGACAATGGCTATTTTCACCCGTTGAGAGTGGTCAAGATAGCTTTTGAACCAAAGTGTTGTGTCGGAGGAGAGGCCAGTAGTGGTAAGCTGCTGGAGGAGTAGTGAGTGATGGACAGTATCAAATGCCTAGTGAGGTCTATGAAGGCAGCTCCTATTAAGGTGCCCTGATCTAGAGGTTGATGAATAAAGCTAGTGAATTCCATCAGGGCCGAGGTGGTGCTGTACCCCTTCCAGAACCCATGTTGCTGCGGGCATTGGATAGAGTATTTTTCAAGGTAGTCCACCAGTTCATCAGCAACAATGTGCTCAAGTGCCTTGGATATTGGTGGGAGGATAGATATGGGTCTGTAATTTGTGTGATCGGTCCTGTCTCCACCCTTGTGCACCGGGCTGACTAGTGCTGGTTTCCAAACTTGAGGAAATTGTGAGAGTTGTAGTGATAGACTGATGATCTTAATGTGAGGGGCATCAGTACTTCCTCAAGAGTGAGAGCTATGACCTTAAGATCCAGCGAGTCACTGCTATGTCGTGATTTACCTAACACTTTGGTAAGGTATTTCCTGGCCATTCATGCTGAGACCATTTTGAAGTAAAAAGGAGGTGGTTCAAGGGGGTTATTAGCAAGACAGTAGGTACTGAGCGAGTTATTATCCATGGAGAAGTCTAGAGGGAGGACACTGGATAGATTCATGAATGCATTGTTGAATGTGTTTGTTATGGTTAGCGAGTCCAGGGTTGGAATTCAATCAATATTAAGCATGGAGGGTGAGACCTTAGAGCCTTTCCCGGTGACATCTTTTATGTTGCTCCAGAAGTTTTTGCTGTTTCCCCAGGTATTGGTGAGCATTTCTCTATGATGTTTGGATTTCATGGTACGGATTTCACGTGTACAGGCATTCCTCGCCTTCTCATATTCCTGAACATCTGCTTGTTTGCCTGATGCCCTGGTACAGTGCCAGAGGTGATCTCTGTCCTTCATCATAACAATGAGTTCTAATGTAATCCAGGGGTTCACAGTGCCACAAACTTTCAGTTTCTTAATGGGAGCATGGATATCACAGGCATTGTTGAATTGTTGTATGAAATAATCCAGTGCCAGGTTGACGTTATCCAGGGCATTGAGAAGGGACAAGTCAATGTTGTTGAGGTCATTTTTTAGATGTTGCAGATGTCCATATTTTAACAATCTACTGTAGACAGTCAGAGATGGGGACTTGCAGAATATTAACGCAGCTAAAATTTCCTGGGTTAGATCATGAGTAGTAAGTGAGAGCTTTGCCAGCCTGGGGAGATGGTGAAAGTAAGACAAACCTTCATCCCTCTGGGATGCAAACCCTGCAAGGGGAATTACAAGGAACAGGTGAGGAACATCGGAGACTGTTGGGGGGAAGAATGACTGGTGCTGGTACACTAGATGGAGTTAGGAAATTGAAGAGGAGAGAGGGTGGGGGTTGGGAGGCCAAGCAACATAACCCTCAGGAGTGGTCCACAAGGGTATGAATACTTCTCGATACAAACCCAGCCAGTGCTATATGCATTTGGCGTGCCAAGGAAAGGGCAAGGTGGGGGTGAAAATGGAAAATAGGACAGTAGTAGGTGAAAAGAAAGGTAGTGAAGGAGAAATGGGTTAAAAGCATTTGCAGAATGCAGAAATGTATGTGGGTCAGGAGCAGTTGGAGGAAGGAGAAATGTAGTGTTGAAGAAGCTAGGACAAGGGGTGAGTAGATGGGGCAGAGTGGATATCCAAGGGGAGGGAGATCCAAATGTTTGGAAAATGATAGGAGAAGGCAGCTCTCCCTGAAGTGCAAGTTCGGGCAGAGAGGGCACGGGCCCTATGGGGAAGTTGCAGAGGGAGTAGAGGGGAGTGGGAGGGGTGGAGAGGAGGTTGTTGTGGTTAGGTTGAAGGGAGCCAAGCCAGAACTTACCAACTACAGAGGCACTGTGGGCAAGACATCTGTCCCCCAAGGGGGTTCTCTGTCCCATAATAGCAAGCAGCAGACGGTGGTGCTATTATGGCAGCGTGCTCGCCAAAAAGCAAATTGAGCGATATACACTTACTAAACTAACACGTGGCGATCTAAAGTTCTGCAGGGGCTGTGCCCCACACTTCCATCATGGGGACTTTGCCCCCCACACCCCCTTACTAAGGATTCCTAACTCCAGGGAATGTATGTCAGGGAAGGGGCACAAATTCATCAAAAAAAAAAATTAAGTCCGGCGCCGCAGACAGCAGCAAAATTTACACCCTCCCATTCCCAACCTCAGTACCTGCTATGCTGCTGCCAGCCTGCCTCACCACAACACTATATGGCTGGCTCGGCAGCAACAGGCACAGTCCCTCCCAATAACCCTCTTCCCTTTCTCTCCCCTTTCCCTCACCAATCTCCTGTTTCGGTCGCCTTCCCCTATCGTCGCAGTAGGCCTAGTTGCTACCCTTGCAGGTAGCCCTTCCTAATAGCACTGAATATGGAGTTGCCATTTTGATGGGCACTCATATTCGGTCGCTATGATCACTGGATACTGAAGGAGAGAGCAGTGAGAGTGATATGCATACAACTCCTATAGGAAGTATTGAGCTTAGCTGCTGCATTCTGCACTAGCTGCAGACCATGGATCTGACCTGCAGGAAGGTACCGGTAGAGTGCATTGCAGTAATCCAGGTGGGTGATGATGCAAGCATGCACCAGTGTGTGTAGGTCATCTGAATCAAGATTGAGTCACAACCCAGCAATATTTTTAAGATGATAAAAGCCACTCATGACCACAGTAGAACTTATGTAACAAGCAACAACTCCAGAACAAAAGTGACCCCTAGGTTGTGAACAACCTGTCTAGTCTTGAGCCTTTCTCCACCAAAAATAGTCCCAGACTATCTTTCATGGATGATTCAGATAATCAGACCACAAGTAACAATTGTGTTTTGCCAGGATTTAGCTTCAGTCCACTGTGATACATCCAGAAATTAATTTTGGAAAAATAACTTTCAAGCACTGCAACTGGGGAGCCCTGACCAGGTTTAAATGAAAGCTATAGCAAGGTAGCATCAGCATAGCCACCCAAGCCATGCTTCTGGATCATCACTCCTAGTGGAAGCAAAATTACCGCAAACAATACTGGAGACAGAATGGAACCCAGAAGGACACCACAGTCATTGTTAGATGGGGAAGACTGAACATTCCCCCAAACCACTGACTGTTGGTGATCAATGTGGAAAGACTGCAATCAAGGAACTGGTTAGCCAGCAGTCCTCCTCGTCTGTTTAAAAAGTTGCATAGGTTCCACTGTGTCAAATGCTGAAGAAAGAGGGAGGCAGTGTAGCGCAGTGGTTTAAGGCTCTGAGCTGCAAATCTGGAGACCTGGGTTTGAATCCCATAGCCCCCACCTGCATATACTGTGTGACTCTGAGCAAGTCACTTAACTTTCCTGTGCTCCCAGGTTGCACCTGTAAAAGCGCTTTCAGCTTAGTGTGTCTCACCTGGTTAAACAACTGGGGAAAAAAAAAGATCTAGTAGGACTAGGAAAGAAAGTTCTCTTAAGAATTGCAACCCATACAATTAAAAAAACAGCTTCTACCACAACAAGCTCTGGCAGAGCAACTGTGAATGCATTAACTAGATAAGGGTGTTTCATGGGCTTAAACATAAACATTTATTTATTTAAAAAATATCAGATTTACAAACCTTTAAGTCAGAGACTCATTTACAAAGGCACCTCGTTGAAACTAATACAAAGACAGCACAGTTAACAAGTCCAAAAACAATGGCTCGGAGAGCAGACAGTTATAACAATCCTTCACTGGAGATACATGGGTAGCAGTAGATAAACAGATGACACAGTTTAGGCACACAGGCACCACATCAAGATGACCAAAGCAGTTCAAACAATATACGATAGTTAAAGCAAATAGACATCAGGAGAAGCCCAGAGTGTTCACATGAAGGCTGTTGCATACACTAACTGAATCAAAGTATAGTACATTGAGAAAGGGCATATTTAAGCAATAAGGCATGACAGGGTGTGTGTTATCATGTAATAACGTCACTCCTGGGGTGGGTTGAAGCACGAGCCAAAGCCGAGTATTTATTTGCACGTATTTATTTGATCCACTGGATCCGCAATATTTGCACAAGCTGTGCCCAGTGCAGATTTTACAGCACTGGTCCTGGTCTGGTGATCTGGGTTTTACCCATACCACACTGCATATGGCTTAGTGATATACTGTACAGATGGCTGCAGAGTCTAACCCATTGAAGGTTGAAGTTTCAGAAAACCATTATGCTACAAATATCAAGACTCAGTCCCTCCTTCACCCCCCAGTCACAATTAATCCTCTACCAAAGTCATGCTTAAATACTGGTGCCTCTACATCCACGCCACTAAGCTTTTAATGCCAACATGCTTCTTCTGCTGCTGTGAGTTAAACTCTTTATTTAAAAACATTTTGTTGAGAAATTTTTGTTTTCGTATATCCATGGTCAGGAAAAATGAATTTGAAAAATAAACCAAAATCCCAATTTATCAGTTCATTGAATCACATTACAGCATGTTATAAATGTTTCAGATTCTATGTTGAAATCTAGATTTAGTATTTGCCATATTGGTCCTTGCAAGAACAGATCCAGAAGCAAATTATTTGATACCTTTTAATGGACCAACATAGATGTAACAACAAGAACAAAGTGCTCTAGATTTTGGACCAACCAGTCCTTCTTCAGAAGCCTTAAGGCCATTGTTTAGAAAAAAAACACTACTTTTAACAGCTAGATCATGCAGAAAAAACAGAAAAAATCCCCATTGGTTTAAAATACTCATTTAAAAAATACGAACATACGAACATACTAAATTTGCCAGCAGATAAAGGCCTAGAGGTCTATCAAGTCTGCTCGAATGTGCAGCTAGCAACCCTTATTCTGCAGCTGCCCCTCCCTTCCACCCTTCCCCTTCATTGACTCTCCCCCTTGTCCTGTCCCATCCCCTTTTGAAGCAGTCCACTGTTCTACTGCATACCACTTTTGCAGGTAACACATTCCACTCAGCCACCACCCTCTCTGTAAAAAAGTGTCTCCTCATCTCCCTCCTGAACCTTCCTCCCTCCCTCTAGTCTCATATCATGGCCCCTGGTGTCCCTCCCCTTCCTTACTTTGAACAGCCGCTCTGTACTTGTCTTGTTTATTCCTTTCATGTACTTAAAGGTTTCAATCATGCCCCCCCGTCCCTCCTCTCCTCCAGTGAGTACATGTTCAACTCCCTCAGTCTCCTCTCATATGATAAGTCCCCCAGCCTCTTGATCATCTTTGTCACCCTGCGCTGCACTCCCTCCAATAACTTAATGTCCCTCTTCAGATACGGGCACCAGTCCTGCACGCAGTACTCCAGGTGTGGTCTAACTAATGACCTATACAGTGGCAGAATCACCTCCTCCCTCCTCAAGGATATACCCCTTGCAATACAACCCATCATTTTGTTGGCCTTTGCAGCTGCCTTTCTACATTGTGCCGAGTTGTTCATTGACCCTGTAATGAGCACACCCAGATCCTTCTCCTCCTCCTCTGTCTGGGCTAGCTGCACTCCCCCAGCTGGTAACTCCTCCTTGTGTTCTTCATCCCAAAATGCAGCACCTTGCACTTTTGGCATTAAACCCCAGTTGCCAGGTGTCTGACCAGGTTTCAAGCTTTGCCAGATCATCCTGCAACCCCTGCCATCCCCCTAGGTCATCCACCACTGCTCCTACCTTGGTATCATCAGCAAACAGACTGATCTTGCTCTTGATGTCCAGTGATATGTCTGCAATGAATATCCCAAACAACACTGGTCCCAACACCGAGCCCTGTGGAACACCACTCGTCACTACCCTTGGGTGTGAGAGCTCCCCACCCACCATCACCCTCTGTTGCCTTCCCTGAAGCCAGTCCCTACCCATCTCACCAGCTTTGCACCTGCCCCTGTGCCTACTAACTTACTTCCCAGCCTTCCATGTGGCACTGAGTCGAATGCCTTACTGAAGTCCAGCTACAGGACATCCATTGCAAATACAGATGATGATGTCAGAGAAGTTTAACAGTAATAGTACCTTCAGCCAGGAGGTTCCCAGGGTCAAAGGTGCTTGGTGCAAAACACATGCAGTGTGTGAGAGAGAGAGAGAGAGAGAAAATCTCCTTAAAGCTACTTATCCCCCCCCCCCGGATTATGGGGATGTAGGGTGGGGTAGGGTGTATTGTTTGTGTGAAGAGGAGGTGAGAAATTAAATTTTTATCACTTTTCAAATTCCTTAGACACTTCTGGTACACCAAGTTGTTAAATTCTCAGTGCATATTGACATCAGTACATATCAGGCTACATGGTCTTACTTCCTTGGTGTTCCTCGACTAGAATTTTTTGTTTGACACTAATACTGTCAATTTATATTTAAATTATCATTTATAAAGTCCTGTCACTATACTAGAGGTTTTTGAAATTATGGGGCATGATATCTAGCTGGAGAGTACAGCTGGGTGATAGCTCCAGCTAAGTTTTACACATCATACAGTGTGCACTGATGTTTTTAAGACAACTTTACTGGTAATTTCTTGTCTATAATGCATGCATTGAAACTTCTTGGAGTCCTAAGACATTCTTAGTATGTCTTTAATCTGGGTGGGGTTCCTTTTCGGTAATCACATCCTTATATACACTGTGACACTTGTAGCTTGATTTAAGAGTCATCTGCTCCAGCAGTGTTATCTTATGTCAATTAAATTTATATGCAGTAGGATTCTTTGTATGTGTTTTGCACCAAGCACCTTTGACCCTGGAAACCCCCTGGCTGAAGGTAATATGGTACTGTTAAACTTCTCTGACATTATCATCTGTATTTTTTAAATGAGTATTTTAAACCAATGGGGATTTTTTCTGGGGGGTTTTCTGCATGATCTAGCTGTTAAAAATATTGTTTTTTCTAAACAACGGCCATTAGGCTTCTGAAAAAGGACTTGTTGGTCTGAAAGCTAGAGCACTTTATTCTTGTTGATACATCTATATTGGTCCACTAAAAAGTATCAAATCATTTGTTTCTAGATCAGATTCTATGTGTAACCTACAGTAAGTCAAACAGAAATTAGACACAAATGCCTACCTATCTGCAAGTCAAGCAAATGTGGTTATTATCATTCAGTTGTAAACACCTATAGTCATGGCTAGGATTCACATTACTGGACTCCGGGTAAGTATGACAAGTTTCTTAAATACTGGTACCTTATCCAGCTGTGTTCTGCTTGGGGTGGGTGTATGTGTATGTGTATATGTGTGTGTGTGTGTGTGTGTGTGTGTGTGTGTGTGTGTGTGTGTGTTTAAACATGTAACTTTCTATAGTATATTGTATAACACTGTGAATCCTGGCTGCAGTGTTTTTTTTTCTCTGCTGTGGTTAAGCAAAACACTGTAACAAGACACTGGCCTGCTGTAGAGGCTATTAGACATCAAACCAAAGGGTACGCTGTGAAGACTAACTTGGAGAAGATGCAATAAAACAAACTTGAATGACAGCCCCCAGACATCATAAAACACCCAAGGAATATTAGAAAAACTACTCTAATAGCCTAGGCAGAAAGAAAACACTGGATTGAAGTGAGAACTCAAGACTGGTAGTAATACATATATTCCTGATTTTAGCATGCAGATTTCCTTTAAGATGATTCAGTAGAATATAAACAGTAGCCTAGAACTGCCTGCCTGAGAATGAAGTTAGTATATTATTTGGAAAAAGGGAAGGCTAGGTCTCTTGTTATGCAATGTCCTGTAAAGTACTGTATCACACTGACTGCTCTTAGGATGTTGATGTCAAATGCTGTGAGGTGCCATGGGGAACTTGTTATGCAGGAAGTGTTTAACCCATTCTACTTCTAATAGCTTTCTCAAACTTAAAAAGAAAAATACACTTCATCACAGATTGTGTTTACAAAGTACTGTGCCCATGATTAAAATAATTTGAAACCCATCCCCCCAAAAATGCGCCCTCACATGAACATGCATGATTTATCTATAAAGACAATTAAAAAAATGTATTTCTAAATGCGTTAGTAACAGCGATGCTTTCAAGGTTATCTGTAAAGGTAATTAAAAAAATTATTTCTAAATGCTTTAGTAACACCAATGCAAGATTTTGAAACTACTAAAAGACAAACTACTGTATATATATATATATATATATATATATATA
The DNA here is from genome assembly GCA_016271365.2 of Neoceratodus forsteri. Classification (NCBI taxonomy): domain Eukaryota; kingdom Metazoa; phylum Chordata; order Ceratodontiformes; family Ceratodontidae; genus Neoceratodus; species Neoceratodus forsteri. The sequence goes on from JADMNL010000022.1 coordinate 499,757,806, forward strand.
TATAGATAGATAGATATATATATATATATATATATATATATATATATAGATAGATAGATAGATAGATAGATAGATAGATAGATAGACAGACTATGGTAAACAAATATTGTGAATCCCAAAAGCTGAACTTTGTTTTTAGTATATAAATATTTAAGAAATACCTGAAAGCTTTCTATTTTCCTTAGTTTTTAGACACTTCTTAGTCTTTCCTTTTGAGACACCAGGGGACTCTGATAATCATTTATTCCAATGGTTTTTAAGTTAGTTTGAAGGCATTTTAAGTATCTTCCGTTCTAGTCCTTAACAAAATGCAGGGAACTCCACATAATTGTTCTGTTCCTCGGTCCACATCCCAAACATGTGAGTCTTCTTTCAGGACAATAGATCCACCTCATGCCCCTCCCACATGAATAAAAAAAGGTGGGATGGACCTTTTGGAGCTTCTTGGGTGGAGGTGAGGTGGACCTTACTTCCCCCCAAAAAATAATGCTGCCTCCCACTACTCAGGTTCCAGTTCTTGTACCACCCATTTAAGAAAGAAAATAGTACCCTGCAACCATTGACTAATATGAAAGCGTATTTATTTGAGGGTGGAAAACATTTCTTGGAGGAGGGTAAGGCAGAGGAGACTATTTACACCTTCAGTCAGTTCCACGGACAGAAAACATGACATCACTCCTTTTGTACATGCAATACTCCTGTAGGCTCCGCCCACAGTCGTAAAAACAGTATAACTTCCTGGTTCAGTGCAGTTCTCCTTTAAAGCTCAGTGATTATGGCAGCACATTAAGGCACTGTGGATTGCTCCTTTAGATCTAGTGAGAAGAATTTTAAATTCCATAGGCTTTGGCAGTGGCTAAGGTGAGGATACCACCTAATCTAGTCCTTGTTCCTTTCAGTGCTAATCACTATAGGCAGTGGGACAGGGGCACACACTGAAGGGAGTAAGGGTGGACATTAAACAGGACTCTGTAGCAGATATGACTCTCTGTTCTTAAGAATACACTTTGTTGCTGAGCAATCATTCAGGGTTTACACTTTGGTAATGGATGGTGCCTCTTCAAATCTGTTGGGATTTCAGGGTTCATATACAAGACCCATAATTCCTCCCTGTGACTAGCTAGGGGCTGAAAGTGTTGCAGAGTTGAGATGATTGGCTCCCGGGGGGAGGGAGGAAGGTAGGCAGGGCATGGATCACTCAGTATTCACTCACCCATTTGTCCGCTGACCAAGGAACAGCCCTAGGATTGACTGGGAAGGTAGCAGTTACTTGACCACCCTCCTGGCCTAAGGAAGGGTGTCTCTGTGGTGGCCCCCATCATCAAGGTGGAAGACAGGGAGTTACCAGGGAATTGGAAAGAATGGGGAAAAAATCTGTTGAATTAATTTGGTTTTCTTCATTTTCAGTGTATGTAATGAAGGTAACCTTTACATGGGACCTGTACATGAAGGAAAGGTATTTCTCTGGCAAGCATGGTCTCAACATTTTCAGCAGAATTCACTCTTTGTGAATTTACTCCTGTTAGGAGGGCAGTCTTCTCTCCACTGAGTAATGAGACAAGGGAGGCTCTGGGGGATGGGCTTGAGGGGAGTTTAGCTCTCTCAAGAAAAAGCAGTATACTTTAAATAAATTGAATAGTGCAGCAAATTGACAGAGGAAAAAAACATTTTAGAAATTGGTATCAGAGCTCTAAAATGTTTTTTCCGATTGCATTATCAAAAGCTGGGTTTTGTTTTGTGGAACTCCCTTAAATCTCAATCTCTATCTCTCTCTCTCTCTCTCTCTCTCTCTCTCTTTCATCCTAGCTAGATGAGCTGGGATGGCTTACAACTGTAATAAGCTGAATCAGGACACCTTAATGTAAATGCATCTATAGTAGTTGGCATTCCCTCTCTGCTAAAACACATATAAATTGAGTAGAAGAATGGGTGTTTACTCACCTGGTAAAGGTGACTGTGTTGGTTGGCATCCATGGCACTCCAGACATTACCTCATGGGTTTTAGCCCACCTGATAGGCTAATGATGCACATGACCCCAGATCAAATTTCTAGTATATCCAGGTCCCAGAAACCCCTGCTCTCCAGTTCGAATCTTCCATAGCTGAAATCAAGGTTAGTCAGTACGAGAGGAAAAGATACAATGTAGAAAAACAACCGAGCAATGGCAAATGAGATGAGACAAAATGATGACGCTGGCTACGACGTAACGTCAGAGGCCCGTAGACCGAACCTTTATTTACCCTAATATTTACAATCTACTCTCAGTCCCGAACGGACTGACTGGTACGTTATCATAATGAGTCAACATTTATGTATTTTCCCCTCGTATGCCTTCTGAGGTCGAAGACCTTCTGTTCAGTCTTGGTCACTCTGAGCACTCTGAAGGGGGGGGCCTTGGAGTGCCATGTATGCCAACCAACACAATCACCTTTACCAGATGAGTAAACACCCATTGTGACTGGTTGGCATCCATGGCACTCCAGACATTACCTCATGGGTAGATAAGTAGCAGTGTAGTACCCAAGGGAGGGAGCAGAGTGGTCTAAGAGTGAGGAGATGAGGATGCTGCTGCCAGGACCTGAGAGGCAAAAGTGGGCCGTATGGCCTGTAACTGTTTGAGCCTGTAATGCCTGGTGAACGTGTGGAGAGAGCTCCACGTGGCTGCCCTACATATGTCCTCTGAGGACACGCTGGCCCTTTCCACCCAGGAAGTGGCGAGTGCTCTGGTGGAATGAGCCTTGATCCCCTGAGGTGGTGACATCTGTTTTCCTATGTAGGCATTCTGTATGGTTCTCCTTAGCCACCCAGTGATGGTGGTCTTGGAGGTGGCCCTGCCTTGCCTTTGTCCCCTAGCGACGATGAACAATCTTTCTGTCTTGCGTATGGGACGCATTCTGGTTGGGTACACGGAGAGGGTGGAACCGACATCTAGGTGATGTTGGACCTCCCTGGTGTCCTGTTGGGGCCCCTCTGGAAAGGTGGGCAACTCGATGGGTTGCTCCCTGTGGAAGACAGTGGACACTTTTGGCTGGAAGGCAGGTACCATTCTCAGGCGGACACCCTGAGGGGTGAACACTGTGTAAGGCTCTGTGCAGGATAGTGCCCCTAGTTCTCTGATCCTTCTGGCTGAGCAGATTGCCACCAAGAAGCATGTCTTGAGGCTGACCCAGAATAGATCCGCCTTGAGGAGAGGTTCGTGGGTGCCGAGCCGAGGGAATCGAGGACTAGCAGGAGATCCCAAGGTGCGATGGTCAGTTGTGTTCTTGGACAGAGGATCTCTACCGTCTTTAGGAAACGTAAGGCATCAGGGTGGGCTCCCGGGCTGTACCCCCCGATGGGTCCGGTGGCCGCCCCTATGGCCAACAGTTGCACCCTGAGAGAAGAGTGGGCTAGTCTCTTGTCCACTCCTTGTTGGAGGAACATCAGAATGGTAGCCATGTCAGTCTGCTCGGCTATCTTTCCCCATTCTAGGCACCACCGAGAGAATATAGACCATTGTCTACCATAGGTGGAATTGGTGGAGATCCGTCTGGACCAAAGTAAGGTGCTGATGACAGTGTCATGGTAGCCCACCTCCCTTAGTCTCCTCCTTTCAGGAGCCAGGCCATGAGCTTCAGAGTCTGCAGGGTCGGGTGTATTACTGGACCCTGCGAGAGCATGTCTATTCGGTATGGTATCTTGAAGCTGTCTAGGGACATCTCTCGAATTGCAGTGAACCATGTCCTGCGTGGCCAGTAGGGGGCCACCAGGATGACTGTGCAGCGTGATGCCCATACCTTGGCTAGTACCTGTGGAATCAGGGGAAGAGGCGGGAAGACATAAGCATGTTTCCGGTGCCATGGTTGGGATAGGGCGTCCGTTCCCTGGGAGAGACCGTCCCTGAACCATGAATAGTAGTCCCTGACCTGGGCGTTGTCCCGTGTCACCATGAGATCTATGGTTATGGGTCCCCATGTCGTTTGGATCATCTGGAAGAGATCCGGATGCAACCGCCATTCCCCTGGATGCACCTGTTGCCTGCTGAGCCAATCTGCATGGACGTTCAGTCGTCCTGCCAAGTGCACTGCACCCAGGTGTCTGAGATTGGATTGGGCCCACTTGAGGACTGCAGTAGCCTCCCTCAGCATGGCCCTGCTCCTGGTTCTGCCCTGTTTGGCTATGTACGCCACAGTGACCTGGTTGTCGGAGCGGATTAAGACCGATTGACCGCGAACTAGGTGCTTGAATGCCTTGAGGGCATGGAATATGGCTCTCATTTCCAGGATGTTGATGGAAAGTTTTGATTCCGCTAGAGACCATAGACCCTGGGCCATCACGTCTCCCAGACAAGCCCCCCAACTGGATAGGCTCGCGTCCATTTCTATTACAGTTGTGTATGAGGCCTCTAGAGGGACTCCCTTGGTCAGGTTTGACTCCACCGCCCACCATGTCAAGGAGAGTCTTACCGCTGGTGGTAGTGGTACTACGACCTGTAGGTTGTGCTCGTTCGGTGCCTCCTGGGTTAGGATGTATGTTTGGAGTGGACGCATGTGCCATCTGGCCCAGGGCACAAGGTCTATGCAAGACGCCATGCAGCCCAACAACTGGGCTATCCTTCCCATGGTTGCTTGGTGTCAGGCTTTCATTTGACGGGCCAGGCTTATCAAATTGTGTACTCTCGGGGGAGATGGTTTTGCCCATCCCTGTGCTAAGTCAATCAGGGCTCCCAGGTGTTCGATCTGCTGTGTGGGAGTGAGGTGGCTCTTTTCCCGATTTACCACCCAACCGTAGTCTTCGAGCACCTGCAGGGCTGCTTCCGTGTGTCACTGAGCCTGATTCTTGGACCGGGCCTGGATGAGCCAGTCGTCCAAGTAAGGTATTATGTCTAGCCCCTGCTCCCTGAGTCTGGCCACCAGGGTTATGGAAACCTTGGTGAACACTCTCGAGGCAGAGGAGAGGCTGAACGGCAGGGCTTGGTACTGGAAGTGATGGCCTAGAATGTGAAACCGAAGAAACTATCTGTGCCTTTGAATGATGGGAATATGAAGGTATGCGTCCTTTAGGTCTGTGGACATCAGGTAATCGCCTACCCGGACACAGCGCAGGGTTGATCGGATGGTTTCCATTTTGAATTGGTGGGACACCACGTGGCGGTTGAGGTGCTTTAGATCCAAGATGGGACAGAGCTCCCCTGATTTCTTGGGGACCAGGAAGAATATGGAGTAGACTCCTAAGTTCTGCTCTGGCGCCGGTACAGGTTGGATGGCCTTGTTCCGAATCAGATCTGCCAAGATTTGCTGAACCTGATGGGGGGTTACCTTTCTTTTGGCTATGGGGGAGGATACGAATCTTTGGGGAATATGGGACTGAGATAGCTCGATGGAGTACCCCTTGGTTACCACCTCCTGGACCCATCTGTCCGAGGTTGTGTGAAGCCAGCGATCTGCGAATAAGGTCAGCCTTTGTCCTACTGGTGGGTAGAGATCCTGGCCCTGCCTGGTCATAGGATCGTAGTCACTGTTGCTTTCCCCTGTAGCCTCTACCTCGTCCTCTGGTTCTATGACCCCGGGCTCTGAAGGAGGAAGACTGATAGGATTGAGAGTACAGGCCATGGGAGCTGTGCGAGTGGCCCCTACCTTGAAAGGAGTGGCCTTGTTGTGGTGTGTCCCTGCGTGGTTGGTACAGTCTGTCCCCCCCCCCAAAACCTCCGTCTAGATGAGGGGAGATAGGTATACCTGGATTTATTTTTAAGAAGGTCTCTGCCCTCCTCCTTTTGCTTCAGATAATCCTGCAAGCCCTCCCCAAATACATACTTTCCCCCTAGTGGTAGGTTTTGCAGCAGGGTCTTTGATTCATTGTCTGCATCCCACAATTTTAGCCACAGTGCTCTCCGAGCCCGGTTGGTGATGGCTGTAGCCCTGGCGTGAAGGCGCAAGGTGTCTACCGCCATGTTGGCTAGGTATTTAGCTGCATCTAAAGTACATTCTAACAGTTCTGCCTCCCTGGATTTGGGGGTGGCTTGCTCCTGGAGCTCTTCGAGCCAATGAATTTGAGCATGTGCCATGTAGATGGCAGCGGTGGTTGCCTTTGCAGTGGTGCCCTCAATCTCGAACGCTCTTCTCAGCATGTCTTCTACTTTTTTGTCCATAGGGTCTTTGAGAGCGATTGTGCCACATGGTAGTATGGTCTTTTTGCTGAGAGCCGCCACCTGAGGGTCAATGGTGGGTGCTTTGCACCAGATATCAGATTTTTCCCCCTGTACCGGATACATCCTGTCCAGGTTCTTTCTGTTCGGCATTCTGCCCAGTTCCGAGGATTGCCACTCTTTATTGAAGATGTCCTCGATGGCAGGGCATACAGGGAAGGTCTCCATGTTCAACGCCCTCAGCTGAATCATGGGGTCGAGCTTTGACTCGGGCTTACTCTCCTCAGTGTCGAATCCCATGGTGGCCTTGATGATCTTCATGAGCCCTGGGATCGTGTCAAAGGAACATAATTTTGAAGTCAGGGAAGGTGTAGCTGGGAGCTCCATATCCTCTTCGTCTGATTCCGCTTCATCCTCGTCCTTTGCATCCTCTTTATCCTTGTCCTCGTGTGCGTCTTCACGTGGGACGTCTGGAAGGGTGTCCTCATGGGTCGAGTGCTCCTTCGGTTGCCCCCCCGCCTTGTCAGGTTCCAGACTCAACGGTTTGGCTCTGTGCTGCGTAAGGGATTCCAGCTTTTCCATTATTTTTAGCATAAAGTTCTGCTGGCTTTCCATCATGGCTACCGCAGCCTGTTGGTTTTGGATTAGGAGGGAGCCGGGTCCATCCACGTGGGGTTGCTGGGTCCCATGGGCGGGGTTTGTTCCAGGGAGGAGTCCTCGTCGTCAAAGAGACAGGCTGCGCAGAGGGGTCCCGGAGTTTGGGGTAGAAGGGTGGCGCTGCACGAGGAGCATTTCTTTGCTTTCTCCATCTGGGGAGAAAAGAAGGTAGGCTTTAGATCAGAGCTGTGGACGATGCCCAGAGGGCGATTCTCTTACCCCCTCTATCTTCTAGATAGGGGCACTCGAGGACTGCAAAAATATGCCACCATCACATTATGAGAGTTGTGGGGGTGCTATGGGAGGACCCCCACAATGAGGACTGTGGTGAAGTAAGTGGCCTGGGAGCCATGGGTGGGCCCGACGCACATGGCTCACTATGGGAGGGAACCATGGTGTGGCTGGGTGGGGAAATCTAGGGCAGACAAGGCCTACCTTCTCGGGTCGCTGTGGGAGGGAACCGAGACCCAGTTAGATCAAGGCCGAGAAGGAGATCGGAGGGCCTTGTGTCATTATCATGGGGGCCCCACCAGAGGGTCGCTGTGGGAGGGACCCAGTGGTGAAGGGGAGACACCTGAGGGAAGGTTCCTCTTTCGTTTTTTTTTTTTTTGTTTTTTTTTAGTAGCCTTGCACCACACCCTCAGACTATGTGGAGGGGTAGCCTGGTACATCCTGTTGTGTTGGGGCTGTGGATTCAAACCTAGATCTCCAGATTGCAGATAAGAGCCTTAAACTACTGTACTATACAGCCCCTCTAGCTGCGCTGGCTCGTGAGGGAGGAAGAAGGCAAAAGAGGGCGGTGCTCCAGGTCCCCACACTCCTCCGGTTGGGGCCTGGGAGAAAAGAGGAGCCAGAGGCCCAGTAGAAGGCTAACCATACGGGGGAGAGGCGAGCCGCCCTGAGCGCGGTCCCTGTGTGCACGCGCTTCACTCCTGGACCTGAGGCCAAAGCCCCATGCTGCCCCCCCCGAGCTAGGCCTGGAGCAAGAGAGGCATCCTCAAACAGGCACCGGCCTAGCGGGGGGAGGAGGCAGATGCCTTACCCCCTCCGTGGAAGGGGAACTGTCCCCGAGGACTGCCAGGAAGGGAGCGCTATCACGGGCTGAAGTAGACCCAAACAGAAGCCTGCAAATGGAAGCGCTGTAGGGCGTGAGGAGAAACGCATCCGCGGCGGGTCGAGTAGGCCTCTAGGCCTAGGGCCGCATGGCGCGGGGAGGAGGAGATGTTTTTTGAGCCTCCGGGGGGCAGCGCCGCATGGCAGAGGAAGGGGGGAGGAACAGAGCCACTGCTGGGAATCGTGTGACTGGGCAGGGTCTACCGGGCCGCCCACGTGGTAAACAGTCCCACGGGCTGCCTTCTCTGGAAAACGCCATGCGTCTAGTCCCCAAAGGCAAAGGGGACTCTGAAGGGTGGGTAGCGCTAGGGAACAGGATAGCGTACCGCACCACGCGGTTCTACTGCAGGCCAAGAAGGCCGTACAATATGCATATTCAGATTCTCTCCTCTGATGGACATTATAATTAAATGCTATACATAAACTTTATAAATCACCACAAAAACGGCCAAAACAAAGGCATAGCTACCTAAGCTGGCTAATTCCGCGCCAGGGAAACTGGCCTAGAATAGCCCTATGTCTTGCAACCCTTAACAAGTTTAGCAGAATTCCAAGCCTTTTCATACATGGTCCTCTTGATACATTGTTTCTTTCTTTCTTAATTACAACTTAATTACGATTTAATTACAACCTGATTCAAACATACCCTTGAATTCAAGGGCTTACCTTAGTGGAGCAGACAGGGATTCCTGGTGTGCTTGTTGCCTGATCAGATGCACGATTCGAAACTGGAGAGCAGGGGTTTCTGGGACCTGGATATACTAGAAATATGATCTGGGGTCATGTGCATCATTAGCCTATCAGGTGGGCTAAAAACCATGAGGTAATGTCTGGAGTGCCATGGATGCCAACCAATCACAATTCTATTTAACACAAGATGTTATGTGTTAGTTGGCTAAGTGGCTCAGCAGGTTGCATGGCAGTGTCTGAGACTGGAAGAGTGGAAGGTCTTGAGTTCAAGTCCCACACCAGGAATTTGTATTAATAACCAATACTGACTGTGTAGTGTATCAATGAGGACAGGGATGCTACACTTTTGAGGTACCATCTTTCAGATTAAACATTAAACCCAGGACCATTCTGCCAATTTCTGGAGGCAGTCCCGATGGAAGCTCAAGATCCTATGGTACTTACAGGGGAATTTTTTATTTAGAAAATATAGCACAGAATTCACATACCAGCATAAACAAATTCACATTGATAAATCACAATATAATGATTAAAAAAAGAAACATCACCCAAGAATCATAAAAGGCAACCCAAAATACTCAAAGAAAAACAAAATAGAAGTGTCAGCTGAGCAGGTTCTGGAGGCCCTTCCAGAAAGACGTCAGCTGAGACTGGTAACAAAGTTTATCTTTCTCGTAACAAGCTCTCACATGATCCTGAGCAGTCTGAATCCAGTCTTGTGTCACATATTGTTGCTGCAGCACAGGCCTGCACCTAAAATGCCAAATCAGAAATGTCACCATTGCTAGAACTATTCTTACTGAACTAACATGGAAATGGGTCCACTGAGAGCCATACAGTATATCCCCAAAACCCAAACATTCATAAGACATATGCTTAAATTCTGTAATGTCGGTCACCAACATAAATGTGTCCCAAAAGGAAACAATAAATGGGCATTCCAAATACAGATGAAACTGGGACTCCAGAATTCTAGTGCAAGTATCCCATTGACAATACTGTTCATTCAAGTTTTTTTTGTTTATGTGAAGACAGTACCCCCTATTTCCCATGACTGCTGAGCCATAGAATATCTCAAACATACACTGCAATTCTAGAGTCACTGTATTGATTTAAAGTATCTTTTGGTAGAGCCCCCGGAAACACTAACTGCTCCTTTGAAACAGTTATCTATTATGGTGGCATCAACTTGTTTCTGAGAAGTAGATATAACATGGTTTGGAGACAATTTCCAGGCCCTTATTTTTCTTAATACCACCAAAATATGTGATGGTATATGATGGTATATGTGAAGGTCTGAGTGCTGATGGGACTAACCATCTCCCGCTTTCCCATGTAATATAAAATGGAATCACCCACTCTTGGAGAAAATAAATTATCTGTGTACGTACTGTACATCTGAAAAAAACGTTGATACATTATGTTGAAAAAAAATAATGAAAAGAAAAAGGCAATGGGGTTAACCATATTCAATCCATCATCTTCTAGCGGTAAATAAGTGAAATTTATTTTAATCAAATTCATCCTGTTACAACACATTAGCAGAAAAGACATGTCAAAAAATTTTGGTTTCCAACTCAGGAGGTGGGATACACTACTTAGAAATAAAAATATAGGTAATAATATAGACTTAACCAGAAATATCCTCTTCCATTTTGTAAAGTTAAATTTAAGGGCTGGCAGTGTAACCTAAAGGTTAGAGTAATGAGCTGTGAATGAGCTTTGCACACCCAGCAGACCTGGGTTTCATTCCCTTGACCTCCTCTTGCATACTGTGTTACTCTGAGCAAGTCATCTAACCTCGCCAGTGCTCCTGGATCAGCCCTGAAAGCAGGCACTTGTGCCTAGTGGGCCTTACCAAAGAATAATAATAAAAAAAAAATTTGTACGTAGCGATTTTATATTCCCCTGCCTGGATTTTCTGTTCCCAGTTTCTGGTAGCCATGTCTGACCCAAATTCAACTCCCCAAATAGAAAAAGAATAAGAAGAAACCGGAATCGGACCAATATTATTCAAGCCTAAAGACTTCATGTCACCCAGGCACAAGGCCTTACTTCAAGATATATTAATTTTGGCACCTGAAGCATATTGATATTCTTCATTTTAATAGCTACATCACACACACTTAAATCTTCCAAAATTAAGCAGATAGCATATGCATATGCCTTTATATTTATAGGGGCTACTAGGTAAGAAGCCTCTATCCTCTTGATGGATTTGGCTGACAAGAATTTCCGCAGAGCGATATCTACGCTAAAAACATACAACAGGGGGCTCAATGGGCACCCCTGCCATACCCCTCTCTTTACAGAAATGGTCTTTCCCAGGAAATCATTTACCATCAGCTGAAAGAACAGTGTTTCATATAAAAGCTGAATCCACTGAACACATTTTTCTGGTATACCATGGTACCATAAAGCTTACAACAGGAAATGAAGAGAGACATGATTGAATGCCTTCTCCTGGTCAAGACTTAGGAGAAAACCTCAAAGAGAATCCAAATTACTCCTAGCTACAACTTCCCAGTTAATAATTACATTCTCATGCATAGAGCTTCCTGGAATAGTTTGTTCTGGTAATATAAGCTGCTTAGTACATTTACTTAATCTGATACATAGAAGTTTATTCAGGATTTTTATGGTCTATATTCTTAAGGCTGATGGGGTGCCAATTCACTATTTTTGACATATCCGCTTTCGTAAACAAAATACAGTGAATGAATGTGCAATGTCCTTAGATAATTTTAAGTTATCTGAAACATCCATGAATACCGCCACCAAAATATGACCCAGTTCTGTCCCAAATGTCTTATATAATTACGCACTCAAGCCATCAGGTTCAGGTGAAGGATTTGTGTGCTTAGTGACTTTATCCCTTCTAAAACCACTAACAGCTTAATGGGAGCAGACAAAACTGCTTCAAATATGCATGCAATGGAAATTTAGTACCAAATGAGTCAGACAAAACTTCATTAGCTATACTTTCCATAACTCCTTGGTCCAAATATCAGTTCCCGTAGAGTCTTTTAAAAATGTCATTACCTTTTATTTGTTCCTCTGCTGATACCCCCGAAAACTATTCATGGACTGTTTCATCCCTTGTGAGCCAAATTGTAATTCTGATTTTAATGCTGCCCTATTACTGAATATTGTACTTTCCTGAGTTCAGATTTAATATTAGCAATTTTGGATGAGTAAGAAGTCTTGAGCAAATTCTGTAAGCTAATCAGTTTTTGCTGTTGTTTTCTTACGTTTAGATAGTGAAAACATGTCTGTTTAGTGTTTCTGACACTTTGGGACTGACAGAAGTTCTTCATCTCAGTTTTGGTATCCTCCTATCAAGAAACCATGGCATCAAAGCAGCAGGCTACTGATACCCTAGCCCATAATAAGTCCCTATAGGCAGCACTACCCCTTTCTTTACCCTCCCGGAAACCAGGGCCCAAAAGAGCTGCCTCCCATTTGAATCTTAAGTTATACATGATCAGAAATTTCAGAAATCTCCACATTAGCCTTCTGAATCTCTAAAGATTCAGATAAAGAGACATAATCTATTGTGGAGGACAGAGCTCCCCAGAAATAAACATGCCCACCCTTCTGGTGAATTGCCCTATAAGCATCTTTCATATTTGCAGCTTATAACACTTTTTTTTTTTTTTTTTTGTGAATCACAGGAAAGTTTTTCTATGTTCCCTGTTTTTTCTTCTAGGGACCAGGGTTAATTAAAATCTCCCCTACAATTACTGATTTTGAAGTATTGTATATAAATAGGGTTCCATTTTCTGGAACAGCTCTACCCTCACTGCATTTGTTTGTGGAGCATAAACCACCCCCAGCTGAAAGGAATTATTATGCCACTCCAGATCTAGAAATAAAGATCTTTCTGTATCTATATCAATCAATTTTGAGACCTTACAATTAAGCAATAAAACCACGAGAAGGTGTGGGTTATGGGGGGATTTACCACGACTGGCATGGTTTGGCCACAAGGCCGCAGGCCGAAAGGTCAAATCCTCACCAGCTGTGGTAAATCCCCCCATAACCCACACCCTTGAGGGGTTTATTGTGATTATATCACGTCCCTGTTTTTTAAAGAATTCAAGATTAAAGTGATTTTACTTGAAAATATGTTTTTTAATTGATTTTTCCTGTAATATCTTTCCCCTGTGTGTTAAATAGTTCCCTGATGTTAGGTAGAATATTTTAAGTAGATGGCAGTCCCCCCCTCCCAAAACACAGACCACTTTCCCCAGCTCTGGGCAAAAGTAAAAAAAGAGAAAATCTTTACCATGCACGTTATCGCACTATTGTGTGTAACTGTCTCTCTCTTGGAGGTGCTTGATCCTGGTTTGATTCGGGAAGCAGCATGGTAACAAAGAAGTAGGAAAATCTTCACTGCTCTGTCTTGGTACGGAGGACTACGATATTCTATAGTGTTGTTTTGAGCAGTCCACTGGGTTATTATTTCTATTTTTTAATAAGAAAAAAAAGACAACGGTCTCCATTCTGTTTTAGTGGTGGCAAAGTGTGGTGCGAGTGTTCATGGACTGTGGCCCATCTGCATGTTTACTTCCGGGTGCAGTTTTGTGGTGAGCGAGGACAGTAGTTTGAATTGGCAGCATTTTATTTTTTAAATTATGTTTTGGCAATAAGTTTATGTATCTGGGGTTTTCTGCTCTTTTCTTTGGTTCCGAGAGGATCTGAGGACTGAGGATGATGAGCGGCAATGGCAGGAGATTTAAAGTACGGGACACTGATGTTTCTGCCTCCTGGTGCCCCATCTTCGGCAGTCCTGGGACAGGAGGGTGAAGATTTTGGGAACAGGGGACGAGGAATGAAGTAGGGTACATTACGAATTTACAGGGGAAGGGGCACAAAATTTTGTTTGGGCTGCACTCTTTTTAAAAAGATGCTGCTTCTGCGTCTCGTCTAGTGGGGTTTCAAGATGGCCATTTTCCGATGCCAACTCCGGAGTTTGGATGAATTTTAGAGATGCTGCTGACTGGCACCTTTGCCGTGGGTATATTGCAGGATTTACCATGACAAAAAGGTGCCAGCCAGTCAATCAGAGTACAAGATTTTCTGTTTATATTTAAGTCCATGGTATAATGTTGTGTTTTACACAAAATCCCTACCCCAACACAGGTCCACACCAATAGACCAAAAAGATGAACCCGGAATCTATGCTGATTTTGCCTGATGAATATCAGACACTGTCCCGAGTCTGGTGTCCTCTAAAAGGAATATATGAGAATTTGAATCAGCCAAGGTGGAAACTGTGGTTAATCATCTCTTATTGTTTTTGAGGCTATTAACTTTCAAAGAAGTTACAAAAGTTCTCTGTTAAACTTTGTGCAATCAAAACCAATAGAAGCAAAAGTGGAGGGGAATGCCATCATTCTTAAAAAGACACAGATCCCCTTTTCTTTTTATTTCTTTTCTTGGGCGAGAGGCATCCATGAGAGTGATCCATCAGTATCAGAAAGTTCTTTCAAGGATGATGTAATGGAGGACGTATTGGAATCCCTCTCCTCAACTCTGGAATTTTCCCCTGTATTCTGAAGGGCAGAGAGTTGGTTGTGTAAGGTGACACCATTTCTTTTAGCCATCTTCAATTTATGACAGAGCCTAGCACTCCAACATCTTCCTCCAACTACTGTAAAATTCTAATCCAGGCAAGGAGGTTGTAGCATATTAGTATTAACTTCCACATCATCTTGACCTTGATCCTGTTCAGGAGATGAAACCTCTTTGTTTGATGCCCCAGGGGGGTAGAACCTCCCCAGAGGAGTCACATATCCAGGGTTTCTCTTGAGTTGCCGGGTGGGGGGGGGGTTAGGTGACGTGTCCTGCCTGAATGAGGGGTAACACCCAGGTCTGAACTCTCTGGCTCTTCTTCCCTCCGACCAGTAGATGTTGATACCTGAAGTTGTGCCTCCCTCTGTCTAGTATGCTGATGATGATCCTTTTGTGCCTGGTGTACCATTTCTTCCTAGTCATAATAGGTGCCTTTACTGTGAGCAGCCCATGGGCATTGGGTGTATAAATGTCCAGAATATTCACAGAGGTTGCACTTTATTGGGTTTTAGCAAGCCAGGCTAGAATGGCCAGGTTCCATACACAGGTTGCAATGCATGGCATCACAAGCATTGCATCGATGGCACGTCTTAGGCTGGTCAGGATAGGAACAAAAGCCTCTATCCCTCCTGATGTATAACCTGCTGGGTAAATGCAGTCTGCCTTGCTCGGAGGGCCTCAATCTGATTTTAATCTTCCACCCCATCCAGATGTGCTCTGTGTCTAGTATATGAGGTGGCAGGTCCAAAACTTCAGCTTTCTATTTGTCCCAGAACAGAATGTCTTAAGTATTTACTCCATTATTCCTAAAAAGAATAGTTATGACTTTGTCTGTAGGCTTAGTAAGAGGAATGGCAAAAATGGTGTCCAGAGAGGAGACAGTTTGACTTCTTGGTATTAATTCTAAAATCTCTCAAGTAGTTGTGGGGTTTTAAAGCAGTGTCACCTGATATATGAATGAGGGCATAAATATCAGTCACCAGAAACTGCAGAGATTCTTTAAGTAATTTGCTTGCCACATACACACTATTTGGCTGTTTCTCCAATCCACCCTTCTACTTAAGGCCGACCGCATTTTTTCTCTTGGCCAGTTCCTTTAGGTTTGCATAGAGATCAGCCATTCTGAAGGAAGCTCCATGACCTGTTCCACCAAGACCCCCAGAGCCCCCTGGTCTTTGTTTTCCTGAGCCGGAATCCCTGTTAGTCCCTCTAGCACCTCCTGCAGGATGTCATCCCTCATTCTCCCAGGACTGTTCCTTAGTATTAGCCTGTGGGGCCTGACCTTCCTCATTATGCTGAATGCTAGTATCTTGCTCAGTTTGTGTAGTGTTACCTTTATCTGTTTCATTTTGTATCTGGAGCTCTTCCTGAGATATCTTCTTTTCCTGTGTCCCTTCAGGAAAATATGTACTTGTAGAAGAACTGGTAGTATTATCAGCCTGGTCCAGATGTATTTCTAATATGCTCAGTATCATATGGGGCAAATTTGTCCATAACATCAGCCCAGGAAGTCCTTAGGTCTTCAGATATATCTGGTGGACAAGAAACCTGTGAGTCATGAGTAGGCTGTGACATTGGGAGCATTCCTGAAGCCTGTGCCACTTTAGAGGAGCCTTGAATGGGAGCAGAAACTACAGTACTCTGTCATTATGCAGTGGGAGGAGGGGCAGAGGCATTATTTTTTATTTCCTCTGGTGCAGACTCCCTAGTTATTAGAGGTTCAGACAGCCCCATTTTAACAACTGGCCTCATGGGTTCATTTTGAGAGGGAGATACAGATACTTGCTGAACTGTAGTACCTTGCTTATGCAGTACAGCAATCTTGGAAACAGCCTTTTGAAGTTTTGGACTGGCAATCGCATGCACCTGTACTACCTGCTGCAGGCACAGTTGCTCTTTTCGGGCTACCATCAGTCCCAAGTGTCTCCTAGCAACAGAGCTATTGCTCATCCCAAACCTAGTGTCTTTCTGTAGTGCATCGTACCTGTTTGCCCAGTCACATGATGTCTGCTGCAGTTGGAGGGACACCTGGGGGCCACTGCCCTTCAGGTGACTTTGTCCAACCAGCTTCTCCCAGTGCCATTTCGATGGGATCACATCCTTCAGCCAGTGTTTCAGGCACAGACCAGTCATGCTGTCATTCCCCCATTGGTCTCTCTCTCCAACTTTCTCAGCTGCTGAATTTTTGTTTGACACTGACATTCCCACTGTCATTAGCGGACACTCTACCAGAGATGCTGAGTTTGTAGTAGTAGGATTCACAACTTCAGAGGATGGTACTTAGAGGGGATTATCCCCAGTGTCTTGGTCAACATTCTCCCGTCAATAAAACAGGTACATGAAGCCCCCCACTCCCATGGGACACACCTAGAAGTGAACTCTCACAGCCCAGTATGTTTTCCTGGTCAAAAATCACATATCAATAAACAAATAATCCAGGGTAAGTAACACATCAAAATGAGTTATTTTGTGTGATTTAACTTTTGTGTGACTGGCTACCTTGATATGGCTGTAGAGGCTTATCCATTTATAATTAATTGTAACTAAAAGACAGCCACTGAATGAAATGACAAAAAAATAAATAAACTCAGGTTTTTGAAAGGTAAAGTAGCCCTTTAAAATGACAGATATTGTATTTTAAAGCACCAAAACTTCCAAAGCTTATGGGGCCTACCTGACCCCCAGCCATCAGATTAAATAATTTCTCCTTATTGTAGTAAGCCCCTCTACTCTTTAAGTCTGCAGCTGCATTTGCAAGGAGATAAAAGAATCAGAAATAAAAGAAAGCGTGCAATTCTGAGAGAACTGTTCTTGATTCCTTAGACTGAATTATTAAAATGGGTTGTACCACTGCGGTGGCAGATCACATGATGATGAGTTATTGCCCCAGTGCTTTTGTTTGCTGACGTGTAGACTGTTGCAGGAATTTCTGTCTGCTGATCTCTATGCCAAAGTTGAGGAGCTGGAGAAAGTATTGCTTGAGAAAGACAATCTGCTGAATGAAACTACCCAACAAATGCAGCCCTCCCTGGACTCAATTATACTGGAGCTGGAAAGGAAGCAGGTGTTTGATGAGGTAAGACACCATTTCATCCTTTTTCACCAAAAGTGCACATCACTAGTTTTCCTCCCATTAAAAACCAATTCTCCTCATTGAGGCATCAGGGACCTCTTTGGGAATGTGATTTTGCCTACTGGTCCCTGCAAGATGAGATGCTAACCCGAGGGAATTATTAGGGGGGAAAGGGGAAATTGTTTAACCAGGAAAGGCACACTAAGCCAGACCTTGTTTCCAGGTGCGACCTGGGAGTACAAGGAAGTTAAGTAACTTGTTTAGGGTTACACAGTATGCAAGTGGAAGCTGTGGGATTCAAACCCAGGTCTGGTCTGCTGGATGTCATCTGATTTGCAGCTCAGAGCCTTAGACCGCTGTGCTATACTGCCTCCTTATGCCTAGTAGGAGGCTTAGTGTGGAAGGCTAGCTCCCTAAGAGATGGCTTTTAGATAGGGAATTTTGTGCAGTCTGGGTTGGCCTGGCGGTCCTTTTCTGCCAACACATTTCTATGTTTCTATGAGCTTCCTTCCCTGGGAGGCCTGCAAGTGCTGGCCATCCTTCGATATTCTGTACTGAACCACTGCCTTCCCTGAGAGGAACTGCTCTGGGAATCCATCATCGCTGCCACCAACACTGTCTGATTAACAGTAGATTAAATGATTCTCAGCAGCATACATCTCAACTGTCCCATATTACAAGGGACAGACTTCATTTTACCACTCAGAATAGCTCCAGCCAACATGGAAAAGGTATTGTCCCTTAGAGAAGATGCTGCTTCACATCATAAACTTAGATGTTAAAGCTACAATACACAATAATATGTATGCTAATATGTCCTCTGAGACCACTCTTATTGTTGCAAAAGTGCTCTTGTGCATTCTTAGGATATGGGAACTGGGAACTGAAGGTAAGCTTACTCTCTGGGTTGACCTCAGAGACACTTCACTCATTGCTATGCTTCACACTGCCATTTATGAGGTAATCTGAGGTCACCACAACTCATGGATAAAAAATGTTTCCAACACTGCCTTGTTGTATATGCCTATTTATTAAGGGTATTCTGATAACATGGCACATTGCCTGGAGTGTACAGTAGTTTGGGTAAAATAATTAAACAGCTTCATACTTGGGAGTGTCTTGTTCACTTTGAGACATCTAAATATTGGCAGATACTGGGCCAATTAAGATGCATGCAGCAGCCACTTTGGAGTTCTTCAGACACGTATATGAGGTGCATGCATGGTCACACCCAACCACAGCAGTGGTTGGGCATATGAGGCCTTTTCATGCATGAAGCACCATCGTGCATAGGCATTTGTGCACTGCTATGTGATGTTCAAGGTTTGGGTGTTCAGTTCAGAGAATTAGGAATCTGAGCACCCTGACTTCACAAGACCAACTACCAAAAGAATTGCGAATGATAGACTTATTTATTTATTTATTTTATTTAGAACTCGTTTAGCCCCAGGTAACCTCATTTAGATTATGGACCTTATTTCCAAAGGGGTCCTAGGGGAGGGCATGGCAGCAATAGAGTGTACAAGTTACGGTAGTTACAGTCAAAAATATTTACAATACATAATTTACAGGTTAAACATAATATGCATTTAAGACACAACCAGGTATGTAAAACTAGAAAAGAAGGTGTTTATTATTCAATAGAACAACCACTACTATCTTCCAACCATTTCCAAAAATAGTCTTTATGGATATTTCATAATGCTTGGTATTATATTTCAAAAGCTGTAACACTTGAACTGATGTACAAACGTAAGTTTTTTTCTTTTAATGAAAGCTTGGAGTAGGCGCCTAGTTTTAAGGATGAGACCATTTGCGTTGTGGAACAGAAGTCTCAGCTACTGGTGACAGGTCCAGCCACAGGCCTAAGTACCGTATTTGAAGACTGGGACATTTTCTTGGGGGGGGGGGTTGCAATGAGCATTGAGATTTTGAGAGTGGTGGAAAGTTTTGTTTTATTAATGAAGCACACTGTTTTTATTTTTGAGCTATAAAGGAGGCCAATAAAGCTCCATTCTTACATGCCATCAAAGACTGACTGGAGCGAGCTGTTGAAGTCATTGACTGTTGGAGTTTTGGTATAGATAATAGCGTTGTCACCTCAGAGGTGCATATTGGATTTGGTGTTAGTGCAGGTTGGGTGCAAGTCATTTACAAACACACTGAAAAGCAGCAAGCTGTGATGAAACCTCAAGGAACTCCAAGTATGAATGGGAAAGTGTCAGTCGTTAAACCATTAACCTTGATCATGTGAGATCTAGTGGCTAAGTAGTTCCCAAAACTGTCAAGTCATAGGGCTTAGTCATAGGAGTTTGAGCTTGTGGGGGAGCATGATATGGTTTATTGTATTGAATACCTTAGTTAAAATCAATGTCTACAGTATGTAAGTACTCAGTGTCCAAAGGTGACACAATATCGTTGGTAACCTTTACTAGTGCTATCCCTGTAGAATGTTGGAGCCTGAAGCCTGATTCCTCTTCTGTCAGCAGCTGGTTTTCCAAAATATGGGCCATTAACTGTTTGTGAACCAGGTTCTCAAGCACTGTATTCTTGGTAGAAAGGACTAATATTGGTCGATAGTTGTTGGGGTCAGATGGAACACCAGATCTGTGGAGCGCTATTACAATTGTCTATTCCCATATTTGTGGTATGCGCCCAGACTGGGGAGAGAAGTTATAGAGATTAATTATTGCTTTTGCCAGTTTATCCACTGCTAGTCTTAGCAAACACAGGGTCTATACCATCTGAACCTGTGGTATTCATAGTATCCAGGCTTCCTTGTTGCTGTAGGACCTCTGCATTAGGAATGTCTAGAAATGTGAAGGAGCAAAGTGCAGTTGTAGGCTGAGGCAGAGCATGTTAAGGCTGAGAGCTAGAGGGAATTAAAAGGTTAAGGTTCATAAAGTGAATGCTAATGAAGTTTGTTATTTCTGTATTCTCAGTAATTGGGTTGCCATTATATAACAGATGGGAAATTATGGTTAATGGTAATGATAATAATAGTTGCATGGTATCTGTTTGATGAAGGGGTACAGCCATCCAAAATGGCCCAGTTAAGTGGCTGGAATACAGTGAGAAATGCAAGAATAGAACTGGTAATTTGTTAACGCTGCAATATTTTTCTATTTATTTAACCCTTAGGCTGCCGACAGAATTAGAACTTATAGGGATTTTGGACTGATATATCAGTCTGCGGCCATGTAAGGGTTAAAAATTGCATTACCCAGGAAAGCCCTGTGAAATGTAAAGTACCTTGTTCCTATAGGGTCCAGGGATGGCAGCAGTGTACATAAATGTTTACAGTGTACAAAAAACAGGCCCATGGTAATACCAAAGAGTTACAGCAAATCCTAAAGCACAGTTAATATCGAAAGCAATTAGTATAATGTGGTGCAAGTACAGCAATAAACAGGGAACTGAAGATTGTTCCAACCAAATAGACCTCAGTAATTATTCTTTTTCAGCGACTCTTGACTTTAGGGACTGAGACTAATTGTTCAGAAACTGATCTTAATGAATATTCATAGGAAACAGTATTAAAATACTGATGTATACATAGAGTAACTAGACCTATGAAACACAAACAAGTAGTCGAATTCCTGTTTTGCCAGGCCTATAAGAAGGGACAAGTTCCAGGTTTATTAAGATTGTAACAATGCACTGAATAGTTGCACGGTACAGTAGAAGCATCTTAATGGAGTCAGCTGCATGGACACCCTTTTCATGCCAAACTTTCAATGTATCTCTAAGCAGTGTTGAAATTATATTCCAGAGCTGGGGGGGGGTCATAAAATTGTGGAGCAGGGACAGAGGCATGTGCAGGAGCAGTGAACAAGGGGAACAAAGTAAGGGGGCTCTAGGGGCATGCCCCTCCCCAGAAATTAAAAAAAATCACTATAAATGGTGCATTTTCCTACATTTTAGAGTTAGGCAGGATACATTACAGTCCCCCCAATGATGAAGCACTATGTTATAAGGATGTCACCATTTCTTACATTAGAAGAGGAGACTTGTATCCCGCTGAGAGTCGAGTATGCAGGCGGAGCAGCATGCCAGCTGGTAAGGTCAACAGTGTGTGTCCCAGCCAATGCTATCTGTCTCTGTCACCCGACCCCCTTCCACCCACCCAGTTTCAGGCAGGCAAAGAAGTAAATTTTTTTATTAGTATTATTATTAATATTATTACAGCTGCATCTGCTTGTATGTTTAAAAATAATTACAGATCTATTCTGTGGTGGTGTCATGGTGGAACTCGGGAGATGGGAGACCTGTAGTTTTTCCTCGACACTGCTGAGAGTCATCTTATGAGCAGGCGGAGCATTAGCTGATATGGCAAATTACAGCAGCCAAAGAGTGGAGTGGGAGCACAAATTGTCCTCATTTGGACCGTGCCATACGTCCATCTCTGAGTCTGTCCCCCCGTTCCCACCCCGTTGAACTTGCAGGCAACAGACAGAGACATGACAGGCTGCAACACAGTAGCTCATGGTGAGTAAGCTCCGGCCACCGACCACACACATGCACTCAGTCTGCTGGCTGTGAGTGTACTTTTTCATTCTTGTCCTCTGCTCGGGTCTGCTGAATGTGACTTCCCAAATGCTGAACCGGCCCCCGCCCTGATCCCAATTCCATCCCACATGATGGCAGTGGCCAGCAGTTCAATTTGTTCCTCCCTCACCACCAGTCTCAATCTCAGAGTCTCCCCATGTTGTCCCAGCAGCCAGGAGCACAAGGAAACTTACCGCAGAAGGAGTAGACATGGATGGAGGCAGTCTTCCGTCCTTCAGGTAAGACAGAGATTTGTCTCATATGGTGGGTAGATGGTAGGATGACACAACGTCATGATGGGAATGGGACTGAGCAAGCCGGTGCCACCTAGCAAAATATACCCGAAAGGTACAACATACATACAAAAGACGACACACACTCAAGCATTGTTCAAAAATGTTCTCACTGACTACATTCTTTGAAAAATTTAATCAGTGCTTTGTCAAGCAAGTCCCATAAAGAATCAAGGTGCTTTATATGGGACTTGCCTAACAATCCCTGTGATCTAATTTTGCACATAATAAAGTAAGTTAAAACATTTTTCAACAGCTCTCGAGTGCACCATCTTTTGCATCTATTCTCAACACTTACAGCATGAGAGATCAGCTCCCTCATCTATTCATCTAAGTTAGTCTTAAACAAATATAGTCATCAAGACTATTACCTCACTTGGAAGGTTATTACACTTTCCCACCACTCTTTCTGTGAAGCGATGCTTCCTCCATCTTTGTATTTTATTTATTTTTGAAATTTCTGTACCCAGGATTTCCCAGCGGAGATGTCACATCCCATTAACAGTTGATAAGGACAACCCAGGTGGAGGGATTGGAGCATGGGGAGGTCATGTGACTTGCACAGTGAGCTACTGATTCTGGCAGGATTCAAAACCAGGGAATCATCTGGTTTTGCAGGTCTGTGGTCCAACCGCTGGCCTACACTCTTCCCCTACTGAGTCAAGATTTGAGATTTAAGTAAAGCAGTAAGCCCCGGGAGGAATGAATCCCAGTCAGTTGATTCACACAGGATCCGGAGAGACAGATAGCCAAACTCCCTTGCTAGAAGAAGACTGCAACACCTGAGTCAGCAAAATCATACAGCTAGTGCAGTGTTTCTGGGAAGGGACAGAGGAAGGAATCACGACACCTGTCCCAGCAATCTGCTACTTCTTAAAAATACAGCTTGCTGCATGTTTGTTTTTTTGCTGGCAGTTCTTCTGGCCAGCACTGCCTTTACTTTAGCTTCCACCAGGGGCCATGCAAGCAGCAGGATTTTGCCCACCCTCTCTCCCAGAGAAGGAGAGCAGTCCTATGGACAATACAGAGGCAACCCGGGAGTACTGGGGAGATTAAGTGACCTGGTCAGAGTCACACAGTATGCAAGTGGAGATTGTGGGAATCAAACCCTGGTCTTCTGGACATACCAAGTTAGTTCACAGCACGTTACTCTAACCTCTAGGCTATATTGCCAGCCCAACATATCAGTGCTTCCAGATTGAGTTGGCATTGTCCCTGTGGATGCAAAATTGCTCTATGTTCCCATATAACCAGTGCAACTCTATGGGAACAATTTTCCTGTAAATGGCTCCATCTCAGTGTAAAGTACAGGAATCCTTGTAGATCTGGGAGCCCTAATATATGTCCAACTGCTCCTCCCCGCTCTTATCCATGCCCTGGCCATGCCACTCATATGGGGCTTGTCTTTCTTGGCTCTCTAATGATTAAAAAAACACTTACTTTTTTCCCTCCAGCCAGTGATGAGTGTATAGAAACATAGAAACACAGAATTTGATGGCAGATAAGGACCGCTTGGCCCACCCAGTCTGCCCATTTCCTTACCTAGTGGATAAGCTGCAGATCCTAGTTAACCAGCAGCCTACTTCTTCCTACCCCCAACCCCTAGAATTGTCTTATGACTGTCCCATGCATGCTTGAATTCCACCACTGTTTTTGACTCCATAACCTCCTCCGGAAGGCCGTTCCATGCATCCACAACCCTCTCTGTGAAAAAATACTTCCTTAAATTACCTCTGAGCCGCCCCCATCTTCAAATTGTGCCCCTTGTTCTTGCACACCTCTTGTTTTGAAAGATGCTACCCTCTTGGACTTTGTTGATTCCCTTGAGGTACTTGAAAGTTTCTATCATGTCCCCCCTCTCCCTCCTTTCCTCGAGGCTATACATATTAAGCTCCTTAAGTCTCTCTTCATATGTCTTCCGGTGCAGACCCTGCACCATTTTAGTTGCCCTCCTCTGGACAGCTTCCATCCTGTCTATGTCTTTAGGAGATTGGGTCTCCAGAACTGCACGCAGTACTCCAGATGGGGTCTCACCAGTTGTCTGTACAGAGGGATAATAACTTCCTGTTTTCTACTGCTGATGCCTCTCCCTATGCATCCCAGTATCCCCCCAGCCCTCCTTGCTGCCCTCTCACATTGCTTGCCCACCTTTAGGTCATCTGATATGACTACCCCCAGGTCCCTTTCCATTTTTGTTGTTGTTAGTATCTCACCCCCCATTGTGTACTCTTCCCCTGGGTTTTTGTTTCCCAGGTGCATTACCTTGCACTTCTTAGCATTGAATCTAAGCTGCCATACATTTGACCATTCCTCTAACCTTGCCAAGTCCCTTCTCATCCTTTCTACCCCACCTTGTGCATCAACTCTGTTGCAGATCTTTGTGTCATCTGCAAAGGACATACTTTTCCTTCAATCCCTCTGCAATATCACTTATAAAGACATTGAAGAGGACCAGTCCTAATACTGAACCCTGCGGTACCCCACTAGTAACTCCCCTTTCTTCAGAGTGGACTCCATTTACTATTACTCTCGGTGTCCTATTCTTCAGCCAATTCTTTACCCAGGCTGTCTTCTTGGGACCCACTCCCAGGCTGGCTAACTTGTATATTAATCTTTTATGTGGGACTGTGTCAAATGCCTTGCTAAAGTCTAGGTAGGCCATGTCCACAGCCCCTCCCTGATCTACTACTTTGGTCACCCAGTTAAAGAAATCTATCAGATTTGTCTGGCATGACCTTCCCGCTGTGAATCCATGCTGCCTTGGGTCCTGTGCCCCTCTGGCCTCTAGATACTCGACAATTCTTTCCTTCAGAAGTGATTCCATCATTTTCCCTACCACTGAGGTTAAACTAACAGGTCTGTAGTTTCCTGCTTCTGCTGTGCTCCCACTTTTGTGAAGGGGAATCACATCTGCCCTCCTCCAGTCCTCGGGTACCACCCCATCCTCCCATGATTTGTTAAAGAGGGTAGTCAGTGGTGTCACTAGTTCTACCCTTAGTTCTTTTAGAATTCTGGGATGAATCCCATCAGGCCCCATTGCTTTGTCCACCTTCAGTTTTAAGAGTTCTTTCAGAACCCTTTCTTCTGTAAATGGGCTGGTATCAACTTCTGTATCCAGAGTGTTTCTACTGTTTGTTTTAGGTACCTCCCACTCTTTCTTTGTAAATACTGAGCAAAAATACTTGTTTAGTATCTCTGCCTTTTCACAGTCACCCTCTGCCCACCCTCCCTCCCCTTTATTAAGCCTCACTATCCCTCCCTTGGTCTTCCTTCGCTCCCTGATGTACCTATAAAAGGTTTTATCCCCTTCTTAACTGAGTTGGCTATCTTTTCTCGATTTGGGCCTTTGCTGTTCTGACTGCCTTCCCAGCTTCCTTTTGCTTTAACTGATACAGTTCTCTGTCCTGCTCCTTCTATGATTCCTTGTACTTCCTGAATGCTTTCTTTTTCTCTTGAACCTTCACTGCCACTTCCTTTGAGAACCATAGTGGTTTCTTACATCGTTTCATTTTGTTTATTTGCTTCACACAAAGGCTTGTTACCTCTGTGATGGCAGTTTTATTATTCCCATTGTTCTTCCACCTCCTTCCTGCCCATTTGCTAGTGCATTCCTTGGGAACTCACCCATTTTGGCAAAGTCAGCCCTCCTAAAGTCCAGTACTTTTGCCTTTGTATGGCTTGACTCTATTGCTGTGTTTATTGTGAACCATACTGTTCGATGGTCACTAGTTCCCAGATGGCTACCCACGTCTACATCTGTGATCCTCTCTTCATCTCCATTTGAGAGAACCAGGTCTAAGATTCCTCCCTCTCGAGTGGGCTCCAATACTAGTTGTCTAAGGCATGCCCCTGTAGGGAATCTAGAAAACCCCACTCTTGAAGTGGCTGCTGCAACTGCACTCCAGTTAACATCTGGCATATTCAGATCACCCATCAGCAATATCTCCCTTTTTCTGCCATTCTAAGCATACTTTCTATCATTTCCTTGTCCATTTCCTCCCCTGAGGAGGGGTCTGTATACAACCCTGTGCAGATTGTGGTACCATTGCGGTCTCCAAATTTACCCACAGTGCTTCTTCTCCTCCTCCCTGTTTTCCCTTTTGTTCTGTTGCTTTGATTCCTCCCCTTGTGTAAAGAGCTACTCCTCCTCCTCTTTTACCCTCCCTGTCCCTCCTGTAGATAGTGTATCCTGGTATGTTTATGTCCCAGTCATGGTTTTGTGTGTACCATGTTTCTCTGACTGCCACAATATCCAGATGTTCTTCCTCCATCAAGGCCACTAATTCAGGAAGCTGTGCCCTCACAAAACAATCAGCTACAAGCTCTGACCCACCACTGCGATGAGTGCCTTCCTGTCAACAAGATGCCCTACACAACAATTTGACAGAGAAAATACCCTGCTAATCAAACAGAGAAAAATCCAGACATCTAAGTCAGACACAGGTAAACCTACCCAGCCCCAAAACAGCCTGGTGGTTTGTGCTCTGAAAGCAGTCAGCCCCAAAATAAGTCAGCTGTGCTTTAAACTCTTCCTGCACTGAAAATCTTAAGAATTGTAACAAACGTAAAGCTAGATCCACCTCCCCTCTGTTGCTTGAAAGACTGTCTTTTCCTGACAATTCTAAGTTCCTTATTTCACCTTTCAGTTAGAAGTAGCCTCCACCTGCAGAATATCTGCTACAAACCAAAGACAATTGTAAGGTTCACCTCCCTCTGTTGTGAGCACAAAGTGCAATATAGAATTTGCAAGTGCAATATAGAATTTCTCACACAGCTCACAGCTGAATAAAGAAGTAGTGTCCTTCCAGGTCAAGAAGATGTGCTTTGTGTCTCTAAATATTGCAGCCACCAGTAACTTATAGTAATCTGATCTAGTCTGGATATCTCCAGCCAGGGCAATTTGTTGGCAATGGTTGTGATGCAACCTTTCCTGTTCCAATCCAACACTTTGTGGTCTGGAAACAATGAGGCAAGCAATTTCCTGCCCTGAGGCTGTCTGTGTTTCAATTCACACTGCAGGTTTTGCTATGACAACTCCTTAACCACAGTAACTTATTTAAAAATAGTTTAACTGTCACAAACTCCTACGCACAAGTAAATTATTTAAAAATAGTTTCTGTCCCAAAATCCTAGTAGTCAATCCAGCTACCCCCAAGGGACAACCAAATGCAGTATTCAAACACTTGTGAAGTTAGTTCCAAGATAAGCAGAGTTTGCAAGCTCCTTTTTCAACTCCTCAGCCACCTGTAAATTTAAAAATAGTTTAACTGTCAGAAAATCCTAGTAGACAATCTAGCTACTTCCAAGGGTCTACCCAAATGCTGTATTTAAATCCTTCTGAAGTTACTCAAAAGATAAACAGAGTTTGCAAGCCCCTTCTTGGTTAAACACTAAATAAATATGTAAATAAAAAGCAATTACCAAGGGTAGTTAGTTTCACCTCCCACAGAACTGAGCAAAAGTGCACGTTGTTGCAGATATCAAGTGCAATATAGAATTTCTCACACAGTTCACAGCTGAATAAAGAAGTAGTGTCCTTCCAGGTCAAGAAGATGTGCCTTGTGTCTAGTAATGGAGACCAGCCAAGTGAATGCAGTGTGGGCAGTAGGGAAGCTCAGTGACTCGAGAGGATGGAACCGACATGGAGGGCCAGAGGCCAAGGTGTTGTCAGCAAGGGATAGATGGTTCAGTCAGTAGCACTCGGAAGAACAAGGGACAAAAAACAGTAGGCTTTTCTTCCCTGTGTAAACTGAAACACACTGGTCCAGCACTACACAGATCTGTAAGGATGTCAAGGTCAATTGTAAATCTGTAGCTGTACTTCTTTGTGATTACAGCATAGAACTGCAGTGTTAACAGTGCAAGCCAGGAGTACATGTTTAACCCCTTCACACCTGAATTAAATAGAAGTCAATGCAAAGTGATTTCCAAACGTGGCACTTTCTTAGGTGTGAGGGGTTAACCTGAAAGAACAGCTACCAGGGTCATGGCTCCAGCCCTACTACATAGATTTATTTTTCATAGCTGCCAGGGTTCCTGGGATAGCTACAGGGACTCGGCCCCAGCAAAAAAAAGTGTAATTCCAACAGTGCTTCTAAGCATCTAATCACACTTGCACACTGTGTCCTCCCACTGACATGTGCAGTATCCATCTTTGCCTTCCCACTGCACTCTTTAGAGAAGAATGCTGTCTTCCCTACTTGAACACAGTAATAGATGTCCTGATCACTGAACTGAAGCATGGTGTCCATTTGAGCACTGGCACAGACAGCTATACTAGGGAGAGAGATGGCTAAAAGGTCAAGGAACTAAAAATATGGGGAAGGGGTATCATGAATGGTGGACAGCATACAAAACAGCTGGAGAGAGTTGTGAGAATGGGACAATGTATCCCTATAAACCAACAAACTTGGTTCTTTAAAGTGATTAGAGCCACCCATAGATGCTTAATCAGTTCTCCGTGGGATGTCCCAGTAAAGTGTCTGTCCCTATTAACCACGTCCCAATTAAGTGACTTCTACTGTAATATGAATGTAATGATCCTGTTGTGCAGAGCATCCCATTTATGGGCATGTGTACTTAAGAAACTGAGGGTGAAAAATTGTTATTTTATAAAACGTGGAACACTGGACAATCGTCCTTTTTGTGTTGTGCTTTAAAAGGTTTCATCACTAAAGCTTCTGCCCTGCAAAGTTCCCGCTGCATATCCAGCAATTTTACAATTTTATTGGTTCATGTCTTACAGCTCGCGACACGTGCCAGGGAATCCCACTCCTCAGCAATTTCATCAGTCATAGAGGGAAAGGAAATAATTAATCAAGCAGAAACTTTGCTGACAGATCTGATAGGTAAGTTCTGTCGCAACTTAGCTGCATGTATTGCATATTTGCTCCCCTTGATGCGAAACTTCATATAAAACTATTTTGTTTGCTTGCAGTTGTTGAACTCCCTTCATGCCAGCTACCCCAGCCCCATCCTCCTGATGTTTTCTTCAGGACTTACAGTCCTGCATCCACAGTGGGGCCTGCATGCTCATTGGGTAGAAGGTCTTCAGGTGGCTGGAGTCATCTATCCAGCTGGTGTACTGGTTTTTCCATGACTTTTCTCCCCAGGAAGAGTGAGCATGCAAATGCCACCCAAGACAGTCATGTGCACAGGACATCAGCAGTCGCCACTCCTCCTTTCCCCTGCAGGATGGTCCTTGGCTGTAATGACCCCAGCAATCACTGGGTGCAAGGCTTGCACCGAGTACCATATCCATAGGAGCCGGGTTTGTAAAATTTTTGGTGGGGCCCAGGGGTCATAGCCCCACCCCCGGTCCAGGGGTCAGAGCTCATCTACCAGTGGGGTCAGAGGTCAACTACCAAGGGGTCAGGGTTCAAAGACCCACTCCATGGGCAAGGGGTAAGATGTCAACCCACTACCACCGCCACCACCACGGCATTATGGGAGCAGAGCACCTTGTATCATAACATGGGGGTCAGGGGGTTAAGCCCCCGCCTCAGGTATAGGAAATAAATTGAAATACTATTTAAAAGGCTTGTTTTTAAACTTTAATACGAAGACACTTTTTCCAGGGGGGTGGTGATTGAGGCATTTTGGGGTTGGTGATTGATTTCCCTTAGAAACTTTATATTTTGTTTGTTACTGTGTGTAAATGTTAATAAATATTGTACTTACCATGTAGTGTCTTTTACTAAGTTGTGGTTTTCTTTCTTCTTCCTTGTTTTGGTCCATGGCTGGGACTTCAACAGAAAGTGGATGTGAGGTGTCTTCTGATCTTTCTTCCCCGTTTTGTCTGGCGTTCAGTCAAAATGGCCCTGTACCCCAGCGATTTGCACCATCTCTGCCGATTTCTCAGTGGTGGTTAGTGTCCAACTCCCCGCCTTCCCAGCTGCAGCATCAACACATGCGCCACACACACACACACACACACACACACACACACACACACGTTGGTTCCCATGTTTGATCAGGCTGAGCCACAATGACCTGATCAATTGTGACCGACACAGCCTGCCACATACTACCTCAGCTACCTCTGTCTAACAGTAATAAGAAGGAGCACAGCCTAGTATGGCAAGTCATCACCTATGCTCTATTCTTAAGCTGCACTACCTGTTACTGTTAGACAGCAGGTGGCCTATATGTGGTGAGCTGTGCCAGGCTCAGTCACCGTGGCAAAACAGTCAGGTCAAACAGGGGGACCAACAGGTGTGTGTGTGTGTGTGTGTGGCGTGTGTGTTGATGACTCAACTGGGAAAGCATGGCACATTCCTTGTGTGGGAATGGCATAAATCACTGGGGTATGAGGCCAGGGCATTGTGTATGTGTGTGTGTGTGCTTCTTTGCAAGCATAGTCCCACACAGTTGTTGCAGGACTGGGAGTGCTCAGGCTGTTGCCATGGGGTGGGGACTTGACAAACATTGGGGGGGTCTCTTATCCCAACTTGCTTGGGTACTGGATGTGGGGAGGTACCCCTACACACTAGGGACTAATACATACAACATAGGGCATGGGATGCAGGTGGGGGAGGGACGCAGGACATGAGGGAACACAAGGGAAAGGATTAGTGAACCGTTCGCACTTGAAGGGATGGGATCAGAGGAACATGTTCCTCTCTATAAGTGGTTGGGATCAGAACAGGGAGGGGTAGAGGCACCACCACATACCAGCAACACATTCCCTACTATACAGGATCCGGCTTGGAGGGGGGGGAGTAGTGTGTAGTGTGTGTGGAGAAGTGGTGGCCCATGCTGACTCAGGCACACTGCCTACACCAACTGCTACTGTACAGAGGCAGCACCATCCTAATACATCCACAGTATGAATCTAGCATGTACATTTCACAGGTAACCTCGGAGACCAGAAATCTTATAATTGCATGTGGTTAGTGGTGGGAATCTTTAATGGTGCAAGTCATTAATTACTACATAACCTGCAGAAGGTCTGAGAAAACTACAAATATACCAAGTATTATCATAGGATGTCATAAATACATTGTTGCTTAAAGACCATATGATTTCTTTGACAGCAAACACATACTGCCATAGTGAGAGTATTGGCAACAGGCCTTTTGTTCCCAAATACATCGTTCTTTTCATCATCAAACCACATATCCTTTATTTCACAACAATTCCATTAAATGCATTTTCGGTTTACAACTTGTAAATTAATTTAGTTTACAACTTGTAAGTTAATTTAGATTATGTAATGTGATACAAGCCGCTTGCCTCTGAAGGATCATTAACATAATTAGTCAAGCTGTCACAAGTTAAAATACCATAAATCTGGAGATACACCCACAGTATGCAACTAAGAGACTAAGTAGGGATGTCAACAGAGAATACTGGATGGACAACTATGCAGAACTAATGTATTCTGCCACAGAGGGGTTCTGACTTCGAGAGTGAAGCTCGAGAGGTCCATGGGAATCAGAACCCTGAGGTGGCACAACACATTGGTTGCATAGAGTTGCTCATCCTGAATTTTTATAGTGTATAGTACTGTGTGAAAAATGTGTGTTGTGAGTTCTTTTGCTTTCAAAATAAAACTGACTCATGCAGTCTCTAGAGATTCTAGAATGCTGTTCTACCACAGTAGGGTAGAACAACATTCCATGACCTTGGAACTGTGGTAGAACAGCATTTTGAAAGGGATGGAATTCTATACAGAACACTCCACTATACACTATACACTATATATCTATCTATATATATATATATATATATACACATATTCAGTTCAGCATACTGTAAAAGACATGTCTTCTTCACTATTTACAAACAAGTGTGTATAGTCATATTGAAGTTACCATGGTGACCGAACCTTTCGAGTTCCAGTCTCGAGGCTCAAATGGGCGCCACGGGCCATGACATCCTCTCGACGACAACAGATACTCGTTAAAGTATACTGGAGTATTACATTATCCTTTATGTATATTTTATGTGCCACTGGTTGCACACCTTAAAAATGTTAAGGTTATCTACTTTGAAGCAACAAGTCCTGAGACTCATATGAATTGTTCCAGCAGAGTAATATATTCAACAGGCAGACAAAATAAGCATTGTCATCAGTGACTTTCTTGAATGGTAAAATTAAACACGACCTCCTCCACAAGGTACTCATCTCCCAAGATGTTTCTTTTCACCCCCAACCCCTCACATCAATTAGGCAAGTCCCAATTAAGAGGTTTCGAAACATGGGCATGTGTAAGAACAAGAAAGTTAGTCTAGCAAATCCCTCCAAAATCAGATACTGTAATTTAATTACTGTCTATACCCCTGTAATAACTGCCTAACCCACACTGATATCCCTTGGGATCATTAACAACTGTGGCACAACACAACAGTATCTTGACCCCAAAACTTACAAGGTGCCATTTAATCAGGCATGCTGCCATAATAAGTCGAGGAGGCCTGCTGAAACACTTACACCTACACAGCCTACAGCACATCAAGATAATGCTGCAGGCCAGGGATGTCCCCTGTTTGGCAAAATGGACCACAATCATTTCTATTTCCTGCACACTAAGTTCTGGCCCAGTGCCCCATACTCTTAAATTGCCAATAGTTTGGTTGCTCTGCTTTGGCTGGGGACTGGGCACCCCATACCAGTTACCAGTAAATAATACAAAGTCCAGAACACAGCAGGAAACACCAGGTTATGTAATCTGTAGGCTAGTAGAGACAGCAGAGAGAAGAGAGAAGCCCCAATCCCCCAAACACCCCAGGTCCCCCTACATCAAGTCACTCACACATGTAATTTCTGAATATAGTGTACCCTGAGCCCCTGTCTGGCTGGCTGCCCCTACGGGTTTAGCAGAGGTTGAGAAATGAGAGAGCAAGACACAAGTGGAATGAGGCACTGTATTTCACTAGACATACACCTTTGTCAGGTTAGAGACATGGGGACTCAGGGGCATACACACATGATAATTTTTTTTTGGGGGGGGGCATGGTCTGAGTACATAGAAGACACAAAGTTAAAACCCATGCAACTCATTACAGTTCACCATCACTGCATTATACCTTCCAACACAAGGTGACATGATCATTATTATCATGGGTCCTGAGGTGTGTAGTCTGTGGAAATGACTGGATGAAGCCTGGTGCTGCAGCCTGCAAAGGATAACTCACCAAAGGCCTCCAGTGCTTGCACCCAGCTGCTTACACACTGTCAAAATGGGCCACGTGGCCAATAAATTGGACAGGAGGACAAAATAAGAAACACAATTCTGTTGTCTGCTGTGGTCATTCCCTACATTATTCCTGACTTTGTCTCATTCATCTATCCATCCTCCTCCTCCTGCTCCTCTGAGAGGAAGAGAAGCACCAATACCCAAACCCCAGGTCCCCCGCATCAAGTCACTCACACAAACAATTTCTGAGCATGAATCATGATGGTGATCCACCCCTTGGCTGGCTGGTTGCCCCTATGGGTTTAAGCAGAGGTTGCAGATTGGGACAGGAGAGAGAGACTGTGGCATTTTTATGTTGCTTGCACGCATCATCCGAGTTTTTGGAGGTGTGGCACCCATCTTCCAATTCAGTCAGTGTGTTTGCAGGCACGGCCTCAGTTCCACAATAACTGCTGCAGCTGTCTATGACAGCAGTTGAAAATGCAGTGGTTGTACAGTTGAAAGGAAGAGCTCCGCTTCAGTGAGCAGAGCTCCCCCCTCCACACGCACACGCACGCACACTGTGTGCTCATGCACCTTCCCCTCACCCCCAAGCACACACTGTATGGCGACAGGGTGCCCAGTCCCAAATCAGCTCGCCCCCTAAAGCTTCCAGGTGCCATGCTGGGAGCCCACTCAGATGTAGCAAAATTTGTTATAGCTGGACAGAGTGCCCAATCCCCATCAGCTCCCACGGCCCCAAAGCATCCAGGTGCCATGCTGGAGCCCACCCAGTGTGGCAAAATATTATAGCCGACGGGTGCCCAATCACCCGTCGCTCCACACACCCCAAACGGCCTTTCAGCTGCCACGCTGGGAGCCAACCCCAGCATGGCAAATGTCCCTTGTCGTCTTATTAAAACAAAAAAAACCTGTAAATACAAAAACGGTTCTCCGGCACTTCTCCCTGTCCCCCCACAACCCACACCCAACCACTGCACACTCTGCCTCCCTACACCCCCCCCCCACACCCCAAACTTACCTCCGGATCTCGGCGCGACGATCTTCGGTGGACCAGGAACATGTCTGCACTCTTCAAAGCTGACCGCGAACTGAGGAAATGCCGGTAAGCTGTATAATGGGATCGATAGGGTTTTTCAACTGCGGCATATCTCAGGCATTTTTGGAATTTTTCACCAAATTTTCAACATGGGGTTTGGGACCCCTCCTCATGATTTCTGTCACTGTCATGGTGTTAATCAGGCCGAAGGGTGATTTATGGTAACTGTGTGAAATCACCTTTGAACCGATTAACAAAGCGACAGTGCCAGTGTTCATAAGGTGGGCTCTCAAAAGGTCTATGTTGCAAATTTGGTGAAAAATTCTAAAATGACTGTTGCAGCGGTTCTATACGCTCGTAAGATTAAATGAATTTTTAATGTTTGCCTCCAGTTTTCAACATTGCCATTTTACCACACCTCCTTATGAGCAGTACAGCTGTCATTTTTCACATCTCGCCCAAAATGTGTTTCCGGGCATGTAGCGCACAATGGCGCAGTTGGTGTGCGAAATCAATGTTTGGGACAGATTAAGAAAATCACAGTCACACTGTTCATGAGCAGAAGTGTTAAAATGGCTATGTTAAAAATTTGGTTAAAAATTCCCAAAAATGACTGTTTTACAAGCATTTGTTGCGCTGATCCTACACACGCTCGTAAGTTCACGAATTTTCAATATTTTCAATCCAGATTTTCGACACTGCCATTTTACCACACCTCCTTATGAGCAGTATAGCTGTCATTTTTCACATCTCGCCCAAAACATGTTTCCACCCATGTAGTGCACAATGGCACAGTCAGTGTGTGAAATCAATGTATGGGACACATTAAGAAAATCACAGTGACGCTGTTCATGAGCAGAGGTCTTCAAATGGCTATTTTTAAAATTTGGTGAAAAATTTCCTAAAAATGACTGTTTTTACTGAGTGTCGTTCGCAGTTCTCCTTGCAGCTCGTAAGTTTGCAAATTTTAATATTTGCACTCAGATTTTCAACATTGCTATTTTACCACACCTCCTTATGAGCAATACAGCTGTCATTTTTCACATCTCACCCAAAATGTGTTTCCGTGCATGTAGTGCACAATGGCGCAGTCGGTGTGCGCAGGCAACGTTTGGGACAGATTAAAAAAATCACAGTAACACTGTTCATGAGCAGAGGTCTTAAAATGGCTATGTTGAAAATTTGGTGAAAAAATTCCCTTCAGGCGTTCTGCAATGTTACTAATGAACACATTGAACAGGACTGGCCCCAGGACCGATCCCTGCAGCACCCCACTGGTCACCCCCTCTCCCTAGACTGCACACTGTTTACCACCACTCTCTGCCTCCTGTCTGTTAGCCAGTTTCTAACCCAGTTTACCACCCTTTCCCCCATGCCCAGCCTACCCAGCTAGTTTATCAGCCTCCTATATGGGATGGTGTCAAAGGCTTTGCTGAAATCAAAGTAAGCGTTGTCCACTGACCCACCCTGATTCACTTCCTTTGTCACCCAGTCAAAGAAATCAACCAGATTTGTCTGACACGATGCCCCCACTGTGAATCCATGTTGTCTATGGCCCTGGGCTCTGATGGCTTCTAGATGCCCCACTAACCTTTCTTTAAGCAATGTCTCCATGATCTTCCCCACTACTGAGGTGGGGCTGAACGGCTTATTGTTCTCTGCCTCCTCCCTACTGCCGGACTTGTGTAGAGGGACCACATGTGCCCTCCTCCAATTCACTCATGTTGAATGACTCAGTGAACATGGCTGCCAGAGGTACTGCTATCTCCCTTCGCAGTTCTGTTAATATTCTTGGGCGTATGCCATCTGGTTCCATCGCTTTGTCCACCTTCAATTTAGTGAGCTCCTGCAGGACTGTTTTGCCTTTGAATGGACTATTGTCCACCTCTTCACCCCCTTGGCAACTGCTGTACTGCTGTGGCCCTTGCCCCTCCCACTCTTCTCTGAATACTGAACGGAAAGACACAGTGGATGTCTTGGGAGGAAGGCATGGAACTATCACTTCCAAATACCTAAACAGCACATACAAGCAAGCTACATTCGGCATTGACAAATGCTTGTTTTTTTTTTTTTTTTATATAAACATGGCCTGCCTAGGATGATAGAAGGCACACAAAGGTAAAATCCATGCAACACATTAAAAGTTCACCATCACCAGAACATTACCCCTTCAGTCACAAGGTTACACGATCATCCTGGCTCAGCATGGGGTGTGTAGTGGAAGAGATTGGATGAAGCCTGGTGCCTACAAAGAATGACTCAAAGGGTTCTTTTTCTTCTTTTCTAGTTGGGGGGGGTATCCCATCCAGATCAGGGGTGTTCAAATTAACATTTGTAGGATTTGCCCAGGCATGACCCTAGCTGAATATCCACTTGCCCCCTATTTGTTACAAAGAAATTAGCTCTCTTTTTATACTTGCCCTTCAATGAAATTGTACTTGCCCCAGACAGGGGGCAATGGGATTTGCACACTCCTGATCCAGATAGTAGGAATTGTGCAGTGCCTCTGCACAGAGAAAGATTAATGACTGGTCAGCATAACCCCCATGACACTGTACCTGCCCACCTCCCCACTGTGGTCACTACTCCAACAATTAGCCTGCACTGATACTCTTTGGAGACAATGAGAAATGGATTCATCAAGAACACTGTTTCATTCCGGGTTAATGCAAATGAGGTAATGCATTGTCAGACTGGTCTTCTGGTGCCTTATGAGGACTTCATCACAACCACATGTAGTCATTATTCCATACTATGAGCAGCCAAATAAACTTTACTGGGGCTGCCACTAAAAAAAAGGTCCTCATAAGTGCAGCCCTCACACTCGGATTGCCATCACACCACAATGCAGCTTGACACCAGTATTTCCCTTTTAACCAATCTAGGGAGCTCTTATAAAGTGGCATTAGAGCCTAGAGGTTAGGGTAACGAGCTGTACATGAGCTTGGTACACCCAGCAGACCAGACTTGGGTTTGATTCTCACAACCTCCGCTTGCATAACTGCCCAGTGCTCCCAGGTTGCCCCTGAAAAACAGGTACTTGTGCCTAGTGGGCCTTACCCAGTTACCAAAGACTAAAATAAAGTCCCTGTGTACCCAGTATTGAATCGCTACTGACCCCATTGATGTTGCCATTGGATGGCTGGTAAATTTGCATTTTAAATTAAATGCTGGGCACTGGTGGCTGCTACTCAGATAACCCCCAACCCAAAGGTCATGCAATTGGAAAAATGGCAGTCTTCCTTAAACCTGAGGTATTTGCAGAGTTCCTGGCTGGCTTATAATGGCCAAATGCAAAGATAAACAACAATGTCCTAGCCTGCTGGCAGCTGCCTACCTCTGATGTGGGTCTAGGGGATGATGCAGGCTGGGTGTACTGATGATGGCAGCTCTCCTCTGACCTCCTGTGCTGCTGCTCACCTTGCTCCTCTGCTTTGAGGTTCTAACTGACCTGCTGGCTGCTCTGCTGGACCTGGTGCCTTGCCGCCAGCTGCCCAGGCTGAAAAAGGACCCTCATCAACCACCGCCACTACGCAAACCATCACCCAGCCACTTTGTAAGCCCACCTGGCGTGCTCGAGTTGCCCAACCCATCACTTTACTCACCCCGACACTCTCTGCTGCAACACTGCACCGGTAATCTGCTACTCATCCTGCTGGCCTTCTTTACTGCCTGGTGGTGTCGTGTGGTGCATCGGACTCCCGACTGGCCAACTCTTGATCCCGGACTCTCTCCCACTGGCCGACTGCCGAGCCGACTCCAGCCGCACCACCTTGCTCTCCCTTTCCGGCTAAGCTCCTCTCATCTTGGCTGGCTGGATGCCTGGACCATCTTCTCTCCCTTGTCTTTGACTACTTCCATGCTGGGCTGGCCCATCGCAGCACACTAGAACCAAAAACCGTCGCCCAAGCACCTCCTCACTCAGAGAATC
Organism: Neoceratodus forsteri; assembly: GCA_016271365.2. Taxonomy (NCBI): domain Eukaryota; kingdom Metazoa; phylum Chordata; order Ceratodontiformes; family Ceratodontidae; genus Neoceratodus; species Neoceratodus forsteri. Next base: position 499,795,993 of record JADMNL010000022.1, read on the forward strand.
CCCCAGTCAGATGCACGCCTATCGCGCCTATAAGCCCTCTCCCCGGCCAATCACAGTGCGTGTGGCAAATTGAAAAATGCCACTTCTTGCCAATGAACCAGCCAGTCACAAATAGATTTTCGGGGAGGGGGGTGATACACCAAGCAAAAGCAGTGAAAAGGCACCATCTGATTAGCGCCAATTTTAAATTATGCCAATGCCGCCAGTCAATTAAACAGCAGCGGGTGGGCAAACGGGGGAAGGGTGCATTGGTGCGCATATGGCCACAGACAGCAAAGGATGCGTGCACAACAGAGAAACCAGGGGGCAAAAAAATTGCACTTGCAACACATAGTAAAATATTGCTGGGGCTCAGCCCAGGTAAAAAAATATTGCTGGGGCCGATGTCCCGGGCCCCAGCCACAACCTGCGGTGCCTATGACCTTATCCCCCATTCTTGAAAGGGAGGCAGGCCTCAACCTCCATCCTCCCTCCCAGCCAACCCCCAGCAACCAGGGTCGACTCTCAAACCTGGGTTACCAGCACAGCGGCAGGTGTAACATCTAGTGCATCAACCCTTCATGCCACTGAGCCGACCATATAAAACTAATTGCTTAAACACACACGCACACCTCTTGGGGAGGGTTCCATGATAATGGAAAACACTCTGGATTTCTGTAAGGAGTTACACCACAGGCTTGTAAAACTTTGGGGGCCAATCAGTGAACTAGATTAATGCCCCCAGACCCAGAGTCTAAATAAGACTTAGCCCACATATGAAATGAGCTTGGCAGTCTCAGGACTCACTCCCTCTACCATTCCAGAATTTTGTAGGATCAGAAACATTTAGCAGTCTTTACTGCTGTGAGGAGTAGTACAGTACAAGTGAAGAGTCTGAATAATCTCATCACTCAGAGAAAAGAGATGGTCATTTACACCAGGGATAAGGTGTACTAGAGTAGTTTCCAAAGACTAAATAGGTTTCATCTAGTCAGAATGAAAGATTCATTGCTAGCTATGTTATTGTTTTCTAATACAGAGCCTAAATTCATAAATTACAAATACACTGTACTGTACATCGTATGAGTTGTTCTCTTTTTCAAATACTCTACGGGTGGGTTTATTGAGGGCTTTATGCCCTAATGTGTAACAACTCCATGCCTCATGATACACAGCATGTAGAGCAGAGTTCTGCATATCACTGGTGTCCACAGGATGCACTAGCACCCCTTCCATGTTGCCCCCCCAAAGCCCCGACCACATGGACCTACGCAACTACACTGCTAGTGAGGACTAGGGGTGGGGAATTAGCATGTCAGGGATAGGCTGGCAGAGCACAGCATTCATGATGTCTGTTGTGCTCTGTCAATCAAGTGTCAGGGGCATTTAGTACACCAACCAGAGGGCAGCTGTAACAGGTGCAGTTACTTTCCTAACAACTGTCCAGAAGACTCCTTGCTTCCCCACAGCCATGCGCCCTAGCTCTCAGCCTTATCACATAGGGCTGGGGTGAGGATGATGGATGTGGGGCACATTTTGCATAAAACAAAATCTGCAGCTGTGCTGATGAGGAAAATGTAGTCCTTATGCAGACTACCATATCCCATGATCCACTGCTCCCATGGATCTACAGTGGGAGTGGCTGTGGCTTCCTATTGGAAGTCTACATTCTGGTACAGGTCCGCCTCCCCAGCTAGCCCTCCTCTTGCATGGAGTTACGCATCAGCACATCAGGCCATCCGGGGCTAGTGACTTATGGCCCACGTGTTCCTCTGGGTCCAGGTGTATGGTACGCAGTTGCACAGCTCTGTACATACTTTTTCTGGTGCATACCAGTCCTGTTCATAGGGCCCATTGTGTGTATAAATGAGTTGTGTTGTGACCTTCACCATTGCCGATGTAACCATTTCTGCTTGAGGTCTGTGTGCAGCCAGGCAGTGAGAAAGGCATCATGACTGGTTTACCCAGCTTGTTTTATATTCATTGCAGGTATGAAGAAAGGTTTTGCACAGAGAAAAACCCAGACCAAAGCAGCCATCAAGAAGATTCCCTTCATCGAAAACAAAGTAATCGGAGATGCCCTGAAAAAGGCTCAACAAGCAGAAAGTATGATAGGTGATGCAGTGGCTGAATCTGCTATGGGGAACAAGTCAGCTAATGAAGCAATGAAACTCACTGGTGAAACCTTAAAGGTCTGAATGACAGATTAAGACATCCAGTTTGGTGGGAACACTTTGTAGTACCTAATTATTGAAGATTTGCATCATCAGAGGATCTAGCATGTTGTGATTGCCTCGTAATACAATGGGTCTCATTAATGAAGGGACATATTAGTAGTATCAAGTTTCATAGGATTTGATACTACTGGGTGAGGTCCTGGTGAGGCCAGAAAGATCATATTGCTGGTACCTCCTCACCCCTGGGCTGAGACATAGATGTGGCACTCTTATGAATCCTAATAGGATGCAACACGTGTCTGTGCCTGCTGTTTTTATCTGTTTCAGATTGTTTCAGAGGCCTTTTGGCACCATTCAGTCCTGTACTGAGTGATTTGCATATAACTCCCAAGATGCTTTGCATTAGTTGGGTATGTGTAATTTGGTATTTCTTCGAAACCTGGCCTTATTACCAATGCCTTTCCAGGGTAACCCTTGTTTCAGTGGTTTTGCATTGAGGCTCTTGTCTTTAAATAATGGTAGTATGTCACCATAACAGAACAGGAGTAAACAGACTATTTCACTTCTCTGAAGAAGCTAATTATCACCATGAGCAAAATGTCATGATACCTTTGTGGAAAGCTGGTTAGTCTCTTTTGACATTCTAGGGATCAAAGGAGGCCTTGAGAGAGGTAGAGAAGATGCAGAAGGAAGTCCAAGAGGTAAAGAAGAATGTAAACCTTGTCAATGGCGAGGTAGAAGCTGTGGTGCGGGAGTCCCAGGACTTAAAGAGGGAGATGGAGGAGCTAGAAGAGGTAAACAGTTAAAGTACTTTTGGAGACATACACATTATTAATCTGATCTGATAGCTGAAAATTGAAAAGATCAAGACATATACATTGGAATGCAGTTCAAGTTCGTATAGTGTTTTTCATACAGTGTGTTTCAAAATGCTTAGCAAGGCAGTAATTCAAATAAAGCAGATTAATAAACAAAGTGTTTCAATGGTGTTAAAGAATTGGGGGCATGTCTTGTAGTCTACAAGTTTATGCTCAGGCTGGGCTGGCACTTGTAGACACCTGTCCATCTAAGAATAGGAGAAGGAGGTGGGCGCTGAGATGGGATTGGAAGATGGGTGGGTACTCTCTGAGGAATAACAAGGCAAGAAGACTTGTCCAGACTGATGGGGCAGCAGTGCTAAAGGACCTCTCCCCACTGGTGTGGAAGATAACATAAGAGACAGAGAGAGGCTCAAAGTCATTGAGATAGAGACAGCATGGGATAAAGAGTAGAGGCTGATGATTACAAAGAATATTGAAAACTAGAAGGGCTATTTTGAGCTATATGTGACACTAGACAAGAAGCCAGAGCAGGTGTTGGAAGATGGGGGTATGTGGTCCCATTCTGCAGGGGTAGGTGGGGAGACAAGCAGTACCATTTTAGACTGATTGAAGCTTTGTGATTTGGGAAGGGAAACCATAAGGGAGAGAATTACAGTAGCCATGTTTAGAAGACGTGAAAGCTTGAATAATGGTTTCAATTGTCAGGGGTGAGGTAGACAAATGTTGGCAAATATGTGAAGGCTGCAGTAGGCAGATTTACAGATCACAGAGATGTGGGGAACAAAACAAAATTCAGCAAAGAGGAAGGCACCAATATTTCTGACACAAGAGCTAAAGAACAGGTAGGAATTATGGATGGTTGTGGAAAAAGTGCAGTTGCAGCTAATGGCTTTCTTACCAAGAAGGAGAATTTCCATCTTAGAAACAGTAGAAATTAAGAATTTAAGACAAAACCAAGAGTTGATCTATAATAGGTACTGAGAGAAGGTAGAGCAGAATGAGACAGAGTAAAAGGAGATATAAAGTTAAGTTAATCTGTGTAGATGTGACATCCAAGATTGAAATATGTGGGTTGCTAAGGGGGAGGATATAAATGGAGGAGAGAAAGACTATCATGGAAGAGGCTAGCCTGGATTTGGTGTCCATAATGGAGTCATGTTGCACTGACAGCCATGACTGGGATGTGGCCATACCCGGCTACTCTGTTCAGAAGTGAAAAGGAGGGGAGGAGGGGTTGCACTATATGTGAGGGAGGAAATAAAGGATGGAAGTGCAGGGGCACCCAGAGGAAAAGGAAGGTGCTATGGGTCATCCTGGAGACAGGCGCTGGGGCTATCTGTACAGGGGTGGTATCCTGATCTCCAGCACAAGAAGAGGAGTTGGATAAGGCACTTGTGAAGTATATCATCAGGATGACAAATAAGGGGTGCTGCTAGTTGGCGACGTCACTCTGCCAGATGTGGATTAGAGCCTTCCAACTGCGTTTTCAGCAAGTTGCAGGGCCGTCCTTGATTCCTACCAAGGGGCCTTTCTCAGTCAGCTAGTCAATGAACCCACTAGGGAAATGGTAGTACTGGACCTGATGCTTACAAACAAGGATAGCATTGCAGACGTCACAGCAGGCAGTCCCCAAAGTACCATTGATCACCATATAGTGTGGTTTAACATTAAGACAGTAGTATAGGTGAACCGCATGAGAATGCAGTTCCTGGACTTTAGGAGGATGGATTGTAAGAAAATGGGAGACTACCTCAGAAACTGCCTCATGGGTGGGGGGGAGACTGCCAGAAAGGGGGAGAGGTACAGTAGGAAAAATATGGGAGGGCATATAAAAGACAATCAGCCTCTGCATGAAGAAAGTGAATAAAAGCAAAAGAAAAAAAGACCATTATGGTACTCTAGTAAAGTGGCCATGGTGGTGAAGGGAAAAAAAGGGTGGCATTCAGGAGGTATAAAGAAACACAGAGGGAGGAAGACAGGAAGGTGTACCAAGTAAAACACAGGGAAGCAGGTAAGTCAGTGAGGGGAGCAAAGGTGCAGACAGTGGAAAGGATAATCAAAGGGGTAGTAAAAGGGGATAAGATTTCAGGTACATAAGCAAGAAGAGGAAAGTAAGGGGAGGGATACTGAGAATAAAGAGGGTGGCAGAGGAAGACTGCACAGAAGAAGATCAAGAAAAAGCAGACATCCTGAATAAGTACTTCTGCTCGGTCTTCACAGTGGAAGGAGGGGGATAGACCACCATTGAGCGGCAGGAACAAAGGAGGTGGGGAGGTGGACTCAAGTCCATTTTCATAGGAAAGAGTGCTGAAGGGATTTGCAGCTCTGAAAGTGGACAAGGCTATGAAACAGGACAGGATACACCCACAGGTACTGAAAGAACTCAAGAGAGCTGCTGGCTACCCTGTTGATGGCCTTATTTAACAACTTACTGGAATTGGGTGTGGTTCCAGAGGACTGAAGGAGAACAGATGCGGTCCCCCTACATAAGGGCAGCAGTATGGAAGAGGCTAGTAACTATAGGCCAGTGAGCCTCAACTCAGGGTGGGGAAGTTAAAGGAAACACTGTTAAAGGAAAGTTTCATAGCGTATATTGAATCCAATGAGCTGTAAGACCAAAGGTAGCTTGGATTCACGGTGGGGAAGGATAATAATAATAATAATAATAATAATAAAAAATAAGAATAAAATTTATTTGATTAAGCGCCTTTCAAATATTTCAAGGCGCTGTACAAAACATCATTACATTCAACATAACCATACAAACACTAACAATACAACCGATAAAATATTTAAAATAAACAATTTAAAATACAGCAGGAATGCCTGATTCCATAAAATGACTTTAAGGCCTTCTTAAAACTATCCACCGTTGTACTTTCTACGGAGCTGGCAGGGCAGAGAATTGCAAAGGGTGGGGCATAAAGCCAAAGCACGGGCTCAGAGACTTCAAATTCACCCTCGGAATCTCAGCATCCCTCGTCAGCTGATGAGCTGTCTCAGAGAGGGTGTAAGGCACTAGAAGCTCTTTCAGGTAGTCGGGACCTAACCCATGTAGGGCTTTGTAGGTCAGAAGACCCACTTTGAAGGTGATCCGCCACTGTATAGGCAGCCAGTGCAGAGTGCACAGCACAGGGGTAATGTGAGACCTTCTAGACACCCCAGTCAACAAACATGCTGCAGCATTCTGCACTAGCTGCAAGCAGTGGATATCAACCCCAGCAAGCCCTAGGTATAGGGAGTTACAGTAATCAAGATGAGATGTCACAAAGGCGTGGACCAAAACCGGCAAATCGCCTGGTGGAACCAGGTGCCTAATCCTGGAGATGTTTCTGAGATGGAAAAATGAAGTCTTGACTACTGCAGACACCTGATAACAAAGGTCAAGCCAGTGTCAAGCTCCACACCCAGGTTACGCACCCGTTCAGAGGTAGGGATCTGGTCTACCCCAGAACTAATCCAGAGGGATCCTATCCTAAACCCTCAACCCTCGACGGGGTCCACCACCATAACCTCAGTCTTCCCGGGTTCAACTTTAAACCACTGGTATTCATCCAGTCTTGGATATCAGCGAGGCAATTATTCAGCACCGAGATAGCACTAACCTGGTCAGGTGCAAAAGACAGGTAGAGCTGGGTATCATCAGCATAGCAATGAAACCTCAGCTCATACCGTCTTACAATGTCTCCGAGGGGTAGCATATATACTGCGAATAACATGGGGGAAAGCACCGAACCCTGAGGTACCCCACAAGAAAGAGAGAAAGCCCCAGATGAATATAAGCTGGAAACCACTCTCTGAGTTCTCCCCAGGAGGTAAGATGAAAACCATCTGAGGACAACACCTGAAAGCCCACAGATGGACCTGAGACATTCGAGCAAAACCCCATGATCCACGGTATCAAAGGCTGATGATAGATCAAGGAGAACCAGAATAGAGCGGTGTCTCCGATCTCTCGCCATCAGGAGATCATTGAGCACCCGAACCAGAGCAGTCTCGGTGCTATGCCTCTTATGAAAACCTGACTGGAGAGGCTCGTATAAACTATGGATGGTCAAATGGTTATCAAGTTGAGCCGCCACAACCTTTTCAATAACCTTCCCCACAAAAGGGAGGTTAGAGATCGGACAGTAGTTGGCAAGGTCATTTGGGTCTAAGCAAGCTTTCTTCAGAAGGGGAGTCACCACCCCTTCTTTCAGAGAGCTGGGGAAAACTCCCATCTCCAAAGAACACCGAATAATCCAAGCAAGGACCGGGCCAATAAGTTCACTACATCCTATAATCAAGGAAGTGGGACCCGGATCCAAACTACAACAAGTTGGGCGCATCTCAGAGACAATCCTCATAGTGTCCACGAGGTCAGGAAGCTCAAAGGAACTCCAGGAAACTCCGGGCTCTGGGACAGCACCCTGATCAACTGCAACAGCCTTGGAGTGAGGTTGGGGACACTGCCTCCGAATGTCTTCCACCTTATTCGCAAAGAATCGAGCGATCTCCTCGCAGTCAATCTGCTTAAAAACTCGACGGACCTGCTGACAGGCTGGGTTGCACACTCTGACAACAGTTCTGAAGAGCTGAGCCGGTCGATTCCGAGCGACAGAGAATTCCCTGGACAGGAATTCGGCCTTCTTACAGGAAATTTCTGTTTGATAGAGCTTATAATGCTCTAGCAAAATAAGATGGTCGGCATCCGAGGCAGTCTTCCTCCAGCAACGCTCCAACCTATGCCCCAACCTCCGAAACCCTCTCAACGCCCCATCAAACCAAGGGTGGCGGAATGACGTGGAAGAAGCGAACATGGGTTGGAGCAATCTGGTCAAAACAGCCGAGATGGCCCCATTATAGGCCACTAGCAGCCGCTTGGGATCAGAGCACAATTCGTCACACAACGAGAGGTCAATAACCGCCAACAGGTCTTCAGGGACAACATCCTGCAATGGACGGTATTTGACCATCTCCACAGGGGCCGACCTACCCAGAGGGGCCACAAAATTGAATCCAACTGAGTAATGGTCAGACCAGGATCATGCCAGATGAATCTAATTAAGTTCTTTTACTAGGTGACCAAGGAAATAGATCAGGGGAAGGCAGTGGATGTGGCCTAGCTGGACTTTATCACAGCCTTTGACACTGTGCCACAGAGGAGACTGATTGAGAAATTGAACAGTCTAAGAATGCGATCCAAAGTGGTGAATTGGGTTAGAAACTGGTTAACAGATAGCAGACAGAGGGTGGTGGTTAAAGACACTGACTCTAATGATGGAAAAGTGACCAGTGGGGTGCCGCAAAGCTCAATACTGGGACTGGTCCTCCTCAATGTCTTCGTAAGTGACACTGCTGATGAACTGGAAGAGAAGCCTTTTTGCAGATGATACCAAAATCTGTAATACAGTGGACAAGAAGGAAGTGGTGGAAAGAATGCGTACGGATCTTGGGATTGAAATATGAGAGTGGCCAAAGGGGAGAATATAAATGGAGGAGAGAAAAGGGCAAAAATATATATAGTATAAACCATAAAAGTAAGGCCTAGAGGCAGAAGAAGATCCCCTACCAGAAACCAAGCAGCACCTGGAGAGGTGTAGTGCTGTTTGGCATAATGAAGTGCTCTTATCAAGGTTCCTGCCAGTGATATTTTGCAGGATACTGCAGGAACTCAATGTAATCCAATTACACTTCCTCCAGTTTGTCATGAAGGAAAATGTAATAACTTTATTACAGAGTTCTTTGTCCTTGTGGGTTGCACTGTAAGAGAAAAGACTACAGAACAGCATTCAAGTCAGTCAAGTATGGTAATATGATCAATGGTGGCACTTGAAGCACTGATGTCAAGGACAATGAGGATAGAGAAGGAGCCATGGTCAGTGGTGAGGAAAAGGTCAATGGCCACCCTAAGAAGGGCAGTCTCGGTGCTATAGAAGGAATGAAAACTAGACTGAAATGCATCAAGGAGGATTTTGCGGGAACGTTTACTAGACAGGAGGGAAGAGAATACTTTTACAGGTGTTTACAGAAGAAGTGAAGGTTGGCCATGGGGTGGTAGCTGGAGTAGAATGCAGGATCAAGGGAGGAACTTGGCTGGGACAAGGGGCAGACTTGATGGGTCTAGAGGTCCTTTTCTTCTGACAAAATCTATGTTTCTATGTTTTTAAGGAGGGAATGACAGCAATCATCTTGAGAGGTTCCAGGAAGCAACCTGATGAAATGGATTGACATTCATAGTACAGTAGCAGTGATGTAGGCTACTAGATCGGGGAAGCATGAGAAGATGAGTCATAATGGTGATGAGGGAAGGGGAGATACTTGATGGAATGTGTAGGGGTGCAGAATATGAAGGGTTGAAGCTGGTGGTGGTAGGTTACCATGTATGTCAGCATGCAACTTAGAAGTGATGAGAGGGGTTGAGGGGAATGAAGTGAAGGAGGAGCAGAGCTTCTGATTAACACAAAGACAGAGACATAGACATAGAATTTGATGGCAGACAAGGCCTGCTTGGCCCACCCAGTCTGCCCATTTTTGCCTACCTATAGTATCACCGCAGACCCAACTTGATCTCTGGCCCATTTTTTTCCCACTAAGATTCTTTTATACCTATCCCATGCATAACTGAATGCCACCACCTCTGCCTGAAGGCTGTTCCAAGAATCCACCACTCTTTCTGTGAAGAAGTACTGCCTCTCATCTCTCCTGAACCTACCTCCCCCTTCAGCCTTATCACATGTCCCCTTGTTCTTCAGCACTTTCTTTCCTGAAAAATACTTCCCTCCTGCACCTCGTTTACCCCATGAAGTATGTAAAGGCCTCTATCATATCTTCACTCTCCCTCCTCTCTTCCAGGGTGTACATGTTATTGTCCTTCAGTCTCTCCTTATAGGGCTTCTGAAATGTAGACCCTGCACCATTTTAGTTGCCCTCTGGACTGCCTCAACTCTATCTATGTTCTTCCAGAAATGTGGTATCTAGAACTGGACACAGTATTCTAGTTGGAGTCTTATCAGCAATCTGTGAAGAGGCAACACCACCTTCCTCTTTCTGCTGGTCATACCCCTCCCAATGCACCCAGCATCCCACATCCCAATTACCTTGTCACACTACTTGGCCACCTTTAGGTTGCCAGATAAGATTACCCCCAGGTCTCTTTCCTGATTGGTGATCATCAGTACCACTTCACCCATTTTGTACTCTGCCCCGGGTGTCTGTGTCCCAAGTACATTATTTTGTACTTTTTCACATTGAAACCCAGCTACAACATCCTTTACCACTACTCAAGTTGTCTCAGGTCTCTGCTCATCCTTTCCGCACCCCCCCCCCCACACACACACACACGAAGTGTCCACCCTATTGCAGATTTTGGCATCATCCGCAAAGAGGCAGACATTCCCATCCCATTCCTCTGCAATGAGACTTATAAAGATTAAAGAGATCCAGTTCCAGCACTGATCCCTGAAGCACCCTGCTGATCACCCTCCCTTTCTTGGAGTGAACTACATTTACAACCACCCTCTGCTGTCTGTCCTGTAACAAATTTCTTACGCAGTTTACAACCTTTGGACCCACTCCTAAGATACTCAGCTTGCTTACTAGTCTCCTGTGTGGAATGGTCTGGAAAGCCTTACCGAAAGCTAGGTAGGCCACACCCACTGCTCCACCCTGATCTAGTTCCTTGGTCACCCTGTCAAATAAATCTATCAGACTGATTTGACATGACCCCCTCCTCCCTCATGAACCATAATGCTTCGGGTCTCACAACCCACTGGATTCAAGATATTTCACAATCCTTTCCTTAGGCAGTGATTCCATTAACTTTCCCACCACCAATGTCAGACTGATGGGCCTATAATTGTTAGCCTCCTCCCTCCTACCATTTTTCTGAAGTGGAACTACATCTGCTCTCCTCCAGTCATCCAGAGCCACTCCTGTTTCCAGTGAGCTGTTAAACAGGACTGTCAGAGGTGCAGCTGGTACCTCCCTGAGCTCCCTCAATACCCTTGGATGCACCCCGTCCAGCCCCATTGCTTTGTCCACTTTCAGATTAGCAACTTACTTCAGGACTCTTCCTCTGAAAACAGACTAGTGTCCATCTCCCTCCCTCCCTCCCTCCAATGCTCCTGTTACTTTTTGTGCCTCCCTCCTTTTCTCCTTTCTCTGTGAACACTAAACAAATGTATTTCTTCAGGATGTCTGCCTTATCCTGGTCCCCCTCTGCACAGTCCCCTCTTTCCTTTTTGCGTTCACTTGCGCTTGCTCAAGGAACGTCTTGGGACTATATGGCATTTTAGAGATGTGTCACTGCCAAGCCAATTACAGCTGTAACTGCAATGGGCTTGGCAGTGTGCCCCAATAACCAGGCACTCTGGTCATGACACAAGTTCTGCTTTGCTGACATGGCATGTTCTCTAGTTGAAAGAAATGAACCACTCCAATGAGAGAGCGCTTCATTTCTTTCTATATCTGTAACTCTGGGCATGCTCATTACAGTTGAGACTAATGCACAGGGCCAGAGTTATGGCTATCAGTGTCCACTGCCACCCGCAGCACTCTCTGTCCTGTTCTTGCTCCTGTGACCCACCCTCTTCCAAATTAGCTGCCATGTGGCTTTACTTAATTGTGGCTCCTGCCACCCACAGCACTCACTCTTCTGTTCTTGCTCCTGTGACCCCCTTCCTCGGCTTCCACATTAGCCTTGTGCAACTTTAATGGTGGCTCCTACTGCCCACAGCACTCTCTCTCCCATCTTGCTCCTGCAACTCCCTCTCTCGGCTTCCACATTAGCTGCTGTGTGGCTTTAATTGTGGCTCCTGCCGCCCACAACACTCTCTCGCTCTCTCTCTCTCTCCCATCCTTGCTCCTGTGACCTTGGAGACACTGGGGAGCCCACTCCCAGTGTCCCCTGATGTGTATCCCTCAAAAAAAAACACTAGGACACTGGGGAGCCCACTTCCAGTGTCCCGACATCTTCAATAAAAAACCTAAAAAGGAGAAAACAGTCCCGCAACATCTTTTTTTTTTAAACCTGTAAAAAGGAAAACGGTCCCTCATCATCCCCATCATCTCCCTTCCCCATCCTCACCCTCCCTCTGCGCAGCCACCTCCCCACACCCACACCCTTGCCCTATACTTACCTCTGGAGGTCAGCAGCTGGCATCTTCTGTGGACTGGGACACATCTACACTCTTCAAAGGCGAACAGCGAACTGAGGAATCAAGGTAAGCACTGTATAATGGCTGTCAATGGTGGTTTCAACTTATGTTGATATCTCAGCCATTTTTAATAATTTTTACACCAAATTTTTAACATGGGCTTTTTGGAGCCCCTCCTCATGAACACTGGCACTGTTATTTTGTTACTCAGTCCCGGAAGGTGATTACACAATCGCTGTGCAGAATCACCTTTCAGGACTGAGTAATAAAACAACAGCACCACTGTTCATAAGGTGGGGTCCCAAAAAGCCCATGTTGAAAATCTGGTGCAAAAATACCAAAAAACCCCCCGAGTTACGAGCGGTCATTGAAATTTTTCTACAGACACTCATAATTTCGGCAGTTTTTAATACTTTTCACTCCAAATTTTCAACATTGCCATTTTTTCACACCACCTCATGAACAGTATAGCTGTCATTCTTTACATCCTGCCTGAAACGTGTTTTCGCACCTGTGGCGCAGAATGATATGGTTGCTGTGCAAAATCACCTTTTGAGATCAGTGAATGAAATGACAATGGCAGTGTTCATGAGGTGAGGTCCCAGAAAGGCCATTTTGAAAATTTGGTGAAAAAAATCCCAAAAATGGCAGAGTTACATGCGGTCGTTGAACATTTTCTATGCACGCACGTACCTTTGGTCATTTTCAATATTTCCACTCTTATTTTTCAGTATAGCCATTTTATCACACCACCTCATGAACAATACAGCAGTCATTTTTAACATCACGCCCCCAAATATGTTTTCACGCCTGTGGCACAGAATGGCATTTTTTCACGGATTTACAAATGTTCTCCTACAGGGTTCATGAGGTAGAGTAATAAGAAGACTATACTTTGTTCAAAATTTGGGGTCAAAATATTAAAGAATGACAAAGTTATGCCCATTTGTTGCAATTTCGGTATGCACCCTCGTAACTGCAGAAATATTACATATTTTCACCTCATATTTTTAACTTAGCCTTCTTATTACCCGAGCTTATGTATGTCACAGCTGTCATTTTTCAAATCCTGTCCAAAATGAGTTTCCACCTGTGGGACGGAATGGTGTTCTACTTGCACAGAGTTATGTTTTGGCGCGTAGTTGAAAATTTTGCCTACCGACTACACATGCTGGGGTAATAAGATGGCTATGCTGATAATTTGGTCACGTATCTATGGAGGGATGGGTGCACAAGCTCTGAAGGACTCTGCACTGCCACATGAAAGTAGGAAACATGACAGAGCATGGGCGCTCAGGGCCTGAATGAACTAATGGCATTTTAAGGTCTGTCACTGCTGAGCCAATCACAGCTGAAGCTGCTATGGGCTTGGCAGTGTAGACCAATGACCAGGAACTCTGGTAATGACAGTAGTTCTGCTTGCTGATGTGGCATGTTTTGTAGTTGAAAGAAATGAACCACTCCTATGAGACAGTGCTTCATTTCTTTCTTTAGCCATAACTCCGGCCATGCATATTACAGTTGACACTAATGCACATGGCTAGATTACAGTTGTGTTGGCTCCTGCAGCCCGCCCACCTCTCTCTCTCCCGGTCCTCGCTCTCTGCCCCCCAACTTCTACACTAGCCACGGGCTGGCTTCACTTATTGGTGGCTCATACCACACCACACCCTCTCTCTCCAGTCCTCCTCCTCCTGAACACCCCCCCAGGCTTATACAGTGGCTGTGGTGCAGCTTAGCCATTGGGCTTCTGCCACCAGCACTGTCTCTCCCCAGTCCACTAAGGCCAGCGGGGCTGGCTTCTCTGACTACCAGCTCCTTGCTGCATTTACCATGTGGCACCCTCCACTCTCACTGCTGCCTCCTCTCTCCTCTGAAGCCAGTACCAGTACCACACACCACTGCAAATACCTGCAAGTAAACATTTGGCATTGACAAATACTTGTTTAACCTTACAATCCTTCACCTGGTCTTCCTCTTTCCACTTATGTACCTAGAAAAATGTCTCGTCCCCTTCTATTACCACATAGGCTAGTTTCTCTTCAGTTTGTGCCTTCACACTCCTTATTGCTTTCCCTGCTTCTTTCTGTTTCCCCGATACACTTCCCTACCCTCCTCTCTTTGTGTCTCCTTTTACCTTCTGAATGCTACTCTTTTAGCCTTTACCTTTTCCTTCACCTCTTTCCAAAATAATAGTGGTCTCTTTTTCCTCTTACTTTTCCTCACTTGCTTGATTCAGAGGTGTGTTGCCTTCACTGTGCTCCCTTTTAGCTTCACCCAATGTTCCTCCACCTCACCAGGTCACCACCCCCCACCAGGTCATACCTGAGACATTCAACCATCTTTACAAAAATCTGCCATCCAGAAGTCCAGGACCCTCTCCTTGTGTGGTTCGATTCCACAGCCATCCTTTTATTGTACTACATTGTATGGTGATCGCTGCTCCCCAGGTGGCCTCCCATGTTGACATCTGCAACACTGTCCCTGTTAGTGAGGACCAGACCCAGTATTGCCCCATCACGAGTGGGTTCACTGACTAGCCTGAGTAGCGCCCCCTGTAGGGAGCCCAGGATGTTGCTGCTTCTAGCTGAAGCTGAGCGGGAAGGCTCCAATCTAGATACAGCAGACTGAAATCCCCCACCAGCAGCACCGCCACATTTTCTGCTATCTTGCCAGTGGCTTTCACCACTACCTTATCTAACTCCTTCCCCTGTAATGGAGATCTGTAGATCACGCCAATGCGAACAGTGGCTCCATTCCCTGTCTTTATGCTTTCCCTCACATAAAGCACCACACCCCTCCTTTCCTTCCCACCCTCTCCTTTCTGAACAGAACAAACCTAGTATAGACATGTCCCAGTCATGGTTTTCAGTGCACAATGACTTGGTAATGACCACAGTATCCAGGTCGGCCTCTGCCATGATGGCCTCTAGGTCCAGAATCTTATTTCCTAGATTTCTAGCATTCGCAAATGTGGCCTTCCAGATTTTGTTGCCACTCTGCTTGTTACCCCTTTTTTCTTTTTGCCCTCCTTCCTCCCTCTCTCTATTTAATGCTCCTGTTCCCATTCCCCTTCATTTCTACTACCCTGCTTCCTTTATTAATTTGCACCCTTGGGGATTCCTCTCCACTCAGGTTCTCCCTACTCTCTGCTTTAGTCAGCATTAGGGGGTGTAGTTTCTGCCTCCCTGATTTCTTCTACCACCCCCCTTGGCTAGTTTAAATGTTCATCAAAGTAACACAACATTATTCATGCTGTTTAAAAAACATACTCTACCATATAGTCTTGATTTGGTACATTAATGTGATGGCACATTCTCCTGTGAGTCAGAAAGCCATATGGACACATTCCACCAACCAGCATCCCAGCATGGTATGTGGAGTGTTAGGGCTCAGGTTACTAAAGGAGAGGCAAAGGCAGTGCAGTTCTAACATTGTAGCCCCAGCTATGTTTGCCTACGAGAGAGCTCAAAGATCAGTTCTCCTTTCTGCTACCATTTGGCAGTCTCCTTGCAAATCAACAGTGGGTTTCCCCTGTGTAAGTTAAAGGTATGTGTAGTACTACACTGCTTACTCAGCCGCCCCTATTTAGCATTCAGGCCAACACCTCTTAACAGTGTTGATGGCTGCTGCTAAACTGTCTTTGTAACTTGTTGCATCAGTTATGCTGTTGACCCTGTGTTCTTGTAGGCGCCATCCTCTCCCAACCTTTCCTCCCCTAAATGTGTAACACATCATTATATAATCGAGACAGAAACCAAGAACAGTGAAAGTAATGGCTTTTGTGTTCATAAAGTTTGTTTTCGGTTGAGTAACAAACTTTAATATGAAATTTTACTTTAAAATAATTCTGCACAATGGGAGACAGCACCTTCTCCATGTGAAATGGGGGGAAGGGGCACTGAGTAGTAAAATGGGTGATGTCCCTCGTAATGAGGGATTATTGACAGATATGACCACATCCTCCAGTTGAGAAATGTTACTGGGATCCTGGCTTGGAAGGAGAAACCCCAAAGAACAGCTTAAAAAAAGGGGAGTCAGGCAGCTTCAGTGGCCTAGCAATTAAGGTTCTTGCCTTCCACGCAGAGGACTGCAGCTTCAGTTACCAAGCCTGCAGTCCTGACCAGCTTGATGATCCAGAGGCATGGGAGTCATTCCACAAGGGAACTTATTACTCATGCCTGTGTCTCTCTGGCAGCAGCTGCAAGACAGGGGCCAACTGGCGAAAGAGCACAGAGATGTCGACAGTAGGCCCCGCTTGTTTCTGCTTGCTAGTTTTATGGGACACACGGCTCTCTGCCATCTTGGTAACAGACCCTTGGTGGTTGGTGAACATGGGGGGGCAAGAGGTGGTAAGTACAGGCAAGGCCCTCGGAATTCTGAGGATCTACAGCTGCAGAACTGTGCACAGAACTGGAGTCCTGCTGGAGAAGTCACTATTTTGTAGTGATTTTCATTCAAAAAACTGTTTTCCACAATTCCAAGCACTGTTCTCCTCTTTATTCATCTTGAAGCCCCTACCCTATGTTCAGTATCTGATGTCACCAATTACATCATTCACATGGTACACTAGCCAATAGCTGGACAACAGTCTGCCACAGAAGGAAATCATTATTTTCACAGAGTGAAATAAGCCTGCCATGGAAGTTTTAAACCCACGCAGTGGAACTTTGGGCTGAAGTCCTGCAGAGAACCAAAGACCCTGGTACAGGGAAGAAAATATTATCCCTGAAGGCTTCACTTCCCTAAACTGCTCCCCATACCAGGGAATGTACCTATTTAAAAAGCCCAACTGCAAGTTCAACAGACTACATCATATAAGAAACATCAATAAGTCTGGTCCCATGGGGGGGGAATAGGGTTAGCATGAGAGTCCTGGAGTCCCACACTGTGGCCCACAAGAGCCCGCCACATTGTGGAAGTGAGCAGAGCGGCTGTGCCCCCAGAGACAGAATGCACCAGCCACCTAGCATTTGCACATTCTCCACCAGCTGACCAAGGAAAAGCAGTGGCATCAGCTGTGAAGGCAGACACTCCTGCTCAAAAAAAGTCACAGTCGTGGGGGACAAATTCTTGGGGTGGTGGACAGGTGGGCACAAGCAAACAAACAAGCCCAAAAGTAATATAAAGACAGTAGGCCCTATGTTCCAGTGAACTGCATGTGGAATGTACTTACTCATACAAATCTCTGTATATTACTTTTGTGAATAACTGGTTGCTTTGAGTCTCTAGGCTATTAACAGAAGTTACAATAAATTCTGTTGAATGGCCCTGAAAACCCCAAGCAGCAACTTCTTGGCAAAAAAAAAAAAAAGGTGAAAATGTATGCAAACAACTGAACTGCACATGCAAATCTTTGAAAAGGGAAGGTATATAATAGTTATGGGCCAGATACATGGGGCACAACGAATCAAGGTGCAGACAACCTCCCCACTGTGATCCCCCATGTTGGGGCTATTCACAAAGGGCTGCCATGGTAGCCAATTACCACCTGCTGTGCAGCACCCACAGCCTTCTGTGGCCTGGCACTGTGCCATCCACAGATTGCAGTGGCAGAGGCACTGTCACCTGTGTCTTCCCCCAGCCTCACCCTATACCTTGAGGCCCACTTGGGGCCTGATAATGCACTCATTTTCTTCATCATTTCTGGTTTTCCTGGCAGTCTACAGGATCTCTTCCCTAACCTCTCCGCAAGTCTGAGTCCCTGGCATCCTGAGGACCCCCTTCCAAGCCCCGTTGCCTTCCATGTGGGTTTGACAGCATGGTCCCTCACATTCTATATTTTCATCCCAGTGATTCATGTCATCTCTACACATTAAAAACATTTCATTAAAATTGCTTTACACATTTGTAATCCAAAACAGTAGAAACCAGCACCAGCATACACTGAACAGGAAGACTAGACATACATAATGTGAAGCTCTCATAGCTTTTATTAACCAATAAAAGAGAAACAAAATATTATGGCACTCTCATGAAAAGGAACAGGAAACCACCCAGTGTAGGATATAGCCAACTGGATGTGCACCCTGTACTTTGTCAAGAGGTGCCTCCCACTACAATAGGACACCTTTTTATAGGGTGTGCTTAGAGGGTCAATACCCCAAAAAGATCACAACCAAATTACACATTTCTATTCTAAGGGATGCACACACATCTTGTGATTGTCGCCATATCTCTGAGAATTGGCCCTGAGTGTCATTTACATGGTGCCCCCCCCCCCTTGCCTGACCCCATGGCAGTTCTTGATTTTGTGGTGGCTATGGACTGCAACCACCTTTGAAAAATGGCTTGGAGAGTGTGAGGCAAGGAAGCATCCATGAGCCCCTGTGACTGTGGAAACTGTGTTAAAGGTAGGGTTGGTAGAGTATCTTGACTCCAATGGGCTGCAAGACCAAAGGCAAACTGAATTCATGGGTGGGAGGTCATGCCAGACAAATCTGATTGAGTTTTTCGATTAGGCCACTGTCCCAGTCTGAGGAGCTTGACAGGGAATTAGCAGGACAAATCAGAAAGGTATGTAGGAAAGGGAAGGTGGTCATCGTGGGGGATTTCAACTTGCCAGGGGTTGTCTAGAGCATTCCAGTCACCTCCAGTGCTAGGGAGCAAGTGCTCCTGGATGCAATCCAGGAGGGTTTCCTGACACAGTTGGTTAGTGCACCTACTAGGCTAAAGAACACTTTAGATCTGGTGTTGTTGAATGGGGAGGCAGTAAGGGAAATAAAGATGGAGGATCCACCAGCCGACGGCGATCACCAAACGGAGTGGTTTAATATCACTATGTGCGGGGAGCCAAAGAAATCAGTTACTCAGGTGGTAAACTTCAGGGGGCAGACTTTGGGAGGATGCAGGAAGTACTGAAAGGGAAACTAGAGGGCATAAGGCAGGAGATGGATGCGGAGCAGAAATGGGATATTATTAAACAGGGGATTACAGAGGCAACAGAAGCCTGCACCAAGACACAGAGTAAGAGGAGCAGAGTAAGAAAACCATGCTGGTTGAACAGTGAGTTAGTGGAGGTGGTGAGAGCAAAACGAGAGGCGCAATAGAGGTATAGGAGGATGAGGAAGGAAGGGGACAGGGAGGAGTATGCAAGATAGTCCAGCGAGGTGACCAAAAAGTGAGAGAAGCCAAGGCCCAGAGGGAGCTGAGATTAGCGCAGGGAATTAACAGGATGGGGAGAAAGACTTTCTCAGATACATCAGGGAGAAAAGAAAGTGCAAGGAGACAAAAGTGAGGATAAAAAGGGGTGGGGAGTGGATGGAAAAAGGGGAGGAGCAGGTAGAAGCACTGAATGAATACTTTTGCTCAGTGTTCACGGAAGAAAAGGGGGGAACGCTACCACCATGGGCTGGGAGGGTGGGGACAGGGGAAGAGGAGGCAACAGATGGAAGAATTGAGGCAAGTAGAGTCCTAGAGAGACTGAGGGCACTGAAGGTAGACAAGGCACCAGGGCCAGATGGTATCCACTCCAGGGTACTGAGGCAGATGGTGGATGTGTTGACGGAGCCACTGATGGATCTGTACAGCACCTCACTGGAGTCAGGATGTGTACCACTGGACTGGAGGATAGCACATGTATTACCATTACACAAGAACGGACCAAGGGATGAACTGGGTAATTAGTGCCCAGTAAGTCTCACCTCCATAGTGTGCAAACTCATGGAAACAATACTAAAGGAAAGACTGGTGTTGTACCTGGAGGACAATGGCCTCCAGGATGTGAGGCAGCATGGGTTCATTTCAGGGAAGTCTTGTCAAACCAACCTAATATAATATTAGGACTGGGTGACAGGTGAGCTGGATAAGGGTCATGCGGTGGATGTTCTTTACTTGGACTTCAGCAAGACCTTCAATTCTGTGCCTCATGGGTGGCTTGGGGGGGAGGTAACTGGTGTAGGGGTTGGGGCAAAAATGATGAACTGGATTACAAGCTGACTGAGTGGGAGATTGCAACAAGTGATGGTGAGAGGGGAGCTCTCAACTCCAAGGCCAGTGATGAGTGTGGTGCCACAGGGCTCTGTGTTGCGGCCAGTATTGTTTGGGCTCTTCATATAAGACATTGCACACGGGGTGGTGAGCAAGGTAAGTTTGTTCGCTAATGACACCAAAATCAGAGCAGTGGTGGATGGAGAGGAGGGATGGAAGCAGCTGCAGGGGGACCTAAACAAGCTAGAGGAGTGGTCAGAGAGGTGGAAGCTGGGGTTCAATGCAAAGAAGTGTAAGGTTATGCACTTTGGGGACAAGAACCCAAGGAGAGAATATTGGCTGGTGGGGGGGTTAAGCTGGGGATCACTGAGGAGGAGAAGGACCTAGGGGTAATGATAACAGAGACCATGAATAACACTGCCCAGTGCAGGAGAGCAGCTGCAAAAGTGAACAAAATGCTGGGGTGCATAGCGAGGGGGTTTTCGTCTGGGTGAAGAGAGGTGATCTTGCCCCTCTACAGGTCGCTGGTAAGGCCGCACTTACAATACTGTGTGCAGTTTTGGAGGCCATACCTAAAGCGTGATATCAGGCTACTGGAGGGAGTGCAGAGGAGGGCAACAAAAATGATATGTGGAATGGAGGGGAGAGACTATGACAGCAGGCTGGGAGACCCAAATATGTACACCCTGGAGGATAGAAGGGACAGGGGACATGATAGAGACATTCAAGTATCTGAGCATGATCAATAAGGATGGGGCAGATGGGGGCTTAAGTTAAGGAGGGGGAGGTCACCAGGGGGCATGGGCTAAGAACAGAGGGGGGAAATTTAGGAAGGAAATGAGGAGACACTATTTCACAGACAGAGTGGTAGCAAGGTGGAACACCCTACCAGAATGGGTGGTATCATGTAAATCTGTAAACAGCCTCAAAAGGGCATGGGACAGTGAACAGGGGAGAGTGAGGTGGGGGGAGGTGGGGGTGGCAGTGGGATGACAAATGGGAGGGGGGTTGGGCAGCTGCAAACTAGGGGTGTTAGCTGCACACTCGAGCAGACTTAGATAGACCGGGTGGTCTGTTTCTGCTGGCACATTCATATGTTCATATGTTAGTATGGGTGATCAGAGAGATAAATTAGGGGAGGGCAATGGACATGGCCTAGCTGGACTTTGGCAAGGCCTTTGACACTGTGTCACACAGAAGATTGATTACGAAACTGAACAGCCTAGGGGTGGGATCCAAAGTGTGAACTGGGGTAGAAACTGATTAACGGATAGGCAACAGAGTGTGGTGGTTAACAGCACTCACTCTAATTATGGAAGAGTGACCAGCGGGCTGCCGCAAGGCTCAGTACTGGAACTGGTCCTCTTCAGTATCTTCATAAGTGACAGTGCAAATGAACTGAAAGGGAAGGTTTGCCTTTTTGCAGAAGATACACAAATCTGTAATAGGGTGGATAATAAGTAAGGGGTGGAAGGAATGCCTAGGGATCTTGGGAAACTCAAAGAGTGGTCAAGAGCATGCAGTAGGGGTTCAGTGCCAAAAAGTGCAAAATCATGCCCCTAGGGCATAGGAACTATGAAATGAGTATAGGATGGGGAGGATATTGTTAGTCACTAAGCAGGAAAGGGACCTTGAGGTTATCATATCTGATTACCTCAAAGTGGCAGGGCAGTGTGACAAAGCAGTGAGTAAGGCCAGCGGGATGCTGGGAAACAGAAAAGAACCATGGGATTATCATATCTGATGACCTCAAAGTGGCAGGGAAGTGTGACAAAGCAGTGGGTAAGGCCAGTGGAATGCTGGGAAGCATAGGGAGAGGTATCTCCAGCAGGATGCGGGAGGCAGTGTTGCTAATATATCACTCACTGGTGAGACCCCACCTGAAGTATTGTGTCCAGTTTTGGAGGCCATGCCTCAGAAAGGACATAGGGTGGAGGCAGTCCAGAGGAGGACAACTAAAATGGTGCAGAGGGTTGCACCAAAAGCCCTATGGGTAGAGACAGAGGAATCTCAACATGTACACCCTAGAAGACAGGAGGGTGAGAGGGGACATGATAGAGACCTACAAGTACCTCACAGGGTGAATAGTGCATGAGGGGTGTTTTTTCTAAATGAGGAAGACCTCCAGAACCAGAGGGCATGTGATGAAGCTGGGGGGAGTTTGGGAGGGATGTGAGGAAGTACAATGTTGTGAAAGAGTGGTGGACACCTGGAACAGACTGCCAGCAGAAGTGGTGGAGGTGAAAACAACAGGAGCTTTCAAGAATGCAAGGGACAGACTGAAGTGAGTATTAGGAAATGGGCAGGGAGGAGGAAGGGCTGCCGGAGACCAGATAGTGTCTGCAGAGACAAAATAAGCAGGGTCCATCTGGGCAGACTGGGTGGGCCAAGTGGTCCTTTTCTGCTGCCAAATTCTATATTTGTACATTTGTACATTTGTGTTTTTACAGCTGGGTGAACTCAATCATTGAATGTTATGTGGCTTTGTCAGTGTGATGCATAGAGTGTCTTTGGTGGGATTTTGTGTTTGTTTTGTTTTAGGATTTTTGGCCAGGAAAGTCACAGTGAGCCGAAGCTCATTTCCTGGTGTGTCCTAGCAGCACAGGTAGATGAAGTGATTCACTCAGGTTCACAAAGTATTCAAGCGGAGGTTGTGGGAGTCAAACGCAAGCTTGCTGGGTTCACCAGGTTCATAGCTTGGTGCTCTAACCTGTAGGCTGTACTACCTTTCTCTGGGATTTAATCCTGGGTTTCCTGATTCCCAAGTCTGTCTTCTTCCCACATGCAAATCCACTTGCTACAACTCAAAACAAACCAGAAATGACCCAAGGTTTATTTGTGAGGTGACTGACAAGTAATTGAAAATAGAAAACTTGGCCAGCCTGTTGGCACAGCAGTAGGACTACTACCAGCAATGCCAACAACATGGGTTCGGGAACGAGCCCAGGACATGGTACCAGCAGGGGAGATGAGGACTGAGTGCTCCAGCAGATGCCCTCTTCCTCTGAGGAGGGACACCATCTTCGCTGCAGTACTACCACCTGGGTGTCCATAACTGGCAGTGCAGCATGGCACCCTGATGGAGGTACAGGACACCAGCCAAGGACCCGTGCTGTGAACACATTGAATGGTCCCCTCACATGCCAGCATCCTCCAAGGGATAAGGAAAGAAAACTGGAAAAGCAGCCCCTCTGCTATCTTGCAGGGACCACGGTATATCTGGGGCAGCCCCCACCTCCTCACTGCTCTTCCTGATGTCATGTGCATTTGGGGGTATACTCCTTCGTACCTCTACCTCTCTCAGGGGATGAGCCCAGGTTCTATGGAGGATGGAAAGCAAGGTAGCTGGAGGCTGGTAGGAGGGTACCAAAAGGTTCCAGGGAAGCTAGGAACCAAAGACAGGAAGAGGCATAAAAAATAATAAAGAAAAAAAAGGAAAAATATTTCAAGACTGTCTGTTCATTAGAATGTTCCCTTCCCCATGCAGATAGGGAAAATGCAGACTTTATTCATTTATCTCTCTATCAGCCCATAAACCACGGTCAGATGTTGTTTAAATGTTGCATATGTACAGTATGTGTGTGTAGCTGGTCGAAACCCAAGATCCATCTGTTTTAATTTGTTTAAAGGTGGCAGCAGGCTTGGATGCAACAGACAAGGCAATAAGGAATGCACAAGGTTCCCTGGAGGAGGATGTCATAAAGCTGACCAGTCTGCTTCACAGCATAGGTATGGGGCAGGTAACCTTAAAGGGGCCTGCTATTTCTTACCTTGATCTTATATTCCCTCTCCAGTGCCCATAATGGATCCTGTCCAGCAACATTTTACCCATCCATTTCCTTATTACCTGAATTGGGGAGATGCACATGCCAAGAGCTGATTAACTTAGCCAGATAGAGCCGTTATCCACTGGCAGTGCTAGGACTAGTTGGTGGTAAGTGCACATAGTGGAGAACACTGCTGCAACACTACTATGCACTTATCAGTAACTATCCCCTGCTCTGTGGTGGAAATGGAGGGATGTTTTATAGGAGTTTCATTCCAAGTATAAAATTAAAGGAGTACTATAGTCAAAGTTAGCAAAAACATATGTTGTACAGAGTATTTTGATATGTGTGTGTCGTCCTGGTGTGTCCTTCCCTTTGTTTGCTATTAGGATTTTTTTCTAAATTTACCTGCTAGTTTTATGGCCTCCAGGAATCTCAATGCTAACATTTTTTTTGATCGTGGTCATACGTAAACTAAAACAGTTTAAATTAACCCTGGTGGTCCAGCGGTACCTCCCTCCCCATCCATCCATTGAGCCCCGCCACCCTGCTCCCCCCCGGTCAGCAACCGGGCGGCTGGCAGGTGAGGAACTGCCGCCCGCCGCTGACCAGGGGGAGCGGAGCGGCGGGGCTCAGTGGCAGGTGGGGAGCGGGGTACCGCTGGACCACCAGGGTTAATTTAAACTGTTTTAATTTACATATGCTCATGATCGGGCTGGAAGCGGTCCACTGGACCACCAGGGATAATGGACTTTATTACTGTAATACTAAAGCCAGCGATCGGGCTGGAAGTGGCCCACTGGACCACCAGGGATATCGGACTTTGTTTATTTAATACATATGCCCGCAATTGGGCTGGAAGCGGTCCACTGGACCACCAGGGATGTCGGACCTTATTTATTTAAGACATATGCCCGCGATCAGGCTGAACGTGGTCCACTGGACCACCAGATATATCGGACTTTATTTATTGAAGACATATGCCCATGATCAGGCATTGGGGTACTTTGCTGCACTGTTCAGGGGACGTCTGTCCCCGACAGCTGCAGCCTGGCAGGGCGCCAGGCGCAAGTCACCGGGGATCGGCACACCTGCATGCAAATGGAGCCATAATGGCATGCTAATGACCCCAGTTGCGCTTTGCATCCATTGTGGCCCCATGTGCATGTCCACCACTGAATATCGCGGTTCCTGTGACTAGCACAACTGCACTTGTGCCGGTGCATCCCCCTGCTCCTCTCTTGCCACTTGCGCTAGTGCAGTGCCACTGCGCCATGCGCAATGCGGGAGACCACGTTGCCATATTCAACGGTGCTGAGCCATGGCACAGTACCATTGAATATCACCTAGCACACTCTCTGGTGCATCCCAGTTGCACTGCGCCCGGCATGCGCCCCTGCCTGGCGCATGTATGAATATCCCACCCCAGGACTACACACACAAATCAAAACACTCTGCACAACATATGATTTTTGTACATTTTGACTGTAGTAATCCTTTAAGTGTTATTCAGTTTCAGTAGCTAATTGAGGAAAGACTGCTTTTGAGTAAAATGTACCTCTTACAGACAACAACTGACCAATTAAAGTGTACAAATGCCACATATAAAGGGAAAGTATTCCCCCAGGACCCTGACTGAGAGACTGTATCCTATGTCAATGGCGGTGAGCTCCCACAATGCTTTTATGTTGATTGCACGCATGCACATGAAACATGTTGCGGCAGCTTGCTACAGAAACAGGTTGTGGAGGTACAGCAGTGTTGTGGCCAATGCCTCCACTGTCTTTTGAGGCTTGGCCTGCTTTCCCCAATGGGGTGGCATGCTGCTGCTGACACTAGTTCAGCCAGCATGCCACCACCTTGAAATGCTTTAGCCGCTGCAATCAAGGGCTGCCTCGTCATTGCAGTGTCAGCCATTCCGCTGCAATGAGGGAGCGACCGTCAATGCAGGGCGGTCCCCATGCCCCCGACCCAGTTTGCCGATGGGGAGCCCAGTCCCCGTCGGCATACTCTCCCCATCCCTATGTTTCTGCTGCAGGCCCAGGAGGTGCCCAATCCCCTCGGCATCATGAGCCTCCCTGTCTTTGTTTGTCGTGCGGGGCTCAATATACGCTTCGTCACCACCCTGGGGCTGACGGGTGCCCAATCCCCGGTGGCTACAGCCCCCAAAAACACTCAGGTGGCACGCTGAGCCCACCCCAGTGTGCCAAATGTCCTTGTAAAATGAAAACCGTACTGCAATGTTTTCTTTTCCTTTCTTTACCCCTGTAAACAACAAAATGGTCCCTCGTTGAGTCCGGCAGCCCTCCCCAACCCTCCCCACCCTCTGTGCACCCTGCCTCCCCCACCCCATACTTACCTCTGGACTCTGGCACGATGATCTTCGGTGGACGGGAACACGTTTGCACTCTTCAAAACCGACCATGAACTGAGGAAATGCTGGTAAGCTATATAATGGCATAAATAGGGTTTTCCAACTTTGTGCATATCTCAGGCATTTTTGGAATTTTGGCACCAAATTTTCAACATGGGGTTTTGGTACCCTCCTCATGAATCCAGCCACTGTCATGGTGTTATTCGGTCCCGAAAGGTGATTTCGTTGTCACTGTGCAGAATCACCTTTCAGGACCGATTAACGAAATGACAGTGCTAGTGTTAATGAGGTGGGCGAGCATGCATTGCACAGTTGCTATGCATGCTCATAACTTCACAAATTTGCAATATTTTCACTCCAGATTTTCACCATTGGCATTTTCCCGCACCTCCTTATGAACAGTACAGCTGTCATTTTTCACTTCCTGGCCAAAATGTGTTTTAGCACTTCCGGCGCAAAATAGCACGGTCGCTGTGGGAAATCAGTGTTCAGGACACATTAAGAAAATCACAGTTACACCGTTCATGAACAGAGGTCCTAAAATGCTTATGTTGAAAATTTTGTGATGACAGTCCATAAAATGACTGTGTTACGACTGTGTGTTGAGCAGTTTGCATGCACGCTCATAACTTTGCAAATTTATAATATTTTCACTCCAGATTTTCAACATTGCCATTTTTCCACATCTACTTATGAACAGTACAGCTGTCATTTTACAGAACCTGGCTAAAATGTGTTTTCGCACTGCCAGCACTGAATAGCGCGGTCACTATGGGAAATCAGTTTTCAGGATAGACTGAGAAAATGACAGTGACACTGTTCATTTGCAGAGGTTCTAAAATGCCTATGTTGAAAATGTGGTGACAAAGTCCATAAAATGACTGTTACAACTGTGCGTTGTGCAGTTTCCATGCTCCCTTGTAACTTTGCAAATTTGTAATATTTTCACGTCAGATTTTCAACACTGGCATTTTTTCACACCTCCTAATGAACAGTATAGTTGTCATTTTTCACATCCTGGCCGAAATGTGTTTTTGTGCTTCCAGCGCAGAATAGTGCAGTCGCTTTGGGAAATCAGTGTTTCAGACAGATTAAGATTGAGCAAGTGACAGAGGGGGAGTGACTGAGCTCAACTGAGCTCATTCTGGACTGCTGCTGATTTGATTTCTTTGTGGGTAGAAAAAGGCTTGAATGCAGGCTGGAGCCCAGTACAAAAGGGCAGCCTGCTGCGCCTGGAGAAATAGAACTAGCGAGTGAGGGAGGGGGAGTGAGCGAGCTCAGTGGAGCTCTGTCAGGATTGCTATGGATTTCTTTGTGGGCAGAAAAAGGCATCAATGCAGGCAGGGGCCCAGTACAAAAGGTAGCCTGCAGCGTTGGGAGAAACAGAACGAGCAAGTGAGAGAGGGGGAGTGAGCAAGCTCAACGGAGCTCTATCAGGACTGCTGTGGATTTCTTTGTGGGCAGAAAAAGACACCAATGCAGGCAGGACCCCAATACAAAAAGGCAGCCTGCAGCTCCGGGAGAAATGGAATGAGTGGGGGGGGGGGGAGTGTGCGAGACGAATGAAGCTCTGTCGGAACTGCTGCAGATTTCTTTGTGGGCAGAAAAAGGCACCAACGGAGGCAGGAGTCCAGTACAAAAGAGCTGCCTGCAGCACCAGGAGAAATAGAATGAGTGAGTGACAGGGAGGAGTGAGCGACCTAAACTGAGCTCTGTCGGGACACCTGTGAACTTCTTTGTGGGCAGAAAAACGTGCCAATGCAGGCAGGAGCCGAGTACAAAAGGGTAGCCTGCAACGCCCAGAGAAACAGAACGAGCGAGTGAGAGAGGAGGAGTGAGCAAGCTCAACGGAGCTCTGTTGGGACTGCTGCAGATTTCTTTGTGGGCAGAAAAAGATGCCAATGTAGGCAGGAGCCCAGTACAAAAGGGCAGCCTGCAGCTCTGGGAGAAACAGAACAAGCAAGTGAGAGAGGGGGGGAGTGAGCGAGCTCAACAGAGCTCTGTCAGGACTGCTGCAGATTTCTTTGTGGCCAGAAAAAGCACCAATGGAGGCAGTGGCCCAGTACAAAGGGCAGCCTGCAGCTCCAGGAGAAACAGAATGAGTGAGTGAGAGAGGGTGAGTGAGCGACCTCAACGGAGCTCTGTCAGAACAGCTGTGAACTTCTTTGTGGGCAGAAAAAGGCGCCAATGCAGGTAGGAGCCCAGTACAAAAGGGCAGCCTGCAGCTCTGCGAGAAACAGAATGAGTGAGTGAGAGAGGGGGAGTGAGCGAGCTCAATGGAGCTGTGTCGGGACTGCTGCGGATTTCTTTGTGGGCAGAAAAAGGTGTTGATGGAAGCAGGAGCCCAGTACAAAAGGGAAGCCTGCAGCATCAGGAGAAACAGAACGAGGAGTGAGAGAGGGGGAGTGAGCGAGCTCAATGGAGCTCCGCAGGGACTTTATAGTTGCCCACCCTCCTGCCCAAATTCCCCTGTGGTCCTATATTACAGCAGGGTCTCTGGAGTGGAGACAAAGCAATGATTGGATACTTTAGGATTGCTGCAATAATACAGATTTAGTTGTTCTGTTTCTTTCTTTAACTGAGCTAAGTACTGAGCTATACTGTTATGACTGCTGTAATAATACATATTTATTTGTTCTGTTTATTTCTGTAACTGAGCTGAGTAATACTTGGAGTGCAATAGGATTTCTAACTGGGCTAAGTGAAACAAAATGAGAGCCGAGAACAAAAAGTATGGTAGCTGAGGGGTGAAAAAAGGACAAGGAGGCTTTAGGATTGCTACAGTAATACAGTATCTAATGGATGAGATCTGAGACTGAATTATCCCATAGGCAAGGGGTCAGTAGGGGGACTAGTGTGGGGGGCAGGGATTTGAGTAAATAGGGGCCTAACAGTTCTAGTAGGGTACAGAACCTGGGAGTAAGAGCCCATAACATAAGATGGGGCCAAAATGGGGCAGGTGCCACATGTTAATAGGGAGGGCATCTTGGAAGGGTGGGGGGTGTACAGGGTGTGGTCTGCCATGACCCTGGGCTGGGCTTGGAGGATGGGGGGGTATGGTCTGTAGATGACTGGCTAGTTTGAGGGAGGAACTGTGGAGGTTAGGGAGGAGTGTAAGTGGCATGGCAGATGAGTATGGTAGGCATCCTGGGGGGGGGGGATAGGGAATGGCAAAGGGGGACAGAGGAAGAATAACTAGGGACTGAAACCAACCCCAGTATCAGAGGCACTAGCAGAAAAAATAGAGGAAGGGAAGGGGTTCCTGAGGCGAGGGCGAGGGGCCTCCTGATGGGAGAGGAAGAGACCACGAGGAGTACCAGGGGAGAGAGAGCAGATGGCTGTGGGTAGGGAGGGACCAGGGGTGCCACGGAGGGGAACAAGTACGAGGGGAGAACTGATAGGAGGAAGAGATGTAGGACAGGTATCGACTATGAATAGATTTGAACCTCTGCTATGGGACAGAGAGGGGGAGCAGGAACATACTGAAGGGGGAGGACAAGCGGGGCATGAGAGGGATGGCAACAGGTGGGGAAGAGATAGCGAGGACAAAAGGGTAGAAGGGGGCTAATAAGGAAGGAGGGGTGGTGACTGAAGGAGAGAAGGCTACGGGAAGGGAGAAGGATGGGAGGGGCATCACTATCGGGATAGAAGGGAATGGAGGCTCTAAACTGACAACAGCGGGGACAGGAGAGGGGTTGGAAATCAGCAGGGAAGGAGGGGAGGTCTACATGGGAAGCTCAGTAGGAAGTAGTCAGGCTGGGAAGGGGCTCAAGGGGATGGGAGAAATAAGGCAGAGAAAAGGGGTGAGGTGGAAGTAGGGGGTACAGATACAGAAGTCACAGAGGGTGCAGTTGGCAGGGGTAAGGGACAGGGAAGAATGAATACTGGGTGGTGGAAGGGGCATTAGAAGGAAAAGGGGGCAATGGGCGAAGGGGTACTCATCCTAGGAGATTCTATGCTGAAATGGGTGAGATAGGGTGGAAAGGGGGGATAGGCACAGCCATATTTGGGTAGAAGCTGTCCCCAGGTTGACTGCAGGAGGGGCAGGGCAGGCACTGCCCAAGTGTGCAGCGAGGGGGAGGAAGAAACCTCATTTATTGTTGCATGTGGGTACAAATGAATTGGTGGGGGACACTGTGGAAGTAGTGAGGGGGAGGTTTGCGTACTTGGGCAGGCAGTGTGAGGGGGTGGGGAAGTCAGTGGCATTCTTGGAGGTACTGCCGGTACCATGTGCAAGCATGGCGAGGAAGGGTCGGCTTGAGGAGTTCGAGTGGCTGAGGGATTGGTGCCACATGAAACATTATGGGTTAGTGACTAACTGGGGTAGGGTCTGGGGGGAATAGTGACTTGTACACGGGGGACAGGGTACACTGTAGCAGGAAGGGGAGGGGAGTAATAAAGACAGCATTGCTGCTGGGCCACTGGCTCTGAGGGTTGAAGCGCTGGACACCACACCTCGTGCCATGCTGGCAACCAGGGTTCGGACACAAGCCCAGGCCACCGACGGTTGGCAAGGGAGGGATAGGAATGAGGGTCTGGGGACTGCTCTCCTATCCCAGAGTGGGATCCAGGGACCCACCGCTCTGTAGCAACCCCTGGTGACGATCACGGGCACTACTACGGCAGTGTAGTAAAGGGTGGCAGAGTGTGGCGGATGTTGGCACCCTGTGCCTAAACATCATTGCACACCTGCACTCCACAAAGGGGAGAAAAGTGGAAAATGGTCTATGGTCAAGCAGCATGAGCTTCCAGCCCCCTACCCTAGCGAATGGCACCTCCTCAACGGATCCTGCTCCAGTGGGTGCGACCTTGGAAGCTCCTCACCACCTCATCACGGGGATAATCCGTGGAGGTGAGCAGGTCAGCCTGATGTCGGGGTAGGGCTAGTGGGGTCAGTCAGGATGACCATGTTGACAGTAGCCCAGTGAGAAAATATGTAAAAAAAAAAAAGGCAAGATTAGAGGGGTATATCTCTACTAAGGTGGATTTAAACAAATGAAGGTCCGGACAGGGGAGCCTGATGAGGTCACCGCCCTAGATATAGATAAAGGCAGAGGTGTAGTAACCCTGGAAGGGGGCAGGCAGAGTGGTCTGAGTGTAATACAGAAGGCACCACTACCCAGTAAGAATAAGGAGAAGAAAGGGTGCCGACTACCGGGAGGAGGGACACAGGCCAAGGAGGAAAAGAGTGAGGAGAAGGAGGGGTACAGGTAGAAAGTGGTCTGACTAAATGGATAGAGAACTGGTTTCAGGGGATGGTGCAGAGGGTGGTGGTGGTGGGGTAGCTCTCAGCACCCAGAACAGTGTCAAGCAGAGTGCCGCAGGGCTCAATGCTTGGCCCAATGCTATTTGGGCTCTTTATCTCCGATACAGCACACGGAGTGGGGAGCAGGGTTAGTCTGTTCGCACATTATACCAAATCAAAAGGAAATAGTTTTAGTAGCAGAGACCCCCCCCCCACACACACATACACACTCCACAAAAAGCTGCTTAAAAGTCAGCAATTGATTCACATCAATTCCATTTTCTAACTTACTTGGGGTTCAATGCCAACAAGTGTAAAATCATGTACCTAGGCCATAGGAACCCCGATGCTGGGTATAGGATGGGGAGAGGTACTGATACTGATACTAGACATGAAAGGATCCTTGAGGTTATTATATCAGAGGACCTCAAGATGGCAGTACAGTGTGACAGGGCTATGGGCAGGGCAAATAGGATTTTGGGGTGCGCAAGGAGTGGCATCTCCAGTAGGAGGAGGAGGGATGCTGTGCTGCCATTGTATCACTCCCTGGTATACCCCAAGCTGGAGTACTGTGTCCAGTTTTACAGTCCGCACTTCAGAAAGGACATAAGGTGAAGGTTTTCCAGGGGAAGGCAACTGAAACGGTTCAGAATTTTCACAGGAATCCCCACAAGGAAATGCTGAAGAATCTCAACATGTACACTCTGGAAGAGAGAAGGGTGAGAGGTGACATGATCAAGACCTACAAAGTACCTCACAGAGGTAAAGAGGGTACAGTTGGGGAGTTTCCTTCAAATAAGGATGAGCACCCAAACCAAGGGAAATACAATGAAGTTGGGGGGGCATTCAGGATAGATGTGAAGAAATATTTCTTTACTGAAAGGGTGATAGGAGCCTTGAACAGACTGCCAGGAGAAGTGGCGAAAGCTAAAATGGTAGGGGGCATGAAGCATGCATGGGATAAATACAGGGGTATACTAGAAAAAGGGGAAGGAGGGGGTCAACAGAGATCAATAGGGCTATGGAAGTGGAGTAGGTTCAAATTCATTGCAGGAAAAATCCATTAAGCAAGCTCATTCACAAGGAGGTCCTGATGGACGCAGGCAGAATAAGACATGCAGTAACATATACAGGCAGGAGTTACAAATAGGTGGAGAACACTTGGGCAGACTGGGTGGGCTGAGCAGTCCTTTTCTGCTAACAAATTCTATGTTTCTATGGCAGCATGTGTTAATTCAGGTGCAGTGTTTATTTAAAGTTGGGCCTACCATACATCCAGATGTAAGGTACAGTAAATTACCGAATTAGATGCAGCCCACCTACAGTACAATAAACAGAACCCCAGTGCTTCGGGAAGCCTTTACTCTTCATAAGGCTGCTTAAAGAGCTGGGGTTCTATTTGCAGTGTCCACACCAGTATGCTGATCTTAAAATCGATGCTGCATCTGAATGAGTACTTGAGTCTTGCTCACTCCATTTCTTCCCCACTTTGAAATCCTGCTTGTCCTGGGTAAGTATTGGGCTGGCAGCACCTCGCCTGTTTTGGAAGACGACCAATAAGTGGCACTGAAATACGTCAGACTTCACAGACTGTGAAGACGGCTGCTTACAGACAGACATAAGGCAATTCTACTGGGGGGTAGGAGGAAGTAAGCTGTTGATTAACTAGAATCTGCAGCTTATCCATCAGGTAGGGAAATGGGCAGACTACGTGAGCCAAGCAGTCCTTATCTGCCGTCAAATTCTATGAATCTATGTTTCTCACCCACCATCTTGGCAAGAAGAAGGCTGCAGCTGTGGCCACTGATGACTGTTGGGGTGTGGGGATGGGGGGACCAAAGGAGACAGACTTAAGGAGATAAAATCATAATAAAAATTGTGAGACCTTCACCAGCTTTCCAAAATGCTTACTAGTAAAAGAACACTCTATGAAGTTTTTCAAATGGCAACAATCTGGTGAGCCCTCTGTCTGCCATCTGACACCAGGCATCAATCAGCATAAAATTGCCTAAAGAAGGCAGTGTGGTCATGTGGTTACTGAAATACTGGAGATTACAGATTTGTAAGAACAAAAGAATATCACACAGAAGCTGGCATATATGCCTATAGCAGCTGTCTCCTGCTTCTCAGCAGTTATATTTATACCCTTGAGGTACTTGAATGTTTCTATCATATCCCCTTTCCCTCCTCTCTTCTAGTGAGTACATATTGAGGTCCCTTAATTTCTCCTCATAAGTCTTGTGTTGCAAGCTCTGTACCATCTCATTTGCCTTCCTCTGGACCATCTCCAGCCTGTTAATATTCTTACGAAGGTGTGACCTCCAGAACTGAACACAGTACTCCATGTGAAGCCTGACCATGGTTTCATATAATGGCATCACTACCTCCCTCCTTATGTTGGCGATACCCCTACCTTTGCACCCCAGCATGTCACTGGCCCTCTCAGCTGCCTTACCACTTTGACTTTTTCAGGTCATCTGAAATCAGAACCCCCAGGTCCCTTTCCTTCTTTGTGACTGTCAGCAACTCCCTCCCCCCCCCATCCTGTACATTTTCCCAGGGTTTCTGTGTCCCAGGTGCATCATTTTGCACTTTTTTGAATTAAACTTCAGTTGCCAGTCCTCAGACCATTTCTCAAGCTTCCCCAGGTCCCTCCTCATTTTCTCCACCCCCTCTGGGGTATCCACTGTGTTACACATCTTGGTGTCAGCTGCAAACAGACAGACCTTCCCCTTCATCCCTTCTGCAATGTCACTAATGAAGACATTGAACAGGACTGTCCCCAGGACCACTTCCTGTGGCACCCCACTGGTCACCCCCTCTCCCCAGACTGAGCCCCATTTAACACCACTCTCTGCCTTCTGTCTGTTACCCAGTTTCTAACTCAGTTTACCACCCTTTCCCCCATTCCCAGCCTACTCAGCTAATTTATCAGCCTCCTATGTGGGACTGTGCCAAAGGCTTTGCTTACATCAAGGTAAGCGTTGTCCACCGCCACACCCTGATTTACTTCCTTTGTGACCCAGTCAAAGAGATCAACCAGATTTGTCTGACATGACCTTCCCACTGTGAATCCATGTTGCCTATGGTCCTGGGCTCCGATGGCTTCTAGATGCCCCACTATCCTTTCTTTAACCAATGTCTCCATGATCTTCCCCACTACTGAAGTGAGGCTGACCGGCCTATAGTTCCCCACCTCCTCCTTACTGCTGGATTTGTATAGAGGGACCACATGTGCCCTCCTCCAATTCTCTGGTAACACCCCTGTGTTGAATGACTCAGTGAACATGGCTACCAGAGGTACTGCAATTTCCCTTCACAGTTCTTTTAATATCCTTGGATGTATGCCATCTGGTCCCATCGCTTTGTCCACCTTCAATTTACCCACCTTCTGCAGGAATCTTCTGCCTGTGAATGGACTACTGTCCAACTCTTCATGCCTTTGCAACTGCTGTACTGCTGTGGCCCTTTCCCATCCCCCCCTTCTCTGAATACTGAACAGAAAGATACAGTGGATGTCTTGTGGGGGGACATGACAAGTTCTTAGACATAGTACTCTCACTTCCAAATACCTAACCAGCACATATAAGCAGTCAACATTCGGCATTGACAAATGCTTGTTTTCCATTTCAAGTGCTGGTTCTGCCAGAGGAAGCTAAGACTCAAGCAGCACCAAACAAGTCATTGCTGTGCTGGGACATCTCTTCCTTTCTCACCCCTCTCCAACACCATAAATGGCTAATATATGACAAGGTTCCTTTCTGTCTGTTTTTGGGACCCCCCTGTGGAGCTATCATTTAAAATTCTGTAACTGATTAGGAGTACCAGGACTGAAACTCATGATTTCAGATGATAGCTGTTTTGCAGGGCTCCCAGATTAACTCGGCATTTTTCCAGTAACAATGATGACTTTCTAGTGAATTGCATTATTTCCTAAGGTAAAAGCAATTATTAATTTTCCACCAGAAACACTACAAGTCCGTAGCATTGTTTGTTTTTGCACACTGCTCCATTGCCCTGTAACATTAAGGAATCCTTGTAGAACCGTGTGTTCAGCTGCCACATTGACAAAACTTGTATTTGTTTTCCATTTTTGCTTATCCCCACAAGTTTTCCATCCTCTATACCATAACAACAGGGGTTGCCATGGCTACATCTTTTATCTAGCTGGTTGGGTGGGGAGCTGTTTCCTTCACAGCTGACTCCAATGACGCTTCTTGGTCAGGTTCCATGGGGAATGCAAATGGGTGGCTGGGCCCCTCAATCTCTTGGAAATTAATACCTTGTCTTTTTTTTATTTAAATGTTCTTTTCATTAAATTTCTGAATCATAAATTCATTCAGATGCAGATATGTTTAATCTTAAATAAAGTGCATTAATAATTAAAGGGAAAAAAGAAAATGATTAAGTATATTGAATGAATGTGTTTCAATAAAGTTATCAAAATGAGCTGGGAGGCAAGATCACACAAGTAAAAAAGCAACATTTACAGATATTAAAGGTAAGACATTTGATGTGTAAGTGTCAGTACTAAAGGGGTTGCAGTGTTTTTATTTTAAAGAAAAACAGTGCAGCTAGACTAAATAATTATGTAGTATGTGGTTAGGGCTTATTGTGTATGGAATTCTTCCAGTTCAAAAAGCTTGTTGTGCACAACTGAAAAGTTGTGCGCATTCTCAATATGTTGCTGTGTACATTCTGTAATCGATGCACCTGACTTTCCCTCTCACGCTGACTGCCGCTGCATCCCTGCTCCTGCTTTCACTTTCATTCACTCACTCAGCTCGTTTCACACACAATGTCATGATCTCACACAGTCACAATCTCACACACAATGTCACGATCTCACACACGTCAGTCTCACACACAATGTCATGATCTCACACACGTCACGATCTCACACACAATATCAGTCTCACACACAATGTCGCAATCTCACGTGCGTCATGATCTCACACACAATGTCACAATCTCACAATGTCACAATCTCACACAATGTCGCAGTCTCACACACAATGTCATGATCTCACACAGTGTCACAATCACACACAATGTCAGTCTCACACACAATGTCACAATCTCACACACAATGTCATGATCTCACACACAAAGTCACAATCTCACAATGTCACAATCTCTCACACAATGTCACAATCTCACACAATGTCGCAGTCTCACACACAATGTCACAATCTCACACACAATGTCACAATCTCACAAAAATTGTCACAATCTCACACACAATTTCACGATCTCACATGCAATGTCACAATCTTACACACACTATCACGATCTCACACAAAAAACATATACTATAAAAAATAAAATATGGGTGCCCATACACAACTCTCCCTATGTTTACATCTCAGGGATAAGATAACAGCATGGACCTCTTATGCTGTTATCTGTACTGCTAAGTGGAAACACAGGCTTGATGTGTATGGTCACTCATACATTATTCCTTATATTTAACTCAGGAAATGCCACACTTCATGTAAACAAGAAATTCTTACTTTGAGCAACTAATATTATTTTTTAGCATTATAACACTGTTATCAATTCATTTGTCTAAAAGAGACATTTTGTCAAAATTCTGTGCATTGACATTCTCCTCGCTGGAGTCCTCCATAATCTCCATTTCTGACAGTTGGGTTTTGAGTTTAAGACTGGATGAAGTTAATTTTTCAGGGTTTTTTTTTTGTAGTTATAAATGTTTTTATCTGGTCTTATCAAAGGGTCGAAGAATAAGAATGTGTAGCCTTTCAAAATAATAAGACACTTCCCAGGAGGCACCTCATTTTAATAAAACTTCACTGTGGAATTGAGTAAATTCTCTGTAATGTACTCAGCCCCCAGCTGGCCCCTGTGTTTGGAATTATGGGGCTCACATGCAAACCCCGGTCTCACATGTGGCAATGCAACATGTTACCATTACACCACTTGCAGATAGATAGACAGATAGATAGACAGACAGACAGATAGATAGATAGATACATACATAGATAGGTACATAGATAGATACATTGATCGATCGATCACAAGGTGTACTGCTAACTTATAATGTGAATCCTTTTTATGTTTGTTTGTGCACATGCGCAAGAAACATTATGTGACAGCTTAGGAGAGAAGCGGGGCTTTGGAGGTGCGGCACTGTGGTGGCCAATGCCTCCACTGCATTCTGAGGCTTGGCCATGTTTCCCCAATGCGGTGGCATGCTGCTGCTGCTGACACTAATTCAGCAAGCATGCCACCAACTTAAAATAAATTTGCCACTGCAATGAGGGAGCGACCCATCATTGCATGGCGTTCCTTACTCGGTGTAACATTTCAATAAACATGGCGGACAGTGGCTCGCTGCCCGCTGCATACAGTCCATAGGAAGCTGACTTCAGGGGTGCCCAATCCCTCTGTCAGCATATGTGTGCCCTTTACTGTTGTGGTCTGACGAGGGGGTGCCTAATCCCCCTTGGCATCATGCCCCCAAACACAGACATGCTTGCCGATGGGGGTGCCCAATCCCCCTGTCGGCATGTTAACCCCCTCATCACATTAGTATTTTCCTGGTGCCTCCCCACCCAATTGTGTGCCACACTGGGAGCCCACCCCAGTGTGGCTAACATGACCCCCCCAACCAAATGTGCCACACTGGGAGCCCACCCCAGTGTTGCCAAAACCTGTAAAAAAAACAGAAAACTGTCTGCAGTGATGTTTTTTTAATTTTGTTACCTGAAACAAAGGAAACGGTCCCTCACCATCGGATCCCCTTCACCAGCCAGCACTCACCTTCTGAGCACCCTGCATCCCCACATCCCCCCCCCCATACTTACCTCTGGAGCCCGGTGCAACGATCTTTGGTGGGCCAGGAACACATTCTGCACTCCTCAAAGCCAACCACGAATTGAAGAAATCCCGGTAAGCTGTATAATGGCATAAATGGTTTTTTTTTCAATTTAGGTGGCTATCTCGGCCATTTTTGTGAATTTTGGCACCAAATTTTCAAGATGGGGTTCTTGGGACCCCACCTCATGAATTCAGTCACTGTCATGTTGTATTCAATCCCGAAAGGTGATCTCACGGTCACTGCATGGAATCACCTTTTGGGACCGAGTAAGGAAACAACAGTGTTACTGTTCATGAGGTGGGCTTCCAAAAAGCCAATGTTGCAAATTTGGTGAAAACATTCTATATGCTGACTGTTATGAGCGTGCGTTGCACAGTTTCTATGCACGCTCGTAACTCTGAGAATTTTTAATATTTTCACTCCAGATTTTCAACATTGCCATTTTGTCACACCTCCTTATGAACAGCACAGTTGTCATTTTTCACATCCTGCCCGAAATGTGGTTTTGTGCATGTGGCGCACAATGGAGTGGTCACTGTGGGAAATCAGTGTTTGGGGCAGATTAACAAAATCACAGTGGCACTGTTTATGAGTGGAGGTCCCAAAATGCCTATATTAAAAATTTAGTGAGAACATTTCACAAAATGACTGTATTATGAGCGTGCATGGTGCAGTTTCCACGCACGCTCGTAACTTCAAGACTTTTTAACATTTTCACTCCAGATTTTCAACATTGCCATTTTTTCACACCTCCTTATGAACAGGACAGCTGTCATGTTTACATCCTGCCCGAACTGTGTTTTCGCACATCTGGTGCAGAATGGCGTGGTTGCTGTAGCAAATCAACATTCGAGAAAGATTAACAAAATCACAGTGCCACTGTTCATGAGCAGAGGTACCAAATGCTTTCATGAGGTGGGGGTCACAAAAAGGCCATGTTGAAAATTTGTAGTGCAAATGCCAACAAACACCTGGGGCGTCATGGTTTCTAACCATAACATCCCACCCTGTACAGACTGACAGACATCAGGGGTGTGCCTTTGGATTGCTGGCTGTAATGCTCATGCCATTCCACCCCCATCCTGCAACCAGTGACAGGCATTGAGGTGTGCCTTGGACTCTTTGGCCCCAGAGTTCACCCCATTCTCCTATACTGCACCCATTTCAGCGTATGTCCTTATGGAATGGGGTGACTCTAAAGCCAAACACCCCAAGGCAGGCCTCAACACTTGTCAGTGTCTGAAGAATAGGGTGAGGTGAAATAGCGTGAGCGTTATGCGCGATGACCCAAAGGCATACCCCAATGCCTATCCATCTCTGCAGGGTGGAGGTGGGGCTCATGTGAAGTTCAGTACTTCACTGCCATTCCTATTCTGCATCTGTCTAACTCCTGCACTTCCAATGCTAATACCAGCAAGCAAACATTCGGCATTGACAAATGCTTGTTATATTAGTCAGTTCTTGTCTGTGGGGTGGAGCAACAATGGGGAAACGTCAAAACCGCCACCAAAGAGGCAACAAGCCTTTGTGTGAAGCAAATAAACAAATCAAAGCAAAAGAAAAAAACACTATGGTTCTCAAAAGAAGTGGCGGGAAGGTAAGGGAGAAAAAGATAGCATTCAGGAAGTATAAGGAAACACAGAAGGTGCAGGACAGAGAATTGTACCAGTTAAAACAGAAGGAAGCAGGTAAGGCAGTCAGAATAGCAAAGGCCCAAACCGAGGAAAAGATAGCCAACTCAGTTAAGAAGGGGGGATAAAACCTTTTTTTTTTTTTTTTTTGTAGCTAGTTTTCCATTAGCAGGTTATACAGACCTGCCACTAGAGGGATTCTTGGTCTTTCTACACAAATCACTGTACTCAATCGTGGGCAATATGGCCTGCATTATCATTCTACTTCTAATCCTGGCAAAAATTATGACTCATTAAGCATTGATCCATGCTAAGTCAGAAGTCATCCCAGCCTGGGAACTCACAATCATAGTTCCTGCTGCATCTTCATATTGTTTCCCTACTCTTAATCTGTCGGGTTTTCATTTTAATTCTCATCCCTCTCCTCTGGCCCTCCTCCCTTCACCAATGTCTTTCCGTGCACTTCCCCTGCTAGCCTTGAACAGCCATGTCAGCATCTCCTATGCCCTGGGTAGACATACCACAATGACTGAACACCACACAAGAACCCATACGAAAAGAGCCCACTTCTACCTAATAAATGCCCTCAAGAAAATGTTTCTAATTCTCCTTTCCTGTTCAGGCAATGTCAAACTAAATCCAGGTCCCCCAACACATATCACTTCTACGTCAGAGTTTGCAGCTGCTCCTGGGATGAAACTGATGATGGTCAATATTCTAAGCCTGTTCAAAATACTTGATCATTTTCAAGTTTCTGCAGCCCACACTGACCCAGATCTGATTATAATTACCGTGTCATGGCTAAAAAAGACCAACACTGATCCGCAAATTACTATACCGGGCTTCAAGCTCTTTTGGGCTGATAGGGATTCAAGGGGGGGGTGTGGTTGTATACGCCAAATCAAAATTTGATGTTAGCAGCATTTCCTGTAAAACTAAGCCCAAGGAATATGAGATTGTCTCGCTTAAACTTCACCTTCCATCCTCAGAGTGCATCACAATCACTGGCGGCTATAGACCCCCGTCAGGAGGCACAGAAGTTCTTAACATGTTGAAATCCATAACTTTGGCTGCTAACACGGAAACAATAATCTTAGGGGACTTCAATATGGATTGGCTCACTGCTAAATCTCACTCCCTAAAAGCCACCTGTAATGAGCTGGGTCTTACACAGATAATAACTGAACCCACAAAAATCAATGCTTCTAACTCTGCCAACAGCTCACTCTTAGATGTCATCTTAACTTCACATCCCCATAAAATCTCACATTCTGCAGTTTTCCATAATGACATGAACGACCACAGTATCATTGTACGTACAAGATTCCAATCTAAAACCCAGCAGCACCCTAAATTCAGAACCAAACGCTCGTTCCGTAAATTCAACTCAGTAAACTTCCTAACCAATCTAGCTACAATCAGGTGGCAAGACCTATATCTTGCCAAATCTGCTGATGCCGCCGTCTCTGTCCTAAATGACAACCTCACCACCCTAATTAACAAGCATGCTCCTCTTATTAAAATGAGGGTGTGGAAAATCTCGCATCCGTGGTTCACCCAAGAGCTCAAATCTG
Organism: Neoceratodus forsteri; assembly: GCA_016271365.2. Lineage (NCBI taxonomy): Eukaryota > Metazoa > Chordata > Ceratodontiformes > Ceratodontidae > Neoceratodus > Neoceratodus forsteri. Next base: position 499,837,468 of record JADMNL010000022.1, read on the forward strand.
CACTTACCAATAGAGACAAGCTATGGGCTAGGGCCAGGCACACAAAGGACCCGGCAGACTGGCAGGCATTTAGAACTGCCAGAAATGCCTGTGTTAAAAGTGTACATGCTACTAAAGCAAACTTCTACATCTCCACTCTGGAGCAGGCCAAAGGGAACTCCCAAAAAATCTGGAAGACACTGAGATCCATTGAAGGCCATCCTGCTGCTTCCTCCCTTCCCACCAAGATTCTGGCCAAGGACAGGATGGTTGAAAATAAACTGCGAATCCTCGAAGAACTTAACCTTCACTTTGCCACTGCCGGTTGGCATTTGACTCCTCCCCATACGCTAGCCGAGTGAATAGCAACACTAGCCCAGATGTACTACACATGCTACTCCACCTCATCCCTTCCAGTTGTGCCTGTTTAGCTACAAAGAAGTCGAAGACATAATTCTTAGCCTTGACACCAAGAAAAGTGCAGGGAACGATGGTCTTGAATCAGTTTTCTTGCGGTTAGGCTATGCCCAGCTCACAGCCCCCATCCTTCACATCTTCAACCTCTCTATTACCACAGCCACTGTTCCTGCTGGAAATCTGCCCATATTCTTCCTCTCTTCAAATCAGGAAATCCTTGTGACTTAAACAACTACCGTTCTATCTCTATCTTGCCCGTTCTCTCCAAAGTGCTGGAAAAACTTATATACAACCAACTAAAAAGTCACCTCGAAGCGCACTCACTCCTAAACCCGGCCCAATCTGGTTTCAGGTCGAAGCACAGTACCATCTCAGCCTTGGCTAAAGTCTCTAATGACTGGATCTATGCTATGGACACCAAGAAGGTTACTGGTGCAGTCTTTCTAGACCTCAGTAAGGCCTTCAACACTGTAGACCATCACCTCCTAATCACCTGTCTTGCCTACATAGGTGCCACTCCACTTACCTTACAGTGGTTTAACAGTTATCTCACAGGAAGGATACAAAAAGTCAAAGCTGATGGCCTACTATCTGCCCCCCTTCCAACTGCCAGAGGAGTCCCTCAAGGCTCCATCCTAGGACCAATCCTTTTTTCCCTGTAGATCAACAACCTTGACTCCCACGTAAAGAACTCTAGCATACATTTCTTTGCGGACGATATGGTTTTGAACGCATCAGGCTCGTCCTTAACTGAAGTCAGGGAAGCACTCCAAGCTGACTTTATCCAGTTGGAAAGCAACCTTATCAATGCCAAGCTTCTCTTAAATGTCAAAAAAAACAAGACAATGATTTTCTCGAGATTTGCCTTGTCTGGTGCCCTACCTACCCCACCTACAAACTTCATAGTTACCTCCCTAGGTGAACCTTTGGAAGTCGTACCTAAATTTAAATATCTAGGTATGTGGATAGACAACAAGCTTTCCTTCAATGACCACATCGAAGATTTATCAAAGAGGCTTAAAGCACGCTTGGGTTTCTTCTTTAGAAATAGGACCCTCTTTTCTTTTGCGACCCACAAAAGACTTGTCCAAGTAACATTCCTTCCCTTGCTTGACTACGTAGACATTATCTTTATCTCCTCCCCAACCTTGAGCCTATCTAAACTGGATGTACTCTATCACTGTGCTCTTCACTTCATTACTAACTCTGCGTACAGGACCCACCACTGTGATCTTTATGCAGCAGTTGGGTGGACCTCTCTTGCCACCAGACGCCTCCTGCATGCTGGCATTTGGACCCTCAAATTACTACTCCACAAACTGCCTGTCTATTTAATGTCTCTCATACACATCTCGCGTAGTGCCTACTCCCTAAGGAAATCCTACCTTATCCTACTAGATGTTCCAAGGACACATACCACAGCTGGCCACAGAGCTGTCTCATATGCCCTCCCAAACATTTGGAACCAACTACAAGCCATGCTGAAGCTAACCAGCATCGTATCAATTAACTCCTACAAAACACTATCTATCTCTAAATTAAAAGACATATGTAGATGCTACTAGGCCCCCAACGCCAAGTCAACTTCCTAGGTACCAACTGGCCCTCTACTTATTAAGCTGAAATGTGTAGCATAATTTAGGGCAAGGTTAAAGTTGGCATGTACTGCATATATAGCATAAGGACTTCTATTGTGTATACCTCTTGTATTATATATATTTTTTTCTCTTTGTTGTTCTACATTTTATATCTCCTATCTATGTAATTGCGAGCTGTATGTGTATGTGCCTCAGGACCTCCTTATGAATGAGCTTGCTTAACGGACTCTTTCCTGCAATAAACTTGAACTTGAACTTTTATAGGTACATTAGGGAGCAAAGACAGACTAAGACAGGGATACTGAGGCTGAACAAAGAGGAAGGTGGTTGGGCAGAGAGCAACAGTGAAAAAGCAGGGATACTGAACGAATACTTCTACTCAGTATTCACAATGGAAAAGCAGGGGGAAATACCTAATCCGGTCAATAGAAGCACTCTGGATAGGGGGTTGATATTAGTCATTTCACAGAAGAAAGGGTTCTGAAAGAACTCTTAAAACTGAAGGTGGGTAAAGCAATGGGGCCTGATGGGATTCATCCCAGAATTCTAAAAGAACTAAGGGAAGAACTAGTAATACCACTGACTACCCTTTTTAATAAATCAAGGGAGGATGGTGTGATACCTGAGGACTGTGGATGTGATTGTGGATGTGATTCCCCTTCACAAAAGTGGGAGCAAGACAGAGGCAGGAAACTACAGACCTGTCAGTTTGACCTCAGTGGTAGGGAAAATGATGGAATCACTTCTGAAGGAAAGAATTGTTGAGTACCTAGAGGCCAGTGGGGCACAGGACCCAAGGCAGCATGGATTCACAGCAGGAAGGTCATGTCAAACAAATCTAATTGATTTCTTTAACTGGGTGACCAAAGCAGTAGACCAGGGAGGGGCTGTGGACATGGTCTACCTAGACTTTAGCAAGGCATTTAACACAGTCCCACACAAAAGATTAATAAACAAATTAGCCAGCCTGGGAGTGGGTCTCAGGGTGGTAGCCTGGGTAAAACACTGGTTGGACAACAGGACACAGCGGGTAATAGTAAATGGAGTCCACAGTGAAGAAAGGAGGGTTACTAGTGGGGTACCGCAGGGTTCAGTACTGGGGCCGGTCATTTTTAATGTCTTTATAAGTGACATTAGTTTAGTTTATTGTTCTAGGAATTACTACCTTTGAGCCAGAGGCTGTTTTACAAAGGTTCCATGTCAAACATTGCAGAGGGACTGGAAGGGAAAGTATGTCTCTTTGCAGATGACACAAAGATCTGCAACAGGGTTAATACACAAGGTGGGGTGGAAAGGATGAAAAGGAACTTGGCAAGGTTGGAGGAATGGTCAAATGCATGGCAGCTTAGATTCAATGCAAAGAAGTGCAAAGTAGTGCACCCGGGAAACAAAAACCCAGGGGAAGAGTACACAATGGGGGGTGAGATACTGACAACAACAAAAATGGAAAGAGACCTGGGGGTAGTTATATCAGATGACCTAAAGGTGGGCCAGCAATGGGAGAAGGCAGTAAGGAGGGCTGGGGGGATACTGGGATGCACTGGGAGAGGCATCACCAGTAGAAAACAGGAAGTCGTTCGCCATCTGTATAGACAGTTGGTAAGACCACATCTGGAGTACTGTGTACAGTTCTGGAGACCCTGTCTCTGCAAAGACATAGACAGGGTGGAGGCTGTCCAGAGGAGGGCAACCAAAATGATACAGGGTCTGCATCAGAAGACATATGAAGAAAGACTAAAGGAACTAAATATGTATAGCCTTGAGGAAAGAAGGGAGAAGGGGGATATGATAGAAACTTTCAAATACCTCAAGGGAATCAACAAAGTCCAAGAGGGTAGCATCTTTCAGAAAAAGAGATGTGCAAAAACAAGAGGACACAATTTGAAGATAGAGGGGGGATCACTCAGAGGTAATGTGAGGAAGTATTTCTTCACATAGAGAGTTGTGGATACATGGAACAGCCTTCCTGAGGAGGTCATAGAGTCAAAAACAGTGGGGGAATTCAAGAATGCATGGGACAGACATAAGACAATTCTAGTGGGGGATAGGAGGAAGTAGGCTGTTGGTTAACTAGGATCTGCAGCTTATCCGTTAGGTAGGGAAATGGGCAGACTAGGTGGGCCAAGCAGTCTTTATCTGCCATCAAATTCTATGTTTCTATGTTTCTTAGTCAGTGTACAATTGCAACCTGATCTCTATTCCACAGGCCATCTAATCTTTATAAAGTGGGAAAAGGATTTCAAGCAATCTGATTGGTTGTTAGCCATGCGTTAGAAGTGTCTAACGCATGGCTAAATCTAGAAATCCCATTTAGAATACACAGACCCATTTTATAAACCCAATATGCCACTTCGGGGATGTGCGTTAGACAAGTCTAATGCACGGCTAGAGGACTGGATGCACTAAGCCTGTGGCCTTGTGCCTCACTGCACCCCCTAGACATGCATTAGAACTGTCTAATGCACACCTTGTCATGTCTTGCTGCTTACATAGCTCCCCACTGGGGTGTTCATGCTAGAGATATCTGTGTCACTGTGCTGTGGCTGTGCTGAGGCATCGAATGATGGTGAATCTGAATCTCCTTCTGTTTCATCTTTAGGAAACCTCCAGCTGGATGGAAACATAGATGAAGAGCTGAATAAAAGCCAGGCTCAGCTGGAAACCCTACGGCACCATCTTGAGAGGGGAGGACTGGAGAGGAAACTGCAGAGTCTGCAGGAGGCAGCTGAGCTGCAGAGGAGGAAAATGCAGGAGTTTGAACGAGAGATTGAGGAGATGGCGGCAGAGAAAATCAGTCTGGAGAGCATCCTCTGGGACTTACCTGAGGGTTGCCTTGACCAGCCTGGGGGCAACAGCCAGCGGAAAAAAAAGCATGCTTAATGGACTGCTGCCCTTTGCTTCACAGTGAGAGCAAAATCAGGGTTGCAAAAGTACAGAGGTGGGATTCCTTAAGACACTACGAGCTTTCAAGAGCCCTGAAAGTTGCTTGTGATTGAACAAAACAGATGATAAACTTCCATTTACAGAGGTGTCTGTGTATTTGCCAGTGTGTGTCCTTGTCACCATTGATGTCAGTTAGCACCCTGCTCCCACCATGTCTATCAAATGAACAGTAGTTCAAAGCTCCTGCCAGGAAAGACCTAAAGACTTTGTACCCATCTTTACCTACCTCCTCCTGTGTTCCTATAGCCATTCAGAAATCACTGCTTCTGAAAATGCAGGTCTCACATCACAATATTTTAAACAACCTCTCTAAGCTGTACCACTCAGTTTCAGGCTTGCGGGCCAACACATGTATGCTGTGACAGATACAGTGCATACATCACGTGTACTGTATATACCCTGCACATAAAAACAGTCCATTCAATATTAACTTTATCTGTGCGTGTATTTTAGAAGTTCAGATTTTCTCTGAATAATTTTATTGGCCTGTTTGGTCATGTTATATGTTTTGGCACGGCAGCAGTTTGTGGTAAAACTCAAAATAAGTCATGAAATAAATGGAAATTCTTTCTTTGTACTTTATTTCATGAATTTTAATACACATGCATATTTTAAAAGTATTACAGGAAGAAACTAGCTTCAGGTGAAATAATTAAATTCCAAAGTCCCAGAACTTAAAGAAACCTGCTATCTGTGATCCTAACACTAACAAAACATTTTAAAGAATAACTCTGCTCATTTGCATACATTCAGGGACATGTAGGCCAACTTCTGTAAAAAAAAAAAAAAAAAAACTACCCAGGATTTAAATTTTATCCACCAAGTTGAGATCTGAATCAAAAAGGCATACACAGTCACAAATACTTAAAGCAGCAGTTCATTAAAAAATTATACTGCATTTTGCACTCCTTTTTTAACTCCCAATGTTGATATCTACAGTACAGTTTTGTTTCCAAATCTAGTATATGGCACCACATTTAATCTGAAGTTCAACAACAGATTTCTTTTTGTGAGTTGGAGTTAGTCCTGGTGAGTAGTGTCTGTTGTATGCTGGTTCAGTGTGTAGTTGCTAGGAAAGTGATATTAAACAATGAGTATTCAAACACAGCTGAGAATATACTTGGGTCAGCCATATTTATTGGTGCCCTCCTTTAATTATTTAAAATCATTCACACATGCTAATCCAGACTCAGACTATGCACATTACCCACAAAACAGGATTACTGTCATTTACACCTCATCTGCTCTGGCTGCTTGTCTACACTTGACATCTTAGTCCTCTGCTTGTGAAATCACTGGCTGTTGCTAAGGAAACGACTGTGAAGTAGACAACAGCCAGAGCTGATAAAGCCTAATGAATCTCAATTGCTCCTATTGCAGGATTTGCAATAACAGAGAAAGGAAATGTGTCTGGAAAGAGTCAGGTCCAACCATGTGAGCCTGTAGCTCGGTGGTTAGGACACTGTGGGATCCATGACAGTCGGTCGACAATTTCATCATCGACCTACATTACAGAGACACCTTTATGTCGACCGCATTTGTGGATGGCATAAAGGCAGTCACTTTTAACTGTGTTTTCTTCAGGGAGCTTTGCCCCCGAACCGTTCATGCAGGGGGCTCTGCCCCCTACAACCCTCGTAACTAAGATAATCAACTCTGAGTTACAGTTCATTTGGGGAGGGGGTGCAAGACCCCCAGAAAGCAGTGCTGGAGTCCCACACTGACACTACAGTGACCTGGCACTGTTGTCACTGTAGTGTCGGTCACAATAAAGTTGTTGCTGTAGCGATGGCATACCGACACTTGGATGGTATTCTGGGGGCCTGGGTTCAATTCCCAATATGTCACATTATTTCTTCCTCACTACAATTTGTGATTCTGTCTTCATGTAAATGTACATAGTTTTATAAAAAAATGTAAGGTAAATATAGACAGTAAATGAAATATAAGCTTTACAGTGCATACAAGCTATGCTTTTTTTTTTTTTGAGTTTCCCTGTTGATGACAGGGGCGCATGAACTTTAGGTTTGCGGGCGCATAGAAGCGCACAACTCAGACTTCTGAAAAGCAAAACCAAGAATCCCATTAGGGTGCTTTGTCTAAAAAATGAGAAATAGAGAATAATGGTTAAGCACTTGTGCATTACGGAATTTTTTTACACACCCGAGAGATGGGATGACCTATAAACCTCGAGAGCAAAGCTCGAGAGGTTTATGAGGGCATCACACCTTGAGGGTGTGTAAAAAAAATTCCAATAACACACAAGTGCATAACTTTTAATTTTTATAATTGCTGGTGCAAGGTAATTAAGTCAACACTACTGGAGCAGCTCTACACACAGATGGGGACAGACGCACAGAGGCAAGCGCGCACACACAGACAGACAGTTTCTTTTTTTTAAGCAGTGTACCTCCATCCACAACATGCTCCATTCGCGATGCAGCTGCTGTCAAGCCCCGCTTCAACAATAGGAAGTGCAGGATCAACCAGCTAAATTTTCCATTCAGGAGAGGTAGGATCAACCAGATAAACTAATAAATATATTAAAAAATGTATCTGCCAAGGCGGTGAGCAAAAGAATATGGTGCGGGGGCTCCGTAACGGAAAAACGGAGCTGCGTTTTTTCAGTTATTTGGCCAGCCCAGAAATAGACATAAGGCCAATGAGGTGACGCGCTTTAAATGAGTGACAGCAAACACCGTAATAGCCCATTCTACAGGTTATTACGGCGTTTGAAACACGGCTTTAGTCCGTGTATTAAAGGGGGCCACCAGTAATTATACATTGTTTAAAGTGAGCTATGACATGAACTCTTTGACCCACCACTAGGAAATTTACTTCCGGAGATCTGGAAGGAGTCAGATAAGAATGGTCTCCAATTACAAACAGGAGGATTTACATATAGTGTATGGTGGAACCCTGATTATGCATGGTATTCCGTGCTGGGAATATGCTTGTTGTGCTGCAGTAGTGACATCATTACAATGTAATAGATGGTTGCCGGTTTTTTGAATGGAACAGTCAGCCTGCCTGAGAGGCGTAATACCATTGTTCTGATGTCAGAAATCCATAATACTAGTGACCTGACATCAAAATGATGCTATTACAGAATAGAATGGCAAACTCTCTCGAGCTCAGCTGTTCTCGACACTCGCTCCTGTAACGGCTTTCAAACCTTATTTCAAAAAGTGACAGGAGCAGCATTGGCAGCTGATAGGCCAGAGTTCTGACAGATTAAATTCTTAATCTGTCACTTTGCCAAAGTCAATTTCCCAACAAATGGAAATCTGCCATAGTTACGCCAGTGCACAAAGGGGGGGACAAAACCTCAACAGGAAACTATCGACCAATATCAATACTCCCTTCCCTCTCCAAAGCACTTGAACGAATAGTGGCAGACCAACTCTCTGATTACCTGGACAAATACATTCTACTCTGTAATCAACAGCACGACTTTAGGAAAGGACATAGTACAACAACAGCCTTACTTGATTTCTCTGGAGAAGTCCACTCAGCCCTGGACAAAGGGTGCCAAACAGGTGCAGTCTTTATCGATCTTACAAAAGCTTTCGACACAGTCCATCATGGCCTACTTACCTCCCTACTTTCTAGCCTAGGTCTGGCCGAAGGTCCTTGTGCTTGGGTAAAAGTTACCTGTCCAATCGGGTCACAGGCTGTAAAATCTCTAATGAACTCTCCGACTTCAAACCAGTTCTCTCGGTGTACCACAGGGATCAATTCTTGGACGCTCCTCTTTAGCCTGTTCCTTAACTCCTCCCAGATATCTGCCAGAGAAAATAATCTTATACGCTGATGATGCTGTAATTCTCTCTTCCCACAAGGATCCAAACTCCCTCTGAAAAAGCCTGCAACTTGCTTCTCTAGTGTTGAAAGGTGGTTCCTCGATAGTAAACTTGTGCTAAACCACAATAAAACAAAAGCCATGCTCTTCTCCAATCACCAAAACAAAATAGGCATACTCCACTCACCATACAAACCTCTGCGGAATTACACTGGACCAAGTAAATACTTTCAAATACCTTGGCATCACTTTTGACCAAGGGCTCACCTTTGCAACCCACATTGACAACACTTGAAAACAGTGAACCAACGCCTTGAATACTATTCAGAATCGCTCAATTTCTAAATCAAGGGCATTGAGAATAGCTATACAGAGTTCCATAATCTCAATCATTGACTATGGCCTTATTATTTATGGCTCAGCTACCTCCAGTGCTCTACATGATCTCAATCATACAAGGCTCACGTTCTCACGGGGCTCAAAGACTGACTCACACGCAGATCTGTACTATGAATCAGGCTGGTTGAACCTATCAAATCATCTTATTTATCTCACCTGCACAATGGCAAAAAATCTATCTTGGGACTGACTCCATTATGTATTCAAAACCTACTCCGACTGAATCCTGGCTCCGACCCTCCACCAGATCTGGCCAACCTTTCCTTGGTAACGAGATGCCTTGACTGCACAGGGACAAAGATCTTTGCGATACAGGGCCCCGACATGGTTCAATGCGCTTAGTCCACCTACTTATCCCTCAACCTCGCTTGAAGCTTTCAAATCCATGCTCTATGCCCACCTCACCACCACTAGCAACTGTGATTGTGCTAGATAAAGACTACTACTCCTCATGTCCATCCTCACATCTGAGGCCTCTTCCTCCTGACTAATGAACCTCTGGTACCTCTACTACTTCCTGTCTCCCACACAAACTCACTCCTCCCTTTTTCCTGTCCCTCTCACTTACTCTCCCGCCACCACCTTCCTCCTCTCTAGCCTCCTTTTGCTCTAATGATCACCCTCTCCTGGAAGTTTCCTTAACCTCAAAATTGTCTACTCGCTTGAACCTGTTATAACTTGTTTTTCTATGAAACTTAAAAACGTTACTGCCTTAAACTGTTAATAGCAAATTTATGATGTAACTTTCCTGTCTGGTTTTACCTGTAATGTGTATCGTGCTTTGTTAAATGTTCTTTGTGACGTGGAACCTTTGTAAAAGAGCCCTGGCTCAAAGGTATTAATTCCTAGACTAATAAACTAAACTAAACTAAAGACAACCATACATTTTCCTGAACGTGTTTCATGTGTTTGGTACTGACATAGATAGTAGTGGCACTGACCAATTTAGTACTAGCATTTTAAAAACAAAACAGGGAGACTTAAACAGCAACCATATGTTACAGAAAAACAGATAGGCATCCATCTGTTATGGTTGCTTTAAATCCATCTTGGGAGCCCTGTGATGTCGTAAATCTGTCAAGCTGCACTTCTGAGGTTTATGATGACACAGGAATCCCTCAATGGATTTATAGCACCATAACAGAAGGATGCCCATCTGTTATTCTATTTGCTGTGCTACAGTAGTGATGTCACTACCGCAGCACAACTTAGAATGTTGCCACACAACTGCTTTCCTCTATCCAATCAAGCTGGAAGCTATTTTTTTAACTTGAATTTACAGAAGAAGCTGCAGTACATTAAATCAGTAATTTGAGCCCACCTTCAGCCCTCAAGTCTCCCCCCACCCCACCTGTTCACTGAAAAGAAGTGGAGTGTCTGAAATGAGCATGGATGCCCATACACTATAAAAGACAATGTATGGGTATCTATACACAGACAAGCCTGTGTCTTCATCTCGAGTTTTCTAGGGCAACCTCTCGAGCTTCAGTCTTGAGGTTCCTGCTTGCCATAGAAACCTATTGATGCAGACACAGGCTTGTTGTGTATGGCTGCCCATATGTTATCCTTTATTTTTAGTGTGACTGATATGTGTGTCATGGGGCAGGGGGCTGCATCAGTGGTTTCTGTGGTATTCATTTCTTGGGTAGCCAAAAAATTGAGTCTGGATTTCAACAAAATCACAAGCAGGAGGAGAGAGTACAAAAAAAAACTATCAGAAGCCTCACAACCAATTCAGTGGTGCTGCTACTCAAGGAAAATGTACAACAAACAAAAGAGTGGTGCACACAAGGATTCTCAAGGAAGTGCATGTATTTTAGGATAAAAAGCAGACCATGACAAATTTACTGCTAACAGCGCTGTGTAACCAACCACACACAAAAAACACATACCATATGTAGAAACGAAACCGTCTTATTCAGAGGGAGGGGGAGTACACATAGGAGAAAAAAAAACTTATGTGCTGTAACAAAAGAACAGTTGCCGTCTCATTCTTCTGGAGAAAGTCTTTCAAGGTGTACCAGTTACTCAGAACAGCAAACACAAATAAAACAAGTGTACGGTTAGACTCTATCATGTATGATTATCAGTACAGTCAAAACCTCCATTTTACCATAGTGCTAACATCACAACTGAGGCACAATCAAAAGCAGCTGTCTAAATCCTTATGCTGTACATTCTATGCACACAGCTCCAAAACTCCTAGTCACTTTCAGCAGCACAAACCATGGCTGCAGTGATGTTTTTTCTCAACTTTTACAGGTGCTGACCTGCATAAAACCCTCTTCCTTGAATATTATCAATTGCAAGATTTTTTTAAAAAAAAAGTTAAATGATTTGAGTATTTTAAAACATTTTTAAGTGATTGTGCAAAAGTAAAGCTACCCATCAATCAGTTTCAGTGTAGTAAAATGAAAAAAAAAAATTAAGTATGCCTCATGTGTCCTACATTTTAAAAATAGAAAACCATACACTATATAATATATAATTTATTATATATATATATATATATATATATAATATAGAGAATAATGGATGGGGAAGGGTTTGATATGAGAATTTAATGCACACCCGAGTTGTGGGATGCTACATAAACCCCGAGGGTGAAGCCCGAGGGGTTTATCAAAGCATCCCACAACGAGGGTGTGCATTCAATTCTCATATGAAACACCCTTCCCATCTTTTATTTTTCATAATAACAGACCAGCAATTTTTCTCCAGTAGCTTGTGAGACTGTTTGGCCCCACCCACATACAGAATATTGGCCAATACGGCAGCAGCATAGTTTGACTGGCATGGCTCATGAATGTCATAACAACCAGCTGGTTGTTATGGAAAATATCAACTTGGTCAGTACATTGACAGAAATTGCTGACCAGTTATTATATTAAAATAAGATATGGACAGCTAAATGTAACCATCTTGAGGTTGCTATTACAGCATGGACCTCTAAATCTTCACTCTCAAGATCCAGATGCTGTCATCTCTGCCCTTTGAAGGAAACACAGTCTTGTTGCTTCTGGTTGCCCATACATTACTATATATATTTTGTATCCCATAACTAGGGATGTAAGTTTGTCATGGCAGTCTTACCACGTCATTGATTCCATGACGTTTGATCTTTATTCAGGACTTCCATGACTTTCACTAGTGTCATCAGAATGTAGCAATGATGACAGTGCCACAACATTTATTACTGTTTACTAATGATTTCATGAACAAACAATGAGTCATTAAAACCTCATCCATGACAAACTTATATCCCTAACCATAACGTATGATACATTACAGTCTCAGGAGAAGAAACTGTTTTCTAAAGCATCTAGCTAAAGCACAGCAACAGACAGGAATGCTTTAATAATATGTGCTCAGAGTTAGTGTGAAAGTTGCAAAGCACTTCTGCATTTTGTTCATTTTGTTTCCTCACATTCAAAAACTTTAAATAATTATATAATTATAGTGAATATGTAACTGGTAAAAAAATAATTCAATGACTACGGAATGTGCTCTTCTTTTTGTGTTGTACACGGTCTGTTATTTTGAAGTTCATGGTCCTGGCACTTCCTGCCTGTTTCCAGATTATGATTTGCTGAGTTCCTCCTCAGGGTGGTGCTAGAGAAAGGATCAAAGGGATTCTGGAATATACAGTGTGGAAAACAAAGCTGACAAAAAAATAAATCCATGAATAAAGTAATCATGATTATTATTTCATCTCTCCCAAAATCCTTACAAACTGGCATTAAATTGTTATTTACAAGGGTTTACAATGTGCATATATTTAAAATACCATTTAGAAATTAGGACAGTAATGCCTTAGCTGGGATGAAATTAAATCCTAATGTGTGTGACTCTAGGTTGTGCATTGAGAAATATGTGTCTGTGAGTTCCAGGTTTTCAGTTGTGGCAGCTCAACTGGTAGAAAGGTATTCCAAGCAGGTCTTGGTTCAAATCTCAGCTTGCCAGAAGATGAGAGCCTTGCCCTCTCATGAGTCTGCCCAAAATGAAACATACTGTATGCTGTAACCCCTGTGTTACATGCCACTCTGCCCCCTCCCAGGACACAATTACCATCCTCTTCACCTTATCCTACCCCCTCTTGAAGCTGTCCAATGATTTTGCACTTAATATCTCCTACGGTAGTCTAGTCCACCACCCTCATCATGAAGTAATACCTCTTGGTATCCCTTCTGAATTTGCCTCCAACCAATTTTCAGTTGTTTCCCCTCGGATTTGTGTTGTCACTAATCTGGAACAATTCACTGGGTTCTACCCTATTGATGCCCTTTGGGTATTTAAAGGTCTTGGTCATGTCTCCCAGCTCCCTTCTATGCTCTAGGGAGCATATATGCAGGTTCACCAACCTCCGTCCATGCAAGTGCCTCTGCTGCCTCTGAATCAGCTTGGTGGCTTTTCTTTGTACCACCTCCAACTGATTTATGTCCTTTCTGAGGTAAGGGTTCCTGAATTGTGCACGGTATTCCAGGTGCAGCACATCAGTGATCTGTACAGAGACAGCAAATAAAATGTTTGTGCTGGCAAGATAGCCTAGAAGTTAGAGTAATGAGCTGTGAATGAGCGTGGTACATCCAGCAGACCTGGGTTTGATTACCACAACCTCCACTTGCATTCTGTGTGACTCTGAGCAAGTCTCTTAACCTCCCCAGTGCTCCTGGGTCATCCCCTGAACACCAGAATAAGGTAGTGGTCCAGCACAGCCAACCTCGGTAAAAAGAAAAATATTCTTTCAGGGAGGAGCTATCACCAATAAAAAAAGGGCTCAATATCACATGAACAGATTGGTAAAGACAGTCCACTCACCAAATAATTATATCAATAAATATTTTACTCAAAGGAACTGTAAATCCATTCCAGATATGATACAGGACAAATAAAGTAGATGTTTCGGATATAATCCTTCCTCAGTGCTGTACTGTATCCAAGTAGTATATTTATAATGAATTTGTTGCTTTCTTCTCCTTATTTTTACAAGCCAAAAATATTTGTAAAGCTCATACCTAGGGATGTAAGTTCGTCATGGATGAGGTTTTAATGACTCATTGTTTGTTCATGAAATCATTAGTAAACAGTAGTAAATGTTGTGGCACCGTCATCATTGATACATTCTGATGACACAAGTGAAAGTCATGGAAGTCCTGAATTAAGATAAAATGTCATGGAATCAATGACGTGTATGACTGCCATGACAAACTTACATCCCTACTCATACACCCTCCTTGCTTCATTTATATTATTATGTAGTTCTTTATACTTGCAGCTTACAAAACTGCAGAGAAAGACCTTTCCCATGCATCCATTTTGAAATAGTTTCAGATCCCATTTTTCATTCATATCAGCAAGTTTAACACTATCAAGTCTATAGATCCACTGGCTTTCCCATTGTAGCAAAAGATTAGGTCTATTACCACCATTCTTTAGTGGGGGTACCATTTCCAGGCTCAAAAATTGGAGGCGTTCAGGGTTAGAGTTGTGTACTTGGGAAAACTGTGTTCCTACTGGTGTGTCTTGTCTACCATGTAAAATAGAGCGAACATGCTCCTGTATTCTCTGTTTCAGGGGTCTCACAGTTTTACCTACATACACAAGGTTACAATCACATCACAACACATAAACAACATATGAGGTGTCACATGTGATCAATTCACGTACATCCACAACCTTATTTTCTTGTAGGGGATGTCTGAATGTTTTCAGGTTTGAGCTAAATTTACAAATGTTACACTGCACACACTTGTAGAAACCTGCTGGTCTCCTTGGTAGCCTTGTATGTTCCCTGACTACTTGTCTCTTCATCCTGCTATGTACCAGTTTATGTCTCAAGTTTTTGGCAATATTGAAGGTAACACGTGGTTTACCCCCAACTGCAATATTCACATCAGAGTCCCCTTGTAAAATGGGCCAGATTTGGTATATTATATTTCCAATACAACCTGCAATGTGATTGTATTCAGTGACAAAAGTGTACGGCTGTTGTGGTGCATCTGTGCCCCTTTCTTTTAAAAGTGTTTCCCTTGACATCAATTCCACTTTTTCCCTTGTCTCAAGCAGTAATTTTCTACTGTATCCCCATGCCTCAAATCTTTGAACAAGTTTGTCGGCTTGTATCCTGAATCCTTCTTGTGTATTGCAATTCCTGCATAAGCACAGATGTTGACCAAAGGGTATCGAGTTCTTTAACCTGGGTGGGTGGGCACTTGTGGCCAGCAAGAGAGAATTTGTAGCTGTGGGTTTTCTGTAGCATTTTGTTTCAACCCTATGCTCTCTCATCTTGCCAGTCACTGTCACATCTGAAAAATCAATTGTACTAGCATCAGTGGTATATGTGAATCTCAAATTTAGGTTATTTTTGTTGAGCCACTGAATAAATTCCATGATCTTTCTCTTATCCCCTCCCATATACTCAAGATGTCGTTAATTAAATGATACCATCTTTTGATGTGCTGGTGGAAAGGATTAATGTCCCTATTAAGTACAATTTCCTCCTCCCAGTGACCCAGGAACAGATTGGCATAACTGGGTGCCATAGCCGCACCCATGGCTGTGCCACACTTTTTTTTAAAGATGATTTTATTAAATTTCTGTGGTGTACATACATAAATATTCAAAGAAAAACAGTTTTGCAGGCATCATAAAATTATGTTAGCTTATCGTCAAAAACATCTTGTACCTCATAATAGCATAAATACATATAAGCATTCATTTCTCTCATATTTAACTAGCATTCTCTAAAATCATCAGAAGACCAATGAATAATATCTGTATTATACAACTTCCAAATAAATTTAAAGTTCCTGAAAAAACCTGTATTATATAGCATTATTAAAAAAGAAATCTTCTATTCAAACTGCGGAAAAGGGAGATCTTCATCACCATCTCTCCAATTTTTAAGGAGAAGCCTTTTAACAGTTATAATATTTGCTTGCAAAATACTTTTCTCTGTATGTGGCATCCATTTAACACTGTACATTTGTAAAAGGACATATCTTGGATTATTCCAATCTGGAAATTGAAATCCCAATTTTCCTAATATCTGAAAAGCCTTGTGCCACCAATTTTGACTAACCTTACAGTTCCAAAACATGTGCAACATATCAGCTTGTGTCTGCTTACAATGCCAGCAAAGATTGTTATTTGCGAACTTCAATTTAAATAACCTATCCAGAGTATAATATGCTCTATTCAAAATATTCTACTGTATCATACGGTCTCTTGTTAAACTATAATTCATTATGGCTGCAAATGTTATACCCCATTGAGCCAAACTACAGGCTTCATGCAAATCCAGTTCCCATTTATGAAATAATAATTTGTACACCACCTCAAAGGGCCTTTTGAAGTTTGCATAGTAGCCACAAAAACAAGTTACTAGCCTGTTGAGTCAAGATTCTTTGTAAGGTATCTTCCATCAGCCTGTTGTTTCCATCAACCTTTCCCATCTTGAGTAGTCCTTGCTATATATAATAATAAATTGATTGAAAAACAAAAATTGATTAATCTCTATGTTATATAATATTCTTGCACTTTCCCATGTAAGATGGGTCCCTGCAGAAAATAAATCTTTCCACTTTTTGATCCCCGTCTTCTCCCAAATTTTATTTTGAATCATTTTCCCACATATCCAGTAATTTAAATTATCCCATTTATTATTATCAGGGGATAATTGAGTCACCCACTTAGTTTTATTAGTATATTTTATTACACATTGTGACAGATGTCGTATTATAAGACTTTTAGAATATGTGTGTATTTTAGCTGTATAGAGAAGCTGTGCGGTATCCTTATAGAAAAACTGGATCAGATTATTTATCCAAAATGTTGTTGGTTCATATACCCCTTCCTTTTTAGCCCAGAGCAAGACCGTCTTGAGCATGTATACTAAATGATATTTACCCACATCAGGGCAGGCCAAGCCCCTTTTATCTATTGGCAAACACAGTTTATCCCAAGAAATTCTTGATTATTTTTTGTCCAAATAAATGTCCTTAAAATTTTATTTATTTGTATAAACCATTGATCAGGTATTGGAATTAATATAGATTGTAACCTATAAGATAAAAGAGGTATTAACATCATTTAATAATTTGGATCTTCCCCCACAATGTCATAGGGATCTTTTTCCAACATTGTAGTTTTAATCTTAATGATGAAATGAACTCTTGGAAATTTAATTTGTATAAAGAATTTATTTTATTTTGGATATTAATTCCAAAATATCTCATACCCTCTTGTTGTTTTATTTCCACATTTAAATATTGCTTAATTGGATCTGGATCTTGCACATGAAAAGTTATCATTTCAGATTTTGATTCATTTGTTGTATATCCTGCAACATTAGAGAATCTTTGAATAATCTTCACTATTTTCTGAGCGCTGTTTATCAGATCTTGAAACAATAACAAAATATCATCTGCATAGATATTTAACTTTATCTCTTCTTTGCCTATCCTAATTCCTCTTACTGAATTATTTGCTCTAATTTCATTTAGTAAGGGCTCTAGGCCCAATACAAAAAGGGAAGGGGGCAGGGGACAACCCTGGCGTACTCCTCTGCCCAGCTTTATTTCTTTTGATAAATTGCCATTTATTTTAAGTTGTGCTAAAGGATTCGTATAAATGACTTGAAATATAGTGATCAGCTCTTCTGGGGAAGCATAAGCCTTGAGCATACTGAAAAGACTTGAATGCCTTTGTAGCATCTAATGAAGCAAAAACAGTGGAAATAAATGCTTTTTCTAAACGATCTATGAGAAGTTGAATCTTTAATAATCCTGACTGAATCATCCTGGTTGGAATAAACCCTAACTGATCTGTATGAACAAGAGAACCCAGTAGGGGTGTTATCCTATTATTAATTAACTTAGCAAAGATCTTGTTATCTACATTCAAGATAGCTATCGGATGAAAATATTCAGGTTTATTTGTAGGCTTCCCTGATTTCGGAATTACAGAAATAAAAGCCTGAGAAAAAGAAAATGGAATCTTTTTCTTTAGTAAAATGTGGTTAAATAACATTTGTAAATAATTCAAAAGAACAGAATCCAAAACTAAGTATAATTCCAATGAGAAACCATCCAGGCCTGGTGACTTGGATTTTGACATAGAATGGATTACTGTTTTAATCTATGTTGTTGTAAACTGTTTAATAAGCTCTTCTTGCTCTGATTTAAAGTGGTAACTACAAATCCAGCATGATAATTTATTTCTTTTTGAGAAGGAGAACAACTTGATTTATACAGTTTAGAATAATATTTAATAAACATCTCCATAATATCGTTTTTGTCCTTAACTGTTTGGCCGTCCTCTGAGATCATTACTGTAATCTCCTTTTTATCTTTTTCCATTGCTTGTCACCTCTTTGCTAAAGTTCTACCCACCACTTCACTATTTGTTTTCCAGTTTTTGTTATACCAAGCACAACGACTTCTCAAATGATAGAATTCTGTTGCTTCAATCAGCTTTCTTAAATCCTTTAGTTGATTTAATTTAGAGCTGTCTCCTCCTTTGACTGCTTGCTCTAAGATGTTTAGTTTATTCTCTATTTCTTTTTGTTCATCCTTCTTTTTCTTATTTTGCCAGGCTGTCTCTGATATAATGACACCCCCCCCCTTTAAAGTTGCCTTAAAAGCATCCCGGGAATCAATGATATTATCTTCAGATATAGAATTCTCTTCCATAAAATTTTTTATTGTATCCTAAATCTTATTCAGAAACAATTTATCTTGTAATAATATGTTATTCAATCACCAGATTCGGGTTCCCCCGTATATTCAGAATTCAAGAAAAGGTCCAAAGCTACAGGACTATGGTCCGAGATTATTCTAATTTCTCTATTTGCATTGGCCCCCCAATAGTTGATCAATAACTCCCTGAAAGTCAAAATATAATCTAATCTTGAATGAATCAAGTATCTCCTCAAAGGTATGTATAATCTCTTACATCAATGTTTAGCTCCCTCCAGGTGTCAACTAAATTATTTAAGTTCAAAAAAGTACTGATACTCTTAGCTTTATACTTATCCCAGCTTGAACTCTTGGAGGATTTATCCAGATTTTCTGTTAAGGTACAGTTCAAATCTCCACCTATAATGTAATACGCTCCCCCATGTAAGCATGAGTTTATTCAATTCTGCTAAAAAATTGTTATAGCCTTTAAAAAGGGAATAAACAGATCCCAGAACAATGGAAAAGCCATAAATTTTAACTAAAACCAGTACAATTCTGCCTTGCTTATCCAAAATTGAAGCCACAATTTTCCCTTGAAAATTTTTATCAAACAGAATTGCTACCCCCGCACTCTTTTTAGACAATCCTGGAGAGAAATCAAGATTACCAATACATTTCTTTTTTAGCATGTTCCGCTCTTTTTCATTTAAGAAAGTTTCCTGTAGCATAGTCACATTAGATTTTAATTTTTCAATTCTTGATAGAACTCTTGACCTCTTCACCAGGGAGTTTATGCCATTTACATTCCAGGTGCAACTCCTAAACCAGCTCATCAAAAAAAGTACAGAAAAAACATTTAGACATAGCCATTTCTGTGTTTAACTTCTAATAATGCCTATCAACTGAATTAATGTTCACCACTTCCCAAACCCTTACAACCCCCTCCATCTCCCTATGCCTAAGACCTAGGTCTGGCATATCAGCCTACACCACTAGGTGCCAAACTCTGGGTTGAGGACTAGTCTCCCCTTCTCCCCTTCCATGAAGCCATCAACTTACTTTATTAAATTCTTTTACAAAAGAGTTCAGTAAACATTCTAATTTAAGCCTTACTATTCCCTTTAAGCTATCCATTTTCATAGCCAACAAATACATTAGGCAAATGAATTTTCAGATCTAAATAAGCCTCAGCTGAAGAATTATAAATCAATTGTTGATTGTTCAGCATTACTTTCAGCCTTGCCGGAAAAATCACATAAGCTTTAATGTTGTTTCCCCATAATTTTTGTTGCAAACTCACTAATTGTTTCCTTTTTTCCCATAAAACTTTAGAATAATCATTTTTAAGGAACACTCATTGCTCTCTATAACTGAAAGATTTATCTTTATGTGTACTGCAGTTCCTGTGTAAGCACAGAAGCTGACCAAAGGGTATCGAGTTCTTTACCCTGGGTGGGTGGGCACTTGTGGCCAGCAAGAGAGAATTTGTAGCTGTGGGTTTTCTGTAACATTTTGTTTCAACCCTATGCTCTCTCATCTTGCCAGTCGCTGTCACATCTGAAAAATCAATTGTACTAGCATCAGTGGTATATGTGAATCTCAAATTTAGGTTATTTTTGTTGAGCCACCGAATAAATTCCGTGATCTTTCTCCTATCCCCTCCCATATACACAAGATGTCATCAATTAAATTATACCATCTTTTTATGTGCTGGTGGAAAGGATTAATGTCCCTGTTAAGTATAATTTCCTCCTCCCAGTGACCCAGGAACAGATTGGCATAACTGGGTGCCATAGCCGTACCCATGACTGTGCCACACTTTTGTTGAAAAAATTGTCCGGCAAATTCAAAATAAATGTGTGTGTCTATATAAAATCAATTAGCTGTACAATAAATTCCTTGGGTATGTTCTCTATATCTGCCAGTGATTCCAACCAATATCTTACTGATGCAATACCCTGGTGATGTTTTATGGCGGTATACAGGGCTTCAACATCCATCCCTATCCAGGTATAGTTTTCTTCCCATCTGAAATCCCGTAATATTTTAAAGAGTTCTCTACTACCCTTAATACAGGATTTTAGATACTGAACCATGAATTGAAGAAAAAAAATAACAAACTTTCCTAATTTTTGAGTTGGAGAATTACAGCCCGAAACTATCAGCCTCCCTGGTGGTTTATGTTGGTTCTTGTGAACCTTCGATAATGCATAAAAGCCTGGTATGACTCGGCTATTAGGCCATAAGTAGTTATACTCTTTTACTGATATGTCACCTCTGTCTAAGGCATTCTTTAATTTGGTAAACAGTTCCTTTTTGTAGCCTAATGTGGGATCAGCAATCTCACATAATTAAATTCATTGTTCAATAATTCTAACACCATCTCTTTATAGTCCTGTGTGTTCAGAATCACAAGCCCCCCGTCAGCAGGTTTAATAACAAGAGTCTTTAGCTGACAGATCATCCAATGTCTCTCTTTCCTTCTTATTCAGATTAAAATAGCTGGGGGTGACCTGACTAAGATTTCTTTTACTTATTTACTGTTTTTTTCAAAAGACTGTATGGCAGGATTACATATATAAAAACAAAATGTAGAGCCAACAACAAATTTTGTTTTTCTAAGATGTCGATTTGCATATAATATACTGTTACCTGGCGCAGCCCCACGAGAGGTCAAGAGGTCACGTTCATCCTCATTTTCGTTCAAAAGGCTGCTTAATGCTGCCAGATTCAGTAAGTCAGTTTCAAAGTCCCCAAACATATTCCCCAATAGTTCAGGTAATGTGCTCATTTGTTCTGTAGGCACAAAGTCCATGCTAGTGGCTGCATGCAGTATATAGTCCAAGTCCTCATCTGGTGTATAAATTCCTTCTTCTGTGTTTCCACCCATATTTCTTGCAGTGTCTCTCTCTTTAGAAAAGAACAGTCTCAATTTAATCTTCCTAAAGAATTTGTGCAAATCTACAAATATTTGGAAGTCATTCACCAGTGGCGTTGGAATAATGCTGAGGCCTCTTTGAAGAACAGCAGTTTCAGTTTCCTGGAGGGTATAATCTGACAAGTTTATTGTCTGTAACTAATCTCTCTCTCTTCTTGGATCACAGCCCGTTTGACCACTCCTGTTTGTTCTTCCACCTCTCCTGCTGTGCCTTGTCTTTCGTCTCCTTTTCTGTTTGCTGTTGTCCTTTGATCTTTGTCTAAAAAAGGTTTGGGACCTCTTTTGTTCCCACTTCTGCCTTTTTTATTTTCCTGTCTGTCCCAAGTTTGACTGCCAGCCTGAAAGCGCACTCTTGATCTTCCCCTGCTGATAGAATGACTTTTAGACCATTTAATAATGTTGCCACGCTTGTAGTCAATCTGGTCCCTCACAAGCTTCCTAGTTTTCTTTTCAATTATTCCATTTTCATATTTCTTTGGTTTCCCTTTAAGCTTGGAGTCCAGCTCCAGGAATTGAGAGTGCTCTTTAAAGCCCCAAACCCTAGTTTTAGCTTCTTTGAGTTCTTTTAACAGGTCCTCTATTTTCAGGTTGTCATTTTTAATTAAAAGTTGTATAAATATCATGGAGCACTCACAGGCAGCTTTTATCCATTCCTCTTTGAATTTTAATTCCTCAATCCCGCTTAACGGTGCGACTGTGATTCTAAGTCCTCTCGGTACAAGCCCACGTTCTATGCACTCTTCTAGAGTGGAGACATTATACATTACATCAATCTCTTTAATAAGAAGTTTTTCAAATTTTAAAAATGCTGCTTTAATGTTCTCTGACTCACCGGCAGCAGATATTTCTCCTCCTTGAAAGCGTTCTCTCGCTTTTCTCCTGCGTAGGTTCAAATTTTCAAAGTCCTCCAGTTATAACCCAGTTCCTCTGACTTAGTAGCTGTTTTTGCTTGCTGCATATTCAGACAGCAAAATTGCAAAATCCAAACCACAAGATTAGTAAAAGTGTCACAGCAATACAGGTTCATACAACTTTTCGAGCTCCGGGTTCAACAGGTAGTGTATAGTAACTGTGTTTACTAATCCAGGGTGATGTTCAATATGTATAAGAGTTCCAACTTTTTGGTAATTAAACTCTCGAGCGTCCATGTCTGCAGCACACAAAAGGCCAAAATACAAGCAGTTCCTGAAAAATGGTGCCGTGATCAGCTCTCCCTCATGGATTGGTGCAGCAGCATGGTGGCACCTGCCCCAGACAAACCAACAAAGACCAAAACTACTGCTGCACTTTGAATGTGACACATTTATTACACAACCTGGTGTGGTCCACAGTGGCACACTACACAGCTCCCAAGTACTTCTACTCCAAGTGCGTTTTCCTCAGGGGATGGAGCTTACAGTTGCCATGAGAAATTGTGAATGATGCCATGGCTAACTGGAACGGTTGGACATCTGTCCCTTTCTTCTATCTTTTACACAAATGCAAAATGCAATAAACTGTAAAAGTGTAAAAATGTAATCTAAAGCACTTTTGTAATGAACTTTGAATTTAAGTAAATCAGTAATTACTTCTAGGAAGCTTGATTATATGCTACTAGAAATGTTTTAGATATTAATGTAAAGACAGGACACACTGATGGTTAATATTAGAAACCTAGAAATGTGAAATTAAATCTACTGTATTACATGCTACATTATTATTAAACTTTAGCTCCATCTAGTGTCCAGAAAGGGAAACACAGGCTAAACTTGTGCTTTGGTTTTGTCTTTAACCTCATGTTTTGTATGTACATAAGGTACAGTATGTCCTCACTGCAAGCTCCACCCCCTGAGGAAGACTCATTTGGAGTTGAAGCGCTGGGGAGCTGTGTAGTGTGCCACAGTGGACCACACCAGGTTGTGGAATCAATTTGTAACATTCAAAAAATTCCTGATTTGCATTTGTGTTTACTTTGGTCTGAGTGCAGCAGCAGTTTTGGTCTTTATATACTCAGACTACCCTGGTGGCTAGTCGTTATTACCACTCTTGAACAACCCCTGATATATACACTGAAATACCTTGATGGTTAGTGGTTCCCCCATCGCAGCACTCCCAGCCATGCATACTTACAACATTCCTGGTGTACAGTGATCCTCCTGCCCCCGAACCCCTGGCTATGCATACTTACAATATTCCCTAGTGTCCAGTGGTTCCACCCTCCCCCAGGTTTGTATCCCCCTACCTGACCCACATGACCTGGCTCTGGCATGCCCCACAGTGAGACACCTGCCTGCCCTGTCCCAAGTGCCCCATCCCCAGCATCCCCTTCTGGGGACTGGCACAGACTCTCCACTCACTTCCACAGCTGGCCACTGACTGACAGTTCAGCATCATGCTACTGTAATCATAGCTTATTACAGTAATGGAGATAGTGAACTGTCAGTTGACAGCTGGATGTGGAGATGAGTGAAGAGTTTGTGCCAGTTGCCAAGTTAGAATGGGTGGTGTACCAGGGCCAGGGGGTATGGGTTGGGTGGAGGATATAAACCCAGAGGCAGAGGACCACTGGACACCAGAGAATATTGTAAGTGTACATGGTGGGGGGTTCAGGTGGTGGGGGGACCACTAGCCACTAAGGTATTTCAATGTATATATCAGGGGTATTCAGGAGTAGGGGACCACTAGCCACCAGGGAATACTGAAGGTATGCAAGGTGTGGGGTTTGGGGGGCAGGTTGACCACATAGAACAGCACTTGTAACCCTAACTATAGGGGCAATACTGCACCCAATAATACATAAATTGCAAACAAATGATGTTAATGCATCTATTAGGGTTCCAGCACAAAGTGTTAATAGTCAGCAAATCAAAAATATGGGTTAGAAGTCCCTGGAGCTTTGGCAAATCAGTAGTGTTGTGTTCCTCAGGATTTAAATAATCATGCAACAGAGTGTTGGCACTACCTCAGTATCAGTCCCTCTGTGCAAGGATTGCTGTGGCATTTACATTGTCTGACAAGACAGTGCCAGTATAAGGGAAATGCTCACACTGCATTGCATGATTGTTGACACCCAAGGAACAACACTTCTGATGTGCCACAATTCCGGGGACTTCTAACCCTAATTTTTTATTTCTTTACTTTTGACATTTTGCGCTTCAAACCTTAGATACAATTATTTTATTTTTTTTTTTTGCAATTATTTTCTTACTTTTTGGAAAAGACATATAACATGCTACACCTGTTGCATTCATGCAATATTTCTGAAAAGTGCACACGTTTTGTTTTCAGAACTTTCACAGTTTCCTTGAAATTCTTTTTAATATCTTCATACATTCTCATACTGACATTTACTTATATGTGCAGTGTCATAATAGTAAACATTTTCTGATCTTTTTTATGCCACTCACGTTTGTTCCAGGAAGACAGCAAACTCTGCTTTTTCATTTTTGCAAATGATACTATCTGGGACTCTTAAATCAGTATCTCCCATATCTAATATGTCTTTTTTTTCCAGATTTTGTTCTGCCTGAATGGCATTGTCACTACAGTTTTTGTCTACTGAATTCCCTTGCAGCACATTAAATCTATTTGAGAGGGTCATTTATGGGTGGTAAGCTACCCTCCCTTTTTTGTTCTTTATCCTCCCTCTACCACATGGCAACTTCCTTTGTCAGTATTTTCTTGCTATGACCTTTTTCTCTTTCCAGACACTCCCTGAATTCCCTTCTTCTCTACAATGACTGGTAAGTTTGTCGTAGCTTCCTGTAACATATTTGCCTCTGTTGCATTCAGAACCCCTACAGATCCTTAATTTGGTGCATGTTTGTCAATCTATTTTTTATGTTGTCTGTTTTCATTCTCTAGATGATTGACTAGCTAACATCTTCCACACACATTTCACTTTCTTTGCAGCAAATTGCAACAGTCCCTTCCTATCTTGACATAAATTCCTCCATTTTTACTTACACGTTTCCCTTGTTAATAATCGGGACAGAGTAACCAGCTTCCCAGGCTTCCCTAGGTGACCTCTGTAGGTGTTCGCCTCCCCTCTCACAGGAAATGAAACTTACAGTGGTGCACCTCCCAAAACTGGAAGTGACACAGCACTAACAATTAAATGTTTTTGTATTAGCCCATAAGTCCAGTACAGTATCAGGTAAAAGGTTAAAATCTCCAGTTGGGCCTTTGATTCTAGGGTTCTTTTGTTTTAAAAGATTTACTTAAAATTAGTTAGGCAGCAGTGGAGGTTTCTTCCTCCTCCTCCTCCTCCTCTATCCCACAATTCTTAGCAACCCTATTTGACCCCCACTGTCCTTGCAGATTTCATTTTTCCTTCTGCCTATATGAATCTAATAGAGATAGTATACAGACAGAAACAATGATAAGGAATAATTGTTTATTTTATTTAATATGGTCTCTGCAAATCAGTGCACAAAGAATAGTTACTTACTGTAACAGCAGACTTTCAGGAGACTCTCTTCCATTGAGCCACATCATGGAACTGTAAGCTGTCAGCATCAGGACCACCCAGAAATGTTTTGTCAGCTGGGGCCACTCTTGTTGCCGTGCCTCATAAGCGCTTATGTTACATAGGTATGCCCAGCATACCTCAGTTTTCCCACCAGAGACAAGCTCAGAGGATCATAGGACCAGCTGGGACTGAAGCAACCAGGACCAAACCTAGCACACAGGAAGTGATACGGAAACATGAGTACAGATGCCGAATGAGACATCAGAGGTGAACCAGTGTGCATGAGTAGGCAGGATAGCAACCCATCTCCCAGAAAGGAAGGAAGGAGAGCTGTGGCTCAATAGAGGAGATACATTATTCTTTTTTAACTACTGGTTACCCACTTTAATTCACGGAGCAGATCTGTGTTTCAAACACCCTAATAACAGATAGAACTGGTTATTACAGCATTCTGTGTCAATCTCAGTTCGAGCATCACCTCATTGACTTTTACTGTGCGCGTGGGCGGGCCTAACACCTCAACAGACATGGAGGCCCTCATTTGCTCATTACTGAAGAGCCGCATTGATCATTTCCCTCGCAGACCCGCAGGTAATTTATTGTCTTTCATTATTTTTTCTGGTTGATCCTGCCTTTACAGCATAAAAAAAATCTATCTGGTTGATGCTGCTGTTCCCATGCTTCAGGCAGGGTTTTGGCTCACAGCGGGGCAGACAGCCACTGTAATCGGGAATGGACCATCTCGCTGACTTCTCTCAGCTTTATTATTGTGGTTCCAAATTGTATTTAAAAAAAAAAGTGTGCATGTGCCTACCTGCTTGTGTGAGGCAAAACTGCTTTACTAACTTTGGTATTCACTCCCTGCACCAGTAATTATAAAAAATAAAGGACAGACAAATGTGGTCTTATGGGATTTTTTATTACACTCCCTCAGTGTGTGATGATCTCATAAACCTCTCAAGCTTTGCTCTCAAGATTTATTGGTCATCACGCACCTCGGGTGTGTAAAAAAATCCATAATACACAGTTGTTTATCTATTATTCTCTCTTTGGTAACTGGTTATGGCCCACTAGGCACAAATGCCTGTTTTCAGGGGTGACCTGAGAGCACTGGGGAGGTTAAGTGACTTGCTCAGACTCACACAGTGTGCAAGTGGAAGTTGTGGGAATCAGACCCAGGTCTGCTAGATGTACCAAGTTTATTCACAACTCATTACTCTAACCTCTACTGTTATAGTAAGTAACTACTGTATCTGCTTCAAGGACATCTTCCTTCACTGAGCCACATCGCGAAACAAGTCCCAAGCAGTACCAAGCACTGAGGAAGGGAGGAAGGCAGGAAGGTAGGCTCTAAGGACCCTGAATAATTAGCCTTGCAGAACAATAAGGCCAAAGCCCACACATCTACAACAGACAATGCCCTGACTATAGTGTTAAGTAAATATATTTACAGTACTCCAAGTGGCAGCAGCACATATGTCAGTAGTGAACACATTGTGGAAACAAGCCACTGAAGTATCCACCCCATGGGTGACGTGATAGTAATACAGCAGGCCAACCATTTGGACAGACCTTGCTTAGAAATGGGAGCACCCACCATTCAGGGGCCAAAAGTCACAAACAGTTTTGGGGATTTTCTACAATCCTTAGTACAATCCAAGTATCAACGCTAGTATAGGCCAAGTATCAATGCAGCATCCTGCGGACATCCAGCATATGTAAATGACATTCTTCACTATCTGTGGGAGTCAAGAAATAAAAAGGAAGGTCTATGGTCTAATGTAGTGTTCTCTCAAACATGGCTTTCAGTAGAACATGAGGAATAATATATAGTGTAACTCTATTCTTATAGAAAATAAGGAGGATCTACAACTAGAGCCTGCAACTCACAAATGCATCTAGCAGACATCATAGCCAATAGGAAGAGTGCCTTCCAAGAGTGGAAGTGCAGCTCACAAGTAGCAGCAGGCTTGAAGTAAGGTGTAGTGAGGGTCTCTAAAACCAAATTAAAGTCCCACACCAGAACCGGATTATGGACCGGGGGAAGGGGCAGAAGTAGGATGCCTCTGAGGAACGTAGCAGAGTCTGCCTGCATTTGCCACAGGAAGGACACAAAAAGGCATATATTTTTGGAAGACAACATTGGTGGGGTAAGTTGTGGTGAAACTTGTTTGAATTTGTGTATTTATCACTGAGTGAAGGGTACATTTGAGAACAGACAGAGTAGCCCATATTTAGGGGCCATATAATAAGAACTGTGTCTAGCCCTGTAGTTTGGGGGAAGGGTGATAACTGTCTGCCTGAGGCCTCAACTAGTTGATAATTAGAGGTGGGACTAAGTCAAATTTCTGATTGCAGGTTGGTTGTGGCAGGGTGTCGTGGCAGCCAGGGGACCAGTCAGGGACTCAGTAATCAAAAGTTCTGCCTTAAGGGGGCTGCACAGAAAGTATAAAAGGCAGCCACTTCTATCTAATGTGTCCCCATGTGTGCTCATGTTCCATCATGTGAGTGGAACAGCACAGGAGTCGAACAGGTGTGAGATTGGTGTCTTAGGCATCAGCAAGCATCAGCTGAAGGAAGTAGGGAAAAGGGGGAATCTGCCAGTTGACTAAGGTAAGGAACCTGATCAGTACTATGTAACATTCACTGTTGGGAAGGGCAGAAGGTCAAAGGTATTCCACAAACAGGGAATAGGAGCAGCACCCTATCTAGGGTTGGAGTATAAAGGGATTTAAACAGGGCATGGGGAAACACTAATGGCAGCCTATCAAGGGTCATGTAGCAAAGGATTAGGGGAATGTGAAAATGCCACTACCACCATAGGAAAAAGTAGAGAAAGGTAAAGGGGTAAAAGAATGAGGGAAAGTCTTCAGATAAGAGGGGATCTACTTGTTGAGGGGGTAGAAGGGGGAAGCCCTATATAGGATAAAGGTACAAAGGGATATAACAAACAAAAAAGGAGAAAACTAGAAACATCCTATCAGAGGTAAGGGTACAAAAGAATTTCCAGGTAACAGAGGGAGAGTAGGAACTGGGAATGCTGGGAGTGGTGCAGTGCAGTGGCTGTGGGGTGGCAGTTTTCAGAGAGACCTTCTGGAGACTATGGTGCTGTTCCATCTGCACATACCTCTCAGGGCTGAGGGAGGAGGTCACTAGCCTCCAGGCTGAGGTGGCTAGGATTCCGGGGACCTCCTCCCCCATCCAGGGGCCAACAAGTCTTCACCTTAAGTACTGTGTCCAGTTCTTGAGGCCACACCTTTGTAAGGACATTGACAAAACAGAGACAGTACAGAGGAAGGTGACCAAAATGGTGAAGGGTCTACATCACAAGCCTTACAAGGAAAGAGTCAGAGACCTCAATTTGTACATGCTGGAGCAAAGGAGGGAGAGAGGTAACATGATAGAAACATTCAAATACCTCGAGGGCATGAACAAGGTGAAAGGGGACAACATATTCCAGTTTAAAAGTAGTGCCAGAACAAGAGGACATGACATGAGACTCATGGGCAGCCACATAAGGGGAAATGTCAGGAAGTTCTTTTTTACGGAGAGGGTGGTGGATGCATAGAACTGCCTGCCCCAGGAAGTGGTGGCCACCTGTACTGTGACAGGCTTCAAACATACATGGGACAGGAATAAAGGATTAATAAAGCTAGGAAGAAAAAGCTAAAGCCAATGACCATTTGGGGTCATTGGCTGCTTCGTCAGGTAGCATAAACAGGCAGACTGGATGGGCCTGGCAGCCCTTATCTGCTGACAGTATCTATGTATCTATGCAACAAGTCTGCCATCATTTTTATTTATTTTTTATTCTATTTCCCTCCAGTTACGGCCCGTGGGGGCATCTCTCTGGCATCCTGCCTGATCCTGCCTATCTGAGGTTCCCTGAACCTGTGCCTCCTCTCTCCACCCTTCCCACAGCCAGCACTCCTGGCTTAGCCCCTCCTGGGTGGGGCTGCCCCTCCTCAATTGGTGCTGTTGCACACATAGACTCCGGCTGTGGGAGTGGGCCCTGGGCGGAGGACCTGAAAGGCTAGGCAGGGTGGATCCGGCAGTGGGCATGGGAACAGGTGCCATCACCTCCCCCATGGAGCTGGGTTTTTCCATTTTCTTGGTGCCCCTCCCCCTGTGTGGTGCACCCATGATGTTCTGGTGCAAGGCAACCCTGCCAGCATCATCCATGCTGCATGACATGCAGCCGACACGCTGCGGCACCCCTTATCTCCACCAGGAGCCACTGGCACACCGAGCTATCCTTCACCCTCCCCCCAAGGGAGGAGAGCCACCTACAGGTGCTCAATCCTCACCCCATCCCTGCTGACCCCCGGCACCCGAGCTCGCTTCCAAACTTGGGTCACCGGCATGGCGCTAGGTGTGGCATCCAGCGCCTCAACCCTCAGTGCCACTGGGCCAGCTCAAGTCTGCCATCATTACTTCAGGGGATACCAGGAAGAAGGAACAACTGGACTATGGTGGGCTCTGGAAGAGTAGGGGTGGTGGTTCAGATGCACATTCTTCAACCAGTACCACTACATCATATCTACACCACTCTGGTGGGGCAGAATTGCCAGGAGGAGGCACCTGTGGTAGTGACCAGGGAGGATGTGGGGGTGCTCCGTAGTGCAGACTCCAAGGAGGGTGGCAGAGGACCCCAGTGAAGGAGGAGGAAGCAACTGCAGGTGGGGGGACTCAATTGTGAGGGGGATAGATTTGGGAATAGGAAGGGGGAAGAGGCAGGTTAGGTGTCTATGCAGAGCCATGGCCTGGAGGGATGGGAAGTGAATACTGCAGATCACTAAGGCAGCAGGATGGAAGGGAGAGCTGGATGTTATTGTCCACCTGGGGACTAATGACCTGGCTAGAGACAGGGTTGGGGTAGTAAAGGGGGAATTTAGGGAGCTCTGGTGGGGTCTTAGCTAGCACGCTCAGTGGCTTTTGCTGATGTGCTGCCTGTCTGCAACAGGGGGAGGAAAGGGATCTCTGCACAAGGAGATTCATTGTTGAATGAATGGTGCAGAGGAGGGGTTCATCTGCATTGGGGACTGGGGACACACCTAGAGGGACAAGGGCCTACACAGGGGTGATGGCATGCATCCATTCAGGATGGGAACCACAGCCCTCAGTGGATGGTTTAAATGTTCCTTTGATGAACATTTTGACTAGCTGAGGGTGGTGGTGGAAGGGATTGGGAAGGCAGAAACTGCCTCCCCAACAGGTTGATGTAGAGAGTAGAGGGAAC
This sequence comes from Neoceratodus forsteri, assembly GCA_016271365.2. Lineage (NCBI taxonomy): Eukaryota > Metazoa > Chordata > Ceratodontiformes > Ceratodontidae > Neoceratodus > Neoceratodus forsteri. The sequence continues at coordinate 499,868,913 of JADMNL010000022.1, forward strand.
CCAAGGGGAGAGGAATCCTTCTTGGCTGCAAATCAATAAAGGAAGCAGGGTGGTAGAAATGAAGTGGGATTGGAATGAGAACATTAAAAAGAGAGAGGGGAAGGAGGTAGGGCAAAAAGAAAAAAAGGGGGTAACAAGCAGAGTGCTAACAAAATCTGGAAGACCATGTGTGTGAATGCTAAAAGTTTAGAAAATAAGATTCTGGACCTAAAGGACATTGTGGCAGAGGCTGACCTGGATATTGTGGTCATTACTGAGTTATAGTGCACTGAAAACCATGACTGGGACATGGCCATACCAGGCTATACTCTGTTCTGGAAGGACAGAGTGGGAAGGAAAGGAGGGGGTATGGTGCTTTATGTGAGTGAAAGCATAAAAGTGACAGAGATTCAGGGAATGGGGAGAGGGGCAGAGGTACAGTAGGTCACCCTACGGACAGGGAATGGAGACACTTTTTGCACTGGTGTGATCTACAGACATCCAGTACAGGGCAAGGAGTTATATAAGGTACTGGTGGAAGCCATTGGCAAAATGGCAAAAAAGAGGGAGGTGCTGCTGGTGGGGGACTTCAGTCTATCAGATGTAGATTGGATTCTTCCAGCTGCAGCTTCAACTAAGAGCAGGGACTCCCTGCAGTGTGCATTCCTCAGGCAACTGGCCAGCAACACCACTCATTATGGGGCAATGCTGGACCTGATACTCACTAACAGGGACAGTATTGCAGACATCAAGGTGAGAAGCCACCTTGGAACCAGAGATCACCATACAGTGTAGGCCAATATAAGGATGGCTGCGGAATCGAACTACACAAGGGTGAGGGTCCTGGAATTCTGGAGGGCAGATTTTTTAAAGATGGGTGAATGCCTCAAGAATGACCTGGCAGAGGGAATGACCTGGGTGGGATGGAGGAACAGTGGTAGAAGCTAAAACGGGGAATAGTGAAGGCAACAAACCCCTGTATCAAGCAAGTGAGCAAAAGCAAGAGGAAAAAGAGACCGCTATGGTTCTTGAAAGAGGTGGCTGAAAAGGTAAGGGCTAAAAGGGTAGCATTCAGAATGTACAAGGAGATGCAGAGGGAGGAGGAGGAGGAGGAGGAGGAGGAGGAGGATAAGGAGGCATATTAGGGAAACAGAGGAAAGCAGGGAAAGCAGTAAGGAGCATAAAGGCACACACTGAAGAGAGAATAGCCCAAGTGGTAACAAAAGGGGACAAGGCATTTTTTAGGTATGTACTGTAAGTGAAAAGAAGACCAGGGGTGGGATTGTAAGGTTAAAAAGGGAAGGGGAGACTGTGCAGAGGGGGGCCAGGAAAAGACAGACATAGTGAACAAATACTTTTGTTCAGTGTTCACAGAGGAAGGAGAAGGACCACAAAAAAAGTAACAGCATTGGCGGGAAAATGGACAAAGCAGTGGGGCCAGACAGAGTGCATCCAATGGTATTTAGGAAGCTCAGAAAGGTACTGGCTGCACCTCTGACAGTCCTGTTTAGCATCAAACTGGAAACAGGAGTGGTTCCGGTGGACTGGAGGGCGAATGTAGTCCCACTTCATAAAAGTGGTAGTAGAGAGGAGGCCGGCATTTATAATGGCCAGTCAGCCTGACATCGGTGGTGGGAAAGTTAATGGAATCACTGCTGAAGGAAAGGATTATGGAATATCTTGAATCCAGTGGGTTACAAGACTGAAGGCAGCATGGATTCATGGGGGGGGGGGGTAGATCACGTCAAATGAATCTGATAGATTTCCTTGACTGGGTGATCAGGGAATTAGATCAGGGTGGAGCAGTGAATGTGGCCTACCTAGATTTTTGTAAGGCTTTTAACACAGTTTCACATATGAAACTAATAAGCAAGCTGGGTAGCTTAGGAGTGGGTCCACAGATAATAAACTGGGTAAGAAATTGGTTGAGAGATAGGCAGCAGAGGGTGGTGGTAAATGGAATTCACTCCGAGGAACAGAGGGTGACCAGCAGGGTGCATCAGGGAACAGTGCTGGGACCGGTCCTCTTTAATGTTTTTATGATATTGCAGAGGAGCTGGAAGGGATGGTCGGACTCTTTTTTTTTTTTTTAACAACTCAAGTTTATTGAGCAATTTCAGCATTACATACAGTTTGAGAATATTCATGTACATAACAATTGCCCGCTATGACTAATAGATAACACTTGAATTAGATAAGGGCTAACATCTACCCAGACTTGTAACTCATAACAAGAATAGTACAGTAGTATCAAATGTCCCAAGGTAGATCTTTGAAAATGAGCACTTCAAGTGTGCAGTCAATACATAGATGTCCTTACTCAACTTGTCACAGAATAAGTTCATGCAAGTGTGGAAAGCAAATAGTAAGTGATTGTCCAAGATCATGTCAATGGTCCTCTAATTCCCTGGTGGCAATGAATAAGTCCTAAGGTTTCCAGGTAGTTAAAAATAAATCCCTGCAAACAGGCTCAGTGGCATGGAAGGCTGAGGCATTGAGCACCTCAACTTCTGCCACACCAGTGACCCAGGTTTGGAAATGGACGAGAGTCACTTGGGATTTGGCTGGATGAGGGCGGATTGAGCATCCATAGGACTGTTCTCCTCCCTCAGGGAGGAGGTTTCTATATCTCGCTGTTGACTGCTACCTGGAGATATCTGGGTGGCAGCACAAGCAAGTCACACAATGAGAAGGGATCCCATGTACAGGGGTAGAGGGGCATCGCCCCAAAGGTGAAGCATGCACATCGTACTCACTGCACATCCGTGGGCACTGGAAGAAAACAGGAGAAACATGGGGGACAGGCTTTGTGAAGCCATGCCCATTGCACTGTGGTCCACTCTGCCATAGGGATGGGTGAAAGTGTGGTTTTCCACCCCGTGGAACTTCCGAGGAAATCAGCAGAAAACATCTGCGAAAGTGGTGGGTGAAATTTCACCCAGCACTAAAGAAATAAGCCCTGGTGGCTAGTGGCCCCTTCTCCACCTGCCCACAGGTACATTCAATATCCCTGGTGGCTAGCGGTCCCTCCCCCCAACGGATCACCTGCCCGACCTAAAAAAAAATACCCCGCCCTGAGGTTGCGATCCCTCCGCCACCCCATCTCTTCCCAACAAGTGTCCTGGTGGCTAGTGGTCCATCCCCTCCATCTCACCTGCCCAAACTAATTGTCCAGTGAAGTCCAGTTACCCCCCATCCCCATCTCTGTCTGTACTTAAAAAACAAAAAATTCCCTGGTGGTCTAGTGGTTTCCCAACCCCCCCATCCCCGATCTCCTGTCCCATATTATTTACCTGGTCGTCTAGTGCTCCCACCCAGCAGGTGTCCCACCACCCCGCTCCCATGCCATTCGAACCCAGCCGGCGGACCAGCACAGCCCTCCTCTCTCCACCATGGCTGGTCTACCCACTGAGTTGTCAATGAAAACCGCATTCTTACAAACACGCTCATTCATTGACAGCTCAGTGGGTGGGCTGGCCGTGGTGGAGAGAGGAGGGCTGTACTGGTCCACCCACTGGGGTTCAGAATGGGGGTGGGAGCGGGGTTCATGGGACACCTGCTGGGGTGGGGGGCACTAGACCACCAGTGGAAATAATATGGGACAGAGGATCGGGGATGGGGAGGGGGTTGGGAAACCACTAGACCACCATGGAATTTTTTTTTTAAAGTACGGACAGAGATGGGGATGAGGGGTTACTGGACTTCACTAGATAATTTGTTTGGGTGGGTGAGGTGGAGGGACCACTAGTCACCAGGGCAGTTATAGGGCAGGGATGGGTTGGGGGGAGGGATCACAACCTTGGGTGGGGTATTTTCGTTTTAGGTCGAGCAGGTGATCTGGTGGGGTGAGGGACTGCTAGCCACCAGGAATAGTTTATGTACTTGTGGGGTGGGTGGGGGGAGGAACCATTAGCCACCGGGGCTTTTTTGGGTCAACTGGGCTGGACGGCGATCACGAGCAGAATTTCTGCGGGAGTTCAGAAATCTATTTCCGAACTTCTGGGGAAGCGAAAGTCAGACTTTTGCTTGAATTCCACCTGCAGAATTTTTGTTTTGCACATGCCTACTCTGTCAACCCGGGATGGATCTGGATGTGTCACCAAGGGGGGGGAAGGGTTCCTCCCCAGCCCCCTCATGGGGGGAATATGTGGGAGATAGGCCTCCCCGAACAACAGAGATAAGAGTGCATCTGCACTGCAAGTGCATGGGAGCAGGGGTAAGAATCCACCCACTCTGATTAAGGAGGATAAAAACCTTTATGAAAAAAAAAACAAATAAATTATGTGGAGCTGCAGGTTCGCTGTGATCTGCTCCATACAGTGTATTTAATTTATTATCTTGATCCACACTGAGAACTGTGGGGCTACATCTGGAAGCCATTTCAATGTGCAATGTTCAGTGCAGTATTATTTTAAAGCCCCCACAATTAGAATTTGGAAAAGCTTTCTTAGGTGTTTATCTTGAATTGGGTGTCAGAGAATCCCTTAAACCAGGGTCAGAAAGCTAGAAGGAAACACCTTGTTCATTATCCTGTGAATTGCATTGTGGATTCACCCTAGAATTATTGCAATCTCAGGCATTCCCAAAATAGGTGGTAGTGAGATCTTCTAAGCCCACAAAACCTCCAGCACTGCTCAGTGTTGGGTGACTGTATATGCTTGGTGATCGTGGAGGTGTTAAAAATTGAAGGGGAGACTTTCCACCTGAACTCTCTCCAGGTAGGTGAAGATGTCACCCTCCATCCTGTAGCAAAGAATTTCTGCCATGTCTTAGTAGTGAGAGCTATTCCACTTTCCCTCATCCACCATTCCCTGATGCTATCTGTAGGGTCAAGTACTACATTTCACAGCATCTTGTATAACTCTGAGATATATCAGAATCTGGTTTTAAGTGTAACTCACCAGCAAAAGAAGTCCTCTAAGGGATCTGGGTCCCTTGTAAGTCACTGTAACATACTTTGCTGCTGAATGAAATGTCTAATTTGTAGGAATCTGAAGAATTCTGGGTGGTGGAAAGGTCTGCAGTGCGGGAAGGAAAATGGCGCTGGTGAGGGGAGAGGATTGAGTTGATACAGGCAGGCTCTCACTAAATCTCTCTCTGGTGGCAGTACGTAACTTATAAAAATCATTCATTTTTTTGTTTTGGTCCTTATTTAATATTGTTACTAACATTTGAAGCAACTGTTAAATTTGACTGAAAAAAAAACGAATTGTGGCAAATTAATTAAACTTCACATGCCATATCAATCTGCACTTGCTTGCAGTATAAATTTATTTAAAATGGAAGCTGAATTGATTACCTCTCACGCTACCCCCAGGCATCATGTTGGAAAGACAACCAAAAGCAAGACCTGTCAATTAGAACAGCACCTTACCTGTCATCTTCTGAATCTATCTCTAATGTCCACACACCTGAAAAAACTGAGAAAAAAAATGCAAGGAAGAACCAAACCTGCTGCTAGAATTACGGCAAAAGGTCAATCAGCAACCAGGTACTGACTCTCAATGATCCCCTTTGGTTTTGCTAAAGTCTTTGCTGAGCCCTCTAAAAAACCCAGAAGAACTGAACCCAAAGGACAGTTCATTGCAGCAACAGAAAGAAGATAACATTAGAGAGCCAGGTACTGCTATCATGCTTAATATGGAGAATCCAGATAACATGGTACTGGAGCAAACACATCATTCTGGCATCAATGCTCGGGTATAAGTTGATCCACTGTTGAACCGAGATAAAACTCAGCCAATTCCCATCACAGGGTGATGGGATTGTAGAGCAAGTATTGAATAAAGTAGAAATGAACACTGAAAAATTTGAGTGTCCAAAAGAAACAGAGTATGGAAAAACTAGGGGTGGGATATTCAGAATGCGCCAGGCAGGGGCGCAAGCCTGGGTGCAGCACAACTGGGCTGCGCCAGGGCATGGACCAGGCAATATTCAATGGAGCTGTGCCATGGCTCAGCACTGTTGAATATGGCACTGGGGTACCCGCACTGCACATGGCACAGTGGCAGTGCGCCAGCACAAGTGGCAGGTGAGGAGCAGGGGGCTGCACCAGCGCAAGTGCAGCTGCGCTAGGTGCAGCAAGAGCGATATTCAGACATGAGCATGCAAATGAAGCCATTATGAATGCATGGCACAAATGGGGCCATTTGCATGTCATTATATCCCAATTGCCTTTGAGTCGCCCGATCCTGGTGACTTGTGCCTGGCGCCCTTGCAAGCTGCAGCCATTGGGGACCAACTCCCCTTGCCCCTCGGCGGGCAATGCGCCCCAACGCCTGATCATGAGCTTCAGTTAATTAAAACAATCCCTGGTGGTCCAGTGGGCCCGATCCCCAGCCCGATTACGGGCTTCAGTATATTACAATAAGCTCTGGTGGTCCAGTGGACCTGCTCCCCAGCCCAATCGCGGGATTAAGTAAATTAAAATCATCCCTGGTGGTCCAGTGGACCCAATCCTCAGCCCGATCATGGGCTTTAGTAACATATATGTCCCTGGTGGTCCAGTGGACTCAAACCCCTGCCTGATCGTGGGCTTTAGAAAATGTAATGTTCCTGGTGGTCCAGCGGTACCCCCCACCTCACCCGCTCACTCAGACCCACCACCCCACTCCCCTCCAGTCAGCGGCAGGTGGCAGCTCCCCACCCACAAGCCACCCGGCTGCCCGCCACCTGACAGCGTACAGTACAGCTGTACACCCATTGGTCCACTGCGTGGGACAATGGGCATGTGGACCGTACTGTACTACACAGTCCCAAAATGTGAATGGTTTCATTCACATTTCGGGACTGTGTAGTACAGTATGGTCTGCATGCCCATTGGCCCACGCAGTGATAACAAGGCGAGCTGTACTGTACACTGTCAGTCGGGTGGGCGGCCAGACGGCTTATGGAGGGAGCAGCCGCCACCACTGACTGGGGGGGAAGCAGGGTGGTGGGTCTGAGTAGGCTGGTGGGGAGGGGGTACCGCTGCACCACCAAAGATGTTACGCTTTCTAAAGCCCGCGATCGGGCAGGGGTTTGAGTCCACTGGACCATCAGGGACATATATTTCACTAAAGCCCACGATTGAGCTGGGGATCGGGTCCACTGGACCACCAGGGATGATTTTAATTTACTTAAGCCCATGATCGGGCTGGGGAGCAGGTCCACTGGACCACCAGGGATGATTTTAATTTACTTAAGCCCATGATCGGGCTGGGGAGCAGGTCCACTGGACCACCAGGGATGATTTTAATTTACTTAAGCCCGCGATCGGGCTGGGGAGCAGGTCCACTAGACCACCAGGGAATATATTTATGTATAAAGCCCACGATCGGGCAGGGGAGCAGGCCTACTAGACCACCAGGGATGATGTACTATCTGCCCATGATCGGGCAGTGGGAGGAGCACAACGTCCGGACTGTGTTCCAGGAGGTCGGGTGGCCACCGCAGCGGGGCGGCTGCCGTGTTGCACCGCGGCAATATGGTAACCTGCCTGTGGGTATCTGACTTGCTCTACTTTCGGGCAGATCTTTACGCCCTCTTGTGGCGCACAGGTGGGTTTGTGCCTGCAAACGCGCCGCATATCCCAGGCTGAATATCGAGATGTGCCGCATATGCAAGGGCACGCTCCCCACACTTGCGCCGCATACACTACTGGTGCATCCTGGTGCATCGGGATTTGTGCAGTGCAACATGCCCTTTTGACTATCACATTGGGGCTCATCAGTGGGTTGCGCATGGCACAACACTGTTGCACCTTGCACAACCCCTATGAATATCCCACCCTAAATGTACAAGACCTTACATGCAATGAAAGTACAAATGCCAAAAAGTCAGGCAAGGGGAGTTGCCAAACTGGTTGTTGAAACTTCCTCACAAGAATTAGAAGGTATATTGTTTCTTGATATATTTCAGACATCCAAAGCTTCTCAAATGGATAGTTCAAAAAGTACAAAAATCAACAAAAAGAGGTGCTTAAGCAACAGGAGTTAAAACCATCAAATCAAAGTTATGGCTCAGAAATGCCAGAGCAATATCCCCAGATAAAAGATATTAATTCTGCAAATGCAATTCCAACTATCACCATAACAGGGGTGGAAGGAGAATTAAATTAATTTTCAGAAAATTCGGAACTCATTGAATATAAATATATTTGTAAAAGACACAGCACCGAGACTGCACTGGTTCAGGTGCTTAATGATCTTCTGAGGGTGAGAGATCAGAAGAGACATTCCATTCTGGTTCTCTTTGACCTCTCGTCAGCTTTTGACACTGTGGATCACTTGGTGTTGATAGCACGCCAGAGGAAGATTTGTGGAATATCGGGAATCATTCTTCAATGGTTCACCTCATTCTTCACTGGGAGATCACAAAGAGTTGTGTCTGTTTTTTTTTCCTCAGGCCCAACTTCTTTGCTGTGTGGGGTGCCTCAGGGTTCTGTGCTGTCTCCCATGTTATTCACAGTGTACAAGCTGCTCCTCGGAGACATTATAAGACGGTATGGGCTGAGGTTTCACTGCTATGCAGATGATACCCAACTGTACCTGTCTTTTGCACCCAATCAGGATTTGAGCTCTCTTGATGTTAAATTACTGTCTGAAAGAAATCCAGGATTGGATGGATTCTAATGGGTTGAAGTTGAACTCAGAAAAGACAGAGGTTTTGATTGTGGACCCGGGTTGTCGTCAAATAGAGAGGTCGTTTGTTGGTATGCCCTCTGGAATTTTCCTTGGTGGCGTTTCACTTCCGACCTCTGAACGGGTGTGTTACCTGGGGGTTATCTTTGATGACAGGCTGACACTACATTTACAAGTGTCAGCAGTTGTCAAGACTTCCTTTTACCATCTTATGAATATCACCAGAGTTAAGCACTTTGTTCTGTCTGATGACTTACCAACGTTGGTCCATGCCTTTGTATCCTCGTGTCTGGACTACTGCAACTCCCTGTACTTTATGCTTTCTGGGGTTGAAATCCATCACCTACAGCTGGTGCAGAACGCAGCAGCCCAGGTTTTGACTGGGACAAGTAGGTCCTGTCATATTACCCCTGTGCTGCGCGAACTGCACTGGCTTCATATACGGTGGCAGATCGCCTTTAAAGTCAGTTTACTGACTTTCAAAGCCCTTCATGATCAGGATTCGGCCTATCTGAAAGTACTTCTGGTGCCTTACTGCCCTGGCTGATCACTCCGCTCAGCCGACGAGGGGTTGCTAGAGATTCCAAGAGTGAGTCTTAAATCATCAGGTTGTAGAGCATTTTCTTATGCTGTACCCACTCTTTGGAACTCTCTACCCCGTCGGTTATGGGAGTGCACCTCCATGGAGGAATTTAAGAATGATTTAAAAATCTATTTTTGGCAAATGGCCTTTTTGGATGGTTGAATATATTGTAATTATTTTTTATGTTGTGGTTTTATCTGTGTTTACTATTGAATTTTAATGTTTGATTTTACTGTCTTAATGTGTACAACACCTTGAAAAATGAAAGGCGCTTTATAAATAAATCTATTATTATTATTATTATTATAACACTGGCCCAGAATCAGAAATAGATTCAGAAGTAGATGATCAAAAAAGAAAAAAAGAAAAAATATAAATGGGAAAAATTAATCAGAATCAAAAGATGGCTCAAATGCTATACCAGAATGGTCACAAACAGTTATAAATGAAATTAGAGAGCGCAAAAAAAACGATTGCACCTTTTGATATGGTTAAGGAACAACTGCAAGGATTAAATGAAAAAAATGGTACAGATTCAAACAGAAGTAAGTGATATAATTCAAAGGACCAGAGAAGCAGAAAAACTAATCTCGCAATTAGAAGATGACATGACTGTAACCCAGAGAATGAATAAACAACAGGAAGGAGACATAACAGAATTAAGAAACAAGATGGCTGATTAAGAGTCTAGAGCCAGAAGGAAAAACATTTGAATAGTGGGGGTGCATGAGAAATGGGACCACTCAACCCCGATTACACAAATTGTTCAAATTTTTTTTTTCCATTTCTACGGATTCTTTTGTTTCATTTTTATTGTTTACCCTGGAAAGCACATTGAGCAACATTGCTCTTTTTCAAGTGCTACCAGCATTACCAAACATCATGAAGTGCATACAATAATAAACGAGAGTCTGGATAAATTACAAAGAGACATAGACAAGGGCATCTATTTATTTATTTGGTGTTTGGTAACCAGGTAGGTACACTAGACAACAGTGTGCCTATTTTCAGGAATGACCCGGGAGATTACATTTCACAAGAACAGATTATGATTCATATAAGCACATCAGAGTGACAGCAGCACAAATCAAAGTGGGAACTGGTGTTATACATGCAGTTGTTATACAGACAGTTGTGCAACAGCTATAAAGAGTGACATAAAACGAAACAGAAGGTTGCACTAGGTAGTATAGAATAGACAATTAGGGAGGCCTAGAGAGCATCCATGTACAACAGAAGTAGTTTTACAAGCAGTAGAGCATTGAGAGTCAGGAGGGGTGCAGTTTGGTACAACAACATATAAATAACAAGTGCTAGAACTAAGTAAACTTATACAAACCTACCTAAGGTGGACTGGAGCATACCATCTACAACATGTGCTAAAAGTCAGGTGATCCTGGAAGGACTGCAAAATGGGTTCCTGACTTAGGGCATCACAGAACCAACAAGAGCAGAGGCAATTCTTGATCTGCTGCTCACAAATGGGGAGCATGTACAGGAAATAATGGTCAGGGAGTCCTTGGGTGGGAGTGACCATTGCTCAGTGTGGTTCCAATTGGATACGGGCAGGGAAAGCATCCTGACTAAGACCAAAATCTTGGATTTTAGGAAGGCAGACTTCAGGAACATATGAACATTGGAAAATGCTAGCAGATACAGGTCTCAAGGTCTATTGAGTCTGCTTGATTGTGCAGCTAGCAGTGTGTTACTCTGCAGCTGCCCACCTCCCCCTGTCCGGTAATGACCTTTCCTTTGAACTTCTCCTTGACCCTGTCCCTCCCCTTCTTAAAACTGGCAACTGACTTTAATGTTACCACCTCCTCCGGGAGCATGTTCCACCCATCCATCATCCTTTCCGTGAAGTAGTGTCTTCTCATTTGCCTTTTGAACTGTCCCCCCCTCCAATTTCAGACTGTGCCCCCTAGTGTTTCTCCCTCCTTTTAATCTAAAAATACCCTCTGTACTAACCTTGTTTATGCCTCTCATATATTTGAAGGTTTCGATCATATCCCCTTTATCCCTCCTCTCCTCCAGGGAGTACATGTTGAGCTCCCTCAGTCTGTCCCCTTAGAGTTTGTATTCATTTCCCTTGATCATCCTGGTGGCTCTGCACTGGACCCCCTCCAGTAACCTGACATATTTCTTTAAGTAGGACCGCCAGAACTGTGCGCAGTACTCTTGGTTTGGTCTGACCATGGCAGGATGACCTCCCTCCCCCATGAGGTGATGCCCCTGGCAGTACACCCCAGCATCCTGTTGGCCTTTGCTGCTGCCTTCCTGCACTGTGCTAAGTGGTTCATTTGTCCTGTGATTATCACCTCTAGATCCTTCTCCTCCTCCTCTGTATTGGATAACTGTAACCCCCTCCCCCCCTCAGTCTGTAGCAGAACTTGCAGTTTCTGGCCCCATGTGCAAAACCTTGCACTTCTTTACATTGAAACCCAGCTGCCATGTATCCAACCAGTGTTCTAGTTTATCCATGTTTTTTTATTTTATTTTATTTATTTATCAAGTCTAGGATTACAAATACCTTTGAGCCAAGGCTCTTTTATAAAGGATCCACATCAAAGAAATACAAATTATGGGGACCACCAAGACAGATATTACAACAATGTGGACATTGCAAACAAATTACAGATTAATACAATTCAAGGGTAGCACTGTAAGCAAGGCAGCCAGTGGCATTTGTCAGAGAAAACAGACAAGTGATAAGAAGTGCCAGAGCCATAGAAAGATGGAAGAGGGGAGGGGGGAGGGAAGGAAGAAGGAATGTAGGTAGGGTGGGGAGAGGGTGAAAAGTGCAGCATTGGGTATACCAAGATGTGAAGGTAGAATCCAGTGAGGAGGGGAGGAGAGGGGGACCACTAGAGTAGGTAGGGAAGTGGAGAAACAAGGTTAAGTTGGGCAGTCACAGGAGCTGTTGGTAGTGAGATAGTCCTGGAGCCTAGTTTTAAACATAACAATTGTCAGGGCAGAGGAGATGGTGGGGCTGAGGCCATTGAACCAGAGTGGTGCTCGATAAGCAAAAGAGCATTGTCCCTGTGAAGTGTGACAGTGGGGGACTTTCAGTAGCTGTAGCGTGGATCTCCGAAGGCACCATTTGTTGGTTCGATGTTGTAACAGAGTTGAGACCCCAGAAGGTGCAAGGCCAAGGTAGATTTTTTTTTGCCATGGAGCAGGTGGGAAACTTTATGCAGTTTGATAGTTGGAGCCGGCCGGTCTGGGTGTACAGGTCACATGTGTGGGTGAGACGGTGAGCATCAGTGATGAGCAGACATGCCTTATTTAAGGCAGTTGAGAGGCGTCTAAGGGTTGTGGTTGTGGCTGAGCCATAAAAGATGGGATGATAGTCTATTACGGAGATCACAGAGCTCAGGACTGCAACCTTCAAAGCTTCTGGCGTGAGGTGTTGTCTGTGTTTGTAGAGGAGACCAAGCCGTGTATTAGCAGCTCTAGCTATATTATCTACATGAGGTCCATAGGAGAGATTAGGGTCAAGCTGTATCCCTAAGTATTTGAAGGACCCCACCTGATCTAGAGTGTTCCCCGGGTGGTGGAGATGGCCAAGTGGTGTAGCTTGTGTGGGTTATGAGAGCTGCAGAAGAGCATAGATTTGGTTTTGTTGTCATTGAGGACCAGTTTATGATTAAGAAACCATGACTCTACAGAACTCTAACCAAGTTGAAGGTTGTGCTGAAGAGTTGATGGATCTTTGTGAGTGGAGAATGCAACAGCATCATCGGCATATAGTATGATCTGCTCAGAGCAGTGGTAAGGGAGGGAGTTTAAGAAAAGGCTAAAAAGGAGGGGGCCAAGTATGGATCCCTGTGGGACACCCGAGCAAACAGGCAGGGTGTCAGAAAGAGCGTCAGCAATTTTTACTGTCTGCAACCAGTTTTCTAAGTAGCTTTTAAACCAGAGAGAAGAGTCAGGTGATAGCCCGGCATTCAGTAGTTGGTCAATTAGTAATCCATGGTGTACTGTATTGAAGGCCTTGGAGAGGTCGACGAAAACGGCCCCTGTGAGAAGGCCATTGTCAAGGGATTTGTGCAAAGCTCCAGTGAACTCAAGAAGGGCTGTGGTGGTGCTGTGACCTTTCCAGAAACCATGTTGTTGTGGACAAGGTATATTGTATTTATCCAAGTGGTCGGTAAGTTGATCAGCCATGATGCACTCGAGTGCCTTAGAGAGTGGGGGCAGTATGGAGATAGGGCAATAATTTGAATGATTCGTCTTATCCCCACTTTTATGGACACGTGTCACGGTGGCTGTTTTCCATAAGTCTGTGAATTTTCCACAGCTGAGAGAGAGATTTAGGATTTTTGTTAATGGATGAATTATCTCATTGAGGGTGAGCAACAGAAGCTTAAGGTCCAGGGTGTTGCTACTAGATCTAGATTTAGAGATAGCTGCAGTAATATAGTGGTGAGCTTCATTCAGCCTTGCCTCCCTGAAGTAGAAGAGGGGATGGTTAGACTGTGGGGCTGAGGTATTTGGGGAGTAGGCCCTGTTTTCAAAAAAGTCATGGGGTAGGACAGCACTAAGGTCTGAAAAAGCTGTGTTAAAGATGTTTGCGATCACCTCGGGGTCAAGGGTTGAGGATCCATCAACCATTAACATGGCCAGAGTGCTTTTTGGTTGCTTCCCTGTGATATCCTTGATATTGTCCCAGAAAGCACAACCGTTTCCCTATGTATTGGTGAGAGCGTCTTTGTAATAGGTGGATTTTGTGAGCCGGATGACTTTTGTGCAGGCATTTTGTGCTTGTTTGTAATTTTGGATGTCCAGTTGTTTGCCAGTGGCCCTGGCAACTGCCCAGAGGTGGTCCCTTAGTTTCAGCTGTGAGAGAAGAGCCGCAGTGAGCCATGGGTTAGAGAGAGATTTTGTTTTGCGCCCTTTTAGCAGGGGCAAAGAGGTTACAGGCTTTGTTGAAAACTGAGATGAAGTGATCAAGAGTCAAGTTAACATCTGTTGCTCCGTAGATGGGTAGCCAGTCTTGTAGAAGCAGGTATTGTTTGAGATGTGGAAGTTTTCCATGAAGAAGGACTCTGCTAGCGATAATTTTGGGAGGGGGCTTGAGGAGTTTGTTAGACCATGCACATATGACTGGGGAGTGGTCACTGAGAGAGTCTGGGAGAACGGTCGTACGAGAAATCCTTGTGGGGTGGTGAGGACCCAATCCAGGAGGGTACTGGTGCCAGTCTTGTAGCTAATCCTAGTAGGGGGAGTTTACCATTTGCGTGAGGTTAGCAGGTGAGATGGAGTCTTTATAGGCACTGGCGCTCGATGCTAACCAGTTTATGTTGAAATCCCCTAGTAGAGTAAGTTCAGCTTCAGGAAGATGAGAGTTGATAAAGTTTAGAAGGTTGTTGAAGCCATGTTTAGGATCCCTGGGTGGGATGTATATGGAGGCAATAGTCAGGGCTTTATGGTTGGGACATAGGACGATTTTTATTGGCAGAAACTGGGCCGAGGCAGAAAGTGATGGAGTTGCTACAGGGTGCCATGACAGGGAGTCTTTGATATAGATTGCGCAACCACCGACTTTTTTGGATATCCAGTCCAGCCTGTGGACATTGTAGCCCTGTATTGTTACTGCTGAGTTAGGGACTTTAGGCGTAAGCCAAGTTTCCACCACTGCAAGGATGTCAGGGTTGTGTTGGCATATGAAGGCTTGGAGTGCATCCAGCTTTGGTAGTAGGCTGCAGATATTAATGGTTGCAAGGAAAAGGGCACCTGGAGTTTGTGTGTGGCTTGAGCTTCTAGGGCCAGGATTGGGATGGACGCTGCCTGAGATGAGAAGGAGAAGGAGTAGGAGTTTTAAGGAGCAGAGTCATAGCTCTTTGAGAAATAGTTTTGATCATTGTTTCCGGGAGTTGAGGTTGCAAGGTTCCAGGCGGTATCCCATATGGACTGCAAGGTGGTACAGTGTAGAGAGGTGGTCACACTTGTTGAGAGTAGTGGTCAGGGTTAGTAACCAGGAATATCCAAACGGTGCACCAAGCACAAGTCTCAAGTGGAAGTGGAGGGTTCCCTTGGAGTAGCGATGGAAACCAGAGTAGAAGGTGGAGGGAGCGAGGGTGGTGGCTAGGACCAGGGAGAGAGAAGGGGGGGCAAGGAGGAGGAGGAGGAGGACAGGCAAGATAAAAGCAGAGAGAACCCGCATGGCTTGTGTACTAGTACAGTAGGGGTGGGGAAGCGAGTTGAACAGGAGGGAGTAACTTGGCTAGCAGGAGACAGATAGAGAGATTGAGAAGGAGAACACCTCAATCAGTAAGCACTATGTGGGATGGAGAGAAGGGGATGGGAGGCATAGCCAGAGCAGAGGAAGCTACAAGTGTTGGCCAATAGGCAGTGGGAGGTGGGGTATGTAAGAAGGAGGGCGGGGTTAGAGGTATGTTTAAGTAAGGTGGGAGGGTGGGCGAAATTTTGTGGCAAAACTAATGCAAAGTCAATGGGCGCAGTGCCCGGAGAGCAAAGCAAGGCAGTGAAGACAGGGCTAGCCAATCAGCTGTTGTTCGAGAGGTGTGTTTACAGATGGTGGGAGAGCATCTGCATTTAACCCCTGTAGGTAGACTGGAGCTAGAAGCACAAGTGGTTAGAGGTGAGAGTGGATGGCAGGCTTATCTAGTTTTTAAGAAGGGAGAGAGAGAGAGAGAGAGAGAGAGCGAGAGAGAGAGGGAAAGGAGAGCCCACTGAGGAGGAAGCATTGTGATGATAAAAGAACAGAGTGTGTGATGTGCCAGATAAGATAGGAGCTGCTACCAGAGATATAGCCCTCTAGTGGTGAGAGGATATAATCTGCTAATGGAAAAGTCAAAAAAAAAAAAAAGCTCAAAGTTCACTTCTAATATCAATTCAGAACTTAAAAATGTCCTCCTGCAGTGCTAGCCACCCCTCTGTGCTGTCCAACACTGCTCCGATCTTTGTGTCATCAGTAAACAAACTGATTTTGTTACTAACTCCATCTGCAATGTCAGCAATGAAGATGCCGAACAGCACTGGACCCAGCACTGATCCCTGTGGAACCCCACTTGTTACAGCCCTTGGGGATGAAAGCTCCCCCCTTACAATGACCCTCTGTTGCCTATCCCACAGCCAGTTTTTGACCCACTCCACCATTCTCTCGCCTACCTTCAGATGACCCAATTTGCTAACCAGTCTCCTATGTGGCACTGAATGAAAGGCCTTGCTGAAGTCCAAGTACAGGACATCCACCGCATGGCCCCTGTCAATAAATTGTCTAGCAGGATCTACCAGTGACAAACCCATGCTGCCTGCTGTCCTGGAGACCATTCTCCTCCAGAAAGGTTATAAGCCTGCCTTTGAGGATAGTTTCCATGAGTTTCCTCACGATGGAGGTGGGGCTGACCAGCCTATAATTCCGTGGCTTGTCCTTGAGCCCTCCTTTATGGATGGGCATCACATGTGCCACCCTCCAGTCTTGGGGCATGCATCCAGTCCTCAGGAAGGTTGTGAACAAGTCTGCCAGTGGTTCTGCTAAGACTTCTGCCTTCTCCCTCAGCACCCTTGGGTGTATGCCGTCCAGACCTGGTGCTTTATCTACCCTCAGTGCTCTAAGACCCTCTAGCACTCTGCTCTCTGGTATTTCCATCTCTGTTGGTTCAGCCACTCCCCCCCCCATACCCATTGCTCCCTTCCCCTATGGCATTGGACCCTGCTTTTCCCTGGTAAATACAGAGAAGTAGTCGTTGAGTGCTTCTGCTTGCTCCACCCCATTCTCAGACCAGGGGATCATCCACCTCCATCCCCTGTATGTTCTCCCCATTTGTCAGCACAAGGTCCAGTATATTTCCTTCCCTGGTTGGTTCCCCTTACCAACTGCACGAGGAAGCTGTCCTGGAAAGCTTCCAGGAGGACCTGTTCCCTGTTGTTTGAGGTAGCAGGGATATTGCACTCCACCCCTGGCAGATTGAAGTCCCCTGTTATCATGGTGTGACCCTTTGCTCAGCCCTCCTTATCTGCTTCCCCAGTTCCCTATCAATATCTTCACTTTGAGCTGTACACCACCCCCATCCTCACCTTCCTTCCTTTCGGGTCCTGTATCTGTACCCATAAGGCCTCTGTTCTGCCCTCCTCTCCCTCCTCCCTGCTACAAGATATTTTCTCCTTTACATATAATGCCACTCCCCTATTCCCCTTTCCCTATCCTTTCAGTGCAGTTTGTACCCTGGGACCACCAGGTCTAAGTCATGGTACTGGCTGGCCCACATTTCAGTAATGGCCGCTATGTCCACCCCCTCCTTCTGCCATCATTGCTGCAATTCAGCAGCTTTGTTTTCCAGGCTCCTTGCATTCAAGGAGACCACCCTCCAGTTTACACCCCTCCCTTCTGCACCCTTCCCTAGTGCACTCTTACTCTCCCCCTGCGATTGAATTCCCCCTTTTTATGTTGGTGTGCTTGCGCAGCCAACATCTTGTGGCAGTGGGGATTTGGAGGCACAGCCGCTGTTGAATGAATGCAGGGCATGCATCAGTAGTTGCGTCCCACCATTCCCCAATCCAGCCACCATGCGGGCGCCACACACCATGCATGTTAATGTGAGAGCATCTAGGGAAAGATCACGCTGCAATCTGAGCAAAGCTCATTAGGCATAGCCAGCGGACCCTTCTGCTTGCCACATTAGCAGCATGGCGGTAGATCGCATGTGACCGACTTGAGGTGCCGGATCCCCTGCCGCTTACTGTGGCCACACAAATTTGCTGACAAAGAGCCCTCCCGTCGGCATGAAGCAGCCCCCGCATTTCTTATATGCGAGGGGGGTGTCTAATCACCCTCGGCTCTTGCCTCACCCCGCTTTCATTGTGTGCCGATGGGGTGCCCAATCCCGTCGGCATAAATTCACCCCATTGTGTTCCAACGAGGGTGCCCAGTCCCCATCAGCTGCAGCAACCCCCCAAAACAGTTAGGTGGCACACTGGCAGCCCACCCCAGTGTGCCAAGTCCCTGAAAAAACAAACTGTCCATGATGTTAGTTTTTTCTTTCCTGTAACATAAAATGGTCCCTCGTAGTCTCCTGCCCCCACCCGCACTCCACACACTGCACACCCTGCCTCCCCACACACCCCTCACCCCATACTTACCTCCAGAGTCTGGTGCAACGATCTTCGTGGACCGGGAACATGTCTGCACTCTTCAAAGCCAACTGCAAACTGAGGAAATGCCAGTAAGCTGTATAATGGAATGAATAGGGGTTTTTCAACTTTGCTGCATATCTCAGGCATTTATTGGAATTTTGGCACCAAATTTTCAACATGGGGTTTTTGGGCCCCCTCCTCATGAATTCTATCACTGTCATGGCGTTAATCGGCCTCTAAAGGTGATTTTGCAGTCACTGTGTGGAATCACCTTTCGGGACCCATTAGTGAAATTACAGTGCCAGTGTCCATGAGGTGTCCTCTCAAAAAGCCTATGTTTCAAATTTGGTGGAAAAAATTCAACAAATGCCTGTTTTACGAGCATGCGTGCGCGGTTACTTTCATGAGCTCATAACTTGCAAATTCATAATATCTTCATGCCAGATTTTCAACATTGTCATTTTGTACACCTCCTTGTGAACAGTACAGCTGTCATTTTCCACATCCTGCCCAAAATGTGTTTCCGCACTTCCAGTGCACAATAGCGCAGTCACTGTGGGAAATCAGTGTTTGGGCCAGATTATGAAAATGACAGTGACACAGTTCATGAGTAGAGGTCCTAAAATGCCTATGTTGAAAATTTGGTGATGATACTCCATAAAATGACTGTGTTACGAGTGTGCGTTGTCAGATTGCACGCACGCTCGTACCATCGTGCATTTGTGATATTTTCACTTTGAATTTTCACCATTGGCATTTTTCCACACCTCTTGATGAACAATACAGCTGTCATTTCACATATCTTGCCCAAAATGTGTTTTCGCACTTCCGGCACAGAATAGAGTGGTCGTTGAGCGAAATCACTTCTTGGGGCAGTTTGAGGAAATAACAGTGACACTGTACATGAGCAGAAGTGCTAAAATGCCTATGTTGAAAATTTGGTGCTGAACGCCCATAAAATGACTGTGTGTTCCAAGCGTCGTTGCATATTTCCCCACGCACCCTTGTAACCATAAATTTGCTATATTTACATGCCACATTTTCAACACTGGCATTTTTACACCTCCTTATGAACTGTACAGCTGTCATTTTTCACATCCTGCGCAAAATGTTTTCCCACACTGCACTACCAAAGCTAATGCCAGCGTGACAACATTCAGCATTGACAAATACTTTTTCCTTTTCTGTTGGTTCAGGGGAGAGGCCTACTGGCCTCCCTGTCTTCCAACCTTGTGCCTCCACCCTCCTAGTTTAATGGAACCTTTGTAGCTATATACTCCCTCAGCCTCCACTTCAGGGTTCCAGTATCCTCCCTACTCAAATGTAGCCTGTCAGGGGCATACATGTTCTTGTTCCCCCCTGTAGTGTCCCAGTCTCCTGCCAGCCCATACCCCCTGGACTGGCACCATTCCCCCAACCATGCGTTGAACTCCTCTGTCTCCTGCTTCTTGGCCATGCTTGCCTTGGGTATTGGGAGAACTTCAGAGAAAGTGACTGGTCCCTCTTACTTTTGTGCCATGTGGTATCAATCAGGGCTCAAATAATAATGTTTATGGAGACTATGATGTACAACTATTTCGCCACATGATCAACAAATCACCCTTTAGATATCCTTGCTCCTACAACTTCCCGCCTCTCCAGCACTATTCTTGTGGTACATCTATGGGTGGAACTAGAACTGATTTACCTCTGCAATGCACAGCACCCGCCCTTCCTTAAGGCTGAACCTACACTGCATATTGCAGCCAGGATCATTGTCTTTGATATTATACTACAGAAGAACAGCACAAGGGGGGATACGCCTCCCACAATTACCAAAATGTGTAGATGAAAAAATACCAGAACTGCTAATCTAACATTTGTTGCCCTAAAAAAATATTATATTCCTCTTATTATTATGTTCAGGAAATGTAGAACTCAATCCTGGTCCACCACATGCCATCGCCTCGCCTGCAGACCTTGTTAACCTCAAAAGCATGAGTTTCCTTCATGTGAATGCATGCAGCCTGCTAAAACAGATATCCGCGATCCAGGCATGGGTCTGCCACACTACAGCAGACATCTTAGTGATCTCCGAAACACGGTTCAAACCTGCCACTCCTGACAGTGAGGTTAATATTCCAAACTATCTACTATTCAGAGCAGATAGACACTCTATAGGAGGTGGGGTAGCCATCTACGTCAAAGATAAATTTTCATCATCTTGTATTGACTCCACTTCAGTTGTGAATGAATTCGAATGTCTAGCTCTTAAGATTGCGGTCTCGCGCCATATGTCACTGCGTATAGTAGGGTGCTATAGACCACCCTCAGCAGGACTACTGCTCCTAACACATCTCAATACCATCCTGGGCCAAGGGATATTTGAATCAATTATCCTCAGGGACCTCAACCTCGATTGGCTATCTAATGCCTCAGCACCCCATCTTCCTTTTGTGATACACATGGCCTGATGCAACTTATTAATGAACCAACACAGGTCAACAAAAAGAACCCTGGCAAAAGCTCACTACTGGATGTCATCCTAGTAAGTAAACCACACCTCTTCTCTCATGTTGGCACCTTCTTCAGTGACATCAGTGATCACTGCTTCACCGCCTGTGTAAGGTCATTCATTAAACCTGCATCCTCCCAAAAATTCTCAGACAAGAGATCTAGGCGGAATTTTGACTTACTTGCCTACATCAATGAACTAAACAATTCCCTGCGTTGGCAAGATTTCTATTTGGCAAAAACCGTGCAATCGGCTTACGACATTTTCAATGAAATAATCTTAGGGGCCTTAAACAAATATGCTCCCATTAGAAAAGTACACATTTCAAAAAAAACTTGTCAAAGGTTCACCCCAGATCTTAAATCTGCACTACTAGAAAGGGACAAGCTTTGGAAAAAAGCACGAAAATCTCAAACATATGCAGACTGGTGCCAATTCAGAAGGGCTAGGAATCTATGTACCAAATTGATTAGGGATGCAAAAACGACCTATTATCGCACTGAATTTGACAATGCCACTAAGAATCCAACTAAATTCTGAAAAACATTTAAGCATCTGTCTGAACACATGTCGGGAAACTTTCTACCAGACAAGATCACCTCTGGCACTGATATTATTGGTGACAGGTTGAAGATACTAGATTCCTTCAATAAGCGTTTTGCGACAGCAGACCTAGCATTTGATAACTCTCCTGCAAATCAACTATGCCTACAGCTTGGAGATCAAGATGAGAAACCTTGTGTTGCTCACTCGAGATTCTCCCTGCATCCTACCTCTCTCAAAGAAGTAGAAGATATGCTGTTGAAGCTGGATACAAAGAAAAGTGCTGGTGCAGACTCTCTTGATCCCTATTTTTTTAAAGTGGCAATACACATGATAGCTGTACCTATCACTCACTTATTTAACCTCTCCTTATCCCAAGGGATCATACCGTCCAGTTGGAAAATGGCACATGTCATCCCTCTGTTTAAGTCAGGAAATCTCAATGACCTTAACAACTATAGGCCTATTTCCATTCTTCCCGTCCTGTCCAAACTATTGGAAAAAATTGTAAATAATCAGCTAAGGATATACCTTGAAAATATGTATCTCCTAAATCCTGTCCAATCAGGCTTCAGAGTGAAACATAGCACTATTACAGGTCTTGCAAAGGTGACAAACGATTGGCAAAGAGAATTGGATAATAGAAATTACGTCTGTGCGGTATTTCTCAATTTAAGCAAAGCCTTTGACATTGTTGATCATAGTCTGCTACTATCCTCCTTGCAAGCAATAGGTCTGGACTCTCTGTCCTTGCAATGGTTTAACAACTACCTCTCAGACCGTCTCCAGCAAGTAAAAGCCGAAGGCAAGTTCTCAACCCTCAAACCACTTCTAAGAGGCGTTCCTCAAGGATCTATATTAGGTCCTATTTTGTTTGCTATATACATCAACAACATTGATGTCTCTATAACCAGGGCTAACATTCATCTGTTTGCAGATGATACTGTACTTTACTTGAGCCACCCAACCTCAGAAGCGGCATGAAATGACCTACAAGCTGAATTCAACTTACTACAAAAACAGCTCCTAAACAAAAAGCTTTTGCTTAATGCTAAGAAAACCAAAGCAATGCTCTTTTCTGCTCTGATTCATGCAGCTAACCCAGTTGACGTAGGACTAGTGCCACAAATTTCTACAATCCTCGGAGAAAAATTGGAATTTGTTTCAAAATTCAAATATCTAGGAGTGTGGCTGGATCATAGGCTTTCATTTATAGAACATATAGAGGACTTACTAAAAAACTATGACAAAGGTTAGGCCTTTTTTTTTGATCAGCCACTACCTAACAAAGGATGCCAAACTATGTTTGGTTCAAACAACATTTCCTCCTTGATTGATTACGCGGACTTCTTGTACAGTCACTGTCCTGCCTCTCTCCTTTCAAAATTGGACACGTTATATCACAGAGCCCTAAGATCTATTACTGGGCTTCCCTTCACTCCACATCACTGTGCGCTATATGCAACCACTGGCTGGACTTCCCTCCAGTACAGACGGAACAGAAATGCTGCTCTATGGACTCTCAGAACAATGTCCAACAAGCTCCCCAAATACATTGTTGGCTGCCTCCTCGTAAACCAGCTAGGCAAGTATGCCCTGAGGAGCTCTACAACCATCTCCTTGGCAATCCCCAAAGTCAAATCATGTTTTGGTAGGGTGGCTATAAGCTTTGTGTTGCCCACTCTATGGAACAATCTGCAGAAAGCACTGAAGCTGAGTACTCCTGTCAGCATTAGCACTTTCAAGACACTTTACTCTCCTTATTAAGGAGTCTTGTAATTGTCTCCCTTGGTCCTAATCCTGCGATGCCTGCCTATTCTGTGTAGTATCTATGCCTTGCTTTCATCCCTCTAACGTAGTGCTGCCTGATCCTGGCTCCTGGTTCTGTCCCAAGGATCTTAACCTCATTCCAATAAGTTGCTACTCTTCACCCACCATCCTTCCCTTCCCTGCCCCTGATGTATATGTCCTCATGCAAAACCAGAAATGGGATCCCTTGGATTTTGCCCCACTACTTAGCTATATATGGATATTAAAATTATAGATGGTTATCCCACGATATTCCCTTATGTATGTCTATTATCTGTTGCACCTTGTGCCTTATGTATTGTAGTGCTTTTGTGATCATGTATGCTTTATATACTCCCTTGTAAGATCTTTTTCCTTTTTTTATTGTATGTGACCTTGTTATACCCAGGTCCATCTTGCAAATGAGCCTAACTCAATGATGTTTGCCTGGATAAATAAAGATTTTAATTGATTGATTGATTGATTGATTGAGTGCCCTACCACATCACATTGTTTTCCCAGTTCCCTGAATCTGTCTTGAACCTTCCTGACTGTGTCCCCTATCAGGTCATTTGTGCCTATGTGCACCACTATGTGCAGTTTCTCCCATTCCCTCTTTGCACACTTCAAAAGAAACTGCCCCACTTTTCCTGCTGTCATGCCTGGCAGGCACTCCACCCATATGCAGCCCTTTCTAGTGCCATTGCCTCCTATCTCACCCCTCTAAGAATTGAGTCCCCCACAACTATGACCCTGCCTCTCCCTTCATGATCCCCCCCCCATGCTTCCCAATGTCCTGGTTCCCTACCCCCTTATTAACCTCGCTATCCATGCCCATGTTTTCACCTGCTCTGCCCTTTTCCTTATTCGCTTCTTCCCTCCCTCTGACCACACTAGTTGGCCTCACCTCACTTCATCCCTCCCAGCCCTTCATCCGCTTGTCCACCCACCTCCCTACACCAGTGTCAGAATCACACCCCTTCCCCTCCTTCCCCTACTTTCTTGCATCTCCACTTTCTTCCTTGTCACTCACCCCCTTTTGACTACCTCAGCATCTGCTCTGCTGCATCTTCTCCCTCGTTCATTGCCATCCCCTTCTTTCAGACTAATGGTCTCACTGTCTACTCTCTCCCCCCCACTACTCCTATCACATTTCTAATCCCCCCTGCTCCTGGCTGCCTAGGCTTGTCAGCACTGAATAACTATTACTGCTCTCCCCAGACATGGTACCAGCCATCCGTGTCATTCTGTCCATTGCCTTCCCTACCTGCCCTGCCTGTATCCTAAGGTTCTTCTTGTTCTTGACCACTGTCCACGTCCCTGGCTCTGCTTTCTCTGGTACCTGCTGATATAGTGTTTTTTGCTCGGTTGGTTCCTCCCCCGGCCCTGTCCGCTAGGCTGTCTGCGTGAGCTCCATGGCCCCTTGGCCCTAGATGTCCCCCACATTCCATCCCTGCCCCTCTCCATATCTCCCCCTTAGCCATACAATCTCCTCTCTTAACTGTCGAAGCTGCCTGCATACCAAGCACCCCCCTCCATGCAATACTTAAGAAGATGGCTGCTCTTCAGCCATTGCAACCTACTATCCTTCCTCCTCCTCCTCTTCCTGCCCTATCTACATTTATCACCACCTTCTTTCCCCTCCTCACTGATTTATCCTATCCCATCCCCCTGGAATCTCCATTTGACTAGAACCCCCCTGTCAATCCTCCCCTGCTCCCTCTGCCCCTCTGCCCTCCTCACTGTCCTGCCTCAGCAGAACAGGTTTTGTGTATTTGTACTTCATTCCACAAATCACTCAGATCCTCCACTGTTAGCACAGCATTTACCTTCCACGGGTGCCTGATACCACCAAAGTGACTGCTACAAACTCTCCCGGAACATCAAAGGGAAACGCAGTGAGCCATATTTCATCACTAAAACTGCTGTTGTTTTGGACACACTCACCACTGCTTTTATGGACTGCTTTCCAACTAGCTGCTGAAAGGGACCACCCAGGAGGAGGGGTAATGCAGTATAAAACCCCGAGCTGCATGCCAGTAGAGCCAATGAATGGGCGCCTGATACCACCAAAGCAGCTGCTACAAACTGCCCCGGAACATCAAAGGGACCGCAGTGAGCCAGATTTCGTCACTAGAACTACTGTTGTTTTGGACACACTCACCAATTGTAATTCCTGCATTTTGTTGTTCTGTTGTGCAATTGTTGCTTTTCTGGACTGCATTCCATGCTACCCAGAGGGAAGGGACTTGCTATCCAACTAGCTGCTGAAAGGGACCACCCAGGAGGAGGGGTAACGCAGTATAAAATCCCGAGCTATGCACCTAGTGCGAACGTGGGCGTGAGCATGAGTGATGCAAGTGCCACTCCACAGGGGGAAAAAAATGTGTATCTGCTTAGCACTGCAGCAGAGTCTTGTAGAGTGAATTAGTTGACTGAAGCCCCTAAGTTACATACTTGTACTGTATTGTGAAACAGTTTAAAGGAGCAAAGAAATTGTTGCCCTGTTTTAGTAGTGCACAGTACTGCATAGTTTTAAAACAATTCAGTTCAACATGTATTGCTGGATGATACTGTGTTTAATTGTACCTTGCCTTGCAGGTGTAGCTATTGAAACAAGACGGGAAAAACTGGGAGCCTATTGGCTGGTACCCAGTTTTATAACTCAAAATGCTTTAAGTAAAATAAGTAGAAGAAATTAATTTACAAACACATGGAGAGATTGGAACCAGTATGGCAAGGTAAAAGTTTTAAATTCCTATACATTTTCTAATGAAATATAGGGGAAGAAGGGCAGTATTGCCTGTTTAACGTTATTAACCTTAGGTGGAGATGTACCACTTAAACCTGGAGCAAACACAGTTCAAAAAATTAAGGTATTCCACAATAATGCCAGAAGTCTAAGAAACAAGATGGACACCTTAACAGTGATGATTGATGAACAGGTCCCACAAATAACTGGATTAATAGAGACTCGGTTAGTAAAAGACATGGATGATGAGGAATTTAGTGTACCAGGCTATGTTCTCTATCGACAAGATCAACAAAAAAGAGGAGGAGGGGTAGTATTATATATGAAAGATAGTTTAGGCCTTGTTGATTTGCTATATAAAGGTAGTATAAATAATATATAAGTGATAGTTGTAAAAGTAAATAGATTAAAAACTGTGTTTTCTATCATTTACTCACCCCCAAAAATAAAAGTGGATTCAATAGAGGAAATTATTAATATTATACGAAGAGTAGCAAGTGATATGTATATTGTCCTAATGGGCAATTTTAACTGTAATTGGGAAGACAAGAGGGGTAAATCTTTAAAAGAAGCCATATCAATTCTGGGTGTTACTCAGTCAATAGATCACTCAACAAGGTATACAAACACAACAAAAAAAGGAACAGTGTTAGACTTATTATTTGTTTCTCACTCTTTAACAGTCGAGGCCTCGGGTGCTCTTACACCATGTCTTGGAGACCATAACCCAATATGGGATAGCATTTTGTTTCAGTTCAAACAGGAAATCTTGGGAGAAACAATACATGGGTTAGAGACATGAGAAGGTTTTCCAAAAATGGGTTTCTGCTAAGTGTAGAAAGGGAGAAGTGGGACCGGTGTAAATTAATACCCAACCTGGATTTAGTGATTTGCTACTTTACTGAGACGTTTAATAAACTGTGTGAGTTACATGCTCCAATGACAAATAAAAAGAAAAGAAAAGATTGAAGATCAGTAAGATTACCGTGGATAAAGAATAAAATCCTAAAAAGCATTAGAGTTAAAAACAGGTGTTGGAAAAAGGCAAGGAGAACAAAGCAGGAAAGTGATTGGGTTAAGTTTAAAAAGGTAAGAAATAGATGCAATCAAGAAATCAAAAAAGGCAAAAAGGCAAAAATTAATTATTACAAGGTCAGATTGAATAATGAGAAAGATCCCAGAATGTTCTGGAAAATCATAAATCATCTTACAAAATCAGGTCAAGGTACAAAAACAAAATATGCCCTTAAAATCAATGGAAAACTGATTGAAGATACTCAAGAAGTAGCAATATCACTAAATAACTTTTTTGTAAATTTGCCTGGATTTAACATAATGATACCGAGCACAGGGATACAAGAACAGCAGGGTATGAGCAAATTCACTGGACCCAATCTGCCTTTCAGATTTAGAATTCTAAGTATATCTGAGGTATATAAGGGATTAGCAAACATAAATATTCATAAATCCATGGGCCCTGACATAATTGAAGGGAGATTCTTAAAAATGGCTGCAAAACGAATAGCCCCTATAGTTAAATACATAGAGAAACCGTGGAGTAATTTGTCATTATAAAGGAGTGTTTATAACGGCAAACACACGCACGGTTTCCCTTGCTGTGCACATGCTCACGCAGCAGAGCCACCAGTCAAGACCGCTCACCACTTCCATCTCTCTCAAAACAACACCACCAGAACAACTCGCTGGTAAGTTCTTTTACTTTTTTTCCCAATACAGTGAAAACCTCACAAAGCAGGACAAAAAATAAGAACGTCTTAAAATATGCTGATACAAATCGGCACCGACAAAACGAAGTCTTACTCATGGATGCACTGAGTTTTTATTTTATATAATTGCTGAGGCTAAAAGGAAACCCAGCAATTATATAAAATAAAAATGTGTCGGGGTGTGTCAAACTTGATTTTAAATACGCCCTCATTGTGGGATGCTTTTTACAAACCCCTCGGGCTTTGCCCTTGGGGTTTATGTAGCATCCCACAACTCGGGTGTGTGTAAAATCTCGTTACACACCCTGACCCATACTTTATTCTCTATATTATTTTCCACAAACACAGAGGGTTAGTAAAATTATCCCAGTATTTAAAGGGGACAATCAAATGAATTAAATAATTATAGGCCTATAGCATTACTATCTGTGTTGGCTAAATGTCTGGAGAGACATGTGCATTCCCAGATGATGGGATACTTAGATAAATATAAACTGATAACACTATATCAATCAGGCATTCATAAAGGACATTCTACTACATCTGCATTATTAGAATTTTTTTTTTTTTTAGTTAATTTGTTTATTCTCCCCCTGGTTGGGTGGCTATACATCTTGACAGCTCCCCCAGCCATGTCCCCCACTCACAACTTACCTTACCAGCTGCCCCATGGCTATACCCCCCACGGTAGGGCAGTGGAGATCTCCTCAACCCACCGAATGCATGAATCCAGTGCTGGAGGTGGCTGCCATTCACAGGGGCAGCACCTGCAGGGATCAGCTTCACTCTGCTGTGCCCTGACCCTTTTTCCACTTTTCCCTGGTACTTCCCCCCCCGAGATGAGGCATGCAATGATGCCTCAGGGGACAGTGTGCACACATCCGCACACATCCGTACACCCTACCCCAAGCGCCTGCTTCATCTCTTGCCATCTAAGCATCGGTGCACCAGCCCCCAGCCTCCACTAGGGGCTAGTCATGCACTGACCACTAGGATCCCCCCTCCCCAAAGAAGGAGAGCAGTCCATCGGATGCTCAATACTCCTCCATCCCTGCCAACCTCCGGTGGCCCATGCTCATTCCCAAACATGGGTCGCCAGCATAGTGCAAGGTAAGGTGACCAGCGCCTAAGCCCTCAGTGCCACCAGGCCAGCCATGCATTATTAAAATTTAATGATTTGGTTAATTCTTCATTACACAGGGGGCAGGAAACAACAGCTATTTTTTGTGGATTCATCTAAGGCCTTTGACCTGATGAACCACTCCTTCTTATTACAAACTATTGAAAAAGTGGGAATTTCTGATGGCCCCAGGGATTGGTTAAAATCATACCTTGAGGATCGTACTCAATATGTATCCAATAATGGAAAAAATTCTCCCAAGAGGGCAGAGGTTAGAGGAGTACCACAGGGGTCAATACTGGGGCCCCTGTTATTTTTAGTATTTAACAACAGCCTCCCACAAGTAATTCTGCACTCACAGATAAGATTATATGTGGATGACACTGTCATTATAACAACAGGGCAAAATGCTGTTGAATTAGAAAAAAATGCAGTCAGATTTTGACTATGTGAGGGAGTGGTTTACCAGGTCAGGCCTTATTATGAATATAAAAAGACAAAGGTGGTATATTTTAGACCAAAACATAAAGAAAAGAAGCAAATAAAAATCAATGTGGATCACAATTTCACTCTGGAGCAAGTGTTGCATTACAATTATTTGGGAGTCACCTTTGATGAAGGTATGGAATTTAGGGAGCATATAGGTGGATTAATTGAGAGGGTAAACAAAAGAATGGGAGCCTTACATAGGACCACAAGGTGTCTAACTAAAAATGGCAGGAAAAGGGTTGCCGAACAGTTAATACTCCTGGTCTTAACATACGGGGATCTCCTCTATTATGTAGCAAACAAAAGGCTATTAAATAAACCTGACACAACTTACAATAGAACTGTAAGATATGTTTTAAATTGTAATATAAAGGCACACCACTGCAACCTACTGATTTCATTACATTGGTTGCCATTAAATTTAAGGTGTGCCATGACCGGGCAAAAAACAATTTATAAATATCATAAAGAAAGTCCAGAGCACTATATAAATACACACTTATTTGGGAAAGGTAACAGTGAAGAGCTTAGATTAAAGAGACTTAGCCAAATTAATAAAATTCCTATCCCAATTGTTAAAAATAAGTATGGCTAAAAAACATTGTGTTACCAGGCTGCAAAACACTGGAATATTTTGCATTCTACGGCACGCACATTTCCGATATGTAGTTTGCTTTACCAGGAACTAGTGAAAATAAATTCTTTTAATTGTATCTGTTATAAATGATATGCATAAAAGGAATATGTATAAGTATGTTGTTAGGATGTGAAGTGATTCATAATGCTTGTTTGTAACATTAAGTATTATTTTGTTAGTTATGTGAGTGGAATCGGATTGAATCATTGTATTAATATTTTGCACTTTTATATAACGGCTGCATATTGTTGGTTATGTTCTAAGTGTGTAGGTAATTTGTAGTGACAGGACTGTCTTGAAAACTAGGTCTGCAGACCTAAAGACATGTTTTTTCCTGTATAAAAATAAAGTTTTTACTACTACTACTAGTATGCAGTCTAGTTTCTGCCACCCATTTTGTACAGGGCGGGCTTGATCTCCCTTATGCCCCTACTACTCTGCAGCCCTTGTCCCTTTCTGTTCTGTGCTCCTGTCTAACCTATTCTATTCATAACACAGTGAAATTGCCAATATCATGCAGTTTAAATGTACAATCATCCACATATGTGATATAATCAGCAGCTCCTCCTCCTTTTGATTTTATTTGTTCTTAAGCCATCAGCCCACCCCAGGCAGAGCCTAAATGCTCCTCCCAACTAACTAAGCATTTAATAATGTGTGGTGTTGGGGGTGAGTGAGAGGGCAAAAAATCTAAAGCTCCCCCAGCAAGCAAGCAAATCTCACAAACAAACCTCCTGGAATAGTTAAAGAAATATTTAAACTCACAACTCCTTCCTGATTGGTTCCTTTGTTACTTGGCAAAAAATCTCCTCCCCCAGCTGCAAAATCTAAAGCTCCCCCAGAAGCAAGCAAATCTCACAAACAAAATGCTTCCTGAAACAGCCTCGTGGTACAGTTAAAGAAAGATTCAAACTCACAACTCCTTCCTGATTGGTTCCTTTGTTACTTGGCAGAAAATCTCCTCCTCCAGCAGCAAAGTTTAAAGATCCCCCAGCAGCAAGCAAATCTCACAAACAAAATGCCTCCTGGAACAGTTAAAGAAAGATTCAAACTCACAACTCCTACCTGATTGGCTGGGTGAAGTGCTAAGGAGCCACCTGGCATGCATCAGAGCAGATATGGGGTGGACCAAAGGTGTTCATCATTAAGGAAGGAATACTGGTTGCCACATAGGAGTGCATTAGGCTCAGGGAGAAGAACACAAGGGCCAAAGTGCCCAGTAGGTTCGGTTCTAGGGTAGCCCAGGCAGTAAGGAAAAAGTGGTTAGCCAATAGAAAATTCAAGAAGATCAAGAGAGAGGTGGATAGGAAAAACTACATAAGGTTGTCTAGTGAGGCAAGTAAGGACGTCTGGTGAGCTAAGGCGACAGAAGGAGCTGCAGATAGCCGAAGGAATTAAGAAGGGGGAGAAGGCCTTATTTCGCTATATAAGTGAGATAAGGGACATGAAGGATGGGATTGTTAAGCGTAAGAAAGGGGAGGAGTGGGTGGAGGATAATGGGGAAAAGCAAAGATACTAAATGAATACTTTCGCTCCATCTTCACCAGGGAGAAGGATGGACCAGTGCCTTCAGGAGGGAGAAGAGGAGCGGGGGGTGGGGGGGAGGGAACACATATGTAGTGATAGAGGAGGACAGAGTAAGGGAGGGGCTGTTAGCATTGAAAGTGGACAAATCACCAGGCCCAGACAGAGTACATCCAAGAGTACTGAGAGCACTGGCTGGGGAGCTGGCAGGGTTACTGGCAGGTTTATTTACTAGTTCACTGGAGTCGGGTGTGGTACTGCAGGACTGGAGAACAGCACATGTGGTGCCCCTCCACAAAAGTGGTCCCAAGGATGACCAAGTGAATTACAGACCAGTCAGTCTGACCTCAATCGTGTGAAAGCTCATGGAGACCATACTTAAGGAAAGGTTGGTAGAATATCTAGAGGAGCATGGTCTCCAGGATGTGAGGCAGCATGGGTTCATGGGGGGGAGATTGTGTCAAATGAATCTGATTGACTTCTTTGGCTGGGTCACTAAGACAGTAGACTGGGGCCAAGCGGTTTACAGCCTCTATCTGGATTTCAGCAAGGCCTTTGACTCTGTGTCCCACAAAAGGTTGATCAGGAAGTTGTCAGATCTCAGGGTTGGGGATAAGATGTCCAGATGGGTGGAAAACTGGCTGAGGGACAGAACCCAGAGGGTGGTTGTGAGGTGAGAGTTATCTGGCACCAGAGAGGTCACCAGTGGGGTCACACAGGGCTCGGTGCTGAGGCCAGTGTTGTTCAATGTCTTCATCAATGACACTGAGGATGGAATTAAGGGCAAAATGTGCCTATTCGCAGAAGACACCAAGCTCTGCTGGAGAGTGGACACAGCTGAAGGGACACAGGACCTATAGGATGATCTGCAAAAGCTGGAGAGGTGGTCTGGGGTCTGGCAGCTTGACTTCAATGCCAAGAAATGCAAAGTTAGGCACACCAGAGCCAAGAATCCCAGGAAGGAGTACTACCTGGGTGGAGTCCAGGTATCTGCATCAGAGGAGAAGAAGGACCTGAGGGTGATGCTCACTAGTGACCTGAAGCACTCCACACAGTGCAAGAAAGCAGCTGCAAAGGCAAATAAGATGCTGGGATGCATAGCTAGGGGGATCAATAGTCAGAGAGAAGAGGTTATATTACCCTTGTACAGGTCTCCCAGCAGCAAGCAAATCTCACAAACAAAATGCTTCCTGAAACAGCCTCCTGGAACAGTTAAAGAAAGATTCAAACTCACAACTCCTTCCTGATTGGTTCCTTTGTTACTTGGCAAAAAA
Organism: Neoceratodus forsteri; assembly: GCA_016271365.2. NCBI lineage: Eukaryota > Metazoa > Chordata > Ceratodontiformes > Ceratodontidae > Neoceratodus > Neoceratodus forsteri. Next base: position 499,901,543 of record JADMNL010000022.1, read on the forward strand.
TCTCCTCCTCAGCTGCAAAATCTAAAGCTCCCCCAGCAGCAAGCAAATCTCACAAACAAAATGCCTCCTGGAACAGTTAAAGAAAGATTCAAACTCACAACTCCTACCTGATTGGCTGAGTGAAGTGCTAAGGAGCCACCTGGCACGCATCAGAGCAGATATGGGGTGGACCAAAGGTGTTCATCATTAAGGAAGGAATACTGGTTGCCACACAGGAGTGCATTAGGCTCAGGGAGAAGAACACAAGGGCCAAAGTGCCCAGCAGGTTCGGTTCTAGGGTTGCCCATGCAGTAAGGGAAAAGAGGTTAGCCAATAGAAAATTCAAGAAGATCAAGAGAGAGGTGGATAGGGAAAACTACATAAGGTTGGCTAGTGAGGCAAGTAAGGATGTCTGGTGAGCTAAGGCACAGAAGGAGCTGCAGATAGCCGAAGGAATTAAGAAGGGGGAGAAGGCCTTATTTCACTATATGAGTGAGATAAGGGACATGAAGGATGGGATTGTTAGGCGTAAGAAAGGGGAGGAGTGGGTGGAGGGTAATGGGGAAAAGCAGAGATACTAAATGAATATTTTCATTCCATCTTCTCTAGGGAGAAGGATGGACCAGTGCCTTCAGGAGGGAGAAGAGGAGCGGGGGCTGGGGGGGGCATTGAACACATATGTAGTGATAGAGGAGGACAGAGTAAGGGAGGGGCTGTTAGCATTGATAGTGGACAAATCACCAGGCCCAGACAGAGTACATCCAAGAGTACTAAGAGCACTGGCTGGGGAGCTGGCAGGGTTACTGGCAGGTTTATTTACTAGTTCACTGGAGTCGGGTGTGGTACTGCAGGACTGGAGAACAGCACATGTGGTGCCCCTCCACAGAAGCGGTCCCAAGGATGACCAAGTGAATTACAGACCAGTCAGTCTGACCCTAATCGTGTGCAAGCTCATGGAGACCATACTTAAGGAAAGGTTGGTAGAATATCTAGAGGAGCATGGTCTCCAGGATGTGAGGCAGCATGGGTTCATGGGGGGGGAGATTGTGTCAAATGAATCTGATTGACTTCTTTGGCTGGGTCACTAAGACAGTAGACTGGAGCCAAGCGGTCTACATCCTCTATCTGGATTTCAGCAAGGCCTTTGACTCTGTGTCCCACAAAAGGTTGATCAGGAAGTTGTCAGATCTCAGGGTTGGGGATAAGATGTCCAGATGGGTGGAAAACTGGCTGAGGGACAGAACCCAGAGGGTGGTTGTGAGGTGAGAGTTATCTGGCACCAGAGAGGTCACCAGTGGGGTCACACAGGGCTCAGTGCTGAGGCCAGTGTTGTTCAATGTCTTCATCAATTACACTGAGGATGGCATTAAGGGCAAAATGTGCCTATTCACGGATGACACCAAGCTCTGCAGGAGAGTGGACACAGCTGAAGGGACACAGGACCTATAGGATGATCTGCAAAAGCTGGAGAGGTGGTCTGGGGTCTGGCAGCTTGACTTCAATGCCAAGAAATGCAAAGTTATGCACACCAGAGCCAAGAATCCCAGGAAGGAGTACTACCTGGGTGGAGTCCAGGTATCTGTATCAGAGGAGAAGAAGGACCTGGGGGTGATGATCACTAGTGACCAGAAGCACGCCACACAGTGCAAGAAAGCAACTGCAAAGGCAAATAAGATGCTGGGATGCATAGCTAGGGGGATGAATAGTAGGAGAGAGGAGGTTATTTTACCCTTGTACCGGTCACTGGTGAGGCCACATCTAGAGCATGGAGTTCAGTACTGGTGTCCACACCTCAAAAAGGGTATTAACGTGCTGGAAAAGGCCCAGAGGAGGGCTACAAAGATGATAGTGGGATGATAGTGGGTCAGCAGGTTAAGGCATATGAGGAGAGGCTGAGGGCACTGAATATGTACTCCCTGGAGGAAAGGAGAGAGAGGGGACATGATTGGGACCTTCAGCTACTTGGAAGGGATAACTAAGGTGGATAAGAAGGGTCTCTTTAAGCTGAGTGGCAACCATAACATGAGGGGGTACAGTCTTAAGCTGGAGGGGGGGGTTTAGGAGGGAGGTTAGGAAGCACTTCTTCACAAAGAGTGTGGTGGGCTGTTGGAATTCACTGCCAGAAGAGGTGGTCTTGTTGAAGACAGTGGGCAGTTTCAAGAGATGTTGGGATAGGCATGGGTGAAGGTAAAGTTCATGGGTAGGAAGGATGGGAGGAGTGGGAGGGCAGGGGCAGTAGCTCAAACTGTAGAACCTGCAACATGAGCATACTTGACAGACCAAATGGCCTTCTTCTGCTGGCTTCTTTGTATGCTCATATGTTCATATGTAATCAATAGTGTAGAAGTGGCAATATACCGTTAGTAGAACATCAACAGCATGGTACATAAAAATTGGAGACTGTGGTACCACCATGTCAGGAGGGGGTGTGGTGACAGAGAGCAGCCAAAAATCATCAGGGTATTAGAACAGAGAAATTAGTTATGTAGGCAGTGGAACAGATTTGGGAGTCAAGAGGTCATGGTATACTGTCATAAAGGTGACTGAAAGCCAGTGACTCGAATATGAGTGACTCACTTTCAGCGCCTCTTATGTGGGCTACCCTGCAAGGGTAGCAATGGGAAGAGCAGGGTGACAGAAGGAAGGGGAAGGGGACAGGAAGAGGAGGGAGGATATGTACAGGGTAGTGCAGTGGAAGGCTGCCGAACTGGTGCCTTGGTGTATTGGTGAGGGTGGCTGGCTACAGTGGGGAGGGTGCAGGGTTCAGGGCTGGGGAGGGCTACAGATTTTTGCAGGGTCTTTTTTGAGGTATTTTGTTTTTTTAATTTTCCAGAGTTTCACCCCCTTCCCGACATGCACCCCTCTTGGAGTAGTTAATCTATATTTAGTGGGTGCAGGGGCATAGCCCCCCATGTGGGCAGGTGGTGGAGGCACAATCCCTGCAGAACAACCTTTTTGTTGTCACCTGTTTTCCTTCACGCAGTGTACATCACCTTCTTTTGGTGATGTACATCTTACCATACGATCTATTCTGCAATCACCGCTATGACATGGAACCGAGGTCATGGGGTTTGGAAGAATTTGCAGGTCATGGATTGGAAGAGGTGGGCTTTGAGGGCTGATTTGAAGGACAAAGTGGAGGTGGAGCAGCGTACTATCTGAGGAAGAGAGTTCCAGTGTCTGAGTGCAAAAGCAGCAGGGTGGGATCACAAGATCTGAAGAAGTAGGCAGCATTTGCACTGGGAGGGGTGGGATAGTAATAGCAGAAGAGGGGGACTCTAGTTACTTATATATAAAACAGCCTAGAGCATAGGATCATGACACCAAGGGGAATAGCCATCCTAAAGAATTGTAGAGTGAGCAGTGGTCTAACAACTAGACTGAAAGGGAAAAGACAAGTAACATAATTCATGGGAGCAGATACTGTGTAACTGACAAGGGGTCAGGAAAAACCAACAGCAGGAGGTCAAGGACAGTTGCAAACATATTTGTCAAGGAGATATTGTCTGAGGGAGTTCTTAAACAGAGATGGGAAAGGACATAGTGCCAGAGGTGGGGGAAGGCTATTAAAGAGTTTGGTACCCTTGTAGGAGATTGAAAGCTGCCATTGTGTTATGTTACAACAGAGAATTCTGCTCCAGATATGAAAATAACTAAACTAAAAAGAGCTCATAGATCTTTAAAAAAAAGGCAAGAAGATGGTCTTCCACCAAGAGCAATTGTGGCAAAGTTTATGAGAACCATAGATAAGGACTTTATTATGCAGGTTGTATATAAGAAGAAGAAGACAGAGATGGATGGTGCAACTATTATAATTTTTCACATTCTACCATACAAGATCATGCAGGACAGGAAAATATTATCTGACAGTTTTTGTGGAAAGTTTATGTTAAAACTACTTTTTTGCACCCTGAATTTGTCTCAATGGACAGACTTTGAGCTGTGAGAAACCTAAGTAAGCATTATTAGATTTACATTTACGTATGACACATTTATTCTTTGCAAGATGACAAATTTCGAATCTGTTTTTCACAGGTTGAAAAAGGCAAAAATATTTACTGTATGGCTAAATTGAATAATGAACTAGCATGCTGGCTGGGTTTTGGGGACAGAGAAGTGAGAATGATCTACTAATAAGTTGTAGAATATTAAATGCATAAGGATTTGCATGAGGCAATGCATATATAATATGCTCAAGTTAAAGGTCAGCCTAATTACTGGGAAGAGAGGGAGTAGAGATGTTCTCTTTAACTGTAGTCACTGTAAGGATAATATATATTTTTTTATTTAAAAGTTTTGAATTTACAGGAGGAGTTCAATGAGATCAAGTCTCGTTTATAGAACGTCCCAAGTCCATTGAATACAGGCATAACAAAGTGTGCTGCTCGAGAGATGATGTTATGATGAGGCACCAAAGGTCCGAATTATTTTCGGATAGGATAACTGCTATCCGGACAAGGAGAGGCAGGAGTCGACTTAGTATTTTCGATGCCCGCAGGGTGGGCATTTTATTTGGTACCAAGGGGTAGACAGACACAGTCACAAGAAGGAGGAAGGGGGGTTGCCCGATAAACAATAGGGCAAACTATAACAGGGCTATACTGAAACACTTTCGATCTACCACTTTTATGGTTACCTCTACAAGCATAAACTTCAGGCCTACTGCCACTCTTATTCTAATACTAGTTTATACTGTACTCTATACTCTAAACAAGAATCCAGTCTTATTCTGATACTAGTTTATACTGTATTCTATACTCTAAACAAGAATCCAGTCTTAGGCTACTCAGCACTACATTAGGGTGATCAGCATCATACATCTACAAAAGAGTCCAGAATTTTACAAAGGTCCAGAGATCCGCATCTTCGTGTACACACGTCGTTTCTTCGTTGGTAGCTACAAGGAAATAAAACAGAACTGTAGAACCCTAATCTCATCCCCAGCAAGGACCTAGATAAGGCCACTGGGTGGTGAGAGGTTTGTAAACAGACCATATATCTCCAGCAAAGCCCACTCTCTCCGAGGCTGCCGGAATATAGAACCAAAGCAACTGGTTCTGAAATAACACACACTGAAGCAAGAGGTTCCTCGCCAAAACCCAATTCTAGGGTTGCCAAGGATAAAGAAAGACCAAGATCTGCGTGGCGATGAATCCAATGGAGGACTACCACGATCCGACTGATGCTGCAGCACTCCAAGGGCCAGCTGGATTCGGAAGGAACTCTGACAGGACCAGGAACCATAAGAATCTGAAGAGATGATGGTTGAATCTGCAATCCTCGGGTCAGGAACTAACACAAAACAAAGAAACGGTGGACGGGTCCCGGACTGGGCTTCGACGGACTTGACTTTTGGTGAACGACCAGGATGGGGCGCAGAACAGGTTCTCCAAGATGAGCTCTCTCTCTTCTGTAGAGGGCGACCAACTTCGGGATATCTGGAACAGGAACCATATGGAACGACACTGGCACGGCTGTCGTGATGCATTTCGGCGGATGTACTTTCAAGCTGTGAAAACAAGAAAAAGGCGGGTATGACTGGTACGACTGACAACGGACTTCGACTTCGGCGGATGACACAAACGGACAGGATGAGTTGATGGATGATCTTCCTGAAGTGAAGAATGTTGGAAGGATGTCTTCTTCTGAGTAGAGACTGATTCTGAGCACGTGGTGTAACAGACCACACTAGGAGACTGCAGTGTGGTACAAGATTGAGACTGTCTTCATACAGTGGTAAACATATAACTGAAGAATGCCCAAAGAACTGTGGAATAGTACAATAATTTGCCAGGGAGGGCAAATTATAACTTCAGGGGTAATTGTTACTAATAAGGGCCAATGTCCAGGTGCTTAGAGCAATAGTTCAGGTACTTCGGACAATAGTTCAGGTACTTAGGGCAATAGTTCAGGTACCTTGGACAATAGTTCAGGTACTTAGGGCAATAGTTCAGGTACTTTGGACAATAGTTCAGGTACTTAGGGCAATAGTTCAGGTACCTCGGACAATAGTTCGGGTACTTAGGACAATAGTTCAGGTACTTAGGGCAATAGTTCAGGTACCTTGGACAATAGTTCAGGTACTTAGGGCAATAGTTCAGGTACTTAGGAAAATAGTTCAGGTACTTAGGACAATAGTTCAGATACTTAGGGCAATAGTTCAGCATAAGCAGTACAGTAATCACAGTAATTTCACAGTATAGGCAAATAGAACAGTCTCAAATGAACCCCTATTTCTATAGGTTGGGTATTCTGGGATAGGATCCCTTACTGTACGTTGTGGCTAGGGCCTCCCTTTAGTACCACTAGGCTGGCTTGCCTATTCCGCTAGGCCGGGCCTCCCTTAGACCAGGCTTCTTCCGGCCTAATGTCCTACCATTACCTCGGGCCTGAAGCCCTACGTTAGCTTGAGCCTGCCCTATTCTGCTAGGCTGGAGCCTCCCTTTAGTACCACTAGGCTGGCTTGCCCTATTCCGCTAGGCCGGGGCCTCCCTTTAGTACCACTAGGCTGGCTTGCCCTATTACGCTATGCTGGGGCCTTCCTTTAGTACCACTAGGCCGGCTTGTCCTATTCCGCTAGGCCGGGGCCTCCCTTTAGTACCACTAGGCTGGCTTGCCCTATTCCGCCAGGCCGGGCCTCCTGTGGTACCACTGGACTGGCTTGCCCTTTACGCCAGGGCCGGGCCTCCTGTAATACCACTAGGCTGGCTTGTCTATTCTGCTAGGCCGGGGCCTCCCTTAGACCAGGCTTTACCTTGGGCCTAATGCCCTACCTTTACCTTGGGCCTGAAGCCCTATGTTAGCTTGGGCCTGGTGCCCCACTTTATACTGGGCCTGGTGCCCCACTTTACAATGGGCCTGGTGCCCCTCGTTGCATTGGGCCTGGTGTCTGACTTTATACTGGGCCTGGTGCCCCTCGTTGCTTTGGGCCTGGTGCCCCACCTTAGATTGGGCCTGGTGCCCCAATTTACAATGGGCCTGATGCCCCTCTAAACTTTGGGCCTGATGCCACACTTTACAATGGGCCTAATGCTCTACTTTATAATTGGGCCGGAATTGCTCTTCGTTGCATTGGGCCTGGTGCCCCACTTTATACTGGGCCTGGTGCCCCTCATTACCTTGGGCCTGGTGCCCCACTTTATACTGGGCCTAATGCCCCTCAACACTTTGGGCCTGATGCCCCACTTTATAATGGCCTAATGCCCTACTTTATATTTTGGTCGGAATTGCCCATTTAAATGGTGTTGCCCCTTTAAATCTGCAGGCTCCCTGAACCTGCTGTCATTTAGTGCAGCAAATCTCCGCCTCCGCACCACCCCCTAATGAATATTCATAGGCCGCTATAAAGACCTTTCTTTCTGGCCCCTCCTTTGGGGCGTCGCTAATCCCACCTCCCTAATGAATATTAATTTCCACGGTCCTAACGACTGATGGCCCTCGGCACCCTGGCCGCCTCTGGAAAGTGCCTCTAACGCGCTTTATTTAAACAAATTCAGTCTCCCCATTAACAAACTGGCGGTCAGCACAACGCTGAGTGCCGCCGACCACCGCCTGCCATCCTGACTGGGGTAGAAGTACTGTTGGGAGGCGGAAGGGATGCTGGCAGTGGGAGGGAAATGTACAGGAAGCTGGGAGGATGACTAGGGGCCTCTGACGGCCCAAACAGGACTCGGCAATGCGGCGCTTCTCTGCCGCCGGCGTGGGACCGAAATTAAACTTAAAATACTCTCGGGGGCAAAAACCAGTAACCGAAGGGCTTTTAAGCCCATTACCCACGATAAACTGCCGATTTTCATCTTCGTGGAGCCCCAATGACACCACCGATGACAGGCTACTGCAGCTGAGGAAGTCTTCGGGCAGGGGAGGCAGCACAGGACCACAGCAAGTCCAGAGGGACGGCTCCAAACTAAAGGTAAGCCAAATTGTCCCCCTGACTTCTGGGTCCTGGCTCCTCAGCCTCTGCCCAGCAATAACTGTCTCCAACTGAACAACTATAGAATGATTGTTTTAAACTTGAACCTCCCCAGGGTTCTAGATCTGCTGGATTGGAATGCTGTGCATGAGCCACCTAGCACAGCATTCCATCCAGGCTATTATGACCTAACTTGCTTGTAAATTCTAATTTTTTTACAAGGCTGCAAGTGCACAGGGCACTTTTCTACTATGTACAGTATTTTCTCTGTAATGGCCAACTTTGGGGCATTACACAAAGTAATAAACATATAATGATACAAAGCACAAGACACATAAATACTAACTACTAAATAACACAGCAAATAATACACATAATAATACATAATAACAAGTAAACATTTAAGTACTGTCAATGAGTAACACAGCAGGTAACTTATTGCTCATGAAAAACTTGCAAATAGACTGTGCCTGCAAGAGCTGTTTCTTAAAATTATTTTTGAAAATATATAATGTCCGAGAATTTCGTAGCTCAGGTGAGAGTTTATTCCAACAAAAAGGGGCATCAAAAGAAAAACAATTTCTACCATAGTGAGATTGGTATCTAGGTAAGAGCAAACCCTGACTGGCCACTTCTCTTAAATTATGACTATGAGTGGAGGCTGACAGTTTATTTGAAAGATAAACTGGGGTTAAATGATTTACTGTTTTATAAATTAGAGTAAGCCAATGATGTGAACATCTCGATGAGGGAGATAACCAGTTTAATTGGGTTAAAAGAGTACAATGTAGTGTGTTTCTAGGACTACTTAGAATAAAATGTAATAACTGAAAATGTAAAAATAAGTCAAGATGGGAGTGGTGCAGTGCAATGGCTGTCTGGCAGCAGTGTTCCAGGAGACATTCTTGAGGCTGCGATGCTGCCCTGTTTGCAGACACCTCTCTGGTCTGAGGGAGGAGGTTGCCCATCTCCAGGCTGACCTGGCTAGGATTTGTGAAACCTCTTCCCCCACCCAGGGACCACCAGGGCCACCACCGTTATCTCACAGGTTGCCAAGAAAGAGGAGCGGTTGGACCAAGGTGGGCTCAGGGAAGGAGAGGGTGGTGGAACAGAGATGTATCCCTCCAGTTGTACCTCTCCACAATTCATATGCTGTTCTGGCAAAGAGTGGTTCCTCTATGGAGGCACTTGCAGTGGAGACCAAGGAGGATGCTGGGAACCTCCACAAAGGAGACCCACAGGAGGGTAGCATGAGAATCCTCAGGGGAAGGAAACAACTGCTGGTGGGGGACTCGATCATTAGGGGGGTAGAAGTGGGGAAGGAAGGGGATAGGGAGGTAAGGTGCCTGCCTGGCTCCATGGCTCGGAGGGACAGGAAGCGAATCCTCAGGATCATGGGAGCAGCTGCATGAGGGAGGGAGCTGGATGTCATTGTCCACCTAGGGACAAATGACCTGGCTGTGAATGGGATCAGAGCAGTGCAAGAGGAGTTTCTGGAGTTGGGGAGGGGTCTTAGACAAGTAGCATGTATGGTAACCTTCTCGGAGGTGCTGCCTGTCTATGGCAAGGATGATGCTAGGGTATGCCACATCATGGAATTCAATGAATGGTTGAAAAACTGTTGTGGAGCTCAGGGTTTTGGCTTCATTGGGGACTGGGGAGGCACCTGGAGGGATGCAGACTTATACTGGCACAATGGTCTGCATCTGTCATGGGGGGGACCCAGGATCCTAGGTGACAGGTTGAAATGCTTCATTGGCAAGCATTTAAACTAGCCAAGGGAGGAGGCACTGAAAAAGAGCAGGAGGGAAATCTCAGCCTCCCCCCACAAAACACAGTAGTTAGAGAGGTGAACACAAAGGTAGAGAAGTCAGTAGGGAGCAGGACAGGGGCAAATGCAGAAAAAGGCAGTAAGGACAGGGATGGGGCTAAAAGGGGTAAGGACATAAAAAATAAATGGAAGGTGATGAGTACCAATGCCCGCAGTCTGTGCAACAAGCTCTCTGAACTAGTGGCCTTGATAGAAGAGGGATGCCAGGATATTGTGGCAGTCACTGAAACATGGTACACGGGGAACCATGACTGGGATGTCAACATACCAGGATACACAGTCTACAGGAGGGACAGGGTGGGTAAAAGAGGAGGAGGAGGAGGAGGAGGAGCTCTCTATATAAGGGAAGGGATTAAAGCAACAGAACTAAAGAGTAAACAGGAAGTTGATGAGTCACTATGGGTCACCCTGGAGACAGAAAATGGCACCACAATCTGCATGGGGGTTGTGTACAGATCCCCATCTCATGAGGAGGAAATTGACAAGGAAATGATAGAAGGCATCCTTAAAATATCAGAAAAAGGGGAGATATTGTTGATGGGGGACCTGAATATGCCAGATGTTAACTGGAGTACCTTTGCCGCAGGCACATCCAAGAGCAGGGTCATTCTTGATGTCCTACAGGTGGCATGCCTCAGACAGCTAGTGTTGGAACCCACTCGGGAGGGAGCAATCTTAGACCTGGTACTCTCAAATGAGGAAGGAGAAAGGATCTCAGATTTAGAAGTGGGTAGCCATCTGGGAACAAGTGACCACCAAACAGTGTGGTTCACAATAAACACAGCCATAGAATCAAGCCATACAAAAACAAGAGTATTGGACTTTAGGAAGGCTGACTTTGGGAAAATGAAAGAGAGCCTCAGAAAAGCACTAGCAAATGGGCAAGAAGGAGGGGTGGAGGAACAATGGGGAATAGTCAGAACAGCCATCGGAGAGACAACAAGCCTTTGTGTGAAGCAAATCAACAAAACAAAACAAAGGAAAAAAAACAATATGGTTCTCAAAAGAGGTGGCAGGGATGGTTAATGAGAAAAGGATAGCATTCAGGAAATATAAGGAAACACAGAAGGAGCAGGACAGAGAACTTTATCAGTTAAAGCAGAAGGAGGCAGGGAAGGCAGTCAGAATAGCAAAGGCACAAACCTAGGAAAAGATAGCCAACTGTTAAGAAGGAGGATAAAACTTTTTATAGGTACATTAGGGAGTGAAGAAAGACCAAGGGAGGGATACAGAGACTTAATAAAGAGGAGGGAATGAGGGCAGAGGGTGACAGTGAAAAAGCAGGAATACTGAATGAATATTTCTGCTCAGTATTCACAATGGAAGAGGAGGGAGTGGTACCTAAACCAAAGAAGAGCGAAACTCTGAATGGGGGGGTCGATATCAGTCCATTCACAGAAGAAAGGGTTTTGAAATAACTCTTGAAACTGAGGGTGGACAAAGCAATGGGGCCTGATGGGATTCACCCAAGAATTCTAAAAGAACTAAGGGTAGAACTAGTAACACCACTGACTACTCTCTTTAACAAATCATGGGAGGATAGGGTAGTACCTGAGGACTGGAGGAGGGCAAATGTGATTCCACTTCACAAAAGTTGGAGCAGGGCAGAGGCAGGAAACTACAGACCAGTTAGTTTGACTTCAGTGGTAGGTAAAATGATGGAATCACTTCTGAAGGAAAGAACTGTTGAGTACCTAGAGGCCAGTGGGGCACAGGACCCAAGGCAGCATGGTTTCACAGCAGGAAGGTCATGTCAGATGAACCTAATAGATTTCATTGACTGGGTGACCAAAGTAGTAGACCAGGGAGGGGTTGTGGATATGTCCTACCTAGATTTTGGCAAGGCATTTGACACAGTCTCACACAAAAGATTAATATTAAAGTTAGCCAGCCTTGGAGTGGGTCCCAAGGTGGCAGCCTGGATAAAAAACTGACTGGACAACAGGACGCAAAGGGTAATAGTAAACGGAGTCCACAGTGAAGAAAGGAGGGTAACTAGTGGGGTACCACAGGGTTCAGTACTGGGATACTGTCTTTATAAGTGACATTGGAGAATACCTGGAAGGAAAGGTATGTCTCTTTGCAGATGACACAAAGATCTGCAACAGGGTTGATACACAAGGTGGGGTGGAAAGGATGAAAAGGGACTTGGCAAGGTTGGAGGAATGATCAACTATGTGGCAGCTCAGATTCAGTGCAAAGAAGTGCAAGGTAATGCATCTGGGAAAGAATACACAATGGGGGGTGAGTTAATAACAACAACAAAAATCGAAAGAGACCTAGGAGTAATTATATCAGATGACCTAAAGGTGGGCAAACAATGTGAGAAGGCAGTAATGAAGGCTGGGAGACATTGGGATGCATAGGGAGCGGCATCAACAGTAGAAAACAGGAAGTTGTTATCCCTCTGTACAGACAGTTAGTGAGACCCCATCTGGAGTACTGCGTGCAATTCTGGAGACCCTATCTCTGCAATGTATACCCTTGAGGAAGGGAGGGAGAGGGGGGACATGATAGAAACTTTCAAGTATCTCAAGGGAATTAACAAAGTACAAGAGGGTAGCATCTTTCAGAAGAAGAGATGTGCAAGAACAAGGGGGTACAATTTGAAGATGGGGGTGGCTCAGAGGTAATGTTAGAAAGTATTTTTCATAGAGAGGGTTGTGGATGCATGGAACAGCCTTCCTGAGGAGGTTGTGGAGTCAGGAACAGTGGGAGAATTCAAGAATGCATGGGACAGGCATAAGGCAATTCTAGTGGGGGGGTAGGAGGAAGTAAGCTGTTGATTAACTAGAATCTGCAGCTTATCCATCAGGTAGGGAAATGGGCAGACTAGGTGGGCCAAGCAGTCCTTATCACCATCAAATTCTATGTTTCTATGTTTTTATGTAACTGAAAATATGCCGTGTAAACTAAAGAGAGGTCCATGACGTTAGAGTCCCCATAATCCAACATTGGAAGTATTGATTGAACCACAATGGTTTCATGGTCTTGAAATGATAGACAGTGTCTAGCTCTTTTCAATTGACCTAGGCATTGATGGGTTTTTACAGTAGTACTGTAAATATGAGATTTAAAAAAAAGAGTGTAATCTATCGTCATACCCAAGTATTTGAATTCATAAACAAGCTGCAAAGGGACATTATTAAGCTTAATGGTATTGTTTATGAGAAATTTGGACTCAAATAGCATTACTTGGTTTTTTTTTTACTATTTAACTCTTGCAGTGCCGTGGACTGATATGTCAGCCCAGAATTCCTATACATTCTAATTCTGTTGGCAGCCTAAGGGTTAAGAGTAATACGTTAGAAGAAAACCAATCAGCAACTTTGTCAAAATCAGTTTGAAGAGTAGAAGTTATGAACTTTAAATCATTATGAGCAAAGAAAAGAGTGGTATCATCAACATAAAGTCTAATAGTACAGTTCCTAACTGCTGAAGGTAAGGAATCAACAAACAAATTAAAAAGAATAGGACCCAAAATAGACTCCTGAGGTACCCGTGTGCATGGAAAGAAAAGAGGATGGTCACCCATTCCAAGAAACTGCCTGCCACCCTCTATGTAAGTAAGATGAAAACCAAGATACAACATTTGAAGAGAACCCATGAGAAAGTAAACATTTTAGAAGCAAGTGATGATTTATTACATTGAAAGCCTTGGACAGGTCTATAAAACTGCCCCAATATATTGACCCTTGTCCAAGGCTTTTGAGAAGGAATCATGAAAATCAATTAGAGTTGCCTAGGTAGAATTAAGATGTTGGAAGCTCAGCTGAATAAATGATAGCATGTTGTAAGTAAACATTGAGAGATTTGCTTGTGAACTAATCCTTTAAAGAAATTTTGATAATATTGGTAATAACGAAATGGGACAATAATTGTCAACTAAGGATTTGTCACCACCCTTATGTAAAGGGACAACAGATTTTTTCCAAGCAGAAGGAAAAGTTTGAGTAATGAGAGACAAATTATATATATGAGTTAGAAAAGGGGCAATAATGTCAGCACTAGATTTTAATAAAAAATTATCCAAGTTATCAATACCTTTAGCAGAATGTTCTTTTAAAGATGATAAAAGATCAAATACCTCTTTGTGACTAATATATTTAAAATCAAATTTGAGTCTAAGGCAGGGCAAGGAATCTACATTCCCAAGGAATGGGCTTGGGGGAAACAATCCATCGTTTTGTAATAGTAAACTGGGGGCTTCTACAAAAAATGTATTAAAAAGGCTGCTAATAGTTTCCTTAGAGTAAGCAGCATGACCATTATAGGACAATTTTGAAATATTTGAGGCAGATGGAGTGTTCCACAGTGAATCTACTACCTGCCAGAATTTTATTGGATTGGATCTAGAGTCCAACAGATTGTTCTTTATAGTAAGAGGATTTTGGCTTCCTTACTAAGGTAACACAGTGGTTGCGAAATTTTTGGAAAGATCGACAGATTTCAGGAGTATCCAATTTCTTAGCCTTCTGGTACAATTTGTCATGTATCTTTAATTGGAAAATGATAAAAGGAGTTATCCAGGGAGCGTGTCAAGACTTGACTCTCTCCTCAAAGAAAGGGGTGTGACAATCAGAAATCAAACTAAAATGATAATAAAAGTAATCCCATGCCTTGTCAACATTAATGAATGACAGTAGTTTCCCCACTCAACATTTAGTAAACTCAAATGAAAAGCTTTGAGGTTAAAGTTTTTAAAGTTACAAAATTTGATAGTATTGGGGGTAAACTTAGGAGGGGAAAAATTTAACAAACAATAAATAAGGGCATGATCACTAAATAAATTCCTCTGGCACCCAGAAGCAATAATTGGGAGATCAGGAGAGACACAATGTAAATCCAAAAGAGAAAAAACTTGCCTTGCTGAATCATAACATGCTGGTTCAGAGATCAACTGGGTTAAACTTCCTAAATGTCTCTGTTAGCCCACATTGAAACAACTATGTAACCTGTTTTTTGTTATCTCATGTCACTATGTAATCTGCTGTTTTCCTTCCTTCTGTATCTTAAGTACCATCCCCTGTGCAATGTATGTATGTATGATGTAGAACCTTTGTAAATGAGTATCTGACTCAAAGGTCTTTCTGAATATTCAAATAAATAAATAAAGCCCAAAGGTGCCACTTGAGATTTCAGCTTTAGGCCCTTGCTGGAAGACCAGTTTGTGTTAAAATCTCCTAAGAGGATACTATGTTGAAAATCCCCAAGTGAGCAAATCAAGAGTTGTAAATGTAAAAATGTGGTAGCTTTAAATGTTGGGGGACAGTAAACACCGCAAATTAGTATTTCCTTACCAGGCAACTTTAATGAGACAAAGACTGTGTTGATGAAATCACCCATGGCTTCAGTTTTCACAAGAGAACACGTAAATTAAGAATGAACAAAAATGGTGCCACCCCCATGTCTGTTTCTGTCAGATCTAAATACATTGTAATTAGAAAGATTAATTTCAGAATCCGTAATTGAAGAATCTAACCAAGTTTCTTTAACTGCAAAAATGGAGGGACAACTAGAAGCAGTCCAACATTAACCAAGGCTATTTAGTATCTGGTTATGGATACTACACAACTTCATATAATTTTCAAAGGTTATGGGGGAGGGGTGCATAAGGAATTGTACAATGATTATGTAGATATAAGACTGTACATGGCACATAATTTAAATAAAGGTATGATATGTAAAAACCTAAGGATAACAAAATAACCAGTGGTTAAGTCAGTCCCCTTAAAAGTGGAGGTTGTTACTTGGAAAATTCATGGAATTCATTCTCCTATAAAACGTAAAATAATTTTAGCATATTCTAAACAGTATAACATAGATATTCTGTTGTTATAAGAGACAAATTTGGATGATAAGGAAATAGGAAAATTAAAAATGTAACTGGGTGAATGAATCATTTTTTCAACAGGCTCTACCAAGAGTGGAGATTTGGCCATCTTAATAAATAAAAAACGTAATTTTAAATGTATTGCACAACACAAAGACTGAGAAGGCAGACTGATAATGGTGAAATGTCTGATTCTGGGTGTAGAATACATTTTATTTTCAATATATGCACCTTTTGTGGCACACAAGAATTTTCCTAATGAAATTACACAGGGTCTGATTACTCTGGGTTCAGGGATACTGATAGGTGGTGGTGATTTAAATGTATGGCTGGACCCAGAGTATGATAAATATTCTACAAATAAAAATGATAAAACTCTTTCTCAAATGGTTAACAGTTTTCTTCATGACAATCAATTAATAGATATATGACATCTAATCCACCCCACTGTCAGACAATACACTTTTTATTTCTGCCCTACATGATCTTTTTCCAGACTAGATTATATATTGGCCCATATATTCAAACTGCGCCAGGCTGGGGCTCAAGCCTGGATGCAGCTCAACTTGGCTGCGCAGGGGCGTGGACTGGGTGATATTCAATGGAGCTGTGCCATGGCTCAGCATCGTTGAATATTGCCCTGACCACCCACAGTGTGCATGGTGCAGTGGCACTCACGCATGGCGCTGGTGGCCAGAGGTGGGCATGAGGATCAGAAGTTCCATTGCGCTGGGCACAACAACTGCGCTTATCAAAGTGTCGATATGCAAATGGGGCCATTTGTATGTCATTATGGCCCATTTTCATGCAGGTGTGCCGATCCCCAATGACTTGCACCTGGTGCCCTGCCAGGCAGCAGCCGTTGGAGACCGACGTCCCCTGCAGCACGGCAATGTGCCCCACAGCCTGATCGTGGGCTGCATTAAAAAAAGAATAATCCTATATCCCTGGTGGTCCAGTGGACCGCTGGCTGTCCAATCGCAGGATTAAAATAAATGTATTGACAAATCCTATATCCCTGGTGGTCCAGTGGACCACTGCCTGCCCGATCCTGAGCTAAGTAAACAATGGACTTAATTCTATATCCCTGGTGGTCCAGTGGACTGAAGGCTGCCCGATCATGGGCTTAAGTGTGAAAATATAGCTAACCCCTATATCCCTGGTGGTTCAGTAGACCTGTCCGCCTGATCGCAGGCTGAATTAAAAAAATAATAACACTATTATCCCTGGTGGTCCAGTGGCGCCCCGCCGCCTGATGACTGACACCATTGCTAGGGCTGTATGCCCATTGGTCCACAGCGTGAGCCAATGGGCATGCAGCCCATACCATACTACACATTCCAGATATGTGAATGGACCATATCTGGAATGTGTAGTACGGTATAGCTGCATGCCCATTGGCTCATGCTGTGGACCAATGGGCATACAGCCCTACCAACGTGCTGCCAGAGGGGCAGCAGGGCGGCAGGCAGGTACATTCCCACCCACTGCTGACCGGGGAGGCGGTGGGGATCAGTGGGCAGGTGGGGAAGGGGGTCCACTGGACCACCAGGGATATAGAATTAATTCCATTGTTTACTTAGCCCGTGATCGGGTGGGCAGCAGTCCACTGGACCACCAGGGATATTGGAGTCCATGTTTCTTTTTTACTTAAGCCCATGGTTGGGCAGTCATCAGTCCACTGGACCACCAAGGATAAAGGAGTTATCTATTATTACACACTTAAGCCCGCGATCGGGTGGGCAGCAGGCCACTGGACCACCAGGGATGTAGGAGTTATCTATTTTTACACACTTAAGCCTACAATCAGGTGGGCAGTGGTCCACTGGACCACTAGGGATATAGGATTGATCTATTTTTTACTGATGCCCACAATCGGGCATGGGGGGCGCCACCACGGAGGTGCAGCCGGAGCTCGGGTGGCCACCCACAGGTGGCAGCTGCTGTGTTGCACCCTGCAATGTGGCAGCTCACCTGTGGGTGGCCATCCATTGTTCTTTTTTTTGGATCTACTTTGTGCTGGCGCAAGTAGGAGTTGCACATGCATGGCTCCGCACATCCTGGGCTGAATAACAGGCTGTGCAGAGTATGCATGGGCATGCCCCCCCCCACCTGTGCCTGCACACATTACTGATGCACTCCAGTGCGCGAGATTGTGCCGCACACTTTCCCCTTTGAATACTATGCCAACATCAGTGGGTTGCGATAATAACACTGTTGCGCCTTGCGCAACCCTTTTGAATATTTGGGTCATTGTGTTTTAAAGATATGTATAAAAACTTCCTGACACCAGATATAAAATCAGTTCATATTTCAGATTATGCAGTGGTACAGGTAGGTCTCTTTTATACCTAATGGGGAAAAAAACTAAACTACCTCAATGGAGAATGAATAATTCCTTACTTAGAAATCACCATTTTGTAGATCATATTCATGCAATGATCTTGGAATTCTGGCATTTTAATTTTGATGATACAGAGAAAGTAATAGATATTTGGGATGCCTTCAAGGCTAGTATAAAATCATATATTATATATTTTGAAGAAAAACATAAGAAAATACAAAGGAATATAATAAAGGACTTAGAAGAGGAGATTAAACAGTTAAATACACATACTGTATGCAGCTGGGGAGAATGATCTTTGTGAGAAGAAAAAAGGAAAAAATCATAACATTACAACTAGTACTCAATAATCAAGTAGAGAAAGATATGCATATGATTAAAACTCAGCTATACCAAAATGATGATAAAATCAGGGAAATGGATAGCACATGTGCTAAAAAAAACATACAACACAAAAACACAATAGTAGATATCTTAGATAGGTTGGCTAATTTAATAAAAGATCAGGAAATAGGAAAACTATTTTGGAATATTCTAGGACTATATACCAGAAGAACTATATACCTGAAATCAAGGCAATAAAGCAATATATTGCTAATTCTCAGGTCCCTAAATTAAATATATAATTTGAGACCTTTACAAAGCAGGAAACAGTGGATGTCATAAAACATGCCAAAGGATAAGACACCTGGTTCTATGGAGTGATGCTGGAATTTGTTTCTGTTTTTGCAGAAGTGTTAGCTCCATGGTTTCTAATTATGTTAGATGAGATCATGTCATTAGGTCAGACCCCACCATCAATGCAACAAGCTCTGGTAATTTTGATCCATAAACCAGATAAAGACCCTAGAATACCAGAAAATTATAGATCTATTACATTGCTGAACACTCATTAAAAGATTATAGCTAAATTATAAGTTAAAAAAATAGAAGCCTGTATACCTGCATTGCTCCATTAAGACCAAAAAGGGTTTGTGAAGGGGAGAACCTTGTTTGAAGGTTTACAAAAAGTGCAATTAATAATAGATCATTATGCTACTTCAAAACAACAAGCCATAGCAATGGCACTAGATACTATCAAGACGTTTGATGTTTTAAACTGGGAATTTATGTTAGCTTGCCTTAATTATCTAGGTATACCTTAACAGTATATAAATATAATACAATCTGTTTATAAACAACCTATGAACATATTAAAAATTAATCAAACATTAACTCCTCCATTAATAATGCAGAATGGAGTCTGTCACTGGTGTCCATTATCCCTGATTCTTTTTATTCTTTCATCTCAACCATTATTACAACATATCAGATTTAATAAGTTTATCTCGGGTTTAGTTATGGGAACAGAAATAATAAAGATAAATGCACATGCAGATGATGTTATGTTGTTATTAAGTAATCCGAAGACTTCTCTTCCAGCTGTTTTTCAGGAAATAGAAAACCATGAAAACCTTTCAGGGTATATAGTTAATAAAACAGTATAGAGGCAGTATAGTGCAGTGGTTTAAGGCTCTGAGCTGCAAATCTGGTGGCATCCAGCAGACCAGACCTGGGTTTGAATCCGACACCTCCACTTGCATACTGTGTGACCCTGAGCAAGTCACTTAACTTCCCTGTGCTCCCAGGCCATACCAGTAAAAAAACTTTCAGCTTCATGTGCTACCCTTTGGTTAAACAACTAAAAGAAAATTATTATACTACTGATTACTTCACTTACAGGAAAAACCAATACACTTACAAAACATATTAAAAATAACCTTATTTAGTATTTAGCTATGATTCTACCAAACAACTCTGCTAATACAGTAAAATTAAATACACAATCTATTAAAAATAAAGTTAAAAACATTTTTAGATGATTGGAAGAATTTATCACACTTTTCCCTTTGAGGCAGGTAGAAACCTTAAAGATAATGCCTATGCCACATTGTTTTCCTCTATCAATCTACTTTGGCTCCTCTTTCTGCTAATTTTCTAAGCAGCATACGGATAATGTTTTTAAAGTTTTTATGGAGGGGTGTCTCCCCATATATTGCTTGGAAAATCTTAATTATGTCAAGGGAAAAGGGTGGAATGGGATGTCCAGACCTAAATATGTACTATCAAGCAACAAGACTATCTTGATATTGGGCATGCAGAAACAAAAAATACACATAGCAATGCAAGTTATATTTTTCTCAAAAAGGTTTTAAAGAAACAAACTTGAGATCATAAAAGAGTTAGCCCAGTTATTTTCCAGATTAAGAAAAGTGAATACATTGGAATCATTATTTACGTTTATTCTATTTGGTTTAGATGTAGAAAAATACACAAATTACATGGAACTACAAATAATTAAACTCAACAGTGCAGGTACTTTTTTCTGGAGAGATAACAAATTCAGGATTACTTACACCAGACCAAATACAAATTAAATTTAGAATACAGAATTTACATTGGCTAGAATATGCACAGATTAAGAAATTATACACTGAGCTGCTTAGAAAACTGGCCTTAAACAAAATAAATTGGCATACAAAATTTTAAACCTTTGACAGGTATATTGAACAACTATTACAAAAAAATTAGCAAACCTTGTAACATATTTTTAAGTTCAAATGAACATTAAGCCATTAAATATAAAAGTAAAGTACAGAAATCTAGGTTAAAAGAACAGGCTCCAAATTTACAGGAATCTAAATGGAATCAAATATGGAGCAATGCAAACAAATATTACACATTTTCTAAAAATAAATCTATCCAAATCAAAATAATATCATATCGAATGCATATTTTACACCCCTTCCATCATATAAAATGGCTTTGTAAAGATACACCTGCATGTTGGACAAACTGTCTGCAAACAGGTACATTAAACCATGAAATATAGGCATACTCTAAGATTAACCCACTTTGGTGTAAAACAAAGGAAGAAGCAACTAAAATACTAGAAAGTGATTTACCCATCTCCTGTGAAATTTGTGTTTTGAATGATTTTTCTGGGTAAGGTCTTAATAAAAGACAGAACATTTTATTGGTTATAATAACAATGACCACCAAAAGATTAATTATGGAAAATTGGAATAGAAACATAGAAGAATTAATGGCAGAAGGAGACCAAGGATCCATCAAGTCTGCCCAATAGTTCCTGAGACCATCTATGGTCCCAGAATCTAGCCCTCCTTTTGATATCTACCCAGTCTAATTTCATTGTATATTATTCGAGCACTCTCTTTATCCCAGCCCAATTTGAAAGCTGTCACCATCTTGGCTCCCACCACCTCCATGGGCAGCCTATTCCAAGACTCAATTACCCTTTCCAAGAAACAGTATTTCCTGAGCTCCTTCTTGAAGCTCCCTCCCCATAGTTTCCAATTGTGCCCTCTAGTATTTCAGCTGGAAGCCTTGTTGAACAGTTCAGGGCAGGGCACCTTATTTATTTCTCTCAGGAACTTGAAAGTTTCTGTCACGTCCCCCCTCTCCCTCCTAGTCTTCAGTGAGTGTATATTCAATGCCTCCAAGCGCCCCTCATACAAAAGGCCCTGCAGGTCCTGTATAATTTGTTTTGCCCTTCTCTGCATGGTCTCCAGTCTGTTCTTGTCCTTCTTTAGGTGTGGGCACCAAAGGTGAACACAGTACTCCAGGTGGTCCTCAGAAGGAACCTATATAGTGGTAGTATCACTTCCCTGTTCCTGCTGTAAATTCTTCTCCCAAGGTATCACATCATTTAGGCACAAACTTTTCAGTGCAAGCACTACAGCGCATTAATCACAGTGAAAACATTATCAGCGTAATGAACATCATAGCGCATGACAAATTCAGCGAAAAAAAGTAACATTATGGCACTTATCATGTTCAGCTGAAAGTTGAACCACTGTGCCTAGTAGTAGACATAACACATCTCAGCATAACACATATAAAAGGACTGTCAGCGTAAAAAATTAATATTGTAGTGCTTGTCATAGTCAGCTAAAAGTTGAACCACTGTGCCTAGTAGTCATAACACATTTCAGTATAACACACATAACACTGCTACTCAAGTTCTAATTCCTAACTCAGCTGCTCTTTGCAAAACAAATACTCTTTAAGTATTTACTGTGCAAATTGTTTTTTTACTGTGATAAAGCATTTTTTCTTACCATGACTTGATATGGAATAGTCGTGGAGCCATGAACACCTCAAACACCTTGTATCACCTCGTTTCAACTAATGAAATCCACATACGTGATTGCATCACCGTACAAAGGGGTTGGGCAATTTTGGCCTCTGTTATTGTCTGTTTCAGTTCACTTACTGTTGGGCATTTAAAGGAGTCACACTGTAGGCACTTCCAGTATTCTTTATCCCCATATGTACACTCCTTTCGATACAAATATCCCTCATGGGACAGCAGTGGCAGTCCTCTGATATGCAACATGAAGTACAGCGGCATGACAGACAGCAAACTGTATGGAGAGGCGCCAGGTACACTGCGTCATTTATGCATATACTGCGCATGACAGAAGCGCATAATTGGAAGTTACAGATGTTCTGATTAACCAACAGTAACTACTGATTTACCCCTTTGCTTAGTACAGATGGATGGATTTCATATTTACTAGCACAGTACCCACAGATTTACCCCTTTGCTTAGTACAGATGGATGGATATTATATTTACTACCACAGTACCCACTGATTTACCCCTTTGCTTCTATTTACTAGCACTTGTGATGAATTTTGCGATGCAGTCATGCACTGAAAACACTGTGTGCTGAGACAAATCGCGCTGAATTTTTTTGCGTGGAGATGACATGGAACCCTTTCCCAATACACCCCAACATTTTGTTGGCCTTGCTGTAAGCTGTAATACATTGGCTGGACTGCTTAAGGGTGCCGCAGATGATAACATCTAGGTTCCTTTTCCTCTTGTGAAGCACTGAATCTGACCCCATTAAGCCAATATGCTGTTTTGGGGTTCTTTTTGCCTAGGTGCATCACCTTACACTTCTTGGCAAACTTCAGCTGCTAGACACTGGACCATTTTTCCAACCATTGCAGATGTTTTTGAAGGTTCTTAACTGCTTCTTAGCTGTCCACCCTACCATGTAGCTTAGTATCATCTGCGCAGAGGGCAGTCTTGCCAAGAATACCTACCGCTATGTCACTGATGAACACAGTAAACAGGACTGGACCCAAAACTGAACCCTGGTGTACACCACTAATGACCTCTTCATCATCTGACCTCTCCCTTTTGACAATCACTCTCTGCTTTCCATCCTTAAGCCAGTTCCCTACCCATCTAACAATACTCTTAGCAGTGCCCAGGTCCTCCAACTTTTTCAGCAGGCAATTATGCAGTACTGAGTCAAAGGCCTTACTGAAGTTGAAGTAGAGGAGAACCACTGGATGGCTCCTGTCCAGTTCCCTAGTCACCCAGTGGAAGAACATAATCAGGTTCGACTGATATGATCTACCTGCTACGAACCCATGCTGCATGTCATTCTCGTCCAGATACTCTACTAAGTCCTGTTTAATCAAGGCCTCCATTTTTTTTTCTCACTACTGATGTGAGGCTAGCCAGTCTGTAGCTGCCAGCCTCCTCTCTGCTCCTATCCTTCGGTAGAGGCACCACATCAGCCCTTCTTCAGGCCCTTGGTGCAACTCCCATCTGAAGTAAACGGTTAAACAAATGTGCCAAGGGGTCCGCTAATTCCCCTGCCAACTCCTTCAGCACCCTTGGGTGTTTTACATCTGGCCCTGCTGATTTATCCTGCTTTATTCACTCGAGCACCTCTTTAACCCTGTCGGTGATGACTGTTCGATTTCCATGTGCAGGACCTACTTGTCAACTGCTTTAATACCACTGTCAGGCACTGGGCCTTTGTGTTCCTTGATGAACACTGAACAGAAGTTTAGCCACAAAGAGGATCACTCCATGAAGGGAAGGTGCTTGTCAGTCCTGCTCCAACATGATTCCAAAAAAGGGACCCAGCACTCCTCAATGTAGCCCAGGGATACTCCCACAAAAATGCCCAACATTTCATATCCCTCTCGGATCTTTGTCAAGGTGTAGTGCACCACATAGTGTCCAGTATATATACTGCAATTAACACCACTTCTTTAAAAATGTGCAAATGCCTACATTTTAATTTATCACAATTCATCAACTACTTCAACTATGTCTTGTACACATATTTTTAAAAACCTTGTAAATAACTTTTTTTCTATTCTTATTCTCTCTTCCTTCCTGAAACACTTCAATTTTTGCATTGTTACTAATGGTCATTCCTTATTTACTTCTTATTTTTACAATGTATGAAAAACATATACCTACTATTTTAACAAAGCAGTTCTGTTGTCTTAGAATGTGGGCAGGATCCACATTAGCATAGAATAATATTATTTATACATTTTAAAGGTTAAGGTTTTCGGTGTGGTGGGGACAAAAAGGAGACCCTCATGACCTTTTTCTATCCTTTTGGAAAAATATTTAATATAATAATCTGAATAATTATATTTGATCATTTAGTCCTGGCCACTCTAAGGCTCCCAGCTGATATATCCAGTAGGCTTCTCTGTTTGCTAACTTATTTTCTATGCCCCCCCTTAATCCCAGAGACACCTTATCTATACCTATAAAAAGAGGGGTATGTTTTGAACCTTCCCTGGCACTGTTTATATGCTGTGCCATTGTATATTTCAAATTCTTATTTTTTATGGCTCGCATGCATTCCACAAGTATTTCTTTAAACTTCCTTTTACTCCTGCCCACATAACATACACCACAACTGCACAAAGACAGATACAGTATATCACATTCTGTGTATCACAAGTTATAAGGTACAATATTTTATATTTCCTTCCATCTTTCGGACTAATAAAAAAATCAGTTTTGCATAACACCTGACAATATTTACATCTACCACATTGTGTGCAACCAGGGAAAGGTGAACCAAAAAAAAATCACTCTTTTTCTTTTGTACCGGTTGTACACTATGAACACTATGAACTGAAATGTGTTATGTCTACTATGAACTATGAACAACCTGGTCCCTAATGTTTTGTGCCTTTCTATAAGTTACTCTGTAAGTTATTCTATAAGTTACTCTGGGTAGATTACTCACTGTCTTTCTGAGGCATGACTCTGCTCTTAGTATTTCCCAGTTGCTATATATTATATGTTTAACAACATGGGCATCAGTGGAAAAGGTTGCTACAAAATGTGACTTATTTTGTTCAGATGTATTTTTGAATTTTTCTTGTAACATCTGTTCCCTTGATATCAATGCCACTTCTGCTTTTGATTTTTCTATGACCTTGTGACCATACCCTCTTTCCCTCAAACGATCTGTCAAATCTGATGCATGTTCAAAATAATCCCCTTGTTCAGTACAATTCCTTGTTATTCTCATGTATTGTCCTTTGGGGATATTTTGTACAGTATGTTTTGGATGACAGCTACTAGATGCTTAGAACAGCAGGCTTCTGTCTATCATCTTCCACTATCCTGTCACCATCGTTAAATTTAACTAACCCTCCCTCTTTCTTCCTTTTTTACTGTATATACCAAAAGAAGTGTTTATTCCCTGATTTGACCCCTCTGATATCCAAAGTTCAGCTGCCACTTTTGCTTGTCTTGCCGTCAACTTAGCTTCATTATTTTTCTGAATGTTACCTCCCCACTCACTGTCTCTCTGATTCCTTTTAAAGTTGGGAAAAGCCTCTCTTTTGAGCCTAATCTCTGTTTTGACTTGGTGAGTGAACCATGTGGGTCTTTTATGTTTACTCATTTTGGTCACTGTCCTTATGTATAGCTGTGTAACCTTTAAGATGTCTTGTTTAATCCATCCCCATATGTCTTCTACTTGCAGTTGCTCATGGATCCTCACTAGTTTTCCTCTGGCTATTGCTCTAATTTTTTTGAAGCTACAGTAGCACCTCTAAAGTTTGGGACTCCTGTCCTGGATTGAGATTTTACATCCTGTAGGTGTAATTCAAACCAGAGTAGTGGTCCCTGTTTGCTAGTGGTTCACCAGCCCTAACATCACCATCTCTGAGTTGGCGAGGATCACATCCAGGATGGTGTCCTGCCTAGTCAACTTCCTTACTAGTTGTGTGAAAAGGCAATCTTGTAAGGCTTCTACCACAGATTGACTTCTTGATGATCTAGCCATTGGGATGTTTCAGTCAACTTCAGGCAGATTCAGGTCTCCAATCACCACTGAGTTCCCTTTCTGTGTCACACCTCTGAATTCTTCCACAAGTTTCTTGTCCCTGTCCCCTGCATGACCTGGAGGCCTGTATACCACCCCAATGTAGACCGTCTTCCCTGATGCTGAGCTTAGCTGTACTCACAAGGATTCCACTCCCTCCTTTCTGCTGACATCGAACACTGTGGCCACTAGTCCATCCCTAATATAAACTGCTACCCCTAACCCTCTGGCTCCCATTCTATCTTGTCTAAAGAGCAAGTACCCTGGAACCAAGAGATCCCAGTCATTGCTTTCTGAGGCCCAAGTCCCTGTGACAGCCACTGGATCCATCTGGGACTCTGCTATCAATGCCTGTAGGTCACTGGCCTTGTTGCCCAGGCTTCTGATAGCCCAGGTGTTCCACTCGTTAACCTGCATAAATGGTACAATAATCTCAAAGCACGTTAAGATGTGAACAATTATTTATGAACTATAACTTTGCATATGACTACAAGTATACTGCTTGGAATGAAATCTGCAATATTTCACCTCCTCCACTACAAATGTAACTATTTATTGCTATATAATAACAGTCTGTTTAAATTACAGTATAATTTGTTTTTGGTTAAAAATTACCATACCAAACTTGGAATTTGTATCAAATCAATGTTTTGATAAGGTTGTCATCCCTTATGTTGATGTATTTATGGAGCAAAAATAAATAAAAATAAAAAAAGGAATCAGAAGAATTCTGAATATGGTAAATTAAATTGGTGTGCCAGATTTTGAAAGGACGTAACTGTCCCCTCAGAAATGCACTGTGACGATCTGGTAATGCCTCATCTTTCCTATAGGGCATATTCCATGCCTCGCACTGGTGAAGGGAAACTTTGTGTGTATCTGATCAATGATAGGGGGCCTACTCCTGTGGTCAATTCCATGTGTTTTCTGACAGAGTCTAGGATCTGTAAGGAGTGCCAGACCCATTGGTTAGGGATCAGTCCTCTGCTGCTTGGGCAAATGCAAGTCA
The DNA here is from genome assembly GCA_016271365.2 of Neoceratodus forsteri. NCBI lineage: Eukaryota > Metazoa > Chordata > Ceratodontiformes > Ceratodontidae > Neoceratodus > Neoceratodus forsteri. The sequence goes on from JADMNL010000022.1 coordinate 499,928,627, forward strand.
TAGGAAGGGAAAATAATGGAGTGAAAATCAGTTGTTTATATTCCACAGGTACCACCTGGCCTCACACCTTTGTTTGTCCCAAGTAATCAAGTTAGCCATCTGGGCTGCTAAGTACAATGAATTTTAGATCCAGCATGGCCAGGCCTCTTTTTTCCTTGGCATAGTCTGTTGCTAGCCTGTAGAGCAGAAAGCAGCTAACTAAAAGAAGGTACAATTTTCTAACTAATTTAACACTTTTATCTCAGCAGAAATCAGTGTCTGTTGAGATTAAGCAGACAGATACTTTATTAGAAGTAGAAGAGGTCTTATTTAGGGTTAAAAAAAGAAAAGAAAGAAAGTCAGTGTGTGTTCTGTGCTGGGAAGGGTACTGTATCAACTTACTTTGCTAAATCAGTGAGAGGAGAGAGAGCTTAATTGGGGGTGTGGCTTAGACAATATAAAAGCAGGTGACTCAAATTACAGCTTCCTGTTGCTAGCCTGTAGAGCAGAAAGCAGCTAATTAAAAGAAGGTACACTTTCCTAACTAATTTAACACTTTTATCTAAGCAGGAATCAGTGTCTGTTGATTATAAGCAGACAGATACTTTATTAGAAGTAGTAGTGGTGGCCTTATTTAGGGTTAAAAAAGAAAAGAAAGAAAGTCAGTGTGTGTTCTGTGCTGGGAAGGGTACTGTATCAACTTACTTTGCTAAATCAGTTGGAGGAGAGAGAGAGCTTATTTGGGGGTGTGGCTTAGACAATATAAAAGCCGGTGGCTCAAATTACAACTTCCTATTGCTAGCCTGTAGAGCAGAAAGCAGCTATCTAAAAGAAGGTAACATTTTCTAACTAATTTAACACTTTTATCTCAGCAGGAATCAGTGTCTGTTGAGATTAAGCAGACATATACTATATTAGAAGTAGGAGCAGTCTTATTTAGGGTTTAAAAAAGAAAAGAAAGAAAGTCACTGTGTGTTTTGTGCTGGAAAGGGTACTGTACCAACTTACTTTGCTAAATCAGTAGGGGAGGAGAGAGAGAGAGAGGTTTTTGAGGGTGTGGCTTAGACAATATATAAGCAGGTGACTCAAATTACAACTTCCTGTTGCTAACCAGCAGAGCAGAAAGCAGCTATCTAAAAGAAGGTACAATTTTCTAACTAGTTTAACACTTTTATCTCAGCAGGAATCAGTGTCTCTTGAGATTAAGCAGACATATACTTTATTAGAAGTAGAAGGGGTCTTATTTAGGGTTTAAAAAAAGGAAAGAAAGAAAGTCAGTGTATGTTCTGTGCTGGGAGGGGTACTGTATCAACTTACTTTGCTAAATCAGTAGGAGGAGACAGAGAGAGAGAGCTTAATTGGGGGTATGGCTTAGACAATATAAAAGCAGGTGACTCAAATTATAACTTCCTGTTGCTAGCCGGTAGAGCAGAAAGCAGCTAAATAAAAGAAGGCACAATTTTCTAACTAATTTAACACTTTCATCTCAGCAAGAATCAGTGTCTGTTGAGATTAAGCAGACAGATACTTTATTGGAAATAGAAGGGGTCTTATTGAGGGTTAAAAAAGAAAAAAAAGAAAGTCAGCATGTGTTCTGTGCTGAGAAGGGTACTGTATCAACTTACTTTGCTAAATCAGTAGGAGGAGGAGAGAGAGCTTAATTGGGGGTGTGGCTTAGACAATATAAAAGAAGGTGACTCAAATTACAGCTTCCTATTGCTAGCCTATAGAGCAGAAAGCAGCTAACTAAAAGAAGGTACACTTTTCTAGCTAATTTAACACTTTTATCTAAGCAGGAATCAGTGTCTGTTGAGATGAAGCAGACGTATACTTTATTAGAAGTAGAATGGGTCTTAGGGTTTAAAAAAGAAAAGAAAGAAAGTCAGTGTGTGTTCTGTGCTGGGAAGGGTACTGCATCAACTTACTTTGCTAAATCAATAGGAGGAGAAAGAGAGAGAGAGCTTACTTGGGGTGTGGCTCAGATAATATAATAGCAGGTGACTCAAATTACAACTTCCTGTTGCTAGCATGTAGAGCAGAAAGCAGCTAACTAATAGAAGGTACAATTTTCTATCTGATTTAACAATTTTATCTCAGCAGGAATCAGTGTCTGTTGAGATTAAGCAGACAGATACTTTATTAGAAGTAGAAGAGGTCTTATTTAGGGTTAAAAAAATAAAAGAAAGAAAGTCAGTGTGTGTTCTGTGCTGGGAATTGTACTATATCAACTTACTTTGAAAATCAGTAGGAGGAGAGAGAGATTCATTTTCTAACTAATTTAATTTAAATTTTCTACAATTTTCTAACTAATTTAACATATTTATCTCAGCAGGAATCAGTGTCTGTTGAGAGTAAGCAGATGGATACTTTATTAGAAGTAGAAGGGGTCTTATTTAGGGTTAAAAAAGAAAAGAAAGAAAGTCAGTGTGTGTTATGTGCTGGGAAGGGTACTGTATCAACTTACTTTGCTAAATTAGTAGGATGAGTGAGAGAGAGCTTAGTTGGGGTGTGGGTTAGACAATATAAAAGCAGGTGACTCAACTTACAACTTCCTGTTGCTAGCCTGTAGAGCAGAAAGCAGCTAACTAAAAGAAGGTACAATTTTCTAACTAATTTAACACTTTTATCTCAGCAGGAATCAGTGTCTCTTGAGATTAAGCAGACAGATACTTTATTAGAAGTAGAAGGGGTCTTATTTAGGACTGTAACCCCCCGTTACCCAGGGTTACTAGAATCCCAGTAAGACCTAGTGGTAGGCAGGGAAGGCAGCTTGTGAAACTCCAGTTAAATGAATTTCACACTGTCTCACTCTGTTCTCAGTCTCAGCCGAGACTGAGGGATGACATCATTTTAGAACTGTCACAGCTGCATAAGCCACACTGGAATGTTGCAGTTGGAGGTTAGAGTAGAACATTAGGGAGTTTGAAGTTAGTTCAGTAGAGTCTGTACAGTCTGTAGTAGAGGTGCTCTGCTGTAAGCAGGCCCTCAGAGCTCTAAGCTCCATCAAAGAGCTATTTTTTGGTGTAGGTGTGTGTTCTCACCATAAGAGGAACACAAAAAGAGCACATTGAAGTGGTGAAGGCTGCTTTCAGTGGTTCAGGGCCCCATCCCTGCGGGGATGGTGGGCAGGAATCAGCCTGCTTCCAGGGGCAACCCCCCTGGTCTGGCTAGGGAGAAAAGAAGCTGCCTGATTTAAGTTCAGCTGAGGCACCAGAAGTTCTGGATGAGATTTCTTTAAAGAGAAAATGCCTGTAGGGCACCTGCAACCAAGGGGTGAGTTCACTCTGCCAAAGGGCCATGTATTTTCACCTGAAACAAAATGAAACTAAAGTGACTGTTACTGTGGGGTCAGGAAAAGACAGCCAAGTACAGTTTGGAAGATGTGGGGATTGGACTGCTTAACTCTGTGGGGGGTCTAGAGTAATGGACACAGCCACTTATTTAAGTATGTTCAATTTCAGCACAAATGGGATGTAAAGACAGTAGACTGAATGTGAATACATTTAAAAAAGAATCTACACAGCAAAATGTTTTAAAGGATGAGGTGTTACAGTCCAGAGAAATGGCCAGGTATGAATTACAGGAGCGAGAGGTGGGAGACCCCCCCATCAGTAGTAACCAAATTCACCTCTACGGGTTTACTTTGGGACACCTGTTGCTTTCTCTCAGGTACTTGGCCAGTGCCTAAGGAAAGTACCCAGACATGGGATTGATGAGGAAGATTGCCTGATGGAGCAGAAGTGCTCATGGGTGGTTTAGGGAGCCACCAGTAAATGTTTCCATGCTATATGGAAAGTGTCCAAAGGGCTGGCAAGGGAGCAAAGCCAGGGAAAACCCAGAGCAGTGTACAAGTTCGGGCTGTGTGCCTAGTGTGTTTCAGAGCCTGAGGGCTAAAGTGAGTAAGGATGTGTTCTGATCTCCATAAATCTGCATTACCAGGAGTGTAGCCCCGTGGAGGTCCATCTATGCTTTCTTTATTCTGTTGGATGTGAATAAAAGCCACACTTTAGAATCCCACTTCTGGTATTGGACATTACAGTTATTGCTTCCTTTGTCCAGAGTTACTTGGGTGCCCCTGTTGCAGAGTAGCCAAACCTAGCCAATGTGCCGAGTGACATATACCTCCCCAAACCCAGCCCACCTAGTATAGCTGTCGAGATAGAAATGGCATACCTGGGTGGGGGTTACAGGATTAAAAAAAGACAAGAAAGAAAGTCAGTGTGTGTTCTGTGCTGGAAAGAGTACTGTATCAACTTACTTTGCTAAATCAGTAGGAGGGAGAGAGAGAGAGAGAGAGAGAGAGAGCTTAATTGGGGGTGTGGCTTAGACAATATAAAAGTAGGTGACCAAAATTACAACTTCCTGTTGCTAGCCTGTAAAGCAGAAAGCAGCTAACTGAAAGAAGGTACAATTTCCTAATTAATTTAACACTTTTATCTCAGCAGGGATCACTGTCTGTTGTGATTAAACAGACAGATACTTTATTAGAAGTAGAAGGGGTCTTATTTAGGGTTAAAAAAAAGAAAAGAAAGAAAGTCAGTGTGTGTTCTGTGCTGGGAAGGGTATTGTATCAACTTACTTAGCTAAATCAGTAGAAGGAGAGAGAGAACTTAACTGGGGGTGTGGCTTAGACAATATAAAATCAGGTGACTCAAATTACAACTTCCTGTTGCTAGCCTGTAGAGCAGAAAGTAGCTAGCTAAAAGAAGGTACAATTTTCTAACTAATTTAACACTTTTATCGCAGCATGAATCAGTGTCTGTTGAGATTAAGCAGACAGATACTTTATTAGAAGTAGAAGGGGTTTATTTAGGGTTAAAAAAGAAAAGAAAGAAAGTCAGTGTGTGTTCTGTGCTGGGAATGGTATTGTATCAACTTACTTTGCTAAATCAGTAGGAGGAGAGAGAGCTTCACTGGAGGTGTGGCTTAGACAATATAAAAGCAGGTGACACAAATTACAACTTCCTGTTGCTAGCCTGTAGAGCAGAAAGCAGCTAACTAAAATAAGGTACAATTTTCAAACTAATTTAACACTTTTATCACAGCAGGAATCACTGTCTGTTGAGATTAAGTAGACAGATACTTTATTAGACGTAGAAGGGGTTTTATTTAGGGTTAAAAAAGAAAAGAAAGAAAGTCAGTGTGTGTTCTGTGTTGGGAAGGGTACTATATAAACTTACTTTGCTAAATCAGTAGGAGGAGAGACAGCTTCACTGGGGGTGTGGCTTAGACAATATAAAAGCAGGTGACTCAGATTACAACTTCCTGTTGCTAGCCTTTTTTCTTACTAATTGCCCTCTACCCACCCACCCTAAACCAGTTCTACTTTTATAACCACTGGATTTGACTGACAACAGGAACTTACTGTTTGGCAGTAGGAAGGGAAGGGTCATAGAGAAACATTAGTTTGGTCAACCCTAAAGGAAAAAAGTAGCTTACTCTCACCCCCTAGCTGCTGGTGGTCTGACACTGAGCAAGCAAGAAGGAGGCTACTGAAGAATATAGGAAGTTGCTGTCCCCAAACAGGAAGGGTGAGAGCTGTAAGGAGAGGAGAGAGTAAGCATACAGAGAAACAGGAGAGGGGACACAAAATAAGACATGATAGGAGTGGTGCAGTGCAATGGCTGTGGGGCGGCAGTGTTCTGGAAGACATTCTGGATGCTGTGATGCTGCCCTGTTTGCAGGCACCTCTCTGGTCTGAGAGAGGAGGTTGCCCATCTCCAGGCTGACCTGGCTAGGATTCATGAAACCTCCTCCCCCACTCAGGGACCACCAGGGCCAATGCCACTACCTCAGAGGTTGCCAAGAAAGAGGAGAGACTGGACCAGGGTGGGCTCAGGGAGGGAAAGGGTGATGGAACAGAGTTGCATCCCTCCAGCTGTACATCTCCACAATTCATACAATCTTCTGGTTGATAGTGGTTCCTCTATGGAGGCACCTGCAGTGGAGACCAAGGAGGATGCTGTGAACCTTCACAAAGAAGACCAACAGGAGGGTGGCATGGGACCCCACAGGGGAAGGAAACAACTCCTGGTGGGGGACTCAATCATTAAGGGGGTAGAAGTGTGGGAGGAAGGGGAGAGGGAGGTAAGGTGCCTGCCTGGTGCCACGGCTTGGAGTGACAGGAAGTGAATCCTCAGGATCATGGGAGCAGCTGCACAAGGGAGGGAGCTGGATGTCATTGTCCACCTAGGGACAAATGACCTGGCTAGGAATGGGATCAGAGCAGTGCAAGAGGAGTTTGCAGAGTTGAGGAGGGGCCTTAGACAAGTAGTGCATACGGTAACCTTCTCGGAGGTGCTGCCTGTCTATGGCAAGGGCGATGCTAGGCTACTCCTCACCAGGGAATTCAATGAAAGGTTGAAAAACTGGTGTGGAGCTCAGGGTTTTGGCTTCATTTTGGGCTGAGAGCCACTGGGAGGGATGCAGACCTATACTGGCACGATGGTCTGCATCTGTCCGGGGGGGGGAATGAGGATCTTAGGTGACAGGTTTAAATGCTTTATTGCCAAGCATTTAAACTAGCCATGGGGGGAGGCACTGAAAAGGAGCAAGGAAATCCCAGCCTCCCCCCCACAAAACGCGGTAATTAGTGAGGTAAACACCAAGGTAGAGAAGTCATTAGGGAGCAGGACAGAGGTAAATGTAAAAAAAAAAGGCAAAGGCAGTAAGGACAGGGATGGGGCTAAAAGGGGTAAGGCCATCAAAAAGTAAAAGGTGATGAGTACCAATGCCCGTAGCCTGTGTAACAAGCTCCCTGAACTAGTGGCCTTGATGGAAGAGGGTTGCCTGGATATTGTGGCAGTTGCAGAAACATGGTACACAGAGAACCATGACTGGGATGTCAACATACCAGGATACACAATCTACAGGAGGGACAGGGAGGGTAAAAGAGGAGGAGGAGAAGTAGCTCTTTACGTAAAGGAAGGGATCAAGGCAACAGAACTAAAAAATAAACAGGGAGCAGATGAGGCACTCTGGGTCACCCTGGAGACAGGAAATGGCACCACACTCTGCATGGGGGTTGTGTACAGACCCCCATCTCAGGAGGAGGGAATGGACAAGGAAATGATAGAAGGCATCCTTAGAATGGCAGAAAAAGGGGAGATATTGTTGATGGGGGACCTGAATATGCCAGATGTTAACTGCAGCACCTTTGCTGCAGGCACATCCAAGAGCAGGGTCATTCTTGATGCCCTACAAGGGGCATGCCTCAGACAGCTAGTATTGGAACCCAGTCAGGAGGGAGCAATCTTAGACCTGGTACTCTCAAATGGGGATGGAGAAAGAATCTCAGATTTAGAAGTGGGTAGCCATCTAGGAACAAGCGACCACCAAACAGTGTGGTTCACGATAAACACAGTTATACAATCAAGTCATACAAAAGCAAGAGTATTGGACTTTAGGAGGGCTGACTTTGGGAAAATGAAAGAGTGCCTCAGAAAAGCACTAGCTAACAGACAAGAAGGAGGGGTGGAGGAACAATGGGGAGTAATCAAAACAGCCATCACAGAGGCAACAAGCCTTTGTGTGAAGTAAATCAACAAAACACAATGAAGGAAAAAAACGCTATGGTTCTCAAAAGAGGTGGCAGGGAAGGTTAAGGAGAAAAGGATAGCATTCAGGAAATATAAGGAAGCACAGAAGGAGCAGGACAGAGAACGTTATCAGTTAAAGCAGAAAGGGGCAGGGAAGGCAGTCAAAATAGCAAAGGTCCAAACCAAGGAAAGGATAGCAACTCTGTTAAGAAGGGGGATAAGACCTTTTATAGGTACATTAGGGAGTGAAGAAAGACCAAAGGAGGGATACTGAGGCTTATTAAAGGGCAGGGAATATGGGCAGAGGGAGACAGTGAAAAAGCAGGGATACTGAACGAATATTTCTGCTCAGTATTCCCAAAGGAAGAGGAGGGGGAGGTACCTAAATCAAATGAGAGAAATACTCTGAAAATGGGGTTTGATACCAGTCCATTTACAGAAGAAAGGGTTCTGAAAGAACTAATAAAATTGAAGGTGGACAAAGCAATGGGGCCTGATGGGATTCACCCAAGAATTCTAAAAGAACTAAAAGTAGAACTAGTGACACCGCTGACTACTCTCTTTAACAAATCATCAGCTGGGGGACCTCCAGGACTTGGTCCAGTTCTGTGGGCTGTGACTAACTTCTAGTGGTGGGGGACCTCCTCTAGGTGGGGAGGGGAGGAGAGGGCCCACGGGGACTCTCCTTCTCCCTCCTTATATAATTTTTCTTCCTCCCCCCTTTTATGAGTGGGGTAGGACTTGTCCTGGACAGGATTCCCCTGAACCATGTGGGTTCTCCCTCTCGGGACAATGGTAGCTAGAGGGGGTCCTGTCCCGGGGTGGCTGTCACCACCCTGTACTGCAACGGGGAAGGGGGAGAGCCATTCTCCACACCTTCTGTTTGGGAGGAATTGATGTCTGAAACTGTCCATCTAATATGTTGCTCTCACTTTTTCAAGCTGGGAGGTACTCTGTTCTGAGTCTCCATCTGAACTGCTGTTCATCTCCTACAGGTGGAGGTTCTGGGTGCCTGACCTAGCTTCAGTTCAGCCAAATTCTATACTTTCTATGGGATGGCAACAGCCTCAGTGACCTCCTGGATGTCAAACAACATCTTTTTCCCAGAATTCTTTCTGGGTATAGGATGTGGTGGGGTCTATCTCTTCCTTCCTCCATCTTTCTTCCTCTTTACTTTACCTTTCTTTCTTTCTTCTCTCTCTGTCTAGTTGGCAACCCAGGGGCTGGGACCACAGCCCACACCCTCAGGCCCTCCTCCTCTGTCCTCTGGCTGGCTGAATCATTTTTCAGTTTTACATCCTTTCCTTTAGCTATCCCTTGCCCTGCCCTTGTCTTTTCTCTATCCATCTGTTTTCCTCTCTGTCCAGTGAGCAGAACTGGGGTGAAGGAGGAGCTGGCGGTCATTGCTGGCAGATCTGCAAGCACCACATAATGTGCTGGCCTCAAGGGCGGTGCCACCTCAGGCGATGGCTCCTTCCTCTACAAAAAAAAAGAAAAAGCTCTCAGGAGGTGCTGCACCTCTGGCTGTCACCCAGACAGTGATGAATGGTGACGACACACAGGAGGATCAAGTATTATGATAGGTACATCATTTTTCTTTTTTGGTAACACTGTATTTTAAGTGTCCCTTACTACACTGTAACTACTGTATAACTATGCTGTAACTGCAAGTCTTGTGCACTGTTTTAACAATCTACTGTATATCTATCTGACATTTGTTTCAAAGGTAACCACACAGAAAAATGTTAAAGTGTAATCAAAATGGTAACTAAAATATGAATACAATGCAACTTCAGTCTGCTACAGTTATATGCACTGACTGGCAACTCTTTAGATGATGCTACTTGTCTGTATTCCAATTTTTCATGAACTTACAGGTTAGTAAACATGCAGTCTGATATTGTGAATTAACATGTAACTACACAAAAATATTTCATTTGTGTAATTACCAATGGGCACTATAACAATACTGTGGATACGAAATAATGGCACTGTTTTCACAGTTAATGCCTAGTTAACATGTATTTGCAGTTGCACACACTTGCATGTACCAAATGCCAGTACTGTAGCTGTGATGTAAGTTCTCATTCAGAAATCAGTCCCTCATGAACTTGTTGCTTACTAAACATGCGATCTAATATTAGACCCTGTTCACATAGGTGGCAGGCAATGTGTCAGATGTGCATTCCCAGGCCTGGTGATCAATAGTAGCCATCCAATCAAATGGTCTGACCAGGAGCAGACTGGATGTTGCACTGTGTGTGGAGTGGAGAATTGTGGGTTATGGGTGGTCTTCCCATTACTGCTGTTTTCCAGTAAAGGGACCTACTGGTCTGCCTATTTTTACAGCCTTGCACCCAGCCCTCATGGTATAGTCAGAGGGATGGGGTAGCTTGATGTGAAGGATGGTGCTATGGCAGGCACACCGTTTAACCAGTGAGAAGAACATGTACTGGCTAAGGAAGGGTCCCTACCTGTGTATCCTTCACCACCCACCACCACTCCACACAGCAGATCGGTGATAAGCATGGTATGTAGCCATGCCCCACCCCCAGCCACCCACCTGGCCCGTAGCAGGCCAGGAGTGTGGGTGCAGAAGAGGTGTAGGTCAATGCCACAGAAGCAGCACATTTCTTAGTAACTACAGCACTGTTACAAGCCAATAAGTAATTATGTAAGTGTTTTTGTTCGTATAAGTAAACAATGTAGTCGTATAGCAATTAAGAATATTAGATTGCATGTTTATTAAGCAGTAAGTGCATGAGGGAATGATTTCTGAAGGAAAACATACATCAGAACTACAGCACTGACATTCAATGTAAGTGTATGGTAGTTTCACCCTTCTTCATATGCTTTATGTGTCAGTTTCTGCGTACTTACTTTGTAAGTACATGTCAGGCATTAACTGTGGTAACAATGCCACAGAAGCAGCTCGTTCCTCAGTAACTACAGCACTGTTAAAGGTCAGGGGAACCTATAGCAGATGACATAACTATTAATACAAGTGTACCTAAACAGAGACGTAAATAAACAAGAAAAGAACAAGAAATAAAAATCCTGCTGGTTAATGCCAGGAGTATGAGGAACAAATTAGAAGAATTAAAACATATATTAATAACTCAGAACATCGATATCTGTGGGATCATAGAAACCTGGATTAAGGCAGGGGACTGGGTAGAACCCATACGTGATTATGACTTTTTTTATAAAGCTAGAGAAAAAAGAAATGGAGGGGGTGTGGGTGTGTATATTGCCTCACACCTCAAAGCACAAGAAGTTACTATGTCTGAAAATTCAGGATTGAAAAGTGAACAGGTACTGTATGGATGAAATTTAAAACACTGAACAACATAATCAACTTGGGTATATGTTACAGATCCCTGAGCTTAACAGAAATGGAGAATCTAGACTTCATGAATGATCTAAATTCAATGATGGTCTCAAAACAACTGTATAACAATGGGAGACTTCAATCTCCCCAAAATAAATTGGAATCAGCTCCATGGCCATACTGCTTTAGAGAACAACCTGATAGAGTTATGCATAAATAATGGTATGCATCAATGTGTTTCTGAAAACACCAGACATAATCATATTTAGATCTATTATTTAGCAATATTGGTAATGGAATACAAAATGTCAAAATAATGGAGCCCTTAGGAGGAAGTGACCATAACATGGTACAATGTTCCCTAATGGGAAAAATCATGTAAAATGAAGGGTACAACGAAAGTATAGAATTTTAATAAAGCAAACTATGAAGCCATAAAACAGACACTAAATGAGTGGGATTGGAAAAGTGAACTAGAAAATGAAACACTTGAAAAAATGTGGGAAATAATACAAAATAAAATATAAACATGTATGGATAAATATGTTCCCATCAAAAACAAAAATAATGGTAAAGGAAGAATACCAAAATGGATTTCTAGAAAAATAGAAAGGGCCTTAAAATCTAAAAGCAAAGCTTACCATAAATACAGGGAACGCCACACCCCTGAATGAGAGATGAAATACAGATTACTTGTAAAAAAATGTAAACAGATGATTAAAAAAGCCAAAGCCACAGCAGAATTAAATCTGGCAAAGGACACAAACGATAATTATAAGAAATTCTATAATTACATTGGTAGTTTAAGAAAAGGGGATAGGCTTATAACAAACTAAAAGGAAGGTACAAGGGTAATAGATAATAAGGCAGAAATGGCAGCCAAATACAATAATTATTTAAGTGTTTTTCAGAGATCGAACATTACATAGATGATAATGTATGGTCTTTGGTTAATAACCACACTGTAAACACTTCGAGAGTTTGCCATGACATCATTGTAAACCTCGAGAGCACAGCTCGAGAGGTTTTCAGATGTCATGACAACCTTGAGAAGTGTTTTCAGCATGGCTGTTAACACAAGACCATATATTGTATTTTATAGTGTATGGGCTGCCAAGATTGTGTAATCATGGATTGAATTACTTTACTGAATTACTTTACAGAACACTGATTGTTGTGAGCCTTCTATTTTGTTATACCATTGATATGACATACTCAAGAAGGGTTAACAGCAGAGTGATGTCATAACAATGGCATAACAAGGTTGTAATCTGCTTAATTTCAGTTAATAATAAGAGCTCCCCATACATTATAACACAGATAACAGACATAAAGGGAATAACAACATGGGGTAGACAATTTCAGAGACACAGATATATGAGAAACTATGTGATCTCAAGGTATATAGGTCCAGCGGCCTGGATGAGATATACTGTACCTATATTTTTTTAAAGAATATGGTGATGGAAGTGGCAGGGCTCTTTTCAGTGTTATTCAACAAATCATTGGAGGAGGGAGAAACTTTGCTACAGTGGAGGTTAGCAGATAAAACACCTATTCATAAGACAGGGGATAAAGCGTTGGTTGAAAATTACAGGCCAATAAGTATCACCTCCACAATAGGTAGGATAATGGAAAGCTTTATAAAAACATTCTCGGAAGATAACATGAAGGACCTAGGTATTGTGGATATAACTCAGCACAGCTTTGAGAAGGGGAAGTCCTGCATTCCCAACTTACTCGACTTTTTTGAACCTATGAGCCAAGCTTTGGATAATGGACTGCCTGTTGATGTAATATGCCTAGATTATGCCAAGGCGTTCGATTCTGTATCACACTCAGATATAAATATATTACAGGATATGGGTATTTATCCGGTTTTGACTAAATGGATAAAATCATGGCTGAATGGCCGTCAACAAAGGGTTCAGATTAGGGGATAACGATCAGAGTGGGGCCTTGTGTCTAGCGGTGTACCACAGGGATCAATCTTGGGGCCTATTCTTTTTCAATACTGATCTCTAGCATGCAAGTAACGGATGGGGCATGGTTGAAAAAATATGCAGATGACACCAATGTAGGTGCAATAGTTAATACTAGTGATGCAGCCCAGAAACTGCAAAATCAAATAAAGGAGTTGGAAAACTAGACTGAGAAGCACGGACTCAAATTTGATGAGGGGAAGTGCAAAGTCGTGCACTTTGGGGTAAATAACATACGTTCTGTATATTACATTAATAACAAGCCAATACAAAGTACGGAGAATGAAAAGGACTTGGGAGTATGGATTACGAGTAATTTACAATTTGACATGCACAACAGGGAAGCCATAAAAAAAAAAAAAGCAAACAGGGTAATGTGGAACATATTTAGAAACATCAAGAATAGAAGTAGAGAGGTCATGTTGCCACTGTATAGCTTCCTAGTGAGGCCAGTATTGGATTATGGGGCACCACTAACAACCCCACAAAACTTCAGAATTATTAAAATGAGAGAAGGGGTACAGAGGAAATATACAAATAGAATAAGGGGGCATGAAACATGAAAATTATAGTGACAGATTAGAGCATTGGGGTATATTCTCGCTCTCCTACAGGAACATTAGAGGTGATCTGTGCTTCATATACAGGGCTTATGAAAACAGAGTGCTACGGGAATCTGCTGGGCTACAAATGAAAACAAATATAGGAAGGGTCACAAGGTTGCACAATAGACAAATAAAAGGGGAGCAGTATAGGACCACAAAACAAGCTCAATGGTTCAGTCAAAGAGTAGTGGGAAAATGGAATTCTCTGCCATCAAGAATAACAGAAGCTCCGAGTATACAATCTTTTAAAAACCAGATAGATAGATATATGGGAGAGCAATCAAAACAGTATCTCCACTGACATGTGACAAGTCTCCTATGGCCTAACAGCTGCTAGACTTGTATTCCGTTCCTGCATTCCTATGTTCCTAAGTGTAACTGCACATGTAACAGCTGTTGCAAAGCGCAACATACATAGTTGCATTTGCCAGACAGAATTGATTTGAGGCAGAAAGGAGGCAACAGTAATTGCAGTAACTACCAGTTCATGCAAATTGTGTAACTACACCAAACCGCAAATGTGAAACTAGTTAACTACTACATTGTAGTTACATTGTAGTTATACAGTAGTTTCAGTGTACTTAAGGACACTTAAAATAGTGTTACCGTTAATTTTTATGATATCACTTTGACCTAGTAATGATAATGGTAGCAGCTTCCAGTAGGCCATATCTACCTGCATACTGCTATAGAGAGAGGCATGAATAATTGTTACTGAACAATTTTGAGGCTTGGGGTGTTACTTGAACCCCTAGATATCAGATTTGATTGTTTTCAGCCCATCTAAAAGGAACTGCTCTTTTGAATTCTGGGGAGTATCTACCACTGATCAGCAAGGCTTCTGTTTTGATATAGTTTCATTTGTAACCAGATAAAGGTGCCAGATGTGGCCAATTTATTTAACAGAATGTGAACAGATGTTTCTACCTCTGAAAGGGAAAAAATGGAAATGTTAGGATAAAGAGATACTTTATGCATGTCCTGTCCAATCTGAATGTCTACTATGTAGGGGTCCTGATGAACTGCTATAGCAAGTGGTTCCAGGCTGACTGCAAATAACAGTGAGGATAAGAGGCAACCCTGTCAAGTCCCTCTCCTCAAAGGAAACCTACCAGGACTGTATCCATTCACCTTCACATTGGCTTCTAGAGTTCTGTGCAGGGTATCTATAATGTCCAAATTTAGGGCCAAATTGAAAGGATTGCAGAGAATAATTTAGAAACTGCCAATTAACCCTAGCAAAAGCTTTTTCTGCATCCAAAGAGATTGCTAGCAGTACCGTTTTACTGTTTACTTGGGAGGAAAAAATGTTAAGAAGGCACCTTACAATATCTGGAATAAAACAGCCTTTGACAAAACAGGTCTGGTCTAGGTAGATAATAGCATTTATGTTTTTAAAGATGGCCTGCCAGAACTCCCATCAAAAGTCTCAAATCAGTACACAGCAAGAAAATAACATGGTAGGAGCTGCATTCCATAAGATCTGTGCTAAATTCCAAGAGGGCAAGGTGTCTCCTTCCTACAGTATCTCCTTGACACTTTGGTGAGGTAGGGGATAAACTGGGTAGCATAATGTTTATACCATTCTGATAGAAATCCATCTGAGCCTGGAGACTTTTTTTTTTAAGGTTCTTGATTTTGCCCTGGATCTCAGTTGCCCAAATGCGACTGTCCAGTTCTGTACTGGCCTCTTCTGTCAAGGTTGGAATCTGTAGATTCTGAAATAAGGATACTGGGCCCGTGCCCCCACCCCCATACAATTTCTTGTAAAAGTCAGTGAAATTGTCAAATATGAATTTAGGTTCCGTCCTGTAATCTCCCTTGTTATTTGTGTGTCTGAGTTTTAAGACCACCCTATTGGCTGCTTGTTTTCTGAGTTACAGAGCTAGAAGGCAGCCAGCCCTATTGTCATGTTTCAAAGTATCTTTGCCTTGCAAAGCATACATTTTTCTCTACTAGCTCATTAAACATTTTATTCAAGTTTCTTTTTAAGCAAGGTGGACCTTAACCCCTTCATGCAATGTAATTTGGTGCTCCACCTCCAGGTTGAATATTTCTCTTTCTAAGTCTATCCTTTTTTGTGCTTTCTCTTTTTACGGTTGCATAGCAGAGCTATGCCAATGTAGTGCAATTACATCAGTAGAGAAAGGGGGCTCTGGAATGTCTGGAATGCTTCCTAATGCAGTACATCCTGTCTGCTTCCATGTATTGGAGCTGAAAAACATCTCACTGCATCCTGTCCATTCAGTGCAGTGCAGGTCCCCTCTCCATCACTGCACTATTTTCTTCATGAGGAAAAGAAAGTTTAACCCTTAGGCTGCCGTTGCTGACAGAAAGAGAAGGTATAGGAATTCTGGACTGTTATATCAGTCTGCAGCACAGCAAGGGTTAATACAGCTTCAAGTTTCACAATGCAGGAGGAATGTGATGGGCCATCAGATACAAGCTTCAGTTTTAACTCCTTGAGAAATGAGGAATGTGGTTGGAGATCAGATAAAGGCTTCAGCTAGACATTTTTTTTAACTTCTTTCTCCCCCTCCTGATTGGCCCTCTTCCACCATCCCCCCCCCAACCCCATCACCCTGGCGTGCACTGGACTCACCTCTGGCCTTCACGAGGTGCCAGCTGGCCAGGTGTGGTGCCTGAGAGGGGCCAGCATCATCTTCACCGGTCGGGATTTTTTCGCTTTTCTTCCCATCCCCCAAGTGCGGTGCGGTGGCGTGCAATGACACCAATGGCTAAACCACGTACACTTCTGCATGTGGCACACCAGGCATCTGCCCTGCATCCATCCCCTTTGTCTGTGGGTCTGTTGTGCCAACCCACAGCTGCTGCTGCTAGGGGCCAGGCAAGCAGTGGACTCCATCCCCACCCCTCCCTGGGAGAGGACAGCTGTCCTCCAGATGCTCGATCCTCTCCCTCCCTGGCTGACCTCCGGCAGCCTGAGGGTCACTGGCATGGCAGGAGGTAAAGCACAGATGCCTCAGCCCTCCACACCACTGGGCTGGTCCTCAAATAGACATTTATAAATTAAAGCCTTTATGTCTTGCAGCACCAAAGTACTCTGTTAATGTAACCAAAATCATAAATAAAAGTTTGACTTTTACAATAATTGATCTATTTTCACATTGTGATTGTACAGTATCTGTGGTCAATGTATCGATGCTAAACCAACACTATTGCTGACTGTGCTCCAGAGTTCTGTATCAGGGGCTACTGTAATTCACGCTGCAGGATTCCACTAAAAATGAAATGCTGCAACTCATTTAGGCTGTCCTGGGTAAATAAATTGTAAACAACATTAGGATGCTCTCTGTGATGTCAGCACCTCACCACCTCCATGTTGTCATGCTGACATCATAAATCGTCATCTTCTACTGAAATGACACATTGTATAAATAACTACCCGCATTCGCCATAAGCAAGATCCCTCCAAAAACAAGATACTGTAGCTCAGCTGGTCACTATTTGGAAAATACATTATAACAATAGGTACAATCAGGACCTGGCTGAGAATGAGACTCTGCATGTTAACTGATCTATCATGAGTAACTACAGTGCAAAAAATGAATAAAACCAGGACCCCAGTAAAAATGAGATTTTGCAATTTATCTGTCTGTGCTAACTATATTAAATACACTGTAAAAATGTGTAAAAGCAGGACCCCGCTGAAAATGAAATATTGCAGCTCAGCTGCCTTATCCTGCTAATCACATTCACACCTTTTGTCTGTGAACAACTGCTGTCATGTATGTGTGTGTGTGTGTGTGTTTTCAAAACCAAAAACACTGTTCGCTGCAGTACCTTGATGTTTATGGTTTTGTTTTTTCTACTATTGTGGTGTAAATGTTGGACTTTTACAACACGATAATAAAAGTACAACTAAGTCACACATTAATTCTATATCTCTTCTTCAGTATCAGTCATTCCCCTAGTTTTATATTGTTAAATTCATAACTATTTAATTGTTTTTTGGTCAGTTCCATAACTTATTGATTGGTAACTTATTTTTGTCAGTGTATTCTTAGGCATAATTGTCCTGTTTATTTTTGTTATACTTATCCTATTTCTATGTATTTTATATTCTGTAGTTTTGTTTCTGTTATCTTTTCCCTTTTCCCCTTCCCCCAGGGGACATCTGAAAATGAGCCGTTACCAGCTCAATGTGTATTTCCTGGTAAAACCTAAGCAAGAAAGAAAGACAGGAAGGAAGGAGGGAAGGAATGAAGGAAGGAAGGAAGGAAGGAAGGGAGGAGGGAGGGAAGGAAGGAAGGAGGGAGGAGGGAGGGAGGGAGGAGGAGGAAGGAAGGAAGGAAGGAAGGAAGGAAGGAAGGAAGGAAGGAAGGAAGGAAGGAAATACATAAACAAATCTCTTATCACATTAATGCATTACCAGCCGTTGTGGCTCTGACCAGAGCGTGTGTCATTTGGGAGGCATATTTAATGGTCTCTCCTCCGACTGTGGCTTTAAAGCAGTCCTAGACCATGGAGGCTAAACCTTTTGAGCCCACCCCTTCTCTCTGTGGTTCAAAAAGCACCACACACCCATGAGTATCAGCTCAGTTGTCAATTTCTGCAACAGTTTCCTAGAGCTGGCATCTCCATGGGCCTCACAGGTCTGCCTCTTTGCAGATGACACCAAAATCTGCACTAGGATGCACATTCTGCGGGGTTTGGTGATCAAGGGTATGGCAGCTGGGATTCAATGCAAAAAAGTGCAAAATAATGCACTTAGGGCACAGAAACCCAGAGGTGGAGTACAAAATGGGTGGAGTAGTACTGACGATCATCAAACGGGCAAAAACCTGGGGTAATCATGTCTGATTATCTAAAGGAGGCCAGGCCGTGTGACAAGGCAATTGGTGGAGCTATTGGGGTGCTGGGGTGCATAGGAAGGGTTATCACCAACAAAAAGAGGGAGGTGATGTTACCTCTGTATAGATCGTGGTAAGACCTCACCAAGAGTATTGTGTCCAGTTCTGGAGATCACATCTCTGGAAGGACACAGACAGAGAGGAGGCAGCCAGAAGGTGAGCAACTCAAGTGGTGCAGGGTCTGCATCAAAACCCCTATGAGGGTGGACTAAAGGACATCAATATATACACCCCCCGAGGAGAGGAGGGAGGATATGATGGAGACCTTTAAATACCTCATGGGAGGCAAATAAGGTGTAGGATGGAAACAGAAGAACTACAGACCAGTCAGGCTCACTTTGATAGTGTGCAACTTATGGAGACCATACTGTAGGAATGATTGAGAGAGCATCCAGAGGAAAATGGTCTCCAGGATGCAAGGCAGCATGGATTTATGGAAGGGAGATCTTGTCAAATTAATCAGATCAACTTCTTTGACTGGGTAACCAAAACATTGGATAGGGACCAAGTAGTGGACATCCTCTAACTGGATTTCAACAAGGCCTTTGACTCTGTACCCCACAGAAGGCTGATCAGGAAGTTGGTGGACCTCAGAGTAGGATAAAAGATGGCTATATGGGAGGAACACTGGCTAGGGAACAGGACCCAAAAGCTGGTGATGGGGGGAGAGTTGTCTAGTACCAGGATGGTCACAAGTAGCATCCTGCAGGGCTCGGAGCTAGGGCCAGTGCTATTCAGTGTTTCCATTTAAGATATTGGGGATGGCATCAAGGGCCAAATGTGACTCTTTGCTGATGACACCAAGCTCTACGGGGAGGGTGGACTCAGCCGAGGGGACATAGGACCTTAAAAAGGACCTAAGAAGCCTTAAAAAGTGGTCCAGGATCTGGCGACTGAGGTTCAATGCCAAAAAGTGTAAGGTTATGCACACTGGAGCCAAAAGCCTCAGGATAGAGTATTACCAGGGAGGGGTCCAAGTATCTCCCATAGAGGAGGAGGAGGAGGAGGAGGAGAAGAAGGATCTGGGAGTGATGATAATTGGTGACCTGAAGCATTCTACACAGTGCAATAAGGCAGTGACCAGTGGCGGCGCTGCACCGGGGCACACCTGGGCACGTGCCCTGGTACAAAAATGCTGTGCCCCAGTTCGTGCCCTGATGCTTCTGGCTCTCACAGACAGGGCTGGTTTTACTGCATCACACTGTATCATACACCCGTAGCGAGCGGCAACATTAGCTGTTTTATATGTTGCCCACCACCGCCGGTTCAAGCTTTGCTTCAAGTTTTCTTCCAGCCAATCAGATATGCATGTGGGGGCTGGGATGACAGGGGCAAGGACGGCAACCATGCACTGTCTGTATCTATCTATGATCCATGATCTATTACCACAGTTCCCAACAACATACATACTGTCTCTGATTGGCTGCCTGGAGGTCATTTCCTCTTGCAATGGAACTCAAGTAACTAATGAGGCTGCGATTGCATTTTGGCGTCAATCACCGATTTGAACTTTGTCAGTCATCATTTCAGCAAGCAGCTGCAGCCTTCTTTCAATTATTTTGATACCAGTAAGCAACCAATTTATTTTATATTTTGTATAAATGATGCACTGCCTGCCGCTATGCCCTGACAATACTTGATGTACCACAGCCAAGCCGTGCGAGCAAGAGGAAGTTCCGAACTCGAGATGAGTCGGCCCAGTCAGGAGCAGGCAGCAAGCTTTGCATTCAGTTTGGATATGTACTCAGAGCTCTGCTGGAGTAGGGAGCACTCCGATCTAGCATATAATGAACGGGCAATGAGGTGAGCAGACTGAGGAGGCGGTGCTGGCGCACTGAATTCAAAGTTTTCGTATTGCAAACAAGAATGGGAATTTGGTGGGAAACGCAGTCTAGATGTCAAAGATTGGGAATCTTCTTCCTGTCCTCCTCATCTTCAGATTCCTTGCCTGATCTGGTGTTTTGATGTCCGGGTGTGAGTTTGAAGGTGTGGGAATGATAGGTGGGAGAAAAGTTGGAGTGGGTCCACTGGTGCCAGGTTGCGGGGACCATCTATCTCTGCCCAGCTTCTCCCGCAAAGCCATCATAAACTGCTGCTGAGCCTGTATGAGTTGCTAGTTCTGTAGTAGAATAGCGTTTGTGTAAAGAACTTCCTTTATTGGCTTGTTCCTAGGCGGAGCGTTTCTGTGCTGTTGACTATTGTGGGGTGCCACTAGTGTCTCTGGTCACGTACACAATCTCTGGCAAGCCTGATTGGTCCTCAGAGCAGGTGGGACATAAGGGGCATAAGGGTGAGGGAAGTGGTGGTAAGCTATGAAGGAAGCAGTGGTATTCTGCATCTCTTTGCCCTCACTATTTTGCTTGCAGAGGGAGACATAATTGTTTTTTGGGGGGGGTTTTTGCAAACAAAAGGGAAAAGCTGAGCATCACAGATGTCCTAGTCCCTCCTGAGTGCAAACAGTCCTGAGCAGAGCAGAATTTAAAAATGTGCATCCCTTCTCTTTCACTTTTTACTGTAATGATCAGTTTTTGTTTAATTGACCTTGTGGCATGCCCACCCCACCGGACGTGGAAGGTCCTCCCCCCAAACTCTGAGTGATCGAACCCTCAGAAAAATGTGGTGCAGTCATTTTGTGGAGGCGGTTGCTTCAAAAAGTAGGAAAAAGTTAGTTCTCTGTATAGACTGTGTGATTCCCCCTTGAACTCAGCCACTGGCACACACTCACATCCACATACCAACCATCAATGATTTCATGCCCAGAATCACCACCTGCTAGCTGGGTTGGTGTGCCGTGGCTGACCTGGACAACATCCTCTTAGTAATGGACCTAATGGGCAGACGCCAGGGTGTCGAGGTAGGCAATGACGTACTTACCCAGCTGGCAGCAGGTCATTTTGGGACATATGGATGCTAATCTAGTGTGTGTGTGTGTGTGTGTGTGTGTGTGTGTGTGTGTGTAAGTAAAACACACGCATCCAAATGTATCTGATTCCATGTATATTTTATTCAGAGTAACCAAAATTATGGCTTTGCTGGTTGGGGCGGAGGGTTATGAAATGGGGAAGGTAGGGCAGTTACTGAGTGAATATGCACTACAGCACAGAAGGTTCAGCATTCTAGTCCAAAGAAGGCACAGCCTACCTTTAGGGATTTAAATAATTTTCCAAGTGTGACATATTGTGGGTCAGTACAGAAGAGACTCATACACGGTATGTCAGTTAGTGGCCATCTTTTATTCTACTCAGAGATAGTGGTCTTACATCACTGGACATACACAAACCAAGGCTTATTGTGCATGACAAAAAATGTCATATATAATGGACTACAATACCCACATGAATAAACTACAACTCTAATCAACATCCTACCATATATATCCATGTATATATTACCATACATATCCGTACTGCATACTACACCAAGCTGCAGTTTCGTCACCAATATTATGTACCACATGCTCCATGGTGCATTTCTAAGGCCTTAAAAAATTGGCAGGGAGCATCAGAATGTGTCACAAATGCTACCTCAATTTGCTGCCACCCTATTATCAGACACACTCGATTATCCACCCCACTTTGCTTTTGCAGAAGTGGGTGGATAGTTGCACTGTACATGAATTATACAGTAAACTGGGTTTTGTGCAAGTTGCATTGCACATCTGTTTCACTATCCACACTGGATGCGCTTTAGTGTGTATGTGTGTGTTAAAGCTATAGGTGTCGAGTTTAAGATTGTTTTACTTGTCCAGGTATAGCGCATAATTAATGAATATGCATGCACACTTTCCACTGAGGTTTCTGTAGGTGCCCTGGCTGCCCACTGTGGTGCCCACCCTGTGCCCTGGTAACCAACAGACGCTGGAGCCGCCAGTGGCAGTGGCAAGGGGAAAACAGGATGTTGGGGTGCATAGCCAGGGGAATCAGCAGTAGGTTATAGGAGGTGGTATTGCTCTTGTACGGGTCACCGGTGAGACTGCATCTGGAGTACGCAGTACAGTTCTGGAGCCCTCACCTTAAAAAGGATATCAACTTGATAAAGAAGGTACAAAGGAGGGCTATGAAGATGACTGTGGGGCAGGAGGGTAAATCATACAAGAAGAGACTGTGAGCCCTAAACATGTGCTCTCTGAAGGACAGAAGGGAGCGGGGAGACATGATTGAGACCTTCAAGTACTTGAAAGGATTAATAAGGTTAGTAGGGAAGGTCTCTATAGGCAAAGCTGCAGCAAAACCACTAGGAGGCAAAGTATAAAGCTGGAGGGGGGTGTTTAAGAGGGATGTTAGAAGACACTTCTTCATGGAAAGAGTGGTGAGAACATGGAACACCCTGCCAGAAGAGGTGATTTCATTGAGTACAGTTGGCAGCTTCAAGAGAGGATGGGATAGGGGAAGATAAAGGTCACGGAAGAGGAGGGAAAGGGACGGAAATGTATGGGAGGGGACAGCAGAGACACTAGCCTGAGCTGAGAATCCTGCACAATGAGCACACTAGATAGACCAAAAGGCCTAATTCTGCTGGTTTCTTTGCTGGACCAGATTAACCTTTTGTGGGCCCCAGCTCCAAAAAGTTTAGCGTGTCCCCTTGCCCCACTACCCCCGGATTATTTTATTTTCCTCAGATATTCTTAACACAGCTTTTATTACTATTTTATTACTGATTTTGTAATTAAGAACTCAAATCATTAAAGATGGTCACAGGGTAGTGTGGCCACCGCAGGTAATTTATAACTCTTCCTTTGAGGTACGTTAGTTTCACCGTACATATTGGATTCATACAGTTATATTAGGAAGACGCTAAGCTCCTAGTTCTGATGGGAAACAGCACAGCCATGTTTTTATTCTCCTTAGATAAAACAGCTTTTATTAGTAATAACATTTTGTAATTAATGGCTCAAGTCAATTGGTCACAGGCCACCATGGGGTAATTTCTAAAGTCTTCCTCTGAGGTTAGTTTTTGACTGTACATACAAGATGAATTCATCATTCATATGGATGTAGGTGCTAACTCCATTTGTGATGGGAAACTGCAAAGCACCAGAGCACAGTCAGCACACCATGCAAAGATGTTATACTTTATTCATGGTCTGTTGGTGGGTGTGGAAATAAAGCAGGAACTTTTAAAAAATATCAAAACTGCTCACAGATCTCTTTGCCTGAGGATATGATGGCGGGGGTCCTCATTGTGCCAGCCCAAAACCAAAACCAAACCCCATTGCAAAATCTCAAGTCATAGCCCAGTAAATGGTTGGAGTGAAAATGCCCAAAATGTGTTTCAGGAAATTTCTGCAACTAGCAGGAAAAAAATTGCAAAATCAGTAACTCACTTTTATAGTGTGACTTATTTTGCAATTCTGCTAGCTGCACTTGCAGGATAGTTGCAAACCTGCAGAAATTTCCTGAAACTTTTTAGACAGATTTGATTAAATGTCACAAAATTAAATACACTCCAAAAGCCCAGCCCTAGTTGGAAACGGACTCAGATTTTTCCCCAGTTCCCCCCCACCACCACCACTTCTTCTTGACTTTCATCATGATGTCGTGACTGTCACTTGGCAAACTACGCAGGCACTTACCCCACTAGCTGTCCTTTTTTGAGGGGACAGAGAAAGAAAGAATAGGAATCGGAGTCTGACTGACTGCAGGCATGGCAGCAGGCTGCACGTTGCAGTCAGAAGTCCAAAGTGCTACTGCCGTGACTCATGGAGTTAGTAGTCAACCAAGACAGGAGACCAGGAGGGGAGTCGAAACTGGGGGGGATTTCACTCTGGGAGTTGCCATACACCTGACCTCAGGCTCAGCCATCTGAGAGATCACAGAGGGACCGTCAAGATGGGAGAATGACCGTTGGGTCTGTCCAATCTGAATATTACATTCTTTTTTTTTTTTTGGTGCCGTTAGACAGTACACTTAGTGCGAGCGAGACAGGAGCAGGCAGAAAGAATTTGCTAAGACAAGTCTGACTATGGCATGGCTGGTGGTAAAGTGTGTACATGCGACTCATCCTCCACATCTAGTGACTTTGCTCCGACCACATCATGTGACCTACAGGCTGCAGTGGGTGCATGGCGGGTGGTGGGTGCATATTCATGAGGGAGGTGGACCATCTCCCCTGGTAAGCCCAGCCTGACACAGCTCCAAAATAAATTAAATTGCAGTGATAATGCCCCAACTGGTGGGCCCCAGCACCATGTCACCACTGGCACCATTGTAAATCCGGTACTGCTTCTTTGTATTTTTCAGACAAAAAGGTGCTCAAGAACAAGGGGATATGCAATTAAGCTGGAGGGGGGTACTTTCAGGAGAGATGTGAGGAAGCATTTCTTCACAGAAAGAGTGGTGGATTCCTGGAACACTGAAACAAAAGACTTTGTTTAACTTAGAAACCTTTTAAAAGAATGTTCTGAAGTGACTCTCTCTTTAAGACACTGCTGTATAAATAGTGGCCACTAGAGGGGGATGTTACTCTTGACAAAGCTTTCATAAGGAAAGTGAAACATTGAGTTGCAACTGTTTGGCTGCCTGTCAGTTTTTGTTTGTTTACAGCACCTGAGCACTTTAAATGGAATAAGGTCAGGAAGCACCTTACTTAGATGTCCATTTAAATTACTGCTGGGTCTAAGACACCTTGAGTGCCTGCTCTCTTTTTTGTTCTGATTCCTGGAACAGCCTTCCAGCACAGGTGGTGAGGTGAAAACAGTTGTGGGGTTCAAGAATGCATGGGATAGGCATAAGGGAATCTTAGTAGAAAGAAAGAAAGGTGGGGAGAAAGAGACAGAGAGCAAGTAGTGTCTGCGGTGATACTGTAGATGGGGGAAAATGGGCAGACGGGGTGGGTTGAGCGATCCTTATCTGTCATCAGATTCTATGTTTCTATGGATACCGCTGAGGAATGTATGGGAAACTTCAAGCTGTGCCACAGTCTTGTCATCCATGAGGGCATGACAAGTCAACACCATAGCCAAATGGACCTTTATAGCGGAATACCAAAGGCCTGAGCCCTAAAGGGACAAGAGTTAGTAGAGGAATAGATTAACTGGAACCTAAAGGGATCCAAGGCACAAGTAGAACCACAGACTGTAAAATGTTTCCATTTTTGCGGAGTAGGTATACTGTGCAGATGGCTTTCTATAGAAATCAAAGCTGGCAGCACACCAGGTCAGTAAAGGACACTCAGACGTACATTCAGGCAAGCAAATTGTTTATTGTTTCGTGCCACAACAGCCGTTGCTGACCCTAGCACCTCGGCCCCACAACTGGGTCTTCATCATGGGGTCGGATGACTTTCTAGCGACCAACAGAACAGCAGCAACCACCAAGGAAACCCCAAAGAGGGAGAGCTCTGTGTCCTCAGAAGCCAGGTGTGGAGGTACAGGGACTGCAGATCCAGATGCACCAGAGCACCCCGCTCCTGTGTCAGAAGTCACACTCGCAGAGGGAGTGAGACAGGTGGTTCCCACTGGCAACTGATGAAGCAGAGGAAATAAAATTTGTCTGGGACTCTACAGGGCCACCAGAATTAGTGTGGCTGTCTCGGTCTTCAACTTGACCAGGACCCTCTGTATGAGAGAGAATGGGGGAAAGGCTGCATGAACCTCCCTTTCAAGGAGAGGGACAACATATCTCACCTGAAAACTCTAGGCTCTCGAGCGAGCAAAAACTTGACAGTTTTGCACTGTATGGAGATGGAAACAGGTCTATGTCTGGACAACTCCATTTTACGAAGAGATAATCCATGATGGAGTCTAAGAGCTCCCACTTATGGCAGAGCACCTGGGACTAAGGTGATCTGCCAGGGTGTTCAGGGTACCTGGGAGGAATACTGTGGACAAAAACATGTCACCTTCTATTGCCCAGTGCCAAACTCTCATTGCCTCTCTGCAGACAGGATACAAGTGCATTCCACCCGGTCAGTTCATGTAGTACATCACCAAAATATTGTCTGTATGGATCAGTAGCTGATGGCTCACAATGAGGGTGGTGAAGACTTGTAGGCCACACAGAACAGCCCTCATCTCTAGAGTGTTGCTGTGCAAAACTGAATCTAGTGGTGTCCATTGGCCCTGAGTTCTGAAGGGACCCAGATGGGCACTCCACCCCAAACTGAGGCATCTGTCGTCATCACCAGTAGTGGGGAAGGTTGGAGAAATGGGGACCCTGTCTCTAGACTGGAGTTGTCCAACCACCAGAGCAGGGAGCAATGCAGTGGAGGAATCACTGGTATGAGACACACAAACTCACTGGAATGCTGAACTCACTTAGCCCAAAGGAACCATTCTGGGATCCTCAAGTGCAGACATGCCAGAGGGACAGACAGTATGGCTGTAGCCATAAGGCCAATTAGCTGTAGCAAGCATCTGGCTGAAACAAATTCACTGGACGAGACCAGTTGAACCTGGGCTACCAGTGCCATAGCATGGTCCCTGGGCAGCAACACTCAACTTAGTCCCATGTCTAAGACAGTCCATATGTATTGCAGGCTCTGGTATAGAGTTAGGACCGACTTTGGTGCACTGATCAGTATACCTAATTGGTTGAATAACTGTCTGGTCTAAAACAGTATATGCACAATGGCCTCCCATGATAGGGCCTTCAGAAGCTAGTTGTCTATTTATGGGAAGGCATAGAGGTCCTCCCTGTGGAGAACAGCTGCTACTGTGTCAAAAACTTTGATGAAGACACACAGCACAGAACAAAAGCCAAAGGGGAAGACATGAAACAGACAGTGCAAGCCCTGCAGCATGAATCACAGGTACTTGTAATTCTCAAAGGTCTAGCACAGGTCTTAAATCCCCCATCCATTTTGGTACCAGAAAGTAACAGGAATAATAGCTTAGGTTCTGTTCTGAAACTGGGACGGGCTCTACAGCCCTCTTGCGGAGGAGGGTTTAAACCTCCGCCAGCAGGAGGCTAAGATGTCCTGGTGGGTGTCTGTTTGGCAAAGGAGGGGTCACTGGAGGAACAGAGAAAGGAGCTCTATGACATGTCCATGCTGAACCATTTCCAGGATCCACATATTGGCTGTGATCTTCCACTGTTATAAGAAGGAGATTCAACCTCCGACTGACCTTCCTGAGGCAGTGAAGCTGGAGGAAGGGGAGTGGAGTTGGTAAGCGCCTGGGGTGGTGGGGGTGCTGGTAATGGTCTGACATTTTGTAAGTCTAGCATGGGCACTGGGAGGCAGGTTTTTGGCCTGAGAAGTGGAAGGCTGATGTCTAATGATCCACATCCTGTACTTCTGGAATAGTCATGGTGTGGATGTGTATAAGGCCGACAAAAAGAACCGTTTCCCCTATCTCAGGGCTCTAAGGTTCAGCATGTGTAATGATCAAGTTCAAGTTTATTGCAGGAAAGACTCCGTTGAGCAAGTTCATTCACAAGGAGGTCCTGAGGCACATACACATACACAGTTCGCAATAACATAGACAGGAGATATAAAATGTAGAACAACAAAGAAAAAATATATAATACAAGAGGTATACACAATAGAAGTCCTTATGCTATATATGCAGTACATTCCAGCTTTAACCTTGTCCTAAATTATGCAACACATTTCAGCTTAATAAGTAGAGGGCCAGTTGGTACCTAGGAAGTTGACTTGGCGCTGAGGGCCTCGTAGAGTACCTACATATGTCTTTTAATTTAGAGATAGCTAGTGTTTTGTAGGAGTTAATTGATACGATGCTGGTTAGCTTCAGCATGGCTTGTAGTTGGTTCCAAATGTTTGGAAGGGGCGATGAGACAGCTCTTTGGCCAGCTGTGGTACGTGTCCTGGGAACATCTAGTAGGATAAGGTCGGATTTCCTTAAGGAGTAGGTGCTATGCGAGATGTGTATGAGAGACGTTAAATAGACAGGCAGTTTGTGGAGTAGTAATTTGAGGGTCCAAATGCCAGCAAGCAGGAGGCGTCTGGTGGCAAGAGAGGTCCACCCAACTGCTGCATAAAGATCACAGTGGTGGGTCCTGTACGCAGAGTTAGTAATGAAGCGAAGAGCACGGTGATAGAATACGTCCAGTTTAGATAGGCTCAAGGTTGGGAAGGAGATAAAGATAATGTCTCCGTAGTCAAGCAAGGGAAGGAATGTTTCTTGAACAGATCTTTTGTGGGTCGCGAGAGAAAAAAGGGTCCTATTTCTAAAGAAGAAAACCAAGCGTACTTTAAGCCTCTTTGATAGATCCTCGATGTGGTCATTGAAGGAAAGCTTGTTGTCTATCCACATACCTAGATATTTAAATTTAGGTACGACTTCCAAGGGTTCACCTAGGGAGGTAACTATGAAGTTTTTAAGTGGGGTAGGTAGGGCACCAGACAAGGCAAGTCTCGAGAAAATCATTGTCTTGGTTTTTTTGGCATTTAAGAGAAGCTTGGCATTGATAAGGTTGCTTTCTAACTGGATAAAGTCAGCTTGGATTGCTTCCCTGAGTTCAGTTAAGGACGAGCCTGATGTGTACAAAACCGTATCGTCCGCAAAGAAATGTATGCTAGAGTTCTTTATGTGGGAGTCAAGGTTGTTGATGTACAGGGAAAAAAGGATTGGTCCTAGGATGGAGCCTTGAGGGACTCCTCTGGCAATTGGAAGGGGGCCATCAGCTATGACTTTTTGTATCCTTCCCATGAGACAACTGTTAAACCACTGTAAGGTAAGTGGAGTGGCACCTACTGTATGTAGGCAAGACAGGTGATTAGGAGGTAATGGTCTACAGTGTCGAAGGCCTTACTAAGGTCTAGAAAGACTGCACCAGTAACCTTCTTGGTGTCCATAGCATGGATCCAGTCACTAGAGACTTTAGCCAAGGCTGAGATGGTACTGTGCTTCGACCTGAAGCCAGATTGGGCCGGGTTTAGGAGTGAGTGTGCTTCAAGGTGATTTTTTAGTTTGTTGTATATAAGTTTTTCCAGCACTTTGGAGAGAACGGGCAAGATAGAGATAGGACGGTAGTTGTTTAAGTCACAAGGATCTCCTGATTTGAAGAGAGGAAGAACATGGGCAGATTTCCAGCAGGATGGAACAGTGGCTGTGGTAATAGAGAGGTTGAAGATGTGAAGGATGGGGGCTGTGAGCTGGGCATAGCCTAACCGCAAGAAAAATGATTCAAGGCCATCGTCCCCTGCATTTTTCTTGGTGTCAAGGCTAAGAATTATGTCTTCAACTTCTTTGTAGCTAAACAGGCACAACTGGAAGGGATGAGATGGAGTAGCATGTGTAGAATCTGGGCTAGTGTTGCTATTCACTCGGCTAGCATATGGAGAGGAGTTGAATGCCAACCCGGCAGTGGCAAAGTGAAGGTTAAGTTCTTTGAGGATTCACAGTTTATTTTCAACCATCCCGTCCTTGGACAGAATCTTGGTGGGAAGGGAGGAAGCAGCAGGATGGCTTTCAATGGATCTCAGTGTCTTCCAGATTTTTTGGGAGTTCCCTTTGGCCTGCTCCAGAGTGGAGATGTAGAAGTTTGCTTTAGTAGCACATACACTTTTAACACAGGCATTTCTGGCAGTTCTAAATGTCTGGCAGTCTGCCAAGTTCTTGTGTGCCTGGCCCTAGCCCATAGCTTCTGCCTCTATTGGTAAGTGCAGATTTGAGCTCTTGGGTGAACCAATGGATGCGAGATTTTCCGTGACCCTCATTTTAATAAGAGGAGCATACTTTGTTAATTAGGGTGGTGAGGTTGTCATTTAGGACAGACGGCGGTGATCAGCAGATTTGGCAAGATATAGGTCTTGCCACCTGATCGTAGCTAGATCGGTTAGGAAGTTTACTGAGTTGAATTTATGGAACTAGCATTTGATTCTGAATTTAGGGTGCTGCTGGGTTTTAGATTGGAATCTTGTACATACAACGATACTGTGGTCGCTCATGTCATTATGGAAAACTGCAGAATGTGAGATTTTATGGGGATGCGAAGTTAAGATGACATCTAAGAGTGAACTGTTGGCAGAGTTAGAAGCATTGATTCTCGTGGGTTCATTTACTATCTGTGTAAGACCCAGCTCATCACAGATGGCTTTTAGGGAGTGGGATTTAGCAGTGAGCCAATCCATATTGAAGTCCCCTAAGATTATTGTTTCCATGTTAGCAGCCAAAGTTATGGATTTCAACATGTTAAGAATTTATGTGCCTCCTGACAGGGGTCTATAGCCACCAATGATTGTGATACACTTTGAGCATGGAAGGTGAAGTTTAAGCAAGACAATCTCGTATTCCTTGGGCTTAGTTTTACAGGAAATGCTGCTAACATCAAATTTTGATTTGGCGTATACAACCACCCCCCCCCCCAAATCCCTATCAGCCCTAAAGAGCTTGAAGCCCAGTATAGTAATTTGTGGATCAGTGTTGGTCTTTTTAGCCATGACTCGGTAATTATAATCAGATCTGGGTCAGTGTGGCTACCCAAACTTGAAGATGATCAAGTTTTTGAGCAGGCTTAGAATATTGACCATCAACAGTTTCTCCCAGGAGCAGCTGCAAATCTAATGGAGAAGTGATTTGAGTTGGGGACCTGGATTTAGTTTGACATTGCCTGAACAGAAAAGGAGAATTAGAAACATTTTCTTGAGGGCATTTATCAGGTAGAAGTGGGCTCTTTTCGTATGGGTTCTTGTGTGGTGTCAGTCATTGAGGCACGCCTAGCCAGGGCATAGGAGATGCTGACATGGCCGTTCAAGGCTAGCAGGGGAAGTGCACAGAAAGACATTGGCGAAGAGAGGAGGGCCAGAGGAGAGGGCTGAGAATTAAAATGAAAACCTGACAGATTAAGAGTAGGGAAGCAATATGAAGATGCAGCAGGAACTATGATTGTGGGTTCTCAGGCTGGGATGACTTCTGACTTTGCATGGATCAGTGCTCTATGAGTCATATTTTTTGCTAGGATTAGAAATAGAATGATAATGCAGGCCATATTGCCCACGATTGAGTACAGTGATTTGTGTAGAAAGACCAAGAATCCCTCTAGTGGCAGGTCTGTATAACCTGCTAATGGAAAACTAGCCACTTGAAAACAATATAATCTTTGAGGATTGTAGATCTTAAAACAATATCATCTTTGAGGATTGTAGATCCTGCAGAACATTTTCTACATCAGACCCAAAGAGTTGCTTTCCACAGAACGGGCATTAAATACTGACTGCTAAACATGAGATGCAAAGGCCACCACTCATAGCCAAGATTGGCAGGGGAGGCAAATCCCAGAAGCTGCAGCTCAGGCAGCAGCATTTGAAGCATCGTAAGCAGACTTGGGCAGGCACTCTCCTGCATCCTGACAATTTATTTATTTATTTGTTACAGTCTTGGAATTTGACATATGAGTCTAAGACTCATTTACAAAGGTTCCATGTCCAAAATAAATCCTAACAATTAGCTAAATACAACAAAATAACAAAAACATAAAATGGATATAACAAAAAACAAAACAATCAGAGCAGTCATTATATCAGACTTTGTCAAAGTTGGCAAATAAGAACCAAAAATATATACCCGGGTAAAAGCTAAGATAAACTACAACAATGTATCAGTATGCGATAATAGGCAGTCAAGAATAAATTTGTCAAAGTCAATAGGTTAACATGGGTCAGCCAAGACAAATAAAAAGGAGCAGTGAAAAAGGGGAAAGAGGGAGGAGGGGGAATTGATAGAAATCTGGGTTCAGGAGCTACAGAGCAAGGTGAAGTAAAGAGGAAACATGTCAAGAGACATACCTATGGGGGGTGCAGGGGGAAGAGGGGAGGGGAGGGGTGGGGAGAGTGGCAGCTGTTTAGCCAGGAACTGAGGGGATATGTGAGGGTGAAGTAGCTTAAGCTGGTCAGTCACAGCAGTTGAGAGAAAAAAGGTACTGTCTGAGGTTGTGTTTAAACTGCCTTAATTTAGAGGCAGTTTGTACATCAAGAGGGAGATCAGATAACCAGGTGGGAGCTCTGTAGAGAAAGGCCCGCTGTGCTTGATTAGTCCAACAGAATGGAGCCTGATAGGTATGTCTAGTTGTGCTTCTCGTCCCTCTTGGATTGGTTACTGGGGTAAGGAGGTGTGTTGTTGGAAGGGTTAGACCCAGACAAATCTTCTTACCTAGCAGGCAGGTCTGGAACATGATCCTGCCATTAAGATTCAGCCAGCAGGTTTGGGTATACAGATTGCAGGCGTGGGTGTACCTGTGAGCCCCAGAAGCTAATCAGCAGGCCTTACTGAGGGCAACTTTAATACGTTTACGTGAAGTGTCACTAGCTGCTGCATAAATGACTAGCCCATAGTCTACAAGAGAGATGACAGAGCTTTTGACAGCAAGATGGAGTGCATCAGGGGTAAGGCTGTGACGATGTCTGTAGAGGAATATAAAATCACACATACCCCCATAATGCAAATCACCACAGAATATTATGCTGGTTCAACTTTAAGCAGAAATGTATGGTGCCTAAAGGCCTCTCACACAGTCTGCAAAGGGTGCCAACAGAAGACACAGACATGTGTTTCATCTCTGCAAGACTCATCAATGTGCTTTCCGTAATGACACTGGTAGGGAATAAACCAGCTACCCTAAGTTGGTCGATCTGGGTTATGTTGTGGTGAGTTCAATAAAAACCAAAAACAAGCTAAAAGACAAAGAACCTCCATGCGCAAGCATAACCCAGATAGATCATCTTAGGGTAGCTGATTCATTCCACTGGGGTGTCATACAGATGAGGCACACTGATGAATCATGGTAGGACGAAAAACGTGTCTGTATCTTCTGTTGGCACCCTTTGCAGACTGTGTGAGAGGTCTTTCCGCACCATACATTTCTGCTTAAAGTTGAACCAGCATAATATTCTGTGGTGATTTGCATATACAGCCCATGATGCTTTGCATTATGGGGGTATGTGTGATTTTGTATTTCTTTGAAACTTGGCTTCCTGGCAATGCCCTTTGGGGTAACTCTTGCCTCAGTGCTTGTGCACTGAGATTCTTTGTCTTTTAGCTTGTTTTTTGTTTTTATTGGGCTCACCACAACATAACCCAGATAGACCAACTTAGGGTAGCTGGTTCATTCCACTGGGGTGTTATACTGATGAGTCATATTAGGACGAAACACTTGTCTGTGTCTTCTGCTTGTACCCTTTGTAGACTGTGTGAGAGGCCTTTCGGCACCATACATTTCTGCTTAAAGTTGAACCAGCATAATATTCTGTGGTGATTTGCATAATCAGCCCATGATGCTTTGCATTATGGGGGTATGTGTGATTTTGTATTTCTTTGAAACTTGGCTTCCCTGCAAATGCCCTTTGGGGTAACTCTTGCCTCAGTGCTTATGTACTGAGGTTCTCTGTCTGTAGAGGAGCCCTATTCGAGTATTAACCAGCTTTAGAAATGATATTTATATGGTCATTAAAGGATAAGGTGCTGTCAAGTGTAGTGCCTAGATACCTGAAGTTGTGTATTTGCTCTAGAGGATCATGACAGTTGTTAAGGATGGTGAGTTGAGCTGACTTATGCTTATTGTGAGAATTTGCAAATAACATCAACTTGATCTTTTTATAGTTCAGGATTAACTTGTGTTCTGTAAGCCAGGACTCAACCAGGGCAAAGCTGTGCTGCAACTCTCTAGTGAGGAGGGAGGGGTCTGGCCAGCTTGTGAATAAGACGGTGTTATCCACGAAGAGGAGGAGCTGACTGGGGCAGGCCTGGGGGAGGGAATTGAGGAAGAGACTGAAAAAAAGGGGGACAAAAATGGAACCTTGCGGTACACCAGAGAGCACAGGATGGGAGGTGGAGAGGGTACCCCTAATTTTCATCTATTGCGTTCTGCCAGCAAGGTAGTTCTGAAACCAGGAGGTAACTGCATGTGAAAGACCAAGGACGGGGAGAGACTCAATAAGTAGGGAATGGGTAACTGTGTCAAATGCTTTAGTTAGGTCAATGTAGATGGACCCAACTAAGTTGCCACGGTCGAGTGCTCTGTGAATAAATGTAGTATATTCAAGAAGTGTGGTAGTGGTGCTATGAAGTTTTCTAAACCCATGTTGCTGCGGACATTGAGTGTTGTATTTAGACAGGTAATAAGAGAGCTGATCGGAAACAATATGTTCAAGAACTTTGGGGGGGGGGTATAGAGATGGGACAGTAGTTAGAGTGCAAGGTCCTGTCTCCACTCTTGTAGACAGGGATAACTATGGCTGCTTTCCACAAGAGAGGGGAATTGACCTAGGCAGAGGGACAGATTGAAAATCTTGGTGAGGGGTAGCAGTACAGCATCTAGGGCAAGGCAGCAAAGTTTTAGATCAAGAGAATGGTAGCGTGATTTGTTAACGACCCGAAGGAGGTACTTTTTTGTCTCTTTGGCCAAGACTGGCCTAAAGTAGAAGATGAGGGGGGAGTTGGAAGTGGCCATAACTCTAGGGGAGCTATTAGGGGTTCCAGTTGTAGAGGGGGCATTAGAGAAGAAGTCAGTGGGAAGAACTCCACTCAGGGCATTGTTAAAGATGTAGCAATTTGTTGTGGATCCTGGGTGGAAACCCTGTTGATGTTGATAAGTGAGGGTGGAGTTTTGTTGGGCTTGCCAGTCAGTTTCTTAATGTTCTCCCAAAAATTTGTACTGTTACCCATGTGTCAGTAAACAGTTTTGTAATAATCAGATTTAGCAAGGTGAATTGAACGAGTGCAGTTGTTCCTAGCCACCTTGTACCTCTTCCAGTCAGAGGGGTTCCCAGTAGCATGGGCTTTATGCCAGAGATGATCTCGAGCAGCCATCTGTTTAAGGAGAGAGGTGGAGATCCAGGGGTTACAGGCACCTTTGGATTTCCTTTTTCTGAGAGGGGTGAAGCTATCACAGGCTGCGTTGAAAGTGGTGATAAAGTATTCTAGTGCAGAGTCAACATTAACAGCAGAAAAAATAAGCATCCAGTCACACTGCTGAAGGTAACATTAGAACTGCTGTCACTGCCTTTTTATCAGGACGTGCTGGTAAATTGCCTTGGGGGGAGTTTAGAGGCCTTGTCAGATCAGAAGCTGATAACTGGGGAGTGGTCACTGGCCAAGTCAGATAAGACCTGAGTGCCCATAAACCTTTCAGGATGGTTGGTAAAAAATCGGTCTGAGTGCTGTTGCTTGTTCTGTAGTTATGCCTGGTGGGGGAATTAACCAGTTGGGAGAGGTTAAGGGCAACGAGTGTGTCTTTGAAAAGGTCAGCTTCAGGGACAAGCCAGTTTACATTAAAGTCACCAAGAGCTACTATTTCAGAGTGATTTGCAAGGCTAGAGATATAGTCAAGTATTAAACTAAAGCCGCTGCAAGTATCCTTTGGGGAGATATATACAGAGAGAGAACAATGAGGGACCTACCACTGGTGCCAATTGCAATTTTGACTGCAGGTGCCTGGGCATTGTTATTAAATGCAATTGTTGGGTGAACTTAACCCTGTAGTCAGTCTGATAAGAAAATAGCACACACCCCTCCCCTCTTGCCCAGTCTATCCTCTCTGAACAGGGTGCAGCCATCAAGGGCAACGGCAGTATCAGGGATTTTGGAGGAGAGCCAGGTTTCGACCACTATAAGGGCATCAGGTTTTTGCTGAAGGACCCATGTCTGGAGGAGATCGAGTTTTGTTAGAAGACTGAAGCTAGCTTAATGCTGCCCTATTTGCACATGCTTCCAAGTGGTTTCTGTATAGGACCAGGATTAGGGTGAATATTGCCAGAGAGTAGCAACAGAAGTAGGACGTAACAAATTATGAAGTTCCTAAACAACTTAGAATGAATAGGTAATCTGCTTTTCAAGGGTTTACATGCGATAGTGAGGGGTGGCTGTGAGGTTAAAAGTGGTATGGGGGGAGGGTGAACGAGTTGAAATGGTCAGAAGTGTGTCAGGCCAAGAAGGGGGGAGGCAAAGAGAGTGGGCTGGTGTACCACTTACAGTGCCGGTAGCTTGAGGTGTGTTAGTTGAAAGTGGCAAAGTGGGGGAGGGTGTGGATATGTGATCAGCTAGATCAAAAGGGAGTGTGAGCAATATAATGAATACAAGTGTTATTCGAAACAGTAAGTGTCCTATGATAATGTAGGCTTGGGAGAGCAGGCGTCAGCGAGGAGGCAGACAGTGACAGACGAATTAAGTGCAGGTGGTAAAAGCTGGCTAAGCTCCAGGAACACACAGTACTTGAACAACTCTCCTCCTATCTTACTGACTTCCCCTTTCTCACTCCATTCCAATCCGACTTTAGAAAGCACCACTCCACCGCCACATCCTTGCTACGGCTGACTGATGCTGTCTCTACAGGCATGAACAATGGCCTCATAACCTCTGCTATTTTTATTGACCTAGCCAAGGCCTTTGATATGGTCTCACACCCTTTACTCCTGTCCTGTCCCAGGTCTGCTGGTCTTTCCCCAAATGCCACTGATTGTTTCAAGTCTTGTCTGACAGGCAGATCCCAATCTGTCCGTATGGCTAATGCCATCTCCCCACCTCTCCCCATTACCATGGGAGTCCCTCAGGGTTCTGTACTTGGGCCTCTACTTTTTTCAGTTTTCCTTAATGATCTCCCTCTGGCTTGCACATCGACAAACATACACATGCATGCTGATGACACGGTACTGTATACAACAGGCAAATCAGTCCCTGATGTCACCTCCAGGCTCCAAATGGATTTCAACACAGTATAAATGCTGGTTTAGAGAGCACCACCTCATCCTAAATTCAAAGAATACAGTCTCTATGACTTTCGGTACTAGGCAGAGGATAGGCAGGCTCTCCTCCTTACTCACCTTCCACACCTTCGATGGGACTGTATTAGAAGACACCTCCTCCTTCCGATACCTCGGAGTTTAGCTGGACAGGAAGCTAAACTTCTCGGTCCACATCGATGCCATTCCAAAGAAACTCCAGCCTAAGCTCGGGGCCCTATACCGCAACAGTAAATGTATTCTTCTTCCGGCAAGGTGCGAATTGGTACATAAAATGATTATGCCAATTTTCGACTACTGTGACTTAGTATATGGAGCTGCCCCCCAACCCTCCTTATCTAGGTTGGACCCCCTTTTTAACTCCTTATGAGGGTTTGCCTTAGATGCCCCTGCCCTGACCCACCACTGCACACTCTACCATTCTCTGAATTTTCCCACCCTTGCCGACAGGAGAACCATGCATGCAGCTAAATTCACCTCAAAATTCTGGTTGGGTTCTCTCCCTGCCTACCTCTCCACCTCCTTATCTGCCCCACTCCCTCCAAATACTCCCTCAGATCTGACGACTCGCGTTCCCTGACTATACCCTACAGAAGCACTACGTCAGGCCAAATGGCTTTCTCCCATCGTCTACATAAACTTTGGAATCAACTACCGACCCAAATCCGACACTCCTCCTAAGTCAATTCTCTCTCTATATCCCTAACAAACTATCTAGCGACAAACTGCAATTGCACCTAGTACCTCTGGGCTTGTCTCTGCTGATGGTCTATTTCTCCTCCTTCCTCCAATAGGGTCAATAAATGTCTCCATTATCCTAAACCCTCCTGCATCCTAGCTCTTGTACCTCTCCTGTACCACCCACCTTTGCTGATTATGTAAATATTCTTGAGCTTGTTATCTCGTTTGTTTGACTATGTACAGTTAAGCTATTTAGTTTGTTTAGTTATGTACGGTTTACGCTATTTACCTGATTTATGTATACTGTTGTATTATGTATTGCTCCCTCTCCCCTTCCCCCATGACGTACTGTGAGACGAGCATCTTGTTGCTCAGTGTAATTTTCCTGGTGACATTTTTCAATAAATAAATAAGGGGATGGGGATAGTAGAAATCATCCTGAGAAACAGGGGGAGCAAGCAAAATTAAATATAAGGCAGAGAAATGCAGGAGGAGAAATTGTACCCCACAGATAGTGTAGTCGTTAGGGTACCTGACTTTGGGGAACAGGGTCAGGGGTTCAAATCCTGGAAGAGGGCAATGGAAAGGACAGGAAAAATGCAGTAGGGTGATAGGGCAGAGGTTGTTGGCTAGGGGGGCTTTGAAAATTTGTCTGTAGAGCCAAGATTCTGTCAGGGCTGTCTGGCATTTTTTTCAGTCAGGAAGGGCCATTGTCTTCCAAAGGCAGTTCTGATACTTTGTCATGTATGCCCAATAGTTTGCAATTCTTAGGCCTAAGGAAGCTGAAGCAAATGTCCTCTTTCCTATCACATTCAATCTCCTTGACTCATCAGGAGGAAGAGAACGCATATGCTTGGGTGTCTTTGATTTATCATGAGCAGCCATTATGACTGAGTCCATTTCAGGCTAAGATGAGTAGCTAGGCTGAGCAACAGGGGCAGGATATTGTTTGTCTGCCTTTCTAGGAACTACAGGCAACTGAGGATGTCTATGCCAGGCAGCCAAAGCAGCACCTTTTAATGTTGAGTGTACTACAGGGATTATGACCGTAGGGGGAGGCAGAACCTCAAGGAACTCATAATGGTGCTTCTTGAAGGAATCCTGTGCATCACAATCTAGTTTAGCCTGGACCATCCTGAGGAAACCCTGTAAGGAAACATCCTCAGGGGATGATCTGGGAGTGTTTTAGACTCTCTTCTGAGCAGGAAGAAAGCATGGAGCTTGAGCCTACCATATCAATCACTTCCTCTTCTTCATCCTCCTCCACTTCCATATATTCTGAATGGTATTCTAGTTCATTGTCGACGTCATCCAGAAGTGGGTCAATGGAACAGGGAGACAGCGGAGAACACAACATTGACAGATGCACCATTGACGGAGGCTTGTCAAGGCCTGGCACTACAGTGGAGACCATCAAGTTCCGCATTAACGATACAGTCAATGATAGCAGTTCTGACAACATTTGATATGAACTGTGCATCAACCAGCCCTGAAGGGATCAATTATGGACAAACTGCCAATGGGACTGCTCCTGACAGCAGTGTGAGCTCTGAACTCCCAGATGGGGGAGGACAAATGGTGCCAGACCTGACCTTGGTGTCTGAAAGACAATTAGAGGGGGCAGGAAGCCCCAAGGCCCTGGCCTGGAAACTGTCAGTTTTAGACAACTTACCTCTTTTTAGTGCAGAGTGGAAATGGTCTTATCTTTACGCTGCTTCTCCTTCTCTGAGTGGCAGTGTTTTTCTGCCAGTTTGGTGGACCTGTTCTTCTTCTTTGTTGAATCAGTGACAGATGCCGTCAATGGCAGGGAGTGACAGGTCAACGGCGAACCAAGAATGAAGGTGGTAGAAGAAGGTGACACTGCTCTCAACACAGCCCTTTTCTCCTCCACTGCTTTCAGCTTTAGGTGAATCTCTAAAGCCTTTTTGCAAAGTCGTCTGGTTGGCTGGTTAAAGCCTTGGCATATAGAGCAGGCCCTAACATCATGGTCTGTGCCTAGGCAATGAATACACATGGAATGGTCGTCATCTCTGTAGATTTTAACATTGCCACAATGGCAATAATGGAACAGAGGTTCCTTGCCTTTCAGTAGCAGCATAACTCAAAAGTGTAAATCATCTTTGTAGATTTTGACATCAGCGCAATGGCAAGAATGGAACAGGTGTTCTAGTCTTTCAGTGGTGACATTAAAAAAGTGTAAAATTTCAGCCCGCCAGCGCAGCGGTTGGATTTCTGCTTGCGACGGCAGTGACCCGGGTTCGGAACAAGCCCGGTCACTGAGGGGCCAGCTGGGGAGAAGGATCGAGCATCCCACGACAGCCTCTCCTCGGGGAGGGAGGTAGGTCCGTGCCTGCTGGCTCCTAGCAGAGGCTGGGAGTATCACAGGATGCATGGCCCACGTGGACAGGGGGAGGAGCGGACATCGGGCGCATGCCAAGGATGTCACTACACTGCCCCACAGAAAATGGAAAAAATTGCCCGCTGGCCACCAAGATGATGGCTCTCCATTCCCTGAGCACCTCCAGCACCTGCCCAGGGCCTCCTGTTTCTCAGCAGCATCCCCCGGCCCCAGTGAAGTGTGTACGGGGTCTTCCCTACTCCCCGGTGCCCTTCCCCTCGGGAGGAGGGTCCCGCCGAAGAAGGATCGCCTGGATATCCCGGGGATCGGCTGCGATCTGAGGACCTGAGGAGGGCTGGGTAAGGTCAGTGGGGTCTGGGGGAACTTGTATAGCCTGAAGGAGTGGGGGCCAGTGAAGCATGGGGAGGCGGTATAAACAAATAATGCAAAAAAAAAAGTGTAAAATAACAAAACGTCATAAGTAGCAGCGGTAGCAAATACTTGAAAAGTTTCTACTGCATTCAGCAGCAGATGTCCGATGAGCGATTAATGGTGAGAGATAGAAATGTGGCATGCTGGGGATGCCCACATTATATAGGCACTGACGAGGCACATTGATGTGGGTCATCCCAGCCAGCAAAAAATGTCTGGGTGGTCCTGACACCGACGGCTTACATTTCCATGATGTGGCTCAATGGAGGGAGATGTCCTTTAAGAAGATCTGACATTATTCAGTCAGCTATATCTGGCAAAGTATATTAAATTCTAAATGTAACAACCCCACCCCATGGTACAGCATCAGAGCACTGGGTGCCTTGACGCCAAGGCTCTTTCCTTGGTGGGAGAGGAGGAGACTAGGGACAGGGTGACATATACTGTAGGAGTGTTAGGAGAGAAAAAGTTCCGTTCTGAGTTTTTATTCAGTCACTCAAGAGTTCACACAGAAAGTTGCAGTGATGCTCATTCTGGGAGGAAGGAGGAAACCTACCAGGCTTGATTCACTGCAATAGCACCCTCCACCTGTTCTGCCCATAATGCTGACTAGGATGGATTAGAAGGGTAGACAGTCAAGGGCAATTAAGTGGGTTTCTCGAGTAGGCACCCCCTGAAGACGTATACATAGATAGCTTTCAAACCCAGAGGGATTCCCTGACTATCAGATGCCCAAAGGTGGTAGCAGGGACCCTGAAGTGCAAGACTGGTACCCATGTGACATAACATTTTAAGGTAAAAAGCAGAATGCCAATATGCATCGATCTCAAAAGGTAGAAGCTGGCTGGCTGCGCTGTTTATCTAGGTGGTAGATCTTGGAGGTCGGGTCAGCAGGGGCGAGCCTCAGTCTGAGAGGAAGATTTGCCCTAGTGCCCTACAGGAAAGGCGGGGGCTGAGGATCCCTAACATTCCTTGGTGGTGGGAATATGATGAGTAGAGGTGTGTGAAGTTGCTGAAATTCGTTCTGCAAAAACATTTTTGCAAATCTTGGAAAATTCACTTCACCGACAACCACAGTTTCCATATTCACCTGGCAAATTGGTCAAATCTGCACAGCAAATTTACGTGAATTGCCAGTTCATGGGCAAATCAGGCAATTCATATAGATTTTCTGTACTAATTTGGCCAATTCATTGGCAGAAAACTGCACAAATTGCATCTCTAACTGTAATCAAAAGCTTCCCCTCATTCACTGTCCTGTAATACCTTCTTCTCTCAAAAACTTTGTAAGTAGTCATAAATACCTCCTCCCATCCCCCACTAGAACCCTTCTCTCCCCTCTGCCCTGGTGTATTTTAGCTAAAAGTAATGCAAGTAAAGCACATGACATATATTCAAAATACCTTCCTCCCACCCGTGTGCCAAACACATCCCCCCTGCCTCTTCCCACCTGAGTTCCACCACTAGGTCTGTTAGTCATAACACCACCACCCAACCTCCCTCTGGCCCTCACCAGTCTCCTACCCCCACTAGCACCTAGAAAAAATGCAACCTGTAATAAAGAATGCAGTCTCCTGGTGCAGAGCCTCTGCTCTGTTTAGTGCCCATCTCGGTAATGGGCCATGCATGAATGAAAGGTGACATAGATTGCTCCTAGTAAAACCTGACTGGCTGAAAAATATGCCAATCAGTTTCTAACAGAAGCAAATATGTCACTATCCATGTGTGCACCAGTGCCACTACCGAGATGGACACTGAACAGAGCATGTTATTTTCATATTGGTTATGTTACATGCAAAAAGTACACAATGATTTTCACATTTTTAACATTCTTGCTCTCTCTGGATATATATAGACATATATATTTCTATCAATCTATCTATAATAGTGAGCCAGAGTAGATGCTCTAAAGAAATTTAGGTTTGAGACACCCCGAGGGGGGGACAGAGAAGAGCACAGTAGGTGTTCAAGTAGTCCTGAAGGGTCATACGGAGCAGTCAGCAGACCCATTAGGGAGCCAAGGAAACAATAGGGTATTACCAGGGGCCCCAGAGTACAGCATAGGGGTAGACATTGTTTGTGTTGGGCATTCTGTCCACTGTATGTCCCCAGCACCCAGCACAGTCCTCCTACAGCCAGTAGACCCACTGTAAACCCTATCAACAGTCTGCAGCACTCCAGTATGTCTCCAGCTAGCAATCCTAGTAGCCAGCAGTAAAACCACTGCAGCCATTTCCCTGCAAAGACCATGCCAGAGCTAAACTTTTTTTTTTTTTTTTTTAATTATGGTATTTCTTCTGTGTCCTGGCTGGCCCACCTACTACCTTCAGTTGTCACCCCCAGCGTCGTCCCCCAAGGATCAGACCCCCTCCCTTGAGCTCCCATGACTTACCCTTCATGGTAGGGTGGTGGGGAGCGTCTCAACCCACCCGAAACAGATCCAGCCAGAGAGGTGCCTTCTCAGGGGCAGAGCCTCAGGCACAGCTTCATCCCGCATGGCCAGGACTTTTTCTGGTTTTCTCCCTTGCGGAGGTGGGGCATACAATGACACCTGTGGAGAGAGCACGCACACTTCCGTACGTGTTCCT
The DNA here is from genome assembly GCA_016271365.2 of Neoceratodus forsteri. Taxonomy (NCBI): domain Eukaryota; kingdom Metazoa; phylum Chordata; order Ceratodontiformes; family Ceratodontidae; genus Neoceratodus; species Neoceratodus forsteri. The sequence continues at coordinate 499,971,611 of JADMNL010000022.1, forward strand.
CCAAGTGTCTGTACCATCTCCTCCCCTTTCTACAGTGTCAACGCACTGCTCCCCCCCCAGCCACCACTAGGGGCCAGTTGGACGCCGACTACTGGTGACCCCCCTCCCCAGAAAAGGAGAGCAGTCCATCAGACACTCAGTCCTTCTCCTTCCCTGCCAACCTCCAGAGGCCCGTGCTCATTCTCGAACACGGGTCGCCGGCGTAGCGTGAGGTAAGGCATCTAGCGCCTCAGCCCTCAGCGCCACTGGGCCAGCCCAGGGCTAAACTTTTAAACATTTTTCTTTATTAACTCTCACTCTGCTGCCTGCCTTCACTACCAGAATTCCCCAAAGGCAGGCAGGCAGATTAAGCAAAGGAGTGAGCCACGTGCTGAGATTGTTGCCACTGCCCAGCGTAGGGACTTCATTCAAAAGAAGGTCTGTTTATGGCTTGAGCTCAGGATTTGGACAATAGAACCCCAAGCTCTTAAGAACAATCAGCATGATCATTTGGGAAAGTGCTGGAGCCGGTGAGGGAAGAGGAAATACAGAGTGAGGGAAGTCAGTGTTATCTGTTAGTGGTTGAAGCCGGCCATAGACTCTGTTGATGTGCCTCCCCTCTGGTCCAGTAGAATTTGGCAGCAGCAGCAGCTAGTGTTAGCTTCCTCCTGTGTGTGAGGAACATCCCGCGGCTCCCTGTGTTCAGCCGCGACACTCCAGCAGCCCACCTCCAGATGTGGCAATAGTTCCCATAGCCAGCTGGGATCCACCTGACAGGCCTCGAGTCTGCTCCCTTCCTCCCTACTGGCAACTAACATGGGCAGCAATCATCTCAAGGCCCCTCCAGCAGCAAGACCTGGGTCATGGTGGTGAGTGTGTCAGCAGTACATCCAGGCAGTGCCAGCCACCAGAAACTAGAGTAAACTTCTTTTAATAAAGTAAACCATGCCACTCGGCACCAAGGCAAATGGCCAAGGCCATGTGGGTGGGCAGCAGCAGCCCAGATAAAGGACCGCCCCTAAAGGCAGCAGTGACAGAGCTCCATAGGAGCAAGTTAGGGGCAAGGCAGGCCTCAGAGTAAAAAACGTCCAGGGGCTGGGTTAACAGAAAGACTCCACAGGGAGCAGGCCACAGAAAGGCGGGCTCCAGCAAGCCCCAGAACCACCCAGAGGGCAGAAAAAATCAACACTCCACAGCAGCAGTGTCAGGACAGCCTGTCCTGAAGTAAAAAGGGCTGTCCGGTAAATAAATAAATGAATCTAAAGGGGGAAGGAAATTTGTGCTGCTTCGTAGCAGTTAGTAATGTTCTGTTTATAGCAATGAAATTCATACCTTCAAATGATCCATATTTAACTTCACCTGAAAAAAAAACACTGAAGTTTTCTTTTTAGGGATATATGTTGCACAGTTCTTTTTATGGAACCTGTAAGTTGGAGTTTTTACTATGTCACAGTTTGTGTACAGAATACTAAACATGAGCTGTTGTCTAATCAAAACCTTGCTCAAAGTTGTGTGCACAAACCGTGACAGTTAAAACTCCAGTTCACCTGTTCCATGACTATAACTGTAACAGAATGCAGCTCATGAACACAAAATAATGTGAAATACAGTTTTTCATATCGCTTTTTATTCAGGTATAGTTAAATATGGACAATTTAGTGAAATTAATATGACTTCTGAAAATAAACAGCTGCCAATTAGAAATGATTTCCAGTCCTCTTCAAATAAGCTCAATGGGTTAGCTTATGTATTAATGTATGCCAAGTATGCATGAGAGGCGCATACCCAACCAGTGCAGCTCCACACTCATGGACAGGTGCAGAGTGGCCAGCATTCATGATCGCCGGGCTCCTGTCCACGGCCAACCCCCCTCGTGTGTAGGATCATGGGGGTGGATTGGTGTAGATGGGAGGACACAGGCACTCATCCAACTGGATACCCTACTTGGTGCTCCAGTTGATTCTGTGCTCCACATGGAGCCGGGAATTGTGGGATGGCGCAGGTGCTGAGTTTGTAAAATGTTTGGCAAGTGCCCAAATGGCTGTCTTAGCCCTGCCTGTCTGGAGGTCTGAGGCAGCATGGTGGGGGGGCTGTGGGTTCCCGTGGCTGGCAGGGGCATGCTGTGGGGGGTGCGTGACAGTTATAGCAGGGTCCCTGCTGTTGTAGCGTGTGCTCCCTCATCCAGCACATCATGCATGGTGCGGATTGCAGGCATGCCCCTGACACTCCCATGCACCATCCACGTACGTGTCCACGTGACTGGCCAGGGGATCCAGTGTAGAAGGGATGCACATCACTTCTGTGCATGCACACATGGAGCCACAGGACCCTGGTGCATGGAAATGACACTTAGGATTGCCTATGCGCTACAGATCCGCAGGGTGTAGGCATTCTACCCCATAGTGCATAGGACCCATTACAAGCAAGCACACAATGGGGTTAGGCAACAGAAGCTCCTTGGAACTGATTCTGAGGGGTTTAAACATTTAAATGCACTGATGAATATTGATGAACAGGCCTACCATACTGCATTTAAAGTGACAGTGTACTTATTTTCTGCCACTGCCCGTATGAACTGCATCTGCTAGTGACTGTACATTGTTTCTAACAAACTGCTTATTCTCATCTGCTAATTGTGTGGTACATCTTTGCCTTAACAAACTACCTAACCTGTAATGCCCCTTTGCAGTGAACTGCCTGTGTGGTGCCCTACCAATTGACTGCCTATCTACCTGTTCACTGGACACCCTGAAAAGGAACTGCCTAACTGTGTGGTACTTTGCAAACAGACTGCTTATCTGCCTGTTCATTTGGTGCCCTGAAAGTGAACTCTCTAATTGTGTGGTGCCCTGCCAATTGACTGCCTATCTGCCTGGTACCCTATACAGATGGTCTGATACCTAGTATAGACTGAGTGTCTGAGGTCTTAATGAGGTCATAACACCACTTGCCCTTCAAGCTCATGGCTTACTGACCTCATTAGGACCCCTCAATGGAATTATATCCTTATACACCACACTTACCTATACTATATATATTCATATCCCTATTTGTATCTGTCTGTCTATATATCTGTCTATACTCTTTAAAAAAAAAAAACTGCCTTAATGCACCAGTTAGGGTTCAAGTTAACACCACAAAAATAGGGAAATGTGGCAATAAGGTTTCCAACTCTAACTCCCCACCCCACGCCAAGCAGCAAAGGAAAAGACCACACAAGCTACCACAGACAAACATCATCAGGTAAAAATACACAACATAACAACTGTTTCAGGACGACACAACTACAGTAACACTGATATGCTACCTTTATGAACTTGTATCCATGGTATACCACTGCAAGGCATGCACAGACACTGCTGGCTGCAGACAAAAATCCATGATACTAAAGTCACAACACTGCTTCTGTGTGCAGAAGCACAGGCCCCTGCAGCCACAGATACAAATTCATCATCCACAAATTACAACAGTTCTTTTGTCTGCATAAGTCCAGGCCCTGTAGCCACAGGTAGTCTATACTGCATGACATACATAGTTCTGTCTGCAGAAGTGCAGGCCCCTAGCCTGCACTTCAGCAACTGCAGGTGTAAGACATATACACTGACCTCCAGCTGCAGAAGTGTTGCCCCATGAAATCCATGATATCAAAATTTCAACAGTATTTATGTCTGCTGAAGTACAGGCCTCTGAGAGGTCTATGCCTCTTCAGCCACAGGCATAAGACATACAGACTGTCTTCTCATTGCAGCAGAGTAGGCCCCTGTGGGGCCTGCACCTATGCAGCTGTCAACAGAAAACCATGTACCAGCAGATCCACCTGAGTAGTGAGGTGGTAGCACCTGTTACCCTCATAGGCCAGCAAAATGTAGCTATTTTAACCTAATCTGAGCTTTCAGAGGTAGCATTTTACTTTCTCAGGCAACCTGCTACCTGATAAAACTACACCCCATGACAAAACTATTACCTCCTTGAAAGATTTCTAGATTTGTTGCTGAAACGATACCCACATTGCAACAGTACTTCTAACTGCAGAAGAGCAGGCCCCCATGGAGCCAGCACTTCTGTAGCCACAGGTACTCATGCACTCTGTATGAAATGCACACACCGGTGTGGCTGCATAAGTACAGGCCCCCTATGCAGCCTGTGCTTATGCAGCCAGAGATACAAATCCACAAAGCTTGCACATCAGAGCTACTGTATTTGAGTCATCTGGAAAACAGCTGTATGTTGTTTGCTTTACCTGATGATGGCTGCCTGTGGCTGCTTGTGTGGTCTTGTCCTTTTGCTGCTTGGGGGGGGGGACTCAGGGCTGGAAATCCTAGTGCCACATTTTCCTACCTTTGTGGTGTTAACTTGAACCCTATATGGTGCATTAACGCTGCTTTCTGCAAAGAGCTTAGTTTGTTTTTGAGATACTGGATTCATATCCTGATTCATACAGGTCACTTTGGGACCTGTGTGCACTGATGCAGATGCACAGGGCCCTCTGGAACCTGTGTTAAGGGAAGAGTCCATCTACCTGTAGCAGTGCAGAGACCACATGTGGCAACAGATACAGACATACAGGGCAAAGAATCCATCTGTCAGCCAAAGTGCAAAGCCCTGTGGCACTCACGGGTGTACAAGTGCAGGGCCCATATATGCAAAGAGAATATTTCTCTTCACTATATGACACTTCAGCTGGTGCAGGCAATCTTGCGCATTCCCTTCAAAGGTCGTGGGTGATGCTGCATGACAGTGCAGTCCCCCCAGCCTCAATCCATCCATCCAGCTGGTTCACTGAACCCACTCCCAATCTCAGCTCACCAGCACAGTATCACAAAGCTGGGGCAAAGGCTAGCTAAACACAAGCTTTCATAATTTTTTTTTTTCCAGTTTTGACCCCACATTTTCAAGACAGTTGCTTTATGATACCCCCTTATAAACATAACATGTGGCATTTACAGAATACTGGCCAAAACATCATTTCACACCACAAATGCAAAAACATAAGAATTTTAAAAATGATAAATGTCATGTTTATAATGTGATGTGAAAAAATGGCTATGTTGAAAGTTTGGAATTAAAATATTGAAATTTAGTGAAGGTATGAGTAAACATTGAAATATTTTAACATCCACTCATAACCTGGTCATATTACCATGTTTTCTACCAAATTTTCAACATAGTCTTTTCATGAGCTGACTAAGTGGAAAAGTTCAAATCCCACCCAAAAGGTGATTTTGAAGAGCAACACCATGTTATGTGGCATCAGAAAGTTGTTGTGGCTTATGATTATTATTATTATTATTTTTAATCTGTTTAGGGTTTTGTGGAGTGTTGTGCAGTGCAGCAAACTTGTGAAATTGAACCTGTGGCTGAAGGAAGCAGAGATATTGTGCGACAGAGAGGGAGCAGCCATGACAGTCAGAGACACTGAACATGAATGCTTCATTTAGCTGTTTAGGAGGCAACAGTGAAATAATTTTAAAAAGAAAAATAAGTTACAGTGTTTTGTGTTATGTGGTTTAAGAGAGTTGTGATTTATGATGATTTTTTTTATTTTAAAAATCTGTTTAGGGGTTTGTGCAGTACTGTGGAGTGTGACAAACTTGTGAACTTGAATTTGTGGCTGCAGGAAGCAGTGATATTGTGTGATGGAGAGGGAGTGGCTATGACAGACAGCGTGAGCACAAGTGCTTCATTCACTGGTTCAGGAGACAATCATGAAATAATTAAAAAAAGAAAAATAAGGTGCAATGTTTTTCTTTCTGGGTTACCGTGCATGCGAAAATGTGAGCAGCACAAATGCAGAAGGTAACAGTCACCAGTGACAGACAAGCTGCTGATTATATGGTGGACAGAGAAAAACGGAAGTCAGTTTTGTTTATTGTTAGAAAAAAAAAATTGGCAATTGTAATGGTTTGTCTGTATATGGGACATGGCCTTGGAGTGAAACCCAGGAATGAAAAAAAAGTGACGTTAAGGGAAGCTGAGAAGCATTAAGGCCGATTTTAAGTGCGTGTTTAGGTACTGTGGGAAAGTGAAAGTGACTGCAGTACAGATGAGGAAGTGGTGCCAGTGGGAGGGGGGCATCCAGCAGAGTGATGACAAAGTAACTCTTTGTATAAATCAGTGATGACATACAGTACTTACGACATGTATAAATCAGTGGTCTCCATTTTATACATACAGTTACTCTGAAAAAATGGATTTATCAGGTACCTCGGATGTCCATGTCTACTGAATAAAAACATACATAGGGGTATAAAAAGGGACCAATTTGAACTTCATTGGTTAAAAAATACAGCAACTGACTGTTGCTTACTTACCCAGAAATAGCACAGTTCATAACTAACCTGCCCTAATCCGCCTAGCAACAATCTATCTAAATGAAACTAAAACCCTTTTCCACTTTTTAAACACAAAAACCAACAGGAGGGCATAGGTTTCTTCAAAACAAATGCATTTCCTAGGTTCATTTAAAGGCACACAGCCTTGCTTACCTAATTTACCTGCTCTACCTAGCAACAACCTAAATAAAGGTAAATAAAACATTTTCCCACTAAAAGAAAAATCATTTTCCATTTTGTAAGTGCAATAACCTACTGTGAGTTACGGGTTTCTTGAGAATTAATGCACTTCCTGGATGTGTTGGAAGTCACTTGTCCATCGGCCTCATGCTTTCCAATTCACCCACAGCATGCAATAATTCTCTATAAATGCATGCCCTGTTGGGTGTTATTGCTTGCGCACATACTGGAAAAAAATAGAAACATAAAATGTTATTCTAATTTGATCAACTACAAGCATTCGCAAATGCCCACCAGCCCGATATCCTGGTGGTGGTAGAAACCTGGCTCAACCCCCTTGGTTCCTGATCATACAAACTCCATCCCTGACTACACTATCTTTAGGCTTGACTGAAAATCAAAATGAGGAGAGGGCTGTGCCCTTTACCTAAAAGACAACCTGATGGGGCACGCTGCCCACACTGACCTACCAACACCAAATGCCCAGCTACTGCATATCAAAATCCTGCTTGGAGCTCAGCACAAAGCCGTCTCGGTCATCATCATTTATATACCCCCGAAAGAACAGGGACCAGGCCTCCATGCAGTACTGGAGTACATCAAATCACTCCCACTCGACTCTGCAGTCATCACACTTTTTGACTTCAACACAAACTGGTTGGGACCTGATGCTGGCGACACCAGGGACATGGTCACCTCAGCAAACGTCACACAGATATTGGACTCCACAACTAGAATGAACTACAGAACCAGCACCAGCACTTTACTGGACTGGATCCTGACTACTCACCCCTCCTGGATCACTAGCTTCACCATACTGCCTCTCTCAGCGACCATTCCCCTGTCAGCTGCACCTGGTCAAACAAATTCTGGAAATCTCCACCAAAGGTCATCCTCAGCAGAGTGCTACCCTGTGGGAAGCTAACCCACCTAAAATCACACCTACAAAATCAAGACTGGTCCCCCATCAACCTGGCCCCCGATGCAAATACAGCCCATGATCAATTCATACACATTTTCAATGAAGCTTGTAACATCTTTGCCCCACCAAAAAAGCAAAAAATTAAACCCTCTGCAATCCTTGGCTCACGGGTTCCCTCTTAAAAAAAGCTGAAACACAGTGACCACCTCTGGGAACTAGCCAGAGAAACAGGAAAACAGGCGGACATCCAAAATTTCAAAAGAACTAGGAATGATTGCACTAAATCCATACGCCAACAGAAATCTGAATACTACAAGACTGCACTCACTGACACATGGGGAAATGCAAGAGCATTTTGGAATAACATTAAAGATGTTACCGGGAAGGAGTCCAAATCACCCCCCTACTGCTACAACAATAAACAGGAATACTATCCTGGACCTAAAAGTCATAGCCAACACCTTTAATGATGCCTTCACCAACCTCAGCAGCATCCTCCCCCAAGACTTTTTCAACGACAGCGACCCCCCTCTTCCCACCCATCAGTCGTCACTTAAAAATTGTCCCCCTTTCTACTTCAGAGCAGTAAACAAAAATACCATCAGGAAATACATTTCCAAAGCCATCAAAACACTAGAGCAAGTGCTGACACACTGGACCTCAAACTTCTGTCCTTCTCTCTAGACAAGGTTCTGGGGCCTCTCACCAGGATCTTTAATCTCTCCCTCTCTCTCAGTCAATTCCCTGACAAATGGAAGGCAGCAACTGTCACACCTATCCATAAAGGTGATGACCGGACCTCCCATGTGAACTACCGACCTATCTCTATCCTGCCACCCCTCTCTAAGGCCCTGAAACAGATAGTAGCAGACCAGCTCACTGATCATCTGGACAAGTACAACATCCTTTGCCAGCAGCAACACGGATTTAGAAAAGGACACAGCACTGCCACAGCACTTCTTGAGTTTATGGGAGCCATACACAACTCCTTTGATCAGGGTCGCCTAACCGGAGCTACTTTCATTGACCTGTCAAAGGCTTTTGACACTGTCCACCACCGCCTCCTGCTTCATCAGCTACTGAACATTGGCCTCTCTGCAGAATCAGTGAAATGGTTCAATAGCTATCTTGACAACAGGTCCCAATGTGTAAAAATATCTGGCATGGTCTCCGACACTAAACAGGTTCGCTCCGGTGTCCCCCAAGGCTCCATCCTGGGCCCATTGCTGTTCAGCCTGTTCCTCAACTCCCTCCCCAACTCCACCTCTCAGCAAGTCATACTCTATGCAGATGATGCAGTGATTCTTGGCTCTCATCATGACCCAAGCCACCTGCAACAAACCCTTCAACACGGCTTCACCTCTTTTGAAAGCTGGTTCAAAGAACATAAGTTAATCCTTAACCAGGAAAAAACAAAGACCATGATTTTTACCAGCCACCAAAACAAGTACAAACACCACCAACCCTCCTTATACACTTGCCTTGGGGACTCCCTGGAGCAGGTTGACTCCTTCAGATATCTAGGAATCACCTTAGACCCACACCTGTCCTTGGGTACCCATATAACCAATGTCGCTAAAACTGTGAATACTAGACTGGGCTTACTCTACCGGCTTCGTCGGCACGTGACTAAAGAGGCCCTCTTTGTCGCAGTTCAAAGCTCCATCATCTCCCAGATTGACTATGGTCTTGTCATCTATGGCACTGCCACTACCACTGCACTCAGAAGGATTACTACCACCCTAAACAAGGCCTGTCGACTCATCACTGGGGCCGAATGGCTCACACACACCTGTGACCTCTACTCACCAGCTAACTGGCTTCAACTTGATAATAGAATTCAGTACCAAACCTGCGTGGTTGCTAAGAAAATATAGTTGGGAACTGCCCCTCCCAGGGTCTGTTCACTCCTTCAAATGCAAACCAGCTCCAGAATTACTAGGGGATCAAAGCCACAACTTTTCCGTATCCCTCGCTGCCGCACAGCCATTGGCCAGTGTTCATTCACCTACAGGGCACCAACTTGGTTTAACAGTCTTGCCAATGATACTATCAATACCACTGGACTAGGGACCTTCATATCCAGGCTCTGAAACTCCCTGGTTGCTTCCAGCATCTGCGACTGTCATGGATAATGTCTATGTAACATCGCTCCACTACCGCTCTCCTATATCTAGCTCCTTACATAACACACTTGCCCTAGTTTGGCCTCTGCCCCATCCATGCTCCAGCACCTGACAATGCCACCTTCCTGGCCGCTTCACCCCACCACCCTCCATATCCTTACCTACCCCCCCACCCCTCGTCTCTTCTCATTTTCTTACCTCCCGCCTTTGCCCCTCCCATTTCTTTCTACCACCCCTCCCCCTCTTGTCCTCTTCCTTTCCACTTTACCCTCTCCCTGTCTGTTCGAAACGAATTTGATATCCTTTACCCTTATTCGTGTAACAATTTTATCTATTGTTATGTGATACCAATTGTCTTGATGTGGAACCTTTGTAAATGAGCCCTGGGCTCAAAGGTAATTGTAATCCTAGAATTGAAATAAATAAATAAATAAATAAAAATAAAATTATCAAGGGTATAACGAGCTACACGTTATTACCTTTAAAAATGCTACAAAACATTATTCTTTTTTCCCACCACCAGACACAAAATGCAAATATACAGGACACATGGTAAAATTAGATTACAGTTTCATACAATTACTTAAATTCACCTTTTTCTCACACACACAGCACACACAGAGATATGGAGGCAAGACCATTAAAGCTAATGCAACATCTGGTTTCCATCTCTAATAAATGAAATTAGTTCAGATAATTTACATCAGTGCATCAGATTCACCTCAGTCCCAGTTCCAAATGTTTTACTTCAAACTGCTCATCAGGAATTAGGGGCTGTGGTGACTAAGGGTTGTGTGCTGTTGGCCAGCCACAGAGAAGTAGCTTAAAGAGCTAGTGCACTGCCTAAAACTAATATTAGATTTTAAAAGCAGCCAACCATTACCTTTCATATCTAAAAATCCAATTGTAGAAATGAAAGGGAAAGTGTGACTCTCACTGGGATTTGAACCCTGGACCTCAGCAATCTGTACTATAGCTCTTAACCAACTGAGCAATGAGAGTTCAGCCAATTAAGGCCCCCAAGTTTTCCCATGTGAATTACATATACTTTCCTTTCTGGTGTTGCAATGAGCAACCAGGAAGTCTTTTTACAGACTCAGATAACTCCTTTTCTATTTCTCCCAAATGCAGTATATGTCACTGTGAAGCAAATTTAGAAATCCAGTTGCAGAAATGAAAGGAAAAGTGTGACTCTCACTGGGATTTGAACCCAGGACATCAGCAATCCGTGCTTTAGCTCTTAACCAACTGAGCTATGAGAGTTCAGCCAATTAAGGCCCCTGAGTTTTCCCATGTGAATCACATATACATTCCTTTCTCCTCTGGCTGCAAATTATGCCCTTGCCCTACCCTAGTAATCCTCCCTTACCTCTGTACCCCAACTTGCTCTCAATAAACTGCACTAACCTGCCTAAAGAATCTGTACCACTCTAGTGCCCCTTTTTTCAAAACTGCACTTAGCAACTGGAACCTGACATGCCTAATAATTGTATTCAATGTCAACATATTGTCTTTTGCCACAACTGATGCATTTGTTTATACCAAATCCTCCCTTATCATATAATCATATGTAACACAGGCTTTTGTCATGTTATTTAGTGTATTGACTGGGTACCGTCACGTCTTTTTGTTTGACTTGGAGTCTTTGAAAAAGAGCCTTTCTGGCTCAAATGTTGTAATCCGAAACTTTCTAGTGTTGCAATGAGCAACCGGGAAGTCTTTTTACAGATTCAAATAACTCCTTCTCTGTCTCTCCCAAGTGCAGTACATGCCACTGCAAAACAAATTTAGAAATCCAATTGTAGAAATGAAAAGAAACGTGTGACTCTCACTGGGATTTGAACCCAGGACCTCAGCAATCCGTGCTTTAGCTCTTAACCAACTGAGCTATGAGAGTTCAGCCAGTTAAGGCCCCTGAGTTTTCCCATGTGAACCACACATACATTCCTTTCTGGTGTTGCAATGAGCAACCAGGAAGTCTTTTTACAGACTCAAATAACTCCTTCTCTATCTCTCCCAGGTGCAGTATACGCCGCTGCGAGATCATAATGCTGATGATGTAGTGTGAGGCAGTAGAGTTAGATATGTCAGCTGCCAGGCTAAGATCTATTCCACACATCCAGCACAATACTATCACATAAAATACTTTCTGATGAGCAAAAGGAAAAATAAAAATACTTCAGAAATAAAAAGTTACAACTGACTACTACTTAAAATGTGTAACATTTCCTGTCTTTCTGTTTTGGCTCCACTAGCACTTTAATTTCAACATTTCTGCACAGCAGTGTGCCCATTTACCCCCAACCAAAGGTCACTCATCTCCCAAAGAGGGACAAGAACAAACCCCGAGAGCCCTGTAGTCTCTGAGCACACAATGTGAGAAACTTTAGACTCAGCCCTTTCTGGTGTTATCTGTATGCTCAACCTGCAACTGCTCCTGCCCTTCACTCTCAGTGAGGACATAACATCAAAGTGAGAGCTGTCCCAGAAATGCACTACAGTACAGAAATGACTACTTAGGTCAGGGGTGCAAAGAAATCCGACTGGCCTTGTCTTGTCAGACATCAGTTCATGTGCCAATTAATTTGCAGCTTGCTTTAGTGAAAACATCATGCTTTCATGTGAAGTTGGGTAATCCATAACGGTTCCCTGAAAAGAGATCAGGACGGACAATCAGTCAGTGAGTGGTAGCTCTGCCACTCACAATGCTGGTGACCCAGGTTTGACAATGAGTATCGGATATCAGGGGCCATCCAAGGGAAGAGGATTTGATCATTTCAGTAGACACTCTCCAGTTTCAGAGAGGGAGGGCTGCAGTGTCACACTCCGTCATAGTCACATGTAGAAGTACAGGGAGTAGTGCTGTAGAAAGTGTGTAGAGAAGGATGGTGATGAGTGCACAGCAATGTGTATACACATCACAGCCTGGTTAGCTGTTCTCACATACAGGGAGGGAAAATACGGGGGGGAAATAAGGGGTAAATCCCCACTGTCCGAGCACCATGAAGGCCAATATATCCAGGAGGCAGTACAACCACCCGCCAGGTGGAGGAGGAAAAGCAGAGTCTTAAATGAAATAGGAGATGAGAACTGGGGAATTCCTGTAGCCACTGGCACACCCTACTCATTTTTTGCAATCCAGATGAAGGCTAAGATAGAGAGATATGCAGAGCAGCACAGGGTCAGGCACAGCAGACCAGAACCAGGGATGAAATTTCAAACAGGCTCTCTTGATTTGCAGTCCTGTGTTCTAATGATTACACCACACTGCCTCAGTCGTTGGAATTGTTCCCTTACTAATTTCCTCATGTCTTGTTCTGTTAACTCAGACCAACAGGCCTGCAAAAAACCACAGTGCTCACTGTCAGTGCAGCTAAATATGGCGGCTGTAGTCACATCTTTGTATTAAAGGTATCCATGCTTTACTGCTCAACACAATGACAGATATGAACTGAGGGAAAACAGCACAGACCAGGAGACAAGTATTCCAGTTCTGGTACAATGGCTCCCAATTCGGACATGTGAGGTTTGCACTGGATACTTGTGTGATATCACAAGTGTGCCACAATTTGTGACCATTTCCTGTTCAACAGGTTACATCTATTTCTACTGATGGGAATGTGATACAAGCTACGGATCACTACACTTGCCTCTTGGAAGACTGGCCCCCAGTTTTGATAATTATTTACCACACCGAAGTCTCCACCATGGGATCATATTCCACCATGGGATTGAACGTGGTCGGGACTGGCGAGCTACCAATATTGGTTTTTGACCATACAGGGGAACGGGTTAGACACCAGGGATGGTACCACATGTAAGGACTGGTCAGGTGCCATAGCATTACAAGGGATAACCTTGAGGGATGAATAAAATAAAAAAGAGCATGGCCCATAAGGTATAAGGTTTTGGGGGGTGACAGTGACAGAGAAGGTAGCACCTCTTGGCATGGCACTGTGCCATGCCAATGGCACAATGCCACGCCTAAATATCCGTGGGTGCCACAGTGTCATAGTCTGCAGTCAAAAACCATGTTTGCATCCATAAGCATCTAGTGGCCACATTTACAGTGCGGCTTAGCCACCGGGCGAAATTCTTCACCCAGCTCCTAATTAGGAGCTTTGTGTATGGCAATGTATTGGGGGTGGCAGTACAAGGAGCATCTTTGTGCCTCCTAATATCTACCACCCCCTACAGAGACAGAGTATCAGGCCCAAAATATTATGAAATCTTGTTGTTAGTGTTGCCATCAATGAAGATGTCATAGCTACACATACAGTATATAAATATACAGGCATACAGCTAGATCAAGTTCATTATATAGTTCAAAACAGATTCAAAATTTTGATTCAATGACAAACTAACCCAGAGTGTACAAGAAAAGAAAAATCTAATTCAGAAGGGCATTTTAATAAAAACTTTATTGTGAAACATCTTACCAAATAAAAGTACGCTCAGTCTAAGAACTACAGAGAACCTAAATGTTTTCTCCCAGAAATTTCAAGATTTTTATAAATCATCTCCTGTTAGATAAACACAAGTAAACTTCAGAACAACAAATATGATATGACTTCAAATGTTAACATAGTATGTTTTATCACCTTTAATCATATCTTTAGTAGAATACGATAGGGGCAATAAAGATGAATAAAAGGGTATATATGTATGTAAAAGAATAATGTGAGTTGCATTACCCGGGGAGGAGACTTGTCCTAGAACTCATTTAGTCTGTCTGTGTGTGTGTGTCTCTCTCTCTTTATCCATAAATCAGTATTACCTGCAGTCAGCCACTGGCAAACAATCATGCTCAAAATCCAAATAACCCAGCTGTAGTAGAAAAAAAGTCACTAACTTTATTTTGGTTGCTGCTGACTGACAAAGAACTAGAGGTCAACATGATAGCCCAGATTATGCTTCTAAAGAAACAGGTAGCAGAACACCAGGACCACAGCCAAAGAGTCTAAATTCCCTTCCCTAGATATGCTATATCACACACACAGGCTCTGTAAACCTGAGATACTTAATGCCTGCAAGAGGTAGACAACTGACTTAAAACCTATCACATCCATTTACAACATGACTGGCTGACTTGTAGATGTGTGGCACGATACACCTTTGCTAATTAGTGAAGCTTCTCAGAGCCTTTGCTGTTGAAGTATCCCAGGATGGAGTTCCCGGTCCAGAGGCTGGCCCCCAGCATTCCAAACCAGATGTGGGCAGTGGTCCATGCAGAAGTGGTGGTCTGCGCCCAGATCATAAACAGGATGAGGATGACGGTGGCCTGCCAAGATAAAACAAGAGCATCAGTGCCTATTTTATCGAAGACTAGTTGGCCAATTTGCCTAATGTCAATCAATGACATGAACAGCTCTGTCCTCCTTCCTCCTGGAAACATGCTTAGTCATATGGTTACACATGGACATAGCCTGCCACAGGCAAGCGCCTGAACTAGCCATCAGTATATTTTGACCCCCAACCCACAAATAGAGGATCCCGAGTTAGGTAACCCAGATGTTTTAATCTCTTGTACTGCAACCAATTTCTCCCTGCACCACTGAAGTTTTATGACCAGCACTTCTATAATCAGTTTTTAAGGCTGGGCAATACTAGCAATGTTCAACATTTTACAGGCCTCATTACACATTTCCCTGAAAAAGCTTGCTCTTTGTCCTGCATTCATTTTACAGTTTAACTACTGCTACTCAGTGGCACTGTTTGCCTCTCGTAGCTGCCGGTTAAACTGATCCTCTGTAACAGTGTCCTTCTGCACCACTGCTGTTTAACCACTGTCTTTTTGTACTTCTTGTACCAAGTGCCATATTGTATTATTCTACTGTTTTTAATTCTGTCTGCGGGTGACACAAATTGAGGTCTCAGTGTTTTTTCACTGGGGGTGGTGAGGGGTACCAATCTTTTAACTGAGGGCAGCACCAGAAGAATCCAAGAAGAGGTTTGGGATCATCCTGAAAAGTGAAAAAAAGATCACTGAAATTATCCACTAGAAAATGCAAAACAAAAAACAACCACTAACAGGTGGTGGCCCATCCTTCATGTTCCACAGGGAGGAGCTGAAATCATAATTGCTATCTGGATAAATAGGCCACCTGCTCCTACTTTGCTATCTAGGGTCACATCTAGTCCCCGGCTAATTATACCTAGAATGCAGAGTGTACAGTACAGGTCCCTCCTGTCTTGTTACTCTGCAACAGACAGGCACACTGGAGATGCACATTCATAGATTTCATCTTACTGCAACTAAAAAGGTTATTCAGTTTGCCAGAGGAAAAATGTATTTTTTTAAAATGCTTGGTCCCATGGGTAAATGGTATAGAGCATTGTATGCCATCTGTCTCCTCCTGAAATGGTTTGCACATGCATATCTTAAAGGGGCCTAGTTCACCTCTCTCCACTGCAGGATTATACCTAGTTCACACCTACTATGGCATGCATGGTCCTGCTGACAATGTCAGATGTGATTAGCAAAGGCATTTTCTTCACTGAAAAAAAAAATCCTGGTTTAAAGTATTTTTCTATAGAGCGTAAACCATGCCTTGTGTTTTTATTACAGGTGTTCTTTCTTTGCACCTGTGTTTTCTGCTGGCTTCCTTTATTGTCCACCCTGCTGCTCTTATCCTTCAGCCAGGTAAGCAGCTGACAACACAGCCAATGCCACCATTGCGCCATGCTCGGTTCACAGTGGGGAGATGCATGAATGCTGGGCAGCCCATGTACTCCTTCCTTCCCTCCCTCCCTCTCTGGGAAACAAGAACCTCACCTCCACAACATGACCCCCAGCTGGTTTTAGTGTGGGACTCCTGGGCTGGCACGAGAACCCTGGTCTCCCAGGTGACCATGCAACGCATTCCACTGCACACCTGTGCCACCCAAAAATTTACTTTTACATTGGCTGAAAAACATACTGGAACAGAAATTTTAAATGCTGCACCATAGAAATACCATATGGGGAGGGAAGTCCTTGTTTCTTTTTAGTTACAGAATTTCTTTATTCTCCTGCTCTGCTCTACAGTGTCCATTTCTTCAAGTCCCCCACGGGCCTCCACTACCCACTGAACTTGCCTTCTGCTGCCATTCTCCACCTCCAGACTCCCTCAGGTGCCTCTGGCTCTTGCTGTAGTTGGCATATCCCTGCTGCCACCATGGAGGAAGTAGCATCTCAGCATTTGGAGTGACGGGCATCCAGGGCAGAGTTGGTGCCCTGAGAGGTCGAGTGGTGTAGCAACAGCACAGAGGGCTGTAATTCAGAGTGTAAAGTGAGACTTTTTTTTATTTAAATTTTCATGTCCCACCCACCACCCAAGAGCATGCACAGAGAGATGTAGAGGTGTCAACTGGGGTAGAGGGGAGAGGCCCACTAGCAAGAGAGCACTCATGCTGCCTAGGGCACCTCCAACATGTCATCACCAGAAGCCATGGCCAAAGGACACTCTGAAGCTCTCCATGCAAGCCACTACTCCTGAAGCCTGGTTTATTAAAGAGGCCAGGCTAGACTCTGCTGTCCAGTGCCTGCCCTCTGCAAAAGACTATATTCTCAAATGGAGTTTTAAATCCTTGTTAACATTTTCTCCATCTTAAGTGCAACAGTATTTAAGGAGCAGCAATTTGTGTGACCCACCGAATCCCAAACTGGGAACAGCTGGGGGTGGAATGTGTCATGGAGGTGAGGCACTCGGCATCCAGTAAGGGGGCTGGGGAAGGATGTGGGCATTTGGCACTAAATAACTCCTTACCAGTTAGTCCTGGAGTGGCATGAACATTAGCTGCAAAAGCAGATACTTTCATATAATCCAAAAGGAGGGTGCAGTTGTGCAGGGCCCAAACATTGAGCAAAGGCACCGGAAGTGGGGGCGGGAGGGGCAGCCACCCCTCCACTTTTTTAGTGCACCAGGAGATTGCCCCTACATGCTGCACAGCCTGCACACACACTCACTGTCCGCAATTAGACATATACTCATGGGTCCGGAGCTGCCACTGCCAGTATTGCGCGAGGTGCGAGCCCCTCACTGCCTCGCAGCACCCTTGAAAGATGCTACTCACTGTTGTTACGGGAAAAAAAGCCCCTCCCACCCGCGCCCGCATGGTGTTATTCTTTGTCCAGTTGGGCGGGACTCGGGAGTGGGAGCCTGTCGTATTATGGGGCACTGGGGGCAGTAAAATGCTACTGAAATGATGAGCGCCACCCTAAAATAAAACTTTTATATCCTCAGTTAGTCAGTTTCCAAACCGGCCCAATGTCTGGCACAATTACTTACAAACCGAACGTTCTCAGCTCCCTATACAGTCCTGTCCTGTCTGTACTGCCTGCAGACACCACCGATACGCCAGGCACTGGGCACATTCATGCTGATGTGGTGGGGGGTACCAGGAGCTGGCTGGCATGTCAGCAATTCCTTTGAGTTTACGACGGACCGACGGTTGCCTTCTTTTGTTTTACAAATGGGCTTTCCTTCCCACCCAGCTGCTGAAACAAAAGCCACCTGAGGCTGTCTGAATCCAAGCCTCATGAATCCCTGCTAAGCTTTTTCGGAGGGGGTGGGGTCAAATTGATGATGCGCACACAGCGGACCTGATTGAGAAATAAATGCAATTATAAATGCTGCCTTCCTCAATCGGGTCTGCTTGTAAGGAAAGCAGGCGTGGCTAGTAATGGGCAGACTGTTTAAATGCCAGCAGTTTTGTCCATACAGTCCATTACTTTTCGTTGGTGCTCAGGTGCTGCAGTAGTCTCAAGACTGAGGAAGACTGGAGTGCTGTGTCGTCCGTTGGTCGAGTCAAGCGTCAGAGAGTCATACCTGTCCCATGAAAGAGCTGTTCTGGTCCTGTCTGACTGTGTTCCTGTGCGTCGGGTGGAAGGAATCCGGAATCGATAGCCATCCCCACCAGCAGCCGGTTTACCACAGAGCATCGCGAGGAGTCGCTGGAGCTGGGAGGGAGTTTACACTGCCACCAGCCCAGCTGCTGTAGGATCAGGAGGTGCCCTGCCGTACTGTAGCTAGCCAAGCAGCCCAGGACTAGGAGGAGCAGAACTAACCAGACAGAAGACCTAGACCATTATCCAGGTACTTTTCAGGGGTAAACTCTTACCTGTGATGGGATGGGATGTGGTAGTGGTTCAGGATCACTGTTTTGTGTGTGCCTGGCGGGGGGGGGGGGGGAGGAAGAACAGGGCTTTGCCAGTGGAGTGGGGGATGAACAGGGCTTTGCCAATGGGAGGGCAGGTGGAGAGAAGAGAGATGGAGATTTGACAATTTGGGTCCAAAGGCTCATTTAGACCACTTTTAGTGGTTGTCACTAAGCATTTAAAGTATAGCATTATACAGATAATTCTGGCTTTTACTGTTCTGATGCTGTTCTACTCCTGCTGCTTGTCTGTGAAGTGGCATTAATCATCTGTATCATCTCAACTAGTTAGTTGTATAAATGACTGATACAACAAGCACAGAATTATAATGTAACTGAAAGGCAAGTAACAACAGTAAGACCAAGTGAGTTTTTCATAAACATTTTAAAAGTATTAGTGGCACAACAATTTACTGAAATAAAAGGTGATTCCCCTGGTGTTCATTCAAACGTTCACTATTTCAATCAAAAGCTATACTTCAGCTGTACCAGCCTATCTGAGGTGGTACTGAGTGTACATACATTGTGCTGTTTATCACCATATTGCCAGTCTATAATTATCAGTCATGATTTTGCAAAACAATTTAAATCGGATAGTTTATGTAAGAAATTCACTATACTGCTTGAACACATTATAGATGTCTAAGAAATTAAATGGTTCTCTACAGCAATTTGTGTGCTTGTTTGAAAAAGTGAGTGAGGCATTCATATTACCACTCTGTGCCCTGGTACAACTTTTCATTAGTGCTATTCCCGTACCGAAAGATGTGTGTGAAACCAAGGTTGCAGTAGTAAAAGTTAATTGGGTGGACATTTCACATATGGTTAATATGGAGTGGTTGGAGTAGTTCTGCTGACTGGGGGGGGCAGGGATTTGTCAATGACTGCATAGGCCCCCTGCTAGGCTGCAAGGGTTACCAGATGTCCTCTTTCCCCTTTCCCAGCTGCCAAATATTTATGTACCTTCTGTCCTTTGATTATTATTTTACTCTCCCCTACCCAGGGGAGCTGAAGCTGGGGGGTGGAGGCTTTAAACCCATTTACTTCGGGTCTGGCACAGGTGCTCGTTGTGGCTGGCAATGTGGATGGTGGTGGTGAGACAGGGCTGCCAGGGCTTTGCTAATGACTGTGTGTGGGGGGGGGGGACAGGCTTTGCCAGTGATTGTATGGGCCCCTGCCAGGGTTACTAGATGTCATCTTTTACAAGGACATGTCCCCATTCCCAGCTGCCAAATATTTGTCATGTACCTTCTCTGTCCTTTATGATTATTTAGTCTCTCCTACCCAGGGGAGCTGTGAAGCTGGGGGGTGGAGGCTTTAAACTCATTTACTTCTGGTCTGGCTGGCAATGTGGGGCACTGATGGTGATGAGACATGGCAGCCAGGGCTTTGGCAATAACTGTATGCGCCCCTTGTCAAACATTTTCTTTGGGTCCTGTATCTGTCTTGCTGAACATCTGCAGTATTTCATACTGTGGTGTGGCATGGCTAGTGGTGTGTGGTGTGGCATGGCTAGTGGTGTGTGGTATGGCATTGTAGCAAATTTATTTGCCAAGCGACTGCACACCATGATACAATAATGAGCTTCTGAAGAAGGACTGGTTGGTCCGAAAGCTAGAGCACTTTGTTCTTGTTGTTATCTTTTAATGGACCAACACAGATGTATCAAATCATTTGCTTCTGGATCCATGGTACAATAAGTAATTCAGTCTGTCACTGGATGGGCCTTGTGGTCCTTATCTGACGTCAACCTCTGTATCTATGTTTACTCTGTGACTAAATTGACTTGTTGTTTTTACTACTCTGCGTCTGGCGTTTGGCCACTTCGGTGTTTTTGCTGCAGCAGTACCACTGAGGAAATTTTGGTAAATGATCCTGGTGTGTGTCATTGTGACTGTTGTGGGTGCCAATTTACACTTTAAATACAACTGAGTAATAAATTATAAGTGGCAAAAATACTGGTTTAACTTTATTTCCCCAATCCAATTAAGCTGAAAGGTGTGTTATTTTTTTAACTTGAACTTACAGAGACATCAGCATCACACTGTTAATAATTTTGGGCCTACCACCACCCCTCAAGTGCCCCCAAAAAAAAAACAAGCAGTTCACTGAAACAAAGTGCAGTGTCAGAAATAGGCATGGATGCCCATACACTATATTGAATAGTGGATGGGCAACTCTATGCACAACCAGCGTGTTGTGCCACCTCAGGAATCTAATTCCCATGGACCCCTCAAGCATCACTCTCAAGGACACATGGAATCAGAACCCCTCGGTGCCACAATACACTGGTTATGCATAGTCTCCCAACTCCCATCCACTATCCCATCTATAGTGACAGACTGAATTATTTATTGTACCATGGTGTGCAATGTGTTATTTTTTAGTAGGAGAAAAAACTGCAGTAAATAAAACTTACACTTTCCTGCTTTCCACTGAATGTAAATGGGTTTGAATTTGGAGAATAGGCATCAAATCAGTGGGGGAAAAGCTATGCAGGCACTTCAAGAAGCTAGCAGCAGACTTGGGCACAGGGCTGTAATAACCTCAGTTACCTTCTGCTGAATGCCTATGCCAATGCCACTATCATGTGTGTTAATACAGAGTAACATACATTATACAGAGTGGCATGGTGTACTGGAAAGCAGCAGTCGGTATGAACAAAGAATTGGCAAAAAACCAAAGATAAATACCAGGGCCTGGTGGAGGCTTGCACAGGCATACCAGCCTGAAGTGGTGACCAGAGCATTCATGGGATGATTTGGTGGCCACCAGGGCCTGGTGGAGGCTTGCACAGGCATACCAGCCTGAAGTGGTGACCAGAGCATTCATGGGATGATTTGGTGGCCACCAGGGCTTGGTGGAGGCTTGCACAGGCATACCAGCCTTAAGTGGTGACCAGAGCATTCGTGGGATGATTTGGTGGCCACCAGGGCTTGGTGGAGGCTTGCACAGGCTTACCAGCCTGAAGTGGTGACCAGAGCATTCGTGGGATGATTTAGTGGTCACTAGGGCCTGGTGGAGGCTTGCACAGGCATACAGTACCAGCCTAAAGTGGTGACCAGAGCATCAAGGATTAATTCATGGCAGAAGTGTAGATGTGATGGTAAATTGGTTGATTTCGGTGGCCACCAGGGCCTGGTGGAGGCTTTCACAGGCATACCAGCCTGAAGTGGTGACCAGAGCATTCGTGGGATGATTTGGTGGCCACCAGGGCTTGGTGGAGGCTTGCACAGGCTTACCAGCCTGAAGTGGTGACCAGAGCATTCGTGGGTTGATTTGGTGGCCACCAGGGCTTGGTGGAGGCTTGCACAGGCTTACCAGCCTGAAGTGGTGACCAGAGCATTCATGGGATGATTTGGTGGCCACCAGGGCCTGGTGGAGGCTTGCACAGGCATACCAGCCTGAAGTGGTGACCAGAGTATCAAGGATTAATTCATGGCAGAAGTATAGATGTGATGGCAAATTGGTTCGTTGGGTGAGTCTGTGGTATGCAGTAGCAACAGTACAGGAATAAATGAGCAGATGTCTTTCCTCTACTGAATGTTTAGGAACAGTGGCCCATATTCAAATGTATCCCACTCCTCCATCCATCCAGACTTTGCTGTAAAAATCTGTTTTTATACCTATATCGTTGTACAATATTGTTTACTGTCATTGTATACTATGATTCATTAATAAATACACTTTACAATGTACACTGTGATTCATTAATAAATAAGCTGTATAAACATAATGGCTCTGTGTCATTATTTCCCCAGCCTCAGGAGTTTACCTTGTCACTGGTGGTTGAAGCTTAACTGCTAACTTCTATCCTGAAGTTAGTGGAACCAAAAACTCCTAACTCATTAGTGTGAAGACTGCATGCTTGGGACTGGTGATGCACATTACAATGGCATCTCTCTGTTTCACCTGGACAACCAACTGTGACAGATTAAGGAATGTGTGGTTCAAACGTCATGTGGAGCTATTGGAGGGAATGGGTTGACAGCTGCTTTCTTAATATAGCTGTACACTTGAGCAGACTTAGACTGGGTGGTCTATTGTTGCTGGCACCTTCGTATGTCGTTGCATAAATATTCCTATATGGGACTGCATTCTTAACGTTATGATGTGTGTACATGATTTATTGTATTTTTGTATGGCAAAAACTGGTGTCGAGAAAGTGCCCTTTTTACACTCACAAGTGCCCCTCTGAGCCTCCGCCCCCTCAGTTTTTACCATCTTCCGGCACCTATGACATTGAGGGAGGAGCTAGGGGGCAATGGGGGGGGAGAATAAAATGAACAAAATCAGGCAGCCATTTCATATTATTCTGGATTCTGTAAAAACTGAGCCACTGTGACCTTTTTGACCCAATGACAATTTACCTTTATTTAATACTGTAGGATAAAAGAATTAAAACCTTTCTGTGTTTAAAAGGGACTCAAGTGCCAAATCAACCTCAGCAGGCCTAAGGGGGTGAACGATACATTTTCTAAAAATGAACTGATAAGCATGTACCCTGTAAAAAGGATCTCACTTTCTGAAATTGCAGACGTAAGGATTGGCAACGGAATGACTCTGGCCCTTTAACAGGTGACACGTATAATTTCCCCTGGCTTTTCAAAGCATCATGCTACCTGCTGGCTTGCAGTTCCCAAACAGCACAGGTTGCTTGCTGTCAGCTTTGCCAGTGACTACAATTACTCCACAGTACGGGTAGTCTGGGAGATGCCTCGAAGCTGGAGGGTGTGGATAGTGATCTCTGAGATGCTCTGTGGAAGTGGTAATTGAATACATCCTGCACACTGTAGCAAGGGCTTTTTAATGTGTTCAAGGACTCTGGACTTAACAGTTCCTGTCTTACAGCCAAGCCACCGCCCCTAGTATCATCCAGATGTACCAGGAATTGTTCGCAAGACGCGTTCGGTTTTTCACAGAATCAGGTAGCAGATTTTTTTGAATCTTGAACAATTTACAGGGGTGTATTTTAAGTGTCCTTCTCTGGGATCTGTATTTATTAACATGAAACAGTCCTGCACAGGTATCGCTATCAGTTATCAGTAAGCAAACTGTCTTGGATGGTGATGTTGTCAACAGTACAATGCTTCTGCACAGAGTGGTGATTTGTCAAGTGCACCAAAATGTACGCTTGTTTGGTCTATTTGACAGCAGGTGAAGGTGAATGGTTCAGGTATTCAGATCATATATTATTTATGAAAGGTTCTGTGGTCCAGTGGTAAGAGAAAAGAACTGTGAACCGGGGAGATCTCAATTTCAAGTCCCATCAGAATCACAAAGCTCAACATACATTGTTCCTCGCGGGCATTTCTTATTTTATTTATTTTATTTCATTCTTCGGAAGATAACCTTTGAGCGCAATGCTCTTTTTCAAAGGTTCCACGTCAAAATTTAAGAAACATGATTAATAAACAGGAACAGTGAACATAATACATTTTTAAAAAGTTACTTAGCCATTGAGGTAAGGATAAGCAGAGGCCAAAATTAGGAAACATTTAAATTAAATACTCACAGCCCTAAAACTACTGGCACAATTCTAAAGGCCTCGATTTTGAAAAATCACAATAAAAAAAAAAACAGTTTGGTCACTTTTTCTTTTTATAACAGATATTTGGTTGAACTTGCCTCCCCCCCCCAATATGCCAGGGGAGAAAGATAGGCAGTTTTAGTGCCATTAAACACTAAATACGCACAATGCTACAGTATTTATCTTAAAGGCAGCACTTGGATGACTCCACAGCTGCATCTCTCCAAAGCACCCTGGGGGAGGGTTCCCCTCAATTTTTTAAGCCAGCCATCACATCCCCCTCAACATTTTAGGATTCAGAGTTTGTGTGTACCGCAATCAATAAAAATGTATTAAACACGTTGTGCTCTACATTTTTAAAAGTCTACCTGACATGACAGCAGTGGTGCAGTGTGACTTATAGCCTTAGGTTATGGAATTCAATTAGCTCAGTCAGAGGAGGGACAACAGCACACCATGAAGCATGTGCTCCGACTGGCCGTGGTTCCTTTGTTTCCTGTGTGAAGGACTCGGTTGGTTTGCCAGTAGGAGAGAGGCATTTATACAGGCAGTCATTGGCTACAGACAGCGAGGAAAGAGGCAGATTGGCTGCTTTGTCCTGTGTAAGTTAACCGGCAGGAAGGTTTCAAATATTGGCCCTTTCCTTACTGTAGCACCACTCTGGAGCCACCAGAGCCAGCCTGCCAGAGTACCACTGAAAGTGGATTAGAGCAGCGACATTGGACACTCTCAGAGGCTTGGAGCCATAAAAGAACTTTCACAGCCATATCCCGACCAGCCCCTGCTCCGAGTAGTGTCAGAGATCCACCTGCGAGCCATCCTGGGTAATCTGATGAGATGCCCAGTGTCCAGCATTGCTCCCCCACTCTTTGCCACTTCCTTGCCCAGTGCAAGCACCTGCACTCATGGAGCACAGCAGGCAGGGGACGCAGATGCCATCATATGCACACCACACACGGCATGCAGAGCTCAGCAGCCCTGAAGGTACGAACGGGGCATATCCCAGGCCATTTTCGAGATCTGGCCCTTATTTCTATAGATTGGAAAATTGGTAACTGGGACAGATACACCTGGAAATGTGTTTTTGTTGAGTGTAATGAGGGAAAAGGGGTACACAGTGGGAGTGATGGCACAATACAATATTGAGAGTAACCCTCGAGGGTTAAGACTCCATTATATTTTAGGAAATGTAAAGAAATGTGCAAAGTGGCAATGACAAAAGGAAAATGAAACTGTGATGGGGACATGGTTTAGACACCAACCACGCTGAAGGCAGGATTGCAGTTTTCCAATCTGTAGCAGAAGGGAACTATTAGCCCCTACGACACACAGCCCCCCCACAGCACATTAACCAGTGTATATTTTCCATAAATGCCATGGTTACCTCCCTATTACCGGTATAGTTAGGGTGCCATACAGGCTGAAGCCTTGAGACCTCAATGACCAGAACTCACAAGTAGACTGAGTTACAGAGGGATTAAGTAGAGTGGAATTCAGCTATGGTGTGGGGGGAGTCCCCTATAACAACCTGTTGGGCTGAAAGACCTGAGGACCTCGCTTAACAATGCTTATGGTCCGCTATCTATCATCAAAGTCACACGGGTTGACAGGGGTTGTTGCATTACTGCAGTCTGCTTTCAGATCAGTGCTGCCACTTTTAAGGGCATCATTCCTGTATGCAGTAGTTCTCCATCTGAGGGGATTGAAAACACACTGATGATGAACCTCAGGATAAAAGAAGTACATTATTGCTAAGGAAAAAATTTCCACTAATACATATATCAATAATATATTTACGAATCTGTAAGCACAGCTGCATCTGGGGAAGAGGGTAGAATAGAAATCTTACCCGTATCTGCAGACTTTTTAGACAGTTTTATTTATTAAAGATACTACAAAATATTATCTAATTATTCAGCTGCTTGCCCCAATGAATTGATATGAATGTCCTGTCCGATATTCCAGACATCGATTGTTTTAGGCAGTAGCCTTATGATAGGTTTGCTCTCTTGCAAAAGTTAGTTTGGAAAGAATATAAAACTATGTAGCTGTAGTCGATCTAAAGTGCATAACAAATGGCAGTGTAAACATGTGATGGTGGCAGTCTGGTGCTGGCTTTGTCAAGTGTGGTTTAAGCCAAAGTCTATTGGTTAGAGCACTTGCTTGGGTGGGAGCTAAAAGATCAGAGGTTCAAATACCACCGAAGCAAAATGCTCACTGTGTGACCTTGGACAAGTCACTTCATCTACCAGTGCTCCACTCTACCTGCAGAACTGGGTAGAAGAAGGGCCTCACTGGAAATAATATGTTGTATCCCTAGTGGGCAATCTTGACAAAATAAGTAACCAAAAAAAAGTTGTTGAATATAAAGGTCTTGCATTCAGTCCATCCACACATGCCCTATGCAATCTCAGTGAGAGAGAGTGTGTGTGTGTGTGTGTGTGTGTGTGTGTGTGTGTGTGTGTGTGTCTGAGTAGATGCATTAGTCTGAGTTTGTGTATGATTTTGGCGGATGTGTGGGTGCTAAACTTAGAGGCCATGCTTGTATGAGTGACCCAGTTGAGTATGCATGTAAGAGTGCTGGTGTGACTGGATCTCCCTGTAAGGCTGGTTACCTTGATGTGGTACAGAGGATTATCACAATGTAGCTGAAACACCATAACTAAAAGCCAGCCATGTTCTGTTTGGTGTGTGTGATGCAGTATGGATGAAAGAAAAATGTTATTTAATTTATTAGAAACATTGGCTTACTAAATGGTGTTGTCTGAAATGGAAGAGGGAACTATATTTGTGTGGTGGGGCAGCTCATCTTTTGATTTCTGTGTACATGCTGGGGGGGCAATGGTGTGAGGGAGCGGAACAGTGATGTCGACTCTTGAGTACATGTTTAACATTTCTGGCTACACACCTGCAGCACAGAGTGATCACAAGCCAACAGAGAGACCCACACCTCCACTGAGAAGATTTGCGGGAAGGTCTTTGTCTCCAGGGTTTGCCTCCGCCTTCTGCTTTTCCCTGATGGTGCTCAGTTTGTAACATCAAAATCTGTTGCTGTAGAAATTATTGTTATGTCACAGGTGGAGTGTCCTGGGAAGGTCAGTTGGGGGGGTGACCACTCTGCTCTTGTTGTCATGCAAATGTGCAGGGCAATGGGGATGAGGGAGGTGGATACAGACCACCTGTGGAACATGAGCTGTTTTGTGTCTGGACATTGTGTTTTGAACTGTTTTCCTGGATCATTTTTTGTAAACAATTTATCATTTGTGACCCGCAAGACTTTTCCCCTGCTATCCTCTGTCTCACAACAAATTTATTATACAAATGATACAGTCAATCTAGCCCTGGGCTACACAGCCAATTGCATTGGTGTTGGCATAAAAGGTTCTGTAGAGCCATGCCCCCCCCCCCGCACTTTTCAGCCACAGGGTAGTATGGGATATCTTTGGTCGCAGTATAGCAAATGGGGATGAGGGGGTGACAGGATCAGTGAGATACTGCCTCTGTTATAAAAAGGAGCCACCATTTTTTTTTACTGAGGTCTTAAAATTGGGACTAGACCTGTAGTTTGAGGGCTGTGAGAATACCGCATTTATTCTTTTTTCTTCTCTAATTATATGATGTTGTTCTGTTAATTAGATTAAAATAGAGGCAGTGGTTAGAGAGCAGAGCTGTAAGCCTGGTGACACCGGTCTGAATCCCACAACCACCACTTTCTCATTGGCGAGACCCTGAGCAAGTTACTTAACCTCTCTGTAATCCCTGTTTAATATCTCTGTGTTGTCTGACCTCCCATAGAGTTTACTGGCAGCAAGAGTCTCTCCCCTTCCCTCTCTCAAGCACTTTCAGATGCAGGTTGCATGAAAGGTGCTATATAAAATCAAATTCGTTCTTTCCTTTAAGTTCCTAGCCTTATGCTTTCATACACCAGTGACAGGCTTGAAACACTGGAAAATGAAAAATATTCCAGGAACACCTGTCTATTAACGACACCAGTGGGACTGCAGAATCAGCCATTAACATTAAGGTGTCCACTTTACTTAAAATAACAGTTAAAAATTGTAGTTGAGACCAAAAGGAATGTCTTTAATATAATTTCTTACAAGAGCTAGTAGCACAATAGTAATAGAAAACGTTATTAATTCTTAAAAGTGGTCAGTTGTTACTTTTTATTTCTGAAGTATTTTTTTTTCTATTTACTATTTACAATTTTTTTAACCTGTTAGTATTAGATGGGATGTAATAAGCAGTACCTTACATGGAGACAGACATATCTAGTTCTATTCTTCTTCATATCCCATCAGCACTGTGACTTCACTTATTGTGACATCATAAGTAACAGCTGCAGGTGATTGGCTTTTCTTGGTCAGTTGTGATGTCACAGACAGTGTGGTCATAAGGCTAATGATGTATGAGGAGGACTAGAACTATCTATGTCAGCCTCCCGGCAGAATGCTGTTCAATACATCATGCCAAGTATTGTCAGGTAGATAAATTAATTAGCCAAGGGGAAAAGGAAAAAAAAACCTTCCGATATAAGTAACAGTTCACTACTTTTGAAAATTAATAATAATTTCAGATAATGCACTAGCACTTTAACATGTTTGCTGGCTTCTGTTGGAGGAGGTAACACTTCAGTAAATAGATCAGTTGGGCCAGAAGAAATGTCTTTGTGGCAAGAGGATTTTCCCCAAAACTTGCCATGCCAGCTAGTTTCTGCAAAAGTTAATATCTGATCCACCTTTAATTTAAAAAAGTTACTGTTCAACTCATTTAAGAACACTGCAAAAGGTGTGACAAAATTGTAAATAGGATTGTCCTCTCAGCCAATCAAGTTTCACCTCCAGTGGTCATTATACCATGCTACATTACTGCTGGAACACTAAACCTGGAAATGTGATAACTAGCCTTTTACTTATTTATTTAGTTAATGTAGTTTTACTAGCGCCTCTGCGATCCGTCTACGAATGCTTAAGTAACCTAGTTAGAATAATTGGTGAGATAATGCTGTTACAGGAGATACTGAGTACATTGAACTGACTTGAAGAGTATGGTTATGAAGTTTGAAACTTGTGCAATGATGTGTAGTGCACACTGTCTCTGTCCGTTCTAAGTGACATCACAGTTCTGAGGTGCCATGAAGACACAGGCACCCTCTCAGCAAGGGTTCCACTTGTGGAGGTGCCACAGAGAAAAGGCCCCCTTAGACCAAACGTGTCTTAGAGAAGAGAGACCATAAATCCAACAAGGAGAGAAAGGCACAGGCAAAGGATAGGGTGGTGTAAACAATAAAACAGCACCTGAAGAATGCAAGAGTGTGTGCGGTTTAGGTATCACCAGTCAGTGCTGTGTGGGGCATAGGTTCACCACTGCCCCATTGAACTCCAGTAAGCTTTCAGTTCACTGGTGCACTGGGTAACCCAACTAGGAATGCTTAGGTTATGTAGCTGAATGATTGTTAGGGTGATGATGTTAGGTATTGAGTACATTAAACTGAGCTGAAGAAGCGAGTACAGTTGTTGTACAGTAATGAAATTTTAATGTTTGTGCAAAATATGTATGACATACACTCTCTCTGTCCCTGCTAAAGGAATATGACCCTTTTGAGGTGCTATGAAGACGCAGGAACCCTGTTGAGGAGGGTTTTACCCCTAGAGTAGCCAGAGGGATGAGGTCACCTCAGACCATTTGTTACCTTAAGGAAAAAAGCCCCAAAAAGCAAATAAGGGAAGAAGACATGAGATCTTTAAGTACCTAAGGTGAGTTAATAAAGTGGACAGCAGTGCTTTGTTTATAAGAAATGGAGGCAAGGTAACAAGAGGTCATGGACGGAAACTGGTGAGAGGCAGCTTCAAGGGGGATGTAAGGAAGCTCTTCTATATAAAAAGAGTGGTGGAAAAGTGGAATACATAACCAGAAGTGGTCCTTGTGGAGTCTGCCACTGGTTTTTATCACAGGTAGGATAGGCACAGGGGAATGGTCCAAACCAGAGGAATGAGAAAAGTTGGGCAGTTCAGTGAAGGGGAAGAGTGGTCTGGGGGGGAGGGGTATCAAAATACTTCACAGTCAGGCTACCAGTAGACTCACTCTGGTCCAGCATTAGGCTGGGTGTCAATGTAGGCAGGTAAATGGGAGACTTAATGGGCCATTGGCCCTTTTTCTGCCATCAATATCTATGTTTCTATGAGGTTAGGTTACACTTACAAACAGCTGTATGTGATATTTACAACATGACAATAAGAGAATAAAGGTGCTAAACATTCTTTACAAAGGACATTTACAGGGACTGGCCCAGTGGCACTGGAGGCTGAGGTGCTGGTCACTACATCTTGTGGCACACTGGTGACCTGGGTTTGGGAACAATCCTGGATTGTCGGGGGTCGGCAGGGGCGAGGGGAGGATCAAGCATCAGGAGGACTGCTCTGCTGTCTCGTGGGGTGGGGATGTTCGTCGTCCCACTCATTGACTGCCCTCTGGCAGTGACTAGAGGGCAGTACAGGTCGGGCGGCACATACCAGTGTCTGTACATCATTGGGGAGGGGGGACGGAAGTAAAAAGGTGGAAAAGGGTGCTAGTGGTCTCCATGATGGCCTTGCATCCCTGTGCTGCCCCCGGATTCTGGATTGTGCTCTGGAGGGTGAGAGATGTCCGTTCTCCTCCCTGGCCCCACCACAGGGGGCAAGCCATGGAGAAACTACCGGGGGTCAGCATGAGCGGGGACGTGCAGGGCCAGAGGATGAGTCCCTCTGAGGGAGGGCCATAGCTGCCCTCCAGGCTCTAGGGTGCAAAAATAAATACAAAAAAAATTAAAAAAGGACCATTACAGTAGGGTTTAGGATTTCATTTATGAGCATAAAGCCGCCTACTTTTCAGTTTAAAATAAGTTTATTCATAATAATTAGGTGAAAAAAGAATACACTATTTATAGTTCCCATCTGATAATAGACATATGTCCCTCTGTAGCAAACTATTCCACCAGTATACAGGAGGCAGTATAGCACAGTGGGTTAAGGCTTTGAACTGCAGATCTGGAGACCTGGATTTGAATCCCACAACTGCCTAGGTGCATACTGTGTGATCCTGAGCAAGTCACTTAACTTCCTTGTGCTCCCAGGTCACATCTGGAAACAAGCTTCAGCTTAGTGTGCTACTCCTGGTTAAACAATGTTCCCTTCCCTTCCCTATAGCAGCTCGTAATGTTGGTTATCCACCCTCACCTTTGCCTTGGGACTATCTACCAATATGGGCATTTATCTGGCAGTACAGGCCAATGCAGAGAGGCATATTCCAAAGGAAAACTACATGCAAAGATTATAAAAACACTTCTTGGATACATTGGGTTTTTGTTTATCTGATGGTCCTTGGCATTGTGTTCTATGTGTCTGTGGCAAGGTTTTCTTTTTTCTGCCAGTTTTATGGTCACTGGGAGAGCGGCTATGTGGCATTTTGTAAAAGACTCATGGAGCCAAGAACAGGCCAAACGGTAGAGCCCAAAACTGGAAGTGGTTTCCTTGGAAGCAGAAGTGAAGGAATCTCCTGTGGGGTGTGAACACCAAGATATGAAGATATTAAGCATCCTGCATCTCCAGAGAACAGAGTCAATCCCCCTGATGAAGTAAGGGGAGAGTGACCATCCTGAACTGTTTGTATTCTATGAACTGGTTCAGGTAGCTGAGGTCCAGGGTGGGATGCAAGTCTCCTATTCTCTTTGGGACCAGGAAGAAATGTTGGTAGAATCCCTTCCCTTGCTGTGCTGGTGGGACGGGTTCTACGGCCTGTTTTCTCAGGAGTGCTTGGGTTTCTTCTTGGATAAGAGCAATAGTGGCCTGAGGATAATGGTAGGGAACTGGAGGAATCTCCAAAAATTCTAGGGTGTGCCCCTGTTCCACTAACTGCAGAACTCACTGAGCCAAGGTTATTCTGCGCCAGCCTTCTCTGTAGAGAGAGAAATGACCCCCACTGCCTCCCCCAAGGATTTGACTGGGGGAAGGGGTCAGGTAAGAAGTCAGGCAGAGGAGCCAGGTACAGGCAATGTGGCCTGGGAGGTTATAGGAGCTCTGGGGGCAGAACCTCCCATGGCTTGGGAAGAAGACTTTTCCCTTAAAGACACTTTGGGGCTGTTGGCCTCTGGGTTGCTGCTTGGAGGTGTGGTGAAAGGACTGCCACAGGGCAATCTGATATTGAACCATGTGGGCTAGGAAGTTTAGGGAACAGACGGTGAAAGTAGATGAGGAACAGACCTTCTTCCTAAAATGGTCTATCTGCCTGGAGTCCTTGTAGGAAGGCTGAGTGCTAAGGTGCCAGGGCCACTTAGAGCGGTCATGGGCAGTGTTAATAATGACCGAATAAGCCTCTGGGTGCTCTGCATAAAAGGGTTCATCCCTCGGGCCATTACACAGGCGATCTGCCTTTTAAGATGTTGCCAGTATACTGGATGGGTGTTTCCAAGCAGCTCTATTGACATCCTTGAAGGAGTCAATAAGGGGCGGAACAACTAAAGGCAATAACTCCTTCTTAGGGAGGAAAGAAGCTAGCCAACATTGCTCAGGGTCCACTTCCTCCATGTCCCAACCCATGAGGGCCTGGATTTGTGTCTCATCACATCCATAAAAGTCGGATCCTCTGGAGGAGACCGTGGGGTGTCCTTGGGCTCCTCTGGTTCTCATTGGAGTTCAGAGTCTCCTGGATCACCATAAGTAGAGGAGGAAGAATATCCCCCTGACTCACCTGAGTTCAGAGAAGGGGAAGGGGAGCAATGATGTCTTCATCGGTGGGTCCTCGGACGACTGGCGCCAGCTCATCTGGCTTGTAGAGTAGGCTCCTTAAGAACTGGTGTTGGGGCCTTCCTAGGGAGAACCTGTTCCTTAATGGGATTGGGAGGAGGGGCTCTCGGAGGAGTTGGGGGCTCCTTCAGGGACTCCTTATCTTTGAATTATGCCCACCAAACTGGAGATATGTCCAACAAGAAGCGAGGAGCAAGGTCCTTGCCCCCTGGATTAAAAGAGAGTCCATTAGGAAAAGGGGGACTGCACCCAGACTGAAGGACAGGTATTGCTTAAATAAGTCACAAGTGGAGATAAACCGAAGAATTCCTTGGGGAGGACAGCAGGATATGCTATAGAATAAATTAGCTTGGTAGAGTGTACTTGGAAAATAAAGAGTACGGATTGCAGCAGCATTTATTTGCTTATTTTTAATTTGAATACTTGTTCAATATTGAATATAGTTATTTATAGAGTTCCCCTTTTAGTGTTACAACAAAAGGGTTTGAAATTTGTATGAGTTTGATTACAATTTAATTATTCCTGAGTAAAAATATTGGGGTAACATGAAAGTATTTATACCTGAAGAAGGAAGTAACTTTGCCTACACTGAACAGTATAAGTGTATAACTGGTATTGAAATGCAATGTGGAAAAGTAAAATCTGTTGTATGATACCCTCTCAATAAAATAAAGTTTTAAAAAAAAAAGGTATGCCCACCAAGCCGCTAAAAGGGTGTTAACATCTGTGGGCAGGTTTTGAGGCAGAAGCTGGGGAGCCGGCATCTGGGGGGGTACGCTGAAAGAGCCCCAGCACTGGCTGCTTAGGTTGCAGTAACCCTGGCATCAGATCCACTGGTGTCAGGTTAGCGGGCGTCAGTCCTAGGGGCAAGGAGCCATCTTGTGTTGGTCTGACTGGAGTAGCAAGACCAGACGTTAGTCCATCGGGCCTCAGCTGTGTGACAACAGGGCTAGCTGTGACTGTGGAGGGTTAGGAGATGACAGCTGAGGTGTTATCGGGGTCGACGTTGGTGTGGCCAGCGTTGACGGGACAGGTGCAGGCTGATGCCGGTCTGGTGATGCAGCCGACACTGGCCTAGAAGGGGAAGCCCATTTTGGGGAGCTAGCTCCCAAGTGGGACAGATGCATCACTCTCATGGGGGAGGTGAGTGCATGCCCCTGGCGTCGCTTGGAGGTGTCAGTGCCTGACGTTGGAACCAACTTAGCACATGTCTTGACTGGGATGGCGACGGGCAATGACCTGCCATCCAAGAAGGATCCGGCCGAGCCATCTGGCTGAGGACCCGCCTGCTGAATGGGACTGAGCTTCAGAGGCTGAGAGGCTGGGGATGAAGTCCTGAGCCCAAAAGAACCAATGCCCGAGACAGTAAGGAGAGTGGATGGTTTGACCACTGGGAGCCTGGAAGGAGAGAGGGCTGTCAGAATGGAAGGGGCCGGCTCAGTGTCTGACTTGTGCGGGGACCTGAAGCAGGAATCTGACTGGGGTTTGTTCCTGTGCTTCTCCCAGTGTCACTGTAAGTTTTTGCTGCAACAGGAAGGCTTCCAGGGTTTTCTGGTGGTGAAGCTGGGTGCACTGGTTAAAATCCTGACAGTGCTGGCAGGCCTCAGTGTCATGGTCTTTGCCAAGGTAAAGCAGACATGATGAACGACCATCCTTGTGGGTAAGCTGCTTTCCACAAGCAAACCTCATTTGCCGCCACTCCACTGAAGAAGGAGAAGAAGTCATGCAAAAAATACTGTAATTTTTGATGAAAAATTGAAAAATAGTAAATCGCAGGTAACACGAAGAAAATGGCAGTCGACTAAAGCAGAAGGCATCCATGATGGTCCAACTAGCGCTGGTCGACTGTAGGAAAAGAACTGAGGTTGGACTGGGGGACCACCACTTTTACACCATAGGTGGACATCGGGGGCAGGCTGATGTCAGGGGATGGTCCCCCGCTGTATACTGCTAGCTAGAAGTTTTCTGTGAGGTCCTGGCACCTGCCGGCTTCAGTGCTCACGGTGTTACCTGCTACAAGAGCCCCCTCAAAGTGAAATCAAAAGTATCTGCTTAGTGAAATTTGACTTCAGCTGGGGAGAAACGACAAATACTAAAGCAGTTAACTTTCACAAGCAGTTTGATGTTGTGACTAGATTATAACTAGAATCCTGGGCTCTTACTTACAGTGCTTGGTCTAACTGACATCATTACGAAAGACATTCTGGAAGAATTCCAACAGCTCAAAGGCAATAAAAGAATCTTGCATGGCTACCCACCAGTGCCATCAAACTGGCAGGAAAAGTTAAAAAAAAAATCTGCCAAAGACCCAGGCAACGGAATGCCAAGGACCAGCAGAGAAACCAAAACCCAGTTTTATATGTTTTTACAATTTTTGCATGTAGGTTTCCTAACTGCCTCATGGATCTTCTAATCTTTGTCCCTACAGCACAAAATACAGTACTTTAAACAGCAAGGCAAGGCAAGGCACATTTTATTTAAAAGAGATGCCTATCCCGGAGGCTCTGGGCATCGTACATCAATCAATAAATACAATGTTCTAAACAGAATAAAACAAGATTTTCTATACAATAACTCCCTCAATTTCAGCTGCCTTTAAAGTCTCTAAAACTAAAATATCAGATTTATCTTAATTAAAAAGACAGGTAAGGGACTAAATAACATAGTCCGGGAAGGCCTGACTGTACAAAAAGGCCTTGAGGCAGGCCTTAAAAACCTCAACAGATGTGATATAAATGGGCAAACAGAGCTGGATGTAAACAAGGTGCAATGGAGTGTGAAATAAACAGGGAGCAACAGAGGGGGATATAAACAGGGGGCCAACAGAGTAGAACATAAACAGGGGCCAACACAGGCAGATTTAAGCCTGGGTGCACTCCTCTCCTTTTTGATGAGCTGACTGACTCTGAAGCCCTCTCCATCCCTCCCCTCTTGATCCTAAAGCTCACAAAGTACTGTCATTCCAGCTCTACGTGCGACCCCAACGTATTCAGAGTAGTGCCTATGCAGCCAATTGAAGCCCAGTGAATGACCTTGTTAAAGCCATCACACAGTCCCATCAAGCCCCCCCCCCCAAAAAAAGCACGACCCCTTCAGCTTCCTTGTAGTTCACGACTGCCCCTTTAAGGCCAGTGCATGCTGAGGTGAGTAACTATTCTCCAATTGTTTGATTTGCATACCTTTATATACCATACTTATTTGCAAAATTTAGGGGGGGTTTACATTAAAAGACTTGGTAGATGACTAAACTCTCATAACAATACAAATAATAAACATTTTCAGAAGAATATTTATCTGAAATTGAAGTCCTTAAAATGGCATGGTTTGACTTGATGGAAGGCGATTTCACTTTTTCATTTTTCTTATGATTTCTAAAAATGTTGTAGTCATGAAATACAAGTTCTTTACACAGAAATTATATGGAACATCCGCTTGTTCTGTTTATATAGCTATTTCCTTTATTAAACTTCATAAAGTATAATGAAAATGATATGTCATTGGATTTAAACTCATAGTTGATTCGGTTTAAACGTAGACCATAATCCATGGCAAATGCGCATGTACCAGAAAACTCAGTAGTGGGCCAGCCCACTGGCATAGCTACAGCTCTACCGCTCATGACACCAGCAACCCAGATTCGGGGACAAGCCCGAGTCATCTGAGGGATGGCAGGGGAGGGAGGATTGAGCATCCCACAGGACACTCTCGTTCCTTGGGAAGGTAGGGTTGTGGTCCCCACTGTCACACTGCGATACAGGTGACCACAAGTGGCACTGCAGCGGGAGACAAGAGCGAGGGGCAGTGACTGAGTTTTGTGGGACAGCATGCAGTAGCATACATGCATGTGCTTGACACTCCTCAAGTGCCAGCTTCCACGTGGTACAGAACTCCAGACACCGATGCAGAAACAAGCAGAAAAAACTCAGGGCAGCAAGATGATGGGTACAGCTGGGTCTGAGCTCAGTAACTGGTCATCCACCCCCATGTTGGAGAGGGTGCCGGGGTGAGTTCCTGTGGGTTCTTGCTGGATTAAACCCCTACAGATGGACAGAATGGGAGATATTATGGGACAGACTGACAGGCAGGAAGATGGGGAGATAATACAGGACTGACAGATGGGGAGATATTATGAGACTGACTAACAATGATGGGATAATAGGGGACTGAATAATAGATGGGGAGATATTATGGGACAGACTGACAGAGGGGAGGAGATAATACAGGACCGGCTGACAGATGGGAGGAGATAATACTGGACTGACTGAAAGACAGGGAGATATTATAGGACTGACAGGGAGACATTATGGGACAGATGTGTAGATAATACAAGACAGATATATGGGGAGACAATACCAGATGGACAATGAGAGAAGACAGGATAGACTGACAGGGTTATATTATATTAGACAGACAGACAGAGGAGTTGGTACGTGACAGACTGACAAACTGGAAGAGCTTACAGGACAGACTGGCAAATGGGGAGATAATACAGGACAGAATGATTGATACAGGGGGTATTCTAGGACAGACAGACAGTAGGCTTATATGGACAAACAAAGCAAGATTATGGGACAGAATGGCAAACGGAGATATCAGATGGAAAGTTTGTTGCTCTGGGGTGGAGTTGGGTTTAGTTCCACAGACATTTGAAATGTGTGCGTTTGTGAGAATCAGGAGCACATTTCATGTTTCTGTGAGGAAATCTGCACAAAACGTGGAGACATTTCTATATAAATATATGTATATCCCTTTATCACATTGATTATCAGAGTGATCAAATGCCGTGATAACACGTATGTCATACCCAGTCGCTATGGCATTTAGAGCACTTACACTTCACTTTCCCCGTTTACAGTAAAACAGCTGGAAACCTGATTTTTGTGTTCCTGTCCCTGCAACCATCATTATAAGAAATAAAACATTAGAAAGATCGCCTTTTAAACTGAGCCCTTCTCCTAGAGCCTTTCCATCACACTGCAGTGACAAGTTGCCTTGCATGTATAATAACTGAACAAAAAAACACTGAAATGTATCTGGGTTATAAAATGATACCAAAGGATGCTTACTGAAACTATATTTTTACAGTGATTATAAGAGAAACTGTACAGTATTCCCTGAAAAAGTGCATCTGCATCTGCATGAAATGTTGGTAGTGATAATTATACTGACAGTTGAAAATAAAAAGAAAATTTGATACACGGAACTGTGGTGAGTCAGAACAATTTTTTCATGATTTAGGATACACAGCGGGAACTGGCTCCTCCCAGATTTTTCTTTATACTGCAGAATAACAGAGAACACAATGACTGATTTCTGTAAATTTCGGAGATGCCTGAAGGGATATGGGGAAGCATTATTTTACAGAAAGGGTGGTGAAACCACAGTCTATCTAGGTGGTGGGTGCTAAAACCATTAATGGTTTCAAGCATGGCTGGCACAGATTGAAGGGTATAGTAGTTACTCGGGGTGACACATACTAAGAGGGAAATAGGGGGTGGATGGGAAAGGCTAGGACCCTGGATGGACATTAGGTCCCAGGGTTAGACAGAGAACCATGGACAGACAGGATGGACCATTGGTCTTTTTCTGCCATCACTGTCTATGTTTCTACAGTACATTATAGCAGAACAACTGGCCATCTCCAATGGCTTCCCTCTCATCCCTGTGAGGTAGACATTATTATCCCCAGCTGCTCTGTGATGGAAAGGTAACTAAAAGATAAAGGGGTGAGCCACACTTTGCTCCTGATCCTGAGCCTAAAATGCACCAAAATGCACCACTTTACATATTACATTTTCAAAATTCCACAGGGAGGTATGCCCCCCGATCCCCTAAAGAGATTTGTTTTTAAGGTCAAGTGAGCCCCCTCTTCTGTAAATCCCTGGATGCACCATTGATATAAATGGGGCCAAAAGAGCAGAACACAAACTGGGGGCCAACAGAGTGGGATGTAAACAGGGGGTCAACACAGCGGGATGTAAACAGGGGGCCAACAGAGTAGAACGCAAACAGGGGGCCAACAGATGGAAATGGGGGCCAGCAGAGCAGAACGTAAACAGGAGGCCAATAGAGTGGGAAATAAACAGGGGCCAACAGAGCGGGATGTAAACAGGGAGCTGCCAGCCCAGTGGTGCTGAGGGCTGAGGCACCGGATGCCACACCTCGCGCCATACTGACAACCCAGGTTCGGGAACAAGCTTGGGTTGTCAGGGGTCGGCAGGTGCAAGAGAGGACTGAGCATCTGGAGGACTGCTCTCCTCTCCTCTCCTCTCCTGTGGGAGGGTGGGTCGTGGCTCCCACTACCATTGCACCTCCCAGTGGAGACTGGAAACATTGCAACTAGCAAGAACACATTGAGAGGGTTGAGGCTGCGGTGCATGTCCTGCGGGCAGGTGCAGGAGCATGCCTGTTGTCTGCTGGATATTATTGTGCATCCAAACCTTGTGGGAAACAGGAAAAAGTGCCCTGGTCCCTGATGGGTGAAGGTGGGTCAAGTGGCCAACCTCCACGCCCAGCGCCAGGTCCTGCAGCCAGCCTCCAGTGCTCTATCCGCCACCAGGTCGACCAACTAAATTACAGAACGGTCACCAGGAGTCGTTGGTAGTCCCACTCCAGGGGACTTAGATCTGGGGAGTTGGAGATCAGAGTGAGCAGAGTGGAGGCCCCCCTCCACTGGCAAGGTAAGCTGATGGCTTCAGGTGGGGCAGGATAAGGTCAGGCCAGGTGTCCCTCCAGAGAGATTCTGGGTGACCAGAAAGGGGTGGATAAACAAAGTGTATACACACAAAAAAAAAAACAGGGAGCCAACAGAGCAGGATGTAAACAGGGAGCCAACAGAGTTGGATGTAAACAGGGGCCAACAAAGCGGGATGTAAACAGGGGGCCAACAGAATAGAATGCAAACAGGGGGCCATAAACAGTGGTCAACAGAGCAGGATGTAAACAGGGAGCCAACAGTGCAGGATATAAACAGGGAACCAACAGAGTGGGACATAAACAGGTGGCCAACAGATGCAAACAGGAGGCCAACAGAGCAGGACATAAACAGGTGGCCAGCAGAGTGGGACATAAACAGGGGGACAACAGAGCATGATGTAAACAGGGGCCAACAGAGCAGAATGCAAACAGGGGGCCAGCAGAGCAGGATGTATCAGGGCGCCTACAGAGTGGGATGTAAACAAGGAGCCAACAGAGCAGAATGCAAACAGGGGACCAACAGACAAAAAAGGGGGCCAACAGAGCAGGACATAAACAGGGGGCAAACAGAGTGGGATGTAAACAGGGGGCCAGCAGAGTGGGACATAAACAGGGGGTCAACAGAGTGGGACGTAAACAGGGGGCTAACAGAGCAGAATGCAAATGGAGCCAACAAACGCAAAGAGGGGGCCAATAGAGTGGGATGTAAACAGAGGGCCAATGGAGTGGGACGTAAAAAGGGGGCCAACACAGTCTGATGTAAACAGGGGGCCAACACAGTGGGACATAAACAGGGGGCCAACACAGTGTGACATAAACAGGGAACCAACAGAGAGGAACATAAACAGGGGGCCAACAGAGCAGGATGTAAACAGGAAACCAACAGAGTAGGATGCAAACAGGATGCTAACTACTTTGGAACTGAAGAGGAGTATGCATAATTGGTATGTAAGGTAACCTCAGTACTCAGTCTCCTCAGGCGGCTCCAGATCTACACATTATGATCATAGTTAAAAGCATAATTCACTGTGTTCTCATGTTTGTAACTTCCTTTGCATCCATACAGAGGCTATGTTGTATCTGTACCCACTTGTGTTTAATACAACCTGTATCTTCTTGTAAAATGAATACCGTATTTCGGTTGAGATTGTATGTACAGTATTCCCTATTTCTTCCTATGCTCCCATCCTTCCCCAGGTCACAACTAGAAACAAGTCTTCTGCACTCTGGTTTATCAACCTCTGAAAATATGTTTTAAATAACTATAGCAGATCTACACCATAAATGTATAGGAACATGATAATCTGAGGTCAAAAGGGACTCTAGGTCCATGAAGTCCCCCCCCCCCCGTTTCAGATGCACGGACCAACAAGCATGCAAAGAGCAACATTTTTTTTCTCTTGTTACTGCCTTTTTGATAATGATCTGTTACTCACAAGGAATATAATAAGCTATAAGGACTTTACACAGTGTTTAAATCCAACCACCATGCTGCTATGCTCACTACAATTGCGAACATTCCAAAGGGAGGTTGGATTTTAAAATACTTCAGTGAAGTTTGAGCAAATTACTAGCATTACTACCCCTACTCTGTGTGCTTCAGTCCACCAAGTTACAACACTGGGTAAAAAATCAAGACAGAAATAAGATTTTGCATCTCAGCAAAGCTGTCCTAGGTAACTGCATTGTAAACTCAAAATATAATCATACAGCTGTTTTTTGGGTGGGGCTAGAGTTAACCTGCAACTAGTCATTTGGGAAGTGCAAGAGTTTCCCTACTCCATTTTCTAGTGTATGACCACTTACACAGCCAGACAGGAATGTGAGCAGCATAAATACTCATTTACCCTCATGTTTGTTCCATCTCCTGCTATCGGTGGATTTATTACAGTCTCATTTGCCGGGGCCTTTTTGGCCCTGATGCTCTTTTTGTTTTAATGTTTATTCCTCTTGTAGTCCCAAATGACCCCTTCTAAAGTCTGCAACTTCTGCTGGTTACAACAGGGTTTCCCCCAGTGCTTCCTGGAGAATGCCTGCGGCTATTCAAGCAGCCAGTCTGCTGGCCCAGACAGCACCCCCCTCTCCAGTCAAGTAGAAGAGCTGCTGTCCTACCAAGTGCCTCCTCTTCCACAGGGAGACTTGAGAACTGGAAACTCATTAAAGTACTGCAATTATGCATCCTAGCTTAACGGTGCCTAAAAATCTTAACTTCCACAGCTGTCAGTATTTCTTTTTGCATAATGTATTTCTCCTCCTCCTCATGAACTCACCACTGGCCCACTGCTCCTTCAGGCCTCCATCACCTCCCACCTGCTGCCTGCCAGACTCACCCCTTGCTGTCATAAGGAGTCCTGCCTGACCTTTAGCTTTTGCATCCCAGAGCTGGCTTGTTCATGCTGGGTGCCTCCTCCAGCCACTGTGGCGGTAAACTTTCTGCTCCAGACGTTCTCGTTAGTTGTCGACTTGTCGCTACAGGGGCTCTCCCTGCAGTGTGAAGGTGGGACGATGATGCTGGTTTGAGGGTACCCTCTGTGTTGCACTGGGGGCCCACGAAACTGTCATCTAGCATCCCAGTGCAGTATGTTCACCTTTTTCTCCTCACCTTCCCACCAACTCAAACACACTGCAGCCGGCCGGGGGGGTGCCTAACAGCAAAGGTCACCCATGCCATTAATCAAAGGCACCTCTACCAGGCCACCATCAGGAGCTTCTGAAGAGCAACTCATCTAGCATCCCTCCCACACCCCACCCCTCGGAGGAGACTGTCTGAGGGATGCTCTCGGCCCTCCCTGACACCTTCCCTTCTCAACATCCTGGGTTCAGAGTGTAAACCCAGGTAACCAGCAAGCCACATCGATCCCCCACTGCTTGGGGCCACAAAGCTGGCTAAATATTAATTTTTAAACAAAATGACAAAACCAAAGTCAATGAAAGTTTACATCTGGTTTGAACAGAGTTTTTGTTCTCTTAAGTTGCCTGAATTAATGGTCTTTAAGTGTTTTTTCTCCTTTCATTTTCTCCTACTCTACCGCTAGCCACCCCACTGCCTTCGCTAACCCCCTCCCCATGTCATCCTCCTGCACTACATGCTGGTCTTCCTACACCTTGGCATCCTCCACAGTGGACTAGCCATGTGGGCAAGTAGAGACAGCAAGCTGTCTGTCAGCTGGAAATGATCAAAGGGGACACCTCCTGCAGGTGCCTGCATGAGGCACTGGCCAAATGGGCATGCATGTGCCACCATCACATACCGGTCTTTGATGAATACTGAGATTAATACTGGGAATTTAAGGACCGTAAAAGGAGTGTGACCTATCTGAACTGCCCCCCTCCCCCGACACACTTCTCAGTAGTGGATTACTATTTATTTACCCAAGATAGTCCACCTGAGATGGAACAACTTATTTTCAGTAGGGTCCTGTTTCTATCTATTTTATAGCTGGGTGGACTGAAGTACTGGGAGGTTAAGTTACTTGCTTAGGGTCACACAGTAAGTGGCTGTGGTGGGATTTGAACCTAGGACTCCTTGTTCCAAATTTTAAGCTATAGCCATTTGATTATCTCTTAAAGAGTGGGTTGCTCAATATGCACACATGACTGCACATTGCTCAGAGTTCAAGGATATGGGGCACTAGGTCACTGCATACGGTAACTACATTAGAAATCTCTTCTTTTTGTGAGAGACTATGATTCAGGGAGACAGCCCTGTTCTGGCTAAGAAGTATCAAATAAGTGCACTTCAGCTTCTTACCACAGCACGTCCTACAAAAACAGAGGACTTATCTTCACTGGTTTTGAACCACTGAGCCACAAATGAGACAAAACTGTCTCCCACCATCATAGCGCCAAATGCTCGTGTGATGTGGAGGTGAAGAGCATCCTCAGAACCACTGGTCTGAAAGAAGAACAGAAAATCATGACAAAAAACATACATTTCTCCCTCCAGCAGAGAAAATGGCTAATAAGGAGCAGTGAAAACACAGCAGATACATGTGAATATCTACTACCATCAGAGTTTGGGGTCAATGATTATCCAACAACTTTTCATGCAAAGAAAAAAAAAGATAGTCACATTTTAAAATAGTCCATGAATAGCATCTATTGACATAAAACACTTGCTAAGAGGCAATTTTTGCTTTCAAATATACTGACGGGGTGGACTTTAAGATCAGGCCAATGGAATTGGTAATTTTCGAAA
Source organism: Neoceratodus forsteri (assembly GCA_016271365.2). Taxonomy (NCBI): domain Eukaryota; kingdom Metazoa; phylum Chordata; order Ceratodontiformes; family Ceratodontidae; genus Neoceratodus; species Neoceratodus forsteri. The sequence continues at coordinate 500,015,492 of JADMNL010000022.1, forward strand.
ATGGAAAATCAGTGGCACTGACAACCACTCCCTGCCAGTGTCTCTGCATAGCAGTTACCATACAACCTAGAGATGTGTGGTGAGGAGCTAAATGGAGCAGGTGACAGTCCAGAGGCATGCGGGTGGTGCTTAGTGGGACCAGAGTTCTAAGGTTAGCTACCAGCCTGCAAGTGTGCAGTACTTAGTTTGGAAGGGAGGGTCCTCTCAGCTGCACCTGATTTGCACACATGTCCCTAATTTAGCCTCACAAAGTCCCTGTGTCACTCTTACATTATTAGCAAGGCCACTGTTTTTCGGTTTTTACCGGAAAATCCGGTAAAATTCCAGAATTAGGGTTGCCTGAAAACCGGAAAAAACGAAGATTTCATGGAATCTGGCATTTTCTATCAGATCAGTTTATCTATAAAAAGTGTGTTTTTCTTTTAATTTCTTCCTGTACTATTTTCGGTTTGCTTTATTTAATGCTCTGTGTATTAAGCCTTCTTTAATTCTGATTATTTATGCACATACTAAAAGAATGATAACAGAATCCCGGTAAAATCCAGAAATAAGAGTAACAATCACCGGTGAAATTCCGGAATCTTAAGTCTTGAAAACGGAATTTAATTGTTTTAATCACCGTAAATCAGTGGCCTTGATTATTAGGCATTTTTCTCACTGGAGCATTGGGATTTGACGCTTACTAGATGTCGGCTGTTAGTGTTATGATCTAGCTTTCCTCAGGAAAAGCTTTTCATACAAAGCCACTCATTGTTACAGCTTCCTGAGTTGCAGTTACTACTGTTCTAAGATATGCCATGGATTCCGATAATTTGTCCTTTATTTTTAGGCCTAATCCCTAATTACAGAAGAACGCTGTTGAGAGGTACTCATGGTGGGCCTGGTGATCGAGGGGACAATGAGCACTTTAGCACCCCTTGCTGACTGACCACAGAGTAGCATAAGTGCCAGCTGCAGAGGCCAGCTGGGTTGAAGGTATTAAGACAGTCCCTATGGGAAGACGGGACTAAGGGGGAGAGAAATTAGAAATAAAAATGTGCATTTATATAAAATAAATTAAACCCAGACCTCATGTTTACAGCATTCTGTAGGTAGATGTAGTTACCTGGAAACCAAGCAGCCAATCAGGATAGGCGAGCCATAGTAGTCCAAAAATGAAGGTGGCGAGGAAGTCGACGCGCAGGTAAAGAAGGCATGAGTCATTGGTTGATTTGTTCAGATCTACGGTTTCTTTAATGCTGCTCTTGCTGGTGGACAGGTAGGCTAGGCTTCCAAAAATAAAGAATAAGCACACCAGGAGATCTAAAATGGGAATCTGCAGGGAAGAACAATCTGAAGTCAGAACAAGATAAAGGCATATTACAATTTTTGTCCATCTGCATCAGAGGGACTTAAGACAGTACCAGTGCCTCTTGCCTGCGGCATGCACTTGCATCCAGTTTTCCAGCTGCAGATGATTTCATGGCTGTTGGTAGCTCTCTCTGGCAACTTGTGTCCAACTTTGGACACAAACGGATGCAAAAACAAGACACATGCTAGACCAAGTTAGAAGTGTTCTAGCATGTTCTCTGTTGGTCAGAGGGATGAACAATCCCAGTTTTTGGATGCATGTCTCATGGTGTCAGATATCAGATGCAACAGAGTTTTTATGGCATATATCCTATTCACCAGCATAACCAGATTTACAAATAAACTTTAGCTGATGATGTATGCAATCTCTTATTTTAAATGTTTTGTCACAGTCATTTATTTTACAGGTTGTATATATCACAAAGTCATTTATAGCACATGGTTAAGTGTTCTTGCGTATGGATTTCCACACGCACTAAATCATTATAGTATATGGTTAGGGGTTACTGCAGTTGAAAATCAGCTTTTTAAAATCTTCTTGTAGGACAGTTCAAAGGTCAAAAAAGTTGTTGTACCATCATTCTGACTTCACATCGATGGTACAACTTTTTAACCTTTTGTTGCCACCTGATTGGAGGAAACAGTGCTCTCAGAAAAGAAAATCAAGAAAACATGGCAGCACCACTTAACGAGCACTTCACCAGTCCAGTTTGGACACAGACTGCCATTGTCAGCTCTGTGTTTCCAAACTGTAGGAATTTGACAGTTTTTTGGTTTTTTTTAATTATATAACTGCACCGAGAATGTGTCCACAGGGTCAGGAGTGGACAACTGCCGTGGAAAGTCCTCATAGGGTCAATCAGAAATGGAACAGGACCACACCAAGCCAACTGAGCTGCTGAGATCAAGCGGGACCATGGTATAAACACAAGGTATGAAATCTTCTGAAATAGAAGGTTTCTTTCTTTTGTCTTTTAATGATTTGGGGAACCATATACTATATAAAACAGTGGATGGGTAACCATAAACAACTAAGGCTGTTTCCAGCTCGGGTGTTGATGACATCATGGAGACCACGAGAGCGAAGGGTTACCCATCCACTATTCCATATGTTGTGCATGGGCAAACATTGTGCACAGTTCAAAGGTCACAAGTAGTTGTGCACAGTTCAAAGATCACAACAGTTTCTGCATATGGTTATCTCCTGTTAAGCCTCTCCAAATCAACATAATAATTTTAATACAGTTACTGGCTATGAGCGATAAAATGTAGGTGGGAGGTGTGGCTGGGTCCAAATTATTTCTGCATATAAACTGAAATTTTCACTTTTGACATATAGTAAAACCATACTATAAAAAAATGAAATATGGGCAACCATTTCCATCTCAGCTTGTATACCATTTTGAGGCTGAGATGGCATCATGGATCTCTTGAGGTTTGCTCTCGAGGTCCATATGATGTCATCTCAGCCCCTCGATGGAAACACAGCCTCATTGTGTATGGCTGCTCATGCGTTATTCTCTATATTTTAGAGGCTGCACGTCACAACCACACATTCTACAGATGGAACTTTTCAGAATCAATCAGAGAGCAACTTCAACAGTGCTAATGACACCATAACAGTTCTGCTTTCCTCTGAAGCCAGCTGTTGAATTCAAAGAGAAACACTTAAATATTCAATATCCACTTATAATAGAGGACTTATAATACTGCCCCCTCATTCATGAAAATAAGTTGCATATTTTGAGTCAGGCCATTACGTACCCCATTTATACAGCACTACTGGAGATAAAAATGGCAAGATAAAGAACAGTTATGTACTTACAATGACAGTAGGATATTTGAGATAATCTCCTCCATTAGTCCATACCTTTGGAACTGCAGCTGCCAGACACTAGGACTACATGGAACCTTTTGCTATCCAGGGGCTACCCATGATGACATCATGCATCAGCATCTATATAAACATGGGCAGCCCCATGACCCCTCAGTTCCTCGCAGGAGGTTAGACTCAAAGGATCTCCAACTGTGGGGAACCAGGAAACAAGACCAGCCTAGGCATACAAGGTGAGGTATAGAGCTGGATATATGATGCATATATTAGATTCAATTCACAATATCTGATGCAACCCTCCCTGAAGTAGAAGGGATAGAGGGAGGGACGGCATGGACTAATGGAGGAGATTCTCTCAAAGATCTACTGTTATGGTAAGTATGTAACTGTTCTCTCTTCTTCAAGCATATTCCCAAGCAGTCCCAAACACCAAATGGGAGGTGATTACAGTCTGATATACATTCAGGATGGCAGCCGTTGCAGTACAGCAAGTCTGAAACCAGCATGTCTACGAGAGACTATGTCCAGACTGTAATGTTTAGTGAAGGTATGAACAGTGCTCCTTGCGACTGCAGCACAAATTTCAGCCACAGAAACATTTCTGAAACAAACACCCAAACTGGCCATCTCCTTGGTGGAGTAACCACAAACCGCAATAGGAAGTTTCCTACCGTACTTCCTATAACAGAGCATAATACAATGTGCCAACCATTTGGACAGGCACTGTTTAGACACAGAAGTGCCCTCCTTCCCAAGGGAGAGCACTGTTTAGACACATGAGTGCCCTCCTTCCCATGGGAGAAAGAAACAAAAAGCTAAGAGTGCTATCTGAAGCCCTTGGTGTGATTCACATAGTATCTGAGTATTCTATGTACATCTAAAGTATGGAGCGGTGCTTCACCCTGATTGGCATGCACAGGGTAATAAACAGGAAGGTATACCATCTGATTCAGTGAAAATTCGGGTCCCACCTTCCATAGAAACTTAAGATTTGTACACAAAGAGACTTTGTGGAAAATCAAACAAGGAGGCTCACATGTTAAAAGCCTGAAGCTCTGAAATCCTTCAAGCAGAAGTGACATCAACTACAAATAATGTTTTCCATGACGGGAAATGTAAGCCTCAACTTGTGGCCAACTCAAAAGGAGTAGACATCAGTTTCTCAAGCCCATAATTCAAGTCCCAAGGCAGGACTGGATTGCAGATAGGAGTTTTCATATGAATAATGCCTCTCAGAAAAGTAGGGGACACCTCTAATTGGCCCACTGTACAACCATCAATAGGAGCATGGAAAGCTAATATAGCAGCTAGATTTATCTTACATGAGGAATACTGCAGACCCGAGTCTGACAGTGACAGCAAGTATTCCATCATATCATTTACAAGGCATGTAAATGGGTCCAAATTACTGGAAGCAGCACACAGAGTGAACCACTTCAATTTCAAAGAATAAGTATGTCTAGCAGATAGCTTTCTACTTGCAATCAGCACATCAGCAAGTTTAGGAGATACCCCAAAACGTAAAATGACTATGTCTTCAGGAGCCATGCATACAGATGTAAGGTCTTCAGGTTCTGAGGCACTGGAGGTCCCCTGTCTTGTGACAACAGGTCCAAACATACAGTGGGACAAGAGGCTTCACAAAGTAGACACACCAGAGGGTGTAGACAGAATGAGAAGGGACCTGCAGAAACTTGAAGAATGGTCAGGGGTTTGGCAGTTGAAATTCAATGCAAAGAAGTGCAAGATAATGCATATGGGGCACAAAAACCCTGGCATAATATATCAGTTGGGGGGTGAGAATATAGCATGCACCAAGCAGGAAAGGGATCTTGGGGTTATCATCTCTGATGACCTCAAGGTAGGGAAACAGTGTGACAAGGCAGCGGGTAAAGCAAATAGGATGCTGGAATGCACAGGCAGGGGCATCACCAGCAGGAAAAGGGAGGTCATAATTCCACTATACAAGACACTAGTGAGACCCCACCTGGAGTACAGTGTACAGTTCTGGAGACCTTACCTGCGTAAGGACATAGACAGGGTAGAAAAGGTTCAGAGGAGGGCAGCAAAGATGGTGCATGGATTGCATCACAAGTCCTATGAAGACAGGTTGAAGGAACTGAACATGTACTCCCTGGAGAAGAGGAGGGAGAGAGAGGATATGATAGAGACATACAAGTATCTTACAGGGAGGAACAGGGTGCAGGAATACACTCTTTTTAAGCGAAGAAGATGCTCCAGAACTAGAGGGCATGGGATGAAGTTGGAGGGAGGACGATTCAGTGGAAACATGAGGAAGAATTTCTTCACAGAACAGGTGGTGGACAAGTGGAACACCCTGCCAGAGGAAGTGGTGGGGGCTGAAACAATCACGGGATTTAAGAATGCATGGGATAGACATAAAGGAATTCTGGAGGTCGGGGGTAAGGGGCAACAGACTTCTAGGAAAATATAAACTGAACTTACAAGCTCAAATGGGTAGACTGGGTGGGCCATAGGCCCTTATCTGCCGACACTGTCTGTGTATCTATGTATCTATGTACTGCCATCTGTTGCAGAAATGGAACCCATACCTGGGGAGGCCATAAAAGAGCAATGAGGGGGAGAGAGGCACTCTCCATCTGCAGCCTGAACAGCGCCCTTTGTATTAGTGGAACCGGTAGAAATGCATGTAAGAATTTCCCTTTCCAAAAGAGGGACAGCTTGTCTCACCAAAAAACTCCAAGCCCTGGAGCAAGTAAGCAGACACGCTGCAGTTCTGTGTTGTATGGGGACAAAAAGGGTCCAACTCTGAATGACTCCATCTTGAGAAAATGTTGCTTACCATGGAGGTTGACAGTTCCCATTTGTGAGTCTTGGCCTGTGACCTGCTTAACTGGTCTGCTAAGTCATTTTGGATACCTGGGAGATGTGCCCAGCTGACAGTTGTAGACTGTGGGACAAATCCCAGTACCAGAATGTCATTGACCCTGGACCCTTAATGTCCACTGCCACTGATGGATTCTCATATAAAGGCTGGCCAGTGGCACCATCACAATGGCCGCAGTCAGGAGACTTATGAGCTGTAACATTGTTCCCACAGAGATAATGGCTGCTGTATACCAACTGTGCTGAGGCAATCAGATTTTCTGCCCTGTCCTGTGGTGGAAAAGCATAACCCATCTCTGCTAACAAGTGCCTTGTCTGAGCCAAGGTATACAGGAGGGTATCCCTGGAGCTGGTTTCCAGCAGCCTGTCATCCAGGTAGGGAAAGACACACAGGGTCTTCACTGTGAAGGGCTTCTGCCACTACTGCCAAGCAGTTGGTAAAGACCCATGATGGAGAAGCCAAGCCAAAGGGCAAGACTCTGAACTGGTAATACTCCTCCCCCAGGGCAAAAAGGAGGTACTGCCTGTGAGCTTTTCTGATCTTGACATAAAGGTATGCCAGCTTCATGTCCAGGGAGCCAAGACAATCCCCTATTTGTGGCAGGGGAATGAGAGCTTCGAATGTTGTAATCTCCTTCTAGTGTTTCAGTTGCAAGGAGAGTCAGCCCCCCACAACCACTCGTTGATATAACATTGGGAGACAGGGAATATTCTGCAAATAATCATGTGGAACTGGTGATGCCAGGGCCAGCGGTACCGACTGCTTTTGTATGGGGATCTGGGGGGTGGATACCTGGCAGGGCACCACCTCGACTACCTCTGCCTTGCTGATGGTAGGCTTGGTAGCAGGCTGGTGATAGCAGCCCCTCCCATGATCCCTAGCTGGAGTGACATACAGAGACTTTACAGATCTTAAGAGTCATTTCTGACATCTGAAAACCTCGTAGGGCTTCTTCAACATCATAAACAAAACAGTTTTGTCCCTCTAAAAGACACATTTAAAACTGCTTGTTGCACATCATTTACAAAACCAGCAACCCAGAGCTAGAATATATCCTTATACAAATGCCAGAAGCAGTTGCCCTCACAAAGGTGTCAGAGACATCATAAGCTGAGCAGGGCAAATGTTTGCCAGCCTCAGTACGAGATGCCAAAGTTTTAAGTGACTCATTCTTGGCAGAGCCCTCAGGCAAAGCCTGGACAGCAGCACTTGCAGCTTTCCACAGGCTGTTTGGATATGTGATCATATGGGCCTGGTAGTTTGCAATTCTAAGGCCTAGTGAAGCAGAGGCATACATAAGGCTGCCCCTCACATCCAGCCTTCTAAATTCTTTGTCAGGAGGCAAAGTACTCATATGTCTAGGTTCTTTAGACCTATCATGAGCAGGCATTATGGACAACAGAGTCAGTTTCTGGCTGGTTAACATAATAAGACTTAGCAGATGGGACCGGATGCTGCTTATCAGCCTTTCTGGGTACTACAGGTGGTGAGTTTGGTCTGTACCATGCAGCAAAAGGTAGCATCCTCTAATGCAGGATATATGCTGTAGGTGGAATCATGATGCAGGGGGAGCAGGGCCCATCCAAAAATTCCATGAGGTTTCTTTTAATGGAATCTTCCTCTTCCACAGCAAAGTCCATGAGAGTTTGCATTTTCTGCATCATGGCTTGATAAGCAGGATTCCCAGGAGGAGACCTCGGGGTATAAACCACCGACTCCTCACTCCAAGATGAGAGGGTAGGACTATAATCAGGTGCCATATATTGTTCTTCTTTTAAATCCTCCTCTAACATCATGAGGTTGGGATTATATTCTACCTCATCATCGATGTCTCTATTAACGACAGAAGCTGCAGTGTGCACTGCTGATCCCGGTGGCTGTTGGGAAGGAAGATTCTGTGCTGCTGTTAGCAGACATCGATGGTATTTGAGAGCTCTGAGACCCTGTTGACGGAATAGCTGCCTGCATAGTTTTAAAAAAACTAAATGTTTGTTCCTGTAATTTGCAGTGACTGTAATATTTGCAGTAAATGGCATTGTATTTTGTACAGTATTTTTTTTTTTTTTGTAATGTAACTATTTATGACCTCAGGTCATACCTGAAAAAGGAATGCACGTTCCAGTCTACCTACCTGACAACCAAATGAAATGAAAAAATGACAAGAATGCATTGCATCATCTCTGAAAATGATGCCAGCACAAAATGCAAGTCAACAATGCCCTGGACAGGGGCCAGGACGACTTGTGTCGATGACGGCTCTAGCCCAACAATGATGGTGTCCTGTTGTCCGTAGTAGGTACAGCAGCACCAAAGCCAATCCCCAAACTTGGTGTCTCACTGACAGTTGGGGGACTGTAGTCAATGCCACCAGACTGGTCGATGACGCAGTAGAATTACCTTGTCCAACTAGCAACCAGGACCTCGCCAGCGAAGTAGGTTTCTTTTTATCTGTATTCTTATGTTTGTGGCCAGACGATGAGGAAGGCCATGATGCCGACGTTCTCTGTCCTGGTCCTTTAACTTTGGTGGAGATTTCTTGGCTGACAGTGAGGCTGCAACAGATTTTGTACAGCTCTCCTGCAGCATTGCTTTGTAGCCTGGTTGAAACTCTGGCAAATATCACAAGTCCTCATGTTGTGAGAAAGGCCAAAGCGGCACACACAAATTTCTTTGTAAATTTTTTTCTGAGCACTTGCAATACCAAAATAAAGGGTCTTCCAGTTTTGACTGCATGCAGACATGGCAAAACGCACTTATAATAAAGAAAAAAATTAAAAGGCAATGGCTAGTTGACGTTTCCTTTGGCATGTCTGACGAGGATGATCAATGGCGGGAGAAGAACTGAGGGGTAATGGGGTTGCCCACATTTATATAGTTGCTGACGCATGAACTACAGACCAGTCAGCCTCACCTCGGTAGTGGGAAAGATCATGGAAACACTACTGAAGGAGAGATTGGTGGAACATCTGGTTGTCAATGGACTACAATACCCAAGGCAGCATGGTTTCACCAGGGGGGGAGGTCATGTCAGACCAACCTCGTTGAATTTTTTGACTGGGTGACTAGAGAGGTGGATCAGGGGAGGGCAGTGGACATGGCCTATCTGGACTTCAGCAAGGCCTTTGACACTGTGCCACATAGAAGACTATTATACAAACTGGGGAATATGGGTGTGGGCAGGACAGTAGTGTGGTGGGTAGGTAACTGGCTGGGTGGCAGGACACAGAGGGTGGTGGTAAATGGCTGTCACTCCACAGAGGGAAGAGTGACCAGTGGGGTACCACAGGGATCAGTGCTGGGACGGTCCTATTCAACATCTTCATCAGTGACATTGCACAGGACCTAGAAGGCAGAATTTCACTGTTAGCTGATGACACAAAGCTCTGTAACAGAATAGACACACCAGAGGGTGTAGACAGAATGAAAAGGGACCTGCAGAAACTTGAAGAATGGTCAGGGTTTGGCAGTTGAAATTCAATGCAAAGACGTGCAAGATAATGCATATGGGGCACAAAAACTCTGGCACAATATATCAGTTGGGGGTGAGGATATAGCATGCACCAACAGGAAAGGGATCTTAGTTTATCATCCTGATGACCTCAAGGCAGGGAAACAGTGTGACAAGGCAGCAGGTAAAGCAAATATGCTGGGATGTATAGGCAGGGGCATCACCAGCAGGAAAAGGGAGGTCATAATTCCACTATACAAGACACTAGTGAGGCCCCACCTGGAGTACAGTGTACAGTTCTGGAGACCATACCTACGTAAGGACATAGACAGGGTAGAGAAGGTTCGGAGGAGAGCAACAAAGATGGTGCTTGGATTGCATCACAAGTCCTATGAAGACAGGTTGAAGGAACTGAACATGTACTCCATGGAGGAGAGGAGGGAGAGAGGGGATATGATAGAGACATACAAGTATCTCACAGGGAGGAACAGGGTGCAGGAATACAATATTTTTAAGCGAAAAAGATGTTCCAGGACTAGAGGGCATGGGATGAAGTTGGAGGGAGGATGATTCAGAGGAAACATGAGGAAGAATTTCTTCACAGAACGGGTGGTGGACAAGTGGAACACCCTGCCAGAGGAAGTGGTGGGGGCAGAGACAATCATGGGATTTAAGAATGCATGGGATAGACATAAAGGAATTCTGGAGGTCAGGGGTTAGGGGCAACAGACTTCTAGGAAAACATAAACTGAATTTACAAGCTCAAATGGGCAGACTGGGTGGGCCATAGGCCCTTATCTGCCGACACTGTCTATGTATCTGTGTATCTATGTTGTCATGGGTGGCCCCCGGCTAACAAATTTCTGTGTGGGTCCTAGTGCCTGACAACTATAGTTCCAAAGGTGTGGACTAATGGAGGAGATATCCTTGAACTTAATTGAAGCCTTTGTACACCTTTGTATTACTGGAATTGCTTTGTGTGTTTTTTTAGTGTATCTCACCTGTAATGTTCTCCATTGTTGTACTCCACCACCAACTGTTGTCTACCCTCCCTGCGACGAGGTGCCTTTGTAAATGAGTCTTTGACTCAAAGGTTGTAAATCCAAATTATGAAATAAATAAATAAATAAATGATGTCAGGATATCATATCTCTGACTCACAAACACAACTAGACAATAGGTCCTGTGGTAGGATAGGGTAAAACAGGACAGACTGGATAGACCAATAGTCTTTTTCTGCCAACATTTTCTACATTTCTATGTGTATCATAACATCTATGCTGCAAAGTAGGTCACAATTGATATTTAAGGTTTGGTACAGCACAACAGAATACTGCACCAATCAGAATGTATCTTTCATAATAATGATGACATCACATAACCTCCTTGTCAAGTACTGAAACCAGCAGTTGGAATCAAAGAGAAACAGTTAAATCATCAAACAAATGGAAGATTCAAGTCATAACTAGTACGCTGATTTTACATAAATTGAATACGCCATGACCAGACTTAAAATATGCACTTTATCACCACTTGTGAGGGGGCAGGACTTTCCTAAGTTATCTGTTGTATTATGGTCTTGCCTCCCCACACCTCAAGATGTAACCAGCCTATCTCCGCCCTTCCCCCACACCAATACGGGTCTCTGAATAGCATCCTAGTTTCTCCCAGTGGCAAGACCTAGCCTGACTTAGTGCATTCTGCATAATATAATGATGACCCTTGGCAGGAATGGCACAAGGGTAATAGTGTAAGTTCTAGTTCTGTTCCGGAAGCTATACCAGAACCCTGAGGGGTTCAACTGTGCCAGCGGCATCAGCTGCAGCTAGTCAGAAGAAGGAAACTTGCCAAACTCAAGGGGTGGCAATACAGGTCCTAGGCCTGTGTTTGGCTCAGGTTTCCTGTCAGTTCCAGTTCCTGGTATGCCAGCCTGCATACAAAGAGGTAACACCCATATTACAGTGAGGGGCCTGTACAGAGGTTCCCCCTCAAGAGTTCTGTTCAGACAACTACAATTTTGTCCTGATCCTTCGACAACAGAATTTAGAGGCTCCTGTTAGTTTTTGGGACATGGCAGAGATTAAGGTACAGACGCTCACCCAGGGGTCCTGGTTCTGGATATTAATGAGTGTGCCACTATCAGTGTGAGGAACTGGGAACTGAAAATGCATCTGGAGCACACCAGAATCTGTTCTTATAATTTATTTGTCTGGTAAACTGCCAGGGCAAGATTATTACCTGGATGCAACCAGCCAGGGAAGGGGGAATGTGAACCAGGAGTGTGGGGAGATGCTAGGTATGATTAGTGCTACGTAATGGTACTCCTGAGCCCGAGACGGGTTCACAGTCAGATGCATGCTTGGGGGAAGGGGATCTGGAGATATTAAAGAATGGTGCCAGGCAGGTGGTCACTGCAGAGTGCCCAGAACCCTAAAATAAGATAATTTTACCTATTTATTTAGTTTTTGTTGACTAGGAAAGAAGGGCTAAGAAACGCTGCCTATTTTCCGCCTTGTCTGGGGGGAAGGGGGTACAAATGTAAGACAAGTGATAATGAAACAGGTTAAGCGGTTAGTGGGTTTTAGTGAATGGGGGAAATCTGGCCAAGACACTGGGGGAAATCTGCCTTACTCTTTTTGAGAAGTCCCATGGAATCTTTAACGTCCACCTGAACATCCACCAGCACAGGCAGACAGGACCTTGGTTTAACATTTCACCCAAAAGATTGCACTTCTGACGTCTAAGTGTCCACCAAACACCATGCTGAGACATGCTTGTGGTTACTTTTTTAACCAAGGGGAGAGTGCCCCCTGCAGAGGTACCAACACCGCTTCCTGCAGCACCTGGTGTTCACTGGAGGTCTCATCCTATTATTACTGCCTGATTTTGCTTAGCCTCTGAGATCTGATGGAATCAGGATCCAGGCTGGTAAGGCTGCAGGCAGGCCTTAAGATGCAAAGTTACATGTGCTACTTATTGAATAAGCAATTTATGAACACATAGTAAAAAAGTATTATATATGTTTTATTTGCAGTCTCCCAGAAGAAGCCAGATACAGCAAAACATTGGGGTCTATGAAATAAATAATTTCATTTAAGAATACTTGTGTGTTGACTTTTTGTGAGCTACTGTAGAGCAGCTCTCGCTTCAATTGTATTTTGGAATATCCAGACTTGGAGGCCAGCTCCCCCTAAAATTACAGCTGAGAATTGGTGATTTCCCATGGGACACTGTCTCTTCACATTTGAGGCCCTAAGATCTGCCTTAACTGTCGCTGGTCTCCTGGATGGACAGGAAATGCGAGTATCACTGTGTTGAGATCAGAAATAGAGAGACACTCAGTGAGCATTGTCCCAGAGTCCCAACATCGACTTCTGGGGCTGGATTTTCAAAAGGTGGTGTAGGGCTTGCATGAAGCTCTGTGTCGGCCCCTTTCCATGTGTCGTTCCTGTTTGCTGCAACTGCACCCAATTTTACAAACTTATGTGCAGTTACAACAGTCTGCCTGCTTTATGGCAGCTTGCGCCAAATCTCAGTCGCAAGTTCCATGAATATGGTCCCCAGTACTGACGCACGCTAGACCACAAAAAAGATGGTCTAGTTTAGAAAAGCCCTTTAGATCACCACAAGCCCAGTGTGCCACATTTTTGGCACATCTGGGGATTGTAGCAATCTCGGGCACTCGGAAATCCGGCTCCCAGTGTCAGTCACCAAAACTGTGAGTCATAGCTACTGACAGATAATGATGATTCAGTTCCCACACCTGGCACTTGGGTTAATATACCAGTACTGACACTGCAGTGCAGCATGGGAGGGGTGCTGCACTTCTGAGGTGCCGTCTTTCGGATGAGACGTTAAACCGAGGTCCCATCTGCCTGGACTGGTGGTAGTTCAGATGGATGTTAAAGATCCCATGGCACTTATCGAAAAGAGTAGGGGAATTGTTTATTTACAGAAAACCAAAAACATCCATACAGAATCACAAAGAAATTTAAAGAGAACACGTTACATGCACAAAAGAATAATTAAACAATCTGTACAAACAGGTAAAAAAAAGGAAACTAACCCCATCAAATCCAATAAACATGTTTTCAATATTCATGAAACAAATGAACCGTCAGGTGTTGCAATTCAAAGTCTTCCTGAGTTCTCAACACTGATTCAATATGGTGTAAAACAACTGTAGGTAAAGTGTCAATATGTTGCAAAGAAAATAAGCACCGTGCCTGCCACATATAAAATTTAACACAGGCAAAACACTCATAAGAAACATGACAAGAGGAACCCCAACCCCACTCAGTAAGCAGAAGAGACCAAAATTGCTGGGCATAATGGCAAGTGAAATAGAAATGAGACAAAGTTTCTTCCAAACCAGCACATTCCATACGAATACAATGTCTTTCAGACACAGCCTTATGCTTGAGGTTACCCCTAACCCCTAGTCTACCATGACAACTGAGCCATGTCACATCCCACATCCAATCAGGTATCCTTCTATCTATAAGCACTTTTAAGGCTAAGGGTACCTTAGTGGGAAAACACCAAGGAAAATCTACCTCAACTAAGAAATTAGAGGACATAATCTTCATATATAAACCCTTTCGGGAGAGCCGATGAACCTCATTCTGAGCCAGGTGCCACTGACATAGTTTGGTGGCTACGGAAAGTAAAAATGAGGGTGCCCCATAATTTGACTTAACAATAGGTGCTTCAGTTGACCACCGCTGCAGGAAGTCCTTGAATAAAAAAAATGTCCAGAAGTCCCAAGGATGGGACTGATACTGGGCAAATTCTTTAAATGTCGCCTTAATAAAGAAAGAAAAGTAAAAAAACAGTGGATTTATCATTCCAAGTCCACCCTCCTTAACTGGTAAATATGTAAAATCACACTTGATCGGGTTTAGTTGGCTCCCCATAACGTTTGAAAGAATATACTATACAAACGTGTTTCATAGGCCCTAGGCAAGGGAAATACTGAACTTAAAGTATAAAAAGATAGGCAATAAGAATTTTTTAATAGTCAAAATACGCTTCTTTTTTTGAAAAAGTCCAAGACTTCCATAACAGGACCTTTCCCTCACCTAGTTCAATACATGGTTTCCAATTAAGGTCTGCTAGATCGCTCGACCCAAACAGACAACCTAAAATTTTAATCGGCCTCAAAGAGATAGCAATTTATCCAATATAAGGTTCAAAAGTGCTTTCTCCCAAAAAAACTCCTGCGCTTTCATCATAATTTATTGAAGTCCCTGAAATAGAACCAAACTGTGCTAAAATGGACAAAACTAAGCTACCTGAAACTGCATCTTGTAACATAAGACACATGTCATCCACATAAACAGCCAAAACCTGGTGAGGAACATCTAAAGCAGGTGACAAACCCAGAATACGTGGATGATGAAGGAGTTCCCATATTAAAGGGTCTAGTACAAAGGTATATAGTAGTGGGCTAAGCGGACAGCCCTGATGAACCCTTCTACAAAAAGCAACCCCCTTCCCCAAAATACCATTAACCAGGGGAAAATTCTGAACATCTGTATACAAAAGCCCCACCCAAGATCTAAGCTTATTCGAAAAACCATATCTTTGTAGAACTTGGAAAAAAATAAAAAAATCATGAGACACCTTATCAAACGCTTTAGGTTGATCCAAAGAAAGTAAATAACCCAACAACTTCCTCAACCAACTGCACTCACAGATAATACGTAACAGAATCAAGTTCTGATGAATGTATCTACCAGGGATAGAATAGGTTTGGACAGGATGTATCAGGGAGGGAGCCACACGTTGAAGCTGATGACACAAAATAGCAGAAAAAATCTTGTAGTCCGTATTTAACAGACTAATTGGCCACCAATTTCCAATAATATGTTTATTGCCTTTTTTAAACAAAAAAATTGTAAAAGCATCTGTGAAACCCGCAGGTAGGGTGTTAAGAATGAGTATTTCATTAAACACCTGCGTTAAAATACTGCTCATATCATCCAAAAAAAATGTATGTAATTCATTAACAAGGCCATCAGGGCCAGGAGAAATCCCAGTTTTTAAACGGTTAATTTCTAGCCGGACTTCATCCTGGGTTATGGCCTGGGCCTATCTATAATTTGAGAATCAAAAGGTGATACTGTAGGTAGCTGAAAAGAAAACAACTCTTCCCAAGTACCTGTGGGTTGAAAGGCCTGACCATGTTGGGCCTTTAGAAAAAACTGAATAATGTGCAATATTTCTATATCAGTGGTTTTTAAAACCCCCATCGAATCAAGAAGACCAGTCATAAGTTTCTTTTCCAAAGCTTGTTTACAGGCCAGAAAAGGATCCGAAACAGGGGATGACTTCAAACCATAAGACAATTCATCATGTATGCTGCAAGCCTTGCCATAATGAAAATGCCTCATTTTAGTTTTAAGTACAACAATTTGTTCTTGTATCCGAACATCCGATGAATTTGGCAGGGAAAGTAATTTATAAAATTGAGATCGGTAACCTAAATAAGAAATATAATCCTCTGTTTGAGTAATGTTACGAAAGAGGGTGCAAGTGTGTTGAAACTCAAGCTTGGTGTCCATCCACCACGCACCCCATGAATCATACAACCCAGCCACTGATCGGCGCCGGTCAAATGCCTGAGATAAAGTTAACCAAAACCATTCCTGAGTCAGTAATATGGGGTTTAGTTTCCATCTTACAGGAATTGCAGGGAAGCGGGGTGGAATACTGGATAGCGAAAAACATACTAGCAATAACATGTGATCTGAAAATTCACACGGACGCAAACAAAATGAAAATGGTAGCAGATAACGAGAAGCAAAAACAAAATCTATCCTAGTAGAAAAACTGCTACACTATAGGTAGGCCCAGGATCCGAATAAAGCGCTCTATAAACATCAGTTAAGGAAGCTTTCAAAATTATAGTCTGTAAAACATGAGAATCGCAGTAAACCTTCTGTTGTATCTGATTTTTAAATTTTAGATCTAAATTGTAATTGAAGTCCCCCCCCCCCAATATGATATGTCTAGGGGAAAAAAGGTAATGTTCAATATCCCGGAAAAGATCCATTCTAGCTGACTTTACCTGGGGAGCATAAGTGTTTATGAGGCGAAGAGAATAACCTTGGAAAGAACAGTCTAGGAGCAAGGCTCTACCTGGAACCAAGTCCACCATTCTGTGAACTTGTACATTGGTGTGATAAAAAAGTATACCCACCCCATCAGCAGCATCAGAGCCATAGGACCAAAAAGATGGCCCATGGAACCATAACTTCTTTGCCTGATGTATATCAGACAAGGAAGTAAAACGCATCTCCTGCAGGAACAAAATGTCCGCAGTTAAGGATTTACAGAAATGTAAGAGTCCAAGACGCTTCTTAGAATTCTTGATGCTACAAGTATTTAAGGAAACTACAGTTACAGAAGCCAGAAAGAAATATTAAAGTTTGTCCTTTTTCCGCTTTCTACCCGACTTTTTCTTAGACTCCAATAAATCAGGTCCCCCCTCATCATCACACTCCATACCTGAAAGAGCCCCAGATTTAACTGACATGTCAGACTCCAAATCCCCATCCTGGTCTTGCAACACCTGGAAGGAGTTGTACGTAGGAGGGGTAGTGGGTTTGAGGAGCTGTTTGGTATGTGATCTAGTCACACGTCTAGGATGAGGTTTTTGAAACTCTGGGTCTGAGGGAGTAAGGGAGACAGAAAGAGGACCAGAAGGTAAAGGCCCTGGAACCACGGGTGGCTGTGGAGTATAAAACTCCGCAGCAGTTGTGGGTTTATCAGTGGGCTGAGGTGCATCACCCTCAGAAGGTGTCGTGGGAGAAGAGCCTGGAGCAGAGGGATCTGAAGTAGGAGGGGTATTTTTCTCAGTAGTAGGCCTAAAACAGCCTTGGGCCTCCGAAATTAGGGTTTCTTTATCAAGACCCCCTGAATTATTTTGACCCGCATATGGACACTGATAGTAGGCATGACCCTGGGTATCACAGAGGTTACAACGAATGATATTACGGCAGGTGCCACTGTCGTGGTCCAACTCTCCACACAAAGCACACTTGATCTTATCACAAGCACTACTTAAATGGTGAGCATTACCACACTTGTAACAAGCCTTGGGCTGGCCAGGATAAAAACACACTCCCCTATCTTTACCCAAAAAGAAGCTGTTAGGAACATGCTGAACCGTGTCCCCTATAATACGCAATTTAATCTTGAATTTCCAGCTCCCTGTCCAAATGCCCTCCCCATCAATAACTAGCTCAGGAGGCCCCAGCACAGTACATTTGGTCTCCAACCAATATAAAATATCCCCCACATTAACCCCCTCATTACGAAACATAATATGGATGGTTTTAAACAAGGGCTTGGTGATGGGAATAGCCCAAAAAAGAAACCATAAAGGAGTGGATTTTAGTGATTCATATTTCTGGCAAAACCTGTCTAGGCCAGTAAAGAACCTAAAACTAATACCAAACGTATCCTCTCCTCGTATGTTAATAAGTGCATATATGTCTGAAGCCTGAAAAGCCATGGAGTTCTTTAGCAGCCGTCTGGCAATGTAAAACCGATCAGGATGATCCTGAAGACCCCCCCCCCCGTACCTAAGCCGTACAGCATTACGCCTGGGGGCTTGGTCCAGTCTATTATTTTGAAAAAGATCTGAAAGCGAGGACCATCATGAAAATGTTCCCGATGGGGATAGAGGGGGGAAGCACCTGGTAAGTCAGTGGAAGACTGTTCTGTAACACCTGGAGCTGAAGAAATCAAAGTCTTACCCCCTGCAGCCAAAGCAGATTGATCTGAAGTTTGTGGATCCGCAGACTGGTCAGTCGCAATAAATCCATGTGTATCTGTTGGGGTAAAAGTAACCCAATCCGAATCTGGAAGCCATTTCCCGTCCTGAAGCATCCAGCCAGCGTCCAGCAAAGCCAATTCCTTGCTCCATTCCTTCGTGGGAAAGGAGCCGGCCGAAGAGCCCAACTTCCGCATTCCAGTACGCTGAGCCTCCGACGTAGGAGTCAGTGGTTTCACCTGTATGTCGCTGTCAAGCAAACCAGCCGCTGTTACAGCCACTGAGTCAGCAAGTAACGCTGCAGTTTCCATAGCCCCAGAAGAAATATCCTGTATCGGAGAGGCTTTCGAGGGAGAATCTTCAGCCAGCAAGCCATGATCAGGTAGTAAAGCTCCCACTGCACGGATCGCACTGTGCATATCTCGAAGCGGCTCCAAAGGTGCAATATACTCAGAGGACCCGTCTCGGGATCGGTCTAGCTCAGGCACTTCACGCAAATCCTCCAAGCTCACAGTAGTAAGGATGTCCTTCTCCATGGAGAGGTCAGCACAATCTGCAATTCCAAACGCGGTACCAGCAGCTCCCCCTACCGCCAGCAATGCAGTAGGAGAATTTCCCTGGTGTCCTGGCCAAATTTCCCTCATTCACTAAAAATACCACCAACAGCTTAATCTGGTTCAAGGTCAGTTGGCATTCATCTGTATCCCCCTCTCCCGGGTCGTGCCTGAAAATAGGCAGGATTTGTCTAGTGCACTTACCCGGTCAACAAAAAATAAATAAAAATAAAATAAATAATTTTCCAAGGAGACATACCAGCTCCTTGGACCAGGGTTAAGGGCCACAAAACCTATCAGCACAGAGACCATTATCATGAGATTCACATTATGCAAAACTTAGCACAGAGACCATTATCATGAGATTCACATTATGCACGAGTACCTGCATGCATGTTAGGAGAGGC
Source organism: Neoceratodus forsteri (assembly GCA_016271365.2). Taxonomy (NCBI): domain Eukaryota; kingdom Metazoa; phylum Chordata; order Ceratodontiformes; family Ceratodontidae; genus Neoceratodus; species Neoceratodus forsteri. The sequence continues at coordinate 500,034,736 of JADMNL010000022.1, forward strand.
CATCCCTTGTTTATACTAACTCCCAACTGGCTATGAGGGTTTGGACATGCTGCATGTTTTAATGGTAACTAGCAGTCAAAACATTTCAAGCAGTTTCAACGTAGCTTCAGGAGAACATGCTGGTGATTGAGTGAGACAGAGCGAGACAGAGAGACACCTGAATTTTATTGTTTCTGACGACTTGTGCTTGCCCAGTAGAGATTTTCATTGCAATGCATCCTCTCCCATTTGAATTAAAAATGGCAGTATATTATGCCTTGGAAGATCTGCATGGTTTGTGCTGGAGGGGACAGGTATAGTGATGCAGGTCTTGTGTCGGGTGAGAGAGCAGCCAGAGGCAGCTGTTCAACCCCTTGTGAGGTCCATAGTGACAATCCGCCTATGCGCTCTTACTGAGACATCCAGATTTGGCAGACAATCTGCAGAGTCTCATTTCTAAGTGTCAAAGGGTGCTTGAAGAGGAAGGCCTATATTATGACAAGAGACTGCAGCCCCAACTTTTGTCCATGGAGAAATGGCTGCCAAAATGTGGGCAACAACCTGTTTTTAATAGTTAAAAATAATAATTGTATTCATGAGAACCAAATGCATCATTGAGTCAATGACTCATTTACAATGGTTTCCAGTAGACATGCAAGGGTAGGATCTGCTAGCAACTGGAAGGTACGAGCTAGACAGTATAACTTACATGCATAAGACACATTTTCATCACAGTTACATTCTAGTACATTACTTCTTGTCCATCTGTGCCATCTGTCTTTTCCCAGGGAGTGGGATCTGTGTCATCTGTGTTTGCTGAATTGACTGCCACTTCGGTAGAGCAGGGTCATCCTGCTTTTTCCCCATCATCAGTGTGTGAGGGGACCAGGGGAGAGGAAATGTGCCTGCTCAATGAGGTACCCACTGGTTATTACCAAACAGAATGAGGAGGAGATGCACTGGACTTTGTCAGTGACTGAGGCAAAAGAAATGGAGAAGGTACCATAGCGAGGTAGACTGCCAAGTGCATGAGGGAAGCTGCGGGGCTGGAACTTTCAATCTGGGAATCCAGATTATTGCTTCTTTCTATGGCCCTCAGAGGAGGAGGAGGACACTGATAAGGAGAAGGCCTCGCCTGTGTATTGCCCAAAGAAAAACCCCATGCGCAGTGCCCTCTTCCTCTGGAAGTGTGTTTGGTACAGTGAGAGACTGATGGAAAGGAAGATGCGACAGAACAGAAAAGTGTGGTGGTTTCCTGGCAGCAGCACAGGCCTGGACCTTTTGCTAGGGAGCTTGGGGAACTTAAGAAATTTTACAGCAGGGTTGCCCCTGATAGGCACTGCATAACTGATTTAACTCAATTGTCTCGAGCTCAGAAAAAGGCAGCCAGAAAATGTTAGCAGTTGAGGGGGTACCAATATCCGTATGTCTCTCTTCAGAATATGGACACAGTGAAGCAATGCCAAAAGAGGTGGGTACATGGCTGAGGGTACAACGTGTTTGTTACCCCAGAGTTTTCAGGGAGATTTCCACCAAGGGCCCACATTTCCTGATAAACTGGACAAAGTTTATGATTACTGGCAGGTGGGTAAGAATGTTGAAAAGGGAGCTGTAGTTTACACCTGACGGTGCAGAGAAGCAGTTGCAAGTGAAAGTAACTAATCCTAATAGCACCTAAGCATATGCATTGGACCCTGTCCATTATCATTAACTACGTACCCACTCTTGATGTGACTCTTTTTGTGCCAGTGCAAACTGTGAACCTCAGAGACTAATCTTAAGACAAGACTCGGGGGACTTTTCTTTCCTGTTTGGAATGGAACTTTTCTACTGACTCCATGCCTAGAAGTGAATGGGCATTTGGCCCCTGAATATGAGACTCTCCTCAACTGGCCTGATGGCTCTCAGGGGAGGAGCTTGCCCAGCCCCTTCGGTGACAAGTGTAAGCCCCTCATGGCTTTCACCTCCATAGAGCTTGCTTTGCTATGCTGAAGAATGATCTGAAAGGGTGCATACACATGGAGAGGGTATAGAACAAATGAAGGAAGAACAAACAGGCTCAGCCAAGATCCAGCTGTGGAAAGAAAGGCACCTGGATGGATCAGTTACCTTTGAGGACACAAGGTTTGCAGACCTCCATAGAAGGTCATGGTCCTTGCCACAGGAGGGGAAAATAAGGGAGAAAAAGAGATAAAATTGCCGTTTTGTCTATTGTCCTCTCTGCTATAAATGGGAGTGTACCAATAAGGGCTGGACTGAGCCACCACAATACCTGGAAATTTCAAAATGGGCTCCCCTCTGTTGGGCAGCTGGCCACCTTCTAAACTCTGAAAATCTTTGCATTTATCAACTATTTTCAAATTAAATTGTGTATTTGTGGCATTGCAAATAAAGGTAAGATGCAAAAACATAGCTAGTGTATCAAATTGAAATGGCATACTGATACACGTGTCACCCCAAGCCCTCCTGTATTGCTTTTTCCGGTGGGCCCTGGTATCCACTTTCCAGGTGGGACCCCTGTAACTCAATCCAACACCAATACCATGGAATTTGGAGGCACTGGCCAAGAGATGCTTAGACGTCTTTATTTTTCTGACATGTATCGGATGAGTCTGATCTCCCCTTATTTTAACATAGAGATTACAGTATGTAACTTTCATGCCGTCATACCTCAGTTTGAAATACCCTCTGGGAAGCGTTTGCTCCATAAAATGAGTTCAGTAAAATGGTCAGAAAGGCCTGTTAAAGACAGGAGAAAAGGTTAGTTAAGAAAATCACACTTAATGAAAAATACCAAGGGTTCAATTCAACACCGCCTACCTGCAAGTTATACAGTACATATGACCATAAACAGATTTAGTTTAGTTGTCGGATTGGTCCTTGTAAGAACAGATCCAGAAGTAAATGGTTTGATACCTTTTATTGGACCAACTTAGATGTTACAAAAAGAACAAAGTGCCCAAGCTTTCGGACCAACAAAGTCCTTCTTCAGAAGCTTATCAAATGACCATACAAATTTAGGAAAGAAAGATGAGTACTGGCCCAAGTCCACCCCCCAAAAAAAAACTGAAAGGGAATACCCCATCACCCCCCTTTCTTCAAGGTACATATCTAGTCTATGCTTAAACATAAACAGTGTCATCTGTCACCACTTGTTCTGGAAGTCTGTTCCAAGTGTCCACTGCTCATTCTGTCAAGTCATTCTTCCTGGTATTTCCCACAGCTCTACCACCACCACCACCCCCCCCCCCCTTCAAGACACTGTCCTCCCATCCGTGTGTATATCCTGAAGACCTGCATTTGGTTCAAAGGTATTACCTCTTTCAGATATGTGAATACTGTCATCATGTCACACACACACACACACACACACACACACCCCATCTCCTCTTTTGCACAGAAAACGTTCCCAGTTCTGCCACTTTACCTTCATAGCCCATGTTTTGTAAACCTTCAACCATCTTGGTCTCTCACCTCTGCACTTTCTCAAGCCTGTCGGTACTCCAATCCTGTAACACTGCCCTGCTCGCCTATTACTTTCTAGGGGGTAAGAGGTGTGCACACTGCACATAAGGTGTTGCAACTGTGGAGAGGGCCTTAAAGGAATTGAACGTATGATACATTACTGTAGTGCCTTTTAGTGCTGGAAACCATGGCTCTTAAAGAGTAGCACAGAGAAGAGCAGCCACACCCTTCACGTATCTTGTCCCACATTTCCAGCTTATTCCTGTACCTTGCTGCAACTGCATTCCCAAACAGAAATTAACTGCACAGTTTGAAAAAGAATCAAACTTCTTGAACTTTGGAAAGATATTACATAAAATAATGGTATTATTATTAAGTGACATGATTTCTTCGACACTTACCAGTTATTGACACACGTCTGAATCCCAAAACATAAATGACTTTATACCAATATTAAGACTTAGAAGCATTGAAAATAGAGCTCTCCCCCAAAACAGGGTGAGGGGGTATGTACGGAGCCTTTCAGTGAGTAGATAAATTTGCTTGGTGGCTTCCTTTACGGCACAAGGGACCCATGTCGAGGACCGAGGTGAGCTCTTTGCAAAAGTTTGGCAATTGTGTAGAATATTGGACCACCACTATTAGCACAGCACAAAGATACAGAGACTATAGCGTACTTTCATCACGTGCTTGCTGCACTGCACTGTAGCTGCGCTAGGCTACTTTCTTCACGTGCCTGCTGCACTGCACTGCAGCTGCGCTAGGCTACTTTCTTCACATGCTTGCTGCACTGCACTCTAGCTGCGCTAGGCTGCTTTCATCACATGCTTGCTGCACTGTACTGTAGCTGCGCTAGGCTGCTTTCATCACATGCTTGCTGCACTGTACTGTAGCTGCGCTAGGCTACTTTCATCACGTGCTTGCTGCACAGTACTGTAGCTGCACTAGGCTACTTTCATCACGTGCTTGCTGCACAGTACTGTAGCTGGGCTAGGCTACTTTCATCACGTGCTTGTTATTGATTTAGGTTTTGTCTGTTTATCTGAGTTGGAGGCACTGCCCCCATGCCCCCCTTGTTTTGTTTTTTTTAACATGGTGGTGTGGGGGACAATCCCCCCAACTCAAACAAACTAATACAAAATAACCGAGAGTCCGATGTGGTGTAGAGCATGTCATAAGTGAGGTTTTGTCAGTTTATTTGAGTTGAGGGGCTCAGCCCCCCACACCCCCTTGTTTTTTTAAACATGGGGGTGTGAGGGGCGAAGCCCCCTCAACTCAAATAAACTAATAAAAAATAACCAACAGACTGACATGGCATAGAATATGCCGTATGTGGGCAAGCAGTGCAACTTAAGTGCTATGCTAATAGCGGAGGTCGGATGGTGGTCCAATATTCTACACAATCGCCAATGGTTTTATGCTTTGCCTGGTTCAGCCTTCAATGTTTATATTTCCTAACTTCTGGGTTTACACACTAACTCCCAATCCAACTAGCAATGCTGTTACCTGAACAGAAAACAGTGTTTTACTCAGGCTGGCTGATAGCGAAGCAGCAACTGTTAAGGTGTTGGCCTACTGTGAGTCCTAGTAGTTGCAGCCATCCTGGACTCTCTTCCAGGTTTTATGCCAATGGAAACTGGGTGCATCACAGTGATAACACACCCTGCTTCTAGAGAAAGTCTGCTAGGCACCCAGTACTCAAGCACCCCCTACCAGCCAAGAAGAATCACAGGCAAGATAGATTTTGCCTACTGTGCTGCTTCTGTCTGGAACACTTTACCTCTCAATGTTAAGTAATGTATATCTTTTAATACCTTCAACATGACAGCTTTTAATCATTTTAAAAGTCTGAATGACTGTGTATATAAATGAATGTATTGTATTACTGTTATTTCTATGTTTTTATGTTGTTAAAATATGTATATTTGTATGTTGCACCTTTACTTGAATTCAGGCCGTACCTGAAAACGGAATGTAAAGTCCATAGTACTTACCTGCAATTTCAAAATAAATGAAATGAAATGAGATGAAGCACTACTGGAACTGGCTGCAGATACCAGGGGACAATATAGTTATATAACTCACCCAGATTGGATACGTGGAATCATTTTTTAACAGATACAGTTTGCTTATGATGCATGAAGAAGGGGGAAAACACCAAATGAGTAGGAACTTACAATCAACCTGGCTGCAGCGTGTGATGCAAGAGTGACCGGATCTTTGGTCCATTGAAACAGCAGCAGTTTGATGTTACTAGCCAACCAAATGCATCCCAGAGAGCGAGTCATGTGGCAGTGTACACTGTCCAAGGAGGGTGCCACACCCTATAATAAATAGACAAGTGAATTCAAAAACTAAAATCATCAGAGACATTTACTGTATAAAAAAGTACTACTATTAAGATTCGTCCATAAATACGCAGTCCATGTGTATAGGTGAAGACAGACAGCCAGAAACAGATTTTACCAAGAGAATGCATTGAGAGGATAACAATTAATTTCTGAGCATGTCTTACAGACAGTTACTTTATAAATGTAACCAGGGTAGTCAGCTTGAGCTGTATCTTTTTACAGAAGGGTCCTGGGATAAGATGAGATGAACATTCAACATGGGGTTCAATATCCTAACACAGATTTTTTTAAAATACCCCTAATATATTTTTACATACAACTAAATACAGCATATTTAAGAACAAAAATATTTTCTGACTGTCTAATTTCCAGTGTCAGAGAATTCCTTGTGGAACATCCACAGTTAGAGAAGGATTTCGTTCCCGGTGATGTTCCCTATTTTGGGAGCACAAGCAACCGATATACTTTTCAGGTTACTGACTGAAAATTGTTTGGCCAGGAAGACAGACTGAGCATCCAAATCTACTAATTTCCAGGTGCTTCCTGGGGGGAGGGGTGGGTAAAACATAATATAAGCTACACAGGGCTGCATTACAATGTACATATTCAGGACGTGTAACTACTATAACACTACATCAAAGGACGCCATATGAAGATTATAATAAAATGCAGGAAAATCACTTATATGCAATTTTTAACATACTTACTTGCAAACGTTAAATGCACATGCTCCTAACAAAAAGTTTAGTTACTTACCAGCAACAGAGATCTTCAGTGTAATCTTCTCCATACAGCCATGCATATTGTACTGTAAGCCGTCACTATCAGGACTGCTCAGAAACATTTTACCTCGATAGCCACCCATGCTGACATATGTTGTGGCACCTGTATAAAGTGGGCAGCTCCATACCTCCTCCGTTCCCGCCTGAGAGGAACTTAAGAGTTGTACAGCACCGAAAGGAATGGGAGACCAAACCCCCAATCAGGCCAACAGGAGAGGTATGGATAGAGAGACCCCATCAAGCGGCACAGAAAATGAGAAGGACAAACATGCAGCAACCAGAGATCTTCACCAGTATCCCACCTCAAAACAGAGTATGAAGATAGGTGGGAGAGCTGTGGCTCTAGGGGGGAGATTCTTTCGAAGAACTAAAGTTACTGGCCAGTAACTTAAGTATGTTCCTTGCAGACATCTGCCTCCATACAGCCACACATACTAAACAATTTAACAAGCAGCTCAGCACTGCAGAGTGGGAGGACAGCTATGCAGGGAGGACACTTGGCTCCTTAAGACTGGAGGCCTTGAAGGATGGCAAGGCCGAAGCCAGCCCATCTACAGGATGCCAGGTCGAAACTGTAATGCTTAAGGAAAGTACGGCAGCAGACTATATGTCAGTTGCCAAAACCGAATGGAGGCAAAGCACGTCACGGAAGGAGTCGTACCACAAGTCACATGTCCATGGAGGGACCAGTAAGCTGGTGAGTTTCCATTCCTATACCCCCTAAACAGACCTTACCTTGTACTTGAAATGTTATTTTGCCTATAAGCAAACAATGCCTTGTAAGTTGTACCCTGTATCTTGCAGTATTTATGACTGTAATGTGCCGGCTTGTCATCAGAAGTTCTACCTTATCAATGCTGGTGTGCAGAATTTTCAAATTCCACTGGAAAGGAATGTCACGGAAATTTTAAATTCTGCCAAAATTCTGCAGCAGAAAAATTCAGAATGGGTTTTCTGTTACATTTCCACAGAATTCTATCCCACGGATCTCAATATTTTCTGTGGAAATAGTTGTGGAATGATTTTCTGCAGAAAAATGCTGTTCCATGAAATATAGTTCTGTAGATCACAGCATGAGGAATTTCACAGAAGAAACAGCAAATTCTGCTGGAAATTCCTCTGGTGTAATTGTCATTCTGCACTAATACTGCTAGTGGAGTTCCACATTTCGCACAGCACTACTTAACAGGACATCATTGTAAACGAGCCCTGCTCAGTTGTTTTTATCCGAAATAAAATTTAATAGAACTGAAGCTCTTTATTGTGCTTCAGGTAAGAGAAGAAAATGCTGGATGCCAACTATTTGGAAAGGTATTACTTAGAAATAAGGGTACCCTCCATCATGAAGGCAAACAAACACAAACACACACACACACATCACTGAAATGTCTGAGTCAGGGTAAATGCAGACCGCTCCTGAGGAAAGAACTGAAGATGGGTACAATGAGAGACCTGATCCTCGTGAAAAATAAAGGTATGGAGGATACGTAATTAATAGCTACAGCTCGGAAACCCTCTAAGCCTAGGTGATAGCCATCAGAATAAGCATTTCCATGAGAGGGAATGAAGCTCAAAGGTGGCAGCACATTCAAAAGGAGCCTGCGTTAAGGGACTCTAGAACTAAATTTTGGTCCCAGATCAAAACCGGGTGATGGACCAGGGATGCACATGGAAAAGACCTATTATGAATCTGCGGGACACCTCTAACTACACTTCCCTGGAAAGAATGCCTTAACCTGTGTGGTACCCAGAACTGCAACTATAAACTGCAGACACTGCCGAGGGAGTAGAACTGACTTGGGTTAACTGACCAGAATCACCAATTGGTTTAGCAACTGGTAAGTCCAGAGTAAGGTTTGAATCACCAGATCACTGCAGGAGGCCTGCCAATCACTCAGGTACAGGAATACATACATGTTCTTTTGGTTAATGGCTGTGGCTACCACAGCAAAGCACTTGGTAAAGGCCTAAGGCACCGAGGACCAGACACATAACTGGTAGTGCTAACCCCCCAAAAGGAAATGCATGTACTATCAGTGGCAGGGCCTGATCTGGATATGCAGGTAACATCCTGCATATCCAGAGTGCAGAGTTATTCCCCCTGCAGATAATAAGAGAAAAAACTACAACCATCAGAAAATGTTTGTACACTAAGAACTCATTCAGATCTTGGCAGTCTAAGACAGGATAGAGACTGCCTGTCTTTTTTTGGTACTAGAAAATATGGAAAAAAAAGGTTCTGTTTGGGAGTTGCCATTTTTACCAACAGAATGTACACCTATAAGTGTGACACAGGGTAAAAAGAAGGGCTGTACGGATGCACAGGAGGGTGTGGCAGTAATTCAACAGCAAGGCCCTCCTGAATAATACCCAGCACTTGCCTGTCTGACATGATCTCCTGACACTTGTACAAGAACAGGGAGATCCTGCCTCCAACCCAAACCCCCAACTGCGTGGCAGGAGGCAAGAGGAAGGGAATTAGAAAGAGAGGATGACGGTAACGCCACCCACTCAACTTACCTCTGCAGGCCTTAATGGGGGCACCAAAGGGCTGTTGTCTCTGGAAAGCCACAGGGCTGGGTGGCCTGCCCACACCACAGAAGGGGAAGCCTCTTTGGAATGAGCTGCCCCCCCAACCCCACCACCACCACAAGAGGCCTGAAGACAAAAGGGCCTTAGGAGGACTGAGTTATCTTGGGTGGCTGAAAGTCACAAAGGGTCATTTCCACATTGTGGCTAAACAGTTTAGAGTCATGGAAGGTAGATAGAGTAGATGCAAATCAGTAGCAAAACCAGCACCACACAGCCAGAAGTATCGATGAAGGAGCACCACACAGCCAGAAGTATCGATGAAGGAGCACCACACAGCCAGAAGTATCGACGAAGGCAGATGACAGAGGCCATGTGAGCATCAGAGGCATCATACGCAGAACACAATAAATGCTTGCTAGTCTCTAAGCCACAGGTAACACATTGCTTGGCTTCCATCACAGAGGCACCATCAGGCATGCTATCCACAATGACAGACATAGACTTCCCCAGATTATTCTGATTTTAATCACATGCCCTTGGCAGTACAGATGCTTCGTGAAAGTTAGGCTTGTGCACGGGGCTGCTTTTGGATATATGTACAGTATTTGTATTTCCAGTTCTATTTATATTTGTGTCTCTAGTATTTGTTTGCATATTAGTGTTTTAGAAAAATGTTACTTTACATTTCAGACTTTAGTTTATAGCAACCTACCTCAAAAAGGGAGGTTGAAGTTCAGTGCATTCCCAAAAAAAAATTCCATATTATAACTTATTTATAATACCAGCTATGCACAACTGGCACGTCTCACATAAAAAGAACATTTTCTAATACACATCCAAGCCTAACTGACTCAGACAAGTTCATGAGTCACAAATTGTCCTATACTATATTCAGGTTTTTTTTGTTTTGTTTTGTTTTTTACAAATACTACCATCACACTATACCATTGTAAGGGACACTCCTTGCACATTTAATTTCATTCTTCTGAGAATTACATAAAACAAGATTCCTTATACTGTAGTTTCTGTTCTAAAAATAGGTTTTCACCATTGCAAACCACCGTCTAACTTGCTTCCTTAAACCATACACCATTTCTCCCTTTGGTGGCAACAGGGATTGCAACTTGTGTTTGGCGTCACAAATTTGAGAACAGCTTGTTTGCCCTTCCTTCTTCTCTCCTTGCACTCAATTAGTTTACATTTCTTTGTAAGGATTAACCCATGATATCAATGCTATAGTTAGGAAGTGTTGCCTCTTACAGTACCTCAAGTTGGCACCGGGTACCATACTGGGCCTTCTGCTTCTGCATGTGCTGCAATATTGTGTGGTCCTCTGCTGCTGTGGTCAGATTGTATGTTTAAAAGTTGCTCCTTTGTCCCTTGGTTTCCAGGATGTGCCCGTTCTAAAGTGTGCCCGTTGAAAAGTACAGTGCAGTCACATATGTCGAACATAATTTTGGCCATTTTCCTAATAGTCAGCTTTACCATGGGTACTTTTTGAATTTAACACCTTAACCTACTATTTATTAGACAATGGCAAGAACATTTCTTGGACTCTGATTGGTCAGTGTGTCCCTGAAACAGTAAGGTTATCCCAGCACAACCTCACTGTATTGATTTGTTGCTTGATTGTTTTCATCTTCTCTTAAGAAACAAAGATATATTGGCACACTAAAAATCTACTAAAAACATTTTTAAATGTTTTTTATTTTGTATAACAATGAGCCATTGTATAATAGCAATAATGCACTCCAGGGTGTGGGTTGTGCTGGGATAACCTTACTTCTGGGACATTGGACGCACTCGGCCTGCGGCTCCGTGCCCAACCACCCAGGTGTGAGGTTATCCCAGCACAACCCACACCCTGTCATGCATTATTGCTTAATTATTCAACTCTTTGCAAGACGGAAATGCACTCTGCAAAATCTATTGACTTTATGGCTACAGTGTCCATTCAGGTGGATGGGAAGAGCATCACGGCTGCACATATTTAGAAAGGAAACAAATCAGCACATAGAAGATATGTAAACTTGAAAATCTTTTGTTTTACTACTACTACTATTAAAAAATTACTAATTTGCAGTTTGTGTACTGAACTAGTCTTTGAAGCACTTGCGTGTATTAGAGGTATAATGAGGTACATGAAGTTATTGCTATTTCGAGTTGTAAGCTATACAGTGTGCATGTGGTGGCCACTCTCGGTACTCCACCATACATTAATTGTTGTGTGCCTATACATTAATTGAAAATTAATGTATGAACATGCTGAGGACACCTGATGCTTTTTGTCCAATCACTCGGAGCCCTTTTTCTTGCCCATGTTACAAGGCCTTTTGTAACATGGGCAAGAAAAATGGTTTCAAGTGATTGGACAAAGAGCATCAAGTGTCTTCAGTGTGTCCATACATTCGTGATCCAATGCCCCCCAGCCATTGATTAATTCCCAGGTAGACCCATGCTCTGTCATGGGTTAATCCTTACTTATCATACAGTACCTCAAACCCCAAAATGAATCACTGGACCCTTTTTTTGTATTAATTATAAGTCCTTACTTCCCATTTCTGTTAATTCTTCATCCCATACTGGGACCTATATTCAAGCACTGGCCTGATAACGGTATAATGATATACCAAGTCTTCTCGGTTATCACCTGTGCTTCTCAACATAGTCAAAAAAACACTGTTGAGTTTCCTTTTATTAACACCCCCTATATTGGTTCTTTCTATCCAAAATCATGTTGAATCATAATCTCCAACAATTTTACACTTTCTACAATCTCACCACAACTCCATCAAACATCATGGGAGAGCATTCTCACTTACTTAATTTACGGAACCTGGCTTCTTTGGTTTCGTCAGAGTTAATTTCCATAAAATTCCTTTCTGAACAATCTTCAATACTTTTTAAAATCTTCCTGCATCTTCTTCTGACTTTTTTTCAAAGATTTATCAATCACTGTGGTGTCATCCATGTACTTGATATAGGATTCAACAGTTTTAAGGTAATTTATTATTATTATTATTAAGAATAACTCAGCCTACTTTAGTTTTCTGAGGCACTCCCCCAGTAACATCTTCTGCAACATATTTAACCCCTTCCACCTCCATCCACTGAGTTCTGCCCTCCAAAAACAACTGTAAACCCATTTCACAATACAAGGTAGAATATTTAATGTTTTTAACTAGCCTATCAATGTGTTGTAATCTATTTGATTGAAGGCTTTTATGTAATCCACCAAAACTGCCCTCATAGACTCCATATCCTCCCATGATTTCATGCATAATTCCAAAAAATGTTAGAGCTGCAAAGCTATTGAATCAAATTGGTTTTGATAAATTTCCTCAGAAATCTTCTCTTGCAATAAATTCTTCACATACTTTGGATACATTACTTACAAGAGAAATGGGCCTGAAACATTTATCCAGATCTTGTGACATAACTGTTCTGGATAATGGGATTACACGGGCCCATGTCCACCGAGTTGGTAACTTTCCTGATATGATAGATTTATTAAATAGGTTACATATCCAAGGAGCAATTAAATCCACCACTTCCTCCACAGCTAATTTGGTATTGCATCAGGACCAACTACTTCATTCACTTTTAACTTTATTTTGCCACGTCTTCTATTTTTACAGAATATGTTTCAGATACTTCCCATACTTCTGCTTTTCTTTTCTCTAAAGATTTAAGATCTTTACTCACCTCACATGAAGTTTTAAGTCCTGTACAAATGTGACCTTTGATCACTTCTGTCTTTTATTAATGATGGAAAATGATCAAGGGTTTGAGAGGTATCAATGAAATATGCAGAGATATCAATAAATATTCATGTTACAAGCAGCAGTCATCATGAGCCTGATATTCAGCAGTCTGCACAGGCGCTAATGGATATTTGCCTGCGCAAATCAGGGTTTGTGCTGGATCCCATTCTCAAAAGGGGATGTTGCGCAGGCAAAGAGGGTTAGCGCCTATGCAAAATGTAATGCATGCATGCGGGCAAGGGGAGGGGCATGACCATGAATAGTTGCGCTACCCCATATTCAGTGGCTTTGTGCTGCGTAAACGAGATTAGCATGGTCTTTTTGCACAGTACAAATACTGCTGAACAGAACCCCAACTTACTCCAGACAACCCTAGCAGCTGCTGGAGGTAATGCAGCCCTGGGGGAGCACAAAGTGACTAGGGGTGTGTGTTCAGTACCGGGAAGGGGGCTGCTGGTGGAGCACACCCACCTTCTGTGATCCATGGCACCCCCCCCCACTAATCGCCAGACTGTAATGTAATAAAAAAAAAATCCCTGGTGCTAGTGGTGCCCCCTCTGATTGCCAGCCTATAATGTACAGATAAAACTCCCTGGTGCGTGTCCCCACCTCCGACTGCCAGCATGTACTGTACAAATAAAATTTCCTGTGCTAATGCCCCCCACTGATTGCCAGTCTGTACTGTACAAATAAAACTCCCTGGTGCTAGTGACCCCACCCCGATCATCAACCTATAATAAAGATAATGCATCTCTGGTGCTAGTGGTCCCCCCCCCGATCACCAGCCTGTAATAAGAACACATCCCTGGTGCTAGTGGTCCATCCCCCCACTCCAATCGTCAGCACTTACTAATGTGAACACATCCCTGCTGCTAGTGGTCCCCGCCCGATCACCAGCCAGTAATAATAACACATCCCTGGTGCTAGTGGTTCCCCCCTCCAATCACCAGCCCATATGAAACTTGACAACCCTAATTGGCATCTAGCACCCCCCTGCAGCACCAAACAACCCCGCAGTCACCTTACCAGTATCCTTGGTGCCACATGTGCATGCAGTGACCGGCGCAGCCCTCCTTACACCTCCTCAACCAGCCACTGTATCTCCAAGTAGGGAGTGCACCCCTTATTTATAAGTAGGCCTGCCAGGGTTAGATTGAAATTGGTACAAATTGACATATGTCGATTTCAGAAGAATTCATAAAACTGACGGAAAAAAATTACATCACCTCCAACTCTGGCATCTCATTGGGTTTCCTAGTCAAGTAATTTAAAAAAAAAAAAAAAAAAAGATTGCTATAAACCGGTAGCTTTACTGGATGCTGCAACCTCCCAGACCCTTCTGTCCGCCACAACTCAGGCAATTAAAGCCTTTCACCCCAACTCTGCCATCTCATGGGGGCTCCCAGTCAGGTAATTTTTTTTTAATTGCAATGAAACAGCAGCAGTATTGGATGCTGCAACTTTCCTGTCCATTCTTCCCACCACAAAGAAGGCAATTAAAGCTGCGTCTCCGCCTCTGGCATCTCACTGGGGCTCCCAATATGGTCAGCTGTGAACTGTTGTATTCCCTTCTTACTTGCTTTTGCTTGGGCAATTTAAGCTCCTCCCAACACAGCTCAGGCAATCAGGGCTTCATCCCCAATCCGACAACTCATCGGCTTTGAGTTGTCCCCTTCTAAACCAGACAATAGTTGTCCCCTTCTAAACCAGACAATAGAAGCACTCTGGGCAGGAGGGTTGACACCAGTCCATTTACAGAAGAAAGAATCCTGAAAGAACTCCTAAAACTCAAGGTAGACAAAGCAATGGGGCCAGACGGGATTCACCCCAGAATCCTAAAAGAACTAAGGGAGGACCTAGTGACACCACTGACCACACTTTTTAACAAATCATGGGAGGATGGGGTGGTACCAGTGGACTGGAGGAGGGCAGATGTGATTCCTTCACAAAAGTGGGAGCAAGGCAGAAGCAGGAAACTACAGACCTGTAAGTTTGACCTCAGTGGTAGGGAAAATGATGGAATCACTTCTGAAAGAAAGAATTGTTGAGTACCTAGAGGTAGAGGGCACAGGACCCAAAGCAGCATGGATTTACAGCAGGAAGGTCATGTCAGACGAATCTAATTGATTTCTTTGACTGGGTGACCAAAGTAATAGACCAGGGAGGGGCTGTGGATATGGCCTACCTAGACTTTAGCAAGGCATTTGACACAGTCCCGCACAAAAGACTAATAATCAAGTTAGCCAGCCTGGGAGTGGGTTCCAGGGGTGGTAGCCTGGGTAGCAAACTGGCTGCACAACAGGACACAGAAGGTAATAGTGAAAGGAACACATTCCGAAGAAAGGGGGGTTACTAGTGGAGTACCTCAGGGCTCAGTACTGGGTCCAGTCCTCTTTAATATCTTTATAGGTGACATTGCAGAGGGTCTGTAGGGAAAGGTATGCCTCTTTGCAGATGACACAAAGATCTGTAACAGAGTTGATACACAAGGGGGGGGTAGAAAGGATGAGAAGGGACTTGGCAAGGTTGGAGGAATGGTCAGAGATATGGCAACTTAGATTCAATGCAAAGAAGCGCAAAGTAATGCTCCTGGGAAACAAAAACCCAGAAGAAGAGTACACAATAGCAGGGGAGATACTAACAACAAAAAAATGGAAAGGGACTTGGGAGTTGTCATATCAGATGACCTAAAGGTGGGTAAGCAATGTGAGAAGTCAGTAAGGAGAGCCAGGGGGATACTGGGATGCACAGGAAGGGGCATCACAAGTAGAAAAAGGGAAGTGGTTATCCCTCTGTACAGACAGTTGGTGAGACCCCATCTGGAATACGGTGTGCAGTTTTGGAGACCCCATCTACTTAACGACATAGACAGGATGGAAGCAGTCCAGAGGAGGACAACTAAATGGTGCAGGGTCTGCATCAGAAACCATATGAAGAGAGACTGAGAGAGCTTAATATGTATACCCTTGATGAAAGGAGGGACGGGGGACATGATAGAAACTTTTAAGTACCTCAAGGAAATCAACAAAGTCCAGGAGGGTAGCATCTTTCAGAAAAAGAGATGTGTAAGAACAAGGGGGCACAATTTAAAGATAGAGGGGGGACAACTCAGGGGTAATGTGAGGACATTTTTTTCACGGACAGAGTGGTGAATGCATGGAACCGCCTTCCTGGGGAGGTTGTTGGATCTAAAACAGTGGGGGAATTCAAACATGCATGGGACAGACATAAGGCAATTGTAGTGGGGGGGTTGCAGGAAGTAGGCTGTTGGTTAACTAGAATCTGCAGCTTATCCAATAGGAAGGAAAATGGGCAGACTGGGTGAGCCAAGTGGTCCTTATCTGCCGTCAAAGTCTATGTTCTATGTTTCTATGTTTCTGCCTGCCAAATTCAGGCAGTTGAAGACTCCCCCTAGTAAATATATGTTGTAAATATACACCAACCACTAGTCGATACTACTTAAAATAAACGCATAAAAACCTAAGATTTCACGTAACTGTGTTCATTACAATCGATAAAAATCGGAAACAGGTACTGAAAATAAAACTCGATTTTAGCTGTCAAAATTGGGGAAAAATTAAAATCGAATCCTGGCAACCCTATTTATAGACCAGAGCACATCACCCTGTCCTATAAATAAGATGTTAGCTGCCTGCCTGGACATATGGCGGCCAGCTGAGGAGGTGTGAAGAGGGCTGTACCAGTCACCGTATGCACCAGTAGCACTGAGAGTACTGGTAAGGTGACTGGAGGGGGTGTTCAGTGCCATGGGTGGGGGCCACTAGACACCAGGGAGGGTCATTAAGTTTCCTATGGGATGGCAATCTGGGGACAACTAGCACCAGGGATTGTGCTATTATTACGGGCTGGTGATCAAAGGAGGGGGGGCCACTGGCACCAGGGATGTGTTCACATTATTACAGGCTGGTGATTGGGAGGGAACCACTAGCACCAGAGATGTGCTGTTATTACGAGCTGGTGATCACAGTGAGGGAGAGAGGGACCACTAGCACCAGGGAACTTTAGTGTAGGCCGTACATAGGGTTGAGGGATGGCCCTATACACTTCTTGGTCAGCAAACTGGTACCACTTAAAGTCTTGTCCAGGGGACAATGGAACTGGCACCTCCCATACAAGTAGAGATGTTGTGAAGTTAAACTTTGCATGCGAAATTTATGCGAAGTACCAAAAATTTGTGCTTCGCTGAATTCGTGGAGTTCTGGTTGGCCCATCGAAATTCACTTTGCACGTTTTTCTCAAAGTTTGCCACAAAATTCGACAAATTTAACCACGAAGTGTGAAATTTGGGGATGAAGCATGAAATTTGCGGGCGAAATTTAATTCTTCACGGTGAAATTTGCACAATCCACAGCCGCGAATTTCACGACCTCCGCAAATTAAACCACAGAGCAAATTTTGTGGACTTCGCACATCTCTACATACAACCTCATCCCCAGCTTCTTCCTCCTTTGCACGTCCAGGTGTGCACAAATACGACGACTCCTCCTTTGAAGCACCTGATGAGCCACCGTTACCAGGTAGGGAATCTGTGGCCGACCCTTTTGCCCTGGGGGGGTCACCAGATACTGATCCTAGTCCTCTACCTCTCCCTCTGCCATGGGGATAGTTGATGACAGCAGGTGTTGTGGGACTGGGCAGACATCTGTGTTCCACAGCACCTTCACTGGTGGTTTCCTCCACGGCCTCCAACATGACATCCGGAGCCTCCGATTTGGGCTCTGTCATTAGGGCCGATGGCTTTGCATCTGTACCTAAATCCAAGCTTCCTTGAGAAAATAATGAAGCAGTGCCCACAGATGCCCCAATGAGATAAGGCCAAGTATAACCAAAGGGGGTGCCTTCCCAGATTCCTACAGCTGACCCACTGGAGCAGACTGAGCACAGTGGCAGCTGCACCACTGCCTCACCTCAGTAAACACATCAGACACAATTTGCTTCTGCCACACCTCTCCCTGTTGACTTCCACAGTCAGGTCAACAACATAGTGGCAATAGTGTGGGACTCCTCTGTAGGGAGTTTTCCTGCCATATTTTGTAGAGTTTCACTAGTTGTATCCCTTCACCATGAGCTCAGAGAAAATGGCACCTCCTTCTCACACTTCCCAGCACTACCAGCAGGAAGCCAATCCAAGGTGCCGCCTCACCCCACCTGACCATCCCTTCCAGATGGCAGGTGCCTTGCTAGGCAGAATAACGCACCAAAGCTCTCCTAATGGCAGCCCACAAGGTTTCACCAAGCACAGTATCACAGGTACGTGGGTATAAAGATAACACTGGACACAGTAATTTATTTATTTGTTTTCGTTAACCGGGTAAGGCACACTAGACAGCCAAGTGCCTATTTTCAGGTGCGACCCGGGAGGGTTACATAGGTAGAAGCATACAAGAACAGTGCAGGAGTCAATTACATACAGTTGAATGAAACAGGCTTAACAGGAATTGGATAGGTGGCTGACAGTATATGTCAAATTTAGCAAACAAGAAAATAACAGACATAACCTGGAATGAATAAGGAAGCAAGACATCGTTAGAGTTGATTAGCACATGATACATACGATTGTGGAACATACAGTATATGGTCAGCATGGGAGTAGGCAGCAAGATACATAACAGGAACGAATTAGTGCAAACAGAAGTAGTGCCAGGGAGGGTGGGGTGGGGGGCAGAGACAGGAACAGGGGTGGGGAAGCAGTGAGGTGGGGGGTGGGGGACTAGATGGAATGGGTGAGACCTTAGGGAGGGAGGGGTAGAGAGGGAGAATAGTGAGCGGATGTCCAGTATGGAATTCACTACCAATTCTGGAGGGTAAGTGCAGTGGGCGCCGAGAGCCCTCAGTACACAAGTTGATTATTTATTTATTAAATTTTGGTGACCGGGTAGGCCCACTGAGCCCTGAAGGTCCCTTTTTCAGGGGCGACCCGGGATAACAATACAAGTTATAAGAATGAATAAGGACATAAGGAACATTTGAGGCATTGTGAGTTACAGCATGAGGTGGTTACAGTAAAGAAAAATAGTGGATACAGACATGGTTACAGGCATGGTAAAAGAAAAGCAGGATACAGGCATGGCTTACAGGCACGGTAAAGAAAAGCAGTGGATGCAGGCATGGGTACAGGCATGGTTATCATCATGACATATAAGCAATTGGTAGTACTTTGCATATAGTTTATTCAGGGGTTACACATGGCCTCTGGCAAGCAGTCTGTATAAGGCAGGTAGTAGGAAGGTTAAGCTAGGAGACGGGAGTTGGAGAGGAGGGGAGGACCTTAGGAGCTTTAAGTGCCATGACAGTGGCATGCGCTTGAGGTCAGCAGATGGGACTTAAGCCTGGTGCGGAAGTTCATGAGTGAGGAGGAGGCCTAGACCTGGGAAGGGAGCTTGTTCCATTGGCAGGCTGCTTGGATTAGGTGGACTATGAGGTACAGGGACATGTGGAGAAAGATTTCAGGAAGTTCCAAAGGGTACAACACACCCGCAGCGTGTTTTATTTTATACAAAAGTAGAAAAAAATAAATAGAAATAAAACAGTTCAAACAGAACAAGAAAATAAACAATAGCTCAAGGCTATTTCGCCTTACATCAGGTACCTCAAAACAATTCATCACCTGCTGTTAGAAATAAATTCCTTTTCAGACACAGGTCCTTCTGCTTACCTTCCTTCAGGTAAGTGAGACTGGCTATGCAGCTAATCTGACTCTTGGTGTTTGAGGAGGGCTTGTATAGCCCTCCCACTTATGGGAAGGTCCCTCCCAGAACATCCAATTAGTTCTAGAATGGTCCCTAAATAGGGAAACTCCTCTTCTATTACATAATGAGGTTTTACTTATGGGAAGTCCCTCTATAGGAAATCCCCTTCCTGAGGTCTTGCTAATGGGTCAGCACCTCATTTTCTATATATGCAAACAGTGCAAACATTTACTGTATTTATACATATGCTGTATTGTTATAGTATATGGACACTAGCCCTGTAATTTATATCTCAGGGCTCTAAACATAATGGTGCTCCTTTAGAGACCTACAGTGTCTCTTTATTCTTTAATTTGTTTAATTTCTTTATTGTGTTTACATAATCTTGCAGACCTCTCCTTATTCTTAGGGCTACTCTATCTGTAAAGCATTTCCATACATAGGGACGTTCCTGTCCCTTTGTATTTTCAAGCACTCACTTTTCAGAGCGCTCTATTCATTCAGGGAAGCAGGGCGGCTGAAAGTGAAAGTTTGCTGCTCCGTGGAAGCCTGCCTCTCTAGCAGCCTGAACTGGCTGCACACTTGCCACGGACTCCTCCACGGCTAGCTGGCACAATTCTACAGTATGTTTTATACAAAGCCAGCAGCTGGGAGTCCTAGTAATACAGAGGCATCAGTAATTATTTACACAGATACCAAGAGGCAGCAAAAGTAAAAGTTAAAGTTTCCCGCTCAGTTCAAATAGTTCCTGCTTCGATGCAGGATTTCTTTGACATAACACTCTACATAATAACGGAGTGGCAGCAAAATAATTTAAACAAGGGAGACATAATGCCACTCCATTATACTCATATTCCACCTATCAGAGTGGACGTTATTTTATATTTAACTGCCATTTTAAACATTTCTAAACATTCCTGCACCATATACATAAAAATGGCATAAGCATTAACTTAATCACTGCAGCACTTTAAATTCATAATATGGCACAAAATGCACTTTATATTACTGCAGTTTATTCATTCTATGCACTTTATTCATCCAGCACCTTATATCTCTTTAAAGGCACTTTATATCTCTGGCATTTAATGCCATAAATGCACCTTACTTCATTCTTGCCAGCTAGCCTTAGCCTGGTGCATTATTTTGGGGAGTTCTTGGTGAAGGATGGATTATGGAAATTAGAAATAAAAGTAGTAGGGAAAAGGTTTAGTGAGAGATAGAAAAGACTGATGTAGGTGGCCAACCTACTACGCCAAGGGGGGAAAAAAGTAAAGTATAATATAGGAAGATGCTGTTGCACAACACATTTCAGTAGGAAAAAGGAGATAGGAAAGGCATCCCTCCACCGGGGTTAATCGGCCAGACACACAAAAGCAGCCCCCCCTCCTCCCAAACTCCTTCCAATCCAATCCACTCAGTGGCGCTGAAACTCATAGATATTATTGATAAATCCCAGACAACCCCCCATGTCTGTAACCCCCTCCTCCCTCTATTCTGTCTAGGGGACCCGATGGAAAAATTGTGAGGGGATGGCACAGAACCGGAGTCCCTCCAGCAAGTAGCACTCAGCTTTAGAAATAAAATGCAGGCCTTACCTGGCCGGTGGAATTTCAAGCACTAAAAGGCCTCCTCTTACCGGGCTGATGCTGACCCAAATGCTGCTGTACCCCTCTGATCGGATTTGAATGGGAAAGGAGATAGAAAAACCTTCTTTGAAGGGAACAATCAAGTTAGTTCATTAAAATAATCCAGCACAAGCCATGTAAAGGAAAATATAGAAACATTTAATTAGAAGATATCAATGATTTATAAAAAATAAATATATGGAGCAACTCCATAGGGCTGAGAGGATACAGGATTGAATGGGCAGCAAGGTACTGAAGGACCAGAGCAGCTAGATCACACAGGCCTAGAAAATAGACCAGAACAAGCTCCACACATAGATCTGCAAGCCAGAATCAAAGCTTGCGCCTGCCAATACCATTACCAAAAACCACCGTACCGTGCCTAACCCCCTTCCCCCACCTCCAGACCTTCTAGGAACCAGGGCTGATGTAGCCTAAATCCCAGATTTTCCAAAATCCCCAAACCAGACGCTGTTCCCCTTCTCCATACTGGGTTTAGCAGCGGCTTAAGATCATGAAGTCTAACGAACATATCCCTCCTTCTGTTACAGCTTTCCCCCTACATTCCTTCTTGAGTCTGACGCAGGTCCTGCCCCGGCACAGGCACAGCAGGTGTGATATGGTGAATCCCAGAACACAGGCCCCCCAACCTTACCTCCTGTAGTGTGCCACATGGGAACTGACCTCCTTAAAGCTACCACCTCCAAGGGGCCCTGTCGCAGCCCTGCCACCACCATGACAGCCCCATTGTCATGCCTCCACGTTTTCAGGGTGCAGGGACCCCAGATGTTACAGACCTGCTTTCCACCTCCTGCCTCCTACCCACCAGTAATGGCAAAAGGCTCCCCCAATCCCAACAGTTGCCAACTCCTGTCACCCTCCCCCACGGAGACACCACATGACGCACCACCACTGTCCAGGCTGGTACCATCTGGGACAGCGGGGTTTAGTCCCTGGCCACACTTGCCCTGTCAAACTCACCAACTCCCTCGCTCTTCTTTCCCCCACACCTCCCAGCAGTCCCAATCTTATATAGCAGGCCAGAACACCACCCCTAGGGGCAGAGCACAGAAAATGCCAGAAGCTAAACCTAACAGAGGGGGAGGTAACCAGGACAGTAAGCTCGCCCTGTGAGGAGGGCTTACATGAGCAAAAAGGCACAGACAAAACGGTGATTGCTAAAACCGCGCATTGGCAATACAGTGCAAAGCGATGACCATGCGCCCGGGGGGGTGGGAGCTCTGCTGTGGGACTTGTAAGCCCTAACTGGGAAGGGGTTGCTGACTGCCATTAGCCTCAGAGGCCACCAGAAAATGAAAGGGAGAGAAGAGTAGAGCCATAGCCCTAAAGATGGCATGCCCTGCAACCAGTGGAAGCACATAAAGCTAGACAGGGGGTGCTCCGTGTATTTTGTAGAGCCAGTTGGAACGTCAGTGGTGTTATAAGGTTATCATGTGAAAAGGAATACCACACCCGATTGCTGCTGGAAATCTGAGATAGATTTACCCTTGTTGTTCAGCTGAAGAAGGGTCCTATGCAGACCTGAACGCTTATGCACAGAAACTCCCAAAACAGGTACACACAGCACCTGCAATTTTACTTGTAACAGCAGTGGAAAGCTACACAGACAGGGCTGCTTTCAGCTGGAATTCCCCTCTTGCCCAGGCATCACTGCAGCATCACTCCTGTTTTCTACAGTATAAACTGACACCTTGCTAATCAATTGCTAATGATCACCTACAAGTTGCTTGTTAAACTCGATATGTGTGAGGCCTTTCAATCACAGGCTGCAAGCTCTGAGACTTAAGTGCAGGATACAGCATGCTCAACAAGCTAGGATCCGTTTTGTGACGTAACTGTAACATTCAGCATTCCCCAGGAGAGCAGAGACAGAGATCAGCGAACGTAATTTAGAGCAGATTTTATACTTACGAGTTGGAATTTGGAAATGTGCACAGCATGTTCAGCCTTGAATGACCCAGCTAGATATATCACATTTGATAACTTTAAACTTTGGGACTGCAAGCATCACAGCAAAGGTAATAAATACGTTGATTTAATGGTGGATGCTAATGCTGGTAAAGCTGTTTCCATGGGAAAGCAAAGTAGCCTTATAAACCACTGCTGGCATACAGTAGCATTAGTTCTTTATAACAAAAATACAGAGCAATTGACTGAACCCAGAAGTTGCGCTTGCTGATGCTTTGCATCACATGGGGTGTGGCACGAATATGCAGCAGACATCCTAAGACTAAGACAGTGCAGTCTACTCACGAGGGGCAACACTTTGCAAACTAGGAGACCCACCCTTGAATCCGACCAGAACCAGTTATTTGCTGTGTGACCTTGAATACATTTCTCTGTGCTTCAGTTTACTCTGCATTAAAAAATGGGTAGAAGCAGTGTCTGGACTATACTGAAAAAATAAATTGTTAGGAGAAAATTACAACTTTTGCAGTCGCTGTGATGAAGGTGAAGTCCGGATACTGCCAGAGCTTTACAGAACACACACAAAAATTAGAAAACCTTAGCTGTCTGTTGTATACTGCAATAGCTAAGCAAATACCCAATCGCACGATGCAGCTTGATGCCAAGCATATGGTCCCAATTACAGCTATTGAGAAGGTTAGTGGGTAGAAGTCACAATAATTCTGGTTTTTATTTTCAAAAATTCCAAATATGAAATAAAGGCATTTATAAGGCCGCCTTGGGAAAATTCATTTCAAACTGGTAAATAAGTCCTGCAAACAGCTGTAGGCTTTACTGTAAGAAATGTAGCAGGGTGTCTTGAAGCAGCAGTATTTGTTGGTCAGCAACACATTTCTTCATTGGGAGTGCACGTGTGTGTGTGTGTGTGTGTGTGTGTGTGTGTGTGTGTGTTTTGTTCTTGTTAAGCAAACATGTTTCCAATATCCTTGGATTCATCCAAGAAGTAATTCTAATTTTCTCAGGCGTTTTATTTTGTAATTACTCCAGTCATAAAACACGGCCACCACTCACAATTGTTAATAATTAAACAAACAAACAAAAAAAAAAACTCTCCTGCTAAGGCTACCTGTTGAATTTACATGCTAGATTCATACTGTGACTGTATTACGATGCTGTTACCACACGGTTCTTATGGTAAATGGCACAACACTGTACCAAGCTATTTAATTGTTTTCATGGTGGGTATGGCGCAGAATGGGAACTTCAGATTTGTGTTATCTTATTCAGCAATGAAAGGAAACTATAAAATGGCTACATTGATCATTTTGCCAGAAACAAATACTACTGTGGGGGGGGGGAGACTACACTGTGACTAATTATCTACATGGGTAAACCTAAAGTGATGCACCTGCCAACGTTTATATAACTGATGGAAATGGCAGACAACAATATAGAAGATAATGTATGGGCACTGTTTTATTTATTGTACTGTTAACAACCATGCTGTGTAAGCTTCGAGAGGTTGCCATGACAACCTGATAGATTGAGAGCGCAGCTTGAGAGGTCTATGGTTGTCATGGCAACCTCAAGAAGCTTACACAGCGTGGTTGTTAACTGATGCCCATAAATGATCTTGTACAGTGTATGGGGAAATTGTAAGTAATTTTACATGAAACAATCTGTACTAACATCATTTTAACAGCAAAACAAACATCAGTTCCCATTCGTGCCATCTTCTCCCAAACACCCCCAACCGCACCAAGCATCCTACACCCTTACCTTACTTTGACAAATGCTCTGAGAAGGTCGGTGTCACATAAACTATTTCAGGAACAGCTGTGCCATTTTCAATTATGCAAGACATCATGGTCACCTGTTTTCAGCTCACAAACTACGTTCAAGAGTATTTCACAATTATAAAAAGGGTCTCAGAAATGCTGCAATCTGATTTGGTTGTTAGGATTCCAACAGCCTTATATTAATCCCTTTTACACTGTCATGTACAGCCTGATCACCACGGTGCATGAATTCTTCCTGTCGGCATTCCATCCTCTAGCACTGCTGAACGACTGGAATGATGCATTCTGATTTTGAATCAGCATTCTTAAACTGTTGGTTGAAGAACTATTTTATTAAAAATCTTCCTCTAAATGAGGAAAACATTCAAAAAGTACACTTTTAACACTTTTCTTTTGGAATACTTTTTATAATAGCAATAAGGCACTCCCAAGAGTTAGACTAACAGTCAGTTAATCACCCCCAAGGGCAATATGGCACGAGGCACAACACCCTAGGGGGTGATTAACAGACTGTTAATCTAACCCCTGGTCATGCCTTATTGCTTAAGAGGTCTGTGAGAAACGAGAGATTGCTGATGCCGTCTGAAGCTGTGGCATTCTGTTGTACCACTGTGGCGATGTACTCAGGATGGCACAACAGCATCCTGATGTCACATCAATGGTACAACAAGCCTGTGTTTCCATCGTTATCCATGTACAATACTGCATGACTATACTCTAAAAAAAATATATAAAGACCCTACTAGCAGGGAGAAAAGGGGCCACCAGCCCAGCATTCTAATATGTGGAAGACTGATTAGAGTAAATAACGATCGTGATAGCAGCCCAGTCCATACTAAAGAACTTTTTTTTTTTAAACCTGTTTAGTACATCCACGCTGTGCATTAACCATTTTTGCTATCTGTTTATTGTGCCCACGCTGCTGTTAACCCTGTTCATCTTGTAATATATATATATATATTTTTTTTTTTTTTATAACTAACACACAACTGTGTTTACCTTTCCACACTGCAGGTACTGTAGACCTGTTTTTATTAAACCATTACAGTTCAAGTGTTTTAAACTATTCTACCAAGACAAGAGGGTGGACACTAAGCATTACAAACACAGTTTAACCAGTTTAAGTTGGCTAAACTGGTTTTAATAAGTGCAGTGTAGACCGGGCCTTTTTCTGCCTCGAGTGCAATGCATATTAACAACACATTCTGGTAAGATCCACCACGGCTGCAAAATGAAGTTAGTGAATTTGTGTGAAATTGTTAAGGAGGTATGGAAAAACAGCACAATGATTTGTAAGTAGTAAGATTTGTTTTGGTTTCTGTTCTAAGGAAGGCATACACATTATTAGGAAAATATATGGAGGTGTACATATTAATGGAAGGAATCAAAAGCTTGCAAAAGAACCCCAGAGCAAATGCCACTGATGTATGTGTTATCCCGGATGATATTGGCCAGACAGACAAACTTTAAGAAAACACAATTGCACATATCCCAATAATGCAAAGCATCAAGGGAAATGTATGTAAATCCCAATGACAGTACAGAAGGTGGCAGTGCATGAAAAAGTAATGTCTGGCATATATTCAGCCTTGGGATTATTTACACATTTGGTTTTATTTTTTTATTTTTTTTTTTAAGAGAAACAGGGTTTTTGTCCATGAGGTGATATAAGTTATATTTAAGCAATGTGTTGATGTCAGGAAGTCAGGTGTAATGATTATGGACTGTTAGAGAAAATGTGATATTAACTTTCAGAGGGGGGCACTTTTGATAAGGGCAAGGTAGTTATGTGTGTGATAATGGGAATATTAGGAAAGTATGAGATCTACAAATATGCACAGTTTCATAAGTATGTGCTCAGAGTGCAGGCAAATGTGATATGCAGGTTTGTTTTAGAAATAGGTATAAAAACAGCGATACATACAATTAATAGAAAGATAGATAATTACATAGACATATAGACAGAGAGCAAGAGACACAGAAAGACAGGCAGAATAGGAATGGCAGTGAAGTACTGAAGTGACACCAACCCCACCCCCAACCCCACCCCACAGACATGGACAGGCATTGGGGTGTGCCTTTGGGTCACTGGCCATAACACTCACACCATTTCACCTCACCCTACCCTGCAGACACAGACAAGAGTCGAGGTGTGCCTTAGGGTTTTCAGACTTTACACTCACCCTATTCCATACAGAAATATGCTGAAATGGGTACAGCATAAGAGAATGGAGTTAACTTTGGAGCTGAAGAGTCAAAGGCACACCTCGATACCTGTCACTGGCTGCAGGGTGGGGGTGGGGGTGGAAAGGCATGAGCATTACTGTTGACAATCCCAGGTCACACCCTGATGCCTGTCAGTTCCTACAGTGCAGGGTGTTATTGTCAGAAACCCTAATGCCCTGGGTGTTTCTTGGTATTTTCACTCCAAGCTTTCAGCATGGGCTTTTTGTGACCCCACCGCATGAACAGTGACTCTATCAGTTCATTAGCTGAAAGGAGATTTTGCACAGCGACTGTGCCATTTGGCACCACAGGTGCAAAAACACATTTTGAACAGGATGTAAAAAATGACAGCTATTCATTTCTTGCTTCAGTAACTGCACAGCACATCTGTTGCATGACCTGCTTATTGACATTTTATATCTGCTATGCAATGTACTGCTGCTATGGCTGTATGGCTGAGAGGGACCTTGGGGTGGTGGTGGATGTCAAGATGAACAACTCGGAGACTTGTAGGAGGGCAGCGGCTAAGGCCATGATGCTGGGCTGCATCACTAGGGGGATCACTCCAGAAGGAGGGAAGTGATACTCCCTCTGTATAACTGCTTGGTGAGGCCATACCTTGTGTACTGCATGCAGTTTTGGAGGCCACGCTTAAAGAGGGACATTGAACTCCTGGAGAGGGTCCAGAGAAAGGTAACCAAAATTATCTGGGTCTTGGGGAAAAGGACCTAAGGGGAGAGGCTCGAAGAGCTGAATATATACATGTTGAAAGAGAGAAGGGCCGGGGGCCCATGACAGAGGTCTTCAAGTACATGAAGGGGTAAACAGGGGTGGCAAAGTCATGGTGCTCTGAAGGAAGGAGGGGGCAACTAGAGTGCATGGGTGGAAGCTGGAGGGAGGATACTCAGGAGAGAAAGGAGGAGATGCTACTTCAGTGAGAGGGTGGTAGAACCATAGAATGCGCTGCCCGAGGGACTGGTGGAGGCAGAGACTGGGGGGTTTCAAGAGGGGGAGGGACAGGCACAGGGGAAGAGTTGTGGAAGCAAAGTCCAATGAACCAGGAATACCCTGGACTGGGAACGGAGAAGCCGAGAGGGTGGGGGGTGCAGCAAGGTCAGCTCCCAGGATGGGGACTGACCAAACGAGCAGACACGAAAGCCCACTATTCCTATTCTGCTGGCATTTTTGTATGTTGGTATGCTTACTACACCAACAACATGAACCATAAAACAGATGACTGCCGTAACTAGGGAGGCAGTATAGTACAATGGTTTAAGGCTCTTAAAGGAGTAGTCCACCCAGAATTTGCAAAAAACATATGTTATGCAGAGTGTTTTGATATGTATGATAAATCCTAGTGTGTCCTTCCCTCTGCCTGCTATTAGACGTTTTTGCTAAATTAGCCTGCTAGCTGTATGGTAATTTTACGACCCCTGGGGATCTCCATCACAATCAGGTTTATTGGCTTTCTTTTTCCTACGGTACACCCTGTCTCATGTGACAGTGATATAGCCAGGCCCTTAGATTTAGCATGTGCACAGAAAACAGCTGCTAAATAGCTCTAATTCATTATTTGTGTTTTCGGAGTGTGACAGGTCTAGCTAGCAGTGGTAAGTGTTTCCATTTTAAAATGTTATTTTATCAAACTACACACAACAGTAAAAAGCAAAGAAATTGCCCCAGATTATCAATGCAATAATTAGTAAAGACTGTAGCTGTTTTCTTACAGAACATCTACTCAGCTCTCAAGTATTTGCTAAACCGTAAATGTAGGTATCATCATTCTACTAGCAGGAACTGGGTGTTAAGGGCTGATTTTGCTCTATGACATGACTTTCATTTATTTTTTTGTTTGTTTTTTGTTACAAATGTGAAGTGTCTTTTTAATAAAGTATAAAAATATGTAAGTGTGAGTTATTTCGTTTGGAGAATATTTGTTTTATTATTTGAAAAAGTTTGATAAACTAAACGTGTAGTGCAGTAAACCATTGTAAAATGGAATCAAATGTGTAGCTGGAATAGTCATTGTCATCCTATTGCTTTCATGCCATACCACAGGCAGGAGAAAATTGGACTTTAAAGTATTTTGCTGTTTCTAGGCAGCAGCTACCTACAATATACTTAATTTGTAGAAAGAAAATGATCTTGTCACAGACCACAGTCAGCACTAACTACTAACAGAATGCTGATACCTACATTTACAATTTAGCAAATACTTGAAATCTAACTGAGTGGGGTTTCTGTAAGAAAACAGCTAGAGTCTGTTCATTATAGCATTTTATAGCAGTGATGATCTGGGCAGTTTCTGTGCTTTTATGGTTGTGTATAGTTTGACAAAATTACAATTTTTTTAATTAAAATATTCCTGCTAGCTTGACCTGATGCACATAGAAAACAAAAGACAGTGAATCAGAGCTATTTAGTAGCTATTTTACAGAAACCCCAGGTAGCTTGCTCCCTGGATAAGAACACAAAGCTCTGCTGTTGTGAACTGATTTTAAAGTAGTGCACATGCTAAATCTAAGGGCCTGGCTGCATCATTGTCACATGAGACAGGGTGCACCGTAGGAGAAAGAAAGCCAATAAAACTATTTGTGATGGAGATCCCCAAGGGTTGTAAAACTACCATACAGCTAGCAGGCTAATTTAGGAAAAACTCCTAATAGCAGACAGGGGGAAGGACACACTAGGACTTAACATACATATCAGAACATTCTGCATAACATGTTTTTTGCAAATTCTGGGTGGACTACTCCTTTAATTGCAAATCTGGAGATCTGGGTTTGAATCCCACAGCCCCCACAAAAAAAAAAAATGAAATGTTCTTACAGAGCTAATTAGCACTAACTGCTTATAGAATGCTGATACCTACATTTACAGTTTAGCAAATACCTGAAATCTAACTGAGTGGGGTTTCTATAAGAAAACAGCTAGAGTTTGTATTATAACATTGATGATCTGTGCAGTTTCTGTGCTTTTATGCTTGTGTATAGTTTGATAAAATTAAGTTTTAAAATTGAAACACTCCTGCTAGCTAGACCTGACACACACAGAAAATAAAAATAGTGAATTAGAGCTATTTAGTAGCTGTTGTCTTATAGAAACCCCATTTAGCTAGCTGTCCCCTGGACTGGGAAGGGAGAAGCCCGAGAGGGCATGGGGGCAGCAAGGTCAGCTCCCAGGGTGAAGACTGACCAAAGAAGCAGACACAAAAGCCCGCTAGGCCTATTCTGATGGCATTTTTGTATGTTAGTATGCTTACTACACCAACATCATGAACCATAAAACAGATGACTGCCATAACTAGGGAGGCAGTATAGCACATTGGTTTAAGGCTCTTCTCTGCAAATCTGGAGATCTAGGTTTGACTCCCACAGCCCCCACACAAATGTGGAATATATTTCTAAGAAAGTATAAAATACTGTGAAAGGATTTTAAAGCAGTGCACATGCTAAATCCTACTGCCACATTCAAGACATCATACCCTACCTACTTACCACACATAAACTCAACTATATTAAAAAAAATAATTCTAGGCAATTTTTTTTTTTTTTACCAGGAGAGACACACTAAGCTGAAAGTTTATTTACAGGTGTGACCTGGGAGCACAAGGAAGTTAAGTGATTTGCGCAGGGTCGCACAGTATGTAAGTGGAGGTTGTGGGAGTCAAACCCAGGTCTCCAGGTTTGTAGCTCAGAGCCTTAAACCAGTGCCTGCTTAACCATTTACAACATGGTTACACTTACATATAATACATACTTCTCAAACTTGAAAGAAAAAATACACCTTATCATCAAAGTCTATATTTACCAAGTACTGTGCCCATGTTTAAAATAATTTGAACCCCCCCAAAAATGTGCCCTGACATGAAACTGCATGTTTAACTGTAAAGACAATTAAGAACTGCATTTCTGAATGTATTACTAACACCAATGCTTTCAAAGTTTTGAAACTACTAAAGACAAATTATATATAAACTATACATATATAAAATGTTTAAGGAAAACACGTGGCTCTTACTGTAAATTAGAATGTGTGTCTAGGTCTCCTTCTGAGACCCCAGGTGGCTCTGATAATCATTTGTTCCAAAGGATTTTTAAGTCAATTTGAAGGCATTAAATATCTTCTATTCTGTTCTGTTCTGTTCTGTTCTCCACTGCATAGGCATGTATGTTGGCTGATAATGTCCAAAACTAGTGAATCTTGTTATAGCATGATAGAGCTATCTCATGCCCCTCCCACATGAATCAGGAAAAAGTTTGGGGTGGAGGCGGAGGTGGATCTTACTCCAAAAAAAAACCTAATGCTGCCTCCCACTACTCAGGTTCCAGTTCTTGTACCACCCATTTAAGAAAGAAAATAGTACCCTGCAACCATTGACTAACATGAAAGTGTATTTATGTGAGGGCGGAAAACATTGCTTGGAGGAGGGTAAGGTGGAAGAGACTATTTACATCTTCAGTCAGTTCCACGGACAGAAAACATGACATCACTACTTTTGTACATGCAAAACATCTGAAGGCTCCACCCACAGCTGTAAAAAGGATGGCTCCAGCCTCTTTTAAATTACTGGGCACTGGTGTGGCACAACAGCTGGTAGCCAGGGCACCTATACATTCATTTGGAGGAAGCTCTCTACCACATGGGGCACCAACCCATGCACATTTCCTTTTTATTTATTTTTTAAACCAGGCACGTACCCTTGTGTGGTGCTACCACTGATATAAGCAGTAAATCCATGTTTGCTAAGCTTTTTCACTTAGTTGTTCTGTGACTGAAAGCACAAATTTACAATATACTGATTGTTACTTGAATAAAACTGCCATGTCTGTCCCTGCACAAACTGAACATTTCTGGGGCAGTTTCCTTTCCCGTTTGTGCTTCTACTGCTGGGCTGATTTCCCCCCCACTCTACCTTGCTTCCCCCAGACTACCCTTACACTAGCCAAAGCTCCAGGGTTTGTTCTGCAGAAGAGTAACATTGTGAGATCTGGACAATTCTCCCATCAAAATCTATGCTTCTATATTTATAATGGCCCATGGGGATAGGCTGGGTCAGTTGACTATGTATTTATTTTACCTTTTTTTTTCATGTTTGGGGCAACACATGCTCACTCTCTCACCTGGTTACTCGCACGCAGGCACCATTATGCCTCCTTGTATGCCTAGCATGCATGTGACTGGCAGCCCCCTGCAGCCTGAGGTACTAACATGATGTCGCATGACTCTACACCACCCTACAGCAGAGGCCACTGCTGGAGCAGGACACCATCTCATCCTGATGGGGGGAACACTGGCTATGGCAAGAGGCTATGAAAATGTTGTCACCAGACACAAGAATAATGTTCCAGGTGAAGGCTGGCACTCACTAGTGGTAAACTGCAGTCCCATTTGTAATGTCCACACTGGGCTTGCCAAGCGTGAAGTATATGTGCATGTTTTTGTAGGGCAGTCTGCATCAAGTGCCTGTGCATGACCCAGCACTGCATCTCTGTGTGAGTATTACCCTCAAAGGGGAGGGGGGTTCACAATTACTACAACCAGCCCTTGCTGGTACACGTTTGCACTGCATCTTCTTTACAAAGAGGTTGGGGGGCCATAACGACGTAAAGTCCTTTCATACCATAATTACCACATTATGTTTGTTATGGTGAACTCTTGAGCTGGGATATTCAGAGCAGTTGCACACGGCACAACTGAGAAGCAGCAGCGCAAGTCTGAAGATGCGCCACCGAGCGATATTCAAAGGGAGCCACAGTACAAATCCCATTGTGTTAATGAGCAACCATAATAAATGCAGCGCAAGTGCAAGAGGGCGCACCCATGCATAAGTGGCGCAACGGCATATTCAACCGCACAGCATGGTGCAAGTGTGGAGCAAACCCCAGACTGCGCCAGTAAGACTTGATCCAATAAATATAGGCTAAAACACACAGACAGCAGATGCACAACACTGAGCACAGTGAGGGGGAGAGAGAGAGGGAGAGAGACAGCGAGCCAGAAAGGGAGAGAGACAGAGAGGGAGGGAGCATGACACAGACTGACAGACGGACAGAGCGTGAGTGGCACCCAGGGAGACACACAGCGCCTGAACAATGGACAGTGGCCCATTCCTGATGGACACCATCATGAGGGCAGGCAGGAGGAACAGCGGTGTGGCCAAAAAAGGGCCTGGCGGCAATATGCCCAACACAGGTGGTACCATGCCAGGATCACGTATGAGAACTTTAGCGACACAGAGATCGTGGGCTGGCACCACCTGAACAGGGCAGTTCTGAGGCAGCTCTGTGAGCTGTGCAGTGATGAGATGCAGGCACCCACCAGACATAGCCGTGCCATGACAATGGAGATGAAGTTGACTGCCGTGTTGTGCTGCTCGCCACGGGCATCTTCCAAAGACCAACGGGTGATACCATGGGAATTACCCAGTTGGCCACGTCCTGCCTCCTCACCCAGTTCCTCACTGCTCTACTGCCACATGCTGCGGAGTATATTCATTTCCCCAGCACACAGGCAGAGTGCACAGCAAACATGCAGGAGTTCCACCACATGGCAGGCATTCCAGGCATGATTGGGGCAATAGACTGCACCCACGTTGGCATCCACACATCACCTGGCCCAGAGGGTGTGGTGTACATTGACCAAAAGGGATACCCATCCATTAACTGCCAGGTGGTGTGTGTGTGTGTGTGTGTGTGTGTGTGTGTGTGTGTGTGTGTGTGTGATGCCATGGGGTGCATCTTCCACACACCCTGAGAGTGCACACGATGCCTTCATATGGCACAGTTCTACACTGTGCCATAGGTTTGAGTGGGGAGACATCCCCACAGGCCACCTTGTAGGTTAGTAGGATGTGTGCCAGGGTGGCCGAGAGACACTGCCCCGGGCGGGGTGAGGGAGGATGGGGCAGTGGATGAGGGGTGTGTGTGGTGGCTGGGAGGGAGCGTGTGGCAGCACAGCACAGTGCAGGGATAACCATGTTGTCTCCCACACAGGCGATAGTGCATACCCACTAAGGACATGGCTGCTCACCCCCTACCGGTGACTATCGTCCCCCATGGAGAAAAAATACAATGAGGCACACGCAACATCACTGAGCGTGTCTTTGGCATGCTGAAGATGCAATTCCGTTGCCTAGATGGATCAGGTGGTGCCCTACAATACAGCCCATCGAAAGCCTGTGGCATATTCCTGGCCTGCTGCATCCTGCACAACATGGCCATTGACCATGGAATAGTAGTCGAGGCTGATGAGGGCAACAGTAGCAGCAACGATGGTGTTGGTTATCATGATCCGGAGGGCGGTCGGCAGGCGCCCTTTGGAAGGAGGGACCCCAGAACAGTGCAGAAGGCACGGCAGCACCGTGACATGATCACAAGGGAGCATTATGGACAATGCAGGTGAGTACACCGACACACTGGCATGGCCCACATGGTCTAGCACACACCACAGGGGATGGGATAGGCACAGTAGTATGCATGCTGGGATGGGGGCATACATCAGACAGAGCAGGGCCATGAATGCACAGGCACGCACACAGACACATGCAGCAGTGGCATGTGCACAGGCGGACACACACACACACAGCCACCCACGCACAGGGTGAGGGACATGGCATGGATCAGGTGCATGGCACCGGTGCACAAGCAGCACCGGTGCTGGGCTGCCATTATCATATCCATGCCACACATCCCAGAAGCATGGTACACACACACATGGTATGCAGCAACACACACATGCATGCCACCACATGCAAGCTACACCACCACCCCCAACGTGTGCGTGGGGCGACAGCAGGGTGGGGCAGTGGACAAGTCACACCAACCGTGCAGTCCCATGACAGCCACAGCCAAGGGGGCGGCTGTGCTGGGGCCAACTGGCAGATGCCTGCTGCGCATCGGTCACGGGGGACATGTCAGTGGGGCCCCCCCAAGGGTTGATATGCGGGACTACGACCATGACCGAGTCCATACAGGAGTGTTCTGGTGGCCAAAAAGGCCTGTCCTGGGTCTGTCTGGGATGCTGAAGTCCAATTCCAGTGTCTGCCATGCCGGTGTCTCCAGACGCTGGGACCATGGGGTGGACAGTGCACTTTGGAGGGTTGTCTGCATATGGCCGAGCCCAGGGGCCGCCGCCGCAGACCCAGCTGCAAAGGCACCGGCCATGCGATCTATTGCCACCACAATGGCACCTGTCATGTTGTCCAATGCTGCAGTCATGGCCTCCTGCATGTAGGCGAGCCTGTCCATAAGCCTCACATTGCCCCGTCCCGCTGCTCGGCCATCTTGGACACTGCTGCCTGCAGTAGGCGCACCTCACTAGCAAGCAATGTCTGGTTCTCCACGGAGGCCCACAGTAGCTGGGTGTGCTCCTGCAGCCTCTCGGCCTCCCGGTCTGCCTGGTCTGGCCGCAGGGCTGGGCTGGGGGAGGGGTCATGGCACACTGCTCCACAGCCTCCTGCTCAGGTGGATGCTGCACAGTGGACCATACAGGGGCCACAGTGTCACCTGGTTCACCAGCAGTGGGCACTGCGGCACGCTGCCCAATGTCACCTGCATCCTGCTGCTGCCACCCGACTGTCTGCTGGGCAGAGCCCCACACCTCCGCCGCACCCACAGCACCACCGCCACCCCCACTGGACACGCGCCACTCACAGCTGCATCAGTGGGGATGGAGGGGCAGCTGTGGGGCTGTGGGCACAGCACTGGGACCTGCTGGTGCCTGTGTGATGGCTAGGGGCATGTCGGGCACCACAGCCCCGACGCTCTCCAGTACCAGTGTAAGATTATCATCAGTGTGTCGTCCGACTCTGAGCTGGGTCTCTGCACACAGCACCTCCAGGCTGTCATCATGCAGAAACCCAGCCAGGGGGTCATCCAACACC
This sequence comes from Neoceratodus forsteri, assembly GCA_016271365.2. NCBI lineage: Eukaryota > Metazoa > Chordata > Ceratodontiformes > Ceratodontidae > Neoceratodus > Neoceratodus forsteri. The sequence goes on from JADMNL010000022.1 coordinate 500,070,785, forward strand.
ATGTCGGGTATGGCCATGTGCCCAACACCACCAAGACACAGCCTGTCCCAGCTCTGGATGCCTGTTGAGGTCGAGGGTCGGGCATCCATGTCCGCAGCCACCTCCGCCCGCTCCTCTGCATGGAGGTGTGCTGGTGCTGCAAAACAAGAACAGTGTGTCAGTGGAGCAGCATACCCCATGGCCACACCCCATATGCCCCATCCTGACTCCAGCCCCACCCCCAACCCCAACCCTCCCACCCATGCTATTGCTGACACCGCCACTGTGCCGCACTGTCTGTCCACATGCACGCATGCTGGTCGTGGCCTCTGACACACCTGCATGACACACCAACGACAGGCACACCTGGTGGCTGGACATACTCATCATGCAGTGAGGAGCTGCCACCCATCTGGAACCCACCACCAGGCACACCCTCCACCACCATGCGGCTGATGGTGGATGCCACAAGTTCCTCCACGGCAGTCAGTGGTGGCATGGTTGTCCCACCCCCAGTCACCCTGCGGGATGCCCGAATGGCCGCAACCTTGTCCTTGATATGCCGCCTGTTTGTGCCAACCTTCTTCTTGCTCGCCTGGGTGGTGCGGTGGTGGCGCCCATGGGTGTTCATGTACTGGGCCACCCCCCCAAGCAGCTGCACGCTCCTGTGGTGTGCCCGTTGCACCACTGAGTAGGCCCTCCCGATCCATATAGACCTCAAAGAGGGCAGTGGTCTCAGCAGCTGTACAGTTGGGCCTGTGCTTGTGAGCAGGCCCCTGGCTCTCCGCTCCTTCTCCTCCTGACATTCTTCCACCTGTGGACATGAACAGCAGTGAGGGTCAGTGACAGCACATAGCACTGCAGCACCCTGTTGCAGTGTGTGACGAGGCCACGGACCCCCATGTTGCCAGTCACGTACCTGAATGGTTGCAATACTGGTCTGTGGCCTGTGCTGTTTCACGGAGCTTTTAAGGCACAAGGCATGAAAATTCGCCTGTGCACAATTACAGTGATATGCTAATACACCCCACTGCGCTATGCATTGGCTCATGAGGTGATTTGCATGCGGCATTTGAATATCGCATGATTACACCGTGTGCAATAGGTTTGCGCCAGAGCAAGTCTGTGGCACAATACCCGTGCATGCGTGGTGCGCATGCCTGCAGTGCACATGTGCGCAGCAGTGGCCACAGTATTGTGCATCCTGTGCAGCTTGCATGATGTATGGCACGGCGCATGCCGCGCTGGTATGCCATCGCGCATGTGTGCACCGCCGCTATCACGCACCTGCGCACTGCATGTGCGGGGGTGCTTACCTCTGACCCACAGGTCCTGTCGTGACCCCGCTAGGCCCCAGTGTGCTGCGCATGCCCATGACTGCGCTATGGCCCCACACTGCGCAGTGACCGCGCAGCCATGTGCTGCGCGATTGCGGCCCTGTGCAACCTTTCACGCATCCTGCACATGTGGCAGGCACATGCACCGCTACACGGCCACATTTCTGTTGAACTCAGCAGATAATCATGGCACAAGGGCAGAGCAGGAGGGCAGCCAACTGGTCTGAGGTTGAGTTAATCAGCCTGGTGGTAGTAGTTCAGCCTTATGAAGGCCAGCTGTATGGCCAGGTGCCACTGCAGTAGGCCAGGGTGGAGGTGTGGCACCATATGGCAGAGGCCCTGGAGTGACAGACTAGTATTGGGCACTTGGTGGAGCAGTGCAAGCATCGTTATGGGGACCTGCAGCAGAGGGCATCAGACCACCTGCGTCCTGTGCGGATCAGTGCCAGAAGCCAGGTAGGTGTGCTCATGATGCTGTCATTGCCAGGCATCATTCTGTGGTGTTGGCAGGGCTGCAAAGCATGGCCCACAGAGGGTTCGTCGTTGGCCCGGGGTACCGCGCATCAGGCATGGCTCCTGCGCAGGTGGCAGCTGTGCTGGCGTGTGGGCCTACAGACAGATGGGGACACGGCCAGTGAACAGTGGGCTGTGTGGTGGTGTGGGAGCTCCTCATGCATGTTTGTGAACTGATGTCCACCTCTTTTCATTCCTTCCACAGGGCCAGATGACCACAGATGGGCCAAGGTGGCGGCAGAGGCGGCCAAGGCAGCACAGCCTTGTGGGCAGCAGGTGGCTCCAGCTGCACCGCATGGGACAGGCGTGTATTACCACATTCTTTCTCAGTGTCACAGTGCAGTAGTGGAGATCGGGCACAGCCATGGCAGCCTCTGACTTGTGTTGTGCTGGGCTTACGTCAACCTTTGGTACATTTCTGAATATCCCGGCCTTGGTATCTTTGAAACTTGTAAATCGACATGAAAGTTTAGAAAATTGCTCTCCACCATAGACACACACCTGTCAACATTCACACTGTAACACTAAAAATTAGCCCGACTGTGTCAGCAGATTTTTAAAACATTATATTTCGCATAAACAGCCCTCATATTGTAGGGATATCACCAGAATTTACAGTGAAATACTGGTTATGTCCTTAGACGTTCTGAGCAGGCAGTTTCCTACAAAAGCACGTATATATCTATACATGAGGGATACGTGATGGTACGAGGTCACTCTTCCGAGTTCAAGTAAATAGTATTCAATGGCTGGCCATCTCGTATTCCATTTATACAACAGGGCCACCTACCATTAAATAAATCTTCACTGCCATTACGTCAATCCATTTGCATAATTGCTGTGAAGATGCACGGATTTATACCATGGTTTATCAGCTCACCTCTATTGTACAAATACACATATAATAGCGGTGCCACTATAGTTAGGGTTGAGTAGACACTTTAATGTTAAACTCCAATTTTTGCACCTTAACTTCACAACTGTTCCACGGATTTGCATTTTGCATGCGTGGTTTTGTGGGGCAGATCTCTTGACATGACAAGTGTCATTCTGGTCGGATGTTGAGATACGGATAGGGCAAAAAGTGAATTTGTCTGGATTTTTTTCCCCCTGATGGTTTTGTGGGATTTCTGACAACTTGGCTAGCGCCCAGACAGGTTACAATTTTGGTCTGAAATTTTTAGGATAGAAAGGGACTGTCCCACAGATGTGCATTTTGCTTGTTTGTTTGAAAAAATATTAATCCGTTCCAAAGTTATTTGAAGCACTGGTTCTAAACAAGCTCAGTAAGCACTTAAAAAAAAATAGCTTTCATTTGCCACCATTAAACCTAAAATTTCACCAAATTTGGAAAACCACAAAAATGAGTTTATGGAGAGGAACCAACACATGTAGCTTGCTTATTGGAGCCCCCTTAGCTGGATTCTGCACTTAACTGTAAAATTCCCTTGAGGTGTGTATGTGTGTGTGTATATGTGTATATATATATATGTGTGTGTGTGTGTGTGTGTGTGTGTGTGTGTATCGAGAGATAAACAGATATAGATATATACCTATCTCTCTGTATCTATATAATATTATGATATCTCTGTCTCTCATATATAATCTCTATATCTCTCTGTATCTCATTTTATATACCTGTGTGTATGTGTGTAGTATGTATGTATGTATGTATGTGTGTGTGTATGTATGTATATATATATATATATATATATACATGTATATGTGTGTGTGTGTGTGTATATATGTATATATATATATATATATGTATATATATAATATATATATGTGGTGTGTGTGTATATATATATATATATATACACACACACATATACACATATATATCGATCAAAAATGCTCTCAGCCGCTGCCTGTAACATTAAGCTGCCCACCTTCACCCCAGGCTTCTGCCCGATCAGAGCTGCTCCCAGCCGCCGCCTGCAACATTAAGGTATGCATGGCAACCTGTGGTGCTTTTGTCCAGTCCAATTTCTGTTCAGGTTTGAAGCTTGGCACCTTTTTTTCCTTCAGGCCACCAGCGTTTGTTCCCGGAGCTCATCACCGCTGCTAAGCTTTAGCCTGGTCTTATACAGAATGAAAGGACAGTTATTACTTTGAAAAGTGGGACCCTTATTTTGTATTCCTTGCCCTCTGTGCTGCAGATCTATTGGATATTTCCTACCTCGGGCTGCTCATGTTTTAAGTTCTGCTGGGCTGAGTTTTCACTCGCTTGCACCATGGCTAATTTTGCTCTTTTTTCTTAAAGCTGGCACCTAACACCCCATGGCCAAGCTTTCTCTCCTACTAGAAGTAATCCCTGACGCCTGCGGCATCTCCCCGCACGCCCTATCTGGCCATTTAGTTATACAGGCTCTGGTGACCAATCAAGAAACGGGTTAACTCCTCACTTTTCCATTGGCTCGTTATACTAAGTAGCCACTGGAGAGCACCCTCAATTAGTTCCTTACTTCATGTGACTTTACTGACCATCTTAATGTCTAACAGCGCAGCACTCCTTCTTTCTAGCTGGGAACTGCACTGGATCTTTTTGTTTTCTTAGCCTAAAATTAGGTTACAATTTCTTGTCCTTATCAACTGTGCTTCCGCTGTCTTCCTGACTGGTTTATACTGCACAGCTTTTTTCACTCACATTTTATACCTTCTGCTGAGTGGTATAGCTAGCAGTTTATCTATCTTATTGACAGACTTATACCCTTCCACCACTCTAGAGTTCTAGTGTTAGGGATCTCCATAAAATTAGATGCACTACAGCACTCCAAAATGATAGTTTCGTTTGCCCTCCTACACATCCCCAAATCCTCCTTCTAGCCTTATTCATACTGCTAGTTCTAAATTCCTACATAATAGCTTGGAAAACACTATTAGTGCCTTCTCTTAGCCTGTTTCTGATATTACTGAGTATCTTCGCAGTGCTTGATCTCAATAGTAACCTCCAAAGTGGGGACATGGACCAAAACAACTTCACTTACTCTAATATGTTAATCCTACCAGAAAGAGGCCTGGATGTTACCCCTGCTCTCCTCCCTGGATTACTCATCTACCACGCTACAGCATCTGTTGCTAAATGGTGACATCTCCATGGTTGTAATATCCCTCCAGTTGCACTATATAAGTTAGGGTACCTCATTTTGCTGATGCTCATGCTGTCTGGGGACACTGAATTGAACCCAGGTCCGATGCCAAGTCAATTACCCATAAATTGTGCTGGCTATGATAGGAAAGGTCTGTGCATTGTCCATCTTAATGTCAGGAGTCTTCTCCACAATCATGAGAACTTGAAGCCTGTGTGGCTAACTACCACCTGGATGTGCTCTGTCTATCTGAGACGTGGTTAAAGCACTCTGTCCCAGATACCTGTTGCCTGTTCCCAAACTACAACCTCCTCAGGCATGACAGGCCACCTCCAAAGCATGCTGGGGTGTGGCAATCTATTTCAAAAACAATCTTAACCTAACCATGATAACTGACAAACATAACTCTTTATGTGAATACATCCATGCCATACTCCGACTAGGAGCTAAGAAGCGTCACATTACCTGTGCCTATAATCCCCCAAGTGTGGGCAAAATGGCCTAGTGGAGTTGCTGAACCATACATCTGCATATGCGGGGAAAAATGAACTCATCATCCTCTGGGACATAAACTTAAACTGGCTTAGCAAATCCCAGGATACCCTACAATCCCTAGTGCAGAGCTACAATGAGCATCAAAATCATTACTGACCCTACAAGAGTGTCTACGACTGCTGATTCCAGCACCCTTATTGATTGAGTCTTAACAAATCGTGTGGACAGGATTGCAGCAACAGGAACTGTGCTGGACACTATCAGTGATCATTCCCGTTTTCTGTATTTGGAGTCCATCTACAATCTCCACATCCCCCCCCATGCTGTATATCCTTCAGGAACTACGCCAACTTAAACCAGGCTCATTTTCTATATGATGTGTCTCACACTGATTGGTCACCTGTCTACCAATATCCGAACACGGATGCTGCCCTCCATGCTTTCCTGAGTAGATTTGTGTTGCTTCAAGATAAACATACTCCTGTTATCACTCAGCGAGTTCGTGGTAAACAAACCCGGTGGTTGCATAAAGGCCTCCCTGCATCTCTCAAGGATAGGGACAAATGCTGGAGAAAGTTCAAAACGTCCGGTCTCAAACCTGACTTTAACATCTACAGCGAACAGCGATCTAAGTGCAAAACACTAATAAGGCATGCAAAAAGCCAATAACAAGGGCCTACTGGTAGATGCGGCTGGTGACCCTAAGAAATTTTGGTCACATATAAAAACTTTCCTCGGCTCAAAGCAAATGCACACCAACAGTGACATGATAGTGAAAGGAGTTCACTGTAATGACCCATGCTCAATTGCCAATGCGTTCAATACTCACTCACTGGACCTCTCCAGATATACCACTGCTTTTTCTCCTGAGAACTTAATCTCTGGATCCCCCACCCTGAAGAATACAACAATGAGGCCACCATTCTACTTTAAAGCTGTCTCTAAGAAGGATTTCCTCAAACATCTCAATACTGTATCAGACAGTACTGCTGTTGGGTCTGACTGCCTTGAACCTAAACTCTTTAAGCTGGCTGCCCCGTTCATTGCAGGACCACTGTCTAGAATACTCAATATGTCCCTGGGTGAAGGCATTGTGCCCAATATATGGAAACTGGCCAGAGTCGCGCCGGTTTTTAAAAAAGCAACAAAAAAGACATAGCTAACTACAGGCCAATAGCTATACTGTCAGTGTTAGATAAAGTCCTTGAGAAGCTCATCGCAGCACAGATTTCAGAACACCTTTCCAAGTACAATCTCCTACATAAACCAACATGGTTTCAGAAAAGGCCACAGTACTCAGACTGCCTTATTACAGCTAACGAATGACACACTTCATGTCATGGATCAGGGCCATCTAACCGGTGCAGTATTTATTGATCTGACAAAGGCTTTTGATCTTGTTAATCACCCCCTTCGGCTAGCTAATCTCCAAGCCCTGGGTTTCTCATCTGGAGTTGTAACGTGGTTTCGTAGCTATCTGTCTAACAGGACTCAAGTTGTAAAATTCAACTCAGCTACCTCGGAAAAAGCAGTCATTGATGTTGGTGTACCACAGGGATCTATCCTTGGACCTCTCCTCTTCTCGATCTTTATTAACAACATTGCACAAAACACATCCTCCTGTTCATCGTTGCTATATGCTGATGACCTAGTTCTGTACACTAGCTCAGATAATGTGCATTCTGTTAACCAAAAGCTATGGACCTACTAAATATTCAGTCCTGGATCACCAGAAATAGTATTGTTTTCAACACCGGCAAAACCTAGGCTATGCTCTTTGGTTCATCTGCTAAACTAAAACATAGCCAGGATCTTTTCTGAGTCTCCTGGGCTGATGGCTTCCCACAGGAGGTGGTAACTTCCTTTAAATACCTGGGTGTCTTGCTTGATGAATCACTCACTTACAGTATGACACCCATATAACCTCCATATGTAAGGCTGTCAATGCTAAACTGGGTTTAGCCTACAAAACGAGCCATATTCTAACCCCTTCTGCAAGGTTGGCCATTGCTAGAGGAATCCTTCTCCCGTCACTCTCATATGGATCCGTAATCTATAGTAATGCATCTAAGGCTTCTCTACAAAGGTGGGACACAACTTATAACAATATATGCCGATACGCCTCTGCATCCTCCAGGTTAAGACATCACTGCCTACTATATGCAGACCTAAATTGGCCCTCTCCTATGGTCCACCGGCTCCTCTCTCTTGGTAACCTTCTGGACGGTATACTGCGGTCCAACATGCCTACCTACCTCGCCTCTATGCTAACCCTCAGCCCATCTCCTACAGCCTCTGATCTGCTGACCTTTCCTTGCTTAGCATTCCCAGATGTAGAACAAAAAAAGGTAAATCAGGATTCTCTCACATTGCCCCCAGTTATTGGAACTCACTGCCCCTAAATGTATGCCTGGCCCCTAGTCATGCCACTTTTAAGAAGAGGCACCGCTCCCTCCTTGTTACACTTGCCCAATGCACCTGCTTCAACCCACCGTAGGTCACGGCTCCCTCTGCTATTGCTGCTTCGTAGTTCCCTCCTGTTTTCTGTGGTGTGAGCTGGCACCTTGCTTCTACTGCTTCCCACACTAAATCTACCCTACCCCCCCCCCAACTATGCTATACTTCTGCATTTCCTATCTCCCTACCTTCTGCCAAAACTGATATTCAGGCAGCTGATTGTATGACATACTTATACTGAAATGATACTCTTTGCCATTTCCGCACTTTAAATGTGATATTACTATAACTGTATTTGTGGGCACTTACCTCATATTTGTATAATACACTTTGTGTGCCCTGGTACTACTATTGTCTTAAACTTTTTCCGATATGTGATGTGTTGTACATTTCTGACACTGTATGCTTTGTACCTGAATCTCTCTATGTTGTGACCTCCTGGGTCATGCCTCAAAATAGTCACTTTTGTATCTAGTGCACCTACCCGGTTATCAAAAAATAAATAAATATAGTGTGTGTGTGCGTGCGTGCGTGTGTGTGTGTGTGTGTGTGTGTATGTATGTGTGTGTGTGTATGTATATGCGTGTGTGTATGCATATATGTGTGTGTGTGTGTGTGTGTGTGTGTGTATATATATATATATATATATATATATATAATATGTGTGTGTGTGTAATATATATTCTGTGGCATAAGAACGACACGAGTCCATGGCTTTCACCAATAACAGACTCTGGTATGAATTATATCTTAACCCCCCATTAATTATCCAGCATACATTTAAAACTATTTATGTTTTCCCCGTTTACTATATTGGTTGCTAGCCTGTTCCATAGTGCCACTACCCTTTGGCTGAACCATGAAGCACACTGTTTGTTTTAAAGTGTTCCCCTTTTATTTGGAAAGGATGTGCTCTTGTGCTTTTTGTTATCTCTTTCTTTGTTGGACCCACATACTCCCACAGATCTTCATTTTTAAATGCAGCATAAACCATGCATAGATCCCCTCATATCATTCTATATTCCAAGCTAAACAATCCTAGTTTGTTTCTTCTTTCCTTATACCTCATATCTTTACAGAAACGTATCTTTTTTTTTTGTCATTTTTCTCTGCTTACCTTCCAATTTCTTTTTATCCCTGACATGATACGGGCTCCAGAACTGCCCTCCATACTCCATTAGGGGCCTCATTAATGACCGATGCAGTGGCATAATTACTGTATCCTCCCTACTCTTCATATGTCTCGGTATGCAATTTCAGATTTTACTGGCTTTTTGAACAATAGTTGCAGTATGTTCAGCAAAAGTTAATTATTTGTGACCAGGATATATAGGTCTAATTCAGTAGTGGAAGTCCTCAGTTCTTTTCCATCAAGGGTATAACCAGCTTGCAAATTGTTTCTTCCAAAATGTAATACACATTTCTTTTTTTTTTTTTTTTTTTTATTTCTTTTTATTACTGGTTTTCACCACATAGTTACAGATGAATTTAGATACATTTGTAATAAGCCTTACAAACAACATTCAGTACAGGTCATGCAGTATAAGTAATTAGTTGTTGTGGGTAGAATACGGTAAAATATATATCTGTTGATTTAACAAATTAATTTATGTCACCAGAGAAGGTCCCTTTCCATATTACCCTTACTCACAATATAGCTCCCCCATTAACAGTAGGTCCCCCCCCCCACTAATACATAACATTTTTCATGGTTAAATTGCATCCTATGTGTCTTTGCCCAATCAGTAATTCTATCCAGTTCCTTTTGTAGTAAAGAAATATTGCTATAGTTGCTAACTACTGAATTTTACTGTCCTCTGCAAATTTCACCATCCAGCAATGTTTTGATACCTTTGATGATGCAATGAAAGTATTGAACAATGTAGGTCCCAACACAGAGCCCTGGGAGACACCACTTGAGACCTCTCCCCAGTCTGACATATAGCCCCTAATGTGCACTCCTTGCTTCCTTCCTGTGAGCCATGTTTGGATCCCTCTAACTATGTGCGGATCCACATTTAGTCTATCCAGACATGATATTGATTTTTCATGCGGGACCTTGTTGAAGGCCTTAGAAAGGTCCAGATAGACTACGTCGACTGGGAGTCCCTGATCTAATGCTATGCTAACATGTTCATAGAAATACAATAGGTTTGTTTGGCATGATCTTTTGGATGTAAAACCATGTTGCTTATGGTCAGTATGCCCCATTTTTTTTAAAACTTTTCTAGGGCTTCCTTTATATAGTCTTCCATGATCTTGCTCATTATACAAGTCAAACTGATTGGCCGGTAATTTCCTACACGTTTTTACACCTTTTTTGTGGATTGGTGTCACATTTGCTACTAACCAATCAGTAGGCAGCTCTCCCACCTCAAAAGACAGTGCCAGAAGGTATGAGAGGATCGGCCAGTTCTTCAGCTAACTCATACAGCAATCGTGCGTGAATCCCATCTGGCCCTGGTGATTTATTATTGTTTAGTTTCCTTAATTTCTGTAATTCTGTAATTTCTGTGTTCTTATTTATGGTGATCATGTTAGTGGAGGGACCTCCTATGGTGGCATCCCTATTTAGATGTTTGTTTTTTGTTTGAAAAACACTAGTAAAATACTCATTAAACATGTTAGCCATATTTTTTACATTGTAATAACTTTGCTATCCATGTGTAATGGGCCTATTCTGTTAGTACTCTGCCTTTGACTATTTATATAATTGAAAAAGGTTTTTTTGTTATGCAATGTTCTATTTGCTATTCTGGATTTCTCACTTTGCTTAGCATGTTTAATTAGTGTCTTACATGTTTTAGCCATATCTTTGAACTTTGTAAGCTTATTCAATGTTGAGTTTCTTTTGTATTTCTTGCAAACTCGCTTCTTCTTATTTATAGATTTCCTGATCCTGTTATTAAACCAAGATGGAATTTTTCCTGATCTGTTGTACTTTCGTTTTACAGGGATATATGTTTCAGAAATGTATTCTAGAGTATTTTTAAAGATGTTCTATAGTTCATGGACACTCTTATCCTTAAAATCATCATTCCAATTCCAGGCTTTCATGTGGGCTTTTAGTTCCACATAATCTGCTTTTTCCCAGCATTTAACTACTGTTATTCCCTTTTGTTTTTCTACAATATTTATTAAGCAGAATTCCGCCATGTTGTGATCACTTAATCCAGGAGGTTCTCTAACCTTACATTCTTTAATTACATTATTCATATTGGTAAGCCCTAGGTCAAGTGTGTTTACCCTTTCTAGTAATGCCATGTACATGTTGATCAAATTCATTTAAGGCCACGATATGCACTAGTTGTCTTTCAAATTCGGTGGACCCTGTAAGATCTTTCCAATTAATTCCAGGACTATTAAAGTCCCCTAATAAGAGAACTCTACTACTTAAATCAATGTTGTTTTTATAGTGTTCAAAACTTCAGTGTTCTTAACTACCGTTAGGCTAGGTGCCCTATAGCATACCCCAATTAAAAAAAAATGTATGTTATGGTTCCAAAAGTTTGATCCATATTTGCTCAACTGGTTTCCTCATATCTATTTGTGGATTTACCTCATATGCTTCCAGTGAGTCTCTGACTAATATGGCAACTCCACCTCCCCTTTTATCCTGCCTGTTTGTACAAAACGTATTATAGCCTTATAAATGTTTTCCCCAGCTATCATCCTGCCACCAGGTCTCTGTTATGGCATAGATATGTACCTCTTCTTGTTTAAGTAGAAAAGCTAATTCATCCATTTTGCTTATAATACTACGAGCATGTATAAGTATTACTTTGATGTCCTGGTATTGGGACTTTGTGTTTAAATTAATTGGTATGTCTTTGGTGTGTTCTGCATAGTGGGGGACACCTGTATGCATGGGTTCCCATCGCCCCTGATTATTTAGTTTAAAACTTTTTTTTTTAATTTCTTGTTCAAACGTATGTCCCAGCAATCTACTCCCCCCTTTATTTAAATGTAGTCCGTCATATGCGTAGAGATTAAATTTTCCATTGAAGGGCTCCCATGTTTTAATACATGCTACAGTATGTCGTTTTCTAGGCACCGTTTCTTCAATTGGTTATTTATGTTTTAGTTTCCTAGTCCATTTGTAACTGGCTTTGGAACTGGTAATATTTCATATATAACCAGCTCAGCTTTAACATTATCAGTTTGTTTCTTAAAGGCTTTGTATTCATTGATCACAGTTTTTATTGACTGGTTTCCGGTATTATTTGTACCAGCATGTAATAGCACTAGTGGTTTTTTCCCTACTGATTTCAGTATGTTTTGGCATCATGCCTCTAGTATCTTTTATTGTTGCCCCTGAGTAACTGCAATTTGCCACATTTTCCTTGTTTTCTCTTGTTGTATATTGATCAACATATTTTATCATTGAATCTCCCAATATATATATTTGCCTGGGCTCTATATGATTCCTTTCCCTTTCTTGTGTAATATCCATTGCTGCCTCTTGGTTTGGTGGTGTTTTAATTGGTTTAATAGAATCCTGGTTTCCCTCGTCTATTCTGTTTACTTTATTTTGTTCGTTTACTACAGTACCCATCTCACTATTCTGCTGTTGAGTGTTTTCTATAATGCTAGTCAGAGATGTAAACCTGTTTGATAATGTAGCGGTAGATCTTGTTTTCTTCTGTCCTTTCTTTTCTTTTTATGTTTCTTATCCCCCCCCCCCCCACTAGAAACCAGTCATCAACTTCATCTTCTTTTTATAAGTTTGCTTTTCCATTTTTGCCATCACCATCCTCAAATGTGCTCCCTATATGGCTCGTGTTTGCCTTAACAAACTGTTTCATGCTTTTGATTTCCAGTTCAAGGCCCAAGATTCTGACCTTCAGATATTTTATTTCTTTACATTGCTGACAGAGGTACAGGCCTAATGTATTAATAATTTCCACACTGAACTTGCAACAAGAGGTACATTTTATTCCTATGTTTCCATCCTTAAACATTGCCATCATATTTGCCAATGTGAACTGATACACTGTAGGTTTAAAGGTATTAGTATTTATCCTCTAATTTCTTTAGGTGTTAGTCACTCCTTAATATAATACAGTGGGGGGGGGTGTGTGTGTGTGTGTGTATGCATGTGTATGTGGGGGTTATTTTGTTTTTTGTCATATTATAAATCTCATTCTGACTTGTGATGCAAAAATTCTCTTTTCACATCACAAGTCACAAACAAGCATTTGTCAATGCTGAATGTTTGCTTCCTGGTATTAACATTGGAAATGCAGGAGTTGGACAAATGCAGAATAGGAATGGCAGTGAAGTACTAAACTTCACGCCAACCCCACCTCCACCCTGCAGAGACAGACAGGCATTGGGGTATGCATTTGGGTCGACACCCATGACGTTCATGCCATGTCACCTCACCCTATTCTGCAGACACCGACATGTGTTGAGGTGTGCCTTGGGGTGTTCAGCTTTGAAGAGTGCAGACATATTCCTGGTCCACTGAAGACCATTGTGCCAGGCTCCAGAGGCAAGTATGGGGTGAGGGGGTGTGAGGATGTAGGGTGCGCAGTGGGTGCGGGTGGGTTGGGGAGGGACCCGACCAGAGTGGGACCGTTTCCTTTTTCAGGGACAGAAAAAAAAAAAAGACGCACAGGAAGGTTTTTTTTTCAGGCTCTTTTCGGCACACTGGGGTGGCCCTTGTATGCCACATGCCTTTTGGGGTGGGGGACTTGCCGACGGGACTGGGGCCCCCACTGGCAAAGAATGACTTTTTGGGGGGCATGCTGACAGGGGGATTGGGCACCCCAATCAGTCAGCCTTCCCTCTGCCGCCATGTTTACAGACATGTTACACCAGGCAAGGTACCACCCTGCAATGACTGATCACTCCCTCATTGCAGCGAGATGGCTGACGCTGCAATGACAAGGCGGCCCCGCATTGCAGCAGCCAAATTGTTTCAACTTGGTGGCACTTATGCAGAACCAGTGTCATCAGGACACTGGGCCTGCATTGAGCGAACAGTGCCAAGCCCACTAATGCAGTGCCTGCGTTGGCTGCCACAGTGCCGCACCTCCACAACCTGCTTCTCTCCTAAGCTGCCACATCATGTTTCTTGCGGATGTGCAAGCAAACATAACAAAGATCATTTTTCATGGGGGGAAAATCATTTCTTCTTTGCCGGCATCTTTTTCCTGGTGTCTAGTAGTCTCTCTCCCCCCCACCCTCTGATAGCTACACCCATGATTATTTATTTATTTCCCTGGTGAACTGCTTCCAGAAAAATATTTTGAAGGAAGAAAAAAGGCATGAGACCTGGATCAGGACCTGAACCTTGTGTTTTTCAGGAGGTCCCTGCCAAGGCAATGGCAGTACTGGGGAAATGCAGTCCTGCACTGGGTCCTAGCAGCTTTAGCTCCAGAATCAGATATGGCATCGAAGTTGGGAGCACTACCCTAGTGTCAAGTGGTGCCCCCCACCCACTCATCGTTGTCCCTGTAAAGTTGGCACCCCCACCCTCTGATCCCCTCTTATTTTTCCTGTAATAAAGGAAACAAAGAAAACAGTCCCTATATTTATGTATTTATAAAATGGAGTCAACAATATCCTAGAAATCCAAACTTCTGATTGTATAAAACACATCACATGACTGTGTGTATATCAGAGTGCGACCACACACCTCAACTTTTAACCCCCTCCAAAACAATTTTGACATTTTATAAATAAACCACTCTGAGGTGTGCGGTCGCACTCTGATATACGCACGCCTGTTGAGTTGGACACACACGCAGGCTGCAGGCCTCGTGTATCAACGCACCCAAGGTGTGCATATATCAGAGTACAATCACATACCTCAGAGTGGTTATCTATTGCATATATGATAAATAATTTTTATTTAAGGATATGTACAGGCAGAGGCCCTGACCATTGCACAAATCGGACCTTCACATCACAGATCCCCAGCCCATGTAAAATTAAAAGCATTTGTACCCGAATGCTCATAAAATATATTTAATACACGTGGCATTTAGGCAAATTCTGTTTAACAAAAAAAAAAACGCTGGGCATCAGAGATTTGGAGATTACGTTTTCGTACATAAGAGCACCAGTAGGGAAGGGGCAGTGCAGCATCATCTCATATAACAATGTGATCGCTGGGGTGTGTGTGGAGCACCATATTTAAACATGCTAGCTGCACTGGGGGGTTTCATACTTTTTATGAGCATTCAGGTAAAAAAAAAAAATGATAGGGTGCCTAAAGGGGGGATTCTGTGATGTGAAGCCCTGATTTGTGCAGTGGTCAGGACTGCACATCTACAGGTCCTTCGACAATCTGCCCCACTCAATCTCCCACCAAGCACCCACCACCCCGCACCTCACACACATCCTCACCCACCTGAACAGGTCCCGGGGTAAAGATCCAGTCTCCAATGGAAGATGCATCTTGCGGCTGCAACCAGTAACTGCAATATGAGAGACTAAAGTGAAGTGCAGTTCAATGTATTTCAATGGGGTTTTCAACTTTGTGGCATAACTTTGCCATTTTTGCATATTTTGAGCCCAAATTAACATTGTTTTTTGAGACCCCACTTCCTGAACAACATGGGTGGAATTTTGCAAATGCAGCCTGAAAGGTGACTTCGAGATCACGTTTCAGGCAGGATTTGAAAATTTTCACCAATTCTGTTCATGAAGTGGGGTCAATGGCAACGTTATGCGCATATGTTGAAATTTTCCTATGCTTGCTCGTAACTTTGGCAATTTTTGAATATTCTGACCCCAAATACACTACCTCATGAATGTAACAGCTGTCTTTTTTTCAACATTGGTAAAGCTGTGTTTTCACACCTGTGGAGTGCAATGGCCTTGCAGTAGTGCTGAATCATGTTTTGGCAGGGATTTCAAAATGTTCATTATGATGTTTATGAGCTGAGTAATAAGATGGTTATGCTTACGATTTCATTCCTCTTTTTACTACAAACGGAAGTGCATGGCCCACCCTGCACTCCCACAGACAAATGAGGATACAATTATACTTTGTAAAAAAAAAAAATAAAGAAATTCTTTGCAAAAAACTTTGTTAATGCAATGGTTGGGATTAAAGCAACAAAAGCAGGGAAATGTGGTGTTAGATACCCCACCCTACAGGCAGCATTTTTTGGGGGGGGCGTTATGGTTTCACCTCTCTTGCCTCTTCACAAATCAGGTGTGGCTGTATTTGTCCTCCCCATTATTTTATTAATGTGGTCAAATGCAGGAAAACAGGATCTTTGCTCCTGAAGAGTTAATCTAGTCTGGTTGCTTTCTCCCTACCTGAGGAAATAATGCATTGCTAGTGACATCACAGTTACTCCCATGGCAACACATTGTGATGTCACAACATAGGATTATTCCCTATGGTAGGAAATAAACTATAGATGCAGATTAACTCTAAGGAATAAAGATATGTATTCATGCAAATTTCCTCAGTTACACATAATGGAGAGCATAACTCTAAAGAATATATATGTAATGCAAGCTGAACCGTACACAAATATTCAGTTTTCATTGAGGCATCAGCAGCTCTTTAAGGTTGACAACCCCAAGACAGACACCCCTCCCCCCATGCCTGATTTGTGAAGAGGCAAGAGAGGTGAAACTGTAATTTTTTTCCCCCCCGTTGCTGCCTGCAGGGTGAGGGTATGTGTTCCCTAATGCCACAGTTCCCTACTTTTGTTGCTTTAACCCCATTTTATAAGTGGAATAAGGCACTCCGAGGTGTGGTTTATGGCCTGATAAGAGCACTTCCAAGCTGCCAAAGGAACTCTGAGCAAGCACCTCATGCTGCCTCACTATGCATCTGGGACTTGCTCTCATCAGGCCATAAACCACACTTTGTCATGCCTTATTCCTTACACATAGCAACCAAATGACAAAATGTCTTGGAAAATATGGTCAATGTACTCCAAGTAAACGTTCTCATGTCCAGAAATAGCTTTCACAGCGTGGAACATAAGGTGTTCCAGGAAGAGAAGATATATAGCTGTTGCAAAATGTGACCCCATACCTGCATAACCTTTAAGATTACAATATAAACTATTCCGAGCAGGGCCGAAACCCGAAATAACTCCGCCCCCAAAAAATAAAAAAAAGTTAATTCCGCAAATGGTGCTTCAGACCATCAAGACGGAGCGCTACAACACTGACCAGCAACATGTAGAAGATAATCAAAAATTAAATATGTGTGAATTTCATTTGAAAATCACAGTGGACACCTTTCATATGGGCTACAGATTCCAAGTGGCAAACTGAGGGACAGGCATGGGCAAGTCCATACCGCTCAACTGTCCCTGATCACGACGGATAGCCCTTTACCCCTCTAAATCGCTCCGTCTCTCATCCTTCCCTCAATGTGTTATACATTTCAGACTTCATAGAAAATTTCATAATATTTTAAGATGCTAAATCAAACATAAAAGCCTAATACAAGTAAATACAATGGTTTCCATTGCGTCCTGACAGAGCTTGTATCTCCACGACTGAAGATCAGTCCCCTCATCGAAGATCAGTGGCTCTCGTTTCAATGACCGAGCGGTACTGGTAGGTCTACTGCGTCTTTATAGCAATAATTAGGCGATGCATTCATAAATTTTATAGTTAGTTTACCTGTAACTGGAGGATACCTTTTGGGAAAAGAAGGTAGGCAGAGCTCAGGCACAAGCCTGCGCCGAGATCAGCGGAGACAAGCCAACGCTCCATGGTATCTGGCAAGGCGATGGGTTGCGGTGAGTGTGCAGAGGGAGCTAGGGATGAATGAATCGCGCTGTGTAAGCGAACAGCAGGCAGATGCTTGTGTAACTGACTTGCTCTCATTTCACTATTTAAATCCGTCTGTGTTACGAAACTCTGTTATTCAACTTGGTCTTATGAAACTCACTCCTCCTCGTTTACAACTCTGGTATTTACAGGTGGTACGAAGCTATTGTTAAAAAGACCAATAGGAAGCGAACCTTTCTCATGATGACCAATTGGAGCTCGGAGAAGATGGTCTCTGCCCCACCCCTCCTCCGCGGCCACGCCCTTTTGGCATCTTCACATGACCCCGGTTCCTTTGGTAACTTTGTGGTGTAGGAATGAGTAGATCTGGTGGGTTAGTACGGCGTTGCCAGACAGGTTTTTTTAACTAGATGAAAGCGAGGATTCGGGTACAACTGTAGCCGACAAACAATAGGCTTGGCTATTCTGGTACTTCTGACCAGAACGAGCGGGCAACATCATTATATTGGGGGCTACGAGCATACGACCTTGACGACATACAGTAATGGTATAAAGGGCGCCCCCTTTTTTTTCCGTGTCATTTGCACTTCACAAAACAACGCGCAGCCCTTGCAGAGTTATATTCAAGCAGCGCACGTTCTCTGAATGAATATCAGGCTGTAGTAGCACTGGCAAAGTGCACACTCTCTCGGTATGCCACAGCCGCCGTCCAACAACACACCTCCATGAACAAAGTGGGATAGCTGTGAGAATTGGGACAGTGTCTTTGTGTTCGGTGTCATATTTGGAGCCTAACATGCTAATGACCACATAAGTGGACCCTTTGCATGCCATTATGTGACAGTTACCGGCTCTGCGCAATGCCTTGCACGCAAATGCATTGTGTAGAGCCTCAGCCATTGCTCTCAACTTGATCCCTGAATAGTAACTAATATCCCTGGACAGGGATACCCCCACCCCCAATCCACCACCAGCTCGCCTGGCAAATGTTAGTTCAGTTGCACAGGCAGAGCATTAGACGGCGACCGGCAAAGACTGCCATCCTCTCTGCATGCGCCAAGAGATAAAAAAAAAAATAGGAAGAGGAAACTCATGTGGCTTAATAAGAGTTGTGGCAGAAAAGCTCAGGGCAAAGAGTAAGGTCTTTAGGAAGTTAAAGGTAACACAATCAGAAGAGGACTGGGAAAGATGCCAGGTAAGCCAGAGGGAAGCAGGGATAGAAGTAAGGAGGGCGAAGGCACAAAGACAGGAGCACATAGCTAGCACGGTCAAAAAATGGGACAACACCTTTTCGGTATGTCAGTGAGAGAAAAAAGACTAGGCAGGGAATACTCTGGCTAAAAATGAGCGATGGTAAACTGATACAAGGGGACAGAAGGCAGAACTACTAAACAACTATTTTTGCTCGGTGTTCACTAGGGAGGGAGAAGCAGTGGAGCAGGAGAAGCCACGGCAGTGGAGGGGGGAGTGGATACAAGTCCTTTTTGGGTGAAGGAGACTCTGGGAGAAGTAAACTGCCTGTAGGTGAACAAGGCAATGGGGCCAGATGAGGTGCACCCCAGGGTGTTGAAGGAACTTAAGGATATACTGGCGGCACCCTTGACTGCATTCTTCAACGGGTCCCTGGAGTCTGGTGTGGTACTGGAGGACTGGAGACAGGCGAATGTAGTCCCTCTGCATGGGGGGGGGGAGGTGGGTAACTAAAGGCCTGACATCGGTGGTGGGCAAGCTCATGGAGAAGCTACTGACACTCAGGATCACCAGTTACCTGGAGGTAAGCAGCCTGATGAATCCAAGGCAACATGGCTTTACCAGGGGTAGATCTTGTCAAACAAACTTGATAGAGTTCTTTGAGGTCAACAAGTAACTGGATTGGGGAGGGTGATAGAAGTAGCTTATTTGGATTTCAAGAAGGCATTTGACTCCGTGTCACACAGGAGACTCCTGTACAAGCTGGCATGCCTTGGTCTGGGGCTGAAGGTGGTTCTATGGACGGGAAACTAGCTGGGTGGCAGGAAACAGTCATTGTGAATGGAGCAGCATTGGGAGAGGGCATGGTCACCAGTGGGGTCCCGCAGGTCAATACTGGGGCCACTACAATCCAGTTTATTCATAGGAGACATAGTGGAAGGCCTTGAAGGGGGTGTGAGTCTGTTTGCGGATGATATTAAAGTCTGCAATAGGGTGGACACTCGGAAAGGGGTAGAAAGAATGCAGAGGGATCTGGGGAGACTTGAGGAATGGTCAAGGAGGTGGCAGCTTTCATTTAACATGGACAAGTGTAAGATCATGCATCTTGGATACAGAAATCAGAGGGCAGGGTATTGCATGGGGGGCCGAGACCTGGAAGTTACAGAACAGGAAAGGGATCTAGGCATCACTATATCAAGTGACCTGAAGGTGGAAAAGCACTGTGAGGGAGCAGTGACTAGGGGCAACAGAATACTGGACTGCATCGGAAGGGGAATTACCAGTAGGAGGAGGGAGGTCATAGTACCCTTGGACACCCATCTAGTTCGGCCATATTTGAAGTATGGGGTTCAGTTCTGGAGGCCATATCTCAGAGAGGATGTGGGGAGGCTGGAGCGAGTTCAGAGGAGGGCAACAAAGATGGTTAAGGGGCCCAGCCACCTGTCCTATGAGGAAAGGTTAGGAGAATTGAACATGTACTCCCTGGAACAGAGGAGGGAACGGGGGGACATGATTGAGACCTTCAAGTACCTAAAAAGTATAAACCAGGTGCCAGTGGAAAGCATCTTCCAGCTGAAAGGGAATCTGAGGACTAGGGGGCATGGGTTACAGACTGAGGGGGGACAGTTCAAAGGTAACATAAGGAAGTACTATTTCACAAGAGGGGTGGCAGAGGAGTAGAATAGGTTCCTTGAGGAGTTGATTAGAGAAACAACAGTGGAAGGCTTCAAAAAAGCATGGGACAGACACAAGGGATTGTTGAGGGTGGGGGTGTGGGTGAGGGGGAAGGGCAGATCCTAGCAGAGAGCTAGACAAGTGGGCAGACTTGGTGGGCCTAGCGGTCCTTTTCTACCATCACATTTCTATGTGTCTATGTAACTGGGGCCAAACATGCAGAAACAGCTTTCTCCAGTATGCACCTGCTCGGGTCCTTATTGTTCAGATGATGGCCAGCCAAGAACTGAGAGGAGTTCTGTGCCAGTCGCTGTCTAATGCTCTGTCTGTGGACCTGGACCGGCATTTGCTAGGTGAGTTGTGGTAAGCAGGCGGTGGATGGGCAGGAGGGGAGTTACAAAAAAAAAATATAACTGGGATCAGGATGTTACTTACATGGGGGGGGGGGGTCGCTGACATAGTGCTGCCCCTGTAGCCTTGTAGCACTTCCAGACCCTCTAGGTAATACCAGTGCACCCGGTATTTAAAGGGCTCCCTCATTTGCGTGGGTGCAGTGATGTATTCAGCATGCTTGCGCCACCCAACGTGCGCTACAGTACAGTGCACTCAGAATATAGCACCAGTCCTGTTGGGACTGCTATCTCCAGACATCATGGAGCTATGCATGTTAGTGCCATGTTAGCCTTCTGAATATGAGGTGAATGTCACTGCAACTGGTGGTTCAAGCAGCAGGCGTTATTTCTGTGAGTTTAATGTACACAGTCTATGCTGCACACTGCTTGATGTAGAACAGTTATAGGCTACCAGTATTTCAAAGCAGATAACAGTACATCCAATCATTGTTCACACTACTGTTATGACATATATAGGGAGAAGATCCTCTGAATATTGGAGAATGCTGGTGAACCAGAACTACCCCATAGCAACTTTGGCTGTTATAAATTCATGTTTGCTTTACAGCATGGCAAGCATGTACTGTCCATTGCAGGTGTACTTTTTTGTTTTTGTTTTTTTGGGTGGGGTGAGGGCTTTGCCTCAACAAAGTAATGCATGCAGTTTGGTTGCTAATAGATAAAGCATTTGCACTGGGATTCTGGAGACCAGTCTGTTATGGAGAGAAAGACAGGGTACATACAAGTCCTTCGATCTAATGGATCTTTAAATAAGAAACAGCAACACGATGATTGCCACACAGTGTCTCTGAAAGGAAAGGGCACCAACATCATGGGATGATTAGGTTTTTACGCTCACTCCTGACAGGTGTCTGTCACTCCTGTCTCTACCTCCAAAACTGTCATCTAGCAGACTCCAGCTTAACTTGCCCTATGGTGCGGGCATGCTCCTTTTTTTAAAAGGTTAACCTTTCCCACTTGTCACTCATCTCCCCTATTGGAGTCCATGGAGTCAAGGGACTGTTCTTTGAAAAAGGACAGGAGAATCTGCAGCAGTTGATCCAAGAGACAGTTCTAGGTAAGCACAAGGGTTACGGGGTGTACTTAGCACCAAGAAACACGGGGGGTTACACATTAAAGGGGAGTTGTTTTGCATGTCCTGTAATCCTCAACAGGAGGAGCTCCAGAAGGTTCTTTCTAAGCACAAATGCACAAAGTGAATAATGCATGTCTGCCTCCCCTGGTGTCATTTTCAGGATGGCAACCAACTCCAAACTGACCAAAAAGTCAGTGCTGTACATGTGACCAGGTCTCCGAGTGTCCGTCACTGCCCCTGCCATATGAGCACAAATAAGGTTGAGAGGCCTGGGTTAAACTCCTGGGCCCAGATATTCAAAAGGGTTGCACATGGCACAACAGTGTTGCACCATTCGCAACCCACTGATGCGCCCCAGCACGATATTCAAACGGGAATTGTGCCTGGCACAAATCCCAATGCGTCGGAGTGCATCAGTAATGTGTGTGGCGCAGGTAGGGGGCATGCCCATGCATACTCTGCACATCCCGATATTCAGCCCAGGATGTGCTGAGTCCATGGATGCTCAACCCCTACTTGTGCCACACAAAGTTGATCCAAAAAAAAAAAGGAACAACAGCTGGACACCCACAGGTGAGCTGCTGTATTGCAGGGTGCAACACGGCAGCTGCCACCTGTGTGTGGCCACCCGAGCTCCGGCTGCACCTTGCGGCACCTCCCATGCCCGATCGCGGGCATACGTACAAATATGACTCTCCAAAATCCCTGTTGGTCCAGTGGACCGCTGTCAGCCCGATCGCGGGCTTAAGTGTTGATAAAATAAATCCAATATCCCTGGTGGTCCAGTGAACCGCTGTCAGCCCGATCGCGGGCGTAAGTATGAATAAAATAAATCCAATATCCCTGGTGGTCCAGCGGACCCTCCCTCCCTCCGCAGGCCCCACCACCCGCCTCCCCAGTCAGTGGCGGGCGGCAGCACCCCATCGCCTGCCACCCGCCGACTGACACCATTCTATGAGGGCTGTCGCCCATTGGTCCACAGTGTGAGCCAATGGGCGTGCAGCACACTACATATTCCAGATATGTGAATGGATCCATTCACATGTCTGGAATGTGTAATCTGATACAAGCTTCTGCGTCCATTTGGCTCACGCTGTGGACCAATGGCGTGCAGCCCTACTGATGGTGTCAGGCGGCGGGCAGCAGGCGGTGGGCTGCCACCAGCCGCTGACCCGGGGGCAGGGTGGTGGGGCTCAGTGGGCGGGTGGAGAGAGGCGTCCGCTGGACCACCAGGGATATTGGATTTATTTTATCAACACTTAAGCCCGCCATTAGGCTGACAGCGGTCCACTGGACCACCAGAGATATAGGAGTTATTTTCCTTTACAAATGCCCGCAATCAGGCTGTGGGGCACATTGCCGCACTGCAGGGGGCATCGGTCCATGACAGCTGCTGCCTGGCAGGGCACCAGGCGCAAGTCGCCGGGGATCGGTGCACCTGCATGCAAACAGAGCCATAATGACATGCAAATGGCCCCGTTTGCACCTTGCATACATTATGGCCCCATTTGCATGTGCACTTTTGAATATCGTGGTTGCTGCACATAGCACAATGGAATTTGCTCTAGCGCATCCCCCTGCTCCACTCTGGCCACTTGCACTGGCACAGTGTCACTGCACCATGTGCACTGTGGATGGCCAGGGTGTGATATTCAACAATGCTGTGCCATGGCGCAGCTCCATTGAATATCCCCCAGTCAACGCCCCTTCGCAGCCAAGTTGCGCTGCACCCAGGCTTGTGCCACAGCCTGGCACAGTTTGAATATCCAGGCCCTGGTTTATTTTTTTTTTTTGGGAGGGGTTGTATCCAAGTTGTGCAGTGCCTCCACCCAGAGAAAGGTTAAAGTGGGTCTGGTGTCAAGTACCACACATTGGGGATGCAGTACCTACCCACTTAGCCTACAGACTCGCCCTACCCATGAGCTAACTCTGTCTCAAGCAAAAAAATTCCTCCCCCTCAAAAAAAAAAAACTAGTAGTACTAATTCTTTCAAAAGCAGGAAAGTATGAGTAAATAACACAGGCTTTATTGGGGAAGCAGGAATAGGTTTTAGGGAAAATAAGTAATCAGAAGACAACAAGACAAAAAATGGAAGGGAGTAAGTTGCAAAGTAGCAAGTAGAGACGGTAGAGGGGTAATAGGGAAAGTGTGAGCGAGGGACCAGCAGAAAAGATAGAATCACGGAAGTGAGAAAGGTAGAGATGGAGAGAACGACAGCAATGTTTAGTGTATGTGGAGTAAGAGGAATGGAAGAATGGATAGACAAAGTGTTTGGGAATGACGAAGAAATGTCAGAATGTGCAGTGGCAGCGAGTAATGTAGTTGTGAAAGCAGCAGTTGAGCGAGGAAGTGGGAAAAAGGTGGCAAAAGTGAAACATTTGGACAGAATAGTGGAGGAGGAGCACGACCTAGATGCGTGGAGAGAAGCAGCACAGAGGTGCAGAAAACAGAAAGAGGGAAGTATGAGACATGCAAATGCATCAAGAGTACAGCTGGACGAATTGGAGAGAAAGAAAGTAGAAGCTAACACTGTAAAAAACACTCAATGGTGTTGTAATGTGTTCTCAGACTGGCTCCGATCAAAGGAGATGTGTGTTGACATAGCAACTGTGAGAGTAGAGTGGCTGAGTGAAATCCTAAGGGAATTTTATGGATCAGTGAGGACTGAGGATGGGGAGCAGTATAGTATCAGCTCCTTTTGTGGTATCAGAGCAGGACTGAATAGATATTTCAACAGTATTGAGGTCAGACGGAATATAAACATAACAATGGATACAGCATTTCAAGGAGCCAATAATGTATTTGTCACAGCAATAAAGCAGTATAGACGAAATGGGAAAGATAGGGCATCACATCACCCCGCAATAACACAGAAAGATTTGTATAAAATAAGAAACGGCACAAAACTTGATCCAGAGACGGCACAAGGCTTAGTGAAGAGATTGTGGTTCGAGCTCCAACTAGGGCTAGCAAGAAGAGGGAAGGAAGGTCTGAGAGAGCTGAACCAAAATTCATTAGAGGTAGCGACAGATGGAAGAGGAGTTGAATATATAAGCCTCACATTTAATGAGGTAACAAAAAATCACGGCAGAGGAGACGAAAGCAATAGAGAATCACTAAGAGGTGTTCTCTATTCACAGAGTGAATCATAGCATTGTCCTGTAGCGTTGTTTAAAGAGTACAGGAGCAGGTGTCCTGATAGAGCTCCTGCATTCTACTTGCACCCTATTAAATAGCCACAGAGTGTCTTAGACAAAAAAGAAAAGTGGTTCTCGAGCCAGCCAATGGGCAAGAATTTTTTGGGCAAGATGATGGCCAAAATACCGGAGCAGGCAGAGCTCAGTAGATGCTACACAAACCATAGCGTGAGAAGCACAGCAGTCCAGATGTTATCAGAGGCAGGGCTGGCAACTCAAGAGATCATGTCCGTAACAGGACATCGCTGTGAGACAAGCATTCATAACTATCGGGCACCCACTAAAGCTGAGCGACAGAAATGGTCAGAGATACTATCGGCACCCAAACAGCCATGTAGCAGTAGTAGTGGAATGAGCAGCACAAGTGTGCAGGGGAGAATTATGGGACAAGGTCAGGAGAGATCAACAGCACAGGAAAATCGGGATGACAGAAGTGTGGAGACACAGAAAAGAAAGAGACCAGAACAGGAATTCAGTGCAGGAGAAATGGCACACAACACAGACACCGCACAAGATGGACAGCGACAGAAATCACTGGCAAGAGGGGCGATAGAGAGCCATCTTCCAGGCTGGAAGCACTTTCACGAGCTGTCTTACACGAGGTGACTAAAATTGAGAAAAAGCAAAAAATCTAACATTTCTCTTAAAAAAACGGACCTCAGAACTTGTTCCTGCAAGTTGTTCTGCATCACCAGTTATCTAAAGTGTTATGGGAAGAACGAAGGGGCAACAGCAAGGAGTGCAGAAAGCACCGTCGCTCCAGCCTCACAAGGCCGCATGTTCCTCACAAAGTAATGGAGTAGCCACTTCAGAACAAACAACAGAACCTCCCTGGCAGACTATGTTTGAGTCCATGTGAGCCATGGACTCAAAAATCGAGAAAACCCTGCAAAAACTTGAGCGACATGACTCTACCATCCAGAGTCTGTCAGGTACCATGGCGGAGTCGTAAAAATGGATGGTGACTACTATGACTGCAGTGGCAACTTTAACTAAAGAAAACGACCAGCTCCGAGGTCATATGGAAGCTCTTGAAAATGAGATCAGAGCGGGTAACGTCCAGATTGTTGGACTCCCTGAAGGAGTTGAGGGAACATCACTGCTAGGCTACCTGTTGGAATGGCTTAAAATCTACAAATGGGAGCAGGATTTCAATGGGAGGCTCTCACAAAGGCCTACCGAGTATCTCCTCATGTTCGCCCTGCAGATCCTACCCAGCCTCGCACGGTACTTCTGAGGTCAAGAGGTTCCGAAATCAGAGATGCGCTAATTGCAGCTGCCAGAGCAGTGTATCCTTTGACGGTGAACGGGGCAGATATAAAACTTTATCCAGACCTCTCCTATCAAACCCGGGCAAAACGCAAAGCTTTCGATGCAGTATGCCGACGAATGAGGGACTTGGGGATTATCCACTCCTTTTTGTTACCTGCACGCCTGCGGATTGTTTACAGTGGGAAAACATGGCAGTTCACCAGTCCACAAGATGCTGGCCGTTGGATGGAGAAGGTGGATCAAGAGTTTGCCGGACAGCGAGACCTATCGGAACCATGGAGCTCTGATTCGGAGGAAACATGAGCAGTGAGTCAGGGACAATCGTAAAAAGTTCTAAATGCAGTAGCGTTTCCCTTAAGCAAAGTTTCTCTCTTTTTGTCATTTTATTGCTGGGAGGTGTGTTGGGGAATAATTCTCAGCACATAAATACTAAATATGGTATTCAAGAGCATGGTTTAAGACTCTACAGATTTATTTCTTCTGGACGTGCTGGTGGCTATAGTGCCACGTGAACATTTGCAGGATCCCTGCTAGTAATGAGAGAGTCATGATAGTATGCTCTGTAGTTTAGAGAGGGCTTTGTAAGGGTCGCTGCTACAAATTCTGTTAAATCTGTTAAAGCTTTTTCAGAACCTCACGATTGTTGTAAGGGGTTCCATACAACAGTTTGGGAAATGGTTGAATTAAGGAGAAACACTGATTATTAGCCACAAGTGTAAGAAAGGGGGCGATTAAGGGTGTGTTTATTTTTCCTGTGTTTATCCCTATAAACATGTACCAGGTTTAAACAACAGTCGTAGTACTGTGTAATTATCTCTTGCTGAAGTTCTGCCTTTTGGTATACCTTTAGCCACTGAAGAGGCTGGCAACTTTCGTCAGTGTTTTGGACTTTTTGTCATTAATTGGACTATTGTCCAGGACTCCCCCCATCTCCTATTGTACCAGAATACATGGTTTTTACTGTACTAATTCTTTCTGTACTGGGAATGTAATTGTTATATGCCTATACCATGTAAGAGCAAGTATGATGTCAATTGTCTGTCTATTCAGAAAATTAATAAACATAAATTTAAAAAAAAAATCACTGGCAAGAGCAGCAACAGAACTGACAGGGGCACAGTCATGAGGAGCCCTAGAACTACATGACAAGCAGACGAGAGCCAGAGAAGGAGACCCGAGAAGCATGGGAGAATGGAACGTGAGTCAAAAACGAGCTGAAAAGAAACAGATCAGGTCTCAGGACGAGAACAGATTGATGGCAGAGAGAGAAATAGTGAGCACCAAACCCGAAATGGAAATAACTGACAGCAGCGAGGAGAGACCAGCTGGCACAGACAGAGTAGAGGAACCTCCAACAGAAGTAGTAATGGAGAGAGGATGGAATGGAGTGGAAGACAGAGGAGCTCACTGAAGACCCGGAAACGCCTTTAGTTTCAACAACTTCATGGTGTATGGCACCATAAACTTTAATTATTCAGCTGGAAGAACACATAGAGGAGATAGCACAGAGAGTCCACAAATGTGAGTACTGAAAATAATGCAGTATTAGAAAGTGGTTCTAACCAGTGAAACAATTGCAACGACCCGAGCCAAAGCACCGGAGCGCTATGCAAATCAGACACACAGCTACACGCTCAAGCATTGAAACAGCAAGGGAGAAGTAATCCTAGCAGCAATAGCGAATGAACAGCCGCTCAGAAATGAACGAAAAGTATCGCAATCGTTAACAAATGCATATTTGTAGTACTGTGGGAAAAAAAAACTTGTATAACACAGGTTCCTTCACAGTTCTCAAAGTAACAGTAAAAACAACTATTTAACTTTACTGGTGTCAGTGTCTATTGTATAAGATTACCACAGACATACCTCTGACATATACACCCATCTCCACACCATGTTACAAGTGCATTAATCCACTCCGAAGGTGGCATCTAATGGGGAGTTAATGCATGGTTGGTCCATTGTAGGCACTTGGCCTGTGGCCTCGGGCCACAATGGTCCCAACCATGCATTTACTCCCAATTAGATGCCACCTTCATCGTGGATTAATGCCTGCATAATAACTGGCTGTACTTCCAGTGCCATTCTAGGTACAGACAAGTATAATGCAGCCCACCACACACAATGCCCCTTCCCAGCTGTACTGTTGGGCACTACTCATGCCCCACTGGTACCAGTACAGTACTTAACCCACAGTTCATAGGGAGTGACTTAGTGCTTCACTGGGTACCCAGCCATGGGCATGTTGTACATGGCTAGCTGGGATTAGTGCACTTACATGTTAAACGGTGTTTACGACAAAGCCAAATTTTAACCCCCCGGTGGGTATAATTCCTGGCCAGATGGCTGAGTCCATTAACTGGTTCACTAAATTAACAACTGCAGTGGTGATGCTATGGGGATAAACCCTGAATTACTCATGGATGGGTCCCCCAATCCAGTGGTTTCTCCTTTAGTGCACAGTGTGTAGTACTGACAGTAAGTTCCTCTGCCTGATTAGCTCTTTTCTCAGTTGTGGACTTCTATGGTGACATGTGAAATGGCTCTCTGCATGTTCAGTTAGGCCTTTACACATGTAGCAGACTATCTGTGTCTTCTCCGCTCCCCCCCCCCCATCTCTCTGTCCCTCTTTAAACTCGCAGATACACCTTCAGACTGTTGGGCTTGTCCATTTCAGACCAACACAGCCCTGGCATCCAGTTGCTAGTGGAAGCCCAAGGGAATGATGAAATACCCCGCAGAGGCATACACCTTATACATGAACTGGTGAGCCTCTAGTTTACAACATAACCTGAAGAGGGAACATAAATAGCACACTTTCATTTTATTAACAAAAAAAGGCAGTTGACACTTGGTCTGAAATGGAGATTGCAAAGATTCCAAAGAAGGTTTTACAACAAACCACATCAATTCTAGGGTATCAAGGTGGGCCGTTTATTAGCCCCATTGTTACTAATCGATCTTTGTTTTACTATTTTTGGACTCCTTTTCAAACGATTCCCTGCAAATTATGGGGTTGCCCCCCCCCCCACATGTGCTGCTGATATTGTTTCATCTTTGACTAAATTTGGCCTTTAAACTGTTCTGAACCACTTTAATGCATTTTAATGTTCTTCAGAATTACAGCTAAACCTGAAATAAGGCACTGCGATTCCCCATCCTAGCGTCTTTGCTCTCGATTTTGCTCAAAGCTTAAGAAATATTATGACATTACTGTGTATAAAGGTTGTAGATGTTTTGATTTACAGCTTGATGAAGTGTATTGTTAATTTGACAACTACGTATATAATATGTTGCCATTTCATTTTTTATTGTATTGTTGTGTATGTAACAAATGTTTGTGTGCTCATGTGGTTCTCCATTTTCTCTTAGTGCCCCCCCCCCCGAATAAATTGTATACATGGAAACTTGATGAATATAAGGTAGTCTGTTCAAATCCTGTGCCTAGCTAGGATTATCCTTCTAATCATAGATATACTGAGTATTTCAATTTACTAGCCAAAACTAGATTTGAATCTATAGGGGCTAAGCAGGTTCAACATGTTATTTCAGCCATGTAAGCAGCAAATTCTAAAACTGACCTGAAAGATTCTGTCTGGGGATAAGGTTTGGAAAGCTGTTAAGCCACATTGAACAAAAAATGGGTATAATTCGAGGAAACTGATTTTGATCCTTCCCAAAAGCATTCTGGCTTATGCAGCCTAGCCACAGGATAAGCTCTACAACAACAGAACGGACCAAAAACTTGCTGCAAAAACAGATTTAGTGGACAAATCCACACATAAAGATGGCACCAGTGATATAGAACACTGACAAGATGGCCCAGCACTTCAACTGGATGGGTCTTAGTTGGGGAGGAGAACTCCTTGGTAGTCCTGAGAATGAGCCATGGAACCATCCAGTTGGTCAGATCCACGTACATATAAGCGTCTCCACGTAAAGAAAGAGTGGGGAATTAGTGCAGTGCGACAAGCAGTTTAACAGTGTAAACCTGAAAAATGCAGAGAGAACTCTACCATTTTAATATCAGATTACAGTGCACAAAGCAAAGATTTCCATTTTAATATTGGATTGCAGTGCACAAGGCAAAGATTTCTAACGGTGCATGTCTCTTAAATCAGTTCCAAGTAACACACGAAAAATCTGTTAATTTCAAACCAGATTAGTGGATGGCTCTCCCATTCAGTAAGAATCGCCCACACTTGGGCTTTAAAATGGCTGCAGTACTGATCAGCTGCAAGGCATAGAATGTTCTCTCACCAAATATCAGGAAAGAAGTACGTAGTGAGAGCACACATACTAGCACCGTCAAAAACAATAACAAAAGAAGCTTGCTGAAAGCTGTATATTAAAATAATAGTTACATATTTACAAAAGCACGTATTGTTTCTGAGATCCTACACAGATGCAAAAATTGCAGATTCATGGGATCACCACCTAAAGGAAGGGCTTTAAATCCCAATCCTCATTTAATCCACTGAGGTTGAAGATCCAATACGTCTCGCATCTGAGCAATCCGTTTAACTGTTGCCTCCCCTTTTACTCAGTGACGGCTTCTAAACCCATAAACCTGTCACTTTGGGTGCCCTCCACGTACCTCTCTAAAGTGAAAACTTACAGGAGTCTCTGCCAGAGGATTTCTTTGTTTTATGCTGTGGATGTGCCATTGTACATTTTCCCACTAGAAGGGAACCATAGATGTGGCTCTTACAGTAATAAGTAAAAGCACTACAAATGTGGCAAATGGAAAGAATGTTACGGATTTTATAACTTGTGAGTTGGACCTTGTGGTTTGTATGATGAGAAGAATATGAGACCTTGATCTAGAAGCAAATGGTTTGATACCTTTTAGTAGACCAACTTAGATGTTGCAAAAATAAAACAATGTCTAAGCTTTCGGACCAACCAAGTCCTTTGTCTGAGACTTATGACAGTGGTTCAGAGAGTCACATTTCTGTTAATTCCCAGAACATACATTAAAAATAAATACAACAGAAAAAATTCTCATTGGTTTTAAAGTAAAGTACATATTTCAAAATATCCAATTTAAATGGAATGAACAGGCATTTTTGTTTTCTTTTTGTAACATCTATTTTGGTCATTTGCTTCTGGATCTGTTCTTACAAGGACCAATACGGCAACTGATCTATTTCTGTATGTCGTCATGTGACCTTGGTTACACAGGCCAAGAGACCATTGAAAGAATGATCGAACATAAGAGTGCAGTTTTGTAGGTAGGATGAATCTTCGCCCCTGCCATGACATTTTGGACAAGCTAAACATCCCTTGGCCACTTGAAGATTGTTTGTTTTGTTTGTTTGTTTGAACTGGTTAAAGCCACACTGAAGGGGAGATTGGAAAACCACAGTGAAAGGGAGATTGGGACAAAAAGTTATTAAGGGAGACATTTTGGATATGCTGCTTTAAAAGTTTTGGACTGCAAATATGGCCTCAGTGAGGAGAGAGATTGGATCATTATGATGTAATGAACCACAAGATGGGATGTTTGTCTTCCTGTCTTTCTATGATTTATCTGTGTTTTAAATGGACTGTCTCTGGACTTACAGTCACAGGGGGTATGGGTCTGACAGCTGCAGTACAGCTATGTCACAGGGGGTATGGGTCTGACAGCTGTAGTACAGCTATGTAATCAGTAGTGTAACTCCCTTGTTCCCCGGGGTTACTAGAATCCCAGTTAGATCAGTGGCAGGCAGAGAAGACCGCTTGTGAAATGCCAGGTAAATGGGGTTGACACTGTCGCACTCTGTTTTCAGTCTCGGCTGAGCTGGAGTGAAGATGTAATCATGGACCTCTTGCAGCAGCATAAGCCACATTGTTCAGCTGGCTTTAGAGTGAATTGCAATGCTGAGTTAGTTCTGTAGGAGTTCGAGTAGGAGGAGGCTGCAGCTGCTGTGCAGCTCCTCAGTTTAGCTCTGACAAAGAGCTACCCCTTTTGTTTTTGTGGTAGTTTGAAGAAGAAGACTGAAGTGGTGGATACCTTTGCCAGTAAGGTTTCTTTGCCCCATCCCAGGAAGGATGGGGGTGAATTCCAGGATTCAGGGGTAATCCCCTTGATCCACTTGTCTGATGAAGCTGCCTTGGACACCTTCATTTGTTGTGAGTACAATTTCTCTGTGTAAGCCCAGGTGCATCTGCAATACCTAAGGGTGAATTTCTTTGTCAAAGGGACCCTGTCACCTATACTTTCTGTTTTAAAAGTGTCTGCCTACGCTGTAGTCCAGCATGTGACCATCCAAGTACAGAACTTTTAATTTTCTGACACCTTAGAGGTGTGACTGTGTAGGATGTTAAATGTGATATACATTTCAAGATGGCATCTGCAGTGTTTCTACAGTTGTGTGGTGTTTTTAACCAGATGAATGGCAGAGTATAAGCTTGAAAACAAAAGGTGGGAGACCCCCCCCACCTGGAGTAACCAGTTTACCTCTATGGGTTCTGAAGGGCGTCTGTTACTTTTTCTTCAGTGCAACTGGCCAATGCCTGAGAAAAGTGTTTACCCCTGTATGTGGTTGTTTTCTCTGTTTACCCCAGTATACTAGGTTCTGAAAGTCCTGAGCCTGGATGTGCTCCTTTGTGGTCATGTGTACCACCTTCATTCCTCATGAAGTATGGGAAAGTGTTCTAGTACTGGCCATGTGAGCCTAGTCAATGGGAAATGTACTACGTCTGGCCGTGTGTGCCAATCTCCAAATCAGAACCAGAGTGTTCTCTGTTTTGTGTTACTTCAGCCTATGCTAAATGGGAATTCAGGAATTTCGGTACCCTGGAGAATCTGCAATACCAGTATGTGTAGCCCCATGGGGGTCCTTCTTTGCTTTCTGATTAGTCCTAGTTTGTTACGTGAATAAAAGCCACACTCTAGAATCCAGCCTGGTTTAGACAGTACTGTTATTGTTTCCTTGTGTCTGGATTTACTTGGGTGCCACTTCCTTGTGTCTGGCTTTACTTGGGTGCCCCTGTCCAGAAGTGCAAACCTAGCATAATTGTGAGCAAATGTTTTCCCCCAGGGACCTGGGTTGCTGGCCATGGTAATTGGTCCTACCAGGTGTGTGCCAGGTAGTTGCCACACTTGGTTGACTGTTTTTGTATAACAGTCTGCTCCACTGAGTCTAATGGTGGCCATTTCTTTTTTTTTTTATGTCTTTGCTAATTCATGTAAACCCCCACCCCTCTATGTTGCCCCAAGATGTTTGTGGTGAGAGGAGAAGCCCTGCTGGTTAACAAGGGGGGCCGGTGGGGGGGGGGTTACAGTAGCATACCTAGGGAAGCTATATTATTGCTTAATGGACAATATCATACCTTGGCCACCAATACCTTAGTAAGTATGATCTGTTGTTTGAATAGGTGTAGTCCATTTGATAATGGAGGCGGGCAAGTCAGGAATTTTTTTTTTTTCACCCAGAGCCAAGTCAGGGGTCTGGATTGACTTTATGAGCCAAAGCACAAGCCGAGCCATGGCTACTGACCGTGTCCCTCATTAGTTGCATATGTAGCCCCCTTCCCTTGTCTAGGGGTATGCTGATGGAAATTTTGAAGAGGGGAGCATACAAACACTTTATCACTTTCTTGACCTTCTGGGAATAGGGTGACTTCCTAGGTGCTCAGACGCTCTTGGCGCCAGTGTAGGGCTGCAAACAAAAAGGGCTACCAACAAACCTAAACAGAATGTCCAAAACAGTAAAGTATAAACCAGAAGCAGTATAGTGCAGTGGTTTAAGGCTCTGAGCTGCAAATCTGGTGACATCCAGCAGATCAGGCCTGGGTTTGAATCCCACAGCTTCCACTTGCATACTGTGTGACCCTGGGCAAGTCACTTAACTTCCCTCTGCTCCCAGGTCACACCTGTAAAAAAAGCTTTTAGCCTAGTGTGCTACTCCTGGTTAAACAACTAAAATAAAAAAAGAATCCTTTTTATTCTTCAAGCTCATGAGCAATTATTAGTAATGACAAATCTTAAACCACAGGGTTTTCTGGCCGAAGTCCATTTCTCCTGGTTCTTGATATCAAAAGGGAAATATTCAACTAGGAGGTCCTCCTTGCAAGCAATTTCCAAAGTCCAGAATTTCGGAGCTGCAAACAACTCAAATGGGCACAAGCACAAAGTTTCAGTTCTGCAAAGAACACAGCTAGTAATCCAACCCTCCCAGGGCAAAAGTACACAGTCTACAGGCAAATAAACAGCGATGGACTGTGATGGACATTTCTCAACAGCAAGTGCCCGATATTCAAATCTGGGCAAAGCAGAGGACAAAACTGTGCGCTGCCCCCCTGCAATTGTCTAGGTGTCCAAAACTGTTATTCAGTGTAGAATTGTGCATTGGCACTATTCCACTGAATACAGAGTCAGTGAGACCCAGTACTAGGCCCCCTGGCCCCCACAACAGGGTGGCACAAAATCCCCATAGTCAAAGGCAGCTATGCAAATGAGCCTGTTGGGCATGAAGGTGCTAAGGGGCCATTTGCATGCCCATTATGGGCTTATTTACATAAGGAGCGAGACTGTACTGCACTGCATGGCCAGCCGATTGCCTGTTTCCTTACAGCTATCTATCTATGGGGCTAGTGGCCCCCTGATAATCGCCGGTTTGTTAATACATAAAATATATCTAACTGCTAGTCTAGTGGCCCCCGCCCCAATTCTCAGATCACCATTCCCATTTAAATCACTGGTGGTCTGGTGGTCCCTCCCTGATCACTGTCCTATTAATTTGTAAATTTCCCTGGTGGTCCCTCCCCCTGCCGATTGCCATCCAGTTAATTATTTGTAAACTTCCCTGGTAGTTTAGTGGTCCCTTCCCGATCGCCATCCTGTTTATGTATGTTTTAAATTACTCCAGTAGTCTTGTGAAACTTCCCCATCCTAGATCGCCTTCCCATGGAATCCCCCGTAACCTTATCCTTAGTGGTCCTAGTGCATCCCCCACCCTGGCGGGCAGTGACCCACCCCCCAATTCCAACCCCAGCTGGCGACCAACACAGCCCTCCTCTTACCACCACAGCTAGTGGCTGACTGAGCTGTGAAGCAGCGCACACTATACAGGAATCCACGGGAAGGCAGTTGGAGACAGGAAGGTTCCACTAGACTACCAGAGTAATTTAAAAATATATAACTGGATGGTGATCAGTGATGGGGGAGGCACCCCTTGACTACCAGGGAAGTTTACAAATAATGGTGACAGCGATCTGGGAGGGACAATTGGACCACCAGGGAAATTTACAAATAATTAGCGAGATGGCGAGGGGGGAGGGACCACTGGATCACCAGGGAATTTATTTCTCTGAACCAGGGAAGGAGGGACCACTGGATCAGGGATTTAATTTCTTTAACCGGGGAGTGTGATTGGAGAATGGGGTGGGGAGGGACCACTGGACCACCAGAGAGTTCTGTATTTGTTTAACGGGAAGACGATCAGCAAGGGGGGGATCCCTAGACCACCAGGGACCGCTATGTTGGGGGGCCATGGGGGTGCATCACACTTCCTCTGCCGACCGCTAGGGTTGCATGGGAGTAAGTTGGAGAATGAATCAGTGGTATGTGCGCCGTGCAAGGGGACTGGGCAAAACAGCGATCTGTGGTGCACATACTCTAAATATTGGACTGTGACAATATTCAGGTCCCTGTCCCCTCATTTACATTGCACCCCCTCCCTCTGTCTTTTGCCTGAACGCAAACCAAGTTTGCATGTGTTAGCTGGGCTTTTCAGTATTGCGCGGGCAAACTCCATTTTGCACCTGGGCAAAGTTTGAATATCCAGCCCCAGGTCCCTCCATTGCACTTTGATTTCCCTATTTCATCCCATCCAGATGGATCAGTGGGGGGACAATTTAATTATGTACTCAGAAGTTCCCAACAGTCAAAGCGTAGTGACAAAGCCAACCCTGTGGCATGGAGGGTTGAGGTGCTGGACACCACACCTCACACCGTGCCGGCAACCCCGGTTCAGGAACTGACTCCAGACACCAGGGGTTGGCAGGAGAAGAAGACTGAGCATCTGGAGGACTGCTCTCCTCTCCTGGGGTGGGTTGTAGGGTTTGCCTGACTCTGTAGTGACCCCCGGTGGAGGTCAGGGGCACTATAAGGAGCAGCACTGTCGATGGGGTGGGGCGACGGCAGATGTCAGAACTTTGCCCGGGGCAGAAACGCATGGAGAGAAAAACACCGGCTGCTGGGGAGGCAACAGCAGGGCTCAAGTGCCCAATGCCCGCACACCCAATGCTGGCCCTGACCTGATTGTATTCTTTGTGATCCCCACCTCCTCCCATAAGGGCGGGTGGGAGAGGGGACCTAGCACCAGATTCCTCGGTCAGGGACAGATTTCAGGTGGGCGGCAGAGGCTGGGTGAATGAGTCACCACCCGGAAGATGTCCCTGCAGTCAGTGACCAGGATGGAAACAAAGTTGGGGGGGAGAAGGCATACAGACAAAGCTAGGGTTATTGGGCTCCATAGACCTGCCCAGAGACTCCAGCCTTTCTTCTATCCGCTAGATCTGGTACCCTTGCTGATTGCCAGTGGAGGGTCCACAATATTCTTGGACTGAGTTCCCCTGTGTCGGTGTGTGTGTGTGTGTGTGTGTGTGTGTGTGTGTGTGTGTGTACTTACAACAGCCAAGTACGTGCCCATGGACCTACATTTGCTGCACCAATTCATCCTGTGCTAAAAACAAAGTCTGAACTTGTGAGGATTGTCCCACAATTTAGAATTGGCTAGGAGAGGCCATCATGCCCTATGGGTCCCATTTACCACAGCTGTGACCGGTCTCCCTTTCCCAAACATTGACCCCCATGGTGCAGAGGGTCCCTGGCCAAATTACACACATAGAAAGGGCCATTAATTTCCCTTCCCTGCCTGGATGGATGGAGGGTGCTGAAAAGGTGCCCAAAGCAGTCACTAAATTTAATCTCTCTCTCTCTCTCTCTCTCTCTCTCTCTCTCACTCTCTCACTCTCTCACTCTCTCGTATATAGAAAGTCCCCCAGGAATCTTCCTCTCCTCCATAAGGATTTACCCTCAGGAGCTCTTTAAATTTTTGCGTCTGTACTGTTATCCAGAAATTTGGTTTCATTCTCTGGAAACAGGAACTCTAGAGGGAGTACTGTCTCATCACACCAGACAGGCAGCTCCCTCCAAACTGATGCAACTGCAGCAGCTCTCCAGCAACAGCTAGTTGGCTCCTCCCGTTTACAACTCTTCAGCAGACCCAGCCTCCCAAAGGACCCAGCAGTTAACCCTTTCAAGCCTCCTATACCAGCAAGAGCTCCATACAGAGGCCGCACACAAGAGGAGTTAAAGGCAACTCCTCAGGTTGGCAGAACTACTTGCTTAAAAGTGGCTCTGCTGAGCCAAGCATTAGGCTCCAGCCTGCTGTAGGTTGCCCTCTTCTATCTGATAGGAATATATTTTTATATCAAGACGTATGTGTCACTAGGTAGCTCTACTCTAAGGGCTACTACCCGTGCCTGTATGGCAATACACAGGTTGAGGGGCCCGAGTTCTGTGAACGGGTGCCTCTCACCGATTCCCCTACACTCCTTCTGGGAGCAGCTGCTCGAAAGCTCAAGCTGTTCACTCTTCAACCTCCAACTCTAACTGATCCACTGCTTCAGGCAGTTCTGGCTATTTCCTGTAATACAAAAGGTTCTGTTGGCTGAGGGAACTGTCAGTCACAGTAAGGGCTCCCATTCCAGGTCCATTTGGGTGCCAACACTTCACTACAAAAACTACAGAATTTCTTTCCCACAAGACCCCTGGGGACAGTCTTCATTTTAGGTCCCCAGTGGTTCGATTGGTCCAAATACTAGAAGTCCAGAACCTAACATGGTGGCTTCCATCCAAATGTTCGAGCTGCAATCAAAGCAGGTTAGACCAACTTCTCTATCATTACTATAACAGCATATAAACAGTAAACAATCACAGTTCTTAAGAGGGCTCCCTCTGAGCAAATGGCGATTGCAGAATGGAGCAGAATAACAGACTGGCTGGTCGTAAGCCTTAATTACTCTGACCCAGCCAAGACTAATTTCTAAACACAGCTTAGCTAAGCTCTTAGAGACAGGCACGGAGGCTGACTAGGCACTCTCACACAAATAGATAGCAATGCTTAAGACAGGACACCAGCCTGACAGTGGGCATTTAGGAACCCAGGAAGACATTATAGTAAACCTTAATTTGTAGGGGGTTACATATGCCTTTAGTGATTATATTTTTATATCAAGAAGTATATGCCTTTAGCTAACATGAGCCTCTTCTCTCTGTTTAGATTAGATTATAGTGTATGGAAAGACATCATTACCGATGGATTTCTGTGAATCTCAAAAAAGTTGTTCTGCTGCAGTAGTGATGTCCGTAATGCAGCATGTTCTGCTGCACTACGAACATCACACAATCGTGACAGTGAGCAGAAATGCAAGCAGTTCAGCTGCTTGCCTCGAGGCACTCTCTCTCTCTCTCATACCCAATGATCAAACAAGTGTTTAAAGAAAAAAAAAAAAAGACCATACTTGGCACACAAATAAATGCTAACTACATCAAATGTTTGACATACTTCATAATAGCGATGTCCACCACGGTTCTTTCTTAGGCTCCAATAAAAGCAATGTCAGGGGTC
This sequence comes from Neoceratodus forsteri, assembly GCA_016271365.2. NCBI lineage: Eukaryota > Metazoa > Chordata > Ceratodontiformes > Ceratodontidae > Neoceratodus > Neoceratodus forsteri. Next base: position 500,109,826 of record JADMNL010000022.1, read on the forward strand.
ACAGGGCAGTTGAGCATGTACATCCACGCTGTTTTGTTTCCATTTTAGTAGTATGGCACCAGAGGGGAGTGAGGGCTTGCCAGGGTAAACCTTTCCTAGCAGAAATTCATCGTCCGATAGAAGCAGGCTCTGCGATCAAGGATGACTGCAGTATAAAAGTAAGCAGATACTTTGTTTATTGTAACTTTGTCCTATACTTCCATTCTCCCACATTTATGTCTCTACAGGTCAGCAGGATGACAGCATTTCAAGAGCCCAGTAGGCGACTTCTTCTATTTATTTATTGTCATGCGTGTTTTTGTTTTTTTATCCTAAACGAGCAATGTTTGTTCCGTACACTATATATAGGTGTAAACCCCCCCCCCCAAATGGTGTTCACAAAAAGTCTTCCTCGATCTTGCTTAAATGCTCACTGCCAGGCTTGTGTCCTGCGTTTTAGCAGTTTAAATGTATTGCCAGAGTGCATGTATAGCCTCTGTGTACTGTCACTTTTAAGAGCTGCCTGGACTGCAGTCATGACTCATAATTAATCTGAGAGGGAGCTCTGTTAGAAGATGTACTTGTTTGCTGATCATTTGTTAGAGTAGTAATAATATTGCAGTTTGTTCTAACCTGCCTTCTTTGCAGCATGGACAGTTCTGTTTGTTTCCATCATCTTGGTCCTGGACTGTCAGAATGGGCCAATCTGTACCTTTGGGGCTTTAAAATGGAGCCTGCCTACAGGGGCTTGGTGGGGCCAAAACTTGTAGGAATTGTAGTTTTGGGCTTGTGGCGCCTAAAATAACCTGGAGGGGGAGCCCTTGTTGTGACTAACAGATCAGTCAACCAAACCTTTTGGATCTTGGGGAAAGTCCCACACTGCTTGCAGTTTCAGGTGGATCTGAGTTGGGAAGTGAAGAAGTAACAGCTCAAGATAGTTCGCTCAGCAATCCATAGGAGATTCGCGCAGGAGAACTGTGGAAAGGCCTGAGTTTTGCCTGCATGCCTGCCTGCTGTTCCTGAGAGGGAACTTGTGTTTTTGTTTTTTTCACTGAATCCGAATTTGGAGAGCGAATTAAGCCACTGAATTCTGACCAGGCTTTAATCTGAAGAAGACCGAAGATTTGTTGGATGCGATCGGCCTGTCAGGACTTCCAGCTACTTCTGAACTCCCGGATTGTGCAGAGACTCTGTAATTGCGACCAGAGAGCCATTTGCCTGGTACAGTGGAATTTCCTTACATGTGAATGTGCTGCATGCTTATAGTGGGTTGTGATTTGGTTCCCCACTGTGTCTCTGAACTGTGTTTTGCTTGCTGGCGGCTGTATCCAGCTCCACGGACTGAATCCGTATCCATTTCCATTTGCCTGGGCCCTGCTACATTAGCTCGGCCAGAATACCTGCTACGCAGAGAAAGTCACCAGTGAGAGACCAGCCTGGGGATCAGCCCACTGCTCGATGCCTTTAACAGAAACGACGTCTTGGTGATTTGTGTGGGCCCTGCTTCTCCGGGCACTCCAGCTCAACAGCCTGTGTCTCGATTTCATCCTGCCCATGTCCAGTATTGGGTATCATGAGTAAACATCAGGGTAGCTCCCTGCAACAACAGCTAAACCTAAAAGTGTTGTCATCTGATTGTCTTGTTGCCTTTTCTTTCACAAACCGAGCCCTCCGGCTCCGGATTACAAATAGTGTGTGTTGTGCATGTTGCTTTTTTCCATCACAGGGCCCCAACCAGCTGCAACGTTTCTGGCTAACCCACCATTTTCCTACCTGGGTACCCAGAGTGTGTGACTGTGTAGGGACTCTGAACTGCATGCATAACTGTCTGATTAATATAGCTTTTAAGCAAATCAACCTGATGACGCCCCTTCCTTGTTCAAGTCCCCTGAATAAATCCAATTTAACTTTGTTTGCATTTAACCTGACTGTGGTTCCAGTTTGTGCCAAAAGTATTGTACTGTTGCTATTTGCTGTGCTTAACCTTGTTTTACAGGGGGTCTCCAGAATCAAGCTAGAGGAACCAGCCCTGGTGGTAAGTGCAAACAGTATGGGTAATTGCCTGGTGAATAAGGCCCATTGTTAAAGTAATTATTGTATATTGTTCAGGCCACTAGAAGGGAAAGAGGGGGGCTACAGTGTCCTGGAGGGCTGTGCCCAGGTTAGCTTGACCACTAACAACCCTGACCCGTTTCATTACCCAGGCCCCTTAACCTGCTACTAGTCAAGCAGGCAGGGGTAGTAGCCCTTGGGATAGCGTCACCTAGGGGTTACATAGAAAAGTGTATGGTGCCCTATGCCCAACAGGGCTAATCTCCAACCTTTATTTTTATTTTATTTATTTAGTTTTTGTTGACTAGGAAAGGAGGACTAGACTGTTCTGCCTGTTTTCAGCCTCGTCCCAGGAGAGGGGGGATACAGATGTATGCCAACTGACACTGAACCAGATAAAACTGTTGGTGATATTTTTAGTGAATGGGGCGGAAATCTGGCCAGGACACCAGGGGAAATCCCTACTCTTTTTGAGAAGTGCCATGGGATATTTAACATCCACCTGAACCATCACCAAAACAGGCAGATTGGACCTTGGTTTAACGTCTCATCCAAAACACAGAACAGAGCTATTTTCCAACCTTGTGGTTGCTATGTCGACTATGAGACCTCTCAAGCTGAGCTCTTGAGGTCATCAGTTGGCTTAGTAACCACTCGGTTGGAGAATAGCACTGTTGTGTATCGGGTGCCATGCACTATCCTATATGTTCTGTTTGGCCCAATTTTCAAATTGATACCATAACCTTGGGTTCCTGTTTTGGAACTCACTGAAGAACAATAACTAAGGATGTTCCTTAGCATGTAGCATTGACTGCGCCACCCACTGGGCGCCTTGTCTTACTCTCCATAGTGGGAGTTCAACAAGATGAAGCTGAGGATCAATCTATACAATCCTGTGCACTAACAGTTGTGTGCCTTTAGCTTACAGAAAAAAGATCATGACGTTCAAACATTTTTAGATACTGATTAAAATATCCCTTCTGTTGTACCCTGGCTTTGGCCACAGCATATGTTTGGTTGGTTTGGAGTGCAGCATGTTGATGGTTGCCTTGGCAACATGCTGTATGTGCGGGGGCATCGTGCATCAGTGGTCCCAATTCGGCACCATCCATGAGGTTGTTGTATGGTGTTTTAATAATGGAGCAGATGCTTGCATAAGAATACTGAATTGCTGGTAAAGTGTTTTTTTACTTTTCATTAACTCCTTAATATTTAAAAGACCCCAAGGGATAATTGCGATTTTAATACAGAAGCTAATGCTTAAAAAAGAAATTATGTTTGCAATAAGCCAGCAGAAAGGGAGCACACTGAACACACATAGTAAATTAAAAACCTACAGGGGATGTTCAGGAGGACTGGAGGAGGGTAGATGTCCCACTTCACAAAAGTGGGAATAAGGAGGAGGCAGGAAACTATGGACCTGTCAGCCTGACTTCAGTGGTGGGCAAAGTAATGGAAACACTACTGAAGGTAAAGAATTGGGGGATACTTGTGACCAGTGGATTACAGGATCTGAGGCAGCATGGGTTCACTGGGGGAGATCTTATCAAACCTGATCGAGGTCTATAACTGGGTGACCAGGAAAGTGGATCAGGGTGGGGTGGTGGATGTGGCCTACTTGGAATTCAGTAAGGCCTTCAACACCGTTCCGCTCAGAAAACTGGTAAACAAGCTGGGCAGCCTGGGAGTGAGTCCAACAGTAGTAAAATGGGTATAAAGTTTAAAAAACAGGAGCCAGCGACTGGCCTGGTGGTGCTGAAGGTTGAGGCACTGGACGCCACACCTCGTGCTGCGCCAGTGACTTGGGATTGGGAACGAGCCTGGGTTGTCATGGTCGGCTGGGAGGAAGGGTGAGGAGCATGACTGAGCCACTGCAAGGCAGCTCTCTACTTCTGGGAGGGTCTGGAGGCTCCCAGACCTCCCGGTCACTGGCTGCCATCTGGTTGAGGACGGATGGTGGCGCCGACCCAAGGGAGCTCCATTGGTAGTCACGGGAGGTGTGAAGCGGCTGCACCAGCATTATGGGCGGCGTGCCTCACGCATGACACCCATGTGCTGGGGACCAGGGGAGAAAAACGGCAAAAACCCAGGGGAAAAAAAAAATGGAGCCAGAGGGTGGTGATAAATGGAGTTCACTGTGAAAAAGGCACAGTAACCGGTGGGGGTGACACAGGGATCAGTACTGGACCCAGTCCTCTTCAGTGTTTTTATTAGTGACATTGCAAGAGGACTGGAAGGGAAAGTATGCCTGTTCATGGATGACACACAAAAATCTGCAACAGAGTGGACACACTGGGGGGTGGCCCCATCTGGAGTACTGCGTGCAGTATTGGAGGCCACACCTTCACAAGGACATTAACCAAATTGAGGCAGTCCAGAGAAGGGCAACCAAAATGGTGCAGGGACTGCATCAGAAGACATATGAGGACAGATTAACGGAGCTCAATATGTATACCCTTGAGCAAAGGAGGAGAGAGGTGATATGATCGAGGCATTCAAACACCTTAAGGGCATAAACAAGGTGAAAGAGTCTAACATGTTTAAATATAAGAAAAATAGCAGGACAAGAGGACACAGCATGAGATTAGAGGGAGGCGATTAAGGGGGAATGTGAGGAAATTCTTTTTCACAGAAAGGGTGGTGGATGCATGGAATGGCTTACCACAAGAAGTGGTGGCTATGAATACAGTGCAGGGCTTCAAACAGGCATGGGATATGCATAAGGGAGCAATACAAATGACTATGAATAGATAGGTCACTGACAGAGCAAAGGCCGAAGGCACATTTATAAGGTAGAAAAAGAAATGGGCAGACTGGATGGGCCTTGCAGTCCTTATCTGCCGTCAACTTCTATGTTTCTATGTTTCTATAGTGGAAAAAATGAGGGACGATCTGAAAAAGCTAGAAGACTGGTCAAGGGTTTGGCAATTGGACTTCAATGCCAAAAAGTGCAAAATTATGCACATGGGGCACAGAACCCCAAGGGCAATGTACCAATTGGGTGGGAAGGTATTAGCAGTCACCAAACAGCAAAGGGACCTGGGGGTCATCATATCTGATTTCCTAAAGATAGCAAAGCAGTGTGATAAGGTAGTGAGAAAAGCTAGCAGAATGGTCAGGTGCATAGGGGTATCATCAGCAGAAAGAGGGAGGTAATGTTACCCCTGTACAGATCGATTGTGAGTCCCCACTGAAAGTACTGTGTCCAGTACTGCAGGCCCCATCTCTGGAAAGACTTGGATCAGGTGGAGGCGGTACAGAAGAGGGCAGCCAAAATGGTGCATGGCCTGCATCAAAAGCCCTGCAAGGAAAGACTGCAGGAATTAAATTTACTTTCTAGAAGGAAGGGGGGGGACATGATAGAAATGTTCAGATACCTCAAAGGTATTAATAAGATACAGGAGAGTAACATTTTACATAGAGAGAGATGCTCGAGGACAAGGGGTCATGACATGAAGCATGGTGGTGGGGAGACTCTAAGGAGATGTGAGGAAATACTACTTCATGGAAATTGTGGTGGATGTGTGGAATGGCCTTCCAGCAGAAGTGGTAGATATTAAAACAGTAGCAGGATTCAGGCATGCATGGGATAGACACAAGGGGATCATAGTAATAGGGCTGGGGGGTAAGGCCGGAGATGGAGTATGGTCTGTTGTAACACAGTAAGTAAGGAATTTTAGGGCAAACTAGGTGGGCCAAGAGGTCCTTATCTGCCAAAAACTTCTACGTTTCTATGTAATCTGGAAAGGAGCTTATAAAAACATGGACTTGTGTAAACCCCCACAGACAGTGTCTTACAGGATAACTCTCACTCTTCTATAGTGCACAGGAATTGTAAAATAACGCATAAATGAAATAAGGTTCCTGTTTTAATGGTAACTATTTCACAAGCTGGCTACCAAACGAAGCACGCTGCACCCTGAGCATAGTAAGTTTAAAAAAAAAAAAGTATATGTAAAACCCTTATGTTAACACACGCTCGTGTGCACAGACAGTTTTTAAGTTGGTCACGAGATAGTTTTTCTCCACTGGAGATGTGACTTAAAAAAAAAAAGTCTTTAACTAAAACAGCTTCATTTTTTTTTGTTTTTTTGTTACAACAGGGGGACTTTAACATCAATCGGTAATAAACCTGGATGTATAAGGTACAACTGAACAATTTGTCTGTGGTATTCTCCTTTCACAGACTCACTGCAAGTTCACACTATCCAGACTTGACCCCCTCTTCAATGCTTTCTGCCGCTTCGCCCTCAATGCCCCCACCTGCACACATCACTGCAAGCTCTACCAGTCGCTGGCCTTCCCCTTCCTTATTAACCGGCACTTGCTCCATAGTGCTAAATTTACGTCGAAATTCGGGCTTGGTTCCCTTCCACACTACCTTGCCTCCTGTCTAGCAACTCCACCTACCCCCTCTCATGCCCTCAGGTCAACTGACAGACTGTCAGTTCCTCACCGACGTACCTCAGTGGGCCAATCCACCTTCTCCTACCACCTCTTCAAACTCTGGAACGACCTTCCAGCCCAAATCCATCACTCATCCTCTAACCACTCTCTATCCGACGCCCTGTCTAACTTCTACACTGTAAATTGCTTTAGTAAATGACTCCATCACCCCACTGCTCCCCTACCTCAGCGTTTCTGCCTTTCCTTAACAGTCTGCCCAGTGGCGTGCAGCAACTGCTATGAATGCTGCCTTATACCCCCAACCTGCATACTTGCCTGACTTGCACTTAGTTACAACAGTATTTACCTCCAACTGATCTCCTCAGAGCACTATTGCTGTCTAGTCTTGTACACCACTGTATTTTGTGCCTGTTATCAATTTAACCCTATGTATGTAACCAAAATTTACACAAGTGTTGCACATTGTAACAGTTAATCCATGACACACTACTGTATGTGTACTCTGCTATCCTTCTGTAATCTCCTTGTTGCTCAGTGTGCCTTTCCTGGTGAAACATTTAAATAAATAAAAGTTCCCTCCATCTTCTGTCCTTCCCCTCTCCGTAGCACTGTTGCCCCTGCCCCCTTCTCAGGTCAACACTCCTGTGTGTTCCTCCCACCGATTGTCACCTCTTTCACCTAACTCCCACCCCTGCTGTTCCCCTGTCTCCTCACCCAGTCTACCCCCCACCCACCGTTTCCAGCCTAAGATAACTAACAACTTCTCACACTCTCTCCCTCTCTTCCAGGATGCAGCTGGGGGCAAGTCTGCCTGAAGCAGCCATGAGCCCTCCCAGGCAGCGGCTTCCAGCTAGCCGCCACCATCCAGCCAGGATCCCTGGCAGCCTTTACCACCACCTTTTGCAGGTAAATTGACTCTCTGGCCCAGGAAACCCCAGCTGGCACCCTGGCTTACGGCTTTTGCCCCGATTGGCCAGAACTCGGGAGTTCTGTAGTGCTACTGGCCAACATGCTCACACAGCTCCTTCTGATTGGCTGTGCTACAATCCCCGGCTGGTACTGAGCCAGAAGCCCTCGCTGTTCTGCCAGCAGCCCTCAGTCTGCACTCCCCCACCCTATATTTTTGTCCCACTCGCCCTCCCTGACCCAGGCCTCTATTAAATAGAACTAGACCCTGCCCTTCCTACTACTCTTTCATCCTATTGGCTTAGTAACACTGGCCACCAACAAAGCTGCTGGCTGACTCCCTAACCATTCTGTGCTTACAGCATAAGGTGCTTTCTCGAACCTCTAGGAGCAACCCGCCCAGAGATGTCAATGGCTCTCTACTGTGGCTATCCAAACCCTGTTGCCCTTATTTAACCAAGCACTGCCTTGGCTTTCAGGATGAACTACCTTGAAGCTACCTGCCTTATGGCACTCTGCCTATTAATTGGTCCCCCCTTAACAATAGACCCTGCATTATTTCACCCAGTGACCACTTTTCAAATTATATGATCTTTCCCTACCAGCACAGCCCTAAATGTACCATGACCCAAGGGCTAGAAAATCCCTGGAAATCTCAACCGTATCCTAGTATGTCCTTGTACTATGCCCACGACATGTACCCCCCCACACACACTCTGTGAGCTGGTACACACCAGTACCCTAACCAAGTGCCGCCCAGCCAGGATACCCAAACTATCCCAAATTCTAGCAAACCTTAAGTGTCAAGCTATCCGCATGACCTGGCCTCTTCTGCTCCTCTCTGAGAATATACACCCCAGCCCAGTCCCTATGGCATGTCCCTCATCTATACCCAAAAACATGGCAGGCTCAGTCTAGCCTCTATAAATATTTGTAGCTTATTGGCTAAATTGGACTCGTGGCAAACCTGGGTCACCCAGCACCAGCTGGTCATCCTTTCAATCGTAGAGACCTGGCTCAATCCTAGGATTACTGACTCAGTCATTCAAATACCAGGTTATAATAGACTAGACAGGACTAGCTAACAAGGGGGTGGTTGTGCTCTTTACTTAAAAAGCCTTTCCAGGCACAAATACTAGCTAATGTCACATCCACCAGTAACATCCAACTCCTAGCAATAAAAGTTATACTAGGTACGAATGGAAGAACCTTAACTGTAGCATCTGTTTATATCTCTCTCCCCCCCCCCCCAAAGGACCAAGTTAGCGGTTTTAAAATGGTCCACGACTTCCTATCGGCTCACTGACAAAGCACCAAACTAATAATGATGGGTGACTTCAACATCAGCTGGACATCTGCTGAAGCCGGTCCAATTGAAGACTCCCTAGCAGCTCTCAATTTGTCACAGCTAGTATGCTTTCCTACTCAACTAAATTACCTTACCAAAACTAACTCTCTTATTCGCTGGCTCATCACTAACCGGACAGAAAGGATAATAGGCACAACAGTTCTCCCAGACTCCATCAGTGACCATTCACACACTGCTGTTGGACAAATAAATCTTCAAGCTTCCATCCAAAGCTGTCACAAACAGATTACTGAAAAAATGGAAGTTGGAGGCCTTTAAAGTGAATTTCCAACATACTTGCTATAAGGTATTGGGCTTCATAGCTTCATATCAGAGTGAACTCAACCCTGCAACAATTTTAATTTAAAAGTTAGTAATTTTAGCAGGGGAAGGGATCATAACTGGTGCTGAACCCTCAGCCAGCAGATCCATTCCAGCCTCCTGGTGCCCCAACTCTGCCCCTGTGCTCTCAGAAATTGTGACGTGTGGCCAGGGAGAGCACAGGGGCGATCCCCATACAAGCCTATGGGGGTATTTTTAAAGGCATTTTTAAGTCATTTGTACCAGTCCTAGAGTAAAATTAAAGCAGTCACTTAACTAACTCTCCCTGGCCACAAGTCACAATTTCTGAGAGCATGGGGGTGGAATTGGGGCAGAGCGGGGGCACCAGGAAGCTGGAAGGGATTGGCTGGCCAAGGGTTCAGTGCTAGATACGATCCCTTCCCCTGCTAAAAATTACTAACTTTTAAATTACATTTTTGCAGGGGTGAGCTCCGGACGATATAAGTTATTAGACTATGAAGCCCAATAACTTATGTCAGAAACTTCCTTTAAAGAACACCTAAGATATCAAGAGCTTCTTGGATACTACCAACAATGTAGACACTGCACTCGAGAGTCTAATTCAAAACATTAACAAATCCTGTGATATCTTTGCCCCAGTCACTAAACGTAAAGTCTGGGCGTCCAGTAATGCCTGGATCACACCTCAGCTCCTACAATTAATGAAGCGCAGGGATGAACTGTGGGAAAAGGCTAAGTACTCTAGTGCACCAGCCGATCTACAGAATTCTAAACCAGCCAGGAACAGCTACACTTGGGCAATTCAGAAGGCCAAAAGCCACTATTTCAGAACTGAGCTAACCAACTTGTGGGGAAACCCCAAAAAGTTCTGGGAAAACATCAAGCAGCTAACAGGTAAACCTATTAAGACCTCCCTTTCCATTCTTAACATGAAGGGAACCCCTACACTGGACCCCAAGGTCATAGTGGAAAGTGGAAACGTTTATCAAGGCTTCCACAGATGTAAGCAATGTACTGCCCCCGGACTTCTTTGAAACTGCGAAGGAGTAACCACTGTCACAGGACCCGGGGACTCATCAGAGTTCATCACCCACATTATACCTGAAAGTCATCACCCCAGCCACAGTGAAAAAATACCTATCAAAAGCTCATTCCGCTAATTGAAATAATAAACCTATCATGGACCACCAGGAAATTTCCCCAACTCTGGAAAATTGCGATGGTCACCCCGTTCATAAAAGTGGAGAACAAACAAGCCACTCTAATGATAGGCCAATTTCAATCCTTCCTCCTCTCACTAAGGTGCTTGAGTGCATCGCTGCAGATAGTTGACAGACTACCTTGACACCTACCAACTGCAGTACAGACAGCAGCACGGCTTTTGGAAGCAGCCCAGTACCACTACTGCTTTAGTCGAATTCACTGGCTTCTTTCACAGAGCTTTAGAGGGCTTCTGATGTGGGTAACCTATATGGACCTCACCAAGGCTTTTTGAGTCAATTAACCCATATTGGTCTCGCTGTTACTTCGGTGGCCTGGTTCAGGAGCTATCTCTCTGGGAGAGAGCAAAGAGTTAAAATCCAAAATATCCTCTCCGACATCAGGCCAGTACATACAGGAGTGCCCCAAGACTCCATCCTTGGCCATCTTCTTTTTAGTTTGTTCCTTAACCAACTCCCTTTGGCTGTTAAAGACAACGTACTTCTATACACAGACGATGCGGTACTTTATTCCTGTCATTGCAACCCAAACTGACTAGAACAACAAATGCAATCCAACTTCTCAGCAGCTGAGCAATGGTTCCTCAACTCCAAACTTCTGTTAAACTACAAAAAGATGAAGATCATGTTATTCGCATCTCCTCATAGCAGGCACAAATCTTTCCAACTACAAATCTGCAACAAGCTCAATTCCCCCCTCGAAATGATACACTGTTTGTAAATATCTTGGAGTAACTTTGGACAGCTCACTATCCTACTCACAGTACATCAGCCAAGCTGCAAGGACAGCAAATGCTAGACAAGGGCTGCCCTATAAAAACAAATGATGCTTAACAAATGAGGCCCTGAAAACGGCGGTCACTAGCTCAGTGCAATCAATCATAGACTATGGCCTAGTAGTCTATGGCTCTGCAACCTCCACGGCCCTCAAAAGGGTGAAGGCCTCACTTAACAAGGCCTATAGGCTCATCCTGGATGCAAATCAGATAACTCACACTTGCAAACTGTATGTGCAGACAGGTTGGCTTAACTTGGAAAACAGGACACAGTATCGTACTTGTCTGCTGGCAAAGAAGACTACCCTTGTACTTACCCTGATGAGTGTTAAGAATCTCATCAGCCTACCAGACTCCACTAGAAACACCAGGAGCATAAATATCCACTCTCTCAAAGTCCCCTTCCGCTGCACCATGCAAGCCCAGCAGTCATCTGAATATCATGCACCTACCTGGCTTAACTCACTTGGGGTAGACTTACAACAGGAAGGTAGACTTGGTCTGCTTAAGTCTAAGCTTCATACCTACTGGCCGCTACCATTGTGACTGTGGGTACTAAGCCTCCTACCCTCCCTTCTGTCACCCCCCTTCCCTCGCTAGCCTTCCATAAGTCACTCTCTAATACCCGGCCTCCCCATGTCACCTCTGCCTGACGTCCACATCAGCTCCCCTCTGCCCTGGCCTCCCCCAGCCTGCCTCTTACCCCTCCTTTCACTGAGCACCTGCCCCTGATTCGCCTTGTCGACCAGCGTTCATCTCTCATCTGAGCCTGCCCCCTCCACCACCCTTACACAATGGCTTATCCCCACTACAGGCTCTTTGCTCTGTTTCTTTGCTTGCACTTGGAAGGCATACTATTCTTGCACTTAGACGAAAGAACTGCATGTATATTAAGTTCTGACTTAAGAGCAACTGGAACAGTTTGTAACTGATGTGTGTACTTCAGTGTTTAAAAGGGTTACTGTAAATATGCCCTACCCCACTCCTTAACACCACATCTGTACCTATCCCACTGTTCACTGTATTTACTAGATCTTTACCTTCAACTGTACTTTCTACCAAGTATGTCAATCTGTTTTCTGAATGTATTTACTACTTTTTTATAACAATGTATGTAGAGTATGACATGGAACCTCTGTAAATGAGCCTCTGGCTCAAAGGTACTTCCGAAATCTAATAAATAAATTTGATTAAACAGCATAAAGTAGTTTAAATATTGCATTACAATGCGCAAAAATGTGCATTATCCTTTATAGGTTAAAAAGACCATTCTGCAACTTAGAGGTATTTGTGTTTTTTTTTTTTTTTGGCTACTACTTTTTTGTTGGCCAACTGTCATGTGGAGGGAGCCCCTAGCCTCGTCCACTGGCATCCGCCATCCAGCACTGACCCAAACTCCCAGGGCTGCCTCTGCTAGGGAGCAGACAAGCACCAACCACTGAGGACCCCCTCCCCAGAGAAGGAGAGCAGTCTGTCGAACGTTCAATCCTTCTTCTTTCCCCCTGCCAACCCCCGATGGCCCGTTCTCGTTCCTGAACCCGAGTCGCTGGCATAGCCTCAGCCTTCAGTGCCACCAGGCTGGCCAGATGTTTGTGTTTTGAGGGAGACCAGGACCAATTAAAGCTATGTACAAGACAGTGAATCAAATGTCTTATTTTCCACCAATATACAGTGGCGTGAAAAAGTATTTGCCCCCTTCCTGATTTTCTCTATTATTGCATATTTGTCACACTGGATGTTTTCAGGTCTTTAGACAAAATATAATATTAGATAAAGGGAACCTGAGTGAACAAATAACACTTTTTTTTTTTACTTATTTCATTTATTTAATGAAAAAAGTTAACCAACACCAACTGGCACTGTGTGAAAAAGTAATTGCCCCTCAGTTAAATCAACCCAATTAAAGGATAATTAGTCAACTGATTGAACACAGCCAGGCTTGATTACAGCCAGCCCTGCTCAATATAAACCTCACTTATTTTGACCCTTACCATCAGAGTCACGTTGCCAGCACAAAGATTCAACCAGCACATTATGCCATGATCAAAGGAAGTTCCTGAAAAGATCAGAAAAAATGTGTTGCCCTCTATCAGTCTGGAAAGGGTTACAAAGCTATTTCTAAGGCTCTGGGACTCCATCGAACCACAGTGAGAGCCATAATCTCCAAATGGAGAACACTTGGAACAGTAGTGAATCTTCCCAGGGTGGGCAGCCTGCCTAAATTACTCCAAGGGTGCAGCGTAAAATCATCCAGGAAGTCTCAAAGGATCCTAAAACAACATCCAAGAACTGCAGGCTTCTCTTGCCTCAGCTAAGGTCAGTGTTCATGACTCCACAATCAGAAAGAGACTGGGCAAAATGGGCTTCATGTGAGAGTAGCAAGGCGGAAACCACTGCTAACCAAGAAGAACATAAATGCTCATCTCTCATTGCCAAGAAGCACCTGGATGATCCACAAGCCTTTTGGGAAAATGTTCTATGGATAGATGAGTCCAAAGTGGAACTTTTTGGATGACATGGATCCCATAATGTCTCGTGTAAAGCAAACACAGCATTCCACAGTAAGAACACCATACCAACAGTCAAACATGGTGGTGGTAGTGTGATGGTGTGGGGATGCTTTGCTGCCTAAGGACCTGGATGGCTTGCCAAAATTAAAGAACCATGAATTCTGCTCTGTACCAGAAAATTCTTAAGGAGAATGTCCGGTCATCCTTCAGTCAGCTGAAGCTGAAGCATAGTTGGGTCATGCAGCAAGACAATGATCCAAAACACAAAAGCAAGTCCACATCAGAATGGCTAAAAGAAGTAAAATTAAAGTTTTGGAGTGGCCTAGTCAAAGTCCAGACTTAAACCCAATAGAGATGCTGTGGCAGAACCTGAAGCGAGCAGTTCATGCTCAAAACCTACCAAATGTTACTGAATTAAAGCAGTTCTGCAAGGAAAGTGAGTTAAAATTCCTCCACAGCGATGTGAAAGACTGATATTGAATTATAGGAAGTGTTTGGTTGCAGTCATTGCAGCTAAATCTTGGCGTAACCAGTTATTAAGTGTAAGGGGCAATTACTTTTTCACACAGTGCCAGTTGGTGTTGGTTAACTTTTTTCATTAAATAGGTGAAATAAAAAAAAAAAAACAAGTGTTATTTGTTCACTCAGGTTCCCTTTATCTAATATTACATTTTCTCTAAAGACCTGAAAACATCCAGTGTGACAAATATGCAATAATAGAGAAAATCAGGAAGGGGGCAAATACTTTTTCACGCCACTGTATTTACATGTGAAAATTACGTTTTTGATAATATGATACTGTGTTTTATTTTTATTACACCATTCAAGTCCTGATGAAGCTTACTGAAGCACACTGTTTACTTGTACAGTAGCATGTTCTGATTAAGTGGTCAAGCTGGAACAGAAAGGGAGAGGGAGGAAGGGAGTAATGTGCTAAAACTAGTAGATTGTTGGAGTGGTTTGAACTCTACTTCTCCCAGTATCCTTTCTATCTACAGTACAGAGAACACAGGGCCAAGCTGGTCTTTCTGCTTTTTGGAAATCCTCCATGGTTGCAAAAAATCCCAAATTCAGGTGTTGTCTCCTAGAAGAAGGGCTTTAAAAACCTATCCTCCGGTGGTGCTGAGAGTTGAGGTGCGGATGCACACCCACACACACCAGTGGAGTTGTCAGGAATGCTGACGGGGGGAGAGAGCAGCATAACAGCAGCCTCCTCTCCGGGTGGTTGTCTTCTCCCCTCAGATAGTTCTACTGCCACCGGGTGGAGTTCCGGTTGCAATGTGGGTGGAAGGGGGCGGCAAGTCGGGAGGGTGCCTTAGAATGTGGCATACACCCAGGGAAGGGGGCAGAAAACAAATAAAATAAAAAAGAAATGGGGGGGAAAAACGTTGGGTTAAAACATATAAGGAAAAAAAAATTCTTTCGTTCATGGAGCCTAAGGCTATTGAGGTTGAAGACCTAATGTGTCTCACATCAGAGCAATCTGTTAAGCCTGTTGCCTCTCCCTTTTACCCACAGTGACTGCTTACAACCCCATTAATCCCTTTGGGTTCCCTCCATGTACCTCTCTAAAGCGACTACTTACAGGCGCCTCTGCCAGAGTGATCCTGCATTGTCTCACATAATGGCCTAATAGTATGTCCAACAGAAATCTTGTTGCAGGGACACCAGAGCACATAAACTACACATTTGGTGCTGAAGTTTATGAATTTGTGAATTTCCACTACTGTCCACTGTCTGCAGCCTGAAACGCAACAATGTCCGTATTTATACATACCACAAGGTAGAGATGGAGTCCATTTTTAATACAGAGGAACACCTCCTTTGACTAACAAAATAGCTATTTACAAATTTATCCCTCAGGCTAGGGACCCTCTAAAACAAAATCCTAGGTCTATCACCTACCATTGCTGACAGTTCATGGTCACCCCTTAAAATTGGGCAGTATTTCAGAATAATGCTACCAATCTGACCAGATTTGACTTTATATTCAGTGACAAAACAAATAGGGTCTTCAGTCATCATACCCCTTTGTCTTGGCCTCAGAAGATCCTGACTATTCAAATGTTTTGCCCTTTCTGCCACTTGCTTCACACCTTCCATATTTTAGCCCATTTTTACAGATCTAGTAGGGAGATTATCATCTTGAATGTCATAATCCTCCACTGAGGAGAAGTTTCTCCTTAATCTTGACCTGCCCATAAGGAATGAAAGTAACGAGACTGTGAAGGGCAGGCACTATCATAGCAGACTGTCAGTGGCAGGTGGATTTCTGTAGGCTTAGCTAATGACAGTGGTTCTCAGTTCTCAAAGATCAGCACAAGCTTCACCAATAGCTTTGTTATCCATGGTTCAGCACCCCTAATGGTGCCCCCACCTCGCAGGCAGCAACTTATGTAGGCATATATACTAACCTTAGGGCAAAGACACTTACCATATAAGCATGTATCAGGATCTGTGTTCTATTATTCTCCATTATGTTTTACTGATATACATTAGCCATGAGACATGCTTTTTCCTTTCTTCTTACTGTATTTTCATATGTAAGTCAACAGTGCCATCTTTAGTAATTGTGCATCATTACAACTGACCTTGGATAATAGTGGTCTCATTGTATTATCTATTGCCAGCTATGTGACGTCTTACACTAGTTAGGACAGTTGCTCAGACCACCTGTTTTTGTCCAATTATACACATTTCATGCATCTTCCTTAGCCATTGCTATAGTAATTATCAAGGTATAATATCCTTTGTAACACGTAGCTTCACTGAGAAGAGAGGAACTGTCTTCATTGCCTAGGTAAGGAAAACTGGTGTTCTCCCAGTGTTCACACTGTATTGGTAGTAAGTCTGTATTACTTATCTGTAATAAATTTCATTCATTACATGAGTACCACTTGTCTGTCTCTTCCTTTGGTGCTGTTCCACCAAGAACCTGAGAGGGTGATTTATTACCCAAATTACAGCTTGCACCGATTGCTGGTGCACCAGGGACCCTGCACCCATCGGGTAGGGTCCCAGCAGCAAAGGACTGCACCAAACAAACAGTGCATCTGTGAGATTTGCCACAAGCTGGGTTGGGCTGCACCCATGGATGGTGACTGGTGTCAAGTGGTACCCCCAACCCCTTTTCAGTAAAAGTACTCACATCCCCGGCAGTCTAGCGGACCCCCCCTCCATATCCCCAATCTCCACAATAAATATTTATATATCTTTCCTCTGTGGTCTAGTGGATCCCCCAACCCCACCCCATTCATTCCTGAGCCAGTGACCAGTCAAGGAGCGCGTACTGTATACCATAATGCACTCATTGACAGCTCGGTTGATTATCGTCATTGTGGAGAGCGGAGGGTTGTGCCAGTTGCCGGCAATGGGATGCGTGGAGCAAGGTGGTGGGGCACTGTCTGGGGGGGTGGAGGGTCTACTAGACCATCAGGGACATGAGTACTTCCACTGAGAAGGGGATCAGGCTTGGGAGGGTACCATGGCACAAGTTCCCTTCTGCTCAGGGAGCACTCGGAGGGTGACACATGGTCTAACCTTCCCAGAGGACATGCTTTTCCTTTAGACCAGACCTGGCTGGTCTAACAGTACTTAGAAATTTGCCCTCTGGGAGGGCTTTGAGAATCCTGAATTAGGGGATATGGCAGCCTGCATCTGAAAAGGGGATCAGGCTTGGGGGGGTACCATGGCACAAGTTCCCTTCTGCCCAGGTTGCTCTCTAAAGGTGGTGCATGGTCTCTAACCTTTCCAGAGGACACACTTCTCCCTTAGATGAGCCCTGGCTGGTCTACAGTACTTAGAAATGTGCCCTCTGGGAGGGCTCCGAGAATCCCGAATTAGGGGATATAGCAGCCTGCAACTGCTGCAAGAACCCTAGTGCCTTGTCAAAGCCCATTTTGTACCACAAGGACAGTGCAAGCCCCTTTGGCACACACAGCCTGTGTTTGAAGCAGGCTGCTTATGTGCATTGCTCCCTGTGCATCTTTTGGCACAAGCCACACCTTGCACCATTCCTTGTGGTGCAAGCATCTTGCGCTATTTAGGAAGGGGCTTTGAGAATTGGGCCCCGTATCATTAGGATTTAAGGGTAATATCCCGGAAAGAGTCCCTGTTAAGGAGTACGAGTGAATATAGGATTGATATTGAGCCAGGAAATAAAATCCTCAGCTTCTAGCTTCATACCATCTTGCACTGATCCCTGGAAAGGATCAGGAGCAGATCACAGCTGCCATTTTCATTGATCCTGGCCAAAGCCTTTGACTCTTATGTCCTCACTCCTCCTGGATAAACTGAGCTCAGCTGGCTTTTTAGCTTCTGCAACCGATTGGTTTCAGCCCTACCTAACAGGCTTCCAGTAGTCTGTTCAAGTAGGTTTCAGGTGTTTATCCACTCCCCTCCCCATCCGGACTGGAGTCCCACAGAGGTCTATCTTGGAGCCCCATCCTGTTCTTCATTTTTCTTGAATGATCACTCCTCTGCCTGTGTGAACTCACATCTACACATGTATGCAGATGAGTCTTTACCTTCACAGCTTCAATGGATAATCTACTCCCAGCAATGTCCTGTGTTTGTTCCATTCCAACCATCTCAAGGTCAGCACAGTGTCCAAAACCCTGTGCATTGCATCAAGTCTGTGTGTCAAGCCCATTCAGTTTTTTTGTATTTTTTATGAAGTTCATAAATTTTGAGAGATTATCTATCAAAGAACCTGCACCTGAAAGTATTGGTCCTCCAGGTGAATTCTACGAAGTCCACAAAAATATGCAGAACAGACAAAATGGGTGTTACAAGACTGTTATTCCATACATATCCAAATACTGCCTCATTGAAATCACTTGTATCCTTACCCTTTTCTAGAAGTACAGACAATTTCTTCTGAAAAGGTTTTGGTCAGATCACTGTCTAATCTTCCATAGTTAGACTCCACATTTAACAATCCCATAACCTTTGACTTTAATTTATTTTTATTTAAAATTTTGGTAACCAGGTAGGCCCACTGAGACCATTAGAGTCCCTTTTTCAGAGGTGACCTGGGATTAATTACATACATCTAGAGAAACAACAGAACAACTCTGCGCAAACAGAACAGTACAGACATTACAGTAAAGGGCATCAATGACAATACAACATGCAGATTAATTACAATTGGCAATCAGTATGAGAAACAAAACCAATTACACATTACTACCAAAAAGGGTCCCAATATGGAGTAAGGTAACCCGTGAAGTGGGCGAATGAGGAAGAGTGCCGTCCGTTACAGCGACACCTTCCCAGCGCAATCCACTCACGGTGACAGAAAGTTAGGGTGACCAGATGAGGGTGGGCGAACTAGGCGACAGGCTGTCACTATCTGTGATGTGGGGGGTGGGAGCAAGCACGGCGGCGTGGGCTGGGAGGGGGTGGAGAGGCTGTAGGGGGTAGTGCTGCGGTTTGTTAGAGCTGCATCGTGGCATCGAGGGATAGGCTAGTGGGTGGGGTGGCTGAGGTGCAGGTTGCCCCAGGTGCAGGTGCTGGTCGCGATTTTTTTTTTTTTTTTTTTTTTTTTTATTGCGCCGGCTCGAACCTTTTCATTTTTATTGCTTTCATCCCTCCCGACATTTCACCCACTTGGAGCTGAGAATCCTTAAGTAGGGGTCAGGGTCAAGCCCCCCTGAGGGGATGTGGGGCAGCCCTCCCCACAAGCAACAGAATATGTCCTGGCGCCATTGTGCTGGTGCGCCAGGGTTGTCAGAGTGCCGAAAATGTGTTCAGCACTCTGACTGAGCAATAACGGTGATCGCCTTTAGGCATTCATTGTTATCACATAGACCCATGGAGTAATGGTCAGCTAAGAGACTGACAGTAGCCGCCTGGGTAGCCCTTCAACAAAGTGATGTGAGATTCAGCGGTAACATGAGCAGAGGCTCCGCTCCAACAGGTGGTTCTTGAGACCCTTCTTAAAACCTCCAAGGGAGTCACATTCCTGGAGAATATTAGAGAGGTCATTCCAAAGGTGTGGTACGTAAGCAGCAAATGACTGGAGCCCTTGAGACGCCCAGACCCTGGAGACATGGAGGAGCTGGTGATCGGAGAACCTTAAAGTTCTTTCAGTTCACTTGGCTGTTATAATGCTCGTCAGACTAGGGGGAGCATTAGTTTGCTGAAGCTTGAAGGCAAGATACAGAGCAGGGTATGTTTAATCTGACATCTATAAAAGGCCAGTCTAGTGAATGTAGCCTTTGCAGTGGTGCTCCAGGGGTGGTACCCCTGGGGCAAAGCGCCCAACCCTATGGTACAGTGTTCTCAGCCTTTGCATCTGAGTTTCTCACAGAGTATAGTACCAGGGCCCCATTAAACAATGTAGGCAAGAGCGTGCTGGGGCTACCTTTAACTTGAATGCCTGAGTAAAGAATGGGATCAGGCGATAAAAGAGACCTGAATTCCCGAATCCAGAAGATGCAGGTCCTGTTGTTCTGTCCACATTTGTAATAAACAAAGAAGAAAATGGTGGGGCTATTTTGGTGAAATCTGGATTCTCATAGAAAAGATGCTTTCTTAAGTCAGAGTGCAGATTTCCTCAAATCTATAATAGAAGCAAGAAAGTAAGTAACTTATGTGAGAGAGGTTAAGGTCAGATACGGTAGACGGCTTTGCTTATGCACTTTTAAAGTTGTATTTTATTGCATTTTAAATGTTCTAAACATTCCTTTTTTTTTTCAACTTTATTTCGCTCCCGTCACAGCCCTAAGGTGCTCTCAGGCATCCCATCCTTGTCCTGCCCACCTGAGTATCCCTGGACTGTCTCCTCTTTCCCTCCTCACCGATGCCGGCACCCCCCAGCTAACCCTATCCGGGGTGAGTCACCCCTCTCCTACTTGGGGCGCTCTTACAAGGCAGACTCCAACATCGGACGAGGAGTGGGCTGCCGAGATCGAAGGCCAGCCAGGGAAGCCCGGCAAAGAGCATAGGGGACAGGTGCCGTCGCCTGATCCTCGGCGCCGCGGTTTTCCTTTGTTCAGGTTATGTCCCCTGATGCAGGATGTGCAGTGCCACCCAGCCCTCAATGTAGATGCTCCCACTCACGTCAGGAGGGCAGCTGCCTGACTTCACCCCAAGCTGTATGAGCCCAAGTGTGTGGCAGTGCTGCCGGTCTCCACCGAGGGCCGCTGCTGCACCAGGCTACCCCTGGATCCCTCCCCATGAGAGGAGAGTAGTCCTATGGACACTCAATCCTCTCTCCCTGCCGATCTCGCGGCCCGGCTAGTTTCTGAACCTGGTCACCTACATGGCGCGAGATGTGGCGTCCAGCGCCTCAACCCTCCATGCCACCTCATTCTAAACATTCTTGAGATTTAACTTCTCATTGTAATGACTATTTATAGTTAATACAACAGAACCTCTAGTGTTCTGTGACAACCAGCCCTGGGCAATGGTGCAGGCTAAGCAGCTCCTCAGCCAGAATTACTCAACCACAGGATGGATACTGCAGTGCAGAAAAGTCTCTTGAATTGCTTATAACCCTTCTACTCTTAGAGGCTGTTCAAGCCCAGTGGATGCCTCCTGGTTGGAGATGTTGCAAAGTTTTACTTGGCTGGTGAACTTCTGGCGAAGTTGTGAAATTCGTCTTCATGAATAACTTTGCGAATTGCTCACTTCACCACTTTACATGGAGTTTTCCGGGGGGAAATGGCACTTTTTCAGGTGAAGTCAGGCAAAGTTGCTTAATTTCTCCTGAAAAAGTGCCACTTAGCCTGCCAGAACCATTGCAGTCAACACTCGAATGTGGCAAACAGATTTGTTCGCAGACTGCAGTTTGCCAACTTCATACATCTCCACTCATGATCCCCGACTGTAGAAACTCAAGGCAGGCTTCCCATAATGGCAGTTCAGGCAGGAGCTCTGCCTTCACACTGTGTAACGCAGACCGAAACAGACTTATGAAGGTCTGGAACAGCCTCTGTCTTTCACTGGGGGAATCCAGGTTTTAGATTGGGGCTACATGACAAGTTGCTCCAGTTAATATATACTGCACAATAACCTGTGCCCTCCTGTTAGCTCCAACGTCAATGAGCCCCCTGTACAAATTTGCTCTTTGACAGTTTTAAAAAGCTCCAGGCGGAGCAAATTGGGAACAAATTGTGCAGAGAGTCAGCTGACACTGGAGCTAATAGCTCGGTGCAAATTGTCACAGAACATATTTACGGGAGTGAATTGAAGTGTCACCTTAGATTGGTTCATCTAGGCAGGACAGGAGGATTTTGCTCTGTGTGCTATTGACTGAAAAGTGCAGGCAGAGTCCTCCCGGATACTATTAGCCTTTTGTGGTTCCCTTTGCAGAATCTGGAGTCTAATCAACTGTGGTAATCCTGACCCTTGTTCCTGTGGTGGTGGCAGGTCAGAGGTGAAAAAGATGGCTGACTTTTTTTTTTTTTTCAGTTCTAAGGGGCACTGGCCCCAGTTCTCTATTTTAAACAGATCGCATGTCCTAAAACATTTATCTCTGCCCCCACTGTGTTTTGCATAGTTGAGTCGGGGTTGGGGTTAGTAGCACCAATTACTCGTGGCAATAGCAGCACTACCTTTGATTTGCAGCAGGGAGCTGTGACTGAATGGTGCAGGGTGCCAAAAACATCTCCTGATCTCCTTTTCCTGCTCTGGTCCAGCTTGTAATCCCAGGGGACTGGAAGGAGTGAACATGAGGGCAGCTGACTCTGTGTGCAGTTGGAGCTGCAGTCCTGAGTGTGGCTAGAGCTGCTGTAGCTGAATGGTGTGGAGCACTGAAGAAATCCTGGGCCTCTGGGCTGGAGGGGGCATACTGTAGATGGTGGTGGTACAGGGCTCCATGGAGCCGGAAAGTAAACCCCATGTCTGCTGGTCAGTATGGTTTTCGGGTGGGGAGGTCCATGGACACTGCCTTGATTGACTTTAATAATTTGGGAACAACTTCCCTGAATTTAAGCAGGGACACCAAGGCAGTGTCCGTGGACCTCAGTAAGGCCTTTGATCTAGTTGACCATCGGATATTGTCACAAAGATTATATGGGATTGGGGTACATATGGAGCCTATAGGAGAGAAAGCGATGTGTGATGTATGGACCTTATGTGTCACAAATAAAAGAAGTTAAAAGAGGAGTAACACAGGGCTCCATTTTGGTCCCTCTGCTCTTCAACATATACGTGAATGATCTGACTAAAAGTCTGGTCAACAGTGAGGTCTGACTATACTTTGACAACACCATTTTGGAGCCATCCACTGACAGTCATGCCTCACTGGAGCAAAAATTACAGGAGGACTTGACCTCAGTGGAATCCTGGTTTAATAAATCCTGTCTCCTAATAAATGAGGAAAAATCCCAATACATCCATTTTCTGTCTGGAAGTAAAACAAATCAAAAGGGAGAATTAGCTATCAAATTTAGTAATGGGTCCAAAATACATATCGTAAAGTATTACAAATATTTGGGGGTTCTGATGAATAAATGACTTGTAAAGAACATGTAAATTAAACAGTTAAAAGACTGAATCAGAAACTGGGTACATTAACACCATTATCTAATTGTCTCACAAAAGAAACCAGGTAAAAACAGGGTAAACATAGTAAAATTTACTACTAATCCCAGTTTTAGAATAGGATCTTTAATATATGGGAATACTACGAGATCGGTACTATGTAAAATAGATCAAATGTATTATAAATTTGCAAGCTTAACGATTTGCAACTAAGAGTGTATATGGGACACAATATTGTAAAGCTTAACAGGCTTTGAACTGGCTAAGGCCAGAGGAAAAAAGACTGTATTTATGGTTGTCCTGGTGTTAACTTAAAATAAATTCAAAAGAACCACATCCATTGTGGTATCTGATAAAATTTGAAATAATGGGAGATAGCAGGTACAATTTGAGTCAGTAGTTAAATTTGCCATTATGTAGGATACATAATCGTTATGGAGATGCAGCACTACAAATAACCATTGCAAGGGCCTGGAATGATTTGCCAAATGATATAAAATATTTCCACAAATTTCAAAAGGATGCTAGAAAATAAAGTTGTGTATGTGATTGGGACAGTATGTCCCAATGTGTAATTGAAATGCAAGTGTCATTGAATTGATGTATTTGTAACTTTATAGGTAGTTGTTGAAAATAGGGTTTTACCCTAAATAAAAAAAAAAAAGCTGTATTCTGTTTTAAAATCAACTTTCCATCCATCCATTCACCCTCCTCCTCCTCCCCCCACTGTTTGGTGGGAGAGCTAACATGTCTGCATTTAACAATTATTTCAGTGGAGAGTCTGACATGGTTACTCGCATTATTAAGCAGTTATCTCCAAGTAACCGGATCAGACTTTCTCCTTCAGCACTTTGACTCTCATTGAGTCTTCTTAAGGGGGTAGTGATAAAAGTAGAGAATAAATAAATTAATAAATAATTTATTTTTGTGAGACACCAACCAGTGCTGTGTTGTCTAATTTCATATTTTCTTCCACATTATAAAGCTGATGTGAAATAATAAAAAAAAGGATAAAAAGAAACTTTATACCAAATGCATACACAATGCAAAAGACAAAGAACCTCTGTGCGCAAACACTGAGGCAAGAGTTACCCCAAAGGGCATTTGGCTGGGAAGCCAAGTTTCAACAAAATACAAAATCACACATGCCCACACAATGCAAAGCATCATGGGCTGCATATGCAAATCACCACAGAATGTTATGCTGGTTCAACTTTAAGCAGATGCGGCCGCTGATGCTTCCATGTGTGGGCTGTGTGTTGTGACCTAACGAAACGGCTACAACAAGCCCTGAAGCCCGCTACCTCAATGTTCTGCTATCTTTAATCTTTTTATTTTAATGGGTTCACCACAACATAACCAGACAGACCGTCTTAGGGTAGCTGGTTCATTCACTGGGGTGTCAAAACAGACAAGGCATACTGATGAGTCCTGGTAGGACGAAACACGTGTCTATGTCATCTGTTAGCACCCTTTGCAAACTGTGTGAGAGGCCTTTCGGCACCATGCAATTCTGCTTAAAGTTGAACCAGCATAACATTATGTGGTGATTTGCATATGCAGCCCATGATGCTTTGCATTGTGTGTGCATGTGTGATTTTGTATTTTCACAATACAAATATCAATATCAGTTAACGTTATCTCAATTACATTTACTGAAATGCAGATATTTTGTCTGTACTGTTGGGAGCAGGAATGTTATTCTAAGCAAGCCCTAACCAACCCCCCTTCCCCCCAACACACAAAAAGCACAAATAGGGATTAGCTTTGGGGCTCCACTGAGTCCTTCCCATGATGCAAGTCATCACTGTTCTGCTCCCCTCTGGCCTCAGTAGACTACTCCTGTTGTTGGGATCACAGCAAGAGTGAAGGAATTGGAGCCAAAAATTATCACTTCACATCAGTAATGAAAGCAGAATGGATTCTCCCGAGCAATGCCTGGCTGAACACTGACTACAACCACACAGGACATCATGACGGCACATATACTGTAATTCATTTAAGACAAGAATCTCTGTAGAAATACACTATTTGGGGGTCAGTACCTTACAACTACTGAGGCAGAAGCCATCTTTGTGCATCCTGACACCCCCCAATCAGCATGGCAGCAGGTCAGGAGTTGTACTTCAGCCATTTGGGCTGCAGAAGCCTGAAAAGGGAACCACATGGAGCTTCTGGGACACACCAGAACTGAAGGAATCCTGGCACAAGTTAGTGGTCAACAATCTGCCAAGGGGAATGACCTCCATCCTTGTCTGAGTGATTGACAGCCTAATAAACCAGTCAGAAACTGACATTTTCCCCATGAACAGCAGGAGTTGCTTTGGACCTAAGGTGGCCTTGCATTAGATCTGAAGAAGGAGGTGCCTATATGCTGTGGAAGAGATAACTTGCTGCTGTGCTTCTGTAGGGACAGATTTTGCCTGGCAGAGGCAGAGTGAGAAGCAGAACTCCCGCTATAGAGATCGGGTAATGTAAGTGAAGTTGAAGGCTGCAGCAACTGAACTGAGACTGTGCCGTGCTGCAGCCTGATGAACTTTTCCATATTTTATCCCACTTTCTTTTATATGCAAACTGGAGATTAAATTATTTTACAGGTACTATTAAATTCTACAGCTATTCTCTACCTGACTGCATGGAAATCCTGTTGAGCCCAACAAATGCAAAAGAGGCTAGAAAATTTAATTTCATCAGTGCTGTACTGCAGTACAAAAATGTTGCAACTTAAGATTCTCTGTGTCGCTGCAAGTTACAGTATTTGCACAACTCTTTGCTCAAACTGACTTTTTTATTTCTCTGTGTTCATTGTTGTAAATTATAAATATGTTGTGTGTGTTTTTTTGTTTGTTTTTTATCAACTTTGAAATGACCAATGGTCGATCAAATAAAGAACTGAACCATGTTTTGGGATAGCTGTGCTTCAAGGATTGCCCTACAGTAGCAACATTTGCAACATAGTTATGTGAAAGTATTTAATGGATTAAGCCATTTGGCTGGAATTCATAAATTCCCCTGGGGGAGGGTTAAAGGGCATGCAAGCTTTGAGTACAGGTGGGCAGGAGAAGCAACCATACTGTGGAGTGTGTGTAGTATCTGGGTGGGCACTGTTAATTTAGCTGGGCCTGGAAGGGCACAGAACCACCAGCTGAGGTCTAGAATGCTACCTCATATTGCCTACCCCCCCCCCCCAAGCCTATAGTACCCTAAAGGCATACAAGTTGCATGCATTTGTGGGGACTGTGATTGCACTGTATCGGTTCATCAATGGCGCGATCTGCAGAAACGTCCTGTACCCCGTGGGGGGTGTGCAATACTTACACCAGGCCCACTTAAACCCTTTTGGGGTGGAGGCACTGAGCTGTTTCACTCTGACATGGGACACACAAACCCTGTAATCAGTTTAACAGATAAAGGCCCCTCAACCTTGTCTGAGCCCACAAGGCAGTGGTAGTAACCGTAACATCCACAACAACCCGGTTACACGAAGTAGTTCACTAGAAATATGAGAAGAACCACAGGGAACCAAACAAAATATAGAAAATGGAGTGGAGGTGAAATTGACAAGGTGAGGGGGGAGAATAATGGGAGTGGGGATTAGGTGTAGGAAGACCTAACGTAAAAACTACAACAGGTAGTGGGCAGGGTGGGAGGGGGATTCAAGAAGAGGAGGATAAAAAGACTAGAGTTGTACTGTTTCTGTAGGTCTGGTGTAATTTTTGTGGACTGTTCCTTTGTAGAAGGCCACTGCTGAACTCGCTGGAGGGTGATCTTGGATAATGTTTGGCTCCCCAAAGAAAGAACATCAAAACGTCAATGGTACTGAGAGGCAACAGGTTGTCCCAAACAAAAGCAAGACACGCTGAACATAAGATGTGGCACCTTTGCTTGGCTATCTTGAATGAATTGCTTATAAAGCACATTGGAAAATAGTGTATGAAAAGCACTTCATAAGTGAAAATTCTTACAGTCCACACACGGCTAGTATTTGAGCAAAATACCAATGGTAGTGAGAGGTTACAATAAACATTTTTCATTTTGCATTCCTATCTTCCTCCATGATCTCTGCTTTCAACCTTCACTTAACAATCACAGAGTTCTATAGTAGAACAGAAAGAAATACAAAATTAGCCATACCCCAATAATACAGAGCATCATCTGAAGTATGTGTAAATAACTGTGAAATAAGCTGGCGTGGCTCTGCTTTAAGCAGGAGTGTATGGTGCAGTTGGCCTCTCTCACAATCTGCAGAGGCTGAAAACAGAAGTCCCACACGTGTATACTCCTTAAGGTAGAACACAAGATGCACTGTGTCAACGTAAGAGCTGCAGAAAGACTAACATCATACAGTTCAAAAATAGCATTTATCACCAGAGTGTAAAAGCAAGCAATAATACCTGACAGAGTGGGCGGTATTGGGTAATACTGGACCGCCCAGGGGTGTAATGAGGCCCGAAGCCAGCAGCGGAGGGCCTTTTAACCCCTGGAAGGTCCGGTATCGCCCATACTGGACCGCCCTGGAGGGTATTATTACGCTTAGAAAATGGGCGTATGGATATATGTAAATGAACTAATAAAATGATTGAGGTGATTTTAAAACAATTTTTAAAAACAAAAGAACACCTTCTGGGATAAAATAGTCCCTCAGTTTATATGCTGCACCATCCTCTGTTTTTTCTAGCTGTCCATCCTCACCCCTTAATATGGGAGAAGAGATGGAGTTAAATTTGCACAGAGGGAGCCACACCAGCATTTTGTTGCCATCGTTTTTGTGCTTTAAAAAAAACAAACTTTTTTTTTTCTTGGTAGCAACATGGCGCTATCAGGCGCGCGACCCTCCTTGGTTTAAACAAGGAAGTGAAAATATGGTGTGGGTCGACAGTGTTATAAATTATCATTATTGAAGTTTACTGTCGTCACACACACATACACAGTGTATTCTTTTGTTGCAGTCTTTGATTTATTTAGTTTTTTTCAGTACCTAGATTTTGCCTGCCGATAGCCCAGGTCTGATGGCACATCTGCTAACCCACTTTCTCTTTCTTTTGCGGAGCACATCCTTACTAACCACGACGCAACTCAGTTCTCCAAATTGAAATATAAATTAAAAAACACAGAAGCTCAGTTAAATTGCTGGAAATAGTTTTTAAAAAAAAAAAAAGATATGGATGTGCTGTGAATGGTACAATTTTTTGTAGCTTCAGTTTTGGGACCGACTGAGTGGCAGCCTAGAGGATAAGTAGCAAGAGAGCGATCTGCTTTCGAACAGTCGGGGAAGCAAGAGAGTAGTTTGTTGTCAGCAAGTCAGGCAGGTTATTGGCTAGCAGCAAGCATGAGAAATTACAGTACTGGGGGAAGGGGAGAAAAGAAAATGTGGTAAGAAATTAGCCCATCAGAGGGTGATGAGCATTTTGTAAGGTGTCAGGCAGTGGTGTCCTGAATCTTGGGTAGCCAGTGTCTCTCGCTAAGCAAGACAGAAAAAATAGCGGTGATTCAGAATTGAAAAGGGGGTGCTTTAGCCAATGACAGAGCAGGATAGGCACCATGATACATTACTGGATTGGCATGGCTGGTACTTTTACTTACAGGGCTCTCATTGTAAGTTAATCTACCCCTGCCAGCCAATCAGATTTGTTACATTCTTAAACCCATTTTCTAATCTAGGAATAATGCACGACAGGGTGTGTGTCGTGCTGGGATAACGCCATGTGGGGGGCCGGGGTTGTCATCCCAGCACAACACACACCATGGAGTGCATTATTCCTATTATACAATGGCTTGTTACATACAGAATAAAAAAAATACTTTTACTTTTTTTTAGTGTAAAAAAATATTTTTGTTTCTTAAAAGAAGATGCAAACACAGAGAGTGCCAAAGGCATCAAACAATTAGTCAAGAGGTTC
The DNA here is from genome assembly GCA_016271365.2 of Neoceratodus forsteri. Classification (NCBI taxonomy): domain Eukaryota; kingdom Metazoa; phylum Chordata; order Ceratodontiformes; family Ceratodontidae; genus Neoceratodus; species Neoceratodus forsteri. The sequence continues at coordinate 500,138,719 of JADMNL010000022.1, forward strand.
ACAGTGCTGAGACTACACCCCTGATGTTATGCTGGGATAACACCACGGGTCCAGCCCCAGACTGACCAATCGCAGTCAAAGATTCTTTCTTACCATTGTATAATCAAACATCCACTGGCCAGTAAATTTAACCAAGGGCCTCTAACTTGACATCTGGTTCCCAGGGACAGAAGCCCTATCTTCTCATTCACTTGCTTGCTGAAGGGTTCCCCAAGATAGGCGGAATGCCTCCTGCCAGCACGTACCAATCATGTACTAGGAAAACTACAAAAGACCACTCACTGGGTACCATGGTGTGTCAGTAAAAAAAAAAAAAAGAATGTACTGCAAAACAATGAAACCTTGCACATTTCACTTACGCTGTAGACTCTAAGCTCGGGTTTGTGATGAAAATGCCAATTTATTTGCAACAAAAGTGTGAACACATTCTGTGTGCTACTTGTGCAGCTCACTCTGTTTTGCAAATAAATTGGTACTTTACTCTCAGACTTGAGCTCTGAGTCTTCTGAGGAGGCGATGTGTGCAAGGTTTCCTTGTTTTGCAATACCAATCACAATCGCATCCTTCATTAGAGCGTGGTAAAGGTGCACATAAAAGGCGCCCTCATGTGCTACTCATGACCTCTTTTTTTCTCAATGGATGCACAATAATCTGGCGTGGTGCTGGAACATCAGTGCTGGTTATGGCAGCTGGCCCTTTGAAATACTAACGGAATAGCACTGGTCATTAAATTACTGCAAGTTGGCATGCAGTATGGGTTCCCTTTGTTTCTGATAAAGTGCCACATGGCAGATAAGTGAGATTTGGTAAGGGAGGAGTCAAGTGTCCCTCACACAGAATCACCATCATTGCTCCAACTCGGACGAAATCCTGACACTCTTTGGAGCAATAGAAGGAAGGACGTGGTTGGATAGGAGAGGGACTTGCTGAGAGGGCAGTAGAGAAACCACCAGCCCAGCTAAATTGCATCTGCCTTGAAGGAGAGTCCAGAGGGGAAAGCAGGCATGTGGACTTGGCCCTGATGTTGCCCTAAAGTGAATGTGTTCTTTCCAGAAGAGTGGTTGGTTGGTGCATCTGTGCAGAACTTGCAAGGAGGCATTTGTTCTTGCAGCAACTAAGCAGGGTTATGCTGGTGACCAAACTTTTCACTCTTAGTCAAGCTGGACACCCCTCCCCCCCAAGTAAGAGTGGTATCCATGATCAGACAGAAGTAGGGAATAACGTGAGGCAGGGGGTGGGCTTATATACCTAGTCTTAACCTCAAGAGTGAATGAGATTGGGGTCGCCCCAGCCTGTAGATAGGGCACTTGGCATCTGTAATGGTTTGGGGGTGGGTCAACCAGAGGATGCTGGGTACGACTCTAAGCTGGGGGTGGTGGTGGATGGGGAAGAGGGTAGGGTAGCCCTGCAGGGGGACCAGGATGCTCTGGAGAGAGATGGTCATGCACCTGGAAACTGAAATTTAACACCAAGAAATGCAAGGTGCTTCACCTGGGGTGTAGGAACCCAGGCCAAGTGTACACCATTGGAGGGGCCACACTGCAGGATTCAAGTGGGGAAAGGGATCTGGAGGTGGTGGTGGATGCCAAAATGAATAATTCTGAGCAATGTAGGAGGTCTGTGGCCAAGGCAAATAAAATGCTGGTCTGCATCACCAGGTGATTATCTCAAGAAGCAGGGAGGTGATTCTGCCACTGTACAATTGCCTGGTTAGACCACACCTTGAATACTGCGTGCATTCTTGGCATCCACACCTAAGAAAATATATTGCACTCCTGGAGTGGGTTCAGAGGAGGGCAACCAGGATGATACAGGGCCTGGGGATAGGTCATATAAGGAGAGACTAGAGGAGCTCGGCCTGTTCACACTGGAAGAGAAGAGAGACTGGGGATATGATTGAGGTCTTCAAGTATCTAAAAGGGGTAAATGAGGTAAGCCTAAATGGGGTCTTTCTGAGGAAGGTGGGAGGGGCCACCAGGGGGCACAGTTGGAGGCTGGAGGGCGGGAGACTTGGGGGGGAGAGAAGGAGACAATACTTCACTGACAGGGTGGTGGAACCATGGAATGCACTGCCTGAGGAGCTGGTGGAGGTATCTACAGTGGAAGGGTTCAAGAGGCTGGGACAGGCACAGGAGGAGGGTGAAGCTGAGGAATGCCTTGTCTGGAGCGGGGTAACTCTGGTGGGGAAGGGGGGATCATGGGAGGGACCAGGAGGATGGTAATGATACCCATTCAGGATACCGATTCCCGAGCAGACTCGATAGACCATGAGGCCTACTCTGCTGGCATTTTTAGTATGTTAGCAGAACAACCAGACTGTGGCGAGCGGAGAGCGGCCAGATAATGGTGAGTTACCAGAGAGCAAAGTACCAGGCAGGGTAACTGGATGGGGTGACCCAAAGATGGGTATGGTAAAAAGCAGACCAGGCACCCCCAGTGGCATCATTACTCCTAAATCATAGGGGTTGCAGAGTCTCCTTTCCACAGAATCCTAGGGGTTGCCAAAGCTCCCCAGCCTTTCATTTTTTTTTCCTATAACCAAACCCTATGGAATCCTTTGTTTTAGGGGTTCATAGGGGTTGCAAGAGACATAGTGATTGCAAAGAATTCATAGCGGTCTCAATTGCAAGCCCTGCTTATCTCTAAATCATGCGCCCTGGGCCTCATCCACACTACACACTAAGTACTGTGCCTCATTTGAGGCTGAGGGGGGGTTCGTTCTTGTAAATTATGTTAATCTGTTGCAGCTTTTTCATTAGTTTCCCCACACTGGTACTGTACCTCATTTGAGGTACTAGGGGAGGGTCATTCTTGTAAATAATGCTAATCTGTTCCAGCTTTTTCATTAGTTTCCCCACACTGGTACTGTGCCTCATTTGAGGTACTAGGGGAGGGTCATTCTTGTAAATAATGCTAATCTGTTCCAGCTTTTTCATTAGTTTCCTCACACTGGTATTGTGCCTCATTTGAGGTACTAAGGGAGGGTCATTCTTGTAAATAATGCTAATCTGTTCCAGCTTTTTCATTAATTTCCTCACACTGTGTCCTTTCAGAACTACTGGGGTGGGGGATCAATGTGTGGGACTCTGGACTTAGTCCAGCCCCTACTGGGAGCTTTGAACACTTGTTTGAATGGATAATGAGACCTTCAATTATGTTCATTTGCACTGCTCCTGGTTGACATGTGAGTTTATTATAGTGTTGCTCTGCTGGTGGAGTGCTTATATCCACCACATGAGTAACTTTGCCTTTTCATCCCCAGTTACATCTTATTAATAAGTGTATACTGTACCCGTGGACACAAAACCAATGTCATAAAATATGTTATCTCAACTTGTGTGTGATAAAATTTTAGAACCTCCTGGACTTCATCACACATATGTTGGATAAACAGTGCCTGTCAATCGTTCTGCCTGCCTGCTAACGAGCTTATTGTAAACAGTCCGGTGTATAACCCCCCCCCCAAATGGTAAATCTGAAAAGTAAAACATTTTGATTGCCTGAACTGGCTATTTTCTTTCTTTCATCTACATAGAAAAGGGATTCTCTTAGTTTTCAGACTGAAATTCCAGTGTGAATAAGCAAAACCACCACATGTCAAGGTGGAACCCCCATGGTTTGGTGATTTTTACGGCTACATAGCAGAGCTATGCAACGTATTGCTATTAGGTAGTAGAGAGAGAGGAGATTCTGGAAGCGCATGACCAGGTACCTGCACTGTGTCCTTCCACAGTGGAGTTGAAGCATGTGTGGTCCTCTCAGTTGAGTACAGTGCTGTTCCTCCCCCACTCCCACCAGGCACACAATTGTCATGCTCCACATTCACTTTTGGTTCACTTCCAGTTAGGAAGGCAGTACCCCCACCCTGTAATGCTTCCCTGGTGTTTAGTGGCACCCTGCCCTCCGATCGCCATCCCCTTATTACCTTAATGTTTTCCTGGTGTCTAGTGGCACCCTCCCACCCTCCGATCGCTGGTCCCATATTTAATTTCTTAAATGTGACCTGTAAGAAAGAAAACTGTCCCTCGATTTTGTGTGTGTGTGTGTGTGTGTGTGTGTGTGTTTTCTTTAAACCTGTGAAATAAAAAAAAATAATAAAAAAAGTCCCTCGCTGATCTCACCCCTACCATCCTGCCCTCCCAGTTCACAGTTACCACACCACCCCACACACCCTCACTCACCTGAACAGGTCCCAGGGTGCAGAGCCACTCTGATTGAAGACGCATCTTGCTGCTGGAACTGGCAACTGTAATATGAGAAACTAAGGTAAGTGCAGTTCAATGTATTTCAGTGGGGGTTTGAAATCGGAGGCATAACTTTTGCCATTTTTGCATATTTTCACCCCAGATTTTCAACATGGCCTTTTTGGGACCCAACCTCATTAACAATGACAGTGGAATTATGCAAATCTAGCTTAAAAGGTGATTTACTGATCACTTGACAAAATCACCTTCTGGGCAGGATTTGGAAATTTTCACCACCATTGCTCATGAGGTTGGGTCACACGCAGGCTATATTGAAAATATGGGGTCGAAATACATAAATGACAAAGCATGTGTTGAAATTTCTCTACACTTACTCATAACTTAGGTAATTTTAAATATTTTGACCCCAAATTTTCTGTGATTAAACATAGCCACTTTTTTCTTACCACCTCATGAACATGACAGCTGTCATTTTTCAAATCTCGACAAAATGTGTTTTCCCACCTGTGGCACGGAATTATGTTTCAGTGCTGCACAATCACATTTTGGTGAGGATTTGAACACTTTTTTTTCACCTATGTGGTTCATGAGATGGGGTAATAAGGCTATGCTGCAAATTCATCATTTTGCAGCTGTTTTGTTGCAAAACATTTTTTGTAATGTGTTTTAGAGTTTGGGAACTTGTGGTACTCCTTTTAGCATGTTCCCTTAGATCACCTGTGAATTATCGAGGTGAAAAGCACTTTATAAAGTAGCCAGTTTAGACAATGCACTTGAGTAGCCACTGCAGGCAGTTAATAGTTTTTTTTTTTTTTTTTATTTAGTTGTTTAACCAGGTATAGCACACTAAGCTGGAAGCTTTTTTACAGGAGCAACCTGGGAGCACAACCATGCGGTTCTACCTTGGCATCTGGTGGTTTGGCTTATTCACATTGGAATTCTAATCTAAAAACTATGAACCCCTTTTCTATGCCGATAAAGTAAGAAAATAGCCAATTTATCCAGCCTGTTGTATACAGTGGACACGCAGTGTAGACCATGCTTTGTTTAACCGCGGTCATGTCACTTGTGGCTCACCTTGTGGTTACCTGAGGTCAAACTGCTATTGTGAAGATAAGTAAATTATCACACAGGTCCCCTCTGCATATCCCCTATATTTTTGTACTGTCAGCTGTTATAAAGTTGTGTTTCAATAATTTGCTTTGCAGTGGGGAAGGGGATCTAGGAGTCATGACTACCAGTTACAGGTAGGGGGTTCTCTAGACCCACTTAATAAATCTGGAACAGTAACATAATGCCAGTATTTTAAAATGCAGCTTCTACAAAAACCAGAGGCTTGCAGATGAAGGGTAGTTCTTAAAAATAAACTACGTTTCATGTCTCCTTGCCTTCAGAGAAGCAGACAGTGCCTGCTGCCTGACCCTCAGAGTCCTGTTTGATGCTGTCCGCTTCTGGGGTCCTGGCCAGTTTGGTACCCACACACACACACACCTAAAGTAGGGATCACCTTTGCAGCCATAGGAAGCATGCAGGCAGTATCTGGCCTACAACTTATTCAGCCAGGAGAGCATTTCAAGAGACGGGGAGATGAAATCCATGGGAGTTTTTTGGGCAGAGTTGAACATGATCCAACCAGTCTGAAGCCATTTTTCCTTTGTTTCTGTGCATTCACCTGAGATTATGCTTTAGGATGTCCACAGCACCAATGTTGTCTGGCATTCATGGAGCACTCCCTTTACAGACAGAGTCCCAGCTGCACCCCCCCACACACACACACACAGCCACACACTTTAAATGAAAGCAAAGAAAAGGAAATGAACTAGAAAGAATGAGTTTATTTTTAGAACCACCAGCATCTTCTGACCATTTCCAAAAAGTGACGTTTTATGATATTTTATAATACTTGAAATTTTGAATGTTGTAACAATTGAACTGTTAATCATTGAAATGTAACTTTGTTAAACATAGTTTTAAACAAAAGCTTGGAGTGCAATCAATGTATGGAACCTGGTGGTTCAGGGGCAGGATTCCCAAAACTGGGCAAAGTGCAGCCCAAATGTTTGCGCCATACCTTGCCATTGCCCAGGGGCCAAAAAGTGCTATTCACAATCGGATAGCGCAATGCGTATCTGACTCTGAGTAGGTGCAGGCGGGGGCAGTACTAATCCAGAAAAAGCAGTGGGTTACCCAGTAGTGCTGCCCCCACAGCCAGTCAGGAAAATGGCCCCGTAGCCAATAGAGTTCATGCGCTAAAGTGCTAGTCAGGAAAGTAGCCATACAAATGAGCCCATTGGGCATGCAAGGCTCTAGTGGCTATTAGCCTGCCATTATAGTCTCATTTGCATGGCATTAGTGTGGCATTGTGCAGTCCCCCACCCCACCAGCCCAATCTGCATGCAACCGCAGTCCACGGTAATCTAGTGGTGTCCTCCCCGTCCTGATCGCCCACCCGACATTACTCTGTGAAAACTTTTATTTAGTAATATCCCACCCAATCCCCTATCCCCCACTTGATATGTTGAAGTCCATTATCCATCGTGTAGTGTCCATCCCCCCCTTCCCGGTCCCCATCACTGTAAAATAAAGTTGGAATGTTTTCTGTAGTATAGTGGCCCTCCCCGTTCTCTGATCACCTGCCCCGTTAAAAAAAAATAAAATAAAAAATAATCTAGTGGACCCCCCTCACCCAGTAACAGAGTCTGACCACCCCGCTTCCCCTCCAGCCCAACCCTCTTCCAACCCACAGCTGGTGACCAGCACAGCCCACCACTCACCACCATGGCTGGCCAATGAGCTCTCCATGACCGCACACTGTATAGAGTACGGCCCATTGATGGTGATCTGTCAATCCGTGTCAATGGGCCATACCCTGTACAGTACATGGTCATTTGAGAGATGAGTCATGGCCAGCTGTGGTGGTGAATGTTGGGCTGTACTTGGCACTGGCTGTGAGTTGGGCTGGGGGAGAGCTAGGTCGGACTCTCCATTACCGGTTGGGGGGTTCACTAGACTGCCAGGGAGTTTAGACTGCTCCACAGGGTCAGGGAACTAGGAGGGACCACTGAACCACCAGGATTATCAGTATTTTTACACGGCCAGCGATTGGAGACTGGGGAGGGCCACTATACCACTGAAAACATTCACACTTTATTTTACAGTGACTGGGACTAGGGAGAGACACTACGCTATGGGAACATTATATTATGGCACTATCGGGCGGGAGACCAGGAAGGAGGAGGGACCACTGGACCACCAGGGAGATCGTTATCTTTTTCAGGGAATGGGGGGCTGCAATAATGCCACAGCACTGCAAACCACTAGGGCTGTGCAGATTACTGCCAGGTTTTTGCCAGAGGTATTTTCTCCATACAAGGGCCATCGGAAATGGCCTTTGTGTTGATCGCAAGTTTCGTGAATGGGATTGCAGGGATATTCAGGTCCCCTCCCCCTCATTTGCATTGCAGCCCCCCCTCCCCGGGAAAAACCCAGTTTGCTCTGTGCAAACCCAGTTTGAGCCCGGGCAAAGTTTTGTGAATCCAGCTGCAGTTCTCCTGTGTCACTACATGTCTGTACTTGTCAATAAGGACTTAAAATTTAGCAAACCATTGTTTATGTCAATATGAAATGTTTTACACGATATATGGTCACCTTATTAATATAACTACTAAGCTCACTCCAAGCTGTCATTTAAAGTCTCAAGCCCTAATGGTCCCAAAATTATCACATTTTAAAGAGATTCTCTTTTGAAAGGTCTAACTCTGGAACTGTTGGGACTAAATGAATCTTTATTTATTTTTTTGCAGTGCAAGCTGGGAGTTCAGTCATTAGCTCAGATGACATTATGTGTCGATACTATTCTGTATATATTGGTACTATGAATTTATTTATTTAGAGAATCAGAATTACAACCCTTTGAGTCATGGACTCCTTTACAATGGCTCCACATCAGAATATAACAACACTGAGTGAAACAACAATACAAAAACACAATAGTCGATGTAGTAATTCATACAGGTGCAGAAACGTTGAGTTAAACAAGAAATTCAATTGTACAATGAGTATAAAGCAGGTAGAAGTGACAATAATCATGGGGTGAGTAGACACACCCTGAGTCAAGTTAGGTTACAACATATGAGCAGGAGTACAAGTAGGTAGAGAATGATGGCGTGCATAATGAGCATTAAGAGGCACTGTGAGTGAACGAGCAGGGTGAGGAATGGGGGGCAGTCGCAGATGCTCTGTGTAAGACGCTCAGAGCGCAATGCTGATTTGAACGCGTTAAGTCTCATTTCGATGGTAACAGCAGGGGGTAACTCATTCATCCAACAGGGGGCTCTATAGTAGAAGGATCGCTGCCCCAAGAAAGTCTGGCAACAGGAACATGAAAGGGGGCCAGGGAGGCACTTCTGGTGGCCCTAGAGTAGGGGGTTGGCTGGAGTAGGGGGCGGAGGCCAGGAGGGAGAGAGAATGAGAGACAGTTTCTTGGCAGTGAGACAAATGTAGTATCTAGTCTGCAGTCAAGGTTTAGCCAATTGGTGCGCCTATAAAGCTCACAGATGTGGGTAAGTCTGTCTCAACTAGAGATGCAGTGAAATTAAATTCCACTGGTGATGTGAACATGAAGTGGCTACATCACGTTGTCACTCTGCTATGCGGAGTGGCCAAAACAAAAAGCTCACTTCGCCTTGTAATTATCACTTCACGTTGTCATTCGGCCTTAACGCGAAATAAGGTGGAGTGACAACAATATTGGCAGCCCCTCACACACAGTCACCAAAATTAATGTGTATCCCCAAAATGCTACTGTCTTGTGTCCAGAAAATTCCCTAGTGCTGATGAAGTGAAATGATAGCACAACAAGAAATGCAAAGTCTCCCAGAATTAATGGTGCACTCTGTCATGCGTGCAGTGGTCACACACAGTCACCAGAATTAATGTGCATCCCCAAAATGCTACAGTCTTGAGTCCAGAAAATTCCCCAGTGCTGACAAAGTGAAATGATAGCACAACAAGAAATGCAAAGTCTCCCAGAATTAATAGTGTACTGCAAAGTGCAAATGCACAGACAGACTAAGATTGCGCTGTGCACTCGAGAGATGCAGACACAAAGGAACAAACCACCTAACCAGTGCTCACAAGTCACAAATCCAAATCTGGAAAAGAATACCTTTTGCCGGTTGGTGGTAGTGCATGGCAGTAACAGTCCACTACCAGTAAAGATACCACAAAGCAGTTTAACAAATTCATGTAGGTGCGGTGTATAGCAGGTTCACACTGCTGCAGTTACTCTGTGGCACAATAAAAGGTGTCTGATTTAATGGCACATACGCACACACACAAACACACACACACACACACACACTACAAGTAATGCATAGCAAATTGAAAACCTTTAGTAATATAACCAAATGTTTTAAACAAACTGAAATTATACACTGCTGCACCAATCAGCAAAAAAAAGTCAAGAATTACTGAAAATATTACTGTGTACATTAACAGTTATACAAGAAAAATATAACCAAAACAGAAAGACTGCCTTTTTCTCCCAGTTAATCTACTTACACCACAGATGCCCCTCCCCGAAGCACACTTTACAGTACACAGACTGCCTGTGCTAAATTAACATTCAAAATCCACACACAAACACTCGATGATCTGAGCACAGGAGTGTTTCCTACAATCGATGTACTAAATTTTGAGGGGGAAAAAAATGCTTTTTTAACAGCTTTCAGAGGATTTGAATCGCAGTGTTCTGACAGGAAACTGTCTCCACCTTCCACTACACACACACAACACAGAACTGAGGCTGTGCAGAACAATCTAGAGCCCATGTGACCTGCAAGCCCATGAAGCACTGCAAAATTCGTCTTGGAGCTCAATTACAAGGCAAAGTAATGCGAAGTACATTGATTTCAATGTACTTCACCTTTAAATTAGTGGAGAAGTGGTTTGGGGAAGGCAGAATAACATGAAGTAATTGGTTTCAATGGACTTCATGTTCCTCATTATAACATGAAGTACTCCGCTTCGCGTTACTCCACGAATCGCTCCTTGGAGAGACTTTCGGCCACTTTGCCCACCACTAGTCTCAACCGGTGACAAGGTGGCAGGCTTTAAGAGAAATCTTGATGCCTGTTTTGTCAGTATAATAATGCATGTTCTGTGACACAGCTAAAAAACAAACTTTTTCTGAATTCTGATGCAGTGCATGCCCTTTTATAGCAGACTGATTCGTGTGATTCTCTTTTTGTCACCATATGTGCAGAGCACATGCCTGGTAGTGTGCGATCAACATGGACACGTTGAAACACATGAATCACTCCTAGTAGGTAGTGTGGGCTTGATTACTGACGATTCCCTGTAATGTAATGAAATGACATGGATTGTACAGTGATTGTAGACTTTGAGACTTTGACACTTTATGGGGTTTGTGCTTTGTGGGAATCACTCAGAGGGTACAGTACTGTAGATGGAACTTGGCGATTCCTGTTGTGGATTGTACAGTGATGTTAGACTTGAGACTTTTGACACTGTACAAGTTTTGCACTTGGTGCAGATTTGTGCTTGTGATGACTAAAAGCCTTTGTCAGGGCAATAGGTTTGTGTGGATGGTGCTCATTGTGCTTGTGGTGGGGTGGTTAAAACATTAGGTGAGAGGGTTAAAAATTGTTCACTTTGGCCGGCCCGGTGGCGCTGAGGGTTGAGGCGCTGGACGCCACACCTCGCACCGCGCCAGCGACCGGGGTTCGGGAACGAGCCCGGGTGCTGGGGGTCGGCGGGGAGGGAGTAGGATTGAGTGTCTGGAGGACAGCTCTCCTCTCCCTGGGGTGGGATCTGGGGGCATCCTGGCGCAGTAGTGGCCTCTAGTGGTGATTGAAGGTACCACCGACTCTGGGAGCATGTTGGGGATGCGTGCAATGGACGTCCACGTTCGGCGTGTTGACGTCACTGCACGATCGCGCGTAGGGGTAGAAAAAAGGAAAAAATACCTCGATGGGCTGTATGATGGCCAGCTGTGTGGTGTCACCCGAATCCTTCCCTGGATGCTCCTTGGATCGGGACCCCCCTGGATCCTGCAGCGGTGGCTCTGGTGTGTGCCCGTCGTGCCAAAGATCGCTGTGTGGTACACCGGTGGGTAGAGCTTTGGGGTTGGGTGGGAGCAAGGCCGGTGGCTGATCTGGATTTGGGGAGGAACCATTGGTAACACCTCCCCAGCCATAGAGGAATGAGAAAATATATGTAAAAAAAAATTGTTCACTTTACTTATTCCTTTTTTTTAAATAAAATGTGTTGCTTTTGTTTGAGCTTGTACAGTTGTGTATTTTTTCTGTGCTCTCTGTTTTCAATAGGAGCTCCCAGCTGGGATCAACGTCAGTGTGTGGTGCCATTGCCATGCACAACATATTCAGTGCTTACTTAACATCAGGAATGGAAACTGGTGGAATTTCAGTCTCATCTTCCTCTTCGCACTCATCTGTAGGAGTGGCAGGGGTAGACGTTGGCCTCAGGGCTCCCATAACATGAGTGATATCCTCAGTAGGCAGTTTTGGTTTAGGATCATTGCCTCCAAGGTGTGACAACGTCTCAAACTCCACTGCCATTACTACATCAGGTGGGGCAATCATATCTTCAGGAATGGGAAAATCCTGCAAGTTCTTCTTTGAAGTCCGTCATAGTGACCGAGCAGATTCCTGCATTGGAGAAACAGTTTATTGTAATCTGAGTCGGCATGATGGAGGTAGTTTTTTGGGGAAAGATCAGTTTGATGTTCCATAGTCCAGGCACATATGGATGGCCCCTAAAATTATCTGACGCGAAGGAGGTATTTTCTGGGGGAGAGATCAGTTTGCTGTTCCGTAGTGTTATCTGACACAGATTCTATCTTGCAACTCCTCAGTTTCCGATCCCAAAGTCTGACTCACTCAGTGCAAATCTCTGCAGTCATCCACACCATGTGGTTGTTACGGTAGAGCATGGGCAAGTGGCTGACTCCATGAAAGCACTTTGGCTGAGCAGACTTCCCCACCACAATAAGATTAATTTTTTTTTTTTTTCAATGCTGAACATGTTACAGCACACCTACACAAGAGAGCCTTTCCTTTGCCTTTTTTTGCCCTTGAGGTAGGTCCTCTAAATGTAAGTGTGTCATATCCATCGCAGTTGAAGAATAACCCCATCTCATCTGCATTCAAAATATTGGATAGCCTATAGCCTGCAAGAAGATCGGGCAAAACATTCCTTACCCAGGAACTCGCTCCAGGACCATCAGCATTCTGCTTGTCACCGTGGGCTCAGCAAAAGCTGATGTGCCAAACCTTCCGCCTTTGGAACCACCCATCTGTACAGTTGAAATCAGGTTTGCCCAGTGTGACAGAAAGCTTAGTTTGCTTTCTGCAGCAATAATGGGCCATTCACCATAACATCATGGTTCCGTACCTCACAGAACCAAAGTAGTAGAGCCTCCTCTATCTCCCGGTCTTTTCCCTCCTTCTTCTTTTTCTATGGGGTTTGTGATTGCTGTGCCACTCTGTCAGCAAGCTGTCCTTATTATTGTGGATTAAATTAGATGCAGTCCATCTTTGCCCGCCCAACTCCACTGTAAGACCCCGCACACTCATCTTCAGCAGAATTTCCATTTGCCAACATCAGTTTAACTTTGCAGGACAGGGGAATGGCAGCACACTTTGAAGAATCTTGGGGGAAGAGAGCAGTGACCGGTTTAGTACAGTGCTCCATTAGCACAATTGACACCAGCGACTGAGGTGTAAATAGGAAGCGGTGGAATGTACCATACTTTATTGTTCACATTAGGTGGCATATCGAGTCTGCCTTAACAGATATATTTTTAGCACTGATTCCTATCACTGGGGTTTGGGCAATGCATTTTTGTCTGCATAATCTGATTGTTTAAAGTGGAGTGCACTGTATTACTACACACTATTTAATTTAGTAACTGTAATTTTACTTAATTTTCATTCATCTTATGACCTTAATTGCATATCGAACATTTTAGTCCCCCCCCCAGCAGTACCAAATCTTAAAAGATAATAAAAACTGTAACAAAAAAATATAACTCCTCTTACCCCGCCCCAACTTTACTTAGTGGGTCACTGGTCCATCTTATCATGGATACATAGATACACAGAAATGTGATGGCAGAAAAGGACTGCCAAGCCCACCTAGTCTGCCCATTTAGTGTGCTGAGCCCCATGGCAGCTGTGCACACCTCAGCCTGCCCGCTGACGGTGGCCGGCAATCTTTTCAGACCCTCTGACAGAGGCATCATCTCTAATGTCCATCTCGACTTGGGATTTCCCCATACAAATAGTAGGCCCATCTTCAACCTGTATCAGCAGCTCAATCTGTATAACCAAATATCACTTACTATCTTTCGGTACAGCTGGTACCATCTCTTGAGACCTGGACGAAACGTGCCCCCTATATAGGTGAACAACCTTTTTGAGATCCTTGTGTGCTACAAAGCCACTAGGAACTTTTCTCGAGGAGCAGCCTCTAAGGATATTCCCTCACACTCCTAATGTCTCCCTTGTTCTCCTGTACTCTCATCAGAATTGATGGTGCTCTACACTAAATAGACTCCAGACTCCAAATCCTCAGTCATCACTGCTGTCCCAATATCTATCCTTGAAGGCTACCAGATAGCAAGACAATGAATTATGTTCTCCAACACTGGCTTATAGACAACTGCTGCAGTTGGGGTACCCCTGCCTCCTTGGGCAGCCTGACAGGAGAGCGTGCTCTGAGGCACACCTGTAACTGCCTATCATTCTGTCATCTTAACACAATCTGCCAACACCTAATAAAAGCTCCACTCACTAGCTGTCATGGACTCTACCAGTCAATAGGCTCTTTGGTTATCATTCTAGATTGCGAGCCCATCTCTCCCTGCTGGCAGGAGAGGGCTGTTGGTCACATTCATTTCAGTGGCTGATCAAAGGGGGAGAAAGGAATCGTGAGGCCTATACCAGTGTTCAATGCCCATATATGGACATGTGCATTATTAGACAATGCCGGCTTGGGCTGGCATCATTAGACAATACTGGGTTGGCCTGGATCCTCAAGAGGTACACATAGATGATTAGACCAGTGAAACACAGGTCAGGGTGTGGACAGAGCAGGGGACTGGGGGGGGCATGATGACAGAGGATAATTGGATGTCATTTAGCATGGGCAGCAAGATGAGGTGGAGGATCATCACCATATGCCTTGACTTGAGAGAGACTTGACAAGCTGGGCCAGTGTCTCATGGCTCCATATGGAAAGTGGGGTGGTGGGGGGGAAGGAGAAAGTTGGTGCTATTGGAGTACTGGGGTGGGTGGGAGGAAGGGGATGCTGCTTGATTTACTTGTGGAGGGATGGAGATAACCAGGCCTCTGGGTTGTGTGTGGGGTGGTATTTTGTTGTTGCTCAATGGGGGAAGTGGCATATCTGTAGTCAGTTGTGGAACTGTAAATGTTAAATTGGAGTTCTTACTGGACTTGGTATCAGAATTTTCCAAAATTGACTGATGCACAATGGAATGTAATTGGCTGATCCCATGCATCCCTAATGCTGACATCTGCACACTCTGCCTACCCCTTATGTGCTTCTATTGGTTATTAAAATGATGAGCCTTGAAGTGACCGTGGAGTATCTTATGAACCAAAGAGACACTGGTACCTGTGGTGAAAATGGGGGTGGGGCTAGGGGGAACGGTTTTGGGAGTTAAATTAAAAGTTTGACTTGGTTCTGGGGCAAGATAGGAAAAGCCTGCTCCTGTGTAAAGTGTAATCCTCAAGGCAAAAAACTGGCTAAAGTGTAAAAAGTGCAATGCATCATGAGGAAGCATGTCCCCAGACCTTTGTCAGATATATTCAGCCTGTCCCCAGACCCTTGTGTGATGTATTCAGCCCTAAATCAAAGGTGGTGGGTCTCCCTCCACTTACATTTTTTCCATTATCAATACTGAGCGGTATAGTTGACATATGGCCTGGATGAGCTCCTTGGTTACAAAATACTATTCTATTATATTTTTTAAGTACTGCCCCCACCCCCAAATGTGCACAGAGTATTGACTGGGAGAAAGACTGGCTCTAATCTGTAATGATGTAATCTGGTATTAATGTGTTGTCCCACCTCACTGAGGTGTGTGTGTGTGTGTATATATATATATATATATATATATATATATATATATTTTGTGTATATATATCTATCTATATATATAACATCACACATGCCCACACAATGCAAAGCATCATGGGCTGCATATGCAAATCACCACAGAATATTATGCTGGTTCAACTTTAAGCAGAATTGCATGGTGCCAAAAGGCCTCTCACGCAATTTGCAAAGGGTGCTAACAGATGACACAGACACATGTTTCATCCTACCAGGACTCATCAGTATGCCTCGTCTGTTTGACACCCCAGTGGAATGAACCAACTACCCTAAGATGGTCTGTCTGGGTTATGTTGTGGTGAACCCATTAAAACAAAAAACTATTTTAAAGACAAAGAACCTATGTGCGCAAACACTGAGGCAATGGTTACCCCAAAGAGCATTTGGCTGGGAAGCTAAGTTTCAAGGAAATACAAAATCACACATGCCCACACAATGCAAAGCATCATGGGCTGCATATGCAGATCACCACAGAATATTATGCTGGTTCAACTTTAAGCAGAATTACGTGGTGCCGAAGGCCTCCTCATACAGTATATATATATATATATGTGTGTATATATGTGTGTGTGTGTGTATATATATATATATGTAACCCTAGATGGCGCTATCCCAGGGGCTACTACCCTGCCTGATTTGCCACTAACAGGTTGAGGCCTGATCCAATGGCGGGTGCCTCCACCCAGAGGTCAGGGTTTGCAATAGTTAAACTAACTTGGTCACAGCCCTCTGGGGACACTGCAACCCCTTTCTTCCCACTAGTGGCCACATAATATATCAGAATTACCTTCACAGTATACACTTACCCCAGGTCTGGTTCCGCACTGGGACCTCCTGTGAAATGAGATACAGTGCAACCAATCACAGTACAGTACTTTAACATAGACAAATACCTCAGGCAGTATAACTTTGCTGAAACAAGCAGCTCTGATTTATTTAGGGGATATAACAAGGACAGGGGAAATCAGGTTAATTAGCTTATCACCTAATAATCTATTTATGGCTCTGTGCACAGGCCTATCCCTATCAGTTACTGTCCCTGGGTACCCAAGCCCTAGTGGCTAGTCCAAACTGTGGCAGCTGGTAGGGCCCTTTCACACAGAGAAAAGGAGAATTAAACAGTCAGCAGTACAGTAATTCCATTTGGATTTAATGTGGCAATTCAACAGGGAGCAACCCTGAATTAGTACTCACGACTCCAAATAAGATAGGGTCCTTCAATGTCAGCAGGGCTCACTTGAGGTACACAAACCCTTCACACATCCATATAAAAGAAAGTACTATACCAGGCAGGCTGCATCTGTATCCCGAACGCAATTACTGCACAATACCCGGAGAACACACAGCAGATTCAGTTCCTGACAGACCGAAGTAATTTTCAGCAATTCTTCCAGTCTTCTACAGGGTGAGCCTGGTTTCTACTCTTCAGAGATCCTTTGATTCTTTTCACAGGACGGATTCAGTCCTAACAAGCTGTTACCAAGCTGCAGACCGGAACTCTGGGCCTTACACACGCTTTTTTGACTAAAACTGCACACTGAAAAGCACAGGGCTCCTTCCTTCTTCACTGCCAAAGCTCAACTGAAGCTCCAACCAGACAAAACTGGGCACTTCCTTGGAGTTCCTCCCAGTTCTTGACTGGATTGGCTGTCACCACAATAGACTGCTGCTGTTGGTCCAAAAGGCACTGAAGTCTAAACTACATCTCCCAGAGTCACTGCCCATACACAATCCTCTTGTGGCTGGCTCAGATTATGAGTCCAAGTTCTGATTCTTCTTCAGGCACCATTTTAGAGCTAGCTTACCCCACACTGATTGGTCCAGTTCAGCAGTTCAAAACTAGAATGGGGAACTAGCAGACACAGTTCTGACTGCAAAGAAAGCAGGTTAGACAAACTGTAATTTATTATTACCTAAATAATTTCTGGCAAACAGTTACATCTTTCAGATAGGTTCCTTTGCACTCCTAGTGACTGCAAAATGAAGTGAATTGGCAGCAGCTCAAGTGGTACTCAGAGAAGCACACAGTCCCCCATACAAATCAATTATGTCTGCAAGCAGACAGCTCTTAAAGAGACAGTACCAGAGGCTCTAAAAACACTCACTGATAAATGGCTTAAATGCCAAACACCATTCAGGCTTGGAGCATTCAAGCAAGCTCCTGAAGTCTTTTGGGAACCCCCATTTGCAGGGGTTACATATATATATATATATATATATATATACACACATACATTAGAGCAAAAATCAGTTTAATGCATGGTTAGGGTTGTTCCACAGTGACAAAGCGAGGAAATTCGGTGTTAGGGTTGAAACACCCCCTTGGACCCCGCCAGCCCAGCCTCCCAACCGGCATCAGGGTACGCGTTGGGGTCGTCGGCCCTCTCACCCCATAACATGTAGAAAGAAGCTGTGGAATAGGAGAATGGGGTGAGACTTGGGACCGATGACCCCAACGAGTATCCCAGTGCCATTTAGGGGTGTGGGCTGGAGGGGTCCAAGGGGTTTCAACCCTAACACTGAATTTCATCACTTTTGTCGCTGTGGAACAACCCTAACTAATGCATTAAACTGAGTTTTTTGGCTCTAATTTCTTTTCTTTTTGAGAATGATGACGAGAAATAGTGAATGTAATGCAGCGGCTTGTGACATAGTAACAGGAACAGCAACACAAACACAAGGTGGAAACGCAAATGGTAACAGTAAAGAAAACACAAGTGCAAATGACAATGCAAAGGGTAACACACACGGTGGCGTACACGGGAACGGTAATGCAAACAGGGACATAAACGCAAGTGGAAACAGGAACTGTAATGGTAATGGAAGTGCATACCCTGTTTTTGCTGAACAGGTGCATAGAGAAACACAGTGTGTACAAAGAATGTATGCATTGTAATGGGCATCGAAGCTTAAAACGAGCATTGGAAGTACTTAATTGCAAATATCTCAGCAACCGCACGACATAGAAAACAAATTTAAATTTCACAAAAATCATGATTTTCCTGGCTAGGTTTTTGTTATTACGTAGACCCATAGGGCTATGCAACTTGCAATAAAAAATCTGTATCTCGCATCGTTTTTGAGATACGAGCCCCGGAAAGCGCGGCGTATGCCACCATGTTAATCTATGGGAAAAAACGCCAACTTCAAAGTACCGTAACTTTGCAGCCATGCAATATTTTTTTCACCAAACCACCAAAAGGCACATCTGAGAGATGTTGGCTGCGTTTCCTCCAAATATCAGCTCAAAAGACCAAACCGTTCTTTTGCAGCAGGGTGGCAAAGAACTGCTGTCATTTTGGCCATAGTCTGAAAAAGTAGTGTTGTGATTTGCAAAAGCTTTCGCAAGCATTTGCGAAAGTGTCGTGAGTGCAACACTACTTTGTGACACTACTTTTTCCAGAAATTTGAAAAACATATTTCTAGGGTGTATCACCCCAAAATAAAGACATGGCTAGCATCTTCAGGGTTTGACTGGGTAAACACAAAAAGAATTGTGTTGCTAGAGGTTCCCAAATTTAAATGGCAAGCATTTTTCTGATGGCTACCTGAAAATAAAATGGTGGATTTGCAACACTACTAGGGCCATTTGTGACGCTAAAAAGTGCATTTGCGAAAGTGTCGAACTTTTTGTTAACTTTTCCCATTGACTTATAATGGGAACTTGTTTTTTGAATAACTCCTGAACCGTTTAATATTTTTTCATGAAACCTTTGAAAGGCACCTCAGGGACCCTGGCCACATGTTCTCTGAAGTTTTCAGACCAGTAGTGCAAACCGTGCGACCTGTAGGCGCAAGCAAAGAATTCATCAGAAAGCGTAAATGCACACAGATCATGCTTAATAACTCCGCAGCCGTATATCCAACCAGTACGAA
The DNA here is from genome assembly GCA_016271365.2 of Neoceratodus forsteri. Lineage (NCBI taxonomy): Eukaryota > Metazoa > Chordata > Ceratodontiformes > Ceratodontidae > Neoceratodus > Neoceratodus forsteri. The sequence continues at coordinate 500,157,981 of JADMNL010000022.1, forward strand.
GGATGGCAGATCCCAAGATGTATGATTCTTAATTGTGCATTCCAAATTTCAGGCAAATCCATTGAACAGTGGCAAAGGTATTAAGGTGCAAAGTTTGACCCTTTAACCTTAAAAGGGCTCCTCAACCCTAACTATGGTAGCACTACCGGCTACTATAATATACATAATCATGCTTTCTTTTAGGAAAAAAAAAGTATATATAAAATTTTAAACCTGACTGAAGATAGGAATCACCATACTGTTAGTGTGTGACCAAGTGTTAGATCTTGTTTGGCTGAATGACAACAAATGTTGGTGAGTGTTTTTTTTTTCTTTCTGAAATAAAGAATGCAAAGATGCACATTGGTGATCTATAACTGTACATCTCAAAACTACACAGTTCCCTTCACACAAGCTGTAAGGTGTAACACTTGCAGGGAGAGGAGTTAATAAGACAGTAATGGATGCCCTTGGATTGTGGTTGGGCATTCTGAGTAGCTGAATGCCACAAGTCCAAAACTACCAAAGCAGCGCATTATTAAACTCCATTATAACATGGGGTACTGAAACGGACTCTCATCATTGGTAGAATAGTATCAGCTGGCTGTGCATTAAATAGAGAATACTGGCTGAGCAATCGTGCTGAACCAGTGTGTTCAGCCACAGAGGGGTTTATGATTCCATGCAAACTCGAGAGCGAAGTTCGAGAGGTCCGAAGGAATCATAAACCCCAAGGTGGCTGAAAACACACGGGTTTAGCGAGATTGAGAAGCCAGTATTTTTTATAGTGTATGGTGGCATTTTTAATGAGAACAATGCATGATTCACAGCGGTGGTTCCTTGTGCTGCGCGGCTTATATTTCAAGACTGAGTCTCCCATTCCAAATGAATGGAATGCTGTTCTGTATGTACAGTCAGTACAGCGTTCCAATCATTCTTGACTCTCTGGATGAACAGCATTTTGGTATGGTGGGATTTCTTAATGAGAACAATGTTCCACCATCCACTATAAGGTGATACATGCACAGTTGCTGTGAGTCACTGAACAGCAGTATCCCTGGGTATAGAAAGTGCCGTCAGAACTGCCTGCTGGAGTGGTGTTGAAACAGAACCAGGGCAGAGGGAGGCAGTGGCAGCAATAGACAGTCTCCTTTGTCTGTCATCTTCAACCATGCAGCCTGTCATCTGGTTTGTGTTGTCTCAAACAGTACACGCAGTGGCAACAACACAGTCTCCTTCCTTTGCTGCCCCCCCCCCCGCGCAAGCCACTCAGTAGCTGCTTCGAACCCAGTAAATATTGTACCCTCCAGTGCAGAGTCATCACGGCATCCCACCCCCATTTACAGCGGGTCAGAGATATGCTGGTGAGTGCACAGCTCTGACCTGTTGTCAGTCCCCATTAAGACACCGTGCGCTGTTCCCCCTCCGTGCGTGAGACAGACTGAGCAGTGTTGCTCTATGGACTACTTTTTAAGTCAGCAGGATACAGTAGGATTTCTTAAACCTTTTTTTGTCACTATGGTGCTGTTACAATGGACCCCATGTTATAAGCGCAGTAACCCATTCCAAGGTATGGGGTTATTGGGGATTAATCAACACCTTGTGTGCTGTGAGGGCACTCAGCCTGTAGCCTCATGCCTCACAACACACCTGGGGCGTTGATTAATCCCCAGTAACCCCATTCCCTGTCGTGGGTTATTGCTTGCATAATAGATGCCCTCCAGTTGTGGTTAGGCACTCAGAGTAGCTGAATGCCACAAATCTACAACTACCCGAGCAGTGCATTATTGCCTTAAAAATGCACACCCTGGAGTATGCTATCTCATTTTTATTATTTTGGGTGGGGTTTGCAATTAAAAGGCAATTATTGGCAGTCATTTGACTTGTTTCAACCATTGAGGTTTCAGGATTTTCATGGCCCATTTTATAAACAGTGTTAGAAAGTGATGGCCTGAAAACTCATAATTTCATTTGCTGGATGTCAATTTGTATTCCATAATTGTCCTGAAGTCTCAAGCACTTGCAGAATTATAAGGTTTTGAGGGGATTTTATTCTCCTGCAAGTTGTGGATTTTTCAGCCAGCCCAGTGGTGCTGAGGATTGAGGCCCTGGATGCCACACCTCGCACCACACCAGCAACCTGGGTTCGGGAATGATGGACTCAGGATGCTGGGAGTCAGCAGGGGAGGGAGAGGATTAAGCATCTGCAGGACCGTTGTCCTCTCCCGAGGTGGGTTACAGGGGGTTCCCCACTCTATAGCTGTCTCCGATAGAGATCGAGGGCTGCACATGCACGGGTATGTTGGGCAAGGCGATGGCAGAGGGGGAGTCGCACAGGGTCATTGCACGCTGCGTCTCGGGGGGAGACAGTAAGTGAAAAACCCCAGGAGGTCCAGGAAGGTGATGGTGACCCCAGTGGACAATGCCCACATCCCCAATACCAGACCACCTTCCCACCAGCTCTCTGAGCACCTTGACCCAGCCATGGACCGACCGACTAGATTTCAGAAAGGTCACCAGGTAAGGAGTGGCGATCCCACCCTGGGAGGCTTAGATCGGGTGGGCCAGCCGAGTCCGTAGGTTGGGGAAGGGGCTGCTCAGCCCTTGAACTCCCAGGGGAAGGAGGTTTCAGGCGGAGAGTAGAGGTGGAGTCCAAAAGGGTACACCCGAGAGATGCCCCTAAGTTGTGGATTTTTCATCTACGTGTTCTGGATATGCAGGACTTTTTTTTTTTTATCCAAAGGTTGTGAACTTAGGATCACGATCATAACTTGTGAAAAGTATGTGAACATAGCAAATAATTTCCTGCATTTCCCAAACATGCAGATGTGAAGGTGCTCTCTGCCCTAAATGTCACAAAGTTAATAAAAAAAGTACACCAGCAATAAGATTAGCCACTTTAATGAAATATGGAACAGTTTGTAACAATGTAAGCCCTTGAGCCAAGGTTTGTTTACAGTTATAAAACTGATAGGCTAAATCCAACAATGTAATTGGCTAGTTAGCCATGCATGAAATATGTTCCATGCATGGGTAAAAAAGGGGCTAGCAGTAAAAAGGCCAATCTCCATAAGCCATAGAACATTGGCATTTTTACTGTCTGCCATCTTTGTATTTGACAAGTGCGAGGAAAATAGAGTTGAATTATTCAGCCTACCCGTTTCATAAAAGTTAGCGATGTTTACAACAAACCAAGTAGATTTTAATATCAGCATGTTGGAATAGGAGATGGAGAGGATTTTTAGCATGCCAGAGGACAATTTTTTACTGTGGTAGAGAAAAAGCCGGCAAGTCCCACAGTAAGGGCCAGATATTCAAAACTTTGCACAGGGCAAAAAACGTTTGCGCAGGTTTAGCGCGGGATTAGCGTGAGTCTGCTATATTCAAAAGGCCAAATAGTGCGGGCAAACTGCATTAGCGCCGAGCAAAATCATAATGTATGCAAGGGGCAAACTGACATGAATACAGGCGCAATGCTATATTCGGCCACTAGCAGCGTGCAAAATGGTTTTGTGCGACTTAGCGTGATACTTAACGCAGTGCACATTATCGACCAGGAAAAGCTTGTCTTAACCCTGGGCAATCAGCTTTGCATGACACTATGACTTTGCGCGGTGTTTGTGCAGATTTTGCGCGACCATTACAAATAAATATGACACATAGACAAAGCCAAACATAGAGGAAGCATGCTGCTAACTGATGGCATCACAATGATGCCATCATCTGCCACCAGTCTCAGCCATGCCAGGCAGTAAGTGGTGACCCTGCCACCAGTGGACAGCATGGCAGTGTGGCCATACAGCACACACCTGTGGACCACACTTCTGTGGACACCAACAGATGCCAGCACATACATGCAGCACTGTGGCCATGGAGGATGTTGAGGGGAGAGTGTATGGGTGGCCAGGCTGTGCCACAGACCAGGTGTGGCCACAAGGCTGGGACACATCATGCAGTGCACATGGGCCAGTATTGGGAATACCCCAATGCCAGTGTGCCTTTCGGATAATATATTCCCCACTGGCCACATACTGCACAGCTGTACAACTGCCACAGCACACAAAGCCGGACATGTACATGTCACTGTGAGCATCCCATGCCAGAGGTGCAGCATCTGTGGGTTACACAACAGCATAACAGTAATGTTCACTGTCAGTAAACACCTGCTGGTTGGGCCTCTCACTGTGTATAGTGCAGTCATCATCACTGCCCTACACACCATAGGCACTGCTGTGTCCACACACTACTGGCCCCCTTGCTAGTGTAGTGTCTGCTGTGCACTGTACCATGACCTACAGTGTGACAGTTGCATGCAGCACCACCACCATCTGTGCCTATGCTGTGTTGTCCCAGTACAGCTGCAGGCAGCAGAGCATGTGGAAGTAGTGTTCAAAACTGTATAATATTCCCCAAGCTGTTTGCGCAGTGCTAACACATTTGCGCAGGTTTAGCGCAGGGCTAAACAGTTAGCCTGGTGCAAACTGCATGCAAATCAGGGCATAATGAGATGCTAATCTGGAGTTTGCTCACAGACTACCTAAGTAGGCTCATTTGCATGTCACTTTTGAATAGGCAAAGTTTAGCACCAGGCAAACGTGTTTGCCAGGCTCGCGGTTTAGCCCTGCGCTAAACCAGCATAGCGTGTTAGCTCTGCGTAACAGTTCGGGAATATTTTAGTTTTGCACACTGTACTTCATATGCTGCTGCCTGCAGCTGTACTGGGTCCACGCAATTGCTGGCACACACATAGGCCACATAGTTCACCTCTATCTACCTTCACATCGCTGTGCACCGTGTTGCTGTTGTGGTTTGCACTTCCTGGTTGCCATATTCAGAGCTGTCTTATTCCAGGGCTAAGTTTGCCCTGCACTCCCAGACCAGTTTGCCTGGCCTCATTCCCATGTTATATTCAGAAGCTGCTTGCCCTGGGCTATTCCTTTTGAATATGGCTTGCTTTGTGCTCCGGGCTAAGTTTGCCCATCGGGCAGTGCTAATTTAGCCCCTGGGCAAAGTTTTGAATATCTGGCCCCAAGTCTTGTAAATTGCCCGGAAACTGTCAGCACGATGCCACTGTGAATGACAGTGACTGCTAAGGCAACAGATGTTAAGCCGAAAATTGCAAATGCAGCAATAAATCTAATTAAGACTGTAAACCTGATGCCCAGTTCATCACGGCAGTTGACGGAGCTGTAACTGGCATGAAATCAAAACTGTCAAAGACTGCAGCAGATGTCAATTTCAGTGAAAGTGACAGCCAAATCGCAAGCACCTCATGGCACGTAACACTAAGCAGTGATGCTGTTGATGCGATCGAGGATGGGAAAAATAAAATGAACACAAAAAGACCACATTCTGGCCATTAAAGTTTTCGATGATTGGAAAGTAGCAAAAAACTACCAAATTGATTTAAAAAAACTGCCACCACCAATGAGATCAATGAGGCTTTATGGCGCTTTTATGCCAAAGTGAGGAACACTGAATGAAAAAGAGTATTCCATCAGCAGTTATCGCAGTTTGTGATCATCCCTGAATAGACACTTGAATTCGATGTAGATTGGAAGGCAAATTAACATTATAACAAATCCGGACTTCAACACAAGCAACAACGTCTTTGTCTCTGTCACAAAACGTTACCGGAGACAAGAAAAAGACATTTCAAAGCACTACCCTCCAATCTCAAAGGCCAATTTAATGCTGCTCAAGAAATCTCCAGCTTTATCTCCTGACACTGCACCTGGCCTTCTAAAAAAAAAAGTCTGGCTAGACATACAATTGTACATGTCCAGGTGTGGGCTGGAGTGCCTCAGAAGCCTGAAACCTGACAGCTTCATCTTCCTCGTGGAAGAGGACGGCGCAGAGTATGTCAGCCTCTTGTTCAACAAGGCAACGAAAAATCAGTGACCCATTTGAGCCCAATAAACAGTCTTACAGAGGGTTCATGTATGCTGAACCAAACTCACCGCAATGCCCTGTCGAAAGTTGAAAGAAATATCTTTCCAAACTGCCGCCAGACGTTCCAGCCCTCTATTGTCACCCACGCAGATTGCCGCAACATTTCCTGGACTGCTCAGAAACCTGGTACACTACCCAACCCCTTGGAATAAACACTCTGTCCACACTCATGACCAAAATAAGCAAAGAGGCATCGCTGAGTCAAACTTACACAAACCACTCGATCAGGTCGACAGCTGTTCTGTTTTGATTTGCTGTCTGAGGCAGGGCTCCAAAGCCAAGACGTCATGGCTGTAGCGGGGCACCATTGTGAAGCAAGCCTTCGCTCATATTGGAGTGCCTCCTGCCAAGATTGTAAAAGATGGAGCTCAATACTGGGGCAAAAGAATGACAGCACACAAGAAAGTAGACAAGAAAGAGAATGAAATAAAGATAAACACATTGCCACCAGCTGGAGTGATGACATCTTTCAATCAAAGTCCATTTGCCTTTAATGGCCCCAAGACTTTCAATGGACCTGTGAATTTCATTAGTCCGACTAAGTGATTTTTCCTTAAACAGAAAACAATAAAAGAAATGTAAAAAAAAAACAATTTTTCCACTCCACTCCACTTCCCAGTTATTGTTCTATCCCGCCCTTTACCCTTCATTCTATGTGGAACTACTTTATACTGCATAGTAATTGTTTCAGCAAAAATAAGTTTTTATGCAGTTAACTTTAAAGTTTTCCTTGCTTTATTTACCCAGAAAATGCATGACCATTTCATAAGCGCAGTAAGACACTCCAGGGTGTGCATGGAAACCTATTTTACCACACGCCAGGGGAAACTAAAACGCAGCCATGGCCTCGTGCCTTAGTATGCCCCTGGCCATGCAGTAAAATATGTTCCATGCACACCCTGTCATGTCTTATCGCTTACGTGTAACCCAGGGGAAGGGGTTACAGAGGGAAGCAGACTGTTCAGAACAATACAGGCAATAAACAAGTAAGACGATGAGGAAGACTGCTTCAGCCACAGTGTGGCCTTTCACTACCCAAATTCCATACATGTTCTGGCAAAGAATGTTTTACTTATGAGGTCCCTTTTTCTTGAACAATTTGTCACCGCAGCTAAGGAATTTGCCTACTCTTGCCACTTTTAAGCATGGATTAAAAAATTGTTGCTCCAGGAACAATCTGTTTTGCAATTATTTTATTAATTGATGTGGATATGCATGCTGATGGTTTGTTTGTTTGTAATTTGTATTAAATTCAACCTAGTATGTTCTGTAAAAGTCTTGCTCCTCATGGAACCTCTCATGTATTATTGCAACTTTTAAATAAATTAAATAAAAAAAAAAAACTTTGCAAATATCAAGACAGTCAAAGGGACAAGCAAATGTAGACTGTAAAATGACTGCGTGAGAGGGTCATGGTGCTTTTGTTCTGAATTGCAACATATTTGCTTTTTAATGCAATCCTTGCCGGGGGGGGGCACTAATGTAATTGAATTTGGGAGGAGAGGGAAGGTTTGGGACAATTTTATTTAAATATGCTGGTTTCTGTTATTTTGCACGTGCAACACACACACACACACACACACACACACACACACACACACACTGTTCTGTGTGCCTACTAAGGGCTGATTGAACTTGCTGGGCAAACTGAGGCTCTTTTTTTTTTTAATAAACTAATGCTAGTTCCACCGCACATTTGCTTTCTGTCATAAATCAGCAGCTGCCTGTCCATTATGACATATTAGCAAAATGATGTACCATAAATGAGATATCACAAGTTTAAACCACATTACAGCCAAATACTATGCAACCTTGAGCAGATCATGTAATCTCTAAGTGCTGTAGCACTTCCAGCTTGGGAAATGGGTAGAAGAGGACCCCACTGAAAATGAGATGCTGCATCTTACCTGGTCTAGCCTGGGTAAATCAATTGTAATATGAATCAATACATTGTGTGTGTGTGTGTGTGTGCGTGTCCTTATTTATTTTTTTATTTTTTTCCATCTCTCCAAATCACACCCACTCTGAAGCCTCAATCCCAGTGCAAGGCTATATGGGGTATGCCAGAACAGACCTTTCCTTTTAAACAGACTTTTACATTTGATCCAGTACAGACTGAGAAAGACAAAGTACATACTCATGTTTCATCCTGCGTGGACTCCTCCATGCACTGCAGTCACTGGGCCCCTATATTTGGAGCCGTCTGGCTGCGTATGCAAAATAGTGTGCCATACATAAAAAAAAAGGTCCGGATGGCTCTGGCGCCATGTTCCAACAGATAGCATGATCAGTAGATCATGCTATCTGTTTGAATATCAGACCCTTGTAGCATGGCACACAGCAAGTGGTAACCATTTTCGGCGCAGTGCTACCAGGGTGTGGGGCTGAAGACCACCCATAGGGGTACCGCGCTGTGCACATTGGTTAGTGCTGCAACCCTTATGGGTAGTATTCAGCCCAAACATGCAGATGAGCCCATTGGACATGCACAGCACTATGGGGCCATTTGCATGGCCATTATGGGCTCATCTGTATTTGAGCGACCTTGCCCGAGTTCGCAGTGCCAGTCCCCCTCCCCAACAGCCAGCAATCCAGGTAATAATAAATACATCCTCATCTCCCTGGTAGACCAGTGGTCCCCACTCCCCGTGCCTTGATCTATGTGGTAATAAAATCATCCCTGATTCCCTGGTAGTCTGGTGGTCCCTCCACGACCCCCAATCCCATTCATAAAACTTCCTGTAAACCTAGTAGTGCAGTGGTCCCCCCTCCCTAACCCAACCTGCCCCTATCAGTCTGTCCAGAGCATCCCTGGTGGGATAGTGGCCAAGCAGCCCCCCACCCCAACAGACAGTGACTCGTCACCCTGCTCCCCCCCACCAACCTGACCCGGTTACCGATGATGTGTGCTGTGTGCTGTGTGCGCTCCATTTCAGTTGACGGCTGGCCGTGGTGGTGTGAGGAGGGCTGTGCCAGTCGCCGGCTTGGGGGGGAATGCAATGGTGGGTCACTGCCTATCAGGGCGGGGAGCCACTAGCCCATGACGGACAGTCTGAATAGACTGATGGGGCAGGTCAAGGTTCAGGAGGGGGGACTGCTGCACTACCAGGTTTACAAGAAGTTTTCTGAATGGGATCAGGGCTTGGGGAGGGGAGACCACTAGACTTCCGTAGAATTGGATTTTTTTTACTGTCACATGGATTGGAGCTCAGGGAAGGATCACTGAACCACCAGGGTACCCAACCCTTGACAGTGGACAGATGGGTCTGTTCACTGTTAAGGGCTGGGATTCAAAAGTGTTAAACTGCACCACTGCTGGTGGCCGTTTAGTGCTTCTGAACACTTTCAATATTGTATTGTACTGCACTGCATATGCATGGGGGAACCCTCATTTCTATAGGTGCAGCACAATATTGTGCACCATGGCACTGTTTGGTGCACCATGCATATGTGCCCTTTGAATATGGGCACGCCCCCAACAGCTGGCACTATTCCCAGTTAGTATGGCACAAACCCAGTTTTATCATGGTACAAACACAGTGTTGGCGCAGCACAAACATGGTTTGTGCTGCACTAACCTTTTGAAAATGGGGCTATTGTTTGTATCCTCATGATGCCTGGTAATGTGATTTAAGCTTTAGAATACATGTTTTGGTTTTGAAGAGATACACAAAAAAAACTAACAATTTGGATATTTCTTCTCTTGTAGCATCCTTTTGTGGAATTCATCTATTACTCTGCCTGCAAACTGCCTCTTCGGTGTGCTTATGCCAAGTGTTCTAAATATCTGATGGACCTCTACGAATGTAATTCAAAATGCAGCTTGAAATTGCAGGCACTGTCCACTAGGTGATGCTTTTGGGCCATCATTGTAGCTTGTCAATGTCTGCATGAATAAGATACTGAATATTATATATTGGCAAGAAAATATCCTGGACTCTGATTGGTCAGTCTTGGGCTGGGCCCGTGATGTTACCCAGTACAACATCACGAGTCTAGTCTCAGCCTCACTGTGAACCTGGAGATGATTGTTTGCTTGATTTGTTTCATCTTCTCTTAAAAAACAAAAATATTTTTCCACACAAAAACATCTTTAAAATTATTTTTTTATTCTGTATAATAATGAGCCATTGTATAATAGCCATAATGCCCTCCAGGGTGTGTGTCATTTGGGATAACATCACGCCTCAGTCGTTGGACGCACTCGGCCTGCGGCCTCGTGCCCAACCACCTGAGGGGTGATGTTATCCCAGCACGACACACACCCTGTCGGGCATTATTGCTTAAGTTTGACACATCTTGTCAAGTAAGTTTTGTTTTGGTTCTGTACAGGCCGAGTTCCTTGTTGTCATTAAGGGCCCGATTCATGGACACACAGTCACTTTGCAACTGTGGTGTCAAGCTATGCTCAGCAGGGTTGTAATCTTCCTGCGCCAGAGAAATCATTTTAGAGGGACAAATAGCACTGTGGCCCTTGCAACGAGGCATGCAGACTGCTGTGCTCACCCTGCATTATCACCTACTTGTAACTCCTAGAGAACACTTGTAACCTTGCAGACTGCTAGTGGGCATAGCTCTGATTTTTAATTTTTTTTTTCTTGTTAGGCATTTAAAGCATAAAATAATTCCAGATATAAGTTTTGTCTAGTTCTTCTTCAGAAAATGTGTTCACATTTAAATCCCCTATTGCAATAGATTTGTCTTTCTGTTTTTTAAAATTGCACTTTATTAAACTTTTTCAGAGAGGTACAGGGATGGAAGGAACATATTGCAATATGTCTGGAAGCCACCAGTAGTCTGAATGGGTGGAGTGAGATGACAGAACAGACCATAAATAATATTGTCCACTTTCACACCTCCTTCAGTCCCAGGTCACAGATGGCAGTCTTGAGACAGGTGTGATTTTCGGTGTGTTCCCCAGTCTCCCCAGATATACATATGAGAGATTATAATACCGTTGTCCCTCCCTTTCCAACATTTTGACTACAATTCTTCTCTGGTATTCTCACAGGCAGGGGTCTCCCAACCTCTTCAGATACATCTTAGGAGTTACAGGGCAAAATCTGCATGTTTACCTACCACATGGAGCAGCCAGGATGCCCATCTCTTATTAACGGCTGCTATTTGGTTTCTAAAGCTAAAAGTGATTTTCATAATTGTATCAAGAGTTCTTCCCATAGTTCTGTGGCATGTGCGGTCAGTTGCAACCAGTGTTTGTTTTGTTTTTTTCTCTGGATATCAACACAGTAACGCACTCAAGTGTAGAGCGAGAGGTGCAGGCACGCGGCGGCAATCCCCAAAAAACTCAAAATCACAACATGTCTGCACTCATAATGAATGATGGAAGATTATACAAAAGCTATTTATTTTCAAATCAAGTTTTCTGGTTACAGCTTCTGCCAGTCACTAAAGTGCACGTTAGTGAATGGCAGAAGCTGTAACCAGAAAATTTTATTTGAAAATGTATTCTTTAAATACTGAGCTTCTGTATCATCATTCTTTGTGAGTGCAGACACTTTATGATTTTTTTTGGGGTGGTGTTTTCTGTTGGTAGCATTAAAGAGAGTAAATATTTATGTGGTATGGTATTTATGTCATAAGGATAGTTGGCATTAATGGGACCAGCTAAGGTGTAAGCTGATCCAACCCCACCCCAACATAACTTCTGTGATGTCAGCTTGAACCTGGTGCCAAAAATGTATGTACTACTGGGTTTGTGTTGTGATGTGTGTTGACATTCACAGTTCCGCCAGTGTGCTACTGATTTTATCGGTGGCATGTTTGGATGTTATAAGTGGTATTTGAAAAATCTCGTTTTCCATGCAAATTTCATGCCAGCAGTAAGAAGTGGATATTTTATGTTGCGTAAAAGGAGCATGTTCCCAACTGGTTTCTGAAATGGGCATTTGCAGCTCATCTTCCCAGTGCCATCTAATGCTGTCTAGGGCCACGTTAGGAGTATTTCAGAGGGCCTTATGACAGACTGGTACAAAATGCTCCAGCATCTGTCCTATCTGACTGCAAAAGTTAATGAAACCAGGGATGTAGCGCCAGGCTCTTTTTTCTTTTTTTTTGGTGTGTGTTGTGTTTTTTTTTTTTTTGTTAATTCTCCAGTCCAGTGTTCCAGTAAGAAACGCCTGACCTGGTCTGATGAATCTGTTTAAAATAAAATACAATAATAAAAAAGAAAATTAATAAAGTTGTAGCCTGGAGCAGGAACCCTGTCTTGATTTGATCATATGAATTTTACAAGTTCCCCTGATAATATTGTGCTGTATCTAAGACCAAGTGGTGCCCAGCACCGAAATCTATCGTCTGTTCACTGTGGAGGAAACTTCTGATTTTGCAGAGTTTGTAAGTAAAGGTGATCCTGGGGAGAGAAGAACTGTTTCTTGATTTGTCCCCAAACCTTGAAACAAGTATGTAGGAATAACCACACCAGTAACTGCTGATGGAGGGTGGGGTGGGGAGGCAAATGCAAAGTCTGGAAGAAAAGCTCTTATTTCCACATCTTTCCAGTGGCCCTGATACATAGGGCCGGGCACATACAGATATGTCATACCTGTGCTGCACTGGGGTAAGACTGTAAGTGCGGAAGAGCCCCCAGATATTTGGAGCTGTAACTGCTTTATACACCAAACAGGCTGGGTGACCTTTGCACAGGAATTTAAATATTATTTTGTCCCAGAAATTAAACTGATTAATTGTGGTGGTGATTGGCAGTGTTTGGAAATAATAAAGAAGTCTAGAAAGGAGATTAATTCATATGACCTCCACTTGACTAATGGGGGACATATGTAATAACTGCCAGCATTGTAGATCTGCGATAGTGAGTAAGGAATAACTTGGTCATTCAGGAAGGTGCTATTCTGGGTCATCATGTCTCCCAGATGTCTCCCTGCTTTTTGGTCCCATTGATACCTATGCTGAGTTTTCAGCATGCCCAGTGGATTACACATGTAATGGCTTTGTGAGTTGAGCACTGTGTGTACCTGATTTTGATTCTTTTTCTCCTGACTTTTTTTTTTTTTTTTAAGCCTTTTCCTGAACTGTGAGGCAGGCAGTTGAGCGGTGTGCCTGCGACTGGTGCTGGAGGATGGGGAATGGAATCTGAGGGAGAGGAACCATAGAACACCAGTCTGCCCATAACCCTACACTAGTGTGGCTACTGACTCAACCTGGTAATTGGCCTCTTCCCACACTTCCCTGCCTCTAAGGTTCCCATGTGCCTGTCCCAGGCATGTTTAAATCTCTCCACTGTCCTCACTCCCTCCACTTCCCCTGGCAGGCTATTCCATGCATCCACCACACTCTCAATGAAGAAAAACTTCCTCACATTGCCCTTCAACCTGCCCCCTTCTAAGTTCATATCACACCCCCTTGTTCTTGTACTCTTCCTGTGCTGGAAGATGCCTCCCCCCCTGCACCTTGTTTATACCACTGAGGTACTTGAATGTTTCTATTGTGTCACCCCAGTCCCTCCTCTCCTCCAGTTGAGGTCCCTTAGTCTCTCCTCATACATTTTCTGGTGCAAGCCCTGCACCATCTTTGTTGCCCTTCTCTGAACTGCCTCCACCCTGTCGATTTCCTTATGAGGATGTGGCCTCCAGAACTGCATACAATACTCCAGGTAAGGCCTCACCAGTGTTTTGTACGATGGCATCACCACCTCCCTCCTTCTGCTTGGAATGCCTCTGCCTATGCACCCCAGCATGACACTGGCCTTCCCCACCGCCTATTGTACTCTGATTGGACACTTTAAGGTCATCTGAAATGATAACCCGGGGTCTCTTTCCTCCTTGGTGATGGTCAGCAGCTTCCCCACATCCTGTAGCTCTCCCTCAGATTTCTTCTTCCTATGTGCATTATTTTGCACTTTTTTTAAGTGAACCTTATTTGCCACATCTCTGACCATTTATCGAGCTTCTCCAGGTCTCTCCTCATTGTTTCCACCCCATCTGGTGTATCCACCCTGTTGCAGATCTTGGTGTCATCTGCAAACAGGCAGACCGTCCCCTCCAGCTCCCCCCCAATGTCCTCAGTGAAGACATTGAATAAGACTGGCCCCAGGACTGACCTCGTGATATTATATCATCACCAGAACATCTTGGGAATAGATTTTCTCTCACGCTATGGCTGCATAGTGGATTTAGCCAATAGGCTATTGCTTCAGATACCTGGCCAGTACAATATGCTGACTCCCTAGTCTCTACCATATCCTCTGTTTCCTCACATGCAGCAAATGGACAACTCTTGCTTCTAGGTGACTGCAAGGCCCATCCAGTCTGCCCATTTCTTTTTCTACCTTATGAATGTGCCATTGGCCTTTGCTCTGTCAATGGCCTATTTATTCATACTCCTCTGTATTGCTCCCTTATGCCTATCCCATGCATGTTTGAAGCCCTGCACTGTATTCATATCCACTACTTCCTGAGGTAGGCCGTTCCATGCATTCACCACTCTTTCTGTGAAAAAGAACTTCCTCACATTACCCCTTACTCGGCCTCCCTCTAATCTCATGCTGTGTCCCCTTGTCTTGCTATTTTTCTTATATTGAAACATGTTAGACTCTTTCACCTTGTTAATGCCCTTAAGATGTTTGAATGTTTCAATCATATCACCTCTCTCTCTCCTTTGCTCTAGGGTATACATATTGAGTTCCGTTAATCTGTCCTCATATGTTTTCTGATGCGGTCCCTGCACCATTTTGGTTGCCCTTCTCTGGACTGCCTCTATTTTGTTAATGTCCTTGTGCAGGTGTGGCCTCTAGTACTGCATGCAGTACTCCAGATGGGGCCTAACCAGTGTCTTGTAAAGAGGGATTATTACCTCCCTCTTACGACTTGTGATACTCCTACTAATACACCCCAACATCCCTCTAACCTTACCTACTGCTTTAGTGGTCTGCTTGGATGATTTCAGGTCATCGGTGATTATGATGCCCAAGTCTCTTTCTTCCTTTGTGACTGCCAGCAACTCCCCTCCCAGCCTATAGGTAGCTTCAGGGTTTCTCTTCCCTATGTGCATGATCTTGCACTTCTTTGCATTAAACCCCAGTTGCCACTCTTCAGACCATTTTGCTAGTTTATCCAGATCTCTTCTCATTCTGCCTACCCCATCTGAATCATCTACTCTGTTGCAGATCTTGGTGTCCTCTGCAAACAGACACTTATTTGGGGGGAGCCCCCCCCCCAATGTCCCCAGTGGTCTCCAGTGCTAATTAACCCAATGGTGTTTGGAGCAGCCCCCTCCTCTGAGGCTCTCCACTTGTTGTTGCCAATCCTGTCTTGATTCTGGGACCCCCGTCACCCAAAACCTGGTGAGCATTGCCCCAGGACCAGGTGAGTCATGGGACTATCTCAGTCATACTGGATTTGAGCTACATTCCATTAATTTCCCCATTCATTTTTGGGCAGTCCTTGTTCTGCATAAGTGAGGAACACATTACATAAACTAGGGCACAAATGTGGAGCTATATATGGCTCCTGGCCCTTTTGCCCTTGCTGACCTACTCCTTGTTTCTTCTGCCCCTCCCCCCTTAATACCCTTCCCCATGCCACCTTAATTGTGTGCACCGTGGAGGCCTGCAGAGATGGTCACACTCACTTTTCCTCCACCCTGGGGGGGCAGGGGCCTCCATTACAGGCACCTAGAGAGTCGCATCTAGAGCTCTCCTACCTTGGAAGTACATTAACCTTGTTCTCCTTGTGGAACACCTGGTTCAACTGTTGTTCTGCGTTGGTGTTTTACCAGACTGTTAATGTTGCCTTCACTTTAACTTGGTGGTTTCTTCTGTACAGGCATTTTAGTGACCATCACCCTTTAAAAGCTGCACCCCCTCTTTACTGGGATGAACATGCTGGGAGCACATACCTGGGTTTTTGAATATCTGCCCCGCAGCTGTACGCTAGGGACTTGACACCTGAATAGGCTTCCGCTCCCCGTTTTGTCTCTACACATTTTCCCCCATGCACTATGGCTAACCCAAATACTACAGTGTACTCCCAAAATGTAAATGGTCTTAATAGTACCATTAAAAGGTCCAAGGTCCTCTACTACTAAGAAACTTCATTCCACTTTCATCCAGCTTCAGGAGGCTCATCTCTCCAAACAGGAACATCAGAAATTAACTAAGTTTGGTTTCTCCCTGGTAGTGGCCTCCTCCTATAAACAAGGGAAACAGCGAAGTACTCTCATTCCTAAACAGATTCTTTCAGAGTTCGTCCTCCTATGTTGACCCTCAGGGCTGTCTAGCGATGGTAACAGGGCAGTATATGGGGATGGAAATCACAATGGCCAGCCTATATATCCCACCTGGTGCAGACACACTGGTGGTCCAGTGTCTTCTTAACACTGTTCTTCAGCATCAAAAGGGCCTTCTCATAATAGGTGGGGACTACAACATGATCTTTGACAGATTAGACACTACCAACCCCTCTCCTCCAAAGGCCAGATCACAGAAACAGGGCCACTCTATAATCCGGGTGAACGGTTGGACTGATGTTTGGCCATATCGCCACCTCATACAATGCCAGTTCACCCACTACTCTGGCCCCCACAAGATCTATATCCAAATTGATTTATTTCACATTTCTGCAGAGCATATAGGTCTAGTGCACACTCGTGATGCCAAACCTATTTACCTGTCGGACCACGCCCCACTCCTCATCACTCTACACTGGGGTCCTACTTGGAGCAGAAAGCTGTAGTGCTTTAATAACTCTCTCTTTAATTTCCCAGCATGCCAGGAATTTATCAAGGAAAAAGTTGAGCAAATCCTTTAGAAAATGACAAGGAGAAAGTCTCCAAGGCAATACTGTGGGACACATTAAAAAGTGCACTGAGAGGAGAGAGAGCTTATCAGTTATACCTCTCAAATGAAAAAACATAGAGGAAGGCTGGCCCAGTGACCTGAGGGTTGAGGTGCTGGATGCCACACCTAACACCACACTGGCGACCTGTGTTTGGGAGCGAGCTCGGGTTGCCAGGGGGTCAGCGAGGGAGGAGAGGATCGAGCAACCGAAGGACAGCTCTCCTCTCCTGGAGGTGGATTCACGATGCCCCGGCAGCAGTGACTCCCACTGGAGATTGGGAGTGCATCAGCTGGGTGTCATGCATGCAAGGGGGCTGACGCATCAGAGGACATCTGCGAGAGCACACTCAGCTAGTGCTGGATGTCATTGCACGTCCACACCTCCAGGGAACCATCACGATGTCACACATGTAAAAAGGGGAAAAACTCCGGCTCCTGCAGGAGATGATGGCATGCTAGCCCCATGCTCACCGTCAGGACCCTGCCTCCAGTCCCGATATCCTCTGGCTCACACCAGACCACCAAGCTAAATTGATGGGAGCGCCCAGGTAAGTTGAGGGTGGCCCTGCCCTGGGGGGCATAAGTCAGGGGGTATATGGTGGTTCGGGGTGTTGGGTCAAGCTTCCGGGGGAACCTGAAGCAAGGGAGGTTTCAGACCGGATGGGACAAGCTGGTGATGCCTAAGGGATGCCTCAGGACTAGTGACTGGAGGGAAAAAGAGTGGTAAAAAAGGAAAAACATAGAGGAGAAATTCTTGGCCCTACAAACCAAGCTGGTGGACTGCCAGCATCGACATACACCAGGTGATGCTACACAAGGGCCTTGCATCAATAAATTACAAAAGGACCTTCAAAACCTCCTAAGAGGGAGCATGGGCCTCTAAAGTGTTGGCATTTAGACTTCTCTCACAGGTTTTACAGGGAGCTGTCGCCCATATCCGTTATCCCCAAGCCCAATAAAGACAAAACCCAATGTCCCTCATACCACTGCAGTATGTTTTTAAATATTGATTATAAAATATTTACATCCATTCTGGCAAAGTGACTGTACACACTTCTACCAGTCCTGATCAGAGATCAGACGGGCTTTGTTAGGAGCCAACAAACCCAAGATAATATAACACGAAGTGCAAACATAAAACAAACGCGATCACCCGAACATGCTCCAAAAAGTAAGTTAACTTTTATTTAAGGACAGACACAACTTCCCTGGCACTTTAAGGGAGAACCCTTTCTATCAGGGGGGTTGAGTCCACAGGTTACCATCACCTTAAATATATTAAGTTGAATGACATCACAATATACTCGGCCCATACACCTGTTAATTATTCATTAATTTAACCCTTAAAGGGTCCTAGTACAAATATAAAAACACATTTGTGCAAAAGTAGAAAAGTGTAAAAGCCTGTATAATAAACACACCAAATGGTTGTTAAAACATTAGCTCCAATTCTTGCCTGATCAGATAAAGGAATAATTATCTTTTTATGAAAAAAAGTTATTATAAAATGTCATTCTTTTAGTATATAAGGGCATGGGGGGTTATTCTGTGGATCCACCATTTTGGTGATCACACTCTTAAATCCTTTATACTATGTAATTCAAAAGAAAGGTGTATTTTACCTCTTAACTTTAACTTTCCTTATTTCATACTATGGCAAGTAATGAAAGCAATTGAATAGTGTTCTAGCACATAAGGTCACCTAGCATAAAGACAGGTAGAGGTTTGGCAGTAGGAGAGGAAAGGATTTCCAATTACTATTTTGCTAATTCAGTTTTATCTTTACAGAATTCAAACCACATATCCTGTAAAAAATATGTGTGAAGACAGTCTCTATTCACAGGGATCTTTCATTACAAATCCAAAATGATATTTCTTTTACATTGAGAAGGGGAAAGATAGAATAGGAAAGGGGCAAAGAAAAAAAGGGACAAAAGAAGAAAGACCTCTCCTAGATATTATTTCCTTGTTTACAAATAAACTGTCAGATCAAGTTCAGTATTTAAGCCATTTGGTACTAGGGAATCCAAAGTAAAAATCCATCTGGATTCCTTCTGTAGTAGTAATGTCTTTCTATCCCCCTTCTCAATAAAGGGTTCACATACTCCAAAATAGCGAACTTTAAGGAGCTTGTATCATTGTGTGCATTAAAAATGTGCGGCTAATGCTGAGTCCAGATTGTAGTTCCTAATATCCCTGATATGTCCCAACAATCTTTCTTTTACTGGATGAATCGTTTCCCTCACCTATTGTGATTTGCAGGAACAGCAAACCACGTAAACCACGAAATTCATGGAACAATTCACGAAATCTCGAATTTCGACAGTAAGGTCTTTTGTGGGGTGTCTGTAGGCCTTCTCCTGATTGAAAGGCTGGCAGTATAGCCTAGAGGTTAGAAGCCCGAGGTGTGAATGAGCTTGGTACATCCAGCAGACTAGACTGGAGTTTGATTCTCATAACCTCCACTTGCATACTGTGTGACTCTGAGCAAGTCACTTAACCACCTAGTGTTCCCAGGTCACCCCTGAAAACAGGCACTTGTGCCTAGTGGGCCTTACCCGGTTACCAAAGACTAAAATAAAAAAAATAAAAAAGCGCTACAATGACTACATTTAAAGCATCCCACTGGCCTATTTGGTAGCCAAGTTAACTTAGTAGTTTTATCTGGGATGTAGTGGCTATTACTTAAGTAATCCCCCAAATTCTTTACCTTGCTGTAAGTAGGCCTTGGTTTTAAGGAAAATGCTTCAGGCACCCCACTCAGGCCCAACATATCCCAGTGTTTTAGAAGACTTGTCTTCACTTTTGGAGCAATTGAATTATATTCCAACACAAAATTCATTACTTCCTCATCAGTTTTGGCACCAACAGAGAAAACCTGTCCTGTGATGCTGCCCTCTGTAGGGCTGCATTCTGTAGGGCTGCAGCCAAGACTTCTGGGTCATAAGACCTTTTCACAAGTCTTTTATGCATGTCTAATGCTTGTGTCTCAAATTCAGATTCATTTGAACAATTTCTTCCAAGTCGAAGAAACTGTCCATGTGGAACTGTGCTAATCAAAGTGGAAGGGTGGGTACTATTTGCATGCAATACAGTACTACTTACTGATTTTTTTTTCTGAAATAAGTGCTTTCTATCCTGCCACCCTGATGTGCGATAAGTGTTAGATCCAGAAAATCGATTTATTAGCATCCATACTGTGTGTAGATTTTAAGTTGATGTTGTTGTTATTATTCAAACTCTCAATAAATCTTTGTGCTTCTATTTGTGAACCTTGCCAAATTATTAAAAGGTCATCAATGAAGCGACTCCAATGTTCAATACAGGGAGTAAATTCATTTTCCCCATTAAGATGACTGTCTGCTCCCACCAGCCTAAAAAAGATTGGCAAACGTGGGGGCTACTGTGGCCCCCATCACAGTACCCTGTTTCTGCAAATAGACTTTGCCATTGAAGAGGAAGTAGTTTGTGTTAGAACGTGTAGACGGGAGTCTAAGAAAAATTCTGGAGGGGGGCATTGACAAGGATATTTTTATTCAGAAAATACTCAAGTGCCTCCAAACCTAGAGTGTGGGGAATGGAGGTGCAAGGGGAGGTTACATCAGTACTTAACTATAGCCACTTCTGGTTCCATGTTAAATCATTTCTTTTCCAAAACCTGTAGGGAATCCCTGGTATAAGATGGTAGCTGAATGTAACCCCTAGCAGGCGCTATCCCAAGGGCTACTACCCCTGCCTGCTTAACTACTAACAGGTTGAGGGGCCTAGGTCCAGTGACAGGTGCCTCCACCCAAAGGTCAGGGTTTGCAGTAGTTTAACCTGGTCACAGCCCTCTGGGACACTGTAACCCCCCCCCTTTCTTCCCACTAGTGGCCCACACAATGCATTAGGAATATCTTCACAATGTACACTTACCCCCAGGACTGGCTCCGTCGACTGGACCCCAGGGACCCCCTGCAAAACAAGATAATACAATGCAAAAACCACAGTACAATACTTTAGCATAAATGAATATCTCAGCCAGTGTAACTTTGCTGAAACCAGCAGATATGATTTATTTAAGGAGCTGTAACAAGGAAGGGGGAAATCAGGTTAATTAGGTTAAACACATTAATAATCGCAGTACTGTGTGCATATTCAGAGTCCCAAATTGTCACTTTCACTGGGTACCCAGGATGGGGGGGGGGGTAGCCAGGATTGGTTGCAGCTGGTTGGGGCCCTGTGATGGAAAAAACACTGGCACAATACCCAAATTGTAATCCGGAGCCGGTTGGCTCAGTTCGTGAAGAAATAAAAAAACAATTAGATGACACACTTGTAATTCGATGACCAGATGGCAGGGAGCTACCCTGCTTTGTACTGACAAACTCAATGCTGGGAACTGGATGGAAGGCAGATTGTCCTGGATTGCCAGGAGGAGCAGACCATGTGGACAAGGTCCTTGTGACTGGACCCCACTGCAGTTTAGAGCAAATGGATGTAGTCTGGATTAAGCTGGGGTTTACTTCCAGCTTCATGCACTCTATTCACTGTACAGGGGATTTGAAACACGATTCCCACAAGCACTACACACATCTATATGTAAAGAAAGTACTATACCAGGCATGCTGCTTCTCTATCCATCGCAATTACTGCACAATACCTGGGAGCAGATTCAGTTCCTGACAGACCAAAGAGCGATTCAGCAATTTCTCCAGTCTTCTACAGGGTGAGCCTGCTTTCTACTCTTCAGATCGCCCTTGATTCTCTTCACAGGTCGGTTTCAGTCCAAACAGGCACTTGCACAAACTGCAGACCAAAACTTAGGGCCTTACATGAGATCCCCGCGCTAAAACTACACACCGAAGAAGCACACAGCTCCCTGTCTCTTCACAGCCCAAACTGATCTGATCTTTCCAGTAGACAGAGCCAGGCATTTCCTTTGAGTTCCTCCCAGTTCAGTTGGCTGGTTTGGCGGTCACTCACAGTAAACTCCCCCTGTTGGTGGAAAAAAGGTGCCGAAGTCAAAACTATATTTCCTAGAGTCACTGCCATTACAATCCCCTTACAGCAGGCTCCAGAGGAGAGTCCAAGTTCTGATTCGCCCAGAGCATGCTCCATTTTACAGGATCTCCACCATGATTGGTCCAATTCAGCAGTTCAGAACCAACATGAGGGAGCTTGCTCTGCACTGTCCTTGCTACAAGAAAGCAGGTTAAATCAAACTGCATTTTCATTATTACTCTAACAGGTTACAAGCAAACAATTACATCTTTGAAGAGTGCTCCCCCTGCCCACTTAGCGATGGCAGAAATGGAGCGATTTGGCAGCAGCTCAAGCAGGACTCAAGCAGGAAAACACACAGTCCCCCCCATACAAACTAATTATGTCTACAAGCAGACAGCTCTTAAAGAGACAGTACCAGAGGCTCTAAAAGCACTCACAGATAAACGGCTTAAACGCCAAACACCATTCAGGCTTGGAGCATTCAAGCAAGCTCCTGGAAGACTTTCTTGGGAACCCCCATTTGCAGGGAGGTTACACCCTTCCTGGCCTGGCAAAGCTTGGCGTCCGCATCAAGCAAGTACCCACAGAAGTTTCAATACATCCATATACATTTACATCAGTATCACATTAGGCTTATACATGTAATCATCAGTCAATATATCACTTTACCAGAAACACATTTCTGAAACTTTGCAGTACGTCACTCTTTACACAGTATTACACACACATTGTACCATAACTCAGGTTATTACCTCTTGTACATGAAACCTGAAGAGAGGGGGCCCTTCCCTATCAGCTACCTTGGGGCTGGATGGTGCAGGGGCACCATACCTAGAGAGCAACACAAGTAACTTGGAGTTAGCACTGATGTTCAGTTTGGGCAATGAGCTCGGGGACACATACACTCCTTTATGGACAACATTGAGAGGCAAGTCCACAGGCCTCCCAGGGGAATCATAACTGAGGTGCACCACAGGCTTTACAGCTTGACCAGTCTTTCTAGGGGTAACTGTTACAGTCTCTGCACTCTGAGCCTCATTTTCAGCATTGTCCTCACTTGTCAGGGGAGTCTCCAATAGGGTAGAGAGGCTAGAACTTGGGGCACTTTCAGCTCCAGGAGTTACAATCTCTGAGTCCACAACACTTGGCTCACATGGAGAGCTTTCTGACGCAGACAGTGAATTATCAGGGCACTCAACACACTATTCTTGTTCTATTATGTCACCAGTCTGTTCCAGTCCATCATTTTCCTCCTCTGAAAGCTCAAACAGCTCAACCATACGCAACGATTCCATATCATCTGACTTAATGCTTTGCACTTCACTTTCTGGGATCATTGGCTCCAGGGACAAAGCTGGGGGCTTAGATAGTCCAGAAGGCCCAGCTTCATCTCCAGAATTGACTAGGGGAGTGCCCTGAAACAATTAACTCAGTTCGTAAGAAGGGTAGTATTCAAAACCATACTCACTTTCCTCTGACATGGACTGACAGTCTTGTTCAACTGGGACTTGTGGGAGGGGGCACTTTAACTCAGCTTCTGTAGGGGCAGACTTTCTTGATTTTTTCTTAGCAGCAGCTCTAGCCACTGGTCCAGAGAGGGCATTTTCTGGGGGTTCAGACTCAATCAAGAATTGTCCAATGGGCAGTAAATGATTTCTATGCATTGTTTTAACATCTTTTGAATTATTCTCAGGCCTTACTTTGTACACAGGCAGATCATCTAGTTTACCCACTACAATGTGAGGGAGATGGTGCCATCTGTCAGCAATCTTGTGTTTGCCATGCAGTCCCAGATTTCTTAGCAATACCCGATCTCCCTCCTGGAGTTCCTGTGCTTTCACCTTTTTATCATACCTTTCTTTGTTGACCAGATTTCTTTTGGCAGCCATGGTTTGATCCAGTTGGTACGCATGATTTAGCTAGGCCTTTAACTTTTGCACATACTGTAAATAGTTGTCAGCTCGGACCCCATCAGGAGAGACCCCAAAGCACACATCTACCGGCAGTCGAGCTTCTCTTCCAAACATCAGGCGATAGGAGGAGAATCCAGTGGCATCACTTTTGGTGCAGTTGTAGGCATGTACCAGGGTGCTAATTTGTTGGCTCCATCTAGGCTTGTCCTTTGGGTGGAGGGTGCCTAGCATATCTAGCAAAGTGCAGTTGAAACGTTCAAGCTGTGGGTCCCCCTTGGGGTGGTAAGGGGTGGTTCTGGACTTTCGCACTCCCCACGGAGAAACCATCTCTTTGATCAGACGACTCTCAAAGTCTTTCCCTTGATCAGAATGGATTCTTTGTGGAGCCCCATAGTGAACAAAAAAGTTTCCTACAAGTTCTTTTGCCACAGTGGATGCCTTCTGGTCCTTGGTGGGGAACTCTTGGGCATATCTCGTAAAATGGTCAGTGACCACCAGCACATTCCTAATATTTCTTTGATCTGACTCCAAACTCAGAAAATCAATACAGACCAGCTCCATGGGTGCACTGGTGGTGATGTTAACAAGGGGGGCATCCCTCTGGGGCAAAGCTTTCCCCTGTAAGCAGCGACTACAAGTTCGAATGTGTTGCTCCACATCAGCCCATATCTTAGGCCAATAGAATCTGGATCTCACCAAGTCAAGTGTTCTGTCTATATCAAGGTGCCCCATGTGGTTGTGTAAGGACCTCAGTACTGAATCTCGAAAGGCAGTGGGCAGCACCAGTTGTTGTTTGTCTCCTTGCCCCCCTCTGTCTACTGTTTCTCTGTATAACAGTCTATTGATCAGATTCAACTTAGTTCCTTCTTTGTATAACAATGCAGTTCTCAAATCAGTGGAGCGTAATTTGGACACATCTTTCCCTGCATATAGGGCTTCTAAAGCTGATTTGATCATGGGATCTCGGGATTGAGCCTGCCAAATACTGTCATTGTCCAGCTGAGGCAGTGCACCAATGTCTATTGCAGAAAAGTGGCAATAAGCAGCAGGTATGCGATTCTCAGAGGGTCCCAAACAATCCACCAGACAGTCCTCTGCGTCCGTGAACATTTGTTCCTCCCTGTCAAACTTCTGGCAGAGTGCTCTAATATCAGGTTCTGACAGTCTGACCCAGTCATTCTGGGGAACAGGCCTCCAGGAGAGAGTATCAGCATCTATGTGGTTCAGGCCTGCTCTGTATTCAACTGCATAGTCATAGATAGATAAGGCAGAGAGCCACCTATGGCCAGTGGCATCCAACTTAGCTGAAGTCTGCACATAGGTCAAAGGATTATTGTCAGTCTTTACTTGTATCTTAGCCCCATACAAGTAGTCATGGAATTGATCAACAGTGGCCCACTTCAAAGCTAGGAACTCTAACTTGTGTACAGGATAGTTCTTTTCGGAAGGGGTCAGGCTTCGGCTGGCAAAGGCCACTGGTCTTGGGCCATTCTCGTGCTCTTGGTACAACACAACCCCCAACCCTTGCAAGCTAGCATCAGTGTGCAGGACATAAGGTTTTGTTGGATCAGCATAGGCCAATACTGGAGCGTGGGTAAGTTGATATACGATCTCATGAAAAGTAGTCTCACAATCAGGAGTCCAGCAGGCCCCAAATACTTCACTTGGACGAAAATACGCTCTTTCAGTCTCAAGAGACGCTGACTTTTTGTATTTTTTGTGGGTTGGGGGATACCCTTGAGTAAGGTTAAGTAAAGGACAGATCACTCTTGAATAGTCCTTGATGAACCACCGATAATAACCACAGAATCCCAGGAATCTTTGCAGTTCTTTTAGATTTTTGGGCTCTGGCTAGGTGGTCAAGGCCTCAACTTTACTGGGGTCAGTCTCTATTCTCTCGGTGGATACTATGTGTCCCACATACTTTACTGATGTTTTAAAGAATTGACACTTATCAATGGACAGTTTAAGGCCAAAGTCTTCCAGTTGGTCCAACACCTTGAATAATCTGCTCTCATGTTCCTCCAGTGAGCTGCCAAACACAATAACATCATCTAGGTATACCAGGCACTCTAATAAGTTCATGTCCCCCACTGCACACTCCATCAGTCGCTGAAAGGTGGCTGGGGCACCTGAAATCCCTTGAGGCATCCTCATGAATTCATAGAAGCCAAGCGGACAGATAAAGGCTGTCTTCTCATGGTCTTCTGGGGCCATCGGGATCTGGTAGTACCCACTGCGAAGATCCAGCACAGAGAACCACTTGTTACCATTTAGGCAGTCCAAAGCATCCTGAATGTGGGGAATTGTATACTGATCAGGGATAGTCCGCCGGTTTAAAGTGTGATAATCCACGCGCATCCTTACTGTCACATTCTTTTTTCTCACAACCACAATGGGGGAAGCATAGGGGCTTCTGGATTCTTGTATTACACCAGCAGCTAGCATCTCTTGCAGATACTGTCTCACATCATCTATGTCAGCAGGAGCCAGGCGTCGAGACCTCTCACAAAATGGCCTTTCATCATGCAGCCGGATGTGGTGCTCAGCTCCTTGCACACATCCTACATCCCATTCTTTTAAGGAAAACACCTGGTCTCTCTGGGCAAGCTTCTCACTGATCCTCACTTTCCATTCAGCTGGCAACGGGGAGTCACCGAAATCAAACAAGTCAGGTGTTATGCTGTCATTCTTCCCCGAACTCTTGCTACTGGGTAGCACTACTCGAATCTCTCTGTCAGACACATTATGAACTTGAACCATTACCCTTTTGGCATAAGCATGGGCTCTAGCAGGCAAAATGCTAGGCTTGACCAGCAGTGCCTCCAGCAATTTCCCATCGCTTGGTGCATCCAACATGAAGATTTTATTCTTGACATCCTTTCTGATACGGACTTCCCCCTGGAGGGTACACTGGGCATTTGGCGCCAGGATCAGAGACTCAGGATCCTTTTTCCAGACAACTCCAACCGGTTCCCCTGGTTCCACTTTGTCAGCATCTCTCTGTGCCTCATAGGCCTTCTTGAGCAAGGCCGGAATTCTTAAAGCTCTACTAGTCCTTGACCCCTGTTTTTCATAACACAACTGTGCCAGCTGTCCAAACATATGTGCATTAGTCCCAATTAGTAAAGGAACCCCATCATACAGTCCAGTAGGGGGACACACTAAGGCCAGGGTCTCTACTTGCTCTGCCATTCCAACCACAGAGGCGGGGAAAGACAGCCAAATTCAGATATACCCAGAGTAGGGGTAGGCCTTCTCAGTTAACCCCCATAAATGCAGTCCTTCTAATGGTTGTAGGGGTACATCTGACAAATGCTTCTGATACCAATCCTGGAACATAATTGTCACTTGGGAGCCACTGTCTAATACAGCTCTTGTAGACACTCCATTCACCTTTACAGTGGTCTCCATGGAGGGACCCACTATTCTGGACCAGTCTGGAAAGGCAGTAGCGGGGGCCTGGGCAACTGGCCTTGCCACAGAGGGACGTGAGTTAGCATTTTTGGGACCCTCACTGGGACCATTTCGTGCACCTCTTAACCACTGACTTGTTCTCCGAAGCTCTCCTTGTAGCCAGCTCACCACTCTCTCTAAGTCTTTCTGAGACCAGCATTCCCTCTTCATGTGCCCATCCTTCCCACAATTATGGCAAAATATGTCTGCTGAAGTTTGGGGTGACCGAGGCATCACTGTGGGGGCTGTGGCATGGGTACTATCGATTGAAAACTTTGGTGCCACCTCAGCCAGCGGTGGGTTGGACATTTGGAGACATCTCTTCAGCTCCCTCACTTTCATAGTCAATGCATCAAGTTTTGAACTGTTGTCAACATGAGGTGCCTGGGTGGGCACCCCCACCCCCATAGCAGAAGCAGTCAGGCTAGTGTCAGTGCCCGTGCTCATAGGAGTATCCTTCATGATGAGACTGTCTGTTACTTTCCTAATCTCCCTCAGCAACTCCTTCCAGTGTGGGGTGTTTACAGCCATCCCTGTTTGGCAGGCACTTAATCCTCGACTTTCATCATGGGTTTTCAGTGATCCTTGGCCATCAGCAGCCAACCACGCCCTTGGAGCAGAGGTTGTAGCAGCTACAACTACGCGGGGCTCTGAGAAATCCTCCTCCTCCTCAACTTCCCAGATTTCTTTCATCAAATCACAATGATCCGGTGGGTTACTTCTCCTGTCATGAAGCCTCAACTGAAGGAGCTGCAATTTTGAGTGCTTTGCATGTTGCAATATGTGCCCCAACCTCACACGGTTTAAGTCACTGGCAGCCACCCCCCCCCCTTTCCGGTAGGCCCTCTGTAGCCTCCTTCCAGACGAGTAACATATGCAGATAAACTTTCCCAGGCCATTGTTTTGTACCTTGAAACTTCCACATCAAGCTCTCCTGACTCAATACTCCCAAAATTGCATTCAAGTGCAGTTAGGTACTTTTGGGCAGATGCCTCAGGGTTTGTGGACCTCAAAGACTTAATGGCTTCCAGGCGGGACCTCTCAAGCTCTCTAGGATTCTTTTCAGTTCTCAGCCTCTGCACACTGCCACTCAGATACCAAAGGGCAACACAGTCTATCCAGGTCTCCCAATCATCCTCCCTTGTGGGGTGGGGTGGGTGCCAGAGAAAATTCTCAACCTGCGGTAAGAGTCGTGACTATTGGCAGGTACAGACATGGGGGCTTGCACTGGCACAGAAGGAGGGGCAATAAAGGGTACTGGAGGGGAAAAGGGTGTTGGTGGAGGAACGGTCTCAGGTGACAATAATAGTTTCTTTAAATCCTCCACAGTTTTCCCTTCCCCCAACAACAATTTAGCAAATTTCTCCTCAGAAGTTTCAGATAATGGGGGAGGCTCGTTCTCCTTGGGGTCTTTACTGTCTTTGGTTATCACTCTCCAGACAGTGAGGGTTTCCCCAAGGGTAACAGTCTGTGGCACTTTAGAACTGTCTACAGGGTCCTTACGCTCTATTAGGGCCATGAAAGTTTGGGTGAGCAGATCAGCCTGTCGCCCCTCTACCACAGGGTCTCGTAAACATTCAACCTTGGAAAGTACTCCCTCTACAGTGTCCGTACTGGTACCCAGCGGGACATCCAAGATAAGTATAGCATTTTGGGGGTCAATCTCCTCCCCAGTACACCACTTCACCAGCTGATGTACAGCCACTTCTGTTGGGGTACCCATTTATTTTTTTACAGTAATTCGTAAATGTGGCCACTAGAGGATGCTAATCCCAGCGATGAGCCTTCAAGATGTAACCCCTAGGTGGCACTATCCCAAGGGCTAATACCCCTGCCTGCTTAACTACTAACAGGTTGAGGGGCCTAGGTCCAGTGACAGGTGCCTCCACCCAGAGGTCAGGGTTTGCAGTAGTTAAACTAACTTGGTTACAGCCTCTGGGACACTGTAACCCCCTTTCTTCCCACTAGTGGCCCACATAATGCATTAGGAATATCTTCACAATGTACACTTACCCCCAGGATTGGCTCCATCGACTGGACCCCGGGGACCCCCTGCAAAACAAGATGATACAGTGCAAAAACCACAGTACAATACTTTAACATAAGCAAATACCTCAGCCAGTGTGACTTTGCTGAAACAAACAGATCTGATTTATTTAAGGAGCTGTAACAAGGAAGGGGGAAATCGGGTTAATTAGGTTAAACACATTAATAATCACAGTACTGTGCGCATATTCAGAGTCCCAAATTGTCACTTTCACTGGGTACTCAGGATGGGGGGGGGGGGCTAGCCAGGATCGGTTGCAGCTGGTTGGGGCCCTGTGATGGAAAAAACACTGGCACAATACCCAGATTGTAATCCGGAGCCGGTTGGCTCAGTTCGTGAAGAAATAAAAAAAAAAACAATTAGATGACACACTTGCAATTCGATGATCAGATGGCAGGGAGCTACCCTGCTTTGTACTGACAAACTCAATGCTGGGAACTGGATGGAAGGCAGATTGTCCTGGATTGCCAGGAGGAGCAGACCATGTGGACAAGGTCCTTGTGACTGGATCCCACTGCAGTTTAGAGCAAATGGATGTAGTCTGGATTAAGCTGGGGTTTACTTCCAGCTTCATGCACTCTATTCACTGTACAGGGGATTTGAAACGCGATTCCCCACAAGCACTACACACATTTATGTGTAAAAGGAAAGTACTATACCAGGCAGGCTGCTTCTCTATCCCGATCGCAATTACTGCACATTACCCGGGAGAACACACAGCAGATTCAGTTCCTGACAGACCGAGTGCGAGTCAGCAATTTCTCCAGTCTTCTACAGGGTGAGCCTGGTTTCTACTCTTCAGATCTCCTTGATTCTCTTCACAGGTCAGTTTCAGTTCGAACAGGCACTTGTACAAACTGCAGACCGAAACTTAGAGCCTTACACGACATCCCCGCTCTAAAACTACACACCGAAGAAGCACACAGCTCCCTGTCTCTTCACAGCCCAAACTGATCTGATCTTTCCAGTAGACCAAGTCGGGCATTTCCTTTGAGTTTCTCCCAGTTCAGTTGGCTGGTTTGGCTGTCACTCACAGTAAACTCCCCCCATTGGTGAAAAAAGGCACCGAAGTCAAAACTACATTTCCCAGAGTCACTGCCTTTACAATCCCCTTACAGCAGGCTCCAGAGGAGAGTCCAAGTTCTGATTCGCCCAGAGCATGCTCCATTTTAAAGGCTCCCCACCATGATTGGTCCAATTCAGCAGTTCAGAACCAACATGAGGGAGCTTGCTCTGCACTGTCCTTGCTACAAGAAAACAGGTTAAATCAAACTGCGTTTTCATTATTACTCTAACAGGTTACAAGCAAACAATAACATCTTTGAAGAGTGCGCCTTCTGCCCACTTAGCGATGGCAGAAATGGAGCGATTTGGCAGCAGCTCGAGCAGGACTCAAGCAGGAAAACACACAGTCCCCCCCATACAAACTAATTATGTCTGCAAGCAGACAGCTCTTAAAGAGACAGTACCAGAGGCTCTAAAAGCACTCACAGATAAACGGCTGAAACGCCAAACACCATTCAGGCTTGGAGCATTCAAGCAAGCTCCTGGAAGACTTTTTTGGGAACCCCCATTTGCAGGGTCGTTACATGAAATACAAGGGGTTGTAAGAAGTAATCACAAAACGGTGACAATTTTTCAGTTAATGAATTAATACCTGCTATAATTGTCCTTCCCAGAGGGTTCACCAAAGAGTTGTGAACTTTTGGCAGGTAATAAAAAGTAGCTATCTGCGGGTACTCGGTTTTCAGAAATTTTGCCTCATTCATTGTTATATGACCCCCCCTAACATACTTCGTCTAGAAAATCAAACAATGAAGTCTGGTATTCTAAGGTGGGGTCCTTCTTTAATACCTGATAATTAGTCTCATCTTATAGCAAGTGTAATGCTTCCTTTTCACAATTAACTTTATTAATTGCCACAATATTCCTCCCTTTGTCTGCCTGTTTTAAAATAATTCCTTCTAATTTTTTAGATATTCCAATGCAGTATTTTCAGCTGGTGTTAGGTTCCCCTTAACCATATACCACCTTTTGGGAAATAAAGTTTCTATTTCCCTCATGGTAGCTTTTCGATAGGTTATTATTGCTGGATCAACCTGTGGATAAAAAGTGGATTTTGGTTTGAATTTTGCATATCTATCTGGATAATGTACCCCATCATTGTTTTCACTCTGTATACTTTCATTATTATTAACATAAGCATTTCCCTGATCATCAAATTCCACCAGTTCTAAGAGCTCTAATTCTCTAGAGGCATTCATGTTTCCTAGGGTCTCGCTTGGTTCAATATTAAATTCAGTCATGTCTTGTGAACTGTCTCCTATTAGATTTCCAATTCTTCTCTTGAAATATCCACGTTCACATCATCTACTAATGTCTCACTTCCCTCTTTTTTTTTGTACAGCAAAAAAATATTTTAGATTAATTTTTCTATAAATCTTGTATAGTTCCACTTGTAAATTGAACCTATTAACTATAGGTGAAGGAACAAAACTAAAACCTTTCTTTAGAACACTTTACAACTTCAGAAAAAGTGTAACTACTCAGATTGATCCGTTCTTTTGATTCTTGAGTGGGTTGCTGGCTCTCATTGATTGGACTTGTTCTGTTTGTCATGTACCCACACCCCCCCCACCCCCCGCTTGCACCATCTTGTTTTCCTTTTGGCTTGTCTTTTTTTTCTCTAAAAACATCTCTTTTGCGGTTTTCCTTGTTGGTACTGGTGGAGGTTGTTGTATTTCCCTGTGGGACTTCAGGTACACTGTCTTTATCCTTATATTTTTCTTTTTTTCCTTATCTTGTATTCCTTGTCTGTCCCTGCTTTTACTTCTATTTTTGTTCCCCAATTGCTGGATCCCCCTCTTTTTCTGTTTCTTGAATTGCTTCTGGCTTGTGTTTTCCCTCTATTTGGTGCCTTCTGTGGTCTATCCCAAACAAAGACGTGTCCTAGATTATCCTGTTGGTCCCTTTCATGTTTCACTTTCTTCCTTTTAATTATTTCTTTTTCATGCTGTTGCATATTTTTATTCAGTTCTTTTTCTTTTTGTTTAAAGAGTGGGCGTTCTTTGAACTCCTCTAGTTCACTTTGTGTGGTAGCAATGTCCTGTTTCACCTGCTCATAGTTATCATTATCTTCCTCAATCAACAATTTGATGAGACCCTCTGTGCAAATATTGTGTCCTCCCATCTGCCTTTTTTTTTGAAATGGTCTATCCCACAGGAAGGTTGTATATCCAGTCTTAGCCCTTTAGGGGTTCTGTTCCCCAAATACTCCTCTTGCAAACTATGTGAGTTGTAATATAAAGACATTTCACTCTTTAGCAGTTTCTCTAATTTGTGAAATGTGACTTTTAACTCAGCTGTGTTATCTGGCTGTTCACTCAGTCTGCTGTCCAAATAGATGGGCTCCTCTGGTCTGTCTCCTCCTCACCCTGTCTTGTAAAGACTCCAGGCATGACACCTCATCCTCCTTCTCCTCCTCATTTGTTGTATCTTCTCCCGAGCCCATGTGTTCTAGTGCAAATATAAAACCACATTGCTGCAAAAGTAGAAAAGTGTAAAAGCCTGCATAATAAACACACCAAAGGGTTGTCAGAACATCAGCTCCAATTCTTAGCAGATCAGATTAAGGAATAATAAATAGAAATATAGAAACATAGACTTTGACGGCAGATAAGGACCACTTGGCCCACCCAGTCTGACCATTTCCCTACCTACTGGATAAGCTGCAGATTTTAGTTAACCAACAGCCTACTTCCTGCCACCCCCCACTATAATTGCCTTATGTCTGTCCCATGCATGTTTGAATTCCTCCACTGTTTTAGACCCCACAGCCTCTCCAGGAAGGCGGTTCCATGTGTCCACCACTCTCTCCGTGAAAAAAATTTCCTCACATTACCCCTGAACCGTCCCCTTCTATCTTTAAATTGTGTCCCTTGTTAGTACACATCTCTTTTTCTGAAAGATGCTGCCCTCCTGGACTTTGTTGATTACCTTGAGGTACTTGAACATTTCTATCATGTCCCCCCGTCCCTCCTTTCATCAAGGGTATACATATTAAGCTCTCTCAGTCTCTCTTCATATAGTTTCTGATGCAGACTCTGCACCATTTTAGTTGCCCTCGTCTGGACTGCTTCCATCCTGTCTATGTCCTTGCGTAGATGAGGTCTCCAGAACTGCACACAGTACTCCAGATGGCGTCTCACCAACTACAGAGGGATAATCACTTCCCTTTTTCTACTTGTGATGCCCCTTCCTATGCATCCCAGTATCCCCCTGGCTCTCCTTACTGACTTCTCACATTGCTTACCCACCTTTAGATCATCTGATATGACTACCCCCAGGTCCCTTTCCATTTTTGTTGTTGTTAGTAACTCCCCTGCTATTGTGTACTCTTCTCCTGGGTTTTTGTTTCCCAGGTGCATTATTTTGCACTTTTTTGCGTTGAATCTAAGTTGCCATATGTCTGACCATTCCTCCAAACTTGCCAAGTCCCTTCTCATCCTTTCTACCCCCACCTTGTGTATCAACTTTGTTACAGATCTTTGTGTCATCTGCAAAGAGGCATACCTTTCCCTCCAGACCCTCTGCAATGTCACCTATAAAAATGTTAAAGTGGACTGGACCTAGTACTGAGCCCTGAGGTACTCCACTAGTGACCCCCCTTTCTTCGGAATGTGTTCCATTTACTATTACCTTCTGTGTCCTGTTGTACTGCCAGTTTGCTACCCAGGCTACCACCCTGGGACCCACTCCCAGGCTGGCTAACTTGATTATCAATCTTTTGTGCGGGACTGTGTTAAATGCCTTGCTAAAGTCTAGGTAGGCCATATCCACAGCCCCTCCCTGGTCTATTACTTTGGTCACCCAGTCAAAGAAATCTATTAGATTCATCTGACATGACCTTCCTGCTGTAAATCCATGCTGCTTTTGGTCCTGTGCCCTGCTGGCCTCTTGGTACTCAACAATTCTTTCTTTCAGAAGTGATTCCATCATTTTCCCTACCACTGAGGTCAAACTTACAGGTCTGTAGTTTCCTGCTTCTGCCTTGCTCCCACTTTTGTGAAGGGGAATCACATCTGCCCTCCTCCAGTCCTCAGGTACCACCCCATCCACCCATGATTTGTTAAAAAGTGTGGTCAGTGGTGTCACTAGGTCCTCCCTTAGTTCTTTTAGGATTTTGGGGTGAATCCTGTCAGGCCCCATTGCTTTGTCCACTTTGAGTTTTAGGAGGTCTTTCAGGACTCTTTCTTCTATAAATGGACTGGTGTCAACCCCCACCCCACCCCACCCAGAGTGCTTCTATTGTCTGGTTTAGGTAACTCCTCCTCATCTTCTTTTGTGAATATTGAGCAAAGTATTCATTCAGTAACTCTGCCTTTTCACTGTCTCCTCTGCCCACATCCCTCTCCATTATTAATCTTCTCTATTCCTCCCTTAACCTTTCTATGCTCCCTAATGTACCTATAAAAGGTTTTATCCCCCTTCTTAACTGAATTGGCTATTTTTTCCTCGGTTTGGGCTTTTGCTATTCTGACTGCCTTCCCCACTTCTTTCTGCTTTAATTGATACAGTTCCCTGTCGTGCTCCTTCTGTGATTCCTTATACTTTTTGAATGCAGCCTTTTTCTCCTTAACCTTCCCTGCCACCTCTTTTGAGAACCATAGTGTTTTTTTAGTCCGCTTTGTTTTCTTTGTTTCACACAAAGGCTTGTTGCCCCTATGATGGCAGTTTTGATTTTTCTCCATTATTCTTTCACTCCTCCTTTTTGGCCATTTGCTAGTGTATTTCTCAGGTATTCACCCATTTTGCCAAAGTCAGCCCTTCTAAGAAGAAAGTTAATAGGCTTTTCTACTTTTGCATCGATGTGTTTTTATAGTTGCACCAGGACCCTTTAAGGGTTAAATTAATGTATCAATTAAGAGGTGTATGGGCTTAGTATATTGTAATGTCATTCAACTTAATATATTTAAGGTGATGGTAATCCGTTTACTCCACCCCCCTGATGAAGAGGGTTCTCCCTTGAAGTGCCAGGGAAGTTGTGTCTGTCCTTAAATAAAAGTTGACTAACTTTTTGGAGCACGTTTGTATGACCGCTTTTGTTTTGTTTCATGTTTGCATGGTGCTCAGCCTACAAGTGAGCAGATCCACGACAGTTTTTGGTCCAGCGCAGATGGTTTTGTGCGTTTTACATAATATAAAACAAACACTACACATCTTACATCATGCCACCCGGTCAAAATTCCCCTTTCTATTACTAAGTTTGGATACTCAAAAAGCCTTTGACCAGGTGGCATAGTAGTTTCTATTCTTGGTCCTGGATCATATTGGCTTCCCAACCACCTTTACTAGCATCCTACAGGCCCTGTAGCCACTCCTCAGGCATGTGCCAAAGGGAATGGCTGGCTTTCCATCCTTTTTTCACTGTATAGAGGCACACAATAGGGGTGTCCCTTATCCCTGTTCTTATTCACTCTCTGCTTAGTCACTGATACAGACCAAACAGCAGCACCCCTCCATCCAGGCCCCTATGATAGCTAATCAATGGCAGAATCTAGCTCTCTATGCTGATTTACTCATCTGCCTTCAGAACCTGGAAGTTTCTCTTTCTCCCTCCCTTATGGCAGACGCTTCAAGAATTTGGGGCCTATTCTGGCTATAAACTGATCACAATGAAAACGGAAGTTCTTCAACTAAATGATGCCCCTAACCCATCTATTAGGCAAACTTTCTGTTTCAAATGGGACATGCAGATATTGAAATACCAGAGTCCTGATCCAGCCCAAACTACCAAACTACAAACCCCAAATTATGACTCTCAACAGTTTATCAGGGACTTTGGACACCTGGAGGGCTATCCCACTTTTCTTAATACAGCGTATTGATTGTGTACGTCTGATTTTGCTGCCCAGGTTTTTATATCTTGCACAGACCCTTCCATTTTCATCCCTGGTGCATATATTCCAGAACTGGGACGGACTGATCTCCCAATATATCGGAAACAGAAAACATCCCCATATTAAATCTCAAAGGGGCTTGCTTTGCCAAACCTCTCCCTTTATCACACATACACACATTCCTCTGTACTAGTTGATGCCAGGATATTTTGCCCATTGGAAAACACTGGAACTCCAGATGGAGGATATCCTTTCTCTTTACACCTATTCTATTTGTTCAGCCCCTCCCTTCACATGACCAGTTTATGCACAGCCCTTACACCTGTAACACCCTCACTTTCTGGTACAACGCCCTTTCCTCCTGTGCACTACAGCAAACACGTTTTTTTAGTAACTCCTCTGGCATATAACTCTTCCTTCACCCCTGCTGGTATGGATCAAAGGTAGTGTAGATGGGAGAGAATGAAGCTTATCTTCCCCGTCCAATTTCTTTCAAGCTGGGAGATGGTCCTATTTGTCAAACTGTAGACACAATATAATCTGCATCAGGTTCACTGCTATCTTTACCCTCAGACAACACACTACTTAACTTATTCCCTGCAAGGATGGCCCATGGCCCAGGAAATGCCACTCCTGCTCCACATTATTATCAGAATATTAAAGGAAGAAACATTGAATTCACTTACCACAGTTGTATCAAGCTTTAGTGCAGCTAGAAGGGGTAATGTAGACTATGTTAAAACAGGATATGAGGTTGACTTGCAGACCAAGATTGCCTTCTTAGACTGGGACAGATATCTTGCAAATGTACAAAGGCTGACTTCTTCTTTTCTATGGAAAGAATTCTCATGGAAAACCTGTGCAAGAGGTTTTTTTGGACACCCCAAGTTGTGGACAAATTTAAACCCGAGCTGACTGCGGTCTGCTGGTGGGGGTCTGGGACCATAAACTCATTGTCATATTCCATGGGGTTGCCACCTCTTTCAGTCTTTCTGGGATCAGCACACACTGACCCTGAGGGATATTTTTGGGGCAGACATACAATTAATTAAAAGACTGCACTATTTTTCTAGATTTTCTAGAAGGGTTCAGGGGATTGAAGATTCATAAAGTGTTAAATATTCGCTTGGTGTTTGCAAAAAAAAAACTATTATGAAATGCCAGTTTACAAACTGGATACCCAGTGCCCAAAACTGGCAGGATATTACATGGACTGTATAGGGCTGGTAGTATAGCCTAGAGGTTAGAGGAATGAGGTGTGAACAAGCTTGGTACATCCAGCGGACCAGACCTGAGTTTGATTCTCACAACCTCCACTTGCATTACTGTGTGACTCTGAGCAAGTCACTTAACCACCTAGTGCTCCCAGGTCACCCCTGAAAATAGGCACTTGTGCCTAGTGGGCCTTAACCAGTTACCAAAGACTAAAATGAAAACAAACAAAAAAAAAAAATTATACGATTTGGAAAAATTAACAGCAAATTTAAACCATACTGTCTCTAGGTTTGACATGATATGGGCCCATTGGATCCACTATATACTAAATCCTAGACTGTACTGTGTACCTTGAACTGCTTTGGCCACTGTACACATTGTGAAATGATATCACAAAGAGAGTATGGATGGTGTAGACCTTAGATGTTCTGTTTCTGCATACCCACTGTGTCATTGATTTTGCTACTTCTCTTGTCATTTTGCAAAAAACCTTTAATA
This sequence comes from Neoceratodus forsteri, assembly GCA_016271365.2. Taxonomy (NCBI): domain Eukaryota; kingdom Metazoa; phylum Chordata; order Ceratodontiformes; family Ceratodontidae; genus Neoceratodus; species Neoceratodus forsteri. The sequence continues at coordinate 500,195,739 of JADMNL010000022.1, forward strand.
AACAGAGATTTTAAACAAAAATGAGAAAAAAAGGGAAGAGTGATGCCACTGGGGGAATCTGCATCTCCTTTATAGTACAGCATCTGTGACCTGGGAGGTCGTTTTTTAATGCTAGTAGTGCCCCAAACCTGCCCTTGCCACATAAGACACTCTTTTCCATTACTTCCATCATTTTTTCCTAAATGACCCACCTCTTGCTCATCATTGCTACCTTTATCTTAACCTGTCTCCCCTCCCATATCTCCCCTTCCATATAGCCCAAAGTATCACCAACTGCCACCTTTCCTGGCTCAGTACTGGCTTACTGCCATCCTGCCTACTTCTCTTCTTGCCTCACTTCCGCTCTCCTGTCATACTCTGCTCATCTAATGTTGGTTCTTTCAGCATCCCTCACTGCAAAATCTGTTTGTCATTCTTTTCTGTACACTTTCTCAAGCTCTAAAATGATTTTTCTCTCCCTATTCATCTTTCATCCTCACGTTCCACTCAAGATACTCCTATTTGCTCATCTCTCCCTATTCTACTCCTGCTGCTAGCCACTCAAACTGGTTTGAGCTGATGCATTACCTTCCTTGGGCCACCACTGCACCCTCAAGGTGTTCCACTGCTTTAATGATTTATTACCATTTCACACAAAGTTGTGCTAATTTGTGCAATTAAAGTCAAGAGGCAATATAGCGCAGTGGTTTAAGGCTCTGAGCTGCAAATCTGGTGACATCCAGCAGACCAGACCTGGGTTTGAATCCCACAGCTTCCACTTGCATTACTGTGTGACCCTGAGCAAGTCACTTAACTTCCCTGTGCTCCCAGGTCACTCCTGTAAAAAAGCTTTCAGCTTAGTGTGCTACTCCTGGTTAAATAAATAAATAATGTTTCTACTGCATAAATAAATTAATACTTTTTTAAATCAACACAGTATAGTTTTGCACTTTTGCAAGTTTTTTTTATTACATCTTGCATCTTCTGATATTCTGCATTATTATGCCACCCTTGCCATGTTTTGCCATTGTAAATTATACCTAGTTTGTGTTGGTTGCACCTTGCTCCCATCTGCATTTTCTGTACTGTACTTTGCACCTGTCACTTGATGTGGTAATGCCACTCTTTAACCCCAATCCTACACCTTGAAATGAGCTCCTGCCTAGTGTGCCTCCCCCAGTCAACAAATTTTAAATAAATAAAATAATCAGGGGAGGGGGAACAGATAATCACCACTAATGGTGGGGTGGGAGTGTTGGTTTCAGTAAAGGGTATCTGCATTGCTAATGTGGGGGATCTGCATTTGGATGGGTCATGTTTGTGTTTAGGACACTTATCAAAACCCATACTTAACGGGCCAAACTGGCCTTTGGTGCTGGTGCTGGGGGGGGGGGGGTGACAAACAATGCAGAAAACACTTAAAAAAGAAAAAAAAAGTATTTCCTTTTACACAGCAAAGCCCCTTTAAAATGGTGAAAGGCAACCCCACTGTCACCTATCTATGAGATGTTTCAATGTCCTCAAACTCCTTAGAATGAAATAACAAACAGTCCTCTTGTCTTGGTCCAGAACTGCATTTTTACTGTCTTGGACTGCGTTAAGAACATAAATTAGGCCCATGTGAAGATCTTTCTGATTTTAGTGGTCAGAATTAGGAGAGGAATGCAAACTTGGAGGTGCTGCCTATAATGTATTTCCCAGAGGCTTGATGCTGTCTACATCAGAAATGAAAATATTTACAATAGGAATAAAAGCAGCTACTGCACCAGATCTAAACAAAATGGCTGAGTATAAATTAAGCATCAAAAGCATATTTAAATAAATATCTTCAACCAACTCTTTAATTGTTAAACAGCCAGCAAGTCTCATGGACTGTACAAAAGTGATGAGTTCTGTAGCCTTTGCAAAAAATGTTTTTACAGTTTACCCAGGATAGCCCAGCTGAGTTGCAACATCTCATTTTCATTGGAGTCCTGCCTCTGTGCATTTTCACAGCTGGGCGGACTGAAACACCGGGAGGCTTAAGTGACTTGCCCAGGGTCACACAGTAAGTATACAGTGCTGTTTGGCTCAAGCAGGATTTGAACCTGTGGTTCCCAAGCTGGTACTCTTATCACTACATCACACCGCCTTCAGCCTTGGAATCCTACAGTAGAATGTTTTGACCTTCCATGTCATACTGGGGTCTAATCTTTGGGACTGACAGACACAGCCTTTGACTCTTAGATCTCTCCCTGATACTCTGGAGCTACTCTGTTCTGTGCTTTGGAAGTCAACAGTGACTGACCTAATATAAAACTCTGGCAAGATGGTCTCAAACTTTTAATCCAGTAAATCACCTGCAATATAGTTGTTTCCCTGCAGCACTGACTATAGGACTTCACAAAACAATCAGGAAGCCAAGTCTTGAACTGGGCTTATATATTACATGGTCTTTGTCCTGGAGATAATACGGGCTGCGGAGTTCCTAATAGACTGCAGACTGGACTTGGACCATTTGGGGAACATCTGAGTGTCAGGGGTCAAAATTAAGTTTTGCAGCTACTAGCCAGTGGGGCTAATGACTGGGGAAATCCACTAGCACAACAGACTTTTCCAATGGCCCAACTGGCGTACTTATTGAAATGTTATCTTCTCCAGTACAAGCTTGCAGGGCTAATTGAAGGAAAACCTTACCAGCCCGTTACAAAATCTACCAGCATTTGGCTAGTGGGCCAGTGCCAATTTTGACTCCTGGAGTGTGATCAATTGTAGTGCCATAAATAACAGAGGAATGCATTAAAGCTTTCGTTGCACCTTTCGTCAGAGCATCCAGTCATGACTATTGCACAAATAAGAATACTCTCATTGTACATAGTTTTCCAGTGTGAGTGAAGGTCAACATTTGTCAAACTGAAACTGTGGTGAAGATCATTGCACTTTGTTGTTTAAAGGACATTTTTCTAAGGACGACTTCAGAACTAAACAAGATGGTTTTCAGATTGTCCATACATGGCTGCAGAAAGTCTGATCTGTTGTCTTAATGATTATTCTCACACCAAGGTGGTTGGCTGATAAATCAGGTAAACAGTACATACAGGGGAAAGTTACCCTTTCAAAAACGGAAACAAATGTTGGTATTCTGAACCAAAGGACATAGAGATCTGATATCAAGATTAGATAAAATAAGATCTAGCAGAAATCATGGGGAGCATCTGATAAAATCATAGAGAGCATTTAATAAGAGAAATGCAACAACAAATGCTCTGAAAGAAAATCTGAACTGAGCCTAGATACAGCAGTGTCCAAGAGTTCCAGCCAGTGTTAAATTCAGGTGAACAAGGGGGCGTTTTGATGCTTCTCTGAAGTTCAGTGTCAAGCAGTTACAGATTCCTACCCACATTTATCAAGTAGATATAGTACCATCATTTACAGCTGGGGAAACCTCTACACTGTGAATGGGGTTTAAAGTCTGGCTGATATATTTTTTTTTCATGAAGTTTATTCTCAACAAATTCATCTGTGTGGTAACATTTTTAAGATGTTTTTGCTATGAAAAATGCTTTATTTCACTCATTCACCCAATCTCATTGCTCAGCTGACAACATTTTAAAGCTGTCAGAGTCTCAAGTCCAGTGTCTGGTCTTCTTGCCTGTCCCAACTCGTGAAACATCATGTAACCCAATGTTTTTGTGCTGCATTCTAGAACCCATGCCCAGGAAGGAGTGGGAGGAGCATTCCACATCACAAATCTTCAATGGTGCAGACCACCCCTCTCCTTCTCTCCTTCTCTCCGGGTATGTGCTGCATGGTTATAAAGTCCAATGATTATATAAGCCACTAAGGAGAAGGCATTCTGCAGAGTAGAGTGGGGTTATCAATAGAACTAGCCGAGATTTTGACTAATGTGTCTGCACAGAGGGTGAGAAATAGCAGGGGTCTGGGTGGGGGTGACCATGGGAAGAGCCCTGGGACAGTGTGTGTGAGTTGTTGTCCCCCCCCCCTACTATTGCTGATGCCACCAGGCTGACTTCTACTGCAACTTTTAAATAACAAACAGACTTCTAGAAAATAAGACATTAGTTAATTTCTTTATTGCCCATGAAATACTTCTAAGTGTTTAGTGTCCATGGGGATTACAGCAGCAGGTACAACTCTCATTTTCTAACTAGGTTAAGTTAATACATAGAAGTACATGACTGACAATTTTATCTCATGTATTATGTACAGTAAAAGGATGAGTGGCTGGACTAACCTGAACATCAATCAATATAAGAAGTCACACAGGGTAAAGTAGTAGTAAACCTGACATACTTGAAGGCATTGACGTTTGGATTATCATTTGGCGTTGATACTAAGGGTGTTGTAGTTGAAGCGACTGCTGTGAAGACTTTAAATAGTGATCTTATGAGTTCTAGGTACTTTTTAGGAGTTTCTTGCTTTGGGAGCTTGGTGTATATGGCTGTTTGGTTTCAGAATAAGACTGTAAGGTAATGTGAAATTGCCTATGGATGCACTTAAACCAAGGGTGCTCATCTTGGCTTTCATTATTTGATGATTGGAGGCCAACATTATGGTAAAGCAGACAAAGATGGCTGGTTATTCTGCATCCCAATGTTAAACAAAATGGTGATTTTTTGTAGTTGGCATGCTGGGACTTGTTTGTAAACTTTGATGTGCTTCAGGGGTGGCAGTATGGTCTGACTATTTCTTTGTGCTTAACCAAAGGAAGATGCAGATAATTGTATGGCGTGCATCTTACCTATGGGTCTAACCATAGCCCAGGGTATTCGAGGGCTTGTATGGTCTCCAGCAGGGGTGTAGCCAGGAATTTTAAATGTGTACTCAAATGTGATGCACTGTTTCCCCCCCTCCCCATAGCCCAGGGTATTCAACGGCTTGTATGGTCTCTCCAGAGGTTTACCAGATCGAGGTAGCATGTGTATGATCTATGAGGTGGGGGAGTCCATGGAAGACAATTACTTTTTGTTTTGTTATTGTTCAGGAGTAGTTTGTTAGTGTTCATTCAGTTTTATGTTGTGCTGAGGACTGCTTGAAGTATTTTGTTGAGTTCTCTGATAGATTCCAATTTAAAGTATATCTGCAAGGTGTGTGTGTGTGCATGCATGCGTGCATGAGAGAGAGAGAGAGAGAAAGAGAGAGACATACAGATTAGGTTTTGCAAGAATACTGAAGAATAGGGTCCAAGGACGGAGCCTTGAGAAACCCCAAGATTAAAGAAACATGGGGGAGAGGTATCACCATTGATCTTTACTACTTTTGACATATTGGTTAGGTAGGATCAGAGCAATGATAGTATCCCATGTTCCAGGCCCAGCTGGTATGATTTACAGTGGGGAATGAAATGGTCTACAGTATCAAAGGCCTTGGTGAGTCATTGAGAATTGTTCTTGTATGGGGAGCGGAACCGAGTGCAGATGATGGATTCTTCAGTCACTTTGAATGCTGCAGTGCAAGTAGTTGTATAGTAAGAAGTGTGCTTATGCTTGTGCATCCGCTTCTACAGGAGTTTGCTGAGTATAATGGGAAGATCTGAGAAGAGATGGAACAGTAGTTATTTGGATCTGTGGGGGAACTTGCCTTGTGCAGGAGGGGCCACAATGGAAACCTTTTGGTCCTCTGGAGCCTGTCTGGTATGGAGGCAAGGATCGATTAGGGATGTGGTAGAGGTTCCAGCTCTGTTGTCATTGTTGTCAGCAGTCTGTTTGCCATAACATCCTGCGCATTTTATGGCTGCAGTAGGCGGAGCCTGCAGACATTTTGCATGTACAAAAGGAGTGATGTCATATTTTCTGTCCCGTGAAACTGACTGAAGGTGTAAAGAGTCTCCTCCATCTTACCCTCCTCCAAGAAGTGTTTTCCACCCTCAAATAAATACGCTTTCATGTTAGTCAATGGTTGCAGGGTACTATTTTCTTTCTTAAATGGGCAGTACAAGAACTGGAACCTGAGGAGTGGGAGGAAGCATTAGTTTTTTGGGGGGGGGAGTAAGATCCATCCCACCTCCACCTGAGAAACTCCTAAAGATCCACCCCTACCTTTTTTTTATTCATGTGGGAGGTGCATGAGGTGAAACTGCATCAAGTTGGAAATGCAGTGTGTACTGAGTCTGTGCCGTTACTGAGTTTTACTTCTCTGTTTTTAGAGTAAGTTGAATTGTGTCTTTTTACTTGATAAATGTTTGTAAAAGTGTAAATCATATTTGCTAGTGCAAGTGTGAGTTGTGTAACTGTTTTTTGTAGATTTGACTCCTGACTTCTTTTCATGACAGGCAGTTAATATTCCTGGAACAGACTTTGCCTTTGAAGTTCCTATAAAGTGCTATTTTTATGTCACTGTGGAGTTCCTCATTTTATAGTTGCTTCAATGGTAAAGCCTTTTCATGCAGGAATGTTTACTGCCTGTCATAAACAGAAATCAAGAGTAAAATCTACCAAACACAGTTTAGCAAGTTAGCTTCAAAAGCAAAGCCTGTTTGTGCATGGAAATATGTTACAGAAAGGAAGACATGCAATTATTTCAAGTCTGCAAATTAAGCAACTATTTTTTTAACCAGTCTTACCTCAGCTTACATTCCTATTCTCATCAGTCATTTTCACAAATAAATTCCGAGAGATGTAACGGCCTTCCTGTTGGGTACATGGTGTTATTCACACCCATCCTCCAGCCTCGCCCCCACCACCTTGCTTTGTATTTTGCATCAGCTGTAGCATTTCAGTACAACAAGAGGTGAAAATGCATATTTTTTTCTGGACTTGCAGTGTTAATTGAGCCGTCCCCAATCTGTGTCCTTTCAAGAACTACTTTATGTGGTGTACATACCAGCATGGTTGTTTCACTCTTATTTACAGCTTTACACCTTTATCAGTTTTTAATGTTAGTCAATGGTTGCAGGGTACTATTTTCTTTCGTAAATGGGCAGTACAAGAACTGGAACCTGAGGAGTGGGAGGAAGCATTAGGTTTTTTTGGGGGGAGTAAGATTCATCCCACCTCCACCTGAGAAGCTCCTAAAGATCCACCCCTACCTTTTTTTTAATTCATGTGGGAGGGGCATGAGGTGAAACTGCATCAAGTTGGAAATGCAGAGTGTACTGAGCCTGTGTGGTTACTGAGTTTTACTTCTCTGTTTTTAGAGTAAGTTGAAGTGTGTCTTTTTACTTGTTATGCACAGCTACTGAGCGCTCCAACTGTGATTAAAAAATGACAAGTGTAAAAATAAATAAATTAAAATAAAAATGTATGTAGTCTACTGAGTACAGTAAACTGGCACAGGACCTGTAAAACAACTATTCAGTCATATAATGGTATGAGAGAAACACAAAGAAGTGAAACCCTGGAACCCCACCATCTGAATCAATAGGGAATGCACATTTCATGAAGCGTAGTAAAAAAAAAAGAAGATGCAACACAAAAATCATAGAAACATAGGCTTTGACACAGAAAAGGACTGCTTGGCCCACCTAGTCTTCCCATATCCCTACCTACTGGATAAGCTGCAGATCCTAGTTAACCAACAGCCTATTTCTTCCTACCCCCCAACAATAATTGCCTTATGTCTGTCCCATGCATTCTTTAATTCCCCCACTATTTTTGATCCCAAAACCTCCTCACGAAGGCCATTCCATGCATCCACCATCCTCTCTGTGAAAAAATACTTCCTCATATTACCCCTGAGCCATCCCCTCTCTATTTTCAAATTGTGTCCCCTTGTTCTTGCACATCTCTTTTTCTGAAAGATGCTACCCTCTTGGACTTTGTTGATTCCCTTGAGGTACTTAAAAGTTTCTATCATGTCTCCCCACCCCTCCTTTCCTCAAGGGTATACAAATTAAGCTCCTTTAGTCTCTTCTCCTATGGCTTCTGTTGCAGACCCTGCACCATTTTAGTTGCCCTTCTCTGTACTGTCTCCATCCTGTCTATGTCCTTGTGGAGATGGGGTCTCCAGAACTGGATGCAGTACTCCAGATGGGGTCTCACAAACTATCTGTACAGAGGGATAACAACTTTTTGTTTTCTACAGGTGATGCCTCTCACTATGCATCTCAGTATCCCTAGCCCTCCCTACTGCCTTCTCACATTGCTTGCTAACCTTTAGGTCATCTGATATGATTACCCCCAGGTCCCTTTCCATTTTTGTTGTTGTTATTACTCCCCCCACCCCAATGTGTACTCTTCCCCTGGGTTTTTGTTTCCCAGGTGCATTACTTTGCACTTCTTTGCATTGAATCCAATCTCCCATACGTCTGACCATTCCTCCAACCTTGCCAAGTCCCTACTCATCCTTTCCACCTTCCCCTGTATATCAATCCTGTTGCAGATCTTTGTGTCTGTGAAGAGGCACACTTTTCCTTCCAGTCCCTCAGCAACCATTATGACGACGAATTGCGGTATCTTTGCATGGTATGGCCAACCCGCACTTCACAGATGCAGTCCCTATTCTGTACAGTAAGATGGAACATCTTGGTGTAATGAGTATGGAATACTAATTTTGTGATCGATATCATGAGTGTCACTGTTTGTTCTATGCAAAATCCACCTCCCCAAAAAAATGATAATATAGAAATATTCCCAAGGTGACATATGCATTGTCGAATATTAAATAGCAGTAGCCTAATATCTGAAATTGGACTGATCCAAACTTTGTAATTCCTAGGTACAAGTCTGTGCATAACAGAAACTGGAATAAGTGTTGCTACGTAAAACAGGAGCACCCATGTGTTATCTGTGAAAAATGTATGTATTATCCTAAATATTTTTTTTGTTCTAATTGTGCATAGCGAAAACTGTCATAGTCCTGATGTCAATCACAAAAGTAGAAATCAGTAGCCCATAGATAAAATGTTGCATCTTAATGTAGAGAACAGGGACTGCATCTGCAGAACAGAGGTTAGCCATGCCATGCAAGTATAGCCCAACTGAGTCATGATGTTTGGTTTGATTGACCTCAATGTGAATAATGAAATGTGCATTCCTAATTGATTCTGATGGTGGGGTTCCAGGGTTCTGAATCAGTCTGTTTCTATCACTATGAGTATATGATCATTATACAAAACCTTTATTGCTTACCATTCCTTCCATTAAAATCAACACCTTCATATATTTTCCTAACAATGTGTCTGCCTTCCTTAGAATAGAACGTAAAACAGATCTTACTGGTTAAAAAGCATTGTGTTGTTTCTCCATGTATCCTTCATAATTCAACACAATCTCACTAACTTCATAATGCAACCATTGTGGATCTGACTAGATTTTGTTGTCTCTATATCAACTTCAGCACCTGTCCTTGGCTGACATCCAAAGTAAAAGTTGCAAGATTAGTGGTGGTGGATGGTGGAATGTCAATCAAGTCAACAGATGTAACCTGGCTGGGTGGCTATGATGTCGTACTGGGGGATATGATGTCATACTGAGGATGAAGTTAAGATTAGTGAAATGGGGTTCAGATCTCTAGCTATGTCTGCACATAGAAAATTAGAATTTGACAGCAGATAAGGAGTGCTTGGCCCATCCAGTCTGCCCATTTGCCCTTGCCTATTCTGTCACAGCAGACCTTACTTGATCTCTAGTTCTCTCCCCCAACCCTTGCTTCCCAACTAAGATTCCCTTGTACCTATCCCATGCATGCTTGAACCCTACCACTGTTTACACTCTTCCACCTTTGCTGGAAGACTGTTCAGTCATCCACCACTCTTTCAATTAAAAGTACTTCCTCACTTCTCTTTTAAATATTCCCCCTTCTAGCTTCATTGCATGTCCCCTTGTTGTCATGCATCTTTGCCTTTGAAAAATACTCCCCTCCTGTACCTTATTCAACCTCATCAGGTATTTATTTATGGGTCTCTATCATGTCCCCTTCCCTTCCAGGGTGTACATATGGAGGTAATTCAGTCCCTCCTCATAGGGCTTCTGATGAAGACACTGCATCATTTTGGTTGTCTTCCTCTGGGCAGCCTCCACCCTGGCTGCCCTTTCCAGAGATGTGGTCTCCAGACAGAGCACTCCAGGTGGAGTCTCATCAGTGATCTGCGCAGTGGCAGCGCCACTTTCTTCCTTCTGCTGGTGATACCCTTCCCTGTGCACCCCACTGGTTGTGCTGCCAGGAACTAGTGCATTGTTGTGGAGTAATGGGTTTCGTATTGTGATTGCCTAGCGAGAAGTTGATACCCGATCAGAGATTTTTTGAAATTTTCTACAAAGCTTAAAGGCCGGTGAGCAATATAAAATATGTTTTAAGATTTATAACTGGTTAATATGAAGGTTTTAGCAGCATATTCTTTGATTAGTTTTACGGTCCTGAAGATGCGTTACATCCAGAGCCAGTGCTGTGGTATGTGATTTGTTCTGTTTATTGTACCACATATCAGAATACCAAATTCACTTTTCTCAGTTCTATAAGTGTTGTGCTCTTTCTCATCCAGTACCTGCCTTTTTGGTTTAGGCCCACATCCTTTTTTAACAGAGAATTATTTTACACTGTCAAACTAGGATCCAAGTACCTGTGGGCGATTTTCATCTTTTGACATTGATCCAGGGACATGTCGACCAAGATCCGTAGACCCTATTTTTCTAAGAGAGTTATTGTAAAGGGGACTGGGTGTAGAAAGTAGAGCCAAGAAAGTGATTTTTATTTTACCCATTTATATAGGGGGCTGAAAAGGACATACATTGAGAACTGCGTAAAAATGCTGGTCACAACAATATGAGAGCAGAGAAGAAATAAAAAAATATATATATATATATATATATGCAGTACAGAGTAACCAAGCTAATTAAAGGGGTGAAGGTAGTTGGCTATGAAGAAAGAAGACTAAGGCATTGGAGGTTCCTTATTCTGAAGAAGAGGGAGAGTAAGGGGGCAGGACTACACAATCCTAAAAGGTATTAATAATAGTAACCAGGGGTATTTCAGTTGAGAAAATGGTAAGACTAGGGAGTAATCATTTTTTGAGTAAAGGAAGAGAAGATATGGGGAAATGTACTCAGGGGACAGGGAGATTTATGGAACAGGTTGGAGTGCACTGAAGCTATTAGTACAGATGGTTTTAAAACAAATCTTGCTCATTTCTTACTTTATTTTTTGAAATATTTCATTTGAAAAAGGCAATGAACAATTAATGAATGCGATCATAAGGTATCTTGGCAAACATCAAAACAAACAATAAGATTAACAAGCATTTGTCAATGCCGAATGTTTGCTTGCTGGCATTGGCATTGGTAGTGTAGGAGTTACAGAGCTGCATATTAGGAATGGCAGTGAAGTACTGAACTGAAACCAAGCCCGTCACCACCCTGCAGATAGTGACAGGCATTGAGGTGTGCCTTTGGGTCAGCAGGCATAACGGCTATGCCATTTCACCACACCCTACCCTGCAGACACCGACAAGTGTCATGGTGTGCCTTGGGGTCTTTGGCCCATATGCGCACCCCATTCCATCAGGAAATACAGTGAGATGAGTGTGGTATAGGAGAATGGGGTGAACTTTGGGGCCGAAGAGTCCAAGGCACACCTCGATGCCTCTCACTGGCTGCAGGGTGTGGGTGGGGGTGGAATGGTATGAGCATTGCAGGCAACAATCCCAAGTCACAGCCCTTATGCCTGTCATTCTGTACAGGGTGGGGCGTTATGATCATAAACTCTAACACCTCAGGCATTCGTTGGTATTTTCACTCCAAATTTATAACATGGTTTTTTTGTGACCCTCCACCTCATGAACAGTGGCAATATCAGTTTGTTAGCCGAAAGCTGCTTTTGCATAGTGACTACGGCATTTGGCAACACAGGTGCAAAAACACATTCCAAACAGGATGTGAAAACTGACAGCGGTACTATTCATGAGGAAGTGTAAAAAATGGCAATGTTGAAAATCTGGTGTGAAAATATTTAAAAAAACTGGTGAAGTCACGAGTGTGCGTAGAAACTGTGCAACACACACACACACACGTAATGTAACTAGTTTGGGTATTTTTTACAGCAGACTGTTAACACAGACATTTTGGGACCTCCGATCATGAAGAGTGTCACTGTGATTTTCTTTATCTGTCCCAAACAATGATTTCCCACAGTGACCATGCATTTCTGTGCTAAAAGTGTGAAAGCACATTTCAGCCATGTTGTGAAAAATGACAGCTGTACTGTTCATAAGGAACTGTGGAAAAATGCCACTGATGAAAATCTGGGCTGAAAATATTACAAATTCATGAACTTACGAGGGTGCATGGAAACTGCGCAATGCTCGCTCGTAACACAGTCATTTTATGGAATTTTTTCACCAGATTTTCAACATAGCCATTTTAAGACCTCTGCTCATGAACACTATCACTGTGATTTTCTGAATGTGTCCCATACATTGATTTCGCACACCGACTGTGCCATTTTGCGCTACATGCACGGAAACACATTTTGGGCAAGATGTGAAAAATGACAGCTGTACTGCTCATAAGGAGATGTGTTAAAATGGTAATGTTGAAAATCTGGAGTGCGAATATTTAAAAATTCATGAACTTAAGAGCGTGCATAGGAACTGCGCAATGCACACTTGTAAAACAGTCATTTTTAGGAATTTGTTCACCAGATTTTTAACATAGGCTTTTTGAGAGCCCTCCTCATGAACAATGGCACTGTAGTTCTGTTAATCGGTCCCGAAAGGTGATTCTGCGCAGTGACCGCAAAATCACCCTTCGGGCCCCATTAACACCATGACAGTGACATAATTCATGAGAAGGGGTCCCAAAAACCCCATGTTGAAAATTTGGTGCAAAAATTCCAAAAAATGCCTGAGATATGCATCAAAGTTGAAAAACCCTATCTATTACATTATACAGCTTACCGGCATTTCCTCAGTTCGCAATCAGCTTTGAAGAGTGCAGGCGTGTTCCCGGTCCACCGAAGATCATCGCGTCGGAGTCTGGAGGTAAGTATGGGGTGAGGGGGGTGTGGGGAGGGAAGGTGCGCAGTTGGTGGGGGAGGAGGCCAACAGACCACGAGGGACCGTTTTCCTTTTCTTTCAGGGACTTTTTTTTTTTTAAAGGAGGACGACGCGGGGCATTTGCCACACTGGGGTTGGCTCCCAGCATGGCATCAGGAAGGCTGCTTAGGGGGGCTGGAGCTGACAGGGGATTGGGCACCCCATCGGCCATTACAGTTTCTGCCATGCTGGGGTGGGCTCCCAGCGTGGCCCCTGTAAACATTTTCGGGGGGCCTGGAGATGTGGAGTTGACAGGGGATTTGGCACCCCTGTCAGCCATTACATTGTTTGCCATGCTGGGGTGGGCTCCCAGTGTGGCACTGGGGGCTTATTTTTGGGGGGCCTGGAGCCGGCGAGTTGGGCACCCGTCATGCCTACAGTGTGTGCATCGAGGCGGCGCATGAGCACAAAAAATGCAGTGCTTGCATGCGTGGGGGGGGAGCTCTCCCTTTCAACTGTATGCCACTGCATCCCATGTTTCAGATGATGGCACTATGTTTCTTGCACATGCGTGCAAGCAAACATAAAAAGTAAAGGATAGGACTGTATATCCTTATAGTGTATGGTGAGACATTGTTCTCGTTAAAAATCCCACCATACTGAAATGCTGTTCATCCACAGAGTCAAAAATGAATGGAACGCTGTACTGACTGTACGTGCAGAACAGCGTTACGTTCATTTGGAATGAGACTCGATCTTGAAATGTAAGCCGCACAGCACAAGGAACTGCCGCGAATCATGCATTGTTCTCATTAAAAATGCCACCATACACTATAAAAAAGTACTGCAATCTCACTCTCGCTAAACCCATGTGTTTTCAGCCACCTTGGGGTTTATGATTCCTTCAGACCTCTCGAGCTTCACTCTTGAGGTCTCATGGAATCATAAACCCCTTTGTGGCTGAACACACTGGTTCAGCACGATTGCTCAGCCAGTATTCTCTATATGGTACATAACATAGAGGATTATGTATGAGCAGTCATACATAACAAGGATATTCTTGTATCGAGAGGTTTCCTTGGTAACAGATGACCTCGAGAGCGCAGCTCGAGAGGTACTGTGTTACCAAGGGAACCTCAAGATGCAAGAATTTCCTTGTTTGTGTATCACTGCTCATACATAATCTTTTATAGTGCATGGGCAGTCACAGCATAGAAAATCAAACAAAACCAGCTGCAGAAGACAACAGAAAATAGAAATTTTAACATTTTCTTTTTTTAACTGACACAGTGTGCTACAGATGTTTCTGCAAGTTCAAGTTAAAAAAAACAGCAACTTCCAGTTTAACTGGATTGAGGAAAGCAACTATGTGGCAGCATTCCAAGTTGTTATGCTGCAGTAGTGACATAGCTAGTGCAGCATAACAGCTGTGATGATATCGCTACTGCAGCATAACAACTCCATTCTAGTTATGGATTTCTATCCATAACAACATTCTACCATACACTAGACATCAATAGCACACTGTATACAGTGAGTGGAGTGGACAATATGTTTAGGTTATTTTGACGGATGATGTAAAAGCAAGGTATTTAACAAGGCCAAACTCTCTAAATTTAGCCACACACAAATGAAAGTCACCGACTGCAACTTTCATTTGAGCACAGTCTGCTCTTTCCAAAATCATACAGTTAATCATGAGATTGAGCCAAAGATGTAAGGATGGGGGATTTGGATCTTTCCAGCATAATTCAATGTTTTATTTGTTTAGCATTCAGCAAAATTAAACTTGCCACCAAGCATCTGTGGTTTCTTATTCTTACCTTTTCTCTTCTGCCAAGCCTAGTCCAATATGTTCTAAAGTTAACTGGAACTGTGTCTGGCTTATCTACTCATTTACCTAGACAGTAATTGGAGAGCTTCTTGCATGTCACATGCGTACAATGACACCCCTTTCAGTAGAACATTTCTGGCACCAGTCCAAACAATTTGGGTGACACTGAGTCTGAGGGGTTATAGTACTCTCTATGCATCATGTTAAATTAGATAAGTTTAAATTTTGTGTTTGCTACTTTGTCAGAGTGTTCCAAAATCTGATTCCATTGTGCTTATGTTTATTCGGACATCAAAGCCACTAACCGGTACCTTCTGCTTAGCTCTGTTACTTTTTATGCACACTTGTAATATGTGTAATTGTACTCTGTTTGCACATTACTTTGTACCAGTCATTACTACTGTGTATGTGTTTATGGTATTTCCCATTCTCATTCCCTCTCCTCTGGGTCACATCTGGAAATGAGCCTTTATGTGCCTTTCCTGGTTATCAATTTTCAAGTTAAATATGTTAATTTTAGACTTATTTTCCCAGTAATTATTTAGTGTCTAGAGCACTATACAGGAACAACTCCTTTAATTTGAAGAGACCACTGAGGAATCCAATTATACAATAAAACTGACAATGTAAACTGTCTTGTAGATTAATGGAAGGGGTGAAGCACGACAAAATGCTTGGATCTTAAATAATAAAATAGACCAAGTGGTGGCCTTAATGAACCTTGAGGACTTTGTCAGTAGGCATTTCTGACACATGGTGGGATGAAGAGGACCTGGGCCAAGAAAAGGATCTATACAAGCTCCTTTTCTGCTATGACAAAATAGGGGAAAGAGGAGGTATTTTAATTTAAGTGTAAACCATCCTAAAAGTAATAGAAATTATTGCAACTGAAGAATCTGACCATAATCATGAAATACTGTGCCCACCAATTAAGAAGTGGGGGGGTCTCTTAATAGGGAATTTGCCATAGACCTCCTATAAGGTAGAGTGTCAACCTCTCCTCTTTAGCTACTGTCCCCGATGCTTGGAAACTAGCAGCTTTCCTCCCCCTCCTCAAAGGGTCTATTCCTTCTCTCCCAGTAACTACCATCTCAATTCCCTCCTCCCTGCCCAGGTTAAGAACACCTTGTCCTCTGTCAAGCCTCCCCCTTTCCAGTGTTGCTTCAGGAAATCCCATCCCACCTCCAGCTCAAGGACTCCATCCCATCTGGCATAGATTAAGGCAGGTCACCTCTGCTATCTTTGTAGACTTGTCCAAAGTCTTCTCACTGTTGCCTATCCCACCTCCTTCTCCTGGAGAAACATAAGGTGGCGGGGTTATCTGCCTCCTTACCCTTGATTGGTCAGTGATTCATGTCTGTTCCTTAAAGGAGAACTGTGCTGAATCCATAAGTCATTTTTCCCCATCAGAATCTATTTTTTAAATACCGGCTCAAATTCTGTTATTGCTGCATCTATTCAGGCTTTATACTTATCCTAGTGGGTGTTTCAGATTTACATACTACTGGTAAGAACCATTTTAGAACAGTATGATGTAGTTTGTGTCCCTGTTCCACTCTTCTATTGTTGGCATAATGCATCCATGTTCTGCTCTAGAACTCAGTGGCTGAAAGGGACATAAACTACATCATACAGTTCTAATGTCACATGTACCACCAGACTAAAGTGGAAACACCCACTGAGCTTACTAAAAGGCATGTATAGATGGAACAACAAGAGAATGTTAACCAGTACTTAAAAAATTACTTCTATTGGAAAAAATGACTTGCAGGTTCAGCACAGTTCTCCTTTAAGTACCTCGGGTCTGGCTGGACTATCACTTGGATTTCTTGGCACATGTTGATGCCATGCACAGAAGCGCCACCCTAAACTTGGTGCGCTGTACAGAAATAGTAAGCATCCTGTACCCTGCCTGCTGAGAAATTGTTTGAGATATAGCTTACCTGTCTGAGATATAACTTACCAGTCTTCAACTATGGTGACTCATTTACAGAGCCGCTCCCAAGTCAAGCCCAATCAGACCCCTTTTTTCACTATTTCTGTCCTTTGACCTGGCCTGTTCCACTTACACCCACCACTACTGCCTGTACTCCTCCCCTTCCTTGATGCCAGGTGCCTCATCCACTGTGCTTCTTCAGCTCCAAATTCTGACTTGACTCCCTCTCCTCATGCCTTGCCTCACTTTTTTTATCCCCCCACCTCTTCATAATTTGCAACACTGACTCTCGTTCCCTTTTCCTTCCTCCAAGGAAATCTACTGCTGTTCTTGATGCCTTCTCCTAAACTCTGGTCCTCTCCTCCTCTGACCAAATGCTCTGCCTGTTTTTTTGTTTTTTTTCCCTCCTCCCTAAAGTTTCTCCTGAGAATTTGTAACACACTCCTAGAACGGCTCCTAACCCCATTTCATATGCTGCTGTTGTCCACCCTCCAGTCATTGCTCTCACCAGCCCTGTTTTTGCACTAGTGTATTCTCCACCCTACCCAACTTACAATATTGTTGCATTGCTCTTAAACATTTGCAGATTTAACCTAATATCCCTCATTGTATGGTATTTTTCTGCACCTGATATTTGCTTTTTTTTACAATTGTTAATTTATTGTACTTATTGTAGATTGTTATATTGTCTGTTCTTCCTTAGGATGCATCTGGAAATGAGCTGTTATATCAGCTCAGTACGGTCTGTCCTGGTAAAAAAAAAGTGTTTTTAAAAACCTAAGCCAGGCACTCTTGTCAGGGACAAACTGGATACTATATTGACCTGAAAAAATGCTTCTGACACTACTCCACACAAGGAACTTCTCCTAAAATTGTATCATAAGAGCGTGGTAAAACCTCCATATGTGACCACAGACCTACACCCTGTATAGTCCTGCTTCTACACTTGGCTCTCAGCGAATATGGCATGCCCTGGACCCTTTCAGCCCAGTCAGTTGTCTCTTCCCCCACCCCCACCCTCCAGTATCAAGCCCAGATGGAGGAAACCTTATGTAAATCGCTTCCTATAGCAGGAAGGATTCTGTTTCACAAATTACTTGGCACATCCCTTCAAAATGGCTGCTACCTTGGAAGATCACAATACCTTGCATCAAAAGACTTCAACAGTCCATATATTGTGAAAAACAAAAGGCTATTTTATTTAAACAATACTGACACATTGGCAAGAATTAAAACAAAAATGCTTCCAGGAGAACCATGCAAAAGGAAAAAAAATGAATAAACGGGAAACACAAAACTAAACTTTCCTCATGCTGGGTACGATCTTAGGTAGAAAATAACAAACAATACAATCTTTCAGGACATTGCCACTAAGCTCCTCTGCCTTTCAGAGTTTAGCAACATCATCCTCTACCCTTTTTTATACACTGCCAGTCTGTACAGTAATAGCCTTACCACCAACTCTCAGCCAGCCTATATGTTAATAGACCAAACCTGGTCTCCATCACTTTGACCCTGGTTCTCACAAACAAAATTAGTTATGCATTTTGTCCACAAACAAAAATGGTACAGGCATTTGCTTGTATCCAGAAGCCTCACTCCATAAGAGCTTACAACTAAATGTTGAAAAATCTGAGCGAAGTCTTTCACTGTGGTGATTATCTGCAGCTGGCCTGTTAACATGGTGGTAGTACTACCATTCACAGTGCCAGCAACTTAGGTTCAAGAGTGAGCCTGAGTCACTGGGGGCTGGCTTGGAGGGGAGGATGATCAAGTGTCCAGAAGACA
The DNA here is from genome assembly GCA_016271365.2 of Neoceratodus forsteri. Classification (NCBI taxonomy): domain Eukaryota; kingdom Metazoa; phylum Chordata; order Ceratodontiformes; family Ceratodontidae; genus Neoceratodus; species Neoceratodus forsteri. The sequence continues at coordinate 500,214,183 of JADMNL010000022.1, forward strand.
CTCCTCCTTCAGGCAGGGAGACCACTATCTCCATGACTACCACAGGGTGGAAGAGTGCCAATTGGCTGGGAGGGGCTTCATGCACCACATGCATATGCCAGCCCTCAACCAGCACTTCCAGGGGGAGGGGAAAAAATGGAAAAAGGAACCCTCAGCCGACCAGAATTGTGGCCCTGCTCTCCCACGGACCCCACACCCACCAACCTGCCTCTCTTCTGGCAGTGCTAAATGAAGATTCAAAGGGACCCCATCTTGTTGGGGGGGTATGCCATGAGAGCAACTTAGGAGAGGTAAGGCCCCCAGGAGATGGCAGAGTGATTGGATTGGGGAGATGCAGGAGCCCAAAGGTGGGGCCATATGTCAGCAAAGAGTAGTGGCATTTAATAAAACAAAAAACATCTGCAGAAGTTAACCCTGACCTCTGTATCTGTGGGATGCTGGCTGAGAAAGCATGGCCATATTGAAACAAAAAAGACGTATCCTTGTATGCCACAAACAACTACTGTACATCATCTACATTGTAAGATGGATTGGGAATGGATCACTGGTAGAAGGCAGAGTGTGAGGGTAAATGGGTACTTGTCTGCATTCGGGGGACCCTCAGGAATAGGTGCTGGGAATGACTTTCTAACATCTGTACGGGTGATATGCAGGAAAACACTGATGTATGAGTAACTGAACTTGGAGATGATAAAAAGATCAGGGCAATAGTTGCAGCTGAGGAGCAAAACAGTTAAGTGGCAAGCAAACTTGAAGAAAATATCCAGTTGGGTAAACATGACAAAAATGTCTTTCAGCACAAGCAAGCATACAGTAATGCACCTTGAAAGTAAAAATATGAAATTGAAATACTATCTGGGGGCAAAGAGCTCAAAACCTCTAAGCTGGAATGAGACCTGTGTGTAAATATGTAACAACCTCTAAAGCTTGTAGCCCATGTGCTATTCAAACCCCTGGCTACGGGATTTAACTAATCCTTTACCTCTTCCTCTGTACCCTCTCCCCCATCTGGAAGGAAGCCAGGGTTGTCCCCATCTTCAAGTCTGGCAACCGTGCTCTCGGACAGTTACCACCCCATCTCCATTCTCTGCCACCTAACCAAATCTTCAAACATTTGTTTTTCAGCAAATCTCAGACTCTGTGTCTGCCGACATCCTCCTCCTCCCCCCAGCAGCATGGCTTTTGGAAAGGCCACAGCACCATCCCTGCACTGGCTTACTTCACCACCACATTCTCAGAGGCATGGATGAAGGCAAGCTAACTGGCGCCATCTTTGTGGACCTCACCAAGTCCTTCACCCTGGTGGACCATATCATGCTGCTAGGTAAGCTGAGCAGTATTGAGTGCTCCACCATAACCACAGCTTGGTTTTGTGACTACCTTTCGGGTCGAATCCAGTTGGTCTGCAAGGGGGCAGGCAATTTAATTTAAAGCACCCTGACAGTCCAAACTGGGGTCCCGCGAGGATCCATCCTTTGACCCATCTTGTTTTCCCTATTTATCAGCTCCTTCACCAAGAATAACATTACGTGCAACTTGCTACTGTACAGGGATATTATCCTATACCATAGCTCAAAGACCTCAGCTGACTATCTTCTACGCTCATCAGTAGTGCCCAAAACTGGTTCATTGTCAACAGACTCTTGGTAAATGCACAGAAGACTAAAACCATGCTGTTCATACTGAAACCCAGACTAGCTAGTTGGGCAGATGATACTACTCCACTCTACATCCTGTCCACTGATGGCTCATCCCTAGAGCTAGTGATTACCTTTAACTACCTGGGAGTCAACCCTCTAACCCTCCCTGACCTTTTCAGAACACATCAGACTCACGGTCTCTCCAGCAAGTAACCCAGAGATTAGGAGTAGACTTCTGGGTCAAATGTTTTACGATCCTGGATGTAAGGCCCACCATGGTCAAGGGCACCTACTGTACTTCCCCTGTGGACTACTGCCTGCCCATATATATGCAGACCTCATCCTCCAGCCTGTCCAGACTCAACAAAGCCTATAGCTGCATCTGTAGGTTTGCCCTGATGGCCCCTTACGTAGCACATCACAGTTCCATCTACCAGGCCCTAGGCTGGGTCCCCCCTCATGCCTGCTGAGATTACCCCCCTAGGCTGCCTGCTCAACAAATCCATTGTGGAGCAAGAGCTGTCACCCCTCTTCCCCCTACTCAGGCTGAAGCTCTGCCATCAAGGTCTCTGGTCCTCCTCTAGCCTATGACTGGAGTGCCCACAAGTTATCACATGCATGGGCAAGAAAGCTGCTCCATAGATGCCCCAACTTGTTGAACCAGCTTATCTACCCCAATACGGGCCTTGGAATCACACTCCCAATTTAAATCCCACTACAAGACCTCCCTCATGGCTACAATTTGCCACCCTCCCCTTGAAAATATGATGACCTAGTCCATGGGCAAAGGCTCCCCCAACCTCATATTGCTGTGACACCGGAGGTCCCTCAACGATTCTGGAATTTGTTTTCACTATGAGTAGGCACTGTGTTGCCACACAGTCTTGGTGTACTAAAATAACTGCTTGCACTAATGTTTCTTATGTCTCTTTTACCCTACTGTGTATTTTGGTTCCCTTTGTTTTTTGTATTATCTACTGTTTTGTTACAACTTACTGTACCCTGTATCTATCTCATGTATTTGTGCTGTTTTTACCTTGTTTGTGCCATCTTTATGGCCTGGGTTGTGCCTGAAAATGATCCCTGGGATCAGCTCACCCACCAAGTTAACAAATAAATAAGTTCAAGTTCAAGTTCAAGTTTATTGCAGGAAAACTCCATTGAGCAAGCTCATTCACAAGGAGGTCCTGTGACATAAACACTTAAAGTACAAACACAGATAGGTAATAACAGTATATACATGAAATGCACGCTACATGATACAGGCTGGATATACATACAAGGGTACCACATAGGGTGACCGCAGGTGGTAAACATTGATATGAGACAGGGAAGCGACTTACAGGTTGCATACTGATAAATGAAACATGATGACTGGTGTGTGCAATACATATACAGTATTTTGGCAGCTAGAGCAAACAACAGTCTACAACTGATATGGGGGGGAGGAGTGATCTGATAGAGTAGCAGTGGAGCGTAAGCAAAGATAAAGCCAGGAGTAGAAGGGGAAGGGAAAGCAGTTAATATGACAAATCAATTATACCTTACCAGTGGAAATAAACCTAAAAATATCCAGGCATTGAGAGTTAGTAGACTGTAACACACTTTTATTGGCTATATTGGGAGAAACGTCAGCAGAGAGAGAGAGAGAGAGAGTTGTCCTGCTGCTGTACAGGGCTCTAGTCAAGATGTGTTTTGCAGTATTTATGCCCAGTTGTGGATGACAGACTTTCAGGGGAATATCAAAAGAACTGGGAGGAGTCCAGAGAACTGGAAGGGAAGAGATGCCTTTTTGTAGATGATGCCAAAATATGTAATAGGGAACATACTCAGGAGGGGGTTGGGAGAATGCATAGGGCTTTGGGGACATTCTAGAGCGGTCAGTGGCATGGCAGTTGGGATTCAATACCAACAAGTGCAAAATCATGCACCTAGGGCATAGGAACCCAGGTGCTGAGCATAGGATGTGGGGAGGTACTGGCCATCACTAGACAGGAAAGGGACCTTGGGGTATCATACCTACTAGCTTCAAAGTGGTAGGGCAGTGTGACAAAGCAGTAGGTAGGGCCACTGAGATGCAGAGGGACAGGTATCTCCAGCAGGATGAGGAACATGGTATTACTGCCACTGTATTACTCATTTTGTGAGACACCACCTGGAGTGTTGTGTCCTCTTCTGGAGGCCACACCTCAAAAAGGACACAGGTAGGGTGGAGGACATCCAAAAGAAGGCAACTGAAATGGTGCATGATCTGCATCAAAAGCCCCATGAGGAGAGGTGGAGGGATCTCAATATGCACACCCTGGAACAGAGAAAAGTGAGAGGGGGCATGATAGGGACCTACAAGTTCTTCACGAGGTGGGGGACGGGTTGCAGGAGGGGAGTCTCTCTCAAATGAGAAGGAGCACTAAAACCAGAGGGCATGTGATGAAGCTGGGGGGGAGGGATATGAGGAAGTACTGTTTCAGTGAAAATGTGGTATATGCCTGGAACAGACTGCCAGTGGTGGAGGTGAAAACGGGGGACTTCAAGCTTGTGTAAGATAGACATAGGGGAATATTAATGTAACCACCCTCTGCTACTTTACATAGTTAGCTACCCCTGGTACCCCTGACTGGGCACAAACTACTTCGAAAATGGTACCACCTCTAGCTTTGGGAATGTATACCAGGTTCATTACTTCTAGAGGTCAAAAGGGGTGGGGTGTACAAAAGCAACATATTACCAATAACCCAGGTCCTGAGGAGAGAACTTTTTGCCAGGGCTATGCTAGACCTATACTTCTGGAGGGGTACCCAGTAACTCCACACAAGAAGCAGTAACATGAATGTCCAAACCAGAGTCGAGGTTCTAGAGTGTGACTTTATACCAAAAGATGTTCTCTAAAGCAAGGTTGGACCCCCCCAAGGTTTACACATCATGGCACAAGGAATTAGCAGAACAACAAAATGGCTGTATCTGACAGAAACTCTATGTATTCCCATATTTCATAGGACATTGTACTTCTGTTTCAGTGGCACTGGCCACAACATGGACATTTCTTCTAGTGGCACTGGCCACAACATGAACACACATTTTCCATATAGCATAGGACTTTAAACTTCTTCCAGTGACACTGGCCTCAAACTGGAAAAACTTCTAGTGGCACTGGCCACAATTGAGCACAACCCACTCCAAGGATTAAACTTCTCTTCAGACACTGGCCACTATGTCTGAAGTAACCAGGCACCCTTACAGAACCTGTAGTCCTGAACTGGTTACTCCAGATGGGGGGCTACCCACCCTTTGCTCCCAAATCCATACCCAGTCATTCTTTTAGAGTTGCACCTTAAACATCTTGAACACACTTGGAGAAATGCATTTTTGAATGAACTTTTGCAACCAGCATTTAAGAAACACTACTCTGGGAGTGTGAGAAATTAAGGTCCTGAACAATGTGAATCAGTCTGCCTCTGTACCCCACAAATGCCAGACAACTTTAAACTGAGAAAAGTCTCAACTTTCAGAACAGAACTGATGTACCTTTCCCTTTTAACCAGAGAAACGCCAAGTACAGGCACTTTCTTCAAGAAGCACAAAGTCAGATCTACTCATGGTTAGAACATTACAGGCAGCTTCAAATTGTTCTGGATCAAAAGGGGGTTGCCTCTAGGATCCATGCACTAGCAGCCCTTTTCACCCCTCTGGGGATGAAAATCGAGAGATCCTGCTGTAGACAACGGTTTCCACCACTTCTCTTGGCAGGCTGGGAATACCAGAACTTGGATAAGAAAACAGACTCTCCTCTCAGAGCCCACAGCTGCAGCTCTCACTTCTCCACTGACTACTCCTCTGACTAACTACTCACACACTCTACTGACTACCAACTGACCCAAGATTCTAAAACTCCACACTCACAGCCAGCTGTGGCTCATGCTGCTGCGAGAGTTCTAAATGACCCCATCTCTCCCATCTCCACTGAAGCTAAGTAAACAAGAGCATGAGTAGGTGAGAAACCCAATTAACTAGTTATTTACCAGCTGCCTTTCCCTACCTAGCACTGACATTGATGGGATCCTAGTAACCCCATGGGATTGGGTGATTATACTCACCCCTGCCAGGCAAATGACTGTCCAAAGTCATCTCTCCACCTGGCACCAGGCCATCCTACCCTCTGTGTTACCTATGGGGAGGTAGCCCTTCTTCTCCCCTACCATGTGCCAGGCACAGGCAGGCAACTCTAAAGGAACAGAGGCCAACTGATGAAACTTCAGTCCCTATCGTACGATCTACCTATGGATTCTCAGTGGCTCCAAGAAAACTGCTTGAAGCATGCCCTAATAGATAGTACTGGTGACCCTTAGCCCTCTAGGAAAAATCTATCTAACTATGCTGCATACTGGAGAACCTTGCCCCACAAACTTCCCAGGGTACCTGTGAATGACAAAGGAAACAAACATTACATTGCATTACATTTCCCCATGAAACCACACCTGTGGAGAAAAACATGTTAACACCCTGTTAACCATAAACAATCCTAAAAAACACTAAGAAAAGGGGAACTCAAATGCGCTCTAACATCCTCTTTTCTTATTTTCTTCTTTTCTACCTCAGAAACACCTGCAAGAGAAGACAAACACAAAAACACATTCTGCATTCCACACAGTGCCTAAACCTCCACCTGAACACTAAAGAACCCCAAAAATATTTTTTCTATAAAAGTACAAAAGTAAAAAGGGAAAACAGACATTTATACAACACATTTGGGGATGGAAGGCAGAGCCTCACTGGATAGCTAGGGATTGCTACATCTGGAGGCAACTTTTCGCCATAGAAAGTTCTCTATTTCTCTTAGTGCTTCCACCTCCTCGGCGATCACAGCTCGGGCATGATCCAGATATCTGGGAGTTCCCGAAGCCTTGTCTGAAAGCAAACACACAAAACTTGTTGTTACTGAATTGCTCACTATTTACATACTGTCTCACAAAATGGCTCCCTGCTGCTGTGTTTAAATTTCTGACCCCGCCCTGTAATGGCGTTGGTAACTTTTCTCATGCATTAAACTCTGTTCCCCTGCTCAAAACTGTTTCCAACCTTTTTGGTTACTGAATTTACTTAAAACTGCAATTGATTGCTCTGCTTGTACATTTCCAAACATTCATATGATTTTAAACTTGAATTTGCAATCCACATCAGTTTAGGAAAACTATTCACACATGCTCAAAGTCACTTGTAAGCCCCACAGTCATTCTTTGCACAGGATTGCCTGTTTGCTGCATTCTCCCTATACAACTCACAGTCCCTTTTTGCTTAGAAAAATTTATTGTTGCTGAACCCATTATCACTGCTCACAGTCTATGCTCAGAATTTTTGTTTGTTGCACTTGCTCTAACAGTGCACAGTCCTTCTTTGCAACAAAATAAATCGCACTGCTTGCACATAGATTCAGCTTGCTTGATAATCACACAGTTTGAACAGTTAACTTGTTTACTCACTGAATTCAGTAGCTGGTTCCATCCAATGGAAATTTGTGGCCTGGTGCCTATCCTGGGCAGGCCTCTGTGGTGAAACGGGCTGGCAGTCCCACCAATTGTAGCCACAAACACCTCGATCAGTCTGCAGTCAGTCAGACAACAGGTTGAGCCTGAAATTACACAGTACTAGTCTGTTTACTACAGTTTAGAATGCTCACAAGCCCCTCAATGGTTGATCACATGCCTCTCTCTCTCTCTCTCTCCTTCTCCTCCTCGAACACACTGCAGTGCACAGACACTGGCCAGGGGGTGGGTGCTTACAAGCCCCTCAATGGTTGATCCTGGTCTGACCAGCTCGCACGCCATTCTCTCTCCTCCCTCCTCAAACACACTGCAGTGCACAGACGCTGGCCAGGGGGTCGGCTGGATGCAGTCTCACCAATCACTTGACAACATGCAAATGAGCTTTCTCTCTCTCTCTCTCTCTCTCTCTTTCTTTCTGTCTCCTCACTTGCTCTTCCTTCATGGCGATCATCAAGCAGGGGCAAATTTAAACTATAAACTGTAATTTTTTTTTTCTCAGCTGCAATTTCAGAGACGGGCGCGCCATGTTGACCATTTTTACCACAGTTTCTGGACAATTTCTCTAGCGACTCCCCCAATTTGCACACAAAGCACATGAAACTTTCAGGGCACATATCTGAGTCTGTTCCTTAAAGTCCACACTACTTTTGGCACTTGAAAATTGCAATTCAAAAGTTCTGTAAGTACTTTCCAATGCAGAGACTAGGGCATATACTTCAGTGCTTTACTGTCCATTGTCATAGATGCAAACACTGCAGCACTCTGTCCTAGAAGGCACACAAACAGCACATTTGGATGGCACTTTTCTGGGCAAAATCCTCTTGTGCAAAGCTTCCTTTCACCACTACCAGACAGAAAGATGCTAGACATACCCTCAGTAAAAAATCTCTGGTTCTCTCCCCAAATTAAATATCAGATGAGACCACATTTTTTGTGGCGCTTCCCCAATTTAAACATCTTGGGATGAGCCCCCTTTTTATGTAAGCACCCAACTGCTACTTTACACAGCTACCCCTGGTACCCTTCCCTTGACTGGGCACAAACTATTTCAGAAATGGTATCATCCCTAGCTTTGGGAATGTATACCAGGCTCATTACTTCTAGAGGTCAAAAGGGGTGGGGGGTGTTCAAAAGTGACATATAACCAATAACCCAGGTCCTGAGAAGAGAACTTTTTGCCAGGGCTATGCTAGACCTATACTTCTGGAGGGGTACCCAGTAACTCCACACAAGAAGCAGTAACATGAATGTCCAAACCAGAGTTGGAGTTCTAGAGTGTGACTTTATTCCAAAAGATGTTCTCTATAGCAAAGTTGGACCTCCAAGGTTTACACATCGTGGCACAAGGAATTGGCAGAACAACAAAATGACTGCATCTGACAGAAACTCTGCGTATTCCCATATTTCATAGGACATTGAACTTTTCTTTCAGTGGCACTGGCCACAACATGAACATTTCTTCTAGTGGCACTGGCCACAGCATGAAAACACATTTCCCATATGGCATAGGATTTTAAATTTGTTCCAGTGGCACTGGCCTCAAACTGGAAATACATCTAGTGGCACTGGCCACAATTGAGCACACTGGGGCTCATTACTAGCACAACTCACTCCAGGGGTTAAACTTCTTTTCAGACATTGACCACTACGTCCGAAGTAACCGGGAGCCCTTATGGAACTTGTAGTCCTGAACTGGTTAATCCAGATGGGGGCTATCCACCCTTTGCTCCCAAATCCATACCCAGACATTCTTTCAGAGCTGCACCTTAAACATCTTGAACACACTTGGGTAAATGCATCTTTGAATGAACTTTCGCATCCAGCATTTAAGAAACACTACTCTGGGAGTGTGAGAAATTAGGTTCTGAGCAATGTGAATCAGTCTACCTCTGGACCCCACAATTGCCAGCCAACTATAAACTGAGAAAAGTCTCAAATTTCAGAACAGAACTCTTGTACCTTTCTCTTTTAACCAGAGAAATGCCAAAGTACAGGTACTTTCCTCAGGAAGCACAAAGTCAGATCTGCTCATGGTTAGGACATTACAGGCAGCTTCAAATTGTCCTGGATCAAAAGGGGGTTGCCCCTAGGATCCATCCACTAGCAGCTATGTTCCCCCTAAGGTGTGCGCATGTGCGCCTGCACAGCAGTCAGAAATAACCCGCACACAGCTTTAGTAGTAGCGCACAAAGCAGCTGACAGGGATCCTCCTGTTCATGAAGTAGTGACTACAGTCATCACTCAGATTTAAGACTCAGACAGCAGGACATGAAAGTGAATGGGAAAGAAACATTGTATGCCCACCTCTGAGGCCACAACTCATTAACTTTAACAAGCCAGCAGTTAACAAGCCAGACATCTCGCTCTTGTTCCACTTATTGAACAACGGAATCGCTCTGCAAAATTCCAACCAGTCGGCTTTGCAGTTACAGCAATGTTTTTTCTTGACACCACTTTTCAGTAAGACAGTACTTGATAATGAACAGTACTCCTCTGCTGTTCACAGAAATGGCAAGTTTTATTTGTTTGGTAGATTCCCCCCAACAAAGCAATGCGAGAGATTCTCTGACATAGGGTGTATATTATATTATTTCAGTTTTAAAGTTGCACAACTTCAGCGTAATCTGCCTCCTCCCCAAGCAGCGTCTCACATACAAAATATGTTTATAATGGATTTAAAGCCTCACAATTGAAAGCGTGTTCATTTTTTTTTTCAGTACAAGACTGTACGTATGTTTAGAGAGATGAGATTGCGCTTCTCTTTAAAACAGAGTCTCACATTATACACACATTTGAGATTCAGTGAATCAGTGCTTGTAAAAAGGTTGTCCATGTTGGCTATATGGGGATAGTAATTCTAAAATGGACAACAAGAAATAGCAGTGCTACAAATGTCCTTTTCATTTAATTTCATAAATTCATACTGCTCTTAGTATGGATCCAGAATGGAAGAGAATTACGGTCTCCTAAATGCACCTCCTCTCTCATATCACACCGAGTCACTCACTACATTGCAAAAATACATTTTAAAACCCCACTGACCTTGACAATACCCAGCATAGTTATTGTAAACCATATCTAAGGTAAATGACATCACATACAATTTTGCATGCATCCATCAAAGATCGCATTGCCAAGTACTGCTTTAAGAAGCTGTCCAACCCTGAATACCACGTTGCCATAACATTATTAAATGATGTACTTTTGGAGTTGGCAGAGTTGTCTAAGATGTTTCAGAAAGTGGTCTAACAAGTTGAAGCTGTACAGATTGCTAGGGCAAAAATAAAAAAAGTTCAGAAGCCAGTACCTGGGTGAAACTGTCTACTGGAGCCCACCAGTAAAACTGCTTTTGGCTAATTGCACAGCTAAAGTAAGCACAACAGCAATTTTGCAATTCATTGGCCTGTTATGTGACCATCTGGACAGCTGAGTTCCTGCAGGTGAACTTTCTGACTGATCTGCCTTTGATTTTGCAGCAATGCCATATTGCAGCTTTGAGTTTGGCTTATCAAATATTGAGAGACTGTATAGCAAATATCAGGACTATTTATTTTCATCAGTGGACCAGGCAGAAATTGTTAGCCAGTACAATGACTTCAGATTTATAGTTGCTGAAAAAAATAAAGGGAGGATAATTAAAATCCTTTACTGACATGATCCACTTTGCTTTGACTAACGTGCAGTACAGCATGGTGGCTAAACTTACTGATGCATGTGTTACATTCCAAGCTAAACATGAAGCTATCATGTATAGAGGTTCCTATACAGTCTTATCATTCCCCAGAAGAGATTCTCCATAGGGAGATGCAGAGTGAGAAGGATACGATAGCACAGATAAAAATCTTGGGAGTGATAGAGGATCATGTACCGAAGCAGAGAGAAGTATGGCTGAGTAGGACCATAATTATCTTTGGGTGGAAGGTTTCACTCAAGGATTCTTAAAGGAAAGTTAGGGAAGATTTGTTGCTGCTCTTGGAAAGAGCATTAGGATTTTATATCTCCAGAAACATGGTGAAGTCCATAAAGTTATATGGAGATCCTGAGCCCATAACACAGATTGATATTACATTTAAAAATCCTCATACAGCTAGCAGCTTGCTTTCTCTGGCCAGCAAGCTGGATTGTTTGGAAATACATTTAGTTAACACATTAGACTTGGGTGAAGTATTTTCATGGTTTAAACAGACTAAGGATAGTTCAGAATCAATCTTAGAGACAGATAACCCCCGATTGACTTTGGAAACCTAATTGACCCTAATATCTAATCGTCGCTGACAGTTATTAATTCAGCCTGACAAATGCAGCCTGTAGATAATATCAAACAATGAACTCTGAATGCCAGCTGGATTTGGATAAGGGAGCTGGGGATCGAGATGTGGATGCCCTTTCTATACTTTCATGGAATATTGAGGGCATCCATCTTAAAATAATTGACCCAGAAATAGTGAGATTTCTGGATAATTTTAATATTATTGGACTGCAAGAAACATGGTGTACAGAACATGTAACTCCCAAATTGTCTGGATATTCTATCTTTACTCTGCCAGCAACTAAAGATAAAAAGTTTGGAAGGTTTAAAGGGGGTATTTCCTTTTTATCAAAACTTTGCTAAATTTTCAGATCACTAACATTTCTACTAAGTCAGAGGGTATTTTGACACTAATGAGTAGCAAGGGACAAGAGAAGATCATTCTCTGCAATATATACATTCCCCCTCGCAATACAGCTACTGATCCCGCTGACCTTTTCATACAGGATCTGAAAATGGCACTTGACGAATTGTCAGATAAGAGTATACCTTGTCCTGTAATTATTTTGGGAGACTTTAATGCCAGAATTCCTTCTCATTTCTTGGAGGATGTATATTCAGATATGACCCATACAATATCTATAATTAATCCACATATCTCATATACTAGGACTGCTGAGGATCTAAAATCTAACCTCAGAGGTAAGGAATTGCTAGCGGGCTTAGCCAGTAGAAATTTCTGTATTTTAAATGATAGAACTCAGGTCAATCTAGTTGGATCCTTACCATGTAGAGAACCTACTGGCTCTTCAACCCCTGGTTAGGTTTGGACCAATTTGGAAGCAGTAAAGCTGATCCAAAAGTTAGAGGTCATGGATAGATTGGAATCAGCACACTGTGCTATTGTAATTAACATCAAATGCCCTTTTGGAACTTTAGGGAGTGAGGCACAACAGGAAGAGAGTCTGGAAGTCATAAACAAGAGAAGGATTGGATGGGAGCCAATTCATCAAGCTAGTTTCAAAGAAATTGTTAGTACAGGAGTCTTAGGTAATATTCACGAGTTGGTCCTGGACAAAAGTAAGGCCTTTAATATTTTGGAGAATTGGGAAACTATTCATTCTTTACTTGGACCTAGATGTAAAACAACGTACCATCCTAGGTCCCTTTATAAAAAGTCAAAGCTAATTTGGTATACCTACAGGCAAAGAAAGAGTTTGGAGGAAAACTAAGCATAAGAAGAAAAGAAATAAGTCTGCAGCAGATTTTAAATTGCTAAAGACTGAAAGAGAAAAATATAGGAAAATTCTTGAACAGGAGAGACATAAACATACTCAGGGACTTTGGGAAAAACTGAGACAGGCTGTTTTGGATAGGGATGGAAGGCGATTTTGGAATATTGTTGCCCAGTGATATAATAGATATGCCAATAAGATTGAAGCCTATATTACACCTGAAGCATGGGCATCTCATTTCTCCAAGCTCTATTATTCTCATGAAGAGCAGGAGACACCTGATGCTTTCAAAATACAGGAGGATGAAAATTTTTTCCAAGACCTACCTTGATCATAGAGGACGAAATCCGAATGGCACTGATTGGCCTTAAGGCAAATAAAGCACCAGGGCCAGATGGGGTCCTAGTGATCTCTATAAGGTTTTTACCAACTGATGGATTCCTTTTTTTCTTTACTGTTTAATGGCCTGGTTCAGGGGTACTCTTACGCTGCCAGTTGGGCAGGTAGTGTTATTTTCTCAATTTTAAAAAAAGAGGATCCGAATGACCCAAGGATGTATAGGTCTATTAGTTTGATAGATGTTTCACAGAAGATTTTGTCTAGGATAATTTTGGGCAGATTGCTGTCATGGGTCAAGGAGAACTCAGTATCAAATGAGGCACAGAACGGTTTCTGGAAGGACTGTTCTACAGTACAACACTATTATGTGCTTCAGCACCCGATCTGGAAGGATATTAAAGTGAGAAAAAACAGATTATATTGCTGTTTTGTGGACTTCTCCTCAGCCTTCAACAGCATTAGTAGAAAAATCTTTTGGGCTACATTAAGGGATCTGACGTTGGAGGCCTCACTTCTTGATGTTATTAATAGACTCTATGAAAATATGGGGGCAAGGGTCCAGTATAAATCAATATGGTCATCTAACTGATAGAATTGAGACAAATGTGGGGGATAGACAGGGGTGTATTTTGGGCCCCACTCTATTTAACATCTACATTAATACAGTTTTGGATCAGCTAGGTAACCCAGATTTCCATACTGCAAAATTAATGATTAAAGGATTGAATGTTTAGCATATGCAGACGATTTAGTCTTGCTCTCTACTTCAGTCCTAGGTCTTAAAAGAAAACTGGCTCACTTTGAATCTCTCTGTTCTCAAACGAAACTAAAAGTTGATCTCGGCAAGACCAACATTGTGGTTTCTGGCTCTCAAACCAAGAATACGGTAGGCTTTAGGCTAAACGGTAACCATATAGACACTGTTAAGTGTTATGCCTATTTAGATGTCCATTTTGCCTGTAGCTTATCTTGGACCAAACATTTGGAGGCTATTCAGTTTAAAATGGGATCTTCTGTAAATGCCCTTAAAATATTTAACAGCAAGATGGGGAAGTCATTGGTGAGCGGGGTATTAAGAGCTGTTAATGCCAGAATAAGAATGATCATGTTATTTGCCTCTGAAATCTGGGGTTATACTAAGGTTAGAGAATTAGAAATAATTCTGAATAAACTCTATAGATACATCTTAATATTTTTAAATGGAACTCCAAGCTGTATTCTTGCCTTGGAGGTAGGACAATGTTCCTTGACTTCTCTCATCTGTGAACGACAGATTCTCTTTCTGTTGAAACTTTTTCTTTTGCCCCTATGAAGATATCCCAGAATGTGTGTAGTGGAAGCCATCAAATTGGCCAGCATGGGATATGTACATCCCTTTATTCAACTTATTAAGGAAACAATAATGCTGGCTGGATTGGGCCACCTCTTATATAAAATTTACACAAGACCATTTGAGGAGATTAGGCAGGATGTCAAATTGAGGCTTATTGACTTAAGACATAAATTCTTTCTGTGTTCAACTCTCCAAGCTTAAGCTATATGGGTTTAAAAAAAAAAGTAAAGATTTCATGGGGATATGAGCCAATCTCTCTCTTTTTTTAACCTGTCCTAAACAAAGAAGAATCTATACAAGATTTGGAACTGAAAACTATTATGCTCAATGCATTAATTTCAGACAAAAGAGTTGGGGTATTTTTTCCATATTGTAAATGTGGAGTGGGGACTATAGATGATCTCAAACATGTGGTACTCTTGTGTCCTAAGTACGAATCAACTAGGAAAAAACTGCTGGAGGATCTCAGCCTCCCCCTGGAGGATCTTTTGGCATATTTGTTTACTATGAAAGAGAAGAACATAGAAGAGAACTTTGCAAGGTTCTTCATCTCAACTCATTTGTAAAGTTTATTGGGGGACTTGAAGTTCTGTGGAGGTTTTTTATGTGAAAAGATACTCTGTTAAATTGAATTGCACTGTAAAGATATTTAAGTTCCTTGTTGATTTTATTTATTGTCTATTTCTATTTACTACGTATTTTGTCCTGATTTCAGTATACTGTAACTGAGTTATGCGGAACAATAAATTGTACTACTACTACTACATTCCAAGCTTCTAGTGCTGACCGTGAAAGAGGCTTCAGCTTCATGAACTGCATTAAGAGCAAACAAAGAAACTGCTTGGAAGAAAGCCATTTAGCGAACAAAATTGTTTTAAACATCTGGTGGAAAAATGGATCTTAATAAAATATAAGTCCACTGGAAGAATGGGAAAGACAGGAGAGAAAAATCAGTAAATGTTGATTTCTTAGCAATGCATCATCAGCAGCACCCCTTTTAGATGCATGCAAGACTCCTTAAAATGTACCTAGTTTACACATATTTCCAGTTCATATTGTTATGGTGCAAAATGCACATCCAAGCTTTGGACTGTGTCAGAATGTATATTTATACTTTGCATTGAGTATTTGAGTGTTTGGTTATATTTTCTACTGTTTACTGGCAATAAAATATATCACTTGTTTGGGCCACCCAATTTGCACACATGAATCAATTTTTTTGCACAAAGTGCCGCACACACATATCAGTCACCCACCCACAGAGACTAAAAATTAGTGGGAACATTGACTAACAGTCCTTTTCACCCCTCTGGGAATGAAAATCAGGAGATCCTACTGTAGACAACGGTTTCCACCACGTCTCTTGGCAGGCTGAGAATACCAGAAGTAGGGTGAGAAAATGGGATCTCCTCTCAGAGCCCACAGCTGCAGCTCTCGTTCCTCCACTGACTACTCCTCTGACTAACTACTCACACACTCTACTGACTACCAACTGACCCAAGATTCTAAAACTCCTCACTCACAGCCAGCTGTGGCTTATGCTGCTGTGAGAGTTCGAAATGACCTCATCTCTCTTATCTCAGCTGACGCTAAGTAAACAATAGAGTGAGTAGGTGAAAAAAACATTTAACTAGTTATTCACCAGCTGCCTTTCCCTACCTAGCACTGACACTGATGGGAGTCTAGTAACCCCAGGGGACTGGGTGGTTACATTAGTAAGTAGGCAAGGAGGATGGAGAGTTGCTGGAGACCAGTTAGGGTCTGCAGAGACGAGGCAGGGATCATCTGGGAAGGCTGGCTGGGTGAAGCAGTCCTTTTCTGATGAGAAATTCTATGTTTCTATTTTAAAGATTTACAAAGTTGGTACTGTAACTGAGCTGCTGGATAACAGCGAGGCAGAAAGACTGGATGATTTGAATATGTACATGCTTGAGATGAGATTAAGAAGGGCATAATTCTAATGTAATGAACAAATAATACCAGCTTAAAAAAAGGTGCACTTTTGTCAAGTTTATTCTCAGGGGTGCATGGGTAGCCAGCAGAGATATGAGGATAAGAAGAGGGTTGGCTTTTGACTCTGTGGTGCCCTTAGGCAAAATTGCTTTTGGTGCACCCCCGCTGGAATTCCTTAAAATTTGATGTATAATTCTAAGTGCCTTTGTAGAGCACATAATAATAAAGCCTTGGTTTGGGATGAAATGGTTCGAGGTTTTTAACTGTTGGGCCCCCTCACAACCTGTGCTCCTCGATGGCTGCCTAGTTTGCCTATACAACTCATTTCTTCCAATAGCATGAAATAGTCCATTGCATAACCTGGATATAAAGTGACCACCTCAAAGGGATTGCGTTAAGGCTGGAAGCAAATGGCCAGCAGCATTGTGAACTTCTAATGCTTAGCAAGCTGATTTTTTTTATGTTATTTGGGGGTTGGAAACCACAAGGAAGAGAATTGCAACAGTACAAACGAGAGGATAAGGTGGCCTGAACAGGTGTTTTTTTTTTTTTTAGTAGATGAGTTATCAAAAAAAGACAAATTCTAGAAATGTTTTGAGGATGCTTTTGAGGCGGGGTGGGCAGTTCAGATTTATAAATGCCTCCCAAATTATGAAAGATATTTGCAAAGCTAATGTCTGAATTAAGTACAGGCCCGGAGGAAACTGATCAATTAGAGTACCCCTTTTCTAAGGAGAAGGACTTGCGATTTTGTTCAGGGTCACACAGTGAGTCCGTGGTGGTGTGGGAATTCAAACACAGGTCTCCAGGTTCATAGTACTCCAGTCTAACCACTACACAAACGTCCTCTCTCCTCCTAATTGAACTGTCTTTCATGTAACAACTATCGTGCTACACCGACTCTGCTCTGGTCCCCAGTGTCTTCATGGAAAAAAAAAAAAACAGTACTTATGTTTGACTTTTTCCCTTCCTTTTTCTACTGTTTCAATCTATTCCACACTTCACATAATCCTCACTATACTGAGTGGAAATGGAACCCACTAAAAACAAGATGTTGCATCTGAGTTGGGATATTCTGGGGAAACAAATTTTAAAATCAAGAATTTTAAGTCCCTGCATTGCATTTTTTTTAACATTCACATGCAGTATGCTTGACTTCAGCAGCACACAGTCCTTGTTCCCATTTTGAATTGAAAAGCCATTTGGACTTACTTAATGAATAGTGAAGATAAAAATATTCACAGCTTGATTATATCTTATTACAGGAGTCAGTGTGGTATTACTATAGTCCATTTCAGTGCAACACATAGATTTACATTTCATGAAACAAAAGGCTAAGAAACCATGCATAATAAACCCCTCTCAATTTCAGATATCTTCAGTAATTCATATACAATAATTACTATTCTGTGACTCAAACAGAACTTCATTAAAGGTGGCTCATGTTTAAATTAAAATGGTCTTGCTCTAGGCAAACTCTGGTTGTAAAGGAATGAAGAGGGCGAGTTCAGGAATGCAATAATTTATAGAAGTTCCTTTCCCCATACCTTATTGGTCACAATGCAGTGCTACTGTAGGTGCACTTTGCCTACTTGTAATTTATGGAGGAATCTGTGTAATATAGAAACAGTACCTGGTCCTCAGGCAAAGCAGCACTTTGTCATTGGGTATATCCTATATTGATTACTATCCACTACCACAGACCATATCTAACTTGCATATAAGAAGGTGTTGTCCTATTAAAGGGAACATATTAATCTTATTTACATTTTTTAATAAAATTGTAGATTTGGACATGTGTGTGAAGTCTAACAACCTTGGTGTACTGCTGTTTTTGTGAGTTTGTTTTGAAATACTATAATCCTATTTTCCCTTCTTTAGAGTCCCTTTTTTTTAATGCAGCCTTTTCCTCCAACCTAATATTCATTTTTAATTAGTTAGCAGTTACAGAACCCAGTCACCTCACTTGAGCAGAAGCTCTGACTGGAAAGCTTCATTATAGGCATTGGCTCAATTGCTATATTACAACAAAGGAAATCGGGGAACATCTCCCTTCTCCTGGAGAACAGAACTTTAAATCGTGAAATAATCGAAAATGTTAATGCCACAATATAAAATATTTAGCAGGGACCCTGGAAAGTACCCTGTCTTTTTTGCAGCCCATGTAAATACATTGATAAAAGCTGTCCATTTTCATTTAGGTCTGTTACATAGAATTCAAAGAAATGTCATGTTGGAGACCAGGAAATTAGCTGCACAGTCTAATTGTCTCTCCAACTCATTACGAGTTGATGATTTACTCAACTGCAAATGACAGCACCATCCAGGATACAGATAGAGACTGTACTCTATATGATAACCTACACTTACTTTCTCTACATTACTGCATAAAATATTTTATGGGGACCAGTGTCTGAAATCTGGTACTTGGCCATCGTGTTCCAGCTTTAAATGACATGCTTTGCTTCTCACATATTGCAATAGGTTTAATTGTCTTGTACTTTTAACATTTCTTTTATGAAAACTCTACAAGGCCAGAAGTTGTAGGTTTGCTGCAGCTAAATTGTGGAATGCTTTACCTTCTGTTTTTGCACAACAGTACTTAACAGTTTAGCAAGAACCAATGCAGCTGCAAAATAATGATATTGTGGGCAGTGAGAAATGTGTAACCTAGCAATTTTTGCACTAACCACTGAGCCACCTAACTGCACTTCTAATTGTTATATACACACACATGCACTATTACATATACACATATATGTGTGAGTGTGTATATATATATATATAGAGAGAGAGAGAGAGAGAGAGATGGATATATATATATATATATATATATATATATTCCAGTGTAACATAGCGGTGCACTGTCTACACACATTTTTACAGATTAAAAATCCAAAAGACATCGAGAGACTGTTTTCTTCTTTTCAGGCTCCGATGGACATCTGCAGGTGGGGGTTGCCACTAGACAATTCACATAAATTGGCAATAACATGGATAAGGCAGAAACTGATCTAGATAGCGGGGGAATGTAGACTAGCAATTTTTGCACTAACCACTGAGCCACCTAACTGCACTTTCTAATTTTTGTGACACACACACTCTCTGACTAATACATATACACGTGTGTGTGTATATATGTATCTATCTTTCTCTCTCTCTCTCTCTCTCTCGATCTCTATTCCAATATAACATACAGTACAAATAAAGTGTCCCTCCAGCTCGCTGGTTTAGCATTTTTCTGTAAGATGCTTAATGTGTGTACTGTTCACTGCAATTAATAAGTTTCCATCTATTCCAGTATAACATACAGCACAAATAAAGTGTCCCTCCAACTTACTGGTTTAGCATTTTTCAGTGAGTTGCTCAATGTGTACACTGCTCACTGCAATGAATTAATAAGTTTCCTAATAGTTTGTTTCTAGCTGTTATTGAGTTTCAGCTTACAGTACTTTGCAGCTCTCTGGAAACATTTATCAATGCAGTATATGAGCAGTGCACACATTAAAGGGACACTTGGCCGATTTCAACAGCTATACTGAACTTTTGTGGACATGCAGAGTTCCTGTAATAACATCTGTGGTAAAATAAACTATTGATGTGCTCCAGTATGAGTAACAGTAAGATCTGTTACCTAAATTTTAAAAATATATACTTTAGCTTGGACCAAGCACATTACATTAGTACTTAGCCAATCTTCTGCTGCTGGATTCCTCTTCTCAATTTGAACACACATTGCACGTGTGCAAATTTTCTGACCAACTGTAAGTGATTGTTGGGACTTAAAGTGCATGTTCTTCAGAGCATGGGGATCTTTGTAAGAATATTGAAAAGCATTGCAAGTCTTACTTTTACCACTTTGAAAAACAGGACCATGATCCTGAGAATGTGTGTCACATCAATGGCAATGACAAGCGCGTGCTCAGGATCGCGGTCTTGTTTTTCAAAGTGGTAAAAGTAAGACTTGCAATACTTTTTTTTTATTTGTTTTTTCTTTTCTTACTATTCTTACAAAGATTCCCATGCTCAGAAGAGCTTGTACTTTTAGCCCCAACTATCACTTACACTTGTTCAGGAAATTCGCACCCACACAACACATGTTCACATTGAGAAGAGGCATCCGGTGGTGGAAGATTGTCCGAACACTAAGGTAATGTGTTTGGTCCTAGCTAAAGTATTAGGTAACAAATCCCACTGTTACTCATACTGGGGCACATGAATAGTTTATTTTGCTATAGGTGTTATTACAGGCACTCTGGTCACACAAGCTAAGTTTAGCGTCTGAAAGCTCCCTTTAAGCAACCTATAAAACCAGGCAAAGAAATTTATTGGATTTACCTCAAAAGCACTCTACCTGTGTTATACAGGAATACTGTGCTTCATTAAATGTGACCAATGTAGCATTCGCCTCATAGCAGCATAAACATTGTAGTGCTGTGTCCATGATAGCACAATGATTACAGGAGAACCCAATCTAAACAAAAAATAGATAATGGAAAAGAAGTTAACATGCTGTTAAAGTATACACAGAAGCAAAACCAATAACTACAAAAAGTATATGTAACAATATGTGAAGCAACAAAAGTGATGTGCGTCTGTCATGTCCTTATGAAATTAATTGCTTTTTCACTTTTTTTTTTCACAGTCTCGCCCTAGTTCCACAAGCTTCTGTTTAGTTGTACCCAATGGGGGGTTGGGGAAACATGACTACTCCGATGGTGGTGGGGGAACCTTATAGAAGACTAGCTGGCAGGTAGGTGCCATTGTATGTCAGGGTTCCACCATTGGATGGTGCCCATCCGAGTGTGCCCATCATTAGGGCACCAGGGATTCGAGTTTGAATCCCACTTGTAATCCTAGGGGCTGTGCCCCCTGCACCCCTGTGTGGGGGGAGCTGCACCCCTGCCCCATCCATAGATTCTAACTCCAGGGGGTGAACCTTGGAGAAGGGGTGGCGAATCAGGGATTTTGGTGCCCTGTTGATGGGTGCACTCAGACTGGTGCACCAATGGCCAAAAGGGGTATGTCAGGGAATTAGGACTGTGGTGTTCAGCAGATGTGGGGCCATCCAGTAAGGGAAAATTAAAGAAAAGAAAATTAACAGGAACAAAAACAAACAACCACACAACATCACTATGTATACCTGATGCACCCACCCTACAACAGGTAGCAGTAAAATGTCAACTTGCCATGCTGATCTTGGCATCATCACATGTGGTCACCTGGGTGATGGCACAGAAATGAACAGCCCAGTCAGCACACCAGGGATTTGAAGTACATTGTACTTTGTATACATACTGTATGTATACTCTCTTTACAGCCTGTCATTCTCCCCAGAGGGGGCCCACCCTACTGGTTATGGTCATCTCCCATCAAGTGATGAGGGGGCAAAGTCAGAAATGAGGCGGCATAGACCTGCTGGCTAGGGAAGAATAAATAGAATAAAAAAAGAAAAATCCCATCTCGGGCTGATCCATGTATGGGTCAGATTAAGTTTTGCAATCACTAGCCAGCAGGGTAGTGACTTGGAAAATCTACTAGCCCTGCAGACTTTACTGGTCCAGCTGATGTACTTATTGAAATATTACCTTTTCCAGTACAAGCCCTCAGGGCTACTTAAGAGATTTTTGACTATCCCAAAACAATACCTAATAGAATTTTGCTAGTAGGGCCAGTGCCAGTTTCGACCCCTGTCCATGAACATTCACATGTGGTCACACAGGTGACAGTACAGAACAGACAGTCAGGACCACCCTCACAGTATGGGCGTGTGTGTGTGTGTGTGTGTGTGTGTGTGTGTGTGTGTATAATATATATATATATATATATATCACACACACACACACACTACACACACACACACACCCTCTCTCTCTCGCACATGCACACACACACCACAATAGTAACATGTGCAATGAGGGAAAAAAGATGCACAAACATACTTTTACTGCAGCACAAGATGAAACCATATCCAAACACTGCCCCTAAAACTAATATGAAACACCATCAAATTATAACAATGGTGCACATGGGCAAGAGCCCCAACACACACACACATATGCACATAAACACACACACATGTGAGCGCACACATGCACATACACACGCACACAATAAACAGTATGACTTGATATAGTTTTGTTTTCCAAAAGAAGGCACATAACCAGCACAGAATAGCAAACTCCTTTTTCAGTATTTTAGCAACACAATTTCAGCAGCATGATAAGTTTTAAGATGAAAAAGTGCAAATGAATAGTCCATTTCAATCTCCACTAAAAAAACTGTAACTTAAATTAACTGTGTTTAGGGGTCCTTTAACTTATCTTCAGTGAGATGTGTAACATCAGCTAATTTACTACATAAATATTCCATTCTGTGACATTCGACTTACTCACTGGTATAGTCCCAGGGTTGTCTGCTTATCTACTTTTAAGGCAGAGTTGACATATTTATGAGCTAGGAACTTAGAATGTCTACACTGATTGAAGTTAGACACAAAACAGTGCTTTGAAACACTGCTAGTTGAATGAAAGCAGAGTAATAACACAAAACCTCTAATTTTATCTAGTCCATTAGGAACCAGCAGAGCTCCCTTTCTCTACTGTCATAGCAAAATGACTGCAGGGCTCTGCCCACTGCAGCCGTAAAAAGAGCAATTACTTTTAAGTCTGAGGAGCTATTTGTTTGACCATTCTGTAAAAGTAATATTGTATTGTCTGGTCATCTTTGAAAATTGACACTTGCCGTTCTTCGAAAGACCTGATTAAAAAATAAATGAAATTGTGTCACTGGGTTCCAGAACTCCTAAGTAATTAAAATGAATATTGGGTGGAAAAAAAGGCATTAAAAAGGAACCTAAAATAAGGAATAAATAGGACTATTTCAGAACAAACACACGACAATATATCAAGGTTATTACAAGTCACCCCTGAGGAAGACTCACGAGGAGTCGAAGCGCTGAGTGGTCAATTGGTGTGCATTTTGCATTTGAATTTGGAGCTTTATTAAAAGTTTACCTGTGGATATACTCCTTTGTACAACCTGTGCCGCTGTGGGTTTGTTTAACTGCACTTCATCTGGTCACAGTGCCACATTTTCTGTTTTTTTTTATTACAAAGATGTAGGTACCCAATTTAACAAGAACCTTAAAAGCTGTGAACAGCAGGGTTAATGTCCCCTTTAACATGATTATGGAAGTCTTTACTATACTGGGGTTATTAAAGAGGCTTCATACATGCCCAAATAAAAAAAAAAGATTGTAAAAAAGCCCTGTGTATGTCCCCTTTTAATATGATTTTGGAAGTCTTTAAAGTCCATGAAACTAAGAAACAACTTTCAAAACTGACTGGATGGAATTATTCAACTTTCATTTTCAAGGTTTCAATTCAAAAACTAAACAATTTTTCCCTCCTAAAGTATTGTCTATTTTTGATTTTGACCTATGAAATTATTGTATATTTATAGAATAAGTGATAGCAGAGGTTTGTTACAAGAAAAATAAGCATTTGTCCACGCCGGATGTTAGCCGCTGGTATAGATGTTCTGGGGTACTGAATGCTTTGTGGTGCACTTTGTGGCTTATGTAGTACCAAAGTTAGGAGTCTGTGTTCGTAAATGGCAATGCAGGCTCATAACTTTGTTTTTTTTAATGGTTTTGCCCCACATTTTCAACACAGACTTCTTATGATCCCATCTCATGAACCAAGTACAGAGAAAATTTTCAACTGCTGCCTGACAGGTGATTTCGCGCAGGGACTGCAAAATCACCCTTTGAACGCAAAAACACATTTTGGCCAGAAGTTGAAAAATGACCGCTGTCACATTCATGAGGAGCTGTGAAGAAATCACAATGTTGAAAAATTGGGATACAAATATTGGAAAGTACCAAAGTTATGAGCCCGCGGTTACCCCCCACAGCAACATTTCACCAGTGAGGTCCCCACAGCGACTACAGCACTCAGCCATGGTGGGAAACCCACTGGAACCTGGCACTGTCTGTCGGGGGTCCTGCACCCCCCAATCAGCTCTGACTGGAGTTGAGAATCCTTAAGTGGGGGTCTGTGGGGGGTTAACAAAGATAGAAATAGCCAACTGGCAGCCGACTGCAGAATGCGGTCGACCTGCCAGTGTCGCTGACGGGGCATTCAATAAGATTTTTGTCTGACTCCTGTTGTGGATCCATGAGCCAGCATTCTCAAACTTCAACGGAGGCTCATAACTGTTGTTTATTTAATATTTTTGCCCCAAATTTTCAATATAGCTGTCTTAGAACCTATCTCATGAACAAGTGCAGAGAAAATTTTCCACTCCTGCCGAAGGGTAATTTCACGCAGCAACCACAAAATCGCCTTTCAGGACAGATTTGCCTAATTTTTCTGCCATTGTTCTTGAGGTGAGGTCCCAAAAAAAGGAGTGTTGAAAATTTTGGGCAAAAATATTCAGAAATGGCCATGCTATGCCACCAAATTCAAAACTCCATTGAAATATATTGAACCACATACCTGATTTCCTCAGTTCGCAGTCCGGCTTTGAAGAGTGAAGACGTGTCTGCTGGATTACGGCATTGGCCCCAGTTGTTAAGTAAGGGCTTGGGAGTGTGTAGGTTAGTGGGTGCTGAATGGGAGAGTCAGGTGGGGGACTAACAACACAGCAGACATCGCTGGATGGTTTTCTTTTTTACAGAATTTATATAAAAAAAAGCTCATGGAAGGTTTTCTTTATTTCAGGTGTTGACACTGGGGGATTGGGCACCCCAGTGTCAGTATCATATGTGTGTGGGTGTGGGGAAGGGTAGGGGTGGTGGTGATGAGGGCTGAGTGGAAGGTTTGAGTGTAGAGGAACAGTTATAGGGGAGCCAGCAACAGCCATCACTGGATGGTTTTCTCTTTTACAGGGCCTATAAAGAAAAGAAAAAAAGTGCAGATGAACGGTTTTCTTTATTTCAGGTCTTGGCTCTGGGGGATTGGGCACCCCCACTATCTGTGTTATATTTGTGTGTGGGGGGGTGCTGAGTGGGAGGTCAGGTGGGGGGAACAGTTACAGGGGAGCCAGCAAGAGACATCAATGGACAGTTTTTCTTTTTTTGCAGGCTATTTATATACGTAAAGGAACCTATGAGGTGGTGATGCTGGGGGATTGGACACCCCCAGTGTCAGTATTATGGTTAGGGGGTGCTGAGAGGGAAGGTCGGGTGTGGGGGCAGTTATGGGGGTGCCAGTAACAGACATCAATGAATGGTTTTGTCAGTTACAGCTGGCATGAGCCCCTGGATGTTTGAAACTCCAGGCTGATCATGACAGATCAGATCTGGTTGCTGAGTGGCATAGATCAAATGAAAAAGCTGACCCCATGATGGGGTTGGCTTTTCCTTTTCAAGTCCACGACATCTCCATCTCCGCAAGCCTCTGTCATGATCAGCCTGGCTGATGATTGGTTAGGCACTGTTGCGCCCCTAAAACACTACTCTGCATTGGATGGACAGTGTTGCACCTCTCAAACACCACATAATGTAGAAAGATGGTCACTGTGTGCACACGTAAAAAAAAGTGCATCCACATAGTGCTACAAGGGTAAGTCTATCACATGTCTGCACATTGTCATTTGCAGCCTGTGCTGGATCAGATGTGCAATCCTGTTTTTTTTTTTTGTTCTTGCCCTGGGCACTCTGTTCCTTTGAGAGGGGCTTTGTACCCTCTTCCAGCTCCTCCGCCAGGTCCCATCATACTGGGATCCTGGCATTTTAGTGTGCGATGTCCCAGGAGTGTTTGCATTTTTCTCCTCTTATTTATTTTTTTGCAGGTCCCATCCACTGAAGGTGCTGGCACGAAGGACTTGCTGTCTAGAGTGATGACACATGCCATAGTCAAGCACTGAGCAGTGCCCTCCCCACTCTGACCCCAAAGAGCCATGCACCCAACTGCCTGTGCTTCCACCAACAGTAGTGCTGTGGGTGCATCTGCTGCCCAGTAACCCACCCCATCCTGGAGGAAGAGGAGAGCATCTTTTGAGATACTCAATCCTCCTCCCCCTCCCAGCCAACCCCTGTTGGCCCAGGCTTGTTTCTGAACCCAGATCACCAGCATAGCACGAGGTGTGGCATCCAGCAGTTCAACCCTTGGCACCACCGGGCCACCTCGTGCAATCCTGTTTTTAAAAGGCAATGTCGTTTTCTGCTGAAGTCTTGTCAGCCTGACTTGCACATGGATTTACATACACATAATGCCTAGCATTGCCTTGTTAAACCCTCAAGATGCAATTTTATTATTGCAAACTTTTATTATGCTTATACGAGACATTGGTGTAGTAAACAGCTGGATTTTTAAACAGTATTCAGTAGAAAAAAGTCTAAACAATGTATTAATGAGAACTGTCATCCTGATTAGGGGTGTGGGTGAGTTGTGTGTGGGTGGGGGCAGGGTGATAATTGTGTGTCTCACAGCTAGCAGAAAGTGGATGTGTTTATTTCGAGCTGCATGCTGACTGGAGAGTCAACATGGCTTCTGATGGTGAACATGGCAGAGTTCTTTTCCGGTCAGAGTTTGAAACTCACTGAGCCTGCAAGACATTTTTCCCAGTAGAAAGTTCTTTTTTTTTCTTCTTTTTTTCAAATACTGGTCCCAGTTATATTGTTGTTTAATTTATACTGGCCTGTTAGTAACTTTGTGGGTATTTGTAATTTACACACGGTTAGTAAGTGGCATTTTCAAACTGTATGATGTAGTTTATGTCCCTCTGCCCACAGCATTCTATATTATACAATGGCAAGAAAGAATCTTGGACTGTGATTGGTCAGTTTGGGGCTGGACCCATGGCGTTATCCCAGCATGTCGCCACAGGTCTAGTCTCAGCCTCACTGTGAACCTGTAGATGAGCTTGAGTCCATTGAGCTTGACTGTTTCATCTGCTCTTAAAAAACAAAAAATATTTTTCCACACAAAAACATCCTTAAAATTATTTTTTTTATTCTGTATAACAATGAGCCATTGTATAATAGGAATAATGCACTCCAGGGTGTGTGTCATTTGGGATAACATCATGCCTGGGGCCTGTGGCCTAGTGCCCAACCCCCCTCAGGCGTGGCAATATCCCAGCACGACACACACCCTGTCGTGCATTATTCCTGTAGTAGAACATGGATGCATTGTGCCAACAATGGAAGAGCTAAGCAAGGGACATAAACTACATCATACAGTTCTAAAATGGCACTTATTACCTGTGTGTAACTCGGACACCCAAAAGTATCATTAAAAAGTCTATAGAGATAGAACAGTACCCCTACTGGTATAATAAGATTGCTGTTTTTTGATATAATTCAAAGTACTGCTGTATTGACTTCCGGTAATGCCGGCGTACATGGCGGATTAACTGTTGGACAGCGTCTCAGAGCCTTCGCCCAAATCTGCTCTAATCCCCCCTTAAAGCTGGCTACTAGAGGCAAGCAGAGGTGTTTGGATGAGATGATGCTGCAGACATGCCAGAAGCTGAAGGAATTTGAGGTGAATACCCCACAGAATGACGGAAAATCCAACCCAGCGCTCACACCACTGGAGGCCTGTGACACGCCTCGGCACTCGGCTTCCCCAGGTTCTGGCTCGGCAGACGAGTGCAGTTCAGACGAGGAACCGGCATTCATGACTACTTCCAAGAGCCTCTTCAAAGAACTCAAGTGCCTGGGAGACACCATGGAAAATATTCAAACTGAGCTAAAAGAGATCTGCTCTGAACAAGGTACACAGAGTCAGAAGATTGCGGATCTGGAGCAGCAGGCCACTGAGGCGTCTGGGGCTGTAGATTTACATAACTGTGCAATTCTCCAGCTGCATGACAGGAGGTCTGGATACAACAGAAGCTAGAAGACCTAGAGAATCACTCTAGATGAGCAAATATCTGTATCCATGGCCTCCCTGAACAGACAGAATTAGGGGAAATGACAAGCATTACGGAGAGCCTCATCAAGGAACTCTTGAACTTGCCTTCGGACTATGAATTAAATTTGATTAGAGCTCATTGCTTCCTGGGTCCTAGGCCCCTACATCCTAAAGCCCGCCCGAGCTCCATTATCATTGCTTTCCTGAACTATAGAGTTAAAGCAGACATCCTGGGAAAGGCGTGGGCTAAAAAATAAATTATCTTTGGGGATACTCGACTTTTCTTTGAACATGATTACAACCCCACAACCATGGATCACAAACGTAAATTACTTCCTATTTTAAAACAACTTTGGGCAAAAGGGGTGGAAGCCCACTTGGATTACCCGGCTGTGCTCAGGATTACAACGGATGCTGGTGTGCATGCATTTCCGGCTATATCAGAGGCAGCCAAGTTCCTACAATGGTGGGAAATAACTCTAAACAGATACCTTGGATGTTGATACCATAAAGGTGCTGGAATATCGTCGTTGGTATGTAGTTCATAATCCATGTGGGAAAGGGGGCCAGGCCAAGGGGAAAACTGTGGATGATTCTTCATTAGAAAAGCTGGCAGCCAAATTGGGAGCTCCTCCCCAGCCCTCAGATCCCCATCCGCAACACTCCACAAGAGGGAAAGGGAAGAACCAGGCACCTAAAGCAGGTTGACCATCAATGGCACGGAAGCAATGGGGCACTTGAAACGGATGCATAAGCAGGTTTGGAAGTGACAACTTCAGGCCAAATTGAAGTGGCCTGGGACTTGCTAAGTACTTTTCAAAAATTTATTTGGAGGTGGGGGGGAGAGAGATCCTCTCTTCCAGGCTACTTGGAATTATATTGTACACTAACTCTGGTTTCTCATTTTTAGGTCAGGGAAGAGATACCTAACATGGGCAATACAAGGGGTATCGTAAAATGTTAAAATGGGTACATTTTTGGGGGAAAACCAAAATAATTCACGGTTTAAGCCAGCAAATTCTTTGAGTACATGTTATTATCATTTTTTAATCAAAGGGGGGTGGAACGGGGGGGGCTCAGAGGGATTTATAGATATTGTTACCAACCTTACAAATAATCTGAAAGTGTTCACTGGGTACATCACCTAATACTCTGGTTGAATTAAGCCCAGTTAGGCACAACCTTTAGTAGTTGTACCAGGCCCCCCCAAAACTGAGACCGTTGGGGAGGGGGAGATGGTGGCACTATTGGAAGTACTAGAAAGGTCTACAGTTCTAAGGCCAAGGGTTCGGCCTCTTTATTTTATAATGTTTCACGTTTACTGTTCAATCTGGTTACTTTATTTTATTGGTTTTGTGGTATGTTGACGTGGGGGTCATTTTGGGATGTGAGCTGTGGAAACAGTACATTAATTATTCTTTAAAACATTATTATTAATGGAACTGAATATTATAACATATAATGTGAAAGGGTTAAATGGACCCATAGAAAGGGACAGAATTTTACAAGAACTGCAGAGACATCATACTAGTGTGGCTCTGCTGCAAGAGACTCACCTGAATGAAATTGAACATTCTAAATTGAGACGCTCCTGAGTGGGGGAGGTCTGCACAGCTAGCTGGTTGGGCCGCCCCTGTAGGAGGGGAGTAGCTATTTTGTTTAAACGAGATCTTCTAGTTCAGGTGGTCTCTCAGGTCCAGGACCCCTGGGGCCGTTACGTTAGGCTCCACCTACTTATTTTTAATATTAAATGTGTGATGGTCTGTCTGTACGCCCCCAATGAGTCGAAGGATAACAATATTTTTTTTAAGTGCTAATGGAGACCATACAGGATCCAGATACTCTATATATTTTGGGGGGAGACTTCAATAGAGTGGTCTCGGCTCTATAGGACAGAGCACACTCAAGCAGGTGGCAGGTCAGTTCCCAGGATGACAGCTTCCTGAAGAGGCTGATGGGGGAGGGCAGCCTGGTAGATGCCTGGAGGGAGGACCATGGGATGCACTGAGATTATACCTTTTTCTCCCATAGGCATGGGACATATTCAAGGATAGATACGTTCTTTGTATCTAGGGAGAAAATGCACCTGGTACAGAGCTGCAACATTTTGCCAATGTCATGATCTGATCATTCTCCACTGCTCCTTAGATTACAATTCTTCCCCAGGTTAGAAACTCCAATTGGAGATTAAATGTGGGCCTCCTGAATTCAGCAGATTTTAAATCTTCACTTAAAGAACAGCTCTCTGCCTACCTGGATGCCAATGATCCAGATTTGACCTCCTCTCAGTTAGATGGGATGCTCTTAAAGCCTACATCCAGGGTCAAATCATGTCATATAGTTCCCAGTTGAAGAAACAACACCAGACCATGTTAGAAAGGCTGGAGAAAGAACTTATGGAGGCAGAGGTTTGACACAAGCAGACCCTCCACCCTGGGGATAAGGCCCTTTGGCAAAAAAAGAAGATGGAAGTAGAGCAACAACTGACATACCAGGTGGAAGAGGCTATTAGGAGAACACAATGTAGGTACTATGCGGAGGGAAACAGGGTGGGCAGACTTCTGGCCTGCACTCTTTGTTAACAGCTCACTGGCAAGGCAGTTCTGAGAGTGGAGTATCCAGAGAAACTAGGGGAGTTTATTGCGGGTCCCAGGCATCATGGGGGTGTTCGCTAGATATTACAGGGAATTATATAGTCAGGAACATGCACATAATGAAGTACAACAAACAGTGGAATTTCTAGACTCCCTGACTCTTCAGATCCTTAGGAAGGACCGGGATTTATTGGACAGCCCAGTCACTCAGGGGGAGGTTATCACTAAGATCAAAAGCCTTAAACAGGGTAAGTCCTCAGGCCTAGATGGCCTGCCGTCAGAATTGTATAAGGTCTTACAGGAGTCCTTGGTTCATCCTTTGGTCCTGTGCTACCATAATATACAGGAGGAAGGGGAGGTTCCGGAATCTTGGCGCTCCACTCTAATCTCAGTTATCCCAAAAGATGGGAAAGACCACACCCAATGCGACTCTTATCGCCTGATTTCATTACTTAATGTGGATTTAAAAATTTTTAAGGAGATCCTGGCGGACCGCATGCAGCGGGTGGCTCCGAGACTTGTACATCAAGACCAGACAGGATTTATAGCTGGCAGATACTTAAAAGACAATGTGAGACAATTGCTTAACATAATATCTGCACAGTGGGGACGGGGGACCTTCCAGCTTGCCATCTCCATGGATGCTGAAAAAGCATTTGATAGGGTTAGTTGGAACCTTCTAAAGCAACCATGGAGAAAATGCAATTTGACCCAAAATTCTTAGACATAATAACGAATCTGTATGCCTCCCCACAAGTGCAAGTTAGAGTAAATGGTGTAAATTCGGGGTATTTTCCAATTGGTAGGGGAACTAGGCAGGGCTGCCCCTATCCCCACTTCTCTTTGCCTGGTTTCTGGAGCCTCTCACTGTGGTGGTTGGCCAGGATCAGAGGATAGGGGGGATTGTGGCGGGGGGGTGGAGAACAAAGTCGTCCTGTATTTAGACACCTCCATTATTCTTTGTTGGGCATCCTGAAACTTTCTAGCCACAACTGCTGACCTTGCTTGGACAGTTTGGGTCTATCTTTGGTTACAAGATCAATTATTGCAAGTCAGAGGCCTTGGTTCTGAGTGGAAGCTGCGCACCCCCAACCAATGCGGCCGGGTTTCCCTTTCTCATGGGCCAAACATAATCAAATACGTTACTTGGGCATTCAGATTACCACAGTGCATACTGCTTTATTTGAAGTCAATTATAATCGCCTTTGGAACATCATCCAGAATGATTTGGTGAAGTGGACATTGTTGCCCCTTTCACTGGCAGGTTGAGTTGAGTCCATTAAAATGAACGTACTACCTAGATTTCTCTTATTGTTTTCTACCCTGCCCATCCTGATCCCAACCCAGATTTGGGGAAAAGTTCTGAAGGGCATAACTCAATTTATTTGGGGAGGCCGCAGACCTAGGGTGGCCAGAAAGATTTTGTGTCAGCCTAAAGGTGGGGGAGGATTGGAACTTCCTGACTTGCACAGATACTATCTGGTGTGCCAGATGACCCTGGTGTGTTCCTGGGCTAAACAGCAGACAGAGTCCGGTTGGTATGAGATAGAGGAGGGTGCTAGCCTTTCAAGGACGCTGTTTACTTTAGCATGTCTTGACCAGCATACCCCCCCCCAGGGGCTGACCAATAATATTTGGACTCGAGACTCCCTTAAGATCCTACATAAGGTCCAGGGGAAATTGGCCTCACTGCCTTCCCTGGGCCCCCTGACTCTTATTAGGCACCACGCCAACTTTGCCCCTCCAGGACTAGACCCTGGTTGTAAAACATGGGAAGTCAGGGGTCTCACTAGATTTTGTCAGCTCATTGAAAGAGGCACCTATATGTCCTTTGATAGACTGAAAGAGAAATTCTGTTTAAGTAACTCAGAATTATTTAGATATTTACAGGTCGGACACTTCATTATGAGTGCTGACAGGATACTACTTTTGCAGCAACAAAAGACAACGTGGGAAGATTTTATTTATGGGGTTGCCACTCTGAGGGTCAGGATGAGATATATCTCGGTATTATATAGGATGCTGGGGGAGACGGGCCTAGAACCTTTAAACTCAATAAAGACTGCCTGGGAGGAAGAGTGCTCCATCATCATCCCACAGGACACATAAGAGAAGAGATTTAGGATTGGGTGGAGGGTGACCGCCTCCCCAGACTGGAGGGAATATTTTTGGAAGATAATTATTAGATTCTTTTGCACTCCCGTAGTTACAAAGCATTTTGGGACCACTTTTTCAGATCAGTGCTGGTGGAGGTACGGTTTCAGAGGCTCTCACACACACACATTCTCTGGGAGTGTCTGGTTATTAGGAACTTTTGAGATGAAGTCAAGATAAAAGTACAACAGATTTTAATGGTGAATATACCCTCAGACTTCCTAAACTGGGTACTGGAGTTTCTGGTGGTTTGGGGCCTCTCCCCTACCCAAAGAAAGCTGGGAATAATTTTTATTGTCACAGCATTAAAATGTCTCTCCTCTAGGTGGCTGCAACAGGAAGCCCCAATGGTGGGCGAATGGCTTAACTGTGTAAGGCATATTCAGGACTGAGAGAGGCTCAGAGTCATTGTCAGAATACAATTGAGGGAAGAAACATTTCTAGAAATATGAATTCCCTGGTTGACATGGCCTGGAGCCAGTCTCTAGTGTGGAGAAGGTTAGTTGATAGACAGTGGCATTTGTGATGGGACTTTGTCTCTGAGGAGGAGGAGCCCCCCCCCACTTTGTTACTGTTGTCCCTCCCTCTTCTTTGACTTCCCCATGCTTTTTCCCCCTCCCTAAGTATCCCCAATAGAATTTAGATATATTGGTGACTGGACAGGTGCAAAAGACAGTTGATTGATTTATTAAGAAGAATAAAATAAAGGGGTCACCCAATTCTTTTTTCTTTTTTTTTACTTGAACCATATGTTAATGATATACCACTATAGGCCAGTAAGTGAATGTATTTATTTTTGTATTAAGTTTTTTCTTTGAGTTGTACAACAATTTTGTAATGTTAGAGTTTGATTTTGATTGTACTGGCTCAAGTGAGCTCTTGTTTCAGGTTAAGCAGAGGGGAGTAACTTGTAATAATGGACCACTATATGAGGAGATAGCAGGTGGACTCTGGGCATTTTGACCACCTTCTTTGGACTGATATTTTGTTTGAAGGAAATGTTGACCCTCATTGCTTAATATGTATTGGAATTCAAACTTTTGAATAAAATTGAGTTACAAAAAAACAGCACTGCTGTATTTCTTTTCTTGTAATATAGGTCCTAAAGTACAATGTAGGGGTACAAGGACTCTGGGTATACCTACAATGGGGAGGAGGTGAGAGCAGTTTGGTACACAAAAGGGTTCTGGCTTACTATTTTTTTCTAGCTACACTACTGCTTGTTAGTGATCCATTTATTTTTTTGGTTTTCATTTATTTTTTTGACTTGGAGTAGGAGTTGAAATTTCTACTCTCTATCAAAATCTCGCATTTTGCTTTCTAAAATATTGGGGTTTTTTCTGCTTTTGGGTGTTCCAGTGGAGATGCAAGTTATTTCTGCTGTTCTGGTTTTAACCCACAGCTGTGTACTGCAGCAGTAGAAAGTCAAACGAGATGTGAAAGGTCATACTGTTTTTGTTTTCTAAGTATTTTTGCATAACCATTTTTAGCTTTTGAGTGCAAAAGAGGCTTTGGGCCCCTGTTAGTTGAGCAGTGGCCATCATTAATCTCCAGCTCCTCATCATCATAGTGTATTTAAATAGTAATGAAATGCATACCTCTTAACCTCCTCCCTCATAAATCAGGGACAAGGCTTGAAAAAATCAGGGACAAGGGACCAAAATCAGGGACACATTTTCAGAATTAATGATATCCACATAGGAAGCTGGTAGAATAAGGGGCTTACTGTAAAATGCAATTTCTAAATTACAGCAAGTCTGTAACTTTAATGTTTGACATTAATTTGTGCTTACAAACCCCACTGTTTAGTCATGGAAACACAAATTTTAGGAGGGACAGATTAAAATTTGGAGGTAAAATCAGGGACAGTTGAGAGGTATGATGAAATGGGGCATGCCCCCATGCTCTCCCTTGCTGCGAGTCATAAGGTGCCTGAGCATGGGGGCGTGTACATGACTAGGGAAGAGGAAAGCATTGGCTGGCCAACTTGTCAGGGCCAAACTAAGATCCCTTCAAATGAAATAAAGTGTGAGAATAAAATTGTGCAAAATTCCACTGGAGGACTATCCAGGTACTCTATCCCAAAACTGGTACCTTAGGATCACAAAATCACTTTTACATGATGAAAAATAGAGTGGTGCAAAGGGAAGATCACTGTAGCTAGTAGAAAATGTTAACCTGTGTATTATAGGCAGTAAATTACACCTGCCGCTGAATGAATGTTGGTATTGAATATGCGTAGTCTGGATCCAGATGTGTTCATGGATGTCCACATTGCTTGCCATGGCACTTTTGATGAACGCCCATTCATAGAATCCTATTTTCCTATCATCAAGGAGCATCTGACTACACTACATCATTACAAAGCAAACAAGATCCAGGATGTGAATCTGCACACACACCAGTCTGGTCATGTGAATGATATAGGAAAGTGTCTGCTTTTTTTTTGTGTGTGTGTGTGTATACAGTATGTATGTGTATGTATATATTATATAATTTATCTGGACATAATTTTAGGCTTTGGCTTATAATTTGTGCACTTTGTGGCACTTTGGGAAGTGTATAATATACAGTGTAATTTGGACTGTGTTCAGGATGCAAACTATAGTTCATATGTGTGTGATGAATAATAGTTCAATGTTATATTAAGAGTATGTATAACCCAGGTGAAGAACTGCGTGCTTATGAATTTTGATGACACTTTTTACTTTGTCGCTGCACTGTAGTCACCAATTTGAATGGACTGTCTTGGGGGGATTCTCATGTCGTTAAAAAATTTTACTAACTGGTTAATTGCTTAACTGATTCTAAAACCTATGAGCACCTGCGAATCTTAGCAGCTTATGTAGACTTATAATACAGTCGATACATAGGGGTACCAGCTCTGCCTCTGATGTTGCACTAAATTAATATTTCACCAGTTTTGGTGTTGTGTGCCTTACTTTTTGTTTTCCAGACTAGTAGCAACTCCACTACATGGGCAAAGTATATAGGATTTCTGTTGCTGCACCCTGTGCTGGATAACCAGGGAGCAACAGTTGCATCAGCTGTGATGCAGCTTCCTCTACTAGCAAGATGAAGTGCATCCGTAGTGACCTGGATGGTTGGGGAGGGGGGGAAGGTGGGAGATGGAGGGGGAGGGGATAAAGTGCAGAGCTTAACATACTATGTATTCTGTGCTAGCAGCACTGTTGGCCAGCTCAAGACTACCCATAATAATGCACTAACTTCATGTAGTGGAACTATCATAGAAAAATGTTCCGCAGGGCAGGGTTGTTGACCAATCACACAGTAATTTCTGCAGGTTTTTTTCAGTTTCTACCTTGGCAGTCTCTCTACTGACCTGATGTTGGAGTGGTGGATACATATTGCTATTTAGTTTATTTTACAATTTATTTACCAAGAATTGCCCAGCTGAGGTGCATCATCTCATTCTCAGTGGTGTCCTGTTTCTAGCAATTTCCACAGCTGAGTGGACTGGAGCCCTGGGAAGTTGTGACTTGCTCAAGGCCACAGAATATTTATGTAAGTGGTGTGCCACCTCCCAATGGGGTACTCCCCGTGCCTGCTTCCCTAACTGCAGGTTGAGGGGCCTGGCTCTAACAGTAATATTCTGATGGGGTGCCTCCACCCAGAGTAATATTTAAGTGGGTTAGATCTTAAGCTAGCACAACCCTCTGGGAAGTTGGACCCACCCACAGACCCAGCTAGTGGCCTTAGACATAAAGTTTCACAAGCACTGTATCTGGCATTCAAAGTGCAGTTATTGGTGAGTGCTAATAATATGCTCAGAGCCACCACACTTATCAGGGTTGTGGCTTCTGAAAACATACCCCAAGTACCTGCAAAGAACAGTTTTCAGCAATGACAGTATACCTTTTGACTGACATAGTAACTTGAAGCTGAGTAATAATATGCTTACGGGCCAGGTTAAACTTCAAACAGTGAATCAGGTTTATTTAGGGGAATAAACAAAGGGAGGGGGATGTGAATTTAGCTGAAAGATCGTAGTAGGTAATCTATATGCATTAGATAAACACTGCATTTAGACCCTGTATTAGACAGTCTTAACAGTTGCTGGGTACCCAGAATGAAATTAGGTACAGGCCTGATGCGTTGCCGCAGGAAGGCCCGTGTTGCAGTTGGTTGAGGCTTAAATAAAGAAAGTTTGCTTTGGTTAGTATGAACACTTTTAAACAATAAGGCAATTGTAATCCACAGCTGGATGGCCTGCAATCAGACAAACACCAAATGTGAATTCAAAGGCAAATCAGAGGACACAAAGCACCGTAATGATTGTTGCACAGTAAAGACCCTGAGATTGCTCACGGTACCAGGACCAACAAAGGTGATGGCTGCAGACAGGCTGGATGCTTGCTTGTCAGACAGAAACATGGGGACCAGGGCCAACACGAGACTCCTCCACTTCATGACCTTTCCCACAAGGTGGCCGCTGTGACAGATAGCCCCTGCTTGTTATTATATTGTATAATATTTGTGATATAAATATGTTTATTTGAATGTCTGCTTGGAAAATATGGCAGCCAGCAGGCCCATGGTAAAGACCAGCTTTTAAAGGGGCCCTGACCTTTTGACCCAAAGGCCCTTGCTTGCTGGAACAGCTGATGGTAGTAAAACTGACCCAGTGGATAAATTAAGAGCTTCCTTCACAGACCAGGTTATAACACATTGTAAACACTCCATTTACTCTGAAATCCAAAAGCCAGAATACCTTTATGACATATTTGGAAGAAACAACTTCTAAACAATACTTGTTATATTTGACACGTAGGTGACATAGCTCATCAGAAAGTTGCTCTGAAGATCAAAGGGGGAATGCTGATGAGGAAAGAGACTGTTATAATTTAATATAGCTATATTTGCAGATTTCAAGCAAGCAGTAAAATGACACCCTTTTGGATATACTTAGTCATATTACAAATTAATTACAGGACTAACAATGACCTCATGTGCTGTGACCTCACAAGGAGGTTAGAACT
This sequence comes from Neoceratodus forsteri, assembly GCA_016271365.2. Classification (NCBI taxonomy): domain Eukaryota; kingdom Metazoa; phylum Chordata; order Ceratodontiformes; family Ceratodontidae; genus Neoceratodus; species Neoceratodus forsteri. The sequence continues at coordinate 500,252,084 of JADMNL010000022.1, forward strand.
TTGAACTTTGCCAAGCAGTCTGAGGGGACTGTGGCTGACTCTTATTCCAACTTATGGTGTTCTGGATTTAAGGTAACTTCTGTCAAGTATAGGTAATACCCAACTGAGAACTAAGTTAGAACTAAAAATTCAGTTACAAGGTGTTTTGTTTTTGTCATTTCCATTTTTTTGACTGTAAGCATTAATGTATATGCGTTCTGTGTTTTGTATTTACCATTTTTAATTTTAGTAAACTTTTTTGGGGTTTCCTTGATTCTGCCTGAGTCTTTTCTCAATTTGAATGTGAATGCTGGGACAGTCATTGAGAGGTCTGACAGAACTATTGAGGGCTTATAGTGTGTTGCCATTTGTACTAAGGTAAGAAAAATACCTAGGTCTCAATTGAGTCAAAAAGAGGGATTGTGAACCAGGTCAGGTGCCCACTGGGTTAAGTATTGCACTGCATTTCCCCCAAAGGGGGTGTGATATTTGATCCTATTAACTGGGGGTGCTAGCAAAAAGGGTTCATATTTGATCTCCGGACTCGAGACTGGTAGGCGTTTCAGGCCCAAAACAGACAGGAGGGTTACCCTGTTTGTCTGCTGTTCACATATTGCACATCGAGGTTTGGCACTGTGGGAGCAGAGGGTCTGACCTGTGGAGTGCGTGCGTCTGTGACAACCGCAACCTGTGATTCTTCTCTCCACAGGGGCTGACTCCCTGAAACTGGTCTCTTGCCAGAATGGTTCATGGCATGCATGATATGCAGAAACAGTCTCTGGGGCCCTCAGTGACACAGGTCCACCCCATGCAGTACAGTCTATGAAGCAGTGTATACAGCAAACTCCATTTACCCACTTGGTAATTGCAGTCTCTTTCAGCAGGATAACTGATTTCCATTCTCCCTTTTTGTAACATCAGGCAGGAGAATGTGTCCTCTTTCCATAGATGCCACTGTGTAAGTTAGTCACTAGAGCAATAAATTTCCACAGTACTTTTTAAGCAGCTCTCATCAGTTTAAGGTACTGAAGCAAAGCCATCAGCTTGTCCACTAGCTGATTCGCCAGGATCAGCTCCAGTGGCTGAAAACTGTCTCCTGCTTCTAGGTAGTCCAAAAGGCTTTCAAGTCCTGCAGAGAGGGAAAGCAAGACTTTCCCCAGTGACTCTCAACTAAGCCACACAGGCTTCCACCTCTATGAGAGCTCGAGCTGGTCTGAACATTGTTTAAACACAGTCCCAGCTGAAGGTTGCCTGTCTGAGCTGTCAGTCACCATTTTGAGGCTCTGATTGGCTAAAATAGGCACCAAGAGAAAAGTTCAGTTTCTCAAAGTAGTGAGGAACCCTAAGTACCCTTAGTTTTGATTTGTCCAAAGGCAGAGTCCCAGTCCAAACATGGCGGCTTCCATATGGAGCAACTCACAGTCTCACATTTATAGTTAATTTTATGTGCAGCAGTACTGTTTTAGAAATAAACATTCACAGATTTAAACAGTAATGACCCCTTAGATACTAGGCTCCTTCGCCAAGTTATTGATGTAGTGCTTGCCCCACTCACAGACCTTCTCAATCATTCTCTGTGTCTTGGTCAGTTTCTCCTTGCCTGGAAAACAGCGGTCATCACTGCAGTACTCAAAGGTGGGGACAGCTCCTCCCCCGGCAACTATCGGCCAATCTCCATTCTCCCCCCGCTCTCCAAAGCCTTAGAATAAATAGTGGCAGATCAACTCACTAAATACCTGGCCACACATGATCTTATGTGCATGGAGCAGCATGGCTTCCGCTCGGGCCATAGCACCACCATGGCTCTTCTGGAGTTCTCCAACTTCCTGCACTCTGCCCTGGGCTCAGGCCACCTTGCTGGAGCTGTCTTTATCGACCTCTTCAAGGCCTTTGATATGGTCTGTCACCCCCTCCTGCTTGACTGTCTTCTACAACTCAGTTTCTCCCAAAGGCCCCTCTCCTGGTTTACTAGCTACCTGTCCCCCAGGTCCCAATGCGTCAAAATTCACAGTACCCTCTCCAGCACTCGTGCTGTCCACTCTGGTGTTCCCCAGGGCTCCATCCTGGGCCCACTTATCTTTAGCTTTTACCTTAATGCGAGCCCAGCTCCTGCGCTGGCAAGGTCCTTCTCTATGTGGATGATACAGTCCTTTTCGCTTCACACCCGAGCCCCATCTCCTTTAAGATCTCCCTGCAGCACTCCTTCAACCAGACTGTGCACTGGCTTATGGATCACAAGACTAGTCATTAATCTTAAAAAAACATGCTATTCACCGACCACCAAAGCAGGGACAGAAACTCCCCCTTCCAGATACTTTCCAGCTCTCTACACCCCCTTGAACAAGTGTCCTCATACAAATACCTGGGCATCACTTTAGATCCTGCCCTCACCTTCCACTCCCACATCAGCACCCTCTCATCTGCCACCAATGCACAGATTGGCCTTCTTTACTGCCACAAGGACTGCCTGCCTCCCGAAGCACTCCGGCTGGCTGTCACCTCCTCAGGCCTGTCCCTTGTGGACTACAGCCTTCCAATCTATGCAGCCGCAGGTAATACCACTCTTAGCAAGATCCAAATGTCCATTAATAAGGCCTGCAGGCTCCTGACTGGTGCAGACAGATGCACCCATACCTGTTCACTCTACTCCTTTGCTAATGTACTCAATTTTGAGAAGAGGCTCCTCTGTCAATCCTGCCTACTGACTAAAAAAATACTCCTCGGTCTCTCCCTTCCTAGGGTGATATCATCCCTTCACCCTGCTACTCCCTCTGTCTCCACTTGCAGTGCCTCCAAGTCCACCCTCCTTGTTCCTAGGGTCAGGACCTCGTTTGCCTAGAGGTCCTTTTGCTACACTGCACCTTTCTGGTTCAACTCCCTCCCTGCCGCTATCACCAGCTTCTCTAAAATCGGTCCTTTTAAAATTGCACTCTGGAACCACATATTTTCCACCCACGGCTGTAGGTGTGAATAACGGTTAGGTTCCCATGCCTGTTAGCCTCCCAACTACCTTGTAGGGCCTGAAGTTAGTTTTCTCCTACTGTGACAATGTCTCCCTGGGACAGCTACCACCTCACCTCACCTCACCTGTGCACTGCTTGTATTACTGTTCTAGTTATCTAGCTACCACTATGTACAGGCCAGCATATCAACTTGTAAATAACTTCTGATGCTATGACAAACCTCATTGCACATTACTATTGTTGTACCTAATGTATTGTTATGTATATGTCCTGTAACCATGTAGTTCTTATGATCTGTCTCTGTATACTTGACGTGGAGCCTTTGGAAATGAGTCCATGACTCAAAGGATTGTAATTCCAATATAAATAAATAAATAAATACACAGTGCTCCTTCTGCTTTATCAAGTGACTGTAGAGTGGATGCTCTCAGGGTTTTGCCTGGCTGGTCGTGAGCTTAATTTCGTTCGCACTCAGCCCAGGCTATGTGTACTATACACACAGGCTGAACTCTTAAAAGGACAGTGCGGTGGCAGGGATTGCACACTCACGCAGGAACACTAGGCAACATCACTATACATGGATTTACCTTTCTCAACTGGATGTCAACCAGGCAGCAGGCATTAGAGGAGCCAAGGGAGACACTCAAGGTAAGCCCCCCAGTTTATGTGGGGGGTCACACTTAATTGGCTTTTGTGAGGTTTGAACTTGTAATCTTCTGGTTCTCAAGCCAGTGCTCTAACCTTAGCCTTCACTGCCTTTTCAGCCTTTCTGTGTTCATTCCTTCCCCAAATGGCCTGGAACTACTGTACCTAAAATGAGCACTGGAAATCACAGCAATCCCTGCGGCAATCCAAGCAAGGCTCCAGGTGTTTAGTACAGACTGAATTTAAGTAAATTTGCAATTCAGTTTCCAGGGGTTGATCTTTGCACTAGGCAGCAGGACAAGTTAATAAATACATAAAAAAATTGCACTAGCCTGCAGCATTCTGCTTTAGTCCACCTCTTGTTTCTCATTTTTTTCAGTACAGTGAACAAGTTATTCAAACTAAATACAGTGGTTGCTTCAAAGCATTTTTCCGTCACCAGGGTGAGCACTTCAGTTGGTGAAAGGGCTCTTGTCTCCAAGGCCCAAACTTTTTTTTAACTCTTTGCCACCAATGCTGGCATGTGATACTTCTGTTTTAGCTTTCAACATATGTTAAGAAAGCATCTTCTTTCTAACAGTGTATGCAGTTGTAAATAATCATTGTTTGGTGTTCAATGCTTTACTGTTTGTGTGTTTTGTGTGTGTGTGCATGTGGTGTGTGTGTGTTGTGTGTGTGTGTGGGGGGCTGTGGGTGTGTTAGCTTTCAACATCTGTTAAGAAAGCATCTTCTTTCTAACAATGTATGCAGCTGAACAGAACATAATCATTGTTTGGTGTTCAATGCTTTACTGTTTGTGTATATGTGTGGTGTGTATATTTGGTCACACATAACTGGCTAATAAGCTAATGGATTCACCAGTTATCAAGACAGTCACAGCCAACTGAGGATTTTACAGGGGTTCCACTCTCTAATAGGTATGTGTATGTGTTGGCGGAGGGAGGTTGTAGAGGCGTGGGTGTGTCCACTTTAATGTTATCCAGCTTTGGGCACTTCTAATACAATTGTCTAAATCCTAATTCTAACCACTTCATGGCTTTCTGCAGGAAAACATTTCTTCAAAAGGCTGTAAAACGTGAGTAGATGGTGCATCCAAAAAATGAATCCATCATTTATTTCAAAAGTTCCACCAGGAAAGACCTACTGAGCTGCTAACAGCTCATTTCCTGCTGCATCCTGTCAGTAGGGAATGCAGAAAATCATGTAGGGTAAATACAATATGTCAAGGAGCATAATCAAAACAAAAAGACAAATCTTTAGGTGGAAAAAAAACACTTTCATATCAATGAACAGGTAATGAAGGAAGCAAATGCCAGGACAAAACTAATTGGGGGGAGGAAGAGTCAACAGTTGCAGGAGGGTGAAAATATTCATGAAGTAGCGACTTTAAGGAGTAGGCAAAAGAGGCGGAGTGAACTGACAAGGGATGGGAGGACCAGAGTTTAGGGAAGTGTTGTGAGAAAGCACAGATTGATCAAAAGTAGATTTTCTGGAAGGAATAGTGAGGAAAAGGGAAGTATTATTGCACGGAGTGTGGTAGGAAGCTGAGGGAGATGGCAAGAAGGATGTAAAGTAGGAAGAAAGGGAACCAAACCAGAATTTAGATGTACCATAAAGGAGATACAATGGCAAAGGCACCTGGCATCAAGAGAGGGGAGAGAAGGGCCGGCCCGGTGGCGCTGAGGGTTGAGGCACTAGACGCCACACCTCGCGCTATGCCGGGGACCCGGGTTCGGAAACAGACCTGGGTAGCCTGGGGCTGGCAGGAGGAGGAAAGATCGAGTGTTCCTCCGGATGCTGTCCTCCCTCAGGGGTGGGATACCCGGGACGCACCAGTGTCCGACACTCCTGTAGAGAGTCAGTGGAAGCACCAGTCCTTGAAGGGATGGGCAGCTCTGATACTAGAGATCGGAGAGGGGGGGACGTCGTACGATGCATGAGAGGCTAGACGTGCGTCAGCACATCACCTGTTGGGACTGAGTCCCAAGCGCCAGTGTCCCTAGGGGGATGGGATAGGGGGACAAAAACAGAAACAAGGAAAAATCACCCTCGAGGTCCTGGATGAAGACCTCTCCGCTCACCTGAGACCACTGACACCAGACAGACCCCACTGTGCAGAGAAGGGGAGGAGGCACTCTAGGGGCAGATCATGGGTCCGGGATCTGGCAACGAACACATTGAGAGGCCTGAAGGAGAAAATCAAGAGGGGTAGGAAAAACCAGGAAGAAAAAAGAGAAGTGTGAAAAAAAAAAGAGAGGGGAGAGAAAGAGCAGAGTAGAGTGAGCAGTGGTGGGTATGAGGGGAGCAATCTAAAGCTAAGCGACAAGAGTGAAAGAGGGGTTCCAGTCTGGCAAGGGAGGGTTTGGGAGTGCCACTATAGGCTGTCATCATTATCAAAAATAGGGAGAATCATCTTTACAACAATGTCAGGGCCGTACCGCTCAATTTTCTCTCATTACAAAGGACATCCCTCATTTTACCCATTAAAATTGCTCCATTCCTCATCCAGACAGGAAGTAGGATACTCGCTTTGTTCCTATACAGTGCACCAAGCTTGGGGTGAAGCTGTGTATGGCATCAGTCTGAACCAAGAAATCACAATGACGGACAAGCGAGACCCCAAGGTACTTTAAAGAACGATACATCCTCAATAATAACACCATCAAATGTGTGAAATGAAGGGAGAGGGTGAGTCTGGACAGCCTCTGATGGATGCCAAAAGTTTTTTTTTTTTTGCATTGAGGGATAATTGGTTAGACTGGAACCAGCACTGAAAATTGGCAAAATCCAGAAGAAACTATGAGGTAAGATTGTGGGAAGAGGAGCCAGATACAAAAATAACTGTCAAACAAAGACTAGAATCTGTATACTGACGTACCCAGACTGCATCTGCACTCTTATTGTTTCAGTATTCACCAGTACTTATAAGTCAAAACAGAGGAATGTAGTACTTGAATACTTTTATTGTAGTTTTCCAGAAAGCACAAACATCCCATAGAAAGTCTTCTCAAAAGAAGAGGTGAGGAAGGTTAGGGAGAAAAAGATAGCATTCAGGAAGCATAAGGAAACACAGAAGGAGCTGGACAGAGAACTGTACCAGTTAGAGCAGAAGGAAGCAGGGAAGGCAATCAGAATAGCAAAGGCCCAAACTGAGGAAAAGAGAGCCAACTCAGTTAAGAAGGGGATAAAACCTTTTTATAGGTACATTAGGGAGCAAAGAAAGACTAAGGCAGGGATACTAAGGCTGAATAAAGAAGAAGGGGGTTGGGCAGAGAGAGACAGTGAAAAAGCACTGACACTGAATGAATAATTCTGCTCAGTATTCACAATGGAAGAGCAGGGGAGATACCTAATCCAGTCAATAGAAGCACTCTGGTTAGGGGGTTGATATTAGTCCTTTCACAGAAGAAAGGGTTCTGAAAGAACTACTAAAACTGACGGTGGATAAAGCAATTGGGCCTAATGAGATTCACCACAGAATTCAAAAAGAACTAAGAGAAGAACTAGTAACACCACTGACTACTCTTTTTAATAAATCATGGGAGGATGGTGTGGTACCTGAGGACTGGAGGAGGAGGGTGGATGTGATTCCCCTTTACAAAAGTGGGAGCAAGACAGAGGCCGGAAACTACAGACCTGTCAGTTTGATCTCAGTGGTAGGGAAAATGATGGAATCACTTCTGAATGAAAGAATTGTTGAGTTCCTAGAGGCCAGTGGGGCACAGGACTCAAGGCAGCATGGCTTCACAGCAGGAAGGTCATGTCAGACAAATCTAATTGATTTCTTTGACTGGGTGACCAAAGTAGTAGACCAGGGAGAGGCTGTGGACATGGCCTACCTAGACTTTAGCAAGGCATTTGACACAGTCCCGCACAAAAGATTAATAAACAAATTAGCCAGCCTGGGAGTGGGTCCCAGGGTGGTAGCCTGGGTAAAACACTGACTGGACAACAGCACACAGAGGGTAATGGTAAATGGAGTCTACAGTGAAGAAAGGGGGGTTACTAGTGGGGTACCGCAGGGTTCAGTACTGGGGCCGGTCCTTTTTAATGTCTTTATAAGTGATATTGCAGAGGGACTGGAAGGACAAGTATGTCTCTTTGCAGATGACAAAAAAATCTGCAACAGGGTTGATACGCAAGGTGGGGTGGAAAGGATGAAAAGGGACTTGGCAAGGTTGGAGGAATGGTCAAATGTATGGCAGCTTAGATTCAATACAAATAACAGCAAAGTAATGCACCTGGGAAACAAAAACCCAGAGGTAGAGTACACAATGGGGAGTGAGATACCGACAACAACAAAAATGGAAAGGGACCTGGGGGTAGTCCATATCAGATGACCTAAAGGTGGGCCAGCAATGTGAGAAGGCAGTAAGGAGGGCTGGGGAGATACTGGGATGCATAGGGAGAGGCATCACCAGTAGAAAACATGAAGTTGTTGGCCCTCTGTACAGACACTTGGTAAGACCACATCTGGAGTACTGTGTACAGTTCTGGAGACCCCATCTCCACAAAGACATAGGGTGGAGGCTGTCCAGCGGTGGGTAACCAAAATGGTGCAGGGTCTGCACCAGAAGACATATGAAGAAAGACTAAAGGAGCTTAAGATGTATATCCTCGAGGAAAGGAGGGACATGATAGAAACTTTCAAATAACTCAAGGGAATCAACAAAGTCCAAGAGGGTAGCATCTTTCAGAAAAGAGATGTGCAAGAACAAGAGGACACAATTTGAAGATAGAGGGGACGGCTCAGAGGTAATGTGAGGAAGTATTTTCACAGAGGGGTTGTAGATGGCTGAGACAGCCTCTTGAGGAGGTCGAGTCAGCAAACAGTGGGGAATTCAAGAATGCATGGGACAGACATACAACAATTCTAGAGGGGGGTGGGAGGAAGTAGGCTGTTGGTTAACTAGGATCTGCAGCTTATCCGTTAGGTAGGGAAATGGACAGACTAGGTGGGCCAAGCGGCCCTTCTGTGCCATCAGATTCTATGTTTCTATGTAAATAATAAGCTAAAAACTGGTGAGAAATGCACTTAGGAGGAGTAAGCGCAGTTCCAAAAATGCTGCAACAGTTATGCCAGAACACCTGGTGACAAAACCTTACACTTCACCCCGGCTGGGTGGGGCTTCCTCAGAGGTGTGCACTCAGGAAAATCTTAGCCAAATTTATACCCTGATCAATTAAATGAACCTAAAGGTGCACATGAGCATTTACATAAATTATCTAATAACATATAATACAAAGTACAAATAACTATCAGCATACATGTCAATGGATGGAGTGGAACAGACCGGGGAGGTCGATAAAGAATATGGAAAACAGACTAGGACCCACAACAGATCCTTGAGAGACTCTTGAGCATTAGGGAGTGGTGATGAAATGGATCTACCTATCTAGACAACTTTAGACCTTCCCTCAAGGTAAGAATGAAAACAGCTGACTGCAGAGCTGGAAAGACCCGTTGCTTTAAGCTTGTCCAGAAAGAAGGGGATGTGCCACTGTGTCAAAAACCTTCACAAGATCAACAAAAATGGTGGACGTGATCAGACCCTGATCCATACCTGTGAGGATGGAGTCAGGGTGTCGAAGGAGGGAAGTGGAGTGGAAGTTCCTAAAACCAGACTAAATGGGGATGAAGAAGGAGGAGTCAAGGAAGGAAGAGAGTAGTGATAGTACACTGTGTTCCTGTAACTTGGCTAGAGTAGGAAGGAGAAAGATAGAATAGTAGTTACCAGGAGAAGAGGGATCACTACCTTTAAGAATAGGCATGGCAGTGGCCTCCTTCCTGGCATCAGGAACAGCAGATGAAAAAGAAAGGCTGAGTAGTAGGGTTATAACCAGTGCAATGGCAGGGGCTGAGAGAAGTAGAAGTCTCGGATCAAAGCCATCAGGGCTACCACATTTGTGAGGATTAAGAGCAAGCAATGACTTATGAGGAGCAGAGGCAGTGGTAGGAGAGAAGGAAAAGGAGAGATTTAAAGGATGAGGAGGTAGAGAGAGGGAAGAAAGGAGGGAAGAGGAAGGGATGAAAGAGAGAGAGGACATAGGTAGTAAAGTAGGAGTTAATGGAAGAGGCAACAATAGAAGAGTCAGAGATGAAGGAAGTCATCAACCTGAGAACAGAAGAGGGAGACTGGGTCAGAGGGAAAAACAGGGAATGGATAACTTTCCAGAACTTAGAGGGATGATTAATGTTATGGAGCGTGGATGCAAAATACTCAGACTTTGCAAGTCTTATGGCTTTGGTGCAGGTGTTGCAAAGGGGACAGTAGTTTGCCAAAGCAGCTGAGGAGCCAGTAATCTTAAAAGAATGCCAGGCAAGATTTTTTGTATGGAGGCAAGCCATAACCTCAGATGTAATCTAGGGAAGATGACTACCCCGTACTTTGTTTTCTTTCAGGGAAGCATAACTATTCCATACAGCCATAAATTTGGATTGAAAGTATTGCAGAGCAAAATTTACATTATTGGTTGTAGAGATCGGACACCAATCCATTGCCTCCTAGGTCAATGAGGGGAGAGAGGACAAGTCCAGTGACCTAAAGGACCTGAGATGAATAAATTAGAGAGCGCCTTAGGACAATGTATCTTGCGCACACAGTAAATGATGTGACGATCACTGAGGGCATCGGGAAGGATTCCAGTGCCCACAATATAATGGGGATGAGAGGACCCAGTATAACAGAGTGTGAGTTTAAAGTTTTAAAGTTTTGGTGAGTGGGGTCAGAGATCAAGTGAGTCAATTGTGGCTTTGCATTTTGAACAATTTTATCTGAATTGGGGGAGAGCACATTTATATTAAAGTCACAGAGTATAAAGCTCTCCTCTGGAAGAGTTGGAACAGATAGATGAAAGGAGCTCAGCAACTGAAGCAGAGGAAAAACCAACACCAGCAATAAAGATGGGGACAGAAAAAGGAAGGCAAGTTTGAGAAGGAACAGCTCATATGAAAAGGGGGAAGAGACGGCAAGAACAGTCTTGGATACTGGTGGATATGTAAACAGCAACACCAACACCCCTCTTTGCGTGATCTTGCCTAGCTACAGAGTAGCCAGGCATAGTTACAGCAGAATTCTGTACCATAGAGAAGAGCCAGGATTCAGATATCCGGCCGTAGGTTAAGGATGAAAAGCTGTAGTTGGTCAGTTTTTGGGAGAAGGCTATGGATGGTTAAATAGGCAACTCTCAATCCTTTGGGAAGCTGTAAGGATGAAGTCGTGAAGGGACCAGAATTAAGTTCAATGTCACCTGCAACAAAAGTAGCAAGGTAACAAGGAGCTTTAAAGAACCAGAGTGCTGCCTGAAAGAGGGAGAGAGGAGTGAATTTGAGGAAGAAAAGGGGGGAAGTGGGGGGGATAGTAAGCACCAGAGAGCTTCAAGGTGAAGCCAAGGGGCAGGAAGAATTTTACACTGGACACCAGGGGAAATGGAGGAGAGAGGGAAGAGAGGAAGAGGGGGGGAGTAGGGGATGAGATGGGGAAGTGGTTAAAATAGGGAGAGAAGGAGAAGGTGAAAGACTGAGGTACAGTAAAGAGATGAAAGAGAGGAGGGTAAGAAGCACCAGTGAAGATAACAGCATAGTGGAGAAAATGTACAGAAACAACTTGCATAAATAAGAATTGAGTAAAAAGGAGAGAAAGAAAGGTAGGAGGAGGAGGAAATTAAACCATCACAGCTGAGATTGTAAAGGATGTCAACCAAACTGTGGGACCAGAATTAAAATGAGGCCTAAAGCACAAGTTAAACAAAGAGCGGGACAACGTGGTAGAATAACACAATAAGATAAAATAGGAAAAACTAATTGGGAGAAGGGACAAAATCAAGACATGGGTAAAACCTAATAGTTTGAAAGCAACTGTAGTTAACACTAACAATTACTACACAGTAGTAACACCTGAAAAGCAGAAATCGGAAAAATGCTCACAATTCAATACACAGCAAAATAATGGATCTAATTAAGGGTGTCCTAGGAATGTAAAGCCAATACGGTACAATTACAAAGTTACAATTAAGACTAAAAGCAGTTCAGCGACCGTTTCTAATACAATTACCTAATAATGATACACTAAGACATTAATGCAAATATAAGGCTCATAAGACCTGAATACAAAAAAAACGTAATAAAGATGGAATAAAACACTTGTAGACTAGCTGACACAGAGGGATAGCCTGCTCAAGTCCAAGGGAGCAGTGTGGATGGCCCTGTGGCTGACTTAGGCAGCCTCCAGGATGCCCTTGCGCTACAGCACATAAGCGATTGGACCACAGCAGAGGACCATTAGGAAATGGAGCTGATATAGGTGAGGTGAGCTCTACCCACCAGCTCAACCTCTTCCGCAGACCAAAGGGATTGGGGCAGTCACAGAAGACTTGCACAAATGCCCCACACTAGACAGAACAGTTTATAGAGCCTGACTGGCCCCTTCCAGGAGCACAGCTCACTCCAGTGAGTTGACTGTTACAGAAGCTGCAATCAGAAATACAATCATTTAAAAAAAATATATATTTTTTGCATGAGGCAGAACTGTAGCACGAAAACCCTGAAGTTATACCTTTAACCACGAATGGGTATTACTAAATCCAGCCCCTGATTTCTCCTCCCCAGAACAAAAATGGAACAGTTGAATCTGCCTCTACCCAACCGGTAATAAAACTTAAGCCATTCTATAACTCAGTTCTCCAGAAACCATAATCCTGTACCCCTGTCCTGTATGCCATCCCCTCAGAAAATGACTCCCAGAACTATAGGAAGTCCTGTACATTACAGGGAAATGGTGCAGTCTACAGAAAAATTGGTTCCGTAGACTGGCATAGTCTATAAAGAAAAATGGAGCAAAAGCTTCCATATGAAAATAATGTAATTTACAGGAAAACACTAGAAAGGGGAACTGAAATTACAGGGAAAAAGCCACTGATTTTGGAGCCCTAGTCAACAATGGACCATTTTAATTTCAACCCCTGCATACTCCCAGAACAAAAAAACTGTACCATTCAAAAAACCATTCATACTGCCCCCAGAACTGGACACATTGATAATCCAGTCCTTGGGTTTCTTCAGAAATAAACCAACCAACCTCCCCAGTTCTAACTCCAACCCATGAGTCCTTCCAGAAAGCAGACGTGGTCAATCTGTCCACCCAGAAACAAATGTCTCATTCTAAATCTGGCCCCTTTGCCTCCCCAATACCTGAAAATGGACTATTTTAAATCTAACTTGAGTTGCCCAAGAAACCAATATCCTACATCATCTCCCCTGTCCCCCCCCAAAAAAGTTTTGTTTCCCTAAATCTAGCCCTTCTGTCCCCTCGAAAAACCAAAAAATGGGCCAGTCCAAATCTAGCTCTTCTGCCCCACTCCCCACAAGAACCCATTGGTCCAACTAAATCCATCCAATCTGCTACCCTGAAAACAAACAAAACAAACTGGCCAGTCTACCCAGTAACAAAACATTGAACATCCTAAATCCAGCCCCTCTTCTCCACCCTGGGAACAAAATAAAAATGGGCTATTCTAAATACAGCACCTTTCCTCCACCTCTAGATATAAAAATGTGGGCCATTCTAAATTGGGAATGAAGTTCTAGTGGTTATTGCACAGGTTCAGGAACCCAGATATTCAGATCCAGGTTCAAACCCCACCAGAGCCACTTGCATGCTATGTGACCTTGAGCTAGTCACTTGACATAACCTCTCAACTAGGCTACCCTGAGTAAATTGTGCAAAAAATAAAAAAAAATCTGCCTTCTGTCCTCCTCCCAACTCTGAAAAAAAGGGCAGTAAAAATCTAGCCCCTCTGTTAATTCAGGAACAACACTGAGGAACATTTGGTATAATTTGTTACAAGAGACTAAAGATTTATACATTCAACACAGGTCATGTCTTTGATTCTTCCCTTCTACTTTGTTCAAACATGCCCTTTCCTTAATCTTGATCTTTTAGGATTCAGCTCAGAAATGTTACAGAATTGTAAAAGAAAACCAGAACTACTCATTGCCCTGTCCCAAACGCAGTAGCCTTTCTCTCCCTGAGAACAGTGACTTCATTGATGCGGCTCGATTGCCCTTTGTCAAGTCTCTATGCTGATATACCTTGTTTGCAACTCCAATGCCTGTACTTGACCTGGCTCTCCTTGAATTGGTGAACTCTTGTAGTATATACCTTACCTATGCCAATTTATCTATTTGTCACTAATGTGGTTCATGTGCCTCAGTGTTTTGTATACCTGTTTGTCACTGACGTGGAACCTTTGAAAAAGAGCACTTATCCCCAGAACCCCTCCAATAAGGCATGGACAAGATTTTGTGTGGCTGCTCAGTTCAGCAATTAATTTATGATATTCATATTTCCATCTTTACAATAACTGGTACATTTCATTGTCCTTTTATACTGTCTTTCAAATCATATTCAAATACATTATATTCATCTTATGCATTCACATTCTTGATCAATTCCTCCATTCTATTAATTTCTTCTTTCCTTCTGCCCTCCCAGATGTACATCCTTGGGGGCCCAGTCTCTTCCTCTTTTGTTGTCAAGGGGTACAAGCGTACACACGATGCCCCTGCTTCTTTCTTATCAACCTGTGTCCTTTTTCGTGTTTCCCATTTCACCCTCCCCCTTTCTTTCCTGTCCTCCTCCCCTTTTTTCCACTAGTCCACCTCCAGCTTGTGATGGACGGTGGACTTCCCCCTGTCTGCCTCCCTTCCCATTGTCCCCTTGCTTCTTCTAACTATGGCTGCCTTCTATCCCCCTGTTCTACCTCATCCATACTTCAATGGCGTTCGCCAATTCCTGGTTGAATAGGGACAGCCTGAGGTCTGAGAGATGCACTCCATCTCCCCGGAAATATTCATCTACCTTTTCTTGAATGGTATGGTGCACTACCAGTCCCCCCTGGCTTCAAAAAGTCTGCCCACCTGTGCATTCATACACTTCCAGGCCCTGTCCATGCCCTTGTGGCTATCCTCCCAGTGCCAGACCCTTCTAGGCATGATCTCTGACCAGGCCAAGGTGCCCCCCCGCCCACCATTCTTTAATTGTCTGTACATCCTCTTTTATGTGATATATGTCCAGCCATGGCCTTGTCCCAAGATTGTTGCCACCCAAATGTATCACAATGAGGTCTGGCCATCCATGGTCCTTCCTGACATCCCCAAGTTCTGGTAAAAGCTGTGCCCATTTCATCCCCCTCTGACCTTTCCATACCAACCGGATGGTGTTACTATTCAAGTACAACTGCTTGCCACCTTGTCTGCTGGCTGCCCATTTCTCCACCCAGTGGATAAACGAATGCCCGCAGATCCATGTCTCAAGCTTCCTGGGCTTTCCTGCGTACAATAAAACATATTATTTAGTAATGAATGCTTCCTTCCCTCCCTCCCCTCCCTTGCCCTCCCACTCCCTTTAACTGTTGAACCTGCTAGGGAGACTAAAGAGATATCGTTATTGTGGTATACTCTGTGTGTACTTCTCATAACATTCAGATTTCCACCTGCCCTTTTGCTGAATGTCCCCAGTCTTGACCCCTTGTACTGCCATCACAGATGCTGCCCCAATCCTAAATGAATGGGAAGAGTAACCCTCCACTGGTTCGCCCAAAAATCTGAGGCCTTTGCACAGCACCACCATCTCGTGATAACTGGTGACCGGCCTACCATTCCCATGTATGAACATTAGGGGCCCCCTAGTGGGATGCCCTGCTGTGTACACATGCAATGCCCCCACTGGGCATATGACTTCGTTGCTATGCCTCCGCAGCCATACCCTGTTGCCCTGCCCCTGTTGATCAGTCTTTGACCTTCTCAATCGCACTGCCACTGTGTCCATGGCCCACTCCATGTCATCCCATAGTAGCCCCCCTCCCTCTGTCTTCCTACCATGGCCCACAACTTCATTCAACCTGAATGCTCCGCTATACATAGTAGTATACAAGGCTTGGAACAGCACTGCCTCACTCATTGAATTGCATATGTGGTGTAGCACGCCCACCAGTCTTGCCAACAGGCCCTCCGTTATCGGTTTCCTGCTGTCCTGCTTCTTCTCCACCCCTCAGTCCCAGCCCTGCATCATTCTATGGATCATGTTACTCTTTGTCGGGTCCTCCCACCCTTTTAAGGTACAAATTTGCCTTATGGCTGCCAGGTGAACCCCCACTGTGGCCTGCTCCATGTGCTGTCGCCATCCCATCATGATGAATCTGGCTACCTGCTTCCGTGTTACTGCCCCACTTACCTGTCCACCGTACTGTTCCTGAAATTTCTGAAATGCCCTCTACAAGGTTTCATAAGCTGTAAGGGTCCTTGGGGCCCAGGAGTTCCGGAATAATACTTCAGCTCTCCCAATCCAATCATCCATACGTACGTCGGGATGGTGGTCCCCCAAACCTCTGTTCCAGGTGTGATGGTCCAAAATGTGTCCATCTGCAATCAGGAGAGGCAATTAGCTATCATTTTTTCTACACCATCAGTGTGCTTGGCCCTGAATGACATATTCAAGGTCCAACCAAAACACACCATCCTCCTCAACACCCTCATGATTCTCTCAAACCTCATCCTCTTGTTGTTCATCACCTCTACAACTGCCCGATTATCACTCCAAAACACTCAGAAATGTTACAGAATTGTAAAGGAAAACCAGAACTACTCATTGACCTGTCCCAAACGCAGTAGCCTTTCTGTCCGTGAGAACAGTGACCTCATTGATGTGGCTCAATTGCCCCCTGTCAAGTCTCTATGCTGATATACCTTGTTTGCAACTCCAATGTCTGTACTTGACCTGGCTCCCCTTGAGTTGGTGAACTCTTGTAGTATATACCTTACCTATGCCAATTTATCTGTCACTAATGTGGTTCATGTGTCTCAGTGTTTTGTACACCTGTTTGTCACTGACGTGGAACCTTTGGAAAAGAGCACTTGTGCTCAAAGGTGTTATCCAATCCTCAAATAAATAAATACAATTAGAACACAGAAAATAGTTTAGTATTCACCTTTCCTGAAGCATACAGTCATTGGTTAGTGCATCTGTTCTGAAGGAACTCACAAGTTGGGGGGAGATGTGACTACCCAGAGAACCAACACTATGAGGTTTTGAATCCTTTATTTGGAGTAAACTCACTTTAATTTTAAAATGTTGCAACTGCAAATCTCTGAATGGGTAGTTTTTCAACAGATACCCAGAATCCCGAGCTGAAGGCACAGGGGAACCACTACTGCGCATGAAGCGCACACTTTACTGATGTTTCATAGTCTCATCTGACTACTATTCTCATGGTGGCAAACACAAAGAACAAGGGGTGCATAGCTGAGCTCATTTGGTGCGGGTCAGAAAATTATAATCCTGGAAAAGCACAGACGATCTGAACTCAGTCACATAGGTACCAAAAAGTTCCAGAATTGGTATTGTACAACTCATATTTTTATTGAGAGAGTGGAGAATCGTAGCACCAAGAGCCCCGGCGCTTCAATCTTCAGTGTAACCCTTTGTCAGGAGGCTTGTGAATGAAAGCACTTGATTAAAATACTGAAGACGTCATGTATATTTATTAGTCTTAATATCACCAGTCAGTCCATTACACTTGTACAAGTTTACGTTTTGACATACTTTCACTTTTCATAGTGACCTATTCTCTTCAGCATGGAGTAACTTCGAAAGTTTGGGAGTGAGTTCCCTTTAAACAGTTTGTGACCTAGGTTCATAAACATTTGATTATCAAAAGCACTTGTGTTTTAGCTTTATTTTACCCTACAGTTAATGAAACTCAGTGTTTGTTTTTATTTGGCTTTATTTTATCCTACAGTTAATGACACTCGGTGTTTGTTTTTGTTATTTAGCTTTATTTTACCCTACAGTTAATGACACTCTGTGTTTGTTTTTGCTGTTTAGCTTTATTTTACTTGCTTTATCCCACTCCTAATGGGCAGTGCTGCATCAGGAGTGAAATAACCCCACATGAAGAGAATAAAATGCCCCCCCCAAATGAAACATAGAAAATAATTCATGAACAGCATGGTTGAAAAAAATAAATGAATTCTTTACTTTGGAGATATACATAATGAAAAAAGGCCTTTGTTACAGGAGGAGTACATGCAACATTGCAGAGGAGTGGGAGTATATGCAAACTGCAGTGGAGTGGCCCCATGTATCATAGGCCTTTTGTGCTGGCTGCTTTACAGCCATTTGGAGCACATGGTTTGAATTTATTTAGTGTGATTACAACTGACTGAAGTTCACTGCAATATTTAAACAGATCTGTTACAAATATATACTTTCAAAGCATGCAAAAAAGGCTAGCATTTGTATACAAGTACAAATACATTAACACCTAACAGTTTTAAATATAAAACACCATAAACCATGCTTATTTCATCCATCTTTCCACATATTCTTAAGTTTCTTACAAACCAGCAACAAAAGGGTGATAGAAGGGAGAGGACTCTGGGGGCAGGGGAGGGGGAATCTTACTGCATATTATTACAGTAGTTTTGGTAGAAGTACCTATGAGGGGGGAGCAGGGTCAGACTGGGATACAGGGGGCCCACCTGGAGAATCAGTGGGGCAGGGCCCAGGGTAACCCACTCATCTCAGTATGCATTTATTTTTATTTATGTGCTTATTTATTCCAAAAGTTTCACCAAGGAAGACGTACTGCGCTGGTAACAACTCATTTCCAGATGCATCCGAGGAGGAGGAAGGGTAGGGGAGAGACATGAAAAACAATAAAACTGAATTGCATAACACTAAGTGCATTGTGACTAACATGTTTATAATTTACTTCAGTTTCATACACTACCTCAGCGTTTGCATATTATATTCAGCTGCAGTGCCCCAGATACCCCATTTAATTGAACAAAAATATGATAAATACAAAGATTTTAGAGCTTTAGAAAGGTGGCCAGGTGCCCAATTGAGGGGGCCCATCTGGAAATTTCCAGGTATCCTAGTGGGCCAGTCTAACTCTGAGTGGGAGGTGAGAATGGAAAACACATGAACTGGGTTGTGGACCTTATTAGTCCTGCCTGTATTGTGAGTCCCTAAGAGCAGGAAGGGGGGGTCTTTCTCCAGGCTTGATTTCAGCTGCTAATCAGTAGCCGTCCTGGATACTGCCAACAAGTAGCCCTCCTGACTGTGCCTCACCCAGCTGGTTTCATGTAGTCTTCTATCTAGACCCAAGGTAGTGGCCCCAGTTGTGGGGATGGGGAGGAGGAGCTGGCCACAGCCCACACCTCACGGGGAACAAGTCAACATTTTTATACAGTTGGTATATTTTATCTAAGTCCCAGCAGTCAAACCTCCGCATAGCACTCTTTTCATTTATTTATTTATTTATTTATTTATTTAGATTAGGATTAATACCTTTGAGTCAAAGACTCATTTTCAAAGGTTCCAGGTCAGGGACAAACAGAGCAAAGACAAGTACAGCACAAATACAAATAGTACAATAATTAAGAACAAGAAAACAATAAGTACAACAATTGAGAATAAACAGTGGCAAATAAAGCATGGTATACATCATGGAGAGCATTAAAATGGCGCGCATGAGGTACAGGTCTTGATAGTTTCAACTACACAGTAGGAGTATATAACACTACATCATGTTGTTGCAATGTAGGGATAGATACATTAGTGATAGTGGGATACATGTCAAGAAGTTGGTCCGTGTTTAGCTATAGGGATTGAAGGAAAAAGGGGGGAAGGAAAGAAAAAAAGAAAGGAAAAAGAAAGGGAAAAAGGTGAGCAGCCAGACTGGCATTGTCAAAGTGGATAGGGATAGTGAGGGCAGGAGTAGAGGGGAAGGTAGTGTAGGCAGGGTGTAGTTAGTGAAAGAGGTGGGGAGTGGGGAGACGGGGGAGGTGAAAGGCATGGGGGAAAGGGCAGAGGGATTTAGTCAAAATTAATTTCTTGCACAGCTACAGGTGGTGGTGCCCTCGAGGTGGGATCGTAGCCCCCTTTTGAACAGACTCATCCTAGTATTTACTGTCAGTGTGTCAGGTAGTTCATTAAACCATTTTGGGCCCTTAAAAGTAATGGATTTTTGTGCCAGTGATGTGCGCTTGAAAGGGACTTGTAGCCCTCCTTTTGTAGCATTTCCTGTTTGTTTATTGTGCACAGCCTTCTTGAACAAACTGCTTATGGATTCCAACATGAGGCCTAGTTGTGTTTTTTTTACAATCATGCATGTTTGATATTGGGCTCTTTGGTACAGTGGCAGCCAGCCCGTCTCAGAGTAGAGTGCACAAGTGTGGGTCCAGCAATCTGCCCCAAGAGCCAGGTGATAGGCCCTATTCATAAGTTTATGTACCCTGTTTAGGGCAATGTCTGATCCAGCAATATATATGGGTAAGCCATAATCTACAGATGGTAATACTGTGCAGCCTACTGTCAATTTGAGGGCCGCAGGTGTCATAGCATGCTTGTTTCTGTGGAGGATGCCCAGTTTCATATTGGCGGTTTTGATTACTTGATCAACATGGTAGGAGAAATTGAGAGTGTCATCAAGGAAGACACCCAGATATTTAAAAGAGGAGACTTGTTCAAGAGTATCGTCCTTAAGGTTCTGAATCCGAAGGGGGCCAAAATTCTTTTTATTCTGTGGGATTGAGAAGAGCATGCTTTTGTTTTTTTTTTATGGTTTAGAAGCAGTTTGCGTTGACAGAACCAGGTTTCAAGTTTGAGGAAACTCTCGAGTAGACCTTCCTGGGACCGATATGATGGCATCATCTGCATATAAAGCGATATTAGCAGGGCAGGCTTCGAGGAGGTGGTTTATAAACAGGCTGAAAAGGAGCGGACCGAGTATGGGCCCTTGCGGTACCCCAAGGGCCACTACCTTAGGGTCAGAGAGTGTCGCCTATTCTGATTCATTGAGTTCTTTGCATCAGGTAGCTACAAAACCAGGAGACTGAATCAGGGGCCAGTCCCATGGAGAGCAGTGTGTTTAGTAGTAGCTGGTGATTAACTGAGTCAAATGCTTTGGCAAGGTCAATGAATACTGACCCCACCGCCATCCCTTGGTCAAAGGCATTGTAGAGCTGGGTGGTGTAATTCACCAGTGCAGTCATGGTCGAGTGCCTTTTGTGGAAGCCATGCTGATTGCTGTAGAGTAGTTGGTGACAGTCAAGGAAGTCAGTGAGTTGTTCTGAGACTATTTTCTCAAGGGCTTTGGAGAAGGGAGGGATGGAGGATGGATATTGGCCTATAATTAGCAGTGAGTGTTTTATCCCCTGATTTATAAACTGGAGTAACCAGGGTGGATTTCCAGGTGTCTGGAAATACACCTGATCTTGGTGAGGCATTGAAAACCTTGGTGATAAGGTCTGCTATAACATCAAGCATAATGACAACTAGCTTCATACTATCAGATCACTCCCCATTCTGGTCTTTCCGAGTACCCTCTTTACTTGTTTGATGGTTTCAGAGATAGTGACTTGTCTAAAGCGGAATAATGGCAGCCCTTCCCTCTCTGAGAGGGGTGATGTGTTGCCCTGAGATTGATTATTTACGGGGTTTAGGAACTCACTTGGAAGCACCCCCTGATAGATCAGTGAAAGATGTATTAAACTCATTGGCAATCAGTCATGGTTCTTGGAGAGACCCTTCGCTCGTGGTTATTAGGTCAGGTAGAGCCCTTGTGGTCCTTCCAGTAAGGGATTTTAGTGTGTTCCAGAACCCTTTGGGGGACCCCCAGTTTTTGTGTAGGAGGTCTTTGGAATAGCTAGCTTTAGCTGAGCGAATGAGCCAGATGCAGGAGTTTCTTGCAGCTCTGTAAGCTGATATATTTTGTGGCTTTCTGGTGTCCTTAGCTTTGTGCCACAGGTTGTCTCTATTACGCAAGTGATCAAGGAGTGTGGTATTTAGCCACGGGGTGTGGGTTCCTTTGGCTTTTTTGTTTTTTTGGGGGGCAAAGATGTTGCACGCTCGAATAAATGACTTCTGGAAGAACTGAAAAGCAATGTTACCATCAGTTGCTCGATCTAGTGGTGACCAGTCAATCAGGGATAAATGGAGTTTAAAGTCATTTAGTAGTCCAGGTCTCAGCACAAGATTGGTAGTGACCTTAGGCGGGCACTTTGTGAACTTGTTTGCCCAGGTGCACATGACTGGCGAGTGGTCGCTGAGACTATCAGGCAGAACCTTGACATCTGATATGTGATCCGGGTTGGAGCACAGTAGCCAGTCAATGAGTGTACTGGTGCCTGTTTTGTAGTTGTGCCTAGTTGGAGAGGTGACCATCTGCGTAGGATATAGGCCAGCTATTAGGTCCCTGGCTTCATCTTCCTTGTTTGAGTGCCAGTTAATGTTGAAATCCCCCACAATTACCTACTCTCACTCTTTTCCCAGGAGCTGCATTTTCTCCTTGACGAGCTTAAGCCCTTTAGTCTGCTTCCCAGGGGGTATGTAGACAGTTGTTAGCAGCAGTATTTTGTTTTGTTGCCCAATGGTAAGTTTGAGGTTGAGGATTTGCACCTCACTAGTGTGTAGACTGCTGTTCATAATCTGTACTTTTATGTAGTTTCTGACATAGACTAGGCAACCACCACCCCGTTTGGTGAGCCTATGTTGTCGGAAGGAGTTGAAGCCTACAAGGTCTACTGATGAATTGGCGATATTGGGTGAGAGCCATGTCTCAGTGAGGGCAATGATGTCTGGCTTTAGTAGTTCAACCCATACTTGGAGCAGGGGTAACTTAGGTAGGAGGCTGTTTATATTAAGTTATAGTATTCTCATCTCCCCTTTGGGTAGGGGCTGCATGGGGGCGGTTTCCGCCTTATGGTGCACCCTTCCGTGCCGTAGATTGCGTGTGGGTGGTCTCGGGTTGGGGTGAAGATTACCAGATAGGATCAGAAGGAACAGTATGAGCTTGCGACTTATAGGCGCCCAAGGTTTACTGCTGGCAGCAGGGTGCCTGGTTCTTTGTTGTACTAGTGCAATTGAGCTAATATGGCCTGTGTGGCCATACAGCATGGTTGCTACTGGGTAGCAGCAGTTTTTAGTCTCTGGCAACATTGACATTACTTGAGTATTGTGTAGGTGTATATCACAGCCTGTGGTCATTCCTAGAACTTGTGACGGTTTCATTTCAAGTACTGCAAGCGCAGATGGAGGTTCCTTTTCAGGACCTAGAGCGGTGGGGCTTATGCCCACTAAAGAGACCAAGAATAGCAGCAGGGGCATGAATACACTCATCGTGAGCAAAGGATCTGATATTGTAGGGTAAAGCTGTGTCTAGAGGGGAGAGGTAAATGTTTACCTTGCCAGATGAACCACTTGAAATGAGAAACTGCGGGGAGTCGATAGTGAAGAAGAGGGTAGACGAAGTAGCCTGTTTGTAGGATTAAAATTAAACAAGGGATACGCAGCTAGTGCACATAGAAGGATGGAGCAGTATGTGTTGTTAGCTGAGGACAAATGGGGAATTGGTCACTGAGTCAGAAACCTGTGCACAACAGCTCTGTCAGGAATACTTTGGAAGATAGGCCCATGGCAAAGGAGATGAGCGATAGGGGAGGGGCAAGTGATGTATTTAAAGGAGGCCTGGGAGGGGGTGGAGGGGGTGGGTGAAAATATAACAGTAGTTAACAGAACCCCCTGTTCTAGCGGAGCTGATCTATGGCGTAGAAAGGCACAGAAACAGCGGTACAGTCCCAGCCAAAAAGTTGCTCCAATCGGATGGCTCAGGTTTGTCTTGTCGACCAATCATGGTTCGACTAACCAAGCACTTCACCAGTCACACGGGAGCTGAAGCAACAACCTCTGGTAGCGGTATTTACTCTGCAGTGTGTCCGGGCTGGAGTTCCAGGAGGGCAGGCAGGGAGTGGCTTCAATGTCAGGCGGCAGCCGAGTTGCTGGCCATAGGTGCCGCCTTTGCAGACAAGTGCCATTCGGGCACCAGAGTCCCTGGAGCAGCAAGAGAGAGAGGGAGGTTAAGTACAGGTTCAGGGGGGGGGGCAGGAGTCTGGCGGCAGACCACCAGCGAGGAGGGTGTGAGCTACAAGACAAAGAAGTTGAAAACAGCAAGATTGGAGGGGAAGGGGTGGCAGATAGGACAACAGGTGAGGTCACAGCTCTGAGTTACAATGGGGAATTATTTATACCAGGTTTGAGTTAGGGGACTCTTAATGACTTTATGCCACCAATAAAATTTTATAAAAAGAGTCTCAGAAATTTCCTGTTCTGATTGGCTGTCAGACTACACTGCTGAATGACTGGAATGATGCATTCTGACTCTTAACTAGCATTCTTAATGGGGAACTCCCAGCTCCCACGATGAAAAGCAACAGGATCTATAGATCCCAATTTGATTTACAAATTTGCAAACAAAGTGTAATTTTTAAACTACTTACTAGCCTGAAATATTTTTTTTATCTGGTTGATGCTGCGAACACCTTTCGGCAATTATTGGCAACTACTTCACCCAGAGTCCCCCACAGCAGGCTCTCTGATGCACTAGAAGGGCTAAGCTGTGGGTGACACTTGTATGCCTTAATGCATATAGCAACTTTGAACTACTCATTCATTACATAATCACCTTTATAGCACCAGTACTGATCAGTCAAGGGAAGCACATTCATTAACTGATTGTTTGGTGCTGATGTTATAAGCGCTATTATGCACTGAATAAGTAGTCCAGAATTACTATATATGCATTAAGATATCTAGGTGTCCCCCACAGCTAAGGTCATCTGGCATGTCAGAGGGCTTGCCGCAGGGGACTCTGGGTGAAGTAGTTGCCAGTAATGGCAGGTGGGGGGGTTGCAGGATCAACCAGATAAAAAGAAATACTGCAGGCTAGTAAGTAGTTTAAAAATTAAACTTTGCAAATTCTGTAAATCGGGGACCTATATGTCCTGATGCTTTTCTTCTGGAGAGCTGAAATTTCCCCTTTCAAACAGTTGATGGACGACTTATTTTATTAAAAATCTCCCTCTCAGTGAGAAAACTATTTAAAAGGTATGCTTCTAACACTTTTGAAATAAGATTTTTTTTTTTTTATCATAGCAGTAAGGCACTCCCAGGAGTTGGATTTAACAGTTAATCACCCCCAGGGGCAATATGGCACTCTGCTGTACCCCGTGCCACATTATGCCCCTGGGGGTGATTATCAGACTGTTAATCTAACCGCTGGTCATGCCTTATTGCTTAAGAATTTGAATTGCTGTGAAAGACTGGCAGCTACATAATCCTACAGTTTGGTGCAGCGTAGCAACTCTATATACTGCGTCTGTCCTCTCTGTTCAGGCAGACTGACCACCACCGTTTCATGTCATCTCTTTTTATTTTAGGCCTTTAGACAAATATTGCCCATTTTTAAAGGCACCCGAGGTCCGAAGCACAGAGAAGTTACTGAACTGATACAATTAAGATATACAATTGCACAAGTATCACAATATTTCAGAAGAATGAGATACAGATAGGTAAAACTTTTCAATATCCCTAAAGTGTCTTGGCATAGAATTACTTAATGAGATAATATGGTAATAAAAGAATAATTGTCCCGCACTTCTTTTTACATTGAGGCAACTTGAACTGTGAGTCGATTGAGGAGCTAGTAAAGATTCCAGCTTGTATGGTAGCAATGGCTAGTGGGACTGATTTTAGCCAGGATGAAACTTCATACAACTCATGAGTATGTTTATCCTTTGGCAAATTGAAAGTAAATCTACAGGCTCCATTTAGCAATAATTATACACTACGTAGTCATGACAGACAGGCAGAAGAAAGAATAATCAAGCCATAATCTATTAAGAGGAAGATATGTGAAAATATTAAGTGTTTTGGATTCGTGAGTGTATGATTTTTAAAAAGCAAACCAAATTTTTGGTGAATGGCCTTTACCAGATTCTCAATATGTTCAGAATAACTTAATTTACAATCCAAAATCAAACCAAGGTATTTGTAAGTATTGACCTGCTCCAAGGCTGATGCTCATAATTACTGTGGAGGGGTACTTTGAGGTTTTTGAAGAACTGAAAACCATTTGGGTCTTTGCATTTGGACACAGTTTATGATTAATAAACCGAGACTGTATAGAGTTGAAATCAGACAGTAAGGACCAAGTTAATCTCTGAAGATTTTTGCCTTTTGCAAAAATCACAGCATCATCTGCATACAACAGTATATTCAAAGTTTTTATTGACAACAGAGGATCATTTAAAAATAAACTGAATAATGGTCCCAAAATTGTCCCTTGTGGGACACCTAAGATAACCATGAGGGGAAAAGAAAAAATATTTTGAAACTTTACTTGTACATGGTGAGACAAGTAATCCTGAAACCATTGCAAAATGGGGAGAAAAGTCCATGTGACCCAAGCTATTTAATAATGAATGTTGTATAAGGTCAAATGCCTTGAAGAGGTGTGTGTGTGTGTATAAAATAAACAAGAGCTTTAGTAGTGCTAGGTTTCTAAATCCATGTTGTTCTTCAGTGTGAATGTTTATTTTTGTAAGTAATCCATAATCTGATCATGAACTATACAGTCTAAACTGGTATATAGTTAGAAACATCCTGCCTATCGCCATGTTTAAAAGTAGAAGAAACAGCTGACCCAATGGCATTGAGGGTTCAGGTGCTGGACACCACACCTCATACTACACTGGCGACCCGGGGTCAGGAATGGACTCTGGGTGCTCAGGGGATGGTGGGGAGAGGAAGGATTGAGTGTCCACAGACAGCTCTCCTTCCTCGGGGAGGGGGGATGGTGTGGCACGCTGCTTGCCTGACACCCAGCGGCAGCTGCGTGACAGCATATGCACACCACCAGAATGGGGTGGGATCCCACGTCCAGGGCATTAGGCTGTCTCTGCAGAAGCAGAGCTCAACCAATTGCATGTTCGTGGGCCCGGGGAGAAAAGATGGTAGAAAACTGGAGCTGGCTGGCTCCATGATGGCCCGGATGCGCCCCTGCAGCAGCCTCCCTGATTTCTGAATTGTGCTCCAGGGGAGGAGAAAGTCAACGTTCCTCACTCTGGCCCTGCTACGGGGGTAATTCATGGGGGAACTAAAGGGTAAAAGGCTGGATTGGGGATGGCCAGGCTTGGAGGACAAGCCCTCCTAAGGAGGTCTGGAGCTGCCTGCCAGCTCTGTGGAGGCAGAAGAAAGTGTTTGAAAAAAAAAAAAATAAGAGCAACAGAGGCAAGTTTCCAGACAGAGAGAATTTCTTTGTGTACAAGTGAATTGTAGGAGTCATAGGATGGCTTATGAGCAAAGTCGACTACTAGAGCCCATTATACAGTATGCTCACCATTTCCCAGTGGAAATATCCTTTAATGCCACTCTCTGCCAGTTACTTGTCTAATTTAGATATAGACCTGTCAGTTATCTGACATGCCATCACATTTGCAGGGAGCAAGTTCCATAGGGCAATCACCCTTTGTGTAAACCAGGCTCCTATTTAGTGGTCTTAAAGAGAACTCCTTTCGTTTGCTTTGTATGCCTTTTACCATCGTATACTACCCCTTGTTTTTAGGTCTAGACAATCCCATAGTCCTTGTTTCCCTTGTTTCTAGGTCTAGACAATCCCATAGGTCCTTTTTTGGAAAGATTTGAAGACTAGGCACATAATCCCCCCCCCCAATCTTCCAAATTACAAGCTGTACATGTCTAACCTCAGTCTTTTCTCATAACCTTTTCCCTTCATACTACTAATGATTCTTGTCTCCCTACTTTTCACCCCTTCATGAGTTGAATGTCCCTTTTGGTACACGGTGCCCAGAACTGGCTACAGTACTCAGCATATGGCCAACCAAGGAACTGTACAAGGACATCAAGACTTCTGATGGCTACGTTCCTGCCTATACAACACAAGATTAGTATTCTTTACTGCTTACCTATGACTTTGATTTTCAAACTTCATATTACTTGTGACACTGATGCCAAGGTTCTTCTCTTCAGCTGTTTCCTTGAGCACCACCCCATAAAGTTCATAATTGTTCTTTTTATTTTCCATACCCAGATGCATCACTGCGCATTTTGTCAGTGTAAATATAAGCTTAGATTTGTAAGCCCACTCCTCAACACTTTTAAGGTTCTTCCTCAAATTATTAACCACCTCTTGAGTGTCCACTACCAATCAATCAAACAAGACCGTATGCAGTGCAAATGTCCAGGAATAAAAGCACTTTACAACAACTAAAATCTATCAAAATATTATTTTGATAATATAATCATTACATATTTAAAATCCTTACATTTAGATTTCATCAGGGAAGGCCTGGCTAAATAAAAACATCTTAAGTTCAGCCTTACCAGTCTTGGTATCATCTGCAAATTTACACATCCATACCCCATCTTGTGGTTGCATACTGGATACATAAGTGTTGAAAAGTATTGGTCCCAGCACTCATTCACATCAGATAGATGGCTCCCAATGCATACCTTCTGTTTTTTTATCTGTCAGCCTTGTTTGAATCCAGCCAATTATTGAAACCCACCCTGATTCTGTAATGAGTTCCTGATGTGGAACCATGTCAAGGGCCTTGCTATAATACAAAAATATTATATCTACTGGGAGACCCCTACCTAGTAACTTATTTATGGGTTTGAAGAACCTAATAAGGTTTATCTGGCATGATCTCCCTACCCAAAAGCCATGTTGTGCATCTTCACTCTGATATTATATTTTTTTAATGTGGTTTTCTATTTCTTCCTTAACAAATGCTTCCAGAATCTTATCTAGGACTGATGCCGTGCTTACCAGTCCATAATTGTGGTAGTCTGCCCTTAAGTATTTTTTTTTTAATGTGCCTGCCTCCAGCATTTCACCACCTGCTCTGAATTCGGAGAGTTCTCAAACATTTGGTCCCAGTAGCTCTACTGAGAATTCTTTAAGGAGTCATGGATGGATCCCATCAGGTCCTTGGGCTTTATTTGTCTTCAACCCCCTAAGAAAAAAAAAAGCATAATGTCCTTATTAACCCCTAGCTTCCGAGTGTCCTGCAGAATCTTGATCACTTTAGTATCTCTTGTACCTTTATGGAAAATCGAACAGAAGAACTGGTTAAAGGGAAACAGTGGAAAAGGCACAGCTTTACCCAGGCACTACAAAAATGCCCAATTAGTGCTTTCAGACGGTAACATTTTTTAACAAATATTTTAGTGATTTAAACAGTGGCCTTTTACTTTCACTTTCCATTGCTGGCAGCCACCATTTCATGAGTAGCAGAGAGCTTCCAGAGCTCACTTTATGCTAATATGTCCTGCCAACCAATAGCTGAAGTCAAACAGGCATGTTAGCATACAGTGAGCTCAGGAAGCTCACTGCTGCTCATGAAATGGCTGCTGCCAGCAACAGGAAGTGGAAGTTGCGGGTAGCTGCTCTAAATCATTAAATAAAGTTGTTACTGTCTGAAAGCACTAACTGAGTGTTTCTGCAGTGTCTGAGGAAAGCTTTGTCTTTTCCATTGTTTCCCTTTAAACACAATGACCATGTATTCTTCCCTCTATTGTCCCCCCCCCATTCAGTCAGTGGGCCCATTGATTTGACCCCTTTATGTTATTGATGCATCTGTAAAAGATGTTGTGGTTATCCTTTGCTGTAATGGCTACCTTGAATTCTAGAACTGCTCTGTCTGATTGCTTTTTTTTACATTCCCCGATATTTATTTATTTAGTTTTTGTTAACCGGGTAGGTGCACTAGCCATGAAATTACTATTTTCAGGCACGACCCGGGAGAGTACAACAATCAAAGACAGGTACATAGCATGAGTACAATGAAATTACAATAGCATAGATCAAAATAGTTAGTAGTAATGAATACATGCAGCCAGGACAGTAACAATCAATGCAATTCACATAGAATTTTTAGGCAGAGAAATCCTACACAGTCTAGGAAGAGATACCACAACATAGCAGCAAAACAATATTGTTCAAATTACTGTAGTCACAACAATGAAGATTCAAATAGACAGCAAAACAAGGCAAGGGCAAATTCCTGACTGGACAGGATGCATTATCACAGCCTCTGAAACAAGACTCAGGTGTGTGTGTGTGGGGTGGGGGCAGTTGGAGTAGATTAGCTCTCAAGGAGATAGTAAGCGTAAGAAGTGCTATGAGGTAGGGAGTTTAAAATTAGGCCAGGCAGCATCTGGCAGGTGAGTGGATTAGGGAGGATTAAAACAAGTGCAGAGATCAGTAAGGGATAGATGTAAGCACAGCTCCTTTTTGAACCTGTCATGGGATCCAGATATTTCAAAGTGCTTGGGGGAGAGAGTTCCAAAGCTTAGGAGCAGAGTGATTGAAGGTAACAGCCTTTTGATGTTTTACATCTAGGTACATTCAGCAGAGATATATCTACCGATCGCAGTCTATAGGAGGAGGTCTGAGGTACCAGCAATGTTGCGAGCCCTGAAGGGGTCTGGTTTCTGAGTATAGGATCAATCAGGGAACCAAGAGAGTATTGATGGCAAACTGAGGGGGATAACCAGCCCAGGTCCCTGTACAGTTGGCAGTGGTGCTTAAGTCGTGGTGACGAGGAAGCATATCAACAGATATTATTATAAGTGACATCCCACTTATGAAGGATGGTTTTGTGTGTGGCAGCAATGGCCAGCATGTCATAGGTGAGGGCAGGGAGTAATATGCCTCTGGCAATAGCAAGTTTAGCAGAGAGAGTCAACATGAAACTGGACTTGTAAGCAACCCCCAGTTTAGCATTCACTGCCTTGCAGGCAGATTGTATATGCAGGCTGAAGTCCAGGGATTGGTCCAGAAGAATTCCCAGGTACTTAAAAGATGTAACACATTCTATTTGTGTGCCACTGTGGTCTTGCACCAATAGGGGAGTTTGACATGTCCTAAGTTTAGGGGCAGACCCAGTAACATTGCTTGGGTTTTCTTAACTTTAAGTACAAGCTTATGTGCATAAAGTCAATTTTAGACATTTGTGAAATCTGAAGAAAGGGATGCATTTATGCTGGTGACCTTATCAGAGCTTGAATAGAGCACAAGATCAACTGCATAGAGAATAGATGAGCATGAAAGAACAAACTCATCTATGTTATTGATAAAAAGTGAGAAAAGAAGAGGTCCTAGAATAGAGCCCTGGGGAACCCCAATATTGATGGTAGCACCATCAGATAAAGAGGAGTAGAATTTCACAATTTGAGTTCTGTTTGATAGATAGCTTTCATACCAGGTGAGAACTGGGGGTGAAAAGCTCAGATTGCAAAGAATGGAGAGGGGCAGGGGGTGATCAACAAGATCAAAGGCCTTTGAAAGGTCTATAAAAACTGCCCCTGTCAGCTGGCCAGCGTCCATACTGGTAAGCACATCGGTAGTGAATTTGAGAAATGCTGTAGAGGTACTGTGACCTTTACGGAAGCCATGTTGTGTGTCAGAGAGTAGGCTGTACTTTGTGAGATAGTCAATGGTTTGATTTGCAACAACTTTTTCCAGAATTTTACTTAGGACTGATAGGATAGCTATAGGCCTGTAGTTAGTAATCTCCTTGGTATCACCTTTTTTAAGGACCGGCATTATGCGAGCAATCTTCCAGAGGTCAGGAACTTGGCTATTAGAGAGAGAGAAAAGATGAAAATTCTAGCCAGAGAGGAGGCTATGTATGGTGCTACTAGTTTCAGGAGCCGAGGCTCAAGTGTATCTGATCCAGAGCTAGTGTTGTCAGAGACAGTCCATAATAGTTTTAAGACCTCAGTCCTTGAAATTGCCTTGAAGTAGAATGGGGGATTTTTAGACATTTGTTGGGAAGGATAGCTGGGGGTAGTGGACTGTACTGATCTTGCAAGCAGAGAGGCCGCCTGGGAAATGGTTCCTTAAGTTGATACAGTGTGGTTCTTTGCCACTATTCATAGCCTTTCTGTAAGCCTTCTTTCTCCTTTTTCCTTTTTAAGTATCATTGAATCTTTTTAGATAACCATGGTGGGATTTTACTCAGTATTGCTGTGTTTTACTCTTTCTGGCACATGGGTTGCAACCATCTTCCTGATTTTCATTCTCAGTCATCTCCCGTGTTTCCTCTACATCAAGCACTCTTGGTTCCTCTTTCCAGTTCCACATTAGCAGCCAGTTCCTCATCTTCCCAAAATGTGCTTTTAAGTAACATTTTATTGTCTTCCCTCTCTCAATGTTTGCATTTCTGCCTAACACCAATCCGACCTTTTTGTGGTCGCTTCTCCCAAGTGGTTCCACTGCCACACAGTTTGACGCTGACAATAGTTAAACAGTTTAGTAATTGGAATAGCCAATTCATCTAGAGCAACAGTTGGCAACTTCATGTCCAAATGATCTGGGCCAAATCTAGTCTTTAAATTTTAATTTACATAAATACTTCAAACAAGTTTGTATACTTATAGCTCTGAAACAAAACAGGTGTTTAACATCTGCTTGTGAACATGGAAAATGTAAACAATTTGAGTTAGTGGTTTGAATGTTTGCTTCCAGTTTTCCAGCAGAGGGCCTTCCTAGTTGAGTGTTTGCCTTGATTTGTTCGGAATGGCCATCTAAACTTTAACAAAAGAAGTTAAAGTGGTCCCATTACTTTCCAGGGATTGCACCCCTGCGCTGTCCATATACTTAAATCACAAAACGTGATAGCACTGAGGACCAGGAAAGGAAGGGATCAGGCTCTCGGCTCCACAGAGCCAAAATGTGATCCTTTCCCTTCCTAAAATTGAGGCATATAAAAATTAAAGTTTCAGCAGCAATGTGCATTAGAGGCAGGTAAGGGTCATTCAGGGTTTCCTGGGGTGATCACCAGAAAAGGTGCTCGTTAAGGCAGCAGTATGTGTTAGCTGGCAAAAAATTTCAACATACAGTTTTTTGGTAAAAATGTTATTTCTGACATCCATAGATTCATGCTCAGTTTGTTTTTAGTTTTCTCAGGTATTGTCAAAAGAGCTATTACAACTAATTTTGTAATGACTCAAAAGCCATTAGAGATGGTTGCTACTCACAGTTAATAAAAAAACTCTTCTGTCGAGGATATCTCTTGAATAAAATATTAGATTCATAATGTGGATGTATTAGGATGGTGTTATCACATGTTTCTGATGGAACACCGTACAGCACTGTGCCCCAATAATTTTTTTCATGGTAGGCATGGCACAGGGGCAGAAACTGTTAAAACTTCATAATCTTGTATCTTGGTTCAGGAATAAAAAAAGGAAAGTGGTATCCTGATAGTTTTCCCAAACAATTTTGCATAAGAAAATGTTGATCACTAACAAATACTGCTGCTTTAAATTGCAGCTTATTAACCGAGAATACCCAAGCAAAGCTACAACGTGTGATTTTAGTGTCTAATTATGCACCTGAATTTACTTGAGAAATAAGACATTGTCAGAGCAGAAGGAGTCGTATTACATAGATTTTAAAAATGCACACTATTCCACTTTGACACACTCCAAAGGTATTCTAAGATGCAAGTGTGTCATCATATTCAAGTCTGGGCTGCCAGAGCCACTTAGCTTTGCAGTCCTTTTTCCCTACAATGTGTGCTAGAGTACACACTTGCACAGCGTGAGAGGCACATCTTGTGAAACCTGTCTATATGCTCACTTGCTCAGTTTTGTTTGTTCAGTGTGCAGTTTCTGACTCCTCAGTGTCATCCAACTCTGACAGCGGGGCACCAGTTGTTGGGAACTTGCTAGCGGTAACAAGACAGGTTCTGGAATAAATAATTATCCCTGATGGAGGGAGGCAAATGTCACCTATTCAGTTACTTGCTGTATCAAAAGGCAGTCTGTAGCTACAGCCCAGATGAACATGAGAACTATGTGGCAAGAGTGTGAAACTGACACAAGTCATTCATCAGTCGTATGCTGCAACTTAGTGATCAGTTGCCCCATTTAGTACCCTCTTGCATGGTGATGTATAGCTCCAGCACAGTATATTAGGGATGGACACACTTTTTCTTTTGTCCTTTTTATACCTTTTTTTTTAATTTTAGTTTTGTATAAAGCAGCAAAGAACAAACACAATAAACATACACCATAACAACCTGATTATACAGTGAGCAGCAGTTGCAGATAAATCAAAGGGTATATAGTGGGGGCAAATCATTATATGACTCGTGCCTGTCTTTGATTAGCATTAAAATACCAATCATGCAACTCAGCCAATGAGTTCTCACATTCCCCCCCCCCCCCAAAAAAATGAATGCCAGCTGAAGGGGAGGACCCCAGACACTGTCCAACTTATTTTGCAACAGATTCTTCTCCCCAGCCCATGTCCTACAAATTTTTCTTTTGTGCCAGCCAAATGCGCATAGTTGGTGGCTTCAGTTTTCCCTTTGACCCTGATCGTATTTCATTGCTTAAAAACAGGTTTATTTTAAACTATATACAGTAAACCTGAGAGATGGGAATTATCTTACTGCTTACCTGTTCTGTAATCAGAACCTTCAAAGAATCCAGTAGTGACGTCTTCTTTCCTTTGGTTCTTCTGTCCCCTTCTGTTTTTCTATATTTTTTTCCACTCTCAGAACCAAATAGGAAGTCTACCTGTCCCTCCCATGCTCATCAAGCCCTGCCATTTGGTCCACAATATCTGATCTTGTTTGAGGATATTTCCTTCAGTTGGCCACACCTTTGGAACAGTAAGCCATCTGCGTCAAGATCACTCAGAAAATGTTGCTAGCTGAGGGCCACCCACAGTCATGCGCAACATTGGCACCTGCATAATTGTGGATGGACCCATTGTTCCTTAGTTCTTTCTCTCGCTATCAAATGTTCATGAGACCTGCAGAAAAAACAACACTTTTATAAGATTTGTTGCTGTATACATTTTTAAAGTTGTTTTAACTTTAACTTTTCTGATGTTGTCCATCCATATTCCTGATACCTGACATTCAGACCATGTTTGGATCTTTTTCATCCTGGCCTCCATGACCTGAACCAGGTATTTTTTCCAGTCCATAGAGACAATGCAGGAACATTCTGGATGCATTGTTATGTAACATTTACATGGCATCCAAGGTTCAGGATATGAATCCCAGACTGGTTTCTGGTACCACAAATTTCACCAATGAATATTTGTCACATAAACCAACTCAGCTGTCACCACAACACCTGGTGGATCCTTTATGCAGTTACCTGTGGACCAGTAAGTTAAGTCCTCATTGTCATCCACTTCAGTGGCATCAATCTCAGGGGTGGGGGGGGGCACCTGACTGTCTGAGACATCAAGGTCAGGGCTTGGGTCTGGTATTACTGCACCTACTACAGATTGTAGTCCGCCATTGTTGATGAGTTTTGGTATGCTGACAAATGCAGTCACATACCCCTTATTGGTTGTCATCGACTCTGAGGATGTGCAAGTGTCGTTCTCCCACATAGTCAGTTGCAGAGTGCTGTAACTGCTTGCGCCATTGCCAGTACTGGCAGTTTCATCAACTGGGCCTTCCCAGTACAGCATGGTATAATCAAACTGTAGAAGCATGCATCATGTTACTCCAATGCAACCACAGCCTCTGTTAATGGTTCCATCACCTGTCATCACCCATGGCATCATCAGTGGTTAAAGACAGAGGACCTTTTGGCTATCAAAAAGGTAACAGAAAATTTGGAGGGGGCACAGGCTCAAATGGTTCATGAGAGCCACTCAGTTTCAAATCATTCCATGCTTCATCTCTTGGGACTCATGGCTGCTGCCATATCTACCGTACCTTTGGCCAGACTACATATGCGCATCCCTCACTGGATGTTCATGTTCAGGGGGATCAGCAGAAGGACAAGCCAGGCAGCAGTAGTCACATCACCTCTCCTTCAGGCTTTACAGTGGCGGAGGGATCACTCAAACCCCTTGCAGGGAGTTCCATTGTTTTTTTTACCCTGACTCTTGTACAGGTCCTAACCACAGTGGCCTCAGAATCTGGATGGGGTCCCCAACTGGGACACGACATGGCCCAGAGGTCGTGCACTGACCTAGGCCCAGTTCTGCTTATCCGTGTCTTAGAGATGAGGGCTGTCCTTCTTGGCATCCAGGTCTTTGAGAATCCAAATCCACCCAAGTCCTCTGCTGGTCAAAACTGACAATGTCAATGTCATGTGCTATATTAATAGGCAAGGGGACACTCTATCTTACCCCCTCTGCAGAGAAGTCATGAAGTTCTGGGATTAGATATTATCTCATAACCTTATTCTATTAGCTGTATTTCTCCCTGGTATCCCCTAAGACCACATGCACCATCCTAATCATTCACTTTCCAGAAAACATGAGCGGCAACTGCTGACATCCATGGTGAATGGCCTCTTCAAGCACTGGGGTCATCCAGAGGTGGATCTCTTTGTATCTGCACAAAACACAAAGTTGCCTTTTTTTTTCACTCATTTGTGGCCCAGGAGTTAGCACGTGTGATGCAGCACTATCCATATGCAGGGGGAGGGGAGTTTCTTTATGCATTCCTTCATATAGTCTTGATTCAGAAGGTTCTGCTCAAACTCCCAGTGGAACATGCCCCTCCCCCCAATACTGGTGGTTCCCTCTGGCCTTGCCAGATTTGGGTCCCACTCTTGTTGCTGTGGAGCCCCCAATTCAGATCCCCCTTTGTAAAAACATACTTAGTGCATCCAGACCTCAAATCTCTGCATCTGCATGCATGGCTCCTGAAGTCATAATGCTCTACCTATATGGTGGCCTGGTATTTTCAGAGTATGCTGTATGGGGTACTCCTTTACCTTGCCTTGATACTTGCAGTTTGCTGAATATCTTTATCTTTTTACTCTTACCAACACTTTTACAGTTGCTGGTTTCAGTCTACTGATTACTTCGCTCTGGGCCTGGTATGTGTTCCATGCCACTGAGGGGCTCCTGGGAATCCTCTTTTTAAGACCTCTTGTATGCTTCCTCTTGCTTCCATGGACGTACTTGGTCAAGGCTAGATACTCATGGTCTTCTGCTACCTTGGTATCTTGTCATTATTAGGCCTCCTTTTTGCATATTCGAAGGAGCCCTTTTTAATTTTTACTACTATGTTTTTACCTCCCTCCCCCACCCAATGTCTTTGCATTGGTATGGCTGACACTGTTGATTGCCTTGGGCTCTGTCTTTTCAGATGCTGTTTGTTAGCTACTTGTCGGACCCTGGTACTATTCCATATCTTTACTTTTTATTTCCAAGTAGCATTAGATCATGCTTTGCCTTCTTTCTACTCATATTACCTTTACTTGATGCATATGGTACCCTTGTGGTTTAATTCGAGGTCTGGTGCTATCTACAGGTCGAGTTAGTATTATCTATGGGTCAAGTTCTGGCCACTTCCTCAATTCTCTTTAGTGGGCCATGGATGATGAAAGGAACCTATGAGTTCTTGGAAGTCCCCACTGTGCCTACAGTTCTAATTCTTCTGATCCATCTAACTTTGAAGGATGCCCCAATGGCTGCCTGGCATAAGTCAAGTGCCCTGCCTGCTGTTCCCTGCATGGCAGACAAACCACTCCCAGCTTCTCCTACTATTCATCTACTCTGCACAGCCTGAAACTAAAGGACAAGAGAAAATCAGCCACACTGTCTGTGGGTTCTCTTTCCAAAGTAAGTCACTTGCAGCGATAATGAGCTAGCAGGCAGGCAGGTAGGTGACTCAGTGTTTCACCTTTTTACAAAGCCTTTAACAAAAGGTGAAATGCTGAGTCAGCTACCTGTCTGCCTGACAGCTTCTGTATGTATAGCACTGAGCACTTTCCCTGAATAAAACTGGATGAAGAACCAAAGCATCTAAAACAAAAAAAATGCTTAGCTGTGAGCCTGAAACCGACTCAGTAGTCATCATGGTTGCCCAGGATAGGTCTAAGACAACCTGAAATATAAGCTCCTTTCTTCCTGATAAACAATCTAGGGGGTTGGATGTCATGGACAGGTGGACTTATGCTTCTGCACCCTTAAGACTGCGCATAGTGAACTGTCAGGCTAATGTGATAAAATATCAAAACAGCCCGTTGAAGGCTTGTATCTTCCATGGTGGACAAACTGCTTGATGTACCCACCAAATATGAGTTCCAGAAGACTGTCCACCTTGGATATGATGCTATGAAGCATCTCCTGAATTCCACCTATGTTGCTTCTGACCATGCTGCAGCCTCTGGCATTCACCTCAGGTGCTATTCCTGGCTTAGAGTGGCTGGTTTTGCTACTGATGTACAGCAACTGGTCCTTAATTCCTGTTTTTGTGAACAAAAACTATTTGACTGTGATTTAGAAATTACTTGAGAGACTTGCAAGTTCCAAAGATGATTCTTCACTCCCATAAGGCCTTGACCCCTCAGCCCTATCATGGTTGTGGCAGGGGTTCTTTTCACAGACTTTCTTCTCCTCCCAACCACACCTGTGGCTATGCCCACACCCTGGGTTGAGGGTCTCAACATACACCAACCCCCAGTATAACATAGTGGTTAAGGCCACTGAGATGCAAACCTGGAGACCTGGGTTTGAATTCCATCAGCCCCCACTTATGTAATATGTGACCTTGAGCAAGTCACTTGACTTCCTTGTGCTCCCAGGTCACACCTGGAAACAAGATCTGTCTTAGTGTGCCTTGGATGGATGCATGGTCCTGGAAATAATTCAGAGAGGTCATACTCTGGAACTGTTGTCCACCCCTCTAGGGCATCCTCCTCCTTCTCCTCCCTGTCATTTATCCTCCACGTTACATGTCTGTCCTCTTAAATGAAGTTCAGATGTTACAGAACCCTTCCTGTTTCAGAGCTCACCAGTTATTACTCCTAGTACATTCTTGTCCCAAAGTGGACAGGGGACTTGTGTCCTGTACTGGACCTCATGTGCCTGAATGACTACATTGAATAAAAGTTCTGCATGGTGGCCCTTCAGTCCCTGCTTCCCCTTGATACAAGGGGATCGGATGTGCCCACAGGATATGATAGATGCTTACCTTCATTTCAGGGTGCTCCACTTCCATCAGCAGTACCTTCACTTCATGCTGCAGGAATGCCACTACCAATTCTGTGCATTGCCCTTTGGCTTATCTTCTGACATGGGTCTTCATTAAGTGCTTTGCAGTGGTTGCTGCAGCTCTCAGGAGGGAGGGAGGGGGGACTGTATCTTCCCTTACCTGGATAATTGGCTTCTGTAGTCCTTCAGACTTTTTTTTTTCATACCTGCCAGCTGTTCAACCAGTTGGGTTTGGTTTCATGTCATAACGGCAATCATTAAATAGTGATTGCTGTTACAGTAAGTGTACATCACCGAAAAGCAAAAGGTTAATATACAGTCCCCAGTGACCACAACAACAGCACTGAAATGCAACAAATCGGGCAAACCTATCTATGCTGGGGGGGGCTTCACCCCCCCCACATACCCCTAAATTAAAGATTATCAGTGCCAGGGGGTGCAGGTCAGGGATGGGGAGAAACTCAGAAAGAAAACAAAACTTAACTCCTGCAAACACCAAAATAGTACTCCTACCCAGTCCCGAACCCTAAACCTCTGTCTCTGCAGCCGTCCACCCTCACCACCATACCACAAGGCAAGCTCAGCAACACCCTGCCAAACTACCTCCCACATACCTCTTCCTGTAATCCTCCGGTTCAATCGCCCTCCTGAACAGTCGCTGTTATTTCTCCTAGATTTGGACTATTACTGCTCCTCGCTAACCTTTCGCACTCACTCACATCATGGGCGTTCAAATTGAGTCGCTCAAAACTGAGTCGCTCAATTTGAGTTGCCTATATTACATGATACTGTTGAGTTTACAGGTCAATAAACAAAATCAGATTCTGACACCATGCCTGTGATTCCAGTATACATTAGAGCTGCTCTACACAGGACCACAGGATGGGCCTTCACCCCAGAAGACGGCGCCACTACATTGATTGCCCAGGCACATTTGGTATCATCCAGTGTCTATATCTTAGCCAGATGCCTCCTTCATCTTTTCAACCTGATGGTGGCTACCATCATGGCTGGCCCACTGACCTGCTTGCACATGAGGGTTCCTCAGTGGTTGCTCTGTATTCAGTGGGCCCAGCATTTGAAAGACTAGAAAGCCTTATTCCAGTTATGTCCCCACTTCAAAATGCCCTCTAGTTGGATCACTTCATCCTACTCAGAGGGAATCTATTCCTCTGTACCAAGCATATGACGGTCATGACAGATGCATCAGGATTGCATGGTAAGGGTGAATCTGGAATCTTTCATACTCAATCAGTGGCTCAGTAGGTAGCACACTCACCTCTGAGGCCGGGAGATCAGAGGGTTGTGGGTTCAGTTCCCACATCTGGCACATGGGTTAATATCCCAGTACTGACACTGTAGTGCAGCACAAGAGGGGTGCTGCACTTCTGAAGTGCTGTCTTTCGGATGAGACGTTAAACCGAGGTCCCATCTGCCTGGATTGGTGGTAGTTCAGGTGGATGTTAAAGATCCCATGGCACTTATCGAAAAGAGTAGGGGAATTTCCCCAGTGTCCTGGCCAAATTTCCCTCATTCACTAAAAATACCACCAACAGCTTAATCTGGTTCAAGGTCGGTTGGCATTCATCTGTATCCCCCTTCCCCGGGTCGTGCCTGAAAATAGGCAGGATTTGTCTAGTGCACTTACCCGGTCAACAAAAAACTAAATAAATAAATAAGATCTCTAATTCCCCACCACCACCACCCTTCTCAACTTTACTCTTCCAAATCAATGTTAGAAACATAGAATTTGTTGGCAGAAAAGGACTACTTGACCCATCCAGTCAGCCCAGATGTTCCTTGCCTAATTTGCCTCCACAGACCCTATCTGAACTCTGGTGACCCTCCTGCCTCCCTACCTATTTTTTTCTAATATACCGCTACATCTATCCCATGCATGCTCGAAGTCCCTGCACTGTTTCTTTTTTAATTTTTAAATTACTTTTTACCTTCTATTCC
The DNA here is from genome assembly GCA_016271365.2 of Neoceratodus forsteri. Taxonomy (NCBI): domain Eukaryota; kingdom Metazoa; phylum Chordata; order Ceratodontiformes; family Ceratodontidae; genus Neoceratodus; species Neoceratodus forsteri. The sequence goes on from JADMNL010000022.1 coordinate 500,292,490, forward strand.
CCAGCCTGCCACCCCTGACCCATCAGGAGAGACATTAGACTTCCTACTGCCTGCTACCCTGCCCAGAGTGGACCCCCGAGCCCCATGGAGCCATGGTTATACTCCCCAGGTGGGGATGAGGTGGGGGTGCGGGGGGCCCCGTAACTTACATTTCATCAGTCTTGGGTCTGTTGGGCAGGTGCAGGTATATCGTGGGCATGACTCGGTTCCCCAGCTCTCCGGCAGTGGCAGGTAATTTTCCCATTTTCCACCCTCCCCATACAGCATGCAAGTTCCCCAATGTCATGGTGCAAGATGCCAATGTCCACGCTGTACATCAGCCACCCCTCCCCTACTAGAGGGGCTTGCAGTACTCTGAGCCATCGCTCAGAGTCAGGCAAGTGTGCGGGCATCGGCCTATTCTCTCCCCAGAGAAGGCAAGCTGTTGTGGGATGCTCAAGCCTATCTCCCCCCAGCAGACCCACCAGTGACCCGAGTCCGCTCCTAAACCTGGGTCGCCGGCATGGTGCAAGGTGGGGCATCCAGCGTGTCAACCCTCAGTGCCACTGGGCTGGCTCTTCCCTGCACTGTTTCAGTCTCCTCCACATCTGCTAGTAGTCTGCTCCAGGTATGTACCACACTTTCAGTGAATAAATATTTCCTCACTTCTCTCTTGAATTCCCCTCCCCCCAGCTGCATCACATGCCCCCTGTTCCGTATGCTCTTTCTCATTTGAAAGAGACCCAGTGCGCCCTGTTAACCCCTCTGAGATACTTGGAGGTCTCTTATCATGTAATTTCTCTCTTGCTCTCTCTCTCCTCTCCTCTCCTCTCTCCTCTCTCCTCTCTTCTCTCTTCCAGGGTATAACATTCTGGAGATAACTGCTGTTCTACATGGCCTACAGGTATTCACCATTCATGCTCAGGGCCAACCCTTGTTAGTACAGATGGACAATGTCTTGGTGACGTATTACATCAACAAACCAGGTGGTGTCTACTGTTAATTTTCTCTGTAGAGAAGCAATACATGTCTGGTACTAGCGATTAATAACAATGTATTCCTATTATAACTGCTGTATTTCTGCCCATCTCCTCCCAACATCCTAGTGGACCATCTGAGCCACTCACAAGCTCAGCCCCATGACTGGAAACTTCAGCACACCATCGAATACCTCTTCAAGAGATGGGGTCATTTAGAGCTGTACCTGTTTGCATTGCTATTCGGTGCAGAAGTCCAATGTTTTTGATTGCTCGCTCCAGGGCCTGAAGCCTTTTGTGAGATGCATTGTCCTTATCCTAGATGGTGAGGTTCTACACACCTTTCCTACAATCCCTCTATATCAGTAGGTATTGGTCAAGCTTCAGGTGCAACATGCCACACTGATTCTAGTGACTCCATTCTAGCCCATACACATTTTTCCACTGCTACAGCAGCTTACAGAGGCACCTTCAATCCCACTTCTTCTTCAACTGGGACTCCTGTCACAAGAGCCAGGGCTGTCTGGTGCCTCTGAATCTCTAAAATCCCTCTACCTCAATGCCTGGCTGCTGATGACATAGAACTCTCCTGCATTAGGCTTTCTCCTGCAGTTGCAGACAGACGTTCTGCTGGTGGCTTGTAAGCCACCCACTAGACACACTTACTCCCAGAAATGGAAACATTTAATTATCTGGTGTCCTCTTAATATCCTGGACCCTTTTTTGTGTCCAGAGAGAGAGGTTCTGGATTACTTTTATCATTATCAGAATTAGTCTTCATATCTTTATATCTCCTTCCTGCAACTATCCCTGACCCCATACATTCTAATAGCCCCCCCGCCCAACTTTTACAACCAGTTGGAACTAACTGCACCTGACTAGTGCAATGTTATCTACCTTGTGCACATTGTGCTTTTATTTTTACACTGTTTAAAATTATAGTGGCATGGTAGTGTCACTATGGTTAGGGTTGAGGTGGCTGTTGAGGCTATGAGGAGGCAGTATGGTGCAGTGGGTTAAAGCTCTGAGCTGCAAATCTGGAGACCTGGGTTTGGATCCCACAGCCCCCTAGGTGCATACTGTGTGACCCTGAGCAAGTCACTTAACTTCCTCATGCTCCCAGGTTGCACCTACAAACAAGCTTTCAACTTAGTGTGTCTCACCTGGTAAAACAATTGGCTAAAAAAAAAAAAGAATGTTAAACCCCTAACTTTGCACTTGAATATCTTTTTCCCCATCAGTGGATTTGCATAAAATTTTGCATGCCCAGTCTGGGAGGCAAGCTCTCTTCATGTGTCAAGTTAATTCCACTCTGATGTGCAGATTTCAAGATCTGGATAGTGAAAAAAGTTAAAGCGAAAAAAAGGGTTTAGGGGCTGTGTTTTGTTTTTAGGGTTTTTTTTTGTGCCCCTCTAATGTATCATACTGTGATCCTAAGCTGACACACTTTATTGCTTGTCATTTGCATAATGATGTTTTCTGCTAATGTTCTTTTATTATTTTATCCATTGTATTTTCGTCCTTCTTCCTTCCCCCTTCCCTCAAACATGCATCTGAAAACGAGTTGTTACCAGCTCAGTATGTCTTTTCTGGTTAAACTTTTGAAATAAATAATAAATTTGGCCACCATTTCAGTTTTCTATGCCCTCATAGGTGACAAGATGGTAACCCAACTTGAGATGTCCCACAGGTTCCTTAAAGTTATCCTGCATATCCGTCCCCAGTCTATATGCTAGTTCCATTCTGGAACATTAACCTGGTTATGGAGGCCCTTGTGGAAGAAACATTTACCTCAGCTCAGAGGGTATCCAAGTCGCTGGCTCTGGTTACTGAGCCTTCGTACCTTCTATTTCACCTGATTGGCACTGGCACTTCCCTATGGACCATCCCCATTTTTTCCTGAATGTCATGTCTGATTTCACACTAAATTAGGCTATTTATGTTCCAGTGCATTTTCCATACTTTGCTGCATTCAGTGGATGTCCATAGAGCCATACACTCCTGTTTGAAATGCACTAAAGACTGCAGAAAATACTCTGATTTTTGTTTCTGTCTCCCTCAGGTTGGTATGTTGACCCATTTCTAAACAATGCCTTTCCATATGATTGGCATCCTGTATTACCTTGGTTACTGCAAGCATGGTAAGGAGCTTCCAAGTCATGTTCATGGCCCATCGACCCATGGCATGACCACTTCTGTTGTTTACTGTCTCTGCAGCTTTTGCTTGGTCACCACTCGGGGAGTTCTGTCCATACTTTCACTAAACATTATAGTCTGAATTTCACCTCTCATAGACAGGACAACGTTGGCCTTGCTGTTCTTCACGGCCTGCTGTATTAGGGCCATACTGACCCATGACATGGCTCCAGCCTCCCACTGTTCTGCTATTCTGCTTGGGAATTTCCTAAGGTGTGGTTCATTATAGAGAGAGATGTTGTCTAAGAAAGTTCAGTTACTTGGCTCTTTGATAGAATTTCCTCCATTATGCCCATCTCACCCTCCATACCCCTCTTTTCTCTTAAGTGGCATTTGCTGGCATTCCTGCCTGCATTTAAATGTACTCTACCAAGGCTGTATGTAGGATATAATTTCTGATTCCATTTCCTCTACTGTGTGCTTGCTTTTGGTTTCCCAGCTCTGACCAGTATGATGCATCCTACAAGCTTGTCTCTAGCAGGGAACTGAGGAATGATGGGGCCACCCATGTTTATATAGGTGGTGTTGACGCACGTCAGTGTGGGAGGCCCCAGACTGCAAATGTTTGCATGGTCTTGATGCTGATGGCTTATAGTTCCAAAGGTTTGGTTCAGTGAAGTAGATTCTCTCCAAGATCTACTGTTAATGGTAAGTAACTGAACTTTACTGAAGAAAAAGGTACCAAATCAAAGCTGAACTGAACTTGCCACTGGCCACCTTCACTCACCCACACTGCTGTGATTGGTTCAATGCGTCCCTCACCTCCAGCTTAGAATTCCCAAGCTGCGTAGTTTTATGCCATAGATTTATTGGCCAGGCAGGTTGCTTTCTCACGGAGGATTCCTTTGTAGAACAATCTTTGTACGGGAATTAAATCCATACCATTTCTTGGTTGTAATTGAAAATGCGTCTGTGTGAGCTTACTTGAACCAGTTACTTCTTCTCTAGTTTATTACATTGTAATATGGATGTTGATAATAACAGTATTGAGTTGTATGCTTTTTTTCTCTGTAATACCATAGATGAAATCCATTGATAGTATTACTAGATCCCATAATACTAAATGCTTCTGATGTTTCCTTGTGCTACCTGCAGTTCATAAGCTGAGCGCAAGTGGGCATTACTGTAACCGCCATGTACAATGAAAACCAGCTCACCACTAACAAATTATCCAGTCTCTCTCTCTCTCCCTCTCTTCCTTGCATCTCAATCTCAGTTTCTCTCTGTCTGTCTGTCTGTCTCTCTCTCTCCAATCCCTGCTGAACAAAAAAAAAAATCCAAATTTTAAACTAAAAAGACAAGGTAACTCATTCAGGGTAGTTTTGGTGCATGCTCTCTCTCTCTCTCTCTCTCTCTCTCTCTCGTAACCCCCGCTGCTTACATCTTGCGCACGTGTGCCTGACGCTCCCTCTCTTTCAAACTCTACATAAAAACAAATACATGTTTTAAATAAAATCAAAAGAAGCTCATGGGGGGTCTATTTCAGCCCTGTATCATTGGCTAACCTACGGTGAGTGCAGTCCTTTTTTACAGTAAAGTAAATAAACGTGAGATTTTCTTGGATCCATGTATTACACAGTCCCCCATTTGTTATTTTTTTGTATTTCTCAGCTATAAAACCATCTCAAGGTTATGGTGACATGTTGGAACCTCTCAAGCTTTGCTCTTGTGGTTCACATCTCACCAGAACCTCTCAATGGTATTGTAGTCTCGTAATACAGTCCCCTATCTATTATTCTATTTTTGTATAGTTATCATATTTTATAATTGTGTGGCTTATGTTTTCTTTTATATTTAATATATTTTCTATTATATGTATTGCTGAATCCCTACTCCCTTCCCCAAGGGCACACCTAGAAATGTGCTGTTCTTAGCTCAGTGTACTCTCCTGGACAAAAAGAGTGCTGCACAGTCACTGAGAAGAAAAAAATGAGGACCTGAGTGGGATATGTATCTCAAGAACACACATACAGAATGTCAAAACCTCCTCCCATAACCCTACCATTTTTAGACAGCTCCATAAGTGTCATCTGTAAAATGTAGGGGCATGTGGTTAAGACAAACCAGACTGTCACACGGTCTCTGAATAGCTGAAATTTGCACTTTGTAACTGTAATAAACTAATATCTGCCTGAGTGTGTGGCACTGCATTTGGGTGTTTAGAGTTTCTGACAACCTAAAATGGTCCCCGTACTGGACATAGGCAGAGGAGCCGGGGATCACAGGAGTCAGCACACCCCTCAAGTGTCAGCTAGGGGATCAGCCAATGCCTTTTGACTACCCTCCTAAGTTTCAGCCAGTGGAGCAGTATTAATTAAGGAGTAATGAAGCTGTTGTACATTCCAGAGGACAACAGGAAACCTGCTTTTAAACTTTTTTGTACTGCAAGTCTGGCGCAGCACAAAACCGAAGCACCATGGCGCAACAGGTGCCATATTCAGAGGCTGCACATGCCAAACTGCGCCAGCACAACCTGGCTGAATATGGCAGAGATGTGCCATGGCACAAACAGAGGTGCTCGATGGAGCAAATAGACATGCGGCTTGGCGCAAACAGATCTGTGCCATGGCACAGAAAGAGACGCCCCAGGCAACTGTGGGAGCAAAGCAACGGGGGGGGAGCATGTCACAGTGAACAGACCCAGGGACAGAGCTGGGAAGCACAGTGTCAGGCCACAGGAGGCCACCACCAGCAGGGTGCACACAGGCACTCAGGCATCCCACCCCAGAACACAACGGTGGCACAGATAGCAGGCAACAGGTAGCACCAATGGCCAGTGGAGGGCCACCAATGGAGTCCTCCCCACAGGCCGCAGGCCATGTCCCCCCTTCCCAGACCACAGCAGTCCACACCCAGGACCATGCAGCCAAGCACACACATGCCACACACCCCTGTGAGCCACCCCATGGGCACCCCAAGGCACAGCCGATGACCAATGGGCAGGACCCACCACAGTGAGACGCACCACAGCACACAGCAGTGAACCACAGATGCACATGTGCACCGACACACGCACACCACACAGGCATACACTGTGCCACTGCAGCATGGCTCCTTATGCCACCTGCAAAGCAGACACTGACACAGGCAGGTACGTCAAAAATATATATATTTAACAATACAACTATTTACATAAACAATAGGGTGGGAAAGGGTAGAAAAGCGAGGGAAGGGGACAGGAAACAGGGACTGTACAGTGGGAAGGGGGACTGATGGGGGAGGTACAGCAGGGGAAAGAGGACAATGCTGGGGCAAAAACTAACAATGACCACGCCCTGCCACCCCTTGGTGCCCTCTCTGCCTCTGGTCTGTCAGCATCATCCGGTGCACCTGCAGGACCACCTCCATGGTGGTGGATGAAATAAGAATCAACTGGTGGAGCAGCCGGCAGTACAGTGGTATCCACCTTCTCCACTGGACACCTATGACAAGGGATAGGACAGGTGATCAGTACAATGTCCTAAGGTGCCATGCCCACCCATGCACAATGGACAGTGGGAACACACAACCCTGGAGTGCCCACCATGGCCACCCACAGGGGGATGGGCCAACGCCTGCCAGCAACTCTGCACACCATTACATTGCACAGAGGTGGTCCCCACTGCACAATGGCCACCCAACTGCGCAAAGACAGTCACATGGCACAGTACACCAGCAACACCACAGCAACAACAGTGTCAGCCAGGTGCACACCCACCCCACCAACAGCTGGCACACGTGTGCAATGGCCGATCCACAGTGGCATACACCACACATAGTGCAACACACACAGCTGCCACGGCACATGGCACAGGTGGCCATGCTCACAACCACTCCCCCGCTGCCCCCCACGTAAAGTGTGCAGGACCAAGACAGTGCCTACCTGCCCCCTGCAGCCCCGGTGGTGCTGGTCCTGCTCCTGCACTGCCTCCTGCAGCCTGCTATGCTGCTCCCACTGTTTCCACCACTCTTGCACGGTGGCGATCCTCAGGTCCTGGAAATGGAACAAAGACAGGTACACATTAGGAATCATCCATAGCATCTGCCCACCACCCCCACCCCTGTGCAGAGGGTGTGCCCCGCCAGACATGTCCCGCATAGCTGTATCGCAACACAAGCTGTGGCTGGCAATACTACTCCACAATGTGCACAATGACAGTGTACCCCTCTGCAGGGCATGCCAGGCAGCCTAGCCAACACCACAGTACAGCACTAGGGCACACATGCAAAATGGGCTGACATACCTGGCCGTGACACAACCCCTCACCAGACACGTGCCTGCAGCCATTGCAGGTGCTCTGGGTCCCATTGCTCTAGGTCCCCATACCTGTGGCAGCATTGCTCCCCTGTCCTTGCCACCCCAGTGCATCGCTGCAGACTGTCAGCTATCCCCAGCCACACCGTGACCCTTGGCTGCTGCAGGTGCACCTGTCCAAAGAGTTGTGGCGTATGTGGCTGGACGCACACCACCAGGTTCACAAGTTCGACCTGGGATCAGTTTCTTGCCCGGCAGACACCATGTTGCACCATAGTGCCAACTGCAATGTGGGGAAGCAAAATGGTGGCCGGAGGAACACGTGCGCACAACATGTGCCAGATGCGCGATACAAGGGTACATGTGCTGTGTCCACCCATTATGCAATGCCAGAGATATGTGACATGGGCATGGTTTAGAAGTGGTCATGTGGCAGGGGAGTGACCAGGGGTCAGAGGCTCACACCAGGGTTCAGGGGTCGGACGCCACACAGTGCGCACATGTGCAATAGCAGGCATTGTGCATGGTGTGCCACGGTCACTATTGCGCAGTAGGCGTACAGTGTGCAATAGGCAGCAGCACACCGACCGGCACATGCGCACTTTGGTCCTATGCAGTGCGCATGTGTGTGCATTGTGCCGTGACTTGCTCCGGAGCAGTCTCATTGCACACCGAGCAAATCAAATTTGCGATATTCAGCCACCACATGCAAATGAGTTCATCAGCCAATGCATGATGCACTGGGGAAATTAGCATGTCTTTACCGTTGCACCAATGCTCATTTGCATGCATTGTACTATAAAAGTGCATGGACCAACACAGGCCATAGACCAGTATTGCAACCTTCTGAGGTAAGATGCGCATGCTGCTGGAGCACACTGAGCCCAGCCAGGACAGCAGGGGGGACGGATTAGGGTGCTGCTGACACTGACACACTGTGCTGTCCATGTCCACAGGTAGCAACGTGTCGGAGGGTGAGGAGGGTGAGGAGGGTGAGGAGCATGGGCCTGCTCACAAGCGCAGGCCCAATTTCACAAAGGTAGAGGCCCTGTTTGAGGCCTAACTCAACAGGGAGCCACTGTTAAGTGGTGTCACGGGCACACCACAGGCCAGGGCTGGGGCCTGGGAAGAGGTGGCGGCATGCATGAACCAGCAGGGCCACCACCAGCGGTCAGTGCAGGAGTGCCGCAAGAAGGTGGGCACAGATAAGTGGCGCATCAAAGAGAATCTGTGTAGCCCAGTAAGCCACTGGAGGGGGGCCTGCTGATGCGTCACAGCTCACGGTGCAGGAAGAGTTGGTGGTAGCCACCATGTGCTGCAGCACCATGGAGGGTGTGCCAGGTGGAGGATTCCAGATGGGTGTCAGCCCATCACTGCATGGTATGTTTGTCGGGCATGCACAGCATGCAGTGGCTGTGTTGGGGGGGTGGGCACTCATGGGCCTTGCATCACTGATACACCTGTTTTCTCTTTCAGCACCAGCACACCTGTGTGCGGAGGATGGGGCACCAGCAGCAGCCATGGAGGCAGGACCAGCCTTGGAGGACCAACCATCCATCTCCATGGGCATCCGCGACCTGCTAGGCTGCAGCACACCACCACTGTCCAGCTGGATGTCTTGGGCATGGGGTCGGATGAGCCCTGGATGTGTTTCTACAAGATGCCAGTCTCAGCATCCTCTGCGTGGAGACACAGATTGGGGCAGGGTCCTACACCAATGACGACCTAACCATGATCCTGGAGAGCATGGGTGGTGTTGTGGGAGAGACGCCCATACCAGACACCAACACAGGGAGCACGCCCAGCAGCCTGTCAGCGGTGGAACAGCTGCCTGCCACCACTGCGGGTGCTGCTGTGTGCACTGCCATAGCTGTGCCATGTGGTGGTGGTGCGACCGTGCAGGGGCTGGGCAGCATTCAGCAGCTGGATGGGCAATGGCAGCAGGCTGCAGGAGACACAGGGCAGTCAGACATGTGGTCTGCTGCCAGGGCACCTGCTAGGGACATACCCCATGTGGACCCCACTGTGCAGTGCCCACCTGAGTGGAGGGCTGTGCAGCCTGGTCGGTCACTGCAGGAGGGTCAGTGCCCCACCCAGCTTCCCCAGGGTGCTGACCAGTTGGCAGAGCACACCTGTTTGCTGCAGGCCTCCCTGGAGCAACAGGTGCTGCTTGCCACTGAGGTGCATGTGGAAGTGCACCAGGTGGCCGAGCAGTGCAAGGGGGCACTGCGCAGCACCTGGCGGCTATACAGCACTTGCAGGAGGCCACAACTGCATCCAAGGATCACACTGTCAATGCGATCATAGATGGCCTTGCATTTCTGGCTGCCACAGGGCATGACCGGCCACCACAGACCCCACGCAGTGCACTGTCCACCTCACGATCCAGCATCAGGCGGCACCCACACTGTTGATGCTGGGATCTGCTGTTGGCATCCCAGGCATGCCTGGGGCATGCCTGGGGCGGGCCTGTTTGGGTGCCTACATGCCCCTGCCCAGACCAGTTGATCGCAGTTCAACCTGGGGGGCTGTTGCTAATGCCCCTGTGGCTACCGACAGCCCCGCATGGCCGCCCCGGGGCCGCAGCGTCCATGATTCCATGCAGTGGCCCTGATATGCATGCCATCCTGACCGCAGTCTGCAGCAGCTGCCCTGTGCATGCACAGATGGCATCCAAGGATGTTTGTTCTGGGCAATCCTGCCACAATAAATTTGCTACACAGCTTTACTGGATTTGTGCTTTTGTTTTTTGGAGTGCAGAAACCTTCTGAATGTTTGTATTCCTGGCTGGTAGCCATTTTCTGCACTGACAAGCTGTCTTCTGAGTGCACCATTTCTCTTCATTGTGACTGTCACAATACCACTGGCCAGACTACATATGAGAATCCCAAGTCCAATGGGACTAGTACATGGACAACCCAGAACAGGAGATTCTAGTAACCTCTCCTGTCCAAAAGGTGCTTCAATGGTGGATGGAACCCAGCCATTTATTGAATGGAGTTCTTTGCCTGATCCCCTCTTCTCATCAGATTCTCACTACAGACATCTCGGGGATGGGAGGCACACTTAGGACCCCCATCAGACAAAGGGGACATGGACCAAAGTGGAGAGCACCCTCCACATAAACATCCTAGAAATGAGGGCTGTTATGTATGGTCTACAAGCCTTTCAGACCCATCTATCCTGGGACCTTAGTTAGTACAAACAGTGTGATGCACTACATCAACAACCAAGGGGGGACTCATTCCTACCCTCTATGCAGGAAGGCAATAAGAGTTTGGTACTGGGCTGTAGAACTATCTGCAGTGTATGTTCCAGGTGCCCAAAACATCTTGACAGACAGGCTAGGCAGGTCACAGTCCAGGATGCATGAGTGGGGGCTGCTGACATCGGTGGCAGAAGATCTGTTCGACAGATGGGGTCATCCAGAGTTGGACCTTTTTGCATCCCCACACAACACAAAACTGCTGCTTTTCTGCTCGCTTGTTCCAGGAGTTTTCTAGCAAGACGTGTTGTCCCTCTCTTGGAAGGGGAGGTTCCTGTAAGCCTTCCCTTCCCTTCACTCTAATTCAGAGGATACTAATCAAGCACCAAGCTGGGGGCAACTCTGATACTCATTGATTCCTTATGGCCCCATCAGATCTGGTTCCCCTTACTGCAGCAATTGGCTGTGGAACCACCAGTACCTCTGCCGTTATGCTGGGCCCTGTTGTCCCAGGAACAAGGAACCCTGGTCCATCCAGACCTCAGATCATTCCATCTGCACGCATGGCTTCTGAAGACATAACCATTGCCTGGTTTGGGGTGTCACAAAAGGTGGCTGATGTCCTGGTGACTGCTAGAAGACCCTACACCAGGGCAACTTATTCCATGAAGAAGAAGTGGTTCACCTTATGGGCTGCTTCTCATCACTTAGACCTATTTACCTGTCCAGTAAACTAGGTTCTGGAGTATTTGCTGTACTTGTCAAAAGCAGGCCTACAATACTCTTCTATCAAAGTGCATTTGACTGTCATTTCAGCTTTCCATGTGCCTACTGATGGTCATACAGTTGCTAAACTGGAGGTGGCTGGTACATTTTTGAGGCATTGTGCACATGAAGCCCCCTATCTGCAATCCAGTCCCAGCCTGGGACTTAAATTCTGTTTGAGCTGACCGTGACTTGTGGCCTATGCTTCCTTTCTTGGAAAGCATTATTTTTAGTTGCCATTACTTTTGCTTGAAGAATTTCAGAGCTTCAGGCTGTAATGTGTGAACCTCCTTATTTGATTTTTCACAAAGACAGGGAATCTTTACATACCAGTCCTAAGTTTCTTCCTAAGCTGGTATCCAAGTTTACTTTAAATCAAACCATCCACCTGCCAGTGTATTTTCCAGAGCATGCCAGTGCAGGGGAAGCATTGCTCCACACTTTAAATGTGCATAGAATACTTGGGTACTATATACACTGCATGAAGGACTGCAGGAAGTCCTCACAGCTTTTTGTTTCCTTCACCCCTGGGAAAGAGTGCGTACCTGTTTTCTAAATTGTACCTGCCCAAATAGTTGGCCAACTGTATTACCTTTTGTTACAGGAAGTACAGTAAGGAACTTCCTGGTGGTGTTCATGGCCCTTCACCAGAGGCATATGGCTTCTGTTGCCTGTTTTTAAAAATGTGTCTGCTGCAGAGATCTATGCAGCTGCCACCCGGAGTACTGTCCACACCTTCACTAAACACTACAGTCTGAACACTGCCTCATGGAAAAGGGCAGGTTTTGGCCTAGCTGTGCTACAAGGCCTCCTTTCTTAGGCCTATAGGCTCCTGCCACCCAGACTGTATTATTGTCAGACTGCTTGGTATTCGTTCCATAGGTGGGGCCTGATAAAGAAGATATCCTCAAAGGAGATAGAATAGTTGCATATCTACCATAACAGTAGATCTTGGAGAACATCTCTTTCATCAGGCTGAGCCATCCACCCTCCCTCACCTTAAGACATAGAGCTCTATAACTCCTGTCTCTTTCTCCAGGACGGTTTAGCTACTATTTTCCTGCCTCACCTAGTAGTTGGCACCATACGTTCTCTACTGGTTCCCTAGAGGGAGGTCCTCTGAGCATGATCTCCAGTGGGGATCTGAGGAGGGAAGGGGCCACCCACATTTGTATGGGAAGTACCAATGTAGGACGTCATCATGGGTGGCCCCTAGTGGACTGCTTGCAAAACGTTTCTGTGTGGTCCTAGTGCCTGGCAGCTGTAGTTCCATAGGTGTGGCCTGATGAGAGATTCTCTCAAAGATTTACTGTTATGGTAAGTATGTAACTGTTCTTTACTGTGTCCAGGGTTAAGGTGTTACATAGCTCCATCCCCTGACCTATACAGTTCTGACCCTCCCCCCTACTTTTCTGTATGCTCCATCCCCACTGATACTGGGGATCTTGTGGCAAGAGCAAACAAAAGAATGGATTCAATTTTAATGTTAGCGCTAGAGCCAACTTTTGAATTTAAAGCGATTGTTCATTCAAAGGAAGGTTCCCTCAGCCTTTTATTCTATTTACCTGTGTAGTCTGAAGGCATGAACAATGATTGCCTCTATTGCACCCTCCTAATTTCATCGGGATTTGAATGTAAATGACGGTACTCTGTACTCTGATGTGAAAACCTGCTTGACTCCATTGCAAAGCTCATAACTCGACTCGTGTAGGCACCCTGGAATTTTATGATGATTTAATGCTAAAGCTAACTTAGTGCTGCTGTCCTTCGTAGTCTCTATGTTCTTGTCTCATGCTGGCCATGAAACTTTTCAAGGCATAATAAGTGCCCTGCTGTTTTCTGTAGTATAAAGTGTATCTGAGTTGGAAAAAAATGCTTTTAGAGAAAACAGGGACTTCACAAGACATAACAGAACTGAATAAGGTTATATAACCTCTTCTGGCTTTTGCAGGTACGCATCATCAGCTCCCATGATACCTAGCATGAGTGGGGTCATCACCTTTGAAATGGAGACACAGGTTTTCACAGCAAGGCAAAATAGAGTGAAGCAACCGGATTTATATTTAAATGAGGATGAAATGGAGGGGGTGCAAGAGGTGGGATCACTGTTCATGCCTACAAACTACAAAGGTATACAGGAAATAGTTTGAGGGGGCTTTTCCTTTAAGTCCTCCAGTCCTCCATAAGCATGCCCCATGTGGCACATGCCTTTGTCCCAAAGTGAGAGAATCTTCATCAATCCAGTGGAGGACTATGAAAACAAAAATAATTGGCAACCATGGGAGGACTATAAAAACAAAAATCATTGGCAACCATGAGAATTTCAATAAATAATAATCAAAGTGGAAAATTAGACTAAATTTGCCCATAAGACCTAGTCTGTACTGTACAGTACAGTATGTTCATTCTCACTCCCTCACTCCCCCATGTTCATCTTTTTTTTTTTCCCTATGGTGTACTGAACATGGGGTTCTAAAACTTTAAAACCTGCCAGGTCCCAGGGGTATTTTCTATATTTCTCCCCCCAACCACCCATTTTGGAATTAGCTGTACCCATCCCTAATATGTTTCTCAGTTTATTTCAAGAGTATCCACACACACAGTAATCCAGCATCTTGCTTAGAGTGGATACCAGCTTCTGCGCACGTTTATAGCAAGTCAGAAAGTGGTCACGCAACTTGCTCAAGGTCAGATAAGGGCCTGATCCACTAAGAATGAGGAGGCCAATACACCTTTGTAGGGGTGCATAGCCAGGGATGGTGGTGCTGGTGATGTGCAGAGGTTCTGCTTTGCACATGTGGAGACCTCCACACGTGCACAACCCTGTATGCATCCCTAACTACACCCAGTCCCATGCAGTTGGCTCAGTTACATATGCAACTAGGTCGGGGCAGACACAAAGTGGTGCCTCTGTGTTTTCTACAGAGTTGTGGATGCAATGTGGAGGGGTGGCAGAAGGGGCAAACATTATGCAGGTAAAGGACTTGCCATAGTACTTGCACACACCCTCAGCCATTGTCTGTCCTTGGTGGACCCAACTGGCCTCACCTCACCTTGAACCCAGTGCTTTGTGTTGACATGGAGAGAGGGGAAGTCATTCAGCACAGTTAACTGTGCTTGCACAACAAGTAGCCTCCATAAAAGGTATAGGATGGTCTTTGGAGGACTGCTGCATCCTCTACTCCAAATGGGGGATCGACTAAAGAGCAGGCCCAGACATCTGGCTGTATGCTTGGTGTCTGTCACGGCTCTGCCCCATGCAGCCCACCCCCCCCGTATAACTCTGCATTCCACAGAATGTGTCAGGCAGAAGGTGTGGATGCTTTCCATTGTGTACAAGGCAAGCGGCAAGGTGCGGAATGAATCTGCACATACCCCTTCCTTTATGTGGATCAAGCCCTTGGACACTAGCTAACCAAGCTGGGATTTTTTAAACCAGGATCTCCTGACTTCCATTCCATTGTCCTTGCCTCTTGCCACACTATCAGTGAAGAGGTGGCTAAGCGGTTTATCCAAAGTCACATATACTGAGCAAGTAGGTAGTACATTGGGGTGATATGTGTTACCAAAAAAAATACAGCAGTGGAAGGTGAGGATTACTTTGTTGGCCTTTCACACAAATAAAATAAGAATATTGCTGAACAACTGACATGCAGCCAAATGTTTTCAGTTAACAGTAATAAGCTGGCAACATTAAAAAGAATAATATCCAAGTGGAAAATGAGGATCATCCACAAGACACAGCGTGTGCTAGATGTTCATTTTACCTTTTTTCTCAAATGTTTTTATTTTCACTTTTTTTTTTATCCACTCTTTGTGATGTACTGGGTATTTGGCAGATCAGTCTTCAAATTTTACTGGTGTCCCCACTGGCAGCTGAACCTCTGGCATCTTCGCCAGCTGGGCCCTGTGACAGCTGGAACCTCCAGCTCAGATGTCCTTTTTGACAGCTGGTCTCTCATGTCTACTCCTTGACACGGCATCCCTGTGGAGAAAACAGCCTTATCCTAGTCTCACTTTAAGGTCCCATCACTTAAGGGCACCCAGTGAGGCAAAGTCCCTAACCTATGCTTGCTAACTAAATAAATACATTTTAATTAAATAACGTCCCACACAATAATTTGTTTGGTCCTCTGTACTCAGGAGTTCTTTAGTCAGCAGCACATTTAGAAAGAAAATGAACTGACGTGACTTCTGAAGTTTTCATATATTCAGAACTGCTTTCAGTCTGACTTCGGATATATGCACAGATTATATACAGCAGGCTTCTGAAGTTCCATTTTCATATGACCAAAATGTTCAGAATTCAGTCCAGGACACACACAGAACAAAGTTGGTACTTTGTAAAGTTCTCCCAGACTTGCCATTGCTATTAAATAGTGCTACTTTCCAAGTCTATCACTTTTACACCAAAAATGCATTTATTGTACATGTCCCTAGGGAGTTTAAACAGAGCTTCTCTTTTAAAATGAAGCTGAAGTATCCCCCACTGCTACAGCAAGTGTTGCTCCTGTAATTTATTTTAACAGACTGTGTTTTCAAGTTCCACAGCAGACCCCTTAAGAACAAACTAAAACCCAGACAAAATAAAAGCTAAAGTAACACATTTGAAACCTTTAGGGACCCAAACTAAATGATCCAATGACTAGGATCCATACTCTGCTGCTGTTTCAAGCAGTGCTGTAGGAATTCTCTACAAGGTTTTTTCAGAGAAATAGAATCATGGTTCACTGAGCATTGCTTAGTACTCAACTATAACAAGACGAAATCCATGATCTTTGCCCATCGTCAAAGCCCTCTCAATAATGCCACTCTAACCATAGCCAATGCGCAGGGCCTCCTCCTCGAACAGGTCTCAACCTTCAAATGCCTGGGTGTCACCCTTGACACATCCCTCACCTACCACACACACATTCAACACTTTTTCTCTGCTGTTAACAACACACTGGGGATTCTTTATAGACATAAGCACTGCCCCCCCAGGCCCTACGTCTCGCCGTATCCTGCTCTGTCCTCTCATTGGTGGACTATGGGATTGTAATTTACAGCACCACAGACCAAACAGCCCTCCATGGCATCAACCTAGCTCTTAACAGAGCCTGCCATCTGGTTACAGGCTGCGATAGACTAACCCACACGTGTGAACTCTACAAGCTTGCAGACTGGCTGTCCTTCGAAGGGAGGCTTAAATATCACACCTGCCTCCAAGCCAAAAAATACTATTGAATAACACCCATAGGCCTCCACCCCCTCATCCAGCCAGTCCCACACAGTAGGGCCACTAGACGCCTTGCAAGCACCTCCCTCCTAGTTCCCCACTACAGGACCTCCCTAGGGCAAAGGTCTTTCCATTATTGTGCTCCCCTCTGGCTCAACAACTTACCACCCACCATCTCACTGGCCCCAAGTCTTGGACAATTCAAATCTGGTATCATGAACTTTCTCCTAACTCTGATGCTCGTGGCTGCCACCAACACTCCCCCCATCAGTATACCAATAGAAAGCATAGTTGGGGTAAAAGCCTAGCTTATCCTACGATGACATCCTTAGGTCCCACTATCCAGCTGTAAATACACACTGACTCAGGGATCTGCTAATGACCCTCCGAATTTCTGTAACCAGACTTAACCCACAACTATTGACTCAGGGTCCTCTTAAGTCCTAGAGGCGGTAACACATATGTAATGTAAATACACTGTGCTGAAGCTGAGTAACCTATGTATAAACTGTTATTAAATGTAATGTTTGTGCTTTCCTGTACTGACGTGGAGCCTTTACAAAGGAGTCTATGACTCAAAGGATTGTAATTCTGATTTCTCTCAATAAATAAATAAATAAATAAAATCGTAAATCAATGACATTGTTATTAGCCAATCAGGACTGTTCATTTCTAAATATTCCAGACACCCTTTTGTATGGTGCTACAGTTGTGCAAACCAGTCTTACAGGCATTCCTAGGCTATAAGAATTGTGAATCAAAGACGTGCAAATGCAGTCCTTATAGGAGCAGTCTGCATGGCAGTATTAATTTATTACTGATAGAGGTCTATCAATAATATATAACATTAACATTCCCTGAACGAGCCCATTTCCAGGGCATCTGCGAGTGAGACACATGAGTGTCTTACACAAAGGGGAAAGTAATGCTCCGACTGGCCAGAACCACTCTCTGGATCCATTATAATCATACGAGTCTCTCATTCTAGCAGGCTCAACTGGCAAAGTCCATTTCCCACCCAGGGTCCTCATTTTCTACAAGTAAAACCATTTGATTTTAAATTCCAGTTTCATTTTTGAAAATAGTAGTCTGTAACTTAGTTTAAAATATGTTTCTGCAGTATGTACAGTGACGACATCTCCTATGGATGAATACCTTCTCAAGTTATTTTGTGCAGCAGAACTGCTTAGCTTCACCTTGCAGTTCTCTTGCGCACAAAACGTGAGAAGACATTCTTATAACCATAACAGATGCCATAGCTGGGCAGACTGTGTGGGCCAAGCAGTCCTTTTCTGCCAACAAATTATATTTGTCTATGTAACAGATCATATAAAATAGGTAAGG
Source organism: Neoceratodus forsteri (assembly GCA_016271365.2). Classification (NCBI taxonomy): domain Eukaryota; kingdom Metazoa; phylum Chordata; order Ceratodontiformes; family Ceratodontidae; genus Neoceratodus; species Neoceratodus forsteri. The sequence goes on from JADMNL010000022.1 coordinate 500,310,408, forward strand.
AAGTTCCTTCATCCTGATAAGTTAAGATTTGGGTTTAGCCATAACTTTGGAATACTAGAACCAATGGCTAAAAACAAGTCCCTGCCCACAAGACCACGGCACATTCCATATCTCCATGGCATCTGCACAGAATGTTCATTATGCTGGCTTGCATGCACGCACAAGCAACATCTTGTGGTAGTGGTACATTTCAGAGGTGTGTCAGTGTTGTGGCGAATGCAGGGGATGTTTTAGTAGGTGCGTCCCTCAGCCGCCAATCAGTGAGCATGCTGCCGATGACAGCAGTTTCAGAGAGAGCCACGGAGTTGAAGTGAATCAGCCACTGCAATCAGAGACAGGCTCGTCATTGCAGCAGCAGATGACACTCCTCCATTGCATGCCTTTCCTGGTGAAACATTTCGATAAATGTGGAGGCTCCTGCCATCCGCAACACAATCCCCAGAAAGCCGACACTGGGGTGCCCAATAGAAACATAGAAACATTGAATTTGACGGCAAATAAGGACCGCTCGGCCCACCCAGTCTGCCCATTTCCCTACCTACTGGATAAGCTGCAGATCCTAGTTAACCAGCAGCCTACTTCTTCCTACCCCCACCCCCTAGAATTGCCTTATGACTGACCCATGCATGCTTGAATTCCACCACTGATTTTAACTTCACAACCTTCCGGAAGGCTATTCCATGCATCCGCAACCCTCTCTTGTGAAAAATACTTCCTAAATTACCTCTGAGCCTCTCTATCTTCAAATTGTGTCCTCTTGTTCTTGCACACCTCTTTTTTGAAAGATGCTACCTCTTGGACTTTGTTGATTCCCTTGAGGTACTTGAACATTTCTATCATGTCCCCCTCTCCTCCTTTCCTCGAGGCTATACATATTAAGCTCCTTTCATCTCTCTTCACATCTTCCGTGCAGACCCTGCACCATTTTTAGTTGCCTCCTCTGACAGCTTCCATCCTGTCTATGTCTTATGGAGACTGGGTCTCCAGAACTGCACAAGCACCAGATGGGGTCTCACCAGCTGTCTGTACAGAGGGATAATAACTTCCTGTTTTCTACTGGTGATGCCTCTCCCTATGCATCCCAGTATCCCCCCAGCCCTCCTTGCTGCCCTCTCACATTGCTTGCCCACCTTTAGGTCATCTGATATGACTACCCCCAGGTCCCTTTCCATTTTTGTTGTTGTTAGTATCTCACCCCCCATTGTGTACTCTTCCCCTTGGTTTTTGCTTCCCAGGTGCATTACCTTGCACTTCTTAGCATTGAATCTAAGCTGCCATACATTTGACCATTCCTCTAACCTTGCCAAGTCCCTTCTCATCCTTTCCACCCCACTCTGTGCATCAACTCTGTCGCAGATCTTTGTGTCATCTGCAAAGAGACATATTTTTCTTCCAGTCCTTCTGCAATGTCGCTTATAAAGACATTGAAGAGGACCGGTCCTAATACTGAACCTTGCGGTACCCCACTAGTAACCCTCCTTTCTTCTGAGTGGACTCCATTTACTATTACTCTCTGTGTCCTATTCTCCAGCCAATTCTTTACCCAGGCTGTCATCTTGGGACCCACTCCCAGGCTGGCTAACTTGCATATTAATCTTTTGTGTGGGACTGTGTCAAATGCCTTGCTAAAGTCTAGGTAGGCCATGTCCACAGCCCCTCCCTGATCTACTACTTTGGTCACCCAGTCAAAGAAATCTATCAGATTCGTCTGGCATGACCTTCCGCTGTGAATCCATGCGGCTAGGGTCCTGTACCCTTTGGCCTCTAGATACTGACAATTCTTTCCTTCAGGAGTGATTCCATCATTTTCCTTATCACTGAGGTTAAACTAACAGGTCTGTAGTTTCCTGCTTCTGCCTTGCTCCCACTTTTGTGAAGGGAATCACATCTGCCCTCCTCCAGTCCTCGGGTACCACCCTCCTCCCATGATTTGTTAAAAGGATAGTCAGTGGTGTCACTAGTTCTACCCTTAGTTCTTTTAGAATTCTGGGATGAATCCCATCAGGCCCCATTGCTTTGTCCACCTTCAGTTTTAAGAGTTCTTTCAGAACCCTTTCTTCTGTAATGGGCTGGTATCAACTTCTGTATCCAGAGTGTTTCTACTGTTTGTTTTATGTACCTCCCTCTTCATTCGTAAATACTGAGCAAAATATTTGTTTAGTATCTCTGCCTTTCACAGTCTCCCTCTGCCCACCCTCCTCCCTTTATTAAGCCTCACTATCCCTCCTCGGCATGGCCCTCCCCCCATTATGTGACACATCGTAACATGGTGGCTCCTACCGCCTGTGACACACTCCCAAAAAGCTGACAACGGGGTACCCAATCCCCATGTTGGCATCCCCCCTCTTAGTGTGTCTTTCCTGGTTAAACAGTTTCCCCTTTCCTTTCCGACACCGGGATGCCCGCTCCCGGTGTCAGCTGCGACCCCCTCCCAATATGCCTTGCTGACATCGGGGTGCCCACTCCCCATGTCTGCATACCCCCACACACAGAACTGTGGTACACTGGGAGTCTATCCCAGTGTGCCTATTTTTTTGTGTGTGTGTGTAACCTGTAAATAAAGAAAACCTTCCCTCATGGCCTTTTTTTTCCCTGCAAACAAGAAAACGGTCCACTATTGTCTCCCTTGTCCCTCCCCATCCCCCCACTCTCCCTCTGCGCACCCACCTCCCCGCACCCCCCACTCCATACTTACCCTCTGAGGTCAGGAGCCGCAGTTTTCTCTGAACCAGACATATTTGCACTCTTCAAAGCTGAACTGCGAACTGAAGAAATTATGGTAAGCTTTATAACGGGAGACAATGGGGGAGTTTCAACTTAGGTTGATATCTTAGCCATTTTTTTGAATTTTGGCCCCAAATTTTCAGCATGGGGTTCTTGGGACCCCACCTCGTGAACATGTCACTGTCATTTAGTTCCTCGGTCCCGAAAGGTGATTTCACGGTCGCTGCACAGAATCACCTTTCAGAACTGATTAACGAAATGACAGTGTCACTGTTCATGAGTGGAAGTCCCAAAAAGCCCATGTTGCCAATTTGGTGAAAAAACTCCAAAACATGACTGTGTTACGAGTGTGTGTTGTGCAGTTTCTATGCACGCTCATAACTTCGCCAATTTTTAATATTTTCTCTCCAGATTTTCAACATTGCGATTTTTGCATACCTCCTTATGAATAGTATAGCTGTCATTTTTCACATCTTTCCTGAAATGTGTTTTCACACCTGCGGCACAGAATGGCGCGGTTGCTTTGGGAAATCAACTTTCAGGACAGATTAACAAAATTGTAGTGCCACTGTTCATGAGGAGAGGTTCAAAAATTCCCATGTTGAAAATTTGGTGAAAGCATTCCAAAATCTGATTGCGTTACAAGCATGCATTGTGCATTTTCTACGCACGTTCATAACTTCGCCAATTTTTCGTATTTGCACTCCAGATTTTCAACATTGTAATTTTTTCACACCACCTCATGGACAGTACAGCTGTCATTTTTCACATCCTGCCAGAAATGTATTTTCACACCTGTGGTGCCAAATGGCGCAGTCGCTGTTCAAAACCACCTTTCAGAATTGAGTAACGAAATGATAGTGTCACTGTTCATGAGGTGGGATTACAAAAATCCCATTTTGAAAATTTAGAGTGAAAATACCAACAAACGGCTGGGGTGTTAGGGTTTCCAACCATAACGTCCTACTCTGTAGAGACTGACAGGCATCGAGGGAGTGGCTTGGGATCTTCGACCATAATGCTCACACCATTCCACCCCCACCCTGCAGCCAGTGACGGGCATTGAGGTGTGCCTTGGGGTCTTCGGCACCAACATTCACCCCATTCTTCTATACCGCACTCATCTCAGCATATTTCCTTATGGAATGGGGTGAGTATAAGGCCCGAAGACCCCAAGGCACACCGTGACACCTGTCAGTGTCTTCAGGGTAGGGTGAGGTGAAATGGCATTAACGTTATGGCAGATGACCCAAAGGCACACCCCCAATGCCTGTCAGTCTCTGCAGGGTGGGGTGGTTGACGTCAGTTCAGTACTTCACTGCCATTCCCATTATACATCTCTCTAACTCCTATACTACCAATGCCAATGCCAGCAAGCCAACATTCGGCACTGAGAAATGCTTGCTTTTAAAATGCAGCTTGTTTCTCGTACAGCTTCTCTGTACTAAAATACTAGACATACCTGCAAGATGAGTAAGAGGTTTTCACCCTCTCCACTTCTCAGTCGCATGTTTATTTTCTTCCTTATTGAAATCCATCCACTCAGTCTGCCTGCCCTCTAGATCACTTGCCCGCTTGTGCCCCGCCCCATCAGTCTGCTCTTTTGTAAACGTTCACATACAGCACAGCTTTTCATTTCTGTTTAATTTTCTGTATTCCTACCGCTGCAGCCACTGCTTGCTTTAAAAACTGGAAGTAGAGGACACTGCGTTTTCTGAGCTGCACTGTACATGGAACATCGTCAAAGAAATACTTCTTGAAGGTTTTTACTATAAATATTAAAGGGAACAGTCAACAATAAGAGACCTACAACTAGCACTTTGTGCAAAAACAATTTTTTTTTTAACTTACAATGTGTATCAGACAGAGTTTTTATAAGCTCTGAGCTTTTGTTTGCTGGTCCTCCTGTCATCCCTGGGCTAAGTACAGTGACGGAGGACTATACTTAGCCTTGCAAGAACAATGGGACTCTGACATCTGATCAGAGCTTATAAAAAATCTCTAACTGGAACTACAGACTATTAAATCTACCACCGCTGTAGCCCTCCTTTAATGTGAGCTGCAGGAGGTTCTGAGATTTGTAGTGACAGAAAATGTCAGCTTGCAAGCGTCTGATGCAATCTACTATACAGCTAAACAATAAGTAACAAAAAAGAAAAAGGTTTTTGCATACAAAATGCAAATTGGGACCAGCCCCACACGTGGGTGTGGCTGTTAGTGCTTCTTTGAATTTACTGTGCTTAACCCAGTCTACCATCTGGCCCACACTACAGTCCTCTGTTCCACCTAGTCCCGTCACCCGCCATCTCTTGAATTTACCTTTTGCTCCTTGTTCCCTCATGAAAAAGGGCTGCTGGGAGCTACCATTTACCTCTGTATACAGTTGAATGTCCGGTGTGGGAGTGAGAGTGCAGGACCTGCAGTGGACGATATTCCACACAGTCTGTTTGTTTTTTTTTCTACTTTTCTCCACACCTTCAAACATCATGGCGATGGTGTGTTTGATGTAAGATGTGTTAGAGCAATGATGTCCCCCTTCCTTACCACTGGCTCCAACCTACACCACCACCCTTGGTCACTTAGGTGGCTGTACTGCAGCAGAGACCAGGAACCCCCAAGGAGGTGAGCGTCTACTGGAACACTCAACCTTATAGCCTGGCCAGTCTTCCCAGTAACCTAGGCTCATTCCCAAACCCGGATCACCAGCGTTGTGATGGGTAGTGCTACCAATGTGCCAGCAGGCCACCTTGTGGGGCTCTTGGTGCTGACAGTTCCCCTTTAATTCACGGGAAGTCAGAAATGAGCCCTACCGATAATGACAGTAACTGTAATCGTCAGACAGCCCCCTAGCATTCCCTGGTGGTACCTACAGACAGAGGAACTGTTTAAGCAATAAGACAAAAGGGGGGTCAAGGGTTGTGCTGGGTTGACAGATGCCCAGGGGGTGTAATAAGGCAACAGGCACAGTATAACACAGTCTGAAATGTCTTACTGCTTATATAAAACCGGATCTAACTGAAACTGAAGAAAAATTCAACAAATAATACAATTTTTCAAACACAGGAAAATTTAAATGGTTTAAATGTTATGACTAAATAGTTCATTTTACCTGTAGGGCAACAAGATATATACAGGACTGTTTACCTGCGGAATCTGGCTTGTTCAAAGGGTTCTAAGCAATATGATCAAGGCTCAAGGTTCTCGGGGACAGCCAGCAAATCACTGTTTGAAGAAAAGCTGCTTTTAAAATAAATATATTAAAAATAATGTGATGTCTTGACCTACTGTGGTGGACGAGCTGTGGTGGTTCATACCTCTGTAGTTTAGAATGATGCCAGATGAATCTGGAAGGCGAGGCAAGAGGTGAACTCTAGAGCCAAGATGCAAGGTTTATTACAACTAATTGGAGCACACAGCAATAGGACTCTGGTTTCACTACCACTATTACACAAGGGAAAGACAGAAACAAGAGGGTAGTCCACTAATGTGCCCAGTGGTGCCGGAACGGTTTGAAAAGTGGTAGGGCCAAGGATGTACGAGGTAAATTTTCCCCTATTAAATATATTACCATGATAGCAAAAAGTGATAGGGCCACTAATGAAAGTGGTAGGGCCATGGCCCTAGTGGCCCCCCCTGTTCCGGCACCTATGAATGTGCCAACAGAATACTGCCACTGGGATGCTGTCAGCAGTATAACATCACACGCTTCTTGTGTGACTTTGGTTTCTTGCCGTGGGGCAAAATTGCTAATCTCTGGGTCACCCTTCTTGCCATCAGGGTGCGACACGGAGTTTATTTAAATAAATGGGGGGTTCATGGGGCATAGCCACCCACAATTCCTGTTGCTCAAACTGCCAGATGGTAGATTGTCGGAGCGCTGTGTCTACTGGGACCCCCAACCAGTTCAACTAATGTCATGCGGAAGTACTGGCAATTCAAGTTCTGGCTGATTCTTGCTGAAGCATGAGTGGGGCATGGTAATCTGATGTGCCAAGATCTTTTTTTTTTTTTTTATCTGTTGGTTGGCCAACCACTGCACATGTGCCCAAAGAAGCACTTTCTGTACAGGCTGTAAAATGGGGCATCTCCCAATAAACCAGAAACAGGAGGAAATGTGGTAGACCTCCTAGCCCTAGAAAGATGACTCCTGATGTCACCGTTGTGATGCCAAAAGGGAAGCACCTGGCTGAGGGTGGCTGTTGAAGCCTCATCATGGATGAGAAGGGTCCTTAGAGTGAGTTGTCAGCTGCGATGACCTTGGGCTGGAGGGCAGATGAAGATCCAGTCAAAGAAAGGATGCTGGGTGTGGACAATCCAGTGGACAAACTCTGGGTAGGTCCCCAAATCCCATATCACTTCACCGCTGCAGCTTCAGAGCCTGGTCATCTTTAGTATGACCTCTGGCTAGGCCACTGGGACACAAGTCACCTCTGGACAGGATGATCACGAGCATGGCAACCCTTGATGCAGCCTTTGGCATGGACCGTGGGTACTTATGCCACCTCAGAATGGCATTTATGAGGGAGACTGGACAGTGTATCTCTGGGTTTACTAGGTGACCGAAGTCCCTCAAGCTAGAGCTGGGCAGCTCCTAACCTGACTCACTGTGGTGGGCCCTAGCTAACAGCTGACTACCATGTTTGACTGGCAACTCAAACCTGGGGCATCATGGCAAAGGCTTGCAGTTGGTGGTCACTGGAGGTGGGTGCAGGTGATGCAGAGCTTTCCAGGGACCCCCTAGGGTAGAAGCAGAGACACTGGAGAAGCTCTTGGTGGTGTGTGCAGGGACTGCTGGAAGAGAACAAAAATTAAAAAGCCTGAAAGGCAATCCACCCCCTTTTTTTTTTTTTAACAACCGAAAGCCCTACCACTTGGGCCGGGGTGGCCCCTATGCTGATTCACTTTGGGAGGCCCTTTCTACCAACTGACTCATGCTATAACCAGTCTTGGATGGAAAAAGGCCCCAGATGTCTTGGAGGGAAGAAGCAGCATGATGACGTCTGCTAGACCAGGTGACCATGGAGACACCTCCCGGAGTTGGAATGCTGGAGTGGAGGCAAGGATTTTATTCCCCTGGGGTCCCACAGGTAGAGATGGCACAGTGATAAAGGTAGCTTTTGGTTCTGGTGTTCCTTTCACACCTGAGACAGGTACACCAAGTGGGTCATGGAGCAGAGTTAAGCAGCCCAGGAGCTAGCAGTTAAAGCAATTAATTGACGGAAGGCAGTTGGGTCACATAAACCAGTGGTGTACACAAGGCAGTTCAGTAACTTAAAGCAGTTCAGTCACAACAAGCAGTGGGTCAAAGCAATATGAAAGTAGGAACAGGCACACTAAATCCTATACTAAATCCTATTTTACCTCACTTGGTTCCTCTCTTGTCCAATGGTATCACAAGGTGCGAAACTATTTCTGGCGCTTTTCTGCACACTTTGGGTCCCACTCTCATTAGGATTTCACCCCATATCTCATACCCCTGTTCTCCCTACCACAGAGCATCCTCTTATCACACTTGGCATGGTTACCAGTGCCGATGTAACATACTGCATCCCTTTTTTTCCATGGAAGCTGCATTACAGCAGGCTACACATGAACCATGGAAGTTGTCTGTCCTCTATTGACCCCACTGTTGTTGTACTACTTAAAAGTCTCTCTGTTCCTATGGGCCCTGTTAAACTACATCTAAAGAGGAAATCTCATCCCCTTACACTCTATTTACTAAAACAACTCCTGAAATGCCTCATTCTTCTTCTTCTCCTTATTTCTGGGAGTGTACACCCTAATACAGGCCCTCCTTCATATGGAGTCAATGGCAACGAAAAACAGGGTTCCCTTGTCCTGGCCAATATGAACATCTGCAGTCTGTTAAAAAAATGTGATGCCCTCACTGCTTGGGTTGTAGTACATGATCCCGACATCCTGTCAGTCGTCAAAACATGGCTGTCACCATCTACCCCTGACTTGGCCATCATCCTACCAGGCTACTTACTTTTCAGATGGGACAGACTATCTAGAAAAGGAGGTGGCTGTGCTATATGCCTAAAGGAGTCATTGTTGGTCTATCCACTCTCCCTCCCTGAACCAGCTAAGGATATTCAGATCCATGCTGTTAAGGTTATGCTCAGTGCACACAACAAGGTCCTCAACATTGGCTCAGTCTAAATTCCCTCAGACCTTGCCGAACAGGGCTTAAATTCCCTAATGAACTGCGTCATTAGTCTAAAACAAGACACAGAAACCATCCTGTTAAGTAACTTTAATGGCAACTGGCTCTCATCAGGTGCCAGAGGGAATAGGGATGAGTTAACAGGCCTGAACTTTACCCAGTTAATAATTCCAACCAGGATAAACTATAAGACTGGGACTAGCACACTCCTGGACTGGGTCCTAATGAATTGTCCAACACATATCTCCCTTTCTGAAGTACTGCCCCACATTATCAGTGATCACTCTACTACCAAGTGTTATTGGTCTGACACATTTATCAAGCCCTCTGCCAGAACAATCACAAGTAGCGTGCTCTTCCGTGGCCACCTACAGCCACTAAAGTCTCTCCTCTGACAACAAGACTAGTCCTACATTGAAACTGCACCTGTTATTGATTCTGCTCTACAATACTTCATCGAACATTTCAATGAAGCCTGTGACATCCACACCCCTTTTAGGACACGTAGGATAAGGGGACTTGATAATCCCTGGATCTCTTTTAGCCTTCTGGCTCAAATGAAAGATCATGACCACCTCTGGCATAGGGCCAGGACCTCTAGCAGTCAACCTGACATACAGGCCTATAAAATGGCCAGGAATGCATGTACTAAGGCTATCTGTGAGCACAAAGCACGTTACTATAAGGACATCCTTGCCAAGACCTGGGCTGATGGGAAAACATTCTGGGAAAACCTCTCGGAAAGCACTGGGAAAGCTTCCAAACAGGCTCCATCTATGTTAAATGTTGATGGATCTATCACCCATGACCCTGTGTTAATTGCCAACACATTTAATTCATCCTTCACAGACCTCAGCCAAACTCTGACCCCAAAGTTCTTTGAACCACCCAGCATAGCTCCTACATCCACCAAATCAAAAGAGGCCTCTACCCACCCATGTTTCCACTTCAAAGCTATCTCGGAAAGCAAGACCAAGACCTACCTACGTAAAGTTCTCGGAGGAACTAGGATAAGCAGTGATTCCCCTGACCTAAAACTTCTTACCCTAACTCTAGATGGAGTCCTATCCCTCTCACCAAGCTTCTCAGTCGCTCCCTCATACTTTCACAATTCCCTCAGATCTGGAAATCTGCTCTGGTTACACCAGTTTTTAAGAGTGGGGATAGATTACTACCTGGAAATCAAAGGCCAACATCTATTCTTCCCCCGCTGTCCAAAGCACTTGAAAGGACTGTTGCTGACCAGTTTGTGGAGTACCTGGAAAAATACAACCTACAATGTGTCAAACAACATGGTTTTCGGAAAGGGCACAGCACATCTACAGCCCTATTGGAATTCACAGGTTTCATTCACCATACTCTTGATCAGGGTCAACTTGTTGGTGCAACATTTATTGACCTGTCTAAAGCATTTGACACGGTCAATCACCATTTGCTGATACATCAAGTTGCTGGGCTTGGTATATCTTCAGAAGCACTAAAGTGGTTCACCAGCTACCTAGCAAACAGCAGGTGAGAATAGGGTCTGCTCTTTCTGCTAAACTGCCTGTCTCCTCTGCGGTTCTTCAAGGATCGATACTGGGACCCCTTCTATTTAGCACCTTCCTCAATAATCTTCTGGCATCCTGTTCCGAACCAGTACTCATCTACGCAGATGATGCAGTCATTTTCTCAAAGACTGCTGACCTACCCTCCTTCAGGCCCAAATTCAGAAAAGTTTTACTGAAGTGGAGTCCTGGGTCAGCTCTCATAAGTTGGTGCTTAACTGCAAAAAAACTATGGTCATGCTCTTCCATGGTACCCACAGCAAGCACAAAGCCAAACAATTGGTGATTAAAAACAGTGTAGGTGTTATCCTTGATCAGACTCAATCTTTTAAATACCTAGGAGTTACTCTGGATAGTATGCTCTCCTACTCCAACCATGTTGAGAATGTTGCCAATGTAGTTAACATTTGGCTAGGCCTTCTACACAGGCATAAACATTGCCTTAGTACTGAAGCCCTCAGATTGGCTATCCAAAGTTCAGTTGTGTCTATTATTGACTATGGTTTGGGCATTTATGGTTCTGCCACAGACACAACCCTACGTTGGCTCACCACAGCTCTGAATAAGGCATGCCATCTACTAACTGGTGCAGTGTATTGTACTCACACTTGTGACCTTTATGAACAAGCAAACTGGCTTCAACTCCAGGCTTACATTGAAAATCAAGCATACCTTCTGGCTAAGAAGGCAGATCTTGGTCTCCTACCACCAAGTTCCCTTCAGCTTTTCAGTCCCTTCCGGGGCACTCGGAGCACATGAAGTTCTGTGAGCCAAACTTTTACTGTCCCTCGCTGTTGAACTTCGCTCCAACAGCGATCCACTGCAGTTACAGCTGCTAATTTATTTAATTCCCTTCCTCCTGAGATTGCAACGACTGCAACCTTGGGACCATATAAGCAGAAGCTGCATCAGTTCCTAGTTCCCAGAGCATCTTGTGACTGCTATACCTAATCTCCACTAACAGCTAAATGCACTGGGACCTCCCTCTTTTACCATTTGCCCCGTATAGCCCTAAGCTGCTGCTGCGCTATTCCACTCACAGCACTTCCTCCCTTATCCCTTTCCCATTCCTGCCCTCTTTTCATCCTACCTCATCCCCCCTTCCCTTACCCTTCCACTCCCACTTCCCCCTCTCTGTTTCCTCACTTTGTTCTCCCCTCTAACCCCTGCCCCGTGGGTCTTTCCTGCTCAATCTTCATTGTGGAGTCTCCCTCCTTGCTCTTTTTTTTGCTCCTTCCACCCACTCCACCCCAATTCACCCCCTGTACTTTCTCTCCTTGTAAGCCCTTTCACCCCTCTTCAGACAAGGCCACTGGCAGCACTTGGCACTATTTATCTTGCCATGTTGTTCTTTTGTTTATGTAATTACTTTCCTCATGTTGTACTACTTACTGAAACCATTGTAATTTTATTCTTGTGACTTGACATGGAACCTCTGTAAAAGAGCCCTTGGCTCAAAGATCTTTCCGATTTGTTAACTAAATAAATGAAATGGATTACAGGCAAGGCAGATGAAGCAATGCTTGGGGCCTTTAAATATCTCTTAAGGCTTGGATATCTTTACCCTAGCCAGGGGAAGACCCATTCTTTAATATTGATTAACCTTAGTGCCTCTGCTCCCCTTAGACCCACCTTCACTGAATATTAATTTGTACTGTTCACCTGGTCCTTGAAATACACTACTCCCCAAGTGCCCCTGCCCACCTACCTTGTACCCCTACCCTGCTCCCAACACCTCCCCATTATGTGCCCTCACCTACCTACCCATTTACCCCTCCCCCCTCTCACCCCACCTTCCCTAATGCTCCCAACCATCTTCTCTCTCTCTTGACTCTAGTTCTGTTACTCTGATTCTTCCCCCTTGTCCCCCTTGCTTGTAGACTACTTCCCCAAATGACTGTACTGGCTCTCCTGGCTGATGTTACATTTGTACCCATTAGGTTATTGATAAGGCTGTATAGCTGCTAATGATCATCCAAGTTTATACAAATATGGACAAGTGCACTCTATTTATCTAGGCTGCTGTGGGTACGGCATCCCCATGTACTCCGTGCCCATCCAGTGTAATATGTTATGTTTTTGCCTTAGTTTATACTATGTTGATTACTCTATGTACTTTTTTGATGATTACTGACAGTGTCTACTGGTTGCTACTGTCTCCCCTAGCCATGTATGTCGATTACTCTTTCTTTTTTTTTTTTTTAATTTTCTCTTTATCTGGCAGGACCCCATATACATCACCCTTTGTCACGGCCATCAGAGACCTCCACCACCACCTAAGGCTGCCGGGGACCCTCAGTCACCCCCAGCTTACCCCCCGGAGGGCAGGGCCGTGGCCACCTTCGTGACCATGGGACTAGTGTCTGGTCGGGGTCCCGCAGCGTCGGTGATGAGGTGAGGTCCTCTGGGGAGGGCTTCATACTCACGGTGGTCCTGCCTGCCTCCATTTTTCCCTTTTTCTCCCCACGGAGGCAGGGATGTGCAATGACACCAGCGTCCGCCCCGCCTCCCCAGATACTGAGCATCGGCAGCGCGAGATCTCCCCACCTCCGCCAGGAGTCCTCAGCACTCTGAGTGCTTCCCATGCCCTCCCCCTGGAGAAGGAGAGCCGTCCATTGGACACTCCATCCTTCTCCCCCCAATCGGCCCTCCGACGACCCGGGTCCATTCCCAAACCTGGGTTGCCGGCACTGCAAGCGGAAACCCCACTGCTGCGCCAACGGGCCGGCCCCCCGATTACTCTTTCTTACTTGTTGATTCTTGACAATGCCTATTGGTTGCTTCTGTCTCCCCTACGCATGTATTTGTTTCCCTTCCCTTATCTGATGAGGATCCTTTGTAAAAGAGCTTTTAACTCAAAGGCTGTACTTCCGATTATTCGATAAATAAATTAATTAATTAATGAGGGCCAATGGCTCAGGTCTCTTTGTTCCAGCCATGGGCTGCCCTGTCCAGCTAATAAATACAAGGATACAACTTCACCCCTTCCCCTCAGCAGAGGAGGCACAAAAACACCATGAATTGAAATACAGTGGGATTCCTGGAGAAGAATGCAGTTACGTTCTGCCTCTACGCTTCAAGAATCTGCCCCAGTTGTAGCTAGATAGCTGAAGGCTCAGAATGACGAATCCCACCTCTTCCCACAGACGGTGCCCTGAGCTGACTTTAACTAGCAGTCCCCTGGCTCTCCGCTGTGAGAGTGCGTGCACAGGTTTCTCTGTAATGAACACAGACTGCTTGTAATGATTCGGTAAAGCTGCCTCCCCTTCTCCAGCATCTCCTTTTTGCTTGGTTAAAATTTGGCTTCACCTCTCTTAGCTTTTACCTCAGAAATATTCTCTCTCTATATATATATATATATATATATATATATATATATATATATATTTTCTCCCCAATGAAACTGGTGGACAAAGCAAACAACTCCACCCTCCCCTTGCCTGCAGGACTATCTGTACAATTCTTCTCCCTGGCTGGAGCAGGAGCGGATAACTATAAAAGGAATGCTGGGCACCAAGCCTGCTCACCCCTGAGCCGCTGCTGGAGTCCACCTGGGATTTTCTGCACACTGGGGACTGCCAAACTATTGAGGGGAGATAAGAACCCTTTTGCAAGAGACCACTACACTGATGGTTCACTGGGGCAGTTTCCTGGCCAAAGGGACTTACTCGCTGCACTGGAGGACCCAACTGAATAGCAGATTATGCTGGTGACTGACTGAGGCTGTTGCTGGAGATCTTCTAAAGAGAAGTTACACCGACAGGGCTGTGGGACTTTCTTCAGCCTTCTACTGTAGAAGCCAACATCCCCTCTGCCATCCACCTGCACTGGCCACGCTCTCTCTCTTCTGACTGCCTGTGCAGATCCTTTTCTAGGCTGGGGGCAGTCCTGGCTACTTGCCAGAGGATTGGCCCCTTTGCCCAGGGGTCAGCCTCTTGAGGCTGTCAGTGGCCTTACGCTTGCTAAGTGGGATGGCCTTTGGCTTGGTAGTTGTCCTCTGGAAGGCCCTTGGCCTGGGACCCCGTGTGGACAAAATGGCTCCAAGTTTGAATTCAGACTGGCCAGGGGATTGGCTGACAGAGCTCACTCTGGCCTCCTGCTCCCCTACTAGGACAAGAATGTGACTAAACTGTTTTTTGGCCTGGCCTGACTAGGTGTCTGCCTTGGGTAGAAGGAAGAGAGAACAAATGGAGTAAAAAATGTTGGCTATGTTTTAAAATCTGTGGTTTAAAACTGCTGGGTCTGTCTGCTGGGGAGGGGCCTGTCCTATGCTCCCTAGGGTCCCCTAAGCTTTTCCAGGCTTCCCCACTAAGCTGCATGACTCCTGATGTCCCTAGGGGTCCCCTATTTTCTGTGGTGTCCCCCAATTTTCCTGGGGCACTACACTACTCCATGCCTAAAGGGGTGGGGGAGCAAGACACTGTAGTGCCCCGAAGTTAGGGGCACCACAAAGTAACAGGGACCCTCTCCCCAATGTGGGGATTTTCCATTTTTTCTCCTTTCCCGTTCCACTCAGTCTTCCTCCATTCCATCCCTCTCCCTTCTCTGAAGCCTCACAGACCCCCTCCCATTCCCCGTTCTCTAAGTTCATGCCATTCGGTGCTGAGGAGGGGGGTCGTAGGCAGAAGACGCTCCCTCCCTCCTGAATGGCAGTGCCCCAATCCCTTTGACTGCCCAGTAAGACCTCCCCTGCCCTACAAAAGAGCCAGGGAGTGGCTTAAGTGAGGAGTTGATGGCCGAGTGCAGAAGGTATAGGACACTGAGGTCACAGACAAAACAAAAAGCATGCCTGAAGGTCAGTCCATGGCTCCCCCCTCCGGGTGTCACCCCCCCTCCAAAAAGAAGCCAGGCAGCAGCAGCACAATCAGTCAGAAGGTAGTGCAGCTCCCTGACACAATCTGACCTCCTCTCACTCTCTCTCCCGAGTTGTGGTCGGAGCAGTTTTCGAGTGGGATCAAAATGTGCCACAAAATATTGGTCTGGACAGAAACCGCGCCTGGGACCATTTAGTTCCACTCGCCTAGCAGAGGCAGGCACATCGAGCAGTCTGGTAGGAGCACGGCTCCCCAGCTGCCTATCCAGACCCCCCTAGCAACCAAGGAAGTCCCGGGCCATGGCGGTGAGTGGGCCGAGTGCCCGATCTTTAGTCTGAACTCGCGCCATAGGCGCTGGGGAGGGGAAAAGGAAAATTAAAGGGCTGGAGCCTGAAAGTACAGGAAGGGGCAGCGAAGAGAGTGCCCAGAAAAAAAACTTAAAGGACCAGTGCCCTAGTAACCAAAAGGGGGTTCAGTGGGCGCCTTAGGGGAACTGCCAGCCCCAAGGAGGGAGAATTAAGGAGCAGTGGGCTGAGTGCCCAGAAAGGGGAATAAGAGGCCCCAAAAGGGCTGCAGCCACAAGTTAATTCAGTTTATTTTGTTTATTGTAAAAGGGGCAGTGTGAATCTAAGGCCCAAGGGGCAGGGGGAGGAAGAGTCCGCTCCCAAATTTGCAAGGGGAAGAATAGTGGACTCAAGTGGGCTTACAGCCCCCTTTGCCACATTTGGCACCACTCTGCACTGGGGGGATAAGCCTGTATGAATATTCAGTAAAGGGGCGGACCTGAGTGTGACCTAACCTAAGGAAAGACTATGGGCCCTTAAGTAATATTTGAGGGAGGTGGGACCAGGCCCGAAGACCCAGGCTTAGGAATAGTAATATTGGTAATAAAGGGGTGTGGCTGCAGAGACAGCCAGAGCAGAAAACTCTTTAAAGGTACAGTACCCTCTGGGGAGTGGGGGGTGGTCCTATGGCCTAAGAGCCCCACCCGACTAGACTGTACTGTAGTTTGTCTGGTGCCCCCTAGAGACTGCACCCTCTGCAAAAACTGAACTGTCTGCTTGAAATCTGAACTGTTTGCTTGCTACTGAAACTGTGTTCTTGAATTGCATCCTTATCTACTTGATATCCAGCTTCACATTTGTTTCCCGGAACAGCTTCTTTAGAGCCCAGTGCTGACCCAGGGAGGTCCCCGACCCATCCTCCATCTGCAGCATAACTGTCTCCAGTGACGTCAACCTACCTTGAAGTTCCACCACAGTGTTCCAGCATCAGTCCTGCAATGGTAAGCGATGACAGCCACTAGACAGGTATCCAGTAGTGAGTCCACTTAGGAGCTGCCCTGGCTCAAGCACGAGGGACCACAGTTAACGTTGTGCATGTCCCTTTTCTTATTTTGCCGTCCATCTGTAAGTGCACATACCTGTGTCTCTCTGCAAAGGCCACCTGAGGGTTGCATTGCCAGCAGTCCTTATGTTGGGAGGTGGTTTGGGTGCCAGGGACCTCCTGCCAGTGGTCATTGCTGTGGATCGTCCAGAGAACCATCTGCCAACCAAAAGTCTTCAGCTTCATGCCTGGAGCTGCAGAGGATCATCAAGTTCTTCATTGTCCAGCTAGCAGCGTTCTTCTTTGTGTTTTGTTTATCCGGGGGATGCCCTGTTATGACCAGTCTGTAAAATCACTTTGTGGGGTCAATGCCCACTTGCTGATCAGCTGACTCATTCGAAAGCCCAAGCTTGGTTCATCCGCCATCTGTCATCTCGGCCAAGTGCACACAGGACTTGGACTAAAAAGGGTTAACCCCCTGTTCTGGGTTTGACCAACTGTTGGTCCCGATCATATTTTTTTTGTTTGTTTTTTTTATCCTGTAGCATTGTAGAAAACAGTTATCTTGTTTTTATTGTCCCTGGTAAATAAACCTCTTGCATCTTGCTCACTGAGTAAGCTTCCTGCCTCTCCTTCCAGATCCGTCTGGCCAGTCCTGAAATTGTTAGGTAACCTTTCCGCTTACTACAACACCACAAAAAACAAAGTAGCGAGGCACAAATGGAGTTTTTTAATTATGTGGAAACTGGCCACTCAACCACTTGTACCCCCTCTATAGAATGATGTAAATCAGCAGCTCCTGGCCTATAGTCCCTTGCCATAACCAGTGGATCACAGTGCTTGTAATAGGAGAAGAATTTCAAACCTTCCAAGGCAAGGATGTCTATTGGTCAGTGTAGTGTGAACAAACAGATTCAGAGTTCTGATCCCACCCTAGTTACTTGTTCACTGTAAAACTGGATAGAAGTAGGATCCCGCCAGGTGTTGCATCCGTGGGCTATCCTGGGTAAATCTGGGGGCTGGCCCGATGACTTGACAATATTGTCACTTGTTGTCATGTACCAAGAACCAGGTTGATGTCTTAATTGACCTTAATTGGCTGATTGAGTGAAGGTTCATGTGTGGTTGCCAGCTGGTGGCACACGAGGCAATTGCGGAGTGAGCTCTTACAATGTCAAGTAGGGGAAGGCACCCTGTGGGTCCACATAAATGCATCATGGTAGGCTTATGGATAGTAGCCACACACTGCTGCCTCCTAAAATGGGGGCGTCATGCAGAGCAAGTGATGGGCCATCAAAGAGATGACTGCCAGGACTCCCAGATCAGTTTGAGCATTTTCCTGATGCTCCAGGATGATTTTTTCCCCCATGGAACATGGTTTGCCCAGTTTTCCTGTGTAAAGAAAGTAGGTCTGTGGTTAAAAAAAAACAAAAAAAAACTCTAGACTGCTGACTTTTAATGTGAAATACAGGAACCCCAGACAGTCTAGGGGTCCTTCCTCTGCTTCTGCCTGCAGTTTCACAGTTTACTGGTCCCTCAAAGGGGTTCTTGGTAACTGCAGGAGGCAAGCCGTGGGATGGGTGGGGGTGTGTGTGTGTAGATGGAGTGAAGGGGCCCAAGACATGCATATGAACATATGAAGAAGGTCATTTTGTCTATCAAGTCTGCTCGTATTGCAGGGTCCACAGCTTGAGCTACTGTCCCTGCCCTCCCTCCCAACTCCTCCCATCCTCCCTATCCATGATCCTTACCTTTCCCCATGCCTGCCCCAGCCTCTCTTAAAGCTGCTCACTGTCTTCAACAAGGTGACCTCTTCCGGCAGCGCATTCTAAGTGTCCACCACCCTCTCTGTGAGGAAGTGCTTCCTGACCTCCCTCCTAAACCTCCCACCCTCCAGCTTAAGACTGTGCCCCCTTGTGTTATGGTTGCCATTCAGCTTAAACAGACTCTCCTTATCAACCTTATTTATCCTTTCAAGTACTTGAAGGTCCCATCATGTCCCCTCTCTCCCTCCTGTCTTTCAGGGAGTATATGTTCGGTGCCTTCAACCTCTCCTCGTATGCCTTACCCTGCTGACCTGCTATTATCCTCGTAGCCCTCCGCTGGACCTTCTCCAGCAGGTTAATTTCCTTTTTGAGGTGTGGACACCAGTACTGAACTCTATACTCTAGATGCAGCCTTACCAGTGACCTGTACAAGGGCAGTGTAACCTCCTCTTTCCTCCCCCCCCTCAAACACCTAAGGGCTTCTGAGTTAGAGGGACACTGTCAGCCCTTCTTGTATCATAATATTTCTCATTGGAAAACCCACATTGCTTACCTTCTCTAAAACTCATTGAAGTTGTTGTCTGTTTGATCTAATTCTTTCTTGGTAGTGCTGAAATGCATGGGATTGGTGCAATTGTACCCAACCTTGTTTTGCTTCAGATCCTTGATTCACTCTTATTGCATGCATCCTAAACATTAGGAACACCCCAAACAGTGCAGTCACTCATTATGCAATAGTCTCCTTTCCTCGTATAGCATCATGAGTGGCTAGACCGTGTTAGGGGAGTGGCTAGATTGTGTTGGTGTGTTCTCAAGTCCAGGAAAGATGCAACAGAAGTTGATAAAAAATGTAAACAAACATGTTTTTGTGTGGTAGCATCAGTGTGATGGACAGTTTTTTTTTTTTTTTTTTTTACTTTTAGAAAGAAAAAAAAGAACCAGAATTAAACTACCAGCTACATCAGCAATCTTTACAGAATGTGAGCAATCCTAACATGCATTTTCAGGGGTGTGGTCAGTAATTTTAAACTTGTACTCAAGAGCTGATGAACTGTTACACCCCCGTAAACACAAACCCAAAGATGCTACCCTGCCACAATGATCCTAATAGAATTGCAGCATTTTATTTTATCTAACACACTCTCTACCACTCAGACAGATGTTGGCTGGCTTTTACTCTCACAATATTTAGGATACATTGTAATAAGCCTCTGTACCACATCAAGGTAGCTAGCCTCATGGAAGTCCATTCACACCAGTACTTATGCATACACACTCCATCAGGTCACTTGTACAATCATGGCCTCTAAATTTAGTACCCGTAAATCTTCCAAGGATCATTCACAAATTTACATCCATGGAGGGGGTTGGGGAAACAGTTCTTCAGTCTGTGAAGGGGTTGTGGAATAACAGATGTACCAGACGCCAAACTTCAAGTTCAACACACAATCTCTGTGTGATGTTTATTAAAAATGCAGGAAAATAACCTTAAGCAATGGCATATCCCTGCTTCAATATATTGGTTTGCAACAACATACTCTGCACTTAGACAGCACCTACTGACTCACTGATCTCATTCCAACATTTGCAGAGAAAACCCTTCATCCCTATGGTTGCCTTGTTTGCCTGGGTGGTGGGGGCTCAAAAAGGAAAAAAACCAAAACAAGCTACAGACAAACTCTGTGCAGAAGCACTGAAAGAAGGGTTACCCCAAAGGGCATTAGCAATAAGCCAAGTTTCAAAGAAACACATCACACATACTTCCATAATGCACAGCATCATGGGATATATGCAAATCAACATGAAATTTCAGACTGGCTCAGTTTACAGCAGGAATGGATGGTACCAATAGACATGCATTTAACAACACAACCAACTTAATTTCTATAATAGTCACCTAGTACTTTTACCTTTATGAAAAACGCCTAGTGCCATGGTATTTTCAACATTTACAGGTTTCATAAACATAAGATATATACGTCAAGGTATTTTATGACATAGTGCTATTACACACTATATCCAACAACGATACACAGCCTGTTGTTTTACATAAGCTCGGAGGTCACCACAATAACCTCCCTGTACAAGGACCTGAGAGGGAAAAGGAAAATTAAAGAGGACACTATAGCATAGTCAAGAAAGGGAAGGGGGTGGCCAACCTTATGGACTAGAAATCGTAAAGGATAGATTAGGCAAGGAAATAGAAGACCTGTTGCCACACATTTAAGAAAAAGTCAGTACTCAAGAGTGGTAGGAGCTCCCTGTCACAGACATCAGGCTCTGTTCGTATGTGTTGCCCTGAGGCTCATATTGCCCCTGGATTTTCCAGAATTTACTGCACTCAACAAAGTATACCAAGTATGTCTGCCAACACCTATGTGCATTTTTTTTTTTTTTTATCTAGGGACAATTTGAGGCCAAATGGGTTGACAGTAGCCCTTTACAGAAAAAAAAAATGGTTTGCATTGTTCCCTGTGTCCACCTAAAGTGATGAGGAAGTCCTGACTGGGGGTATTTAACATCTCAATAGCGTCCCTCATAATGTGGGAGGACCCTGGTTACTGAGGAAGTAAAATGGAGTCCCTCTTTTTACCACCTCAGAAACCCCACGTTTCACATATGGAAAATTCTGTCCTTAACTGTTCACTGATCAGAAATTCATGTAGACACACACCTGTTGCACACTCGGCAGAAAACTTTGTGGACATGAAAACACTGATTTCCACAATGTTCTGAGCAGCGTCTACCTCAGTGTGCAGCATTACACTGTGTCCCACATTTGGGTGCTGACAGACTGAGAGATATGGAAGAGGGCGGGGGTAGGTGTTGTGACAGAAGCAATATTTTTTTGCTGGAACTTCTCACAAACTCTTCTTAAAGAGTCACACCCATAAGATATTTGATTTAGCTTTCCAATATTTCCTGTCCGCTTAATGCAGATATTATCCTATAAAGCATGCTACTGCCCACAGAAGCAATACGGTGACTTGACCAGAGCTTGATGAAGCATACTCCCTAGCCGTTGTCCTGATTTCAGATTTGTTTTCCCCCCAGAAAGAAACAAGTGGAACAGTTCCTCATTGACTAAAACTGCACGGCAGCTGATCGGATTCCGGAGACTCGGTACTAGGATTAAAGCCTGCAGTTCCTGCTTTCGTCGGTAGTGGGTTCCGTGGGAGCGAGGGGAAACCCCTTTCACTGTCCGCTTTTCGACTTAAACTCCTGCAATCGAGAATCACAGTCGCATACAAGCAGAGAACCTCGGAGGACTGGCAGCTCCCAGCCACAGAGTGGACAAGCTCTTTCCGATCCCAGGCAAACGGCCCCTCTGAAATTTCCACAGCATGACTTTCAAAGGAGAACTGCAAGGTAAACAGCAGCTCCCAAGTAAGCAAATGTCTCGAATATTATGTTTAACAGGTAGCACACCAGTTAAGCACCAAGAAAAGGCGCTCTTTTTATAGCGAGGAGACCGTTGATGAAAACCTGCTCTTTTTTTTTTTTAAGTTTTCTTTTTATTGGAAAGAAACTAAAGTTTTATTCCTACTTGTTTTTATTCTCCTCAGGTGGGAAAGCTTTTGGGCGGCTTAAGGCTCAACAAGAAGAGCGGCTGGAAGAGATTAATAAGGTAGGCGGTGCTCTCTGCATCGGAACGGGGATAAGGTGATCCTTTCTGCTGCTGGGGGGAGGTCTTACAATAAGTATGTGTACCACTTTAGGGTAAATTAACTCTTTCGTTGTTATTTTCGACTACAGCCAGCATTTCGAACGTCCGTGTTACCTGCCCTATATTTTATGCCTTTGGTTTCTCTTTTGCCAAGTATTGCGCATTGAAGGTAACTGAGATTTATTACTTAACCTGTTGTTCATCGGAAGCTCTGGTCCTTGGGAGAGCACCCTTTGTCAAGGACGCGGGTAGCGCGTCACCTGATAAGGATCTGTTCGTATTTGTTGCTAAAATAATGTGTTTGATGTAGTCTAAGCGGGCCGGCCTTAACCATTCCGGGCCCCACCACCACACCCATCATTTACACCTAACTAACCCTCCTGTCCTGTATTAATAAAACAGTACCAGGTCTGCTAGTTTAACCAGCACCTTTTAATTGGTGCCGTTGACTGCACTGAATTATTTGACTTCACCATTGGAAATGAATCTGACTGAGCCTGGAGCAAGACCAGACCTGGGTTTGAATCCCACAGCTTCCACTTGCATACTGTGTGACCCTGATTAAGTCACTTAACTTCCCTGTGCTCCCAGGTTGCACCTGTAAAAAAGCTTTCAGCTTAGTGTGCTACTCCTGGTTAAACAACTGAAAGTTTAAAAAAAAAAGTGTACTACTACAGTATTCATTTTTGTAAGGACAGGGACATCATCACTGAACACTCACAACTCCGATAATCCGATCTGCAAACAAGTTAAACAATTACATTTTTCTGGAGGTGTAAGTGAGGGAGAATAGAGAGGATTATCATGGGACACCAGTAAGGTTGCCACCCGTCAGATTTTTTTATCTGGTAATCAGGTTTTCAGGGTTCCTATCAGGAAGTCCAGTTTTTTTTTTCTCTGTGCTTGTCAGGATGTTGAGCCATTTTGAGTGCTTACATACTCTTGAAACAAATGTTGTCATATCCTTCATTGTTTCGGCTACATGTCCAGGTTACAAACAAGTTCTCTTGTCAGTATAGCCGTTTGTGAAAGTAGTCAACCTGGGAGGCGTAAAATATTGCCATTAGCACTTACTTAACCTAATCTTTTCCACTGCATCTTAAAGTGACATAGCAGCAAAGCTGCCCCCACCTCATGTAACTATAACAGAGCCAGTTGTCTTCTGTTTTCATGTGCTGGTAAACATTTTAATCTCTAACAAAATGCAGGCATTTTAAATAAAATTTTTTTTCCTCAAGAAAAAAGTATGGGCCCCAAGGTGCAGGGGCACAGTTTGCACCTAGCTAAGGCCGGCCCTGCATCTAAGATATTGCTGGAACTGTAAAACAGGAATTTTACAACTGAGGGGTCCTTAGGGTGGGGGGTTGGGAGGGTGGAGTGAAGTTACACCTTCAGAGCAACTGCATGATTCCAAGCATATAATTGGAGTCTGCGCTATTCCTTGAAAAGCATTGTGGATCACTTTTGTTAAAAATGGAACAGCTGACAGTTGCTGAGAATTGTGGCTGAACATAAGCTGACCCAACCCAACCGAACCCACAGGAGTGTAAGCATGTGTGTGGCTGTGGTGCCAAGTTATGGTTTCCTTTTGGGGGGGGGGGGTTGTAAAACATTTGATCTGTCTGCCTCTCCCACAGTCTGTAGGCAACAATAATGTCTATAATAGGAAAGGTACATTTAGCAAGTTCAAGCCCACCCATACCATTTATAGCATATTCTCAAAAACACAATACTGTGCTATGTAGTGCTTTTCCAAAAGAATCTGAAGCTGACTTGTGTTTTTCAGACACAAGTAAAGGTCAGGGTTCAGCTGTGGAGACTGTTCCTCTCTCATCTTTATAGCATTTTTGTTCACAATGGGGTCTTGATATTGGAAGCAGTCACATTTTAGGGCACGAGCACGCTTCCTGTATTGCTGAAGTGCGAGGACCTTGTTAACTTGCCACGAGCCCAGGTGGGGCCATAACTGTAGAGCTTCATCGAGGCAGTCTCTTGCAGCAGGTCATACTGCATGGGATTCCAGCCACAGGCATCATTTCCACCGGGTGACTTTCACAGCAGTCGACTCTGGGACCTCCCCCTAACCACCACCACATGATCTTCACCTGGCAGGTATAAAAGGGGGAGGTCCCAGCCACACCCCAGTTCATTTTAATTGTGACCTGCATGCAACCAGTCCTCCTTTGGAGTTTCTGCTTTCCAGTCGTTTAAGAAGAGTTTTAGTGACCCACAATGTTTTTGATTTTTACAGTTACTGTGAATGTCTTCAGATCCTTTATTCTGAAGTTGTTCCTGTGGCCACAGAATCGCAAAAGAGGACCTCTACAAAGTCTGTGTTCGATGCCTTGGTCCTGAACACGACTCCGTGGAGTGTGCCTTCTGTAATAAATTCAACAAGGCCACAAAACGCTGACTGCTGCAGTAGCTCCGTGAACATCTAATGGAGCAGAAAGTTGCCCTCTTGTAGTAGCAGCAGCAGCAGTGCTCTTAATCTAGAGACCTCTTTGCATCCACTTCAGGGTCTAGAGTCTCACTGCTCCACGGGAGACCCCTCTTTGTCGACACAGGGTCATGATAAGAAATATGCCTGTAAAGCTAAGCACGTTTTTACCACCTCTGTGTTGTCTTCCTCAACAAAAGTGAATATGAAGAAGGGTGA
Source organism: Neoceratodus forsteri (assembly GCA_016271365.2). Taxonomy (NCBI): domain Eukaryota; kingdom Metazoa; phylum Chordata; order Ceratodontiformes; family Ceratodontidae; genus Neoceratodus; species Neoceratodus forsteri. Next base: position 500,335,077 of record JADMNL010000022.1, read on the forward strand.
GGTAGCCCCTCACACATCGTCTTCAGCACCATCGATGATTGCGAGTTGCTCTCCTCATCAACGAGAGGCTCTGAGGTTGTCCTGCTGCTGCCAAAGCTGCCCCCGCCTTCCTTGCTGCCTAGCCATAGTCCGTCGACGATGGCTTCAGGCTTGTCGACTATTCTCTCGTTGACGGCCTTACCTCACGGCCCGTTGACAGTTCTGTCTGCTGCAGGGTATTCTGTCGACTGTTCCATCATCGTTGACGTTTATGGAAACTCCGATGCTGTCATCAATGACAGGGGCTGCAGGCCCGTCGATGATCGGCCTTGTCCCACAACGCTTAATGCTGGCACCCTCATAGACTATTCTGGGATCATATGTACACCCCTCATCGACGTCTGCTTATTTGGTACCACTGCCTGCTCCTGTTCTGTCTGTGGTGCCCATACGCTCTGCCCAGTCCACCACGGCTACTTCCTTTGGACAGATGGCCATGATGGATGCCCAGGCTCCGATAAATCCTATCGTGGACCTCATTCAGACCCAGCACCCCCCCCCAAGGGAGGGGTCAACTGTGGCCTCTGCTACCTCTCTGCCTCCTTTGGCCCAGTGGGTGGCTAGCTCTTCCCCTGTCTCCTGGGGTCTGTACGCCCAGGGCGTGGACATGGAGGACTGGGAGCTGGCTGACTGGGAGGACAAGGACAACATGGACCACATGTTCAGGGAGAACCTACGCCTGACCTCCCTTGTTCTCCGCCAGATGACATTATATTTTTGGACTTTGTGCCACTTACAGAAAATGTTTGGTTTCCAGGGCACTGAGCAGGATGCTTCTCAGAAGAAATTGCTCAGTACCTGGATGTGCCAGAATGCCCCACTCTGGTTGTCTTCTCCCCTTTTTTTTGTTGTATGCCTTTGACGAGGCTATCATGGCTGCCTGGAAACAACCTTTTGGATTCCCTCCAATCCATGGAAGGTTGATAAACTTTATCAAGCTCTGGTGGATCACCCCATTTCATGTCTCTGCCTCAGGTAGACTCTGTGGTAATCAGTGCCTCACAAGATGGGTCCTCTAGACCTCAACATATGAGTGCTCAGCCCCCAGATATGGAATTGAAGAAATTGGATGCCATAGGAAATGTTTTATTTATTTATTTTTTTTGTTTTTCCCCCTCGGCCACTATAAGCTCTCCGTATACTCAATTACATGGGACACCTCCTGAAATATCAGGAGGAAATTCTGAAGTCCTCCCAGGTGACAGTCCAGTCCCTCCCAGCGGGTTCTGTCCAGGAGGAGATGACTGTGAAATGGTCTACTGTGGCGGCGGTATACCGCCACCTGCTGAGGGCCACTTATTATGCTGTGGATACTATGGCTCGTATGTCTTCTGCTGGTGTACGTCTCAGATGTCACGCCTGGCTCAGGGTGTCTGGATTTTCCCAAGACATTTAGCAATCAATCTTGAGTGCTCCATTTAAAGGAGTTCAGCCATTCAGTCCACAGACCTAAGACATCATGAAGGATTTACAGGATTTCAGTCGTACCTTTCAATCAGTGTGGACCCTTTATCACTCTAAAGTCAAAACGGCCTTCAGGAGTTCCTTGAGGGGCCGCCATCCCTCTTCCAACAGGCAACCTGCCAATAAGCGAGAACCTCTGTTACAGTTGCCAGGTCCCTGCTGTCCCCCTGCAGGGCCAGCCTTCTGCCTGAAGGTCTTCCTCCAGTCATGTGTATGGAGGCCCTACCCACGGCCATTGAGGGCAGGTTTTTCCCTGCACCTGCAAGGGTGGCAAGCTGTTTCTTCTGACCAGTGGCTCCTGCAACAGGTCAAGACGGGACACACACTGGAGTTCACGGAGATGCCTCTTCCTTTGCCACCCAGGATCTCTCACCCACCAGACCAGGCACTGGTCCTGCAGACCGAGGTCGATGCCTTGCTTTCAAAACAGACCATCGAACCAGTTCCCCTTAAGAAGGGTGCAGGATTTTACTCCCACTTTTTCCTGGTTCCCAAGTGGATGGGGGATTTATGCCTCATTTTGTATTTGGTGTCTCAGTCTCTATGTAACTTACCAAAAGTTCTGCAAGGTGGGTCTTCCAACACTTCTCCCTTTGCTGAACATGGGAAATTGGCTCTGCTCTCTGGATATGAAGGATGCATACCTCCATATCATGATGTACCCGGCTCACAGACTGTTTCTCCGTTTCATATTCCAGGGTCATCATTACCAGTTCAGAGCCCTCCTTTTGGACTTTCTCAGCCCGGGTATTTCACAAATGCCTTGTGGTAGTGTAGAGTGGCCCTTGGTAGAAGGCCTCTGTCTTTTCCTACTTGGACTGGCTCCTGAAAGCATCCTCCAGCCACCAGCTGTGTCTCATGCTTTCTCAAGCCCTACAGTTGTTTGCCCAAGTAGGTATTGTGGTAAACTATCCAAAGTACAGAATGGACATTACTTAATGCCTACAATACATTGGTGCCACGCTAGACATCTCCATTTGAAAAGCATATCTGCCCATAGCGCGGGTGGACACCCTGATTGCTTTGTCACAAAGCTTAGATTCCAGCAGATTGGTCTCCACAAGAGACTATCTCTGCCTCCTGGTACATTTGGTGGCCACAGTACCAATGGTCCCCAATGCCAGGTTACTTATGGAGGTCCTTCAGTGGTCCCTCAGTCCAGTGGGACCAGAAACGGTACGACTTCGATGCCATGGTCCTGATGTCTTCCTGAGCTCTTCGAGCCCTGCAATGGTGGAAGGCAAGGGACATTTTCATGCGAGGCATGCCATTCCGATCTCCTGTCTGGAGTCTCATTCTGACTATAGTTGCTTCCTTGATAGGATGGGGTGCTCACCTCGGGTCGAAAGGATCTTGGACGTCAGTGGAGGCCCGCCTCCACATCAGTGTTTTGTAACTGAGGGCGGTTCTCTATGCCTTATAGACGTTCGAGGCTCACTTCCCCCCAGGTTGTCTGCAAGTGAAATCGGACAATTCTGCGGTGGTTCATTACCTAAACAAACAAGGTGGCACCCATTCATACCCTCTCTGCAGAGAATCGATGAGGGTGTGGTATTGGGCGATATAGAGAGATATTTATCTTCCGGCAGTACACATCCCGGGGGTGTATGTACTGAGCAGATCCACTGCCCAGGCCCACGAGTGGGAAATCTTGTCGGACTATCTAAACAACGTCTTCCGCTTATGGGGCCAACCGGAGTTGGCTCTATTTGCCTTTCTGCAAAACTGCCACTTTACTGCTCTCTTGTGCGAGGTCCTGGAACTGTGTGGTGGGACGCATTCTCTTTCCTGGACAGGAAGATTTCTGTACACCTTCCTGCCCTTTCCACTCATTCGAAGAGTACTGCTCAGACTGGTCCAGGATGGGGCGTCTATGATTCTCATAGTGCTGTTGTGGCAGACACAGATTTGGTTCTCTCTCCTGATTTGATGGGCTTTACTGTCCCTAGTGGGCCTTTGCTCCCTCCACCTGCATGCCCGGCTCCTAAGGACATACTGTAGTCCTCTTGTGTTTCCGGATGTCCTCGAGGGTGGCGGAAGTTCGAGCAGCTTGGAAGCAGTCTACTTGGTTTTCCTATTTTATGAAGTGGAAATGCTTCTCTATTTGGGTGTCAACACTGGACGTGGATCCTTATGAGTGTTCCCCTCAACACATCATTGTCAGAGGGTGGACTGAAATATTCCTCTGTGAAAGTCCACCTTTCGGCCATAGCTGCTTTTCATTTGCCTGTGGACAACCTTCCTTTGTCCCAGTTACCTTTAATTTGAACCTTTTTGAAAGATATTCTGCACCTACATCCCCCTAGCAGGGATCCAGTCCCTGTCTGGGATTTGGATTTTGTACTTGAAAAATTGACCACGAGTCCCTTTGAATCCAGCGACCTCCATTATCTGTCATGGAAAACTGTTTTTAGCTGCCTGTATGTCTGGCAGACATGTCTTGGAGTTGCACGCGCTAATGTGCAAACCTCCATATTTAGAGTTTCATAATGACCGGGTGTGTCTGCGCATTAACCCGGCGTTCTTGCCTAAAGTTGTTTCTGAATTTACTCTAAATCGGATGATTCAATTACCAGTATACTTTGCAGAGCCTCAGAATCCAGGGGAAGCCTTGCTTCGTACTCCGTATAGAATGTTAAGCATTTACCATCTCTGCACTGCCATGTTGCGAAAAACTAAGTGACTTTTTGTTTCTTTTGCCCTTGAAAACCAGGATGTTAATGTTTCAAAGCAGTGCTTGTCCACATGGTTGGCCAACTGCATTACGTTTATTTATGCTAAATACGAAGTACCTCTCACAGAAGTTGTAAAACCACATTCTACTAGAGGCATGGCGGCTCTCACGGGTGCGCTTCCCAGGGCAAAGCTGCCTTGGATATTTGCGAAAGCTGCTACCGTAGTCTACTGTACATACTTACTAAGTATTACAGCTCAGGGACATCGCTTCTAAGAGGTGAACCGCTTTTTCGACTGCTGTCCTTAGGACCTACTGTCCCAAGCCTTTCATGATTCGCTGCCTCCTCCCGCTGGGTATGACAACTGTTTGGGAATCTTCCCACATGTTATGACCTGCTGCAAGAAATTACCTAGAAGATAGTATGGCTGCGTAAGAACTTGCCGTAATAGTAGATCTTTAAGAGTATCTCTTGCAGCAGGTCATGCATCCCCACTCTCCTTTTCCCCCTTGCTGTTGGTTCATAAGGGTTCCTTGTGCCTGTCTCTCGTACTACACGAGCTGCTGCTTTAATTTTCCTCCTCGGTTCCCATCAGAGGCCCTGAGATATGGTTATACATTTGGTCGCCAGGATGGAAAAAGAATTGAGGAGTTGCTGGGACCTCCCCCTTTTTTATACTTTTTATTTAGTTTTTATTTAGTAAACTCTAGGATTATAAGTACCTTTGAGCAGGGACTGCTCATTTACAAAGGTTTCACGTCAAAGGGTGTAGGGTAATGACAATACAAAGAAAACAATAGATACATGTATTACATTCAAGGTTGACTAAGCATGGTATATACAGTGGTTTGCAGAGAGATTCAGCAGTAGCCAGCATGAGTAAGTTTTGAAGGTGAACTGCATATGGAGTGGAGAGAGGAGTGAGCAGTCAAAAGGCCATTGTCAGATAGTAGGGGTGGTGGCATGAGATTGGTGATGGTGGCTCAGGCCTAGTGTCAGCTGAGAGGGAAGGGGTGGGTAAAGGGAGGAGTGGGGGGGGTGACAAGAGGAACAAGGAGGCAGGAATCCAGAACACCATTGTCACCGGTATGAGGTGAAGACCATTGTTTAGGAGAGGCAGTCGCACTTGCGTGGTTGAGGCAATGGAGCATCGAAGTTCCCTTTTAAAGGGACCAAGAGTTGCAGCTGTAAGTGCTTCTTTAAGGGTATTGTACCACTGAGGTGCCCTGCGCGAGAGTGATTTCTGCCCCATAGTGGTCCGGCATCTGGGAACCTGGAACGTCTGAAGAGCTCTCCATGTAGATTGGGTGCTGCTGTGGGTGGTAAGGAGTTTTGCAGCTCCAGGCGGCATGTTCCCAAGGAGAATTTTTTTTTTTTGTGAGTAGGCTGGTCTGGTACTGAATTCTGCTCAGGAGTGGTAGCCATCCAGCCTAGGCATATAGGTCATAAGTGTGAGTTAGGCAGGAGGCACCCGTTAGGAGCCTACCGGCACACTACCAGCTTGGGGCATCCAGCCGCTGGTTCCGCCCAACCAGAGAACTGGGTAGCACACACTGCACCCAGGAGGATCCAGGACGGCCGTCTTGCCATCCCGCTGGAGGGCTCCCTCTCTGCCTCAGCCAGCCAGGACAGCCCCGGACCCTCCCTGACAGGATTCTGCCAAAGTCCTACAGGTGGCTCTGAGCGCAGCCATCAAGCTGCACAGTCGCGCCCAACCATTTTCCTCCAATTGATCCCCTGGAATGCGGACATGCAATGACGTCCGGGCACAGCGTGCCGACGTCCACCGTGTTCCCCCTCCAGATCGCCGGCACTTGTAGTGCTCCCGAGCGTCCCCAGGAGCCGCTCCAACGCAGCGAGATTCCCCCAACCCACCCCAGGACTGGGAGAGCAGTCTATGGATGCTCAATCCCAGTTCACCCCTGCTAACCCCCGACAGCCCGGGCTCGTTTCTGAACCTGGGTTGCCGGTGTGGCACGAGGTGTGGCGTCCAGCGCCTCAACCCTCCATGCCACCAGGCCGGCCACTTCCTCTGCTGTTGCTGCTATACACCACCCACACCTGAAGTTGTAATCTTCTACTTGTGACATCAGTCACCTCCTTAACAGCAGGTTGTGATGTTGTGAAGATAGGGTTATGACTTCAAGTAGGGACTGAACTGCTGGAATAGATGACTTAATTTTTAAGACAGTTTCTCTAATAATACAGAACAAGGAAAGGCTCCAACAGAAAATATTTTAATTATAAGTTACATTTTCTGTAAATATTTCTAAAAGCTGTTCTAAAGGTGTCCATTGCTCTTTAAATCCACTGCAGCTACCTCTAGAAGAGTTGCAGTGGTAACCCAAGGTTCTCATTTGCAAGCACAACACAGCACCTTCCATGCTGTCTTCCCTCTATAAAAACAATTTGTGTGTGCAGACGTGTGCAGCATTGACCTTTAGACTGTATGTTGGTATTGATTGATTGAATTGATAAAGGCTTTTGCCCTGGAGTCTGGTGCTAGCAGTCCAAAGGCTGTAAAACAACCACAACAGCCCATTCTTCTGACTGATGGAGAGTCCCTAAATTACTGTAGGTTCACTAGCCATGAAGTTAAAGTCCACAGGTCGATCTGGGTGCCCCACACACACACCTTTTCCTTGCAGCGCAAGATGAAAAAGTTACTGCATGGCAACAAAATAGTCATCACACAGTTGCATAGGTAAGTTCAGAGCACAGAAGAGATTAGTCCATTTTGCTTGCCTCATATTTAAAAATACCCAGTAACATTTGCTTATACAATAATTATCCAATTTCTTTTTAAAATCTGTTGTGTATATACTGTATCCCACCACATCGTCTGGGAGTAGGTTCCATATTGCAGCTACCCTCTGATTGTACCACAACCCTCATTTTTCTTGAATGGCACACTTCTTTTAATTGCAACATGTGTTATCGTGTTATGTGGTTTTCGTTTCCAGATCCAGTATATCCCAGAGATCATGATTTGTCAGGGCCTGAAAAAGTACACGCATCGCCATGTAGCCTCCTGTACTAGAGAGTAAACATGCCCAGTTTGTCCAGTCTGTCCTCATATTCACATCCCTTTACTTCCCTGATTGTTCTGGTGGCCCTACATTGTACCCTCTCCAATATTTTAGCCTCTCCTTTTGTGTTTGGGGCCCAGAGCTGAGCACAATATTCCAAGTGGGGCCTCGCAAGCGCTCTATACAATGGCAACACCACCTCTCTCTCCCCCCACTTGCTATGTGTCTAGTTATGCTTCTTAATATACCATTCGCTCTTTTGAATACTATATTACAGTGGCTTTTGAATGAAAGGTCATTCATAATCAGTATTTCCAGGTCTCTTTCTTTGGTTACAAGCCTCAGTTTACTTTTATTTCACTGGTCGCCTCTTACCTCCACTTCATCTGGTGGACCCTCCCAGCTATCCTCATGTATCATCTGTGTACATATGGATGGATGAGGAGGTGCAGGCAGTAGAGGTGTGTTTGTTTTTTTTTTGTTTTTTTTTCAGGAAAATCAAGAATAGTATAGGGCCATGGGCAGATCCTTGGGGGACGCCAGTGCTGACAGGGAGGAGGAGGGCTGGGAATCTCCAATTCTAACCGATTGAGTCCTACCCACAAGGCAGGAGCAGAACCAGTTAGTAGCTGGGAAGGAAAGTCCCACAGCTGTAAGCTTAACAAGGAGAAGGTGTCTGCTGCTGGGTTGAAGGCTTTGGCCAGGTCGACAAAAATGGCAGAGGTGATCTGGCCCTGATCCATGCCTGAGAGGCTGGAGTCAGTAAGCCTGAGGAGAAGGTGGAGTGGTATTTATGAAAACCAGACTGGAAAGGGTGAAGGAGGATAAGTCAAGGAAGGGAGAGAGTTGAGAAAGCACTAAGTTTTCTCGAATTTTAGCAAGGGTAGGAAGCTGCGAGATGGGGCAGTAGTTACCAGCATGGATGAGTCACCACCCTTGTGGAGAGGTATGACTGTGTCATGTTTCCAAGCATCAGGGATGGAGGCGAGGGAGAAGGGAGAGGTTTGGAAGGGAGGAGATTGGAAGACTGGCAGGGGCAGAGAAGTAATAATCTTTATTTTTAATGCGCCTTTCAAGTGTCAAGGTACAGTACAAATTAAAACAATTTAAAACAATGCTACAGCTACAATAATAAATACAGTACACAGTTAAAAATCTGTCTTCCTAATCACCGTAGGCCCTGCCCCATATATGCATCTTTAATGCCTGTTTAAATCCCCCCCCCGCCACGGTCATGCACTCCCTAATCCAGGGTAGAGAATTCCAGAGGGTTGGGGCCACAAACATAAATACCCGTGCCCCTGAAGATTTTACAGAAACCCTCGGAATCTCTAGCAACCCCTCTTCGGCCGAGTGGAGCAATCGATCAGAGTTGGTAAGGGACCAGAAGCTCTGTCAGGTAGTCGGGGCCCAGTCCATGTAGAGCTTTGTAAGTCAGCAATCCGGCTTTGAAGGTGATCCGCCACTGAACTGGCAGCCAGTGCAGTTCCCACAGCACTGGGGTGATGTGGGAGGACTGTGAAGTCCCCATCAGCAACCGGGCTGTGGAATTCTGCACTAGCTACAGGCAGCGGATATCGACCTCTGGCAGCCCAAATTAAAGGGAGTTGCAATAATCTAGATGCGAAGTCACAAAGGCGTGGATCAATGTAGGAAGGTCACCGGATGGAAACAGGGCGCTTGATCCTAGTGATGTTCCTCAGATGATAAAAGGATAATTTAATGACAGCCGTCACCCGAGATCAAAGTGTCAGCCCTTCATCAAGTATCACGCCTAGGTCTTGCACCCATTCAGAGGTAGGGCGCTCAGAATTCCCCAAGAATAATTCTGTGGGTTGACCTGCCCCCAACCCCCCTATCCCGCCACCTGGATCCACAAACATCACCTCAGCCTTCCTAGGGTTCAACTTCAGCCAGCTGGACTTCATCCAGTCCTGGATTTCAGTGAGGCAGTCATTTGAATACTGAGGGTGCTCCATCCTGGTCGGGTGCAAAAGACAGGTTTGAGCTGGGTATCATCGGCATAGCAATGAAACCTCAGCCCATACCGCCTTGCAATGTCTCCAAGGGGCAGCATATACACCGCAAACATGAGGGACAGCACCGAGCCCTGAGGATCCCCACATGACAGAGAGATAGGCTCAGAGGAACAGACCCCCCCGACACCACCATCTGAGTTCTGCTAGTGATAAATGATATAAATCCTCTGTGGACTAAACCAGAAAGACCACAGATGAATCTCAGGTGTTCGAGCAGTACCCCATGGCCCATGGTGTCAAAAGCTGATGACCGATCAAGAAGTACCAGAATGGACCAGTTTTTCGGATCTCTCGCCATCAGGAGATCATTGAGCACCCGAACCAGCGCAGTCTTAGTACTGTGCCTCTCTCGAAAACCAGACTAGAGAGGTTTGTAGATGTTATGGATGGTCAAATGGTTCTCTATCTGTACAGCCACTAGTTTTTCAGTCACCTTCCCCACAAAGGGAAGGTTAGAGATAGGTTTGTAGTTTGCAAGAGAGTCTGGGTCCAGTGAAGCTTTCTTCAACAGAGGTGTCACCACTGCCTCTTTCAAGGAACAGAGGTACTCACCAGAGTCAAGGGAGCACCAGACTATCTGCGTCAGAACCGGGCCAATAGCATCACAACAGCCCATAATCAGGGCTGTAGGGCCCGGATCTAAACTACAGCATGTAGGGCGCATACCCTGGACAATCCGCATAACATCCATGATGTCCAGCTGGTCAGAGGAACTCCAGGAGAAGGGAGGGATAGTGGCCAAGCATCGATCATCAGCAACTCCCATAGAGTGTGCTGAACGGGTCTCCAACCTGATGTCGGCCACCTTATCAGCAAAGAACCGAGCAAGCTCTTCACACTGAAATTGTGAAAAAGCTCTTTGAACTTGCAGGCAGGCTGGGTTGCACAGCCTGTCCACAGTTTGAAAGAGCTGAGCTGGTCGGTTCTGAGCAGCAGCAATCTACCCGGACAGGAACTCTGCCTTCTTACGGGAGATTGCTGACTGATGGTTGATTTAATGCTCTAGCACTCTAAGATGGTCGGCTTCTAAGTTGGATTTCCACCAGCACCGCTGTAACCTTTGTCCTATTCACCACAACTCCCTCAAGGTCTCATCAAACCACGGAGACCAGGGGCGAAGGGAGAGGGGATGAATTCAGACTGGAGCAATGGAATCCAGTACTGAGGCAGTGATTTATTATAGGCCAAAACCAAAACCTCCGGATCCATGCTTGCCACAGGAAATTCTGATAGATCAAGTACTGCTGCTAGGTCATCAAGAGTCACATCACGTAAAGGGTGGTACTTGACCATCTTCACAGGGATTGGCCTATGAGGAGGGGAGCAAAAATTGAATCTCACAGTGTAGTGGTTGGACCATCCCAACGGGTTCCACCCCCACGTCAGAGGCCTCGATCCCCAGGAGGAAGACCAGATCAAGAGAATGGCTGTGTTTATGAGTAGCAGAGGTAACAACCTGTGTGAGGCCCAGTGAGATCATCAGTTGGGGGAAGTGTCCAAATTGCGAGAGTTCGTCGTCGATCCAGGCATTGAAGTCACCCAAGACCATCAGCCTAGGTGACTCAAATGCCAGGTCGACCACGAAGACCACTTCCTTAAGGAATAGATTCTCATCCCCAGGTGGGTGGTAGATGAGAGCCATCCTATAACCCACATCTGCTACTGCGGCACATTCAAATGATCTAGCTTCCTCAACTGGTACACTTGTGAGATCCAATTCTATCTTGAAACAGACCGCAACCCTCCCTCCCCTGCGTTCCAAACTTGTGCTGTGTATCACCGAATACCCAGCCGGAATTGCAGCCTCAAGTATGGGGCCCGCATTTCCATCCAGCCAGGTTTCGGTGATGCACGCCAGATCAGTTGTCCTGACAAGATCTGCAGTAATTGCAGTCTTGTTCCTGATAGATCTGGCGTTACATAACGCTGCCCGAGTTGGACAGAACTCCTGTGCCGCCCTGACCTCCTGCCCACCACCAATGGTGGTGCCCTTGGGTATGGGAACTAGACAAGATGACCCACGTTTTAGACTCCATTTCACCCCAGGGCTGCTTCTGGCTTCACCCTGATGTGAGCGCCCTGCTCTTCCAACCTCTGCTATTTACATCTCCCCCCCCCCGACCCCACCCCTCCACGGCAATACCCAAAGCCCAACAACACTGATAAGTGGAAAAGGGCAATGAAAAGGGGTGGAGGGCGGAGGGCGTGAAGTGCGGAGGCTGAATAGCGCATGACCTGGGGGTGTAGAAAAGATGACGTATATTCCAGGCCCAAGACATGGAGCAGGGAAAACCAAAGCAATTCAGATATAGATAATGTACACAGATCCACACCAAATGTAATTAGTACACACAACCCCACAAATCTTACCCCTTTCCTAAAATTCCCCACTCACTTTTCCCAAAAAAGAAAAGATCCAAAGTAACACAGATTGATCATAAATTCCCACCCAAAACTTGAAATAACTAAATTAACTAATTTAATTTAACTAAGTACATAAACATTTATTAAAATGTTTGTTTAACCCACAGTTCTTCTAGTACCTGGAGCCGTACAAAACCTAAACAAACTAATTTAACTAACTAAAAACATTAAACATTTATTTAGTGCACAGGTCCTTTCACTACCTGGTGCCCTACTTAATCTAAGCACTTGCACTGCTTAGCACAAACAATAAATACACATTAATAAAAATAATAAAACTAAACCACCTAAAACTAAGAGGGGGATTTGAGGAAATGTTGTGGAGTAGCCGCCCTCCAGACAATATCTCGCATATATCTGAAATTAGCAGAATCTCAGCTGTTAAAAGGCACTCTCACTGCCTACAAAATTTCCAAAACATTAGTCGCAGAGTACTTGCAGTCAGAAGTCCAGCCCAGCCGAAGGCTCATCAGGCAGGCAATGTTCTATCACACTAGAGTTCCAAAAACTCCAAAACACCAGCCCAAATATCATAGGAGGCGTCCAGTAGGCCAAAAGTTCCAAGCACTTTCAAACTCTATAGAGTTCCAACCCAGGTCCCGGAAGAGCCATCCACCAGGCTGCCGGTTCCTGCCAGGAATTCAAGGGGTGATTATCCTAGGCTATGCTAGCGTCCCACTACCTCGACTCCAAGTTAAATCAGCCCACCAGCCGGCTATACCGGGATTCTAGGGGAGTAGGATCACTAGGCCAGCTCTCCAGCAGGCCCCACTCCCAACCCCTGTGTGGGTCACTAACTCTGACACCTCACGGACCCTGCAGGTCCCAGCTATACAAGTCCAGGTCTCCGTTAAAGGAAGATAACCAGTACGCAATTTTCAGCCCAGCACTCCAAGAAGTAAAGGCTGCAAACTCCTCTTTCCCAATTCTCCACAGACTTGGAATATCCAACGATGGCGCATCCAAACTCCTCGATGACCTCCAAATGAACCCCAGCTCATCCCAGTCCCATTCATAGTACAAACTGGTCCTCGTATAGTACTGGGAGAGATCATGCTCAGGGGATGCAAACACCGATCCAGTCCTAACATGGAGCGACGACCGCTAACCACAGGACCACCTGATTTCTTACAGTAGTCCGAACATTAATCCAAACAATGCCAAACGAGGCACTGAGCGGTGCGGGAGTTAGTGCCAAGTGAGTCTATGAATCGCAATACCGGCTCAATACACTTAAGCTTTTTCTTTTTCAGCATCTTGTTTAACAGCTTAGAAGTGCCACACGCTCGGCTCCAGCAAGCAAGCACCCTCAATAAGGCCAGCGGGAGCACAAACGGGAAAATAACTCTAAAATGGCAAAATGAGAGCACAGCAAAACAGCAGTATGACGGCTAGCCCAGCGTGGCTGCCATATTCATCCTTCATAGTACTGCTTCATGGAGAAGTTGAGGTCAAGCCCATCAGAGCTCTTACCTTTGAGAGGGTTAAGAGCAACGAGGGCCTGATGGTGTCTGTCGGTGTGATTGGGGAGAAGGAGAAAGGAGGGGACGGGGTGGGTGGATGGAGTTTGGGGGGAGGTGGGGAAAGGAGGGAGAGAAGGGTGGGTGGATGGGAGTCGGGGAGCTGGGTGGATGAGAGTCAGGAAAGAGGGTGAAGAAAGCATTGAATTTGGAGGCAGTGGGGGGGATCAGAAATGGTGTCTCTTCACCTTGAGGACCAAGGTGGAGGACTCTGCTGGAGGTGTGAACAGTGTGGATGACCTTCCAAAACTTGGAGGGGTGGTTAATGTTTTGGAAGGTGGCGGGAAAGTACTCAGCCTTAGTAAGTGTGGTTGCTCTGGCAGGGCTCTCGGTAGGAGTTATGTTTGGGGGTCTGGGACTGACATTTTATATTAAAAAAAAAAAAAGGGGGGCTACAGCCCAACAGTGGAAGTCCCCATTTGAATACATGGGAGCCATGCCTGCACTGCTTGTAATGCGATTCTGTAGAGCACGGGTGGGGTGGGGCTCCATTAGTTTCTATGGGTGCATTTTAAACTACCTTTTTTTTTTTTTTATGTTTAAGAGGGTGGTGGGCAGATTCTGACCGCTCAACTAACAAGGGCTTTGTTAGTTGAGCAGTGGCCATGATGTGTTTGGAGTCACTCTCTGAAACATGTAGTTTAAAATGCCTCTATAGGAATACAATACAAGTTTATTTTGGGGACGCGACTCTCAAGTGACTCCCAAGGCTCTGGAAGGGAGTGTCTTGGGGATTTAAAGCGTTCTGATGCACAAAATGTGCATAAAGGACATGGGTACCCACATCCCTGAGAGCCTTGGCCACATCACTGGTACAGCATGGCACTACCACTTATGACACTGACAGCCTGCGTTAAGAAATGAGCACGAGTCTGAGTGGCCAGGAAGGAGGAGGATCCAGTATGCCAGATGATGCTCTCCTCCTCAGGGGTGGGTGGCTCATAGTTTCTGGTGCCCCACCACCACCAGCTGGTTAACCACAGGTGGCAGTGAAGTCTGAGCCATCTCTGTGGGAAGGAGGGGCACTGATTGGTTCCGATATGCATAGCCATGCCTGCATGCCAATCTGGAGAGTCTCAGGACTGGCGCCTGTGATGAGGGTTGGGGAACAAGAAAAAAAAACACCCTACTTTCATATGGGATTACAGCACCAGTACTCTCAAGCCCACGGCACACTGACTGCTCACTGCTTCCCGAAACTGAGTAGCTTGGAGAGGAGATTCCTGTCATCCCCGACGACATCCATCCTGGCTAGGAGGAAGCAGGTAAGCGCCAGACAAGGTGCAGATGGGGGCTAGGAAGTTGCCTGAGTGAGCAGATGGGGGCTACAGCGGTGAGAAAGGGTAGGCTTTAGATGGAATTGCATCTAATTATAAACTTCTTCCCAGCAGCCAAAAGCAGCTCTTTAAAGACTTCCAGGTTTGGGTCTGGCTCTGTGACTTGGTAACACTGCATAGTGCCATCACATGGGAGATCTGAATGTAAGAATGGCCTCAGTCTTGCACTCACTAAGTTGGTGCACTGTGGAAGTCATACTTGAGCTTTTTTTTTGATATTTCTATTTATGTCCCCTTCTCTAGCCTCCTACTCCCACGCGCCTTCAGGAGTCACCAAGGCATCCTGACTGCTGCTGTTCTTCCTTACCTGCATACCAGCACTCTGGCCCATCCCCATCGAGCCGTGACTCCCCCTTCCCCCAGGCAGGAATTAAGTGGAGGGGAAATACCCTTGAAGTCTTGCATGTTTCGGGAGGCTGGAGTGGCAGAACAGGCAGGAGGGATCTGAAGTAGTGCCGAGCGCTCTGTCATACGTGGGAGTAAGGGCCAGTTTCCTGTTTCTCCCCTAGAACGTTGGCATGCAGAGGAGACCCAACGGAGCATGTGCACGCAGAGGTGTGCCAACACTTCCGGATTCTGGCCAGCGTCCATCCCTTTCCCTTGCGCTCCCAACTGCACTTCCACCTGTGGTCAAGCAAGAGGCAGAATTGCAGTTTTCAATCAGTATTTTCTGTACTCTGGTCTGACAGGTGGCAACCACCTGTGCCCAGTCAATCACCTTCTCATAGATTTGCCAATTATCCACCACCAGCATAGGACCAGTGTGATACAGCAATTCTGCAGCTGAAGTCTTATCCCACCCTTCCAGAGGATGGAGCGCAGTCTGTGGGAGACACTATCCTTCCTCCCCTGGCCTGCCTCTCAGTGATCTACACTTGGCCCCAAATGTAGTAAACTGGTGCTGCAGGCAGTAGCGCTACCACCGCCCCAATGAGCTCTCTCTCTCTCTCGCGTCCTTCTCTCGCTCCTCCTCAGGGGAAGGTAGGACTATGTCATGCCGCCCGCACCCTCTAAACAGACTTGGCATTCTGTGGTACAAGGTATGGAACAGGCAGTGTGTTCTAGGGGTTGGAACACAGGAACAATGACACAACAGGTCAAGTTCAGATCCCGACACAGACACTTATATTGTTTGACCTTAAGCATGTCTTTTGATCTCTCTGTGCTTCAGTCCATTATAGCTGCAGCATTTAGTAGGGCCCACAGAAAACCAGGTGTTCCATTGCAGCTTGTCTATAATGTGTAAACCTAAACTGGACTGAACTGCTGCCAGCCAGGAGTGAAGAAGTAGGGCTGTGTTCTTCCTAGTTCCCCTTTTCCTCTCTTTATTTTATTTTATTTTTTTTAATTTAATATACTTTATTAAATTTTATTATCCCCATAGAAACGCTAGCATCCATGGGATGATACATAAGTAAGCGGCTGTAATGACACAGCTTATATAAACTGATTAACAGAGAGAGATATCTGGCATTTTTCATGGAATTAAAATGGTGCTTGGCCCCCTTTTTCCCCCACCCCACCCATCTCAAACCTCCCTCTATCCACCCTTCCCACCCAACTGCCACAAGAACCAACCTGCATGAAGTTCTGGGTATGAGCAGCTCTAGAGCTGTGAAGGAATAAAAGACAGCTATATACATAGGGACACTTATAAAGGAAAAGTTGGGGAAGACTGAACTGCCAAGAGGGTGAAAAAAGGGTCCCAAACCTTTTTCTACTGTTCCATCCTATTGTTCCTACCAGCAATAACCTTTTCTGCCTGAAGGGCAAACATGATTTCTCTAAACCACTCAATATAAGTAGGTGTAGAGACATCTGTCCAGTGTCTAAGGAGGACCTTTTTGGCACATGCTGAAGTTAGAGCCATATGGGCTCTTTGAATATGGCCCTGGAGGTTTGTGTATTCCCCAGCATACAGATTTCAGGAAGAAATTTATCAGAAAGAGAGAGCAGGGGGTCTAGACGAGATTTGATATTGTTTCAAAATGGAGAAACCTTATTGCATGACCACAACGTATGTAGTAGATCTCCAGGAGATAACATGGATTTGGGACATAAATTAGATGGTAACAATCCCATTTTGTATAGGTTAACCGGGGTATAGTACAGGTTGTGGTTAATCTGAAACTGCATCCATCTGTATCTGTTCCATTTAATATATTTATAAACATGCTTCCAAATTGTCTGCCATTTTCGGGGGTTAGTAGTCTGTAGGGCCTGGTCCCGCCAGTAGTCTCTGACCTTCTGATTTCAGAGAAGTAGTTTGTAAAAACTTATAGGCATAGGTTATCGGGTGAGACGAAGGGAGAGAGGAGGAGGAGTAAGGTGTCAAGATAGCTGATAGGGTCATGACCCATGGTCAGATAACAAAATGATGTAACATATGGGATAGCTGTAGGTATTTGGGGTTGAGGACCAATGGTAAAGGAGGGAGGCCTCCTGAAAGCTCAACAGTTTATGATTAGTAACCAAGTCTTCCACATTCTCGGCTCCCATATTGGGCCAAAAAATTCAGGCCTAACTGGATGACCCGAGGAAAAGAAAGTTTGGGTTATTAAAGAGGGGTTGTGCCTACATCTTTGGTCCCTGAGACCCTGAGGAAGGAAATAAGTTGGGAGTGTGTGGATAAGAGAGCACCCAAGGGAGAGTGTTTCAGTACAGTTGGGAGTTTCCTAAAACCAAAAAAAAGGAAGGGCCCCAGGGTTCAACCCGTAATCAGCACCTAGGAACTTTCAATTTCCAGCCAGAGAGGTTAGTAACAAGAGCAGTGGAGGGGAGTAGCCAGTACCTCATCCTGGTTAAGTAAATGGACAGGTAATACAAGTAAAATTCCGGAACTGGCAGATCCACATCAACTTTTTGATGCACAAGCTTACTATAGCGTCTCCTCCCCTTTTTCCTGCCACAAAAAAAAAAAAATTAAGGAGTTTATGAACTTGAACAAACCAAGAGTGTGGTAGAGCACAGTTATATATTTGCAATGGGTAAAGTATACAAGGTAGTATGTTCATTTTAATACTCGTATGACACCACAGTGAGAGGGGTTATAGGGACCAGTGTTTGATATCCTCTCGTATAGTATTTACCATGGAGTCAAGGTTGTGTTTTCATAATTGTAGGGGAGGGGTGGAGGAAAATGCACAGATACTTGAGTTTGTCTGAATGCCACTGTAGACAGAGACTGTTAATTTCAGATCTCTGAAACTAAGTATTTAGGGGAAAGACTGCTGTCTTATCTAGGTTCAGTTTATAATTTGAGATTACCCCGAACTGAGAGATTACTGCTAGTGTGACCAGGAGAGATTGGGAGGGGGAAGAGAGATGCAGTAATACATCATACACATAAACAGAGAGTTTAAATTCTGAGTGTTGTATTTTAATACCTGAAACTAATGGAGAAGAGTTCAATTTCCTTATAAGGGGTTCTAAAAAAAGATTGAATAAGTAGGGTGAGAGGGGACAGCCTTGTTTGGTACCCTGTTGCAGAGAGAAAGGTGTGGAGAGTACTCCATTACATTGTGTCCGGGCTGAAGGGGAAGAATAGAGTATCTTGATCCAGCTGAGGAATTCTGCTGGAATGCCATATTAGGGGAGTATGGAAAATAAATATTCCCAGGAGACCCTATCGAGTACCTTTCCCGCATCCAAGGACACCAAAGCAACCAAAATAGTGATATCCTTGGATGCGGAGAAAAGGGACAGCTTTCGAAGGTGATCTAAGGAATGGCAGCCCACAACAAAGCCCACTTGCTCTGCGGAAATCTGAGAATCCTATACTTTGCCCAGTCTTGAAGCTAAGACCGTGGCTAATATTTTAAAGTCCACATTGAGAAGAGAAATGGGACGGTAATTTTGGACATATTGAGGGTATTTACCAGGTTTAGGAAGGACTACAATAATAGCCTAAGTTAAGGAGATGTCCAAGAGGACATTTTCATAAATGTATTGGAATGTATCCTGGAAGATGGATGCTGTGGTAGAATTGAGGGCTTTATAAAAAAATAGGTGAAAATCTAACCGGAACCAGGGATTTATCTAAGGGGAGTGTGTCAGTGGCTTCAGAATTTGTGCAACAGTAATAGGAACTTTTGAGCTAGATATTTGCTCATTGGACAACTTGGGGAGAGAAATATCAGTAAGAAAGGATTCAAACTTTTGGTGGGAGTGTACAATATTTGTTTTTTATAAAAATTTTGAAAGGCTTCGGAGATATCCCTGGGTGATGTAAGTATTTCACCCACGGAGGATTCTGTCAGATAATTGGGTCCTAAGATGAAGGGCTAGCAGTTTACCTGCTCTCTCACCCTGGTCAAAATAGGTTATCCTGGATCTGAGCATAAGGAATTCAGCTTGTTCAGCTAGTAACTGATTGATTGTAATGAGCTGTAAGAGATTCCACTTTCTCCCGCTCTTCCGCAGGGGATGAAGCCATTACATTTGCTTCTGCTTGTGCCGTTTGGCCTGTTAGGGAGGAAAGAACCTGTTCCCCTTTGTTTTTTAAGTTTTGATGTTAAACGTTTTAAGTTCTTCTTGTAGCGCACATTTTAATGAGCTCCATAGAAGATCAAACTTTGGCATGGAGGGGGAGTTATCCAGCATGAAATTAGAGATGACAGATTGTAAGCTAAGTACATAATCCTCAGATGAGAGTATTTGATTATTAATTCCTCAAAGCCTATCTTTTTGGATATTTGGTGTTATCTCTAGAAGTAAATGAGCAATATAATGATCAGAAAAGGCTTTGTGTGACTAAACTGCAGAGGTAACCCCAGGAAGCCTATCTACACTTACTAAGAAATGATCTATGCGAGAGGAGGAGTGGTGAACTGAAGAGTGGAAGGAGTAATCCCTTCTGTTAGGATATGTAATTCTCCAGGGGTCCACCAATCTAACCGACCGCATGAGCTCCTGCAAGGCTTTTTGTCCTGGAGATAAGGTGGTTCTAGAATGATCTGCTCTATCAAGGCTGTTGGAGAGAACTTGATTCCAGTCCCCTCTGAGTACAATTGGTAGAGTGGACCAGGAGGTGAGTCTAGTCATTAAGTTTATAAAGAATTCTGGGTCCTCAGAGTTGGGTCTGTAAATAGAGGCCAAAAGAACCTCAGAATGACCCAGAATTACTCTTAAGAGGACATCACGGCATTCTGGGTCAGAAATATCCTGGAGTAGACGGAAAGGGAGTCTGCGTGCAATTAGTATGGCAGTTCCCCTCTTACGAGAGTTGTACCCCAAGCCTAACACTTGGCCCACCCAGAGCCTATGAAAGTAGAGCACCTGGGTGGGTAACGGGTTAGTCTCCTGGAGAAACACTACATTGGCATTCAGTTGACCTAAATGTAGCAGCACTTTAATCCTTTTGGCTAGAGTCTGTAGCCCTTCAATATTCAACGTACAAAAATAACCAGACATGGTTATTGTCCTAGTATGAAAGGAAAAGTGGAAGCCCCCAGTAAAAAACCCAGAAAAATTGAAATAATAATAGAGCCTATGGTTTGTGGCAGTACCCTCCCACCTGTGTAACAAAAAGACCCACCTACCCCATAGAAAGGAACCTGATTGAAATCCCAACCCGAGCCCAACAAAATCCAAATCGATAACTGACCAACAGAAACCTCAACGGGTAAGCTGTGTGGAGGCTCCATCCCCCATCGCCATGGCATGAGCTGTTCCACCCAAGATAGACCATCCCTAGCCCACCCTCCTCAAAATATTAGATCAGCCAGGAGGCAGTATAGCACAGTGGTCTAAGGCTCTGAGCTGCAAATCTGGTGACATCCAGCAGACCAGACCTGGGTTTGAATCCCACTGCTTCTACTTGCATACTGTGTGACCCTGAGCAAGTCACTTAACCTCCTTGTGCTTCCAGGTCGCTCCTGTAAAAAAGCTTCCAGCTTAGTGTGCTATACCTGGTTAAACAACTAAATAAAAAAATAAATAAATAACTTGGACTTAAACAGCACTTGACAACACCAAGAGATAACCCACATCTCAAGAGCTTGAGCCTATAGATTAGTAGATATTATATCATGGTCAGAGTCCTGTTGAAATAGAACTATAAATTGTCTAAACAGTAATATAAATACATCAAAATCAATAACTGCAGGTCGCAACAGGTGACTACCCTTCAAATACTGATAACATTTAACACATTAAGTGGTTGATAGCAAGAAGATACGAGCGAGAAGAAGCGGGGGGGGGAGGGTGAAGGAGAAGAGGACAAAGTAAAATAGGTGACCTGTTGACTTAGAGTAATACAACAAGATCCCAACTGATAATGTGGAAAACGGTGCTATTCTGGTACTCTGTACAAGACTGAGTCAGGGCCTTGCGTGTCCAGTTTACATCTGGTACAATCGATGAAAAGGCAAAAAAAAAGGGGTAGGGGGAACAGTAATGAAGAAAGAGGGGCTC
Source organism: Neoceratodus forsteri (assembly GCA_016271365.2). NCBI lineage: Eukaryota > Metazoa > Chordata > Ceratodontiformes > Ceratodontidae > Neoceratodus > Neoceratodus forsteri. The sequence goes on from JADMNL010000022.1 coordinate 500,356,018, forward strand.
TATAACAAGAGTTCAATTAAAGTAAAGGGGCAAGCTGCCACTCTGTAATGTCCAGAGGAAATAGCTCCATAATCACCTGTTCGAGGAGTGGGCTGTGCGATAGTACGCAGAGTTGAGGAGCGGATCTCTATGGCGATGACACAGCCGCGCTGCTGATAAGCCACACCATCTGAAGGGAAAGGAGCTAAAGTTCAGCCAAGGGAAGAAGTGAATAATCTCTGAGCCCTTCTGCGTATGATCCCTTAATCGCAGAAGGTACTAAGGCAATTAAAAACCAAAAGAGATGGACCGATTTAGTAAAAAGAGTCTCTTCCTGTAATTAAAAGGTGATAGAGCAAAACAGATTATACAGGCTGCATAAATTCTCTTAGCAAGCCTAATAGAAGAGACCAGCCCTGATCTCTGCTAGGTGGGTCAGTGGTGATCAAACAAGTCTGGGAATAAAATGGAGAGTTCCTCTGCCGCCTGTTTAGCACTTTCAAAGGCCTTCCAATTGCCTTGGTGTTGGATGAGCAGCTTGGCCAGATAGATCATCTGAAATTGGATCCCTGCTGCGCTCAGTTTATTGAGGCATGATATTCTGCCCATTTTTGCCGAATGGTTACCAGCAAACCTTGTGAAAAGCGAAGTCGGGCTTCCTCCCAGCGTATTTCCTGCAGCTCCTTGTTTTTTTAGCTAGGATATGCTGCCAATCCATGTAGCTGAGTAGGCGAAAAATAAGTGGTCTAGGTTTACCATCGGGAGGGGTTGCAGTTTTAATGACTTGTGAGCTCGTTCCACATGATAGGCTGTGAAGTATGGAGGAGGGCGTGCAATTTTCTGTAGAAGCTTCTGTACGAAAGGGATTACAGAGGAACAGTCTGCTTCTTCAGGTAAACAGAAAATCAAGTTGCTACGTCTGTTCCGTCCTTCAAGGTCCTCCATTTTTAATTCTAGTTTGCTGAGTTTCTGGCGAAAAGTTACAGTGTTGGGCTCAACTCTTGCCTGTCAGCGTTCAAGAGAGGTGGTGCTGGTGCGAGCCAAGACGTCGCTGATTTTTCTTATTAGTTTCTTTCAGCTCTGCTTGGATTTCTTTCAGGTCAGATGCAAAATCCTTGAAGACTTTCCTTATAGAGGCCATCTTGGTAAGGAATTTTTCCTCTGATGCGGGTAGAGCCTTTGGAACCAGTTATAGATTTGGTGGAGGTTGCGGCCTGTGTTTTGGATCGCTTGGTAGTTTTATGTGGTGACTGAGGTAGCGACCGAGGTGGGAGGGCCTGGTGCAGTTTAGTATCCATGATCGGATATCAAAGCTCACAAATTGCTCCCAGTTCTGTGTTGTACTTACGTCAAAGTGCTAGTAGTAAGCATTGGCAAGAAAAGAGTAGTTAAATTCACCTTTAGTGTAGCTAAATAGTAAGAATTTTAGAGGTTAGGGAGGAGAGCTGAGCTGATGGGAGTCTTCTCAGAGCGAAGGTATCACATGAATCCCCCCCTCCCCGCTGACCTTTTCCATTTTCATTGTTTGCCAACCTAGAAAGCTTGTTCCTACCGTGTCACAACCTGCATGGCTGACCACCTCTGGGGAAAGCTGAACAGCTGCGTGCCAGTCAGCGACTTGCTTCAAGGAGGAAGAGCCATGAAAGACACCAAGCTTAAAGAATACAACAAAGTTAAAGTCAGGTACTTAAACTGGCCGGCATGATTGGGATCTTTCCTGACAATGTTACCAGCCAGGAGTTAAGATGAGTGGGAGCACTCTCCCTAGCTCCCCTTTTCTTCCCTTATCTGCTGTGCTGGAGGGCTTGTTCTTGCCCCAGCATGACATAGAATGTCTACCACCTCTGGGTGGGGCCGTGCAGCCAAGCACAGATCAGGCAGCAGCTTGCTTCCAGGAGGAGTATCCGATCTGTTTCTAAATAGCTACTGCATCCAGTGTGCCTTCGGCACTGGGGTCCTAGGGCAGGATTATAAGCGCATCCCACTGTGGACAACAGCTGTGGAGCCAGCTGTCAACCAGCTATGCTGCCCGATCACGGTGCAGCTCCTTCCATCCGTCCACTTATTCTCTAAACCCTACTGCTCCTGGAAATCCTGTACTCAAGCTGTACCCCACATTTAAAAGAACTATTCACCTATGATGTCTCAGAATTCTGTTGTCTAGGATCTTTCAAATGGCTCCCACTGTCTAACATGGCATATACTGTATGCAGTATACGTATCTGATGTTTCTTTTTAACTGTCCTAACCAGGACCTACTTGAAAATGAACATTGCTCAATAGAGCCTTTCCCTGGTAAAAACAAATAAAATACAAATATGCCTACCAATGTTACTGCTGAAATCTTACCATCACTATTGGTTACTGGCTCGAGTGAACATAATATGTGGTTTTAATCTGACTGGCAGCCTAAGCCTATTAGCTTCTCTTAATAGGTGTCGTTTCTGTGCACTAAGCTCTCAAGCTAATTGTCTGGATGTTACTAAATCTGTGCTAGCTGCCCGAGATAACTTACTTACTCCCTATCGGGATGCTGCTAATATTTGCGTTCACTGCCTTAGCCCATCATCTGCCTCTGCTTACCATCTTCTATCTGGCAGATTCTCTTCCTGGTGCTGCTCATGTCTCTGCTGTGCACCCTCTGCTAACATAGAAACATAGCACTGTCTGCAGAAAAGACCACTTGGCCCATCCAGTCTGTCCCAGTGTTCTCTGCCTGTTCTGTCTCTGCAGACCCTACCTGGTCTCCCACAAACGTCCACTCTCCCTGTGTATTTACTAGTATTCCCTTATGCCTAACCCATGCATGCTTGATGTCCCCCACTATTTTTACACCCCCAACTCTGGTGGCATACTGCTTCAGGCATCCACCACTCTTTTAGTAAATTAGTGCTTCCTCACCCCAACCCCCTTCCAGCTTCCATTGCATGTCCTCTTGGCCTGGTTCACTTCCTCATTTAAAACAGACTCCTCTCCCATACCCTGTTCAACCTCATGAGGTACTTGTGGGTCTCTGTCATGTCTCCCTCTCCCTCATCTCCTCCAGGGTGTACATGCTGAGATCTCTCAGTTCCTCCTCGTAGGGCTTCTCATGCAACCCCTTCACCATTTCAGTTGCCCTCCTCTGGGTGGTCTTCACCCTCTCCATGTCCTTCCTGAGATGGCCTCTAGAACTAGAAAAGTGTCTAGATGGTGTCTCAGTGATCTATACAATGGTGGTGGCGCCACCTTCCTCCTTCTGCTGGTAATACCTCTCTGTGCACCCCAGTATACCACTGGCCCTGCCTACTGCTCTGTGTCACTGCCCCGCCACTTTGAGGTCATTAGATACTACAACCCAAAGACTGCTTTCCTGCTTGGGGGACCGTTCATACCTCCCCTGAACCCATTTTATACTCTGCTCCTGGGTTTCTAAGCCCCAGGTGCATGATTTTGCAGTTTTCTGCATCGAACCCCAGCTTCCATACTCTTCATCACTTCTCCAGTTATCCAAAGTCCCTACTTATTCTCTCCACTCCCTCTTGAGTATCCACTCTACTACAGATTTTGGCGTCATCTGCAAAAAGGCATACCTTCCTTTTCCCCTCAAGCTCTTCTACAATCTAACTTATGAAGACATGGAAGAGGATCAGTCCCAGTACTCAGATCTGCGGTATCCCACTGGTCATGCTCCCATTATTAGCGTGAATGCCATTTACCACCTTACGCTGTTGCCTATCCATTAACCAGTTTTTTTTTTTTCCCCTCCATTTACCACTTTGGATCTCACCCCTAGCCTGTCCAGTTTCTTAGTCTCCAATGTGGCAGTGTTGAAGGCCTTGCTGAACTCTTAAGTAGGCAACATCCATTGTCCTTTCTTGATTTATTTCATTTCATTTATTTCGTATAAATCTTGGTCACTTTACTGCTGTTGTTGAATGCTGAAACTGTTTGGTACTTCAACTACAGGGCAGACTACAGTTTAACTTGATTAATTCTTACTTTTAGTTTGCTCACCTTACTACTGCTGTTGAAACAATAACATGTTACTTCACCTACAGGACTGACTACTTGTAATTCTTTCCTCTCACTACTAGACATCGATTTTGTACTATTGAATCTATGGGAACGGTTAGTTTTCTCTGCATCTTAATTTCCCCAGATTCCTTCCACTCCTAGTAGCTTTCTTCCTGCAGGAAACCACCACCCTATCCATTTGCATTCTTACTGACATCCTTCCCCATCCCTTATAGGGCTGCTGATTTTCATTTTTATTTTTTTCCTTTTCAGTGCGCTAGTTCTCTTGTATAGTCAACACCTGGCTGCCTTCTACTTCCTCACCCTCTGCTTCTCCCATTGTGCACCAACTTTTCATATAGGGTCCCCTGACCTTTCTTCTTCACTACGCACGATCCCAGCTGCTATGTTCCTCTTCCTCCATTTATTCCAATCTGCACCAATTCCCTATATAGAGTTTCCTGATCTTTTCATTTCTATATGGTACTAGCCCAGCACAGCCCCCCACCATCCTGCTGCACTGCTGCTGCTCACTACCCCCCAACTCCTCTCACCCCTTCCTTCCTGTCTATCAGTAACCTCCAGCCCTCCTGTCACTGCAACACGTTCCTAATCTCCCTCTCTCGTTCACCCTTACTCCCACCCCCGACTGTCATGTCCCCTCCTCCCTCTCCACCCTCTTCCTTCCTCCCTCCTGCTTTCTCTCCCATTCCCCATGGCTTCCTAACTGCTCTCTTCTCCCATCACCCAGTCTCCATCTTGCTACTACTGTTAGATCCTTGCTCCCCTCCTTCTCCTGTCCCTCACCCCACCACTACTCTCCCCCTCAACTGCCAGGCAAATGCTCCACTATTCTTACTAAGTTTCTTATCTATCTGCCGTTATTGCTTGCAGGAAATATAGAGACCAATCTCGGCCCTGCCCTCTTCTCTCCCACCCCCCGCATCCCCAGAGGGCTGAGTGTGGTGCATGTCAACGTCCGTAGCCTCTTCCCCAAAATTGACCTGCTACAACCTTTCATGATCAACCTTCAACCGGACATGTTGGTCATTTCCTGGCTTTCCAGCAAGATTCCAGATACTGCAGTTGCCATCCCCGGGTACTCACCCAGCAGGATCAAGCTATGAGGGGTGGCGGTGTTGCCATTTAGCTCTCCTTTGCCATCCAGTTTGTCCCAATACTCTTATCTCCTCCCTGTCTGCTATGAACTCCTACTCATCAAACTCTGTCTCCCCATCTTTGTGGCTGGCATTTGTTGCTACTCCGGTCTGCCTTCCTCCATTATCACAGATCTCCTCTCCACCATCTCCTCTCATGCCTACTCATGAACTACTCATCCTTGGGGACTTTAATATAAATTGGCTCTCTCTCTCACTATCCAAATTTTGCCATAACATCAAGTCCCTTAAACTAACCCAACTGTTCTCTGATCCCACATACCTCGACCACAATAGCATCCTACAGGACTGGGCCTTTGCCCCCCACCCACACCATATTATTGCAGCTGGCACCCTCCTTGACGCCCTCCGTGACCACCACATGGTATATTGCGTATGCAAAATACAGACTTGAAGCCCTGCCCAAACTCCTCCTTATCCAATCCTTCCAGTCACTAGACTTGTCCTCACTCCATGAGGACTTGGCAACAGCTGACTGGTCACCCATCTCCTCTGCCAGTTGTCTTGCCTCTGTCCTAAATTATTTCAAGTCCAAGTCCAACTTCCTGTCTATCTGGGATCATCACGCTCCCCTCAGGAAAACCAGGGTACAAGGTTCCGCCTCCCCTGGTGTCGGCCAAACTGCTGACTTGCCTGCGTGCATGGGATCTTGCATGGAAGCTCACAAGTCCTCGGGCTCCCCCTGCTGACGTAAATACTGAGCCATTCGAAATGCCTGCACCAATAGTGTGCTTTACTTTTCTGCATCTTTTGCTAAGGAAGGTCACCGGACAGTATAAATTTGTCCATTGTGTTTAATCTGCTCAGTTTACCTGTCTACATGTGACATCATAATCCACTGCTTGTGACATTGTGGTTCCCAGCAAGAGATGACGTCATCAAAATAAATATATATAATGTATGGGTAGCCCTTATTACCCACTGAAAGTAAGCTGTTTACAACCTTGTAATCCAGCTGTTCTGATGTCGAACCATAAACTTCTCACCTGTGTCATGGCAGTGAGTTTATAAAACTGAATGCCAGTGTTATTCAGTATTCTACACACCCAGAATGTGACTGTTAGTCTCAGTACAGTATTCATATAACATTCCAGTTGTCACAGTTTACTGTTACTGAGTCTAGTAATTGCCATGTCTGATAGAGATTTTAACTCTGGTGCTATTTCGTCCTGCTGTCGGTCAGTCCGTGTATCTTAATAAGTTGTTTTCTCACACGATCATATGGCCGTAGTGCAGATTCATTAATAAAGTAAGGTTGAATTACTTGTATTTTGGGGGGGGGGGTTAACATTTTATGTCTAGTCCCATACTGCGCTCTCGAGGTTTACTGATTCCCTAGCAACCACTCGAGGTGATTACACTGTGGTTATCACCTGTACATCAGGCATTATCCTTTCTGTTGAAATCTAATGTACAGTGTGTACCTGTTAACAGCAAAAAAAACTTGATCTTGCTCTTGTTAGTTCTCATTGTGTTATTTCATACTTTGCTTACTAACTGTAGGTTGTTTCATTTGTTTCCTACAGTGATACAACTTGTATGGGAATGTGTTTGAAAACAGGAATTTAATTACAAGGCACACTGAGTCCTGGTAGGACAAAACAAGTGTATGTGTCTTCTGTTGGCACCTTTTGCAGACTGTGAGAGGCCTTTTGGCACCATGCATTTCTGCTTAATGTTGAACCAGCATAATATTCTGTGGTGATTTGCATATACAGTCCATGATGCTTTGCATTATTGGGGTATGTGTGATTTGTATTTCTTTGAAACTTAGCTTCCCAGCTGATGCCTTTTGGGGTAACTATTGCCTCAGTGCTTGCGCGTGGCGGTTCTTTGTCAAATTACCTTGTACACTTACTTGCTCACCATTACCTAACCAACTAAAACATAATTTCATGCACAGACAAGTAGGAAGAGCAGCAGATGTGAAAGGGACAAAGCGTTGGATTCAGGGTGCACACTGCTAAGGTGTCTTTACACCAACAGTCGGTAAACCCTGAGTGATACAGGGCTAGACTGGGCACCTTTCACTGCAACTGGTACCATAGATGGGAAGCGACTCAGGGTACAGGGGGGTGGCATGTATTTGTGTGTACACGCACCACATCAGGGGGACCACTGGCCTCATTTGCATGCCGAATGCACACCCTCGAAGTGGAAGAGTGGCATGCAGGATACAACTGGCTAGGAAACTGAGTAACTATATAGTAGAAGGTAAATTGCCCTTCCTAGCTTTCTGCCACCACCTGAAACTCCCAGGAACTGCCTACAACCCACCAAAACCACTGGGCAGTTGCCTGACAGCAGGGGGATGCCTGTCGTGTCGTGTGGACCACCACACGCATTGACTGTTGCACATTACATTTGAGAACTGGTCCTGATAGTGCCTACCATCCAGCCTGAAGCCAGGAGGTATGTAAAAATGAAGCCTACTCACAGTATCTACCTCACCGAGAGCATCATGTCTCATGAATATTTATAAGCAGCCCGCACAGGCTGCCTACCCCTGCCTGCTACCGCTGGGGTCCAGAAGCCTGTGTACCAGGGTAGGTGGGCGGAGGGGGGTAGCAAATTGAGATGCTTCTAGGGACACTGGTACTGTAACTCCAAGCAGCATAACAAAATGGCAAAGGGGGAGCCAAGCACTTTTTAAGCCGAAGTTACTTTTCCAAGGTTGCAGTAGTCCATTTATATAAAAAAAAAAAAGGCTTGCATGCAAAAACAGCTAATTTCACATTTGCACTAACTGCACTTTTTGAGAGCACTATATATAGAAGATCACTAATTGACCCTGAGCAGATCAATACAGTACACTGAGGCTTTAAGAACTTAACCAGTTTCGCCAGTTTTACCGTCATGGTTTCTTTACCCCTAATTGGATATAGTCCTATCGTAGAAAATGGAAATGCAAATAAAAGATTCACAGTCCAATACAGGGTTTTAAATAGCCGGTATTGCATAGTAATTTGCGTTCTGAACCGCTGCTCAAAGGCGAGCCATTCTGATTTTATATCGCAAAAACTGATGTATTCATGACCCTCCACCTCAGCCCACCACCCTCCCCCACCCATGTTCTGCAGACACTCACCTACATAAGGCAATTCAGAGTGCTTCCCAGTCTCACCGCCGTGGGCCTGAATGCTGGCAATCACTCGCAGTAGTGCTTTCAAAGCACTACTGGGGTGATTGCCAGTATTGGACCCTGTGGAGTGTGAGGAACCAGGGCGGCACTGTTAAGCAACTCAGGATTACTTATGCACAGAACTATGGGAGCAATTGTCGGGATTTATTTTGGGGCCGCGGCAGTGAGACTGGGAGGCACTCTGAATTGCTTTATGTGGGTGAGTGTCTGCAGGGATATGGGTGGGGAGGGTGGTGGGGCTGAGATGGGCAGGGGGAGGATTCTGGCATGGTGGGATTGAGGCTACTCATACCTGTCAGCTGACCCCAGTTATGAAGGATGTCCCTTACGTCACCCCTCAAAATGATTCTGTCCCTCCTCTGTCCTTCACAGAAAAGATGCTGCCAACACAGAGAAGGGTGCTGTAAATTCAGACTTTAAAGCAGAAAGAAGAAACTCTGTATAGGTAAAGGCAATGGTTGCAACAATATAGTGAGCCTAAAGATAAAAGCAGCAGTACATTTGTTAGTTGGCAGTAAATGTCAATGGTCGAGAGGTATGGTGGGGGGAGGGTTGTGGCAGGTGAATCAGCCCAAGCTTTAGTTTGTGGCAAAGCAGTCCTGTCTGGGGAGGCTGGGATGGGTTTTTTTTTTTTTGGCATGTACCTTATGGGTAGGGTTGAGGTGGGTGGTTGACTACTGAGATTGGTGGGAGGAGGGTTTTAGTGGTTCTGGCGAAGGGGACAAGGGTGGGGAGGTTGTGGAACTGAGGTGTGTGTTTTGGGGGTGGTTCTGAAACAGATGAAACCAAGACAGAACAGTGTTGGGTTTTTTTTTTTGTATGATCTATTTTACCGCCTGTGCTTGCTGGTCCTTCACTCCTCCAGGCTCTTGCCAAGTTCCCCCTGACCTCTTTTGTCCTTGCCTGGCCCTCTCTGATTCCCCAGATCGCAGCCGACCCCCGGGATATCCTGATGTAGCCCTTTCACTGTCTGGGTCCCTCTCCTCCGAGGGGGAGGGCACCGGGGAGGATAACCCCAGCGCACACTTCTAGGGCCCGGGGATGCTGCTGGGGAACAGGAGGCGCCGGGAAGGCACTGGAGGCCCTCAGGAACAGAGAGCCGTCATCCGGAAGCCAGCAAGCGATTTTCCTGGCTTTTCTTTGAGGTGCGTGACGTCCGGACATCAAGGCGAGAGCTGACGTCTGTCACGCACCACCCCTAATGACCCCGACGTGCTGCTCTACCACTGGCCTTCGCCAGTGGTCGCTTCAGTACCAGGTCGCGACCCCTACCTTCCTGGAGACAGCGAGCAGTCATGGGGCCAGTCAAGCTGCCTCCCCGGCGGTCCTCCAGGCGCGAGCTCGTTCCTCGAACCCGGTCGCTGGCGTCGCAAGCGGAAATCCAACCGCTGCGCCGATGGGCCAGCTAAGAACTGATTTTAATGAAGCATTTTATTTAGGTTACAATATTTAAGCATTTTTAATTTTGCTAATCAAATTGAGGCATATGCTATTCATTTTCACACTTGATTAGCATTTTCACGTGCAAAACTGCTAATCAATTTTCTGAGCTTAAAACCCTGCAATATCTGCAGCACATCCAGATGCTAAGAAATAATCCCTGTTTTTCAACAGCTAACTGAACCAGTACAAACAATTCACACAGAATTCAGCATTACTATTGAGAATCGAAAACCTAGTAAATTAGAAACCTTTTGTATGATCCTGCTGGTAATCACGAAGGGACAACTACATCTCCCAGAATGCACCTGGTTTCCAAGATGGCTTCCAAAACTACCAGCAGCATATAGATCTAATGGTTTCATAGTGACAGGATTTCAAGTTTGAGAAAAACATTAACGGCAAGAAGCTCAGACTGGTCAGTTTGTCTCTAACTCGGATGCTGAAGCTCCACGTCGGACAATATTTCAAAGGCCAAGGTTCAGTTCCCAGCTGGAGCACAATATTTCTTTTTCATTACAATCCAAGCAGTAGGCGGCGAGTAGGTTAAGGGGAAATTCTTGACTTGTTGCTTTTCTGATGCTCATGTATTTGTCAGTCTCTCTTCAGTTCTGCATTTTATTACCCACAGCCACCACTATTTTACCAATAACTAATCACTTGGGCAGTAATATTAATTTACGGAAGATTAGTGGTCAAGTTTGTAAAAGAAATGTGGGTGTCTGTAAATATCTGACCCCCACCCCAGAATTGTATGAAGCAGATTCAGTGTTACACTATATGAATGCACTGCAAAATGTTGAATAGGTGACCAAGTTATGGGCTTTGTCATGTGTTCAGAATCCCTTATATTTTCATTGTCCAAGGTCTGAACTTTCACCCCACAGCTCCCAGTCCTCAGCCCCTTTTCCTCAGTTGCAGCATTCGAGTTGTTGCCTGCGCTGCTGCTGGCACGTGTGTCAGGTTTTACTCGATTAAGGCACCTAGATGTCGAAGAATTAACACCAAGTCACACAGGTTGTTCTAGGCCAGGGCATCACCTTCAGCTCTTGATTTCTGGCCAGTCCTAGAAAACCACATGAAGAAGGTGTGGTCACCTGAAATCTGAAGGGGTACCCAAATGTTTTTCAGTTACTTGATGAGATACAGGAACTTGTATTACTGTTTTTGCATATTTTGCACTAAATTACAGACAAAGTTGTTGTAAATAGCAGGACTACATGGTTTTGCAACAGGTATGGCTTCTGTACAAAAAACATATATGTTGGGACGTAAGTTTGTCATGGCAGTCATACACGTCATTGATTACATGACATTTGCTCTTTATTCAGGACTTCCATGACTTTCACTAGTGTCATTAGAATGTAGCAATGATGACAGTGCCACAACATTTACTACTGTTAATGATTCCATGAACAATGAGTCATTAAAACATCATCCATGACACTTACATCCGTACAGATATGTAGCTAGACATTTCTTGTGTATTTTTTTGTTTGTTTTTTTTACTGCAAGTTGTATAAAAAGACATCTTTGCCTGTCCAATAATATAGAAAAACTTGGTTATAAATAGGTAGGATATGTTACTTGAATAATAAGTTTCATTTTTACTGTCTTAAAAAAAAAAAAAATAAATAATTGTGAACTTTCCATAGCGCATGCACCGTTGCTCACTATATTCCTCCCTATCTAGTCTCCTCTGCCAGGTCCACTGCACTACCTTCATCTCCAAATATTGGTTCTACTGTATACCTATCTCTCCTCGCTGCTATCCCAACTCCCTGCTCCCTCTACTCTAGGGACCATTGCATTTTTGCCACTCTTCACCCCTGCTCCTTTGCTTGGGCAATCTGCCTTCTCCTATAGACTCCCCTCTTCCCTCCATTACCTCTGTCCCCTGGCTCCTTCAAATGCCAACTGAAACTTCACCCCGCTCCTGTTACCCTTCTGGTTACTTTTGAAGGCTGAATCTTAATACATGTGTGTTATTGTTCACGATCTGTGCACTGCTAAGTTTCTCTGCACTTTATTACCTATGCATGCAAATCTTTCATTGTTCTGTTACCATATCACATTGTTCATTTGTCCCTTCAGATGTTTGTTACTGTGCAATTGTCTGCTGCTTGCTCCACATCCCCTGGGTTGCATCTGGAAAGAGCTTTGACTCAGTGTGCCTTTCCCGGTTACCAAATTGAAAATATTTAGAGTATATTTTATGTATAATAAAATAAAAAAACTGGGCCGGCCCAGTAGTGCTGAGTGAAGTGCTGGATGCCACACTTTGCGCCACGCCAGTGACCTGGTTTCAGGAATGAGCTTGAGTCGTGGGGGGGGCAGCAGTGACAGGAGAGGATTGAGCGTCCAGAGGACTACAGTCCTCTCCTGGGGATGGGCTTGGCTTCCTGCTGTTTAACAACTCCCAGTGGAGACTGGGGGTATCGCCACTGGCGGGAGCCACGTGTAGGGGTATGGAGGTGCTGGCAGCCGTCCTGCGGGCGGGAGCGTGCCTATCGCATGCTGGATGTCCATGCACGTCCACACCTCTGGGATCAGAAAAACAAGGAAAACACCCAGCACCCTAACAGGTGAAGGTTGGGCCAGTGGACGACCTCGACGCCCTCTGCCGGGTCCAACCTAGCTGGTCTCGACTCTTCTCCACTCCCTGGCTGCCCTTCTAGATTCTAGATAGAGTGCCAGAGGAGTTAAAGGTGGTCCACCCCTTGGGGCTCAGAGCCGGGAGAGCGTCTCCAGCAGAGAACCAATCAGGAGGACATCAGACTGGGTGGGATACAGTCAGTTAGAGTATCCCACTGGAGAGAGGTCTAAGGGACCGGCGATCGTAGGATAAAGAAAGTTTAAAAAAAAACAAAAATAAAAAAACCTGGCTGTGTAAATGTCAGAGCCACAGTCAATACCTTTGACAGAGAGTCAGTCCCAGGGCTTGAAACACGCCAGGTGACCATGATGTGTTTGGAATGTTTCTTACTGTAACACAGAGCATTGTTTACACTGGACTAGCAAGCAGTGTTTGCACTTTATAATTTTTTTTTTTTTTTTTTAACTGGACTACTGCAGCCTTGGAAAGTAATTTTGGCTTAAAAGTGCTGTCCTGCAGCCTGCTGTTTACTGTCCCGCCTCTGTTTTGCAGTGCAGACTGAGGTAGGACAGTCCGTCCTGAATCCAGTCCAAAGAGTGGACCTTTTTTAAATCAGAATTGCTTGTACTAAAGAATGAAAGGGAAAGACTACATACATTTTATGAAGTGTATGGTGAATTGTCCATTTCCACAGCATTCCTAAAGCAGTCAGTAGCTCTAGCTCTGTTTTTGCAAGTAGGGTATAAACTGTATGTCTGTCATTTGGTAATTTAGTTTGGAGCTGCAGGCCTCCTCCCATAGAAGGTGAAGTGAGGAAACTTAAAGTAACTTGGAGTGTCATGGCTGTAATTCACACCAGCTCATTGTATGCAATTTTTCTAAAATGGGAAAGAAGTTAAACCACTGCAGTTGAGGTGGTGTTTGCCAGGATGTCTGAAGGTGTGTGCTTACGAACACCAAAAATAAACTAGAAATGGGATTGTAAGCAAGCGTAAGCTATAAAATAAAGCACATCGGCTGGAATGTCTTCTGCCGACCACTTGCTGTGATCAGCTGGGAGGAATTCTTCACCGGATCAGTCGGCGACCTGCTCTCTGCAGCACATGTCTGATTTGTACCAGTTCACAAAGGCTGCAGCTGTGGACATTGTTATTGAAACCCTAGCTAGCTCACACACATGTGCTGTTTTAGGAGATGGACTGGGGGAACACACTTGTGTTTTTAAACTGTTCATCAGTCGGTGATGAGCCCAGAAGACAAGTCCCAGTTGAAGTCTGCGTTTGACAGCCTGCCATCTGTGATGTGTTCTTTGGAGCTGGACTGATTTAGCACCTGGTTTGCAGAAATGATTAGTGTGTTTCAGGTGTTCACGCCATAGTTTGAAAATGAAGAGTCCACCAGTTGCTTCCAGAGGTCTATGTTTGGAGTCCTGTGAAGTAGATTTACCCAGACCAAATTCCTTTTTTGAAGATCCTGATATCAGATGTGTTAGACTGCTGGATCAGGGAATGTTGGGAGAGAATAGCTGGGCACCCTATCTCACTTTAATTTTTTAATGGGACCAGGGCTCCTTAAATTTCCATTTATAAAAAGCTTCATTTGTGCGAATTCTTAATATTTTTTGTGGAGGTTCTGTGTGTGTGTGTGTGTGTGTGTGTGTGTGTGTGTGTGTGTGTGTGCGCGCATGTGTGTTCCTTCTCCTTCACAATAAGGAATGCTGCCTGATCACAGCATATTTTGCATACCATGTGGAACAGTACAATCTGTTACTTTACAACTAGGACTGGCCTTAACATATAAATATATTTTAAGAGTATAGTGAAAAATAAAACCTCTGTAGTATACTCATTACTGAATTTCTTAAATTTATTTTTATTTTATTTAGTTTTTGTTGACCGGGTAAGTGCACTGGACAAATTCTGCCTATTTTCAGGCACAGCCCTGGGGAGGGGGATACAGATGAAAGCCAATTGACCTTGAACCAGATTAATCTGTTGGTGGTACTTTTAGTGAATGGGGGATTTGGCCAGGGCATTGGGGAAATTTCCCTACTCTTTTTCGAGAAGTACCATGGGATCTTTAACATACACCTGAACTACCACCAGAACAGGCAGATGAGACCTTGGTTTAATGTGTCATCCGAAAGACTGCACCTCAGGAGTGCTGCCCCCCCCCATGCTGCACTATAGTGTCAGTATTGGGATTTAACCCAAGTGCCTGGTGTGGGGATAGAACCCACAACCTTCTGATCTCCCGGCCTCAGAGGAGAGTGTGCCACCTGCTGAGTCACTGACACTACACAAGAACAGCATTAATCTCTGCATGGAAGCACAGAAATACTCAGTTAAAAGATTAATTCTAAAGACTCCAAAAGATGATGGGTGGGGGCACAAATCCAGTGTGGGGAAACATGCAGGTTGGGAGTTGAATGCAACAGTCGACCAAGACTAACAAAACTGCTTTGTCCTTTTAGAACACCCGAGTGAACATCCCAGAAAGCAGTGTATATGATATGTAAACGGCTACTACTGTAGGAGAAAAGTTATCCATATTTTTTTTTTTTTGTGCATATCTCCAAACCATACATGTACTCTAAAGCATCTGCGTGCAAGGCATCATGGTTTTACAAATCTTTGTGCACGTCAGGCTGACAAGGCTTCGCCGGAACAGACATCTCCTTTTAAACCTGTGTACATTTGACCCAGTATAGGCTGGGAATGACAAAGTACAGACAGGTGTTTCTTCCTATTTGCAACTCCCCAGGATACTGCAGTTATAGTCTCAACCAAACACAATGTAAGAACCCCAGTGCTACAGTATGTTCAGTTGTAGCACTCTATCACTCGTGTGTCTTGGCATTGAGCATAAATTCAGGAAGCATACATAGATTTAATCATAAAGATTATTTGAATGCCACTTTTTTCTGCCCAGTCTGGCCATGTGTGTACTTTGACTTGTCCAAATAAAATTAAAGAATATGCTGGATGGAGGTCGTCTAACTAGGCTGCAGCTTTTCAGGTGGCCTACTAAACTTGCTAAGTTAGGATTCCATCTGGCTGCCTGCAGGTAGCTTGTCATGTGGTATTCTGGCCTGCAGATAATTGCGTCCTGGTTAAAGGAATAGTTGTGAGGGCTATTTATCCTTTCCATAGTCTACATATACTGAACTGTATACTTAGTCTGTGTGTTCCTCTGACTCTTCTGAGACCATTGTGGATTAGTGCGATTTTTATATAGGAGCAGTCTGGCATCTTTAGCTTTGACTGCCAGCCTGACTAAATATGTGCACCGAAAGATGGGAGTTGTATGTATGATACTGTCCTACTTATGAAATGCTGGATTTCTGTTTTTATAGAATTTTTGTTCACAATGAGTGCGGTGTGCATACATTTTACCTACAGTTTAGAAGTAAGAAATGTGTGCCTTAGCTGGTATTTTTTTTTTTTATTGATGCAGTGAGGGTAGAGCAGGTGCCCCTTTTCAAAGGTGACCTAGTCATACAGAAAAACAGATTAAGATTCACATCATGATTAGTATGTGCCATACTTACACTTGTCAGGAACAATTACTGATGAAAGACGTTTTTATCTAAAATGATCCTTTCTGACCATCCAAGTAACCTTCCATCCTTGTCCACAGCGCCATTTGGTTCAAACTGGCCCTTTCAACTGGAGAACCCCAATCAAGAGCTGAGGTCCTTGATTTCAGAAGAGTAAGCTTCAATAGGTTGAGGAAGTTGGTCCAGGACAAGTTAGTCAGGGTAGGTGCAGAAGAGAGATTGGGGGCAATAAAGGGGGCCATTCTCTAGGCATCTAAGTTATGTATGAGAATGGTAACCAAAAGGTACAAGTTCAAAATACACATTATTATTCTCAGCAAGGGTCAGGGAAGCGATGAAGTCCAAGAAAAAGGCCTAAAAATGCAAAGAAAGGCAAGGGGAGGTAGAATGGAGAGAATATTACTAAGAAATCAGGAGGCAAACTGGGCAGTTAGAGAGCCAAAGCAGACACAAAGCTGCGATTGCAGAGAGGGTCAAGGGCAGAGAAAACATTTCTTCCAGTATGTTGGGGGAAGAAGAAGGGGAATCATTAAGCAATCGGGGGGTAGGGTGATGGAGGAGTCAAAAGTCAGCCATCATCACTAATGATTACTTTTGCTTCGTCTTCCCTAGGCAGGATGGCAGGCCCTTGCCTGGAGAAGTGTATGAAAGTGGCCACAAAGGAGATCCCGGAGATAAGGCAACCAGTATTTACAAGTGAAAGGATATGGAAAGGGTTAACTGCCTCAAAGATGGATAAAGCCCTGGGCCAGATGAGATGTACCCGAGGGTGCTCTGGGATCTGGCAGTGGATAGCTCATTATATACGGGGTTGCACCGAAGAATTGGAGGATGGCAGACATAGTCCCACTCCATGGGGGGGGGGAGAAGGGCAAGGAACAAGCAGGGAACTACAGACCTGCCAGTCTTAAGTCAGTTGTAGGAAGCTGATAGTCATAGGTCAAGAGGACCTCATGGACTACCTGGAGAGCAGTGGTCTCCAGGATAGTAAACAGCATGGGTTCGTGGTAGGGAAGTTTTGTCAGACTAACCTGATGTTGTTCTTTTGATTGGGTGAGAAGGGCATTGAACAGGGTCACACTGTGGACTTACTCTACTTTGACTTCATCAAGGCCTACAACTCAGTGTCTCACAGATGCTTGCTGAAGAAGACGGAGGATATGATTGCAGCTAGGGATATAGTAAGATGGGTAGGTAACTGGCTAAGGGGGAAGTAGCAAAGGATTTGTTAAATGGAGTCTGATCAGTAGAGAGGGAGGTCATGAGCAGGGTACCACAGGGATCTCTCTTGGGGCCCAGTCCTCTTCACTATGTTCATCAACAACATTGGAGAAGGAATCCAGGGCAGGTTGTGTGTCTCTGCAGATGACACAGCTGTGTGGGAGGTGGATAGCGACCAGAGAATCTGGGAAATGCAGCATGACCTGCAAAGGCTAGAGAGGTGGTCTAACATTTGGCAATTGAAGTTCAATGCCAAAAAGTGCAGAATAATGCACCTAGGGAACAAGAACCCCAGGACGGAGTACTAGATGTGTGGGGTAAGACTTAAACTCCCAGGTCCCGTTCCTCAGCTGTAGTGCTAGCATTGGTGACAACCTCAATGAAGCCAGTGCATCAAGGCTTATAGTAAGGCAAGCAGAATGCCGGATGTACTGGGATGGGTATTGACAACAGAAGGAAAAAGGTAATACTACCCCTTTGTAGATCTTTAGTGAGGCCTCGCCTGGATTGCTGGAGTCCTCCTGTCAGGAAAGATTAGGACAGGCTGGAGACAGTGCAGTGAAGGGTGACAAAGATGATTTGGGGACAGCCGGGCAGATCTTATAAGAAGTGTCTCAAGGCACTGAACATGTACTCACTGGAGACTGGGGGGTGTATATTGAGACCTTTAGGTTTCTCAGAGGAATAAACAAGGTAAACTCCGGGCAGGGGCGTAGCTACGTGGGTGCAGTGGCATCTGGGCCCATGAGGCTTGAGGGGTCCAAATCATAATTTTGATGTTTATTCAAGACTGGGGAAGGGCCCTGTAACATCGCCTTGCACCCAGGCCCTCTGGGAATTTGCTACGCTACTGACTCGGGACTTATTTAGCATGACTAACCATTCGAAGGCACAAGGGCATGAATGGAAACTGACAGGAGGGTGGTTCAGCACAGACATGAAGTATTGTATTACCGAAAGGGTGATGGTACCATGGAACAGTGTACCATCAGAGGTAGGGGGCATTGAAACCATTAATGGTCTCAAGCACGACTGAGACAGAATTAAGGCCACCCTAAGCCAGTTCTACTTTTACAGCCACTGGATTTGACTGACAACAGGAACTTCCTGCTTTGCAGTAGTAAGGGAAGGATCATAGAGAAACAATAGTTTTGTCAACCCTAAAGAAAAAAGTAGCTCGCTGTCCCCCTCTAGCCGGTGGTGGTCTGACATTGAGCAAGGAAGAAGGAGACTACTGAAGAATATGGAAAGTTGCTGTCCCAGAACAGGAAGGGCGAGAGTTGTGAGGAGAGAGTAAGCATACAGAGAAACAGGAGAGGGGACACAAAATAAGACATGATGGGAGTGGTGCAATGCAATGGCTGTAGGGCAGCAGTGTTCTGGGAGACATTCTGGAGGCTGCGATGCTGCCCTATTTGCAGGTACCTCTCTGGTCTGAGGGAGGAGGTTGTCCGTCTCCAGGCTGACCTGGCTAGGATTCGTGAAACCTCCTCCCCCACCCAGGGACCACTAGGGCCAATGCCACTACCTCAGAGGTTGCCAAGAAAGAGGAGAGGCTGGACCAGGGTGGGCTCAGGGAGGGAGATGGTGGTGGAACAGAGTTGCATCCCTCCAGCTGTACCTCTCCACAATTCATACACTCTTCTGGTGGATAGTGGTTCCTCTATGGAGACACCTGCAGTGGAGATCAAAGAGGATGCTGGGAACCTTCACAAAGGAGACCCACAGGAGGGTGGCATGGGACCCCACAGGGGAAGGAAACAACTCCTGGTGGGGGACTCTTATCATTAGGGGGGTAAAAGTGGGGGAGGAAGGGGAGAGGGAGGTAAGGTGCCTACCTGGCTCTCCGGCTTGGAGGGACAGGAAGTGAATCCTCAGGATCGTGAGAGCAGGTGCACGAGGGAGGGAGCTGGATGTCATTGTCCACCTTGGGGACAAATGACCTTGCTAGGAATGGGATCAGAGCAGTGTAAGAGGAGTTTGTGGAGTTGGGGAGGGGCCTTAGACAAGTAGTGCATACGGTAACCTTCTCGGAGGTGCTGCCTGTCTATGGCAAGGGTGATGCTAGGGTACTTCTCACCAGGGAATTCAATGAATGGTTGAAAAACAGGTATGGAGCTCAGGGTTTTTGCTTCATTGGGGACTGGGGAGCCACCTGGAGGGATGCAGACCTATACTGGCGTGATGGTCTGCATCTGTCCGGGGGGGGGGACCAGGATCCTAGGTGAGAGGTTTAAATGCTTCATTGGCAAACATTTAAACTAGGCGGGGGGGGCACTGAAAAGGAGCAGGGAAATCCCAGCGTTCCCCCACAAAACATGGTAATTATTGAGGTAAACACCAAGGTAGAGAAGTCATTAGGGAGCAGGACAGAGGTAAATACATAGATACATAGACAGTGTCGGCAGATAAGGGCCTATGGCCCACCTAGTCTGCCCATGTGAGCTTGTAAGTTCAGTTTGTTTTCCTAGAAGTCTGTTTCCCCTTACCCCTGCCCTCTAGAATTTCTTTATGTCTATCCCATGCATTCTTAAACTCGTGATTGTTTCAGCCCCACCACTTCCTCTGGCAGGGTGTTCCACTTGTCCACCACCTGCTCTGTGAAGAAATTCTTTCTCATGTTTCCTCTGAATCGTCCTCCTCCAACTTCATCCCATGCCCTCTAGTCCTGAAACATCTTTTCGCTTAAAATAGTGTTTTCCTGCACCCTGTTCCTCCCTGTAAGATACTTGTATGTCTCTATCATATCCCTCTCCTCCTCTCCTCCAGGAGTACATGTTCAGTTCCTTCAACCTGTCTTCATAGGGATTGTGATGCAACCCATGCACCATCTTTGTTGCCCTCCTCTGAACCTTCTCTACCCTGTCTATGTCCATACGTAGGTATGGTCTCCAGAACTGTACACTGTACTCCAGGTGGGGCCTCACTAGTGTCTTGTATAGCGGAATTATGACCTCCCTTTTCCTGCTGGTGATGCCCCTGCCTATACATCCCAGCATCCTATTTGCTTTACCTGATGCCTTGTCACACTGTTTCCTACCTTGAGGTCATCAGAGATGACAACCCCAGATCCCTTTCCTGCTTGGTGCATGCTATATCGCCACCCCCAACTGATATATTGTGCCAGGGTTCTTGTACCTCATATGCATTATCTTGCACTTCTTTGCATTGAATTTCAACTGCCAAACCCTTGACCATTCTTCAAGTTTCTGCAGGTCCCTTCTCATTCTGTCTACACCCTCTGGTGTGTCTGCTCTGTTACAGAGCTTTGTGTCATCAGCAACAGTGAAATTCTGCCTTCTAAATCCTGTGCAATGTCACTGATGAAGATGTTGAATAGGACCGGTCCCAGCACTGATCCCTGTGGTACCCCACTGGTCACTCTTCCCTCTGTGGAGTGACAGCCATTTACCACCACCCTCTGTGTCCTGCCACCCAGCCAGTTACCTACCCACCACACTACTGTCCTGCCCACACCCATATTCCCCAGTTTGTGTAATAGTCTTCTAAATGTAAAAAAAAAAAAAAAGCAGTAAGGACAGGGATGGGGCTAAAAGGGGTAAGGCCATCAAAAAGTGGAGGGTGATGAGTACCAATGCCCGTAGTCTGTGTAACAATCTCCCTGAACTAGTGGCCTGGATATTGTGGCAGTCACAGAAACATGATACACAGAGAACCATGACTGGGATGTCAACATACCAGGATACACAATCTACAGGAGGGACAGGGAGGGTAAAAGGAGGAGGAGGTGTAGCTCTCTCTATGTAAATGAAGGGATCAAAGCAGCAAAACTAAAGAGTAAACAGGGAGTAGATGAGGCACTCTGGGTCACCCTGGAGACAGGAAATGGCACCACAATCTGCATGGGGGTTGTATACAGACCCCCATCTCAGGGAGGGAATGGACAAGGAAATGATAGAAGGCATCCTTAGAATGGCAGAAAAAGGGGAGAAATTGTTGATGGGGGACCTGAATATGCCAGATGTTAACTGGAGCATGTTTGCTGCAGGCACATCCAAGAGCAGGGTCATTCTTGATGCCCTACAAGGGGCATGCCTCAGACGGCTAGTATTGGAACCCACTTGGGAGGGAGCAATCTTAGACTTGGTACTCTCAAATGGGGACGGAGAAAGAATCTCCGATTTAGAAGTGGGTAGCCATCTGGGAACAAGTGACAGCCGAACAGTGTGGTTCACGATAAATGCAGCCATACAATCAAACAAAAGCAAGAGTATTGGACTTTAGGAGGGCTGACTTTGGGGGAAAATGAGAGAGTGCCTCAGAAAAGCACTAGCAAACAGACAAGAAGGAGGGGTGGAGGAACAATGGGGAGTGATCAAAACAGCCATCACAGAGGCAACAAGCCTTTGTGTAAAGCAAATCAATAAAACACAACGAAGGAAAAAAAAACACTATGGTTCTCAAAAGAGGTGGCAGGGAAGGTTAAGGAGAAAAGGACAGCATTCAGGAAATATAAGGAGAAACAGAAGGAGCAGGACAAAGAACTTTTATCAGTTAAAGCAGAAAGAGGCTGGGAAGGTAGTCAGAATAGCAAAGGCCCAAACCGAGGAAAGGATAGCCAACTCAGTTAAGAAGGGGGATAAGACCTTTTATAGGTACATTAGGGAGTGAAGAAAGACCAAAGGAGGGATACCGAAGCTTAATAAAGGGGAGGGAATGTGGGTAGAGGGTAACAGTGAAAAAGCAGGGATACTGAACGAATACTCCTGCTCAGTATTCACAAAGGAAGAGGAGGAGGAGGAGTTACCTAAACCAAACAAGAGAAACACCCTGAAGACGGAGGGGGGTTGATACCAGTCCATTTACAGAAGAAAGGGTTCTGAAAGAACTAATAAAATTGAAGGTGGACAAAGCAATGGGGCCTGATGGGATTCACCCAAGAATTCTAAAAGAACTAAGGGTAGAACTAGTGACACTGTTGACTACTCTCTTTAACAAATCATGGGAGGATGGGGTGGTACCCGAGGACTGGAGGAGGGCAGATGTGATTCCTCTTCACAAAAGTGGGAGCAGGACAGAGGCAGGAAATTACAGACCAGTTACTTTGACCTCAGTGGTAGGGAAAATGATAGAATCGCTTCTGAAGGAAAGAATTGTTGAGCACCTAGAGGCCAGTGGGGCACAGGACCCGGGGCAGCATGGATTCATGATGGGAAGGTCGTGTCAGATGAATCCAATAGATTTCTTTGACTGGGTGACCAAAGTAGTAGACCAGGGAGGGGCTGTAGACATGGCCTGCCTAGATTTTAGCAAGGCATTTGATGCAGTCCCACACACAAGATTAATCCACAAGTTAGCCAGCCTTGGAGTGGGTCCCAAGGTGGTAGCCTGGATAGAAAATTGGCTAGACAACAGGAAGCAAAGGGTAGTAGTAAATGGAGTCCACAGCGAAGAAAGGAGGGTTACTAGTGGGGTACCGCAGGGTTCAGTACTTGGACCGGTCCTTTTTAATGTCTTTTATTAGTGACACTGCAGAGGAACTGAAAGGAAAAGTATGTCTCTTTGCAGATGACACAAAGATCTGCAACAGGGTTGATACACAAGATGGAGTGGAAAGGATGAGAAGGGACTTGGCAAGGTTGGAGGAATGGTCAAATGTATGCAGCTCAGATTTAGTGCAAAGATATGCAAGGTAATGCACCTGGGAAACAAAAACCCAGGGGAAGAGTACACAATGGGGGGTGAGATACTGACAGCAGTAAAATTGGAAAGGGACCTGAGGGTAATTATATCAGATGACCTAAAGGTGGGTAAGCAATGTGAGAAGGCAGTAAGGAAGGCTGGGGGGATATGGGATGCATACGGAGAGGAGTCAGTAGTAGAAGACAGGAAGTTATTCCTCTGTACAGACAGGTGGCGAGACCCCATCTGGAGTACTGTGTGCAGTTCTGGAGACCCCATCTCCGCAAAGACATAGACAGAGTGGAGGCTGTCCAGAGGAGGGCAACCAAAATGGTGCAGGGTCTGCACCAGAAGATGTGCAAAGAAAGGCTAAAGGAGCTTAATATGTATACTCTCGAGGAAAAAAGGGAGAGAGGGGGGACATGATAGAAACTTTCAAGTACCTCAAGGGAATTAAAGTCCAAGAGGGTAGCATCTTTCAGAAAAACAGATGTGCAAGAACAAGGCACAATTTGAAGATAGAGGGGGGACGGCTTGGAGGTAATGTGAGGAAGTCTTTTTTGTGGAGAGGGTTGTGGATGCATGGAACAGCCTCCCTGAGGAGGTCATGTAGTCAAAAACAGTGGGGGAATTCAAAAATGCATGGGACAGACATAAGGCAGTCCTAGTGGGGGATAGGAGAAAGTAAGCTGTTGGTTAACTAGGATCTGCAGCTTATCTGTTGGGTAGGAAAATGGGCAGGCTAGGTGGGCCAAGCGGTCCTTATCTGCCATCAAATTCTATGGCCCAGATATTCAGACTGCGCCATTTTGTGGCGAAAGTCCCTGCACCGCTCAAAATAGTTGTGCTGGGGTGTGGCCAGGGCGATAGTCAACTGAGTTGCGCTATGATGCAACTGCTTTGAATATCGCTCCCTGGCCACCCCCACTGCGCATGGTGCAGTGGAACTGCGCCAGCGCAAGTGGTCAGAATGGAGCATTGAGATGCAGTGGCGCAAGTTCCATTGCGCCATGCACAGCACCTGTGATATTCAAAGGGTGACATGCAAATGGGGGCCATAATTTATGCAAGGTGCTCGGGGGGCCATTAGCATGCAGGTGCGCTGATCCCCGACGACTTGCGCCTGGCGCCCTGCCAGGCAGTAGCCGTTGGGACCGACACCCCCTGCAGCCCGATCGTATCACGTCCCGTAAGGGACAATGCATGTCTCCAATCCCTGGTGGTCCAGTGGACCGCGAGTAGCCTGATTGCGAGCATAACAGTAGTCCCGTAGCCCGATCGGCATTACTGTAATACACCACCCCATTAGCCCGATCGCGGGCATCAGTAACCCTCCATCCCAAAGTCCAATATCCCTGGTGGTCCAGTGGACCGAATGGAGCCGATCGCGGGCGGCATTCTCGCCCCCAGTCCAAAATCCCATGATCTAGTGGACCCCACCGCCCACGGAGCCCCACCACCCACTCTCTTCCCCTCGTTAGCTGGCAGCATCTCACCTGCTCAACGCTGACTGACAGCTCAGTAGTTGCACGCCCATTGGTTCAGAGCATGATGATTTGCGCAGTCGTATACCGCACTAGTCAGTCCAGATACGTGAATGAATATCTGACGACTAGTACGGTATGGTTGCATGCCCATTGGCTCATGCCTGAGCCACTGGCGCGGCAGCCCTACCGAGCTGTCAGTCGGGCGACGGCAGGTGGGTGGGTGCTGCAGGCGGTGGGCTCCGTGGGTGGGTGGGGGTCCACTAGATCACATGGATTTCGGACTGGGGGTGAGCAGCGCCCGCGATTTGGCCTGCTCGTCCACTGGACCACCAGGATCTTGACTTTGGGTTACTGATGCCCGTGATCGGGCCAATGGGGGTGTAACAGCAATGCCTGTGATCAGGCTACGGGGGTGTATTACAGTAATGCCCGCGATCGGCTACTCGAGGGGGGTACACTTCGCCCGCGATCGGGCAGGAAGCGCCGCCAGGTGCGGCGGAACAAGTCAAGGGCCACCCACAGGTGGCAGCTGCTGTGTTCGCCCTGTAATGCAGCAGCTCACCCTGAGTAGCCCCGACGTGATCCTTTTTTTTTTTTCGCTCAACTTTGTGCAGGTGCTGGTAGGCTGCTTCGCATAACTCTGCACACAGCCCGGCTGAATATCTGGCTGTGCAGTTTATGCATGGGCATTTCCACCTGTGCTTGCATTACATTACTGATGCGTCGCGCATTGGGATTTATGGTGGTACTTTTCCTTTTAAATATCGCACGGGCGCGTTAGTGCGTTGCGCATTGCCAAAGCCATGCGCACACTGCTGCGCACGACAAGGCACACTGCTGCGCTTACGCGCACACTGCCGCGCCATGCGCACATCACGCGCTTACGCGCACAGTGCGCACCACCTGTTGCGCCATGCGCAACCCTTTCTGAATATCTGGGCCTATGTTTCTACTGGTGTAGTGGTTACTTGAGGTGAATGGGGGTGGATGGGATGGGTTAGGACCCTGGATGGACCATCTGTCCCAGGGTTAGATAGCGTAGATGGGCACACTGGATGGACCATTGGTCTTTCTGCCATTATTGTCTATGTTTCTATGATTTAGCAAAGAAAAATAGGTTACTAAATATACACCTTTTATATATATATATATATATATATATATATATATATATATATATATATATTTATATAAAGTTAAAAATGGCTGGCTCGTAGTAAGTCTCTTGAATTGGTTTAGCTTCTGTGCCATGTCAAGGTGGCCAGGCTAAGTGCATCCAAAAGATCGATCGTTTGTATACATAGAGTGTATTGTGTGTAGTCCTCTATGGGGGGTGGCCACCATGACTTTGGTTCAGAGGCTAAACCAATTCATGAAATTGTTACCAAGAGCCAGCCATTTTCTGCCTTTCTTTGATTTAAAAATGCAGTGTCTGACAGTCGATGGTATTTTGTGGAAGTGTACGCCCAACTTTTTGAACCCGGGTTATCTACTGGCCCAGTACTCTCTGCATGATGTGTTACCTGCAGGCAGACAAATGGGATTCTAGCTCGGCAAGTTTAGCAGGCAATTTGAGCCCTGTCCTTTTTTTTTTTTTTTTTTTTGCTTAGAACACACAGAGCAGTGTTACATATGAATATCGTTACACATCTGTTGGAAGAGATTTATCATCATAGTTACCAATTAAAGCATCACATAATGAGCTGCAAAGAGCGCACATTGAGCAGATATGTATAAAGAATTAGACTGGCATACTTTGTATCAAAGGCGGGCTCTTAGTACAATTATGTTAATGTTAAAATGTATTTCAGGAAAAGTCCCTAAATATATGGCCGAGTCCATTAAAATAAAAAGACCTATTGAGGGTCTGCGTTCTGCTAATTACTTGGACTGTGCAGTCCCAAGTCGTAGAACGGCTTGGGGGGGATGAGCATTTTTTTAATATTGGACCTTCTATATGGAATAAATTGCCTAGGAAGTTTAGACCCCTTGAGGGAAATTTTCAGTTGCACCAAATTAACCAGTGGCTTATCGAGAACATTAGTTATGATGGGAAATAGTTTGAATTTTAGGATGTTAGATTGTAACTTGTATTAAATGTATACTGTGAATTAATTATTGTTTTTTTGTATGTTTTTCTTGTCCTAGTTTGTTTTATGATCTCGGAACTGTGTTATATTTATTGATGTATAATTATAGTGTGTATGTGTTTTCTTCGTTATATATTGTTAACTTATAAGAGTAACTGGAAATGACACCTGGATCTCACTGTAAAGGAGCTTCAGCTCAGTGGAGATATCCTTATTCATTTTTTGTATGAATAACATTTTTTTTTTTTACTACTACATAGACTATAATTCATATACAAGAGAAGTATCCAAGTACTTATGTCGACTGCCATATTTATACAGAGAAAGGTTAACAGGATTACTCAATTATGATACATACACTGTGGCAGTGGACTGTTGCAGAGTTAAAATGCGGGGGGGGATAATTAAGGGGAAGTTGGAGGACGAATCACCCACACCCACGAACTAATTAATTAGGTCCCATCCTTGGGGGGACTCAGAGGTTACTCCGAGGGAAAAGGTCTTTGGGCTGGCCGGTTATCCAATGAACCGCACAGAAAAACTGGCTATTTTGAGAGGAAAACTTGGGGGTTGGTGTGGGCGGTTTGTGCAATGCCACTTGAACCACTTGTTCCAGCAGCTCATCAGCTCTGGTACTGTTTTGAAATCTGGCTGTCATGTGTTCCAGCTTGTATATATCATATACAGTATATTCCCAGACTGGTGTAGTGGGGGGGATCCAGGCACAACCGTAGTCGTAATGCATTTTTTTGCTGCGCTTAGAAGAATATTGAGGAGATATATTTGATGTGGATCTTTAAAGTGAAGGGAGTAATGTAAGAGAATCCCTACATTCAGGGAGAGTGCACCTAGGCCCGGAAAAAGGTCCAGGATCCTACTTTCTATCCCCGCCCAGTAGGCTGTTAACACCGGACACAACCAAAATATATGTGCATGGGTGGCCACGTCACATCCACAATGTCTTAAACAACTGGAATCCCATCGCTCCGTGTACTTGGTGATCTGGAGTGTGCGAAAGAATCTGGAGACCACTTTCCAGGAAAACTCCCTCCAGATACGAGTTAGATATCTTGTGTTGTCTTCGCCAAATTCAAACCCAATCTTCCGGGGATAGGCCAACCCTGGAGTTCAGCTTCCCAGTGAAATTGTACCAGGTCCATAGTATGGGAATGGGTTTCCCGTATGGCCCTGTAAAAATGAGATATTAAGTGACTTCGTTTTCTCCCCCCCCCCCCCATCTGAATTAATAAGGGGCACAATGGAGGAATGGGATGGTCAGTGACATCTAACCCAATTCTGGTATCCAGGAAGTGGCGGATCTGTAGGAACCGAAAGAAGTCCCTCTGATTCAGGGAGAACTCCTGCCTGACATGTTCAAATGATTTAAAAACATCCATTTCATAAAATTGACAGGGGTGTTTCAGGCCTTGACGAGTCCAGTTGCGGAATGTTCTGCCTAGTGCCGGAGGCCATTGTGGATCCTCCACTGGGATACTTATCCAGGTCGAAAAGAAACTTATTAGCCGGTTGGGTCAGAAACCTAGTCCAGCATTGGAGAAGTCCCTTAGTGAAACTGGATCCACTACCCATCGGAGTATTATTATGGGGTTGGAACACTAGAGAGTAATTTAATGGGTGGTCTACCATCTTCCTCTCTACCCTGAGCGAAGGCTGGGATTGTGTCTGGGGGAGGAACCAGAACTTTAAATGTGTGAGTAGGGCCGCTTTGAGCCCTGTCCTGCTCTGAATACAATTGCAGTGTACTACCAGCTGTGCTGCCAGGACAGCTGCATGCCTGAAAATCCTAAAGGCACTCCTCATTTCTCAGTGCACACCCTCGAGCCACACAAATTACAGTTGCATTTTTATTTACAAGGAGTTTTATATGAATATGTTTCATTATGTTCTTGGTATTGCCGTAAATTAATAATTGTCTCTGTCTCAAATGTGTTTGATTTAGCCATTTGGATACAATAAATCAATACTGTTTCATGCTGTATTGCAAAAAGGACACTTGTGTAGGAAGGGTACTTCTACAGTGAGCAACTGTGATCATTCCTTTTCACAGTCCTTTCAGGAAGGCAGAGATTTGCAGCACCAGATACCTGGTACTAGATTGCAAGTGTTAAAGTCCAGTCTTTGCAGCTATCTTATAACTCGTATTTGTTTTGTTCTAGAGTCACCATCTCGCTGACCATGATCACGCTGCATAGCAGTGCTCATGCTCTTTTATGTGACCTCACTTAGATTGTTTTGGTTACTGTTTTGGATGTACTTACCATTAGAGCGTGTTTGTATTTCCTGTGTATATTTTAGCCTGTATGTCAACCTGCTAACTGCTGCTATCATCCCTGGAAATCACCTTGAAAATGAGATGCTCCATCTCATGGGGTTCTCCCAGTCTGAGTGATTTCAAATAAATAACATAAGTAATGTACAAATCTCGGGGGTTGGTTTTTATATTAATTTCTAACCGCAGGAATCCATCACTGATGCTTTACAGTAAGTATCATCCTCCACACAGTGTAGTGTTCAAGAGATAGAATCTTGTGCTATTTATGGAATTTAGAACCAAGGTTCAAACTCTGCACTGTGGTCACACTCCCCCTTTATCCCTAACATCAGATTATTTCTCTGCCTGAAGAAAGCGGTCACCCCAAAGTACAACTCTGGTGCCCTGGAGTGTCTTCTTTATTTTGACCTGTCTGTGGTTAATTTAGAGTGGGAAGGTTAGTTTTTTTCATATACTCTGCATCAGCTTAGGGTTTATTGTAAAAAGTTGTGTCAAATTGCCGTTCTTTGGTTCCAACTGGTTCCCAGAAACTGGAGAAGGTCACAGCAGAGCATGGTTCCTGCCTATAGGGAACTGCTGCCAAATTTGTTAAAATCTTTTAAAAGAATAAACAAGTATAATATATTTATTACGGTTTCATTTTCTATTATTTAGGTGTCTTGCTAAGAGGGACACCAGCCAGTTTTCTGCCAGATTACCTTTTAGAAAGTGAAATCTCTTCTCTCAACAGGATATTTTAGCAGTTAGGTTTAACATATGCTGCTCCTGAATCAAGGAACCAGAAAGTGAGAGAGGTCTTTTTCTTGATCGTTGTCATCTGCTGCTGCTTCTCAGAACCACATTTATTCTTACAGATTCTTTCAAACTGTTGTGTGTTTTCTGGGAACAACTAATTATCAGCATAGCTCTTCAGTTTTTGGCATGACTGATGGACCTAAGGAAAAGAAAACTGGACCCACAGGCTTTTCCAACATTGTACAAATTGCTTTCAACTAAGTGAGGTGGTGGTGGTGAGGGTGGGGGGTGACCCCAGTCCATTCCAGGTGGAGGAGGTCCTCAGGGAGCTAGAGGATTTGAAGGTGGATAAGGCGATGGGACTGGATGGAGTGCACCCTAGGCAAGGCAGACTGGTGGCAGTTATAGCACAATACTGGAGGGAGGAGGGGAAATGAGGGAGGGCAGTTTGAGCCAACAGTGGTGAGGAGAGGGTCAGAAGAAGGGAAGCTGAGACAAAGGGGCCCAGGCCAGGAAGAATGGTCTCCAGGGAAACCAGGTCAGGAGACAAGACAAACGAAGGAGGAGATGGGGACTTGAGGGGAGGAGGAGAAGTGGCAACAGTCATGGAGTGGAAAGGAGGGAACAGGTTACTGTGAGGAGAGAGGAAGTGGGCACTGGTGAAGGGTCTTCAGAAAATTGTTTTGCAGTGCTAGAGGAGGAGGAGGAGGAGGAGGGAGGTGATGAAATTGGAGGAGTAACAAATAAATGCCTGGACCCAACTGGAGGCGGGGGTTCTGCTGGGGGAATTGCAACTGGGCAGAAGGGGGAAATACTGTGCAGGAGGAAGAGGAGGAGCCGGGAATGAGAGATTGAGAGGAATAGAAGCAAGCAGGGAGTAAGAGGGGTGGAATTTTCGTGCTGTGGGACTCGATACTAAGAGGAATCGGGTGGGGTAGCAAAGGGGAGAGGCAATTGCATTTGGGTGTAGGGCATGCCAAGAATGACAGTGGAAAGGGTGGGACAGTCTGTTCTGAAATATGCTAGAAATCGTAGGGCAAGCCTCATTTAATTATACATGTTGGGACGAACGACCTGACTGACAAGATGGTAGATATAGTCCACAGGAGGTTTGAGGAACTAGGACAATTATGTGAGGGGGCAGTAAGATAAGTAACTTTTTCAGAGATGCTTCCAGTGCCCAAGGCAAGCACAGCAAGAAAGCGGAGAACAGAGGGATTTAATGAATGGCTAAGAACCTGGTGTCATGCTAAAGGGTATGGGAGGGTAGGGAGGGACCTGGGAGGACAGTAGTCTCGATGCCAAGGACAGACTACACTTGAGTGAAGAGGGAAAGAAAGTGTTGAAACAGAGGATGGAGGAGTACATGGAGGAAGTTGGGAATTTTAAACTAGGAGCGGGGGTGGCAAGTGGGCAAGAGACGTGCAGAGACCACAGGTTGGGAAGCCATATGAGCTTACCCCCCATAACAGTGACAAAGGACAAATGGCAAGTACTATTGGTGATGCTAGTAAAGGAGGGCAGGATGTGGGCGGGAAGGGTGGAAGGTGGTCACCCTTAATGCTAGGAGCTTTTGGAGAAAAACTGCAGAGCTACAGGCGCTCATGGCAGAGGGAGAGGTGGACATTGCAGCCATCACAGAAACATGGGCCACCTAATACAATGACTGGGACTGATATGTACCAGGGTACAGGTTATTTTATAGGGACAGGGTGATTGGGAAAGGGGGGGTGGCACTATATGTGAAGGAAGGACTGGAGGGGGGGTGGCACTATATGTGAAGGAAGGACTGAAGTGTGTAAGGGAGGAAGGGGAGGAGGGTAGAGTCACTTTGGATGCAAATCCAGGATTCCAAGAATAGGACTCTCAGAATGGGAGTGGTATACAGGCCACCCTCTCAGATGGAGGAGTTAGACAGGGAACTAGCGGGACAGATTGGGAGGACCTGCAAAAAGGGTAGTGTGGTAGTTCTGGGGACTTCAACATGCCAGGAGTAGACTGGAGTACCCCAACAACCTGGAATAGAAGGGATCAGGTACTGCTGGATGCCTTCCAGGACCGCTTCCTGATGCAAATGGTCAGTGAACCAACCAGGTTAAGGAATACCCTTGACCTTGTGCTGGCAAATATGGAGTTTGTGAGGGAAATTAGGGTGGAAGAACTGCTGTCGGGGAGTGACCACCACTCAATATGGCTCACATTGGATATAGGCAAGGAAGGAGTGGAATCTGGCACAAGAGTGCTGGAGTTCAGGAGTGCTGATTTTGGGAGGATGGGGGAACTGGTAAAAGGGTACCTGGCCAGAATTCAACCTAGTATGGGCACTAACCAGAGGTGGGCACTTATAAAGATGGGGATAGTGGTGGCAACCAGAACCTGCAGTACAGCCCAGAGCAAGAATGCTAGGGCTATGAAACTGAGCTGGGTGAGCAAGGAGGTCATGGTAAAGGTAAGGAGAAAAAGAGCTGCTTTTAAGAGGTACAAGAAAATGGAGGGGGGAGCACAGGTAGAAGTACCTGAAGGAATCGAAGGAGAGGTGACAAGAGCAGTAAGGAGAGCCAAGGCATCTACGGAGCTCAGGCTGGCACAAGGCATTAAGAAGGGGGAGAAGGACTTCTTTAGGTACATCAAGGAGAAAAGGAATTGTAAGGACTACATAGTAAGGATTAGAAAGGAGGGGGGTTGGGTTGAAGGGTGCAGTAAGACAGAAGTGCTAAGTGATTGTTTCTGCTCGGTATTTACTAAGGAGAGGGGGGGTGTGATACCCAAGGGAAGAGGAACATCAGAAATGGGGAGAGGGGGTGACAGACGGGGAAATCATGGAGGGCAGAGTTCTGGAGGGTTTAAAGGCAGTGAGGATGGACAAGGTGCCAGGCCCAGATGGCATCCACCCCAGGGTACTGAAGTAGCTGGCAGAGGTCCTTGCGGGACATCTGGCAGACCTGTTTAATGCCTCACTACACTCGGGATGTGTACCTCAGGATTGGAGGATGGCTGATGTGGTGCCCCTCCACAAGAGTGACCCTAAGGATGAACCGGGGAACTGTAGACCGGTTATCCTCACATCCATTGTGGGTAAGCTGATGGAGACTATCCTGAAGGAGAGGCTGGTGGCCCTCCTGGAGGCCAAAGGACTACAGGACAGCAGACAGCGTGGCTTCGTATGTGGCAGATCCTGCCAAACCAACCTGGTGGAGTTCTGTGACTGGGTAACTAAGTAGTTGGACAGGGGCCATGAAGTGGATGTCCTGTATCTGGACTTCAGTAAGACATTTGACTTGTTGCCATATAGGAGGCTGGGAAGTAAGCTAGAAGGCACAGGGGCAGGTGCAAAGCTGGTGAGATGGGTAGGGAACTGGCTTTAGGGAATGCAAGAGTGTGGTGGTTGGTGGGGAGCTCTCGTACCTGAGGGTAATGACGAGAGGTGTTCCATTGGGCTTGGTGTTGGGACAAGTGTTGTTTGGGATATTCATTGCAGACATATTGGAGGACTTCAAGAGCAAGATCAGTCTGTTTGCTGATGATACAAAGGTGGGAGCGGTGGTGGATGGCAGGGGTTGCAGGATGATCTGGCAAAGCTGGAAACCTGGTCAGATACCTGGCAACTGGGGTTTAATGCCAAAAAGTGCAAGGTGCTGTATTTTGGGGTGAAGAACCCAATGAGTTACCAGCTGGGGAGAGTGCAGCTAGCCCAGACAGAGGAGGAGAAGGATCTGGGGGTGCTCATTACAGGGTCAATGAACAACTTGGCACAATGTAGGAAGGCAGCTGCAAAGGCCAACAAAATGCTGGGTTGCATTGCAAGGGGTATATCCTCAAGGAGGGAGGAGGTGATTCTGCCACTGTAAAGGTCATTAGTTGGACTGCATCTGGAGTACTGCATGCAGTACTGGCGCCCGTATCTGAAGAGGGATATTAAGTTACTGGAGGGGGTGCAGCGCAGGGCGACAAAGATGATCAGGGATCTGGGGGACTTGTCATACGAGAGGAGGCTGAGGGAGCTGAACATGTCCTCACTGGAGGAGAGGAGGGACGGGGTGACATGATTGAAACCTTTACCTACATGAAAGGAATAAACAAGACCAGTACAGAGGGGCTGTTCAAAGTAAGGGAAGGGAGAGACACCCGGAGCCACAATATGAGACTGGTGGGAGATGAGGAGACACTTTTTTACAGAGAGGGTGGTAGCTGGGTGGAATACATTACTGGCAGAAGTGGCATCCAGTAGAACAGTGGACTGCTTCAGAAGGGGCTGGGACAGGGCAAGGGGGAGGGTCAATGGAGGGGAAGGGTGGAAGGGAGGGGCAGCTACAGAATAAGGGGTGCTAGCTGCACATTCGAGCAGACTTGATGGACCTCTAGGCCTTTATCTCCTGGTAAATTTTGTGTGTTTGTACTGAGGGAGCTTAGTAAGGTGCTAGCAGAACCTTTGACCAGCCTCTTCAACAGATCACTGGAATCTGGAGATCCTGGATGACTCCAAAAGGACGGATGTGGTCCCTCTTCATAAGGGAGGAAGACAAGGAGGAAGCGGGCAACTATAGGCCGGTGAGCACATCGGTGGTAGGCAAGCTCATTGAGAAATTCCTAAAGAAGAGGATCACTATCTACCTAGAAGCCAGTGACTTGCAGGATTGGTAGCAGCAAGGGGTCACTGAGAGAAGGTCGTGTCAAATGCGCTTGATAGAGTTCTTTGACTGGGTCATCAGGGTACTGGATCGGGGGGGTCGGTGGACGTTACATATCTAGATTTCAAAAAGGCATTTGATTCTATGCCACTCGGGACTGCTGCACAAAATGAGATGCCTTTGGCTGGAGGGCAGGAGACTGAGGATAATTGTTAATGGGGTACCATCAGGGGAGGGTATGGTCACCAGTGGAGTGCCTCTGTGTCGGTGCTGGGGCCACTCCTTTTCAGTATATTTATAGGGGACATGGCAGAGGGCCTGGAGGGAAGAGTGTGTCTGCGGATGACACAAAGGTCTGCAATAGACACGCCGGAGGGGGTTGAGAGCATACGCAGGAATCTGGAGGAATGGTCCAAGGAATGGCAATTGTCCTTCAACAAAAAAAAAATACAAACTCAAGAACCAAGGTATGGAATACCATATTTGGGGGGTGGGGTGGGGTGGGGGCAGGCCTAGAGGTTACCGAGCTGGAAAGGGACTTTGGCATAATCATTTCACGGGATCTGAATGTGGCAAAGCAATGTAAGAAGGCGGTGGCAAGGGCCAGTAGGATGCTGGGATGTATTGGCAGGGTAATAATTAGCAGGAAGAGGGAGGTCATAATACCCTTGTACAGGCAGCTTGTCAGGCCTTACCTTGAGTATGGGGTCCAGTTCTGGAGGCCATATCTCGGGAAGGATGTGGATAGGGTGGAGCGCGTCCAGAGGCAGGGTGACAAAAATGGTAAAGGGTCTTGGTCATTTGTCTTACCTGGAAAGGCTGAAGGACCTCGGTATGTACTCTCTTGAGCAAAGAAGGGAAAGGGAGGACATGATTGAGACCTTCAGATATATCAGGGGTATTAACAAGGTGCCATTAGGGGACGTCTTCAAGCTAAGGGAACAATCAAAAACAAGGGGGCATGGTTTGCAGATAGTGGGAGGAGCTTCAGGGGAATCGTCAGAAAATTCTACTTCATGGAGAGGGTGGTGGAAAACTGGAACCGACTCCCAGAAGAGGTGGCGCAGGCAAGAACTGTGGGGAGACTTTGAGTGTGGGATAGACACAAGGGGCTGTTGGATTCGGGGGTGAAGGACAGCACAACAAAGTCCAGCGACATACTAGTATAGCGGGAAGACTGGGGGGCCTAGCGGTCCTTTCCTGCCGACACATTCTGTGTTTCTACATTTCGGCTCCTGGCAAGGACAGACTGCCATGAGCTCTGTTTAAGGTGCCTGGGTCCAGATCATGATTTTATTAGTTGTGAGCTCTGTAAAATGTTTTGCCCTAAAACGCAAAAGAAAAGTGCCAAAAGAGAGAATTTAGGCTTCTCAGTCTGCCTCTGTCACTAAAACACAGTGAAGGCTCTGAGGGAGTTCCTAATGATGGTGGAAAGCGCACATCAGAGGGTCCACCTCTGAATAAACAGCAGTCTTGTCAGAGTGGACGGAGAAGGATAAAGCTGCTCAGCCATCCGATAAGTGTGGTAAAGATGGTTAAGATACAAGAATGTCCCAAAGGAGGCACCTGGAGTCTAGTGAAGGCAAAAAATACAAAGAAGAGACTCCGAGCAGGCACAGGAAATAGTGTCTGCCAAGAAAAAACAATGTTTTTGTCACTCCTCTTGCAAAGAAAAGGGAGCAGGCAGTAGACTTAAGACAAATGCCTTAAGCAGAGGACATGGCAAAAGTATGGCAATTTTTCCAGGCCTCCCATGCTATGGGAAACTTGATGAATATGCCTACGCCCGCTCCACAGGCTCGGGCTGCAGACCACCTGCCTGTGGAGAAGGAGAATATGTACTGTGAAGAGGAGGAGGAAGGTGAACCCATTGAACCAGAACCTGAACAAGTTTGGCACCCCTTCAAGGCCTACAGAGGATTGTGCGTCATGCTTCTCTTTTAGTAGTCAAATAGTAAGTGCCCTTGGCATCCCCTCGCAGGAAACGGAGGAGGATGAAGAGAAAGCAGAATTTATAGATACGATGGGGCTGTCTCCTACAAGACTGCTGCTGGTCCACATTCACAAATCACTCCAAAAGGCCAGCTCTAAAATGATGTCTGCACCTACTTCAGCTGCAGGCATAGACAAAGACTGAGCAGTATCAGATGGACAGACAGAGGGTGGAATTACCTGTAAGCTCATCCTGATCTTGGAAGGTGTAGTCCAAGCAGCTGCTTGTTGGAGGGCTAAGGTTACCTTCTCTGTGCAGCTCTCTGAAAAGGACTCCATAAGATTGGATACTATGATCAAAAAGATATATACAATAGCTTTTGGACTCTTTAGGCAGGCAGCGTACTTAGCATATACAGTCCGGCACCAGAAAGCACTGCAAAATACAATTCTGGCACTAACTGATAAAGTGGAAGGTGAGCTAGCACAGGATTGGCTGCCACAGCAAAGCCAGGCCTGGATGCCACTAAGCACCAATTCCACATGGATGTAGACACTAATGACTCTGCTTAGCCCATGCAGTGTTGTTAGAGATTCTCCTGGTTAAGGGCAACCATCCTTTCCCAGGACACTTGGACCAAGGCAGTGAATTTCCACTTTGAAGGAAATTCACTTTTAGGTAACAAAACAGGCATATATGAAAAAAAAAAAGGTTGGGTACAAAACCATTTACAGAAACAATACTGATAGAAAAGGCCTCCATTTCCCACAGGCCTTAGAAAAGGCAAGGGCTGCCATTCCAGACCTTATGCTTCTTATGAATACAGACCCTGAAGAGGCTATTACAAAGGCAGGAGGGGCTTCAGGCGTGCTGCTGCAGCACCAACCCCTAAGAAGCCACAGCCAAAATAAGCCCATTGACAGTTCTGCCCAGGTCACCAAACAGTTGCCAGTTTGGGGGGGTGGAGACTGGCCCATTACTTGCAGGAATGGATAAAAATTACCACAGACAAGTAGGTCCTGGAGGTAGTGAGCCAGGGATTGTCGCTGCAGTTCAGAAAGTTGTTGTGGGTCAGGTCTCAAATGAGGGACATTCATACCACTTAAGAGAGCAGATGGGACCCCCCTCCAAGCTAGTACTGGTCACAAAGACATTGGTATTGGTATGGGCACTAGAGTGGTGGAAGGATAAAAGAACCTCCAAGAGGGCATTCTCTTTCTCCAGCAATCCCCAACAAGTATCCTCCCAATAGATAACTCTCTGTTACAGATGCCACCTACTGTAAGCCCCTCCAGGTGGGGCACCCACCTGGAGGACCTCACAGTAGGTGGCATCTGGAGCCCAGAGGAGAGGCTGGAGCACATCGGTCTTCTGGAGCTTGGGGCAGTATTGCTGGCAGTGCAGTCCTTTTTCCTCCCAGCTACAGTCAATCTGTTGGGTCCGAACAGACAACACCACAACAGTGTGTTACATAAACAGGAACATTATCCTGTGCTGTGCACAGAGGCTATGAGGATTTGGCTTACTCCCCAAATACAGAGATCTCTGCAGTCCACTTGCCAGGCAAAGACAATGTCCTGGCTGACTCACTTAGCATCAGAAGTGGTGGCCTGAGTTTTCAGAAGATGGGGCACTCCAGAAATAGACCTGTTCTCCCCTTAGGAGAACAGTCCTCTCCTACAGTTTTGTTGCAAGCCACCAGCAAAAATCACTGTCCCAGAGGACATCCTGGTTCTAGATAGGACAGGGACATTCCTGTATGCCTTCCCACTATTCCTGATCCTACAGAGGGTGCTCATAAAACTCTGGAGGGAGCCAGCAACCATGGTCCTGATAATCTTGGACTGGGCCAGCAGGCTAAAAACTCAGTGCTCCTGGCCCTGTCCAGCAGGAATCTGATCAACCTGCCACTGAGCTACAACCTAATGACACTGTTTCAAGGCAGAATAACCTTCCTAGACCATAGGACATTTTGTATGAGAGCATGGTTCTTGAGCAACTAGTTTTCTAGTTTGAATCTGTCAGAGGTGCGGAGGGTGCATAAGTTATCCAGGAAACCAGCAACCAGGAAGGTATACTCTAAGAGGAAGAGATTCTCTTACTGGTGTGCCTCCAGGAAAATGATCCCCGTGCCCCCAGGAAGATAATCCCAGTGCAGGCAGGGTTGCCTAGAGTCTTGGACTACCCAGTACCCTTACAGTCCTTGGGTCTGAGGCCCTCAGCACTAAAGGTACATTTGGCAGCAGTGTTGGCCTATATATCAGCAGGCAAGGGCAAGTCTTTGGCCTCACCACCTGTTTTTAAGATATTTTAAAGACATCAGTCACCTGAACTCCCCTTGGAAGGGCCATTCCCTTCATGGAACCTGAATATCTGCCTCACCCAGCTGATGGAGGCTTCCTTTGAGCCTATGGCTACTGCTGATTTTACAAAAAGTCACATGGAAAACAGTTTTCCTGATTGCCATGACATCTGCCAGGAGGAAAAGTGAACCGCAAGCCTTTTGTATGGATCTAAACTGCATGATCTTCTATATGAATAAGGTAGTCCTTAAGATTAATAGGAAGTTCCTGCTTAAGGTGGTGCTGGAATTTCACATGAACCAGTCAGTTGCCCTTCCTGAGCTCTACCCTGAGCATTCCAAGACAGGTGAACAGAAACTGCACTGCCTG
Organism: Neoceratodus forsteri; assembly: GCA_016271365.2. Classification (NCBI taxonomy): domain Eukaryota; kingdom Metazoa; phylum Chordata; order Ceratodontiformes; family Ceratodontidae; genus Neoceratodus; species Neoceratodus forsteri. The sequence continues at coordinate 500,394,610 of JADMNL010000022.1, forward strand.
GATGTAAACAGCACACTAGGTCACTAACTGGACCATACAAAGGATGTTGGGTCCTAGAGTGCACCGGTGTTTTTGTTGCCTATGGTGAGGTGGACACAGGTAAATCAGCAACTAGGAGAACTGCCCTTCATTGGCTAAACTCCTGCATACAGTTCTGTTGTGAAAAAGCTGGAAAAATTCCTCCCAGGGACCTAAGGGCACACTCCACAAGGGTACTTGCCTCTGTAGCAGCTACAAGGGACATCCCCCGCTAAATATTTGTAAAGCAGCTACCTGGAAAACTGTGCACACCTTCACAAGGGACTACTGCCTGGACATACAGTCCAGGAGGAATGCCAGTTTTGGAATTGCTGTCTTGCAGAACCTTTTTCCTTCAGTAGTTTCTGGACCCATCTTCCCAAGGTACTGCTAGAGTCTGCTTATTGTCCAGTATCAATGATGGATTCCTTGGATTAGAAAAAAAAATAGTAATGCAGTTTCTTCTCGGAGATCCATCAGTGAGATATTTTTACAGTCCTTGACCTTGCCTCCCCTTCCAGACCTGAAAATAGATTTACACAAGAATCCAGTCTACTTTGAGGTTGCCTGACCATTACTTATAGTAGTTTCTTGGCAATTATAAAATGTGGTTAGTTATGTAACCCCCCTGTTACCCGGGGTTACAAGAATCCCAGTTGGACTTAGTGGCAGGCAGGGACAGGCAGCTAGTGAAGCACCAGTTAGATGGGTTTCACTCTGTTTTGCCCTGTGCTCAGTCTCTGCTGAGCTGGAGAAATTACATCATTTAGAATTCTCGCAGCAGCATAAGCCACAATAGAATGCTGCAGCTGGGAGTTAAGTAGGACGTTTGGGTTTGAAGTCAGTCTTGAAGTGGGCTCACTAGAGGGAGGAGGTGCTCTGCTGTATGCAGGCCCTCGGAGTCCTCAGCTCTGATATAGAGCTGATTGCAGCGTGGTGTGTGTTCTCACCATAAGAAGGACACAGAAGTACTTCCAAGTTGAAGTGGTGGAGACCGCTCCCCAGTTGGTTCAGGGCCCCATCCCTGCGAGGATGGGGAAGGCCAACAGCCAGCTTCCAGGGACAATCCCCTGGCTTGGCTAGAGAGGAAGAAAGCTGCCTGATGATTGTGCTGCTGCACCATGAAGATTTCATTTGGTTTTCCTCTGAGAGAAGCCCGTGGGGCACCTGCAATCAGGGGTGAGTTCTGCTCTTAAAAAAGGGCCTATGTTTCACCAGAGTCTTTGTGTTTTAAGTATCTGCTACTGTGGGTCAGGAAAGGACAGCCAAGTGCAGTGCTTAAGAAGAGTGAGATTTGGACATCCCTTATCAGTGGGGGTCTACAGGGATGGACATAGCCACTTAACAAGTATGCTTCAAGTCAGCACGATTGGAGTGTCAGAGACTGTAGATTGAATGTGAAATACATTTAAAGTGATAATCTACAAATCGGAGTTTTTCATGGAAGAGGTGTTTTTAGGACAAAGGAATGGCCAGGTATGAATTATGGGAACAAGAGGTGGGAGACGCCCCATCAGTAGTAACCAAATTCACCTCTACGGGTTTGCTTTGAGACACCTGTTGCTTTCTCTCAGGTACTTGGCCAGTGCTCAAAGAAAGTACCCAAACGTGGGATTGTTGAGAGTATTCCCTTTATGGAGCCTGTATGTGCTCATGGGTGGTAGTAGGGAGCCACCAAGAAATAATCCATGCCACATGGATAGTCCAGGATGCTGGCCGGAGTGCCACGCTGGAAGTCCTGAGAAGAGTACCAGTAGGGCTGAGAGCCGAGGGTTACAGTGGAAGAAATGTGTCTGTCAGGATGTATCTGCATTACTAGGGAGTGTAGTCCCGTTGGGGTCCATCTATGCTTTATTGTTCAGTTGTGTTGTGAATAAAAGCCATACTTTAGAATCCAAGCTCCTGGTATGGACATTTCAGTTATTGCTTCCTGTGTCCAGATTACTTGGGTGCCCCTGTGCAGAGTGTCAACCCTAGCCAAGATACCGAGCAACAGTTTTCTCCCCGGACCCAGGTCCCAGATAGGGTGTTACATGTGGAGGCACAGCACAGCACTAATAACGCAAAAAATACCATCAAACCGATCCCTGGGGTTACAGATACATATTGTCTCTTAAAATTGATTTTTTTTTTTTCTAATTGTGTAACCCCCCTTACAAATGGGGGTTCCCGGAAAGTCTTCCTTGAGCTTGCTTAAATGCTCACTGCCAGGCTGGTGTCCTGCGTTTTAGCAGTTTAAATGTATTGTCAGAGAGCACCTGTATAGCCTCTGTGTACTGTCTTTAAGAGCTGCCTGGATTGTAGTCATAATTAATCTGAGAGGGAGCTCTGTTAGAAGATGTACTTGTTTGCTGATCATTTGTTAGAGTAGCAATATTGCCTTTTGTTCTAACCTTCCTTCTGTGCAGCATGGACATACCTGTTTGTTTCCAACATCTTTTTTGAAATTCCAATAAGCTAACTAGTTCTTGTAGTCGCAGCTCCCCCTAGCTGTGGAAACAAACCTGACATTGGGGCTAGAAGGGGTGTGACCACGGTGCAGGCTTAGCTACATTGGCACAGGTTCTATCTCAGGCCTTCACACACTGTGGGGGGATGCTTTTTGTAGATTACAGTGGATCCCTGAGAAGAAACGTCAGTAGCGGTGAGTAATATTTCTTCTTTTTTTTTTTTGTTTGTTCTTTGTTTACTGACCCTTGGGCACAGTGCAGACTGCTTGTGGCCAGTGCAGCGCCCCCACTCCAGGCTTTCCTTATTCAGGCTAGAGTTGAAAGAAAATAAAACCTCTGCCACCTGTATCGGGCCCTCCACCATTTCCACCCATGTGCCCTTAGTCAGAAAACTCATTCACAAGGTGACAAGTTCTAGAAAAGTCCTGAAGCAGCAAACTGCTGATCCTTTCTGAAACATTTCATAGCCAGGCCTGAATACCTGCAGTCTCACACTCCAGGGAGGGCTTATTGGGAATGGGGGGGAGGCCGCTGGAAACCAGGGAGGGCTTATGGAAAGAGGGAGAGGATGCCCCTGGACACCAGACAGCAATTAAGGGGATGTGGAGAGAGGGTGCCGCTGGAAACCACAGAGTAATTGGAAAGGGATGGGGACAGGGAGTCTCCCCCCCAAAGTAATCTCCATTATTGCTTGGGGCCAGAGTAAATGTGGGTGGGGTGGGAGGTGATGTAGATTGATACCACTTTCCTGGCTGGACCAGTGCAAACAGTTCTAGGAAAACACTGCTTACCTGCTGGTGCCGTCCTGCTAGTGCCTGTGCCTTAGATTTGTGGTTCTGTACGTTAAAAAAAAAAAAAAAAGGTCTAACATATTTTAGGTAGTGATATTTACATTTTAAACATTGCTCACAAACTTCCATTTTCTAAGGCTGCCAGCAGCCATCTCACGGGAGCCGATCGCTTAGCACATTGGTCAGCAAAGACATATTAGCATATCCAGGGCGAGGGAGCAAGCAACTCTCACGAGATGGCCACTGGTAGCCTTAGAAAGTGGAAGTTTGTGAGCAAGTTTAAACCATACTACCTAAAGTTAGAAACATTTATTTTTTCATATAGAACTGCTAAGTGGGTCATAGGCTCGAGCAAGAGAACGCCAGCAGGTGGTAGGCTCTCTCTTTTTTTTTTTTTTTTTCCTTTAAAGAGATAGTCTGGCCAAAAAGCAACAAATTCAGAATCTGGATCAACATATCCCCCAGTCCACCTCATACCAAATATGAGATGTTACTTTGTCTAAAAGTTACAAGTCATTTTGTAACCTAATTTCACAAGTAGGTTTTGGTAAAGAGCATCTGATGATGTCATAACCAGAACTCGCAGCCTAGTCCTCCCTGCAGGCTACTGTAAAGGAATGATTTCTCCCACGTTACATAAAACATCAGTTGTAGTAAACATTTGAAAAAGAATGTTCATGGGGTGGGTGAAGCACACGTGTTTCCGTAATGTGCTGAAGCATGGAACTTTAAGAATGTGAGGGGGGGGGGCAGGTGGAATGCAGCAGTAAACATGGCTTTAGAATGCCAGAGTTGTATGCAGTTTGTAGAACACACAGATTTCAGAATGCCACCAGGTTGCAGCTGTGGAATGCATCAATGACACAATCTCAGAAAGTAGCTGAGACACACAATTTTGAAATACTGAAGGGATGCTGAAATCCAGAATCTGGTGGTTTCATCAGTTTTTAGAATGTGGCAGAGAATGGCAGTTTCAAAATGCAGGTGATGCATAGTTGTGAAATGTGGCAGGGATAGGCAATTTTGTAATGTGTCATGTATGCATTATTTTGGCATGTGGTAGGTAGAGATTCACAATTTCAGTGTGGCAGGGATGCTCGACTTCAGATCGTGGTGGCAGCGCAGCGTACAGTTTCACAGTGTTTTTTTAGACACGGAATCTCAATGTGGCAGCGATGCACAATTTCAGAATGTGGTCACATGAAATTTCAGAATGTAGCAGGGATGCACTTTTTTTGAATTTTGTGGGATGCGTAATTTTGGAGCAGAGGAATGCATTTTTGCAATGTGGGTATGCACAATTTCAGAATGTGGTTGGGATGCACAATTTTAGAATATGGGTTGGACATGCAGTTTTGGAATGTGGCAGAGACTGTTTCAGAATGTGGTGGGGATGCATAATTTTTGAATATTATGGGATGCACATTTTCAGAATGTGACAGCAATTTTGGACTATGGCAGTGACGCAACTTCAGAATGTGATAGGAAGGTACAATTTCAGAATGTGGCTTGAACGCACAATTTAAGCATGTGGTAAGGATGCCTAGTTTTGGAATGTATCTGGGAAATGCAATTTCGTAATGTTGCGAAATAGCTTTATTTTGTATTATGGTGGGGATGAACATTTTCAGAATGTGGCAGGGATGCACAATTTCGGAATCTAGCGGTGACACAATTTTGGAATATGGTAGTGGCACAGTTTTCAGAATGTGTCATTGACACGCAGCTTCGGAATGTGGCAGGGACATGCAGTCCTGGAATTTGGCAGGTATGTGGAATGTGGCAGAGATGGACAATGTCTGAATGTGGTGGGGATGCAGTGTGCAGTTTTGAAATGTGGGTGCATACAATTCTGGAATGTGGCAGTGACAAGCAACTTCAGAATAAAATGGCGTATCCTGTCCCATTCAGAAGTGTGCAGCCACACTGTAGTCTGAAATTGTCGGTCCCACCAAATTCGTAGATGTGTGCCCTGGTCACAGTCAGATTGTGTCCCAAGCACATTGCAAAAATGTGCATCCCTGCCACATTCTGAGATTGCATCCCCCCCGCATTCTGAAATTATGCCACACCTTGACATTCCATAGCTTTGTCCATTGTTGCATTCCAAAGGCCCGTTTCCTGTTTCATTTAGTGAACAGTACCATGCATGTGAGCATTCCGGAAATGCATGCACTTGCACTACACCAAACCCTGGGTCAGGTTTTCATGTTTATTGGTTCAGTTCCTATGATAACTACAACTACATTTTCTTAAACTTTGGAGAAATATGTTGTATAAGGTTGACACAGAGGACTAGGCTGTGAGTTCTTTTTTTATTACATAATCAGCTCTTCAATGAAACTGGCTTTTTTGGACAGGTAGTGAAATCAGGGTTATAAACTGGCTCAAACTTTTAAACCAAGTAACTTAGAGATGTAATTTTTGGTTTGCGGTTTAGTGGGAAAATGCAGATTCTAATTCTGCAGTTTAGCACTTGTGGCCAGACTCCCTTTGTAAGCGTGAACCCTTAAATCTTCTGGAGCTCTTGACTAGTGGCATACAAAGCTAGACTTGGGATGCAGGGAAGTGAAGGGTACCATACAGAGTTAGACTGTGTAGTTTTTCTTTGTAGAAATCGAGGTGGTGGTGAGGTGGTGCTGCTGCAGGGCTCTTGTTGAGGTGTACAGCTCGTCCTTGGATTGCCTGCAACTCATCCGTGTATTACATCTCTGGGGTGCTGCTGGCACTTCAGGATACGCAAGTCACTGATGCCAACCTCCATAATTTTGGTCCTGGGTTTACATTTTGTTTCTTGGAGTCCTTGATCCCAAAGGTGCAAAAGTTAGTCACGTAGCAGTAATATGTCAACATGCCTTTTTTTTTTTTTAATACATTATAGCAGACAAACTACCCATGAATGCCCATCAGAGATGTAGCATCTCATTTGGGGTCCTGTTTCTTTCCAGTTAGGCGGATGACAGAATTGGGAGGTTACCAAAGGTTACACAGCGAGTTAATGTGAATTGCCACATAAATGTGCAGCTAGTCTTATCAGCACTCTGACATGAAGCAACAGAATCTGACCATCTTATAATAAACTTGTGCTTTAATTTATTGTAGTGCAAACCATACAAAAACATCTTTTTAATATTTTTGGTTTATCATAAATACACTGTGCTTCTAAATATGGTTTACTTTTAATATGAAAATGGTTCAAGTAAATATTTTGACTCAACAAGAGGACAGTTTGTAAAGGTCACTTTACCCTGTAGCTGATTTTCGTGGCTCAGTTGCGTAATCCTACTGAATTTTAGGGTTGCTTTCTGTTCCCATTGTTACAGTAGTTGTGCATCCATCAAGTGTCCTCCATGACAACTGTCCACTTTTTCCATTTTTGCTGACATCTCAGCTTCTAAGATGGATAGTTTGTTTTCCAAGGAACAAGTAGACGCAGTAGCCAAGACTCCAGGGCACTTTGGTACTCTTAATCAAATTCTTCAGCTCCCCAGGACAGGAACAGGGGCAGCTCACACATACTGCTGACGGTACCCGGCCTCCGGCATCAACCTGGCTTGCGTCACTAACATTATGCTGTTTCAGAATCGGGTGACTATCTTCTGAGCTAGCTAGTGTTGGTGTGGATCACGCTAACCACACTGTTTTCCATGAAAGACACTACACGCCATGGCCCATAGCAACATTTACTTGGGATCCTCCTGTAAACAAGATGTGCTTTTTTTTTTCTTCCTAAATAATACTCTTAATACCACATAAAACTGTCACTGTTTAAGTTAATACATCTAGTACACTGAGAATGTCACCCCATGCACTGTCAAACAAAAAAAAACCTTTTAAAACTTTTTTCATTTCGACTTCGATATGTTGAAATATTTAACAAACCATCCTATTTTTTTTTTCAGCAAACCATACCAGTTTTTAACGAGATTGTTCATGCAGTACTGTTTCATATGTCATCATTACGTAAGAATATATTCATCCTAAATAACTACTGTACCCGTTATTGTTGTTTAATCCCTTTGGCCACATAGTCTGAAATTCATATCCAGTATGCTTCACATTGCAGTAAAAGACTGAACATCACCACCTCATGTAAGGGGTTTTCACTCTTTCATTGCCAGTATGTCGCAGGGAAGCTAATAATAACCGGGTCTCCCCTTTTGCCATAGAGAGACCGTGGCATAATTTGCTGTTATAAAAGGGCGTTTATAACGGCAAACATGCACACAGTTCTTCTCCCCTCTGCGCATGCCGTCTGCAGCAGTGTCTCCCTTCCTGGCTCGCTGCTTCCTTCTTGCCCACAACCCAGCCGCCAAAGAAACACGGCGGTGAGTACAGTTTATATAAAAACAAAATAAGAACTACTGTTACAGATGGACTATGAAAATATTTAACAAAAAAAAAAAATACGTGAAACCGCTGAAAATGAAAATAAACCAACCGCACGTAAAATAAACTGGAGCGTAGCCACACCAAAACTGCTGATATTTTATATAATTGCTGTGGCCAAAAAGGGGAGACCCAGCAATTATATGAAATAAAATATGAGGTGTGTGTAAACTCGAAGTTTATACACCCTGGGGTTAGATGCTTTGCATAAACCCTGAGCTCTCCTGGGTTTATGTAGCATCTAACCCTCTGGTGTGTGTAAATTCTCGTTAAACACACCACCCCATACTTTATTCTCTATGTTAAAAACTAGTCTGGTTTGCTAAAAAAATAGGATGGTTGTTTTAATATGTCATAACATATCTGAAAGTTGGAACAAAAAAGTTTAGTATTAGTGCATGGGGTGATATTCACAGTGTATTAACTTAAGCATCGTTGTTTTATGTGGTGTTTAGGGTATTATGTAGGAAGAAAAAAGCACATCTCATTTACATGAGAATCCCAAGTAAATGTTGCTATGGGCCATGGCTTGTAGTGTCTCCATAGAGACCAGTGTGGTTAGTGATCCACACCAACACTAGCTAGCCCTGAGGATGGAGTCACCGGACTCCAAAAATGTCAGTACGGTGTTAGTGACACAAGCTAGGTTGATACCGGAGGCCAGGTACCGTCAGCAGGATGTGTGAGCTGCCCCTGTCCTGGGGAGTAGAGAGAATTCAATTAAGAGTACCAAAGTGCCCTGGAGTCTTGGCTACTGCGTCTGCTTGTTTTTTGGGAAACGAGCTATCCAGCAAAAGTCTTGGAAATTGAGATGTCCGCAAGAATGGAAAAAGCGGACAGTTGTCATGGAGGACACTGAATGGAGGCACAGCAACTAACAATGGGAACAACAGAAAACGGCCCTAAAATTCAGTTGGATTAGACAACTGATCCATGAAAATCGGCTACAGGGTAAAGTGACCTTTATAAACTCTCCTCTTGTTGAGTCAAAATATTTTCTGGAACTGTTTGCATTTTAAAGGTACAGCGTATTTATGATAAACCAAAAATATTATAAAAAAGATGTTTTTTGTATGGTTTTGCACTTCAGTAAATTAAAGAGCTGATGACCCATTCAGGAGAACTTCAACAAAACATATTTAGGCATTGTCTAGCTTGTGTATTTCCCATTAGTGCTGTATTCCTCCTCCCCAAAATCAGCTTTCCGCTAACTAACTTATATTGCCACTGTTCATGAGGTGGGGGTCACAAAAAAAACCCATGTTTAAAATTTGGAGTGAAAATACCAATGAACGCCTGGGATGTTAGGCTTTCTGACCATAACGCCCTACCCTGTAGAGACTGACAGGCATGAGGGGTGTGACCTGGGATTGTTGCCTGTAATACTTCTGCCATTCCACCCCCACCCACACCCTGTAGACAGTGACAGGCATCGAGGTGTGCCTTGGACTATTTAGCCCCAAAGTTCACCCCATTCTCCTATACTGCACCCATCTCACCATATTTCTTATGGAATGGGGTGAGCATAAGGCCCAAAGACTCCAAGGCACACTGTGACACTTGTTGGTGTCTGCAGGGTAGGGTGTGGAGAAATGGCATAGCTGTTATACCTGATGACCCAAAGGCACACTCTAGTGCCTGTCAGTCTCTGCAGGTTGGGGTTGGCTTCAGTTCAATACTTCACTGCCATTCCTATTATGCATCTCTCCAACTCCTACACTACCAATGCCAGCAAGCAAACATTCGGCATTGACAAATGTTTTATTATTGAGGTCATCTGTGTGAAAACAGGATCTTTGCTCCTGAAGAGTTAATCTATTCTTGCTGCTTTCTCCCTATCTGAAGTCATAGAGCACTACTTGTGATATCAGTTACTCCATGGCAACAGATTGTGATGTCACAACAGAGGATTATGACTTGAAGTAGGGAGTAAGCTATAGAAGCAGATTAACTCGAAATGAACTGTAAGGGACAACTATCATATATTTTTAAACATTTCTTAAGTAATTATGGGAAGGAGAAATTGTGTGTGTGTGTGTGTGTGTGTGTGTGTGTGTGTGTGTTATATATATATATATATATATATATATATATATATATATATATATATATATATATATATATATATATAATAATATATTATAATGGAATGCAAGCAGAATTTTACCTAGTTATGTTTTTAAAGGTTTTTTTGAGGCGTCAGTATCTCTTTGAGCACAAGTTTATTATAAGATGGTCAGATTCCATTGTTTCATGCTGAGTGCTGATAAACTAGCTGCATGTTCTGTTTTTCTTTTCTCTAATCTCCCTTCACTATGCACGAATGTTGTCTTCTCTCCTGCCATGTGGTAGGTAGCTTTCTTATTACTGGCTGGTTGGGCTGGAGGTGTCCGGATAGGCAGCAGACTGCTGCAGTGGGTATATGGCTGGCTAACAGTTTTCTGACTTTTTCTCTTTGCTTGGATTGCTTGCATGGGACAACCAGACGATTCACCGCTCATGGCTTTATTGACTTCCCCAATTACTTGTATTTTCTTTACATTATGAAAAAACTTTGCTGGCTGGCCATACATAGTGGCCACTTTCACATTAGCCTATATCTGTGTCAGTTCTAGTGCTGCCACTACAGTCTGACTGCATGGTTGGGAAGGAGGCAGCAGGCAGGATATGGAGAAGGCAGAATGTGTGCCATGTCTGACTGTGCTCCAGTGGGGCAGTTGGGAGTCTTGAGTTTAAAGCGCAGTATAGGGACTTGAAAAAGTGTTTAGCAATTATTGTCGTGTGTGTGTGTATACACAATTCCAATCAAAACTTACAGCAACCATCCAAATGTATTATGTAAAATAAACAGTAGATAACTGTAGTATACTCATGAAATATACCACCGAGGGAAGCTCATGGGGGTAATTACTACCACTAACCCTTCAGGCTTATGGCTACTTGCATCACGTGCTCCCCCTTAGTAGTATATTTCCTTGTATATTATACCTGTAATTTATTGTAATATAATGTTATAATAAAAAGCCTCCTTTTGATGCTAGCACATTCTGGGGTCAAAGTCCTAATGGAGTGACTGCCAGTGTAAAACTTATACAGACACAAAGAGCAGAGTCAGCAGAATACACCAGTTTTCATGGGTGCCCACCCCTTGTTACATTACAGGGGAGGGGAGAAGCCCTAGATCGATTCTGTGGTTGGAACCTACAGTGTGTGGAACTACTGCTAAGCTAAAGTGGCAGGTACAGAGCACAAAACTCGCAGCTTTTCATATCAGAAGGCCTACAGTAAATCCACCTTACTGATTATTATTTTTTTTTTTTTTATCCAGACATTGCAGCTTTTCTAAAGCCAAAAGCAAGCAACTCCCAAGCGGCAGGGAGTGTGGGTTTGAACACCAAGCCTGATCAGACCCCAGCAATCTCAGTGGCTTGTGGGAGTTCCCGGTTCGGTAACTGCCATAGATAGTTCATATCCTCAGTTTTTAAAGTCTCCATTTCATATCCAAGTTTTGTATTTCATCACTGCCTGTGCTGTACAGCAACAACTCCTAGGGGGCATCACAGAGCTGGGTAGAGACCTCTGACACCAGGATGTTGTGAAGTTGCTCACCCTGGTACAGCCCAACTAATCATTAGAGGGAAGAGTTGGAAGGGGGGCTGTGATTGGAAGATCATTCATAGAAATTGCACCTTGGTTTTCAAATGCAAGATCTCCTTGTTGACTGCACCTGAGAGATGGTGCTGTACTCCATGGTGCCAAATGTGTTGTGAGTTGCACTTCTCCCAAACTAGGTATTTTGATCTGAGTCATAAGATAAAAATCCCACACTTCAAGGGATTCAGACATGAACCTTCGGATTCTTTTATATCTATTTATACCCTGCTCCACTCCATGTGATTACCTTCATCGTTCAGTCCCAGTCTATCGCCCCCAGCATGTTGTCTCTCCTGACTTCATTGGCTCCTGCAGCGTCCCCAGAGGAGAATCTCTGCTCGAACCTGATGTGTGGTCTGGGTGGTGCAGTATTCTTGGGGTACCTCATTTCCATTCCTTGGAGACCCTCCCAACCATATTTGACCTCATCTTGGAGGAGGGTCAACATTGTGTGGTAACCACTTACATCAGGGCTGCTCCTCGACCCAACAATGGAGACACTAAAGTCATGATGGAATAGTGTTATTTCTCCCACCCTCTAGTGCCCTCCCAGATACTTTGGCCTGGTGAGGGAGTCCAGCTTGGAAGGCAGTCCTGGGGGGTCCCCATTTGTTCATGTAGAAACCAAGATGGTTCTTTACTCTCACCCCATCGATGAATTCAGTAAGCATTGCATTTTTCCCCAATTTTTGGTTTATTAAGACTTTGGTAACTGGGTGAAGCATGTGACGCTTGGACAGCTGGTTCTGATTAATCTATGCTTTTTGTAATATAAAAATGTGTTATTGAGTGTCTCTCATGAGACATGCTGTTTCAGCTAAAAGATAAAGGCCAGGAGATAATTAAAGGCTAGAAGAGACCTAAATTAAGGATCTCCTGTTTATCTAGCTTAATTGTAGCTGCCAGCTGCTAGGCTAGAAATTATAAACTTTTATGATGTCTAGCGGAATAATACAGGTTATGTCACTGTGGTGCGAAGTCATAAAGGTCCTTTGATGTCTGTGAAGAGCAGGATGCTGATCATGGATGAAAGAAAGAACTTGGAAAATTACAGACTTGATTGGGAAGTCCTGTGGGGACGTGTGTGTTTGCTGAGGTCACCTTTATTAATTTACCTTCTGTTTGATAAGAGATCCTGATTGTATAATTTTTAATAGAGGAGGAGCTGGGTGACATCATGGAGAAGACGGGCTCAAGACAGTTGTTTTAATTATGCTGTGACTGTCCTTTAGAGAGAGACACACATGTTTGGACTCTAAAGCTACAGCATCTTCCAGCACTGTAAGAATACATTGGCTAGGCAAGGCTAAAGTGTATGGTTGGTAGGAAATTGCACTTTTAAACCTGTGTGTGTGGGTTTTTTTTTTTAAGTGATTGTAATGTTTTGTGATATATGGTTCTGTGTTTTACATTTTACATGTTTATTAAGTAAACCTCTCATTTTAAGAGACTACTTGGCGTGCCTTTGAAATTTTTTCTTTGACAAGTGAAACATGTATGGTTAAAGCTGACACTGTGCAAAGCTTACTGGTTTTACCAAACTGGGAAAAGGTAAGAGTTTATTCTGAGGTCTTTATTAGAGTTTTTAAGGGTTCATTTTGTACACCTGGTTAGGTGCCCGTAGGCGAAAGATATCTGGCATCCCCAGAAGAGCAGAATTTTCTGAGCCTGTACATTGGGTACGCTAGCAAAACGTTCACAGTTTGAACCCCTCCAAGAACTTAAGACCAAAGGTTGATTCGAACCTACAAAACAGACAGGAGGGTTACCCTGTTCTGTCAACTGTTCACAATACTGCACTCAGAGGTTGGCACTGTGGGAGCAGAGGACCTGACCTGCTGAGTGGTGTTGTGACAAAGCCTACTCGGATGAAGCCCATTTAGAGGAGTGACCCCAATGTTAGACCAGCAATACAGAGGTATATAAAAGTGAGTAAAAAATTAGTTTATTTGATAAACGGTGTATTAAGAATATTTTTTCGATCTGCGTTTGGAGGTCACCTATTTATTTTTCCTCTAAATACTGAAGTCTATTAGTTTACTGCTTTTGACCTTACAGTGGAGAATGAAGTGTTAGCTTTCAATTGCCATAAGGCCTGTGAGATGAAAAGGGGGTTGTGTTGGAGGTTGTTGTGATCATGTTTCATCATTTACTATGTGTACCTCTTTGCTCCACTCTTTTTTTTTTTCTCACTCAGGACTTCTTCAGTGTGTGTAATTTTCCCTAATGTCAGTTTTTCTTGAATTATTTTATAGCAGTGAGACATTCCATGGGAGGAGGAGTATTCATTTTGTTTAGTGGGTTTCTTGTTAAGCAAATGGGGCATTTTTGATTTGTGTCTCAAGCCTTTCGAGTCGACTCTGTGGCTGGTGGTAATGACTTTCTCACCTAATTTCTAGTTTGCTACCCTTCTTTCTGCCAGGTGCTGGTCTAGACAGGCATGTAGTTCCTTTCCGTTCCTTCCATTGTGAGTGGCCTCAGTCTCCCCAGGGAATAGGAGTAGACCTCATTGTCTAAGCACTGCTGTTGAGGTTTTCTTTATTTGGTTTGCTTAGAATGTTGAGTATGTGGCCATCCTTTTGTTGTGGAATGGACAGGACCAGCACAACATTCTGAGCAAACCATAAGATACACTCCCACCACAATATGTAGGCAGTTAGTGTCTGCTCCTCTGCCTGTGGTGAAACATCAAAAAGAGAAGCACTCCTGAACTTCTTAAGGTGTGGCTGCCAAATAAGCCATGAGAGACAGAAAAAAAACTGGAGAGAAGAGCACTCACAAACTAGTGGGAACTGAACAATATGATTTATTAAAAGTGCAAGTTTACGGGAACTTTGACCAGCTGGTCCCTACTTACTCCCTCAGCTAGAGGCTTCCTCAAAAGTGCAAGTTTACAGGCATGTTGACCAGCTGCCCCTACTTGTCGCCTCTGCTAGAGGCTTCCTCGGGGGAGTGCTGTAGAAAGGACAAGACCAGCACAACTTTTTGAATAAACCATAAGATACAATCCCACCACAGTATGTAGGCACTTGGTATGCTCCACTGCTTTGATAACTGTGATGCCACGTTGTATCATTTTGGGAGGGGCTGAGGTATTTCACATCAGGTACAGCCCATGAAGGGAACTGACCGAGTGGTGACACACTCTGCTGGTTAGTCATGCACCCCATCACTACAGGCCTCCATTTTTATTCTGTGTGGAGTGATTAAATCCTTTTACAACTTCAGCTTATTAACATGGCAACATAAAGTACACAGAAGTTTCCCTTATAAGTGATGGCCCCAACATACAGGGTGACAATCCCGTACCGTAACTGATGATTAAAAAAAAAAGCAGTCTCTGACTAGCAGCACCATCGAGCTATGATGTCTGGGGCTGCAGTTAACATGGTCCTGTAGGATTGAGGGGAATGGTGGCAACAGTGCCCTTTACTTCTAGGATACTAGCCATATTGAGCAGTTAACGCTTTACTGTCCGGAGAGTTTTTTTTTTTTCAAGTTCCAGCTTTCCATTGCTTATCCTTGATAATAAAATGGCAAAACTGAGTTGAGAACAGTCTAACCTTCCCAGCTAACGGGTATTTCTCTTACTTGAATGGTTAGAGCTGCTGCCTTTGGGACTTAGTTGTAGGTTTGATTTCCAACAGTAGCTGTTGGTGAGTTTGCCTTCAAGAAGGGACAGAATTAATAAATGGAGGCATTAGAAATACATGGGTGTGGAAAAGATGTCCTTCCTGAGGGTTAGGAGAGTTTTTGCTCTATTCTGCAAATTCCAAGCTTTCATTAAAAATGTAGGTTTTCCGCTCTTCGTATTGTGAAGCTGTCTCTTCCTATAAAAATGGTTGTGTTTTTATTGGGTTGAAAGACTGTGCATGAGAAAATTGTATGTGATGGCAACAGTGGACCCAGTAATGATGTAGACTAGGCTGGCTTGTTGGTGTTGTGACAGTAGTCTCTGTTGCCATCTGGGAAACTTGAGTTTGCAGGCAGACGTTGGACTGGCAAGAAAATGGATTTGCCAATGACTTGAAGGGCTTGACCTCTGGGGAGGGATCGTGCAGGTCACCCAGCATTCACAATACCCTTGTTGGTCAACAGTCAACAACAAAGTAGCACTTGTGTTCGCTGTTGAGGTATCCAGTCACCCTCACCTGAAACGTGCAAACTAGCTAGGTGGTTATATTCAGATCGTCATCATGTTTTTGTTAAATCGTGAGGTGTAATGGGAGAGATGACAAGAGCGTACGAGCATGGTGCAAATCTAAGGATGTGGTTTTGTGTATTTATATCCCAGGAAAATATATACCTGTGCAAAAAGTTAAAAAGCTAACATTCTGCACCATTCTGCTAAAGTTAGGTGACACCTGTTGCCAAACTTTTCTGCCAATGTGTAGTGTCCCTATTCATTTAGGCTTCTTCTTGTTTCAAATAACCTTTCTGTGGCATCTTGCATACATTACTGCATCGAATCAAAAGGAACAGCACTTCACAACTCTGTAGAATTTCGCAGTGTGCTGTGGAAAAATCACTACTTTGTGGATGTCCCATTGTCTTGAGCAAATTGCACTGTTTATTACATGATGGTTTTGGTTTTTGTTGACCTTAATTATCCTGTCCCCTGGCAGCCCCCAGCCCCCAGCCCCATCACTCCCAGCTGCTGCTCTTCTTGCCGCTTTTAGTCCAGTCTCTGGATACCTCCTTTGGGGACGGGGGGTGTCGAGGGGGAAGGGAGACCCCTCCCCCGATCCTATAACTAGGCGGGGGGGAGTGGTGGTGGTGGTGGTGGTGGTGGTGGTGGTGGTGGTGGTGGTAAAATGAGCAGGGCTTGAGCATACCAGGATAATCGTGCTGCCATTGTAGAGTGTTTACATCCAGTTTCACCCAACAGACACTGCTGGTGAGGACATCATGGGCGTGTACATGCAGGGCGTGTTGTCACACATTCAGCAGGGCCCCACTCGCCTGCCAGCCTCTGACTGTACTACTACCTGTAGTCCCCTAGGTGCAGTATTGTGACAAAGGTTGGTACCCTCCCTCCCCAGAGGAGGAGTCCTCTGAGATTTCTCTGTCCTCCTCTCCCAGGCCAACTCCCAATGACCCCTGGCTGTTTTCCCTAACCTGGGTTGCCAGCATTGTGAGCGGTAGCCCTACGCTGCTCAACAGACTGGGACTTTTTTTTTTTTTTAATCACTTTTTAGATTAGTGACCCACGGTATAGCCCAGCTGAGATGTAGCATCTCATTTTCATTGGGTCTTGCTTGTACCTAAATGTTGCAGCTGGAAGGAATGACATACATGGGGAGATCCACTAAAGAAAATGAGGGAGCAATCTAAGTTACATAACCATAAACAATGGTGGTATAATGGTTATAGCGAATGGCTTCCATGGCTCCCAAAGCATTCGTTACAGCGAAGGGTTACTATATTTAAATTTAAATTTTGCATTCTGGATTAAATATGTCTGATACTCTGAGGATCAGTGAGCGGAAAAATACATTATAAACCACAAATGGTTGGATATTGATAGACCAGTAACTGTAGTATTGCTAAACATAGGCTTGGTTTTCTCTTTGGTCTACAAGGGTTAAAGAAATTATTGAAATGCAGAATTATTTAAAGTGATGGTGTGACGTTTCTAGATTCCGTTTTCGGCTTCATAGCCCATCAGTTGGCTGCATCGATAGTCTTTTGTAGCAAAAGTATACAATTTACTGCTGTCCTGAATGTCATTGAGTACATTATTTGCTTCATTGTTGTATATTTTCTGAGATCAGGAAATTTTGGATTGACTTTGATAGTGGGCAGATTGACGGTGCAAGGTCTCCAGAAAAAGCAAAAATATTTGCAAAGGAAAACCTTTTTTAACAATTGCTTACAAAACATTTAAGAGCTGTAGAGCTAGTCTTACTCGTTATTTGTTTTTAATAAATAAAAAAAAAAAACTCTGCTTCTAATAATGGGTACGTTGCCTAAAAGGTGCACTGTCTGTCCCCATAGACCTCGTGTCTAGTTTTGAAAACGCATGTAATGATTGGTCACGTTCTGTAGTGATCGTGTATGTAGCTGCTAGTTTTATTCTGATTACTAATTTTAAAAAGTGCAAAACTGGTTGCCCACCATACTGGTATTACCACACAAAAAATGTCTTTACAGTTCTTGATCAACTCCCTCTGCATCTTCCCTGGACTTGGGAACACCCCCAACACCGTCTAGCTACTTAGGCCTTCATATTCAAAGGAGATACGCTGCCCAAAATGGAGATGCATGGCATAGCTCAGAAAATGCGCAGAAGCGCAATATTCAAAAAGGGGAGAGATGTATTGCGCACTTCCAAATGCGCAATCACGCAGAAATAATGTATGCAGTGCAAAAAAAGGGGGCGGGCACATGAATATGCCACACATCTGTATATTCAACCAAAATGTGCGGTGTATCTGCTGCACATCCCAGAAGTGTGTAGATCAAGTTAAGCAGACCAAAGGATGGCTAATCGGCCAGCCACCCACAAGAAGGCCACGGAACTGCGAACAGGCCATCCTGAGACAGCCCTTGGAGGTGCACCAGGACGTGCTTCAGGCACCCATACACAGCAGTTGTGCCAGGACAGAAGTAACCAAAGCCACAGGTGCTGGCACACCATGGGCACTACCCAGAGAGCCAGCTGTCACATACCAGTGCTGTTGGGTGCCCCCCAGCACATCAGCTGTGCAGAGGGGCACACTGCAACACGTGTACCAGGGACTGTGGCCTGCACCCATGTGGCCTGCAGTGTGCCACCTGGTGATGGCAAGCACACAGGGTGACATTTGGGGCAATGGTGCCCAGGTAGCCTGGTATGAGTGACAGCATGGCATGGGCCAGGGACTGACCTGTGGCGCACACCCATGGTGGTACACCATAGGTGCACACAGGTGGGACCCACCGACTCTGGTACTTGGTCACCCTCTGCTCACTGCCATTCCTTGCAGTTATCACCATGTTACTCTCATACGGATGTGTGTGGGGCACAGCAGGTGACTGTAAGCTGCATACGGAGCTGGTGTATCACATGCATGTGGTATACAGATCAGACTGTCACCCTGTGCTCTCCCCTGTTACTTGTCCAGGTGGGCCCCTGTGGCTACTGTCCAGGTGGGTCCCCTGTACCCCAGTCCAACCCTGTACATGGCTGTGGTAATAGCATTGTACCCAGGCCAATGCAGTGTGTGTATATGTGTGTGTGTGTGTGTGTGTGTGTGTGTGTGTGTGTGTGTGTGTGTGTGTGTGTATGTATATGTGTGTGTGTGTGTGTGTGTGTGGTATGTGTGTGTGTGTGTGTGTGTATATACACACACACCTACTCTATCTAAACTCACTCACTCACTCACTCCTCCCCCACCTGCCTGCTATGCTGCAGTTCATCTTTATGGGGCGGTGGGGCAGCCCGGTAAAGCTGGAACTGCGCATACCTGGGGTATGCAAATAGACTGAACACATTCCAGTAATGAGCTGCACATGTAGGGAATGGGCTTGGAGTGTGCAATGAGGCCATTTGAATATCCTGGCTGAATATTGCAATTTTGCGCACCACGCATGTGGCCGCCCATCACGCATTTCCCTGTGCTCTGCATAGGGTTCCGGTCATCTGCCATGCATCTCCCACTGCACTGTCACGCATGTTCAGGATATTCTGCTGGACACGTGCAGTTGCATCTCCTGAATATGCCATTATTTTGTGCTGGCGCATCTCAGTTGCGTGGCACAGGAACTTGCGTGATGCAGCCAGGGACTTCTGAATATGGGGCCCTTATAAAGCAGTGGGAGGAAAAGAGACCAATGCATCCTGAGGGACTACACTGTTTGGGGGCATTCCTGATGTTCAGGAGTATGTAGTATGAGTAGATGGAATGATCTGAAACAAAACAAGCTCAAGTATAATTACACCATTAGAATGCATTTTAGTTCAGCGAACAAGGGCAGCAGATACAACCAGCAACATCAATTAATTTTAGAGACGAATAATCCCAAAATGTATATCTTCAACTAAGAAATAATATGACGCAAAATGGATTGACTGTGTCCCTCTAAGCATGTCTAGCATGCAGTGCCTTGATATTTTTGTGCTGTAATTAGTATTTGCTGGTGATGATAAAAGCCATACAGTAACATTACTGCTACACAGGGAGGCCATACAATAACACTACTACCACACAGGGTGGTCAAGTAACTTTCGTCACATGCTTGCATAGTGAGCCAGTGATTGTAGTGGGGTCACAACCTGGCGTCTTATTCACAGCACTAGGCTGTTATCCCCTCCGCCGCTGTCTACAATAGGCTATGCTGCAGCACTCTGGATGGCCTTTGTTGGGGGTGGGAAATCTTTAAGCTGTCATTCTGATCTGTGGGCTGGGTTTGAAGTTGTTCTAGCTATCAAAGTAAAATGGTGGCAGTTCAGCGGCAGCCCCCTCGACTGGCCTTCAAGTTCAGTTTAAGTGAGTTGTAGTATGTCCTTAGATTAGCAGTTAGCACCCTTTGTGGGAACGTTGCCTAAACTACATTGCTTCAAAAGCAGATTTAAAAATTTAGTGACTGCTAACAAAGCCAGTGGAGAAAAACACAGAATAAATAAAATGTGTTTGGTATAGCCGGCCTGGTGGCGTTGGATGCCACACCTCGCACCACGCTGGCGACCCGGGTTCGGATACGGACTCTGGTTGCCGGGGGGTCGGCAGGGGGAAGGAGGATTGAGCGTCCCCACGGATGCTCTTCTCCTTGAGGAGAGGACACCAGGGGTGTTTAATGCACCCAGCGCTCAGGAGAGCGGTGGAAGCACCGACTCTGAGGCCAGCGGCCCCGGCGCCATTGGGGAAGCGGGAGGGGAGGACGCCACCAGGCACTTGGCAGGCGTGCGTATGCATGTTCCGCCCGAGCCAGGCGTCCTCTGTAGGATGGAGGGGAGAGACAAGAAACCGGAAAACCTCCCTCGGCGTTCCGGATGACTGCCGCTCCAGCCACCCAGCCTGTAATCACAGGCAGACCCCGCTGTGCAAAGGTGGTGCTCCGTGGAGGAAGAGAAAGGAGGTAGGGGACACTGGAGCACTCTAGGGGCAGACTTGGGAAGGGTTGGGTGACATTGAGCAGGGCCTGAAGGAGTGGAACTAAGAGGGCATCCAGGAGGAATAAAAAGGGGAAAAAAAAAAATGTTTGGTACAAATGATAACGTTTGATTAGCTAATAGGTGGTTTACATATAGCACACGCTTGTAAGACGTCTAAATCATCTTCAAGCTTCCAAGACCTCTAAAGCCTTAACATGAGTTGAGTTTATATGTGGTGCGAGTGATGTCTTTTATGGTATGTGTCCTCCTGCTATTTGTGTGAAGACCACAAAGGGAAGTGTAGTGATTTTGCCTGCCCATAGTGTATGAGATGATACACTATATGCGCTGTGAGATATTTATTTCATGTGATAAGTGTATCTAAGTTGGCTAGAGTGATTTGTAATTTTATTTTATTTTTTTTAATTTACATATATAACACTCCATCTAAAGTGGAACACTCCAGTTTTAAATGATTCCTTTACGGACCTCCCGTCTAAAGTGGAACATGCCAGTTCAGCATCGTCTTATGAGGTGACAACTGTACAGAGGGTAAGAGATCCCAGGATTTAACAGACTTGCTGAAATCATAGGGTATTTACTGGGCAGCAGCACTTCTAAACTCCTTGCATCTAGTCTCCACCGTTCATGTTTATCCAGCTGCTGTATTTCCCTGAAAGGCCTCTGGTTCTCAGATCATCATCTGCTAATTTGGTGTCCGTTCCTCTTGGGTTAGCGCTTACTTAATTGTCATTCCGAAGCTCTGAAACGGCTTACCTCCGTACCTGAGGGAGGCCAAATCTTAATAGTCCTCTTCTTTTTTTTTTTTTTGTTTGCCTTGGAGGTTTTTCTTCCCATGACTGAGGGCAGCTGTTCAAACCCCCGGCCTCATCACCTGGTCCGTCAAGTGCCCCCATGACTTTCCCCTGTGGTGGAGCTGGAGGAGGGAGGGCTGTTTCTCTTCTCTACCCCCCCAAACCATTATATATGCGGTGTGGTCTGGGGTCGAGTGGCATGGATCAGGGATGGGCAGGCAGGGCTTCATTAAATGTCTGTCTCTTGTCTTTCTCTGCCATAGTACATGTGTGGGTGCATATACAGTCACACACACACACATCACACACTTGCGGACCCTCCCAATATGTGTCCCGCAAGGCTGCACTGTCACGTAGCCTGTACCTGATGGCAGTCTAAGGATGGGCGAAGAGGAGAGCAGTCCATTGAACACTTGATCCTCTCCCACCCTGGCCGACTCCCAGCAACCCGAGCTTTTTCCCAAATTTAGCATGGCAGAAGATAAGGTGCCTCAGCCCTTCATGCCACCAGGCTGGCTATCCACAAGGTCCTGTAAACGTTTTTGTCAATAGTACCTCATTGACCAATGCAAATGCAGCTGCTTTATATGAAAAGTAATGTAATTGTCCACTCTCACATCACCATGTTTACTTCTGTATTTCTGTGTATTTCCAGGCTGCTCCTGTAAATGGGCATTGTCCCAGTGGTCTCCACCCAGTTACAGAAGTATAAATTGAAGAAAAAAAAAGAGGGAATCTCTCTTTGTGCCTACAGCTTTAGGGAGGTAAGAAGGCCTCTGGTCCATGGAGTTCCTCCCTGCCACCAGCTCAGTGCAAATACCCTGTCGCCCCATTTTCTTCAAAGTACTTGTCGAAACTGAGTTTGAAGATTGTTCAAGTAGCAACTGAGCTCTGGATGTCTATGCAAGAGTTCATGTTCAGTCTGTAAAGCAGTTTCTGATGCTACCCTTGATTGTCCTGTGTTCAGTGGCATCATGTATCGCCTTGTCCTTCCTGCCGTGGGCATCCTGAAGCACTCTCCTCGGATTCCTTTTTTCTATGGAAAACTACCCCAGTTCTGCCTTTTTGTTGTAGGATTTATTTACCCAGGATACTTGGTTTCAGTGGGGTCCTACTTCTGCCGATTTTTTTTCTTTTTTTTTTTTTTTTTTTTTTTTAACACATCTGAGGACTGGAGCACCAGGGAGGATTAGCTGACTCATTCAAGGTCGCCCTGTGCACTAGCGGCTGTGGTTGGATTCAAACCTCTGATTCTTTAAGGTTCAGTATTTCACCACAAGACCACACTGGCCCCTGTTGTATTACAAAATCCTTTCCTGCTGTCACAGAGATAGAACAAACATTTAAATAAGATGAAGCAAATACACAGGGTATAAATGATACATAAAAGGTTAATTATTTACAAGCTCATTATTGAGAAAATAAACAACTCAAGGTCACAGAGTGAGCCCAGTGGCTGTAGATGGATTCAAACCGCTGATCTTTTTTTGTCCTAGTTCAATGTTCTAACCACAAGACCACACTGCCCCTCTGTCCTCGTGTCACAAACTTAAAAAATTAACAGTATTAAGATGTACAAGTCCCAAGTCCTTACTTGACAGCCACTGCTCAGATATATGTACCTGTTACTGGGCCATGATTCTAATATGCAAAGGGTTGAATTCTCATTGTGGTATCAATGTCTTCCATCTATTCTTATGTTTTATGTATTTTTCATCGCGTATACGCTTTGGATCTTTTGGTTTTGTTTTTGTTAATTATATACTGTGTAACGTTTGATGTTCTGTATTTTTTGCTGTAGCTCTGGCTATCCTACCCAGGACCTCTTTGTGAATGTGCACTGCCTTGTGGAGTTGCTTTCTGAAAAAACCAAAGACCAACCATGCAAGTACAAAATGAAAGTGGCAGTTCATGCTATGGGAGGTCATTTTGTACGTGTACCTTTTTACCTTTTTAGTATGCAGTAACACACCCATGCCCTGGAGTGGATCAGGCATTAATGCATATCCCAGGTGGTAGTGCAGCACATGGCTGGAAGGAAGTGCATTAATACCTGCTGCACCCATGCTCTATTGCACTTATAAACTGGAAAGAGTTGTTATGGAAAAAGGTTTTATTGTAATTGCTAGCCTGTTGCTAGGTAGACTTGAGTAGGTTAGTTATGAACAGTGCATATATGAGAGATTGATCAGTGGTCAGGCAATGTGTTTGGACCAATAAAGTTGCTAGGATTATTAATCAGTTATTTGTCAGTGCTCTTCCAGAAGATCAGAGCACTTACAATCTTAACAGTAGCTAAAATTCCAATCGTACAGATAAAATAACATTGTAAAATAAGTCTTAACTACAAATATAAGATTCTGAAGATAGTGTTCCATTAAATTTAAATTTAACTCTCCCCAGGGAATGCCTGGCTAAATAAATAAGTTTTCAATTCAGTTTTAAAGTTGTCAGTGGTCTGGCACTCTCTGATCCGATGAGGTAGAGTGTCTTGGTGGGGCTGCAAAAGCAAACGTACGCGCCACAGAGGTCTTTAAATGGACCCCGGGAGCCTCTAGCAATCCCTCGTCAGCTAAGTGGAATGGGCAGAGGGGGTGGTAGGGGCACAGAAAATCTTGCAAGTAACCGTGTCCCTGTCTGTGTAGGGCCTTATAGGTCAGTAACCCGACCTTGAAGGTGATTTGCCAATGTACCAGCAGCCAGCGCAGATAGTGGAGCACAGGCGTGATACAGCAAGATCATGGTAAGTCAGTTAGCAGCCTGGCAGCCGCATTCTGCACTAGCTGCAATTGGTGAACATCAACCTCTAGTAACCCTAGGTACAGGGTACTGCAGTAACCAAGGTGTGAGGTTACAAAGATGTGAACCAGAGCTGGCAAATCACCAGGTGGAATCAGGTGCTTGATCCAAGCTATGTTCCTCAGATGGTAGATGTTTTTACGACGTCTGGCACCTGGGACTTTAGCGTCAGACTGCTGTCAAACACAACGCCCAGATTTCGCGCCTGATTTGAGGTCAGCAACTGAGCACCTCTAAGCCAAAGCCCAGAAGGTTGACCCGTTTGCAACCCCATGCCTTGGTGACCTGGCTCTACAACCAACATCTCAGTTTGGTCTGGATTTAAGCTAACCCAGTTGGTACTCATCCAGCCCTGAATCTCGGTGAGGCAGTTGTTAAATACCGAGACGATATCATTGTGTTTGGGCACAAAGGACATTTAGAGCAGAGTGTCATCTGCATAACAGTGAAAGCTCTGCCCATATTGCCTTATAATGCCCCCCCCAATGGCAGCATGTACACTGCAAACATGGGGAATAAAATGGACATGACGGGGGGGGGGGGGAGGTGCCGATGAGTAAATCCCAGACACCATTCTCTGCATCCTACCAGTGAGAAACTATCTAAGCCGACTGAGGACTGTACCAGACAGTCCGCAGAAAATCCACAGGCGCTCCAACAATACCCCATCATCCACAGTGAAATCGAGGAGAATAGTTCTCGGACTTCTTCGATCCCTCGCTATCAGGAGGTCATTCAGTACCCGAACAAGGGCAGTCTCTACTATGCCTCTTTCTGAAACCGGATTGGAGAGGATTGTAGACCTCATGCGTTAAGTGGTCATCCAGTTGTACAGCCACCACCTTCTCAATAACCTTGCCTACAAAAGGCAGATTAGAGACTGGTCTATAGTTGGCTAGGCAGTCTTGGTGCAGGGAAGGTTTCTTCAGGAAGGGTACTACTACAGCCTCCTTCAGGGAGTCTGGAAAAACCCCTGTCTCTAATGAACACTGGACTATCCTAGCAAGGACCTGGCTGATGACTTCAAAACACTCCACAAGGAAGAGTGTTGGGCTCGGGTCCAACCACAGTTGGTGGGATGCTGTCCCTGGATGGACCTGTATGATGTCCACAGTTGCCAACTGGTTGAAGTCAGACCAGACAGGTTGGTTGATGAGAGGGTGTTGAGTGGATCTCCGACCTGATAGTGGCAGTCTTAGCGGCAAAGAATTGAGCAAACTCATCACACTTGGTTTGTGAAAAAGCTCCCTGAGATTGAAGGCAGGTTGGATTGCATAACCTGTCAGCAGTCCTGAAGAGCTGATCTGGTTGATTCCCTGCTACAGCCGTCTCCTTGGACAGGAACTCTGCTGTCTTACTGGAAATTGTTGATTTGATAGTCTTTATAATGGGCCATCAATCTAAGTATGTCGTCTACCAGGCCAGATTTCCTCCAGCTTTGCTCCAACCTTTGACCTTCCCGTCTCATCTCCTTCAAAGTCCCATCAAACCACAGGCACTTCTGGTGAAGAGAGGGCAGACAAGAGCTATGGAATCTAGGGCCCTGGACACTGCTTTATTATAGGCTAGTACCAGTTCCCCGGCTCCTCTTACACCCGTCAGACCTGATGGGTCCAGTACCGCCATAAGACCATCTGGGGTCAAACCCCTTAAAGGGTGATACTGGACCATCTCCATAGGGGCAGGTCTACTTGGGAGAGTGCCATGAACCTGAACCCTATAATATGGTCCGACCAACTGACTGGTTCCACTCTTAGGTCAGAGATCTCCATCCTAAGTAGGAAGACCGGGTCCAGTGAATTCCCGTGAACATGAGTTGCAAAGGTAACCACCTGTGTAGGGCCCAATGAATCCATAAGTTGGAGGAGGTCTTGTCCAAATTGCGAGAGTTTGTCATCGACCCAGGCATTGAAATTCCTGAGAATAATCCATCTCAGGAATTCCAACACCTGGTTGATGACTAAGTCTGTGACCTCCTGCAGGAATTCCTTCCTATCACCAAGTGAATGATGAGATGAGGAGGATCCTGCAACCTACACCTGCAGCTATGATACATTCAAAGGATCTGGTCTCACCCACTGGGATGGCTACACGGTCCAGGCTCGATTTTAAAACTTACGGCAACGCCCCTGCCTTTAAAATCCTTTCTCTGGCAGTGTATCACAGAGTACCTGGCTGGAACTGCTGATTCCAGTACTGGGCCAGCATTCTCATCCAGCCAGGTCTCGGTGATGCAAGCCAGATCCATTGTTCCAACAAGATCGGCAGTTATTGCCATCTTGTTGTTCATAGATTTGGCATTGCACACCCCCAACCAAGAAGGATAGGTAGACGAGGTAGACCCAGTGACTTGCCCACTAAATGTGGAGCCCTTGGGTATGGAAACCAGGCAAGGAAGACCCCTCTCCTGGACCCATTTCACCCCAGGGAGTCTTCTCATCCTCACCACCCCACTCCGCCGCCCCACCAGGCCCAATTGATCATCGTCTCTTCTCTCCCCACCCCCGCTATCTCAAGTGCCTGACGAAATCTGTACACCTCTGGTATTAAAGGGGGACAGTCAAAAGGATGAAGATCCCTGAGCCTGGTGGGAGAGTAGTGCCTGACCACTGGTGTCCTCGGCCAGCACATCCCCACTAAATTAACAATAAAAACAAAAATCAAATATCCACTCACACACAACACTTACACTGTATAGTCAATTTAACCAATAACAATCCTCACAAAAAAAAACCTCCCTACAACTAACTAAACTATAACAGAAAATTCACCTTTTCTAAAAAGTGCTATTAAAATCGCATATAGTTCAGCACAGTTCAGTCTTTGAAATTGATTAAAGTATATTTTAATTAGAATCCAGTCCAAGATCTTTAAAAAGATAGCCCTTGGAGCCCCCACCTCCTTGGACTAATAAATGTCTATATCCAGGCTTTGAGGAACTCGCTGCACAAAAGCTCGAAGGTTCAGTTTTATAAATGAAACCGTCTCTGCAGGCAAGCCTAGGAGCTCCCACCTCCTAGGATTAATAGGTGTTAGTGTGCAGTACTTTCAGGACTCTCATGCCACCAAGTTCTGAACAAAATTTAGTACTGCCCCATACACACTAAACTGATTTATGTTGTACTCTTAATTTTGTCCCAATTGGCAACTGTAGCATCCTGCAGATTTTAATGAGGTTTAGCAGTGGACAGTAACATAGAGTTCATGTCCCTGTAGAGTGTCTAACCAGAATATTTGGGGTTGACCTTCACTAACGACCCAAAATATTTCCCGCCGCCTCCTCTGGCTCCTACATAGGGAGACCCCCTCCCCCCGGAACCCAGCCCTCTCCAATTTATAGTCTGTTAGATGCCCTTTTTCTCCCATCTTTAAGACCCCCTTTCCCCCTGTGAGCCTTCTTTAGCATTTTGATCAATATGAAATAAAGGAGCACTACTTTTTAATACGGCTGTCCTCATGTTTTCATGAGCATCCGCAGCTGTTTTTAAACACCTATTGTCCCATGGGATTAGGGGAGCAGTGTCTATAGCTGGCTAGGTAACCTTAGTCACAAAAAATGAAGTAAATAATGGGTGTTCAGAAGGGGCTGGAAATACCCTCCTTTAGTTAAGATCTTAAAAAAAATAAATAAATGAAGTGGGGTCAAAAGTGTACCTCACAAGACTGAAGACAAAGGGTAATCAAAAATGGACTAAAGGTACTGTACGTACACATTTGTTACGAGTCGTATATATGTGGAAATATAAAATCACACCCACCCACACAGTGCAAAGCATCATGGGTTGCATATGCGAATCACCACAGAATATTATGCTGGTTCAACTTTAAGCAGAATTGCATGGTGCCGAAAGGCCTCTCACACAGTTTGCAAACGGTGCTAATAGATGACATACACGTGTTTCGTCCTATCAGGACTCATTAGTATGCTTCATCTGTTTGACACCCCAGTGGAATGAACCAGCTACCCTAAGACGGTCATTCTGGGTTATGTTGTGGTGAACCCATTAAAACAAAAAACTATTTAAAAGAGAAAGAACCTCTGTGCGCAAACACTGAGGCAATGGTTACCCCAAAAGGCATTTGGCTGGGAAGCCAGGTTTCAAGGAAATACAAAATCACACATGCCCACACAATGCAAAGCATCATGGGCTGCATATGCAAATCACCACAGAATATTATGCTGGTTCAGCTTTAAGCAGAATTGCATGGTGTCGAAAGGCCTCTCACACAGTTTGCAAACGGTGCTAACAGATGACAGACACATGCCACATGACAAAATCCACTGAAGTGTGACCAGGCTTAAACCTGAAGAAGACTGAAGATTTGCTGTATGCGATCGGCCTGTCAGACATCTTATTCACCACAGAACTCCCAGTTTTGCCCAGACACACTGATATTGCTGCCAGACTGCTATCCGCTTGGTGGTGTGGTGATTGCTTTACTATAAATGTGCTATGTGCTGTTAGTGGGTTGTGACTTGGTTCCCCACTGTTTAATTGTGCCACGCTTGCTGAAGGCTGCATCTGGCCTTCCTGGACTGATTCACGAACTGTTTTACCTGGCCTGGGCCCTGCCACACTGACCCAGCCAGCTGCTTCAGGCGCAGAGAACACCATTGATGAGAGACTCGCCCGAGGATCAGCCCCCTGCTCAACATCTCGAACAGGAACGGCACTTCAGTGATTCGTGTGGGCCCTGCTTCTCCTGGCATTCCAGTTGTTAACCTGCAGTCTCCATTTCGTTCCTCCTGTGTTTTGCATTGGTTAGCGTGAGTAATAATCAGGGTAGCTCCCTGCAACAGCAGCTAAATTTCAAATGTTGTAATCTGAATGCATTGTTTTTCCTTTCACAAACTGAGCCGTCAGGCTCTGGGTTACAAATTGTGTGTGGTTCTGCATGCCTTTTCTTTATATCACATGGCCCCAGCCAGCTGCGATGCTGGCTTACCCCGGGCAATGTTCCAGGCTAGCCCACCTTACTTCCAGCAGGGCACCCAGAGCATGTGACTGTGCAGGGACTAAAAGTGCATGCATAATTGCCTGACTAGATCAGTTTTCAAATCAATCAACCTGATTACTCCCCTCCCTTGTTCAGTTCCCCTGAATAAATCGGATCGAACTCTTTCTGCATTTAGTTTGACACTGGTTCCAGTCTGTACCAAAAGCACTGTACTGTTATTTGCTGTGCCTAACCTTGTTTTACAGGGGGTTTCCAAGGGGCGAACTGGTGGAACCAGCCTTGGTAAGTGCAAACAGTGTGGGGATTTGTATGCTGAATAGGGGCTACTGTGAAAGTGTTTGTTACATATTGTCTAGGCCACTAAAGGGGAAAGGAGGGGGGTTAATGTCCCGGAGGGCTGTACCCAGGTTAGCCTCGTTACTAACAACCCTGTCGTACTGGTGTAGGCACCCGTTTCAGTACTCCAGCCCCTTAACCTGCAACTAGCCACGCGGGCAGGGGTAGTACCGCTTGGGATAGCGCTACCTAGGGGTTACACCAATATCCACTGGACTATCTTGTGCACACATCCTTCAGGTGCTGGAGATTGGAGATCACATATTCCTTGGATCCTCTGCACACTAAAGAAAAAAGAGAAGCACAAAAGTTTATAATTCATATAACACAAGTAGAGCAATTCTCAAATTGTATGTTGTATGAATTATAAACTTTTTTTATTTCTTTTTTTTTCTTTAAAGTGCAGAGGATCAGAGGAATATGTGATCTACAATCTCCAGCACCTGAAGGATGTGTGCACAAGATAGTACAGTGGGTACTGGGGTTATAAAATACCTCTCTGCTGCTCTAAATAACATGCGTTTCTAATGCTGCACGATGACTGTGTACTTATTCACAATGTGCACATACCTTTAATTTGCACATTTCATTCGGCACTTTCACACTGCCACTTAAGAAATGGGTTTAAAGGCTCTGTTTCCTTCACTGCCGCACCCCCTGATGACCAGTAGTTGCAAAACCAGTTGAGACTCTTCTGCCCCCCCCCCCAAAACACTGATTTAGCGGTATGTTTTAAAATTCTGATACTTAATAAAGTTCTTTTTGTATCCTTCAGCAGTGTGTGGTGCCAGTTTATATATTTTATTCTTCCCATGGCAGTGGATTTTCAGCAGCAATTTATTTTTTTTATCCTGGGAGTGAAGGCCTAGTTGGCTTAGGAGTAGGACTTCCCCCAATCTTTATTAAGCAGGCAGTGCGATTGGCTGGTAAGACTGTGATTTAGGATTTCCTTTTAAATGTTTTTATGTGACTTATTCAGAATTGTCTCCCTGTATAAATGACTATTGCAGCCTTATGTGAAGTTCTGGAATGTTACGTCTGTCAGCTTCTTACCCCAGGAGTCCTTCAGCATCAGTAACTACAGCAGCTAGCTGGCTAGGTGCAACTGCCCCGGAGTTGTGCCTTTAAGATAATTAACATAATGATCTTGTGCATCAGCCAATCAGAAAAAGGGGAGTGTGCTGAGAGGGAGCTGCCCAAAGGGTTTCCGAATTTTTTCTCTGCTGACTGAGCAACATTGCCCCAGAGGTTTCTCAACATTACTTGTTGACAGCCTTTTTCTGCTTATCTTGGTAAAGTTTTCCTCACAAACTTAACTTTTCAGTGTGCTGAGCATAATTTGAATATTTTTTAGCATTTTTTTCTTTCCACGGAGTTTTCCACGATTCCCTGTTTTATTTTTACCATGATTATTTTCGATGGTTTCTTTCATAAACTTACCACAGTCTTCCTTTTCTTGTAGGAACCACTGAATTTAACTTTTTTTTCTGTACTTCTTACCTCAGAAATCGCAGTTCCCTACTGTGAGGTATCTGTTGGATTTTCAGACTTTGACAGTTATTGCTGGGTTCTCTGTGGATTGGCATGTCTGAGAATCCCAGTACTGAAAAGAAATCTGGATCTTCAGAATTTTAAAACAATTGTCTTCTGTCACAGGATTTTGGTTTAGCAGATTTTCAACAACCTGTGCCCCAGGTGTTTAGGTCCAGACTTTATTTGTTCTCTTTGCACAAATTGGCTGAGAAACAAGCAAAGAGACTGGAAAAAAACATAATTATGGCTGAGGTAAAATCAAAGGCTACCAATGAGGGGCCATCTAAATTTAATAGTAAAAATTCAAGCAGGGGTGCTGATGAAGCCTCAAGGTCCCAGCCAAATAAATAAAGCTTCCAAAGGAGCTGATGAAGTTCCTCACAGATTTTGAAAAATATATAATGGGGGTGCTGATGAAGTGTCCAAAAAAGGAAGCATGATCAAGCTGCTGATAAAATAGCTATAAAGATGGTCTGTAAAGACAAAAAACGCTCCTGTTCCTCCTGGGAAAGCCAATAGTGAGACAACAGTTTAAAACATAAAAGAAAAAGCATATACAGCTACTGTCTGCGCAGGCCCCTACTGTGCAAGACTTGGCAAAAGCATGTCACGTCCTTCAGACCTTACAAAATATGGGGTCTGTGTTTACTGGGGGCTAGTATGCACTGTTCCACAGTCCTCGCTCTTCTCGAGACTGTGAGGGTGATGCAGATGATGATGAATAATTTCATGATGCCACTTTTGACAGGGTAGAATAGGACCCTGTCCCATTTATCATGGAGAAAGTGTGTAAATGCAAGGAAGCTGTATTCTTTCCTTTTCTCTCTTCTGTCTGGTTGCACAACCAAATTTTCCTGTGAGATTTTGAACTTGAACAAACCCGAACAGTCATTGTAATCCTTTGCCTTTATCTGGTCCGTCTTGCTGTCTGTAGTCCCTCTATGCATATCTAGAGCTGGTAATATAAAAATATGAGAATTAGTGTATAGAAATACAGCTGATAATGAGATCACTTTTATTTAGAAAATTGTGTTCCTGTTGAAATGTATTATATTTATAATTTGAGAACTGTAAAAAGCAAGAGGTCATTTGAGTTCAAGTGCCTGAGCCTTTTGCAAAGGCTGGTGGAGGTGCCTTAGGAAGTTCACAATGTTCTAGCAGCTCCAGAAATTGACAGGATGCTTGCAGAGGATGGGGGTTAGAAAATGTAAAAAACAACTAACCTGAGCTGCAAGAGAGATTTATTTTTTTACAAGAGATTTTGCTTCTGTATACAGTTATTTTGAACAGGTTTATGTTATATTTCTGCAACAACAAACAGTTTTGTGGAATTTTACAACTGCTGCTGGGTTTTCTCTATGGTCCTTGACCTCAACAACACCAGCTTTCTCTGCCAACCAAGAGGGATCCCCCTCTATGCTTGCGTTCATCCTAAACATGCTAGATACCCTGGACCTGCCTCCTCAGGAGTCCATCCAGGAAGAGGATAAAGATTATAGGGAGATGAAGTCGTGCCCATTTATAATGAAAAAATATAAATAAAAATACCATAAAACTGCTTCAAACCCCTACTTCTGTGGCAGGGGTTGACAAGCTGGCTAAAAAAAAAAAAAGTGCGTGTCTATGTGTGTGTGTGTGTGTGTGTGTGTGTGTGTGTGTGTGTGTGTGTGTGTGTGTGTGTGTGTGTATACACATATATATATATATTAGTCTAAAAACAATGCTGAGTGTCTGTACATCCCAGCCATGACAGGATAGTATAGCAGGCAGCTTGCGAGAAAGCTGGGGTCTCCTTGTCCTCGTTATCCCTAGTCAAGGACTCCAGAAAAATAGATTTCATAGCAAAGAAAATGTACACTGCAGCTGCTAGTCAAACTTTGTTCCTACATCGCTTTCACAGCCAACTATCAAGCACTGAGGAATTCTGTCCTGGCCATTACCCTCAAGGGATTGGATACAGTAATACAGGAGCCGGTGGATAAGGCAAAAACTGCCCTAGAAGCTGTGTAGTATCAATTCCACATGGCAAATGATGACAAAGATGCCACCTCCAGAGCCAAGGCCCATACCATCTCCTTGAGGCACTTTGCATGGCTTAGAACTACCAGTTTAACACCAGACACCCAGTCTAAGGCATGGACTTTCCCTGTGATCAAATCATATTGTTCGATTCCAGAACAACTGACTGCAGCAAGGCCTCTTGGCTAACCCTAAGCCTCATGTTCCGTGGAAATTCCACCCGAGGGCAGTAAGGGCAGAGGTTATTTTTCCCAGGCCTTGCATTCCCTACCCACAGTCTGATTTCTCTCGGTACAGGGGTGCTTTCAAAGAGAGGGGCAGAAGGGGCCAAAGAAGGGCCACCTCTACCCAGCCAGCAGCTTCGCAGTCGAAGCCAAGATGAGAGTATATACAGACCTCACGTGTACCCAGGTGTCCAAGACTCTTAATTCCAGCACAGGTGTTACTGTTGGAGTTGTAGGTAAAAAAACCTTCTAGCTCCGAGTGGTGGAGAGGGTCCTTGGACCACGAAAAGGGGCAAGGGCCTCTACTCCAGGTACTGTCTGACACAAAAGAAAACCACGGAGTAGCGACCTACCTTGCTGTTAAAACCAAAATTCAAGATGGTCACTCTGTTACTAGTCCTATAGTCCTTACAGCAGAGAGACTGGCTAGCCTCCCTGGACTTAAAGGACTCCATTTTCCCATATACCCATAAGGAGGTCTCCCAGGATGTTTCTCAGGTTTAAACTCCCTTTGTGTCACTATCAGTTCGCTACAGCCTTTTGGCCTATCCTTGGCCCCAGGAGTCTTTACAAAGTGCCTGGCAGTGGTAGCAGCATACCTCAGGAAGTTAGGCATCTGTCTACTCCCTTTTTTGATATACAGGGTTCACTTGGGAGTCCCTGGGTTCCCTGGTAAATCTAAATAAAGTCTCACCTGCAACCCACCCAGCTACTCACCCTTCCTATGAGCTCAGCTGGACACCCAGAAAGGATATGCTTTCCTTCCACAGGTGAGAATTCATATTTTTCCTCCAGCGGCAGATTCTTTCATCCAGGGAGAGCCAAGACCAGTCAAACATTTCCTCAGGCTATTGGAACACATGTATTCAATGCCTGCAGTGGTCCCAGAAGTCCACCACAGATGCCTCCCTCCTGGGCGGGGGACCGCATCTGGACAGTGCCTCAGTGAGTGGCATCTGGACTCTCCAAGTCTCAGTTGCATATAAACCTTTCACAACGCAGAACAGTCTTTCTAACTCTCAAAGTATATGGTCCTGCCATAAAAGGGCAGACTGAACAAATTCAGACAGACACACCACTGCAGTGTTTTACATAACCAAGCAGGGTGGTACCAGATCAGGAAATACTTGTTTGGGGGCTCTGAAAATCTGGTCTCTCACCTTCTCCCTGGGAGTCAGCCTTTTAGCTGTTCACCTCCCAGGCAAGCACAGTATCCTGGCAGATGCTCTAAGTCTCATCAAGTCAAGGTCCGAGTGAATGGACTCTGAACAAGCAACTAGCCACAATGTTAAGGTGGTGGGGCACCCCAGAAGTGGATCTGTTCGCCTCTCCCATCAATTTCCTCTCTCCTCGATTTACAGCTATTTTAGTCAGTCCTGGGAACATTTCCTCTGGATGCCCTGATCCTGGACTGGTCAGGGAGGTGCCTATATTTTAATTTACTTTTATTTTATTTTAGTCCTTGGTAACCAGGTACGGTCCACTAGGCAGAAGTGACTGTTTTCAGGGGTGACCTGGGAGCACTGGGTGGTTAAGTGACTTACTCAGAGTCGTACAGTATGCAAGTGGAGGTTGTGAGAATCAAACTCTGGTCTGCTGGATGTATCAAGCTCGTTCACACCTCGTTCCTGTAACCTATACTGCCAGCCCCAATGTTTGCAATCCCTCCCTTCCCCCTGATACCCAGGGTATTGCTGAAGCTCAGACAACAGCCTGCATCAATGATTCCGGTGGCTCCGGATTGGCCCATGCAAGCTTGGTACCCTCTCCTCTCACTGTCCTGCAGCAGGCCTATTCGCCTGCCACCAATATACTCTCTGCTAACCCTTCCCCAAACAGGAGTGCATTATCCAGACACTCTCTTCACTTCAAGGCTGGGTTCTTGAGAAGTTAGAGTTTCCATCCTCTCAGTACTCGGACTGTCCTTATGACCTGGAGCATGGGCAAATGGGAAGGGGTTTTCCCTTTGGTGCAAGAGCAAAAAGATCAATCCTCTTACAGCTTCTGACTCCCAGCTGTTGGATAACCTGGTACATCTGCAGGTGTCTGGCTTGAAACCCTCCCCTCTCAAGATACACCTGGCTGCAATTACAGCCTATCTTTCAGTGGGGAAGAAAGTCTTTTTTTTTTTGTTTTTTTTTGTTTTGTTTTTCCCCCACACCATACTCAGTCTTTCGAAGGCCTCTTGCACCTCCACCCCTCCAGTCAGGGAGCCAGTCCCCCTTGGAGCCTGAATTTTAGCATTGCCAGGCTCATGGAATCACCCTTTGTGCCTATGACCACTGCCCATATCAAGTTCGTAACCAGGAAATCTGTCTTCCTGGTGGCCATTACCTCTGCCAGGAGGATTTCAGAGCTACAGGCCTTGTGCACTGAGCCTAATTACATCATTCCTCACAGAGATGAAATTGAACTCTGGGACAAATGGGAAGTTTCTGCCCAAGGTGGTCCCTGAATTTCACCTTAATCAGTCTGTTACTCTGCCTGTCTTCTTTACCAAGAAATCCACTCCAGGCGATCAGAAGCTCCTTAGTCTGGATGTCAGAATAGCTCTCTTTTATTATATAGAGCAAACTAGACAGGTTAGTGGCTCTTCCACTCAGTAGTTCATCGCCTGTGGGAATGTAGGCAGAGGAAGACCAGCTACCAAGAGGACCATTTCCCACTGGTTAGTCTATTGTATTAGAATCTGCTGTGAAAATGCTGGTCATCAACCTCCTGTGGGGCTCAGGGCCCACTGCAGCCTCTGTGGCAACAGCAAGAGACATACCCCTTCAGGATGTCTGCAAAGCAGCTACCTGGAAATATGTAAACACTGTTATTAAGCACCACAGCTTAGACATGCAGTCCAGATCTGATGCCAAAAATTGGCAGGGCGGGTCTGCAGAGCCTCTTTCCTAAGTAAATTCTCTGCTCATCTTCCACTTGGTACTGCCCGGTAGTCTGCTGTGGTTACCGAAGCTAAAGGACTCCTGGGGTAAGAAGGAAAAATTACTCGCCGTAGTAATCTTCTTACTTCCAAGGGGTCCTTTAACATCAGTAAGCTCCCACCCTTCCTCTCCGGTTCACCTGTTAGGAGAAGGGCTCTGTTTTCAGTTTCATCACCAAAACTGGTCTTTTACTAAAGAGTTTTCAAGCTCACGTTATCTGTTCTGGTTTTGGACATTTGAATGTCTTTTGAATCCTGTTGGTTCACTTTTGGGGGCATGTGCTCATTATCTTAGAAACAATTCTGAAGCCCTTCAGGCTGCTCCCTCTCAGCACACTCCCCTCCTTTTTCTGACTGGCTGATGCCCAAGCTCATTATGCCAATTATCTTAAAGGCACACTTCCAGGGCAGTTGCACCTAGCCAGCAAACTGCTATAGTTACTGATGCTATTTATTTTTTTTATTTAGCTTTTGTTGACCGGGTAAGTGCACTAGACAAATCCTGCCTATTTTCAGGCACGACCCGGGGGGAGGGGGATACAGATGAATTCCAACTGACCTTGAACCAGATTAAGCTGTTGGTGGTATTTTTAGTGAATGAGGGAAATTTGGCCAGGACACGGGGAAATTCCCTACTCTTTCGATAAGTGCCATGGGATCTTTAACATCCACTTGAACTACCACCAATCCAGGCAGATGGGACCTCGGTTTAACGTCTCATCCGAAAGACGGCACCTCAGAAATGCAGCACCCCTCTCATGCTGCATTACAGTGTCAGTACTGGGATATTAACCCAAGTGCCAGATGTGGGAACTGAACCCACAGCCCTCTGATCTCCCGGCCTCAGAGGTGAGTGTGCTACCTACTGAGCCACTGACACTGACTAAAGGACCCCTTGGAAGAAAGATTACTATGGTGTGTAATTTTTTCTTAATGAGTGCACGTAACCACAGTGTGGAGTTATGCTTGTGCAAGGCTACTTGCATGGTAGACTATTAAGTGTCATTTGTAGTTTGCACACTCTGCCCCCTGAGGGACTGCCACCTGGCTGGGGTACTGGGAAGGAAAAGGAACCCAATTGAGAAGGGTTCCACCACTACAGATGCCACAGGAACATGATTCCTTTTGGTAAAGTTGCCTTAGGAAGGCGCCCATAGAGAGTCAAGCCATATTTGGGGGGCATGATGCAGAGATGGTATTGACTGCATGGTGATACAGAGGAAATGGAAGATGGATTGGACAGAATGAGGACTGCTTAGGAACGATGGGTAAACAAACAATGACAAGGTACCAAAAGCAGGAATGCATATAAAGGCTGTTTATAGTGGATACCCAGCCATAAGCGGGAGTTATAGTACAACCATCACTGTAGTGAAGATACTAAAGCAGACTGACTGACTAATGGCTGAATGGTTGAAGGAGCGTCTGAGAGGCACTGCCAATTAGATGGGTTAATTGGAAGATTCTAGCTGCAATGCATGCAGAAGGACCGAAATGAAAATGTTACTAATGCTGGTTAAGAACACAGGTAGCGCAAGCTCAGAAAACAAAACAAACTAAATACAGGAGCATGACAGATGCAGGACGTAGAATTGAGTTGGCACACTGAAAACACAGTACAGATAAGCACTGAAGTAAAATGAGGACATAAGAGCAGCAGGAGTGGCTGCCCGTGAGAAGGCAGGGAGAATAAGCCACAGCCAGAAAAGGCAAAAACATACTAACAATAGAGCTGCAGAAGGCACAGACCAAACAGAAGCTGAAGGCAAAACAAAAAGGCCCAAAAACAACTGAAAGCAGCAACCAGAGGGGAAAGAGGGGAGGGAAGCATAACCTTCAGCTACAGCAAAGAAATGGAGCAGCTGAATGAGGCTGGAGGAAGCTGGTTCATAGAGCCCAGGCATGGGGTGTGGCTGGTTCGCGCCCCAAAACCAGCCTTTTAATTTGGGTTTGAGGAAGTGGCACTTCTTGGAGGTGGACTCTGCTGCAGCCGTGTTTCTAGTTTTAATATATATTCATTCTGAGGGGCACATATGTTTAATGTTTTACCTTATCTTCTTCGAGGCAATTTCCTGAAGCAGGTCATTACACATGGGATTACAGCCACAGGCGTAATTTCCTCTGGACGACTTCTCAGCAGTCGACCTTGGGACCTCCCTGCAGCACTACCATGTGGTGTTTACCTGGTAGATATAAAAGGGGAATGTCCCAGCTACTACTCTGTTCTTTTCAACCAGGACCTATATGCAACCAGTTCTTCTTCGGCGCTCTGCTTTCCTGTTGTCAATGAAGAGTTCTACTGACCAGAATTTACTACCAAGTTCATATGCTAATGTCTTCGGATCCCTTATTCCGAAGGTGTTCCTGTGACCACAGAATTACTAAGGAAGACCTCCACGAAGTCTGTGTTCATTGCCTTGGTTCTGAACACGATTCCAGGGACTGTCTTCTGCAACAGGTTCAACAAGGCCACAAAATGTCAAAGGCTTCAGCAGCTTTGTGAGTTCCTCATGGAGTAACAGGTTGCCCTCCTAGAGCATCAGCAGCAACGTTTCACAACTAGGGAATCCTCGGTGTCCTCAGCAGGGTCTCCCCGCTAATCAGGTGACCCCTCCATGTCAACTGCACAGGGTCCTGGTGAGTAAAGTGCATCAAAGATGAAGCATGTTTCTACTGCTCCCTTGTAGTCAACAAAGGCTTCACACAAAGTGAGTATGGAGAAGGCTGCGCCTATTACATCGTCCCCTATGCAGTAGATGATTGCAGGCTTCTCCCTTCCCTCATCGACGGTGGGCCCTGGGGTCATACTGCAGCTTCCAAAGCTGCCTCCCCCTTTAGTGCTGTCTGACCGTCTGCTTCAGGTCCGTTGACGATACTATCCTTGTCGGCCCTGCCTTACTGCCCTTCGACGTTCCTGTTGTCACTGATTGCTTGCAGTCCATTTATGACAGGGGCTTCAGGCTCATCATCGACAACTGGCCTTGCCTCACAGGGCTTGATGCTAGCGCCCTCGTCTACAATCCTGGGGTCATACATGACGGTGTGATATTGGGCAATCCAGAGAAATATCCATCTTCTGGCAGTACACATCCCCAGGGTGTCCAACACCCTGGCGGATGCCCTGTGCAGATCCACTGCCCAGGCCAACAAGTGGGAAATCTTACCCGATGTTCTAAACAATTTCTTCCACCTGTGGAGTTGACCGGAGTTGGACCCATTTGCCTCTCTGCAGAACACAAAACTGCCACTTTACTATGGTCTCATGCGAGGTCCTGGAACTGTGTAGTGGGACGCATTATCTCTTTTCTGGACAGGAAGATTTCTTTACGCCTTCCCACCCTTTCCGCTCGTTCAGAGTACTACTTAAACTGGTCCAGAATGGGGCATCTATGATTCTCATAGCACCATTCTGGCCAAGACAGATGTGGTTCCCTTTACTTCTACAGCTCTCAGAACTGGATCCTATACCTGTGCCAATTTGCCAGGCTTTACTGTCCCAGGCACAAGGCTTTCTGCTTCACCTGGACCTTCGCTCCCTCCATCTGCACAGTGGAAGTAGTATCCGCCCGCTCTCCCTTTTCCACTCAATCTGTCTAGACCTCCTCTCCTCCTTTCAGCTCTTGATGGATCACTTTTGGTTTGTTGGGCATATTGCTGGGTTTGGGGGGGGGATCAGAGGGTTCCTAGCACCCTGGATCATGTCACTCTTTCTTGTTTATATTGCACGACAACTATAAATTGTTTGCCTCTTCCTTGTAATCTTACCTTTCTGTAACGGCTGTTGTCGTATATTGTAATGTCCCCACTGTTTTTGACCACTGTTGGTTTTTTATAATGCTGTGTTTTCTGTTTGTACCTTAGTCAGTAAAATGTCTGACACGTGCCTTTTGGCCCTGGTCGTGCCTGTAAATGGTCCATAGAAACATAGAAATTGATGGCAGATTAGGACCACAAGGCCCATCCAGTCTGCCCATTTCTTTTTTTACCTTATGAATGTGCCATTGACCATTGCTTTGTCAATGGCCTATCTATTCATACTCATCTGTATTGCTCCCTTATGCCTATCCCATGCCTGTTTGAAGCCCTGCACTTGTATTCATGTCCACCACTTCCTGAGGTAGGCCGTTCCATGCATCCACCACCCTTTCTGTGAAAAAAGAACTTCCTCACATTACCAAATAATTGGCCTCCCTCTAATCTCATGCTGTGTCCTCTTGTCCTGCTATTTTTCTTATATTGAAACATGTTAACTCTTTCACCTTGTTAATGCCCTTAAGGTGTTTGAATGTTTCAGTCATATCACACCTCTCCCCCGTTGCTCTAGGGTATACATATTGAGCTCAGTTAATCTGTCCTCGTATGTTTTCTGATGCAGTCCCTGCAGCATTTTGGTTGCCCTTCTCTGGACTGCCTCAGTTTGGTTAATGTCCTTGTGAAGGTGCGGCCTCCAGTACTCCAGATGGGGCCTAATCAGTGTCTTGCAAAGAGGGATTATTACCTCCCTCTTCCGACTTGATACCCCTGCTAATACACCCCAACATCCCACTAGCCTTACCTACTGCTTTAGTGGTCTGCTTGGATGATTTCAGGTCATCGGTGATGATGACGCCCAAGTCTCTTTCTTCCCTTGTGACTGCCAGCAACTCCCCTCCCAGTCTATAGGTGGCTTCAGGGTTTCTCTTCCCTATGTGCATGATGTTGCACTTCTTTGCGTTAAACCCCAGTTGCCACTCTTCCGACCATTTTGCTAGTTTATCCAGATCTGTTCTCATTCTGCCCACCCCATCTGGATCATCTGCTCTGTTGCAGAGGTCCCTCGGACCATGTACTTACCCGATTAACAGTCATACATAAAAATAGATAAGTTCTCCGGGCTGCTAGGAAGCAGTCTACTCTGTCTGTCTTCCTATTCCATGAAGTGGAAATGCTTCTTTTTGGGCATCCACACTGGATTTAGATCCTTATGGGTGTTCCCCCTCAGTACATCTTAGATTATTTGCTCTCCTTGTCAGAGGGTGGACTGAAATATTTATTTGTGAAAGTCCCTCTTTTGGCCATTGCCGCATTTCCTTTACCTGTGGACAACATCTCTTTGTCCCAGTTACCTTTTGATGCAAAGGTATTCTGCACCTGCATCCCCCTATCCAGTCCCTGCGTGGGATTTGAATTTTGAGCTTGAAAAATTGACTTAAGAGTCTATTTGAGCCCACTGAATCCAGCGACCTCTGTTAGCTTTCTTGGAAAACTGACTAACTCTGAGACATGTCTGCCTGTTTTACTACACGCCTTAATATGCAAACCTCCATACCTGCAATTTCATAATGACTGGGTGTCTTTACGCACTAACCCGTCATTTTTGCCAAAGGTTGTTTCTGAATTTACTTTAAATCCAACCATTCAGTTACCAGTGTACTGTTGTGGAGGCTATGAATCCAGGGGAAGCCCTGCTTCATACTCTCAATGTGCATAGAAC
This sequence comes from Neoceratodus forsteri, assembly GCA_016271365.2. Taxonomy (NCBI): domain Eukaryota; kingdom Metazoa; phylum Chordata; order Ceratodontiformes; family Ceratodontidae; genus Neoceratodus; species Neoceratodus forsteri. The sequence continues at coordinate 500,436,075 of JADMNL010000022.1, forward strand.
ATTGAGCATTTACTTTCTCCGCACTTCACAGTTGTAAAAAACTGAGCAACTTTTTGTTTCTTTTGCCCCTGGAAACCATGGCGTTAGTGTTTCAAAGCACAGTGCTTGGCCAAATGGGCTATATGATGCCGGTTCGACAAATGTTTTGCCGACTGACACTACAGCGACGGATTTATGTCTACCGCAATTTGCAGTTGGCATAAATCCATCAGGAAGAAACAGTTGCTGTTCATCGGGGTTTTGCCCCTACACCCCAAACTTGGGATTATCAACTCCAAGTCAGAGTTGATTTTGGGGGATCTGAACCTAGGAAAGTGTGTTGGGGTCCCGGGTGGACTTCTACAGCGAACTGTCTGTTTTTGGCATCGACGTGTTCACTGTAAAAGTTGTGCTGAGCGGAGGGCGTACCAGCCAACTGCATTACGTTTATCTATGCAAAATACGAAAAACCTCACGGGCTGTAAAACCCCATTCTACCAGAGGCATGGGTGCCTCTAGGGCGTGTTTCCAGGGCATTTCTGCCTTGGATGTTTGTGAAGCCGCCACGTGGTCTACCATACATACCTTCACCAAGCATTACAGTCTAGACATTGTTTCTAAGAAGCTAACTGTTTTTGGACGAGCCATCCTACAAGGAAGCCATAATGATTTGCTTCCTCCTCCCACTGGGTATAACTAAATGGGAATCTTCCAATATGTAATGACCTGCTGCAAGAGAGTGCTTCGAAGAAGATAGAACTGTTGCATAAGAACTTACCATAACAGTAGATCTTCGAGAGTTTCTCTTACAGCAGGTCATGCAGCCCCACCCTTCTTCCCCCTTGCTGTTACTTCAAAAGGGTTCCTTGCCCCTGTCTTTTATGACTCCACAAGCTGCTGCCTTGATTTTCCTCCTCTGTTCCCATCGGTGGCCTAGGATATGTTTTCACATTTGATCGCCAGGTTGGAAAAGAACTGAGGAGTAGCTGGGACCTCCCCCTTTTTATACCTGTTAGGTAGGCACCATGTGGTAGTGCTGTGGGGGAGGTCCCAGAGTCTGCTGCTGAGAAGTCATCCAGAGAAAATGACGCCTGTGGCTGTAATCCCATGTGTAATGACCTGCTGCAAGAGATACTCTCAAAGATCTCCTGTTACGGTAAGTTCTTATGCAACCGTACTTTCTTATGATTCTGTTTTCAGGAAAAACCATGAAACACAGAAACACAGACTTTGACGGCAGATAAGGACCGCTTGGCCCATCTAGTCTGCCCATTTCCCTACCTACAGGATAGGCCGCAGATCCTAGTTAACCAACAGCCTATTTCTTCCCGAAGTGGATAAAAAGCTCTTGTACCTAACAGAAGAAAGGTGAATAGCAGTGTAGGGCCATGCCCCCAAAGAGCACTGAGGTTGGTAACAACAAAGTATGAGACAACCAAAGAAGGCAAATAGGTCGTGTGTGGCTCTACGCATAGCTGAAAAATGAGGAAGGGGAGCCTGTATTCAGTTCTGTAAGTCAGGTGAGGGATGGCAAGCTCCCTGGGACATGGGTGAAGTAGTTGTAAGTTCATGATTGCCTCGGAAGGCAAGCAGAAGAGTTCTGGACCCCTCTACAGTTGTTAGGCAGTCCCATGGCAGAATGTTGATCAGCAGTCCATGCAGGAGGTGGCAGTAATTGATTTTAGGTCTTGAATTTTTAATGTCATTCCAGAGTACCTAGTGATTTATTGCATGAACCTTCCATCATTTGATGTTTTTGTTCCTCCTCAATTTTCAACATTGATATGCATTCAACCATGCAGATAACGTATGGCCACTGTGCATTTTCAGTGTATAATAACTGGTCTCCCCTTTTTCCCATAGGGAAACCATGCCATAATTTGCTGTAATAAAGGAATGTTTATTATGGCAAACACACGCACGGTTTCCCTCACTCTGCGCAGGTGCCTGCTGCAGCTCTTCTTCCCAGACCACCGGCTGCCTCGTCTTTCCTCCTGAGACGGAACCGCCACTCGGACTCGGCGGTGAGTGCCTGGCAAAAATAAATTCAAGATAATAATAAAAGTTCTAGCTCCGGACAGAAATAAACAAGTTAAAAAAGTTTATAAGTGACCACAGACGGCACGCTCAAACCTAAGCAGACCGCTGCCATACGGGAATGTATTTATTTTTTTTTTATTTTATATATTGCTGTGGTGAAAAAGGGAAACCCAGCAATTATATAAAATAAAATATGGGGTGGTGTGTGTAAACTCGAAGTTTACACACACCCTCAGGGTTAATTTCACAACCCCCTCTAGCTTTGCTCATGGGGTTTATGTAGCATCTAACCCCTCGGGTGTGTGTAAACTTCTTCTCGTTACACACACCACCCCATACTACTTATTCATGTATATAATCCCATCTAGCACCACCACTGCTCTCACCCTATTCACCAGTGAGGTGAAGTCAAACATGGACAAATGTCTGCTCACTGGTTCAGTCAGTGTTCATTGACCTAACCAAGGCTTTTTACTTAGCCATACTCTTCTCCTAGATAAGCTGCATTCTCTGAGCATCTGAATCCACTATAGCCTGGTTCACTAGTTACCGCAATGACCAGTCCCAGTTTGTCTCCTATTGCAAAACCCCTTCGTCCCCTGCCCCTATCTCTGTGGGTGTCCCTCAAGGATCTGTCCTTGGGCCTCTGCTATTCTCAGTTTTCGTTAATGATATTTCTACTTCCATACCCCACTGTAGCTCCATTATGTATGCGGATGACCTCATACTTTTCTCTGCCTCTTGTTCAGTTCCTGACCTCAGTGATCATCTCACCACTGGGTTTCAGCAGCTTTAGTCCTGGTTCTCCCTTATCCTTAACCTCCCAAAAACCCAAGCTAAGCTCTTTGGGTGTCAAGGAAAAGCTCAGGCCTTGTCCCCTACGTTTTGTGTGCTCTGCCAGGACGGTAATGCCGTCCTGACCCGTGCTCTTTCAAGTACCTTGGGGTGGCCGCTGGATCCTGCTCTTGATTTCTCCACTACATTAATGAAGCGCATACCATCCGTAAACATGAAAATCGGGGCAGCCTACCGTCTGCGCCATTAATTAACCCCTGCAGCCAGGGTTTCAGTAGCTAGAGGTGTCCTCCTTCCAAGGCTTCTTTACACTCTTCCTATCCTTTCCCATGCCGCTGCTTTTAATTTCCAGAAGTGGGACACCGCCTACAATAATATTTGCAGATTTGCTCTATATCCTTCCCTCGCCTCACCCATCATTGTCTCTTCTACTTGGCCCTGCACTGGCTATCACCTGAATCACGTTGCCTTTGTCACTGGGCTGCTTCACTGATTCTATGACTAGAACTCCCTGCCCTTCGGCAATAACAGCCATGTTTAACCCTGTGCTACACTCCCGCCCCCTAAGGTCCTCCCATCTGCCATTGCTCGCTGTCCCACGCTGCACTACAAAAATGGGTGAACAAGCCTTCGCCCACTTTGCTCCCAAAACCTGGAATACTCTTCCCCCACTGCATGAAGGACAACTTGTCCCACTCCTCCTTTAAAACTGCACTCCTTTCTCACCTCTTAGCACTTGATACGTGTGACTGTCCCCTTCCTGCCTTATCCAAGCTGTCTTGATCCCGGTTTTCACCTTACACCTGTATGTCTACGAATTGTGCCTGACCTCCTAAAACGTCATTGCGTGGATGGTCCTGTTTGCTGTAAAATTTTATGTCTATCCCTGCGAGGATATCTGATGCAATTGTTCTGTATGCCTGTATGTTCATGTGTTTGTTTCCTTTACTGTTTCTTGTACTCTCCCGGGTCGTGTCTGAAAATAGGCAGGTATATTGCCTAAGGCACTTACCCGGTCATCAAAAGCTAATAAATAAAATAAATCTATGGAACAGGCTTCCTCTCGGCATTAGATTACGCACAAACATCTGTATTTGTAAAATCCAATTAAAAGCATTTCATTTTCTCCAGTGTTGCCTGACTACATATATCAAGTAGTTGGGGGTGCAGACATGAGACAGTGTCCCTTCCAAGAGTTGATTGGTGCTACCAGTAGCTTTGTTTCTGATTCCAGTTTTCGTTCTGCAGGTAGGAAGTGGAAGCCTGAAGCACTTCCTGCCCACTGCCCATCCTCCCTTTGCAGATGCTAACTGCCTCTGAGGGTTAGCACTGGTAGCACCCTCCGTGTACTTGGGTTTACCCTACTAGGAATTGTGACCAGGCTGGTTCTGGATCCCAGTTCTGACTCTGAAATGGAAGCAAAATTGGATTATTCCAAAATCCATTGTCTGATTGGATTTTGGTGATTCCGATCGCCCCTAACTTGTTGCCCTGTCACTAGGCCTGCCTTCCCCACTGGGATGTTTATCCTGCACAGCCTGCTTGTTTCTATGTTCTACTATGATTCTTTACTTCCCAGCCACTGCCTTTATATCTATCCCAGTCCTCCCTGCAAATGTCTGCACTTCTGATTGCACTGCTGGGCTTGCCTGTCTGTTTACCTGCTACCGGTCATGTATTCTGCCTTATTGTATAGTATGTATTGCTAACTAATAATGGAACCCATTTTTTTGGGGGAGGGGGGGTGTTGGTCTGTCCAGAAAATGAGATGGCCAGACTGGGTTTCTAGCTTGGAGGTCATTAAATGCATGGGGCACCAAACACTACAACGCTGTTCCAGGGAAGGCACTGAATTTACAGGCCCTACATACTAAAGGGAGACTCACTTGAATATTGAAGTCCGACAGCAGTCCATTTATTTAGCACAAGCTGCATTCTCCAAAGATCCCCTCTTGCCATGAGGGCAGCTGTAGCAAGCATTTTATATGTTCATTCAGTAGGACTGGGCGGGATGATTTCGGGATGATTTGAACTAAATAAGGCTTAATAATGTAATCCATTCTATCCCTCCTGCAGTGGGACAGTACTCAGCCCAGTATACCCTACCTGGCTTCGTTCTTTAACACCATAGTCCATCCATTCAGGGGATGGGGGGAGTTACACTCAGGAATATCCACAGGCAAGTTAACTAGTATCAAAATTCTGCTTATCTGCTATTTCTCCTTGTTGGAGATACTATGAACCCAGCCTGGGAGACCCTATTAACTCTTTGCTGCATACATCTGAGGGCAATGGAGGGACCCTTCCCTGGTGATGGTGCCCTTAATATTTTATTTAGGAATACCTTTACCTTACTAAGAGCAGAAATAAGCCTCTGATAACTTTATCTTAAATACCTGGAAATATAAGATGTAACCTGCTAAACCCTGGTGAGGTAAAATAATTGGAGTCATATTTTTGGGTGCTCCTGCTGAGTGGTTGATCAGAATCGGTAAACAAAAGTCCAAGGTGTCCCCACCCCAAGTACTGCCCCAAGTAGCCTGTACTTAAGTTTTTTATATGTTTGTTTGGCTTATTGCTACTACTTGTCATACTTGTCATAAACACAGGTTCTTGGTTAACAAAAATCAGCCGACATTTGCGAAAACCTGACCCATGACTTCACTGCATCCTTGTTCAGTCAGGTCCCGCACTGTTGCATTCATTTCTGTTTACCGGACTAAAATATGAGCAGAGGTCCTGCGGTTCCATTCTGCTTAAATGCCTATCCCAGCAACTCTCATCCACGTGCTGTACCATACTCTTGGTGCATGCATTGGACATCCCTCCCCCCAACCCAGGGCACTTTTGGGCTCCACAGCTTCTTTCTGGATCTGATCGGGTATTTGGACAGCAGGAAGATAGAGGCACCAGGGTTATCTGGAAGCTGGAAGATTATCTCCAAATTAATTCTGCCCCCTCCTTGGGGTTTGTTTCATTCCATGTCTATACTTAAGGGGCTGACCCATCTACTGCGGCATTGGAGAAATCGTGGCTAAACCCGAGGGGGGGGCACATTCGTATTTCTGCTTTATAATTCAGTACCATCAGGAAAGGAGTCTGTCAGCTCGGATATGCTTTTTTGCTGGTGAAAAATGTTACATGACAATGTAGCCATGCACGAGGTGCCACACTTGAGGAAAAACAGAGGTAGGACCTGCACACTGTGTGGGGCTCCTTGTGTTGCAGTCAACGAGGAAAAGAACCTGGGGGGGGGGTCATAATGGACAATAGAATGAAGCATGACTATCCGTGTGTGGCCTCTGCCAAGAAGATGAACATAATGCTTGTGTGCATTACGGGAGGTGACCAGCAGGGTGGAGGAAGCAATCCAGTCACTTTACAAGGCCCTGCTCAGACCCCACCTGGAGCACTGAGGCAGTGGAGAGGAGAGGGTTTAACATAGGGTCACCAAAATAATCCCTGGTTTGTAGGCAAGAGCTTTGAGGAGATTCAGGTAGCTCTTGACAGGCTCACCTTTGACAGGAGGTTGAGAGGGAACATGATCTGTCTTCACATACTCTAGGGTATCTGCAGGACAGAACAGAAGTTACCTGATCTGGTGTGCTCCAGCATGATGTGAGGGATACCTCCTAAAGCTCACGGGTGGTATATTCAGAGTGAAATGTTAGGAGGCACTTCTTCTCCCAGAGGGTGGTGATCCTGTGGAGCAACCTACCAGCAGAGACCGTGGACAAGAAGACAGGACAGGGCTTAATTCTGGAATGGTTTCTGCTTACTAAGGGAAAAACTGAGTACCGTGAGTAGTAGGGTTGGTGGGGAATCTGTGTATACATCAGTAAATGTAGTGTTGCCTAGATAATAGATTTGAGAGGGGGGAAAAAAGTATTTCTAAATCTAAATTTCTAGATCAGACAGTATAAAATGTAATCCAGTCTGACAGCTGATGCCTCTTGCCCCACCTCATTCCTGTGTGTGAGTTCTTGGTGAACAGTGCCACCCACTTCCCTCATTCGTCCCTTAAACAGTAAATAAAAACTAAATACTGTACCTCTCTTTGATATCTAGGAGAAGCCCCAACCTCCTGCACCCCGGTGACTGGCACTGCCCTTCACTCAAAACTTTGGCAGTCTGCCATTTGACCCATATTGCAGTAGCATGATTACTCATGCCTCAGTGCTGCTTATTCAGTTGTGTGAAAACTCATCACATGAATGAGCGGCACGGCAGCATGAGTAATTGCACTGTTTACAGTACAGGTTAGATGGTGGCAGGCTGTATCTTCTGCTGTCATGGGGGGGATGAGGTAGGGGCTGCAGTTACTTGGATGCTCGCTAAGGATGGGTGAGGAAGGGGGAGCCACTAAACACCTGGGAGTCAAGAGGTACAATTTTTTTTTATATATATTTTTTTTGTTTCTATTTACATTTGTATTTAGTTTACTAGGAAAAAGCTCCACTGAGCATTGCTCATTTACAAGGCGGTCCTGGTTAGGACAGGTAACAGCGGACAAAATGGCAGGTACAGTAACATGATACAGGGAATAGTAAACAATGGTTACCACATTTTACATATGAGAACTAATTACTATTCAAGGATTGAGTGAGGGAGAGGGTGCCACTGGACACCAAGGAATTTTTATGTATGTATTTCTTGGGGGGATCCACAGTCTGAAATCCAGTCTGACCTCAGATTGGATTTCTGATTTTCTAGCCTATCCAGAGTCTGGTTGGATCAGATTTGGTGTTATCCAAGTACTATCAAGTACATATTTGCACAGCATATTTAGTCATCCCTGCTAAAGGAATAGCTTGGGGAGTGCATATGATGGACCTAGAGTTCCTTTCACTTACTGTGTAAACAAAACATTGTCCAGGGTTGGCTATTGATTAATTAGCTACCCAGAACTCAAGCATACTGATATCTCATGAGTCAGTCTTGCATATACTTGTCTGCTTTCACATGGAAATCCTTGCATACAGCAGAACGTTTGAAATCCTGTCTGACAAGGGCTGGATTGTGGTGGGAATATGCTAGCCTTGCAGAACTCGGCAGTTTCCTCTTTAGTTTTCTCTTACACAACTGTGAAAAGAGAAGTGTGCTTCATTTGAGAGGCCGATCATGGATCATGTTCACTTCTTCTGAAAGATGCCCTCTGTACCTGGTCTGCTGAGCCTGGACTGTGAGGGTCAAAGGCAGGATTCAGGTTGCACTGCAGTGGGCAAAAAATTAGGTGGGCTTTTTGCACTGACAAGTATGCCAGTGTGAGTATCCTGGCGACTTCCATTCAGGGCACAATCACTGTTTGGGCCAGTATTGGCCAATTGGAGAGCCCATAGTGATTTGGAAAATACAAATCTGCAGTTTACCTGCCCTTGACTCTGAAAAATCCTTGGGGGTGGTGACTTATTTTTCTGTTTTCATATAGGGGAAGAAAAGTATGCGATTCGAGCTCCTTCAGATTCTGAAAACCCCATACAGGATCTTGAAACAAAGCACTGGGTTTAGCAGTCAGCAGTCCTGAGAAATTAAATATCTAAATCTTTTTGTAAATTAAGTCAAGTCAGTAGTCATTTCATGGAACGTTGACAGAAAATGTCACTGGGGGGCAAGATGTGGCTAAACAGCATACAGCTTGCCCCTCGGTGACATCACTGTTGCAGGATTTCTTGAAATGGCTGCCTTTGTTTAATTTACAGATGATTTAGAGATTTGTCTCAGGACTGCTGATCCCCTAGAGGTAAACATCTAGCACATTGTTTTGACAGATCTTTTCATGTGCATTTGAAATTTGACGGACCCAGCAAATGTTTTTTTACATTGAATATAGATCTGTATATGTAAATAATATTTCACATTTGCAGTCATCTTGGTATGTCCCACCAGCCAACATGTGAAGTAAATGTGGGTCATGCATGTCTGCTCCATAACCTTAATTGGCTGAGAATCTCTTCCAGTTTCCAAACAATGACTGGATCACCAAGTGGACCCACAGCATTCTCTCAAAGAAACCATGCTTCTGCCCTCTTTGTAAAAAATCTTACATGGTTTTACAGCAAAAGAGTTTGAAACAAAACAAAAAAAGGCCCTTAGCTGGTACAGATGTTATAGCTAATGGCAGTAAAATGCCTAATTTTGTGTGAACTTATCCAGGCCAAGGGAGAAGTGCGTTCATGTTGTGTGAAGCTATACACAGATGGCGCAGAGGTCCAGGGACCAGATCTCTGTACAGTGGACCCTATTACAGTAGTCACTACTTAGGACAAGCCGTTCTTTGAACAGTTCAGTACAAGGCAGACTGATTGAGGAATGAATGGGACTGGCATTAATACTTCACTGCGAAAGCAGGGTTTCAGCCAGTAACACTCTTAACATGTATGGTGCAGTACAAATGAGGGAGGTTGGGTGTTCAGGAGGAGGCTTGCCAGCAAAATGAGAGATCAGAGAAGGGTATAGTTAAATGTTGCACTCTGTTACTGAACGTTGGGTTGATGTGGTATTAAAGGCCTTTGTTTAACCTGTATTCTTTTCTTCCCTCCTGAACAGCCCACTTTTTCCCACGAGGTCACCAATTTTGAAAGATTCTAAGATTTAACCGAAGTACTGAGGATTTGTGAGGCAGTGAACACCTGAGTGCTAATGTAATCGCTGGCCCTTCACAGCCACTTTGGAGAGGGGCACAGTCACAAGCAGTCCAGAGGCCCAGTGTTTCTTAGCCAGCTTTTCAAAATACTTGCACATGCAAGTGTAACCCCTAGGTGGCACTATCCCAAGGGCTACTACCCCTGCCTGCTTGGCTACGAACAGGTTGAGGGGCCTAGGTCCAATGGCAGGTGCCTCCACCAGAGGTCGGGGTTCGCAGTAATTAAACTAACTTGGTCACAGCCCTCTGGGACACTGAGACCCCCTTTTATTCCTACTAGTGGCCCACACAATACACCATGAGTATATTCACTAGTTGCTCTTACCCCCAGGACTGGCTCTGTCCACTTGACTCTGGGGACCTCCTGTAAAACAAGATGATGCAATACAGTAGCCACAGTACAATACTTTAACATAAACGAACACCACCGTCAGTGTAACTTTGCTGAAACAAACAGATCTGATTTATTTGAGGAGCTGTAACAAGGAAAGGAGAAGTCAGGTTAATTAGGTTAGACACATTATTAATCACAGTACTGTGTGCATATTCAGAGTCCCAAAATGTCACTTCCACTGGGTACCCAGGATGGGATTGGGGCTAGCCAGGATCGGTGCAGCTGGTTAGGGCCCTGTGATGGAAAAAACACTTGCACAATACCCAATTGTAATCCGGAGCCGGATGACTCGGTTCATGAAGAAATGAAACGGCAACAATTAAATTACACACTTGAAATTTGATTAACAGATGGCAGGGAGCTACCCTGATTTGTGCTCACAGAATCGATGCTAAAACTGGATGGTAGGCAGATTGTCCTGGATTGCCAGGAGGAATGGAACATGTGGACAAGGTCCTGGTGACTGCACCCCACTGCAGTTTATAGCAAACGGATGTAGTCCGAATTAAGCTGGGGTTTGCATCCAGCTTCATGCATTCAATTCACTATACAGGGGATTTGAAATAACCATTCCCCACAAGCACTGCGCACATTTATATGTAAAAGGAAAGTACTATACCAGGCAGGCTGTTCCTCGATCGCGACCGTAATTACTGCACGATACCCGAGAGAACACACAACAGCTTCAGTTCCTGACAGACCAAGCGCGATTCAGCAATTTCTCCAGTCTTCTACAGGGTGAGCCTGGTTTCTTCTCTTCAGATCTCCTTCCTTCTCCTCACAAGTCGGGTTCAGTCCGATTTTGGCGCTTGCAGTGGCTGTAGGCCGAACCTCAGGGCCTCACACACGCTTCCCTCGCTAAACTATACACCGCAGAAGCACAGAGCTCCTTGTCTTTTCACTGCCCAAACTGAGCTAATCTCTCCAGTCCCAGAGCAGTGCATTTCCTTTAGCTCCACCTATTCTGTTGGCTGGTCTGGTTGTCACAATAAACTCCCCCTGTTGGTGGAAAAAGGCACCAAGGTCAAAACTACATTTCCCAGAGTCACTGGCCATACAGTATATAGGTGGCTGGCTCTACAATGCGAGTCCAGGTTCTGATTTGCCAGCAGCAGGCTCCATTTCAAAGGTCTCCCCCACACTGATTGGTCCAGTTCAGCAGTTCAAAACCAGAATGGAGGGCTTAGGCAAAAACAGTTCAGATTGCAAAGAAAAGCAGGTTAGACAAACTGTATTTTCATTATTACTCTAAATGATTTCTGGCAAACAGTTACATCTTTGAAAAGTGCTCACTCTGCCCACTTAGCGACGGCAGAAACTGATCGATTTGGCAGCAGCTCGAGCAGGGAAACACACAGTCCCCCCCCCCCCCAATACAAACTAATTATGTCTGCAAGCAGACAGCTCTTAAAGAGACAGCACCAGAGGCTTTGAAAGCACTCTGAGATTAACGGCCTAAACGTCAAACACCATTCAGGCTTGGAGCATTCAAGCAAGCTCCTGAAAGACTTTTTGGGAACCCCCATTTGCAGGGTGGTTACACAAGGAAGACTGGCAGCCTGGGTTCACATGATGAGGTCCTGCCAGACAAACCTGATAAAGTTCTTTGATTAGGTGACTAGAGCGTCCAACAAAGGACAGACAGCTGACCTACTGTACTTGGACTTGAGGCCTATGATTCAGTCCCACAGAGACTGGTCAAGAAAGTGAGGGACCTCTGAGTAGAAGAAAAGATAGTGACATGGGTGGAGAGCTGTCTGAAAGGGAGGATGCAGAGGGTGGTGGTGAACAGTGAGATCTGAGGTTGGAGGTAACTTGCGGAGTGCTGCTGGGCTCCGTTCTGGAACCTATCCTCTAACGTATTCAGCTGTGACAGAGGGGCAGGTGTTAAGGGCAAGAGCTGCCTATTTGTAGATGATACCGAGATCTGCAAAAAGGCGAACAGTGAGGATGGGATCTGGGCACTGAAGGAGGACGGACTTGTGAAGGCACTGAGGGAGGACCTGTGAAGGCTGGAGAGATGGCCCAAGATTTGGCAACTGAGTTTTAATGCACAGAAAAAAATGCAAGGTAATACATGTCTGGAACAGATACCCCAAAATGCTGTAACTGATTGGGGAGGGGTTGTACTGATAGAAAACACGCCAATCTGGGATAGATAATATTTATCGGTCTACAGTGCAGTGCAACAAGGTAGAGAGGAAGGTGAACAGGATGCTGAGTGTTGCATAGGAAGGGTAATCGGCAGTAGAAATAGGTGGTTGTGGTGGTCCTTTCCACTGTGGGGAACAAGCAAAGAGGAAGCACTCCTAGCTTCCTCAGCTGCTACTGTTCAAAATACACTGAAACGGAAGAGTGGGCAAAAAACATGCACACACCCAATTCTGCAAATGAGATACTTATTACGTGCTTGTAGTGTAGAAGATGCTGACCAACTACCCTATGTATCTCCCCAAAGGCCCTGTCCATACTTGTGTTCCTGCAACGTTACTGGCAGTCAGTAATGTTACAAGAATGGCAAACACGATTCGTGTCCACGCTGTAGCATGGTAAAACTGTGCTCGAAACCTGACTGGAGCAGGTTTCAAGCACAGTTTCAGACTAAAACTGCTGCCTTAAACCATGTTAACAGTAGTGTGGATGCAAAACGTGCTGTAACACGGTTTAAGGCACCCTCTGCCGACTTATGTGGCATTTGTATTGCTGCCCATAAGAAAAGGGGATACTTTACTTGCATCTTTAACCTCACAAAGAGCTTCTGAATCCAGTGCTGTAATTTTTATCCTCATCAGTTTCCATGCCCGTTCCCGAGTATACCAGCATGCATTGTGGTGCCCGGTATTGCCGCAAGCATGGTGTCTTATTGCAGTGTGGATGCATTGACTACCATGCTCTAACATGGAACACAAAAAATGTTTTTAAAAAAAGAGGAGCAGCGTGGACAGGGCCTTAGAATGAAGCTTCTTCAGGGGGCGGAGCTGGGCTTGCAACCTCAAACTTTTAGATTAATTATGTTTATTTTATATTTGATTAATATTTACTTTGGAAGCACTTTAACTCATGAGAGCTTAGTGTGCTCCCATTCACATGGGCTCACTATGGGATTGGGTTTTCACTTCGCACAATATTATGCCAGTTTTTTTTAAATGGTTTCTATTTATCCATGGATTCTTCGTTCGAATTCTGCCATGACTGCTTTCTTTCATTGTGCCTGTTTCCTGTTGGTAACGTGCTCGCCATATTTTTATTGCTTGAACAAACTGCAGACCATAATTGACTAGGGGGATACGCTAGGGTTGTGATGCAGAATATATCTGAATGAATGGCAGGTGAACTTGGGGAATATCACAAGTGGCTGAGCAGAGCCACGAGTGATGGTTCCCTGAGCTCACGTGCCACTCCTTCAGATATATTCTGAATTACACACCTAGCCATCACGTATTCCTTTTGTACAATAGGTTTTTTTTTTTGTTTTTTTTTTTTGATGATGTCATCACAGTGTTGTATCAGGAGTTTTAACACTGCAGTGCGAATACTTTTTTTTTTTATCTAATGGGTTATCTGCTCACTCCTATTGTAAAATACCCATTTTTAATCGGCATCTTTACCGGTATTTCTCTGGGGAGGCTGGTTGTGCATGCTAATTATTCTTGTTGCACAGCCTCATCTGTCTGTTGATTCAGTGTTTTTTATGAAGTTCATTTTTTATTTGTTTGTGTTTTGTTTCATTGGACAAGGTGTATGCCTCTTGAAGTCTTTGAATCCTGCCTGGGCCACAGCTCTTGGGCATGGGTACAGTATAAACAGATTTTTTTTCCCTGTGCAGAATAGATTTTATATTGAATTTTGTAACATGGCAAAATTAACACCATGCTAAGTAAGACAAATGATTGGGCTAAATAGGTCACGTGCTGCTACTTCAACACGGCATTATTCCACTGATAATGACGAGTTGTTAGTGAAGTACTGGATTCAGCCACGGAGGAGACAACAGCACTGTGTTGAAATAGAGACGGTGACAAGCAGACGTCTTGTCTTTCCCACCCACACGAATGCTCGTAACAGTTGCAGCGTTACACAAATCTGTTTATATGTCCAGTACATGTGATGCTGTGTGCTTATTGCTATAGAAGTGTGTTGTCTGTACCTGGATTTGTAAAGTCGCGCTGTCTGACCGTCTCCCACTGTCTTCTGCTCAGTTACTTAGTGAGCAGCTGGTCTTCTGCCCTGTCCGCGCGTACCGGCTCTCCCTCCTAACCTTGTCTGGCTAATGGGTCTCGCTGTGTTTCACACATGCCTGACTTACGCATGTCCTGCATCTGCTGAGGTTATTCTGTACAACACCTGCTTAGCTCTTGACGGTACAGCGAACCTTAAAGTACAAATATCACACACCACCCGACCCAAGGAAATGGCTGCAAGCAGCTATACATACACCCCCCCCCCAAAGCAGTACACAGTACATAAAGCGGAACCTGAAGCTGACCTGAGCATGCACGCACAGCAAAGAAACAGATCGTTAGAAAATATGCAGAGTAGTTAGTGAGTTAGATGCGGAAACAGACAGCAGTGTACCGGAGTCCTCCTAATGCCCCTATGAGAAAAATAGCCATGTAGATTCACAGGAAACATCGAACGTTACTTTAAACAAACCTTTCTGCTTTTGTGTAGGAAATGTTATTTCTAGGGACGCGGATATGATGTTAAATCCACACTGTCTGGCAGGTTCCTTGCCACATTAAATCTTGCCGGAAGGTCTTCAAGCTGGCTCCTCCCACCCAACCAGGTGGTAAAACTCTCGGGTCCGCCCCATGATGCCAGATCTTCCTTACCGCTTGGAAGCTCGGGTTCCCTCCTTAGCGCTCTGCATTTTAGGCCTGGATCCACACTCTTCGGAATTTCTGAAACTAATTTTAAAATTTACAAGACTTCGGTCTTCATCTTCTCTCACGGCTGCGATGGAGAAATCGACTCCCGGCTTCCGTCGGTGCCCGTGTGGGCAGATGATGTCCCGGACCAATCCGCACTCCACGTGCGTCTACTGCCTGGGGCTTGGTCACAACTCGCAGGCTTGCGAATTGTGCAAGTCCTTTTTGGCTTCGGTCTTGGAGGATCGTGCTGCCAGACTTCTTCTTCTCGGGTGACCCAAAAAACAGTATCCGCCGGTCAAGTCTAAGGAAGCCCGTTGGGCACTGTCTGCAGCGGCGGGCTTCGAAGAGCAGTTGGAGCAGATGATCGCCCTGGAGGAGGAGGCGCGCCGCTTCTTCCGACACGGCTTTGTTTAAGGAGCTTTGCCAGTCCCTCTCCACCAAAGGAGAAGGGCCATCTGGAAATTCTAGTTGGTCCAAGAAGAAGGACTCTAAGGGTAAGTCCCACAGTCTACGTTCGTGGGAGTGGGAGAGATTCCCTTCACCAGACTGTCGACTTTCGACTTTGGTCGAGGTTGCGGCTGCAGCCGCTGGCTTCACAGTGCCCCCGTCAGGTCAGCCGGCTGAGACATCCGTCGACGCGGTAGAGATTTTTCTCGACCTGTCGGATGGTTTGTCGACCTGGAGAAGCCGACAACCCTACTTCACCGGTTCCCCCGGTGGAAACCGAGGACTTGTCTGTGCCTCCTGTGCCGGAGTCCCTGGTTAAGGTCTCTGTACTGAGAGAGGAGCGAGTTTGCCCCATCCCCTCTCTGACCCACCCTCGGAAGCCCCGAAGGTCTCTGTCCTCTTCCAGGTCCAGCCAGTCCCGCTGACGTTGGCGGTCTCAGTCTCGCTCAGCACCATAGAAAGCAGCGTCGCCGCTCATCCTCATTGTCCTCTTCGGAGGATAGGCTCCGGTGCAAGTTGCGTCAGTGTTATGAGTAGTTAATGTGGCAGCAGCTCTTACTGTCCGGGAATAAGCCGACTCCGTCGCCTTCTCCGGCCATTAAGTGGCTTTCACCGGAGCAGCCGAAACAACCCCTCGTAGTGGTAGAGGAGCCGACCCCGGCACCGATTGTTCGGCCGAAGCCGGTTACTCCGCCCATTGTGGTGGACCCTCCGCCTCCACAACCGAAGACTGGGGCCCTGACCAAGGACTCTCAATCGGGTCAGGGCTTGCCCCATAAATTGTCGTCATCCTCCCTCCCAATCGACCTCGGCAGGTGGAGGGTGGCTCAGGAACCAGGCAACTGTTTGCAGACTCCTCGGAGTCTGACGACGACTCCTCCCTGTTCTCCAGGTCACTTGATCTGGAGTCTGGGGGGGGCCAGTCGGTGGACAAGAGCCCATCCTCGTTGTTAGGTTTGCTTCGGCTCATCTTGGAGTCCACCGTGATGCAGCTCGAACAGCGCTCCTGGAACGCTCAGGACGTGGACAAACCGCTGATAAGGAATCCAAAAAGCTGGATTATGTGGGGTGGAAGGTTTATGCTGCTTCCTCCGTAGGCCTTCATCAGGCTAGATCGGCCGTTCTGATGGCACATTTCTTACACGCCCTCATGGGTTCCTTGAATGAGGGGATTCCTCATCTCCCGGCTGACCTTCAGACGACAGTCGAGCAGGTCCGGGATCAGGGAAGGGCGGTGGCAAAACAGCAGCTCCAAATTTCGTTGGGCATACGCGATTCTTGTGCCCGATCAGTAGTGGCTGCAGTGGCCATGCGCTGCAGAGCTTGGCTGCGGATCTCCACCTTCACGGCGGACACCCAGCACAAGCTGGCAGACATTCCCTTCCCGGGCACAGAATTGTTCGGGCCGGGGGTGGAAGGCCATCTCCAGAGGATCGAGAAATCCAATGCCACCTTGGACTCTGTCACGTCTGCCCAGAAGGACAAAGGCCGCCAGCAGCAGCGTAAGCCCTTTCGCCCTTCCGCCCCTGCAGCACGTCCGGCCCACCAGGGCCAGCAGGCACGCACTTGGTGCCCTAAGGCCAAATCTGCCACTTCCTCCAGTAGGAAGCCTGGAGGCAAGGGTCCAGGAGGTCCCTCAGCAGGCCCTTCCTCCAAGCCTGCCCAGTGACAGGTTAAGGGGTGTCGCCCCCAACCTCGTGACTTCTCTCCGGGCCCCCCCCCCGTGGGGGGAAGGCTCTGCCACTTCTTTTCCACCTGGTCCACCATCACCACGGACCGCTGGGTGCTAGAAGTGGTAGGCAGGGGTCTGCCTCTGGAATTCGAGCAGTTCCCTCCCTATCGAGCCGTCTCCCCACGGGGGGCAATGAGGTTCCGCAGCCTGTGTTGGCTCGTCGAGCTGACATTGCTCTGCTCCTCCAGAAGGAGGTGAGCAGCGTGGTAGCGGACCCTCCTCCAGACCCAGGGTTTGTGTCCAGGTGTTCTCTGGTCCCAAAACGGATGGGGGGGCTGGCACCCCATTCTTGACCTGCACAACCTGAACAAGTTACTAAGGCAGCGCACCTTCAGGATGGTCACTCTGGCTCAGATCATTCCATCTTTGGAACTAGGAGTGTGGTTTTGTTCTCTGGACCTTCAGGACACGTTCTTTCACGTCCCAATACGTACGTCTCATCAGCGATTCCTCGGCTTCCGAGCAGAGGGATCTCTTTACGAGTTCCAGGCCATGTCCTTCGGCCGCTCTCCAGCTCCCAGGGTCTTCACCAAATGCATGGCAGTGGTGACAGCATTCCTGCAGCGCCGAGGGGTTCGGGTGTACCCTTACCTGGACGACTGGCTGATTGCAGCCCACTCCAGGTTGGAGGTGGAGCGGTCCAGGGATCTGGTCCTCCAGGTCTGCTCTCAGATTGGCCTCCACATCAATGAGGTGAAGTCTGAACTCATGCCATCGCAGGTGATTCAGTTCATCGGGGCAGAGCTAGACTCTCTTCGAGCCAGAGCCCAGCTTTCGGCGGGCAGGGCAGTGGTCCTTTCCTCCTTTGCCCAATCATTTCTGGTTGGGCAATTGCGCCCTGCTTGGGACTTCCTGTGTCTTCTGGGCCTCGTGGCAGCCTGCACCAGCGTGGTCCGTTGGGCCCGCTGGCATATGCGTCCCCTGCAATGGGGGCTGGCCCGCCAATAGTCACAGTGCTCTGGTCCTCTGGATCAGCCAGTGACAGTGACCCAGGAGCTGTGGGATGGCCTACAGTGGTGGCTCGTTCCAGCTCATCTGCTGGAGGGTATCCCATTTGTCCGCCCCAAGCTGACGGTCACTCTGACCGACGCGCCTCTGATGGGTGGGGGTGCCCATCTGGGGGAACTCTGAGCCCATGGCCTCTGGTCCCCTCAACAGTCTCGATGTCACATCAACCTGCTGGAGCTCCGAGCGGTGCATCTAGCCCTCACCGTCTTCGCTCCATTTGTAGGGGTCAAGTGGTTCAGGTCCAGACGTACAACACCACGACCATGTACTACCTCAACCAACAGGGCGGGATGCACTCCTTGCCTCTGTGCAAGGAGGCTCTCCGCACTTGGTCCCTCGTGATGAACCTGGAGGCGGATCTCCTAGCCATCCATGTGGCAGGAGCCTCCAATAGTCTGGCCAATGCCCTAAGCCGGATAGGCGCTGCATCTCACGAGTGGTCTCTCCTGCTAGAGGTAGTACAAGATCTGTTCTCCCATTGGGGCACCCCTCAGGTGGACCTGTTCGCCTTCAGGGAGAATGCGAAGCTGAGGCTGTTTCATGCCCGGCCCCCTCAGCAGGGCTCGCTGCAGGGGGATGCCTTCTCGAGGCTGTGGACCCTGCGCCTCTTCTTCGCCTTCCCTCCATTTCGTTTGATCCACAAGGTGCTTCTCAAGGCAAAGAGGGACAAGGCGCAGGTGATTCTGGTAGCCCCAGACTGGTCTCGCCAGTTCTGGTACCCAGATCTCCTCAGCCTCAGTTCTAGGCTCCTGAGGCGGCTTCCAGCCTGCCAGGACCTGATCTTAATCAACAAGGGGAAGGTTCTCCATCTGGACCTTCAATCCCTGCACCTGATGGCCTGGTTCCTGAGCGGCTAGAATTCCAGGCCTTGGGTCTTTCCGATGAGGTCCTCAACTTTGTTGAGGCATCCCGTAAGGAGTTGCCCAGAAAATGCTACACCTTCAAATGGAAGAGATTCTCCATTTGGTGTCGGGACAAGGGGTTGGACCCTTCTTCATATTCCTTGGCTAGCATCTTGGATTACCTGTGGTCCTTTCTCAGCTAGGGCTTCAGTCGATGACCCTTAAGGTGCACCTGGCAGCCATCTCTGCTTACCGGGCGCGGGCCGGCAAGCAGTCGGTGGCACAAGAGAAGGTGGTCATGCGCTTTTTTCCAAGGCCTTGATCACATATCCCCTCCGGTGCGAGAACCTCCACCTCCGTGGGATCTATTGCTGGTATTGGCTAAGCTCATGGGCAAGCCATTCAAACCGATGCATAGGTGCGATATCTCCCACCTGTCGTGGAAGACAACCTTCTTGGTGGCTATTGCGTCAGCAAGAAGGATGGGAGAGCTCCAGGTGCTTTCCATCGAGTCACCTTGTCTGGTCTTCCACAGGGACAAGGTTGTCCTGCGCCCCCACCTGAAATTCCTTCTGAAGGTGGTGTCGGAGTTTCACCTTAACCAGGTGTTGACTCTGCCGGTGTTCTACCCCAGTCGCACCTCGGAGGCCGAATATAGGCTCCATACTCTGGCCCTAGAAGAGCACTCGCTTATTATAAGGAGCGGATGGCTGAAGTTCGGGGAGAGGTTCGCCAGCTGTTTGTCACCTACGCTGAAGCCGCACCTGTCAGACCTGCAGCCAAGCAGACGATAAGCAGGTGGGTCACCTCCTGCATAGATCTCTGCTTTAGGTTGGTGGGCATGGAGCCTCCCAAAGGGATAAGAGCTCATTCTACCCACCATACCGCTGCATCGGTGGCTGCTTCCAGGGATGTCCCTATCCAGGAAATCTGCAGGGCTGCTACCTGGAAGTCGGCACACACCTTTATTTCCCATTACCGCATTGACCTTGAGTCACTCCGGGATGCTGGTTTTGGGACCTCGGTTTCCCCAGTCCTTATTCCCTAAGTAGGGGGTGCGCGCATTGCCTCCCTCTTCCTGGAGAACTGCTAGGAGTCTGCCAGACTGTGGATTGAACAACATATCCACGTCCCTAGAAATGCAGGTTACTCACCTGCAACAGGAGTTCTAGGAGTGGTATATGTTGTTCATCCACACGACCTCCCCGGCTTAGACACACAACCTGGCTTCCAGTGGGCTAGATCTGGCGTCATGGGGAGAAGCCAGCATGAAGACCTTCCAGCAAGATTTAAAGCGGCAAGGAACCTGCCAGACAGTGTGGATGAGCAACATATACCACTCCTAGAACTCCTGTTACAGGTGAGTAACCTGTATTTCTGTCACATCTGTATGTGTTTATATATATAAAAAAAAAAAAGCATCTGGTAAATGACTGAAAAGTGCAGTCAATATTTATTTAGTAACCAAATGCCATCTGTATAACATGTATTAGAAACCTATAAATAAATTTGTAACATTCATAACTGTTGCAACACCATGTTATAAGCGCATTAAGCCACTCCAAAGGTGGCATCTAATGGGGAATTAATGCATGGTTCGGCCATTGTAGGCACTCAGCCTTCGGCCTTATGCCACAGCAGTCCCAACCATGCATTAATTTCCCCATTAGATACCACCTTCGTCGTGGCTTAATGCTTACTTAGAGATCCCATTAAGCAAGCCAATATGGGCTCTGTTTAGGGAGTGAATTTTGGAATTTGCAATACTTTGGTCAGAATAGAGGCAGTATAGCACAGTGGTTTAAGGCTCTGAGCTGCAAATCTGGAGACCTGGGTTTGAATCCCACAGCACCCACTTGCATACTGTATGACTCTGAGCAAGTCACTTAACTTCCCTGTGCTCCCAGGTCGCACCTGTAAACAGACTTTCAGCTTAGGTGCCACTCCTGGTTAAACAATTTGAAAATACATAAATATATAAATAAATTAAATAAACTTGTTGCCTTATCTGCCATGCATCAATCATTATGGACATATGTTATCTCCTTTGTTTTGCTTCAGTTTTTCTTAACAGATATTATAACCAGGGGCATTTTTATCAAGGTTCTTTCAGTTTTCCTATTGATTGGCTCAGTACAAATAATTTGCTGCATAGTTAAAACACTAAATCGTATTCTGGGTGACGAGCACTTGGCAGAAATGTTTGGGAAAACAAGTTTGTATTGCTTTTATAACCCCTTTTTTTCATTTCTTGGCTTGTATTGCCATATTCTTATAAACCTGCTATGGTGGTGGATTATAACATTCTTTTAGGAACTTTTTAAAAAAATCACTGTTGATATTTATTGAAATATTCTTAGTTTGTAATAAATTACACTTGTACTACATGTTGCATTAATTAAAATGTGTTAATTGTGATCACTTCTCAATTCACACTACTCACAATCTAGCTCTGCCCTCTAAAGAAGCTTCATTGTAAGAGGTGATATGTAGGGGCAGTTGGTTAGCATTTTCTGCACTACAAGCACTCTAATATTTAGTCCACAGTATCGGGTGTGTACACTGGTGTGTGGTTTTTTTTTTTGTTTTGTTTTTTTTTTGGTTTGTGTTTGTGTTTTCCTCTCTTACTAGGATTTTGTAAGATGAACAGGAGTCTGGGGCCCATAATGTCTGTCTCCTGCTCAGCGGGTTACATGATTCCCAAAGGAGTTAACAAATGAATATCTAATCTGCGTTTTAAATATTTGAAATGTTTCTGCTTCCGCTACCTCCTTTGGAAGGGAATTCCAGACAGGTATAGTTCTTTGCATATAGAAGAATCTTCTTTTTTCTTCTAGAGAACGTTAACCTTTGTTGATTAAATATGGCTTCTCAAAGTGATACATCTATTGTTTATTAAACCTAGGTCACCCATTAGTTGATTATCCCTAGAGATATGGTACATCTGTAGCTGGTCACCCCTTGATCGCCTGAGCTCCAGTGGGTATAATTTTAGATCTGTTAGCTTTTGTTCATAGCTTATGTTCTGAAATCCATCTGAGTTTTGTTGCCCTCCTCTGTATTCCCTCCAGCAAATCAACATCCCTTCTAAGGTACGGGCTCCATAGTAGTGAACAATAATCTAATATTGGTCTTACATATGACCTGTACAGTGGCAAAATGTAAGCCCTATTCCTTTATGTAAATGCTCTCTTTATACATCCTATGATTTTGTTCGATTTATTTATTTATTTATTTATTTTGAGATCACTACAGTGATTACCAAATTTAAGATCATTGCTTACTGTAACACCCGGGTCTTTTTCATTTATTACTGCTCTGAGAATATTTACGTAAATGGTATAGTTGTAGCATTTATTTCTACCTCCTAAATGCAGAACACACTTGGAAGTACTGAACTTCATCCTATTTACTTCTGCCCAGTTTTCCAATATGACTAGGTCATTTCTTAGCGAGTCGATTTGATCAGTAGAAACCACAGCTGCTAGCTTGGTATCATCAGCAAATTTGACAGACCAATTTGTTGTATTTTTGGTCATATCAGAGAGAAACAATGAAAAAAGGACGGGCCCCAGCACACAGCCCTATGGCACCCACTGTGCACTGGTCCTTCCTTTGACAAATGTCCTCTGATCCTACCTTTCTGGGTTCTGTCTGACAGCCATGACTCCACCCATTTGACAAGTGTGTTATTTAGACCAATTTGCGTTAGGGTTCTCATGCGATACTGATTTCTAAACTATCAAAAGCTTTACTTGGATCCAGGTAGATCACATCCACCAGAGGCCTCTTCTGATCCTTCCCACTGCACAGATCCCTTGTCTGTCTGCATTTGGAGTATTGTGTAATATTCTAGATCCCATACCTATAGAAAAGGACTATATTAAAAGAAAAAGTGGAGACTGTATAGAGAAGAGTGAATAAAATGATCCAAGGAGGTGGGGGAGAAGACCAGAGGAAAGCCAGAGGGACCTTGATATGTATTCCCTGGAGTGGAAAAGGGTATCTTGAGGGAATTAGGAAGGGCGAGCAGACTGGATGGTCCGCTGGGCCTTCTTCTGCCATCAAATTCTGTTTCTGCGATTGCTACAGCAAATTCTTAAAACTACCTTTTTTTCCCCCTTTAAGCATAAAAACTGCCTGGTAAGAATTTTTAGACTTTACATGGGTTACAGTGTCCCTAGAAATTATCCAAAATAAGCAAATTGCATGTGCAAATGTTTTATCTGGATAAGAAGCGTTGGACCTCTAAGCTGACTCTGACATGGTGCTTTTGTCCCTCTCCGCCGTGGATGCAGAGAGCCAGCAGTGACATCAGCACTAAACATTTACCACCATGTTAACTCTCTTTACTTTTACTGAATCTTAGTCTGGCATCAGCACTGAACAATTAGTCTGTAAGCAATAATACACGACAGGGGTAGGTTGCTGAGTATTGTCAAATGGGGTCTAGCTAGTCTAACCTAATGGTAACACCCTGCTAGAGCAATATAACTTGGATCAGCCCCTGGTAACCAGTTCTGACCCACCCATAAGACACAACCACATTATTGACGCTCATGAAACCAGTCTCGACACAAAAATTGACCACTGGGCTGGCCCATTTGCGCAGAGGTGGCCTTCACCCTCACAATGCCTATGACCCAAGTTTGGGGAATGAGCCAGAGTCCTTGGGGGGGCATGGCCAGGAGGGGCAAGGATTGAGCATCCCAGAGGATGCTGTTCTTTCCCTGTGGAGGGAGGATCTCATCTGCCACTGCCCCCTTGATGCAGGGGATGGTAGGTTTTGATGTGACCAGGGGTGGGAGGAGCCGCACTGGCCACATGTGTCATCACGTAGTGATATACACACTTGCAGTCCTTGACCATGCAGCTCCTAAGGGCCTGGATGAAAACTGAAGGGAAAAATAAGACCCTGGGCCCAATGATGATTCCCTCAGCTGCACTCATTCTCCCTGCCCGGACCTTCGAAGATGCCGCCTGATGAGACTTGAAGCTTGAGGGACTGGGTCCTCACCTTGTCCCTACCGGTGGGGGGGTGGGGGTGTAATCCACAGCTCCATGGAGGGAAGGCACTTCAGGTCGGTGAGGTAAGGGAGACAGTCATGGCCTTAGGGGTATCTGAATAAGACTGTGCCCAGAGTGAAGAGGGGGCATAAAAAGAAATTAAGAAAAAAAAAAAAAATTTACAAATTTGTAAAGCCACACACCCTGGAATACAACATAACATTAAAAAAAAATATATATATATATAGGTGAGCAAGCCAGGAATTTTTTACCTATAGCCAAGCCAGAGCCGAGCCATGGGCTGTCTTGACTCTATGAGCCAAAGTACGAGCTGAGCCCTGGCTACTGCAGGCTGTTCTCTACATGGGAGTTGAACATTTCAGATACTGTATTAACTGCTCAGGCTGACAATAATGCTTACTTTGAGCATAACTGGCTTGGGTTGACCTTGGCTCTCAGTTTCTTATAGAAGTCCAAGCTGAGCCAGTCACTAAGGTCAAGCCAGGCTCGAGACTGCTCTGGTTTTTCCAACACTTCTGTCCACAGTAGAACACATTGCAAACAAACTACAGTAAAAATGCTGAGAAAATACTACTGAAACAATAACTACAGACATTTGTCCTACATGCCTCAATGGCTTCTCAAAAACCGTGTCTGAAATAATAAAACCAATAATTACTAAATGCTTTTTGCCACACCTTCCTCGGTCACTCAGAGTGCTGCTTACTTAAGCACACGGGCAAACCATACACAAGGACCATTGCAAAAAACTGAAAACTACAGCAATGAAGGTTTTAAAATGCACACTCAGAACATGCTGGCTGCTGCTTTATTCCAAATGACCTGATTCAAACGGGAATTAGCTAGCGGTCATCACACTAAAAGTAAACAGTAGGTGACCCTGGCTCTTAAAGCCACAATACCACGCATTGTGTCTATACTCATTGAAGCGCTCTTAAAACACTCAGATTCATTTATTGTTGGAAAGGAATTATGGTTTATAGTAACTTACCTCCTGATGACTTAGTTGGTGTACTGCCTAAAACTAATATTAGTTTAAAAAAAAAAACAGTCAACCATTACCTTTTATATCTGAGGTACTTTTTCTTTTCCTTTTGGTTAATCAGAAGATTTACCTGAAGTTAGTAGGTGTGGTGTGTGGAACACCACTCTGCCTGGCAGCTATCTCTCTCTCTCTATCCACCCCCCTTCCCACACTGCATCAACAGCATTATGCCCTAACTGACTATGACATCACTGCTGCTTAGGAATAGCCACTCAGCTGCCAGGTCCGTCACCTATGATGTCACTGTCGGTGAGATCACAATGCTGATGATGTAGTGGGGGGATAGCGATGGATATGTCAGCTGCTGGGTTAAAAGCTGTTCCACACATCCAGCACAATATTATCACTTAGAAAACATTCAAATGAGCAAAAAGGAAAAGAAAAATACTTCAGAAATGAAACGTTTCTACTGACAACTTCTTAAAATTTGCATTCCTTTTCCTGTCTGTTTTGGTTCTGCTAGCTCTTTAAAATCACGAGGCCGCTCCCATTAGTTGGTATGTTACTCTACCATAATGACGTGTCATATATTACCAGTCATGTGATCAGATTCCACCAATTATATTACTTTTTCATCCGTTTTTATGAAATGATGTCCACTCCAGTTTATACCATGGGAGTGATGATGGTGGTGTGTGTTTTTTTTTTTTTTTTTTTTTTTTTAAACTTGCCTGTTCAGCTGCGGTGGAAATAACATGTTATTTCCACTGCAAATCATTATTTGTCATGACAGCCTTGTCAAAATGACAAGACAGAATCCATGGTATAAATAATACATTCCATACAGCATCCAAGAATAAGGTTTTTATTCATTATGGCATGTTGCCAACAATGCAGCCTGGTACTCATTGCTTCACTTTGAGCAGCCATTCATTCCTAGGCAGAATTTTTAGCAGTAGTCCAGACTGAATATATGGAATAGTGTATGGGAGCCCATACACAACATAGAGGATAGTGGATGGGCATTGATTAATAACTAGGCCGTATTCCCTTTGAGAGGTTGCCAGGGCAGCATTGTAAACCTAGAGAGTGCAGCTGGAGAGGTTTACTGCTACCATGGCAACCTTGAAAAGTGAATTCAGCCTAGTTATTAATTGCTGCCCATCCATTAGCTTTTATGGTGTATGGGACTATGGAAGACACGCATGCGCAAATACGACGAGGTTGTTATGGTATCGATGTGATCTAGTTAAGAGGGGTTAACAACCTCTTGACATCACAACGATACCATAACAACATTGTAAACTGCTTGATTTCAAGAATTAAGGGATCCCCATACATTATAAGGCTATTCTTCCACGAAGTGGTTACCATGATAGAGGACCTCAAGAGCGAAGCTTGAGGGGTCCATTGCTTGTCGTAGTAGGCACGAGGTGGAAGAATAGCCTTGTTGTGTATGTGGGCTCCCATACACTATTTTATATAGTGTATGGGGAAAGAACCGCTCAACAAGGCTTTCTTCCCATTAACGTGTTTTACTGACTAGTCAGCTGGTTAACTGCTTTAAGTTCAGCTATTTACTCTGCATTCAACAAAAACAAAGTTCATGTGACGTCAATGATGGGATCATATGGAGTACTCTCTTCTTCTTCTGCTCTGGTCACCTTGCAAGAAACAAAGATGAGAACATTTACTTATCAAGCTTGCATTTGAAGCCCCCTGATAAGATTTTTCCTCCATTCTGTGCTCGCCTGCAATCTCTAACAACGACCTCTTGGTGTCGTTCCCCCATTGAACCACAGAGCCCTAACGCTGCCCTCCGACTTATCACGTTGTTGCCATGACCACGTCCTCTATGCCCCGCACACATCTAAACATAAACAAGATGAGGTGAGCCAATTAAGTTACAAGTTTTTTTTCATGTCTGACTGCCAGTTGCTCACATGGTTCAGTTCGACGTGTCAAGCTGGCAAACTGCTGTATTGTGTGATGTCCCTAGTGCAACAGAATGAAATGTTGTTCTGCTGTAGTATGGATGTCACTGCTACAGCAGAATGACATTTTGCAGACGTCAGAAAATCATCCTGAAAATCACATACACTATAAAAAACCTTATTCCTGGATGCCCAATGGAATATCCTCTATTTTATTGTGGATTATTGATTAGTGAAATCCATGCAGAATCATTTGTAAATCAGCTTCAGTTTTTGCTTGTATATTGCAGAAGAAAACAGTACAGTATTTGGCACTCTTTATTGTGGTGGTGGTGGTGGTGTGGGAGGGGGCAGTATATCATTTTGTTCTCTCCCTCCTTTTCTGTTGCGGTTGTTTGTCCATTCTGACGTGCTGGTGTGGGGAACACCACAAATGAACAAGTTACTGCTGAAGTAAATGACAAGCTAGGTGCTCTGGTTAGTTCTCCCATTTGTGCTGCTTGGACTGACTCTTGCTGTCATGGAATGGAGAGTATACCATACCGATGGACCATTTCAGGAAAGCAGCTCACTACCAGTTGCTGGGGTAGCAGTGTGCACCCTCAACCATTGAAATGATTAGTGCAGCTGCCTGTTACTTGGGTGCTGTTCTATGAATTGTAGTTGGCTTCACTGCATGTCCATCCTAACTTTTCAAGGAGACTTGTCTTGATTGTAAAATAAGATGTCCCGTGTTTAAATCCTACCACAGTAACTAACTTCCTGAATGATCTGGCACAAGTCAGTTGGCCTCTGCGCTTCAGTCCCCCTCCTATCTCTGAAACTTGGGCAGAAGCAGGACACCATTGAAAACAAGGTGTTGCATCAGCTGGGCTACTAGCTTTGACAAATTATAAGTGTTTATAGCAGGTTTGGAATGGGGTTCAATACCCATCTTTCCATGGTCTGTCCCTTTTCCTCAGAGTTCAGCAGTGTGATCCATGTGGCGTGGTGATGGAAGAGTTAACTAAAAAAAAAAAAATTCTTGAAGTAAAGGATTCTCACAGTAAACTGATCCCACATCAGTGGTTCTGGTTACAGCCTGTGTGTAATTGCCTTAACCCTTGCCAGCTCCTTTCTGGGGTACCCACTGTATCCCAAGTGATGGTGGGAGGATGTGATGCGCAGGCTGTGGGCTGCTGAGCTAGGGAGATGGGACCCAGCGGCATCATCTGCTGGTAGTCTTCCCCCTTTGCATCATCGCTTACTCCTGAGACCCCTCCATTAAGGACACAGGCACTCTTCTGCTGATGTGCCTGTCACACTGTACATGCATCCTTCCCTTCTTTTGCACACACAGCTGCTCGGACTCCCGTCATGCAAGTGGCAGTACTGCAGTGGTAGCTACAGCTACAGCCAACCCACTCCAGAGGAGGATAGCATCCTCTGATGTTCAATCCTCTGACCGGTCGTGGGCTTGGGATGCAAACCAGAGTCACTAGCGCAAAATGCATCTCCCACTTCAGTACACTGTTATGACAGCTCTGTCTTTGTGGTGTTACATGGTACCACAATGTTATCCTGACAGAACCTGGGGTCTATCTTGTTCTTCCCTCTGCTGCACAGCCATGACGATATCCAGCCAAGTATGGAAGCTCCTCCAAACACGTTTGCCGGAATGCTACCCCAGCTGATGCTGTCAAACCCTTAATGCCATTCTCCCTATAAACTCTGGCCAGTCCTGCTTTGAAGATCTGATTGGTACTACCTTCCAGAACCCATTGGTAGATTAATTGTACGTTAATCACCCTCTGTATGACATGTTTCCCTTTGCCCCCCACCTTTAGTTTGACTGCATCCTCTGGCTCTGCTGACACTCACCAGCTAAACAGCTATGTATTCTCCCTTCTCCGCATCCCTTTTCATGTTACTGAGGCCCTTTTCAAGTTACTGAGGACCGTGTCCCCTATATTTGGGGCAGATTTGCCAGTGCTGCTTCACACAGCATAGCAGAAGGAAAGGCTCCATCAGTAACCATCCTACAAACTCCTTTCCAGTATGCATTGCCACCTCCATAAGGACGTGGCCACCAACATGTCGGTGGCATTTTCTTCTGTATACTAATCTTGTAAAAACTCTTGTCCCTAGGAGTTCCTCACGGACCAGAAATTTAGCGATGAAGACGACTTGGAAGAAAAGCTGGAATCTTTTAAAAGTAAGGTTTGATTTGTCTTGCTACATCAACAGTGGAAAATACTTTTTTTTTTTTTTTAATACACTAAAATTTTAACGAAAAGCCAAGAAAAGATGGGAAGTATAGGCCAATCAAATTTCTATTTATCCAAGCCATATTGTAGCTTTTGTAGCCTTTTTAGTTCTTTATTGATTTGAAGTACAATAGCTGATATTAATTTAATTTCCACCCATAAATTGTGAAAGAAAACAACGGTTAAAAAAAAATAATTAAAAATACTTAGTGTTGTGTAGCTAATTAGTACCCCTTGTGTAACACTGCTGTGATGAAGACTGCTTAATACAGACCTGGTTCATGGGGTCTCTTCGCCACCTTGCCTTTTCTGGGTCTTTATATCACCCCAGACTTTACTTCTGAGTTAAGACCTACTCTGATTGATTTGGGGATATTGGGCTCCAGAATCAGTATTTTTAAAAAGATCAGAACCTAAAAAAATATTCTGCCTAGGTTCTTTTTCTGAAAATGGCACAAGTTCTGGAAGACTCTGAATTTATCTAAGCCTGTTCTGCCATCACTATTTGATGGAACGCCCCAAATCACCCTCATCTGATTAAACTATGGGGCAAGTTCTTCTATTTTCATCGTTTCTATTTACCCAACAATAGCACACGTGAGATGACGCATCTTATTCTTTGGGGGTGGGGGTTATTCTTTCTCTTAGGTCCCCTCTATTCCCCACCCAACCACTAGTCATCACATCTGCACCCTTCTAGCAAGGAGGGTTCGCCCTTATAACTGCTACCAATGCTGCTTGGTTGAACAGCTTGGGGGGGGGCAGGCACCCTCTCACTCCCTCCTAGGGGAGCAAAGCACCTCACTTTCATGACATGGGTCCTGCCTCAGGCTGTTCTGACTTGCGCAGAGAGGTTAAGTGACTTGCACAAGGTCATGCACAGCCTCCCTATGGCTTGGATTGCTCTCCAGAAATATAACGTCTGAAAATGGGTTCATTGACCTTGTCCTTGGCTCTCTCCACCCATTGATGGGCTTGTGCTTGGGCCACCTGTGTCTGCCTTTTTAGAATTTTGTGCAGGGTCGGATTTACAAAGGGGCTGAAGTGACCCCAGTGCGACTGGGCACAGATTTCAAATGACATACACAGGTGGCTCAGGCACAAGTCCACACATTAATCAACACAAGGTGGATACAGGACAGGTCTCTGAAAATTCAGCCCTAGATCTCTGTACAGTTGAAACTTTAATATCTTGGTACATAGGTTAGAGCTG
The DNA here is from genome assembly GCA_016271365.2 of Neoceratodus forsteri. NCBI lineage: Eukaryota > Metazoa > Chordata > Ceratodontiformes > Ceratodontidae > Neoceratodus > Neoceratodus forsteri. Next base: position 500,466,232 of record JADMNL010000022.1, read on the forward strand.
ATAATGTGTTTTCCTTTAAAGCTGCTGGCATGTTGTCAGGTTTTCTGTGTGTTGCCTGAGAGACCCCTATCTTTTATTTTTTTTTTTTCACTCTTGTGAATGAGCTTCTCTCTAAACATTGCTCTGTAAGTGGGAGGGTCTCTTCTGTTTTTTTTCTTTTGCTTGTGTCAGTCAGCACAGTCCCAAGAAACAGACCCCTCCTTGTGTCCCGGTTGCTGGAGGACAGCAGTCTCATTTCACCGAGTCCCACTGCTCCTGTTTCCCTGACAATACTGACATTGTGCTCCCCCTTGACTGAGCGAGGGAGAGAGTTAGTCTTCAGATTCTGTGTTTTCAATCAGTGTGTGTGTGTGCTTATAAATGCAGTCCCTCTCAAAGGGTTTCATTTGTTAATCTATGCAGAACACATACTGCTCTTTATGTTTCGGGTGCAGGCTTTTGAAAACGTAGGCTGGAATCGGGATAGCAACAAGATGATGCCCACTGCCTGTTGCACGTAAACTCATATTTTCCCTGATGCATGTTGCTATGGTTCAAGAAACTGAAAATGCAGTACAGTAAAACCCCAGTTATCCAAAACTCAGTTCATCAAAACTCTTATCTAAAACTGTGGCGTCTCTCTCTCAGCTTAGTAGACCTCATTGTAAAGTGCTCTCTCTTATCCAAAACCACATTTATCCAAACAGTTTCATTGTCCTCCAGCACATTCGGATAAGCGAGATGATACTGTATTCCTTGTTTTGGACCCTAAATCAATAATGTGAGTAATTTAAAAGGGGATAAAGGGTTAGCATTTGCAGGAGCTGCCAAAATTGCACATGCAACTGTTAGTAGCTTTAATTTATTCTTCTATTTACTCTTTGAACCCATGCTTCAACACCTTACCCATTCAGGCCTGCAGTGACCTCCCAGACCCATCACTCCACCCACTCTTCCAGGCTGCACTGCAGTTTACTCCTTGTTTTGGGGTCCTTGGTACACACCCCATGTCCTGTGGAAAACTCCAAATTCAGTGCCTGTGGAAGTTTGTGCAGCTCCCAAGACCATGGTGCATTGTGTAATTTGCAGGGGCCTGGGCTTTTTTTTGGTAAGTTTTCTCCCCAGTCCAGAATGTCGATGGCAAGGGCTCCACGTGCGCTAATGCATGCAGTGGCATGATGGGACATGGACCCCGCCAGTGTCCAGGTAAAATCCATCTCCCTTCCCAGTGAAGAAATGTGACCTCTGAGGTACTCTGTTCTCCTTACTGTGCTGAACCTCCAGTATCCTGGGCTCATGCCCATAGCGGGGTCACCAGCATCATGAGTGGCACCCACTGCCACTGTGCCGATGGGCTGGCGTGAGTGGTACCCACTGCCACTGTGCCGAAGGGCTGGCGTGAGTGGCACCCACTGCCACTGTGCCGAAGGGCTGGCGTGAGTGGCACCCACTGCCACTGTGCCGAAGGGCTGGCGTGAGTGGTACCCACTGTGCCGAAGGGCTGGCGTGAGTGGCACCCACTGCCCCGAAGGGCTGGCTTAAGTGGCACCCACTGCCACTGTGCTGATGGGCTGGTGTGAGTGGCATCCACTGCATCGATGGGCTGGCATGAGTGGCACCTACTGCCATTGTGCTGATGGGCTGGCATGAGTTGGCACCCACTGCGCCGATGGGCTGGCCAATGCAAATGTTTTTGAAATGTCTGGATCATGCTCTTTTATTTTTCCTCAAAAAAGGATTCATCAGACTGAAAAATGTCAGACAAGATGAGCAGAGTCTCTTAAAAAGAAAACTGGCAGGTAGGTTCAATAGACGGGGGGGGGGGAGTGGCACAGTCACGAGAAATCAAAATTAGTGTACACTGTACAAAACACCAATCGGGTGTATATCACTTTCTCTCCCCTCACCACAGTGACACATGTTCTACGCTCCTCTTCCTAAATCCCTCTAGAGGTCATAGCCATGATGGGACTGGACCATAAACCTCCTGTGGCTCTATGCTCACGTGATATGTGCCTAACTTTCTTCAAACAACATGAAGTCTTGCTGTATTCTGACTATATGCTGTTAGCCCCAGCACTTGAACTGCTCCGGAGAGGAAAGGGTTAACCATATGCAGGAGCATAGAACGTTGAGCTTGAGCTCGGTTTTCAAACCTCTGTCTCTGGTACATATCCGTGTAACCGTCAGATTCTTTACTCCACCTAACTGTGAAATCGCTCCAGAGATCCTATCAAGTCTCTGGTTAAGGTACAGGTAGTGTGATAGTAGGTAGATGGTGAATAATTGTTTTTCTTTGATTTCCTATCAGTTGGTCCGGTTGGGAACTGAAACAAATCTGTTCTTTTTTCTAATTCCTTCATTTAATTGTGGTGTCCGGTTCATATAAGTTTCAAAAAAATTAACTCTTTTCATTTTTCCACAACCTGTGACACGGTTAGTAACAGATATGTTTGTGTTACCTGGCTTGAAAGCTGAGAAGAGTAACTTTGGAAAAAGACTGTGTCTGAGAAACCCAAGAAGAAAACCAGTCCCACTGGGTTTCAGCACTGTACTGAGTGTGGGGAGGCTTTTGCTAAAGCTGATTGCCATCTAATATGTGTTTATTGTCTGAGGTTTGACCACCTCAAAACAGACTGGTAGATTTACAAGAATTTTCCTAAAGCCACTTTGGATAAAAGATTAAGTAGGCTGAAGGAAAAAGAGGCCAAGACATCCGCTGATCTGGATGACCAGCCTGGTTCGGTTCCGACTGCACCGGAGGAGGTACCTGCTGACACGGTCGATACCTCCTCTGCCAAAAGGAGAGCCGATTCTGAGGGATCGGTTCGGTCTAAGAAAAAGAGAAAATCTGCCATTTCGGATACAATCCCGCAGAGCTCAGCTGCTGAGGAGATGGCGAAAGCGATAAGCATTGCACAGTCGCTTCTCCCAGTTCTATCCGAACAGACGCCTTCTGGCAGGCAGTCCATTTGGATGGTTCCAGCCCCAACAGATTATGATCTGGAGGCTTTTTATGAGGTTGAGTGGGAGGGAGATGAAGAGTTTGATGATTTTGGAGGCCTAGGTGAGCCTGTAGAGCCTAACATCTCCCTAGACAGGCCTTCCAGTGTCTCACCTCCCAGACGTTGAGTCCCCTTCCCACTTTTTGTTCCACAAAAAAGTGGCTGAAGCTCTCCAGCTCCCAGTGGTGGAAGCTGCTGAAGAGGAGGAAGAACCTGACTGTGGAAATGATGGACGTCCCAGAGGCTGTCTATCCCACTACATGAGTCCTTAGGGAAACGGACCCAAAAAATCTTGCAAATGCCTACTTCTGTACCTCCTGTGGATAAAAAGATGGACAGGAAGTATATGCTATCAGGTTCTGGTACAGATTTCTTATACAGTCTTTGCAGCCATGTTGGGGCAGTGCACGCTGCAGCATGTGACAAGGCTAACATCCCCTTGGCACCACACCCCCCAGATAAGGATTCCAGGAAGGTGGATGCCATGGCCAAAAAACAATATTTGGCATCCCCCTTGGGACTCGAACAGGCTGCCTATATGGCCTATACAGCCAGGTACCAGAAGTCCAGGTGGGATATGGTTCTGGAGCTGGTTAAGAAGGCTCCCCGGCCCCCACCCAGCTAGCCAAGGAGCTGGAGGAGGTGGCTGCCGATGGTATTGAGGCATTCAAGGTGCAGTTTCATGCTGCTGTGGACTCCAGTGATGTGGCATCTAGAGTCATGGCTACATCTGTCTCCTTAAGGAGATTCGCTTGGCTCAAGTGTACTAGCCTTTCACAGGATACCCAGGCGAAGGCCATGGATTTCCCTGTCACTGGCAATTCTCTGTTTGGGGAGCAGACAGAGGTTTACATGAAGAAGATGGATGAGTAGAGGATCACCTACAGGAGTGCAGTGTCCAAGGAAAGGCAAGCTGCTCCTCAGAAGCAGCAGTCTAGGGCTGGCAGGGGGCAGGCCTTTTCATGTGCCTTTTTACCAAGCTCAGGCTTCCTCTTCCTTCCAGCAGATGGGGTTCCTTAGCGGGAGAGGTAGAAGAGGGATGAGCAGGGCTGCATCCTCTTCAGTCTAAGGCTGCTGCCAAACAGACACCCTAATGTGTGAGACCGGGTCGCCTCCTCAATTCCAGTAGGGGGCAGGCTGGCGTTGTACTTCCAGGCCTGGAAGTATATTACTTCAGACAAAATGGATCCTGGAAGTAGTAAGCCAGGGACCTGCTCTCAGCTTCAAAAGGGTCCCCAGATTGAGAGCAAGGTCTTTTCTACCTGCAACACCCCTGGAAACAATTGCTCAAGAGGCACAAATTTCTTCCCTACTACTATTAAAAGTGGTGGAGAAGGTTCCTCCACAGCACAGGGGAAAGGGACTGTATTCAAGATACTTCCTTACCCCAAAAAAGATAAGGGAGTGGCAACCCCATCCTAGACCCGAGATATCTGAACAAACCTATCACAAAGCCAAAATTCTAAATGGTGACTCTGGGAATAATTCTTCCCTTTCTGAGGCCAGGACACTGGCTAGCTTCCCTGGACCTCAAGGATGCCTATTTCCATATTCCTATGGAGAAGTAGGTAAAGGTAGACCTGCCACTAAAAGATCTGTTGCCAGGTGGATTGTCTCCTGTATCCGATTCTGCTATTCAAAATTGGGGAAAGAGCCTCCCTTAGGCCTGAGGGCTCACTTGACCAGGGAAACAGCTGCCTCACTGGCAGCAGTTGGGGATATTCCCTTGGTGGAAATCTGTAAAGTGGCCACCTGGAAAATGGTTCATACTTTCACCAAGCATTACTCTCTGGACACCCAGACTAGGAGTGATGCTAGGTTTGGCATAGCAGTACTGCAGAGCCTGTTTCCAAAGTAAGGTTCTATTATTCCCCCCCCTCCTGGGGGGAACTGCTTGGTAGTCTGTATATAGTCCGAATACAGCAAGACTTCATGTTTGAAGAAAAAATTACTTACCATAGTAATGTTGTTTTTTTCTAATTGAGTCTTGCTGTTTTCTGACCTCCATCCCCTCTCAGAACCTAATCTTTTGGGATGTGGGTTGGCAGGTATAGTGTTGCACTCCAGGGGTGTACCTTTGTACCCTTCCTGGCCAGGTGGGGTCTTTCTATTTTATGTTATTGTTATTGCATTTTCACTATTTACATATGGTTCTTCTTGGGTTCTCAACTTGAGTCGTTTTGGACCCAAGCATTTGTTGCCTATGGCCTAAAATTTAAAACAATTTCTATAGCTATTTAGTTAATATAGTGCTCGTAAGAATCTGACAGTTAAACTGATATGTACTAGAGACACAGGTTTGAAAACCAAGCTCGAGCTCAACGTTCTGTGCTCCTGCATAGAGTTAACCCTTTCCTCTCCGGAGCAGTTGAAGTGTTCGAGCTAGCTGTATATAATCAGAATACAGCAAGATGACATTACTATGGTAAGTAACTTTTTCTTCTCAACCTTTCTGTTGGTCTCTGGGCTATCCCTCATGTGTGGAAATGGGGCCAGTGTTTCCCTCTCCACAAAGGTGGAGACCACTTTATTGCCCTGCTCCCTGTCCTGGCCAAGCTCCAAGGAAAACTTTTTCTTTTTACTGAACTCATGGCTTCCTTAGGCAGCTAACTTTCTCTCTCCTTTCCCGCCTAGGTTCTGGAAATCTCATTCCACAGTCCCTTCCCTCTTTTGAGTCACTGACTCCATTCTGGATGGACCAGAGTCCTATTACTGCTGCCATTTTCATTTACCTGATAAAGGCCTTTGACACGGTAGCCTACCCACTTCTTCATCACAGGTTGAATGTGGCAGGCATTCTTACCTCATCAGTAGATCGATTCCAGTCTTTGCTCTCTGGCTGCTCTGGTTGGTCTGCATTGACAATGCTTGTCTCTCCCCAAAAAATCCTCTTTATGATTCTGTAGGACTCTTATCTAGGCCTCATCTTCTCCATCTTCTTAAACCACCAGTCCACTGTCTCTGTTGAAACAAACATACACACGTATGCTGATGACACCATTCTCTCTCTGCCACTGGTGCCTCATTCAGTTATCTGGAATTTTTGCAGCAGAGGGACTTTCACGATGTCCATTGCTGGTTCCAGTCATGTCGGCCTACAGTTGCATCCAAAAAGACTGATTCCATGTCCTTTGGTACTAGTTAAAAGCTTGTAAGGCTCAGGTTCCGACATATTTTGAAAATCGTGGATGATACCCCTCTTAGTGAGGTTTCTGATTTCAAGTGCCTCGTTGTGTGGTTGGATCAATGCTTGGATTTCTATCCACATCAGTGCCATTCAGAAAATGCTCTGCCTCAACTTGATGCTCTTCATCACAAAATTTCTTGCTTACCCATACCCTCCCTTTCCACTGTGAAACTCTCTTTAAGATAATTCTTCCAGTGTTTGACTACATGAATATGGTCTTCAGGGCTGCCCCAAATGCCTCCCATGCTAGACTGGACCATCATTTCTGTGCTTTCTGCTAGCTTACTACTACATCTGTTAACCTCACCTACCGCTGCACACTCTACACTAACCTCACTCTCCCGCCACTTAAGTCCGGGTGCCTCTCACATTTTCTCTTTCTCCCCTGCCCCTTCCAAATTTTTGATCTTTCTTCAAGGGAGGCTGTTGCAGCAGGCCAACACCAGTAGGACTAAGGCACCAGGACCACACGGGAAACTTTCTAACTAGCAGTCTACCACAGAGGACCACCAACCGCTAATGTCACTCTTTGACATCTGCCTATCCTATAAAGGCGGGTGGTTTCCTACACCCTCCTCAATTCTTTTCCCTCGGTCGACCCGCAGATGCTGCAGCTACAGTCGATCGCCATTACTGGTGCATGCCACATTTTTATCTTCCTTCAGTATTAACATCGATTTTTCGGTGTTATAGTTGTTGAGTTTTTCTACACCTGCCGCGTCATCCGACCACTCCACATAGTGTGCTTTCAGCAAACAAATTCATGAAAAAGACAGTAACTCTGTTTGTATCCTGTGTCTAAGCCCCAGTCATAAACCGAAGCCTGCCAGATTTGTCAGAAATTCAACCACGCCACTCAGACATAGTCTAAAAATTCTGGAGAGCCACCTTATCAAGCAGAAGCTCGTAGTGGTGGAAAAGGAGCTGCAGGCCAGGAACTCTTGCTTCAGCAGCCCGGTTTTCCAGGGCCTCCTCTTCCCAGTCCTGGGAAAAATCTGGCAGGAAGCACAAACACTGGGATTGAGACCGGTCGGGTTCACATTCGCAGTCTCCACACAAACCTTCGACTGCGTAAGGGTCAACCTCCCGCAGGGGGTTGGCAGGACTGCTGGTGGCCCCGCCACCCACACTTATCTCTGTCACGGACGGCGGCTTCATGTCGTGGGGGACTTTGTCTCCTGTTCCTCATCCCCCGATGCTCGGGTCCATTACGTCCATGGGTTTTCAGCTAGGAGGCTTGGTCGGCATGAGTACGACAGACATCTGCCACCCCCGCCCAGCCAAGATGCTGCCTGCATCAGCCTTCTCTGTGGGTCCAATGCCAGTCTCTCTAGGCAGCGCTCGCAGCAGGCTACCACCATTTCATCAAGCCCAGCATCGCCGTTGCCTTCGCCAGGGAGGTGGTCTCCTCCCCAATCCCCCGGTGCCAGTTTCTTTATGAGCACTGGCAGATTTTACCCTCACCCGGCGCCAACTGGGCCGCCACCTCTACTGGCTGCCACAGCCTGTGGGACTGACACCAGTACTGCCTTTCCTGCAGTCTACAGGCCCAATGCCATTCCCACAGCCAGCGCTGGCTGGCCCCATGCTGGCATCCCCAACACAGCCCTTTCCTGTCTAGCGCCAGCCTACCCTTTTCCACCAGTATACGACTATCCTTCCTCAGTGGTCTATAACACCATTTTCTGCATTGTGGTCTTTATGCAGAAGCAGACCCCTGCTCCTCAGGGCCTTCTTTTAGCATCCCCTAGTTTGCCTGCTGAGGACTTTCTGGCATTGGATTCGTGCCCCCTCGTATGTCTGGGTCCACTGGCTCCAGACCTGATGTCGCCGCTGGTGCTCATCAGGATGAGTGACTGCCGGCCAAGAGTAAGCTGGAGGAGCCTGATGAGGAGGATTTTGACTATTCTGAGTCTTCCTCCTCCCCAGGGGATTCTATAGAAGGTGAAGAATCCACTAAGGTGGTTCCCAAATCCCGTCCTGATCAGTCTTTCATGGACGTCATGAGGCACATCCAGGCCACCATGGGCTGGGAAATGGAGGAACTGGACCTGGAGCGGTGGCGTGTACCTGTGTACTTCACACGTTCCCCATGGTTGTCTTCCCCCCCCCCACCCCACTTAATTGACTCTTGCGAAGATGTCGTTAGGGGCAGCGTGGAACCACCCCTCTACCACTCCAGCAGCGCCCAAGAAGGCGGGCCAGCTCTGCCACACTCATGCGGGTAAGCCCTTTTAAGGGGACAAACCCACGGCTGACTCTGTGGTCAACATGGTGCATGACTGCACTAAGAAGCCCACCTCAGTGCCCTTCCTCCTGACAGGGAATCCAGGCAGCTGGGTCACCTGGGAAAGTTTTTTTTTTTTTTTTTTGCATCCATCACCCTGGTCACTGGGGCCATTAACTACCTGGCCCATATGGTCCAGTACCAGAATGTCCTCTAGCACCTTGCCCGATAACACCTCCAAAATGCAGCTAGCTCAGCTCCTTGAAGCAGTCTCACATGTGGGCAGCCATGTCCTTTGGGCCACATATAATGCTGTGGATGCCTCGGACAGAGGAGCAGCTGCAGGTGTCTGCCTCTGGTACCATTCCTGGCTCTTGGTATCGGGCTTTGCCTCAGATGTGCAGTCCAGCATTTTGAACACCCCTTTTTGGGGAGCCATCTTGTTTGGAGGATGTCCTGGTCTCTTTTCCTCCTTCAGGAGTGGGCTGTGCCCTCTGATCACAGTCACTACGTTACGTACTCAGCCGCCTTTTTGCTCCATATCAGACTCACCCACCTACCCACCAAAGGTTGAGGGCAACAGCACAGCGGCATCTGCCTTCTCCGCGGTGCTGCCAGAGCCTCAGGCCCTCAGTTGCCCTCCCAATAGTTGCCTTACCTCCTGACTCCTTGCCCCCAAAGGGTTCTGGGGAGGCTGTTGGAGTCATTTCTCCCTCCATCTCAACGGGTGCTGGGGCATTACCTTGGACAGCTGGGTCCTGCATATCATAGAATACAGCCATGCACTAGAGGTTCTCAAGTGACCCCACAAAAAATCCTCTGGGAATCGGTGTCTACCCCGACACATGTGTGTCGTCTTGGAGGAAATTCGGACACTTCTGCAAAAATGAGCTATAGAGGCCATCCCTCTTGCTCAGTGTGGCAGGGGATTCTTCTCCCACTTCTTCCTAGTCTCCCAAAAGACCCGGGGGTCTCCAGTGCATCCTAGATCTGAGTATGTTTGTCTTCTCCATAGAGTACAAACTCTTCTGGATGGGCACCCTTCAGAAGTTGTAGCCCCCCCTACACTGGGGGAGACTGACTCTGTACTCTGGACATGCAGGATGCGTATCTGCATATCAAAAGTTTTCCATCTCATTGGCGCTTCCTCAGCTTCCATATCCCAGGAGCCCATTCCCAATTTAGGGCCCTCCCTTTTGGCCTCTCCTCTCAGCCCCTGGGATCTTTACTAAATGCCTGGCGGGGGTAGCAGTTGCCTTGTGAAGTCAGGGGTTTCTACATATTCCCCTACCTGGATGATTGGCTGTTAGCGGTCCGCTCCAGGGACCATCATGTCCAGACTCTAAAGTACACCTTCTGTCTCTTCCAAGCCTTAGGTATCCCCATCAGTCAACTGAAGTCCTGTCTGTCTCCTTGTCAGCGCCTCCAGTATAATGGGGCAGTTGTGGATACTGCACACGGCATGGCCTTCTTGCCAACACACAGGGTGGAGTGCCTGAAGGCCCAGGCCCACCTGGTCTTTTCCAGGGCCTTCCTGTGACTCTTGGATCACATGGCAGCAGCCATTGCCACATTTGCCCTCGCCCGCCTTCACATGCAGATGCCTCAATGGATATTCAGAGTTCAGTGGGATCAAAGCATGGATGACCTGGACCAGATGGTCAAGAGAGTTCTGTCATGGTGGCTATAATCTGCCAACCTACTTTTTTTTTTTTTTTTAAGGGGGGACGTTCTAAATCTTGGCCCCTCATATTCTCTTGATGCTGCCTCTGGTCTAGGCTGGGAGCTCATTTGGTGGCTCACCAGCCTAAAGGCACTTGTACAGAAGTGGAACAGGGTCCCACATCAATGTCCTGGAGATGCAGACGGTTCTGTACACTCTGCAAGCTTTCCAGATTCCTCTCCTCCCTGGTCCACTGCTGGAGCAGACAGATGTGTGTGGTGTATTACATAAACAAATGGGGTAACTCACTCTATCCCATGTCTGGAGGCGATGAGAGTTTAATATTGAATCAAGTACAGTCTGGAGCTCTCAGCCGTACATGCTCCAGGTGTCCAAAACATTCTGGTGGACACACGCAGCTGCTCCAGGTCACGGGCTCATGAGTGGGAGCTTCTGACCCTGGTGGTTGATGATTTTTTCAACCGATGGGGTCAGCCAGAGCTGGACCATTTTGCATCCCCACTCAGCGCAAAACTACCACTTTCTAGGGACATAGATATGTTGTTCATCCACACTGTCTGGCAGGTTTCTTGACACTTTAAATCTTGCTGGAAGGTCTTCAAGCTGGCTCCTCCCACCCAACCGGGTGGTAAACTCTTGACTGCGCCCCATGATGCCAGATCTTCCTTACCGCTTGGAAGCTCAGGTTCCCTCCTTAACGCTCTGCATGTTAGACTGGATCCTAATTCTTTGGTTCGTCCGAAACTCGTTTTAAAATTTTCAAGACTTAGGTCTTCCTTTTCCCTCGCGGCTGCAATGGACAATCGACTCCGGTTTCGGCGTGCCTGTGCGGGCAGAAGATGTCAGGATGGATCCGCACTCACGTGCGTCTACTGCCTCAGCCTAGGCCACGATCCATGAGCCTCGGTGCCTGTTAGATTCTCGTAGCAAATCTTGGAGACCCACTGCCCAGCTGAGGAAAGGCGCTGCCGTTAAGTCGAAAGAGGCCGTTGAGGCGGTTACACGCGGCGGCTGGCTCTGCTGAGCAGCTCGACACATGATACGCCCCCATGAGGGAGGCGGCCTGGGTCTCATCTTCCTCCTCAGTGAGGCATTTTATCCCACTCCTTAGGTACCTCGTATTCTGCCTGTTCAAGGAGCTTTGCCATTCCCTTTCCACGAAAGGAGAGGGGCCATCGGGACATTCCTCTCTGTCCAAGAAGAAGGATCCCAAGGGTAAATCCCATCGTCTGCGTTTGTGGGAACGGGAAAGGTCCCCTTCCCCAGACAGCCGACCGTCGACTTCGGTCGAGGTTGCAGCTAAGGCTGCTGGCTTCACGGTGTCCCCGTCAGGTCAGCCGGCTGAGACAGCCGTCGACGCGGTCGAGATATTTCTCGACTCGGACGGTTTATCAACTGGTGAGGCCGACAACCCGTCTTTGGCGGTTCCCCTGGTGGAAACCGAGGATTTGCCTGCGCCATCGGTGCAGCAGTCCCCAGTTAAGACGTCCGAGCCAAGGGAGGAGCGGGTGTCCCTGCTCCCTCCCAGGCCTGCCCCTCTGACACTACTGAAGGTCTGGTCTGGACCTCTTCTCAGTTCAACCCGATCCACGCCCGATCGGCGGTCTCGCACCAAGGTAGCGGCGGCGCTCCTCTCGTATGAAGAGGGCTGGCGCAAATTTACGTCGATGCTACGAGGAGCTGATGTGGCAGCAGTTACTTTTGTCCGGGGCTAAGTCAACTCCGACGCCTTCCCCTGCCATCAAGTGGCTGTCACCCGATCGGCTGAAGCAACCTCTCGCTGCAGTCGAGATGCCCATGTCTGGGCCGGTTGTTTGGCCTAAGCTTGCTGCCCCACAGATTGTGGTGGAACCTTCGCCTCCACAACCGAAATCGGGGGGCACCGAGCCAGGATTCTGGGTCGTCTCAAGATGTTCCCTACAGCTTGTCGGTTACCCTCACTCCCGACCGTCCTCGGCAGGTGGAGGGTGGCTCAGGCCCTAGGCAGCTCTTCGCGGACTCTTCGGAGTCCAACGACTACTACTCCCTATTCTCCAGGCAGGTTGACCTGGAGTCCTCCGGGGGCCAGTCACTGGACGAAAGCCTATCGTCCTTTCTTTCTTTCTTTCTTTCTTTACTCTTGTATTTATCCCTGCCTTCCTACCTTGGTGTCTACTCCTTCTGACTGTTCATACCCTCCGGGCCACTGGTCCAGGATCTGCCCCTAGAGTACTTCTCTCCTCCCTCCTATCTGCAAAGTGGGGTCTGTCCCGGAATTGGTGGTCTTTTTGGGTGGAGCCGTTGTCATCTAGGACCACCAAGGGGCTTATCTGTTTTTCTGTGCTCCCCTCAACCCCGCCCCCTGGGACGCTGGTGCAAGGACATATGTCCAGAGAGGCGATGTGCTGACGCACGTCTCTCTCAGGCGCCCGACAGCGTTCCCCCCCCGACTCCGTGAATGGAGCCGCCAGTCCTCTCGAGATCCGTGTTCCCACCGGCTCTCTCAGGGTGTCAGGTGCAAATTGCACCCCTAGTATCCCTCCCCTGAAGGAGGAGAGCATTGACGCTCAATCCGGCCGACCCGAGTCTGTTCCCGGACCCGGGTCGCTGACGTGGCTCGAGGTGTGGCGTCCAGCGCCTCAACCCTCGGCGCTACCGGGCCGGCTCCCATCGTCCTTTATGGGTCTGTTTCGGCTCATCTCGGAGTCCACTGGGATGCAGCTTGAGCCCGTGTCCAAGCGGGCCAAGTATCCCCTGACAAAGATACTGGACCGAGGGGATTCACCCACGGAGGCCTTTCCTGTGGCTGAGGCCATTGTCGGCCCAGCCTTGGAGCTTTGGCAGCGGCCTGCTTCCTGTCCTGTGCCTTCGGCCAGGATGGTCAGAGAGTATGCGGTCCCTACCAGCTGTCTGACTGGGTTTTCGGAGCACCCCTCTGCCGAGGGGTTGGTCACCGACAGCGTTTTCCGGCGTTCCGGGAACGCCAGGGATGTGGGCAAGCCCACCGACAAGGAGTCCAAAAAGCTGGACTACGCCGGGTGCAAGGTGTACGTTGCGTCCTCCCTTGGCCTTCGCCAGGCCAGCTCAGCCGTACTGATGGCACACTTCTCCCACGCCCTCATGGGCTCCCTGGATGAGGTGATCCCTCATCTCCCGGCCGACCTCCAGATCATGGTCCAGGCCCAGGGTAGGGCAGTGGTGAAGCAGCAGTTCTAGACAGCTCTGGACATAGGGGATTCCTGTGCCAGATCAGTGGTGGCCGCAGTGGCCATGCGCCGCACGGCATGGCTAAGGATATCCACCTTTACGGCGGATACCCAGCACAAGTTGGCAGATGTCCCCTTCTTGGGGACTGACCTCTTCAGCCCTGGAGTGGAAGATCACCTCCAGCGGATCGAAAAGTCCAGTGCCACCCTGGACTTGGTCACCTCCGCCCAGAAGGACAAAGGCCGCCGTCAGCAACAGCACAAGCCCTTTCATCCTTCTGCACCTGCGGCACATCTGGCCCACCAGCATCAGGGCCAGCAGGCTCGAGCTTGGCATCCCAAACCCAAGCCCAAGCTCGTGGCTTCCTCCAGAAGCAGGGAGGTAAAGGCCCAGGAGGTCCCTCTGCTGGTCCCTCCTCCAAGCCTGCCCAGTGATGGGTTGAGGAGTGTCGCCCCCAGCCTCGTCACTCCCCTAGGTTCCCCGAAGGAAACCGCCACGGACCGCTGGGTGTTGGAGGTGGTAGGAAAGGGCCTGCCTCTGGAGTTCGAGCAGACCCCACCCTTTCAAGCTGTCACCCCTGGGGGGGGGGGGGCTACGGGGTCTGCAACCTTGCTGTTGGCCCGCCGAGCCGATAGTGCCCTGCTCCTCGAAAAAAAGGTGATCAGGAAGGTGGTGGATCCTCCTGCAGACCCGGGGTTTGTGTCCAGGTATTTCCTGGTCCTGAAACAGATGGGGGGCTGGCGCCCCATTCTTGATCTGCACGACCTGAACAGGTTCCTAAGGTCTCGGACCTTCAGGAATTGTCACTCTGGCTCAGATAATACCATCCTTGGAACGAGCGGAGGGATCCCTTTACGAGTTCCGGGCCATGCCCTTCGGCCTCTCCCTAGCTCTTCACCAAATGCATGGCAGTGGTGACAGCATTCCTGCAGCGCCGAAGGGTCTGGGTGTACCCCTACCTGGACAACTGGCTGATTGCAGCCCCCTCCAGAGTGGAGGTGGATCAGTCCAGAGATCTGGCCCTCCAGGTTTGCTCTCAGATTGGCCTCCTCATCAACGAGGCCAAGTCTGAACTCGTGCCAAAGCAGGTGATGCATTTCATCGGGGCAGAGCTCGACTCTCTTCGAGCCAGAGCATGGCTTCCGGCGGACAGGGCCGAGGTTCTTTCCTCCTTTGCCCAATCATTTCTGGTTGGGCAATCGCGCCCTGCCCGGGACTTCCTGGGCCTCATGGCGGCATGCATCAGCGTGGTCCGTTGGGCCCGCTGGTACATGCGTCCCCTTCAGTGGGGACTGGCCAGCCAGTGGTCACAGCGCCTTGATCCGTTGGATCAGCTAGTGACAGTGACCCAGGGGATGTGGAATGATCTCCAGTGGTGGACTGTTCCGGCACATCTGCATGAGGGCATCCTGTTTGTCCGCCCCGAGCTGATGGTCTCTCTGTCGACTGATGCCTCTTTGATGGGTTGGGGTGCCCATCTGTGGGAGCACAGAGCGCACGGCCTCTGGTCCACTTGGGAGTCCCGATGCCACATCAGCCTGCTGGAGCTTCGAGCGGTTCGTCTAGCCCTCACTGCCTTCGTTCCGTTTCTACGGGGTCAAGTGGTTCAGGTCCAGACGGACAATACCAGGACCATGTACTGTCTAAACCGCCAGGGGGGATGCGCTCCATGCCTCTGTGCAGGGAAGCTCTCCGCATTTGGTCACTCGTGCGCAGCCTGGAAGCGGATCTCCTTGCCATTCACGTGGCAGGAGCCTCCAACACCCTGGCCGATGCCCTAAGCCAGATAGGGGCTGCGTCTCACGAGTGGTCTCTCCTGCCGGAGGTAGTACAAGATCTCTTCTCCCACTGGGGCACACCTCAGGTGGACCTGTTTGCCTCCAGGGAGAATGCGAAGCTGAGACCGTTTCATGCCCGCCCCCCTCAGCAGGGCTCGCTGCAGGGGGATGCCTTCTCGAGACCATGGACCCCGGGCCTCTTCTGTGCCTTTCCCCCATTTCCCTTGATCCACAAGGTGCTTCTCAAGGCGAGGAGGGACAAGGCGCAGGTGATTCTGGTAGCCCCAGACTGGCCCCGTCAGTTCTGGTATCCAGATCTCCTCAGTCTCAGCTCCAGGCTCCCAAGGCAGCTTCCAGCCCGCCCGGACTTGATCTTGGTCAATCAGGGGAAGGTATTCCATCCAGACCTTCAGTCCCTGCACCTGACGGCCTGGTTCCTGAGTGGCTAGAGTTCCAGGCCTTGGGTCTTTCCGAGGAGGTCCTCAACATCGTTGAGGCGTCCCGTAAGGAGTCGACCAGAAAATGCTATGCCTTCAGATGGAAGAGATTCTCCATTTGGTGTCAGGGCAAGGGCCTGGAACCTTCCTCCTTTTCCTTGGCAGGCATTCTGGACTACCTGTGGTCCCTTTCTCAGCAAGGGCTTTGGTCGACGACCCTTAAGGTGCACCTGGCAGCCATCTTTGCTTACTGGGCGCGGGCCGGGAAGCAGTCGGTGCAGGAGAGGATGGTCGGGTGCTTTTTCAAAGCCTTGATCACATATCCCCTCCGGTGCGAGAACCTCCACCTCTGTGGGATCTACTGCTGGTATTGCCCAAGCTCATGGGCAAGCCATTTGAACCGATGCACAGGTGCGATATCTCCCACCTGTCATGGAAGACCGCTTTCTTGGTGGCTATCACGTCAGCCAGAAGGATGGGAGAGCTCCAGGCGCTTTCCATAGAGTCTCCTTATCTGGTCTTCCACAGGGACAAGGTTGTCCTGCGCCCCCAACCGAAATTCCTTCCGAAGGTGGTGTGGGTTTCACCTTAACCAGGTGTTGACTCTGCTGGTGTTCTACCCCAGTCACACCTCGGAGGCCAGATATAGGCTCCATGCTTTGGACCCTAGAAGGCGCTCGCTTATTATAAGGAGCGGACGGCTGAAGTTCGGGGAGAGGTTCGCCAGCTGTTTGTCACCTACGCTGAAGCCGCACCTGGCAGACCTGCAGCCAAGCAGACGATAGGCAGGTGGGTCACCTCCTGCATAGATCTCTGCTATAGGTTGGCAGGCATGGAGCTTTCCAGAAGGATAAGAGCTCATTCTACCCGCCATACCGCTGCATCGGTAGCTGCTTCCAGGGACGTCCATATCCAGGAAATCTGCAGGGCTGCTACCTGGAAGTCGGCACATACCTTCATCACCTACTACCTCATCGACCTTGAGTCACGCCGGGATGCTGGTTTTGTGGCCTTGGTTCTCCAGTCTTTATTCCCTAAGTAGGGGGTGTGCGCCTTGCCTCCCTCCTCCCGGAGAACTGCTAGAAGTCTGCCAGACAGTGTGGATGAAAAACACATCCATGTCCCTAGAAATACAGGTTACTCACCTGTAACAAGAGTTCTAGGAATGGTACAGTATATGTTGTTCATCCACACAACCCACCCGACCTCCCTAGCTTCGACACACAACCTGGCTTCCAGCGGGCTAGGTCTGGCGTCATGGGGCGGAGCCAAGAGTTTTACCACCTGGGTGGGTGGGAGGAGCCAGCTTGAAGACCTTCCGGCAAGATTTAAAGCGGCAAGGAACCTGCCAGACAGTGTGGATGAACAACATATACCATTCCTAGAACTCCTGTTACAGGTGAGTAACCTGTATTTTTTGCTTACTCAATCCGGGCCTGTAGTGTTTTTGTGAGATGGCATGGTCCCTCCTGAAAGGGGAGGTTTCTGTATGCCTTCCTCTCTTTTCGCCCCTTCAGAGGATGCTGAGATGATTCTCATAGCCCCCTTTCGGCTGCATCAGATTTGGTTCCCCTTGCTGCAACAGCTGGCGGTGGAACCTCCAGTGCCGTTGCCCCTGTGCACCGGCTTGTTCTCCCAGGACCAGGGCACCCAGGTCCATCTGGACCTAAAGTCTCTGCATCTCCATGCGTGGCTCTTGCAGACTTAACCATCACCTACTTTGGAGTCTCTCCTAGTGTCACAGATGTTCTTGTGGCTGCTAGAAAGCACTCCACCAGAGTCGCATCATGAAATGGAAGCTCTTCTCCGTGGGCTACTTTGCACCATCTGTACCCCTTCACCTGTCCAGTGAATCAGTTGCTGGAGTACCTTTCCCTTTCAGATTTGGGCATGGAGTATTCCTTTCTCCAAGGTGCATCTTACTGCCATGTCTTCATACCATACACCTGTCGAGGGCAGGGCCGTGGCTCAACTTGAGGTGTCTGGCACCTTTCTGTGGGGCATTCTGTATCTGAAACTTCACATTCGGGACGCAGATCCTCCATAGGACCTCAGTTTTACGTTGGACAGACTAACATCACCACTCTCTGAACCGGCCGCGAGTCGTGAGCTGCACTTTCTGCCATGGAAAGTGCTCTTTTTAGTTGATGTTACTTCTTCTTGAAGGATTTCCAAGCTTCAAGCTCTTATGTGTAAGGAGCCTTGTTTGGTTTTTCACAAAGACAGGGTGTCTTTGTGTAATAATCCAAAGTTTCTTCCTAAGGTGCTTCCAGAGTTTACTTTGAACCAGTCCATCTACCTTCCATTTATTATCCTGCGTATTCCAGTCAGGGGGAGGCTTTGCTCCATACTTTGTATGTACATGGAATCTTACGATACTATACACACCGGACCAAGACTTCGAGGAAGTCTGATCAGTTATTGGTTTTCTTCGCCCCAAGGGAGAGGGTGCTTCGGTTTACAAATGGTGTTTGTCTAAGTTGCTAAATTGCACTGTTTATTGCTACCATAAGTACGACAAAGACCTTTCGGGAGTGGTTAAGGGCCATTCCACCAGGGGTATGGCCGCTTCCACGGCTTGTTTCTGGAATGTTTCTGCTGCAGGCATTTGTGCAGCAGCCACCTGGAGTTCTCTCCACACCTTCACCAAACATTACAGTCTGGACATTGCTTCTAAGCGCAGGGCCAATTTCAGCCTCACCGTTCTGCAAGCCTTCTGTCTTAGGCCATCAGCTGCTGTCTGACCTCCTCCCTGTGCTGTTTCCTTTACACTACTGGATATGTTTGGGACTCAGTCCTACCAGCATTAGCCTGCTGCAAGAGCCTCACTTGAACTAAGATAGAACAGATACGCAAGAACTTTCCATAACAGTACATCTTGGAGAGGAGTTCTTGCAGCAGGCCCTAATGTTCCCTTCCTCCTTCTCCCTTCTTTTTCTCTGTTGTAGTCCTCTTCCATTCACATGGGTTTTTTGCTTCCCTTTTCCTTCTTGCCTCTTGGGAACTTCCTTGATTCTTCTTTTGCTGCCCGCTGTGCGTCTCTGGTGGGAGTACTGAGGAGGGTGTGGGGGACCACCCACCTTTTTATGGGATAGGTTGACGTCAGAGGCTGAAGTGGGCGGTGGGCAGTCCTCCGTGGTAGACTGCTAGCTAGAAAGTTTTGTGTGTGGTCCTGATAACTGATGGCTTAGTCCTGCCAGTGCTGGCCTGCTACAAGAGCTCGTCTGGAAGATCTACTGTTACGATAAGATCTTTTCTTGTCAATCTTCACTATTCATTACTGCTGGATGTAAGCCAGAAGCGTGCACCCACTACGGGAGTGCCGTCCATGAGAGCAACTGACTTTGTGGTGCGGGGGGGGGGGGCGCGTTAGGCGCCGCAGACTCCTCTTCCATCCCAGTTCTGTTTCTCCTGCCATCGAGGGTGCACCTGCTGCATGAGGACAGGGTGTTTTTGTTCGACTCCTTAGTCCCGGTTCTCGTTCCAATTATTTGTTTAAAGGCGTCTGGAGCTTTTGCTGCATTTTGGTTTATTTCACATCATGTCTGGTTCAGGAGTGAAGCGCAAGTCGAAAGTGGGCAACGCTTCCGTGCATCGGTGCTCCTGTGGCCGGCATTTTTCCGTGACGGACCGGCATGATGTCCGGTCCCTGGAACCTAACCATGATATGGATAGATGTGACGCCTGTTTTTTTTTTTTTATGGATCACCATGTCTTGGAAATCCGCGCATTCAAAGTCGAATTTTGGCAGACGGTGTCGCTGTCTGGCTTCCCAGGCCAGGTCTGTAGACCCTTCCTCCAGGTCCTCTCCCAGGTCTGTACGGTCTGGCAAGGAGGAGGCCTCCTCATCTTCAAGTCTTACCGAGGAGGAGGCCTATTTTGCAGCGTCGGAGGAGCGACGTGGCCCTTCTCGGGACTGCGTTGGCTGCAGCCTCGGCAGTCGCCTCTCCTGAGGTGCAGGCTCCCCCATTGTCGCGGGCCAGGGTTGCTGGGTCCAGAACTGGAGGACCCTCGATGCTGTCTCGTGGCACCACTTCGGATCCTGGTGCTGTTCACTGCGCCGGTGATCGGGGCCGCTTCGGTTCGGTTCTCCCTGTGCTGCTCCATTGGCAACGCCATTGCAGGTTCTGGCGCCGCATGTGACGCCGGTGTCCCAGCCAGGGCTGTTGATGGATCACCGTTGGGCTCTGGGGCTGTGGGTGGTGCAGTGGGAACTGGTGCCGCCGGAGACTGCGGTGCCATTCCTGGTGCTGTCCCTCAGGGTGGTCTTGGAGTAGTCAGTATTGAGGTCCTGCTGGTCGACTCCTCTTTGGAGGGTGTTGACGCAGATGTGAACCCGGATTGGTTGCCCGATTCTTCGGAATCAGAGGTCTCTGTGGGACACTGTGTTAGGCGGCCCAGCGCCCCCATACCTGAGTCTCCACAGCAGTCTCTGTCTGAGGATTCCCAGGCCATTGGTGGCCTGAGTCCACTAGGGAGGACAGCTTGGCTCTTGGGGAAGGGATTGCCCCCGGGGTGCTGGGAGGAGCCATAGTGCCAAACCCTATCTTGCCTTCTTGGGCTCCGGGGTCCCCTCTGGTGGTGCCACCGTGGGTTGCCCTTCTGGACTCGCGCAACCCCAGGTGCGTCACAGGGGAGATTCCCCATCTGGGCTCTTCCAGAGTTTTCATTCCCAGAGTTCTGCCATGCAACCCGGTTTGATCTCTGGGATCCCTCCAGCTTGGGCACTGTTCCCTGGATTCCAGAGCCCTGACAGAGGACAGTCACTTCCTTGCAGGTACCCTTCCTCCATTCCTCTGCAGCCACCCCCACCCCCACCCCACCCCGGACCACGTGGGTCCCTACGGGCCTTTATCCTGGCAAGCTAGCTTCTCCCACCCACACGGGTGGTAAAACTCTCGGCTTCACCCCATGACGCCAGATCTTCCTTACCGCGTGGAAGCTTAGGTTCCCCTCCTTGGCGCTCTGCATTTTAGACTGGATACTAACTCTTTGGTTCGTCCGAAATTGGTTTTGAAGTTTTCTAAACTTCGGTCTTCATCTTCCCTCGTGGCTGTGATGGGCAAATCTATTCCCGGCTTTTGGAGGTGCCCTTGTGGGCAGAAAATGTCCAGGACGGATCCGCACTCCATGTGCGTTTACTGCCTTGGCCTAGATCACGACTCGCAGGCCTGCGAGTTGTGCCGCTCTTTCTCAGCCAACGTCCTGGATGATCGCGCTGCCCGATTGAAGCTCGGGCGCTCCAAGGCGTTTTCCGCGGTAAAATCTAAAGAGGCTCGTTGGGCGTGTCTGCGGCGGCTGGCTCGGTGAGCAGCTCGGGCAGATGATCGCCTCAAGGGAGGGGCGCCCAGGCCGCATTTTCCTCCTCCTCGGCCACGGCATTTATCCCACTCTCTCTGAGTTCCTCGTACACAGCTTCATTCAAGGAGCTTTGTCAGTCCCTTTCCACGAAGGGAGAGGGGCCTTCGGGACTTTCTTCTCGGCCCAAGAAGAAGGAGTCAAAGGGTAAGTCCCACCATCGGCGTTCGTGGGAGTGGGAGAGGTCTCATTCCTGTACAGCCGACCATCGACTTTGGTGAAGTTGCGGCTCAGGCGCTGGCTTTCAGTGTCCCCTGCAGGCCAGCCTGCGGGACTTCCGTTGGACGATCGAGATTTTTCCGATCAGTTAGACGGCTGTCTACTGGTGAAGCTGGCAACCTCCTTCACCAGTTCCCCAGTAGACCGAAGATCTGCCTGTTTGCCTTCAGGGCCACAGTCCCCGTTAAAGTTCCTAGCTGAGGAAGAGCGGTGTCCCCTGCCCTTCCTAGACCCCTCGGGCCCACCCGAGGGTCTTGATCTCGGACTTCATCTCGGTCAAGCCGCTCCCACCAACATCGGGCGGTCTCGTCTCGACATACTGAAGTAAGCTGGGCGACACCGGGCCCTCCTCGTCCTCTTCCTCGGATGAGGGGAGGCTTCAGCGTAAATTACGTCAGCGCTACGAGGAGCTTATGTGGCAGCAGTTGCTGTTGTCTGGGTCTAAGCCGACTCCAGTCCAGACCCCGGCTATCAAGTGGCTGTCGCCCGAACGACCGAAGCAACCACTCGCCCCAGTCGAGTTGCCCGCTCCAGGGCCGGTTGCTCGGCCAAAACCAGCTGCTCCACCAATTGTGGTGGAACCTCCGCCTCCACAGCCGAAGTCTTGGGCACCTCCAAGGATTCTCGGTCGGGTCACGGCCTGCCCCACAGGTTGTCGGTCACCCTCACTCCCGACCGTCCTCTGCAGGTAGAGGGTGGCTCAGGGCCGAGGCAGCTCTTCTCAGACTCTTCGGAATCCGACGACAACTCCTCCCTGTTCTCCAGGCAGGTTGACCTGGAGTCCTCCAGGGGCCAGTCTTTGGACGATAGCCCATCGTCCTTTTTGGGGTCTGCTTCAACTCATGTCGGAGTCCACTGGGATGCAGCTCAAGCCCGTGTCCAAACGAGCCAAGTATCCTCTGACGGAGATACTGGACCGAGGGGATTCCCCCATGGAGGTCTTTCCAGTGGCTGAGGCCATTGTTGGCCCAGCCTTGGAGCTCTGGCAGCAGTCTGCTTCCTGTCCTGCGCCCTCGGCCAGGATGGCCAGGAAGTATGCGGTCCCTACTGGCTCTTTGCCCGGTTTCTCGGAGCACCCCTCTGCCGAGGGGTTAGTCACCGACAGCGTTTTCCGGCGTTCCGGTAATGCTCAGGACGTGGATAAGCCCCCCGACAGAGTCCAAAAAGCTGGACTTTGCCAGGCGCAAGGTGTATGCTGCATCCTCCCTCTGCCTCCGACAGGCCAGCTCGGCCGTGCTAATGGCACACTTCTCCCACGCCCTCTTGGGCTCCCTTGATGAGGTTTTCCCTCATCTCCCGACTGACCTGCAGACCACGATCCACCAGGTGTGGGACCAGGGTAGAGCGGTGGCGAAGCAGCAGCTTCAGACTGCTCTGGACATAGGTGATTCCTGTGCCAGGTCAGTAGCGGCCGCGGTGGCCATGCGCCGCAGGGCGTGGCTGAGGATATCCACCTTCACGGCAGATACCCAGCACAAGTTGGCGGATGCCCCCTTCTTGGGGACTGACCTCTTCAGCCCTGGAGTGGAAGGTCACCTCCAGCAGATTGAAAAGTCCAATGCCATCCTGGACTCTGTCATCTCCGCCCAGAGGGACAAAGACCGCTATCAGCTATAGCAGAAGTCCTTCGGCCCCTGCATCTCGACTGGCCCAACAGCACCAGCAACAGGGCCAGCAGGCTCGCGCTTGGCATCCCAAACCCAAGCCAGCGGCTTCCTCCAACAGGAAGCAAGGAGGTAAAGGCCCAGGAGGTCCCTCGGCCGGTTCCTCCTCCAAGCCTGCCCAGTGACTGGTTGAGGGTTGCGGCCTGCAGCCTCATCACTTCTCCCTGGATTCCCCCCGTGGGGGGACCACTCCGCCACTTCCTTTCCACCTGGTCCACTATCACCACGGACCGCTGGGTGTTGGAGGTGGTAGGAAAAGGCCTGCCTCTGGAGCTCGAGCAGGCTCCACCCTTTTGAGCCATCGCCCCTTGGGGGGCCATGGGGTCCGCAGCCCCGCTGTCAGCCCTTCGAGTCAATATTGCCCTGCTCCTCGAAACAGAGGTGATCAGGAAGGTGGCAGATCCTCCTCCAGACCCGGAGTTTGTGTCCAGGTACTTCCTGGTCCCAAAACGGATGGGGGGGCTGGCGCCCCATTCTCGACCTGCACGACCTGAACAAGTTTCTAAGGTCTCGAACCTTCAGGATGGTCACTCTGGCTCAGATAATCCCATCCTTAGAACGAGGCATGTGGTTCTGTTCCCTGGACCTCTAGGACACGTTCTTTCACGTCCCAATCCGTCCATCTCATCAGAGATTCCTCTGCTTCACACCGGAGGGATCCCTTTACGAGTTCCGGGCCATGCCCTTCGGCCTCTCCCTAGCTCCCAGGGTCTTCACCAAATGCATGGCAGTGGTGACAGCATTTCTGCGGCGCCGAAGGGTCTGGGTGCACCCCTACCTGGACTACTGGCTGATTGCAGCCCCCTCCAGAGTGGAGGCGGAGCAGTCCAGAGATCTGGCCCTCCAGGTTTGCTCTCAGATTGGCCTCCTCATCAGTGAGGCCAAGTTGGAACTTGTGCCAAAGCAGGTGATAATCTTCTTCGGGGCAGAGCTCGACTCTCTTTGAGCCAGAGCTCGGCTCCCGGCGGACAGGGCCGAGGTTCTTTCCTCCTTTGCCCGATCATTTCTGGTTGGGCAATCGCGCCCTGCCTGGGACTTCCTGCACCTCCTGGCAGCCTGCACCAGCGTGGTCCATTGGGTCCGATGTTACATGTGTCCCCTTCAGTGGGGACTGGCCAGCCAGTGGTCACAACGCTGCGCTCCGTTGGACCAGCCCGTAACAGTGATCCAGGAGATGTGGAACGCTCTCCAGTGGTGGACCGTTCCAGCACATCTGCAGGAGGGCATCCCGTTCGTCCGCCCCGAGCCGACGGTCTCTCTTATCGACCGATGCATCTCTGATGGGTTGAGGTGCCCATCTGGGGGAGCACAGAGCACACGGCTTCTGGTCCCCTCGGAACTCGCGATGCCATAGCAACCTGCTGGAGTCTGAAGGTCCGCTCTAGCTCCACCGCTTTCATGAGTTTCTACGGGTCAAGTGGTTCAGGTCCAGACTGACAATACTACTGACCATGTACTTATCTGAACTGCCAGGCGGACGCTCTCCATGCCATTATGCAGGAAGCTCTCCACATATGGTCCATTGTGCGCAGCCTGGAGGCGATCTCCAGCCATTCACATGGCAGGAGCCTCAACACCTGGCCGATGCCCTAAGCTGGATAGGTGCTGCGTCTCACGAGTGGTCTCTCCCGCCGAGGTAGTACAAGATCTCTTCTCCCACTGGGCACGCCTCAGGTGGACCTGTTTGCCTCCGGGGAGAATGCGACTTAGTCTCCTCCATGCCTGCCCCCAGCAGGGCTCGCTGCAGGGGGATGCCTTCTCAAGGCCGTGGACCCCGGGCCTCTTCTACGCCTTTCCCCCATTTCCCCTTTATCCACAAGGTGCTTCTGAAGGCGAGGAGGGACAAGGCGCAGGTGATTCTGGTAGTCCCAGACTGGCCCCACCAGTTCTGGTATCCAGATCTCCTCAGCTCCAGGCTCCCGAGGTGGCTTCCAGCCTGCCCGGACCTGATCTCAGTCAGCCGGGGAAGGTATTCCATCCGGACCTTCAATCCCTGCACCTGACGGCCTGGTTCCTGAGCGGCTAGAGTTCCAGGCCTTGGGTCTTTCCGAGGAGGTCCTCAACGTCGTTGAGGCGTCCCGTAAGGAGTTGACCAGAAAATGCTATGCCTTCAAATGGAAGAGATTTTCCATTTGTTGTCAGGGCCAGGGCCTGGACCCTTCCTCCTTTTCCTTGGCAGGCATTCTGGACTACCTGTGGTCCCTTTCTCAGCAAGGGCTTTGGTCGACGACCCTTAAGGTGCACCTGGCAGCCATCTCTGCTTACCGGGCACGGGCCGGGAAGCTGTCGGTGGCGCAGGAGAAGATGGTCGGGTGCTTTTTCAAAGCCTTGATCACATATCCCCTCCGGTGCGAGAACCTCCACCTCCACCTCCGTGGGATCTACTGCTGGTATTGGCCAAGCTCATGGGCAAGCCATTTGAACCGATGCACAGGTGCGATATCTCCCACCTGTCGTGGAAGACTGCTTTCTTGGTGGCTATCACGTCAGCCAGAAGGATGGGAGAGCTCCAGGCACTTTCCATCGAGTCTCCTTATCTGGTCTTCCACAGGGACAAGGTTGTCCTGCGCCCCCACCCGAAATTCCTTCCGAAGGTGGTGTCAGAGTTTCACCTTAACCAGGTGTTGACTCTGCCGGCGTTCTACCCCAATCACACCTCGAAGGCAGAATATAGGCTCCATACTTTGGACCCTAGAAGAGCGCACGCTTATTATATGGAGCGGACGGCTGAAGTTCGGGGAGAGGTTCGCCAGCTGTTTGTCACCTATGCAGAAGCCGCACCTGGCAGACCTGCAGCCAAGCAGACAATAGGCAGGTGGGTCACCTCCTGCATAGATCTCTGCTATAGGTTGGCCGGCATGGAGCCTCCCAAAGGGATAAGAGCTCATTCTACCCGCCATACCGCTGCATCGGTAGCTGCTTCTAGGGACGTCCTTGTCCAGGAAATCTGCAGGGCTGCTACCTGGAAGTCGGTACATACCTTCATCACCCACTACCTCATCGACCTTGAGTCACGCCGGGATGCTGGTTTTGTGGCCTCGGTTCTTCAGTCTTTATTCCCTAAGTAGGGGGTGTGCGCCTTGCCTCCCTCCTCCCGGAAAACTGCTAGGAGTCTGCCAGACAGTGTGGGTGAACAACATATCCATATCCCTAGAAATGCAGGTTACTCACCTGTAACAAGAGTTCTAGGAATGGTATATGATGTTCATCCACGACCCCACCCGACCTCCCCAGCTTCGGACACAACCTGGTTCCA
The DNA here is from genome assembly GCA_016271365.2 of Neoceratodus forsteri. Taxonomy (NCBI): domain Eukaryota; kingdom Metazoa; phylum Chordata; order Ceratodontiformes; family Ceratodontidae; genus Neoceratodus; species Neoceratodus forsteri. The sequence goes on from JADMNL010000022.1 coordinate 500,492,212, forward strand.
GTGGCTAGGTCTGGCGTCCATGGAGGATGAGAGTTTTACCTCCTGGGTGGGTGGGAGGAGCCAGCTTGAAGACCTTCCGGCAAGATTTAAAGCGGCAAGGAACCTGCCAGACAGTGTGGATGAACAACATATACCATTCCTAGAACTCCTGTTACAGGTGAGTAACCTGTATTTCTTGTGTAACTGTACTTTCTCCTCCCTCCCTCCCTCTTTTTATTCACCTTTCTCTCCCCTGCAATCCTGTCCACCTACCAACTGTGACATGCTGAGAGACTCTCTTGCTCTCCCTTGCTACAAAACTACTGTGGGGCAAACTGCCTTCTCATTCCCCAATCACTCGCTCTGTAATTAATGTATACCCCCCGGCTTCACTGCTCCTCCTTTTATTGCAAACTCAACTGTTTCTAATAGCCTCTTTACTCCCTTCTGTTCCTTCTCTTAGTTCCTCTGTGACCACTTAGTCTTATTGGGGAATACTGGTTGTGCACCCCTCTCTGGCTGCTCAGTATCACCTAAAGTATTTTGTGCCTTGTGTATCGTGTATGTTAAGTACCATGGCCCCATTGTTCATCTTTTAGATCTGTACTGTTTTCCACTTGCCCTAACTTGTATTTCTAATAACATGGCATTAGTTTACTAATCACTTTCTGTCAGTTTAGCTGGAGATGGGCGAATCATTGAAAGTCTTCAAACCAAGCGTCCCCGACCATCAAGGTGCTGTGTGACATTTGATCGTTCTTCCCACTGGAAGGGACAGGTTTCTTCCTTCACAGCTCTGCAACGTTGAAGGATTTCAAGTTTTTAAAGCACCTTTTTTTTCAGGTGAATCTTCAATTGCTTCAGTCCGTAGTCTATTTTAAAAGTTGCTTTAAAGACAGAAAATGTTGGCCATGGAGCCACACAACACATGCTTATATGACTGGGTGATTAACATACCATTGGGGATGTAGTTTTTGCCGGTCTGTGCTGCCAGCATTCATCAAAGACTGGGAGGCTTGCTTGGCCCTTGGTCGGCTGAAAGACTGCAAAAAGACCTCAGTGGTGGCCAGGTCAGCTGCTCAGCTTGCAGTTGTGGAAAAAGAGGTAGGAGCTGTGATGAATTCCTCATTGGTCTATGCACTGTTCCTGGCTTGGGTACCACTGGAGGGTCATTCTCTGACCAGTTCAGGGAAATATATCTGGCCCTCCAAACCTTTTGTGGAGAGCCCTTCTTAACTGCAGCAGAAAATGCAAGAAACACTATATGGTCTTGGGATCTGGAAAGATCAGGATCTTACTTCGAGACACAGCTCTTGCAGCAGGTTACACCATTAGGACTGAAGCTGGCAGGCGTCAGGACCCCACGGAAAAATTCTAGCTAGCTATCTGCAGCGGGGACCGCCCCCGACGTCGGTCCCACCTCCGTCAGGCGTGGTACAAAAGGGGGCGGTCCCGCCAGATTCCCCAGTTCTTTCCCGCCATCGACTAAGCTTGTCTCGACCCTTCAGTTACAGTCTAGCGTGCGACGCGTGGTTTAAGTGCTTCTCTTCGAGAAATTCGATTTTCTTCAAGCAAGACCTTTGCTGATGTCCTCTCCGATCTCTGGTCACTCCTCCAAGTGTGCTTACGGGAAACAGATCCCCTTCAAGGACCCTCACACAGCCTGCGTTAGGTGCCTGGGCCCAGACCACGATACCCGGGCCTGCCTGTCCTGCCAGGGGTTCAACAGTTGTACTCGGATCCGACGTCAGAAGGCCCTTCAGGCTTTTTTGTTGGAGGAAAAGCTGAAGACCATGTCCTCCAAGGGGGAATCTTCTTCTCAAAATCCCACAAGCACGCAGAGAAACGAAGGGAGAAGGCCCCTTCCAGGTCCCCCTCCAGGGCTTCGGAGTCACACAGCTCCGGTTCTAGGTCTGACCGCTCTCCCTCCAGGGCCAGCTCTCAGCCTCCCCTGGCTGTGGTAAGGAAACCTTCTTCTCAGGCCAAGTCCGCCAGGCCGTCCTCGTCTTCCTCCAAGGCCTTGGCGAAGTCCGGGGAGCGCCACCATCATCACCACAAGTCGGGTTCCCGCTCTTCGGTACCCGACGTCAGGTCTTCTTCTGTGCCTCCTCGCAAGACGCTGGAGCTCACGCCCTTAGAGACCTGTGGACCCGACCCCGGCGCGACCATCATCGGCTCCGCGTCATACCTCCCTGGAGCCACCGTCGGCCAGACGACCGTCGCTGGCCAAACCATCACCTCAGCGGATGCCGGTAGGGGGACTGACGTCTGCTCCTCCTGAGAAGAGGGCCCTGTCGCCTCTGACCGACGTCGGTCAGGAGACTTTAACTGAGGAGGACCTAACACAGCCCGAGGACCAGACGGGCAACCCCGGTTTCGTCAAAGCTCTCGGGGAACCCTCGCGTTACCAGAGCCCCCTGCGGAGCCGACGCCGGGACCCAACGACCACCCACCGGCGCCCAGGCCGTCGTCGGGCCTTTCTTTAGCGGAAGTGAAGGACCTCTTCACCTCCTGGTGGGACACCATAAAGAAGGACATGGTTCCCACTGTTCCTCCTCCTCCTCCGGTTCCTGCACCCCCTTCACCATCGGGGTCAGCAGGCCGTTTACCTTCTCCCCGGGAGCCTAGATCCCCTCCCAGGGGGAGACCAGAAAAACTGAGACCTCCGTCGAAATCTTCTTCTGGATCACCCAGCCCCAAGAGATCCAGGAGACACCGACGTTCGCCTTCAACGGAGGACACGGGATCAGACTACTCTGCCTCTAGAACCCCATCTCCACTCTCCATCCCTTCTCCGGACCCACGTGAGATGCCCAAATCTCCTCCGGATGATCCTTCGTTCCTTGATATTATGAGACATAGACATATACAAGAGAACATGGGATGGGATGCAGAAGATCTAGACCCTGAAAGGGTACGCCTCGCCAAATATCTTCGGCAGAAGGACCCCAAGCCTGTGGTGGTACCACCCTTGGTGGACACTTTTGTGGACGTCACCAAGGCAGCGTGGGAGCGTCCACACTCGCTCCCGGCGATGCCGAAAAAAGCTGATCGTTTGTACAAGGCTCCTAAGGACGACCAGTACTTGACGCAGCAGCCTCAGGCCGATTCTCTGGTCATCACAGCCTCACATGACCGGTCACAGAGGCTGCAACATTTGAGCACCCTGCCACTGACCCGGAGTCCAAGCAGTTGATTGGTAGAAGGCATCCTATGCCTCCGCTACCTGCACCATCAGATCCTTTAACTGTTTAACCCACATGGTTCAGTTCCAGAACGCTTTGTGGGAACAGGGTCTGGAAACGGCTGAAAAATTGCCTGAAGGTGAGCAGAAGGAGGAGAAGCTTCAGCTCCTCTGTACGGGTTCAGACGTGGGGACCCAAGTGCTACGAGCCGCGTACGACTCCGTGGACTCATCGGCCCGAGCAGCAGCTTCTGGCGTATGCCTCCAGAGACACTCCTGGTTACGCGTCTCTGGTTTTACCCCGGACGTCCAGAAGAATATTATGGATGCTCCTTTTGAGGGAGAAGTCTTGTTTGATAATCCTTCAGAGAAGATCATTACCAGACTTCAAGAGGCCGGGAAGGCAGTAAGGTCGGTTCAGGCCAGGTACCGACCCAAGCTTGGTTCCTTTCGTAGGAACCAAAGCCGTTTTCGTGGGCGGACGCAGAGGCAGCAGCCCCGCTCCGCTGCACATCAGAGGGGCTCCGGCTCCCGTAGAGCCCAGGGGAAGCAGCCCGCCAGCCGAGGTCGGCGTTCTCCTAAGCAGGCCCAGCCAGCGGGCCCATCTGCCGCCACAGCCTGACTCCTTTCCGGCCCCCGCCCCTCAGGATCAACGGGAAATCATGGTCGGGGGTCGCATTGCGAACTTCTTGCCGGGATGGCAGGCTATAACCACAGACAGGTGGGTTCTTCAATTGGTCAGTCTAGGCCACTTTATAGAATTCGCAGAAAAGCCACCCTCGAGGCCTCCTTTGCTCTCCCGGTATCCGGGTCAGCACAAAGCTTTGATCTGGCAAGAAGTACTCGGGCTCCTGCAAAAGGGAGCAATAGAATATGTCCCGGAGAACCAGAGAGGACAAGGATATTATTCCCACTTCTTCCTGGTTCCAAAGAAAACAGGGGACCTCCGTCCGATTCTGGACCTCAGCGACCTCAGCGTGTAGGTCGCCTACAAGAGATTCCGCATGGTGACTCTTCCGGGTCTTATTCCCATGCTGAAACAGGATGCCTTTTTAGCGTCTGTAGACATGCAGGACACATACCTGCATATCCCTATGGCTCAGGCGCACATGAGGTTCCTGCGCTTCGAGTTTCTCGACCACCACCTTCAGTTCCGAGCCCTTCCGTTCGGACTGTCTTCCGCACCAAGGGTCTTTACCAAGTGCATGGCAGTCGTGGCAGCGTCCCTGAGGAGACAGGGCCATTATGTGTTCCCGTACCTGGACGACTGGCTTCTCATGGCCACCTCCAGAGAGGCGTTGCTACCTGCAGTTCAGAGCACCCAGGACCTGTTCCGGTCTCTGGGCATCCTCATAAATTACGAGAAGTCTCTCCTGGTACCGTCGCAGAAACTGCAGTTTATAGGCGCAGTACTGGACACTGTTCAGGGAAGAGCTTTTCTTCCGGCCGACAGAGCGGAGCGCATCAGATCCCTCATAAGGGATTTATCGTCTAACAAGATCGTACCTGCCAGGTCGGTCCTTCGTTTGCTCGGACACATGGCTGCGGCCATTCCTACTGTCCCTTTCGCAAGGCTCCACATGCAGGTAACTCAGTGGATGCTCAAAGTGCAATGGGACCAAAGGCAAGACCACTTGCAGCATCCGGTCAGAATCACGAATTCTGTGATTCAAGACTGGCAGTGGTGGCTAGTCCCAGGGTCGCTCTCCACGGGCGTCCCGTTCGTAGCGCCGTCCCCGGAGGTAACCCTCACCACGGACGCCTCAGGTCTTGGGCGGGGCACACCTGGACGGGGTAAAGTCCCAGGGTACGTGGACCCAGATGGAAGCTCATCTTCATATCAATGTCCTAGAGATGAGAGTGGTTCTCTATGCCCTGCAGGCCTTTCAGTCAGTAATCCCACTGTGTACTCTTCTGCTTCAGACAGACAACACGGCGGTGATGTATTACCTCAACAAACAAGGAGGCGCACACTCTTACCCCCTTTGCAGGGAAGCCATGAGGGTGTGGGATTGGGTAATCGGACACGGCGCAAATCTGATCACTGTGCACGTTCCCGGGGTGGACAACACGATTGCAGACGGCCTGAGTCGATCCCAGGCCAGAGTCCACGAGTGGGAACTTCTTCAAGAGGTAGCAGAGGATCTGTTTCTTCGATGGGGAATTCCAGAACTAGACTTGTTCGCATCCCCATCCAACGCAAAACTGCCCAATTTTTGCTCGCTAGATCCAGGGCCTGGTGTTTTCTGGTGAGACGTTATCCCTCCTGGGCGAACAGATTCCTCTATGCTTTCCCTCCTTCCTGTTGATCCAGAGAGTTCTTCTCAACCGCGCAGGGAGCACGCACTCATGATCCTGGTGGCCCGTGCTCTGGCCCAGACAGATCTGGTTCCCTTTGTTGGTGCAACTATCTGGAACCCCGCTCTGTCACTCAGCTCCACCTCCTGTCTCAGGAGAAAGGTTCACTTGTCCATCCAGACCCACGTCTCATTGAACCTGCATGCTTGGCTCCAGAGACATAGCCATCTTGCGTCACGGGGTCTCGCAAGAGGTTGCAGAGGTCCTTCTGCAGCCAGAAAGTCGGTAATGCATGCAACGACGCCATGAAACGGCGCCGCTTTTGTTTATGGTCATGAAAGCACGATTTTCTCCTCTTTAGATTGTCCTGTGGGAGTAATTTTGGATTATCTGCTCTCCTCTTTCATTCGGGTCTAGCCTACTCCTCTATTAAGGTGCACCTCTGTGCCATTTCGGCTCATCCTCCCGGTGGGACATCGTACAGTGGCTCAGTTGGACGCCTCTGGGGAATTTCTTAGGGGAGTGTTACACCTTAGGCCTCCTATTAGGGACCCTGTGCCTCCATGGGATCTGCTCTTTGTCCTGGAACAGCTCACGCTCACGCTCCCCCCCCCCTTTGAACCTGCCGCGGATTGCGAGCTACGTTTTCTGTCGTGGAAAACGTTGTTTTTAGTTGCTGTTACTTCGGCAAGAAGAATATCTGAACTTCACGCTCTTATGTGCAAAGAGCCTTATTTAGTTTTCCCCCGGGACAGAGTATCCCTGAGGACGAACCCTAAATTTTTGCTTAAGGTGGTTTCTTCACTCACTCTGAACCAGGATATTGACCTTCCGGTCTACTTCCCGAGTTACTCGAATAGAGGAGAGGCTTTGCTTCACACCCTGGATGTTCACCGCAGCCTGAGGTATTACCTCAACAGAACTAAATTTTTTCGTAGCTCTGAGCAGCTTTTCATTTCCTTCTCTGAGAGAATGATGGGCCAACCCATATCCAAACAGTCCCTTTCTCGCTGGCTTGTCCAGTGTATTTCTTACTGTTATGATATAAAACAAAAGCCCCTCCCGGGCACAGTCCGGGGTCATTCTACTAGAGGTGTGGCCACCTCCTTTGCAGCACTCAGAAACGTCCCACCTCTGCTATATGTGCTGCAGCCACTTGAGTTCTGTACATACCTTTATCGGACATTATAGCCCTGGACATAAGCCTCTCACGGCGAAGGGCTGGTTTCAGCCTGGCGGTGCTACAGGGTCTCCTGTCCCAGGTTCAGGACCTGGAATTCTTTTCCTATTTTCCTCCTCCCGAATTTCTGGCAGCTTTACTGCTTGGGAATCAGTCCTAATGGTGAACCTGCTGCAAGAGCTGTGTCTCAAGTAAGATAGTACTTAACGAAGAACTTCACCGTAACAGTAGATCTTCAAGAACAGCTCTTGCAGCAGGTACCTTCCCGCCCACCTTCCCCTTGAGGAGGCATGACTCAGTCTTTCTGAGCAGGGATTTATACCTTTCTGTCTTCTGGCCGCAATCCTCGGTCTCCCTTTTCAATGTCAGCCTGGGCGGAAGTCTCCGCGGGGAGAACTGGGGAATCTGGGGACCGCCCTTTTGTACCACGCCTGACGCCGGAGGCGGACCGGACGCGGGGCGGTCCTCGCTGAAGATAGCTAGCTAGAATTTTTCCGTGGGGTCCTGACGCCTGCTGGCTTCAGTCCTAATGGTGTAACCTGTTGCAAGAGCTGTTCTCGAAGATCTACTGTTACGGTAAGTTCTTACGTAACTGTACTTCTTCCTGCCTTGACTCACCCGCTGCTTAAAGTTGGTCAACCTCCCTACAATCGAGGGGGCAGTCGAGGCTCCTCAGTAACCCGCTGGTCTTGTTGACTTAGACCCCATTTGAGCATACAGTTGAGATTTTTTCTGGGCTATCTGCCAAGAGTTGAGATCTCGGCCCAGGAGGATGAGGCCCGGTCAGTGGCCCTGGATGCATTGTCTTGGTAGTTGCCTCCACCAGTGCTCATGCCTCTGAAGCCTCTATAACCTGCCAAAGTAGATGGTTTACACAAACCCTTAGGATAACACCCATCAGCATCGACCCTCTGGTCGAGGTCGAAGCACTGCTTGCGCTTTCAGACCCACTCTACTGGGAGGCATTGATGTTGCCTGTCCTTGTGTGAGGGAAGCACAGAGAGAAAATGCATTGTTTCTGTGAGGAGCTCCTGTGGCAACATTGGACCATGGCTGGGAGGGGTAGGGCTTTGCCCACTGGACTATCAGTTGCTTGGCCTATGCTGGTCACTCCCATACTAGTCTATGCTTTTCAGCAGTCCCCCAGTGTCTGCTTCTCTGCCTCTTAGGGTGGAGCCACCTCTTCTACAGTCCTTGTTTGGGGTTCCTAAGGAGTCCCACTCCACTGTCAGTTTGCCAGTCTGTATCTCAGTAAAAATCATCCAGGCTGAAGATGGGGGGGCCATTCATGGTGGCAAACAGTTGAGACATTTTTGAGGAATCCTATGATTACTCCAGAGATAAGTCATCCATGGACTCTCTCAGGACTCATGTGTGACTGGGAATCCGTCCTGATGCTGACTGCTGGCCAGTGTCTTTTGGTGTTTTGACTTGACTTCTGTTGGCGTCCATGAATGTTCCCTTAGAGCCAGTTAGTGGACCAAGTACCCATTTGCTGACATACTGGACAAGGATGATTCCCCAGGGGTTATTTCCATGGCTGAGGGTACCTTGGGACCAGCTCTGGAACTTTGGCAGCATCCTGCCGGGCACCCTCCACCTCTTGGTCTGCAAGTATGCAGTCCCACCAAGCACCCTTTCTGGGTTCTCCAACCACTCCTCCATGGAGGGTTTGGTTTCAGAATTTTCCTTTCGTAAATTGGGGGCAAGGGGCATGGACAGGCCTCCAGACAGTCCAAGAAGATTTACTATGCATCCAGAACGGTATATGCTGCTGCATCACTAGGTGGTCTGCAGGTCAGGTGCACCATCATGATGGTAAACTTTGGTCATTCCTTGCTTGGGGTGTTAGAGGAACTCCTCATCCCATCTTCTAGTTGACAAACAGCTGTTGGTGAAGATATTCAGAGACCAGGGTCACTCACTGGCAAACACCAGCTCTAGATGACTTTGGTTAGATATGGTGACTCCTGTGCCAGTGCCATGACAACTGCTTTCCCAGTGTATCTCGGAGCCTGGCTGGGGTTTTCCAACTTTACGCCAGACACTGACATATGCAATCCAACATCCCTATCCTGGCCACCAACCTCTTTGGCTCTTGGGTGGAAGGGCATCTCACGCAGATTGAGAAGTCCAGTTCGACGCTTCACCTATCAGGACCAGAAACCTAAAAGGCCTTTCAGTATCTATCCTTCAGCCACAAAAGCCTTAGCAGCATCCCCAGAAAGGCAGTTTTAGTGCTGGCATCTGAAACCTAAAGTCCACTCGCCAGATGCTCCAAGAAAAGGTGGGGCACATGTGGTGGTGCCTCCACAGCCCTTGCAGCCGGAGCCCCCTCCAAGGCTGACTAGTGACAGTACATGGGGCATCATCCCTCCCCTGGTCCAGTCCTTGTACCAGCTCTCGGTCAGGGGTTAGTTGTCCCAATTCTTGCCACAATGGCCTGCCATTACCTAGGACAGGTGAGTTCTAGAAGTAGGGTGTATCCCTAACTGGATGACTGATAGGTCCAGAGAGGTTGTGAGAGGTCCAGGGATCTGGCCCCTCCAGACCTGTAGGGACTTGGTCCTTCTGGTCCACCTGGCCAAATCACAGCTGGTTCCGCTGTAGGTGTTCCAGTTCATTGGGGCAGAACTAGACTCTCTGGGCCAAGGCCTGCCTCCTGCAGACCACATTACATCATACCTCCTTTGCTGTATCATTTCAGGTTGAGCTTGTGCCCTGCCCAGGGCTTCCTGCAGCTGCAGGGGTACATGGCATCCGCCACCAGAGTAATCCGCTGGGTTTGCTGGTGGATGCACCACCATCAGTAGGAGCTGGGTACACGGTGGTCCCAGCACCTAGGCTGTGGTGACCCAGATGATGTGGGTTGCCATCCAGTGGTGGCTGAACCCATAACATCTAGAAGAGGAAATCCCATTTGTCTGCTCAGAATCGTCCATCACGTTCATGACCAACAACATTTCTGGAGTGTGGAGCACACCTGTAAGATCACAGAACCCACAGTTTCTGGTCTCCCAGGGAGTCCTGTCACCACATCAACCTGCTGGAGATTCGTGCAATGCAGTTGACTCTGATGTAGTTTGTTCCACTGAGCATGGGTCAGGTCATGCAGGTCCAGATAGACAACATTACCATCATGTTATGCTTGAATATGCAGGATGGGATGCACACCTTCCATTGTGTTAGGAGGCTCATTATGCCTTGGCCCTTGTGCAGCCTGGATGCAGATCTCATTCTAATCCAAGTCGCAGGAGAGATCTCCAACAATCTATGTCATGGGAGAGAACAGTTGGCTGATGGATGTTCTCAGCTGGATCGAGAGATGTTGCAGAAGTGGTCCCTGAATCAGGAGGTTTTAGACCATCTGTTCTCCCAGTGGGTCACTCCACTAGTGGACTGGTTTGCCTTGTGGGAGGACAGAAACTGAAGCTGTTTGTGCTGGTCCCCTCAGTTTAGGACACTGTTGGGGATGCCTTTGTTCAGACCTGAAACACTGGTCTCATGTACACCTTCCCTCCCTTCCTTGGTCTACAAGGTCATGGTCAAGGCGTGGAAGGACAAGGCACAAAGGATCTTGATATCCCCAGACTGGCCTTGGCAGTTCTGATATCTGTATCTCCTCAGCAAAAGGCCTTTGTGGAAGTTGCCTCTTTGCTCAGATCTGCTGACCAGAACGTCAGTCTGTGCACCTGTCTGCCTGATTCCTGAGCTGCTAGAGTTCCAGGTTCTGAGCCATTCGGAAGACATCCTCCATAATGTGGAGGTGTCTCATAAGGTGTAGACTTGTAAATGCTGTGCATTTCTGTGGAAGAGGCTGTCATTTGGTGTCTGGGTAAGGAGCTTGATCCCCTTACCTGTCTCACTGTAAGCATCCTTGACTACCTTTGTCCCTCCCGAGTCAGGACTGCGAGCGACCCTTAAGGAGCACCTGGCAGTTCATCTCTGCCTACTGGGAATGGGCTGGTATGCTGACAGTGGTCCAGGAGAAGGTGGTTGGGTGCTTTTCAAAGGCCTGGATCACTTGTCCCTGTTGTAGAGGCATAGGCAGACCAGGAGAAGTTATAAACTCCACAAGTAGCATTTTATTGTCAGTAACAATAAGAAAAATAATATTAATACAGAACAACTCTTCATACTAGCAGGATAAGCAAAACACATCTGACAGTCTCTCTCTCTCTCTCTCTCTCTCTCTCTCTCTCTCAATTTAAATCTCTCCATCTTATTCTAAACAGAACCTTGCTCTTTCCTAGCACTGTAAACTCTGCATGAGTGTTGTAAGTTGCATCTCTGTTTCTCACAAAATGTACCAGAAGTTTCAGTTTCTTTCCTGAGGCAGCTTGAAGAGTATAGTTTTAAAAGGTCCCACACAAAAGATTAATAGTCAAATTAACCAGCCTGAGAGTGGGGCCCAGGGTGGTAGCCTAGGTAAAACATTGGCTGGATAGCAGGACACAGAAAGTAATTGTAAATGGAGTCCACTGTGAAGAAAGAGGGGTTACTAGTGGGGTACAGCAGCGTTCAGTACTGGGTCCAGTCCTTTTTAATGTCTTTATAAGTGACGTTACAGAGGGACTGGAAGGAAAAGTATGCCTCTTTGTAGATGACACAAAGATCTGCAACAGGGTTGATACACAAGGAGGCGTGGAAAGGATGAGAAGGGACTTGGCAAGGTTGCAGGAATGGTCAGAAGTACGGCAGCTTGGATTCAATTCAAAAAAGTGCAAAATAATGCACCTGGGAAACAAAAACCCAGGGGAAGATTACAGTGGGGTGGGGGGAGGTAGTAACAACAACAAAAATGGAAAGGGACCTGGGGGTAGTCATATCAGATGATCTTAAGGTTGGCAAGCAATGTGAGAAGGTGGTAGGGAGGGCTGGGGGATACTGGGATGTATAGGGAGAGGCATCACCAGCAGAAAACAGGAAGTTGTTATCCCCCTGTACAGACAGTTGGCGAGACCCCATCTGGAGTACTGTGTCCAGTTCTGGAGACCCCACATCTGCAAGGCCATAGACAGGATGGAAGCAGTTCAGAGGAGTGCAACTAAAATGGTGCAGGATCTGCAAGAGAAGCCATACGAGAAGAGCTAAAGGAGCTTAATATGTATGTATACCCCGGAGGGAGAGGGGGGACATGTTAGAAACGTTTAAGTACCTCAGTGGAATGAACAAAGTCCAAGAGGGTAGCATCTTTCAGAAAAAGAGATGTGAAAGAACAAGGGGACACAATTTAAAGATGGGGGGGCAGTTCAGGGGCAATATGAGGAAGTGTTTTTTTCACAGAGAGGGTAGTGGATGCATGGAACAGCCTTCCTGAGGAGGTTGTGGGGTCTAAAACTGGGGGAGAATTCAAGAACGCATGGGACAGACACAAAATGAAATTTTTGTGGGGGGTAGGAAGAAATAGGCTGTTGGTTAAATAGGATCTGCAGCTTATCCTCTAGGTAGGGAAATGGGCAGACTAGGTGGGCCAAGTGGTCCTTATCTGCTGTCAAAGTCTATGTTTCTAAGGTGCAACAGAATAGAACAATCTGTCCCAGAGCTGGTCTCCTGTTGACAGTTCTGTGAACAAGTTTCTGAAGGTCAAAATAAGTCTCGAGGTCAATCCCTGTATTTACAGATTGCTATTTTTTCCCAAAACCCAAATAGCTTTCTGCAATCAATTCAACAGTATATACATTTGATAACCAAGGGATCCTAGTTTCACATAACTATTCATATTGTTTTACCATGGAGAAGCAAGTGGAGAAAGAATGAATAGAAATGAAAGTAATGCTGTTCTCCAGCTCCTAAAACAGGCATAGATCCTACCCTCAATCACCAATGATGTGGGTTCCCCCTTAGAGCTAGTACAGCACTTTAAATACCTGGGAATTACAGTTGATAACACACTGCCTTATGCCTAACACATTGACAGTATTGCTAAGGCTGTCAATATGTGCATAGGGCTGCTCTATAGGCATAGATATTTTCTGACCTCAGTCGCCCTTAACCTTGCTGTACCAAAGCTTGGTGGTGTCACTCATTCACTGTGGGCTAGTAATCTATAGGTCAGCCACAGATGCATCCCTGCGCTGCATCAAAGTGGCACTAAATAAAGCCTGTCTGCTCATAACTGGATCTGTGTGGCTGACACACATCTGCGACCTGTACACTCACGCTAATTGGCTCCAGTTCAGAGGCAGACTTGTGTACCAAACATGTCTGTTAGCAAAGAAAATAAACCTTGGAAAGATGCCCCGGGTGTTCAAATGATTCTCTTCACCTGCAACAACCCTCACTGCACCAGAAGCTCTGAAAGCCAGATCTTCAGAATTCCCACTCTCCTACTTCTTTAGGTCAAAGGTCATTTCACTCACTGAGCCCCACTCTGGTTGAATTCTCTTCACCCGGACCTATCCTCCGCACCCACTCTGGGCTCTTTTAAACATAAATTTAGACAACATATAGTTGCAAATGCCAGCTGCGATTGCTTCCAATAATTCAGCTTACATTTTGTAGCCCAGCTCTTTAACCCGCTCTTCCACTTGACTGCCCTGGGCCCCTTGACCTAAGCACTTCCTTCACCTGTCTCCCCCTCACCCCAAACCTACTGGGCTGATCCTTCTTTCCCCCTGGCAATTAGCTTCATCTCTAATTGTCCACCCATCGCGGAGTGCCTCTTGTGCTGCTGTTCTCCTCCCTTGGTATGCCAGACTTTGTCTCTTTTGTGTCTCAGGTACTGTTTATACATTTTTGCTATAAGGCATACATTGTACAATGCCTGATGTGTTTTGATTTTCTTAATCCCGTCCGCATTAATTGTTCACATGTTGGCTATCTGTTCGTAACGTTATGTTCTCTGCTAGTTTAACCCCTTGACATGGAACCTATGTAAAGAGCTTTGTGTTCAAAGGTGTTTTAATCCAAGAAGTCAATAAATAAAATGAAAAAATAAATGAAAAGAAACAGCAAGTGAAGGAAGGAGATAAACGGGGAAATTGTGGTACCATCAGAGTGGCTAATGCTTAGGTGTCACAAGAAAATGTAATTGTGCAATCAGACTGGCAAGAGACATACAATGGTGAAATAGGAGAGACAAAATAGAGCCTTCCTTTTAACTCTCTGCATAACAAATGGAACAGGGTCTTCCCAGCCCTGACACAGTCCGCTCCAGTGCCTGAACCTCCACCTCCATGGGACTGCCAGTGTTGACGATGCTCATCGGCAAGCCTTTACAGCCAGTGCACAGGTATGAGCTGTTACACCGCCATGGAACACTGTCTCTCCAGGCCATCATGTCAGCTGAAAGTATCCGTGTTTTCCAGGTGCTGTTGGTGGTGTCTCCTTACCTGGTCTTCCACAAGGACAAGGTTGTCATTCGCCCACACACAAAATTTCTCCTGAAGAATGTATTGGAGTTTCACCTTAATCAAGTGATACCAGCCTGCAAGGTTATGCACTTTGGGGCAAAGAACTCAAATAGGCACTAGTGGTTGGGTGGGGTGAGGCAGGGGGACACTGAGAAAGAGAAGGAGCTTGGGGTGTTGATAACAGGGAGCATGAACAACTCTGCTCAATGCAGGAAAGCCACAACTAAGGCTAACGATGCTGAGGTGTATTGCAAGGGGATTCTTGTCCAGGCATAGGGAAGTGATCCTGCCCCTCTACAGGTCATTGGGTAGGCCACACTTGGGAGTACTGTGTGCAGTACTGGCATCTGTATCTGAAGAATGACATTAAACTGCTGGAGGGGGTGCAGCAGAGGGTGACAAAAATGTTATGGGAGATGGAGGCAAACTCACGAGGACAGGCTATGTGAGCTGAATATGTACACCGTGGATGAGAGAAGGGATGGGGGTGTGATTGAAACATTCAAGTGTTTGAAGGGATAAACAAAGCTGGTGCTCATGGGTTGTTCAAGCTGAGGAAAGGTTGGGACACAAGGAGGCATGGGCTAAGGTTAGAGGGTGGAAGATTTAGGAGAGATGGAGACATTACTTCACAGAGAGGGTGGTGTTGAAGTGGACTGCCCTACCAGAAGGGGTGATATCATGTAAGATGGTGGAAAGTTTTTAAAGGGCACGGGACAGGGAACGAGGGAGAGTCTGGGTGAATAGTGCCGAGAACTGTGGGAATAGTGCTGTGAACATCCTGAAGATTGGGGAGGGGGTTTGGGCAGTTGCAGTCTAGGGGTGTTAGCTGCACACTCGAGCAGACTTTGATAGATCACGAGGTCTGTTTCTGCTGGCAGTTTCGTATGCCCATGACCTCAGAGGCCGTGCGCAGGCGCCATATTTTTAACCTGCAAAGGGTGTGCTCTCTTACTGTAAGTAGTGTATAACTGGAGTTTGGAGTGAGGCCCGCCCGCCGTCTGACCTACACAGAAGCCATGCCAGCAGATTGGGCAGTAAAGTGGACAGTTGCCAGGTGGGTTAGATCCTGCACCAACCTCTGCTTATAGGTTGGCTGGTAAGGAGTCACTTCAGGGTGTAAGGTTTGTTCCACCAGATGTACCGCTGTCTCTGTGGCTGCTTCAAAGATTATCCCCATTGCAGAGACTTGCAGGGCTGCAACCTGGAGTAAAGCACACACCTTCATCTCTCATTACAGCATTGACTTCACGGGTCGTTGAAATGCTGCTTTTGGGTCCTTGGTCCTCCAGTCTCTATCCACCAAATAGGGTTGCACCCTTGCCCCTCCTACTGGAGAACTGCTTGGAGTCTGCCAGACTCTGGATAATGAACTAAATCCACATTATTGGAAATTTAAGCTGCTTACCTGTGACAGTAGTTCTGTTAGATATATTCAGGTGATCCACAGAACCCACCCAGCCTCCCTTGGCTGTTGCCACCCAGATCCCTGCTTCAGGCATGCAAAAGATCTGAGTCATGGGGTGGAGCCAGAGGATATACCACCCAGACTGTGGGAGGAGCTTAGCTTAGACTTTTGTGGACACTGCTGTCTCCAACTGGACTCCATATTCTAGGGCGTAGGATATTGCCAACAAGCTTTACAGAAGCCACACCACCTCTCCTTCTGCTGGTGATGCATTCTACCTATGAGCCCCAGCATTCCACTAGCCCTCCTAACTGCCTTGTCACACTGCCTGGTCACCTTTAGGTCATCAGAAATGATTACCCCCAGGTCTCTGTCCTGCTTGGTGGTAGTCAGTAACACTCCCCACATTTTGTACTCTGCCCCGGGTTTCTGAGCGCCAAGAGCTTTAGTTTACACTTTTTTGCATTGAAACCCAGCAGTCATACCCCTGACCACTCCTTGTTTCCTCATTTCTCTGCACCCCCAAAGTGTCCACCCTATTGCAGATTTTGGTGTCCTCTGCAAAGAGCCAGACCTTCCCCTCCAGGCCTTCTGCAGTGTCACTAGGAGGACCGGTCCCAGCACTGATCCTTGAGGCACCCTACTGGTCACCCTCCCCACGGCAGAGTCAGCTCTGTTTACCAAGACCCTCTGTCACCTATCTTTTAACCAGTTTCTTGCCTAGTTTAACACCCCGAGACCCACTCCTAAGTTAATTACCTTGCTTGATGGTCTCCTGTGCGGAATGGTGTTGAAAGCCTTGCTGAAATCTAGCTAGACCACATCCACCGCCTCCCTGATCTAATTCCTTGTCACCCAGTCAAAAAACTCTATCAGATTCATTTGACATGACTCTTCCACCTGTGAATCCATGCTGTCTTGGGTCTTATAACCCACTGGATTCAAGATATTCCACTATTCCCTCCTTCAGCAGTGATTCCATTAACTTTCCTACCACCAGTATCATGCTTGAATGCTCTATAGTTGTCAGCCTCCACCTTGCTACCACTTCTGTGTAGTGGGACTGCATCTGCCTTTCTCTAGTCCTCCGAAGCCACTCTTGTTTCTAGTGAGCCATTAAATAGATCTGTCAGCAGTGCACCCAGTACCTCCCTGTGCTTCCTCAATACCTTTGGATGTACCCAGTCTGGTCCCATTGCTTTGCCCACTTTCAGATTAGTGAGTCCCTTTGGGACTCTCCTCCGAAAAAGGATTAGTGCCCACCTCCCTCCCTCTAGAGCTCCTGTTACTTTTTTCTGGCCCCTCCTCGTTTCCTTCCACTTTGAACACTGAACAGAAGTATTTGTTCAGGGCATCTGCCTTTTCCAGGTTTCCATCTGCACAGCCCCCACCCGGTCCCTTTTTAAAGGATACCTAAACCAAAATTTGAGAGAGCTTTTCTGAAATCTGGCTTCATAGCCCTTTAAAGGAAAGGCTGCTGTTTACATGAATAATTAGGATAAATGCAGTTTTGTAGCATTTCAGAAATGTAAATGGTCTCTTCCAATTCAAATTTCCATCCTTCAGCTTCCCTAAAATGTCTGCCGATGTGCAGTTTGCTTTACATCCGTGAGAGAGAACCCAGTCAGCAACAAGTGCTGTAGCAGTAGCCATCATGCAGGGCAGTGTTCTTCGCTTTTTACTGTCCATGCCTTAAAAGGTCAAATATCACTGAAGATACATATTCATATTAATACATATGTGAAGTGATTTTGTAAGTTTGTAAAATGCATCACGCTGCAACAAATGCAGTTTGTCATACTGCACACCCCATCCCAATACAGTCCTCCCTTCTACCATGCTAGCCTCCTTTCTGCTGTCCACTCTCCAACCTAAATGACCCAAATTCACAATGCTACAACACCTGCCTTATTTAAAAATTACCTGATGGTTTGGTGAGGGAAGCACAGAGAGCGATGAAGATCCCTGCTCCTGCCTCTGCAACATGAGCTCACGATAACACCCCCTACTGCATCCCATCTTTAGTATAGCACTCAGCTAGTTCACAACTTTACAGTGGTGCTTCCATGTAATTTTCAAAATGCCTGCTGCTCTAAGTGGAAGAGTGAAGAACTCTGAAGCAGATAGATTAGTTATCCCCTCCTGTGTGATGTTTTTGGAACCGAAGCTCACTGCCACATCCAGTCAGCAGGTCTGCTTTACTAAGTATAAAGTAAGAATAGTCTCCAGGATGGCAGGAAGCATGGGTTTGTCTCGGGTAGATCCTGTCGGACAAACTTGGTTGACTTTTTTGATTGGGTGACGAGGGCACTTGATAAAGGCCATGCAGTGGATGTACCTTACCTGGACTTCAGCAAGGTTTTTGACTCTGTACCTCGTGGAAGGTTCACCAGCAAGTTGGGTAACCTGGGAGCAGAGAGGAAATTGGTTAGATGGGTTAAGAGCTGGTTACATGATGGGCAGCAGAGAGAAGTCATGGAGGTGAGCTGTTGGAACCCAGAGCTGTAATAAGTGGGGTCCCACTGGGCTCAGTGCTAGGACAGTTGCTGTTTAACATTTCCATTGTTGACATTTCGATTGGATAAAAAGCAAGATCACTTTTCGCAGACTACACAAAGAACTGTGTGGAAGTGAATGGGCGGGTGGGGTAAAGTACCCGAGGATTTAGCAAGACTTGAGGGTTGGTCCAACACATGGCAACTAGGGTTCAACACTAAGAAATGTAAAGTAATGCACTTTGGGGCTCAGAAATCCCAAGAAGATATACTGGTTGGGGGTAGTGTAGTTACCACTTCAACGGAGTAGAAGGATCTAGGAGTACTGATAACAGGGGAAATGAACCATTCAGCCCAGTGCAGGAGGGCAGCAGCAGCAGCAGAGGCTAATAGAAGGCTGGGGTGCATCACAAGGGAATTACCCCAGGAGAATAGAAGTCCTCATGCCCTTGTACATGTTCCTGGTGAGGCCACATTTGGAGTACTGCATGCAGTACTGGTGCCCCTACTTGAAAAAGGACATCAGGCTGCTGGAGGGGGTACAACGTAGGGCAAAGAAAGTGATCCTTGGGTTGGAAGACAGACCATATGAGGAGAGACTGAGGGAGCTGAATATGTATTCCCTGGAGGAGAGAGGGGATATAATTGAGACCTTCAAGTACCTAAATGGCATGAACAGAGTTGGCACTGAGGGTATGCTTGGATTAAAAGGTGGGAGGGGAAACCAGGGGACACAGTCTGAAATTGAAAGGTGGGAGGGAAACTAGGAGAGATGGTCTGAAATTGGAGGGAGGAAGGAAGATTGAGGAGGCACTATTTCATGAAAAGAGTGGAATGTGCTGCTGGAGGTGGTGTTATTGAGGTCGGTGAGCAACTTTAAGAGGGGGTGGGACACAATCAGAGAGAGGGTCCAAAACTGCTGGTGGTCAGGGGGTGAGAAGGAAGTGGAGGTAATACAGTGGTGGGGGGCAGCTGCAGTTTAAATGACTGAAGTGCTGCACACTTGAGCAGACTAGATAGACCGTGAAGACCTGTATCTGATGGCGGTTTTGTATATCCATGTAAGTGCCTCTAATTCCAGGGCTGGCAGTATAGCCTAGAGGTAGGAGGAACGAGGTGTGAATGAGCTTGGTACATCCAGCAGACCAGACCAGAGTTTGATTCTCACAACCTCCACTTAATACTGTGTGACTCTGAGCAAGTCACTTAATCCTACTAGTGCTCCCAGGTTGCCCCTGAAAACAGGCACTTGTGCCTAGAGGGCCTTACCTGGTTACCAAAGACTAAAAAAAAAAATTTTGAAAATAAATTCCCATGCTGCCAAGTCCTGGTTTCATACTTCTAAGCAATACCTGGTGATCTAGAGGGACAAACGGAGTACAAAAGGCATGATCCCACATGATCTCTGCTGTTGTCGAGCTGGCTTCTACAACTGGAACTCATTCCCCAGGAAAGGAAGCATGTGTGAGGCTATTGGGTAGAACATTTGGGGTGGGGGTGTACAGATGGTGTTTGGTGGTGGTAGCCATGGATATAAACAGCTGACTGCCTGGAGTGGGCTTTTTGCCATTTTCTATGCTCCCTACCCCTTTGTGTGTACATATACTGTACTGTGTTGCGACCAGGAGGTGGTGATGTGGTCATCTGCATCACCAAGCACACATTTTCAAGCCTGCCACCAGCAGCTGCTCTGTATGGCACAACACAGCCCCCATGAGGAGAGCATCTACTCCTCTTCCTCCCTGCTGGCCTTTGCTCTAGCTGTTGTGTTCTCTGGGTGAGAACTCTGGTCACCAGCAGATCAAGCAGACACCCTCATCTCAACGCCACAGATCTTCCTTTGGCATGGGACTGTAATGCACCCATTCTGGCCCAGAGGTGAGAGTGCTACAGTAGACTCACACTGACAGCTAATTTTATCAGCCTGTCCATGAAAAGGTGAAAGCTCATCGGATACTTTGGTTGGCTATCATCTTTACTGATTCAGTTGGAATCCTAGTTTGATACTGGATTATCAGATCTGTGTATCCTTTGTCTCTGTTCCCTCGAGTATCAGGAGGGCAGATAATCTAAACCACTCGAGTAAATACTCGCAGGGTTTTTTCTTGGTCTGTCTTTATATGAAATGCAGGCAACGAGACATGCCAAGGTGTGTAATTATGGGTCAGTTATTGCACACCTCTTGAGTGTGTTAGTGACACTGTCCGCTTTTCTGCTGAATTTTATATCCCCATTTCAGACATGTGCCTGCAGCCATTTAAATGCATATGCCTGTGGTCCATGGTCCAAGAATGTCATATTATGGCCAATAGTACCAGTTCTGAAGCAGGGCAATCCCAAGCTTCCTGACAACTATCGCCCTATTGCAATCCTCCCATCCCTTAGCAAACTTCTTGAAAAGGTGGTGGCCGAGCAACTCTCTGAGTATCTGCACTCCCATGATCTGCTATCCAGGGCACAGCACGGCTTTCGAAAGGGTCACAGTACCACTTCTGCTCTGATCACTGTAACCTCCAGCATAAGATCTGCCATGGACCAAGGTAAACTGTCCGGTGCTATATTTATAGACTTATCAAAAGCTTTTGACCTTGTTAACCATGACCTTCTAGGAGAGCAACTAGGGCGTTGGTCTCTCCTCCCATGCCTTGAACTGGTTCATGGATTATCTGAAGGGTAGACAGCAGCGTATCTGCTTCAACAAGGTCCTCTTGAGCCCAGGGCGATGACTTTGGGAGTCCCCACGGATCAGTGCTGGGCCCTCTCCTCTCTCGCCTTTATCAATCAGCTGCCACTGGTGACCTCTCACTGCCAAGCCACTCTATACGCAGATGATCTGGTACTAGTTGCCCATTCCCCCAATGTCGCTGCACTAAACCAGAGCCTGACTGATGATTTCAGAAGAGTCCTGGCCTGGGTTACTCACCATAGGCTGGTGTTGAACACTAATAAAACGCAGGCCATGCTTTTCGCTCCACGGCCAAGATAAAAGCCTCATCATCCTTGCTTCACATAACCTGTGATGGGGACCCTGCCAACGGTGAACTCCATCAAATATCTTGAGTTACTCTTGACCCCCAACTTGACATGGGGAGTCATATCTCAACATCTGTAGAAGCACACATTGGAAGTTGGGTATGGCCTATAGGGCCAAATACAACCTGACCCCGGGGGCGAGACTCGCACTTGCTAGAGGAGTGCTTCTTCCCTCCCTCAGCTATGGACTCCATCGGTTTGCCCGGTCCCCCCAAATTCACCTTGCCCGGGGAACACGGCATAAAACAATATATGTTGGTTTGCACTTGCCGTCCCCAAACTCACCCATTGCTGCGATCTCTATGATAAACTCTGCTGGTTGCCTCCAGCTGAATACCTGGACTTCGGTGTTGGAAGCTTCTCCAAGAAGGTGCTCGCTACTCACTCCCCTCAGGGACTGGCGAATCTCTTCCCAAAAATGGACATCATGCCCTACAAGCTTAGGTCACAGTCTGCCGGACTGCTCAAAATTCCTTCCACCCGGACCCTCATGGGGGGCCGAGACTTTGCTGCCTACGTGCCCAGACTCTGGAACTCCCTTCCTGATCATGTCCGCATGGCCCCCTCCCATGGGATCTTTCGCTCCACCCTGTGGTCGCACTTAAAATTATCATCAGTGTGTGACTGTTTCAAGCCTCCGTAGTGAAATGTTTTTTGATGAACCCCAGTTGTCACTAATGTCAATCTATGCAATTTCTGTTATATGATGTAACTGCTGCTTGTGTATATGTGTTACTACAATTGTTAGTACCTCCTGTAATAAGATGTACCTCCTAAGTTGCCTTGTATGTATCTTGTAAGTTCTGTACTCTCCGGTCGTCCTGAAAATAGGCATATTAGTTGTCTAGTGTACCTACCGTAAACAAAAGCTAAATAAATTTCCGAGGGTCCGTGAGGGCTTAGGATGCCCTCCCCCACCTGAAACTCCAGACAAAGAAGAAATCCGAGGGTCCGTGGAGGGTTTAAGACGCCCTCCCCACCTCAAACTCCAGGTATGGCAGAATCTCGATCGCGCTGAGCTGTGCTATTGTCTCAAAAATGCAGTACCTTTAATTTGTAAATAAGTTTCCACACCTAATGCAGATAGTCTCTTTTAGCCTTTGCATATTGCCTGCTTGTATGCCTGCTAGTTTAAACGCTGAGACCGAAGGTTGCACCTTTAACCTGATCTGCAGCACAAGTTTAAAACGGCTGCTTTCAGCATTGTATTTGTTCTGTTTTTCAGTTGTTCCTATGCCTGCTTGTAATTTCAAAGTTAAGTAGTTTAAAGCCTGTTAGTCACAATAGCCAAAAGGGACGATAAAACTCCACTGCAGCCTTGTCCCTTCGACTTTTGTTTAAAGTTAAATATATTCTGCAGACTCCCGCCCCGGAAATCCTACCTGTATTTAATCTCGCCCTGTCTCTGCTTCCTTCTCAGACAAAGGAAGAAATCCGAGGATCGTGAGGGCTTAGGGCCTCCTCCTCCACCCCAAAACTCAAGTCGGCAGAATCTCGATCGCTGCACTGAACTGTGCTATCCTGTCTCAGTGCTCAGGAAGGATTCTTGCCACGCCTGTCCGCTGTGCTCCGCCCCCACCACCACCCTTGGTCACACTCCATTATATAGCTAGTGACACAAGACCATCGAAAACCAATCAGTCCACTTCTCCATCTGCAAGCTACTAATTCCACCACTAGTGGCCACTGCAATTAAATATTCTCCAAACATGTAAGATAGCTAGCTCCACCACTAGAGGCCACTGTAAACTTTCCAAAAAATAAAATAAAACCCTATTGACCATGTCACTCTCTGCGTTATTTGTTCTTGCTCTATACTCTTGGATACCATTTCCCTCACTCCCCTCGCGGTCCGACATCACCAACCCCATCCCTTTCTCCTTACACCTACCCTCCCACCGAACCTCCCCGTGAACCCCCGCCCCGGCACATCACTCTACTCAAATCCACAATCCCTCTCTTCCCCTTGCATGATTATCCCCCATTTCCTCCCCAGCCCTCCCAAACCTTTCACCCTTCTCTGCTCCACTCACACATGCTAAACCTAGAGGCCCTTCTCCAGTGCTGAGAACTTGCAAGCCCAATCTACCAGGGCACTCAAATAGCAGATGCAAGAAGCATACCCGCCTCTTCCTACCCCTGCTACTCCTACTCCTGGCAGGTGATATACATCCAAACCCTGGCCCCACAACAACAAAAGTTTCCCAGCATCTGCCCTCAAAACTCAGTTTCTCACCAGATTTGCTCCCAAAGGGCTCACGATATTCCACTTAAACGCCAGGAGCCTTTCCCCAGACTAGACACCCTCTCTGTCTGATCAGCACAGTACAAACCGGACATACTTTGTATCACAGAGACTTGGCTCTCAGGAAAAACCTCAACCTCTCACTCGCCATATCTAACTATATCCTGTTCCGCCTAGGGACCGTGGCAAGCGTGGTGGTGGGGGGTAGCACTGCATATCGATACCCATTAAGTGTCGAAATTTTCAAAGAATTGCGCTCATCTCCCACTAATCCTTAGTCGCCACCTATCCTTCCCTCATCCACTCCTCTTTATAGGTGTTCTATACCCTCCAAAACCCTCACCTGACTCCCTCATCTCAGCCATCTCCTCCATCTCTTTAACCACCTCAAATGGCTTAACTCATTCTGTTGGGCGATTTTAACCTAAACTGCTCTCCTCCTCCACAAACCATCAGCCCTGGAGGATTGAAGCCCTAAATCTCACCCAGCTAATCCAGGAACCCACCCATCTAAATCATAGATCACAAAAACACACCTTACTTGACTGGATCCTAACCTCCCACCCCCACAGGATCACCGCCTCGGGTATCCTTTGTGACGCTCTTAGCGACCACTGCATAACCTATTGTATCCGGAAAATCCATTCACTTCACTCTGGCCCCAAATTCATCGCTACCAGCCCAATACACCTCCTTGACGAATCCGCCCTTCTACGCGACCTGTCAAACACAGACTGGCTCCCTGTCCTTGCCTCACCTGACGTCGACACTGCCTTCTCCCACTTCTGCAGTATCTTCCTAAGCATATGGGACCGCCATGCTCCACTCAAGAAAGCCAGAGTTAGGAAATATCACCACCAGCTGACCTAATCTCCCTGGGTTGAGTCAGAGATGAGGCCTGGAGGCGTTAGAAAACCTCTTTAGCTTCCAGCGACCTGCTATCTTACAAAACTCTTAGAAACAACTGCACAAAAGCTATTCGACTATCAAAGGCCCAGTATTTCAAGGCCCAACTCGCGGCTCATCAAGCCTCCCCGGCGTCTTTCTGGAAGGTGATAAACTCTCTTATCAGTCCACGTTCCAAGCAAGCCAGCCCAAGCCTAAACATTGATGGTAATATAGCCTCCGATCCGGCCATCGTCTCCGAACGCTTCAACTCGTTTTTCATCTCCTGCACCAAGCCCGACTCACCCCCCCCCCAACCTCCTCCACAAATCCCCCACCCTCTCACCATGGCTTCCACTTTCCCCCATTCACACCCCTTGAAGTCTACCCTTCTCTCACCTCTCTAAACCTGTCAAAATCCAGCCCAGATGGCTTGCATCCCAGTCTGCTCCGCATCTCCACAGCTGCCATAGTGCCCTATAACCCACATACTAAATCTCCGATCGACACAGCCACTGTCTCCTCCACCTGGAAACTTGCCAAAATCCTACCTCTCTATAAAGGTAGCGACCCTCCCTCCTGGAAATTATAGACCCATCTCTCTCCCCTGCCAGAATCCAAGAATCCCCATGCTATCAAAACTGTCCGCTTCTCTCTACAAACAGCTCCCTCTCCCTTTTCAATCAGGGTTCAGAAAATCTCATTCTACCACCACACACCCCTACGGTTACCGACTCCATTTTCTCCACCATGGACGTGGGGCAAACCTACTGCCATTTTATTGACCTAGCCAAAGCCTTTGATTCAGTCTCCCACCTCTACTGCTAGGCAATTGTGCCCTTGGCCTCACCAATCAGGCCATAAACTGGTTCCATTCCTACCTCCAAAACAGGATGCAGCAAGTACAAATCGGGACACCCTCTCTAACCCTCGACCCATCCTCATGGGCATTCCCCAAGGCTCCATCCTTGGCCTATCCTTTCTCCTTTCACAAACGACCTGCCCTCAGCCTGTCTCACCTCAGACGTGCACTTATATGCTGATGATACCATTATCTATGCCTCAGGCCCCTCCCATGGCAGTGTTCACCCAAACCTCCAAAGCGATTTCAACCGAGTACAAGCCTGGCTCCAGAAAAATTAGTTAAAACTAAATACAAATAAAACTGTCTCCATGGTTTTTGGCACAAGACAAAAACTCTCCTCCCTGCATCCTGTTTTGGAGGTAGGAATGGAACCTGGCCTCCCCCCACCCCACCCCCCGATCTACACCCTGGAAGAAATACCCTTGAGTCTGTACCCACTTTTAAGTACCTGGGAGTCTGGCTGGACACAAACCTCAATTCTCCACCCACGTCGGCGCCACCTGCACCAAACTCCGGCCCAAACTTGCCATCCTCTACCACCACAAAGACTGCCTCCCCCTCCCTACTTGGAGTGAACTCGTACATAAACCATCCTACCTGTACTGGACTATGCGGATGTCATTTATGGCACAGCCCCTTCCTCCTCCCTTGCAAAACTCGATGTCCTGCTAAACTCCTTCATCGCGGCTAGCCACCTGCCCCCACCACTCACTCATCACTGCCAGCTACTCTCAACTCTATCTCTTGATGCCACTCTCACTTAGGCGGACCACCCACAGCGCTTCACTTATAGTGAAATATTGCTTGGCTCCTTTCCCCTCTACCTCTCCTCCCGCCTCCTCGAGCCAACCCTCCAGCTACTCACTTCGCCACAGACATGCTCGCACTTCCACCTGTCACGCCCCTTTCAGCCTCTGGGCAAGCTGCTCTTCCTACTGGCTCCCACTCCTACGAAACTACCTCCCTCCCAACCTCCACCTGGCCCCCTCCCTATCAGTCTTCAATTAGCTTCTCAGGCTCCTCCCTCCCACTCCCTGCCTTAGCTGTGCACCCAGTCCCTTCCTACCTGGACCTAGTGTAACCCACAACAACCTCGCCAGGTAAAAAAATAATCTCCTCATGCCAGCTATTACTGCTAAATCACCCCCCCCAACCAGCTCCCTCTCCTCGAAAACTCAAATTTTTCGATAAGACCACTGCTGTAAATACACATAACTGAAATTTTAAGGAAATTTATGGTCTAGAAATGAAATGAATACATTTTTTTTCCACTCTGCTGCTCATACAAAAGTGTAACCTCACAACCAAACTCCATTTAATTTACTATACTGTATTATTTTAACTGATTCTTGATATTTGCTGTATTTCTATCTCTCTGTCTCCCATTTGTACTACCTGTACCCGGGTAGCACCTGGAAATGAGCCTTGGCTCAGCGTGCCTTTCCCGGTCAACAATTTTAAATAAATAAAATAAATAAATTTCTTGTATTTTTCTTATTACCTTGTTTAGACAGCCTGCTCTACCCCTGGCGGCCTGATGCTGTAGTTCATTCACATCTTAACATGGCATAGAGGTGCCTGAAAACTTGTTCATGACTGAGTTTAGACGTTTTTAAGCACTATCAGGTTGTCTGTTTCTAATAGTAAACCGTACGCTGAACCTAGTAATGTCGCTCCTGTTATTTAAAATGAGTGTTAACTTGTAACTCTTTTAAATCAGTGTTTGAAAGTAAAGCCATGACTTTGGGCATGTGCATCAGTGTGGTTGCTTATGCCCGTGCCCAAAATTATGGCTTTGAAGGGAGGGGTTTGGAACCTATTTCCCTGATTCTGATGTGAGGCAATAGGCAGTACAGGCAGGGGTCAAGATCATATTTGGGTACCCTGGGAGTTACCCTATCCAGAATTTTTAACTACCGGTATGGTGGTGTGAAGGGTGGACCTCAACTTGGGGGGAACCCCACCCCACCCCACAGTGTTGTTAGACTTAAAGCACTTGCGATGACACAGGTACTTCTAAAACCATGAGAAGAGTGTGTGAGATGATTTATCATAACTGCATGTCCCTGAAGTGTCTTATTGCATTTATAACACAAGTTCTACTTATCAGTGTTTTTAAAAAAAATATGTTTTTGTACACATTTTTTTCTGTATGAAATATGAGCAGAAGACAAAAATATTAATTCCTGTTGAAACTTACTGCTATTGTAGCTGGACCTTGTGCACAGGCTAAACAAAAACAGTGATCAAATTATGGCCAAACAATCAACAATTACACTCTTGTGCTTTGTCTTTTTGCCAGTCAGATGTGGCTAGAATGTTCCTAGCCGTGTAATTAATATGAATTCAGTTGACAGTGATTTTGAAATGCACTGTGTAGTTGATGTGGTACAGTTAAATACTGCAGCTGTAAATCTAATAATGTTTTAAACCACTTTTATTTACGAAAAACATGCACTTTATGTTTGATACCAGAAATTGCCATGACCTGAATAGTTCCACTTTGCTGAGTTGTAATAATGCTGCAGGAGAGAAGGCACTTTCAATAAAAACCGATAAGCAACATTTGAGCTGTAAAGCCTGTCTGTTTTCTCTCCTGTCTTTCTCCCAATTTTTTCTTCTGTTTATCTCGGATTTTTCCCATCCCCGCTGCTCTGCCAGTGACATTCAGCCCCATCACCCACCTTATCCCATCTACTTCCTTATCGCACTGGTGAGTGCATGCCTAGGTGGATGCTGTTGTCATTCTACTGGTGGTGGGTGTTTTGTTTATGTAGGTGTTTGTCCCCCCCCTTCCCCATTTTCTTCCTGGGCTGGAACAGGTGCAGTGGCATGCATGTACTGCATGCAGATGCAGCAAGCCTCTGTGTCTGCTTAGTACCTGCTAGGTGGGAGACCGCTGTTGCACCACGTAGCCTCAGCTGCCGAGCAGCAGTACGTGCTGGTCCCCACCCCCACCTGAAGGAAGAGAGATGTCTAAGGATATGCAGTCCTCCTACCCCCAACTGGCCCCTTAGCGACCCTGGCTCTTTCCCCGCCCAGGTCACCAGCATGGCGGCAGATGAGGCTCCCAGCGCCTCTCACCTCTGCGCCACCAGGGCGGGGCATGGAAAGTCTCTGAGAGTTGAACATTTGCTGTGTTTATTTTAACAGTGTTTGATAAATTCTCCTGCACAAGTAGTACCAGATAAATTACACATCTTTTAAGTGTTCATTTTTGTACTGTTCTTTGATTTCTTTCAGAAAAATATGTTGAGTTTGACCTAAATGACCAAGGGAGATTGGTAAGAATTTCTTATCTTTACCAAATAAGCATGCTTATAGACTTGATTGTGCAAACACTCTTAGTTTGAGGGAAAATGTTATGATTCTTATTATATATTAAGTATAGTGTTGGCTTCAAATGAGCAGTTTGAATCTTTGAATAGTGCTAGTGATAACTTGAAATTTCAGAAATTCCTGTGAATGATAATCCTAGCCAGGGCTGATGGAGTCTTGGGCTGCTGGGTATAATCTGTTGTCAACCTGGCCAGGGCAAATTTTATTTTTGTTTGTAACAGATGGTGGAGATTGTGCTACGCCATGTTGCATCATGCAGTTACAGTACCCCCAGATCTTACTGTGAGAGGGTTCCTGCAGTAGGCCTTCACAGATAGGACTGCTCCCCCTTGCATCAGGACTTTAAGGCAAACTTATAGCTAGCAGTCATCGGCGGGGACCACCAGCAGCGTCGGGTGATGGACGTTAGCATGACTATAAAAGGGGCGGTCCCCCGCCCGCCCTCCAGTTCTTTCCTGCTGTCGACCTAAACTGTGGTACCTAACACAGTAGAACAGCTTCAGTCGCCCACCATTTTCTGTGATGCGGGTGTGGTACTGAGCAGTACAGCATGACCTTTCCTTGACAGCAGTCCACGTGCCAGGTGTTCACAACATTCTGGTGGATATTTCACCCAATCAGTCGCCAGGGCTCAGGAGTGGGGAACTAAAGCAGGCAGTAGTAGATATGTTTCTTCAGTGAGGTCGGACAGACTTGCATCTCTTCACCTCCCATCCAATGCAGAACTACCCAGCTTTTGCTTGCTCGTTCCCGGACATGGTGCTTTTGGCAAGAGACACGGTCCCTGTCCTGGACAGGAGATTTCTATATGCTTTCCTATCCCACAGAGGGTTCTGTTGAGCTTCAGGCAGAGGGGCACACATGATTCCTATTTGCCCCTCTGGCCTTGGCAGATTTGGTAACTCAGCTGCAGCAGCTGGCACTGGAACCCCCAGTATCTCTCTTCTTCTCTCACGACCTTCTGTCCCAGGAGCAAGGCACCCTGGTACATCAGAGCTTCTAGTCTCTCTCATGGGTGGTACCTGTGGACTTAGCGATTTCGCTATGGCGTCTTTCTGGTGTTGCTCAGATTTTAGTGGAGGCCAGGAAACTCTCCACCAGATCCACTTACGCTATTAAGTGGAAGAGACTCTCCATCTGGGCATCAGCTAAAGGCCTAGATCCGTTTTCCAGCTCAGCCTTCCAGATTTTAGAGTACCTATTGCATCTGTCAGAGTTGGGCCTCAGTTATTCCTCCCCGAAGGCCCATCTCTCTGCGGTTTCAGCCTACCACCTTCCGGTGGAGGGCAAAACCCTAGCACAGCTAGAGGTTTCCAGAACTTTCTTGAAGGGTATCCTTCACATCAGACCTCCAGTCCAGAATCCTGTTCCCCCTGGGATCTTAATTTTATGTTAGAAAAGCTTACTTTGCCCCCTTCTGAACCGGCAGCAAGCTGTGATGTGCGTTTTTTAGCATGGAAAACTCTCTTTTTAGTTGCTGTCACTTCAGCTTGAAGAGTTTCAGCGTTTCAGAGCTTCAGGCTCCAGTTTGTAGAGAGCCTTATTTAATTTTCCACAGAGACTGGGTGGCTCTACGGACTAATCCTTCCTTTCTTTGAAAAGTGGTTTCGGAACTGACCCTTAACCAGAATGTTGAACTGCCGGTGTTTTTCCCAGCACATTCCAACAGGGGGGAGCATCTTCTGCACACCCTTGATGTGCACAGGATTTTTAGATATTCTGTCTCAAGGACTAAAGAGGTTCATAAATTGAACCAGTTCTTCATAGCCTTTGCTCCCAAGTGTCAAGGCTATAATGAAACCGACTTTGTCAAGGTGGCTGGCACATTGTTATTCACTACATTTTCCAGAAATATGAGAAGCGCTTCCAGGGACAGTTAAGGGCCACTCCACTAGGAGTGTGGCCACTTGCACTGTATTTTTCAGGAATGTGTCCACTGCGGACATCTCTGCAGCAGCCACTTGGTCCTCCATCCACACCTTCACTTAACACTACAGTCTGGACATTGCCTCTAGGTGTAGGGCTGGCTTCGGCCTTGCAGTCTTGCAGGGCTTCCTGTCTTGAAAAGACCTACAGTTGGCAGACATTTCATCTTCCGGATCCTCTTCTCAACTCCTTCTTTTGGTTTGACTGCTTGGTATTCAGTCCTGTGAACACCTACTATAGGACCCTTTCAAGTAAGATATAGCAGTTATGTAAGAACTTGCCATAACAGTAGATCTTCGAGAGAGGTTCCTGCAGTAGGTCTAGATTTCCACTCACCTTTCCCTCCAGCTCCTGTTTCTTTTCTCTTATTTCCTTCCCAGGACTTTCTCATCCAGGGCACAGGGTCTCAGGAGTCTTTCACTCCTTTTTCTGCTTCCTTTCTAAAGGTCTCCGGAAGAACTGGAGGTGGGCGGGGACGCCCCTTTATAGTCACGCTGATGTCCATCACCTGGCGCCAGGGGTCCCCACCAATGATTGCTAGCTACAAGTTTGCCGTGCAGTCATGATGCCAGGGGCACAGTCCTGTCTGTAAAGACCTACTGCAGGAACCTCTCGAAGATCTACTGTTACGGTAAGTTCTTGCATAACTATTTCTTTCACCTTTTTTCTCACGTAGTGTCTGTGTGTGTGTGTGTGTGTGTGTGTGTGTGTGTGTCTGTGTCTCTCCTCTCACACACACACACCTACCTCTTGCTTCTGCACCTTCCCTAGCTGGGATTGGGGGGCGCAACTGCTGTTACAGCGCTGCCAATACCTGTCCATGGTTGGCAGGCAGGAGGTGCACAAACGCAAAGTGCTGTGGGCATCCTGCACCCTCTTCCATTGAGAACTGAGCACCCCCTTAGCAACACACTCTGCCACCAGGCAACACCAGTATGGGATTCCAAACCTGTGTACCCAGTATCCAGATGGCAGTACAACTCTCTCAAACCATGCTCACTAAAGAAAGCTGGCCAGACCAAATGTTTACACAGAATTCCTAAATTGATTTGGTTATTTCACTTCAGTTGTAGGCAGACTTCTTGCTTTTAGTTTCATTTTTTAATTTTGGGTTGCAGCTGTCTCCTCATTGTTGCCAGTATTACCAACACCCAGCTGTCACATTCTTGTTCCTTTGCCAGTTTTAGAATCCATGTAGTGCCCTCCACTCATGACTCAGTGACATCAAAGGGGCCTTTGGTTGACTGAGCTTGTTTACACAGTGTGAGCTCCACACAACACACAAACGGCTGCTGGATAGCTGGGTGCAGAATGGAGAACACTCAATTCTTTCATTCAACAGAACTCCTTTTTGCTCTGTCGCTAAGACATGCATACAGGGATATAACTCGGTATCTTGCAGTCATATGAGCTGCCTTATGCAAACTCTTTTGAGGATCTATCCTCCATAGAGCCACATAAACTGAATTATAAACCGGTGTCATAAAGACCTTGTGGAAGACTGATCAGAGCTGGGGCTGCCTATATTGAAATACGCCCCAGGCCCCATATATATCGGATGCCTCGGCATCTCCTCTATAGCGTGGGCAGTCCCATTCACACCATTTATTTGTTTTAGCCACCATTGAGTGTATATCTGACCAGGTGACACTGATGCTTTATCTTTGTTCACCATTAAATCTTTTTTTCTAACATCAACCTTGTTTTTGTTCTACCTGACCTCAGTGACGTGGCCTCCAGGATCACAGTCGACAGTTCATCTCTGCGTTCATGCTGCTGAATCTAACATTACCTACCAAAGTGCCACCAAGGTGTAATTGTGGTAATAACGACTCTTGTGGCAGTTGTCACAGCTCCTGCATGAACTGGCCCCATAGTAGGATCTACTGGTTCGCACTCACAGTTCAGTACTCTAATCATTAGGCTAAACTGCCTACTCAAAAATTACCACCGTACATCAAAATTGTACTTTACAAGTGGCCACTAAGTCAGAATGATTTTAATACGGACATTTTTATTTCGTTACAAATGTTGATCTGGTAGGCACACTGAGCAATTCCTTATTTACATCTGTGACTTGGGGGAAGGGGATGAGTAAAAGAAATCTAAGGAAATGTTATCTCATTAATAAATACATGTGGAATACAGATACTGTAAGGAAAACACACTTTTTTCCCCCCCTCTTAGCTGTTTGGCCCCATTGTGGTCACCACCTGCGCCTTCCTTCTGTGATCTTGTGTTGTCAGCAAACTCCTCAGCCTTTCAGCTGCACCCCAACACACACACTATTGGAGCTGGTGGGGACCACACAGAGCAGGACCCAAGGTTGCGGACTAGTCATTTAGAGGGCTTGTTGCACATACTGTATCTCTCCCCCCCTTCCCCTTTTCTCCCCAGCCGAGGTACCTCCCAGCGCCCCGTGTCATGAGCAGTGCCTCTGCCTGCCTCACATGCCACAGCATCCCTACATTGAGGTAAAGTTCCCTGGCCCAACTGTAGGGTCACTGTGGCACTGGAACTCACCAACTCTCTGTGCCTGAGGTGCTCTGTGCAGCTGCTGTCTCAGCCCGGACTGCCTCCCGTCATGGCTACCTGATTCCACATCCAAACCTGGGTTGCCTGCAGCAGTGCAATGTGTTGCCGCTGGGCCATCAGGGCAGCCATAAAATGCAGATATTTATGCAACACCCCGGTAAGAATAATAATTCTTCCTTGAAAAGAATAGCTAAGTAAAGGGAGAGGGGTTGGGGTGCAATACTGCGTGCATGGGGCAGGGTAGTACTGAAGGTGGGGGAAGAGAGAGGGATATGTGTTAAGAGCAGGAGAGGGTATTGAACTCAAGGAGTTGAGCGTTTAGAGAGAATGGGGATGATGAAGGTGGGGGGGTAGATTATTTTAAAGGTGGGGGAGTCAACAAGAGAAAGCAGCCAGCTTGGCTGAGGTCTCATAATGATGGAAGAAGTGCCAGAATTCCTGAGGGAGTACGTGGTGGGGAGAAGAGGGCACAAGTAGAACCACATCAAAATCTTAAGAGATGGAAGCACAATGGGAGAGACTCCTGTCTAGTAGGGAAGACTGGTGTGAGTGCTGATGGTCAACAACAGGTAGGACAGTTTAAGGTTGAAGCAACAGAATGAGTGAAAGTGGGGGTCTAGTCTGGCCAGAAGTGGATTTAGTAGCAGCACTGTAACCCATATTATCACAAAGAGCTGAAGCCCAATGAGTGCTTCTTTCCCTGCATATGAGAAACTTGGATTGCGTAAAATGCATCTCATTTACAGGTACCCTGGAAACTGGCTTATCCGGGGAAGTGTTTTAAAATTTATTATTTTTTAATATTATTAATCACCCCCAAGCAATAATACTAATGCTGCCATGGAGACCACTCTTGTTTTAAGAGTGGTCACTTATGTTATTAAGGTATCGGAACCATTCATGATAGATCTGTGGTTCTTATACCTTAACAAATGTGTGTGAGATGAAGCTTGCACCCTAAGAATGATCTCCATAGCAGTATTAACATAGATCCCCATGCAGTAGTCAAACTCTGGGAGGATCGTTTTAAGAATGATCTTGTAGAGAACAGGGAGGGTTATACAAGACTGGTTGTGATACAGTACGCCAAGATCTTCATCAAAAATATCTTCTTCATAGGACCATACTTTTGAAACTGTAAGCCATCACCGTCGGGGACCTTCTGAAAACTTCTGCCTAGCTGGGGGCCACCCACAATGACATACAGTGTCAGCACCTATAAAACGTGGGATGCCCCCTCGCTCCTCTGTTCTTTCTTTTTTTCCCATGGTGGACCACTCATTAGACTTGCAGTGAAACATTGTTTCTTCCCTATTTGTTTTCTATCTTAACTACATTTTTATATAGTCCCTGAATGCCACTGTCATAAGAACCTTTATTTAGGTTTTGTACTTGTGGTTACAACATCTAAAGGGATGACATGCACAACATTTGTGCATTCTGCTGACTTTTGTGTTGCCGCTACATGTAGCACTGACGTCTCATGCAGATGTGCTGGTTTTGGCCTTGCTGTCCTGATTTTATATGGGACTTTGCCATCCTCTCTGGGTATTTTGTACTGCTTGATAATTGTTCCAAAGGTATAGCCCAATGGAGAGGGATCCTCGATGAAGATAGAACAGTTGTCTACCAGTAACAAAAGATGTTTGAGTGACTCTACTCCACTGGGCCACAGTGCACCCACCTTTCTTTCCACTTTGTGAGGTACCAGCTGGCAAGCTGTCCTGCTTCCTTTGTGGAAGGTATGGTTATTTGTGCTTTGTCTTAGGTCATCAGTGCCATACACACTTCTTGAGTGTCGTGTCCTGGTGTGGTCTCCTGGTTCCTCTCAGCAACTGGGCCTCCAAGCTTATCTCCGGGAACTGAGGGCCTGTTCACATTCTATAGGTACCAGTGTTGTACATCCTCTTGAGCAGCCCCCAGCTAGGCAGAAGTTTCAGAAGGTCCCGACGCTGATGGCTTTCAGTTCCAAAGGTGTGGCCAATGAAGGAGATACTCTCAAAGATCAACTGATACTGATGAGTAACTGCTCTTTTGGGGCTGAGTCTCTTCTGGATGCCATCAATGTGGATGAGTGAAGCTGTTGTTCAGCTCAGATGCCGACGTATTTAAAGAATGGAACATCCTATTTGAAGTCATCCACATTACTGTGTGGCTTAGGAATATGGCTAGGACGGTAAAGTTTGTACGCAATAGTTTGCATTGGTGTGGCTAGGATTATGATAGTTTTGGACATTGGATATTTTGTCTTGCCTTGATGCCCATGTGACCATAAAGGTGTTGCAGATTTTCAGCACTGCATTTAGCATTCTTTATTCTTTTATGGTTTAGGATAGCTGGTAGGTTGCTTTGGTTGGCGAGTCCCATAACTAAAGAGGCTTGGACTGACTAGATGGGCAGATACCAGATAGGCCTTTATTTGTTGACATGTTCTATATTTAGTTAATGCAGCTTCCTTTTCATACTATAAACATAAGGTACTATACAGCAGCAAGACAAGTAAGCAGTAACCCATGACTGGTGTGTGTGGGTTTTGCTGCAGTAAACCACTGTTATGGGGGTTGGAGATATGAGGCAAACTCTGGATTATATTGCACTTATAAAATGGAGCATGTGAAAATGTGAGTAAAGTGAGTAGAGGGCTAAAGCATCGCATAGTGCTGTTTGCATTGGTTGTAGTTTTGGTACTTAAATTGAGCACAGGTGAAAAGTACTCTTTGGCCACACTGTATATCTCGTCACGTGTTATAATTGTCGCACTTCTGTAGGCAGCCAAACTACAATATGTAAGCAATAACCCACAACAGGGCATGTGTTTCTAGAGAACTAATGCATGCCCTGGGTGAACTGGAAGGCACGAGGCCAACGTTTTAAATTACAGACCGATTAGTCCAGCATCAGTGATGGGTAAAATCCCGGAAGGATTAATAAAATGCTCAGTAAAACATTTCCTGGCCTGTGCATTCACACCAGCACAACCTTATAAAGGGCGGATCTTGTATAAGTAGTCTAATAAAGTTTTTATGAGCAAGTTAGTAAAGAAAAGGACAAGGGTGTTCCAGTGGAGGTAGGCTTCCTGGATTTTAGTAAGGCCCATACCAGGAAATAATCACAAAGATTAACAAAACTAGGAGCAAACCATTGACTAATGAGCTGGATTAAATATTGGCTGGCTGAAGGAATGTAGCGGGTCTGCATGCAAAAATAGGTAATCTATCGGAGGGCAGTGTGGCCAGAAAGATCCTATACCATTTCAAATATCAGTGAAAAATGTTATTAAAAGTTGGATTGAAAATATGCTGATGACAGCAACCTGGGGAGAGGGGGGAGGGTGTTGGTTAACACAGGATCAAGTAAAGGTAATGCAGTTGGACCTGACCAAAATCTGACCATGGGCAGATAAACTGGGCATAAAGTTTAACATAAATAGGTGTGCTGTGATGCACCTGGGTAGAAGAAACCTCAGACGGGACTACGTACAGGGGAAGTGACTTGGGTATAACAATGTGTAAGGATTTAAAACCCAATGATCCATGTGAGGGAGCAGTGGGTAAAGCAGGTCTGGTCTTGGGATGTATGAGGGGGAATACACAGCAAAAGTAACAAAAAAAGAAATCGGTAGGTGTAAATAAATACTGTATAGAATCTACATAAGACCACACCTGGGCTATGGATCTCTGTTTCCATCACCACATACCCAGAGAAATGTGGAAGTTCCAGAAATTGTGCAAAGGAGGGTCACAGTGATGATGATGATGATGATGATGATGATGATGATGATGATGATGATGATGATGATGATGATGATGATGATGATGATGATGATGATGATGGTGCATGAATTACAGTCTGAGGAAAGATGAACAAAATCTCATGTCCATACACAAAAGATGAATAAGAAGGGATGTGCTTTTCCTGTTTTTTATATTATTAGCTGTAAACTAATAGCAACATTTAAAGCAGGCATAGCAGGTACTACAGGTCACAGCCTCCAAATCAAAAGAAGCAACTTCACAACTAGAAAACAAAAGTAGTTACGCAAAGAATGATGGTTTTGTCTTTTTTTTTTCCCCTTCTATATACATTTTATCTCCTGGTCTCCCCTCAGCTCCGTCACTCGGCCCTTCTTGGGCTTGCCTTCACCAGCGTCCCCTGCCACAGGACTCGTGGTTGTGCCTGGCCACCGGTACAAGCTTGCGGAGGGTCGGTCATCATCCTGCTGCCTAGGGTGGTTTCCTCACATTTTCTCCCTGGGCCCATGGACATGCAATGGGTGTGATGTCCAAACTCTGCTTCCACAGAGACGGCCCCGGCATCCTGAACATGGGATCCCTTACCGACATGGTGGTATGCGTGTGCTGGCACACAGCCACCACTGGGTGTCAGGCAAGCAGTGTGCCACACTAACCCCCCTCCCAAGGAAGAAGTGCTGTCTGGTGACACCTGATACTTCCTCTCCCCACCGGACCCCAAGCAGCCAGTCCATTCATTGATGTGATGAGAGGTAAGGTGCCCAGCACTCAACCTTTCATGCCACCAGGCTGTAAGAGTGATGGTTCTCTAACAGTTTACCTCCCTGTGTTGTGTTTAAGTAAAGTTGTCCAGTTAAGACAAAGTTCTTTGGGACAGGGAGAATTGGCATATTAAAAATGCATAGTGTGGGGAAGGTAGTTGCATTGAGCACCACAGCATCCATCTGCTCTGAAACCGTAGTATTTCCTAACTGGTCACACAGATTATAACAATTATCCCCAACCTGCCACCCGACTAACAAAAATCCTCCCTTGTTATCTCTGCACCTGTTAAATTTTTATCTGTTATACGTACTGGTATACGACATAGAAAAGCAGACCTATAAGTGGTTTCAAAAGGAATCTCTTTAAAACATTATCTGCACAGTAAAATGGCCAGGTTTTGTGTGTGTGTGAGAGAGACGAGGCCAGAAGGGCTATATGGGACTAGTCATGGAAGGCTTGTGACAGCGTGCCTTCCTCTTTGACGTTTGTAAGATCCATCAGCAGGATGAAACTACTCCATAGTCTTAATTTCCATTTTTATCCCCAGTTTTCTGTGCAGTGATCCACACTTGACTGCGAATAATATATTTTGTTGACAGACATGATGGGACTAAAGAGAATGATGGAGAAGCTGGGTGTCCCAAAGACTCATTTGGAAGTGAAGAAAATGATCTCAGAGGTGACCGGGGGAAGCAGTGAAACCATCAGTTACCGAGACTTTGTCAAGATGATGCTCGGCAAGCGCTCAGCAGTTCTCAAGCTGTGAGTACAAAAGTGGCATAAGATGGCCCTTTAAAGGGGGGGGGGGGCCCAGATAAGATTTATTGGGATGAGTACTGTACTCCTTACTTTGAAAGTGGGGTGAGTAAAACCAAATTCAGATGCACACATACAAATGTCTGGACAGAGGTGAGTGAAGAGTACATTTTTTAAAACAATGTAGTTTTCTTCTAGATAAGAACTGATCAGGTACCAAAAATGCTCCAGATAATGCTGGCAAGTAGCAGTAATTTACGCGCCAGTTTTAAAATCTAAGGAGTAAAACATAATTGGAATGTGTACGAGTGCTGTAAATCTGGAAAAAAAATGCCCCTTTTGTAGCAACAGCTATGTTATGAAGCACTATTCTTTGGAGTGTAGAATATTTACAAATGTTGGGTGAGTACTGGTACTCATTAAAAATATTTTCTGAAGAGTATTTCCTAAAATGAGGTGAGTAAAAGAGGTTGGTACTCCCCTTTATCTGGGGGGGGGGGAGCAGCTCAAGAATCTTAAACTCCTTATCACCTGAGCTAGAAACTACTCTCCCACCCACTAGTTAGCGGGCCTCTGATTTCAGCAGGTGGAGTAAGCTAAAGTAAACTCTGGTAGCCCAACTGGATTACTTAAGAACTGTAGAGTCTGTCTGAATAGTGCATTGTCAGCTCCGGGTCTTGCAAATGTGGCAACCCCTATTAGGAATAAGTCCTTATTAATGGAAGGCCACTGGGGAGACGCTCAAGCATGCCACAGACTGCTCTTTGCGGCATGCAGGCTGGGCCTACCCTCTGCAGTTCTAGCTCATGGGTGACCACTGCTGGTGTTACAGAAGGTTATTCTGCAATGTTGGAGTTGGGGAAGTGAGTGGATACAAGAGTACTTGGCTAGCCAGTGCTTGCTTGAGTTACTCGTGTCCCCCTGTTCTAGGGGGCTTGACTTGTATATTCCAGAAACAAAGAAATGAAGCACTGACCACAAATAATAACAAAGCACTTGCAGTGAGGTAAACTTGGATTTAAGCGCAGTAAGTGACTTGCATTACAGAAACACTGGTGTGCCCAGAAAAAATTTCTAACCAGTTTCACACTAGAAACGCATCAACAGGGAGAACGGCTGTCTGATGACCATGCTTAAGAGCAGGATATTCAAAGTGACAGGCACAGCAATGTGAAACAAAAAACAATGTTGAAACAAACACCAGTGACAGCCGTTCATAACAAGAATCTCTGCTACTTCAGTACTTGGCATAATGCTGTAAATGTTTAAAGTGGCAATAATACTCCATATATATAATAATGTTGATTTGAAATTTAATGCCCATATCAGTTCGTTATTGCCAACTGAATAAATTAGCAGGCTCTTGGAACAGTCTTATTTAAAGGCATTGTTTTTAGTAGGGATCATCAAGAAATATGCGAATAAAGAGCTATAATTCCACATGACACATACTGTATAAATGAAATGTCATAATACATGTTCCAGAAAAAGAGGTAAAAAAAATTACTATTTATCATAACCGGCAATTAAGTACCAGAAGCTAATAAAGAAGGTGAAAGACGAACCCAAATAGTTTTTTTTTTTTTTTTTTTGGTTGTTTAAGGCATAGTTGGAGGTCTCACGTTGTCTGTTTATTGGCGACCACTTACTTTACTAAGTTAACTAGTGGCGTATTTTTTTTTATATAAGCCAGCTGTGAAGAAATTAAAAAAAAAAAAAATGAATTAAATAACCATATATAGTTAAGCCTGTCCCCCATGAAGGGCCTCAGATCAGTGGAGTTATTTAGACCCAATGGAAAAGGACCACCAAGCTCAAAGATTCAAAATGACTCCCTTTTTTGAAATTGTGCACTTATGATCCACTCCTGTCCTTTCCATCGCAACCTTTTCTATGCCACTCAATGGAAGATGTGCGTAGAATTATCCCTCACTGTGGGCAAATGAATATACAAAGCGTGTGTGTGTGTCTCTTTTGTTCTAATCGAATTCAGATGCTTGCCAGCCCTACTTTTAAGTGGCTTTTTGGTTCTGCCAACGTAGAAGTTAAATGAACAAGTTGCTAAGTACATTACTCCTCAATACTGCATTTGATAAACTCATCAGTCTTGTACTCCTTTCTGCTATTGGCTGTCTGAAATGAAGTAGTCTTCTCAATAACTGAACAAAATTTACAATGACCTCAAGTGTGGCAACCTACTGGTGGCTTTGGTAGCTATAGATGGACAAGTTGGTCCACAGATTTAAACCTGTTCATCATCTTGGGCTGTTTATTTCTTGTACAACAGTCTGTACCCAAAATATGGCAATTCTTTTGTAGTACGTCAGATACTTTTTAGATTTCAGAGAGTATTGTGTGACTAACATCACACTATCATTTATAGTGTTTTTTTTTTTTTTTCTTTGTTTTTTTAATATCTGTAGGGTAAAGACTTTGTCTTGGTATCTCACTAACTGACTTTTCTCTTGTGTAACCAAACATAGAAATGTAGAATTTGTCAGCAGAAAAGGACCACTTGGGCCCACCCAGTCTGCCCAGATGGTCCCTGCCTAGTCTGTCTCTGCAGACTCCAAACTGGTCTCTGGTGATCCTCCTTCCTCTCTGTCCACTTCCTAGTATCCCCCTATGTCTGCTGCATGCATGCTTGAAGCCCCCTTCCTGTTTTCACCTCCACCACTTCTGCTGGCAGTCTGTTTCAGGCATCCACCACTCTTTCAGTGAAGTAGTACTTTGTCACGTCCCTCAACCCCAGCTTCATTGAAGCCCTCTGGTTCTGTTACTCTTCTCATATGAGACTGCTCCTGCACCCTTTTCACCCCCATGAGATATTTGTAGGTCTCCATCATGCCTCTGCTCGCTCTCCTGTCTTCCACGGTGTACATGTTGAGATCATCTCTCTCTCTCCTGGTAGGGCTTTTGGTGCAACCCTTGCACCATTTTAGTTGCCCTACTCTGGACTGCCCAGCACTGTCCATTTCACAGTACTCCAGGTGGGTTCTCACCACTAAGTGATATGGCAACACCACCTCCTTCTCCTGGTGGAGATACTTTCACCCTATGCATTCCAGCATCCCTACTCACTGTTTTGTCGCACTGCTCTGCCACTTCGAGGTAATTGGATATGATAACTCCAGAGTTCCGTTCCTGCTTAGTGACTGACAGTACTTACCCCATACTACACTGAGCTCTTGGGGGTTCCTATGCACTAGGTGCACTTATTGGCCTTGAACCTCGACTGTCACGTTCTTGACCACTCCTCAACTTTCCCAAGATCCCTGTGCATTCTTGCCACCTTTCTTAATATCCACCCGTATTACAAATTTTGATATCTTCTGCAAAAGTCACTCCTCCCCTTCCAGTTCATCTGCAGTGCCACTTAGGAAGATGTTGAAGAGGACTGGTCCCAGTACTGAGCCCTGCAGCATTCTGCTGGTGATTCTCCAACATAAGAGTGAGTGCCATTAACCACCAGCCTCTGTCGCCTATCCATTAACCAGTTTCTAACCCATTTCATCACTTTGGATCACACTTCTAAAGCTGTTCAGTTTCTTAATCAGTCTGTTGTGTTAACACATTGTCAAAGGCCTTGCTAAAGTCCAGATAAGCGACATCCACTGTCTGTGGAGGGAAGGTGCCGTCGCCTATCCCTGGGGCATGTTGTTTTCTTTTTTGTCCTTCCCCACCCCTTGCGTGTCACCCCGACGCTGGCGCTAGCACGCCTGCAGCGTCTGGCATGCTATAACATGCTGCCTGTGCCTCTGCGGCCCTGATCTCCACCAGGGGCCGCCTCAGCACCGAGCATCCCAATGTCCTCCCCCAGGACAGGAGAGCAGCCCTTTGTGCGCTCGATCCAATCCCTCCCCTGCCGATCCCCGGCGCTCGAGCTCGTTCCCAAACTTTGGTTGCCAGCGTGGTGCGAGGTGTGGCATCCAGTGCCTCAACCCTTGGCGCAGCCGGGCGGTAATCAAGAGTTTGAGAAATCGCATTACTTGTGTAAGTGATTAGCGAAAAAGTCTTTTTTTTTTTTTTTTAAATGGATAGTTGAATCTGATTTTCAGTGTTGCATAAAGCGTGATATTTGCCAGTTGCCTGTGTATATTTCTTGGCGAATCAGTGGTGGGGTTTTCCTTGGGGTTGTCAGCCCTAATTCCCAGAGCTGTTCCCTGAGCAAATAATATCAGACATGATCTCATACAGAGGAGAGAAAGAAGTAAGTGCCTGACCTGGGACTTGAACCCAGGCTGCCCGGAATACCATTCCAGTCGCATTAACCAGCTGCGTCACCAAGGCAACTGGAACATGGGCCATCCCAGAGCACATATTACTCTTTCTCCAATGCACATTCTGGTGCTGTACAAATAATTACTACATTTTCAATCACATGGGTGAGGTGTACATATTTATGGAACACATACAAGCAGAGGAGAGAAAGAAGTAAGTGCCTCAGCTGGGACTTGAACCCAGGCCACCTGGAACACTGTTCCAGTCGCGCTAACCAGTAACACACATTACTCTTTCTCCAGTGCACAACCTGGTGCTGCACAAATAGTGTTCCATAAATATGCACATCACATCCATGTGATTGAAAATGTAGTAATTATCTGTGTAGCGCCAGGTGCATTGGGGAAAATAATGTGTGCTCCAGGATGGCTCCAGGTTCCAGTTGCCTTGGTGGCACAGTTGGTTAGCGTGATCAGACATGATCTCCTTTCTTCACACAGGGCCCTGTGTGAAGCAAACTGCAGCAGATTCTGTTAGCAACATGTGGTGAGACATACTTCTCTGCTTTTAAAGGGTGCATTACTGTAAGGCACTGGCTTGGAGCTGTACCTTGTGCTTCAGTCAGGAGGCTACAGGCTGGGGGCAGGGGGGAGCATTCGGGTTGACGACCCCAAGGAAGACCCCACCACTGATTCGCCAAGACTCCACCAACCCAAAACCCTACTCTTTCTCCTCCCCCCCCCTTTTTTACTGCTTGGGGAGGTTTGGGTGGGGAGTTAGGGTCACCACATTTCCCTACTTCTGTGGCATTAACCTGAATCCCTACTGGTACATTAATTGTCTCTTTGCAAAGAAATATACACATACATACAAAGAGGCCAGCAGAAGAGCTAAGAATGCCATTTGGTCTGTCTAGTCTGCTTATATTGCAGGGTCCACAGCTTGAGCTACTGACCCTGCCTCCTCTACGCCTCCCATCCTTCCCTACCCATATTCCTTACCTTCCCCATGCCAATCCCAGCCTCTCTTTAAGCTGCCTGCCATCTTCCACACACATTCTCTCTCTCCCTTGACATGTTTTCAAGGAGTTGAATGATGGTCTAGGACTTGCCACATATACCCAGCAAATGGTGCCATGGGCTAGCGAATGTGCTTCAAAATCATAGTTGAATTCTATTTTAAAGTCCTAGTATGGCAAACACCTGGGCGGATGGAAATAGTAAAACCAGATTGCTGGTCCAGCTGGACCGAGCGCAACTTACATGGTTCGACTCTTCCTGCCAGACTTTGTTATGGGCCATCCATTTTGTTTGCTCCGAATTTCATCTAATTAAGTGTACGGGTTATGTTCCAGACCACCGTACTCTGACTGGACCAAAACAGCAAACAGTCCAGTGGCCCAGATTTCACCCATACCTTCACCTGGATGAAGTCTAGACTAGGCAAAACAGATGGATTGAAACAGTAAAAACTGGACCAACAGGTCTGGCGAGAAC
Source organism: Neoceratodus forsteri (assembly GCA_016271365.2). Lineage (NCBI taxonomy): Eukaryota > Metazoa > Chordata > Ceratodontiformes > Ceratodontidae > Neoceratodus > Neoceratodus forsteri. The sequence continues at coordinate 500,535,929 of JADMNL010000022.1, forward strand.
AGCTGGACCATGCAAGTTGCACATTGTCTGGTTTATACAGTTTCTTCTGGTCTGGCAGCCCCGATTTTACCAAGTCCCCAAATAAACTCAGAGGAACAGCCAAAACACAACACTGAGGTGGTGCCATGATGCAAGTCAGTTATACCAGAACAAAAATGGCATTTACCCCTGCTGTGAAATCAGGATTGAAGCACCAATACAAGGAAGCACTTGGAGTAGAGATCTGTTCCTTTATTGCAGTGTAAATCAAACATTTCGGGTGCGCAGTAAAAATGTCTGACCAATGTTTTTTGTTAGTTGAACACTAAGATGAGGACTCTGATGTAGCCAGGAAAATAACATTTGCACAACATTTTGTACACCATGACCATTTGTTTCCCCCATACCCTCTTTGATGCCTTTATTGTTTGTACAAACCCCCATTAAAATGCCTTTCTATTTTATACGCCAGTGCTGAGTTAAACACTGAGAAAAAGTTTAGCAGCACTCCGTAGATTGCGTTCACTTTTGTGGCTTGTTTACATAGAGCACACAAAACCATACAGCACTAGAAGTTAGGCAAATAGTGCACAAAATGCTGCCCTTCAAAAACAAGTTTGTTCACCATGGCTTATGTGGTGTGCATATACCCTTGACTCTGGCATGTAAACCATGCCTGGTCATAATTTGTTTTTGTACATGAGTATCTTCATTTGAAAACGTGTGTTGGAGTGGCCCACCTTGATACCTGAAAATTGTGGAGACCACCTTAGTTTCACTCCTCCCCACATTCCAGTCACTGAAAATCCTTTCATTTATCAGTTTGTAATGAAATGGGGTTTTCTCATCACTGCAAGTAAAAATGAAGTGCAAAAATGGAGCCCGTTTACCTTATTGAAGTTTAGAAAATGGGCTGCAGATTTTGAGCTCTCCGATTGGCTGAGAGCCATGCCACCCTAGTGCATTAATTAAATACCAGTTGAGCCCTAATAAAAAAAAAAAAAAAAAAAAGTGTCAGCCAGTGTCCCACCACGTAACAGAAATCACTATACTGAAGTGGAAATTGAAAAATCACAGCCATGTCTCTTCTCCCCGCCCCACTTAGCAGTGCCCTCCCACCAGCACCAACAACTGCACTAGGAACTCATGGAAATGGTTCAGTGTTAATTAAAATAAATACCTTATTTCAGTCCATATTTATGACAGCGCCAGTCCCATCCTTTGGCCGTCTGCCCACTCACCCATGTGCTGCAGCTGCATGAATGCTGTCTCCATTCACCGGAAGCCCGCCCACTGTTCCTTCTGACACAAGCCAGCAGCATGCCTTCATCTCCAGGCACACAAACTGAGAAAGTACCACCGGTGTCATTCTTGAGCCAGTGGTACAAAATGAAGAACGGATATCAGTAATCAGTGGGGATGAGGACTTTTAAACACAGCAAAGGGATAAAACGTAAACCAGAGAAAAAAATGGACATTGTCAGGGAGGACTGAATAGAAGCGATAATAACAGAGGGAAAAAAAGCAGGGAGTTTTAACTTGGGGAATGCCTGAAACATTGCGGTGCCCTCTACTGGCAGATATACCAGTAGAGGGACTACCGTACCCTAAAATAACTAAAATATATATTTTTTTCAACCATTTTATTTTAAAATTCTATAAAAAGTGAGATTTGGGCCCATTTTCTGAGTGCAATAATACCCTCCAGGGTGTGGTGGTATGCTCAGTACTGGACCTTCCAGGGCTGTAAGCCATCCGCCTGTGGCATCTAGCCTAATTACACCCCTGAGTGGTCTGGTTTTGTACAGCACCACTCACCCTGTCTCGCATTATTGCTTGGTGTAATGCTGATATGAGCATATCGCACCTGCTCTCCTTCATCTCAATGTATTTTCCAGCAGAGCCCCTCATATCAGCTGTCCAGGTGGTCTCCCCTGCACCACAGTCTGAGCCTGAAAACACCATTCTGAAGAAAACTGAAAACACATTTAATGAAACAGTTGTTAATATTTAAATTGTCTAATTTAGTTTTATTGCAGGGCTTCATACAGTTGTAGAATGATACATATAGATAGTACAGCATGGTGTAGTGCATCTGTTTTTTTTCCTTGCACAGGTCCGGGCAGAACAATCATCTGTTATATCTTCATGAATTTCTATATTCTAGTGTATGAAGGGTTTTTAGACCTGAAAGTATTGAGCCCTTGGAAATGTTTCCTTGGAAAATGTAAAGATACTGCTCTTTGCATTTTGGATTCCTTTCTTAGTTAAAAGAGTGCAGAGCTCTTGCAGGAGCTGGCTGGCTCATATTATGATTATTTTGTATCTGCGTTATCAGGCAGCGTTCTGTTTTCTGTAAACTGCCTGATAATCACCTTGAGTCACATTTGACTGATGGCTGTTGCTGAATTGCAGACACAATTTTCCACTGAGATGACCTCAAAGAAGTTGGCAGATAAGTTTCCTTTTTAGCACTGCATTGATGAGCCATGTCAGAAAGTTGTAGGCAGGCAGTGTTGGTCTGACAGAGGATAAGCTTAGGAGTTGGGGATCTTGCTTCTCATCCTAAGCTTAGTCACTAACTTGTGTGTGACCTTAGGTAAGTCTGTTAACCTCCTTGTACTTGCTATGTAACAGAGTTAAAGCAGGACGATCCCGCCCCTCCCCATAAATGATGTAAATGAATACAGTGCAGGGCTTCAAACAGGCATGGGATAGGCATAAGGAACAATGCAGATGAGTATGAATAGATGGGCCACTGACAGAGCAAGGCCAATGGCACATTTCTAAGGTAGAAAAAGAAATAGGCAGACTGGATGGACCTTGCGGTCCTCATCTGCCATCAACTTCTACGTTTCTATGATATACTATTGTTCATCTAGGGATAAGCTTTGCATTCACTCTGGGAATGTTGCCAGTAATACTGATTAGCAATGAGAGGACAGCTTCAAGTGCCTGGTCTAGCATTAGTGACACTGTTCCATGGTGGTTAATAAACTTATCCCTGAATGCTGTGGGGATGTCCTTTTACACCATAGGACTTGGAAGAGTTGAGCATCATTATGGTGTCAACAAGGGTAGAATAACTATAGCTACAGGGGATTAACATGTTGTTCACCCTGAGATGTGAATAACAGTGCTAAATAACTTTTTTTCAGCCCTGTTATCCATCCATCCCATGGTATAAATGAATTTATTAAATGGGTAGGAAACATTGCCTGCTGATTGGTTGAAACACATCACATGACTGTACATATATCTGAGTGTGACTGCACACCTGTACTTTTACACCCCCCTCAAAACAATTTTGCCATTTTGTAAGAGAGAGAACCTACTCTATGGTGTGTGGTCGTGCTCTGACAGAAGCACGTCTTGGGTGGTTGACGCACTCGGCTGCGCCCTCGTGCATAACACACACCAAAGCATGCATATATGAGAGCACGACCGCACACCTTAGAGTGGGTTATTTATTTCATAACTCTACATATTAATAGTGAGCCACAGTCAACAAAGATGGAGTAATTGGGGAACTCAACTAGTCACATTTCGCCTTGATAACATGAAAGATTCACAACAGTATTGCTTCAGTTAAACTGGGGATGGAAGGCAGCCTGATGGCTGTAGTATGTAGTGCCCTGCTGAAAACCCAGGGTCGTGTCTCAGTCCTGGGCTGTCCCATAGCAAGCAGGAGAGGCAGTGCTGAGCATCAGTATCTGACACCTCTAGCCTTTAAGACGGTGGGCAGGAATATGCAGCCTTAGGTAGTGAGGGGAAGCTGTTATGCCAGCATGACCCAAGATGTTGACATATGAAATGATGGCACTGTGCTTGCTTTAATTTGTCAGTGTGTGGTGAGTTGGTAGGCCTGGTCCCAGTCTACTTTTGTCTGGATTAAAGTTCTCCCATCTGGTTCTGTGTCCTAGTGGAATTGAGATGGGACGTCAGATGAAAACTTCAGAAGGAGAATATTGGTGCTCAGGCAAATTATGCCAGTGTCCTGTCCCTGTCCAGTTGCAGTGCTAAGACCTTTAGGTCCACTGCGCGCTCTCCTTTCTGGTTGGGCAAGTTCCAGCCGATTTCTTTCCTGCCTGGTCATTCCCATCTAGAGAGGCTGATCTGGGATATGGAGAACATAGTTGGTAGACAGGGGCCAGTGACAACTGCTCCATGTGGCCTGGGACTCTAGACTTGCAGACTGCAGGTGAGCCTGTCTCATCAAGACAGGAGGAGGGAAACTAGTAAGTGATTCCATTCAGACACCTCTGGGGGGAAGAGTGGAAAAAGGGGGCCTATTGAAGTTACAGCCCCACTTTTTACCAGGGTCTCTGATTGATAAAAGCCCCTACCACTCTGTCTGGATTCGTACTCCATGCAGGCAGAGGGAGGGTGGATACTGGCTTGGCCTGCCATGGAATAATTGCAGGAGAAGGAGGTTGCTGCTGGTCCAGAGGTCGTACCTTTGGTTGTGGAGATTTTTTAGATATGGCCCGGGAGGTACCAGTAGGAGGCCAGTAAGGAAAAAATGGGGATGGGATGATGGTGCTGAAGTAATGGGAGCTGGGTGGTGGGGGTGGTGCAGGGCACATTAGAGCTCAGCAAGAAAAATCCAGAGTTTTAGGACAAGAGCAAATGTCTGTGAAAAGAACACAAGTCAGCAGTAGCATGTTGGGGCTTCTATAAAATGATTAAGGGATTGAAAAAGCCTGTTGGAGTCTGCCAGAAATGCCAAAGACCAGGGGATCCTGCAGAGTAATACTGAGGCTTGGGACATCATTTAGGCCCATTGGTATGGATTTCCTGCAACCCCCACCCCTTAGGGCAGTGTTTGCATCCCCTATTGTTTGGTTCAAATGGTGCCCTTGCTTGGGTGGGGGCTCCTACCTCTAATTACAGGGCTTGCCTGGCAAAGGTGAAGTACAGATCACAGCTGAGTTCATTTAAATGTGTCCTCTGCAGTGTAGGTAGCGGCATCACTTGTCTTACCATACGTTGTCACGCCACACCTGACTAAAGGAATCCCCCTCTTCTGTGTGAAAGGGTAGTTTAGTATTCATAAGTGCTGTCTTTTGATCCTTGATCCTGGGCCACTGTTGAGCAAATATTGCCATCCAGGCTGCATCACCCTTTCCAAATGATTATTTCAGTATCTCTTAATGCTGTCACTTGATCAAGTGCCCATCTGGTAAACCTTGCTATTAATGTGCTGTATTATGCATTACCACACACAAACACGTACACCATTGTTCACTGTATTCATTCCTATCTATCTTCCCCTTGCCCTCTCGTCACCAGGCTCACTGCATCACCTTCATATCCAAATACTGGTTTGGGTCCATTCCCTCTTTAACATCTTCCCCCTGCTTCCTTCTCTCTCCATTTCAGGGACCATTGCACATCTACCTTCTCCTATTGGCTTCCTCATTCTGGAACAGACCCCACACACACACACACACACTCCTTATCCTCTGGCTTCCTCAGGCACCAGTTGAAACTTCAACCCCTTCCCACCTGTTGTTGCCCTTCCTCCTGACACCTCCATGGCTGAACCTTAATCCATCCAGGTAGCAACCAGCTGGTTCCCTGCTCCTGCCATGGTCAAACGTCCATTCCCCTGCAGTTCTACAGGTCTCCGTTCTCCTGGAGATTGGGCAATCAACCTGCCTTCTGGTCAGTCGCCTGCTGCCATTATTGTTCTTGCCATTATTACTTGTTGACACTTTTGATTTTGTGCACTGCTAGGCATTCTCTGCCCTTTATCTGTACATGCAATTTGTTTAATAATTATTCTGTCTGTTTTATTGTACCCTATGATTGTTCAGATGTTTTGATACTTTGTTTTTCTGCTGTTTCACCTTCCCCTCCCCCGGGTCACACCTAGGAAAGAGCCTTGATTGTGTGCCATTCCTGGCTACCAAGTTTCCAAAAAGTAAACATTTTTTGTGGTGTTGATTGCTGTGCATTGGCTGGACTGAGGCCACTAGTTCAGTTGTAACCTGGTCCAGAACTTTTCAGGGTCCCAGTGAGATTATTTTTTTCCCCACCCAACCTTTCTCTGTCCCTGTGCTTCTGATTGGTTGGGAGGTTCCTTGGTGAGTAACTTCAGGACATCCTGATGTCAAATTAGTTTGGGTCTAGACCTGTGCTGCTTTTTGGATTCTGTTTCAGCATAGTAAAATAAATAATTAGAAAAAAATGCACAATTAAAACAGAATCCTAGTGTGGACTAGCTATGAATGGGGCCATCCAGTAGTGGGGTCCCCTTTGGCGTCTGGGAATACAAAGGTTGCCTTAACACCAGATCTGCTGTCCTTTACTTGTAGTTTGACTCTTCTTTACTGCACCCCTAACCTCTTCCCACCTCCCCTGTTGTAAGGGTGGTCATTGGTCTGGTGGCTGAGCATGGCATGGAGTTGAGGTTTGGCTTCTGGGGAGGTGCACACTACCCCACACACATGCATTGCTTGCTGGATGACCAAGGAGCAGCATAAGCACTGGCTGTGAAGACTGCTGATCATATGCCCCTCCTACCAGTGGAAGGTGGCAACAGTTGTGGGGACTGCATTTGGGAAGGTGGAAAACTGAGACAAAGGTGGATGAGGGCTAGCCTGTTGGTGGAATGGTGGCAGTGCTTTGCATAGCCAGCTGGAAGACCAGGTTTTGGAAATAAGTCTTGTTTTCCTGCCCTGAAACCAAAAGGGGGCTGGGATTGCCATGGATGTGAGGGCATTGGTTAACTAGCATTTGTACACTCTGCCCCCGTGCTGGCTAGCACAGGCATGGCGCTGGCATTGGCTGTTATAGCAGCAACCGCCTGGCCAGAGGGCAGGATGCAGCCATTGCAGCCCCTATATTGAAATGGGGAGACTCAGGATGGGAATGAAGGAGCACGCAGATGTGAGGTGGGGGCTTTATGAACCATCAAAATAAACCACTCCAGCTCCAGCATTGCATGACTGTGAGGGCTCGCTTATGTGGATTGGTTTGCTTTTGAAAATAAACTCACTACTATATCACTCTGTTTTAGAAGGAGCAGCCTTTAGGAAGATCACTTTTTTGTCCCATAATCAAGGGGCTTTGGGGGAAAAACATTTGTGTGCCATAGTCGAGCTTGCCTTAATGCTGTGTGTGTCACACACACACGCACATGCGCACACACACACACACACAAGAGCAGGGAGGTGAAGATGGTGCAGTGGACACATCATGAAGCTCTGATCAGCTGTGTTTGGGCTGAAACTGACTTGCTACTGCCAGCCAATCACCGGCCAGAGCCAGGGATTGAGTGAGACCGATTGCAGGGCTTTTTCAAGTTGTAAACAAAAAGGAAATAAACAGGATGCAAAAGATAAAGTTGAGGCATACCATTTCTACACTAAAGTGGATTACCATTGGGGTCCCTCATGGGTCCATTTTTGGACCCTTATTATTTAGCCTTTTTCTGAATGCTTTCCCCCTCAGTGTGCCAGGACAGGATTGCAGAGTCCTTCTTTGTGCCAACGATGCACTCCTGGCAGTGAGGGGGAACTATTCCTGCATTAACTGACACTTTACAAAAGGACGTTAATATTTAAAGTTCAGAATTGGTTTAATGAAACCAAATTAATGTCAAATAATCATATTTAAAAAAAAAAAATCAATGATGTTTGGTACCCATAGAAGAATTAGAGAAGCTTGCAAATTGAGGCAAGTACTGTAAATGGAGAAGTGCTGAAGCAGGTAAAGTTTATTTATTTATTAAATACTGTGGGTATACCTGGATAGCACACTGTCCTGTATCAAGCATGTTGACTACATGATAAAGAAAATTAATACTAGGCTACACCTGTCTGTTGTACCAAATTAAAATAAATTTGGATCAGAATTCGTGAGGACTGGTTGCTAGAAGTTACATTTTTTCAGTCGTAGATTATAGATTGGTGGTTTATGTGCTGGCAGCGGCAGTGTGCTATTCAGATTAACTGTTGTACTAAATCTTGTATGCAGATTTGTAGTGGATGCAAGAGAAGTTGCATCATTTTGAGCTGTATGCCTGGATTTGCTGGTTATCCATGGCTCGACGTATCCAGTATTTTGAAGAAATATGGTGAAGTTAAATGCCATAGCATTACAGTGTTCTAATGCCACTAATACCAGTCAGCAATGAATTTACAATTGAATTTGCCATGTTATAAAACAAGTTTAAGTTAAAGATTCTTGAAGTATAGGGCCATAAAAACCATGGAATTTGTCCAATATATTGTATGCTACCAACAGTCAGTATTTGTCCCAATTTAAAAGTAATCTCAGAATGTATTTGCATGATCTTCAAACTTGTAACTGTCTTAAATGATTGTGTACTAGTTTTAAATGGAGCCAGTCTTGATAATTTTAGAGGCTGAGGCGGCCAAGTATGGAGCTCCTTTACCTGAATAGAAATGCTATGGACAGTTAAATAATTTCTTAATTCACCCCTAAGGAAGAGATCGTAATTTGCCCAAGAGGGGCTTGCAGCATGATCTCTTTCCACTTCCCTCATAGTTGGCTCCACCCCACAGTCTAGCGTCTGTATAGGGATTACATGAAGCGTGCTCCATTCACTTGAATGGAGCATCTTTTCTAAGTTCAATTCAGATTTTTACATTGGGTTTGCGCCGATCAATGCAGGGTTCAGCTAATAAGAACTGTGGTAGTTGAACCTTGGCATCGATCTGTGCCAAAACCCAATTTAAAATCTGGAACTAAACTTGTAAAAGATGTTCCATTCAAGTGAATTGAGAACTCTCCAGTGCTGTCCCAATACCAACATCACAAAACGTGGGAGCGCTGGGGCAGAGCCGGGTGTGAAGAAGTGGAAAGGGATCTTGCAGCAAGCCTGGGGGGGAGTGCCAAATTACAATCCCATCCCTTCCTTTAGGAGGTGAATTAAGAAATTATTTAACTGCCCATAGGAGCTCCGATTCAGGTATGGGAGGTCCCTGCTTAGCCTTGTAAGCACCAGAAAAGTTGCTCTTTAATACTCATGCTTTTATGATGTATTTGAAATGGTATTTCTATAGTGTAAATTTGTTGGATTGAATGAGTGAAATGTTTTATCTGTATGATGGTGCTTGTCTGGAACACCTTTGAAAAGAGGCAGTTGTCGCCTGAAGGTCTTTCCCTAACAAGCAAGCTATAGCAGGACAAGGTTCAGATCCAAGCACCGTAGGCCTGGTCCTAGCAATGCTCCTCTAGAAACCAAAATAAAGGTGAGCAAATCCTTTCCATGGTTAGTGTAACATGTGATTCAATGGGCATGAAGGGGACTATATAAAAACACATTCCTCTATTTCCTTCCGTAGTTGCATTGCACAAAGCCCCATACATGCCAGGCTAGCCCCACAAACAAAAGGGGAGTTTGTCACTGGAGATTCTGCTGCAACAAATAAGTAATTTCACTTCCAGCTATGGTGTGTGTGTGTGTGTGTGTGTGTGTGTGTGTGTGTTTGTTTGTGTGTGCTGCTTTTGCTTTAATAGACCCACAAATAGATGGGACTTACTCTTCAGTAGTTGCGGTGTGTTGCCAGCTTCTCTTATGTGCTTATTCTGCACTTAATGCTGCCTTTTTAAAGTAAGGGTTGGTAGAGTATATTAAATCCGCTTGGTAGAGTATATAAGTCCAGTGGGCTACAAGACCAAAGACAACACAGATTCAGGGAGATGTCATACCAGATAAATATTATTGACTTCTTGACTGGGTGACGGGGACAACATCAGGGGAGGGCAGTGAACATGGCCTGTCTGGACTTTAGCAAGGCCTTGACACTGCTGCACAGGAGATGGATAAACAAATTGAGCAGCCCAGAGACTGGATTCAAAGTGGTGAACTGGGTAAGGAACTTGCTAATGAATAGGGACAGAAGATGGTAGTTAACGACCGCACTTTAATTAGGGGAGCAGGACCACGAGGGTGCCACAGGGCTCAGTATTGGGACTGGTCCTCTTAAATGTCTTTAAGTGACATTGCAGAAGAACTGGAGAGAAAAGTAAACTTTTTGCAAATGACACCAAAATCTGTAATAGGGTGGACGGGGGGGACGGGGGGTTGTAGAGAGAATGCTTAGGGACCTTGGAAAACTTGAGGGGTGGTCAAGAGTTTGGCAGTTAGGGTTCAGTGCCAAAAAGTGCAGAATTGTACACCTTAGGCATAGGAACCCAGGAGCAGAGTATATGATGGGAAGGGCGTTCTGATAGTCACCAAGCAGGAAAGGAACCTTGGTGTCATCATATCTGATGACCTCAAAGGGGCAGGGCAGTGTAACAAAGCAGTGAGTAGAGCTAGTGGGATGTGTAGGGAGAGGCATCTCCAGCTGGTGAAGGGAGGTGGTTTTGCCATGGTATCACTTGCTTGTGAGACCGCACCTGGAGTATTGTGTCCAGTTCTGAAGGCCACTGCTCAGAAAGGGCATAGAGAGGGTGGAGGCAGTCCAGAGGAGGGAAAATAAAATGGTGTAGGGGTTCTATGAAAGTACAGAAATGCAAATTTCTAGGGTCATGGATATGATGTTCTTATCCACACTGCTGGCAGTGTCCTTTCACTTTTAAGAGCTTACTGAAAGTCTTAAGGTGGCTCCTCCCACCACCCACCCTGGTGGTAACTCCTCAGCTCTGCCCCATGATGCCAGATCTTCCTTTCTGCTGGAAGAAGCAGTTTTCCCTCCTTGCCACTCCCGCGTTGTCAGCCCTAGCGCTTAAATTCTTTGGAATTACTTCCAAATCTTCAACTCTTGCAAGTTTTTGTCTTCAGCTCGATCTTCAGTCACAACCATGATGGACAGTAAGTCCTCTCCCGGGTTCTGCCGGTGCCCTTGTGGGCAGATGATATCCAGGACCAACCCGCACAACCATGATCCCCGGGCCTGCGATTTTTGTCACTTGTTTTACCCGACAGTTCTGGAGAACCATCTTGCCTGCCTGAAACTGGGCTGCCTGGTGCAACGGAACCCACCGGTGAAATCTAAGGATGCTCGTTGGGTAGTCTCGCAGCTGCGGGATCCGCAAGCAGCATGCAGCCTTCGAAGAGAGGCAGCCCAGGCCGCAGCCCTCCTCCTCCTCCTCTGCTTCTGCCTTCATGCTGCTTTAGCTAGGCTCGACTTTTGTGGGCTTCTTCAAGGAATTGTGCCAGTCTCTGCCGACTTTAAGTCAGGTACCCACCAACAAATCTAAAAAAGGTCTAAAACAAGAAAAGACTCGTCGTCAGTTGTGGGATTGGGAACACACTCTGTCGAAGGCCTCAGATTCTATGGATTTGACTTCGATCAGATCCTCAGCTTTGGCCACTGGCTACACGGTAACCCCGTCAGGCCTATTGGATTAGACGCGGGTTGAAGTCCCAGCCAAGATCTTTCTCAAGTCGACTGACCAGTTGTCAACCAAAGTGGCCGATACTTCCTTGTCTAGGACTGCGGTCCTGACCCAGATGATTGGAGGGATGGATCAGTCCACTGACACACTGCCTCTGGTCCCTGACATGTCATCGAGGCACAGGTCAGGAAGCATAGGGAAAACCCAGGAGCAGTTGTAAAAATCACCAAAACTTTATTTATTGTAGCAGTAACATAAAATTAAAATAAACCTGTTCAGAATAACTATGTACAGAAGCAAAAAAAAAAATCTCCCTTGCAGCTTAGATTAGCTGTTTTTAGAAGTCTTTTTCAACCCCCATCTTTTGCAAGTATCCTGCTGTTTGTAAATTTCAGGAGCTTCTAGAACATTGAGTACTTCCTGAGGTCCCCACCGCAACTGCAAAAGGCTCAGACTTTTGCACTCAAATAATCTCTGGCTTTTTTACAGTTATCTCAAATTATAAATACATATACATTTCAACAGTAATACCAGATATTTTCTATACAAAAATGTGATCCCATTCAGTTTCATTTCCATATATTGATTTACACAAATTCTTATATTACCAGATGTAGGTATGGGGGGTGGGCAGACAGCAAGAGAAAACGGAGACAGTGAGATGCAAAGGATTGCGATACTTCGGGTTGATCAAGTCTGAAGTCTCACAGGAAAATTTGGCTGCGCAACCAGACAGAAGAGAGAAAATGAAAGAACACAGATCCTTGCATTTACACACTTTCTCCAACAAATGGGACAGGGCTCTATTCTACCCTGTCACATATACCCCCCCCCCCCCCAAAGAGGGAACCTGTTTATTAAACAGGTTCATAAAATATTTTCTATTGCTACTAACATTTTCTGCTTTCAGAAATTAAGCACATTTGCATCCAGTTCTTTAACAGAACAGCAGAAAGTACAGTTCAAACCCATATATTAGTTTAGTTTTTTTTTTTTTTCAGTCTTCAGAACCTTCAATTCCTGATCCATATCTTGACAGAAAATCAGCATTGCTATTCTCTTTACCAGATTTGTGACTCGAGAATTTAAATGGCTGCAGTGCCAGGTACCACTGTGATTCTGGAATTTTATCTTTCATCTGATTAAGCCCACAGAGAGGACTGTGATCAGTTACAAGAACAAAATCAGTTATAGCAAATAAAATTTGTGGGACTCCATGGACCACTTTGCTGCTAAACACTCCTTTTCAATAGTGGAGTACCTTTTATCTCTGTCATGCAGTTTCCTACTTATATACAGAATAGGATGTTCTTTCCCATCTATATTTTAGAAACAGAGAAGTTGACAGCAGATAAGGACCGCAAGGCCATCCAGTCTGCCCATTTCTTTTTCTACCTCTGTCAATGGCCTGTCTATTCATACTCCTCTATATTGCTCCCTTATGCCTATCCCATGCCTGTTTGAAGCCCTGCGCTGTATTCATATCCACCACTTCCTGAGGTAGGCCATTCCATGCATTCACCACCCTTTCCGTGAAAAAGAACTTCCTCACATTACACCTTAATCGGCCTCCCTCTAATCTCGTGCTGTGTTCTCTTGTCGTCTTATTTTTCTTATATTGAAACATGTTACTCTTTCACCTTGTTAATGCCCTTAAGGTGTTTGAATGTTTCAATCATATCACCTCTCTCCCTCCTTTGCTCTAGGGTATACATATTGAGCTCAGTTAATCTGTCCTCATATGTTTTCTGATGCAGTCCTGCACCATTTTGGTTGCCCTTCTCTGGACTGCCTCAATTTGGTTAATGTCCTTGTGAAGGTGTGGCCTCCAGTACTGCACGCAGTACTCCAGATGGGGCCTAACCAGTGTCTTGTAAAGAGGGATTATTACCTCCCTCTTCTGAATTGTGATACCCCTACTAATACACCCCAACATCCCTCTAGCCTTACCTACTGCTTTAGTGGTCTGCTTGGATGATTTCAGGTCATCGGTAATGATGACGCCTAAGTCTCTTTCTTCCCTTGTGACTGCCAGCAATTCCCCTCCTAGCCTATAGGTGGCTTCAGGGTTTCTCTTCCCTATGTGCATGATCTTGCACTTCTTGGCATTAAACCGCAGTTGCCACTCTTCCGACCATTTTGCTAGTTTATACAGATCTCTTCTCATTCTGCCCACCCCATCCGGATCATCTACTTGGTTGCAGATCTTGGTGTCATCTGCAAACAGACAAACCTTACCCTCCAGTCCATCTGCAGTGTCACTGATGAAGATATTGAAGAGGACTGGCCCCAGGACTGATCCCTGAGGTACCCCACTTGTGACTTGCATCTCTTCTGACTGTATACCATTTACCACCACTCTCTGTTTTCTGCCCGTCACCCAGTTTGCCACCCAGTTGACCAATGTCTGACCCACCCCGAGCCTACCCAGCTTATTAATCAATCTTCTGTGTGGAACATTATTGAAAGCTTTGCTGAAGTCAAAGTAGGCAACATCAACTGCTCCCCCTTGATCCACCACTCTGGTTACCCAGTCAAAGAAATCTATGAGATTAGTTTGACAGGACCTTCCTTTTGTAAACCCATGCTGTCTTGGATCCTGTGCTCCTATGGATTTCAGGTGTTGCACTATCCTTTCCTTAAGGAGTGTCTTCATAATCTTGCCCACTACTGAGGTAAGACTGACTGGTCTGTAGTTCCCTGCTACTACTCTTGTGGAGCAGGATCACATGAGCCCTTCTCCAGTCTTCAGGGACCTCTCCTGTGCTCAGAGACTCACTAAACAGTTCTGATAATGGCTCTACTAGTTCCACCGTTAGCTCCTTTAGTACCCTGGGATGTATGCCATCAGGTCCCATTACCATATTTCACCCTGGGCTTATTGCGCTCTTGTAGGAGACTCTCTTTTGAAGGGACTAGTGCACACCTCTCTTTCCCCTGTGTCCATGGTGCTGAGCTGTGGTCCCTGCCCTGCCTTCTCTTCAGTAAATACTGAGCAGAGTATCTATTTAGGATAGATGCTTTTATAGCCCTCCTCCTCACACGCCCCTGATCCCCTTTGATCTTAGCAATACCCCTTCTGGACTTTCTTCTTTCACTAATGTATCTATAGAAAGTCTTGTCACCTTCTTTTACTGTTCGTGCTAGTGTTTCCTTGGTTTGGGCCTTTGCCTGCCTTACTGCCTTCCCTGCTTCCCTTATGGAAGTTTGGTATACCTCCCTTTCTTCATCCTGCTCGTTCCCTTATATTTTCCTGAAGGCCAGTCTTTTGATTGTGTGGGCAAACTGGGTTAGTGCCTGTGCAATCCATAATGTCTGTAGGACAAAGGGAGGGGTGGGAACAGGAATATCTGCCCAACTCTATATTCAGTGCATCTGCACTGCTCAAAAGGGGTTAATGCAGTCCTTTTGTGCAGCACAAATAACCAAACAAACCCTCAACTTACTCCAAGCAACCCTAGTGGCTGACAAAGTTACTGCAGCCAACAACCAAGTTGACCAGCGGTGGAGCGCGCCTGCCTCCGGTGGTCCATAGTTGCCCTCTTCAATTGCCATCCCACTACCAATGTAGGTGCGCCCTGGGGCCTAGTGCCCCCCACACTGATCGCCAGTCTGTATATTGTGTGAAAAATCCCTGGTGCCTAGCAATGCTCCTCCACCAATCGCCAGCCCATATAGTATGTGAATAATCCCTGGTGCTTAGCTGTACCCCCCTCCTGATCACCAGCCCATATAGTATGTGAACAGTCCTTAGTGCCTAGTGGTCCCCTCTTTCAATCACCAGCCTGTATAAGAAATCAATAATCCCTAGTGCCAAGTAGACCCCCCATGTACCCAATCCCTGGCCTGTAAAATAAACTGGCTCCCTGGTGGCCAGTTGTCCTTCCAGCCCCATCATGGACAACATATGCCCCGGTGTCCAGTGGTCCCCCCCACCCCTTCCCTTGATGTCCCATGGTACAGTACAGCAGGGGACATGCATCCTGTATAGCACAAGGGATGCCCGCCCTCTGGCTTTGCATACAGCAGCCAGCTGAGGAGGTGTGAGGAGGGCCGTGCTGTTTGCTGTATGGGCTCCCTTGGCACCGATCATTCAGGATGGGGGGTGGCAAGGTAGGTGGTCGGTGCCATGGTGGAGAAGGACTACTAGATGCCAAGAATTACCTATGTGATGGGGGGACAGTGATCGGGGGGAAGTACCATGGGACACCAGGGAATATGGTGGGCTGTGTTTTGTACTGCTACTTGCAATCTGATTACAGTTCTCCTATACAAAGGTCAAGATGTTGTCTTTGTTACAGGGCCAGGGATCAGAGACCGGGGAAGGGGGACCATGGGATGCCAGGGCATATGTTGTCTGTGACAGGGACAGGGATTGAGGATGGGGGGGCACTGGCCACCAGGCCGCCATTTTATTTTACAGGCTGGGAACTGGGCACAGGGGAGGCACCACTAGGCACAGGGAATGTTCATATACTATATGGGCTGGCGATTGGAGGGAGAGGGGGCACCAGGGATTGTTCACATACTATATGAGATGGCAATCAGAGGGAAGAGGGCCCCCTAGGCAGCATGGATTTTTCTGTTTTGTGGGGGACTGGGCAATCAGGGTGGGAATGGTGCCGTGCAAACTTTCCACCACTTCCCATGCAAATGGCCCTGTAGCACCGTGCATGCCCAATGGACTCATTTGCATAGGCCCCTCTGAATATCGCGCTTAGTGCTCCTATTGGATCTGGTGGCTGTGCCGACATGCCCCTATATTTGGTCAGATAATGTTAGTGTCCTGTCTGACTGAATATAGAATCCTCGGACTTCTGGGCAAGGCCAAAGCACAGTTCAAAGCTCTGCATTCCGCTTTGCCCATTTTTGAATATCAGGCCCCAGGAATAGTATAAAACTGTATGATCATTCTTTCACTTTGTTCAAATAGAAATACAGGTGCAAGCAGACGTAATGAAATGTCTCCTTCTCTGATGTAGTCTATCATATAATATAGAAATCGTGCATAGATGGCTGAAGAACAAGAAGATAATATCATTTACTGAAGCTGGAGACAAGATAACCTTCAAGGCTGAAGCAGACTACCTTTCACTGCCCTCAAGCTTCGTGAGATGAATTATCCACCAAGTTCTCCACAGGCACCTGTGTTTAATTTATTATATTACATACTTAGGAGGAAATATGTTTAGAATACTGGCTGCTGGTGACCATTTATTCTAACATGATCCACTCCAGGTTTTACCTAGAGCATTTACTTGATACCATCTTGTGAATGATAGCAGCTCTGGTTCAGGATTTCTCAGTGCTGTGCTAGCAGCTCTGCTTTATGTTCTCTCTCTCTCTCTTTTCAGATGTTATTTACAGTCAGTGATTCATGGAATATTATGGAAGAAAGAAACCTAAAATTCTACCACTAAGTAGTGGGAGGCAGCCCTGATGGGCATCTTGGCATACTTCTGCCTGTAGAACCTTAGTATAAACAATTAGCCACAAACAATGGCATTTCTCAGCCACTGAAAATTGGTGGGTAATTGGGGTCAACCATGTACTATAACTAATATAACCATATTGTGCATTTCAGGCAAGGAATGAAAGAGATATTGCTAAATTACTAGTTAAAACTGAGTGCACTAATTATACCCACCCAAATGTCATCCATCGCAGACTTTAAAATAGCAGATTACAGAAACAAGGCATATTCTAGGCAGTGGTGTGTGTGTGTGTGTGTGTGTGTGTGTGTGTGTGTGTGTGTAACCTGCAATCTATACCACTGGAATGTATCCACGATTGTCAGGTATATTATATATCTCTCTATAGAGCTATCTCTATATGTTTGCATATTTACACACAGGCGCAGTATTGTCTGTATATTAGGGTTAAGTAGGCACTTTAATAGTAAACTCCTATTTTTGCATATTAATCACTCTGTCGTCGTTTGACTGATTTGCCTAAAACTGGCATGCCTAGAGTTGGTGCTAGGATCTCCAGATCCTATAAAATTCGTAGCAATCAGTATACGGAGGGAAAAGTTCAAGAAGACTGAAAATACATAAAGGCACCAAAACATAAAAACAGAATTTGTCAGCAAAAAAGGACCGCTGGGTCCACCCAGTCTACCCAGATGTTCCTACCTAATCCATCTCCGAAGACCCTAACTAATGTCTGGTGACCCCCCCACCCACCTATTTACTAATATATCCCTATGTCTGTCTCATGCATGTTTGAGGCACCAACTGTTCTCACCTCCACTACTTCTGCTGGCAGTCTATTCCAGGGGTCTCCCACCCTTTCAGAGAAGCAGTACTTTCTCACATCCCTCTTAACCGCCCCCCCACCACGTCAGCTTCATCCCATGCCCCCTGGTCCTGGTCCTCTTTCTCCTCTGAAAGAGACTCCCCCCCACCTGTTTACCCCCATGAGGTAGTTTCAGGTCCCTAGCATGTCTCCTCTTGCTCTCCTCTCTTCCAAGGTGTATATGTTGCGATCCCTCAGTCTCTTTTCATGGGTCTTCTTGTGCAATTCCTGCACCATTTTACTTACCCTCCTCTGGACTGCCTCCCCCCATTTATGTCCTTTCTGAGGTGCAGCTTTCAAAACTGGGCACAGTACTCCAGGTGGGGTCTTACCAGTGAGTGATACATTGGCTACACAACCTCCCTCCTTCTGCTGATGATACCCTTCCCTGTGCTCTCCAGCCTTCTACTAGATCTACCCCACTGCTTTGTCACACTACCCTGTCAGTTTGAAGTCATTAGTTATGATAACTCCAAGCTCTCTTTCCTGCTTAGTAACTGTCAGTACCTCCCCCGTCCTATACTCATCTCCTGGGCTCCTATGCCCCAGGTGCATGATTTTGAACTTTTTGGTATTGAGCCCCGACTGCCATACTCTTGACCCCTCATTGAGTTTCCTAAGAACCCAGCTCATTCTCGTCACTCCCCTCCTGAGTGTTCCCCATTGCAGATTTTGGGATCATCTGCCAAAAGGCATACCTTCCCCTTCTAGTTCTTCTACAATGTCACTTATGAAGACATTGAGGACTGGTCCCAATACCGAGTCCCGCGGCACCCTGCTGGTCACTCACCCGTCATTGGAGTGAATATGGTTAAACACCACCCTTTGTCACCTATCTGTTAACCAGTTTCTGAACCAATTCACCCCTTTGGATCCCACTCCAAGGCTTCTCAGTTTCTTAATCAGTGTCCTGTGTGGCACAGTGCCGAAGGCCTTGCTAAAGTCCAGATAGGCCACTTCTACCTGCCCTCCCCGATCTATTTCCCAGGTTACCCAGTCAAAGAAATCAATCAGATTCATCTGGCATCACATCCCACTATTAACTGTGCAGTATAAACTTATAAACATGAAAAGAAAACTCTCCAATGGAAGTCATTCCCTTACAATCCAACACCTTGATAGAAAAACGTTGATATAAAAACCAAGGGTGAACGTCTGATTAGTAATGGCTGGGATAAAAAGGCAAAAACAATCTACAGGATATTCTTAATCCCTCTGATAGAATGGAACGTGACTATATTTGGGGTAAAGTGGTTTGATTTCTATTATCATCTTCAACTTAGGAAAACTATTAACTCTTTCCAATATGAATATTCTGATATACAAATAAATTCACGATGGGAGGATCTTCTTAAAAAAGCAGTCTGTAAAGGAGGTTGGCAGAGTTTATAGGTTACTAATTAATTCTGATAACATTTTGACTGAAAATTCACAAATTAGATGGGAGAAAGACTTGAGGGTACAAATTCCGCTAAATATCTGGAATTCATTATGGAAAAGTGCTTGCCTGAGCAGCAAAGAAATTCAAGGAAGAATCATTCAGTTCCAAATATTGCATTATTAGACTAACCTGACCTGAAGAAGAGAGTATTACCTCTTGAAAACTAGTCTCAGCAATAATTTTGTTAGTTCAGTAAAAGGTATCGCCTGCAACATTGGTTGTTTTTTTTTTTCTTCTACAAAGTTATGAAGAAAATTTACCCTAGTGTTAATGGTAAGTTTTGGGGATGTGGGAGTCTGGGCACCAACTTATCTCATATTTTATGGCATTGTACACATGCTAAAAATGTTTGAATGCAACTGATACACTTTTGTACCTTTTTTAAACTCAGATTTTATTCATTTTCAATGATAAAACAAAGCATCATGCACAATTAGGAAACACAGTGCATACATAGCAATTTGGGTACACCATACAGGATACCAGTGTATCTTACAATCAAAACCATGTTAAAGAAGGAATCTGAAATTTATTAACTTAACAGAAAACATTCAAAATGTGCCATGAAACTGCAGCCCAGGAGTACACGGCCAGTACAGTAAAAGTTCAAAAGTCCCATTGATAGTCCAAACCAGCCTGCCCTTAACAAGCTTGGTGGCATGTATATAGCAAGTGCAAAATTCAGTTCACCATACAGCCTATACAGGTTGCCTGTGAAAAAAAGGGAATACATCAAACTTGTGTTGAACAGATGCACAAGTAGTGAAATCAGGACACAGTTACACGCCCACATACAACTCTAACCCAGGGAAATGTATAGTTTAATAAACAGTGCCCATTGTGATCGGGGAACACAATCCAAAATATTAAACTTATTGAGAGGACTTTTAGTCCTGCACAGTTCCAAACAAAAAAGAAATGTCCTGAGATATGTGCAGAGCATACTGCACTCCGTCCTGACGTTAATTAACCTCTCAGTTCTATGAATGTATATTATAAATCTAATTAATTATTCATGAGCTGAAGTAGCTAATTGATTGGCTGCCGTGCCGGTCTGAAATCTCTTAGGAATGACTGGCAAGGCAACGACACTCAGCTCACATGCTGTACACTGACAGCAGTGGCACCAAAACCAAAACTGTTTTCAGTGATAAAAACACGAAGGAAAACATTGTCATTATTGCGATTAGACCTATGATCGCAATAATGACCTCACAGCCGGTCATTTCCTTTGATTAACGACTTGCTGCGTGGGTTACCCTCGCTGCGCCTTTGGGCCACCTCCCCCAGCCTGTCATTAATCACCAGGAAGTGACTGGCTGTTCAATCATTATTGCTTAATTCCTAATAGCAGCATCTGCATTCATACCTCTCAACTGTCACACATTATGAGGTACGTCACTCATTTTACCTCTCAAAAACCCTTTGTACATCATGGGGAAGGTGATATTCCACATTCCCCACTGAGAATTTAAAGCAGAAATTCATAATAATCTATTACGCTCAGTTATCAAAAAACATCATGAACATTAGTACACTGATAGCTGTAGTGTTCTGAGCTTGCAGTGCCATGTTAAAAGATATGTCACACATTTTGCTCATTTGTCACACATCGTGTCACACATTTTGGTGAAGAAAGGTTGAGAGGTATGTCTGCATTCACCCCGATCTGGAGCTCACCATAGATTCAGTACAGTAGTTGCTTAAAAAAAAAGTATGGAACATTTATAACACTGTAAAGGAGCAACAAAATATGACCATTCCTGATCCTGAAAAAGTACATTAGCTGTCTAAACTCATACTTATTTATAACACTGTAAAGGAGCAACAAAATATGACCATTCCTGATCCTGAAAAAGTACATTAGCTGTCTAAACTCATACTTATGTCCAACAGCCCTCTAGCTTATGGAAGGTAGGTGCAAATAAGGTGGACTCAGTGACAGTGCTTCAGCCTTCCTCCAGGTCACCACTGTCCACTTCTTGTTCCCGCTCCTGCGCTTCTTGAAGGCCCATCACCCACTTTTTGGCATCTAATGGGTCCATAAAGATAATGGGCCATATGCATTATAGGGTGGGAAGTATGCTCTGGAGGCACGTATCCCACCCCGCGTAGATCCGCACCTGTGGACAGGTGTGCATATGCCAGTATTCACAACCGGTGGGCACCTGTCCTCAGCTTCACCTCCATGGTGCACAGTACTCTGCAAAGCAGCCGGGGGTGGAGTTGTGGTCTCAGGTGGGCATCCAATCAAATGCCCATCCTGTGCTGAACGTGGATCCCTAGTGCAGTGAGTTGTGGGTTCGGATGCGTGAATGCCTACAGCAGGCACCCAAACCCATGTGCCCATGTTGCATTACTGTCAGGCCATCTGATGGACACCCCCCTCCTGGCACACAGCAGAGTCCCGACCCGTAATGGCACTCTCACTCCTCCCCCTCCCACATGCCCCGGTCTGCAGAATCCTGACCCCCATCCTGGTACCCCAGCAAATGTCGTGCCACAGCCCCCCCAGGGCAACATACCTGCCCAGTGGTGCCACAGACATGGACAGCCAGCGGCACAGCCCTCACTCCACCTCCTTGGCTGCCGGTCATCTAACAGATGCTGACAGCATGCTGCCTATATGTAGCGGTGCACTCCCAGCAGCAGTTAGATGGCCAGCAGCTGAGGAGGTGGAGAGAGGGAAGTGCCTCTGGCCATCATCTGCGCGCTTGCACCACCGGGCAAATATTACCATGAGAGGTTCAATACCATGGGTGGTTAGGGACCTCTCTGGCAGTACAGTTTCATCAGGGTAGCAGGCGGGGCCATGGTTCTGCACTGCGGCGCTTGTGTGTGCTTGGGGGGTGTCCTGGGCAGCTACAGGGTTGGGGTTGTGTTGGGGGCTGAGTGGTCCCCTGCTTCCCCATGGACGAGGCTGACTGGTTGAGGAGGTTGTTGCATGGCACTTCAGGACACATGGACACCTGCCCAATCAGCCTCCCCAGCACTCCCTTTCTGCCCATTGGGCTGGGGCAGCATGGGGGGGTCAAGTCCAGGTCCTGTGGTGCCCGGCGGGTGATGTCCATGGAGGCGCATAGTGGGTTATGGCAGGGTGTACCCTGGCATAACCTGCACCCTACTGCCCCCTCCTGCGTGCAGAACAATGCGGCTTTGTGCATGCTGCTTAGTGCTGATACACCCCTAGCCTGGCGCGTTGCTCTACACACGTCTGGGGGATCAGGTGCATAACTCACTTGCACCCCGGTCATAAATACCACAGGGGGTCCACCAGACCCCGCTGTGAGGCATTCACGCATAGTGATGCCAACACACCCGGTTTATACAGCACATTGGCATCATGTATAGGGCCCATAGACTTTACCCTGGTGGACTATACAGAGCTTGGCTGGGAAGAGCAGTGCATGCAGGATCTCCATGTCTCGCAGTGTGCTCCAGACTCCATCTAACTTCTCTTTGCACTGGAGAGTGACATATGAAATATCAGGAAAGGCTGAAATTGTATGCCCATTGCACAACAGTGGATGGTGCTGTCTGAACAGCTAAAGCAGTTTGTCTCTGGTTGCCACTGAATCCAAGATAGCCAGAACTGCATGAGTTATGTCACCCTCTTGTCTACCAAGAGGGTGCAGTCTTTAGGCTTTCAAAATGAAGGTTTCACCCTCGGAACATACCAGCATTATGGCACCGAGCCACTAGGGTGCCAATCACGCCGACCACTGTTTTTTCAGGGGGCTGTACCCCCCACACCAGCCCTAACTATAGATACCAACTCTGGGGTGGGCGGACCTTGGGGCGGGGACAGCGAATCCTGATTTTGGTGCCCTAATGGCTTGGCACTCTAATGCCTGCAGTGCAAAATGAACTGCTCTTGAACTCTGGAATGTCCATTTAGTTGACTGGTTAGCCAGTCATTTAAGAATAAAGTTAAATAGTCTCCCTCTGCTCCTTCTGGGACACCTAACAGACAGATGTTCATGAACCGAACTTGATTTTCCAATATTTCAAATGGATTGTGAGTTAGCTTAGAGTCCTTTGCATACTGGGCTGAGGCTGTGCTGTAATGTTCTAATTATCCCTTAACACCGTCAACCTCACTTTTAATAACATGTACCAAGGTCTCAACAGTCGCCATTCTGGAGGTGAGCGAGTCAGACTTGTTGTGCATGGCAGTAATTGATGCCAGGAGCTGGCGCATCTTGCTACCCAGGGACTGCAATGTTTCCTCTTGTCCTGCATCTGCTGCTCCATAGTGTGGCCTTGATCTGGTGCTTGGACCAGCTTCTCTGGACTTTGACAGTTGTTTTTTCAACTCCTCCACTTCGTGAGTCGATTTTGGCTTGCCCATTGCGGTCTGTACACATTTCCCTATCAAACTTTGCAAAAATGTCTCCAAAGAAACTCGGACATTTAACAATTATTGTAGTCTAAAGTTTAGTTGCTGCAGAGCTCTGTTTTGAGGCATCTTCCTTGCTCGGTCCACAGCATCCTCCCTCAACTTTTATCTCTTGGAGACAGGAACAACCCTGCCATATTCTCAGAAAGTATTTATTTTAGGAGATTGTATAGACATATTCTTTATTCCTAAACATCAACAGATCTGGGCTAGATTCACAAAGAGAGCAGAAAATTCCACGAGTGCAGAAAAAAGGCTTGCAAAACTGCAGGAATGCAAGTGCGGCATATTCACAGTCAAAACTTCCGCAGGTGCAGAAAATCACAAAACAGGCAAGTTGCGAAATTCCACAAGTGCTGAAAATCCACAACAGTTTTTTCCACAGCTGCAGAAATAATATAAAAGGCCCAGCGGACAGAACAACAGCAGGTTATCCATATTAAGTGGAGCAGGAGACTTCGACAGTCTTGCAAAAGTTGCAGCAGAACCAGCACTCCCAGCGAGGCAAGCAGCCAGTCTCACAATTGGGACCATGGTAGCACCACCTATACCAGCAGGACCTTACATCCAGTGGCAATATGTATCTATTGGTTGTGTCTCTGAGGTGTTTCTTTCTCCTGCGTCTGTAGCACACACTTCTGGCTTATTACCACCTCTACCTCTACTGCTTGTGGGGCTCCTTTATGGGCTGCACAGGGTCATGTGGTTGTGCTTTGTCGCCTTTCAATGGAAATATGCAATATTTTTGGTGTAGCAACTGACACTACTATACAGCCCACAGGTTTGCTGTTGTTTGGTGTCTGAACCCCCGCTATGATTGTTTCCCAAGTGTTAGTACACCGCCTTTTGCTCAGGGTGAGTTATGCCTCACTCTCCTTGGTGCAGCATGTGCGTAATGTTTTTTCTGCAACTGCGGAAAAACAGAGACTGAGAATAGCTTTTAAGAGGATATGTCATACTTTTTTTTTTTTTACTTTCTTTTTTCTGCACTTCTACTGTCTCCTATCATCCACTTCTTCAGGCCACCAAGTTGCTCTGCTTCCCGACCCTACCGACTGCCCCAGATTCTGCTCTTAGAGTGCCACACACTCGCAAATCCTGGGGTGTCCCTTGACGGCCCAGATTACCCCCCAGGCGGGGCGAGGAGGGAACTCTTCTAACCTCCTCTATTCCCCCCCCCGAGTGATTGAGCTGCGCACAGCGGAGTCTGCCCCTTTCTAGTCAGCGGGTGGTGAAGCAGGCAACGGCGGTCATCATCTAGGAGGATTGGGAGATGTCTTTCCTCCTTTTCTCCTCTAGAAAGCCCGACGTGCAATGACGTCAATGCACTGATGTGCAGACGTCTTCCGGCTCTCCCCCCATGTTAATGTCCACACCTGCTGAACACCCAGCCTCCGCTGATGTTACTGCAGTGCGGCGATCTCCTAACCCACCCTGAAGGAAGGAGAGCTGTCGGCGATGCTCAATCCTTCCTTCCCCTGCCAGTCCCCGCAACCTAAGTCCATAAACCCAGGTCGCCAAGGGCACAAGGTGTGGCATCCAGCACCTCAACCTCAGCGCCACCGGGCCGGCCCTCCATACTTTTCAATGACATTTTTTGTGCAGGAATTTTTTGCAGCTGTGTATTTTCCAAAGCTCGCAGTGTATTTGTTCTGTGGCTGCAGGCTTTTTGTGTATATGACACAGCGCAATTACCCCCTTTTTTCCCAAACTGCGCAAATTTCGGGGACTTGCACATTCTTTCCCCCTGTAAAGTGTTTTGTGAATCATACCCCTGGATTCTTGCAGCTGCCTTGGGACTTCAGGGGTTAACACAAAATGGGGTACTGATTCTTCTCCTACTTTTAATGAGTGGTTGTCATACATGGGAAGACTGGCTGCCAATGACAAATTAAGTTGCCTGGCATTGGATAAACTCACACAGTACAGTCACATATGGGACCCTTTTCTTAAATTGTCCACATCTGATTTCTCCCAACCCAACCAAAGAGTAGTATTTTAATGGTTCAATGTTTTGGTGAATAGAGTATGGGGTTAGTAGTGCTTATGTAACTATAGTTTAATTTTGTTTTTTTTCTATTCCCACCCTTGGTATTGAAGTCGGGTAGTGAGTAAGGAATAGAAAGCCCAGACCAAGGGTGAGCAGAGTGCCAGAGAAGGAGGTGACAGGGGTGGATGTTGGGTGTTCCGCAACATGCTAAGTGGGGAACTGCCATGAGATGCTGACCTTTATTGGGGATGTGGGAGGAGCTATTCCCCTACATTGAATCTCAGACTTTAGCCCTCCCATTCAATGTTTTGGTGAATAGAGTATGGTGTTAGTAGTGCTTATGTAACTACAGCTTACTTTTTGGCTTTTCTCTATTTCCACCCTTGGTATGGAAGCTGGGTAGTGAGTAGGAAAAAGAAAGCCCAAAAAGATTACCTCCTCCAACTCATGGAGAGTATGACCAGTAGCATTCAGGAAAGAACCCCCCGCCCCCCGGGTGGAAGAAACCTCTGAGGACCCATGGCTACTGACCCAGTCGTCCTCAGGCAAACTAAGAGGAGACGATCCTAGGTTCTTACAACCATATTCTAGTTTCTGAGTAAGGTGAACTGTTTGTAGAGCTGACGTTCCATCTTCAGAGTCTGTTGGATGATGCATTCTGGAAGGTCAATTCTGAGGCTAAAAAGGCAGGTCTATTCTGAAGAAGTGTCCAAATCCAGAATATGGATTAAGTCCAGCTGAAAAGTGGTGAGTGTGGTCCAGGATTCCAATGTGATATTGGTTGATATTCAGTGGGGATACAGAGTCAATGCAAGCATGAAGAGCATTAGTTGATTAAACTAGTTGCCAGACTCTGAATTGTGGGAAGTATGGTGGGTTATGACATTCTTAAAGTAATCTATCAGACTTTGTAGAGGGTTTAACATCCGGATTAGGGTCTCAAGGCTTGGAATTCAGCAACGTGCAATATGTCGCTATGTAGGCATCTATGGAGATGATCAAGGATTCAGACAGAAGCTTTATGTGCCTGGTAGGAGGAGTAACGTCTAAGATTTTAGACCAATGAAGAAAAGGTGATATATGCTGTAGGGATGGTAACTGGATATTGATGGGAATAATTGAAAAGTTCAGTACAATGAATTCGAGAGTTGACTAGAGTTGTTGTTGCTATAATGAGATTTTCATAGGCTCATATTCAGGATGGACTGCTAATGGAAATGGTGGATATGGGTATTGCTGTGGCTTAATTGCCCATGGCAGGAGTTAAGTGGCCGTGGCGACTTTGCAGTGCTGGAGCATCCAATGTTGTAATGTTGAGGGGAGCCAGAGAATGGGTCTTTGAATAAGTCTATAGATTGATGAGGCAAAGGGAAGTTAAGAGCAGCATGGAATGCCATGGGTGCCTAGCATGCTTAGTCCAGTACGGGACTGTTGTGGGGCATGACTGGGATAGTGAAACAGCCAGGTCGGTTGTGGATGTGCAGAATGAAGAATCAATGGAAGCCTGCTCTCGTGATGGCATTCACTGGAGGGAGTATGGGAGGTAAATCCTGTGGGATGAGTTAGAAGGACCACTGAATGGGTAGCTGGCATGAGTTAGGGTAGCATGATGAAGAGATGTAGATAACTTTATGGATTGTGGTGACGTTCAAGGGAAGGAAACAGTGGCTCACAGAGAGTAACTTTAGCACTGAAGCTAGGCATAAGATACTAACATACTATTTGCCAGCAGATTAGGCCTTACGGTCTATCGAGTCTGCTCGAACCTTAGATCCTTAGTTGGGTGCCGAGGCCCTCCCATCCCCTGTGCTCCAGAAACCCCTATCATCCATCCCCACCCCCCTGGGACAGGCCATCATCTGATACACCCACTTTCTGTGTCTGTCCTACCCTCTCTTGAAGCCCTCACTGTGGATCTCTGAACCAGCTCATGGGCAGTGCATTCCAGGGTCCACCACCCTCTCAGTGAAAACCTCCTCCTCTTTCCCCTCACCCTTCCACCTTCCAACTTCAAACCATGCCCTCTGGTGATACCTCCCTGCTTAGTCTAAAGATCCTCCATGTTTACCCTATTTATTCCCTTGAGGTACCAGAGGACCTCAATCATGTCCCCCTGTTTCTCCTCTCCTCCAATGAAAACAGGCAGAGCTCCTCAAGTCTGTCCTCATCGTCAAACCCCTAGCCCTCATATCATCTTTGTTGCCCTCCTCTGTACCCTCTCCAGGAGCTGTATGTCCCTCTTCAAGTGTGGTTTCCAGTACTGTACACAGTACTCAAGGTGTAGTCTAACCAGTCCATTGTACAGCGGCAGAATCCTTCCTTGCTCCTAGAGGTGATCCCCCTTACTGATGCATCCCAACATCCTGTTTGCCTTGCTAGCTGCTCTCCTGCACTGCTCAGAGTTATTCATACATGCATCCACCATGACCCCTAGGTCTTTTCCCCTATTGAGGCCTCCAGCGCCTCCCCTCCCAGGGTGGACCTGTGTTTAGGGTTTCACTGACCAAGATGCAACACCTTCACTGGTGATATTGAAATTTAATTTCCATGTGTGAGCCCAGCTTTCCAGGGTGTCCAGGTCCCTTGCAGGGCCAACCTCCTCTTCTCCCTCAACTACTGCTCCCATCTTGGAGTCATCCACGAAGAGACTCATTTCACACCTATACCCTCCCTGATGTCCGATATGTAGCCATTAAACAGGATCGGAACCAGGACCGAAACTCCTACGGTACCCCACTACCAACCTCTCTAGGGTTCGAGAGCTCCCCACAGACCACTACTCTCTGGGTGCATCCAGCTAGCCAGTTTTCAATCCATCTGACCATCAAAGGGCCTACTCCCAACCCCATCAGCTTCTCCACCAGACCATTGTGGGGGACAGAGTCAAATGCCTTGCTGAAGTCCAAGAATAATACATCCACAGGCTTTCCCCTGTCCAGTTCTGATGTTACCCATTCGTAGAACTCCACAAGGTTGGTTTGACATGATCTCCTGGCACAAACCCATGTTGCGAATATCCAGACCTCCCACCCCTCCAAGTACTCCCAATCATTCCTTTAGTATACTCTCCATTAATTTTCCCACCACCGAGGTCAAACTGATGGGTCTATAGTTACCTGGTACTTCCCAACCCCCTTTATGGATTGGCACCACATGTGCCTCTCGCCAATCCTAGGTACCCTCCTGTCTCAAGTGACCTGTTGAAGAGCTCCGCCAGGGTGCAGCCAGTATGTCCCCAATTCCATAGTACTCTCGGATGAATGCCATCCGGCCAGGAGATTTTACTTTCTTTAGGGCCTTGAGGCTAACCACACACCCTTTTGGCGGAGATATCATCCGTCCCTCCACCTTACTGGCCTTTTATCCTTACCGATGTGACACCCCTGGGGTACCTCTCCTCCCTCTTGCTCCATTTCTGTTGCTCCCCTGATCCCACTACTGCCGCCCTTATCCCCTTCGTGCCTTGCTTTGTAGATATCCCATCCCCTCCCTAGTGAACACAGAGGCAAAGTACTTATAATACCTCTGCCTGGTCCTCGCCTCTTCCACCCACCCTCCTTCTGATCTCAATCTGCTGAGATGGCCCTTAGTTTTTCTCTGCTCCCCAATGTACCGGAAGAACCCCTTTTCCCCTCCATGTATCCCCTGTGCCACCGCTGCTCTTTACTGGACTTTGCTCCCCTCATCATACGGGTGACTTTTCTAGATGCAAGATGGTACATTTCCTTATCCCTATCCCCTCTTGTTGTTTTATATTTTTTGTAGGCCGCCTTCTTTTCTCTGACTGCTACCTGTACCTCACTGGATCACCAGCATGGTTTATGTGACCTTGCTCCCTACGTTTCAACTTAGCGCAGATCCTGACTGTCTCATAAGTCCCGTTTATGACCTCCCATCTCCTTTCCACACTTGTCATTGATGTAATCCCTTCAAGTGATCCTTGAGAATATTTCCATGCCCATAAAAGTCTGCCCCCTGAGTCCACTGCCAGTGTCCTAGATCTCACCACCCCCATGCTTATTTGAAACCAGACAGTATTGTGGTCGTTCCCAGTCAGGGGGTCCTGTAAACCATGTCCCTTACCAGATCCCATCTGCCAGGAACCATGTCCAGGACATGCCCCTCCTTGTGGGCTCCATCATGCTGTGTTAAGAACACATCCTGGAAGCCGGCCCAGCAGCCTCTGCTCCTTGGCCACCTTAGAGACATGGTTCCCCAGTTTGTACCCTGGATATCAAGGTCCCCATCAACACCCTCCTTCCCTTTTGGTCCACACTGGGTAGATGTTGTCCAGCAAACCATCCTCTAGAACATCACCTCATCCCGGGGGCCTATATACTACACCCAGCTTGACCTTATCTCCTGCTGGGGATCATAAGTGACCCATAAGGCCTCCACGTTTCCCTCTGCCTCTTCTACCCTAGCAATTTCTATGTCATCTCTAATGAACATAGCCACTCCACCCCCTCTGCCCTCCTTTCTATCCTTCCTAAGCATAGTGTACCCCCGTACGTTTAGGTCCCAGTCATGGTTTTTGTTGGCCCACGTCTCCGTGACTGCCACCACATCCACCCCACCCCCCGAACAGCATGGCCTGGAACTCTGGCAACTTGTTTCCCAAGCTCCTGGCATTTACTAACACCAACCCCCACCCCTTATCCCTGATCCTCTTGTTAGAACCCCACCCAGATTCCTTATACTTCCATCCTTCCTCTGCTCCTCCTGGAAACCTCCACCCCAGTCTGTTTCCCCTCCCCCTTTGGGCTTGAAGGCTACTCCCTCATCTGGAGGAGGCTAGTCAGCCCTCCTTATCCCTTCCCCCCTCAAGTTTAAACCCCACCTTTCTTGAATGTAGTCAGCCATCCCTGTTTAAGGACTTCCTTCCCTAATGGGCAAGATGAAGCCTGTCC
Organism: Neoceratodus forsteri; assembly: GCA_016271365.2. NCBI lineage: Eukaryota > Metazoa > Chordata > Ceratodontiformes > Ceratodontidae > Neoceratodus > Neoceratodus forsteri. The sequence goes on from JADMNL010000022.1 coordinate 500,566,264, forward strand.
TTGGCATATAGTCCTTATCCTCCCAAACTCCATTCCAGTTCCCTAACACCCCAACCCACTCTCTTCACCCCACTTCCTGAGCCAGTCATTAACCTCTGTGAGTTTAATTTTTTCTCCACTGAGGCCTTTTGGTACTGGCAATATCTCCGAAACGTAAATGTTGCATCCATTATCCCGACAGACTCTGGCAAGTTCTTGGAACCTTGCTTGGATTTCCAAAACGCTATTTCCCTCTAGATCGTTAGTTCCCAAATGCACCAGGAAATCCGATTTCCCTCCACAATCCCTAACCATTTCATACACCATGAACTTTGCTCTGTGCACTGTCAGCCCAGAGATACTCACTACCTTCACCTGGCTATGGCATCCACCCCCCTGTCCCTCCCACTGGATACCCCTAATCATCGAGTCTCCCAATAACAGAACCTTAACACCACCATCATCCTTATGGTTATCTCCACTATGCCCTCTCAGCCCCCCTTCCCCCCCTTTATTCATGATCTCAATTCCATGGGAGTCTTCCTGCCTTATTAGAGACCCCCTTGTCACCCTCCCCTTTCTGCCTCCCTCGCTATTTTGCCCACTTAACTCAACCCCTCTGAATAGGTGTCCCTTCAACCTCTTATCCGAACCATTTATCCTGGCCCTGATGGTTTCCCCTTCCTTACCGCCATCCTCCCCCTTGTAATAGTACTCCTGCCTCCAGAGGCTCTCTGTGGGTCCCGTTAGCTAGGGCCCCATCTCTGGTACTGACCCCTGCTGAAGGGGGCTCCTCTCCCACCTCCTTGTCTCCCAGTTTCTCTCCAATCATACTCTCCTCCCTCATGTCTGCAATATGTTGCATCTCCCCCATTTGCTTAATATATGTTTCCCCTTCTCCCTCTGGGACTATTTCTATCCTTTCCATATCCGGTCTGTGATGCCTGATGGGTATCCGACTCCCTCTCCCCAGCCTCTGTATAAGTTTCCTCATTTCCACCAACCCCTTCCTCCCCCTCTAGGTTGCTTAGTAGCTCAAATTTATTGTGACACTCATGTCAGCCTCCATCAAAGTAACCTGAGTTTCCCTGACTGCACCTCTAAACTGCCCTCTTCTTCCCCTCTTGCTCTGTTCACCTTAGAGCTCCTTCCCACAGTCTGCTGTTTTAGGCTTCCGCACAACAGCCCCTCCTGACTCTTCCCTCCACTCTCTTTGTAATTCAGAATGTTCACCCGTCGCTTTCCTTAGCGTCAACATCCCTATCTAAAGGGTCCTCTGTCCCTAATATCCCCCCTCTGCTTGCTGTAACATAACGTCCTGTATAATTTCAGGCGCTGCCCCAGCCTCCCTCAGCTCCCACCCTTCATGTCTATCCATACTCCTTTATCCTTGGACACCCCCAGCCCCCCAGCTTACTCCTTAACCAATATACCTCACTCCTGATACAAGATAGCTGTCTACAGAGGGCAGCCTCCCTCTCCAGGCCCAATTTAGAGTTATTGCCATCCCACAGCCTGTGCAGCCTACAACCCTTCCAAGATGCCTGCCATGGTGGAATATGGCACCCTGTTTATCCCTCTGTTTATAATGGCACACCCCCTTTTCTCAGTCCCTTTCCCCTGGAATACAGTTTCTCTCTATACTGACTGCAGTTATTTACAAACCCAATTTCAACCCCACCAATAAAGTTCCAAAGTCTCACAAACACATACTGTCCAGTGTGTGTTCAGTCCCACTAACAGTGTGTGTACGCAGACATCAGGTACCGTATGATGTCACAGGCCCACCAGCTCCTGTTGCTTCGAGTTTCAGTCCCAAACAGAAATACTCAGCCCTTCAATCCCAACCCCCAGTGGCTTTTCAGTATTTAAGAAAGCCTATAAAACAGGGTGGGTCGGAGGGCTCTTACCAAACACCAGGCAAACAACACATTTAAATTTCACTCTAATTATCCCTGCCAAACAACTGTTCCCAAGCCTCCAAAGTTACAGTATCACAGCCCAAGTAACAGTTCTAACTCAAGGTAATAATTTTTAACACATAGCTCTAATTTCACTTACAAAACTATTCAAATATTTCATTTAAAACAGAATATAACCCCAGACCTCTGTCCTTACCAGCCTGCTGCTTATGTTCCCAAGTGAACAATGAAGGCCAAGGTAATTCCTGTTAAAGACAAGGTAATTCTAGCTAATGTCCCTTCCCCCTCCAATGATATGTGTTCTGGGATAGTAGCTGGAAAAGGTCTTAGGAATGTCCAATGGCTAATACGGGAGTACAAGTCAAGTAACGTGATCAAACTGAGTCAGCGCATGTAAGAGGAGAAGGTAAAACAGAGGATGGCAGTACTGCTATGAGGTTTCCTGTGGTTCCCGTTATCCTTAACAGTGATGGTTACTATGGAGTTGACACAACTCAGAAGGAATTAGAATCACGGTTCCAAGTAAGAAGATAGACGTGAAGGAGGCTCCACTAAATTTTTGGATCCTATGAAGACACGCCAGGTAACGATACCCATACTGCTTGAATTAACAGAATGCATAAGGAATCATCCTGTAGAGATGATTGAGATATGAGATCTTCTATAGTTCAGTCAAATGTGATGCCAGAAATGGGTCCTGGAGAGGTTATTGGGAGATACTGATGATTTTATGGTGACATAAGAGTCTACAGGGCATGCTCTGCAAGGGATGTTGCTGAAATAAGGTTTCTTCAGGTGAGAACAGGTACTCCGTATAGCATTGGAAGGGAGCTGTTATGATGGCCGAGGTAGGAGTATGAGATCGATGAACGGGTAGGAGTAGTTGATCAAGCAGGGATGCTGGATGTTAATAGTTGTAGGAATGCCCAAAAAGAGACACAGCAAATGTGCAGGAGCCCCAAGCCACCGGGGTATCAAGGAGGAAGGTAGCAGTCCCAGGATGGAGGGAAAAGTCCAACATGGAAGTCCATTGACTGGAGGAAGGAGCTTGATAAGAAGACAGCGGAGGTGGTGCAGTACTGACATCAGCAGGTGCAGGTAAGGTACAGGACCGGGGGCAAGCACCACAGCACACCAGAACAGAATGCAGGAAAGCTGAATCAGGCCTCAGTGGGAGATCTATGGCAAACCAAGAAGGGAATCTAGGTACAAGGTGCTGTGAAGTTGAGGTGCGAGGGTCCCACCTCTGAAGGAGATGGCCACCTGAAATAGCTGGTAGCAAGGTGCTGCAGCGAAGGAGAACGGGTTGCCACCACTGAAGGAGATGGTGAACTGGAATTGCTGACAGGAAAATTACATCAGTGATGGGGAATGGGTTCCCACCTCTGAAGGAGACGTCGAACTGGAATTGCAGATAGAGAAAGCATTGGAATCAGTTCCCGGAAGACCACCGGATGGGATAAGGGGAAGCATCAGGGGAAAACTTGTAGAAGGCTGCAGACACATACCCTTGAAGAGGAGCAAATGGCACATATCCAGCAGGAAGCAAAGGGAATGTGGGCAGACATGTCCAAGAGGAAGGCAGTAGGGAAACATAGACATCGGCTTAGCAACAAGGGAGGAGATGGCAACATGAAGCTGAAGGACTGAAGATTGGATGAGGTTGAGCTGAAAGGCAAGCCATGACAATGATGCCCAGGAGCACAGGAAGAGGTGGAAGACAAGCAGCAAGGAAGTTCAGGAGTACATCGAGTCCATGGAAGTCCAGGATGTAGTTGAGTGAGGTAGGATATGGAAGTCAAATGGGGTACAGTGGTCCTGTTCCCGAAGGGAAAGCAGCAACTGGGTATCAGGTATAGAATGCAGTTGGTTGAAACTGTAGATTGAAGGCAAAGGGGGTATGGTGGTCCCATTCCCAAAGGGAATGCAGCAACTGGGTTTCAGGTATAGAATGAAGTTAGATGAAATAGTAGATTGCAGACACAGGATCCCATCTCCGGTAGTCTGGGCGAGCTAACCTTCACTTAATGCCGCACCAGACAGAGTTTAGAGATGGAGATTGTGCTAAGCTAACTGGGAGCATAACTGATCGAGACTGAAGGTAGAGGAAACAGGCTGTCATCCCCGGTAGAGAGGGGAAGTCTACCAGCACTGCTATGCCTCAGTAGGCAGCATTTGGGAAGAGGCTGTTGGACTGCTGGTATGGGCTTGAGTAAGAAAAGGGGAGCTGACAGCTGGGGAGTAGGAGGTAGGCAAACCAAAGAAGGGACGAAGGGGATGGTAGTAAGTAAGAAGGTAGAGGACGGGTGGAGGATGATTACTGTAAATACCATTAAGGCAGAGATAGGGGAATGCAGTGAGGATCATGCAGCACTGCAATGGGACGCAAGGAATATTCAAAGGCCAGGTGGCTGCAAGGTCAGTGATTAATACAGGGATGACTGAAAGCCACGTAAGATGAAAGCAGGGTAAAATCAGATAGCCAACATAAAGCATGGCGCCAGTTAATTGGAGCCATGATGCCCTAGCGTGACGTCGCAGTCCTCCGGCGTGGAAAAAAACAGGGGAGCCAGCTGAGCAACATGGGGGTAGGAATCTTCAAAAGAGGCTCCAGTACTGGCAAGGTCCTAGTAAAGGACAAGTCATAGATATAATGGGAAACATGGGCAGATGAAACACATTACTGTAGTAACAAACAAGGGGGACGCCAAACAAAACAAACATAGGAGGAGGAGAGGAGCACGAATTGCAGCGGTACTGTGGGAACCACTACAGGGGATGCAAGAGAGGGAGCCAGCATGAGTGCTGTGGTGATTCTGTGAGCCAGGAAGTCGTGAAGTACAAGGGGGAGAACAAGGCAACTCAGGACTGACAGGCTGGACGGGGTATATGAATACTGGGACCAAGAAATTGTAAGGTATAAGTAGCATGCAGATGGACATAAACTGGTATGGAAGGCTGATATAATATGTGGCAGAGTGGGGAAATATGAGGAATTGTAGGCTGCAGGAGAGGGTCAGAAGCAGAGCAGGACTGACACGAGAGAAGGGGTGTGGAGATGGAGTGCCGATGCGAGGGAGAAAGCCCAAAAGAAAACACAGAAGTGAGGGACAAGGGCCAGAATGAGGGATGGGGGGATGAGAAGGTGGACAGGGGGTTGGGGGGAGAAATGAGAAGGGGGGCCCAAACCAGAAATGGTGGAAAGCAGCAAAAGTTGCATGTGAGTTTTTTTTTTATGCTGGTTATTGCAGGCAAAAAGTTGCGTTAATTGAGCACGGCATCAGGGAGAGCATCCAGGGATGCAGGGCAGGAGCTGAGGAAGAATCGGCAGGTGCAGCTAAGATGCTGCTGTGCATGTAGGGGAGGCAAGAGCAAGGGGCATGAGGGGAGAAGGGGCCGGGGTGACCAGGGAGGACAATGGGAGCAGGAACGAGAAATAAACAAAATTCCCGTGAAAGATGGAATAGCAAGGAGAAAACCACTGGAATCAGCAAATGGGAACCATGCAAGGCAACAGGAGTGTACCAGGGGAATGCAGCAGAAGAGGACAATGGAACCAGGAAATAGGCAGGAACTGTACTTAGGTAGGAGGAGCAGAAACAACGGGAGAGTGAGGAGGCCTCAGCAGCAGCCACAATCAGGATGGACGCAGCAGGAGCGAGCGGCGAGCCAACAGGGCAGGAAAAACATGAAGGGCGGTACACACCAAACACAGAGGCAGGAAGGTATGGGACCCCAGTATGGGATATTGAAGGCGGGGGGGAGGGATGCGGAGGCAGGGGATGACCATGGACAGAGAGGGAGGTGGAAGGAAAGAGTGCACAAGGCAAGGAAAGCAGGGGGCATGGATGAGGAAGCACTGAGCCATATGGAGAATGAGCGGAGGGGCAGAAGGGGAAGCAAACACCAAAATGAAAGGAGCAGAGGCCAGGCAGGCACCCTGACAAGTCCAGGGAATGGCCCAGGGGGGAAAACAGAGCAAGCGGGGGAAGGAGCAAGCAGCAAAAGAAATGGGAATGGGTGAGGGGGCAAAAGCAATGAGGGGGCCAGGGCGAGGGGGGAAACCAAACATTAGAGGGGGGAAAACAAAACACAACAGCACAGAAGGTGCAGGAGAAAGGAAGGCTGCAAAGGTTGCAGGAGGAAGGGGAAGGTGGCACCGCCCATGAGCCATGGCAGGAGCCCAGCGTTTGTGAAGGGGGAGGTTTCACAACATGCTAAGCGGGGAACTGCTGTGGGAGGCTGGCCTTTATTGGGGATATAGGAGGAGCTATTAACCCACATTGAACCTCGGGATTTAGCCCTCCCATAGATATCAGTTAGCTAACTCTTACTGAATTAAGCTGGTAAAATGGTTCTGAATGTTATTGAACTTGGCCCTGATATTCAAAGGAGTTGCACCTGGTGCAACTCCGCACTGCGCCCTGGTGGGATATTCAAAAGACTGCCAGGCGCAGTGCAAATCCCAATGCACCAGAGTGCAATGGTAATGTATGCAATGCAAATGCAAGGGGCGTGCCTATGCATATGCGGCACATCCTGATATTCAGCCCAGGATGTGTGGCGCATATGCTTGCGCAACCCTGCATTGCGCCGCATAGGGGGGCTCAAAGATGAGCTTGTGAAAAGGAGGAACAACTCCTGGCCACCCACAGGTGGGCTGCTGTATTGCAGGGCACAACACAGCAGCCGCTAGCCATGTATGGCCACCCGCCCACCCAGAACACCAGCCACAGGCACCTATACGGACCCTGGTAGTCTAGTGGTACCCCCTCCCTCCTGTAGCCGCGATCACTGGTTATATGACATAAATACAATCCCTGGTAATCTAGTGGTACCCAAAATCCTGCCCCTAGCCCCAATCGCCAGTAACATGAAACATTGCACTCTCCTGATCCCGGGTGGCCCTCAGATCATACCTGGTGGTCAGTGGCACCCCACCCCTCCCACCCACACAGGACCCCTTGCCCACCCAGTTCCCCTCCATCATTGGCGGTGGCTGCAACCCACCCGCATACCGCCTGGCCACCTGCCGAATGACAGATTACAGTATGGGCTTGCAGGTCATACTGTACTAGACAACCACAAATATGTAGAATGACTTCATTCACATATTTGTGGCTGTCTAGTACAGTATACTCTGCAAGCCCATTGGTCCACAGTGTGGACCAATGGGTTTACATCCCATACTGTAATCTGTCATTCGGCGGGCGGCAGGGCAGTATGCAAGTGGGTTGCAGCCGCCCACCGATGATGGGGGGAGACAGCAGGGTGGACAAGGGGTCCTGTGAGGGTGGGAGGGGTGGAGGGTGTAACTGGATCACCAGGGGGTATGATCTGTAGGGGCCACCCATGATCAGGGTTACACGCAGGGTGAAGGGGCCACTAGACTACCAGGGAGTGCAATGTTTCATGTTACATAGAAACATAGACTTTGATGGCAGATAAGGACCGCTAGGCCCATCTAGTCTGCCCATTTCCCTACCTACAGGATAGGCCGCAGATCCTAGTTAACCAACAGCCTATATCTTCCTGCCCCCCACAAGAATTGCCTTATGTCTGTCCCATGCATTCTTGAATTCTCCCACAGTTTTAGACCCCACAACTTCCTTAGGAAGGCTGTTCCATGCATCCACTACCCTCTCTGTGAAATAATACTTCCTCACATTGCCCCTGAACCGCCCTCCTTCTATCTTTAAATTGTGTCCCCTTGTTCTTGCAAGTCTCTTTTTCTGAAAGATGCTACCCTCTTGGACTTTGTTGATTCCCTTGAGGTACTTGAAAGTTTCTATCATGTCCCCCCTCTCCCTTCTTTCCTCAAGGGTATACATATTAAGCTCCTTTAGTCTCTCCTCATACGGCTTCTCTTGCAGACCCTGCACCATTTTAGTTGCCCTCCTCTGGACTGCCTCTATCCTGTCTATGTCCTTGCGGAGATGGGGTCTCCAGAACTGGACACAGTATTCCAGATGGGGTCTCACCAACTGTCTGTACAGAGGGATAACAACTTCCTGTTTTCTGCTGCTGATGCCTCTCCCTATACATCCCAGTATACCCCCGGCCCTCCCTACTGCCTTCTCACATTGCTTGCTAACCTTAAGGTCATCTGATATGATTACCCCCAGGTCCCTTTCCTGTTTTGTTGTTGTTACTACCTCCCCACCCATTGTGTATTCTTCCCCTGGGTTCTTGTTTCCCAGGTGCATTATTTGCACTTTTGCATTGAATCCTAGCTGCCATACGTCTGACCATTCCTCCAACCTTGCCAAGTCCCTTTTCATCCTTTCCACGCCTCCTTGTGTATCAACCCTGTTGCAGATCTTTGTGTCATCTGCAAAAAGGCATACTTTTCCTTCCAGTCCCTCTGCAATGTCACTGATGAAGACATTAAAAAGGACTGGACCCAATACTGAACCCTGCGGTACCCCACTAGTAACCGCCCTTTCTTCAGAGTGGACTCCATTTACAATTACCTTCTGTGTCCTGTTGTCCAGCCAATGTTTTACCCAGGCTACCACCCTGGGACCCACTCCCAGGCTGGTTAATTTGACTAATAATCTTTTGTGTGGGACTGTGTCAAATGGCTTGCTAAAGTCTAGGTAGGCCATGTCCACAGCCCCTCCCTGGTCTACTACTTTGGTCACCCAGTCAAAGAAATCTATTAGATTGGTCTGACATGACCTTCCCGCTGTGAACCCATGCTGCCTTGGATCCTGTGCTCCACTGACCTCTAGGTACTCAACTATTCTTTCCTTCAGAAGTGACTCCATCACTTTCCCTACCACAGAGGTCAGACTGACAGGTCTGTAGTTTCCTGCCTCTGTCCTGGTCCCACTTTTGTGAAGGGGAATCACATCCGCCTTCCTCCAGTCCTCGGGTACCACACCATCCTCCCATGATTTATTAAAAAGAGTAGCCAGTGGTTTCACTAGTTCCTTCCTTAATTCTTTTAGAATTCTGGGGTGAATTCCATCAGGACCCATTGCTTTGTCGCCTTCAGTTTTAGGAGTTCTTACAGAACCCTTTCTTCTGTGAAAGGACTGATCGACCCCCTATCAATAGTGCTTCTGTAATTGGATTAGGTACTTCCTCCTCTTTGTGAATACTGAGCAGAAATATTCGTTCAGTATTCCTGCTTTTTCACTGTCCCCCTCTGCCCACCCACCGTTCATTCTGTTCAGCCTCACTATCCCTCCCTTTGTCTTTCTACGCTCGCTGATGTACCTATAAAAGGTTTTATCCCCCTTCTTAACTGAGTTGTCTATCTTTTCCTCAGTTTGGGCCTTTGCTATTCTAAGTTCCCTCCCTGCTTCTTTCTGCCTTAACTGGTACAGCTCTCTGTCCTGCTCCTTCTGTGTTTCCTTATACTTTCGGAATGCTATCTTTTTCTTCCTGACTTTCACAGCCACGTCTCCTGAGAACCATAGTGGCTTTTTCTTTCGTTTTGATTTGTTTATTTGCTTCACACAAAGGCTTGTTGCCTCTGTGATGGCAGTTTTGATAATTCCCCATTGTTGCTCCGCACCTCCTTCTAGCCTGTTTGCTAGTGCTTTTCTGAGGCATTCTCCCATCTTGCCAAAGTCAGCCCTCCTAAAGTCCAGTACCCTCACTTTTGTGATGCTTGACTCTGTAGCTGAGTTTAACGTGAACCACACTGTTTGATGGTCACTTGTCCCCAGATGGGAACCCACTTCTAGATCTGAGATCCTCTCACTGCCCCCGTTTCAGAGTGAGGGTCTAAGATTGCTCCCTCACAGTGGGTTCCGAAACTAGCTGTCTAATGCCTGCCACCTGTAGGGCATCAAGAATGGCCCTGCTCTTGGATGTGGCTGCAGCAAATGTGCTCCAGTTAACATCTGGCATATTCAGGTCTCCCATCAACAGTATCTCCCCTTTCTCTGCCATTCTAAGAATGCCTTCCATCATATCCTTGTCCATTCCTTCCCCCTGACATGGGGGTCTGTACACAACCCCTGTGCGGATTGTGGTGCCCTTTCCAGTCTCCAAGGTGACCCACAGTGCCTCCTCTCCTCCCTGTTTACTCTTTTGTTCAGTTGCTTTTATCCCTTCCTTTACATAGAGAGCTACTCCTCCCCCTCTTCTCCCCTGCCTGTCTCTCCTGTAGGTTATGTACCCTGGTATGTTAACATCCCAGTCATGGTTCTCTGTGTGCCATGTTTCTGTGACTGCTCGATATCAGGCATCCCTCTTCCATTAAGGCCACCAGCTCAGGAGCTTGTTGCCCAGACTCAGGGCATTGGTACTCATTACCCTCCATTTCCTGATGGCCTTACCCCTTTGCCCCATCCCTGTCCTTCTTGCCTTTGTCACTTTCTCCATTTACCCCTGCCCTTCTCCTATCGACACCTCAATGTTGGTGTTTGCCACACTTACTACCGTGATTGTTTGGAGGCTAGGATTTTCCTGCTCCTTTCCAGTGCCTCCCCTTGGCTGGTTTAAAAGCTTGCCAATGAAGCATTAAACCTATCACCTAGGATCCTGGTTCCCCTCCCAGACAGATGCAGCCCATCATGCCAGTATAGGCTTGCATCACTCCAGGTGGACCCCAGTCTCCAATGAAGCAAATCCTGAGCTTCACACCAGTTTTCAACCACTGATTGAATCCCATAGTACGGAACACCCTAGCCTCTCCTATGCCATAGATGGGTAGCACCTCCTAGAAGGTTTCCGTGCGTGCTACTTGACCAGGCCCTCCCCAATTCCACAAACTCTTCCTTGCACTTCTCTAATCCTTTCTTAGCCAGGTCATTTGTCCCTAGGTGGACAATGACATCCAGCTCCCTCCCTGTGCAGCTGCTCGGCAATCCTGAGATTCGGCTCCTGTTCCTCCAAGCCATGGCGCCAGGCAGGCACCTTACCTCCCTCTCCCCTTCCTTGCCCAGTTCTACCTTCCTAACAATGGAGTCCCCCACCAGGAGTTGTTTCCCTTCCTGCAGGGTCCCTGCCACCCTCCTGTGGGTCTCCTTTGTGGAGTTCTAACATCTCCCTTGGTCTCCACTGTGGGTGCCTCCATAGAGGAACCACACTTTGCCAGAATGGCATAGGAATTGTGGAGAGGTACAACTGGAGGGATGTGCCTCTGTTCCACCACCCTCACCCTCCCTGAGCCCACTGTGGTCCAACCGCTCCTCTTTCTTGGCAACCTCTGAGGCAACGGCAGTGGCACTGGTAGTCCCTGGATGGAAGAGGAGGTCCCACAAATCCTGGCCAACTCAGCCTGGAGATGAGCAACCTCCTCCCTCAGCCCAGAGAGGTGCCTGCAGATGGGACAACACCGCATCCTCCAGAACATCTCCCGGAAGACTGCTGCTCCACAGCCACTGCACTGTACCACTCAATCATGTCTTATTTCTGGCCCTTAACTGTTTGCAATCCTTACTCTTTCCTCTGTTTTTTCTCTCTCTCTCCTTACTTTCTGCCTGTGTGCCCTTTAAGCTCCTGATTGTCCTGTTCTGAGACAAGAATATCCTATATTTCTCAGTAGACCACTTACTTGTTCAGAGGCAGACCTCCAGCAGCTAGAGGGGGCCGGAGAGCTACTCTTGCCCTTCTGGGATGGTGGGTCCTTGGTGGTTCTGTGATCACTCACTTCCTGCCCCTAAACAGGAAGTTCCTGTTGTCAGTCAAATCCTGTGCCTATAAAAATAGAACTGCAATATAGTCCCAGCAGAGAAGTTAAGTCACACAGCAGTCCTTTCTCCTGGTGTCTTCTGCCAAGCTGTTACCAGTGATCGGGGCTAGGGGCGGGAGGGGGATACCACTAGACTACCAGGGATTGTATTTATGTCATTTAACCGGTGATCGCAGCTATGGGGCGGGAGAGGGGTACCACTAGGCTACCAGGGATTGTATTTATTCCATATAACCGGCGGTCATGGCTACGGGAGGGAGAGGGGTACCACTAGACTACATGGGGCCGTGTTCTATGTACTATTACCTGCGATCGTGGCTACGGGGTGAAGGATGCCCCAGGACCCCCTCAGTCCACACGTCATCCTGTGCAGGGCGCCAGGTGCAATTCACTGGGCTGCCCTGCACAACACATGCAACTGGGGCCATAATGACATGCTAATGGCCCCAGTTGGCCTCATTTGCATGGCCTCTTCTGAATATCGTGGGTGCTGTGCCAGGCGCAACTGCATTTGCGCTGACGCATCCCTGTGTTCTCTATCTGTGACTTGCATCTGTGCAGTGCCACTGTGCCATGCGCAGTCCGTGCCATATTCAACGGTGCTGCGCCATGGCACATCGCCATTGAATGTCACCTGGTCCTGACCCCAGTGCATCCCAGCTGCGCTGCATCCACACTTGCACCATTGCTAGGCGCAGTCTGAATATCTGGGCCCTTGTGTATCTGTTCTTGGTATTCGTTATTTGTTTCATGTATTATTGTTTGTATTTGGAAAATGTTCAATAAGAAGTTTAAAGTAAAAGTATGACCTACCTCCTGTGAATTCATTCTGTCTTTGGTCTTACATCAAAATTAATACCTTTTTAGCTGAAATGCTCAGAAATCTTGGGGTTTGAAATCTGAAAGTTTTAGGTTTGACAGGGTTTGATCCATGGGTAAAACTGTATTTATTAGCTTGTCCCTAAGCATGTTTTAGATATTTGCAGAAATCTGTTCAGTTTTTCACACATGCACAGTACCAAAAATGAATGTTCTAAGGCTAACTGGATTGTTGGGAATTTATTTTTTATGCTTTCTGTAAAATAAGCAAATTGACATTCATAAGAGTTAGTGATATGAAAGCATAAAACACAAACCATTTTTTGCACACAAAAAGTGTAAGTGGAGGTGTGGTTTGTGTGGTTGACATACAGTATTAGCCTTAAAGGAAGAATCCCTGCTATATGTTTATTGGTCCATATTGTCTTTTTTCACTGGAAATATGAATTAGTAGAAAAAAAAAACCCACAAGTGACAAAAATATATTATGGTTCAGTGAATATGCTTTTGCCACCTGCGTTTATGCTTTCATATGTTATTTTTGCTTTCATGACAGTTTAGAATGCTGGCAAAGGTTTGTGCAGTACCAGTTTGAAAACTAGGTTGATTTCACAGCGGCAACTTGTGTGTTTGACAGTTTGTGCTGTGTAGGGGATCTTTTTGGATGCGTTTTGTCAAATAATTGCCCTTATTTGAACAAAAATGTAAATCTGCTCAGTCACTATTGATGAAACCAAAAACATATTTATGCTTTTGTGAGATAGATTTTGTGAAATGTGGAAATGCTTTTGTGAACTGTTTTTGCCTTGTGTTTTTTAAGGAAATTTTTGGATTAGGACATCGTGTCCTGCCTTGTGGGTAGGGTCTTGTGTACAGCTCCCCCCTGGTCATTTCCTAGCCCACAAGACCACCAGTGCCTTCCATTTATTCACCCACAGGCTTGCTAACCCCCCTCCAAGAGCCTTCACTAGCCTACCTGGGCTACCATAGGAAAATACTGGCCACTAGGGGTGTGCAAATACCTTATTTTGAATATTTTATTCGGGCCCCAAATATTAGGGTATTGGTTATTCGGGGAGTGGGTATGTAATAAAAAAAAGAAAAAGAAAATTAACAGTTCCCTGCCCTCCCCCGCAGCACAAATTGCTAAATCCCAGCCCCCCTCCCCACACTCTCTGTCAGTATCCCAATCTCCCTCCTACCCCCCTGTATCCAAGTCAAATACTTTCATTCATTAAGGCACCCAGCACAAACCTGCCCCATATCCATGGCCAGCCGTCTGCTGAATGAAGTGTTCTGTGCTTGATCTCTCTCTCTGTACTGAAATGATGCAATCAGCTGATCATTTCAGTACAGAGACTGGACAGCAAGCAAGCGCAGGTGGGAAAGCTTTATTTTGCAGGCAGCCGGCTGTGGAGGAGGGTGGGTTTGTGCCAGTTGCCTTAATGAATTAATATATGAATTGGGTGCTATGAGGACAGTTGGTGGGTGCTGCCAGCAGGGGCTGGGGGGGTGTTGGGGATGTATTTAATATATGAATTTGGTGCTGGGGGGAGGATGGTTGGTGGGTGCCACCAGCAGGGAGTGGGGGTTTTTGGGGACATTCAGTTTTTGAAGTACAAACGAGTGCTCAGATTGGCGTCCAACCATGGAGATGGGCGGGTTGTGTTGGTTGTCCATCGTGGGACATGAATTGTGGGTGCTGGGGGGGAGGAGGGGGATTGCATTACTGACAGAGGGTGGGGGAATGGGAGACTTGTATTTAGTGATTTGGGCATGGGAGGAGGGCAGGGGACTGTTTCTTTTTTGTTTGTTTGTTTCATAGCATTTTCCTCCTCCCCAAACCACACTTCCCTTCCTCTTTTTCTGCTCCACTACTATATTTTTTTCCCAACTAACCTAATGTTCTTTTTATTTTGCAGGTCTGACAGTATGCAGACTCCTACCCCATCAGATAAGTATAGTTTTGTGCCTATCCTGTCCTTTCCAACCTGTTGTCCCCCCTAAGAGCTATGGATCCTTTGTGACCCCTTTTCTATTCTTTTATTTTCAGGTGTGGTGGACAACATCTTTCCGAGACTCCTACCTCTGGCTCCATAGTGCTCAGGTAAGACCCTCTACTTAACCTATATTAGGTGGGTTGATTGTAACGGGGCACCCATGCCTGCTACAAGGTGAGTTTTCTTTCTGTCCTTATGATGGAAGTAGAAGCTATCTAGGAAACTATGTGCCCCCACCCCATTTTGTTACTATTCCTGTACCTACCCACTCGCTTACTGGGTTCACTCACCCCTCTTGCTAGTCTCCTCTGGGGGTTCTTCCATTGAGTAATCATTTTGTTTCTTTTTAAAGACCAATGCTTTGACTTTTAAGGCACCTAATAAGAACTTTGGTCATAATGGGGCAAATTTTACACATGGAACATTTCTGCATCTCACAAACTTTACATTTATGGGCAGTTCTGCCAGAGAACATAGTTGCCTTTCCTTGACAGTCTTAAGAGCTTCTATCCTAGCCAGACCAATACCCTTCCCCCCACCACCAATTTATGGGACATCCAAGTCTTTGTCTCACTGTGCCAGGAAGGGCAGTTTTAGATGGTTGGGAGATAAGGGGCTATTGGCAGGTAAACATCTAGTCCAGAGAAAGGTAAGAGAGGAGAAGGGTCCTGAGGGGACAGAGAAAGAGTAGTGCCACAATCTGGAACAGTGTGGAAGGAGCACAGAGGGACTAGTGCAGTTCCTGTGTTCAGCAGGGAGGAGGAGCACAGGTCCTGTGTTCAGGGTGCAGGGAGCACAGGTCCTGTGTTCGAGGGAAGGAGGAACACAAGTCCTGTGTTTGGGGAGGAGGGGAGCACAGCTTCAGTGTTTGGGGGGGGGCACAGCTCAGTGTTCAGGGGAAGGAACACAGCTCCTGTGTTCAGTGTGGGAAGGAGCACAGCTCCTGCACTTGGGGGGGGAGGGGGAGTACAGCTCTTGCACTTGCGGGGCCGGGAGGCCCCTCAGTTCTTGCAGTTCAGGGTGGGAGAGGGAGCGTACCAGTTTTTGGAAACAAAATGTGTAAGAGCATATGAATTAGCCTTCAAAAAAAGACTATTTGGTCTGTCGAATCTGCTCAAATTGTGGAGCCCCTGATCTTGAGATTAGTGGGCCCTGCCCCCCTCCCTGCCAACCCTAACATTTCCCTTCACTCTATTCTACCCCTTTTTGAACCCCCCCGTCTTTTGAGTAACTGTGTCAGATGGAACCATATTCCACCCTGACACCACCTGTTCTGTAAAGCAGTGTCTCCTGACCTTCTTGAACCTCCCCCACCAGTTTGTAACAGTATCCCCTTGTGGTCCATTGTCACTAAAATGGAAAAAAGGTCCCTGGTAGCCACCTTGTTAGGTACTGGAAGGTTTCAATCATGTCCCCTCTTTTCCTCCTCTCCTTGAGTGAGTACATAATCAGTTCTTGCAGTCGGTCCTCATATGTACAGTACACACGTTTTTCCACCCTCCACTCTTAGTCGTTCCCCTTGAGGCCCTAGGGGGAGCATCATCTCATCAGCCCCTTGGCTTATTTACGGGAGAGTTAGGGCTGAGCATCAGTTATGTTGCAGTTTCTGCTGGGATTCAAGTAAGGATATTCTTGCATATACCCCTGCCCCAATACTCCTCCATCCTAAACCCCTTAATTAGCCTGGGGCTGGATACTGTAGTAACCCTCCATGTATTTTGGTGGGGGTAACAGGAAGGCTGTTAGCAGTAGATTAGGTTACACCCCCTCCCCCACTCTGATAACTGAATTCAACTTTATTTTGGTGGTAGGACCCAAAATGGCTTGAGAACCCTGTTCCTTGAAGGCTGGCTGGTGAGGGAGAAGGGAGTGAAGAATGATTGAAGTTTTCCTTTTAATTCTGTGACTGTGCTCCCCCACCATCACCACCAAAGACTGAGTCCAACTTAAAGGGGAACATCCATCACTAAATATCTTACACCTTTGTGTGGGGCAGCCCTCGATTTAGGACTTTTGTGACAGTTTTTACATAAATTGTTGCTGCATACTGTATGGTCTGTCTTTTATGATCCCCGTCACCAGGGTCGCATCCCAGAATCTACCGTGACTGAAGTTTTGCCAGCCGCCAGTCCTGCTGCCCTAATTTTTTCCCCCCGATTTACATTTTATCCCCGGCCCAGTAGTCAGTCTGTCTTCAGGGATTTACCCTGTTCACAGGGATTTACTCTTTTCTGGCCAAGGATCCAAACTGTTATTTAGAGTTACGGGTTTTTTCCCCCTTGTTTTCCCTCTCTTCTCCCCTGGCCTGGGTGGTGCCTGTGTCTGCTTTGTTTACACACACACACACACACAGACACACATACACACACACACACACACACACACACACACACACACCACACACACACACACACACACACACACACACACACACACACACACACACACACACCTTCCCCTGCAGCAGGACCAAGCTCCCAGGCCCAGTCATAGGGGTTGCTGTAGTGGTGGAACCCACCTCTAACCTTTCTCATCCAAGCAACAGCTGTCTTAGCCATGGTCTTTCTCAACCTGGGTCATCTATGAGGCAGCACAACATGCTACCGCTGGGCCAAGGGGAGGCTCTCATGCTGCCCAATTGAGACTAAAGTCTAAAACTCTGCAGGAGATTCTGGGATGCACTTCTGGTAGTGGAAATTATAGGATGTTGGACGGGAGGGATGGCGGGATCAACTAGATAAAATATAAAGTAATTTTCCTCTAAACGTGTTAATTGGAGGCTGCCCCACACTAAGGTGTGGGACACAGGTGATGGATGTTCCCCTTTAATTGGAATTGTTTTTCTTTAAGGCTGACTGGAGCAAGGTGGGGGTTATTGACTGTTGCCCAAACAGCCTGTGGCCAGTGGATACTAGGTGGAACGTCCTGTACGGAAACCCATTAAATCCTTCTTCTGTGGCCTTGGCACTGCTTTGGTAAAAAAAGCATGAGCACCACTCAAGGCAGATGAAGGTAAGCCTACCAGATCCAGCACCAACTCACTTTATTCAAAGAGCCGCTGACACCTCCAGAAGAACTTTGGAAAACATAATATTTGGACACAGATCAGCTTAGCTCTATATTTCTTATCCCTATTATTTATTATTGAGGACATATGCATGAAAACAGGAGAGCTGTTCCCTGAGGGTTCTTTAGCTCATATTGCTTCTTCCCTACCTGATAATACTCTGCTTGCAACATCACAGTTATTCCCATAGCAACAGACTGTGATGTCAGAACACAGCATTTCATGTATGGAGTCGGCTATAAAGCAAGATGAACCCAAAGGGATAAAGATCTTGTTTTTGTGGGAATTTCTTCAGTAATAAATAATAGAGATGTGAAATCTGCAGAAGATCCATAATATACAAGCTAAATTGTGTCCAGCTCTTATGTTTTTCAAAGTTTCCCCAAAGGCATCAGCTGGTCTTTAACAAACAAAAAATACCCATTAGGGCAATCCATGTGCTGCCAGTTGTTGAGGGAGTGAGGAGTGGACTGCTGCCCGCTGTCCTTGTGGAGTGCTTCAAGCTCCATGCAGGCTCTTCCTGTTCTCACAGAGCTTCATCCGTGTATTTCTATAAATGACATTCTTTCTTATGGAAACCTGATGTTTTCACTTATAAAAGTGCAAGTCTAAAGGAACAATTTCTCTATTGGCAACCGTTTCCCTGTAAAATACATGAATCCCAGTAGATTTGGGAACCCTTACTGTGTGGCCTGGATCAGAGTAGAATGAAGGCAGTTTGTCATAGTATTTCAAACAAGGAGCTATGAACCTGGAATTCCATTTAATAATTTATATGTACTTTAAATCCTCTGTTTGGTTGTTTTGGTCCTCTTAAATTTTTTTTTCTTTTCAGGCATCGTTCAGAATCCGATGAGCAGGTCTATAGAGTACCCTGCATTGTGTCAGATAATATTATAATACAGTTGTTAATGATATATTCTCTACCTGTCTTGCCTTTCCTGTCTTTCTTTCCCAATGAACTACAGATCTGTTGTGACCCTTTTGTTTTGATTCTTATTTTACAAGTCCCTATCTACATGGAATCCTTACCTTAGGCTCACCTAGAATCAGGTAAGCAAAACCTTTATCACTGCTTATATTGGATGGGGAAACTGTAATGGTACAGTTTTAGATTTTACCCCTGAGACCTTGCTCGTATCACTTCTGTTAATCTCACAACATCGTGTAAGCAATCTCTTTGATATTTTCTGTGCACCAAACAACGTGGGGGTGAAAGGAATGTAATGGGAACAAAAAATGTCTACCAGAACTTTTTTATACACTTCCATCAGTGGCTTGTGTGAAGTAAACAGGACACAGTTACTATGATTTTTTTTCTACATGTCATTTATTCAAAATAAAAGACATAAATAGAATGCTGTTCCAGACAATGAGGATTCCTGTCTACCCATTGTATAATATAGAGAATAATGTATGGGGTGGTGTGTGTAATGAGAAGTTTACACATACCCGAGGGGTAAGATGCTACATAAACCCCGAGAGCAAAGCTTGAGGGGTTTGTGCAAGCATCTTACCCCAAGGGTGCGTGTAAACTTCGAGTACAGACTTGTGTGTAATGGGAAATTGCGCCACAGTTTCCCTATGGGAAAAAGGGGAAGCCATTAATTATTAAGCAACAATACATGACAGGATGTGGTATATATAGAGAATAATGGATGGGGAAGGGTTTGATATAAGAATTTAATGCTCACCCTAGTTGTGAGATGCTACATAAACCCCGAGGGCAAAGCCCGAGGGGTTTATCAAAGCATCCCACAACGAGGGTGTGCATTAAATTCTCTTATGAAACATCCTCTCCATCTTTTATTTTTTATAATAATAGACCAGCAATTTTTCTCCAGCAGTTTGTGAGACTGTTTGGCCCCGCCCACATACAGAATGTTGGCCAATGAGACAGCAGCACAGTTTGACTGGCATGGCTCATGAATGTCGTAAAAACCAGCCGGTTGTTATGGAAAATATCAACCTGGTCAGTACATTGAGAGAAATTGCTGACCAGTTATTATAATGGGATATCATCACACCTCAGGTGTGTTGTGAGGCACAAGGCCGCAGGCTGAGTGCCCTCATGCTCCAGAGAAGTGATGATAATCTGTGATATACTGCACCCTGTCATGTATTATTCCTATTAGGAACTGGATCCACACGTAAAGTAATAAAAGAACAAAGATGTTTACAAGTAAGAGGTTGTCATAATTATTTTTGTTAATGTAGATGTGCAAAAAAAAAAGTTCCTTTAATTTTAGTCATGGCTAGTGGGTGGCAGTCTTTTTTGTACTACATGGCATTGTTTTTTTTTTGTTGACCGGCTAAGTGCACTAGACAAATTCTACCTATTTTCAGGCACGACCTGGGGAAGGGGGATACAGATGAATGCCGACTGACTTTAAACCAGATTAAACTGTTGGTAGTATTTTAGTGAATGGGGGGAAATATGACCAGGGCACTGGGGAAATTCCCCTACTCTTATAGTGGGGAGGGGGAATTTAGTGTTTCAGTTTTTATTTTGATCTTGTTCATTTAGTTTAAGTTGGAAGGGTATGCTTCTAATACTTTATTGATTTAATTTATGATTTTGTATACCTTTGTGGGAGTTCTCGCTGGTTTGTATTTCTTGCTTTTGACATTCTTTTATTATGTAATACTTTTTTTGATTTCGTTCGTTCTGATTTGTATGCAGTAATACAATTTTGTATGTTTTGTGTTGAGTTTTCAATAAAAAATTCCCCTACTCTTTTTGAGAAGTGCCATGGGATCTTTACCATCCGACTGAACTACCACCAGAACAGGCAGATGGGACCTCGATTTAACGTCTCATCTAAAAGATGGCACCTCAGGAGTGCAGCACTCTCCTCATGCTGCACTGCAGTGTCAGTATTGGGATAGTAACCCAAGTGCCTGGTGTGGGGATAGAACCCACAGCCTTCTGATCTCCCAGCCTCAGCGGCAAGTGTGCTACCTGCTGAGCCACTGACACTGCATATTGGCGGTAGAGATGGCCGGAAGTTATAGTTGGTGCAAGCAGGACAGATTTGTGCTTCTATGGTGAATTCTGCCTAACATCTGAGGAACAGCAACAGGAATGGTGAGGTTGTGTTTTTTTGTAGTAGCAGGCAGATGTTTTTCAGAGGGGTTGTTGTGGTGGGGGGATGTTTGCTCATGAGTGACCATGGCTGGATTTGCATCAGTGTGGTGGAGTTGTGCCTCTGTTGTGTGGAGAGTGGGTGCTTGTATGCCGCAGTTATCGGCAGTTTCATTCATGTAAGCACAGCATACTTTTGAGGATTTCCTTTTTTTATAATTTTTTTTTTTGTGTGTGGTGGGTTGGGGGGATTGAACAGTGGCCATCTCAAGGTGTGATTTGCCCTGGACTGCAGCAGACATTCTGGTGGCCTTGTGTCTAGTAGAGTGAGGGATGTGGTGAACGTCACTGTTGGATGGATTTGCTATAGGTGAGGAAGCTAGTGGCCGAAGGCTTTTTGAAGCCATGATTATGTTGTCAGTTTTAATCACGGCTTCAAATACCTCTCAGCCAATCAGCTTAATCCAGTTCATAATGAGTGTGAATACAGCTTAGAATGATGAAAACATGAGGGTAACATTTTATTCACATCTAATCATATAAGGGTACATCTTGCAATACGTGTGAACACAGGATGTCCTCTTTGAAACTACAGGTTACATCATGGATATTAAGGGAATAACAAGCTCTGGTTAAGCCCCTGCTGAAGAAACCATGTTGGACCCTGACGTCCTGGCAAATTAACGGCCTACCTCTAACCTTCCCTTTTTGGGGAAAGTTCTTGAGAAGGTGGTAGCAGAACAGCTAGAGGACCAACTTACAGACTTCCAAAAGTATGAACCTTTCCAGTCTGGGTTTAGGGCCTTGCTTGGCACAGAGACAGCATTGGTTAGGATGTTGAATGACCTGCTCAGGGCAAGGGATCAGTGAGAGCATACTATTCTTGTCCTCCTCGATCTTCTCAACTTTTGACACTGTGGACCATGGGGTGCTGTTGGACAGGCTAAGGTAGTATGTAGAACTCACCTGCAAGGTCATCAGCTGGTTTGAGTCCTTTCTCCTGGGCAGGTCCCAGAGGGTAGTGATAGGAACTTTTTCCTCAAACCTGAGAGACCTACCCTGTGGAGTACCCCAAGGCTCTGTCCTGTCCCCCATGTTGTTCACAGTGTATATGCTGCCCCTGGGTGGGATCATAAGATGGTATGAGCTGAGTTTTCATTGTTACATTGATGATATTTGACTCTACCTGTCTTTCACACTTGGTAGACCTGATGCTGTCGATGTGCTAAATAAATGCTTGGCCAAGATACAGGCTTGGACAGCATCGAACTGGCTGTGACTAAACCCTGGGAAGACTGAGGTATTGGTGGTTGAGCCAGGTTGAAGGGTTGGGCTTGGAGCCTCTGGTGATAGGTTGGGCCTCTTTATTGGCCCGACAGAACTGGAGGTTTCACTATAGGTGAAGAATCCGGGCATTGTATTTGACAGTGAGCTTGCATTTGATGCTCAGGTGTTGGCTGTTGTCTGAACCAGATTCTACCATCTCCAGAACATCACCCGGATCAAACCCTTTGTCCCACCTGAAGACCTGACCACACTGGTCCATGCTTTAGTGACCTCAAGACTCGACTACTGTAACACCCTCTACCTCGGGGTCGGAAGTGGTTTGCTGTGACACCTGCAACTGTTGCAGAACACAGCAGCACAGGTGTTTACTGGTCATTCTAGATACAGTCATTTCACTCCAGTGCTGTGCGAACTGCATTGGCTGCTGGTGTGCTGGCGCATCACCTTCAAGATAGGTCTTTTGACCAACAAGGCCCTACACAGTTTGGGTCCAGGCCACCTGAAGGATCTCCTACATCCCTGTGTTCAGTCTTGCCCCATCAGGTCAGCTACCAGTGCTCTCCTGGAGATCCTAGAGCAAGGCTAAAGAGCTCTGGGGATCAGGCATTTGAGGTGGCTGCCCCGGCGTTATGGAATTCGTTGCCGGTGTACTTCCGGGAGGCACCATCTGTTGAAATTTTTAAACGTCATCTGAAGAAATTTCTGAATGCACAGGTTTTGGGGGTCTGAGGAGAGCAATCTGAGAACTGGAACAAGTTCAGCTGTTTTTAATTATTTTTGAGATTTTATATGTATATGTTTTTATTACTGTTCTTGTTCTGTTTTATGTATTGACGTATATCTAATCCTATTGTAAGGGCGGCCTGAGCCTTTAGGGAAGGAAGCCCAAAATAAATAAAATCTACTTCTACTACTACCACTACTACTACTACTACTACTACTACTGCTACTAGCAGATGTTATGGCCATTTGATCCATTTCAGGATTATTTGAAATGTACATTTTTTAAAAGAACAGGACGGTATTTCAGCTGTACAATTTGAAGGGCTTGTTCATAAGTTTATTACCAGTATTTCAGTTTTCTCTTTAAAGGCTAATCTGTAATTTTTGCAATTTTTGAAGGGCATTTGAGAATACTTTGAGACATTTTTCAATGGATAAATACTGGTGTTTGAGGTACAATCGAAGTCAATTTTTAATTACTTCAAAAACAATTACAAAAACTGAAGAGTACTTGAATTGAATTTAAATGCTTTCATTTTAGGTGGAAAAGAATGGTGCTTCAGGTACAACTGAAGGGCTTGTTCATAACAGTTTTTTACCAGTCTTTCAGCCTACCTTTTGAAGGCTAATTTGCATTTTTTTGCTATTTTTGAAGGGCATTTGAGATAGAGAAGTTTTCCTTTTTTTTTTTAAATCTCATTTTTATTTAGATTTTTCATATTACGACAAACATACATACACGAAAACAGTGACAGGATGATTGATTTACAATAAATTGATTTGAGACTAATACATAGATATCTGATAACGCTAATGTTCATTAATTAATTCATAAGGGGATATCGAATCCTTATTACCTTAACATCCTCCAAGTTATCCCTCTCCAAGATCAAATAAACCCGCGGGCATAACTCCCTGGTGAGGCCTCTCAAATCAATCAGCAATCCCCACTCTCTCCAGTGTCGACAGCCCGCAGGACTGTACCCAGACAGGTATTAATTTCAAATAGTCCATTTATTGCCCACTCTCACTCCAAGAGCAGTGGCCACTTCTACCATGAATGCGATATCGCTTTCCAGGCCTACTCAACTACCTCAAGGTATAAAGGTGTCATCATACCTCATATAGTATGAGATAGAGAAGTTTTTCAATGACTAAAAACTGGTAATTGAGGTACAGTCAACATCAATTTGAATTACTTGAAAAACATGAAAATAGTTGGACCAGTTTTTAAAAATACAGAAAAACACTTTAATTTGAAGGCCTTCATTTTCAGTGTGGGCAAGCACCGCGATATACAGTAGCCCCCCCAGACTGAATTAAAGGACAACTACCGGAGACATGAAGCCCCAACCACTGTACAGGACGGGGCTTCACCTCTCCAATCCCCCCTTCAGGCACCATATGCAATTAATACTTTTACTACCTGAGCACTCATAAAAATCTCAACAAACCTCTGATGTGCCCAGCATTTTAATTATGATGCTCCTCAACCCCCCGGGATCTCACTGGTAATACGGTGAGAAAATGACACTGCACTGCCCGTCCCATAGTGTCCTTATGTATGGAAAGTTTACAATGTCTGTATCTCCGATGCCCAGTGCTGTTGTTATAGAATTTGCCTAAATCCCATGGGTATGGGCATCCCATATATACTTGTGCCACAAGGAGGGTGGCATAACACAATTGATTACACATCTAGAACTATACATTGTTACATAAGAGCTTATATCTAGAGATTGATAAGGACCAAGGTAGGGGGCAAGTCCTTTTCCTATACTGCCCCTTCCCTGTGGAACAACCTTCTTCCGGAGGTGCGAGTTGCTCCATCAACCACGAGCTTCTGAACAAGACTCAAGGCATTCATGCTCGCCACTAGCCAATGCCAGTGCTATGTTACCTGACACTTCCCCTCATCCTTCCTGCCCGAGCACATACCTCATCCTATCTAAAGCCGGGAGTGCTAATCCTTTTCTAACTGGGCTCTCCTCTTAACATATGCTGTCTTCGGGTAATCGCAACCCTGGTGTTGCTCTGTCTTTCCTCCATTGTTTATATTTGTTAATCACTGTAACCTGTTATGTAATATGTCATTGCTAGAAGTTAACCTGCACATATTATGACCTACTTCTGTTCTACTCATGTATATCCTATTTGTCCTGTAACTCCCAGGTCGCCCCTGAAAAAGGGACCTCCGGGGCCCAGTGGGCCTACCCGGTCATTAAAATTCAATAAATAAATACATAAATAATTAACGAATGTCATATTTAGAAAGGTTTTTTTTTTCTTCTGATGTACCATTAATTTTAAAATACCTCCTGGTAGGAAATTATGTTTGAATTAATTCTAAAAGGAGGAGGACCTAGTTGACTCACCAGAAAGGGGGTGGGGAGATAAGAGTTGAGAATGCATCAGTGTATCTGAAATGTGTTACATCATCTTGGGCTCTGAAGAAACAAACATCTCTTTAACTTTAAAACGTACTTAGAAAGGTAATACTTAGAAAGACATTTAAGCCTTTTGTAGTAGGAGTGTTTTGTCTGTAACTTCCTGCTTATTTTAAATGATTGTATGCTCTTTGATATTTGTTCTGTATTTAATACTACTTATTTAACAATTTTTAGTAAACCACCTTTTTTAAGATACTGCCTGTGTCCTCCCAGTTTTCTTTTTGCATGTGGAGTGCCTGTGTTTTTAAGTCTGACAATGGTTTAAAAGGGTTGATGGTGTTACTAAGTATGGGAAGGAAGGTAAGAAAATACCTAAGGTCTCTTATAGAGTTTTAGGGGTTCATTTTGGAAAACCTGGTTGGGTGCCCTTGGGCGAAAGATTATATGGCATCCCCCCGAAGAGAGTGTTATCTGAGCCTGTTAATTGGGTATGCTAGCATAAGGTTCACAGTTTGAATCCATCCAGAACTTGAGACTAAAGGTGATTCGGACCCAAAGTAGACAGGAGGATTACCCTGTCTGTTACCTGTTCACACTATAGCGCTCTGAGGTTGGCACTGTTGGAGCAGAGGGTCTGACCTGTGGAGTGCGTTTGTGACAGATTTGATTAGCAGCGGTGCGATAAATATTGGTAACTCAAACTTTAACAGTTCAGTGTGTTAGCATAATACTGTACAGCTCATTTGCAAAATAAGGCAATGATTTATTTTTAAAAGAGAAAATAGAACAATATCATTTTGCTTACAGTCAAAGTTCCTACCTATTTTATTTCTTTTTATAAAGTGCAAGTTAGAGTATCCGTAGTTAGGGAAGAAGATGGCTTCCAACTACAGTGGGCACATTGCAGACTACTTGAGGCAGTTGTGCCAGGACAGAGGAGTCCAGTATGAGGGAAAAGTCAACAAGCAGAACCTCATAGATGCCCTGATGGCAGCAGATGCCCAGAGCATCGAGTCACAGACTGTGACTGTAAAGGACCAAACCTTGGGCACGGAGGGGCCAGCAGCCAGTGCAGTGTCCAGATTCAGTGAGGAGGACAGCAGGGCCAGTGCAAGCCAAGGGCCACAGCAGCAGGAGAAGGTCACCAGCATTCTGGAGCCAGAAACCATCAGGCTGCAGATGGAGTTGTGGAGGAAGGAGCTGGATTCCAATGAGCAGAGAGACAAGAGCAGTGAGCCACAAAGGAGAAGAGGGATCGAGAACAGCAAGAAGCTGAGCAGGAACGTCGAGAAGTACAGCGTGAACAGCGAGGGACTGACCGTGAAGAGCATAAGCGCCAGAGGCAACATGAACTGGTGAAGCTATGACTCGAACCACCTGCTCTAGAGCATGTAAGTGGCTTGGGTTTAACTGGAACTACAGGACTAGGTTACAAATTAAATTCCAAATTGATAGCCGAATTTAAAGAGGGGGAGGATATGGATGACTTTATAAATTACTTTGAAAAAGTTTGTATTCAGGCCGACATTCCTAGAGGGTCCTGGAACTTCCAGCTATCCCCGCTACTTACTGGGAAAGCTCGGGATGCATTGGGTCAAATGGACAATGAGGACAGTAATGATTACAGCAAACTTAAAGCTGCACTTTTAAAAAAGTATGATTTAACTGCAGAAGCATACAGAGCTAAATTCTGTAAGCTCAGGAGAAGCCCTGACATGAGCTACGAGGAGCTAGCCACGAAACAATGTCAGTTTTTACAACATTGGTGGGAAGGAATTGAAGCAAACTCTGTAGATAAAATTGAAAATGCTGTATTGTTAGAGCAATTTTTTGGGGGCATGCCCAGCAGAGATGAAAACCTGGCTGGAGGACCGAGATCCCAAAACATTGCAAGAGGCTGCTGAACTCTCAGACCACTATGCCAAGATCAGGACCTGCTCTGAGAGTGAATGGGGTGGGCACGGCAGTGCAGAAATGGAAAAGTGTACCTTCAGGGCAGCTAAAACCCTTAGTGCCTCCACTGAAACCAGTTAGCCCCAGGTTTCAAAGAAAATATTTTTCTGAGAAAAGAAACAAATGTTGGGTTTGCAAAGAAACTGGGCATATTGCCAGACAGTGTCCCAAAAGAATGAGCAATATGCAAAGTGGTGCTAGTAAAGAAGTGGGTTGTTTGTGTGTCCCTGGAAGCATGCCTGTGAACATGAGGGAACACGTGCACCCAGGCACTGTGAATGGTGTACAGACACAAGGGTTAAGAGACATACGGGCATCCCTGATGTTGGTAAAAGGGAATCTGGTAGAGCCTGGTCAGCTTATACCCAATAAATCTGTAACTGTACAAGGGTTCACTGGGGAGGAGAAAACATTGCCACGCACTAGTGTTCTCCTAGACTGGGGTGAAACGGGGGAACTGTGCAACAGGTGGCTGTAGCCAAAACTTTAGCAGTTGACGTCTTCCTTGGCAACAATCTTAAACAGGGGATGGTGTGTGCACTTACACGTAGCAAAGCAGCAAGGGAAAATTATAGTTCCGTGGACCCCATAGAAGCCACTGTGGAAACCACTAGGAGGCTGGTTCCCCAGCCTGTGTCTTCTGATATGGAGACTAATGAAAGGGGGGTAGAATTTTCCTTGGTAGCAGTTAACCAAACAGCTATGGAGGGTTACTCCAAAGAAGGAGGGATGACTCATTATCAGAGAGTTAGGGATGGCAGTGATCCTGAGTGCCCTGACGCTAGTGCTAGAGACCCTAGTTTAGATACTGAAGGGGACCTGTCCCATGACTTGGGAATGTGTAAGGAGTTTGCAGCTGCTCAGAGAGGTGACCCTAATTTAGAGAAGCTGAGGGCTTGGGCAGACTCTGAAGGAGCACAGGGAGGTGACGGTGAACATAAGGTTTATTGGGAAAATGGACTGATGTATACTCAGGCTGTGAAGACAGAGGGAGGGGTGATAGGCAGGTAGCTTGTCATTCCCTAGGGGTACCGTGAGCAGTTGCTCAAGACTGCACACGATATTCCTATGTCTGGTCACCTGGAAATCATGTGCACTATGCAGCGATTGGTCCAGAATTTCTATTGGCCCAACTTCAACCAGCAGGTGCAGGTGTATTGTAGGTCTTGTCACTGGTGCCAAGAAATAGTGAAGGCGGGTAAGAAAACCCAAGCTGCCCTAATTCCATTGCCCATAGTGAATGAGCCATTCCAGAGGGTGGAAATGGATATTGTGGGGCCTTTAAATACCCCCAGCTCCTCCAGGAAGAGATTCATCCTGACTGTAGTGGATTACACCACCCAGTATCCAGAGGCAGTTGGTCTATCCTCACTGAGGACAGAAAAAGTGGCAGATGCCTTACTAGGGATTTTCTCCTGTGTTGGGTTTCTGCAGGAGGTTACCACCGATCAAGGGGGTTCCTTCATGTCGGACCTGATGAAATGTTAGTGGGAGAGGTGTGGGGTGGTGTAGAGATGCACGACACCTTATCACCCACAAGCCAATGGGCTTGTGGAAAGATTTAAAAGGACCTTGAAGTCAATGCTTCAAGTGTTTGCTGAACAGTATGGGAGGGACTTGGAGAAGTACATTCCCAACCTGTTGTTTGCATACAGAGAGGTGCCCCCAGAGTCAACAGGGTTTCCCCCTTCGAGCTTTTATATGGATGCCGGGTATGTGGGCCCCTAGACTTGATCCGGGAGGACTGGGAAGGCAAGCACGCTACCCAGGGAACTCCCATAGTGGATTATGTCCTTAGGTTTAGGGAAAGGCTGAAGGAGCTTATGGAGACAGCCCAGAGCAACCTGGCAGCTGCCCAACAAAAACAAAAAGTGTGGTATGACCGCAGAACCAGAGCTCACTCGTACACAGTGGGTCAGAAAGTCATGGTCCGCATCCCGGTCTGGAAGGACAAGCTGCAGGCTGAGTGGGCAGGACCATACAAAGTAGTCAGAAAGGTAAATGACATGAACTATATCATAGAGTTCCTGACAGAAAACATACAGAAAGAATGTACCATGTCAACATGATGAAGCCATATGCTAACAGGGCTGACATGGTGTTTGCAGTATGTAGTCCTGGGAAGGGGACAGATGAAGAAGACCCCCTTCTGCACTTGCTGGAAGAAAGCAAGCGGGAGTCCTCTGTGGAGGCAATTAAAATGTCACCCCAGTTGGCCCCGAACCAGATCCAGAAAGTAAGGGAGGTTTTAGTAGACTTTGCCCTACTGTTTAGCACCAAGCCTGGACTAACCCCCTTAGCGACACAGGATGTGGAGACAGGGATGCAGGCGCCCATACGGCGGACAGCATATCGGGTGTCAGAGGCTGTCCAAAAGGACATTAGGAGGGAGGTGGAGGAAATGCTGGATTTAGGGGTGATCCAGAAATCTCACAGCCCCTGGGCCTCAGCTGTAGTCCTTGTGCCCAAGCCAGATGGCTCCACTTGTTTTTGTGTGGACTATCGTGGACTGAATGCAGTCATGGAGTCCGACACCCACCCGATGCCCTGGACAGATGAACTTCCGGACAAGTTGGGAGGGGCAACCTATCTTATGACTACTGATCTGACAAAGGGGTATTGGGAGGTAGAGTTAACTGACAGAGCTAGGGAGAGGTCAGCCTTCATCACTCCGATAGGGTTATTTGAATTTAAAGTAATGCCTTTCGGAAAGAAGAACGGCCCAACCACTTTCCAAAGGTTGGTGAACCAGGTGTTAAATGGTGCTGAGGAGTACGCTATG
Source organism: Neoceratodus forsteri (assembly GCA_016271365.2). Lineage (NCBI taxonomy): Eukaryota > Metazoa > Chordata > Ceratodontiformes > Ceratodontidae > Neoceratodus > Neoceratodus forsteri. The sequence goes on from JADMNL010000022.1 coordinate 500,595,923, forward strand.
GTGCACTATACCTGAATGACACTGCCATCTTTAGTGCCAGCTGGGAAGAACACCTATCCCACCTTAGGGAAGTGCTGGGTAGGATACAGAGGGCTGGGCTCACTGTCAAAACTGAGACGTGCCAGGTGGAGTGGCATACATTGGGCATGTTGTAGGCTGGGGACAGCTCTGCCCTAACCAACTCAAAATAGAGGCAATCAAGACCTGGCCCAGACCAGAAATGCAGAAGCAGGTCAGGAGTTTTCTAGGGACAGCAGGGTACTATAGGAAATTTGTACCCAATTACAGTGTCCTGGCTGCTCCCCTATCTGACCTGGTAAAGAAAAGGATGCCTAAGAAAATTACCCGGGAACCAGCCTATGAAAAAGCCTTTACCAGACTGAAGATCTGCAACAGAGTTGTTGCACAAGGTGGGGTGGAAAGGATAAGAAGGGACTTGGCAAGGTTAGAGGAATGGTCAAATGTATGGCAGCTTAGATTCAATGCTAAGAAGTGCAAGGTAATGCACCTGGGAAACAAAAACCCAGGGGAAGAGTACACAATGGGGGGTGAGATACTAACAACAAACAAAATGGAAAGGGACCTGGGGTAGTCATATCAGATGACCTAAAGGTGGGCAAGCAATGTGAGAGGGCAGCAAGAAGGGCTGGGGGATACTGGAATGCATAGGGAGAGGCATCACCAGTAGAAAACAGGAAGTATTATCCTCTGTACAGAAAGTTGGTGAGACCCCATCTGAGTACTGGGCAGTTCTGGAGACCCAATCTCCGCAAGGACATAGACAGGATGGAGGCTGTCCAGAGGAGGGCACTAAAATGGTGCAGGGTCTGCACTGGAAGACATATGAAGAGAGACTTAAGGAGCTGAATATGTATAGCTTTGAGGAAAGGGGGGACATGATAGAAACTTTCAAGTATCTCAAGGGAATCAACAAAGTCCAAGAGGGTAGCATCTTTCAAAAAGAGGTGCAAGAACAACACGCTGAAGATAGAAGGGAGGCTGCTCAGAGGTAATTTAAAGGAAGTATTTTTCACAGAGAGGGTTGTGGTTGCATGGAACGGCCCTGGAGGAGGCTGGGAGTCAAAAACAGTGGTGGAATTCAAGCATGCATGGGACAGTCATAAGACAATTCTAGGGGTTGGGGGTAGGAAGAAGTAGGCTGCTGGTTAACTAGGATCTGCAGCTTATCCATTAGGTAGGGAAATGGGCAGACTGGGTGGGCCAAGCGGTCCTTATCTGCCGTCAAAATCTATGTTTCTATGTTTCTATATGAAGGAGGCACTGTGCAGTGCTCCTGTGTTGACAAATCCTGACTATAGCAGACCCTTTATAGTCCAGACTGATGCCTCAGATGTGGGTACTGGGGCAGTACTGAGCCAGACATCCTGCCAAGGGAAGGATCACTCCATTGTGTACCTAACAAGCCCCTTTGCCTCCCTATCTTTCTCTATGTAATCATCTCATTATAACCCCCCCCCCAGTTTTCTTTGTATGTATAGAAGGCCTTCTTCTTGGCCCTCACTGCTTCCCTGACCCTTGCCGAGAAGCATAATAGTCTCTTAAACCTGTTTTTTTTTTGTTACTTTTCCTATGCATACCCTAGCTGACTCAAGAATTGCTCCCATAATTTCCCCCATCTCTCTCTCTTCCACTCCAACTGTGTCTTCCACCCAGACTAACTTACCCCTGACCAGCTAGTGGAGGTGAAAACAGTATGGGGCTTCAAGCTTGTGTGGGATAGACACTGGAAATATTAGGAAATGGGCAGAGAAGAGAGAGGGTTGCTGGAGACCAGCTAGAGTCTGCGGAGACAGACTAGGCAGACTGGGTGGGCCAAGCAGTCCTTTTGTACATTCTACATTTCTATGGTTTCTATTAGTTCAGAGGATGACACCAGCACTGCCCTGGAGTTGACAGCACCATGTAAAGGACCAGAGACAACCAATGTCAAATGGGTAGAACCAGACAACAGGGACTGTATACTATCCATAGTAGGTATGGCAGTGCCACCAAAGTTCAACCTTGGTGTCTCATCAACAGTCAGGGGTCTGCAGTTGACACTGCCAGAGAAGACAATGATGAGGACCTACCCTCCTTCAGTGAAAACCTTGACCTTACTGATGAAGCAAGGAGCTGCGGCCTTATGATTGTGGTTATGGCTGGAAGAGGAGGACTTTGACAACAACTTTTCCTTGTCTTTGTCCTTGATGACAGCAGTGGTGGCAGCATCACTGAATGCCAGGGAGTTCCCTTCCCTGAGGCAGTTGAGTGAGAGGGAGAAGCCAGCTGGGAGCCTGTGGCCTTGGCTTGAGCTTCCACAGCCTTAATGGCAATGACAGCTTGTAGATCCTTCTTTCAGTTCCTATTTGTGGCCTGGTTGAATCCCTGGACGATCTTGCAGACCCTGACATTGTGGGACAGGCCCAAGCAGCCAACATAAACTGTGTGAGCATCATCCTCATTGATCTTGTAACTGCAGGTACAGAACCTAAAGACTCTTTTGATGGTGGCATAAAAGGGCAACATCGACAGGTAAAATGAAAGTTTAATAAGCATTTGACAATGCTGAGTGGTTGCTTGCATGTTCTGTGAGGTAGATTTTGGTTGTGTTGTAGAGAAAGATAAAGGCAGCATAGTATTGTAGTAAGAGAGTATTTGCAATGGAGTTAGAGAGTAGTAATGTTTGTCTTATGTATTTTCATTTCTGAAGCAAGATACACAATTTTGAAGGTTTTAAAAGTTCCCAGTCTAGTACCATAGGCGTTATGTTAAAATGAAATATATTGGTACAGTGTTGTGGTATTTACCATTACAAATATGTGATAACATCATCCTATTACATCCACAGTACAAATCTAGCATATACATTGAACAGGTAAGCCCAAGGGAAGAGATTTTTAGAAACTGTGAGTGGTGGTCATTTTTAACGATACGAGTAATTAAATACAAAAGTAGACCATGACACACATGGCAGCTTCTTGAGAGGGAAGACTCCCCAGCCCATCACAAGGTGTCACCTGTGTGACAGAACATTGTGCAGTACCTTTCTCAGTCTTGGAGGAGTGGCACACAACAGTGCTTGCCTTCATCCTCATGCTGCCCAGCTGGCCCCCCCAAGCTTGTCCCCTAACTTGAGTCACTGGCATGGGAACACAATACACTACTTTCTTGGCCAACAGTTGGCCCTGCACACAACATTTCTTCATAAAACTTTTTTCACATTTTGACCACATATTTTTGAAGGAGTTTTTATGACCCTCTCCCTTCCGAACATGACAAGTGTCGTTTATAAAATATTGACTGAAACATCATTTCAGGCCACAAGTGCCATAACATATTTTAGGCAGGATTTGAAAAACAACACCTGTCACATTCATGAGGTGGTGTGAAAAAATGTCTGTGTCGAAATATAGGATCAAAATATTGAAAATTACTACAGCTGTGAATAAACATTGAAAAATACCAAAGTACCTAACCTAGTCTTTTTGTGGCTCCACTTCATGAACTTGGTAGGGGAACTCTCCTGGCTGAAAGGTGATTTTGCAGAGCAACTGTAAAATCACCTTTTGGACCAGATTTGGAAAAATTTTGCTTACATTGTTCAAGAGCTTGGGTCCCAAAAAGGCCATGGTGAACATTTGGTAGGAAAATAACGAAAAACTGAGAAGTTTTGAGTGAACATTGAAATACTTCAACGTCCACTCATAACTTATCATTTTACCATATTTTTTCACCAAATTTTCAACATAGTCTTCTTCTGACCCCACCTTGTGAACCCAGCAGATGAAAATTTTGAGAACTCGCCTGGAAAGTGATTTCATAGAGCAACTGCAAAATCACCTTTTGGGCTGGATTTGAAAGATTTCACCTGCCATGTTCATGAGGTGGAGTTAAAAAAGGCTATTTTTTTTCATTTTGTGAAGAAATATTAATCAATGACAAAGTTATGAGCAAAAGTTCAAAACAAATTGAAAATATATTGACCGCACTACCCTTGTTTCTTTAGTTCCAGGCCAGTGTTGAAGGAGAAGGACATGTTTTGTAGCAGGGCGCAGTGGACAGTTTTGAGATGAGTGGGGGATGGTGGATGCTGAGTGGGGGGTTGGGGTGGGAGGTGGGTCAGGAGGGGTGTCAACATCAGAATACACTGATGGATGGTTTTCTGCTTTTCAGGGTAAAATTACAAAAAAGGTCTACGAGGGACAGTTTTTTTCTCACAGCAAGGGTGACACTGGAGACTGAACACACCCATGTCACAGATGTTTGGCAGCACTGGGGGTTAGCACCCCAGTGTCCACACATTTTAAGGATGTGGGGACACACTACATTGGTGAGTGAGTTACATGAAAGATGCCATTCATGGTAGGTCTCAGCATGGGGAGAGTAACTGACAATGTGTTCCAGGTCAGTGGCACAGATTTTTGGCAGCATTGGGGGTGGCACCTTGGTGTTCACACCTTTTCGGGGGTTGGGGTGCACTGCATTGAGGGGGGTTACTACATGAAAGATGAAGTCAGTGGGAAATGCACTGGAAGAAGTCCAAGCAAGCTAATAATGATGCTGCTCATCTGACTTCTGGGGGCATCTTGCAGATCAAAGAATGCAGCTGCTATGGGCACAACTGCCTCTTTCAACTACATTAAGTTTCCGCCAGTCACCAGCAGAACAGCATCATGATCAGTCTCTCTGATTATTGGCCTATCACAGTCAAGACCCCTACTACCAGAACTGCATTGGATCCAACAGTGACATACCTCTGAAAGCTGCTACTGTGACAACATAAATTAAGGTGGGAGAGAGGTGATGTGATCAAAACATTTAAACATACTAAGGGCATTAACAAGGTGAAAGAGTCTAACATGTTTCAATATAAGAAAAACAGCAGGACAAGAGGACACAGCATGAGATTAGAGGGAGGCCGATTAAGGGATAATGTGAGGAAGTTCTTTTTCACAGAAAGGGTGGTGGATGCATGGAACGGCCTACCGCAGGAACTGGTGGATATGAATACAGTGCAAGGCTTCAAACAGGCATGGGATAGGCATAAGGGAGCAATACAGATAAGTATGAATAGATAGGCCATTGACAGAGTAAAGGCTTATGGCACATTCATAAGGTAGAAAAAATGGGCAGACTGGATGGGCCTTGCGGTCCTTATCTGCCATCAACTTCTATGTTTCTAATATGTTCAGTTCATACACATGCAGGTCTGACTTTTTGGTAAAAAAAAACCCTGCTAGGTCTAACCTCGCCGGCAATTCAGAAGTTCCTCAAACCTATGGTATACCAGCACCAGACTAGAGGTAAGGTACGAAGTGCCCTGCACATCCCCTTTCATCATACAGCACTAGCCCAATGATCCTTTGCATATAAGGCCCCTCTTTGGCTGAATGAACTTTCTTCTGCAATTGCAATTGCAAATGCTCCAAAGCTTGGAGCATTTAAAAAGAACTAATGCAACACCTGGCCACTCTATGTGTATGTGACTGTATGAGCTAACTTCCATCTTCTTTCACTCCCACCCAAAATCACACTGCCCATCTACTCCCCCAGCTCGCCACCTTTGCCCCTTCTCCATCCTCCCCCAACTTCTCCTGCACGTGTTCACCTTTGCTCCCCCAACCTACCTCCCTCTCTTACCTTCACCTTGCTCCCCCTCCAACACCTCATCCCAAATGCACCCCACCTCCTCTCTACCCCTCCTGACTATTCTGCTTCCGTGCTGTTTTATCCCTCCTTCCTTCTGCTTCTCCCCCACCACCAACTCTCTATATTCATTCACTACTTCTCACCCCTTGAAATGCTATCTTCTGACTGTACTCATCTCCTCACCCCTTGACTAGTGGACACCCACTTAAATATTTTTGTGTAATTTCAGCTAGTAAATCATCACACTTTGGAAATAAAATGTATATATTTAATGCATTCTATGTAGCTTTTTCAACTTTATTTCTTCATATCTATGTATGCACCTGTATTGTACTTTTTTCCTTTCTGACGTGGAAGCTTTGTAAATGAGCTCCAAGCTCAAAGGTTGTAATTTCAAGACGATAAATAAATAAATAAAACAAAACATAAAAAATAAAGAAGATGAGATTGCCATTTCTCTGCAGGTTCAATGAATGATTGACAGCAGGAGAAAGAACTGAGAAGCAATGAGGCCACCCGTGATTATATAGGTGCCGACCTTGCACGTCATTGTGGACAGCCCCTGGCAAGCAAAAGCTTCCAAGTGATCCTGATGCTGACAGCTTACAGTTCCAAAAGTGTAGCCCACAGGAGGAGATATCCTCGATGAAGATCTGCCTTAATTCAGACATTAGGGTTCAAGAATGCAAAACGTACAAAGCAAGGAAATGAAAGAATTATTAAATAATTAGGGTATGGAGTCTCAGGAGTTCCAATTCCAAGAAGGGTGTTACTGTGGTTCATTGTGAAGTGTATGGCAGAAGAGAAAGAACTGAGGAGGTAAGAGGCTGCCCACATTATATAGGCACTGACGATGTGTAAGCATCTTTACGGGCAGCCTCAGCTAGGCAAATGTTTCCTAGTGGTCCTGATGCTGATGGCATCCAAGTTTTATAGGTGTGGTTCAATGGAGGGAGATAGCCTCAAAGAAGATCTATAGGTCATGAAAAGCACCATCAAGATGAACACTTTGGGGGGACAGAATGAAATATTGTTTCTCAGAGTGTAGTGGGTATGTGGAACTCACTTCTGAGCAATGTAGTCTATTCTAGAAAAACAGAAGAGTTTTGTGGGGTTATGTATAAGCAGTTAAGGATAACTAACATTTTAAGGTATTACCATTGAATAAGTGTGGGGGGTGGCCTTGATGGAGCACAAGCATACTTCATCCTTTTACTTGTACGTTTGTACATAACATGCATTTTATCTTCAAGTGTGTGGGAAGACCATAACTCATAGGAGGCAGACCCAGGAGTGAGTTATTGAAGTCCCACCCCCTTACAGGAGATATAGACTGCATATTCCGAGTTGGGCAATTGGTATTCAATTTATACATTGATTTACTAGTTATGACTTTTAAATCTGCAGTGTGTGTGAATATTTAACAATTTCTTTTTGATTTAAACTGATTTACAGGACTAATATGATGTCATCGACTGCAGCCAATCAGGGATTACAACAGACTGTACGCCTTGTTCCAGTTAATAAATGTTGCCTGGCTGAGGTAAAGGGAGGGCTGGGCCAGTCACCCACCATGGGGCTGCACATCTCTGAATTTTGTATGAAAGCCAGTGGTGGATGCTGGGGGGGTTGGTGGGAGTCAAAGAGTAGTGAAGGGGTATCTATATTTTATTGAGGTCAGATGGGGAGGAGGGGGGGTTGACTTTGCTACTGATGGTAATACACTACCCCCCACTGGATATTCATTTGAATTTGCTCAATTAGGGTGGGATGTACTGCATGGGGGGGTGGTACTACATGGGGGTGGTGGCTGTGTGGGTGTACTTTACTTTCCTAAGTGATGGGGGGTGAGGAGGGTGCACACCTCTGATTCCATCCTGGGGGTCTTGTTCCCTCTGTGCATCACTTTGCACTTTTTGGTATTGACTTTAAACTGCCAAACCATGGAGCACCTCCCTCTCTCCTGACTTGACTCCATATACCACCACCCTCTGCTGTCTCTCTCAACCCCCCCCAACCAACTACCTACACATCTAACTAGGTCCTTCACTGCACCCAGATCCCCTAATTTCTTCAGTAACCTTTTGTGTGGCATCGAGTTGAATGCCTTGCTGAAGTTGAGCAGATCCACTGCTTGTCCCTTATCCAATGCACCAGTTACCCAGTCAAAGAATACTATCAGGTTGATCTCACAAGACCTCTCTGCCATAAACCCATGCTGCTCACTGTCCTGGAGCTCGTTTCTTGTCAGGTAGTCCACTAGATCCTCCTTGATTAGCGGCAACTTGTCACTCACCCAATTTCAAATATTGGAAAAAAAAAACTGGCAGTGACTTGCTCCTTATTCTAGAATACCTAGAATTTACCTGTTATAACATTCAAACTATGATGTTATGCTAAGTAATGAAACAAAGTGTCGTCACAGTCAGGAAAGTGCAGTTACTTACCATAACAGTTGATCTTAGAGAAAATCTCCTCCATTGAGCCACGACTTTGCCGACAGCTCAGCTGTCAGCATCAGGACCACCAGGAAAATGTTTTCTATCTGAGGCTGCCCATGTCAACACATGTTGGTGCCACCTGTATAACGTGGGTGGCCTCATCTCGTTTCAGTTCTCCACCTGAGACAAGCTCTGAGGATTATTAAACAATATGGGGCACAGCAAAACAGAACCAAAACCAGGCACATGGGGGGGCATCGAACCAGACAAAAACATCATCATAGGGCAGAGGAAGAGTACAGAGCATGCAAAAGTAGGCAGGGCTTCTAGTAAAACTACCTGAGAGAAGAAGGGGGATGGTGGGGGGAGTGTACACTATAGCTCAGTGGTGGAGATTCTTTCAAAATTCCACTGAAAATTGTGAGTAATTGCACTATCTTCTCCATGGACATCTCGCATTCCACAAAATATTTAGCGTAGCGAAATTTCTTAATTTAGCACAACACTAATTCCAAGTGGCTGCAGCACGGATGTCAGCAGTCGAAACATTGTGGAAACAAGCCATAGAAGTAACCATGGCATGTGTGCAGTGGGCACAGACAGCACCCAGAAGCTGCTTACCATGCTTCTGATTACAGAAAAAAAATGCAAGATGGTTACCATGTGGAAAGGCACTGCTTAGAAACAGGGAAGCCCACCAGCCATAGGGCGAACAATACAAAGAGCTGAAAATGTCCTACAATTCTTAGTACAGTCCAGGTACCAACGCAGAGTCCAATGGACACCTGGAGTATGCAACAGCCATTCCCTTTATTTGTGTAGGAAGAAAATAAACTGGAGGGTTAATCATCTGGTTCAGGGTGAAATCAGAAACAACCTTCAGGAGTAAATAAGGGTTGATCCTTAAAGTGACCTGGTCCTTATGAATATTAAGATAAGGGGGCTCTGCAACCAGAGTTTGCAATCTAGAAATTCCGGAAGTTCTTCATGATGAAGTAATGGCTAGTAGAAACAGCATCTTCCATGACAGGAAGCGCAGTTCACAGGTAGCAGCAGGTTTGAAAGGAGGCACCATGTCTCCAGGACCATGTTAAGGTTCCACAGTGGAAGTGATCTACAGATTGGGGAACAAATATTCAGGGTACCTCTGAGGAACCTGTTGGACCACCTCAAATTCGGCAACTAACTTACCACTCATCAGGGAATGAAAGACTTAAACAGCAGCTAAATGCAACTTCACAGAGAAGTACTGGAGGCCCATTTCCAAAAGAGAAAGGAAATAATCTTGAACATGACTCACCAGACACATAAATGGGCGCAGGCTGTGAAAGGTAAATCATACTGTGAAACACTTCCATTTCTGGGAATAGGCATATCTAGTGGATGGAATATGAGCCAAGAGAACTTCTGCAACCACAGGGGAAATCCTAAAACAGGAAAGTTCTATGTCCTCCAGAGCCAGGCATAGAGGTGCGAGGAACAGAGAGCCACGTGCACCAGAAAGCCCTGTTCCTGCGATAGCAGCCTTGCTCAAAAGAGAGCAGGACCAGAGGTTCCTCTGCCAACTGTTTCAACAGAGGGGACCAAATTTGTCTCGGCAAGAATGGCGCAACCAGAATTAGGGTGGCCGGGTACACCCACAACTTTACCAAAACCTTTGAATATTAGGAAATGGAGGAAACACATAGAGAAATCTCCCTGTCCAGGAGAGTGACAACACATCTCACCAAAAAACTCCAGTCTCTAGAGGAAGCAAGCAAAAATGCTGCAGTTTTGCGTTGTATTGGGATGCAAAACATTTGAGCTCCAGATGACGCCATCAATCGAAGAGGTTATCCACAACAAAGTCCAGAAGTTCTCACTCATGGGACAGAGCCCCGCACCAGCTGAGCCTATCCACTAGAATGTTGAGAGTACAGAGTAGAAAAACAGCTGTGTGGAGCATGTCATATTCCACAGCCCAATGCCATACCCTCTTGCTTCCCTGCAAAAGGAATAGGAATGAGCACCTCCATATTTGTTGATGCAAGACATCACAGTACATTGACCATCTAGATCAACAGGGATTGCCTTTGGAGCAGGGCAGCAGAATAGCTCTCATCTTCAGAGTATTGCTGTGGAAAGAATTATTGAGGATAACTGAAGACCTTGGGTTTGGAATGGCCTAAGATGGGAACCCTAACTGGAGCCAAAGGCATCCACCATCACCTGACGGGGTGAAGGATGGAGAAAAAGTGACCCTGTGATGAGTTTGGAGCAGTCAGACTACCATAAGAGGATGCGATGAAGAGAAGCTGCCATCAGGATGACACACTCCAGGTTGCTGATATGCTGAGCCCACTGGAAGTAGAGGAACCATTGAGGAATTATCATGTGCAGACATGCCAGAGAGACAGGAAGGATGGCCGCAGCTATCAGACCTATTAACCTGAGAAGGCATATTGCAGAGACTTAGTGACTGGAAGACACCATTTGTGACTGGGCAATCAAAGTAGCAGCCCTGTCTGGCAGGAGGAATGACCAGCTAACAGATGAGTCCATGACAGTGCCTATGTATTGAAGGCACTGTCAAGGAGTGAGAAAAATAGGTCACTCACCTGTAACTGTAGTTCTAGGAGTGGTATGCAATTCACATCCACACTGGTAGTTTCTTGGAAGCAGGTAATTCATCAGAAGTCTTCAAAGCTTCACCCAGTGATGTCAGATTCATTTTATATTTGATTTTTATTTGATTTAACTCATTATTACCTGGGTGGCCATTTTCTGTCTGGTAAACAATGACTAGTTCGGACTTTATATGAAGCTACTGAAAGTAATGAGTTAAGAGTTTGACCAGGAAGGGATACTGAGCAATTTGTTAGTTTCCAGATGCATCCTGGGGAAGGGTAATGGGGGTACAAAATAAGCTCAGGATACATAATAGCCAATTGACACACAGTAGGCAAAAAATGTATATACAATATGAGACAAGACACTGCAATGACACAAGGTATGGTGAGGATACCAGTGTGGACAATACCGTAGGAATACAATGAAAAAAATAGATACAGTAAATACAGTAAACCAATTCATTGTTAACAAGCAGAAGAGGGAAGTGCTTGAGATACCAGGTCATAGCTAGACTCCCCATGGAGCAGGAGGAGGGGACTTAGCAGGGAATGGTGGAATAAGTGCTTGAGGTAACAGACTCAGATTGGCACTCATAATGAGACCGGAGGGGACCTCACGAGGGGTTGGGGAAGGAAGGAAGCATAGAGAGAGAAAAGGAATTTGCAATGGAACTAAAGTAGGGAAGGTGAAGGATGAGTTAAGTACAGTTGCAGGTGGGGGAAATAAAGAAGCGCATGAGGGAGGAGAGGGTGCAGAATGAGGGGGCATTACAAATGGAGGAGGCCAGCAAGTTCCAGAGCTTGGAGAAACGATAGGAGAAGGATGCCTGGCTGGCTGATGGGGCCCTGAAGGGGATGGAGAGGGTGCATGCATCACTACTCCTAAGGGAGTGAGCTGAGGTGGGAGGTGTGGAGAGGGAGGCTGATAAGTAAGAAGGGAATGCACTAAACCAGACCTTGCCTAGGAAGTTGGCACAATGAGATAGACGATGACCATTGAGTGAGGGGAGAGCCAGTGACTGAGATAGATAGTAATGGTGAGTGCCAGGAGGACAGCTGAGAGTAAAGCAGCAGAAGGCGTGATATAGGGTATCCAATCTGGCTAGGGTGGTTTTCAGGGTGGCACTATAGACTACGTCACCGTAATCAAAAGTTGGAAGCACCACTCTCTGTAGAATTGCTATCCAGGCCGGCAAGGAGATGCATTAATGATTCCTGTATAAGGCTCCCAGTTTGGGGAGAAGTTTCTTATGAACAGCATCCACACGACCTAAGAAATCTAGGTGTTTGTCAAGCCAGACCCCAAGATACCTAAATAAGGTTGCGTCTTCCAACAGGGTCCCATCAAGAATGTGGAAGGATGGGAGGAAGGGGATCCTGAAGAGTCTCTGCCTTGTGCCAAAGATCATGGAAACTATCTTCTTGATGTTGAGAAACAGGTGGTTTGAGCATAGCCAGCACTGGACATTATCAAAGTCCTGCTGTGGAGTGCACGTCACCACCAGGAAGGAGGGACCAGATGCATAAAGGATGGTGTCATCCGCATATATGTGGATGGATGCAGATGAGCAGACCGAGGGGAGATCATTAAGGAAAATGGAGAAAAGAATTAGACCAAGGACTGAGCCTTGTGGGACTCCAGTGTGGATGGGGAGGGGCAGAGAGAAGGAGTCCCTGATTCTGACTGATTGTGATCTTCCTGATAGGTAAGATCTGAACCAGTTAGTGGCAGTAGATGAAAGGCCTGTGGCAAAATGTTTGTCTAGTAGGAGGGAATATGAGACAGTGTCAAAAGCCTTGGCAAGGTTGGCAAAGATGGCAGAGGTGATGAGATCCTGGTCCATGCTGGTGTGGTTGGAATCAGTGAGTCTTAGAAGGGAGATGGTTGTGGAGTGGTTCTTGCAGAAATCAGATTGGAAAGGTGTGAAAAAGGAGGTGGAGTCAAGGTAAGGAGAGAGCTGGGAGAGAGCAGTATGTTCTTGCAGTTTAGCAAGGTTGGGGAGGAAGAAAATGGGGCAGTAGTTGCCAGCCACAGAGGGATCACCACCTTTAGGGACAGGGATGACAGTAGCATGCTTTCAGACAGCCAGAACAGATGCTAGTGAAAAAGAAAGGTTTAAAAGTGCTGCTATGGGATGCAAGATGACAGGAGCGGACAGATACAGTAGTTTGGCATTAAGGTCATCTGGAGTTTTGCCCTTAGAAGGGTTCAATACTAGGAGTACTTTGAGGGCAGAGAAGGGGGATACAGGGGAAAATTAGACAGGAGGAGCAATGTGCTCAGGGTGTGGAGGAAGCTGGGGGGGACGGGGAATAGTGGGACGAGAGGAGAGGAAGGAGGAGGCACAGGAGGTAAAGAAGGAATTGAACTAAATGGCTACAGAGAGGGGATCTGACAGGGTGGAGTCAGCCACTCTGAGGGCAGGGGGGGCAGTTTTTTGGGTGAAAAGAGTGCATTTACCACCTTTCAGAATTTAAAAGGGTGGTTTATGTTTGCCTGGAAAGTACTGGAAAAGTACTGTATTCTTTGGCTTATCTGACTAGTTTAGTGCAGGTGTCTATCTTTGGAAGGCTAAGGTGGTGGGTGAGTGTTTGTGGTCTTTCCATGCTTGGTCACGAAACCGCACATAAGCCAGGAGGTTGGATGTGATCCATGGGTGGTGAGACCCATAGACTCTTGTGCGTCTGAGCAGGGCGTGACGATTCTAGATGTTGAGGAAGAAAGATTTGAAGTATTCGAGGGCTGAGTCAAATGAGGTGGCCCAACCCATTTTAGCCAGAAATTCAAGTATAGATGTGAGGTCTAAGGATTTAAAAGTGCGGATTTGTAGGAATCTGGGGGGGCTTGGCTGCCGAATTTTGCAGAATGTGATGTGATCATCACTGAGCGCATCTGGCAAGATAGGCATTCATGATGGGGTGAGGGTGGGAGGCCAGGACCCAGTCAATGAGGGAGTGGTTGTTGGTTTTAGGGTTGAGGCGTGTGGGTTCATTTATAAGTTGAGTTAGGTTTAGGGATCTGATTTCAGAGCTAGTGGTGGAGTGTGGTGTGGTGATCCAGTTCAGGTTGAAGTCACCCAGAATTAGAAGTTCGACTGTAGAGGTGAGGAAGGAGAGGGTTGCCAATTAGTCAGTGACTAAGGACAGGTGGAGGCCAGGACAACAGTACACACCTGCTATAAAGGTCGGTGGGGGGGAGGATCTTTAGTAGTGGTAGTTCATGGGAGGGGAGGACAGAGGAAGCCAGGATAGCAGTGAAGTGAATAGGGGATGCAAGGTATATAACCAACCCACCACCTCTAGTGGCATGGTCTTGGCAAATAAGGGTGAAACCAGGGACAGATAGGCTCTTGTTGGAGATATTTGGGCTGAGCCAGGATTCAGACAAGATAAGAATGTCTGGAAGGAGAGATAGGATAGGGGGTTGGATCTTGACAACTTTGGTCAGGAGGCTTCTGATATTGAGGTGGACAATTCTAAATCCTTGGGGCAGTTGGTGGGAGAGGAGAAGGGTAGGGGTAGGGCCAGGGTTTGATTTGATGCCAGTAACAAGCAACAGCAATAAGGTGAGCAGGTAATGGGTAAGAGTGACAATAAGCTTATTTGGCAGCTTATGATGTTTGCGGTGGGGTTATCAGGCAAGGGTGGATTCATTAGCAAGGGCCTGATTAAGGTTATTTGCAGGCAGTGAGAGGGCAGGATGGAGCCGACAGGAGACAATGGTAGTGGGGGTCTGGGGGAGAAGCACAGGGGAAGGTAGAGAAGGAGAGGGGGTGGGGTATGCAGCATGGGGGAGGTGGGTGGGAAAGAAGGGTGTAGCAAAGGATGGAAAGAGGAGATGGAGGCAAGAAGGGGTATTAGGTAAATGGTGTAGCAAAGAATGACAGTTTTATTTTTTTTAGCTATCACAAGGACTTAAGGGAGACTTGGGAGAGCCCAATAGCATCAGTTTGGGGGAGGGAGTCCACTAGCCTTCAATAATAGGGTGGGAATGTGGGCTGACTGTATTTGACCCTATAAAAGCAGCACTAGCTTAGGGTGGGGGGGTGTCTGGGGAGGGAGGGCAGGAGCTGAGATACAGTGCAACATGAAGCGGGGTGCTGTCAGCCACTAAGTAGCAGCAGCTTGCTGCTGGTGCAGCTGTCTGCAAAAGATGGCGCCGGCCGCCGATGGAGTGGCATTCCAAGATCCCATACCTGTATTGGGGTGAGTCCTTCCAGTGGGCAGCAGTGGAGAGGGATTATTGCCACCCGCACATCCCATGGGAAGGGACTAGCTGTGGAAAGAAGAAAAAGGTATTATAAATATCTGTCAGGCAACGGGGCGGGGACAGCTGTGGGAGGGCTAGGGAAGTAAACAGCTGGCTCACTCTGTACAGCATAGCAGGGGGGATCACGCTAGTTCAGCTGCACAATGCCTATGAACACAGGTTCAAAACTGCCCTTAGTTACCCGATTTTGTTAAAGAGCATAGCAGTACAAACAGAAAGAAAAGCTGTTCCTGGATAAGGTTCAGAGACAGATCTCTGCATGCTGGAAGCAGGGATCTGTGTGACACTTGCCAGGGAAGGTCGGGGGAGTTGTGTGGATATGAACTGTATACCAGTTTTAGAACTATGGTTACAGGTGAGAAACCTATATTTCTAGGGGCATAAATACAGTTCACTATCCACACTATGGCAGACTCCAAATGGTCATCTTGGAGGAGGGTGCAAGATGTGCCCCCCCCCCATTTGATGAACAGAGACTGGAGGACCAAGGACCGAAAGCAGCATCCTGACAACTCGTAAGGTCAATGCTGTAATACGCTGTAATGGATATGAAGGAGTGTGCTCTTCTACTTCAGGTTGCAGCCCAGCAGATCTCACCTAGCACTCGTCTGCTTTGTTGCCACTCTGCAAGGCATGGCTTTAGCGTATGTTACAAACAGCTGGCAAGGGTCACGTGATGGCAGCCTAAGAAGCAACAGCGCGCCTCTGCAGCTCCGCTCCCACACAGCAAACAATCCCGATAAAAATCCTCTCCAAGTAGAAGTTTCTACCTTGGAAGAAGTCTGTCACATATTGGAGACTCTGAGCTTGCTGAACAATAAACCCATTATGGAGATTTACATGAAGAGGGCTCCTCCACACCACTCACCACCTCCCACCCCATAAAAAGACAAAGCAGTTAAGTGGGCCAAGTAGCAGGCCTCTGCTTCACCTAAAACATCACCCATGCAGACAGCTCTGTTGGAGGAAAAGTTCATAGAGATTATGCAGCCCCTCCAAGACACAATTTCAACAATATCTGGGGACCTTCATCAAATTAAAGAGTCGGTCATTTCGCTACAAGTTTGAGTGGGTGATACAGAAACCAGACTTCTGTCAGTGGAAAAAAAGCAGGGAAAGGCAGGACTAAATGTTGTTAACAACACCAGACGAATTAAAAAGTTAGAGGAGAAGCGAAGATCTGGAAGGGTGCAGCAGGTGCAATAAGCTTCTAGTGATAGGAATTCCAGAAAAGAAAGAAGGTGCCTCCCTGATCTTATTTTTGCAAAAATTTTGTGAGAAGATTGCTGGGCCGTCACCAAATGGGGTGACTTACATAATCGAGAGGTCCCATCGTGCATTACGCCCACTGCCACCTTCGGGCTCCCCACCTAGGCCCCTCATATTCAAGCTGCTTAATTTCTTAGACAAGCAGCACATCTTGGCTAAGGTTCGAGAACTGCAAGAGGTGCAATGGGAGGGCCGAAAGATCCACATAACTCAGGTCCTTTTGCAAGTCTTTGAGTATTGTATCCTTCCCTTTTTACTTACTCCTTCCTTCTTATTTGTGAAACCAGTCATACTGGAGTTTATCTGAGGTGACTGGAGGTTAAGTCACGAATGTTTATTTCCTTACCTTAACCGGACGAATACAGTTAACTGAAAGGAGGGCACCCTTCCTCTTTCTACTAATAGTGCTGAGAGCATTGTTATCAAGCTCTCTCAATTTGTTTTTCCTTAACTTAGTTTAAAATGATAATAATGTTTGTGACCTACGGCCATAAGTTTGATTCCAGGGAGACAGTAGTCCTCCTTACCAGATTGCAAAGATGTGGGCAGGATTCATTTTAATGGTTTCTGCTCATGTTTTCTGATTTTATTAGCTACAATATGTACTGTTTGCTGTTGGGGGGGAGGATAGGTTTGGCATAGCTGGTTGTCCTCCTTAGTGCCGCATTAAACATCACCGGACAGGGGTATAATAGTAGTGCGGTTGTTCAGAATCGGGGTAGTTTATTGGTTTAGACTAGTATGTTTAGGGTATCAGTTTATAGAGATTGGGAACAGGGGAGATGGGAATACAACTGTGCATTTCTAACTGAAGGTATATATTTGCGTTTGGGGGAGAATGCCTAGTGTGTTTATGCCTCTATTGCTATGTTTTTCAAGGGACTATTTTGGTATAAGGCTGAGTCACTCAAATGTTTTATAATCTTGCTTCTCATGTAAACTGGTCATGGGGGGACCATATAACTTTGTGAGTTGGAATGTTAATAGGGGCTCAAGACAGGTGCAAAAGACAAATTATCCTGAGGCACTTACATCCTCTCAAGACGGGGATTGCTTGCCAGCAAGAAACTCACCTCAGGAGGGAGGATACTATACTTTTACGTAGAAACTGGGTAGGGCAAGCCTTTGGCTCTGGGATTTCCACTAATTCCAGTGGTGTGGTAATCTTAGTGGCAAAGGTGGTTCCATTTAGGCTAATTAAAGAGGTCTGGGACCCCCATGGCCGATATGTTCTTGTACATGGTATGCTAGAATCCCACCCGGTACTTCTGAGTGCGATTTATGGTCCAAACATAGACTCCCCTCAATTATTTTCACAATTGTTGGGTTTAATATCCACCGAACACCCAAAGTTAACAATACTGGGAGGTGATTGGAATATCACTCCTCAAGTGGCTCTCGATAGGTTGGATGGGAGAAGGTGTGAACTTTCCCCTGCACAACATGCACTGAAGGATCTTATGGATGGGGCAGCCCTCTTAGATGTCTGGAGAATATTGAACCCAAAAGAAAGGCAATACTCCTTTTTCTCCCTTCCCCACCGTTCATACTCAAGAATTGATTGTTTTTTGGTTAGTTCCTTTGCAATGCCTGGAATTCTGGATTTGGTTATCCATGCCAGAGTTATATCTGACCACTCCCCCATTGGTCTCACATACTTATTGGGCCCGGGTCTCAAACGAGATTCTATGTGTCGACTGAATACTCAGCTTCTCCAGAAGCCAGCAACGCTGAAATATATCACTGATTTCATAGCTAACTTCACTGCGACCAAAAAGGGATCGGTGGATAGAGTTGACTTGATATGGGCAGCACTGAAATGTACTCTGAGAGGGGAATGCATTCGGTTGGCGGTGACTAAACCAGCCAACATAGACCACGGGTAAAGTCACTACTTTACTCTATTCAAGTTATAGAAGGGTCTTTAAGTAGGACTTCCACTGCAACAGAGTGGGCCAGGTTACATAACCTTAAGGCTCAATATGCAGAAATGATGGCAAGACAGGCTGAGTTCTCCCTTCACTGCACCAAGCTTAGGTACCTTGAATCAGGAGAGAGGGCAAGCAGACTGCTTGCAATTAGAATCAAACAGGCAGAAGCCTCATGGTTTATCCCAAGTATCTGTCCTACACAGGACACCCCCGTAATCAATGACCCAAGGGAGATAACCGAGGTTTTTGGAGTATTCTACCAGAATCTTTATTCTACTGACCCTCAAACACAGCTATCGGAGGCAGAGATGACCCAGTATCTCGATTCGGTAGTACTCCGCCAGGTTTCCCCTATGCAAGCGACCCTTCTAGGAGCCCACATTACCACTAGTGACATACGACAAGCCATAGAATTACTACCTTCAGATAAATCATCCGGTCCCAATGGCATACCTAATAAGTTATATAAATCCTGCTGTCCTATCCTGACTCCAGTATTGGAGGAAGTATACAATTGTTGGAAAGAGAACGGCCTTTCTGAATTTAGTTTTCTAGATACACTTATAACTCTAATCCCCAAACCACGGAAAGGCCCTCTATACCCCGAGAGCTACCGTCCTATATCCCTTCTTAAGTCTGATATTAAAATACTAGCAAAGGTTCTAGCTAATAGGCTCACCCCTGTTATGAGTAGCCATATTAGTAATGAACAGGTAGGTTTCATGAAAGGGAGATCATCAGGGGATCATATGCAGAAATTGCTACATCTGATTTCAGCATCCAGGGATTCAAATGTTCCGGCGGCACTTGTCTCCCTGGATGCCAAAAAAGCATTTGACCGGGTCTCCTGGGATTTTCTCTTTCTTACACTTGCTAGTTTTGGTTTGTCTGGTGATTTCCTCCGGTGGGTACATTTGTTGTACTCCACACCATCGGCCCGAGTCTGGTGTAATGATATGCTTTCAACCCCCTTTGTACTCGGTTATGGCACCAGGCAGGGATGCCCGCTATGCCCACTATTATTCAATTTTTACCTCAAACCCTTGATTTGCAAACTAAAGGCTTCCCAGGAAATTATGGGTATTAAACTGGGTGACACCCGATACACCCTTTCGGCATATGTGGATGATTTACTTTTACATGTTGAACATCCCCAAAACACCATTCCTGCTCTTTTAGCAGAAATTGAGGCCTTCTCTAAAGTTTCATATTATAAGATAAATTGTTCTAAGACTCAGGTTTTCCCGTTGAATCATAGAACTACTAAAGCAGTACTGGCAACATGTGGCCTATCCTGGGAAACAAAGTCCATCACCTATTTGGGTATAAAAGTGTCAAGGGATTTGGCATCTATGCTCAAAGAGAATCTAACAGACTTACTAAAAACACTAAAGACAGATATGGATAGATGTGGCACCCTGCCTTTGTCTCTTTGGGGGAGGGTCAGCACAATTAAAATGAATGTGCTCCCTCGAATCTTGCACCCTATGGGTATGTTGGGCTGTTTTCTCCCTAAGGTTTGGTTCATCAAATTTCAGAAAATTCTTAATGCATTTCTTTGGAGAGGGAAGGGAGTTAGGCGGGCCTACTTTAAGTTAACAGCTCCTAAAATCCAAGGTGGCCTGGCACTCCCCTCTTTCTTCACATACTATTGTGCCCATCATTTAAGTATGCTTGCTTACTGGGTCAAGGGCTTAAATACTGCCAGCACATCAGAGTATACCCCTCTATGGTTAGCGCTCGAGGGACATTTAGCTTCCAAATGCTCCTGCACTTTAGCAGCCTTTCTCCATGTAGCCCTTGGACGCATACTTAAACCACTGAGGAAGACACCGATTGAATGGTCCCTTAAAACCCTCCAGCAGATCCAAAAATATTTCTCACTAAATTGTTATCAATCCTTAGAACAACCACTCATAGGTAACCCCAACTTCAAAATTGACAATAAACCCATTCATCCCTCTTTTTGGACTATACTGAGACCCTGCAACCTCTCAGACTTTCTCAATAATGGGAAAGTAATCCTCTTTTCACAATTTCAAGCATGTTACGGGGTTCCAGACTCCCATAAATTTAAAGTTCTTACAGATAAGGGAGGCTATCTCCACCTTCCTGAAGAACATACCTATATTAACCCTTCCCTGTATAGAGACAGATGCCACATTGCGGATGGCCACACAACCTCACTCTGTCTCAGTTCTTTACAAACATCTACAATCTTTAGATCCCCTGTTGCCCTCGGGTGTTTGTTATTACTGGACTCAAGAGCTGGGGGTCTCTGATAATGTAGGAACCTGGAGGAAACTTTGGCAGAATAACTACCGGTTTATCAAGCATTATAGGCTTTGATTAGTTCAATACAATATTTTGCATAATCTATACTATACCCTGGTCAAACTTCATAAATTTGGTAAGATTCCTTCCTCAAATTGCTCCAGATGTGGGGAAGCACTGGGAACCCTGTATCATATGATATGGACCTGTTCAGTGGCACAGGCCTTTTGGTACTCCTTCAAAAACACACTAAATCCACTACTAGGAATAGGCACCTTGTTTACTCCAGATGCCTACCTATTAAACCTATTCTCACAAGGTACCCCCAAAATTAAGAAGGCCCACCTACCCCTAGTGGCCTCAGTTGCCAAGCTTATTATCATGCGGCATTGGACTGAGGCAACTTTACCCCAGTTGTAGAATGGTACAGAGAAGTGCTTTTAGCACTACAACTTGAGAAACATATTGCATCTATGAGTGACAGGATTAAATCCTTCCAGAATATATGGGGCCCTCTTGAAGTCTTGCTATCTATATGGAACCCTTAAGTCTATCATAACTAATTTCTTTAATGATTGACAAGTTTGTGCCCCTTTTCAAGGCAACACTTGGCATCGGGTGGGTGGGGATTGGGAGGTGAGGGAGGGATTAGTAGTAAACTGAGTTTATTTTGTTTTATAAAATGCAAATTGTAATGCTTGAATGATACTCCTGTTCTGTACCCTGTTTGCTGGAAATGTAATAAAGTATATTGAATTACAAAAAAAACAAACAGCTGGCAAGTCTCACCCCTATCTCCAGCTATGTGCTCTGTGTAGTACGAAAGCACCCTTAACAGGTCCAGAGTATGGAGCCTGCGATCAGCCTCCGAGTTTGGATTGATAATGTATACCAGTAAGTTAATCACTTGGTGAAGGTGAAACTCCGATATAACCTTTGGGAAGAACTTTGGTTTGGGCCAAAAGATGACCTTGTCCCTATGAAAGGCCAGGTAAGAAGAGATCTTGTCCCTGTGAAAGACCAAGTAAAGAGACTCCACTGACAGCGCCTGGAGTTCACCAATCCTTCTGGCTGATGTAATGGCCAAAAAGAAAGCAGTCTTCCATGACAGTGTGACATCTCACACTTGTGCATTGGCTTGAACAGCTTGCCCATGAGCATTGCCAGTACCAGCAGTAAGTCCCATGGAGGCAGAAGTTTGCGCATCGGAGAGGACAGATGATCCAGACCTTTAAAGAAGCACCCAACCACCTTCTCCTGGGCCACTGGTGTACCAGCCTGCACCTGGTATGCAGAGATGGCTGACAGGTGCACCTTAAGGTTCGTCACTTACAGGCCCAGCTGAGAGATGGACCATAGATAGTCAAGGATGTTCACCATGGGACAGGTAAGGTGATCAAGCTCCTTGTTCTGGCATCAGATTGAGAACCTCTTCTACTTGAATGTCTAGCATTTGCAAGTTGACTCCTTATGGGATGCTTCCAAAATATGGAGGACATCTTCTGACAGGCCCAAGCCTGGAACTCTAGCCACTCAGAAACCAGGCTGAGAGGTACAGGGACTGAAGGTCCAGGTGCAGGAATTTTCCCTGTTGTCTGCACAGCAGGTCTGGGTGGAGTGGCAACCACCACAGAGGCCTGCTGGTGAGGCTGAGGAGATCAAGGTATCAGAACTGCCTCAGCCAGTCTGAGGCTATCAGGACCATCTGCACCTTGTCCTTTCGGGCCTTCACTATGACCTCAGACCAATGGGAAGGAAGGGGAGGGAAGGTGTACAGAAGGCCTGGGATCTAGGGCCTTGCGACGGCATCCCCCAACAGTGAATCAGACTGTTGGGGGTGGTGCACAAAACAGCCTCAGCTTTCTGTTCTCCCAGGAGGTAAACAGGTCCACTAGAGGAGTGCCCCACTGTGAGAACAGGTGGTCTACCACCTCTTGATGCAGGGAGCACTCATGCAACATCTCTGACCCAGCTGAGACATCTATGTTCACTTCCACAATGTGGATCGCCAGGAGTTCTGCACCCAGGCTGTGCACGAGGGTCCAGATGCAAAGAGCCTCACAACACAATGAAATGGGAGTGTGTCCTGCTCTGCTAGTTCAGGTAAAACAGGGTTGTGGTGTTGTCCATCTAGACCTGCACACATGACTCTAGATAAGTGGAGCAAATTCCTTTAAAGCCAGATATACTGCATGGAGCACCAGCAGATTGAAGTGGTGACTGAACTCTTAGGGAGACCAGAATCTGCAGGCTCTGTGGTCTCCCAAGTGTGCTCCCAACCCCACCAAAGATGTGTGTGTCATGAGTGTGATGGATGGTTCTGGGCAGACAAATGGGATTATCTTCTCCAGATGTTGTGGAACCAGCCATCACAGGATAGCATCCCACATCAGCTGGGTCAATATGATTGGTTGAGACCAATGACAGCCCAGCTCCCACTGCAGGTGATACACCCCCCTGTGAGCTTAATGGAGTACATTGGTGGAGGATGCCATGTGCCCGAGCAGCTGTAGGAAGTCCCAGGCAGGGCATGAGAGCCCAACCTGAAATGATCGAGCCAAGGAGGTAAGATCCAGTGCCTGGTCCAAAGGGAGGCAGGCCTTGGCCCACAGGGAGTCTAGTTCTGCCCTGATGAACTTGGTCACATGCTAGGGGGACCAGCTTGGAATTATCTGGGATGACCAACAAGCCCATGTCCTGACAGGTGTAGCGGGCCAGATCTCTGGATCTTTCTACGGCTTCCATGGACAACCCAGCTAGAAGCAAAAAGTCCAGGTGGGGATATACTCTGATGCTCTTGCATTGCAGGAAGGCTGTTATCACTGCCATGCATTTGATGAAGACCCTGGACATGGACTAGAGGCCGAAGGTCATAACCTGCAACTGGTACAGCATCCCCTCTTCATGGAACTGAAGATACCAGCAACTGGATGGATGGACTGGGATGTGGATGAATGCATCCTGGAGGTCCAGGGAAACAGAACCACATGCCCTGCTCCAGAGATGGTATGACCTGGCAAAGAAATAATGACCACTGAGGAGGAGAGGGACTTAGGCATTCAAATAACAAATAAGTTAATGTTTGATCAGCACTGCCAGGATGCCACGAGGGAGGGAAATAAAACCCTGGGATGGATTAGCCATAGCATCAGTAGCAAATCCAATGAGGTTGTGATGTCCCATACAGTGAACTGGTGAGACCTCACTTGGAGTATTGTGGACAGTTTTGGGTTCCACATAAAAAGAGAAGCATTAGGAGATTGGAGGGGGTGCAGAGCAGGGCCACCATTGTCACAAGTATAAACGATCTAGTATACAAGGATAGACTCAGGGACCTGGATATGTACTCATTGGAGTACAGGAGATTACGAGGGAACTTAGTTGGTTTTTAAGGCACATAAGAAAGGAGACTCATTTTTATCTTTGTTTGTTTTATATTGAGTTCTAGTAACCGGGTAAGTCCACTAAGAGAATTACAATCCCTTTTTCAGGGTCGCCCCAGAGCATTCAGCCACATGATTACAATACAAGCTAGGCACGTAATAATGCATTTACACCTGTGGTAACAAGATAGCAATGGTAGGAGCATATTCATCACAACAAGGTTGACATACAGTAAAATACGGGTACAAGCTAGGTATGTAATACTGTATATACACCTGAGATAACAAGATAGCAACAACAGGAGCATATTCATCACAACGAGGTTGACGTACAGTAAAATACAGGTAAGATATAATATTTACAGCAGATATCTAGATACAATATTAACATTAGCAAAAACATGGTAAGATGGTAAGCCAAGAGAGTGTATAATACTAAGAGAAGAGTGGCATGAGAGAGAGAGAGAGAGAGGGGAGAGTGTTGGGGAGGGTTGAGAAAAGGCAGTGGAAGAGGACAGGGGAAAGAGAAGGCTAGAGGAGCTGGGGAGCACCCGAGGTGCGAGGAGTAGATATGAGGAATTAGTGGAAGCAGGAACAGATCACAGAGGCAGAGAGACAGAGATAAGTAGTGGGAATGTATTGGACTAGAATGTAAGGAACAGTGCACAGACACAAGGTATCATGGCCTTCAGTTAAAGGGGGATACACACCACCAAATCTACGAGGAGCTTGGTTGAACCAGAGTGTGGTTTCGGTATAGAATAGTCTTCCTAACCACATCATACATCGTACAGATATGAATCAATTCAAAAGCTCACTAGATGACTACTTAATTAGTAAAGGGATTACAGGGTATATTCACTGAGCAATGGTGAGTCACTATGGCTAACGCTAACCGACTCGTATGAATCATGCAAATCCTATGGATCTGATTCAGAGTGACCATCTGGAACTTGTGCTTCCACATGAACTGGTTTAGATCATGCAAATCCAGTATGGGGTGTCACCCACCTCTGTCCATTTTGGGACCAAGAAATACCTGGACACATATTCTTGATTGGCCAGGGCATCTGGGACATTGACTATCACTCCTCTCTTTAAGAGCTGAGCACTGTCAGCCCTTAGGGTGGACAATGTGTCCTGTTACACCCTGGACTCCTGAAGAGCACAGTCAGTATGGCGGAAGAGCCTCAAAGTCCAGAGGCAGCTCTCTGCCTACAAATTTAGAACCCACTTGTCCGAGGTAAAGGTAGACCTTTGTAACAAGAAGTGGTGCAGTCGACCCTTGACTGGGAGCTTTGGACAAGGAATGGACAGGTGGGAGGATGACACCCCACAACACATCACTGTGCAGCCTTAGAGGGGGCTCCATCTGCAGGGGCCAGAGGAGCACCACCACCTCTGCCCCCTCCTCTTTTTGGCCCCTGGCCACTGAATTTTTGGCTTGGGCACTAGTGCTGGTACTTCCCCTGCTGGTGCTGTTGCCAAGTCTGCTTTGGCTGAACGGGTCAGTATTGGAAGGCTTCCTTTTTAAGGTTTTCGTCCTTCTGTGATGAAGTCACAGAATCCGTGTCAGGTGTTCTTCCACCCTAGGGCCAAAGTGGTCAGCGCCCAAGAAGGAGACATCAGCCAATTTAAGGTGGATATCCACTGTAAAGGTGGAAAGCTGCAACCAGACCCTGCAATGCATGGTGACAGCTGTTGCCGTGGCACAGGTGCAGAGTCACCTATGTCCAGAGGCATCTGGAGCTGGTGATTAGGCAGTGATTGACTCTGACTAATGTAACCCCTTGGTGGCGCTATCCCAAGGGATACTACCGCTGCCTTCGTGACTAGGCGCAGGTTGAGGGGCCTGAGTTCTGTGAATGGGTGCCACCACCCAGAAGGTTGGTTTAAGGGTAGCATAGCTGCTCTGGGTACAGCCCTCTGGGACACTGATAGCCCCCTCTAACCCCTCTAGTGGTCTATACTGGTCAGCAATTTAGACAGTCACAATTAACACCAGAATGCAATGCTATACCACACTTGGCACACTTACGACCAGGGCTGGATCAGCTGCACTGGCCCTGTAGACCTCTTGCAAAATAAGACCTGCAATGGAGAAAGACAATAGCAACACAGTATCCCCACCACAAAGGTACACAATAGTCAGTTTAAATGCAAAAAGATTTAGATCTGATTTATTCAGGGGACGTGAACAAGGAAGGGGCAATAATCTGGTGTTTGATTTCAGTTCTGATTTAGTCAGGTTAACCGTGCATGCCCTAAGAGTCTGTCTAGCACAGTCACACACACTCTGGGTACCCAGTTGTTATGCAGGCTAGCCTGAAGTGTTGCCTGGGGTAGGCCGACGTTGCAGTTGTTGTTGGAGCCCTTAGGAAGGAAAAACACAACATGCACTTTAACCCACAATTTGTATTCCGAAGCTGGATGGCTCAGTTCGTAATGATCAACCAAAACAATTAAATCAGGTGACACACTTTGATTTGAGCTTTATTGCAGGGAGCTACCCTGAAGTTTACTCACCCTACCAGACCAGGATGCAGGATTGACGAGATGAAGACCTCAGGATGGTATGCTGGTTTGCCAGGGGAAGCAGGGCGCACATGACACACTGTGGTGGTTGATCCTGTTCGATGGTGTTGAGCAGGAAGACAAATCCCAGAGCGGGTCTTATGTCGGATGAATCTCTGTGGCATAAGCGACAATCTAGGCTGAGATGGTGAGGCCCAGACCAGGTTAACAGTTCAGATGTCAGTCCGGTTAGTTGTTGGATGCAGCTTCCAGCTAGCATGACACATTCAATGAGGTGGGGAACCAAATCGTGACCCACTCTACACATTCAGCATAATTATAGTAAGAATTGTTTAAATACCACAGTTTGGATGACAGTCCAGTTGCAATTAAACAGTGTCTCAGTGCAAACCGTATGCTCTACGATTATTTTAAGTCCTGACAGGCCGATCGCTCCAGGGGCAAGTCTTTGGTCCACACCAGGCGAAATTCACTCTTTCACAATTCAGAATTCCAATCACGGTAACAGCAATCTTGGATAAAGTCAGATTTTAGAGTTCAGACTTCTTCACTCGAGAAGATGGTAGCAGGCAGGCCAGACACAACTTTCCCACCGATTTCTCCATGCTACTACGGAGGAACAGCTGCTCGAATTACTTGAGTTGTTCACTCTCTCAACTCCAGCTACACACTGACACTCTGCTGCAGGCAGCTGGGGGCTTTCTAAGTGATCCAAAAGGTTCAGTTGATTGATCTATCTGTCCGTCACAGCAAGGGTTCCCCCTCCAGGTCCATTTAGGCGCCAAACAGTAAAAACTACAATTCCTACATAAATTCACTCCGACAAGACCCCTGGGGATAGTCTCCATTTTAGGATCCTCAAAGGTACCGATTGGTCCAAACTGGCAGTTCTGAACCAAAATGGTGGTGCTTAACAGAAAGTCCATGCTGCAAAGTATAACCTATGAAATAGATGCCTCTTAAAGAGACAGGCACGGAGGCTAACAGGGCACTCACATGCAAGCACTTTTAACCTGTTTAACACAGAACACCAGCCTGGCAGTGGGCATTAGGCAAGCTCAGGAAGACATTTGAGGAACCCCCATTTGCAGGGGGGTTAAACTAACTTCACTGATAACTTCTTATTGGCAGAAAGGTGAAGAAGGAGTCATTCAACACTCCCAACAGGGAGTGACCAAAGTCAGTTATCTTCACCACATAGTTGGCCTGACAGACACCCAGCAACACTGCAGCATACACTTTCTTTGCCGCGTGGTTAGTCTTTTCAGACTTTGTCTGAAGGCTTTTCTATGTTCCATGATTACCCAATTTATGGAAAGCCAAGTCCAAAACCAGTTCCACAGCAGAGGGGTGGTTGAAGAACCCAAAAGGGAGCCCGTTGGGTTTGCATACTTGCAGACCATACAAGTGGAGGTTGCCAGCAGGATGCTGGATTCTGCCAAAGCACAAGGAGGCAGTCCCAGGATGGCCTCAACCATGGGAAAGGCAACCCCAAGGAACAACCTTGTCCAATGTAGCAGTAAAGGGTTATTTAGCTTGTTCTGAACTGGTTCCAAGGGAACATTCATGCATTCTGACATAAGTTGGAGTAAAGCCCCAGAAGACACAAGCCTCTGGTTGATAGTCAGTTCTTTGACTGACTCTCGGTTGAAAGTGTGAGTCTTGGTGGAAGCCATGAACAACTCACCCTTGGAATTATCTGAGGACTCTTCAAGAACAGCTCTGTATGATTTACCACTGTGGACCATTCTAGTGTCTTTGGACTGGGAGAGCCAGCCTGGTAAGTTGGCAGCAGAGTGTCACTCCTTGGTCAGTTGGTTAGAGCACCAAACAGGGTGGTGGAGGTGGTTTCACCTGGAGGTGTGGAGGAGCAGACACCAGAGAGATCTGCAAGGTGTGGACCAGTGTGGGAATGACTGGGCATGTGCCAAGGGACCATAGTTCCAGGAGGCAGAGCCCTACACCTCCCAGCAATAGTCCACTGTTGCCAGAGGAGCTCCTCGTAGCATAGACACACCTTGCATCAATGCCTCTCCTCACCTGAAGATAAGAATGTCAAAGAGCATCAATGACAGCACCTCCTGCTCAAGTGGGTTCCATGTGATAATGGTGATCGCTAAATAGCGATCACTGTTACAGCAAGTGTACATCACCAAAAAAGCAAAATGGTGATGTACACTCCCAGCGAGGACAAGAACAACACCAGCAACAACAGACAAAGCTATTTATGTGGGGGGCTGCATGCCCCGCACCCTCCTTGCAGGGGGCTTTGTCCCCCGTAACCTCCTTTCTTAAGATTCTCAACTCCAGGGGGTGCATGTTGGGGAGGGGGAGACACTCGTCCAAAATTAAAAATTAAATCCCCCACCTAAAACACCAAAAATGATACCTCCCTGCAGCCTTGAACCCTGCACCTACCACACTGAGGCCAGCCACCCTCACCACACCACACAACCAGCTCAGCAATACCATGCCACCCTACCTCCCTCATACCTTCCCCACTATCCTTCCAATTCCATTCACCCTCCTACATCTTTGCTCTTCTTCCCTCACTACCCTTTCAGGTTAGCTCTCATAACGGGTGCTGAAATTGAGTCACTAATATCTGAGTCACTCAATTTCAGTGGCCCATATGATGGGATATGGCTCAAGTGGGATCAACAGCAGCAGCAGCATCATGTTCTCTACCTTGATCGTAGACCTGAAGATTGATGTCAACCTCTTGTGGGTCATGGTAGACCACATGCCTCAACATACTGAACATGAGATGTTTCAGAGGCTTGACCACTGGTGGAGGTGGCTCCCAAAGCGATTCAGTTGGGGACACAGATTGGGTCACGTCCTCTAGATCTCCTCCGACTACCAGTTGACATGCTTCAGAAAGAGCTCAACCACCTGCTCAACCAGAGTCGAGGCCTACAGGCCCAACGGGGTTACCATGGAGCCCTTGACTTTACGTTCAACTGAAGAAAGCTCAACCAAGGCCAAGTGCTTGGGAGAGCTGAGGGAATGGGAAGAGCATGCTCTTTTCCAGTCCCACATCCTGCAGTGGCAATGTTTGTGTTTCTCGCTGCAGTGAGATAGGCTCTCTTCAAAAGTCTAAAGGGCAAGTCACAGTTCTCTGAAATCAGAGAATGCCCCTCTGATGCTGGCCCCAGCTGGGAACACCACTGAGATTGAAGAGGAACTCACCTCAGCTACCACAGCCTCCTCTTCCATGACTGCTAACTGTGCAACCAACCCAGAAGCCACTGGGACCTATTCACAATCTTTTGGTCAGTCTTTCAGTTAACTGAGTGCAAGCTGAGCCTTCTGGTCTTTGATGGATGTGGACTGCATGGTCCAGCACAAGTTGCATTCCGCAATGTCGTACTGCATGCTGAGGCAGTAAAGGTACAGCTCATGGGGATCTGTGGCCAACATCTTATGCTGGCACTTGGTGCAGAACTTAAACCTGGGTTTCTTGCTCTCCATCATTGATCACAATCACAAAGAGGAACTAGAAGAAGAGCAGAGTGTAATAACTTGAAGAATGACTCGAAAAGTTGAAGAATTTACCAAAAAGCACTATGGAAAACCTGAAGTTCATCAATGCCACAGAGCTGTGAAGGTGGAGACCTGTTCCTTCCAGAACAAAAAAAGCTCTTATGTCATGGGGCGGAGCCAGAGAATATACCACCTGGGTGGTGAGAGCAGCTTAGCTGGAAGACTTGCAATGGATTGCCTGTCTCTAGGAAACTACTAGAGGGTAAACGGTGAACTGTATCCATGCTCGTATAGCTAACTTTGTTCCACTGACAAAGATGCCCAGCTGGTTTAAAAGCTGCTGTGTGTTAAACAGGGTGTATACAAGGATGTCTCTGGACAGGGCCTTTAAGAGCCAATAATCCAGATATGGGAATGCATACAGACCTTCCCTTCGGAATGTGGCGATTTGGCCACTGCTGTCATATTTCTCTATTTTTTTATGTTTAATGTGCAAAAGGCCAGGACATAAGGTTTGTAAGAAAGATGCCCATTTTACTGCAAAGGTACATGGGGGAAGCTGATGTGTATTTCAGTGTCTGACATCTATCTTTGCCTGGGACAAAGTATTGTTTAGAAGTAAACAGGAGTTAAATTTCAACAAGGGATTGGGATTTCCGGGTAGCTGATTAAAGGGGAAGATTTCCTGAATACCAGGAGATGGGAAGGCCAACTTCTCTGTGTTAAAATTTTGAATTCCAAAGATAAATGGTTTTAGAGCAGGGGTTCTGCAGACAGCCAGTCTAGGAATCTATTGTTAAATTCTCTACCAACTGCCACAGTCTATTTCCATTTTAATAGAGTCAGGAATGCAGTGTAGATCAAAGCCAGTCAGGAAGTTGGGACTGTGAGAAAATCAAAATACTGTTAAATTTGGTTCACTTGCAACTTTGGAAAGAGCAAGAGAGACCTCCTGCTGGCCAAGAGGTGAACAGTTGGACCTGGAAATATTAAGGCCACCAGCCTATCAGAGGCCAGTTTTGCAGACTGCACGAATGGCTACATACACCATCTTCATTAGAGACTCTGAGCAGAAGCCAAATTTCCTTACACAGAAAAACTGCTGGACACACTGAAGACCACTGCAAAAAAACTGGGACTCTGAGACACAGCAGAGAGAAAGAGAGACTTTGCAAAACGCACTTATTTTCTGGACTCCGATTTCTCTACGAAAAAAGGTAGAAATTATCCAATTAATTCACTAGTCTGTTTTGTGTGTATTTTCAAACTTTTTTTGTAGTTATCCTGTAACCAAATGTCTAAATCTTTTGTCTGTATGTTCATATGGTAATTATTTAAGTAATCAGTAAAAGCACTTCCTTTTATTTTTAAAATATTACTGCCTGGGAGTGGTTTGTTGTGTGTTTAGGTTTGAGGAAGGTTTATTCAATCTGTGAAATGCCTATTTAGAGCTAAGGTGCCACGCACTACTGAAACTAGGATCCTAGAAGGGAATCTGGGGGCCTACAGTATGGAAAGTGCACAAGATCTCCAGAGGGGTCTTTGGAGTTTGAATCAGGTTCCTGCACCACCTGTGGGAAAAGACACAATCAGGGTTACAAGGACAGCCCTGAAGAGCTCATAACACTTGGGTTCTCCCCCAGCACAGCAACCAAGGAGGGTTCTCACCTGGCTACAGATTCGAGACTGCATTTTCCCCTTATCCAGAAAGAGAGGACCCTGGGCCCTCGTGGCAAGTGTTCAGTTGTGAAATCAGCGAGCACTCTAAAAGAACATGAGGAGGGTATTTCCTGACCCGGTCATGAGTTGTACTTGGGGAGGGCACTGTGAACTCAGTGGACCTGGCCCACAGAAGTGAGTTCTTGACAGATATTAGTAGCATAGCAGTCGGATTCAAGGCCAGTGTATCAGATTGGTAAACTGTAAACAAACCACACACAAACACGGAAGAGGTTGGGGGGAGAAAAGAGAACATTTGGTTACTGTATAAAGTTCCCTACCCTGTTTTTGATTTTTTTTATGGTGTAAACTAGTGTAGCAGTAGTTAGGGAACAAGATGACTTCCAAGTACAACAACTGCACTACAGACCAGCTGAGGCAGTTGTGTCAGGAAAGAGGGGTCTATTATGAGGGGCAAAGCAAAAAGAACCTCATGGAGGTTCTTGCAGCAGCCGAAAATCAAGTGGCTGCCCAGGACCTTGAGTCATGGCCAGTGACTGGAAAGGACCAGAGCTTGGGCATGGGGGTGCCAAGGGACATCACAATGCCCAGTCCCAAGGAGGAGGACCACGAGACCAGAAGGAACCCAAAGCCATAGCCCTAAGTGAAGTCCACCATAGATAGGGAGCTGGAGAAACTGAAGATTCAATTGGAGCTGCAGAGAGTACAACTTGCCATACAGGACAGACAGCTTGACCAACAAGCCCAGCAGCAGAGCAAAGTCCAGCAGCACAGGGAACTCAAGCAGAAAAGACTCAAAATGGAGATAGAGGACAAATGGCACTAACGAGATGCTGAGATGAAGGACAAACAGCATTAAAGAGAGTTCAAAATGGAGATGCTGAAGCTTCAACCACCAGTGCCAGGGCAGGTAGGTGGCAGGGAAGAACCTGAAACTCCAGGGCTGGGGTACAAATTAAATTCCAAAATTAAAAGCAGAATTTAAAGAGGGGAGGATATGGATGCATTTTTGAATTTGTTTGGAAAAGGTCTGTATCCAGGCCAAGATACCCAAGAAAGCCTGGAGATTTCAGCGATCCCTGCTGCTCACTGACAAAGGGCGTGAGGCACTAGGCCAAATGGATGATGAGGACAGTAAAGACTATGAAAAATATAAAACTGCTTTACTGAAAACATATGAACTAAGTCCTGAGGCCTACAGAGTTAAATTTCTGAAACTTCAAAAGAGCTCCAAAATGAACTTTAAGGAACTCACCACAAAGCAACGTCAGTGTTTGAAAAGGTGGGAAGGGGTGGAAGCAAACTCTGTGGAGAAAATTGAGGAGGTTGTGCTACTGGAACAGTTCTTTTGGGCCTGCCCTGCAGAACTGAAAACCTGGCCAGAGGACCAGGAATCTTAAAAACAGCACAGTAAGCTGCTGAGCTCTCAGATCTTTATGCCAGGAACAGGCCTGCTCTGAAAGGAAGTGGGGGAGCAGGTGCTGCAGGGGCAAAAGGGAAAAGAGCACCTTCAGGGAAGCTAAAACCCTCACTATCTCTGCAGAAAGAGGGAAGCCCTAAGTTACCAAATAGGGATGTCTTGAATAAAAAAAGTGATGAATGTTGGTTTTGTAAGCAGCCAGGTCATCTTGCTAGACAGTGTCCTAAAAAGGCACAGAGTGGATGAAGTGTCCCTCAAAAGGAGGTGGGTGCACTGTGTACGCCTATGAACAGAAGGGAGCACATATACCTGGTGACTGTAAATGGGGTGCAGACCCAAGGGTTAAGGGACACTGGGGCATCTCTTACCCTGGTAAAAGGAGATTTGGTTGGGCCTGAACAACTTATACCAGATCAGTTTGTAACTGTGAGGGGATTCACTGGGGAGGAGAAAACCCTGCCACTAGCTAGTGTTCTCCTGGATTAGGCTAAGAACGGAGAGAGGGTGGAAAAAGTGGCAGTGGCAGACAACCTCGCCCTGAATGTGATTACAGGGAACAATCTCCAGCAGGAGGTGGTCTGTGCAGTTACCCGCAGTCAGACAGCTAAGGCCACTTGTAATTCCCTGAACCCCACAGAAGCCCCCTGTGGAAAAGAACAGGAGGCTGGTTCCCCGGGCTGTGTCTCCTGAAAGGGAGAGTAGTGAAAGGGAGGTAGGACTTCCCCAAGTAGCCATTCACCAAACAGCTAGAGAAGGTTACTCTAAGGAGGGAGGGGTAACACATTATCAGAAAGTTAGCGATGGCAGTGACTCTGAATGCCCCAAAATTAGAGCTAAGGACCCCAGTTTAGGAAGTGAGGGGGACATGTCCCACACTTTGGGAAAATGTGAAGATTTTGCTGCTGTTCAGAGAACTGACCCTAGTTTGGGAGAGGCTGAGGGCTTGTGCAGAATCTTATGGAACACAGGGAGGTGACATGAGACATAGGGTATTTTGGAACAACGTACTGATTTATAAAGAGGAAATGAGGACAGAGGGAGGGATGATGGGCAGACAGCTTGTCATTCCCCAGGGGTATCGTGAGTGGCTGCTCAAGATTCTTCATGATATCCCCATGTCTGGACATCTGGGCATCGCTCCCACCATGCAGCAATTAGCCCAAAATTTCTATTGGCCCAACTTCACGCAGCAGGTGAAGGAATAATGCAGATCTTGTCACTGGTGCCAACAGATAGGGAAGGCAGATAGTAAAACAAAAGCTGCCCTAATTCCCTTGCCCATTGTGGAGGAGCCATTCCAGAAGGTATGAATGGATATTGTGGGATCCTTGAATACCACAAGCTCCTCTGAGAAAAAGTTTATCCTAGTGGTGGTCGATTTCGCCACCCAATACCCAGAGGCGGTCGCCCTCTCCTCAATCAAGGCAGACGCCTTGCTAGGGGATTTTCTCCAGTGTCGGGTTTCTGCAAGAGGTTATCTTTGATCAAGGGGGTAACTTCCTGTCAGACCTGATGAAGTGTTAGTGGGAGAAGTGTGGGATGGTGCAGAGACACATGACACCTTATCATCTACAAGCCAATGGGCTTGTTGAACATTTTAATGGTACCCTAAAAATGATGCTCTAAACATTTTCTGAACAGCATGGAAGGGACTTGGAGAAATACCTTCCCCACCTGTTGTTCGCCTACAGGGAGGTGCCCCAAGAGTCGACAAGGTTCTTCCCCTTCAAACTCTTATACAGATGTAAGGTGTGTAGATTCCTAGACTTGATCCAGGAAGACTGGGAAGGCAAGCAAGCCACCCAGTGAGCTCTAGTAGTGGAGTATCTCCTTAAGTTTAGGGAGAAACTGAAGGAGCTTATGGGGGTAGCCCAAAGCAACATGTCAGCTGCCTAGCAGAAGCAAAAGGTCTAGTATGATCGTGGAGTCAGAGATGGCTCGTACAGCACAGGACAGAAAGTAATGGTCCTAATCCCAGCCCAGAAGGACAAGCTGCAGGCCGAGTGGGCAGGACCATACAAGGTAGTCCGACAGGTCAATGATGTGAACTATATTGTGGAACTGCCTGACAAGAGACATACCCATAGGATGTACCATGTCAATGTGATGAAGCCATATGTAAATAGGACCAACATGGTGTTTGCAGTGTGTAGTCCTGGGGAGGGGACGGACGAGGAAGAACCCTCCTGGACTTGCTAGAGGAATGCAAGTGGGAGTCATCTGTGGAGACAATCAAGCTGTCATCCCAGTTGACCCTGAAACAGACCCAGGAAGTGAGAGAGGTTTTAGAGGACTTTGCGCTTTTATTTACGGCCAAGCCCAGACGAACCCCCTTAGTGACCCATGATAGACACTGTGTTGCACATGTCCATCCAACGGACAGCATACCAGGTGTCTGAGGCCATCCCAAAGGACATTAGGAAGGAGGTGGAGGAAATGCTGGACTTAGAGGTAATCCAGAAAACCCACAGTCCCTGAGCCTCACCCGTAGTTCTCACCCCCAAGCTGGATGGGTTTACTCACTTCTGTGTGGACTATCGTGGACTCAGTGCAGTCACAAAGTCTCACACCCTCCCAATGCCATGGATGGATGAGCTACTAGACAAGTTGGGAGGGGTGATATACCTTACCAGAACTGACTTAACAAAAGGGTACTGGCAGGTGGAGTTACTGCCAGAACTAGAGAACAGTCAGCCTTCACTACTCCAGTAGGAGTATTCGTATTCTGGGTAATGCCTTTTGGAATGAAGAATGTCCCTGCCACATTTCAAATGTTGATCAACCAGGTGTTACATGGTACTGAAAAGTATGTAGTGGCTTATCTGGATGATATTGCCATCTTCAGTACCAGCTGGAAAGAACACCACTCCCACCTGAAGGAAGTGTTGGGCAGGATAAAAAATGGCAGGGCTCACTGTAAAGACCAAAAAGTTCCAGGTGGCTATGGTGGAGGTGGCATTCCTAGGCCATGTAGTAGGGTGGGGGCAGCTCCATCTCAGCCAAGCAAAGACTGAGGCAATAGATGCGTGACCCATGTCTGAAGCCCAAAAGCAAGTTAGAAGCTTCCTAGGGACCGCAGGGTGCTACGGAAGGTGTGTGCTAAATTGCAGTACCCTGATGGCTCCCCTATCTAGCTTGCTAAAGAAAAGACAGCCCAGAAAGGTAAACTGGAAGCCAGCCTATGAAGGGGCCTTCGCATGGCTAAAAGCAGCACTGTGCAGTGCCCCTGTGATGTCCAGTCCAGATTACACTGGGCAGTTCGTGGTACAGATGGATACCTTGAATGTGGGGATTGGAGCAATCCTCAGCCAGATATCCAATCAGGAAAGAGATCACCCGATAGTGTACCTGAGCAAGAAGCTCCTTCTTTGGGAGCAGGCATACTCCATGGTAGAAAAGGAATGCCTTGCACTAGTATGGGCCCTGAAGAAATTAGAGCCATACCTCTATGGGAGGTGTTTCAAAGTACAGACCGACCACAACCCTCTAGTGTGGTTAAATCAGATGGGCAAAACAAATGGACAGTGCCTTAGATGGAGAATTGCCCTGCAGGCCTATGACATGACCATTACACACAGGTCAGGGTCTGCCAACATGAATGCAGATGTCCTATCTCACCAGTTAGAACAGTAAGCAAACTATGGAAACCCTGCCTTACAAGAAGGGCGTATTCCCTCAGATTCAGTCTTAGGAGGGAGGGATGTGGCGATTTGGCCACTGCTGTCACCTCTGTGTTAAATGCTCTGGATGCTTTTAAGAACATTTTGGGTAGCTACATGGGAGATAAAAAATATGAGTACCCCCACTGTTCCAGTGGCAAACTACTAAAGGGTCACCTGACTTCTAAGCTTCAATTTTTCTATGATTCTATGGTATTTCTCTGTAATTTTTTATATTTAATGTCCAAAAGGCCAGGGCCTAAGGTTTGTAAAAGATGCCCATTTTACTGAAAAGGTACAGGGGAAGAGTTGATGTGTATTTCAGTGTCTGACAGCTCTCTTTGCCTGGGTCAAAGTCTTGTTTAAAGGTAAACAGGAGTTACATTTCAACAAGGGATTGGAATTTTCTGGTAGCTGATCAAAGGGGAAGATTTCCTAAATGACAGGAGATGGAAGGACCATCTTCTCTGTATTAAAACTTTGAATTCCAAAGAGAAATGGTTTTAGAGCAGGGGTTCTGCAGACGGCCAGTCTAGGAACCTATAGTTAAATTCTCTACCAACTGCCACAATCTATTTCCATTTTAAGAGAGTCAGGAATACAGTGTAGCTCAAAAACAGCCAGGAAGTTGGGACTGTGAGAAAATCAAAATACTGATAAATTTGGTTCACTTACAATTATGGAAAGAGAGACCCCTGCTGGCCTACAGGTGAATAGTTAGACCTGGAAATATTAAGGTCACTAGTCAATCAGAGGCCAGTTTTGCAGACTGCAGGAATATCTATATAAATCCTCTTCAACAGGGATTCTGGGGAGAAGCCAAATTTCCTGGCACAGAAAAACTGTCAGACACACTGAAGATCGCTGCAAGACAACTGGGACTCTGAGACACAGCAAAGCATAAGATAGCCTTTGCAAAACTCACTTATTTTCTGGACTACAATTTCTCTACAAAAATGGTAGAAATTATCCAGTTAAGTCACTAGTTCATTTTGTATGTATTTTCCAACTTTTTTTGTAGTTATCCTGTAACCAAATATCTAAATCATGTGTATGTTCATATGGTAATTATTTAAGTAATCAGTACAAACACTTGTTTTTACTTTTAATATATTACTGCCTGGAGTGGTTTGTTGTGTTTGAAGGTTTTGGGAAGGTTTATTCAATCTGTAATATGCCTGTTTAATGCTAATGTCTCACGCATTACCGAAACTAGGATCCTGGAAGGAAATCTGAGGGTCTAAAGCAGGGAAAGTACACAAGGTCTCCAGAAGGGTCTGTGGGGTTTGAATCAGGTTCCTGCATCACCTGCGGGAGAAGACACAATCAGTGTTATGAGGACAGCCCCGAAGAGCTCATAACGCCTGGGTTCTCCCCCAGTGCAACAACCAAGGAGGGTTCTCACCTGGCTACAGACTCAAGACTGTATTTTACCATTACCCAAATAGAGAGGAAGTCCTGGGCCCTCATTTATTTATTTATTTTTTAAATTTTGTTGACCAGGTAAGCTCATGGTGCTTAGACTCATGGTGAGTGTTCAGTTGTGAAATCAGCGAGCACTCTAAAAGGACACGAGGAGGGTATTTCCTGACCCCCCTGTCATGGGTTGCACTTAGGGGAGGGCACTGTGAACTCAGTGGACCTGGCCCCTAAAAGCTGCTATGTGTGGAACAGGGTGTATACAATGGTGTCCCAGGACAGGGCCTTTTAGAACCAATAATACAGATATGGGAATGCATACAGACCTTCCCTCCGGAGCACCATGGCAACCACTGTGAAGCACTTGATGAAGACACACAGCACCAAAGATAAGCCAGATAGCAAGATAAACATAGAAACATAGATATTAATGGCAGATATTGATTGCTTGGCCCACCTAATCTGCCCATTTTCTCTACCTACTATAACACTGCAGACCCTACTTGATCTCTGACTTTGCCCCCCCTTCCTACCACTAAGGTTCCCTTATGCCTATCCCATGCATTCTTGAGGCCCATTACCATTTTTGCCCCCACCACCTCTGCTGGGAGGCTATTCTAAGTATCCACCACTCTTTCTGTGCAGAAATACTTCCTCACATCTCCCCTGAATCCTCCCCCCCAACTTCATAGCATGTCCTCTTGTCCTTGAGCATCATTTTTTCTGAAAAATGATTCCCTCTTGAACTTTATTTATTCCCGTACTAGTAACTGGTAATGACAGCCTTGCAGCATAAAGCAGAGGTACGTCCAGAACTTTGATATGGAGGTAAGCATATTTCATATCCTGGGTGTACAGCTAGACCCCTTGCAACAGCAGAGGGAGGAGGGACTGGACAGCCACCATGCAGAACCATTTATGTACTATGTGCAGGTTTAGGCCACAGAAGTCCAGGACAGCACACAAAATCATCCATCCACTCTGGAACCAGAAATTATCGAGAATAACCCTGGTTAAGTCCTGGAACAGGAACAGGTTCTATGACTCTCTTGTTCAGGAGAGTTTGGAGTTCTTCCAGCTGGACAAAAAAAGTGACCTGGAGGGTACCGGTTTACAGGGGAGATTCACTGAAGGTGTAGATCATAATTCCAGGGCATGCCCCTTCTGCCTGTCAAGGACCCATGGGTCCATGGTAATCTCCATCCACTTTGGTAAGAAGTGGGAGATGCAGCCTCCGACCAGGATTCCTGGATTATGTAAAAAGACAAGAAGAGGCAGGAGGAAGTCAGAAGGCACTGGGGGTGGCAGAGAGACTGCCAGACCCACACTTTTAGTGACCCAGGCATGGGCACATCAAGGCAAAAGAACCTGAGGGTCAGCCAAGGTCCACTGCCAGGAGCCTGGGAGTAGCCTCGACCAGAATGAGAATAGCAAAAGGAACCCAGTCAATGACCATGAGAATTTGGGTTACTAGCATGGAGAGAATGGAGAGTCATTTTAGATGACTGCAAGTCCCTGAGTGCAGTTTCCACATCCATGCCAAACAACTGCCTGCCAAGGAACAAAGCATTAAGTTCCTCCTGCTGAGCATTGGTGGCAAACCCAGTCATTCAAAGCCAGGAATATCACCTAAGGAAAATGCCAGAGGCAACAGCATGAGCCAAAGCATAAGAAGGGTCATATGCTGAATGCAAAAGATGCTTCTCAGCATCCAGGCCATGGGCGATGGTCTGCTGGACCTCCAATATTATGGGCCCCTTAGGCAGCTTGTTGACCACAGCTGAGATGGATTTCCAAAGGCTATTCTAATATTTAATCATATAAGCCTAGTAAAAATACGGAGGCCAACTGACACTGAAGTATAGATCCGCTTGCTTATCACATCAAGCCTCAGAAATCTTTTTTCCGGAGGCTGAGAATCATACGACAAGGCACCTTAGACCTTTCATGGGCAGCCAGGATGACAACTGAATCAGCCTCTGGCTGAGAGGAATAAAAGACTTCACTGGTTTGAGCAGCATGCTGTTTATCAGCATTACAAGGCACAGTAGGCACAACACTGAGCCAGTGTCAAGCAGCCAGAGTGGCACCCTCCAGAGCCCAATAGTTAGGAGGTATGATCACAGTCAGCAATGAAGGAACTTCCAGAAATTCATAAAATATTTATTTTGAAAGAATCCTCCTCCCCAGCTGTAAAGGCAAGGGAATCCTGCATAAGCCAGAGGAGAGCCAGAAGAGGCATCCTCAGGGGGACAAGTAAACAGTAAGACGTGACAGGGTGTTGGCCGTCTGGGTTTAATACATGGCCAGGTATGTAATGAGGCACAGAGTGCCTTTAGCACCTGGAAGTGCATTAACCCCAGGCAATGCACGACCTGGAAAATCTTATTGCACTAATAAAATGGGCAAGGCCCCCTGTTTTCAATGGCACTGGGGCAAGGACTATGTACTGCAGCAGAGCAGTTAAGTTCTGCGACAAGATTTAAAGTTCCATGACACTTTAATAAATAAGTAATACAGAGACAGTATTACATTTTGGGGGGACCGAGCGAGAATGGCCTATGAAGAGGACGACTCCTAACTCTCACCACATTAATATATCTTACATAATTTCCCTAAAACATCTAGTTTTAGGCTTTTCAGCAGCTGTTCTGGCTCTCTCTATCTAAATCTAGGGCTTATTGCCATTGTATGCAACATTAACGGCTACTGGCAAGCATCCCTCCCAACTTGCTGGCTGCAAACATACAGCTGAATAGTTGTTCCCCATGGTGGAGTCTGAAATAGCATAGCCATGGAACACCCAAGACTCCCCCCTTCTGTGAACATCTATCAGGGGCCCCATACACAGTCACAGTTGAGGGTGGCAGACTTTGGGGGGATACACAGGCTCCCTCTGCTGCCACCCCAAAAACTGCCATACATTAAAAATACGAAACATTAAGCATCTGCAGCATCAATGTGATTATTTCTTTTTTTCTGTTTCACTCTTTCCTTGTTTAGTTTTTCCCATTTTTAAAACATTTTCAGCTTGGTTTTCATCTTTCTTACTTCGGCTTCACCTTTTCTTCATTTTCTTTCTGTACACCTCTCTCCCCTATCCTGAAAGCCCTGGCATTTGCAGTGCTCCCTGACCATGGGCTGTCCTAGAGCAAGCCAGGTGATCCCAGGATCACACATGAATGTGGGTTGCCATCATGGAACCTTCATGCGCTACCACTGGCCTGTCATGGTGGCTCAGCCAGCTCTTTTATTTTTGTCTCTGTAGTTTTATTGGCTAAGTTTCTATGTCAGGCAAAGCTCCCTATCTCCAAGAGGAAATAATAACAGCAAAATTCTCTTCCACTTCAGACTAAAGGGCTGCAGTGCTTTCTGCTCTTTTCTGCCCCTTCCTCCCCAGTTTTGTAAAAGAAAAGCTTTCTCCTCCCCATCACCCACCTACCTAATGGCTGCAATGCTCTCTCACCTCCCCCTTAATGGTAGTAACGCTCTCTGCAACCTGCCCCCACCTCACACCTAATGGCTGCAAAAGTCACTCTCCTCTCACAGCCCCATCCACAGCCACATTTTGAACATCTGTCATATTGTAACACACGGAAACAGACTTTTACGGCAGATAAGGATTGCTTGGCCCACCTAGTCTGCCCATTTCCTTACCTATTGGATAAGCTGCAGATCCTAGTTAACCAACAGCCTACTTCTTCCTACCCCCCCACCAGAATTGCCTTATCTCTGCCCCACGCATTCTTGAATTCCCCCACTGTTTCTGACCCCACAACCTCCTCAGGAAGGCCATGCCATGTGTCCACCACCCTCTCTGTGAAAAAATACTTCCTCACATTGCCCCTGAGCCATCCCCCCCTTATCTTCAAATTGTGTCCTCTTGTTCTTGCACATCTCTTTTTCTGAAAGATGCTACCCTCTTGGACTTTGTTGATTCCCTTGAGATACTTAAAAGTTTCTATCCTGTCCCCCTCTCCCTCCTTTCCTCAAGGGTATACATATTAAGCTCCTTTAGTCTCTCTTCGTATGGCTTTTGTTGCAGACCCTGCACCATTTTAGTTGCCCATCTTTGGACTGCCTCCATCCTGTCTATGTCCTTGTGGAGATGGGGTCTCCAGAACTGCAAGCAGTACTCCATATGGGGTCTCACCAACTGTACGTACAGAGGGATAACAACTTCCTGTTTTCTACTGGTGATGCCTCTCCCTATACATCCCAGTATCCCCCAGCCATCCTTACTGCCTTCTCACATTGCTTGCTTACCTTTGGGTCATCAGATATAACTACCCGCAGGTCCCTTTCCATTTTTGTTGTCTTTAATACCCCCCCCATTATGTACTCTTCCCCTGGGTTTTGTTTCCCAGGTGCATTACTTTGCACTTCTTTGCATTGAATCTAAGCTGCCATACTTTTGACCATTCCTCCAACTTTGACAAGTCCATTCTCATCCTTTCCACCCCCCCCGTGTATCAACCCTGTTGCAGATCTTTGTGTCATCTGCAAAGAGGCATACTTTTCCTTCCTGTCCCTATGCAATGTCACTTATAAAGACATTGAAAAGGACTGAACCCAGTACTGAACCCTGTGGTACCCTACTAGTAACCCCTCTTTCTTCGGAGTGGACTCTGTTTAGCAGTACCCTCTGTGTTCTGTTGACCAGCCAATTTTTTACCCAGGCTATCACCCTGGGGCACACTCCCAAGCTGGCTAATTTGTTTATTAATCTTTTGTGTGGGACTGTGTCAAATGCCTTGCTAAAGTCTAGGTAGGCCATGTCCACAGCCCCTCCCTGGTCTACTACTTTGGTCACCCAGTCAAAGAAATCTATTAGATTCGTCTGATGTGACCTTCCCGCTATGAATCCATGCTGCCTTGGGTCCTGTGCCCCCTGACCTCTAGGTACTCAACAATTATTTCTTTCGAAAGTGATTCCATCATTTTCCCTACCACTGAGGTCAAGCTAACAGGTCTGAAGTTTCCTGCCTCTGCTTTGCTCCCACTTTTGTGAAGGGGAATCAAATATGCCCTCCTCCAGTCCTTAGGTACCACACCAACCTCCCATGATTTGTAAAAAAGGGTAGTCAGTGCGGTCAATAGTTCTTCCCTTAGTTCTTTTGAAATTCTGGGGTGAATCTGATCAGGCCCCATTGCTTTGTCCACATTCAGTTTTAGGAGTTCTTTCAGAACCCTTTCTCCTGTGAAAGGACTAATATCGACCCCCCTATCCAGAGTGCTTCTATTGATTGGACTAGATACCTCCCTCCTCTTCTTTTGGAATACTGAGCAGAGGTATTTATTCAGTATCCCTGCTCTTGCACTGTCCTCTCTGCCCACCCACCCTCCCTTTATTAAATCTCACTATTCCTCCCTTGGTCTTTCTTCATTCCCAAATGTACCTATAAAAGATTTTATCTCCCTTTTTAATGAAGTTGGCTATCTTTTCCTCAGTTTGGGCCCTTGCTATTCTGACTGCCTTCCCTGCTTCCTTCTTCTTTAACTGGTACAGTTCTCTGTCCTGCTCCTTCTGTGTTTCCTTATACTTCCTGAATGCTATTTTTTCTCCCTAACCTTCCTCTCCACCTCTTTTGATAGCCATAGTGTTTTTTCTTTCATTTTTATTTGTTTATTTGCTTCACACAAAGGCTTGTTGCCTCTGTGATGGCAGTTTTGATGTTTCCCCATTGTTACTCCACCCCTCCTCCTTTCCTGTTTGCTAGTGCTTTTCTGAGGCACTCTCCCATTTTGACAAAGTCAGCCTTCCTAAAGTCCAGTACCCTCACTTTTGTGTGGCTTGATTCTGTGGCTGTGTTTATCATGAACCACG
The DNA here is from genome assembly GCA_016271365.2 of Neoceratodus forsteri. Taxonomy (NCBI): domain Eukaryota; kingdom Metazoa; phylum Chordata; order Ceratodontiformes; family Ceratodontidae; genus Neoceratodus; species Neoceratodus forsteri. The sequence continues at coordinate 500,639,775 of JADMNL010000022.1, forward strand.
CGGTTTGGTGGTCACTTGTTCTCAGATGGCTACCCACTTCTAGATCGGAGATCCTCTCTCCATCCCCATTTGAGAGTACCAGGTCTAGGATTGCTCCCTCCTGAGTGGGTTCCAGTACTAGCTGTCTGAGGCATGCCCCCTGTAGGACATTGAGAATGACCTTGCTCTTGGATGTGGTTGCAGCAAAGGTGCTCCAGTTAACATATGGCATATTCAGGTCCCCCATCAACAATATCTCCCCTCTCTCTGCCATCCTAAGGATGCCTTCTATCATTTCTTTGTCCATTTCCTTCCCCTGAGATGGGGGTCTGTATACAACCCCCATGCAGATTGTAGTGCCGTTTCCAGTCTCCAGGATGACCCACAATGCCTCCTCTCCTCCCTGTTTACATGTCCCCAGTCTAGCACTTACTAAGTACTACATGTACATCTTGTATTTTCTGTATACTCATTAAACCGTTCTACTATGTATAGTGTGTAAACTATGTATTTTTGATATATACTCACAACCTTTGTACTATGTTATATATTCACATGTCCCAGTATTTTATTTATGATGTGGAGTCTTTGTAAATGAGCCTCTGGCTCAAAGGTTTTGTAATTCCGAGACTTTAATAAATAAAATAAAATTAAAATGTGACTCCCACCCTCAATCAACATCTTTGCCTGCTCTCAGCTTTTAAAATACAATGTTGCCCACACCCACCCATCACAGACCCACCACCCACACCAGGAAGGAAAGGGATGGTATTTGCAATGCTCGTCAAACAATTTCATCACAGAACGCTGACACACTGGGGCTAGCCGTCAGACTAGGAAATTGTAGGAGATAAGGCTGTCAGTTACACAGAGCCAAAATTTGATTCATTCAGTTAAGTAAGTCCCATCCTCAAACAATTATTTTATGATGTTGACTACTGTATGAAAGGGTCAAGCTTTAAAAAAAAAAACGTTGAAGCTGTACTGGTACTCTTTGGGTAAATTGATTTGTCCTTCTGTGACATTTTCACTTGAGCTGTAGTGAGCTTAAAACCTTTTGCCCACACATCCCTCATCCACTCTTCCGTTTTGTACCAATATAATATTGTTCGGAAGCAACATGTAAACATGTAAAAATAGATTATGTGCAGAGAGTGACTGTGATTTTTTTTCTGTTTCTCTCTTCCCTTAGTTTCCACATTCTGCATCTTTAGCTTAGGCTTTTCACTTTTCTTCCACTGTATTCCTCTTTTTAATTTCTTCAGCCTATCTAGTATTCTATCATTCTTTTCCAGCCCCAACAATTTGGTTTGCTTAGCTGTTCCTTTGCTTTCTTTCTCTATAGCTGTGTTTACATTACAGTAGCGTTGCAAATATGAAAGCACAACCGTGCGATCCCGACCACTTGTCACCCGTGCACTGTCTGTCTACATAGCCCTCCCTGCACCGCTGCAATCTGTGCTGGTGAGGGGCCATGCATCGGGGGGGAACCCAGACATCTGCTGGATGAGAACGAGTTGCTGTGGTGCAGGCAGTCCACACTGCCACTTAAGCCACTGTAAGCCACTCACTCCTTTTGGCATTCCCAGCTTGCCAGAGAATCAGGGAGTGTCTTAGCGAGCAGCTTACCCCAATCAGGTATGTAGCCACACAGACACATTTTCACTGGAGCAACCTGAGCGCACAGGTTACTCCAGTGCAAATTTGATCATGTAAACACAGCTTAAAATTCACATATTTCTCCCTCAGGCACCAGAGCTGACCCTTGAGGTTGGCAACCTCCCAGCCCCATCCACAGTCACCTCCTTGTGTTTAAACCCTAACTGCCCTCTCTGCCCCAGCAAGTGGTTTTTCTCTGATGGTTTTAAAAGAGATGACACCCACCACCACCCATCTCAGCCTCCCCCATGTTTCGAAATAACCTTGAGAGTGTCATCTAGTGGCCTTGTAGTATTAAATTGGTCATTACCCAGTCAAACTCTCTACAAAGTGATCTCTTTCTCTCTCAAAACTATTGAAAGATCTCACATGAGATATTACTCTTTCTCCTCATTAAACAAGAAAAACCTATCCTGCATATCTTTGCTGCAAAACTCCTTCCGTCTGGAGCCTCAGAGTCACTCCATTTTTAATATTAGCACACTTTTTTCATCCAAAAACTGTAGGATAAGCCTCTACCACTTCCTAGTACTGCTGGGCTTAAATGCTGGAATCATGCCCCAGTACGGCTTTGTATGGGCCCCAGAAAGCACTACTGGGATAAGAAAGAAGCACTCTGGCCCATTAGCAGTGATAGGTAAAGGCAGTGGATCATCTAGCTGCCTTCAGTTAGAAAAGTGTACCATTATAGAAAATAGGGTGACTTAAGGGCTCTCAGGACTGGGTGGGGAGGGTTTGAGGGGTTGAGATGGTTAGGGGTGAATTATAGTTCTTATAAAGCTACACACAGGCACTGTAATAGGCATACCAGAGTAGAGGCAGTCTCTCTCTAACTTACTGGGCAGTTTATGTGTAATTTCTGTTTTCTGCAGCCATTCCCAAATTCTGTGGCCAGCCCAAAATGTTTGCAGTCACCCTTGATTTATATGGCAGTTGCCATGTACCACAGAAAACAGGAGGCTTGAAAATGGGCAAAGTGAAAAGCAGTTTAAAAAAAAAACAGCAAGCCAACTATTTTGATAAAAGTGACTAGTAAAAAGTAGTCCTTCCCCACCCATCAATGATCTGTTTTTATACACATTCAATAGATGGAGTATTTGTTTGTTGTGCGTATGCAATAAAGCACAATAGAGATGAGCAAAGTTGGCTAACTTTGCTCCGCGAATGAATCCATGAATTTAGTGCTATTCATGAAGTGCAGATTGATCTGTGAAGTACAAAATTTCACAGCAAAGTGTGGAATTCCACCTGAAAAGTGCAGAATTTTGCCTGCAAATGACAGAATTTCACCATTTGCATGGGGGGCACCACCATGCAGTACTCTAGGAGGTTGCTGCCAACTCTGATAATTTTAGGTTCACTGGCAGAGAGAGGCCTTAGTGCATGCCCTGATCAGACTAACTGATCAGTACTTGTCCAGCCACCACCAGTCAACCACCACCTTGGTGGACTGACAGTAGGCCTTGCTGGGCTACTCTCTCAGACACTAGCTTACGACCACAGTTCTTACCTGCACCAACTGTTTCTTTCTTGTATTTTGTCTGCTGGGCAGTCCTTATCATTACCTTACAGTGTGTATGTTCTTTATTGTTACTGTTTTAGTGTTATGATGTTTTGAACAATGGTAGCCATTTTACAAAAGACCCACACCACAGAGGTACAGGGGATTCTGTGGTGACGGGAAGGGGTGGGACAGGTTTTTGCAGCAGGAAACAGTTGCCAGAGGGCAGGAACTGCTATCTTAACACATACAAATGTGCCCTTTCAGCGTGAGGACCTAATAGCTGACCGTGAGGGTAGGAACATTATCATTAAAGGTACATTAGATAGAACAAAAATGGTGTTAGCCTTGATGGTCCCAACAAGGATGATCCATATTTTTGTTTCTCCACTGACCTATCTAAACAAACCTACTTCAATAATCTGCCATTAATCTTGGTCCCCAACACAAAAATACACCAGTCAAGATACAGGCGACAAGGCCTCTCATCCAACCGGAGCGCTCATACACAGCTTCAGAACTCACCAGGCCTCATTGAATCCTGGCAAGTTCTGACCCCAAACATAAAGGCTTACACCTTCTGGTCGGCATTACAGGACACATCCTGCCAAGGTTACTATCTAGTCAGTCAAGATATCCTCTGAGTCATAACACAATGTGAGATACTCACAAGAGTGCTCGCAGACCACACCCCAGTTCACATCCTTCATCCCACCAGGGAAAACTGACAAAGTACTGAGAGTTAACAACAGCCTCCTGAAGGACCCACATTGCCTTGAAAAGGTGAGAAAGTATGTGGAGCACTTTTTCCAAATAAATGTTAACTGTAGAATACCAAGGACACCTCAGGGGGAGGGGGGGGCCTTCAAGTGTGCCCTACAAGGAGAATTAATATGACTGGCAGCTACTAGGAAAATGGAAGTGGGAGGCAGATGGTCAGTTTTTACTAACAGAAATTGGACAACAAGAAAGAAAAGCCTCCAGCTCAGGCATCCAGGAGGACTGGCTTAAGCTTAACACAGCCAAAGCTAAACATGGTGAATTGCTTAGGGAACAGGAAGAGTTTTCAACCTTTAGGGCCAAGACCAGATATGTAGACCAGGGGGAAAAGGCTGGGAGACTACCTGCCCTCAGGCTCCAACAACAGGAGATGTCACAAGTTGTGAGAATGGTTAGACCCATGCAGCAGGGACCCCCATTCACCCTCCCAGGAGATTGTAACTACGTGTAGGGCCTTTTACAAAGACTATATGTGAGGAATCCTCCAATGGAGGATACAGTCATCAAACAGTTCTTATAGCAAGCAAATCTTTTGACACTTGCATACATCAGTTAGACAGGCTGGGGGCCCCTGTCCTGAGCACAGAAGTGAAGCATGCTATTGCCCATCTTACCCCTGACAAAGCCCCAGGATCAGACAGGTTTTCACCAAATCTCTACAAAGCCCTCAGCCAGACTCTCACAAGTCCCTTAGCTAACCTGTTTAACAAATCCAAAGAAAGGGGTGAATTAGACAAAAAGCCTGTGGGAGGTGATCATCACCCTCATCCGCAAACTAGACAAGGACCCTGAGCTCTTGGCCAGCTACAGACCAATCTCCCTTTTAAACACTGATCTCAGAATTTTTGCCATGGTCTTGGCATCCAATGTAAACTCAGTCTGGAACTCTCCAATTGGCCCAGAACAGGAGGGCTTTATGCAGGGTAGACTGTCCACTGATCACCTGCGGAAGCTTGCACACATCATTTCTTTGTCCAGGGACTAAAGACAACCAGCAGTACTGGTGTTCCTGGATGCAGAAAAAGCCTTTGACATGGTCTAGCCCTTTATCTTACTCTAGCAGAATTCGGCTTCCCAAGCTCCTACATAGACTGGATAAAAATACTCTATTTCCACCCCTCTGCAAAGATCACTTGTAATGGTGTGCACTCCCAGACCGCTGATCTACAAAAAGGATCCAGACAGGGATGTCCCCATCCTCCTATCTCTTTAACCTATAGCTAGAACCCTTGACCAGAAGGCTCTTGGCAGATGAGAAGATTAAAGACAGTCAGGTCAGAGAAAGCAAGTATAGAATTTCTACCTATGCAGACTATGTGCTTTTGCACCTGAAAGACCTAGTCCTGTCTATTGCAGCTGCATTGTTGCTCCTGCAAGAATTTGGACAAATCTTTGGGTATAAACTGAACCTCTCTAAAAACCTGTCTGATGCCTCTCAATCACCTCATAACTAAGGAACAAGTGATGCAATGGGGAAGGTCTTGGAACCCAGATGCAGCCAAATACCTGGGCATAATAATCACCTGAAGTAAGAAGGTCATGTTCTCAGAAAATCTAGACAACCTGCTAACCCAAATAAAATGGGACCTAACTAGATGGCCTGCCCTGCCACTGATCCTATGGGCCCATATAAACATAATAAAGATGAACATGCTACCATGGATCCTTTACCCACTGTGCATGATAGATCACCTGGTACCCAATATCTGGTTTACATGACTGAGATCCACGATTCCTTTCTATGGACTGGTAAAATGGCATGTACAGCATATCACAAGGTGATCCCCTTAAAAGAAAAAGGAGGTCTACAACTGCCAGTTTTTAGGCTGTGCTATCTAGCCATGCACACAGCCCAATCCCTATGGCGGAGGGAAGACCCCAGCCAGGTAGCAGAGTAGCCCTACTTCCCCAATGAAAAAAGATATAAATTGACCTCTGCTGGAGAACAGGTATAAATATTAATGCCCTGCTCAGCATCTCATGTAGAAAACTGCCCAAGGCTCCGAAACCCACACCTATCGGTACCTCTGTGACAGGGAGCAAACAGCTGTATAGACTCTTAGAGACAAACCCGCTCCTTGACCCAGACCAACCACTTATAGGCAACCCTAATTTTAAAATTCAGAAAAGGCCTCTTTCTGCTGGGTTCTTGGGCTTTACAGAAGTAGATAAACTGAACTGCATGCTAGCGGGCAACAGTCCAACAATCTTTTACAGCTTTAAGCAAAATAACGTCAATAGACATACTCCCACTTTTCCTTTCCTCCAGCTGCAACACTTATTGGCAACTACCTTTGGCCCATGACCCTGTTTTTTTTTTAAACTAACACAGTGGGAGGAGTTACTGACCTTCACTGCACAGCGTCATTCCACTTCCTTGACATACAAGAAGTTGTTGGACCTCACCACCCCAGGGGCCAAAAATCTATGCATATACTGGTCAAGGGATTTCCCAGAGCTGGCAGAACCAGAATGTGAAGTAATTTATATGCAGTATGTTTATCAAATTTGATGGGCTCAAACTAATGCAATACAAAGTGACCCACAACTTGTACTATATACCTACAAAGCTGCACAAATGGGCCACCTGGAGTGTGACTTATGCTCCAGATTCAAACAGAATCCAAACAGTAGTGCACACTCAAGAAATACACAGGCAACAGCAAGTGGTGCAAACCAGAAATAATGTTTTACTTGTAGCGTAGCTCCACAGGTTGCAACTAGTCACAGCACAATGCAATGAGAGTTGAGGCACTAGGGGACAAAGCTAGATCAGAAAGTGAAAGAATTTTGCATTGTGCTGTGACTGTTTGCAACCTGTGGAGCTACACTACAGGTAAAACAATATTCCTGTTTTGCACCACTTGCTGTTGCCTGTGTATTCTTTGAGTGCACTCTACTGTTTGGATTCTGTGTTTTGCATTGGAGGTAAGCTGCCTCCGTGTGGAGCTGCACCGGCTGAGATTTGGAGATCGCAGCAATCTCTGTTTGGACAGATTCAAATAGGACAAAGGCTCCTTGAAGCATATCTTCTGGAATTGCCCCATGGTCAGGCCCTTCTGGGAAGAGATTCAAAGCCACCTGAACCCAGTATTCAGCTTAGAAGGTGCCTTTACCCTACAGATATGCCTTCTGGGCTTCAGTGTAGAACAGGCAATGAACCAAAGGAAATACTATATTTCATTAATCTCCGCTATGACTAAGAAGCTAATTTTGAAACACTGGCTGGATGACTCAGTGCCCACCTACCAGGAATGGCATAACACTATCCTTGAAGCCCTCAGCATTGAAAAGATGATAGGCCATATGCATACCATCCTCCTGCTAAATGCCTAGCATTTACTAACAAATGTATTCAGACTGGCAATAGTTAGTCACTGTTATCTAATGAATTTGAACTTGTCATAGCTTATTTTTTTATCAAATCATACAGCCTTGCCTGTTCCCTGGAAGTTGTTGGGACTGGCAAGCAAACTATACTGTTCTTTGTGCTGTTTTCTTTATGTTTGTTATTTGAAACTTAATAAAATATACCAGTTTAAAAAAAGCGTCAACTGAGGAGGCAGAGAACGGGTGACAGAGGTAGTTAGCACTGGACCAGAGTCATTGTCAATGGATCTGCAGGAACAGTAGATGACACAGGTGTCACTGGCAGAGTTTGTGGCTGGAATTGGGTAAAACTGAGTCGACATGGTATGCAGCAAAACCTGGGTGTCTACAGCTGGAACAGGTGTCTATGACAGTTTTGTCAATGGGCCAAAGCTCAATTGAGGGGGAAGTGTGGGCTAGTGTCTCAGAGATGGTTTGGGGAGGGGAGCTACAGAATCAGAGGTTTTAGAGGTGGCTAGGGTTTTTTCTGTGATTGACTTACCTTTATTCCTTTCAAGGGAGATGGGGAATGTGCAGGTGAAGACCCCAACCAGTATTTCTTAGGCTTTCTGGAATGCCATGGCTTATCGGCATCTTTTGAAGACATCTCCTTTGGCTTGCCAGACATCTTCAATGTCCAGCAGAGATTTCACCATCACCACCACCCATTGAGGCAAGTGGTGGGACAGAGACCCAGCACTGGTAGAGTGGATAGGCAAAACCAGTATCAAAGCTGGCAAACACAGTACAATTTCCATATTCTTGAGGAAGACTTCTAAAGCCTTCTGGTGACATTTTCTCATGGCCTGGTTAAAGCCCTGGCAAATACTGTAGTTGTACAAGAGGCATAGGCAGCAGACACACAAGGAATGAACATAATCCTTGTAATTTTTAACTTTACTACAATAATAAATATGGAATAAAGGTTCCTTTTCTTTCAACTGTGGTATAAAAGTAGCACTTAAGAAATAAAGTAAACCAAAAGTTTCCAGGTGATCCAAATGCAGACAGCTTGCATTTCCAATGGTGTGGATCAATGGAAGGTGAAGCCCTCAAAACAGATAAGGTATTGTGAATCAGTCCAATATTGCTGAACAGTTTAAACTGATTACATAAACACAGAAAATGTGACTCTGACATTGATTGTATACAAAACTGATTTCATGGGTGCTTAACCCAAACTCCTGTTAACAGCAATTACAGTAATGTGGCACAGTTGATGGGAACATGTGACTAGTATATACACCGTTGTTATTCCTTTTCACAGTCATTAGTGTTTCTTTATTCATCGGAAAAAGAGATCACATCATGAAATGAGGGTGGCTAAAGTCCAAACAAGTAATTTACCCCAACATTTTGCACCTACCTCTCAACCTTTTGTCACTGAAATGAGGGACATGGACATTTTTGGACACTCAAAATGAGGGACGGTGAGGGACACAGATCCTCAGAATGAGGGACACATCCTCAAACATGGAGATACAAGCTCAGAACACTATGAAAACCACAGTGTTTACTTGTACAAAGTTTATTTTTGATTTAGTACTTTAAAATATTAAGAATTTATTCTTTAAAGTCTGAATTTGCAAAACATTCTCTGTGTGGGCAGTACTTTTTGCATGAGAGACGGAGCAATTTTAAGGGGTAAAATGAGGGATGTCCCTCGTAATAAGGGACAGTTGAGAGGTATGATTTTGAATCTACAATAAAATACATCATATTTAAAATGTGGCGAGTGGAGTGGAATTTCCAGTGACTGTGAAGAAAGAAGGTATTCAGATACCTTTTATTAGACCAACAAGAAATGTACAGAATAAACACTTTCAGGCCCCACAGTGTTCTGAAAATTTCTTTTTCGTCCAATAAAAGGTATCAAATCACCTACTTTTGTTCATGTTTGTACTTGGACCAGTATGGCTACAAATAATTCTTTGCCATGGCTGTGATTAATAGAGCCAGCATTACCCCCTCTCCCTGGTCACTCTGTTCCACGGCATCACACCCCTCTCAGTACAGAAATTAGCTGTTTGCAGCTCAGTGTGCCTCCGGGCCAAAGATTTTTAAGTGAGTAAACCAAACACTGCTGCATCTGGGCTGCCAGTGGGCTTTGCTGGGATTCACATAAATGTATTTTATTTGCTTGTTTAACCAGGGCATGGACTTTGTCCAGTACTCATTTTCAGCTAGCTGTACCTGGGGAAGCCAGGATATGAATGATTCAATAAAACACATTACAATAAAATATAAAACTGTAATATAATTTACAAACTGAACCCACAACAATAAAATTTTTCATATTTAAAGTGCTACAAGAGTGCTAAATGAGGATGACAGGATTTATTGGCACATAGAGAATGTCATAGCAGTTAGAACAGGTGTTGACCGGGCAGTCAGGAAACACATTTTACACATGGCTGCTTCCTCTTGCTAATGGACAGTCAGAGCACTTTTTTTAATATTTGATAGTTTTTATTGAAAAATAAAACATTAAAGTTTAAGGTACAGTACCCAAGCAGAGTGATATTTTTCATACACAATACAAAGTTTGTGGTACATGTATGATAACCCTTGCAGTACCATGACAATGTAAGTAACATCAGATTGTATCGACCATCAGAGACATATCAAACAATACCTGTACTGTTTTGAAAGAAAAAAAAAACTAAAATGATTAATGAAAAAAAAAAACCAACTGTGTACTGTGTTTTCTGTTGAATTTGTATGTCAGTTTAGCCTACAATGCATGGAAGTTATAGTGACAGACTGGAACAGACGGATCCAGTTATAAAGACTTTGAGTTTAATCATCTTGGCCAGCCTTGAATACCCTAATACGGTACACAGGGAGACAGACTTCTGGATTTCTGGGAGGAGAGCGTCCTCTGTCTCTGTTCTATATAATACCTAACAGGTCCACCACTCTAAGCATTATTGCCCTTTATTTTGGAGTGCAAGGGTAATGGTTTCCATTCTGTAGATTTGGTGCACCTCAGAGTACGCTCTGTGAGGATGAGGACATACTTGGAGAAACCCAGTGGCATGTTATGCATTTTGGTTTTTGCAGCTATTAGAAAAATGCTGAGAAGATATTTTGCTGCCTTATCCCTATACCAGGTTGGGTACTGTAGCAAAATGAAAAGAGAAGCTGAGAGGGACAGGATGTGAAAAAAGTGAGGAGCGTGCCTGTTCCAGGGTGGATATGAAGGGTCAGAGTGCTAGTCATGTCCATAGAATGTGATTATGCATGACTTTGTGTGTGCCACAACTCCTCCAGCAGGCAGGGGTAACCACTGTGCCTCTACAAATTTGAGTAATCTGGGTTAAAAATCACACTAAATGTTTCCAGGCTTATTCCTGCCATTCTGGGGAAGAGATCACCTTATGAGCACACATACAATATTTTTGCCACTGTGTGAGACTAATGGAAATGTTGAGCTCCTGTCTCCATTTCCCTTGCGCTAATAATGTTTCCTCTGTAGGGGAAGATAGCAAGGTTTTGTACCAGTCCGAAATACTGTATCCAACCAGACATTGCAATATCAGAGAGCTTAAGATGTGTAAAACGGAGGCAAATCCTTCATTCTAGTGTAAGTAAGGTTCAAAGAAAGCAGGTATATGTCCACACCCGAAGATATCTAATTTGATCAGTAGGCCTTAGTATTTATAAATCTAACAAGTCTTGAAAGGAGTTAAAGCCTGTCAAGGAGAAACAGAACCCTTTTCACAATGCAATGACATTTAAAATCAGATTTTTTTGGGATCACAAATACAAAAGAAAAAACACAGTAAAACAGCTACTGCTTGGCTTATGTAGTGGTTGTATCTAGTGCTATACTAATTTATTTACTGTAGCTGTTTTTCTTTCTTCATACCCTGTCGTGTGTGTGTGTGTGTGTGTGTGTGTACGTATATTGACTATGACCCCCTGCTCTCTCAATCCTGCTTTTTCACTCAACACCTGCTGTAGAAGGGCAGCGGATCATAGAACAGCTGGGTAGTAAAGTCTACTGGCAATTGCCAGTAACTATATTGAAAATGGAAATGATGATATCCGCTCATCCTGTGGTACATGGAGAGGGAATGAACATGCAGTGGCTCCCTCTAAGCATTCCCTTTGCAGTTTAAAATCCCCCCCCCCACACACACACACACAGCATTGCATGACCTACTGGCGTTGCTCCTCAGCAGAAATAGCTTTGTCAGCTTGTTTAGTAAAATTAACAGGAAGGGGTTCCATTTCAGGATAAAAGTCATATTGTGCTCAGAAGTGCTGGAGATAAACAGTTTGGCTTGCAGCCTACATGTCCATCAGCATCTAGAATAGTTATTACCTGGTCAAGCCCTGAAGCGGAAAGGTGGTAAATTCAGGGTAACATTAGGAGGCACTTTTTCTTCTCAGAGCTTCGAACTTCTGGAACAACCTACCAGTGGAGACAGCTGACATGAAGGCAATACCAAACTTTAAGTAAACTTGGACAAATGAATGCTTAACTAGAGAATTACCAGGTACCCCAGGTAGTAGTGTGTGTATGGAACTAAGCTGGCATGCGTTGGCCCAGCATACTTATTTAATTCCTACTTGTCTAGTAGTGGGGAAAATATAATGGACCTAGAATCCCCTCCAGCCCTTAATTACTATGTTATACTCAAGCACTGCATTATTAGTGTCCCCAGTTAAATATTAAACAGATGCTGAACCATGTTTTCAGCCTCTGTTGTATGTTATGGAACATGATAGCTCAATAGTAAGGGTGGTATAGAGATTGCTGCTGTAAATCAAAATGGCATCTGATGACAGCAGGGGACATCTTTGTTAACTGCTTGACAAACAGAGGTATCATTATACAACATAACCAGAGATGCTCTACTGGTCGAGCTTGGTTGTCATAATAGCATAGAATGTGCTGGCAGATAAGGACCGGTAAGCCCATCTAGTCTGCCCTAGTTTCTCTGCCTAGCACTACATCCTGGACACTACTTGGTCACTGGTGTCCTTCCCTCCTTTCTTATCACGGTTTATTATACCCATGTAAGGCTGGCAGTATAGCCTAGACGTTAGAGTAATGAGCTGTGAATGAGCTTGGTACATATTACAGCCGACCAGGGTTCGATTCCCACAACCTCCACTTGCATACTGTGTGATTGAGCAAGTCACTTAACCTCTCCAGTACTCCCAGGTCACCCCTAAAAACAGGCACTTGTGCCTTGTGGGCCTTACCTGGTTACCTAAGAATGAATGAATAAATAAATGTGTTTATCCCACACATATTTGAAGCTCCCCACTGTCTTCTCCCCTACCAGCTCTTCTGGCAGGTTGTTCAAGGCATCCTTCACCCTTTCTGTGAAGAATACTTCCTCACATTCCTCAAACTTCCCCCACTCAAGCTTCATAGCATGCCTCCATGTTCTGATGCTCTTCCTTATGTGAAAGAGACTCCCCTCCTGCACCTTATTCACCCCGTGAGGTACCTGTACATCTCAATCATGTCATCTCTCACTCTCCTCCAGTGAGTATGTTTTGAGTTCCTGCAGCCTCTTCTCATATGGTTTCTCGTGCAATGCCCACACCATTTTAGAAGTCCTCTTTTAGACCGCTTCCACCCTGTCAATGTCCTTGTGGAGGTGTGGCCTCCAGAATTGGACACACTGGACACAGTACTCCAGGTGGGGTCTCACAAACAAGCAATACATAGGCAACACCACCTCCCTTCTCCTGCTAGAGATCTCCCTCTTTATGCACCCCAACATCTTGCTGGCCTTGTCTACTGCCTGGTCGCACCGCCCTGCCACCTGAAGGTCATCAGATATGATCACTCCAAGGTCCCTCTCTTGCTTGGTAACTGTACCTCCCCCCCCCCCATCTTCTACTCAGCCCCCTAGGTTTCTCCTTCTGAGGTGCATGACTTTACACTTTTAAGCGCTGAATCCCAGCTGCCACTCTGTAGACCATTTCTCTAGTTTCCCCAGATCCATTTGCATCCCCTCCATCCCCTCTTGGGTGTCCACCCTGTTGCAGATTTTTATAACAGCTTATCTGTTAGGTAGGAAAATGGGCAGACTAGGTGGGCCAAGCAGTCCTTATCTGCCGTCAAATTCTATGTTTCTATGTCATTTGCAAAGAGACACACCTTCCCCATCAGTGCCTCAGAAATGTCACTTATGAAGACACTGAAGAGGACTGGTCCCAGCACCGATCCCTGTGGAGCTCTACTGGTCACTCTCGTATCCTAGGAGTCACTGATGTTTACCACCACCCTCTGCCTCCTACCTTCCAACCAGCTGGCTATCCAGCTAACCACTTTTTGCCCCACCTCCAGACTGCTAAGTTTCTTTATTAGCCTCCCATGTGGCATAGTGTCAAACGTCTTACTGAAGTACAGATAGGCCACATTCACTGCTCTCCCCTAATCAATTCAATGAAATTTTATTTTTATACTGGAAGGTATGTGAGCAAAAATGCCCATTTTCACAAACATTCAGTGGTGTAAAAATGTGATAATACAGAGAAAAAAGTAATAACAATATTTGCAAATTTTTATGGTATTTACAGTGGGAACAGTGTATATGACAGGATCATCTGGAATAGAAAAAAAATACAGAGCACACAACAACAGAGTCAATATACAGATATGTATAAACTCTAAGGTAACTCAAGGGTTGGTGGACATTCAGGGGGTTACCTACTGGGGCAGACACAGGTGGTGGATTGAAGGAGGTGGTCCTTGAGGGAGGAGGTGAATGAGCCAATTGAACTACAGACCTGAAGTTCAGGGGGGCAGTTTATTGTAAAACTTAGGGCCCTTGTATGTGATGGAGCTCTGCTCATGCTTGGTGCGGTAAAAAGGGGTGTCAAAAATATGACAGGCAGCTTCTCTAGTACTGCGCTTTGGAACCGATAAGGGGAAAAGGGAGTTCACACTGATCGGCAATAGGTTACAGTGAACTTTGTGTAGTAAAGAGAGCATTTTAAGTTGGAACCTGCCTTCAAGGGTGAACCAGTTGAGGAAAGCATAGAGGGTACAGTGATGGGTCATCCAGGGGAGGCCAGTCACAAAGCGTGCAATATTATTGTATGTAGTCCTGAGTTTGGAGAAAAGGGGGGATGTGCTGGGGGTGGGGAGTAGACAATAGAGCCATAATCAAGGACAGACAGGAGAAGGGAGCTAGCGAGGTGTAGTCTGGAGATGGGAATAAGGAACTTTCTGATTCGGTATAAGAGACCTAGCCTCATATGGATTTTCTTGATGAGGTTGGTAATATGGATATTGTAGGTCAGGTAAGGGTCTAAGTACAGGCCAAGGTATTTGAATAAGTAGACTTGTTCTATGATGTTACCAAGATTGTCTGAGAGGGATCAGCTCATGACTGGGGCTTTTCTTGGGCCAGAGAAGATCATAAACTTGGGCCTTCTTGGAGTTGAGAACCATGCCATTGGCAGAGAACCAAGCGTGTAGCTTGCTGAAGTCAGCCTGCAAGTTACTGAACATTGTATTAAGGTTAGTTACACTGCAGTAGAGGGCTGTGCCATCAGCATAAAGGACTAGTTGGGTGGTTTGGCAGATGGAAGGGAGGTTATTGATGAAGAGCAAGAACAGGAGCGGGCCTAGGATGGAGCCCTGGGGTACCCCATACTTAATTGGACATTCAGCAGAAAAATTACCATTGATATTAGTTTTCTTCGATCTGCCAGAGAGGTAGCTTCCAACCAATTTGACGGCATTTTCATATATGTGCAAGCACTTGAGGGTATCCAGGAGAAGGCAATGGTCGACCAGGTCAAACGCCTTGGTCAGGTCCACAAAGACAGAGCCTGTGTACTGGCCCTTATCGCTTGCCTTGAAGATATCACTGGTGATCCTGACCAGGGCGGTTTTGGTGCTATGTCCAGACCTGAAACCATGCTGAGCAACAGAGAGCAAGTTATGATGTTCGAGGAAGGTGGTGAGCTGGATATGAACAACTTTTTCAATGATTTTGGAGAGGGGAGCAAGGAGGGAAATAGATCGGCAATTCTCTGCTTCATTCCTTGACCCTGACTTGAACAATGGTTTGATGGTGGCAGTTTTACAGGTGCTAGGGAAATGATCAAAGCAGAGTAAGCAGTTTAGTATGCTGGTGATGGCTCTGCAAACCAAAGTCACTACTCCTCATCACGAGGTTTTCCAGGATCCTTATCCTCCTCCTCCTACTCCTCACCAGAACCATCCACCCTAACTCTAGTCCCAGTAACCTCTGCCCCTTTCCCATTTCATCCCACACTAATAAAGGGAAAAACATTAGCATAGTCCACCTGAATATACAGAGTCTCCCCACTTGGGTACAAGACTTGTAGACAGTGTTCAGATTTTCAAGGGACATAAACAGAATTTACAAGTTACTAATTCTGGTGCTGTCCTCCTGGAGAGGCTGGACAGTTGCATCTCTGATAAAATGGTTTTCACGTTTGCAAGGGCCACCAAATTGCATATGCAAATGTTTTTAAACTCTGATACACCTCCCTAGTTACCCAATAAAAGAAATCTATGAGATTTGTTTGACATGACCTCTCCCCTGGGAAGCTGTGCTCATGGTGGTCCTGCAGCCCATGTAGCTCCAGGTCAAAACTCTTTAATCATAGAAACATTTTCTAATTCTCTTCATAGGAAAGAAAGTAGCTGTGTTGGTACTGGAAAAACTAATCTGATACATTTTACTGGACCAATATGTATTGCACAAAGATGTTAAAAGTGCACAAGCTTTTGGAGCCCACACAGTTCCCCCTGCATCAGAGACACCGGAAGGAGTGACAAGTTTGACTCACTGAAAGTTTTGTACTGTAACATCTGTATAATGTAAATGTTGGCTCAATAAAAGGTATCAGACTACTGTATATGATGATGATGCTAATTAACTTCAGAACATGGCTTTCATTTCAAATCAGTGTCACTGGACTAAATAGGCACCTGTTACAATATCAGTCTCCTATGTACTATTAGCAATACAAGCATGTTATATCTGGTGGGAAGAAGTTGCTGACCTTTCAGAGTTACGTATCCTTCTGCATTGCTATGACAGAAAAACATGAATACATAACATGTTCATCCTACTGATCTGGAAGAAGGGGCTATAGAGGATAAAGGGAGGTTGCTATACTAATTTTATAGAGGGACCATGGAGTGTTGACTATACTGGAATACTCTTTTTCATCTGCCCGTTTACCCTCTACTTAAAGGGTAAAAGTTCAAGGAGCAACTGTCCTATTATACAGATCACTAGTAGTGGTCATCTAGGTAATCAGAATTCAATCCACCTCTTATCAAGACAAATCTAGTCTTCCATCCAAATAAGGCATGCATTTCAGTTACTGAGGCTCCATATCTAATGGTAGGTACTCTAGGTGTAAAGTGGCCTCTTCTGCCTGGGTGCCATACTAGTACAGAGCCAGTGCAACTTGCAGCAGTTGTGAATCTGCTGGTTCAGCACCAGTGGCCCAGCTGTTAATTGTGTGGACTTAAGGGGCCTATACATCCTGTAGGGCTCCCAGATCTCTCTAATGGGTTACTAATGCTGTGGTCTGCAGTCCAAGCAACTGGTCAGACCAACTACCAATGATGCCTCCCATGCTAGGAGGGGCCCTGCCAGAGTCCATACCTAGTAGGGAACAGAACAAGCAAGAGGCATGCCTTTTGCACTCTTTACACAGGACAACACTGTGCTGCAGTCACATGATGATGGGCTGTTCCACTATCAGCATATGCCAGCTTGACCCTGCAACCATGCATTAGGTCCGTACTCTCAGCAGCACTGTGAGCGCAAGCAAGATCAACACAAAGCTGTACTGTACCTAGTGCCAAAACCCTCTAAATTACATGCCATGCCCCATTTAGCTGGCACTAACCATATGAATATATTAAATCTCTAGAAGTGTGCCTGGCTTTTCACATAGTGACAAATGCTATTTCAGTAGCTATGGTGCAGAGGGTATCCACAGAAATCTGCACAACATTTTGGTAGAATGCACTGAAGTCTCTTGGGTTTGGGACTTTTGATGTCATATGGCTTGTGCACTAGGCATTGAGGTGCCTATTTTAGGCATGACTAGGAAGCGTACAAAGCAATAAAAACAGTGACAACATGATAATACAAAGCAGTAGTTAATATAGCAACAATACAAGAGAGGGTAATGTGATCACAGCTGATAACAGTGAAAATGTCAACAAAAGGCAGAGCACAGTAAGGACAGCAGCAACTGCAGTATGACCAAGACCTCCCTAGATCCAAGAGACAGCAAATGGTAAGCTCAGACACAAGAGGCAGGGGACAGTAGCAGTACATGAAGTACATGGTGCAATGGTTCACTCCACAAATGGTAACAATAGTAAAAGATAAAGTGATTTTGCAAGTTTATTAAAATAGGGTAACACTTACACGGGGGCTGAAGCCCAAATCGGTGAAGGTCTTCTTTAGGGTGACTTTATCTTTTTTGGGAAAGTCTGTATGGAAGTTGAAGGGATCATAGTTTGGCCCTGACATGGTAGCCAGCTGGTCCCTTCACTTCCAGAATGATCCAATCTACCCCCACACTCAGGCATGTAATGATGTGTGCCCAGGAAGAGCATGGGGGCGTGCCCCATTAAAGCCAATGGAGTCAGATTTACGTCCGTTGTTGTACATAAGGAATCGTCAGTTTGTGGTTAATGAAAGGCACCACTCGACTAACAAGAGCCTTGTTAGCTGAGCAGTGCTCTTCAATAATCTCAAACTGACCACGCTTATGCACAAAAACAGATGTAAATCTGACCCCATTGATTTTAATGGGGTGTGCCCCCACGCTCTCCCTAGGCACAGGTCATTATGTGCCTGAGCACAAGGGTGGACTGGATCAGTTGGGAAGCAAAGGGATCAGCTGGCTGTCATGTCTGGGCCAAACTACGATCCCTTTAACTTCCATACAGACTTTCCATGAAATTATGAATTTATCCTAAAAAAGACTTTTGCTGATAAAGGCTTCAACACTTGTAGGTAACAAGACGATCTCTGTAAGCCACTACAGCAATTACTAGACTGGAGCACAAACTCTAAAGGACCGTGCAAAAATGCAGCATCACCTTGCAGTGAAAGGCAGGGAGTTCCAGTATTTGGGAGACAAATAAGAAAAGGCAAGCTGACCTATTCTTGGGCAATATCAGGGAGATAGTTCATATACAATGAGACTAGGAGGGGAGCCAGTACTGAGCCTTGGGGCACACCAACATTTACAGTGGATACAAAGGAGTTCAACCTCACTTACTGCCTTCTGCCATAAAAACAGTGAATGAACCATTCTGTAGATATATCACAGAAGACACACCATGGGATGAGCAGAAGAATGACAGATCAATCAGGTCAAACACTTTAGTGAGACTTAGGAGCACTTCCTCCAACTTGCCTGTGCTAAATTAAGCAAGCAGCTACAATACACCCTAGCAGACTCATGCACAGCTGACTTGGCTGTTCTGTTTATATTTTAAGATTAAAAGAAAAAGAATGAGAGTTGATTATTGTGGAAGAATCTGCAAGGTCAGATTTCTGTGGCCCAAGGATATGACTCAGTGTGTGACTAAGATGTTTTTCGTGATACCGAACAGCAGAGTAAACATAAAGCAAGTATTAATAAACCAAGAATGAAGGGCTAGAAATTCAAAACACTGGGTTGAGAAATGTGATTTCTGTTGAAAGTTTTAGCAGATGTTTTGAGGCAGAAAAGTCCCTGCACAGATTTTCAAGGGACATAAACAGAATTTACAAGTTACTAATTCTGGTGTTGTCCTCCTGGAGAGGCTGGACAGTTGCATCTCTGATAAAAAGGGTTTTCACATTTGCAAGAGCCACCAATTTCATATGCAAATGTTTTAAACTCGACCACTCTGACCTCTCCCCGTAGGAAGCAAGGGCTTTCGCTGCCTTCATGCCAACCACCAATGCTAATCATTAGCCAGCCAGCCAGCAGAAAAGGTGTCCCCAGTAGCAGAGCTCCTTCCACCCTGTAATACAGATTGCAGATTTTTAGTGGCAAACAACTGCTATCAAGGGGATGTAATTCCCCCCCCCCCATGGGGGCTTACCTTATTGTCCTTTGCTCCCATTCCTGGAGTGCCTCCAGCTCTGCCTCCCGTTTCTGCCTGCTGGTCCCTCTGATATTGTCCCCAATCACCACCACAGCCAGAGTCCAGTATGTGCACCCGGTTTCCCCTGGCAGCCCGGTTACATTTCGGCCCAATTTGGGCTCCAGAACTTGTTTCTCAAGCTGCCACTGTTGCTGAAGCTCCTCAGAGCAAGCAGGGCTCACACATGCTCAACCATGCCTTTCTCTCCCGACCACCAACTTTGTGGTCAATCGGAAGGTACTCCAGCGATCCTGGTCCTCGTTTGGGGTAGTACAGGGACCAGTGACCTCACCAAGGACCAAGAGAGCTCTCTTCTTTTTGTAAATAAGGAATGCTATGAAGCACTAAAGAAAGGGGTTCATGAATATTAATGATGAGGAGGAGATTCCCAAATGAATATTAATGAGCAGCCTGTCCTAGTGCAAGGGATTATAAAATATTGAAGTTAGTGACAGGCACCAGAAAGCATAAATAAATGTAAACAAAGTAGATTCTGGTGAACGCTCATCAGGGCACAGAGGGAGCTAATAAATAAAAGGGGACTAAGTAAAATAAAAATGTTTTCTGGCTGCCCATATGATAAACAATGGGACTCAAACAGCCTGTCTGCTGCAGAGGGTCACTATGTTTCAGTAGCAGCGACAGGCTCAGGACTGAGAAAATATATTTAAGAAAGGCAGCATTTAAGAGGGCACAGTAGCAACAATTGAACTGTGGGGCACAAAACAAATAAAAGTATTTAACCTGGCTGCACCAAAACTTTAAAGTGGGGACTGTGTATTTTAGCAGCCATGTTTATGCAGCAGCAGCCAATCAGAAAGCTAAGATTTCAGCCAGGACTTGTGGGACTTTTGCAAGAGGCTAATAGGACTTTGCCAAGTCCTTGTGGGGGAAATGCAGGGACCTATAACAGGTGCCAAAACAGGGGGCCTATGTGCTTCGAGTGAGGCTACTGAATCTTAATTTTTGTGGACTGACATGTACCTCAGCCAGTTGTTTTGGGACACCTAAGTGGCCTCAGCCAATTGAGAGCCCCAGAAGGACTCCATAAAATACAGTGTTTTCTAGGCTGAGCTAGCGTTCGAGCATGAGCCCCCCACAGGGAAGGGGGCTCTTCCTTCTGCCAGAGAGACAAGTGGCTGTCAGCAATAGAAGTTGTTAGCCTGGGGGTTGCCAGAAATTGTCCTCCAGGGCTAGCCTTGTCCCTTCCACACTGAGAAAATGTGGAAAAGAAGCCAGCATCTGCATGCAGTTGTTAGAGAGCTGCAAGAAATGCTTCTGCATCAGCAGTGAGAGTGCTGAAGAATCGCCTGTAACTTCCAGAAACTGAAAGTGTTAAGAATCCTTCTGAGTGAGTAAACCTCTACTTACAAAAGCAAGTTTTGAAAGATCTGTAAGGAGCAGCGAAGCTCAGAAAGTTGAGAGTGACTGCCTGCACCCTGCATCTGTAATGCTGGGAAAGGGTGGACATCTATTGCAAGTGACCTCAGAATGTTCCAGTTTTGAGAACCTAGAAGTGACTGTTTTGATAAGTACCTACGGGACTGGAAGCGGAGTACCCAGAGCACTTGGCTCTTCCTGACATTGCCTGTGAAGACTAGTCGCTGTCCAACTGGAGCTACTATTACCAGCTCAGCCAAGAGGGATTTTGTTGATATGTCTTACTGTCCAGTTGGAGCTGCTAATGCCAGCACAGCCAAAAGGGACAATTCTGATGTGTTTAATCATCCAGATGGAGCTGCTAATGCCAGCAAAGCTACAAGGGACTATGATTATGTGATTCATGCTTGAGAGACACTACAGTAACTATTTGAACTCCCAAGTCAAAATAAAGTACATTTTGAAGGTAACTTGCTCTGATATGGACTGTGAGCAATCAGGTCACCCTAACCTTAGGGAGCAAGCACCCACCTGTGTGAGAGTCTATATCTAAAAGCTAAGAGGACCATGGTGACCACGCTGACCCATAGTTGAAGTGACTGGGAATAGAAAGTATAAATGTACTGCCTGGATAAATGTGCTAAATGCCACACAACCATCATAGATTGGCCTGGGACACAACCTGGTATTGTGCCTCCATATGCGTTTCCCCCTGAGAGGTATAGCCTAGATGTAGGTTTGGAAGCGTGCCAGCCCCAGTCCCAGCCTGGTCTTTCCAAAGAGTGATTTCAGCCCAGAGAGAGGGTGCTGCAACATAAGCAAAGGGTGTTGTTCTATATGCAAAAGCTGTGAGATCCTGCAGTCAGTTTAGGGCGGCTGGCTGTAAGCCTTTGCCTGTATCTCAGCCTCCGGAGTCAGATCCCACCTCCTGAAAGCACCTAATTCTGCTTTGTGCAGTCTGATTGTGACCTACCCATGATGACCACTAACAGTGAGTAAAGCAGGGTTCCTCCCTGTTATTGGAGGGACATGTAAATAGTTAAAAGTGTTGCTAAGTTCTACAGCTAGGGCTCAGTCTCCTAAATCAGAAGGAGGCTAGAGTCTGCAATCACTGCAGTCAGGTGTGTCAAAAGTAAAGTTACAGCTTAATCTGCTTATTTTCTTTAAGGGTCCCAACCAGCCGGCATACAACAGCTGCACTGAACAACAGGCCTGCACCTTTAAGAACTCTAGTGCTGGGTATCCAGATAAATGAATTTGGGATTGCGGGATCCTAATGCATTTCTGGAAACTGGTACCAGTGTGGGGAATGTGTAATCTGATTATTTATGCAGCTAGCTAGAGATATAGCCAGGTGAACCTGACTACATCAAGGGTTGGTGTGTAGCTACTGTGATTAATGTTTAAACGTAAATGTAAAATGGTTATCTAAACCAATCTACATTAATTGTAAATATCTTGACCTCTGTTCCAGTCCCCCTGATCCTAACCCTCACTCCATGTAAATAAATTGTTGGGTGTTGTCTTGCATATGCCTGTCTCTTGAGCATATTATTAGAGAAAGTCACTAATTCAAAATGTCTAAAATGTGGGGTTTTGAGTTGTGGGTCATGTTAGGGTTGGCACTATGGTATAGTGGGTGGGCACAGCATCCCAGGGGGTTGTATCAGGTATTAATCTAGCCCACATAAAAAGTATTCTCTGGGTGGAGGTACTGTGCATTTATGTTATCTTGGGAAGGAACCAGTTTTAAAGTAATGTACGAACCCAAACCCCCAACCTTAGTTTGGCTAGCTAAGGCAGGGTTAGTGTAGCCCCTCAGATACCTAGTGCCAGAGTTACCCAAGATGAAGGCACCACTGGGATCTCCTGCTTACCACGTCACGCCCAGCATGGACCCCCCAGCTCCTAAGCACTGGGACCCTTGAAATGGATGCAGTCTACAGACAGTAATGAAAATGTGTTTTGGGGCCAAATCTTGCTCTAAGCCTCTTCACTGCTGGTCAATGAATGATAGTTGGGGAAAAAACATGTCCCCTAGTGGTCGAAAGTGAAATTGCATCAACTATGTTAAATCTGTTACTGCAAAGTTCCCCTGGGAGAATGCAACATCTGAAAGTGCTCACAGATCACAGTTGTTTAAAATGTTTATTGCTGTTTAGATAGAATGTATATGTCTAGACTAGGACCATATGGTAACCGATACTAGTTAGGAAGCCATATGTCTAATTAGACCAGTTTAATTATTTTAAAAGTTATTATTTATTTATTTATTTAGCTTTTGTTTACCGAGTAAGTACACTAGACAGATATTATGCCTATTTTCAGGAATGACCCGAGAGAGTACAACATGAGGAACAACAGTCAAGGAGAGACACAGCAAACAGAGTACAGTTTTTTGTCACAGTAAACAAACATGTGGGAAATACATCATTTGACGCTAGGGGAAACATACAGTAGTTAGCACATTTCAGATTATACACTCTAGACTAGCTAGTTCAACTGACAGATATATACAGGTCATCATACATAGGAGTGGAGCATAGCTCAAGGACTGGATTGGTCATAATATAACTTATAACATTGTCGTATACACCCCCTAGGCTAGTTGGATCGCGGACAGGTATATATAGCTCATCACATTTTTCTAAATATGCACATGTTAGACAGAAACAAAAACACTTGGTAGTACAAGTTTCTACCAAGTGACTACAAAATATGTCATGGTTAGCCTATGACCGAGAGCAATAATGGTGTAAAATGCCCAAGGCTTTTAGGCAGAAGTAGTCAGAAGTCATTGATACAGTGGGGAAAATATCTCCAGGAATTCAATGGAGACACCCTGGGAGGTTCAGACAAAACAATTTGACACTTTACTCTAGGGAGGTTTGGGCAGTCACACTCTGATGCTAGTTTTAGGAAGCCCCACAGGGAATTTCGAAACCAGATAGGAGGGGGCAGCTCGGATATCCACAGGCAGCGAATTCTAGAGTCTGGGCGCACTTATGGCAAAGTCCCGATCCCCCATGAGGGTCCAGGTAGGAGGGACTTTGAGCATCCCTGATGTGAGAGACCTAAGTTGGTAGGGAGTAGGATTCAGCTTAGGCGGAAGCCAGGCCAGCCCCTGGGGGGTGCTAGTTCTGATCACTTTCCCAGAGAGGCATCCCAAACCAAAATCAAGGTATCTAGCTGGTGAGAGCCAGTAGAGTTTCTCATATAGCTCACAACGGTGGGTGAGTCGGGGGGGCAGCCAAGGCAAAACGACAAATGTTATTGTAAGCAGTGTACCACCGGGTGAGATGTGTCTTTGGAGAGCGAGCAAATAGGTGCAGCCCATAGCTGAGGGAGGGAAGGAACACACCCTTCGCTAGAGCAAGCCTGGCTGTCAGTGTAAGGTTATACTTGGCCCTATAGGCCAGACCCAGTTTGCAGTTTGCCGCCCTGCAGATGTTAAGGATATGATTACCCATGTCAATTGGGGGTCAAGTGTTACCCCCAGATATTTGATGGAGCTCACTATGGGTAGTGAGGATCCATCTGTGCTGGTGATGTGTAAGCAGGCCGATGAGGCTTTGATTTTAGCCATTGAGCCAAAGAGCATAGCCTGTGTCTTTTTCAGGTTCAGGACCAGCTTGTGACTAGTAACCCATGACAATACTCTGCTAAAGTCATTGGTCAGGTTCTGGTTTAGGGTAGTGGCATTCTGGGAGTGAGCCAGGATTACCAGATCATCTGCATACATGGTAGCACTACAGCTGGTAGTAACCACGGGTAGTTGATTGATGCAGAGGGAGAAGAGGAGGGGACCCAGTACCGAGCCTTGAGGCACTCTGGAGGTCACTGGTAGAGGCTCAGAGAGGACTTTATTGAAGCAGGTACACTGCTTTCTGCCATGTAGATAACCCATTAGCCATTTCATGGCATGGGGGGAGAGGTCAAGTGACCACAACTGTGCACCAAGCAGTTTGTGGTCAACGAGGTCAAAGGCTTTGGACAGGTTGATAAATATTGCACCAGAGAGTTTGCCCTGGTCCATGGCTGTCTAGATACTTGATGTAACTGAGATTAAGGCTGTGGTGGTGCTGTGTCCCTTACGAAAGCCGTGCTGGGCTGGGGACAGAAGTTCATGAGAGTGGATATATTCTGAAAGCTGCTCAGCCACTACCTTTTCAAGGAGCTTGCTAAGGGTTGGGAGAATGGCAATTGGTCGATAATTGTCAAGTAATTTGGGATTTCCTTGCTTCAGTACAGGGACAATCCTCACCTCTTTCCAGATGTCTGGGATGGTCCCCAGATCAAGGGATAGGTTGAAGATAAAGGCTACTGGTGAGGCAATGTGTGCAGCACCAAGCTTAAGGAGTTTAGGCTCCAGGTTGTCTAGGCCAGGACTGGAGTACTGGGAGAGGCCAGCTAGGTGTTTCTGCAAGTCCTGAACTGATACAGCCCTAAGGTAGAACATTAAAATGTTGTTAAATGCCACTTGTTAGGTGCAAGGCTTGGCGAGGACGCCAAGCTTCTCAGGCAGGGGGGAGTGTAATGCCCGCACCCCCAAAGGGGGGGCTACCTTACTGCCCTTTGCTCCTGTTTCTGGAGCGCCTCCAGCTATGCCTCCCATTTCTACCTGCTGGTCTCCCTGCTATTGTCCTCAATTACTGCCACAGCCTGAGTCCAGTATGGGCCCCAGGTGTCCCCCAGCTGCCCCAGTTACATTTCGGCCCAATTTGGGCTCCAGAACTTGCTTCATAAGTCACTGCTGTTGCTGAAGCCCCTTGGAACAAGCGGCACTTGCACATGCACAACCGCGCCTTTGATCTCCCGACCACCGACTTTGCAGTCAATCGGGAGGTACTCCAGAAGTCCTGGTCCTCATTTGGGGCAGTACGGGGAATGGTGACCTCAGCAAGGGCTAAGAGAGCCCTCTTCTTTTAATAAATAAGGAGCACTATGAAGCGCTAAAGAAAGAGAGCCCAAATGAATATTAATGAGCAGCCTGTCCTAGCGAAGGGGTTGTAAAATATTGGTGCTAGGCTAGCAACAGGCACCAGACAGTGTAAATAAATGTAAATAAAGTAGATTAGGGTGAGTGCTCCTTAGGGCACAAAAGGGGCTAATAAATAAGGGGGGCCTAATTAAAATAAAAATGTTTGCTGGCTGCCCAGACCATAAACAATGGGACTCAAATAAACAGCCTGTCTGTTGCCTAGGGGCACTATATTTCGGTAGCAGCGATGGACTCAGGACTGAGAAAATATGTTTAAGAAAGGCAGCATTTAAGAGGGAACAATGACAACAACTGAACTGTGGGGCACAAAACAAACTACAGTATTTATCCTGGCTGCACCAAAACTTTATAGTGAGGACTGTGCTGATCTGCAAGAGGACTGTGCGTTTTAGCAGCTATGTTTATGCAGCAGCAGCCGCCAGTCGGAAAGCTAGAATTTCCGTCAAGACTTGTGGGACTTTTGCAAGAGGCTTACGTGACTTTGCCAAGTGCTTGTGGGGGAAATGCAGGGATCTATTTCAGGTGACAAAACAGGAGGCCCATTGTGCATCAAGTGAGGCTACTGAATCTTCATTTTTGTGGACTGACAAGTACTTCAGCCAGTCGTTTTGGGACACCTAAGTGGCCTCAGTCGATCAGGAGCCCCAGAAGGACTCCATAAAAGACAGTGTTTTTTAGCCTGAGATAGAGTTCAAGCAGAAGCCCCTCCACAGGGGAGGAGGCTCAGGCCCCCAGCTATAAAGAATGGGCTTACAGTTCAGCGTGAGCCTCTCCACAGGGGAGGGAGGCTCTTCCTTCTGCCAGAGAGACAAGTTGCTGTCAGCAACAGAAGTTGTCAGCCTGGGGATTGCCAGAAATTGTTGAAGTGACTGGGAACAGAAAGTATAAATGTGCTGACTGGATAAATATGCTGAATGCCACACAACCATCATAGATTGGCCTGAGACACAGCCTGGTAGTGTGCTGCCTAGGGTGCTGCCATATACGTTTCCCCTGAGTGGTATAGCCTAGACATGGGGTTTGAAGCATGCCTTCCAAAGAGTTATTTCATTCTAGAGAGAGGGCACAGCAACAGAAGCAAAGGGTGTTGTTCCATATGCAAAAGCTGTGAGATCCTGCAGTCAGTTTAGGGTGACTGGCTGTAAGCCTTTGCCTGCATCTTTGCCTCCGGAGTCAGAGCCCGCCTGCTGAATGCACCTAATTCTGCTTTGTGCAGTCTGATTGTGACCTACCTATGATGACCACTAATAGTGAGTAAAGCTGGGTTCCTCCCTGTTATTGGAGGGACATGTAAATAGTTAAAAGTGTTGTTAAGTTCTACAACTAGGGCTCAGTCTCCTAAATCAGAAAGAGGTTAGAGTCTGCAATCACTGCAGTCAGGAGGTGTGTCAAAAGTAAAGTTACAGCTTAATCTGCTTATTTTCTTTAAGGGCCGCAACCAGCTGGCCTATAACAGCTGCACTGAACAACAGGCCTGCACCTTTAAGAACTCTAGTGCTGGGTACCCAGACAAAATGAATTTGGGATGATTAGGTCCTAACACATTTCTGGAAACTGGTTCCAGTGTGGGGAATGTGCCAACTGATTATTTATGCAGCTAGCTAGAGAGAGATAGCCAGGTGAACCTGAATACATCAGGGGTTGGTGTGCAGCTACTGTGATTAATGTTTAAACGTAAATGTAAAATGATTATCTAAACCAATCTACATTAATTGTAAATAGCTTGACCTCTGTTCCAATCCCCCCAATCCTAACCCTCACCCTATGTAAATAAATTGTTGGTGTTGTTTTGCATATACCTGTCTCGTGAGCATATTATTAGAGAGAGTCACTAATTCAAAATGTCCAAAATGTGGGGTTTTGAGTTGTGGTTTATGCTTGGGTTGGCACTATGGTATTGTGGGTGTGTAAAGCATCCCAGAGGGTTGTATCAGGTTTTAATCTAGCCCACATAAAAAGTAATCTCTGGGTGGAGGCACTGCACATTTATCTTGGGAAAGAATCAGTTTTAAAGTAACGTACAAACCCAGGACCCCCAACCTTGGTGTGGCCAGCTAAGGCAGGGGTAGCATAGACCTTCAGATACCCGCCGCCAGGTTTACATGGATATTCAACTTCTAACAGATCTGGGGAAGGGAGCTGTATTTTTTATGCATATCAGCATATGTAGCAATAACGGCAGTACAATATCTAACTTAAACAGCAACAGTAGGTCGAGAACTGAAAATCACTCCAATGGCAAATTCTTTGGCAACAGCTACTATCTGCAGCAAGTCCTGTGGTCAAAGAAACCCTGAAATCCTGCTCTGCAGGGCAACTGGAGTGATAGCAGTGGGGTGTTCCCATCAGTAGGCAGCTGATCAGAAGGCCAATTTGCATCGGGTTTATAATGAAGATTTCACAACTTATGTTGTCTTCTAACAGCCCCCCTCCCAAAAGCTGGTACTCCATATGACAGCTTTTTATTGCACAGTTCAGAATCAAACATCAGGATAATTTACAATACAATTAAGTTAGGAGGCAGTATAGTGCAGTGGGCTAAGGCTCTGAACTGCAAATTTGGTAACATCCAGCAGACCAGATGTGGGTTTGAATCCCACGGCTTCCACTTGTATACTGTGTGACCCTAAGCAAGTCACTTAACCTTCTGTTGCTCCTGTAAAAAAGCTTTCAGTTTAGTGTGCAATACCTGGTTAAACACTTAAATAAATAAAAAAAAGTTTTATGTCATGCAAAAGCTTCTTGTATACACAGGTTTTTCATGGATGGGTTGCGTGGCTTTTTTTTATGAATTTCATTTTTATTATGCTTTTCCAACATATATACACAATAAGTCATCAGAATACATTCAGCTGATGTTCTTTTACATCTTGTTTTTACAGATATATATATAGGTCAATAAAAAGTTCAACATACATATTCCATACTATTCATTACATTCTTTAAATAAAATGGTTAGTATACTTTTTTTTAAAGATATATGTTTACCATTTTTAGAAACATATAATTTCAATGGACTTAACTAGGTCTTCTATATGTATCCCTGACTTTCATAAGGCCAGCTCATTTCTATTTTCCTTATATTCTATCTGGTTATCTAACCCATATTCTTATCAGTACCTGTTCTATCTCTGCAGGAAAGGGCTGTTCTATCTATTTGCTTCTTCTGAATTTAGGTGCTGTCTCTATAGGTTGGTGGGGTGTTGTTCCAGTCACTACTTTTAAAACTAGTACACATCCTTTTGCATTTATTTATGGGGGTAGACCTTATTGCCTCTAAATCTCCATATTATAGGGTGATTGGCTTATGAGTGCCTCTTGCTCTTATTCTCAGAGTATTAACCTCTAGCTCTCCTATAGTGGAATATCTTTTTCTTCTAGGGAACAAAAGTGTGATCCTTTAACTGGACTGGGGCGGGAGGGTGACTTGCTCAACCGGTTCCCCCCTCCCTCACGCTGAGCCCAAATCCACGCTCCGAACCCCGGGGTCGAGGCACCGGCAGTTCCACTACCCGGGCGGACCTCCCTCAGAGCAGAAACTGACAAAACTGACTACGTTTACTTTGGAAACCTCTCCTGCAAGCAGAGGGCTGTATGGGGTCCACTTCGCCTCCTTTGTTTCAAGTTTGGCGCCTCCACTCCGAGCAAGGATCCGCATCTATTGGCTGGAAGGGCATGACAGTGAGCGGCTGAGAAGTTAAAAGGCTGCCTCACTCAATACATCGAGCTACTCACAACGGACTGGGGCAGGAAGGTGACTTGCTCAACCGGGTTCCCCCCTCACGCTGAGCCCAAATCCATGCTCCGAGCCCCGGGGTCGAGGCGCTGGCAGCTCCATTAGCTGGGCGGACTTCCCTCGGAGCAGAAACTGACAAAACTGACAGCATTTACTTTGGAAACCTCTCCTGCAAGCGGAGAGCTGTATGGGGTCCACATCGCTTCCTTTGTTTCAAGTTTGGCGCCTCCACTCCGAGCAAGGATCCACATCTATTGGCTGGAAGGGCATGACGGTGAGCGGCTGAGAAGTTAAAAGGCTGCCTCACTCAGTACATCGAGCTACTTGCAACAGACTGGGGCGGGAGGGTGACTTGCTCATCCGGGTTCCCCCACTCACGCTGATCCCAACTCCACACTCCAAACCCCGGGGTCAAGGCGCCGGCAGCTCCACTAGCCAGGCGAACCTCCCCCGGAGCAGAAACT
The DNA here is from genome assembly GCA_016271365.2 of Neoceratodus forsteri. Lineage (NCBI taxonomy): Eukaryota > Metazoa > Chordata > Ceratodontiformes > Ceratodontidae > Neoceratodus > Neoceratodus forsteri. The sequence goes on from JADMNL010000022.1 coordinate 500,669,769, forward strand.
GACAAAACTGACAGCGTTTACTTTGGAAACATCTCCTGCAAGCGGACAGCTGTATGGGGTCAGCATCACTTCCTTTGTTTCTTTAATTTCCCGCTCACCCGCCCTGAGGCTGTGTCAACTTAAGTAGGCTGAGGCCCATCCCACTGACTTCAAATGACCAATCGTGGCGTGGAGGCAATCTCTCTCAGGAGGAGCTCCCTGGCTACATCTTCCGCCTGTTACTCCCCAAGCTATGACCTGCAGGAGGTTGGAACATTGTTGTAGCTCCGCCTGACCCTCTATCCTCCTACTGCCTCAAGAATTACCGCAGCGTGACTCTTACTCCCTTTCGGACAGTTTAATCAACCGCTAATCGTATTGTTTCACCGAGAGGTAGCATACTATCCGGAAAATACATCCCTGACTCAGAATCTTACTGATCCTGCTGCTAGCTAACTTTAGGATAAAATGGTTCCACTGTAAACCTGTTACTGCTAGTCTACTGTATTTGATATAGATAGGGAACCTAGAATCTATAGTGCACCACACGGTAATGTCTAAAGTACCTCTGCTGCTCGCCTGAATTGATTTGTCACTCATTAGTGTTAAACTAGATCACACATAGTCGATCTGAAAGGAAACCTAGAATTTATAGTGTATAGCACAGCTATGTCTATAGTAACTCAGTTGCTGGCCTGAATTAGTACTGTTATTCACTAGTGATAAGCTCATAACCTGCCGCACCAAGCTGTTTATCTTATTTTTTTCTCCACTAACAATTCCCTGCCATGTGCTTGGTCACTATTCATTAATTTGAAACAGTGGGTACAGTCTTAGTAGCTCATCTGCTACCATACCAAATTAGGGAGGAAGACACCTCCTTAGAGCCCCAAGCGTACCTCATCGCCTAGCAAAAAGGATAAGGAGTGAATCCTAGCCATTTGCTACTAATTCTGAGTGCACCTAACCTGCACTGTACTGCTTATCATAATGCAACCTAAAGGAGCGCAGCTGTCCTGCACTGGTTTTTGTTTTTTTCCCGCTGCCAGACAATGACGCATTACCCGGTTCTGGTACCTATAAGGCTAGGCACTTGAAAAAGGGGTTTACCTAGAAGTTCCTCCTCAAGGTCCTAGATGGGGAACTCAGAAAAGTGCAAGATGGGATCCCGGAATTTGAACAGGGGCATCCTCCTTGCATCTCTATATATCTTGGCTTTACTAGAGATGGACTGGCTCGATAGTAGTATCTGCTACTCCTCTCATGCCCGGGATAGGATGGGAAAGCACACGGCAAGACACTACCATTGTCCTTCTCCTAGGTGCAACATCACCCTTCTAGTGGCGCATGAATTCTCAAGGAAAGAGATCCTTTATAGATACCTTCTCCTCACTAGGAGCGTAACCCTCTGCACGACTCTACCACCCCTAACCCTCACTCTCTGCCTCTTGTTCGCAGCTCTGCTGCTATTGGCGAGGGACATCCAACCGAACCCAGGACCAGGTACGCCTAACGTATCAATTTCCTCCCCCCAGACCAGGCCTGGTATGGAGCTATGGGTCTGAGGTTAGCGCACATGAATATTTGCAGTCTTAGGCCCAAGATCCATGAAGTTCAAGCGTGGCTGGCACTGTACAAACCAGACATCCTAGCAGTCTCAGAGACTTGGCTAAAGCCCCATATCCTGGATCATGAGGTTGCTGCCTCTGGATATGCCTCCTACAGAGAGGATAGACCCTCAAAGGGGGGGGTCTTATATACGTAAAGGACACACTGACATCCTCCCTTGTTAGCATGCCCCATGGCAGGACCCAGGACATAGAATCAATTTTCATATGACTCACCCTAGGTGGAGCCAAGCACCTCACAGTAGGCTGTGTATATTGCCCCCCTACCAATGCGCTCCACTCTCTGGAGACGCTCCTGAAGGACCCAGTTGTAGAAACTGCATCTGAGCTTATCATATTGGGTGACTTCAATCTAAACTGGGCCCAAGAGGCAAAGTCTGCCATCAGTGGCATATTACATGACTCACACCTTGCCCAAGTCATCTCACAACTGACCAGAATGAACCATAAATCGAGAAGGCATTCGACTATTGACTGGGTCCTGGCATCAACCCCAAGTAATGTAAAAATGGCAGGTACCATGACTGATGCCTTGAGTGATCACTCGCCTATATTTGCTATTTGGAAGACTAGCGCAAACAAAGTCCAGCCTAGAGTGATTACCACCAGGGACTACTCCAAATTCCATCCTGACCAATTCAATGGCTACTTAGATAGCATTGACTGGAGTCCAATAACACACCTACCTACCTTGGAGGAGGCTGTTAAATTTTTCCAGACAACTCTCACGAGGACCGTTGATCTCTTAGCTCCGATGAAAACCCACCGAGTAAAGGGAAGCTGCTATAAGTGGATCATGCCCTCTCTAAAAGCTTTGATGATCACCCATGACAAGGCCTGGAAAAAGTTCAGGAGATCTACGCTACCTGCTGACTTTGCCAGCTATAGAGCCCTTAGAAACTAATGCAAGCAAGCCATAATGAATTGATCAAAGGGAACAAAAAAACTGCCCCTGGCCCAATCAAGGCCAACAGGCAATTACTGGTAGATGGGGCACTCATCGCAGAGGCCCTAAACAGCTACTTCACGAACCTGGATGAATATAAGGCTGGACCCCCAGACAACAGGAACGAGCCTAATGCACAGGGGCCCCCAGACCTAGACCGCCCTTTGTTTCACTTGAGGCTGGTTAGGGTAAAGGAGGTCTTGAACATCCTTAAATCCCTGAACTCAAGAGGATCAGGGGGCCCTGACGGCATCCAGACTAGAATCCTTAAGGATGGAGCCCCAGCACTAGCTAAGCCCCTTACCTGGCTGCTAAACAGGTCCTTAAAGGATGGGTCTGTCCTTGAGCTTTGGAAGCAGGCTCACGTGGTCCCCATACACAAGGGTGGGTCAACTGAGCCCACAGGGAACTATAGGCCTAGCTCCATGCTGTGTGCCATTGCAAAAAATACAGGAGAAGCTAGTTTATTCCCAGCTCTGAGAATACTTAGAAGCCCACCGACTAATCTCCCCGACCCAACACAGCTTTAGAGCCAAGCATGGGACAAATACAGCGCTAACCAAATTCTCGGCCGAAATACTGAGCAATAGCGACGCAGGGGCCTACACAGGCACGGTCTTCATAGACCTTTCTAAGGCGTTCGACCTGGTAAACCATAAGCTCCTACTCCAAAAAATGTGCTTACTAGGCCTCGACACTCATGCTCTGGGTTGGTTCGAGAGCTACCTTTCAGAACGTACTCAGAGGGTCAAGTGGAAGGACAATATCTTCGACCTATTGCCACTCAAAGAAGGGGTACCACAAGGGTCAATACTCGGCCCCCTTCTTTTCACACTTTTTTATAAATGAGCTGCACACCCACTGTGGGAGTAGCAACGTTATCCAGTATGTGGATGATGTGGTCATTTACAGAACCTCCCACAACCTAAAAGATCTGGGGACAGCCCTCCAAAGGGACATCCTACAGATGGAGGACTGGCTCACTTTGAACAAAATGGTCCTACATACTAACAGAGCGAAGGTGATTCTGTTTGGACCCAAGATCCCTAGGTCCTGAGAGGTCACCGCCCTTACAACTCAAGTCCAGGAGGGGTAAAAATCTTGAAGTGGCTGCCTCCACCAAATACCTTGGACTTACCTTGGACCAAGGTTTCACATTAAAAAATCACATGGACCCGGTCACTAAGGTCATCCATGGGAAACTCGGAACCCTCTACAGACTAAAGGATCAGCTGATCCCAGAAGCTAGGGTAGCCATTGCGGTGAGCGTACTTCTCCCTACACTCACCTATGTGGCCCTGGTACTCCAGGGTGTGGCCAAGATGGAGCTTAGCAAGCTACAGACCTTGTACAACAAGATAGTCCACTTTGCCTCACTGTCCCACCCTAGGAGTCACCACTGTGAGTCCCTAACAAGACTCAGGTGGCCGTCTTTTGAAGCTCACCTCATGTATCCAACCTTCTGCCTTACTTTTAAGCTAATTGGTCCTACACCTCGCCCTAGCCTCAATTGTCTCATAAGGGTAAAACTAAGCCCACGGAATCTACGGACCTCAGGCCAAACTCTCCTCATGGTCCCTAAGGCAAGGACAAAAGCCGGGTCCATGTCCTTTGCTTATGCTGCCTCTTCCAACTGGAACAACCTCCCCCTGGAGGTGCAGGAAGCGGAGTCGATCACCTGCTTCTGAACTAGGCTCAAGTCTCACTTGCTAGAAAGGAGCAAATGCCTATGCTACAGCACCTGACCAATTAGCACCACTCCAGTAGGACAATGCACCTACCTCAAGGAATTAACATACGCCAGACGTGGAGCACTTACGCGTCAGCATGTCCCCTCCCCTTTTGCCCATAGGGAAGGAACTACATGACCCTAGCCAATTTCCTTGCCCCCAACCCTGCGCACACTTAACTAAAACTTGTAACTACTAAGCATAATGTTTCTCGAGGTGTAACTACTATGTTCTCCCTGCTTGTATGTCTTCCATAACCCTACTGTTTAAACATATGAGGACTGTTTTTTTTAGCATATAACATGAAAATCACCTGTGTGTACTGCATCTGTTACCTGTAATAATTGTAACTCCCAGGTCGCCCCTGAAAAACAGACCTCCGGGGCCCAGTGGGCCTACCTGGTCATCAAAATTCAATAAATAAATAAATAAATATTGTACATTTCCCATCGAGTCCATCTTGTGGTAAACTTCTCTCCTTGCTCATTTAAGTTATGTGTTATTCTTTCCATGGTGTATACTTGTTTTGTGATGTCCCACCAGTTCTGTATCATCGGGGTCTTATTCGTTAGCCACAGATTTGTTACTGCCTTCTTTGCTGCTGTAATAAGCAGGAGAAGAAGGTATCTAGTATTCGGACCTCTCAATGTTTTGGGGAGACTGAAGAAAAGAAACATCTCCATTATCAACTGCAGTTGGGAGTCAAATATCTCCTGTAGCTGTGCATGGAGGTTTGAAAAAAACAATTTGAGATGTGGACATGTCCACATGATGTGTGTGTGATTTGCTTTTGTTTCGCCGCAAGTGCGCCAGCACATTGTTGTGTTGATGCCGGCAAAATGATTAGTAATTATGGGGGTTCTGAAAAACCTTAATAGATTTTTTCACACAAATTTGCACCATTGGTGTGAGCTTGTGACTCGTGCAGCATAGCAGCAAGCTCATTGCCAGGTCTCTGGAGTAACTGTATAGCTTGATTCTTGGGTCCACTGTTGGTGTATCCCTTCTGTTAGGAGTTTTTCCTGAGAATTCGGGAGATGATAGTAGAATGAAACTAAGTGTTCCTGTTGTTGGCTATTGTTTAGTTGTACCTGGCCCTGGATCAGAGCTGGATACTGCTCAGGTATCCAAAGTTTTTTCGGTAGGTTTTCAATGTAGTGACGTAGCTGCAAATACTGGTAGACATCTCGGTGTGGCAAAGAGAATTTATTTTGGATTTCTGCAAATGATCTGGCATTTCCCTGAAATATGATCTGCAGTATATACTTTATACCAACACTTTCACATCCTCGGAACCCATCATCCAGAGTATTTGGGGGAAAATCACCCAGGCCTGTGATGGGGCATATAAGAGGTTGAAAGGTGGTCAGGAGTTGGGTTTTCCTGATAGTTCGCCAGATTTTAAGTTGTGATGTGAGCCATGGGTTTGGAAGTTGATTCACGACTGGCTTTGATGTTGGTCTATATAATATTTGAAAGTAAGTGTGGTCTGTTATTAGGTCTCTTTCTATCTCTAGCCAATGTGGGTTAGATGTCTTATTTTGCCGGGTCATTATTTGTGTTAAAGTTCCTGCCTGCTGATACAATTGCAGATCTGGGAGTGCAAGTCCTCCTTCCTGGCGAGGAAGGGTCAAGATTTTGAGGCGGGCACGGGGTTTTCTATTTGCCCATATGAATTTGGATATCAACTGATCCCATTCTCGAAAGATATTTGGGGGAATAAAAAGGAGTATTTTGGAACAGGTACAGCGCCTGGGTTGCGTGGCTTAAGGGGAAATATGGTTCAGCTCCTTCAGCTCTTCCCTCCTGCAACTTGTCCCTCACCTGGAAGTGTGCACTGGCCTTACATGTCACTCGTCTCAGACAGTGTTAGCCCTCACAAGTCAGGGGCTATGAGCAAGTCTTCTTTCTGGGAATCACAGAATGCTTGTGGAGGGCATCTTGGAATAATCTTATCCCTACAATTCCCTATTCGCAGTGTTTCTTGTTGCTGGGTTTTGCACTCTCCTCAATTAGTAGGGGTTCACTAAGGCCCTGTCCACTCTACACCGCTCCGGCCCAGTAACGGATGCAATCCGTTACGGCCGGGGAGCAGTGCAGTGTGTCCACATTGCGGCAGTGTCCGTTATGGGACCGGTACTGCCGGTCCACACTAGGGGTGCCGGGCGACTATTACAGCAGCACCCATTCCCGGGATACAGCTTGCGATGTGCTACGTTGTCTTGCAGGGGACCATTACCACACATCCACCTTAATATAGTACTTGCAGTGTAACCCGGTTTCATAAGCGTTGTTGAAACCACCTCATACGTGGTTTCAACAACGGTTACGAAAACGCCTTCTGTAACATTACAGGTGTAAACGTAAACCATTGCGGTAACAATTTGAGCACTCTGTAATGTTACAGAGGCGTAGTGTGGACAGGGCCTAAGGGACCAGGACATGCACAGACTGCAAGTAAAAGATTCTGCAGAAAACCTGAAAGAGATGCAGAAAGCCAGGAAGAAAGGAGGTCAGCTGGAGAACTGGCCCTATGTACTTGTGGTCCAGCTCAGCTGCACAGTTCACACTATGAGATAAGGCCATCTCTCATCTCAAATTCAGAAATATGCAACTTGTCTGGGTACTGACTAAACAAACATTCCAGCACGTTCATTAGCATCCTGTGCTTAGTTTTAAGAAAAAAGCACAAGGTTTACAATCACCAGCTTTGCTGTCGAGTTATTAGCACTGGAATGTATATAAAATGCACTGCATGACGAGTCATCTCCAAGACTGTTGTATGAGTGACAGCATGACGAAATACCAGGAATATGGACTAGTTTTTGATTAGCTAGCTCCTGCTCTAAGTCATATACAGTGTATCTTTTTTTTGTAGCTGGCTTTTGTTTTTACAATTTTCCTATTTCTCGAGAGTCTCAGCTTCCCAACCCCCTTCCTTGTGACTCCTCCTTTGCTTCTGGCCCTGAACTTTCTGCAACAGCTCCAGGTAGCCCCCTTTCTCTAAGTGGGATCCAAGTAGTAAACTGAATAAAGAACTGATTGATGGATAGGTGACACAAGGTGGTGGTAAACGGCACTCACTATGTAATGAGGGGAGTGTGACCAGCGGGGTGCCGCAGGCTCAGTACTGGGACCGGTCCTCTTCAATGTCTTCAGAAGTGACATTGCAGAAAAATTGGAAGGGATGGTATGCCTTTTTGCAGATGACACCAAAATCTATAAAAGGGTAGCTACTCAGGAGGGGATGGAGAGAACGAGAAGGGACATTAGAAAACTTGAGGAGTGGTAGAGGGCATGGCAGTTGGGGTTCAATGTCAAAAAGTGCAAAACCATGCACCTAGGGCATAGAAACCCAGGAGCTGAGTATAAAATGTGGTGGTGGTGGGGTTGTGGTGGGGTGGGTTGGTACTGACTGTCACTAATTTATTTATTTATTTAGTTTTTGTTAACCGGGTAGGTGCACTAGCCATAAAATGACTATTTTCAGGCACGACCCGGGAGAGTACAACAAAAGGAGAACAGTTGAACAACAGCAACATGGGTACAATAATACAAATAGAGGAACAGTACAGCAGTGCTACAAAAATACAATGGGTAGAAACAACAAAAAATAATGGCAAGCATTATACAGATAATGACAGTAAGATATATAATAAGTGCAGAAACCATGGACCCGACCTGTGGAGTGAAAGGGTTAATAAGATAGTAAGGTTATATAGAGAGAAATGTGAGGAATGTTCAAACATAACAAGAAAGACTGACAGAAGGAAGGTCAGGGGTGGTAATTGGCAAAACAACAGTGGATGGTCAGCAACAAGGTTCAAGAAGGAAGAGAGCTAGTTGTCAAGAAGTTATTTACAAACAGAAGGAAAAATATGGGAAGGGGAAGAGAAGACAGTCTTGGAGCTGGATTAGAGCAGGGGTGACATTACTGGTAAATCTCAGGAGCTTCAGGTTGGGCCAAAGTATGTACAAGCATTAGCTAAGGATAGATAACGACAATATTCACTTTTAAATCCAAAGTGAGACTGAGACAGCTGGAGATTACATAGAAACATAGACATAGACTTTGACGGCAGATAAGGACCGCTAGGCCCATCTAGTCTGCCCATTTTCCTACCTACAGGATAGGCCACAGATCCTAGTTAACCAACAGCCTATATCTTCCTGCCCCCTACAAGAATTGCCTTATGTCTGTCCCATGCATTCTTGAATTCTCCCACAGTTTTAGACCCCACAACTTCCTCAGGAAGGCTGTTCCATGCATCCACTACCCTCTCTGTGAAATAATACTTCCTCACATTGCCCCTGAACCGCCTCCTTCTATCTTTAAATTGTGTCCCCTTGTTCTTGCAAGTCTCTTTTTCTGAAAGATGCTACCCTCTTGGATTTTGTTGATTCCTTTGAGGTACTTGAAAGTTTCTATCATGTCCCCTCTCCCTTCTTTCTCAAGGGTATACATATTAAGCTCCTTTAGTCTCTCCTCATACGGTTTCTTGCAGACCCTGCACCATTTTAGTTGCCCTCCTCTGGACTGCCTCTATCCTGTCTATGTCCTTGTGGAGATGGGGTCTCCAGAACTGGACACAGTATTCCAGATGGGGTCTCACCAACTGTCTGTACAGAGGGATAACAACTTCCTGTTTTCTGCTGCTGATGCCTCTCCCTATACATCCCAGTATACCCCAGCCCTCCCTACTGCCTTCTTACATTGCTTACTAACCTTAAGGTCATCTGATATGATTACCCCCAGGTCCCTTTCCTGTTTTGTTGTTGTTACTACCTCCCCACCCATTGTGTATTCTTCCCCTGGGTTCTTGTTTCCCAGGTGCATTATTTTGCACTTTTTTGCATTGAATCCTAGCTGCCATATGTCTGACCATTTCTCCAACCTTGCCAAGTCCCTTTTCATCCTTTCCACGCCACCTTGTGTATCAACCCTGTTGCAGATCTTTGTGTCATCTGCAAAAAGGCATACTTTTCCTTCCAGTCCCTCTGCAATGTCACTGATGAAGACATTAAAAAGGACTGGACCCAATACTGAACCCTGCGGTACCCCACTAGTAACCGCCTCTTTCTTCAGAGTGACTCATTTACAATTACCTTCTGTGTCCTGTTGTCCAGCCAATGTTTTATTTAGGCTACCACCCTGGGACTCACTCCCAGGCTGGTTAATTTGACTAATAATCTTTGTGTGGGACTGTGTCAAATGCCTTGCTAAAGTCTAGGTAGGCCATGTCCACAGCCCCTCCCTGGTCTACTACTTTGGTCACCCAGTCAAAGAAATCTATTAGATTCGTCTGACATGACCTTCCTGCCAGAACCCATGCTGCCTTGGATCCTGTGCTCCACTGACCTCTAGGTACTCAACTATTCTTTCCTTCAGAAGTGACTCCATCACTTTCCCTACCACAGAGGTCAGACTGACAGGTCTGTAGTTTCCTGCCTCTGTCTTGGTCCCACTTTTGTGAAGGGGAATCACATCCACCTTCCTCCAGTCCTCGGGTACCACACCATCCTCCCATGATTTATTAAAAAGAGTAGCCAGTGGTTTCACTAGTTCCTTCCTTAATTCTTTTAGAATTTGGGGTGAATTCCATCAGGACCCATTGCTTTGTCCACCTTCAGTTTTAGGAGTTCTTGCAGAACCCTTTCTTCTGTGAAAGGACTGGGATCACCTTCTATCGAGAGTGCTTCTGTTAATTGATTAGGCACTTCCCCTCCTCTTTGTGAATACTGAGCTGAAATATTCGCTCAGTATTCCTGCTTTTTCACTGTCCCCTCTGCCCACCCAACTGCTCATTCTATTCAGCCTCACTATCCCTCCCTTTGTCTTTCTCACGCTGATGTACCTATAAAAGGTTTTATCCCTTCTTAACTGAGTTGGCTATCTTTCCTCAGTTTGGGCCTTTGCTATTCTGACTTCCCTCCTGCTTCTTTTCTGCCTTAACTGGTACAGCTCTCTGTCCTGCTCCTTCTGTGTTTCCTTATACTTCCGGAATGCTATCTTTTCTTCCTGACTTTCACAGCCACCTCTCTTGGAGAACCATAGTGGCTTTTTCTTTCATTTTGATTTGTTTATTTGCTTCACACAAAGGCTTGTTGCCTCTGTGATGGCAGTTTTGATAATTCCCCATTGTTGCTCCACACCTCCTTCTAGCCTGTTTGCTAGTGCTTTTCTGAGGCACTCTCCATCTTGCCAAAGTCAGCCCTCCTAAAGTCCAGTACCCTCACTTTTGTATGGCTTGACTCTGTAGCTGAGTTTAACGTGAACCACACTGTCTGATGGTCACTTGTCCCCAGATGGCAACCCACTTCTAGATCTGAGATCCTCTCACTGCCCCCGTTTGAGAGTACGAGGTCTAAGATTGCTCCCTCACGAGTGGGTTCCAAAACTAGCTGTCTAATGCCTGCCACCTGTAGGGCATCAAGAATGGCCCTGCTCTTGGATGTGGCTGCAGCAAATGTGCTCCAGTTAACATCCGGCATATTCAGGTCTCCCATCAACAGTATCTCCCCTTTCTCTGCCATTCTAAGAATGCCTTCCATCATATCCTTGTCCATTCCTTCCCCATGACATGGGATTGAGTGGAAGAGCATTCCATAGCCTGGGAGCAGAGAATTGGAAGGCCCCTGTGCCTTTAGTCATTCGACATTTCAGAAAATAGAGCAAGAATTTGTCAGCTGATCGCAGGCCATGGGAGGATGGTTGAGGAACCAGCAATGCTGCCAGCTGGGATGTTTTTTTTTCCCAGATGATCTAGTCCATTAGTGATCCAAGGTAGTATTGTCTACTGGCAGAGGGTGAGAGCCAATTCAGATCCTTATAAAGAAGGCAGTGATGTTTGAGTTGAGGCGACAAAGAGGCAAATCGGCATATATTGTTATAAGTTACATTCCATTTTAGTAGGGAGGTTTTATGGGCAGAGGTAAGAATAGAGGCACCATAAGTAAGGGTTGGGAGCAGAATACCTCGGGCAATTGCTAATTTGGCTGAAGGTATAAGTATGTAGCTTGTTTGTAAGCTACTCCTAGCTTCGAGTTTACAGCTTTGCACGAGGACTGAATGTGAAGATTAAAATCCAGGGACTGGTCCAGGAGGATCCCAAGGTACTTGAAGGAAGTAACATTTTCAAGTGGAAATCCTCCTGGGTGAAGAACCTCCAGCAAACTAGAACAGGTCTTAATCTTCGGTGCAGAACCTAGGAGCATGGCTTTCATTTTCTTTTCATTCCGTACAAGCTTACAGTCTAATAGCCAGTCTAAGAGCTTATTGAAGTCTGAAGTAAGTGATGTGTTTATGCAGGCAATACTAGAAGAACTAGTGTAGATGATCAGGTCATCAGCGTAGAGAATAGCTGAACAGGATTCCAAGACCTCAGCTGCATTGTTGATAAAAATTGAGAACAGAAGGGGCCCAAGGATAGAGGGAAAGAGGCCATGGGTTATCATATCTGATGACCTCGAAGTAGCAGGCAGTGTGTCAAGGCAGTGTGCAGGACCAGTGGGATGCTTGGGTGCACAGCGAGAGGTATCACCAGCAGGAGGAGAGAGTTGGTATTACCACTGTATCAGTTGTTACTGAGGTCCCACCCAGAGTACTATGTCCACTGTTGGAGTCCACATTTCAGAAATGATATAGATGGGGTGGAGGCAGTCCACAGGAGGGCAACTAAAATGGTGCAGGGGTTACATCAAAAGCCCTATGAGGAGAGACCGAGTGATCTCAATGTGTATACCCCAGAAGAAAGGTGGGAGGGGGGGACATAATAGAGACCTACAAGGACCTCACAGGGGTGAACAGGGTACAGGAAGGGAGTCTATTTCAAATGAGGAAGTGCACCAGGATAAGAGGGCATGTAATGAACCTGGAAATGGGGAGGTTTAAGAGGTATGTGAGGAAGCACTGCTTCACTGAAAGAGTGGTGGATGCCATGGAACAGTCTGCCAGCAGGGGTGGTAAGAGCAAAAAAAGTGGGGGACCTCAAATGTGCATGGGGCAGACATAAGGGAATATTGGCAAATAGGTGTCTGCGGAGACAAGAGTAGGCAGGGAAAATCTGGACAGACTGGTTGGGCCAAGCAGTCCTTTTCTGCTGACAATTTTCATGCTTCTATGTTTCCCACTGCACAACCACCCCCCAGCAAGTCTCCACTTCGACTCCTCCCCCCTCTATCAGTGAGGTCACAGATGAGTGTTACCTGACTAACACTGCAAGCACATTACTGGCTTGCCTTGTACACATATTCTTGCAGCCAGGGGCACAGACTTATTTTGTCCAGAGGTGGGCTTAATTATAGGTCAGGAGGTCTGGGAGTACTCATTATCAGTTTACAGAGGAAACTTTGGGAACTTCAGAGGGCTTGAACCCCACAGTCTCCCTCCCCTAGTAGTCAGCATCACCATCACAAAATCAGAAACAGGATGCAAGCAACATCATAGCCTTCTGGCAGACTGTCAGAAATCCCAGAGAGGGAGGGGGCTGCTGTCATTAAAATACCACTCCTGATGGAAAGCAATCAGGTGCACCCCATAGCACACAGACAGGCATAAGACCTATGGCGATATGTGATGACACCTGGCTTCAGCATACCCCAGCATGGTGTTGTACTTCATTCTGGAACTCTATACAGGCACACAACCCTTGCCCCCTCCAGGAAACTCTTGAAAGTGAAAGAAAGAAAGAGAGACATCACTAAGTGCAAGAGCTGAACAAATAAATCAATCATTATTGTATGAACAGTAGCAGCTCTAGCCACAAATGGTTACCAGGGCACAGCTGGGGCACAACCGATGGCAGCCAGGGCACTGATATATTGTTACTATGGGGGAAGCTTTGCACCATATGGGGCACCAACTGGGGCACAGCATTTTTTTACCGGGGCACGTGCCCTGGCGGGCCCTGGTGTAGAGCCACCACTGTGTATGAACGAGTCAGATTTGACATACCTCATATATGTTCTAGGATAGATCAGGGTAGGCTTTAAAGAGACAGGAAATTTGTGGGAATGTGAAGCTACTTGCAATGTTCTTATTTTTCAATTCAGTTAAATTCAATTTTTATTTAACCAGGAAATGCACCGTTGAGGCAAGCTCATTTACAAAGTGGTCCTGGAGGACAATTTAACATACATACGGTAAAAGTGGAAAACAACAAAACAGTATCGATATATGGTTACATGACAGAGACCAAAATTAATAAAATGTTGGCAATGTAATGCAAGCCTAGGGATAGCAGAGAATAAGCAGAGAGAGGGATACAGCAGAGAAGTAGGATGGAGTGGAGGGAGACAGGGAGAGAGGGGCAGAGAGTAGGGGGAAAAGAAGGTGAGCAAACAGAAAATGTGTAGGGGTAAGTGAGGATAGGGATAAGGGGGACTGGGAGCAAGGGTGTAAGAGAGGAATGCAATCAGGAATAGGGTGAGAGGTATAGGTGGCAGATAGAATTGGTTTTCATTTATAATAATAGTGCTTAAGTTGGGAAGAAGTAGGGGGAGGCTATGTGAGGGGCATCTAGATGGCGTAACACTGCCAATTTTGAGACAGTGCAGAGGTTAACCTTGCTTTGAAGGACTTTGGGCCACATAATTGAGCCAGTTTCAAGGAGTCTTGGATAGAATTCTAGACAGAGGGACTGGCATAGCTAAGGGAGGTAGTACCAAACAGGGATCGGATTCTCAGAGTGTCCAAATGGATGCAGTCATAGCGCCGAAGGGAGTATGACTGAGGTGAGATTGTAAAGAAACTGCAGATGTATGGAGGCAATTTCGAAGTTTGAGCCCTGTAAGCCCAGAGGGCAGCATTCCGGTATCTACGAGCAGTTAGGGATCCCCATCCTAATCGTGCGTAGAGGAGACAGTGATGTGTATTTGAGGGTGCATTGGTAACGAATCTGATTGCCCTATGATAGAGAAATACAGGTTACTCACCTGTAACAGGAGTTCTAGGAATGGTATATGTTGTTCATCCACACTGTCTGACAGGTATCCTTGCCGCATTAAATCTTGCCGGAAGGTCTTCAAGCTGGCTCCTCCCACCCACCCGGGTGGTAAAACTCTCGGCTCCACCCCATGACGCCAGATCTGGCCCTCTGGAAGCTCAGGTTGTGCGTCGGAGCCGGGGAGGTCGGGTGGGTCATGTGGATGAACAACATATACCATTCCTAGAACTCCTGTTACAGGTGAGTAACCTGTATTTCTAGGGACATGGATATGTTGTTCATCCACACTGTCTGGCAGACTCCTAGCAGTTCTCTGGGAGGAGGGAGGCAAGGCGCACACCCCCTACTTAGGGAATAAAGACTGGAGAACCGAGGCCCCAAAACCAGCATCCCGGCGTGACTCAAGGTCGATGTGGTAATGGGTAATGAAGGTGCGTGCTGACTTCCAGGTAGCAGCCCTGCAGATTTCCTGGATAGGGACGTCCCTGGAAGCAGCCACCGATGCAGCAGTATGGCGGGTAGAATGAGCTCTTATCCCTCTGGGAGGCTCCATGCCTGCCAACTTATAGCAGAGATCTATGCAGGAGGTGACCCACCTGCTTATCGTCCGCTTGGCTGCAGGTCTGCCAGGTGCGGCTTCAGCGTAGGTGACAAACAGCTGGCGAACCGCCTCCTCGATTTCAGCCGCGCGCCTTATAATAAGGTAGCGCCCTTCTAGGGTCCAAAGTATGGAGCCTGTATTCAGCCTCCGAGGTGTGATTGGGGTAGAACACCGGCAGAGTCAACACCTGGTTAAGGTGAAACTCCGACACCACCTTCGGAAGGAATTTCGGGTGGAGGCGCAGGACAACCTTGTCCCTGTGGAAGACCAGGTAAGGAGACTCGATGCAGAGCGCCTGGAGCTCTCCCATCCTTCTGGCTGTCGTGATAGCCACCAAGAAGGCGGTCTTCCACGACAGGTGAGAGAGTTCACACCTGTGCATTGGTTCGAATGGCTTGCCCATGAGCTTTGCCAGTACCAGCAGTAGATCCCACGGAGGTGGAGTTTCTCGCATTGGAGGAAATGTGATCAGGCCTTTGAAAAGCGCCAGGACCACCACCTCCTACGCCACAGCGACTGCTCCCTGGCCCGCGCCCGGTAAGCAGAGATGGCTGCCAGGTGCACCCTTAGGGTCGTCGACCTAAGCCCTTGACGAGAAAGGGACCATAAATAGTCCAAGATGCTAGCCAAGGAACAGGAGGAAGGGTCCAGGCCCTTGTCCTGACACCAAATGGAAAACCTCTTCCATTTGAAGGCAAAGCATTTCCTGGTCGACTCCTTACGGGATGCCTCAACTACATTGAGGACCTCGTCAGAAAGACCCAAGGCCTGGAACTCTAGCTGCTCAGGAACCAGGCCGTCAGGTGCAGGGATTGAAGGTCCGGATGGAACACCTTCCCCTGATTGACTGAGAGCAGGTCCGGGCGAGCTGGAAGCTGCCTCGGGAGCCTGGAGCTGAGGCTGAGGAGATCTGGGTACCAGAACTGGCGGGGCCAGTCTGGGGCTATCAGAATCACCTGCGCCTTGTCCCTCCTTGCTTTGAGAAGCACCTTGTGTATCAAGGGAAATGGGGGGAAGGCGTAGAAGAGGCCTGGGGTCCACGGCCTCGAGAAGGCATCCCCCTGCAGCGAGCCCTGCTGAGGGGGGCGGGCATGGAACAGCCTCAGCTTCACGTTCTCCCTGGAGGCAAACAGGTCCATCTGAGGTGTGCCCCAATGGGAGAACAGATCTTGTACTACCTCCGGCAGGAGAGACCACTCGTGGGATGCAGCCCCTATCTGGCTTAGGGCATCGGCCAGGGTGTTGGAGGCTCCTGCCACATGAATGGCTAGGAGATCCACCTCCAGGTTGCACACGAGTGACCAAATGTGGAGAGCTTCCTTGCATAGAAGCATGGAGCGCGTCCCACCCTGGCGGTTTAGATAGTACATGGTCGTGGTATTGTCCGTCTGGACTCGGACCACTTGACCCCGGAGAAACGGAGCAATGGCGGTGAGAGCTAGGCGGACCGCTCGGAGCTCCAGCAGGTTGATGTGGCATCGGGACTCCCGCGGGGACCAGAGGCCATGTGCCCGGTGTTCCCCCAGATGGGCACCCCAACCCATCAGAGAGGGATCGGTCGATAGAGAGACCGTCGGCTCGGGGCGGACAAACGGGATGCCCTCCTGCAGATGAACTGGAACAGTCCACCACCGGAGAGCGTTCCACATCCCCTGGGTCACCGTCACTAGCTGGTCCAATGGATCGCAGCGTTGTGACCACTGGCTGGCCAGTCCCCACTGAAGAGGGTGCATGTGCCAGCGTGCCCACCTGTCCGTGGTAATAATGGACCAGGCGGAAAGGAAGTGGGGGGAACCTGGGGTGAGGTGACGGGGTTGGGGGCGACACCCCTCAACCCGTCACTGGGCAGGCTTGGAGGAGGGACCGGCCGAGGGACCTCCTGGGCCTTTACCTCCCTGCTTCCTGTTGGAGGAAGCCAATGGCTTGGGCTTGGGATGCCAAGCTCGTGCCTGCTGGCCCTGACGTTGCTGGGCCGGACGTGCCGTGGGCGCAGAGGGATGAAAGGGCTTAGGCTGTGGTTTGCGGCCTTTGTCCTTCTGAGCGGATGAGACCGAGTCCAAGGTAGCATTGGACTTTTCGATCCTCTGCAGGTGATCTTCCACCCCAGGGCCAAGAGGTCAGTCCCAGGAAGGGGACATCTGCCAACTTGTAAGGTATCCGAAGTGAAGGGTGATATCCTCAGCTGCTTCCAACGACGATAGCCATCAAGTGCGCCACAGACCTGGCACATGAGTCCCCGATGTCCAAAGCAGTCTGAAGCTGCTGTTTGGCCACTGCCCTGCTCTGGTCCTGCACCTGCCTAACCGCGGTCTGCAGATCTGCGGGAAGATGAGGGACGACCTCGTCCAGGGAGCCCAACAGGGCGTGAGAGAAATGTGCCATAAGGACGGCCAAATTGGCCTGGCGAAGGCCAAGGGAGGACGCAGCATAGACTTTTCACCTGGCATAGTCCAATTTCTTGGACTCCTTGTCGGGAGGTTTGTCCACATCCCTCGCATTCCCAGCATGCCAGAAAACGCTGTCAGTAACTAACCCCTCGGCCGAGGGGTGTTCCAAAAACCGACAAGGAATCGGTAGGGATCACATACTTCCTGGCCATCCTGGCCGAAGGCTCAGGGCAGGAAGCAGGACGCTGCCAGAGCTCCAACGCCAGGCCCACTATGGCCTCGGCCACCGGAAAGGCCTCCGTAGGGGAATCCCCTCGGTCCAGAATCTCCGTGAGGGGATACCTGGCCCGCTTAGAAACGGGTTTGAGCTTCATCCCGGTGGACTCCGAGATGAGCCGAAGCAATCCCAGGAAGGACGAAGGGCTATCGCTCACCGACTGTCCTCCTGGAGACTCCAAGTCCATTCCGCTTGGAGAAAAGGGAGGAATCGCTCGGACTCGGAAGAGTCCTCGAAGAGCTGCCTCGGCCTGAGCCACCCTCCACCTGCCGAGGTTGATCGGGAGAGAGTGACAGACAGCCTATGGGGCAGTCCCTGAGCCGACCGAGAATTCTTGGTCGGAGCCCCAAATAACGGCTGTGGAGGCGGAGGTTCCACCGGAATCGGTGGGGCAGCTGGTTTTGGCCGAACAACCGGCCTGGGAACAGGCTCCTCGGATAAAATGAGGGGTTGTTTCGGCCGCTCCGGTGACAGCCACTTAATGGCCGGGGAAGGCGACGCGCCGGCTTGTTCCCGGTCAGAAGGAGTTGTTGCCACATGAGGTCTCATATCGCCGACGCAATTTACGCTGCTTCCTCGCCCGAGGAGGAGGAGGAGGATGATGGCGGTGCCGCTGCTGAGGTGTCGGGACCGAGACCGCCTATGATGGTGGGATCGGCTGGACCGCGGGAAGTCCAAGACCGGAGACCGAGAACCTCGGCTTTCCTGAGAACAGTGCGGGTAGGTGTCGGGGAACCGCACCCCGGTTCGGAGGGTTCAACCGGCTCGGAACCGGAGGCACAGACAAGCCAACGGGTCCTCAACTCCACCGGGGAACCGGGAGAGGGATTTTGGCTTCTCCTGCCGACAACCCATCCAACGGGTCGAGAAAAATCTCGACCGCGTCGACGGGAGTCTCAGTCAACTGGCCTGACGGGGACACCGTGAGACCAGCGGCCGAAGCCGAACAGTTGACGGCCAACAACTCGGGGAGAGGGATCTTTCCCGCTCCCAAGAGCGTCATGGTGGGACTTACCCTTGCTCTTTTTTGACCGAGAAAACGGTCCAGCAGAAGTTGAACCCTCACCTTTGGTAGAGAGGGTGAGACAAAGCTCCTTAAAAGAAGCTGAATAAGAGGCACCGAGAGATAGCGGGACAAATGCCGCAGCCGAGGTAGAAGCGGCCCATGCCACCTCCTCTTCGAGGGCGATCATCTGCTCGAGCTGATCCGCCGAGCCCACCGCCACGGAAACCGCCGACCGGGCCTCTTTTGACTTCACCGGAGGAAAACTCTTCTCGGGACGCCCCAGTTGTAGACGGGCAGCACGGTCTTCGAGGACGTAGGCCGAAAAAGAAGAGCACAGGTCGCAGGCCTGCGGGTCGTGCTCAAGGCCCAAGCAGATGCACATGGAGTGCGGATCCGTCCGAGACATCTTCTGTCCGCAAGGGCATCTCCGGAAACCGGGAGTCGATTTGTCCATCGCAGCCACGAGGGAGAGAAGACCGAAGTCTTTTAAGCAAAAAACGTTTGAATTCGAAATTTCGAAGAGTTAGGAACTAGTCTTATACGCAGAGCATTAAGGAGGGAACCTGAACTTCCAAGCGGTAAGGAAGATCTGGCGTCATGGGGCGGAGCCGAGAGTTTTACCACCCGGGTGGGTGGGAGGAGCCAGCTTGAAGACCTTCCGGCAAGATTTAAAGTGGCAAGGATACCTGCCAGACAGTGTGGATGAACAACATATCCATGTCCCTAGAACGTCTAATTTGGCATGGGCAGTTTTGGTCCCATGGCTGTATAGCAAGTCAGCGTAGTCAATGAGGGGCAAGAACGTGGAGGAGACTAGCTTAAGTTTGGCTTCAAGGGAGAGAAGGTGACGAATCCTAAAAAAGATTCCAAGTCTTTGTTTGAGCTTTTTAGTGAGTTCATCAATATGAGGAGAGAAGGAGAGTCGGTGGTCCAGCCAGAAACCAAGATATTTGAATTTGTCAACAACCTCAATGGCTTCTCCCAAGATGGTGGTAATTTGTAAGGCATGTGGAAGGGTTTGTAGTCACTTAGACTATCTTTGGGTGAGAAATACATTACTTTAGTTTTTTAGCATTTAGTAGTAGTTTTAAATTGAGCAGATCATACTGTAGTAAATTGAAGTCTTTCTGTAGCTCCAGGCAGGCTTTGTTTAGTGAGGATTTGGCAATGTAAATAACGGTGTTGTTGGCGAATAAGTGGACACTAGAATTTGCAATCTTTTGATCGATGTTGTTAATGTATACTGCGAAGAGAAGGGGACCTAGGATAGAGCCTTGGGGGACACCTCTCTGCATTGATTTTAAGGGAGAGAGAACACCTTGGGCAGAAACCTGTTGCAGCCTGCCATGAGGTATGAGGAAAACCAGTTGAGAACATTATTGTCAACACCTAGGTTATTCAGCATGGATAGGAGCAAGGAATGGTCAACCATATCGAAGGCTTTACTCAAGTCTAAGAAAAGTGCGCAGACAGATTTTTTTAGTATCCAAAGCAGTCTGCCAATCATTTGTGACCTTAGCCAGGGCAGAAGTTGTGCTGTGTAATGGTCTGAAGCCAGACTGGAGAGTTTTAAGGAGCAAAGCACGCTCTAGGTAATCTCTGAGCTAGGCATTGACAATTTTTTCTAGCAGTTTGGAAACAGTGGGCAGAAGAGAGATAGGGCGATAGTTACTAAGATCAGATGGATCACCGGATTTGAGAAGGGGTATAACGTGAGCTATCTTCCAGGCAGGCGGGAGAGTGCCATAAGAAAGCGAGAGATTAAAGAGGTGCATGATAGGTGGAGCTAGTATGAAGTAGCCAAGTTTCAGATATAGCGGTTCAAGACGGTCCGCGCCAGCGTTCTTTTTCAGATCAAGAGCTAGGAGTAGGTCTTCCTTTTTTTTTAAAGAAACCGTACTAAAGCTGAAGGTGTGGTCATGAGTTTGACCGTCTGGGGGCTAGACAATCCTGCGGCGGGAACAATTCTGCAAGCAGGGAAAGAGTCAAAGGCCAGACCAGCAGTAGCAAAACGGCTATTGAGCTGCTCTAAACTGGAAGGTGTACCTGTATAAGTGACACCATCCATGCAAATTTTGGAGGGTAGTGGCAGCGAGGGGGAGTGCCCCTGAATGTGGAGGACGTGCCAGAGCTTCGAAGCAATGTTTTTGGAAGAGTCAATTGCAGTAAGAAAATATTTAGCCTTTTCTGCTCTGATTAGTTTAGTGCAATTATTTCTGGCTGTTCTGAAGATTATCCAGTCACTGGTGGATTTGGTGGTACAAGCTTTTTTCCAAAGCGTGTCTCTTAAGCGCAAGGCAGACTGGAGTGAGGAAGTGAACCAGGGGCAAACTCTTTTTCTAGCTCCTAGTTTCACGAAGTGAGCGTGCTTATCGATGACATTAAGCACTAAGTTAACTTTTTTTCTCTTTTAGATACTTCCTGAAGAAGACCTAAGGTCGAAACGTAGATTTTTAACTCTATTTTCTATTTTCAGCGTGCATTTAATATAACCATTTTGTTTTGCATTAAGCACTAAGGAATGAAACAAGGAGCAAGCTGCAGGGACAGTTTTAGCAAGGTAGAAATCTTGCCGTCTGATTTTGTTTAGGACAGCCAAGAAATCGGCAGGATTAAAATCGTGACGATTCCTTTTGTATATAAAGTGGGGAGAGGTCCCAGTATGTGGCATGAACCTAACACAAGCAATGGCCTTGTGGTCACTAATATCATTATCGACAATGCCAGCATGGGATATTTTATGCGGTTTATTGACTAAAAAAAGATTAATCAAGGAGCTGTTTGCTGGGGACTTAGAAATGATGCAAGTAGGCTCGGAGATTAGCTGGGTATCCATATAGCCAATTTCATCACAGAGCTCCTTGAGCAAGTTGGAGGCAGAGGAGAGCCAATTCATATTTAAATCACCTGTGATGATAGCTTCAGAGTCATTATTTGAAGATAGATGGCGGAGATGGTTAAGTATTTTGTTACCCCCAGAGGGAGGTCTATAGCAGCCAGTTACGAAGACAGATTCCTCTGACGGTAGGATGATTTTCAGAGAGAGACTCTCAAATTAATTTGGCACTGATAGGGACTTTATGACTGTGGCAGTAAATTTGTTAGCAATGTAGATGGCAACCCCCCTCCCCTGCTTGGCCTATCAGTCCTGAAGACGTTGTAGGAAGGTAGATTAATGGAGAAATCGGGGGTAGAGTGGCGGAGCCAAGACTCGGTGATCACAAGCACATCAGGGGATGTGTGGAGGGCCCAAGTCTGAATCAAATCAAGTTTTTTCAGAAGACTGCATGCATTGATATGTAGGAAGGAGATCCCTTTTAAGTGCTGGAGATCAGCAGGGGAATCAATATGAGCAATGGGTCCAGGGTTTAATTCTATGTTGCCAGAACAAAGTAAAAGTAGTTTTTTAAGGCCTTGGGTTATAGTTTTAAGTTGGTGCAAGTGTTTATGATGCAGGTAAATAGCAGGGGCTGACGGCAAGGTTGGTGCAGAGAACAGGTGTTTGATAGTCGAGGTGCAGAGTAATATGAGTGGGCTAGAGCAGAGAGACTTATTTTCTGTGAGACTGGTTAATGGATGGGTAGAGTGGCAGATAGGTCCAACGCAAGTAATGCCAGAGGGTACCCTAATTTCAACATAACAGAGTAATAATAGGTAAATTTGAATGCGAAAGCAGCAGGGTCCGAAGAGAGGGGGAACGTTAGCATGCAGAGGGTGGCGGGCAGAAGACCACTGCCCATCCATGGAAGCCTGCAGGATAGGGGGAGCATTGGTGTTGCAAACAGTGTGGCTGAGACACAGCAGACAAAGTATGTAAACCCACAGAGAAGGGTAGCGTACACAGCAGGAGTGTAGGGGCTGGGGAGGAGCAGCAGCAGGGACGGGTCTCATAGTAAATATGCTAAATATATTGCCCTTTGGACTAGTGTAGGGAAGACAGCAGCAGACAAGAACCACTGCACACAGTGTATATTTGGCCAAGGTGTGTAAAATTATCACTTGAGTAGCAAAAGGTAGATGTAATCCCTCTTGAGTACAGCGTGGAGATAGGGTCAGAGGTCTAGGTAGAAATGACTGGTTTGACCAAAGGCAAGTGGGATCACTCAACCCAAAAGACCAATAGGAGATGTGTGAAGAAAGGGGTGGGGCTGAAGATCTATATAATAAACACCAGAGAGGGGGAAGGGTTCGGCGGGCAAGAAATTTTTCTAAGCGCTGGCTGTACTCAGTGACCTTCCAGGGCTGGCCGGTCACGCTGTGACGGCACTGCAGAAAAAACAAGGTCGGAGACTGTCTTTCGGGAAGCTAGGAGCACGGAGCCAATCACAGCTAACAGGCAACTTACCGGACCAATGAGGTGCAAAGCCGTCCTGCAGCACACCCAATCAGAGTGAGGGTTATCGAATCTGGAATTCGTACCTGTAGCCTGGTTTTCAGGAGCTTGAGAGCATGTGGGCAGCCGGCCGGCGAGCTCCGTGCCATGGCTGGTTGACTGGGAGCCCAATCAGGGGCTGGGTCTGTAGCCTGGTTTTCGGGAGCTTGAGAATGTGTGGGCAGCCGGCCGGCGAGCTCCATGCCACGGCTGGCTGACTGGGAGCTGTCGGGGGCTGGGTCTGTAGCTTGGTTTTGGCGCTTGAGCGTGTGTGCAGCAGCGGCCCAGGCTCAAGTGCCATGGCTGGTTGACTGGGGAGCCCAATCAGAGCTGGGTCTGTAGCTTGGTTTTGGTAGCTTGAGCGTGTGTGCAGCCGACGGCGAGCTCCGTGCCATGTCCTGGTTGACTGGGGAGCCCAGTCGAGGCTGGGTCTGTGTGGTTTTCAGGCACTTGACAGCGTGTGGGCAGCCGCCGGGTAAGCTCGTGCGCATGGCTGGTTGACAGTTTTAAGAATTATATTCACACCCTCACTGTACCCGAATAGAAGTTAAAACTGTAAACTGCATTTTGTTTTGTTTTCTTTGTATTTATTTATACTTATTTCAAGAGTTTGACTAAGAGACACATACTGAGCTGGTAAAATGCTCGTTTCCAGATGCATCTTGGGGGGAAGGGGGTACGGAGTATATACTACAGGATGTGATTAAAGTGAAAACAGCAAACTGTAATGTGCAGTGGTAATAGAAATAAAATACATTACAGCTGGCAGTCACAACACACTAGCAGATAATCAGGACACACACACACAGCAAGATGTGTAACAGTGCAAATTAAGATACAAGTGCAATATAGTACTGGGAGCAACAACAGATAAGGAGTAGATTACTACCAGCCGGACTGCAGGTGTGAGGGTTATTAATGTCAGTGCAGAAAGGTAGGTACAGGAGCAAAAACATTTTCAGATGCGACAACTGAATAGGAGCAGTTAAGCCCAGGGTGAAATGGACATTTTCAAGCTGGGGGGGGGCTACATAGGGACATCAACATTGGGATGGGGAATACAAGGGTCAGGAACAGTTGCAGAAGGGGGTAGAATAGTCACAAAGAAGAGACTTGAGGGAGGAGAATAAACCTTAGAGTGGATAGACAGGGAAAGAGAGGACCAGAGCTTTGGAAAATGATATGAGAAAGCAGTTTGGCCCACTGAAGTTTGCCTGGAGGGGGAGGGAGGGAGAGAGAAAAGGGAAAGAACAGTTATGTAAGACCTTACCATAACAGTAGCTCTTTGAGAGGATCTCCTCCATTAGGCCATGCCTTTGGAACTGCAAGCTATCAGTGTCAGGACCACTCGGAAACGTTTGTTAGCCGGGGGCTGCCCACAACAATGTGCAGTGTCATCGCATGTATAACGTGGGCGACCCAAACACTCCTCAGTTCCTCATCGGGGATAAGCCTTGGAGGGCCTCATATTGTGAGGAACCAGAAGACCGAACTAGTGCCAGGCAATCAAGGAGAGGCATGAGACTGGAAACAGGATGCATGGAATAAGGCCTCAGGCACAGTATCTGACTTGTCCCTCAGAAGACAAAAAAGGGGAAGGAAGGAGGGAGGGTATGCTATGGCCTAATAGAAGAGATTCTCTTGAAGACCTACTGTTACGGTAAGTTCTTCTGTAACTGTTCCATCTTTAATCAAGGATATCTCCTCCATTAGGCACACTGTTGGAACAATTCCCAAGCAGTTCAATACAGCCTGGGAAAATGGGCTTCTGATATGTGATCAGGACAGGAGACCTTTCAGTACAGCAAGTCTAAAACTAGCACGTCTATGAGACGTGATGTCCAGGCTGTAGTGTTTAGTGAAAGAGTGGACAGTGCTACATGTGGCAGCCGTACATATGTCAGCAGCAGGGACATTCTGCAGCAAGCAACAGAAGTGACTATGCCTCTTGTGGCACGACCATGAACAAAAACAGCAAGTGTCTTACTGTACTTCTTATAACAAAAAAAATTATACAGTGAGTCAGCCATTTAGACAGGCAGTGTTTAGATACAGGTGCACCCTCTTTCCCAGGGGTGAATCACACAAAAAGCTGTGATGTCTTTCTACAGCCCTTAGTATGAGTAACATAGTATCTCAGTGTTCTATGTACATCAAGAGTATGGAGCAGTGCCTCACCCTGGTTGGCACGTTCAGGGTGATAAACAGGAAGGTGGATCATTTGGGTCAGCGTAAATTCTGATACCACATTTGGTAAAAACTTAGGATTTGTACGTAAAATGTTACTCAACAGCACTAACCAAACTTGACACACTGTCATAGGGCCCTGAAGTTTATTACTGGACTCCCATGATACTCCACACATCACTGCTCCCTCTCTACGCTGCAGTAGGTTGGTCATCCCTTAATTACAGAAGACAGAGAAGTGCAGCTCTCTGAACCTTCAGGGCTATTACTAAGATGTTTGCCCCAATATATCTCGGACTGTCTTCCACTAAGTGCAGTAGGAAAGTATGCCCTAAGGAGTTCCTCCTATGTCTCTCTTGCAGTACCTAAGTTCAAGTTGTGTTTGGCAGGTCTTCCATAAGTCATGCTTTACCCTCACTCTGGAACAACCTGCTTTAAAAACTTTGAAATTGGCCTACCCAATCAAATTATCAGCATTGAAAGCACTTTATTCTCATTCGATCAAGGAATCCTATAACTGCTTCCCCTGATGTTAACCCCGCCCCCGGCTTCCATCCCTTCCAGGTGCGTTCCTTTCCTGGTACTCCTGCTCCCCTTCACCTGCAATGTCAGAGCCTACAAGTACCCTACCTGACTGTTCTATCTATCCTGATACTGGAGTCTTCCTTTCTCTGTCCTTCTGGCACCCACTTATACTCCCTTTCCTTGCATGTCCTCCTCCGTCACCTGTTCTTGCTGCCTTGCACCTTACTCTCTAACCGTTGCCACCTGTCCCTTGCAATCATAGGTCCTTATGGGCACCCCGTGCACTCATACGTATACACACTCGTACATCTCTCTCCCCACCCGTGCCCCAAGTACCACTCACTCAATATTTGCGTTCAAGCCTGCTCCATATATACTCTAAATATGGTTGTATAGGAATATTCTGTAATTACTGCAGTGTAAGTACTGTTATTCTTACTGTACATTACACATGGTACTTAGTTTATTGTCTCATTATAAAAATGTACTCCTGTGATTTTATAAATCTGCTGTGTGTATTTCTAATTCTATGTAATGACTATGTTAGTGTGTATTCCTTTTTATGTACTGATTATGAATCCTGTCCTGGTCCATCTCAAAAATGAACTTGCTCAATGGTGTTCGCCTGGCTAAATAAAGATTTTGATTGATTGACTGCCTTTAGCACCTATGAGCCTCTCCAGTCTGTGTTTAGGGCAACACAGAGCACAGAGACTGCACTGGTATGAGTGCATAATGACCTGCTCAGGGTGACAGAAAGGGAAGAGCAGTCAATTCTTGTTCTCCTTGATCTGACATAAGCATTTGACACTGCGGATCATGGGCTACAGGGGCATAACTAGCTATCAGTAAGATTGAGTCTTACCTTAAGGACAGGACCCAGAGGGTTGTGCTGGGAGAATACTCCACGCATCTGGTGGCCCTGCCCTGTGGGGTGTCCCAGGTTTTGAGCCTATATCTCATGTTATTTGCAGTGTATATGATGCCCCAGGGTGATGTCATTAGGTGGTATGGGCTTGGGTTTCATTGGTATGCCAATGATGCACAGCTCTACCTGTCCTTTGCACCTGGGATGCTGGATACAGTTGATGTGTTTTACAAGTTCTTGTTCCAGATTCAGACCTGGACGTCATCTAGTTGGTTGAGACTGAACCCAAGAAGACTGAAGCACTGGTGGTACAGCTGGGTCAAACTGGTGGAGTGGAGGCTTCCGGGGAGGGCTTTGGTTCAACCGCTCTAAGTTATTAGCCTACACCAAGGTGAAAAATCCGGGAGTCATTCTGAATAACAAGCTAATACTGGAGGCTCAGGTGGTGGCAGGAGTCCAGAATGACTTTTATCATCTTCAAAATTTTAGCCGGATTAAGTCAATCATCCTACCCAATGATCTAGTCACACTAGTACATGCATTCGTGACCTCGAGGCTCAACTACTGTAATGCTATTTACCTCAGGGTCAATGGAGGTGCACTGTGACACCTGCAACTGCTGCAGAACACTGCAGCCTGGCTACTGATGGGTCTTCCTAGTCCTGTCATATATCGCTGGTGCTGTGTGAACAGCACTGGCTGCTGGTGAAGTGGCATATCTCCTTTAAAGTGGTTATGTTGACCTTTAAGGCCCTATGTGGGCTGGGCCCAGGCTACCTGTCAGAACTCCTGCACCCTTATGCCCCGGGACATCCTCTCCACTCTGCCAAGGAAGGCTTCCTGGTAGTCCCAAGGGTGAGATTAAAATTTTCCAGGAACCGGGCATTTGAGGTGGCTGCCCCAGTCCTTTGGAATTCATTGCCCAGGACTCTGAGAGAGATCCCTTGGTAGAGGCTTTTAAATGTGGTGTGGTCTCAAAACTTTTTTATTTAGGCAAGCATTTGGGGATGAGTTAGAGTTGATAAGTTATTTATGTTTTTTATGATTTCTGTATTTGTTTTGTGGATTGAGTAAAGTCTGTATAGTTGGATATTTTTACTATTTATGTTATTCTTTGTAATGGTGTCCTGAGCCTCTGGGGTAGGGTGCCACATAGAAATAAAGACTACTACTGTACTGTTACCAGAATGTATAATGTCTTGTTTGTCAACTTGTTACACTTTCACCTTAATAAAAATTCAGTATAAAACAAGGATTCATGCATAAAGAGACTGTTAACAATCAAATAAGGAGGCTCACATTAAAGCATGAAGATCGGACATTGTTCGAGCAGAGGTCACGGCAACTAAAAATGACATTTTACATGAAAGAAAACATAAGCCACAAGTCATGGCAGGCTCAAAAGGAGCCAAAGTCAGTTTTTCAAGGATGAAATTCAAGTCCTAAGAGGGAACTGGATTACAGATAAGAGGTTTTGTATGAAGAATACCTGTCAGAAAAGTACAAGATACTTTAAGTTGGGCAACTATACAGCCATCAGTAGGGGCATGGAATGCTGACATGGCAGCCAAATGCACCTTTATAGATAAATACTGCAGGATTGAGTCAAATTCGTTTGTGCTCTCACTAGTAGATTACGGCTTGGTGATATATGGCACAGCTGACCATACTGCCTTCTCTCAGACTAAAACCACCCTGAATAAGGCCTGCAGGCTAGACACAGGCCAGAGCAAACTGACTCACACCTGCGATCTCTATACATCAGCAGGATGGTTGAATCTAGATGACAGAATCAAATACTTTACCTGTATCATGGCAAAGAAAATATCCCTTAAATCTACCCCTCCAGGGCTTGACTCCCTGGTCAAGGTAGCCAACTCTATCCGCTCCTCTGGATACTCCACGAGGGCCTCCCTCAAGGTTTCTTATTGCAGGCCTCACTATGTCAGAAAGCTTTTGCTTACAGGGCACCCTCCTGGATCAGTGAGCTCCCAACTACGATCAACCATCTTCCTACCTTAGGCCCTTTTAAATTGGTACTAAAGAATTATCTGCTTGAGCACGCAGCTTGTAGTTGTTTTGAATAGCCTGGGAGGATACAGGATAGTTCCGGTATCCCTGCAAGGATTTCGTATATATGGTCTATAACTGTCTGTCGTACAAAGGCCCTTAGGCCTGCTGTATAAATTTGTTTCTCCTTGCTCTCCTGTAAATGATTGCCTTGCTTTTAAACTAAGGCTTATTTTCTGGCCGGCTAATTATTAGTGCAATGGTCTGTATTACAAAGGTCCTCAGATCTGCAGTATGAATTTGTTCTCCTTGCTTTCCTGTAAATGATTGTCTTGCTTTTGAACTAAGGCCAGCTGTCTGTCTGACTGATTATTAGTACAACGTTTGAAGTATACCAGTTTGGTTTTCCTACTTCTAAATGTCTTCCCTGCAGCTTATCTCCTCTGTGTCTGTTATTCCTTAATGCCCTCTTGTAACCGTGACAAGTTGCCTTTGTAAAAGAGTCTGTGACTCAAAGGTTATTTCTGATTCTTTCAAATAAATAAATAAAAATAATGAAAGCAAGTATTCCAGAACAGAATTCACAGGACACATAAAAGGGTCCATGTTCCAGGAACCACACCACAATGTGAAACACTCAAGGTATGTCTGGTAGAAGGCTTCCTAGTAAGATAGCAGCAACCTTACGTGACATCCCAAAATGGGCAATGGCTACATTTTCAGGATGCAGATACAGGGACTTCAGGCCCAAATGGACCAAGGACCCTCGTGCTGTTTTTTTCCAGAATAATTTTTTATTAATTTTCAAAAGATCAATTATTACCGACAATCCAACTGAAGAAAACATGAGTGTAAATTCATGAAATAAGAAATATAACTATATAACAGCAGATTCATAAATCTGTGATAACAGACAATACAGCTATTTTGAATAAGAGCTAGACCAGAGTGTTAAACCAATGCAATATTAATATTACATATTCCCAATTTTGAAGTAGCATAATTAGGTCTACACTACTTCTGAAATAGTTTCATATTATATATCTTTATATATATATATATATATATATATATATATATATATATATATATATATATATATATATATATATATATATATATATACACACACACACACACATACAGAAAATATAAATGGTAATAAACTAAATATAATTAAAACTAAAACCATAACTGTTATTCTGTAAACTACATGTTACAGTTAGCACCAACATCTACTGCAAAGACCAAAAGGGGGCCCAGATATCCTGCATGGTATCTAGTTTATCAGATAGAGAATAACATATTCTTTCAATGTGTATAGAAATACCATTTGATTGGACTTCCAGTGATGTCAGGGCACGATATGGCAGCTAACGCACAGGCTCGATGAACTCGAGGGCAGGAGCAGGCGGCAAAATATCATGATACATGGGGTCCCCGAGGGTTTGGAGAATGGAGCCGCAAGCACCATAGAATTCACACAAAACCTCCTTAGAAAAGCTCTTGACTTGCCAGAGGACTTTGACTTGAGGCTGGATCATGCACACCGATCTCTGGCTCCGAAGCCAAGTAACCCTGAGGCCAGGCCTAGATCCTTCATAGCCCGGTTTATCCTATATGCTAGTAAAGAGGAGGTGTTGCGGTGAGCTTGGTGACAGGGCCTACTGGAATATGAGGGCCACAGGATAACGATCGACAACGACCACACGTCGGGAGTACAGGAAGCCCGGAAAATGATCTGGCCCATAGTAAAGCAGCTGAAAGCCAAAAATATAAAAACCCAGGTGCTTCATGCAGCGAGACTGAAGATCACTACTGAACAGGGAGTCAAGAGTTTTTAAGGATCTTTTGGCAGCTGCGCCTTACCTCGAAGAACTGGGGATTACCACACCACCACTGGTAAAGGAAAGGCTGGAGTGAGATCTTCTGGCGTCCACATGTTCTGTGGCGCAAAAAGGAATTATTAAAAAAGGGTCTTCACAAAGGATGCAGCAGACCTCTCTCCGCTCGGATATCGGCGCAGTGCTCCGGAAGCTCGGGGATCCCGCACTGATCAAGAAAGGAGCCCTACACTTAAAAATGGCAATTGGGAGTGAAGAAGCTGGAGAGCTGGGCCCATCAAGAGATCTGGACACTTGAAGCAGCCATCAGGAGTTTTTGTGTGTCTTTTTTTTTCATCACCAAATGAGTGACTTGCATTCTTTTTGGACCTCTCGGGTTGATAACCCTGCTGCGCCCCTTGAGTTCCCGCTCAGCACCACACATTGACTACATCTTTCCTCCCGAAACATGGTGGGGAAACAGTGAGTACTTTTAACGCTCCCCCGCAGTCGAGCTGCTCCTAACAAAGAATAATTGGCCCTCGGTTCACTGCACCCGGACCCGAATTCTCATTTGATCCATTTTCACCCTTTAAAAATTATCGTAAAGTCACTTTAGATAGGATCAGGACTTGGGATGCTGGAAGTGAACCATGGGGAAACTCTTTTAAAATGTTATGACACAAACTGTAAATGAATGCTTTATCTAGTCTAGTTACTTTTAATATTCTAGAGCAATATGCACGTAGATAGGAGAGCCGAGGCCATGAACATTTGTGGTCGGGGGGGGGCAGAGGGAGAAACTCGAGACTCGACTAGACCCAACATTACATGGCTCTTGGCTGATGAGTCATGGAGAAAGGGGTCTCGGTCTAGAACTGGGGCTCGGGGATGGGGATGAATTCGCCCAGATGTTTCTTACAGTTGGTTACGATTGAATTCCGGGGCGCACACGGGATGATCCCTTGGCTAACTGTCAATCTTGTGGGGGACCATACTTACAAGCAGGCATTTGAATGGGGGATGGCTTTATGTTGGACCCCCTGCAGGGCAAATGCATGGCTGGACGTCATTAGAAGACACCTTCGAAACCCGCATGGCCCATGCTTCCTGCTCTCGCTGTTGTGGTCCCCAAACCCTGAGGTTGTTTCGATGAGGGAAGGAGACATCTGTTTATTTATTTGAGGGCACACCCTTATAAATTGAGATTATGAAATACTTTTGGCCCTGGCAGGGTTTGCTGTTCTAAGCCTTGATCTCATAGTGTAGGTCGGATCTTTTCTGGCCCTGACCTGTGGGTTCCATGGGAGGTAGGGGTGTTACCCCAGATGAGTCTGTCCCCTCTGGAGGTTCGAACTTTGAACCATGGACCTAGGGCCCATTTAGCCCCCTCGAGTCTCCTACTGGGGTCGCTATGGGGGTATGGTTACCTGGGGAGGAATACCAGTTAATGCTGTAGGCCTGGAGCAGGAGTAATACCCTCCACAGTGAGGCTTTCACGAAGGCACATACATTTAAAGTGCTCGGGGGGGGGGTGGTCCAATGCCTGAGAGATAGAGGGAAGGGAGCTTTGGGATGCCGAGGCCATGCAATCTTAGGTTATGAAGTTATGATGGGCTAAATGAAAGTTATGACTCTGTTTTCTGGGTGGTGGGGAGAAGGGGGAAGGGAGGAGAATTGGGTGCCTATGCGGATGCGTACTGACAACAGGAAGGGGGGCATCTCCCATGGATCTTCCTGGGACCAACAGGGAACACTCATTGCACTGCTGAGCTTCCTGTTTTGGTCTGCATACTCAGACACCTTTCAGGTGACAAACACCATTCAGCCTTCCCTAGGAGGTCTAACCAGTGGATTATGGGCAGCCCAGCTGAGAGAAGTTTCGGCTGTGGCTGTCCAGCACTTAAACCAGCCCTTGGCTCAAAGTTGGACAAAGCCAGAGCAACAGTTCAGTTGTTCAATAGTTACAATGAATGTTTTTTTAAAACTTGTTAATGTTTATATTAAAAAGTTCGATGTTTTGCAGGAATATTATCGGGTCAAATTGTTAAAGTCTAGTAAGTCAGTGTTCAAGAAAAAGGGATATACATTTAGCTGGTTGGAAAATGGCTAGTTATGCTACGAAATTTATGTCACTTAACATAAATGGATCATCAAGCCCTATTTAGAGGAGGAGGATTCAACAATTCATAGCATCCCAGAAGTGTGATGGAGTGTTCCTACAGGAGACCCACCTCTCACCTCTGGAAGCTTTAAAGCTTAAATCAAGGTCTTTTCCTTTAATCTTCCACTCGTCTCTCCCGTTGGGAAGAAAGAGGGTGTGGCGATTCTCCTCTCAGAAAACCTTCACTTTCAACAGCAGGAGGTGATAGAGGATCCCGAGGCAAGGTACCTCATAGTTATAGGGACTATTCAAGATATTCAGGTCACTATGGTCAATGTCTACATCCCCCCATGGTCCCCGTTCAGAATCTATTCAAACATCCTCCAACTGGTGGCAGAAAGGGCTAAAGGCATACTGATATTGGGAGGGTATTGGGACATAGTTTTAAACAGAACACTTGATTCAACCTCCCAAATCCTGAAATTGGATGCGGCGAAAGCTCACTCCATAAAAGTGCTGTTGGAACAGCTGGGCTTGGTAGATATTTGGAGAGAGAAGTATCCAGGAGCGAGAGAGTACACTTATTTCTCTCCACGGTTCTGTTTTTTTTTCCAGACTGGATATGTTTTTCACATTCTCTGGGGACTTAAGTAGGTTTCCTTCTACCTGGGTAGGTACGACCATCCTCTCCGATCATAGCCCAATCTATTTGGAGGCGGAGCTGGGACTGCCCAAGCGCATTACACACTGGAGGTTGAATGCTTCTCTCCTCCGGGATAAAGGGGTGATGGAGGAGCTTAAAAAGCACCTGAAAATAACCTTACAAGAAAACAGTAGACAAGAGACTTCTCCACAAATCTTGTGGGACACGGTTAAAGCCTCACTGACAGGCAAGCTGATATCCATAGCTTCCCATAAGAAATGAGAAATGAAGCAGAAACAACAGGAATTATTAACACAGATTAAAGAACTGGAAGATGTCCAAAAAAACCAGGTGGGATGAGGTTCGGAACAGGGAGCTGACAAAATGTAAAAATCTACTACAAAAAATCCAAAAAGCTGAGTTAGAAAAGGCCCTGTTTTATTTAAAACAAAAATATTATGAGGGAGGCCCTAGAGGAACCAAACTACTGGCCTTCAGACTGTGTCAGTATGTATAGCAAAAGCCACAATAACCAAAACAGTATCTCCTAGGTCCGGCCAAATGGTTAGACAGGCCTCACAGATAGCAGAGGCATTTGTTGAATACTACTCAAACTTATATGGCCCAAATGAAAAATCTTCTATACAAGATAAAACAGAATTACCTGAAATCCATTCCCCTTCCAACACTGGCACCAGAATCGGTAAGGATGCTGACTAGGCCCATTACGCAACAAGAAATAGTTTTTACACTCAAGAAACTTAAGTCAGCTAAATGCCTGGCCTGGATGGGTATGGAGCTGAATTCTACAAGGCCGTTGCCTCAGAGACAGCTCCCCTGCTCCTGAAGGTCTTCTCAAATATTTGGGCTAAGGGTGGGCCCCCTCCTGCCTTCTTGGCAGTATGCAACCATAACCATCTTGCACAAAGAGGGAAAGGATCCCACAAGGTATGAATCATATCGCCCTATCTCTCTACTTAACCATGATTACAAGATATTCACCTCAATTATTGCTTCTCAGTTGAATCTTATCCTACCAGATTTGATTCATACAGATCAATCTGGTTTTGTTATGGGCCGACAGGCGCCAGACGGAGTGCGCTCTGCCCTGAACATGATAGATAAAATTCAACGTTCCCACACCACGGCGTGCCTTATGAGTCTAGATGCCGAAAAGGCCTTTGATAAGGTCTCATGAGACTTTCTGTTCATAGTGCTGGAGCAGAGGGGGTTCCCCAAATCATTTATAGACACTATAAGGTCCCTATATACAGGTCCCCAGGCATACGTTAGGGTTAATGGTGGGCTTTCAGATAGATTCAGGCTTGGTAGAGGCACTCGGCAGGGGTGCCCCCTCTCCCCTCTTCTGTTCGCCCTCTATATCGAACCTCTGGTGGAGGCTGTGAGGAAAGCGTAGGGGGTATCAGGGATTGAGGTGGATGGTGTTCAGAAAAAAATTCTGCTGTATGCAGATGATGTCCCACTGTGCCTGTCCCAACCACACAGGTCCATATTACAGATTTGGCCCATACTCGAAGAGTTTGGAAAACACTCAGGATACTCACTAAATAAAACTAAAACAGAAGTCTTAAGCTTCTTCTTTAGTCCCTCTGAGGATACACACCAGCTTGTGCCCCTGAACTGGTCTGCCGATAGAATTAAATATTTGGGAGTAAATATCACTAAACACTTTTCTAAATTATTCAAAACAAATTATTCTCTTCTGACGGCTTCACTTAAAAAAGATATGGAAAGATGGACCTTAACCAATATGCCCATTTAATCTAGAATCCAGATGATAGCAATGAATGTATTGCCCAAATTTGTGTACTTATTTTAATGTCTACCATTACACATACATAAGTTAAATTTTTTGATGTGGCATAAAATGATCTCCAGATACATATGGGGCAACAAGAGACCCCGAATAAATTTAAAAATCATGCAGGCCCACCAGGATGGAGGAGGTAGATCTCTCCCGGAGCTGGAGGACTACTTCTTGGTGGTCCAACTAAAAATGCGCTACAATGGGTCGGTCCCAGTTCCACCTCCGGTTGGAGAGAAATGGAGAGGGGCGAGGAGGAGGGAGTGGTAGGACACCCCTGGGAGACCGTATGGTAATTCCCTTCTTATCCTACTGTCACCCTATACCTAAACTACACTCTGTGGGGGATACTATCCATTCAGTCCACCGGCTCTGGCAAAAATATAAATTACAATCCTCGGTATGGCCACTAAAAAGCCTGGCCTGGGCCGAGGACTTCCCTCCAAACCACCTAGATCTTATATATAAACAGTGGGGTAAATCGGGTCTGGAATACCTGGGTCAGTTTGTCCAAGGAGACTCAATCCAGGACTTTGCCTCCCTCAGGAACATGTTCGGGCTTAAAAGCTCAGACCACTTTAGGTTCCTTCAGGTCAGAGCATACATAGCATCTCTTCAAAAGAAAGAGGTGGACCCTGCCAGGGCTGCCCCCCTAATAGCAACCATTCAAAAGATACAATCCGCCACTACTCAGAAGGGACTGATCTCTCACCTCTACAGATCTCTTAGAACAGTGAAAATTGATCCATTAACTAGGATTAAGACTAAATGGCAGGGGGGAACCAATCCTGACTACCCGAATCTTGACTGGGGATCTATTTTTATTATAGTCAGAAAAATGACCAGGTGCCCCCTCTGGCAGGAGTTTGCCTGGAAGGTAAGGGTCCGCTTCTTCCTTACTCCTAAAACCTTAAACAAAAGAAACAAAAAAATACCCGGCTGGTTGCTGGAAAAGATGTGGGGAGGAGGAGGCGGACTACCTCCATATATTTTGGGCATGCCCGAAGTTGCAAAGGTTTTGGGTATAGGTCACAACAGCCATAGGGGAAATCCTCACGTTAGACCAGCCCCTTGATTGGATTGAAGTGATCCTGGGAACCCCTCCTGCCAACATTAGGGGATCTGACTCCATTTACCTATGGGCAATTTTAATTACAGTAACCCATAAAGCCATAACCAGGTTATGGCTCAATCCCTCATTCCCCAGAAAACAGGACTGGATATCAACTGTCCAGAGTCTAGCTGAACTTGAGGAGCTTACCTTTAAAATAAACCACAGGACCTCACTTTACATCCAGAGGTGGATGAGGTGGGAGATTTGGAAGCAAGTAGAAAAAGAAACATAATTGGGGTAAATGGACAAAGAAAACCTCCTCCTCTTGACTTAACTTAGTTTTTAGAATTGTGAAAGAGGCTTGCTAGATCTACCAGCTTAGACTGGTCTAAGCACGATATGTATGAAATGATTGTACAACACACTGTAACAGCACATTTTGATTGTACTAATGGACTAATTAAATGTACTCAAGTTCCCTGCAAACTTTCAATAAAATTAAAGTTTTAAAAAAAAAATACCATTTGATTGTACCACTCAGCAAATGAGGGTGCCAGTGCACTTTTCCATTTTTGCAGTACAAGTCTCTTGAGAGAGAGAGAGAGAGAGAGGCCTGAGAGATCCAGATTTCCTGATGTTTGTTCAGACTTAAGGATTCTGGGAAAATCCCTACTAAAAAGATTCCAGGTGAATGGGGAATAACTTGTCCTGTAACTAGGTTACAAATGGACTGCACACAATTCCAAATTACTTTGATTTTGGGGCAGTCCCATAACATATGTGTCAGATTGGCATTTTGCTTTTTGCACTTCCAACAACTGGTGTCCCCAGTGAACCCCATGGTGTTAATTTTCTCTGGGCAAAGATAATGTCTATGCAGAATTCTGAATTGCAGTAACCTACCTTGTAACTCCTTGTGGGATCTGATGGCCATACCCCAAGTGGAGTCCCATTCCTAGTTAGTTATATTAATATGAAGCTGCTTCCTCCCACTTCCGTTTGGCATTGATGGTTAGACATGTAGAAGACATATTGTTAGTTAGAGATTTGTATAAGAAACCTGCACCTTTCCTAAGTATAGACAATCGAATCAGTTGCTCCCACTCCTCACAGTTTGGTAACCAGTAGTCCTAGTTTTGTATATTAGAATTCTTAAGCATTTGCCTTAATTGGAGGTAATAATGAAAGTGATATTTGTGAATACCATTTTTAGATTTAAGTTCTTGAAAGGAAAGCATCACCCTGGATTGGGGGTCTATCAAGTGTACGAGTCTTGTGATCCCCATTTTAGACCAGTCAGAGTTATATACGCCTTGCTTAATCCCTACCAGTCTGGGATTATTCCATATGGGTGTCAAATCGAGGGATATCTGTTTAGGGTTAATAATGACATTTATTTTTTTTAAGTGCCATCACAGAGCCCTGTAGGCAGTGATTGTCCAATATGACAGCCCTCTGTGGGATGTACAAGTGGTCAAAAAGACTGTTCAGTTTAAGTATCCCTTTTTCCACTGTGAGCCACAAGGGTTGGGGTTCCCCATTTGTGGGTGAGCTTGTCAGGTGTCACAAAGAGTGTTTCAGGATTAAAGCCAGCTAGTATCGTCCACCAGCATAGAGCAAAGCCCCCCAAAACACATGGTGCCCTAAGCTTCGTAATTCCAGTTCTAGGAGGTCTAACTTACCATAGAAAATTCCTCATAATCCTGTCTAGTCTTCTCAATAATTTTTTCCTTATAAGTATTGTTAGGTTTTGAAATAAATATAACAGTCTAGGGGCAATATTGATCTCGATTGTGTTTATTTTTCCCATAAAGATAAACTGAGCTTCCCCAACCGAGACAGATCTAATTCAATGTATTTCGGTAATGGTTCATAGTTGAGGGGTATTATATCCTTTAGGATGGTGGAAATCTGAAGGCCCAAATAAGTAATACTGGGCTTAAACAACTTACTATCCAGGATTCCTTCAAGACAACTCATATTGTATTTATTTTATTATGCAGTATTTGAGTTTTGTCCCAATTAACTTTTAAGTCCAGAAATTCCTTCAAAATTCGAGAGAATTACAGTACTTTCAGACTCTAACAGGAATGTGCTGGGTTACTAAGGGTTAGCAATAGGTCATCTGCAAATGCAAAAGATTTATGTTCCTTTCCTCCAGATTTTAGACCCTTGACAGCAGGATGTTCATGTATTATTCGCACAAGGGGTTCAAAAGCCAAAATAGAGATAGGAGGAAGAGGGGGCATCCCTGTCTAGTGCCACAAGCCAGTTCAATTTGTGGGGACAGTATAGTGTTTGTTAGAATTTGCCTGCAGGGTTTTTCGGGGGACGGTATTGGACAAAATGGGAATGTTGCAGAACTTTGTAAGAATAATATCTTCCATCTATTCAAACCCGGTGGCATATGTTAAGGTGAATGGCTCAATCTTGACCCCAATACCACTACGGTGAGGCACTAGACAGGGGTGCCCATTGTTCCCCTCTGTTGTTTGCCTTATATCTCGAGCTGCTTGCACAGGCCATAAGACAGAATGAACTGATAAAAGGGTTCAAGGGGGATCCATAAGTTGGCTCTTTAGCCGATGTCTTACTGATCTACATGAAGGACCCAGAACACTCTTTGGCTTCTTTGTGGAACCTTTTGAATGTTTTTGGTAAAATTGCAGGATACAAAATAAATCCCACAAAAACAGAGGTGCTCAAAATAAACTAGGAGCCCTCAACCTAAATCCAACAATGTTTCCTTTTTGTTGGAACCTAAAACACATAAGGTAATTGAGGATTCAGATGGAGCTGACACATACAGACTTATATGACCTTAATTACCCCCCCACCCTGATGAATAAGCTCACTTTAGATTTGTAGAGGTGGAGAGTACTCCTTCTGTCTCTGATACAGAGAACAGAGGCAGTTCGAATGGTTATACTTCCATGGTTTCTATATCTAGCACAGACCATCCCAATACAAATACCAGAAG
The DNA here is from genome assembly GCA_016271365.2 of Neoceratodus forsteri. Lineage (NCBI taxonomy): Eukaryota > Metazoa > Chordata > Ceratodontiformes > Ceratodontidae > Neoceratodus > Neoceratodus forsteri. The sequence continues at coordinate 500,708,658 of JADMNL010000022.1, forward strand.
AATGTTATAGGACATTAAATAAAAAGATCCCAGAAGGGGAGTGTCAGTGGCTCAGTAGGTAGCACACTCGCTTCTGAGGCCAGGAGATCAGAGGGCTGTGGGTTCAGTTCCCACATCTGGCACTTGGGTTAATATCTCAATACTAACACTGTAGTGCAGAATGAGAGGGGTGCTGCACTTCTGAGGTGCCGTCTTTCAGATGAGACGTTAAACCGAGGTCCCATCTGCCTGGATTGGTGGTAGTTCAGGTGGATGTTAAAGATCCCATGGCACTTGTTGAAAAGAGTAGGGGAATTTCCCCGGTGGCCTGGCCAAATTTCCCTCATTGACTAAAAATACCACCAACAGCTTAATCTGGTTCAAGGTCAGTTGGTATTCATCTGTAGCCCTCTCCCCCCCTGGGTCGTGCCTGAAAATAGGCAGGCTTTGCCTAGTGCACTTACCCGGTCAACAAAAAATAAAGGCAGGCTGGGGTGTTTGGCCCTCCCACACTTACAATTATATCACCTAGCTGCCTTGTATTGGTTGCATAGGAACTATGTTGCTAAATGGAAAACATTGGAAAGGCAGGAGGAGGACCTTTGGGACATGAACAAGTTATTAACATATCCCCCCAGCATAAACTTGGAATAACCAACCCATATACCTGTACTAGTGCTCAGTGTTGGCAGACAGCTGTAGCATTGAAAGGTTTCACCAGGTGGAGGCCCTTGTTGTTCTCGTTACCTTACATAGATCATTTTCTGCCAGCCAGAATGGATATGGGATACTACAGGTAGGAGAGGATGGGCCTACACTTGGTACATCAATTTATACGACAGGGAAAAATCCTGACCTTGACAGAATTAGAGCAGCAATATGGGATCTCCTCCAAGGAGAGATTTAGATATTTTAAAGTTAGGGATTTCATAAAGTCTAGTGTAGAAAACTTATGGGCAGATACCCCAGCTCCTCAGATGCTGGGTATCTTAATAGGAGCATGACAGGGTAAATCTTCGCTATCTCATATGATTTCTGCCCTATATGCAGCAGTAAGAGCATTAGAGGAGGACTCCCTTGAGTCGGTCTACCAGGCATTAGGGAAGGATTTGGGAATACAGATCCCAGTAGCAATATGGGACAGACACGTAAAACTTATACAATGAGGCCTTACATCAAAGATCTGGAAGGAGTTTGCATGGAAGACGACCATTAGATTTTTCAGGCCACCCGTGATTCAGAGGAAGTATTTTAAAGATAGGGGAGCAGAATGTTGGAGAAACTATGGTAGTGCTTGATGAAGTGGGGATGTGAAGAGAAATCATTTGTTCCAACTTGTCCGTCAACTGATCCTATTGTACCTTGAGGGTTCATTACAGGATTTGCATATGGAGGTGAGCAAACAGGACTGTTACTATGTTCACAGCCATCAAGCCCAGGAGATGTAAAATTGTCCTGGCAGATGCATAGTGGCTCCTGTGTATATGTAACCCTGGTGCCATTCTATCAAGGGCTACTACCCCTGCCTGCTTCTTTGGCTGCAGGTTGAGGGGCCTGAGTTCAGACATCGGGGTACTGTAGTGTGCCTACCAACAGTAGAACTACAATTATAGTGCCTCCACCCAGAGTAAGGCTAAAGTGGGTTCCTAGCAGAATTGGTACAGCCCTCTGGGAAGCAATAACCACCCACAATCCCGCCTAGTGACCTGGTACACTTAGTTTCACAATTGCAATACTTCACACCTGAAATACAAGTTAATACCAGCATTATGCTATGCTCATGTACAATCCACTTACCAGCAGGGTTCGATCTCCTGGCAGTCACCCTGCAACCCCCTGCAAAAGACAGTTTCAATAATACAAGCATGCACTCTCAGTATGCTTTGCCAGTATTTCAGTAACTTTAAGCCGGGTAGAGATAAACTACCAAGACAGGTTAACAGTAAAACAGCAAATCAGATTTATTGAGGGGGTGTTAACAAGAGAGGGCGAGAATCTAGATTAATGATTACTGTACTGAGACAGGTTTATTTTACTGTTAATCACTTTAGTCCCCGACTTATCAGTCTTTGCAATTACTGGGTACCCAGAGTGTAAAACAGGCATGCCTGAAGCGGTGCTGCAGGCTGGCTGGTGTTGCAGCTGATGTTGGGGCCATTGATGGAAAGAAGGGTAATTAAATATGAGCCACACACTTGTCAATCATAAACCATTTTTACCCATGGCCAGATGGCCCAGTCACATTAGAACACATTAACTAGCAAATTGGATCAGATGGTACCATTTTAAATAATCGATGCTTTGTTGCAGGGAGCCACCCTGATTTTACTCACTGTACCCAGATGATTAGAAGTAGATGCTGGCAACATGGAAGACCTATTGCTTGTATTAATATGAAAAATTAAGTAAGACTTGTTTGGAAGGAAGACCTGTTGCTTGCTTGAGTTGGTGGGGACCGGGGCCAACATGACTCACCTCCTCGTCACAGCCTTTCCCTGTTGGTGGCCACAACCTGTGTTTGATTGCTGCACAGGGGCTGACTCCCCAAGTCTGGTCTCTCACCAGGTGGCTGGTGATGGCACAGGAACAGTCTGGCTGGGCTGTTGTTGAATGTCTTTCAAAGTTTAGGCTGCATGCTGGTGAACCTTCCGGCTGGACTTTGGCGTAAGAAAAGTCCTTTCTGCACTGGAGTGGCTCCTGATCTGCTTCAGGAGTCCTACAGTATGATCAATGCCTCCACACACATGGTATGCCACAGGCTCATGGCTCAAGAAACAGCAAACTTTCCCCTTTTTCAGTTCTGCTAGTTTCTCCTCAGCCAATTGCTGAGAAACCCCTTTTGGTCTGCTTAAGAGTCAGTTCCAGGAAGTTGATCCCTTTTGGACCGATGAAAGGCTCACAAGAGATAATACAGGCCTTTCCCTGTGAAGGGTGACAGTGCCACACTGGCTCCTCTCAGTTCAGAGGGTCAAGCTGCAATGCACACAGTTAGAAAATAGTTTCAGAACTTGTCTGGTTTTCCTGTATTTCGATTGGCTGTGGGAGCTGTCAATCACAGTTTCAGTGCTCCCATTTATTTAAGTGCCAACAAGAAAGTTCACAGTTTCTCCCATAAGGCACTATTAGGACCCCTCGAGGACCCCTGTGTCCTGACTGGTCCAAAACAGGAGTCCAGGACCAAAGATGGCAGCTCCCATTGGGAAGTTCAGTGCTGGCATTCCAAACAATTTATTTTATTTAAACAACAGTGAGGATTTAGAAATAAAGGTTTACAGATTATTGAAGGGCTCCCTCTGCTCTACTAGCAACAGCAGAGTGGAGTCAATCAGGGAAGGGCCTGGCTAGTTGCGAGCTCCATTGTACTCGGATCCAGCCCAGGCTATTTACACTATACCCAAGGCTGGTGCTCTTAACGAGACAGTGTGGCGGCATGGATGTGCGCACGCATGCAGAGCAACAGCAACACCCTCCAACACATGGATTTTACCTTCTTTTGCTAGATGTCTGCCAGGCAGTGGGCATTAGTGGAGCCCAGGAAGACACTTAAGATAAGCCCCCAAAAATTGGGGGGAGGATTATATATAAAGTGCACCTGAGCAATAAGGGTGTCTGCCCTGTCCTGTGGCGGGAAGGCGCATCCCTTGTCTGTGTCCAGTACTGCCCCAGTGTACTGCAGGCAATAACATGGGATAAGCACTGATTTGGACATATTCATTGTTATCCCTAGTGCCTTGAATAATTGCATCATTCAGGAAAGGATGTGAAGAACTTCCCTGGAATTGTTCTTCAGAAGTCAATTGTCCAGATAAGGGAAAACAAAGCCCTTCCCTGCGAAGGGCTGCTGTAAGCACTGCTGAGCATTTTGTAAAGACCCACAGTGCCAGGGATAAGCCAAAGGGCAACACTCAGAACTTATAGTTCCTGACCTTCAGCATGAAGCAGAGGTATTGTCTGTGGCACTGTCTGATCTTGATATGAAGGTATGCATCCTTCATGTCCAGGGAACAAAGCCAGTCCTCTTTTTGCAGGAGGGGAATTAGGGCTTGCAGAAGTACCATTTGAAACTTCTTGTATTCGATGTATAGACTGAGGTCCAACACAGGATGTTGGTCTCCTGTCCACTTTGGGACTAAGAAGTATCTGGAACAGAATCCTTTATTCCTGTCTGGTGGGGGGACAGGCTTGATAGCATGTTTTTGAAACAGGGTCTGGACTTCCTCTTTTAGAAGGGACAAGTGGCCTGGAGGGTAAGAGGAAAGGGATGGAGGAAGATCTGAAGAGGCTTCTATCAATTCCATAGCATGTCCTTTTTCTATTATTTCCACGATCCACTTGTCCATACTGATCACCCTACACTACTTTAAATGCAGGCAGATCCTTTCCCACACTCTCACTCCTGGAGTAAATGTCTGCGGGGGTGGGGGGGAGAGATGGACGAGAGTTGGGCAGAACTGGGGATGGCAGGACCAATGGAATAGATTCTTTTGGGTGCTTTTGCATGGGCACTAGGGGGAAGGGACCTGACAGGGTGCCACCATTCCTGCCACAACCAAGCTGACAACATGTACAGTTACCTCTACAGCAGGCCTATGAAAAGATCCCATACCATGACCTCTGGTTGGCTAGAGTAATAGGAATTTAAAGTTATTAACTCATTATACCCTGGGTGGCCATTTTGAATCATGAGACTCACTGGATGGTTCGGACATCATATGGAGCTATTGGGTATAATGAGTTAAAGTAATTTTGGAGGACTGAAGGTGATGAAGTGCATTTTCAACATCACTACCAAATAATTTGGAGCCACTGAAAGGAACATTCAAAACAGCCTGTTGCACATCAGTAGCAAAACTAGGTATTCTGAGCCAAGCATTGAAGCATTAACATAGAAACTGAGAAAAAATGATGGCAGAAGGAGGTCAAAGGTCCATCTAGTCTGACCATGTATTACTGTGGACTTTCTCAGATCCCAGGACCAAACTTCCTTTCTGCCTAATGCCTCCTACTGCTCCTGTTGCTTTTGATCATGCTTTAGCCTTGTCCTACCCCAGCTTGAATGATGTCATGGACTTTGCTTCCACTACCTCAGCTGGCAGTTTATTCCATGGCTCCACAACTCTTTCTGTAAAATAGTGTTTCCTAAGCTTCCTCTTGAAGGGCAACCCCCTCAATTTCCACTTGTGCCCTCTAGTGTTAGAGTCAGAGACTCTGTTGAGCAGGTCAGAGGACGGCACCTTATTTATTCCTCTCTGGAACTTGTATGTTTCAATCATATCTCCCCTCTCCCTCCTTGTCTCTGAGAACATATTTAATGCTTCCAGACACTCCTCATATGAGTGCCCTTGAAGGCTGTGGATCATTTTGGTTGCTCTTCTCTGAACAGCCTCCAACCTGTTTATATCCCTTTTCAGATGTGAACTCCAAAATTGGACACAGTACTCCAGATGTGGCCTTACCAGGGACCTGTAGAGGGGCAGTATTACCTCCTTCCTCCTGCTGTCGAATCCCCTCCCTATGCACCCCAGCATTTTGTTGGCCCTGCTATAAGCTTTATTGCATTGGCTTGTCTGTTTAAGGGTGCTGCTTATGATGACACCTAGGTCCCATTCTTCCTGTGTGGTGCTGAGCTGGACTCTGTTGAGGTGGTACTCTGTCCTTGGGTTCCCTTTACCAAAATGCATCACCTTACATTTCTTTGCATTGAACTTCAGCTGCCAGATGTTGGACCATCTTTTTCCAGTCTCTGTAGGTCTTTTTATAGGTACTCAACTGCCTCCTCGCTGTCAACCCTTCCTCTTAGCTTGGTATCATCCGTGAATAGGACAATTTTGCCCTGAATATCTATGCTGATGTCACTGATAAAGGCATTAAACAGGACTGGCCCCAACACTGAGCCTTAGGGCACACCACTAGTGACCGTGCAGTCATCAGACCTCACCTCATTGACGACTACTCTCTGTTTTATGTCCCTAAGCCAATTACATATCCAACTGACTATGCACTTAACTGCACCCAGGTCCTCCAACTTTTTTCAGCAGGCAGTTGTGCGGCACCAAATCAAAGGCCTCACTGAAATCAAAATAGAGGAGGTCCACTAGGTGGCCTCTGTCTAGTTACACAGTGACCCAGTCAAAAAAATGGAATTAGGTTCATTTGGCACAACCTTCCCACCACAAACTCATGTTGTCTGTCATCCTGCAGACCATTCTTATCTAGATACTCTACCAAGTTTTGTTTTATTAAGGTTTCCATCAGTTTCCCCACTACTGACATAAGGCTGACTGGTCAGTAGTTGCCTGCTTCCTCCCAACTCCCTCCCTTGAGGAGAGAGGTACCACATCAGCTCTTCTCCAGTCTACCAGCACTACCCCTATCTGAAGTGATCTGCTGAATAAATGTGCTAAGGGACCTGCCAATTCACTTGCTAGATCCTTTGGCACCCTCAGGTATATTCCATCAGGCCCTGGCAACTTGTCTTCCCTGAGGTGATCCAAGGCCTGTTTAACCATACTGTTGATGATTGATGGTGCTTCCATTTGTGGAACACCTTTGTCAACAGCCTTGATGTCACTGTCTGGTACTGTATTTTTTCCTTTTAAACAAATATGGGGAAGGTCATTGAATTTGTTATTTATCAGCCTCAGCCAATAAGTTAGTAATCCTAATTCAATTCTAGTACTTGTTGGGATTCTGCCCAGTTCGGATCGGACCATTGCATTAGCAGCTGAACTGGGAACACCCAACAATGCTTTGTAGTAATAAGATATGGCTTTTTCAGGCTCCTTTGTTATTTGATCTCCCCAGACTTCAGCTCCATAAATTACAATATGGTTTATTTTAACTTCCCCTACCTTTAAAGAGGGTATAATAGAATTTTCCCCCATATTTTAAACTGAACTCCAAAAGCGCTCCTGCAATAATTGTTGCCTTTAGATTTTGAACCCTTTGATGGGGGATCCCAATTAGAGGTATTTACAAATGTTACCCCCAAATACTGGTAGTTGTTCACTATTTCAATAGTATTTTTTCCTAGTACAAATTTGGATTGTGGAGATCGCTTTGAGTATTAAGTATCATGATTTTTGTTTAATGAAGATTTATGGTTACTTCCAAATATTCACACTTCTTTTGGAAAATGTCCATCTTTTCTTGTAGTCCATTTTTTTTTTTATAAGGAAAATAAAACTATATCATCAGCATAAGCCAACGTGTAAAAATGTGTTATTAATTTTTGGGGAAACTAGTTTATTCTCTTCATTGAAGTACAACAACTCATTTACATAGGTATTAAACATAGTGGAGACAACAAACAACCTTGTTTGCCTCCTATGTATCTTAAAATAATCAGTTTGGTTACCTTTATCATATCTTACAGATGATATAGTGCCATAATGAAGGAGGCAAATCATAATTAATAAAGAGCTGTCAATATTTAAATTCAACAGAATTGTGCATAGTTTTTGTCTATTTATAGAATCAAATGCAGATGAGAAATCTACAGAGCACAGTTTCATTTTCCTCCAGTGGACGCACTTCTCAATTAAGATGTGTGAATAAAAAGACATTATCTGTGGTAGAAAACCCTTGTCTGAAACCCACCTGTGTAGGGGAAATAATAAAGGAATAATGCTCAACAGGGTGGGTGTTATGCTGGGATAACATCCCATCTTGGGTGGTTGGGCCCAAGGCCACCGGCCGAGGGCGTCCAACACCCAAGAAGGGATGCTATCCCAACATAACACCCACCCTGGAGGGCATTATTCCTATTATACAATGGCTCATTGTTTTATACAGAAAAAATAATTTAAAAGAATTTTATTTAGTGTTTTAAAATATTTTTTTAAGAAAAGATGCAGACAGTGCTCAAGGTGTTCTATGATAAAATCAGCAGGGATGTTATGCCAGGATAACATCCCTGCTGTGATGGCCAACTGACCAATCAGGAGCCAGGATTCTTTCTTGCCATTGCATAATGGCATTTCTTTCCACCCAATCGATCAACCTATCCAATTATAGTCTTGTATGTATTTTAGAAACTATATCCAATAGACTTATTGGACAGTAATTAAAAGGGTTATAAACCGAGTCTTTTTCGTGTAACGGTTCTATAATATTTTTTACTCATGTGGAGGGAATGTACTTATGTTTAGTGCACAGGTTAAAATAGTAAGTTAATAAAGGGATCCAAAATGTTTGGTATTCTTTATGTAGCTCAGATGGCATTCCATCCTCATCCTGCTGCTTTATAGTTTTTAAGTTTTAAGATAGCCATTTTAACTTCTGCTTCGGAGAATGTAATATTTTTTATTTGCAGTTGACTTCAAGTTGTTTATAAGCTAGCAGTCAGCATTATCAAGTTCCAATTTAGTAAATATCTGTTTATAATGGTTTATTCAACTTTCTTTTGGAACGTGGATGGACAGGGAAGGCTTATATTCTTTTACTCCTTTTGGAACCACTTTCCAGAACGAATGCGTGTCGTTACTTTGAATTGCTTTATATATTTTGAACTATAATTTTTGTGGGTGTAATAGTTTCTTGTTTATTAATTATTTATTATATTGTTTCCTAACTCTGTTTAGGTTCTGGAAATTGGCTTTTGTTGGAAATGTTTTAGTCCACTTATTTAGTTATTTCTTTTCTTTCTTACATTCTTTATCAGACCAATTCTGGGTTGGCTGGGTACTTTTTGTGGTTTTTTTTTTCCATATATAATTTTGTTGATATCCTAATTTAGCTGATTCAGTAAATATTCCATCTGCTCAGGAAGTTCTGGATTTATTTCCATTTGCTCCATCATGTTTTCAAATGACAGAATGACTTTATATAGATCCTTACTCATAATTCTTCCTCTCTTCAATCTATTTTTTTTCCCTGTGTAACTTAGATCAGCTAAAGGTCCTGTGTAGTAGATTTTTTTCTTCAAGCTAGACCTTCACATATAGGGAACATGGTCACTTTCTCATCTCATTTGTACACGGAGTGCTGTTACAAGTTTTAGCATCTCCATATTACATAAGACAATCTATTGTGCTCTGACCACTAGATGAAAAATATGTATTTTTGCCCTCTATGTCACAGTTTATTCTACCATTCAATATCAGCAACTCATTCTCCTCAATTAATTCAATTATTTCCCATGTCCATTTATATTTAAATCTTGACTCTTTCTGGGACCTATAACTTCAGTAGCTGCCACTGCTGAGAAGATTTCCTTTTAGTCAAATAGTGCCACTCTAGCATTAAAGTCCCCAACAACCAGAAAATTGTTATTCAGACTTTTTTTTTAATTTCATCCATATCTTTCGTTAAACCAGCCCATAATTGTAGGCTATTTTTTTTTCATTCTTGGTGGAATATACACATTAATTAAAGTAATGGGAATCAAATTCCAAATTATGTTTTGTATAATATAATTCTGATCAATTTTTATAGTGCCTTGTATCTTTTTTAAATTTTAATGTATAGTGCCAAACCAGCTTTACATCTACCATTATTGCATCTTTGGTTGCTGGGGAGTCCTTGCTTCTCTAATTACTCCTGTGGATGCCTACCAATGCCCAAAATACCAGTTATCTGTTCTCCTTTGGTGTTCCACTCCCTCAGACACAAACTGCTATCACAGCCCACAGGAAATGGGTTACCTTTTTACATCCAGATGTAATCTATACATTTGGGGCACACAGTACTACAGCAAAATGCTGACCAATAGCTGTGGAATGTATCCAGTCAAGTACAGCCCCCAGAATAAAGAAAACTACTTTTTTCTAGTGTGGCTATCCTGCTCTCAGTATCTCACTGCAGCCCAGGTATTCTTGCACAAATAAATAAATTACTCAATGTAGTAATGTTACTTCTTAAAGGATCCCTTCAGTAGTATTCACAAAGTGCAATCAGTTCGTAGGATTGAGCTGCCGTGGAGACAGAACTCAGTCCCACCTCTCCTCCACCCCTGATTTCATTCACTCCAACAAGCTTTCACTTGTTTTGTTTTTCCCTTGTACCTGCTACCAGGACGCCTCTGGAAATGAGTGGTTTCTAACCCAAGGAACCCATCAGTATGTATTCACAAAGTGCAGTCTGTAGAATTGACCTACCTCAGAAACAGAACTTAAAGCTAATTACTGAACTTTAGAATTAGAATGAAGTTCAAACTCTGCTCTGTGGTCACGATCCCCCAGCATTCCAATGAGAGATTTATTTCTAAAGCTAGGGAGAGCTGTGGCCACTAAACTAGCTAAATGGTTGCCAACAATGTTTTTTTAATTTTTCTAAAAATAATTTTTTTTAAACAATGGTCAATTTAAGGCAGAATAATAAGATATATGAACAAAATTTAATTTGACCACTTAGCAACAACTTTAAATGCACTGTAATGAGCGATGCCCAAGCCAAGAGAAAAGGAACAGATTCTTGTGTGACCCTACTTCCAGGTTCTGGAAAGGGGCAGGGTAAGGGATTGTGAATACTACTGATGGATCACTTAAGAAGAAACATTACTACAGAAAGTATGTTTTTTCTTCTAACTCCACGAATCCATCAGTATGTACTCTCAAAGTATAGACTCCATAGCAGTACCTTGGGAAGCTGAGTCCAGAACCTATTTAAGGAAAAGGTCCTACAAGACAGTAGTGCCAAAGCTGGCATCTTTTCTGGACTGTATGTCCAGACAGTAATGTTTTGTGAAGGTAAATACAACTTTCCAGGCAGCTGCTTTGCACATTTCTTGCAGGGAGATACACCTGCTACAGAGACAAAGGTACCCCTTGTTGAGTGTGCCCTAAGGCCCTGGGGGGGGCAATTTGCCAGCCTTCTCGTAATAGAACTGTATACAGGAGACTATCCACGGAGAGATGGTCCTTCTGGATGCTAGTTTGCCTTTCCCTACTTCACTATGTGGTAAGCTAGCCACTGCCAGTCATATCTGCAGACATATTTTGTATATTTTATGTGATTTTGTGTATGATATAATGCCACAAGAATGCCAGTGTTCATGAAAGTGTCACATAGAGAGACTGGATTTTTCAAATATTTGACCTTCCTCTGTGACCTGAGGGGGAAGCTTGCTGGGCAGGAAGCCAAATTACTTCAAGGGCTGCTCAACAAGGATATGCCAAAATCCATTTGACTGTAATAAACTATGCACTTCAATGGAGAGAACTGTCTTGCAAAAATATTTGACATCCCTCTATGAACTGAGAACAAGCTGATTAACAAGAAGACAAGAGTCCACGTTCAAAGGGTATTTCCCTAGTAAACTAACTGAGGGAAGCAGAGTTAATAAAATGTTTCAGATCATCACCCTTTTCACTTCAAAGCAGGATGCTTGGGAAAACCAGGATCTAGGAAGAAACCAGTCTTGACAAGCTGGTGTCAATTTATTACCAGGCTGCCCAGAAAATTAGCTTGTGGGGAAAGTGCAAGAATGACAACTACTGGCCTAAAAGTTATGACCAGACCAGGGATTTTGACCCACTATATAAGTGATAAGCCAGAGTCATTCTTTCTCTTTTTCCTGGAGCATTTCGACAGACCTTCTTCTGACGCACAAGCAGCAAGACTGCTACAAAGGAAACAAACTTTCATTTACTTTTTCTGGACTTCAATTCTCCACAAACTTAAGGTAGAATTAGATAAAAGTACAGTGCGCTTTTCTGGTACATGTCCACTTTTTATTTATATTATTCTGTGACTAAATTGATAAAACCATTTAGTTGTAAATGTAGGATAGTTATTTAAGTATTTAGTAAAAAACATTTTTTTTTAATTGTGTGTGACTGGGGTACAGTCATTAATAACCTGTGATCAAGCTGTTATTGCTAAAGGGGTACCACCATAAGCAACCAATCGAGCAAGGGTCTGTAAGGAAAATCTGGGTAAAGCTAGGAAGAATACAGAAGTCTCAGGAAAGAGTCAGTGAGGATTTGAACCAGGTTATTGCATGTCCTGTGGGAGAAAATAAAATTAGGGTCACCTGGCTACCCTGAAAAACATGCGACACCAAGATCTTCCCCTTTGTATAACAACCAAGGGGTCATATTTGGCTACAAGACTAGATACTGGTATTGCACCCTGATCCAGAGTTTAAAGAGGGACACCCTGGGACCTCGTGGCGGGTGTTCAGTTGTGAACCCAGTGAGCACTCTAAAAAGACATGAGGACAGTATTTCTGTCCCCCCTGTCATGGATTGCACTTAGGGGTGGGCACTGTGAGGTCAGTGGACCTGACCCCCAGAAGTGGGTTTGTGACTCATTATAGTTGACAAAATATTGAATACTGCTGGACCAGACATCCTTAGTGCCCATGACAGGCAGTGGAGTTTTTGTTCCTGTGCTGGATTGTCCAGTAAAAAACAAACACACACAGGAAGGGCATCTTTGGGAAGAATTTCCCTTTTCTCTTCAGGACTACCTTGTTCCTATGAAAGATTATGTAGTTTGGATCTGTGCAGAGGGCTTTGAGCTCCCTCACCCTCCTAGCAGATGTGTGGCCACTAGGAATATTGTTTTCCAAATTATGTATTTTAGCACAGCAGTGGCCATTGGCTCAAAAGGAGCTTCCTTCAATTGGGCAATGCACTCATTTAGGTCCCAGGGAGGGACAGGATCTCTCACAGGAAGGTACAGATTAAAGCCTTTAACTTCTGAAAATGGGTTGAGGCCATGAACGTTTTTGCCAGCTGATGCGTAAAGCTGAAACTGCTGCCAAATGCCCCTTCATGACTTAGGTATATCATTAATAGGGTGTGAGAAAGAGGGCATCAGGATGTGGGCATCGCGATTAGGGCAAATGTTTTGTGGGTGGTTGGATTTCTTCATGTCAACGAATGTGTGTCATGGCCATGGGGCCCTAACTGTGGCCCCACCATGTGTGCAGGATGGGGGTGTTTATATTTGAGGGGGAGTGCAGGGGGCAAAGGCCTCCCACAATGGGGTAATGTGGGGGTCAGAGGCCGCTGCAGGAAATTATGCAGAAAACGTGAGGGTGCAAGAGCAACATGAGATATGCAGTCTGCCAGGAGGTGTAACTAAATTGGCAGTCATGCATGTTGCTCTTGGTCTTTTGACCACTCATGTTTGCAATGGCAGGTCTCCTTTTGCCCTAAAGTGGTGACCCCAGGGTTGAAGGCCTCAGGTCCAGGGCTGCAGGTGAACCAGATAGTCTAAGACTGTTGGTAGACTTGACTGCATAGGGACTATCTTTTTTGGGAACACATCAGAATGAAAATCTCCTCCATTTTGAAGCACAGGTTTTCCTTGTTGCTGGTTGTCTAGAAACCCTTAGCACTCTCACTACTTCCTCTGAAAGGTGTAGGTTAGAACTCCATCTCTTCAAGAACCACACCCTGAGGTGTAGGGGTTCTGACATTGGGAAAGGTTATCCTGCCCTCAGACAGTGTCAGCAGGTTGTATCTTAGTGGCAGGTTGATAGGTTTGCTGGAGAGAGTCAGGAGCTACTACCAGGTCTGCCTGGCTCATTCTGGTGCTATAAGGATCATTGTTGCAGACTCCCTCTGTGCCTTACAAGCGCTCTCACTAGGACTGGGAATGGAGGGAAGGCATATAGGAACTTTCCTGTACAATCCAGGACCAGGGCATTCTGTGGATCTGACCCCATTACTTGGGGGGCTGCAACAAAAAAGTGGGAGCGGATTGTTCTCCCAGGAAGCAAACAGGTCTATCTTTGGTGTAACCCAATGTCTGAATACTGATGCCATCATGATCACCAGCTAGTTCAGAGTGCATTTGTGTTTTTCTGGTTGATTCTGCTCAGGAGTCTGCCAGGACATTGTCTTTCCTTTGTAGGTGTACTGCAGACAGCTCTACACTCAGGGGATAGGCTGGTTTTCAGATCTTTGTGGCTTCTGTGTATAGCCTTGAGGATATTGTTCCTCCCTGCTTGTTTATGTTACACATTGTTGTAGTGTTGTCTGTTTGGATCTGGACAGACTGACCCTGGATCTGGGAGGAGATTGCTTGCATTGCTAGGAACATTGCCCTAAGTAGGGTTACCACCTGTCCTAATTTACACAGGACAGTCCTGATTTGGGCTGCTGTGTCCTGCAAAAAGACATGAAAAATACATGTCCCGTCCTTATAGTAGGAAAAAAAAAACAGGCTACTCACCTGTAACAGTAGTTCTAGTAGTGGTATATGTTGTTTATCCACACTTCATGGCAGGTACCTTGCTGCTTTAAGATGTACTGGAAAGTCTTCAAACTGGCTCCTCCCACCCACCTGGGTGGTATAGCCCTCGGCTCGGCCCTATGACACCAGATCTTAGCCCGCTGGAAGCAAGGTTTGTGCATCAAAGCTGAGGAGGTTGGGTGGGTCAGTGCGAATGAACAACATACATCACTTCTAGAAAGATCTGTTACGCAAAGTCTTTTGCCATAACAGTAGATCTTCTATGAATGTCTCTTGCAGTAAGTCATTACTTCTGGGAGTTCCCAATAGGTGGCACTCTAACATGGCAGTTTTCCTCTAGCAGTCTTCACACCAGGGACCACTCACATGACCTCACTTCCTGGGCTGTGCTTATAAAAGTGGGTGGACCCTGGTAATCTCCGTTCCCCGTTGGTTTCAGCTCATGATGGCGAGGTACCAAAGCCTCCCCACCCTACATCATTTTCCCTGTTACAGAAAGGCAGTGGGTCAGAGGGAGGGAAGCTAATTACTGCAAGAGACATTCCTAGAAGATCTACTGTAATGGAAAAAAATTTTCATAACTGGATCCATCATCCACGGAATGGTCTCTTGCAGTAAGTCATTACTTCTGGGAGATTCCCAAGCAGTTATATGGCAGTGGGGTGGCCAGATATGGCATTCTGAAGTACTGTATATAGTGTGGTCTTAGGACTGGTAGGTGCTGAGAGCAATATATCAACATATAAAGAGAATGTTGTATTCTATCTGTAAGTATTACATTATAGTATTCGTTATATGGTTATGGCTGAAAGATGAGCCAGACTGGCGATTACTTGACATTGTCAGATGAGTTAAGCAGATGTAAACCCGATCAGAGTATGGCATATCAGATACTGTAATAAATCAGAAGAAATTCAGCCATATAATGGAGTAATTGGCAGTTCTCAGTGGCATGCACTGGAAATGACAGTGTATGTCAAAGCCTATTGGGTTCTGAGTTTTGAATAGTAACCCAAATAATACAATGTTATTATTTTGTAGTGCTACAGTGGAGCAAGTTAGTACAGTTTTTTGCCATGTCTGTCAAGTCATTAGAGAAATGTATCCACTTTTGGAATAAATAGGCTACATAAGTAGCAAACACTGTTGTGAAATGAAACAATGTATCTATTTCATATTGTAACATGGCACAAATCTGAGAATGGTGAGGAGCAACGCCGATAGGACAGAAGGAGCAACACAGCATTATGAGACGACAATGCCGTGTTGCTTCTGAACTACAGAAAGCAGCCACCAGAAGGAAATTAGCAGTCTTCACAGTTGTCACTGTTAAAAAATAAGAGCAACACACTGTGGGAAGAGCAAGAGAGTAGGATAGATATCCAGGAGGAGAAACAGAAGCGAGGGACATAGCTAGTGGTAGAAAGATGGGCGTAGTGAGCGTAGAGATGGAGGAAATGGCAGTAGTGTTTTAGTCTATGTGGAGCAATGGAAATAGACGAATGGATAGAAAGCGAGTTTGCAGAGGGCGCAGAAGTCAGAGAATCTACAGTGTCAGATGTGAGGACAGTATGTCAATGATGAGGGGAGGAAGAAAATGGCTAAAGTCAAGCATTTGGAAGCGATAGTGGAGGAGAGGGAGGACGTGGAGGGATTCAAACAAGTAATCGAGACGAGTGCAGAAGAGAGATCAGAGAGCAAGAGACATATACAGATATCACAAGGAGAGATGGATGAGCTTTAGAGGAAAAAAGTGGAGGCAAACATAGCAAAGAACACACAGTGGTCTTGTAATGTGTTTTCAGACTGGTTGAAATCCAAGAATATGTCTGTAGATATAGGCACAGTGACACCAGAGAAACTGTGTGGAATTTTGAGAGTTTTATGCATCAGTATGAGCGGAGGATGGTGACCAATATAGTATCAGTTCTATTTGTGGGATAAGAGCAGGGCTGAACAGATACATAAATAGCCTTGAGGTTAGAAGAAATATGAATACAATACGTAATGTGCAGTTTCAAGCTGCCAATAATGTCTTTGTTGCAGTGATTAAACAATATAGAAGACGTGGGAAAGATACTGCAAAACACCACCCTGCTATAACAGGAAGACTTGTGTAAAATAAGAGATAGCCAAAACCTGGACCCAGAGACAGCTCAAGGGTTGGTAAAGAGGCTGTGGTTTGAGCTGCAATTAGGGCTCGCAATAAGAGGAAGGGAAGGGTTAAGAAAGCTGACCCAGAAATCTTTTGAGATAGCAGAGGATGAAACAGGGCAAGAATATATCAGTTTGACATTTAATGAGGCAACCAAAAACCATTCTAGACCAGAAGAAATGAACAGACAATCACTGAGAGGCCTCCTGTATGCACAGAGGGAATCGAAGGACTGCCCTGTAGCGATGTTCAAGGAGTACATCAGTAGGTGTCCCAAGACAGCCCCTGCATTCTATCTCCATCCCATAAAGCAGGCTCAGAGACTACTAGACCACAAAGAAATATGGTTTTCCAGACAGCCAATGGACAGGAATTTTCTGGGGGATATGATGGCCAAAATTTCTGAGGAGGCAGGTCTGAGCAGGCGTTATACGAATTATAGCGTAAGGAGCACAGCTGTGCAGATGCTGTCACAGGCTGGAGTAGCAACTCGAGAAATTATGTCTGTCACAGGACATAGGTGTGAAACAAGTATTCAGAATTATTGGGCGGCCACCCGAGGTGACAGAGAAAAGTGGTCCCATATCTTGTTGGCACCCAAATCACTAAATGATACTCTGGTGGAAGCGAGCAGGAGAAGGAGAGAGAAAGGAATGAGTTGGGAGAGGTAGCACACATCACCAATAAAGAACACAGAGGACAGCAGAATAGTGGAGTGTAGCAAAACAGAGAAACAAGAAGAGGAAGTCACCAGTGTTAAAAGAAAGGCAGAAGATGAGCTCGTTGAAGAGAGAGAAGGAGACCAAAGGGAACGGACAGCAGTGGAGAGCACAGACAGAGGATGAGAGCGAGAAATTGGAGAGAGTAACAGGGCTGCAAGGGAATGAGACACTTTGGAGACAGGGAGAAATAGGCGATGATAGTGAAAGGCAGGGAACCCGCAATGCCGGCGAGCAAGATGGAGAAATCTCAGACTGAGACAAGGTAACCAGAAAGAGATAGGGAGAAGGAGGGTGAAACACTGAAGAGAGATGAGCACAGAGTCACACAGTGAATCAACCCGGCCCACAAATAGTGAGAGAGAGAGGAAGAAGCGCATGGGAGGAGGGAGCCACAGGCAGGACATCCGGCAATGCATTTAACTTCAACAGTTTCACCGTCCACAGCATGGTAAACTTCAACTATAGTGGAGGAATGACACACTGAGACCATTCCACAGACACAGGATAACTCCAAAAAGGTAAAGAAATGAGTAGTGGGCAACAGAGAGCCACTAGCATAGAAATTCGAGTGAGGAAATGTCGCTGCCCGTATGCAAATCAGACACGCACACACTGTGCAAAGAGCGAAACTGGCAGAATCACAGTCATCCCAACTCACATATTAAACACCCGCACAGAAATCGTTCAAATGTGCAGCAATCGTAAAGAAACGGTTCAGTGGATCGAAAAACAATAACCACATATGTATGTAACGGAGTACTGTTGAAAAATGTGAAAGTAACATTAAAAATCACAGCAGACCATACCACTTACAATTCTGAGGCTATTTATCAATAAAATATATAGTATACCCCTACTATTCAAAGGAGCTTATTTCGTCGACATCAACTTCATATGTCACTACAATCAACATTAACAGATTCTTTAGCGTCCGCCACTCGGGACTCAGAACCGACTAAGAAGGAGTTACGTGGTGTTTTCTGTTGTATGAGTAGTAAGATGTGTAGTCCATAGTAAGCATAGTGATGTCCATGTTACAAGCACATTAATCCCCTCTGAAGGTGGCATCTAATGGGGAGTTAATGCATGGTTGGACCGTTGTACGCACTCTGCCTCCGGCCTCGTGCCACAACGGTCCCAACCATGCATTAACTCCCCATTAGATGCCACCTTCATTGGTGATTAATGCTTACATGGAATCCAGTGGCTCTTAGAGTCAGTAGTATTGTTATAGTCCATATTGTACCCATTTTAGGGTAAAGACATGGAATGTAACAGAATGATGTAGTCAGTTCCATCATGCATTTAGTAATCTCATTTACAAGGGAGTCCCAAGTATGCCAGGGCCTGCAGCTTTGTTAGGTGCAAACCTGAAATGTAAGTATGGTGGGTCCTTTAGTTATGCTGTTGAGTGAACAGAAGTTTAAATAATGATCTGGATAATTGCAAATTATGAGCCATTAGATCGCATCCTTGAGATTCCAAACATGTTAATCTGAGAAAAGTCATAAGGTTTGTGAAATGCCCACATTTTGTTGTTTTGTATGAATAATTATACTGAAGGCATGTTTTGTGGTACATATACTGTACTATTTTTAGTCTGCCTGAGGCTTGTAGGTTGTTCAGTATTGTTTGTGCCCCTGGGTGAAAGAGATGGGTCACCAGAAAAAGGGGCATTAGCCACGGTTTGCTGAATATCAGGTGCTAGCCCTGAGAGTCGGAGCCATGCCTGATGGCATACAGGAATACCGACTGCAGAGGCTCTAGCTGAAGTGTCGGCAACTTAATAAATATCGAGAAAGGGAAGAAAGTGTGTTTATTATTGTTATGAGTTGCTCTTTTTCAGGGGATACAAGTAGTTTAATTATAACGTCCCCAGCAGAGGTGCCCACCGTATGCTGGCATTTCATCATATGTCCCATGTAGTTAAATATTCTAATATTTAATGTGTTTAGAGCAAACACTTACTTCCCCATATAATCAAAATGTTTTGAGTCTTTTTCTAGAGGTACTGTACTTACATGTTTAGGTTTGCCAGTGCAGTCATGAGCGGGGGCAATAACCACAGACTCGTGTTTTTTGTTTTGTTTTTCCAAGTAGCATGGATCAAAAATTGATAAATCTTGCAGGGTTTATAAATACAGGTTACTCACCTGTAACAGGAGTTCTAGGAATGGTATATGTTGTTCATCCACACTGTCTGGCAGGTTCCTTGCCGCTTTAAATCTTGCCGGAAGGTCTTCAAGCTGGTTCCTCCCACCCACTCGGGTGGTAAAACTCTCGGCTCCGCCCCATGACACCAGATCTAGCCCGCTGGAAGCCAGGTTGTGCGTCGAAGCCGGGGAGGTCAGGGTTTATGGGATGAACAACATATACCATTCCTAGAACTCCTGTTACAGGTGAGTAACCTGTATTTCTAGGGACATGGATATGTTGTTCATCCACACTGTCTGGCAGACTCCTAGCAGTTCTCCGGGAGGAGGGAGGGAGGCAAGGCGCACATCCCCTACTTGGGAAATAAAGACTGGAGAACAGAGGCCCCAAAACCAGCATCCCGGCGTGACTCAAGATCGATGTGGTAGTGGGTGATGAAGGTGTATGCTGACTTCTAGGTAGCAGCTCTGCAGATTTCCTGGATAGGGACATCCCTGGAAGCAGTGGTATGGCAGGTAGAATGAGCTCTTATCCCTCTGGGAGGCTCCATGCCCGCCAACCTATAGCAGAGATCTATGTAGGAGGTGACCCACCTGCCTATCGTACGCTTGGCTGCAGGTCTGCCAGGTGCGGCTTCAGCGTAGGTGACAAACAGCTGGCGAACCTCTCCCCGAACTTCAGCCGTCCGCTTCTTATAGCAAGCAAGCGCTCTTCTAGGGTCCAAAGTATGGAGCCTATATTCGGACTCCGAGGTGTGACTGGGGTACAACACCGGCAGAGTCAACACCTGGTTAAGGTGAAACTCCGACACCACCTTCGGAAGGAACTTCGGGTGGGGGCACAGGACAACCTTGTCCCTGTGGAAGACCAGATAAGGAGACTCGATGGAAAGTGCCTGGAGCTCTTCCATCCTTCTGGCTGAAGTGATAACCACCAAGAAGGCAGTCTTCCACGACAGGTGAGAGATGTCACACCTGTGCATCGGTTCGCATGGCTTGCCCATAAGCTTAGCCAATACCAGCAGTAGATCCCATGGAGGTGGAGGTTCTCGCACTGGAGGGGATATGTGATCAAGGCCTTTGAAAAAGCACCCGACCACCTTCTCCTGTGCCACCGACTGCTTCCCGGCCCATGCCCGGTAAGCAGAGATGGCTGCCAGGTGCACCTTAAGGGTCGTCGACCGAAGCCCTTGCTGAGAAAGGGACCACAGGTAGTCCAGAATGCTTGCCAAGGAACAGGAGGAAGGGTCCAGGCCCTTGCTCTGACACCAAATGGAGAAACTCTTCCATTTGGAGGCGTAGCATTTTCTGGTAGACTCCTTACAGGACGTCTCAACGACGTTGAGGACCTTGTCGGAAAGACCCAAGGCCTGGAACTCTAGCTGCTCAGAAACCAGGCCATCAGGTGCAGGGATTGAAGGTCCAGATGGAATACTTTCCCCGATTGACTGAGATCAGGTCCAGGTGGGCTGGAAGCCGCCTCGAGAGCCTGGAGCTGAGACTGAGGAGATCTGGATACCAGAACTGCCGGTGCCAGTCTGGGGCTACCAGAATCACCTGCACCTTGTCTCTTCTCACCTTGAGAAGCACCTTGTGGATCATGGGAAATGGGGGAAAGGCGTAGAAGGGGCCCAGGGTCCATGGCCTGGAGAAGGCATCCCCCTGCAGCGAGCCCTGCTGAGAGGAGGGCATGAAACAGTCTTAGCTTCGCATTCTCCCTGGAGGCAAACAGGTCCACCTGAGGCGTGCCCCAGTGGGAGAACAGATCTTGTACTACCTCCAGCAGGAGAGACCACTCATGGGACGCAGCCCCTATCCAGCTTAGGGCATCGGTCAGGGTGTTGGAGGCTGCTGCCACATGGATGTCAAGGAGATCCGCCTCCGGACTGCGCACAAGTGATCAAATGCGGAGAGCTTCCCTGCACAGACGCATGGAGTGCGTCCCGCCCTGGCGGTTTAGGTAGTACATGGTTGTGGTATTGTCCGTCTGGACCTGAACCACTTGACCCCGTAGAAATGGAGCGAAGGCAGTGAGGGCTAGATGAACCGCTCGAAGCTCCAGCAGGTTGATGTGGCATTGGGACTCCCGAGGGGACCAGAGGCCGTGCGCTCTGTGCTCCCCCAGATGGGCACCCAAACCCATCAGAGAAGCATCAGTTGATAGACCGTTGGCTCGGGGTGGACAAACGGGATGCTCTCCTGCAGATGTGCTGGAACAGTCCACCACTGGAGAGCATTTCACATCCCCTGGGTCACTATCACTAGCTGATCCAGTGGATCGAAGTGCTCTGACCATTGGCTGGCCAGCCCCCATTGGAGGGGACGCATGTACCAACGGGCCCAACGGACCACGCTGGTGCAGGCCGCCATGAGGCCCAGGAAGTCCCGGGCAGGGCGCAATTGCCCAACCTGAAATGACTGGGCAAAGGAGGAAAGAACCTCGCCCTGTCCGCTGGGAGCCATGCTCTGGCTCATAGAAAGTCGAGCTCTGCCCCGAAGAATTGGATCACCTGCTTTGGCACGAGTTCTGACTTGGCCTTGTTGATGAGGAGGCCAACCTGAGAGCAAACTTGGAGGGCCAGATCTCTGGACTGCTCCACCTCCGTTCTGGAGGGGGCTGCAATCAGCCAGTCATCCAGGTAGGGGTACACCCAGACCCTCCAGCACCACAGGAATGCTGTCACCACTGCCATGCATTTGGTGAAGACCCTGGGAGCTAGGGAAAGGCCAAAGGGCATGGCCCGGAACTGGTAGAGGGATCCCTCTGCCCTGAGGCAGAGGAATCTCTGGTGGGACGGACGGATTGGGACGTGAAAGAACGCATCCTGACGGTCCAGAGAACAGAACCACATGCCTCGTTCCAAGGATGGGATTATCTGAGCCAGAGTGACCATCCTGAAAGTCCAAGACCTTAGGAACCTGTTCAGGTCATGCAGGTCGAGAATGGGGTGCCAGCCTCCCCTCCGTTTTGGGACCAGGAAGTTCCTGGACACAAACCCCGGGTCTGGAGGAGGATCTGCCACCTTCCTGATCACCTCTTTTGAGGAGCATGGCGATATCGGCTCGGCGAGCCGACAAAGAGGCTGCGGACCCCGTAGCCCCCTGAGGGACGATGGCTCGCAAGGCCGGGGCCTGTTCGAACTCCAGGGGCAGGCCCTTTCCTACCACCTCCAACACCCAACGGTCCATCGTGATAATGGACCAGGCGGAAAGGAAGTGGCGGAACCGTCCCCCCACGGGGGGAACCCGGGGGGGAGTGACGAGGCTGGAGGCAACACCCCTCAACCCATCACTGGGCAGGCTTACAGAAGGGACCAGTCGAGGGACTTCCTGGGCCTTTACCTCCCTGCTTCCTATTAGAGGAAGCCGCAGGCTTGAGTTTGGAATGCCAAGCACGAGCCTGCTGGCCCTGGTGCTGTTGGGCCGGACGTGCGGCAGGCACAGAAGGACAAAAGGACTTATGCTGCTGTCGGTGGCCCTTGACCTTCTGGGTGGAGATGACCGAGTCCAGAGTGGCATTGGACTTTTCGATCCGCTGGAGGTGACCTTCCACTCCAGGGCCGAAGAGGTCGGTCCCCAGGAAGGGGACATCCACCAGTTTATGCTGGGTAACCGCCGTGAAGGTGGATATCCTCAGCCATGCTCTGCGGCACATGGCCACCGCAGCCGCAACTGATCTGGCACAGGAGTCTCCAATGTCCAGAACCATTTGGAGCTGCTGTTTTGCCACCGCCCTTCCCTGGTCCCATACCTGCCGGACTGTGGTCTGCAGGTCGGCTGGGAGATGAGGGATCACCTCGTCCAGGGAGCCCATGAGGGCGTGGGAGAAGTGTGCCATCAGCACGGCCTCAGCTGGCCTGGCGGAGACCAAGGAGGACGCAGCACACCTGCGCCCAGCATAGTCCAGCTTTTTGACTCTTGTCGGGGGTTTGTCCACGCCCCTGGTGTTTTGGAATGCCAGAAACGCTGTCAGTGAGCAACCGGCGGAGGGTGTTCAAAACGGGCAAAGAGTCGGTAGGGACCGTGATACTTTTGGCCATCCTGGTCAAGGCGAGGACAGGAAGCAGGCCACTGCCAGAACTCCAAGGCTGGGCCAACAATGGCTTCAGCCACTGAAAGGCTCCTGGGTGAATCTCGGTCCAGTATCTCCGCAGGATACTTGGCCCGCTGATACGGTTTCGAGCTGCATCCCGTTGGACTCCGAGATGAGCCGAAGCAGACCCATGAAGGACGATGGGCTTTCGTCCATCGACTGGCCCCCCGCAGGACTGCAGGTTGATGGGCCTGGAAAACAGGGAGGAGTTGTCGGACTCTGAGGAGTCCGCGAAGAGCTGCCTGGGGCCTGAGCCACCCTCCACCTGCCGAGGACAGTTGGGAGTGAGGGCAACCGACAACCTGTGGGGCAGGCCCTGACCCGACTGAGAGTCCTTGGTTGGTGCCCCCGATTTCAGTTGTGGAGGCGGAGGTTCCACTACAATCAGTGGGGCAGCTGGTTTCAGAGGAACAACTGGCCCAGGCTTGGGCACCTCAGCGACAGCGAGGGGATGTTTCGGCCGCTCGGGTGACAGCCACTTGATGGCCGGGGAAGGCGACAGTGTCGGCTTGTTCCCGGGCAGAAGTAACTGCTGCCACATCAGGTCCTTGTAGCGCCGACGCAATTTGTGCCGAAGCCTCTCCTCTTCCGAGGAGGAAGATGAGGACTGAGCGCGGCGCCGCTTACGGTGCAGAGACCACCAATTTCGTGGATCGGCTGGACCGAAAGGATGTCCGAGACCGAGAATCTCGGTGTTTCCAAGGACTGGTCTGAGAAGGGCCGGGGGACACCCACTCTTCCCTTGGCTCGGAAGTCTTGACCGGAGACTGCGGCACCTGGGGCACAGACAGGTCCTCGGTCTCCACCAGGGGAAATGGTGAAGAAGGGTTGTTGGCTTCACCAGTCAACAGCCCGTCCGACGGGTCGAGAAAAATCTTGACCGCGCTGAAGGGTGTCTCGGCCGGCTGATCTGACAGGGACACCGTGAAATCAGTGGCCTTAGCCGCAACCTTGACCAAAGTTGAGTGTCGACTGTCCGGGGAAGAGGACCTCTCCCGCTCCCACGAACGCCGACAGTGTGACTTATCTTTTGAGTCCTCCTTTTTGGACCAAGAGGAATGTCCCGATGGCCCCTCTCCCTTCGTGGAAAGGGACTGACAAAGCTCCTTGAAAGAAGCTGAATGAGGTACCCAGAGAGAGCGGGATAAATGCCGTGACCGAGGAAGAGGATGATGCGGCCTGAGCCACCTCCTCCTCGAGGGCGATCATCTGCTCGAGTTGCTCAGCCGAGCCAGCCACCATGGTAACAGCCCAACGGGCCTCCTTCAACTTCACCGGCAGGTAGCGCTTCTCAGGGTGCCCAAGCTGTAACCAGGCAAAGCGGTCTTCCAGGACGTTGGCTGAAAACGAACGGCATAACTCGCAGGCCTGCGGGTCATGGTCTAGGCCGAGGCAGTAGACGCACGTGGAGTGCGGATCCGTCCTGGACATTTTCTTCCCACTAGGGCACCGCCGAAATCCAGGAGTCGATTTGTCCATCGCAGCCATGAGGGAGAAACTTTACCGAAGTCTTGAAAATTTTAAAATAAGTTTTGGGGCGAACCGAAGAATTAGGATCCAGTCTACACGCAGAGCGTTAAGGAGGGAACCTGAGCTTCCAAGTGTTAAGGAAGATCTGGCGTCATGGGGCGGAGCTGAGGGTTTTACCACCCGGGTGGGTGGGAGGAGCCAGCTTGAAGACCTTCCAGCAAGATTTAAAGCAGCAAGGAACCTGCCAGACAGTGTGGATGAACATCTCCATGTCCCTAGAATATATATGTACTCACCATTGTTTCTGTAGTCTTTATCTATGGCCAGATGAAGACTGCATGTAGCAGTAGAAGTTTGGTAAGAATATTATGATCCACATTATAATATTATCAGGATATATCGATTGTTTCTCAGCATGTGAGCAGTAGTAGGCTCTGTTCGTGGGAGGGACATGAGGGCCCAGTGCATAACAGGCAGAGAGGCATCCCGATGAAGTGACCGTGATGGCCTGTAACAGGGATACCTGTATTAAATATGTATATATATGAACATAACAAACATGTTACCTTCTGCCCTGATGTGTGCCTCTATAATATTGGCGAGGTTATCCGCAAGGCACACAATAGTATGATGCATTCTTAAGTCGGTTCTGGATCCCTAGTGGCAGACGCCAAAGAATCTGATATGTTGATTGTAGTGACATATGAAGTTGATGTCGACGAAATAAGCTCCTTTGAATAGTAGGGGTAAACTATATATTTTATTGATAAAATAGCCTCAGAGTTGTAAACATTGGCATCGTCAACCGGAGGGTTCTTTGCACCATAAATGAATGTAAAAAAGCTCTGTACCCTTGTTGATAGAGCAGGCAGCCAAGATACATCCATCGAAGGGATACACCCTGTTGATGAGAATATATAACCATGTTAATGTTCTGTTGATGGAAGTGTCTCATTAATAACATACACGCATATATATATATATATACATACATATACACACACACACACACATATACACACACACGCGTATATATATATATACACACACACACACACACGCATATATACATATACACGTACTGTATACATATACATACACACACATACAGTATATACACACATATATACACACATATACATATAGGTGGGATATTCAAACTACGCCATTCATAGGCTGCAAGCCCTCGCATGCGAAATAGTTACATGAGAGTGCGTCTGAGGCAATATTCAAAGGAGTTGGCGCCATTGAGCAACTCCTTTGAATATCACCCCCAGTTACAGCCACTGTGCATGGCACAGTGGAACTTGCCGCCACCGCGTTGACAGAGTGGAGCATTCAACCTGCGGTGGCGTTAGAAGTTCCATTGCGCCATGCGCAAAACTCGATATTCAAAGGTGACATGCAAATGGGCTATAATTCATGCAAGCAGGGGGGGCCATTTGCATCTGATTATAGCCCCATTTGCATGCCATTAGCATGTAGGTGTGCCGATCCCCGAGGACTTGCACCTGGCACCCTGCCAGGCAGCAGCCGTCGGGGACCGACGCCCCCTGCAGCCCGATCAGTGTACAAACCCCACCACCACCCCCCAGTGGCCCTATCGCAGGCATAGTGTACTCCCCACCAGCCCGATCACGGGCAGTAAATTAATAAACCCCTCCCGCAGTCATCCCTGGTGGTCCAGTGGACCGAAATGCCCGATCGCGGGCAGTACGTTAATAACTCCCCTCAAAACATGGCCTGGTGGCTGGCGATCACCACCACCCCACCCACGAAGCCCCTACCACGCCCCCGGCAGCATCCCACCACAACAGACTGAAGTAGGGCTGCACCATTGGTGCAGAGTTAAGAGCCAATGGGCGTGCAGCCCATACCGTACATGACAGTCCAAATTTGTGAATGAAATTTGCAAACTGTGTGAGAGGCCTTCCGGCACCATGCAATTCTGCTTAAAGTTGGACCAGCATAACATTCTGTGGTGATTTGCATATGCAGCCCATGATGCTTTGCATTGTGAGGGCATGTGTGATTTTGTATTTTCTTGAAACTTGGCTTCCCAGTCAAATGCCCTTTGGGGTAACCCTTGCCTCAGTGTTTGCGCACAGAGGTTCTTTGTCTTTTATATCTATACATACACACACACACACACACACACACACACACATATATATACATATATTACATATACAGTATACACAAATTACATATACACACACACACATATATATATTATATATATATATTATATATACATATATACATATATACATATACACACACACACACACATACATAGTAAGGCATGGTCTGTGGACGGTGGAATGTTGGCCCACGATGGTGGGATCATCCCAGTCAATGGTGTAGGAGGAATACCATGCCCCGTAGATGGTGGAATGAAAGCGGTCTATAATGATTAGTAGAAATCATGCTTCGTCGATGGGGGGTTCATCTGCCGTCGACAATGAAAGAAGGGGAGCATGTCCCATCGATGGCAGAATGTGTCTCATTGACAATAGATGGAAGATAATGTGCCTCATTGACAAGGGTGCTGCGCCCATCAAGGAGAGGCGCTTATTCTTATATGACTTCACCATTGATGACAGTCTTAGAGGAGGCCTCAGTTAATGGGGAATGAACTTCTTGTCGAGAAGTATGTAGAAGGCCTCCGTCGATGGAGGAGTATTCTGTCAATGAGAAATCATGAAGGAGGCCTCCGTCGACGATGGATAAAGGGTCCGTCGATGGGGAATGAACCTCCCATTGACAAGAAGTATATAGGAGGCCTCCGTTGATGGGGAATGAACCTCCCATCGATGAGAAATATGCAGGAGGCCTGTCGACGGGGAATGAGCCTCCCATCAACGAGGAGTATGTAGGAGGCTCCGGTTGATGGAGAATGAACCTCTGATTGACGAAAAGTATGTAGGAGGCCCCCGTCGACAGGGCACAAAGTAGTCAGTCAATGAGAATCATGTAAGAGGCCTCCGTTGACGGTGGATGATATTCCGTCGATGAGAAATCATGAAGGAGGTCACCGTCAACGGGAATCATACAGGAGGCCTCCATCTATGAAGAATGAACCTCCCATCAATGAGAAGTATGTAGGAGGTCTCCATCGACGAGAAATGTGTAGGAGGCCTCCGTTGATGGGGAATAAACCTCCCGTCAATGAGAAGTATGTAGGAGGCCTCAGTCGACGGGGGTTTTATGCATTCCGTCAATGGGAACTTAGTGTGAGCCTCTGTAGTGTTGTTGGAGGCCTCCGTCGACGGGAATATAGTGTAAGCCTCTGTAGTTTGTTCTGTGATGAAGATGATGTAGAAATGCCTGCTGTCGATGGGGTATTTGTTTTCCTTTGACCTTACTTAGCATACATGACCGTTGAAAGGCGGTCAGGCAGGACTTATGGTGAAGGTATGCCTTCCACTCCAATGCTTCTTGAAAAGGACTCAATATTGTCGAAGCCTGTTAATAGAGCTCCTTGAGTCATAAATCCTTAGAACTCTTGTTTGAGTAAAGGAATACGGTGCCGTGTATTAAGCCCAGCCACCCCAAGTTGTGGGCTCAATCCACGTCGTAGACTGCTGGCAGAAGATTGAGCTGCTGTTAGAGCTGAAGCCGGCAGGAAAATGAACGGAGATTACCAGGGGACCACCCACTTTTATAGGCACAGCCCAGGAAGTGACATCATGTGGGTGGTCGCTGGTGTGGAGACTGCTAGAGGAAAACTGCCGTGTTAAGAGTGCCACCTATTGGGAACTCCCAGAAGTAATGACACTGCAAGAGACCATTCCATGGAAGATCAACCATTACAGGTGAATAACCTGTTTTTTTTAGGATCATGGATATGTTGTTCTATCCACACTTCGTGGCAGACTTTTAGCAGTGCTCCATGAGGAGGAAGGCGAGACACACACAACCTACTTAGGGAAGAGGGACTGGAGAACTGAGGTTCCAAAACCAGCATCCCGGCGTGACTCACGGTCGATGTGGTAATGGGAAATGAAGGTGTGTGCTGACTTCCAGGTAGCAGCCCTTCAGATTTCTTGGATAGGGACATCCCTAGAAGCAGCCACCAAAGCAGCAGTATGGCGGGTGGAATGAGCCTTAAGCCCTGTGGGAGGCTCCCTACCTGCCAACCTATAGCAGAAGTCAATGCAAGATGTAATCCATCAAGTTACTGTCTGCTTGGCTGCAGGTTTGCCAGGTGCGGCTTCAGCATAGGTGATAAACAGCTGGAGAATCTCTCCCCAAATTTCTGCTGTTCATTCTTTGTAGTAGGTGAGCGTTCGTCTCTGGTACAGAGTATGGAGCCTGTACTCGGCCTCTGAGGTGTGACTGGGGTAGAACACCAGCAAAGTATTCACCTGGTTAAGGTGAAACTCTTGACACCACCTTCAGAAGGAATTTCGGGTGGGAGCACAGGACAACCTTGTCCCTGTGGAAGACCAGGTAGGAGACTCAATGGAGAGAGTCTGTAACTCCCCAGACCTTCTGGCTGACGTGATGGCCACCAAGAAGGCAGCCTTCCACAACAAATGTGACATGTCACACTTGTGCATAGGTTTGAATGGCTTGCCCATGAGCTTTGCCAAGACCAGCAGTAGATCCCATGGAGGTGGAGGTTCATGCACCAGAGGGGATATGTGATCCAGGCCTTTGAAGAAGTACCAGACTACCTTCTCCTGTGCCACGGACCACTGACTGGCCCACACCTGGTAAGTGGAGATAGCTGCCAGGTGCACCTTTAAGGTCATCACCCATAGCCTCTGCTGGGAGAGGGACCAAAGATAATCCAAAATGCTAGCCACTGGGCAGGATGAGGGTCCAATCCTTTACCCTGACACCAGATGGAGAATCTTTTCCATTTAAAGGCATAGCATTTTCTGGTCGATTCCTTACAGGATGCCTCAATAACGATGAGTACCTCGTCGGAGAGATCCAAGGCCTGGAACTCAAGCCACTCAGGAACCAGGCCATCAGGTACAGGGATTGAAGGTCCGGGTGGAGTACCTTCCCCTGGTTGACAGAGCAAGTCTGGGCATGCTGGGAACCACCTCGGGAGCCTGAAGCAGAGGTTGCGGAGATCTGGATACCAGAACTGGTGGGGCCAGTCTGGAGCCACCAGGATCACCTGTATCTTGCCCTTCCCGACCTTGATGAGTGGGAAGAAAAGTGTAGAAGAGGCCTGGGGTCTATGGCCTCGAGAAGGCATTCCCCTGCAGCGAACCCTGCTGAGGGGGGCGGGCATGGAACAGCCTCAGCTTTATGTTCTCCCTGGAGGTGATCAGGTCCACTTCAGGGGGTTCTCCCCAGTGGGAGAACAGATCTTGTACTACCTCCTGGTGGAGAGACCACTCATGGGATGCTCCGCCCATCCAGCTGAGGGCATCGGCCAACTGATTCGAGGCTCCTACCACATGGATGGCCAAGAGATCCACCTCCAGGCTGAGCACAAGTCACCAAATGCAGAGAGCTTCCTTGCAGAGGGGCAAGAAGCACATCCTGCCCTGTCTGTTGAGATAGTACATGGTCGTGGTGGTGTCTGTCTGGAATTGGACCACTTGACCCCGAACAAACGGAGCAAATGCAGTTAGTGCTAGGTGAACAGCTCGAAGCTCCAGCAGGTAATGTGGCATCAGGACTCCTGAGGGGACCGGAGCCTGTGGGCTTTGTGCTCCCCCAGATGGGCACCCCAACCCATCAGAGAGGCACTGGTTGTCAGGATGACCGTCAGCTCAGGGCGGATAAATGGGAGCACTTCCTGCACGTGGGAGGGGACGAGCCACCACTGGAGGCCGTCCCACATCCTCTGGGTCACAGAGACCAGCTGGTCGAGATGACCTGAGCGCTGAGATCACTGTCTGGCCTGTTCCCACTGAAGGGAATGCATATGCAAGTGGGCCCATCAGGACCACACTGGTACAGGCTGCCATGTAACCCAGAAGATGCAGGGAGTCCTAGGCAGGGCGCAATTGCCCAAACAGAAATGATCAAGCAAAGGAGGAGAGAACCTCCGCCCTGTCTGCCGGGAGCCAAGCTCTGCCCCCGATGAACTGGATCACCTGCGCAGGCACTAGTTCTGACTTGGCCAAGTTCTAGGCAAGTCTGGAGGGCCAGATCCCTGGACCGCTCCACCTACAGCTGGGAGAGATCTGCTATTAGCCAGTCATCCAGGTAAGAATACACCCAGACCCCTCGGAGCTTCAGGTACACCACCACCACTGCCATGCATTTGGTGAAGACCCTGGGGCTGAAGATAGGCTGAAGGGCATGGCTTGGAACTTATAAAGGGTTCCTTTGGCTCTGAAGTGAGGAATTGTCGATGGGACAGATGGATCGGGACGTGAAAGAACTTGTCCTGAAGATCTAGGGAGCATTAGCACATTCCTTGACCTGATCTAGAGTTACCATCCGAAAGGTACGGGACCCAAGGAACGTGTTCAGGTCGTGCAGATCTAGAATGGTGTACCAGCCCCCCACTCACTTTGGCACCAGGAAGTACCTGGAGACGAACCCTGGGTCTGAAGGCTGGTCCGCTACTGGGTGCGCCACCTACTTGAGGAGAAGCTGAGCAAATAGTCTCTGAGAGCCAACTGAGAAGCTGCAGACACCAGATCCCCCGTGGGGCACAGGCTCAATAAGGAGGGCCTGCTCGAATTCCAGAGGCAGGCCTTGACCTACCACTTCTAGAACCTAATGGTCCATAGTGATAGTGGACCAGGTGGAAATGAAGGGGCTGAGCCAGTCCCAAATGAGAGGTCCCAGGGGAGGCATGACGGGATTAAGGGAAGCACCCCCAACCTGTCACTGAGCAGGCTTGGAGGAGGGTTCGGTGGAGGGGCCACCAGCATCTTTCCCCCTGGGCTTCCTAAATGAGGATGCCACAGACTTGGCCCGTGGATGCCAAGTTTGAGCCTGCTGGTCCTGCTGCTGGTCTGGCCTGGCCGCAGGAGTAGACGAGCAAAAGGACTTGCAGTTTTGACCCTTGGAGCCCTTTTGGGCACATGTGGAGGAGTCCAAGGTGGCACTGGACTTCTCTATGTGCTGGAGGTGACACACGTTGAGCCCGAACAGGTCGGTGCCCAAGAAGGGGACATCTGCTGCGTATCTGCCATAAAGGTTGAGATGCGTAGCCAAGCCCTGTGGCCACTACCGAATGAGCACAGGAATCGCCAATGTCCAGAGCCATCTGGAGTTGCTGCTTTGCCACCACCCTACCCTGGTCCCGGACCTGCATGACCATGGTCTGGAGGTCAGCCGGAAGATGAGGTACTATCTCATTCAGGGAGCCCAAGAGGGTGTGGGAAAAATGTGTCATGAAAACCAGCCAAGCTGGCCTGATGAAGGCCAAGCGGGGAAGCTGCGTATACCTTCTTTCCGGAATGGTCCAGTTGTTTGGATTCCCTGTCTGGGGGTCTGTCTGCATCCCCTCTGCTGCCTGAGCACTGAAACACGGAGTCAGCCACCAACTCCACCACAGAGGGTGCTCTGAAAAGCCCGATAGGGACCCCATGGGTACCGTGTACTTGCAGGCCTTGCTGGCAGAAGGTGCAGGATGAGATGTCAGACGCTGCTACAGCTCCAAGGCTGGACCCACAATGGCCTCAGCCACTGGGAAGGCCTCCATAGGAGTATCCCCTTTATCCAGAATCTCTGTAAGGGGATACTTAGCCTGTTTCTGCACAGGCTCAAGCTCCATTCCCCTGGATTCGGAAATGAGCCGACAAATGTACATCAGCGAGGTAGGGCCCTCGTCGGCCGGAAGACCCCCAAGGACTACGATACCATGGAGGTACAGACACTCCAAGAGTCCTTGTAGAGCAGGTGCCCACCCATGTCGCGCTCCACGGCCTTGGGCAGTCAGGAGAGTGACCAACAACTGATGGGGCAGGCCTTGGGCTGACCGAGAATCCTTGGTCGGAGCCCTAGACACGGTTGCTCGGGTGGTGGCTCCATGTGATCGGTGGAGTAGCCAGCTTCGGTTGAGCCAGTGGGGCCTTGACTGGCAATTCGGTGACGGTGGCTGTGGCTGAAGTAAGTCAGTCGTTCTGGTGAAAGCCACTTAATGGGCGTAGTCAAAACTGAGAGCAGTTAGGACCCAGATAAGATCAACTGCTGCCACGTGAGGTTTTCGAAGTGTCGACGCTTTTAGCACGAGAAGCCTCTCTCCTCACCCGAGATGAGGGAGCAGCAGTGCCGCTTACTAAGACAGCAGGAACGAGATCGCCGGTGGGAGTGAGTCTTGCCCGACGTCGAAGTCCAGGAGCGGGACCGAGACCTTGACCGTCAGCAGGAGTCGGAGAAACCCTCGGCTCCTTGTCCAGTTCCTTCGTGGGTGGGTCCCGCCCAGTGGGCTGAGCTGACCCATCCGTGGACACCAGGAGCACTGGTATCCGAAAAAGAGAATAGTCAGCTGGATTGGGCGACAACCCACTGATCGGCTCGAGAAAGATCTCTGCTGCGTTGACAGGCATCTCAGCCAACTGGTCTGACAGAGGTACTGTGAAACCAGCGGCCTCGGTCGCAAATTCGACCCAAGTCAAAAACAGGAGATTCCTGTGAGCGGGCCTGCTTTTGGTCCCAAGAACGTTGATGTGTCGACTTTTCTTTGTCCTTTTTCAACTCCTTCTTGGAGCACAAAACATGCAACCCAAAGGGCCCGCTCCCTTGGTAGACACAGAGACTGGCACAACTCCTTGAAGGAAGCCAAGTAGGAGGATCCCAGATGCAGCAAAATGAAGGCCAAAGCCGAAGAGGAGCCCATTGTGGCCTGAGCCACCTCCTCCTTGAAGGCCTTTGGCTATTCTGCTCAGTGGACCCTGCAGCCACGGAGACCACCCAACGGGCATCCTTCGATTTGACCGACGGGTAACGCTTCTCCGGTCACCCCAGGTAAAGTCAGGCAACGTGATCAGAGAACAGGACCGACAATGATCGCAGGCCTGTGGATCGTGGTCCAGTCCTAGGCAATACATGCACGCAGCGTGAGGATCCATGTGAGACGACATCTGCCCGCAGGGGCACCGGCAAAACCCAGGGGCCGATTTTTCCTCCATCGTGGAAGCGAGAGAAGATGAAGACTGAACTCAAGAGAGAGTTTTAGAATCAGTTTTGGAAGCAAATCTGAAGATTCAAGAGCCAGGGCCTACTACACCCGGGAGTGCTAAGGAAGGGACCTGAACCTTCCAGCAGAAAGGAAGATCTGGCATCATGGGACACAGTAGAGGGCTTTACCACCCGGGTGGGTGGGAGGAGCCACCTTGAAGACTTTCTGGCACATCTTAAAGTGGCAAGGTACTTGCCATGAAGTGTGGCTAGAACAACATATCCACGATCCTAGAAATATTTAACTTTCCTCTAAATCTTGCAAAAAACTGTTATAATACCTTAACTAAAACACCTTAAAATGATAATGGAAACGAGTAAAAAAAAAAAAAACTACAATCCTTAGTCTTAATTCTGGTAGAGCTATTTAGAGAAAACAAGTCTGTTGCACTGGGGTCTAGGTTACATATTAACCCATGAAAATCATGATTCAGTAAGAAACGTCCCACTTTGGACTTCTTTAGAAGGTGGTAACCCTAGCCCTAAGCTCCAGGAAGTTGATATGTTCCCAGGTTTCCTGTATGCTCTAGGTGCCACTTACAGTGAGATCCTCTAGGTGGGCACCCCACCCTAGAAGCGAGGCACTCACTGTATGGATACTTGTAGGGGGCTGCTCAAAGAAGGAATTACCCTCACTGACGTTGTCGTCTTCCACTACTCTAGTACCCTTAGCAAAGTTTTTGTGACAGGCACTACTTGAGACAGGAACCCAGATGTCTCATGTGGAACCTGGTCCCTGGTGCCTCTTCAGTGGATGAGGCCATGTGTCCCAACAGCTGCAGAAAATCCCTTGCGGACATTGGCTGCCCAATTCTGAATGATTCTGCCATGGAAATCAGATCTGCTACCCTTGCATGCTTGTGGAAGAAAAACCTTCCCTTGCAGGGTATCTAGCTCTGCACCTATGAAGTCCAATACTTGAGCAGGCTCTGTTTGTGACTTCTGCAGGTTTATCAGAAGGCCCAGTTTTTCCAAGTTGCTTTCCATTAACTGAATAGAGCACTTTGCCTCCTGCTGTTTTTTTTCTGAGAATAACCAGTTGTCCAGATAGGGGAGAACTACCACATCTTGCCTTCTTAGATGTGCAGCCACCACAACTAGGCACTTTGTGAAAACTCTTGATGCCTAGATGAGGCTGACAGGAAGGGATGTGAACTAGTATTGGCAGTTTCCTAGCCTGAAACCAGAGGTACGTTCTGTGACTGGGATGTGGAAGTAGGCATCTTTCAGACCCAGTAACCCCAGTTGGTCTCCCAGCTGCAGAGATGGCATTACTGAGCTCAGGGTTACAATTTTGAATATTTCCATTTTTATGTTTGTTCAGATATCTCATGTTTAAAGTGGGTTGCCACTCCATATTTTTCTTATGGGTTAGAATATATCTGGAGAAGAGACCCTTGCCCCATTAAGGCAGGTACTTTCTCTATTGCTCATTTGCAGCAGTTTCTTTACTTCCAGCTCCAACAGGATTTTTTTCTGTTGGGGTGCGATATGGGAAAAATATTGGCTTCTGCAGTTTGGGGAATTTTCTGAACTGCAGGGACAAACCTTGGCCCACTATTTCCAGGACCCAGTTGTCTGTGGTGATTTTTTACCATTCCTGGAAGCAGTGAGTCAATGTCCCCCCCCCACTGGCAATGGATGGGTGACCTGGGCAGGATTGTCAGGGGTTCCATTTCTGTTGGGACTTGAGGGATGGAGTTGAAGCTGCATGCTTAGTGTCCCTTCTGCCACTACCGCTTTAGTAACCTCTTTGGGGTGGATACTTGTTAACAGCATGAGCTCTTGGGTGGTAACCTCTACCCCTGCCTCCCCTTTCATAGGGCCTGTATTGTTCCTGTAGGTGGTTTTGTACTCATCCACCTTTTTTATATATGCCTCTGTTCTGTCACTAAACAGGGAACTTCTCTCAAGAAAGAAGTTCATAACTTTGGTTTGTGTGTCCTGGGACAGCTTGGTAGCCATAAACCAGGCAAACCTCCTCAAAGATACTGCATGGGCCAGAATCCTTGAAGCAGTGCCATTGCTGTCTTGGTAGCTGGTGGCATCCACTTCTGATCTAGCTGTGTCAGCCATGTCCTGTGCCAAGTCATCACTTGCTCTCTCATTCAGTGCCAGTATAGAGTTCGAGTGCCTTCTGGTACTGAACTGTGTATGCCAGATAAGCTGCTTGCCTGAGGAGCAAGGAAGTGGATGTACATACTTTTGTGGCCATTATCCAGTTTTTGGAGTCTTCTCAAGAGGCTGAGCAGAGAAGGGCACTTCGGCCTTCTTGCATGCAGTAGCCTGAACCACTCCCTCATGATCAGGGTGGGAATACAGGTACTCAACCCAGTCTGTCCACCTGATCATTTTTTTTCTATTTTCTTTTCAATGCAAGCAGCCAATGTGGGTACTGACATGATCTTTTCAGTGGCTTTGAGGGATTTGTGGATGGGAAGTGGCAACCTTTTTGTGCGAGTCAACCCCATCATATCCATGAACTTGACCTCTTCATCTTCCTCAGCCTCATGGGAAGGTTCACCATTTGCCTTACAAAGGAATAATGGGATGTGTAATTCTCTAAAGGCCTGGGTGGAGAGAAATTCTTGCTCAGGGAAACCGCCTGGTTCTAGAGGTTCCCCGCCCTCGTCATTATAATACATTCCTTCCTGCTCCAAGGGCATTTAGGCATGGAACGGTGGGGGGGAGAGAAGATAGGCATAACTCATAAAATGTACCATAGCCGGAAAGCCTGGGAAAATTGCCATGCCATTCTCATGTCCTCTGTTCAGGACATTTATCTTGAGTGAAGTGCGTTTCTTTCCTTTTTCAGGAGGCGTGACAGACATTTTTCTCTTTTTGTTTCTTCTTAGCAGACACTGTTTCTAGTGCCTGCTCTGAGGCTCTTTGCTTTTACTGGACTCAGGGCTCTCCCCTTTCAGATACTCTGGTTTCTTAACCATCTTCTGCAGCTTTATCTTTCTTTTCTGCCCCTTCTGACAGAGGCTGCTGCTTACTCTGAGGTAAAAAAAAAAAACTCATCTGAGCCTTTCGGTGACATGGAGGCAGACTGAGAAACTGAGAAGCCATAAAATCTATTTTCTCATTTTCTTTTGTGCTTTAGCACAAAACCTTTTACAGAGATCACCCTTTTTTTTTCCCCCCTTAATTGTGGTCAGGATCAAGGAACCTCAGACAAAGCTACTGGCAGTCTGCCCTTGCCCGGAACTGAAAACAATGTGTACAATTGTTAAAACCTGTTGGTCATGTTCTTTTGTTTTGAGGTCTGTCAGTCATGCCAAATGCTGAAGACCCCAAGAACAGTTATTAGTTCCCCAGTTTTAGAGCAATAATTCAAAATCAGCCCAAAGCACAAAAAAAAAAGAGCACACGGAATAAAATTGCAGTTCGATTCCAAAAGGAAACCGCTAATATTTTTTCCATCAAAAGTGAAAATACAGAAAAAAAAGCAGCTCAGTACCCTCTGTAAAGGAACAAAGTGTTAATTAAAATACTACAGACTAGAAGAAAGTGATGTCAGCCCGCCGGCAGTGTCCATCTGTGATGCTGACATCCCAGGTTCGGGAACGGATTCGGCAAGTTGGAGGACTGGCCAGGAGAAGGACTGAGCATCCCAGGGATGGCAATCTCTCTGGGGGAAGGGGGTTGTGTGTCCAGTGCAAGTCGGACCCCTAGCAGAGGCTGGGGGTTTCATTGCGATCTATACCTAGAAGTCCTAAGCGTGCTAGATGCTGGCGTCATTGCATGCCATGCCTCAAGAAAAATCTACAAAAAAATAGCAGCTGCCATCTACGACACACCGCTTCCACTAGCCCCGCTCACCCACTGTGGCACTCCCAGGAAAATGACCTATCCCATCACCTGCTGTAAAGGGCTGACTCCATGCCCTGCCCTGGGGGCAAGCCAGGGAGGCAATGTCGGTGGCCACCCCTGCCGGCACTCTTCTTCCGTCATTGCGGGGCTCAAACTGGTGAGGTGGCCAGCCATGGGGGGCAATGTTTACAGGGAGGCACATCCCGGGGGTGAGGAGGGGGCCTGAGGGTTGTCAGGGGGTCGAGCTGAGCTGCCAGACGGCATGCAAGAAAAAGCATACTAAAAAAGTAGTTATATCATTTTATATTTTGTACTGAAAATAACAGTTCCCCATTTGCAGGAACTGTGCTATACAGCGTCCTCCAGTTCCTGGGAACCAAACGGTAACTGGAGAAAACCTTATATTTTACAGATTTATACCCTAATGCACAGCATCAAGAAATAAACAAAAATGAACTAATAAAAACTGTAGACTGGCCGTAAGAGTGCAGCTGTACTTTGAGGCGACTACTCTCTTCAGCAGAGAAATTAATCTGACAATGGGATTCTGGGGGAAGCGAGAACAGAGCATAGTCAACTTCATTCTAATTCTAAAATGCCATCATTAGCATAATTCCATCTCCAGGGCAGCTCAATCTGTGAACCGATTACACTTTGTGAACACATACCGATGGATTCCTGGGGTTAGAAACTGGTCATTTCCAGATGCGTCCTGGGGAGCAG
Organism: Neoceratodus forsteri; assembly: GCA_016271365.2. Classification (NCBI taxonomy): domain Eukaryota; kingdom Metazoa; phylum Chordata; order Ceratodontiformes; family Ceratodontidae; genus Neoceratodus; species Neoceratodus forsteri. The sequence continues at coordinate 500,747,028 of JADMNL010000022.1, forward strand.
CAGGTACAAGGGGGAAACAAGTGAAAGTTAGTTGGAGTGGACAAACTTGGGGGTGGAAGAGAGGTGGGGAGAAATTAAAGGGGCCATCCTTGAAGCAACCAAACAATGCTTGAGAATGATTACCAAGGGTGATACGAACAAGAGGCCAGTCTGGTGCTCTATGAAGATCAGGGAGGCAGTGAGGACAAAAATACAGGTTACTCACCTGTAACAGGAGTTCTAGGAATGGTATATGTTGTTCATCCACACTGTCTGGCAGGTATCCTTGCCGCTTTAAATCTTGCCGGAAGGTCTTCAAGCTGGCTCCTCCCACCCACCCGGGTGGTAAAACTCCGCTCCGCCCCCAATGCGCCTAGATCTGCCCGCTGGAAGCTCAGGTTGTCAGTCGGGCCGGGAGGTCGGAGAACATGGGGATGAACAACATATACCATTCCTAGAACTCCTGTTACAGGTGAGTAACCTGTATTTCTAGGGACATGGATATGTTGTTCATCCACACTGTCTGGCAGACTCCTAGCAGTTCTCTGGGAGGAGGGAGGCAAGGCGCACACCCCCTACTTAGGGAATAAAGACTGGAGAACCGAGGCCCCAAAACCAGCATACCAGCGTGACTCAAGGTCGATGTGGTAATGGGTGATGAAGGTGTGTGCCGACTTCCAGGTAGCAGCCCTGCAGATATCCTGGATAGGGACGTCCCTGGAAGCAGCCACCGATGCAGCAGTATGGCGGGTAGAATGAGCTCTTACCCTCTGGGAGGCTCCATGCCCGCCAACTTATAGCAGAGATCTATGCAGGAGGTGACCCACCTGCTTATCGTCCGCTTGGCTGAAGGACTGCCAGGTGCGGCTTCAGCGTAGGTTACAAACAGCTGGCGAACCTCTCCCCGAATTTCAGCCGTGCGCTCCTTATAATAAGCGAGCCCCTTCTAGGGTCCAAAGTATGGAGCCTGTATTCGCCTCCAGTGTGATTGGGGTAGAACACCGCAGAGTCAACACCTGGTTAAGGTGAAACTCCACACCACCTTCGGAAGGAATTTCGGTGGGAGGCGAGGACAACCTTGTCCCTGTGGAAGACCAGGTAAGGAGACTCGATGCAGAGCACCTGGAGCTCTCCCATCCTTCTGGCTGACGTGATAACCACCAAGAAGGCGGTCTTCCACGACAGGTGAGAGAGTTCACACCTGTGCATTGGTTCGAATGGCTTGCCCATGAGCCTTGCCAGTACCAGCAGTAAATCCCACGGAGGTGGAGGTTCTCGCACCGGAGGGGAAATGTGATCAAGGCCTTTGAAAACGCGCCAGACCACCTTCTCCTGCGCCGACTGCTCCCCGGCCTGCAGAGATGGCTGCCAGGTGCACCCTTAGGGTCGTCTACCTAAGCCCTTGACAAGAAAGGGACCATAAATAGTCCAAGATGCTTGCCAAGGAACAGGAGGAAGGGTCCAAGCCCTTGCCCTGACACCAAATGGAAAACCTCTTCCATTTGAAGGCATAGCATTTCCTGGTCGACTCCTTATGGGACGCCTCGACTACATTGAGGACCTCGTCGGAAAGACCCAAGGCCTGGAACTCTAGCCGCTCAGGAACCAGGCCATCAGGTGCAGGGATTGAAGGTCCGGATGGAATACCTTCCCCTGATTTGACTGAGAGCAGGTCTGGGCGAGCTGGAAGCTGCCTCGGGAGCCGGGAGCCTGGAGCTGAGGCTGAGGAGATCTGGGTACCAGAACTGGTGGGGCCAGTCTGGGGCTATCAGAATCACCTGTGCCTTGTCCCTCCTTGCTTTGAGAAGCACCTTGTGTATCAAGGGAAATGGGAGGAAGGCGTAGAAGAGGCCCGGGGTCCACGGCCTTGAGAAGGCATCCCCCTGCAGCGAGCCCTGCTGAGGGGGGCGGGCATGGAACAGCCTCAGCTTCGCGTTCTCCCTGGAGGCAAACAGGTCCACCTGAGGTGTGCCCCAATGGGAGAACAGATCTTGTACTACCTCCGGCAGGAGAGACCACTCGTGGGATGCAGCCCCTATCCAGCTTAGGGCATCGGCCAGGGTGTTGGAGGCTCCTGCCACATGAATGGCTAGGAGATCCGCCTCCAGGCTGCGCACGAGTGACCAAATGCGGAGAGCTTCCTTGCATAGAAGCATGGAGCGCGTCCTGCCCTGGCGGTTTAGATAGTACATGGTCGTGGTATTGTCCGTGTGGACTCTGACCACTTGACCCCGGAAAAACGGAGCAAAGGCGGCGAGAGCTAGGTGGACCGCTCGGAGCTCCAGCAGGTTGTTGTGGCATTGGGACTCCCACGGGGACCAGAGGCCGTGAGCCTGGTGTTCCCCCAGATGGGCACCCCAACCCATCAGAGAGGCATCGGTCGATAGAGAGACCGTCGGCTCGGGGCGGACAAACGGGATGCCCTCCTGCAGATGAACTGGAACGGTCCACCACCGGAGAGCGTTCCACATCCCCTGGGTCACAGTCACTAGCTGGTCCAATGGATCGCAGCGTTGTGACCACTGGCTGGCCAGTCCCCACTGAAGAGGGCGCATGTGCCATGCACAAACGGGCCACACTGGTGCAGGCCGCCATGAGACCCAGGAGGCGCAGGAAGTCCCGGGCAGGGCGCGATTGCCCAACCAGAAATGATTGGGCAAAGGAGGAAAGAACCTCGGCCCTGTCCGCCGGGAGCCATGCTCTGGCTCAGAGAGTAGAGCTCTGCCCGATGAAAAGAATCACCTGCTTCGGCTCAAGTTCCGACTTGGCCTCATTGATGAGAAGGCCGATTTGAGAGCAAACCTGGAGGCCAGATCTCTGGACCGCTCCACCTCCTGTCTGGAGGGGCTGCTATCAGCCAGGTAAGGTACACCTGGACCCCTCGGCACATGAGGAAAGCTGTCACCACTGCTATGCATTTGGTGAAGACCCTGGGAGCTGGAGACAGGCCGGGGCATGGCTCGAACTGAAGGGATCCTCCGCCAAAAGCGAAGGAATCTCTGATGTGACGGACGGATAGGGACGTGAAAGAACGAGTCCTGCAGGTCCAGAGAGCAGAACCACACGCCGGGTTCCAGGGATGGTATTATCTGAGCCAGAGTGACCATCCTGAAGGTTCGAGACCTTAGGAACTTGTTTAGGTCGTGTAGGTTGAGAATGGGGTGCCAGCCCCACGTCCGTTTCGGAACCAGGAAGTACCTGGACACAAACCCCGGGTCTGAGGGAGGGACCACCACCTCCCTGATCACCTCCTTTTGGAGGAGGAGGCGATGTCGGCTCGCGAGCCGACAGCGAGCTGCGGATCGATGCCCCGAGGTGCGATGGCTCTGGAGAGGCGGGGCCTACTTGAATTCAAGGGCAGGCCTTTCCCACCACCTCCAACACCCACCTGTCCGTGGTAATAACGGACCAGGCGGAAAGGAAGGACGAGTCGTCCCCACGGGGAAACTGGGTGAGGTGACAGGGTTGGGCACACCTCAACCTGTCACTGGGCAGGCTTGGAGGAGGGACAGGCCGAGGGACCTCCTGGGCCTTTACCCCCTGCTTCCTGTTGGAGGAAGCCGACGGCTTGGGATGCCAAGCTCGTGCCTGCTGGCCCTGACGTTGCTGGGCCGGACATGCCGCGGGCGCAGAGGGACGAAAGGGCTTAGGCTGTGGTTTGCGGCCTTTGTCCTTCTGAGCGGATAAGACCGAGTCCAAGGTAGCATTGGACTTCTCGATCCTCTGCAGGTGACCTTCCACCCCAGGACCGAAGAGGTTGGTCCCCAAGAAGGGGACATCCGCCAACTTGTGCTGGGTATCTAAAGTGAAGGTGGATATCCTCAGCCAAGCCAGACGACGCATAGCCACTGCGGCCGCCACAGACCTGGCACATGAGTCCCCAATGTCCAAAGCAGTCTGAAGCTGTTTGGCCACTGCCCTGCCCTGGTCCCGCACCTGTCTAACCATGGTCTGCAGATCCGCGGGAAGATGAGGGACGACCTCGTCCAGGGAGCCCAACAGGGCGTGAGAGAAATGTGCTATGAGGACGGCCAAACTGGCCTGGTGAAGGCAGAGGGAGAATGCAGCGTAGACTTTTCGCCCGGCATAGTCCAATTTCTTGGACTCCTTGTCAGGAGGTTTGTCCACACCCCTAGCGTTCCCGGCATGCCGGAAAATGCAATCGGTAACTAACTCCTCGGCCAAGGGGTGTTCCAAAAAAATGGACAAGGAACCGGTAGGGACCGCATACTTCCTGGCCGAAGGCGCAGGACAGGAAGCAGGGCACTGCCAGAGCTCCAAGGCCGGGCCCACTATGGCCTCAGCCACCGGAAAGGCCTCCGTAGGGGAATCCCCTCGGTCCAGAATCTCCGTGAGGGGATACCTGGCCCGCTTAGAAACGGTTCGAGCTTCATCCCGGTGGACTCCGAGATGAGCCGAAGCAATCCCAGGAAGGACGAAGGGCTATCGTCCACCAACTGTCCTCCTGAGGACTCCAAGTCCATTCGCTTGGAGAAAAGGGAGGAATCGTCTTTGGACTCGGAAGAGTTCTCAAAGAGCTGCCTCGGGCCTGAGCCTCCCTCCACCTGCCGAGGTCGATCGGGAGTGAGGGTGACAGACAGCCTATGGGGCAGTCCCTGAGCTGACCGAGAATTCTTGGTCGGGGCCCCAAATAACGGCTGTGGAGGCGGAGGTTCCACCAGAATTGGTGGGGCAGCTGGTTTTGGCCGAACAACCGGCCTGGGAACAGGCTTCTCCAATAAAACGAGGGGTTGTTTCGGCCGCTCCAGTGACAGCAACTTAATGGCCGGGGAAGGCGTCGGCGTCGGCTTGTTCCCGGTCAGAAGGAGCTGTTGCCACATGAAGTCCTCATATCGTCGATGACGCGTCGTGAAGCCTCCCTCGCCAGAGGAGGAGGAAGAGGACGAGCGGCGGCGCTGAGACCGCCTATGACGGCGGGATCGGCTGGACTGCGAAGAAGTCAGAGACTGAGAACCCCGGCTTTCAGAGGACGGTGCGGGAGGTTTCGTGGGAACCGCTCTCCTCGGTTCGGAGGGTTCAACCGAAGAGCCCGAACCGAGGCACAGACAAGCAACGGGTCTCAACTCCCACTTGGGAACTGGGAGAGGGATTCTCGGCTTTTCCTGCCGACAACCCATCCAACGGGAGTCTCGGCCAACTGGCCTGACGGGACACTGGTGAGACCTGTAATAGCCAAGCGCAATGATCAAGTCGACGGTCGACAACTCGGGAGAGGGATCTTTCCCGCTCCCAAGAGCGTCGACGGTGGGACTTACCCTTGTCTCTCTTTTTGGACTGAGAAAACGGTCCAGCAGAAGTTGGTCCCTCACCTTTCGTAGAGAGGGTCAGACAAAGCTCCTTAAAAGAAGCTGAATAAGAGGCACCGAGAGAGAGCGGGACAAATGCCACAGCAGAGGTAGAAGCAGCCCGCGCCGCCTCCTCTTCGAGGGCGATCATCTGCTCGAGCTGATCAGCCGAGCCTGCCGCCACAGAAGCCGCCGACCGGGCCTCTTTTGACTTCACCGGAGGAAAACACTTTCCGGGACGCCCGAGTTGTAAACGGGCAGCACGGTCTTCGAGGACGTAGGCCGAAAAGGAAGAGCAGAGGTCGCAGGCCTGCGGGTCGTGCTCCAGGCCTAGACAGACGCACGTGGAGTGCGGATCTGTCAGAGACATCTTCTGCCCACAAGGGCATCTCCGGAAACCGGGAGTCGATTTGTCCATTGCAGCTGCGAGGGAGAGAAGACCGAAGTCTTTTAAGCAAAAAACTTTTAAATTCAAAAAATCGAAGAATTAGGAACCAGTCTTATACGCAGAGCGTTAAGGAGGGAACCTGAGCTTGCAAGCGGTAAGGAAGATCTGAGTCCATGTATGGGCCGGAGTTTTACCACCGGTGGGTGGGAGGAGCCAGCTTGAAGACCTTCCGGCAAGATTTAAAGCGCCAAGGATACCTGCCAGACAGTGTGGATGAACAACATATCCATGTCCCTAGAAAGAGGGACTTTCCATGACAGATGGCAGAGCTTGCAACTTGCAGTCGGTTCTAAGGGAGGCAACATGAGGTTTTTCCAATACAAAACTGAGGTCCCAAGAAAGGACCGGGTCCCGAATGGGAGGTTTGAGAAGCAGAATGCCTCACAGAAAAGTGAGAGACAGATCAAGCTGGACCACAACTCTGCCCTCGATAGGTACATGGTACACAGGGATGCACCTTGATGAAGGAGTACCTCAATCTGGAATCAGAGAGGGACAAAAGATATTCCAACACCTGATCCACCAGGCAGGTGAAAGGATCCAACGGGTGGGAAGCGGCCCAAAGGGAAAAACGCTTCCACTTCACAGCATAGGTTGCTCTGGTGGAGTACTTATGGGCAGCCACCAGTACATCAACAACATTAGGGGGGACTCCAAACTGGGCAAGGACTATGTCCTTAGAAGCCACACATGGAGATGCAGAGATTTGAGATCTGGATGAACCAGGGTACCCCGCTCTTGGGAGAGTAAGCCAGTGTAAGGGGCAAGGGCACTAGATGTTCCACCGCCAGCTGTTGCAGCAAGGGGAACCAGATTTGACAAGGCCAGAAGGGAGCTATGATGATAATTTCAGCCCCCTCCATCTGAAGCTTCAGCAGAACCCGCTGAAGGAGCAGGAAGGGAGAGAAGGCATACAGAGACCTCCCCTTCCAGGAGAGGGAAAATGCGTTTTGCCAGCAAACTTGAAGCAGAAAAATAGTTTTGTGTTGAGTGGGGACTCAAAAAGGTCCAGCTCTGGACACCCCCGACCTGTCAAAAGGATCTTCGACTACTGGGGTCAGAAGTTACCACTTGTGAGCTCTGGACATTGTGGACACCTGGGACATGGCCGGTGGAGAGCTCCAGACTGTGCTCCATGACCCAATGCCAAACAACACTCACTGCCTCCCTGAACGGGGGGAGAATGCATTTCCCCTGCTTGCTCATGTAATAAATCATGCACGCTGTCCATCTGCACTAAGAGCGGGCCCAGAAGATGAGTCTGGAAGGTCTGAAGAGCATACGAGATGGCCTGCATCTCCAGGACTCTGATGTGGGGGCCCTGTTCCATGTCTGTCCAAATGCCCAGAGTCTGGAGAGCTCCCTTGAGGACTACTCACCTGAGCCCAGAGGCATCAGACTTCAGTACCTAGTGAAGGGTTGGAACAGCAAAGGCCCCGAAAGAGGTTGGCAGACTCTAGCCACCAGGACAGAACCTGCTGGACTGGATCGGGACCATGACCAATTGGGTCCAGGTTGTCCGTGTGCTGGTCCCTTTGAATCTGCAACATCCACTGGGAAATCCTCATATGCAGATAGGCTAGAGGCACTGTGGCAATGGCTATGTCCATGTGACCCAGAAGACATAGGAAAACCAGGGCTGGGACCAGACAGCTGAAAGAGACTAGATGGGTCTGTTCCATCAGATGCTTTGCCCTGTCTGTGGGCAAGAAGGCCATGTCCTGAGATGCGTCTCGGATGGCCCCTATGTACTGGAGCCACTGGCAGGGTAACAGACAGGACTTTGGCACATAGTGATCCTCAGGGCCTGGAAGAGACTGAATGTATGCTCCAGGGTCTGGAGAAGGCATTCCTGGGATGGGGCCACTAGGAGTCAGTCATCCAGGCAGGAAAAGACATAGAAGCCCTGACTCCTGAGGGTAGCTGTCACCACTGCCAGGCACTTGTTAAAAACCCTAGGGGCTCAGGACAGGCCAAAAGGGAGAGCCCGAATTTGAAAATGGGCACCCCAGAAATGGAAGCAGAGGAAGAGTCGGTGGGAAAGGAAAAATCTTGATATGCAGGTAAGCATCCTGCATGTCCAGAGAGCAGAGCCAGTCCCCCCCCCCCGGTGCGGAGCCCCTGAAGGGTGACCATCCAAAAGCATTTGGACTCTATGAACAGATTTAAATCACTCCGGCCTAGAATGGGCTTGAGGTTCCCATTCTTCTGGGGAGCAGGAAGGCGTGGGAGTAGCACCCCCTGCCCCACTGAGCCAGTGGGAGGAGCTCCATGGCTCTTTTTTGCAGCACAGCATGAATTTCCTCCCAGACGAGAGGCAGATGATCTGGTGGGGTAGAAGGAGTTGCCCAGAGGCCACTCGAGGAATTCTAGAGTGTGGCCATGTTCTATGAGCTGCAGAACCCAGTTGTCCGAGGAGCTCTCCCTTCACCCGTTGAGGGGGAAGGAGAAGTGACCCCAAACTGCATCCCCCAGGGTTTCTACTGGAGGGGGGTGGTCTGGCAAGGAGTCAGGAAGTTGGGGTAGGAGTGGGGAGCACCAGGTCAGCTTCCTGGGGAGCCCCAGTGGCAGCTGCAGGGGCTGATGCCTGTTTGCACCTGCCGTGGCCCTTGGCAAGAGGGCAGGGCTGCCTGCGAGATGGGCAGTGGAAAGGCAGCCACTGGCCAGACTTCAGCTGGGTACTGTAGAAGGAATGGATGGGAATGAAGGGCCTGGCCCGATTCCTGGAGGAAAGAGATCAAGCCCTGCACGTCTCCTCCAAAGGGGACAGAACCCCTGAAAGGGTGTGTTCAGAATGCTAGACTTCACTTCTGAGGTGAAGCCAGACATCCTGAGCCAAGAGTGCGCCAGAGACAAATGCCCGAGGCTACCCCTCTGCCTAAGGCACTGACAGCATAAGTAGCCTATAGGATGTGATTGCCAACATTTGAGCCCATCTTAAGGATGTGGGCTAGCCGTTTCTTAGTGGGATCATCAGGTACGGCCTGAACTAAGTCCCTGACCTGGTCCCACAACACATTCTGGTACTGGACCATATGGGCCAGATAATTAATGGCCCTAATGGCCAGAGTAGCTGAGGAGTAGAGACTCTTACCCAGGTGATCCAACTGCCTGGACTCCGTGTCTGGCGGGAGGTTGTGGGCTGCATTGATAACTCACCAGTGAGCCTTTGGCTGCCCCCCAAAGGGCTTACCAGCAGAGGCATGGTAGAGGTGGTCCACCTCTTTGGGCACCGCTGGGGTAGTAGAAGGGTGATTCCAGGCCACCCTAGTGATATCATCATAAGAGTCAATCAGGGAAGGGACCACCAAAGGAAGGGCATCAGGCTGTCATAGGTAAATGGCCAGCTGGCGACGCTCTGGGTCCTGCTCTTCCATCTCCCAGCCCATAGTGGTCTGAATATACCTCACCTCATGATGTCTAGGAAAAAGGGATCATCAAGAGGAGACTTGGGGACTACCTTGGGGTGCTTCTCTTCCCCCAGACAAGTCCACTGCCACAGAGGAAGAGTCCAAATAATCAGGGTCCTCTTCTTCATTATCTGGCTCACTTTCTGGGGGCTAATGTTAGTCCAGGTATCAGCCCAAACCAGCATCGGACCTGGTGCCTGTTTGATCATCACTGGGACCCAGTCTAACAGGATCCAGAGGCAGCTGGGTCCCAGGAGGGCAGTGGGAAGATGCCGGCTGTGGGCCCGCTGGTGTTGGATTCTGCTTCAGCACCAGGGCTCACCATGAATTGAACAGGGCATTTGCATCCACTGGTGGAGGGTAATTGTAGATCAGAGGATATGGGTAGGCTGGCATCCGGTATGGGTAACCCAGCACTGGGCCAGCTGAAGTCGGCATCAGGTACCCGGGCATAGGTCCTGCGGGTGCTAGAGAAGGAGCCAGCACTGGGTTTGGCCAAGACAGCACTGGAGGCAGCCTAGTGGGTGCAGGCCACTGGAGCCTGGGAGGGGTGTGCACAGGTGCCAGCAGAGGAGAGACCGGTGTCGGGGGGAGACAACAGAGACCTCACAGGGGGAAGGCTGAGGCAAGAACAGATGTGGGGAAGTGCCGGCAGCCGGTGGTATGTGGGATCAAATTGGGGGAAGGGAGGTCATAGTTGGGTACCATAGGGGTCTGTCCTGGGACCAATCCTTTTCAGCATGTTCTTAAGTGACACAGGAGAAGGAATACAGGGCAAGATGAGTCTCTTCACAGGTGACACTAAGCTCTGCAGCAGGGTGGACAGTCAGGAAGAGGGCAAGGGAGTTGCAGAGGGATCTGCAAGTGTTAGATGGGGTTCAAGGTCTAGCTGCTGAAATTCAACAACAGAACGTACATAGTGAATAAGAACCCCAAGACAGAATAGTGGCTGGAAGAGGTTAAACTGGCCACTACTTCAGAGGAATGGGATCTGGAGGTCATTATAAGTGACTCCCTAAAACAAACTAGCCAATGTAAGAAGGCCTACAGCAAGGCAACCAGAATACTGGGGTGTATTTGGAAGGGGGTTTAATAGCAGGAGGAAAAAAGTAATACAACCTTTCTATAGATCACTGGCGAGACCCCATTCGCAGTACTGTGTCAGTTCTGGAATCCTTGCCAGAGGAAAGACAGACAGGCAGGAGGCAATGCAGCGTACAGTAACTAAAATGATTTAGGGCCATCAGGACTGATCCTATGATCATCTTAGGACAATGAACAGGTACTCACTGGAGGCCAGAAGTGAGAGGGAGGACATGACAGAAACCTTAAAGTTTCTGAAAGGAATAAACAAGTTAATCGGTGAGGAACTAGTTAGCAGGAATGGCAGGACAAAAACAAGGGGACATGAATGTAAGCTGATTGGGGGGGGGAGAAGAGATTCAGGTGGGATGTGAGAAAGTTTTCTTTATGGAGAGAGGGGCTGAACCACGGAACAGCCGCCAACAGAAGCGATGGGCATAAAAAACATTAATGGGTTCAAGCAGGGATGGGACATAGTAAAGGGCTTAATAGTTACTCGGGGGCAGTTAGGCAGGGAACCGGGGGGACCATCTGGACAATAGCTCACAGGGTACAGTAGGGTAAATCTGGGCAGACTGGATAGACCAATGATCTTTTTCTGCCAACACTATGTTTATATGTGAAACGAACAAACCAGCCAACCAACCAATGAAAATGAAGAATACAATAAGTCAGAAGCATGCATAAGTAGCTGAAGACATTCAATACAAATAAAAGAAAAAAGAACAGAGGTCTAGTACACTAGTGTGCAAAAACAAGCATAGTACAGCAGCACAAGGATGCACAGGAGAATGCACTGGGCACTGCACTCTCCGCAGACTGAAAACTGGGACAAAGGAGTCAAATGCACAATAGGAACAAATAAGCAACAATGGCGTACCTATGGGCAGCTAGGACAGAACATGTGCAAGGGTCAGGTGCAGGAGCAGACACTAGAGGTGTGGGCAGCTAGGAACGAATGTGTACAGTGGTCAGGTGCAGGGGGAGAACATTGGAGGTGTGGGCAGAAAGCAGAGGAGATAAAATCCCCACTGCCTCAGCTGCTCCTCCTCTCCTACCCCCCCCCCCATTACTGGGTATAAGATGAATCCGTCTCCTCTTCCTTTTCATCCCATTCCTCCGCCCTTGCCTTTTCCCATCTATCACATACCCAATGCAATGCCCTCCCTACTTCTCCACTCCTCCCTCTCTCCCCCATACCACCACTCTTCTTTCTCTCTTTTCCCACTAACCCACTCCTAACAAAGCTTCACTGAGTCGCCTATGACTTGTACTGTATAATTAACTCGCAACACACTTCTTTGACTATTATTGTAACTTTACATTTTTTTTTTTTTAAGTTCCATTGTAATGATCATGTTATGTTTTGTACCTTATTGTCCTTATTGCCTTGATGTAGAACCTTTGTAAAAGAGCCCTTGGCTCAAAGGTGTCATCCGAAATACAAATAAATAAATAAAAATAAACATCACAGTTCACACTCATTTTTTGACACACTTTATTGTTTCTATCTGTACAAAACGATAAAATTTTATTACATACATTTGCTTACATAATTACAGTTGTAAAATTCCAAATCTTTGTACAAGTAAGGCTTTCACACATTTGTTCTTTAAAAAAGTACATCTATTAAATAAAAACCAAAAAAGGAATTCCTTAGTAATAAGAAAGGTTACAAACAGGTAACAGTACTAGGTATCAGTACTATGCACGTGATATAGGACATTGCTTACTAGCAAGGACTGCATTTTTTGTTGTTGTTAAACAAGATTAAATTAGTGCACTTAATGAAGTTTCCACTGTACACAACAGACTAAAATGACTTTGGACACAACAGAAGCTTTTGTGGTGCTAGAATGTAAATTGTCCTTTGTATAGGTCCAAGTAGAAATCACAGTCCATTTAGAACAGTAACAATGTAATTTGTGTTGAAGAAGAAACACGCCTGAGCCTGTAAACTCTAGAATAAAATCCCAGGGAATGGTATGGAGTAATATACTGGTACCTGGTTACCTCCGGTAATGGGGTGCAGTGGTCCCTGTCTGCCCCCATATGCTCAGGGACATCAAACACAGAGGGTAAACAAGCTCACAAATCAGTGTCAGTTGCGAGTGGGCTGGTCAACTAGATTTCCAAAACAGAGTATTCAAAATGTTGTTTGTAGATGCACCTGAAATATCTCATGATGGGGGACAGCACTCATTATGCCACTCGAAGGCCCTCTGCCTTACATGGAGGAGGTGTTGCCCAGCATTTTGCATGGAGTTTCTCCATGATCTTATGATGTGCCCCACACATGGGTGACAAAAGGTTGAGAGAGAATCTATGCAACAAGCGTGGAGATTACAAAGTAAGAGGAAACATTAATCTGGGCATAAATGTTAAATACTATGAGAATTAAATATCCCGGCTTACTGTTAAATGCATTTCACAGAGAACTTAATTAAAAACAAGTTAAAGAAACTTAACCCCCCCCCCCCAAACGTATACACAGTCAACCCTGATCAGACTTGTAATGGTCTGTATATATCTACTCTGGGATGTAGCACTGTCCCCTAAACAGAACAGTCCATTTCAAACTAACTTACTGTCTGAAAAATAACATTCTATTTTGGGCGATAAGATGAGCTCTCAATTCAGACATGTTCTTTCCGGTTTTGCATGGAGAAGGACCACCAGTAACAACTGTCCAATGTAATGCCCATCACATCAAAGCAGGGGATGAACACCCACAAGGAGATAGAAAAAAAAAAATACCATTAAGGGTCTCAGAGGTCGACAGCACCTTTTACAGTTTGGATTCCATTCATGACAAAGGAAAACTGTCTAAATCCTTGACCCCCTGCCCCCAAAATGCATACCGCCCCCCAATTTAGCTTTTTATTCAGAAAAGCGCGTTTTCCTCGTGCTGCAACTTACTTTATTTTTATTTTGAAAAGTCCATGAACCAGGAATATGGTGGATGCTGGGTGCTCCACTTACTGTAAAGGTGTGGCGCCGCATCACTCGCTTCAATACATTCTGTATTGAAACGAGCAGTGCGGCGCCATACCTTACAGTAAATGAAGACCCTCCCAGTGTCCGCAGTATTCCCGGTTCACGGACTTTTTGGAATAAAAATAAAGTTACAGCATGAGAAAAACGTGCTTTTCTGAATAAAAAGCTAAATCAGGGGGTAAGCCTTTCGGGGGCAGGGGGCCAAGGATTTAGACAGTTTTCCTTTAAAATAAACAAAAAACAAAACAGGATATTTCAACAAGCAGAGTGCCTAAGGTGTTACTCTGAATATTTGTTTTTCCAGTAGGTGACGCCTTTCCCCATCACCCCTATTAAGGGGGCTGCCATGACGACAGTCTCCTCAAACTGGGATGGCAGTCAAGCACCATCCTTTGTGGTCTGTACCAAGGACACTCCAGGGCAGGACTTGCACATACTGTAAACATGGGCGTCTCACATGGCAGTGCAAAGTATACCACCATGTCACTAAGCCCTCACCCCTTGGCCGCATAGTTTAAATATTTGTGCCAACTTCTTGGTCAGTTTGCAGACTTAGCATGTACAGGTCCATACAGGAGCACTGATGTCAGCAGGGATCCAAAAACAAAAGACCGCTCCAGAAACACATTTGCCTTCCTGCAATGAATGTACATTTTAGAACAAAATCACTTCACTTTTGCTTGACCTAGGTATGCTGCACTGTGCTACCATGCTGAAGAACCAGGTTTGCATCCAGAAGCAGACTTTCCACCTCACTCCACCCTAGAAGTAGTCAAGGGCATGATGTGGAGGCAGCATGCTCAGACTGTGAGAGAGTGCATCATGCCCTGCGACATGCAGCTCTTTTTGGGGTAGGCAGGCTGGAAGCGGTCTTCATTATGACAGCGACCCTGCAACATCTCTTCTTCCACCCCAACCCCCCATCAGGTGCAATCTTAGGAGCTTTCACATCCTCACCATATCAAAATGTCACTATAAAACACCTTTGAAAAATCATATCTTGTCAAGAATTGCAAGCCTCTAGCTATGCATGGAAGCAAGACAAAGATGTCCTCTGCTGCAAATAATTGTGCCATATTCAAATGAAGTCTGAGTGCTTTACCAAACAGGAAATATTTGCTGGGTATGGAATTAAGTTTAAAAAAAAAAAATTTAGCTGCATGGAAAGTGTTTTTTGGTACTGACCTCTGCATTCCCCACCACCGGGAAACAAAGATGAGTCTTCCATGGAGCAGGGAACTGTGGGAGTCTCCACACATGTGGCTCACAAGTGTACAGTAAAAATCCATCAAATGACATCATCTCTTGGAAATCACAGGTCCTGAATGCGTAACTGCCTGCAAATTTACCTAGCCACATGTGTCTATGGGTACAGAGCTCTGACACCCATATGAGCTGTGCCAATGGGTGGACTAAGTCTCCATCAGTATCTGTATTGCTCACATAGGCACACAGTCAGACAGATGCAGGCTAATCTTAGGATCATAGCAACAGGGCAGGGATACGGATGACATTCAAGAGGCATGTTCAGACTGAGCTCTGAACTTCTTGGATGGTTACTATGATTCTAAGTGAAAATTAGCTCTGTATTCCACATTATATGCTTCAATTTTGCAGGCAAGGTAAGATGTCAGTTTCATTCACCTAGCTGCAGGAAGCTTGTGTGGTGGGGATGGATGGGGGACTTAATTTACTACTAAAGACATCTGAAAGTGCTTGCCTAATCTTAGAAATGAGAACCGCAGAGGGTTGCACAGTACTGTACTTTGAGGATGCTAGGTGGAAAACATTCATTTGAGGTCATACTTCCTTTGGCATCAGCACAAAAGAGAAAAAAAAAGTGATTTGCAATTTAGGAAACCTATAGAAAGTCCAGGCTGTAAGCAGCAATGCATAGTTTTTTTTGCAAGTTTCTGAGTTCTTGTCGGAGATCTGTAAACAGGTCACTTGGTACTCCTGGGAGAGTGGCTACATTTGTTTCTGATGCATCAGCAAAGTTTAAATTTTTTTTGTTTGTTTTATAATGACTGCTCATGTCATGCATAGTAAAGGGATATCATTTGTAGAGAATAAAAACATCACAGCAAAGTTCCCCTATTTTTAACCAATACTGGAAAAGCAACCACCACACTTGCCATGAACTCAGTTAATAATAGACCAAATGTTGTGCTCAGGCCCACTGAGGAGATGCTGGCAGTGGGAGGACCTAGGTTCTTCAGCGCTCTGCTAATTTCCCTTTGCCAAAATATCCTTGTAGAGTTGATGCTAGCCAACTTTAAGAATAGTTCTATTTACAAACCAGTTGGATGTCACCTTGTAGGGCTACACATTACTTTTGTTTCGTTTCTCGATTTGTTTGTCTGCCAAACCCATTTCAAGGCAAGCTGGCAATATCTCTTTTTGGAGGAGGTCCAGCAGGCTTGGAGTTGTTTTCTGTGGCTTTTCCTTCAAACATCATGACTCTGGAGAGAGGGAAAAAATAAAGTCCTTTTCCAGTCATGCTTACAGTGTAATGTCTTTATAGCAAACACTGACAAAAATATTCCTTCCAACTGGAGAACAAGAAGACAGATGCTGCCACACATTTAATCATTTCAGCAGTGCTGAAAACATCCCGTCTTTTGGGAATGCATACTTCTACAGTGAAGCATTCCCACAACAAATCCTGATGTACAGTACAAAACAGTTTATCAGTTATATAAAGTTTCAGACAGGCATCTGTACTCTTTCTAGATGTGAAGAATGGAAGAAGTGGGTAATGGGAGGCTCAGAATACTAAGTTACAGCTTCAGACTTGCTGACAAAAGGCACGTTTACATTACCAGGATAGTGGTGTTGCCATCTGTTCTGTTCCACGGTCACTCCCCCCGCTACACTCCCACCACACATTTACACAGCATTCATCTGAATCAGTGCAGATCCAGCAGTGCTGCACCCAGCACTTCCAGAGTTTTGGTCAGCATTTCCACAGCAGTCAGCTCCTACTTATTTAACAGACTAGGCATTGGGTGCAGCGGTGGCGTGTTTACATGCCTGCAAAACACCCCTGCACCAGTATGAGTTTTCACCAAAATGGGGAACACACTGCGAAATAATGGAGCGGCTGGCAATGGTGCAGATTCTGTAGTGTAAACATACCTATAATGTGTAAGGAAACTTGCAATGCAGGCCAGGCTGCCCTTGGCCAAAGGAAGGGCATCGATGGTGTTCCCAGATTGAATTAGCATTTTCCCTGCAACTCCGGGGCAATTTTGCTGAGTTTTCCTGTAGATTATATTACTTCTTATAGGACACATAAGATGTTTTTGATGCTGCTTAGCAATTAAATTACAAATTGTATTGGGACAGAAATAATGTGTGGTCACATTATTTATTTTTCACTACAATTTGCGATTTAATTTCTAAGCAGTGGCTAATACTGCACCAAAAACATTTAACTGTCATCTCAACTGTTCCTAGTCGCAGGATATGCAATACTAGAGAAAGGAAGTATGTCCGGGAACCCCAGGTTCAATCATGTGAGCCTGTAACTCAGTGGTTAGAGCACCAAGATGGTATTCTAGTGGCATGGGTTCAGTTCCCAGTAGGTCATACCATTTCTTTCTCACTACAATTTATTATTTCCTATAGAAGCTAAATTACTATATTTTCTCATCTAACCAACACAAGTCAATGGAAACAATTTTCCTGGAGACCACTCCATTTCCCTATAAAATGCAGGAATCCCTGTTGACGCAGAATCTCTGCATCCAGAAATTCAGGCTGGTGGATCCTGCGGAGGAAGGAATGCTGTTCCACTTCAGGAGGGAACCCTGGATCTGGGTGGTCAGGAGGTACCTTGCCTCATTACATATACCGCTTCCAGCCACAAAGGGTCTGCAAGTGGTGGGCACATACAGCATGGGAAAGGGAGGAAGATGATCTCTATGCATGCTGCTGACAAGGTGCAAGTGCAATAGTATCGGGGAAGGGAGCTATCCACAAGTTTCTAGCTAGTGTTAGGTTAGTTATAGGGGAAGGCATAATGGCATTAGGAAAAAAACAAAACCCACAGAGATAGAATTTGTTGGCAGGAAAGGACTGCTTGGCCCACCCAGATGGTCCCTGCTTAGTCTGTCTCCGCAGACCCTAACTAGTCTCAGGGATCTTCCCTGCCTATCTACCAATATTCCCTTGTCTATCCCATACATGTCTGAAGCCCCCTACTATTTTCAACTCCACCAACTCTGCTGGCAGGCTATTCCAGGTGTCCACCACTCTTTCAGTGAAGTAGTACATCCTCACCCTCCAGCTTCATCGTATGCCCTCTGGTCCCGATGCTCTCTCATTTGAGAGAGACTCTCCTACAGCCAGTTCACATAGGTCTCCATCATGTGCCCTCTTGCTCTCCTCTATTCCATGGGTACGTGTTGAGATCCCTCAGTCTCTCTTCATAGGGCTTTTGATACAACTCCGGGGGGGGTTCTGTGATGACCCAATGTAAATTAGAAACATGGCCATATGTTTTAAAATGTTCCAATAAAACTGTTTTTAAACACAGGTGAGTGGTGCGGATAAACAGGTTACTCACCTGTAACAGTAGTCATCCACACTTCTGGCAGTGTCCTTTCCCTTTAAGAGCTTGCCGGAAAAATCAAGCTGACTCCTCCCACCCACTTGGGTGGTAACTCCCTCGGCTCCACCCCATGATCTTGCCCTCTGGAAGCAGTTGTGTGTGCCTAAGCCAAGGGAGGTCACGTGGATGATCATCATATACCACTCCTAGAAAGTGCAGTTACACAAAGACTTTTGCTGTAACAGTAGATCTTCTAGGAATGTCTCTTGCATTAAGTCATTACTTCTGGAAGTTCCAGATAGGTGGCGCTCCAGCACAGAAGTTTCTTCCAGCAGTCTCCACACCTGGGACCACCCACATGACCTCACTTCCTGGGTTGTACCTATAAAAGTGGGTGGTCCCTGGTAAGCTCCGTTTCCCACCAGTTTCAGCTCGGTAAAGCGAGGGACGAAGGGGAACCGAGGTACCAAAGCTTCCCAACCTTACATAGTTTTTCCTGTTACAGAATGGCAGGGGGCTGGAGGGAGGGAAACTACTTACTGCAAGAGACATTCCTAGAAAATCTACTGTTACAGCAAAAGTCTTTGTGTAACTGCACTATCTTCCACGGAATGGTCTCTTGCAGTAAGTCATTACTTCTGGGAGATTCCCAAGCAGGTATATGGCAGTGGGGTGGCCAAATATGGCATTCTGTCGTAAGGATAATGTGGTCATAGGACCAATAAATGTTGTGAATAGCATATCAGCATATAGAAAACAGGTTTTATTCTATTAGTAAGTTGTTCCATTATCTTGTCTGTTATAGGGTTATGGCTGAGATATAAGTCAGACCTGCTCTTATCAGGTGTTTATCAGATGTATTAAGAGAATTGGTAACCCAATTAGGGTGAAACATGATAATCGTATCAATAAATTATGAGTAATTCTACTATATCATGGAGTGAATAGTTTCAGTGATCTGCAGTGAAAAAAACAGTCTGAGCCAAAGGCTAGTGATGTCCCAAGTAGTAACAGTATTTTAAATAATACAATGTTAGTCCTTAGAAGTGCAACAATGTAGCACATTAATAATCTTACCACGTCAGTCAAGACAGTAGAAAAATAGGATACAAAATTAGCAGATACTGTTGCAAAATGAAACAATGTTTCTGTGGCAGAAAGAAAGTCAGTGATTCTTAGAATCAGTATTTATATTCAATTTTGCATTTGATTTTAAGCAGCATGTGAAGTACATGTTGACATATCCATCTTGTATTAGCAATCTTACTTACAAGGGGGTCCCAGGTATGTCAGGGCCTGCAACCTTGTTCGGCATGAATCTGAAATGTTCGTAAGTAAGTCCATTATGTGTACTGATTGGAAAAACAGATGCTAAAGTAATACTGAACAATATAATCTAAATCATAAGGCAGTGGAGTTCATCCTTGAAATTAATGAAACACATATGTGTAAGAAAATTTTTTTTTTTTTTGCCAAGCAAAGAGACATGCAGAGTTTAATATGTATAATCTCTGTACATGTACTCACCCTCGTACATGTAAGTATCTGGCATGATCAGGTGAAAGTCGCTTATAGTTGTAGAACGTTGAAATATAATCCATACCAGGATATATATTGGGTTTGTCTCAGCATGTGCGTAGTAGTAGTAGTAGGTGGACCCATACGTGGGAGGGACATGGAGTCCAACGCACAATAGGCCAAGAGGCATCCCTATGGAATGGCCGTGATGGTCTGTAAGAGTGATACCTCAGGAAAGTGGCTAGATGTACAGAGCCCATTGTAAAAGGCCTCAGTCTTTTGGTTGAAGCCTCAAGAGGTCTCAGAGGCCTAGATGAGGAAAGTGGAGCGGAGTGAGAGTTTTTTTAGTGAGAGGAAGAGGCACCAGGGTGGCCACGGGTCAGCTTAGTTGTGTTCATTGTCACTTGTTCTCTGCCCTTAAAGATTTCTCGTTGAGCATAATTAGGTCCAGTTTTGTATGAATAATTATACTGAGGGCGTGGTTTGGAGTACATGTATTGTACTATCTTTAGTTGTCTGCCTGAGGCTTGTAGATCATCCAGAACTGTTTGAGCCCCTGGGCCAAAAAGATGGTCGCCTGAAAAAGGGGGCATTAGCCACTTCCTGTTGAATATCGGGAGCTAGCCCTGAGAGTCGGAGCCATGCCTGGTGGCATACAAGAACACAGACTGCAGAGGCCCTGGTAGAAGCATCGGCAATATTGTATCCTGATCTTAATAAATGTTGAGAAAGGGAAGTGAAGGTATTTATTATTGATGCGAGTTGCTCTTTTTCAGGGGATGCAGATAGTCTGTTTATAATGTCCCCAGCAGAGGTGCTCACCTTACACTCGTATTTCAGCATGTGTCCCATGTAATTAAGTATTCTGATATTTAGTGCGTTTAGAGCAAACACTTTTTTCCCCCCATATAATCAAAACGTCTAGAGTCTCTCTCTCTCTCTCTCTCTCTGGTTTGTACTTGTAAGTTTAGGTTTGCCAGTGCGGTTGTGAGCAGCTACAATATCCACACAGTCCGCAGTGGGCGTATTCATTAAATACTGATAATCAAGAGGAGTCTGATATAGCCTGTGTGCTTTTCTAGGTACCTCCTGTGCCGCTACAGGTTGGCTCCATGCTTCAGTAATCGCATTTCTGAATGTTGCTATAAAAGGAGAGGGACTGCCCGGATGGGTTCTTCCAGAAGGTCCAGATATTCTGCCATATCTTTACTTAATCTATCTTGTTCCATTGTGGTAAACCCCATTGTTTTTTGTATTTGTAACATCATTTCGGGGAATGAGGAGTCATCCGGTGGAGAAATGACCTTTAGTGGTTGTAGTAGACCTTCCTCCCAGTAAGATGGATCATAAGGGGACTCATAACCTCTTATACTGGAATAATCATAATGTGTGCAAAGTTCCGAATTTGTATGATAATTTGGAAAATATTCTTCTAAATATTCATGAGGAGGCATTACTGGTGAGTGGTCTAGTTCTGTGTGTGCCTGTTTTGATGGAGGCGGAGACATAGTTTGTGATTGGGGTTTATGTCTCGAGGTGTTGGAATGGTCGAAGCCCATATCTAACACTCTATTCACTATTTCTTCAATATTTGGAACTTGTGAGGATGGAATTGCCATGTAAGCAGGCTCCGAGTCCAGTGTACGTGGTGATGAGGGATCAGTTTGTGCCTCCCAGTAAAGCGATCCAGTACTTTTTTGGCGTCTTTGTTCACCACTGACTGGTGTGTGGGTACCATGGATGAGTGCAAATAGGCTTGTTTGCCTCTGTGCTCCATAGTATATAATTCTTTATTTTTGTGTTAATGCAGCCCCATAAGTTATCTTTTGATACATGTTTCTGGGAATATCCATGGCACATCATGGTAGACTTTCTATAAGGATCTTCCACTGTTGTATAATATGCATGTAAAGGTGCTGTTCTGTGATGCAGGGGCTGCTCCATCGATGGTGGTATCAGCTTCGTCGATGGAAGAGGAAGAAAAGCATGCCTTGTCGACGATGTACTATGTCTTATAGATGAAGGTTAAGTAAAGGCATGCTCAGTCGTCGGTGGAATACACTCGGTCAATGATGAGGAAGGCAGTACATGCGCCGTCGATGGTGGGATGCCCTCAGTCGACGATGGGATAGTGAGTGCATGCTCTGTCGATGATGGAAATGCTGTCATCAACGATGGGCAGGTAAGGTATGCTCTGTCAATGGTGGTAGGCTTCTCGTCGAGGATGGTGCAATGGGAGCACGTCCTGTCGACGGGGGAGGCAGCCCCGTCGATGTATGTAGAGTGTGCTCAGTCGACAGAGGAGATGTTTTCATTGATGAGGATGTCTTGTAGAGCCCTCTTGTCGACGGGGAAGGTAGCAGGACCTCTGTTATCGACGGTGCATGTGGCCTCGTTGATGGGGGAGCTGAGGAATGACGACCAGTTGACGAGGAACGTTCCTTGCTGTGAGAGGTTGTACCTCTGTGTTCTCTTGATGAAGTAGTGCCTGCCATTGACAGGGGTGTCGCTCCTGTCGACGATGAATGTCTTCTTGATTATCCATATTTTTGATATATGACCGTCGTAAGGCGGTCAGGCAGGACTGTAGGTGAAGGTGTTTCCTTCCCTATTTTACTTCTTGAAGAGTAATCAGAGTTTTTTGAGCCCTTTGGTTGAGAACCCTGTGTGTATGACAGGGAAGCATCCATTGTAGCACTCTTACAGAGTACAGAAATCTGGTGCCATGTATGAAGCCCAGGCACCTCAGGTTATGAGTTCAATCCACGTCATATACTGCTGTAGAAGAGATGCTGTCAGAACTGAAGCCGGCAGGAAAATGAACAGAGCTTACCAGGGACCACTCACTCTAATAGGTATAACCCAGGAAGTGAGATCGTGTGGGTGGTCCCTGGTGTGGAGACTGCTGGAAGAAACTTCCATGCTGGAGTGCCACCTATCGGGAACTCCCAGAAGTAATGACTTGCTGCAGGAGACCATTCCGTGGAAGATCTACTGTTACAGGTAAGTAACCAGTTTTTCTAGGGATGTGGATATGATGTTCTATCCACACTTCTGCCAGACTCCTAGAAGTTTTCCGGGAGAAGGGAGGCAAGGCGCATACCCCCTACTTAGAAAATAAGGATTGGAGAACTGAGGCCCCAAACCCAGCCTCCCGGCGTGACATTAGGTAAATGTGGTAATGGGAAATGAAGGTGTGTGCTGATCTCCAGTTAGCAGCCCTGCAGATATAGTGGATAGGGACATCCCTGGAAGCAGCCACTGGCGCAGTGGTATGGCGTGTGTAATGAGCCCTTAGCCCTTCAGGAGGCTCCCTACTCACCAACCTATAGCAGAGATCAATGCAGGATGGGATCCACCTACCAATTGTCTGCTTGACTGCAGGTCTGCCAGGTGCAGCTTCAGCGTAGGTGACAAATAGATGGCGAACCTCTCCCCGAATTCCAGCCATGCGCTCTTTATAATAAGCAAACGCTGGCCGCATGTCCAAAGTATGGAACCTGTGCTCGGCCTCCGAGGTGTGATTGGTGAAGTACACTGGGAGATTAATCACCTGGTTAAGGCAAAACTCAGACAACCTTCGAGAGGAACTCTGGGTTGGGGTGCAGGACAACCTTGTCCCTGTGGAAGACCAGATTAGGAGACTCCACCGAAAACACCTGGAACACACTGATCCTTCTGGCTGACGTGATAGCCACCAAGAAGGCGGTCTTCCATGACAAGTGAGTAAGAGAGATGGCACTTGTGCATCGGTTCGAATGACTTGCTCATGAGCTTTGCCAAAACCATCAACAAGTCCCACAGTGGTGGTTCACGCACTGGAGGGGAAATGTGGTCAAGGCCCTTGGAAAAGCACCAGACCACTTTCTCCTGTGCCACCGACTGCTGACTGGCCCATGCCCAGTAAGTAGAGGTGGCTGCCAAGTACACCGTAAGGGTCACTGACCGAAGGCCTGACAGAGAGGGACTAAAGGTAATCAAGAATGCCAGCCACTGGACAGGACAAAGGGTCCAACCCCTTGCCCTGACACCAAATGGAGAATCTCTTCCATTTGAAGGCATAGCACTTCCTAGTTGACTCCTTCCAAGATGTTTCCACAACGGTGAAGACTGCTTCAGAGAGACCAAAGGCCTAGAACTCTAGCTGCTTAGGAATCAGGCTGTCAGGTGTAGGGATTGAAGGTCCGGTTGGAGTACCTTCCCTTGATTGATGGAAAGCAGGTCCAGGCATAAGGAAAGACTCCTCAGGAGCCTGCTGCTGAGGCTGAGGCGATCGAGGTACCAGAACTGGCATGGCTAGTCTGGAGCCACCAGGATCACCTGTGCCTTGTCCCTCCTGGCCTTGAGGAGCACCTTGTGGATCAAGGGAATCAGAGAAGGCATAGAAGAGGCCTGGGGTCCAGGGCCTCAAAAAAAAGGCATCTCCCTGCAGTATTCCCTGCTGAGGGGGGCGAGCACTAAACAGCCTCAGCTTTGCATTCTCCCTGGAGGTGAACAGGTCCACCTGTGGGGTGCCCCACTGAGAAAACAACATGAACTACCTATGGGTGGAAAGACCACTTGTGAGATGCCTTGCCCACCCGAATGAAGGCATCCGCCAGCTGTCTGGAGGCTCCTGCCACATGAATGGCTAGGAGATTTACCTCCAGGCTGCGCACAAGGGTCCAAACATGGGAAGCTTCCCTGCGCAAGGGCAGAGAGTGCATCCTGCCCTGCTTGTGGAGGTAGTACATGGTTACGGTGTTGCCCGTCTGGACTTGGACCACCTGACCCCAAACGTGCATAGTGAATGCAGTCAGTGCCAGTTGAACTGCCCGGTGCTCCAGCAGGTTGATGTGGCATCGGGACTCCTCAGGGGTCCAGAGCCAGTGGACTCTGTGTTCCCCTAGGTGGGCACCCCAGCCCAAGAAAGAGGCATTGGTCGTCAGGATGACTGTCAGATCTGGGTGGACAAATGAGATCCCTTCCTGCAGGTGTGCTGGTACCAACCACCACTGGATGGTGTCCCACATCCACTGGGTCACAATGACCAGCTGGTCGAAATGACCCTTGCACTGAGACCACTGGCTGGCCAGCTCCCACTGCAGGCAGCGCATTCTCCAGCAGGCCCAATGGACCATGCTGGTACAAGCCGTCATGTAGCCCAGCAAGCGCAGACAGTCCCGAGCAGGGTGCAATTGCCCAAGTTGAAATGATCAGACACAGGAGAAGAGAGAGCCTCCGCCCTATCCTCCAGGAGCTGGCTCTGCAAGGGTCGAGCTCTGCCCCAATGACACTGATCACCTGCGAGGGCACGAGTTCGGCTTGGCCTCGCTGACCAAGAGGCCAAGGGAGATGAAGGTTTGGAGGGCCAGGTCCCTGCACAGCTCCACCTCCTGCCTGGAGGGACCTGCGATCAGCCGGTCATCCAGGCAGGGGTAAACCCAGCCTCCTCGGTGCCTCGGGTAAGCTTCCATCACTGCAGTGCACTATGTGAAGACCCTGGTGGCCAAGGAGAGGCCGAATGGCATGGCCTGGAACTCGCAGAGGGCTTCCTCTGCTCGAAAGCAGAGGAACCTTCGAGGAGATGGATGGAACGGTATGTGAAAGAATGTGTCCTGAAGATCCAGGGAGCAAAAGCACAGGTTAGTCACCTGCAACAATAGTTTTAGGGGCGGTACAGGATGTTCATCCACACTTAATTGACAGTGTCCTTTCCCCTTAAAGATACGCCGGAAAGTCTTCAAGCTGGCTCCTCCCACCCACCTGGGTGGTATATTCCTCAGTTTTACTCCATGACACCAGATCTTGCCCACTGGAAGCAGAGTGTGAGCGCCGAAGCTGGGGAGGTCGGGTGGGTCCATATGGATGAACATCATATACCACTCCTAGAAAGATCAGTTCCGCGAAGACTTTTGCCATAACAGTAGATCTTCTAGGAATGTTTCTTGCAATAAGTCATTACTTCTGGGAGTTCCCGATAGGTGGCGCTCTAACACAGCAGTCTCTTCTAGCAGTCTCCACACCAGGGACCACCCACATGACCTCACTTCCTGGGCTGTGCATATAAAAGTGGGTGGTCCCTGGTAGTCTCCGTTCCCCGCCGGTTTCAGCTCGTGAAAGCGAGGGACCGAGGGGAACAAAGGTACCAAAGCCTCCCGACCCTACATCATTTTCCCTGTTACAAAATGGTAGGGTCGGAGGGAGGGAAGCTACTTACTGCAAGAGACATTCCTAGAAGATCTACTGTTACGGCAAAAGTCTTTGCGTAACTGATCTATCTTCCACGGAATGGTCTCTTGCAGTAGGTCATTACTTCTGGGAGATTCCCAAGCAGATATATGGCAGTGGGGTGGCCAGATATGGCATTCTGCCGTACATATAGTGTGGTCTTAGGACCAATAGGTGCGGAGAGCAGCATATCAGCATATAAAGAGAATTTTGTATTCTATATGTAAGTACTCCATTATAGGGTTATGGCTGAAAGACAAGCCAGACTGGCTATTATTGGGCATCGTCAGATGAGTTAAGCAGATGTAAACCCAATCAGGGTATGGCATATCGGATACTGTGAAAATTCAGAAGAAATTCAGCCATATAATGGAGTGATTGGTAGGTCTCAGTGGCATGCACTGGAAGACAGTATATGTCAAAGCCTACTGGGTTTTGAACAGTAACCTAAATAATACAATGTTATTTTGTAGAAAATGTATCCATTTTGGCATAGTAGCAAACAATGATGTGAAATGGAATAATGTATCTATTTCATATTGGAATCCAGTGGCTTTTATTTATTTATTTATTTTTTAGAGTCAGTAGTATTGTTGTAGAAAATACTGTACTCGTTTTAGGGTAAAGATATGGAATGCAACAGAGTGATGTTGTCAGTTCCATCGTGTATTAGTAATCTCATTTGCAAGGGGTCCCAGTTATGTCAGGGCCTGCAGCCTTGTTAGGTGTAAACCTGAACTGTTAGTATGTTTAAAATGTGTGTGTACTCACCATTGTTTTCTGAGGCCTTTATCTATGGCCAGGTGAAGACTGCATGTAGCAGTAGAAGTTTGGTAAGAATATTATGATCTGTAATATAATATTATCAGGATATATCGATTGTTTCTCAGCATGTGAGTAGTAGCAGGCCCTGTTTGTGGGAGGGACACAAGGGTCCAGCGCACAACAGGCCTAGAGACATCCCGATGGAATGACTGCAATGGCCTGTAACAGTGATACCTCAAAAAGTGGCTAGATGTATAAAGCCTCATGGGAAAGGCCTCAGTATAATTTCAAATCGAAGCCCCAGAAAAAGGTCTCCGAGGCCTAGAAGAGAAGACCGGGGCTCAGTCTATAGTTTAATGAGAGGAAGTCACCAGGCTGTCCTGAGGGTCGGCCATGGGTCGGTTTAGAGGTGTTCCTCATCATTCGTTCTTAGCCTCTAAAGTTTTCTCTTAGGTTATAGTAATTTCCAGTTTTATATGAACAATTATACTGAGGGCATGGTTTGTGATACATATATTGTACAGTTTTTAGTTGTCTGCCTGAGGCTTGTAGGTTGTCCAATATTGTTTGTGCCCCTGGGCCAAAGAGATGGTTGCCAGAAAAAGGGGCATTGGCCACTTTTTGTTAAATATCAGGTGCTAGCCCTGAGAAGGTGCCCACCGTACGCTGGCATTTCAGCACATATCCCATGTAGTTAAGTATTCTAATATTTAATGTATTTAGAGCAAACACTTTTTTCCCCATATAATCAAAACTTAGTCTTTTTCGGGAGGTACTGTACTTGTATGTTTAGGTTTGCCAGTGCGGTTGTGAGCAGCTGCAGTAACCACAGAATCCGCAGTGGGGATATTTGTTAAATATTGATAATCAAGGGGAGTCTGATAAAGCCTATGTGCTTTTCTAGGTAGCTCCTGTGCAGCTATGGGCAGACTCCATGCTTCAGTAATCGCATTTCTGAACGTTGGTATAAAAGGCAGGAACGCCCGGATAGGTTCTTCCGGGATGTCAAGATATTCAGCCACATCTTTACTTAATTTATCTTGTTCTGTTGTGGTAAACCCCATTGTTTTTTGTATTCACAACATCATTTCTGGGAATGAGGGGTCATCCGGGAGGGAAATGACCTTTAGTGGTTGTAATGTTTCTTCGTCCCAGTATGATGGTACAGAATATGGGGACTCATACCCTCTTGTAGTAGGGGAACCATCATAATTTGTCTCTTTGGAATGTTCCAAAATTATATGAGAATGACAAATATTCCTCAGAATATTCATGAGGAGGCAGGAATGGCGAGTGTTCTAGCTATGTGTGTGCCTGTTTTGATGGAAGTGGAGACAGTAACAGTCTCAGTCTGTAATTGAAGGATTTTTACTGGAGTGGGTTTATAATCAAACCCCATACAATTCAACACTTTATTTACAATTTCTTCTATGTTTGGCACTTGTGAGGATGGAACTGCCATGTACATGGGATCTAAGCCCTGTGTGCTTTAAGTTGGTGGATCAATTTGTGCCTCCCAATAAAGTGATCCAGTACATCTTTTAAATTTTTGATCATCACGGACTGGTGTCTGAGCACCATGCACGAGTGCAAATGAGGCTGGTCTGCCTTTACGTTCCGTAGTATATGATCCTTTATTTTGTGGTGATGCAGCCCCATAGGTATCTTTTGTTACATTTTTATGAAAAACATTTTTTTTGTGGTTAAATTTTCATAAGTATCTTCCATAAATGTATTATATGCTGGTAAAGGTGCTGTTCTATGATGCAGGGGCTGCTCCGTTGTCGGTGGGATCAGGCCCATCGACGGAAGAGGAATAAAAGCATGCCCTGTCGATATTGTAATGTGTCTTATTGATGATGGATAAGTGAATGCATGCTCCGTGGATGGTGGAATACACCTCATCGACAATGGGGAAGGAAGTGCATGCTCAGTCAACGGTGGGATGCTGTTTGTCGACGACAGAACAGTAGGGACATGCTCAGTCGATGATGAGAAGGCAAATGTATGCTCCGTCGATGGTGGCATACTTCTCGTTGACAATGGAGGTTTAGGAGCATGTCCTGTCGATGGGTGAAGTAGCCCTGTCAACAATGAAGCAAGTAGAGTGTGCTCAGTCGATGGAGGAGGTGTTTTCATTGATGAAGATGTCTTGTGAAGTCCTCTCGTCGACGGGGGAGTGTGCCCCATCCACGATGAATGCAGCAGAACCTCCGTCGTTGACGGTGCATATGGTTTCATCAACAGGGGAGCTGAGGAATTATGTCCCGTCGATGATGCACGTTCCTTTCTATGTGAAGTTGAACTTCTATGTTCTTTTGATGAAGAAGTGCCTGCCATCAATAGGGGGATATTGCCCGTCGACAAGGAATGTTTTCTTGATGATACATGTTTAGGAGATATGACCGTTGAAGGGCGGTCAGGCAGGACTTCAGGTGAAGGCATTTCCTTCCCTATTTTGCTTTTTGAAGAAGACTCTGAGGTTTTACAGCCCTTTGATCGAGTACCCCAAGTCTGTAACAGGGAAACATCAATTGTAAAGCTCTTGGTCGAGCACGGGAATATGGTGCCGTGTATGAAGCCCAGGCACTCCAAGCTATGGGTTCAATCCACGTCCTAGACTGCTGGCAGAACAGCAAGCTGCTGTCAGAGCTGAAGCTGGCGGGAAAATGAACGGAGACTACCAGGCACCACCCACTTTCATAGCACAGCCCAGGAAGTGAGGTCGTATGGGTGGTCCCTGGTGTGGAGACTGCTAGAAGAGACTGCCGTGTTAGAGCACCACCTATCGGGAACTCCCAGAAGTAATGACTTACTGCAAGAGACCATTCCGTGTAAGATCTACTGTTACAGGTGAGTAACCAGTTTCTCTAGGAATGTGAAAATGATGTTCATCCACACTTAAGTGGCAGACTCCTAGCAGTTCCCCGGGAGGGGGGAGGCAACGCACACACCCCCAACTTTGAAAACAGAGATTGGAGGACTAAGGCCCCCAAACCAGCATCCCAGCGTGACTCTAAGTTGATGTGGTAACGGGAAATGCAGGTGTGCTGACTTCCAGGTAGCAGCCCGGCAGATTTCCTGGATAGGGATGTCCCTAGAAGCATCCACTGAAACAGCAGTATGATAGGTGGAATGAGCTCTAAGGGAGGCTCCCTACCTACCAACCTATAGCAGAGATCAATGCAGGAAGTGATCCACCTGCCATTCGTCTGCAGGTCTGCCAGGTGTGGCTTCAGTGTAGGTGACAAACAACTGGTGAACCTCTCCCCGAACTCCAGCCATGCACTCTTTGTAATAAGCAAGCGCTTGCCTCAAGTCTAGAGTATGAAACCTGTATTCGGCCTCCGAGGTGTGAATAGGGTAGAACACCGGCAAAGTCATCACCTGGTTCAGGAGAAACTCTGACACAACCTGCGGAAGGAACTTTGGGTAGCGGCACAGGACAACCTTGTCCCTGTGGAAGACCAAGTAAGGAGACTTGACAAAGCTCCTGGAGCTCCCCAATCTTTCTGACTGACATGATAGCCACCAAGAAGGCAGTTTTCCATGACAGGTGGGACATCTAACACCTGTGCTTCGGTTCGAATGACTTGCCCATGAGCTTTGCCAATACCAGCAGCAGATCCCACAGTGGTGGTGGTGGTTCACGCACTGGAGGGGATATGTGATCTAAGCCTTTGAAAAAGTGCCAGACCACGGTCTCCTGCGCCACTGACCACCTTGCGTCCAGTAAGCAGAGACGGCTGCCAGGTGCACCTTAAGGGTCGTGTACCCAAGTCCCGCTTTGGAGAGAGATGCCACAGATGGTCCAAAATGCTGGCCACCGGACAGGTAAAGGGGTCCATCCCCTTGCCCAGACACCAAATGGAGAATCTCTTCCATTTGAAGGCATAACATTTCTGGTTGATTCCTTTCTAGATGCCTCCACGACTGTGAAGACCTCTTCGGAGAAACCCAAAGTCTAGAACTCTAGCCACTCAGGAACCAGGCTTTCAGGAGCAGGGATTGAAGGTCCGGGTGGAGTACCTTCTCCTGATTGATGGAGAGCAGGTCCGGGCATGCTGGAAGATGTCTCAGGAGCCTGTTGCTGAGGCAAATCGGGGTACCAGAACTGGTGGGTCCAGTCCAGAGCCACCAGGATCACCTGTGCCTTTGACCCTCCTGACCTTGAGGAGCACCTTGTGAATCAAGGGAAGTGGAGGGAAGGCATAGAAGAGGCCTGGGGTCCACGGCCTCGAGAAGGCATCCCCCTGCAGAGAGCCTTGCTGGGTGGGGGCCAAAAAACAGCCTCAGCTTTGCATTCTCCCTGGAGGCAAACCGGTCCACCTGAGGGGTGCCCCACTGGGAGAACTGTCTATGAACTACCTCCAGATGGAGGGACAACTCATGAAACACCTCGCCCAACTGGCTTAGGGAGTCTGCCGGCTGACTGGAGGCTCCTGCCACATGGATGGCACAGAGATCCACCTCCAATCTGCACATGAGAGTCCAAACATGGAGCGCTTCCTTGCACAAGGGTATGGAGTGCGTCCCACTTTGCTGGCTGAGGTAGTACATGGTTGTGGTGTTGTCCATCTGGACTTGAACCATTTGACCCCGAACAAACGGAGCGAATGCAGTCAGCGCCAGCCGAATTGCTCAGAGCACCAGCAGGTTGATGTGGCATTGGGAAACCCCGGGGTCGAGAGCCTGTGGACCCTGTGTTCCCCCATATGGGCACCCCAGCCCGCGAGAGAGGCATGTGTCATCAGGATGACCATCGGCTCAGGGCGGAAAAACTGGATTCCTTCCTGCAGATTCTCTGGGACTGTCCACCACTGGAGAGCATCCTACATCCTCTAGGTCACAGTGACTAGCTGGTTGAAGTTACCCGCGTGCTGAGACCACTGGCTGGCCAGCTCCCACTGCAGGGAGCATATATGCTACCGGGCCCTTCGGACCACGGTGGTGCAGGAAGTCCCGGGCAGGGCGCAAGTGCCTCACCAGAAATGATCGGGCATAGGAGGAGAGGACCTCTGCCCTGACAACCGGGAGCCTTGCTCTGGCTTGGCAAGAGTCGCGCTCTGCCCCAATAAATCGGATCACCTGTGAGGGCACGAGTTCTGACTTAGCCTCGTTGACTAAGAGGCCAAGGTCGATGCAAGTCTGGAAGGCCAGGTCCCTGGACTCCACCCTCCTGCCTGGAGGGACTCGCTATAAGCCAGTCATCCAGGTAAGGGTACACCTAGACCCCCAACACCTGAGGTAGGCTTCCACCACTGCAATGCATTTGGTGAAGACCCTGGGGGCCGAGGAGAGGCCAAATAGGATGGCCTGGAACTCATACAGGGTTCCCTCAGCTCGGAAGCGGAAGAACCTTCGTTGGGACGGAAGGATGGGGGACATGAAAGAATGTGCTCTGAAGATCCAGAGAGCAAAACCACATGTCCTGCTTGAGAGATGGTATTATCTGGGACAGAGTTACCATCCTGAAGGTGCGAGACCTAAGGAATTTCTTCAGGTCATGCAGATCTATAATGGGGCACCAGCCCCCCCATCCTTTTTGGCACCAGGAAGTACCTGGACACAAACACTCGGTGTACGGGAAGATCCGCTACCCTGGCGACTACCTTCTTGCAGAGGAGTTGGGCTAGGTCGTCTTGAAGAGCCGACCGAGTGTCTGCAGATACCAAAGCCTCCCATGGGGCATGGGCTCAGCTTGGAGGACACTGCTTGAATGCCAGAGGCATACCCTGGCCCACCACTTCCAGAACCCACCTGTCCGTGGTAATAGTGGACCAAGCAGAAAGGAAGTGGTGGAGGCAGACCCCCACAGGAGGACCCAAGGGAGGTGTGAACGGCATGGGGGTGGCAGCCCCATCCTGTCACTGGGCAGGGTGGGAGGAGGAAGAGGACCCAGCGTAGGAGCTACCAGGTCCCTTTCCTTCGGGCTTACGGGGCACTGAAGCCACTGACTTGGGCCGAGAGCGCCAAGACAGAGTCTGCTGCCCAGACTAGTACTGGGCTGGTTTGGTCGTAGGGGCGGAAGGTTGAAAGGGCTTGCACTCCTGCTGCTTGGAGCCTTTAGGGTCCCTTCTGGGGGGATGCAACCACTGGACCTTTCTATGCATTGTAGGTGACCATCGACCCTGGGCCCGAACAGGTAGGTGCCCAAGAAAGGTACATCCGCCAATTTGTGCTGGTTGTCTTCTGTGGAGGTCGAGACCCTCAGCCATACCCTACAGTGCATGGCAACTGCAGCCACCACTGAGCGGGCACAGGAGTCCCCAATGTCCAGAGCCGTCTGGAGTTGCTGTTTGGCAACAGCCTGACTCTTGTCCTGGACCTGCTTGACCATGGTCTGGAGGTCCACCAGGAGATGAGGAAGCACCTCATCCAGAGAGCCCAACAGGGCATGGGAGAAGTGTACCATGACGACGGATGAACTTGCCTGGCGGAGACTGAGCAATGAGGCAGTGCAAACCTTCTTAGTCGAATGGTCCAATTTCTTGGACTCCTTATCTGGCGATTTATCAGTGTCTCCTGTATTGCCTGAGCGCTGAAACACAGAATCTGTCCCCAACCCCTCAGCCAAGGGGTGTTCAGTGAACCCGGAAAGGGAACAGATAGGCACCGTGCATCTGCGGGCCATCCGGGCCGATGGCAAGAGGCAGGGTGCTGTCAAAGCTCCAGGGCCGGGCAGACAATGGCTTCAGCCACTGGGATGGCCTCAGTCAGGGAATCCCCTTTATCCAGGATATCTGTGAGGGGAGAGCGAGCCCATTTCTGAACGGGCTCCATAGGCATCCCCGTAGATTCAGGGAGAAGGCCCAAGAAGGACGTGGGTCACTCCACCACTGAGAGACTCCCCACAGACTCCTCATCGACCAGATGGGAGTGCAGCGAGGAGTCATCCGACTCTGAAGAGTCCATATAAAGTGGCCGACCACCCAAGTTATTCTCGACCTGCTGCAGGTGGGTGGGCATGAGTGACCAACAGCCTATGGGGTAGACCATTAGCGGGCTGAGAGTCCTTGGTCCGAGCCACGGAAGGAGGCTGCTGGGGTGGCGGCTGAGTCAGGATGGTTTCACCGGCTCTTCAGGTGGAGGGGCAGTGTCGACTGGCTCCGGAGGTGTCAGCATCGGCCTAATAGGAGACAGCCATGTGATGGCCGGTGTGGGAACTGGGGTCGGCTTTGGACCAGCCAACACCAACAGTTGCCACGCAAGGCCCTTGTAGCATTGCTGCAACTTGTGCTGAAGCCTCTCCTCACCAGAGGATGAGAATGAATAGCGACGGTGCCGCTTCTTGTTATGCCGAGAGTGGTGCCAGTAGGAACTGCTCGACCCACTTAATGAGGAAGACCGAGACCTCAACCTCGGCTGCCAGGGGTGCTTGGAAGGAGCAGGGGAGTGCCGTGGCTCCTCCAGGTCTGGGTTGGTGACTGGAGGGGTCAGCTCAGTGGGCTGAGATGCCCCTTCAGTGGTCATCGACAGGACTGGAGTCCTGAAAGGAGAATTGTTAGCCTCATCAAGCGAAAACGGGTTGACTGAGTAGAGAAAAATCTCGGCCGGTTCGTCGGCCCACATCTCAGCTGGCTGGCTTGACGGGGGCAACGTGAAGCCAGCGGCAAAGGCTGCGGTTTTGACCGTGGTCAAAACCATAGAATCCAGAGACCAAGGACACTCTCAATCCCAAGAACGTAGATGACGAGTCTTCTCTTTTTCTTTCAAATCTTTTGACTCCTCCTTACAGAAGCGTGAGCTGTGCAAACCCAAAGGGCCCTCTCCCTTGGTCAGGAGAGACTGGCACAGCTCCTTGACAGAGCCCGAAAAAGTGGAGCCCAATTTAAGTGGAACGAAGGCAAAAACCGAAGAGGACCGCTCGGTGGCCCAAGCCGCCTCCTCCTCGAAGGCCTTGAGCTGTTACAACTGCTCGGCGGACCCCACGGCCGCGAAGCCTGTTCAATGGGCTTCCTTGGATTGGACTGGCAGATTCAGTTTCTCCGGGTGACCCAACTGCAGGAGAGCGAGATGATTATTGAGAACCGCTCAGTGAAATGAGCAACAAAAGTTGCAAGCCTGGGTATCATGCTCATGGCCCAGGCAATGTACACACACGTGGTGTGTGGGGCGGAGCGCAACATCTTCTGCCCGCAAGAACACCAGCAGAATCTGGGCGAGGACCTGGCCTCCATCGTGGTCACGATCGAAGATGATACTCTTATGAGTCTAAGTTTTGGAAGTAAATCCGAAGATTTGAGCGTCAGGGCCTACTCAACGAGGGAGCGGTTTGAAGGGAACCAGCTTCTTCCAGCACAAAGGAAGATCTGGTGTCATGGGGTAGAGCTGAGGAATATATCACCTGGGTTGGTGGGAGGAGCCAGCTTGAAGACTTTCTGGCACACCTTAAAGAAGAAAGGACACTGCCAATTAAGGGTGGATGAACATCATATCCTAATCCCTAGAAACGGTATGATCTTAGAATTACTATCCTGAAAGTGCGTGACCTGAGGAACTTGTTCAGGTCATGCAGATCTAGAATGGGGGCAAAGCCCCCTGTCTGCTTTAGCACCAGGAAGTACCTGGACACAAACCCTGGGTGTTCCGGAGGATCCGCGACAGAAACCACAACCTCCTTGCGAAGGAGCTGGGCTATGTTGTCTCAGAGCTTTTTTTTTTTTTAATTATTTAGTTTAACCAGGAGTAGCACACTAAGCTGAAAGCTTTTTTACAGGAGCGACCTGGGAGCACAGGGAAGTTAAATCACTTGCTCAGGGTCACACAGTATGAAAGTGGAAGCTGTGGGATTCAAACCCCGGTCTGGTCTGCTGGATGTCACTAGATTTGCAGCTCAGAGCCTTAAGCCACTGCACTATACTGTCTCCCTAACATGACAGCATGTCTGCAGAAACCAAGTTCTCCCGTGGGGCGTGAGCTCAGCAAGGTGGGTACTGCTCGAATTCCAGAGGCAGACCCTGATTCACCACTTCTAGAACCTACCTGTCCATGGTGACAGTGGACCAGGCTGAAAGGAAGTGGCGGAGCCAGACCCCCGTGGGAGGACATTGGGGAGGTGTGACTGGCATGAGGGAGGCACCCCTCATCCCGTCACTGGGTAGGCTTAGAAGAGGAAGGAAGAGGGGAGCCCGGCTGAGGTGCCACCAGAGGCTCTCCCTCCAGGCTTATGGACAACCAAGGCCATCAACTTTGGCCGAAGTCACCAGGCCTGAGCCAGCTAGCCAGCCTCTTGCTGGGCTGGTTTGGCTGCAGGAGTGGAGGTGGACCAAAAGGGCTTCCTCTTCTGCTTGGAGCCCTTAGAGTCCTTCTGGGAAGATGTCACAGAGTCCAAGATGGCACTGGACTTCTCGATATGGGTGAGGTGACCCTCGACCTGGGGCTTGAACAAGTCGGTGCCCAGGAAGGGGACATCTGCCAGCTTGTGTGGAGTGTCCACTGTAAAGGTCGAGATCCTCAGTCAAGCCCTGCAGCGCATGGCCACAGAGGCCACCACGGAGCAGGCACAGGAGTCCCTAATGTCCATGGCGGTCTGGAGCGGTTTGGCTGCAGCGAGGCCCTGGTCCCAGACCCATTTAATAGTGGTCTGAAGGTCCGCAGGCAGATGAGGGAGCACCTCATCTAAAGTGCCCAGCAGGGTATGGGGGAAGTGGGCCATAATGAGAGCTGAGCTCGCTTGGTGAAGACCAAGCGAGGAGGCAGCGCAGACTTTCTTAGCTGCATGGTCCAACTTCTTGGGTGGCTTGCAAGTGTCCCCAGTGTTTCCAGAGCACCTAAACACAGAGTCTGCCACCAAGCCCCTGGCGTGCTCTGTGAATCCCGAAAGGGAACCGGTGGGCACCATGTAGTAGCAGACCATCTGGGCAGAAGGTGCCAGGCAGGAAGCAGGGTGCTGCCAAAGCTCAAGGGCAGGGCCACGGATGGCTTCTGCCACTGGGAAAGCCTCTGGAGAGTCTCCCTGGTACAGGATCTCTGTCAATGGGTAATGAGCCCGCTTTTGCATGGGCTCCATCTTCATATCCGTCAACTTGGAGATCAGACTGAGAAGACCCAGAAAGGATGTGGGACCCTCATCTGTTGAGAGAGTCCTCACTGACTTGACGTCGATCAGACGAGAGTGCAGTGAGGAACCCTCCAGTTCAGAGGAGTCGCCAAAGAGTGGCTTCGACCTTTCGTGCGACAGCCAGGTGGTGTCCAGCATAGAAACTGGGGTCGGTTTGGCACCAGTTAACACAAACTGTTGCCACATCATGTCCTCATGGTGTCAACGTGACTTGCAGCAAAGCCTCCCCTCACCAGAGGAGGATGAGGATGAAATATAGCGGTAGCGCACTTCCTGTGGTGTCAAGAGTGGGAGCACCGATGTCGTCTGCACTAGCTTGACCTACGGGAGAAAGACAAAGACCTCGACCGCTGGGGGGGGAATAGCGGCAGGGCTCTGAGGTGCGACAGGGTAGAATAGAACCCTGTCCCATTTGTTGGAGAAAGTGTGTAAATGCAAGGATCTGTATTCTTTCCTTTTCTCTCTCTCCCTCCTCTGTCTGGTAATGCAGCCAAATTTTCCTGTGAGACTTCGAACTTGATCAACCCGAACAGTGTCGCAATCCTTTGCCTCTTGCTATCTGTCCCCCCCCTTGCATATCTATGCATGCTCTTACTTGACTTCCTGTTTTGTTTCACCTGTCCTGGTGAGAACAATTTCCCCTTTGCCCCTGCCACCTCCTCCCTTACCTCACCCCCTCCTTGCTCTTATACCATTGACCCCCCTCTTCCTGGACCTGTCCAGGCCCTCTGGTCCCCACTCTCCTTATCTTCTTCCCCTTCATCCGCCCTCCTTTTCCCCTCTTTTACTCCTTCTCCCACCTTAGCCTCCCTTCCCTCTCACCTTACGACAAGGCCTCTGGTTGCCATATTTTCTTTTCCTTCTCTATCTGGACTCTGCCCTCTCATCTCCCCTACCCCCTCCTTACGCTTCCCCTTCCCCCCACCTCTGATTAGCAATGTTGCTTCAAATGTACCTTGTGGTTTTCTATGCTTGCTTGTAATCTTGAGTGTGTACCACTGTTCCCACTTAGTTACCAGTTGACTTGCTGTGCTACGATAATGCCATGAATGTTGTCCAACTCCCAACCTCATTGTAACCCTTTCCTTTGACGTGGAACCTTTGTAAAAGAGCTGCCCCTAGCTCAAAGGTGTTTGTAATCAGAGATTTAAATAAATAAAAATTAAAAAAATCTACATCTGGTAATATAAGAATATGTGCAAATCAATATATGAAACTGATAATGGGATCACGTTTGTATAGAAAATATCTGGTGTTACTGTTGAAATGTATATGTATTTATAATTTGAGATAACTGTAAAAAGCCAAGGTTATTTCAGTGCAAATGCCTAAGCCTTTTGCAGTTGCTGTGGGGCCTCAGGAAGTTCTCAATGTTTTAGCAGCTCCTGAAATTTACAAAGAACAAGATGCTTGAAAAGGATGGGGGTTGAAAAAGACTTATAGAAACAGCTAAGCTGAGCTGCAAGGAAGATTTTTTTTTTTTTTTTTACAAGAACGATTTTATATTTGCTTCTGTACATAGTTATTCTGAACAGATTTTTATTTTATGTTACTGCTACAATAAATAACGTTTTGGTGATTTTTACAACTGCTCCTAGGTTTTCCCTTTGCTTCCTGACCTGTGCCTTGACGACAGATGGTGTTAGGAGTGGAATTTAAGTTGTGCATACCCTAAGACAGGAGATTTGTGCGTGGGTACTGGACCTAGTACCAGGGAAGCACAGAGGAAGGTATGGATTCTGCAGCAGCAAGTCCAGGAGTGGTTACCAGGAGAATGGCAGCCAAACTAGCAGCAACAGAAGAAGAAGAAGAATGAGCATTTATATAGCACTTTCATACACAGCATCCCAAAGCGCTTTACATGCAATGCTAGACTGGTAATGAAGTCCAGTCTGAGACTGTACAGCCAACACAAGTTTTGGAAAAAGAACAGGCAGTGGCAGAACCTGAAAGCCTGATGGACTTTTTCAAATTGTGGGCTATATAACACGGAGAGGCTGAGATGCAGAGAGAAAAAGAGATTCAGCGTTTAGAAGCGCAGAGGAGAGAAGAGATGCAGCGACAGGCGCAGCGATGGCTAGATGCCTTGCAAGCTATCAAAGGCAGAGGATCCAGCACAAATCCAGAGGGGCAACAAAATGCAAGCAACTTAACAAAGGCAATAAAACTTACTAAGTTGTGTCCCTCAGATGATATTGAGGCATACCGGACAACCTTTGAAAGAGTTGCCACAGCCTGCCAATGGCCAAAGCAGCAATGGGCAATCAGACTGGTACCTTACCAGACAGGGAAAGCACAGCTTGCCTACAGCAGTATGGACACTGCACAGTCAGAGAACTATGACCTGGTGAAAAGCGAAATGAAAAGGTATCACATCTCCATAAAGACCTAAAGGCAGAGATTTTGATCTTGGAGGTACAACTCTGTTGACAATCCTCGAGAAGTCTTCACCCGACTCGGATAACTTCTGATGAAGTGGATCCAACCAGAGAGCAAAACAGTCCCACAGATCTTTGACACATTTGCCATGGAGCAAATCATCAACATCTTACCTACAGATGTGCAGCTGAGGGTAAAGTGAATGGGAAAAAGCTGTTTCTTTGGCTGAGAACTACCAACTGGTCAGACAGATACCACAGCAGCAAGGTAACAGCCAAGCAGTGGTAAGAAACTATTTTTCACATTTAAACTCC
Organism: Neoceratodus forsteri; assembly: GCA_016271365.2. Taxonomy (NCBI): domain Eukaryota; kingdom Metazoa; phylum Chordata; order Ceratodontiformes; family Ceratodontidae; genus Neoceratodus; species Neoceratodus forsteri. The sequence goes on from JADMNL010000022.1 coordinate 500,786,055, forward strand.
AAGCCTGCTAAGAACTCTGGTAGGGGTAACAAATCTGTGCCAAAAGACATTATCTGCTATAACTGTAATAAGCCAGGCCATTTTGCAAGAAACTGCCATAATAGAGAGTGTAGCACTGGAGCAGATTTGTCCTTGGCAAACTGGGGCAAGTGCCTAACAGATGTGAAGGTAGGGAATAAGACTGTAGAGCGACTAATTGATTCGGGAAGCAGACAGACCCTAGTGCTTGTTAAAATGCTGAGAAAACACGGTGCAAAGCGACCAGGTACTGGTGTCATCTGCATCCACAGGGACACTCAAAACTATCTTACCACCCAAGTGACTGTTAAGGGTGTGTCACACCAAATGAAAGTGGGGGTATTACCAAAGTTACCTGTGATTACTGGAAAGGACTTTCCAGTAGTTACTGAGTTGATCAAAGAGGGAGCAAGTCCTGATGTTTCAGCAGCTGAGGTGACAAGAGCTCAGGCAAAGAAAATTTCAGATGGTGGGGACACTTTTCCTTTCAGTGATTTTGATTTGGACTTGTTTGAGCATGGCTCCAAGATCCGGAAATCCAGGAAAGAAAGACAAAGCCTGAAGAAACTGTGGCAACAAATGACTGATGGCATGAAGGGTTAAAATATGAAAATGCTGAAACTAAATTGATAACAGATTGTGATTTTCTTTCAGAGTAAGCCAACAATGTCTCTCCAGGGTTATTTCAAGCAGCTAGGGGGTAAAACCAAAACAGGGTGAACCAATGTTTAAAAAATGAAACTGATTACTGTACAGGGTTTGGGTTAAACTTCAGACACAGGAACAGAAAGAACAACTGGTTGTACCACAAAGTATAGAACAGAATTGTTACAGATAGCACGTGATAATCCTATGGCTGGGTCACTCGGGGGGATCGCACCCTTGCCAGATTGCTATACAGATTTTACTGGCCTGGAATTCATGAAGATGTTGCTACCTATTGTAATTCCTGTGCTGAGTGTCAGAAAGCAGCCCGTCACTAGAAAAGACAAGGTGCCCCTGGTACCCCCTACCCTTAATAGATGTGCCTTTTGAGAGAACTGCAATGGATACAGTCGGTCCTTTAGAGAAAAGTAAAAAGGGTACTAGATTTATCCTGGTAGTATGTGACTATGCTACTTGATACCCAGAAGCAGTTCCAATGCGTACTGTTACAGAAAAGTTGCAGCAGAGCTAGCCAAAATTTTCGGCGGAGTAGGCATACCTAAAGAAATTATTACTGATCAGGGTAGTAATTGTGGTGCTGCACTGCTTAAGGAGCTGTACAGACTGCTAGGTATCACTGCCATAAGAACCTCCCCCATTACCCTCAGACAGATGGTGTTGAGCATTTTAACCAAACCTTAAAATGCATGTTAAAAAAGTTTGTAAAAGGGGAAGCGAAAGATTAGGACCATTACGTGCCTCACCTACTTTTTGCTTATAGAGAAGTGCCACAGGCATCAACAGGGTTTGTGCCATTTGAATTGCTGTATGGTAGGCAGCCAAGAGGGCCACTGGATGTTATAAAGGAAATGTGGGAAGAGAACCACACTCAGAAACAATCTATGTCTTCTTGTATGTGTGCCCTATGAAAGAAACTGGCAAAATATGTTGAAATTGCCCATAGTAATCAGGAAGAGGCTCAAAACCAGCAGAAGGTATATTATGACCATGGGGTAAAAGAAAAGGATTTCGAGATAGGTGAAAAGGTTTTGTTACTGTTACCCACAACAGAAAACAAGTTGTTAATGAAGCGGCAAGGGCCATAAGTTTCTTAGACGTACTGGCACAGTTATCATGAGATTAAGACCCCTGACAAGAAAAATCCTTCCAAGATATACCATGCTAACCTCCTCAAGAAATGGGTTGAAAAAATGTCAAAAGCTGCCTTGCTAGTTTTACCAGAAACTTATAAGGAAGATACTGATGTAGCTTATGATACACTAGAACAAACTGTAAATGCTGATGCTGTAAAGGTGAATGTTTCCTTAACCTCAGAACAAACTGCAGACATTCGTAATGTGCTAAAAACATTTAACAGCACTTTTACCACAGTGCCAGGCCAGGCAAAAGGGGTTGAGCACATAATAGTGACAAAGAATTCTCGTCCTATTAGGCAAAAGTCATACAGGTTGCCAGAGAGGTTAAAAGCTGATGTGGTTAAGGAAATACAAACAATTAACTCATTGGGTATCATTGAGGAGTCGAGGAGTGCTTGGTCATCTCCCATGGTAACTGTAAACAAAAAAGAAGGGTGTGTTAATATATGCCTTGATTTCAGGAAACTTCATCAAGTGTCAGAATCTGACATTTACCCTTTGCCCAGAATAGATGATTTGGTGGATAGACTGGGGAGTGCAAAGTATATCAGTACCCTCGATCTCACCAAGGGTTACTGGCAAATACCTTTAGCTAAAGAATCCAGAGATAGAATCCTGTAGGGGTGGCAAATGCAGTTTTATCAGTTCACCACCATGCCCTTTGGTTTACATGGTGCACCAGCTACATTCCAGCGGTACATAGATGTAATTTATCCCCTTATACTGGTTATTGTACTGCGTACCTGGATGATGTCGTGGTGTAAAGTCCCGACTGGAAAAGCCACCTATAACACCTATGAGCAGTTATCCAAGCTATCAAAAACGCAGGTCTGACAATTAATCCTACTAAATGAGCATTGGTCATGCAGGAAACCAGATATTTGGGCTATGTGTTGGGAAATGGAGATGTCAAACCAGAGATTTCTAAAATAGAAGCTGTAGCTAACAGCCCTGTACCCAAAACAAAAAAACATGTCAGGTCATTTTTAGGGCTGGCTGGTTATTATCGGAGATTTATTACCAACTTTGCTCAATTAGCTACTCCCTTCGCTGAACTCATGAAAAAACGGTACCCAAATAATGTGAAATGGACCCCAGAGTGTGATGAATCTTTTCAAGCCATTAAGGCTGCATTATGTTCAGCACCTGTTTTAAGAAGCCCAGACTTTGAGAAACTATTTCTGCTACAAAACAGATGCATCCAAGGTAGGCCTAGGTGCAGTCCTAAACCAAAACCAAAACCGAAATCTGGCCAATGGAAAATCATGTAAACAAATGCTCGCAGTCTGGGAAACAAGATCCCTGACCTGCAGGCAATAATGACAGAGGCTAAACTGGACATAGTAGCCATTAGCAAGACATGGTTTACCAGTAACCACACTTGGGAGACTTCGGTACCTGGCTATGTACTGTTCAAGAGACCGAGGCATGTATGGGGGGTGGAGGGTCTTTATGTCAATGAAAATACCAAAGCTACAGAAATTCAGAAAACACATAAGGAGCCAGAAGAACTGTGGGTCACCCTGGAAACAGGAAATGGGACAGCCATATGAAATGGGGTTGTGTACAGGCCTCCAGACAAGGGGGAGGACATAGATACACTGCTGTTAGAAGATATACAGAACATGACAGCTAAAGGTGAGGTTCTGATAATGGGAGACTTCAACATGCCAGATACAGATTGGTCAGTACCAGCAGGGACATCCGCCAGAACTAGACACATGGTGGATTCCCCCTGCAGGGGGAGGGCCTCAAACAACTGGTACAGCAACCCACAAGAGACAGGGCTATCCTAGATCTAGCACTGACTAACAGGGCAAGGATCACAGATCTCCAGGTAGAAGATCATCTATGTGCCACTGACCATCACATGGTATGGTTCAATTTGGCCACTAGAACAAAATCATCCCATTCCAAGGCAAACATATGGGATTTCAGAGGAGCTGACTTTGATAAGATGGCCAACAGAGTTAAGCTAGCCCTGGCAAAAAGAAATATAGGTGAGGGGGTACAGGCAAAATGGGCAAGCATTAAAGATGCAATACTTGAAGCAACATCCCATTGTGTTAGTGAGAAAAAGAAGTGCAAAAGAAGAAGGAAACCACTTTGGTTTTCAAACACAGTAGCATAAAAGGTCAGAGCCAAAAGACTGGCCTTCAGGAAATATAAGGGAACGCAGCAGGATGAAGAAAGGGAGGCATACCAAACTTCCCTATGGGAAGCAGGGAAGGCAGTAAGGCAGGCAAAGGCCCAAACCGAGGAAACACTAGCATGAACAGTAAAAGAAGGTGACAAGACTTTTTATAGATACATTAGTGAAAGGAGAAAGTCCAGAGGGGGTATTGCCAAGATCAAAGGGGATAAGGGGGCGTGTGAGGAGGAGGGCTATAAAAGCATCTATCCTAAATAGATACTTCTGCTCAGTATTTACTGAAGAGAAGGCAGGGCAGGGACCACAGCTCAGCACCATGGACACAGGGGGAAAGAGAGGTGTGCACTAGTCCCTTCAAAAAGAGAGTCTCCTACAAGAGCGCAATAAGCTCAGGGTGAACATGGTAATGGGACCTGATGGCATACATCCCAGGGTACTAAAGGAGCTAACGGTGGAACTAGTAGAGCCATTATCAGAACTGTTTAGTGAGTCTCTGAGCACAGGAGAGGTCCCTGAAGACTGGAGAAGGGCTCATGTGATCCTGCTCCACAAGAGTAGTAGCAGGGAACTACAGACCAGTCAGTCTTACCTCAGTAGTGGGCAAGATTATGGAGGCACTCCTTAAGGAAAGGATAGTGCAACACCTGAAATCCATAGGAGCACAGGATCCAAGACAGCATGGGTTTACAAAAGGAAGGTCCTGTCAAACTAATCTCATAGATTTCTTTGACTGGGTAACCAGAGTGGTGGATCAAGGGGGAGCAGTTGATGTTGCCTACTTTGACTTCAGCAAAGCTTTCAATAATGTTCCACACAGAAGATTGATTAATAAGCTGGGTAGGCTCGGGGTGGGTCAGACATTGGTCAACTGGGTGGCAAACTGGGTGACGGGCAGAAAACAGAGAGTGGTGTTAAATGGTATACAGTCAGAAGAGATGCAAGTCACAAGGGGGTACCCTTAGGGATCAGTCCTGGGGCCAGTCCTCTCAATATCTTCATCAGTGACACTGCAGATGGACTGGAGGGTAAGGTTTGTCTGTTTGCAGATGACACCAAGATCTGCAACCAAGTAGATGATCCGGATGGGGTGGGCAGAATGAGAAGAGATCTGTATAAACTAGCAAAATGGTCGGAAGAGTGGCAACTGGGTTTAATGCCAAGAAGTGCAAGATCATGCACATAGGGAAGAGAAACCCTGAAGCCACCTATAGGCTAGAGGGAATTGCTGGCAGTCACAAGGAAGAAAGAGACTTAGGCGCATCATTACCGATGACCTGAAATCATCCAAGCAGACCACTAAAGCAGTAGGTAAGGCTAGAGGGATGTTGGGGTGTATTAGTAGGGGTATCACAATTCAGAAGAGGGAGGTAATAATCCCTCTTTACAAGACACTGGTTAGGCCCCATCTGGAGTACTGCGTGCAGTACTGGAGGCCACACCTTCACAAGGATATTAACCAAATTGAGGCAGTCCAGAGAAGGGCAACCAAAATGGTGCAGGGACTGCATCAGAAAACATATGAGGACAGATTAACTGAGCTCAATATGTATACCCTAGAGCAAAGGAGGGAGAGAGGTGATATGATTGAAACATTCAAACACCTTAAGGGCATTAACAAGGTGAAAGAGTAACATGTTTCAATATAAGAAAAATAAGACGACAAGAGAACACAGCACGAGATTAGAGGGAGGCCGATTAAGGTGTAATGTGAGGAAGTTCTTTTTCACGGAAAGGGTGGTGAATGCATGGAATGGCCTACCTCAGGAAGTGGTGGATATGAATACAGCGCAGGGCTTCAAACAGGCATGGGATAGGCATAAGGGAGCAATATAGAGGAGTATGAATAGACAGGCCATTGACAGAGGTAGAAAAGAAATGGGCAGACTGGATGGCCTTAGGTCCTTATCTGCTGTCAACTTCTCTGTTTCTAAAATATAGATGGGAAAGAACATCCTATTCTGTATATAAGTAGGAAACTGCATGACAGAGATAAAAGGTACTCCACTATTGAAAAGGAGTGTTTAGCAGCAAAGTGGTCCATGGAGTCCCACAAATTTTATTTGCTATAACTGATTTTGTTCTTGTAACTGATCACAGTCCTCTCTGTGGGCTTAATCAGATGAAAGATAAAAATTCCAGAATCACACGGTGGTACCTGGCACTGCAGCCATTTAAATTCTCGGAGTCACAAATCTGGTAAAGAGAATAGCAATGCTGATTTTCTGTCAAGATATGGATCAGGAATTGAAGGTTCTGAAGACTGAAAAAAAAAAAAAAAACTAAACTAATATATGGGTTTGAACTGTACTTTCTGCTGTTCTGTTAAAGAACTGGATGCAAATGTGCTTAATTTCTGAAAGCAGAAAATGTTAGTAGCGAATAGAAAACATTTTATGAACCTGTTTAATAAACAGGTTCCCTCTTTGGGGTATGTGACAGGGTAGAATAGAGCCCTGTCCCATTTGTTGGAGAAAGTGTGAAATGCAAGGATCTGTGTTCTTTCATTTTCTCTTCTGTCTGGTTGCGCAGCCAAATTTTCCTGTGAGACTTCAGACTTGATCAACCCGAAGTATCGCAATCCTTTGCATCTCACTGTCTCCGTTTTCTCTTGCTGTCTGCCCACCCCCCATACCTACATCTGGTAATATAAGAATTTGTGTAAATCAATATATGGAAATGAAACTGAATGGGATCACATTTTTTGTATAGAAAATATCTGGTATTACTGTTGAAATGTATATGTATTTATAATTTGAGATAACTGTAAAAAGCCAGAGATTATTTGAGTGCAAAAGTCTGAGCCTTTTGCAGTTGCGGTGGGGACCTCAGGAAGTACTCAATGTTCTAGAAGCTCCTGAAATTTACAAACAGCAGGATACTTGCAAAAGATGGGGGTTGAAAAAGACTTCTAAAAACAGCTAATCTAAGCTGCAAGGGAGATTTTTTTTTTTTTTGTACATAGTTATTCTGAACAGGTTTATTTTAATTTTATGTTACTGCTACAATAAATAAAGTTTTGGTGATTTTACAACTGCTCCTGGGTTTTCCTATGCTTCCTGACCTGTGCCTCGATGACATGTCAGGGACCAGAGGCAGTGTGTCAGTGGACTGATCCATCCTCCAATCATCTGGGTCAGGACCGCAGTCCTAGACAAGGAAGTATCGGCCACTTTGTTGACAACTGGTCAGTCGACTTGAGAAAGATCTTGGCTGGGACTTCAACCCAGTCCTAATCCAATAGGCCTGACGGGGTTACCGTGTAGCCAGTGGCCAAAGCTGAGGATCTGATCAAGTCAAATCCATAGAATCTGAGGCCTTCGACAGAGTGTGTTCCTAATCCCACAACTGAGTACAGTCTTTTCTTGTTTTAGACCTTTTTTAGATTTGTTGGTGGGTACCTGACTTAAAGTCGGCAGAGACTGGCACAATTCCTTGAAGAAGCCCACAAAAGTCGAGCCTAGCTAAAGCAGCATGAAGGCAGAAGCAGAGGAGGAGGAGGAGTGGGCCGTGGCCTGGGCTGCCTCCTCTTCGAAGGCTGCAAGCTGCTTGGCGGACCCTGCAGCTGCGGAGACTACCCAACGAGCATCCTTAGATTTCACCGGTGGGTTCCGTTGCACCAGGCAGCCCAGTTTCAGGCAGGCAAGATGGTTCTCCAGAACTGTCGGGTAAAACAAGTGACAAAAATCGCAGGCCCGGGGATCATGGTTATAGCGGGTTGGTCCTGGATATCATCTGCCCACAAGGGCACCGCAGAACTCCGGGAGAGGACTTACTGTCCATCATGGTTGTGACTGAAGATCGAGCTGAAGACAAAACTTGCAAGAGTTGAAGATTTGGAAGTAATTCCAAAGAATTTAAGCGCTAGGGCTGACAACGGGAGTGGCAAGGAGGGAAAACTGCTTCTTCCAGCAGAAAGGAAGATCTGGCATCATGGGGCAGAGCTGAGGAGTTACCACCAGGGTGGGTGGGTGGGAGGAGCCACCTTGAAGACTTTCAGTAAGCTCTTAAAAGTGAAAGGACACTGCCAGCAGTGTGGATAAGAACATCATATCCATGACCCTAGAAATTTGCATTTCTGTACTTTTCATAGAACCCCTACACCATTTTATTTTCCCTCCTCTGGACTGCCTCCACCCTCTCTATGCCCTTTCTGAGCAGTGGCCTTCAGAACTGGACACAATACTCCAGGTGCGGTCTCACAAGCAAGTGATACCATGGCAAAACCACCTCCCTTCACCAGCTGGAGATGCCTCTCCCTACACATCCCACTAGCTCTACTCACTGCTTTGTTACACTGCCCTGCCCCTTTGAGGTCATCAGATATGATGACACCAAGGTTCCTTTCCTGCTTGGTGACTATCAGAACGCCCTTCCCATCATATACTCTGCTCCTGGGTTCCTATGCCTAAGGTGTACAATTCTGCACTTTTTGGCACTGAACCCTAACTGCCAAACTCTTGACCACCCCTCAAGTTTTCCAAGGTCCCTAAGCATTCTCTCTACAACCCCCCGTCCCCCCCGTCCACCCTATTACAGATTTTGGTGTCATTTGCAAAAAGTTTACTTTTCTCTCCAGTTCTTCTGCAATGTCACTTATAAAGACATTTAAGAGGACCAGTCCCAATACTGAGCCCTGTGGCACCCCGTGGTCCTGCTCCCCTAATTAAAGTGCGTGTCGTTAACTACCATCTTCTGTCCCTATTCATTAGCAAGTTCCTTACCCAGTTCACCACTTTGAATCCAGTCTCTGGGCTGCTCAATTTGTTTATCCATCTCCTGTGCAGCAGTGTCGAAGGCCTTGCTAAAGTCCAGACAGGCCATGTTCACTGCCCTCCCCTGATGTTGTCCCCGGTCACCCAGTCGAAGAAGTCAATAATATTTATCTGGTATGACATCTCCCCTGAATCTGTGTTGTCTTTGGTCTTGTAGCCCACTGGACTTAATATACTCTACCAAGCGGATTTAATATACTCTACCAACCCTTACTTTAAAAAGGCAGCATTAAGTGCAGAATAAGCACATAAGAGAAGCTGGCAACACACCGCAACTACTGAAGAGTAAGTCCCATCTATTTGTGGGTCTATTAAAGCAAAAAGCAGCACACACAAACAAACACACACACACACACACACACACACACACACACATAGCTGGAAGTGAAATTACTTATTTGTTGCAGCAGAATCTCCAGTGACAAACTCCCCTTTTGTTTGTGGGGCTAGCCTGGCATGTATGGGGCTTTGTGCAATGCAACTACGGAAGGAAATAGAGGAATGTGTTTTTATATAGTCCCCTTCATGCCCATTGAATCACATGTTACACTAACCATGGAAAGGATTTGCTCACCTTTATTTTGGTTTCTAGAGGAGCATTGCTAGGACCAGGCCTACGGTGCTTGGATCTGAACCTTGTCCTGCTATAGCTTGCTTGTTAGGGAAAGACCTTCAGGCGACAACTGCCTCTTTTCAAAGGTGTTCCAGACAAGCACCATCATACAGATAAAACATTTCACCATTCAATCCAACAAATTTACACTATAGAAATACCATTTCAAATACATCATAAAAGCATGAGTATTAAAGAGCAACTTTTCTGGTGCTTACAAGGCTAAGCAGGGACCTCCCATACCTGAATCGGAGCTCCTATGGGCAGTTAAATAATTTCTTAATTCACCTCTAAAGGAAGGGATGGGATTGTAATTTGGCACTCCCCAGGTTTGCTGCAAGATCCCTTTCCACTTCTTCACACCCGGCTCTGCCCCAGCGCTCCCACGTTTTGTGATGTTGGTATTGGGACAGCACTGGGGAGTTCTCAATTCACTTGAATGGAACATCTTTTTACAAGTTTAGTTCCAGATTTTAAATTGGGTTTTGGCACAGATCGATGCCAAGGTTCAACTACCACAGTTCTTATTAGCTGAACCCTGCATTGATCGGTGCCAAACCCAATGTAAAAATCTGGAATTGAACTTGTAAAAAGATGCTCCATTCAAGTGAATGGAGCACGCCCCCATGTAATCCCTATACAGACGTCAGACTGTGGGGGTGGAGCCAACTATGAGGAAGTGGAAAGAGATCATGCTGCAAGCCCCTCTTGGGCAAATTACGATCTCTTCCCTTAGGGGGTGAATTAAGAAATTATTTAACTGTCCATAGCATTTCCCATTCAGGTAAAGGAGCTCCATACTTGGCCGTCTCAGCCTCTAAAATTATCAAGACTGGCTCCATTTAAAACTAGTACACAATCATTTAAGACAGTTACAAGTTTGAAGATCATGCAAATACATTCTGAGATTACTTTTAAATTGGGACAAATACTGACTGTTGGTAGCATACAATATATTGGACAAATTCCATGGTTTTTATGGCCCTATACTTCAAGAATCTTTAACTTAAACTTGTTTTATAACATGGCAAATTCAATTGTAAATTCATTGCTGACTGGTATTAGTGGCATTAGAACACTGTAATGCTATGGCATTTAACTTCACCATATTTCTTCAAAATACTGGATACGCGAGCCATGGATAACCAGCAAATCCAGGCATACAGCTCAAAATGATGCAACTTCTCTTGCATCCACTACAAATCTGCATACAAGATTTAGTACAACAGTTAATCTGAATAGCACACTGCCGCTGCCAGCACATAAACCACCAATCTATAATCTACGACTGAAAAAATGTAACTTCTAGCAACCAGTCCTCACGAATTCTGATCCAAATTTATTTTAATTTGGTACAACAGACAGGTGTAGCCTAGTATTAATTTTCTTTATCATGTAGTCAACATGCTTGATACAGGACAGTGTGCTATCCAGGTATACCCCACAGTATTTAATAAATAAATAAACTTTACCTGCTTCAGCACTTCTCCATTTACAGTACTTGCCTCCAATTTGCAAGCTTCTCTAATTCTTCTATGGGTACCAAACATCATTGATTTTTTTTTTTTTTTAAATATGATTATTTGACATTAATTTGGTTTCATTAAACCAATTCTGAACTTTAAATATTAACGTCCTTTTGTAAAGTGTCAGTTAATGCAGGAATAGTTTCCCCCCTCACTGCCAGGAGTGCATCGTTGGCACAAAGAAGGACTCTGCAATCCTGTCCTGGCACACTGAGGGGGAAAGCATTCAGAAAAAGGCTAAATAATAAGGGTCCAAAAATGGACCCATGAGGGACCCCAATGGTAATCCACTTTAGTGTAGAAATGGTATGCCTCAACTTTATCTTTTGCATCCTGTTTATTTCCTTTTTGTTTACAACTTGAAAAAGCCCTGCAATCGGTCTCACTCAATCCCTGGCTCTGGCGGTGATTGGCTGGCAGTAACAAGTCAGTTTCAGCCCAAACACAGCTGATCAGAGCTTCATGATGTGTCCACTGCACCATCTTCACCTCCCTGCTCTTGTGTGTGTGTGTGTGTGCAGTGCGTGTGTGTGACACACACAGCATTAAAACAAGCTCGACTATGGCACACAAATGTTTTTCCCAAAGCCCCTTGATTATGGGACAAAAAAGTGATCTTCCTAAAGGCTGCTCCTTCTAAAACAGAGTGATATAGTAGTGAGTTTATTTTCAAAAGCAAACCAATCCACATAAACGAGCCTCACAGTCATGCAATGCGCGAGCTGGAGTGGTTTATTTTGATGGTTCATAAAGCCCCCCCCCCCCCACCTCACATCTGCGTGCTCCTTCATTCCCATCCTGAGTCTCCCCATTTCAATATAGGGGCTGCAATGGCTGCATCCTGCCCTCTGGCCAGGCGGTTGCTGCTATAACAGCCAATGCCAGCGCCATGCCTGTGCTAGCCAGCACGGGGGCCAGAGTGTACAAATGCTAGTTAACCAATGCCCCTCACATCCATGGCAATCCCAGCCCCCTTTTTGGTTTCAGGGCAGGAAAACAAGACTTATTTCCAAAACCTGGTCTTCCAGCTGGCTATGCAAAGCACTGCCACCATTCCACCAACAGGCTAGCCCTCATCCACCTTTGTCTCAGTTTTCCACCTTCCCAATGCAGTCCCCACAACTGTTGCCACCTTCCACTGGTAGGAGGGGCATATGATCAGCAGTCTTCACAGCCAGTGCTTATGCTGCTCCTTGGTCATCCAGCAAGCAATGCATGTGTGTGGGGTAGTGTGCACCTCCCCAGAAGCCAAACCTCAACTCCATGCCATGCTCAGCCACCAGACCAATGACCACCCTTACAACAGGGGAGGTGGGAAGAGGTTAGGGGTGCAGTAAAGAAGAGTCAAACTACAAGTAAAGGACAGCAGATCTGGTGTTAAGGCAACCTTTGTATTCCCAGGCAGCCAAGGGACCCCACTACTGGATGGCCCCATTCATAGCTAGTCCACACTAGGTTCTGTTTTAATTGTGCATTTTTCTAATTATTTATTTTACTATGCTGAAACAGAATCCAAAAAGCAGCACAGGTCTAGACCTAAACTAATTTGACATCAGGATGTCCTGAAGTTACTCACCAAGGAACCTCCCAACCAATCAGAAGCACAGGGACAGAGAAAGGTTGGGTGGGAAAAAATAATCTCACTGGGACCCTGAAAAGTTCTGGACCAGGTTACAACTGAACTAGTGGCCTCAGTCCAGCCAATGCACAGCAATCAACACCACAAAAATGTTTACTTTTGGAAACTTGGTAGCCAGGAATGGCACACAATCAAGGCTCTTTCCTAGGTGTGACCCGGGGGAGGGGAAGGTGAAACAGCAGAAAAACAAAGTATCAAAACATCTGAACAATCATAGGGTACAATAAAACAGACAGAATAATTATTAAACAAATTGCATGTACAGATAAAGGGCAGAGAATGCCTAGCAGTGCACAAAATCAAAAAGTGTCAACAAGTAATAATGGGCAAGAACAATAATGGCAGCAGGCGACTGACCAGAAGGCAGGTTGATTGCCCAATCTCCAGGAGAACGGAGACCTGTAGAACTGCAGGGGAATGGACGTTTGACCATGGCAGGAGCAGGGAACCAGCTGGTTGCTACCTGGATGGATTAAGGTTCAGCCATGGAGGTGTCAGGAGGAAGGGCAACAACAGGTGGGAAGGGGTTGAAGTTTCAACTGGTGCCTGAGGAAGCCAGAGGATAAGGAGTGTGTGTGTGTGTGTGTGTGGGGTCTGTTCCAGAATGAGGAAGCCAATAGGAGAAGGTAGATGTGCAATGGTCCCTGAAATGGAGAGAGAAGGAAGCAGGGGAAGATGTTAAAGAGGAATGGACCCAAACCAGTATTTGGATATGAAGGTGATGCAGTGAGCCTGGTGACGAGAGGCAAGGGAAGATAGATAGGAATGAATACAGTGAACAATGGTGTACGTGTTGTGTGTGGTAATGCATAATACAGCACATTAATAGCAAGGTTTACCAGATGGGCACTTGATCAAGTGACAGCATTAAGAGATACTGAAATAATCATTTGGAAAGGTGATGCAGCCTGGATGGCAATATTTGCTCAACAGTGGCCCAGGATCAAGGATCAAAAGACAGCACTTATGAATACTAAACTACCCTTTCACACAGAAGAGGGATTCCTTTAGTCAGGTGTGGCGTGACAGCGTATGGTAAGACAAGTGATGCCGCTACCTACACTGCAGAGGACACATTTAAATGAACTCAGCTGTGATCTGTACTTCACCTTTGCCAGGCAAGCCCTGTAATTAGAGGTAGAGCCCCCACCCAAGCAAGGGCACCATTTGAACCAAACAATAGGGATGCAAACACTGCCCTAAGGGGTGGGGGTTGCAGGAAATCCATACCAATGGGCCTAAATGATGTCCCAAGCCTCAGTATTACTCTGCAGGATCCCCTGGTCTTTGGCATTTCTGGCAGACTCCAACAGGCTTTTTCAATCCCTTAATCATTTTATAGAAGCCCCAACATGCTACTGCTGACTTGTGTTCTTTTCACAGACATTTGCTCTTGTCCTAAAACTCTGGATTTTTCTTGCTGAGCTCTAATGTGCCTGCACCACCCCCACCACCCAGCTCCCATTACTTCAGCACCATCATCCCATCCCCATTTTTTCCTTACTGGCCTCCTACTGGTACCTCCCGGGCCATATCTAAAAAATCTCCACAACCAAAGGTACGACCTCTGGACCAGCAGCAACCTCTCCTTCTCCTGCAATTATTCCATGGCAGGCCAAGCCAGTATCCACCCTCCCTCTGCCTGCATGGAGTACGAATCCAGACAGAGTGGTAGGGGCTTTTATCAATCAGAGACCCTGGTAAAAAGTGGGGCTGTAACTTCAATAGGCCCCCTTTTTCCACTCTTCCCCCCAGAGGTGTCTGAATGGAATCACTTACTAGTTTCCCTCCTCCTGTCTTGATGAGACAGGCTCACCTGCAGTCTGCAAGTCTAGAGTCCCAGGCCACATGGAGCAGTTGTCACTGGCCCCTGTCTACCAACTATGTTCTCCATATCCCAGATCAGCCTCTCTAGATGGGAATGACCAGGCAGGAAAGAAATCGGCTGGAACTTGCCCAACCAGAAAGGAGAGCGAGTGAGGACCTAAAGGTCTTAGCACTGCAACTGGACAGGGACAGGACACTGCATAATTTGCCTGAGCACCAATATTCTCCTTCTGAAGTTTTCATCTGACGTCCCATCTCAATTCCACTAGGACACAGAACCAGATGGGAGAACTTTAATCCAGACAAAAGTAGACTGGGACCAGGCCTACCAACTCACCACACACTGACAAATTAAAGCAAGCACAGTGCCATCATTTCATATGTCAACATCTTGGTCATGCTGGCATAACAGCTTCCCTCACTACCTAAGGCTGCATATTCCTGCCCACCGTCTTAAAGGCTAGAGGTGTCAGATACTGATGCTCAGCACTGCCTCTCCTGCTTGCTATGGGACAGCCCAGGACTGAGACACGACCCTGGGTTTTCAGCAGGGCACTACATACTACAGCCATCAGGCTGCCTTCCATCCCCAGTTTAACTGAAGCAATACTGTTGTGAATCTTTCATGTTATCAAGGCGAAATGTGACTAGTTGAGTTCCCCAATTACTCCATCTTTGTTGACTGTGGCTCACTATTAATATGTAGAGTTATGAAATAAATAACCCACTCTAAGGTGTGCGGTCGTGCTCTCATATATGCATGCTTTGGTGTGTGTTATGCACGAGGGCGCAGCTGAAAAGGCCAACCACCCAAGACGTGCTTCTGTCAGAGCACCCACTACACACCATAGAGTAGGTTCTCTCTTACAAAATGGCAAAATTGTTTTGAGCTCTAAGGGGAGTAAAAGTACAGGTGTGCCGTCACACTCAGATATATGTACAGTCATGTGATGTGTTTCAACCAATCAGCAGGCAATGTTTCCTACCCATTTAATAAATTCATTTATACCATGGGATGGATGGATAACAGGGCTGAAAAAAAGTTATTTAGCACTGTTATTCACATCTCAGGGTGAACAACATGTTAATCCCCCTGTAGCTATAGTTATTCTACCCTTGTTGACACCATAATGATGCTCAACTCTTCCAAGTCCTATGGTGTAAAAAGGACATCCCACACAGCATTCAGGGATAAGTTTTATTAACCACCATGGAACAGTGTCACTAATGCTAGACCAGGCACTTGAAGCTGTTCCTCTCATTGCTAATCAGTATTACTGGCAACATTCCCAGAGTGAATGCAAAGCTTATCCCTAGATGAACAATAGTATATCATAGAAACGTAGAAGTTGATGGCAGATGAGGACCGCAAGGTCCATCCAGTCTGCCTATTTCTTTTTCTACCTTAGAAATGTGCCATTGGCCTTTGCTCTGTCAGTGGCCCATCTATTCATACTCATCTGCATTGTTCCCTTATGCCTATCCCATGCCTGTTTGAAGCCCTGCACTGTATATTCATTTACATCATTTATGGGGGAGGGGCCGGGGGTCGTCCTGCTTTAACTCTGTTACATAGCAAGTACAAGGAGGTTAACAGACTTACCCAAGGTCACACACAAGTTAGTGACTAAGCTAGGATAGAAGCAAGATCCCCCAACTCCTAAGCTTATCCTCTGTCAGACCACACTGCCCGTCTACAACTTTCTGACATGGCTCATGCAATGCAGTGCTAAAAAAGGAAACTTATCTGCCAACTTCTTTGAGGTCATCTCAGTGGAAAATTGTGTCTGCAATTCAGCAACAGCCATCAGTCAAATGTGACTCAAGGTGATTATCAGGCAGTTTACAGAAAACAGAACGCTGCCTGATAACGCAGATACAAAAATAATCATAATATGAGCCAGCCAGCTCCTGCAGAGCTCTGCACCCCTTTTTAACTAAGAAAGGAATCCAAAATGCAAAGAGCAGTATCTTTACATTTTCCAAGGAAACATTTCCAAGGGCTCAATACTTTCCAGGTCTAAAAACCCTTCATACACTAGAATATAGAAATTCATGAAGATATAACAGATGATTGTTCTGCCCGGACCTGTGCAAGGAAAAAAAAAACAGATGCACTACACCATGCTGTACTATCTATATGTATCATTCTACAACTGTATGAAGCCCTGCAATAAAACTAAATTAGACAATTTAAATATTAACAACTGTTTCATTAAATGTGTTTTCAGTTTTCTTCAGAATGGTGTTTTCAGGCTCAGACTGTGGTGCAGGGGAGACCACCTGGACAGCTGATATGAGGGGCTCTGCTGGAAAATACATTGAGATGAAGGAGAGCAGGTGCGATATGCTCATATCAGCATTACACCAAGCAATAATGCGAGACAGGGTGAGTGGTGCTGTACAAAACCAGACCACTCAGGGGTGTAATTAGGCTAGATGCCACAGGCGGATGGCTTACAGCCCTGGAAGGTCCAGTACTGAGCATACCACCACACCCTGGAGGGTATTATTGCACTCAGAAAATGGGCCCAAATCTCACTTTTTATAGAATTTTAAAAATAAAATGGTTGAAAAAAATATATATTTTAGTTATTTTAGGGTACGGTAGTCCCTCTACTGGTATATCTGCCAGTAGAGGGCACGCAATGTTTCAGGCATTCCCCAAGTTAAAACTCCCTGCTTTTTTTTCCCCCCTCTGTTATTCGTTTCTATTCAGTCCTCCCTGACAATGTCCATTTTTTCTCTCTGGTTTACGTTTTTATCCCTTTGCTGTGTTTAAAAGTCCTCATCCCCACTGATTACTGATATCCGTTCTTCATTTTGTACCACTGGCTCAAGAATGACACCGGTGGTACTTTCTCAGTTTGTGTGCCTGGAGATGAAGGCATGCTGCTGGCTTGTGTCAGAAGGAACAGTGGGCGGGCTTCCGGTGAATGGAGACAGCATTCATGCAGCTGCAGCACATGGGTGAGTGGGCAGACGGCCAAAGGATGGGACTGGCGCTGTCATAAATATGGACTGAAATAAGGTATTTATTTTAATTAACACTGAACCATTTCCATGAGTTCCTAGTGCAGTTGTTGGTGCTGGTGGGAGGGCACTGCTAATGGGGCGGGGAGAAGAGACATGCTGCTGATTTTTCAATTTCCACTTCAGTATAGTGATTTCTGTTACGCAGGGACACTGGCTGACACTTTTTTTTTTTTTTTTTTTTTTATTAGGGCTCAACTGGTATTTAATTAATGCACTAGGGTGGCATGGCTCTCAGCCAATCGGAGAGCTCAAAATCTGCAGCCCATTTTCTAAACTTCAATAATGTAAACGGGCTCCATTTTTGCACTTCATTTTTACTTGCAGTGATGAGAAAACCCCATTTCATTACAAACTGATAAATGAAAGGATTTTCAGTGACTGGAATGTGGGGAGAGTGAAACTAAGGTGGTCTCCACAATTTTCAGGTATCAAGGAGGCCACTCCAACACACGTTTTCAAATGAAGATACTCATGTACAAAAACAAATTATGACCAGGCATGGTTTACATGCCAGAGTCAAGGGTATATGCACACCACATAAGCCATGGTGAACAAACTTGTTTTTGAAGGGCAGCATTTTGTGCACTATTTGCCTAACTTCTAGTGCTGTATGGTTTTGTGTGCTCTATGTAAACAAGCCACAAAAGTGAACGCAATCTACGGAGTGCTGCTAAACTTTTCTCCAGTGTTTAACTCAGCACTGGCGTATAAAATAGAAAGGCATTTTAATGGGGGTTTGTACAAACAATAAAGGCATCAAAGAGGGTATGGGGGAAACAAATGGTCATGGTGTACAAAATGTTGTGCAAATGTTATTTTCCTGGCTACATCAGAGTCCTCATCTTAGTGTTCAACTAACAAAAAACATTGGTCAGACATTTTTACTGCGCACCCGAAATGTTTGATTTACACTGCAATAAAGGAACAGATCTCTACTCCAAGTGCTTCCTTGTATTGGTGCTTCAATCCTGATTTCACAGGCAGGGTAAATGCCATTTTGTTCTGTATAACTGACTTGCATCATGGCACCACCTCAGTGTTGTGTTTTGGCTGTTCCTCTGAGTTTATTTGGGACTTGGTAAAATCAGGGCTGCCAGACCAGAAGAAACTGTATAAACCAGACAATGTGCAACTTGCATGGTCCAGCTGTTCTCGCCAGACCTGTTGGTCCAGTTTTACTGTTTCAATCCATCTGTTTTGCCTAGTCTAGACTTCATCCAGGTGAAGGTATGGGTGAAATCTGGGCCACTGGACTGTTTGCTGTTTTGGTCCAGTCAGAGTACGGTGGTCTGGAACATAACCCGTACACT
Source organism: Neoceratodus forsteri (assembly GCA_016271365.2). Taxonomy (NCBI): domain Eukaryota; kingdom Metazoa; phylum Chordata; order Ceratodontiformes; family Ceratodontidae; genus Neoceratodus; species Neoceratodus forsteri. Next base: position 500,804,750 of record JADMNL010000022.1, read on the forward strand.
TAATTAGATGAAATTCGGAGCAAACAAAATGGATGGCCCATAACAAAGTCTGGCAGGAAGAGTCGAACCATGTAAGTTGCGCTCGGTCCAGCTGGACCAGTCAATCTGGTTTTTACTATTTCCATCCCGCCCAGGTAAGCCATACTAGGACTTTAAAAATAGAATTCAACTATGATTTTGAAGCACATTCGCTAGCCCATGGCACCATTTGCTGGGTATATGTGGCAAGTCCTAGACCATCATTCAACTCCTTGAAAACATGTCAAGGGGAGAGAGAGAATGTGTGTGAAGATGGCAGGCAGCTTAAAGAGAGGCTGGGATTGGCATGGGGGAAGGTAAGGAATATGGGTAGGAAGGATGGGAGGCGTAGGGAGGGAGGCAGGGTCAGTAGCTCAAGCTGTGGACCCTGCAATATAAGCAGACTAGACAGACCAAATGGCATTCTTAGCTCTTCTGCTGGCCTCTTTGTATGTATGTGTATATTTCTTTGCAAAGAGACAATTAATGTACCAGTAGGGATTCAGGTTAATGCCACAGAAGTAGGGAAATGTGGTGACCCTAACTCCCCACCCAAACCTCCCAAGCAGTAAAAAGGGGGAGGAGAAGAGTAGGGTTTTGGGTTGGTGGAGTCTTGCGAATCAGTGGTGGGGTCTTCCTTGGGGTCGCCAACCCAATGCTCCCCTGCCCCAGCCTGTAGCCTCCTGACTGAAGCACAAGGTACAGCTCCAAGCCAGTGCCTTACAGTAATGCACCCTTTAAAAGCAGAGAAGTATGTCTCACCACATGTTGCTAACAGAATCTGCTGCAGTTTGCTTCACACAGGGCCCTGTGTGAAGAAAGGAGATCATGTCTGATCACGCTAACCAACTGTGCCACCAAGGCAACTGGAACCTGGGCCATCCTGGAGCACACATTATTTTCCCCAATGCACCTGGCGCTACACAGATAATTACTACATTTTCAATCACATGGATGTGATGTGCATATTTATGGAACACTATTTGTGCAGCACCAGGTTGTGCACTGGAGAAAGAGTAATGTGTGTTACTGGTTAGCGCGACTGGAACAGTGTTCCAGGTGGCCTGGGTTCAAGTCCCAGCTGAGGCACTTACTTTTTCTCTCCTCTGCTTGTATGTGTTCCATAAATATGTACACCTCACCCATGTGATTGAAAATGGTAATTATTTGTACAGCACCAGAATGTGCATTGGAGAAAGAGTAATATGTGCTCTGGGATGGCCCATGTTCCAGTTGCTCTTGGTGACGAGCTGGTTAATGCGACTGGAATGGTATTCGGCAGCCTGGGTTCAAGTCCCAGGTCAGGCACTTACTTTTCTCTCCTCTGTATGAGATCATGTCTGATATTATTTGCTCAGGGAACAGCTCTGGGAATTAGGGCTGACAACCCCAAGGAAAACCCCACCACTGATTCGCCAAGAAATATACACAGGCAACTGGCAAATATCACGTTTTATGCAACACTGAAAATCAGATTCAACTATCCATTTAAAAAAAAAAAAAAAAAAAAAAAAGACTTTTACGCTAATCACTTACACAAGTAATGCGATTTCTCAAACTCTTGATTACCGCCCGGCTGCGCCAAGGGTTGAGGCACTGGATGCCACACCTCGCACCACGCTGGCAACCAAAGTTTGGGAACGAGCCCAGCGCCGGGATCGGCAGGAGGGATTGATCGAGCGACAAAGGCTGCCTCCTGTCCTGGGGGAGGACATTGGGATGCTCGTGCTGAGGCGGCCCTGGTGGAGATCAGGGACCAAGAGAGGCACAGGGCAGCATGTTAGCATGCCAGACGCTGGCAGGGTTGCTATGCGCCAAGTGTCGGGGGTGCACACGCAAGGGGTTGGGGAAGGACAAAAAAGAAAACAACATGCCCCAGGGATAGGCGACGGCACCTTCCCTCCACAGACAGTGGATGTCGCTTATCTGGAGTTTAGCAAGGCCTTTGACAATGTGTTAACACAACAGACTGATTAAGAAACTGAACAGCTTTAGAAGTGTGATCCAAAGTGATGAAATGGGTTAGAAACTGGTTAATGGATAGGCGACAGAGGCTGGTGGTTAATGGCACTCACTCTTATGTTGGAGAATCACCAGCAGAATGCTGCAGGGCTCAGTACTGGGACCAGTCCTCTTCAACATCTTCCTAAGTGGCACTGCAGATGAACTGGAAGGGGAGGAGTGACTTTTGCAGAAGATATCAAAATTTGTAATACGGGTGGATATTAAGAAAGGTGGCAAGAATGCACAGGGATCTTGGGAAAATTGAGGAGTGGTCAAGAACGTGACAGTCGAGGTTCAAGGCCAATAAGTGCACCTAGTGCATAGGAACCCCCAAGAGCTCAGTGTAGTATGGGAGTAAGTACTGCTCAGTCACTAAGCAGGAGCGAGACTCTGGAGTTATCATATCCAATTACCTCGAAGTGGCAGAGCAGTGCGACAAACAGTGAGTAGGGATGCTGGAATGCATAGGGTGAAAGTATCTCCACCAGGAGAAGGAGGTGGTGTTGCCATATCACTTAGTGGTGAGAACCCACCTGGAGTACTGTGAAATGGACAGTGCTGGGCAGTCCAGAGTAGGGCAACTAAAATGGTGCAAGGGTTGCACCAAAAGCCCTACCAGGAGAGAGAGATGATCTCAACATGTACACCGTGGAAGACAGGAGAGCGAGCAGAGGCATGATGGAGACCTACAAATATCTCATGGGGGTGAAAAGGGTGCAGGAGCAGTCTCATATGAGAAGAGTAACAGAACCAGAGGGCTTCAATGAAGCTGGGGGTTGAGGGACGGACAAAGTACTACTTCACTGAAAGAGTGGTGGATGCCTGAAACAGACTGCCAGCAGAAGTGGTGGAGGTGAAAACAGGAAGGGGGCTTCAAGCATGCATGCAGCAGACATAGGGGGATACTAGGAAGTGGACAGAGAGGAAGGAGGATCACCAGAGACCAGTTTGGAGTCTGCAGAGACAGACTAGGCAGGGACCATCTGGGCAGACTGGGTGGGCCCAAGTGGTCCTTTTCTGCTGACAAATTCTACATTTCTATGTTTGGTTACACAAGAGAAAAGTCAAGTTAGTGAGATACCAAGACAAAGTCTTTTACCCTACAGATATTAAAAAAAACAAAGAAAAGAAAAAAAAAAAAAAAACACCATAAATGATAGTGTGATGTTAGTCACACAATACTCTCTGAAATCTAAAAAAGTATCTGACGTACTACAAAAGAATTGCCATATTTTGGGTACAGACTGTTGTACAAGAAATAAACAGCCCAAGATGATGAACAGGTTTAAATCTGGTGGACCAACTTGTCCATCTATAGCTACCAAAGCCACCAGTAGGTTGCCACACTTGAGGTCATTGTAAATTTTGTTCAGTTATTGAGAAGACTACTTCATTTCAGACAGCCAATAGCAGAAAGGAGTACAAGACTGATGAGTTTATCAAATGCAGTATTGAGGAGTAATGTACTTAGCAACTTGTTCATTTAACTTCTACGTTGGCAGAACCAAAAAGCCACTTAAAAGTAGGGCTGGCAAGCATCTGAATTCGATTAGAACAAAAGAGACACACACACACGCTTTGTATATTCATTTGCCCACAGTGAGGGATAATTCTACGCACATCTTCCATTGAGTGGCATAGAAAAGGTTGCGATGGAAAGGACAGGAGTGGATCATAAGTGCACAATTTCAAAAAAGGGAGTCATTTTGAATCTTTGAGCTTGGTGGTCCTTTTCCATTGGGTCTAAATAACTCCACTGATCTGAGGCCCTTCATGGGGGGACAGGCTTAACTATATATGGTTATTTAAATTCACATTTTTTTTTTTTTTTTTAATTTCTTCACAGCTGGCTTTATAAAAAAAAAATACGCCACTAGTTAACTTGTAAAGTAAGTGGTCGCCAATAACAGACAACGGGAGACCTCTCAACTATGCCTTTAAACAACCAAAAAAAAAAAAAAAAAAACTATTTGGGTTCGCTCTCTACCTTCTTTATTAGCTTCTGGTACTTAATTGCCGGTTATGATAAATAGTAATTTTTTACTCTTTTCTGGAACATGTATTATGACATTTCATTTATACAGTATGTGTCATGTGGAATTATAGCTCTTTATTCGTGATATTTTTGATGATCCCTACTAAAACAATGCCTTTAAATAAGACTGTTCCAAGAGCCTGCTAATTTATTCAGTTGGCAATAACGAACTGATATGGGCATTAAATTTCAAATCAACATTATTATATATATGGAGTATTATTGCCACTTTAAACATTTACAGCATTATGCCAAGTACTGAAGTAGCAGAGATTCTTGTTATGAACGGCTGTCACTGGTGTTTGTTTCAACATTGTTTTTTGTTTCACATTGCTGTGCCTGTCACTTTGAATATCCTGCTCTTAAGCATGGTCATCAGACAGCCGTTCTCCCTGTTGATGCGTTTCTAGTGTGAAACTGGTTAGAAATTTTTTCTGGGCACACCAGTGTTTCTGTAATGCAAGTCACTTACTGCGCTTAAATCCAAGTTTACCTCACTGCGTAAGTGCTTTGTATTATTTTGTGGTCAGTGCTTCATTTCTTTGTTTCTGGAATATACAAGTCAAGCCCCCTAGAACAGGGGGACACGAGTAACTCAAGCAAGCACTGGCTAGCCAAGTACTCTTGTATCCACTCACTTCCCCAACTCCAACATTGCAGAATAACCTTCTGTAACACCAGCAGTGGTCACCCATGAGCTAGAACTGCAGAGGGTAGGCCCAGCCTGCATGCCGCAAAGAGCAGTCTGTGGCATGCTTGAGCGTCTCCCCAGTGGCCTTCCATTAATAAGGACTTATTCCCGAATAGGGGGTTGCCACATTTGCAAGACCCGGAGCTGACAATGCACTATTCAGAGACTCTACAGTTCTTAAGTAATCCAGTTGGGCTACCAGAGTTTACTTTAGCTTACTCCACCTGCTGAAATCAGAGGCCCGGCTAACTAGTGGGTGGGAGAGTGAAGTTTCTAGCTCAGGTGATAAGGAGTTTAAGATTCTTGAGCTGCTCCCCAGATAAAGGGGAGTACCAACCTCTTTTACTCACCTCATTTTAGGAAATACTCTTCAGAAAATATTTTTAATGAGTACCAGTACTCACCCAACATTTGTAAATATTCTACACTCCAAAGAATAGTGCTTCATAACATAGCTGTTGCTACAAAGGGCATTTTTTTCCAGATTTACAGCACTCTGCATACATTCCAATTATGTTTTACTCCTTAGATTTTAAACTGGCGCCAGAATTACTGCTACTTGCCAGCATTATCTGGAGCATTTTGGTACCTGATCAGTTCTTATCTAGAAGAAAACTACATTGTTTTAAAAATGTACTCTTCACTCACCTCTGTCCAGACATTTGTATGTGTGCATCTGAATTTGGTTTTACTCACCTCACTTTCAAAGTAAGGAGTACAGCACTATCCCAATAAATCTTATCTGGGCCCCCCTTTAAAGGGCCATCTTATGCCACTTTTGTACTCACAGCTTGAGAACTGCTGAGCGCTTGTCGAGCATCATCTTGACAAAGTCTCGTAACTGATGGTTTCACTGCTTCCCCGGTCACCTCTGAGATCATTTTCTTCACTTCCAAATGAGTCTTTGGGACACCCAGCTTCTCCATCATTCTCTTTAGTCCCATCATGTCTGTCAACAAAATATATTATTCGCAGTCAAGTGTGGATCACTGCACAGAAAACTGGGGATAAAAATGGAAATTAAGACTATGGAGTAGTTTCATCCTGCTGATGGATCTTACAAACGTCAAAGAGGAAGGCACGCTGTCACAAGCCTTCCATGACTAGTCCCATATAGCCCTTCTGGCCTCGTCTCTCTCACACACACACAAAAAACCTGGCCATTTTACTGTGCAGATAATGTTTTAAAGAGATTCCTTTGAAACCACTTATAGGTCTGCTTTTCTATGTCGTATACCAGTACGATAACAGATAAAAATTTAACAGGTGCAGAGATAACAAGGAGGATTTTTGTTAGTCGGGTGGCAGGTTGGGGATAATTGTTATAATCTGTGTGACCAGTTAGGAAATACTACGGTTTCAGAGCAGATGGATGCTGTGGTGCTCAATGCAACTACCTTCCCCACACTATGCATTTTTAATATGCCAATTCTCCCTGTCCCAAAGAACTTTGTCTTAACTGGACAACTTTACTTAAACACAACACAGGGAGGTAAACTGTTAGAGAACCATCACTCTTACAGCCTGGTGGCATGAAAGGTTGAGTGCTGGGCACCTTACCTCTCATCACATCAATGAATGGACTGGCTGCTTGGGGTCCGGTGGGGAGAGGAAGTATCAGGTGTCACCAGACAGCACTTCTTCCTTGGGAGGGGGGTTAGTGTGGCACACTGCTTGCCTGACACCCAGTGGTGGCTGTGTGCCAGCACACGCATACCACCATGTCGGTAAGGGATCCCATGTTCAGGATGCCGGGGCCGTCTCTGTGGAAGCAGAGTTTGGACATCACACCCATTGCATGTCCATGGGCCCAGGGAGAAAAATGTGAGGAAAACCACCCTAGGCAGCAGGATGATGACCGACCCTCCGCAAGCTTGTACCGGTGGCCAGGCACAACCACGAGTCCTGTGGCAGGGGACGCTGATGAAGGCAAGCCCAAGAAGGGCCGAGTGACGGAGCTGAGGGGAGACCAGGAGATAAAATGTATATAGAAGGGGAAAAAAAAAAGACAAAACCATCATTCTTTATGTAACTACTTTTGTTTTCTAGTTGTGAAGTTGCTTCTTTGATTTGGAGGCTGTGACCTGTAGTACCTGCTATGCCTGCTTTAAATGTTGCTATTAGTTTACAGCTAATAATATAAAAACAGGAAAAGCACATCCCTTCTTATTCATCTTTTGTGTATGGACATGAGATTTTGTTCATCTTTCCTCAGACTGTAATTCATGCACCCCCATCATCATCATCATCATCATCATCATCACTGTGACCCTCCTTTGCACAATTTCTGGAACTTCCACATTTCTCTGGGTATGTGGTGATGGAAACAGAGATCCATAGCCCAGGTGTGGTCTTATGTAGATTCTATACAGTATTTATTTACACCTACCGATTTCTTTTTTTGTTACTTTTGCTGTGTATTCCCCCTCATACATCCCAAGACCAGACCTGCTTTACCCACTGCTCCCCCACATGGATCATTGGGTTTTAAATCCTACACATTGTTATACCCAAGTCACTTCCCTGTACGTAGTCCCGCTCTGAGGTTTCTTCTACCCAGGTGCATCACAGCACACCTATTTATGTTAAACTTTATGCCCAGTTTATCTGCCCATGGTCAGATTTTGGTCAGGTCCAACTGCATTACCTTTACTTGATCCTGTGTTAACCAACACCCTCCCCCCTCTCCCCAGGTTGCTGTCATCAGCATATTTTCAATCCAACTTTTAATAACATTTTTTCACTGATATTTGAAATGGTATAGGATCTTTCTGGCCACACTGCCCTCCGATAGATTACCTATTTTTGCATGCAGACCCGCTACATTCCTTCAGCCAGCCAATATTTAATCCAGCTCATTAGTCAATGGTTTGCTCCTAGTTTTGTTAATCTTTGTGATTATTTCCTGGTATGGGCCTTACTAAAATCCAGGAAGCCTACCTCCACTGGAACACCCTTGTCCTTTTCTTTACTAACTTGCTCATAAAAACTTTATTAGACTACTTATACAAGATCCGCCCTTTATAAGGTTGTGCTGGTGTGAATGCACAGGCCAGGAAATGTTTTACTGAGCATTTTATTAATCCTTCCGGGATTTTACCCATCACTGATGCTGGACTAATCGGTCTGTAATTTAAAACGTTGGCCTCGTGCCTTCCAGTTCACCCAGGGCATGCATTAGTTCTCTAGAAACACATGCCCTGTTGTGGGTTATTGCTTACATATTGTAGTTTGGCTGCCTACAGAAGTGCGACAATTATAACACGTGACGAGATATACAGTGTGGCCAAAGAGTACTTTTCACCTGTGCTCAATTTAAGTACCAAAACTACAACCAATGCAAACAGCACTATGCGATGCTTTAGCCCTCTACTCACTTTACTCACATTTTCACATGCTCCATTTTATAAGTGCAATATAATCCAGAGTTTGCCTCATATCTCCAACCCCCATAACAGTGGTTTACTGCAGCAAAACCCACACACCCAGTCATGGGTTACTGCTTACTTGTCTTGCTGCTGTATAGTACCTTATGTTTATAGTATGAAAAGGAAGCTGCATTAACTAAATATAGAACATGTCAACAAATAAAGGCCTATCTGGTATCTGCCCATCTAGTCAGTCCAAGCCTCTTTAGTTATGGGACTGCGCCAACCAAAGCAACCTACCAGCTATCCTAAACCATAAAAGAATAAAGAATGCTAAATGCAGTGCTGAAAATCTGCAACACTCTTTATGGTCACATGGGCATCAAGGCAAGACAAAATATCCAATGTCCAAAACTATCATAATCCTAGCCACACCAATGCAAACTATTGCGTACAAACTTTACCGTCCTAGCCATATTCCTAAGCCACACAGTAATGTGGATGACTTCAAATAGGATGTTCCATTCTTTAAATACGTCGGCATCTGAGCTGAACAACAGCTTCACTCATCCACATTGATGGCATCCAGAAGAGACTCCGCCCCAAAAGAGCAGTTACTCATCAGTATCAGTTGATCTTTGAGAGTATCTCCTTCATTGGGCCACACCTTTGGAACTGAAAGCCATCAGCGTCGGGACCTTCTGGAAACTTCTGCCTAGCTGGGGGCTGCTCAAGAGGATGTACAACACTGGTACCTATAGAATGTGAACAGGCCCCTCAGTTCCCCGGAGATAAGCTTGGAGGCCCAGTTGCTGAGAGGAACCAGGAGACCACACCAGGACACGACACTCAAGAAGTGTGTATGGCACTGATGACCTAAGACAAAAGCACAAATAACCATACCTTCCACAAAGGAAGCAGGACAGCTTGCCAGCTGGTACCTCACAAAGTGGAAAGAAAGGTGGGTGCACTGTGGCCCAGTGGAGTAGAGTCACTCAAACATCTTTTGTTACTGGTAGACAACTGTTCTATCTTCATCGAGGATCCCTCTCCATTGGGCTATACCTTTGGAACAATTATCAAGCAGTACAAAATACCCAGAGAGGATGGCAAAGTCCCATATAAAATCAGGACAGCAAGGCCAAAACCAGCACATCTGCATGAGACGTCAGTGCTACATGTAGCGGCAACACAAAAGTCAGCAGAATGCACAAATGTTGTGCATGTCATCCCTTTAGATGTTGTAACCACAAGTACAAAACCTAAATAAAGGTTCTTATGACAGTGGCATTCAGGGACTATATAAAATGTAGTTAAGATAGAAAACAAATAGGGAAGAAACAATGTTTCACTGCAAGTCTAATGAGTGGTCCACCATGGGAAAAAAGAAAGAACAGAGGAGCGAGGGGGCATCCCACGTTTATAGGTGCTGACACTGTATGTCATTGTGGGTGGCCCCCAGCTAGGCAGAAGTTTTCAGAAGGTCCCCGACGGTGATGGCTTACAGTTTCAAAAGTATGGTCCTATGAAGAAGATATTTTTGATGAAGATCTTGGCGTACTGTATCACAACCAGTCTTGTATAACCCTCCCTGTTCTCTACAAGATCATTCTTAAAACGATCCTCCCAGAGTTTGACTACTGCATGGGGATCTATGTTAATACTGCTATGGAGATCATTCTTAGGGTGCAAGCTTCATCTCACACACATTTGTTAAGGTATAAGAACCACAGATCTATCATGAATGGTTCCGATACCTTAATAACATAAGTGACCACTCTTAAAACAAGAGTGGTCTCCATGGCAGCATTAGTATTATTGCTTGGGGGTGATTAATAATATTAAAAAATAATAAATTTTAAAACACTTCCCCGGATAAGCCAGTTTCCAGGGTACCTGTAAATGAGATGCATTTTACGCAATCCAAGTTTCTCATATGCAGGGGAAAGAAGCACTCATTGGGCTTCAGCTCTCTTGTGATAATATGGGTTACAGTGCTGCTACTAAATCCACCCTGGCCAGACTAGACCCCCACTTTCACTCATTCTGTTGCTTCAACCTTAAACTGTCCTACCTGTTGTTGACCATCAGCACTCACACCAGTCTTCCCTACTAGACAGGAGTCTCTCCCATTGTGCTTCCATCTCTTAAGATTTTGATGTGGTTCTACTTGGGCCTCTCTCCCCACCACGTACTCCCTCAGGAATTCTGGCACTTCTTCCATCATTATGAGACCTCAGCCAAGCTGGCTGCTTTCTCTTGTTGACTCCCCACCTTAAAATAATCTACCCCCACCTTCATCATCCCCATTCTCTAAACGCTCAACTCCTTGAGTTCAATACCCTCTCCTGCTCTTAACACATATCCCTCTCTTCCCCCACCTTCAGTACTACCCTGCCCCATGCACGCAGTATTGCACCCCAACCCCTCCCTTTACTAGGCTATTCTTTTCAAGGAAGAATTATTATTCTTACTGGGGTGTTGCATAAATATCTGCATTTTATGGCTGCCCTGATGGCCCAGCGGCAACACATTGCACTGCTGCAGGCAACCCAGGTTTGGATGTGGAATCAGGTAGCCATGACGGGAGGCAGTCCGGGCTGAGACAGCAGCTGCGTTACAGAGCACCTCAGGCACAGAGAGTTGGTGAGTTCCAGTGCCACAGTGACCCCTACAGTTGGGCCAGGGAACTTTACCTCAATGTAGGGATGCTGTGGCATGTGAGGCAGGCAGAGGCACTGCTCATGACACGGGGCGCTGGGAGGTACCTCGGCTGGGGAGAAAAGGGGAAGGGGGGGAGAGATACAGTATGTGCAACAAGCCCTCTAAATGACTAGTCCGCAACCTTGTCCTACTTGTGTGGTCCCCACCAGCTCCAATAGTGTGTGTTGGGGTGCAGCTGAAAGGCTGAGGAGTTTGCTGGACAACACAAGATCACAGAAGGAAGGCGAGGGTGGTGACCACAATGGGGCCAAACAGCTAAGAGGGGGAAAAGTGTGTTTTCCTTACAGTATCTGTATTCCACATGTATTTATTAATGAGATAACATTTCCTTAGATTTCTTTTACTCATCCCCTCCCCAAGTCACAGATGTAAATAAGGAATTGCTCAGTGTGCCTACCAGATCAACATTTGTAATCGAAATAAAAATGTCCGTATTAAAATCATTCTGACTTAGTGGCCACTTGTAAAGTACAATTTTGATGTACGGTGGTAATTTTTGAGTAGGCAGTTTAGCCTAATGATTAGAGTACTGAACTGTGAGTGCGAACCAGTAGATCCTACTATGGGGCCAGTTCATGCAGGAGCTGTGACAACTGCCACAAGAGTCGTTATTACCACAATTACACCTTGGTGGCACTTTGGTAGGTAATGTTAGATTCAGCAGCATGAACGCAGAGATGAACTGTCGACTGTGATCCTGGAGGCCACGTCACTGAGGTCAGGTAGAACAAAAACAAGGTTGATGTTAGAAAAAAAGATTTAATGGTGAACAAAGATAAAGCATCAGTGTCACCTGGTCAGATATACACTCAATGGTGGCTAAAACAAATAAATGGTGTGAATGGGACTGCCCACGCTATAGAGGAGATGCCGAGGCATCCGATATATATGGGGCCTGGGGCGTATTTCAATATAGGCAGCCCCAGCTCTGATCAGTCTTCCACAAGGTCTTTATGACACCGGTTTATAATTCAGTTTATGTGGCTCTATGGAGGATAGATCCTCAAAAGAGTTTGCATAAGGCAGCTCATATGACTGCAAGATACCGAGTTATATCCCTGTATGCATGTCTTAGCGACAGAGCAAAAAGGAGTTCTGTTGAATGAAAGAATTGAGTGTTCTCCATTCTGCACCCAGCTATCCAGCAGCCGTTTGTGTGTTGTGTGGAGCTCACACTGTGTAAACAAGCTCAGTCAACCAAAGGCCCGTTGATGTCACTGAGTCATGAGTGGAGGGCACTACATGGATTCTAAAACTGGCAAAGGAACAAGAATGTGACAGCTGGGTGTTGGTAATACTGGCAACAATGAGGAGACAGCTGCAACCCAAAAATAAAAAATGAAACTAAAAGCAAGAAGTCTGCCTACAACTGAAGTGAAATAACCAAATCAATTTAGGAATTCTGTGTAAACATTTGGTCTGGCCAGCTTTCTTTAGTGAGCATGGTTTGAGAGAGTTGTACTGCCATCTGGATACTGGGTACACAGGTTTGGAATCCCATACTGGTGTTGCCTGGTGGCAGAGTGTGTTGCTAAGGGGAGGTGCTCAGTTCTCAATGGAAGAGGGTGCGGGATGCCCACAGCACTTTGCGTTTGTGCACCTCCTGCCTGCCAACCATGGACAGGTATTGGCAGCGGCTGTAAAAAGCAGTTGCAGCCCCCCCAATCCTAGCCGGAAGGGTGCAGCTGCAGCAGAGTGGTGTGTGTGTGTGTGTGTGTGAGAGAGTGAGAGAGACACACACACACACACACACACACACACACACAGACACTACGGTGAGAAAAAAAGGTGAAAAGAAATAGTTATGCAAGAACTTACCGTAACAGTAGATCTTCGAGAGAGGTTCCTGCAGTAGGTCTTTACAGACAGGACTGTGCCCCCTGGCATCATGACTGCACGGCAAACTTGTAGCTAGCAATCATTGGTGGGGACCGCCCTGGCGTCAGGTGATGGACATCAGCGTGACTATAAAAGGGGCGGTCCCCCGCCCACCCTCCAGTTCTTCCGGCGGAGACCTTTAGAAAGGAAGCAGAAAAAGGGAGTGAAAGACTCCTGAGACCCTGTGCCCTGGATGAGAAAGTCCTGGGAAGGGAATAAAGAGAAAAGAAACAGGAGCTGGAGGGAAAGGTGAGTGGGAAATCTAGACCTACTGCAGGAACCTCTCTCGAAGATCTACTGTTATGGCAAGTTCTTACATAACTGCTATATCTTACTTCGAAAGGGGTCCTATAGTAGGTGTTCACAGATAGGACTGAATACCAAGCAGTCAAACCAAAAAGAAGGAGTTGGAGAAGAGGATCCGGGAAGATGAAATGTCTGCCAACTGTAGGTCTTTTCAAGACAGGAAGCCCTGCAAGACTGCAAGGCCGAAGCCAGCCCTACACCTAGAGGCAATGTCCAGACTGTAGTGTTAAGTGAAGGTGTGGATGGAGGACCAAGTGGCTGCTGCAGAGATGTCCGCAGTGGACACATTCCTGAAAAATACAGTGCAAGTGGCCACACTCCTAGTGGAGTGGCCCTTAACTGTCCCTGGAAACGGCTTCTCATATTTCTGGAAAATGTAGTGAATACAATGTGCCAGCCACCTTGACAAAGTCGGTTTCATTATAGCCTTGACACTTGGGAGCAAAGGCTATGAAGAACTGGTTCAATTTATGAACCTCTTTAGTCCTTGAGACAGAATATCTAAAAATCCTGTGCACATCAAGGGTGTGCAGAAGATGTCCCCTGTTGGAATGTGCTGGGAAAACACCGCAGTTCAACATTCTGGTTAAGGGTCAATTCCGAACCACTTTTCAAAGAAAGGAAGGATTGTCCGCAGAGCCACCCAGTCTCTGTGGAAAATTAAATAAGGTTTCTACAAACTGGAGCCTGAAGCTCTGAAACGCTGAAACTCTTCAAGCTGAAGTGACAGCAACTAAAAGAGAGTTTTCCATGCTAAAAACGCACATCACAGCTTGCTGCCGGTTCAGAAGGGGCAAAGTAAGCTTTTCTAACATAAAATTAAGATCCCAGGGGAACAGGATTCTGGACTGAGGTCTGATGTGAAGGATACCCTTCAAGAAAGTTCTGAAACCTCTAGCTGTGTAGGGTTTTGCCCTCCACCGGAAGGTGGTAGGCTGAAACCGTAGAGAGATGGGCCTCCGGGGAGGAATAACTGAGGCCCAACTCTGACAGATGCAATAGGTACTCTAAAATCTGGAAGGCTGAGCTGGAAAACGGATCTAGGCCTTTAGCTGATGCCCAGATGGAGAGTCTCTTCCACTTAATAGCGTAAGTGGATCTGGTGGAGAGTTTCCTGGCCTCCACTAAAATCTGAGCAACACCAGAAAAGACGCCATAGCGAGAAATCGCTAAGTCCACAGGTACCACACATGAAGAGACTAGAAGCTCTGATGTACCAGGGTGCCTTGCTCCTGGGACAGAAGGTCGTGAGAGAGAAGAAGAGATACTGGGGGTTCCAGTGCCAGCTGCTGCAGCAACGGTTACCAAATCGGCCAAGGCCAGAGGGGGCAAATAGAATCATGTGTGTGCCCCCTCTGCCTGAAGCTTCAGCAGAACCCTCTGTAGGATAGGAAAGCATATAGAAATCTCCCTGTCCAGGACAGAGACCGTGTCTCTTGCCAAAAAGCACCATGTCCGGGAACGAGCAAGCAAAAGCTGGGTAGTTCTGCATTGGATGGGGAGGTGAAGAGATGCAAGTCTGTCCGACCTCACTGAAGAAACATATCTACTACTGCCTGCTTTAGTTCCCCACTCATGAGCCCTGGCGACTGATTGGGTGAGAATGTCCACCAGAATGTTGTGAACACCTGGCACGTGGACTGCTGTCAAGGAAAGGTCATGCTGTACTGCTCAGTACCACACCCGCATCACAGAAAATGGTGGGCGACTGAAGCTGTTCTACTGTGTTAGGTACCACAGTTTAGGTCGACAGCAGGAAAGAACTGGAGGCGGGCGGGGACCGCCCTTTTATAGTCATGCTAGCGTCCATCACCCGGACGCTGCTGGTGGTCCCCGCCGATGACTGCTAGCTATAAGTTTGCCTTAAAGTCCTGATGCAAGGGGGAGCAGTCCTATCTGTGAAGGCCTACTGCAGGAACCCTCTCACAGTAAGATCTGGGGGTACTGTAACTGCATGATGCAACATGGCGTAGCACAATCTCCACCATCTGTTACAAACAAAAATAAAATTTGCCCTGGCCAGGTTGACAACAGATTATACCCAGCAGCCCAAGACTCCATCAGCCCTGGCTAGGATTATCATTCACAGGAATTTCTGAAATTTCAAGTTATCACTAGCACTATTCAAAAGATTCAAACTGCTCATTTGAAGCCAACTTGCACTATACTTAATATATAATAAGAATCATAACATTTTCCTTCAAACTAAGAGTGTTTGCACAATCAAGTCTATAAGCATGCTTATTTGGTAAAGATAGCCAAATTCTTACCAATCTCCCCTTGGTCATTTAGGTCAAACTCAACATATTTTTCTGAAAGAAATCAAAGAACAGTACAAAAAATGAACACTTAAAAGATGTGTAATTTATCTGGTACTACTTGTGCAGGAGAATTTATCAAACACTGTTAAAATAAACACAGCAAATGTTCAACTCTCAGAGAGACTTTCCATGCCCGCCCTGGTAGCGCAGAGGGTGAAGGCGCTGGGAGCCTCATCTGCCGCCATGCTGGTGACCTGGGCGAGGGAAAGAGCCAGGGTCGCTAAGGGGCCAGTTGGGGGTAGGAGGACTGCATATCCTTAGACATCTCTCTTCCTTCAGGTGGGGGTGGGGACCAGCACGTACTGCTGCTCGGCAGCTGAGGCTACGTGGTGCAACAGCGGTCTCCCACCTAGCAGGTACTAAGCAGACACAGAGGCTTGCTGCATCTGCATGCAGTACATGCATGCCACTGCACCTGTTCCAGCCTAGGAAGAAAAATGGGAAGGGGGACAAACACCTACATAAACAAAACACCCACCACCAGTAGAATGACAACAGCATCACCTAGGCATCCACTCACCAGTAGCGATAAGGAAGTAGATGGGATAAGGTGGGTGATGGGGCTGAATGTCACTGGCAGAGCAGCGGGGATGGGAAAAATCCGAGATAAACAGAAGAAAAATTGGGAGAAAGACAGGGAGAGAAAACAGACAGGCTTTACAGCTCAAATGTTGCTTATCGGGTTTTTATTTCCGAGTGCCTTCTCTCCTGCAGCATTATTACAACTCAGCAAAGAGTGGAACTATTCAGGTCATGGCAATTTCTGGTATCAAACATAAAAGTGCATGTTTTTCGTAAATAAAAGTGGTTTAAAACATTATTAGATTTACAGCTGCAGTATTTAACTGTACCACATCAACTACACAGTGCATTTCAAAATCACTGTCAACTGAATTCATATTAATTACACGGCTAGGAACATTCTAGCCATCTGACTGGCAAAAAGACAAAGCACAAGAGTGTAATTGTTGATTGTTTGGCCATAATTTGATCACTGTTTTTGTTTAGCCTGTGCACAAGGTCCAGCTACAATAGCAGTAAGTTTCAACAGGAATTAATATTTTTGTCTTCTGCTCATATTTCATACAGAAAAAATGTGTACAAAACATATTTTTTAAAACACTGATAAGTAGAACTTGTGTTATAAATGCAATAAGACACTTCAGGGACATGCAGTTATGATAAATCATCTCACACACTCTTCTCATGGTTTTAGAAGTACCTGTGTCATCGCAAGTGCTTTAAGTCTAACAACACTGTGGGTGGGTGGGGTTCCCCAAGTTGAGGTCCACCCTTCACACCACCATACCGTAGTTAAAAATTCTGGATAGGTAACTCCTAGGGTACCCAAATATGATCTTGACCCCTGCCTGTACTGCCTATTGCCTCACATCAGAATCAGGGAAATAGGTTCCAAACCCTTCCCTTCAAAGCCATAATTCTGGGCACGGGCATAAGCAACCACACTGATGCACATGCCCAAAGTCATGGCTTTACTTTCAAACACTGATTTAAAAGAGTTACAAGTTAACACTCATTTTAAATAACAGGAGCGACATTACTAGGTTCAGCGTACGGTTTACTATTAGAAACAGACAACCTGATAGTGCTTAAAAACGTCTAAACTCAGTCATGAACAAGTTTTCAGGCACCTCTATGCCATGTTAAGATGTGAATGAACTACAGCATCAGGCCGCCAGGGGTAGAGCAGGCTGTCTAAACAAGGTAATAAGAAAAATACAAGAAATTTATTTATTTTATTTATTTAAAATTGTTGACCGGGAAAGGCACGCTGAGCCAAGGCTCATTTCCAGGTGCTACCCGCAAGGTAGTACAAATGGGAGACAGAGAGATAGAAATACAGCAAATATCAAGAATCAGTTAAAATAATACAGTATAGTAAATTAAATGGAGTTTGGTTGTGAGGTTACACTTTGTATGAGCAGCAGAGTGGAAAAATGTATTCATTTCATTTCTAGACCATAAATTTCCTTAAAATTTCAGTTATGTGTATTTACAGCAGTGGTCTTATCGAAAAATTTGAGTTTTGAGAGAGGGAGCTAGTTGGGGGGTGATTGTAGTAATAGCTGGCATGAGGAGATTATTTTTTTACCTGGCGAGGTTGTTGTGGGTTACACTAGGTCCAGGTAGGAAGGGACTGGGTGCACAGCTAAGGCAGGGAGTGGGAGGGAGGAGCCTGAGAAGCTAATTGAAGACTGATAGGGAGGGGGCCAGGTGGAGGTTGGGAGGGAGGTAGTTTCGTAGGAGTGGGAGCCAGTAGGAAAAGGCAGCTTGCCCAGAGGCTGAAAGGGGACGTGACAGGTGGAAGGTACGAGCATGTCTGTGGCGAAGTGAGTAGCTGGAGGGGTTGGCTCGAGAGAGGCGGGAGGAGAGGTAGAGGGGAAAGGAGCCAAGCCAATATTTCACTATAAGTGAAGCGCTGTGGGTGGTCCGCCTATGTGAGAGTGGCATCAAGAGATAGAGTTGAGAGTAGCTGGCAGTGATGAGTGAGTGGTGGGGGCAGGTGGCGAAGCGCATGAAGGAGTTTAGCAGGACATCGAGTTTTGCAAGGGAGGAGGAAGGGGCTGTGCCATAAATGACATCCGCATAGTCCAGTACAGGTAGGATGGTTTACGTACGAGTTCACTCCAAGTAGGGAGGGGGAGGCAGTCTTTGTGGTGGTAGAGGATGGCAAGTTTGGGCCGGAGTTTGGTGCAGGTGGCGCCGACGTGGGTGGAGAAATTGAGGTTTGTGTCCAGCCAGACTCCCAGGTACTTAAAAGTGGGTACAGACTCAAGGGTATTTCTTCCAGGTGTAGATCTGGGGGTGGGGTGGGGAGGCTAGGTTCCATTCCTACCTCCAAAACAGGATGCAGGGAGGAGAGTTTTTGTCTTGTGCCAAAAACCATGGAGACAGTTTTATTTGTATTTAGTTTTAACTAATTTTTCTGGAGCCAGGCTTGTACTCGGTTGAAATCGCTTTGGAGGTTTGGGTGAACACTGCCATGGGAGGGGCCTGAGGCATAGATAATGGTATCATCAGCATATAAGTGCACGTCTGAGGTGAGACAGGCTGAGGGCAGGTCGTTTGTGAAAAGGGAGAAAAGGATAGGGCCAAGGATGGAGCCTTGGGGGAATGCCCATGAGGATGGGTCGAGGGTTAGAGAGGGTGTCCCCGATTTGTACTTGCTGCATCCTGTTTTGGAGGTAGGAATGGAACCAGTTTATGGCCTGATTGGTGAGGCCAAAGGAGCACAATTTGCCTAGCAGTAGAGGGTGGGAGACTGAATCAAAGGCTTTGGCTAGGTCAATAAAAATGGCAGTAGTGGTTTGCCCCACGTCCATGGTGGAGAAAATGGAGTCGGTAACTCGTAGTAAGGCGGTGGTGGTAGAATGAGATTTTCTGAACCCTGATTGAAAAGGGGAGAGGGAGCTGTTTGTAGAGAGGAAAGCGGACAGTTTTGATAGCATGAGGGATTCTTGGATTCTGGCAAGGGAGGGGAGAGATGGGTCTATAATTTCCAGGGAGGGAGGGGTCGCTACCTTTATAGAGAGGTAGGATTTTGGCAAGTTTCCAGGTGGAGGAGACAGTGGCTGTGTCGATCGAGAGATTTAGTATGTGGGTTATAGGAGCGACTATGGCAGCTGTGGAGATGCGGAGCAGACTGGGATGCAAGCCATCTGGGCTGGATTTTGACAGGTTTAGAGAGGTGAGAGAAGGGTAGACTTCAAGGGGTGTGAATGGGGGAAAGTGGAAGCCATGGTGAGAGGGTGGGATTTGTGGAGGAGGTTGGGGGTGAGTCGGGCTTGGTGCAGGAGATGAGCGATTTGAAGCGTTAGGAGAGCGATGGCGGATCGGAGGCTATATTACCATCAATGTTTAGGCTTGGGCTGGCTTGTTTGGAACGTGGACTGATAAGAGAGTTTATCACCTTCCAGAAAGACGCCGGGAGGCTTTGATGAGCCTGAGTTGGGCCTTGAAATACTGGGCCTTTGATAGTCGAATAGCTTTTGTGCAGTTGTTTCTAAGAGTTTTGTAAGATAGCAGGTCGCTGGAAGCTAAAGAGGTTTTCTAACGCCTCAGGCCTCATCTCTGACTCAACCCAGGAGATTAGGTCAGCTGGTGGTGATGTTCCTAACTCTGGCTTTCTTGAGTGGAGCATGGCGGTCCCATATGCTTAGGGAAGATACTGCAGAAGTGGGAGAAGGCAGTGTCGACGCAGGTGAGGCAAGGACAGGGAGCCAGTCTGTGTTTGACAGGTCGCGTAGAAGGGCGGATTCGTCAAGGAGGTGTATTGGGCTGGTAGCGATGAATTTGGGGCCAGAGTGAAGTGAATGGATTTTCCGGATACAATAGGTTATGCAGTGGTCGCTAAGAGCGTCACAAAGGATACCCGAGGCGGTGATCCTGTGGGGGTGGGAGGTTAGGATCCAGTCAAGTAAGGTGTGTTTTTGTGATCTATGATTTAGATGGGTGGGTTCCTGGATTAGCTGGGTGAGATTTAGGGCTTCAATCCTCAGGGCTGATGGTTTTGTGGAGGAGGAGAGCCAGTTTAGGTTAAAATCGCCCAACAGAATGAGTTCGCCATTTGAGGTGGTTAAAGAGATGGAGGAGATGGCTGAGATGAGGGAGTCAGGTGAGGGTTTTGGAGGGGTATATAGAACACCTATATAAAGAGGAGTGGATGAGGGGAAGGATAGGTGAGCGACTAAGGATTCGTGGGAGGATGGGCGCAATTCTTTGAAAATTTCCGAGCACTTAATGGAGTGTCTGATATACAGTGCTACCCCCCACCACCACGCTTGCCACGGTCCTGGCGGAACAGGATATAGTTAGATATGGCGAGTGAGAGGTTGGAGGTTTTTCCTGAGAGCCAAGTCTCTGTGATACAAAGTATGTCCGGTTTGTACTGTGCTGATCAGACAGAGAGGGTGTCTAGTCTGGGGAAAGGCTCCTGGCGTTTAAGTGGAATATCGTGAGCCCTTTGGGAGCAAATCTGGTGAGAAACTGAGTTTTGAGGCAGATGAGCTGGGAAACTTTTGTTGTTGTGGGGCCAGGGTTTGGATGTATATCACCTGCCAGGAGTAGGAGTAGCAGGGAGTAGGAAGAGGCGGGTATGCTTCTTGCATCTGCTATTTGAGTGCCCTAGTGGGTGGAGCTCTGAAGTTTAGGCACGGAGAAGGGCCTCTAGGTTTAGCATGTGAGTAGGAGCAGAGAAGGGTGAAAGGTTGGGAGGGTTGTGGGGAGGAAATGGGGATATATCGACAAGGGGAAGAGAGGGATTGTGGATTTGAGTAGAGGTGATGTGCCGGGGGGGGGTTCACGGGGAGGTTCGTGGGAGGGTAGGTGTAAGGAGAAAGGATGGGTTGGTGATGTCGGACCGCGAGGGAGTGAGGAATGGTATCCAAGAGTATAGAGCAAGAACAAATAATCTAGAGATGACATGGTCAATAGGTTTTATTTTATTTTTTGGAAAGTTTACAGTGGCCTCTAGTGGTGGAGCTAGCTATCTTACATGTTTGGAGAATATTTAATTGCAGTGGCCACTAGTGGTGGAATTTGGTAGCTTGCAGATGGAGAAGTGGACTGATTGGTTTTCGATGGTCTTGTGTCACTAGCTATATAATGGAGTGTCGACCAAGGGTGGTGGTGGGGAGCGGAGCACAGCGACGGCGTGGCAGAGTCCTTCCTGAGCACTGAGACAGGATAGCACAGTTCAGTGCAAGCGATCGAGATTCTGCCCACTTGAGTTTTGGGGTGGAGGAGGGAGGCCCTAAGCCCTCACGATCCTCGGATTTCTTCCTTTGTCTGAGAAGGAAGCAGAGACAGGGCGAGATTAAATACAGGTAGGATTTCCGGGGCGGGAGTCTGCAGAATATATTTAACTTTAAACAAAAGCCGAAGGGACAAGGCTGCAGTGGAAGTTTTGTCGTCCCTTTTTTGGCTATTGTGACTAACAGGCTTTAAACTACTTAACTTTGAAATTACAAGCAGGCATAGGGAACAACTGAAAAACAGAACAAATACAATGCTGAAAGCAGCCGTTTTCGACTTGTGCTGCAGATCCAGGTTAAAGGTGCAGCCTATCGGTCTCAGCGTTTAAACTAGCAGGCATACAAGCAGGCAATATGCAAGGCTAAAAGAGACTATCTGCATTCGTGTGGGGAAACTTATTTACAAGTTAAAGGTACTGCATTTTGAGACAGGCTAGCACAGCTCAGCGCAAGCGATCGAGATTCTGCCATACCTGGAGTTTCGGGGGGTGGGGGAGGGCGTCTTAAACCCTCACGGACCCTCGGATTTCTTCTTTTTGTCTGGAGTTTCAGGGGGGTGGGGGAGGGCATCCTAAGCCCTCACGGACCCTCGGAAATTTATTTAGCTTTTGTTTACCGGGTAGGTACACTAGACAACTAATATGCCTATTTTCAGGAACGACCCGGGAGAGTACAGAACTTACAAGATACATACAAGGCAACTTAGGAGGTACATCTTATTACAGGAGGTACTAACAATTGTAGTAACATATACACAAGCAGCAGTTACATCATATAACAGAAATTGCATAGATTGACATTAGTGACAACTGGGTTCATCAAAAACATTTCACTACGGAGGCTTGAAACAGTCACACACTGATGATAATTTTAAGTGCGACCACAGGGTGGGCGAAAGATCCCATGGGAGGGGCCATGCGGACATGTATCAGGAAGGAGTTCCAGAGTCTGGGCACGTAGGCAGCAAAGTCTCGGCCCCCCATGAGGGTCCGGGTGGAAGGAATTTTGAGCAGTCCGGCAGACTGTGACCTAAGCTTGTAGGGCATGATGTCCATTTTTGGGAAGAGATTCGCCAGTCCCTGAGGGGAGCGAGTAGCGAGCACCTTCTTGGAGAAGCTTCCAACACCGAAGTCCAGGTATTCAGCTGGAGGCAACCAGCAGAGTTTATCATAGAGATCGCAGCAATGGGTGAGTTTGGGGACGGCAAGTGCAAACCAACATATATTGTTTTATGCCGTGTTCCCGGGCAAGGTGAATTTGGGGGACTGGCAAACCGGATGGAGTCCATAGCTGAGGGAGGAAGAAGCACCTCTAGCAAGTGCGAGTCTCGCCCCCGGGGTCAGGTTGTATTTGGCCCTATAGGCCATACCCAACTTGCAATGTGTGCTTCTACAGATGTTGAGGATATGACTCCCCATGTCAAGTTGGGGGTCAAGAGTAACTCCAAGATATTTGATGGAGTTCACCGTTGGCAGCGAGGGTCCCCCATCACAGGTTATGTGAAGCAAGGATGATGAGGCTTTTATCTTGGCCGTGGAGCCGAAAAGCATGGCCTGCGTTTTATTAGTGTTCAACACCAGCCTATGGTGAGTAACCCAGGCCAGGACTCTTCTGAAATCATCAGTCAGGCTCTGGTTTAGTGCAGCGACATTGGGGGAATGGGCAACTAGTACCAGATCATCTGCGTATAGAGTGGCTTGGCAGTGAGAGGTCACCAGTGGCAGCTGATTGATAAAGAGCGAGAAGAGGAGAGGGCCCAGCACTGATCCGTGGGGGACTCCCAAAGTCATCGCCCTGGGCTCAGAGAGGACCTTGTTGAAGCAGATACGCTGCTGTCTACCCTTCAGATAATCCATGAACCAGTTCAAGGCATGGGAGGAGAGACCAACGGCCCTTAGTTGCTCTCCTAGAAGGTCATGGTTAACAAGGTCAAAAGCTTTTGATAAGTCTATAAATATAGCACCGGACAGTTTACCTTGGTCCATGGCAGATCTTATGCTGGAGGTTACAGTGATCAGAGCAGAAGTGGTACTGTGACCCTTTCGAAAGCCGTGCTGTGCCCTGGATAGCAGATCATGGGGTGCAGATACTCAGAGGTTGCTCGGACACCACCTTTTCAAGAAGTTTGCTAAGGGATGGGAGGATTGCAATAGGGGCGATAGTTGTCAGGAAGCTTGGGATTGCCCTGCTTCAGAACTGGTACTATTGGCCATAATATGACATTCTTGGACCATGGACCACAGGCATATGCATTTAAATGGCTGCAGGCACATGTCTGAAATGGGGATATAAAATTCAGCAGAAAAGCGGACAGTGTCACTAACACACTCAAGAGGTGTGCAATAACTGACCCATAATTACACACCTTGGCATGTCTCGTTGCCTGCATTTCATATAAAGACAGACCAAGAAAAAACCCTGCGAGTATTTACTCGAGTGGTTTAGATTATCTGCCCTCCTGATACTCGAGGGAACAGAGACAAAGGATACACAGATCTGATAATCCAGTATCAAACTAGGATTCCAACTGAATCAGTAAAGATGATAGCCAACCAAAGTATCCGATGAGCTTTTTTCACCTTTTCATGGACAGGCTGATAAAATTCGCTGTCAGTGTGAGTCTACTGTAGCACTCTCACCTCTGGGCCAGAATGGGGGTGCATTACAGTCCCATGCCAAAGGAAGATCTGTGGCGTTGAGATGAGGGGTGTCTGCTTGATCTGCTGGTGACCAGAGTTCTCACCCAGAGAACACAACAGCTAGAGCAAAGGCCAGCAGGGAGGAAGAGGAGTAGATGCTCTCCTCATGGGGGGCTGTGTTGTGCCATACAGAGCAGCTGCTGGTGGCAGGCTTGAAAATGTGTGCTTGGTGATGCAGATGACCACACTTCACCACCTCCTGGTCGCAACACAGTACAGTATATGTACACACAAAGGGGGTAGGGGAGCATAGAAAATGGCAAAAAAGCCCACTCCAGGCAGTCAGCTGTTTATATCCATGGCTACCACCACCAAACACCATCTGTACACCCCCACCCCCAAATGTTCTACCCAATAGCCTCACACATGCTTCCTTTCCTGGGGAATGAGTTCCAGTTGTAGAGCCAGCTCGACAACAGCAGAGATCATGTGGGATCATGCCTTTTGTACTCCGTTTGTCCCTCTAGATCACCAGGTATTGCTTAGAAGTATGAAACCAGGACTTGGCAGCATGGGAATTTATTTTCAAAATTTTTTTTTTAGTCTTTGGTAACCAGGTAAGGCCCTCTAGGCACAAGTGCCTGTTTTCAGGGGCAACCTGGGAGCACTGGGCGGTTAAGTGACTTGCTCAGAGTCACACAGTATTCAAGTGGAGGTTGTGAGAATCAAACTCTGGTCTGGTCTGCTGGATGTACCAAGCTCATTCACACCTCGTTCCTCTAACCTCTAGGCTATACTGCCAGCCCTGGAATTAGGCACTTACATACGGATATACAAAACCGCCATCAGATACAGGTCTTACGGTCTATCTAGTCTGCTCAAGTGTGCAGCACTTCAGTCATTTAAACTGCAGCTGCCCCCCCACCACTGTATTACCTCCCACTTCCTTCTCACCCCCCTGACCACCAGCAGTTTTGGACCCTCTCTCTGATTGTGTCCCACCCCCTCTTAAAGTTGCTCACCGACCTCAATAACACCACCTCCAGCAGCACATTCCACCTTTTTCATGAAATAGTGCCTCCTCAATCTTCCTTCCTCCCTCAATTTCAGACCATCTCTCTAGTTTCCCTCCACCTTTCAATTTCAGACTGTGTCCCTGGTTTCCCTCCACCTTTTAATCCAAGCATACCCTCAGTGCCAACTCTGTTCATGCCATTTAGGTACTTGAAGGTCTCAATTATATCCCTCTCTCCTCCAGGAATACATATTCAGCTCCCTCAGTCTCTCCTCATATGGTCTGTCTTCCAACCCAAGGATCACTTTCTTTGCCCTACGTTGTACCCCCTCCAGCAGCCTGATGTCCTTTTTCAAGTAGGGGCACCAGTACTGCATGCAGTACTCCAAATGTGGCCTCACCAGGAACATGTACAAGGGCATGAGGACTTCTATTCTCCTAGAGGTAATTCCCCTTGTGATGCACCCCAGCCTTCTATTAGCCTCTGCTGCTGCTGCTGCCCTCCTGCACTGGGCTGAATGGTTCATTTCTGTTATCAGTACTCCTAGATCCTTCTACTCCGTTGAAGTGGTAACTGCTACCCCCAACCAGTATATCTTCTTGGGTTCTAGCCCCAAAGTGCATTACTTTACATTTCTTAGTGTTGAACCCTAGTTGCCATGTGTTGGACCAACCCTCAAGTCTTGCTAAATCCTCGGAGTACTTTACCCCAACCCCGCCCCATTCACTTCCACACAGTTCTTTGTGTAGTCTGCGAAGAGGCTGATCTTGCTTTTTTATCCAATCCGAAATGTCAACAATGGAAATGTTAAACAGCAACTGTCCTAGCACTGAGCCCAGTGGGACCCCACTTATTACAGCTCTGGGTTCCAACAGCTCACCTCCATGACTTCTCTCTGCTGCCCATCATGTAACCAGCTCTTAACCCATCTAACCAATTTCCTCTCTGCTCCCAGGTTACCCAACTTGCTGGTGAACCTTCCACGGTACAGAGTCAAAAACCTTGTGAAGTCCAGGTAAGGTACATCCACTGCATGGCCTTTATCAAGTGCCCTCACACCAATCAAAAAAGTCAACCAAGTTTGTCCGACAGGATCTACCCGAGACAAACCCATGCTTCCTGCCATCCTGGAGACTATTCTTACTTTATACTTAGTAAAGCAGACCTGCTGACTGGATGTGGCAGTGAGCTTCGGTTCCAAAAACATCACACAGGAGGGGATAACTAATCTATCTGCTTCAGAGTTCTTCACTCTTCCACTTAGAGCAGCAGGCATTTTTGAAAATTACATGGAAGCACCACTGTAAAGTTGTGAACTAGCTGGAGTGCTATACTAAAGATGGGATGCAGTAGGGGGGTGTTATCGTGAGCTCATGTTGCAGAGGCAGGAGCAGGGATCTTCATCGCTCTCTGTGCTTCCCTCACCAAACCATCAGGTAATTTTTAAATAAGGCAGGTGTTGTAGCATTGTGAATTTGGGT
The DNA here is from genome assembly GCA_016271365.2 of Neoceratodus forsteri. NCBI lineage: Eukaryota > Metazoa > Chordata > Ceratodontiformes > Ceratodontidae > Neoceratodus > Neoceratodus forsteri. The sequence continues at coordinate 500,831,005 of JADMNL010000022.1, forward strand.
CATTTAGGTTGGAGAGTGGACAGCAGAAAGGAGGCTAGCATGGTAGAAGGGAGGACTGTATTGGGATGGGGTGTGCAGTATGACAAACTGCATTTGTTGCAGCGTGATGCATTTTACAAACTTACAAAATCACTTCACATATGTATTAATATGAATATGTATCTTCAGTGATATTTGACCCTTTTTAAGGCATGGACAGTAAAAAGAAGCGAGAAAGAACACTGCCCTGCATGATGGCTACTGCTACAGCACTTGTTGCTGACTGGGTTCTCTCCTCACGGATGTAAGCAAACTGCACATCGGCAGACATTTTAGGGAAGCTGAAGGATGGAAATTTGAATTGGAAGAGACCATTTACATTTCTGAAATGCTACAAAACTGCATTTATCCTAATTATTCATGTAAACAGCAGCCTTTCCTTTAAAGGGCTATGAAGCCAGATTTCAGAAAAGCTCTCTCAAATTTTGGTTTAGGTATCCTTTAAAAAGGGACCGGGTGGGGCTTGCAGATGGAAACCTGGAAAAGGCAGATGCCCTGAACAAATACTTCTGTTCAGTGTTCAAAGTGGAAGGAAACGAGGAGGGGCCAGAAAAAAGTAACAGGAGCTCTAGAGGGAGGGAGGTGGGCACTAATCCTTTTTCGGAGGAGAGTCCCAAAGGGACTCACTAATCTGAAAGTGGGCAAAGCAATGGGACCAGACTGGGTACATCCAAAGGTATTGAGGAAGCACAGGGAGGTACTGGGTGCACTGCTGACAGATCTATTTAATGGCTCACTAGAAACAAGAGTGGCTTCGGAGGACTAGAGAAAGGCAGATGCAGTCCCACTACACAGAAGTGGTAGCAAGGTGGAGGCTGACAACTATAGAGCATTCAAGCATGATACTGGTGGTAGGAAAGTTAATGGAATCACTGCTGAAGGAGGGAATAGTGGAATATCTTGAATCCAGTGGGTTATAAGACCCAAGACAGCATGGATTCACAGGTGGAAGGTCATGTCAAATGAATCTGATAGGATTTTTTTGACTGGGTGACCAAGGAATTAGATCAGGGAGCGGTGGATGTGGTCTAGCTAGATTTCAGCAAGGCTTTCAACACCATTCCGCACAGGAGACCATCAAGCAAGGTAATTAACTCTAGGAGTGGGTCTCGGGTGTTAAACTAGGCAAGAAACTGGTTAAAAGATAGGTGACAGAGGGTCTTGGTAAACAGAGCTGACTCTGCCGTGGGGAGGGTGACCAGTAGGGTGCCTCAAGGATCAGTGCTGGGACCGGTCCTCCTAGTGACACTGCAGAAGGCCTGGAGGGGAAGGTCTGGCTCTTTGCAGAGGACACCAAAATCTGCAATAGGGTGGACACTTTGGGGGTGCAGAGAAATGAGGAAACAAGGAGTGGTCAGGGGTATGACTGCTGGGTTTCAATGCAAAAAAGTGTAAACTAAAGCTCTTGGCGCTCAGAAACCCGGGGCAGAGTACAAAATGTGGGGAGTGTGACTGACTACCACCAAGCAGGACAGAGACCTGGGGGTAATCATTTCTGATGACCTAAAGGTGACCAGGCAGTGTGACAAGGCAGTTAGGAGGCTAGTGGAATGCTGGGGCTCATAGGTAGAATGCATCACCAGCAGAAGGAGAGGTGGTGTGGCTTCTGTAAAGCTTGTTGGCAATATCCTGCGCCCTAGAATATGGAGTCCAGTTGGAGACAGCAGTGTCCACAAAAGTCTAAGCTAAGCTCCTCCCACAGTCTGGGTGGTATATCCTCTGGCTCCACCCCATGACTTCGGATCTTTTGCATGCCTGAAGCAGGGATCTGGGTGGCAACAGCCAAGGGAGGCTGGGTGGGTTCTGTGGATCACCTGAATATATCTAACAGAACTACTGTCACAGGTAAGCAGCTTAAATTTCCAATAATGTGGATTTAGTTCATTATCCAGAGTCTGGCAGACTCCAAGCAGTTCTCCAGTAGGAGGGGCAAGGGTGCAACCCTATTTGGTGGATAGAGACTGGAGGACCAAGGACCCAAAAGCAGCATTTCAACGACCCGTGAAGTCAATGCTGTAATGAGAGATGAAGGTGTGTGCTTTACTCCAGGTTGCAGCCCTGCAAGTCTCTGCAATGGGGATAATCTTTGAAGCAGCCACAGAGACAGCGGTACATCTGGTGGAACAAGCCTTACACCCCTGAAGTGACTCCTTACCAGCCAACCTATATAAGCAGAGGTTGGTGCAGGATCTAACCCACCTGGCAACTGTCCACTTTACTGCCCAATCTGCTAGGCATGGCTTCTGTGTAGGTCAGACGGCGGGCGGGCCTCACTCCAAACTCCAGTTATACACTACTTACAGTAAGAGAGCACACCCTTTGCAGGTTAAAAATATGGCGCCTGCGCACGGCCTCTGAGGTCATGGGCATACGAAACTGCCAGCAGAAACGGACCTCGTGATCTATCAAAGTCTGCTCGGTGTGCAGCCAACACCCTAGACTGCAACTGCCCAAACCCCTCCCCAATCTTCAGGATGTTCACAGCACTATTCTCACAGTTCTCGGCACTATTCACCCAGACTCTCCTCGCTCCTGTCCCGTGCCCTTTAAAAACTTTCCACCATCTTACATGATATCACCCTTCTGGTAGGGCAGTCCACTTCAACACCACCCTCTCTGTGAAGTAATGTCTCCATCTCTCCAAATCTTCCACCTCTAACCTTAGCCCATGCCTCCTTGTGTCCCAACCTTCTCAGCTTGAACAACCCATGAGCACCAGCTTTGTTTATCCCTCAAACACTTGAATGTTTCAATCATACACCCCCATCCCTTCTCTCATCCACGGTGTACATATTCAGCTCACATAGCCTGTCCTCGTAGGCTTTGCCTCCATCTCCCATAACATTTTTGTCACCCTCTGCTGCACCCCCTCCAGCAGTTTAATGTCATTCTTCAGATACAGATGCCAGTACTGCACACAGTACTCCCAAGTGTGGCCTACCCAATGACCTGTAGAGGGGCAGGATCACTTCCCTATGCCTGGACAAGAATCCCCTTGCAATACACCTCAGCATCGTTAGCCTTAGTTGTGGCTTCTCCGCATTGAGCAGAGTTGTTCATGCTCCTGTTATCAACACCCCAAGCTCCTTCTCTTTTCTCAGTGTCCCCTGCCTCACCCCACCCAACCACTAGTGCCTATTTGAGTTCTTTGCCCCAAGTGCATAACCTTGCAGGCTGGTATCACTTGATTAAGGTGAAACTCCAATACATTCTTCAGGAGAAATTTTGTGTGTGGGCGAATGACAACCTTGTCCTTGTGGAAGACCAGGTAAGGAGACACCACCAACAGCACCTGGAAAACACGGATACTTTCAGCTGACATGATGGCCACCAGGAAGACAGTGTTCCATGACGGGTGTAACAGCTCATACCTGTGCACTGGCTGTAAAGGCTTGCCGATGAGCATCGTCAACACTGGCAGTCCCATGGAGGTGGAGGTTCAGGCACTGGAGCGGACTGTGTCAGGGCTGGGTAAGACCCTGTTCCATTTGTTATGCAGAGAGTTAAAAGGAAGGCTCTATTTTGTCCTCTCCTATTTCACCATTGTATGTCTCTTGCCAGTCTGATTGCACAATTACATTTTTCTTGTGACACCTAAGCATTGGCCACTCTGATGGTACCACAATTTCCCCCGTTTATCTCCCTTCCTTCACTTGCTGTTTCTTTTCATTTATTTTTTTCATTTTATTTATTGACTTCTTGGATTAAAACACCTTTGAACACAAAGCTCTTTACATAGGTTCCATGTCAAGGGGTTAAACTAGCAGAGAACATAACGTTACGAACAGATAGCCAACATGTGAACAATTAATGCGGACGGGATTAAGAAAATCAAAACACATCAGGTATTGTACAATGTATGCCTTATAGCAAAAATGTATAAACAGTACCTGAGACACAAAAGAGACAAAGTCTGGCATACCAAGGGAGGAGAACAGCAGCACAAGAGGCACTCCGCGATGGGTGGACAATTAGAGATGAAGCTAATTGCCAGGGGGAAAGAAGGATCAGCCCAGTAGGTTTGGGGTGAGGGGGAGACAGGTGAAGGAAGTGCTTAGGTCAAGGGGCCCAGGGCAGTCAAGTGGAAGAGCGGGTTAAAGAGCTGGGCTACAAAATGTAAGCTGAATTATTGGAAGCAATCGAGCTGCATTTGCAACTCATATGTTGTCTAAATTTATGTTTAAAAGAGCCCAGAGGGTGGGAGGATAGGTCCGGTAAGAGAATTCAACCAGAGTGGGGCTCAGTGAGTGAAATGACCTTGACCTAAAGAAGTAGGAGAGTGGAATTCTGAAGATCTGGCTTTCAGAGCTTCTGGTGCAGTGAGGGTTGTTGCAGGTGAAGAGAATCATTTGAACACCCGGGGCATCTTTCCAAGGTTTATTTTCTTTGCTAACAGACATGTTTGGTACACAAGTCTGCCTCTGAACTGGAGCCAATTAGCGTGAGTGTACAGGTCGCAGATGTGTGTCAGCCACACAGATCCAGTTATGAGCAGACAGGCTTTATTTAGTGCCACTTTGATGCAGCGCAGGGATGCATCTGTGGCTGACCTATAGATTACTAGCCCACAGTGAATGAGTGACACCACCAAGCTTTGGTACAGCAAGGTTAAGGGCGACTGAGGTCAGAAAATATCTATGCCTATAGAGCAGCCCTATGCACATATTGACAGCCTTAGCAATACTGTCAATGTGTTAGGCATAAGGCAGTGTGTTATCAACTGTAATTCCCAGGTATTTAAAGTGCTGTACTAGCTCTAAGGGGGAACCCACATCATTGGTGATTGAGGGTAGGATCTATGCCTGTTTTAGGAGCTGGAGAACAGCATTACTTTCATTTCTATTCATTCTTTCTCCACTTGCTTCTCCATGGTAAAACAATATGAATAGTTATGTGAAACTAGGATCCCTTGGTTATCAAATGTATATACTGTTGAATTGATTGCAGAAAGCTATTTGGGTTTTTTGGGAAAAAAATAGCAATCTGTAAATACAGGGGATTGACCTCGAGACTTATTTTGACCTTCAGAAACTTGTTCACAGAACTGTCAACAGGAGACCAGCTCTGGGACAGATTGTTCTATTCTGTTGCACCTTAGAAACATAGACTTTGACAGCAGATAAGGACCACTTGGCCCACCTAGTCTGCCCATTTCCCTACCTAGAGGATAAGCTGCAGATCCTATTTAACCAACAGCCTATTTCTTCCTACCCCCACAAAAATTTCATTTTTGTCTGTCCCATGCGTCTTGAATTCTCCCCAGTTTTAGACCCCACAACCTCCTCAGGAAGGCTGTTCCATGCATCCACTACCCTCTCTGTGAAAAAACACTTCCTCATATTGCCCCTGAACTGCCCCCATCTTTAAATTGTGTCCCTTGTTCTTTCACATCTCTTTTTCTGAAAGATGCTACCCTCTTGACTTTGTTCATTCCACTGAGGTACTTAAACGTTTCTAACATGTCCTCTCTCCTCCGGGTATAACATACATATTAGCTCCTTTAGCTCTTCTCGTATGGCTTCTCTTGCAGATCCTGCACCATTTTAGTTGCACTCCTCTGAACTGCTTCCATCCTGTCTATGGCCTTGCAGATGTGGGGTCTCCAGAACTGGACACAGTACTCCAGATGGGGTCTCGCTAACTGTCTGTACAGGGGATAACAACTTCCTGTTTTCTGCTGGTGATGCCTCTCCCTATACATCCCAGTATCCCCCAGCCCTCCCTACCACCTTCTCACATTGCTTGCCAACCTTAAGATCATCTGATATGATTACCCCCAGGTCCCTTTCCATTTTTGTTGTTGTTACTACCTCCCCCACCCCACTGTGTAATCTTCCCCTGTGTTTTTGTTTCCCAGGTGCATTATTTTGCACTTTTTTGAATTGAATCCAAGCTGCCGTACTTCTGACCATTCCTGCAACCTTGCCAAGTCCCTTCTCATCCTTTCCACGCCTCCTTGTGTATCAACCCTGTTGCAGATCTTTGTGTCATCTACAAAGAGGCATACTTTTCCTTCCAGTCCCTCTGTAACGTCACTTATAAAGACATTAAAAAGGACTGGACCCAGTACTGAACGCTGCTGTACCCCACTAGTAACCCCTCTTTCTTCACAGTGGACTCCATTTACAATTACTTTCTGTGTCCTGCTATCCAGCCAATGTTTTACCTAGGTACCACCCTGGGCCCCACTCTCAGGCTGGTTAATTTGACTATTAATCTTTTGTGTGGACCTTTAAAACTATACTCTTCAAGCTGCCTCAGGAAAGAAACTGAAACTTCTGGTACATTTTGTGAGAAACAGAGATGCAACTTACAACACTCATGCAGAGTTTACAGTGCTAGGAAAGAGCAAGGTTCTGTTTAGAATAAGATGGAGAGATTTAAATTGAGAGAGAGAGAGAGAGAGAGAGAGAGAGAGAGAGACTGTCAGATGTGGGTTTTGCTTATCCTGCTAGTATGAAGAGCTGTTCTGTACAATATTATTTTTCTTTATTGTTACTGACAATAAAATGCTACTTGTGGAGTTTATAACTTCTCCTGGTCTGCCTATGCCTCTACAACAGGGACAAGTGATCCAGGCCTTTGAAAAAGCACCCAACCACCTTCTCCTGGACCACTGTCAGCATACCAGCCCATTCCCAGTAGGCAGAGATGAACTGCCAGGTGCTCCTTAAGGGTCGCTCGCAGTCCTGACTCGGAAGGGACAAAGGTAGTCAAGGATGCTTACAGTGAGACAGGTAAGGGGATCAAGCTCCTTACCCAGACACCAAATGACAGCCTCTTCCACAGAAATGCACAGCATTTACAAGTCTACACCTTATGAGACACCTCCACATTATGGAGGATGTCTTCCGAATGGCTCAGAACCTGGAACTCTAGCAGCTCAGGAATCAGGCAGACAGGTGCACAGACTGACGTTCTGGTCAGCAGATCTGAGCAAAGAGGCAACTTCCACAAAGGCCTTTTGCTGAGGAGATACAGATATCAGAACTGCCAAGGCCAGTCTGGGGATATCAAGATCCTTTGTGCCTTGTCCTTCCACGCCTTGACCATGACCTTGTAGACCAAGGGGAAGGGAGGGAAGGTGTACATGAGACCAGTGTTTCAGGTCTGAACAAAGGCATCCCCCAACAGTGTCCTAAACTGAGGGGGACCAGCACAAAACAGCTTCAGTTTTCTGTCCTCCCACAAGGCAAACCAGTCCACTAGTGGAGTGACCCACTGGGAGAACAGATGGTCTAAAACCTCCTGATTCAGGGACCACTTCTGCAACATCTCTCTGATCCAGCTGAGAACATCCATCAGCCAACTGTTCTCTCCCATGACATAGATTGTTAGGAGATCTCTCCTGCGACTTGGATTGGAATGAGATCTGCATCCAGGCTGCGCACAAGGGCCAAGGCATAATGAGCCTCCTAACACAATGGAAGGGTGTGCATCCCATCCTGCATATTCAAGCATAACATGATGGTAATGTTGTCTATCTGGACCTGCATGACCTGACCCATGCTCAGTGGAACAAACTACATCAGAGTCAACTGCATTGCACGAATCTCCAGCAGGTTGATGTGGTGACAGGACTCCCTGGAGACCAGAAACTGTGGGTTCTGTGATCTTACAGGTGTGCTCCACACTCCAGAAATGTTGTTGGTCATGAACGTGATGGACGATTCTGAGCAGACAAATGGGATTTCCTCTTCTAGATGTTATGGGTTCAGCCACCACTGGATGGCAACCCACATCATCTGGGTCACCACAGCCTAGGTGCTGGGACCACCGTGTACCCAGCTCCTACTGATGGTGGTGCATCCACCAGCAAACCCAGCGGATTACTCTGGTGGCGGATGCCATGTACCCCTGCAGCTGCAGGAAGCCCTGGGCAGGGCACAAGCTCAACCTGAAATGATACAGCAAAGGAGGTATGATGTAATGTGGTCTGCAGGGAGGCAGGCCTTGGCCCACAGAGAGTCTAGTTCTGCCCCAATGAACTGGAACACCTACAACGGAACCAGCTGTGATTTGGCCAGGTGGACCAGAAGGACCAAGTCCCTACAGGTCTGGAGGGCCAGATCCCTGGACCTCTCCACAACCTCTCTGGATGACCTATCAGTCATCCAGTTAGGGATACACCCTACTTCTAGAACTCACCTGTCCTAGGTAATGGCAGGCCATTGTGGCAAGAATTGGGACAACTAACCCCTGACCGAGAGCTGGTACAAGGACTGGACCAGGGGAGGGATGATGCCCCATGTACTGTCACTAGTCAGCCTTGGAGGGGGCTCCGGCTGCAAGGGCTGTGGAGGCACCACCACATGTGCCCCACCTTTTCTTGGAGCATCTGGCGAGTGGACTTTAGGTTTCAGATGCCAGCACTAAAACTGCCTTTCTGGGGATGCTGCTAAGGCTTTTGTGGCTGAAAGGATAGATACTGAAAGGCCTTTTTAGGTTTCTGGTCCTGATAGGGTGAAGCCGTCGAACTGGACTTCTCAATCTGCGTGAGATGCCCTTCCACCCAAGAGCCAAAGAGGTTGGTGGCCAGGATAGGGATGTTGGATTGCATATGTCGAGTGTCTGACGTAAAGTTGGAAAACCCCAGCCAGGCTCCGAGATACACTGGGAAAGCAGTTGTCATGGCACTGGCACAGGAGTCACCCATATCTAACCAAAGTCATCTGAAGCTGGTGTTTAGCCAGTGAGTGACCCTGGTCTCTGAATATCTTCACCAACAGCTGTTTGTCAACTAGAAGATGGGATGAGGAGTTCCTCTAACACCCCAAGCAAGGAATGACCAAAGTTTACCATCATGATGGTGCACCTGACCTGCAGACCACCTAGTGATGCAGCAGCATATACCGTTCTGGATGCATAGTAAATCTTCTTGGACTGTCTGGAGGCCTGTCCATGCCCCTTGCCCCCAATTTACGAAAGGAAAATTCTGAAACCAAACCCTCCATGGAGGAGTGGTTGGAGAACCCAGAAAGGGTGCTTGGTGGGACTGCATACTTGCAGACCAAGAGGTGGAGGGTGCCCGGCAGGATGCTGCCAAGTTCCAGAGCTGGTCCCAAGGTACCCTCAGCCATGGAAATAACCCTGGGAATCATCCTTGTCCAGTATGTCAGCAAATGGGTACTTGGTCCACTAACTGGCTCTAAGGGAACATTCATGGACGCCAACAGAAGTCAAGTCAAAACACCAAAAGACACTGGCCAGCAGTCAGCATCAGGACGGATTCCCAGTCACACATGAGTCCTGAGAGAGTCCATGGATGACTTATCTCTGGAGTAATCATAGGATTCCTCAAAAATGTCTCAACTGTTTGCCACCATGAATGGCCCCCCCATCTTCAGCCTGGATGATTTTACTGAGATACAGACTGGCAAACTGACAGTGGAGTGGGACTCCTTAGGAACCCCAAACAAGGACTGTAGAAGAGGTGGCTCCACCCTAAGAGGCAGAGAAGCAGACACTGGGGACTGCTGAAAAGCATAGACTAGTATGGGAGTGACCAGCATAGGCCAAGCAACTGATAGTCCAGTGGGCAAAGCCCTACCCCTCCCAGCCATGGTCCAATGTTGCCACAGGAGCTCCTCACAGAAACAATGCATTTTCTCTGCTGTTCCCTCACACAAGGACAGGCAACATCAATGCCTCCCAGTAGAGTGGGTCTGAAAGCGCAAGCAGTGTCGACCTCACCAGAGGGTCAGATGCTGATGGGTGTTATCCTAAGGGTTTGTGTAAACCATCTACTTTGGCAGGTTATAGAGGCTTCAGAGGCATGAGCACTGGTGGAGGCAACTACCAAGACAATGCATCCAGGGCCACTGACCGGGCCTCATCCTCCTGGGCCGAGATCTCAACTCTTGGCAGATAGCCCAGAAAAAATCTCAACTGTATGCTCAAATGGGGTCTAAGTCAACAAGACCAACGGGGTTACTGAGGAGCCCTCGACTGCCCCCTCGATTGTAGGGAGGTTGACCAACTTTAAGCAGCCGGGTGAGTCAAAGGAGCAGGAAGAAAGTACAGTTACGTAAGAACTTACCGTAACAGTAGATCTTCGAGAACAGCTCTTGCAACAGGTTACACCATTAGGACTGAAGCCAGCAGGCGTCAGGACCCCACGGAAAAATTCTAGCTAGCTATCTTCATGGGACCGCCTCGGGACGCCGGGTCCCATCCTGGACAGGGCGGGTACAAGGGCGTCCCCAGATTCCCCAGTTCTCCCCGCTGAGACTCCGCCCAGGCTGACATTGAAAAGGGAGACCCGAGGATTCGCCAGAAGACAGAAAGGTATAAACCTCGCTCAGAAAGACTGAGTCATGCCCCTCCAAGGGGAAGGTGGGGGGAGTACCTGCTGCAAGAGCTGTTCTTGAAGATCTACTGTTACGGTAAGTTCTTACGTAACTGTACTATCTTACTTCGAGACACAGCTCTTGCAGCAGGTTACACCATTAGGACTGATTCCCAAGCAGTAAAGCTGCCAGAAATTCCGGGAGGAGGAAAATAGGAAAAGAATTCCAGGTCCTGAACCTAGGACAGGAGACCCTGTAGCACCGCCAGGCTGAAACCAGCCCTTCGCCGTGAGAGGCTTATGTCCAGGGCTATAATGTCTGATAAAGGTATGTATGAACTCAAGTGGCTGCAGCACATTATAGCAGAGGTGGAGACGCTTGAGTGCTGCAAAGGAGGTGGCTACACCTCTAGTAGAATGACCCCGGACTGTGCCCGGGAGGGGCTTTTGTTTTATATCATAACAGTAAGAAATACACTGGACAAGCCAGCGAGAAAGGGACTGTTTGGATATGGGTTGGCCCATCATTCTCTCAGAGAAGGAAATGAAAAGCTGCTCAGAGCTACGAAAAATTTAGTTCTGTTGAGGTAATACTCAGGCTGCGGTGAACATCCAGGGTGTGAAGCAAAGTCTCCTCTATTCGAGTAACTCGGAAGTAGACCGAAGGTCAATATCCTGGTTCAGAGTGAGTGAAGAAACCACCTTAGCAAAAATTTAGGGTTAGTCCTCAGGGATACTCTGTCGGGAAAACTAAATAAGGCTCTTTGCACATAAGGCGTGAAGTTCAGATATTCTTCTTGCAAGTAACAGCAACTAAAAACAACGCTTCCACGACAGAAAACGTAGCTCGCAATCCGCTGCAGGTTCAAAGGGGAGCGGACGTGAGCTGTCTCCAGGACAAAGAGCAGATCCCATGGAGGCACAGGGTCCTCAATAGGAGGCCTAAGGTGTAACACTCCCCTAAGAAATTCCCCAGAGGCGTCCAACTGAGCCACTGTACGATGTCCCACCGGGAGGGGATAGGCCGAAATGGCACAGAGGTGCACCTTAATAGAGGAGTAGGCTAGACCCGAATGAAAGAGGGAGAGCAGATAATCCAAAATTACTCCCACAGGACAATCTAAAGGAGAAAAATCGCGTGCTCGCGACCATAAACAAAAACGGCGCCGTTTCATGGCGTACGTTGCATGCATTGCCGGCTTTCTGGCTGCAGAAAGGACCTCTGCAACCTCTTGCGAGACCCCGTGACGCAAGATGGCTATGTCTCTAGGAGCCAAGCATGCAGGTTCAATGAACGTAGGTCTGGATGGACAAGTGAACCTTTCTCCTGAGACAGGAGGTGGGAGCTGAGCGGCAACGGGAGTTCCCGAGATAGTTGCACCAACAAAGGGAACCAGATCTGTCTGGGCCAGAACGGGGCCACCAGGATCATGAGTGCGTGCTCCCTGCGCAGTTTGAGAAGAACTCTCTGGATCAACAGGAAGGAAGGGAAAGCATAGAGGAATCTGTTCGCCCAGGAGAGGATACGCTGTCTCACCAGAAACACCAGGCCCTGGATCTAGCGAGAGCAAAATTGGGTAGTTTTGTGCTGGATGGGGATGCGAACAAGTCTAGTTCTGGAATTCCCCATCGAAGAAACAGATCCTCTGCTACCTCTTGAAGAAGTTCCCACTCGTGGACTCTGGCCTGGGATCGACTCAGGCCGTCTGCAATCGTGTTGTCCACCCCGGGAACGTGTACAGTGATCAGATTTGCGCCGTGTCCGATTACCCAATCCCACACCCTCATGGCTTCCCTGCAAAGGGGGTAAGAGTGTGCGCCTCCTTGTTTGTTGAGGTAATACATCACCGCCGTGTTGTCTGTCTGAAGCAGAAGAGTACACGGTGGGATTACTGACTGAAAGGCCTGCAGGGCATAGAGAACCACCTCATCTCTAGGACATTGATATGAAGATGAGCTTCCATCTGGGTCCACGATTCTGGGACTTTACCTCGTCCAGGTGTGCCCCCGCCAAGACCTGAGGCGTCCGTGGTGAGGGTTACCTCGGGACGCGCTACTTAACGGGACGCCCGTGGGAGAGCGACTCCTGGGACTAGCTACCACTGCCAGTCTTGAATCACAGAATTCGTGATTCTGACCGGATGCTGCAAGTGGTCTTGCCTTTGGTCCCATTGCACTTTGAGCATCCACTGAGTTACCTGCATGTGGAGCCTTCAAAGGGACAGTAGGAATGGCCGCAGCCATGTGTCCGAGCAAACGAGGGACCGACCTGGCAGGTACGATCTTGTTAGACGACAACCTTATGGAGGGATCTGATGCTCCCGCCTGTCGGCCGGAAGAAAAGCTCTTCCCTGAACAGTGTCCAGTACTGCGCCTATAAACTGCAGTTTCTGCGACGGTACCAGGAGAGACTTCTCGTAATTTATGAGGATGCCCAGAGACCGGAACAGGTCCTGGGTGCTCTGAACTGCATGTAGCAACGCCTCTCTGGAGGTGGCCATGAGAAGCCAGTCGTCCAGGTACGGGAACACATAATGGCCCTGTCTCCTCAGGGACGCTGCCACGACTGCCATGCACTTGGTAAAGACCCTTGGTGGGAAGACAGTCCGAACGGAAGGGCTCGGAACTGAAGGTGGTGGTCGAGAAACTCGAAGCGCAGGAACCTCATGTGCGCCTGAGCCATAGGGATATGCAGGTATGTGTCCTGCATGTCTACAGACGCTAAAAAGGCATCCTGTTTCAGCATGGGAATAAGACCCGGAAGAGTCACCATGCGGAATCTCTTGTAGGCGACCGACACGCTGAGGTCGCTGAGGTCCAGAATCGGACGGAGGTCCCCTGTTTTCTTGGAACCAGGAAGAAGTGGAATAATATCCTTGTCCTCTGGTTCTCGGGACATATTCTATTGCTCCCTTTGCAGAGCGCAGTACTTTGCCAGATCAAAGCTTTGTGCTGACCCGATACCGGAGAGCAAAGGAGGCCTCGAGGGTGGCTTTTCTGCGAATTCTATAAAGTGGCCTAGACTGACCAATTGAAGAACCCACCTGTCTGTGGTTATAGCCTGCCATCCCGGCAAGAAGTTCGCAATGCGACCCCCGACCATGATTTCCCGTTGATCCTGAGGGGCGGGGGCCGGAAAGGAGTCAGGCTGTGGCGGCAGATGGGCCCGCTGGCTGGGCCTGCTTAGGAGAACGCCGACCTCGGCTGGCGGGCTGCTTCCCCTGGGCTCTACGGAAGCCGGAGCCCCTCTGATGTGCAGCGGAGCGGGTGCTGCCTCTGCGTCGACCACGAACGGCTTTGGTTCCACGAAGGAACCAAGCTTGGTCGGTACTGGCCTGAACCGACCTTACTGCCTTCCGGCCTCTTGAAGTCTGGTAATGATCTTCTGAAGGATTATCAAACAAGACTTCTCCTCAAAAGGAGCATCCATAATATTCTTCTGGACGTCCGGGTAAAACCAGAGACGCAGAACCAGGAGTGTCTCTGGAGGCATACGCCAGAAGCTGCTGCTCGGGCCGATGAGTCCATCAGCCGCACGCGCTCGTAGCACTTGGGTCCCCTACCGCCTGAACCCGGCATAGAGGAGCTGAAGCCCTCCTTCTGCTCACCTTCAGGCAATTTTTCAGCCGTTTCCAGACCCTGTTCCCACAAAGCGCTCTGGAACTGAACCATGTGGGTTAAACATTAAAGGATCTGATGGTGCAGGTAGCGGAGGCATACGTGTGCGTCACCCAACGTCCAACTGCTTGGACTCCGGGTCCGTGGCAGGGTGCTCAAATGTTGCAGCCTCTGTGACCGGGTCATGTGAGGCTGTGATGACCAGAGAATCGGCCTGAGGTTGCCGCGCCAAGTACTGGTCGTCCTTAGAGCCTTGTACAAACGATCAGCTTTTTTTCGCACGCCGAGCTGAGTGTGGACGCCTCACGCTGCCTTGGTGACGCTCCACAAAGTGTTCCACCAAGGTGGCACCACCACAGGCTTGGGTCCTTCGTCAAGATATTTGGCGCAGGCTGGCACTTTTCAGGGTCTAGATCTTCTGCATCCCATCCCATGTTCTCTTGTATATGTCTATGTCTCATAATATCAAGGAACGAAGGATCATCCGGAGGAGATTTGGGCATCTCACGTGGGTCCGGAGAAGGGATGGAGAGTGGAGATGGGGTTCTAGAGGCAGAGTAGTCTGATCCCGTGTCCTCCGTTGAAGGCGAACGTCGGTGTCTCCTGGATCTCTTGGGGCTGGGTGATCCAGAAGAAGATTTCGACGGAGGTCTCCGTTTTTCTGGTCTCCCTCTGGGAGGGATCTAGGCTCCCGGGGAGAAGGTAAACGGCCTGCTGACCCCGATGGTGAAGGGGTTGCAGGAACCGGAGGAGGAGGAGGAACAGTGGGAACCATGTCCTTCTTTATGGTGTCCCACCAGGAGGTGAAGAGGTCCTTCACTTCCGGCTAAAAGAAAGGCCCGACGACGTCTGGGCGCCGTGGGCGGTCGTTAAGTCCCGCGCCGGCTCCAAGCAGGGGCTCTTGGTAACGCGAGGGTTCCCCGAGAGCTTGACGAAACCGGGTTGCCTGCCTGGTCCTCGGGCTGTGTTAGGTCCTCCTCAGTTAAAGTCTCCGACCGACGCCGGGTCAGGAGGCGTACAGGCCCTTCCTCAGGAGGAGCAGACGCCAGTCCCCACCGGCATCCGCTGAGGTGATGGTTTGGCCAGACGGACGCCTGCCGACGGTGGCTCCAGGGAGGTATGGACGCGAGCCGGTGATGGTCGCTGGGCCAAGGCCGGGTCCACAGGTCTCTAAGGGCGTGAGCTCCAGCTGCTCATGCAGGAGGCACAGAAGAAGACCTGACGCCGGGTACCAGAGCGGGAACCCGACTTGTGGTGATGATGGTGGCGCCTCGGACTTCGCCAAGGCCTTGAGGAAGACGAGGACGGCCTGGCTGGACTTGGCCTGAGAAGAAGGTTTCTACCACAGCCAGGGGAGGCTGAGAGCTGGCCCTGAGGGAGAGCGGTCAGACCTAGAACCGAGCTGTGTGACCTTAAAGCAGGAGAATGACCAATGATTTCAGCAACCATTGTTGATTATATACCACATGTGCTTGCACATATGGTGAAATTCGCATATATGGTGAAATAAATCAACAGTTGCTGGAAATCATTGTGGTCGTTCTCCTGCTTTGGTATTTTGAGTGCAGCACTTTTGGAATTGGTAATTTCTTCGGCTAGCCACACTGCAGTAGCGCACAACCCTTGTTCCTCAATCACAGGCATTGTACTTTTTGGATCCCTGTAGATACAGTTAGCCGATACTGATCGTATAGCTGAGATGAGCATCACTTTTATACCAAGAGTTTTTTCTTATAGTGCATGTTAAACTTAGCGCTTGCTTATTCCTTATATTTGGGTCCATATTACCTACTGGTCAGAAGCGCATAATGGGCGTTATGCATGAACACAGTGCACCACGTGCAAGGCCACGCAGGGCACAATACGATTTGAGCGCAGCACTTTTGGAATTGGTATTTACAGGGGCACCTGGTCATGGTGTTCACTGGGTAAGAATAGTAAAAGATTCAAGAACTTGACAGTCTGCCAAACCATTGGTGCCCTATTGTTGCCTGCTGTGGCAGGGATCTTATAATTACTGACAACACTGATGGTGCCATCTATTGCCCACCCCCAGTGTTACCTTAACCTGCTGTTTAAAATGCACTATTTATAAAAAAAATACTCTTGTTATAAAAGCGATAACTGTCTCAGTTCTATGATTTTAAGATTTCTGCTAACAGTATCTACAGGGACACTGGGTTATGGTGTTCACCAGGTAAAAACAGTAAAAGATCCTGTTGTTGTCTGCTATGGCAGGAATCTTGTAATTACTGACATTGGTGCCATCAAATGCCGCCACCAAGAGTTACCTCAACCTGCTGCTGCCTGCCGGCCCTGTCAGACTGGGTCCCAGTACTGCTGCTTCTCCTCCAGTGAGAGTACTCTTCCTGCTATACAGAGATAGCAGCTGGTTCCTACAATGAAGTGCATCAGAAATGCATCACTGCTTTGTCACCCACTCTATAGTCATGGATGCAGTCATTGCTTCAACAACAAAAATGACAAAATGGCACCACTGGGGACTTCCAGTGACATCAGCGGCTGAATGGCGGCTTAGCCTATAGCTCTGCTTCACCCAATGAACAATCTTCTGGCATGTACACTCTAAAATAATGCAATCTCAGGCTAAAGTAACCTGTTCCAGAGGGCTACTCCTGAAGAACCCACAGACCCCAGTACAGAAGCTGAACTCAATGCTACAGCATGAAAAAAGGGGTTTGTTGTCGGAGACCACGGGAGAGAATCCAGACACAGAAATGGCGGGCACAGAAGATGAAGAATGCTCCCAACTCATTACCTCTATCCTTCAGACTGCTAGAACGATCAAATAAATTGATAGCAATCTGGACAAACTTCGGGAGGACATCAATAAGATTGAGCACCGCGCCGACCAACTTGAAATTGGCCTCACCAATGTCATGGAGCAAGCTGATCACCATGACCGCCTCCTCCTTTTTTTACTAGTAAGAGAAAGAAAACTTACCACCAAGCTAGATGATCTTGAGGGAAGGAGTCATAGGCAAAATATCCAGGTATACGGTGTACTGGAGGGTGCGGAAGATGGAACTTCCGACTTGATCACTTTCCTCCAAGGAGTTCTGCGAGAGGCCTTGAATCTCCCACCGAATTATGACTTGGCCCTGGACTGGGCGCACCACTCATTCATGCACAGGTCTACAAATTCAGGGTCTAGACCTCATTCATTCGTGGCCAAACTGACGTCCTATACCACGAAAGAGGACATTCTTAGGCAAGCCTGGAAGAAAACATTGCTTACTTATAAAGAGCACCGCATGCAAATCAATAATGATTATACTACCATGGTGCAGGACAGTTGGAAAACCGTATGGCCAATCCTGAAGCAATTGCGTGCCAAAAATCTCAAAGCTCAAATCCTCTACCCAGCGTGCCTCTAGATTGAAATGGAGAGTGGTCTGAAAACTTTTGAAGACCTGGTAGCAGTGGCCCCATACCTTGAAAGCATCGGAATTCTTGTCCCACATCTCGCCAAGAAGCGGCTAGAAAAGGAGCTGATAAGATCGGCCTGGACAGTAGCTCGAAGATCACCGGCGGCATGTCCGAACACAGAAGCAGCCTCCTCGATCCTTCTTGCAGATGTCTACGCCATGCTGAAGCACTATGGCTCGCCAATACAGATAGACGCCATCATAGTGAGGGAGAGAAGGGGATGACCAACTAATTCACCAGAAGCTTAGGCCTCCACCTCAAAAATGAATACCTGAAGGATTAGAGCAGGACTCGAAAGACTTTGGATTTTCCAGGTACCCCCCACCCCGAAACAGGCCGAGCTAGCTAGAACCAACTTTCAGGTACTGTGCTAAGCGGGACGGGATTCGGGGGCTAAGAAATGGGAAAGAGGTGGGGGATTGTCTTGAAAAATTTTGGAACATTTAAAAACAAAATGTAAGGTACATCATATCACAAAAGGGTACACGTATGGTGGCGTTGTTGCTGCTGCAAGTAGGCACTCTGGACCTTTTATGTACCCTGAATGAAATATCTTGTCCAAAGGATCTGACTTTTGATTTTTGCAGTGTGCCCTAAGGAAAAATGGGGGACAGTTATATCCATTTGAGAACACACTAGCAAGCACTCCAAACGAAAGAAAGCACACCAAATCCAATAAATACAGAGGTGTGTAATTTATTGTGGTGCAAAAAAGGTTGGGCCAGTTACAGTACCCCTATATCCATTTGAACCCTGAGATAGAATGAATCTAATCAGAGACATGCTTCTGATGGCTCAATATCAGGGCAAAGAAGAACAGTGAAAGGGGAAAGATATGTGTTTATTGTGGATGTAGAACTAGGGAAGGGAGGGTAATTAAACTAAAAAGCAGGAATGGATCATATATGGAAAGTCTTCCTTTTCTTCTACTTTTCAACTAAAGAGCACAAGGAGTACTGAGAGGATTGGTAAGTAAAACACAATTTGGCTGCTGATTCTTCTGCTGACAGTAACCACTCGCCATGGGGTAGGGCTAAGACCCCAAATGTCCCCCTTAAAATGGCGCTACCCCACACCATACTGGGGAGGACGAATTTGTCTGAGGAACGCACCTCGCGAGGAGCCTCTTCTCCTCACTGACCTAGGAAGTCATACACCCAAAAGTTGGGAATTTCCCCAACGGAACCATAACCACTCACCAAAGGAGGGAATTCAAGTAATTGTGTTAACAGCTTGTATCTGCTCCGGTATGAAGCAGATCCCAATTCCCTCCTTGAGTTACTATTGTATGGGAATGTGTAGGGGAGCCCAAATAAGGTTTTCTATTTATATCCCATCTGGTTTAGAACAGTCTAAACTTGTAGCTGAGAAATTTAGAGCTGGAGAACAGTTAAATAAACTTATACAGGTTATACTCCCATCTTGTGGAGAAAGTTGGAAATGCTTTTACCATTTAAAGCTTTGGAAACACATGTTATGTATTTGGTTAATTGTTCAATTGTTTGAGAATCAGGAAAGGCATACTTTTGAAGTAAGGCAACAATACTGTATTTCTCAGAATGACAGAGCAGGCAAAATAATTTTTAGAAGGAGGACTAAACAACACTGCCTAAAGGTCAAGAGAGAGGGATTTCTTACTGTTACAGGGTTGGGAAAGGTGGGAAAACCCTCAAGTGATATATGGACCCCCACGGATAATAAAAATGGCTACGATTAACTGAAAAATCTTATCCTATAATATTAACGGAGTTAATCACCCCATGAAACGGAAGCACATTCAGAAACGTATTCAAACTCAGAAATGTGCGATTAATTTCCTACAAGAAATGCACTTAATCCCAAAGGAAGCTTTAAAGCTTAAAACTAAGGGTTTCCCTGTCATTTACCAGGCCTCACTTGAAAAAGGCAGAAAGAGGGGGATAGCCATAATGCTATCTGAGAACCTCCTGTTCGAAGAAGTTGAGGTGGTGGTTGATACAGGGGAACGATACTTAATACTGGTGGGGAAAATACAGGACCTGTGGGTACCAATGGTTAATGTGTATGCCCTCCAGGGTCTTCGATCACTTTTTATGCAGATTTACTGCAGCTGGTGACGCAGAAAGCAAAAGGGGTGGTGATAGCTGGGGGAGACTGGAATCTAATCTTAAACAGAAGATGGGACTCTACCTCTGGTATCCCCACTCAAGACAGACGAGTTGCATCCCAGGTCTCCAGACTCCTAAAGGACTAAGGAATAGTAGATGTCTGGAGAGAAAAGTACCCTTCAGCTAAAGACTTCACCTACTACTCACCCAGACATAAGATATATTCCAGACTGGGTAGATTTTTTGGTTTTTGAAAGGGATATGTCCCTCTGTCAGGATGTGTGGGTGGGCACAGCCACACTCTCAGATCACCAGCCCATCTTTCTGGAAATGGATTTCCAGCTCCCCAAAAAACCTACACACTGGTGACTTAATATAAGCCTATTAAAAGATGAAGACATCAAAATAGAAATAAAACAGGTAATTAAACACACAGGAGAAACTAATGATAAATCAGGCACCACAGCTCAAATACTTTGGGATACAGTTAAGACCATGGTGACAGGAAAGTTAATTTCCTTTGCCTCTTTAAAAAAAAAAAGAAAGGCTCAAACAAATGTAGAGTCTTTTGGCACAGTTAAGGTCTCTAGAAACACAGCAAAAACTGAGCTGAAATAAAGAGAGGGACTCTGAAATTAAAGTAAGTAAAAACAAAATACAGGGGCTAAATAAAATAGAAACAGAACGGGCCCTACACTATCAAAAACAGACATATTATGGGGGTTGTCCAAAGTGGCAAAACAACTAGCCTACTGCTTGCGACAGAGGGCAGCCAGGGTCACCATAACTGGTATACAAAACCCAGCTTCTGGAGTATTAAGCACAAATGGGAGCATATAACAGACTCCTTTGTATCATATTATAAGACTCTGTATAAAGCAGAGAAGGTGACCCCGGTAGAAGATACAGCCAATTTCCTAAAAGGACTAGGACTAAATGAGACCCAAGCACAGACCTTGATGGCCCCAATATCAACAGTTGAGATAGCTGCCATAATCAAAAATCTGAAACCAGGCAAATACCCAGGCCCAGATGACTACAGTAGTGAGTTTTACAAGGTTTTTGCCCCAGAGGTCACAACCTTTCTGAAAGGGTTTTTGATTCGATTTGGCTGGAGGGAGAAACAGTTCCCCCATCTTGGAATTACACCACCATCATCACAGTAATTCCTAAAGAAGGAAAGGATCCTAAGGAATGTAGTTCCTATAGGCCTGTCTCCCTCTTAAATGTAGACTATAAAATCTTTACAGCCATTTTGTCAAACAGAATAAACCCACTACTGACTCAGATCATAAAACTGGATCAGACTAGGTTTATTGAAGGGTGACAGGCCCAAGAGGGGTCAGGAGAACAATTAATGTCATAGACCTGATAAATAAACACCGCACCCCAGCTTGTCTTCTCGGCCTAGACGCTGAGAAGGTGTTCGATCGGGTGGATTGTAACTTTCTGTTTGCAGTCCTGGAGAGGCTGGGCTTCCCCGGACCTTTCTTGGCTGCAGTGAAGTCCCTCTATGCGGCCCCGCAGGCCTGTGTTAGAGTCAATGGGGGCATCTCGCAAAGGTTTACCCTGGGTAGAGGAACACGTCAGGGTTGCCTGATGTCCCCACTACTGTTTGCAATATACATTGAACCTCTGGCACAGGCAATTAGGGAGGATCCTAATATAAGGGGATTCATAGTGGGGAACAAGGAACACAAAATATCCTTATACGCGGATGATGCGCTGTTTTATATAACGAACCTTCTGCTGCATTATTACGAGGTGTGCCTACAGGTGTGTGCTAACAGATTACTGCTGTAATCTTCTGATTCAAATTGTCTTTTGCAAGGTATATCTTCTGTTACTGCTTTATTTTTCTCTGTAGCAAAGTGTTTCTTACAGGGTATATCTTCTGTGAAATTATTACAGGTGGCACTTTACAGGTTTTACAATTTTATCTATCATTAGGATAAGCTTTCAGGGTTACTGCATTTGTTGCTGACTGATTGTTTTTGCTCTTACCTCCTTGTTTCTTTCATCCGTGGTTCTTCTGTTTTGGCAGGGGAAGGGCCCAGCTACCCACCCCCATCCCCAACCACCCCACAATACACTCCTTTTATAGGGTAGCACAGTCGTGACATTTCCAGTGGGAAAGCAGGAAGGGGCGGATCAGTGGGATATCCGCACGGTGACCTCATTTACAGGGCACTAGTAATTTAACTTGTTATAACAAGTTATACAAAAACAAACAAACAAAACACAAAATCAAACTTTTGCTTTCATTTTCTTCCTTCTGATTACTCTGACAGGTTATAAACCCAGCAACTTATCTGGAATGGATATCATTAAAGGGACAGTAAACATTGCAAGGGTCACTCAAATTGTGAAAGCCCATGAAAAGATATTTCATACGAGGCACTGGACTACCTAGTAGGTGTCAGGAGTCCTGAGATATGACTAATTAATCTGTAAATCAAAACAAGGCAGCAGCCATTTTAAAACAGGAAGTGATGTCACTAAGGGGCAAGCTGCATGTTGTTAATTAGTTTGCCCCTCAGTGACATCACTGTTGGTCTCATGATTCAATGAAATGGCTGCTACCTTGTTTTGATTTACAGATGATTTGTGTATTCATAACTCAGGACTCCTGATACCAAAAGGTAAGCCCAACACCACATTTGAAAGATCTTTTTATGAGCTTTCACAATTTGAGTAACCCCTGCAATATTTACTTTCCCTTTAACTGCAGGTACTGCGGAACACTTTCCAGAAGGGCAGTTTTACAGGATTTAGGACACTGTCCTATATGCTGGGCCATTGGAGATCTTAAGAATCAGCTCCAGGCAGCATGGGCAGAGATTGCGCGCCTCAAATTTCATATTCAAGAGGAAATATATTATAAGAACCACCCACTATTTCCCCAACATTCAACAGAAGAACCTTGACCGCAGAAGGTAGTTGGTCTGGGAGCTTGGCAGGTGGTTAGGAGGGGCAAATCGGGTGCCCCATCACTCGGTGCTCTCCAACATATTACCTCCATAAACCATATAAAAACTACAAACAGGTATCTGCCTCTATCTCCAAAATCAAACAAAGAGGCAGAGGACACTGCAGAGCAGGACACTGCAGCACAGGAGCTAGCACAATAAAACTCACCCAAAACAGGAATCAAAACAAAAAAAGCAAAAAGGAAATCCAAAAAACTTCTGATCATAGGAGACTCCATGATTCGGGAGTTAATACCTATCTTCAGCAGGGTAATGGTCAGATGTCTCCCAGGTACATCAGCGTGGGAGAGACACTGACCACATTACTAAATTGTGCCGGAAGCAGGAGAAAACATTGACATCCTGGTACACATAGGGACTAATGATCTCGTCAGCCAGTCAGTTGTAGAGACCAAGGAACACCTGACCAGGCTGGGTGACAAACTATCATCCATTTCATCTGGCATCGCCTTCTCTGAGATTCTGCTGGTCTGGGAGAGGTGGGCAGATGGACGGAAGGTCAGAGAAGGGGACATAGGGGAGCTAAACATGTGACTCAAGGGCTGGTGCCAGGAAAAGGACACAAATTTGTAGGGAACTGGCAACAGTTTTGGGAGCAAAAGTTCTTTAAATGTGATGGACTGCATCTGACTAAGGAGGGAGTCAGTGCATTGGGGCAGAATTTTGACATCTTTGCAGAATATTTAAACTAGCAAATGGAGAGAGGAGTGCAGCACCCCATACGTCGAATGGGAAGAACACCCTTCCCCCCTCAGCTAGTGGTCAAACAGGAGTTCAGTATGTTTTCAGTTCATTTGCATCACCAGGTAAGGAAAAAGGTCCAGCTCCCAATATGACACACAGGGGAAACACCAGACCTCACCCAACAACTAACAAACCGAAATCTGGCCAATGGAAAATCATGTACACAAATGCTCGCAGTCTGGGAAACAAGATCCCAGACCTGCAGGCAATAATGACAAAGGCTAAACTGGACATACTAGCAATTAACAAGACATGGTTTACCAGTAACCACACTTGGGAGACTTCAGTACCTGGCTATGTACTTTTCAGAAGAGACCGAGGTGCAAAAATGGGGGGAGGAGTGGCCCTGTATGTCAATCAAAATATCAAAGCTACAGAAATTCAGAATACACATAAGGAGCCAGAAGAACTGTGTGTCACCCTAGAAATAGGAAATGGGACAGCCATATGAGCTGGGGTTGTCTACAGGCCCCCAGACCAGGGGGAGGACATAGACATATTACTGTTAGAAGATACACAAAACAAGACAGCTAAAGGGGAAGTTCTGATGATGGGAGACTTCAACATGCCAGATACAGATTGGTCAATACCAGCAGGAACATTTGCCAGAACTAGACACATGGTGGATTCCCTGCAGGGGGAGGGCCTCAAACAACTGGTACAGCAACCCACAAGAGACAGGGTTATCCTAGATCTAATGCTGACTAACAGGGAAAGGATCACAGATCTCCAGGTAGAAGGTCACCTGGGGGCCAGTGACCATCACATGGTATTCAATTTGGCTACTACAACTAAATCATCCCATTCCAAGGCAAAAATATGGGACTTCAGAGGAGCTGACTTTGATAAGATGGCCAACAGAGTTAAGCTAGCCCTGGCAAAAAGAAATACAGGCGAGGGGGTACATGCAAAGTGAGCAAGCATAAAGGGATGCAATACTTGAAGCAACATTCCATTGTGTTAGAGAGAAAAGGAAGTGCAAAAGAAGAAGGAAACCACTTTGGTTCTCAAAAACAGTAGCAGAAAAGATCAGAGCAAAAGGCTGGCCTTCAGGAAATATAAGGGAATGCACCGG
Organism: Neoceratodus forsteri; assembly: GCA_016271365.2. NCBI lineage: Eukaryota > Metazoa > Chordata > Ceratodontiformes > Ceratodontidae > Neoceratodus > Neoceratodus forsteri. The sequence continues at coordinate 500,855,296 of JADMNL010000022.1, forward strand.
GATGAAGGTAGTGGGTGGGATATTCAGAAGGGTTGCGCATGGCGCAACACAGGTGCACCTTGCACAACCCACTGATGTGCCCCGGCAATATTCAAAAAGGAAAAGTGCATGGGTACAAATCCGATGCGCGGGGTGCATCAGTAATGTGCGCGCGCAAGTAGGGGGGTGCGTCATGCTCACCCGCACAACCCAATATTCAGCTCTCAGTGATGTGCGGAGCCCATGCAGGCACAACCCCTACATGCGCCGCATACAGTTGTTCCAAAAATTAAAGGAGAAACAGCCGGACACCCACAGGTGAGCTGCCATATTGCAGGGCGCAACATGGCAGCTGCCAGCTGTGGGTGGCCACCCAAGCTCCAGCAGCACTGTCCATCGGGTAGTGCCCCCCCATGCTCGATCGCGGGCAGAAGTAGTAAAATACACAGTCTAAACAGTCCCAAATCTCTGGGTTCCAGTGGACCGCTTGCAGCCCAATCTCGGGCATATGTATGTAAATATGTCCAAAATCCCTGGTGGTCCAGTGGACGCTTGTTCTCGACGCGGTGAAGCATGGAAGATTATATCTCATTTCGAGGTCCAGCGGCATCTCTCCTGTTCTCCACTGAGCTCACCACCTTGCCTTTCTCGTCATGGCGGGCAAGTTTCTCACCACAGTTACTGTCCGGCTGCTGATCGATCGTGCTTGCACAGTTATATGTTCATTGTGGCCAGCGGGGCCAATGGCGCAGACTATATCGTAATTACATAGTCCAGATATGTGAATGGATTCATTCATATCTGGATTGTAGTACGGCATGTTTTACACTCATTGGCCCACGCCTGTGGACCAATGGTGTAATAGCTGTACTGTACGCAGTCAGTCATCGGGCAGCCTGCCAGCTTGTGGGTGGGGAGCTGCCACCCGGCTGACGGGGAGCGGGGTATGGGCCCAGTGGAGGATGGAGAGGGGGCACCGCTGAACCACCAGGGATGGGATATAACCATTTTTTCTATATGTCTGCTCACATTGGCATGCGTCATCCACTGGACCACCCAGGATATTGGACTTACTTATTTACATACATATGCCCTACCATGACATGCGAAAGGTCCACTGGACCACTAGGATATTGGACATACTTATTATACATATGCCCACGATCCACGCTGCCAGTCCACTGGACCACTAGGGATATTGACATAATAATTTACATATGCCCGCAACGTGGTGTGTGGGGCACTGTGCCGCTTGTGGGGGTCGGTCTCGACTGCCAGTGCAGGGGGCGCCAGGCACAAGTCGCTGGGGATCGGCGCACCTGCATGCAAATAGGGCCACAATGACATGTAAATGGCCCCATTTGCGCCTTGCATGCATTATGGCCCCATTTGCATGTGCACCTTTGAAAATCGCAGTTGTTGCACCTAGCACAACGGCACTTGCGCTAGCGAATCCCCCTGCCCCTCTCTGGCCACTTGCATGGGTGCAGTGCCACTGCGCCATGCACAATGTGGGTGGCCACAGAGCGATATTCAATAGTGCTGAGCCAATGCGCAGCACCGTTGAATATCACCCTGTCAGCACCCTGGCACATCCCAGTTGTGCTGCGCCCAGGCTTGCGCCACAGCCTGGCGCAGTCTGAATATGCCACCCAGGGAGGCATACCAAACTTTCCAAAAGGGAAGCAGGGAAGGCAGTAAGGCAGGCAAAGGCCCAAATCGAGGAAACACTAGCACGAGCAGTAAAAGAAGGTGACAAGACTTTCTATAGATACATTCGTGAAAGGAGACAGTCCAGAGGGGGTATTGCTAAGATCAAAGGAGATAAGGGGGCGTGTGAGGAGGAGGAGGATCATGTAAAAGCATCTATCCTAAATAGATACTTCTGCTCAGTATTTACTGAAGAGAAGGTAGGCAGGGCCCAGCTCAGCACCATGGACACTGGGGGAGGGAGGTGAGCACTAGTCCCTTCACAAAAGAAAGGGTGGTACAAGAGCTTGATAAGCTCAGGGTGGACAAGGCAATGGGACCTGATGGCATACATCCCGGGGTACTAAAGGAGCTAAGGGTGGAACTAGCAGAGCCATTATCAGAACTATTTAGTGTCTCTGAGCATAGGAGAGGTCCTAGAAGACTGGAGAAGGGCTAATGTGATCCCGCTCCACAAGAGTAGTAGCAGGGAGGAGGCAGGGAACTACAGACCAATCAGTATTCCCTCAGTAGTGGGCAAGATTATGGAGGCACTCCTTAAGGAAAGGGTAGAGCAACACCTGGAATCCATAGGAGCACAGGATCCAAGACAGCATGGATTTACAAAAGGAAGGTCCTGTCAAACTAATCTCATAGATTTCTTTGACTGGGTAACCAGAGTGGCGGACCATGGGGGAGCAGTTGATATCGCCTACCTTGACTTCAGCAAAGCTTTCGATGCTGTTCCACATAGAAGATTGATTAATAAGCTGGGCAGGCTCGGGGTGGGTCAGAAGTTGGTCAACTGGGTGGCAAACTACTTGGCGGGCAGAAAACAGAGAGTGGTGGTAAATGGTATACAGTCAAAAGAGATGCTGGTCACAAGTGGGGAACCTCAGGGATCAGTCTTGGGGCCAGTCCTCTGCAATATCTTCATCAGTGACATTGCAGATGGACTGGAGGGTAAGGTTTGTCTGTTTGCAGATGACACCAAGATCTGCAACAGAGTAAATGATCCAGATGGGATGGGCAGAATGAGAAAAGATCTGGATAAACTAGCAAAATGGCCGGAAGAGTGGCAACTGGGGTTTAATACAAAGAAGTGCAAGATCATGCACATAGGGAAGAGAAACTCTGAAGCCACCTATAGGCCGAGAGGGGAGTTGCTGGCAGTCACAAGGGAAGAAAGAGACTTGGGCATCATCATCACCAATGATCTGAAATCATCCAAGCAGACCACTAAAACAGTAGGTAAGGCTAGGGGGATGTTGGTATGTATTAGTAGGGGTATCACAAGTCAGAAGAGGGAGGTAATAATCCCTCTTTACAAGACACTGGTTAGGCCCCATCTGGAGTACTACGTGCAGTACTGGAGGTCACACCTTCAAAGGACGTTAACCGAATTAAGGCAGTCCAGAGAAGGGCAACCAAAATGGTGCAGGGACTGCATCAGAAAACATATGAGGACAGATTAATGGAGCTCAATATGTATACCCTAGAGCAAAGGAGGGAGAGAGGTGATATGATCGAAACATTCAAACACCTTAAGGGCATTAACAATTTGAAAGAGTCTAACATGTTTCAATATAAGAAAAATAGCAGGACAAGAGGACAGAGCATGAGATTAGAGGGAGGTCGATTAAGGGGTAATGTGAGGAAGTTTTTTTTCACAGAAAGGGTGGTGGATGCATGGAACGGCCTACCTCAGGAAGTGGTGGATATGAATACAGTGCAGGGCTTCAAACAGACCTGGAATAGGCATAAGGGAGCAATACAGATGAGTATGAATAGATAGGCTATTGACAGAGCAAAGGTCGATGGCACATTTATAAGGTAGAAAAAGAAATGGGCAGACTGGATGGGCCTTGCAGTCCTTATCTGCCATCAACCTCTATGTTTCTATGAACCCAGAAGAATCCCTGCCTAAAGTCTGGGACCTACTGAGTAAATTTGGTGCACTCTCCAGATATGCTTTAAATAAGAATAAAACTGAAATCCTAAAATTTTATTACACACCTTCCCCTGAAGTGAACAACCCTCCCTTCCCGCGGTGGAACTCCCCCAAAATTAAATATTTGGGAACCCACATCCCTAAGAATTTAAGTCATCTATTTGTTAATAACTTTGATCCCCTCTTTGCACAGATCAAGCAAGACATAGTAAAATGTGAACTCCTGAACATGCCATTATACTCCAGAACTGAAACAATATCCGTGAATGTCCTACCTAGGTTCCTGTATCTCTTTCAATGTCTCCCGGTCAGGATTCCTCCAGCACAATTTCAGAGCTGGCAAAAAACAATTATGGCATTCGTTTGAGCCATCAAAAAACCTAGAATAAAAATCCAACTGCTTCAATCTAACAAAAAGGATGGGGGAAGGGCAGTCCCTAATCTGGAGGACTACTTCCTGGCATCCCACCTCCGATGCGCCCTTCTCTGGTCAGCACCAGGCTATCAGGCATTATGGAAGCTTATGGAGGGGGAGGTCACGGAGAGTACCCCTCTAGAAGTAAGAATATTCACTCCCAAATCACTGATACAGGATAAAGGCCTCACATTATATGCAGTCAGAAACACCCTAGCAGCAGTGCACAGACTCTGTGTAAAGCATAAATGCCTTGGGGAACTGTGGCCACTGAGGAGATTTGCGTGGGATGGAAACTTTGAGCCAGCGAAGCAAGACCTTACATTTAGGAGATGGAGTAGGATGGGTCTGAACTCCCTTGGACAGTTCCTGGACTGGGACACAATTAGGGCATTTACAGATATTAAAACACAATTCCAGTTGAGGAATTCGGACCATTTCAGGTATCTCCAGCTCAGGACCCATATTCAGAACCTTCAGAAGCAATATGGCCCTATACCAGACCAACAGGGATTGCAGGTTGTGGTGAATGGGATTATGACCTCACAAACAAGTAAAGAACACATATCTGCTATCTATGGGGCACTTAGAAATAAAGGTGGGAGACACTCGGCCCATCTTAAGCGTAGATGGGAAACTGAGCTGGGGGAACAATTACAAGAAAAAGAGTGGGACTCCATCTTCAATCAGGCACACCACACAACTTATTCTCAGAGATGGCAAGAATTTGCCTGGAAAGTCAGATCACACTTCTTCATCACCCCGGTGGTGAAGAATAAATGGGATGGGGGACACAACCCAGCTTGCTGTAGAAATTGTGGAGCTAAGACAGCTTACCATCTGCATGTCCTAGGGATCTGCCAGGATTTGACCCCATTCTGGAGAGAAATTACTAGAGCCCTAGAAAATATATTCTCCTTAGAAGAGCCTCTTAAAAACAAACACTTGTTGTTGGGGCTAGTACCCAGAGGAGTAAAGAGTAAAGACCAGATATATCTGTGGAATATCCTGGTGACCTCGGCCCAAAAAGCAATTACAAGAAAATGGTTACAACCAGCTCCACCCCAACTAGAACATTGGTATGAGGTGGTCGGAGAGATCCAGGATATGGAGGAACTGACCCACAAGATTAATTCCAGAACCTCAGTATTTTTAAACAGATGGACTAGATGGATAATGTGGCAGGAGGCTCGGAAGGGGAAACCATGAAAATGGGGAAAACCCATATGAAGGGGGATGGCTAGAGATAATCTGATTTGAGGGACTCTCCTAATACAAGACATAATAAACTCAGCCCACTCATCAGTGTTTAAATGAAATGTGAAGGGTAAACCGGGGGTTATGATGGAAGACTCCTTGTACTCAATGAAGAATTGGACTGAAGTTATAGTACATTAGAGCTTGCTTAACCTGTTATATATTAATTATAAAGAGCCTGTCATTTGGAAATAAGTGAAATGTTAAAACATTTGAGAAAATAAATTCTGTATGTATGCCTGTAACTTCAATAAACTTAAATTTAAAAAAACAAATGGCACCACTGGCTGTACCAGCTTGGTAGCACACTTTGTCTGCATCCTACGTATTGTTCTGGGAACTGTACCTGGATGGGGTTTGATTGCCATCGCTGTATCCATACATTTTGCAACTAATACTTTTCAGAGGTGATCAAGAGTGGTGCGGAGTTGGAACAGTACATCAGAGTGAAAAACAAGCACAGACATAGAAGGAACAGTATGCTGATGCAGTTTTGCGGACATTCATTGGAGGAAACATCCCCATGCCTATACAGCACTGTCATAGCTGCCCTGTTAAATGCCAGTATATGACAAAGTCCCTATAAAGACTCCTCCAGGTACATGCCGACATTTGGCAAGGCAGCCATGCCAATGCTGTATAACAGGAACTGAGTTCTTGGTAGTAGAGGTGGCAGCAGTTGTACCAAGATCTGGACTGGGCAGACATTAGCAACTTACAGTAACCATGAGAGAAGGTGCCTTAATGATATCAGGTGGTATATATATATATATATATATATAGTTTTAAATATACCAAGTAAGTGTGCTAGACAATCAGATGCCTATCTTCAGACACAACCTGAGAGGTTACAACTGGAATGGCAACACTATAACAGCAGCATACACATACATGATAGTATGGTCAATGGTGGTGTTGCAAGTGCAAGGTTACCAGGAGTATAAGGAAGGGAAGGGGAAATTGTTTAACCAGGAAAGGCACACTAAGCCAAAGCTTGTTTCCAGATGCAACCTGGGAGCACAAGGAAGTTAAGTGACTTGCTCAGGGGCACACAGTATGCAAGTGGGGGGCTGTGGGTTTCAAACCCAAGTCTCCAGATTTACAGCTCAGTGCCCTAAACCACAGCACTATATTGCTTCCTCGTATAATGCAATAAACAGGGAGCAAAGGGCAAAAGTCAAGGTAAATAGAAAAATTGGCTGTAGTGTACAATGCAATTAATGTTACAGAAGAATAACTATACTTGTACAGTCACAGTACATTCAGAGGTGATACAAAATAAATGGGACAGGTGCAATTCAAGAGTGTCATGCAGGAGAAACCAATTAATTATGATGAGATCCCAGCAGCATAGCACTGAGGAACTAGGCCACAACATGGATCCCCCCCCCCCATCACAGCATGCAGCGATAGGGAGCAGCAGGATTCTGGGCACCAGGAGGCCCTCATCCATTACAAAGTAATGGGGATTAGGGGCTTGGGGGTGGAGAGTCTGGGGGCAGAATGCTATTTTTTGTGTGGGGGTGGGTTGTTGTTTTGGGGAGTAGGAAGACATTTTGGCATCTCAAAGCAAACCAATTAAGCTTGAAACTTAATGTTTGACATGGTTAGAGTTGTTTAGCCAGCTTGAATGGTCATAATTTAGTCTGTAATTGCCAAACAATTTGATATGGCCTGAGAGAGGTCAAACAGCCAAAGTTTAATGTGTTCAATTCTTTTTGTGAACTGAAGTTGCATCTCTATTAGAAAACCAGGAACTAGACTGGAAACTCCCAAACCATTGCTTTAGCAGTGCTAATGTGAGAAGAGTACTGTACATGTATATGGTGATTGGTTTTACGGTAACTGCAGCTGAACAATCCAGAAAAAAGAACAATTATGTAAGAACTTACTGTAACAGTAGATCTTCGAGGGGATCTCAGTCATCAGGTTACACTGTAGGAACTTCACCATCAGTGAATGGGGAATCCACACAGAGGATTTTCAGCAATACAACTGGGCCTACCCACACTGTTGACGTCAACATCTGCCATTGTCATCAACCCTATTAAAGGCACAGGTGGGCCCATGCCCTCCTCAGTGCTTTCCCCGGAGATGAAGGGAGCAAGGCTGATGCCCTGGGGACCCGGAGAGAGCGAGGGACCTGGCTCTCATAGAAATGATGGAGACAGCAGACAGCCAGGTTCTGAATAGGAGCCCTAAAAAGAGGATGATGGGAGGGGAAAAGACCTGATGACTGAGATACCTTCGAAGATCTACTGTTATGGTAAGTTCTTACGTAACTGTTCTGTCTTCTTTGGGGGTATCTTAGTCATCAGGTTGCACCATAGGAACGAGTCCCAAGCAGTGACAAGAGTAATGGACAGTCTGGGAGTCTGGCTCGCCATAAACTTAAGACAGGAGAGGCGGAACAACCTACCCAGTCAAGGAGCTTCTTAAACTTAAGACAGAAGACCTTGAAAGCTGAACCGATCAAGGAACTCCATAAACTTAAGACTGGAGCCCTTGCAGAACAGCCCTGCCAAATCCTGCACAGGCTCTAGAAGTGATGTCCAGTCTGTAATGCTTGGTGAAGGTGTGGACTGTACTCCAGGTGGCAGTAGCACAAATGTCAGTGGCTGAGACCCCTTTGAAACAAGCCACAGAGGTAACCATGCCTCTGGTGGAGTGAGCTTTGACAGCACCAGGCAATTCTTTGCCATACTTATTGTAGCAGAACACAATGCAATTTGCCAGCCATTTGGATAAACATTGCTTAGAAACTGAAGGCACCCTCTTTACCTGGGGTGAAAGAAACAAACAACTGCTTAGACTTTCTGGACTCCTTAGTCTGGAGCAGGTAATACTTCAAAGTTCTGCGCACATACAGTATAAAGCATGGAGCAGTGCTTCCCCTGGATTGGCATGCTACAGAAAATAAACAGGAAGGTGAATTGACCGCTTGAGTGTAAACTCAGAAACTGCCTTAGGAAGAAACTTAAGATTTGTGTGTAAAGACACCCTGTCTTTGTGAAAAATCAAATAGGGCTCCTCGCACCAGGGGGCCAGAAGCTCTGAAATTCTTCGAGCAGAAGTAATTGCAACTAAAAAGAGTGCTTTTCAAGAGACAAAGCTCAAATTGCAAGTCACAACTGGCTCAAAAAGAGACCGGGTCAATTTTTCCAAAATAAGATTCAAGTCCCAAGCTAGGGCAGGAGAACGGACTGGGGGTTTCAGATGTAGGATGCCCTGGAGGAAGGTATGGGAGACATCCAGTTGAGCAATAGTGCAGTCACCCATGGGCTTGTGGAAGGCAGAAATAGCTGAAATGTGGACATGGAGGGAGGAATACTGGAGGCCTGAGTCAGTCAAAGAGATCAGGTAGTCCAGGACATGCTTCACCAGGCAGGTGAAAGGGGTCAAGGGAACATTTGGCAGCCCAGATGGCAAACCATTTCCACTTCATGGCATAGGTGGCACTAGTGGAGGACTTGCGAGCGGCCACTAGGACGTCCGCCACCCTACTGAAGATGCTAAACCTGGAGATGGCTATGTCCTCAGGAGCCATGCATGCAGATGGAGGGACCTCAGATTGGGATGAACCAGGGTCCCCTGATCATGGGTCAGCAGATTCCTGCAAAGGGGCAGAGGAATCAGAGGCTCCTCTGCCAGGTGCTGAAGCAGAAGGAACCATATCTGGTGAGGCCAGAATGGAGCCACTAGGATCATGCTGGTCCCTTCCATCTGCAATTTGATCAGCACCCTCTGTATTAGTGAGAACGGAGGGAATGCATACAGAAGTCTCCTGCTTCAAGAGAGGGACAATGTGTCTCACCAGAAAACTCCAGGCCCTGGATCTAGCGAGCCAATGTTGGGCAGTTTTGCATCGTGTGGGGACGCAAAAAGGCTCAACTCTGGATGACCCCATCTGTCAAACAGATCTTCTGCTACAGATGAGAGAAACTCCCATCCGTGCATGCTGGACTGAGTCCTGCTGAGGCTGTCCACCTGGGTGTTTAAGATGCCTGGCACATGAAAGGCAGATAGTGTCAGATTGTGGTCTAGTGTCCAATACCACACTTGCATGGCCTCCCTGCAAAGGGGATACGAGTGAGTCCCCCCCCGCTTGTTGATATAGTAGACAACATTCAGATTGTCTGACTGTATCAACAGCTGGCCTGGGGCCAGATGATTCTGGAAGGCCTGTAGGGCACAGACCACCGCTCTCATCTCCAGGACATTAATATACAGGGGGGCTTCCCACTGGGACCAGAATCCCTGAGTTTGGAAGGGACCCAGGTGGGCTCCCCAAACCAGACCTGAGGCATCTGTGGTTAGGATCTAACTCAGGGAGGAAAGCTGGAAAGGCACCCCTTGAAAGAGCTTTGAGTGAACCATCCACCACTGAAGTACCTTGCATACTGGGGAGGAGACCAGGACTAGTTGGTCCAACTCGTCCATCCACTGGTCCCACTGCTCCCTGAGGGTCCACTGCAGGGTACGCATGTGGAGTCTGGCTAGTGGGACCATAGGAATGGTTTCAGCCATGAGTCCTAGGAGCCATAGATACAGCCTGGCAGGGATGTACTGACTCTGGGCAACCTCCTGTGCTTGGGATATGAGGCATTCTGCCCTGCTCTGGGGTAGGAAGGCCTTCCCCTTCCCAGAGTCCAGGACCACCCCAATGTACTGTAGCCTTTGGGATGGAACTAGCACAGATTTGGGCAGACTGACTATTATGTCCAGAGTGGACAATAGTTGCTCCCTGGACAGAGCCTTGAGAAGCCAGTTATCCAGGTATGGAAAGATATACAGTCCCTCTCTTCTGAGAGCTGCTATGACCACTGCTAAGCACTTGATAAAGACACGCGGTGCAGAAGATAAGCCAAAGTCCTGGACATCTGGGCCAAAGAGTTTAGTGCCATTAAAAGGGGCGTTCAGCATCTTGTTTTGCACATCTGCAGCAAAACCAGAAATCCTGAGCCATAAATGCCTACAGAGGCAGATGCTAGTGGCCGCCGCCCTGGCAATAGTATCAGATAAATCATAGATGGCTCTTAGAAGATGTCTCCCAACATCCTCTGCAGTTTGGAAGCATTGGAGTAATTCTTGTTTCTGGGCACCATCAGGAAGGGCTTGGGCAGCCTTATTGCCCTTTCTGGCATTGGTGTTCTGGAATTTCACCATGTAAGACAGGTAATTTGCTATCCTCAGGCCAAGGGTAGAGGAAGCATATGCCCTTTTGCCCCAAAGATCTATCCTGCGGGCTTCTTTTCTGAGGGCAAAGAACTAAGGTGCTTGGGCATCTTAGACCTGTCATGTGCCACCTTGATGACCACTGAGTCAGTTTCAGCCTGGGCAGCCAAGTAAGGGATACCCTGAGGGGCAATGTAGAGCTTAGCTCTGAGGGGCATAGCTGGCAACATAACTGGTCTGTGCCAGGCTGCCGTGGTAGCATTCCTGAGGGCTGAAAGCATGGGAGGAATAATCTTTGGGGGAGATTCATGGATCTCCAGGTAGTCTGCCAGGTCCTTCCTGGTGGCATCTTCCTCCTCTGTCTGAAACCTCATAATGGAAGACAGTTGCTTCATAATGTTGAAGAATGAAGCGTCCTCAGGTGGAGACCTGAGGGTATGCTTAACTGACTCTTCAGTGACAGAAGAGACAGTGGACTTATCTGAAGTGTTATACTGTTCTTCTCATCTACCTCCTCTACCTCATCAGAAAGTATGAGATCAGGGTGGTATTCCACCTTAACGTCAATCTCTTCATCTGGATGTGGTGTCAGATGCACCATCGATGGACCTCGGGCTGACTCCTGGGGCTGATAAACAGGAGTGGACAACGAAGGCGTTGGTGAAAGTGTTGGCAACAAAGGCCTGTTAAAGGCTGCAAACTGTTCCACGATCACATTAATGAAGTGGACTAGGACTTTGTTTAAGTCCATGGTCATTGGAGGAGGTTGGATGGCACTGATGTTGTCACACCTGACTGTGCATCTGACGAGCCTGTAGCCTTCAACTGGGAAGGGTAGGGTCTTGAGGAGGCCATCGTCAATGACAAGCCCATTACCAATAGAGGAGGGGCCAACAACCCGGAGGTCGATGACTGAGCACCCTGAGAGTCGGGCAGAGAGGCTGTCAGTATGGGTCTGGAGTGAATCAGGACCTAGATAGCAGGTCTCTTTGTCAGGGCAGCCGCCGCCACTGAAGAGCCCCCCGAGGAAGGAGAGGCTGAAGGGGAATGGGATGGCTGTCTAGGGGAGTGATCGCAATCCTGGTCTTTTTTATGACTTTTCCCCAAGGACCTGTCTTTGGCCTAGGAGCTCTTGGACCCAGAGGGCAACTGGCTGGCCGGCACCCTGGAGAACCCCAGCTTGGAGCTGGCTACCTGCTGTTCCATGAAGGTACAGAGAGCCTTTCTGCATCACCTAAGGGTGGTTTGGTTAAACTGCTGGCAGAGCTCACAGTCCGAGGTGTCATGATCAGGCCCAAGACAGCAAATGCACACAGAGTGCTCATCAATGGGGGCAATCTTCTTTCTGCAAAGGCAATGATGGAAGAGAGAAGCTGACGGTCTAACTCTCAACATAACAGAAAAAAAAAATATCTGAAAAGACATTTCAGAGAGTTGTGGAAAAAAGGGGCATAGGCTGCAAAAAGGCACAAACACTGCAACGGCTCTTCTGCAGAGACTGTGCTAGCAAGTCGACAACGGGAAAGAACTGAGGAGGACGGAGGCCCGCCTGCGCCTTTATAGGGTTGGCAATGTTGGCTGGTGTCGACGGCAGGGGTGGGCCCAGTTGTACTACTGAAAATCTTCTGTGTGGATTCTCCATTCACCGACTGTGAAGTTACTACAGTGTAACCTGATGACTGAGATACCCCTGAAAAAGATCTACAAAACTGGTGGGGAGACTACTATACTGTAGACTGGGGGTATTGATAAATAGGATGCGTTTTTTAAATGATTCAGGAGTTTTGAAGGATATGATCTCTGACCATTGTCCTGGTTAAATGATTAGGAAAAAACAAAAAATTACAGTAAATGAAATAATTATAAGGAAGAATAGATCATTCAAAAACCTGACTGATGACATTTTTAAAAAGGAAGTTAGTAACATAGATTGGTCTCCATTGTATAAAATAAAAGACATAGAAGAGGCAGTGAACTATTTTAATGTACAGATAATGAAATTGTAAATCATCATGCACCCAAAAAGAAACAGAGGGTGTAAATGAAATGTCCACCCTGGGTAAATGCTAGACTAATTGATGTTTAAAGTAAGACACTCTTTACAGAAACAGTACAAAAATACAGGTGTGCAGAGTGACTTAAATGGCTATCGTAACATAAGAAACACTTGAAAGTAGAAATGAAAAAAACTAAACAACTATATTATAAAGAGAAACAGATGAAAAACTTAACTAACCCAAGGAAATTCCGTGAATCCTTTGAGGAAATCTACCAGCCACTGTACAGTAGTATGATAAACAAACTCAAAGTTGGAGACATATTAATAAATGATGAATTAGAGGTAGTGAATGTATTCAATGAGTTTTTCACTGATATGACTCAGTATAAAAAAATAGGTCAACATTCTGTGGACAGAGAAGATATAGTTAAGAATAAAGCATATTTTTAAACAAATGGAAAAGGTACACCAGAAAACAGAACCAGTTCCCAAACATTTAACTTTTTTAGAGTGAAGCAAAATGAAGTGTTTTTCTCTCCTGAAGAAGTTGAACGGAAATAAAGGTCCAGGTGTGGATGAGTTATCTCCTAGACTGTTGAAACTGGTTGCAAATAAACTGACCAAGCCGGTAACCTACCTGTTTAATATATCACCATATTCAAATGTAGTGCCAGACCAATGGAAGACAGTGATTATAACACCAATATTTAAATCAGGTGACAAACAATTGATTACTAATTATAGACGAATATCAATGTTGCCTTCGTTGGCTAAAATGTTGGAAAAGGTGGTCTTTGGCCAAATGTCAGCATATTTTGAAAAAAAACAACTTCTAACATAGGGCCAATATGGATTCAAAGGGGGGTACAGCACATCGATGGCCTTGGTCAGGTTGACAAGTTACATATATGATGGTATGGACTGAGGGTTGATTACGAGAGGAATCATTGTCGACCTGACCAAGACCTTTGACCTGGGGGATCACCCCATTCTAATCCATAAACTTAGGCTGATGGGAGTGGGTGACTGTATGTCAGAACGGTTTAGACAGTATTTAACAAATACTTTAGGAAACAATCAGTTAAGATTGGATCTGTGAGATCTACTATGAGAGAAATTCAGAATGGGGTACTGCAGGGCTCAGTTCTGGGTCCGCTCCTGTTTTCAGTATTTATAAATGATATGCCTAACATCTGTAATGAAATGCCTGTAATAATGTATGCAGACAATGCAGTGCTATACTGCACAGGTAAAGCAAGAGCGGACCTACAAGAAAAAAATACAGCCAGCTTACTGGGCCTTACAAGATTGGTTTGAAGAAAATAAGATTCTGTTAAACAAGAAAAAAACTAAGACTATGGTCTTTGGAACAAGGCAAAGACTACAAGAAAATATTATGAAGATAGTGTTGAAAAATGATGCAAGCTTGGAAGGGGTGTTAACTTTCAATTATCTGGGAGTGACATTAGGTAATTCATGATCTTTAAATGAACACATTACTAAAGTGACAACAAAATAAATAGTAAATCAGCTAATTTATACAGAAACAAAGACAGTTTATCTACACATGCTAAAAGGATAATAGCACACCATGTGTCACTGCCAGTTCTGGAATACAATGCAATACTATTAATGAATGTGTCAGACATACAGTTACAATGATATACAGTTACATTTAATAATATTTTGAGATTTGTAATTGGTTATGGAAAACAGGAACATCATTATAAATTATACCAAAACTTTGGGGTTATGCCACCTGACCAGAGAATACTATACATAGTACTGATATTTATGCATAAAGTTTTTGATATCAGAAACTCCAATAACATTACATGATAGATTTAAACTGAACAACAAAATAAAGACATTACGAGCAACGTCAATAAAACATTTTTAAGAAAATAGGACTAATATAAATATTGCTGAGCACTCAGTTACTAATTATGGCCCCAAATTGTTAAATAACTTAATACAATTAGGGATAAAAATGGACAGAAGGAAGACCATATTCAAAAACAGTGTGAGAAATTATCTGGAAACTCAGTCAAGTTTGCTGCTGTTATGACATCACTTGATGACTGAAGGTTTACATTTTAGATTTACACAGAGAGCATACTCACATGATGTAAATACTGCATGTAAGTGTAATGAGACCATATTTGTATACTTGTATATTGTGTATTTTATTTTTAATAAGTTTATTATGTATTAGAAAGTTTGTATTCCTATTGTCTTTCCCCTTCCCTAGGCGTGGCTGAAAATGAGTCTTTAATCCAGTCCACTTTCCTGGTAAATCAAATAAATAAATAAACTTCTTTTTACATAAATGTAGGACTTAGTTGACTGGCAGTCAGGGACCATTCACCCCTAGATCACTGGTCCGATCTTGGCTGAGGTCAGTAGTGATTGAAAACCATTATCTTCAGATGCCTGTCTGGCCACGGTCAGTTGAAACTGAAAACCATTCTCATCTGATGGCTTTCTGGCCCCAGTTCAGTAGTAATTGAAAACTGTTATCGTCTGATGGCTATTTGAGCTGGGTCAACAGTGGCTAAAAAACATTATCATAATCTGATGGCTGTTTGATCTGGTTCAGCAGTGATTAACAATCACTGTTATCTAATGCCAGTTTTACCTGGGTGAATAGTGATTGAAAACCATTATCATCTGATGGCTGTTTCACTTAGGTTAGTAGTGACTGAAAACCCTTATCACCTGATGGCTGTTTGACTCAGGTTAGTAGTGACTGAAAACCCTTATCATCTGATAGCTGTTTGACTCAGGTTAGTAGTGACTGAAAACCCTTATCACCTGATGGCTGTTTGACTTAGGTTAGTAGTGAGTGAAAACCCTTATCATCTGATAGCTGTTTGACTCAGGTCAGTAGTGACTGAAAACTCTTATCATCTGATAGCTGTTTGACTCAGGTCAGTAGTGACTGAAAACCCTTATCATCTGATAGCTGTTTGACTCAGGTCAGTAGTGACTGAAAACCCTTATCATCTGATAGCTGTTTGACTCAGGTCAGTAGTGACTGAAAACCCTTATCATCTGATGGCTGTTTGACCCAGGTTAGTATTGATTCAAAACCATTATCTGATGGCTCTTTGGCCCAGATCAGTAGTGATTGAAAACCATTATCGTCTGATGGCTCTTTGGCCTGGGTCAGTAGTGACTGAAAACCATTATCGTCTGGTGGCTGTTTGACCCAGGTTAGTATTGATTCAAAACCATTATCATCTGATGGCTCTTTGGCCCAGATCAGTAGTGATTGAAAACCATTATCGTCTGATGGCTCTTTGGCCTGGGTCAGTAGTGACCGAAAACCATTATCGTCTGGTGACTCTTTGGCCCAGGTCAGTAGTGATTGAAAACCTTTATCACCTGCTGGTTGTCTGGCCCGGCTCAGTTGTGATTGAAAACCATCATCTTCTGATAGCTGTTTGACCCAGGTCAGAAGTGAATGAAAAACCATTGTCACCTGATGGCTCCCTGGCCCTGCTCAGTGGTGATTGAAAACCCTTATCAAGTGGTGAGTACAGCCTTACACTTAAATACAGCCGCTAATCAGCTTACTAAAGGAAAGCAGTCATAAACAGAGGCTCCCTGCCCCCCAAAGCCTTACCCTCGTATTAGGCTTTTCACAAGGTAAAATGATTTTTTTAAATATTTTAACTTACTTTATTTTAATATTATAAAGTTTGGGATTCTGCAACATGGTGGATGCTGCATGGTTCCATTTCACCGTGAAAATGCAACACTGCACCGCTTGCCTCAATACGCTCGTATCCCCTTAAGGGCTATCTCTCTGAAAATCTTACTCTTTCTCTCTTGGCAAAAAAAAAAAACCCTCCTAAAAGCAAAGCTCCAGGTGTCTGTGTCTGTCTGTCTGTCTGTGTATGTGTTTTTGGGGGGGGGTTGGGGGAACAGTCTGGGATTGTGGAGGTACAACATCCCACTCAGACAGTACAGGTAATCTCCAGCAGTGCTGTTGTAAAGGCAGTCAGTGACAATTCAAAAGCAGACGGTTTTAAGAGGATATTTTACTAGGCACTGTTGTTTTGTGCCTTTTTTGTGTTTTTTAAAATTGTGCCTCATTGACTTGCCAGAACCAGAAGTTCTCATGACCCCCCTCCCAATTTTCTGAGATTTAACTGGATGCCAGTGTGAGCATTAGTGAGCACTGGGTGGAGGAAATACTGGCAGAGGCACTGTCTACTAGTGGAGGCCAATAGGACAGGAAACTATCTTCATGTAGCAATATAAATATCAGCTATTTTCACAGAGAGGCAACAGATGCATCTTCATCTCAGCTGGTCACACTGATATATAGGAGGGTTGGCTCCGAATGTAACATCTGCAGAACATTGTAATAATAATTCCACAAAGGAACAGTATTGATGCAGGTATTTGTCAGCTTTGTCTGAAAATTGTGAATATGAGATTACTAGATTAAGCACAGAATTAAAAAATGTAACTGAAATTAGAAATTTAGAAACCTTTACGGACAATATGATCAGGGAATCAAAAAGTTATTGAAACCAGTCTCTAGCTAATAATTGGGGGTGATAGTAGGAAGAACAAAAGAGGTGGGGGGGAGGAAGAGGAAAATGAGGATGAGGAAGAGAGCGAGTCGGTAACTGTCCTACCCTGAAAAATAAATAAAAGGGGTAGAAGAGCAAATGTAAATCGACCTGACTCCAGTGATAACCAGATTACGTTTCTGAACAACTACACCTCATTAACTTCAGAAAAATCTTCACCACCCTCAATCTCTGTCCAGGTATATTCACAAACAATAACATGTTTCACACATAAATGACACACAGAATAAATAGAAGAAATACAAAATTATCATGGGTGACTCAGTCATTACATTGTAGCCCCCCCCCCCGATGTCTAGAGGTATAATGGTATGTCCGCAGGAAGGGGGCAACCACGCAGCAGACACTACCCAGAATGACTGCATTTATCTGGTTTACTGATCTTCTCAGGGTGCAACAAACTTCACAAGGTGCTGCCACTAAAGGGAGGAAAAGGGGTTAGTCCCAAAAGCAGTTCAATAATTGTCCACACCCAGAATAAAAGTTCATAAACACAATTTAATTCATTGGGGCAGATAACACAGCAACTTTTTTTTGTGCCAATCCCCCAAATTTATGCCTCCCTGCATCCAACCAGTCTTCCCACCTGCAGGTGGTCCCAGATGGCACTGGGAGTTAACTCTTTCATCACTCGTAAGCTCCCAGAGGAGGCTTACAAAATATATTAACAGAGTAATTAGCAGTGATAACAAGGACTTCAACATGGTCTCCTGCTTTCTAGTTACAAGGATTAAAGGCATTAAATACAGTTTGGATGTAGTTCTAAAAACAGTGGAGGAGAACACAACAATGGTTATACATGTTGGTACGAATGATATAGGAAAACATAGCTTAACAGATATTAAAGCGGAATTTGACAAACTTGGAAAAAAACTTAAGGCATCTGGTTATAAAATAATCATAACAGAAATATTGCCAGTACCTAGAAGTTGGGGGGGGGGGAGCATGAAATTATTAAAATAAATAAGTGGTTGAAACCATGGAGGTAGCATATCAATATAGCAATGGAATTTGAGTGACTATTATTGGGCTACTCTGGAAGAGTGAAAACACATTGGGTGACATTTACTATGGTAGCGACAGTGTATTTGAATGAATGACAATTATGGCAACTCTAGTTGTTTGAACGATTCACTTTTCCGGTGCCTGGAATTATAGCCTACCCCATTATCCAGGTGTGCCGTGGAGTTGTAATCCTTATATGGGGTAGGTGCTGGAGGCACAGCCCCCCACGTGGTATGAGCATAATTGTGGGATAAAGGTGGGTGGAGTTCAGAGGGAAGAGTGGATTGGATACAATATGCAGGTGCATGTGTAAATTGTACCGAAATCGCTGTTAGTAACCATTCGCCCATGATCAATTTATTGTAAAACACCATTGCTGTAAATTTTGTTCGATGAATGTTCATTCAATGTACTGCAGTTGCCCAAATTGTAGTCACTTAATAAAAATGGCTAAATTAACATTGAACCACCAGTGGACAACAAAGGAAGATTTTTACTTTCTTACGAATTGAGATATCTTCTGGGGCAACAACAATCTTTACTCTACAGATGGTTTGCATTTGGAGAAACAAGGTTCTAGTCTACTTGCAAGAAGAATCAATAACATTCTGAAAAAGCATTTAAACTAACTGAGCGGGCTGCTGGGTTGCATGATCAGGCATTACCATGTAAAACAAATATAAATGTAACCCCCAGTTGGCGCTAAACTGACAGGGCCACTACCCCTGCCTGTGTGGCTAGTGAACAGGTTGAGGCTGAAAATTTTGGGAGAAAGGTGTCACTCGGCATGGTGACTAGGTTTGACTCCTCTGCACAGGGCACCCAAAGTAATCCAGAGACTAGAAGCAATAACATAATGTCCAATACCAGGAGATGGGATTCTAAAGTGTGGCTTTATTCAACAACACTGAATGAAAAGCATAGACAGACCCCCATGGGGCTACACTCCTAGTAATGCAGATAAGGTGATGACACAGACACAATCCATTCTTGGATACTAAGCTTCCATATATCATGGACTCTTTAACTAGTGGCACACTACCACCCTCTACTCCATCCCAAAGTCTGGGCACCCTCTTCAGGCACTGGCCAATACCTGACAGAAAGGTGACTGGTGTCTCAAAGCAAATCCGTAGAGGTGAGCCCTGTTACGCCAGGTGGGGATCTCCTACCTTTTGCTCCATAGACCCATACTGGGCCATTCCTTTGTTTACACACACACACACATCCTTGGCTACTGTAGTGCAGACTGTACATGGCTTTGTAATGCAGTAACTGTCTTTCCCTTGAAGACCGCCTACATACAACAGTCATTACATCTCACTGTTCCATAAGCCCTAGACTTGGCATCTATCGTGCAGACTGTACATGGCTTTGTAATGCAGAAACTGTCTTTCCCTTGAAGACCCCCCACATACAACAGTTATTACATCTCACTGTTCCATAAGCCCTGGACTTGGCATCCTGACTGACCCACTGCCCCCAGAGACTTATTTACTCACTGTTTTGGTGAATGACACTGGCCTTCTGTCAAAGCTTCATCACCCTCCACATTGCAGATGTCCAATAACTCTGAAGGAATCTCATTCCTCAAAAAACTGTAGTGTCCCAGCACTCTCTATCAGGCAGCTTCTTCCTTTTCCCAGGCCACGGGGTTGCCCCTGGGAGTTGGTTCCTTCTGCCTTTCTTATGGTGAAAGCACACACCCTAAGGTAGCTCTATGTCAGAGCTGAGGGCGGGGGGCCTTCCCCTGCAGGGAACCCCCTCCCTCCACTGCACTGCAGGATCTACATCCTTCCCTCTCCAGCAGACTGATTCAGACTGCAGACTAGACTGTTGACTTCAAGGATCAACTCTAGACTGACTTTGAAATTCCCCAATGTTCTAGCCTAACTCCCAACTGCAACATTCCATTGTGGCTTATGCTGCTGCAGAATTCTAAATGATGTCATAGCCCCAGCTCAGCAGAGACTGAAAATAGAGCAAGACATAGTGAAATCCATTTAACTGGAGTTTCACTAGCTGCCTGTCCCTGCCTAGCACTAGATCTAACAAGGGTTCTAGTAGCCCCGGGTAACAGGGGGGTTACACTCACCCTGAGCCAGGAAAATGACTGTCCCAAGTCATTAACACCCGGCATGGGCCATCCTTCCCTCTGTGCTGCCTATAGAAATGAGTGATCGGGCCCTCTCCTACCATGTGCCAGGCACAGGCCGGTAACACTAAGGGCCAGAGGCCATCGGCTGACATATCGGCCTCTACTCTGAAAAGCATAGACAGACTCCCACGGGGCTACACTCCTAGTAATGCAGATAAGGTGATGACACAGACACAATCCATTCTTGGATACTAAGCTTCCATATGTCATGGACTCTTTAACTAGTGGCACACTACCACCCTCTACTCCATCCCAAAGTCTGGGCACCCTCTTCAGGCACTGGCCGATACCTGACAGAAAGGTGACTGGTGTCTCAAAGCTAATCTGTAGAGGTGAGCCCTGTTACACCAGGTGGGAGGTCTCCCACCTTTTTTTCCATAGACCCATACCCGGCCATTCCTTTGTTTAAACACACACATCCTTGGCTACTGTAGTGCAGACTGTACATGGGTTTGTAATGCAGTAACTGTATTTCCTTTGAAGACCCCCCACATACAACAGTCATTACATCTCACTGTTCCATAAGCCCTGGACTTGGCATCCTGACTGACCCACAGCCCCAGAGACTTATTTACTCACTGTTTTGGTGAATGACACTGGCCTTTTGTCAAAGCTTCATCACCCTCATTGTTGCAGATGTCCAAAAACTCTGAAGAAATCTCATTCCTCAAAAAACTGTAGTGCCCCAGCACTCTCTATCAGGAAGCTTCTTCCTTTTCCCAGGCCAGGGGGTTGCCCCTGGGAGTTGGTTCCTTGTGCCTCTCTTATGGTGGAAGCACACACCCTAAGGTAGCTCTATGTCAGAACTGAGGCCAGGGGGGCCTGCCCCTGTAGGGCACCCCCTAACTCCACTGCACTGCAGGATCTACATCCTTCCCTCTCTTGAGCCTACTTCAGACTTCAGCAGACCGATTCAGACTACAGACTAGACTGTTGACTTCAAGGATCAACTCTAGACTGACTTTGAAATTCCCCAACGTTCTAGCCTAACTCCCAACTGCAACATTCCATTGTGGCTTATGCTGCTGCAGAATTCTAAATGATGTCATAGCCCCAGCTCAGCAGAGACTGAAAATGGAGCAAGACATAGTGAAATCCATTTAACTGGAGTTTCACTAGCTGCCTGTCCCGGCCTGCCACTAGATCTAACTAGGGTTCTAGTAACCCCAGCTAACAGTGGGGTTATATAAGCAAAGGGTCAAGTGGATTTAAGGTACTTGCCTTCAGTGCTAGATGCCTGGTAAATAAATTTGATGAATTCATCATATTAGTTTATAGTTCATTTCCTGATATCATAGCGTTCACAGAAACCTGGTGGGATCCAGATTACATCTGTCATGAGAACCTGGAGGGTTGTAAATTAATGAGAAAGGATAGGCTAAATAAAAAAGAAGGTGCATTAACTTTATATTCTGAAAATAATGTTCAAATTATGGAACTTCCACATGGTGATAATTCCATTGAATCGCTGTAGGTGAAAATAACAAATACTAAAGCCAGACCAGGAACTGCTATATCCCACCCAGAAATAAAGATGCAGCCACTTTGGAAATGCTCTCACAAGAGTTTTGCCAATAGAATAGTAACAACAATGTGCTTATACTAAGAGATTTTAACATGCCAGAGACAGACTGGTTATGGGATGAGGCAACCAGCTGAATAGGGGAAATATTTCTAGCACTATTTATTTATTTATCTCAAAAGTTTCATGAGAAAAGACATTCTGAGCTGATGACAGCTCGTTTTCAGATGGGTCCTGCAGGAAAGTGGGAAGAGGAGGTTAAAGTACAACAGTCAATCAGTGAGTACAATGACTGGTAGAGGGCCTATGTAACAAACACTATGCTAACCAAAATAAGAAATTAAATACAAATTAGTGCAATATTACATGGATGAGGAGGAGATTGCAATGTTACAAAAAGTGTAGAGTGCTAAAAGAAGGAAGAGGCAGAGACAGCAGCCAGGTATGAGAAGAACAGTGGTAGCAGAATGCAAGTTGGATCAACACATTACTAGATCCACAAGACAGGATGATATATTTGACCTTGTAATGACTCAATTTACTGATAATTTTAAATCAAGGAACCTGTAGTAAACAGTGACCATCAATTATGAAATTCATAGAGCGTTCATAAGAGATGAGGGGAACAGTTAGATACCATTACAAGAAAGCAAACCTCAATGCCATAAGAGCTGAATTAAGAAAATGGGAGTGAGAAGAAGCATTCATTAATAATAACACAGACCATTGCTGGACATTATTTAAACATAAATTACTCAACCTACAAGTGACGCATATCAATAAAAAGCTAATCTACAATAAGAAAGGTGAACTTCCTCCATGGTTCATGTCAAAACTTAAACAAATATAAAAAAAGGGTTCTGCAAAGTTATAATGAAACAATGCACAGAATTGTTAGACAATGCAAAAGGGAACTAGGAAATGCCAAAAAGAATTATGAACTAAAACTTGCAAGGGAGAAATATAATCCCATGGCCTTCTATAGATATTTAATTTAGCTAAATCAATACAGTCAATAGTAGGGCCATTCAAAATAGATAAAATAACTGATAAAACCAAAATGGTGATACCTTTTAATGAATACTTCTCCATGTTATTTCAGAAAAAAAATGTAGAAATTAATTTAAATAATATGCTTATTAACAATGGAAACCCCCCTGGATTAAACTGCATCTCTGTCTCATCATCAGAGGTACAAGCGAGCATAGTCACCTTGGATATTTCGGAATCAGCCAGACCAGATAGACTAGCCTCCAGATTGTTAAAGGAAACCGATGCCATGACAGTCCCCCACCTAACACACATATTTGCAAATTCCCTCAGCATGGGGGAAGGTCAAAATGGCTGGAGAACAGTGGAAGTTGTATCCATTTTTAAAAAGGTACTTAAAGTGATCCTATAAACTATCAGCCAATATGCATAACCAATATATGCAGTAAAACCATGGAATCCTGTATATCTTGTATTAAAAAGATGCTAGAATAACAACGGAGAATTAATGGTACTGGTGATATTAACCAACACAGATTTACTAAGAGGAGATCCCGTAATATGAATCTAGTAAGTTTTTTTGAAAATATTAGCAGAGAGCTTGATCAAGGTATTATTTCCAACATAATCTTTGTTGACTTTAGTAATGCCTTTGATATTGTCCCACGTGACAAACTAATATACAAACTGGAAAAAAATGCACATACTGTAGAAAGGCATCTGATTATTTGGATTTCATCTTGGCTATCAGAACAAGTACATGGCATCAAAATTAATGGATACACCTTAAATTTTGGGAGGATCACAAGTGGAGTTCCACAGCGATCAATACTGGGCCCAATATTTTTCATTGTATACATCTTAGATCTGGGTAAATATTTAAGCAGTTGGTATAGTGTATTTGTAGATGACACCAAAATCGGAGGCCCTGTTAGCACCGTTGAAGAACACAAACCTCTACAAAATGACCTATGCATACTAGGTCAATGAGCAAATGAATAAGGTTTGCAGTTTAACCTAACGAAATGTACCATAATGCAGCTGGACAAATCAAAGCCTAGAAATCAGTACTATCTTTTTGACAGTAAGTTAGGTATAACAAATTGTAAAAAGACCTGGGTATTTATATCACTCAGGATCTTAAGGACAAAAAGCACTGTGATGAAATATTTAGGAAAACAGATTATCTGGTTAACTGCATACTTAGGCATACTAAACATTGATCTGAGGAAATCATTATACCTCTGTTTAAAACATACATCAAACCTCATACTGATTACTGTTCACAGTTCTGGGAGGGTGGTCTAAATTCAGGAGACAGAAGATTGTTAGAAAGAATCCACAAGAAAACAACAAAATCCATAAGAGGAATGGAAAATATGGAACATAAAGAGAGACTTGATAAAACTGGAGGAAGGAGCAGTTCATTTCAGGGATGTGGCTGTTGATTTTTGCTGATGTTTTGCTGTTGTTATTGTTTATTTTGCAGTTTATTGTTACTTTCAGTTGGTACCAGGTTGCTTTCTGGATTCATTTGGAAAGTTACCTGTTTGGGGGATTTTGTAGGTGCAGCTGAGTGTTTCTGTGGGGGTTTTCTGGTGTGTCTGATTGTCTCTGGTGAGCAGGAGGGAATACTCAGTTTCAGTTCAGTGCTGAACCTGCTCATTTCTGGTTTTAGTTCTTTTATACTTCTTATTTCACTTGGGAAACAGTTCTGCTTATCTTGTGATTTTTTTATGAGCCATTAACTTTCTAGGGCAGGAACTGTGTTTTATCTAGCCCTGAAGCTTGGGGAAGGGGTGCTAATTGTCTGGCCTGGCTCCTCAGCAGAGCTCCTGCTAACTGCTACCTGGGACTGAGTCAAAGTGGTATAGCTGCTTACCTGCTGGATTTTCATAAGGGGCTAGAGGAGGAAGGAACAGTTCATTTCATTTCAGGGAAGTGACTGTTGATTTTTGCTGATTTTTTTTCTGTTGTTATTGTTTCTTTTGCAGTTTATTGTTGCTTTCAGTTGGTACCAAGTTACTTTCTGGATTCATTTGGAAAGTTACCTGTATAGGGGATGTTGTAGGTGCAGCTGAGTGTTTCTGTGGGGGATTTTGCTGGTGTGGCTGATTGTCTCTGGTGGGCAGGAGGGGCTCATCCCCCCCACCCCACACCCCATCCACCCCTAGTGCATCGCTTCCTTTATACCGTTAACCTGTGACATCATACAGTACCAGCTGACTCCATACACACACTGTTAGCCATCTTATTTAAGTACACAACATAGGCACACACCACACTCTGACATAAATCTACATTCCTTGATACACTATACCACTAAAGCGTATTGACAGTACAAATATATATAGCTGGGTACTGGAAAAGATATAGAATAAAGAGCAGCAGAGGATACAGGGCAATAAGGGGTAGTTTAGGGCAAGGATAGTAGAAGGAAGATGATGGGTGTGGTGCTTTGCAGTGGATGTGAGGCAGCAGTGTTCAGAAAGACCTTCTGGACACCGCAGTACTGCCCTATCTGCAGGCACCTCTCTGTGTTGAGGAAGGAGGTAGCTGGACACCGAGCAGAGTTGGCAAGGATGCAGATGATCTTTCTCCCCATACAGAGACCACCATGTCCACTACCGCTCCCTCAGAGGTTGCCAAGAAGGAGGGAAAGATGGACTACAGTGGACTTGGGGAGGCTGTGGGAGGCAGCATGGAGGCACATCCCCCAGCCAGTGGCACTTCACAACTTGTATGCCATTCTGGAAGAGCATAGAGATTGTGCAGCATCTCTGGAAGTGAACACCATGGGGGTTGAAGGGGTCATCCAGGATGGAACCCCAAGGGCAGATGCAAGGAGAACACACAGGAGGAGAAAGCAAATCCTGGTTGGGGACTCTATTGTCCAGGGGATTGAGCTGGGGTCAAGTAGCAGTGGTGAGAGGGAGGTAATGTGCCTACCTGGAGGCACAGTTCAGAAGGAGGGCAAGCAAATCCTTAGGATTGCAAGGGTGGTTGCAAGGAGGGGGAATTGGATGTCATTATTCACTTGGGGATTAATGACCTGGCTAGAGAGGGGGTAGATGTAGGAAGAGTACAGGAAGAGTTCAGGGAGCTGGGAAGGAGTCTTGGGCAAGTAGCACACTCTGTCACCTTCTCGGAGGTGCTACTTGTCCACTGCAAGGGGGAAGGGAGGGACATCTGCATCATTGAATTCAACAAATGGCTGAAGAAATGGTGCGGAGAGGTGGGGTATGGCTTCACTGGAGACTAAAACCTCATCTGGAAGGATGAAGGACTATATACTCCAAATGGCCTGCATCTATCCAGGGGAGGCAAAGGTATCCTCTCTGAGAAGTTTAAGTGCATCCTTAGTGATCATTTAAACATGCCAAGGGGGGAAGGCACAGACAGTCAAGAGGATTATCATAGCCCACCCCTACAGGACATAACTGAAAGCAGTGAGGACCTAATAACTAGCATAATATCTAACCGTAAAACTACCATGGTTACAATGGGGGAGAGAACAGAAGGTACATCACTAATGCAGCGCAGGGCAAAGACCAATAAACAATTAACATTAAGGGGGTACACAGAGTGGAATGTCATGTGCACAAATGCCCGCAGTCTAGGAAACAAAATCTCAGACCTAACGGCACTGCTAGCAGACACAAACCTGGACATTGTGGCTATTACGGAGACATGGTATGCAGTGAACCATGACTGGGATGCAGCCATACCAGGGTATATACTTTTTACAAGGGATAGGGAGGGGAAGAGGGGTTGCTATGTATGTAAAGGAAAGGATTAAAGCTACGGAAGCTCAAGGATCCAGGGAAGAAGCAGAAGCATTGTGGGTCACTCTGGAGTCGGGGAACAAAACAACCATCTGTGCTGGAGTAGTTTACAGGCCTCCCGTTCAGGGGGAGGATATAGATCTAGTATTAGTGGAAGCCATCCATAAAATGGCAGCCAAAGGGGAAGTACTACTAATGGGTGAATTCAACATGCCAGATGCAGATTGGAATACCCAGACTGCAAGTATATCAAGGAGCAGGGACCTCATGTCTGCCATGTATGGGCCAAACCTAAGGCAGCTGGTGGCTGAGCCCACCAGGAAGGGGGCTGTACTGGACTTAATGCTGACAAACAGGAACATAATCATGGATGTTGAGGTGGGCAGTCCCCTTGGTACCAGTGACCACAGAACTGTATGGTTTAGAATCAACATGTTGTCAGAAGAAAGCTATTTAAAGATTAAGATCCTAGATTTCTGAAAGGTCAACTTCATGGAGATGTGGGAACAGCTCAAAATTGCCCTGACAGCATAAGATACAGGAGGAGGGTTAGAAGAACAGTGGCTTAGGCTCAAGAGATCCAGAGCAGAAGTGACAACTCAATGTGTCAGATTGCTTAGAAAAAGTAAAAGAAAGAAATGGCCACTGTGGTTCTTTAAGGCAGTAGCCAAGAAAGTGCGAGAAAAAAGTAAGGCATTTAGTAAATACAAAGAGACACAGAAAGAAGAAGATACACTGAAATATCTGGAGAAGCAGAGAGAAGCTGGGAAAGCTGTCAGAGGGGCTAAGGCAAGAACGGAGGAAGAAATAGCACAGGCTATTAAGAAGGGGAACAAGACCTTCTTCCGTTATATTAGTGAGAGGAAAAAGACCAGAAATGGTATTGTTAGGCTAAAGAAGGGAGAGGGTGGGTGGATGGAGGATGACCTTGAAAAAGCTGAGGTACTAAACAATTATTTTTGCTCAGTATTTACCAAGGAAAAGGCAGGGAAGGGGCCAAGACTCATGAGGAAAGATGTACAGGGGGGAGAGATGGACACCAGCCCATTTATAGTGGATAGAGTCTTGGAGAAACTAGGAAAAATAAAGACAGACAAGGCAATGGGGCCAGACAGGATTCACCCTACAGCACTGAAGGAACTCTGAGAAGTCCTAGCCGGTCCTCTGACAACATTCTTCAACCAATCACTAGAGACAGGGGAGGTACCTGGGGACTGGAGGAGGGCAGAGGTGGTCCCCTTGCACAAGACTGGAAGTAGGGAGGAGGCAGGCAATTACAGACCTGTAAGCCTGACCTCAGTAGTGGGGAACCTGATGGAGTCTCTGCTTAAGGAGAGGGCAGTGAATTTCCTGGAGTCAAGCGGTGCAAAAGACCCAAGGCAGCATGGATTCACTGAGAGTAGGCCCTGCCAGACTAAAATTATCAATTTCTTTGACTGGGTGACCAGGGTGGTGGATCAGGGAGGGGCAGTGGATGTGGCCTACCTGGATTTCAGTAAGGCCTTCGACATTGTTCCTCATAGAAGGTTGCTTAACAAATTGGGGAATCTGGGTGTGGGCTCTAAAGTGGTAAAATGGTTTGGTAACTGGCTAAAAGGCAGGACCCAGAGGGTGGTAGTAAATGGTATAAAATCAGAAGAGGGGGAGGTGACCAGCAGGATTCCACAGGTATCGGTGCTGGGTCCAGTTCTATTCATTGTCGGCATAAGCGACATTACAGAGGGACTAGAGGGGAAAGTATGCCTGTTCATAGATGACACCAAGATCTGTAACAGAGTCAACACACAGGAGGGGCTAGATAAAATGAAAAATGACCTAAGACTACTTGAGGCTTGAGGAATGGTCAAGGGTTTGGCAGTTATGTTTCAACACTAAGAAGTGCAAGATAATGCACCTGGGATACAGAAACCCAAGAGAGGAATACAGGATGGTGGGGCAGGTTCTTTAGCCACCACAAGTCAGGAGGGAGACCTGGGGGTTATCATATCCAATTACCTGAAGTCGGCCAGACAATGCGAAAAAGCAGTGGGGAAGGCAAACATGCTGGGGTGCATAGGAAGGGGCATAACCAGTAGGAGGAGTGAAGTGGTGATGCCACTGTATAGATCACTGGTGAGGCCTCATCTGGAATACTGTGTCCAGTTCTGGAGATCGCATCTCAGGAAGGACATAGACCGAATGGAAGCAGCCCAGAGAAGAGTAACAAAAATGATACATGGACTGCACCACAAGCCTTATGAGGAAATAACCAAGGAACTTAACATCTATTCGCTGGAAGAGAGAAGGGAGAGGTGATATGATAGAGACTTTCAAATCATAGGAATTTTTCAAACTTAAGACAACTTGTCCATACAGTTTGCCATTTTATATTTATTTATAATATGGTTTTTCAATCACTGTAGAACTTGTCCAGCCCCTTTTTAAAGGCATCCATATTAGAGCTATCAATTAATGCCTGTGGTAGCTCGTTCCATTCTACTAACACCCTTTGACTAAACCAATATTTTCGACTATTTCGATTTCACCTAGCTATAAACAACTGTTTTTCATGCCTTCTACTACTATCCCTTCTGTTAACAGCTACAAATCCCAAGTCATCTTTCAGCTGTATGTCTCCCATAGCCCTGACTAACAAACACATGTCTCCTCTGAATCTTCTATAATGGAGTGAGTACAGATTCAGTATTCCTAGCCTTGCCTCATAGGTCTTATTTTTTTTCTAGATGGAGACCACACTTGGACGCAATATTCCAAGTGTGGCCTAACCAGAGCTTCACATGTCAATGGCATGGGTGAGGCGAGGGTACTTTGCACCATGCAGTTTGATGAATGGTTGAAAAAATGGTGCGGAGCACAGGGGTTTGGCTTCACTGGGGACTGGGGTTCCACCTGGAGGGACACCAGCCTATACTGGCAGGATGGTCTGTATCTGTCCAGGAAGGGAACAAGTCTTTTGAGCAATCGGTTTAAATGCTTCATTGGCAAGCTTTTAAACTAGTCAAGGGAGGCACTGATAAGTAGCAGGAAAATCCCAGCCTCTCCTACAAAACAGGGTACTAAATGAGAAAAAGACCGGAGCTAGAAAGGTCAGTGGGAGACTGCTGCAACAGAAGGTAAAGCCATCAAAAATGGAGAGCAATGAGTACCAATGCCCGTAGTCTGAGTAACAAGCTTCCTGAATTAGTGGCCTTGATGGAGGAGGAACATCTGGATATCGTAGTCACAGAAACATGGTACACACAAAACCATGACTGGGACGTAAACACACCAGGATACACTATCTACAGGAGGGACAGAGAGGGGTAAAAGAGGAGGAGTTGCTCTTTACATAAGGGAAGGAATCAAAGCAACAGAACAAAAGGGTAAACAGGAGGAGGAGAAGAAGCACTGTGGGTAAATTTGGAGACCGGCAATGGCACCACAATCCGCACAGGGTTGTATACAGACCCTTTCTCAGGGGGAGGAACTGGACAAGGAAATGATAGAGAGTATACTTAGAATGGCAGAAAAAGGGGAGATATTGCTGATGGGTGATCTAAATATGCCAGATGTTAACTGGAGTGCAGTTGAAGCAGCCACTTCAAAGAGTGGGGTTATTCTAGATGCCCTACAGGGGGCATGCCTTAGACAACTAGTATTGGAGCCCACTCAAGAGGGAGCAATCTTAGACCTGGTTCTCTCAAATGGAGATGGAGAGAGGATCACAGATGTAGAAGTGGGTAGCCATCTGGGAACTAGCGACCATCGAACAGTATGGTTCACAATAAACAGCAATAGAGACAAGCAATACAAAGGCAAAAGTACTGGACTTTAGGAGGGCTGACTTTGCCAAAATGGGTGAGTGCCTAAGGAATGCACTAGCAAATGGGCAGGAAGGAGGGGTGGAAGAACAATGGGGAATAATAAAAACTGCCATCACAGAGGTAGCAAGCCTGCTCAGTATTTACAAATGAAGAGGGGGAGGTACCTAAAACAAACAGTAGAAACACTCTGGATACAGAAGTTGATACCAGCCCATTTACAGAAGAAAGAGTTCTGAAAGAACTCTTAAAACTGAAGGTGGACAAAGCAATGGGGCCTGATGGGATTCATCCCAGAATTCTAAAAGAACTAAGGGTGAGAACTAGTGACACCACTGACTACCCTCTTTAACAAATCATGGGAGGATGGGGTGGTACCCAAGGACTGGAGGAGGGCAGATGTGATTCCCTTCACAAAAGTGGGAGCAAGGCAGAAGCAGGAAACTACAGACCTGTTAGTTTAACCTCCAGTGATAGGGAAAGTGATGGAATCACTTCTGAAGGAAGAATTGTCAAGTATCTAGAGGCCAGAGGGCAGGACCCAAGGCAGCATGGATTCACAGCAGGAAGGTCATGCCAGACAGAATCTGATAGATTTCTTTGACTGGGTGACCAAAGTAGTAGATCAGGGAGGGGCTGTGGACATGGCCTACCTAGACTTTAGCAAGGCATTTGACACAGTCCCACACAAAAGATTAATATACAAGTTAGCCAGCCTGGGAGTGGGTCCCAAGATGACAGCCTGGGTAAAGAATTGGCTGGAGAATAGGACACAGAGAGTAATAGTAAATGGAGTCCACTCTGAAGAAAGGGGGGTTACTAGTGGGGTACCGCAGGGTTCAGTATTAGGACCGTTCCTCTTCAATGTCTTTATAAGCGACATTGCAGAGGGACTGGAAGGAAAAGTATGTCTCTTTGCAGATGACACAAAGATCTGCAACAGAGTTGATGCACAAGGTGGGGTGGAAAGGATGAGAAGGGACTTGGCAAGGTTAGAGGAATGGTCAAATGTATGGCAGCTTAGATTCAATGCTAAGAAGTGCAAGGTAATGCACCTGGGAAACAAAAACCCAGGGAAAGAGTACACAATGGGGGTGAGATACTAACAACAACAAAAATGGAAAGGGACCTGGGGGTAGTCATATCAGATGACCTAAAGGTGGGCAAGCAATGTGAGAGGGCAGCAAGGAGGGCTGGGGGATACTGGAGATGCATAGGGAGGCATCACCAGTAGAAAACAAGAGATTATTGTCCTCTGTACAGACAGCTGGTGAGACCCCATCTGGAGTACTGCGTGCAGTTCTGGAGACCCAATCTACATAAAGACATAGACAGGATGGAAGCTGTCCAGAGGAGGGCAACTAAAATGGTGCAGGGTCTGCACGGAAGACATATGAAGAGAGACTTAAGGAGCTTAATATGTATAGCCTCGAGAAAGGAAGGAGAGGGGGACATGATAGAAACTTTCAAGTACCTCAAGGGAATCAACAAAGTCCAAGAGGGTAGCATCTTTCAAAAAAAGAGGTGTGCAAGAACAAGGGGCACAATTTGAAGATAGAGGGGGCTCAGAGGTAATTTAAGGAAGCATTTTTTCACAGAGAGGGTTGTGGATGCATGAAACGGCCTTCCAGAGGAGGAGGTTGTGGAGTCAAAAACAATGGTGGAATTCAAGCATGCATGGGACACTCATAAGGCAATTCTTGGGGTTGGGGGTAGGAAGAAGTAGGCTGCTGGTTAACTAGGATCTGCAGCTTATCCATTAGGTAGGGAAATGGGCAGACTGGGTGGGCCAAGCGGTCCTTATCTGCCGTCAAATTCTATGTTTCATACAAAGGCATTATCACCTCACTTTTTCTACTGGAAATGTATCTCAATATACAATTGAGATTTTGATTTGCTTTTCTCACCTGTTCTGAACAGTGAGTGTTGAATGTTAAATCTTCTGTGATATTCACCCCCAAATCTCTCTCTTCCTTAGTTTCCATCAGTACATCCATTCCCATACTGTAGCTCTGGTAGATATTATGCCTACCCAAATGCATTACTTTACATTTGGATGAATCCAACTCCAATCTATTTCTCTCAGCCCAAGCCTTGATATCATTCAGTGCTTCCTGCAGCTGACCTGCATCATCCTTGTTATTAACTATTCTTCCCACCCTACAATCATCTGCGAATTTGTATAACCAAACACCAGAATGCTTAACCCAAAGGGTGGAAATATAAATATTAAACAGACACGGACCCAAAACCGACCACTGTGGTACCCCACTAGAAACAGGCTTCCAATCAGAGTATTCGCCCCTTATTGTAACCCTCTGTTTCCTGTCTTGCAGCCAATCTGAAATCCAATGTATTATACTACTACCTAAGTTGATCTTCAATAATAAATTTAACAATTTCAAATGGGGTAGTTTATCGAAAGCCTTTGCAAAATCTAAAAAAGCCACATCCACAGAGCTACCATTATCCAATTCCTTACTGACTTTCTCATAAACAGTTAAGAGACTTGTTAAACATGACCTATGTTTTTTGAAGCCATGCTGAAAGGGATCAGCCAAACCTTGCTCCTCTAGAAAACTTGTAATCTTTTCCTTTATGATTTTTTCCAATATCTTGCCCAGAAAAGCAGTCAATCTAAGTGGTCTAAATACCTTAGAGGAATAAACAGGGTAAGGAGGGGAGCATATTTCAGAGATGAAAGTGCAAAGAACAGGGGACATAACATAAGGCTGGAAGAGGTTAGAGGGAATGTTAGGAAGTTTTTTTCCACAGAGACGGTGGTGGATCCATGGAACAGCCTACGAGCGGTGGTGGTGGAAGCAAAAACGGTATGGGGATTCAAAAGTGCATGGGATAAGCATAAAGGCACCCTGCTGTACAGCAGAGTGTTGGGGGGAGGGGGGAGGCAGTCCAGATGAGAGTAGGGATTGCCAAACCAAGTAGGGAAATGGGCAGACTAGGTGGGCTGTATGGTCCTTATCTGTTGACAGAGTCTTTGTTTCTATGTTGCAGAAGGAGAATTTGTGGAGACTTTCTGATATTTTATGACATACATAGAGATAATGACATAATACAAAGCATGAACTTGAAATTTAAATCTGATACACAAATGAATAGAGGGCATAACAAAATAAGAAAATCCAACCATAATCCTTTAAAACCACCACAAAGAAGATGTTCTACACCCAACGTATTGTGGGTATTTGGAATTCATTACCAGCTGAGGTGGTGAACAGCAATACAGTACACATGTTTAAAAACATAGAAACATAGAATTTGATGGCAGATAAAGACTGCTTGGCCCACCTAGTCTGCCCATTTCCCTACCTAATGGATAAGCTGCAGATCCTAGTTAACCGACAGTCTACTTCCTCCTACCTCCCCCCACTAGAATTGCCTTATGTGTGTCCCATGCATTCTTGAATTTCTCCACTGTTTTTGACCCCATGACCTCCTCCGGAAGGCTGTTCCATGCATCCACAACCCTCTCGCTGAAAAACAGACTTTATGTTTACATGAGCAAGGAGGGGATACTTGATTATGATCACAACTCTTGAAGGAGCAACTTTATATGGACCATTTATGCCTTTTGCTATTTCTGTCATCCTAGTAAATCTGAAGTCAATTTTTCTTGCGTCAGTAGTAATTGCAAACCATTATGATCTGATGGCTTCTGGCCTGTGTCAGTAGTGATTGAAAACCATTATCATCTGATTGCTGTCAAGCACGGGTCAGTAGTGACTAAAAATTATCATCTGATGGCTCTTTGGCCTGGTCAGTAGTGATCAGGAGCAGCTTTATATGGACAGTTTGTGTCCTTTGCTGTCTCTGTCATCCTAGTAAATTTGATGACTATTTGTCTCCTGCCAGTAGTGACTGAAAATTATTATCATTTGATGGATATTTGACCTGGGATAGAAATGATTGAGAACCATTATCATCTAATGGCTCTTTGGCCTGGGTCATTTGTGATTTAAAACCCATGCCATCTGATGGCTCTTTGGCCCAGGTCATCTCATGGTTGATTGACCTAGGTCAGTAGTAATTGAAAACCCTTATCAGCTGATGGCTGTCTGGCTTGTTTCAGTAGTGACTAAAAGCCATATCATCTGATGGCTCTTTGTCCCACGTCAGTAGTGACTGAAAACCTTTATCATCTGATGGCTATTTGAGCTGGGTTAGTACTGACTGAGAACCATTATCATCTGATGACTCTTTGGCCTAGGTCAGTAATGATTGAAAACCATGCCATCTGATGGCTGTCTGCCCTGGGTCAGTAGTGATCAAAAAACTATATTATTTGATGGCTGCCTGTCTGGCCTGGGTCAGTAGTGACTAAAAACCATTATCATCTCATGAATGTTAGCCAGTGCAGTAGTGACTGAAAACACTTATCATCTGATTGCTGTCTGGCCTGTTTTGGTAGCGACTGAAAACCATATAGATCTGATGGTTTTTTGCACAGGTCAGTAGTAAATGAGAACCCTTGTCATGTGATGGCTGTTTAGCCTGAGTCAGTTGTGATCGAAAACTATTACCATCTGATGGCATTTTGGCTGAGATCAGTAGTTATAGAAAACACTTATCATCTAATGGCTGTATGGCCCCATTTCAGTAGTGATTGAAAACCAAATTATCTGATGGCTCTTTGCCCAGGACAGCAGTGACTGAAAACCCTTGTCATCCGATGACTTTTTGGCTGGGTCACTTTTGGTTGAAAACCATTATCATTTGATGGCTGTTAAGCTCAAGTCAATAGTGACTGTAAACCATAATGAAACGGGTAGAAAGAATGTTGGCTCCCAACTGGCAAAGAGGTACTTTCAGCCAGACTGTTATCCCAGCACAACAGCTCAGCTGAAAGTAGCTCAACAAAAATATGTTTAAAAATAAATCCAATTTAGTAAAAAGAACCCATTTCACAATCACAATATGGCATTCCAGGGTATGTGTTGTGGAGGACTAATGGTGCTTGTTGGGTGGAAGCACTTGGCTTCCCCTTGTGCTTCAGCCCACATGAAGTAGGCCATTATCCTAGCATAATGCACCCCTTATCATGCCTTATTGCTTAATTGCTGTTTTACCCTGGTCAGTAGTGACTGAAAACCCTTATCATCTAATGACTATTTGTCCTGGGTCAGCAGTGATCGAACACCATTATCATCTGATGGTTGTCTGGGCCTTGGTCAGTAGTGATTGAAAAACATTATCATCTGGTGGCTGTTTGGTCCAGTTCATAAGTAACTATCATCTGATGGCTCTTTGGTGGCCTACGTGATTTGAGTGTTGGTGATCACAGTTATATTACTACTGGAAAGGGATTTGCATGACAGAAAAAACACCTGAACAACAGGTACCCTTGTTGGCAGTCAGCATCAGAACTACCCTCCCACATGCAAAGTGGTCTCCTCCATGACAGTGCTGAGGCACTCTGGCAGGCAATGTGAAAAGCCTTGCACTGTGACCACAGATACTGTGCCTGTCACATGGGTAAACAGAGGATTTTAATCTCTAGTGCTGCCAAACCAGTACTTTTCACAAGCACTACATTGATAAAACACCCCCTGATAAAAGGAAAACAAAGCTTGAAGTGTAGACAAAATATGTCCATTGCAGCTGTAATTAAGGAAAACAGACAGAATCCTGTGACAGGGGCCTCTTTTAACTTCAAGGAATTAATCTTTCTAAACAGACATTTTTGTATTAAAATGCACAAATTAGACACAAAGCATGGAGGCTGAATGTATGCACCAACTGGCCGAGTACTCATGCATGTGTGTTTTACATCGCCCACAACACAAGTAGGAGAAGCAAAAGTAACAAGTATGAATTTGGAGAGCAGCAGAAATGGAACCAAGATACTAGAGGACAAAGAAATGACTGTATGGAGGAGGGGAGGATAAATATTAAAAAGCTGACTACGGAAAAGTGTGGCTGGCTTTAGGGGCTAGTTGGAGTGCACCTGAGCTCAGTGCCATGTGGGGAACTCGGGTTTACATCTTGATCCCAGGGTAGCAGTCAGGCTGGTAGAGAGAAGGCTGAGCTATTTTGCTGGACACTTGCTGTGTGCTTGCCCGCTGGTAGTGGGGGGGGGTGGTATTTATTCAGTGTCGCCCACCCTTCTGCCATTGTTGTCTGGTGTATGCATTGGCAACACAAGTATCTCTGTCCAGTTTACACTGACATCAGTGAATCCTGTTTCTCTCTAGGCCTGACAGTTCTGAAGCCCCGCCGTAGGGGGCAAGACAAGGAACTCTGCATCAGAGATGGGTGGAGAGCTTAAAGGCATTTTGGAAGGAGAGATATACTACTGGGGGCAGCTGGGATCAGGGAGAGCTGCAGGGAGAGACAGTCATGTGGCGGAAAAATTAACATAAAAAGTTTAAATGGAAAAAAAAGTAAAAAAGGAAACAATGTACTGGCAAAGCAAGCCCCAGGCAAACTCAGCCCCAAAAGTCACTGAGGAACCCATACTCATGGAGGGAGGGGGCAGAGCTGGTACCAGTTATCAATCTTCAGAATGCTAAGGTTTTTTGTTTGTTACTTACCATGTCCTGTTTAAACAATTCCCAAATGGCATCACTGAGCTAGACTGAAGCTTTCAAAACTGTGCAATAATGCCATGAGGATACTACTTGAGGTACAACACAACCAGTGAGAGAGAGGTATAAAGGGACTCTCCCAAACAGAAGGCCATCTCCATGAGCTGAACTACTTCAAGCCTGGGCAACAAGGAAACACACCTGGAGCAAAGTCTCAGTTTTTAACCTACCTCAAATCATTCTAATATCTCCCCCAACCGCAAAAGCTTTATTGGACTGAGTTAACTTTAATTTATTATTTGTTTATTTATTTATTTGAAAGGTTTCACCAGGAAGGACATACCAAGCTGCAATAGCTCGTTTCCAGATGTGTCCTGGGGGAGGGGGATACATAGGGAGGTGCAGGAAAACATAACATTACAGAGAGAATACAGCAAAATACAGTATGCATCAGCTGGATGGGAACAGGAAGAATATACAGAAGCATACCACTTTATACTTAGAACATATACAGTATATATACAGAGGCCCAGATATTCAAAAGGGTTACGCCATGCGCAATAGAGTTGCGTTCAGTGTAAGTCCGCAACGTATTCTCGATATTCCAGTGGAGGCAGATGAACCCCCCCAAATCACACTGAGCAAGAGCGCAATGATAATGAATGTATGCGCAACTGAAGGGGGAGGAACCATGCATAAATGGCACAGTGCAATATTCAACAACATGCGCCATGCGCAATAGGGAAGCAAGCGGAAGTTGCGCGATAGCGGAAATGAGCCAAAATAAAAAGGAACAAGGAAGAGGTGCAAGAACGCTACAGGGAAGGCACATGAGGCTGAACTCTAGCGACTCAAACTGGGCAGGAGGGACACACGGGGCAGGCCAGGGAAAGGGCACCCTGAACAGAGAGGCACAGGGAAGGTGTGGGGAGCCACAGCCAGTGCAGAAGGGGGAAGTGCCACATAGCACTGAGGCCACCACAGGAAGGTGTTCCCGGTGCAGGGGAAGTAGCAGCCAGGACAGCAGGGGGAACACAGAAACAGCTGCCTGGGGGAGGGTGAATACAAGCCAGGGACATGGCCAGTGCCACCATCCAGATGGAGGCAGTAATGAGGGGGGTGAGAAGGTGGGCAGCAGGGGGGCACAGCCGTGGAAGGGCCCGTCAGCGGTATGCCCCCAACAGGCAGTACCGAGCCCGTACCAGCTTCGAGCTGTACAGTGATACTGAGATCATGGGCCAGTACCGCCTGAATAGGGCAATTCTGAGGTGGCTCTGTGAGCTGTGCAGTGATGTGATGCAGGCACCCACACGACGGAGCCATGCTCTGTCAGTGGAGACCAAAGTGACAGCTTGCATGTGCTTGCTCACCACGGTACCTTCCAGAGACTAACAGGGACACCACAGGCATAACCCAGTCGGCCGTCCACACGCCACCTCACCCAGTTCCTCAGCGCATTGCTGCCACATGCTGTGGAGTACATCCATTTCCCCAGCACACGGGAGCACACAGCAAACATAGAGAATTCCACAGGGTAGCGTATGCCTGGCATGCTGGGGCAATAAACTGCACCCATGTGGCCATCCGCACACCACCTGGCCCCGAGGGGGCTGCATATATTAATCGGAAGGGCTATGCTAGCATCAACTACCAGGTGGTGTGCGATGCCAGGGGGCGCATAATCAATGTCTGTGCCATGCACCCTAGGGGAGCACACGATGCCGTCATCTGGCACCAGTCGGCACTGTGCCACAGATTCGAGAGTGGGGAAATCCCCACTGGCCACTTAGTGAGTGAGTATGCAAATCACATGGACAAACATAGAGCTTGGGAGGGGCATGGTCAGAGGTGACATGGGTAGTGGCCTACATGGCCCAGGGC
Organism: Neoceratodus forsteri; assembly: GCA_016271365.2. Lineage (NCBI taxonomy): Eukaryota > Metazoa > Chordata > Ceratodontiformes > Ceratodontidae > Neoceratodus > Neoceratodus forsteri. Next base: position 500,894,054 of record JADMNL010000022.1, read on the forward strand.
AGGGCGATGCTGAACACCAAACTAACCTCCACCCTCTACACACAGGTGACAGTGGATACCCACTCCATCCCTGGCTGCTCACACCATACCGGCGGCCCGCGACCCCATCGCAGCAACGCTACAATGAGGCACATGCCACCACAGGTAATGTCATCGAGTGGGTGTTCGGTATGCTGAAGGCACGTTTCCATTGCCTGGACACCTCTGGTGGTGCCCTACAGCACTGACCCTCAAAGGCCTGCGGGCTATTCCTGGCCTGTTGCATCCTGCAAAACATGGCCAATGAATGTGGGATAGCTGTACAGGTAGAAGAGGGGGACAGCGATGGGGACAATGAGGACACCGGTGACAATGGTGATGGGCAGCCCCCCCTTGGGCGATGGGACCCCCGACTGCTCCGGCTGGCACAGCTGCACGCATCCTTGTCGACACATGGGAGAAGGTGGCACATGCAGTAATGTGACTAGGTGGGAAGGAGAGCTGCCGTAGGATGCTCAATCCTTCCTTCCCCCCTGCCAGTCCCCGGTGACCTAAGTTCATTCTTGAACCCAGGTCGCTGGTGCGGCACGAGGTGTGGCGTCCAGCGCCTCAACCCTCAGCGCCACCAGGCCATCTGGAAGGGATAGTTTTATTAACAATAGTTCGTAAGCAGAGGGGAAAGCAGAGGAGAGGCTGACTGAGAACTGGATAGAGGTGAACACATACATAGCCACGCCCCCACTCCTGGATGATCTGTCCTGTTGGATGATGTAGTAGCTGGGGATGGAGATGGCAGAGTCAGGGATTTTCAAGCTGAGCCAGGACTCGGTAATGATGAGGACAGAGGGTTTTAGATTGGTCATAAGGGGTCGAAGAAGGTCAATTTTGGGGAGAAGGCTTCTTATATTTAGATGAACTGTGTGTAGGTCTTTGAGAAGATTGGAAGGGGGAGCGTGGAAAGGATCGGGCTTTAATTCAATGTCACCTGCATTGAGAAGCAGTGATACTATAAACAGTTTGGAGAGGATGGATACCTGTCTCCTAGGCAGGGATGGCAGGTGAGTGGAAGCAGTGGTGGCCAGGTTAGAGGTGCCACTAGAGGGAGATTTCGATGCTCGGAGGGACGCCAAGTGAATACGTGGAGGATGGAAGCACCTGGGTGCCAGGGAAAGTGGAGGGGGGGTGGCAGGAGGATGGGAGAGTGAGGGAGGAGGAAGGAGGGCAGAGTATGGAAGTTGGGGGGATGCTGGAAGGGAGGTGGGGGAGTGATGTAGGGGTGAGTAGGAAGGGGAGATAGGCTAGGATATGAAGAAGCATGGTGTAGTTGACTGGTAAAGTGGTAGCAGTCTAACACTATGCTGTAAAATAATGTAGAGGGGGAACACAAAGTGTCAGAATCAGCATTCAGAGAAACACTCCCAAGATATGTAATGGGAAACTTAAAATCTTAGTCAGCAGGTTGGGCACAGCTCCTGGGGGGATCCAAGAGCAGAAGAATGGGGGGGGCCCGGATGTTAATGGGAAACTAAAAACTTAGGCTGATTGTAACTGCTGGGATGGCCTAGTGGTTAGGGTTGCTGACTTTGGTGTAGAAGATCAGGGGTTCAAATCCGGGATTGACAGGGAGGCAGAAACTTTGATAGATGTTGAGAGGAATGGGGTAGGTTGTGGCAGGGTTGGAGTGACTACTACCACAATAGAAGTACTTTATATTAGGGAAAAATGGAGGGAGTGAATGGTGAAACAGTGGCTCCTAGTGGCCGCTGGATATAACTTGCAGCAGGGAAAATGGGGAGATAGAGCTGGGGGGAGGGAACCGTGACCAGGAGGGATCAGCTGTACCAATAAAGGTACAGTCTGTGGTGGGTGGTGCAAGGCTGTTTCTCAGCTGCCATTCTCCCGCTGGCAAGGGGAAGGGAAGTGATGAGGTAGCAGCCTAGGGAGTCAGAGGATAAAGGGAAACGCTCAGGATTAAGAGGTCAAGGCATCAGAACAAAGGGGCAGGGAACATAAAAAAATGGGGTCAAGGTGAGGGACCAAGACTGCGGGGGTTTGCTGTGCATGCGGAGTACAGCTGGAACCACACAGGAGGAGAGACCAAGACCAAAGGGAAATGAACAACAAAATAATGGCAACTCTTCATCACGGCCCATCACGGCCCTCAGGCATACACGAAGGCACAGTAGAGCAATACAGCAAATACAGGCTCAAACAGGTCAGTTTCCACAGCAGTGAACAGTAGTTAAGGTACAATGCAAAAAGAACAACCTACAAGCCTTAGGCGGTTGCTACAGCTAGGCAGAATTATTAAATCAGTGCACCTATGCTGACAGTAATTACTTGAAATACTTTTAACACTGTTCAGGAGATCCAGCGCCACAAAGGAAGAAGACTCTACCTGTAGTTAGCTGCTGCAGGGATGTTTCTCAGCCATGGTGCTCCTGCTGGCAAGGGGAGAGAGAGTGATGAGGTAGCAGCCTTTAGTTAGCTGCTGCATAGCCGTTTCTCGTCCACGGTACTCCTGCTGGCAAGGGAAGGGGGAGTGATGAGGTTTAAGCTCTATACAACAGATTCACATTTTATGTGTGGCACAAATGTAGGCTAAAGTTCATCAGCTGCTCTGCCTCTAACCTTTACCAACAGAGAGAGAGAAAGAACAGTTACCATAACAGTAGATCTTCGAGAAAATCTCCTCCATTAGGCCACACCTTTGAAACTGTAAGCTGTCAGCATCAGGACCACTTGACTGTAAAGCCAATTTCATTCATCTACTGAATGCAAATTGCATATAAAATTATAACATTGTAAACTTAATTCAGAGCAATTTTTAGCTGTTTTAGATAAAAAAGATAGAGTCAGGGATGATAAGCGATCTGCCATATTTTTTGCAATCAGCCAACAATCTCCTGTATGCAGGGAACAGATAGAAAGGAACCTGAAAAAAACAAAATAGAAAAAAGTTAACTTGAAGCACCATTGAGGCACATCAAGTCACAACAAACTGAGTAATGCATCAAAATTTAAAAAAAGGTAAGATGAATACATTTCTAACATTCAAATCTCATACTATTGCATCTGTCATTCTATTATAATATATGCATCTCAGTGTAAACAATTCTCACAAACTGAAAGAAATGTGGCAAGCACTAGGACTCACGCCAATATTCCATAGAACAACCAGGAGCAAGGAGTGGTCTACTGTGTTGAAGGCTTTGCTAAGGTCGAGAAACAGAGTGCACACATAACTTCTGGCATCCAAGGCTCTCAACAAGTCGCTGTGACCTTAGCAAGTGCTGAGGTGGTACTATGGTGGGGTCGGAAGCCAGACTGAGCAGGGTTTAGAAGGTCCGAATCGTTGATGTGCTGTCTAAGCTGGGTATTAACCACTTTCTCCAGAAGCTTAGCGAGGATAGGGAGTAAGGAGATGGGGCGTTAATTATTAAGATCGCTAGTGCTGCCAGATTTAAATAGTAGAATAACGTGGGCAGTTTTCCAGATGGCCGGGAGTGAGCCCTGGGTAAGAAACATGTTGAAGAGACGGGTGAGTGCGGGCAACAGAACGCGGTAGCCAAGTTCAAGGAAGAAGGGCACTATCAGGTCTGCCCCAGCACTTTTCCTATAATCCAAATGGAGCAGACGGTCTTCAACTTCCTTTACTATGACAGGGGAGAAGGAGAATGTTGTGCAAGGAGGGGGCAACGTTGGGACAGGGCCTGGGCAAGTTGAGCTAGGAGTAAATAGTTTTGCACGTAGGCTAGAAGTGGGGGAGTCATCAAATGCTAGGCCCGTATGTGGAGGGGTTGTGGGATAACAGGTGGATCTGACACCAAATTTCAAGTTTAACACACAGTCTCTGTGTAATGTTTATTCAAAATACAAGAAATAACCTTTAGCAATGGCATATTCCTTCTTCAGTACATCAGTTTGCAGCAACAGACTATAAATATCTTTTCTCTGCACTTAGCCAGCACCTACTGACACTAATCTCTGATCTAACTTGGCAGTTGAGATTCAGCCTGCACCCCTATGCAGGCCTCATTTGCTAGGGTAGTGGGGGCTCAAATAAGAAAAAAAATAAAGCAAGCTGAAGACAAAGAACCTCAGTGCAGAAGCACTGAAACATGGGTTACCCCAAAGGGCATCGACAATAAGCCAAGTTTCAAAGAAGCACAACATCACACATACTTCCATAATGCAAAGCATCATGGGATATGTGCAAATCAACATGACATTTCAGATTGTCTCAGTTTACAGTAATTTACATGCATTTTAAATTGGACAACTAACTTAATTTTTAAAACACAGTCAACTAGTACTTTTTTTCTCTATCAAAAACACCTAGTACCATGGTATTTTCAACATTTACAGCTTTCATAAACATAAGGTATATACATTAAGGTATTTTTATGACATAGTGCTATTGCATGCTAAATCCAACAATGATAAACACAGCCTGTTGTTTTACATATGCCTGGAGGCCAACACAATAACCTCCCTGTACGAGGATCTGAGAGAGAGAAAAGGAAAATTAAGGAGGACACTATAGCATAGTCAAGAAAGGGAAGGGGGTGCCCATAGGAGGCCAACCTTATGGACTAGACATTGTAAAGGATAGATTATGCTAAGAAACAGAAGAACTGTTGCAACAGATTTAAGAAAAGGTCGGTCCTCAAGAGTGGCAGGAGCTCCCTGTCACACTGTGGTGGCAAAGCGATTATTAAAGAGTTCAAGGATTTCTTGCTTGTCAGTAACAACCAAGTTGCCTGAAGAGATTTTTGGCAGGAATGGACTAGCAGAACTGTGGCCTTGGATTTCCTTTAAGGTATTCCAGAATTTAGTTGTACTGTTAGAGGAGGAGTTAAGTTCGGACCGGTAGTAACTAGATTTTGCATCCCTAACCATTCTCGTTTAGCGGTTTCTGACAGCTCAGAAAGCTGACCCGTCGTTAGGCTGTTTGGTCTTCCTGGCCTTCTTCCAAAGCGAGTCTCTCGCTTTGGAAACTGGCTGATGGAATGGGAAAGAGATATCAAGGAGGGAGAAAGCGAGGCAGGTGAGTGGGAGGGAGCAAACCCGGGAAGTGGGAACCCAGAGCTTTTAACTTTGAAACATTACAACTGCTCTCACCTTTCAGACTTTTAGCCTTTTCTCGTGCCTTTTTTTTTTTTTTACAGCACTGACACTGGCTGAAGAATATAGAGAAACACAATGGAGAGACTGATGGGGGGGCAAGCGGTGAGTTAACCTGTGTTCTGTGGCAAAAAAAAAAAGGCAAAACAAAATGTAAACACTGGCTAAAATGGGCAGACGCTTATAATGGACAAAACTACCACAAAGAGTAGTCCGTTATAAGTGACTTACACTGTACAGTTCCAAAGTTTTCCTAGTGTGCCTTGATATTCTCCTCCAGTTTAGTAGGTTGTGATATTCCTAAATGCCCTGATAAAAGCTTGCAGAAGGACCCATTTTTTGCTTAAATTTTTGAAAATGTTATTTTGGAGCAAAATGTATGGGTATGACTTTTATCATTAATTGATATAAGAGCAGCATTGCTGTGTGTAAGCCTCAGCATTTCAGTAGGCTGTCGATCTAGTTCACAGTTTGCTAAAACCCACCAAAATGTACCACTTGGCTTTGATTTTTCAAAATTTTTCTTGGGGGGGTACCTGCTCCCAGACCCCCCTAGACAGGTTTTTGAATTCTGTGCCACTCCAAATTTTAGCTTTGCATGACATCCCTACCCCAGCTACTGATAGGACATTGAGTAGGAATCTTGGAGCTGGTGATCAGGTCCACGTTCAAGCTCTTAGCAGCAAGAATAGTAAACAGACTGTGGTGTGCCAACTGGAGGGGTTGGTTTCCCCTGGGGAAGGGCAAATACAGAAACAGAGTAATTACGAGCTTCCTAAGCACTGCTGTTCAACTGGCACTCAGTTTGCTGAATCCTGGCCAGCACTGGAAAGCTAAGGAAGCCAGAGGTAACATTACAGGTAGGCACATTGCCAGATGTGAAAATCAGAAAATGTAAGGAGGCAGATGATTCAGGAGCTCTGGGTCTAAACTACGATTGTCACCTCTCTGGTTTTGGACCAAAGTATCGGGTTTTTGAATCTTTATCTAGTCATCTGGTTTTCCACAGAGGGACTTTCAGTTTCTGTATTAGAAGAGGTTATACCAGAATAATCATTGTTTTGACTGCAGTTCCAGGCTTCACACTACACATGCAGATATTTGGTTGCAAAACTGACCATCCATGAAGCTGATAACTAAATTTGTTAAGTATATTAACCCGATTTTTTCCCACTCTAAGTTCTGTCTTTTAATGTATTTATTTAAAACTATTTGTCCAGGAGGGCACACTAAACTGCGAACAGCTGGTGTCCAGGTGCATCCTGTGGAAGGGGAAGCAGGTAAATAACAAAACATGTGTGGTAACTTCACCCACTCAGTCCCCCTCAGAGAGAGGGGGTGGGCAGGCCATAGCTCAGGGGTGACTGCTATGTCTAGGGATTTCAGCATAGTAACGTCTCACTAGGAACCACCCCTTGCAAACAGTTCTGTTCCTGTTTGCCTCCTCTTCCCATTTGTGACCACCGGGGCATCACTATAAAAGTCCTCATGCCACCCTGCTGGAGTCGCTCTCCAGTTTAGACTGTGCTCCTCATGGGGAAGATCCACTGGCACTCTGCAATTTTTTCTTCAACAGGCTTTGCCTCTCTTTGCCCGTGAGGGTGCTCACCCCATTCCATTCTTCCATCAGCTCAGGTGCTCAACAGCACCACTGGCTTCTCAAAGCCACCCTTGGCTGGTCAAAAAAAGAACTGCACTATATACATATCCCAGTAATGCAATTCAGGGAAACAGCAACGCATTGATCTTTATCAGCAATTGTTTAAACATACTGTACATTGGTTGCTTTAACTCTGGTCTCCTTTTGTATTTGCAGAGAAACAGATACCAGGACACAGTGCCACACTTAAGGCATTAAGGCATAAACCTGCTTTCAACAAATCAGCAATTTATTTACATGGCATTGCGCATAATAGCAGAGAGAGCAGGGAATTACACAGCCGGAGCCCTGACCCCGGCCCAATCAAGGCCCTAGAGGAACCAATATTTGCAAGTCCCAAGCTCTTAAGCAGCAGGAACATGAATTAAAAGCAATGTAATATATTTGCACGTTATCACAGCACTAATGCACTCCCCTTGGTACTCACCACTGGACCCTGTACTCCTCCCTCTCCATCCTCCCTCTTCCCTCCCCTCACTAGTTCCACTGTGCCTCCTTCATCTCCAAAACCTAGTTTGCATCACTACTGTCTTATCTAGCCACACTCATCTCATCCATCCCCTCTGACTCATACTCCCTCTGCTCCAGTGATCCACGCACCTCCCTGCCCCACCCCCTCTCCTCTGCTAGGCAATCTGCCTTCTCCTAACACCTTCCCTCCCTCTGGAACATGCTTCCCTCCTTTCTCCATCTCTCACCCTCCCCTGCTTCCTTTAGACACCATCTTAAACTCCTGCCCTCCCCCACCTGTTCCTGTCAACCCTCTACTTGACCTGCTTCTGTTGCCCCTTCCTTGCCAGCTATGGTGGCCCTGCTGGGGTCAGCTTATCTTCCATCCACTGTTGCACTGAACTGCTCAACTCATTGTTATCTGTTACATCGGGCTGTGGTGAGGCTCACAGCCTCAATTTAGAAACCTAGAACTGCAGATAAGGACCACTTGGCCCACCCAATCTGCCCACTTCTCCCTACTTACACAGTTACTGCAGACCGTGCCCAATCTATAGCACTTTCTACCTCCTCCCTTCCTTCCCACTATGATTTCCTTGTGCTTATCCCATGCATTGTTGGACCCCACCACTGTTTTTGCCCCACCACCTCTGCTGGAAGGCTGTTCCAGGAATCCACCACTCTTTCTGTGAAGAAGTACTTCCTCACATGTCTCCTGAATCTACCCCCCTCCAGCTTCATAGCATGTCCCCTTGTTCTCGAGCACTTTTTCTTCTGAAAAATACTCCTCTTCTGTACCTTATGTACCCACTGTGAGGTATTTAAAGGTCTCTATCATATCCCCCCTCTCCCTCCTTTGTTCCAGGGTGTGCATATTGAGGTCCTTTAGTCTCTCCTTGTAGGGCTTTTGATGTAGACCTTGCACCATTTTAGTCACCCTCCTCTGGACCGCCTCCACTCTATGTCCTTCTGGAGGTGTGGTCTCCAGAACCAGATACAATACTCTAGGTGGTATCTTACCAGTGATCTATACTGAGGCAACACCACCTCCCCCTTTCTGCTGGTGATACCCCCCCCATGCACCCCAGCATCCTACTTGCCCTCCTTACAGCCTTGTCATGCTGCTTGGCCACCTTTAGGTCATCCGATATGATTACCCCAGGTCTCTTTCCTGCTTGGTGGTCATTAATAGCACTCCACCCATTTTGTTCTCTGCCCCTGGGTTTCTGTGTTCTAAGTGCATTATTTTGCACTTGTTCACATTGAAACCCAGCTGCCATACCCTTGACCACTCCTCTAGTGTTCTCAGGTCTCTGCTCATCCTTCTCACCCCCCCCGAAGTGTCCACCCTATTGCAGATTTTAGGGTCATTCACAAAGAGGCAGACCTTCCCATTCAGCTCCTCTGCACTGTCACTTATAAAGACATTGAAGAGCACTGATCCAGGAGGCACCCCCTCTGGTCACCCTCCCTTCGAGCGAACTCTGTTTACCACCACCCTCTGTCGCCTAGACCCTAACCAATTTCTTATCCAGTTCCACCTTTGAATCCACTCCTAAGCTACCCAGCTTGCTTACTAGTCTTCTATGTGGAACGGTGTCAAACGCCTTACTGAAATCTAGGTAGGCCACATCCAGTGCTCCATCCTGATCTAGTTACTTGGTCACCCAGTCAAAGAAATCTATCAGATTCATTTAACATTACCTCCCCCCCATAAAACCATGCTGCCTCAGGTCTTGCAACCCACCGGATTCAAGATATACAAGAGGTTCTCCTCTACTTCTAATAAACTCTGTTGCAATCCGCTGTGGGGCTCCTATTCCCTACCTCCTACCCTTACACTGACTTAACCCTCTGGGTGGCACCCCTTCCTTACCCTTGTCACTCCTACCACTAAGCAACTCCTACAGTCTTATCTTCCCTATATGCTATACCCTCCTCCCCAGGGTTGGGCCTGCTCCTCTTGGGGCTACCTCTGCACCTCAGTGTAACTTATTCAGCACCTATGCAACACTGTGCCAGTGAATTATTCTGCCTTATTTGTATATTATATGTAAAAGCAATTTCATTTCCAACAGTGTTACTCCTTGTTGAATTGATTTTGTGTCTGAATTGTGCTTGTAACTGTATGTATTCCTTTGATGTGGAACCTTTATAAACTAGTTGTTAAGCTCAAAGGTAATTAATCTGAGATGTCAATAAATAAATAAATAAAATTCCACAATCCTTTCCTTAAGCAGTGATTCCATTAACTTTCTCACCACCACTGATGTCAGGCTGACTGGCCTATTATTACCAAGCTCTTCCCTGCTACCAGTATTGTGTAGTGGGATTACATCTGCCCTCCTCCAGTCTGCTGGAACCACTCCTGTTTCCAGTGAGCTGTTAAATAGGACTGTCAGAGGTGCAGCAAGTATTTTCCTGCGCTCCCTCAATAAACTTGGATGCACTCCATCTGGCCCTATTGCTTTGCCCACTTTCAGATTAGCAAGTCCCTTCAGGACTCTCACTTCCAAAAAAAGGACTAGTGTCTACCTCCCTCCCTCGAAACACTTTCTTACTTTTTTGGGGCCCCTCCCCTTCTCCTTTCTCTGCGAACACTGAACAAAAGTATTTGTTCAGGATGTCTGCCTTTTCCTGGTCCCCTTCTGCAGCTTCCACCATGATACGGTGACAAGAATATCGCCGATCTCCCCCACAGTGACACATAGTCACCGACATCCCCAACACCACTAGGTCCCGACCCCATCTGGGGATCACACTGACACCTGTTCGGTGTTCATGCATGGGGGGGGGAGCGGCTGCACACACACTCTCCCACACTCCCTGGACTTATAGATTCCAACTCCGGGGGGGAGGGGCGGATGTCGAGAGACAGAGAGTGGCCAAACTCTGAAGTTGATGACACGGTCATCGCTCCAACAACCTGTGCACGTGTAGATGGGTTGGTGTCGCTGTAACAGCGTCACTGTAAAAGCGTTGCTGTTACAACTGTATACGCCATCTGCAGAGTCCTTCCCCTTCACTTTTTAATCTTACAATCCCATCCCTGATCTTCCCCTTTTCACTTACATACCTAAAAATGTCTTGTCCTCTTTCATTACCTCCTGGGATATTCTCTCCTCAGTTTGCGCGTTTGCGTTCCTGACCACTTTCTCTGCTTCCCTCAGTTTCCCCTTATATACATCCCTATTTCCCTCCTTCCCTCTGTGTTTCCTTATACTTTCTGAATGCTGCCCCTTTAACTTTTACATTTTCTGCCACCACTTTCGAGAACCATAGTGGCCTCTTTTTTTCTCTTGCTTTTGATCACTTGATTGACACAGAGGTTTGTTGCCTTTGCTATGCTCCATTATATCTTTGCCCACTGTTCCTCCACCCCACCCAGGTCATCCCCCCCCCTCGCTAGGTCATCCCTAAGGCATTCACTCATCTTTTTTAAAATCTGCCCTGCTGAAGTCCAGGACCCTCTCCCTTGTGTAGTTTTATTCCGCAGCCATTCTTAGATTGAACCACACCATACGGTGATCACTGGTCCCCAAGTAGCCTCCCACTTTGACATCTGTAACTCTGTCCTTGTTCGTGAGTACCAGGTCCAGTATTGCCCCATCACAAGAGGGTTCATTGACTAGTTGCCTGAGGAATGCCTCCTGCACAGAGTTCAGAATGTTCCTGCTTCTAGCTGAAGCTGCTGGGAGGATCCAGTCACATCTGGCAGGTTGACATCCCCCCACCAGCGGCACCTCTCCCTTTTCTGCCATCTTGCCAATGGCTTCCACTAGTACCTTATCTAATTCCTGCCCCCCATGCTGGAGGTCTGTAGATCACTCCAAAAGGGGCTCCATGCCCCGGCTCCAGGGTGACCTACAGTACTTCTGCCCCAACTGTATTCCCTGTATCTCTGTGGCTTTTATGCTTTCCCTCACATAAAGCACCACACCTCCTTCTTTCCTTCCATCCTGGTCCTTCCTGAACAGCGTATAACCTGGTATGTCCATGTCCCAGTCAGGGTTTTCAGTGCACCATGACTTTGTAATGGTCAAAATATCCAGATTCATAAAGCTATTACTTCAGCTCTGAAGTCTCCACCTTGAATCAAAAGGCACTAAACGTTGTGTCAGGTTAAACTTAAACTTTTATTATTAAAAGCATAAAGATACATGGACAGCCAGTCCCACAGCTGAATGTTTTCGCATCCCTTCGGATGCTTTTTCAAAGCTGGTGAATGCATCAAACAGTGCAATATTTATATAGTGCTTCCAGTTAAAAACAATTGATAACGGAACAATAAATTCTTTACAAATTACATGCCGGGATTTAAATAAATGAATTAAAATCAATTACTTCAAGCAAAATACAAAAAACAGCAAACACATTAAATGCTTGAATACATACTATCACCCTATATGTGCATATACATATATGCTGTCATAACAACAAATATAACAGACAGAATAAATACAAAATGAAAAAAGGCAGCATTATAAAGTATATATAGGCAGATGAATTACAGTACTCAAATGCTGAAAGTTATTTCTTTAAATATGGGGTTAACTGAACATAATCATTTAATCCAGGGTACTCATAAGATTTTAACTTGAATCACCAGAAAGTTTCTCTTTGTAACAGCTGATTATCCAAATCCCACCCCAATACCAGCATGTACTCTCCCTATGCCTTGAAACCAGAATTGGTGATCAGTGCCTTTAAGTTGTATATGTTGTGCTAAGGCACTTATCCCATCTAATTTTTCAGTGCTTCTAATATGCTGTCCAATCCGTTCCTTAAAGTTTAGGCGCACGCCTAAAGTGATATACAAGCGTGGGCAAAATCTTCGTGACAAACTAGTACATAGAACATACTGGGAATATCGAGGAGAATGGACACAATACAGACACCTACCTAAGGGCACTCACAAATGTGGAAACTGTATTTTTTGTAGATATATTTTGACTGGAAATGCTTTTGTACAACCTGTAAATAAGAGGGAATTTTGTATTTTACATTTTATTACATGCACTACAGAGAATGTAATTTATTTATCCACTTGTGAAAAATGTTCTTCTTTTTATGTGGGTAAAACTCGAAGAAAATTTAAGGAATGGATTGGACAGCATATTAGAAGCACTGAAAAATTAGATGGGATAAGTGCCTTAGCACAACATACACAACTTAAAGGCACTGATCACCAATTCTGGTTTCAAGGCATAGAGAGAGTGCATGCTGGTATTAGGGGTGGGATTTGGATAATCAGCTGTTACAAAGAGAAACTTTCTGTCAATTCAAGTTAAAATCTTATGAGTACCCTGGATTAAATAGAAACATAGAAACATAGAAGTTGACGTCAGATAAGGACCTCAAGGCCCATCCAGTCTGCCCATTTTTTTTTCTACCTTATGAATGTGCCATAGGCCTTTACTCTGTCAATGGCCTATCTATTCATACTCATCTGTATTTGCTCCCTTATGCCTATCCCATGCCTGTTTGTAGCCCTGCACTGTATTCATAGCCACCACTTCCTGAGGTAGGCCGTTCCATGCATCTACCACCCTTTCTGTGAAAAATAACTTCCTCACATTACCCCTTAATCGACCTCCCTCTAATCTCATGCTGTGTCCTCTTGTCCTGCTATTTTTCTTATATTGAAACATGTTAGACTCTTTCACCTTGTTAATGCCCTTAAGGTGTTTGAATGTTTCGATCATATCACCTCTCTCCCTCCTTTGTTTTAGGGTATACATATTGAGCTCTGTTAATCTGTCCTCATATGTTTTCTGATTCAGTCCCTGCACCATTTTGGTTGCCCTTCTCTGGACTGCCTCTGTTTGGTTAATGTCCTTGTGAAGGTGTGGCCTCCAGTACTGCATGCAGTACTCCAGATGGGGCCTAACCAGTGTCTCGTAAAGAAGGATTATTACCTCCCTGTTCCGACTTGTGATACCCCTACTAATACATCCCAACATCCCTCTAGCCTTACCTACTGCTTTAGTGGTCTGCTTGGATGATTTCAGGTCATCAGTGATGATGATGATGCCCAAGTCTCTTTCTTCCCCTTGTGATTGCCAGCAACTCCCCTCCCAGCCTATAGGTGGTTTCAGGGTTTCTCTTCCCTATGTGCATGATCTTGCACTTCTTTGCATTAAACTCCAGTTGCCACTTTTTCAACCATTTTGCTAGTTTATCCCAGATCTCTTCTCATTCTGCCCACCCCATCTGTATCACCTACTCTGTTGCAGATCTTGGTGTCATTTGCAAACAGACAAACCTTACCCTCCAGTCCATCTGCAATGTCACTGATGAAGATATTGAAGAGGAGTGGCCCCAAGACTGAACCCTGAGAAAATGATTATTTTCAATTAACTCCATATTTAAAGAAATAATTTTAAAAACATTTGAGTACTGTACTTCATCTGCCTATACACATATATATATATATATATATATATATTCATAATGCTGCCTTTTTTCATTCTGTATTTATTCTGTCTGTTATATCTGTTGTTATGCCAGCATATATGTATGTGCACATATAGGGTGATAGTATGTATTTAAGCATTTAATCTGTTTTCTGTTTTTGTATTTTTTTTGGGGGTGGGGTCCTAATACTTGTCTTCTGAGAATGCTAATTACATGGTGCATTGGTGTGCCTATATGTTACCTTGTTTGAAGTAATTGATTTTAATTCATCTATTTAAATTCCAGCATGTGATTTGTAAAGAATGTATTGTTCTGCTATCAATTGTTTTTAATTGGAAGCACTATATAAATATTGCACTGTTTGATGCATTCACCAGCATTTGAAAAAGCATCCGAAGGGATGCGAAAATGTTCAGCTGTGGGACTGGCTGTCCATGTATCTTTATGATTTTAATAATAAAAGTTTAAGTTTAACCTGACACAACGTTTAGTGCCTTTTGATTCAAGGTGGAGACTTCAGAGCGGAAGTAATAGCTTTATGGATTTTAATTCACTTCTATTGGCACTGGTCCTTGCTGGTGGTGAGCTACCTGTTTGAGAACTGCAAAATATCCAGGTTGGCCTCTGCCATGATGGCCTCTAGGTCTGGAATCTTATTTCCTAGACTTCTAGCATTTGCACACATGGCCTTCCACATTTTGTTTCCACTCTGCTTGTTCCCCCTTTTTTCATTTTTGCCCTCCCTCCTTCCCACCTCTCTTTTTAATGCTCCCATTCCCTTCCCCTGTATCTTTTTTTACCCTGCTTCCTTTATTAATTTGCACCCTGGGGCATTCCTCCCCCTCGGGTTCTCCTTACTCTCTACTTCAGCCTGTGGGGGGTCAGTTTCTGACTCCCCAGTTCCTTTTCCCACCACCCTTGGCTAGTTTAAATGTTAATTGAAGTAACATTATAATCATCCACTGAGGACTGCAGTTCTTCTCCCGGATGGATGCAGGCCATCACCCCTGTATAAGCCCTTATCCTCCCAGGTAGGTCCCCAGTCCCAAATGTAGCCAAACCTTTCCTCTCTGCACCATTCCTTCAGCCATGAGTTGAAGCTCCTGGTGCAGTCATAAACAGGCAGCACCTCCACGAAAGCCACTGAGCAAGCTAACTGTCTAAGACCCCTCCCCAGATTCTTAAACTCCCCCTGCACTATCCTAGCCCCATCCCTAGCCAAATCATTGGTCCCCAGGTGGACAATGACATCTAGCACTCCCTCCCATCCTGCTTCCCTAGTGATCCTCAGGATCTGCTTTCTATCCCTCTGGTCCATGGCACCGGGTAGACAATTAACCTGCCTCCCCCTCTTTCATATTCCCAAACCTATCCCCCTTACAGTTGAGTCCCCCACCAGAAGCTGCTTCCTTATCCTCTGGGGTCCTCTACCACCATCCTTGGGATCTCCATTACGGAGGGCCCCTACATCCCCCTAGATCACTACCATGGATGCCTCTTCCTGGCAGCCCCGCCCCTCCAGAGTGGCACTGGAATTATGTAATGGTACCGGTTGAGGAATGTGTTTCTGTCCCATCATCCCTACCCTTCCAGAGCCCACCATAGTCTAGCCATTCCTACTTCCTGGCATCCTCTGAGGTAACAATAGTAGACTTGGTGGCCCATGGGTGAGGGAGAGGTCCCCCAAATCCTAGCCAACTCAGCCTGGAGTCTAGCGACCTGCTCCCTCAACCTAGAGAGGTGTGTGCAGATGGGCAGCACTGCAGTCTCCAGAAGGTAAAAAAATTTAGAGTTGAAGGCATTAGCAATCAGGGCTGAGTCACCACCTCTCACTAACAGTTTCAATATTAGACAAGTAGTGTGACTTTTTTCTTTTCTATTATTAGGTAACCAAGGAAGGCCCTCTAGGCACAAACGCCTGTTTTCAGGGGCAGCCCAGGAGCACTGGGGATGTAAAGTGACTTGTTCAAAGTCACACAGTGTGCAAGTGGAGGTCGTGGGTATCAAACCCAGGTCTGATAGACATACCAAGCTCATTCACAGCTTATTACTCTAACCGCTAGGCTATACTGCCAGCCCCTTCTGGCCCCTGTTCTTGCACTTGTACTATGTTGTACTGTTCTGTTTGCACTTTATTTTATGGAACGCTTCTACAATACTGTGCATGATTTATTACATCCCCTTTCCCCAGATTGTACCTAGAAATGAGCCTTAGGTCAGTGTGTCTTTCCCAGTTACCGATTTTCAAACAAACAACACATAAATAAATAATGACCCATATGTACATTTTAACTGTCCCCTGGGAGTCACTGAAACTGATGTTAACCTGAGATTTACTCAAGCCCCATCAGTACAGTTGCACACAGCAGCACAGCCTCTCTATAAACAGGGTGAGAGATATACCCTCCTAGCTAGCACCACAACAGTACCTGCATGTGGGCACCAAGCAGAATGAAGTTTGACTTAGCTTGTTGTATTTTACCCCTTCCTCAGGTCTTGATATCACAGTGCCTTTTGCAACAGCTATGTGGTTTGCCCGGCTCACCACATCTTACCTTTCCTCAGGTCTCACAGACATTTCCAGGTGGGCTAGTCTAGCAAGGACTCTGTAGCACAAGTCTGACTTTAGTTTAGCCATAGAAATGAATGGCAGTGCATGCAGTAGTTCTTTGGCAAACAGCACAGACCAGTGGAAAATGTTAAAACTGCATTTAAGATGAACAAAACTATTTTACTGAAGCCCAATGTAAGCCATTAAAACCAAAAAGTCACTTGCACAGTGCTATTACACCTCTCAATTGTCACAAATCATGAGTGATGTCATTCATTTGACCCCTTAGAAGCCCTTTGTTTTACATGAAGAAAGTGTCCTCCTATACTTTACACTGTTACTTCTACATAGAAATTAATACGAATATATTATTGCCAAGGAAAATCTATTTCAAATAATCTATTTAGTTTTGGAGGCCATGTATCAGAAAAGACATAAACAGGGTAAAGGCAGTCCAAGGGCAACTAAAATGGAAAAAGGGATTGTATGGAAAACCATATGAGGAGAGACTGAAGGATCTCAACATGTACACCCTGGACGCAAGGAGGGAAAGGGAAGACATGGCAGAGACCTAAAATACCTCATGGGGTGAACAGTGTACAGGTAAGGAGCTGGTTTCAAATGAAGAAGTGCAGCACAACAAGAGGGCATGCAATGATGCTAGAAGGGAAGAAAGTTAGGAGAGATGTGAGGAAATACTACTTCACTGAAAGATTGGTGGATGCTTAGAGCAGCCTTCCTTCAGAGATAATATGGGCAAAAACAGTTGGGGATTTCAAACATACATGAGATTGGCATAGGGGAATATAGGGAAATAAAAAGGTGGGGGAGAGTTGCAGGAGACCAGTTTAGGTCTGCTGAAACAGTATAGGCAGGGAACAACTGAGCAGACTGGATAGGCCAAGTGCTTTCTTTTCTACTGAAAAATTATGTTTCTATGTTTGCCAAATCTGTTATCTTTTAATGTCAGAAATGTGACATACTTAGTTTCTGAGGGCTCCAGTGAGCCATGCCTCCTCCTGAGGGCAGGACCAATCAGTAGGCCAGAAGGGGGCTGGCAGTATAGCCTAGAGGTTAGAGTAATCAGCTGTGAATGTGCTTGGTACATCCAGCACATCTGGGTTTGATTCCCACAACCTCCACTTGCGTAATGTGTGACTCTGAGCAAGTCATTTCATCTATTTAGAGCTCCCAGGTAGGCCCTGAAAACCAGGATAAAACAAAAAAATTTCAAGAAAGAGGTGACGCTTAAAGGCCACTGGACAACGCAGCCTGAACAGAGACTGTTTCCAGCATCCTCCTGCAGAGACCAGCGTGAGGAAGTTCAGGGGTTGAGAGGGTCAATGTTTTCTGCAACTTGTACTCACCATTCCTGCACTGATTACTTCCTTGCCTCCTCTCTGACTATCCTACACATTCCTGAGGTCTCCAGCAAGCTGCAACTCCTCCGGAGGGCAGGAACCAATCAATGGGCCTGATTTTTAAAAAGGTGTGAAGCCTAATAGTCCACTGAGCAACAAGATTTCCCTGAACAAAGACTGTTTCAAGCCTCCTCTTGCACAGACCAGTGTTGGCAAGTCCAGGGATCAAGACAGTGAGTGTTTTCTACACACACCCACTCTACACCTATATTTATTACTGTGTCTACTGTTGCCAGGTACATCCCCATCTTCAGTAACTGAGTTGCTTACCTCCATTTCTTTATATTCCTCCTCTGCCGATTTACTCATACTAAGTGATTTTAATTTAAATTGACATTCCCCCCTTCACAAATTTTGTCTTAATGTGAAGTTCTTTCTTTTAACTCAAATATCTGCCCCTACTGGTTTTAATTTCAAATCTCAAAATCATTCTTTCTTGGACTGGGTCCTCTCCTCCCAGCCCCACCACATTGTGGATGCTAACACCCTCCCTGATGCCCTCAGTGACCATCATATGGTCAACTGTGTGCGTAAAATTCACCGTGCTAAAGTTCTCCCCAAATTCATTCAGATCCGGTCATTCTGTTCGCTAGATCTGTCTTACCTTCAGGTTGACCTGGTAGCCACTGACTGGTCCCCTATTTCTACAGCTATTAACGTTGTTAATGCCCTCCGATTATCTGACCTTTAAATTTATGTCTGTCTGGGATCATCATGCTCCACTTAGGAAAAAAAAGGGTCCAAGATTCTCGCCCTCCGTTGATAACAGCTTATTACCATGCATGTGACTTTGCCTGGAGGACCTATAAATCCTCTGGCTCCACTCCTGGCCTTACTCATTATCGGTTTCTCGGTAATACTTGTACTAAAGCTACTAGACTTGCAAAGTCTGAGTACTTTACATCCGCACTCCAGAACAACCTTTATCACCCCTCTAAGTTCTGGAAGATTATTCATTCTCTTTTCTCCCCTCTGACCCAGTCCTCTCTATCTGTTCTCAAGATGGGCGACACTCCTATCTCTGATCCTGCTGCAGTTGCCTCTTATTTTAATTCCTTTTTCACATCCTGTACCCAACCACTGCTCTCCAAAATCCTCATCCTCATCCTCTCTCTCTCTCTCTCTCTCTCATGTTCCTTTCCCTCTCACTCTATCCCTAAGCCTCTCCCTCTGTCATCTTCCTCCCTTTTTTCTTTCTCACCAATTGCCCCTGCTGTTGCTTTTAAGGTCCCTTTGTCTATAAATCCTCACAAGGGTAGGAGTCCTGATTGTCTTGACCCTAGAATCTTATTTCTCCCTATTACATACCTCCTTAATATCTCTTTATCCCTATCCTGCATCCCTAAGTCTTGGAAGCTGGCTACTGTCATTCCCCTTCCCAAAAGGGATGATCTGTTATTCCCTAGTAACTTCCGACCTATTTCTCTCCTTCCCACTCTGGCTAAGCTCCAGGAACACCTTGTTTTATCCCAGCTCTCCACTTTTCTCGACTCAACCTCCTTTTTCACTCCTTTTCAGTCTGGTTTTAAAAAACCTTATTCCACTTCCACCTCTGCCCTTAGGCTCACTGATGCTATCCTCTCTGCATGGATCGGGGCCTTGTCACCTCAGCTATTTTTGTCCACTTAGCCAAAGCTTTTAACACTGTATCCCATCCCATTCTCCTGGACAAGCTTAAGGCAGCTGGACTCTCTGTATCTCCTGTTGAGTGGTTCCAATCCTACCTTGAGGTGAGGTCACAAGCTGTCTGGATTGGAGACTCACTCTCCCCTCCTCTCCCTATAAGCTCAGGCATCCCCCAAGGGTCTGTCTTGGGTCCAATTCTTTTCTCTTTTTTTCTAAATACAGATGATATGGTCCTCTTTACCTCTTGGTCCTCTGTCCCTGACCTCATGAACCAACTCCAACTGGATTTTAACAATAACCAGTACTGGTTCTGTATTAATCAGTTATCCCTTAATGTCAAATAAACAGCCTCTGTGACTTTTGGCACACAGTGGAGACTTACTAGACTCCTCCCCCTCCCTTCCTTTCATACCCTTGATGGTACAACTATTGAAGATGTTTCCTCCTTCAAGTACCTCAGGGTCTGGCTTGATCAATATCTACATTTTTCTGTGCATGTAGAAGCTTTACACAAGAAGCTCCACCCCAAGCTTGTGGTGCTGCACAGAAATAAGAGAAGCATTCTGCTTTTGCATACAGAGAAATACTCACTAAGATGATTCTGCCTATTTTTGACTATGGAGATATTATTTATAGTGCTGCTCCAAAGTCCACCTCAGCTAGACTGGACCCTCTCTTTTACTCCTTCTGCCATTTTGCTCTTGATAAACTGTTGCAACTAAAAGTAACTCAGCAGAGGAGAAAAGTAATGAAGTGGAGGTACAACTGGTACAACAACCCACAAGAGAAAGGACTATCCTGGACCTAGTACTGACTAATGGGGAAAGGATCACAGATCTCCAGGTAGAAGGTCACCTGAGGGCCAGTGACCATCACATGGTATGGTTCAATTTGGCCACTAGAACTAAATCATCCCATCCTTTGGTCCACCACTCTGGTTACCCAGTCAAAGAAATCTATTAGATTAGTTTGACAGGACCTTCTTTTTGTAAACCCATGCTGTCTTGGATCCTGTGCTTCTATGGATTCCAGGTGTTGCACTATCCTTTCCTTAAGGAGTGTCTCCATAATCTTGCCCAGTACTGAGGTAAGACTGACTGGTCTGTAGTTCCCTGCCTCCTCCCTCCTACCACTCTTGTGGAACGTGATCACATGAGCCCTTCTCCAGTCTTCTGGGACCTCTCCTGTGCTCAGAGACTGACTGAACAGTTCTGATGATGGCTCTGCTAGTTCCACCCTTAGCTCATTTAGCACTCTGGGATGTATGCCATCAGGTGCCATTGCTGTGTCCACTCTGAGCTTATCAAGCTCTTTAGGACCCTTTCTTTTGTGAAAGGACTACTGCACACCTCCTTCCCCCCTGTGTCCATGGTGCTGAGCTGTGGGCCCTGCCCTACCATCTCTTCAGTAAATAATGAGCAGAAGTATCTATGTAGGATAGATACTTTTACATGGTCCTCCTCCGCACATGCCCCCTTATCCCCTTTGATCTTAGCAATACCCCCCTCTGGACTTTCTCCTTTCACTAATGAATCTGTAGAAAGTCTTGTCACTTCATTTTACTGTTTGTGCTAGTGTTTCCTCGGTTTGGGCCTTTGCCTACCTTACTGTCTTCCCTGCTTCCCTTCAGGAAGTTTGGTATGCCTCCTTATCTTCGTCCGGCTGTGTTCCCTTATATTTCCTGAAGGCCAGCCTTTTGGCCCTGATCTTTTCTGCTACTGTTTTTGAGAACCAAAGTGGGTTCCTTCTTCTTTTGCACTTCCTTTTCTCTCTAACACAATCGGATGTTGCATCAAATATTGCATCTTTAATGCTTGCCCACTTTGCCTGTACCCCCTCACCTGTATTTCTTTTTGCCAGGGCTAGCTTAACTCTGTTGTCCATCTTATCAAAGTCAGCTCCTCTGAAGTCCCATATTTTTGCCTTGGAATGGGATGATTTAGCATACCCACTGTTTAACTTTTAAGTGTACAAAGTGGTCCTCTGCACTACAGTCCGGAGTGTGATGGACTACAACACAAAGGGCAACATTAAGGGAGTCTGCCTAAGGGAGTCAGCCATGGGAGGCAACCCACGGCCACCTATGCTGCCCTCCCCTTTCTCTGCAATCTACCGCTGTAAAGACATGTGAGTACTTCAAGTTGTTTTTCGAGCTGCAGTCTTTGGACACATTTGCAAATATTAATCATGCTTGTACTGCCTGACCTTAGCCTGCTGCAAGGCATATACTGTACTTTTCTAATGTCCCCTATGTTTCCCATTACACACTACATGGGCGAACATTATGTACTGGCTAGGCGGGTTAGTATTTTATGTTTTCTTGTGATTCCCCCATACGCCCTATATGAGTGGACCCAATGTACTGATTATTGACCACCAGTTTCAATAACCTTCCCTCTGTGGTGTACCCCCCTCAACACACACACACACACACTCTCTATTTAGACAGGTCTTATGTACTTGTTTTTGACCACCTAATTTGCTGTGACTAGTACCTTATAATTCTCTAGCAATCCCCTCACCCCATGTGTGTGGATCTAATATACTAGTCACCAAGAACTAACTCCCTGCTGTGACTGGTACCAAACAATAATTTGGTGTGCCCCCCCTTACATCTTTTAATGTATTGGGTACTGACTACTCAATTTACTGTGACTAGTTACCCAACAGTTCCCGGATCTGATTATCATTACTTTGAAAGTTGGTTTGCACTGTGTCTCTGATTATACCTAGAGGGAGCAGTTCAGAGATAGACCCTTCTCTCTGTTGTTATAGTATGATATGTGCTGAAAGGGTCAACTGGTAATATTGCTGCTGTGTGCCTAAGAACACTGTAACCATAGTGGGTATGCTTGATTCTGTTACTGTCTTCTCTACGTTTTGCCCACATTAAATTGTACTTTTAGCATCTGTGCATTTACCTTAGCTCCTGTCAGGGGCTGTCTAGCTAATAACTTATGCTTACCTCCAAGTTTATGTCATGGGGTCCCTAAACTGTATACTGACTTTCACCAGTACACTTCACTGCTTGCTATTACTAGCTGATACCCACCCTTCTAGCTATATATGTAATGGTGCCTCAATAGTCATCACTGACATCACTATGTCTAATGCTCTAATAACTCAGAATAAGGGCTGGGAAGACAGTTATTACCTTTTCATGCCCAGGGATAGGTGTCAGACAACAGCATATCTCTATCTCCACTGTAGGGTCTGTCCATTACTTTTGTTACCCAAGGTCTGCTCCCTTACTTAGCACTATCCCTCCTATTGGTTGAGAGACATCAAGCCTAATCCTGGCCCTCAGTTGGCCTCCCCCCACCAATCTAATGCTCCCCCCAACAGGGTGTTAAGGGACTCAAAACTGCCCATTTTACTATAAGGAGCCTAACCAAAAATCTGGGTGAACTCACAGTGTGGGTTAACCTCTACAATCCTGAATTTTAGGAATTACGGAAACCTGAAACCCAGTATAGCCAGTAATCTCTGCACATTACCTGGATATAATTTCATTAGATCTCACCACACTGCTTGTAGGAGATGTGGGGGGATTATGATCTACTACAAGGATCATCTTCATGTCTCCACCCCTAATGGTCTGCCTGCTCCTGGTTCCTTAGTGGAACTCTGTAGTGCAGTTCTCCTGTTGGAGAATTCCAAAAAGGTACATGTCCTTTGTGCGTATATTCCCCCTCTTGGTAGCCAACAGGCTTTACCAATACTCATGAACTCTGTGGGCCCACTGGTTCAAAACAAGTTTTTACTAATTGCTGACTTCAAAATTTACTGGCTTGGTGGCAAAACTAAAAAGGCTGAGCTGTCCCTAAACAAACTCCAGCTTCACCAAATAATCTCTGAACCCACCAGAAGGTCAAATAGTGGTCAGAGTTCCATACTAATCGATTGAATACTCGCTCACACCCAGACCAGATAAAGTCACTTGCTCAGGTGTCCTCCCTGGTGCTCATAAGTGACCACTCCCCTGTCTACTGTGTCTGGAGGGCGGTGCCCCCAAAGGTCCTTTCTAGAGTCATTATTTTCCAGGATTTCTCGAAGTTTGACTCTGCTCAACTTATACAGGAGGTCGCATGGGTGGACTAGACACAGTTATGGACCACCAATGATGTAAACCAGGCCTCTCTGTTTTCAACCAAATTCTTATAGGCTCCAGGATAAATCTAATCCCGGGACTTCTAGGCATGTATGTGGCCCAGTCACAAAATGGTTGGATCATCTCTTGCTGGTCTTAATTAAAGAAATGGATGCTTGTTGGTCTACCTTTAAAGCTACTAAGGCTGCTTCTGTCTGGGCAAAATACAGAGCACTCAGAAATTAGCACAAATAGGCCATCTGACGAAACAAAAGCCTGCACTGTAAGTCAGTGCTTGACTCCTCTGCAGGAAACCCAAGCCAGTTCTGGAAAAACATTAAACAAGTTCTAGACCAGACTTGGACTTGTACCTCCAAGGACTTATTTTTTGATGGAGTCAACTGCAACAACCACATCACAATAGCAAATACCTTTAATCATAGCTTTACTGCTCTCACAGCCTATACTGGGGCATTCCCCCAAAAAACTCTTCCCCCCTCTTTCTTCTTCGACAGTGTCCAACCATGTTACCCCCTCCCTTCTACCTGTCACATGTGCTGGAGCATGTCAACATCTAATACAGATTCCTTTAACAAAATCTGCTGGGTCCACTGAGGTGGAGTCAAAAATACTGAGAGTTGCTGCCAGTGAGTTTGCTACGCCAGTCACTAGAATTCTTAAACGTGTCCCCAACCTCTAAAACAGTATCTGATCTGTGGAATATCTCACATGCTATGCCTGTGTGTAAAAAAGGAAATACTAAGAACATTGGTAATTACAGACCCATAGTGATTCTTCCTCTACTCAACACACATAACCTCCTGTGTCCCACACAGGACAGTTTCAGGAAAGACCACAGTACTTCCACTGCCCTCCTGTCGCTCACCATAAACATTGCCTCCACAATGGACGGGGTGGACTAATAGGTGCAATCTTCATAGGACTTACAAAGGCCTTTGCTTTGGTAGATCCCTCCCTGCTCTATGAAAACTCAGTGTCCTTGGTATTTCATCCTCTGCCCTTCCATGGTTTAAAAACTACCTGGACAACAGATACCAAAGTGTTACATTTGGCCACTCTATTTGAACCAGCATCAGTTAGGGTCCCTCAAGGATTAATACTTGGGCCCACTCATTTTCTCCCTACATATACACTCAGTTTATGCTAGTCTCTTGCATAGTATGCACCTCCTCTGTGCAGATGTTCTAGTCCTCTTCAAGTGTTCCCTTACCATCTATGATACAAACTATCAAATGTCATCTGACCTACAATCAGTGCAAAAATGACTCTTCTCCAATAGGCTTCTTATGAACACCACCAAGTCCAAAGCCATGCTATTCAGCTCAGCTCCTGGGATAAAGAGTTGCCAATCTCCTGTGTTAGTGATCTATGAAAATGGTTCCTGTCTACCTCATTTTCCTCTTTCAACTATTTGGGCATCAAGCTTGACCCATCTTTGGACTTCACAATACATGTGGCCTCTGCCAGTAAAACTGTGACTACTAGGTTGGGGCTCTCCTTCAAGATCAGTAATAGCCTCATCTCCAAAGCCCAAGTAGCCATAGTCAAAGACATTTTGCTCCCTAAACTCATATACAGGATATCCATCTTCTTCTTCTCGGCCTCCAAACCTGTCCTGCAAAAATGGAATGTGGCTTATAATATCTGTAGATTTGCCTCTGCCTCCAACAGATATGCTCATCACTGTGCCCCGTACTCTACACTTGGATGTCTCACACCATCTGCTCTGTGCAGCCTCATGAAAGGAGATGTCATCTATAATGTATTCGTTAAACAGCCCTTATTGTGCCTAGCCTCGCTTCTCATGCCTAATAGAGTATCCTATTCCCTTAGGTCAACTATTCCTGGTTCTGTGTCAGTTCCCAAAACCAGAACTAAGGTAGAGGAGATGTCCTTTTCTTGCTCTGCTCCTAAATTATGGAACTCCATCCCAACTACGATTTGACTGTGTCCATCTGGCCAGGCCTTCAATAGCTGGTACCACCCCTACCTTCTCTAGGCCTATACATGGACCTGCCCTTAATAAGTGTATTACCTGTAGGGGGGTTCCTGAGCTGTTGCACTTGTTATCCTTTTTATTACCCTAAATGCCTTTTTGGATCCACATCTACTCCTGTACTTTGCCAGCACCCCATCTTCACCTCCCCTGCTGGCCCATGACAAATGCCACCCGGCTGCACTACCTCTATTCTTACCTGCCTTCCACCTCTCTCTCTTCTCTCTGTTCCCCCACCACCTTTGCCTTTTCTCCCATCCACTTAGTCTCCCTGATTTCACCCTCCTCCTTTCCCTTTCCCCTCCCCAAAGTTTCACCTTATTGTTCTTTTTTCCTCTACAAGACTGTGTTTTTTTTTTTTTTTTATAAACTGTTATCTTTGCTTATGTTTGTTTCAATTGTACCAATGATGTGGAACCTTTGTAAAAGAGCCTTGGCTCAAAGGTATTTATAATCCTAGAACAAATAAATAAATAAAAAATGTACGTAACTTATTTTGTATGATATCTTGTTTACTAGTTCTGCCAATATGTACCTTGCCTAGACACTGGTAATGAATACATCTTTTTTTTATTATTTACAGTTTTGTAGGCTTTTTCCCCTTTTTCACCCATCCCTTCCTGCACACATTCGGGTCACTGATGTACGCATGTGGAGACATGCGCACGCCAGGCACTGTGGAGCGCCCCACCCTTCTAGCTACCCTCTCCGCCTGCTCCACCACCAGACCTCCACCCGGTGGTGATGGGACTACGGGAGGGACAGCATCCACCCCAGGAGAGGAGAGCTGCCATAGGCAGCTCAATCCTGCTCCTACCCCCCTGCCTGGCTGCCCGATGACCTGAGGTTGTTCCCAAACCTGGGTCGCCAGCATGACACAAGGTAAGGCTAGATGCCTCAATCCTCTGCACCACCAGGCAGCATGAATAGATCTTTTGAATAGGTCTGTAGCCTCCTCCCTGAAAAGGTTTCAAGTGCAGTAGTTGATGAATCAGGGAACTTGCTCTTTTATAAACAGAGGAGGCATTTTATGTTTTGGTAAGGAGATTTTCAGCCTTGGAGCTTTACACTGTTTACCAACCCCTCGCATGCAACCTGTAGTCACATGGGAGCCTGAACTGTCAAAGTTCTGGACACAACACGTTTGGCGGTACTGTATCCTTAGAAACATGCCAGAATGTTTGTGGCTGATTTTAAAACATTCTTTTCTTATACTTAGTTTTTATTGAAGAGATTTTATTACATATACAGAGAAAAACAGCATTGAAAGACAGAAAAACAGGCAGAATAATACAGACTTTTCCCCTTTTTTTCCCCCAGGAAATGGTGGGAAGGTGAAGGGGTCTCTGCCCTACACAGTATCAATTATTAACAAAGATGTTACAATTTACGTATTTAAGAGTTTTCAAGACATTTGTACAAACTTTGTTTCAGCGTGAAAATAAGATTAAAGTAAGTAAAAGCTCCAAGGTACAAAATTGTTGTTGTCTCCAGTGTTGTGCCAGATTTAATTAAATACTGGCTTTGTTTCAGGTAATGGTTTGTTTGTTTTTCCAGTCTGCATATAGAATCCATGGTGTCCACCCAATGTTTCATTGTGGACCAGGTCAGTGTCAACCAGAGCTTAGTAATAACCTCCTTGACTCAGACTAACAGCAGCAGCATTAGAGGTTTAAATTGTCTCCCTCGAATTCTAGTACCCTCTAAGGGGATAGACATTAAAACCAAGGCTAGGGGAATCATACCTGGGGAACTGAGCATAGAGTCAAGATCAAGAGTCTGAGTTATCTGTGCCCAGTATTGGGCAAGTGAGGGGCAATCCCACACTCTGCACCGTTAATCTGTCAGTTGGTTTCCACACCCTGTCCAGCAAAACCCCTCTTGCTGTCCCACATATCTTAAATTGTCAGTGTTCTAAAGAAATGGGTCCAGCATTTCCATGGAAAATCCCTTCGGTAAGGGGACATTTTCAGTTTATATGACGGCAGGGAGTATTTTAGCCATTGATCAAAATTCCATGAGGACTGAAGCTCCTCATTCCATTTATGTAGCACAGAAGGAGTTGATTCAGTGGTAAATTACCTCATCACATAATACAATTGTCCCACTAAAGGGACCCACCCCTCCCTGTTGGTGGTGTATGTTTTACATCACTAGACCAGGGGTCATTTGTGGAGTTACCAATAACAAGGGCCCAGGGTCCATATGTATGCTCTGATTTGTAGATATCCAATGATCCAATGCAGGCAGTTAAAAGTTAGTCTGCAGGATGTGAGCCTGTTGTCAGAGTAACGGGACTGATGTTATCTAACTACAATAGCTTGTTGTTCCTGCAAGCTGAGTAAGATTTAATGATGATGCACCTGGTGTAGAGAGTTTCGGGCTCCTGGCAGTGTATGTTATACTTACTGTCCTTATGTACAATGCTATCAGGGAATAAACCCTTAGTTTGCTACAACTGTCTTCTGAGCTGTATATTGTCTGACTACCTGGTCTAGAAACTGTAAGATGCAACTCTAACAACTGTGGCAGGTTGCCCAATTACTGGTGTGGTGCCTGCGAGAGCACGGATGTCATCCTGCTGCCAGAGGGTTTTTCCTCCATGGTTTTCTCCCCTAAGCTAGACATGTGCAATGGCATAATGGATGAGCTCTGCCTCCTCAGAGACATCCTCAAACACCTATGCGTGGCTGTCTTCTGGCATGCCCAGACTGTGCTACCACCTGAACACCTTCAGGTGGCAGGCAAGCAGCGGGTCATGTAACCCCCTCTCCCCTGAGGGAAGAGAGCACTCCAATGAATACTCAATCCTCCCTCTCCCAGCTGATCCCTGAATGATTCAAGTCCGTTCCTGAATCTGGGTCACTGGTGTGGCAAGAGGTAAGGCATTAAGCACCTCAGCCCACCATGCCACTGAGTCAGCTGTTGTCATTTGTTATTTTCTATAAAGTAATCACTAGTAACTTAGTCATACCATTGACTGCGATATGCCACCGAAACCAATGACACTGTTCTAGTGCTGCGACTGCGGTGAAAAAATAGACAACGATGACACCCTCAAAGTGTGTGTCTGTTGATTAGGCCTCCCTCACAACATCAGAACATGTGAGACTTGCCAGAGCTTCAATCAAACAACAAGATAAAACATAAAAAAGGTGCTTGAGAAGTTTTTGTTGGAGAAAACTCTAGCGGCCTTGCAAAAGGCCCGGGGCCAGAAGAAAGCGTCACCTTCCCCCTTTACTAAGTTGTGGTTGTTGAAGTCCAAAGTCTGCGAAAAAGAGCGATCGTCACTGGAACATAAACATAAGGATAAGAACAAATCAACTTCCCCAGCGAGGTGCAGGTCACTGCTGCAGCCTGTATCCTCTCAACCTGCACTGTCATCGCCAAGCCCAGTGATGGTGATGGTAACCCACCCAACCGTTGAGCAGACACCACAGTCGGGCTTGGCTCAGGAACTACCATACATATGGCAGACAGTCCATTGCCATTATCGACACCAGCAGTTGCGACCCCTGGCCAGTGAGTCGACGTGCAGGCAGTGCTGGCATCGTTTTCAGATATGATAAGGTGCACATTGCCAGGCTTGCCTTTGCACCCTGTACTGCTATCGACGGGTTCCTGTGTCACAGCTTCCGCCAACTCTCTTGACTGTGACACAGCAGGCATCTACTGAGCAAAGGTAAAACCAAAAATTGCAGCGCTACACAATGTGACTCACTAGTATCAAACTTTTTATTTAAACATCCACAGAAAATTCCCGGGTGCTTTGAGGGTACAATCTCTCTTCATAAGTGGGCCTATTAAGCAAAGGTTTGCTGTGTTGCCAGTGAGGTCCTCCATTCCCATTGCCAATTGGGATGCCGAGGAGGAGGAGGAATATAATTCTGACCTCATAATGGAGGAGGATTATGAAGAGAAGGAAGGCTATGAAAAGGAACGTTATGCTCCGCATTCTAGTGCCACTGTATCCTCTTGCGGTAAGGATTCTGTGGTGTACACACCCAGATCTTCTCCCAAAGGCCCCACTTTTCAGATAGTGATGCAGAAAATGCAGACTGGTATGGGGTTTACAGTAGAAGATTCTTCTAAAAAGAATGTGATGGAGTTTCTGGAGGTACCCTGCACTCCCTCCACCATTGTACCTCCCATTTATCTGGCCTTAGAGGATGCCACATTTGCTGCATAATATAAGCCAAATACTGTCCCAGCTGTTCGCAGAAAGGCTAATAGTACCCTGCTCCTGCTCCTGAACCTTATTATGCCAACTATCCAGAAACATATTTTATGGTCATAACGGTTGCCTATGATAGATTCAGGGTACCATGGCATACGAGTACTCTACCACCTGATAAGGAATCCAGAGGGCTTGATGTGAGGTGCAAGCAAACATATGCCTCTGCCTCATTGGGTCTGTGTATTGCAAACTATCAATTACACATCACAATTGCCTTTGGAAGGCTGCCAAAGCTGCAGCTTAGGCAGTTCCAGAGGGCACTGCCAAAAATGAATTACTGAAAAATCTGAATGCAGTTGCTGAAGTAGGAAAACATCTGTTACATTCAGCATACAATGTCTCAGATGCTTCTGCCAGGGCAGCTGCCAGTGGGATTTGCATGAGAAGGTATTCTTGGTTCAGAGTGGCAACCAATGTGCAAGAGGCAAAAAACTGTTTGGCTACCACAAAGAGGAGGCTTTGAAAGGCCAACAGACCTCCAGAATGACTTTGAGGTCAGTGAAGTCCCTGTACCCTACACCTGATAGAGGTAGATGGTCCTTTTGCCAGCCTAGTGCCAAAGGTAACCACAATGCCTGCCATCAGCAAGGCTGAGGGGAGAGTGGTGGAGCTTTCCTTTCCCCAAGGAGCCCATTCTAAGTCATCCAAAGGTGGTGGTGCTGGGCCCTCCAGCTTAGCATGACTTGTGCAGGACTTCCCCCAAACCACTTCAAGGACAGGAGGCAGTGATAGAGAGTCACTTCTCCCTTCATTTAACACAGTGGAGGGAGATTACTACAGATTAATGGTAAAGGAACATGCTGTGAAATTGCTAGACACCCCTCCAGAGCATCCTCCATCTCTTTGAACTTATCCCCTGGGAACATCTGTCTCTGATGAAAGAGGTTCAAGCTTTACTGACCAAATGTGCCATAGAACCTGTGCCTTTACACCAGAAAGGCAAAGGGTTTTATTCCAGATACTTCCTGGTCCCCAAATGGTGTGCTAGACCTATGAGATGTAAACTTCTACATACAATACAAGAAGTTTCATATGATCTCCCTGCAGAATCTGATTCCCCTGCTGCAACAGGGGATTGGATTTGCTCCCTGCACATGAAAGATGCATACATTCATATCAAAATCAGACAGCATCACAGAAAGTACTTGAGATTTGTCCAGGAAGAGGAGCACTTCCAGTTCAGAGTATTGCCCTTTAGCTTGCCTTCTGTGTCTCGGGTCATTACCAAATGCTTAGCTGTGGTGGCAGTGGCTGTTTGCAGGGTGGGTCTCTATGTCTTCCCATACCTGGATGATTGGCTGTTAAAAGCCAGATCCAGGAGCCAGTTCAAACATATCCTGTCCCACACAAGGCAACTGTTTGAAGACCTGGGGATTACACTGAATGTGCCAAAGTCAATACTGACCCCTTGCCAGAGGCTGCAGTATATAGGGGCAGTTCTGGACATAGTACAGGGCAGAGTGTTTCTGCCTCTGGATGGAGCAGAACATCTCATGGCTCAATTTCAGCTGGTGTACAGCAGTTAGAATGTCTCAGCCAGGACATACCTGTGACTACCGGGACTCATGACAGCAGCCATTGTGACAGTGCCGCTGGCTCACTTATGTGTCCACAATTTTCACAGAGTGCAGTAGGACGAATTGACAGATGACATGGACCACGAGGTACTTGTCACGTCCCATTTATGCAAAACACTGATGTGGTGGATGGACAGCAGCAACCTCTTGAGGGACATTCCATTCTTAATCCCAACTCCTACTCAGATTCTCATCTCGGGTGCATCAGTATCCAGGTGGGGAGCACACCTGAATCCTTATGAGATACAAGGGTCTTGAACCCAGGTAGAAGCCAGATTGGAAATAAATGTCCTTGAGATGAAAGCTGTTCTGTACAGTCTCCAGGCTTTCCAAGAGCATCTGACTCTGGGTCATCTGCTGATCCAGATGGACAACATTAGTATTATGCTTTACATAAACAAAGAAGCGGGAACTCATTCCTATCCCCTGTGTCGGGAAGCAGTGAGAGTGTGGTACTGGTGCTAGAACACGGCCTTGGGTTATCAGTCTTGCATTTCCCAAGTGTCTAAAACATCTTAAGAGATTGACTAAGGAGGTCACTGTCCAAGATACATAAATGGGAACTGCTGACCTCCATGGTAGATGACATATTTGCAAAGTGGGATCATTCAGTGTTGGACTTCTTTGCGTCCCCACACAATGCAAAACTGCCATATTTCTGCTCGCTCTCTCAAGGGTTTGAAGTTTACTGGTGAGATACATTATCCCTCTCTTGGAAAGGGAGGTTTCTCTATGCAATCGCTCCCTTTCCATTAATACAGAGAGTGTTACTGAAATTACAGATGGAGGATGTGATCCTCATCCTCATTGCACCTCTGTGACCTCGACAAATATGGTATCCTCTGCTGCAACAGCTAGCAGTGGAGCCTCCAGTACCCTTACCTCTGTAAAGAGGCCTGTTGTCATAGAACAAGGGGGCTCTGGTCCATCCAGACCTCAAGTCCCTGCATCTGCATGCATGGCTCCTGAAGACATAGTCACAGAACGATTTAGGGTGTCACCAAAAGTTGCTGATGTGCTGGTTGCTGCCAGAAAGCCTTCCATAAGACATATGTACTTTTTGAAGTGGAAGCATTTTATTTTGTGAGCCATTTCCAAGAAAAGGAAACCAATTTACCTGTCCAGTCAATACAGTGTTGGAATACTTGCTGTCACTGTCAGACTCCGTTCTGCAGTATTCCTCACTGAAGGTGCATCTGGCAGCTATATCTGCTTTCCATGCCCCTATTGACAGGCGTATGGTAGCCCAACTGGAGGTCTCCCAATACCTTTTAGAGAGCTATTCTGCATATGAAACCTGCCATTTGCAATCCGGTCCTGCTGTGGGACCTAAATTATGTGCTTGAGAAACTTATGTTGGCTCCTTTTGAGCCAGCCACAAGTTGCAGCCTACACTTCCATT
Organism: Neoceratodus forsteri; assembly: GCA_016271365.2. NCBI lineage: Eukaryota > Metazoa > Chordata > Ceratodontiformes > Ceratodontidae > Neoceratodus > Neoceratodus forsteri. The sequence continues at coordinate 500,926,608 of JADMNL010000022.1, forward strand.
CATGGAAAGCATTATTTTTAGTTGCAATTGCTTCAGCTCAAAGGATTTCAGAGCTACAGGCTCTAATGTGTGGGCCTCCTTATTTGATATTTCATAAAGACTTCACATCTTTAGTCTTTACATACTAATCTTAAGTTTTTGCCAAAGGTGGTGTCTGAATTCACATTAAACCAAACCATATACCTTCCAGTTTATTATCCAGGGCATACCAATCGGGGTGAAGCATTGTTCCATACTTTGAATGTACATATAATCCTGAGATACTATTTGGTATATACCAAGGACTGCAGTAAGTCTTCTTAACTTTTTGTTTCATTCGCTCCTGGGAAACAGGGCATACCTGTTTCGAAACAGTGCTTTTCCAAACGACTGGCATATTGTATTATGTTCTGTTATAGGAGGTACGGTAAGAAACTTCCTGGTGTAGTTTGTGGCCATTCCACAAGGGGCATGCCACATTTGTTGCTTGCTTCAGAAATGTGTCTGCAACTGACATCTGTGTTGCAGCCACCTGGAGTACTGACCACACTTTCACTAAACATTACAGTCTGGACATTGTTTCTCATAGACATGCAGGCTTCAGCCTTGCTGTTTTACAGGGCCTAATGTCATGAACAGACTGCACCAACCTCCCAGTTTGCTTTTGGGTCTGCTTGGGACTCTTTCCAAAGGTGTGGCCTAAGGGAATAGATATCCTCGAAGAAGACAGAATAGTTACATACTTACTGTAACAGTAGATCTTTGACAGAATCTCTTCCATTAGGCCATGCTGGCCCTCCCTTCCTCCTTCCCTTTTTATCAGCTGTAAGGAAATATGGCATCCAATTCTGCCTTGGGAATTTGCATGGTTGCTTTCTCCAGCACCAGTCTGCCTAACATCAGAGACACTGGCATAATCTTCTGGTTCTCCAAGAAAAGAGTCTTCCAAGCACATTCTCTTGCGGGGAACTGAGGAGAGACCGGGTCACCCATATTTATATAGACATTGATGCGTGTCTGACATCATCATGGGCAGCCCTGGCTAGCAAATGTTTCTGTGCAGTCCTTGTATTGACACAGTTATAGTTCCAAAGGTGTGGCCTAAAGGAAGAGATTCTCTCGAAGATCCATTGTTATGGTAAGTACGTAACTGTTCTTTCCTTATTCTGGAAATTATTTTCATGGAGGATGGATCCAGAAGCAAATAGTTTGATACCTTTTATTGGACCAACATAGTTGTTACAAAAAGAAAACAGTATCTAAGCTTTCAGACCAACCAAGTCCTTCCTCAGAGACTTATGACAATTGTTCAGAGAGTCACATTCTATTAACACCCAGATCATACATAAAAAACACATAAAAAAAACAGATAAAATTCTCATTGGTTTAAAGTTCCTTTTTCAAAAAATCAAAGATTTAAATGGAATGAACAGCATTCCATTAACTTGCTACGACTGAGAATATTTTCAAGGTTAAATAACATCCACAGCAGATAAGCTAAACACTCAAGTAGACAGAACCTCTGACTGAAATTATTAATGAATGAGTATATTATAAGAATACATACAATATTAAAAGCAAGTCCTTAAGATTTAATACCACAAATGTCCAAGTTAAAACTTGATAGTATTGTATGATAAAAAACTATACAACAGAAATGTATGCATGGAAATAAGAGGGAATAAAATTAAAAAAAAACAGGATAGATGAGTGACTGATAGAGAAAGTATTAACTGTCTAATTGAGGGTGGTCTTGGCAGCAGTGCAAGGAACAATATTTTTCCAAAAAGCTGATTTTAGCTACAGTTAATAAAAATACAGAATTGAGGGCATGGCCAGCAGCCGGGCTGTGAATAGCATTTTCTCACAGCTCTCAAACAGAAGTGGTTTAATTGAGAAAAAAAGAGTCTTTTACCTATCTAAGATCCTCTAATAACTGGAACCACAGCAAAGAGTGACTTTAATGCTACCACCAGGTATAAAATTTAGCAAAATCCGACATTGGAATTGTCCGCGATGGTCTGTGGAAGTAAAGCGGGTGCAAGCGGAGAGGGAGCCCGCCAGGAGACTAAAGCAAGGACTATCAGTCTGGTGCTGGAGACCAGGAAGGCGACAACCATCAAATGCTGCACTACTTCATGCAATTCAGGGACTAGATTGCAAGCTTGAGGAATTTAGCTCCGAAATGAAGCAAGTCCACACAAGGGTCGATGTATTAGCAGAGGAAACGAAAGGTGCAACTGAAAAATCAGATACAGCCCTCACAGTTGCATCAGGTCTGACAAAAGAAAATGGCCTGTTAAAGAAACTCCTGGAGAACCCATTCTTCCCATATCCATGTTCTGGGCTTACCAGAAGGGGCAGGAGGAGAAAGCCCCACAATTTTCTTAAAAGACTGGCTGAAGAATCTTTTAAAGCTTGAGGGGGACTTTGACCATTTGAAGGCCTACCTGATCTTGCCACGTGGCAGATGGACCCTAGCAGCAACAGGTAACTCTGTTCCCCGCATGATCATGTTGGAGTTTTGATCCTCCATAGAAAGGGACATAATATTACAACAGGCAAAATCCCTCAGCCCACTTACTTGGCAGGACAATCGGATGCATCTATTTCCAGACCTAAGCTATGCGACGAGGATGCGGAGGAAACGTTTTTGTGGGATCCGGACTCGTCTCCATGCTCTTGGAGTGCACCATGTCCTCTTGATGCCTGCAAGCCTAAGAGTTATGTATGGAAGTAAGAAGTATCAATTCTCCAATGCAACTGAAGTGGCTAAGCTATTGGAAAAAATTGAAAGACAGTTCACTGCCCAGGGAGACTCCTCCGATTCAGAAGTTGAAAGGGAGGCATAACTGGATTGCATACTTCTGGCTGGCATGTACTGATGTGAAACACACAGGGGAAAAGTCAGACCTCATCCAACAACTAACACACTGAAATCTGGCCAATGGAAAATCATGTACACAAATGCTCGCAGTCTGGGAAACAAGATCCCAGACCTGCAGGCAATAATGAGAGAAGCTAAACTGGACATAGTAACAATTAGCGAGATGTGGTTTACCAGTAACCACACTTGGGAGACTTCAGTACCTGGCTATGTACTGTTCAGAAGAGACTGAGGTGCAAAAAGGGGAGGGGTGGAGTGGCCTTGTATGCCAATAAAAATATTAAAGCTACAGAAATTCAGAATACACATAAGGAGCCAGAAGAACTGTGGGTCACCCTGGAAACAGGAAATGGGACAACCATAAGAACTGGGGTTGTCTACAGGCCCCCAGACCTGGGGGAGGACATAGACACATTACTGTTAAAAGATATACAAAACATGACAGCTAAAGGGGAGGTTTTGATAATGGGAGTCTTCAACATGCCAGATACAGATTGGTCAATAAAAGCAGGAACATCTGACAGAACTAGACACATGGTGGATTCCCTGCAGGGGGAGGGCCTCAAACAACTGGTACAACAACCCACAAGAGACAGGGCTATCCTAGATCTAGTACTGACTAACAGTAAAATGATCACAAATCTCCAGGTAGAAGGTCACCTGGGGGCCAGTGACCATCACATGGTATGGTTCAATTTGGCCACTAGAACTAAATCATCCCATTCCAAGGCAAAAATATGGGACTTCAGAAGAGCTGACTTTGATAAGATGGCCCACAGAGTTAAGTTAGTCCTGGCAAAAGGAAATACAGGTGAAGGGGTACAGGCAAAGTGGGCAAGCATTAAGGATGCAATACTTGAAGCAACATCCCATTGTGTTAGAGAGAAAAGGAAGTGCTAAAGAAGAAGGAAACCACTTTGGTTCTCAAAAACAGTAGCAGAAAAGGTCCGAGCAAAAAGGCTGGCCTTCAGGAAATATAAGGGAACACAGTGGGATGAAGATAGGGAGGCATACCAAATTTCCCTAAGGGAAGCAGGGAAGGCAGTAAGGCAGGCAAAGGCTAACACAAACAGTAAAAGAGGGTGGCAAGACTTTCTCTAGATACATTAGTGAAAGGAGGAAGTCCAGAGGGGGTATTGCTAAGATCAAAGGAGATAAGGGTGTGTGTGAGGAGGAGGACCATGTAAAAGCATCTATCCTAAATAGATACTTCTGCTCAGTATTTACTGAAGAGAAGGTAGGGCAGGGCCCACAGCTCAGCACCATGGACACGGGGGAAGGGAGGTGAGCACTAGTCCCTTCACAAAAGAAAGGATCCTACAAGAGCTCAATAAGCTCAGGGTGGACAAGGCAATGGGACCCGATGGCATACATCCCCGAGTACTAAAGGAACTAAGGGTGGAACTAGCAGAGCCATTATCAGAACTGTTTAGTGAGTCTCTGAGTATAGGAGAGGTCCCAGAAGACTGGAGAAGGACTCATGTGATTCCGCTCCACAAGAGTGGTAGCAGGGAGGAGGCACTGAACTACAGACCAGTCAGTCTTACCTCAGTAGTGGGCAAGATTATGGAGGCACTCCTTAAGGAAAGGATAGTGCAACACCTGGAATCCATAGGAGCACAGGATCCAAGACAGCATGGGTTTACAAAAGGAAGGTCCTATCTAGCTAATCTCATAGATTTCTTTGACTGGGTAACCAGAGTGGTGGACCAAGGGGGAGCAGTTGATGTTGCCTACCTTGACTTTAGCAAAGCATTCGATACTGTTCCACATAGAAGATTGATTAATAAGCTAGTTAGGCTCTGGGTAGGTCAGGAGTTGGTCAACTGGGTGGCAAACTGGTTGACGGGCAGAAAACAGAGAGTGGTGGTAAACAGTATACAGTCAGAAGAGATGCAAGTCACAAGTGGGGTACCTCAGGGATCAGTCCTGGGGCCAGTCCTCTTCAATATCTTCATCAGTGACATTGCAAATGGACTGGAGCGTAAGGTTTGTCTGTTTGCAGATGACACCAAGATCTGCAACAGACTAGGTGATCCAGATGGGGTGGACAGAATGACAAGAAATCTGGATAAACTAGCAAAATGGTCAGAAGAGTGGCAACTCAGGTTTAATGCAAAGTGCAAGATCATGCACATAGGGAAGAGAAACCCTGAAGCCACGTATAGGCTGTGAGGGGAGTTGCTGGCAGTCACAAGGGAAGAAAAAAGACTTGCGCATTATCATCACTGATGACCTGAAATCATCCAAGCAGACCACTAAAGCAGTAGGTAAGGCTAGGAGGATGTTAGAGTGTATAAGTAGCGGTATCACAAGTCGGAAGAGGGAGGTAATAATCCCTCTTTACAAGACATCTGGAGTACTGCGTGCAATACTGGAGGCCACACCTTCACAAGGATATTAACCAAATTGAGGCAGTCCAGAGAAAGGCAACCAAAATGGTGCAGGGACTGCATCAGAAAACATATGAGGACAGATTAACAGAGCTCAATATGTATACCCTACAGCAAAGGAGGGAGAGAGGTGATATGATCGAAACGTTCAAACATTGAGGGCATTAACAAGATGAAAGAGTCTAACATGTTTCAATATAAGAAAAATAGCAGGAATAGAGGACATAGCATGAGATTAGAGGGAGGTCGATTAAGGGGTAATGAGATAAAGTTATTTTTCACAGAAAGGGTGGTGGATGCATGGAACAGCCTACCTCAGGAAGTGGTGGATATGAATACACTGCAGGGCTTCAAACAGGCATGGGATAGGCATAAGGGAGCAATACAGATGAGTATGAATAGATAGGTCATTGACAGAGCAAAGGCCGATGGAACATTTACAAGGTAGAAAAAGAAATGGGCAGACTGGATGGGCCTTGCGGTGCTCATCTGCCATCAACTTCTATGTTTCTATGAATTAGAGAATGGAAATAATAATGTGCTGGACTTTTTTGTTGTAAAGAGGGGAGATTCTGAGGTTCCTCGTATATCAGGAACTTGTCAGATGGAGAGTGTTAAAGACAGTCGAACTGTTGGAGAACTAACACTAGTTGGTTGGAACATTTTAGATGGCATTTTAAGAGAGAAGGACTGTCCTTTCTCTACCCCTTCTATCTCCACTCCCTGGTATTCAGCCTCCCACCCCTTGTACATGGGCAAACATAGACTTCCTCTCCTGGTTTACAGTAAACATTGGTGTCTTAACCAGAATAATTTGTATCTATATGGTTATTGCTGTATAGTTAATTAGAAGGGAGATGTTCACAGGTTTTAAAAGTACCTTAGAAAATTAAAATAGTCAAAATGTTTATTTGATATTGCTTTCTAGTTGATTAAGTGGGAAAATGCTGGGAATGATTGTTGTATTCCTGATGTTGTTGCACACGGGATGTTTAACCTTTTGATAGGGGGCACGCTAATGTTTAAATATTTCTATCATCCCAACTCATGGTTGCAAAGGTCAGTTTTGGGATTTCTTTCATTTTAAGGGAATATGTAAGGCACTGCTTGTGCCAAATTGATAATGGTAACATTTTTATGTTGTTAGATAAGTAACTTCCTCCATGTGTTGTAATGTTTTGCAGGGGTGCTTACCGATAGGCTTACTGTAATAATATTATGCATGCCGTATTTAGACATGTGTATAATATCTGATTGTACCTGCCTGTTGAGGATAAAATGTAATTTAATACTACATACAACTAATAAAATACAAGTTAAGAAAAATACAATATTAGCATACCTGACATTTACTTTTTTTTTAAAAACAGAAGTTTATTGATTTTTCTTTTTTGTTCTTTTTCATATAGGTTGTTTCCACCTGGGCGCACCATGGTCAGTCGTGAACAGCGCTGTACCTAGGGGTTGGCACAATGATAAAGCTTCCATCTGCGACACTGACCTCCCAGGTTCGGGAATGCACCCAAGAGTTGGAGGGCCAGCTGGGGGGGGGGGAGAAGGATCAAGCATCTGAGAGACTGCTTTCCTTCTCCAGGGAAGGGGGGTCAAGTACTCGGCACATGACTGACCTCTGGCAGAGGCTGAGGGGAGCAGCTGCTGGCACCTACATCATTGTTAGAGGTGGGACAGATGTCAGCATATGTGCCCTTGATATCATTGCTCATCCCGCCTCCCAGGTTAGAAAAGCGTTAAAATGTGGCTGAGCGGAATGCTACCCTGCGTCACACCACAGGTCCTGCACCACTGCCCTTGGCACCACCAGAGACCAATTTCCGGTGTCCAACATGAGGGCAAGCCCCCTTCTGAAGACCCCGCCCTGGGGGGGGAAGCCAGGGAATAACCCCTGGATGGAAACATCCTGGGGGATATATCAGCATCTGATGGGTGGTTGGGCTCCTTTCTGTGGCCCCACTGGGGTGGTGTAAGTCGGATTGTATCTCCAGTTGGGTATGTCTGCGGGGGGTGACAGGGCTGAGCTGATGGGAACCAGTCCTTGCAGGGAGGGAAAAATTATAGCAAATAAAAAAAATGAAATGAAAATAAAAGCCCTTTCCCTGCCTCCCAGATCCTTCTACCACCCCTCCAGCTCTGCCAAGCCCCATTCCCCCACAAATTTCCCCCAGTGGTGTGGCCGGGAAAGGGAGGGCCATCCTCCCACCACCTAGAAATCCACAGTCCAGACTGGAGCATTGGTGATCTGGCGACGGAGCAGGATGAGGGCAGGCAGGGCTTCATGTAGCCCACAATTGCCATTTTCTCTGCTTTTTCTCTTCAATGCCATGGCACTGTAAGTGCGTACGAATGGAGGCATGCATGTGCTACGTATCCCCAGCCACTACTTGCTGCTCAGACTCCAGCGCTGCCACCCGACCTTCACCAGATGGCAGTCAAGGAGCGAGACAGCCAATCCCCCCTGCCTAAGGAGGAGTGCAGTCCATCAGATACTCGATCCTCTCCTTCCCCTGCCAACTCTTGGCATCCCACACTCGTTCCCAAAAATGGGTTGCTGGTGTGGCGCAAAGTGTGGCATCCAGCACCTCATCTCTCAGCAACACTGGGCTGCCCTTTATTGATATTTTTCTTCATAAAAACAACATAAACACTATATTTCAAACTGATGAACAATACATCTATGCATCAACAGTGACACAAATAAAATAATATCAGCATGACGTGTAACAGTAATATACAGTATGGGGTTAAAAGAAGGCAGCAGAGTATTTTACATTTCATCTTTCCTGTTTAGCTTATGTTTTCATGTACTAGATTTCCTTAGCATAATTGTGTGCAGGGATTCTGTATGTATCAGGGTATAGGGCTTAGTTTGTGCTAGCTAAGGGCACTCAGGATTCTTCCTGTCTGGCTAGGGGTACATTCAGTCTTCCCCTGCTAGGGCCTCCAAGATATCGCTCTCCCTTTTTTGTCTGCTAAATAGATTATGAAAGGGAGCCACTGGCTTGTGTATTTCTCTTTTTTTATGTTGCAGTAGTGCTGTAGCCCTTTCTTTCTCTTGCATGTTTTACAGATCTTAACCCAATGTTTTAAAAAGGTTGAGTGGCCAGAAGTCAGTGTCGAGTTATTATTTTAGTGGTCACTGCCACTAAAATATTGAAGAGGTACCTTTTCCCTTTATCTCACACCCCTTATGGGGCAAGCCATAACATCCAATGCTAGAACTGACCTGGTATTGGTAGTATTTGGCCTGCTGCTTCTCTGACCTCTGCCTAGAAATCTCTGAGGGTAGGGCAGCTCCAAAAGATCTGCTTGTGAACTCTACTTTTTTAGGTAGTGTGGATGCTGCACAGCATGAATTTTTTTTTATTTTCTTTCATTTTAACTCTAGCCAGGTCTACAATGCTTTTCTAAGCCAAATGTGGCAGACATCTTTTTTCCTGGCTGTGGCAAAAATAGTCTCTCCCAGACTACCCTGCAACCGTTATCAGCTTTCTTGAACCCTGAGACACCTACAAAGGTAATCAGTAGCTGCCACCACTCAACCCAGACACTCACTTGGGGAATCTCCAGGACTGAGTCCCTCCAAAGCCACTTCTCACACAGTACAGCACTCGTTGTGTAAGGACACACAACCCAACTCCCTCTGTCAGAGCTAAGAGCATCTTACTTTAGAAATAGAATATGGTAAAGGTAGCCTTCTTTTTAAAGGCAGAAATATAGTTTTCTCAATTTTAAATCAGTTAGCTGTACCTCAAAAGTATCAGTCGTAGAAATCAAGTATATAAAAATATAATATTTTAATACTTCCAGATATCTACACAGGCAATGCAGGATATTACAGCAAGATTATAGGGAACAATAATTCTGCAGAAATGAAAAGAAATTGTTTTAACAGTTGGTTACACACACATGAAAACTTCTCCCTCTAGCAAGGTAGAATGGCTTACCACAAGATACTTTGGTGAATCAGGGCACACTCAAACCCTTAGATGGTAACTTGTTCATAGTCCCAAACCTGACTAACTCATTCTGGCTCTGCCAGATCCTAAGACCCTATAGCTGCCACCTCATGACATGTCATCCACTATGTCACTCTGACATCATAGATTCAACATTCTTTGTGTCTTGAGAGCTGGGTACTCATAAAAAATGGGTTTGATCCAGCCCTCAGAGTTGGTATATACAAAAACATCTGTTTCTTGTCCCAAAACCTGAGCCCAACAGGAACATTTGATTTAGGTAGCTGCTTCCTGACATCAAAAGACACTTTCTAAGCACAAGTCATAAACTGTCCAAGGGTCCTGCTATGAGAATGGACAGCACAGGCAGTAGATTTCCATCACAGCCAGAGAGTCTGTTCTGATAAGAATCCCCCTCAAATGCCAGTTTGTCTCTTTAGTTGCTGCATTCTAACTGATAGTCATGCATCAAGAATTAAATTAAAAAAAATACAGTGACATGAATACATAGCAAATTGTTACATTGACAAAAAACTAACATTTATAAAATACACTGATTTTGGCAGAACTGGAAAATTGTACCACCAAATAAAACTGGACAATGCCTGGAATCTGTTATAGTGAAAAAAGTATGGTCACATTTTTTGTCCAGTTTCATTGTCCTGCTGCTTAAGTACTTCTCGGTACCAGCATGTAAGAAACTTCCATTTCAATTGTAAACTGGGTTGCACAAAAAAATTTACAAAGAAGGCTATGATTGCTTCCCTTCTAAACTTGCGTGTATTAAAGGGGCATTTTGAATGCTTATGGGCAAAAGTGGGGAAGTTGCTGCCCCCACTCGTCCATAGGTTTATGTATTTGTTTATTTGAAAATTGGTATCCAGGAAAAGCACACTGAGCCAAGGCTCATTTCCAGGCATGATCCAGGTAAAGGGTCAGGAAATAAAATCAAAACGCATACACAGGAGCAATGAACTGGTACAAAATAAAGTGTGAGCAGTGTACAATTCAACAGTAGCAAATAACAATAAAAGTTACCAGCAACTGGTGCTATGAGCAACTCCAAAGCACAGCCGAAGTGTCATAAAGCAGGATGAAACAAAATGGTGCAGTGGTAATTGGGACAATGACTGAACCCAGGAGGAGGAGGAGGCCCAACACCAGTGGCTAGAGTTGCTCCAAAGGGGAGGGTCAGGTAGGGGCAGACAGGAGCAGAAGGAGGTGGGGAGGAGTTTGAGTTGGTGCCTAAGGGATATGAGGGACAGGGAGAGACAGACTGAAGAAGGGAGCAAGTTCCAGAAGGAGGGAAGGCAAAATGAGAAGGCTGACTACCCAGCAGGGAAAGAGGGCAGGGAAGGTAGAAGGTTTGTGGGTCCCTAGAGTGGAGGGAGTATCAGGCAGAGGGAATGGGTGAGAGAAGTTAGGTTAGGTAGGAGGGTAGGGACCCAAACCAATATTTGGAGAGAAAGGCAGTGCAGTGGGACAGGCGATGTGAGGATATGGGTAGGATGACTAGGGAGGAATAGAGGGAGCAGTGGTGAGTACGGGGGTGGTAATTGGTAGAAAACTAACAAAAGGCATTACAGGGGGTGTCCAGTCTGGCAAGGGAAGAAGAGGGGGCAGTGCCACAGACTACATCTGTGTAGTTGAAGACTGGGAGCACCATTTTGGTAAATAGCTCCAGGGGGACCTGGGAAGATAGGCAGTCTTTGTTGCAGTACAAGGCATCAAGTTTAGTGCAGAGAATGGCATGTATGGCATCAATGTAGGCAGAGAAGTCAAGCTAGCTATCAAGCCACACACCAAGATACTTGAAAGAGGGAATCACTTCAAGAGGAATGTCATCCAGGGTGGAGAAGACAAAAGAGGGGGCAAGACTTGCCAGTTTCTGGCTTGAGTCAAAGATCATGGACATTTTTTTTTTAGTGTTGACCCACAGTTGGCTTGAATTAAACCAGCAAAGCACATTGTGGAGGTCTTGCTGGAGCAAGCCTTCCACTGCCATGGCTAAGGGGCCTGAAATGTAGATCACTTTATTATCTGCATACATATGGATATGCACGTTAGCACAGGCAGAGAGGAGGTTGTTCAGGAAAACGGAGATGAGGATTGGACTCAGGATGGACCCAGAGGTGGTGGGAAGGCTTAACCCTTAACTTTCTGAGGTTGGAGTGCTTGTCCCAGAGGGAAGTAAATTTTGAATGGAACAGGGAGAGGGCCACATCCCTGTTGGGTGGAGAGGATAGGGGACCAGTCAGTTGCAGCATGTTCACTTAGTAGAGCTTTTATGTTGAGCGACCGGAGGTACCTGGACCAGATACATCTGGGAGAGGAGGGAGGACGCTTTCTTGACATAGAATGTCATACAGTGGTCACTGAAGGCATCCGGCATAATATCTGCTGCAACAATGCAGTGGGGAATAAGAGGAAATAACTTAGTCCAGGAAAGTGTGATTAGAGGAGTTAGAACTCAGTGAGATGGGTTCAGTAATGAGTTGGGAGAGATTTAGGGACTCAATCCTGAGAAAGAGCAGCCTGGAGGCTGGGGAAAGCCAATTAATATTGAAGTTCCCAAGGAAGATGAGTTCTCCAGAGGAGGAGTGTGAGGAAATGACATGTGAGGAGACAACTGAGAGTGAGTCAACCAGTGAGGAGGGGGAGATTTCAGGTGAAGTACAGAAAACCCCAATGAAGATTAGTAAGATGGATGGAAATGAAAGTTTAGCAAGGAGAAACTCATGGGAGAAGGGCATAGCCTCCCTTAGAGGAATGTGCAGGAGTGACTCGGGCAGACATAGAGGGCAACACCACCACCACGTTTGCCACGGTCCTGCCTGAAGAGGTGGTAGTTAGGGAGGGCCAAGCTAGAACCAGGCATTCTGGAGGAGATCCAGGATTTGAAGGCACAGAGAAGGTCTGGGGAGTGTTGAGAAACCCATGAATTATGGAGATCCATTTGATTTTGTGGACCATACTTTACTGTTGAGAAGGTTAGAGCAACTGGGGCTTGGGAAACCAGTTTTAGAATGGTTCAATGACTATCTGACTGATAGGTAATGATTTGTCTGATATGGAGGTAGTATTTCTGGAAAAGTCAGGGTGGGATGTGGTGTCCCACAGGGTTTGATTCTTGGACCTTTTTTTATTCTCCTAGTTCTTTTATCTAATAACAACAGTTGTAAATAAAGCAACAATTAAATGTTATGCTGGTGATGCAGTTATATACTGTCATGGCTCATCAGCTACTGAGTTAGAAGTGGTTTTGACAAGAGGACTGGGTTTAATACAGAACTGGTTATGTAGGAATAACATGGTACTTAACTTATCAAAAACAAAGATAATGGTCTGTGGGACTCATTCCAGGTTGAGAGACTATGGTAATAGTCTAAGCATGGTGGCATTGGATGTGACAAAGTATGTAAATGTCTCTTCTTTTAAATATCCTGGGGCAACATTGGACCCTACTTTGAACTTTGGCCCCCACATGGACAGAGTCATGTCGAATGTTCATGCAAAAATTGCAACTTTATGCAGAATTCAAAATTTTCTAACACCTAAAACCAGAATGGTGATTGTTAACCAAAATCTACTACCGATACTTAATTACACTTCAACAGTGACTGACACTGCCCATCAAATATATTGTCTAAGAAGACAGTCTTACTTCACAAGATAGGGAGATTTGCATTAACAGCTCCAAATACAATGCATCATTGTGGGACACCTGGAAGATTGGGCTGGCTTCCTGTCCCCTTGAATTACAAACTTTCCTTGTCCTAACTTGTTTACAGGATCTGGCAGGCAGGCACCCTGCCTACTCTGTCAAAGTCTCTTATGGACCGTGTATCAGGTTTCAACTCACGCTCTTCACAAGACCAATACCTTCTAAATGTACCATTTGTACGTACTCTAAGTGGCTAATGTACTTTTGCTCATTAGGCGGCATCCACCTGGAATGAAAATATCGCCTCACATCCAGAGAAAAAAATATCCTGGATCTAGTTATAACAGATAGAATAGAAGTCATTGTAACATAGAATTACTGGATCCTCTAATTAATAGTGACCACAGTGTGATTTTGACTGATGTGACTGTAAAACCAAAAAAGATCATAGGTACCACAGTTATACAGAACTACTATAGGGCTGATTTTACATCAATCAGATGGGAGCCTGAAAACTGGGACTGGAGCGATAGCAGTCTAAATATGAAACAGTTATGGTTGCTGATCAAAAACAAAATACTGGAACTAGAGGACATTATGTACCTGATAAGCCCCTTTATAATAAAAAGGGAAAGGTTCCACTGTGGTATACTTATAAAGACACAGCTGAATAGGATAAGAGTACCATGTAGGACAATGAAAACAAATAATAGTGTATACAATATTGAGAAATATAAAAATGAGCTAAGACTAAGTAATCTCATGATGAGAAAGGAAAGGAACAAACCTAAATTTAAATTAGCTGACATAAAGAACAATGGTAAGGCCTTTTACGCCTACATAAATAACAAAGTAGCTGATAGAACAGTGGGCCCAATAAAAGAGGGTACAAATGAAATACCAGACCCAGCAACATAAGCTGAGATCTTTAATTAGTATTATTGCTCTGTATATTCAAAAACGGATCATATATTGGATGATGCCAGGGATGAGTATGCCACCTTACCCACAATTAAACCAGGGGTATGAGATATTAAGATCACACCAATGGAACTAATAACTAAATTGAATAAATTAGAAATTACTAAATCGACTGGCCCAGATAGGCTTCATCCAAGGATGCTAAAGGAAATTAGTACATGGTTAGTATACCCACTGACAAAACTTTATATGTTTCTTAAGTCAGGAGAAGTTCCCGAGGATTGGAGGACTGCACTTGTAGTTCTGATCTTTAAAAAGAGTGATAAAGGAATCATGTCCAATTACAGACCCATAAGCTTGACTTCCATATTGGGAAAAATTATGGAGTCCATAATAAAGGAAAAGTTGGAAGAGGACATTAATATCAAAAATATCATTAACAATACGCAACATGGCTTTAAAAAGCATAGCTCCTAGCCGGCCCGGTGGCGCTGAGGGTTGAGGCGTTGGACGCCACAAATCATGCCATGCCGGCAACCTGGGTTCGGTGATGGATTCAGGTCACCAGGGGTTGGCTGGGGGGGAAGAAGGATTGAGCACCCAACAGCTGCTCTCCTTCTCCAGGGAGGGGTGGGTTGCTCACCCTGCCACTATACCGTCACTGCCTGGGTGACCACGAGCTGTGCTGGTGTGGACAGGTAAAGCAAACAGGCAGGGAGGGGCTGATGTCGGCTGAGGACCGGAGCGGAGGCACATCTCAGTGTGCCTCCATCTCATTGGTCCTCTTCGAGCACCGACGTCGGCAGGGACTGGACCAGAACAAGGGAAACATCTTGCAGCTGTTCCGGGTGATGAGCCACCGCACTGCACATTCACAGAGGAACTGAGGGCAGACTCCACTGTGCACACTCACCTGAGGTTCCGGGGAGGTAAGTGGAGAACCTCCTTTGCCCCACTAGAGGGGTTAACTGGGTTTCTAGAGATAATGGAGTGGTGCACTCTAGAAGCAGACTCCTCGGTCCTCTCGGTGGAATGCAGGTGCTTGGGGACTCTGAAAGAGTGGACCAGTTGTGATGAGAAGGGGGTAAAAATAGAAAGTAAAAAAAAAAAAGCATAGATCCTGCCTAACACTCTAGTCTTTTAGAAATGGCCAGTTGTGTACTGGAACACATTAGGCCTGTAGATGTATTCTTTTTGAATTTCCCAAAAAACTTTGACAAGGTGCCCCATAGCACCTTGATCAAGAAACTGGCTGAAAATTGTATCAACGTTATACTATCCAACTGGATTACAATGTGGCTGACTGGTAGATCCCAGAGGGTTGGAATAAGAGGAACAATGTCACAACTGGAAGAGGTAACAAGTGGAGTGCCACAGGGCTCTGTTCTGGGGCCGGCCTTATTTTCACTTGTTGTCTCAGGTATGAACACCAACATTAGCAACTGGTTATTAAAATTTGCTGATGACACAAAGTTGGGAGTGGTGATAGGTACTATGGATCAGGTGGAAGAACTTGGGAGGGACTTGAAGACTTTGGAAGACTGGGCACATAATAATGGTATGATCTTTAATACTTGACAAATGTGTGGTTATGCACCTAGGTGCTAGTAACAATGCAAATGACTACACACTGAATGGAACAGTATTGAAGGCAGTTTGAGAGAGAAAAAGACCTAGGTATTTTGACTAATAATGACCTAAATTTTAGCTCACACTGCAATGAGGATACAAAAAACACTAACACTAGCCTAGGTTGTATTAAAAGGGCTTTTGTAACCAGACACAGAAGTTGCATATTGCCCTTCTATAAAGTCTTTATAAGACTCCATTTGGACTACTGCACACCTCTGTGAAATCGGTATCTCCGAAGAGATATTAACAACTTGGAGAGCATTTAGCATATTACAACCAAAATGATCTCTGGTCTAAGGGATATACCATATGAGTCTAGGTTACATCAACTACGTCTCTGCTCACTAGGAATGAAATGTATAAGTGGTGACATTTTAGAAATGTTTACAATAGCAGGGGAAAGTCAGCTAATAGCTAGCGTGGGTCTAGAAATAAATATTAGAAACATCAACCTAAGAAGCCATAGCTGTCAACTTTAACTGATATTCCCAAAGAGAAACACTAGGAGAAACTTTTTTACACAGAGGGTGATGACATTATGGAATAGCCTCCCTAAGGAAGTGGTGGATACTGACTCATTTACACTATTCAAAAAAAAGTTAGACAATGTTTACTAAACATGACTTCTACCAAGTGGCCCCACTAATGTGGGAGACCAATTAAATGGGCATTCGCCTTCTACTGTCTTAAACATCAAGTATAGTACCAAGTGTTTGCCTACTTGCAACACTTTTTCTACAGCATTATCAACCCATCTGACTGGCCTATCTAAATGTGAGTGTTTCTAATACTTTGTACCAAATTGTTGTATCGTTTAAGTGACGTGGAACTTTATTGTCCCTATCTATTAATGTTTTGTTGCATCAAATTGTTGTATTGTTTAACTGACATGGAACTTTTAGTCCCTATTTATTTTCCGTTTTGTTGTAGAATCCTTTGACTCTTACCTCGGGTCATACATGTAAATGGAATTGTATTCCAGTGTACTTACCAAAACAACAAAGCAATAAAAATGAAATAAATACATTTTAGGGAGAAGGCTCCTAGCACTGAGGTGGAAAATGCTAAGGCGTCCAGGAGTTGGGAGGGGGGGAGATGGAGAGGGACCAGGGTTTCCGTGTGGTCAGAAATAAGGATCAGCAGGATAAGGAGATGGAGGATGGAGTGGGGCTTAAGTCCTCTAGTCCGAGGAGGAAAGAGTAGGTGCCACGAGGAAAATTTGATTTTGTAATCAGATAGGCAAGAGACAGACAAGTGGCAGAACTGAGGACAAGGAGGAGGAGGACAGACTAGATCCTTGCTTTTAACTCTCACTACATAAATGAAACAGGGTCTTATCCAACCTTGTCACACCAGATGCCCTTCAGTCATAATTTAGGGGTCTGGGAAAACAGCTTAGGAGTCTGACCTCTCCAGCAGCATTCTCAGAAATACTTAAAAAATGCATTACATACTGCTACCCAAACATTATTCTCTGTGGCCCCCATATTCAGAAGATTAGCCTAGCACTTACATTAATAGTGCTAACCAGACATAGTGCATCTGAACTGGGTGGGAGCCATATTCAAAGTGTCCCTCAATACAGTGCACAGTATGACTGTGCTAAATGCACCACTGAGCACAAGCAAATGAGGGCAACCTCTTGCATGAAGGGCTCAGTTGTGTATTTAGAGGATCTTAGAAGCATTACATGACTGAACTGTCTTGCTGTCAAACTACAGGCCTGTCTCTAACTTACCCTTTGTTGGTAAAGTTATTGAGAAGGTGGTTGCTCTGCAGTTGAATGATCATTTGACCAGCCACAATCTCTACGACTCTCTCCAGTCCGGATTCCGGAAAAGACATAGTACCGAGACAGTGTTGATTCGGGTGCTAAATGACTCTAATAGCGAGAAGATGAAGATCACGTTCCATTCTGGTCCTTCTTGATCTCTCTGCAGCATTTGATACTGTAGACCATGGTGTGCTACTGGAACGCCTAGGTCTATCTGTGGACCGTCTGGTACAGTCCTCAGTTGGTTTCGATTTCACCTCGAGGGTAGGACGCAGAGAGTGGTGTCTGGGATTTTTTCCTCAGCATCAGTCTCCTATCCTGTGAAGTACCGCGGGGTTCCATTTGGCACCCATGTTGTTTGCAGTATATCGTTGCCTTTAGGAGGCGATTATTAGGCAGTATGGTCTGAGTTTCCTGCTATGCAGATGATACTCAGCTGTACATATCCTTGCGCCCGGTCATGATACTACTTAACTTGTCGGTTTTAATAACTGTCTTGCTGAAATCCAGGACTGGATGAATATTGAAGTTGGCTGAGGTTGAATCCTGTTAAAACTGAGGTGTTGGTTGTGGGCAGGATCGCCGGGAGGTGGGTTGTTGGTTGGATCACCCTGGGTTTATGGCTCAGGGATACTCCGCTAATACCTCAGACGGTCACGGAATCGGGCGTTGTGTTTGACGACCGCTCGACATTTAAATTCCAGGTGTCAGCGGTTGTCAAAACCTCTTTTACCATCTGAGGAACATCGCCCGGTGGAAACACCTGGTTCCCCAGTGATCTGCCAACTTTGGTTCACGCTTTACGTTACCCCGCCTTGACTATTGCAACTCTCGCTCACCTAGGGGCTTCCTGGGGTTGAGATTCGCTGTCTGCAGCTAGTGCAGAATACGGCAGCCAGGCTGTTGACTGGCTCTTCCAGGAACCAGTCATATAACGCCAGTGCTCCGTGGTCTGCGCGGTTGCCAGTTTACTGGCGAATCACCTTTAGATGGGTTGCTGACCTATAAGGCCCTACATGATCAGGGACGGTTTACCTGAAAGATCTCCTTCCCCTATTGTCCCCCGCTCTCTCGATCCACTGGCGAGGGATTGCTAGAGATTCCCAGGGTTCGTTTAGAAACCTCAGAGCTAGATCTTTTAGTTTTATGGCTCCAACCCTGTGAATTCTCTACCTCGTCAGGTGGGAAAGCCCTACTGTCCATAGTTTTAAAGAATCTTTGAAGACTCACCTTTTAAGAAAGCATACAATGATTTTTAAATTGGTGTTTGTTGTACTTGTAATTGTTTGTTTAGTATTGTATTTTATTGAAATTGTTTTATCTAGTATTGTACAGGCGCCTTGGTTTTAGAAAGGCGCCTTAAACAAATAAATAAAGATTGAGATTGAGATTGAGATTGAAAAGGCAGCACTATTTAATGCTACAAATACCCTATTCTTATTAACACACACACACACACACACACACACACACACACACACAGTGGTGCATGACCCCTCCCCTCTCCTTTCCCGGCAGCACTGTTGCAAGACAAATGTAGAATACCCTCCCCCCTCCTGCTCTGATGCCCAGTGAACAGCATGTAAAGTCCTTGGTAGTACAGTGGTACCCCCTCCTGCCCAGATCCTCATTTAAATATATAGGTATTCTCTGGTAGTCCAGTGATGCCAACCTCCCATCCTGATCTGATCCCTGTCATACAACTTTGTCACCATTCCTTCCCTGGCCTACCCACTCTAAACCCTCCACCCCCATCCAATAACTCATCCACCTGTATATACCTGCCCCATACCTCTCAGGTGTCCCACTTTTTGTGGGACAGCCCATTTTTGGACCCCCTGTCCCCACATCCTGATCGCCCTGCTGCAGATCCCACATGATACTACTGTTGCTTGCTTGAGAATGCCACCACACTCGACATTCAGACAGCTTCCGGGTACAGACCCCAATCAATCTGACGTCACACAAGCATTGGGTGTGATCATCTGTACTTTGGTGCAGCTTGGATGGTGCACAGTTTAAAGGTAAAATAAAGCAGCCAGACAGTTGGAACTGATATAGCCTGTTTCCCACCCATGCTAAATGGCACAATTTATTACCTGCCTCCCCCAGGTCTGTCTCTAGAGAACAAAAGGAGACCAGTCCACCACCCCAGCCTTTTCCCATTGAGAACCCCCTGTGTCTGCAGTCAGTGCCAGCCTGTTATCAGCATCTGAGAGGATCAGCAGGAAACCCTACAGAGATATCCCCTGACACGTCGAGGAGGAGTGAAAAGCCATATTCTAGAGAAGAAGCCTGCCTGAGCACTGCAGCATAATCGAGGAGAGGAGAGGTCTGATCAGCAGCACAGCACGCACCTCATCACTTCTTTGTTAAGAGACATCTAGAGCCACAGCACCAGCTTCACTTTCAGCCATATTGAAACACAGCTGTGGGTCTGCGTTTGTGGAGGAAAAAACATCTGATCTCTGTTGTTGCTGAGCTTTTTTCTTACAGCAGGGTGTTAGAGACCAGCAAGAAGGATGCCATGGATTATATAAAAAGGCAGGGTGTGGAGAAACACTGAGGTAACAAACTGTCATTAACCATTTTTTGTCCCTCACCACAGGGTTTGGTTTCTTTTACCTGTGCTCTTCCCGGCCAATGAGTCCCTTATTTATTTGCTGTGGTTCAGCAAAGTTTTGAGCTTTATTGAGTTCATTAAATTATTATTGCACCCCTGCTCCAGTTGGCAGAGAAAGCATGATATTGTGACTCCAGTGACAGAAGCGATTGATATAAATGCTCCCAGTGTAAAACATGCCGTGGTTACTTGTTAAACTAGACCTCTTGGGTGTTTCTGATTTTGCTTCAAAAACTTCCTCTGACCCTCGTGAAATTGGTATTTCTGTCACAGAGAAGTAGGGATTAGAAACAAAATAATGCCATACATTAGTGTCTTAGCCTCCATCTCCATCTGAAAATGCTTTTCTCATTAAGGAAATGTTGTACCTTTTTGAGCTGCTATGACCATTTGGGATGTGTTACTGAGCTTTGCCCCTGGTTCTGAGGCAGGGGGATGACATAATGTTTTAAACATTCAAGTTGTTATATGAGTCCCTGCTACTATCGGGTTTCATCTCGAAGTCCCATACGGAGATCTTATTTGTCAACTGACACTGCATATTTTGTAACAAAAAAAGTACATTTATTGATCTCACCAAAGCTTTCAACCTCGTTTACTACCACATGCTGCTTTAATTCATTACTGCTGGAGCCTGGAAGCAAGCAGAGTAGCTTGAGCTGAGTGAGCCTGAAGGACTGACTCGTCCCTGGCAGTGACCCCCTTTTCCAACTCGGTGTGTGGCAATAACTTCACTGAGGTGAGTGAGGTCAGGTTCAGGCTGGCTAGCTATCTCCATCTGATCATTTTTTTTATGCCTTAAAAAAAGTTTTAACCTGGCTGCTGCTGCTACCTATCCTGCTAAAGAGCTTGCTCATTCTTTTTACTGTCGCAACAGACTCTAGTGTATTGGGTTCAGCAATGGTGGCATATGGCAAATCTTTATTTGGTCTTGATTTAATTGTATGCAATGCAAGTAGTAATGTTGTGAAGCAGGGAGACTCAAGCAAGCCTAGCCTCCTAAGCCATGAATGCATGAACTGATTAATTTCTATGCAAAATGTTTAGTTTTTTGTTATTGTATAGCAACTGGCCTTGTTGGTTATGCAGCCTCAGAGTTAGAGGAGAAACAGAAGAGAGGACAGTCTCCTTCTTTAATTAATCAAACTGTAGCAGGCAGCACCTTTTGCAGGGGCCTGCATTACTGAGTTGTATTGAGCTAAAAAGGTACGGTGGTAAAGTGTATTGCCTTTTGTTTTTTAGGGAGCACAGACCCACATCTACCTGGTACCATCTCCCTACAAATCAAGGATTGTAGTATTGAAGCAGGGAGAAAGTAAGATACTTTATGTTAACGTGATGGACAAGTCATGCAATAGTGTGACGTGGCGCAGCTCTGCCAGGCTGAATAACATAGAAACATTGACTTTGTCGGCAGATAGTGACTGCTAGGCCCATCCAGTCTGCCTGTAAGCCCTCCCCTTGTTTATGACCCTGGTGTCCCTGGAATTTAGTCATTTGCCCTGATTTTTAGTGGAAGTGTCCCTGATTTTGACCCTAGCAGGTTGAGAGGTATGACCCATTCTCGTCAGTAGGCAGATCTGTAGATGGCGACTGGCACAGACCTTCCTCTCATCACCCTGGCCTGCTGCTATCTGAAGGACAAAGACCAAGCATGAGCATACTGTAGTGCCTTGCTTCCCACATGTAGTCATTAGCATGCGCACCTCTGAATATGGCACCCAGGAGCAAAGATGCTAACCCATTTGGGTTACGTTATCCCCCTTTGTTCCTGGTTGTCTGTTGCCAGCAGGTGGCAGTGGTGTGTCACACATATGCAATTTGCATGGTGCTACCATGGCTTGAAGGTCATACAGGGAGAATGCACTTGACAGGGCATGTTGCCTGTATGAATATGCCTCCCTGATGGCCATATGTTGTGTTTTGTGGGATGCTATGTTTTGCATGGCACAAACAGTCGCAATTGCATATGAGGCTAAAATCTCTTATGCTTTTATAATTTATCACCTAAGCCTGTTCCCCAGGAAGTACATAGAAATGAGCTTTTGGTAGCTCACTGTGTGCCATGCAAGTCAGATATTTTAAATAAATTAATAATGACCCTTTTATATTTTATCGCTTACATAAGCCATATATTCTGGCCATTTATTTGTTCCACATTGCACACATGAATGCTGAAAGGCTGAGAGATCTGTTACTAATTCAAGTGTCATGGAAGCTTTTCTATGTCCACAAACTATGTGTGTAATTAGGGCCTATAAAGGCATGCCCTGAAATGGGATTATTGGCCATAATCCCTTAAAAACTTTTACTGTTAAAAGTGCCATGGGAGCTTTAACTTTCACTTGGACAGCAACCAGAGATGGGAGACGGGACCTTGATTTAATGTCTTACCCAAATGATAACACCTCAGCATTTTGAATCCAAAGTATGACACAACATTTGAAGGACAACAGCTCAACAACCCCCCCCCCATATTCTGCTCCACTGCACTATTCTGTCAGTACTGTGCATCAGCTCAAGTTCATGGTGTAGGATTAGAACTCATTGTCATGAGCCCCAGCCCCAAGGTACAGTAGGACCTCCTGTTTGCAGACAGGATCCCCCTTTTTAACAGAATTCGTGAACAGGTGTAGGGTTCAGGAAGAATCACCAACCTTTCTTTTCCCAGTGGGAGGGTGGAAACTGTAGTTTCAAGTTCCCTTGACTCTGCACTACGTTCAATGTTTGAGTCCCACCACTGCCACTGGCTACCTCTTGCCTAAGTAGTTTTGTAGGATAGCCAAGCGGTCACTATCTTTGTCATCAAGGCACACTTCTGTTAAAATGTTAGATCACACAATCAGACCCCAGGCAGAGTTGATACAAAAATCATAAAAGTTTACTTAAATAAAAGCAATACAGTAAATTCTAAAATTTGGAAGAGCTTTGAACTGCGGACAATAACAAAAATAACACTGGAGAGTTTACAGAAAACACTAGATACTGTTGTTCTAAACTATACCTTATTCTGATGTTAGAGTCCAAAAAGATTAAATGTCCTTGTGGGTAAAAGTTCATTTAAGCAATAGAATTTGTAGCAAGTCTTTGATCCAAGTCAGTTCTCTGAATGTCCTTTTAAAAATCTCCAGGCACTTCGTTTCCAAAATTCTGACTTAAAATCAGAATTTTCTGTTCAGTACATGAAAAATCAGTTTCCACAAAACCACAGGTCTTGTTCTAAAAGTAGAACCAAAACCCCATATACTTCAACTCAAAGTATATACTGTAACAGCTTAAAAACCTCAGCTCTAAGACCCTTCAAGTCTTCCAGCTGTTGACACCAAGCTAAAACTTCTTAACTGCCCTGAATTCAAAATGTGTGTCTGATACATACAGTCTGGTCATTTTCCAAGCCCCACCCACAGTGTGATGGGGTGTAACAGATTACTTTTACTGCAGGTGTCAGTGTGGTTCCATGTCAACCCCAGTAACATTTGGTCCATGCATTTGGCTTGACCCCTAACCCCTAGGTCATTCTGTGCCCTCTCTCTCGTCATTTTTTTTTTATTTATTAAATTCTCAGATTACAAATACCTTTGAGCAGAAACTGCTCGTTTACAAAGGTTCCACATCAAAGGATGAGGGTCAACATACATACAGAGGTAGTAAAAGAATGCACAATAAACAACCAAAACAACTAAAAGAAAAAATAAAGATACTCAGTTATAACATACTTTGACATAATATTCATATAATGAGCAGCTTGAGTAGGCAGCTGGCTGCGGTAACAATAAGACTAGAGGGCACCATAGACAGTTAGTATTGCAGGCGTGCGACTGGGAGAGGAAGTTGGCAGGCTAATGGGCCACTGTCCGATGGTGGTGGAAAATGTCTTGTACCAGTGGAGATGTGAAGCAGGAAAGGAGTCACAAGGAGGCCCAGTGCCAGAGGAATGAGACTGGGAAAGAGGCGGGCTGTGAGACATGAGTGAGCTGGGAGGTGTTTAGAGAGATCTCTGTTCAGAGAAGCAGTCACATTGAGTGGTAGAGGTGAGATAAAGTTTGAGATTCCTTTGAAGGGTCCAAGTGTAGTAGAGGAAAGTGCTTCTTTATTGAGGAATTGAACCATTGAGCGGCTCTATAGATAAAGGACCGCTGACCCATGGAGGTACGACATCTGGGAACCTGAAAGGTTGAGATTGGGCACCACTGTGTTTGTTGAGTGCCACTGTAGGTAGTAAGGAGTGAGCTAACACCAGGTGGCATGAGACCAAGGAGAATCTTTCTGGTAAGTAAGCAGGTCTGGTATTGTATTCTGCTGCGTAGGGGTAGCCAGCTGGCCTGTGCATAGAAGTCACAGGTGTGAGTTTGTCGGGCTGCATCCATCAGTAGTCTACAGGCTTTGTTGAGAGCAACTGAGATCCTGCAGAGGGCACTTGTTGAGGCACAGCCATAGATGGCAAGGCCGTAGTCAATGATAGAGGTGACAGAGCTGTAGATGGCTAGTTTAAGGGCATCCGCAGGCATACAGTGCTTGTGTTTGTGTAGTAGTCCAATCCGTATACTGGCGGTCTTGGCAACAGTGTCAATATGCCGAGTGTAGGAGAGGGTACTATCCAGGGTAATACCAAGGTACTTGAACTCCTTGACATGTTCGAGTGGGTTCCCAGCGTGGTTCTTGATGGTGAGGGACAGAGAGTTGTGCCTGCTCTGTCGGTTACAGAAGGACATGGCTTTAGTCTTGCTGTGGTTCAGGACAAGTTTATGAGAATTGAACCAGTCTTCGACGTGCTTAAAGTCGAGCTGCAGCTGGGATTCAAGGACTGTAATGTCATGGTGGCTGGAAAACAGGACTGCATCGTCTACGTATAGTAATATTTTTTGGTGGCAGGCACTGGGGAGATTGTTGATGAAGAGGGAGAAGAGTAGAGGACCCAGAATAGACCCCTGGGGGACTCCGGAGCGGACCGGTTTCTCATCCGAAGAGATCCCTGCAATCCTTACACGTTGCATCCGATTATCAAGGTAGCTAGTGAACCATGGAAGGGCATCGCTGGAGATCCCAATGGAGGACAGTTGCTTGAGCAGTAGGGGGTGGTTAACTGTGTCGAATGCCTTGGTAAGGTCTATAAATACTGCCCCTCCACAATTCCCTTTGTCAAGCGTGGCATGGATGAAGGTTGTAAATTCCAGTAGTGCAGTGGTGGTGCTGTGCCCTTTTCTGAAGCCATGCTGCTCTGGGCACTGTACATTGCACTTATCCAGGAATTCAACTAGTTGGTCCGATACTATTCGCTCCAGTGCTTTGGATAGTGGGGGAAGGAGTGAGATAGGTCTGTAATTGGTGTGCAGTGTCCTATCTCCACTTTTGTGAACCGGTGTGACAGTGGCTTTCTTCCAGAGAGAGGGGAAATGGCCCAATCTAAGCGAGAGATTAAAGATCTTTGTAAGTGGTTCTAAGATTTCATCGAGGACTTGTGCCAGCAGTTTCAGGTCAAGGGAGCCACCATTGTACCCTTGTTTGCCAATGGCCTTTTGAATGTATTTTCTAGCTACTTGTGGTGGGACCTCCTTAAAAAAAAACTTTGGGGTTGTACATTCTAGTTGGGGGGTAACTTGGGAGGAGCTGGAGGGGAGGTTGTCGAAAAAATTTCGTGGAAGGACACTGTCCAGGTTTGTAAATGCATTATTAAAAGTGCTGGTGATGGTACCTAGGTCAAGTGTAGGAGTGCCATGAAGGTTGAGCATAGTGGGTTGTGCTTTAGGATCCTTGCCTGTGAGTTCTTTCATGTTGTTCAAAATTTGTTTCCTGGCCCCAAGAGTTGGTCAGAGCCTCTTTGTAATAGCTGCGTTTAGCATTCCAGTATTTTAGAGTGCAATCATTTCTGGCTGCTTTGTATAATTGTATGTTTACTTGCGTCAGAGTTGCACAGCACAATCTCCAGAAGGTGGTCTCTGTGCTTGAGCAGAGTTAAAAGGTCAGTAGTAACCCTGAGGTTGGTCTGTCCTTGACCTTCATCTTTTCACTGGTGCATAGATGTCACAGGCTTTGTTGAAACGTTTGATAAATAGGTCCAGAGCTTTGTTGGTGTCATTGAGGGAGTCGAGCACTGCCCAGTTCAGCCTGGTTAGATGGGATTTTAACAGCTGGAGTTGCCCTTGTTTGATAACCCTGGCATAGATAAGCTTGGGAGGGGGCTTGTGGTATTTGTTTGACCAGGAGCAGGTGACAGGCGAGTGGTCACTTATTGTATCCGGGAGTACAGAAACATTGGAATGCGTTCAGGGCGGTTAGATAGAATCCAGTCTGAAAGCGTAAAGGCCTGTCCTATAGTTACACTAGTGGGGCATTGACCAGTTGAGTGAGGTGATCCGCCGGGCTGCATCCTTATAGGGCGGCCTCAGCGGAGAGCCAGTTAATGTTAAAATCACCCATGATTATGGTTTCAGAATTATGTTGTGGACCCTTAGATATTCCATGATGCTATGGAAGCCAGCAGCCTGGTCTCTTGGGGTAGGTAAACTGAGATGACATTGAGTTCCTTGTTATGTGCACCAAGGAGGATTTTGATTGTGAGGACCTGAGAGGAGTTGCTCAGGCTAGGGGATGGGATGATGTGACCCATAAGGGTATCCTTAAGATAGATGATAGCCCCCCAGCCTCGCTTAAGCAATCCTGTCTGCCTGAAAATGCAGTAGCCAGGGATAGAGACTGAGGTATCAGGATTAGGGTTTAGCCATGTTTCACAACTGAGACGACATCAGGGTTGTGCTGTAGGATCCATGTTTGGAGGGAATCAAGTTTGTTGAGGATGCTGCAGGCGTTGATGGATGCCATGGTAAGTGTCCCTGTCCTTCTGCTTGGTGCCACTGCTGGCTGCCCAGGTGGTCCTGGGTTGGGGTGAACATTTCCTGAGAGCAGGAGCAGCACAAGGAGAATTTGTAGGAGAAAGGATTTCAGCATCTTGTAGATACCTGGTTAGAACTTACATGCTCAGTTTTGTATGATAAGTGATGTCTTCCGGGTCCTAAACCTGTCTCCCTTATCTGAAGACATACCAGATCCACCCTAACCATTACAGTAATTCTGACTATTTTGTATTTTATTCCTAAAAGCCTTTTAAAGAGACAGTGTCTTACTCTAAAGTCTATTTCAGCACATACAAAAGGAACCCAAATAAAGCATATAGGCTTATCGTACGACATTCATAACCTCCTGTTTTCATGCTCCATCCTCAAAGGTGAGTATGCAACCTACTGGGCCAATGGCTTCTAAAAATAAAAGTACAGATACATGTAACTCCCCTCCTGATGTTGGGAGCTTACCAGAGATCCCAGTCGCTGCCTTTTTCAACTGAAGCCACTCACATCTTTGCTTCTCCAGCCCTCTTCTGGACTGACACGAGGGCCAGGGAGCACTGCAACAAATTTTTGGCACCTCCTGTGTCTGACAGTGTGGCCAACAAGCCGCTTGAATCTTCACTCCCCAACCCCCTTAAACTGTTGCAAAGTGAGGAGGGGAGTAAGGGAAAGGTCTCCATTAGTTTTTGGTGCCTCAAAGTGTCCAGCGCCACTGTGGCAGAAGCACCACTTTCACTTCCCCCAGCCCCATCAGACTCCAGCAAGGTGATGGGGGACACAAATACAATAAAATAATCAAATCTAAACCATTTCCAGACCCATACAAGCCTCCAGTGGGTTAGGGAAAGAGAGAGAATGGGGACAATATGGCACTGGGACTACAAGTCCCATGAGCCCTTGTGGCAGAAGCGTTGCTGAATACAGAGATGTTTACTCCTGCCTGGGGAGCCCACAAAATGGAGCTTCCAACAGGACTCCTGTCCTCTCAATATGCCCCCTGAACCCAGCGATCAGCAGTAGGGACCAGGAGGATTTGAACCTGCAGCTAGATGCTGCCCAAAGTGTTTCAATTTAAAATATATTTTTTGAAGTTGCACCAGACTGTGTGGGGGTGGCCACACTGGATATGGTTCACCTGAAGGACAGCAAGGACCTGATTAGTAGCTGCAGTAGTCCAGTCAAAGGTGGAGCTAGTGACTCTTTAGCCAATGGGAGGTCGAGTTTTTTTTAACATTTCTAAGCTTTGACGGTTAACCCTGAGATTCTGTGAGTGATCTCTGAAAAGAAAGCAACTGTTTTTGACAGCTCTCAGTACTGTTGCTGACTGAAGTTTGAAAGTTTGTTACTGAACACTTTTAAGTCCCAGAAAATGAAAATCACGTACCTACCATAATTCTTGATCTTCTCTTGTATCTTCACCATTCATTACTGCTGGGTACAAGCCAGAGGCGCGAACCTGTATGGGAGCTTTTTTGGGGGGGGGGAGTCAGCACCAACGGCGCCTACGAGGCCAACGCATTCCGTGGTGCATGAGGGTTGGCTGTTAGGCGCCACAGACTCCTCCTCCACTCCAGTTCTGTTCTGCTGGAGAAGATGAAACAAAGGGGGATTAAGAAAACCAAGGTGAGGCAAAAGAGCTGAGGGTTAGGAAAAGAAAAGAATATTAACTTGAAAAAGGAATAAGCTGACCAGAGGACAGAGGGCTTGAACTTTTTTCCCCCTACATGGCCATAGGGCCCCAACCCTTGGGTGACAGCACAGGAAAAGGGAAAAAGAGAGAGAAGAGAGAAAGATAGAATATGTGGAAGGAAGGGGGCTGGAAGACCATTGGCTTATTAGCCTCAAAAACCTGAATGGTATGAAGACACAGGAGCAAGGATCCCATCAACTTCAGGGACCACTGAATGAAGGTCCAGAACAAGAGAATTTGAAATGGTTTGGAGAACATAAAACATTGCTGAGTCAGCCCCCTGTCCCCACCCTTAATCCACATTCGGAATGAAAATTCTGGAGCATGGCTATCCACAGTTTATCACCTGATGGCTTAGTCAAGGGGGGGGGGAGGAGAACAGGAGAGGACTCTGTCCAGAATGACTTCTGAAGGTAGAGGGGAAGTGATAAAGGAGAAAAGGGAGGAAAATCTCTATGGATTCTCCCACGAAATGCACTGACACAGTCTCCACTTCAAGAAGATAAAAAACAGGCGGACATCCGTGCCAAATTAAGGAGGATACCACAGTGCACCTCACTGAGAATCCCAGTGAGTTGCCTCCGAGGCCAGGGAGAAGACCCTACTCGCCACTCTCCTAGGATGGGTGCTCTGTGACTTTTTTAAAGAAGGAAACAGAGGGCCCTGAGGTACCAGGGGGACTCTGCCCCAATTAGCCTAGAAGAGGGGAAGGGCGAGCAGGGTTGAGGCGGCACCCATAAGCTGAGGCCCAAGAGGGGAAGGTGGGAGGGTATCAGTAGTGAATGATGAAGATACAAGAGAAGATCAAGAATTATGGTAGGTACGTCATTTTCATATCTTCCCGTGTCAATTTTCACCATTCATTACTGCTGGATGAGTACCAAGCCCCCCGGAGTGGACCTGGCACTGCCCTGAGGGAACAGATTCCCTCAACCTCCTGTGGGGGAGACGCAGGAGGGAAAGACCCTTCTGCCATACTAGGTCAACATGGCCTAAGGCTTGTCAGGTCAAGGAGGTGTCCCCTGGGGTTGGAGGGATGGGAGATGCCCCTGAAGATTCCTCCTTGTCCTGCAAGACAAAAGTTGGGTCCCCGGAAAGCGGAAGAAATCACCCTATGCCAAACAACGGGTGACAATCTAGACAGGCGAAGCCATGCCATCCTCCTGATGGAGATCGCTGTCCCTGCTAGTCTGGAAGCCACCTCACTGGCATCATACGATGCCCTTGCTTGGTGCCTTGCAAGCTCCAGACCTTGTGCAGAGAGAGTAATGGTTTGCCTAGATTCCTCTGAATCAGGCAAGGATGCTAGAATCTGAAAAAGCATCGACCACAGGTGCCTGTTGTAGGCAGCGTGGTGAGTCAGATGTGAGCTGATGCAGAGTAACGCATGAGCTGAAGAGAAAACTCTTCTACCCCACCTTTCGAGTTCTGTGGAATCTGGATCCGGAGATTGGTCATTTGCCAGGTGTTGAAGCCTGGATGGAGTGTCTAAAGTTGTCAGCCCCAAGGGTGGGTGAGGCAGAGAACCAAGAGACTCCTGAGAAGCACAATACCTCCACCTACAGTCTGCTGGGGCTGGGGATGAGGCGGCTGGAGACTACCAATGCGGATAGAAGCTTCCTGGAGGGAATAGGCCAGGAAGGCACCACCAGTTGGTTGGCACTGAACTTGCTCAGAAAAGAGCACGTCTCCTGGTCAGTATTGCATCTTACCACATGGGAGATGTGGAGCTCCTGAACTAACCTCGAAAGGAATCGATGATATTTAGTGAAATCAGCGTCAGAGGAAAGGTGGACAGAAAGAGGAAGCTGAGGAAGTAGAGGAGCTCGGATGTTCAGATTTCTCCTGCAGCGGCAGAGACAGGCAAAAAACCTGCTCATCCATAGCTTTAACATACCTAGGGAATGCCGCCGCAGTGGCCCTGAACATCTCCCAGGTTAAAGGTCCCATCCGGCCCACATGGCCTGGGAGAGAGGGAGGTGTCTGCAGAGGGATGGGGAAGAGCACCTCACCGAAAGTGCCCAGCCTCTTCCAGGGCTCTGAGACCCTGCAGTAGATCCTCCCATGTGGGGGGATCTGGGGGTTGATCCAGTCAGCGGATGCTGCAAATGTGAAAAAACCTGGCTGAGCCCTGAGGGAGACTCTCCCCTGTGGTTCGACTGAGGTTGCATGGTTCCAGAAGGGAAACCCTCAGCGCTGCCCACTAAGGGCGCCCCTGAAGTCTCAGAGGAGGAGGAGGAGGAGAAGCGGGGCTCAGCACTGTGGCTCTTCCCCACCCCCCGCAGGGTAGTAGAAGAAGGCCTCGGCACCTCACCCCGGCCTCTCAACCCCTCAGACTCTGAGGCCGCCCTCTTCCTCGAACCCAGTGCCAAGGGGTCCCTCAATCCTGAAGGCCTCCTGAAGGAGGCCTCAGAAGAGGAGGTCCCTGTCCCTACCAAGGAGGCCACAGCAGCACCAGTAATAGCAGCTGCCCTGTCCCTTGCGGTTGAGACTGCCACACCAGGACCCACGAAACCGCTATCCACTGCAGCATCCCCAAAACTGGAGTGGACATGTGGGGCCGCAGGGACCACAGACTCCGGGGAGTCTGGGAGGTGAACACTGGGCCACCTGGTGCCTGGTGCCATGTCCAAGAGGATTCCCCGACTCCGAGGAGTAGGGGCGCCAGTCCGGATCGACCAGTGAGTCATCCACCTCCGAAGAAGAGGAGACCACACAAACCGCTGGACTAGCGACCCTGGGAGCTCTCCTACCAACGGCACTGTTAACGGCCCCACTGTAGGACATGGCACCGCCCACAGTGCTGCCTCAATCACTGGCATTGCGAACGGCGTCTGAATCCAAAGCAGTGCTGGCAGGCAGTGCTGAGGATCTGCCAGTGCCAGGCCCAGCAACACTGGGAAAGCCTGCACCTCCGAGGAGGTGACTGCTATGGTGGTGCCCTTGACCTGGCTCCACAGGGAACCGAGATGATTCTCCGGCACTGCAAAGGAAACCTCTGCAATGGCAAGGCTGGAATCTGAGAAGGTTTCCTCCTCACCAGGCCATATAGACCCAGAAGGGGACCTGGAGACAGGGTCAAGAGATCTTGCCATGGCATCCCTAGAATGACACTGTCCTCCAAAAGTTGGCGGGGCCCTGCCGACTTTAAATGTGCGGATCTCAAGAACATGGTCGTCCATGGAGAAACAGGCATCACAGTTGTCCATATTGTGGCTGGGACCCAGGCAACACAGACAAACATCATGTTGGTCAATAATGGAAAAATGCCGGCCACAGGGGCACCAACGCATGGGGGCATGGCCCGCTTTGAATTTTCTCTTAGCCCCTGAGCCAGACATGACGTGAAATAAATTTAACAAAACTTCACAGAAAAAAAGGACCCGGTGCTGTTGGTAGAAATAAAAGGAACGGGCTTACCAGTTTCCAATGGTGTCGGGTGAATTCAGAACCGGGATGGAGCTGACAGGAAATGGTGTCAAATGACGAAAGTCTAGTGACGCAGACAACACTTTCAGCAACTCACACAGCAGGTGCGATCTTGACGGCTGGAAAAACAGAACTGGGGTGGAGGAGGAGTCTGCGGCGCCTAATAGCCAACCCTTGTGTGCCACGCAATGCGTCGGCGTCAGCAAGCTGCATGGCACCATCGGGTGCCAACTCCCCCAAAAAGCTCCGTACAGGTGCGCACTCTGGCTTACACCCAGCAGTAATGAATGGTGAAGACTGACAAGGGAAGATCAGGGACTTACAACAGCTAAACTGCCAAGTCAGGGCTTTAGCATCAACATAGAGTAGAGGTTGCCTTGAAAGCTGTTCTAAATATGAGAGGGTGGTCTTCTGCTGACTTTCGGTGACAGACACAACTTTGTCCTGATGGGACCAACCCACTGAGGTCCCGGCTGCCTGCCAGTGTGGGTGAAGACAAGTCTCCTTGTGGGGTGAAGATCAACTGCTTGCCTGCCAGGGTGGGTGAAGACAAGTCCCCTTGTGGAATGAAGATCGACTGCCTTCCGCCTGTTGAGATGGGTGAAGAGGATCATCATCATCATCATGTACACCAGCAGATCTGCTCATGCATGACTGCCTGAACTGGGGAGATATCCCCACAACACCTGCACCACCTGGTCATCTTAAGGTCGTGAGTACTGGGACTTACCCAACAAACTGTCAATTTCAACTATCCAGCTAGCTAGTTAATTAATCTTTGGGCATCCTGTGCAACCTTAATTACAAGTCCACAACAACAGTTAAAGCCAGGAGTAACTGTGTGTTTCTGTCAACTTGTGTAGTTTGTGTTCTGCAGCTGCAGCCACTATCCCAACTGTAGTAGTAGCAATAGTATATTTTATTCAAAATCATAAAAAAGAAATTAATCCAATGAGCAATGCTCATGTCCAAGGAGGTCCCATATACATACATTCCGTTACCATTCATTCATTCATCATTGACCATACAATAGAAAAATTTAATACAGTTCATAAACTGTAATGGTACCACACCAAATGTCCATTCATCACAGGCCTGCAACTCCTCGTTGTGTGCACACATAGACTGTTTGGGAGCTCCCACGGGGACTGTGGGGTTAATGTATTTATTTATTTAAAGAAATTGTTTCACCAGGAAAAGCACACTGAGCAAGAACTGCTCGTCTCCCGGTGTGACCGGGGGGGGGTACAGGGGAAGAGGACAAGGTAGTCCGGTCCTGACACATATACATACCATACAATGCAGTTGAAAACATTTGACAGAAATAGTTGGCGAGAGGACAATTTACCCTTACTTATAGTATAGTAGCAATTACATGGGAAATCATGCTTTATACCTTGAAAACATATAGTTAGATAATACAGCTGCATATGTTTGACAGGAATAGGTGAGTGTGGATTAATACATATACCCTAAAAGTCGAGAGTAACAGTTACAATGAGGAAATCCTGCTACGGTATTGGGTTGTGGTATATAATGAGATAGGGGTAAGTGCAAGCTAGCTAGCTCAAAAGTTTGGGTCAAGTGCAATAGCGAAGTAGCACCATTGGGCCTACTGGGAGAAGAAATATAGGAGTGTCTGAGGTAGAAAGATTGGAGAGTTAGCTACAAGAGCAGTTTACTGAGCAGTGGTTGGCAAGGGCATAGGGTAGTCAGCGGATAGAGGAAGAGTGGCGAATTTCAGAGGGGAAAGAGTTCCAGAGTTGAGGGAAGTGGTGAGAGAAGGCGGCTTGGCCAGCTTGGGTCCGACGTCTGGGGACTAACAGGAGCCGGGAGCCTAGGGACCTCAGAGCATAGGTG
Organism: Neoceratodus forsteri; assembly: GCA_016271365.2. NCBI lineage: Eukaryota > Metazoa > Chordata > Ceratodontiformes > Ceratodontidae > Neoceratodus > Neoceratodus forsteri. The sequence continues at coordinate 500,960,276 of JADMNL010000022.1, forward strand.
GGTGCCAGAGGGGGCGATAGTACGGAGGTCAGATACACTGGGAGGGTACCAAACCAGTTCTTCGAGATAAACTTGGCACAGTGTATTAAGCGGCGGTTCTCAAGGGAGGGGACAGCATGGGAGCGGTATAGCTCACAGCGGTGGGTGCAAGGAGGAGCGTCAAGAGGGAACCAGCAGAAAGCATTAAAAAGGGTATCCAGTTTGGATAAAACTGACTTGTGGGAGGCACTGTAAACAATATCACAATAATCAAAGGAGGGAAGTATCATTTTCTGGATAAGCTCATGACTGACCGGATAGGGGAGGCTAGAATGGTTCCGCTATAAAGCTCCGAGCTTGGGGCAGAGTTCTGTTAGTATAGAGTCAGCATGGACTGCGAAGGTGAGGTGGCGGTCAAGCCAAACTCCAAGATACCAGAAGGAGGTGACGTCCTCCAGCTCTGACCCATCAAGGGTGTGGAAAAGTGGGAGGGAGGAGAGCCTGGCTAGTCATTGGGATGTACCAAAAGTTATAGTTACAGTTTTTTGGCATTTTGTGAGAGCTGGTGAGAGTTGAACCAGAGCTGGACTTTGTTAAAATCTGCCTGGAGGGTAGAGACAACTGAGGCTGGGGAGGAGTCAGAAGAAAATAGGACAGTATCGTCAGCATACATGAGGATCGAGGAGGCAGAACAAGTTTGGGGCAGGTTGTTTAGAAAAATAGAGAATAGGACAGGCCCAAACACAGATCCTTGGGAGACACCGGTGGAGCTAGAGAGGGAAGGGGATATGGCATCTGCAATCCTGACAGATTGAGAGCGGTCTGTAAGATAGGCCTTGAACCAGGCAATAGCAGATGTGGAGAGGCCAGAGTCAGACAGGCTAGATAGTAACAGAGTGTGGGAGACTGTAGCGAAGGCCTTGGCCAGATCGATGAAAATGGCAGAGGTGATGAGACCTCTATCCATTCCAGATCGGATGGTGTCAGTGAGCCTTAGTAAAGAGGAGGCAGCGGAGTGATCTTTCCTGAATCTGGACTGGTAGTGTGTGAAGAAATTTGAGTCAGCGAGATAGGAGGTTAGCTGGCTAAGCACTAAGTGTTCTTGCAACCCATCACAGCAGGAGGAGGGAGACTGGCCGATAGTTTGAGGTGGAGGAGGAGGCGCCCCCGTTGTGGAGAGGGATGACAATGGCGTGCTTCCAGGACAGAGGGACAGATGCAGTGGCGAAGGACAGATTTAGGAGGTAGGCAATAGGGGTGGCTATGGCAGAGGCCGAGCGGAACAGAAGTTTGGGATCTAGTCCATCCGGGGAATTCCCATTTGAGGGGCTTAATGTTAGCAGGGCTTCTAGCACTTCATCCAGAGAGATTTCCCCGAAGGAGAAAATACCTGTATTTTCAGGTAGTTTTTGCCCTGTAGGTGGTGGAGTTGGTGACATGGGGGGTAAGGAGGAAAGAAGCGAGGACGCGCAGGTGGAGAAATATAAGTTAAACTCAGCAGTGACTGAGATAGGATCTGAGAGTGTGGAGTTGTTTACACTAAGGAGCAGCAAGGGCTTGGTCGCTGGGGGTGAGAAGAGGGAGTGTATGACCTTCCAGAACTTGGAGGGGCTATTAAGGTTAGATTGGAGGGAGGATCTAAAGTACTCTGCTTTAGCTAGCTGAGTTGCTGTAGTGCACATGTTGCGCAGATACCGGTAGTGGGAGAGGTCCTGAGGTAGGGTTGAGGCTTTGAAGGCTCACCATGCTGAGTCACGGGCGTTCATGCAAGCTGCAAGCTCTTGGGAGATCCAAGGCAGGTGGGTACCGCGTACCCTAGTACATCGTAGCGGGCCGTGGGAATCCCATATCTTAAGGAATGTGTTTTTGAAGTGAAGTAGGGTGTCATCTATCAGGTTGGAGGGGGGGAGGGGAGCCAGTTAGCTAGGACAAGGTCATTTAGGAAGGGAGCGAGGTTTAGGGATTTGAATGACCGTTGGACTAAGAACTTGGGGGATTTGAGATGGTGGATTTTGCGAACACGGTAGATGACATGGATGACTCTGTGAGGATGGGAGGTCAGGGGGCCATTAGGCGCCACAGACTCCTCCTCCTCCATCCCAGTTAACTGGTGCACCAGTGAGGGGAGAGGGACTGGGATGGATGTCATACTGTACAGTGGGTGTGTTATAGTATTTATTTAAAGCTGACTGTGTCGTTGTTTTTTTCCCCTTTGCATCCCTTGCCTCCAACCTTATTTTCCAACCCGAAAATAAACCTCTCTGGTTATTTATTTGCAACTTCTGAAGTAGTTTGCCATTATTGTGCTAGTGCTGTTATTTGCATGCTTAGAGTGGTAAGTGGGGAAGGGATTGTGTTACAAACATACCTGTCACCAAGGGAGGGGGTTGTATTTATTTCCTGTGGGGAAGCACCCTGCTATAAAGATCTCCATAGGTGGAGGCACCATGCCACTTCCAACTCCATTGCTAACCACGAACCCAAGTGCCATCTACATCTTCTAGTCAGCACCAGTTGTGGGTGCTGTGGAGGGGTTGTGGGATAACAGATGGACCAGACACAGAACTCCAGGTTTAATACGCAATCTCAGTGTGATGCTTATTCAAAATACAGGAAATAAGCTTCTGCAATGCCATATTCCTTCTTCAGTACATCAGTTTGCAGCAACAGACTATGTATGTCCTTTCTCTGCACTTAGCTAGCACCTTCTGACACTGATCTTTGATCTAACCACTTTTCAGTGAAAACCCTTCATCCCTATGTGGGCCCTGTTTGCTTGGGTAGTGGGGCTGAAAAAGAAAAAAACAAAACAAGCTAAAAACAACGAAACTCAGTGCAGAAACACTGAAACATGGGTTACCCAAAAGGGCATTGGCAACAAATCAAGTTTCAAAGAAATACAACATCATACATTCTTCCATAATGCAAAGCATCATTGGATATAAGCAAATCACCATGAAATTTCAGACTTGTTCAGTTTACAGCAATTTACATGCATTTAAGTAGCACAACTAACTTAATTTCTATAATAGTTACTTAGTACTTTTTACCATTATCAAAAACACCTAGTGCCATGGTATTTCCTTTTTTTTTTTTTGCTGCTCACGCCCTGCCAAGGATCTGCCTAGTCACGGACCTCTTATACCCCCACTTTCATTAGGCCTTGACTCCAGACACCCCCCCCAGCTTACCCCCCTCAGGGTGAAGTCACAACACCTAGGGGTATCAGTGCTACAAATCATGGGACTAGAATCATGGAGCCGGCCCAGAAAGCTGATTAGGCAGGGGCAGGTTTCATAGAGGCAGGCACGAGCTGTATTTTTCTTAGTTTTTCCCTGAGGGGCAGAGATGTGCAATGATGACCTGCGTCTGTCCCGCCCCTCTACGTCTTTCGGATGCCAGTGCTAGCGATTCCTCCCAGCCTCCGTTAGGAGTCCTCGCATGCTGGACATTCTCCCCAGCCCTCCCCCCAAAGAAGGAGAGCAGCCTGGAGGTGCTCGATCCTTCTTCCCTGGCCAGCCCTCCAGCTCCCTGGGTCTGTTCACGAAGCCGGGTCACTGGTGTCACAAGTGGAAATCTAACCGCTGCGCCGGCGGGCTGGCTCTGTGCCATGGTATTTCCAGCATTTACAGGTTTCATAAACATAAGGGCCTGGATATTCAAACAGGTTGTGCATGGCGCAACAGGGTGCGCCATACACAACCCACCGATGTGCCCTGGCACGATATTCAAAGGGGCAAGTTGAGGGTAATGTATGTGGCCCATGTGCAGTGGGCATGTCCATGCATATGCAGCACATCCCGATATTCAGCCCGGGATGTGTGGGCGCTATCTTCTTTCAAACCCACCTTCATACTCAGGGGGTGCAAAGATGTGCCTAGTAAAACCAGTAACAAGTCCTGGCCACCCACAGGTGAGCTGTCATATTGTAGGGTGCAACATGGCAGCCGCCAGCCGTGGGTGTCCACCCGCCCACCCAGAACACTGTCCACAAGTTCTCTTCCCTGGGAGCGCTGTGCCCCCCTGCCCCGTTGCCCGATCGCAGGCATATGTATGAATAGTCCCTGATGGTTCAGTGGAAACTCCCCCATCGCCCGATCGTGGGCATAAGCAAGATTAAAGGCACTAGTGGTCCAGTGGAATCCCTTCCCCATTGCCCGATCGGGGCATAAGTATATTTAACATCCCCTGGTGGTCCAGTGGAACCCCCCTTGCCTGATGGTAGGCATATATAAATTAACATCCCTGGTGGTCCAGTGGGAACCCCCATCGCCCGATCATGGGCGGAAATGCAAAAGCCTGGTGGTCCAGTGGTACCCCTCCCGCCCACCCATGGGGTCCTCCACCACCCAGCACCCCCAGTCAGCAGTGGGCGGCAGCACCCGCCCGCATACCGCCCGCCGACTGATAGTGTACTATATGGTCTGTAAGCCTATTGGTCCACTGCGTGGACCAATGGGCATGCAGACCGTACTGTACTACACAGGCCCGATGGTGACCAGATGCATATTTTCAAATACCTTGGTATAACCCTGGACCCTACTCTGTCCTTCTCCAGCCATATCGATTCAGTTGTGAAAATCCGTAAATATCCGTATAGGCCTTCTCTGTAAACATAGACACTGCCTGACACCTGATGCCCTTAAGCTAGCAATACACAGCTCTATTGTCTCCATCATTGATTATGGACTTGTTATCTACGGAGCAACCACAGCTACAGCACTATGGCGAAACCTTACAGCACTGAATAGGGCCTTCAGACTCCTTACCAGTGCTGCCCACCGCTCGCATACTTGCGACCTCTATGAACAGTCAAACTGGCTACAACTTCAGGGAAGGATTACTTTCCAAACCTGCCTACCAGCAAAAAAGTCATTGATGGGACTCATGCCCCCCTGGGGTTCAGTCTCTCTTAAGCCCAGCCAACCACCCCCGTTACACAAGAAGCTCTAAGAACTATTCTCTGGTTGTTCCCTGTTGTCACACCGCCCAAGGCCAGCAGTCTTTTGCAGGTAGAGACCCTAGGATGTTTAACTCCCTGGACAGCGAACTCACCAACTTCGGCAAGCTCTACTCGTTTAAACACAAGCTATGTCAAACGTTTGTGTCCAGAGCCACCTGTGACTGTTTCTCCTAACCTTCCGGGTAGTAGCTTCTGTTCTCCGCAACTCTCTACTGTCACCACTGCTGCCTGCCACCACCCTCCCTCCTCCCCATATCTACCCCTGCCTCTCTCCCTAGCCCAGGTACACCACTTTCCTCTCTTACCCTCCTTCAACTTTCTTTCTCTCTCCCTTTATTAATCTGCTCACCCCACCCAATGTTGCACTTGTTCCCTGATCCTTGCCTCCCACCCACCTCTCCTTCTACCTCCCTCCCTCCCAGTTACCCCCCTGCTCCCACTCTCTCTTCCACTTTCCTAAGCTACCTGGCACAACTGGCAGCAACTCAGTTTTTTCCACTCTACCTTTCCCTTTGACAATGCCCTTCTGGCAGCTTTAATTCATGTAAATATTATTTGTTGTGACTCATCATACTTAAATGTATGCCTGATTATTTTGTTCTAACTGTTATTTACATCATATGTAGCTTTAGACCATGTATACCCTGTACTGAATTTTGTATTCAAACTGCTTGCCTGCTAATCTCACACAAACTGTACTTCTATTCTTTGTATACTGATGTGGAACCTTTGTAAAAGAGCCATTGGCTCAAAGGTATTTATCCGGAATTCTAATAAAATAAAAATAGTTTCTCTTTGCACAGGATTGCCTGTTTGCTACATTCTCCCTATACAACTTCACAGTCCCTTTTGCTTAGAAAAATGTACTGTTGCTGAAGCCATTATCACTGCTCACAGTCTATGCTCAGAATTTGTGTTTGTTGCACTTGCTCTAACAATGCACAGTTCTTCCTTGCAAAAAAATTACACTGCTTGTACATAGAGTCAGCTGGCTTGATAATCACACACAGTTTGTTTGCACAGTTAATTGGTTTACTCACTGAATTCAGTAGTTGGTTCCCTCTGATGGAAATTTTTGGCCTGATGCCTATACTGGGAAGTCTTCTGGGGTGAAATGGGCTGGCGGTCCCGCCAATGGTAGCCATGAATGCCTCGCTCACTCTCCAGTTGGTCAGACAATGGGTTGAGCCTGAAATTACACAGTAATAGTCTGTTTACTACAGTTTAGAACATTCACATACCCCTCGATGGTTGATCCTGGTCTGGCCAGCTCACATATCAGTCTCTCTCTCCTCCTCGAACACTCTGTAGTGCACAGACGTTGGCCAGGGAGCGGGACTGGTTGCAGTCATACAATAGAAACATAGAAACATAGACTTTGACGGCAGATAAGGACCGCTAGGCCCATCTAGTCTGCCCATTTCCCTACCTACAGGATAGGCCGCAGATCCTAGTTAACCAACAGCCTTTATCTTCCTGCCCCCCACAAGAATTGCCTTATGTCTGTCCCATGCATTCTTGAATTCTCCTACAGTTTTAGACCCCAACTTCCTCAGGAAGGCTGTTCCATGCATCCACTACCCTCTCTGTGAAATAATACTTCCTCCACATTGCCCTGAACCGCCCTCCTTCTATCTTTAAATTGTGTCCCTTGTTCTTGCAAGTCTCTTTTCTGAAAGATGCTACCCTCTTGGACTTTGTTGATTCCTTGAGGTACTTGAAAGTTTCAATCATGTCCCCCTCTCCTTCTTTCCTCAAGGGTATACATATTAAGCTCCTTTAGTCTCTCCTCATACGGCTTCTCTTGCAGACCCTGCACCATTTTAGTTGCCCTCCTCTGGACTGCCTCTATCCTGTCTATGTCCTTGCGGAGATGGGTCTCCAGAACTGGACACAGTATTCCAGATGGGGTCTCACCAACTGTCTGTACAGAGAACAACAACTTCCTGTTTTCTGCAGCTGATGCTTCTCCCTATACATCCCAGTATACCCCCAGCCCTCCCTACTGCCTTCTCACATTGTTTGCTTACAACCTTAAGGTCATCTGATATGATTACCCCCAGGTCCCTTTCCTGTTTTGTTGTTGTTACTACCTCCCCACCCATTGTGTATTCTTCCCTGGGTTCTTGTTTCCCAGGTGCATTATTTGCACTTTTTGCATTGAATCCTAGCTGCCATATGTCTGACCATTCCTCCAACCTTGCCAAGTCCCTTTTCATCCTTTCCGCCTCCTTGTGTATCAACCTGTTGTAGATCTTTGTGTCATCTGCAAAAGGCATACTTTTCCTTCCAGTCCCTCTGCAATGTCACTGATGAAGACATTAAAAAGGACTGGACCCAATACTGAACCTCACGGTACCCACTAGTAACGCCCTTTCTTCAGAGTGAACTCCATTTACAATTACCTTCTGTGTCCTGTTGTCAGCCAATGTTTTACCAGGCTACCACCCTGGGACCCACTCCCAGGCTGGTTAATTTGACTATCAATCTTTTGTGTGGGACTGTGTCAAATGCCTTGCTAAAGTCTAGGTAGGTCATGTCCACAGCCCCTCCCTGGTCTACTACTTTGGTCACCCAGTCAAAGAAATCTATTAGATTCATCTGACATGACCTTCCCGCTGTGAACCCATGCTGCCTTGGATCCTGTGCTCCACTGACCTCTAGGTCAATCATTCGACGCCATGCAAATGAGCCACTCTCTCTTTCTTCATGGCAATCGTCGAGCAGGAGCAAATTTAACCTGCAAACTGTAACTTTTTTTCTCAACTGCAATTTCAGCGGCGGGAGCAACGTTTTGACCATTTAATCCACAGTTACCAGACAGTTTCTCTAGCAACTCCATCAATTTGCACACAAACCACATGAAACTTTCAGGGCACATATCTGAGTCTGTTCCTTAAAGTCCACACTACTTTTGGTATTTGAAAATTGCAATTTAAAAGTTATGTAAGCACTTTTGGATGCGGAGACTAGGACACACACTTCAAGGGTTTACTGTCCATTGCAAGTTGGCAACACACACGCAGCACTCTGTTCTTTTCTGTTCTAGAAGGCACACAAGCAGCACACTTGGATGGCACTTTTCTGGACAAAAATCCTCTTGTCCAAAGCTTCCTTTCTGTTTGGGCTACACCGCTAACAGACAGAAAGATACTAGACATACACTCAGCAAAAAAATCTCTAGTTCTCTCCCCACATTAAACAACATCAGATGAGCCCACATTTTCTATGGCACTCCCCCAATTTAAACATCTTTGGACGAGCCCCAATTTTTTGTAACACCCCCCCCGCTACTGTACAGTTAGCTACCCCTGGTACCCTTGACGGGGCACAAACTACTTGGGAAATTGGTACCATCTCTGGCTTTGGGATTGTATCCGAGGCTCATTACTTCTAGAAGTCAGAAAAGCAGTGGGGGTGTACAAAAGCAAAACTTATGACCAAATCCAGGTCCTGAGGAGAGAACTTTTTGCTAGGGCTATGCCAGACCTATACTTCTGGAGGGGTACCCAGTAAATCCACACACAGGAAGCAAAAACGTAAATGTCCAAACCAGTTTGGGGTTCTAGAGTGTGACTTTATTCCAAAAGATATTCTCTAAAGCAAGGGTGGACCCCCAAGGTTTACACATCGTGGCACAAAGAATTACAGAACGACTGTATCTGATAGAAATGCTCCGTATTCCCATTTTTCATAGGACATTGAATTCTCTTCAGTGGCATTGGCCACAACACAAACCTTTCTTCTGGTGACACTGGCCACAACTGAGCACACATTTCCCATATGGCATAGGACTTCAAAACTTCTTCAAGTGTAGCGTATATTTCAGATATGTATCTATGTGGGACACTGACCCACTGTGTATAAAAAGGAAGGGCCAAATGAAAAAAACAATGGGTCATATTGTTCAGCCGAGCCCAGATTCATAAAACGGGTGTTTAAACCTTCATAACAGTAAGCAAATTGTCCCCAAGGTAGAAGAAAAGGTGGGTCAAAATTAAAAACTGTGTGCCAAGGTTGTCCCCAAGGTTGAAGAAAAGGTGGGTTAAAATTAAAAACTGTTTGCTGATAGTCCTAATCCCCCACCTAAAAATGAACCCTGCAAGTGGCAACTGGCCACAACTGAGCACACTGGGGCTCATTACTAGCACAACCCACTCCAGGGGGTAAACAACTCTTCAGACATTGGCCACCATGTCCAAAATAACCAGGCGCCCTTATGGAACCTGTAGTGCTGAACTGGTTACTCCAGATGGGGGGCTGCCCACCCTTTGCTTCCCAATTCATACCCAGACATTCTTTCAGAGTTACACCTTAAAACTTCTTGAACACACTTAGGTAAATGCATCTTTCTGAATGAACATTCACATCCAGTATTTAAGAAACACTACTCTGGGAGTGTAAGAAATTAAAGTCATGAACATTGTGAATCAGTCTACCTCTGGACCTCACAATTGCTAGTCAACTTTACAACTGAGAAAAATCGAACCACACCAGTCATGTTAAGTCCTCCAGTATACCCACAACCTGGAAGGATAAATTGCTATTATACAATGGCAAATGTTGTTTGTTTAATGTTTTTTAATGTTTTGTAACTCACTGAGGTCCCTACAGTTCGAATGAAGATGTCATTTTTATTTAAATTTACCGCCGTGTCTTAGCGAAGCGGCGACAGGAAAAATGGCGGCGGGTTCCTTTAGTGAAAAGCGTCTATTGACACACTGACTGGCACGAGATAAAGTTGGCTGGTACTTTTTCCAGTGGGTACACTGCAGGATTTACAAAGCTGGAAAGGTACCAGCCAACCAATCAGGTTTCGGGATTTGGCTGATTCAATTTACCCCATTGTATAATTCCCTTTTAACCAGAGAAACACCAAAGCACAGGTACTTTCTTCAGGAAGCACTAAGTCAGATCTACTCAGTTAGAACAGTACTGGCAGCTTCAAATTGTCCTGGATCAAACAGGGGATTGCCCCTAGGATCCATTCTCTAGCAATCCTTTTCATCCCTCCAGGGATGAAAATCAGGAGATCCTGCTGTAGACAACGGTTTCCACCACTTCTCTTGGCAGGCTGGAGACTTTCAGGACTAGGGTGAGAAAATAGGCTCTTCTCTCAGAGCCCACACTGCAGCTCTCACTCATCCAACTGCTGACACACTGACCCAAGATTCTAAAAACTCCCCACTCACAGCCGGCTGCTGTGCCTTATGCTGCTGCAAGAGTTCTAGATTACCTCATCTCTTTCATTTGAGCTGTAGCTAAGCAAACAAGAGAGTGAGTAGGTGAAAATCCCATTTAACTAGTTATTCACCTTAGCCTTTCCCTACCTAGCACTGACACTGATGGGATTCTAGTAACCCCAGGGGACTGAGTGGTTACATAAGCAAAGGAAGGGAGTCTTGCAAAATGCATTGCCGTTCAGTGAACATATTTCTCCTCTTCCATTCCTGTAAATTAGAAGCATATTGAGGTTTTGTTCTGTTACATTTAAAAGTTGACACAGTGTGAGTTAGACACTAGATTATTTCTACAGGAAAAGTTCATACTTGTGTTATGCAACAGGAGGCAGTTTCCACACTTTATCTCTCAGAAGAATGTAGGTTCCCAAGGGTTTACAAACATAATGACTGGTAATGTCTGTCTAATCCCAAAGCACTGGTAACTACAAGACACACAGGATATTCTGTTTATCTTTTTGATTAGGAACTTAAACTAGCCATTGAATAAAACATATGGATGTGTACTCCACATTAAAGCATAACTGCACAGTGTTGTTCGTTATAATTTTCAACTGGCACAATAATTGTGCCATGCAGAATATGTTCCCTCCCCTGAACAGCCCATCCCTGAGAGAGTTTAAAGTAAAATATAGTTTATCACCTCCAGACTATACATCAGCTCTCTAAAACCACCTAGGGGAACAGAAAGGAGTACGGTCTATAGAAAAAAAAATACCCAAACTAATCAGCAGTCAATCAAAATCTTTATTTAACCAGGCGAACACCATTGAGCAATGCTCATTTGCGAGGGTGGACTTGGGGAAGTACGACACTAGGATATAATACACACAATTTCAATGATTATAGTACAAGCAATATCAGTGTACAGCATGTGCAAGCACAGGCATAAGCAATAGTACGGCTAAGTCGGACAGATTCAGCCAATAACAATTACGTACATACAGACCATTGTAGTAGCATAGTCAATACTGGAGCTGGCTAGGAGAAGGGAAAGAAGGAGGACAAGGCAAGAATAGGGGAAGGGGGTGGGTGAGATAGAGAGGAAGGGGGAGGCCAGGAGGAGCTGGACCGGCAACTTTTTATTTCACGGTGTTAAAAATTAAATTTAAACTAAGCGCGCCGTCAAACACGAGTGGATGTCAATGAGCCGGCTTCCGGGTGCCACATCCACAATATGGCGGCGCGCTTTACGTACTGCCCGACGCCGCGTTGCCATTCTAGTCCAGCTCTTCTAGTGCTCTCTCCAAAGCTGCGCCTTCCCGTCGCCTTGCCTCAAGCCACGCCCCTAACTGTGGCGTACATTTGAAGCGTCTGAGCGGTACGGACGCGCCATGTTTTGGTGATGCTGGTGTCTACATGGTGGGATACTGTCAAATCACATTAATTTCAGATTTTCCAAAAAAAGATAACTACGTTGTTTTATTAATTTTTGGTGGCGCAAGGCGATTTTAACATAAAATGGGAGACGACTCGGACGCCGTTCCCGAACGGGAGATGAAGGTAAAGCTCCTTTCTTGTTGTCTTGCTGAACTGTCCCCAAACCTGCATGTTTTCAGTTTCGGAGCGGGAGACACTGGGCTGTGAAATGCCGGCTTGTCTTTTCGCTGTGGGAGAGAACCCTTCGTTGGGAAGTAACCTGGTTCATTCAGCACGGGCGGCTTCTTTTATAAAGCGGAGTTGCAATATCTGCCAAGCTACATTTTATATACCACGGAGTTGAATTTGATTTGTTGTTACGGCGGCTGTAGACCGGTTACTTCTGCTGGCTTGGATGTGTGCACATGCAGGGTTAGACTGGCCCACCTGGATATCTGGAAATTTTCAGGTGCCCCCAGTTGGGTACTTGGTCACCTTCTGAACTCTGAAAACTTTTGTATTTGTTAATTTTTTTTCTAATTAAATGGGGTATCTGGGACACTGTAGATAAAAGTAAGGTGCAATCACAGAGTTAAAGTATCAAACTGGAGTGGAATACTGATATGAGTGTGTTACCCTGGGCCCTCCTGTATTAATTTTCCAGGTGGGCCCCCTGTACCCCAGTCCGACCCTGTGCACATAGGTAGATTTCAGTATGCTGCTAGCTATGTATCATTACTAGGGTATGACTTGGGCAAAACAGAGTTTTACTTGGGGGCATATGCCCTGTTTGGCCCAGTCCTGGTGCTGCCGTGAACAGTTCTACAGAGACCAGGTTTATAATTTAGTTTGCATTTGTATGCTGCCATAGTTTGAAAGTGCGTTCTGCCACATGTTTGACACATACACACTCACACGCACACTCACTCTGACAGCACCAGAACGTTTCTGGAGGCTCCATACCCAGTAGACTTGGCTATGGTGGTTATGAATTTATTAGATCCTGCTGATATAGATTGTTCCAATTGGATCAGTTGGATTGTTACCCTGTCTCCATTTGTTACTGGTCAGTACTTTAGATCAGTTCATACTCTTTGTATTTTGTTGAGAAAATTGGTACTGTGACATTGACACAGCAGTATCCTCAGTCCTTTTTGCCACTGGCCTCATACCATCTGTTACAGAGATGAAATAATTGGAACTGGAAATTATCATCATATTTTATATACGGATAAATGTGATTTTACCCCGCGTTACAGCTGTCCAGTTGATATTTTGCATTACATCAACGCTGGTCTTATGAATGTATCAAAAAATGTTTTGTAATATGTATCCTCCCTATCCCCACACCTCCAGGGTGCATCTGGAATCGAGCGGTACCTGCTCAGTATACTTTCCTGGTAAAAACTTTTAAATAAATAAATAAGAAAACAACTGGTGGGTTGTAATAGTGGCTGTCAATCTGGCTTCGTGCTACGGTGTGAGCTAGCAAGCTATTCCTAATACTGCCAACCCAATGTTATAAAAGTGCTGACCAAAATGTGGGTGGGTGTGTGTATAACCAGAATTTTGCACACACCCTCTGTGTGGGATGCGTTTATAAACCCCTTGAGCTTTGTTCTCGGGGATTTATGCAGCATCCCACACTTTGTGCACGTGTGTGTGTGTGTGTGTGTGTGTGTAATTTTGGTTACACACATCCATCTGCTCTGCCATAAAACCCTAACAAACCTGGGACCCATTGTCCATATAGGGTTCTAATCCTCACGATCCACCCTCATGCTCCCACCCTACCGCTACCACCCTGAGCAAGCACTAAGCCCTTCACTCTGTCCTAGCTGTGTTTGAACCCATTGATAGTTTTGGTGCCCACTACATTAGCTGGCAGATGTCTCACTTCTGTCTTGAACATCCACACCATGGGTTTCCATTCGGGGTCCTTGTGCTCCTGATCCACGACTTATGCTAAATATTTTTTTTTTTTTTTGTTTAAATCTTTGGTAACTGGGTAAGGCGCAATAGGTCCAAGCCCTATTTTCAGAGGCAGCCCGTGAGCACTGGGGACTTCTGGATGTACCAAGCTCATTCACAGCTTGGTACTCTAACCTCTAGGCGGCACTGCCAGCCAGTTCATCACAAATTACCTTGTTCATTCTTTTCAGGAACCTGAAGGCCTCTTTCGTATTGCCCCTCTCGTCTGGCCTTCAGTGAGTACATGTTCAGTGCTTTGAGCCACTTGTAAGATCTGCTGTGCTGGCCCTGTATCATTTTGGTCACCCTACGCTGCACTGTCTCCAACTTGTCCTTATCTTTCCTTAGGCGATGACTCCAGAACTGGGTACAGTACTCCGGGTGGGGCCTCACCAGTGATCTGTAGAGAGGTAATATTACCTCCTTTATCTGCTGTTGGTACTCGTTCCGATACACCTCCAGCATCCTGTTTGCGTTCATGTAGGCCTTGTCACACTGGCTTGATTGTTTTAGGGAGTCCCTTATGGTAACCCCTAGGTCTCTTTCCTCAGAGGCAGTGCCCAGCTGTCTTCGCCCGCGCCCCTCCCGTGCAGTACTATGTCCTAGGGTTCTTGTTCTCTGTATGCATCACTTTGCGGCATTGAATTTAAACTGTCACATTTTTTGACCACCTCTTTGGCCTTTGCAAGTCTCTTTGTGTCTCCCTAACACCTTTCTCACTGTCTATCCTGCCACAGAACTTAGTATCATCTGCGAAGAGATGCATCTTGTCCTGAATTCCTTGTCCCATGTTTCTGATCAACATATTGAAAAGGACTAGATCTAGGACCGATCTTTGCACTCTACTGGTGACCTCCCTCTCTTCTGATCTGACTTTAATCACAAATCTCTGCTGTCTCCCAACAAGTGTCTAACCCATCTAATTGTGGTGTTCGCTGTACCCAGAGCCTCTGGCTTCAGCAGCCTTCTGTGAGGCACCGATTTAAAAACCCTGCTGAAATCGAAATAGAGTAAATTCACAGCATGGCCCTTATCCACTACCATTGTTACCCAGTTAAAGAATACTGTCGGGTTAGTCTGACAAGACGTTCCTGCCATATACCCATGCTGTTTACTATCCTGGAGTCCATTGCTCTCCAGGTAGTTCATGAGGTCCCCTTTAGTGTCTCCCATCAGTTTACCCACAATGGAGGTAAGACCTGACAGGTCTGTAGTTACCTTGTCTCTCTCCCCTTATGGAGCGGGACTCGCCTGCTACCCTCTAGTCTTTTGGAACTACCCCATCTAAATTGAGCTATTGAATAGCCCTACCAGAGTTTGTTATGTTGTGAGTTCCTTGAGCACCCTTGGATGCACCCCACCTGGCCCCGGCGCTTTGTCTATTTTTAGGCCCAGTCCTGGTGCTAGCCCTTTCTGAACTGTATAATTATATAACTACTGGTCATCACTTTTAATACAAACGAGTGTGCTGTTGTTATCCATGTATAATTGAGAGCTGTCAATCAAACAGCTCAAAGAGCGTGGCACAGACTCTGGGCAGGCAGGCAAGGCCCACGCTTTCTTCTTCCCTTACTCTCACACTCGCATGCTCTCACTAGGCAGGTAGGTGTCAACAAACTCCATGCTCCTCCCATCTGATGTGAGTCTACCTGACTAGACTGCCCCCGAGCAACAGTTGGGAGGTTTTTGGGGGTCAGTGGGACAGGCATGTATTTAAAAAAAATAAAAATAAAAAAAATAAAATAAATAAATATATGGTTGACTATAATCCAGAATGTTATGCACACCCTCGATGTGTAATGCTTTTATAAACCTCTTGAGCTTTGCACCAGTGATAATGTAGCATCACACACCTCAAGTGTGTATAAAATTCTTGGTGTGTGTGTATATATATCCGCAATTGCGCCTGTACATTAAAGTTGAGGAGGCACTTTAATGTTAAACCCTAATTGTTGTACCTTAATAACTTTGCCCCCGTTCAACCGATGTACATGAAATTTGGAAAGCACAGTGTTTGTGCCAAGATCTCTTAATCCTGCATATTTCACATAGATCGGTTTACTGGGGGCAAAGTTACAAAGGTGCAAGAAACTTAAAAGTCTCAGGTTTTAAAATGTTTGCGCTCCAATAACTGAAAGACTATAAAGATATTAAACCTGAAACTTTCAGGTTTCATAGTTTGGCCCAAGGTACGTGCTTTTGTGGTTTGCATATCTCGCACTAAAGTACTTTTTAAATCATTTAAGAAAAAAGTTCAGTTTGTGAGCATGCACAGTTTAAAAATCAACGTTCTTTGGATGGCTGTTTTTTGGGACAGCCGGTTGCACTATACGGCACAGCTGTCATTTAGTAAACGACAGCTGTGTCGTATAGTGCAACTGGTTGTTGCCATGACTCGTATGTCAGGGACAGGGCTACTGTCATAGCCCCGCCATCCTGACTGTGTTGTGCCTTAAGGTGTTCTCTGCACACAGGGGACCCAATCCCCGGTGGCAGTGTTTGTTTGTTTTTAAATTTTTTTGTATAATCTGGCATTGGGGTACCAACACCCAGTGTCAGATGCACCCCCTCCCCACGCAGCTGGTTGTTTCAGTATACTTGTCGACATTTACAAGTCCCCCCCCTCCCAAGTAGTGTGGGACACTGGAGAGCCCATCTCAGTGTCTTGAAATAGATTAATGTGTGCGTGCAAAAAAGAAACATGTCCCCGATGTCTTTTTTTTTTTTTCCCCTGGAGGGGAAAAAAAAAGAAAATGGCCCCTCGTTGTTGCTGCCGTCTACTTTTCCCTAAATTGACCCTCCAGCTGAGCACCCACCACTCCACCCCACCGTTACCCTATACTTACCTCCAGAGGTCATACCCTGTTATCTTCTGTGGACCGAGGCACATCTGCACTCTTCAAAGTAGAACGGTGAACTGAGGAATAAAGGTAAGTGCCATATAATGTATTTCAGTGGCGTTTTTCACCAAATTTTCAACATGGCCTTTTTGGGACCCCACCTCTTGAACACTCCAACTGTCATAATTTCACCATCAGTGTTCATGAGGGGTCCCAAAAAACTAATGTTAATTGTGGCATCCTAAAAATGGCTGGGTTACAGACGTTCGTTGAAAAAGTTTTCTACAAATGTGCATAAGTTGGTAATTTTCAATATTTTGGCACCAAATTTTCAGCATAGCCATATTTTCACACCACCTCATGAGCAGTACATCTGTCTTTTTTCACATCCTGTCCAAAATGTGTTTTCGCATCTGTGGCGCGGAATGGCGTTTCGGCACGGATTTTAAAATTTTCACTTACACGGCTTATGAGATGGGGTCATAAGAAGACTGTTGAAAATTTGGGGTCAAAATTAAAAAAAACAAAAAAAAACCCCAAAGATTTATTAAGTAACGTTGTTTGCAGGGATGTCCGTTGCACCACTGGGGAACACACTGCCTTACCGTGCCAGTGAACTGAGTTTAGGTGTGAACTTGGTGAACCAGTTTACTGGGACAGTGTCGATGGGGAAGGTGCTGCAGCATGCAGCACCAACCCCAGCCTGGGTAGGGATGGAGCAGTGTTTTAGCACAGATGCCACACCCTGTGGTGGGTCAGGGAACCTCACCAACAAGGTATCGATATGTGTGCCGGGGCCTGCTGGGCCCATGCACTGGGTTTGGACTGTCTTCAATATTGTAGTTATCTCATTTTGCGCAGGTCCTGAAGGGTACAATTCCACTATCAGAAAAAAAAGGGAAATTCATAGCAAAAAAAAAAAAATACGTTAATGCAGACAGAATTGTAGAATGCAAAGTGCACAAAGAGAAATGGAAAAAAACATGAGGGATTTGGGTCTACGGAGTATTGGCAAATCAGTGGTGGGGTCTTCCATGGGGTTGTCAACCCTAATGCCCACCCCTCCCTTATCAGACAAACTCAGATGTGATGTTGGGCTCTGTGTGAAGAAAGCTATGACAGATTACGTTGGCCATACTGTTTCACTATGACATACTAGTTTGGAGCTGTGCCTTGTGCTTAGAACAGGGGCTATGGGCTGGGGCGAGGCATTAGGGTTGACAACCCCAAGGAAGACCCCACCACAGATTCACCAATATGACCTTAATCCCTAATAAATATATATATATATATATATATATGTATGTATGTATATGTATGCATGTATGTATGTAATATATATGTGTGTATGTATGTAATAGATAAACCACTCTGAGGTGTGCGGTCGTGCTCTGATATACTCACGCCTTGGTGTGTGTTGTTATGCACGAGGCTGCAGGCAGAGTGTGTCAACCACCCAAGGTGTGCGTGTATCAGAGCGCGACTGCACACCTCGGAGTGGTTTATCTATCTTATAAAATGTCAAAATTGTTTTGGAAGGAGGTAAAAGTGCAGGTCTGCGGTCACTCTCTGATATGCGCACGGTCATGTGATGTGTTTCAACCAACCAGCGGGGCTAACTTTTCCTACCCATTTTATAAAAATATATATAAAACGGAAGAGGGAATCCTCCTCCAAATCCAGTGTTCTGATTGTATAAAACACATCACATGACCATGTGTATATCAGAGCGCAACCGCACACTTGCACTTTTACCGCCCTTAAAAAACAATTTTACCATTTTATAAGATAGATAACCCTCTCATAGGTGTGCGGTCGCGCTCTGATATACGCATGCCTTGGGTGGTTGACTCACTCGGCCTGTGGCCTCGTCCGTATATCAGAGCACAACTGCACACCTATGAGTGGGTTATCTAGTACACACACACGTGTGTGTGTGTGTGCACGCGCTTGTGTATATACACACGCACACACAGTTTCAACAGTTTTACCAGGAAAGTGATACTGAGCTGATAAAAGCTTGTTTCCAGATGCATCCTGGGAGAGGGGTAAAGAAGATGGTACAACAGGAGGAAAAAAATAGTAATTAGCAGTGTTACAAAAATAATGTAGTCCTATACAGCAATGGGATACATCAAAAGGAGCATAAACATTGCACAGCATAACGTAACAGAACACCAGGTACATGCAGTAGATAAAAATTGAGTTTGGATTGGTAAGGGGAAATTAGCCCTACAGGCATAGTGGGGGAGGGAGCAAAATGGCCGGGGTAATATGAGATGGGGGGGGAGATTAAAGCGGTAGGGGTCATAGACATTTGCAGGTGGGAGTAGGAGAATCACGAAGAAGAGACTTTTTTTTTTTTTTTGCTACTATTCTTTCCCTGGCCCTGGTTGGCCTCCCTAGCCTCTGTTCCCTTTAGGCCCTCACTTTTGTAGCCCCCACAGCCTACCCCCCGTGGCGGGGCAGTGAGGAGCCCCTTACTCACCCGCCCATCCAGGATACGGCTCCAGGTGTTACCTCCGGGAGCGGAGCACCAGGGTCTTTTTTTTATTTTCCGTTTTCTCCCTCCGGGGAGCGGTGTGCAGTGATGCGGCAGCGGGGACATGCACGCTTCCGCACGCGTCCTTGCCAGGCATCTGCCATGCTCCGGCCCCCATGTAGTGTAGGCAGTGCTGTGCTGAGCCCCAGCCTCCACCAGGGGTCAGATGCGCACCGACTGCAGGACACCCCCCTCCCCGGAGATGGAGAGCAGTCCAACGGATACTTAATTCAACTCCTTCCCTGTCGACCCCCGGCAACCCACGCTCGTTCCTGAACACAGGTCACTGGCATGGCACGAGGTGCGGCGACCAGCGCCTCAGCCCTCAGTACCACCGGGCCGGCCTACAAAGAAGAGACTTAAGGGAGATGGGACATGAGGCAGACCTGATTGACAAGGGCGGACCGGAGTTTAGGAAAGTAATATGAGAATGTAGCTTTACCAGTAGTAGATTTTGTATATGAAATAGAAAAGAAATGGGAAACATTGTTGCAGAGAGGGTAGGAGGAAGGAGGGGGAGAGGATATGAGGGAAGTAAGGTAGGTGGAAAGGGAACTAAACCAGACTTTGGAAATAGTGGTACAGTGGGAATGACACCTGGCATATAGAAAGGGGAGGCGAGGGCAGAGTAGAGCGAACAGTGGGACAGTCAAAATCACAATGACCAAAAGAGTGAAAGAGGGGGTCCAGACTGGCAATGGAGGATTTGGGGGCTCCACTGTAAACTGTCACCATAGTCAAAAATAGGGAGACTCAACTTTAAAACAATCTCAATGCTGGCAGGAAGTGGGATACTCTTTGTTCCTTTATCATGCACCAAACTTGGGGTGGAGCTTATGGTGTCAGTGTGCACTGAGGAATCAAAATGACTGTTCAGCCAGACCCCAAGGTACTTAAAGGGGAGGAGGACACATCCTCAATTGCAGCACCATCAAGGGTGTGGAATAATGGGAGGGAGTGGAGTCCGAGAAGCCTCTGTTGGGTGCCAAATGTCATGGAACCGATTTTGTTTTTGGTATTGAGGCGAGGGACAGTTGCTTAGACTGGAACCAGCACTGAATGTTGTCAGAAACCAGCTGCAGCTGAGAAGTAAGGTCATGGGAAGAGGTCTTAAGGCACATAAATAGAATTTTGTTTTTTTGAGGGCCTGAGTTCCATCCTTGGTATGTATTGTGCGTACTGCACTGGTACCACATACAATGATTATTGTTGTAACAGTCGATTTTTGTAGATCAGTTTCTCCCAGATTTCTTGTTGGCAAGTTATGCCTGAAGCCCTGAAATTTGCAGTGGCAGTTGAGAAGAATGTCACTGGAAAAAGGCATATGCCAGTTAAAAGATGTGACGAGACAATGCTGTTGTTTGGCAAGATCTCTTGGCCATGTGCTGTGATCTGTTGATACCCACAGCAATGAGAGACAGAGATGCAGATTATTCTTTCCTTGGGTCCAATGGCAGAATGTGGGGGATGCAGTTTGATCTGGCTACATTGTATTCAGTTCCTGGAGCTTTATCCAAAATGTGCTTCACCATGTTTTATGTGAGCAATAAGATGACATGGTGTTGGTTTCATTGATTTTACTGCACGCCCAGTGTTATACGCAGGCTGTGTATCTTCAGCCCCTGAAATTGCGTTTGAACTGGTCCTGAAGTGTCTTATTGTGCGTTCTGCTGCTGCTCTTATACTTGAATTTCTGTTTGCTGTTAAATTGCTTTATTTTGTGCTTCCCCAAGTACAGGTAGTATCCGCATTTATTTTTATATAGGTAAAAAATATACATTTGGGCCAAATCCTACTTTTAAGTACATTCTTACATTACAAATTCTACATTTTGTGCAAAAGAAATTACAAACATACACTACTTAAAGACAAACGTGTCATTTCCTTTAAAACACCTGTTTGGAACATTGTGACAGGGAGCTCCTGACACTCTTGAGGGCCGACCTTTCTTAAATCTGTTGCAACAGTTCTTCTGTTTCTTAGCATACTCTATTCTTTACAATTTCTAGTCCATAAGGTTGGCCATCTGTGGGCACCCCATTCTCTTTCTTGACTGTGCTATAGTGTCCTCTTTAATTTTCCTTTTTCCTCTCTGGTCATCGTACAGGGAGGTTATTGTTGTGACCTCCGAGCTGATCTAAAACAGGTTGCGTTCCTCATTAGGTTTAGTATGCAATACCACTGTCATAAAATACTTTAATGTATATACCATGTGTGTATAACACCTGTAAATGTTGAAAATACAGTGGCACTAGGTGTTTTTGATAAAGGTAAAAAGTTACTAGGGACTGTATGATAAAAAATGAAGTTGTGCTATTTAAAATGCATGTAAATTGCTATAAACTGAACAAGTCTGGAAATTTCATGGTGATTTGCATATATACCATGATGCTTTGCATTATGGACATACATGTGATGTTGTGTTTCTTGGAAACTTGGCTTGTTGTCAGTGCCCTTTGGGGAAATCCTTGTTTCTTACCCCAGGAGTCCTTTAGCATCAGTAACGTTTGCACTTAGCTGGCTAGGTGCAACTGCCCCAGAGGTGTGCCTTTAAGAACATTTAAATGAGCTTAGGGACAAACCAGTCAGAAGACAGGAAAGGGAGTGATCTGAGTGAGAGCTGTTGAAGGCTTCAGAATTTTTTCTGTGCTGGACTGAACAACATTGCCCCTGAGATGTCTCAACCTTCCTTGTTGACAGTCTCCTAATGCTTATCTGGGTAAAGGTTTCCTCCTATTTCATTTCTAACAGTGTGCTGAGTGAAAGTTTTACATTTTCGTTAGTGTAGCGCTAATTTTTAATTTTTACCTCGGCTATTCATTTTAAGCGCTAGGGTGCTTATTTTCGATGGTTCCCTTAATTTTTGGGCAAATTGTTTTGGGAATCATCTAATTGGGGACAGTTGCCTTGTTTTTTTACCTCAGGCCTCGTGGGTTTTACCATGAGGCAACCCATTGGAATTCAGATTCGAACAGTGCCTGGGGTTTCTCTCAGGTTTGGCATTTTAAGAAACACACACTCTCTCTCTCTGTGTGTGTGTGTATATATATATATATATATATATGTTGTGTGTGTGTGTGTGTAGATATATAGATATATATATATATATATATATATATATATATATATATATATAATATGTGTATATATATATATATGTATATATGTTTATACGTGAAGGAACTGGACCTAGCTATTATCTGTCACAGGTCTGTTCGTAAGGGTCCTGCAGTTGACAAGTATTGCTGGGTTTTCTGTTAAGATTGACACTGGTATAGATCCCAGTTCTACAACCACAGCGCAAAAAAAAAAGGCACTGGCAACAGACAGAACTAATTAACTGGGGCAGGACTGGCCAGTGGTGTTTTCACAGAAACCTGCACTCAGTTCATAAGGTCCAGGACTGGTTTGTTTTGCTTAAACTGGCAAACATAGCAGACAAGCCTTTGATTATTTTGGCTGAGGACATATCAAAGGCGTCCGACTAGGGGCCACCCAAAAGTAATAACAATGTAAGGAGGTGCTAAGAAACCCTCCAGATCCCAGCCAAAAATAAAGCTTCCAGATATGACGTCCCTCATAAAAAAAAAAAATAGAAGTGAACAAGGAAGGCATCTATTTCAAGCCACTGATGAAGCGGCTAAAAAAAAAACTGTCTAGGCATAAATGCTCCTGTTGCTTCTGGGAAAGCCAATAGCGAGACAACAGGTGGCTTAAAGCATTCTGAAAAAACAAAGTACTTGCAAAGTCTGCGCAGTTTCCATCTGTGCAAAATGTGAAAAAAGCTTGGCAGCTGTTTCAAACCCTACAAAAGATGGGTCCTTTCTTTACTGGGGCTGGCAATCACTCTTCCACAGTTCTTTCCCATAGACTGAGGGTGATACAGTGATGACTGACAGATCATTTTTATTATGCCCCTGCCTACAGACTGCTAACGCTGTTCCACAGTTCTTGCCCCAGAGACTGTGAGGGTGATACAGTGGATGGTGAATATTTTTATTCTGCCCCTAGCATCACTCTTCCACAGTTCTTGCCCCAGAGACTGTGAGGGTGATACAGATGATAGAGATTTTTTTATGATGTGGAGGGTCTAGAACCCTACATATCTAAGGAGGTGCTCCCTCTATGTATTCGTTTATCCAGAACATATTGGACACTCTGGATCTCCCTTCTCAGGAGTCCTGCCAAGCTGAAGATAAGGATTTAAAAAAAAAAAACAAAAAAACAAAAAAAAAAAAAACAATTATTTGGAGATGAAAGGTTCCACCTCCTGAAAGCCCTGTCTATAATGAAGAATAAAAATACCACGAAACTGCTTCAAACCTCCACTTCTGTGGCAGAAGTGTACAAGCGGTCTGGAAGTGTTAATAAACAAATACTGTACATAAATATATCAATTGTTTAACAATGCTGAGTGTCTGTACATCCCAGCCATGTAAGTATAGTGCATCAGGCAGCTTGCGAAAAAGCTGGGATCTCCTTGTCCTCCTTACTCCCTGGATAAGGACTCCAGAAAATAGATTCTTAGTTACCCACAGATGCTTGTCAGAATTTTTACCTACTTGGCTTTTCGGCCAAATATAAAAAAAACAAAACAAAAAAAAAACACTGCGGAACTGTGTTCTGGTTCTTGGTGCAGCAGCTGGTGGTTACAGCTAACCTGCTCCGGCTGTTTAGTACCAGTTTTCCACAGGACGATAACAAGAATGCCTCCTCCAGAGTCACGGCCTATGCCATGTCTCTGAGGCGCTTTAGCTGGCCTAGAACTACCGGTCTACTCTCAGACTCCCAGTTTAAAGCCCGGTACTTTGCTTGTAATCAAAACATACTGTTCGATTCCAGAACATCTTGCTGCAACAAGGCCCCCTGCCCCACACAATTTCCTCCCAAGGGCATTGGGGGCAGAGTTTTTTTCCACAGCCTTCTCTCAGTACAGAGCTGTTTTCGCAGTCTAAAGCCTGACGTTAGTGTGGGCAGACCTCATGTGTACCCAGGTGTCTGAGCCTCTATCCCCAACATAGACGTTTCTGTTGGAGTGGGAGGGGAAAAAACCAACACATTCTAGCTTTGCGAATAGTGGAGAGGGTCCCTGGCCATGAAAAGAAGAAAGGGCCTCTACTCCACATAATTCCTGACACAAAGGCAACTGGGGAGTGGCTTCCCATCTTGCTGTTAAAACCCTAATTTAAGATGGTCACTCTGCTACTATTCATACAGCCCTTACAGTAGGGAGGCAGGCTAGCCTCCCTGGTCCAAAAAGGGCCCCCCTTTTTTCTCTCCATATACCTTTGATGAGGTGTCACACAAGGGCGGGCTCACTGCGGCCCTTTGGCCTTCCTCAGCCCCAAGAGTCTTAAAAAGTGCTGGGCAGTGGTAGCAGCATGCCTCAGGAATCTGGGTGTCTAGTTACACCTAGGTTGCTGGTTAGCTGGCCAAAGTCTCCTTGTCAGGTCAGGGAATCCCTTTCTCTCTCCTAAGATGGTCTCTGTGCTCTTAACTAGTGGAAGGTCCTTCCTGGAACCACGTGACAAGCAGGAAAAAGATCTCTGCAGGGGGACCGGATCCTCCCCTCTGCATCCTGTAGCTCTCAGTTACTTTATCATTAGAAGAGGAGTTTCAAGGGGGAAGCTTCACAGGAGCAGGAGCTCCAGCGTTGCCTCAGAGATTCTCTAGGGTCCCCAGTCTCAGCCCGCATGCTGCACAGACTGGACCCTTTCTCTCCTGCTTTTCCCAGCCTTCCAAGGCCGCATTTCCCCCAGCGGTCATTACTTGGACTTGGCTGCGCCTCACGCTCTGGTTTATTTTTGCTCCGGAGAGCTCAGCGGTATTCTCATTGGCTGCCCGCTGCACAGGCCGCTCCGGCTGCTCGTCAATGGGCCCCTGGTGTGCAGGCTCGTTGACCAGCGAGAGAGCTGCTAGAACATTCCACGGCATCAGGGCTTCAAGAGCTGCGTTGTGTATTCTCCTCAGTGGCCCTGCTGCTCAGGCTGCTGATGCTGCGCTCCATCTATGAGCCCCCCGGTCTGCAGGCTCCTTGACTAACGGGGAAGCTGCTAGAAGGCTCTGTGGCAGCAGGAGCTTCATTTCATTTCAGGGGGAAGCCGGAGCTTCATTTCACTTCAAGGGGAAGCTGCTAGAATACCCCATGGCAGCAGGAGCTTCATTTTGGCTCGGCATGAGCAACGCTACAGTCCCGTCTCACAGACCAGGGACAGGCGCTTCATTTCGGCTCAGGAGGAGGCGCGCTACAGCCCCATATCAATGAACTGGAGGGCACAAGCAGAAGCGATTTTCCGTAGATGAGCCCCCGGTCCTCTGGAGCAGCAAGGGCTTAATTTCGCCCAGAAAGAGCCACTATACGCACTCCGCACCGGCCTCTTTGGAGGGAGCGTGCCACAGCAGTCAGGGGCTTCATTCCTCGGAAGAGCCGCCTACTCTGGCCTCACCGCCGATCGGAGGAGGAATCATTTTTGCAGAGAGCGCTTGGGCAGCAGGGGGTTTATTTCGCTCTTGAGCGGAGCGCCTACAGTAACAAGGGTTTATTTTGGCCCAGGAAGAGCCGCGCTATAGTCCTTCATCGACCGCCAGGAGGGCATTGGCAGTCAACTCTGGCCTATTATGGAGTCTCCTACCCTTCAGGCCCCTGGATGCACGATGGGGGAAACCGGCCAGAGCGACAGTGCCCCCCTTACAATCCAGCTTGTGGTTTTCTGCTGCCCTCAACATGTCCCACCAAGGGTGATTGAACAGTGGAAAGGGTGCAGCTCAGAATGTGGGGTTGAGCCTCTGCTATCTCGCGTCGACGACGTCTTTGAGCCCATTTGGACAGATAGACCCTCGCTCCAGGTGGCAGTGCTAATAAGGTCTCAAAACAGGGACCCATGCCACCCTCCAGTGCAAAAGGTCTGCAAGGGCTGTCGGGAGCATAACACAAATTTTCTCGGGGTGGAAAGGGCCACAGATGTAGTCTCCACCCCCGGTCACCTTCTCTGGCTTGCTATGCCAAAGTGAGACACCTGTAAGGTCAGAGGTGGTCCAGAGACATCCACCCTGCTATCACAGAAACCAGTCCCGGGCAGCGCAGACCCATCAGCCCTTGTCAATGTGCCCTGACCATCTTGCATCGAATTATTATTTTTTTTTTTCCATAGCTCGTAGGGTCCACGGGAAGCCCACCCCTTTGCCTACTGCTAATCTTCAGACCGGAGAGACGTCTCCCCTCTCAACACCATAAGAGAGGAAGAGGTCACATATTAGTAGCAGAGTCGAGGATGTCCACAGTGGAAAACATCTAACGGGACAGACCCCCAAGTCTGCCTGAGGTCAGGTAGGTCCCCCCCAAAGAGGAAGAGGGGATACCGGCCAGCGTTTCTACATCGGACGATTCTCCATCCAGAATCTTAGTCTTGGACGACCTAGATTTCTTCATTAGGTGGCTAAGTGAGGAGTCTCGCTTGTCAACTCCGAAACCACCAACCAGTGCTCAGGCTTGCATCGGCTGAGATCCAAGCAAAACAGAGAATATAGATATATATTCCACTGGGGGTGGGGTTTCTCTGCATGACCCAGGGGATACAAAGGTGGATGCACCGCTCAAAAGGATGCTTTAGTCCTCCGCAGCCTCCCTTAAGGCAGCTGCAGTCAACCTGTTCTCTGCATGAGCCACACTACCACGGGCCACCGACCTGGCATTCCAGCGTGCTGACAAGCCAGATATAAGCAAGCCCAGCCAGCCTGTTTCAGCATGAGCCACACTACCATGGGCCAATGACCTGGCATTCCAGTGTGCTGATGAGCCAGATGTATACGAGCCCTCCCCGCAGCAACTACAGCGCGGGACTATTCTCTACATTCTCAGCTGAGGTCTAGAAGGAGGCAGCCAGATGTGCAGCAAGGGCCATGCTTTAACCCACCTTGGCTCGACATACCTAAGGCTGCAGGCATGCAGGCAGACAGGTCGCCAAGGCACACTAGGGAGTGCCTCCTATGAGGGAGATTTCCCGTTCGGATCATCTCTAAAGGGAACGGTAAGAGAATCCAGAGAGATGACGAAAACCTAAGTACCACAATCCAGGAGCGGGTACAGACCCTTGTCGAAGGGATCCAGTCAGAGTATTCAAACCCATACATACTCAGGGGACACATTAAATCGGCCTTTGGCAGACGAACCTGGGTCATCTCTTGCATCCTGCAGAGGAAGAAGCATACGAGATGCCAGAAAGCTCACAGTAAAGGCCCCGGGCCCATCCTCAAGTAGGGGCAAGCTTTCCAGTTGTCTCAAGGAAGGGGTTTGCTTTGCTGCGATCAAGGGGATGCTGGAGAGTTTTAAGCAGGGTCCCCCCACTGCATGTGGTACCCTCACCCTTATCTGCACAAAATAGGTCGACTCTACAAACACTCACAGACCACTTACAGGCTGCAGCAAGCAGTGAGTACCCTGCGCAAAAAGGTACTTGGACATTTACAGTCTATTCACCATAGTCTCAAATCGATCTGGAGTTGGCAGAACCGTATGGGTCCTAAAATGTCTGATCGAATTCATCCACCATAGGACATTCCAGATGAGTACCCTTGCATCCGTCTTCAGGGGAATTCCATCGGGGAGATCATTTGGTCTCAGCAGATTTGCAGGTGCACTTTTACGTATCTGGGGGTCACTCTGGTCAGTGCCCCACAGTACGAGCAAACAACTCTGGCAGTGACCGAGGTCACACAGTGCCTCACTCTGGCAGTGACCGAGGTCACACAGTGCCTCTCACCCATAGGATTCCTGATCACCAAAGAGATCTCTTCCGCCATACAAGCATCCAACTCATTGAGGGGTACTCTTCGGAACTTCACAAATTAAAGACCTTCTCTATAGTGGCTAAGTTCAGGGACCTCAGGGTTCTCTTCAGCAAAGACCAAGCAGCCTAATGCCTTTCAGACCGCTCCCTCGCACAGCTTATGGGGACAGTGGCCTCCCTGATGGTCTCCGTGCCATGGGCTGTGGTTATCATGTGTCCCCGGCAGTCAAACCTACTACATCAAGGGTTCCAGGCAAAGGTCAGTCTGGCCAGCAGTTTCAAACATATGGTCAGTCAAACCTGATCCTTCAAGGGACCAGCCAAGGGTCCGAGCCCATGGATTCAAGGCTATTGCCAGGAGGAAGCATGCCTGCATTGGGGGGACTTGTTGCTCAAACTTCATGAAGGTTCTGAAGTGGGGGCATTCTCACCAGGGAAGAATTACTACTGATACCAGCCTTCGGGATTAGCAAGTAGTCGAGGGTTCAGACCCACTACAACATCAACATGCTGGAGATACCGCCTGACACTTCCAAGATTCGAAGCACAGATCTCCAATCAGGATGCCCTCATTCTCCGTCAAGCAAACCACGATGGCCTGCACCTATCACCAGGGAGGTACATGAGCTCTCTGATGTACAAGAAAATCCTGTTGCTCTTCCAGTGGGCAGAGCATCACCAGGTGAGCTCGGTGGCCATATACATACCAGGTCAGGTGCACAGCATGGAGAATTGGCTAAGTAACTAAAGGTCAGCCCCTTCCTCTGTTTGGCAGTATGGGGGGGACCTCCTGCAGGTAGTTATTCATTGGCTGGTGAAGCTGCAACGTTCCCCAGTCCTGCTCCCTGACCAGGATCAAGCTGACTATAGCATAGGATGTCTTCTCCCTAGACTGGGGACCCTACAATTTCAGGTACGACTTTCCGCCAATTCCGCTAATCTCAAGAATCCATTTCTACTAATCCCAAGGCTCCTGCACAGGATCATCCTGGATTGGGTGGAGGCATCCTCTGACATTGGAAACTCAACCTGGTCCTCAGAACCCTCACCAAGACCCCCATGGGAGCTCATTAAGGAAATGTCCGTCATCCTTCCCGCAATGAAGGCTGTCGTCTTTCAGCACTCATTTCAGCCCACTGTATAAGCAGATAAGAGCTCTGTTTTCTAAGGAGCCTTACACCGTGTTCCCCCAGAACTCGGTGATTCTCCGGACATATCCATCCTTTCTACTGAAGGGGTTCTCTCCCTTCCTGTGCTACCAGGAATTGAATATCCCTGCCCTACGTCCTAGCCCTAAGAGTGAGAAGGAAAGGGAAATTCTTCTGGGCTACTGGAGTGCTCTCAAGCCTTACATAAGGAGAGCGGAAGCCGGTATATGACTCTTCTAGCCTTCAGGGCTGAATTTGGGGGGGGGCCTTTAAAGCCTTTTGGACCACATTAATTGGTTTTCTTCTCTATCACCTTCCAAAAGGTTGGGGTTTGCTATGCTGGGCCCATGGAGGACTCCTTCAGCTCGAAAAGTAGCTACCTCCTGGTCGAAATCCAGAGAAGCCTTCCAGCAGTCTTTCACAGAATGTCCACTTGGACATCCATCCATTCCTTGACAAAGTCTACAGAATGGATGTGTCTGCCTCCGCTGAGGCATCCCTTGGTTATCGGGTTCCTCCATAAGCGGGGGACCAGTAAGGGTCTACTCACATTCTTCCCACCCGGGAAGCAAAGGGATGTACTGCTTTAGTATATCCCACTAGTTATGAGCCCGGAGACCAGCTTAGGAGAAAGAAATTGAAATTTAAATACTTGTAAATTTTCTTTCTCTGACTGCTGGTCTCCGGGCTCCTCCCTTCCCCTCCCAGAATGTTGGAAGTTGTCCATCTGGCCTGAGGGTTTTAAGTCTGCTCTTCCAGGCCGTCGGTAGACATTAACATTTCTTCTTGTTGTTTCTCAGTGAGGTTTTAATGCAGGGGACATGCTTTGGAACGAACTGAGAGCTACAGGATGCAGAGGGGAGGATCTGGTCCCCCTGCAGAGATCTTTTTCCTGCCTGTCACGTGGTTCCAGGAAGGACCTCTCACTAGTTATGAGCCCGGAGACCAGCAGTCGGAGAAAGAAAATTTACAGGTATTTAAATTTCAATTTTTTTTTTCCCCTTACAGGGCCCTATCTGTAGTCTTGGGGTTCCCGGATAAATCTAAACAAAGTCTCACTGGGAACCCTTCCAGCATCCAGGAAGGATATGCCTTCCTTCCGCAGGCAAGAATTCAAGATGTCCCTCACTGGCGGTTTTCTTCATCCAGGGACAGCGAGACCAGCCAGCAAGCGCTTGACTGTGGTTGAATCATTAACCCTCACTGGTTCAGTATAGGATGCGGTCCTGAGCAAATCACGTCACTTTGTCATTTCCTCATGCTATAGGGATACATGGCTTCAGTGCCTGCAGTGGTCCCAGGGTTCAGATACAGGATGCATCACCCACAAGTCTCCTTGTAGCTTGCTGGTCTCAGAAAGCAACAATTTTCAAAGCTGAACACTCTGACAGAGCAGTTCCACACATGCCTTCCCCTGGTGGTGGGAAGCTCATCTGGACAGTGCCTCAGTAAGTGGCACCTAGACTATCCAGGAGTCACAGTGAATCATAATCTTTTTTTTTTTTTTTTTAGAACTGAGAAATCTTTCTAGCTCGGAGCATTTGCTCCTGCATAAAAAGACAGACTTACAGAGTCGAACACACACTACTGCAGTGGCCAGATCAGGAGTACTCTGTTTGCAGGCGCTATAAAAATTGGTCTCTCGCCTTCTACCTTTGAGTCATCCTTTCAGGGATTCTCCTCCCTGGCAAACTCAATACTTTGGCAGATGCTCTAGTCGCATCACTCAAGGCCAGAGTTAATGGATTCTGAACAAACAAGTACTGGCATGGTGTTCAGGCGGTGGGGCACCCAGAAGTGAATTTGTTTGCCTCTCCCCTCAGCTTCCAGTTTCCTCCGTTCTGTTGCAGGCTCCAGCCCTGGGATTGCCTCCTCTGGATGCCTTGATCTTGGTCTAGTCAGGGAGGTTCTTATACGCATTCTCTTCTTTTCTCCTGATTCTCAAGGTATTTCTGAAACTCGTACAACAGTCTGCATCTGTGGTCCAGGTGGCTCTGAATTGGCCCAGCAAGCCTGGTACTTTATTCTTCTCTCAATATCCTGCAGCAGTCCAGTTACCTGCCCCCAACTCACTCTCTGCTGACCTTTCCTCGGACAGGAGTGCAGTATCCAGGCATACATTCCTTTCACCTCAAGGCCTGGTTCTGGAACAGTTACTCTACATCTTCACAGTACTCTTAACAGGTTCGTAGGATACTGAGGGTAGTTGGGGGACACTAAGACTTATGCAGCCAGATGTGAAAGGTTTTCCCTCTGGTGCAAGAGCAAAAGGGTCAAAATCCAGTTCACCTTCAGATCCTCAGCTGCTAGACTGCCTGGTACTCTTACAGGCGTCAGGCTTGAAAACATCTTCTTTCAAGCTACACCTGGTGGCAGTTTCGGCCTACCTTTTGGTGGGAAAGAAAATATCAGTTTTTTCCCCATGCCATAGGTAAACAGTTTTTTCAAAGGCCTCTTGCACCTCCAGCCTCCAATCCGGGAGCCTTTTTGGAGCACAAACCTTTGCATAGACAGGCTTATGAAGCCACCCTTCGAGCCTATGTCCACAGCCCTTATCAAGTTTATAATTTGGAAGGCAGGCTTCCTGGTAGCCATTTCCTCTGCCAGGAGGTTTTCGGAGCTACAGGCCCTGTGCACTGAGCCAAAATTACATCATCCCTCACAACAATAAAGTTGAGCTCAGGACAAATAGGAAATTTCTGCCAAAGGTAGTTTCACAGTTCCACTTAAACCAGTCCATTACTCTGCCTGTCTTCTTTACCGAGAAATCCACGCCTGCCGAGCAAAAGCTCCACAGCTTGGATGTCAAAAGAGCCATCTTCTACTACCTAAAGCCTACTAGGCAGTCCAGAGGCTCCCACACTCAGTTGTTCCTCACCTATGGGGATGTAGGCAGGGGAAGACCAGCTACCAAGAGAACCATTTCCTGCTGGTTGGTCTCTTGTTTTAGTTTCTGCTAGGAAAAAGCTTGTCACCAGTCTCCAGTGGGGCTCAGGGCCCACTCCACCAGGGGCACTGCAGCCTCGCTTGCAGCAGCAAGGGACATTGCCCTACTGTATGTCTGCAACGCAGCTACCTGGAAATCTGTTAACACCTTTGTGAAACACTACAGTTTGGATGTGCAGACCAGATCTGATGCCAAATTTGGCAGGGTGGTTCTGCAGAACCTCTTTCCTAAGTAGGTTCTCTGCCCACCTCGCACTTGGTACTGCTCGGTAGTCTGCAAAAGTTACTGATGCTAAAGGACTTCTGGGGTAAGAAGAAAACATTTATCACCGCAGTAATCTTTTTCTTCCAAGGGGTCCTTTAACATCAAGTAAGCTCCCACCCTTCCTCCCCGATTCAGCTGTCGGAGAAGGGCTTTTTAGCTCTCCTTTTACCAAATTTGGAGTTTCCTACTGATGAGTTTTTAACTCATGTTGTTGTTTCCATTTCCACTTTTTCTGGACATTTTTACATGATTTTTGAATCTTGTTGATTCTTTTTCAGGGCATTTGTCCTTGTTTTTACTTCAAAAAATTCTGAAGCCTTCAACAGCTCTCACTCAGCTCACTCCCTTTCCTTTCTTCTGATTGGCTTGTCCCTAAGCTCATTTAAATTCTCTGGAAGGCACACCTCTGGGGCAGTTGCACCTAGCTGGCTATGTACAAAAATTACTGATGCTAAAGGACTCCTTGGAAGAAAGAAGATTACTGCGGTGAGTAATTTTTTTTCTTCAGTGCTTCTGCACTGAAGTTCTTTGTGTTTTGCATGGTTTTTGGTTTTTTATTTGAGCCCCACCACCCAAGGCCTGCATAGGCGAGGCTAAATCTCAACAGATAAGTTGGGTCAGAGATCAGTAGGTGCTGGCCAAGTGTAGAGGAAACACTTGCATAGTCTGTTGCAACAAACTGTTGTACTGAAGAAGGGATATGCCATTGCTGAAGGTTATCTCTTGCATTTTGAATAAACATCACACAGAGATTGTGTGTTGAACTTGAAATTCGGTGTCTGGTCCATCTGTTATCCCACAGCCCCTCCACAGACTTGATTTTAGAAGTGGGATAACTTGCTGGAAGTGTCTGGACTGGCCGAGGAGGGACATTTTCTGGTGGTTATCGTCCGGATATCCCAGGTGGACTGATGCACCAGGAGTTGCCAGAGGAGAACCCGGAGAAGAAAGTCAGTGGAGTTCTTACCAGAACCATGGCTGACAGACTGGGAGGGAAGCTGCTGCCTGGACTGGGCCTGGGAGTTTGGAGGACAGCCTAGCCAAAAGATGACAAAGCGGTGCAAAGGGGACAAGGAACTACTGTGGGGTCAAGGCAGACCAGAGGTGCGAGAGAACTCATAGGAGGTGGAGACCCTGATGAGGATGATCCATTGGATGAGTGAGCAATGGCTGGAGACAGACCGACTACGCAGAGAGATGGAACACCAGTGCCAGGTGCTTGAGAGGTCCTTGGTGGAGAATTTGGATAAAGAATCTGAGGAGGATTTTTTTTGTGGGCTCAGCTGGAGGAGGACCCCCTGACTGAGCAGGATATTCCTTTGTTGCCTGTATTCCTAGGATGTTACCTGTTGGAGGTCAGAGAGGCAAGTATGGAACTTGAATGTGAAACCCCAGGTAAGACTGTGCCTAGTGATATTGTGCTGGGGTTGAAGACTCCAAGCAAGTAAGAAGAAGCCTATGAGGTTGAAAGGACTTTTTCTTGTATTGATGCAGCTGAATCTATTAACAGTATTGATTGGGGTATACTGCAGGCTAAAGATGCTAATGTTGCCAAATGTTACAATATGTTAAGATTAAGGAGGTAATACATGTGTTTTATTTATTTATTTTTTTGTTTTAGTGGACTGGGTGCTTGTGGCCAATCGGTGGTATCTCCGGCACACTGAGCTTGGGAGTGCTGATTTCTCCGAGCTCTTTATAGCTGCCCACTGACTTCCTGCCCCACCTCAGCACCATTTAAATGCTCTTGCTTAGCCTGCCCCTGCCTCTATCTGAGCCTCTCCCAATTTGCCCACACCTCTTAAAGTGATATAATCCATTTTAAATATGTTTCTGTTACTGTGCCATTTTCCCTCCTTCCCTCTCCTTAACTCCTTCCCTGCACTAAGTGCTGTAATTTTAAGCTCCTTAACCTTGCTGTCTAAATATTTCCCCTGATATCACTACAGTGATTTAAGGCCCTGCTTCCTAGCTGCTGTAATATTTTTTCTCCTGTGGCTTACTTCTTAAATATCTCATACCACCTAGGGTACTTTGTTTACCCAGGACTAGGTGACCGTAACAAGTACTACATCTGCCCTGCTTGCCAGGCACTTTAAACCAAGCTACTAGACCAGTGAACACTTCCTCCTCTGCCGCCTCTTGCTAGGATAGTGTGAAAATGAGTATACTCCTGACTACTCTCTTAATAGCCTCCATGGTTGGCTTGCTACTGGTAACTGATTCTCTGCCTCTATACTCGCTATTGATCAGCAAAGCTTGTATTACTCCTCTACCACCCTAATCCCCTCTGACACCCCACATACAGTGATCAGCCACATACCTACATTCAAACAGCATGAAATCTTGCTGTATTCTGACATTATGCAGTTAGCCCCAGCACTTGAACTGCTCCGGAGAAGAAAGAGTTAACTCTATGCCAGAGCATAGAATGTTGAGCTTGAGCTCGGTTCAAACCTCTGTCTGCTGCACTTCGAAGTGTAACCGTCAGATTCTTTACTCAGCCTAACTGAACAGTCGTCCGGAGAGTTCTCCTTCGTTAACGGTTCAGTCTGGTAAAAAACGTCTGTTTATTCCACTAATTTTACTTTATTTCAGTTCAGATCTTTGTCTGCGGTACAGTAAGTACTTAAGTAGTGGACTAGTGCTGAATTATTTTGTGGAAGTTGTAAAATCTTGTATTTCAACCGGTTCGTCGGAACCGGTTGTCTGTATCTTGTCTTGTGTGTTTTTTTTTTTTTTTTAGCTGAATGTAGCGTGAGGTACCGGTCCTTATCGGTTCAAAAAAAAAAATAGTGTTATCGTTTTTTTCCGCAGTTAGGAATCGATAAAGGGGTCTTGCCTGGCTGTTGCCATAAAAAGGATAAGTTATAGGATGGCTTTGTCTGAGAAACCCAAGAGAAAAACCAGGCCCACTGGGTTTCAACACTGCAGTGAGTGTGGGAAGGTCTTTGCTAAGGCTGATTCCCACACCACCTGTGTTTATTGTTTGGGTTTTGGCCACCTGGAGTCAGACTGCCAAATATGTAAAAATTTCTCTAAAGCCACCCTGGATAAAAGATTGGGCAGGCTTAGGGAAAAGGAGGCCGAGAAGTCCGCTGACCCGGATAGCCAGCCTGGTTCAGTTTCGACTGAACCTGAGGGAGTGCCCACTGACCTGGGCGAGATTCCCTTGGGCAAACGGAGAGCCAATCCCGAGGGGTCAGTTCTGGTAAAAAGAAAGAAAAAAGAGAAATCTGCCGGTTCGGATCCAGAACCGCATCGTCCAACCGCCGAAGAGATTGCCAGGGCGACTAATATAGTTGAATTGCTCCGCTCAGTTCCGGGTGATCCGATGCCTCCCGGTAGGCATTCGGTTTGGTCGGTTCCTCCGGTTCAGGATTATTCCCCTGAAGACTTTTACGAACCGGCCTTGGAGAGGGATGAAGATGATGATGGTGTGGAAGGTCTGGATGAGCCCATAGAACCAGACATCTCCCCAGACAGGCCTTCTGGTGTTTTCCCTCTTAGGCTTTCTGAGTCCCCATCCTACTTTATGTTCTACAAAAAAGTGGAAGAAACCCTCCAGCTCCCTCTAGATGAAGCTGTTGAGGAGCAAGAGAAGCCTGACTATGTGGAGATGATGGACATCCCAGAGTCCAAGAGGTTGTTTATTCCCCTTCACAAATCCTTTGGGAAACAAGACACAAGTTACTTAAGACTCCAAGTTCTTTATCTCCTGTGGACAGGCGAATGGACAAGAGGTATATGTTGTCAGGCCCAGGTACAGAGTACGTGTACCAGCAATGCAGCCATGTTGGGGTTGTGCAGGCTGCAGCCTGTGATAAAGCTAACATGCCCTTGGCGTCACACCCCCCAGATAAAGACTCTAGGAAGCAAAAAACCAGTACGTGGCATCTTCCTTGGGACTCGGGCAGGCTAACTATATGGCCTTCACAGCCAGATACCAGAAGTCCAGATGGGATTCTGTTCTGGAGCTGGTTAAATAGGCTTCCCCCGAGCTTGCCAAGGAGGTGGAGGAGGTGGCTGCTGATGGGATTGAGGCATCAAAAATCCACTTTCATGCTGCTGCTGTGGACTCCAGTGATGTGTCATCAAGAGTCATGGCTACATCTGTGGCTCTTCGGAGACTGGCTTGGCTCAGATGTACTAGCCTATCACGGGACACCTAGGCTAAGGCCATGGATTTCCCTGTCATTGAGAATTATCTGTTTGGGGAGCAGACAGAGAATTATATGAAAAAGATGGATGAGTATAGGACCATTTACAGGAGTGCACAGGCCAAGGAAAGGCAGGCAACTCCTCAGGAGCAGCAAACCTAGGGGCAGACCTTTTCACAGACCTTTCTACCAGGCACAGGCCTCTTTTCCCAGAGGGGGTTCTTCAGAGGGAGAGGCAGAAGGGGGATGAGCAGGGCTGCATCCTCCTCCTCTCAGCCCAAGACTCCTGCCAAGCAGACACCCTGATGTGTCAGCCCAGGTCGACTCCCCAATTCCTGTAGGAGGCAGGCTGGCTTACTACTTCCAGGACTGGAAGTTTGTTACCTCAGACAAGTGGGTCCTGGAGGTAGTAAGCTAGGGATTGGACCTCGGCTTCAAATAATTTCCAAACCTGAGGGTTAGGTCTTTTCTGCCTGCAAACATCTCCGAAACCATTGCCCTAGAGGCAGAGGTTTCATCTCTGCTGGCTCTCAGAGCCATAGAGAGAGTTCCTGCACTTCACAGGGGCAATGGTCTGTATTCCAGATACTTCCTTACCCCGGAAAAAAACAAACAAAAAAAAAAAACGGGAGTGGTGGCCCATCCTAGATTTAAGATACTTAAACAAGCATCTAGTAAAACCAAAATTCAAAAATGGTGACTCTGGGAATAATTCTTCTCTCTCTCTCTGGTCAGGGGACTGGCTAGCCTCCCTGGACCTAAAGGATGCCTACTTTCACATTCCCATCAGGTGCTCCCACAGAAAGTACCTCGGGTTTGAACTGCCTTCAGGCCATTACCAGTTCAAAGCAATGCCTTCCGGCCTAACATCGGCTCCAAGGGTGTTTACAAAGTGCCTAGCAGTAGTAGTGGCCTTTCTAAGGAAACAGAACATCTCCATATTTCCATACCTGGATGACTGGCTCATTGTGGGTCAGTCTCCAGACCAAGTCAAGTCAGATTTACAAGTGATCCAACAAGTGCTCACTTCTCTAGGATTCTTTCTCAGTCTTCCCAAATCAGTTCTCGAGCCAGTGCAACTCTTAACCTTCATGGGGTAGAATTGGTACTGTCAAAGCAAGAGCCTTTCTCCCTCTGGCAAGGGTAAAGGCCATTATAGAGCTGGCTTCCTCTTTCCACCTTCTGGTGTCTCAACCAGCAAGGCATTTCCTTCAACTCCTGGGTCACATAGCGGCTTCCACTGCAGTGGTCCAAGGGGCCAGATTTCAGATGAAGGACATCCAATTCCATTTGAGGGTTTTTTGGTGCCAGAAAAAAGATCCTCTAACCAAGCTCATTCCAGTGACTCAGACCCTGATCCAGGCTCTCCAATGGTGGTTGGATCAGGACAACCTCAGGCAAGGAGTGCCATTCATCACTAAGTCTCATTCTGTGGTTCTAACCACGGATGCTTCTCTCCTGAGAGCTGTCACAGCTCAGGGAGTGTGGTCCCCTCAGGAGTTTCTTCTCCACATCAATCTTCTGGAGCTCAGGGCAGTGTACCTGGCTCTGCAAGCCTTCTCATAATCAGTACAGAACAAGGTGGTTCAGGTCAGGACAGACAACACCACCACCATGTGGTACATCAACAAGCAGAGAGGCACTTGGTTTATAGCCTTGTGCATGGAAGCCATGAAATTATGGTCCCTGGCTTATTCTGTACTGACCTCTCTGGTAGCAGTCCACCTTCCAGGGAAGGATAATGTGCTAGCAGATGCATTGAGCAGGATTTCCCAGTGCTATCACGAATGGTCCCTGGACCCCCTAGTGTTGAAAGTGATCTTTTCAAGGTGGGGCACCCCAGAGATAGATCTCTTTGCAGCCCCAGACAATCACCAACTTCCCCTCTTCTGTTGCAGACCCCCAGTCTTGG
Organism: Neoceratodus forsteri; assembly: GCA_016271365.2. NCBI lineage: Eukaryota > Metazoa > Chordata > Ceratodontiformes > Ceratodontidae > Neoceratodus > Neoceratodus forsteri. The sequence goes on from JADMNL010000022.1 coordinate 500,998,387, forward strand.
GTTCAGTCCCTCTGGATGCTCTAATTCTGGATTGGGAAGGGAAATTTCTATGTCTTTCTTCCCTTTTCTCTACTGTTCAAAGTCCTGGTCAAGATAAGGTCACAGTCTTGCAAAGTGATTCTGATACAGGCCTCCCTGCAGTAGGGAAGACTCTGGAGGATAAGTTGGTTGAGAACATCAAGGCTCACTGTGACCTTGGAAAGGGAAGGGTGGCTGTCATGGGTGATCTTAATATGCCAGGGGTGGACTGGGACACCATGACATCCTCTGTAACCAGGGAACAGAGACTGAAGGATGTCTTTCAGGATGCCTTCCTCATCCAGCAGGTGGGGGAACCTACTAGACAGGAGTGGATATTGGACGTTGTTCTAGCGGACAGTGAACAAATTAGGGGCCTGGAGGTGTGCAGTCCACTGGCGGGTGGAGACCATGCCACGGTTTGGTTCCTGCTGTATCTGGGGGGTGGAAGGGGAACCGCACTCATACAATAGTGGTTGATTTTAGGGGAGCAGACTTTGTGGGTATGGGTAGGATTCTAAGGGAGAGGTTGGACATGATTAGATGATGGATGCTGAAAGATTGTGGGAGACCATTAAAGAAGGGGTACAGGAGACTACTAGGTCCTGTACTAAAATAAGGCGTAAGCATGGTAGAACCAGCAAGCCATGTTGGGGGACCAGGGAGGTGCAGGAGGCGGTGAGGGATAAAAAGGCTGCCTATGTACGTTTCAAACGTTCTGGGGGGGGGGATAAGGAGTGAGGGGAGTATGAACTATTGCCCAGGAAGGTCACCACAGTGGTGAGGGGCGCTAAGGCAGGGATGGAGAAGAACCTGGCTAGGGATATCTGGAGGGGGGAGGGATTCTATAGATACATAAGAGAAAAGAGAGCACACAGATCAACAGGATTAAGATTGTAGGGGGATAGGCTTAGGAAGCAGGGGAACAGGCAGAGGTGCTAAATGACTGCTTTGCCTCAATATTTGCAGAGGGTGACAAGGGATCCCTACAGCCTGAAGGGAGAGATGAGGAGCCAGTAAAACAGAGAGGTCAGCCTCAGTCTGAGACCATAGGATGGCAAGAGACTAGGGCACAGGCTAGACCAGACCAAGAAGGAGTAGGAAGGTTGTATGAAGGAGTGGATTGAAGGGGGGGTGGAAATCACAGTGGATAGGGTGAGGGAGGCCCTTCGGAATCTGAAATAAGGGGTGCTAGCTGCACATTCGAGCAGACTTGATAGACCTCTAGGCCTTTATCTGCTGGCAAATTTTGTATTTTCGTATGAAAACTGATAAGGCGCCGGGGCCGGTTGGAATATATCCGAGGGTTATGAAGGAATTGGCGGATGTGCTGACAGCCCCACTGGCTGCACTCTTTTACATCTCTCTGCAGACGGGATGGGTGCCACAGGACTGTAGGGTGGCTTATGTAGTGCCTATACATAAAGGGGGGTCTAGGGAGGAGATGGGGAACTATAGGCCGGTCAGTCTGACGTCTGTAGTGGGTAAAGTAATGGAGGGCTTTATCAAGGAGAGGCTTGGGAGGCAGTTGGAAAGGTTAGGACACCAGGATGATAAACAGTATGGCTTTGTTCCAGGGAGGTCATGTCAGACCAGCCTCGTAGAGTTTTATGATTGAGTGACGTGGGCCTTGGATAGACATAGGCTGGTGGATGTCCTATACCTAGATTTCAGCAAGGCATTTGATTCAGTACCTCATAATGGACTGATAGCAAAATTGGGGGAGATGGGGTTGGGAGGACAGGAGCTAAATTGGGTAGAAAATTGGCTTTCGGGGCATTTACAAAGGGTAATGGTGGGTGGGATAATATCCTCCCCCAGGAAGGTAATCAGTGGAGTCCCTCAAGGTTCAGTATTGGGGCCACTCTTGTTCAATGCCTGCATCTCAGATATAGGGAGGGGGGTTAGGAATAGGTTGAGTCTCTTTGCGGCTGATTCAAAATTGGGAGCACTGGTGGATAGTGAAGAAGCGAGGGAGACAGTCCAGGGGGATCTGGATACCCTGGAGGGGTGGTCAAAGAGTTGGGGACTGAAATTTAATGCCGGGAAATGTAAGGTACTTAATTTGAGGGTAAAAAAAACGGGCCATGTATACACCCGGGGGGGGAGTCACACTGCATGCCACATTGGGAGAAAAGGATTTAGGGGTGGTGTGAATGAATAACTCTGAAAATTGTAGAAGAATTGCAGCCAAGGCAAACAGGATGTTGGGTTGCATAGCCAGGGAAATTACGTCCAGAAGCAGGGAAGTGATCCTCCCTCTATATAATGTCTTGGTCAGGCTGCAGCTTGAGTACTGTGTGCAGTTCTGGAGACTTCATCTGAAGAAGGACATAGCGCTGCTGGAAAGGGTCCAGAGGAGAGCGACCAGGATGATTCAGGGCGTGGACAGGAGGCCTTATGAGGAGAGACTGGAAGAGCCTGGGCTTTACTCACTGGAGGAGAGGAAGGATAGGGGAGACATGATAGAGGTTTTCAAGTATGTAAAAGGAATAATTAGGAGTGGAACCAGGGAGTTGTTTAGGCTGAAGAAGGGGGGAGTGACCAGGGGCCATGACTGAAGTTGAAGGGGAAATTACGGGGAATGTAGGAAGCATTTTTTCAGTGAGAGGGTGGTGGAGCCGTGGCATGCGCTTCCCGGGAGGCTGGTGGAGGAGGGCACAGTGGAGGGCTTCAAGAAGGGGTGGGACAGGTACAAGGGGAAACTGAATCTAGAGAAGACCCTCTCGGGGGCTGGGGGTGGTGGTGAGGTGGGCAGCCATTAGGTTGCTGGCTTTCGAGCAGACAAGAAAGACCATTTGGCCTATTCTGTTGGCTTTTAGTATGTTAGTATGATTCCTCCAGACTGGGCCAGACAGCCCTGGTATCCCCATCCCCTGTTGCTGTCCCTAGCAGTCCATCTTCCCCTATCTCTCCCCAGGAATCACAACCTGTTAACCTCTTCTCAGGGGAGGATCTGGTATCCCAACCTTCGGTCTCTCAATCTCAAGGCATGGCTCTTGAAGAGCTAGAATAAGCAGGTTTGAATCTGTCTCAAGGGGTTCTGGACAGTCTCAAAGTCTCTCAGAAACCTGCCACCAGAAAGACTTATAACTCCAAATGGAAAAGATTTAGCATTTGGTGTTCCAAGAAGCATATTCCCCCAGATACTGATGACTTGGCTACAGTTCTGGATTACATGGTTCATCTTAATGGCCTAGGCCTTAGACCAGTTGCCCTCAAAGTTCACTTGTCAGCTGTCTCTGCTTTTCTGTCAGCGGGAAAGTCATCCTCACTGGCATCTCACCCTGTTTTCTATAAATTCTTCAAAAGGATTGCTTCATACCAGTCCCCCCTTTAGGGATCCTACTCCTGCTTGGGATCTTAATGTTTGCATTGCCCAGCTTATGCAACCCTCTTTTGAGCTCTTGTCCTCAGCAGAGCTTAAGTATTTGACTTGGAAAACTGTGTTCTTTGTAGCTAGTACCTCTGCCAGGCGTATCAGTGAATTGCAAGCTCTGTCAGTGGAGCCTGATTTAATCTCATTCCAGAGAGTTAAAGTGGTCCTTAGAACCAACAGGAGGTTCTTACCCAAAGTGGTTTCAGATTTTCATCTGAACCAATCCATGTCTCTTCCTGTATTCTTCACTGATCATTTTTCTTCAGGAGAGAGAAGATTACACAGTTTGGATGTTAAAAGGGTTCTTAGCTACTATATTGAGCGTACTAAAGCACTCAGGTTTGACTCCCTCCAGCTGTTCCTCACTTATAGTGAAGTGGGGAAGGGTAAATCTACTACTAAGAGAACTATTGCCAGGTGGATTGTCTCATGTATACAATTTTGCTGTGAAAAGCTAGGCAAAGTACCCCTCTCAGGCCTGAGGGCTCATTCGACTAGAGGTACAGCTGCTTCTCTGGCTGCTGCCAGAGATATACCCTTATTAGAGAGATGCAAAGGAGCCACCTGGAAAACGGTCCATACATTCACCAAGCATTACTCCCTGGATATCCAGGATAGGAGTGGTGCTAGGTTTGGTACAGCAGTACTGCAGGGCCTATTCCCAAAATAGGTTTGATACCCTCTTCCATGGAGGTACTGCTTGGTAGTCTGCATAATGTCAGAATACCGCAGGACTTCATGTTTGAAAAAAAAAAAATTACTCACCTTAGTAATTGTGTTTCTTCTAATGGAGTCTTGCTGTATTCTGACCTCCCTCCCTGCCTCCCCTCTCTGAACCTGGTTTTTGGGAAGTGGCTGGTGGGCACAGTGTTGCACCTCAGCGGTGTACTTGGCACTCTCCCCGCTTAGTCGGGGGGAGTGGGTTATTTAATGTTTTGGTAATTAGTTTGGTTCATTACCTAGTTTTTGTTTTGGATTTCTCGTCTTGAGTCTTGGGGATCCAAAATATTTGGTTGCCTTTTGGCTAGTAATTTTACAATTTCCACATAGTGGGGGTAGTTAGTGTTAGCTCGTAAGAATCTGATAGTTACACTTCAAAGTGCAGCAGATGGAGGTTTAAACCGAGCTCGAGCTCAACGTTCTATGCTCTGGCATAGAGTTAACTCTTTCCTCTCTGGAGCAGTTCAAGTGCTGGGGCTAACTGCATAATGTCAGAATACAGCAAGACTCGATTAGAAGAAACACAATTACTAAAGTGAGTAATTTTTTCTTATTGTCCTTGAGCAAAAAATTAAAAAAAACAATTTTATAAATTGTTAGCATAGTGCTTGTAAGAATCTGATGGTTACATTGAGGAGTACCAGGGACAGAGGTTTGAAAACCGAGCTTGAGCTCAACGTTTTACGCCTTGGCATAGAGTTAACCCTTCACTCTCTGGAGCAGTTCAAGTGGTGGGGCTAACTGCATATAGTTAGAATACAGCAAGACTCCATTAGAAAAAACAACTTTACTATGGTGAGTAATTTTTTCTTTTCACCCTCAGTCATACTCGTTCTATTGTCTAACTATGAGCGTCGTTTGCTTGGCCTATTTGTTCACTCCATCTCTATCCAATTCCTTCCCTGGCCCAACCCCTCCCTTCCCTTCTCCTCTCCTCTCCCTCTTGCTGGTGACGTAGAAACAAATCCAGGCCCCACAAATATATATATATTGACCACTCTGACAACATCTGGGTAAAACAAACTGGACAGAGGATCGCCCACCTAAATATCTGTAGCCTCCCATCTAAGCTCCCAGAGCTTGAGGCTTGGGTGTCCTTGTATCAGCCTTATGTGCTAGGCCTCTCCAAGACCTGGTTAAAACCTTACCACACTGAAGCTGACTGGACAGACCAGGAAGAAAGTGGGGTGGAGGAGTTGCACTGTATGTTCAAGACCATCTCTCTGCCACCTCCATCGGCTGCTCTACTCCCTCCTCCCCCAACTGAATGGCTCCTGGCTGAGATTATATTGGGTGCATCCCAAAAAATACATCTTGGGTGCTGTTATAACCCCTTCCCCCCACCCAAAAGGAGGAATCCCAGGCCTAACTAAATTCCTTGATGGCTTAGGTGGTCTGTCACCATTCTCGGTGATTTCAACCTTAACTGGTTAAGTGCTCCTCAGCCTGAGTATGTGAACTTACTAAAAACGTATCTCTTGGAGCAAGTCATTTCCTCCCCAACAGCGCACAGCTCCTGCTCCTTAAACCACACCACAATTGACTGGATTGCCACTAACCGGGTAGACATGATCCTACAGGCAGGTACTGTGTCAGACTCTGTTAGTGACCATACCCCAACATACATTGTTTTGGGCTCCAAAGCAAATCGTCCTCTCATAAATATCTGTCATTTAGAAATTTCAGCTGCCCTGATCTTGCTTCTGTCTTCAGGGATGCAGAGGCTGTTAACTGGTACGATCTCTGTCTGCACAAGGACATCTCGGCTGCAGTTGCTTCTCTCTGCTACCCTCCGAAAACTGCAGGACAAACATTTCCTCCTCAGAACCAGGAGGATTAGGGGGGCGGAAACCATTGGTATCAAAGGAACTCCTGGCACAAATGAAGGACAGGGATTGTAAATGGAGAGCCTTAACTCATTTACTCCCAGTGGCCATTTTGGGTCAGATCCAGCAATGGATGGTTCTGACGCCATAAGGTGTCTATGGGAACAAAGGAGTTAAATCATCCCCCACCCCACAACTCTGAAATGCGTATAGAAAACTGCTCAATTCCTGCAAACAGGCAGCAAATTTCCTAAAGCGCACATTTTACTGTGGCCAGCAGCAAGCTTCCCTTAGTAATCCTCGTACTTTCTGGTCCTCCTTAGGGTCGCTCCTAAACCCCAAGGAAAGCGAGCAAATTTCTCAACTCTCATCTTCCTCGGGCCTTGTCTCTGATTCGGTTATGATTGCAGATACCTTCAATAAAATGTTCATGGACCTTTCCTCTTACCTCAGTAAGCTTCCCCCCCCTCAGCCTCTCCTGACCTAAAGAAGCAACCAGACCGAGTTCCCTATGCTTTAAACGACACCCTGCCACCCGCTTTCTATTTCGGGGCCATTGGGCAGAGAGTCACTACTAAGCTCCTAAAGAGTTTACCAGCCAGAGGCAGCCCTGGCAGTGATGGACTCTACCCCATTTTTCTCAAGATCATCTCCCCAGCCATTGTTAAACCACTTACCTTTATATTTAACCTGGCTCTCATCATCCACTGTGCCTGATGCATGGAAAGTTGCACACGTGGTACCTGTCTTCAAGGTAGGTGATTCCCCTCTCCCCCGAAAACTATAGATCCATCTCACTCCTCCCACACCTCAGCAAATTACTGGAAAAAAATCATCCACCATCGGCTATTGGAACATCTACAGAAATATCATCTCCTATGTTCTCCCCAGCATGGTTTCTGGAAGCATCACAGTACCGTATCTGCACTAGCCCTCTTCTCTGATCATATTCTAACAAATATGGATAAGGGCAAGGCCACTGGAGCGGTGTTTGTGGACCTATGTAAGGCCTTTGACCTTGTTGACCACCATCTTCTATATTCCACAATACTTCTGTTTGGCTGCTCCCCTGATTCTATGGAGTAGTTCCGCAGTTATCTCTCTGGCAGATCTCAGGCTGTCCAAATAGGTAAAGACTTTTCTGCTACCTTACCTATCCATATGGGAGTCCCCCAGGGTTCTATACTTGGTCCGCTACTTTTTTCCATGTTCATCAGTGCTGTTCCTGCCGACAGCCTAAACTGTCACACCCTTCTTTATGCAGAAGACTTGGTCCTCTATCACAGCGATAAGTCACTTGATTCCATCTCATCCATCCTGTCACATAACTGTGCCTCTGCACATCATTGGTTCCTCTCCAGTAGGCTCCTAGTCAGTGAAAAAAGGCAAAGACTATGCTCTTCAGCTCAAAACCTTTCCTTGCCAAGGTCACTAAAACCACTTCCTCCTTCCTGGTATGTACCCCAGCGGGGGCCCCCCCTCCCGAAAATGTCCCCTCTTTCAAGTACCTAGGTGTTACCCTTGACCCCTCACTAACCTTCTCTGACCACATAAACAGCACTGTGCGGAAAATACACCAAAAACTAGGTATTGCTTACTGTATTAAGCAGCTTCTGTCCCCTGAAGCTCGTCTTGCTATCATGCAAGGTAACCTATTGCCCCTTCTTGACTACTGCTTCCCTATCTATTCCTCTGTGTCTTCAGCCCTACTTTCTTGACTAATCAGAACTTACAGCTCATTCTGTTACTTTGTTCTTCAACCCCCCTGCTCCATCCACCACTGTTCACTCTACCAGTCCCTAGTGTGGCTCCCTCTGCAAGGTCGCTTTGAGTATGCTCTGGGCTGTGTTGTGGACAGTGCGCTCAGGTGCAACCAGATGTCCCCCTATTCCCCATTGCTCACTCACAGGACTGCCTCCAGGTGCCTCAGGATATCCTCTGTCTGTCCCCTGGAAGTACCAGGTGTCTCTTCTTTAATGAGAACTAAAGCTTTCTCAGTCTCTGTCCCCACCCTATGGAACAGTCTGCCACTGCCTATTTGCTTGTCCCCTTCCCCTCTGTCCTTCAAAAGGAACCTAAGAGCCTGGCTTCTATCTGAATCCACATGCAGTTGTGTCCTGGACAACAAGTAGTGCCCACAACTGCCCCAGGTGCTATGTAGCTCTGTCCTATCTCATCTTGACCGCCTAGCTGTCTATGGTTTCCTTTCTCCTTGACCTACAAGGTCGTCTTATCAAGTCTATCTGTTAGTCTGTCATCCAGTTCAGGAGAAATGGATGTTTTATAATTAGAAGCAAAAGTTACTGCTTGTAATTTTTGTACCATTTATCCTCTGTAATCTGAGTTGTTACCGCTGCCTCAGCTCAATTTATGTTGTACCCCTATTGACCTCATATTGAGGTTTTATACAGACATGTTTGACTCATGTTTTGACCTTTGTCTATCGTTCAGCACTGTGTAATAGCTACTACTGTCTATATACATTTATGGCTGTTGAACTGTGTTGGTACCACCTTGTGACCCGTCCCATGTCGGAAAACGATCTATTGGATCAGCACACTTACCCGGTTAACAAAGACATAAATAAGGTGGGTGGAAAATGGGTTGGCACCTGTGTTGGGGTAACACCAAAAGAGTGTCTACCCTCAGGTGTCTGTATCAGTAGCAAGTGAAATGAATGAATCAAGAGACATAGTGGATTTATGTAGAGGGGTTGAACCTAGTACTGGGCCCCTGCTTAAAACTGACAATATCTGGTGGGGTTGGAGCAGGTAATTACTCACCCCAGAGAAATTATTTCTATGGTACTGGACGTTATAGCCGTTTAGATTTTTGGTCAATAAAATATGACGTACTTTCCTTAAAAAGGAGATGGTACAGGAATAGTACCAATAGTCTCTGTTGAAAAATGTGTTAATGCCTCAGAGTAAAGCATGATGATAGTCACAGTGTTTATGATGAAATGTTTATTGTTAATAGGGTCCCTGAGATGGAGCCTTCTGAAGATGGAAGGGTGGAAGCTCCATCCCTTCCTGGGTCAGGAAGGTGGTAAGCAGTCTGCAATAACTGCTTCCTTCTTAAGGTGGGGGATATGTGACGGGGAGCTCCTAACTGTCTTGAGGACTGCCCTTTCTTAAATCTGTTGCAACAGTTCTTCTGTTTCTTAGCATAATCTGTTCTTTACAATTTCTAGTCCATAAGGTTGGCTACCTATGGGCACCCTCTTCCTTTCTTGACTATGCTATAGTGTGCTTTTTAATTTTCATTTTCCCTTTCAGGTCTTTGTACAGGGAGGTTATTGTTGTGACCTCTGAGCTGATATAAAACAGGCTGTGTTCCTCGTTGTTGGGTTTAGTGTGCAATGGAACTATGTCTCAAAATACTTTAATGTATATACTTTGTGTATAAAACCTGTACATGTTAAAAATACCATGACACTAGGTGTTTTTGATAAAGTTAAAAAGTTACTAGGGGACTGTATGATAAAAATTAAGTTGTGCTATTTAAAATGCATGTAAATTGCTGTAAACTGAACAAGTCTGAAATGTCATGGTAATTTGCATATATCCCATGTTGCTTTGCATTATGGAATTATGTGTGGTGTTGTGTTTCTTTGAACCTTGGCTTATTGTCAATGCCCTTTGGGGTAACCCTTGTTTTAGTGCTTCTGCACTGAGGCTCTTGTCTGTAGCTTTTTTCTTTCTTTTATTTTTGTATTTATTTGAGCCCCCACCACCCAAGCAAACAAGGCCCGCATAGGGCAGGCTAAATCTCAACAGATAAGTTAGATCAGCGATCAGTAGGTACTGGCTAAGTGTAGAGGAAAGACTTGCATAGTGTCTTGCTACAAACTGATGTACTGAAGAAGGGATATGCTATTGCTGAAGGTTATCTGCTGCATTTTGAATAAACATCACACACAGATTGTGTGTTGAACTTTAAGTTCGGTGTCTGGTCCATCTGTTATCCCACGACCCTTCCACAAACATCTTTAGTGAAGATATGTTTCTAGACTCCAAACTGATCTTTTTTTTCCCCAAGTTTTTGCTGCAATATAGGACATTGCTATCTTACCAAATACAAGTATATTGATTCTTAAGTATTCCATTAGTAAAATGCCCCCCCCCACACACAATGGTAACACGGAATATACGAATTCAAAATTTAGCGGAAATCCACTTGCATATAAACACACACACACACACACCCCTCTACCTCTGAATTGCGAGAGCCTCAATTTAATCTGTGGCAGAGTGAGCAGCAAAGAGTTCTCTGGCAGGCTGTTAAGGATCACAGGGGTCTTTTTCCTGGTAATTGAAGAAAAAAAAAACAAAAAAAAAACACCACCAGAAATGGAAATTCTGAATAGAACTTGCTTTTTAAAATGTGTTTATGTGTATAAGGAGGTGATCACGAGTGGAAAGAACATTCCGTTTAATGGGAGTTTCTTTTTCGAGTCCAGTTGAAGGTTTTTCTATATATGTGGGTAATGGTGACAGTCATGTTTGTGATGGCATTCAGGAGTGAGTGAAGTGGCTCATGAATGATCTATGTTTAAGTCGCCCAAATTCCAAGTCACACTACTAAATGTTTTTCAACCTGTCAATTGCAGTTGTGGGGAATTAAAATATGGATCTTGGAACCTGTTTAGCCAATCAGGAAGCAAGACATTTTCAGCCCATTTTATAAAATAGAATAATCCACATGCCAGAACTGGCTCAGTTTTGAGTACCAGGAAGTCCTGGCTCTGTTTTAATTTAAGGATTGTTGAACTTAGAAAAGAGCTTGTTCCCTCTTTGGATGGTGTTGCTGCTACTCAGAAAGCCTCTCTCAGTCCCACCGTTCCCATTAATTAATTATCTGTCAGCCTCTAAGTTGTGGTTGTTAAGCAAGGTTTTGGAAAACACATGTAACTAGGAACAGAACAAGTCATTTGTTCCTTAATTCTTTCTACTGTTTTTTTTTAATGCAGACAAGGATTTTATTTGCTGTAGATCTGCATTGTTCCAGAGGTGCCCTTTATCACATTACTTATGTAGGTTCCAGGTTGGTTTCTGTTTGGATCACATGACAGAGATTGTTTTGGTTGGGCTTATTTGAAGATCTGATGACAGTGTGCACAATATAGTTGTGTTTTGGTCATTCAGCAGCATTTGGCTGAGATTGTCACTGCATCCTGATTAAGTGCCTGGAGGTACGATGGTGGGGTGGAGTAGTGGTTCTGGTAGGAACTGTTCTTCAGTGGTTTAGCCCTAGTTCTAGGATTGGTTAGACACAGGTTGTTGTGATTGGAGATGGTTCCTCATCTGCAGTAAAATTATTCATTATTGGGTCCCCCAGGTTTGGCTTCGGCTCCGAGGGTTTTCTGTGTGAACATGCTGCCACTTGGAGCGCTGTAAAGAAAATGCAGTTTTGGTTTTCATGGCTCTGCAGGTGACTGCAGGCTGTATACTTATCTTTTTCTGCTGACCTTGCCCTGGCAGTTTCTTCTGATGTCAATCCACAAGCTCTATGAATGGAATAGCACCATAAGACGAGATGCAGCAAATCAAAACATTGCTTGTGAAGTTGGTGTAAAGTGTGGGACTTTGCACTACACATAGATGGACAGAGGTTCCTGATTTTCACCTGAGCTTCACATAAACATAGAAGTTGATGTCAGATAAGGACCGCCAGGCCCATCCAGTCTGCCCTTTTACCCTACCTTAGTTAGTGGCCTCTGATCCTATTTGATCATCGGCTTTAGCCTCTCCTTCCCACTTCTAGGGTTCTCTTATGTCTGTTCCTTGTATGTTTAAAATCCCTCCACTGTGCTTGTTCCCACCACCTCCTGTGGCAGACTGTTCCATGCATCCACCACCTTTTCTCTGTGGGACTTTCTCGTCACATTTCCCCTTATCCTGCCTCCCTCCAGTCTCATATTGTGCCCCTCGTTCTTGTACTTCTCCTGTAGTGAAAGGTGTTGCCCATGTGCACCTTGTTAATGTCTTTAAGATACTTGAAGGTTTCTATCATGTCTCCCTGCTCCATCCTCTCTTCCAGTGTATACATATGAGGTATTTTAATCTCTCCTCATGTCTTCTGGTGCAAGCCCTGTACCATCTTAGTCACCTTTCTCTGAACTGCCTCCATCCTGTCTGTGTCCTCGCAAAGATGCGACAAGGTTCTTTTTTTGTTAACAAAAAAATCCACCACCCCACCCACATAACCATGTTTTTCCACCCTTTCCCACCAAAACTGAATTTTTTTTTTTTTTTTTTAATGTTAGCTTTTTACCTCCTCCGTGCACCACTTTCAGCCTCTCCTTTGGGCTTGCCAATGCTGGCTCTGGTCCGTCTGCTGTCCGATCCTCCAGTCCCATATAGCAGCCCTCCCCAGGGTAACCTGGAGTAACCTTTCTCCGGATGGGTCCCTCTACTCCAAGGGGGAATGCGCCAGCCAGGGCAAGCCAGCGCTACACTTGGCCCCGGGCTGCTGCTGGGACTGAGGACTTGGCAGGGACATGAATGGTACCAGAGAGCCGGGCAGCCGTCATCTGGCTCAAAGTGGGTGGTATTTCCTCTTTTTCTTGGTACGTCCCCGATGTGCGACTGTTGTGCTCCCGGTCTCCACCAGAGGCTGCCATAGCGCAATATCCTCACCTACCGCCCCCAGGAGAGGAGAGCAGTCCTCACGGATGCTCTGTCCTCTCCTTCCCCTCTCCAGCCCAGCGTCCCGAGAAAACTGATTATTTTAATATTTCCCACCCTTGTAGCACTCAGACTTCCTCATCCCCAGCTCTGGTGAAGTTTATGCTTAAAGTGTCTTCCTCCTCACCCAACTTGTAATTCTCACTCTGACACTGACACACGGGGGTGGGACAGTACTACATCATGGGTAGTGTTTTTTTCTTTTTTTATTTAAAGTACAATAAAAAATCACTAAGCTTAATGGCATCATCAGTGAAGTACCATTACACATAGTCTTCCTCTGGTAAAGTGCTCACTTCATCAGACGAAGACGAGGGGAGTACTTGTAGGCACCTTCACTGGCAAAATGCCACTGTGTGTAGACTTCACCTGGCAAAGCTGGCACTTTGACCCAGTAAATGTGTAACAGGTAGTGTGGGAGCCTGACTCAGGAAATTAATCGGGGTGGGGGTGGGCAGATTAAGAAAACCGTGGGAATCAGGTGTGTGATAAGGGAGTGGAGCTGCCAGGGGTGCTACCCTCCAGTCTTGTAGAACTTCCCCTTGTCTGAATTGAGCTATTGAATAGCCCTACCAGGGGTTCAGTTAGTTCCATTTCAATTCCTTTAGCACCTTCAAATGCATCCCCTTTGGTCCAGGGGCTTTATCTGTCTTTAGGGATGTGAGTCCTTTTTGAACCCTGTCACTGATAAATACTTGCTAACACATCTCATGGAGCCCCCTCCTACAGCCACCTTAATGTCGTTCTCTGGCAGAGGCCCATTGTCTTCCCTTATGTAAACAGAGCAGAAGTATATCTCAAGAGTGGCTGTACTCTGCCCAACCTCCTCAAGTTACCCTGCCTCCCTTTGTTAGCCTGACAATTCCTCCTCCATTCTTTCTTTTTTCCCCTGATGCATCTAAAGAACTGTTGTTCAAACAACATGAAGTCTTGCTGTATTCTGACTATTGCAGTTAGGTCCTGCCTTTCAACTGCCCCGGAGAACAAAGTTAAACTTTCCATGACCATCATGGAATGTTCACCGCGAGCTCGGTTGAAGTCCCCTGTCTGCTGCTGTTTAAACTTCAACCGTCAGATTCTTTACTCCGCCTCACTGAACAGTCGCTCCGGAGATTTCTCCTTTGCTCTTTTTGCGGTTCAAAAAAGTCGGTTAAAGTGTCATTTTTCGCTTGGTTTCTACCGAATTTCTGCTACCAAATCTGTCGGTTTAAGTCTCTGTCTGTGGTACCATGAGTACTAGATAGGTTATACATTTAGTTTCTGTGTGGAACTTGTAAATGTCGGATCGGTTCGGCTGAACCGATCAGTTTAGTTTAAAAAAAAGTTTGTGAATTTATTTAGAGTGTGGTAACCGGTCCGTATCGGTTCTAAAAAAAAAACAAAAAAAAAAAAAACCGGATTTTATTACATTTTTTCCAAGACCTGTAACACGGTCAGGAACCGATAGGGGAGTCTTGTCTGGTGGATTGCCGAAAAAAGGGTACGTTTTGGATAGGATTGTCCATGTCTGAGAAACCCAATAAAAAAAACGGGCCCACTGGGTTTCAACACTGCAGTGTGTGTGGGGAAGCCTTTGCTAAGGCTGATCCCCACACCACCTGTGTTTGTTGTCTAGGGTTTGACCACCTCGATTCAGGCTGCCAAATTTGTAAGAATTTTCCCAAAGCTACCCTGGATAAGAGAGTAGGTAGACTGAGGGAAAGGGAGGCTGAGAAGTCTGCTGACCCGGATGGCCAGCCCGGTTCGGTTCCGACCGAACCAGAAGGAGTGCCCTCTGACCAGGGCGATACTTCTTCGGGCAAGAGGAGAGCCAATTCTGAGGAGTCGGTTACGGTTAAAAGGAAGAGAAAAGATAAATCGTCCGGTTCGGATCCAGAGATTCATACTCCGACCGCTGATGAGATAGCCAAGGTGATAAGAATAGTGCAATCGCTTTCTTCGGTTCCGGCCGAACCGGCACCATCTGGCAGGGCCTCTGTTTGGTCGGTTCCCCCGGTTCCGGATTACACTTCAGAAGAATTTTATGAACCGGAGGAGGAGGAGGGAAAATATGAGGATGATGATGATGGTGATTATGAAAGTCTGGATGTGCCTATTGACCCGGACATCTCCCCAGACAGACCTTCAGGTGTTTCTCCTCCTAGGCTTTCTGAGTCCCCTTCCTACTTTACGTTTTACAAAAAAGTGGCTGAAACCCTCCAGCTTCCAATGGAAGAAGCAGTAGAGGATCAGGAGGAGCCTGATTTTGTTGAAATGATGGACATCCCAGAGTCCAGGAGACTGTCTATTCCCCTCCATAAATCTTTTGGGAAACAGACAAAATTCTTAAGACTCCTAGCTCTATACCTCCTGTGGACAGACGAATGGACAAGAGGTACACGCTTTCAGGCTCGGACACGGAGTTCCTTTCTCAGCAATGCAGCCATGTTGGGGTAGTGCAGGCTGCTGCCTGTGATAAGGCAAATATCCCCTTGGCATCACACCCCCCAGATAAGGACTCCAGGAGGATTGATGCCATGGCAAAGAAGCAGTACATGGCAACATCTTTGGGACTCAGGCAGGCTAACTATATGGCCTACACAGCTAGATACCAGAAGTCCAGATGGGACACTGTGCTGGCTCTGGCTAAACAGGCCCCTGACCAGCTTGCCAAGGAGCTGGAGCAGGTGGCTGAAGATGGGATTGAGGCATCCATGGTGCAGTTTCATGCTGCTGTGGACTCCAATGATGTTTCATCAAGAGTCATGGCTGCATCTGTGGCCCTTCAGAGGATGGCTTGGCTGAGATGTACTAGCCTATCACAGGATACCCAGGCTAAGGCCATGGATTTCCCTGTTCTTGGTAATTCTCTGTTTGGGGAGCAGACAGTGAACTACATGAAAAAGATGGACGAGTACAGGACCACCTACAGGAGTGCTCAGGCCAAAGAAAGGCAAGCCACTCCTCAAAGGCAGCAGTCCAGGGGCAGGGGCAGGCCTTTTCAAAGGCCTTTTTACCAAGCCCAGGCCTCCTCCTCCTCCTCCTCTTATGCTCAGAGGGGGTTCTTCAGAGGGAGAGGCAGACGAGGAATGAGCAAGCCTGCTTCCACCCCTCAGCCTAAAGCCCCTGTCGAGCAGACACCCTGATGGGTCTGCCCAGGCCGATTCTCCAATACCTGTAGGGGGCAGGCTGACTTACTTTGTCCAGGACTGGAAGTTTCTGACATCAGACAAGTGGGTCCTGGAAGTAGTAAGCCAGGGACTGGTTCTCGGCTTCAAAAAAATTCCCAAGATGAGAACCAGATCCTTTCCACCTGCAAATCCATCAGAGACCCTTGCTCTAGAGGCAGAGGTTTCTTCCTTCCTGGCTCTCAGAGCCATAGAGAGGGTTCCTACCCTACACAAGGGCAAAGGATTGTACTCCAGGTACTTCCTAACCCCCCAAAAGACAGGAGAATGGCGGCCCATCCTGGACCTAAGATATCTGAACAAGCACCTTTTAAAACCAAAGTTCAAAATGGTGACTCTGGGAATAATTCTGCCCTCTCTAAGGCCAGGGGACAGGCTAGCCTCCCTGGACCTCAAAGATGCCTATTTTCACATTCCTATCATGTGCTCCCACAGAAAGTACCTCAGGTTCGAGTTGCCCTCAGGCCATTATCAATTCAGAGCAATGCCCTTCGGCCTAACATCAGCCCCAAGGATGTTCACAAAGTGCCTGGCAGTAGTGGTTGCTTTCCTAAGGAGAAAAAAGATCTCCATCTTTCCATACTTGGACGACTGGCTCATAGTGGGTCAGTATCCAGACCAAGTCAAGTCACATCTGCAAATAACTCAGCAAGTGCTCACTTCCTTAGGATTCCTCCTCAACCTTCCAAAGTCAGTTCTCGAGCCAGTACAGCTTCTCACCTTCATATGGGCAGAGCTGGATACAATAAGGGCAAGAGCCTTCCTTCCCCTGGACAGGGCAAGGACCCTTATGGAACTGGCCTCTTCATTCACCCTTCAGGTGTCTCGACCAGCAAGGCATTTCCTGCAGCTTCTGGGCCACATGGCAGCCTCTACAGCAGTGGTCCAGGGAGCAAGATTTCAGATGAGGGACAGTCAGTTCCACTTAAGACCCTTCTGGTCCCAAAGAAAGAATTCCCTTACCAAACTAGTCCCAGTGACTCGAACCCTGATCCAGGCTTTGCAGTGGTGGCAGGATCAGGACAATTTGAGACAAGGAGTTCCTTTTGTCACTCAGTCTCATTCAGTGATACTCACCACAGATGCCTCCCTGCTGGGCCTATTCCCTGCAAACTTCTCTGATAGCAGTTCACCTCCCAGGGAAGGACAGTGTCCTAGCAGATGCTCTCAGCAGGATATCCCAGGGCCATCACTAATGGACCTTAGATCCCCTAGTTTTGAAAGTGATTTTTTCGAGATGCGGCACTCCACAGATAGATCTTTTTGCAGCCCCAGACAATCACCAACTTCCTCTCTTTTGTTGCAGACCCCCAGTCTTGGGCTCAGTTCCCCTGGATGCTCTGATTCTGAACTGGGAAGGGAAATTTCTGTATACTTCCCCTTCCTCTCCTGTTCAAGGTGTTAGTCAAGATAAGGTCACAACCATGCAAAGTGATTCTGATTGCTCCAGACTGGGCCAGACAGCCCTGGTACCCCCTGTTGCTGTCCTTAGCAGTCCACCTTCCCCTGTCTCTTCCCAGGAATTACAATCTGTTGACATCCTCTCAGGGGAGGATTTGGTACCTGAATCTCAAGGCATGGCTCTTGAAGAGTTAGAGTTTGCTGATCTGCAGCTTTCTCAAGGGGTTCTGGATATCCTTAAGGCTTCTCGAAAGCCTTCCACCAGAAAGACTTACAACTCCAAATGGAAAAGGTTCACTATTTGGTGCTCTAATAAGAATATTTCTCCAGAATCTGCAGGGTTGCCTACAGTTCTAGACTATGTGGTCCACGTTAATGGCCTAGGCCTTAGGCCAGCTACACTTAAAGTGCATTTGGCAGCTGTTTCTGCCCTCTTGTTAGTAGACAAGCCCTCTCCTCTGTCCACCCATTCTGTATTTTGTAAGTTCTTCAAGGGATTGTTGCACACCAATCCCCCCCCCACCCTTAGGGACCCTGCTCCTGCTTGGGACCTTAATGTTTGCATTGCTCAACTTATGCAACCACCCTTTGTCCTCTGCAGAGCTTAAGTGCTTGACTTGAAAAACTGTGTTTTTGGTAGCCATTACCTCTGCCAGGCGTAACAGTGAATTGCAAGCCCTGTCAGTGGAGCCCGATTTCATCTCTTTCCATAGAGATGAAGTGGTCCTAAGAACTAACAGGAAGTTTTTGCCTAAGGTGGTTTCAGATTTCCACCTTAACCAGTCTATGTCTCTCCCTGTTTTCTTCACTGACCATTCCTCCTCTGGAGAGAGGAGGCTGCACAGCTTGGATGTTAAAAGGGCCCTCAGCTACTACATAGAGCGCACCAAGGGTCACAGGTTTGAGTCCCTCCAATTGTTCCTCACATATGGAGAGGTTGGTAAGGGCAAACCTGCCACTAAGAGATCTGTTGCCAGGTGGATTGTTTCTTGTATACAATTCTGCTATGAAAAACTGGGTAGAACTCCACCCTCAGGCCTGAGGGCTCACTCTACTAGAGGTACAGCTGCTTCCCTGACTGCTGCCAGGGATATTCCTATCTTAAAAATTTGCCAAGCAGCCACCTGGAAAACAGTCCATACATTCACCAAGCATTACTGTCTGGGTATCCAGGCTAGGAGTGATGCTTGGTTTGGCACAGCAGTACTTCAGAGCCTGTTTCCAAAGTAGGTTCTGTCCCTCCTCCATGGAGGTACTGCTTGGTAGTCTGCAATAGTCAGAATACAGCAAGACTTCATGTTGTTTGAAGAAAAAATTACTCACCTTAGTAATGTTGTTTCTTCTAATGGAGTCTTACTGTATTCTGACCTCCCCCACCGCCTCCCCTCTCAGAACCTGTTTTTTGGGATGTGGGTGGGCAGGAGCAGTGTTGGCACCCTAGGGGTGTCCCTTTTTCACCCTCCTTTACTTTGGGTGTGTGTTGTGTTTGTTTTTTTGGGTTTCTTGACTTGAGTCTTTGCTTTGAAACCAAAAAACCCTTTTTAATAAATTTAGTTGCCAGTTGGCTAGTGCGAGTTTTACAGTTTCCACACAGAACTTCTAGAGAGTATTGCTCGTAAAGATCTGACGGTTGGAGTTTGAACAACAGCAGACAGGGACTTCAACCGAGCTTGCATTGAACATTCCATGCTGGCCATGGAAAGTTTAACTCTTTGTTCTCCAGGGCAGTTGAAAGGCAGGACCTAACTGCAATAGTCAGAATACAGCAAGACTCCATTAGAAGAAACAACATTACTAAGGTGAGTAATTTTTTCTTCCCTTCCCTTAACTCCCTCTGCAGTATGCAGCTCTGTATCTGCCCTTGCTTCTCTGACCGCCCTCTTGGATTCCCATTTTCATTTGGTACGTTCCCCATTCTTCCTCCCCTTGTTTTTCCTTGTACTTGAGGAAGGCCTTCTTTTTGGCTCTCGCTGCTTCCCTGACCTCTCCAGAGAACTATATTGGTCTCTTGTACTTGTTTATTTTGATTATCGTTCTCATGCAAGAGCATGGCCCTCTTTATTCCCTAAATAAATATATATGATGAGTTCCCCAAGGTTCCTTTTAAGACAGATAAAGGGACATGCAGTAACATTATTGGAATACATGAATCAGAAACGTATACCGAGAGGTTTGTGGGTTGTAGTTGAATCACAATTAGGTTTTTCCCCTGATGGTTTCCAATTCAAGTGGGATGGCATCAAATCTAAATGTTCATTTGATTTCATGCTATTACTGATTGAGACACTTACAACAGAACAAAGTAAATTATTAAGGGAAATCAATGATTTAGAATCTAAAATTAGAGAAACAATAGAAACTTCTGAACTAAAAACTCTTTTAGAAAAAATTGAAAAATCACTTTTGGAATATGACAAACACATTCAGAATATTAAAATAGGTAAATTCAAACGGGACCTTAATGATTACAAAAATGGCACAGTTTACTCATGGAAAAAATCATCTATTCATACAAATACATATGATTTGAATTTATCTGATGCCAGTCCTGGTACTGCAGACTCGGAAGATTCAGATTTTATTCAATCTCTGGATTTTTCTAACAGAAGATATACTAATAGACGTAATAGGTGTTATTACAATTCTTATGGTAGGTTTTTTACCCCGAGAAGGTGGCAAAATGACAGACAATATTTTGATGATCGACGTTTTAATTGGCAATCTAACAATAGATTAGCTGATAGAGATAAGGATTTTCACAGGGGTACAGAGGACCCTGGTCCTTCAGACACACGCAGAAAAGAAAGAGATACAGAAAACACAAAGATCCAGGAAAAACACACGAACTCTGGTCGAGATACCGGTAGAACAGACAGTTTCAATTTGTCATCAAGAGCATTGTCACCTATAGAATCTAAAGTTCTCAGTTACGGTTTATCATTCAGTCTTTCAGAGAAACTCAACCCTTTTGAACTAAAATTGGATCTTGAAAGATTTTTTTCGAAAAATAAGATTAAAAAGTTTCTTTGGATCACAACCCTCTCTTCAAACAGATGCGGATTCAGCAATACAAGTTGAAAGACGACTATTAAAACATGCCTTGGGTGTTAAATCTAAATTTGATCCTATCAATTTAGTTTCTTCTAACATAGTAAATTATATCAACAAGGTTAATTTGGACATAGATAAAATGTTATCTGATTTCAAAACCAAAAAAATTTAATTCAATTTAACGAAACAAGAAACTGAAGTATTGAATAATCTGAGTAAAGACAACACCATAATAATCAAACTGGCTGATAAGGGTGGGGGTATAGTTATTATGAATATTGAAGATTACGGAAAAGAATGTTTTCGACCTCTTTCTGACACTAACACATATGAACAGGTTTAAACAATTCCATTTGTAACATTAAAAAACACAATCAAAGAAATATTAACAGAAGCTAATGACAGAGGAATTATAGAACAATGGGTGATGGAAGAATTATTAAACAAAACACCTAAGATTCCCTTGTTCTATTGTCTTCCTAAAATACACAAAGATATACAAAACCCCCCAGGTCGACCCATTATTTCTGGAATTGGTTCAGTTACTGAACCACTATCTATTTTTGTTGACCATTATTGTAATCATTTGGTTTTAGACACTTGGTCCCACCTTAAAGACACTAAACATTGCATTCAAACACTTGAAACATTGAATAATACTGATACTAATTTTGATGCTTGTTTCTTGGTCACTTTAGATGTTAAAAATCTTTACACCAGTATTCCCCACACTGAAGGTTTACAATCTTTAGAATATTTTTTATCAAATCGAGATGTAAATATACCGGATAAACATTTTCTATTACAATTGACCAAATTAATATTGGAGAATATTTATTTTCAATTTGAGAATCGGAAATACCTGCAGAAGATTGGCACAGCTATGGGAGCAACAGTAGCCCCCACTTATGCCAACTTGTATATGGCTCATTTTGAAAAACAATTTATTGAGTCTAACACAAATCCTTATACACCCAACATTGTTTTATATAAGCGTTACATTGATGATATATTGATTATCTGGAATGGCACAGTAGAAAATATTCATCAATTTCACCATTACTTGGAAGAAAGCAATAATAACTTAAAATTCACTTTGGATTATGATATCCAAGAGATAGCCTTTCTGGATTTAAAGATTATTAAAAAAAATGGGAAATTTCATACTGATCTGTATCGAAAAGAAATTACCAAGAACACTATTTTACATTTTAATAGTTTTCACCCTAAAAATCTTAAACAGAACATTCCATACAGCCAAATGCTAAGGGTGAAACGTAATACCTCAGACCATGGTAGTTATGAAAATAATATTAATGATCTTATATAAAGACTCAAAAACAGAGGTTATACCAAAGATTCTTTGGATCAAGCTAAAAGAAAAACAGATTCTAAAGATCGTAGTTGTTTATTACTTGAGAGAGTGTCAGGTTTAAGTCCCACCACTGATAAAATCAATATGTCTACGAAATTTTCGGAACATTTTGGGAGAATAAAACACATTATTCTGTCTAATTGGAAGATTTTACAGAGTTCCGAAAGTGGATCACATATTTTTGCACAAAAACCTTGGGTTACAGCTTGAAAAACCACTACCATTTACAATAAAATAATAAAAACACAACATTGGAAACAACCACAGGATGGAATGGGGTGGCTTACAAGTGACATAAAAGGTTTCTTTCCTTGCGGAAATTGTATTCATTGTAATAATGGTATAAAGACTAAAACCATTAAAAGTACATGGGATGATCATATTTACCACATAAAAGATTTTATTACATGTAACACTGAATATGTGATTTACTGTATAGTTTGTCCTTGCTCATTATAGTATGTAGGTGAAACCACTAGATCTTTTAAAATTTGGATTTCAGAACACAAAAGTACCATTCGAAGACAGGATTTACGTTCTCCATTAGCTAGGCATTTTTTAGAATGACAGCATCAAGTTGCAAGTTTGAAGTTTTTTGGAATTGAAAAAATTCCCGTATTACATCGAGGTGGAGACAGAGAACGAATTCTTCTCAAGAGGGAAGCCTGGTGGATCTTCAACTTGAAAACACACTTGCCAAGATATGGACTGAATGAAACTGTTAACTGGAGTGTTTATGATTACGTTTCATTACTTCATACGATCATTCATTATCACTGTGCTGTTTCATTGATTTCAGTTTATAAATATGAATTTTCATGTTTATAAGTTATATACATAATGGTTCTGGTTGTGCTAAATGAACCAGTATATTTTTTAAATAGTGTTAAATAATACAAAATAATAGGGGCAGTTTTTCAGCATTAAGAGAAATATATAAGTATGTGACCAAACCCACTCATAGACGTCATAGAATGACGTGAACACGTTACGTCTATACCTGTGGGTTTCTGCCTCTTCCTTCTTCTTCAGTAAGCACCTTTAGTCAGGTGCATGGTAACTTACGGCGTTTTGTTCAATGGCTGCAGCTTTCCCTGCGAAATTAAAAAACTTTCTAATGGGTCTTTTAAGTTCCTTGTGAGCAGTACCTTACCAGTAAGAACTTTTGTATCTCGCTTTACTAGAAATGATTGAGTAAAGATCTTTATCTTTTAATTGACAAGCATTTCTTATTCTGTTGCAGAGATTTGAATAGATATAAAAAGAATCTTTACATTTCGAATTTATTTTTATGAGGTATACTATTTTTATTTACTATATTATCCCAATTCAGGATTAAAAACCGGAAAGTAAAACTTTTCATTTTTTCTTTTTGTACATAGCGTTATTGATACCTCGCAAGTTTCTGTCCTGATAATTGCTCCATTTGGGAATTTTTCTCAACAGTAAGCTTTTTCTCTATAATATTCATTTTTTCACCTGAAGACATTAATTTAGGCTTAAGACTTCTCATATTTCTTCTTTTTTCAGAGTGTTTCAAGTAGGTGCTAGACGCCATTCCCCCAGCAAGCCGGTGTAAAACCGCCAACATTGACAAACGCCTTAGAAGAAAATATTTATATGTTTATAGATTTGTTCCACCTATTTAGTTAAGTTGTTGTCCTTTTCTTTTTTATATGCACTGTTTTGGTGTTAAAAAACGTATATTCATTGGCTCTCCTTCATTTTTTTTCTATTTTCAGTGCAACACTAGCTCCCAGTCTGATGAAGGAACTCAGTTCTGAAACGTTACTTTATACTTTATTGGAGCATTGCTATACATTGTTGCTGTTCACACTTCATGTGCTTGAACTATATGATTATATGTCTGTATCAAATGTCAAATAATTAATAAGATTCTATACTTAGTTTTCATGAGAGAGCCTTTGTTGTTTTTTTGAGGGTTGAGATTAGGTTATTTCTGTTTTACCTCTTTATTCCCTCCAATCTTTCCTCCACACCTGTGATGCTGTCTGCTCAGATTAACATGTCCTGGATCGGCTCCTTCATCCGTTTAAAGTCTGCTCTTCCCTAGCACTTCAGCCCTTGATGAGGGCTTATGTGTCCCAAGGACCATGTCAAACCATATAAATGGTCGCTGGACCCTAGTGGCTCCCTACCCTTACTCCTACCACTTCCGAGTTGACAAGCACCATATTGAGAATGACAGCCGGCCCATTGGGTTCTTTTACCTGCTGCACCAGCAGGCACTCCTGTAATGTATCCAGCAGCTCCTGACCGATGGAATGACACAAGCAGTATCTGGCAGGTTTAGATCTCCCACCTCCCCCCCTTGTCTTTAAATTTGTAGCAGGTAATGTGGGGAACCTAGCTTAGGAAATTGACATTGGAGGTGAGTAAAGGGAAAGGGGAAATTGTTTAACCAGGAAAGGCACACTGAGCCCGAGCTTGTTTCCAGGTGCGACCTGGGAGCAAAAGGAAGTTAAGTGACTTACTCAGGGTCGCACAGTATGCAAGTGGGAGCTGGTGGGATTCAAAGCCAGGTCTCCAGGTTTCCAGCTCAGTGCTCTTAACCACGACACTATACTGCCTCTTAAGTAGATTAAAAAGCCCCTGTGAATCAGGTGTGTGTGTGTGCGCGCGCGCGTTGGGGGTAATGCTGCTCCCAAAGGCTTTGCCTTTGTGCCTTCTATGCCTTTTAACAAGAGACAGCAGATTTAAAGGAATCGCTTGTATATTAGGGTTGTGTTGGTGTTTCATTGAAAATGGCAATTTTCAGAGGCTTATATCTTGGCCGTTTTAGACCCTGGGACTGTGAACTTTGGTATGCCCCTTCTCAGTCCTAGGGTCCCTTAACCGTCCAAATTCCTTGAGGATACCTTATGCACCTTTTGAGTTATTGAGGGACGAAATGTTTTTTTTTTTTTTTTTTTTTACCCGATTTGCTACATGAATTTTGCTCTGAAGTAGCTCAAAAACAGGAAAGAGTTGCGTTATGACACTTGTAGGTTTTGAAGGTTCTGTACCAGAATAGGTCTTTTTGAGTTGTTTGTTAAAAAATATTTTTTAAGTAAACTGCTATGGTTTAGTTGCACATGTGCATTTGGAAAACAAAATCAGAGAAAATAGCTAGAACTACTCAGTGATTTTTTTTTTTTATGTTAAAGTTCTACACAAAACTTTTATGCAGCTGTAACTTTTTAAAACATTAAAACTAGAGGTCAGTAGTTAAGTATTTGTGAGGGACAGGTAGTAGGAGGTGCGTAATGTTTCTTGCTTAATTAAACTAATTGGGCATAATTAAAAATAGAAGTGATTGCAAAGGAATACCTTCCAGTTGTTTTGTTTGTTAAATCTACGCAAAGTAATAATATTTTTAAGTATTTTAGTAGGTGTCTTTCTTCCTCACGGGGGGTGTCTTTGTTTTACTGCTGATGTAACAACCATACTTCTGATAGCATCAAGATGGCGTATTACATGGAGAATAAAGTATGGGTCTCTGTGTGTAAACAAGAATTTACACACACCCAAGGGGTCTGATGCTCCATAAACCGCGACAGCAAAGCTCGAGGGTTTATGCGCATCAAACAGAGGTGTGTGTAAATTCGGTTACAGATAT
This sequence comes from Neoceratodus forsteri, assembly GCA_016271365.2. Lineage (NCBI taxonomy): Eukaryota > Metazoa > Chordata > Ceratodontiformes > Ceratodontidae > Neoceratodus > Neoceratodus forsteri. Next base: position 501,023,632 of record JADMNL010000022.1, read on the forward strand.
ATTTTATTTTATATAATTGTTGGGTTTTTCTTTTTCGCCTCAGCAATTATATTAAAAAAAAAAAAAAAAAAAAAAGACTGCTGTGCCGGCGCAGTAAGATTACCTCAGCGCTCGTGAGGTCCGCTTTCACTTTATTTAAAATATTGTCAGGGTGGTCCATCCAGTAGCTGTGTGGAACATTTCAAGTAATTGTAAAAATTACTTGCTGCCGAGTGTCCATGGCAGTTTCTCTCCATGGTGGGTTTGTGGTAGGGGAAGGGTTTCCTGTTTTGGGAAGGACACAGCGAGCGAGGAGTTTGAGCATGCGCAGTGTGGGGAAAACCGTGCGCGTGTTTGCCGTTATGAACGCTCCTTTATAACTGCAAATTATGCCATGGTTTCCCAATGGGGGAAAAGGGAAGCCCATTAATTATTAAATAATCTTCTCCGGTATCTGCAGAGATGCTGATTCACTGACCGAATGAAATAATTGGTTATTTTTTTGTTTAGATTTAAAAAAAAAAACACAAAAAAAAAGTGTCTGTGTCATTGTAGTTGTCAGTTACCAGTGAGTATGTAAAACAGCTGACCAGTCACAGAGCTGTAATTGTTCGTTCTCATACAAAATGATAAATTTATATTTTTTAAAGGAATTTTTCTTCTAAAGTACAGCTGACAGTTGTAAATCATGTGACAGTTTTTCTGAGCAGTTTGAGTATTCTCTACTGTATTTTTTCTGACAGTCTGTTTTTCTATTATTGCAGGTAAACGGAATGCATGAAAGAGCTACTGTGAACTGTATTAGCAAGCTGCTGTTGTACATATTAAAAAAAAAAAAAAAACTGCTTATGGATTTCGAGGATTGATTGATACCTTGGTATGGACTGTTTGAATTAATAAAAATATTTATATTCTCTATGTGTGTTTTCTTCGTAGGGTTGCGTTTCACGATCTTCATCTGTCTAGGTTTGATTCCTGGTGCAGATGTCTTTGTCTGTCATGCAGAAAAACAATCGATTCCGAATACTGCCCAGTCCATGATATAACCAGAAAAAGAAAGCCGTTCATTGTAGGTTTTTTGCATATTTGGCAAGACTTTTTTTAAGTCTTGCACTATCAAAATACACGCGTGTTAACAGGAGCACTTGACTAAGCATGCTTAGAGTCCTGCAGAATCCTGCAGCCTGTAATTTAGTGTCATTTCTGATTTGACATTTCTGTAATCCAGAAATCGTCTCTCTACTCTCCCCCATCCACAGTCACCTACAATACTGTGACATCAGATTTTAATTTCTACTTCAAGCTGTCATTTACAGCCGTCTGTAAGAGTGAACAGGAGAGAGAGAGAGAGTGTGTGTGTGTGTGTGTGTGTGTGTGTGTGTGTGTGGTTGTTGCACAGACGTGCATACAGTACCATGAAGCAGTTTGTGACTCCAAAAAAAGGTGCTTTCCGTGGTTACTGTAACAGACCGTGCAAACCTGTGAAGCACATGGTTTCAGCTCGAGATTTGTGAATGTATGGTGACAGTGGGGGAATAAGGACTTGATAATGTGAAGTCCTGGGCTCACACTGTAGTGGGACAGCTGAGAAGCCTATATGTTAATTTGAGAATGTGACAGCACTGTGAATATGTAGCAGAATCTCAAATTAACATGCAGGTTTCTCAACTGTCCCACTACAGTGTGACCCCGGCAGAAAGCATGATCAAGTCACCATTCCCCAACTGTCACCAGCCATTCATACCTCTCGGAGAAAACCCTGTGCTTCACATGTTTCTAAGTGTATGATCACCTTATCACAAATGGTGCACATTAAAATATAAATTGAAAGCACCCTTTTGAGAACCAAACTGCTTCACAGTACAGTATGCACGTCTGTGCGACTTCCCCCTCCACATCTCCTGTTCACTCTTACAACATCTGTGAATGACAGCCTGAAATAGAAATTCAAATCCAGTGTCACAGTGTAGTGCATAAGTGTGGCTGAAAGGGATAGGGGGTGAGTACAGAGATGATTTCTAGACTACAGAAATGTCATACTAGAGATGACATGAATTACAAGCAGCAAGATCCTGCATACTTGGAGCATGCTTAGTCAAAAGCCCTGGTTAACAACTGTGTTTTGATAGCAGAAGAATGAAAAAAAAAATTTGTCAAGCAAGCAAAAAACCTACAGTGGTGAACATTTATTTAAATTTGTCTTTTTCTGGTTATATGGTGGACTTTCAGTATACATAATCGATTACATTTTTATACGACAAACTTGTCTGTACCTGGACTAGAACCTACTGTAGCTAAATGAACATATTGAAACGCGATCACAGGAAGATAAAACAGAAAGACAATATAAATATTTTTGTTAATTCCAACACAATTCATACCAAAGTATTGATCGATCTTCGAAACACATAATCGGCATTTGTTTTTAAATACTCACAACAGCAGTTTGCCAATGCAATTTCATTCATTCTGTTTACCTGAAATAATAGATGGAAAAATGGACTGTTAAAAAAAAAAAAATGCAGTACACTCTGCTTAAAAGAAACTGTCGGAAGAGTTACGGGTGTCACCTCTACTTTACATAAAAGATCCTGTTTAAGCACAAAAGATCCTATTTAAGCAAATGGAAAACAATCAGTTTGTCATTTTGAATGGAACAAACTGAATTACAGCTTTATAAATATAACGTCCCATGCATAAAAACTTACAATACCTTACAGGCATTGTTAAATGTAACTGGTATAGTGGGGCACTCGGGAGGGAGTGAAGTTTCTTGGGAGCCACTTGACATTTCTTGTCCCTAGATCTCAGTGTGCTGTATCCAAATATGACAAGGTAGTGTATAAACAACAATACTGAGACAGGCAGACTTAATCTACAGTGAACCGTTACCATATAGATGCCATGTCAAACATGGATACAGCCTGTCCCTATTGCATCTCACATTTGATGCAGTATGTCCACCACATCATAAAAAGTCACTGCCTCATTCTTGATACCTACCAATAATGTTCCCCTTTTAATTGCATCATGCCTAGATGGTACTTTTTTTTCCTTCTTAATGTAGATATTGTAACTGTTGCATTACAGTGACCTGTGAATAATTATAGTGCACATACGTATAAACGATAAGACTAGGTTTGACTGTAGATATTGAGGCACAGGCTATGTGATGTGACAAAATAGCCAGTACACCAATACCAACATGCATTGATGTCTGACCTCCATGTTTTTTTTTTTTTTTTTTTGTGCAAAAAAAACAACGTTGACCTGTAGCTGTTCGATATCTTGGAAGTCCGAGTTTAACACTGTCAGATAACCTAGTACCATACCCTGAGGAAAAAGGAGTTAATACATTCTTAAAATAAAACAAGACTTGGAGCTCCGTAGCACCTCCAAAAAGTAAGAAGTTTAATGTATGAACATCGCGCATCAAAGGAAACAATTTCAAATTTAGATCACAATGATGTACATGTCGCAGGCTTAATGTAATAAATCGACAAACCTGATTGTAGAGTACTTCAGTCCTTCTAAGAGTAATCTTATTTGCTGCAGTATAAATAGGAAGACCAAAATCAATGAGTGATGGCAGGATGGATTGGGCTAGAAGGCTTTGGGAGCGAAAAGCTAAGCAATGCCTAACTTTATATAATAAATTAAGTCTGAAATGAACATTCTTAACCATTAAATCCATGTAACTAACATAAGACAATGAACTGTCCAACATAAATCCTAGATATTTAAAGTTATTGACTCTCTCTTACCATATTGTGTACATCTTTAATTGTCAAAGCTGACAGGCAAGGAGATTGCTTTTGTACAGGCCCCAAAAGCATATGCTTTTTCTTATCCACAGTTAAACATAGAAAGTGACGGCAGAAGGGGGCCATGCAGCCCATCTAGTCTGCCCGTAAGCCTATCCCTTCCCTTAACTACTTTTCAGTGTTGTGATGCCCTTGTATCTATCCCACGCCTTTTTGAAAGTCCCCACCGCTTTTGCCTCTACTGCCTCCTGTGGAAGGCAGTTCCATGGATCAATCACTTGCTCGGTGAAGAAGAACATGTGTGTGTTGCCTCTGAATTTGCCCCCCTCTAACTTCACGTTGTGCTCCATGGTTCTTGAGTGATTTTTGATATGGAACAGGTCCTGGACCTGCACCTTGTTTGTTCCTTTTAAGAATTTGAAGGTCTCGATCATGTCTCCCCTCTCCCCCTGCTGCTCCAGGGAGTACATGTTTAATTCACGCAGCCGCTCCTCGTATGATTTGTCATGCAGTCCATGAATCATTTTAGTAGCTCTCCTCAGCGCTGTTTCCAGTCTAGTAGTAATCTTTTTAAGGTGTGGTCTCCAGAATTGTACACTGTACTCTGGGTGTGGCCTCACCAGCGAGCTATAGAGTGGCAGGATGTCCTCCTTTTTTTTTCTGCTGGTAATCTCCCTGCTTATGCATCCCAACATACCATTTGCTCGCAGTGCTTCTTTCTCGCTTGGACATTTTTAGGTCATCTGTTATAATTATTCCCAGATCTCTTTCCTGTTTAGAGGCTTCCAGTTTTTCTCCCCCTAGGTAGTAATTCACTCCTGGGTTAGTCCTTCCAAGGTGCGTGATTTTGTATTTTTTAGTATTGAAGTTTAGTTGCCATGTTCTTGACCACTTTTCTAGAGACTCAAGGTCAGCCTTCATCTTCTCCACTCCTCCTGGGGTGTCCACCCTATTTCATATCTTTGTGTCATCTGCGAACACTCACCTTGCCCTCCAGTCCATCAGAAATGTCACTAATGAAGATATTGAATCAGATAGGTCCAAGCACTGAACCCTGTGGTACTCCACTAGCTACGTCTCTTTCTTCTGAGAGTGCACCGTTCACTAATACTGCTAGCATACTAACATACTAAAATGCCAGCAGAATAAGCCTAGTGGTCTTTCGTGTCTGCTCGTTTGGTGAGCCCCCACCCTGGGAGCTTACCTTGCTGCCCCCCCCCACCCTCTTGGGCTTCTTCCTTCCCAGTCCAGGGTATTCTCGCTGCATTGGACTTTGCTTCCAGAACCCTTCCCCTGTACCTGTCCCACCCCCTCTTGAATCCCTCCACAGTCTCTGCCTCCACCAGTCCCCCGGGCAGTGCATTCCATGGTTCTGCCACCCTCTCAGTGAAATGTACGTCTTCCTTTCTCCCTGAATCTCTCTCTCTCCCCCCAGCTGCCACCCATGCCCTCTAGTTGCCCCCCTTCCTTCCTTCGGAGCACCCTGACTGTGCCTCCCCTATTTACCTCCTTCATGTACCTGAAGACCTCTGTCATGTCCCCCCGGTCCCTTCTCTCTTCCAATGTGTACACATTTAGCTCTTCGAGCCTCTCCCCATAGGTCCTTTCCCCCAAGCCCCAGATCACCTTAGTTGCCCTCCTCTGGACTCTCTCCACGAGTTCACTGTCCCTCTTTAAGTGTGGCCTCCAAAACTGCACGCAGTGCTCTAGGTGTGGCCTCACCAAGCAGTTATACAGAGGGAGTATCACTTCCCTCCTTCTGGAGGGGATCCCCCTAGCGATGCATCCCAGCATACTGTTTGCCTTGGCTGCTGCCCTCCTACAAGTCTCAGAGTTGTTCATCTTGACATTCACCACCACCTCCAGGTCCCTCTCAGCCATCGAGACTTGTAGCATTTCCACCCCACCAGCGTGTACACTTGGCCTGGGTTTCTGGCTTCCAGGTGCAGGACCCTGCATTTCCGTGCATTGAACCTCAGTTTCCACTTTCTAGGCCACCTTTCCAGAGCCTCCAGGTCCCCGTGTAGGGCCACCTCCCTCCTCCCCACTTCACACCACTTCCCAGCTTTGAGTCATCTGCAAAGAGACTCATCTCACTCCTGATACCCTTCCTTATGTCAGAGACGCAAGCATTGAACAGGAGGGGCCCAAGGACCGATCCCTGAGGGACCCCACTAATGATCTTCCTTGGAGATGAGACTATCCCCCCCAACCATGACCCTCTGAGTCGGGTCTTGGAGCCAGTTCCCTATCCATCCGATCATCTTGTTCCCCACCCCCCATTTCCCCCAGCTTATCTAACAGACCCCGTAAGGAACAGAGTCAAACGCCTTGCTGAAGTCAAGAAAGAGGTTGTCCACCGGCCTACCCAGGTCCAAGGCACTCGTCACCCAATCTTAGAACTCCATAAGGTTTGTCTGACACAGTTTCCCCAGGACGAAGTCATGCTGTCTATCATCCAGGCACCCCAACTTTTCCAGGTTCCCCCAGCCCCCCTTGACAATACCGTCCATCACCTTACCCACCACCGATGTCAGGCTGACGGGCCTGTAGTTCCCTGCCACCTCCCTTGATCCCCCCTTGTGGATAGGCACTATATGCACCACTGTCCAGTCCTGGGGCACCCACCCCGTCTTCTGAGAGATGCTGAAAAGCTCTGCCAGGGGTTTCGCCAGGACATCCGCCAGTTCCCTCAGCACTCTGGGATGTAATTTATCTGGCTCTGGTGCTTTCTTCATCTTAAGGGACTTGAGGGCTTCCCTCACTCTCTCTACCATGATTTCCACCTCCGCTTCCTCTTCCCTCTGTTCTGCCCCCCCCCCCGCAAGTGAAGGGGGCCCCACCTCTCCCAGACCCGCCCGATCGGTAAGGGTCCCCATCTCAGTTTCATCGTCTCCCCGTGTATGATGCAGGGCCCCCCATTTTCCTTGGTAAAAACTGAGGCAAAGTACTCATTTAGTACCTCAGCCTGCTCCCCTGGTTCTTGTGCCCGTCCCTCCCCTGTTTTAATCCTGCTAATCTGCCCCTTCACCCTTCTTTCTTCCTCAGTGTATCTAAAGAACCTCTTGTTCCCTGTCCTAATTTTCCTGGCCAGGTTCTGCTCCTTTTTTGCCTTAGCTGCCCTCACCACTCTAATGGCCCTTCTGGCCATCAGCTCATACTCCCCTCGATCCCTTTCACTCCTTGAGCACTTGAAACTCCCATAGGCCGCCGCCTTTACCCTCACCACCTCCTGAACCTCCCGATTCCACCAGCAGGGTTTTCGGGCCCTACCACATTTGCATCTCACTCTTGCACAGTTGCTGGTAGCATCCTGCACTGCCATTCTAATTTCCCACTTTCTGTCAGCATCCATGTCCAGCCGTATGCCGTCCAAATGCTCCTTAAGGATCCTTCCCACTTCCTTGAAATCCACCCCCTGAAGTTAGTTACCTCCGTCTTTGTGCAGCCTTCTACCCCTCCTAGGTCCAGGCAGAATCAGACAGTGGCATGGTCACTCCCCGCCAATGGGCCCCTTACCTCCAGGCCCCCAATCTGGTCACCCTCTGGGTCCTTCCAGTAAGCCAACTCCTTACCCAGTTTACCATCTGATGTCCTACTCCAAGGCATAAATTAGTGTCTTAGACTTGATTAGCGGCCTTCGCTAATCAAAGTAAAAAATGATTAGCAATTGGCGGAAGTTAACAATTACCAAAAATTGATATTTTTGCTCAAAACCCAATAAAATGTACTTTTCAAACAACATGAAGTCTTGCTATATTCTGACTGTTGCAGTTAGGTCCTGCCTTTCAACTGCCCCGGAGAACAAGGAGTTAAACTTTCCATGGCCAGCATGGAATGTTCACAGCAAGCTCGGTTGAAGCCCCTGTCTGCTGTTGTTTAAACTTCAACCGTCAGATTCTTTACTCCACCTCACTGAACAGTTGCTCCGGAGATTTATCCTTTGCTCGGTTCAAAAAAGTCGGTTAAAGTGTCGTTTTTCGCTCGGTTTCTACCAAATTTCTGCTACCGAATCTGTTGGTTTAAGTCTCTGTCTGTGGTACCATGAATACTAGATAGGTTTTGCATTTAGTTTCTGTGTGGAACTTGTAAATATTGGATCGGTTTGGCTGAACCGATCAGTTTAGGTAAAAAAAAAAAAGTTTGAGTATACTTAGAGTGTAGTAACCGGTTCGTATCGGTTCTAAAAAGCAGTTTTATTACGTTTTTCCAGAGACAACGTAAACGGTCAGGAACCGATAAGAGTCTTGCCTGGAGGATTGCGAAAAAAGGGTAAGTTTTGGATAGGATTGGCCATGTCTGAGAAACCCAATAAAAAAAAAACACGGGCCCACTAGGTTTCAACACTGCAGTGTGTGTGGGGAAGCCTTTGCTAAGGCTGATCCCCACACCACCTGTGTTTATTGTTTGGGGTTTGACCACCTCGATTCATACTGCCAAATTTGTAAGAATTTTCCCAAAGCTACCCTGGATAAGAGAGTAGGTACACTGAGGGAAAGGGAGGCCGAGAGTCCGCTGACCCGGATGGCCAGCCGGTTCGGTTCCCGACCGAACCAGAAGGTAACCCTCTGACCGAGGCGATGCTTCTTCGGGTAAAGGAGAGCAGATTCTGAGGAATCTGTTCCGGTTAAAGAAAAGAAAGATAAATCGTCCAGTTCGGATCCAGAAATTCATACTCCGGCCGCTGATGAGATAGCCAAGGCGATAAGAATAGTGCAATCTCTTACTTTGGTTCCGGCTGAACCGGCACCATCTGGCAGGGGTTTGGTCGGTTCCCCTGATTCCGGATTACACTTCAGAAGAATTTTATGAACTGGATGAGGAGGAGGGAGAGTATGAGGATGATGATGATGGTGATTATGAAAGTCTGGATGTGCCTATTGACCCGGACATCTCCCCAGACAGACCTTCAGGTGTTTCTCTCCCTAGGCTTTCTGAGTCCCTTCCCTTTATGTTTTACAAAAGTGGCTGAAACCCTCCAGCTTCCTATGGAAGAAGCAGTAGAGGATCAGGAGGAGCCTGATTTTGTTGAAATGATGGACATCCCAGAGTCCAGGAGACTGTCTGTTCCCCTCCATTAATCTTTTGGGAAACAGACAAATAAAATTCTTAAGACTCCTAACTCCATACCTCCTGTGGACAGATGAATGGACAAGAGGTATACTTTGTCAGGCTCAGACACGGAGTTCCTTTCCCAGCAATGCAGCCATGTTTGTTTGTTTGTTTATTTATTTAGTTTTTGTTGACCGGGTAAGTGCACTAGACAAATCATACCTATTTTCAGGCACGACCCGGGGGAGGGGGATACAGATGAATGCCAACTGACCTTGAACCAGATTAAGCTGTTGGTGGCATTTTTAGTGAATGGGGGAAATTTGGCCAGGACACTGGGGAAATTCCCCTACTCTTTTTCGACAAGTACTAACATACTAAAATGCCAGCAGAATAGGCCTAATGGCCTTTATCCTCTGCTCGTTTGGTCAGCCCCCAACCCTGGGAGCTGACCTTGCTGCCCCCCTCGCCTTCTCTGGCTTCTCCCTTCCCAGTTCCGGTTATTCTTGCTGCATTGGATTTTGCTTCCAGAACCCTTCACCTGTACCTGTCCCACTCTCTCTTGAACCCCTCCACCGTCTCTGCCTCCATCAGCCCCCTAGGCAGCACATTCCATGGCTCACCACCCTCTCAGTGAAGTAGCACCTCCTCCTTTCTCCCTGATCCCCCCAGCTTCCACCCATACCCTCTAGTTGCCCCTCCTCCTTCCTTAAGCACCCTGACTGTTCCTCCCCATTTACCCCCCTTCATGTACCTGAAGACCTCTATCATGTCCCCAGGTCCCTTCTCTCTTCCAACGTGTACATATTTAGCTCTTGAGCCTTTCCTCATAGGTCCTGTCCCCAAGCCCCAAATCATTTTGTTGCCCTCCTCTGGATCCTCTCCAGGAGTTTAATGTCCCTTTTTAAGTGTGGCCTCCAAAACTGCACGCAGTACTCGAGGTGCGGCCTCACCAAGCAGTTATACAGAGGGAGTATCACTTCCCTCCTTCTGGAGGTGATCCCCCTAGCGATGCATCCCAGCATCCTGTTGGCCTTGGCTGCTGCCCTCCTACAAGTCTCAGAGTTGTTCATCTTGACATTCACCACCACCCCAGGTCCCTGTCAGCCATCGAGACTTGTAGCATTTGCCCCTAGGGTGTACACTTAGCCCAGGTTTCTGGCCCCCAGGTGCAGTACCTTGCATTTCCCTGCATTGAACCTCAGCTTCCACTTTCTAGACCATCTTTCCAGAGCCTCCAGGTCCCCCTATGGCCACCCTCCCTCCTCCCCATCCACCACCCCCAGTTTTGAGTCATCTGCAAGAGACTCATCTCACTCCGATACCTGTCCTTATGTCAGAAGCGTGGCGTTGAACAGGAGGGGCCCAGGACTGATCCTGTGGGACCCACTAATGACCCTCCTGGGGATGAGACTATCCCGCCAACTCACGACCCTCTGGGTCCGGTCCTGGAGCCAATTGCCTATCCATCTGATCATCTGGTTTCCCACCCATTTCTCCCAGCTTATCCAACAGGCCACGTGAGGAACAGAGTCAAATGCCTTGCTGAAGTCTAGAAAGAGGACGTCCACTGGTCTACCCAGGTCCAAGGCACTCGTCACCCAGTCATAGAACTCCACGAGGTTTGTCTGACACAGTTTTCCCGGGACAAATCCATGCTGTCTATCGTCCAGGCACCCTGAATTTTCCAGGTCCCCCCCCCCCAGCCTCTCCTTGACAATGCCCTCCATCACCTTGCCCACCACCGATGTCAAGCTGACAGGCCTGTAGTTCCCTGCCACCTCCCTTGATACCCTCTTGTGGATAGGCACTATATGCGCCACCTTCCAGTCCTGGGGCACCCACCCTGTCCTCAGAGAGATGGTGAAAAGCTCCACTAGGGGTTTTGCCAGGACATCCGCAAGTTCCTTCAGCACTCTGGGATGTAATTTATCCGGCCCCGGTGCTTTCTCCGTCTTAAGGGACCTGAGGGCTTCCCTCACTCTCTCTGCTGTGATTTCCACTTCCGCTACCTCTTCTCCTTGCTTAGCCTTCACCACTCCTGCCAGTGATGCCTCCCCCTCTCCCCAGACCCACCGATCGGTAAGGGTCCCCCCCTTCCTCAGTATCACTGTCTCCTCCCATGTATGATGCAGCACCCCCATTTTCCTTGGTGAAAGCTGAGGCAAAGTACTCATTTAGTACCTCGGCCTGCTCCCCTGGGTCTTGTGCCCATCTCTCCCCTGTTTTAATCCTGCTAATCTGCCCCTTCACCCTTCGTTTTTCCCCAGTGTATCTAAAGAACCCCTTGTTCCCTCTCCTAATTTCCCTGGCCAGGTTCTGCTCCTTTCTTGCCTTAGCCACCCTCACCACCCTAGTGGCCCTTCTAGCCATCAGCTCATACTCCCTCGATCCTTTCACTCCTTGAGCACTTGGTGCCTATAGGCTGCCTTCTTTCCCCACCACCTCCTGGACCTCCCTGGTCCACCAGCAGGGTTTTCGGGCCCTACCGCATTTTTGTCTTACTCTTGCACAGGTACTGGTAGCATCCTGCACCCCTCTCCTGATGATTTCCCACCTACTATCAGCGTCCATGTCTGACCCAATCCCATCCAAATGCTCCTTAAGGATCCTTCCCATTTCCTTAAAATCCACCCCCCTGAAGTCAGTTATCTCCGTCTTTGTGCAGCCTTTCTTTAACATTCACCTGAACTACCACCAATCCAGGCAGATGGGACCTCCGGTTTAACGTCTCATCCGAAAGACAGCACCTCAGAAGTGCAGCACCCCTCTCATGCTGCACTATGGTGTCAATACTGGGATATTAATCCAAGTGCCAGATGTGGGAACTGAACCCACAGCCCTCCGATCTCCCTGCCTCAGAGATGAGTGTGCTACCTACTGAGCCACTGACACTAACATGTTGGGGTAGTGCAGGCTGCTGCCTGTGATAAGGCAAACATCCCCTTGGCATCACACCCCCCAGATAAGGACTCCAGGAGGATTGATGCCATGGCAAAGAAACAGTACATGGCAGCATCTTTGGGACTCAGGCAGGCTAACTATATGGCCTACACAGCTAGATACCAGAAGTCCAGATGGGACACTATGCTGGCTCTGGCTAAACAGGCCCCTGACCAGCTTGCCAAGGAGCTGGAGCAGGTGGCTGCAGATGGGATTGAGGCATCCAAGGTGCAATTTCATGCTGCTGTGGACTCCAATGATGTTTCATCAAGAGTCATGGCTACATCTGTGGCTCTTGAGGATGGCTTGGCTCAGATGTACTAAGCCTATCACAGGATACCCAGGCTAAGGCCATGGATTTCCCTGTTTATTGGTAATTCTCTGTTTGGGGAGCAGACAGAGAACTACATGAAAAAGATGGACGAGTACAGGACCACCTACAGGAGTGCTCAGGCCATAGAAAGGCAAGCCACTCCTCAAAGGCAGCAGTCCAGGGGCAGGGGCAGGCGTTTCCAAAGGCCTTTTTACCAGGCCCAGGCCTCCTCCTTCTTATGCTCAGAGGGGGTTCTTCAGAGGGAGAGGCAGACGGGGAATGACCAAGCCTGCTTCCACCCCTCAGCCTAAGGCCCCTGCCAAGCAGACACCCTGATGGGTCTGCCCAGGCCGATTCTCCAATACCTGTAGGGGGCAGGCTGGCTTACTTTGTCCAGGACTGGAAGTCTCTGACATCAGACAAGTGGGTCCTGGAAGTAGTAAGCCAGGGACTGGTTCTCGGCTTCAAAAAATTTCTCAAGATGAGAACCAGATCCTTTCCACCTGCAAATCCATCAGACCCACCCTTGCCCTAGAGGCAGAGGTTTCTTCCCTCCTGGCTCTCAGAGCCATAGAGAGGGTTCCCACCCTACACAAGGGCAAAGGATTGTACTCCAGGTACTTCCTAACCCCCCCAAAAGACAGGAGAATGGCGGCCCATCCTGGATCTAAGATATCAGAACAAGCACCTTTTAAAACCAAAGTTCAAAATGGTGACTCTGGGAATAATCCTTCCCTCTCTTAAGCCAGGGGACTGGCTAGCCTCCCTGGACCTCAAAGATGCCTATTTTCACATTCCCATCAGGTGCTCCCACAGAAAGTACCTCAGATTCGAGTTGCCCTCAGGCCACTATCAATTCAGAGCAATGTCCTTCGGCCTAACATCAGCCCCAAGGATGTTCACAAAGTGCCTGGCAGTAGTGGTTGCTTTCCTAAGGAGAAAAAAGATCTCCATCTTTCCATACTTGGACGACTGGCTCTTAGTGGGTCAGTCTCCAGACTAAGTCACGTCACATTTGCAAATAACTCAGCAAGTGCTCACTTCCTTAGGATTCCTCCTCAACCTTCCAAAGTCAGTTCTCGAGCCAGTACAGCTTCTCACCTTCATATGGGCAGAGCTGGATACAATAAGGGCAAGAGCCTTCCTTCCCCTGGACAGGGCAAGGACCCTTATGGAACTGGCCTCTTCATTCACCCTACAGGTGTCTCGACCAGCAAGGCATTTCCTTCAGCTTCTGGGCCACATGGCAGCTTCCACAGCAGTGGTCCAGGGAGCAAGATTCCAGATGAGGGACATTCAGTTCCACTTAAGAGCCTTCTGGTCCCAAAGAAAGGATTCCCTTACCAAACTAGTCCCAGTGACTCGAACCCTGATCCAGGCTTTACAATGGTGGCAGGATCAGGACAATTTGAGACAAGGAGTTCCTTTTGTCACTCAGTCTCATTCTGTGATACTCACCACAGATGCCGCCCTGCTGGGCTGGGGAGCCCACCTGGGGGATCTTACCACCCAAGGGCTGTGGTCACCTCAAGAATCTCTGCTTCACATCAGTCTCTTGGAACTCAGAGTAGTGTTTCTGGCACTGCAAGCCTTTTCCAAATCTGTACAGAATAAGGTGGTCCAGATCAGAACAGACAACACCACCACAATGTGATACATCAACAAACAAGGAGGCACTCGGTCTACGGCCTTGTGCACAGAAGCAATGAAGTTGTGGTCCCTGGCCTATTCCCTACAAACCTCTGATAGCAGTTCACCTCCCAGGGAAGGACAATGTCCTAGCAGATGCTCTCAGCAGGATAATCCAGGGCCATCACGAATGGACCCCAGATCCCCTAGTTTTGAAAGTGATTTTCTCGAGATGGGGCACTCCACAGATAGATCTTTTTGCAGCCCCAGACAATCACCAACTTCCTCTCTTTTGTTGCAGACCCCCAGTCTTGGGCTCAGTTCCCCTGGATGCTCTGATTCTGAACTGGGAAGGGAAATTTCTGTATGCTTTTCCCCTTCCCTGTCCTGTTCAAGGTGTTAGTCAAGATAAGGTCACAACCATGCAAAGTGATTCTGATTGCTCCAGACTGGGCCAGACAACCCTGGTACCCCCTGTTGCTGCCCTTAGCAGTCCACCTTCCCCTGTCTCTTCCCAGGAATTACAACCTATTGACATCCTCTCAGGGGAGGATTTGGTACCCGAACCTCGGTTCTCTCAATCTCAAGGCATGGCTCTTGAAGAGTTAGAGTTTGCTGATCTGCATCTTTCTCAAGGGGTTCTGGATATCCTTAAGGCTTCAGAAAGCCTTCCACTAGAAAGACTACAATTCCAAATGGAAAAGGTTCACTATTTGGTGTTCTAATAAGAATATTTCTCCAGAATCTGCTGGGTTGCCTACAGTTCTGGACTATAGTCCATCTCAATGGCCTGGGCCTTAGGCCAGCTACACTTAAAGTGCATTTGGCAGCTGTTTCTGCCTTCTTGTCAGTAGGCAAGCCCTCTCCTCTGTCAGCCCATCCTGTGTTTTGTAAGTTCTTCAAGGGATTGCTGCACACCAATCCCCCTTTTAGGGACCCTGCTCCTGCTTGGGACCTTAATGTTTGCATTGCTCAACTTATGCAACCACCCTTTGAGCCTTTGTCCTCTGCAGAGCTTAAGTACTTGACTTGGAAAACTGTGTTTTTGGTAGCCATTACCTCAGCCAGGCGTGTCAGTGAATTGCAAGCCCTGTCAGTGGAGCCTGATTTCATCTCTTTCCATAGAGATAGAGTGGTCCTACGAACTAACATGAAGTTTTTACCTAAGGTGGTTTCAGATTTCCACCTTAACCAGTCTGTGTCTCCCTGTTTTCTTCACTGACCATTCCTTCTCTGAAGAGAGGAGGCTGCACAGCTTGGACTTTAAAAGGGCCCTCAGCTACTACATAGAGCGCACCTAGGGTCACAGGTTTGAGTCCCTCCAATTGTTCCTCACATATGGAGAGGTTGGTAAGGGCAAACCTGCCACTAAGAGATCTATTACCAGGTGAATTGTTTCTTGTATACAATTCTGCTATGAAAAACTGGGTAGAACTCCACCCTCAGGCCTGAGGGCTCACTCTACTAGAGGTACAGCTGCTTCCCTGGCTGCTGCCAGGGATATTCCTATCTTAGAAATTTGTCAAGCAGCCACCTGGAAAACAGTCCATACATTCACCAAGCATTACTGTCTGGATATCCAGGCTAGGAGTGATGCTCGGTTTGGCACAGCAGTACTTCAGAGCCTGTTTCCAAAGTAGGTTCTGTCCCTCCTCCATGGAGGTACTGCTTGATAGTCTGCAATAGTCAGAATACAGCAAGACTTCGTGTTGTTTGAAGAAAAAATTACTCACCTTTGTAATGTTGTTTCTCCTAATGGAGTCTTGCTGTATTCTGACCTCTCCCCCGCCTCCCCTCTCAGAACCTGGTTTTTGGGATGTGGGTGGGCAGGAGTAGTGTTGGCACCCTAGGGGTGTCCCTTTTTCACCCTCCTTTATTTTGGGTGAGTGTTGTGTTTTGGGATGTGTGTTGTTTTTTGGGTTTCCCGACTTGAGTCTTTGCTTTGAAACCAAAAAACCCTTTTATATAAATTTACTTGCCAGTGGACTAGTGTGAGTTTTACAGTTTCCACACAGAACTTCTAGTGAGTATTGCTCGTAAAGATCTGACGGTTGGAGTTTAAACAACAGCAGACAGGGGCTTCAGCCGAGCTTGCCGTGAACATTCCATGCTGGCCATGGAAAGTTTAACTCTTTATTCTCCGGGGCAGTTAAAAGGCAGGACCTAACTGCAATAGTCAGAATACAGCAAGACTCCATTAGAAGAAAAACATTACTAAGGTGAGTAATTTTTTCATCTTGCTCTGTAGTGATAAAATACACATTTACACAAGTTTCTGAGACTGATACTTTTTTGTTTAGCCATTTCCAGAGAGATACAGCAACGTGCAGCAGCACACATACATTTTAAGAGCCGAGATAGGATGTCTGCCAAAGCTGACCGTGAATTTAATTTGTGAGCGTGAGTCGTGACAAATTAAACATAATGAAGCCCTGCCCCAGCATAAAAACTCTGGCACCTGGGACCATGATCGACCACACAGTTACCAACAAGTGAGGTGCGATCTATTTTGTTACTCTTCTCCACTATTCATGTAGTTAGTAATTCTGGCCTGTTTTTTTTTTTGGGGGCGGGGGGAGGGACCTGGGGATGGTCCACCATACTCAGCTGCCAAATCACCAGGATGTCTTGGTTTAGCACTGAAAATATGTCTACAGCCCTGTCTGGGTTGAATTGAGCTGGATTGGGGCCCTGCTTTTTAATGCGAATCAATGTTTCTACAGTATCCTCTGCCAGACTTGCTCTCCAGTCAGTTTGTACCTTGTTCATAGTTGAGAAACACCTTTCTACAATTGATTTAGACACAGGAAATACTCAACACATTGACAAGCTTCAACAGATTTGGATAAGAATTTTGGAAATCACATGCCAGCTTTGACCAGATAGCAGAGGCAGAAAGATTGATGAAATTAGTTTGAGCAAAAATCTTAAACTCTTGCCATTCTGCAAGTTGCAGAGTACTGTTACAGTCAGGCTGCAAAAGTGCTGAAAAGTGGTCAGCTACTGCAGTAATGTCACTGTTACCATATAGCTCCAGTTCCTTCCTGTCTGCAGCTGGCCAAAGTCTGGTATCTAACACTTTTGCGTGGTTATAGATATTACTTTCATCAGTGAAACTGAACCTTTGTTCCCAACAGTTCTCAATGTTTGTAATGTATTTCTTAGTTTCCTGTTTAAAAGTTTTAACAACTTGGCCGCTAAAATGTGTTAATTTCACACCTTTGTATGTGGCTTGAGCACATGCTTCTGAAAGAACATCAGATCCATTTTTATGTTTGCTTGCGCGCATGCGCAAGAAACATTATGCAGCAGCTTAGGAGAGAAGTGGGTTGTGGAGGTGCGGCACTGTGGCAGCCAACGGCGGCATGGCATTTGGGGGCTTGGCACTGGTGGACTAATGCAGGCACACTGTGCTGATGATTCTGCAGCTGCAATGAGGGGCCGCCTTGTCATTGCAGCGTCAGCCATTCCACTGCAGTGAGGGAGTGACCCGTCATTGCAGGGTGGTACCTTGCCTAATGTAACATTTGCCAACCGGCAACCCACTCCGTCGACATAATGCCCCCTCATTTGTTGTGCCCAGGGGGTGCCCAATCCCCCTCTGCATCATGCACCCCTCCCAAAACAGTCTTTCTTTACCGATAGAGCCCCAAACCTTGTCGGCTTAGTACCTCTCTTCCCAGTTTAATTTGCAGACGGAGAGCCCAATCCCCATCAGCATAATGACCCCATCTTCATGTTTGCCTGCGCTGAGAAGTGCCAGTTCCCTCGGCATCATCGCCCCCCAGTAGTTTCCAATAGATGGGGGCCCCAATCCCCGTCAGCTTTGGTCCTCCCCCACAAATGCAGTTGGTATACTGAGGCCCACCCAGTGTACCAAACAACACTACAAAAAGAAAAACTGACTCTCATTGTCCCCCCGCCAAAACAAGAAAATGGTCCCTTGCGGTTTCTCCTGCCTCTTCTCCAAACCCGCGCCCACCCTCTCACCCTGCCTCACCCCATGCTTACCTCAGGAGCCCGGCGTGATGATCTTCGGTGGACCAGGAACACTTCTGCACTCTTCAAAGCCGACCGCGAACTGAAGAAATGCCGGTAATGGCATAAATAGGGTTTTTTTCAACTTTGGTGCATATCTCGGGCATTTTTGAAAATTTTGGCACCACATTTTCAACATGGGGTTATTGGGACCCCTCCTCATGAATTCAGTCACTGGCATGGCATTATTCGATCCCGAAAGGTGATTTTGCGGTCACTGCGCGAAATCACCTTTTGGAACCGAGTAACTAAATGACAGCGCCACTGTTCATGAGATGGGCTCTCAAAAAAACCTATTTAGCAAATTTGGTGAAAAAAATCAAAAAAATGACACTTACGAGTGTGCGTTGCACAGTTTCCATGCATGCTCGTAACTGTGCAAATTTGTAATATTTTCACTCCAGATTTTCAACACTGGCATTTTTCCACACCTCCTTATGAACAGTACAGGTGTCATTTTACACAACCTGGCTGAAATGAGTTTTGTCACTTCCAGTGCAGAATAGCACGTTTGCTGTGGGAAATCAGTTTTCGGGACAGATTGAGAAAATGAGAGTGACACTGTTCATGAGCAGAGGTCCTAAAATGCCTGTGTTGAAAATTTGGTGACGAAAGTCCATAAAATGACTGTGTTACAAATTAATGCGTTGCGCGGTTTTCCACCACTTAACAACATAGTACGTAATATTTTCATGCCAGATTTTCAACACTAGCATTTTTTCACACCTCCTTGTGAACAGTATAGCTGTCATTTTTCACATCCTGGCCGAAATGTGTTTTCGCACTTCTGGCGCAGAATAGCGCAGTTGCTGTGGGAAATCAGTGTTTGGGACAGATTAAGTTCAAGTGAGAGGGGGGAGTGAGCAGGCTCAACTGAGCTCTGTCGGGTCTGCTGCAGATTTATTTGTGGGCAGAAAAAGGCACCAACGCAGGCAGGAGCCCAGTACAAAAGGGCAGCCTGCAGCGCCAGGAGAAACAGAACGAGCGAGTGAGAGGGTGGGCGAACTCAACGGAGCTCTGTCTGGACTGCTGCGGATTTCTTTGTGGGCAGAAAAAGGCGCCAATGCAGGCAGGAGTCCAGTACTAAAGGGTAGCCTGCAGCAGCAGCGAGAGAAACGGAACGAGTGAGAGTGAGAGAGGGAGTGAGCGAGCTCAGCGGAGCTCTGCTGGGACTTTAGAGTTGCCCACCCTCCCGCCCAGGGTCCTCTGTTGTCCTATATTACAGCAGGGTCTCTGGGTGGAGACAAAGCAATGGATTGGATACTTTTAGGATTGCTGTAATAATACAAATTTAGTTGTTATGTTTCTTTCTCTAAGTGAGCTAAGTACTGAGCTATACTGTTAGGATTGCTGTCATAATACATATTTATTTGTTCTGTTTATTTCTCTAAAAGAGCTGAGTAATACTTAGAGTGCAATAGGATTTCTAACTGAGCTGAGTGAAACTATATGAGAGCTGAGAACAAAAAGTATGGTAGCTGAGGGATGAAAAACGGACAATGAGGCTTTAGGATTGCTACAGTAATACAGTATCTAATGGATGAGATTTGAGACTGAATTAACCTGGTCGGCAAGGGGCAGTAGGAGGACTAGTGAGGGGGGAGGGACCAGGAATTGGAGTAAATAGGGGCCTAACGGTTGTAGTAGGGTACAGAAACTGGGAGTAAGAGCCTGTAACATAAGATGGGGGCCAAAATGGGGCAGGTGCTACATGTCAATAGGGCGGGCATCTTTGGAAGGGTGGTGGGGTGTAGAAGGTGTGGGTCTGCCATGATCTGGACTGGGCTTGGAGGATTGGGGGGGGGTGTATGGTCTGTAGACGACTGGCTAGTTTGAGGGAGGAACTGTGGAGGTTAGGGAGGAGTCTAAGTGGCAGGGCAGATGAGTATGGTAGGCACCCTGGCTGGGGTGGGAAATAGGGGATGGCAAGGGGGGATGGAGGAAGAATGACTAGGGACTGAAACCGACCCCAGTATCAGAGGCATTAGCAGAAAAGGGAGGAAAAGGGGGGGGGCCTCCTGATGGGGGAGGAAGAGACCACGAGGAGTACCAGGGAGAGAGCAGATGGCTGCGGGTAAGGAGGGATCAGGGGTGGGACCTGGGGTAGTACGGAGGGAACAAGTAGGAGGGGAACTGATAGGGGAAGAGATGTAGGAGGGTATCGACTAGGAATAGATTCAAGCCTTTGCTGTGGGGAGAGAGAGGGGAGCAGGAACATACTGAGGGGGAGGACAAGCGGGGCATGAGAGATATGTCAGCAGGTAGGGAAGAGATAGCGAGGACGAAAGGGTAGAAGGGGCTAGTAAGGAAGGAGGGGGTGGTGACTGGAGGAGAGAAGGCTACGGGAAGGGGGAAGAATGGGAGGGGCATCACTATTGGGGTAGAAGGCAATGGGGGTTGTAAATCGACAACAGCGGGGATAGAAGAGGGGTTGGAAATGAGGAGAGATCGACATGGGAAGCCCAGTAGGAAGTAGTCAGGCTGGGAAGGGGTTCAAGGGGGATGGGAGGAATAAGGCAGAGAAAAGGGGTGAGGCGGAAATAGCTGGTATTGATACAGAAATCAGAGGGTGCAGCTAGCAGGGAAGAACGAATACTGGGGTGGTGGAAGGGGCATTAGAAGGGAATGGGGTAAGGGATGGGGGTACTCGTCCTGGGGATTCTATACTGAAAGGGGTGAGATGGGGTGAAGGGGGGGAAGGCACAGCTGTATTTGGGTTGAAGCTATCCCCAAGTTGACTGCAGGAGGGGCAGGGCTGGCACTGCTCATGTGGTCAGCAAGGGGGAGGAAGAAACCTCATTTAGTGTTGCATGTGGGTACAAACGACTTGGCGGGGGAGACTGGAAGTAGTGAGAGGGAGGTTCGAGTAGTTGGGCAGGCAGTGTGAGGGGTTGGGGGAGTCGGTGGCATTCTCGGAGGTACTCCCGGTACTGTGTGCAAGCATGGGGAGGAAGGGTAGGACTGAGGAGTTCGAGTGGCTGAGAGATTGGTGCCACACCAAAAATTATGGGTTAGACTAACTGGGGTAGGGTCTGGGGGAATAGTGACTTGTACATGGGGGATAGGATACACTTGAGCAGGAAGGGGAAGGGATTATTAAAGGCTGGATTAGAGGGTTATATCTCTACTAAGGTGGATTTAAACTAGGTGGGGGGGTGGCCAAAAGACTGAGGTTGGTAGAAAGGTCCCGACAGGGGAGCCTAATGAGCTCACCCCCCTAGATATAGGTAAAGGCGGAGGCGTAGTAACCCTGCGAGGGGGTGGGCAGAGTGGTCTGAGTGTAATACAGGAGGTACCACCACCCGGTAAGAATGAGGAGAGGGTGCGGACTACCAGGAGGAGGAGGGATACAGACCAAGGAGAAGAGTGAGGAGAAGGAGGGATACAGGTGGAAGGTTTTCTCTCTCAACGCAAGAAGCCTGGGGAACAAAATTGTAGAGCTTCAGGTGCTCCTTTCAGAGGGGAAGGTGGACATTGCTGCAGTGACAGAGACTTGAGCCACAGAGTACCATGATTGGGACTTGGCAATCCCAGAATACAGGATGTACAGGAGGGACCAGGTGGTTGGAAGGAGGGGGGTTTGCTCTCCATGTGAGGGAAGGGATTAAATGCATAAGGGACAAGGGAGCAGAGGTGAGGACAGAGGCACTTTGGGTGCAGCTCCTGGACTCCAAGGGCAGAAAGCTGAGGCTGGGAGTGGTGTACAGACCACCAGCCCAATCCGGGGAACTGGATGGGGTGTTGACAGAGTAGATAAGGATGGTGTGGTGATAGTGGGGGATTTTAACCTACTACGGGTTGACTGGAGCATCCTGGCCACTAGCAGTACCAGGGAGCAGGTGCTCTTTGATGCATTTCAGGACAGCCTTCTGATGCAATTGGTAAGTGGGCCTACAAGGCTTGGTAGCACTCTGGGCCTAGTATTGGCAAATGGGGAGGTAGTGAAGGAGGTAAGGGTGGAGGACCCACTAGCAGGTAGTGACCACCAAACAGTGTGGCTCATTGTCACGCTGGGCAGGGAGACAGGAGGCATGGGCACTAAGGTGGTGGACTTTATTAGGGTGGACTTTTGGAGGATGGGAGCAATACTGCAAGGGAGACTCCAGGATATGAGGCCGGGGATGGATGCAGAACAGAAGTGGGGAGGCATAAAGACTGGGCTACCGGAGGCCACAGTAGCCTGCACCAGGGCCAGGAGTAAGAGCACAGCCAAGAAACCATACTGGCTGAACAAGGAAGTACTGCAAGGGGTGAGGGCAAATGTGGCTGCATACTGGAAGTTCAGGAGAACAGGGAAGGGAGAGGATAAGGAGGCTTTTGGGAATTGGTCAAGGGAGGTTGCCAGGAGGTTGAAAAAAGCTAAGGACTCCAGGCAGTTAAGGTCCACAGGGCATAAAGGGAGGAGAAAGGACTTTTCTAGGTATGTCAGGGAAAAGAGGAAGTGCAAGGAACATATTGTGAGGATAAAGCAGGGAGGGGATTGGGTGGAAAAGGAGGAGCAAGTGGGAATTCTAAATGAGTACTTCTGCTTCTTTTTCACTAAGGAGAGGGATGGTCAACTACCAGAATGGGCTGAGAGGGTGGGGAAAGGGGGGGTGGAGGTGACAAAGTGATCACAGGGAGTAGAGTGCTAGAGGGGCTGAGGGCAGTAAGGGTGGACAAGGCACCAGGTCCCGATGGCATCCCCCCCCAGGGTGCTGAGGGAGATGGAGCTGTTGGCTGAGCCTCTGGCAGATCTGTTCAACACCTTCCTGGAAACAGGATATGTGCCCCAGGACTGGAGGGTGGCCATGTGGTGCTCGTATACAAGAGTAGGCCTAGGGAGGAGCCAGGAAATTATCGGCCAGTAAGTCTCACGTCCATAGTGGGTAAGCTTATAGAGGTGATACTGAAGGAGAGGCTGGTGGCATTCCTAGAGAGTAATGGCCTCCAAGATGGGCAGCAATACGGGTTCGTCTCAAGGAGGTCTTGTCAAACCAACCTAATAGAGTATTATGACTGGGTGACAAGGGAGTTGGAGAGAGAGGCCATGCGGTACATGCCGTGTACTTGGACTTCGATACAGTGCCTCATGGGAGACTGGGGAGGGGGAAGCTGACGGCAGTGGGGATGGGGAAAAAAACTGACTGAATGGATAGAGAACTGGTTACAGGGGAGGGTGCAGAGGGTCGTGGTGGTGGGGGAGCTCTCGACACCCAGAGCAGTGACAAGCGGGGTGCTGCAGGGGTCAGTGCTGGGTCCGGTGCTATTTGGGCTCTTTATCTCTGATATAGCACATGGAGTGGGGAGCAGGGTTAGTCTGTTTGCAGATCATACCAAATTGGGGGCAGTGGTGGACGAAGAGGACGGATGGGAAAAACTGCAGGGGGACCTAACCAAACTAGAGACATGGTCGGTGGAGTGGCAGCTAAGGATTCCATGTAAAGAAGTGTAAGGTGATGCACTTCGGGGCTAGGAACCAGAAGAGGGACTATTGGTTGGGGATCCCAGAGGAGGAGAAGGACCTAGGGGTGTTGGTAACTAGGAACATGAACAGCTCTGCCCAGTGCAGGAGAGCAGCAGCGAAGGCAAACCGGATGCTGGGGTGCATCGCAAGGGGGTTCTCATCCAGACGTAGGGATGTGATCCTACTTCTCTACAGATCATTGATCAGACCGCATCTAGAGTACTGTGTGCAATACTGGAGGCCACACCTGAGGAGAGATATAAAGTTACTGGAGAAGGTGCAAAGGAGGGCAACAAAAATGTTAAAGGGGATGAAAGGAAAGGAATATGAACTTAGGCTGAAGGAGCCGAACATGTACACACTGTAGGAGAGGAGGGATGGGGGGATAAGATTGAAGCATTTAAATACCTGAGGGGGTAAATAATCCTAGCACCGAGTGGGTGTTTAAACTGAGGAGTGGAAGAGAGACAAGGGGGCACGGACTAAGATTGGAAAGGGGACGTTTCAGGAGGTAAATGAGGAGACACTACTTCTCTGAGAGGGTGGTTTCAAACAACATGAAGTCTTTCTGTATTCAGACATAATGCAGTTAGCCCCAGCACTTGAACTTCCCCGGAGAGGAAAGAGTTAACTCTATGCAGAAGCATAGAACGTTGAGCTCGAGCTCGGTTTTCAAACCTCTGTCTGTGGTACTTCCCAGTGTAACCGTCAGATTCTTTACTCCGCCTAACAGTGAAGTTGCTCCGGAGATTTCCTCTGCTCGGTTCGGTAAAAGAAAAATAAAGCGTTTGGTTTAAATCACATATTTTTGTTATTTTAGATTTCCAGCCTCTGTCTACAGTACAGGTAGTATGTAGATAGGTGGTGACTGTGTTTTATTTTGCTAAAAAGAGTGGAAATTGTCTTTCTTCGGTTTCTTTCCAGTCGGTCTGGTTTGGAATCGACTTTGTAAAATTTTTCTCTCTTTCTGGGATTAGTGTGGTGTTCCAGTACCGATTGGTTTCAAAAGAACCAGACTTTTGCTGGTTCTTTTAAAAAGCCTGTGACACGGTTTGTAACCGATCGGTTGCTTTATTACCAGGCTTGAAAGCTTCTATAGGGTAATTTGTTAGGTTGGCCATGTCTGAGAAACCCAAGAAGAAAACCAGTCCCACTGGGTTTCAACACTGTACTGAGTGTGGGGAGGCCTTTGCTAAGGCCGACCCCCACCTCATCTGTGTTTATTGTCTGCGGTTTGACCACCTCAAGTCAGACTGCAAAATCTGTAAGAACTTTCCTAAAACCACTCTAGATAAAAGACTGAGTAGGCTGAAGGAAAGGGAGGCTGAGAAGTCCGTGGATCTGGATGGCCAGCCCAGTTCGGTTGCGGCCAAACCTGAGGAGGTGCCTACTGACCTAGGTGATACCTCCTCTGGCAAAAGGAGAGCCGACCCCGATGGGTCGGTTCCGTCAAAGAAAAAGCGCAAGTCTGCCGGTTCGGATCCTGTATCCCACTCTCTAACCGCGGACGAAATAGCCAAAGCGATTAGTATTGTCCAGTTGCTCAGACCAGTTCCGTCTGAACCGATACCGCCAGTTCAGCACTCAGTTTGGTTGGATTAGTCTCCTCCGGATTATGACCCAGATGCTTATTATTCTATCCCGGTGATGACTATGATGGGGGTCTGGATGTACCCATTGAGCCGGACATCTCCCCAGACAGGCCCTCAGGTGTCTCTCCGAGTCCCCTTCACACTTTTTGTTCTACAAAAAGGTGGCACAAACTCTGCAACTTCCCTTGGTTGAAGCAGCAAAGGAGGATGAAGAGCCTGATTTTGTGGAAATGATGGACATCCCAGAGTCCAAAAAGCTGTCTATCCCTCTTCATAAATCTTTGGGGAAACAGACACACACAATTTTACAAACCCCCTAATTCAGTACCTCCTGTGGATAAGAGAATGGACAGGAGGTATTCGTTATCAGGCTCGGCTGCGGAGTTCCTTTATAGTCATTGCAGCCATGTTGGGGTAGTGCAGGCTGCAGCCTGTGACAGGGCTAACATTCCTTTGGTTTCACACACACACACCCCTGGATAAGGACTCCAGGAAAGTGGATGCCATGGCCGAAAAAACAGTATTTGGCATCCTCTTTGGGACTCAGGCAGGCTACTTATGTGGCCTACACAGCCAGGTACCAGAAATCCAGATGGGACACCGTTCTGGAACTGGCTAAACAGGCCTCTCCTCAGCAGGCCAAGGAGCTGGAGGTGGTGGCTGCTGATGGAATTGAGGCATTCAAAATGCAATTTCATGCTGTTGTGGACTCCAGTGATGTGGCATCTAGAGTCATGGCTACATCTGTGTCTCTCAGAAGACATGCTTGGCTCAGATGTACTAGCCTTTCACAGGATACCCAGACTAAGGCCATGGATTTGCCTGTAGGTAACTCTCTGTTTAGGGAGCAGACAGAGGCTTACATGAAGAAAATGGATGAATATAGGACCACGTACAGGAGTGCACAGGCCAAGGAAAAGCAGGCCACTCTGCACAAGCAGCAGTCTAGGGGCAGGGGCAGGCCCTTTCAAAGGCCTTTCTACCAAACCCAGGCCTCCTCTCCCTTCCCACAGAGAGGGTTCTTCAGAGGGGAGGGTTAGGAGGGGGATGAGCAGAGCTGCTCCCTCCTCTTCTGAGTCTAAGGCTCCTGCCAAGCAGACACCCTGATGTGTCAGCCCGGGTCGACTCCCCATTTCCAGTAGGAGGCAGGCTCGCTTACTAGTTCCAGGCCTGGAAGTCTGTGACCTCAGACAAGTGGGTCCTGGAAGTAGTAAGCCAGGGACTGGCCCTCAACTTCAAAAAAATTTCCAGAAAGAAGGGCTAAGTCTTTTCCACCTGCATCATTCTCAGAAACCCTTGCCCTAGAGCAGAGGTTTCCCTCTCTTCTAGCTCTCAGAGCTATAGAGAAGGTTCCTACTCAGCACAAGGGAAAAGGACTGTATTCCAGGTACTTCCTTAACTCCAAAGAAAACAGGGGAGTGGTGACCCATCCTAGACCTAAGGTATCTGAACAAACACTTTTCAAAGCCCAAATTCAAAATGGTAACTCTGGGAATAATCCTTCCCTCTCTAAGGCCAGGGGATTGGCTAGCATCTCTGGACCTCAAGGATGCCTACTTCCATATTCCTATCAGGTGCTCCCACAAAAATACCTCAGGTTCGAGTTGCCTTCAGGCCATTACCAATTCAGAGCCATGCCATTCGGTCTAACATCAGCTACAAGGGTGTTCACAAAGTGCCTTGCAGTAGTGGTGGCTTACCTCAGAAGACAGGGTATCACCATCTTTCTGTATCTGGACGACTGGATGTTAGTGGGTCAGTCTCATTTACAGGTCAAGTTAGCTCTTCAAACTACCCAGGATCTACTCAGCTCCTTGGGTTTTCTTCTCAGTCTTCCAAAGTTGGTACTCGAACCAGTTCAACTTCTCACATTTATAGGCATAGAGTTGGACGCTGTACAAGCAAAAGCCTTCCTTCCCCTGGCAAGGGTAAATGCCCTAGTGGATCTCACTTCCTCCTTTCGACCTCAGGTCTCCCACCCAGCAAGACAGTTCCTCCAGCTCCTGGGCCACATGGCAGCTTCCACGGCAGTGGTGCAGGGAGCAAGGTTCCAGACGAGGGACATTCAGTTTCATCTGAGGTCTTTTTGGTCTCAAAAGAAGGACTCACTTACCAAACTGATTCCAATGACTCAGACTCTGGTCCAAGCTCTCCAGTGGTGGCTGGACTAGGACAACCTCAGACAAGGAGTTCCATTTCTCCCTCAAGTCCCATCAGTAGTTTTAACTACGGATGCTTCTTTCTTAGGGTGGGGAGTCCACCTGGGAGCCCTGACGGCTCAAGGGCTGTGGTCTCCACAGGAGTCTCTCCTTCATATCAGTCTTCTGGAACTCAGGGCAGTTTTCCTAGCCCTGTAGAGCTTCTCGGATTCAGTCAAGGGCAAGGTGGTCCAAGTCAGAATGGACACCACCACCACAATGTGGTACATCAACAAGCAGGGAGGCACTCGGTCCTTGACCTTGTGCACAGAAGCCATGAATCTGTGGTCTCTGGCCTATTCTCTTCAGACTTCTCTGGTAGCAGTTCGCCTTCCAGGGAAGGACAACATACTAGTAGATGCTCTGAGCAGAATTTCATAGGGACACCGCGAATGGTCCCTGGATCCTCACATACTGAAGGTCATCTTCTCCAGGTGGGGCACTCCAGAGATAGATCTCTGCAGCACCGGACAATCAACTTCCTCTGTTTTGTTGCAGACCTCCAGTCCTGGGGACGGTTCCCCAGGATGCTGTCTCTTTGGACTGGAAGGGCAGGTTTCTCTATGCCTTCCTTCCCTTCCCTTCCCTCTGCTGTTCAGAGTTCAGATCAAAATCAGGACTGAACACTGCACATTGATACTGGTGGCTCCAGATTGGGCCAGACAGCCTTGGTATCCTCTACTGCTGTCCTTGCAGTGTCACGTCCCTTGTCTCTGCCCAGGACATACAATCTCCTGTCCTCCTCCCAGGGGCGGATCTGGTACCCCAATCTCCAGTCTCTCCATTTCATGGCCTGGCTCTTGAAGAGTTAGAATATGCAGCTCTACATCTTTCTCAGGGAGTTCTGGATATTCTGAATGTCTGTAGGAAACCTTCCACTAGAAAAATTTACAACTCCAAATGGAAAAGGTTCAGTATTTGGTGCTCTCAGAAAGGCATCCTGCCTGATTCTGCAGACATTTCCACAACCTTAGACTATCTAGTTCATCTCAATGGTTTAGACCTTAGGCCTGCCACTCTGAAGGTTCATCTAGCAGCTGTCTCTGCATTCCTCTCAGCAGGGAAGAGCTCTTCCCTGGCATCTCATCCTGTTTTCAGAAAATGTTTCAAAGGTCTGGTTCACATTAACCCTCCTTTAGGGAGCCCACTCTGCCTTGGGATACATAGATACATAGACAGTGTCAGCAGATAAGGGCCTATGGCCCACCCAGTCTGCCCATTTGAGCTTGTAAGTTCAGTTTGTTTTCATAGAAGTCTGTTGCCCCTTACCCCTGACCTCCAGAATTCCTTTATGTCTATCCCATGCATTCTTAAATCCCGTGATTGTTTCAGCCCCCACCACTTCCTCTGGCAGGGTGTTCCACTTGTCCACCACGCGTTCTGTGAAGAAATTCTTTCTCATGTTTTCTCTGAATCGTCTTCCCTCCAACTTCATCCCATGCCCTTTAGTCCTGGAACATCTTTTTCGCTTAAAAATAGTGTTTTCCTGCACCCTGTTCCTCCCTGTAAGATACTTATGTATATATACATAAGTTAATGTCTGCATAGCTCAGCTAATGCAGCCACCCTTTAAACCTCTGGCTTCAGCTGAATTGAAGTACTTGACCTGGAAAACTGTGTTCCTGGTAGCTATTACTTCTGCCAGGCGGATTAGTGAGTTACAGGCTCTGTCAGTGGAACCTGACTTCATCTCCTTCCATAGGGACAAAGTAGTCCTCAGAACCAATAGGAGGTGCTTGCCCAAAGTGGTTTCAGATTTTCATCTGAACCAGTCTATATCTCTCCCTGTGTTTTTCACTAACCTTTCTTCTTCAGGTGAAAAAAGAAGGTTACACAGTCTGGATGTTAAGAGGGCACTTAGCTACTACATTGAGCATACTAAGGCACATAGAAATGACTGTCTTCAGTTGTTTCTCACTTATGGTGAAGTGGGAAGGGGTAAGCCTGCCACTAAGAGAACTATTGCCAGGTGGATTGTTTCTTGAATACAATTTTGTTATGACAAGTTGGGTAGAATGCCCCCTTCAGGCCTGAGGGCTCACTTGACCAGGGATACAGCTGCTTCTCCAGCTGCAGCCAGAGATGTACCTTTGTTAGAGATCTGTAAAGCAGCCACCTGGAAAACAGTACATACTTTAACCAGGCATTACTCCCTGGACATCTAGGCTAGGAGTGATGTTAGGTTTGGTACACCAGTACTGCAGAGCCTCTTCCCAGAGTAGGTTCTGCATTCCCTCCTCCATAGGGAACTGCTTGGTATCTGCATTATGTCTGAATACAGCAAGACTTCATGTTGTTTGAAGAAAAAATTACTCACCATAGTTGGTTGTTTCTTCGAATGGAATCTTGCTGTATTCAGACTTCCCCCCCTGCCTCCACTCTCAGAACCTGGTTTTGGGAAGTGGGCTGGCAGGTACAGTGTTGCACCTCAGGGGTGTACCTTGTACCCTCCCTCTTGGGTGGGGTAGATGTTGTTATTTTTTCTGGTGTTTTACTAAATATTGTCACTACCTTTCCTTCTTGGATTCTTGACTTGAGTCTTTTGGGGCCAAAGAAGATATATTTTGCCCTTTGGCTATATTTGAACAATTTCCATACTTTAGTTACTAGTTAGTTAGCTTGTAAGAATCTGACGGTTACACTGGGAAGTACCACAGACAGAGCTTTGAAAACCGAGCTCAATGTTCTATGCTTCTGCACAGAGTTAACTCTTTCCTCTCCGGGGCAGTTGAAGTGCTGGGGCTAACTGCATTATGTCTGAATACAGCAAGACTCCATTAGAAGAAACAACATTACTATGGTGAGTAATTTTTTCTTCTAGTTGGAATGTGCTGCCAGAGGGGGTGGGTAACATGCAGAACAGTCAGTAGCTTTAAAAAGGAGTTGGATAAAGCAAGAGGAAGAGTCATAGGGCAGGGGCTGGGACAAGCGGGGGAGGAACTGAGGGAGAGGAGGCTGGGGCAGCTGCAATCAAGGGTGCTAGGTGCACACTCAGTCAGACTTACATAGACCGATTGGTGTGTTCTGCTGGCAGATTTGTATGTTTGTATGTTCATATGTTCGTATGTATGTTCATATATAAAATCACAGTGATTCTGTTCATGAGCAGTGGTCCTAAAATGCCTGTTTTGGAAATTTGGTGACAAATGTCCATAAAATGACAGTCACAAACGTGTATTGTACAGTTTCCACGCACCCTCTTAACTTCAAAAATTTGTAGTATTTTCACTCCAGATTTTCAACATTGGCATTTTTTTTTCAGACCTCCTTATGAACAGTACAGCTGTCATTTTTCACATCCTGCCCCAAATATGCATTTACACATCTGGCGCAGAATAACGCGGTTGCTGTGGGAAATCAATGTTTGGGACAGATTAAGAAAATCGTAGTGACAGTCTTCATGAGCAGAGGTCACAAAATGTCTATGTTGAAAATTTGGTGAAATAATTCCACTAAATGACTGTGTTACGCCACATGCGTTGCGCAGTTTCCATGTACGCTTAGACGTTTGAGCATTTTTAATATTTTCACTACAGATTTTCAACATTGCCATCTCTTCAAACCTCCCTATGAATGGTACAGCTGTCATTCTTTACATCCTGCCCGATCTATGTTTTCGTACATCTGGTGCACAATGGCACGGTCACTGTGGAAGCTCAAAGTTTGGGACACAGTGACAAGATCACAGTGCCACTGTTCATGAGAAGAGGTCCCAAATGCTTTCTTGAAGTGAGGTCACAAAATGGTCATGTTGAAAATCTGTAGTGCAAGTACCAACAAACGCTCGGGGGCGTTAGTTTTTCTAACCATAACGTCCCACGCTGTACAGACTGACAGGCATCGGGGTGTGCTTTGGATTGCTGACTGTAATGCTCATGCCATTCCACCCCCACCCCACCACCCTGCAGCCAGTGACAGGCATTGAGGTGTGCCTTGGACTCTTCAGCCCCAGAGTTCACCCCATTCTCCTGTACTGCACCCATTTCAGCATATGTCCTTATGGAGTGGGGTGACTGTAAGGCCGAACACCCCAAGGCACACTTCAACACGTGTCGGTGTCTGCTGGATAGGGTGACGTGAAATGGCATGAGCGTTGTGGGCGACAACCCAAACGCATACCCCAATGCCAGTTCGTCTCTGCAGGGTGAAGGTGGGGTTGGCGTGAAGTTCAGTACTTCACTGCCATTCCTATACTGCATCTCTCTAACTCCTGCATTTCCAATGCTAATACCAGCAAGCAAACATTCAGCATTGACAAATGCTTGTTTAAGAGAATGTCAAGTTCACTGCCACCTATAGGGCCACTGTTCTTAGCATGGTCAAGAGTGTTTCTCAAAGTTTCAACAGAGCTAAGCAGCTCTGGCATTTCAACTACTTCTTTTTGAAGTGCTAGTGAGAACCTGGCAAGTGGCTGAAGCAGCTGTTCAAAATACAAAAGGTGTGCCACCGTTTGGAATTCAGTCATAATTTGCAATCCCTTGGCTTTGACCTGGTCATGAGTTTGGTCTGCGGCCATAGATTCTAAATGGGCACAAATTATGGGGAATGATTTTGTAACAGCACGGGTGGCAAGAAGTTTATGCTGCACCCAGCATGTGCCATGGGCCTTCTTGGGCTTTTCAACTGACATCTCCATGGCCTGGGCAAGGGACCATAACTCTCTGAGTCTCTTAGAACTTTTCTGATAGAGGTAAAAGAGTTGGGTCAGAAAGTTTGAAATATCGTTGAAATAGGTGTTATCCAGAGCATCTTTTATGGCCAGTTCTAATCTGTGTGAGGAACAATGAACACCAGCTTACTACTGCATGTCTTCAAAACCCCGTCTTACACCCATGTTGACATATGAACATACGAAATTTGCCAGCAGATAAAGGCCTAGAGGTCTATCAAGTCTGCTCGAATGTACAGCTAGCACCCCTTATTCTGCAGCTACCCCACCCTTCCACCTTTCCCCTCCATTGACCCTCCCCCTTGTCCTGTCCCATCCCCTTTTGACGCAGTCCACTATTCTACTGGATACCACTTCTGCAGGTAACGCATGCCACCCAGCTACCACTCTCTCTTAAAAAAAAAAAAAAAAAAAAAAAAAAAGTCTCCTCATCTCCCTCCTGAACCTCTCTCCCTCTAGTCTCATATCATGGCCCCTGGTGTCCCTCCCCTCCCTTACTTTGAACAGCCCCCTGTACCTGTCTTGTTTATTCCTTTTGTGTACTTAAAGGTTTCAGTCATGTCTCCCCCCCCCAGCGAGTACATGTTCAGCTCCCTTAGCCTCCTCTCATATGGTAAGTCCCCCAGCCCCTTGATCATCTTTGTTGCCCTGCGCTGCACCCCCTCCAGTAATTTAATGTCCCTCTTCAGATACGGACTCCAGTACTGCATGCAGTACCCCAGGTGCGGTCTAACTAATGAACTATACAATGGCAGAATCACCTCCTCGAGGATATATCCCTTGCAATGCAACCCAGCATTTTGTTGGCCTTTGCAGCTGCCTTCCTACATTGTGCTGAGTTGTTCATTGAACCTATAATGAACATCCCCAGATCTTTCTCCTCCTCTGTCTGGGCTAGCTGCACTCCCCCCAGCTGGTAACTCATCCTTGGGTTCTTCACCCCAAAATGCAGCACCTTGCACTTTTTGGCATTAAACCCCAGTTGCCAGGTGTCTGACTAGGTTTCAAGCTTTGCCAGGTTATACTGCAAACCCTGCCATCCCCCAGGTCGTCCATTACTGCTCCCATCATGGTATCATCAGCAAACAGACTGATCTTGCTCAGATGCCCCATCAGCCCCAAACTCAACCATGTTTTTTATATTAAGGCCAGACTCTGTAAAAATGTCTAAAAGGCGATTTTTTTCAATCCCTCTCTTGTGCCATCTGATACAGCTTTCAGTCATAAAAACTGTCTCCACTTGACCATTGATGGGATTTACATAAATTACGTAAACCAGTTCCTTTTCAGTTACACCACCACTGTCAGTACTACCGTCCTTAAACGTTGAAAAATAATTAGCATTTTTGACAGTTGCCAGCAGGTTTTCTTCTAGGTTCTTGCCAATACACATTGTGAGTTCTTTCCCACTACATAGAAACATAGACTTTGATGGCAGATAGGGACCGCTTGGCCCACCTAGTCTGCCCCAAAATGTGCCCATCTCTGCCGTAACAGCGTTAATATATTTCTTGCCCAAATGAACTGCATGGCGCTTCTCTTGTTCTGCTATCGCTTCAGGCTTTTTAATAGGGATGTCCTCTTTGGCCATCATATACAGGATCTCCATCGGCCTGCCTAGAATTGTTCTGTGCTGTTCCTCTGCATTACTGAAAGCTCTACCTGCAAATAAATTAAATATGTTTTAAGTCTCGGTCCAAACCCCTAACACCCCACCCCATTTTAAACTTACCAGTTGTGGTATGGCGATATATATCAAGGGTTGACCTTGTTCTAAGAAATTTGTAAATGTTGACCGCTTTCTTGTGCTGCTCTGTCAGAAGATGTTTCTGGATGGTGTCAACTTTTAGCTGGGGGCCTTTAATCCCTACAATTAATGCCTCACTGAAGTTCCTCAATCTACGTAGCTCATCGCTGTACTCACAGCACAATTCGCAACTAACACACACTGCACAGTCTCCCTCACTGCTAATCTGTAGCCAGTTTTTATTTTCTGGATCCTGTTTTTGGCACCATCCCTCTGCAGTTGCTAATTTAACTCCAGCAATGTTGGACTGCAATTAACAAGTTTGAAGTTAGCAAAACAAGACTCTCTCAAGCTGTGAATTAACACATCAAGTTACTGTAATCCGGCAAACTTTGTAAAAAAAAAACAAACAAAAAAAAAAAACCAAAAAAACAAAAACAAAAAACAAACAAAAAAAAAAATTGGTAGCTGCAGATCTGCTGTAACCCCCGAGCCCCCCTCCCCCAAAATGTGCCCATCTCTGCCATAGGCAGGGCACACACTTGAAGTTTCAGAGCTGTGACCTGAACACTTGACTTCCCCAAAAGTTCAGTGCTGCAGGAAAGCTGGGAGGAGGGCATAGTCTTACTTGTCCCCCAATCTCTGCCATAGGCAGGGCACACACTTAAAGTTTCAGAGTTGTGAACAAACACTTCCTCAAAGTTCACTGCTGCAGCAGGGCTAGTGTCTTAAAACTCATTATACCCATTAGCGCCATATGGCGTCAGAACCATCCATTGCTTAACCTGATCCAAAATGGCGGTATCAGATAGAATTTGTAATGTCACCTCAGGTCTGATGGGCAGGGCACACATGAGTTACAACTTCCCCAGTGCAACAGAACAGGTGTATTTTTGTCTTTGTCTCCTTCATGTCTGCCAAAGCAGGGCGGGCACAGATAACAATTTTTTTTTTTTTTTTAACTGCTTGTTTTCCTCTCCCCCGAGAACGCTGGAAAAACCAGGGCACAATTCTTAATCATCACTGTTGCAAAAAAGGGCTGGCTGGGCAAAAAAAAAAAAAAAAGCTGGTATGGCGGGCATGTCACTTATTGTCTCCTTCATCTTTGCTAAAAGCGGAGCACATTTACTGAAATGTCACAGAAGTTTTTCTTTTGTTTCCCAGTCCCCTTCATAAAACTCTGGAGTAAACCAGGGCACATTTCTTCTTGTTCTGTTCCCATAATGTTCTGCTACTTGCAACTCAATACAGTTTGTTTGCTTAATACCCCATCATCATTGCTGCAATAAGGGCTGGGCGCATTTTAAAGCTGGGCATGACTGTTTAACCACTGTTGTCCCTTCATCACTGCCAAAAGCAGGGCACAATACATAAGTCCTCTGAACTCTCTGGAAAAACCAGGGCACAATATTCGTTTTCTGATCCCAAACAGTTTGCAAGAGCACAGTTAAGTCTGATATTTTCCCCCAGATCAGTCACTGGCATTCGATTGGGCTGGGCAGAAAATAGACTGTTTACACCTGTTCACTCTGCTAAGCAATAGTTAGTCCACATTTACTTGTTGTTTTCTCTCTGATTCCTCTTCATTAATTTTTGCCCATGACTCTGTGCCCGCCTTGCCCTGACGGCCCCCCTAGTCATGCCATTGCCTTGCCGTTTGCCTTCCCATTCAGTTTACTACTCCAGGCTACCCAGACAAATATGTAAAAGTTGTACTTGTGTTTTTTTTTGCAGAGACTCCCCTGATTGTCTGCTCAGCTCTGCGCACTGCTCCTCCTCAAGAAAGTTGCTTGGCCAGGTATCTGCATCACGCCTGCTCGTGCTGCCACTATACTTCGCACGGCTCCGGTCCCCTCTCGCGCTGCCTCGGTCCCCTCGGTTCCCCTGCTCTACTGTGCGACTCCTCCCTGCAACACAAATAAAAAAAATTGATTACCGGACACCACCACGAAGCTAAAAATACTAATTAATTTAAAAAGAAAGGAAACTGGAACTTGCCTTAAGTTTTGCTCCGGCTGGAGCTTTTGGACCTGCTTGCTCTTCTCCTGTGGTCATGCTGCAAAGGACATAATGTTTCTCCTGTGCAGAGACTGGGTGGGGGGAATCGCTGGGCAGTCAGGAGGGGTGTGGGGGGAAGAGGACAGAAACATTTTTTTTTTTTTTTTTAAAGAATCCTGGCCCAAAATGCGAAAAAGGGCAATTGTAAAGGACCCAGAGCCAATTCGGAATGATTAGCAATGACTGTTAATCATTCCAAAAGTTGACTCTTCCCTGATCTTGGGTCACAAATTGTGATGCAAACCCACTTATTTTATGCCTTGGAGAACTAGTCACAGAGGTGAACTGGAGTTTGTTAGTGTACACCAGGCATTGGGGAGGGTGAACTGTAGCTGGATATGGGGAGCGTTGAACTGGGCATCCAGCACTGGGTTTTATATGTGAGCTGGGTATGAGAAGATGTTTGTGTGTATTGGTGGCTGAGACCAGCTGGAAGCACTGTATGGGGGAGGCTATGAGCTATTCTCAAATGTTTTACAATTCAGGATATCGTGTAGGGGAAAAAATGAAAGGAAAACTAAAGCTATGTTATTTTTCAACCCTGCCTCAAAAGCTACCTCTCATACGCTTCTCATTTGGTCCATATCAGGAGATACCCTTGAATCCATTCCGTTGTTTTAAAATACCTCAGTATCCTGCTGGACCCGTCTCTTTTTTGAGGAACATGTAACAATGAACACAAAAAAGCTCAGCCAGAAACTCGGATTGCTCTGCCACATTCGTCCCCTTGTCTCTCAAGACTCCTGTCGAAAGATTGCCACCTCCTCCTGATACTTTTCTGTGGTCCCCCTCTCCTTCTCTCAGCTAAAACTTCCATTCTGTATTGACTTAGAATACTGTACCACAAGGTGGGTCATTTTGCCCTTGGAGCGGACTCTCTGTGACATCACTGCAAATTACTTGCAGCACTAGACTGGCCTACCTGTGAGCTTAGGTTGCAGTTTTTCTCCCTCTGCTTCATCTACAGACTCCCTTCTTATTCTCTCCCCCTGTCTAAGTGATTTACTGATACTTAGACCTTCTCCATGGCTACTTAGAGCCTCCTTTTCTCCTTTACTGTCCACCCCACCCCCTCGCTTGGCGATAGGCAGGCAATCATTTGACTACTCGGCCCCTACCACTTGGAACTCGCTTCCTTTTTTTGCTCTGCCCCTCAACTCTCTTGCTACATTCAAGTGCTCGCTTTCAGAATATCTACTTTATTCCAAAGCCTGTACTTGCTTTACCTAGTTGCTGTATCTTTAGTATCCTCCTTCTGGGTCTTAAATATTATATTTATTGCAGTTTTTGCGCCACTGTGTATATAGGTTGTAAATTCTATACTTTATTCTATTGTGTACATATGCATTATATTGTTTACTTTTGCTGTTATATTTTTGTCTGACATGCTCTGTAAAACTATGGTCTTAAATGTTTGTTTGTTGTACCCATGACCTGGGACGTCCCTGAAAGAGTCTGCACTATCTCAGTGGGCTTACCCAGTTAACAAATTTCAAATAAATAAATCTCTGTCTCTATATCTTTGAACTGTCCTGCAAGTGTCACGTCTGTCTGGGTGGGGCTGAGCATGACTCATGGTGACCTCTGTTAGCTCATCTAGAGCCCCTTTGCAAACGGGTATCAGAAACTGTTACAATGTTGCTGAAATATTTGTGCTTCACTCCAGACTGATAGTTCATGCACAGTCCCTTTGCTTAGAGAATAAAGGTTTAAATGGAAGATCATGTCATATACTTCCCAGTGTATTGCCGCACAATTGGGGTTAGTTCCCCCTACATGTCATAATTCCCAAGTATGTGGGCCAATTTTTGTTCAGGTTGATTTGGTACATACAGGCACACAATGCATCTCCTTGTGTGAGATTCTCCAGTCCTTTAAAGTTACGTTTGACACCCTTGTGCACCACTCCTACTACTGTGTGAACAGTCACCCCATGCGGATACTTGTTACAGATATCATACTTGACAATTGTATGCTATCCCGTTATGGATTTGTGTAATCTCTGAACAAGCCTCCACCCATTCTTGGAAAATAGGTTACATGCACTTCACTGGGTCTGGCTGCTACCTCGGGTGGTAACCTTCTGCAGAATCGCCTGTTTTCCAGTAATTCCCATGTCTCCCTGATCGTTTAGTTTCTCTTCTGTGCTTTTATTACGAAATCTTCAGGGAACCATTTGAACCGGAAAGCAACCAATGCACATCTCTTTGGGGGGTGCCCACCCCAGAACCTGTCATTGCCATTCCGAGCCGTTACCCAGCCACCCATGTCCTGTACCACTGTCTCACTGTTCCTCCAAAAAGGTTTCCAATGGAGCCAGCACTGCAGATGCATGGCTAACAGACCCCTCTTAAACTCTACAGTGGAACCCGTAGACAGTCCGAACCTGAATTCTTCTGTGACACCCCCAACCCCCACACACAAACATACTGTTACGGGCATTAAGAGCCTGCCAAAGGGTTCCTTGCTGCTCTAATCCTGGCACCCTGCCACTGAGCAAGGTTTGGTGGAACCCTTTTTGACTCAACAGTATCCCAGAGCCCTCAGAAAGCTCCATGCCCCTCCAGTCCCTGGCACCCTGCTACTGAGCCAGCGTTGATGGGATCCCACTCAGTGTCCCAGGTCCTGAATGTGCATGGTGGCATTGGTACGGATGCTTCATCCTTCCCCCTCGAGTGCTGTCTCCTTCCCTCTTCACGGAACTCTGCCAGACTAGCCTCCTCGCTATCCCTCTGTTTCCAGACTTTGCCCCTCTTCCTCAAGGGACAAAGCCATTGGTGCCAAGTTACCCAAGCTTTGATGGACACTTTTGTAACAACCCACCCCTTTCCTGGGAAAGGGGTGTTAGTTTACACATAGGCTTGTTTCCCAGCGCACACAGATACTAAGTGGGAATAGTGCTCTGTTATCCCTGTCACCTGTGTTCCATTTTATGCAAATTATTATTTTATGAGACACATGATAATTTGTTGGAGTTTATATTTTTAGGATTTTCAGTTCAAACAAATGAAGAAGATCAGAGTCTTTGACCCGCCTGAGGAGTTGCCCAAGGAACGCTCAAGTCTCCTGGCTGT
Source organism: Neoceratodus forsteri (assembly GCA_016271365.2). Taxonomy (NCBI): domain Eukaryota; kingdom Metazoa; phylum Chordata; order Ceratodontiformes; family Ceratodontidae; genus Neoceratodus; species Neoceratodus forsteri. The sequence goes on from JADMNL010000022.1 coordinate 501,062,134, forward strand.
GTCTAACACATATGGACTAACCTTTGCTGGTGGCCCTAGGGGGCTGAGGATTTTCCAAACCAAAGACATCATAGCTGCCAACCAAGCTGGAGGAGACCCCAATGAAACAGGTAAAGAACTGTATTATTGCATTGGATATTATACAGGGCAAATTGAAAAATGTGTTATTCAAACAACATGAAGTCTTGCTATATTATGACTATTGCAGTTTGTCCCACCATTAGAACTGCTCCGGAGGTGAAAGAGTTAACTCCATTCTAAGAATGGAACTTAGAACTCGAGCTCTATTAGAGAAGCTCTGTCTTGGTTATTTCAAACTCAAACTGTCAGATTCTTTACTCCACCTCACTGAACAGTCGCTCCGGAGATTCCTCCTACTGCTTGGTTCATTTCTCAGTTTAAACAGTATTTTCTCGGTTAAATTCAACCACAGTATTATTATTTTAACTGCAAACCGATCGTTCAAGCTCTGTCTGTGGTATTGTAAGTAATAGACAGGTTTTATTTCTGTGGGAACTTGTAAATGTTTATCGGTTCGGTTCGAACCGATCAGGTTGGTTAAAACTTTAAAAGTAAGCATTTTAAAGCTTTTAGAGTCCGGTTCCAGTTCTTATCGGTTCTAAAAGCGAGATTTCATTACGGTTTTTCCATGACCCGTGACACGGTTGGGAACCGATAAGGGTGTCTTGCCTGGCACCCCGTTAAAGGCAAGTTTCTTGGTTAGGGCTGGCATCATGTCTGAGAAACCCAAAGAAAAACCGGGCCCACTGGGTTTCAACACTGTAGTGTCTGTGGGGAAGCCTTTGCCAAGGCTGACCCACACACTACATGTGTTTATTGTCTGGGGTTGACCACCTCAATTCAGACTGCCAGATTGGTAAAAATTTCCCTGCAGCCACCCTGGATAAGAGAGTGGGCAGGCTCAGGGAACGAGAGGCCAAAAAGTCCGCTAACCCGGATGGCCAGCCCGGTTCGGTGCCAACCGAACCGAAGGGAGTGCCCTCTGACCAGGCGAGACTTCCTCAGGCAACGTAAAGCTGGCTCTGAGGAGCCAGTTCCAGCTAAGAAAACTAAAAATCAGCAGGTAGGAGTCCAAAATTCCTTCCTCAACTGCTGCAGAAATAACAAAAAGCTATACAAATTGTACAGTCACTTTCTCCGGTTCCGTCCAAACCGCCTCTGTCTGGTAAAGGTTGGTTCGGCGGTTCCACCGATTCAAGAATATGATATTGGAGATTTTATAGAACCAGAGGAGGAGGAGGATTATGAACAGTGTGAATGTGACTTTGAGAGTCTGGATGTGCCCATTGAACGGACATCTCCCCAGACTGACCCTAGAATCTCCCCTATGCTTTCTGAGTCCCCTTCTCATTTTTTGTTTTATAAAAAGGTTGCTGAATCCCTCCAGCTCCCATTGGAGGAAGCTGTGGATGAGCAAGAGGAACCTGATTTTGTAGAAAGGATGGATATTCCAGAGTCTAGGAGATTGTCTATTCCCTTGCATAATTCATTTAGGAAACAAACAATAAAAATTTTAAAAGCTCCTAATTCTGTGCCTCCTGTGGACAAAAAGATGGACAGGAGGTACACTCTGTCAGGTCCTGATACAGAATTCCTTTCACAGCATTGCAGTCATGTTGGTGTGGTTCAGGCTGCAGCCTGTGATAAAGCTAATATTCCCTTGGCTTCACATCCTCCTGACAAGGATTCCAGGAGGATTGATGCCATGGCAAAAAAACAAAACAAAAAAAACAAAACAATACATGGCAGCGTCCTTGGGACTCATGCAAGCAAATTACATGGCTTATGTAGCAAGGTTTCAAAAATCTAGATGGGACACTGTCATGGCTTTGGCCAAACAGGCCTCTGGCCAGCTTGTTAATGAGCTGGAGCAGGTGGCTGCTGATGACATTGAGGCATCCAATGCTGCTGTGGATTTTAATGATGTATCCTCTAGAGTCATGGCTACATCTGTAGCTTTTCATGAGTTGGCCTGGCTCAGGTGTACTAGCTTGTCAAAGGATACCCAGACTAAGGCTATGGATTTTCCTGTGGTAGGAATTCTCTGTTTGGGGAGCAGACAGAGAATTATATGAAGGAAATGGATGAATATAGGACTACCTATAAGAGTGCTCAGGCCAAGGAGCGGCAAGCCACTCCTCAGAGGCAGACCCCCAGGGGTAGGGGTAGGCCTTTTCACAGGCCTTTTTACCAAACCCAGGCCTCCTCTGCTTATGTTCAGAGGGGGTTCTTCAGAGGGAGAGGCAGACGGGGTGTGAGCAGGCCTGCTCCCACCCCTCAGCCTAAAGCACCTGCCAAACAGGCACCATGTTGGGGTGCCAGGGCGATTCTCCTCACCTGTAGAGGGCAGGTTGGCTTACTTCGTTCAGAACTGGGAGTCTCTAACTTCAGACAAGTGGGTCCTGGAAGTAGTAGGTCAGGGTCTGGTTCTCAGCTTCAAAAAATTTCCAAAGATGAGAATCGGATCTTTCCCACCTGCAAACCCTTTAGAGACCTTTTCTTTAGAAACAGAAGTCTCATCCCTCCTGGCTCTCAGAGCTGTAGAAAGGGTTTCTCCCCTACATCAGGGCAAGGGTCTGTACTCCAGATATTTCCTTACCCCAAAAAAGACAGGAGAATGGCCCATTTTAGACCTGAGATATCTGAACAAGCACCTTTTGAAACCAAAGTTCAAAATGGTAACTCTGGCAATGATTTTACCCTTTTCTAGGCCAGGGACTGGCTAGCCTCCCTGGACCTCAAGGATGCCTATTTTTCATGTCCTAATCAGAAGCTCCCACCGAAAAGTACCTCTCAGATTCGAACTGCCCTCAGGTCACTACCAGTTCAGAGAAATGCTCTTGGCCTCTCCTCTGCCTCAAGGGTATTCACAAAATGTCTGGCAGTAGCAGTTGCTCATTTAAGAAGGCAAAGATTGCTGTCTTTCCCTACCTGGACGGCTGGCTCATTGTAGGCCAGTCCCAGAACAGGTCAAATCTCACCTGAAGTTACCCAGCAGCTGCTCTCTCTCTGGGCTTACTGCTCAATCTTCCAAAGTCAATTCTGGAACCTGTTCAGGTACTCACCTTCATAGGTGCAGAATTGGTTACAAAAGCAGGCAGAGCCTTCCTACCCTTAGAGAGGTAAGGAACCTGGTGGCTCTGGCCTCCTCCTTCACTCTGCAGGTCTCTCGACCAGCAAGATACTTCTTGCAGCTCCTGGGGCACATGGCTGCGTCCACAGCTGTAGTGCAAGGAGCAAGATTTCAGATGAGGGACATTCAGTTTCATTTGAGAGCCTTTTGGTCTCAGAGAAGAGACCCCCTTTCCAAGTTGGTCCCAGTGACTCGAACCCTGATCCAGGCCCTCCAGTGGTGGCAGGATCAGAGCAATTTAAGGCTGGGGGTCCCTTTCATTCCTCTGTCTCACTCCTTGACCCTCACTACGGATGCATTCCTCCTGGGGTGGGGAGCCCACATGGGCGACCTCTCCACTCAGGGAGTGTGGTCCCCTCAGGAATCTCTGCTCCACATCAATTTGCTGGAGCTCAGAGCTGTCTTTCTAGCACTTTAAGTGTTTTCTGTGTCTGTTCAGAACAAAGTGGTACAAGTCAGAACAGACAACACCACAACAATGTGGTACATCAACAAGCAAGGGGGCACTCGGTCTTCGGCCTTGTCAATCAATCAATCAGTCAAAATCTTTATTTATTCAGGCGAACATCATTGAGCATAGCTCATTTACAAGATGGACCTGAGTGGTCATAACAAAAAGGTTACAGAGTGTATACAAAACATGATAGTGAATAAACACAAATACAATCATTTATGAGTGAGATAGATGTACAAATATTTACATATATACAAGGCAAAAGGACAGTAAACCAAAAACCTAATAAAGGAGAGAAACAAACAGTCTAGTAGGGATAAGGCTTGGATAATGGTACATGGGTGGGCATATATGTTTGAGGTTTGATGTGGAAAGGACCAGAGGAATGATAGAAGAAATAGGGAGGAGCTTTAAAAGGGGGTGGGGTGGGGGAGAGAGGGGGTGTGGGAGGGGTGGGGGTGTGGGAGGATTAGGCCTTGTGGAAGCAATTGCATGAATCTGGGATTAGGCTGGTGTACAGCTTTTTGAAGGATGTAAGGGGAATCAGTGTTTCCATTTTCAATGTCTTTTGGATAGAATTCCAGATAAGTGCCAGGGAATAACTGATTGCAGCTCTTCCATACCGGGTGCAGGTGATAGGAATCTTCAGCAGGATCAGTTTGTTGATCCTCAAGGTGTAGGGCCTGGATGTGATCTGGTTGAAGCAGTCTGAGATGTAGGAAGGGAGTTTGTTTGTCAGAGCTTTGTAGATCCAGGTAGCAGCATTTTTCTTCTTCTATGTTGCAGGGATGTCCAGCTGACTGCATTGTAGAGAGAGCAATGATGGGTGCTAGAGGGAAGGTCAGTAATGAATCTAATAGCTCTATGATACAGGGTGTCTAGTTTGTTTAGATGGGAGAGGGAGCAATGACCATAGAGGAAGTCAGCATAATCAATGAGGGACATGAATGATGCAAGGATTAATCTTTGTTTGGAATCTTTGGTCAGGTAGTGTTTGATCCTAAAGAATAGACCAAGTCTTTGTCTTAGCTTTTTCAGGAGCTCTTCAACGTGGGTAGTATAGTCTAGTTTATTGTCTATCCATACTCCTAGGTATTTGAATTTGTCAACATATTCCAGATTTTCACCAAGGATGGTAGAGAGTTGTGGGAGGGTGAATGATGGGATAGTGGAAGAACAGTTCTTGGGGGCAAAGAACATAGCTTTGGTTTTCTTAGCATTTAGTAATAGTAGTGCACCGAGGCAATGAAGTTGTGGTCTCTGGCCTATTCCCTGAACACTTCCCGCATAGCAGTTCACCTTCCAGGAAAGGACAATGTCCTGGCAGATGCTCTCAGCAGGATTTCCCAGGGCCATCACGAATCGTCTCTGGATTCTCAAATACTGGGGATAGTTTCTGCCAGATGGGGCACCCCTCAGATAGATCTTTTTGCAGCCCCAGACAATCACCAACTTCCACTGTTCTGTTGCAGGCCCCCAGTGTTGGGCTTAGTCCCCCTGGATGCCTTTCTCCTAGATTGGGAAGGGAAGTTTCTTTACGCCTTTCCCCCCTTCCCTCTCCTATTCAAGGTGCTAGTCAAAATCAGATCCCAGCCTTGCAGGGTGATTCTGATTGCCCCAGATTGGGCCAGGCAGCCCTGGTACCCACTCCTTCTGTCCCTAGCAGTCCATCTTCCCCTGTGTCTCCCCAGGAATCACAACCTGTTAACCTGTGCCCAGGGGAGAGTTTGGTATCTGAACCTCAAATCCCTCAACCTCAAGGCCCGGCTCTTGAGGAGCTAGAGCCTTTGACCTACACCTTTCTCAAGGTGTTCTTGAAATCCTAAAGGCTTCTAGGAAGCCTTCCATTAGAGCTACTTGTAATTCTAAGTGGAAAAGTTTTTCCATCTGGTGTTCTGGGAAACATATTTCCCGGAATCTGCTGATTGCCCATTGTTTTGGACTATATGGTCCATCTTAATTCTTTGGGCCTGAGACCAGCTACCCTGAAAGTACATTTTGGCAGCTGTCTCTGTTTTTGTTTCAGCGGAAAGCCCTCCTCTCTTTCCGCTCACCCTGTATTTTCAAGTTTTTTAAAAATTACTTCATACTAATCCACCTTTTAGGGATCCGGCCCCTGCCTGAATCTTAATATTTGCATTGCTCAGTTAATGCAACCCCTTTTGAACCTCTGTCTTCTGCAGAGCTTAAGTATAACTTGGAAAACTGTTTTCCTAGTGGCTATCACTTCTGCCAGGCGCATAAGTGAGTTACAAGCCTTGTCAGTAGAAACTGACTTTATTTCTTTCCACAAGGATAAGGTAGTCCTCAGGACTAACAGGAAGTTTTTGCCTAAGGTGGTTTCAGATTTCTATCTTTACCAATCTATCTCCCTTCCAGTGTTTTTCACTGATCATTTCTCCTCTGGCGAGAGGAGATTGCACAGTTTAGATGTTAAGAGGGCCCTAAGTTACTATATAGAGCGTACCAAGGGTCACAGGTTGAATCCCTCAACTTTTCTCACTTATGGTGAGGTCAGAAAAGGAGACCTGCCACTAAGAGATCAGTTGCCAGGTGGATTGTCTCTTGTATCCAATTTTGTTATCAAAAACTGGGGAAGGTTCCCCTTCAGGCCTGAGGCTCACTCTACCAGAGGTACAGCGGCATCTATAGCTGCTGCTAGAGACATCCTATTTTAGAAATATGTCAAGCAGCTACCTGGAAAGCGGTACACACTTTCACCAAGCATTACTCCCTGGATGTCCAGGCCAGGAGAAATGCTCGGGTTTAACACAACTAATGGCTAGAGCTATTCCCAAGTGGGTTCTGTCCTCCTCCTGGAGGTCACTGCTGTGTAGTCTGCAATAGTCATAATATAGCAAGACTTCATGTTGTTTGAGAAAAAATTACTCACCTTAGTAATGTTGTTTCTTCTAATGGAGTCTTGCTATATTATGACCTCTCCAAGCCTGCCCCTCTCAGAACTTCTACTTGGGTATGGGGTGGGCAGCCCTGAGTCATGGGCACTAGTTATGCCCATTATATATTTTCCACCCCTTCTTGGGGTTTGGGGTGTGGTGTTTTATTTTATCTTATATTACTTCTCATATTATTATATTATACTATTACTTTTGGTCTCTTGACTTGAGTCTTTGTGTTGGGACCAGCATTGGGTGTTAATATTTAGGTAGCCAGTTGGCTAGTGTAGGTTACAGCTTCCACACAGACCTTAGTGAGTTTTTGCTTGTAAAGATCTGACAGTTTGAGTTTGAAATAACCAAGACAGAGCTTCTCTAATAGAGCTCGAGTTCTAAGTTCCATTCTTAGAATGGAGTTAACTCTTTCACCTCCGGAGCAGTTCTAATGGTGGGACAAACTGCAATAGTCATAATATAGCAAGACTCCATTAGAAGAAACAACATTACTAAGGTGAGTAATTTTTTCTTTTGGGCTGTTTCCAGGGTTCATTCATAGCAGAGCTGTTAACGCAGGTAGTCGCTTCATTACCACATTTGTAATATTTCATTATTTTTCCATATATACACATTAAATCGTCCCAAGTAAAAACCCATGATAGGAGCCAGCCCGCTGGCGCAGCAGTAGTGCTACCGTCTGCGATGCCACTCACCCAAGTTCAGCAGCAAGCTAGGTAGTCTGAAGGCCGGCTGTGGGGAGGAGGATCGAGCGTCTGAGGGACTGCACTCCTCGGGTTGGGGACAGTGATCCTGACAGCTGGTGGAGATGAGTGGTTGGGCATGCTGGGCCATCGAGATGCATGCAAGGTGTGGCGGCTGTCATGATAGCATTGCACATCTGCGCCTCTCGAGGGGCACAGAAAACAAAAGGGAAACGGTGCCGACTAGCAGGGTGACACTGGTCTCGCTCAGGCCCCACACCCGGCTATCCTTGTGAAGAGTCCGAGTGAACTGGATCCTGTCTTCGATGTGGTTTGGGGAACCCCGGGGGAGGGGGTAAGTCCTGAAGGATGTCAGGGTGGCAGGGCTGGAGAGACCAGGAAGATGGGGGCAGATTGTTGCAGGAGGGATAAACAAGAAAAAAAAAAGACTGACGTTGTTAGCCATATCCTGTCACTTTTTGTTCCATATTTGCAGCACTTAATAACTAAATTTGTAGGTCAGTTGTGATTTGTACTTGTGATGTACCATTAGTGCCTAACAGAAGCACGTGGATCGATTCTGGCTTGTGATTTGTAACTCGTGTTATGATGGCAGGGGCCTCTGGAATGACTGTAGCATATGACACCTGAAACTGAGTTTTGGAAGCCAGACATCTTTTTTGGAATAGTAGTAGACTGTGGCTGTATGATTTTTTGTCTTCTGAACTGTACAACACAAGATACTGAAATATAATTATTATTGTACTCTACGAGGCGTTGTTGTAGTCTGATATTATATGAGGTCTGTGTAGCAGATTTACTAGGCCTCTGTGATCCAACCCAGGACAGTTATAATACACTTTTGAAATGAAAGGTATGCTGTAATCTGAATTTTTTTTTTTTTTTTATTACTTAGGTGTGAACTTGTTTGGCTTGTGGTAGAATTAATTGAAAAAAATTCAATTGGATGTATCTTCCTAGTGCAGTTCTTAGACCCCATTCATACATTTTTGCCTGCTGAGAAAGGAATATTAAAGAGCTAGTAGTGCCAGAAAAATGACAGGCAGAAAACTGTAATAATTAAGTAGTCCCGTGTTACTTTTATTTCTCATGTGTTTTTCTATGCGCTAATTGGATGGTTGTCTGCATAGTAGTATTGGCTGCGATGTGAAAAGCAGTGGCTACAAACACATGACAATGACAGAAGAAGAAAGCCTTACGGTCCATCATGTCTGCTCGATGTGGAGTTCATGTAACATGCATTACATGACGCTCCACGCCCCCCCCAACCTGATACCTTTACCCTCTGCTTTGTCTTATCCCACTTCCATGTTAAAACCCCTAACCATTTTCTGGCTTGCCACCACCTCTGGTAGTCTGTTCCACCCTGTGACCACTCTTTCTGTGAAGGAGTTCCTCTTGGAAGGAGGCATATCCAGTTCTGTTCCTCCCACTACATCATTAACGTGTGGCCTCATTCATTGTTACATCACAAGCTGTGCTGCCTGATTGGTAATGTGTCACAAGTTACCAGTAACAACAGGAGATTGGCTCTTCTTGGTTACTGGTGATGTCACAGGCCGTGAGGTCACAGTGCTGGTGATGTATAGGGAGGAACAGAACTGACTATGTCAGCCTCCAGGTAGAGTGCTTTTTCATACGTCACACCTAGTACTATCTGGCAGTTAATATTCTGATCTTACTTCGAGATACAGCTCTTGCAGCAGGTTACACCATTAGGACTGTAGCCGGCAGGCGTCAGGACTCCATGGAAATCTTCTAGCTAGCAGTCTTCAGCGGGGGACCGCCCGGCGTCAGAGCGTGGTACATGGGCGGTCCCTTCAGATTCAGTTCTTCCTCGCCATTAACTTGCATGTCTCAGATCCTCTCGTCTGCTTTCAGCATGCGATCACCTGGTTAAGTTCTTCCTTAGGGAAAAAAGTTAGCTTTTTCAGCTCAGTTTCTATCTGATGTCCTCTCCAACCTCTGTTGAAGGCTATCCATCGAAGTGCGCCTGTGGGAAGCAAATCCCGTTCAAAGACCCGCATTCGGCCTGTGTCCGGTGCCTAGGCCCAGACCATGACACCTGGGCCTGCTCCTTCTGCCAGGGGTTCAATAGCCGGACCAGGATCTGTCATCAGAAGGCCCTTCAGGCATTCCTGCTCGAGGAGAAGATTAAAGCCATGGATGCAGCCTCCAAGGGGGAATCTTCAGACAAGGCCTGGAGACACCTCGAGAAGCATAGGGAGAGAGTGAGATCCAGGTTCCCGTCTAGGGCCTCTGACTCCCGTAGCTCTGGCTCCCGGTCCGACCACTCCCCTTCCTGGGCCCGCTCTCAGCCTCCCCCTGCTGCGGTGAAGACACCTTCGGGTTCCTCCTCTCTTCTTCAGGTCAAGACCTCCAGACCTTCTTCGTCTTCGGCTACTAAAGCCCTGTCGAGGTCGGGGGACTGTCATCACCATCACAAGTCCGGTTCCCGCCATTTGGAACCCGACACCAGGTCAGTCTCTTTGCCTCCTCCTCCCCAGCGGAAGACCAAGGAGCTGACGTCGCTCAAGAGATCGCTGGATCCGACGCCGGCTCACCCGACGTCGGCCAAGCACCATCGGTCCCGAGAACCCGGCGACCGCCAGGCGCCCGGCGCGGTCAGGCCTTCACCTCCACGGGCGCCAGCGGGGACCGGCGTCGCATCTACAGAGAGAGAACCCCTTGCCTCCACCGGCGTCGGTCAGAGGCGATCACGGAGGAGGAGCTGACCCAGCCAGAGGACCAGACGGGCGAACCCGGTCCTGTCTCGCCCCCCGAGGATCCCTCCCTGGAACCCGAGGCCCAGGGGAGCAGACGCCGGAAACCGACGACCGACCATCGGCGCCCGGTCCGTCGTCGGGCCTCAGTATTTCCGAGGTCAAGGAGCTGTTCACTTACTGGTGGGATACTATAAAAAAGGATGTAGTTCCCACACCTCCTCCTCTTCCTCCTCCACCTGCGACTCCACCGGCCCCCGCGCCCCCACTCCATCCAGGGCTGCGGGCCGAGTACCTTCCCCCCAGGAGCCTGCGGATCCTTCTAGGGGGCAGACCAGAAAAAAGGAGACCTCCGTCCAGATCTTCTTCAGGGTCCCCCAGCCCCAAGAGACCCAGAAGACGCCGTCATTCGCCGTCGACGGAGGACACGGGATCGGACTTCTCAGACGAATCCAGATCCCCCTCTCCGATTAACGTCCCTTCTCTGGACCCACGTGAGCTTCCAAGATTTCCTCTGGATGGCCCATCATTCTCAGAGATTATGAGGCATATCCAGGAGAACATGGGATGGGACGCAGAGGAACTAGACCCCGAGAGATTACGTCTTGCCAGATATCTTCGGCAAAAAGATCCAAAGCCTGTGGTGGTGCCACCCTTGGTGGACACATTCGTGGACGTCACCAAGGCAGCGTGGAAACGTCCACACTCGCTTCCGGCGATGCCGAAGAAAGCTGACCGCCTGTACAAGGCCCCTAGGGAGGCCCAGTACTTGGCATCACACCCTCTGGCTGATTCTCTGGTCATTACAGCCTCTCATGACCGGTCTCAGAGGCCGCAACATCTGAGCACCCTGCCATCGGACCCAGAGTCCAAGCAGTTGGACACTATGGGCAGGCGCACGTACGCATCCGCTACCTGCGCCATCAGGTCCCTCAACTACTTGACCCACATGGTACAGTTTCAAAACACCTTGTGGGAGCAGGGACTGGATCTGGCAGAAAAGATGCCAGAAGGTGAACAGAAGGAGGAGTTGCTGCAACTCCCTCGTACGGGTTCAGACGTGGGAACCCAGGTGCTGCGAGCCGCGTATGATTCCGCGGACTCCTCGGCCAGAGCGGCAGCTTCAGGCGTATGCCTCCGGAGACACTCATGGCTCCGTGTCTCCGGATTCACCCCGGACGTCCAGAAGAACATCCTGGACGCATCGTTTCATGGAGAAGTTCTCTTTGGTGAGTCCTCGGAGAAGGTACTCGCCAAACTCCAAGAGGCCGGGAAGGCGGTGCGGTCTGTCCAGGCCATGTACAGACCCAAGCTTAGTTCCTTTCATAGGAACCAAAGCCGTTTTCGAGGCCGAATGCAGAGACAGCAGTCCCGCACCGGCCCGCAACAGAGGGGCTCCTTCTCCCGCAGAGCCCGGGGAAGTCGTCCGCGGGCCGAAGCCAACGACCAACTAAGTCGGCCCAGCCCGCTGGACCCTCTGCTGCCACAGCATGACTCCTTCCCGGCCCCCGCCCCTCAGGATCAACGGGACACCAAGGTCGGAGGCCGCATTGCGGACCACCTGCCAGGGTGGCAGTCCATAACCACCGACAGGTGGGTCCTTCAGTTGGTCAAAAGAGGCCACTTTATAGAATTCGTGGACAAGCCACCCACGAGGCCTCCTCTGCTCTCCCGCTATTCGGGTCAGCACAGATCACTAATCAGGCAAGAGGTACTCGCGCTCCTGCAGAAGGGAGCGGTGGAGTATGTCCCAGAGAACCAGATAGGATCCGGATACTATTCCCACTTCTTTCTGGTTCCGAAGAAAACAGGGGACCTCCGTCCAATCTTGGACCTCAGCGACCTCAACATGTCGGTCGCCTACAAACGTTTTCGCATGGTGACCCTCCAAGGACTCATTCACATGCTGAAGAAGGACTCCTTCTTAGCGTCCCTGGACATGCAGGATGCCTACCTGCACATCCCAGTAGCTCAAGCGCACAGGAGGTTCCTGCACCTCGAGTTTCTCGGCCACCACTTCCAGTTCCGGGCTCTTCCGTTCGAACTGTCTTCGGTCCCCAGGGTCTTTACCAACTGCATTGCAGTTGTGGCAGCGTCTCTAAGGAGACAGGGCCACTATGTGTTCCCGTACCTGGACGACTGGCTTCTCATGGCCGCCTCAAAAGAGGCGCTGTTGCTGGCTATTCAGAGCATTCAGGATCTGTTCCAGTCTCTGGGCATTCTTATCAACTACGAGAAGTCTCTCCTCGTACCATCCCAGAAGCTGCAGTTCATAGGCGCAGTTCTGGACACCGTCCAAGGGAAAGCCTTTCTTCCCGACGAAAGAGCGGAACACATCAGATCCATCATCAGGGATCTCTCGGCGAAGAAGACTGTCCCCGCCAGGTTGGTCCTTCGCTTGCTTGGACTCATGGCTGCGGCCATTTCAACCGTCCCTTTGGCAAGGCTCCACATGCGGGTAACTCAGTGGATGCCCAAGGTGCAGTGGGACCAAAGGCAAGACCACATGCAGCATCCGATCAGAATCACGAACGCTGTGATTCGAGACTGGCAATGGTGGCTAGACCCAGGGACACTTTCTGCGGGTGTCCCGTTTGCAGCGCCATCCCCGGAGGCAATCCTCTCCACAGACGCCGCAGGGCTGGGGTGGGGAGCGCACCTGAACGGGGTGAGGTCCCAGGGAATGTGGACCCCTCAGGAGGCCCACCTCCACATCAACGTGCTGGAGATGAGGGCGGTCCTTTACGCCCTGCAGGCCTTTCAGTCAGAAATCCCGCCGAGCACCCTTCTGCTTCAGACAGACAACACGGCGGTGATGTATTACCTCAACAAGCAAGGAGGCGCACACTCTTACCCCCTTTGCAGGGAAGCGATGAGAGTGTGGGATTGGGTAATCCGACACGGCATGAGCCTGATTGCAGTTCACGTTCCCGGAGTGGACAGCACAATCGCAGACAGCCTGAGTCGTTCCCAGGCCAGAGTTCACGAATGGGAACTCCTTCAGGAGGTAGCGGAGGATCTGTTTCTTCGATGGGGAACCCCAGAGTTGGATTTGTTCGCTTCCCCATCCAACGCAAAACTGCCCAATTTTTGCTCGCTAGATCCAGGGCCTGGTGTTTTCTGGCAAGATGTGTTGTCCCTCTCCTGGGCGGACAGATTCCTCTACGCTTTCCCTCCCTTCCCGTTGATCCAGAGAGTTCTTCTCAAACTGCGCAGGGAGCACGCAACAATGATCCTGGTAGCACCTTTCTGGCCCAGGCAGATCTGGTTCCCCATGCTGACGCAGTTGTCCTGGGAACCTCCAGTTCCGTTGCCTTTCAGCTCCCACCTATTGTCTCAGGAGGAGGGTTCGCTAGTCCACCCGGACTTACGCTCACTGAACCTGCATGCATGGCTCCTAGAGACATAGCCATATGCGATACGGGGTCTCGCAAGAGGTGGCGGGAGTCCTTTCATGCCAGAGAGCGCACCCGGCACGCATACCCACCATGAAGTGGCGCCGTTTTGCTTATGGTCGCAGGCACGCGGCCTTTCTCCTTTAGAATGCCCGGTGAAAGTGGTGCTGGAATACCTGCTTTCCCTATTCCATTCGGGTCTCGACTACTCCTCCATTAAAGTGCATCTCTGCGCGATTTCCGCATACCACTTCCCGGTGGGACAGCGCACAGTGGCACAGCTCGATGCCTCTCGAGACTTCCTGAGAGGGGTGTTACACCTTAGGCCACCCAACAAGGATCCCGTTCCTCCTTGGGACCTACTCTTTGTCCTGGAACAACTCACGCTTCCCCTTTGAACCTGCCGTGGATTGCGAGCTGCGTTTTCTGTCATGGAAAACGTTATTTTTAGTTGCTGTCACCTCAACAAGGAGAGTTTCCGAGCTTCACGCTCTCATGTGCAAGGAGCTTTATTTAATTTTCCACCAGGACAGAGTGTCTCTGAGGACGAATCCTAAATTCTTGCCTAAGGTGGTCTCTGCCCTCACTCTCAATCAGGACATTGATCTGCCTGTGTACTTCCCCAAGTACTCTAATAGAGGAGAGGCATTGCTTCACACCTTGGATGTTCATCGCTCTTTAAGGTTCTACCTGAACAAAACCAAACAGCTTCGCAAGTCGGAGTAACTATTCGTTTCCTTCACTGAGAGGATGTTGGGCCAACCAGTCTCAAAGCAGACCCTTTCTCGCTGGCTTGTCCAGTGTATTTCATTTTGCTACAACAACAAAAATAAGCCCTTCCCGGGTACAGTCCGGGCCCACTCGACAAGGGGGGTAGCTACTTCTTTCGCAGCACTGTGCAACGTCTCCACCTCGGCCATTTGTGCTGCAGCTACTTGGAGCTCTGTGCACACATTTATTAGGCATTACAGCCTGGATATTACATCACGGCGGAGGGCCGGTTTCGGCCTGGCCGTTCTACAGGGTCTCCTGTCCTAGAGTCAGGACTTGTCCAAGATCTCTCCTAATTTCCACCTCCCAGAATGCTTACAGGCGCTATTGCTTGGAAATCAGTCCTAATGGTGTAACCTGCTGCAAGAGCTGTATCTCGAAGTAAGATAGTGCAGTTACGTAAGAACTTACCGTAACAGTAGATCTTCGAGAACAGCTCTTGCAGCAGGTACCTTCCCGCCCACCATTCCCCCTTGGAGGAGGTATGGCCTACCAGGTCTTGGCAGGAGCTTAAGCTCTCTTCTTCTGATGGCGGATCCTCGGTCTCCCCTTCTGATGTCAGCCTGTGGCCGGGAGTCTCCGGCGGGAGAACTGTGGAATCTGGCGGGACCGCCTCCTTATGTACTACGTCTGACGTCGGAGGCGGTCCCCGCTGAAGACTGCTAGCTAGAAGATTTCCATGGGGTCCTGATGCCTGCCGGCTACAGTCCTAATGCTGTAACCTGCTGCAAGAGCTGTTCTCGAAGATCTACTGTTACGGTAAGTTCTTACGTAACTGTACTTTCTCTCTCCTAAGCTGGTCTCTGGGCTTCCTTACGCCTGGGCTGTACCTCCTGATGCTAGTGGTAGGCAGGACCAAAACTCTGCAGCAGGGGGGATAAGGAGCCCTCCACATCCGGTTGTCTCCAGTTTACTTCCTGCCTTCAGTCTGGCAGGTAAATACTGTCTGGCAGGTAATATTCTGATTTTCAAAACAGAAAACAAGATATAAGAAGTGATAGCTGACTAAAATAATCATTTCATTTTTTTAGTCGTGATACTTGACAGGACACAGGTCTTACCTGTACTCCACAGGAACTTTATCCCTAGCCTCTTCATTGCAGTGTCATGGCTCTTTGGCAGTAGCCATCATCTGTATGGCAACAGTGTTGCCTCAGCACGTGGTACTGACTTCACCTGACCCCAGTAATAGTCATTTATTTGTTTTTATGAATAAAATTATATGCATGCTCACTGATGGCTCTTATGGTGGCCAGCCACATAGGTTTGAGAGGAAGGCTGTACTGGTTGCCGTATCGAGTTGGGAGTATTGCCAGTCACCAGAGTTTGGGGGGGGGTGTGCAGGGAGGTGGGATGTCAATGGGCAGCTTAAGTGGGGGGCTGTTGGGGGTGCCATTGGACCACCAGGGACTTGTAAACTATGTGGACAGGCGACTGGGGGGCTGGGGGGGACCACCATGCCACCAAGGTATATTTAAGAGAGACAAACACTAAAAAAATTGGCACCAGACTCCCACAGTGTTTGAAAAGAACTCACATATACATAAATTGCTACAGTGCAGCACGAAACGGAGGGTAAGAAAGCTCAAAGGAGTGATCAGGGAGTTTGCGGTGGGTCACAATAGACCATCAGGGAATTATAGGGATAGCTCTGAGGAGTGATCGGGGGGGTGGGGGGTCCAGTATGCCACCAGGGAGTGCAAAGGGCACTAAGAGACTGCTGCTCCCCATGCGAGTGAGCCCCTAATGGGCATGCAAATGGCCGTTTAGTGCCTTGCATGCTCAATGGACTCATTTTCATGTTCGGACTGAATATAGCCCACAGGGGTCTTGGCGCTGTCCTGTTTTAGGCAGCACTATACCCTGTGGGCTATATGCAGCGCAGATCCGTTTCAGCACAGCACAGTTTCACTTAGCACTACGCTCACATGGCCTGATATTGCAGCAGCTGAGGTGAGCACAGGCACAATGGCAGTGCAAAACTTTCTGTTGCACTGTCTCATAATTCTGAATAGATTTCTGACTGGGGAGCCCTATTTGTTCAGACATCAACAGTAGAGAGTAAAGGAAATCGGTAACTTCTGCTAACTCCATAAAAATGATACAAGGGGAATCCTCACGGCATCTGATTTTCATAGTTAGAATACTATAAGAGTTGTCAAGACCTGAAGAGAAAGGTGTCCAAATGAAGTGGCAAAAGAAATTTATTAAGTTACTTCCTGATGAATGGTAAGATATGAGCCACACAGTTCATGGATATTTATTCCTAAGATACACAAGTTCACCAGCCAGTATCCTTCACCGTGGCTTTTTTTTTTTCTCTCTCTCTCCATATAGGTTTTTTCTGCACTGGAGCTTGGCGGGCGGCTATGGCCCTCTCTCTGGGGGACTCATCCTCCGGCCCTGTGCGTCCCCGCTCAGCCAACCCCGGGTAGTTGCTCCGGCTGGGGCAGGAAGGAGAGCGCCTGCTTTTCTTCCCCCCCCCCCGACACAAATCCAGAAGCTGGGGTGGCACAGGGACATGGGGGGTCATCATGGAGCCTGCCAGCTCCCTTTTTCCTCTTTTCTCCCGTTCCCCTCCCATACCGACGTGAGGATGTTGGTACATGTCTCCCAATTCATACTGCCCTCCAGCTACCACCAGAGGGCAGTCAACGAGCGGGGCAGCAAGCCTCCCTCCCCCAAGAGAAGAGAGCACTCTTCCGGATGCTCAATCCTCTGTCTCTCTCCCCTGCCGCGCCCCCCCCCCCCAGCGGCCCGGGCTCGTTCCTGAACCCGGCTCGCTGGCGTGGCATGAAGTGTGACATCCAGTGCCTCAGCCCTCAGCACCACTGGGCCAGCCCCTTCACCATAACTTTTGCCTAGTTATATAATGTGACATCCCCCACCCATCTGAGACCAAACACCTCCCATCCAGCCCTTAGACAACCCTTTATTGCAAAATTTGATAACAGTAATTACATTTCAGTGCAGCAGACCAGTGCTTATCTTCTCTCTCACTCACTACCAGGCCCAAATGCTGATATCTGCAGTGTTCCAGAGAAGGTTTTTTTTATTTTTATTTAACTCTATTTCTAGCTCCTGCTTGAACCCCGGAGAACTCTCTCGGTTATCCACTTACCTCCAGTTCTACCTCTGGACCTGAAACTCACCAATTCTGTCTCCTAAACTGGTCTCCGGGCTTCCTTACGCCTGGGCTGTACCTCCTGATGCTGATCCACAGGCAGTAATCGGATCTCTGCAGCAGTGGACATCCAGCCCTCCACTTCCTGTTCTCCTCAGTTTACTTCCTGCTTGCCATGAGGCAGGTTCTCTGCAGGGGCTCTGCCACTGTGGTGGCAGAGCTGAAGACATCAAACTGTAAGTGCAGTTATTTTTCTCAATAGAAGAGGATTTTTCAAGGGAAAAACTTCATAGGAGCAGGTACCCCAGCATTGCCTCACAATTATCTAGGGGTCCCAGTCTCAGCCATACATGCTGCACAGACTGGACCTCTTCTCGCCTGTTTTTTCCCACGCTTGGAGGCATGCATTCTCCCACCCCCCACGGTCATTTCTTGGGCAGGCCCTCGTGCTACCAGGGGGAAACCGCTAGAACACCCGGGGCAGCAGGAGCTTTACAGGGGAGAGGCCGCTAGAACACCCATGGCAGGAGTTTCAGAGCGCAGTTGTTTTTCGTTTCCTAGGCAGCCGCTGCCCAGGCCGTGGGTACTGTGCTCCGTCAATGAGCCCCCTGACCTGCAGGCTCGTTGACTCAGGGTAAGCCGCTATAATGCTATGCTGCAGTAGGAGCTTCATTTTTGGCTCGGCATGACTTTTCAGCTGGAGGACACCAACAGGAGGCGGTGGCGCTTCATTTTGGCTTAGGGAGGCTGCTGCAGGTGTGGTGCTTTGGCTCAGGAGGGCCGTGCCACAGTTCAGCGCCAGTCCTCGAGCACAAGTAGAAGCTGAAGCATTTTCCCCTAGACAACGGCCCTTTTTTCGGCTCAGGAAGAGCCGCACCACAGCTCCTCATCACTGGGAGTGCTCCACACTTGCAGGGGCTTCGTTTTGGCTAGAGCACAAGCAGAGGGGTTTTCCTGTAGACTGCTCCATTTTGGCTCAGGAAGAGCCGCACTACTGTGCCCTTGCCATCGATCGGACGAAAGATCTTGCAGAGGTAGCACTTCACAACAGCAACAGTGGGTTTCATTTTGTCCCAGGCCGAGCGGCGCTACACCCCTTGTCGAATCAGAGGCAACTCGTCAACGGCTAGCAGTCTGTTTACCTTAGGCGCTCGTTGACGAGAGACCTGCAACGTGGCTTAGTGGTTCATTCTAGTTCAGGGAATTCCATGGAAGAGAGCTATTCCAGCAGCCTTGCTCAGCGTTGTGTCTCCCCCCCCCCCCCAAATCTGTCATGAAGGGTTGGATGCCCAGAGGGTTATCTACATAGGCTCCCCAGAGGCTAGATCCTGCATCCATGTTTAGGCTACTAGGAGTAAAATAAAAGTCTGAAATTTGGACTGGCACAATCCTTAAAGGGCCAGCACATTAATGTCTGCTTCAGTTTTGTGGTGTTATCCTCACACAACCCTTACAAGGGCAGAAAAGATCAGCACTGCAAGTCCTCTACTGCTGATTCCCTTTGGCTGGATTGCTGCACCTAAAATGTATGTCAGTGTCTAGGAATGGGGAAGACATTATGGGAAGCAGACCATCCTCAGCTCTTTCTGATAGCCCACAGGTCAAAATAAGTGGCGGCCACTTGAGAGACCTTGCAGTCCGCAGCCCCCTCTGTAACCAGACCTCATAAAATGGTGAAATAGTGACTCGCTTGGATCCAGTATGCATTGACTGACATCCTGGGATCCCCAGATATGAATCACAGTAAGATAACTCGTAGAAGGAAAGCTAAAGCGTTGCAGGGTGCGCTTCTTGGACTCCTAAGCTCCAGTTTATTCCCTTACGGAGGGGGAGCGAATGGGCAAGACCTTGTCCAAGGCGTCACTGTCGAAATCCCCTTGGATCTCACCTGGTGGCTCCTATCCAACAGAAGCAGGTTTCTCGCCGGGAATATACTCCCACACTGGCAGCAGCTTTTCCCTCTCTCCCTATCATAAGGGAAATGGCTGAAGGAGCAGCGACAGCTCTCTAGGCTTCTGCCCTATCCAGTGCCCCAGCAGATCTTAAGCTTTTCAGGCTTAGACCAACGCAACCAGAAAAATGGTTAAACTATCATAAAGGCTACCCTCTGAGATGGTCATCGGATGGGAATGGAGAGGCCCTCCCTCAAAGAGACGCTTTTAGTCTTCCACACCTCCCTTAAAGCAGCTGCGAACAACCTGTTCTCAACACCACTGACATGGCATTCTAGCGTGCTGATGAGCTACATATAAGTAAGCCCAGCCATCCAGTTTTCCCGCAGGAGCCGCAGTACCTTGGGCCACTATCCTGGTATTCCAGCGTGCTGACGAGCCAGATGTAGATAAGCCCACCCCGCAACAGCCTCAGAGTGGGACTATTCTAGGCATTTTCAGCAGATATATCAAAGGATGCTGCCAGTCATCTCAATGGAGGCTGCCAGTGGCACAGCAAGGGCCATGCTTTAACTCACCTCGCCTCGACATACTTAAGGCTGCAGGCATGACAGGCGAACAGGTCGCCAAAGCTTACTTGGCGTATGCCCCTGACAAGGGAGAGCTCCCATATGTATAGTCTTTAAAGGAGGTGGTAAAAGATTCCAGAGAGGAGACGAAAACATAGCTACCACAATTTAGGAGCACATGCAGACCCTGGACGTAGAGATCCAGTCAGAGTATTCAAGCCCATGCATACTCGGAAGACAAACTAAATCTGCCTTGGCAGTTTTGTTCTCAGCAGACCCTTCAAGGTGGAAACCTTGTCACGAGTAATTAGGGAGTCGCAAAAAGGAGATTGTCCGACACCTTTAAATCTGCAAGAGGCCTATTGGCATATTCTCATACAGTAATGGCGCATGCACTATCCCAGATTCAGAGTGGGAGAGCAGTACTTCCAGTTCAGCTCCACCATTGTGCAGTACTTCCAGTTCAAACTCTACCATTACGGTCTTCTCAGCGTGGCTCAGTTGGTAGCACATCTGCCTCTGGACCAGAAGGTCGTGGGTTCTCGTCCCACACCGGGATTGGACTTGCACCTAAAATTCGCTGGCATCTGAGTGCAGTATTGGGGGGTGCTGTACTGCTGGGGTGTGCCGTCCTTCGGATGAGACGTTAAACCGAGGTCCCTTCTGCCCATCCTGGTGGGTGTTCAGGTGGAAGTAAAAGAACCCAGGGCACTCTTCGCAAAGAGTAGGGAACATTCCCGGTGTCCTGGCCAACATTCCCCTTCCCATAAACCGTTCATGCAATTATCCAGGCTGTGTGTGGGTGCTGATGTGCGATATGGCCGCCACCACACATTCAGTCACTTCACTACTAGTCTAGCATTGCTTGTAAAGCGCTTTGGATGTATGAAAAGCGCTATATAAATACTGATTCTTCTTCTTCTTCTTCTTCTCACAGCTTAACCAGGCATTACAGGCAGCGGCAGAGGTAGTCCGGTCCCCTATGGCACATGTTTTCCCATTAGCTACAGAAGGAGCTTCCTAATTCCAAACCAGACCTTGACCCTCCGGGGGGACTCGCATCACGACACACGATTTCTCCCCGAATCCTAGCCTTTGGGATATGTAATTGCTCATCGAGGAGTTTTGCAAGCTCCTCCGCTTTCTGCTTATTTTTTCACACAGCTCATTAAGATGGATTAAGCCCTTCCTCCGGGGATGGTCCCAGAGGTCAGGGGTCATGACGGGCCACAAGTTCGGCCATCCGCACTAAGTCGGAATCGTGACCAATGCAAGTCTCAGGAGCTGGGAAGGACTCACTTACATCAGCTGCTGGCACCAGGAAGGGGATCGCTGTTAGACACAAGGTACAGTATAAGCGTTTCTGAGAAGGGAACAGTAGGCCATGCCCAGAGACATGCTGAACAGCAATTCCTCAATCCGGCTGGCCTGATTCCAACTGATAATCTGTCAATGCTGACTTACACCGACCATCAGGTCGAAACGAGAAGCTCAAAGATGCTAAAGGAATCTCTTCTTTTCCAAGTGGGTTGAGCTCCACTGAAGGATGTTTATATCAGGACAGGAAAATGTCTTAGCAGAATGATTCAGTCGCACAGTGGGTCGACCAAGGGATTGCAGCTGAAGGACAGTGCCTCTCACATTCAGACAGAATAGTGGGGCAATACTCAAACAGACTTTTCACATGCAGGCAGAACTCCAGGGTAAAACAATTCTGTTCCCTGGCCAAGGACGAACCAGCGGTGGCTCAGAACACCTTTTCCCCATAAACTGGGATCTTCCCTTGTCAATCTTCACCATTCATTACTTCCTGGGTGTAAGCCGGAGGCGCGCACCCGTCACGGGAGCTTTTTTTTTTTAAAGTTAGCCTAACGGCCCGCCCTGGAAGCGGACGTCATGCGCGGGCGCCGCTGAATTGCGACCGACTCCTCCTCCAACTCAGTTCTGTTTCTCCGCCGTCGAGGCAGCACCTGTTGGGCGTCCATATTTTGACTCGTCAGCGACTCCTCTTTCCCGCACACTCGGCCCAATCGGTAGGGCCGTTCTTTTCTTTCTAAGCGGCGCGGGTGTGCTTTCCTACTGTTTTTCTTGTTGATTTCGCGTTATGTCGGGTCCGAGCTAAGCGTGTTTGACAGGGCCGCACCCTATGCGTCGGTGTTACTGTGGCGGCATTTCTCCGTCTCGGACCGGCATGACGTTTGTCTTCGTTGCCTGGGACCCAACCATGACATGGATTCGTGCGACGCCTGTTTCTCCATGGACCGCCGTGTCCTCGAAGTCCACGCGTTCAAGCTCGGCAAAGCCCCGCCGACCTTCGGGGGACGACGTCGCTCAAGGGATTCTCAGGTAAGGTCTCTAGGCCCTTCCCCCGGGTCCCCTCCCGGGCCTATACGGTCTGAGGAGGAGGGGGTCTCCTCGTCTTTTCTTGCCGAGGAGGAGGCCCCTTCTGCGGTGTCGGGGGAGCGTCGTAGTCCCTTCCGGGGCCGCGGCGCCGACACCGCCTCGGCAGTCACCTCTTCGGAGGTGCAGGCTCCCCGTGGCGGGCCCTCGACTTTTAGGCATGGCTCAGGTGGACCCTCGACGCCTGCTTTCTGGCGCCGTTGGATCCTAAGCGCCCGGTGATCAGAGCGGCGCGCTTGGGATGAAAGGCGCCCGGTGATCGGCGGGCGCCGTTGGCTGTGCCGCTTTGGGCCTCGGTGCGTTTGCGGTGCCGATGGACAAGCGGCGCCATCGCAGTGCCGCCTCGCCTTCGACAGCGCCCGGCGCCGTGGGCCTTGTCCTTCCTCCAGGCGGTGCCGGCGCTTGCGGCGCCGTTGAAAGTGTGGAGCTGAACCTGGCTGCTACGGCGTGAGGCCAGCCCGGCGCCCTTGTTGTACGGGGCGTTCGCGTGGCCCTCGAGGACCCCTGGGGTGGCCAGCATTGAGGTCCTGCTGGTCTCATCCTCCTCGGAGGCGATGATTCAGATGTGGACCCATCCTGGCACCCCCACTCTTCGGAGTCTGGGTCCCCGGTGGCTAGAGGTGCCAGGCGGCGCAGCGGGCCCCTCCCTCTGTCTCCCCTTCCATCGTCTCCTGAGGGTTCCCCGGCTGGGGGTGGCCGGGAGCCCCGGGGGGCAGGCGTGGGGGTGACACAGGGGAAGGCTCCCCTCTCTGGAGGCCCGATGACAGCTACCTTACGGGGTGCTGTTGCCCTCTCTAGGGACAGGGGGACGCTGTGGTCGAGGAGGAGGGCCCTCTCGGAGTCCGAGGGGTTGAGGGGCAGGGGGTCTGCTGCTCGGTCTTCTTTGGCCACCCAAGGGGGGGTGGCCAGGAGCCGAAGTGCAGAGCCTCCCTCCCTCCAGGGTTCTAGGGTGTCCTCCGGCGTTTGTGCGGACTGCCCTTCTGGATCCATGCAGTCCAGGCGTCGTCACAGGGAGGTTCTCCCCAGGGCTCTTCAGGCTCCGCTTCCCCAGAGTTCCGTTCTGCGGCCTGGTCTGATATCCGGGATCCCTCTTTCCAGGGCTCCTTTCCCAGATTCCAGAGCCCTACGCCCAGAAGCAGTTGCCTCCATGAGGTGCCCTCTCCCATCTCTCTGCCTTCACCACCCCGCTCCCAGGCCATGTCGGTCCCTCGGTCCGTTATCCTGGGGGCAGTTCAGGGGTTCTCCGGCGGCCTTCCCCTCATATGTTAGATACATGCATGAGCGGGTCTTTCGACTCTCCCCACCGCCGCAGGAATCCTCTGGGCATTCCAGTTCCCCATCATCCTCGTCTCCCTCCTCCGAGGGAGAGGAACCCCCTGCTCATCTGTCCTCCGATGCTGATTTCACAGAATATCAGCGTTTCCTCTCGAGGATGGTGAGGGATCTCCAGATTTCCTACGTTCGAAGAGACAATACCGAACGGGAGACGCGTGAATTCCTTGGTGAATTCAGTGCCCAGCATCTGGTGGTACCTTCCTGGCCTATCCCTTCAGGAGGCGTCTATCCGGTCATGGCAGTCCCTGCCGCTTCTTCCCCAGCCCCGGCGGACTGCCAGCGTAGGTATTGTGCCCCCTCTGAGTCTCTAGGTTCCCTTCCCAACCCGTCCTCAGGTTTGGTATACCTGGTTACTCCTTCTGGGCGCGTTGCCCTGGCGCCCGACCACCACGGTTCGGACTCTCCACGATTCGACCGTTAGGGGCGAAGAGTATTCTTTTCTTCTCGTGCGAGTGCATGTATTGCATCACATCAGGCTCACCACGCTGCCTACAACCGGCATCTGTGGTCGATGATGTCCCAGCTGCTGGCATCTATGCCTGATACGGAGCAAACCAGACAAGCCGTTGCCCTCTCCGCGGTAGGCCTGGAGCTGGCAAGACACCAAGCAAGGGCATCTTATGACGCCAATGAGGTGGCTTCCAGGCTTGCGGGGACAGCGATCTGCATCAGGCGGACGGCATGGCCTCGTCTTTCCAGGTTGTCACCCCTGGCCCGGCGTAGGGTGATTCGCTCCGCCTTCCGGGGGACCCGTCTTTTCTCTTCCAGAGCTAGGAGACTTTTACAGGGGCTCCCTCCGTCTCCTCGTCCTCGGGAGGCACCTCCTAGCTCTTCTCCCTCTTAGGCTTTCTGAATAAGCCAGGGTCTTCTTCTGTTTCTCACCAGCAGAAGGCTGGGGGTCTTGTTCCCTCAGGGTATGGCCTCTTCCCCCTCCAGGGGAAGAGGAGCTTGGTACTCACCCAGGAAGTAATGAATGGTGAAGATTGACAAGGGAAGATAGGAAAATTACGTACCTACCGTAATTCTTGATCTTCTCTTGTATCTTCACCATTCATTCTACCTACCCACCATCCCTCAGTGGCCTCTTCCTGTGGCTTCTCCACCTCCGTCTCCTTCCTCTCATTTATATAAAATATAGGAAAATTGCCTAATTTTTCAAAAAAAAAGATCTTTCTTTTGGGGAGTTGTTCTAAATTTCAGAGAAATTACTTACTCTAAGATTCATGGGCCATCTCGTGGATTGCATTGGCGATCAGACTGCACAACTATCTCTTGCTATTCTTCTGGCAAGATACCTCTGGGGTTTTTGGCCTGGCTCAGGCTATTCAGTTTTGATCCTGCAATCCCGTGTCCAGATAGTTGCCCTGGAATCCAATCCCCCCCTCTATTCTTGCCTTACAGAGCAGAGGACGAGTACGTCTATTCCTTTCTTCTTTTGGCAAAAAAAAAAAATGCTGAGGGAACTCTCTTCGACTGCTATAGGCATCTTGGTATCTGGGTCATGCATCTAGTTAAAAAAAAAAAAAAAAAAAAGGGAAAACAAACAAGAAGGCAAATGAGAAGGTAGGCTATCCTTCTCGCTGTTTTGCTATTGGTTTCTCCCTTTAAGTGTCCTCTTGGACAATTTTTACAGTAGAACATTGCTGACCATATCCAGTCCTAGCCAGCCTAAGCCTTGACCTGCCTTAGCCAGTCAGTCTGAGTCCCATTTCTATCTTGAAACGCCTGAAGGCTTACATTTCCATTTCTAAACCCCTGAGCACGCTCTCCATGCTGCCTGGGTTTTATTCTTCCCTCCTCGGCTGTCCTCCAGTTAAAGGCCTTCCGTGGCCAGGAGCCGAGTGGGTATCAAAACAATGGCATGTTGAAGATGAGGACTATGCCCTCCTGGAGTCTGTCTAGCGGTTCGGTGAACCTTCTCTTCAGCTCTATCTCCGGGATTCTTGCTTCCCCTTTAGTCGAGTCTTCAGCTACAAGCTAACTATGCTCGTTGGGCATTCTGGTCCCTTCAACATCCATCTCTCTTCTCTTTCTCCTTCTTCTTCTATTTTCTCATTTCCTTACTCATCTCTCCTCCTAGAGTCGCCCAGGTAAGGAGGCCCTGCAGTCCCTAGGCTAGGGATGTTCTTATCTCCTCTGTCCTTCCTCCTCGGCTTATTCCTTTTCAGTTCATTCTTCCTTGCTTTGCTATCCCTCGGCTATCTTGCCTCGCTATCTATATTTTCTGCTTTCACTTTTGCCTCTCCGGCTCACAGAACTGAGTTGGAGGAGAGTCGATCGCTACTAACTGGCCCGCCCCTTAGCGTCGCTCGAGGCGGGGCCGTTAGGCTAACACAAAAAAAAAAAAAAAAGCTCCCGTGGCGGGTGTGGCGCCTCCGGCTTACACCGGAAGTAATGAATGGTGAAGATACAAGAAAGATCAAGAATTCGGTAGATGCGTAATTTTCCTATCTGTTCGGTCTCCTGTATGCCTTCCTGGCAGAACTCCAAGGTAAAGCAATTGCTGAATTCCAAGGTAAAGCAATTCTGGTCCCTGACTAAGGACGAACCAGTGGTGGCTCAGGACACCTTTTCCCCATAAAATGGGGATCTGTTCAGTCTCTTGTATGCCTTCCTGTAATACCGCCTCTATCAAGAGTCCTCCACAAAGTGGCATTGGACAGGACAGTCATGATTCTAGTCTGTCCCTTATAGTTTTTCCGCGCTTAGTTGTTTCTTGTTCATTGGTCAGGGCGACCACCTCGAACATTCAGGTTCAGCCATGGGAATTTTCCATCATGGTCCAGTTCTGCACCCCATTTTAACAACTGGTCTCGCTCTAGACTTGGAAAGTGAGTGGAAAATCTTTCAAGGAGCTATGCGGTACAGCTCCTGTTATTGACATGATTGGGAACTCGTATGTCTCTTCTGCCTCCAAAGTACATTATAGAATCCGGAGGAGGAAATCTTGGTTCTGACGTCATTCCAGACACATACAGAACGACACATTATAATCTCCTGTACTACTGCAGTTCCTTTAAGACAGATGGATAAAGGACTGCATCCATCCACCTTACAAATTAGAGTTTCGGCACTGAGGGCACTCTTGACGGACCCTGGGGAATTGTTGGGGTCATATCCCCATGTCTGGTACTCCTTCAGGCAGCAGCATTAAAACATCTTCAGTCCACCAAAGCTATCACCTTAGAGTCTTAATATGGTTCTCAAGGCCGTGACCAAGGCCCCCTTAGAGCCTCTCAAGCCATCCATCATGCTTCTCAATATAAAGGTCGCCCTTTTTTCTCAAAGCTATTGCTCCAGCTAGGAGTTTCTGCAAACTAACAGCATTGCTGGCCCAAGAGCTGTACACTCGTTCATCAGGCTAGAACAGTTCCAATTCTGTTTTGCCAAAGTTATGTCTCCCCTCTATTACAATCAATGTTTCATTCTTCCTACCTTCTGCCCACTCTGTAAAAGCAACAAGGATGGAAAATGTCATACACTAGACCTAGGAAGAGGGAGAAAAATGGACATTAAGAGAGAGGAAGCTATTTGCAAAACTTCAACTGTGTTCATACCAGCTTAATAATACATTTGGGGCAGCAAGGATTCATTAGGCTCTATAGCCAAACGGATTCTATCCGTCACCTCTATGGCACATGCTCAGGCCAGAGTAACTTGCCTGGCCCAGTGAGAGTCCATGGCCCCCTTCATGGGCATAATTCAGAGAAGCATCGACAGCACACCATCACTGAGTGGCCTTTTGATCTCCATTCGCACTTTCTTTAAAAAAAAAAAAAAAAAAAAAAAGGAGGGTTCTCATTGGAGGTGATGTCCTCGGCAGAGGCATCTTTTGGCCCGCAGAGTGTTTTCAGCGGTGGTGAACCCTTAAGGGCTCTTGATATTCTTCCCACTCGGGACATCTGGGGACGTACTGCTTTTGTATTTGCCAGGCGTAAGGAAGCCTGGAGACTAGCTTAGGAGAGAGTAATCAAAATTTAAATACCTGTAAATTTTCTTTCTCCGACGACTGGTCTCCGGGCTTCAGATTCCCTCCCAGAATGTATATACTTGGCTGGCCTTATATGCCTTAAAATTCTTGTTTTTTGTTCCCAGGTTCTTGTAGTATTGCCACACTGGACTGCTTTAGGAAGAACTGAGGAGAACATAAAGTGGAGGGCTGGATGTCCACTGCTGCAGAGATCTGATACCTGCCTGTGGATCAGCATCACTCAGGAGGTACTGCCCCGGCATAAGGAAGCCCGGAGACCAGCTGTCGGAGAAAGAAAATTTGCAGGTATTTAAATTTCGATCTTCCTGGCACCAGCCCGGCTGTCCCCTCGGCTCTGAGCCCTCCTGAGGTGGGGCCGCCCTATCCTCCCAGGGTGCTCTATCTGCAAATTCGGGCAGGGCTGGGCTCGGCCCAGGAACTGGATGAGTTTGGCCAGTGGAGTGTGGCTGTAGGGTGGTGCCTTCGCCTGTCTCTGGGAACGGGGTTTTTTTTTTTTCACTACTTTTTGTTATGCCCTCCCTCTCCCAGTGGAGCCCCGACGTGTGCAGTGACGCCAGGGAACGTCTTGCCGTGGCTCCACAACCCTCCTCTTGAGCCCTGAAGTGTTGCGGTACCGCCGGTCTCCACCAGAGGTCGATGTGGTGCCGGGCATCATCCTTGGACCCCCCGAGGAGGAGAGCAGTCCTCTCGGATGCTCAATCTTTCCCTCTGTTGATCCAGGCTCGTTCCTGGACTGGGTCAAGGCATGAGGTGTGGCCCCAGCTCCTCAACTCTTCGTGCCCCCGGGCCGGCTCCACAAAAGGTTTTATGGAATAAGTATTGTATTCCTCATTTTCATATTGATATGAGTAAAAACATAGTTGAATGCATACAAATTAAGGAATCCTTAAATTGAAGAGTACTTTATTTTAGTATGCTACCAGAGCGAAAACCTACAGATAAATAATAATAATGTCTGCAACGTTGGCGTGATTTATTTCCCTCTCTTGTTTTAACTTCCCTCACTCTTCCCTTGTTCAGTTTTCACATTTTACATCTTTAGCTTTTTTTTTTTCATATTCCTTACCCGTGCTGTGGGGTTTCTTATGCCTCTTAAGCTTTCACTCATTCTTTCTCTCCTCCTCCAGCTCCTTACTGTCCCCGAACAGACGCACACCAACAGACAGACACACAATTTTTACTTTTTTTAAAAAAAAATGTTGCAAGGAAAGACTCACGAAGCCGTGGCTTATTTCCAGGTGCATCCTGGGAGTACAGGGAAGTTAAGTGACTTGCCGATGGTCACACCGTATGCAAGTAGTGTTTGTAGGATTCAAACCCAGTTCTCTAGGTTTGCAACAGAGTGCTCTTAAACACTGTGTTATACTGCCTCTGCAGGTAGACACTATCATTCTCTTCCCTCCAGCTCCTGGATTGTAGAGCATTTGGGGGTGCTTGTTCAGACCGTCCACCCCACCCCAGACATCCACCCCATGGCAGCAGGATTCTCTCTTCCCTCCATATCCTGGTTTGTAGAGCATTTTGGGATACAGACTAGTCCCAGTCAGCCCCAGACTTCCTCTTGAATAAAGATCAACAGACTGCAATACACTCATTAAAATGCAGTACAGAAGTAAGTTGCATAGGGCCGGCCCACTGGTGCAGGGGCAGGTTACCTACCTGTGATGCCAGTGACCCAGGTTCGGGAATGGACCTGGGTCGTTGGAGAGCCAGCTGGGGGAGAAGGATTGAGCGTCCGATGACTGCTGTCCTTCTCCGGGGGGTGGGGGAAGGGTAGAGTGTTGGTGCAATATGGACACCTAGCCGAGGCTGGGTGTACCGATCACGCTATAGCCAAGTAGCTCAGGGGGGCGGGGTGGACGCTGGACATCATAGCACATCCCAACCCCCGCACGCCAGGGAAAAATGCTGCCAGCCACCCTAGATAAAGCCCGCCTCGGCTTCAGTTTGCTCCCAGGCCGGCCCTTCGACCTATCCTGTTGTCTGCGGCACTATAGGGATCCAGTGCCGCAACCCTGCCCTGGGGGATAAGCCAGGGGGTATCAAAGGGCTGCGGCCAGTATGGGAGTAGAAGCGGGGGTCTGTGATCGGGCAGAGGTACCGGGCAGCTGGCGGTGGAAAAAGTATCATAAATAAAAAAATTACATTGAGTACACCTCAATGAGCCCAGTGGCAGCATTTCCCCTTCCGAGCCAGTGTGTGTTTGCCCAAGCCCGTACTTCACTTAGAGATAATGCAACAACTCATGAAGACACTGAAAATCATGCCTGCTCACTTTTTCAGCCCAGTAAAACCTGATTCGTGTTTTTTACATTTTTTCACATTGGTCGGGACTGTCAATCAACGTGCCCACTGCTTGCTCCAGCTCTTCCTGTACCAATATAAAAAATGGCACCTGGAGGCCTTCCACCAGTCTACATGTGTAGTACTGACACACACATTGAATTATCACCTCCCCATTACCATTGCACTGCCTTCGACCAGCTCTGATAGAAACTGACCGGAGACTCCGGGCAACAGATGAGGTTGGAACAAAAATAGAGGACGACAAGAGACAGCAACTGCTTGGGTGTTTTTAAGCATTGAAAAGCAGCGTTATTTGTTCACAAACCATTACCAAACAGCCTTGTAAATGAGAATCAACATTCTGAATTGGATGCTAATTATTTTTTATTATGTTTTGCAATAAAGGAGTATCTAAAGACTAGATGGTGGGGGCATAGATAGGGTGGGTTTTCTTATTTAATTCAGCGCGAGTCTAGGAGGAGACAGCAGTACACTGGGAGGGGGGCATGCAAACAGCCCCTTAAATCTGGGTGGGAGGAAAAAGAATAGAAGTAAAAGACATTATTGGGTTAGGACCTTCAAAACAATTGGTTAGAACTATAAAAGATTTGTTCAGGGACCCCCTATTTTTTATTTTTTGTTGGTTACAGAGGGTTCAGAATCCTCAAAATGAAAATTATACCGGGAGCCCCGAGACAGATGCTAAATGGGCACTATGGATGGTATTTATTATCTAAAGGGTAATTAGTTAATTTTGTTCCCTAAGGAGGTGCCTTGGAATACAGAAGGACTAAGGAAATATGCCAAGCTGGGGTATAGATCAACTTAAAATCGGAAATCATGATCCTGGTTGGATATTAGGGCTTGTCTGGCATACTGTAGGAAATGGAACTGATTTCAGACCACAGTGTACTGTGATGTTAATTTTGTATCTGACAAGACTTGTCAGTAAATAACATTAGTGAAACAGAGGCTTCCTTGTTAGTGACTTATACTTCCCCTTTCCCCCCCTGTTTGTGTAGTGGAGAATGTTCCCAACCTGCCAGTTACCATAACATTTCCTGTGCACCATGTGGCTCTTGGTTCTGATGATCTCACGCTATCCACCTGTATGGCATCCAGTGAATACGGAGTTCTCGTCTACTTTTTCGATATCCGGGTCTTCAGCACGGTAAGGTTATTTCCTTAAGATTAAATCCTTGTGGTTTTCTTTAGCCAGTCAGACCACTGGATTATGGTGTGAAGACCTGCCATATGTGGGAAGAATATTACGCATATGGAAGCATCAACAGAGCTGCATAATCTACCACTGGCTCCTACAACCATCCTACTATAGGTCAGGATTTGGATTGACCTCGACTTGCTCACTTTGCCAGGCGACAGTAGGTGTGTGTCTGTGGAAGAAAAGATAGCATGTGTTTTCCTTAAGCACACACACTCTGAAGAGACCATTGCCTACACCTTTTGTAGAAGAGGCTGGTTGTGCAACACACTCTGTGATCGCTAAGGAAGTTGACAAAATTATAGGAATATAGGCATGAAAAAAGCACTTGTAAGTTATAGGTGGTGTAGTTTTGCAAGATTACCTTAAAAATTGCAGAGCTGTAATTATTTTGTCTCGATACAAAATCTCTTCCAGGACAAGCAGAAGTCCCCCTTTGCATATCAGAAGTTGGCCAAGGATTCCAGCTGTCTTGTGATTGATCTGAAGTGGAACCCAGCCATTCCCTCCATGCTGGCTGCCTGTCTGTCTGATGGCAGTATAACTGTTCTGGAGGTCACAGATACAGTGAAGGTGCTTGCTACACTGCCATCTACTGCTGGAATCACATCAGGTATGTACACAAGATTTTCTTATGCGAAAAGCAGTGGCACTTGGGGTACTGTTGAGGGTACTCCTTTCAAGGTTGGCACATACCTATCCTATTTAAAATGAGTAGCTTTCCCTTTTGAATTTCCAATGTTGATAAAGCCTTTAGCAAATGGCATTCATTTGATATTTGGGAAATCTCTGTTATTTACTACTTGTGTGAACATACTTGTTTGGCCCTGCTTATGAAGTCAGAGAGGGGGCTCGTGATTGACCTACAGTCCCTTCTTACTTTGAATTACTGTGTTTTTTTTTCATTTTAATTTATTCTTTTTGCTGCTGGGCACCCCTAGCCCTGCCGAATGGGCTACATGACCCTCGCTGATGGGGCCGCTAACAGAACAATCGTGGCTGGAGGGTCTGTGTGTCACAGAGCCCGGCTTCTGTGCGGGGGTGGCAATTTTTCTGTGTTTTCTGGGCGTGGGCGTGTAGGCGCCAGCGTCCTCCCGCCCCCTTGTGTGCAGGTGTCCGATCACTTGTGGTACCTTGCCTCCAATGGGGTCCACGTTGCGCCGGGCACTCGGCCCCCCTCCCCCCAGAGCAGGAGAGCCGTCCTACAGAGCTCAATCCTGCTCCCCCTGGCCGGCCCTCCAACACCTGGATCTGTTCCTGAACCCGGGTCATCAGCACCGCAGACGGCAGCCATGCTTCTGTGCCAGTGAGCCGGCTGAATTACTGTGTTTTCATGATGTATGTTACTGTGGTAGAAAATAAATTACTTTCAGATTTAAAATGCAAAAACTCAGGTTATGCTCTTTTTTTTTTTTTTCACCAAAGCAAAACTTGCCAGAGTGATCAACAAATTGGATTTATTAATGAGCTGGTACTGCTGTTATCTTGCATAGAGTGATAAATATGATAAGTAGTTAGGGCATGTGGCGTTATTCTTCATTATCACCTGACAAACGTATTCTCAGAGACCAGACAAAACCTGGGATTCTTTTATCTCATAGTTATTTCCACTAGTAAAATAAAATCCATTCATATGTGTCTAGTTTAATGTACCTTTGTCATTAAGAGGTTTTTGAGCAAGATTTGAAGTTGTGGATTGATCCATGGTGGGATTTCCATATGGCAGAAAAATATCTGCCTTCAGTAGCTGGTCTGTGCGGTTCAGTTGTCTTAGGCCTGTGTATCAAGGCAGTAGATCAGGCTGCACTTGTAGAGTGTAGCCCATGCATTTTCCAGTGGATTTCTGGCCCTGCTGGGTGATGACAGTTCTGCTGAAATGGCTAGTTTAAGCATTTAGCAAAAACTTCTGCTGGAAATGTTGAAGCACAGAACGTATTTGGATTTGACACACACACACACACACACACACACACACAACCCTTTGCATCATACATGTCTGTGTATTCTTTACCACATAATCCATTTATTAATTGCCTTCTCTTCCTTCCTAAGTGTGCTGGAGTCCTAAAGGGAAGCAGTTGGCTGCCGGGAGACAGAATGGAACTGTGGTCCAGTACCTTCCTGTAAGTCTCAGTTCAGCACTGAATCTATTTTTATTTCTTTCTTGTGTTTTCAGACCTCCTCATTTGCTGACATGTTATGGGAAAAAAGGTGGACTACAGGTAGTGGCACACAATTAGAGGGAAAGTGTGGCTGTACTGATGGCCCATTGGCAGTGCAGTACAAGTGCCCTGCATTTGGGAGTGAACTCAAGTTGCCGCATCAGAAGGCAGGCCAGACTGCAGCAACTGCTGCTTGGCAGTGTGTTGTGGTCAGGTGAGATGGCTTCAGGCACCGGGTACTACAGCGACACCTGTGGTGGGCCTGGCAATTTTACTCCAAGGCTCCTGCCACATCAGGGGAGGAGGGAGGACGGGAGTAACCAGGATAAAATTCCTCAACTGTCTACAGTGACTGCTGATGGCCCTGGCTCCCCTGGGTCCCAGCGCCCAACACTGGATGATGTCCACTTGGTAGACTGCGAGGTTGGGGGGGATGGCCCCTCCCCACAGTGGCAGTTGGACCTGGGGGACAGGAACACACTAGGCCTGAACAGATTATATCCCTGGGACTACGGTATAACCCTGACAGCTGATTGCCTGGGGGGGGGGGGACTCAGGGAAACTGTTCAGCTGACCAGAAATGCACAAAACCGTGTGGGCTGTTCTGGAGTAACACATGACACAGATTGTTGTGACTTTCAGCCACCTGAGGCATGGGTTATTCCAGCATGACTCACAAACGCTGGACTGTTACTGCTCTTTTAAAACAGGTATTGAAATGAAGAAAAAAAATAAAATATATATATATATATATAGGATACCTGATGGGCAGGAGTGTGATACGGGAAATGTTCTCACTCCTGCCGAGTGAACTTCTGTATTCTCACAAGTGAGAATGCACACCTCACTCTGCAGGAGTGAGAATATTTCCCATAGCACACCATCTGCACATCATGTGTGCTATTTATACAGTGGGGTAGGAGCTTAAGAAGCGTCATGTTTTGCTGTGTCTTTTTTGTAATTTTTTTAATTTGGTAACGAGGTAGAATTTTTAGGAGTACTGGGCAGTTAAGTGACTTGTTCAGAGTCGCACAGTATGCAAGTGGAGGTTGTGAGAAACAAACCCAGGTCTGGTCTGCTGAATGTATCAAGCTTGTTCCAGAGCTCATTACTCTAACCTCTAGGCTATACTGACAGCACTGTTTGTGTGTGATCTGAGTGCGTGGGAGTATTTCTGAATGGGCTGGGATTGTTAGAAACACTATGGGAAACAGGTGATTGTGTTTTTCAGTGTGCTGAGTTAGTTGCGGCTTGCACTGAGAAAGAGAAACTGCTTTGTAAAGGAGTTTCCTTTAGAATTCAGGTTGTTTTGAAGCTGAGATTAGCACAGTAATGGGCTAGGAGTGTTACAAACTATGGGACACAGGTAAGTGTGTTTTGCAATGCTAATTGAGTAAATTGCAGGCTTCAGTGAGAAACAGAAACTGATTTCTGAAGCATTTTCATTTAGAATGCTAGCTTTAGTGAGTGAATGAGTGACATCGGCAGAGTATGGATAAATGGAATCTATATCACTTCACTGATGTCTGCATTTATTCCACTGGAATAGCTCTCACCCCCATTGTATATATGTATGTATATATATATATATGTGTGTGTGTGTGTTATATATACACACATATATATGATGGAGAAAGGTGACAAATTACTTTTAAACTTTTTTTAACAATGTGGATACAGTTCACTATCTACACTCTGTCCTGCTGGAGACAGCTGAGCCAACGGAAGTATTCAAGCTAAGCTCCTCCCTCCACCTGGGTGGTATATCCTCCAGCTGCACCCCGTGATGTCAGATCTTTCTTTCTGCTGAAAGTGACAGGTATCCTCCTTTGCAGCTTTGTAGGATTTTGAGCGTTCTAGCACTTTATTCAGGTGAATCTTTGATTTTATTTTTTTCAGTCCGTATTCAACATTAAAGTTGCTCCTGCATCTTACGGCTCTGCGTCACGGTCAAAACGGAAGGCAAGACACTGGGCCATGTTGGCCATGGTGGCTGTTGGATTGGCTGCCGAGCTTGCGGTCATAGAACAGGTAGTAGCTGTGGTGAGTTCTCATCAGTCTCTGCACTGTACCCAGCTGGGGCCAGCATCTGAAGGTCATTCTCTGTTGATTTCAGGGAAATGTGTACAGCCCTCCAGACCTTCGGGGAGTGTCCTTCTCACCGCAGCAAGAAGCAGTGTCATTGTAGGATTGGGGAAAGATCACAATCTTCCCAGTCCTTTGACTCCCCTGACTGCTTGGCCTTAGTCGGGGAAAATATTATGTTCTTCCCACTCCTTTGACTTCCCTGACTGCTCAGGCTTAGTCAAGCTTTCTATAGTCAAAAGCTCCTTGATAACCCTGTTGACCTTGTTGGCCTCCACTTGCACAATTGGTTGAGATTTTTCTCAAGCCGGTTGACTGGTGCTGGAGGAGTTCAACAAGGAGTCGATCTTCCAGGCCCTTGTGCTGTCTGTCCACACTCAGGAGTACAAGGCTCATTCAGATCTCTGGCTGAGTTGTCTCGGGCTTCCTCTGCTGGTGGTCTTGCCTCTGAAACCAGTTGTGGATACCCTGCAGAAGCAGGTGGTTTATACTAACCTCCCGGAGGATGCCCATCAGTGTTGGCCCTTGGGTCTGTGGTCACGATTGAGGTCATGGTGCTGTTTGCACTCTTGGTCCCACTTGGTTTGGAGGCAGTGCCATTGATGCTCCTCAACTTCCTCATTTTCAGGTGAGGAGAGGCATTGATGTCGGATGAGTCTACAATACAAAGAGCTTATTTGGCAGTAGTGGGCTATTGCTGGGAGGGGTGGGGTTCTATCCTCTGACCTCCTGTCCGCTGGCTTTCGCTCACTCTACACACTGGTCCATTCGACTCAGAAGTCCCCTGTGTCTGCTTCACCTGCACTTTGGGTGGAGGCACCTCTGCTGCAGCTGCTGGTCAGTGCACTAACCTAGGAGTCGTCCTCTGCTGCTGGCTTGCTGGGTCAGGTGCAAGTGGAGATCACCCAGTATGAGAATACTTGGGTGGTCCATGGTGGCAAGCAGTTGAGGGCCATCTTTGAAGACTCTTCAGCCTCGAAAAGCCAAGTCCACGATGGCAGCAACCAGGACTAATACTTTTGACAAGGAATTGATTGAAGAGTTGACTGTGTCTCATGGGCTTGTGTCTTTTGGAGCCCTAATCTGGCTGATGTCGAAGTCTGTGAATGTTGCCTTGGAACCAGTCCAGAATTGGGCTAGATACCTGTTCACTGATATACTGGCTAGGTTGATTCCCTGGGGTTGCCCTTTCCTTGGCTGAGGCCATTTGGGGTCCTTCCCTGGAGTTTTGGCAGCATCCAGCATTGCCATCCACCTGTATGGTCCACAAGTACGTGGTCCCCACAGGCACCCTTTCAGGGTTCTTCTACTACCCCTCCATAGTAGGTCTGGTGACACATGCTGTTCTCCTTGAATCGAGAGGCTGGAGGAAGTAGACGGACCTCCAGACAAGGAGTCCAGGAAGATTGACCGCATGGCTGAAAAAGAGCACATGCTGTGTCACTAAATCTCCATCGGGCCAATTATTTGTTCATGGTGGTAAATTTGGCTATTACCTTTCCAGGGTGTTGGGGAACTTCTCCCCCCACCCACTTTCAGGTGATAATCAGCTGCTTGTCAAGTTAATCAGAGACCGGAGTTAGTCACTGGCTAAGCAGCAGATTTAGACGGCTTTGGATGTGGGCGATTCCTGTGCCCATACCATGTCTACAGCTATTGCCATGCGTCAGGACTGGCTGAGGCTCTCCTCCATTACAGTGGTCATTCAGCATAAGTTTGCCAGTGTCCCCTTCTCGGGCACCGACCTCTTCGGCCCTGATGTGGAAGTACATTTCATGTATACTGAAACGTTCATGCCCAGAAGCCTAAACAGAAGGTCTTTTAGTTTAGGCCGTTTTAGCCATATCCTCAGCAGCAGCCATAGGAGGGGCAATACCAGCTCTGGCATCCAAAACCCAGGATCTTCGGGGATATCTCTGTGATCAGGTCACAGCTATGGAACTTAACCATCAGGCATCAAGATCACACACAATATTTTTCTGCAGCAGTCTAATAGGGGCTGCCCATGCCACTGTCATATGCCATATAGAAGTGCGGGTGGCCCCACTTCCTCCACAGTTTTTTTCCCGCTGTCGACTGTTCGTACACGGATTACATGGAAGCTTCTTTGCTCAGTTCGACCACCAGAACTACTTACCTTTGTCTTTGGTATCTGTCTTTGAATTACTTTATTTTAAAGTGATTCCTTTTGTCTTTGTATTTTGAGAACTAATCCTTCATTGGCTTTCTTCTGTTGCTGCTGTTACGAAAAGAAGATTTTTTTTCAACTCAAGACCACGAACTCTGTGTGTGCTGTCTTGAGCCTGAACACAATGTTCTTGCCTGTGAGTATGGCCCGAAGTTCAACCTCACCGCCCGGCATTGACACAAGAAATTCCTGCAGAAGTTCCTCATGGAGCAACAGGCGGAGAACAGGGATCTTTCAGAGTCATCGCAGCCCCCTTCCCCCCAATCGCCGCTGTCTTCTTTGGGCCCTCAGGCCACCAAGGGCCATTCCCTTCCCCCTTCTGACAGTGATCCCAGTCTCCGTTTGATTCTTCCTCCTCTTCTCCTGGGATCGCTCCATCAAATGCTTCGGTGTTGGCACCTAGCTTTGTGCAGGCCTCTGCTCCTATCGGGCCTCCCATGAAGGAGAGTTCTCTCAGCCTTCACAGGGCTGCGGAGGGGCCATTGGGCCCTGCCCCATTGTTGAGACCTATCAGATTTTGAGGTCTGCAGGCACTGGGCTTCACCGCTTCTGCTATGGTTAGCAGTGGTTCATCGACGTTGAGCTTTGCGCCCACTCGATGCCTTTGTCGACGATGCTTCCTTTTACCGCTGTCAACCTTAATGCTATTCTTTCCTCCATTACTGTGTCTCTCATACAACAGTGTGTTCCATAGCCTGAGCTGTCGTTGCCCGTGCTGTCAGGTGCTGCCTCTGTGTCTGTGCCAGTTCAACCCATCTACCCCGCGCCTTCTAGAGACCCGTCGGCACTGCTACCATCGGTCCCTGTTTCAGAACAGGCCGTCTAGGAGGAATACCACCCTAACCTCATCCTTCCTGAGGAAGAGGATGAGGAGGAAGACATTGAAGTAGACTCCTCTGATAGGTCTGCTGTTTCCTTCAGGAGTGTGGACTCAAACACACTTCCAGGTCCCCCAGAGGACCCCTAAATAATGCTGCCATGGCTTCCTGGCACAGGCCTTACATGGTACCAGCCATGCCCAGAAAGGCTGACAAGCTTTGCTAGGTACCTCTTGGGGCTGCCCTTTTACGCAGCCCAGCTGGAAACCAACTCGGTGGTAATTAAGGCCGCTCATGACAGGACTAAGGCACCCAAGCCACCTTAGTTCCCTGCCTCCTGACCAGGAATCTAGGAGGCTAGACCTCTGGAGCAAGAGGACTTTTGTCTCTACTACTGTAGTTCTTAGAATTGCCAGTTACTTGGCTCAATTGATTAAGTACCAGAATACCCTCTGGAAGAAGGGCAAAGCTGCTGCTCAGGCCCCCCGAGGGTTCCCAGAAACAAGAGCTTCTCAAAGTTCTCCAGGCTTCGGAAGATGTTAGTAAGCATCTCCTCAGAGCTACATATGATATTGTTGATAATACTACAGCCAGGGCGACTGCCTCCGGCATTTGCATTAGAAGGCACTCCTGACTTCAAGTCTTGGGCTTTGCAGCTGATGTCCAGCAAAAGGTATTAAATGCTCATTTAGTGAGTCACAAACTCTTTGGCCCTGGTATGCAGGATATTATTAGTGACCTGCAGGCCTCAGACAGGGCTGTTTGATTTGTCCACTTCCTTTATCATACCCAGCCCAGGAGTAGACTGAGCCCCTCCTTTCATAAGCTCTCTGACAAGTCTGATTCTGGACCCAAGCTCCAGGGTAAGCGCAGGGCCAGCTCTGCCTTGCCTACCTCTCCTCCACCTTTGGTTCCTCTGCTAAGCAATCCAGAGGAGGCGGTGCGGCCCTGGCTGCTGGCTCACCCTGACTCTTTGACAGACCCCGGCCCCCCAACACCTCTTGTTTCAAGTCAGGAGGTGGTGTTTGGAGGTCGGTTCTCCCTCCATCTGTCTCAGTGGAGAACCATTACTACAAATGCTTGGATTCTTCAGATAATGGAAAAGGGCCATGTTCTAGAACTTCTAGAACAGCCTTCAGATATTCCCCAGTCCCCACCTTTTATCTTCCGGAGCACACAGAGGTGCTCAGGGAGGAGCTGCTCACCTTGCTCCCCAAAAGGGCCATAGAACCAGAGCCCAGGCATCAAAGGAACAAAGGATTCTATTCCAGGCTTTTCTTGGTTCCCAAAAGAACAGGGGACTCTAAGCCCATTCTAGAGCTCAAGGAGCTGAACCTCTTTATCCAGTACAAAAAGTTCTGAAGGGTCACTTTGCACGGCGTTCTTCCTCTGCTAAAGCAGGGTGACTTGCTGTGTTTCCTTGATATGCAGAATGCTATCTGCATATCATGCCCCCCAACACACACAGATGATACCTGTAGTTACTGTTCCAACCAGTTCAGGGTATTGCCCTTTGGCTTATTCTCTGTGCCACTGGTATTTACCAAGTATGTAGCAGGTGTAGCAGTAGCCCTCTGGCGCGAAGGCCTCTGTATTCCCATATCTGGATGACTGGTTACTGAAAGCCCAGTCCAGGGAGCACATGTTATTTCTGGAGTGCACCCTGCAGTTTTTCCACTCTTTGGGTGTCACTGTCAATCATCCCAAGTCTGCGCTGACCTTGCCTCAGCAGTTGCAGTACATAGGAGCAGTTCTGGACTCTACTCTTAATACTGTAATATGTTTCTTCTCTGTACTGTGGGACTTTGTTGTAAATGAGCCTTGGCTCAATTGAGTAAATCCTGGTTCATAAATAAATGTTATGAATGAAACATTTTCCTACTACTGCTTACTACTACTCAGGGCAAGGCCTTCCACCCCAAGACAGGGCAGACCGCCTCATTGCCGAGGCACAGGAGGTGGCTCAGAGCCAATATGTCCAAGCCAGGACATTTTTAAGGCTACTAGGCCTAATGGCCGCAGCCATCATTTCAGTCTCTCTGGCCAGGCTACACATGAGGGTCCCACAGTGGACCCTCAGGATCCAGTGGGATCAATGCTAAGATGATTTTGATCAGCTGGTCCTTGTCTCTTCCCTAGTCCACAGCGTGCTTCACTGGTGGATGGACCTGGACAATCCTCTTAAAAGTAGTCCCTTCCTTAGCAAATCCTCACCACAGATGCTTTGGGCCTGGGTTGGGGAGCCCACCTAGGTCCTTATCAGACACAGGGCCTCTGGTCCCAGTGGGAGACTGGCACCCACATAAACGTTCTAGAAATTATTGCAGTTCTGTATGCTTTTGAGGCTTTCCAGAACTACCTCTCCCCGGGCCCCTCTGCTGGTGCAGTTGGACAACCTCAGTTTGGTGTTTTACATCAACAAGCAAGAGGGGGCTCATTCTGACCCCATGTGCCGAGAGGCGATGCGGGTCTGGTACTGGACTCTATATCACGGTCTACAGTTGTCAGCCGTCCATGTGTCCGGCATCCAA
This sequence comes from Neoceratodus forsteri, assembly GCA_016271365.2. Taxonomy (NCBI): domain Eukaryota; kingdom Metazoa; phylum Chordata; order Ceratodontiformes; family Ceratodontidae; genus Neoceratodus; species Neoceratodus forsteri. The sequence continues at coordinate 501,102,850 of JADMNL010000022.1, forward strand.
AATGCCTTGGCGAACAGCCTGAGCCAGTCGCAGTCCAAAATGCACAAGTGGGAGCTGCTGACCTCGGTCGCAGGAAGACCTGTTGGACAAATGGGGTCATCGAGAATTGGACCTTTTTTCGACCCCCTCCCTCAATGTAAAACTGCCACGTTTTGGTTCACTAGATCCAGGGCCTGGAGTTTTCTAGTGAGACGTATTGTCCCTCTCCTGGAAAGGGAGGTTTGTTTACGCCTTCCCTCCCTTTTCCCTGATTCAGAAGGTGCTCATCAAGCTACAGATGGGGGGGGGGGTGCCACCCTAATTCTGGTGGCTTCATTTTGGCCTCATCAAATATGGTTTCCGTTACTGCAGCATTTAGCTGTCAAACCTCCTGTTCCCCTGTCCCTTTGCCGGAACCAGTTGGCACAAGCTCAGGGGATCCTGGTCCATCCAGATCTCAAGTCCCTCTATCTGCACGCATGGCTTCTGAGGACATAACCATTGCTCGGTTCAGGGTTTCCCGGAAGGTGGCTGATGTCCTTGTGGCTGCAAGGAAGCCTTCCACCAGGCCACTTACTCGATGAAGTGGAAGCGATTTGCTATATGGGCCGCTTCCCATCACCTAGACCCTTTTATCTGTCCAGTCAGCCAGGTTCTAGAATAACTCCTATCCTTATCAGATTTAGGATTCAAATATTCCTCCGTCAAGGTACACCTGTCTACCATTTCAGCCTTTCATGTGCCTATTGATAGCCATATGGTGGCCCAGTTGGATGTGGCCCATACTTTAATGGGGGCTATTCTACCCTTGAAACCTCCTATCTGTAATCTGGTCCTGACCTGGGACCTTAATTTCATGCTTGAGAAGCTGACCCTGACACATTTTGAGCCGGCCGTGTCTTGTGAGTTACACTTACTGTCGTGGAAAGCATTATCTTTAGTTGCCATTACTTATGCTTGAAGAATTTCAGAGCTACATGCTCTCATATGTGAGCAGTCTTATTTGATTTTCAGCAAGGATAGGGTCTCATTACATACTGACTGTAAGTTTCTTCCTAACATGTCTGAATTTACCCTAAATCAATCCATCCACCTGCCTGTTTATTTTCCAGAGCACGCCAGTCTAGGGAAAGCGTTGCTCCGTATGTTGGATGTGCATAGAATTCTGCGTTACTGTACATACCATACAAACTACTGTTGGACGTCCTCTCAGTTTTTTGTTTTGCCCCTGGCAGAGAAGGTGCTCCAATTTTGAAACCATGCTTGTCCAAAAGGTTTGACCAACTGTGTGTTTTTTTTTTTTTGTTACAGGAAGTACAGTAAGGAACCTCCTGGGGTTATTAAGGGCCATTCCACCAGGTGTATGGTCACTTCAGTTGCCTGTTTCGGGGTGTGTCTGCAGCAGAGATTTGTGGTGCTGCCACTTGGAGTACTGCCCACACATTTTTATTTTTTGTAGTATTTATTTATTCACTCTACCTTCGGGGCATCTCTCAGGGTCTCTTCACAGCCACCGGACACAACCGCCCACCTGAACCGACACCTCCAACTTCCATCATCGGGTATGTGGAGACTGGGCAGTCCTCCGGCCCCCAGGAGCGGACCTCAGGGCAAATCGGAGAGACAGCCAGTATTGGACTTGAGGTCATTGTGCTGGTCGGATCGCCATCGCCTCACCCGAAGGGAGGGGATATTTCTTGTATTTTCTCCCCCTGGAGCGCAGATGTGCAATGATGTACCATCTGGCGTGCAGGCATTCCCGCGCGCACCTGGAAGACGTCCTTACTGTCCTCCAATCCCCAGCTTCTGCTGCCGTGCTCTGCAGTGCCCCCAGCCTCCGCCAAGGGATGCCAAAGCAACGGGAAGTCCCCAAACCCTCCCCAGGACTGAGAGCTGTCTTCAGATGCTCAATTCCAGTCCTCCCCTGCCGACCCCAGGACTGCCCACACATTAACCAAGCACTAAAGTCTGGATCTTGCCTCCAGACGAAGGGCAGGCTTTGGCCTAGCTATGCTTCAGGGCTTCTTTCTTAGGCCTCTGACCTTCCTGCCACCCAGACTGTCCTTTCTCTCAGCACTGCTTGGGACTCGTTCCATAGGTGTGACCTAATGACAGAGATATCCCCGAAGAAGCTTAGGACAGTTACTAAGAACTTACCAGAACAGTAGATCTTTGAGGGAATCTCGTGTCATCAGGTCATGCAGTCCCTTCCTTCATTCCCCCTTTCTTTCTCTCTCCTTACAGGAAGACCTACTGCTATGGTAAGTTCTAACTTAAGTGTTCTTTTGGTTGCCAGGGGCAAAAGAGACTGGTTCGGGTGGGGGGTCATTTCGTCTCCTGTTCAGTCCCTGTCTCTGCTGTTGGTTGGGGGTCTGTTGCACCACTTCTTGCCACAGTGGTCCTCCATTTCCTGGGGCAGGTGAGTTGTGGAAGTGGTAGACAGTGAGTTGCCTTGGATTTTGGGGCTGTCCCACTATACCAAGTCAGAGACCCTCGGGAGTCCAGGGTGTCACAGGACAACCCGACCAAGTCAGAGCTGGTCCCCTTGCAGGTAAGGAAGTTCATTGGGGCAGAACTAGACTCCCTGTGGGCCAAGCATCAGATCTTGCCTTCTTTGCCAGATCATTTCAGTTTGGGCATTTGTGCCTTGCCTGGGACTTCCTGCGGCTGCTACGGTTGATGGTGACTTCTACCAGCAGGTCTGTTGGACTCCCTGGGAGATGCACCCCCTGCAGTGGGAGTTGGGCCAGTAGTGGTCCCAGCGTCTAGGTCAGCTGGTGACCCAGCAGATGTGGGATGGTATTCAGTGGAGGCTGTCCAACAAAACCTGGAGGAGGTAATCCCATTTTATCCACTCAGAACCGTCTGTTACGCTCACGACTGATGCATTTCTAGAAGGGCGGGAGCACACCTGGGAGACCACAGAGCTCACAGGTTCTGGTCACCCTGGGAGTCCTGACACCACGTCAGCCTGCTTGAGCTTTGTGCAGTTTGCCTGGCTCTGACTGAATTTGCTCCATTGATTCTGGATCATGTTGTTCAAGTCCAGATGGAAAACATGACCACGATGTTCTGCCTAAACAGGCAGGATGAGATGCACTGCTTTCTGTTGTGTCTGGAGGGCCCCTGTACCTGGACACTACTGTGACATGAATCACCAGAAGATCCACATATAGGCTGCACATGAGAAAACAGCTAGCTAGTGGATGCTGTCAGCCAAGTCTGAGAGACGTTGCATGAGTGGTTCCTCCATTAGGAGGTGTTAGAATACCTTTTCTGCAAATGGGGCACCCCTCTGTGGACCTACTTGCTTTGTGGGAGAACAGAGAACTGAAGCTGTTCTGTACCCACCCCTTCAGGCTGGGACCCAACTGAGGGATGCCTTCTCAAGGCCCTGAACCCCAGGTCTTTTGTATGCCTTCCCTTTGGTTCTCAAGGCTGTGGTCAAAGTCCAGAAGGACCAGGCATGGATGGGCCTGATGGCTCTGGAGTAGCCCAGGCAGTTCTGGTACCTAGATCTCATCAGCTTTCTCAGCCAGCCTCTGTGAAGGTGCCTCTGCACCGTGACGTGCTGATCGGACAACAGGGAAAGGGCCTGCACTTGGACCTTCACTCCCTGCACCTCTCAGCCTGGTTCCTAAATGGCTTGATTTTCAGTCTTTGGGCTTTTCAGAAAATGTCCTCCCATGTCATGGAGGCGTCCGGTAAGGAGTTGACTCATAAATGCTATGCATTTAAGTGGGAGAGGTTCTTGATCTGGAGCCAGGGTAAGGAGCTTTAATCCCCTTACCTTCCCAGTGATGAATGTCTTTGACTACCTCTGGTGTTTGTCTCAGTCAAGACTGTGAGCAAAGACCCTTGAGATTCACCTGGCAGCCACCTCTGCTTTCTGGGCATGGGCTGGTATCCTCATAGTGACCCAGGAAGAAGGTGGTTGTGCACTTTTTGAATGGTCTTGATCACGTATCCTCTGGTGCGCGAAACTGTCCCTCCATGGGACCTACTGCTGGCATTGGCAGTGCTCATGAGCAAATCATTTGAGCCTATACACAAGTATAAGATGTCTCATTTGTCATAGAAGACCACGTTCCTGGTGGCCATCACATCAGGCAAAAGGATCAATGAGCTCCAAGTGCTCTTGGTGGAGTTTCTCTGTCTGGTATTCCACAAGGACAAGGTCATCCTTCCCCCACCTGAAGTTCTTCCTGAAGATTGTATTGGAATGTCATCTTAACCAGCTTAACAGTATATTGTACTAACCCGACCTTGGAGGCTGATTGCAGGTTCCACATCTTGGACCTGCAAAGGGTGCTGTCTTACTATAAGGAGCATATGGCTGGAGTTAGGAGTGAGACTCTGCAGCTGTTTGTAATGTACACAGAAGATGCGTGTAGTAGACCAGCAGAAAAGTGGATGATTTCCAGGTGGATTACATCCTGCATCAACCTCCGCTATAGGTTGGCTGGTAGGGAGTCACCCAAGGGACTTGGGTCTCATTCCACCAGACATAGAAACATAGAATCTGACGGTAGATAAGGACCGCTTGGCCCACCCAGTCTGCCCATTTCCCTACCTAATGGATAAGCTGAAGATCCTAGTTAACCAGCAGCCTACTTCTTTCTACCCCCCCCCTAGAATTGCCTTATGACTGTCCCATGCATGCTTGAATTCAACCACTGTTTTTGACTCCACAGCCTCCTCCGGAAGGCCGTTCCATGCATCCACAACCCTCTCTGTGAAAAAAAACTTCCTTACATTACCTCTGAGCCACCCCCCATCTTCAAATTGTGCCCCCTTGTTCTTGCACACCTCTTTTTTTGAAAGATGATACCCTCTTGGATTTGTTGATTCCCTTGAGGTACTTTTTCTATCATGTCCCCCCTCTCCCTCCTTTCCTTGAGGCTATACATATTAAGCTCCTTTAGTCTCTCTTCATGTGTCTTCCGGTGCAGGCCCTGCACCATTTTAGTTGCCCTCCTCTGGACAGCTTCCATCCTGTCTATGTCCTTGCAGAGATTGGATCTCCAGAACTGCACACAGTACTCCAGATGGGTCTCACCAGCTGTCTGTACAGAGTGATAACAACTTCCTGTTTTCTACTGGTGATGCCTCTCCCTATGCATCCCAGTATCCCCCAGCCCTTCTTACTGCCCTCTCACATTGCTTACCCACCTTTAAGTCATCTGATATGACTACCCCAGGTCTCTTTCCATTTTGTTGTTGTTAGTATCTCACCCCCATTGTGTACTCTTCCCTGGGTTTTGTTTCCCAGGTGTATTACCTGCACTTCTTAGCATTGAATCTAAGCTGCCATACATTTGACCATTCCTCTAACCTTGCCAAGTCCCTTCTCATCCTTTCCACCTCACCTTGTGCATCAACTCTGTTGCAGATCTTTGTGTCATCTTCAAAGAGACATACTTTTCCTTCCAGTCCCTCTGCAATGTCGCTTATAAAGACAGTGAAGAGGATCGGTCCTAATACTGAACCCTGTGGTACCCCACTAGCAACCCCCCCCCTTCTTCAGAGTGGACTCCATTTACTGTTGCCCTCTGTGTCCTATTCTCCAGCCAATTCTTTACCCAGGCTGTCATCTTGGGACCCACTCCCAGGCTGGCTAACTTGTATATTAATCTTTTGTGTGGAACTGTGTCAAATGCCTTGCTAAAGTCTAGGTAGGCCATGTCCACAGCCCCTCCCTGATCTACTACTTTGGTCACCCAGTCAAAAAAACTATTAGATCTGTCTGGCATGACCTTCCCACTGTGAATCCATGCTGCCTTGGGTCCTGTGCCCCTCTGGCCTCTAGGTACTCGACAGTTCTGTCCTTCAGAAGTGATTCCATCATTTTCCCTATCACTGAGGTTAAACTAACATGTCTGTAGTTTCCTGCTTCTGCCCTGCTCCAACTTTTGTGAAGGGAAATCACATCTGCCCTCTTCCAGTCCTCAGGTACCACCCCATCCTCACATGATTTGTTAAAGAGGGTAGTCAGTGGTGTCACTAGTTCTACCCTTAGTTCTGTTAGAATTCTGGGATGAATACCATCATGTCCCATTGCTTTGTCCACCTTCAGTTTTAAGAGTTCTTTCGGAACCCTTTCTTCTGTAAATGGGCTGATATCAACTTCTGTATCCAGAGTGTTTCTATTGTTTGTTCTTAGGTACCGCCCCCCCCTCTTCATTTGTAAATGCTGAGCAAAAATATTTGTTTAGTATCTCTGGCTTTTCACAGTCACCCTCTGCCCACCCCCACCTCCCCTTTATTAAGCCTCACTATCCCTCCCTTGGTCTTCCTTCGCTCCCTGATGTACCTAAAAAAGGTTTTATCCCCCTTCTTAACTGAGTTGGCTGTCTTTTCCTCTGCTGCCTTGGCTATCCTTTCATACTGCTGCCTTGGTGGCTGCACCTTGGGTTATCGCAATTGCTGAGATATGCAGGGCTGCAACCTGGAGTAAAGCGTATATCTTCCTCTCCCATTACTGTATTGACATAAGTAGTCGAGATGCTGCTTTTGGGTCCTCAGTCCTTCAGTCTCTGTTCGCCAAATAGTGGTGCATGCCGTGCCCCCCCCTCCAGGAGGACTGCTTGGAGTCTGCGAGAGTGTGGAAAGTGAACTATCAGCTGTAGCTGTAGTTCTATTAGTGGTACACGATTCATATTCACACAACTCACCTGACATCCCCTGGCAGTGTAGCACCGGGATCCCTGGTTCTAGCGTGCAGAAATCTGACATCATGGGGCAGAGCTGGATGATGCATCACCAAGGTGGTGGGAGGATCTTAGCTTGAAGACTTCCGATGACTCGGCTGTCTCCAGCAGAACTGCCAGAGTGTAGATGTGAAGTGTATACCACTTGTAGAACTACGGTTACAGGTGAATGATTCATATTTTGCAGCCATGGGTTGTGATGACATAAACACATCTTTTGGGAATCAGCAGCCAGTCACAGTGCAAATTTTTTTAATGGGGAATTGTTTTGTATGCTGTGTCTGTCAGTATATACTTATGCGCCATGATACATAGATACATAGACAGTGTCGGCAGATAAGGGCCTATGGCCCACCTAGTCTGCCCATTTGAGCTTGTAAGTTCAGTTTGTTTTCCTAGAAGTCTATTTCCCCTTACCCCTGACCTCTAGAATTCCTTTATGTCTATCCCATGCATTCTTAAATCCCGTGATTGTTTCAGCTCCCACCACTTCCTCTGGCAGGGTGTTCCACTTGTCCACCACCCGTTCTGTGAAGAAATTAATCTCTTAGCTGTTAACTGTGATTGTTTCTTATATTTGCCTAGAAGTCATGATAGCATTTTTCCCTGTCCCCAGTTTGCTTCCACTTACCTAATGTGCACTGAAGTATTTAACCTGAATTAGTATCTTATTGGGGAGGGGTAACAACAAGCCTTTCCTCTGGTAGCAGCCAGTCTTAGTTCTAATGTTTTTTTCCCTACTGAAACAAAATTAAATGGCACCAGTAGTTGCAGCAGGATGTTGCCTTGCTATAATTTTAACTGTGAAAAATGCTGGAACCATGCAAAGCTCTGGGCCAGCTGGGAGCTTGGTGTGTTTATGTACTTAATGTCGTATTTAAATAAAGCCTAGTTGCTGAAATATCCCCAACCTGGAAAAAATGGACGCTGTCAAAAAGCAGGGAAGAGCAGCACCTGATATATAAATGTTACTTTTTACTAAAATGGACAAAGAGCCATGGGTTAGTTTTGTATTACTATACGATATCTACGTATTGCTCTGTGTATGGTACCAAGTTTCAAAAAACAGGTTCAGCTTTGTATAGCTAATTGCAATCAGAAATGTTAGTTCTTTAGTAGTAGTTGTTGAGATCCAAGGCATCAGCAGGGTCCAGTGGAAGTGCATGCCACCTGCATCCATTAAAGAAACTGTTTCTCAGGGTAGAAGGCAATTAAAGCTGCTTTGTGTTTGAGATGTAACACCATAAGTACTTACGATCAGAGACAAATATGATCGGTTTCTCATTGCCCCCCTTTCACACGGTGGGTGGGGCAGGCAAAATGTAGAATACCCTCCCGAGCTTCTGGCAGAAAATTGAGATGGAGTAGGGGAGAGTGGGACCCTTATTATGGGTTGTCAGTGGTCTCGCACAGAATTGCTGGGGTTCTATTGCAGGAAAATTACCTATTTGTATGGAAATGATGCATAGGAAATTTTAATTTTAAAAAGAAATCTGCATCTTTGGACCCTCTGCTCTAAAGATCATATAAATAAAAAAATAGGGGTCCTGGCACCCTTAATGTGGGGTTCATTGAAACTTTTTACAGTAGACTCCATTCACAGTGGACACATTTAATATGCACTATAGGTTTGAGCAGACAAATTCTGCTAACCACGCACTTTTGCAAAGAGCTTAGTGTTAAATACTGTTAATGCAGGTTCAGCAGGCTGGTTTGAGTAGTTGGTTTTCAGTAACTGGTGAGTGGCAGTCTGAGTAGCTAAGGCAAATAAAGATACGTTTTAAATCTCTACCCCTGCCCACCTGTAGTACAGTAAGCAGTAAAAAAATATATAGTACACGTGACCCACAGACTTTACATGTTGACTCTGATAAGGTAAAGCAAATAGGATGCTGGGATGCATAGGCAGGGGCATCACCAGCAGGAAAAGGGAGGTCATAATTCCGCTATACAAGACACTAGTGAGGCCCCACCTGGAGTACAGTGTACAGTTCTGGAGACCATACCTACGTAAGGACATAGACAGGTTAGAGAAGGTTCAGAGGAGGGCAACAAAGATGGTGCATGGATTGCATCACAAGTCCTATGAAGACAGGTTGAAGGAACTGAACATGTACTCCTGGAGGAGAGGAGGGAGAGAGGGGATATGATAGAGACATACAAGTATCTTACAGGGAGGAACAGGTGCAGGAAAACACTATTTTTAAGCGAAAAAGATGTTCCAGGACTAGAGGGCATGGGATGAAGTTGGAGGGAGGACGATTCAGAGGAAACATGAGAGAGAATTTCTTCACAGAACGGGTGGTGGACAAGTGGAACACCCTGCCAGAGGAAGTGGTGGGGGCTGAAACAATCACGGGATTTAAGAATGCATGGGATAGACATAAAGGAATTCTAGAGGTCAGGGGTAAGGGGCAACAGACTTCTAGGAAAACAAACTGAACTTACAAGCTCAAATGGGCAGACTGGGTGGGCCATAGGCCCTTATCTGCCGACACTGTCTATGTATCTATGATAACAACAAAAAAAGTGCAGCTATAAAACATAAAAAAAAAAAAAAAAAAAAAAAGCTGACAGCATATTAGGGAGTGATGCAGTGAGCGTTTATTGAGAAGTATACTTCAGAACCGCGATCACGATGTAACCACACACCCCTTCCTGCTAAATTGGGCATTACTTAGTGTGGACAAAAATAAATTACACTTGCCAATCCGCACTGAGTGGTTGGCACTGTACTGCTGAAACACAACAAAACTCTTTCAGTGCTTGTTTTCAGCTTAAAATATATAGAAAATTAATTACAATCAAAATTGTTTGAAAATCCTTAAAATCCTGCTTACTGCACTGATAGTGTGTTTTGTTTTACTACTCTAAACGGCTATGGATCCATTTTCTAATCAACTACTAACCACTTAAACACCTTTTTACAGACTACAAAGTAAACTCTGGGCATGCTAATCACATTCCCATCAACATCTCAAAGCCAGTTGTCATTACTGTGGTCTAGTCATGGTTCTCCTCACGATTTGCTTAGAAATGAGTTGTGTATAAATACCCATATTGCTTATTTACAACTATAACATGTAATTATACTCTTTATCCTATACCCATGTCAAACAGTTCTACGCTCTTCTAAACTCAGTGTTTTGTCCTTTTTTTTATTTAAAATCATTAGAGTTTGTTTTTTTTAAATCAATTTTAATCAGTTTTTGCTTACTATTCTTATGTATGTTCATGAATTGGTTAATTCATATTTTCTGTAACTCTGTTTTTTAAATCTTACTGAAAAATAAAATCTTATTACCAAAAAATAAAACTATAACTTGAGTGATTTGCATATTGCAATCTGATTGGTCAGTAGGCAGCCTTACCTGTGATGCTGTTTCACTCCAGCATCATACCTGTGGTGTCACAGTGTTATTGTGAGTTGCCTGCTGTAATGGTTCAAGCATTATGTAATTGAATACATGGGTAAAAATATTTAAGTCAACCAAATTGTGTAACTTCAGAGAGACTTTAAGCACACCTGGAAAGATGTGTGGCACTCCAGTGGTTAACAAGTAACATTTTGCAGTGCTGAACAATGAATGAGGTTGATAACTGAGATAGTTGTAAGCATGTTTAGCCCAACTCTTTTTTTTTTTTGGCGGGGGGGAGGCGGTAGTGCTGGGGATCTGTTTTACTGTCTGAATTGATGTTTCTAGATTAATAAAACCCAATATCTCTTCCCTTTCTCAGACACTGCAGGAAAAGAAAGTCATTCCTTGTCCTCCATTTTATGATTCAGACAATCCTGTCAAAGGTATGCATTTATAGATTTTTATATAATTGGTTTATTTGTTTAAAAAGTGATAACTGTGAAGGACACAACTGAGCCAGGGTTAGTTTTCAGATGCGCCCTGGAGGCGTGGGAAACAAAAAGGGAGTATATGATCAATAATTAAAAAAAAAAAAAAAAAATTATACAAGGTACATAGTAACAAGAGGAAACATAATTAAAGTAACCAAATAACAAGTAAGTCAAGAAAAATGTACAAAATGGAATAATTGCACAAATGAAAATTTTACATAGTTAACTGGTAAGAACAGCAGGTTAAAAAAGCAGACTTTAAAACCCAGTCATACAAGATGAGGGGCCCAAGGACTGAATTACGGAGAAAATGGACATTTATAACCTGATTAACAGCTCAGAGGATTGGTTAGGGTGGGGGGACAAGAAGTTTATTATCTGAGACTTGAGCGAGAGATAGGAAGATGAGAGGCGAGTGGAAACACGTAGCTTGTTCCAGATGACAAGAAACTGAACAGAAGAGGCAGCATGCTCTAGAAGTCCATCAGTCAGCAACAGGAAAGTTATGAGGGCCTGAGTAGCAGAGAGAATAATTGGGAGGAGGGAGTGGGCATAAGACTGTTATGGTACGGGAGGCGAAGAGAACCAGAATTTGGAAATGAACGTTTAGCTAGGGTAACATCTCAGGCATACATTTTCTGGGAGACACTGTATAGCATTGGGACCTCGCATGTAAATTTAACAGATAACGGCAGTACTTTAGGTAAAACATTCAGCATAGAGTACTTTAAATGCTGTGTACATTGGGATAGTAGGAAGCAAAAATGCAGAATATGGATAACAATCACATTCTTTAGTGTCTTCCGTCTTTAAAGCACCAATTGACTTAGCTGTACTGTTAGTATTAGTGGCTAGGGTAATGAACATGGGCATTTTGGTGTGGGAGGAGTGATGGAGGCAGGAGAAATATGGACACTACTTACAGTTAGAGACAGCATCAGCTCTTTTTTGCATCATATTATTTCTAGCTGAAAACCCACATTGTATGATTGCTCTCCTTCTTCTCTAAAAGTAATTGAAGTAGCTGATTGTTTTATCTACTTCCTTTCTTAGTAGAACTGAAATTCATGGGAATGGATCAATTATACTTAACCTTGTTTTGCTTTAAATCCTTGATCTACTCTTGCTGCATACTCCCTGAACATTAGGAACACCTCCAAACTTTGCATCCACTCACGATACAATGGTCTCCTCTTCTCCCAAAGCATTATGAGTGGGTAGATTGTGTTAGGCATTCCTAAGTTCAGGAAAGATGCAGTGGCAGTTAATCAAGAAATGAAACACATTTTTCAAACAACATGAAGTCTTGCTGTATTCCAATTGCAGTTAGCCTTTCCAGTTCAACTGCCCAAGAGATTAGAGTTAACTCTGTGCAAATACATAGAACGTTGAGCTCGAGCTCGGTTTTTCAAATCCCTGTCCCTGGTACGTTCTGTGTAACCTTCAGATTCTTTACTCCGCCTGCCTGTGAAGTCGCTTTGGAGATTTCTCCTCGCTCACTTCAGTTAGAGTGGTTTTCTCGATGGTTTCTCTAAACCGTGTTTACATTTTTCGGTTCCTCAAGCCTCTGTCTTACGGTACAGGTTAGACTAGTTTAGGTTTTCTCCAAAATTGGTAAGTCTTCGGCTTTCTCTTACGGTTCGCGTAACCGGGAGGACACCGAGTGAATTCTTTACTTTTGAGGTAGAAATTTAAAGTTTAACTTGTTTACAGTAGTTGGTTTGGGATCCAGCGGTCTTTTTGGTTTAAAAAAGACCTTTTCGCTTTTTTTTTTTTTTCAATCGACCATTGAAATGGTTATTAACCGAAAACACAGTTACTCAGGCCTGACCTCCGCTCAAAAAGGGTAACTTGGCTTTTAGTGCATTATGTTAGAGAAACCCAAGAAAAAGACCGGTCCCACTGGGTTTCAGCTCTGCACAGAATGTGGGGAGGTATTTGCCAAGGCTGATCCCCACCTCATCTGTGTTTACTGTCTGGGGTTTGACCACCTAAAAATAGATTGCCAAATATACAAAAACTTTCTGAAAGTCACGCTGGATAAGCATTTAGCCAGGCTTAAAGAAAGATTGGCTGAACATTCCACTGACCTGGTGGCCGATCCGGCTCCTGGGGGAGCTGGGGAAACGGAGAAGGTGCCTTCTGATCAGGATGATACCTCCTCGACCAAAAGGAAGGCAGATGCTGAGGAGTCGGTACCTGTAAAAAGAAAATCTGCTGGTTCGGAGACGTTTGCAGCTCCAACCGCGGAGGAAATCACTAAAGCGATACAGATTGTACGGTCTTTACACACTGGTTCAGGTGATACTGGACCGGTTCAGACACTGCATACCGCAGTTCAGCCACCTGCTGATTCACTCTCCACCAGTTCATATGATCTGGAGGCCTATTATGAACTCGAGTGGGAGGGTGAGGAAGAAGAGGAAGGCTTGGATCAACCCATTGAGCCTGATGTCTCCCCTGATAGACCAGAGTCTGTTTCTCCTCTGAGACAGCCTGGGGAGTCCTCTTCTCACTATTTGTTTTTCAAGAAAGTTGCTGAGACTTTACAGCTACCTACTCTTGAGGCAGCTGAAGAGGAGGAGGAGAAACCAGATTTTCTTGAAATGATGAATGTCAAAATCCTTCAGATGCTTACTTCCATTCCCCCTGTGGACAAAAGGATAGACAGAAGGTATATGTTGTCTGGCAATGGTACAGAGTTCCTGTATAACCATTGCAGCTATGTAGGGGTTGTTCAGGCTGCTGCTTGTGATAAAGCTGGCATCCCCTTAGCCTCACACCCTCCTGAGAAGGATTCTCGGAAGATTGATGCCATGGCTAAGAAGCAGTACTTGGCTGCCTCATTGGGAAGTAGACAAACTTCATACATGGCATACATTTCTAGATACCAGAAATTCAGGTGGGAATCTGTTCTGAAATTGGCCAAGACTGCTCTACCTCAGCTAGCAAAGGATCTGGAGCAAATAGTCAAGGATTGCATTGGAGCGTCCAAAGTCCAGTTTCACTCTGCTGTGGATTCAAATGACGTATCCTCTAGGGTCATGGCTACTGCAGTCTCCCTAAGAGGATTCTCTTGGCTCAGGTGTACCAATCTCATCCAGTCTAAAGCTATAGACTTTCCTGTTGTCCAGAATTCTCTGTTTGGGGAACAAACCGAGACTAATATGAAGAAAATGGATGAATACAGGTCCACTTACAGGAGTGCAGCTGCTAAGGAAAAAGCTGAAACTCCACAAAAGCAGCAGATGAAGCCTGGCAGAGGCAGGCCTTACCAAAGGCCTTTCTACCAGGCCCAGATGTTCCCTGCTTACCAGCAGCAGAGATAATTTTTCAGGGCCAGAGGCAGGAGGGGTGTAAGTAGGGCTGCTTCCAGCTCTCAGCCTAGGACTCCTGCCAAGCAGACACCCTGATGTGTCAGTCAGGGCTGCCTCCCCACTGCCAGAAGAGGGCAGGTTGGCTCACTTCTTCCAGGCCTGGAAAGCCATTACCACAGACAAGTGGGTCCTGGAAGTAGTGAGCCAAGGCCTTCGTCTAAGTTTCAAATGATTTCCAAGAACAAGAGACTAAAGGAGCTTAATATGTATACCCTTGAGGACAGGAGGGAGAGGGGGGACATGATAGAAACTTTCAAGTACCTCAAGGGAATCAGCAAAGTCCAAGAGGGTAGCATCTTTCAGAAAAAGAGATGTGCAAGAACAAGAGGACGCAATTTGAAGATAGAGGTGGGACGACTCGGGGGCAATGTGAGGAAGTATTTTTTCAGAGAGAGGGTGGTGGACACATGGAACGGTCTTCCTTAGGCGATTGTGGGGTCAAAAACTGGGGGAATTGAAGAATGCATGGGACAGATATAAGACAATTCTGGTGGGGGTAGGAAGAAGTAGGCTGTTTAACTAGGATCTGCAGCTTATCCAATAGGTAGAGAAATGGGCAGACTAGGTGGGCCAAGCGGTCCTTATCTGCCATGAAAGTCGTTTATTCTGTGTTTAAGAGCAAGGTCATTCAGACTTGCCAACAGTTCAGAGACAGCTCTGTTAGAGGCAGAGGTTACTGCACTTCTGAAGCACAAAGCTGTGGAACCTGTTCCTCCTCTTCAAAGAGGAAAAGGGTTGTACTCAAGATACTTCCTTACCCTGAAAAAACTGGGGAGTGGTGGCCTATCCTAGATCTGATTTATCTCAACAGACACCTAACAAAACCCAAATTCAAGATAGTGACTCTAACCAAAATCCTTCCTATTGTCTAGCTTCCTTGCACCTCTAGGATGCTTATTTCCACATTTCAATTAGGCATTCTCACAGAAAGTACCTAAGGTTTGAAGTGCCCTCAGGCCATTATCAGATCAAGGCAATGCCCTTCGGCCTTACTTCAGCTCCCAGAACATTCACAAAATGTCTGGTAGTGGTGGTAGCCCATTTAAGAAGACACAGTGTCTGTGTTTCCCTATCTGGACGACTGGCTGATCATAGGCAGGTCCCCGCAGCAGGTGAGGGGTGCCTTGATTCTGGTGCAGGATACCTTCATGTCTTCAGGATTTCTGGTAAACCTAAAGAAGTCAGTACTGGAGCCTGTCCAGATGTTAGAATTTGTAGGAGCAGAGCTGGACATGGTCCAGGCAAAGGCTCTTCTGCCAGTGGGAAGGATAGACAACCTTATCCAGCTGGCAGACTCTTTCCATCAACTGGTGTCTTGTCTGGCAAGACATTTTCTCCAGCTCCTAGGGCACATGGCAGCTTCTACAGCAGTGGTTCCAGGAGCCAGGTTTCAGATGAGGGATAGTCCATTTCATCTCGGGTCCTACTGGTTCCAGAGTAGGGACTCCCTCTCCAAACTGATCCCAGTGACAGCCACCCTGATCCAGGCATTGCAGTGGTGGAAAGACAGGGACAACCTCAAGGAAGGTGTCTCATTCCTCCAGCAATCTCCTACAGTGGTTCTGACCACAGATGCCTCTCTTCTAGGGTGGGGAGCTCACCTGGGGGACCACAGTGCTCACGGGCCATGATCTCACCAGGAGTCCCTGCTCCACATCAATCTGTTGGAGCTCAGGGCAGTGTTCTTAGCTCTTCAGTCATTCACAAAGATGGTACAGAACAAGGTGGTGCAGATAGGGACAGACACCACCACCACCACCACCATGTACTACATCAACAAGCAGGGTGGGACGAGGTCCTCTGCCCTGCGTACGGAGGCAATAAAGATCTGGAGTCTGGCCTACTCCCTCAAGACCTCCATCTCAGACATGCACCTGCCAGGCAAGGACAATCTACTGGCAGATGCCCTCAGCAGAATAAACCAGAGTCACCACGAGTGGTCTCTGAACAGGAAAATACTGCATGCAGTTTTCAGATGGGGCACACCAGAGATAGATCTGTTTGCAGCCCCAGACAATCATCGGCTACCCCAGTTCTGTTGCAGACCCACAGTTCTGGGTTCGGTGCCTCTGGATGCACTAATATTGGACTGGACGGGCAAATTCCTGTATAACTTTCCCCCATTCCTTCTGATCTTCCGAGTTCTGATCAAACTCAGGAGCCAGCCATCATCAATGATTCTGATTACTCTGGATTGGGCCAGACAACCCTGTTATCCCATGCTGCTGTCTCTGGCAGTGACCAAGTCCGATCTGCTTCCCCAGGAGGCGCAATCTTCTGACCTCCTCTCAAGGGAGGATCCTATACCTCAACCTCAAGTCCCTCGGGCTCGGGGCCTCGCTCTTGAGGACCTAGAGTATGCAGGTTTGCATCTGTCTGAAGGGGTTGTGGATATTTTGAAGGTTTCCAGAAAACCTGCCCCCAGAAAGACTTGTACTTCCAAATGGAAGAGATTTACTATTTGGGTGCGCACAAAAGGAAATAGATCCACAGACTGGTGGACTGGCAGTCCTGTTGGACTATTTAGCCAACCTTTATTCCTTAAGTCTTCAGCCTTCCAGTGTGAAAGTACATTTGGCAGCTGTTTCTGCTTATCTCTCGTCAGAGGAGGGCTCTTCTCTGGCCTCTTGCGATCTTCAAGAAGTCCTTTAAAAGGTTGCTCCATCTACACCCCCTCACAGGGAGCCAACCCCTTCTTGGGATTTGAATATCTGCATAGCACAGCTGATGCAGCCCCCATTTGAACCCATGTCCTCTGCTGAGCTCAAATATCTGACATGGAAAAACCATTTTTCTGGTAGCCATAACCTCGGCAAGGAGGCTTAATGCGCAACAGGCCTCATCAGTGGAGCCTAACTACATAGCACTCCATAGGGACAAGGTTGTCCTTAGGACAGACAGGAAATTTCTTCCAGAGGTGGTCTCTGACTTCCACCTGAATCAGTCCATGACATTACCTGTCTTCTTCACTAAGCATTCCAGTTCAGGAGAGCATAGACTACATAGCCTGGATGTTAAGAGGGCTATTAGCTGCTATCTGGATCAGACAAAGGCCCATAGGAATGAGTGCACACAACTGATCTTCCCTTGTCAGTCTTTACCATTCATTACTGCTGGGTGTAAGCCGGAAGCGCACACCCGCTGCGGGAGTTTTTTTGTTTTGTAGGAAGGAGTCTGCACCGGCACCGCCCATGAGAGCAGTGCACTGCGTGGTGCATGAGGGGCGGCCGTTAGGCGCCACAGACTCCTCCATCATCCCAGTTCTGTTTCTCCCACCGTCGAGGTTGCACCTGCTGCGCGAGTACAGAGTGTTTTCCGAAGTACGCCATTAGGCCTTCTGTCGATGCCGCCTGTTTGACGATGACTCTTCAATCCGGGTTCTCATCCCGACGCCGGTAAGTTCATTCCGATTATTTGTTTTAAGGCATCTGGAGCTTTTGTTGTGTTTTGGTTTATTTTGCATCATGTTTGGTTTGGGAGCTAAGCGTAAGTCGAAAGTGGGCCGCGCCTCCATGTGTCGGTGCTCCTGTGGCTGGCATTTTTCCGTGATGGACCGGCATGATGTCTGCCTTCGATGCCTGGGACCTAACCATGATATTGATAGATGCGACACCTGTTTTTCCATGGATCGCTGTGTTTTGGAAATCTGCGTGTTCAAAGTCGGCAGGGCCCTGCTGACTTTCGGAGGGTGGCGTCGCTCTCGGGCTTCCCAGGCCAGGTCTTTAGACCCTTCCTCCGGGTCCCCTCCCAGGTCTATACGGTCTGGTGAGGAGGAGGCCTCCTCATCTTCAGGCCTTGCTGAGGAGGAAGCCCCTTTTGCAGCATCTGAGGAGCGATGTGGCCCTCCTTGGGGGCGCGTCGCCGCCGCCTTGGCAGTCTCCTCTCCCGAGGTGCAGGCTCCCCAGTGTCACGGCCCAGGGTTGCTGGGTCTGGCACTGGCGGACCCTCAATGCTGCCTCGCAACGCCACTTTGGATCCTGGTGCTGTTCGCGGCACTGGTGATCGGGGTGGCGCCAGTTTGCCTTGCGGTGGTCCTTATTTCCTAAATGGGGTGCGCGCCTTGCCGCCGTCCTCCCGGAGAACTGCTAGAGTTCGCTAGTTAGTGTGGATTGAACAATATATCCACGCCCCTAGAAATACAGGTTACTCGCCTGTAACAGGAGTTCTAGGAGTGGTATATGTTGTTCATCCACACAACCACCTGACCGCCCAGGCTTGACCGCAACCTGGCTTCCAGTGGGCTAGATCTGGCGTCATGGGGCGGAGCCGAGAGTTTTACTACCCAGGTGGGTGGGAGGAGCCATCTTGAAGACCTTCCGGCAAGATTTAAAGCGGCAAGGAACCTTCCAGTAAGTGTGGATGAACAACATATACCACTCCTAGAATTCCTGTTACAGGTGAGTAACCTGTATTTCTCTCCCTAACCATCACTCGGACTTTGTATGCCTAGATACCCCTTCCCGGCGTTGGCACCTCGCGCACGACCGTCCACTAAACTCTGATTCCCTACAAGTCGACCAGTGGGGGCGAAGAGTTTTCTCATCTTCTCTTGCGATGTTGTGCATTGCATCACATCAGGCACATCATGCTGTGTATAACAGGCACTTGTGGTCGATACTGGCTCAGGTGCTAGCATCAATGCCTGATTCGGAGCAATCTCGACAGGCCATTGCCCTCTCAGCCATAGGCCTGGAACTTGCAAGGCACCAAGCAAGGGCATCTTATGACGCCAGTGAGGTAGCTTCCAGGCTTGCAGGCGGCGTGGCCTCGCCTATTAAGGTTGTCACCTCTGGTCTGGTGTAGGGTGATTCACTCCACCTTCCTAGGGACCCACCTCTTTTTCACCAGGGCTAGGAGGCTTCTGCAGGGGCTTCCTCAGTCTCCTCGTCTTCAGGGGACACCTTCTAGCTCTCCTTGGCCTTAGACTCCAGTCTAGTATGGCCATGGTCTCTTCTTCCTGTTTCTCACTAACAGGAAGCTGAGGGTATTGTTCCCTCAGGGTTATGTTAAACCCCCTTTGGGGGCTTAGTGCTCACCCAGCAGTAATGAGTGGTAAAGATTGACAAGGGAAGATATGGAAAATACGTACCTACCATAATTCTTGATCTTGTCTTGTATCTTTACCATTCATTACTGAATCCCGCCCACCTTCCCCTCTTGCACCTCATTTCTTGGGCATCTCCCCTGCCCTGCTCACCCTCCTTCTTACCCCCTCTCTCGAGGGCCCCACAGGGCTTCTCACTCTGAGTTCCTCGGGACCTTCTGTTCTTCTCTAAAGAACAGCGAAGGATTTGAAGAAGGAGGCGAGCAAGCAGAGCTTCGTCCTGTCTATCTTAGGGAACTCTTTCTGATTCCTGGAAGGTGTTCCCTTCAGGGACCTTTCCTTCAAGCCAGATTAGTTCAGGCAACAGCCAACAGGGTTAGTCTCCGAGGCAGTCCTCTAACCCTTGGTCTTTGGACTTAGCTGGTGTCCCTAAATCTTACCTTTTGAATGCCAGACGGGGCTAGTCAACGGATGTTCTAGCCCGATTCGAAAATCACCATCTTGTTCTGGTGGTCTGGTTGCAATTGACCCTTGCCTTCTCCAGGGGTCAGAAGGAGTTTCCTCCTCTGTCTCTGTCCATCTTGCCAAAGAGGTTGCCCTCTCCTAGGACTTCCCAACCCCCTAGTACTAACACACGGCTGTGTGCTAGTGAGGCCCTTTCTCCTAGACCTAGTTGGGGGCTCTTCCTCTCCGCAACAGATTATTTGCCTTGGCAGCCTGTGAGCTATCAGCTTGAGTAATGGGTAATACGATAGCGGGATGCGTAGGGAAATCTACCTCTCTCGTATCAACCTGTGCAGAAGGTTCGGTTGAACCATCTAAACCAGTTTTGTCTGAAGGGATCCTGCTCCCTTGCTTTTAATTTCCAAGCTGATAAGTTTCAAGTCAGTTTCTCAGAATTCGTGGCAGAATTTTTTCCTTCTCTCAGTATCCTCTTTTCGTCTTCCTCTTCTTTCTTTCTTCCTCTCTCTTATCTGTTCCTCCCTCAGAGCCGCCCTAGGAGTGAGGTCCTGCAGTCCCTTAGGGTAGGGTTCTCCTCTTTCCGGTCTTCTTTTCGGCTTATTCCTTTTTGAGTTTGTTTCCTTTCCTTTATTTATCCCTCGGCTCTCTTGCCTCGCTCTTATTCTTCCAGCTGTTTTTATTTCACCTCTCTGGCTTACAGAACTGGGATGGAGGAGGAGTCTGCGGTGCCTAACGGCCGCCTCTTGTGCACCACGAGTGCTGTTTAAGAAGAGACCCTCCCTCCAAAAAAAAAAAAAGTGTGAAGGAAAAGCTTCTTCCGGCTTACACCCAGGAGTAATGAATGGCGAAGATACAAGAAAAGATCAAGAATTACGGTATGTACTTAATTTCCATTTCAAACAACATGAAGTCTTGCTGTATTCTGACAATAGCAGTCAGTCCCAACCTTCGAACTGCCCCGCAGATGAGAGTTAACTTTCCATGCCAGGCATGGAACGCTGAGCTTGAGCTCGGTTGAGCCTCTGTCTGTTGTTCTTCAAACTCAAACTGTCAGATTCTTTACTCCACCTCACTGAACAGTCGCTCTGGAGATTTCTCCTTCTGCTCGGTTCAATTTGTCGGTTAAAGTACCACTTTTTCGGTTTTCGACCAAATTTAAACCGTAACCTGTCGGTTCAGTCTCTGTCTGTGGTATTCGTGAGTACTAGATAGGTTTTATTTTATTCTATTCTGTGTGGAACTTGTAAACGGTTTATCGGTTCGGTTTGAACCGATCAAGTTTTTTAAAAAATCTTTAATTGTGCTTTAGAGTGTGGTTACCGGTTCTTATCGGTTCTAAAAAAAAAAAAACGGATTTTATTACGTTTTTTTCCATGACCCGTGACACGGTTGGGAACCGATAAGAGGGTCTTGCCTGGCGGATTGCCATAAAAGGGTAAGTTTGGTTAGGACTGGCACTATGTCTGAGAAACCCAAAAGAAAAACCGGACCCACTGGGTTTCAACACTGCAGTGTGTGTGGGAAGTCTTTGCCAAGGCTGACCCCCACACCACCTGTGTTTATTGTCTGGGGTTTGACCACCTCAATGCAGACTGCCAGATTTGTAAAAATTTCCCTGCAGCTACCCTAGAAAAGAGAGTTGGTAGGCTCAGGAAAAGGGAGGCCAAAAAGTCAGCTGAACCAGATGGCCAGCCCGGTTCGGTTCAAACCGAACCAGAAGGAGTGCCCTCTGACCAGGGCGAGACTTCTTCGGGCAAAAGGAGAGCCGATTCTGAGGAGTCGGTTCTGGCTAAAAGAACTGGAAAAGAAAAATCAGCTGGTATGGAGCCAAAACTTTCCTCTCCAACCGCTGAAGAAATAGCCAAAGCGATCAAAATTGTTCAGTCGCTTTCCCCGGTTCCGACCAAACCGGCACCATCAGGCAGGCGCTCGGTTCGGCCGGTTCCACCGGTTCAAGAGTATGATTTAGTGGAATTTTATGAACCGGAGGAGGAGGAAGAGGAGTATGAGGAAAGTGAATGTGGATTTGAAAGTCTGGATGTGCCCATTGACCCGGACATCTCCCCAGACAGACCTTCAGGAGTGTCTCCTCCTAGGCTTTCTGAGTCCCCCTCCCATTTCATGTTTTATAAAAAAGTGGCTGAAACCCTCCAGCTTCCTATGGAAGAAGCTGTGGATGACCAGGAGGAGCCTGACTATGTGAAATGATGGATATCCCAGAGTCTAGGAGGCTGTCTATTCCTTGCACAAATCTTTGGGAAACAGACATTTAAGATTTTAAAGACTCCTAACACTATACCTCCTGTGGATAAGAGAATGGACAAGAGGTATACATTGTCAGGCTCTGACCGGAGTTCCTTACACAACAATGCAGCCATGTTGGTAGTGCAGGCTTCAGCCTGTGATAAAGGCAAACATTCCCTTGGCTTCACACCCCCCATAAGGACTCCAGGAGGATTGATGCCATGGCAAAGAAACAGTACATGGCAGCATCCTTGGGACTCAGACAGGCCAATTATATGGCCTATACTGCTAGGTATCAAAAATCCAGATGGGACACTGTTATGGCCCTAGCAAAACAGGTCCCTGGCCAGCTTGCCAAGGAGCTGGAGCAGGTGGCTGCTGATGGTATTGAGGCATCCAAGGTGCAATTCCATGTTGCAGTAGACTCCAATGATGTGTCATCTAGAGTCATGGCTACATCTGTGGCACTTCGAAGAATGGCTTGGCTCAGATGTACTAGCCTGTCACAGGATACCCAGACTAAGGCCATGGATTTTCCTGTTGTTGGTAATTCTCTGTTTGGGGAGCAAGCAGAGAATTATATGAAGAAAATGGATGAGTATAGGACCACCTACAGTAGTGCACAGGCCAAGGAAAGGCAAGCCACTCCCCAAAGGCAGCTTCCCATGGGCAGGGGCAGGCCTTTTCATAGGCCTTTTTACCAAGCCCAGGCCTCCTCTTCTGCTTATGCCCAGAGGGGGTTCTTTAGAGGGAGAGGCAGACGGGCTACAAGCAGGCCTGCTTCCACCCCTCAGCCCAAAGCCCCTGCCAAACAGGCACCCTGATGGGGCTGCCAGGGCCGATTCTCAGCTACCTGTAGGGGGCAGGCTGGCTTACTTTGTCCAGGACTGGGAGTCTCTGACATCAGACAAATGGGTCCTGGAAGTAGGTCAGGACTGGTTCTCAGCTTCAAAAGTTTCAAAGATGAGAACCAGATCCTTTCCACCTGCAAATCCATCAGAGGCACTTGCCTTAGAGGCAGAGGTCTCTTCCCTCCTAGCTCTCAGAGCTGTGGAAAGGGTTCTACCCCTACACCAGGGCAAAGGGTTGTACTCCAGGTACTTCCTTACCCCAAAAAAGACAGGAGAATGGCAGCCCATCCTGGATCTCAGATACTTAAACAAGCACCTTTTAAAACCAAAATTCAAAATGGTGACTCTGGAAATTATTTTACCCTCTCTAAGGCCAGGGGACTGGCTAGTGTCCCTGGACCTCAAGGATGCCTGCTTCCATATTCTCGTCAGAAGCTCCCATCAAAAGTACCTCAGGTTCGAGCTGCCCTCAGACCATTACCAGTTCAGAGCAGTGCCCTTTGGCTTCACCTCTGCTCCAAGGGTATTCACAAAATGCCTGGCAGTGGTAGTTGCTTCTCTAAGAAGGCAGAAGATTGCCATCTTCCCTTACCTGGACGACTGGCTCATAGTAGGCCAGTCCCCAGACCAAGTCAAGTTACACTTACAGATAACTCAGCAACTTCTCACTTCATTGGTTTCCGCCTAAATCTTCCAAAGTCAGTTCTAGAGCCTGTCCAGCTCCTCACCTTCATAGGCGCAGAGCTAGACACAGAGAAGGCCAGAGCCTTCCTTCCCCTGGACAGGGCAAGGACCCTGGTCTCTCTGGCTTCCTCATTCACCCTGCAGGTGTCTCGACCAGCAAGGCATTTTCTACAGCTCCTGGGGCACATGGCTGCTTCTACAGCAGTAGTGCAGGGAGCAAGATTTCAGATGAGGGACATTCAGTTCCATTTGAGAGCCTTTTGGTCTCAAAGGAAGGACCCTCTGACCAAATTGATCCCAGTAACTCGAACCCTGATCCAGGCCCTACAGTGGTGGCAGGATCAGAACAATCTGAGACAAGGGGTTCCCTTTGTCACTCAGTCTCACTCTTTAATCCTTACTACAGATGCCTCCCTCTTGGGGTGGGGGGCTCACATGGGCGACCTCACCACCCAATGGTTGTGGTCCCCTCAGGAATCTCTGCTCCACATCAATCTGTAGGAGCTCAGAGCAGTATTTCTAGCACTTCAAGCTTTTTCCGAATCTGTTCAGAACAAAGTTGTACAGGTCAGAACAGACACCACCACCACAATGTGGTACATCAACAAGCAAGGAGGCACTCGGTCTATGGCCTTGTGCACCGAAGCAATGAAGTTGTGGTCTCTGGCTTACTCCCTGAACACCTCCCTCACAGCAGTTCACCTCCCAGGCAAGGACAATGTCCTGGCAGATGCTCTCGGCAGGATTTCTCAGGGCCATCACGAATAGCCACTGGACCTCCTAGTCTTGGAGGTGATATTTTCCAGATGGGGCACTCCGCAGATAGATCTTTTTGCAGCCCCAGACAATCACCAACTTCCCCTTTTTTGCTGCAGGCCCCCAGTGTTGAGCTCAGTCCCCCTGGATGCCTTAGTTCTCAATTGGGAAGGGAAGTTTCTCTATGCCTTTCCCCCCCTTCCCTCTCCTGTTCAAAGTGCTAGTCAAAATCAGATCTCAACCCTGCAAGATGATCCTGATTGCTCCAGACTGGGCCAGACAGCCCTGGTATCCACTCCTTTTGTCCTTAGCAGTCCATCTTCCCCTGTGTCTTCCCAGGAATTACAACCTGTTAACCTGTGCTCAGGGGAGGGTTTGGTACCCGAACCTCAGATCTCTCAATCTCAAGGCCTGGCTCTTGAAGAAGAGTTAGAATTTGCTGATTTACACCTCTCCCAGGGTGTAATGGATATCCTGAAGGCGTCTAGAAAACCTTCCACCAGGGCTACTTATAATTCCAAATGGAAAAGGTTTTCCGTGTGGTGCTCTGGGAAGCATATTTCCCCAGAATCTGCTGATTTGCCCACAGTCCTTGATTATATGGTCCACTTAAATAGCTTGGGGCTGAGACTAGCTACACTGAAAGTGCATCTGGCAGCTGTGTCCGCCTTTATTTCAGCAGGTAAGCCCTCTTTTCTTTCAGCTCACCCTGTATTCTCCAAGTTTTTCAAGGGATTGCTTCACACCAACCCTCCATTCAGGGACCCTGCCCCTGCCTGGGACCTTAATGTTTGCATTGCTCAGCTTATGCAACCCCCTTTTGAGCCTTTGTCCTCAGCAGAGCTTAAGTACTTGACTTGGAAAACTGTGTTTCTGATAGCCATCACTTCTGCCAGACGCATAAGTGAATTACAAGCTTTGTCAGTGGAGCCTGATTTTATCTCCTTTCATAGAGGTAAGGTGGTCCTCAGGACTAACAGGAAGTTCTTGCCTAAGGTGTTTCAGATTTCCACCGTAATCAGTCTATGTCTCTTCCAGTTTACTTCACTGACCATTCCTCCTCTGGCGAGAGGAGGCTGCACAGTTTAGATGTGAAAAGAGCCCTTAGCTACTACATAGAGCGTACCAAGGGTCACAGGTTTGACTCCCTCCAACTGTTTCTCACTTATGGCGAGGTTGGTAAAGGGAAACCTGCCACTAAAAGATCCATTGCCAGGTGGATTGTCTCTTGTATCCAATTTTGTTATGAAAAACTGGGTAAGATTCCACCCTCAGGCTCACTCTACCAGAGGTACAGCTGCTTCCCTGGCTGCTGCCAGGGACATCCCTGTTCTAGAGATATGTCAAGCAGCTACCTGGAAAACAGTTCACACTTTTACCAAGCATTACTCCCTGGATATCCAGCCTAGGAGTGATGCTCGGTTTGGCGCAGCTGTGCTTCAGAGCCTATTCCCTAAGTAGGTTCTGTCCCTCCTCCATGGAGGTACTGCTTTGTAGTCTGCTATTGTCAGAATACAGCAAGACTTCATGTTGTTTGAAGAAAAAATTACTCACCTTAGTAATGTTGTTTCTTCTAATGGAGTCTTGCTGTATTCTGACCTCCCCCCTGTCTGCCCCTCTCAGAACCTCTGTTTTTGGGATGTGGGTGGGCAGTGCAGTGTTGGCACTCAGTAGGTGCCCACCTTGTTGTTTTCACCCCTTTTTCTTGGGGTGAGTGGGTGTTGTGTTTTTCATTTTTTGGGTCTCCTGACTTGAGTCTTTATTTTGGGACCAAAAAATGTGTTTTATGTTTAGTAGCCAGTTGGCTAGTGTAGGTTTACAGCTTCCACACAGGGCCTTAGTGAGTTTAGCTCGTAAAGATCTGACGGTTTGAGTTTGAAGAACAGACAGAGTCTCAACCGAGCTCGAGCTCAGCATTCCATGCCTGGCATGGAAAGTTAACTCTTTCATCTCCGGGGCAAATTGGAAGGTTGGGACTCGCTGCTATTGTCAGAATACAGCAAGACTCCATTAGAAGAAACAACGTTACTAAGGTGAGGTGGGGTAAGGGCCAGCCAGCCACCAAGAGGACCATTGCTCGATGGATTGTGTCTTGCATCCAGTTCTGCTATGGCAAACTGGGGAATGAGCCACCAGCTGGCGTTCGAGCCCCCTCTACTAGGGGAACAGCTACCTCTGTTGCAGCTACCAGTGATATTCCCCTGCTTGAAATTTGCAAGGCAGCTACCTGGAAAACTGTTCACACATTCACTAAACATTACTGCCTGGACACCCAGGCTAGGAGTGATGCTAAATTTGGCACAGCAGTACTGCAGAGCCCATTTCCTAAGTAGGTTCTGTGCCCACCTCCATGGGGCACTGCTTGGTTGTCTGCATTTAGTCAGAATACAGCAAGACTTCAAGTTGTTTGAAGAAAAAATTACTTAACACAGTAATCATATTTCTTCTAATGGAGTCTTGCTGTATTCTGACCTCCCTCCCTGCCTCCCCTAACAGAACCTGAAGGGGGGGTGCGCACTGCATTAGAGCCGTTTAATTTTTTGAGTGCTGCACCACTGGGGTGGTATTTTCTTGGGCATCTCTGACTTGAGTCTTCTAGTTTGCCCTTTTGTTTGACTATTAGTCTTTGGCAACTATTTTGTTAAAATTGTTGGGTATGTGGTGTAGCTTAGCAGCCACTGTTTAATGCTCGTAAGAATCAGACTGTTACATATAATGTACCAGGGACAGGGATTTGAAAACTGAGCTTGAGCTTAACGTTCTATGTATTTGCATAGAGTTAACTCTTTCATGTCCAAGGCAGTTGAACTGGAAAGGCTAACTGCATTTAGTCAGAATACAGCAAGACTCCATTAGAAGAAACAAGATTACTGTGGTAATTTTTTCTTGTGTGGTAACAGTATGGTGAGTAGTCTGTTTTCACTTCTAAAAAGAAATAATCAAAATTGAACAACCAGGTACATCTGCAGTCTTTATTTATATTTATTTATTTATTGAATTTTGTTGACCGGGTAAACTCACTGGGCCTTGGTGAGTCTTTTTTTCAAGGGCGACTCGTTATTAACTACAGGAATTATAAAACAGGAATGCAATATAGTGAAATACAGCCAGTGGGTAGTATAGTATAGAGCAGATTACTTGACAAAAATAACTTGTTAGCAATGAACATACGTTTAGACTACAGTATGAATTCACATCAGTTTATATAGGAGTACAGTAAGGTTAAAGCAGACAAGGAGAAACTGCAGTGCTGTCAATACCAAGTGATCCCATATTTATGAAACAGGTCAATCTCTACAGAATGTGAGCAATCGTAGCATGTGTTTTTTAAAACAGATGCATTGTGAGGCCTAAGGGGGTTGACCGTGTCCCTTTAAGCCACAAGCATCTCAAAACTTTTCGATAAATTGTTGACTTAAAGGGGAACAGTCTGCACTAAGATTCTCACAACCAAGTGTGGGGCAGGTCTCAATTTACACTGTGTGCAAAAGCATTTTTTTTTTTTGTAACTAACTGTTCACTGCAGTTCAGTAGATTGTATCAGCCTATTTCTGCTGACTTGCAATCTGACATTTTCTGTAACTACAAATCCCAGATTCCCCTGTAGCTGACATCAAAAAAAGAGCTGCAGCATTGGTGGATTAAGTATCCTGCAGTGCTTGTTAGAGCTTTTATAAGCTCTAATCAGATGCTTGCTGGTCACTCTTTTCTCCCAGGGCTAAGTACAGTCCTCTGTGACTGTACTTCGCCCAGGGAAGACAGCGGGACCAGCAAGCAAAAGATCAGACCTTATAAAAACTCTAAACATGCACTGCTGGCCATTGAATCTCCCACTGCTACAGCTGTCCTTTGATGTCCGCTGCAGGGGATTCTGGAATTTGTAGTTACAGAAATGTCAGCTTGCAAGTCAGTAGAAATAGGCTGGTACAATCTACTGAACTGCAGTGAACAGTAGGTTAAAAAAAAAAAAAAAAAAAGTTTTGCACACAAAGTTCAAATTGAGACCAGTCCCACAATTGGGTGTGGGGTTCTTAGTGCTGACTGTTTCCTTCTAAATAAGTGTATAAAACTGTGTGTGTGTACAGTACCATTGACACAGTGCCATGCAAACCTGCAGTCCGGTTACGCGCTTGTACAGTGACAGTTGTCCTGACGTTTACAAAACATTGACCAAACATCATACTGGGGCCTGTTATCATGGGACAACTGTTACTGCTCCTTATTTTTAGCATAATGACATGACAATTTTTCTCTTTAGCTAAACTTAGATATAGTGTATGTTAGAACATTTTATTCGTTAAAAATCTACGTTTCCCTAGTGGTGTTGTTCCATTGATGTGATGTCACGATGTTGTTGTACCATCGTGGGTACGTCACATCGATGGTACAACAGCATGGATGACATTTGGCATTGCGCCATTCGTGCGTTGTAGGCGGTCGAAGGATGAAAGCGAAGGCACAGGAGAAGATAGTAAGTGCCGTTTTTTTTTTTTCTTTAATCTTTGCCAGCACTTAGTTGCAAATAAATACCTGCTGTGGACCGGGAATGAGCGGAGTGTTTGGACATGGCGGGGCGGGTCTGCGACATCATGGCATGACCAAGGACGAAGGCACAAGCTATTCTTGATTTGCTTTTGCCCATACACTATAAAAGACAGTGGATGGGCAACAGTAAACAACAATACTGGTTCACTTCTCGAGGTTTTCATGCCAACTGAAAACCTCTCGAGCTTCACTCTCAAGGTTTTCTTGGTTGTCGTGACAACCTCTCGAAGTGAATAACAGTGGTGTTGTTCACTGTTGCCCATCCACTGTCCTCTACGTCTTACTATATTACAGTGTGTGTTGTGTTTAGTTATGTTGTACATGTATACCAACTGAATTCTAATTACTCCTGTTGCTGTGAAATGTCTTGACCAGAACATGCTTCAGTGTGCAGCTACCAGCTGACTTCAGTTACCCTATGAAATTATTTAATAATGTGTCATCCAGATGTGTCCTCACCCACATTTCTTTTCTCATTAAAACGGCTTGTAGCCGGCCTGTTGGCGCAACGGTTGGATTTCAGTCTGCGACGCCGGCCACCCAGGTTCAGGAACAACCTCGGGTCGCTGGAGGGCTGGCCGGGGGGAGAAGGAGGGAGTGTACACTGACAGCTCACCTTCTCTGGGGGGGAGGGTGAGGGTGCGGTTCGGTGTCTGCTGACCCCTGGTGGAGGCCAGGGGTTCAGCACGAAATCCGATCCACAATGCTTGGGGAGACACAGATGTCAGCGTAAGCCTAGACGTCATGGCACGTCTCTCCTCTGAGGAAAAACCATGGAAAATAGCCCCTTTGCCGGTCAGATGACGGCCTCCCCGGATCCTCCCTCCCGGACCTCCATCAGCCGCCTTAGCAGCACCCAGGGTTGTTGGATACGGCCAAACAGGCTCATCCCCTATGAAGGTAAGGGACCCTCCCAACGAAGAGATATGTCGGGGATACCTGGGCTGGCTGTGATGTGAGGCGGTGGGGTTGGGTGCACTGAGATGAGGCAATCCATGTGGGGGCCCGAAGGGAAGTCCGGTTAGGTGCGGGGGGCCATAAAGCAAAAAAAAAAAAAGTCTTCTAATGGAATTGCCTAGTGTTGTCACACAAAATACAGTGCCCCCAAAAAAAAAAATTGGCAATCCTTTCAAATGTATTTTCTTATTTTTTTTTCTCTTTATGATTTTCAAAGGGGGTTACTTTATCAGATTTTAGTTGGGATGTGAATTAAGCCCAATCACCAGATGACAAGGTAAACCCCACCGTTGGGTACCTACTCTTAAAAACTTTTATAACATGGTTTCTGAAAATACTGTCTTCTGATTCCTCCAAACAGATCACCTGACCATTGATTGATTAATCTCCGATATACCCACAGTTGCATGTTCACAGGGCTTTGTTTTACTATTTCTTTAGGTAAACTTCTAATTTAACATTGCCCATGTTATAAGAGGATTAACCCACTCCAGGATATGGGTTTACCGAGCATTAATCCACGTCTGGGTGGTTGAAGTCACTCTCCTTCACCCCATGACTCCCAACTCCCCCAGGCGTGGATTAATGTTCAGTAAACTCATACCCTGTTGTGGGTTAATCCCTTCTTAACTTGCCTGAACTGACTTCTTGTTCACTTAAATTAAGTGCAACCACCTAAAAATTTACAAGGTACTAGCAGAAAGCTTGCTAATGGAGATTACCACATATCTCCCAAGCACTAAACAAATCCAGATACACCGTCACAAGCTCAGTTCTTATTCTTAAAGATTCACATTCCAGCTGAAATCTGATTAAAACTTTGTGCTCGTGTCAAGCTCTAAAACATCCATTCAGTAAAACACTTGTCCCAGAGGGATACACTGACTTCACAGATCGTGGATTGTAGCCTAAGAGTTTTACGTGGTGTTAATGATGGAGGAAAAAAACTTAATTTACAGGTACTACAGTGCATTTCAGACTGATAAACAGTCATTCAAAAGACGTAGGACTGTTTCAGTCCAAATGTAGTAATGTATCTGTAAAGTTTTTTTTTTTTTCTCTATCTTCCTAAAGAGCATCTCTGCAATTTATTCTGTAGTTTCACAAAAAAGTCATCTCTAATACAGCTTACTAGAGAATATTTTATTTTTTCTTTCCCAGGGTTTATAACATCTTAGTAGCCTACTCCAAATCGCCTGCATAAAAAACATTTGCCTGTCTCAGCTGGCCCGCTGGCGCAGGGGCAGGGTGCTGACCTGCGACCCTGGCAACCCAGGTTTGGGAACGGATCTGGGACGTTGGAGGGCCGGCCAGGGGAGAAGGTTTGAGCATCCAATGACTGCTCTCCTTCTCCGGGGGGAGGGTGGCAGTGTGTTCGGTGCCTTACGGACACCTAGCAGAGGCTGGGTGTACCGCAAGCACAGACTCCCACACGTTCAGGGGACGGGGCGGACGCTGGCCGTCATTGCACATCCCCACCCCCTTACACAGGGGAGAAAATACTGCTGCCTGCTGCCTGGTTGAAGCCAGCCCCTCCACTTCAGTTAGCTCCCAGGGCCGGCTCCCCGACCTATCATGTCACTTGCGGCACTTAGGGCCGGTGCCGCAACCCTGCGTATCAGGAGTCGAGGCTGAATATGGGAGTGGGAGCGGATGGGGTCCGTGACCGGGCTGAAGGTACAGATAGAGTAGCGGCAATAAAAGTATAATAAAGAGAAAAAAATGTTTGCCTGTCTCTATCTGACTTCATAGTGTGTGTCATCATAGTGCTTATCATGGCAATATACTGTGCTGTCACAAACGCAGCAATTATGAGGTCAGGTGGAGTAGTCAGATGCTGTTTGAAAGATGCTGAAATAACTACTTAATTATCTCAACTAGACCAATAACAGGGGAAACGCAAGGATAACTACAGCCAGTATTTACACAATAAAAGATGTGCAGAGTGTTTTGATTTGTGGGTGTAGTCCAAGTGTACCCTTCACTTTGTCTGTTGTTAGGATTCGTTTCTAACTTTGCCTGCCAGTTTTATGGCCCCTAGGAATCTCCATGTTTGCATTGTTCTTTTTTCATACAGTTCCTCCTGTCTAATGCTACGGAGATGTGCTTGGGACCACTGTTTCTGCAAGTGCTGGTTTTATTTTTTTTTTATTTTTTATTTTAATTATTCGGAAACAGACTGAGTATGAACTCTTTGACAAAGATTCCACATCATTCGTAATAGAATGGTTACAGAATATGCATTTACAACAAAGACATGATTTACAATACATTCATCAAAGGCAACACTTGAGACTGCTTAAGAAGTACATATGCAGATAAGTGTGCAGGCCTGTTTCAGTACGAGCTTCAGGTAAAATAAGCAGAGGCTATAAGAGTGGCCAAATTTGGCCTTGTCAGTGCCTTCAGAGATGTTGAAGGTCAGACGGGTAGAACATAGGGGTCAATACGGGGCATAGAGAGTTATTTGTGAGGGAAGGGGGGAGGAGAGAAGGAGAGGGAGTTGGGGAGCGAGAGAGGGAGGAGGGAGAGGGAGGAGACAGAGGGAGGGAAGAGGGAGTGAGAGAGAGGAGGAGTAAGGGTTAAGTGCTGAATCAGGAGGGTTACTTCACTAGGAGAGATGGGAGAGTTTGGTAGCTGAATGCACGTTGGGTTACAAGTGCTGAGCCCAGAGGGCAATGAAAACTCAGAGCGGGAGGCTCAAGTTGATCTCTGAGGGGCCGCAGTTTCTTAGCTGCCAGTGGCAGTTGTTCCTGGTAACAAGGACCTGTTGCAGCTCAGTTTTGAAGATCCTTAGGCTTGCAACCTTGTGTGTGGCCACAGGTAACTCATTGAACCAAAGCCGGGCTTGGTAGGAGAAGGATCTTTGTCCCAGAGTTGTCCTTGGGAAGGGGACACTGAGCATGTTATGCATCTTCCCTCTGGTTTTGTATTTGGTAGTGTTTATGGATTGCAGGTTAGCAACGCACAGAGGAGTGTCACCAAAAATGGCTTTTCTCCCCAGGAGGCACGTATGAAATCTTATCTTATTCCTGAGTAAAAGTAGGTTGCACTGCTCATACATTGAACAGGGGTGTGTTTGTGTGTGTGTGTGTGTGTGTGTGTGTGTGGCGGTCTGCATCAGTCATCAACCTGCATGCCTTATTTAGGGCTGTTTCAATCCTCTTTAGTGCCATATCGGTGGCAGCTCCATAAACCACTAGGCTGTAATCAATTACTGAGATAATGGAGCTGCAGATGGCGATTGTCAGCACATCAGGTGTGAGGCTTTTCTTGTGCCTGTACAAGATGTCCAGCTTAGCATTTACAGCCTTGATGACCGATATAATGTGTTGTCCAAGGGAGAGTGTGTCATCAGTCGTGATGTCTATGTACTTAAAGGAGTGTACCTGTTCAAGAGGTTTCAATTTATTATTAGTGATTGTTAACGTGGGGTTCCTCCTTTTTGTCTGAGGGCTGGCGAGGAGCATTACTTTTGTTTTCTTATAGTTTAATGAAAGCTTTTGGGAGCTAAGCCATTTTTCCAGCTTATGGAACGTGGACTGTAGTTCAGATTGGAGTGGTGCCACTTTAAAGTGACTGCTAAGGATTGCAGCGTCATCTGCATGTAATATAATTTTATTGGTACTTGCTTCAGGAAGGGTGTTCAAGAACAGGTTGAACAAGGGAGGGCCTAAGATGGATCCCTGAGGAACTCCCAGTGATACTGCCTTGGAGTGTGATATCTCATGGCCAATTATAACCCTTTGCGACTTGGAGGATAGGTAGTCCTGAAACCAGAAGAGAGCACTAGGGACCAAACCAAGTGATTGCAGTTGTTTCAGAAGGAGAGAGTGGTTGACCGTATCGAAGGCCTTAGTGAGGTCAATAAAGATGGAGCCAACCATCTTACCCTCATCTAAGGCCTTATGGACATAGTCAGTGAAGTCGACCAGGGCTGTCTTGATGCTGTGGTTTTTCCTAAAACCATGCTGCTGGGGACATTGCAGCTGATGTTTCTGAAAGTATTCTGTAATTTGGTCAGCCACTATCCTCTCCAATGCCTTTGACAGCAGGGAGAGGATAGAGATGGGCCTGTTGTTAGCAGTGCAGGTCCTGTCTCCATTCTTGTGAACGGGGGTTACTAATGCTTGCTTCCAAATTGCAGGAAATCTCGCCAGTACTAGAGATTTATTAAATATTTTGCAGATGTGTGCTATGATCACATGAAGTATGAGCGCAACCAGTTTCATGTCAACGGAGTCATTTCCTTGCCTTATTTTCCCCTATAATATTTTTTTTTTGTTACATAGCCTAAGGTTTCTTGCACTGTGATCCACTTAAAGTAGAAATTTGGGTGCTTTGTCATGGGGTGTTCACTGTCAGGGTCAGTTTTGGAATGCTTTAAGTAGTCTGCCGGTAGCACCAAACTTAGGGCAGTGAAGGCTTTGTTAAACTCCTCGGCTATGATGAACGGATCACTGGTGTTTGAGCCATTTACATTGAGCAACAAAGGTTGCTTTTTTTCATCTTTTTTTGTAATTCTTTCTTTTATTAATTTTACAATGAACAATTGCAATTGTACAATCATCTGTCAGGTATCGGCCATTATTTCAACAGATACATCCAATGTACAGAAGGATAAAAAGAGCCTAGACAGTTTGGATTTAGGATGGGGGAATACATTAAAATATGCATTCAGATAATATAACTAAATAAGCCACAGCTAACTAAGGCTTTTGGGGTCAAGTCCAAAATGTTCAGAGTCCGAAGATTGTAATTCAACATCCAGTGCTGATATAGGCCCCATTCCTTGTAATAAGTATTCCCAAAATAAGTAGCACTAAGCATGCAGTAATCCATACATCAATTCGATATTTCCTAAGCTATAGGGAAAGCCAATGGTTCACTATCAAATATAGTAAGCTACAGAGCTGGCATTATTATAAGCAATTTTAAAGTAAAATAACTTTAAACTTTTAACAGTCAGGTTTCCCTTTCAGAGACCAAGTCACTGATAGTGCCTCCCTCAGACGATTGAAACTCCTGGGTAATCAGTTCCACCTTTTTACCCGCTTCCAAAGGATCTGTGTATTGGAAAGTCTTACCCCTATAGATTTGTAGTCGGGCCGGCATTAGGAGAGAGTGCGACACTCCCAACCCGCGGAGCCTTGCTGTCACCGCATCGAACTTCTTCCGTCTGGTGTGTGTTGCAAACGAGAGATCCAGAAACAAGTGGATGGTAAATCCATTGAAGGCTACCCCTCCTGAAGATCTCGCTGCCTGTAGAAGTTGATCTCTGACCTTGGAGCTCGTAGTCACCAGCAGGATCACTCTAGGGGTCTTGCCACGTGGTCCAGCGGCTTGGGGTGTAATCTGAAAGGCTTTTAAAAGCTGACCCTCTAAAGTTCCCTGAGGAAATTTGAGTGCTGCAGGTAGCCACGAATTCAGAAAGGTAAGGATATCCTCCTCTTCGCTACCCTCCGGGAGACCTATTAGGCGTATATGTGAAGCCCTGTTTGAATTTTCCAAAGCCTCTAACATGTATCTAAGTTGGGCATTTTCCTGTACAAGCCTAGTTGTTGCAGTTAGGGCTTGTACAGCAGTTTTCTCCGCTTTCGTTGCCGCTTGGGTAGCTGCCTCTAGTTTCACATCTTGTTCGGCAAAACATTGGATGATGGACTCAATTTTTGCATCTATCGCTTGCATAGAGATCTGCAGAGCTCTCCACGGGGGCTCTCTGCTGGTGATGCTCGTTGAGGAGTTTGTGGCCTGCTCAGTCGTTGCTGCCGCTTGCTTAGATCCACTACTGGTGGCTTTCTGGTTGCGACCCATGACCATCTGGTATCTCATGAAACCGGGTAACCTGTACTGTTCAATTCTGCTATTAGTTTTGACTTTCATCCAGAGCAAATCATAGTTTTTAAACATTTTTTATCAGTAGATGTACAGAGCTGCATTCAGGTGCGTCTTGCCAGTTTGCTGCTCCACAGCATCCCCTCTTTTTTTCATCCTTACCCAGGAAATCCTTCAGGTTTTCCCAAAATCGCTTCCCATTCTCCCATTTCTTTTCTAGTTGGCTGTTGTGATATAAGACTTTAACACTTCTAATAAGTTGAGTACTTTTCTTTCTGACTTCCCTATAGATTTGAAAGTCTTGCACTTTCCCGGACGGCTTTGCCATAGCCCAGAGGTTGTCCCTTACTTTCATTTGCTCCAGTAGTTCACCGGTTATCCACTTATTGCAGTACCCTCGAGTTTTCCTTTTTTTAATTGGGTCGTATTTGTCCCATACTCTATTGAAGTTAACAGTGAAGTACTGCAGCGCCTGGTCCAGATCCTGAATATGATCTATGTGTGTCCATTCGATTTGTGCGAGTTCTTCAGTTAGGGAGCTGTGCTGCCCCAGGACTCTGCTGTCCACAAAGATGGGCGGGTCTATTTTGAATTTGTTAGTCCAACTGCAGGTGATAGGCGAGTGATCACTCAGAGTGTCGGCCAGCACAGAGATCTCAGTAAGCCTATCTGGAGTACTAGAGAGGAGCCAGTCTAGTAGGGTATGGTTGCCTGTTTTGTGGTTCATCCTGGTGGGTTCAGTCACTAGTTTTGTGTAATAGGAGCTTTTCACAGTGTCCCTCTGCTGTGCTGATCCTTTGCTGAGCCAATTTATTTTGAAGTCTCCGGTGACCATGTGTTCACAGTCATTGGCATTGCCAGACAGGGCACTTAGCACTTTGCTTAGTCCCTCCATGGGCTTCTTAGGAGGGAGGTAGACACAAGCTAGGGCCAAGGCTTTCTTATGTGGACCGACCAGAAGCTTAACCATGAGAAGCTCTTCGTAATCAGACATGGCAGTTATAGGGAGTACCATCCCACGCAGGATATCCTGAATGTATATCATACAACCTCTACCCCTTTTCCTGGCCCTATCATTTCGAAATTGTCAGGTAGGTGTATCTCTTTGTCCTTTACCTGGGTTTTAGCCAAGTCTCTGTCAGGCAGATTATATCCAGACAGTGTAAGGCTGTCCAGGCCTGGAGCTGCTCAACCTTGGGGAGGAGACTGCATATGTTCATGGCGGTGATTTTTAAACCATTCCCGAAATTCCCCTTTATGTCATTGTTTATGCCAGGGCCGGGATTCGGGTGCACATTACTAGACAGAAGTAGGAGAAGAACAGCTTTCCTTGATGAGAAGCTGAAGGAGTAGTCGCAAAGGTAGGGCATGAGTCTTTTTATGGTCACTGTAATTGGTAGGCAAGGGGCCATGAGTCCCAGCCTTAGGTTCTGTGAATTCAGTATGAAAGGCATCAGGAAGGCCCGTGCACCATTGCCATAGGCATCCAAGGAAGTGATATCACTATTTTTTAGCTGTCCACATTCAGCGAGGCTGGGGGCAAAATGATCCTGGGGGTTGAGTGTCATCATTTTGTCCAACTGAGCAGGAGCATAGTAGCAGCGAGGTGATTAGTGGCATCATTTTATTCACCACAACTCAGGAGACTTGTGTCCTCTTGTTCCCGATAAGTCATGGTAGAAAGGGTGTCCGAGAGGGAGGGGGAAGATGGTGCAAGTAGAGTAAAGAGGAAGATCTGTGTTAGAAGATAGGGTTAAGAGGTGGCCGTGTGAGCAAAGGGCTGTTTGTGCTGTGGTTAGGAGGTGAGAATAGAAGCATAGTAAGCCTTATTAGTGGCTAGAAGAACTAGGGAGAGGACTTTGGGGGGCTTGGGTTGGCTATCTCGAGATGCCAGACAGTGGTCTAGTACACAGCCAGACTTCCAGAAGCTATGCTTGTTAAACAGAGGTTTGAGAAATTGTACGTTTTTAAGTCAGACTAGCGTAGTGTTGCCGGTTGTGACACTATCTGTGTCTAATTATAATCTGCCAATGGCAATACGGGGACTTGGTCATATAATCCACCCTTTGCTATATATCTGAGGCCAGCCAAGGGTGAGAGTGGTGGTGGTGGTGGGGGCGGTGGGAGCCGTGTCATCAGGAGTGTGTTTAGGATAACACAATTTCAGGCAGACCACAAATCAGGTGCACAAAAAATGCATAGTTGTATTTATCATTTTGTTTTCATCAAGTAAAATATACAGAAAACAAAATGGTAAGTCGGACAACTGCTTAGCTTCAGCAGTTTCCAAGGCTTTTCTTCAGCCTAGCATGAATCAAACAGTGTGAAAGCATACACTACCTGGAGGTCTTTCACCTTTCTGTCTCTCCTCTCTCTCAGCACTGAGGTAGGGCTTTTTATAAGTTCACTAGAAGTCGGAAAAACAATTTCTGCTGTTTTTTGATTAACAGCAAACATAACATAAAATTAGCCACTGATAGCCCTCTCATTTTGTTACTGTACTCTTAGTATTGTTTTGGTTAATAGCCACAGAAGCTTTATAAGCACTTCAGCACTTAATTTATAACCTGCCAACCACCATGTTGGACGTTATACAAAACATATAAACTGCTTGGGAAAGGGGTTTCAGTTTATCTCAGGGGTGTCAACTATGACAGGGGTTCCCCGTCACAAGCTGCAGCACAGCTACGGCACAGCAAAGGCAGCTGGGTTGAAATTCCTGCTAGACAAAGGTAGCTGGGTTGTTCGGGAGCCATTGGCCAGAAATTACCTTCCGGCTTGCGGTGGACTGCTGTGGCCGAAAGCTGGCTGGAGGGAGGAGTCCGTTCCCTGATTTTGGGGCTTTGCCTGAGCGGAGCTTTTTTGGAGGGTCGGACTGGAATTGAACTGCTGCTGCGGTCCGACTGTGGGCTCGGCACCTGAGGAGGGAGAGAACAGATAAAGCTATTAAGCAGGGCAGATGGGGAGGGGGGTTGAGAACAAAAGAGCTTGGAAAGAGGGTGAGTCACAGAGCAGCTTCTCGGTCCGGGGAGAGGTCCGGCGAGAGGGAAGGGAAAACCTATTATCCTACACACTACACTTAACACTAACTTAACCTCTAAGCAGCAGAGAATGAAAATTCAACAAATTAATTCCTAGGGGCAGCACTTAGTTAAGCCGCTGATCCCCCAAGTCTGAACATAAAATTACAAACTACAGTCAGAGCCTACTTAAACCCTTAACAGAGGCTGCTGTTAAAACTCTAAATTCAGTTCTCACCATTGCTAATGCCTTCAACTCCCTTTTTTCCGCTCTTCCCTCCCCAACCTCTTCTCTCCATGTCCGAGCTCCCTCATCTACTCATGCCACTGCTTTCCCTGCTCTTGATCTGTTACCGGTAATGCATCAAGATGTTCTTAAGTTACTGCTTTCTATTCCTCCTAGCGGTAGCGCCGGCCCTGATGGGATTCATCCTAGGGTTCTTAGACAGTTTGTTGCGTGTCTTGTGGTGCCCATATCTAGGCTGTTTAATCTCTCTCTCTCTGCTCTGGCTTAGTCCCCTCTATCTGGAAAATAGCCTGAACTGTACCTGTGTTCAAGAAAGGGGATCCTAAAATCCTGTCTAATTACGGCCCCATCTCACATCTTCCCGCGCCCAGCAAGCTACTTGAGAAATTAGTCCATCGCCAGGTCTCTACGTACCTTCTCACTTTTAACCTCCAATCCGCTATACAACATGGCTTTAGGGCCAGGCACAGTACTAGCACTGCTCTGACCCAGTTTACTAGTGATGTCAAATGTAATATGGACAAGGGCTTACTCACTGGAGCTGTTTTTATAGCCCTATCTAAGGCGTTTGACATGGTTCATCACCCTCTCCTGCTGGCTAAGTTGCAAGCACTAGGTGCCTCCGACTCTGCCCTTTCCTGGTTTGGTAGCTACTTGGAAAATTGATCTCAAGCTGTCTCTTTCTGCAAGGTTCTCTCCACCTCTGCCCCTGTTGCCTGCGGTGTTCCACAGGGTTCTATCCTTTGGCTCCTACTCTTTTCTCTCTTCCTTAATGACATCCCTATTCTTCCCCTCACAGCAGCATACTAATGTATGCTGATGACATAGTGCTCTACTCTGCCTCCAAGTCTATTGAGAACATAAATTAACGTTTTTCTCTTGACTTTCAGTCCCTACAATCCTGGCCGTCATCTAACCATCAAATCCTAAACATAGTGAAGACCCAGGCCATGCTTTTTGGGTCCGCAAGAAAAGTGCCCATAGAGGCTCAAAATCTTCTAGTCCACTGCTGTGATGGTACTGCTGTCTCTAACACTTTAACTTTCAAATACCTTAGGGTTACGCTTGACCCGGTTTTGGATTTTGCTACACATGTCGAGTGAGGTATGTAGCTCAGTTAATACCAAGATAGGTGCGGCCTATAGAGTGTGTCACTCACTTGCCCTGGCAGCTAGGGTCTCAGTAGCAAGAGGTGTTTTACTCCCACAACTCCTGTATGCCCTCCCTGTACTCTCTCATGCCAGTGCAGGGGTTCTTCGCAAGTGGGACGACACTTATAATAATAATAATAATAATAATAATATCTGTAGATTTGCCTTATCTGCCCTTCGCTTAACCCATCGCTGCCTACTCTATGCGGCCTTAAACTGGCCATCTCCCAGTGCCCTCCACTCCTATGCTCTATGGTGTTTTGTTGACTCCCTTACCAGTGCTTCTCGTCCCGCCACTCTGGGGTACATGTTTACCCCAGTCTCTCACTCCCGATCCCTCAGGTCCTCCTCCTTCCCACTGCTATCCGTTCGGCCCTGGTCATTTAAAATGGGTAAGCAAGCGTTTTCATATTTTGCACCTAGGTTTTGGAACTCGCTCCCCTTTCACGTTATGAACTCGTCATCTCACCTAGCACTTAAGCATTCACTGTTTTCTTATCTCTACATTCTTGGTAACTGCAACTGCTCATACTCTACTGAGTGGTCTCCAACTGTGCTTAGGTCTCTGGATGCAAATGTCCAACAAATCTCTATTGTATTCCTGTGCATTGCTGTTTCGCATTATTCTCCCCTAGCTTGCTGTTCAACTGTTATTAGCATATTATGTCTTAATTGGTTACGAGACTAACTTGTGTTAGCTCTTACTGTTATCCATGTTTGTATTAATTGGTTGTGATCACTACTGCTGTTTTATTGTACCTACAGTTATCTTCATTATGTTCCTTCTGTTGTCATTGGTGTACCTCAGCTGTTGTCAATGCTGTATATACAATTTGTACTCTCCCGGGTCGTGCTTGAAAATAGGCAGGTTTTCTTTGCCTAGTGCACTTACCCGGTTACCAAAAGCAAATAAATAAATTTATAACAAGTGATAGTGTAAAATCAGGCCGAATGCAGCCTATTCTTAACAAATTAAATAATGTCCCATCATTTCAGCAGCAAAGCTCCAAGGATCAGCTTGGAAGGAGAAAGCAGTTTAAGATTATTTGTGTATTTGGGGTGTCTGTGAGGACGTAGACTGGGTGCCAAACAAAGTTCAAAAATAGTGCCTAATCTGAAATTCCTGCCAGACAAAGGCAGCCGAGTTGTCCGAGAGCCATTGGCCAGAAATGACTTTTCGGCTTGTGGTGGACTGCTGCGGCCGAAAGCTGGCTGGAGGGAGGATTCTGTTCCCCGATTCTGGGTCCTGGCCTGAGTAGAGCTTTGTTGGAGGGTTGGGCTGGAATTAAACCGCTGCCATGGACCGACTCAGAGGTTCCAGCCCTGTTAGGGGCTCAGCACCTCCATGTTTGCATTGTTCTTTTTTCGTACAGTACCTCCTGTCTAATGCTACGGAGATGTGCTTGGGACTACTTTTTCTGCAAGTGCTTGTTTTGTGTCAAGTTTACAGCAGTAGCAGTAGAGCTGTAATTTTTAAGTAATACTCTGTATCCATTGAGCACTATTAAGGCTGTATTTACAGATGGCAAACTCTTGTGGGATAAATGAGTGGGCTGTTCTGTAAGGTAACAGTTAGTCTTCACTGCTTATAGCATTGATGACCAGGTGTGATTTGTGTGCTTTTTTTACTGACTCTGTGTAGTTTGATGAAATGAAAAGCTTTAAAAACAGCTGGCTGAACCTAGCCACATACATAGAAAACAAAAGATTGGGTAAGAGTTATTTAGTTGAGGCCAGAATATCATGCTCCAAACAGCAGATTGCTGCTGTAGCAGCTATTATTCAGTGAATCAGTGGTCACAAACACATCACTGTCACATGAGATAGGAGGCATTGTAAGGAAAGAAGATCAGTAAAACTTCAAACATGGAGATACCCAGGGGCCTTAAAACTAGTAGGCAAATTTAGAAAAAAACTCCCAACAGCAAAGTAAGGGAATGAAACACCAGGCATACATACACAAATCAAAAACCACTGCACAACAGATGTTTCTGCAAATTTGTCCATAGTTCTCCAGAGCAAGTAGCGCCAAGAGTAGCAGATAGAAATGAGTATTTTTTGTTTAAGTGGTCAGTTCTTAACGTTTTGTTTCTGAAGCATTTTCTTCACCCTCTTGCTCATTAGAAGGTTTTCTGCCTAATAGTACTAGGTGTCATATAAGAGCAGTACTTTACCAGAAGACTGACAGATTCAGCTCTGTTCCTCTTCGTATCTTAACATTGTGACCTCACTCGTGACATCACAAATGACTGATCTGGCAAACAGAGATTGGCTCTTCCTGAGTAGTTGTGATGTCACAGTCTGAGGTCTCCATGGTTAAGAGGTGTGAAGAACAGAACTAGATATTACAGCCTCCTGGCAGAGTACTATTCCATACATCACACATGATACTGTAAGGTAGAAAATCTTCTGCTAAATAGGAAAAGAAAACTTAGCTCAGATATAAAAAGCAATAGTTGACTGCTTTTGAAAGTTAATATTAATTTTAAGCATTGCACTGCACTAGCTCTTAAAGTTAATTATGACTGTAAATACACTACTGTAGTTTTATGCCCTTTATTTCAATAGCTACCTGCTCTTTAACTGTCTGCATACTGTTTTGACATCAGACAAAAAACACCTGGATCAAGTCCCATAAATCCTTGTGTGTCAGTCTTCTCAGCTGTAAAATTGGGTTATACTTCAGTCGGGACCCCACTGAAAATGAAATGACCCATCTCAGTTGAGCTAGCCTGGGTAAATAAATTAGTAAAACAAGTTTGTCTTCCAGATGCTGATGAGCTCCTCAGAACTGTATGCAGAAGTCCTGTGCGTTTCCTAGAATCTCATGCTGATGTACTCTGTTCTTTTTTCAGTGCTGGATGTATTGTGGCTCAGTACTTATGTGTTTGCTGTAGCATATGCTGCTGCAGATGGAACGCTGGAAACCCCACCTGAAGTAGTGATTGTTTCATTACCGGTAGGCACTTTTCCCTTTAGACTTGTTATTATTGGTTTATTTTTTAGATGCATGTATCTTAGCCTTGGGAGAGGGTATACAATTAAAACAGTGTCTTACCTGCATGTGGGCCTATAGTCCACCCCCGGGGGAAGGGAGAGGAGAAGGGGGGAGACTTTGCAAACATTGAGATACTGATAGTGAAGTGACTGTAAATGTGTAGTGGCAACCATTTTCTACATCCACATCCAAACACAGCCTTGGACAATTGCATGAACCAGTTTTATGGGAAGGGGGATATTGGCCAGGACACTAGAAAAATCCCCATGTCTTGCAAAAAAGTGACTTTAGATCTTCATCGAGGATATCTCTTACAGCAAGCCACACCTTTGGAACAATAGCCATCAGGCACTAAGGACACAAAGAAACTTTTTAGCTAGCAGTTTACTGGGACCGCCTACGCTGCCGACGTTAGACTGATATCGCCACTCCTGTATATACGTGGGTGGCCCCACACCCTCCTCAGTTCTTTTACCGCTGTCAACCAGTGCACGTCGGACTCCTCAGAGACGCCGCTTCAGTCGGCCACCAAAGCTTCTTCAGCCTACTTGTTCTTTAATTTCTCACCCTAGTTTGACAAATCACTTCATTTTAAAGTGATTCTTTTGTTAACTTGTGTATGCCGACTGATTCTCCGAAACATTTCCATCTCTGCGAGTGTGAAAGGACAATCTATGATAAGGATGGCCATGTTGCCTGTATTTGCTGCCTTGGCCCGAACCACAACGTGAAAGCCTGCGAGGTCTGCTGTGGGTTCAGTCAGGCCACATGGCGACACCACCAGAAGGACCTCGAGAAATTCCTGCTGGAGCAGCAAATTAAAGCCATTGAAAAAGATTTCCAGGCCAGAAGCTCCTCTGCTTCCCTGGCCCTGTCCTTGGGTTCCCAGTTCTCCAGGCCCTGGGACAAGTTGGCGAGGAAACACAGAGACCGATCCTCCCCAGCTAACTCGTGGTTGCCGCATAAGGCGCTAGCTGCAGCTGGGTTGTTGCCGTCTCAGGTGTCAACTTCTACTGCAGCTCACACCATTTCTCCTGCAGGGTCAGTGTTTGCAGCTCCTCCTCCCTGTCTTTCCCTTTCGGGTGAGGGAGTTTTGGTGTTGGGCCTGCTCTCACCCCCTCCGCTTTCTCAGCCCCTGCTGCTGTTCAGCCCGTCTTCTCAGTGGGGCCACAGTCAGGGTGCTCCGCGATCCGACCCCCAACGGGTGTGGGCCCATTATCGGTTGGAGTTTTACCTCCTCCAGTGTTGCCCTTGGCCCTTATTCTGGGCCCATGTTGAGGCCTCTCTGCAGGCCTGTCTTTGGCCAGCGCCGGCCCATCACCCTTGGGGCACCAGTCTCCCCTGACAACGTTTATGGACTCCTCTGCAGATTCTGCCTCAATGTCAGGAACACTGTCTCCCTTGTCACCACCCCAGACTGCTTCCTCAGTGACGGGAACCTAGTCCCTCCCGTCTACGACCCAGGCAGTTCTGGCAATGCCAAGCTCTGAACCTCTTCTGACGATGCCTTAGTTTATTTTGCCAGCGCTGGGCCCTCAGTTTCCACAACCGCCACAGCCC
Source organism: Neoceratodus forsteri (assembly GCA_016271365.2). NCBI lineage: Eukaryota > Metazoa > Chordata > Ceratodontiformes > Ceratodontidae > Neoceratodus > Neoceratodus forsteri. The sequence continues at coordinate 501,147,120 of JADMNL010000022.1, forward strand.
GCCTTAGTGCTGCCTGTCGTAGATGGCCGGATCATGTTGCTTTCATTTTGGGACTCCATGCATCATATGGCCCCTACACCAGGGTTGAAGACACTGGGGCCTACTGTACCTCACGTCATGCTGTTGCCTCTCACGGCACCGCATCAGTCTCATCCGTGCTTTAACACGCCATCAGTACCTATTTCAGACCATGGCGATGAGGATGAGTGTCACCCTTACCTTTTGCCAGGGGACGAAGATGAGGAAGATGAGAGTGATTGGGGGGGATGCCTCTAACCCTGCTCCCTCTTCCTCAGTAGTCTCTTCCGGGGGGGGGGGGAGGACTCTTCAAAGTGGACTCCAAGGTCTCCCCCCGATGATCCTTCTTTCATTGCTATCATGAAGCAGCTCCATACTGCCATGGGCTTCGAGGTAGAGGAGCAGGACATTGTCAGGAGGAACCTCATGGAGTACCTGGAGTTACCAGACTCCCCATTTATCATAATTCCTCCCTTAAGGATGCCACCATGGCTGCCTGGTACAGGCCGAATATGCTGCCTGCCATGCCCAGGAAAGCCTATGAGTTATACCAGGACCCCTCGGGGAAATCCTTCTGTGAGGGATATATGACCAGATTGATCTATTAATTTTTTCTGTTAGTGTAGTTATGGTTCTTTTATAAGTTCTGCTATTTGGAAGTGGACACAAACATGGCTTCCAGGTCACATGTCCAGGCAGGTCCTACAAGAAATACTGGCTCAGTGCAAAGTTCCCACAAGCTCATCTAAGCTGCATATATATGTGTAAATTTTTATATCATAGAAGCACTATCTGTAGATCTTCCTGGACTCAAGTCTCCATCACTCATTCACACTAATGGGATAGCGCCAAAGGCACTGGGACCAAACGGAGCCAAAAATTTTCTGAAGGGTCGGCGCCGAGGCAGGACCACGCATGCGCGGCACCGTGAGACTAGCTCCTGCTGTGTGAGCTATCTCGGCGTTGATCGTCTGCCGGAGTCGGTTTTGTCTATACCACAGCAGCTTTTTAGCCGCTTAATATTCGTTTAACATTTTTAGTAGTATTTTCTTATTTTACGAAGAAGAAAAAAAGATTATGAAGAAGAGCAAAGAAATTCTTACCTGCCATCAACGGAGTCGTCCCTTAGACAGTAGCAGTGATGGTAGGAAGACTTTGTTTGAAAGTTGTTGTGGCAGAGGGATGTGTCGGTCCGCCGCCCTTTGCTAAAGGGGGGTCCGACTGCGGGCAGTCCTGTGCTGGGGGGACAGTCCCCCGAAGCACGAATCTGACAGTTCCGGGGATCCGGCTCCGCTTAACCTCAAGCTCTTCTTCCTCGTTGGGGGAAGAAAAATCCGTGCCGCTCGAGGTTGCCCTCTGCTACATCTGCGTGGGAATTGTCGGTAGGGAGGGGCGATAGGCCTGAACCGACTTTGGTGGGTTCCCCTTGGCCCCGCTCTTAACAGCTGCGTTCTTTAACGCCGGACTCCATCTTTGTCCTCGATGGAGTTCTGGTGAGCAGTTTCACCTCTGGGCCGCTCCTGTGGAGCAGGGGGTTTGACTTCTGTCCAGTTTTCCTGGCCAGTGTTCCCGATTTCGGGGCCTCTGGGCCTTGGAGCCACTGGACTGGGGCCGGGTCCATTGAATCAGGATGTGTGCGGTGCCCTCTTGGTGCCTTCGTCATCGTGTTGACCCCTCGTGCCTACCCCCCTCTCACTTTCCATGCAGGGGCCGGCACGGGCACCACTTTTTCTTTCTCCCCTTCTCCTCAGGAGTTTCTCCATTGGCATTTCTCCACAGTGCTGTTGGTCCTGGTGCCACAGACGACACCATGCGTGATGCCGCAGGTCCGGTGCTGCTGGAATTGATGGAACCGTAGGTGGCACCGCTGGTGTTGGTGGCGCTGTGGGTGGCACTGTTGCTGCTACCATGCAATGCAGCGGGTGCCGTTGGTGCCGGGTGTTGAGCGGCGCCGTGGGCACCTGTGGGTGGTGCGAGGGGCGTCGGGCAACCACTGGTGCCGTGGGCACCGCTGGTGGTGCTGGGCACCCATGGGTGCCTGTGGGTGCTGTCGTGGGTGCCCTCAGGTGCCATGGGTGCCTGTGGGTACCACGGCAGGTGCCCTTGGGTGTCGCCCTGGACAGCATAGGCACAGCTTGGTGCCATCCTGTGCCACGGGTGATGCTGGTGCCACGGGGGTGCCACTTGGTGCTGTCTGGCAGAATTAGTGGCGGATTTTCCTTTTGCATACCTTCATCCGCGGAACGTGTGGCGAGATGTTTTCTGCAGAATGAAGTCCTGTTCTGCGGATTATTTTTCTGCAGATCTTAAGTGAGTGAGTGGCAGTCTGCGTGGGATCTTGTGACATTCAGCGGTTTTCTGCTGATGGAACTCTTCTGTGCTGTTCTGCCAGCGGAATTCCTCATTCCGCTCAGCACTTTCTCAGCTCCTTGCGTGGTGCCGAGCCCTTCCTGGTGGTGGAGTCTCTAGTGGCTCTGACATAGACCTCCCTTTAGGGGTCCTTCTGGGGTAGAAGTGCATCTGGATGAGTCTCTCCCTGTCCTACTTGTCGGTGATACAGAGGATGATTCATTTTATAGACTGGAGGGCAAGCCTTCTCTATCGCCAGAGTCCGTGTTGGAAGATCTTCTTTTCAGTTGTTCCTCAGTGATGGGGTCCATTATAGTATTTCAGACTGCATCCGTGCACCAAATGCTTCTGCGTCTAGACTCTTTTCAGTTGTCAGGACAATTACACTCTGTGGAACATTCTAATTCAATGGTCTGGAACCGTACAGGCTCTTCCGCTCCTTTGATAGGGGTATATAGCCCCCTTGTGATACTGCCCCTTCGGTGGTTTCATCGGCAACAGGTAATTAACATCTTTTCAGCTGTGATTATTGGTCCGGTTACGATTTCAGTTATGGATGCTCAGGCTCCTCCTGCCCCTTAGATGGACGACATATTTGTCATTCTTGTATCAGGCAATCCTTTCGAGATAGCAGCCTGAAACCCTTGTTAAGCTTGGACTAATGGTTAAAAGGAAAAAAAAAAAAAGAAAATCATCACAGCACAGGGCCTAGCCCGAAATTACCCGATACCATCCTTTTGGATCCGGCCACGTTACGGCTTAGCCCCTGAGGCGGTCGTCTCTAAATTATGGTGAAGAGTACCTGACTTCTTCTACCCCTAGGGGAAGTCCGATCCAGCGGAGGTATGGAGTCATCTCATTTCTCCAAGAGAGATTTCTCTTATTCCCTAGGCCTAGGCGGCTGCCCAGTCTTTTGGTTTCCTTTTTTTACCAGGCTTTCTTCTCTTGATCAGAGCTTCAGAGCAACAGAAGTGACTCCACAGCGAGTTGGAACTCAGGTTCCTAATTCCTTGCTTGCTTCAAGTTAACAGATGGTATGCTCCTTTCTTGACCATAGGTCAAGTAGGTCTTTTTTTCAGAGATGGCTTCTCGATATTCGCACCTTCGGTTCCTGTGCACTGGTTCCATGCCAGTTGCTCATGAAGTTACTCACTTCGAGTGGGTGACGAAACTGTGATGTTTGTTTTTCATCAGCAATCAAACTAGAGTCCTTTCCTACTCCCTTTCAGGAAGGCCGGAGCGAGTGGTGCCTCACCACATTGAGTCACTTCTGCCATTATTCAGTCACTTTTAACGAATGGGTTAGCCTGAACTTGGTCCTGCTGCGTCCCCCCCTTGATGCACATTTGCCTCTATTTGCCTTAGAAATCCAGACCCTGTTTTTTTTCTGTCTGAATGTTTTTCTGCAGTGGACACATCCTCCTGTACACTTTCCCTCTCTTCCCTTATTTCAGAGACTGCTGCTACAGGTGTAGGCACACAAGGGCAGAATGATTCCTTTTTTGGAGTATGAAGTGGGTAGGATCTGGTTCTGTTAGACCACCTCAAGAGGCTTCTAAGTCGTTCTTTGGCCTTCCATCAGGAAGGTTTCAGTGACTAAGTGGAAACCATTCTCTTTGATGGGCTTAACCCCACCTGGACCCCCTTTTGCTCACCAAGTAAGGGATTCAAGTGCTCCTGGACCTCTTGTTCACAGGTCAGCCATGCTTGGTAGTGGGGGTTTCCATCTGCGCCTTTCGGTCTACCCTGAACCAGTAGACTTTACCTCTGACTCTTTCAGTTCCTGAGGTCCTTTTACGTTAGATTAGTACATGTCTTTGACGCCATTAATTTTTGTCCTAGACCAAATTGTGGGGCCGGGTTCTCGCTGCTCTCCTAGAGTGGTTGCGGCCTCCTGGCAGAGTTTCATTTTGTGTCCATTGCAGCTTTCTGCAAAGTGGTGAGTTAGAACTTGAGCGCTTATCTTGTAAGCACTATGTTCCAGATGATCTTTCCAAGACAGCTCTTTTTATTAGCAGGACAGTCCTAGGCTGCCCTTTCTGACTGAGCCCTATCTCCTGTCACCCTACTCGGGGTTGTTGCTTTTAGCTTGGTACTCTCCCACTAGTGTGAATAAGTGATGGAGACTTGAGTCCAGGAAGATATTGAAATTACATACTTACCGTAATTGTTGATCTTCTTGGACACAGTCTCCATCACTCATTCACACACCCGCCCTCCATCCCCTGGGCTCACTCATTTTCTTTCCTGGTCTTCACAGTCCTATGGTTCAGGCTGTGAAGACATTGTTCTTTGATCCTTCTTGCAAGGGCCATCCGGGCCCTCTCAGGCCCAGAAAGTCAGGATCATTTATTTTCATTAGTTACACTGCACCTTTTCGGTCGAAAAGATACTGAGGTGGTTGGAGGGTCGATGCTGAGATAGCCTACGCAGGCGCGAGCTAGTCTTGCAGTGCTGCGCATGCATGGTCCTGTCTCGGTGCCGACCCTTCAGAAAATTTTAGACTTCCATTTGGTCCTAGCGCCTCCGGCACTATCGCACTAGTGAGAATGAGTGGTGGAGACTGTGTCCAAGAAGAGCAACAATTACGGTAAGCATGTAATTTCCATTTTTAACCTATGATTTTTAATGTAAAGTGATTTTTTTTTTTTTACTATTGTATATGAACTTCAGCCTGCACAATTGTGTTTGGTTGCAATATTAACACTAATAAATCTAAAATATCCTGTCGGATGTGAGGGTGCAATTTTGAACACCTCAGAAATCCTGCAACACAAGATCGTAAAGCTGGACAAGGGATGCTGTAGATGTGAAGCAGACCAGTTGGCATGGATGATGTCACTTACACACACACACACACACTCATTCACACACTCACTCTTATGAGGCGATGGGGGCAGTAGGGCACTGTCACTCAAAGGGGTGAGGCCACTCCCCACAGCCAAAAAGGGTATAAATTAGGGTGCTGAAAGCCAGCACACACTGTCTCACTTATATACACACACACACACACACACACACACACACACACACACACACACACACACACTCATTCTCTGGAACACTCTACAACTGACAAAAGGGGAGCCCTACTGCAGGTAGGAATACAGCTTAGGGAAAGTGTCTTCTACAGCTAGCAGTAGGTAAATAGATTTAAGGTGAGGAAAGTTCAGATTTTTCTATATATCAACGTTCTGTGTAACTTGCTTTATTTTCTGTTTCTTAGTAAACTGGCAATTCTTTTGTCTGACCGAAAATATATCCAGTTTGTAAATACTTGTAGTTGTTCTAGTAAAGAGTCTATTAGAACCAGTAACTGGCTGTGTATTTAAAAAGGTAATTTTACTATTTCTGCTGGACTCTGTTTGCAGTTCATCTCTGAAGGGTACTCTACCAGCAGTTATTCTATTGAACTTCTTGACCTTGAGCAAAGGGGGGTCCTGGTTCCAGGTAAAAATCAGGTGGTGGCAAGGTCTGCCGGCGCAGCGGTTGGATTTCCACTTGTGATGCCGGTGACCCGGGTTTAGGAATGGACCTGGGGAACCGGAGGGCCGGCCGGGGGGGAGGATTGAGTGCCCTGAGGGCTGCTCTCCTTCTCTGGGGAGGGTTGGTGCATGTCCGGGCGCTGAAGGACTTCTGGCGGAGGCCGGAGAACCACAAGCAACCGGCGCTTAGTTTCAAGAGAGGCGGACGCAGGATGTCATTGCATGTCCACGCCCCTGGGGCAGTCCAGAAAATCTCATTGGCCGCCATGGATGATGCTTGCCTGGCACCAAGCCTTAATGGCTCCAGCCTCCCCACTGACTGATTACGACTCTGATGCAAGGACCAGCCCAGAACCCCGTCCTGGGGGGGAGCCAGGGAGGCAATGCTGGTCATTACCGGCACCTTTCCCATTAGAGATGGGCTGGATCTGGGCATTGGCCTCACCCTGAGGGGTAAGTCAGGGGATATCAGTTGGGGGTAAGGCTTAAGAGCGAGGTAGTGGTGTGCAGGATTGAGCTAAGGGCTAGGTGGCCAGCGGTTAAAATAAATAAATAAAAATCAGGTGGTGGCTGTCACAAACCCACTCAGCAGGTCAGGCCCTCTACTCCCAAAGTGCCAACCTCTGAGCGCAGTCTTGTGAACAGTGTAACAGACAAGGTAACCCTCTTGTCTGTTTTTGTGAGTTCGGATCAACATTTGGTCTCAAGTCTTGGAGGGATTCAAACTGTGAACCTCTTGCTAGTGTACCCAGTGCACAGACTCGGATATTATTGTGTCTTCGGGGGTCCAGATATCTTTGCCTACGGGCACCTAACCAGGTATACAGAGATGAACCCTTAAAAACTTAAATAAAGACCTCAGATTTAAAACGCTTCTTTTTGCAGTTTGGTGCCACCATTCAAGCTTATGTTTAGTATCTGCAATAACCATATACTTTTCTTACTTGGTCTGTCTTTGACTTTTTTAAGTTGTAAGTTCTAAAAAGAATTTTACTAAAATAGTTAAAAATACGTAAAACACAAAATACAGAACTCTTATATCACAAGACATACAAATATTTTAAAAGAAACAAGGTTTAGACAGTGCAATTCCTACTACAGTACTTAGTCTCTAAATAACTTTCTTAAAAGTGCTCCCAAGATGTTTCGTAGTCAGAGTCTAGGTAAAAATGTGAGTAAGTAAAACAGAGTATTCCTTAAACAACTGTGTGGGACAACCCATTTTTGAGTGAGGTCAACTAGCTCCTCCTCTGTCAGATTATGTATAAAAAATATATATATGTTATACAAAAGTATTACATTTTGCAACTTCTGCATAATTCATGACCTTCAAATGACACTTGTTTTGATCTCGTACTAAGCTTCCTCCTTCAAGGACATGAAAGCATCTTTATGATTTTTGCACTTCTATGTAATAACCTGGGTTTTCCTTCCAACGTCATAAAATGGATATGTTCTGGCAACTATGGCTGTAATTAACCCAGACAGACAGGATCCTTAATTAAAGCCTTTTCATGTAACACATGGTCTCTAAAAACTGAGTGTGTGTGAACTCACATGCTGTCAGCATTTTTCTTATGGCTTGCATCTTTCAGCTGAAACGGGGTTGATGAGTGAGGTCATTCTAAGAGCATCAGATTTTTCTTTTAGCAGAGACAGTCAGTCATACATTTTATATTAAAAAAAAAAAAATGATACAGCACTCAGAGCTGGCTGTCTACGTCACAGTGGCAAAGGATAAGAAGTCCCTGATGGAGAACTGCCCTGTAAGCGAGGGACCCAAGGGGCAGTTTTTGTCAGAACTGGCAACAGTGGTGTGGGATCTCCATCACAGCTGGCAGCAGTGGTTAGGGATCACCGTCACACCTTCTTTGGGGAGCAACCTCAGGCAGACTCCGTGGTCATTAATGTGGCTCATGATAGGACTAAGAGGCCCAAGCATCTTAGCTCTCTTTCTCCGGACAAGGAATCCAGAAAGCTGGACCTCGTGGGCAAATGGACATTTACTTCTGCCACCTTGGCAGTTGGGGCTATCAACTATATTGGCCACATGGTAAAGGACCAGAAGTCACTCTGGAGAAAGACCAAAGCTGCAGTAGAAGCCCTCCCAGAGGGTAGTCTGAGGCGAGAGCTGCTAGAGGCCCTTCAGGCAGGGGCAGACGTGGGCAAGCATTTCTTAAGGTCAGCCTATGATGCTGTCAATGCTTCCACGAGAGCAGCCGCAGCAGGCATTTGTCTTGGGTGGCATTCTTGGCTTAGGATATCTGGTTTTGACACTGACATTCCAACAGTCCGTCCTGAATGGGGCGCCCTCTTCAGAGGCTATTAACTCTTTGGGGCAGATGTGCAAGACATCCTTTTCAACCTGCATGCCATTGGCAGGACCCTGTGGCTGGTTCACTCCCTTTATCATACCTAGTCAGAAGGTGCCCTTTTTTGTCGGGTCTACAGCAAACCTAAACAGGGCACCAGACCCCAAACCAACTGTTGGGTGGCTTCAGTCCTGCCCACCCCTCCCACCACTGCTGCTGAAGTTCCTGTTGGGGGGCCCGGCCACAGGTGCCACCTCAGCCTGAGTGCTTTCCTGATCCCCAGATCTTCGGAGGTCGCTTCTCCCTCCATCTTGACAAGTGGTGGGAGATCACGACTGATAGAAACATAAAAGATGCTGGCAGATAAAGACCCTTTGGTCCATCCAGTCTGTCCATTTTCCATGCCTACTGTGCCACTGTAGACCCTACACGATCTCTGGTTGTTCCCACCTTTGTGTGACTTCCAAGGCAGGCATGTGGCTGCACTGTGGGGGGGAACTGAGAAAAAATATAAGGTCAGTGGATTTAGGCCTGTGATTAGAACAATTATATGTGGATCCCACTCCCAAAAATCCCCAAAATCCTGCAAATTCCTCACTAATTGACTTGGTCTTGACAAAGTGCCCTTTCAGAGCTTCCAGGACATAGTCCACGCTCATTCACACTAATGAGTATGCTGGAGGTGCTAGGAGCGAGCGGGAGCCAGAAATCTTCAGGAGGGTCAGCGCCGAGGCAGGGCCATAAGGAAGCAGTGCCGCAAGACCAGCTCGCGCGGTATAGGCTACCTCGGCGTCGACCCTCTAACCGCCTCAGTTATTTTTTTCCCGCTGTTGAGTGTGCTTCAGTGATGACATTGCTTGCCCGCCGGGAGTCGAATCTTTGTCTATATGACAGCAGCTTTTAGTCGTTTAGTTTAGATTTGTAGTATTAGTGTACAGTATTCGTTAATTTAGTTTAAAAAAAAAAAAAAAAAATTTTATTCGAAAGAATACAGCAGTCCTCTTCAGTCTGCCTTCGATGGAGTCAACTATGAACGGGGCCAGTGACGGTAGGGAGACTTTGCATGAAAGATGTGATCTTATCTGTGTCAGTCTTCATTCATCACTGGTGGGTTGTGGCCAGAGGATCAGGACCCTGCAGGAGCTTTCTTTTTCCTTTTTTATGAAGGGAGGAGCCGACATTGAGACAGTGCCACCCTCGAGGCTGACGCACTGTGTAGTACTCATGGGTTAGCCAGTAACTGACGTTGCCGACTCCTCAGTCTCAGTTCTGCTTCTCCCACCATCGAGTGAATATGACCTCATGTGGAGTGAATTTCCTGTGCCAGCGGCCTAGTCCGTTGGATCGTCCTAGTTCTGTACAGCTGCGTTTCTCGGTGCTGTCGACTGGTAAGACCTTTCCTTTTTATTTTCGACGACATCGAGTACTGTTTTTGTTCATTATTTTCTGTCTGGTCATGTCTCGTTTGAGGGACAAGAAGAAACTTTTCAAGGTGGGCCGGCCTCCTATGCGGCGGTGTCCTTGCGGCCGGCTTTACTCCGTCTCGGACCAGCATGAATGGTGCTTGACCTGCTTGGGTCCAAACCACGATATGGACTGTTACGACGCCTGTTTTTCCATGGACCATCGAGTTTTGGAAGTTTGCATGTTCAAAGTTAGACATACGCTGCTGACTTTCGGTGGACAGGCATGCACCAGGGACAGCAAGTGCAGGTCTTTTGACCCTTCCTCTGGGTCCCCTCCCGGTTTTGTACGGACCGTGGAGGAGGGGGCTGCCAACTTTTCAAGCCTCGCCTCGGCAGAAGACCCTATTATAGTGCAGGAGGCCCAGTCTGATTTCTTCAGGAGTCAGGTGGGAGGCACCATCCAGACATTCGCACCCTCGGAGGTGAAGGCTGTCCCGGCATCGCAGCCTAGGCCCTCCAGGCCTGGACTGGCAGTTTCCTCGGTGCCGCTTGCGGTGCCGGGAATTGATGCGGCACCGTGGCTGATACGTAGCCGGTTCTCGGCGCCATCTTTGATCCTGGTGCCACGCGTCATGGCGCCGTGGGCAGTGCAGTGCCGCCTCACGGTGCTGCTCATGGTGCCGGAAGCAGAGGAGTTTGTGGAGTGGTCTGGCTCCTCCGGGGAGGAGAATGATTTGGAGGTGGACTTGGACTGGCTCCCGGATTTTTCGGATTCCTTGAACTCCTCTTTGCCCAGCACAAGGACTCCGGTTCACCCCGGATTTGGCAGTTGCTACTGGCACCAGTGTCGGTGGGTGGTCCCGACTGGTCTCCTGGTGTTGGGGGTGGCACCGGAAGTTCTGCCAGAGCCGGTGGTTCTCCTTGTCTTGTAATGGGTGTACCGCCTGCTATGGGTGCTCAGGCTGGGCCCATTTCTGAGTCAGCTAGGGCGCCTGGAGCAGGCGATGGTGCTCTTGTGTTGGCCATCTCTCAGGAGTCTGCTGGTGTGATTGAGTTGCCTAGGTTGACTCTGAGGAAGAGGTCCCTCTCTGAGTCTGAGGGGTTGAGGGGATAGAATCAGGGGCAGCATCCCTCCCTTGTAGTCCACGGATTCGGGTAGGATTCGCAGCACCGGTCCTGTCTTTTCCCTTGAAGTCTCCCCGGGAGGAATCTCATCTTTAGAGGCTAGGGGCCGTCTATCTGGACTCATGCAGCCCCGGTCGCCTTGCAGGAGGGATTCTCTTTAAAGGCTCAATCCTGACCATTCCAGTCCAGTTGAATGGTCTTCGACTGCTTCGGCCGAGGGATCTTTTTGAGCTTTAAGGTCACCTTTTCAGTTTCCCAGCCCTGGCAGAGGTCACCCTCCTCCTCTGGGTTGTTTGGCCCCTCTACCTCTGATAACCCCTCCCTGTCTCCCAGGCCACTCCAGTCCTATGGGACCCCTGACCTGGGAACAGTTCAGATCCACAGCTGCACTATTCTCTGCCTATTATAGGTCCATGGACGAAGAGGTGTTCCACTGTTCTCCTGCGCTGCCAGTGCCTGACTCTCTGGACTCGTCGGCTACCTCATCTTCCTCACTTGAAGGAGAGATCCCTCCATTCACCTATCCCCAGCTGCTGGCCTGTCCAGTTATCAGCACTTCCCTTCGAGGTTGGTCGATGAGCTCCACATTTCTAGACTAGGAAGTCGCAATCCTGAGCGGGCGGCGCGTCCCTTTTTAGGCGAGTTCAGTGCGGCCAACCTGGTGGCTCCCGCTTAGTCCTCCCCCTTCAGGGAGGCATCTTACCGCACCTGGAGAAGTCCTTCAGCCCCCTCACCAGCCCCGAGGGACTGCCAACGCACGTATTGTGCACCCCTGGCGTCACCAGGAGCCTTAGCTCACCCTCCTTCAGGTGTGACGCTGCTAGGTGCTCCTCCTGGGCATAGATGCCCAAGACATGACCGATTCCCCTGGAGACCGACTCTGCTGAGTTTGAGTTTTGGGGTGGAGAGTATTTTCTTCAGCACATCTCCCTCTATCTCTATCAGCACATCAGGCCCATCATGCTGCCTATAACAGGCACTTGTGGTCCTTACTAGGACAAATTCTAGTATCTTTGCCTGATTCAGAGGTGACCAGACAAGCCATTGCCCTCTTTTCACATGGGGCCTGGAACTTGCGAGGCACCAAGCAAGGACATTGTATGATACCAGTGAGGTGGCATCTAGGCTGGTGGGGACAACTATCTGCATAAGGCGGATGGCATGGCTTCATCTATCCCAGTTATCACCCATGGCCCGGTGAAGAGTGTTTGCCTCCTCTTTTCGGGAAACCCACCTTTTCCCGCAGGTTGAGGCAGGAACTTAAGGGGAGACTTCCTTCACCCAGCCGGGGAGAACCTGCCTCATCCAGACCAACTTCAGGCCTAATTAGGCTTGGGAGGGTTTCCCCCCTCCAGTGTCTTCCCCCACAGGAGGCTGAGGGACTTCCATCCCTCAGGGAGGTTCCAGGTCCCCTTCAGGGGGCTTGGTAACCACCCACCATTGATGAATGGTGAAGATTGATACAGATAAGATATGAAAATTACGTACTCACTGTAATTCTTGATCTTTCTGTGCATCTTCACCATTCATCACTGCTTCCCACCTTCCTTCCTCTCTTGAGCCTCAGTCTCTGTGCGATGCCTCCTCCCTGTTTGTTTTTCTCCAAGTTGAGACCCTTGTGGTCCTTCTTCTAGTACCTCTTGGCTCCGCTCCTCTTCTGGGATGTCTGGGGTGTCTTGAGAAAGATGAACAGGGATGGAACCCTCTTATTAGAGCTCACCGGGTTTTCGTTGCCGTCCTGACGGGATCCTCCTTCATTTTGGTCGGAACCATCCTTGAGTCCGCCCTCTTAATCTCAAACCCTGGGGATTCTCTTTAGGACGGTGTTGGTAGGGCCCTGGTGATCCCTTCCCTCCTCTAACTGCTGCTTTAAGTGGTCTTCCCTTGCAGGGTCCTCTTCTGGGGAATCACAGTCATGCCCTCTAAAATAATCCTGTCCTGGCATCATCTCTTTTTTCGGAGGTGGCGCTCATCTAAAACCTCTATGGGGGACTTCCGGTGACGTCCTCACCCGAATGGCCACACTGTCTTAGAGCTCCTGAACACTCACCTACCAATTCTCCCTGTTTAGCTAACCAAAAGAAGCAATAACTGTGAAAATGTCTTCAGGAAGGAAGGGAGGACACAGACCAAGCCAATCCCGTTTTTAAATTGGCCTCCATCCACTCGAATGAATGCAGATTAAACAACGAGGACAGGCCTAGCAGAAGTTCCTCCCTCTCTCGGGCAATGAGGTAATGGAGCCAGATACCAACCAGGAAGTTGAGCGTCTCTCCCGATCCAGATTTGAAACCCTTCTCGGCAAGCTTAGGGCATTTAGGGCCGAGACCAAACAAGAATTTATGGCACTTCACAGCCGACTGCAAGAAGTAGAAAATAAAGTGGATACAGCCGAAAAAAAGATTACTGCTATAGAACATGACTCAGTCCCTCTCCAAACGGCGGTCCAGTACTTGACTACCTACCAAGAATCCATATAGCAAAAAAAAAAGAAAAAAAACCGGATCTGGAGGCCTGTTCTCGGAGGGACAGCATTCGCATATATGGATTGCCCGAGGGGTTGGAAACCGGGTTAATGGAGGAGTTCTTGGAAGATCTGCTGAAAGATGTGCTGGACTTACCACTGGATTTCTGCTTCAAGATCGAGCATGCACATAGAGCGCTTGCACCAAGGCCAAAAGATCCGGCAGCACGCCCTCGATCAGTCGTCTTTAAAATGTCCAGTTACAAGGACAAAGAGAAGCTCCTTAAATTAGCATGGTCCAAGAAGATAGTTAAGTATAACTCTGCACGCCTCATCTTGGATAGTGACTACCACGTGGAGATTGCCCGGCAGAGAGCAGCATATTCCCCGGTGCTCAAGGTCCTGAAGGAACATAAAATAAGGTTTCAGATACCCTACCCCTCCTGTTTGAGAATATTTTGGGAGACAGGCCCTAAAGTGTATGACTCACCGTCTGATGTGCTCCCGGAGCTCGAGCAGGGGCTGGATGTCAAACCCGGAAGGTTCAGAAGCAGCACACCACCGAGCAGCACCTCTGGAATGGCGCATTGCAGAGCAACATCCCCACAGGAATTCAGCGCATGCTATGGCGCCTAAGACACTCAGATATGTTAATGCTATCCTCCACAAGCTGAAACAGCAAGGGACCAAGGCCCACAACTTTCTACAAACTGAGGACAATACCTGAAGCATGGGTAAGAGTGATCTTCTGTTTCTTTCCTTCGGGGACTGCGGACGTGCTGTCCTATCCCTCAGGGGGCTTGGAAAGTGGAACTTTTTCAAACTCCACGGATAAACAATTCCGTTCCCTGAACAGGTTTCATGACTTTAATTTTGAACAGAGATGTCCGAGTAGTTCTGCCAGTAAGACTTGAAACCTTAGGAAGTTGATTAAATCAGGGCTTAATGTTAGTGAATTACAAGTCCCCTTACTGATTCCAAGCCTGGGATGAGTATCTACAGACAGAATTTAAAATAATTTGATTATTTTTCTGCAGTACTGTTGACTGTATAAGGGTGGATGGGGGTGGTGATTTGAACGGGGAAATGGGAGTGGTGGTTTGAATGGGGAAATGTTTACTACTATTTGAAATTCCAGTAGGGGTTTACTCAGGAAATGTGGTCCCCCCCACCCCAGCCTTTACCTGATTTTTGGAGTATTTGGGGAATGTTTGTTGGAATGTTGGGGATCGCAGTTTAATCTTAGCTTTCCAGGGTGAGTGAAGCGTGAGAAGGTTAAATGAGCTACGAGTTGGTAGGGTTTTTTCAGGTGATGACTCTTGGCAGCCTTTTTCTAAGGCTGAGCCCTGATTTGGAACAGGGCTGGGGGGACCAGGACCTTTTCTCGGCCTCATCTCCTCCCACCAGAGTTGAGGAATACAATGCATTCCTTCCTCGGGATTTGAGGGAATTAAATAAATGGTTCCCACATAATGGGGGTCATTATGTACATAGTTTTTTGCAGGGGGGTGAATTGTTGAATACTTTAATCCACTATGCACTGTTGGTTCAAAAGTTAAATGTTAATATTTTGATGTTTGCCACGGAAAACATGTCAATTGGTGACAGACAACTGCACTTTTGGAAGACATATGGAAGGTTCAGGGAGATAACCGCTTTACCAGACCAGAATAGATTTCAAAAATTTTTAATAAGTCTGGGAGCTAGAAGCCGAGAGGCAATCATTAGCCTCCCAACAACCAATTTAAATAACAATGGGTGACAAGCAGAGAATCAGAATAATCTCACAAAACGTAAATGGTATAAATAATCCAATTGAAAGATGCAGAATACTATCCTCACTTAAAAACCAAAAAAATGGACTTAATTTTGTTACAGGAAACCCGCCTGAGCAAGGGGGGAACATTCTAAATTAAAGCAAAGTTGTAAGATTACCTTATGGGCTTCATAGCCCATTACCCTGCCGCAGTGATACTCTGTGGGTGGTAAAATATTAACATCTAATGCAGTCTTTTTAGAGAGGAAAGGGATTGTAAGCCTAGCTGCACTGCCTGCCGGCTGATCTTTTCCAGGTTCCCGGTCCACCTACCACGCCCCTGAGCTCAGACGTTTTGTGACGTCCTGCCAGGGAGAGTGCAGGGGTGAATACAGCTAAAACTGAGGTACTCCGGTTTCATTATACCCCATCTGAAAGGATTGTCAATCTACCCTTTTAACTGAAATCTGAGACAATTGAAATATTTGGGGGTTTACCTCGGATTAGAGGATATGGCACTGTTTGAATTGAATTTCTCACCACTTTTAGAACGGTTGAAGTCAGACCTTGAAAAATGGGCCTTGGTCCCAGCTTCCCTCATTCAGAAGGGGGAAGTGGTCAGGATGCTGCTCCCTTGGTTTCTGTGGCCCAAACCTTTCCGGTCTTGCTACCAGATTCTTACATAAATAGCTTAAACAGGAGAATAGTTAAATTCCTCTGGGGTTCACAGAGGCCTAGGGTTAGATTATCAGTCCTTCAACTCCCCAGAAGGGAAGGAGGATTAGCACTCCCAAATCTGAAGATTTATCATCAGGCCTCCCAAATTAGGACAGCCTTTTACTGGCTACATAATTCTAATGTGGCGAGGTGGAAGGCAGTGGAAACCAGGGTAGGAGACCTGATGCACTACAATAAGCTAATGCTGACAAATAGAAATAGCTTCTACCTTTCGGGCAGTGATATCCGCTACACAGAAGCCACATTATATACCTGGTATAGGATCCTTGATCATAAGAGGTTCCGGACCTGGCGCCCTCTTCTGAACTCCTTACCTTATGTGGACTCCATTACCCTGGCTTGACTGGACCTAGGTTTTAGAAGATGGGAGAGGAGGTGATTGCATTTAATCTGGCACTTTATTTGGGGGGGGGGTCTGCCCTCTCATGGACCTAAGAGACAGATACAAGATTGAATGGATGGATAGATTCAGATACTTTCGGGCTTGGAATTATATTGGATCTATCCCTGGTAGATTCTGGGGAGAGCCCCCCCCCAAGATCTATGTGATTTTTAAAACAGCACTGGAAAGTAAGGTTCAGTTGGAGCACATTATATCCTATTTATATAGGGCTCTGCTTTCCGGGGTGTCGGGGGGGGACTCCTCCTGGAGCATCCAAGAGTCCTGGTTCAGAGACTTGGGAACACTGATCCCTGAAGAAATATGAGTTAAACACCTTGGCAGAATACAATGTGGAATCAATGCGGTAAGTTGGAAGGAATATGCCTGGAAGATATTTATAAGGTATTTCAGAACCCCGGCAGTGCAAAGTAAATTTCAATTGAATAGACACCCTGGATGCTGGAGAGGCTGTGGCCACACTCTGGCCACCTTAGGTGCACGTAATGTGGACATGCTCAGTCCTCTCCCCCTTTATACAGGACTTGCAAAAAGTTGTTCAAGAGATCTTCTCTCCAGATTTAATTCTGACACCAAATCTTTACTTATTTAAGGACTTCCCCAAGGCTCTTAGAAGCCCCTCCACAAGTAAACTACTCAGAATCTCACTTTTAGCTGCCCAGAAGGCAATTACCAAGAACTGGCTTACAGCACAGCCAGTGAAATTAGACTTATGGCATGAGTTAATGACAAGCATCTGCTGAATGGAATACCTGACTCCAGTATTAAACAAAAATCAGACTCAGTTTGGATTAATCTGGAGAAGATGGGTTCTGTACATCTCCCCACTGAAACAGGATTTTATACCATGAAATTATTCACCGGGGGGGTCTGGGAAATCAGAATATTATTCAGAGATACATGACCTTCCAGACATATTAATTCCCCTACTATCAGATTACAATATGACAATATGTCATCGCAATGTATTATTGTGCTATGTTAGTATGTACTTTCTCCTAGAAAAACCATTTTATATCTATCTCTTAATGTTGACAATGGATTTTTGTGGTAGTATGTTATGGAATGTAGTTTTTTAAAGAAAAAAATTTAAATAAAGAAAGTTTAAAAAAAAAATTAAATAAAATAAAACCTCTATGGGGATCTGATTTTTGTTAGGAGGACCCTGCTTCGGGGTGAGTCCTATCCCCACTCCAGGATATTCACAAGACAAGAGGGGGAGTCACTAGCCTGCTACTCTTCTTGGACTCCGGTGAGGACTCCTTGGAATTGGAGCCTGGTCTTTCCTGTCTTCCTGGGCTTTTCAAGCCAGCCATATCTGTCTGGATAATCTTTAGGTCAGAGGGCTTCTTCTCCATTCCCTTCCTGGAAAGAAGAATATGGCTTAAAAGTAGTGGTATCATTCTTGAGTCCTCGGGCAGTCCTCTGGACCCCTGTGAAATGAAGTGCAGTGTCTCCCTTCTCTCTGTTCTACTTTCCTTCTCCCTCCCTCCCTTACTCTGTCCCTTCCTTGCTTGCCCAGAGGTTGGGACCCCCTGTCCCAGACCTCTAGGTTTCTTCTCTTCTGCCCTCTTGCCTGGCATTATTCCTTCCTTGGTTTTTATATCCTTTCCTTTTCCTATCCCTTGGGCTCCCTTGCCCCCCTCTCTCTCTCTCTTCTTTTCTAATTACTCTCCGGCGTGCAGAACTGGGACTGAGGAGGAGTCTGTGTCAGTTACTTGCCAACACGCGAGCGCCACGCAGTGCGTCGGCCTCGAAGATAGCTCCATCTTGACATTGGCGCCTCCCTAAGCTCAGGGTGGACAAAGCAATGGGACCTGATGGCATACATCCCAGGGTACTAAAGGAGCTAAGGGTGGAACTAGCAGAGCCATTATCAGAACTGTTTAATGAGCCTCTGAGCACAGGAGAGGTCCTAGAAGACTGGAGAAGGGCTCATGTGATCCTGCTCCACAAGAGTGGTAGCAGGGATGAGGCAGAGAACTACAGACCAGTCAGTCTTACCTCAGTAGTGGGCAAGATTATGGAGGCACTCCTTAAGGAAAGGATAGTGCAACACCTGGAATCCGTAGGATCCAAGGCAGCATGGGTTTACGACAGGAAGGTCCTGTCAAACTAATCTCAGATTTCTTTGACTGGGTAACCAGACTGGTGGACCAAGGGGATGCAGTTGATGTCACCTACTTTGACTTCAGCAAATCTTTCAATACTGTTCCACATAGAAGATTGATTAATAGGCTGGGTAGGCTCGGGGTGGGTCAGAAGTTGGTCAGCTGGCTGGAAAACTGGTTGGTGGGCAGAAAACTGAGATGGTGGTAAAAGGTATACAGTCAGAAGAGATGCAAGTCACAAGTGGGATACCTTAGGGATCAGTCCTGGGGCCAGTCCTCTTCAATATCTTCAATAGTGACATTGCAGATGGACTGGAAGGTAAGGTTTGTCTATTGCAGATGACACCAAGATCTGCAACAGAGTAGATGATCCAGATGGGGTGGGCAGAATGAGAAAAGATCTGGATAAACTGGCAAAATGGTTGGGAGAGTGGCAACTGGAGTTTAACGCAAAGAAGTGCAAGATCATGCACGTAGGGAAGAGAAACCCTGAAGCCACCTATAGGTTGGGAGGGGAGTTGCTGGCAATCACAAGGGAAGATAGAGACTTGGGCACACACCCGATTGGTTGCTGCCGTACAGCTCCTCCTGGGATTGGACACAGCTCGCCAAGCCAAATACCTACGTCTTTTTAGCGCCTTTTACAGCTTTTCTAATCTGCTCTGGGGATTGCTCTGAGCCCTGTATTTGTGTCCTGCCCACCCTCCCCAAACCAGGCTTCTCTTAAATACGCTTAATTTGCTCCTCTCTCTACTGCCATAGGCTACTCCTTCCCCTGACTCAAGAGCAAATCACCAAGTCTCAGACTGCCCTACTCCTCAGATCAAGTGTCCCCCCCCCCCCCAAATTATAGCCAGTATGCTGTCCCACACTAAACCTGGGCATATATTAGCCTTGTCCCTCTGCTTGTTTGTCCCTCTAGATATGGTGATACAGCAGCCTGTGTTTGAGTCTCTTTCCATCACAGTTTCCACGCTGCCCCTGCGGCACAATACAAGGAGGACATCCCATGACCCCAACAAACCTGCTGCTCTTATATTTCGCCCCCAGCACTACATACCCTCTCAGCCTCGCAAAATACTGATAGCTAACTTGCTAATTGGCTGTCTATATGACTGCATCTGTCTCACTGTAAAAGGCAATGAGTCAGAGTTCAGTGGAACCACTTAGGTGACCTGGTCCAGCCACTAAGAAAGATCATCCTGTTAATGCTCCTACGTTCTGGAAACATGCACCCTAACCCTGGCCCTACCTCCCCAAACAACTCCCCGAGCCTGGGCCATCTTAAAACTGTCTCTCTGAATATGTGTAGCCTTCTCTCCAGACTGCCACAATTCCAGGCTTGGGTGACACAAACTAATCCGGATGTCATCTCACTGACAGAAATATGGCTATCACCCAAGATCCCTGATGAAACTGTTGCACTGGCCTGGTTTAACATGTACCGGCAGGATTGAACGTCTAGAAGAGGGGGTGGCTGCCTGGTTTAACTCGGGAGCAACATCAACGGGCAAATACTGCCCTGTAGCTTTAGTACCAAGGAGGCACAAGTTCTAATACTAAAACTCAACATCGGACAGCAAAACAAAGTGCTAGTGCTCTGTATTGTGTACCTGCCCCCGGCCTACAATCCCAACAGCTTCCAACAGTTCATTAGTTATCTTGAGCAAAACAAGCTAAACTGGGAACGAGTTATCTTAGGGAATTTACATAGAAACATAGACTTTGATGGCAGATTAGGACCGCTTGGCCCACCTAGTCTGCCCATTTCCCTATCTACAGGATAAGCTGCAGATCCTAGTTAACCAACAGCCTAATTTTTCCTACCCCCACAAGAATTGCCTTATGTCTGTCCCATGCATTCTTGAATTCTCCCACAGTTTTAGACCCACAACCTTCTCAGGAAGGCTGTTCCATGCATCCACCAACCTCTCTGTGAAAAAATACTTCCTCGCATTGCCCCTGAGCCTTCCCCACTCTATCTTCAAATTGTGTCCCCCTTGTTCTTGCACATCTCTTTTTCTGAAAGATGCTACCCTCTTGGACTTTGTTGATTCCACTGAGGTACTTAAAAGTTTCTATCATGTGCCCCCCTTTCCTCAAGGGTATACATATTGAGCTCCTTTAGTCTGTCCTCATATGGCTTCTCTTGCAGACCCTGCACCATTTTAGTTGCCCTCCTCTGGACTGCCTCCATCCTGTCTTTGTCCTTGCGGAGATGGAGTCTGCAGAACTGGACGCAGTACTCCAGATGGGGTCTCACCAACTGTCTGTACAGAGGGATAACAGCTTCCTGTTTTCTGCTGCTGATGCCTCTCCCTATACATCCCAGTATCCCCCCCAGCCCTCCCTATTGCCTTCTCACATTGTTTGCTAACCTTAAGGTCATCTGATATGATTACCCCCAGGTCCCTTTCCATTTTTGTTGTTGTTACTACCTCCCCACCCATTGTGTAACTTTTCCCTGGGTTTTTGTTTCCCAGGTGCATTATTTTGTACATCTTTGCATTGAATCCAAGCTGCCGTACCATTCCTCCAACCTTGCCAAGTCCCCTCTCATCTTTTCCATGCCTCCTTGTGTGTCAGTCCTGTTGCAGATCTTTGTATCAACTGCAAAAATGCATACTATTCCTTCCAGTCCCTGTGCAGTGTCACTTATAAAGACATTAGAAAGGACTGGACCCAGCACTGAACCCTGCGGTACCTCACTAGAAACCCCTCTTTCTTCAGAGTGGACTCCATTTACAATTACCTTCTGTGTCCTGTTGTTGAGCCAATGTTTTACCCAGGCTACCACCCTGCGACCCACTCCCAGGCTGGTTAATTTGATTATTAATCTTTTGTGTGGGACTGTCAAATGCCTTGCTAAAGTCTAGGTAGGGCATGTCCACAGTCCCTCCCTGGTCTACTACTTTGGTCACCCAGTCAAAGAAATCATTTAGATTCGTCTGATATGACCTTCCCGCTGTGAACTCATGCTGCCTTGGGTCCTGTGCCCCACTTTCCTCTAGTTACTTAACAGTTGTTTCCTTCAGAAATGATTCCATCACTTTCCCTACCACAGAGGTCAAACTGACAGGTCTGTAGTTTTCTGCCTCTGTCTTGTTCCCACTTTTGTGACGGGGAATCACATCTGCCTTCTTCCAGTCCTCAGGTACCACACCATCCTCCCATGATTTGTTAAAAAGGGTGGTCCGTGGTGTCACTAGTTCTCCCCTTAATTCTTTTAGAATTCTCGGGTGAATTCCATCAGGCCCCGTTGCTTTGACCTCCTTCAATTTTAGGAGTTTTTTCAGAACCCTTTTTTTCTGTGAAAGGACTGGGATCAACCCCCCCCCCCCCATCAAGAGTGCTTCTGTTAATTGGATTAGGCACCTCCCTCTCCTCCTATTTTGTGAATACTGAGCAGAAGTATTCGTTCAGTATCCCTACTTTTCACTGTTCCTCTCTGCCCACCCACCGTCCTTCCTCCCTGCTTCTTTCTGCCTTAACTGGTACAGTGCTCTGTCTTGCTCTTTCTGTGTTTCTTTGTACTTCCTAAATGCTATCTTTTTTTCCCTGACCTTCTCCGCCACCTTTTTTGAGAACCATAGTGGCTTTTTCTTTCTTTTTGATTTATTTGCTTCACTCAAAGTCTTGTTGGCTCTGTGATGGGAGTTTTGATGTTTCCCCATTGTTGCTCCAGCCCTCCTTCTAGCCTGTTTGCTAGTGCTTTTCTAAGGCACTCTCCCATCTTGCCAAAGTCGGCGCTCCTGAAGTCCAGTACCCTCACTTTTGTATGGCTTGTCTCTGTAATTGAGTTTATCGTGAACCACACTGTTTGGTGGTCGCTTGTTCCCAGATTGCTACCCACTTATAGATCTGAGATCCTCTCGCTGTTCCCATTTAAGAGTACGAGGTCTAAGATTGCTCCCTCATGAGTGGGTTCCAAAACTAGCTGTCTGAGGCATGCCACCTGCAGGGCATCAAGAATGGCTCTGCTCTTGGATGTGGCTGCAGCAAAGGTACTCCAGTTAACATGTGGCATATTCAGGTCCCTCATCAACAGTATCTCCCCCTTTCTCTGCCATCCTAAGGATGCCTTCTATCATATCCTTGTCCATTCCCTCTCCCTGACATGAGGGTCCGTATACAACCTCTGTGCGGATTGTGGTGCCATTTCCAGTCTCTAAGGTGACCCACAGTGCCTCCTCTCCTCCCTGTTTACTTTTTTGTTCTGTTGCTTTTATCCCTTCCTTTACTTGGCGAGCTACTCCTCCCCCTCTTCTACCCTCCCTGTCTCTCCTGTAGGTTGTGTACCCTGGTATGTTAACATCCCAGTCATGGTTCTCTGTGTACCATGTTTCTGTGACTGCTACGATATCCAGGCATCCCTCTTCCATCAAGGCCACAAGTTCAGGGAGCTTGTTGCCCAGACTACGGGCATTGGTACTCATTATCCTCCATTTCTTGATGGGCTTACCCCTTTTTGCCCCATCACTGTCCTTATTGCCTTTGTCATTTTCTCCATTTACCCCAGCCCTTCTCACTATCGACATCTTTTCCTTGGTGTTTACCTCACTTACTACCCTGCTTTTTGGGGGCTAGGTTTCCCTGCTCCTTTCCAGTGCCTTCCTTGGCTAGTTTAAATGCTTGCCAGTGTAGCAGTTAAACCGATCACCTAGGATCCTGGTTCCCTCCTAGACAGATGCAGGCCGACATGCCAGTATAGGCCTGCATCACCCAGATGGACCCCAGTCCCCAGTGAAGCCAAATCCCTGAGCTCTGCACCAGTTTTTCAACCACTGATTGAATCCCATGGTGTGGAGCACCCTAGCATCATCCATGCCATAGACAGGCAGCACCTCCGAGAAGGTTACCATGCGTGCTACTTGTGTAAGGTCCCTCCCCAACTCCACAAACTCTTCCTGCACTGCTCAGGTCCCTTTCTCAGCCAGGTCATTAGTCCCTAGGTGGACAGTGACATCCAGCTCCCTCCCCTGTGCAGCTGCTCCAGCGATTCTGAAGATTCACTCCCTGTCCCTCCAAGCCATGGCGCCAGGCAGGCGCCTTGCCTCCCTGCCCCCTTCCTCCTCCAGTTCTACCCTCCTAACAATGGAGTCCCCCACCAGGAGTTGTTTCCTTCCCCTGTGGGGTCCCATGTCACCCTCCTGTGGGTCTCCTTTGTGGATGTTCCCAGCATCCTCCTTGGTCTTGACTGCGGGTGCCTCCATAGAGGAACCACACTTTGCCAGAATGGCATATGAATTGTGGAGTGGTACAACTGGAGGGCTGCACCTCTGTTCCACCACCCCCACCCTCCCTGAGCCCACTGTGGTCCAACTGCTCCTCTTTCTTGGCAACCTCTGAGGCAACGGCATAAACTGGCAGTCTCAGGATGCCGCAGCAGCAAGGGACCTAAGATCAGGACTCTGCCTAACCCGATTGGTTACTCAAGCCACCAGGCAAAATTGCCATACAGGCACCTGCTCCCTCATTGACTGGCTACTCTCCTCCTGTCCTGAACAGATCACTGAGGTAACAGTCTTTTCTGACTCCATCAGTGATCATTCCCCGGTTCTATTCACTTGGACAAACAAGTTCACCAAGAGCAAGCCTAAGACCGCCAGGAACCGATCATTGAGAACTGGACAACTGAATGCCCTCAGACATTACCTAAGGGAGGTTGACTGGTCCCCTCTGGACAGAGCCAAGGATGGAAACCAAGCCCTGGACTACTTCTGTACAGTCTTCACTAAAGTCTGAGACATCTGAGGAGGGTTCAGGGGGATGCTGGAAACCATGCTGAATGAGGGCAAGAATCGGGACAAGTTGGATGTTGGAAACAAGGAGGCCAAGGGGAGTCGAGTCCTAGGACGTAAACTTGAATACCAAAAGGACACTCGGTAAGAAGAGAGCATAAAGGTGGCACTCCTAGGGTACTAAGATACTCAAGGGAATCAGATGGGGGAGAAAGGGAGCAAAACACAGTGCAGTGTGGGTACAGTATATGCCAGGAATGACAACGCTCGAGGTGAGGCACCGTATTCCTTCTTGGGGCAAGCATCAAGATGAGAGGACACACCTGGTGTTTCACCTAGGTACCAATGACCTGGAAGGAAATAGTCTGATGGAGATACAGGCAAGGTTCAAGGAGCTTGCTAGGTTCTGCTAGTAACATGTTTTTTTCCTTCCATTTCCTTCTCTGAGGTGCTGCCTGTAACAAGAGCAAGCACACCAAGGAAGGAAAAAAACAGTGGAATTCAATAGATGGCTGCAAGGATGGTGTAGGCAGAACGGGTTTGGTTGGATAGGTGACTGGAGATCTGCATGGGAATAGGAGGTGCTGTATGCCCCCGACAGGCTGCATCTGAGTTTTGCAGGGGCAACTGTACTAAAGAATAAACTGGAGGACTTCATAGTATGGAAGAGCAATTTTATTTTTTTTGTACTTCATCTTTTATTTAGTTCAAGTTAAAAACAGTACATTATCACAGGTGTACAGTCTTCAATGTAGCCATTGCATTTGATACAAGAAAATAAGATTGTATATCTTACTAGATATTACCATGTACTATTTGATTTAAGCACATTGTACCTTATACAGTGATACCGAAGGGTAACGTAGCTGTTCACAGTTCATGTGAAATTTGTAGCCATTACCAACAGGTATTGACTAAACCCTAGACTAGATCTGAAATAAGACCAGTAACCAGTGCTAATGTTTAAGTACAAGAAGATATACATAATAAAATATATAGTAACATTACATAACTTGAAAAAATTAAAACATTTGGCAAATCAGCTGTGTGGGGTATAAATTCTCTAGGATCAGCTTTACTATTAGTATCAAGATGGAACTGATCTGTTCTCTCATAGTCTGGTCAGTAAGATAAAGGGTCAATACCCTTGTTAGAATGATGTGGGTATCGGGGTTTCTGCTCAAGTTCCACCAGCTAAAAGCTGTTCACGGTCATGCTTCTGGGGTGTTCAAAATCCACCTAGACCACCGATTTATATATAATGTGGGCTTATCTTGTAAATTATGTGAAATATTCTCAAAGGCCCTGACATGGACCACTATGCCCCTCCATTCAGAGATGGTTGGGGGGTTTCTTGTAGCCATCTCCTGGTTATTGCGTTGTAGTCCGCAGCCAGCATTATAGACCAGAGGTACTTCATATCTTTTTGCTTAAGGGATTCCGGTGGGATACCCAAGACCAAATTCCGTGCTGTCAAGGGTTAATATATTGGAAATATACTGAATAACTGCAGACCAGAAGATTTGAAGCTTGGGACAACTAAAGAATATATGTGCATGGGTTGCCCTTTCGGTATCACAAACCCTCCAGCATTTGGATGGGAGGTTAGGGTTTCTTTTAGCTAGTAGCTGGGGTGTTTATAAAAAAAACAAACAAAAAAAAAAAACCTTGTTTGGACTTTCCAGCTGTATTCACGCCAGTTTGGAGATGAGGTAGTGGACCAAGTCACCCGCCATATCTTTGCCCATTGAGGTTGAAGTATTGTAATTTGGATGTCCTGTTCCCATTTAACTTTAAGGGGTTCCAACACATGCTCCTGCAAGGACACCAGATGTTTGTAATATGTAAGATATTGCATGGTTTCCCCCCTTAGCATTCAGAATTTGTAGATATGGAGATGTGTCCTCTAATATCTGAGAATGGGACTGACTAAGCCTATACTGAGAGTTTATATAATCTCTAATTTGAAAGTAACGTATTCTCTCTCCCTCCCCCCATTTAAATTTAGTTTTGGCTTCTTCAAAAGATATCATGGTATTTTGTCTCATTAGCTGCCATGGGGCAAACATTCCTCTGTTTACTTGGGTAGAGTACCAGATAGATTCTTCAGCCGGGGGAAAGTCCGGGTTATTAATAAACCATTTGTACTTCCAAGCATGCTCCCTAGTACGCTTCCAGGGGTGTCCGCTCCTCCAACCCTCCAAAACTGAACGTATGCTCCCTCGAGTATCTAGTACGGCTTGCCTCAATAGGGTTTCTGAGAATAAGGTAGCCGGTAGGGGGTACTTCAACTCTCTAGATAGGTCTGTTTGTTTCCAGTGAGCTTCATAATACTTATTGCCCCACAGCAGTGCAACTCTCATCTGTGCTGAATTCCAATATGATGATAAGTTAGGGAATGCAATTCCGCCCCCCGTGATTTAGGTAGATACAGTGCCTGAAGTTTAAGTCTAGGTTTCCTGCCTTGCCATATAAAGGCAGTGGATATTTGTTGCCAGGCCTTAAGGTCATGTGTGGGTATTGTACAAGGAACCGATTGGAACAGGTATAACAGGCGTGGCAGAACATTAAGTTTTATTGCCTGATTCCTAGCATAAAAAGACCGCGGGATTATATTCCACCTTTTAATGTCTCTTCTTATGTTATTAACCAGGGGGATGTAGTTATTTGAGAATAATTGGCTGAGATCAACTGGTATTTGAATTCCCAGATACTTTATAGATGGGAGGTACCACTTAAATAAGAACTGCTTGCGAATAAGCATGGGTATTGGGTAATTAAGCGGTAGTGCTTCAGTTTTGGTCATGTTCAGGGAATAGTCGGATAGGGCTGAGAACTTTTCAAGCTTTTGAAAAAGAGCAGGAAGGGTCACAGTAGGGTTTGTTAAATAGACCAATACATCGTCGGCAAAAAAAGGGCCAATTTATGTTCTCTGCTTCCCAAAGTTATTCCCTGTATGTCTGTTGCTTGTCTAATATACTGGGCTAATGGTTCAATGTAGAGGGCAAACAAAAGAGGGGAAATTTGGCAACCCTGACGAGTCCCTCTGCGTAAGGGGACGCTGCGGGAAATATGGCCATTTGAGTGGATGTACGCCTGGGGGTTCGAATAAAATTTGAAGATGAGGTCTACGAAATTCTGGGGGAAATCAAAGGCAGCAAGGACCCCCCTTAGAAATTGCCATGACACTCTGTCAAATGCTTTTTCAGCATCTAAACTTATAAGGATTGCCCGGTATCTTAAAATTTTGTACGTGCTCCATTAAATAAATGGTACGTCGGATATTATCCGAGGCCTGGCGTCCTGGGATAAACCCACACTGGTCCTGGTGGATTAGGCCAGAGATAAGGTGTTTTAGCCTCTGAGACAGCACTGAAGTAAATATTTTATAATCTGTATTTAGAACCGAGATAGGACGGTAGGAACTTGGTAAAGTTGGGTCCTTGCCTGCCTTTGGGATGACTGATATAATTGCATGGTCCCATGATGGGGGCTTCCCTTGGGGCAGGGGATACTACTGAACAATCTTGAGAAGAGGGGGATTACTACCACTTTAAGAGATTTATAAAATTCTCCCAGGAGGCCATCTGTCCCTGGACACTTTAATGTTTTCAATCTCCCGATCTCAGCCTAAATTTCCTTAACTGTTATGGGGGTGACCAGGCCCAATCCCAGTTGTTTAGGTAGATCTTACTTCGAGAGGGCTCTCGCAGTAGGTAATTACATATAGGACTGACACCGGCCGGCAGCAGGACCCCACGGAAAAATTTCTAGCTAGCAGTCCCTGGCGAGGGACCGCCCCCACGTCAGGTGACCGGCGTCATATGACGTCGGTATAAAGGGGCAGTCCCGGATGCATGTCTTCCAGTTCTTTTGTGCCGTTAGCTCATGCAGCGCCTCGCGGTAAAGTTCGTGCTTCGTCAGACCCTACCTTTCGTCGGTTTTTACCGAAAAATAGTTATTCTTCAATCAGTCGTCAGGTAAACGTCGGTGTATGTCGTCCCTTACACCCTCCGAGCACAAAAACAAGTGCGACTCGTGCGGCGCCCAACTGCCAGACAAGGACAGCGAAATCCCTGTGCCTTTTCTGCCTAGGCCCCGATCACCCGGTCGAGAAGTGCCAGCATTGCCTCAGCTTCAACGCGGCTACCCATAAACGGCACCAACAGTCCCTGGAAGCCCATCTCCTCAAGAAAAAGATGTCTTCTATGGAAAAGGAGTTGAAAAAGTTGAGGTAGGCATATACTTCCCCCGAAGCCATTGGAAAAAGAAGGACAAGGAGAGGCACCGGGAGAAGTCCTCCTCTACCGCATCTCCCGCTGGAGACGCCGGGACCAAGGTAACGTCCCCCCCAGGGGACCGCTCGACGGCTGCCTCCAAGGTTTTGGAGGAGGCGTCGGCCCGCCCGTCTGGCTCGCGCTCGGGCCTTGCGGGCACCTCCGAGCGACTGGAGGCCTCCGCCCCCGGTTTGGCTGCAGGCTTGCGGCCTATTGGCGTGGGCGACTCCTCTAAGTCGGACGTCGGCTCCTCCGATGTCCGCAGGAAGAGGGTCAATAAGATGCCCGACTCTTCGGGCGGCGCAAGACCTCTACCCCCGGACTGGGCCGATCCTTCCCGTCGGCCCGCCTCCGGTGAGGGCTCCCGTAAGCCGGACGCTGGCTCCTCTGGCGCCCACCGGGAACTCGCCCCTAAGCCGCATGTCAGCTCCTCCGCCGGGCAATGGAACCGACGACGGACCCTCCCACGTTCGTCGTACCCGGTTCCCCCGCAGACTTTGCTGCCGTCTGGGGAGCCTGAGTCACCCCAGCCTGACCCCGGGGATTTCTCTCCTCCATCCCTGGACGATGCGGGGGATCTTCCTCCTCCGTCGGAACTGGATCTGACGTCGGCACCCTCCCCGGACGTCGGCCCTGAAGCTGGTACCTCTGCCGGTACCTCAGACGCCGGTGCCTCTGACGCCGGCTCTACCGGCTCCAGGAGACATCCCGCTTCCGGATGTTCCCCCTCCGTCGGGCCCCCTAATGTGGACCCGCCCATGAGACTGCCGACTGGGCTGTCTGCTCAGGCAACCCCCGGCTCCCAGGTACCTGCCGCTCCTTATCCGCGCCGTCGTACCGGGACCACAGTATCCAGCACCGCAGTATCCGGCGCTGCAGTACCTGGCCGGGTTTCCCGCGGCCGGGTTTTGGATACTGCTTCACGGGTACAACCCATACTCCCCCTCCACCCGCCTCGGCCGCCGGTGGATCTGCAGGAGACTCTGGCCTCCTGGTGGGCTGAGGCCAAGGCTCAACTCACCAGGGAAGTGGAGAGCCGCCCTACGACGACGGTGCCGTCACTGGCTCCCGTACGTCCGAGGCGGCACACTCCCTCACCACCTCCGGACTCCAGAGCTCTTCCCTCTGGGTCCAGAGAGGGGCAGGACACGCGTTTACAGGTACCACCCAAGGAACCCGTTTCTCCCCCGAGTCGCGTAAGGGAGTCTTATTCTTCTTCCTCTTCTTCTTCCCTCTCGGATTCCTCGGACTCTTCCGAGGGATGCTCCGAGAGAGACGACGAGCCCCGCTCTCCGTCTAAGCCCCGGCCGAGGACCCTTCCGAAGTCTCCTCCGGAGGATCCATCTTTCACGGAGTTGCTTAGAAAAATCCAGGAAGTACACCAGTGGCAGTCTTTGGAACCAGATCCTCAGCGACTTAAACTCACTGAACATCTGGATCTGTCCGTGACAGCTCCAACATTAGTGCCACCCTGGATTGAGCCTCACGCCGACCTTTGTTGCCATGATTTGGAAACCACCGTCGGCGTTAGCCCCACTTCCCAGGAAGTCAAACAGGCTATACCAGGCTCCTGAGGGTGTGGACTACCTAGACTCTCACCCTCGGGCCGACTCGGTTGTGATTAGCGCCGCTCACGGCCGGTCGGCACATCCAAACATCTGAGCTCGTCTCCTCCTGATAAGGAATCTACTTCTGGACCAGTATGGAAGAAGATTTACGCCTCTTCCACACTGGGAATTCGGGCCCTGAATTACGTCGCCCACATGGGGGATTACCAGAAGGCTGTCCTTACCCAGGTGGAATCCAAGCTGGACTCCTTACCTGACTCCCAGGTCAAACAGGAGTTAGCCGACCTCGTCCGTTCTGCTCGTTCGGCCAGTTGCCATATTTTGCGGGCGACATACGATGCAGTAGACACTGCCGGGCGGAGCTCCGCTTTCGCCGTGGGTCTACGGCGTCATGCCTGGCTCCGCGTGTCAGGTTTGGTCCTGGAGGTGCAATCCGCTATTCAGGAAGCACCTTTTCGGGGGTGATCTCAAGGATATCATCACCGATTTGCAGGAGAAGGGGACGGCTCTGAAATCCGTGGATTCAGTGTACCGTCCCCAACAACAGCAGCGCCGTCCCTTTCGCAGACGGATTCGCCAAAGGCGAAAACCACAGGGAAGGCGGGCCACCAAACGCCGGGCCCCCGCAGCTGTTAAGCCCCCACCCAAAAAGCAGCGGGTGCTTCAGCTGCGGCGCTGCCCCACACCACCTGACTCCTTTCCTCTCCCACCGCCTCTGGACTTCCCAGAGGAATCGGTAGGAGGGAGGTTTTCCCTCCACCTTCCGGGATGGGAGAGGATAACCACGGATTCTTGGGTGCTCCAGCTTATAGCGGAAGGGCATTCCATAGAGTTTCTTCAGAAACTATCCCACCCGCCTCCTGATGCCGTCCTATTCAAGGAACATCTTCCTTTGGTCTGGGAAGAAATCTCGCCTTCTCGCTGGTGATAGAACCTGTCCCTTCATCTTCAAGGGACGGTTACTATTCTCATTTCTTCCTGGTCCCAAAGAAGACTGGAGATCTCAGACCCATTCTAGATCTCAGTTCCTTGAATCTTTATGTGGAATACAAAAGGTTCAGGATGCTCGCTCTGCAGAGCCTTCTGCCCCTCCTTTGGCCGGGTCAATGGCTTTGTGCACTGGATATGCAGGATGCCTATCTGCACATTCCCATTCGCCTTTCTCACCGCAAGTATCTTCGTTTTGCATTTCAGGGGACCACTACCAATTCAAGGCCCCCTTGTCTATCCTCGGCCCTAGTATTTACCAAATGCCTGGCTGTGGTAGCGCCCACCCAAGGTGACAGTGGGGAGTACAGGTGACCCTCACTCCTGACGACTGGCTCCTGGCTGCCCTCGTCCAGGAGTGAACTCCTGCTTTCTCTCTCACCCAGCAGGTTTTCACCTGCCTGGCTATTACTAGCAACCATTCCAAGTCTCATCTGGATCCTTCCCAGAGGCTACAGTTCATCGGGGCTATCCTCAATACGACCGTGAGCAAGGCCTTCCTGCCTCCGGACAGGGTGACCTCTCTCCAAACCCAGATTTCCCTGCTATCAGAACACAGGAGGGTCTCAGCAAGGTCAGTCCTCCATCTTCTGAGGCTCATGGCGGCCACTATTCCTACGGTTCCCCGAGCTCGACTTCACATGAGGATCTCTCAGTGGACTCTTCGATTCCAGTGGGATCAACTTGTGGATGACATAGATCAATTAATTCTGATCTCATCGCTGATGGTGCGAGACTTGCAATGGTGGATGGTTCGAGAGAACCTGTTTCGGAGGGTCCCCTTCTTTCATCCTCCCCCCTCCCAGACTCTGACTCACAGACGTATCAGGCTAAGGTTGGAGCCCATCTAGGTTCCTCATCGGACCCAGGGCTCGTGGGTCCAGACTGGAACAAGCTCTCCACATCAATGTGCTCGAGCTTGAGCTGTGCTGTACGCCTCCAAGCCCTTCACCAATACATCCTTCCCGGCTACCTAGCCGTCCAGATGGACAACATGTGCGTAGTGTGGTACATCAACAAACAGGGAGGAACTCTGTCCTACCCTCTATGCAGGGAGGCAGTGAGGGTTTGGGATTGGGCAAGACAACACGACTTTCACCTAACGGCGATTCATGTTCCAGGAGTCGACAACACTCTGGCAGACAAGCTAAGTCGCTCCTCTACTCTGGCACACGAGTGGGAACTGGACCAAGGGGTACTAGACGATATCTTTCAGCTTTGGGGGACTCCGCAGGTAGACCTGTTCGCCTCTCCCCAAAATGCAAAACTTCCCACCTTTTGCTCGCTCGTTCCAGAGCGAGGCGCTTTCTGGAGCGATGCTCTGTCTCTAGACTGGAAGGACAGATTCGTCTATGCTTTTCCCCCAATTCCTGTTATCCCACGAGTATTGCAGAAACTAGCCACAGAAGGAGCGAGAATGATTCTGATCGCTCCTTTCTGGCCCAGGCAAATCTGGTTCTCTTTTCTACAACAATATTCAGAGGATCCTCCTCTTCCTCTATCTTGAGGTTTGCTGACCCAGGATCAGGGGACCCTGGTCCACCCAGGCCTCAAATCCCTTCAACTACATGCATGGCTCCTGCAGACCTAGCCCAATCCAGTTTTGGGGTGTCTCCAAAAGTGGCGGAAATTTTAGTGGAGGCTAGAAAACCCTCCACCAGGTCCACTTATGCCATGAAGTGGAAGAGATTCTCTATTTGGGCAGCCTCCAAGAACATGGAGCCTTTCTCCTGCTCAGTGGCTTTTTGTTGAGTACTTACGCCATCTCTCTCGACCTGGGTCTCAGCTATTCCTCTTGAAGGTTCACATGGCAGCTATCTCAGCCTCACCATGTTCCCTTCGTAGATAAAGCTACCAACTGGAGGTCTCTAAGACCTTTCTCAGAGGGGTCCTTCATCTAAGGCCCCCATCCGCATTCTGCTCCCCTTGGGACTTGAATTTTGTTCTCGAACTTACTCTCCTCCCTTTGAACCTGCAGCTTCTGCAGATCTGAAGTTTCTTTGTGGAAGACGTCTTCTTGGTGGCATTATTTCCGCTCAAGAATTTCCGAGTTCAGGCCCTATGTGTAAAATCCCCATTTGATTTTTCACAAAGAACGAGTTTGCTTTTCGACCTAATCCTAAGTTTCTACCTCAAAGTAGCAGAGTCTACTTTAAATCAGTCCATAGAGCTACCTGCCTTTTTACGTAGTACTCTAATCAAGGGAATATTTACTCCATACCATGGATGTTCACCGATTCTGAGATACTACACCAACAGGACGTAAGGATTTCAGAAAGATTGATCAGTTGTTCGTCCCTTTTGCTCACAAAAGGGAAGGCAATGCTGTTTCCAAGCAATGCCTGTCTAAGTGGTTGGCTCATTGCATCACTTTCTGTTATGACAAGTACAACAAGACCCTTCTGGGTCAGGTTAGAGGTCACTCCACAAGAGGAGTAGTGGGCTCTGCGGCTTGTTTCAAGAATGTGTCTGCGGCAGACATATGCGCTGCCGCCACCTGGACTTCCGTCCATACCTTTACAAAACATTACAGTTTGGATATTGCCTCTCGCCGTAGAGCAGGCTTCGGATTGGCCATTTTGCAAGGCCTCCTGTCTCGAGACTTGCACGGCTAGGGCTACTTTTTAGAGTAGTTCCCTCCTCCTGGTGCCTTTCCTTTGTTCCAGACTGCTTGGGATTCAGTCCTATAGGTAATTACCTACTGCAAGAGCCCTCTTGAAGTAAGATAGTACAGTTATGTAAGAACTTACCGTAACAGTAGATCTTCGAGAGAGGCTCTTGTAGTAGGTAATACCTTCCCGCCCTCCATCCCCCTAGGCTTTTTCAACTCCTTTTCCAGGAATGGAAACATCTGCTTCTCTCTTGTCCGGCCTGTGTGGAAAGAACTGAAGAGGCGTCGGGACCGCCTTTATACTGACGTCGTAGGACGCCGGTCACCTGATGTGGGGGCGGTCCCTCGCCAGGGACTGCTAGCTAGAAATCTTTCCATGGGGTCCTGCCGCCGGCCGGTGTCAGTCCTATATGTAATTACCTACTGCAAGAGCCTCTCTCGAAGATCTACTGTTACGGTAAGTTCTTGCGTAACTGTACTTTTTGGCAATCTGAGGGTGGACAAAAAGGTTTTTATTTGTTCCTCTTTCTCCTGGGTCGGGGGGGGCAGCATACAATTGTGTATAGTACTGCACAAATGTATCAGAGATTTTCTCCACCGTATAACTAGGGGGATGTTGATGGGATCGCCTCAGGGTGGATATTAGTGCTTTGGCCCTTTGTTGTCTGAGACGGCCAGCTAACAATTTCAGAGAGCGTGGCCCTGCGTTGTAGTACTTCTGCTTGAGAAACAGTAGTTTCTGCTCTATTCTAAGATCTAGTATGGCATTCAATTCTTGTTTTAGTTTTTTAATTTCTTTTGAAGTCTTAGAGTTGGTCTGGAGTATGTTGAAGCTCTAACTTTTGTATTTGGGCAATCAGAGCACTACGTTTTTGTTCCCTTTCTTGTTTATCTCTAGCTGATAGTTCGATAAATTTACCCCTACAGATCGCCTTGATAGTGTCCCATAAAATCGAGATATCAGTCCCAGGGCGATTATTTTCTCTTCCGGCCTGTTTGATTACCTCTTCCATTGTGTGAATGATGTCCGTGCTGCGAAGCAGTGAAAGGTTAAGCCTCCACATAGAATTTTTCCTAAAAGTATCAGAATCTAATCTAAAGAAAACTGGGGCATGATCAGATAGAATAAAGTCCCCCCCATCCAAGTCTTACTCGCCAACTCTAGATGCTCTTGGGATAGCAACATATAATCAATTGTTGTATAACTCGAGTGGGCTTGTGAAAAAAAGGTGGCATGCTTGGCTGTTCCATTTAAGTATTTCCATGTGTCCATATACCCCAGTTCCTTAAGCAGTTTTGATAGTTCCCTTTTTTTTTTTACCCACCGTCTTGCCCTCCACCCCTACCATTGAAAGGTCCAAGTTAAAGCCACCCTCACATACCGTTATACCCTCCGACCATTGTGACATGAGGAGGAAAAAAGCCCGGTAAGCCTTAAACTCAGTGGCTGGAGGGAAATATACTGAGGCAAAGGTGACAAGTCTACCATTTAATTTCCCTTTGACCAATACATACCGCCCTTCGTTGTCACTTAATTGATTTTGGCATTCGAATGACACCCTAGATGGTATTAATATTGCTGTGCCTTTTCTGCACCCGCCCTTAAAGGATGAAGAATGAACCTAGGGGAACCCCAATTGCTTAAACTTCTTGTGCTCCTCATGTGACAGGTGGGTCTCCTGGAGAAAAGATATATCTGTTCTTGAATGCTTTAAATATGAAAGTACCTTGGAACGTTTAATCGGGCCCGATAGGCCATGAACATTATATGAGCAGATATTACAACCCATTGTGATTAAGTGCTATCAACATTCCCACTTTAACATGAACTCTTTTCCCTTGTGAAAGATAGATCCCGATACTATTTCTGATGACCTCATTAAAAAAAAAATCCTCATCATACATAGCTGATTGAAACAATAAACCAGAACCAGTTGTGCAAACAGTACACTATCATAAACATTTTTAACTGACTTCCAGGGTAGGAGGTCTAACTTATACAGAGACCTCTTATCCCACCTAACAGATGGTATTGATGGGGGGAAGAGTGCTACAAATTCCCCCAAACCGTAAGGGGACTCTTTCTGGGCCCTTATATTAAAGGGCTCCTGTAATATAGTACTCGCCTCAAAACCGGCCATCAGAGCTGTACTACCCTGCCCGCTATTGATATAGAAAGAAGGGGAGAACCTTCTTCCCCACATGCCCGTTTAATCTTTAATTCCCTCCCCTCACCCCCGAATGTCCTCATCCTCTCCATCTTTCCCTTTCACACCGAGGAACGCGTGGAAGAGGAATGGGCGTTCCCACAAAACATCCCTCCCCGAAGCACACCCGACCCCAGTTAACTGATTAAGAATCACATATGATATGGCAGCCCTTCTGGTTACTCCTTACATAGAATGTGTCGAAGGAGAACGATTTCTGGATGTGTAGATGCTTCAATTTGTTTGCAGGGAGCCATGTACTTGCTTATAAGTACTCACCCAAATTTCGGAGGCCCCCCCCAACAGGGAAGATCGCTCACTACGGTTGGGGGGACATTCATATCTCAGGGGCAAACTGATTTAGCGTAGAAACCCAATAGTTAAGAAAGAAAAAAATAAAAAAAAAAGCCCAGATGTCAGCCTCCCCGCATTTAGCAGGCCACCCCTTCCCCAACCTGAGTGTGCTAGGCACTAAATGTTGCGCGCAGCCCAGGTAAATAGATGTACGCCATATTGGCGAAATTAAAACTAATATACGTCCCTCTGGGTGCTGCACAGTGTTTCATCCATAAATATGCAGTATGATTAATTGTACATTGTGCCATATAGCTGGGGAGAGAGAAAGAAGAGGAAAAAATGAGTCTATAAGTTCCGGAAACTTCTGCACTTCTCCGAGTCCGACCATGGTGTAAGGGAACCATTTCCCTCTTCACAGCGGATCTCTCGATTCTCATCTCCATTGCACTGGGTGGGGGTGGGGATAAAAGTGAATCCTCACAAGAAAGCATCAGTTTGAACTTCAGGCGGGCGCAGGATCGAGTTCAGCAATCTGTAAATCCAACCTAGTTTCTGGTGAGTGTGCTCAGCATTGTGCTAAAGTCTACAAGGCCCGAACAATGTCATTAATCAAGTCCCGGACCACCATCGTAGGCTCGATCATAAAACCAAGGGGCCTAAATTACTCTTTCGAGAAGGGCCTTAACATACCTTGGGGGGGGGGGTGGAATGTAGGACAGATATTGTCAACCTAGAATCCGGGCATTAAGGGTTTTTTTTACCTCGAGGATATATATATTTGGGAGGCGAAGCGGTCAGTTCCCGGCGCACAGCCCAGGCATCAAAAGAAGCAGAGTTTATAGTTATAACTCTCACCCATCTGCGTTCTCAAGGTCTGATTCCGGGCAATTTCTTTATTAGTTCCTTGAATTCGTGCAGGGTTGATGTGATTGCATTGCTACTCAGAACCCTATTTTTCCTCGGAGGGAGCGATATGCCAGTCCTCAGTAAGTTCCTTCCTCTTGAGCTGGGGGCCTAGCAGCACTTGGTACCTCGATTCCCTGCTTTTGCATAGCTTCACTGGCTTTCTGTGGGGTATTGTACAATTCAACCCCCTCCTTCCAAAATACTCTCAATTTCGCTGGGTAAGGAGTTTGAACCCGAAGTTGTTTGTTTCTCAAGAGTTTAATAAGTGGGATGTACTCCATACATTGCTTTTGTATAACAGGCGGGTAATCTTGCTCAAAGAATAAATGGGAGTCAAGGTATTTGACCTCTTTCTTAGCCCATGCATGGCAGAGAATATTTTCCTTGGTGCGATAACTTCGGAATTTGATGATTATTGATCTAGGTCTGGTGGTCGGGTCTTTGGGTTTGGGGAGTAAGGCCCTGTGGGCATGTTCGATCTTCAGCTTGTAACTTAATGGCAGCTCGAGAACATCTTTCAATAGGTCAGTGACAAATTCAACCATGTCCCCTTCCTCAGCCCCCTCCTTCAGACCATAAAGGCTCAAATTGTCTAGTCTAGATCGACTTTCTAAGTCTATGCACTTCTGTTCAGTTTGTATGGCATGATTGCAAAGGGCAAACACAGCGCAGCCTAGATGCTGCAGGCCATCCTCCGCGTTTAAGATTCTATCCTCTGCTTCCTGAACACGACCCTCCACCATGGAAAGCTTCTGATTTAGTTGTTTGAATTCCGCTTTATTTTCTGTTCGCATTTCTTTAAGCTCCTTCATTAGGGATTCATATCGGTTTCTCGATAAGTGCTCCGCTTCTTCATCTGTCTTGTAATTTTTGGCAGTCATCGTGTTTCTAGATTGGCCCGAACTGCGTACCGGGGAACTTGAACGCGAATCTCCGCCCTCTCTTTCAAGTCTGGACTGCAATGCTTTAGACCTCCCTCCTCGATCTCTTCGCGAACCTCCTCCAGACATTTTAAATTAATTTTGATTCTTTCAGCAGGTTTTTTGGGAGGTTTTAGAACAGGCGAGGCAGAGAGCTGTTCGTCTAGCTGCTGCTACATGCCGTGGCGGAACCGGAAGTCCCGGAAGAGCAATTTAAACTAAACTGGGGGGGGGTACAGACAGGGCCACCCCTACAGGGTAAAGAACTGAGAGGCTATCAGCCTCCCCCGCAGGACAAGGCAAACATAAAGGGAACAGGTAGGGGTTGGGAAAGGAGGATAGGGAAGACAGGGTTCCATGGTGGAGGGGTTTGGTGGCAAATGCCAGGAGCCTAGGGGACAAGCTGGGGGAACTAGAGACCACCATGGTGTACGAGTGTCTCGACATAGTTGCAGTGTGTGAGACTTGGTGGAATGAGCATCATGCCTGGGAGACAGTGATTCCTGGGTATCGATTGTTTAAGAAAAACAGGGAGGGGAAAAGGGGAGGAGGGGTAGCATTATACGTCAAGGAAGAAATTGGGGCCACAGAGGGGCAAGAAGAGGACAGGGAAATGGAGAATATGTGGGTCACCTTAGACAAGAGAAATGGGGAACATTTGAGAGTCGGGGTAGTTTACAGACCTCCTACGAAGGGGGAAGGGGGG
Source organism: Neoceratodus forsteri (assembly GCA_016271365.2). Lineage (NCBI taxonomy): Eukaryota > Metazoa > Chordata > Ceratodontiformes > Ceratodontidae > Neoceratodus > Neoceratodus forsteri. The sequence goes on from JADMNL010000022.1 coordinate 501,185,504, forward strand.
GGATAAACACTTTGTAAAATCAGTAACGAAAATGGCACAGAAAGGGGAAATTCTGATGGTAGGGGACCTAAAACTCTGACATTGATTGGGAGGTCCCAACAGCAGTATCCACTAGGAGCAGGGGCATCTTGGAGGCACTACAGGGCATATTTCAACAACGGGTCAAGGAGCCCATTAGAGGTGAAAACCTATTGGATGCAGTCCTCACAAATGGAGACAGTGTGGAGGAGGTTGAGGTGGGGGAAGAATTAGGAACAAGTGACCACAGAGCTATCGGGTTCAGGGTGAGAATGGGCAGGGAAAGGAATAAAATGAGAACCAGGGTAATGGACTTCAGGAAAGCAGACTTTAACATGATGAGGAGGGTATTTGGTGAAGAAATGTCAAGGCTGGGGAATATAAAGGATGTGGAGGAATTATGGGCAGCTATTAAGGGAGGGGTGCTGAAAGCCATGGACACATGCATCAGGAGAGTCAGGAAGAACAGAAGAAAGAGGAAACTTCTTTGGTTTACTAGAGAGGTGGTGGAGGTGGTCAGGGGGAAAGCCAGGGCTTTCAGGAGGTACAGGACGACAGAAAAGACTGAGGATAGGGAGGCCTATAGGGAAAAGAGGAGGGAGGCAGGGCTAAAGAGGTCACTGAGGAGAGGATATCAAAGCAGGCCAGGAGGGGGGACTGGGGACAAAACATTTTTTAGGTATGTTCGAGAAAGAAGGAAGGCGCAACAGGGAATTGGGAGGTTAAGGGGGAAAGGTGGAACAATGCTGGAGGGAGATTTTGAAAAAGCGGAGGCATTAAACAACTATTTCTGTTTAGTTTTCACGCAGGAGGGTGAGGGCAGAGGGCCAGTGCAGGAAGGGAAAGGAGAAAACCACAGGGAAATGGATTCTATAAAGTTCACAGCTGACACAGTAAGTGAAGAACTGGGTAGGCTTAGGGTAAATAAGGCATTGGGCCTGACGGCATGCACCCAAGGGTACTCATGGAGCTGAGGAAGGAGCTTGCGCCACATCTGGCGAGACTGTTTAACTTGTCCTTGGACACAGGCGTGGTGCCAGGGGACTGGAAGAGGGTGGAGGTGGTTGCACTACAGAAGGGAGGAAGAAAGGAAAAGGTCAAAAACTACCGCCCTGTTAGTCTCACCTCGGTGGTGGGGAAGGTAATGGAAACACTGCTAAAGATAAGGCTGGTGGAATACATGGTGGCAAGTGGTCTGCAGGACGAAAGGCAGCATGGCTTCACTAAGGGAAGGTCCTGCCAGACTAACCTGATAAGTTTTTTGATTGGGTGACGCGGATAGTGGATCAGGGAGGAGCGGTGGACGTGGCCTATCTGGATTTCAGTAAGGCCTTCGACACTGTTCCGCATAAAAGACGGGTGAATAAGCTGGACAGCTCGGGTGGTGGCCACAAAATCACTAGGTGTGTGGAGAACTGGCTGATGGGCAGATGTCACACAGTGATAGTAAATGGTACACATTTCAGGGAACAGGCAGTGATCACCAGGGTGCCACAAGGGTCAGTGCTGGAACCACTACTCTTTAATGTCTATATTGGTGACCTAGCAGAGGGTTTGGAGGGTTGGATGTGCCTATTCGCGGACGATACAAAGGTCTGCAATAGGGTGGATTCACAAGGGGGAGTGGAGGCCATGAGGCGGGACCTGGAGAAGCCGGAGAAGTGGTCAGAAACCTGTCAGCTAAAATTTAATGCAAAGAAGTGTGTGGTGATGCACCTGGGGTGGAAAAACATGAAGGCAGATTTCTTCCTTGGGGGGAGGAAATCAAGGAAAAGGAACAGGAAAGGGACCTGGGGATCACGGTATCAAGGAATCTTAAGGTGGGGAACCAGTGTAGGAAGGCGGTGGGTAAAGCGGCTGGTATGTTGGCCTGCATCGCGAGGGCTTTACTTGCAGAAGGAAGTGCTAATGCCTTTGTACAGAACTATGGTAAAGCCGCACCTGTAGTATGGGGTACAGTTCTGGAGACTGCACTTGCGCAGGGATATTGAGATGATGGAGCGGGTTTCTAGAAGAGCGACCAAGATGGTACATGGGATGCGGGATATACCATATGAACAAAGAGGGAGGGAGCTGAATCTGTACCCACTAGAGACTAGGAGGGAAAGGGGGTACATGATTGAGACTTTTAAGTACTTGAAGGGAATAAATAGAGTGATGGAAGGAAGCTTGTTCAAAATGAAGAAGGGCGCGAACACGAGAGGACACACAAGAGGACATAGCCTTAAATTAGAAGGTGGGAAATACAGAGGTAATGTCAGAGGGCAGTTTTTCACGGAGAGGGTGGTGGAGGCCTGGAACAGACTGCCAGAAGAGATAGTGGGAGCCGAAACGGTGGAGGGATTCAAGAGAGCATGGGACAGACATAAGGGGTTGGGAAACGAGTGGAAGTATGAAAGTGTGTTTGGGGGGGGGCAGGGGAGTATGCAAGGACAGACTGGATGGACCGTGTGGTCCTTTTCTGCCATCAAATTTCTGTGTAATCTTCGCCCCCTACAAAACTAAGAAAGTCAGAGGTGTCAGTAACCCCTGGCTGTTAGGCCCTCTGCTTGAGCGCATGCGCCTTAGAAACCATCTATGGCATAGGGCCAAAGCAACAGGGAAGTTGATAGACATCTTAGCATACAAGACAGCTAGGAATACCTGCATGAAACTCATTCGTATTGCAAAAGCTGTGTACTACAATGACCTGCTTGGTAGGACCTGGGGCCGCGGTAGGGAGTTTTGGGACTTGGTGAAGTCGCTCACAGAATGAGCATCTAGGGCACTCTTGGACCTCATTGCAGCCCACAGTGGTACCCTGCAAGACCCCAAGGATATTGCTAATGCTTTTAATCTAGCACTTATGGATCTATCTAGCGTACTGCCACCAGACTACCTGAATCCTACCACACCCAGACCGCCTCACAACCAGAACCCTGCCTTTCAGCCATTTAATGTCCCACCTCCTTTCTATTTCAAGCAGATTTCCACAACAGAGGCCACCAAATATGTCAAGTGTGTCCTAAATAAGACCAGGTTGGGAAGTGACCAGATGGACATGAAGATGGTCGCTCTTACCTTAAATGAAATAGCTGTGCCACTCACGAAGGTTTTCAACACATCCCTTAGATTGGGGGTCTTCCCTGACAGGTGAAAGGCAGCACTCATCACACCTGTATTTAGATCTGGGTATAGAACTAACATGGCTAATTTCTGGCCTGACTCAATACTAACCCCCTTTCCAAAGCCCTTGAAAGGGTGGTCTCCGAACAACTTACCGAGTACCTTGTAAAGTATAATCTTCTCTGCTTACAACAACACAGTTTCTGGCAAAACCACTCCACCACAACCATCCTAGTCAAATATACCACCCTACTCTGTGGTGCCCTAGACAAAGGGATGGCAGTGGGGTCCATCTTTATAGACCTCACGAAGGCATTTGACACAGTTAATCACTAACTTCTAGTTCAAAGTCTCCTCGCCACTGGACTATCAACCGGCGCTGCTGCCTGGTTCAATAGTTACCTGACTAGCAGGATACAGTGTGTAAGGATAGGCAGTACCACCTCTGATCCTAGGGAGGTGTACCTAGGCGTACCTCAGGGATCTATCCTGGGCCCGCTCCTTTTCAGTCTGTTCATAAACACCTTGCCCATGGCCTGCCCTGCTCATACAGTGCTCTATGCGGATGATGCTGTCATTTCTGTCCCAGGCAAAGCTGTTTCTGCTGTCAGCTCTGAATTGCAGGATAACTTCCGTGTGCCGGAATCTTGGTTCCCCCATAACAGACTGTTACTCAATTATAAAAGAAACAAGTACATGCTTTTCAGCACAACACAGAGCAAGATAAGAGGGTCACCCCTGAGTATACTTAGCCGCAAAGGAGAAATACTGGAACAAGTCAATACATTTAAATACCTGGGAAGCCACCTGGATGATGCACTCACCTTCTTCCTTCACATTGAGCAACTTATAAAAATCACTAACATAAAACTTGGTATCCTTTATCGGCATTCAGCCTCCATGACGTCAGATGCACTAAAACATGTCACAAGTTGCTCAGTACTCTCCTCATTGGACTACGGTCTCGTCATATACAGGGCTGACTCCGACTCTGTGCTAAGGAGGGTCAAATCACTTCTAAACAAGGCCTACTGACTGGTCCTGGGTGCACACAAGCAGACACACTCCTGTGTCCTATACAAGGAGACTGGCTGGCTCCCTCTCCACCTCAGGCTCCAATACCAGGCCTGCCTGCTAGCAAAAAAAAATTCTTGCTGGGGCTTACGCCTAGCACTACATCCACACTCTTTGAAAATGCACAACCCTCCGTCCGCACAAGAAGTGCCTCCAAAAGATGGCTGATTATTCCCTTAGCGTGTAGTACACTAGCGCAGAGATCTCTCTCCTATTGTGGGCCCAAGTGGTACAACAACCTGCTTGCTGCCATTGTCGATTGTACAAGGCATAGCCAATTTAAAATAGGGCTACAATCTCACCTTGCCAACTTACACGACTGTCAGTGTTACCACTAGCCAACAACAGACAATTAGTTATTTTCCCCAGTCCTACCTAACTCTTCTAATTTGTCTCTCTCTACCACGCCTTTGAGGAATGTCCACCCATTCCCCACTCCCCCATCTCCCCCACTGATCTCCTCCCCCACTTCCCACCCCCTCTCCCCTTTCCACCCTCCACCTTCCTCTCCAGACCCTCCTCCACTACCCCCACCACTCCCGGACAAAGCCATGCCCGGCTGCACCTAATTTCACCCCTAACCTACTGGGAGCCCCCCTGTCGCGGGTTACTCACTGTTATCTCCTAAGTATGTACCTCACTGTCGTAGTGTTGCCTGTCATTGACTTTGCCACAAGTGTAATGTCCTGTACAGCTCACTTGCAGTCCTCTTGTACAAGGTTTATGTTGTAACTGCAGATCTTACTTGGAGGGCTCTTGCAGTAGGTAATTACATATAGGACTAGCCGTGACGTGCAGGACTATGAGGAAAATTTCTAGCTAGCAGTCCCTGGCGAGGGACCCTTCGATCAGGTGACCCGGCGTTATGCGGCGTCGGTATAGGGGCGGTCCCGGACGCCCACCTTCCAGTTCTTTTCCGCCGTTGGCTCGTGAGCGCCTCTGTAAAGTTCGTGCTTAGTCACCTATTCTTTCGCCGGTTTTACCGAGATTTTCAGTATTTTTTCTTCTTATCCTCAGGTCATCGTCGGTGTATGTCGTCCCCTACACCTTCCGAGCACAAAAACAAGTGCGACTCGTGCGGCGCCCAACTGCCACACAAGGATGGCCATTCCCTCTGCCTCTTTTGCCTAGGCCCTGACCATCTGGTCGACAAGTGCCCGCATTGCCTTCACTTCAACGCGGCTACCCGCAGACGATGCCAGCAGTCCCTGGAAGCTCATCTTCTAAAGAAAAAGATGTCTTCGATGGAAAAAGAATTGAAGAAGCTCAGGCAGGCATCGACTTCTCCAGAAGGGCATCGTAAAAAGCGGGATAAGGAAAGGCACTGGGAGAGGGCCTCCTCGCCCGCGACTCCAGCCGGAGTCGCGGCCCAGGTAACATCCCCTCCGGGGGACCATCCGGACGGCAGCCCCAAGGTTTTGGAGGAGGTGTCGCCCGCCAGTCAGGCTCACGCTCGGCTTTGCGGCGCTCCGGCAAAAGGAGGCCTCCGCTCACCCGCCGCAGGCTTGCGCCTACTGGTACAGGTGATTCTATAAGTCGGACGCCGGTTCTCCGACGTCCGCCGGGAGAAGGTCGATAAGACGCCTGACCCTTTGGGGCGGCGCACGACCTCGCCCCTCGACTGGCGGCTGCCTCCTCCGGCCCGCCTCGGCGAGGGACCAGAAGACGACGCCGCTCCTCCGCGCCCTGCTGATCTAGCCCCTGTTGCATCGCCGCCTCTCGGACGGCCGGGCGATGGAACCCACAGACGGACCCTCCAACTCCCGTCATACCTGGTTCCCCGCAGCCTTCGCTGCCGTCTGGGGAGCCCGAGTCACCGCAGCCTGACCCCGAGGACTCCCCCTCCCGTCCCCGGGGGATGTTCCACCTCCGTCAGACCCTCCTCCTAGGGAACCGGATCTGACGCCGGCCCTGACTCCGGTCCCGATATTCCCCTTCCGTCGGGCTCTGCTCTCTCCGGGCCTCTCACTGTTGACCCGCCTGTGGGGCCACCTTCCGGGCCGTCTGCTCCAGCAGCTCCTCTGGCGCCCGGGTACCCGCCGCCTTGTCCGGCGCCGCTGTACCTGGGTCCGCAGGCATCCAGGCCGCAGTACCCGACGCCTCATACCCGCACCGGTTTTCCCGAGCCAGGCTTCGATACTTCTCCCACGGATACAACCCGTATCCTTCTCCTCCTCCTCCACCTCCACCACCCCTTGGTCGCGGTGGATCTGCAGGAGACTCTGGCTTCCTGGTGGGCTGAGGCCAAGGCTCAACTCACCAAGGAGTAGAGAGCTTACGGCGATGGTGCCGCCACCGCCGCCGTGCGCCCGGAGCGGCACTACCCCTCACCGCCTCCGGACCCAGAGCCTTCCTCTGATCCCGAGAGGGGCAGGCACGCTGCTCAGGATGCCCCCAAGGAACCTGCCTCCCCTAGCCGGGTTAGGTAGTCTTACTCTGCTTCTGATTCTTCTTCGCTCTCGGATTCTTCCGACGGGTGCTCCGAGAGAGACGACGAGCCTTGCTCTCCGTCCAAGCCCCGGCCGAGGACTCCTCTGAAGTCTCTTCCGGAGAACCCTTCCTTCACGGAGTTGCTCAGAAAAATCCAGGAAGTACATCAGTGGTGCTCATTAGAACCAGATCCTCAGTGGGTCAAACTCGCCGAACATCTGGACCTGCCCCTGACGGCTCCTACTTTAGTGCCACCCTGGATCGAGCCTCACACCCACCTTGTTTCCACTATTTGGAAACAACTGTCTGCTTTAGCCCCGCTTCCTAGGAAGTCTAACTGGCTATACCAGGCTCCTGAGGGTGTAGATTTCTTGGACTCTCACCCTCATGCAGATTCGGTCGTGATTAGCGCCGCTCACGGCCGGTCAGCACATCCCAAACATCTAAGCTCGTCTCCTCCGGATAAGGAATCTCGCCTCCTGGACCAGTATGGAAGAAAGATATACTCTATTTCCACACTGGAAATTCGGGCCCTGAATTATGTTGCTCATATGGGGGATTAACAGAAGGCCATCCTTACCCAGGTGGAATCCAAGATTGACTCTTTACCTGACTCTCAAGTCAAACAGGAGTTAGCTGACAGTCCGTTCTGCTCGTTCGGCCAGTCGTCACATTCTGCGGACGACATACGATGCAGTGGACACTGCCGGGCGGAGCTCCACTTTCGCCGTAAGTCTTCGGCGTCATGCCTGGCTCCGCGTGTCAGGTTTGGTCCCGGAGGTGCAGTCAGCGATCCAGGAAGCACCTTTCAGGGGTTCAGTGCTTTTCGGCGGTGATGTCAAGGACATCATCACCGACTTGCAGGAGAAGGGGACGACCCTGAAATCCGTGGATTCCATGTACCGTCCCCATCCCCCACAGCGCCGTCCTTTTTGCAGACGCAGTCGGCCACAGGCGAAACCCAAGGAAGGCGGACCACTAAGCGTCGGGCCCCGCAGCTGCCAGGCCCCCGCCTAAAAAGCGGTGCCCCAGCTGCGGCGCTGCCCCACACCACCTGACTCTCCTCTCCCACCGCCTCCGGACACACCGGAGGAACCGGTAGGAGGGAGGTTCTCCCTCCACCTTCCGGGTTGGGAGAGGATAACAACGGATTCATGGGTGCTTCAGATTATAGCGGAGGGGCACTCCATAGAGTTTCTACAGAAACCACCCGCCACCCCTCTGAAGTCGTCCTATGCAGGACCATCTGCCTTTGGACCGGGAAGAAATCTCTGCCCTTCTCGGGAAGCAGGCCATAGAACCCGTTCCCCCTCACCTTCAAGGGACGGGTTACTATTCTCATTTCTTCCTGGTCCCAAAGAAGACGGGAGATCTCAGACCCATTCTCTATCTCAGCTCTTTGAACCTTTATGTGGAATACAAAAGGTTCAGGATGCTCTCCCTACAGACCATTCTGCCCCTTCTTCGGCCGAGTCAATGGCTCTGTGCGCTGGATATGCCGGATGCATATCTGCACACCCCGATTCGCCCCTCTCATCGCAAGTACCTTCGGTTTGCTTTCCAGGGGGACCATTACCAGTTCCGGGCACTCCCGTTTGGTCTTTCCTTGGCATCCCAAGTTTTTACCAAATGCCTGGCTGTGGTAGCGGCCCACCTGCGTACTATGGGAGTTCAGGTGTTCCCTTACCTGGACGACTGGCTCCTGGTGGCCTCATCCAGGGAGGAGCTCCTGCATTTTCTCTCCCTCACCCAGCAGGTTTTCACTTGCCTGGGTATTACCATCAACCATTCCAAATCTCATCTGGATCCCTCCCAGAGACTTCAGTTTATCGGGGCCATCCTCGTTACGACGGTGAGCAAGGCCTTCCTGCCTCCGGACAGGGCGGCCTCTCTTCAGTCACAGATTTCCCTGCTATCAGAACACAGGAAGGTTCCGGCGAGGTCGGTTCTCCGTCTCTTGGGGCTTATGGCGGCCGCCATCCCGACAGTTCCCCGTGCTCGGCTCCACATGAGGATCTCTAAGTGGACTCTTCGCTCTCAGTGGGATCAACTTGTAGACGACCTAGATCATCTAGTCCTGATCTCCTCGCCGATGGCAAGAGACTTGCAATGGTGGATGGTTCGAGAGAACCTATTTCGGGGGGGTCCCCTTCTGTCATCTCCCCCCCTCCCAGACTCTGACCACAGACGCATCAGGTGAAGGTTGGGGAGCTCGTCTGGGTCCTCATCGGACCCAGGGTTTATGGTCCAGATTGGAGCTAGCTCTCCACATCAATGTGCTCGAGCTTCGAGCAGTACTATATGCTCTCCAAGCCCTTCACCAGTACATTCTTCCCGGTCACCTAGCCATCCAGACAGACAACATGTGCGTGGTGTGGTACATCAACAAGCAGGGAGGGACTCGATCCTACCCTCTATGCAGGGAAGCAATGAGGGTTTGGGACTGGGCAACTCTTCACAACCTTCACCTCACTGCGATTCATGTCCCCGGAGTCGACAATACCCTGGCAGACAAGCTAAGCCGCTCCTCTGCCCTGCCACTGAGTGGGAATTGGACCAAAAGGTGCTAGACGACATCTTCCAGCTTTGGGGGACTCCACAGGTAGACCTGTTCGCCTCTTCCCAAAACGCAAAACTTCCCACCTTTTGCTCGTTCGCTCCAGAGCGGGGCACTTTCTGGAGCGATGCTCTGTCTCTAAACTGGAAGGACAGATTCGTCTATACTTTTCCCCCAATTCCTCTGGTCCCTCGTGTATTGCAGAAACTAACTACAGAAGGGGTGAGAATGATTCTGATCGCTCCTTTCTGGCCCAGGCAAATCTGGTTCTCTCTTCTACAACAATACTCAGAGGTTCCTCCTCTTCCTCTTCCTTTATCTCGAGGTTTGCTGACCCAGAATCAGGGGACCATGGTCCATCCGGGCCTCAAGTCCCTACAACTTCATGCATGGCTCCTGCAGACCTAGCTCAATCTTGCTTTGGTGTCTCTCCAAAAGTGGCCGAGATTCTGGTGGAGGCTAGAAAACCCTCCACTAGGTCCACCTATGCCATGAAATGGAAGAGATTTTCTATTTGGGCCGCTTCTAGGAACGTGGAGCCCTTCTCCTGCTCAGTGGCCGTTCTGCTTGATTATTTACGTCATCTCTTCGACCTGGGTCTCAGTCATTCCTCCTTGAAAGTACACATGGCCGCTATTTCAGCGTACCATGTTCCTTTCGCTGATAAAGCCTTTGCCCAATTAGAGGTCTCTAAGACTTTTCTCAGAGGGATCCTTCATTTGAGGCCCCCCGTCCGGACTCCAGCTCCCCCTTGGGACTTGAACTTTGTTCTCGAGAAACTTACCCTTCCTCCCTTCGAACCTGCGGCATCCGCAGATCTGAAATTTCTTTCATGGAAGACGCTCTTCTTGGTGGCCATTACTTTCGCTCAAAGAATTTCCGAGCTCCAGGCCCTTATGTGTAAAATCCCCTATTTGATTTTTCACAAAGAACGAGTGGCTCTTCGCATGAACCCTAAGTTTCTGCCTAAAGTGGTAGCGGAGTCTACTTTAAATCAGTCTATAGAGTTACCTGCCTTTTTCACGCAGTAGTCCAGTCAAGGAGAATATTTACTCCATACCATGGATGTTCACCGGATTCTGAGATACTACACCGATAGGACAACGGATCTCAGAAGAACTGATCAGTTGTTCGTCTCTTTTGCTCACAAAAGGGAAGGCAATGCTGTTTCCAAGCAATGCCTGTCGAAGTGGTTGGCTCATTGCATCACTTTCTGTTATGACAAGTACAACAAGACCCTTCCGGGTCAAGTCAGAGGTCACTCCACTCATGGAGTAGCAGCCTCTGCGGCTTGTTTAAAGAATGTATCTGCGGCAGACATATGCGCTGCCGCCACCTGGACTTCCGTCCATACCTTTACAAAACATTACAGTTTGGACATTGCCTCTCGCCGTAGAGCAGGCTTTGGGTTAGCTGTTTGCAAGGCCTCCTGTCTTGAGGTTTGCAAGGCTTTTGCTACTTCTTGGAGTAATTCCTCCTCCCGGTGCCTTTCATTTGTTCCAGACTGCTTGGGATTCAGTCCTATATATAATTACCTACTGCAAGAGCCCTCTCGAAGTAAGATAGTACAGTTACGTAAGAACTTACTGTAACAGTAGATCTTCGAGAGAGGCTCTTGCAGTAGGTAATACCTTCCCGCCCTCCATCCCCCTAGGCTTTTTCAGCTCCTTTTCTAGGAAGGGAAACATCTGCTTCTCTCTCTCGTCCGGGCCTTCCTGGCCTGTGGAGGGAAAGAACTGGAAGGCGGGCGTCCGGGACCGCCCCTTTATACCGACGTCGCATGACGCCGGTCACCTGATGTGGGGGACGGTCCCTCGCCAGGGACTGGTAGCTAGAAATTTTTCCATGGGGTCCTGCTGCCGGCCAGTGTCAGTCCTATATGTAATTACCTACTGCAAGAGCCTCTCTCGAAGATCTACTGTTACGGTAAGTTCTTATGTAACTGTACTTTATAATTGCTGATGTTAATCTGTTAACTGTTCTTCAGCCGTACTGTATTGTAAATAGCATGTGATGTCTTGTACTTCCTCTGTCTTGGAGCCTTTGTAAACGAGCCCTTGGCTCAAAGGTAGTAATCCTAATCTGAAATAAATAAAAAAAAAAAAAAAAAAAGTGAAAGAATTTAACATGTTTCAATATAAGAAAAATAGCAGAACAAGAGGACACAGGATGAGATTTGAGGGAGGCCGATTAAGGGGTAATGTAACGAAGTTCTTTTTTGCAGAAAGGGTGATGGATGCATAGAATGGCCTACCTCAGGAAATGGTGGATATGAGTACAGTGCAGGGCTTTATGAATAGATAGGCCACTGACAGAGTACAGGCCTATGGCACATTCATAAGGTAGAAAAAATAGGTAGACTGGATGGGCCTTGCGGTCCTCATCTGCCGTCAACTTCTCTGTTCCCTTTATTTAAAAAAAAAAAAGCTCCCACGGGGTCCTGAACCTCCAGTCAGAACCCACCAGTGATGAATGGTGAGGATACACAGAAAGATCAAGAATTACAGTAAGTATGTCATTTTCGTTTTTCAGCGGGACTGGATCTGGTCCGCCTCCCTTTATGGGGGGGGTCTGACTACAGATAGTTCGGTGCTTGGGCGGAAGGGTGATCCTCCCGAAAGCATAAAAAGAAGTGGGCCCATTCTCAATCCTTGTCGAGAACCCGGCAACACTCAGCCTTGAGTTCTTCTGCATCCCACCGGTCGAAGAAGAAATGGTACCGCTCGAGGTCGCCCTCTGGTATGTCTGCACGAATATCTTCGGGAATGGGGGACAGAAGGTCGACTCCAACTCCGGGGTCACCTGCGGCTTCTGCGCCTAGTGACTGACATCCTCGATTCCATAGTCCCTCCCCGCCCCCTGGAGGGTCTTCTGGGTGATGAGCACTTTCATCATTGGGCCGCTCTTGTGGAGCAGTGGGTTCGGAGGCTGTCCCGACTTTCCGAGCCTGCGGATTCGGTCCCGGGGCCTAGGAACTTCGAGCCCACAGGCAGGACGGTTGGGTCTGCCAAGTTGCATGGCGCCTTCTCTGGTGCCGTCGACCACACCCTTGTGCCCCCCTCACATGGCTGCGGCGAAGGGGCCAGCACAGGTACCATTTTCTCCTACTCACATTTTCAGATTTTCATCCTTGAGCACGCCGAGAGTTGGGCTCCGATCTCCATCTGGGATGGCGCCGTTTACGGTGCCGCCTTCGACTCTGGTTTTGGCGGCGCCGCAATTGGCCGACGTGGAATCAGATTCTCGACTCCGCTTCGAGGAGCGCTTCCTCCTGCTCTCTTTCCTTTATATTCTATCCCTCCTGGGCTAGTAGGAGATGACATTGAGCCTTATCTTGACTTTGATGAAGATTCATCTCTCGGAGTGGGAAATAAGCCCTCTACTTCAGTGGAGGTTCTGGTCAAGGGTCTGTCTTTTTAAGTCTCTACTGGAGAATATGAATTCCTCTCCCCCCCCCGACTTCGGAGGTAGATCTGGGGAAGTTGCTGCGCCTTCAATATTTGCATGTCCCGAAGATCCCTTTGGAATGGACTCCCCCAGTATAACCCTCTTTCAAGACTCTCACAAATGGTGTGGGAAAATCCGTCGCTTATTCCTTCCGTGGCTAAGTCCATAAACAGGAAGTACGCTCCCCCTAAGGATTGACCAGTCCTGGCCTCTCAAGCATTCGCTGACACCATAGTGGTCTTGGCAGAAAATGATAAGGCCTTCCTCCCTCAGGAATCCACGACTCGTCTAGTAGACAAAGAATCTCGTAAGATTAACATGTTGGGGAAGCGAGTCTTCGGAGCCGCTACCCTGGGTATGCGTATTGCCTAGCTATCAGGGCTGTTTCTCTCAGTATGAGTATACCCTATGACATTCGCTAAAAGCTTCTGTGGAGACTCTCCCGGAGTATGACGTTTCCTCAGAGCTCCTCCAAACTATCACTAGAGGCATTGAGTCCAATAATCAATTTAAGGCTGCTGTGGGCGCCTTTGACACTGCTTCTAGAGCAGCAGCAGCTGGGATTTGTACCCATTGCCACTCGTGGTTACAAACCTTGGGGTTCACAAATGATGCCCAGCAATGAGTCATGAACTTACCATTTGATGGTGCTTATCTGTTTGGCCCACAAGTGGAGGAGGCACTTGAGGCCACTCAGAAAACTAGAACGGCTATCAAGACTGGTAGACCGGCTCCTACTGCCCCTCAACAGGGTGGGAACTGCTGACAGTTTCATAACTGTCAGTTCTTTCTTGGCAAAGGCAGAGGAGGCTTCAACAAAAATCAAACCCTTCAGCCACAAAAGAAAATGCAGCAGAATGCACAGGGCCCGAAAGTGCCTAGTGCCACCCTCCGAAAATCTGGCCCAGGTCCCCCCTCAACTGCCCGAGAGGGACTCTTCCTCGGCAGTAGGTGGCGTCTGACCCAGTTTTACAATCAATGGAAGTCCGTCACTTCAGACAAATGGGTTCTCGGGATAATTTGCGAGGGCTGTTCTCTGAATTTTTCAAATACCACTTTGGATCATCTACCCAAGCGACAGCCCACGCTGTCAGTAACTCAGTCAGACCTCCTTGCTTCCAAAATGCAAGGCCTTCTGAACAACAGGGCAGTAGATAGAGTTCTGCAGGAACAGCGGAACGCAGGTTTCTACTCTCACTACTTCCTGGTTCCAAAGAAAACAGGCGGTATGCACCGTATTCTAGACCTAAAGAAGTTGAACAAGTTTCTCTTCAGGGAAAAATTCAAAATGATATCACTCGGTACACTTTTACCACTGATTCATCAAAACGATTGACTGGCCTCCCTGGACATGCAGGATGCTGACTTTGATAAGGTGGCCAACAGAGTTAAGCTAGCCCTGGCAAAAATAAACACAGGTGAGGGGGTACAAGCAAAGTGGGCAAGCATTAAGGATGCAATACTTGAAGCAACATCCCATTGTGTTAGACAGAAAAGGAAGTGCAAAAGAAGAAGGAAACCACTTTGGTTCTCAAATACAGTAGCAGAAAAGGTCAGAGCCAAAAGGCTGGCCTTCATGAAATATAAGGGAACACAGCAGGATGAAGATAGGGAGGCATACCAAACTGCCCTAAGGGAAACAGGGAAGGCAGTAAGGCAGACAAAGTCCCAAACTGAGGAAACACTAGCACAAACAGTAAAAGAAGGTGACAAGACTTTCTATAGATACATTAGTGAAAGGAGAAAGTCCAGAGGGGTACTGCTAAGCTCAAAGGAGAAAAGGGGGCTTGTGAGGAGGAGGACCCTGTAAAAGCATCTATCCTAAATAGATACTTTTGCTCAGTATTTACTGAAGAGAAGGTAGGGCAGGGCCCACAGCTCAGCACCATGGACACGGGGGGCAGGGAGGTGAGCACTACTCCCTTCACAAAAGAAAGACTCCTACAAGAGCTCGCTAAGCTCAGGGTGGACAAGGCAATGGGACCTGATGGCATACATCCCAGGGTACTTAAGGAGCTAAGGGTGGAACTAGCAGAGCCATTATCAGAACTGTTTAGTGAGTCTCTGAGCACAGGAGAGGTCCCAGAAGACTGGAGAAGGTTCATGTGATCCCGCCCCACAAAGTGGTAGCAGGGGAGGCAGGGAACTAATGACAGTCTTACCTCAGTAGTGCGCAAGATTATGGAGGCACTCCTTAAGGAAAGAATAGTGCAGCACCTGAATCCATAGGGCACAGGATCCAAGACAGCATGGGTTTACAAAGGAAGGTCCTGTCAAACTAATCTCATAGATTTCTTTGACTGGGTAACCAGAGTGGTGGGCCAAGGGGGAGGAGTTGATGTCGCCTGCCTTGACTTCAGCAAACCTTTCGACACTATTCCACATAGAAGATTGATAAATAAGCTGGGTAGGCTCGGGGTGGGTCAGAAGTTGGTCAGCTGGGTGGCAAACTGGTTGACGGGCAGAAAACAGAGTGTGGTGGTAAATGGTATACAGTCAGAAGAGATGCAAGTCACAAGTGGGGTACCTCGGGGATCAGTCCTGGGACCAGTCCTTTTCAATATCTTCATTAGTGACATTGCAGATGGACTGGAGGGTAAGGCTTGTCTGTTTGCAGATGATACCAAGCTCTGCAACATAGTAGATGATCCAGATGGGTTGGGCAGAATGAGAAGAGATCTAGATAAACTAGCAAAATGGTCAGAAGAGTGGCAACTGGGATTTAATGCAAAGAAGTGCAAGGTCATGCACATAGGGAAGAGAAACCCTGAAGCCACCTATAGGCTGGGAGGGTAGTTGCTGTGAGTCACAAAGGAAGAAAGAGACTTTGGTATCATCATCACTGATGACCTGAAATCATCCAAGCAGACCTCTAAAGCAGTAGATGAGGCTAGGGGGATGTTAGGGTGTATTAGTAGGGGTATCACAAGTCGTAAGAGGGAGGTAATAATCCCTCTTTACAAGACACTGGTTAGGCCCCATCTGGAGTACTGCGTGCAGTACTGGAGGCCACACCTTCACAAGGACATTAACCAAATTGAGGCAGTCCGGAGAAGGGCAACCAAAATGGTGCAGGGACTGCATCAGAAGACATATGAGAACAGATTAACGGAGCTCAATGTGTATACCCTTGAGCAAAGGAGGGAGAGAGGTGATACGTCGAAACATTCAAACACCTTAAGGGCATTAACAAGGAAAGAGTCTAACATGTTTAAATATAAGAAAAATAGCAGGAGAAGAGGACACAGCATGAGATTAGAGGAGGCCGATTAAGGGGAATGTGAGGAAATTCTTTTCACAGAAAGGGTGGTGGATGCTTGGAACGGCCTACCTCAGGAAATGGTGGCTATGAATACAGTACAGGGCTTCAAACAGGCATGGGATAGGCATAAGGGAGCAATACAGATGAGTATGAATAGATGGGCCACTGTCAGAGCAAAGGCCGATGGCACATTTATAAGGTAGAAAAAGAAATGGGCAGACTGGATGGGCCTTGCGGTCCTTATCTGCCGTTAACCTCTGTTTCTATGTTGCCTACCAAGACGTTTCATTGCACCCAAGCCACCACAAGTATCTTCAATTTGTGGCCCGGGTAAGCACTACCAGTTCAGAGTACTGCCCTTTGGGCTTTCCTTGGTGCCATGAGTCTTTTACGAAGTGCTTTGCAGTTCTCGCAGCACACCTAAGGAAACTCGGAATTGAAGTCTTCCCATATCAGGACGATTGGCTCCTTGCAAGCTCCTCTAGACAAGGGACATAGGAAGCGGTTACCATGGCTTCCAGGTTCTTCACATCCATGGGAGTCCTGTTAAATCTGGAAGAATTGCAGCTGCAGCCCTCCCAGCAACTCCTCTTTATAGGAGCCCTCCTGGACACCTGCAACACAAGGGCCTTTCTCCTGGAGGACAGGAGGAATAATATCCTCCAGATGGCTCGCTTAGTCAAAGAGAATGACTCAGTCCAAGCTCTATCGAAGCAGTGGATGCTGAGTCTTATGGCATCTTCAGTGTTCACGGTGTCCTTGGCTCTTCTTCACATGAGGACGACTCAGTGGATGCTCAGTACTCAGTGGTCTCTGACCACACCCCCCCAGCCCTTTCACATCAGGGTAACGGAACCTATCAAGCAGTCACTCACCTGGTGGGCTCAAGAGGACAACCTTCTGAAAGGCTTTCCCTTTGCTCCACTGGAGATTCAGATCACCATTACCATAGATGCTTCCCTGCTCGGATGGGGAGCTCACTGTCAGGATCTCAACACCCATGGTCTGTGGAGTCAGGGCGAATCTCAACTCCACATAAATGTCCTGGAAATGAGAGCTGTCCTGTACACTGTCCAAGCCCTGAAGGACATTCTCTGTCGCAAAATAATTCTCCTTCAGATGAACAACAAAGTGGTGATGTACTACATCAACAATCAGGTTGGGGGCACACTCTTTATCCCCTGTGCATGGAAGCAATGAGAGTGTGGGAATGGTGCCTAGAACACGACGCCCTGATCCAGGCAGTTTACCTACGAGAAGTCCAGAACGATCTAGTGGATCGTCTCAGCTGAATGGAGGTGGATTCTCACGGAATGGTCTCTCGACGTAAATGTTGTGCAGTTGCTCTTTGAAGAGTGGGGCATGCCGGACCTGGACCTTTGTGTGTCCCCACTCGACACAAAACTGCCTCTATTCTGCTCCAGAAATGCAGAACCTGGCGTTTTCTGTCAGGACGCATTCAGACTGTGGTGGACAAGACGCTTACTATACGCATTTCCTCCTCTTCCCTTAATTCAGAGAGTGCTGCTCAAGCTGGAAGCACAAGGGGGCAGAATGATCCTCATCGCTCCATTTTGGCCTCATCAGATTTGGTTTCTGTTGATCAACAGATTATCGGAAATTCCACTGAGACAACTACCACTTCGTACGGAGCTTCTGACCCAGGGCCTAGTGGTCCATCCCAACCTGAGATCTCTTCATCTCCACGCATGGCTCCTGAGGGTATAGAAGTGCGTAGATTTGATATCTCACGTAGAGTCTCAGACATTCTCCTAGCAGCGTATAAGCCAGCTACTAGGAAAATGTACACGGCAAAGGGGAAATGATTCTCCATTTGTTGTGCAAAGTCAATCAGTCAAATCTTTATTTATTCAGGCAATCACCATTGAGCAATCTCATTTACAAGTTGGACCTCCTGTTGGCAGGGACATTTGTACAGTTACAGATAAAATATACATAATACGAAATTAACAAGATGTTTACAATAATGATATGAGCAGAATATATACATTCCAAAGGCATGTGTACAAGTAAGATATACATAACACAACAGAAACATGATCTATACAACACACACAGAAGCAGGATGTGTATGGTTGTCATTATCAAACCATAGGAGAAATAAGAACATTATTTATATTCCTGGCCATCAGCAACAAAATTACTGGCCTGAATGGAAGTCCCTAAGCTATGGAGGTGCGCATGACAGTGTCTGGGACTTAGGCTTATGTGACAGGAGGAGGGTGGTGTATAAGAGGGGTGCAGGGGATGCTAAGGGCAAGTGGGGCAAGGGAGGGAGGGGGGTAATAGTGGCAGAGGGGGACTTGGGTAGCCGGCTGGGACTAGTATGGATGAGGAGAAAAGCAGTAATCAGGCTGCTAGGAGCGATGGTAGCAATTACAGATTTCAGCAAACATTTTGTCATAGAGTGTCTTAAACAAAGCAATACTGACAGGGGAGCTAAGTCTCAACGATCTTTGTATCCTATTTCATAGTGTGGGCAAAGCATAGCTTATAACAGCCCTTCCAAAGCGAGTGTTGATCCTTGGGACTTTCAGGGAAACCTGCGAGTGACTACTTAAGGCATAGTTACCGATCGGACTAAGGGGGAGACGGTCAGCAACGTATTGTGGGAGTTTGTTGGTAAGGGCTTGGAGCACCCAAAGGGCTGCATTTCTACACCGCCTGTATCGAAGGGAGGGCCACCCTACGGCTGCATATAGAGAGCAGTGATGTGTGGAGGACGGGATGCCAGTTATAAATCTCAGTGCTCTGTGATACAATACGTCCAGTTTTGCAAGGTGTGAGACAGGGCAGTGGCCATAAATAAAGTCGGCGTAGTCAATTAATGGGAGGAACGTAGATTGGACGAGCTGTCTTTTTGCGTCTGCGGTCAGAAGGCGTTTAATTCAGAAAAAAAGACCAAGTCTCTGCCTCAGCTTTTTCAGCAGTTCTTCTGTATGTTCCACAAAAGAGAGTTATTTGTCTAGCCGAATACCCAGATATCCGCACAGGGGTTGTGTACAGACCCCAATATCAGGGGGAGGGAATGGACAAGGATATGATAGAAGGCATTCTTAGAATGGCAGAGAAAGGGGAGATACTGTTGATGGGAGACCTGAATATGCCAGATGTTAACTGGAGCACATTTGCTGCAGCCACATCCAAGAGCAGGGCCATTCTTGATACCCTACAGGTGGCAGGCCTCAGACAGCTAGTTTTGGAACCCACTCATGAGGGAGCAGTCTTAGACCTCGACTCTCAAACGGGTCAGTGAGAGGATCTCAGAACTAGAAGTGGGCTGCCATCTGGGAACAAGTGACCATCAAACAATGTGGTTCACGTTAAACTCAGCTACAGAGTCAAGCCCTACAAAAGTGAGGGTACTGGACTTCAGGAGGGCTGACTTTGGCAAGATGGGAGAGTGCCTCAGAAAAGCACTAGCAAACAGGCTAGAAGGAGGTGTGGAGCAACAATGGGGAATCATCAAAACTGCCATCACAGAGGCAACAAGCCTTTGTGTGAAGCAAATAAACAAATCGAAATGAAAGAAAAAGCCACTATGGTTCTCAAAAGAGGTGGCTGTGAAAGTCAGGAAGAAAAAAGAGAGCATTCCGGAAGTATAAGGAAACACAGAAGGAGCAGGACAGAGAGCTGTACTAGTTAAGGCAGAAGGAAGCAGGGAGGGAAGGCAGAATAGCAAAGGCCCAAACTGAGGAAAAGATAGCCAACTCGGTTAAGAAGGGGGATAAAACCTTTTATAGGTACATCAGCGAGCATAGAAAGACAAAAGGATGGATAGTACATAGATACATAGACAGTGTCGGCAGATAAGGGCCTATGGCCCACTCAGTCTGCCCATTTAAGTTTCTAAGTTCAGTTTATGTTTTCCAAGAAGTCTGTTGCCCCCTTACCCCTGACCTCCAGAATTCCTTTATGTCTATCCCATGCATTCTTAAATCCCGTGATTGTTTCAGCCCCCACCACTTCCTCTGGCAGGGTGTTCCACTTGTCCACCACCCGTTCTGTGAAGAAATTCTTCCTCACGTTTCCTCTGAATCGTCCTCCCTCCAACTTCATCCCATGCCCTCTAGTCCTGGAACATCCTTTTTGCTTAAAAATAGTGCATTCCTGCACCCTGTTCCTCCCTGTAAGATACTTGTATGTCTCTATCATATCCCCTCTCTCCCTCCTCTCCTCCAGGGAGTACATGTTCAGTGCCTTCAGCCTGTCCTCATAGGGACTTGTGATGCAATCCATGCACCATCTTTGTTGCCCTCCTCTGAACCTTCTCTACCCTGTCTATGTCCTTACATGAGTAAGGTCTCCAGAACTGCACAGTATACTCCAGGTGCGGCCTCACTAGTGTCTTGTATAGTGGAATTATGACCTCCCTTTTCCTGCTGGTGATGCCCCTGCCTATGCATCCCAGCATCCTATTTGCTTTACCTGCTGCCTTGTCACACTGTTTCCTGCCTTGAGGTCATCAGAGATGATTACCCCAAGATCCCTTTCCTGCTTGGTGCATGCTATATCCTCACCCCTCAACTGATATATTGTGCCAAGGTTTTTGTGCCCTATATGCATTATCTTGCACTTCCTTGCATTGAATTTCAACTGCCAAACCCCTGACCATTCTTCAAGTTTCTGCAGGTCCCTTCTCATTCTGTCTACACCCTCTGGTGTGTCTACTCTGTTACAGAGCTTTGTGTCATCAGCGAACAGTGAAATTCTGCCTTCTAGGTCCTACGCAATGTCAGTGATGAAGATATTGAATAGTACCGGTCCCAGCACTGATCCCTGTGGTACCCCACTGGTCACTCTTCCCTCTGTGGAGTGACAGCCATTTACCACCACTCTCTGTGTCCTGCTGCCCAGCCAGTTACCTACCCACCACACTACTGTCCTGCCCACACCCATATTCCCCAGTTTGTATAATAGTCTTCTATGTGGCACAGTGTCAAAGGCCTTGCTGAAGTCCAGATAGGCCATGTCCACTGCCCTCCCCTGATCCACCTCCCTAGTCACCCAGTCAAAAAATTCAATGAGGTTGGTCTGACATGACCTCCCCCTGGTGAAACCATGCTGCCTTGGGTCCTGTAGTCCATTGACAACCAGATGTTCCACCAATCTCTCCTTCAGTAGTGCTTCCATGATTTTCCCACTACCGAGGTGAGGCTGACTGGTCTGTAGTTCCCTTCCTCTTTGTTCCCACCTTTGTATAAGGGGACTACATCTGCTATCCTCCAGTCTTTGGGTACCACCCTGTTTCTAGTGATCGGTTAAACAGGATAGCAAGAGGTTCAGCCACCACCTCTCTTAGTTCTTTAAGGACCTAGGTGCACCCCATCTGGCCCCATTGCTTTATCAACTCTTATTACTTCCAGTTCCTTCAGGACCCTTTCTCGTGTAAAGGGACTTGTGTCCATTTCTGCACTATTCTCACCCCTTGTACTCCGTTCAGACCCATTACCCTCCTCTTCCTCAGTAAAGACTGAGCAGAAATACCTGTTCAGTATGTCAGCTTTACTGTTGTCATCCTCCACACAGCCCCCATCCTCCCTCTTCAGTCTCACTATTCCTCCCTTTGCCTTTCTTTTTTCAATTATGTACCTGTAAAAGGTTTTGTCCCCTCTACCCACTGATTTTGCAATGTGTTCTTCTGTCTGAGCTTTGGCTTCCCTTACTGACCTCCCTGCCTCCCTTTGCGAATAGGCTGAATAGAATGAACGGTGGGTGGGCAAAAGGAGGACAGTGAAAAAGCAGGGATACTGAACGAATATTTCTGCTCAGTATTCACAAAAGAGGAAGGGGAAGTGCCTAATCCAATTAACAGAAACACTCTTGATAGGGGGTCGATCCCAGTCCTTTCACAGAAGAAAGGGTTCTGCAAGAACTCCTAAAACTGAAGGTGGACAAAGCAATGGGGCCTGATGGAATTCACCCCAGAATGCTAACAGAATTAAGGGGGGAACTAGTGAAACCACTGGCTACTCTTTTTAATAAATCATGGGAGGATGGTGTGGTACCCGAGGACTGGAGGAAGGTGGATGATGTTCCCCTTCACAAAAGTGGGACCAAGACAGAGGCAGGAAACTACAGACCTGTCAGTCTGACCTCTGTGGTAGGGAAAGTGATGGAGTCACTTCTGAAGGAAAGAATAGTTGAGGACCTAGAGGCCAGTGGGGCACAGGACCCAGGGCAGCATGGGTTCACAGCGGAAGGTCATGTCAGAGCAGATCTAATAGATTTCTTTGACTGGGTGACCAAAGTAATAGACCAGGGAGGGCTGTGGACATGGCCTACCTAGACTTTAGCAAGGCATTTGACAGTCCCACACAAAGATTAATAGTCAAATTAACCAGCCTAGGAGTGGGTCCCAGGGTGGTAGCCTGGGTAAAACATTGGCTAGACAACAGGACACAGAAGGTAATTGTAAATGGAGTCCACTCTGAAGAAAGTGGGGTACCGCAGGGTTCAGTATTTGGTCCAGTCCTTTTTAATGTCTTCATAAGGGACATTGCAGAGGGACTGGAAGGAAAACTGTCTCTTTGCAGATGACACAAAGATCTGCAACAGGATTGATACACAAGGAGGTGTGGGAAAGGATAAGGGACTTGGTAAGGTTGGAGGAATGGTCAGAAGTATGGCAGCTAGGATTCAATGCAAAGAAGTGCAAAATAATGCACCTGGGAAACAAGAACCCAGGGGAAGAATACACAATGGGTGGGGAGGTAGTAACAACAACAAAAATGGAAAGGGACCTGGGGGTAATCATATCAGATGACCTTAAGGTTAGCAAGCAATGTGAGAAGGCAGTAGGGAGGCTGGGGTATACTGGGATGCATAGGAGAGGACTCAGCAGCAGAAAACAGGAAGTTGTTATCCTCTGTACAGACAGTTGGTGAGACCCCATCTGAGTTCTGTGTCCAGTTCTGAAACCCCATCTCCGCAAGGACATAGACAGGATAGAGGCAGTCCAGAGGAGGGCAACTAAAATGGTGCAGGGTCTGCAAGAGAAGCCGTATGAGGAGAGACTAAAGGAGCTTAATATGTATACCCTTGAGGAAAGGAGAGGGGACATGATAGAAACTTTAAGTTCCTCAGTGGAATCAACAAAGTCCAAGAGGGTAGCATCTTTCA
Organism: Neoceratodus forsteri; assembly: GCA_016271365.2. Classification (NCBI taxonomy): domain Eukaryota; kingdom Metazoa; phylum Chordata; order Ceratodontiformes; family Ceratodontidae; genus Neoceratodus; species Neoceratodus forsteri. The sequence goes on from JADMNL010000022.1 coordinate 501,208,540, forward strand.
GAAAAGAGGCGTGCAAGAACAAGGGGACACAATTTTAAGATAGAGGGGTGGTTCAGAGGCAATGTGAGAGTATTATTTCACAGAGAGGGTAGTGGATGCATGGAACAGCCTTCCTGAGAGAGGTTGTGGGGTATAAAACTGTGGGAGAATTCAAGAATGCATGGGACAGACATAAGGCAATTCTTGTGGGGGGGGGTAGGAAGAATTAGGCTGTTGGTTAACTAGGATCTGCGGCCTATCCTGTAGGTAGGGAAATGGGCAGACTAGATGGGCCAAGCGGTTCTTATCTGCCGTCAAAGTCTATGTTTCTATGTTTCTGTATTTGAATTTAGGGACAAATTCAAGTTTTTCACCTAATAAGGTGGCGATAGAAGGTAATGGACTAGCGGCAGCAAAGTAAGCCCCTGGGCCTGATGGTGAGAAGAGCATAGCCTTGTTTATTTTTTTGCATTTAGTAGTAGCTTTTTGCTGAGGAGCTAGTGCTGCAGAGTATTAAATTTGGTTTGTAAGTCAGCACAGGCAGCTTCGGGAGATTCACGGCTTAAGTAGAGCACCGTATCATCGGCAAACAAGTCCTCCCTGGACCCCTTTTCTTGCCCACCAAACAAAGTTTGGAGTATCTTCTAGAGCTGTCTAATACAGGACTACAGTACTCAACTGTGAAGGTCCATCTCTGCGCGATCTCCGCTTGTCACGAGCCTATACACACATTGTCTATTGCTCAGTTACCCTTAGTTAAGAGATTCCTTAAAGGCATACTCCACACTAGGCCACCAGTCAGGAGACCGGTAGCCGCCTGGGATATTAACCTGGTGCTAAACATGCTCACCTGTAAACCTTTCGAGCCTCTAGCAAGCATGTGAGCTGAAGTTTCTGACCTGGAAGACCGCCTTCCTCGTAGCCATTGCCTCCACTCGCAGAGTGTCTGAAATACATGCCTTGGTCACAGACCCTCCTTACACAGTATTTCACAAGGACAAGGTGGTTTTTCGAACCCATCCTAAATTTCTCCCCAAAGTGGTCTGTGAATTCCATGTAAACCAGCCCTTGGTTCTTTCGACTTACTTTGTGAATTTCCAGAATGAGGGAGAACATACCTTGCATTCTCTGGATATTAAAAGGGGCTTGCGTTTCTACTTCGAACTAAAGAGATTCGCAAGTCAAAGCAACTCTTTGTGTCATTCTGCATGGCCTGGCTAGGTCAGCCTGTTGCTATCAGATGTATCTCGGTGTTGTGGCTAGTGGCATGTCTTCGCCACTGCTATTCCATGGCACAGGTTAAGCTGTGAGGCAGGGTATATGCCCATTCGACCAGAGCAGTCACGACATCTCTGGCAGAAATACGAAATGTGCCCAATGCAGACATCTGCAGTGCAGCTACTAGGAGCTCCGTGTACACGTTTGTGAAGCACTTTGCTTTGAATGTCCATGCCAGACAGCATCAATCCTTTGGCAGGTCAGTCCTTCATGGACTTGTCCTAAGTGAGCTCCTCTCTCTTGCCGCCCTTCTCAGAATTATTTAGCTTGGTACTCTCCCATTAGTGTGAATGGTGGAGACTTTATGTCCCGGAAGATATGGAAATTACGTACCTACTGTAATTCTTGATCTTTTTGGACGAAGTCTCCACCACTCAGTCACACGCTCACCCATCATCCCCCGAGCTCACTTGTCCGTTGTTGGTCTTCACTTCCTCGATGGCTGGGCTGTGAAGACTGTGTTGTGTTGACTCTTCTTATACAGGTCATTCAGACTATCTTATGTCTGACATAGGTTAGTTTCACTAGGTTAGTTTATACTGCACCTCCTCGGTAAAAAAGGTGCTGAGGTGGTTGGAGGGTCAATGCTGAGGTAGCCTATACAGTGCAAGCCAGTCTTGTGGCGCCGCTTCCTCGTGGCCCTACCTCAGCACCGGCCCTCCTGAAGATTTTAGACTCCCGCTTGGTCCTAGCACCTCCGGCGTAGTCCCATTAGTGTGAATGAGTGGTGGAGACTTCATCCAAGAAGATCAAGAATAACGGTAGGTACCTAATTTCCATTATTATGAAGTCCGTTGTGTTAGCTGACCTTTTTAGTGACCACTGTGTGGTTTATTGTATTAGACGTAAAAATAAAACTAAAGGGCCACCTAAATTTATCAGTTTTAAATCGTTCAAATATTTTGATTTCTTAGCTTTTATTTTCAGTTTGGAAAATTTAAATTGGGAGAGGCTTCAACTGATATCTGAAATTGATGTGGGATGGGAGTAGTTTATTAGTTAATTAACAAGTGACTTCAATAAACATTTGCCTGTTAAGACCAGGAAAGTTAGACTTGGATCAGCTCCCTGGTTTTCATCTTACTTAACGTATTATCTCCTTGGTGGCCATTTTATGTCAGGTTAAGCAGTGGATAGTTTGAACTTCATATGAAGGCTATTGGAAGTAATGAGTTGAAGTTGAAACGTAATAAAAACAAGACTTGGGAGAAGGCACGATTTTCTAGCGCACCAGAGGACTGGAAGTGTTCTAGGAAACTTGGAAATAAATATGTGGCAAGAGAAGCAAAAAATGTACTTTTACGAGGCAAGAGTCAGCAGGCAACCCTGAAAAGTTGTGGTGTATTGTGATGGCCCTAAATGGCAGACTAAATGTAATACAACTATTCAGATTTCTCGTGAAGAAGAATTTGGAAAGGAAATCCCTCCCCCTGACAGATTTAAAAAAAATTTTTGTGGAATATGGAAATTTCTTTGGGCAGTTAGAGCAGTCCCTGAGAAATTCATAGAATAAGGAAAATGAAGGTTCTTCCTCTTTTTTTCTTTAGTACAATAGAACAGTATGAAGTTCTGGAACTCTTGCTGGAATTAAAAGCCAGCAAGAGTTGCGGTCTAGATGGTTTGACCTCCAGTGATGCTAAAATATTCAGTCTTTTAAATAGCTGAACATCTTACGTATCTGTTTAATTGGTCAGTTTCTTCTGGTACTATTCCTTAGGCTTGGAGTTTGGCCAGGGTCATCCCGATTTTTAAGGGGGGCAGCCCTCGTTACCTGTCCAATTATAGCCTGTTTCCCTGCTTTCCCTTGTTTATAAGGTATTAGAAAGGTTATTGGCTAAACAGTTATTGGATTATCTGCAAAATCTTGGTCTGTTCTATCAATTTAAGTCAGGATTCCATTCCATAGACACCATGGAACGGTGGTCTCCATGTCAAGGGTCTTGGACGATGTCGGCAGGACAGTGGACTCCGGGCAGTTTACCTGGGGCCATCTTTGTCGACCTCTCCAAGGACGACATGGTTGACCACCATGTTCTACTGCATAGGCTGTATGACATGGGATTGAGCAGGGAGGCGTTGAATTGGTTCTGCTCATATTTGGTCCATAGACTTCAAATAACAGTGAATGGGCATGAGTCCTCCCCACTGTCTTTTGTCAGGGGTGTGCTCCTGGGCTGTGTCCTGGGACCACTCCTTTTTTGATTTATCTGAAGGAGTTGACGCCAGTGTGAGGGACTCCTTGTACCATTTATATGCCAATGATGCAATAGTGTGTACTTATAGTTCCTCAGTACAGGAGATTCAAGCGGCATTACAAAGCAGCTGTGACAGGCTTCAGACCTTTCATACTTGTTCTAAATTAAAACTCGACTCCTCTAAGACTAAGTCTCTGTCATTTGGTCCTGCTTCCAAACTGAAAAAAATAAAGAAATATTGATAACAGATCAATATGGAACTGCTCTGGAATGTGTGGATTCATATAAATATCTAGGTTTCTGGGTGGAACCGACTGGATCAGGTAGTATGCATGTCGATAAATTGATCGCTCAAGTGGGCAAAATAGTAGGACTGTTTTATAAGAACCAATAGTGTTTAGACTCATTAACATTAAAAATAATAGTCCAGGTACAGATTTTTCCATTATTTGATTATGCAGATGTTCTTTATGACTATGCTTAAAGTGAAAGGTTATATAAGTTAGAGGTATTGCATAATCGTGTTGCCAGATTAATTCTTGGGTGTCCTACGGAGGTCCATCACTGTGAACTTTATTCCAGGTTGAGTTGGATCTCCCTGCCTAATAGATGGGAACTATATGAGTGTATGTTAGACTACAAAAGTGCCTTGGGCCTAGTCCCAGACTATTTAAGTAAAAGGTTGCTTCATAGGAAAATTGATCTCTCATTGAGAAATCCATGTTTGCGGAAAAAAGTCACCTAGCACCACAGCTAAAAGATCCATGCACTTCTTCAGCCAGCTTGTGCCTACTTACTGGAATAAATTCCTATCTGAATGTAGATTGTTAAACTCAGCCCCCCCCCCAGTTGTAGCATTGAAACACTGTTGTTTTCGTAATATTTCTACTGAGAATACTTTGTTTTGTATAAATTGTTTAGTATTTTTATTATGTGTATCATTTTGTATAACTTTGTGTGTAGTAAGCGGTACATTGCTCGTGTTGAATGTCTTGCTTCTTATATATGGTATGTTTGCTTCCCAAAGGTCACCATTGTAAATTAGCTTTGCTCAGTGGTCATAACCTTAAATAAATTAATTGAAAACTAACCCTCTTTACTAAAAAAAAAAAACAAAATTAAAGTGGCTTTGTGAGGTCCTCTGGCACACAGCTTCTTGTCATGAGCTGCCTGCCCTGAAAATATATTCATGTCAGCAGCTCATTAATCATTTCAGCTGTTTTGCTTCATACTTGTTTACAAACACATTTTCCATTATATGTTGTTATAAGACTTACGGAGTGCATATGGCATACGTGCATTTACTGTTCTTCGTTTGCAAACTTTTTTGAGAGCTGTCTCATATTTCCCTTGAATTAAACGTATGTGTTAGAAGGGCAGTAAAGACTGTTTAAAGTGATATTCCTACTTAGCTGAGAGCAGCTAGCACTCATATATTGTGGTAGCTTCCCTCATCATTTGTCATTCCAGCCTGGTTTAATATCATGCCATACCTTAGTTATGTCGCTTGTATTTTTCGTTTTACAGTAGCCAGCCTGATAGATTCTGATAGTTCCGGTGATAATGACATGCCCTCGGCTCAAAAACGACGAGCGTGGGATGCTTCATTCAATGAATGGGGTTTGTTTTTTTCTTCATATTTAAGCTAAGAATGGCCAGTTACAGTTTAATGAAGTCACTGCTTGACTAGCGCCATTGTTAGTCAAGCGGTGACCTTCGTTAATCTCTAGCTGGCCATTCTTAAGCTTAACTATGTAAGAGAAAACAAGCCCCATTCATTTCAAAGGATCGCTACCCGTGCTCTCTCTGGCCACACATCATTATTTGCTTGAATGCGGGGGCGTGTCATTATCACTGGGACTATCAGAATCTATCAGGCTGTCTGCTGTAAAACAAAAATTACGAGAGACATAACTAAGGAATAGCATGAAATTAATTTTTTGAACCAGGTTGGAATGACTGTCGATGAGGGCAGCTACCACAATATGTGAGTAGCTGCCTTACGTTGGAAACTTCCTTTAAAGAAACTATCAAAAAACAAAAGGATATGGTCCATTGGTGCTCTGAATGCCAAATTAATGCACTAGCTAATTAATCCTTGACATTTACATGGTTTAAGAATTGATCAGATCCTTTTATTTGGAGACATCTGAAATAATCCCCCAATCTGTAAGTGCCTCTCTAAATGTTTTCTGGAGCATAAGCATATCAATAATTTCCTTTATCCACCCCAGAAAAAGGAAGATAAGCGTGGAGAAAGATTTCTGAATTGCAATGACCTTTGCTTTGGTAACTGCAGTGAGAGGCAACACCATTATTACCTGAATCATATTGAGGAGTGGTAAGTTTGAACTGACATATTCTCTCCTTCCCCCTTTTGTTTTTTTGGCTTTTTAGAGCATTTCACAACAGTCAGACAGGTTTTTGTCATCAAAGTGCCTTATGAATGGGGACAGCAGACCCCTGCTTCCAGTGTCTTGTTGACGAGGTTTAATACTGGGTTTTGGGGGTCTGCAAGAGGATTCCCCCTCAAACTAAGAGTATGAAAAATACTCTTGTTGGGGATTATTGAGAGATTAACTTGTTGGCATCATTTTAGTGTGAGAGTAGCTAACTGGGCTTCTCAAGGCATACTTAATTGTAAATGGTTCTAAAATTAGACTGATCTTAGGGGAAGATACTGTAACACCTTTTTCTTACTTGGATGTTTTTGGGTGGGGGCAGAGCTTCAGATAATGGTCATTTCATTAGAGTGGCAGACTAGACAGCCACTGCTTCCTTTTTTCAAAGAAATTTAATGTAATTAGAGGCAGAATTGGTTTTGGAGTTCAAGAGAGGGCTTGGTGCATACCTGGATATGGAGGGCATTCGATGGAATAACCATTAAGGCAGTTTGGGTGGTGGGGATGGGCACAGACTAGACTGGCATTGACTTTTCTGTCTTGACAAATGCTCAGTGAAAACTCCATTTTTGAAAGGATTTGACTTCCAAAATAAAGTAAAACTTCAAACAATAAAAGGGAGGGAGGACATATTTGACTCTCAAAAGGGGGTACAAAACAGAAGAAAATCGGGAGGTGATTTACCATTTTGAGGTGACTTACCATTTTGATCTGCAAAAGACAAGAACCTCAGAGCAAATGCCCTGAGGCACAGGTTACCCTGGAAGGGCATTTGGCTATACAGTCAAATTTCAAAGAGAAACACAACTGCTTATACCCCAGTAATGCAAAGCATCATGGGAAGCATATGCAAATCCCCACAAAGGAATTTGGACTGGCTCAATTTTAAACAGAATTGCACGGTGCTGAAAGGCCTCACAATGCAACCAGCAATGACTGAGAACAGCAGGTACATGTTTCATCCTTGTTAGGACTCATCAGTGTGCTATATCTGTAACTCAGCCCTGAGGGAGGGAAGCCAGCCTTAAGAGGGTCTTACTTGATTGGGTTATGAGGAGCCCATAGTAGAGAAGAACTACAAAAGACAAGAACCCCAGAGCAAATGCCATGAGGCAAGGGTTACCCTGTAAGGGCATTTGTCCATACAGCCAGATTTCAAAGAGAAACACAGTTGCACATACCCCAGTTATACCAAGCATCATGGGAAGCATGATACCATTTTGATGTCATGGAAGCCAGTTGTTTTGCCAAGAATATTATATTATCAAACATCAGGTTTACTGACTTCCATAATTAGAAAATTGAAGAAATAGTCTGACTTCAGAATAACTACAATAACCTTAAAATTAGGACTCCATAGATGTGTTTGACTTTCACCCCAGAAGTATTAACTGTGTGTGTGTGTGTGTGTGTGTGTGTGTGTGTGTATGTATATAGCTGGTAATGGAGGGTTTTGTGCTCTGCCTACCTTCTGCTTCAACAGATATTACATGATCTCTGGGCTATATAAAGCAGTTCCCAAGTTGAAGAAATACCTGTGGTCCTTTGCATAAGTTACGTGTTGGTAGATAATAATTAGTTGTTATCGAACATCGGTTATAGGACTTTAGTTCTCTCGCAGCACAAACAATGCAATTTTTTCTTTTCTGTTCATTCCATAAATAACTCTTGTCATACTTTATTTTGAAAGTCAGTTCCATGAACTTCTTTTTTTTTATCACCCTGTTTTAGTTTGTGCCCCCCCCCCCCAAAAAAATGTTTGAAATCTTGTCACATGTAGCCTACTGGCAGTGGCATGGGCCCTCTGAGTCCACATCCTTGTGTAAAGTGGGGAGGGGGGAGGAGCAGTGCTGCGCCGGCAGTAAATTAATTTTTTTTCCCTTTGTTTCTGTTTTTTTATACTCCCCTGCACCAGAGTACCACTCCTTCGGAGATGCACTTCGCGTAGCCCCGCTTCACCACCTCCCTAACTCTCCAGTGGGTCCCTATGGAGCCATGGTTATACTTCGGGCGGGAAAGGTGGGGTCTGACACTCCGAGACACTTCACTGTTTTGTCGGACCTCCGGAGGATCAGGCAGGCGTGAGCCGTTGGGGTCTCCGCTTTGGCTCTCTGTCACCTCAGCGCTCTGGCGCTGATTTTCCCTGCTCTAGGGCAAGGCGTGCACCCTGTCATCAAGGCAATGAACGTCGATGTCTGCCTTACCCAACCCCTTCTTCTGGTCCTTTATACTTGCTGTGTCTCTGGCTTCTGCCAGAGGCCAGTCAAGTACTGAGCTGGAACCCCCTCCCAACCGGAGAAGGCGAGCTGTCCTATGGACACTCAAATCTTCTCCCCAGCCGCCCCTCCGCCTCCCTGGGCTTGTTCTCTGAACCTGGGTCCACGGCGTCATAAGCGTTAGAAGGCTATTTCATCAGACAAGGGCCGCCTATAAATTTCATTTTTTAAATGTGCATTTAAGTCACGTATATGTTCTTACCAGTTGCGCTAACAACTATTAAAACAGTTTGCCCCCAAAGGTTTGTTCTTGCCTAATTTAGATTGACTACGGCTTGTTTTGCCATTGAATTTTTTTCTTTGTGTTCTTTTTTACAGGGATATAATATTAGCAGCTTCTGCAGCTTCAGTAGAGGTCAGCGTCATTGCCAGGCAGGAGGACAAGGTATGCTAACACTTTATCTTTGTTTCCTTGTGTGGCAGAAAATGGGCCCTTTTTTACCCAGTCTATCTTCCCTTGCTACAAATAAATAAAATTGGTTGACTGAAAAGCCGCCTACTCCTGGGATTTTAGTGCTTTCTGGCTAAGGCGGTTAATGAGTGACTGCATTTCCCAGGTACTTGAAAGGGTTCGCCCCCTTTGTTTAACAGGGATGTTCCACTGTAGCGGTGATGTTTGGTTTTTTTTTCACACTGTAAATGAACAAAACTGCGTGGACCACAGAAATACTGTAAAACATTCTACATTCTTAAATTTAAATAAGGTCGCTGCCGGAGTTGTCTGTTGCTTTAAGTATCAATAATAGCTTTAGTGTGCACTTTTTATTGAATAATTTATTCCCCCACTCCTGTCCAGTGGCACTGCAGTGTCTTGTCTTTTTTGGGAGACATTGGATTAGGCACCAATCCCTACCCTCGGCAGGTGGGGTCTAATGCATGATGCAGAGGACCCCAGTAGAGGGTGTACGAGTGCCTCCTAAGGCAGGGAGACTGGCACTGAAGTTATGGGTGACCATGCATTGTCGGCTATACCCTAACCACAGGACAGCACCATGGGTGGCCATTGGCAGTAGCCATGAATGATGGGAGGCAGGAGGGAGAAAATCCGCTATACAGCAGAATGGTGGCACGCTACTAGCCTCACCTCAAGAGCTGATGAAAAGTCTCATAGCCCCCCTGCCACCCCAGCCATTTGAGGACGTATCCTCGGTTGCTAGTGAGCATGTGGTCTGTCTTGAGGGCTCTACAGAGACTCGATGGAGGTAGGCAAGGATCGGAACGGCTGCTATTTGTGTGTGTGGGGGGGAGGGGGGCCACTGGTGGAACGTGTCTGAGGTAAGAGAGAAGTAGTGTTTCTTCCAGGAATCGATATTCACCATTTATTAACACTAGTGGGTGGGTCTTAGCTGAAGGTGCTAGGACGCTGCAAGAGATAGAACTTTTCAGGAGTGCTGGCGTGAGGTAAGCTGCGCACATGTGTGGCCCCACGAGGGGGTGACCGTACTCATGGCTTACTTCAGCACCAGCTCTCAACTGCCTCAGTTAATTTCTTTCCACTGTCAAGTGCACATCAGTGACAACGTCACTTATAGGGACACGGATATGTTGTTCATCCACACTGTCTGGCAGGTTCCTTGCTGCTTTAAATCTTGCCGGAAGGTCTTCAAGCTGGCTCCTCCCACCCACCCGGGTGGTAAAACTCTCAGCTCCGCCCCATGACGCCAGATCCTCCTTACCGCTTGGAAGCTCAGGTTCCCTCCTTAACGCTCTGCGTATAGACTGGATCAAGGGCTGGTGCCAGGAAAAAGGACACAGATTTGTAGGGAACTGGCAACAGTTCTGGGAGCAAAAGTTCTTTAAATTTGATGGACTGCATCTGACTAAGGAGGGAGTCAGTGCATTGGGGCAGAAGTTTGACGTCTTTGCAGAATATTTAAACTAGCAAATGGGGAGAGGGGTGCAGCACCCCATACGCCGAATGGGAAGAACACCCTCCCTCAGCTAGTGGTCAAACAGGGATTCAGCATGTTTGCAGTTCATTTGCATCACCAGGTAAGAAAAAGGTTTGTCTCCATACGATTTAACAGGGGTATGCCAAACCTCACCCAACAACTAACACACTGAAATCTGGGCCAATGAAAATCATGTACATAAATGCTCACAGCCTGGGAAATAAGATCCCAGACCTGCAGGCAATAATGTCAGAGGCTAAACTGGACATAGTAGCATTAGTGAGACGTGGTTTACCAGTAACCACACTTGGGAGACTTCAGTACCTGGCTATGTATTGTTCAGAAAAGACCGAGGCAAAAAGGGGAGGAGGGCCCTGTATGTCAATGAAAATATCAAAGCTACAGAAATTCAGAATACACATAAGGAGCCAGAAGAACTGTGGGTCACCCTGGAAACAGGAAATGGGACAGCCATAAGAACTGGGTTGTCTACAGGCCCCCAGACCAGGGGAGGACATAGACACATTACTGTTAGAAGATATACAAAACATGACAGCTAAAGGGAGGTTCTGATAATGGGAGACTTCAACATGCCGGATACAGATTGGCCAATACCAGCAGGAACATCTGCCAGAACTAGACACATAGTGGATTCCCTGCATGGGGAGGGCCTCAAACAACTGGTACAGCAACCCACAAGAGACAGGGCTATCCTAGATCTAGTACTGACTAACAGGGAAGGGATCACAGGTCTCCAGGTAGAAGGTCACCTGGGGGCCAGTGACCATCACATGGTATGGTTCAATTTGGCTACTACATCTAAATCATCCCATTCCAAGGCAAAAATATGGGACTTCAGAGGAGCTGACTTTGATAAGATGGCCAACAGAGTTAAGCTAGTCCTGGCAAAAAGAAACAGGTGAGGGGGTACAGGCAAAGTGGGCAAGCATTAAGGATGCAATACTTGAAGCAACATCCCATTGTGTTAGACAAAAAAGGAAGTGCAGAAGAAGAAGGAAACCACTTTGGTTCTCAAATACAGTAGCAGAAAAGGTCAGAGCCAAAAGGCTGGCCTTCAGGAAATATAAGGGAACACAGCAGGATGAAGATAGGGAGGCATACCAAATTTCCCTAAGGGAAGCATGGAAGGCAGTAAGGCAGGCAAAGTCCCAAACTGAGGAAACACTAGCACGAATAGTAAAAGAAGGTGACAAGACTTTCTATAGATACATTAGTGAAAGGAGAAAGTCCGAGGGGTATTGCTAAGCTTAATGGAGAAAAGGGACATGTGGGAGGAGCACTCACTGTAAAGGCATCTATCCTAAATAGATACTTTTGCTCAGTATTTACTGAAGAGAAGGTAGGGCAAGGCCCACAGCTCAGCATCATGGACACAGGGGAGGGAGGCGAGCGCTACTCCCTTCACAAAAAGAAAGGGTCCTACAAGAGCTTGCTAAGCTCAGGGTGGATAAGGCAATGGGACCTGATGGCATACATCCCAGGATACTTAAGGAGCTAAAGGTGGAACTAGCAGAGCCATTAGCAGAACTGTTTAGTGAGTCTCTGAGCACAGGAGAGGTCCCAGGAGACTGGAGAAGGGCTCATGTGATCCCGCTCCACAAGAGTGGTAGCAGGGAGGAGGCAGGGAACTACAGACCAGTCAGTCTTACCTCAGTAGTGGGCAAGATTATGGAGGCACTCCTTAAGGAAAGGATAGTGCAACACCTGGAATCCATAGGGGCACAGGATCCAAGACAGCATGGGTTTACAAAAGGAAGGTCCTGTCAAACTAATCTCATAGATTTCTTTGACTGGGTAACCAGAGAGGTGGACCAAGGGGGAGCAGTTGATGTCGCCTACCTTGACTTCAGCAAAGCTTTTGACACTGTTCCACATAGAAGATTGATAAATAAGCTGGGTAGGCTCAGGGTGGGTCAGAAGTTGGTCAACTGGGTGGCAAACTGGTTGACGGGCAGAAAACAGAGAGTGGTGGTAAATGGTATACAGTCAGAAGAGATGCAAGTCACAAGTGGGGTACCTCAGGGATCAGTCCTGGGGCCAGTCCTCTTCAACATCTTCATTAGTGACCTTGCAGATGGACTAGAGGGTAAGGCTTGTCTGTTTGCAGATGACACCAAGATCTGCAACAGAGTAGATGGGGTGGGCAGAATGAGAAGAGATCTGGATAAACTAGCAAAATGGTCAGAAGAGTGGCAACTGGGATTTAATGCAAAGAAGTGCAAGATCATACACATAGGGAAGAGAAACCCTGAAGCCACCTATAGGCTGGGAAGGGAGTTGCTAGCAGTCACAAAGGAAGAAAGAGATTTGGGCATCATCATCACTGATGACCTGAAATCATCCAAGCAAACCTCTAAAGCAGTAGGTAAGGCTGGGGGTGTTAGGTGTGTTAGTAGGGTATCACAAGTCGTGAAGAGGAGGTAATAATCCCTCTTTACAAGACACTGGTTAGGCCCCATCTGGAGTACTCGTGCAGTATTGGAGGCCACACCTTCACAAGGACATTAACAAATTGAGGCAGTCCAGAGGAGGGCAACCAAATGGTGCAGGGACTGCATCAGAAGACATATGAGGACAGATTAACAGAGCTCAATATGTATACCCTTGAGCAAAGGAGGAGAGAGGTGATATGATCGAGGGCATTCAAGCACCTTAAGGGCATTAACAAGGAAAGAGTGTAACATGTTTAAATATAAGAAAAATAGCAGGACAAGAGGACACAGCATGAGATTAGAGGGGGCCGATTAAGGGGAATGTAGGAAATTATTTTCACAGAAGATGTGGTGGATGCATGGAATGGCTTACTCAAGAAGTGGTGGCTATGAATACAGTGCAGGGCTTCAAACAGGCATGGATATCATAAGGGAGCAATACAAATGAGTATGAATAGATAGGCCACTGACAGAGCAAAGGCCGATGGCACATTTATAAGGTAGAAAAAGAAATGGGCAGACTGGATGGGCCTTGCGGTCCTTATCTGCCGTCAGCTTCTATGTTTCTATGTTTCTATCCTAATTCTTTGGTTCGCCCGAAACTCGTTCTTAAGTTTTCAAGACTTTGGTCAAATTACGCCCTTGCGGCTGCGATGTACAGATTGACTCCCGGTTTTCAGTGGTGCCCATGTGGGCAGAAAATATCCAGGATGGATCCACACTCCACGTGTGTCTACTGCCTCGGCCTAGACCATGACCCGCAGACCTGCGAGTTATGCGGTTCGTTTTCGGCCAACGCCCTGGAAGACCGCTGCCCGGGTTACAGCTTGGGTGTCCTGAGAAGCGTCACCCACCGTGAAGTCAAAGGAGGCTCGCAGTGGTGCGTCCGCAGCGGCTGGCTCGGCTGAGAAGCTCGAGCAGATGATCGCCCTCGAGGAGGAGGCGGCCCAGGCCGCATCTTCATCTTCCTCGGTCTTGGCATTTATCCCACTCTCTCTGGGATCCTCCTACACAGCTTCTTTTAAGGAGCTTTGCCAATCCTTCTCCACGAAGGGAGAGGGGTCGTTGGGACATTCTTCTCGGTCCAAAAAGAAGGATTCGAAAGGTAAGTCCCGCCATTGGCGTTCATAGGAGCGGGAGAGGTCCTCTTCCCCGGACAGTCGACACTCAACTTCAGTCGAGGTTGCGGCTTAAGGCTGCTGGCTTCACGGTGTCTCCATCAGGTCAGCCGGCTGAGACACCCGTCGACGCGGTTGAGATTTTTCTTGACGCGTCGGACGGGCTGTCGACTGGTGAAGCCGACAACCCTTCTTCACCGGTTTCCCCGGTGGAGACCGAGGACTTGCCTGTGCCTCCCATGCCGGAGTCCCCGGTCAAGACTTCCGAGCCGAGGGAAGAACGGGTGTCCCGGCCCCTTCCCAGACCTGTCCTCGGAAACACCAAGGGTCTCGGTCTCGACCCTCGTCTCAGTCCAGCCGATCCCACTGACATCGGCGGCCCTGTCTCGGCACCAAGTAAGTGGCGGCGTGCATCATCGCCTTCCTTCCTCAGAGGAGAGGCTAGGCACAGCGCATCGGCGCCGACGACGAGGACCTAATGTGGCAGCAGTTACTTGTCCGTGAACAAGCCGACTCCTTCCCCGGCTATCATGGCTGTCACCTGAACGGTCAAACAACCCCTCGGCCGTAGTCGAAAGTGCCTGCCTGGGCCGGTTGTTCAGCCGAAACCAGCTGCCCCACCGATTGTGGTGGGGCCTCCACAACCGAAATCGGGGGCGCCGACCAAGGACTCTCGGTCGGGTCAGGGTCTGCCCCACAGGTTGTTGGTCACCCTCACTCCCGACCGTCCTCGGCAGGTGGAGGGTGGCTCAGGCCCCAGGCAGCTCTTCGTGGACTCCTCGGAGTTCGACGACTCCTCCCTGTTTTCGAGGCCCCTTGACCTGGAGTCCTCAGGGGGGGAGTCGATGGACGAGAGCCCATCGTCCTTTATGGGTCTGCTTCGGCTCATCTTGGAGTCCACCGGGATGCAGCTCGAGCCCGTATCCAGTGGGCCAAGTATCCCTGATGGAGATACTGGACCGAGGGGATTCACCCACGGAGGCTCTTCCGTGGCTGAAGCCATTGCTGGCCCAGCCTTGAGCTTTTAGCGTGCCTGCTTCCTGTCCTGCGCCTTCGGCCAGGATGGCCAGGAAGTATGCGGTCCCCACCGCTCTTTGTCCGCTTTTTCGAACACCTCTCCGCAGAGGGTTGGAGGACCGATAGCATTTTCCGTGTTCTGGGAACGCTTAGGGATGTGGATAAGCCTCCCGACAAGGAGTCCAAAAAGCTGGACTATGCCGGGCGCAAGGTGTACGCTGCGTCCTCCCTTGGCCTCCGCCAGGCCAGCTCGGCCGTGCTGATGGCACACTTCTCCCACGCCCTCATAGGCTCCCTGGATGAGGTGATCCCTCATCTCCCTGCAGACCACGGTTAAGCAGGTACGGGACCAGGGAAGGGTGGTGGCAAAACAGCAGCTCCAAACGGCTCTGGACATTGGAGACTCCTGTGCCACATCAATTGCGGCCGCAGTGGCCATGCGTCGGAGAGCATGGCTGAGGATATCCACCTTCACGGCGGATACCTAGCATAAACTGGCGGATGTCTCCTTCCTGGGGACTGACCTGTTTGGCCCTGGAGTGGAAGGTCACCTCCAGCGGATCGTAAAGTCCAGTGCTACTCTGGACTCTGTCACCTCTGCCCAGAAGGACAAGGGCCGTCGCCAACAACATAAGTCCTTTCATCCTTCTGCGCCTGCGGCACGTCCGGCCCAGCAGCACCAGCATCAGGGCCAGCAGGCTCGCGCTTGGCACCCCAAAGCCAAGCCTGCGGCTTCCTCTAACAGGAAGCAGGGAGGAAAAGGCCCAGGAGGTCCCTTGTCCGGTCTCTCCTCCAAGCCTGCCCAGTGACGGGTTGAGGGATGTCCCCCAGCCTCGGCCATCACCCCTTGGCTCCCCATGAGGACGGCCCGCCACTACTCTTCTGCCTGGTCCGCTATCACCACGGACCGCTGGGTGTTGAGGTGGTAGGAAAGGGTCTGCCCCTGGAGTTCGAGCAGGCCCCACCCTTCCGAGCCGCCGCCTGGGGGCTGCGGGTCCGCAGGGGCCATCTGTCGACTCGCCGAGCTGATACCGCCTGCCCTCGAAAAAGAGGTGATCAGGAAGGTGGCGGATCCTCCACCAGACCCGGGGTTTGTGTCCAGGTACTTCCTGGTCCCGAAACGGACGGGGACTGGTGCCCCATTCTAGACCTGCACGACCTGAACAGGTTCCTAAGGTCTCGGACCTTCAGGATGGTCACTCTGGCTGAGATAATCCCATCCTTGGAACGAGGCGTGTGGTTCCGTTCTCTGGACCTCCAGGACGTGTTCTTTCACTTCCCAATCCGTCCGTCCCACCAGAGATTCCTCGCTTCAGGGCAGAGGGATCCCTCTACGAGTTCCGGGCCATACCCTTTGGCCTTTCCCTAGCTCCCAGGGTCTTCACCAAATACATGGCAGTGGTGACAGCATTCCTGCGGCTCCGAAGGGTCTGGGTGTACCCCTACCTGGACGACTGGCTGATTGCAGCCCCCTCCAGAACGGCAGTGGAGTGGATATTTTGCGGTCCTCTGCAAAATATCAAGTAGTTGCTGCCATGAGGAGCTTGAGGATGGTTTCAGCAAATTAGTAGCTGCGCAGCATGGAGGATCAGCGGCCTTGCTTGCCATCTCGACAATAGTTTGAGCAGCTTTAGGAGCGAGATTTCTTTGCCTCACCAAATCGAATCTGGTATCAATCGAAAGCTGATACAATCATTAAGCCAGCAGACTAATTTTCCAAAGTTCAGTGGACTGTAAATGTTATTTTTACTAAAATAAAACGGCTGAAATGTTGAGCATTCAAGAAGTGCTTCCTGCCTGGAGATCGGCTCTCTAGCGCCCTGCAGTGCCATGTTTGATGATATGTTACACATTTTGGTCATTTGTCACACATCTTGGTGAAATAAGGTTGAGAGGTATGCTCCTGACCTTAGCGCAGACTTGGATAGAGACAAAGAAAATATTACTTTTACCTCACACTCAGTAGTCTGCAACCTCGAAATATTAGTAGCGCTCTGCAAACTGGAGGAGAATGTGCTTAGTTGCCCAGACTGAAATCCAGGAATTAGAAGCCAAAACAGCAGAGGTGGAATGAGCAATGATGCCACAGCCAAAGTTGACAGCCGCAGTGTGGCCTTTCTGTACCTATACCGACTGGAGCAGATGACGGTGGCTAAGCTGGAGGATTTGGAGTCCTGCTCTGGCCGGAACAACATTTTGCTCTATGAACTCCCAGAGGGAGCTGAATCAGAGTTAGGAATGGTGTATATGTCCTCCTTACTCAGAATTATTAGACATTCAACTGAAGAAAGCCTGGATTTGGAATAGGCCCTTTGTGTGCTGGCTCCGAAACCACAGGCGAACAGTGCCCAACCCAGTTTGATCGTGATGTCCTTTTGGACTAAGTCACAAAAAATGCAAGTACTGAGAAAAGTGTGGGACAGGAGAAATCATTTTAGTTGACACACTTCTTTATCTAGACCATAATTTTGCATCATGGACCATGGAACATTGCAGGAGGATCCTGGAGGTCATTAACTGCTGAAAGAGAAGGGAGTCAAAGTACAGATATTCACCCCTGCACAGATAACGATTTTTTTTTTTTTTAAGAGTCTGGCCCACAATTCTACTGCACCCCAGATGAGCCCATGGCTCAGGACACTTAAGAAATTAAAACCAACAACACTGGGAGACCAGGAATCAATGATGTTTGAGAAGGATTTTTAACAGAATATTTGGTCCATGCATCCTCGGCCTCCAGAGGAAGGCAGACACTGGCGAAATTCAGTGAGTGAAACCTGGAGGAAAATTTGGCAATCCCAACGGCAGAAGACTTCCCCAGGTCGGGGGAGGTCATTTCCCTGGTCTGAAATCGTCTTACATAATGCTTGACGTAATTAATCTTTATTCCCCATTTAGGTCACTGAGCCTGGATACTTATTGATTTATTTAGTTTTCGTTGACTGGGTAAGTGCACTAGACATGGCCAGCCCGGTGGCGCTGAGGGTTGAGGCACTGGACGCCACACTGGCGACCCAGGTTCGGTGATGGACTCGGGTGTCCTGGGGTCGGCAGGGGAGGGAGAGGATCGGGCGTCCAGAGGACAGCTCTCCTCTCCCTGGGGAAGGCTTCAGGGTTGCTCGGTGTCCTGACCACCCCCGATGGAGATTGGGGGTGCTGCAGGTACACCAGCCGACGTAAGGGGCGGTGTGCGGTAGACACCAGCAGGGCAGCCATGCGCAGGCATCACTGCATGCCGCACTCCATGGGAGAAAAACAAGGAAAAAAAACCCTGATGGCTGGGTGAGGCGACTGCTGGTCTCTGGGGCAGACAACCCACACACTCTGTGTCGGCTACGATCCTGACCCTACCCCTTGGGGATCCTCGGCCGTCTCCTGTATGGGTCCGGCAGGAGAGGAGGTGATCCTTATCCCAATGTCTCGGTCGGGGGATGTGGTTCAGGCGAGTGGTAAGGGGTGAATGCCGATTGAGCCAGCCCGAGAGATGCCTCGGACCACCAGGTGAAGAAATAAAGTTGAAAAAAAAAAAGTGTACTAGACAAATTCTGCCTATTTTCAGGCACGACCCTGGGAAGGGGGATACAGATGAATGCCAACTGACCTTGAACCAGATTAAGCTGTTGGTGGTACTTTTAGTGAATGGGGGAAATTTGGCCAGGGCACCGGGGTTTCTCAATTTTTGTTGCAGTTTAAGAATGTATGCATCAATATTTTATTTTAGGAGTGTGATTTTTCTTTTGTTATATAGTGAATTGGGGAACTAGATTAGGATTTGGTTATAAGGGGGGTATGTTTGATATACCCAATTCATTTTGCTTTTCTGTTTGATTTATGTGACATATTCTCTGTGACTTTAACAATGTTTGTAAAAATTTTGATTTGAAATATAGAATAAAAAATTCCCCTACTCCTTTTCGAGAACTGCCATGGTATCTTTAACATCCACCTGAACTACCACCAGAACAGGCAGATGGGACCTCAGTTTAACGTCTCATCTGAAAGACAGACTTGCTGCAGTAGAGGAACTTTTGAGGGCGTGGCAAACCACCACACAGAACTTTCACACATTTACTGATTATTTATTTTCTGTAGGCATGTTCAATGAGGCTTTTCTGCTTGAATTTTGGTCGGACACTTTTGCTCCCAATTACGTTGAAGCAGACAACATTTGATAGACTTTTTAAATGTATATTGCTGTGGGGTGTTTGGGGTCGAGGTCCGTGCAAGGGGCTTCACATAAGTTATAGTAACACACTAGTGTGGTTTGCAATAAAAAAGAATGCATGGGTTTTTGATCCAAATGGAGAGGATCCACCCTCAGGTTTACTCTTGAAAGATTCTTGGTAAAATGGGCTAACTGGAAGACCTACTCCTTTCTACCCGATACCTCTGAAGAAGGTAGTGGAGAAAAACCGGTAAATAATGAGTTGCTACCTGATTTTGTTGTATAGGCTACAAAGGAAACATTAGGAAATGTTTAGTTGGTATATGAAACTAGTCATAGGCACTTTTGTTACCAAGTTTGATGGCTTTTGGTTTTCTTTGCTTCGTTCTGTACATTTATCTTAGACTGTAAGCTGCTGCTTCATTGTAAAAATATTTTGCAGACCATGTATTTCACCAGACTGACCTCTAATAGCCCTTGATACATACAAAATGGTTGACACCTCATGCATGCCTGTGACGTTGAAATACATGTATTTAATACAGAGTCTTACTGTATCTAAAATCTATATGTATTGATGTACTTACTGTACGATTCTTGACTTCAATAAATGTTACAAAAAAAACCCAAATTCTCCTTGGTCAGTCTAAGATCTGCAGTGTTATGTTCCATTGAGTAGATATCTTTTACCCTAATTATCCATTCTCGAATAGAACGGCTACTACTGCATGATAATCAGGAGGAGACAACTTGTATGGCTGCTAGATGTGCCTGTTTTCATGTAAATGTACGACATTACAGTGAAAAGGGGGAACTAAATGGAGAAAACAGTAGAAATATAAAGGAAAGGGAACTTTGTTTAACCAGGATTAGCTCACTAAGCTGAAGTTTGTTTCCAGATGCGATCTGGGAGTACAAGGAAGTTAAGTAACTTGCTCAGGATCACACAGTATGCACCTAGGTGGCTGTGGGATTCAAACCCAGGTCTCTAGATCTGCAGCTCAGAGCCTTAACCTATGCTGGCAAAGTCTTTACTAATTCTAGCTTTCCAGTGTTTACCAAAAGGTGCTAAGGGCTTTTTAAAGGGCCCAATGATAACTCGGTGGGAAACTTTGTTAAAAAATGATCTTTAGGCACTGATCTGCTTATTTCATAATTGTTTTGTATTTAGCCTCCCCATTTTCATAATAACTGTGCAAAGTGCTCATGTAAATATCTGTATCCAAACTTGTATATAATATCTGTAAACAATGTCTGTAATCTACACATGACGGCTATTCTTGTGTACCTGTTACTCTCTCTGTGTATTATGTCCATGTGACGAGGTACCTTTGTAAATGAACCCTTGGCTCAAAGGTTGTTAAACCGATACTTCAAATAAATAAAATAAAGTAACAAGACAGCAGGCTCACAGTCCCCTAAATGTCCTTGAGCCCAAGGAGTGCATGTACTAGTGTCTGTTCAACAGAAATGTAATCCCATTCCTTAAAAAGCTCCTAATTTCCTTCTCCTCCTTTTGCCAGAGTAACTGGGAACTCTGGCTGCTTGAAGATTCCAGCAGAGCTGAACTACCTGTCACAGACAACAGTGACGACACCCTGCCTGTAGGAGTTGCTGTAGATCACACCAGCCAGGTGGAAATACCCATCAGTGAGTATCTTTTCTTTTTCCTTTCCCTGTTGAAGTACATGCAAACATACTCTTTGAGAGTTCTTTGCCCTACCAACTCAGTGAGCAAAAGCATTTCTTCCTTGTTTGTTTGCTTCCAGAATTCAGTCAAACATTGGTATTGTGTTAGTGGCAAAAAGGGGATTCGGGAGGTGTGTGAGGCTGTGAACCAATTATGTGTCTGAAAATGAGCCAACAGCCAATGATGCTGGGCCTGGTCAGTGATGCTGTACTACTGTTTGCATGAGCACTTTTTAAAAGGGTCCTCCATGCATATCCTTTTTCCTGATTTAGCCATTTTGGCGACGTGTTTTCTATGCACAGCAGTGTTGCTGTTTGGCTCTTTATTGGCCCCCCTCCCCTCAATATCATTAGCATACTTTTCAACCTCTCAGCATTAAAATGCATAGCGCTGGCCTTCAAAATTCAGAGCAAATGCTAGCAACTGTAGCACTTACTTATTTTAGAGAATCTGTGTCTATGAATAGTGGACCCCAAATGCTTAGTGTTAAGGAATGGTTCTATAAAGATAGTTCGATGTTTTATTAGTTTGTGTCCAGAAATAGCTCTAACATTATGAGGAACATCAGTAAACCTTCGCGAAGCAAGGGTAACATTGAGTGGTAAAAATCATAGCACTGCAAAATTCATAGCAGTTGAGCGGTATGGCCATTAGTCCTAGTAACAAAAAATGCCCTTGTCAGTGAGCTAATCCAGAGCAGCAGGATTCAGTAAAGCCACGCTTACCTGCTCATCCTCATTGACACTGGCAGCACCAACAATCTCTGAAGCCGTGGGGCAGCACAGTCTCTTTCCACCAGCTCCTGTATGCTAGATTACTTTGTCAGTGGCAGTGGTGGCACTGTTTTTTTTTTTCTTCTCCTCCTTCCAGCTGTTTGGTATTTGAGCCTCATCAGAATCCCTCCAATCCCTCCAGTTTACTCTTGCTGCAGTGCAAGGAGAACTTAAAAGACAATGACACATTTCTTGCAGTGGTGGCGCTACTAGGGCATGAGACTCAGTAAAACAAATGTGCCCCATGCACTGCGCTGAGAGTGGTAGCTGGTGGATGTGTGTGGCCATTGCTGGCATGATTGACTAGGTGCTGGCCGGCCATTTCTTCAGGATGCAGACAAGGGCTGGCCATTCCTTCTGGATGCAGACATGTGCTCAGTACAGAGGGGACTGGATTGAAGGGTAGTCGGAGAGTACATGAAAAATCATGTCATGTTACGGCATGCAGGATGAAGGCCACCAGCTCACCCAGGCTGGTCATGGCTCTACTCTTTGGAGCATATCTCTTCTAGTGGTAGTTGAGGGAGCCCTCCTGGTAGGGGTATGCCAGATCCCTGAGCACACTAACCACCTGAGAGAGTTTCGAGGTGGGGCATCACAAAGCTGGAGGTGAATCTGGTGCACAGTGGGGGCACTGTGGGGCTGGAAGCAGAGGGGCATGAGAGGTGCAGAAAAAAGTTGGCGAAAGCAGGATGGACAGGTCTATCAGGAATCAGTCTTCACCATTGATTCACACTAGTGGTCTTAGCCAGAGGAGCTAGGCCCCCGTGGAAGCCAGAACTTTTCGGGAAGGTTGGCTCTGATGTAAGCTGCACGCATGTGCAGTATTGCAAGACTGGCTCGCACTGCATGGCTTACCTTTGCACCACCCTCAGCTGCCTCAGTTCCTTTTGTGCTGCCATTGAGTGTGCATCAGTGATGACGTCGCTCACCTGACAGGAGTAAGAACTGCATGTCTGTATGACAACAGCGTTCATTATTTGTAGTTTTAGTGTTTAAAGCTAGAGTTTTTTTTTTTTTGTCAGTTTAGTGATTTTATAAAAATATTTCTGTCAATCTCTCACAGCCCTGTGGGGTCGGTGGTCGACAGTGGCCATGGAGGACGATGATAGGGAGCCTTCTCAGGCAAGCTGTTGCAGCAGCGGGGCCATGTCCTGTCCACTTTCCCTGATAGGGAAGGATTCTGACAATGGGTGGTCCTGCTCTCGGGAGGAAGGACAGTTCTTCAAGAAGCACAAAAAAAATGTGAGTTTGTTCTCGGTTAAGTTCTCTGCACTGCTGGGCCTTGCATTCTTCATCTTCCTGTCAGAAAGAGAAGAAATGGTACTGCTTGAGGTCACCATCTGCGAAGTTAGTTGCGAGATCCTCTGTCCCTAGGAGCCTGGGGCCCTCACCGGTGTTGTCCGTGACACTGGGGCCCTCTGGTATTAGGAGGTCATGGTCTTGGGCCTTGGGTCCTTCTCTGTCTGTAAGTGGGGACTCTGGTGGGTAGTTCTAGCACTGGGCAGCTCTTACAGAGCAGTGGGTGCAGTGTCTGGCTTGTTTGCCCCTGCCAGCGGAGCTATTCCCTGATCCTTTGGGGCCAGTTGAACTGGAGCCGTAAGAGATGCCCACAAGCCGGGTAGGGCATTTGGCTCCGGCAACCGCCCCTGGGCCCTTGCCAGTGACCATGCCACTGACTCCTGTCCCACTAGCCCCACCCCTATTCAGTGTCACACTGATAGAACTGGCTGGTTCCATGTCATAACAGCAGTCGCTATTATGGCGAGTGTATAGCGCCGAAAAAGCAAATTGGCGATATACATTCCAGGGTGACCCGACATCTGGACAAGGAAACAAGTGTTTTTGTGGGGGGCTTTGTCCTCCACACTTCCCTGAAAAGGATTCTCAACTCCGGGGTGGGGTGGGGTGCATGTCGGGAGGGGGCAGTATCCCCGCGCTGGGATAAAATTAAGTGCTGCAGCAACAGGCAGTGGCAGAAGTTTCCCACACCCGGTCCCAAACCCTGTACCTGCCGCGCCTGAGCTAGCCACCCTCAACACCGCACCACATGGCTAGCTCAGTGGCACCAGGTACAGCAGTCCCCCAAAACCCCTTCCCTGTCCCTCCCTTCCCTCGCTATCTCCTCCCCCCGTCACCCTGCAGTACACTCGCGGTTGCGTAGTATCGCTATCCTTCCAGCGTAGCCCAGGAGGAAAGCACTGAATATGAGTTGCCATTTTGACGGTCGCTCATATTCAGTCGCCATCCTCACTGGATCCCGGACTGGCTGCAGTACCATTGTCGTTCACTTCGGTACCAGCTCAGCATTGGGGACTGGTTCGACACTGATGCCCGTGTTGGGTGTGGGCCTATTCAGGTCTGGCCCGGCACCTGTTCAGTACCGCTTACGGTGCTGGGGATTTCCCCAGCACCAGTTTCAGTTACCGAACCCCCTCTGGCACTGGCCCCTCAGCCATTAGAGCCGATGTTGCCAAGGCCATGTTCCGGATTGAGGGTTTACGACCCCCCCACCCTCTCTTGGGGAGGAGTGAGGGGTTATACTGACCCCACCTCATACTCCTGAGGGCGGCAACAGAGACTCTTTAGCCTGGATTCTTTGGACCCAGGCCCTTCTTCTGTTTCACTGGAAGGTCTAACTTTCCAGGATTTGCTAAGGAATATGCATTCTGCACTTGATTTTGAGTGTTTGGCCATTGACCCAGGTAAAGTCTTCATTTGCAGTAGTTGAACGTTTCTACCATGCCGGTCGGTTTAGTTTCTCCTATTCCACCTGCATTTGAAACCTTGTCCTTCTTTTATTTTATTTCTTTTGATTTAGCAATAGACATACAGCCATGTTTCTGCACATATGACATATCAGTACAGAGAACAAACATGGAGGGTGCCACTTCTCTTTAATGTACACAAATGAGAACATCCTGTGTCATTAGATAATCATTACGAGGGTCACCTACAATACTATTTATATTCCACAGTGTTTAAAAAAAGATATATGCTGTGCAATGAGTGGCCTGGCTCTAAAAGTCCCAGAATAGTGAAAGTCCTTCAAAGTCTATTACCTCCAAATGAGGAGGAGAGAAACTGCCATGCAGTACAAAGTTGTACCCAGATATTGTGGAATTAGAATCAGTTAAACCCTGCCTTGCATCACAATTATAGATAAAAAGGGAATTTTTCTTAGGTGAATTACTAGTAAAGAACAAAGAGAAAATTCAACAATTAGAGGTAAAAAGACAACAGTTCAAATTAGACTAAATAGTAGTAACAGTAATCCCCCAACCCCAACTTGGGTTAGTAAGAGGGATACAGCTTTATTGAAGTTTACATAATGATAGTCTCTGCGATTTGTGATCATCAGCTGTGCCATGGCTAGGGTAGCAATAGTCGATCAGAGTTCCTAGCCTGGGTAACCATTGAGGAACGGGAAACATTCCAACCACTCAAACAGCATAACATAGAGGATTTGAAAAGTACTTAACTGAGGTAACCCTTAGAGAGTCCAACAGTTCATGTTTGGTCCTCTAAATCGGAATCCTGATCCTCTGCTCGATCTGAGGGTCATCTGGCATACTTAGCGCATCCAATGGGTCAGAGAAAATTAAGATCTTACTCTTGTGTACTAGACGAAAGTGAGCAGGAAACAGTATGCCATGTGCGATGTCTGCCTTCTGCCTCATACAGCATGGCGCGAACCCCATCGAAATGCTTCCCTCTTTGGTGAGTGGCATAACTCAAATCTGGGTAGAGACAAATTGTCTGACCATCATACAGTAATGTTTTAGCCCTACGGGCAAGTGTCAAAATAAAGTCCCATGTTCCAGCTCCCTCTGTGATCACTACAGTAGAGTGTGGGGCCTCCAAATCATCCTGCCTCCCCGTGGGGTCACCCTGTAGGCTTTCTAAAGTTCTGTCTGATGCTAACGGGCTTCCTCTCCGAGTTGTTGTTCCAGCCATCCTTTTAAAAAGGACAGCAGGTGATCGCCTTCTACGCCCTCCGGCATGCCTATAATACTAACATTTGCAGATCGGGCTTGGTTTTCTAAAGATGCCAACTGGAAGCGGAGGTGGTTATTCTCTTTAACCAAGTTGGACACAGCTTCCATAGCTGCATCAGATCTCGTAGTAGCTTCCAACGTCCCTGTTTTAATAAAGTCCTGGTGCAGCGAAGTATTGAGAGCAACCACCCTATTATTCAGGGTGTCAGGCCCAGTTGATTGCTGCAATTAGTTTGTTTAGTTTAGATCCTAGACTCTGAAACGTTCTTCTTTGGAATTATCCCCTGCTAGTTGCATGTGACTGGTGGTTGACCGCGTGGGTACAGACGTCAAGGGAGTTTTACATCTAGCGCCCTCATTCTGGTGTTTTTCTTTCTGAGACTTCCCCATAGCGTGGCAGTAAGATTTCAATACCAATATATGCTAAAAGAAACTCAGTACCTCTGAAAAATTTAACATTACTTTGAGCTTAATTTGCAGACAGTTTCAATGCAAGGCAACCATTTTGCGTGGGCTCCACAGTGCCCCCCCCCCCCGAAACCTTATTTTATGCTGTCTGGAATATACATGCTTCTTTCCCTTTTGGTTGCAAGTAGATAGACAGGAAATACAGTTCTTCCAACGATAGACCAGCGTACGTTTCTTAGCCTATAGCTGGTGCCATTGTTCTTCTTGCTGAGAGTGACAAAGCTATTCTTCCCATAGATGTCACTACGCACCCTATTAACAATGAGTTGTGCAAGATTGACACTGTGGGCAAGCAGGCTTTTGCAGTGACTACCCTTAGCATGTGGATTGCTAGCTACCAAGGGCATTTTTCCAAATATGTGTATACCCTTTGGACCTTGCTCAAGTCTCTGGGAGAGTCCCAGCCAGATTCTAAAACTAAGGAAAAGCTTGTGCAGACTGCCACTCATGGAACTGAGTTTAATAGTCATTAGCTCAAAGCTGCCATGGATACCTTTCGTACTGCCTCCTGCTGTGCTGCTGCAGACATCTGTATCAGAAGGCATTCCTAGCTGTGTACTGCTGGCTTTTCTCAGGATTTATTTATTTGAAAGAGATTTACCAGGAAAGACATACTAAGCCATATAGCTAGTTGCCAGATGTGTTCTGGGGGAACGGGAGTGGATAAGTACACAATACAAGTTATAAATCGCAGTGATATAATACAGCAATAGGTACAGCAACGTACAGAATACAGATTATCGTATGTGCAAAATAATTGCGATATAAATTGATTACAAGAGTGGGGGTAAACAGGCAGTAGCAGGATGTAACCTTCGGAACTGGACAGGGAAGGAAGTGGTCATAGAGCAGGAGGGGCAACAGGGAGGAGCAACTAGAGAGGAATAGAGAGGAAAGGGAGGGAGGGTAGAGAGAATGGGAAGGGGAAGAATGGAGAGTGAGACAGGTGGAAGTAAAGGGGCGTTGAGAGGGACAAAGTAAAGGGCATAGGATAAGGTGAAGGAGAGGAGAGTGGAGAAGGTAGGGGAGGAGGAAGTGGATGCAGGAAGAGTGTGAGATAGTTTTAAGATAAACATAGAAACATAGACTTTGACGGCAGATAAGGACCGCTTGGCCCACCTAGTCTGCCCATTTCCCTGCCTAGAGGATAAGCTGCAGATCCTATTTAACCAACAGCCTATTTCTTCCTACTCCCCACAAAAATTGCCTTATGTCTGTCCCATGGATTCATGAATTCTCCCACAGTTTTAGACCCCACAACCTCCTCAGGAAGGCTGTTCCATGCGTCCACCACCCTCTCTGTGAAAAAATGCTTCCTCACATTGCCCCTGAGCCGTCCCCCCTCTATCTTCGAATTGTGTCCCCTTGTTCTTGCACATCTCTTTTTCTGAAAGATGCTACCCTCTTGGACTTTGTTGATTCCACTGAGGTACTTAAACGTTTCTGTCATGTCCCCTCTCTCCCTCCTTTCCTCAACGGTATACATATTAAGCTCCTTTAGCCTCTCCTCATATGTCTTCTCTAGCAGACCCTGCACCATTTTAGTTGCCCTCCTCTGAACTGCCTCCATCCTGTCTATGTCCTTGCAGAGATGGGGTCTCCAGAACTGGACACAGTACTCCAAATGGGGTCTCACCAACTGTCTGTATAGGGGGATAACAACTTCCTGTTTTCTGCTGGTGATGCCTCTCCCTATACATCCCAGTATCCCGCCAGCCCTCCCTACAACCTTCTCACATTGCTTGCCAACCTTTGGGTCATCTGATATGATTACCCCCAGGTCCCTTTCCATTTTTGTTGTTGTTACTACCTCCCCCCCATTGTGTAATCTTCCCCTGGGTTTTTGTTTCCCAGGTGCATTACTTTGCACTTCTTTGTATTGAATCCAAGCTGCCATACTTCTGACCATTCCTCCAACCTTGCCAAGTCCCTTCTCATCCTTTCCACTCCTCCTTGTGTATCAACCCTGTTGCAGATCTTTGTGTCATCTGCAATGAGGCATACTTTTCCTTCCAGTCCTTCTGCAGTGTCACTTATAATGACATTAAAAAGGACTGGAGCCAGTACTGAACCCTGCGGTACCCCACTAGTAACCCCTCTTTTTCAGAGTGGACTCCATTTACAATTACCTTCTGTGTCCTGTTGTTCAGCCAATGTTTTACCCAGGCTACCACCCTGGGACCCACTCCAAGGCTGGTTAATTTGACTACTAATCTTTTGTGTGGGACTGTGTCAAATGCCTTGCTACAGTCTAGGTAGGCCATGTCCACAGCCCCTCCCTGGTCTACTACTTTGGTCACCCAGTCAAAGAAATCAATTAGATTTGTCTGACATGACCTTCCTGCTGTGAACCCATGCTGCCTTGGGTCCTGTGTCCCACTGGCCTCTAGGTACTCAACAGTTCTTTCCTTCACAAGTGATTCCATCACTTTCCCTACCACAGAGGTCAAACTGACAGGTCTGTAGTTTTCTGCCTCTGTCTTGCTCCCACTTTTGTGAAGGGGAATCACATCAGCCTTCTTCCAGTCCTCGGGTACCACACCATCCTCCCATGATTTGTTCCAAAGCGTAGTCGGTGGTGTCACTAGTTTTCTGCTTAATTCTTTTAGAATTCTGGGGTGCATTCCTGCTTCTGTTAATTGGATTAGGCACCTCCCCCACTTCCTCTTTTGTGAATACTGAACAGAAGTATTCATTCAGTATCCCAGCTTTTTTCACTGTCACTCTCTGCCCACCCACCATCCATTCTGTTCAGCCTCACTATCCCTCCCTTTGTCTTTCTCGCTCC
This sequence comes from Neoceratodus forsteri, assembly GCA_016271365.2. NCBI lineage: Eukaryota > Metazoa > Chordata > Ceratodontiformes > Ceratodontidae > Neoceratodus > Neoceratodus forsteri. The sequence goes on from JADMNL010000022.1 coordinate 501,237,032, forward strand.
TGATATTTATCCCCTTCTTAACTGAGTTGGCTATCTTTTCTCAGTTTGTGCCTTTGCTATTCTGACTACCCTCCCTGCTTCCTTCTGCCTTAACTGGTACAGTTCTCTGTCCTGCTCCTTCTGTGTTTCCTTATACTTCCTAAATGCTATATTTTTCTCCCTAACCTTCACCGCCACTTTTTTTGAGAACCATAGTGGCTTTTTCTGTCTTTTTGATTTATTGCTTCACACAAAGGCTTGTTGCCTCTTTGATGGCAGTTTTGATATTTCCCCATTGTTGCTCCACCCCTCCTCCTAGCCTATTTGCTAGTGCTTTTCTAAGGCACTCTCCCATCTTGCCAAAGTCAGCCCTCCTGAAGTCCAGAACCCTCACTTTTGTATGGCTTGACTCTGTAGCTGAGTTTATTGTGAACCACACTGTTTGGTGGTCACTTGTTCCCAAATGGCTACCCACTTCTAGATCTGAGATCCTCGACTGTCCCCATTTGAGAGTACGAGGTCTAAGATTGCTCCCTCACGAGTAGGTTCCAAAACTAGCTGTCTGAGGCATGCCACCTGAAGGGCATCAAGAATGGCCCTGCTTTTGGATGTGGCTGCAGCAAAGGTGCTCCAGTTAACATGTGGCATATTAAGGTCCCCCATCAACAGTATCTCCCCTTTCCAGGAGCATGGATATGTTGTTCATCCACACTGTCTGGCATTGTCCCTTTCCCCTTTAAATCTTGCTGGAAGTCTTCAAGCTGGCTCCTCCCACACACCTGGGTGGTAAATACCTCGGCTCCGCCCCATGATGCCAGATCTTCCTTTCTGCTAGAAGATGCAGGTTCCCTCGTGCTACTTTGCAAGTACCATAGGCCCTGGAGTCTTAATCGACGGTTTTCGCCGCACTTACTCGCTTTAAAACTCGTTAGAGTTTACGATTTGGATCCGAACGCTTCGGATATGGAGGACAAGTCGTCCCCCAGGTTTCGCCGGTGTCCTTGTGGACAGAAAATGTCTCACACTGATCCCCACCTCTCAGGTGTTTATTGCCTAGGCGCTATGCACGATACTTCGGCTTGCACCATCTGTTTGGCCTTCCATCCCACCGTCCTGGAGGACTGCAAGGTGCGCCTTAAGCTAGGGAGACCCGGAGCTTCGCAATCCACCAGTGAAATCGAAGGAGGCCAGGTGGGCGGTTTCCACGGCTGCGGGATCCGCTGAGCAGCTCGAACAGATGGCGGCTTTCGAGGAGGAAACTACCCAGGCTTTGGTCAACCGAAGCGTTTTCATCCCGCTCAACATGGGCTCCACCTTCACGGGGTCCTTTCGGGAGTTGTGCCAGTCTCTCCCTACCAAGGGTGAGGCACCTTCGGGCTCGCACTCCTCCCGCTCCAAGAAAAGGAGACTAGGACCCCAAATCATCTTCTTCTAGCGAAGAAGGCGTTCCTGGGACCGAGCGGTCCGACATTGTAGGAGCAGGCAGTCTCTGCCACGAGGGAGCAGGGCAGAACTGGCCGAGATTTCTCTCAACCCGACAGCCATTGTCGCCGACGCCTGTCGACGACTCCCTGGAGAGGACTCCCATCCTCTCCTTCCCGACGAGGAGACCCGTCCTTTGGGCATCCATCGAGGGACAAGAGCCGGAACCTTGGTTTTCACTGAATCAGTTTCTCCCAACCGACAGAGCCCGATGCTGTCTGTCTGATCAGAGTAGGGCCCTCACGTCGAAAGCTGGGAAAAAAGGGTCAGAAACACTCCCGGAAGAGGCACCGCCGCCGTTCCTCATCCTCCTCGGACGAAGAGAGACTTAGACGGAAACTCTGTCGACGTTATGAGGACCTCATGTGGCAGCAACTTCTTTTGACCGATCAAAAGCCGTCTACTCCGGCTGTACCGGCCATTACTTGGCCCCAGCTTCTTCGGCCAACACAGACTGCCTCGGTTCCGAGGACTCCGATTCTCCCTCCGGTGGGACCGGCACGTATTTCTGGTCGGCCTCTTGTGGGCTCCCCACCAATTTTGGTGGAACCACCACCTAAACAGCCTCAGAGAGGAGTTCCCTCTAAGGAGGATTGGACAACTACGGGCTTGCCCCATAGGTTGTCCATTACTGTTACTCCTGATCTCCCTAGGCGCATCGAGGGGGACATAGGTGGGAGACCCCTGTATCCTGATTCCTCGGACTCGGATACTACTGGCCTTCACTCACACCCTGATGATGAGCTGTCAGTGACAGGCCTGGAGGAAGGTTCTTCTTCCTTCCAGGGCATCCTTCGACTCATTTCTGAGTCCACGGGTATGCCTTTGCAGTCTATACAAAAGAAGGCGGAATATCCTCTCACGGATATTCTTAAGAGGGGGGTTACCCCGACAGAGGCCTTTCCAGTGGCCAAAGCCATGGTTGGCCTGGCACTGGAGCTTCTTGCCCGGCTCCGTCTGCCCATATGGCTCGCAAGTACGCGGTGCCCATGGGTTCCTTGGCGGGCTTCACTGAGCATCCCTCGGCTGAGAGCCTTGTGACAGCCTCAGTGTTTTGGCGCACGGGCAGGTCTGCGGATACTGACTACCCTCCGGACAAGGAGTCCAAAAATATGGACCACTTGGCCCGGAAAGCTTATGCGGCATCATCCCTGGGCCTTTGTCAGGCCAGCTCGGCAGTGATTATGGCACACTTCTCTCACGCCCTACTGGGGTGACTTGATGAAGTCCTCCCTCATCTCCCAGCAGACAAGCAGACCACTGTCAAGCAGGTCCGTGACCAGGGCCGTGCTGTTGCTAAACAGCTCCAGATGGCTCTGGACATTGCAGATTTCTGTGCCCGTTCACTAGCTGCCGCAGTGGCCACTCGCCGCAGGGCTTGGCTGAGGTTATCCTCCTTTCCAGCGGATACTCAGCACAAGCTAGCTGATGTGCCCTTGCTTGGCACCGACCTTTTCGGTCTGGGAGTGGCAGGTCATCTCCAGCGCATTGAGCAGTCTAATCCCACCTTAGATGCCACGTCTGCTAAGGGTTCTTTGGGCAAGAACCAGCAGAAGCGCAAGAAGAAGTCCTTTCGGCATTCTTCCCCTGCGGTTAGACAGCTCTCCTTCCAGGGAGGTCAGCAACAGCAGCAGGCTCAAGCTTGGTGCCCTAGGCCCAAGCAAGGTCCCCAACAGCCCCGCAAAGGAGGCCGAGCTGCTGGTCCAGGTGCCTCCTCCTCCTCCAAGCCTGCACAGTGACGGGTCGGGGGTGGCCTCCCCTGCATCCGTCACGCCAGTTCTGGGTCCTCCCATGGGGGGCCAGCTCCGCCACTTTCTTTCTGCCTGGTCCGGTATCACTTCGGACAGGTGGGTTCTTGAAGTGGTCAGGCAGGGACTGCCTCTAGAGTTCGAGCAGTACCCCCCCAGCCGGGCCTGTGCCCCACGGGAGGAAAGGATCTCAGTTGGCGCTCAGTCGGCCCTTCGGGACGACATTGCTCAGCTCCTCCACAAGAAGGCGGTAGCTCCAGTGCCAGATCCTCCTACAGACCCAGGCTTTGTGTCCAGGTATTTCCTGGTGCCCAAGCAGACGGGAGGTTGGTGCCCCATCCTAGATCTCCACGACCTGAATCAATATCTCAGGTCTCGCACCTTCCGGCTGGTAACTCTGAACCAGATCATACCATCTCTGGAGCGAAACATGTGGTTCTGTTCACTGGATCTTCAGGACGCATTCTACCATGTCCCAATCTGTCCGTCCCACCAGCGGTTCCTCCGCTTCAGGGTCGAAGGGACCCTGTATGAGTTCAGAGCCGTGCCGTTTGGCCTGTCATCGGCCCCACGGGTCTTCACTAAATACATTGCAGTGGTGGCAGCCCATCTACGGCGTCAAGGGGATCGTATATACCCCTATCTAGACGATTGGCTCCTGGCTGGTTCCTCCCTACAGGAGGTGGTGAGGTCCAGGGACCTGACCCTCAGAACCTGTTCCCACCTGGGCCTCCTAAGCAACGAGGCCAAGTCAGCACTCGTGCCCTCTCAGGTGATGGGCTTTATCGGGGCAGAGCTCGACTCTCAGCAAGCCAGAGCTTGGCTGCGGGCAGACAGGGCAGAGGTTCTTTCCTCCTTTGCCCAATCATTTCTGGTTGGGCACTTGCTCCCTGCCCGGGACTTCCTGCGCCTCCTGGGTTACGTGGCGGCGTGCACCTCAGTGGTCTGTTGGGCCAGATTGCACATGCGCCCCCTTCAGTGGGAGCTGGCCGCTCAGTGGTCTCAGCGTCAGGGTCTTTTCGACCAGCTGGTCACTGTCACCCAGAGGATGTGGGATGCTCTCCAATGGTGGACTGTTCCGAGTCATTTGCGGGAAGGGATCCCATTTGTCCGCCCCGAGCCGACGGTCGTCCCCACGACTGATGCCTCTCTCATGGGCTGGGAGCCCACATGGGGGACAACAGAGCCCACGGGTTCTGGACCCCCGAGGAGTCCCGATGCCACATCAACCTGTTGGAGCTCAGAGCAGTCGGACTGGCACTGTCAGCTTTCGCTCCTCAGCTCAGGGGTCAAGTGGTTCAAGTCCAGATGGACAATACCACGACCATGTACTACCTCAACAAACAGGGCGGCACGCACTCCCGTCTGCTATGCAGGGAGGCGCTCCAGATCTGGACCTTGCGTACAGCCAGCTGGGCGGATCTCCTAGCCATCCATGTGGCAGAGTCTCGAACCAACTGGCGGATGCTCTCAGCCGCATAGGCCAGACATCCCACGAGTGGTCTCTCCATCAAGAGGTAGCTTAAAGTCTGTTCTCCCGTTGGGGCAAACCGTTGGTGGACCTGTTTGCCTCCAGGGAGAACACCAAGCTGCGGCTGTACCATGCCCGCCCCCCTCAGCAGGGCTCGCTGTAGGGGGATGCCTTCTCGAGGCCGTGGACCCCAGGCCTCATTTACTCATTCCCTCCATTTCCCTTGATCCACAAGGTGTTGCTCAAGGTGAGGAGGGACAAGGTGAAGGTGATCCTGGTAGCCCCAGATTGGCCACGCCAGTTCTGGTATCCAGATCTACTCAGCCTCAGCTGCAGGACCCTGGAGCGGCTTTGTACACGCCCGGACCTGATATAATTGAACCAGGGGAAGGTATTCCACTCGGACCTTCAATCCCTGCACCTCACAGCCTGGTTCCTGAGCGGCTAGAGTTCCAGGCTCTGGGTCTTTCCGAGGATGTCTACACCGTGGTGGAAGCATCTCGAAAGGAATCGACCAGGAAATGTTATGCTTTCAAATGGAAAAGGTTTTCCATTTGGTGTCAGGGAAAGAGCCTGGACCCCTTATCCTGCTCTGTGGCTAACATTCTAGACTACATTTGGTCCCTCTCCAAAGGGGTCTTCGGTCATCGACCCTTAGGGTGCACCTGGCAGCCATCTCTGCTTACCGTGCGCAGGCTGGTCAGCTGACATTGGCACAGGAGACAGTGGTCAGGCACTTTTTCAAAGGCCTGGGTCACATATCCCCTCCGGTGTGTGAACCTCCACCTTCATGGGATCTCTTGCTGGTTTTGGCAAAGCTCATGGGCAAGCCATTCAAACCCATGCACAGGTGTGAGCTCTCACACTTGTCGTGGAAGACTGCCTTCCTGGTGGCTATCACGTCAGTCAGAAGGACAGGGGAGCTCCAGGCACTTTTGGTGGACTCCCCTTATCTGGTCTTTCACAGGGACAAAGTTGTCCTGCACCCCAACCCGAAATTCCTTCCGAAGGTGGTGTCAGTTTCACCTTAACCAGGTGTTGACCCTGCCGGTATATTACCCTAATTACACCTCAGACGCTGAGTACAGGCGTCATACTCTGGACCTCAGACGTGCTCTCTCCTATTATAAAGAGAGGACAGCGGAAATTCGGGGAGAGGTTCGCCAGCTGTTTGTCACCTACGCTGAAGCCGCTTATGGCAGACCTGCAGCCAAGCGGACTATTGCAAGATGGATCACATCATGCATAGGTCTGTGTTATGAGTTGGCGGGCAAGGAGCCTCCCAGTGGGTTAAGACTCCATACTGCTGCATCGGTGGCTGCTTCCAGGGACATCCCTATCCAGGAAATCTGTCGGGCTGCTACCTGGAAGTCAGCAAACACCTTCATTACCCATTACCACATCGACCTTGAGTCACGCCGAGATGCTGGTTTTGGGGCCTCGGTTCTCCAATCTTTTTTTCCTAAGTAGGGGGTGTGCGCCTTGCCTCCCTCCTCCTGGAGAACTGCTAGGAGTCTGCCAGACAGTGTGGATGAACAACATAGCCACGCTCCTAGAAAAACAGGTTACTCACCTGTAACAGTAGTTCTAGGAGTGGTATATTTTATTCATCCACACGCACCCACCCAACCTCCCCAGCTTAAGGCGCACAACCTTGCTTCCAGTGGGCTAGATCTGGCGTCATGGGGCGGAGCCGAGGTATTTACCTCCCAGGTGGGTGGGAGGAGCCAGCTTGAAGACTTCTGGCAAGATTTAAAGGGGAAAGGGACAATGCCAGACAGTGTGGATGAACAACATATACCACTCCTAGAACTACTGTTACAGGTGAGTAACCTGTTTTTCTCTGCCATCCTAAGTATGCCTTTTATCGTATCCTTGTTCATTCCCTCCCCCTGACATGGGGGTCTTTATACAACCCATGTGCGGATTGTGGTGCCATTTCCAGTCTCTAAGGTGACCCACAGTGCCTCCTCTCCTCCCTGTTTACTCTTTTGTTCAGTTGCTTTTATCCCTTCCCTTACATAGACAGCTACTCCCCCCTCCCTGTCTCTCCTGTAGGTTTTGTACCCTGGTATGTTAACATCCCAGTCATGGTTCTCTGTGTACCATGTTTCTGTGACTGCTACGATATCCAGGTATCCCTCTTCCATCAAGGCCACCAGTTCAGGGAGCTTGTTGCCCAGACTACGGGCGTTGGTACTCATTACCCTCCATTTCTTGATGGCTTTACCCCTTTTTGCCCCATCCCTGTCCTTATTGCGTTTGTCACTTTCTCCATTTACCCCTGCGCTTCACCCTATTGACATCTCTATGTTGGTGTCTACCTCACTTAGTACCCTGATTTTTTGGGCTAGGATTTCCCTGCTCCTTTCCAGTGCCTCCCCCCTTGGCTAGTTTTAAATGCTTACAATAAAGTATTTAAACCCACGCCTAGATTCTGGTTCCCCTCCCGGACAGATGCAGACCATCTCGCCAGTATATGCCTGTATCCGTCCAGATGGACCCTCAGTCCCCAGTGAAGCCAAATCCCTGAGCTCTGCACCAGTTTTTCAACCACGGATTGAATCCCATGGTGTGGAGCACCCTAGCCTCATCCGAGTAGTTAGGGGAGGGAGGGAGGAGCAGAGAGGTGAAGAGCTTGGGGATAGGTAGTGCATAGGGAAAAGGAAAGAGTGGAGGTATGATACTTGGCTATGGGCATTTGCAGGAGGGAGTGGTGTGGGATTGGAGTAGCGAATAAAGAGTGTGTTTGGAGAGGCAGAGGAAATTGTTAGGGGAAGAGAGTTCCAGATAAAAGGAAAGTGGAAAGAGAAGGCATTCTGATCTGCAGCGGATTTACAAGAGGGGAGCACTAGTTAGCGTAATCCTGAGTTATGGAGAGAGTAAGCGGAAGGAGGCATAGGGGAGAGAAGCGAGCTGAGATAAGGGGGAAGTGAAGCCAGAAAATTTAGAAATGAAGGAGGCACAGTGGATTAAACGATCTACCAAGGGGGGAGGGAGGAGAGCAGAGTAAAGAAAACCATGGTAAGTACGGGGAGGGCAGGCCAAAGCAAAATGACAAAAGTAGTAGAAGAGGGGATCCAGTCTGGCCAAGGTGGACTTAGGTGCAGCACCATAGACAATGTCACCATAATCAAAGATGGGAGGATCATCTTGGAAATTATATCTCTGCGAGCTGGTAGAGGGATGCAGCATTTGTTCCTATAAAGGACACCAAGCATGGGGTGGAGTTTTTGTGAATGGTGTCTTCGTGCTGAGAAAAGCTATGGTGCCGGTCAAGCTAGACACCAAGGTATTTGAGTGAGGGTATGTTGTCAATTATACCCCCATCTAGCGTGTGAAAGGAGAGGTGGGAGGGGAGTCTGGAAAGTCTTTGCCTAGTGTTGAAGCACATGGAAACTGTTTTCTTAGCATTTAGGAATAATTGATTTGACCTGAACCATTTCTGGGCAGTGTCAAAAGCAAGCTAAAGCCTAGATATTAACTCTGAGGGAGAAGACCCAGATGCAAAGAAGACTATGTCATTGGCATAGATATGGATGGAAGTATAGGAGCAGGCTGAGGGGAGGTCATTAAGGAATATGGAGAAGAGCAGTGGGCCAAGGACGGAGCCTTGGGGAGTGCCAGTATGGATGGGGAGGAGGGGGGGTGCAAGGGGTCACCAATTCTTACAGATTGAGATCTTCCTTCCAGGTAGAAGCTGAACCAGTTGGTTGCTGAGACTGTGGGACCCGCAGACTCGAGTTTGCCAAGGAGAAGAGGGTGGGAGACAGTGTCAAAAGCTTTTGCTAGATCAGCAGAGATGGCAGCAGTGAGGTGACCTTGGTCCATGTCAGTGTGGATGGAGTCGGTGAGCTTGAGGAGAGAGGAGGAGGTGGTGGAGTGATGCTTGTGAAAGCCAGACTGGAAAGGGGTGAAGAAAGAGGAGGAGGAATCAAGGAAGGGGGAGAGTTGAGACAAAAGTATGTGTTCTTGTAGTTTGGATAATGTTGGAAGGAGAGAAATTGGGTGGAAGTTGCCAGGAGAGGAGTTCACCACCTTTAGGGAGAGGGATGACTGTTGCATGCTTCAAAGGAGTCTGGGACTGATGCAAGAGAGAATGACAAGTTGAGAAGGGAGGGAATGGGAATGGCAGTGGCAGGTGCAGAGAGGTGCAGGAGTGTGGGACCAAGCCCATCAGGGCTCCCACCTTTCTGAAGGTTGAGAGCCAGAAGGACATTAAGAGAAGAAGATGGGGTAACTGGCAGAGAAGGGAAGTAGCAGGGGGTCAAGGACAATGTAGGGTGCGGGAAGGTGGCTGGGAAGGCAGACAGGAGTGAGGAAGCGTAGGTGGTGAAGTAGGAGTGAAAAGCAGAGGCTACAGAATGGGGATCGGAAATGGAGTCGCCCACCTTGATGTTCAACAACAAGTTACAAATGTTCCCTTCGATGGTACTGCCTGTTGAACAACAGGGAGAGAAGTCTTTTGAGGTGTGTCAGAAAACTAGAACAACCCTTAAGACCTCTAGGTCAAGTCCTACTAACCCTCTGAGAAGGACGGGACGTGGTTTCTTTCAGAACCGACAGGCCTTTTGCAGGAAAGGCAGGGGAGCCTAAGACAAATCTTACCCTCCCCAGCCTCATAAGAAAGTGCAGCCAAAGGCGCAGATGCTGAAACCACCCAATGCCACCCTTTGAAGCTCCGGCCCCAGACCTGCCTCAGCTACCACAGTGAGGGAAGGCCTGCACTTTCACCGTCAGTGGGAGTCCATTATGACAGACAAGTGGGTCCTCAGAATCATCTGGGAGGGATACTTCCTAGACTTCACAGAAATCCCTCTGGACTAGCCACCCAGATGGCAGCCTCTCTTATCAGCCCATGTGTCAGCTTCTGGCTCAGGAGAATGCGGGTCTTCTGAGCAACAGGGCAGTGGAGGTAGTGCCAGAGTCGGAACAAAACATAGGCTTCTACTCCCACTGCTTCCTAGTATCTAAATAATCAGGGGGCATGCGCCCCATTCTTAGCCTCAGAAACCTGAACAAGTTCATGGATCGAGAAGAATCGTATGCTGATCGAACATTATACACCTCCACCGGAACTTACAGTACAGTGACGGTTGTTGTACTGTCACCAAGAGGACCCCGGCACTGCTTTCTCGGAGTCTTGCACCCTCCCTGAATCAACCCCAACTCAAAGTTGATAAGTACGGGTGGTGCGGGGGCAAAGTCCCCCGAAGAAAACACAATGTACGCAGTAATGTTGGTTGACAAAATATTTGTCGAACTGGTGCCGTAGTGCTGAGAAAAAGTTTAAATGATTTCTCTGGGGTGTCTGCTTCCCTTCCTGAAACCTCAAGATTGGTTAGTTTCCCTGGACATACAGGATACATACCAGCACATACTGGTGCACTCCAGCCACCACAGAGACCTTCGATTCGTTGTGCTGGGTCAGCAATACTAGTTCAGAGTCCTGCCTTTTGGGCTCTCCTTAGCACCTCAAGTCTTTACAGAGTGCTTTGCTGTACTTGCAGTGCACCTGAGAAAACTGGGACTCCAGATTTCTTTACCTAGACAGTTGGCTGATTGCCAGTCTATCCAGGCAGGAGACTGAACAGGCAGTGGCTACGGCTTCTCAGTTCCTTACCTCTATGGGGGTTCTGCTAAATCTGGAGGTGTCGGCGCCAACCATCACAACAGCTGCTGTTCATAGGAGCTGTTCTGGATGGTGTTACGATGCTGGTTCGACAGCTGTGTTGTCGACCGACATCAGAGCGACGGATTTATGTTGACTGCATGTTTCGGTATACAGTACATAAATCAGAATGGAGACACCGGTCTTTTTTCTATCGGGGGGCTTTGCCCCGAACTCCCCATGCAGGGGGCTCTGCCCTGTACCCACTGAACTAAAGGATTCCATCTCCGAGTTGGTGTAGGTTCGGGGAGGAGGTGCAGGACTGGGAGACAGAGTTCCGGGGTCTCGGGTGGACCATTACAGCGAATTGTCAGTATTGTCAGCATCGACATGTTCGCTGTAATGGTGTCTCCGTACAGTCGGCATACCGCTCTGGATGCTGCCAAAGCCTGGGCCTTCCTTCCAGAGAGCAGAATGCAGGCGATCCTGCAGATGGCATGCTACATAATGGAGCGCAGATCTGTTCAAGCCCACTCCATTCAACGCATGCTGGGTCTGATAGCCTTCTGAATGTTCACAGTACCCCTGACATGGTTGCATATGAGAACAACTCTGTGGAGTCTCAGTGCACAGTGGTCACAAGCATCACATCATCAGACCTACCCCACTCGGGTGACCAAGACCCTGGTTGGTTCATTCAGATGGTGGTCAGTGGAGGACAGTCTTTTCCAGGGCTTTCCCTTTTCCCAGCCAGAGCCTCAGGTGACTCTCACCACAGATCCTTCCCTGTTGGGGTGGGGTCTTACTGCCAAAGCCTTGAAACACAAGGTGTCTAGGAACTGACAGAGACTTGGCTCCATATCAGTGTGTTGGTGATGCAAGCTGTAGTGGACGACAGTCCTCCTCCAGACAGACAACAAGTCTGTGATGTATATCAACAAACAAGGAGCACACTCTTATCCTCTTTGCAGGTAGGCAGTGATAGTGTGGGAATGGTGCTTGAAGCAAGGGATCCTGCTTCAAGCCTTTTATCTGCCAGGAGCCCAGAACACTCTGGCAGATGAGCTCAGCTGAAGAGAGGCCGTTCCTCACGAGTGGTCACTAGCTCCAGACGTTGTGAGATCCCTGTTCGACGAGTCTGGTACCCTAGAGGTGGACCTTCTTTGCGTCCCCAGTCAACGCCTTGATTCTGCTTCAGAAATCCAGTATGTGGGGTTTTCTGTCAGGATGCATTCAGGTTGCAATAGCATATATTTCTGTATGTATCCCCCAAAATCCCTGTAGTGCAGAGGTCATTGCTCAAACTGGAGGTGAACGGGGTGGGCAGGATGATACAGATCATCCCCTGCTGACCCAGACAGATATGGTTTCCTCTGTTAAAGAGAGTCTGTCAGCAAACTGAGGATTTTTCCACACAGGCCGGGCTTACCGATTCTGGGTCACCTGGTCCATCCCAACCTGCTCTCCTTTTGCCCTCAGGCCTGGCTTCTGAAGAGATAGAAATGAACAGACACAAGGTTTCTGAGAGGGTATCTGAAATACTTTCGGCTGCCTGTAAACCTTCCGCTAAGAAGACTTACACAGTCAAATGGCGAAGGTTTTCCATCTGGTGCTCCAGAACCTGCATGGACCTCTTTGGATGCCCATGTGACAAGGTTCTCGAGTACTTGCTGGACCATTCTGATGGCCTTCAGTATTCCACAGTTAAGGTCCACTTGTGTGCTATTTCTGCATACCATGAGCCTTTCAGTACTGTCTAGTTGCCACTGTTCAAGAGGTTCCTTAAGGGCATGTTACACATAAGGCCTCCCATCAGGAAGATGGTTGCTGCCTGGGAAATCAGCCTGTTGCTGGATATACTCACCTGCAAGCCTTTTGCGTCCCTTGTGACTTGTGAGCTGAAATTTTTAAGTTGGAAAGCAACGTTTCTAATGGCTATCACTTCTGCTTGCAGAATGCCTGAAATCTATGCATTGGTCACAGATCCTCCATAAATAGTTTTGTACAAGGACAAGTTCTTTGCATGCACGCTAAGTTCCTACCCAAAGTGGTGTCGGAGTTCCATCTGAATCAGCCACTAGTGCTGCCTTTCTACACTGTCAACTTTCAGAGAGCACACTGTCCATTCTCTGGATGTTAAGAGGGTCCTTGGGTTTTATTTATTTATTTCAGTTTGTTGACCGGGTAGGTCCACTGAGTTCAATACCGGTCCCTTTTTCAGGGGCAACCCGGGATTAGTTCCAGTTAAATCCAGAATACATTGCATTGTGGAGTTACATAGGGTGGGATTTGCAGAGTACTAGAGGCAGTATTTACAATCAAATTTTAGATAGAAGAATTGACAATTAGACAAATATACATTTTTCCTTATATAACATTATATACATCATTCTACATGGCAAAGGGGTACATCTTTAGAGCACCATCAGATGTTGGCTGCTAAAATTGACAATAAGATAGACATTTTTCTTATGTAACATATATATATATATATATATATATATATGTATATATATATATGTGTATGTGTGTGTGTATGTATATGTGTGTGTGTGTATGTATATGTATGTGTATATATATATATATATATATATATATATATATATATATATAATCATTATACATGGCATGGGTACATGTTTAGAACACAATCATAGCTGGCTAGGGTTAGTAGGTGCATAAAGCACAGTGCAGGGATGTCAGTGGTGGCAGTTACATTGGTTGAGCTCTACCAGATAGGTCTTCAGGCCATTTTGAAACCACCTAGTGAGGTACATTCCTGTAGGGTGGTTAAATAGTCGTTCTTTGGGGAGTGCAGTTGGAGAATGCCTTGGACCCATGGGCTGATATAGTCCTGGGTATTGTTAAGAGCTGCCTACTAGAGGACCTTAGAGGTCAGCCACTCAGTTTGGGGACCAAGAGGTTTGCAAGACTGGGGGACAGGGACGCTAGGCTGCCTCAGCTTGTAAGCTAGGCAAACAGATGAGTGTTTTAGCCTGTCATCCAGGGTGGGCCAGGCTAGGGTTTAGAGGATTTGACAGTGGTGTTCTCTCGTGGGGGGCCCCAGCTACAAACCTGCTTATCCTGTTGTACATGGTTCTTAATTTCTGCAGCTTAGTGTTTTTGGCCGAGGGCAGTACAGACGAGCCGTATAGCAGGGTGGGTAGGAGGATACCCTGGAGGTTTGCGTCAGAAAAGGACTGAGGTGATATAGGAAGCCAGGTTTATGATTCAGGATCTTGTTGAGCTGGGTGAAGTGAGCCATGAAGGAACGGTCTTGGTCTAGGTTGACCCCAAGGTACTGCAGGGACTCAACTACACCAATCTTAGACCCATTATTTAGTGGGAGATCTAGCATATTAGACCTGTCTGGTCCCAATTTTGTTCGGACCGAATAACATTGCCTTGGTTTTTCTCCTATTGAGCACCATTTTGTTACTGTTTAGCCAACTCTCCAGTGTTAGGAGGTCGTTTTGTAGGAGATTATTTCGGATGGCTGCGTTGCTGGAGGACCTGTATAGCATAGCATCATCTACATATAGGGTGATCTTTGCCCCGCTGCAGTAGTTAGGCAGCTCATTGATGAACAATGAGAAGAGCAGGGGCCCCAGGGTAGATACTTGGGGTACTCCATCCAGGATCGGACACTTATCTGATACGGCACCCTGCCATCTCACTAGTTGGGATCTGCCTTGAAGGTAGGAAGTGAACCATTGAACTGTGTGGCTGTCAAGGCCAGTCCATTTAAGTTTAGTTAGGAGGAGTTGGTGGTCTACTAGGTCAAATGCTTTGGTGAGGTTGATAAAGACCGCACCAGTGAGCATCCCCTTATCCAGCACTGAGAATATCTCTGTGGTGAGAACTATCAGCGCTGTGTCCGTGCCATAATTCTCCCAAAATCCATGTTGTTGCGCGGTAAAAATGCCATGTCTCTCTATATATTCCACTATTTGATTATAGACAATCCTCTCTAACACTTTGCTAGGGATTGACAGGAGAGATATTGGGTGGTAGTTCTCAACCCGTTCACAAGGGCCCCCCTTGTGGATAGGGGAGACAAGGGCCACTTTCCATAGTGAGGCACTTGCCCTTCAAGGTTAAACAGTCAAGCTACTGGTTTTGCTATGGCAGAGGCTGCGAAGTGGAGAAGCTTTGGCTCGAGTTTGTCATGTCCAGCAGAGCCGTAGGGTTTGATCCCCTTTAGTAACTTCAGGACCTCTTTTTTTGGTGATCAGTTGGAAGTGAAATTCCGGGATATTGGGGTTCAATTTACTAGGGTTTTGGGGGGTTGTGGGTGGCCCAGGAGTGTATGTTTTGAACTTATCCAGTTTGGTGAAGAATGTGTTAAATGCCTTGGCAGCTTTCGGGGTCTTATGGCAGTTACCTTTTGCCACTATACCATCACCTTCCTGAGTGTTTTGGCCCTTGATTAGATTGCTGATTTGCCTCCAGAATATTTTGGGATCTGAGTGGTTTTTATCCTGTAGTTCTCCGAGGTGGTGAGTTTTGGCTCTTTTTAGCTCAGGCTTACATGTGTTCTGAATTTCTCTGAATTTTTGCCAATCGGAGGCCTGGCCAGTAGATTTGAAAGTACCCCAAGCCGCATCTGTACTCCTCATGAGTTTCCTGAGGTCATGGGTGAGCCATCTGGCTTCCTGACCTTTAACTCTGATCTGCTTTAGTGCGGCATATTTGTTGGCAGCAGACAAGAAGTTAGTGATGAAGAAATAGAGAGCATCATCTAGGCTCGGAGCCCGTTTGATTTGCCACCGATCTACTTCAGCGAAGGTGCTGAGGAAGGAACTTGGGTCAAATTTTGAGTAGTCCGTCCAGAGTATTCTTTGGGGGTAGGAAAGCATTTCTCCATATTCGTGCCATACATGGGGAATGATCACTCAGGGAGTCAGAAAATGTCCCTACCAAGTTGAACCTGTCAGGGTTAGTAGGAAGTAGCCAGTCCAATGTGGTGTGCTTACCCATTTTTGTGTTTGGCCTAGTAGGATCTTGTATTAGTTGTGTCAGTTCTGCCTCTTGGAGGGCTGTTTTCACCCAGATTTAGGGAACCCCCAGTGGATATTGAAAACCCCCCTGATAAGTTTTTCCCCTTTGGGAAAGTTAGGGAGGGCTTTTAATAGTGATTTCAGGGATTCTTGGTGAGATTTTGGGGGGGGGGTTATACACTGACCCAGCCAACAGTGGTTTTGTTCCCCCCAGTAAAAGCTTATTGAATAGTGCCTCGCAGGCAGAGGGTTTTAGGTCCAGAGTGGTGATCAGTGTTGCATTAAGAACGGATTTAATGCTGTCCTGGTGGCACTGAGGGTTGAGGCGCTGGATACCACACCTCGTGCCATGCTGGCTACCAGGGTTCGGCGGGGGACAGGGAGGATCGAGCGTCCGGAGGACAGCTCTCCTCCCTCGGGGGGGTTCCAGGGGATATGTCTGGCACCACAGTGACCTCCGGTGGAGACTGGAGGTACTGCCACACTTAGGGCCAGCGTAGAGGAATGCAGAGCCACGACAGGATGTCCCCTGGCGTAATGGCATGATCGAGGCTCCGCCTGGGTGGTGGGGGTAAGGGCGTAACAAGAACAAGAGAAAAACCCTCCTGCCTTCTGATAGGTGATGGAGGGTCCAGGGGAGTCGGTCCACCATGCCCAATGTCTGACCCTACCTCTCGCTCCTCTGCTGTCCACTGCCTCGTGCTGCCAGACTAATTTATAAGATAGACTGCCAGAAGGAGTAATCTGGCGGTCCTCCCTCGGGGGACGCAGAGCCGGGGGGACTGGGTGGCAGCGAGAGCAGTTGGAGGGGCCCTGCCTGGGGGTGCAAGAGGTGGCTTCAGGTGGGCGGGAACAGGACTAAGACCCCGAGAGACTACTCCTGAAAGAGTTCAGGAAGGTAGGGGTGTTGAAATAAAGGTGTAAAAAAACAAAACAAAACATATTTAACATAGATCAGGACCCTTCCCCCTTTTTTCTTCAGTCGATCCTGCCTAAAAAAACTTATACCCTGTTATATTCCTACTTCATGGTCTAGTATTGTAGGCTTGAGCCATGTTTTGCTTACCGCTATTATATCTGGTGAGTAAAGGCTCGCCCAGGCCTCCAGCTAATGGATTTTAGGCCTAAGGCTATTTATATGGTCTATTTTTAGTCCCTTTGCGGAGTACCATTGGGCCCTGTTTTGCGTGGACAGCAGTGTGTTAATAGGAAGGGGCAGAATTTTTCTCTATGTCCCCACCAAGCATCAGTGTCAGGCACATAAGAAGCTTGATTAGGTACTTTGAATCAAAAGCATGCAAACTTTTACTGTTGCAGCTGACCCTCCGATTCTCGCTCCCAATACACATAGCTGGAATCTACTGCCGGCCTGGCACCCTGGCCCCAAGTGTCACCGACCGACTTTATGCAAATTGTGTCACTAACCCCCATGGGATTTTTTATATATATATATATATATATATATATATATATATAGTGATTTTTAACCATAATTGACTAGCCCCAGCCCTTAACAAAACCCAGATGGAAATTTCTGCATTAAATCTATCCTAAATCATTACTGAGCCCCACCTGACTTAACCTCAAATCAGGCAACCACTCACTCATAGACTCGGCTCTGACCACCCATTCTGCCCGGCTCATCAATGCAGGACTACTTCCTGACTCCATGAGTGACCACCATATCATATACATAGTCCGCAAAATTCACTGCCCCAAATCTTCCCCCAAGTTCTTGGTCCAATGGTCCTTCAAATCCCTCAGTCTTGCCCCCCCCCCCACTAGATGACCTGGCCCTAGCAAACTGGATTCCCTCCTCTCCCTTCATCTCCATCGACGACACCCTCCTACACTTCAAAACACGTTCCTCAATGTATGGGAAACTCATGCCCTGCTACGCCGCACCAGGGTACGAGGCAAGCACCTGCCTTGGATCACTCAAGAACTCCTAGCTTGTCATAACGCCTGAGATAAAGCATGGCAAGTTCACAAATCTTCTGGCCTACCACACGATCTCGCCACACATCGCATACTACGGAACAAGTGTACCAGAGCAACTCGGCTGGCTAAAGCGGAGTATTTCAGATCCTCCCTCCAATTGAACTTAAATAGTCCTTCATAATTCTGGAAGGTCATTCACTCCCTCTTCTCTCCACCAGTGGCTAATCCCACTCCGCTCCTAAATGTAAACAACTCCATTCTCTCGGATCCATGCACAGTCGCTGCACAGTTCAACATGTATTTCTCCACGTGCACCACTACTCTCCTTTTCCCTGCCCACTCCAGCACCACACTCACCGCATGCAGGGTCAAAGCAATTACATGGGCCTCTGTACCTTCTCCTTCAAAGACATCTCACCAGCTGAAGCCCTTGATGCCCTGCTAACACTAAACCCATCAAAAGGGGAATCCCCTGACTGGTTGGACCCCAGACTCCTCTTCTTTTCAGCCCCTGCCATAGCTGCCCCTCTCGCCTACCTCCTAAATCAGTCCTTCGCCACTGCGTCAGTCCCTCAGACATGGAAGCATGCCGTCATCATCCCCCTCCCTAAAGGGGGAGCCACCACCTCCACTTTAAACTACCATACTATTTCTCTCCTCCCTGCTCTTGCAAAACTGCAAGAACACCTTGTGCTTGTCCACCTTACCTCCTATCTCTCTGATTCAAATTTCTTCACACCCTTCCAGTCTGTCTTCAGGAAAGGACACTCCACTGCCTCCTCCCTGACAAGGCTCACTGACACCATCCACTCTGGAATGGCTAGAGGTCAGATCACCTCGGCCATCTTCATCGACCTGACTAAAGCTTTCAGCACTGTCCCCAACCCCCCACTGTTAACGTGCCTTTCTGACTCTGGCCACCAGTTGGTTCAATGCCTACCTCATAGGCAGAACACGGTCTGTTAGAATTGCAGATGCCACATCCACACCCCTTCCCATGATCACTGGCGTCCCCCAAGGCTTGGTACTCGGCCCCATCCTGTTCTCCATTTTCCTAAACGACCTGCCACAAATCTGCTGTCCTTCATCGATTCACATGTACGCAAATTATACTGTCCTGTTCTCCTCTGGCTCATCACCTGATATGGTTGCTTCTGTCCTCCAGGCCGACTTCAACAAAGTTCAGCACTGGTTCAGCTCTCACCAGCTCTACCTCAATGCCAAAAAAAAAAAAAAGTCACCATGACATTCAGCACAAGTCATTGTCTAGCCAGGCTTCCCTCCCTCCTTCTTTTCCACACCCTGGATGGGACCTTGCTGGAGGATGTCACCTGCTTCCGGTACCTAGGGGTATGGCTAGACCATCACCTAACCTTCTCCGTCCACATCGACGCTATCTTGAAAAAACTGCGCCCTAAGCTTGGTGCCCTATACTGGAACCAAAATAGCCTCCCCCTAACTGTTCGGCGTGAACCCGTCCAGAAGATGATACTTCCATCCTTCGACTACTGTGATGATGTCTACGGTGCAGCCCACAAGTCTACCTTATCCAAACTAGACACCCTTTTAAACGCTTTCTGCTGATTTGCTCTTGATGCCCCTCCCCGCAGCCATCACTGCGACCTCTACCACTCCCTTGCATTTCCTTCCCTCGAAAACTGCTGCTTAATACATTGCGCTAAATTTATTTATTAGCTTTTGGTAACCGGGTAAGTGCGCTAGGCAACAATCCTGCCTATTTTCAGGCCCGACCGGAGAGTTGGACCTCAAAGTTCTGGCTTGGTGACCTCCCGACACCTTGCCTCCACTATGTCCCCCTATCTACTTATGCCTGATGTCCCTCGACTCCCGACACCTATCAATCCCTAGGCGGAGAACCACTATTGGCCAAGCAGCTTTCTCACACCGCTTCCCTCAACTCTGGAATGCGCTCCCCCCACAAATTCGCCACTCCTCCTCTGTCCACTCTCCATTTACAGCCCTTGCTAACTACTACATGGTAAACTGCTCCTGCACCTGATACCTTCATGAGCATCCTCTTTGTGCCCCCCCCCCGCCTTACCAGTGGCACCTACCGTATGCTGCGATAGCTGGCTTACTGACCCAATTGCTGCACTTACTGTTTCATTTTTTATTGTGGAACGGATCTTTCACTAGCTAGCCCTTGCATTTAATTGCCTCAGTGTTATGTATCTCTGTACTAAGTTCTGTCATCCAAGTTGTTACCCCTTATTATGTCTGTACTCGTACTAATTGTAATCCTATGCTTCTGTATACTGTCAAATGTACTTTTGATAACCTGCGTGTTATCCTCTCCACTGAACCCCCTCCTCCCAGGTCGCACTGGGAGATGAGCATCTTGTTGCTCAGTGTGCCTTTCCTGGTGAAACAATTTCAATAAATAAATAAACAGATATAGGGTGGGGGTACTCTCTGATGCTCCCTGATATACCTGATAATATTATAAAGTGTCCCTTGTCACCTGAGCCCGTGCAGGTATATTCTGTGTGGCAGGAGGATGTCAGGGGGTAGTTCCCTCATGCCCCCAGGATGATCAGATGCGTTTCCCTGTTCTGGCCCCTGACGCATGCGATGTAGGATGTGATCGGAGTTGAGGACTGCTAGAATGTAGAGAGCTGCACAAGCTACCCTGCTTGCCATTTTGCAATGGGTGATCATGCCTCTGGCAGTTTGGGGGCCTCTTCAGTATATTTTTGGTTATTCGGTGTTTTTTGGTTTTATTTGTGGTCTCTGTTGTGGTTGCAGTAAATAAGTCCTGCACCTCTGGTTTGTTTGACCCTTCGATCAAGGTTCAGAGTTGAGTTGACAATCTTTACTGATACACTAGTCTCTGAGCCAGAGTTGTATTAATTAATGTGATTTTGTGCTATTGCTGGCCTGATTTTGCAATACGCGATCCCTAGCTGTTGACGGCGCCCCTTGTGGACATTTGGTATAAGGATCAAATGGCCAATCAGACACTTATTAAATTATACCCATGTGATGAATCGTGGCTATTTAGCCATGATAGGGCAGGTGGGTGGGCAGCCGGCACGCAGCCTGGACAGAACCAAGGACTTCATGCAACGCAAACAGCTCTTTGTCTCCTTTGAGCCTAATTGAAAGGGACAGCCTGTTACTATGAAGTGCATCCTCTGCCTGGTTTGTGAGCTGCTTATACCACACTGCTATGCCATGTCTCAGGTTTAGCTTGAAGGTCCGTTATGTACTTGCTCCACTAGAACAGTTGCCATGTCTCAGGCAGAGATTTGCTTTGTGCCTTTCAGTGATATCCACAAAGCTGCAGCTTGGAGCACAGTGTGCACCTTTAAGCACTATGCCCTAGATGTCCATGCCAGGCAGCATGCCACCTTTGACAAGACAATCCTGAAAGGACTAATGACCTAAATGAGCCCTTGGCTCCTGCCACCCTAGCCTGGGGGGATTTTGTCTGAGCTTGGTACTCTGACCCACTAGTGTGAATCAGTGGTGAAGATTGATTCGTGGAAGATATGAAAATGATGTACGCACCATAATTCCTGATCTTCTAGGAATATCTCAGAATTGATTCAGATGCCCACTTGCCATCACCTGGGCTCACTTCAGTATATTTTATTGGTCTTTTTTTTTTTTTGTTAAGTTTAATTTTTATTCTTTTTCAAAACAGAGCAGACAGACGGGCCATAAACCAAACAATACCTCAATAATGATGAAACAACATATATAAAAAATAGAAAAAAGATACATAGAAGGGGAACTTTGTCAGCTAATAATCATTAAAAATTGCTCACAAGGGCCCATCAACAGAAAATATCTCAAACAATTTACTCATTAAAATTTCAAAATACCCTTGTTCATCAATAAGTATATATGTTCCTTAAAAATCACCTTAAGAATAGTAGTACCACATTATCCTCAATAGAGAGTGTGTCCACAAACGTGTAAAACCGCCAATTCTGATCAGAATTAACCTTGGTATCCTACTGAAAATGACCAAATCAAATCTTATACTTGCCAACCAAAGCAAAGATGGAAAAATTCTTGTGGGAAACCAAAATGAAACGGGGTCACCCATAAAAAGGGCCAGGTGACTCTGTCGAAGGCCTTTTCAGCATCCAGCCCTAAAAGGACAAGTGGTATTTTTCGAGTGGTAGCATAATCCACCAAGTAACTTTGCCGGACAGCATCCTGGAGCCGACACCCCTTGAGAAATCCATCCTGATCGGGGTCGATAAGCGGAGGGACCAGATTCTCTAACTTGTGTGCCAAAACTGACATGTAAACTTTATAATCAAAATTTAACATGGAAATAGGGTGATATGAGGCTGGGTACCTCGAGTCCTTCTGGGTTTTTAAAATAGCTGCTATGGTTGCATATTGCCATGAAGGAAGGGGAGGATCACTGTTCTGGACCACATGATAAGCTGACAGTAACATAGGAGAAAGCAGTTCCCTAAACTCTTTATAAAATTCAACGGGATACCCATCTGGGCCTGGGGCTTTGAGTGTTTTTGCCATCCTAAATACTCTGTCAAGTTCCCCTCGTGAGATCGGAGTCAGAAGGAAGTCTGGCTCCACCGAGGTCAATTTAGGTAGAGGTATGCTTTGCAAATAAAACTCCAGTTGCAACCGGGTAGGGAGAGAGTCAGCTGTATGGAGTGTTTGGAAATATTGGGCTAGGGCAGATTTTATCTCCCTTGGATGCGTAAGTAGTTCCTCTGTAATAGAATGAAAAAGACTTGTTACACAAGCTTTGGATTTATGGGCCCTTAGCCTACGGGCCAGGTTCCTCACCCTTCCCGTGGGCCCACCTCATAATATGTATGCTTTAGATAGAATAACTGCTGTTCAACTCGTTCGTCCAATAATTTTTGTAAATTTTGTTTTAGTACCTGTATTTGGGCCTCCATCCATCCAAAATAATTTCAGGGTTCGAAGTTCTTCCTAAAACAGGCATCCTGTTGTTTTTTCCTTTTGGCTGAATAAGCATTCATTTCCTCCCGAAGTACTGATTTCAGGGTATCCTGTAATATTGTGGCACATACATCAGAGTTGGGGCTATCAAAAAGAATTGTAGATATGACTTCTTGGACTTGCTTCTTGAACTCAGAGTCACGTATTACGGCAAGGTTCAACTGCCAGTGCATAACCTTGCAGACACTACCCAACTCAAATTTAGCATAGACCTGAGCATGGTCTGACAAAAGTGTCAACCCGTGCCATACATCCTGAAGGGTCTTCAGATGTTCTGCAGTTGTAAAAATATAATCCAAATGAGACGCAAACACCCATTTGAGCTGCCCTAAACGAGTATTCCCTAGTTGTAGGAAAGCACTGGTGCCATTCATCACTGAAGCCCAAAGAGGAAATAGTTTGCCTCAAATACTTCTGGAGGGTACTGGCCCTGTGGCCAGAGACCTGGAGACATCCAAGGCCGGGTTAAGGGTAACATTAAACTTGCTGCCCATAAGTAGTTGTCACTGTAAAACAACTGAGTGAACAACTTCTGCGTCAACATCTTTGCAGTCCCTGGTGGGAGTTGTACCGATGCCAGTGTGACTGGTCATGAATATAGCCTGCCAACTGCTATAGCATATCTTCCTTCTGAATCTAGTACCTGATCTTGGAATTCAAAAGGGACCCCCTGGGAATTAAAATGGCTACACCCTGTCGCTGCCCAGAACCATGGGACGAAGCTACCACTGTCTGAAAGCTCAGTTTTTTAAACTTATCATGTTCCTTCAAGGATAAGTGAGATCTCTTGTAAAAAAAAAAAAAAAAAATTCCGGTTTCTCCTCCTTGAATAATTACAGTAACCTTGTGCGCTTTATAGGGCTATTAATTCCATTAATATTAAGGGACAGTTCCAATGATGTCCTAACCATTTGGTAATTTCAAGCAACTGTTATGATAATCAGCAGCCTCTCTAAAATTAAAACAGAAAAGATTGGTGAGTATAAAAAAAAATTCCCCTTTCCCTTGTCTGATTATGGAAACCCAAAATGCAAGGCCTAAGCCCACCCAATGTAAAACCAGGGTATAAGAGAATCCAAAGTCAGAATGTTGTGAAATAAGCAAAAACACAACTGTACCCAAAATTGCCTAGGGCAAATAAAAAAACTGTCAAACCAAGTATAAAAAAAATAGATATGGATGTGCTTGTATCCACAAATCCGTAACAGGCGCAACAAAAAATGCTGTGCCAGTCTGCGCAAAGCTCCTGGGCAAAATACACGGGTTACTTACCTGTAACAGTAGTTCTAGGAGTGGTATATGTTGATCATCCACACTATCTGGCAGTGTCCTTTACCCTTTAAGAAGTGCCGGAAAGTCTTCAGGCTGGCTCCTCCCACCCACCCAGGTGGTATATCCCTCAGCTCGGCCCCATGACGCCAGATCTTGCCCACTGGAAGCAGAAGTTGTGTGCTTGAGTCAATGGAGGTCGGGTGGGTCCGTGTGGATGAACAACATATACCACTCCTAGAACTATTACAGGTGAGTAACCTGTGTTTCTAGGAACGTGGATATGTTGTTCTATCTACACTATCTGGCAGACTCCTAGCAGTTCTAAGGGAGGAGGGAGGCAAGGCACGCACCCCCTATTTAGGGAGCAGAGATTGGAAAACTGAGGCCCCAAATCCAGCATCCCGGCATGACTCTAGGTCAGTGTGGTAATGGGAAATGAAGGTGTGCGCTGACTTCCAGGTAGTAGCCCTGCAGATTTCCTGGATAGGGACGTCCCTAGAAGCAGCCACCGACGCAGTGGTATGATGGGTGGAATGAGCCCTTAGCCCTCCAGGAGGCTTCCTACCCACCAACCTATAGCAGAGATCAATGCAGGAAGTGATCCACCTGCCAATCGTCCTCTTGGCTGCAGGTCTGCCAGGTGTAGCTTCTGTGTAGGTGACAAACAGCTGGCGAACCTCTCCCTGAACTCTAGCCATGTGCCCTTTGTAATAAGCGAGCACTTGCCTCAGGTCCAGAGTATGAAGCCTGTGTTCAGCCTCCGAGGTGTGATTTGGGAAGAACACCGGAAGAGTCATCACCTGATTTAGGTGAAACTCCGACACAGCTTTCAGGTGGAACTTCGGGTTGGGGCCCAGGACAACCTTGTCCCTGTGGAAGACCAGGTAAGAAGACTCCACGGAAAGTGCCTGGAGCTCACTGATCCTTCTGGCTGATGTGGTAGCCACCAAGAAGGTGGTCTTCCACGATAGATGAGACATATCACACCTGTGCATTGGTTCGAATGGTTTGCCCATGAGCTTTGCCAAAACCAGCAACAAGTCCCACGGTGGTGGTGGTTGTTCACGCACCGGAGGGGAAATGTGATCTAAACCTTTGAAAAAGCACCAGACCACCTTCTCCTGTGTCACCGACTGCTGACCGGCCCGCTCCCGGTAAGCAGAAATGGCTGCTATGTGCACCTTAAGGGTCGTCGACCAAAGTCCCCCTTTGGAGACGGACCACAGGTATTCCAAAATGCTGTCCACCAGACAGGTCAGAGGGTCCAGCCCTTCACCTTGACCCCAAATGGAGAATCTCTTCCATTTCAAGGCATACCATTTTCTTACAGATTCCTTTCTAGATGCCTCCACCACGGTGAGGACATCTTCGGAGAGACCCAAAGCCTGGAACTCTAGACACTCTGGAACCAGGCTATCAGGTGCAGGGATTGAAGGTCCTGGTGGAGTACCTCCCACTGATTGATGGAGAGCAGGTCTGAGCAAAGTGAAAGATGCCTTGGGAGCCTGTTGCTGAAGCTGAGGAGATTGGGGTACCAAAACTGGCGTGGCCAGTATGGAACCACCCAGGATCACCCATGCCTTGTCCCTCCTGACCTTGAGCAGCACCGTGTAGATCAAGAGAAGTGGAGGGAAGGCATAGAAGATGCCTGGGGTCCAAGGCCTTGAGTTCACTCTGAAGAAAGGAGGGTTACTAGCGAGGTACCGCAGGGTTCAGTACTGGGACCGGTCCTCTTTTTTAATGTCTTTATATGTGACATTGCAGAGGGACTGGAAGGAAAAGTATGTCTCTTTGCAGACGACACGAAGATCTGCAACAGGATCGATACAGAAGGTGGGGTGGAAAGGATGCAAAGGGACTTGGCAGGGTTGGAGGAATGGTCAGATGTATGGCAGTGTAGATTCAATGCAAAGAAGTGCAAAGTAATGCACCTGGGAAACAAAAACCCAAGGGGAAGAGCACACAATGGGGGGTGAGATATTAACGACAACAAAAATGGAGAGGGACCTGGGGGTAGTCATATTATATGACCTTAACGTGGGCAAGCAATGTGAGAAGGCAGTAAGGAGGGCTGGCAGGATACTGGGATGCATAGGGAGAGGTATCACCAGTAGAAAACAGGAAGTTATCCCTCTGTACAGACAGTTGGTGAGACCCCATGAGTACTGCGTGCAGTTCTGGAGACCCCATCTCCGCAAGGACATAGATAGAATGGAGGCTGTCCAGAGGAGGGCAACTAAAATGGTGCAAGGTCTGCACCAGAAGACATACGAAGAGAGACTGAAGGAGCTTAATATGTATCCCCTCGAGGAGAGGGGGGACATGATAGAAACTTTAAAGTACCTCAAGGGAATCAACAAAGTCCAAGAGGGTAGCATCTTTCAGAAAAAGAGATGTACAAGAACAAGGGAGCACACTTTGAAGATAGAAGGGGGACAGCTCAGAGGTAGTGTGAGAAAGTATTTTATCACGGAGAGGGTTGTGGATACATGGAACAGCCTTCCTGAGGAGGTAGTGGAGTCAAAAACTGGGGGAATTCAAGAATGCATGGGACAGACATAAGGCAATTCTAGTGGGGGGGGTGGGGGTAGGAGGAAGTAGGCTGTTGGTTAACTAGGATCTGCAGCTTATCCATTAGGTAGGGAAATGGGCAGACTAGGTGGGCCAAGCGGTCCTTATCTGCTGTCAAATTCTATGTTTCTAGGTAAGGCATCTTCCTGCAGCGAGCCCTGCTGAGGGGGGCAGGCACAGAGCAGCCTCAGCTTTGCGTTCTCCCTGGAGACAAACAGGTCCACCTGAGGGGTGCCCCACTGGGAGAACAGGCTGTGAACTATCTCCGGATGGAGAGACCACTTGTGAGACGCCTCGCCTACCCGGCTGAGAGTGTCCGCCAGCTGATAGGAGGCTCCTGCCACATGCACGGCTACGAGATCCAACTCCAGGCTCAAATGAGGGTCCAAATGCGGACAGCTTCCTTGCACAGAGGCAGGGAGTGCATCCCACCCTGCTTGCTGAGGTAGTACATGGCTGTGGTGTTGTCTATCTGGACTTGGACCACTTGACCCCGAATATATAGAGTGAATGCAGTCAGCACCAGCTGAACTGCCCGGAACTTCAGCAGGTTGATGTGCCATCGGGACTCCTTGGGGGTCCAGAGCCCATGGACTCTGTTTCCCCAGATGGGCACCCCAGCCTGTGAGAGAGGCGTCAGTCATAAAGATGACTGTCGACTCGGGGTGGACAAACAGGATCCCTTCCTGCAGATGCTCTGGGACTAGCCACCACTGGAGGGCGTCCCACATCTTTTGAGTCACAGTGACCAGCTGATCGAAATTACCTTTGCGCTGAGACCACTGGCTGGCCAGCTCGCATTGCAGGAAGCGCATATTCCAGTGGGCCCATTGGACCGTGCTGGTGCAGGCCATGTAACCCAGAATGTGCAGGAAGTCCCAAGCAGGGTGCGGTTGCCCAACCCGAAATGATCGGGCAAAGGAGGAGAGAACCTCTGCCCTGTCCGCTGGGAGCCGGGCTCTGGTTCGGCAGGAGTCGAGCTCTGCCTCGATAAAGCTGATCACCTGTGAAGGCACGAGTTCTGACTTGGTCTCATTGACTAGGAGGCCAAGGGGAGGTGCAGGTCTGGAGGGCCAGGTCCCTGGACTGCTCCACCTCCTGCATGGAGGAACCTGCAATCAGCCAGTCATCGAGGTAGGGGTACACCTGGATCCCTCTGCGACGCAGGTAAGCTGCCACCACTGCAATGTATTTGATGAAGATCCTGGGGCTGATGAGAGGCCAAAAGGCATGGCCTGGAACTCAGAGGGTTCCCTCGGCTCGAAAATGGAGGAGCCTTCGGTGGGACGGACGAATCGGAATGTGAAAGAATGCATCCTGAAGATCCAGGATGCAAAATCACATGTTTTGCGCTGGAGATGGTATGATCTGAGACACAGTTACCATCCTGAAGGTGCACGACCTGAAGGACTTGGTTCAGGTCGTGAGATCTAGAATGGGTCACCAGCCCCCATCTGCTTTGGCACCAGGAAGTACCTGGAGACGAACCCTGGGTGTTCTGGAGGATCCGCTATTCTGACCACAACCTCCTTGCAGAGGGGCTGGGCTTATGTCGTCTTGAAGAGCCGACCGAGTGTTTGTGGATACCAAGTCCTCCTGTGGGGCATGGGCTTGGCTTGGCGGGTACTGCTCGAATCCCGGAGGCAGACCCAGACTGACCACTTCCAGAACCCACCTGTCCATGGTGACAGTGGTCCAGGCGGAACGGAATTGGCAGAGCAGGCCCCCCACAGATGGACCCAGGGGAGGTGTCATGGGTATGAGGGTGGCACCTCCATCCCATCACTGAGCAGGCTTGGAGGAGGAGGAGGAGGAGGACCCAACTGAGGAGCCACTGGGTCCCTTCCCTCCAGGCTTATGGTCCACCGAGGCAACTGACTTGAGCCTGGGTCACCAGGACTGGGCCTGCTGGCCAGCCTGATGCTGGATTGATTTTGCTGCAGGAGTGGACGACTGAAAGGGCTTTCGCTTCTGTTGCCTGGAGCTCTTGGGATCCTTCTGTGCGGACGTTAGAGTCCAAGGTGTCGTTGGACTTCTCGATGCGCTGGAGGTGACCCTCTACACTGGGCCCGAAGAGATCGGTGCCCAAGAAAGGAACATCCACCAGCTTGTGCTGAGTGTGCCATGAAGGTCAGTATCTGCAGTCAGACCCTACGGTGTATGGCTACTTCGGCCGCCACCAATGGGGCACAGGAATCCCCCCGATCCAGGGCTGTTTGTAGTTGCTGCTTGTCCACAGCCCGGCCCTGATGTTGGACCTGCTTGACCATGGTCTGGAGGTCTGCAGGCAGGTGAGAAATCATCCCATCCAAAGAGCCCAAGAGGGTGTGGGAGAAGTGTGCCGTCAAGATGGCTGAGCTTGCCTGACGGAGGCTGAGCGAGTAGGAAGCATAGCCTTTTTCAGATGCTTGGTTCAATTTCTTGAGACTCCTTGTCCGGCGGCTTGTCTGTGTCCCCGATATTGCCAGAGCGCCGACACACGGAGTGGGCCACCAGCCTCTCGGCTGAGGGGTGCTCCATGAAACTCCAGGACTTGGCCGACAATGGCCACGGCCACCAGGAAAGCCTCTATTGGAGAGAGTCCCCCTTGCCCAGAATCTCTATAAGGGGATAGCGAGCCTGCTTCTGGACGGGCTCCATTTTCATGCATGTGGACTCAGAGATGAGGCAGAAGATGCCCAGGAAGGAAGTGGGCCCTTCCTCCGTTGAGCGATTCCTCACAGACTCTTTGTAGACCGGATGGGAGTGCAGTGAGGAATCCTTGGACTCTGACGAGTTCGCATAAAGCGGCCGACCGCCTGAGTCACCTTCAGTCCTCTGCACACGGTCATGTGTGATGGTGACCGACAACCGATGGGAAGCTCCTTGGCCGACTGAGACTCCTTAGTCAGAGTGCCGGTTGAGGGCTGCTTGGGCGGAGGCTCCACCACAGTTGGTGGAGAGGCCGGCTTCGGCTGAACCAAAAAGTTCTTGATGGGCACCGCTGGGGGAGGGACTGTGTTGACCGACCCCACAGGGGAAGTTGATGTCTGCCTCTCAGGTGACAGCCAAGTGAAGGCCGGTGTGGAAACTGAAGTCAGCTTTGTACCAGCCAGCACCGACTGATGCAACTTGCGCCAATGTCTGTCCTCACCCGAGGAGACAAAGCTGAGGAATAGTGGTGGCGCCATTTCCCATGGTGCTGAGAGTGGGAGCGCTAATGATTGCGGGAGCTGTTCGACTCACTGTAGGAGGACCTTTACCTTGGCTGCCGGAGATGCTGACGGGGGATCTCGGAAGGAGTTGGGGAATGCCGCGGCTCCTCCTGGTCTGGATCGGTGATGAGAGGGTTCTGATCAGCGGACTGAGTAGCCCCTTCTAAGGTCACAGGCAGGACCAGAGTCCTGAAGAGAGAGAGTTGTTAGCCTCTTCAGATGACAACTGGTCGAATGGGTCAAGAAAAATCTTGGCCGCTACTACTAGGAGCCCTGCTGCTCCACATTTTGGCCGCTGAGTCAGGAATGCCCGGCTCACTCTGCCCAACTGGGCAGGACTCCCACTGGAAGCCATGCGGGCAGTGGCATTTTCTTTTCAGCAGATGGCACTGTTTGACCCCAAGCTGCACTGGAGAAGGACTTCACAGGAGCCTAGCTGCTACGCTAACTCCTGTTTGGCAGCACTAAACGCCGCTGGTGGAGAGAGCCACTGCTAGGAGCCCTGCTACTCCACATTTCGGCTGCTGAGTCAGGAATGCCCAGCTCACTCTGCCCAACCGGACAGGACTCCTGCCAGAGTTTAATATCTTCCATGGAGTGGCACACCTTCCCCTTTACTCCTGCCACTGTATCATTGGGTGTAGCTTAGTCAGCAGCACTCTCAGTTCTGGGCAACAAGGTTTTGGGTTCAAGTCCACACCGGCAGCCGGGAGTTAATCTCCAAAACTTACTGTTGGGGTACTAGAGGGAATGCTGTACTGTTGGACGTGCTGTTCTATGACTCTTAAACCGAGAGTCTCCTCCTATGGAAGCCTTCCCACGTTTTAAAAGGTTGCTCTTTGAACAGCTCATAGATCCTTGCATGTGTTTTCCAACTTGAATTCATTCTCTTTTTTTTTTTTAAGCTAACACTAGTATATTGACAGGGTGGGTGTTATGCTGGGATAACATCCCACCTTGGGTGGTTGGGCCCGAGGCCACTGGCCGAGGGCATCCAACACCCAGGGTGGGATGTTATCCCAGCATAACACCCACCCTGAAGGGCATTATTCCCATTATACAATGGCTTGTTATTTTATACAGAATAAAAAAATAATTTCAAAGACTGTTTTTGTTAGTCTGGAAAAATATTTCTGTTTCTTAAGAGAATATGCAAAGAAAGGCAAATCCAAACAACTAATCCAAACAATCAGCAGGAAGGTTATGTCAGGATTACATCCTTGCTGTGATGGCCAACTGACCAATCAGAAGCCAAGATTCTTTCTTGCTATTGTATATACAGTACATGTAAATAATTATACTACTGCCATCTGCTTTCTGAACAGTTTTCAATAGTTTCTATTTGTATATTGAGGAAACCCTCTTTATTGGTGATTATCACCCATTGATAATAATAACCCGTTCACAAGATGTAGTATTTACAAACAAGGCAGATCTTATTGATAATATTCAGATATGGCAACCTCTTTCTGATAGTGATCACAACATGGTGCATCTAGAATATAATTTATTGTATAATGTCACTCAAGGAAGAACTACAATATTAAATTATAATAAAGCTGATTATACAAAAATTCAAAATGATTTGGAAAACTGTGATTGGAAAAAAGAATTAAAAGAGAAAAATCTATCTGAAATGTGGAACATTATAGAGAAACATTTTAAGTATTGTATTAAATCATGGGTCCCGACAAGAAAAAAAATACAGTAATTTAGCAAGGATCCCCCCATGGTGGTCATATAAGATGTCCAAACTTCTAAGGAAAAAGAAAAAATATTATAGGTCTTTTAAAAAGAAGCCTACAACAGAAAACTGGCAAAGATTTAAATTAATTGCTAAAAATATTAAAAACATAATCAAAAAAGCAAAGCAAGGAATAGAACTCAACTTGGTAAATAAGGTTAAAGATAATAAAAAATCTTTTTATAGTTATATAGACAGTTTAAAGGGGAAATGGCCTACAACTGGTCCCTTAATGATAGGAGACAGAGTGATTACAGAAGTAAAAGATGGCAACAGAGTTTAATAGATACTTCTTAAGTGTTCATAATCCCATAAAACAAACCACCTTATACAATGAATTAGATACTGATTATTTAGAATTTGAACCATCAGACATAATTAATGGAATAAACAGGCTGTCTTTCTAAAAAAATTGACACAACAACTTGTAGGGCCTCTGACATATTTATATAATAAATAAATTCTTGTGGGCATTACACTAAAAGAGTGGAGAATGGCAGCTGTTACGCCAGTTTTTAAAAGTGGGAAAAGGACTACGGTAGGTAATTATCGTCCAATCAGTTTGACATCAGTGGTGGGCAAACTGATGGAAAAATTGCTCAAAAAACACATAGTCACTCATTTCCAGAATACTAATAATATTGATCCAGATCAGCACGGGTTTACTTCTGCAGGATCTTGTTTATCAAATTTAATAAGCTTCTTTGTGCCAGTAAGTGCAGCCCTGGACAAGAACATCTCTGTGGATGTTATTTTTTTGGATTACTCCAAGGCATTTGATAAGGTCCATCACTAATCCTTATTAAAACAGCTTGTCAAAATAGGACTTAACAGCAAAGTAATCAAATGGATTACTACATGGCTGGGTGATAGGACACAACGTGTGACTATTAAGGGTCATTCTTCAGACGGGGGGGGGTCACCAGTGGAGTCCCTCAGGGGTCTGTATTGGGACCTACACTGTTTAATATATTGATTTCATCACTTCCTAAGAAAAAATGGAGTCTGGATGGGCAGATACGCTGATGACTGTAAACTGTGAGGATTGGTACAAAACCAAGAAGATGCCAGTGTAATACAAGAAAATTTGAATGACATAGCAAAAATGGGCAAATGAAAACTAAATGTATTTCAACTTAGAGAAATGTAAGGTGTTGCATTTGGGAAAAACAAACCCTATGTACACTTATCAAATCAACAACACCTTATTGAAGACTGTAAAAGAAGAAAAAGACCTGGGAGTCATTATAACAGATGACTTAAAGTTCGATACCCATGCACTTACAACTGCAAAAAAAATGTCAGAAATTAATGGGATGTATACTTGGTAATATTAAAAGTAGAGGAGAGGTGAGACCTCATATTGAATATTGCTCACAGTTCTGCGCCCCAACATCTAAAAGGACACAAGGTCTTTATGAAAAAATAGAGGAAAATGACAAGGGTGATAAGATGGACTGAAAAAATGAGCTATGGTAACAGGTTACAAAACCTAAACATTCACTCTACTAGGTATAGACAGGAGCGGGGGACCTTTGTTTGGTATATAAAACCTTACAAGATCCATACATGAAAGAAATGCTTGGCTTTAGAAATAATCCCGGAATATCTGTTACAAGATCTCATAATAACAAATTACTGGGAGAATCATTTAATACTATTAAACATAGTAAATATTACATCCAGAGGGTAATAACTCAATCGAACAGGCTACCAAGTTATGTTGTAGAGAGTCCAGACGTGAAAGCATTTAAAATAAATCTAGATAGTTACATGGGACAAATGAAATTTACATTCCACCAATAATTGGTGGCAAGTTCATTAAAGGGCCCAGTGCTCACTGAACTTGTAATCCTACTATGAAACAAGTTTTCCTACTGCAGCTACCATGATCTTTATTGTTTAGTAAGTCTGCATTTGTATATTTTTTGAGATATAGTTCCTTTATATAACCTATTTTTTTTTTTTTTTTTACACCGTGCACTGTTGTATTATGGTATTTCAAGAGACCCCCATGAAAACAAGATATTATGTCTTAATGGTCCATCCTACCATTGGTATGATGCAAACTTAAAATAAGTAACAAGTTAGAGATCTCGTTACACTTTTTGAAAAGAGCTGGGGATTCCTTCAGTTTCTTGGTCCACATTTAATCTCTCAATAAAACACGATCCAATGAAATAAGATTTGGTTGCATATGAATGTTGTGTGTGTAATAGCTGACGCCATGTTATTACATATTCAATCCCTGCCCTGCTAGTATGTCATTTCACTGGTAGGCAAGCATTAGTGTTCTGTGATGCACTGTGTATGAAAGGTGCCATACAAGATCGAATTTTGTTCTGTTGTACTAAGGGAGCCATGGGGGGGGGATTCCTTTAAGTACCCCATATTTTTTTACTTCAGCCCCTCTCTGGTTTGGCCATGAATACACAGACCATCTTGATGTAAGGTTATAGCTACTGCTGCCCCTGTACTTATAGTTTGATGTATTTGTTCTCTTCGCAGGTGATGAGAAGACTCTTCCTCCAGCCCCAATCCTCATGCTGCTGTCCACATATGGTGTTCTCTGCCCATTCTACATAATTAACAACAATCCTGGGGCCAAATCACTCATAACACCACCACAAAGACTCCCATTGGAGGGAGAAAGACAGCCAAAAACAGGTTTGTATTTGCCAGCAAACAGCATCCGAACAATCAGAAATTTGGTGTAGGTGCTAGGTGTGTTTACAGAGATGATGCCACTAGCACCAGTGTTTGGAAATATGTAGCAAGTTCCTAAGCTTAACCAGTAAAATAGTCTGTTGATTGAACCCTTGTCATTTTCAAGATCTTTGACATTTTGTGGCAATTTTTTTCCTGTAAAGTCTTGTGCTTATTTGAGTGTACTTTGACATTTTCAGTGTCTTCATTTATAGCACCTCAGACACAGTGACTTACGAGACTGTGAAGTATCAAGCAGGGGTTAGACTCACAAAAATACAGGTTACTCACCTGTAACAGGAGTTCTAGGAATGGTATATGTTGTTCATCCACACTATCTGGCAGGTTCCTTGCCGCTTTAAATCTTGCCGGAAGGTCTTCAAGCTAGCTCCTCCCACCCACCCGGGTGGTAAAACTCTCGGCTCCGCCCCATGACGCCAGATCTGGCCACTGGAAGCTCAGGTTGTGCGTCGAGCCGAGGAGGTCGGAGGGTGGGTTCGTGATGAACAACATATACCATTCCTAGAACTCCTGTTACAGGTGAGTAACCTGTATTCTAGGACATGGATATGTTGTTCATCCACACTATCTGGCAGACTCCTAGCAGTTCTCCGGGAGGAGGGAGGCAAGGCGCACACCCCCTTAATACTTACTTGGGGAATAAGGACTGGAGAACCGAGGCCCCAAAACCAGCATCCCGGCGTGACTCAAGGTCGATGTGGTAGTGGGTAATGAAGGTGTTCGCTGACTTCCAGGTAGCAGCCCTGCAGATTTCCTGGATAGGGACGTCCCTGGAAGCAGCCACCGATGCAGCAGTATGGCGGGTAGAATGAGCTCTTATCCCTCTGGGAGGCTCCATGCCCGCCAACTCATAGCAGAGATCTATGCAGGAGGTGACCCATCTGCTTATCGTCCGCTTGCTGCAGGTCTGCCAGGTGCGGCTTCAGCGTAGGTGACAAACAGCTGGCGAACCTCTCTCAATCCCAGCCGTGCGCCCTTGTAATAGGCGAGCGCCTCTAGGGTCCAAAGTATGGAGCCTATATTCGGCCTCCGAGGTGTGATTGGGGTAGAACACCGGCAGAGTCAACACCTGATTAAGGTGAAACTCCGACACCACCTTTGGAAGGAATTTCAGGTGAGGCCAAGGACAACCTTGTCCCTGTGGAAGACCAGGTAAGAGACTCGATGCTAAGCGCCTGGAGTTCTCCCATCCTTCTGGCTGGACGTGATAGCCACCAAGAAGGCGGTCTTCCACGACAGGTGGGGAGACTACACCTGTGCATTGGTTGAATGGCTTGCCCCATGAGCTTTGCCAATACCAGCAGTAAATCCCGGAGGTGGGGGTTCCCGCACTGGAGGAAATGTGATCAAGGCCTTTGAAGAAGCGCCCGACCACCTTCTCCTGCGCCACTGGATGCTGGACCGCCCACTCGTAAGCAGAGATGGCAGCTAGGTGCACCTTTAGGGTCGTTTCAATCTAAGCCCTTGACTAGATAGG
This sequence comes from Neoceratodus forsteri, assembly GCA_016271365.2. Taxonomy (NCBI): domain Eukaryota; kingdom Metazoa; phylum Chordata; order Ceratodontiformes; family Ceratodontidae; genus Neoceratodus; species Neoceratodus forsteri. Next base: position 501,272,223 of record JADMNL010000022.1, read on the forward strand.
GACCATAGATAGTCCAAAATGCTGGCCGCCAGAACACGAGGGAAGGGTCCAAGCCCTTACCCCGACATCAAATGGAGAATCTCTTCCATTTGAGGCGTAAGCATTTTCTGGTCGACTCCTTACGGGACGCCCAACGATGTTGAGGACCTCGTCGGAAAGACCCAAGGCCTGGAACTCCAGCCGCCAGGAACCAGGCCATCAGGGTGCAGGGATTGAAGGTCTGATGGAACACCTTCCCTGATTGACTGAGAGCAGGTCCGGCGAGCTGGAAGCTGCCTCGGAGCCTGGAGCTGAGGCTGAGGAGATCTGGGTACCAGAACTGGCGGCCAGTCTGGGGCTATCAGAATCACCTGCGCCTTGTCCCTCCTCGCTTGAGCAGGACCCTGTGAATCAGGGGAAAGGGGGGGAAGGCGTAAAGAGGCCCGGGGTCCATGGCCTCGAGAAGGCATCCCCTGCAGCGAGCCCTGCTGAGGGGGCGGGCATGAAACAGCCTCAACTTCATGTTCTCCTGAGGCAAACAGATCCACCAGAGGTGTGCCCCAAAGGAGAACAGATCTTGTACTACCTCCGGCAGGAGAGACCACTCTACGATGCAGCCCCTATCCGGCTCAGGGCATCGGCCAGGGTGTTGGAGGCTCCTGCCACATGAATGGCCAGGAGATCCGCCTCCAGGCTGCGCACAAGTGACCAGATGCGGAGAGCTTCCTTGCATAGAAGCATGGAGCGCGTCCCGCCCTGGCGGTTCAGGTAGTACATGGTCGTGGTATTGTCCGTCTGGACTCAGACCACTTGACCCCGGAGAAACGGAGCAAAGGCGGTGAGAGCTAGGCGGACTGCACGGAGCTCCAGCAGGTTGTTGTGGCATCGGGACTCCCGTGGGGACCAGAGGCCGTGCACTCTGTGTTCCCCCAGATGGGCACCCCAACCCATCAAAGAGGTGTCGGTCGTCAGAGAGACCCGCTCGGGGCGGACAAACGGGATACCCTCCTGCAGATGGGATGGAACGGTCTACCACTGGAGAGGCCCACATCTCCTGGGCGTCACCACAAGCTGGTCCAAGGGATCGCAGCTGCCAGACCATTGGCTGGCCAGTCCCCACTGAAGGGACGATGTACCAACGCGCAATGGACCAATCTGGTACAGGCCGCCATGAGACCCAGGAGGCGAGGAAGTCCCGGCAGATGCGCATTGCCCAACCAGAAATGATTGGGCAAAGGAGGTAAGAACTCGGCCCTGTCCGCGAGCCGTGCTCTGGCTCGAAAGAGTCGAGCTCTGCCCCGATGAACAGTATCACCTGCTTCTGCTCGAGTTCTGATTTGGCCTCGTTGATAAGGAGGCCGACTTGAGAGCAAACTCGAGGGCCAGGTCCCTGACCGCTCCGCCTCCTGACTGGAGGGGCTGCTATCAGCCAATCGTCCAGGTAAGGCACACCGACCCTCGCCGCAGGGAATGCTGTCACCACTGCCATGCATTTGGTGAAGACCCTGGGAGCTGAAGAAAGGCCGAAGGGCATGGCCTGGAACTCGAATAGGGATCCCTCCGCCGGAAGCGGAGGAACCTCCGTGAGACGGACGGATAGGGACGTGAAAGAATGCGTCCCTGAAAGTCCAGAGAACAGAACCACACGCGTGTTCCAGAGATGGTATTATCTGAGCCAGAGTGACCATTCTGAAGGTTCGAGACCTTAGGAACTTGTTTAGGTCGTAGGTCGAGGATGGGCGCCAGCCCCGTCCTGCTTCGGGACCAGGAAATACCTGGACACAAACCCGGTCTGAAGTAGGGTCCTCCACCTCTCTTATCACCTCCTTCTGGAGGAGGAGGCGGCGTCGGCCGTCGAGCCGCCAGTGAGGCTGGGGACCCGATGCCCCGAGGGGCGACGGCTCTGAAGGGCGGTGCCTGCTCAATTCTAGAGGCAGGCCTCTTCCACCACCTCCAAAACCCACCTGTCCGTGGTAACAGCGGACCAGGCGGAAAAGGAAGTGCCGGGCCGTCCCCCGGGGAACTAGGGTAAGGCGACGGGAATGGGGGCGACACCCCTCAGCCCGTCACTGGGCAGGCTTAGTGGAGGGACCGGCCGAGGAACCTCCTGGGCCCTTACCTCCCTGCTTCCTATTAGAGGAAGACGATGGCTTGGGTTTGGGGTACCAAGGTCGAGCCTGTTGGCCCTGACGTTGCTGGGCCGGACGCGGCGCGGGCACAGAAGGGTGAAAGGGCTTAGGCTGAGGCTTGCGGCCTTTGTCCTTCTGGGCGGAGGAGACCGAGTCCAAGGTGGCATTGGACTTTTCGATCCTCTGGAGGTGACCTTCCACTCCAGGGCCGAAGAGGTCTGTTCCCAGGAAGGGAACATCCGCCAGTTTGTGCTGGGTATCCGAGGTGAAGGTGGATATCCTCAGCCACGCCCGCCGACGCATGGCCACTGCGGCCGCCACTGACCTGGCACAAGAATCTCCGATGTCGAGAGCAGTCTGGAGCTGCTGCTTAGCCACTGCCCTGCCCTGATCCCGCACCTGTTTGACCGTGGTCTGCAGGTCCGCGGGAAGATGGGGAACAACCTCATCCAGGGAGCCCAACAGGGCATGGGAGAAGTGTGCCATCAGAACGGCCGAACTGGCCTGACGAAGGCCGAGAGAAGAAGCAGCATAGACTTTTCGCCCGGCGTAATCCAATTTCTTGGATTCCTTGTCGGGTGGTTTGTTCACGTCCCTAGCGTTCCCGGCGCGCCGGAAAACGCTGTCGGTAACCAGCCCCTCGGCAGAGGGGTGTTCTGAGAAACCGGACAGGGAACCGGTAGGGACCGCGTACTTCCTAGCCATCCTGGCCGAAGGCGCAGGGCAGGAAGCAGGACGCTGCCACAGTTCCAAGGCCGGACCAACGATGGCTTCGGCCACCGGAAAGGGTTCCGGCTGGAGAATCCTCGGTCCAGAATCTCTGAGGGGATACCTGGCCCGTTTGGAAACGGGTTCGAGCTTCATCCCGGTGGACTCCGAGATGAGCCGAAGTAAGCCAAGGAAGGACGAAGGGCTATCGTCCACCGACTGCCCCCCTGAGGACTCCAAGTCCATCCGCCTGGAGAACAGGGAGGAGTTATCTTCAGACTCCGACGAGTCTTCGAACAACTGCCTTGAGCCTGAGACACCCTCCACCTGCCGAGGTTTATCGGGAGTGAGAGTGACCGACAGCCTATGGGGCAGCCCCTGAGCCGACCGAGAACCCTTGGTCGGAGCCCCAACTAACGGCTGAGGAGGAGGCGGTTCCACCAAAATCGGTGGGGCAGCAATAATTTGCCGAACAACCGGCCTGGGAACAGGCTCCTCGACCACTGCGAGGGGTTGTTTCGGCCGCTCCGGTGACAGCCACTTAATGGCCGGAGAAGCCGACTGGGTCGGCTTATTCCCGGCCAACAGAAGCTGTTGCCACATAAGCTCCTCATATTTCCGACGCAACTTGCGCCGAAGCCTCCCCTCATCCGAGGAGGAGGAAGAGGAGGAAAGAGCGGCGCGCGCTTGGCGCGGTGCCAAGACCGAGACCGCCTAAGACGGCTGGACCGCGAGGAGGTCCGAGACCGAGAGTCTTGGCTAGGCCGATGTCGGCGTGGCGGGGTACCGAGAATCGGTACGCCCTTCGGCTCGGACGACTGCACCGACGGCTCTGGAACCGGAGGCACAGATGAGCCGACGGGATCCTCAACTCTCGCCGGGGGAACCGGGGAGAGGGGAATTTCAGCTTCACCAGCCGACAACCCGTCTAACGGGTCGAGAAATATCTCAACCGCGTCGGCGGGTGTCTCGGTCAACTGGCCTGACGGGGACACCGTGAAGCCAGTGGCCGAAGCTGAAGCATCGACCGAAGTCGACTGTCGACAAGGGAAGGGAGATCTTTCCCGCTCCCAAGAGCGTCGACGATGGGACTTACCCTTACTCTTTTTTGACCGAGGAAACGGTCCAGAAGAGGTTGGACCCTCGCCTTTTGTCGAGAGGGTCATGCAAAGCTCCTTAAAGGAAGCCGAATATGAGGCGCCGAGAGAGAGCGGGATAAATGCCACGGTCGAAGATGGAGCGGCCTGCACCGCCTCCTCCTCGAGGGCTATCATCTGCTCTAGTTGTTCAGCAGAGCCCGCAGCCGCGGACACCGCTAATCGGGCCTCCCTTCGATTAACCGAGGAAATCTCTTTCGACGCCCAACTGAAGGACGGCAGCGCGATCCAAGGACATAGATCGAAAAGGAAGAGCACAGGTTGCAAGCCATGGATCGTGCTCAAGGCCCAAGCAGTAGACGCACGTGGGTGCGGGTCTGTCCGAGACATTTTCTGCCCGCAGGGACATCTCCGAAACGGAATCGATCTGTCCATCGTGAGTCAAGCGAGGAGGAGAAGACCGGCATTCGTAAGTATTGAAACAAGTTTCAAAGTTAGAAGAGTTAGGCACCAAGTCTTAATGTCAGAGCGTTAAGGAGGGAACCTGAGCTTCCAAGCGGTAAGGAAGATCTGGCGTCATGGGGCGGAGCCGAGAGTTTTACCACCCGGGTGGGTGGGAGGAGCTAGCTTGAAGACCTTCCGGCAAGATTTAAAGCGGCAAGGAACCTGCCAGATAGTGTGGATGAACAACATATCCATGTCCCTAGAAATATTCTTCGTTCATACAAAACATGAGTGGGGTCATTTACCTTTTATTGTTCCCCATTTTTTTCGTGCGGGGCCCTGTTGCCAGTACTCCTTTAGTGGGCATAATGAGCCTGATGTATATCAAGGTAACCACCTTATACAGGTGCCATTGTCCCATCCAGTCTTACTTCCTCTCTACCAGTGCTGCTGCATTACTCCCTCTACCTAGAATCAATCTTCCCAATGGAGTCCCACTCTTGGGTTTAAGCCAGATACGCTAGGACCCTGCGGGAGCAAATCATTTGGCCAGGGGGTCAGCACCAGCTACTGGCCTATGGCCTGTGCCTCTGCGTGGTGACACACATCTGCCAATAACCGTTGCTGGCACCCTCACCTACCCCAGTTCTGGGTTTTTTTTTTTCCCCTGCCATCAAGTGTGCACTGTTGGAGCGAATTGTGTCACCCAAGTTACCCTTCTTTGTTGACTTTTCTCTCTGGAATGTCAAAGTTGTCAAAAAAGGGCAAGTCTGCTCTCCCGTTCCATTTCTGGACATCTGGTAAGATTAGCAACACTGAAGAGCATTTGGTTTGTTTCACCTTTCATGCCGGCTCACTTAGAGCAGACTCGACAGACCACCCAGCGTGGTGGCCATCTACTTCCTACCCCATCAACCGAATTGCAGTTGTCAAAATCAAGGGAGAAATCCTCAGGGAGCCATAAGCATAAACATTTATTTATTTATTGAAATCTCAGATTACAACCTTTGAACTGGAAGCTTGTTTCTAGGATTGTGGATATGTTGTTCATCCACACTGTTTGGCATGTCCCTTTCCCCTTTATATCTTGCCGGAAGTTTTCAAGCTGGCTTCTCCCACCCACCCGGGTGGTATATACCCACCGGATGGTATATACCTTGGCTCCGCTCCATGACGCCAGATCTTCCTTTCTGCTGGAAGATGCAGGTTGCCTCCCTCGTGCTCTTGCATTTTGTAGGCCCTGGCTTTCAAAACTTTGGTTTTACCGAAATTAAAACTCGTCTGAGTTAGCGATCGCACTTTTGCGTCCTCGATCATGGAAGAGAAATCTTCTCCAGGATTTCGCCAGTGTCCTTGCGGCCAGAAGATGTCACGCACCGATCCCCATCTTATGTGCGTCTACTGCCTAGGTGTCGGCCATGACACCTAGTCCTGCAGCTATTGCTCCGCCTTCCATCCCAACATTCTGGATGACCGCCTGACACATTTAAAGTTTGGGAGACTGGAAAAAAGGAATCCTCTGGTGAAGTCCAAGGAGACTAGGTGGGCAGTTTCCACGGCCGCGGGTTCTGCCGAGCAGCTGGAACGCATGAAGGTGTTCGAAGAAGAAGCTGCTCGCGCTTCGGACAGTTGAAGCTTTTTCGTTCCACTGAACTTGGGCTCCACCTTTACAGGTTCCTTTAAGGAGTTGTGCCAGTCTCTCCCCACCCGGGGAGAGGTGCCCGTGGGCTCACACTCCTCCTGATCTCGCAAGTGAGATAAGGAGCCGAATTCGTCTTCGTCTCGGAGAAGGCACTCTTGGGACCGAGAGAGGTCTCAGTCCCAGGAGCACGCGGTCTCCACCTCGGTCGAGATCGCTTCCTCGGCCGCAGGCTTCACGGATCTTCCGTCTGGCCAGACAACCGAGGAGGTGGGCTATGAGGTTGAGATCATTCTCGATCCAATCGACCTGCTGTCGCCTGCCGTGGCCGACGATTCTTTGGAGAGGACTCTGGTCCTTGTGTTCCCCGATGAGGAGACCCAGCCTGCTGGTATCCCCATCGAGATCCTGGATCCGGACCCTAGGGTTTCACTGATCACACCGGTGTCTCCCGAGCGACCGAGTCGGCCTGCCTGATCTCGTTCTTGGTCTAGAACCCCCTCAGCTGACCGGCCGAGAAAGAGGCACAAGTGCTCTAAAAAGAGGCGACGCCACAAGTTGTCCTCATCCTCCTTGGACGAGGAGAGGCTCAGATGGAAACTCTGGCACTTTGAGGACCTTATGTGGCAGCAGCTGATTTTGTCTGGACCTAAAGCGGCTCCGCCGCCTACCCCGGCCATTACTTGGCTTTCACCTCCTAGGCCAAAGCCCGACCCCCTCGGAACCGAAACCTTCGGTTCCCCCGCCCATCCTCCGGTTCGGCCTATACCGGTCTCTCCACCGATAATGGTGGAGCAGCCACCTAAGCGGCTTGTGGGAGGGGCTCCGTCTAAAAGGACTGACCAGATTCTGGGCTTCCCTGATGCCTGTCGGTCACGGTCGCCCCGGACCGCCCTCGGTGGGTCGAGGGTGATTTGGGTGGCAGGTCGCTGTACCCCGACTCTTCGGACTCTGATGTCACCGTGCTCCACTCTCATCCTGGGGATGATGAGTCGTCCGTTGGCACAGGGATGGAGGAAGGTCCTTCCTCCTTCCAAGGGATTCTTCGTCTCATCTCTGATTCCACAGGGATGCCCCTGCAACCCATCCAGAAAAAGGCGGAGTACCCTGTCACGGACATCCTCAAGATAGGGGATACCCTGACGGAGGCCTTTCCTGTGGTCGAGTTCATAGATGGTCTGGCACTTGAACTATGGCAGCATCCTGCCTCATGTCCAGTACTGTCTGCCCACATGGCCCACAAATATGCGGTACCCATGGGGTCCTTTGCGGGGTTCACAGAGCACCCTTCTGCCGACACTGACCAACCCCTGATAAAGAGTCCAAGCTTTTGGACCATTCATTGCGGAAAGTCTATGCGGCTTCCTCCTTGGGCCTTCGTCAGGCAAGTTTGGCCATCATCATTGCACACTTCTCTCATGCCCTTCTCGGGTCATTAGATGAAGTCCTCCCACATCTCCCCGTGGACATGCAGACCACGGTTAAGCAGGTCTGAGACCAGGGCCATGCTGTTGCCAAACAGCAGCTCCAGACGGCCCTGGACATTGGGGATTCTTGTGCTCGCTCGATGGCCGTCGCAGTTGCCTCTCGCTCCAGGGCTTGCTGAGGCTCTTCTCCTTTCCGGTGGATACTCAGCACAAGTTAGCTGATGTGCCTTTCCTTGGGACTGACTTGTTCAGCCCAGGAGTGGCCGGTCACCTACAGCACATAGAGCAGTCCAATGCCACCTTGGACGCCACTTCTGCCAAGAGTTTTTCGGGCAAGAACCAGAAGAAGAAAAAGAAGAAGCCTTTTTGGCACTCTCCCCCTGCAGTTCGAGTCCTCCTGTCAGGGAGGATAGCAGCATCAGCAGCAGGCTCAAGCCTGGACCCCTCGGCCCAAGCCTGGACCCCAACAGGCCCGCAAAGGAGGCCGAGGCTCAGGTCCTGGAGCTGCCTCCTCCTCCAAGCCTGCCTAGTGACTGGGTGGGGTTGCCACCCCTATTCCCATTACGCCAGCTCTGGGTCTTCCTGTGGGGGGCCGGCTCCGCCACTTCCTTTCCGTCTGGTCCACTGTCACTGCGGACAGGTGGGTTCTCGAAGTGGTCGATCAGGGACTGCCTCTAGAATTCGAGCGGTACCCTCCCAGCCAAGCCAAGCCCCTTGGGAAGAACTGATTTCCGCATGCACCCAGTCGGCTCTTCGAGGCGACATTGCTTAGCTTCTCCTCAAGGAGCAGTAGCTCTCATGGAGGATCCATGTGCAGACCCAGGCTTTGCCTCCAGGTACTTCCTGGTGCCCAAGCAGACTGGGGGCTGGCGCCCCATTCTAGATCTCCACGACCTGAATCAATATCTCAGGTCACGCACCTTTCGGATTGGTCACTCTGTCCCTGATCATACCATCCTTGGAGCGAAACATGTGGTTCTGTTCACTGGATCTGTAGGACGTGTTCTTTCACGTCCCAGTCCATCCATCCCATCAGCGGTTCTTCCGCTTCAGGGTCGAAGGTACCCTATACGAGTTCCGCGCCATGCCTTTTGGCCTGTCATCGGCCCCACGGGTTTTCACCAAATGCATTGCAGTGGTGGCGGCCTATCGGGGGGGGGGGGTCGGAATTTTTCCCTACCTCGACGATTGGCTCCTGGCAGGTTCCACCCAACAGGAGGTGGAGAGGTCCAGGGATCTGGCCCTCCAGACCTGCTCCCAGCTCGGCCTCCTGATCAACAAGGCCAAGTCAGAACTCGTGCTCTCTTAGGTGATGGGCTTCATTGGGGCAGAGCTCGATTCTTGTCAAGCCAGAGCTCGGCTCCTGGCGGACAGGGCGGAGGTTCTCTCCTCCTTTGCCCAAACATTTCAGGTTGGGCACTTGTGCCCTGCCTGGGACTTTCTGAGCCTTCTGGGTTACATGGCGGCGTGCACCTCTGTGATCCTTTGGGCCCGGTTGCACATACGCCCCCTCCAGTGGGAGCTGGCTGCCCAGAGGAATCCGCGCCATGGCCATTTTGACCAGCTGATCACTGTAACCCAGAAGATGTGGGACGCTCTCCAGTGGTGGACCGCCCCAGACCGGTTGCAAGAAGGGATCCCGTTTGTCCGCCCCAAACCGACGGTCGTTCTCACGACCGATGCCTCTCTTATGGGCTGGGGAGCCCACATGGGGGACAAAAGGGCCCACGGGTTCTGGACCCCCGAGGAGTCCCGATACCACATCAACCTGTTGGAGCTCAGAGCAGTCAGACTGCCACTGTCAGCTTTCGCTCCTCAGCTCCGGGGTCAAGTGGTTCAAGTCCAGATGGACAATACCACGACCATGTACTACCTCAACAAACAGGGCGGCATGCACTCCCGTCTGCTGTGCAAGGAGGTGCTCCGCATCTGGACTCTCGTAAGCCGGTTGGAGGCAGATCTCCTAGCCATCCATGTGGCAGGAGCCTCGAAGCAGCTGGTGGATGCTCCCAGCTATATAGGCCAGACATCCCATGAGTGGTTTCTCCATCCAGAGGTAGCTTACAGCCTGTTCTCCCGTTGGGGAAAACTGATGGTGGACCTGTTTGCCTCCAGGGAAAACACCAAGCTGAGGCCGTATCATGCCTGCCTCCCTCAGCAGGGCTCGCTGCAGGGAGATGCCTTCTCGAGGCCATGGTGGAGGGACAAAGTGAAGGTGATTCTGGTAGCCCCAGACTGGCCGCACCAGTTCTGGTATCCAGATCTCCTCAGCCTCAGCTGCAAGCCCCCGGAGTGGCTTTGTACACGCCCAGACCTGATATCTCTGAACCGGGGGAAGGTCTTCCATCCGGACCTTCATTCCCTGCACCTCACAGCCTGGTACCTGAGCAGCTAGAGTTCCAGGCTTTGGGTCTTTCCGAAGATGTCTACACCATGGTGGAGGCATCTCGAAAGGGAATCGAACAGGAAATGTTATGCCTTCAAGTGGAAAGGTTCTCCATTTGGTGTCAGGGTAAGGGTATGGACCCCTTATCCTTTTCTGTGGCTAACATTCTCTACTACCTTTGGTCTCTCTCCAAAGGGGGTCTACGGTCATTGACCCTTAGGGTGCACCTGGCAGCCAATTCTGCTTACCGGGCGTGGGCCGGTCAGCCGACATTGGCGCAGGAGCCTGTGGTTGGGCGTTTTTTTCAAAGGCCTGTATCACATATCCCCTCCGGTGCGTGAACCTCCACCTCCATGGGATCTACTGCTGGTATTGGCAAAGCTCATGGGCAAGCCATTTGAACTAATGCACAAGTGTGAGCTGTCACACTTGTCATGGAAGACGGCCTTCCTGGTGGCTATCATGTCTGCCAGAAGGACAGGGGAGCTCCAGGCGCTTTTGGTGGACTCCCCTTATCTGGTCTTCCACAGGGACAAAGTTGTCCTGCGCCCCCAACCCAATATTCCTTCCGAAGGTGGTGTCAGAGTTTCACCTTAACCAGGTGTTGACTCTGCCGGTATACTACCCTAATTACACCTTGGAGGCAGAGTACAGGCTCCATACCTTGGACCTGAGATGTGCTCTCTCCTATTATAAGGAGAGCACAGCAAAAATTCGTGGAGAGGTTCGCCAGCTGTTTGTCACCTACGCTGAAGCTGCTTCTGGCAGACCTGCAGCCAAACGGACCACAGCGAGATGGATTACATCATGCATAGGTCGGTGCTATGAGTTGGCAGGCAAGGAGCCTCCCAGAGGGATAAGAGCTCATTCTACCCGCCATACTGCTGCATCGGTGGCTGCTTCCAGGGACATCCCTATCCAGGAAATCTGTCGGGCTGCTACCTGGAAGTCAGCAAACACCTTCATTACCCACTACCACATCGGCCTTGAGTCATGCCGGGATGCTGGTTTTGAGGCCTCAGTTCTCCAGTCTCTGTTCCCTAAGTAGGGGGTGTGCACCTTGCCTCCCTCCTCCTGGAGAACTGCTAGGAGTCTGCCAAAGAGTGTAGATGAACAACATATCCATGATCCTAGAAAAACAGGTTGCTCATCTGTAACAGTAATTCTAGGAGTGGTATATGTTGTTCATCCACACGGACCCACCCGACCTCCCTGGCTGCAGATGCACACAATCTGGCTTCCAGCAGGCTAAGATGTGGCATCATGTGGCGGAGCCGAGGTATATACCACTTGGGTGGGTGGGAGGAGCCAGCTTGAAGACTTCCGGCAAGATTTAAAGGGGAAAGGGACATGCCAAACAGTGTGGATGAACAACATATACCACTCCTAGAACTACTGTTACAGGTGAGTAACCTGTTTTTACAAAGGTTCCTTGTCATGAGAAAACAGGGATACAGTAGTTAAACTATACAAGTTAGAACAGTGTTAACAAAGAAAACAAACCGGCAATTCAGATACAACTGTTTAACATATTGGATTATTAAAGTGCAGACATTATGGTACAGTATATGCAGCAGCAAAATCACGTGTAACATAAGTGCATTGCTAATGCAAGGCAGAAGAAGGAGAGAGGACCATGAATGGGAAGGGACTGATAGCAGGGGGTGAGGGATAGTGAAGGAAGGACTAAGAGAGGGGATTAGGGGAGGACTGGAGCAGCCAAGTGGGTCTTGTCAAAATTTAGCAGATGAGGGGAGTAGATAGAGGGGGTAACCAGGGGGGATGGGGTGGGGGCACGTAGATCTGGTTGGAGGGTGGGGCAGATGGAGAGATATGGCTGGGGAAACTGAGGGAGGCATTGAGATAAATATGAAGGTGGGGATATAGGAGGGGGAAGTGGAGGTGTTGATAGGGGCTTGAGCAGGTTAAAGGTAGCAGTCACAGCAGCTTAGGGTTGCAAGATAGTCGCAAAACTTAGCTTCGAATGGGCAGAGTTTAGTGCTGGATAGCATATCCTCCCTGAGAGAGTTCAGCCAGAGGGGAGCATGATACTAGAAGGATTGTTGGCCGTGGGCGGTGCGACGGAAAGGGACTTTTAAGGTTGGATGTTGGACCCACTAGTGGTGCGGGTATTGTCGGTGGGGGTAGAGAAGGCTCTGAACACCAGGAGATGCAAGCCCTAGCATAGACTTTGTAGCTAGAAGGTATACCTCGTACTGAATTCTACTGTCCCAAGTTTAGCCACCCTGACTGGGAATAGAGGTCACAAGTAAGTGTTAGACGGGAAGCGTCGGGGACAATCCGGCAGGCTTTGTGTAGGGCCAGTTTGACCTTCTTGAGGGTTGTATCAGCAGCAGCGCCATATACTTACCAGTCCGTAATCAATCACAGATAGGACAGAACTGGTAGTGGCTAAGTTTAGGGCACCATCTGTTAGGCAGTACTTGTGCCTAAATAGCTGGCCAATCCTAGCATTGGCTGCTTTAGCTACTATGTCAATGTGATGAGTGAAAGAAACGGAACTATCCAAGATGACCCCAAGGTATCTGAAACTCTGAACCATCTCTAGGGGGGCATTTTGAGAGTTCACTATGTGCAGTTGGTAGGATTTGTGCCGGTTATGGGGGGAGGCAAACAGCATAGTTATGTTTTTTTTTTGTAGTTCAGTAGGAGCTTAGAGTTGATGAACCAGGACTCGGCGGTAGCTAAATTAAGTTGCATCTGTTTCTCCAGCATTACTGGGTCCGATTGCTGACGATGCGGTGCTTTTTTCCAGTCATAGAGGAGGACCTTATCCAGACATGCCCTGGGGAGGTGGTTCAAGAACAGGCTGAAAAGCAGGGGGCCCAGAATTGACCACTGGGGTCCCTCTGTAATTACAGCCTGGCGTTCGGAGAGGACTTCAGCGATTTTTCACTTGTGTTCTGTTGGAGAGGTAACTCCTAAACCAACATGCAGTTTTGAGAGAGAGTCCCAATTGGGTTAACCAGTCCAGTTGAAGTTCATTGTTGACTGTGTCGAAGGCCTTGGTGAGGTCGATATAAGTCACCCCAAACAACTGGCCCTGGCCAAGAGCATCATGGATGTAGCCTGTGAACTCCATCAAGGCGGTGGTGGTGCTGGGTTGTTTTTGGAAGCCATGTTGCTCTGGGCATAGTAGCTCATATTTGTCAAGGTGGTCAATGAACTGGTCATAGACAATTCGTTCTAGTGCTTTTAAGAGAGGGGGAAGAATAAAGATCGGCCTATAATTGGTGTGGCTTGCTCTATCCCCACTTTTGAAGACGGGGGTGACCACAGCCTTCTTCCATGCTTGAGGGAATTTGCTGTTATTGAGCGAGAGGTTCAAGATTCTGGTAACATAGGGACAAATATAAGGCTTCTCATGCCAGATCCAGGTTGCCAGTGTGGCCTGCAGGTACGTCCCTTACTCCATCGTCAACAGTTTTGTCGGTGGCGACTGCAGCCCACCCTCTTACTGCCAAACTGACACAGAGGTCAGGGTGTGACTTAGATGCTACCAGGCCCGTTATGGACAGTACATTGCCGTCATTGACAGAGACCCAGTCTCTGTCGTCAGCTAGTTTGATTATGACCACTAGCCCTAGTGGCGTCTGTGCACAGGCAGTTAGTATCATTCTCTGATGTGATGAGGCATCTGTTGCCAAGCCTGCCTCTCAGTGTACCGTCGACGGAGCTTACCAAGAAGACTCCTCTATCGGCACCACAATTAGATACATTGAGAAATAACCCTCCTAAACTGCTGCCGGCATCACCAGTGCAGTCCTGCGGTCCCATCAACACTGGGGATGACGACGAAAATGAATATAATCCTGACCGCATGTTGGAGTAGGATTATGATGATGATGAGGAAGATGCTAAGGATAGTCAATATTTACAAGGCATCAACTCAGCAATATCCTCTTACAGTGAGGAATCTGTGCCAACTACCCCAGATCCCCTCCAGAGGATCCCTCTTTTTATGGCATAATGCAACAGATTCAAGCTGCTATGTGATTCACATTGGATGAACAGGACTGCAGTAAGAAAAAACTGTTGAAGTTCCTGGCACTTCTGTAATTCCCTTGCACCACAATTCTTCCCTTGTACCCAGCTTTGGAGGATGCTACTTCTGCTGCTTTATTTAGGCCAAATGGTATATCAGCAGTCCCCAGGAAAGCTGATAAGATGTACTGTGCCCCACCTGACAAGCCTTGTTGTGCCACTCAGTCACAGACTGATTCAGTGGTGATCACAACTGCCCATGATGGATCCAGGGCACCTTGACACCCGAGTTCTCTTCCTCCTGATAAGGAATCCAGGATGTTGGATGTAATGGGAAAACGCACTTATGCTTCTGCCTTGTTGGGCCTGAGCATTCCTGACTACCAGGCCCATATGACCAGGTATAAGAATACTCTCTGCAGAACAGCTCAGGCCATTGCACAACCCTTGCCTGAGGGTTCTGAGCAACAGTTGTTGAAAGCCCTCAAGACAGGTGCTGAAGGAGATAAACACTGCATGCTACTTTGATGTGTCTGTCGCTTCTGGCAGAGTGGTGGCTTCTGGCATATGCTTAAGGAGATATGCCTGGCTCAGGGTGGCAAGATTCGCCTCTGATGTGCAGCAAAGCAGTTTTAGAGGCAGACAACTGTTTGTACCAGTCACAAAATAAGCACTTGAGCAAGGGAAGTAGATAGCACCAAAATTAATGCAAATGCAGGTTTATTGTAGAATGCTAGTGCCAAAATAACGCTCACCCCTAATGCCTCGGCAGGGAAGCCTTCTAAGGGGGTATAGGCAACAGACAAAAACACTGCATAAGTTAAGTGATCACATTCAACCAGTAAGCACACTTAAAATAATTTTAAAATATACAAACAGCAATTAAATGTTACAAAATGCAAGAGTAGAATCTGCTAGAGTTCATGCATACTGGGTTCTCTAAAATCTATGGAACACAAGCTTATATATTATTTCTGTTTACAAAAATAAGCAAATAAATATAGTGCATTATATATCAATATATAGATCAATATTCATTTTATATAATGATCATTTAAGGCTCAAATAAGCATCATTTCATTAAACGAGGCAAGAAAATATGAACTTTACATGAGACTTAATCGGAGCCACCGCACACAATCGGGGAAAGGAGAGAAAGAAATGCTTAAGCAGTAGATTCAATGATCACCCCCTCTGGTACAAATCCCATGTGGGCCACTTGTTCGGGGAGCTACATAAAAGTTGCTTATTGCTAAGACCAAGACAGGAGGAGATCCTTCCTGCAAGGAAGAAGAAATAAGATAGAGAAAATGAATACAAAAAATAGAATAATTTCACATACTGTATATCAACTTTTCAAATTAATACTTTTTTTCTCTCTTGTGATAGACAATCACGTAATCTTAGTGCGGATCTGGGACAAAGTTCTTAACATCTTTTATCTCTTTCTAAGAAATGGCGTTAAGTCCCACTGGTCGTTAAGCCCATCTGGCTTAACACTTACCAGTCTGTAGATCCATTCACTCACCATTTCATGGTGGGAACCCACTCAGTCCCCATGAACTTAAGTCCCACTGGGTTGACAGCATGGCATTGCGAAAAATTAGCCCCTACAGCGGTCTCTAATTTACTGTATTTCTGACATGCTCCTGTATGCGTGTTTTTAGGGGTCTGGTTATGCGGCCTATGTATAGCATATTACAGGTGCACCATAATACGTACACTTCAGCAGCTGTATTGCAAGTAATGAATTCTCTAAATGAAAATTTTAATCCAGTTTTGGCAGGGTGTTCAAAGACACGCCCCTGATTGCAATAACAGCAAACATTACATCTGTGGCTTTTATACAGTCCAGCAGGTTTCTGTCATAGCCAATTGGAACTCTGTACTCGTTTCTGGTTTCATATGGCTATGGACCAGGAGATTTCTAATGTTAGAACCTCTGCTAACTGTAATATGGGGTGTATGCCCTACCGCCCTAGTCACATGCTGATCCCCTAACAGGATGTGCCAGATCTTCTTCGAGGTACAGCTCTTGCAGCGGGTTACACCATTAGGACTGAAACCAGCCGGCGTCAGGACCCCACGGAAAATTTTCTAGCTAGCAGTCTTCAGCGGGGACCGCCTCCGATGTCGGTCCCGCCTCCGATGTCGGTCCCGCCCCCGACGTCAGGCGTAGTACATAAGGAGGCGGTCCCGCCAGAATCCCCAGTTATTTCCCGCCGTCGACTTGCATGTCTCGACCTCTTCAGTTAGTGACTAGCGCGCGACATCCAGGAAATCCTTTCCAGATCGGAAACTTTAGAAGAAGTTCTTCTTGAAGACTACTTTTTTCTTCGTCTGATGTCCTCCCCAGCTTCAGTGGAGGGCTATCCTTCTAAGTGCACCTGTGGGAAGCAGATCCCGTTTAAAGACCCCCATTCGGCCTGAGTTCGGTGCCTGGGCCCGGACCACGACACCCAGGCATGCTCCTTCTGCCAGGGCTTTAATAGCCGGACCAAAGTCCGCTGACAGAAGACTCTCCAGGCTTTCCTCCTTGAAGAAAAGCTCAAGGCCATGGATCCTTCCTCCAGGGGGGAATCTTCGGGTAAATTCCCACAGGCACCACGAGAAGCATCGGGAGAAGGTGAGACCTAGATCCCTCTCCAGGGCCTTGGACTCCCGCAGCTCCGGCTCCCGGTCGGACTGCTCCCCGTCGAGGGCCCGCTCTCAGCCTCCCCCGGTAGTGGTCAAATCTGCCAGCAGCTCTTCGACTCTGCAGCCTGCCAAGACTTCCAGGCCTCCTTCTTCTACTAAGGCCTCTTCCAGGTCAGGGGAGCATCACAAGCCTTTGTCCCGGCACTCGGCCTCCGACGTCCGGTCTGTCTCCTTGCCTCTGCCTCCCCAACGCAAGACCAAGGAGCTGACCTCCCTTACGCGGACGTCAGACCCGACGTCGTCCAAGATCCACAAGCACTCCCTTGAGCCGGCGGCAGTTCGTCACCCGTCGCCGGTCAGGCACTCTCCCCCCAGGACGCCGGCCGGGAGACCGGCGCCTGCTGCCGCAGACAGAAGAGCCACACCGCCGCCTACTGACATCGGTCAGGAGGCGTTATGGGAGGAGGAGTCCACTCATCCCGAGGACCAGCCGGGCGACTCTGGACCCGTTGAGCTCCCGCGGGAACCCTCCCCAGAACCGGAGACCCCGGGAGCCACGCCTGCCCCGACGACAGACCACCGCGCCCGGCCGCGCCGGGACTCAACTTAGCAGAGGTGAAGGAGCTTCACTTTCTGGTGGGACACCATCAAAAGGATGTGGTCACCATGCACACTCCTTCCGCACCCGCGGCACCACTGACACCTGCGCCCCCTCCGCCCAAAGGGGCAGCAGGCCGAGCACCTTCCCCCCCAGGAACCAGTAGTACCTCCTAGGGGCAGATCTACAGAGAAGAGAAGGCCTCCATCTAGATCCTCTTCAGGGTCACCCAGCCCCAAGAGACCCAGAAGACGTCGCTATTCGCCGTCGACTGAGGACTCCAGATCTGACATCTCTGAATGCTCCAGGTCTCCTTCACTGTTCACCATCCCTTCTCCGGACCCATGTGACCTCCCTAGGTCTCCTCCGGATGACCCCTCATTCTCTGAGATAATGAGGCACATCCAAGAGAACATGGGATGGGATGTAGAAGAACTGGACCCTGAAAGATTATGCCTCGCCCATTACCTTCGGCAAAAGGACCCTAAGCCTGTGGTAGTACCACCCTCGGTGGACACCTTCGTGGACGTCACCAAGGCAGCGTGGAAGCATCCACATTCCACTCTGGCTATGCCGAAGAAGGCTGACCACCTGTACAAGGCCCCTAGGGAGGACCAGTACCTGGCTAATCATCCTCTGGCCGACTCCCTGGTCATCACAGCCTCTCATGACCGGTCTCAGAAACTGCAACATCTGAGCACGCAGCCACCGGATCCAGAGTCCAAGCAACTGGACGTGCTGGGTAGGCGCCCTTACGCGGCCGCGACTTGCGCCATCAGATCCCTGAATTACCTGACCCACATGGTTCAGTTTCAGAATGCGCTGTGGGAACAGGGGCAGGATCTGGTAGAGAAATTGCCAGACGGTGGCCCAAAGGAGGAATTTCTTCAGCTCCTCCGCACGGGTTCAGACGTGGGGACCCAGGTGCTCCGAGCCGTGTACGACTCCGCGGACTCTTCGGCCAGAGCGGCAGCCTCAGGCGTATGTCTCCGGAGACACTCATGGCTCCGTGTCTCCGGGTTTACCCCAGACGTCCAGAAAAACATTTTGGACGCCCCCTTTCATGGCGAAGTTTTGTTTGGTGATGCATCGGAGAAGGTCATCACCAAATTACAGGAAGCCGGGAAGGCCGTAAGATCTGTCCAGGCCATGTACAGATCTAGACTATTTTCCTTTCGTAGGAACCAGAGTCATTTTCGTAGCCAGACTCAGAGGCAGCAACCCCGTTCCGGTCAGCTTCAGAGGGGCTCCTTTTCCTGGAAGGCCCAGGTCAAAACGTCCTCAGGTAGGGGCCAATGTGCTTCCAAGTCGGCCCAACCTGCAGGACCCTCTGCTGCCACAGCATGACTCCTTCCTGGCCCCTGCCCCTCCTCTGGATCAATGGGAAACAAAGGTCAGGGGTCGCATCGCAGACCACCTGCCAGGGTGGCGCTTGATCACCACCGACAGGTGGGTGCTACAGCTGGCCTAAAAGGCCAATTTATAGAATTTTTAGACAAGCCCCCACGAGGCCTCCTCTGCTCTCCCTGCCATTTGGGTCAGCACGCCCTGCTCATCAAGCAGGAAGTGCTCAGCGCTTCTGCAGAGAGGAAGCTGTGGAGCACGTTCAGGGAACCAGATAGGAACAGGATACTGTTCTCACTTCTTTCTGGTTCCAAAGAAGACAGGGGACCTCGTCCAATTTTGGATCTCAGCGACCCAACATATCGGTTGCCTACAAGCGCTCCAGATGGTGACCCTCCCGGACTAATCCCCATGCTGAAGAAAGACGCTTATTGCCCCTGGATATGCAGGACGCCTACTTGCATATCCCCATCGCTCAGGCGACAGGAGGTTCCTGCGCTCGAGTTTCTGCCCGCCACTACCAGTTCCGGCACTTCCTTCGGGCTGTCATCAGCACCAAGGGTATTCACCAAGGCATGGCAGTCGTGGCAGCTGCCTCTGAGGAGACAGGCCACTATGTGTTCCCTGCATTCTGGACGACTGGCTTCTCATGGCCTCCTCCAAGGAGGCATTGCTGCTAGCCATTCAGCACACCCAGGCTCTTTTCCAGTCTCTGGGCATCTTAATCAACTACGAGAAGTCTCTCCTGGTACCGTCCCAGAAGCTGCAGTTCATAGGCGCAGTTCTGGACACAGCCAAAGGGAAAGCCTTTCTTCCCGTAGACAGAGCGGAACGCATACGATCCCTCATAAGGGACATGTCAGCGAAGAAAACCGTCCTGGCCAGACTGGTCCTTTGCCTGCTCGGACACATGGCTGCGGGCATTCCAACGGTCCTGATGGCAAGACTCCACATGTGGAAAACCCAGTGGATGCTAAGGGTGCAGTGGGACCAAAGGCAAGACCATCTGCAGCAACCAGTCAGAATCACACAGACTGTGATTCAGGACTGGCAATGGTGGCTAGATCCGGGAACCCTCTCAGTGGGGGTTCTCTTCACAGCGCCGTCCCCGGTGTTGACGCTCTCTACGGACACCTCAGGGCTGGGTTGGGGAGCGCACCTGAACGGGATGAGGTCTCAGGGAACATGGACTACACAAGAATATCATCTCCATATCAACATATTGGAGATGAGGGTGGTCCTTTATGCCCTGCAGGCCTTCCAGTCGGAGATTCCACCCAGTACTCTCCTGTTACAGACAGACAATACTGCGGTGATGTATTACCTCAACACTCCTACCCCCTTTGCAGGGAGGCAGTGAGAGTGTGGGAATGGGTAATATGACACGGCGCAAACCTCATTGCAGTTCACGTTCCCGGGGTGGACGACACGGTCGCAGATGGCCTGAGTCGTTCCCAGGCCAAAGTCCACGAGTGGGAACTCCTGCAGGAAGTGGCAGAGGATCTGTTCCACAGATGGGGTACTCCAGAATTGGATCTGTTCACCTCCCCATCCAATGCAAAACTGCCCAATTTTTGCTCGCTAGATCCAGGGCCTGGTGTTTTCTGGCGAGACGCGTTGTCCCTCTCCTGGGCGGGCAGATTCCTCTACGCCTTCCCTCCTTTCCCGTTGATCCAGAGAGTCCTTCTCAAACTTCGCAGGGAGCACGCGATGCTTATTTTGATAGCGCCTTTTTGGCCCAGACAAATGTGGTTCCTGCTGCTGAACCAGTTGTCCTGGGAACCTCCACTGGCCTTACCAATCAGCTCCCATCTGTTGTCTCAGGAGGAGGGTTCAGTAGTCCACCCGGACTTGCGTTCACTGAACCTGCATGCTTGGCTCCTAGAGACATAGCCATGTTGCGACACGGGGTCTTGCAAGAGGTGGCGGATGTGCTTTCTGCCGCCAGAACACTGGCGACATCGCAACATACGCCATGAAATGGCGCAGATTTTGCCTGTGGTCTCAGACTCGCGTTTCTCCCTTAGACTGCCCCTTAGGCTGGTTCTGAGTACCTGCTTTTTTCTATCAACGGGTTAGCTTACTCCTCGATTGGAAGTGCACCTTTGTGCAATCTCAGCTTATCATGCCCCCATAGGCCAACGCATGGTGGCCCAGCTGGACACTACCCGTGCCTTTTTAAGAGGGTCCTCCACCTTAGACCGCCCACCAAAGATCCCGTCCCTCCTTGGGATTTACTCTTTGTCTTGGAGCAGCTTACGCTGCCACCCTTTGAACCTGCCGCAGATTGCGAGCTATGTTTTCTGTCATGGAAAACGTTGTTTTTGGTTGCAGTTACTTTGGCGAGAAGAATCTCCGAATTACATGCTCTCATGTGCAAGGAGCCTTATTTAATTTTTCATCAGGACAGGGTGTCCCTGAGGATGAATCCTAAGTTCCTGCCTAAGGTGGTCTCAGCCCTTACTCTCAACCAGGACATTGATTTACCAGTATACTTCCCTAAGTATGCCAATCGAGGAGAAGCACTGCTTCACACCCTGGATGTGCACAGGTGTCTCAGATACTGTTTGACCAGAACCAAACAGCACCGGAAAGCGGAGCACCTGTTCATTTCATTCGCTGAGAGGATGAAAGGGGTCCTGGTTTCAAAACAAACCCGTTCACGCTGGCTTATCCAGTGTATTTCTTTTTGCTACGACAAGCGTCAGAAACCCTTAGCTGGAGTAGTCAAGGGCCACTCGACAAGAGGAGTGTCTACCTCCTTTGCAGCACTGAAGAACTTTCTACGTCAGCCATATGTGCTGCAGCCACCTGGAGTTCGGTGCACATGTTTATCAGGCATTATAGCCTGGATATCGCCTCAAGGCGAAGAGCGGGGTTCGGCCTTGCTGTTCTTCGGGATTTCCTGTCCTAGGCTCAGGACGGGTCTGGATCCCCGTATTTCCTCCTCCCGATGGCTTTTCTAGGTGCCATTGCTTGGAAATCAGTCCTAATGGTGTAACCTGCTGCAAAAGCTGTACCTCGAAGAAGATAGTACAGTTACGTAAGAACTTATCGTAACAGTAGATCTTCGAGAACAGCTCTTGCAGCAGCTACTTTCCCGTCCACCATTCCCCCTTGGAGGAAGTAGGTTCCAGCCTAATAATATCCTTAGGATCGGAAAGGTCTGTTCTGAATTTTGGCCATCTGAGGGCGGGTCCTCGGTCTCCTCTTCTGATGTCATCCAGCGGCCAGAAGTCTCCGGCGGGAGAACTGGGGATTCTGGCGGTACTGCCTCCTTATGTACTACGCCTGATGTTGGGGGCGGGACCGACGTCGGAGGCAGTCCCCGCTGAAGACTGCTAGCTAGAAAATTTTCTGTGGGGTCCTGATGCCGGCCGGCTTCAGTCCTAATGGTGTAACCTGCTGCAAGAGCTGTTCTCGAAGATCTACTGTTATGGTAAGTTCTTAGTAACTGTACTTTTTGATACACTATGTTGCCAATTTGGCCAGCCCAGTTATTGAATTCAGTAACAAATGGCTCTGGGACAACATCAGTGGATTTCTGCTGGGTTTGTTTCTTTTTATTTAAGAGGTCAGCCCTAGGCCTATTATCAACTTTCATTCTAGCCTCTGTTAATAACTCTTTCGAGTAACGTCTTTTAAGAAATCTAGCTTCAAGCTCTGCAGCCTGCACTTCAAAATCACTAATGTCAGAGCAGTTCCTGCGTGAGCGGAGGAACTGTCCAAAGGGAACTGAGTTTTTTTTTTAGTCTCACTGGGTGGGCACTATTGGCTCTCAACACAGAGTTCGTTGCTGTGTTTTTTCTATAGCATTTAGTTTTTGTGCAACTCTGAGCATCATCTGGTCTGGAAATGGTGACATCGAGGAAGTTCACTGCATCTTTATTAGATGTAAAGGTAAACCGTAAATTGAGGTTGTTGTTATTAATCCATTTAATGAATTCCTCAATTTCACAAGGGTCACCATACCAGGCACAGATGATGTCATCAATAAAGAGCTGCCAAAAATGAATTCTGGAAAAAATGTGTTTTATTTCTTGGTTGAAAAATGAGCTTTCCTCCCAATGTCCCAGAAACAAATTGGAAAACGACGGTGCCATGGAAGCCCCCATGGCGGTGCCACACATTTGCAAAAAATGTTTTCCACCAAACTCAAAATGGTTATGTGTGAGAATGAACCTCGAAGCCTGCTGGAGAAATTCTATGGGATAATCCTCCCTTTCAGCATATTTTCCAAGAAATATCTGCAAGCTGCAATCCCATCTTCATGCCTAATACTAATGTATAATGATTCAACATCTGCACTAATCCAGGTCATATTCTCATCGCATTTTAAGTTTTTTTTTTTTATTTTTTTTTTTTAGTTCATTAAATCAGTGGTGTCCTGGATGTGCAATCTGCAGGACAAAATCCACAAACTTTCCAAGTCTGTCGGTAAGAGAATTAATACCTGCCGCAATAGGGCAGACAGGGGGATCCACCATATTTTTGTGGCTCTTCAGTAGTATATATAGACTTGGAATGATGGGATTTTCATTCCTATTTGGACCAGCAGTTGAAGCTGCCTTGCTAAATCTTCAGCCTTCTGGGAAGCCCTTGTGGTCAGTCAGATCCCTGTACCTCACCTCAAGAAGGGTGAGAGGCAGGGGTAATTTTTGTCTGCCCAGTAACAAAGGCATCAGACCGACCTACAAGCGGCACAGCAGAGGTAGATGTACCACAGCCTTACCAGTGTCCATTACCCCCCCCACCGTGCTAATACCAGAGCACAGAGAGAAAGTGGCACACATGGCTCCACTGTTCCTCACAGACAAAGGAACTGGGGCTTTTATTCTAGATACTTTCTGGTCCCCAAATGGATGGGGGATCTGCAACCTGTCCTGGACCTTAGGGACTTCAACTCCTTCATAGCATGCAAGAAATTTCAGATGGTTTGCCTACAAGGCCTAATCCCCCTGTTGCAAACAGAGAGTTGGAGATGCTGTATGGATATGAAGGATGCTTATCTCCATATCAGATTAAGGAAACATCACAGAAGATACCTGAGATTCATGCTTGAGGGGGAGGTTACCAGTTTAGAGTGTTGCCATTTGGCTTGTCTTCTGTGCCATGGGTCTTTACCAAATGCTTGGCTCTTGTAGCGTCAGCCCATCACAGGGAAGGCCTGTTGTATGTCTTTCCTTACCTGGACAATTGGCTCTTGAAGCTCAATCCAGGAATCAACTCATGTGGACCCTCAAGTCGCACCAGACAGATGTTGGACACTCTCGGGTTGATGGTTATTGTACCAAAGTTAGTATTTACCCTGTGCCAGAGACTACAGTATATAGGGGCAGTCCTGGACACTGCCCAGGGCTCTGCGTGTCTGCTGAAGGACAGGGCAGACAAGCGTATGCCACAAGCGGACTCTGTATACAACAGCCATTATGTACCAGCCAGAACCTATCTGCACTTGCTGGGTCTCATGGCACTGGCCATTGTTGCAGTACCACTGGCCAGACTGCACATGAGGATTCGTGAGAGTACAGTGGAACCAGATGGCAGACGACCCAGACCAGAAGGTGTGCTAGTGATGTCTCCCTTGAGAAAGGCTCTAAAATGGTGAATGGCCAGGGACAACCTCCTGAAAGGAATCCCATTCCTTATTTAGGCTCCGCACTCGGTCCTCACCACGGATGCCTTCAGGATCAGATTGGGGAGCACACCTGAGATCTTCTTGGGCACAAGGAGAATGGGCCCTAGTGGAACACACCCTGCATATAAACATGCTGGAGAGCGGTTTTATATGCTCTTCGGGCATTTCAGGAACACCTGTCTCAGGAGCAGCTGGTAGTGCAGGTGGACAATGTCTGTGTAATGCACTACATCAACAAACAAGGGGTGGGGACTCATTCCTACCTGCTGTGCAGGGAGATGATGAAAGTACGGTATTGGGCAGTGTAACATGGACTGCAGCTATCAGCAGTGCATGTACCAAGCGTCAGAAATGTCTTGGCAGACAAGTTGAGCAGGTCACAGTCCAGGAAACATAAATTTGAGCTGCTGATCACGATAGTAGAAGACCTCTTTGCAAGATGGGGTTGCTCAGAGCTGGACCTTTTTGCATCCCCACACAATGCAAAGCTGCTGTGTTTTTGCTTGCTTGATCCAGGACCTGTTTTCTTTGTGGGATGAGTTGTCCCTGTCTTGGCAAGGGAGGTTTCTGTATGCCTTCCCTCCCTTTCCTCTAATTCAGAGTATTACTCAAACTGTAGATGGAGAAAACAGTGTTAGTACTCATTGCTCCACTTTGGCTCAGTCACATTTGGTATCCACTGTTGCAGCAGCAGGCAGTGGCACCCCCAGTCCCTCTACCTCTGTGTTTCAAACAGAAATGCGCACACAAGGAACAATTTCTAATTGCATGAAAATAGAAGAAAGCAATGTCCACACGAATTTCCAAAGAATTTTCAGCTTTTACTTGTCGTGTCTTTCTCTCATGCACAGTACGTTTCACAATATCACTCAGGTAACAAATAACCCCTAGCGCCTCAACTCTCATGAGTCTTCAGAGTGGTCTACCTCTGTGCAGGGGCTTGTTGCCACAGGAGCAGGGTCCTTGGTCCACCCAGATGTGAAGTCCCTGCATCTGCATGCCTGGCTCCTGAAGTTCAGACAGTCCATCACGACTCATCTTCTATCCCAGACTACTCGTCTGCCTGGGTCACATGTCTCTTGTTTAACTTCTCAGCAAAAGAGCCTGCTGACTTGGGGTCAGTAAAACAGTACATTTTGTCCCCAGTAGAAAACTGCTGCCTTGCCGGGAAGCTTGTACAATTCTGGATACTAGCTTCTCTTAGTTTTGCTGTCACCCTATCAAAAGCCTTCCTCTGAAGGTGTGTGGGGAAGGAATAAAATTCGTATTTCTTCTGTGGTGGAGGTATGTTCCTGTGCTACCCGGGGCAGGTTGTCTCTGTCACCTGCTGAACCAGTCACCATTAGAATAGTGCATGGACTGTCTGACTGAGCCTGGGCCCTTCTAGGGTTTATCCTGTATGCTTTTGCAGTATGGGGCACATGACCCAGCCCCAGAGCCTCCGGTAGCCATCATTCTTGGAAGGTAGCCATATCGTCCCCTTCGGATGGCATTCTCCAGTTGCTCTAGGTGAGTTTGTATCGGCCCCTGTTCAACCGATGTTGCAGCCACAGACAAGGTCTCCCCTGCCGTGGTGGTGAATTCTGTCACTGCTTCTGCCATCCCATCAAATTTGTTTTCCAGAACTACAAGGTGTTCGGTATAAGAGTCTAACTTTTTCTCAGTCCGTGAGTTGGACTGCGTGAGAGCCAGGATTGTGCGCTGTACTGTTTCTAAAGCAGCTGGATATTCATTGTCTGGTGGAAGCTGTGGCACATGCAGTCACGTTGTGGTGGTCCCAGAGCATTAGAGTCTGTTTTATCTGATTTTGAGCATCACATTCTATCATAAAAATGGATCCAGTGATGCAGGCAGAATTACTCCAGTGAGTTACCACTTCAGAGCCAGCAACTTTGCAAACGATAGATTTAATATTAGTGTCTATATTCCTGCACCATGGAGCTCTGCAAAAAGCAGCTTGCCTGCTGGACTGCTAGGCTCCGCCCCTGACATCTTCTGTTTCTATTCAACTTCATGTTTTTTTCACACCTGACCAGAGCCTGGGCTGTCACCATTCTGGGCCGCTGCCGTTTTGCCTTCTTTTTATGTTAGCACGCTTGCGCAGCCAACATCTTGCGGTAGTGCAGATTTGGAGGCCGCGGTACGCTGTTTAGGCGACGTGAGGCACGCACTGTAGGTGCGCCCCTCATTCCCCAATCAGCCTGCATGCCGCGCCACACCATGCATACTAATGTGGCGAGCATTGCCAAGGATAGGTCCGCTGCAATAAGTAGCAAAACTCGCCACACGCAGTGGACCCTTCCACGTGCTTCGGCTGAAGAAACATGGCGCAGTGGCCGCGAACTGACAACTTCGGGCGTGCCCAATCCTGGTCGGCTTGCTCTGCCTTCAGTGCATAGCCGACGGGGAGCCCACTCCCGTCAGCAGAATGTGTCCCCAGCTTTTGTTCTTTGCCGACGGGGATGCCTAGTCCCCTCGCCGACATCCGTCTCCCTTTCCCACTTTATTCGCCGACGGGGAGCCCACCCCGTCGGCATGATGTCTCCCTTCTAGCCAATAGGGTGCCCAATGCCCCATCGGCTACTGTAACCCCAAAGAAATCCACCTGTAAAAAGAAACCATCCATATGTTTTTTTTTTACTACCTGTAAACAGAAAACGGTCCTCGTAGTCTCCCTACCCACCACCCGCACCCACCCACTCGCAACCTGCCTCCCCACACCCTCACCCCATACTTGCCTCCGGAGCGCGGCGCGATGATCTGTGGTGGACTGGGAACACTTCTTCACTCTTCAAAGCTGACTGCGAGCTAAGGAAATGCTGGTAAGGTATATAATGGAATAAATAGGGTTTTTTCAACTTTGATGCATATCTCGGGCATTTTTTTGGAATTTTTACACCAAATTTTCAACATGGGGTTTTTGGGACCCCTCCTCATGAATTCTGTCACTGTTATGACGTTAATCAGTCTTGAAAAGTGATTTACAGTCACTCGCGCCGGAATCACCTTTCGGACCGATTAACGCAAGGACAGTGGCAGTGTTCATGAGGTGGGCTCTAAAAGCCGATGTTGCAAAATTTGGTGAGAAATCCCCAAAATGGCTGTTTTATAAACGGCATTGCGCAGTTGCTGCTATCGCCAACAGAATCCTTTAATTCGCAATATTTTCATGCCAGATTTTCAACATTGTAATTTTTCTACACCTTCTTGTGAATAGTACAGCTGTCGTTTTTCACATCCTGGCCGAAATGCGTTTCCGCACTTCCAGCGCACAATACTGCGGTCGCTGTGGGAAATCAGTGTTCGGGGCAGATTACGAAAATGACAGTGACACTGTTCATGAGCAGAGGTCCTAAAATGCCTATGTTGAAAATTTGGTGACGATACTCCGTAAAATAACTGTGTTACGAACGAACATTGCGCAGTTTGCACGCATGCTCGTAACGTTGCATTTGTAATATTTTCACTCTGGATTTTTCACCATTGCCATTTTTCCACACCTCTTGATGAACAGTACAGCTGTCATTTTACATATCTTGCCCGAAATGTGTTTCAGACGTCCAGCGTAGAATAGGCAATCACAAAGTAAATCACTTTTGGGATAGTTTGAAGAAATGACAGACACTGTAATGTGAGTAGAGGTGCTAAAATGCCTATGTTGAAAAATTTGCGTCGGAACTCCAGAAATGACTGTGTTACAAGTGTAGTGCTATGCATTTCCACACACCCTTGTAACTTTGCAAATTTGCAATACTTACATGCCACATTTTCACCACTGCCATTTTTTTTTTACACCTCCTTATGAACAGTGCAGCTGTCATTTTTCACATCCTGCCAAAAATGTGTTTCCGCACTGCACTACCAAAGCCAATGGCAGTGCGACAACATTCGGCATTGACAAATGCTTGTTTGTCCTCTGTACTGGGTCAGCAGGACTTCTTCTGTGAAGTGGGTAGCTAATTTAACGGTGGCTCTGGCACATTATGTGTTTACCTGACTACCACTAGCCCCCAGCAGTGTGTGTGTGTGTATAATCTATGTATGTAGAATTTCTTTTTCTCATTTTCCTCATTCATTACATTGTGGGTGGGTTATACTCGCCTTATTTTCTCTTCCTTTATTTGGTTCCTATCCCTTTATCTACCCTACAAGCATAGCTTGCCCCCACTTTCTCAGTCTCCTGGCAATCAGAACTGAGGTAGGCAAGGGGGCCAGCACTGGTTGTTGACGGGTGCAAGTCACCACGTAGTTTCCCTCAGGCGCCGCAGTCTGGTAGCCATTGCTTGCCTACTGACCAAAAGATTTGCTCCCTCCGGGTCCTAACACCTCTGGTTTAGACCCAAGAGTGTACTCCATGGAGAAGATCTTCAGTTAAGGTAAGAATGCAAATTTTCTTTCTCTCTGCCTATTCCCTATGTCTGTAACCTCTAACAGTTGGGCATCTCCTGAAGGCTTACTTTCTCCTCCCAGACCAGAATGAAGTTTCTGCTTGAGCTTCTTCCTCAGGGGCTTTGCACCAGCACCATTGAGTTCCACTGAGCTGGGGTAGAGCTGAATGCTAGGACTGCCTCATTTTGCATGCCTGCTATCACCCCTTGGCTCTGCTTTCTGTTTTTCACTCTGTTCCACTCCCTCACCCTTTAACAGTATGGTAATGCCCACTGCATCCTGTTACCTTTTCACAGCTTTGTACCTCAGTGACTCCACTTTTGTTGTTGCACTCCCTGGATTTTTAGAGGGTGAACAGAAAGTGGTGCGGGGGTCCTCCCTAACCCAGAGGCAGGCAACATCTTCTGGGTTGCTCAATCCATCTATTCTAGGGGTATGGATGTAGTTCAGTGTCCACACTCTGGCTGTTCCAGTGCAGTAGCTGATTTGCTGGATGTCTTTAAGCTAAGCTTATTCCACCACCCAGGTGATATATCACCCAAGTCTGCCCCATGACGTCAGATCTTTCTACTGGAAGAACAGGTCTTCATCGCAGATATCTCCTCCATTAAGCCCCACCTTTGGAACTATAAGCTGTCAGTGGTATGACCACTTGGAAACTTTTTCTAGGTGGGGGACTACCCACAGCTGATGTGCAGCATCGACGATATATAATGAGCAGGCCCATCATTTCTCAGTTCTTCTCCTGGCTGTATATCATCCCTCATTGGACCTGCTGAAGGAAACGTCATCAACCAAACTATTGGTTTAAAAAAAAAAAAATCAAAATTTTGGAAATGCAAGCTGTCGGGTACAGCCTCCAGGCCTTTCAGAATCATCTTTGTCCCAGTCCTCTGGTAATGTACTGTAGACTGACAATGTAAGTGTGGTGCAGCACATCAGCAAACAAGTTGGCACTCACTCCTGTCCCCTATGCAAGGAAGCAATGAGAGTATGGTACCAGGCTCTGTATCATGGCCTTCATCTGTCAGTCGTGTTTCTCTCAGGTCTCCAAAACATCTTCGCAAACAGGATAAGCATGTCCCAGTCGATGGTTCACAAATGGGAACTGCTGACCTTCATGGTGAACAGCCTCTTCGCAAGATGGGGTCGTCTAGGACTGGACCTTTTTGCATCCCTACACAACACAAAAATGCAGCTATCTTCGAGGATATCTTCTCCATTAGGCCACACCTTTGAAACTATAGCCATCATTGCTAAGACCACACAGAAACTTTTACTAGCCTGGGGTCACTCATAATGATGTCCCACATCTGCATCTGTATAAACGTGGGTGGCCTCATGGCTCCACAGTTCTTTTTCTGACATTGGTCATCTTCATCGGACCTGCTGAAGGAAATGCTGTCAACTAGCCATTGCCGTTTATTCTTTTATTTTATTAAACAGTTTGTTTTATTTTTTCTGCATGCCACCGAAGTCAAAAGAGCCTTTATTTCTGTACTTTAAATGAGAGAGACAGTTTACAAAGAAGGCACACACGCGGTCTGTGTGCTGTTTGGGCTTGTCTCACAGTGTGAGGACTTGTAAGATTTGCCGGAGGTTCCATCAGACTGCAAGGAGGTACCACAAGAATGCTCTAGAAAATGTCCTTCTTAAAACTTTGAAAGCCATGGAAAAGGAACAGGGCCCAAAGTCTGAGTCTCCATCACTGTCGGTCAGGAATCAGCTGCTGTACCTACTATGGACGGTAGGACACCATCATCATTTGGCCAGGGTTCATCAACACAAGCAGTCCTGTCCCATTTACAGGGTACTGTCAACTCTCCGGCTTTACTGGTGTCATTGTCAAAGATGATCAGACACATTCTGTCTGGACTCTTATTATAAGCAGTTGTTCTGCTGATGGGGCCTCCTTTGTATCCAGCCCCCGAGGATGTCTTCTAGTAACACGTCACAGATTCCTCCTTTTTTCTCAGCCTCCACCAGTGTCGCCTGTGCATTCTGCGGCTCCCATTGTCGATGGGTGTCAACGACAAAGTAGAATGTAACCTGACCGCTGACTCCTTTTGAGCCAGCCGCCAACTGTGGCTTATGTTTCCTGTCACGGAAAACTTTTTAAGTTGCGATTACCTCTACTCGGAGGATTTTTGAGCTTCAGGTTTTATTGTATGAGCCTCCGTATTTAATTTTTCACAAAGACAGAGTCTCTTTGCGTATGAATCCTAAGTTTCTACTGATGGTAGTATCAGAATTTACATTGAACCAAGCAATACACTTTCCTATTTATTACCTTGAGCATGCCAACTAGGTTGAGGCACTGCTTCATACTTTAGATATACATAGAATACTGAGATATTACATTGATTGCACTAAGGACTGCAGAAAGTCCTCTCAGCTTTTTGGTTTCTTTTGCCCTGGGAAAGAGGGTATTCCTGTGTCTAAACAATGGCTGTCCAAACTGCTGACACATTGTATTACGTTCTGTTTTAGGAAGTATGGGAAGGAAATTCCTGGTATCATTCGTGGTCACCTCACAAGGGGTATGGCCACTTCAGTTGCTTATTTCAGAACTGTCCCTTCTGCCGACATATGTGCTGTAGCCACGTGGAGCACTGTCCACACTTTCATTAAACATTACAATCTAGAGATAGTCTCTTGTAGACGTGCTAGTTTTGGTTTTGTTGTACTGGAAGGCCTCCTCTCCTGATGATAAATTAGACTGTGCCATCTTCCCTGTTGCTTTGTACTGCTTGGAAGTCGTTTCAAAGATGTGGCCTAATGGAGGAGATATTCTCCATAAAGATGAAACAGTTA
Organism: Neoceratodus forsteri; assembly: GCA_016271365.2. Taxonomy (NCBI): domain Eukaryota; kingdom Metazoa; phylum Chordata; order Ceratodontiformes; family Ceratodontidae; genus Neoceratodus; species Neoceratodus forsteri. Next base: position 501,303,457 of record JADMNL010000022.1, read on the forward strand.
CGTAAGAACTTACCATAACAGTAGATCTTCCTGAGAGTCTACTCCATTAGGCCAGGACGTACACTCTGTCTCCTTCCCCCCCTTCGATTTCCTTGTGGGTTATATCAGTTGGTGTACCTAAAACCTTACTCCGTGCTTCTTGTTTCCAGTCCCATGCCTCTGTATGTATGCTTGGTGCTGGTCTTATCTCTGGGTTCCTCACTGTGTCAGGCCCTTCGAGGCTAATCTCCGATGGGGAACAGAGGAGTGATAGGGCCACCACATATACACATTGATGCTGTACGTCATTGTGGCCAGTCCCTTCAGCTAGCAAAAAGTTTCCAAGTGGTCCTGATGCTGATGGCTTATAGTTCCAAAGGTGGGGCCTAGAGGAAGAGATTCTCTTGAGGATCTACTGTTCCAGTAAGTTCTTCAACTGTTTTGTCACCCCCTTCATGGCTCTTTCTTAGTATTTTGTGGGTCACAGGCAAACTTTGCTTTCAAAGTTTCTTGAGTTCTACTACTACTTTTCCTCAGTTTCTTTTGATTCCCCCTATAGATCTATGGAGTAGTGGATGCCAGGGTTCAGATTTTGCATTCGGTGCTGGCAGAAATGTCTGCTACCGACCCACTTGACACGTGTGTATACTGCCTGGGAAAACAGCACAACATGGCTGGTTGCAGCCTCTGTCTTTGTATGCTTCCTGAGTCTCTTGAGGGCAGGAAGCTCTGGCTAGGGCCAGCCTGGTGGCGCTGAGGGTTGAGGTGCTGGATGCCACACCTTGCACCACGCCGGTGACCCGGGTAGCCCGTGTGCTGGGGGTCGGCAGGGCAGGGAGAGGATCGAGCATCTGGAGGACTGCTCTCCTCTCCCTTGGGAGGGATACAGGGCTGCAGGAGCAAAATACAAGGGAGGAGTGCAGCGGATGACTATGGTAGCCATGCTCGCATGACTGCACGACTGCGCTCCTGGGGGAAACTGTATAAGAAAAATCCCCAGCCCGGGATAAAGTCGCCTCCTGTGTCCCGACCACACTTCCCGCTGTCAGGCTCTCTCTCCAGGGCTGCTCCCCCGACTCTAGCTTGGCGCATTTGTTTATAGCTAGAGCACCAGGGCGTAGGCGGTCCCACCCTGGGGACTCAGAGCTGGTGGGATCCGCTGGGCTGTGTCGGCCTGGTTGAGGGAGCTTCAGACAAGGAGATAGAGTCATGGGCACTGGGAGGTAGCTGGAGACAGTTCCTCGAACAGGTGATTAAAGAAAGTCTAAAAAATAGGAAGCTCTGGCTATGGCTGGGTTGGCCTTCTGAACATCACCTGAAGGACTACCAGAAGGCCTCTGCTGCGGCTGGGTCCGTTCATCAGTTTGTGGCCCGTGAGATGGAAGCGATGGCTGCTGTGGTGGTCACCTCCACGGTCTCGGCATTATTCCTTGGGGCCAATGTTGGAAGGTCATTCACCAGAGGCTTCCAAGACATGTGTTTGGCTCTGCAGACCCTGGGGGACAGCCCTGCCCACCGTAGTTCCAAGTACAAATGTGCCATTTGTGGGACTGGGAGAGATTGAGGTCCTTCTGTTCCTTCAACTCTCCCCATTGCTTGATGGTGGTGGAGGGGCAGGTCAGGCAGTCCATAGCCCTTCGTCACCCCTGTCGAGCCTCTCAACCTCGACTCCGGTCGAGCAGGCCATGGAGATTTTTCTCGAGCCTCTCAACTGGCTGTCAGATAAGGTTGAGGAATTGATCTCGCGGACCCCGGTGCTCCCATTCCTCACTCATGAGGACGTTGATTGGTCAGTGTACTTCTCCGGTCCAGAACGGGAGTAGCTTCTGCTGGTGATCTGGTCTTCACCTGTCCCCGTTAAAATGGGCAGGCACATGTTGTGCCATAACCAGCTGTAAGGTTCCCCTCACTGTTGATTGTACGGTTGACATTTGAGATTGCGGTTGAGGTGCTCTCGAACTCTCCTGTCTGGGAAGCATCACCATTGACATTTCATGACCTCCTCGTCCTCAGGTGAGGAGAGGCACTGCTGTAAGTTGTACTTGTGCTATGAGGTGTTCCTCTGGCAACAGTGGGCTATCATGGGGCAGGGTAGGGATCTTCCCACTGTTCTTCCGGTAACCTGGCAGCTGCCTCCACACTACGCAGGTGCTCCCCTCAGCTGCTTCTCCACCCCTTCGAATGGAGCCACCACCACTGCAGCCAAAAGTGGGTGTTCCACCCAAGGAGGCCCACCTCGTGACTGGCTTGCCAGGCCAGTTGTCAGTGCAGATGTCTCAGAGGGAGGATGCCTGGGTGGTCCGTGGTAAGAAATGGTTGAGGGCCATTTTTGAGGAGTCCTCTGATGACTTGGACCATGAGTCCATGGCCTCCTATGGGACTCGTCTCCTCAAATGGGTCCAGTGTCTTTTGGGTCACTTCTCCAATGTATTTCAGAGTCCACGTCAGTCCCGTTGGAGCCAGTTCAGAAAAGGGCTAAGTATTCTTTTACTGACATTATGGACAGGGATGAATCCAGAGGGGTTGCCTTTCCTGGTGCTGAGACCATTCTGGGACTGGCCCTGGAGCTTTGGCAGCATCCCGCATCCTGCATGGCACCCTCCACTCATATGGTCTGTAAGTATGCGGTCCCCACGGGGGTCTCTTTTGGGATTCATGAGCCATCTCTCCACAGATGGGTTGATGACTGATTCTGTTTTCCACAAACTAGGAAACCAGGTGGACGTGGACAGGCACTCGGACAAGGAGACATGCAGGATTGACCACGCGACAAAAAAGGTGTATGCTGTGTCGTCCTTAGGTTTCCGGGCTAGTTATGTCATGATGATGGCCAGCTTTGGTCACTTCCTGATAGGAGCCTTTGACACGATCCTTTCTCACTTTCCTGCTGAGCAGCAGTCATTGGTGACGGTCATCAGAGAAGAGAGTCAAGTCACTGGCTAAGCAGCAGCTCGAGACAGCCTTGGGGATGGGTGATTTGTGTCCCTGTACTATGGCGGCGGCTGTCTCCATGTGTCTCAGGACCTGGCTGGATCTTCCGACCTTTATGGCAGACCCTCAGCACAAGCTGGCCAATGTCCCTTCTTGGGCAGTAACCCATTTGGTCCTGGGATGGGGGGGCATCTCACCATTTTGAGAAGTCCAGTGCCACCCTGGATTCTGTGGCATCATACCAGTAGGACCCAGAAAAGAAGCTTAAGAAACAGGGTATACAGTATTGGGCCTTTCAGCCACAGCCTCTTCGGCAGCAGCCTCAGCAAGGGCATTACAAGGCTTGGCAACTCAAGCCCAAATCCAGAGGCCAGGGTCCTAAGAAAGAGGCGTGGGGCAGGCCTGGTGTTGCCCATTAAGCTGCAGTCGCTGGTGACCCCACAAAAGCTACCCAGTGATGGAATTGGGGGTGTCATCCCTCCACCCATTCTGTCCCTGTCTGCACTCTCCATAAGAGTTCAGCTGCTTCACTTTTTGCCACGTTGGTCTGCTATCACAGTGGACAAGTGGGTGTTGGACCTAGTGGGCAGAGGGTTGCCTCTGGACTTTGATGCTCCTAGGGAGTTCTTGGTGTTGCAGGACATGCTCTCTGCCCTTCAGCAGAACGTTGCTCAGTTCCTTGCAAAAGGACAATAGCCCGTGTCCCGGACACCCTGGCCAGTCAGGGTTACATGTCCAGGTACATCCTGGTCCCGAAACAGATGGATCTGGCATCTCGTACTGGATCTGCACGATCTGAACCAGTTCATGCGAAAATGCAAGTTCCAGATAATCAGTCTGAATTAGATAATTCCGTAGCTGGAACAAAACATGTGGTTTTGTTCCCTGGACTTCCAGGATGCATTCTTCCATATCCCAATCTGTCTCACCACTGGTACCTCCGGTTCTGGGTAGAAGGGGTCCTGTACCAGTTCCAGGTCACGCCCTTTGGCCTCTCCTCAGTGCCCAAGGTCTTCACCATGTGCATAGTAGTGGTGGCAGCTAGGCTGAGTTGACTAGGCATCAGGGTGTAGCCTTACCTGGCTGGCTGGCTGCTAGTAGGTCCATCCAGTGAGGCCATAGAGAGGTCCAAAGACATGGCTCTCCAGACTTGCCAAGACTTGGGCCTGCTAGTCAACCCAGACAAGTTCGAACAGGTACCCATGCAGGTAATCAAGTTCATTGTGGCAGAAGTAGATTCCTTGTGGGTCAAGGCCCACCTCCCTGTGGACTGGGCACGGGATCGTACCTGCTTTGCCCGATCATTTCATGTTGGGCTCTTGTGCCCTGCCTGGGATTTCCTGCGGCTGCTGGAGTACGTGGCGTCCTGCACCAGTGGGGTCCGGAGTCCTGTCATCACATAAACCTGGAGCTCCGTGGAGTGTGGCTTGCTGTGACAGAATTTGCTGCTCTTGTTGGAGGGGTCAGGTTGTGCAGGTCCAGATAGACAACTGCATGACCATGTTCTGCCTGATCAGGCAGGGTGAAACATACTCCCTTCCTCTATGTTGGCAGGACTGTGCATCTGGACCCTCATGCACAGTCTGGGTGCAGAGCTCCTGGTGATCCATGTTGCAGGATTGAACAGTCGGCTGACATACACTCTCAGCCAGGTCGAAAAGATGTCACATAAGTGGTCCCTGAATCAGGAAGTGGTAAACCTCCTGTTCTCTCTGTGGGGTACTCCTCTGGTGGACCCGTTTGCCTCCTGGGAGAATGCCAAATTGAGGCTGTTTTGTGCCCTACACTGTTTTTGGATGCCTATGCATGGCCCTGGACCCCAGGTCTCGTGTATACCTTCCCTCCATTCCCCTTGATCCACAAGATTGTGGTCAGGGCCCTGAAGTACAAGGCGTGGATGATCCTGATAGCTCCAGACTGGCCTCAACAGTTCTGGTACCCGATCTCCTCAGCTGCAGACCTCCGTGGTGACTGCCTCTCTACCCAGTTCTGATGACCTGACAAAAGCAGACAGTCCTGTACCCAGACCTGCAGTCCATGCACCTCACGACCTGGTTCCTGAGCGGCTAGAGTGCCAGGTCTTGGGTCTTTTGGATGAAGTGCTCCACATTGTGGAGACTTCCCAGAAAGCATCAACTCACCAGTACTATGCCTTTAAATGGGAGAGGTTCTTCATTTGATGCCAGGGCAAGGAACTTGATCCCCCTTGTCTGCCCTTTGGTAAGCATCTTGGACTACCTGTGGTCCCTCTGCCAGCTGTGACTACAAGCAACAACCCTTAAGGTACAATTGGCAGCCATTTCTGTTTACTAGGCACAGGCTGGTAAGCTGATTATGGCCCAAAAGTAGATGGTTGGGTGCCTTTTCAAGGGGCTGGACCACCTGTCCCCTCTGGTGCGAGAACCACCTCCACCGGGGGATTCAAGGCTGGTGTTGGCTGTTCTCATGGTCAAGCCTTTTAAGCCAATGCACAGGTGTGAGATGTCACACCTGTCATGGAAGATGGCCTTGCTGGTGGCCATTACTTCAGCCACCAGAAGGATCGGGGAGCTCATGGCACTGTCGGTGGGGTCTGCCTAGCTTGTCTTCCATAGGAACAGAGTTGTCCTTCACCCCAACTCAAAGTTCCTCCTGAAGTTTGTATCGGAATCTCAGCTTAACCAGGTGATTAACTTACCAGTATACTTTGCCATTCCATCTTTGGAGGATGATCGCAGGCTCCATGCCTTGGACCTGCGGAGGGTGCTCTCTTATTAAAGGAGTGCATGGGAGTGCTCTGGTGCAGTTCAGGGAGAGGCTTGCCAGCTGTTTGTCAATTTCGCTGAAGCTGCACCTGGCAGACCGGCAACAGGGGTGTCCCTATACAGAAAATCTGCAGGGTTGCTACCTGGAAGTCAGCACACACCTTCATTGCCCACTACTGCACTGACTTTGAGTCACACCGGGATGCTAGTTTTGGGACCTCAATTCTCCAGTCTCTGTTTGCCAAATAGTGGTGTGTGGCTTCCCTTTCCTCCTGGATAACTGCTAGAAGTTTGCCAGAGGGTATGAAGTGAACTATATCCATGCCTATAGAAAAATAGGTTACTTACTTGTAACCGTAGTTCTAGGAGTGGTATATAGTTCACATTCACACAACCCATCCAGCCTCCCTTGGTAAGTGGCACACGGATTCCTGCTTCCAGCTAGCAAGATCTGACGTCATGAAGCGGAGTCAGAGGGGTTGGGGGGAGATGTACTGCCCTGGTGGAGGGAAGAGCTTAGCTTAAAGCATTAGTTCTCAAACACTGTCATAGTGAGCATCAGGCCTCCCCAGAAAAACAGTGCCATACGATACTTTGCTCTGCACTCCAGAAAGAACATAAAATGACACTAAATAAATGACCCAGTTTATTCACGCAGGACTATTTGCATTCAGTTTTTCCATTCTCTTCATACCAAACGTCATCTACTCAAAATGTAAAGCAACACTGCATGTTACTTTAAAAATATTGAAACTGTTTCTTTTTATTCCATTTTAGGTCACCCATTTCTCTGGTCTTGTGGGAGCCACTATTTATGTGTTAGCTTCATAATTTTTGAGATTAGAAATAATAAAATTAGAACACCTTTTAAAATGGCTATCCCCAGGTTTTCAGGATTATTCTCAGCTTTTTTGAACACTCGTCATTTAGCATCACTTTTAGCTGTATTAAAAGAAAAGAACAGTCTGTGGAGGGGTTGTGGGATAACAGATGGACCAGACACCAAACTTCAAGTTCAACACACAATCTCTATGTGATATTTATTTATTTAGTTTTTGTTTACCGGGTAAGTACACTAGACAAGTTTTATGCCTATTTTCAGGAATAACTTTCAGCAATGGTGTATCCCTTCGTCAGTACATTAGTTTGTAGCAACAGACTATGCAAGTCCTTTCTCTACACTTAGGCAACACCTACTGACTCACTGATCTCTAATCTGACTCTGCATTTGAGATTCAGACTCCACCCCTATGCGGGCCCTGTTTGCTTGGGTAGTGGAGGCTTAAATACAAAAAAAAAACAAAACAAGCTAAAAACAAAGAACCTCAGTGCAGAAGCACTGGAACATGGGTTACCCCAAAAGGGCATTGACAATAACTCAAGCTTTAAAGAAACACAACATCACACATACTTCCATAATGCAAAGCATCATGGGATATATGCAAATCACCACAACATTTCAGACTTGTTCAGTTTACAGCAATTTACATGCATTTTAAATAGCACAACTAACTTAATTTTTATAATATTCACCTAGTACTTTTTACAAATCAAAAACACCCAGTGCCGTGGTATTTTCAACATTTGCAGGTTTCATAAACATAAGGTGTATACATCAAGGTATTTTATGACATAGTGCTATTACATACTAAATCCAACAACAATAAACACAACCTGTTTTACATATGCTTGTAGGTCACCACAATAACCTCCCTGTACGAAGACCTGAAAGGGAAAAGGAAAATTAAAGAGGACACTATAGCATAGTCAAGAAAGAGAAGGGAGTGCCCATAGGTGGTCAACCTTATGGACTAGAAATTGTAAAGGATAGATTAGGCTAAGAAATAGAACTGTTGCAACAGATATAAGAAAAGGTCAGTCCTCAAGAGTGGCAGGAGCTCCCTGTCACCCACTTGTTTTAATTATTTCAGATCCTAAAACTAATGCTACAATAGACTCAGCCTGTGGAACAAAGAGCATTTTATAAGACTGGAGAAAGGGGGCGATCTAAAATAGAATAAAAAGTTATAGGTTAAAACTTTCACTGTAACTTGCACTGATGCTTTTGGTATAGTACATTGTCAGGCTTGACTGGGCCTCCCCTGGAACTGGGTGGGGCCTCTCCATGGAGGCTGACCTCACCATTTGAGAAACCCTGGCTTAAAGATGTCAGGCAAATCACCTGCTCCAGTGGAACTGACAGTGTGGGGATGTAAACGATATACCACTCCTAGAACTATGGTGACAGGTGTGTAACCTATTTTTCTAGGATTGTGGATATGTTGTTCATCCACACTTATTGGCATGTCCCTTTCCCCTTTAAATCTTGCTGGAAGTCTTCAAACTGGCTCTTCCCACCCACCTGGGTGGTATATACCTCGCATCCGCCCCATGACGCCAGAGTTTCCTTTCCGCTGGAAGATACAGGTTGCCTTCCTTGTGCTCGCGCATTTCGTAGGCCCTGGCTTTCAGTTCTTCGGTTTTACCGAAATTAAACTCATCCGAAAGTTAGCGATCGTGCTTTTTATGCCCCCGATCATGGAAGAGAAATCTTCCCAGGATTTCGCCGTGTCCTGCGGCTAGAAAATGTCGTGGCACCGATCCCCATCTCACGCATGCTCTACTGCTCACGTGTCGGCCATGACACCTCGTCCTGCAGCTTTTGCTTGGCTTTCCATCCCAATGTTCTGGACGACTGCCTGGCACGTTTAAAGTTGGGGAGACCGGAGAAAAGGAATCCTCTGGTGAAGTCCAAGGAGGCTAGGTGGACGGTTTCCGCGCCCGTGGGTTCCACCGAGCAGCTGGAAAGCATGAAGGCGTTCGAAGAAGCTGCCGCCCCCTCTTCGGACAGTTGAAGCTTTTTTGTTTCACTCAACCTAGGCACCACCTTTTCAGGTTCCTTCAAGGTGTTGTGCCAGTCTCTTCCTACCCGGGGAGAGGCACCCACGGGCTCACACTCCTCCCGATCTCGTAAGAGAGATGAGGAACCAAGCACGACTTCATCTCTGCGAAGGCACTCTTGGGACAGAGAGAGGTCTCAGTCCCAGGAGCATGTGGTCTCAACCTTGGTCGAGATCGCTTCCTTGGCCGCAGGCTTCACGGACCTTCTGTCAGGCCAGCTGACAGAGGATGCGATTGATGAGGTTGAGATTGTCCTCAACTCCATCGACCCACTGTCACTGGCCCCAGTCGACAACTCTTTGGAAAGGACTCCGGTCCTTGTCTTCCCTGATGAGGAGACTCAGCCTGCTGATGTCCCCATCGAGGACCTGGTTCTGGATCCCCGGGTATCACCGGTCCGGCCGGTGTCTCCTGAGCGACCAAGTCGGCCTGTCCGATCTCGGTCAAGATCTAGAACCCCCTTATCTGGACGACCGTGGAAGAGCCACAAGTGCTCGAAAAAGAGGCGACTCCACCGGTTGTCCTCGTCCTCCTCGGATGAGGAGAGGCTCCGACGGAAACTCCGTCAGCGCTATGAGGACCTCATATGGCAACAGCTGATTTTGTCCGGGCACAAGCCAACTTTGACTTCTACCCCGGCCATTACTTAGCTGTTTTCCTCCTAGACTGAAGCCGACCCCCTTCGAAACCGAAGCCATTGGTTCCTCCGCCAGCGGGGCCGGCCCGTCTTCCGGTTCGACCTATACCGGTCTCTCCACCAGTAGTGGTAGAGCTGCCGCATAATCAGCCTGTGGGAGGGGCTCCTTCCAAAGAGGACTGACCAGATACCTGGCTTCTCTGACGTCTGTTGGTCACGGTCACCCCGGACCACCATCGGCGGGTCGAGTGTGATTTGGGCGGCAGGCTGCTGTACCCCGGCTCTTCAGACTCTGATGTCACCAGGCTTCAGTGTCATCCTGGGGATGATGAGTCACCCGTTGGCACAGGGATGGAGGAAGGTTCTTCCTCCTTCCAGGGATCCTTCATCGCATCTCTGATTTCACAGGGATGCCCCTGGAACCCATCCAGAAAAAGGCGCGGTACCCTCTCACGGACATACTCGAGAGGGGATACCCCGACGTAGGCCTTTCCTGTGGCCGAGGCCATTGTTGGTCCGGCACTCTAACTATGGCAGCATCCTGCCCCGTCTGCTCGCATGGCCCGCAAGTATGTGATGCCCATGGGGTCCCTTACGGGGTTCACAGAGCACCCTTCGGCCGAGAGCCTAGTGACCGCCTCTGTGTTCAGGTGTACTGGCAGTTCTTCTAACACTGACCGACCTCCCGACAGGGAGTCCAAGTATTTGGACCACTCGGGGTGGAAGGTCTGTGCGGCGTCCTCCTTGAGCCTTGGTCAGGCAAATTTGGTCGTCATCATGGCACACTTCTCCCATGCCCTTCTCAGGTCATTAGATGAAGTCCTCCAACATCTCCCCATGGACATGCAGACCACGGTCAAGCAGGTCTGAGATCAGGGCGTGCTGTCTCCAAATAGCAGCTTCAGAAAGCCCTGGACATCAGGGACTGTTGTGCCCACTCAGTGGCCGCTGCAGGGCTTGGCTGAGGCTCTCCTCCTTCACGGCGGATACTTAGCACAGGTTAGCCGATGTGCCTTTCCTTGGGGCCGACTTGTTCAGCCCAGGAGTGGCCGGTCACCTACAGCGCATAGAGCAGTCCAGTGCCACCTTGGACACCACTTCTACTAAGAGTTCTTCGGGCAAGAACCAGCAGAAGAAAATGAAGCCTTTTCAGCACTCTTCCTCTGCGGTTCAGCAGTCCTCTTTCCAGGGAGAACAGCAGCATCCGCATCAGGCTCAAGCTTGGCTGCCTTGGCCCAAGCCTGGACCCCAACAGGCCCGCAGAGGAGGCCGAGGCTCAGGTCCTGGAGCTTCCTCCTCCTCCAAGCCTGCTCTGTGACAGGGTGGGAACTGCCACCCCCTATTCCCGTCACACCAGCTCTGGGTCTTCCCGTGAGGGGCTGGCTCCACTACTTCCTTTCTGTCTGGTCTGCTATCTCTTTGGACATTTGGGTTCTCAAAGTGGTTGGTCAGGGACTGCCTCTAGAATTCGAGCAGTACTCTCCCAGCCGAGCCCGCGCCTTTCGGGAAGAATGGATTTCCACATTCACCCAATCGGCTGTTTGAGACGACATCGCTTAACTCCTCCTCAAGGAGGCAGTAGCTCTCGTGGTGGATCCGTCTGCAGACCCAGGTTTTCTCTCCAGGTACTTCCTGATGTCCAAGCAGACGGGGAGCTGGCGCCCCATTCTAGAGTTCCACGACCTGAATCAATATCTCAGGTCACGCACCTTTCGGATGGTCACTCTGTCCCAGATCATACTATCCTTGGAGCGAAACGTGGTTCTGTTCACTGAATCTGCAGGACGTGTTCTTTCACGTCCCAATCCATCCATACCATCAGCGATTCCTCCGCTTCAGGGTCTAGGGGACCCTGTACGAGTTCCGAGCCGTGCCATTCGGCCTGTCATCGGCCCCACAGGTCTTCACTAAATGCATTGCACTGGTGGCAGCCTATCTCCGGCATTGGGGGGGGGTCAGAATTTACCCCACCTTGATGATTGGCTCCTTGCAGGTTCCACCCAAAAGGAAGTGGAGAGGTCCAGGGATGTGGCCCTCCAAACCTGCTCCCAACTCGGCCTCCTGATCAACGAGGCCAAGTCAGAACTCATGCCTTCTCAGGTGATGGGCTTCATCGGGGCAGAGCTCGACTCTTGTCATGCCAGAGCTTGGCTCCCGGCAGACAGGGCAGAGGTTCTCACCTCCTTTGCCCAGTCATTTCAGGTCGGGCATTTGCTCCCTGCCCGGGACTTTCTGCGCCTTCTGGGGTGCATGGCAGCATGCACTTCAGTGGCTTGTTGCGCCCAGTTGCACATGTGCCCCCTCCAGTGGGAGCTGGCTGCCCAGTGGACTCAGCGCCACGGTCATTTTGACCAGCTGATCACTGTAACCCAGAAGATGTGGGACGCTCTCCAATGGTGGACCGCCTCAAACCGGTTGCAGGAACGGATCCCGTTTGTCCGCTCCGAGCCGACAGTCGTCCTCATGACCGATGCCTCTCTCATGGGCTGGGAAGCCCACATGGGGGACAACCGAGCCCATGGACTCTGGACCCCCGAGGAGTCCCGATGCCACATCAACCTGTTGTAGCTCAGAGCAGTCAGACTGGCACTGTCAGCTTTCGCTCCTCAGCTCCGTGGTCAAGTGGTTCAAGTCCAGATGGACAATACCACGACCATGTACTACCTCAACAAACAGGGCAGCATGCACTCCTGTCTGCTGTGCAAGGAGGCGCTCCTTGTCTGGACCCTCGTGAGCTGGTTAGAGACGGAACTCCTAGCCATCCATGTGGCAGGAGTCTTGAACCAGCTGGCGGATGCTCTCAGCCACATAGGCCAGACATCCCATGAGTGGTCTCTCCATCCAGAGGTAGCTTACAGCCTGTTCTCCCGTTGGGGCAAACCGATGGTGGACCTGTTTGCCTTCAGGGAAAACACAAAGCTAAGGCTGTTTCATGCTCGCCCCTCTCAGCAGGGCTCACTGCAGGGGGATGCCTTCTTGAGGCCTTGGACCCCAGGCTTCCTCTATGCCTTCCCTCCATTTCCCTTGATCCACAAGGTGTTACTCAAGGTGAGGAGGGACAAGGCGAATGTGATTCTGGTAGCCCCAGACTGGCTGCGCCAGTTCTGGTATCCAGGTCTCCTCAGCCTCAGCTGCAGGCCCCCTGAGTGGCTTTGTACACGCCTGGGCCTGATATCTCTGAATCAGGAGAAGGTCTTCCATCCGTACCTTCAATACCTGTACCTCGCAGCCTGGTACCTGAGTGGCTAGATTTCCAGGCTTTGGTTCTTTCCGAACATGTCTACACCGTGGTGGAGGCATCTAGAAAGGAGTAGACCAGGAAATGTTATGCCTTCAAATGGGAAAGATTTTCCATTTGGTATCAGGGTAAGGGTCTGGACCCCTTATCCTGTTCTGTGGCGAACATTCTCGACTACCTTTGGTCTCTCTCCAAAGGGGGGGTCTAGGGTCATCGACCCTTAGGGTGCACCTGGCAGCCATTTCTGCTTACTGGGCGCGGGCCGGTCAGCGGACATTGGCGCAGGAGACAGTGGTCAGGCGCTTTTACAAAGGCCTGGATCTCAAATCCCCTCCGGTGCGTGAACCTCCACCTCCGTTGGATCTACTGCTGGTAATGGCAAAGCTCATGGGCAAGCCATTCGAACCAATGCACAAGTGTGAGCTGTCACACTTGTTGTGGAAATGGCCTTCCTGGTGGCTATCACGTCTGCCAGGACAGGGGAGCTCCAGGCGCTTTCAGTGGACTCCCCTTATCTGGTCTTCCACAGGGAGAAAGTTGTCCTGTGCCCCCACCTGAAATTCCTTCTGAAGGTGGTGTCAGAGTTTCACCTTAACCAGATGTTGACTCTGCGGTATACTACCCTAATTACACCTTGGAGGCCGAGTACAGACTCAATACTTTGGACCTGAGACATGCTCTCTCCTATTACAAGGAGAGGACGGTGGAAATTCATGGAGAGGTTCGCCAGCTGTTTGTCACCTACCCTGAAGCCGCTTCTGGCAGACCTGCAGCCAAACGGACCACAGAGGGATAAGAGCTCATTCTACCCGCCATACTGCTGCTACGTTGGCTGCTTCCAGGGACATCCCTATCCAGGAAATCTGTCGGGCTGCTACCTGGAAGTCAGCAAACACCTTTATTACCCACTACCACATCGACCTTGAGTCATGCCGGGATGCTAGTTTTTGGATCTCAGTTCTCCAATCTCTGTTTCCCAAGTAAGTATAGAGGGGGTGTGTGCCTTGCTTCCCTCCTGGAGAACTGCTAGAAGTCTGCCAATAAGTGTGGATGAACAACATATCCACGATCCTAGAAAAAACGGTTACTTACCTGTAACTGTAGTTCTAGGAGTGGTATATGTTTTCATCCACATGGACCCACCCGACCTCTCCGGCTGCGGACGCACACAACCTGGTTTCCAGCTGGCTAAGATCTGGCGTCATGGGGCGGAGCCGAGGTATATACCACCCAGGTGGGTGGGAGGAGCCAGCTTGAAGACTTACCGGCAAGATTTAAAGGGGAAAGGGACATGCCAATAAGTGTGGATGAACAACATATACCACTCCTAGAACTACTGTTACAGGTGAGTAACCTGTTTTTCTGGCCCACAGCAATTACCCAGACTGGGAATGAGAACCTTGGTCACCAGTATTTTGTGCTAGACACTTTTTCTGAGGTTTCCTTTGGAGACGGTATATTAACCAAGTCTGTTTTTAATGAAGTAGTTGATGTGTGAATTTCTAAAGATTTTTTAGTGTTAACAGTCTTGATCATTTGGAGCAGGCTGTCTTTTTGGTGGTTTGTTTGTGTTATCAGTCAACAACTTTTGTTTCACTACTTGTTCATTTTTGTTGTTTGGTTCAGGAACTGTATCAACTCCTCCGAGCACTGGTCCTTCCACTGTTCCGAAGTCTGAAACACCAGTGGCTCCAGCCTTTACTCCTGCTGCAGCCATAAATCTGTCCTCTGCCTCCAGTCTAGCTCCTGCCAGCTCAGGAGCACCACCCTCATCCTCATTTACATCTTCCTCTTTGAAGCCTGCCCCTGGCCCTGCCTCGTCAGGTGCCTCACTATTCTCCTTTGTAGCACCAAGTTTTCAGTCGACCCCGGCCACTAATTCTTTTGCTGCTTCCTCTTCCTTCTCATTTGCTTCCACCACTTCCAAATCCCTTGCAGTGTCTGGTCCAACATCATCTGCTGCATTTGGATCTACTGGAGTGAAACCCCCCGTAGAAGCTCCTTCTGTCCTTCCAGTCACGACGACCCCCAGCGTCAGCTTCAAGCCCAGCTCGAGTCCCAGCCCTATGGCTTCTGCAGCAAAACAAAAGCTCAATGAAAAGTAAGTATTTACTGAACACCCCTTGGCTACTTTATTAGTACACAGGCTTTGGATTATCAGAGAGCTTTTCATGTTCTCTTTATATTTATAAGAAAAGAAAAGACACTGCCATGATGAGCTCTGGGTGGTCGAAATTGATGATCAGTGTATAAACATGACCCTCCCCAGATTCTTATTTGATATTGTGTTAACTACATGTTAGTTTTCTACTGGAAACAGTATTTAGCTTGCTATGTTTAATCAGCAAGGGAACATGAAGTTGAGATTGAAAAGCACTCTGATAGCAGCATTTCAGATTATTTAGTATCTTTCACAAGTATCATTGAACCATTTAAAGAAGGCATACAGTGGTCATTAAATTAGAACCATGTTAGGCTGAGCTGGCCAGAAGTTAAATCAGATTTATGTATCTTAAATTTCAGGAGGTGAATCTTGGTCTGTGAGGTCCGCATTTTCCGATGGGTGTTTATCAACAGGCACGTAAAACTACAGTGTGTGTTACAGCGGAGATGTTGTGCCTATACCTTTTTATTCTGTTTGAATGCCCTTTTTCTCCTGTCTTGTAAGATGCCCTATTTCTTCTTTGTGAGTCTGCATTAGCAATGTTTTATACTTAAAATAATTCAAGGAATGCTTATTTAGATATGCTTATCCCCCAGGTTTTCATCAGTATTTTCATCTGTTTTCCAGCAGCTATTGTTCCATAAGGTCATGCAGCAGTGTCTGTTGCATGCTAGGTCACCATAGTCTCAGGAAAAGTAATGACAAACAAATGGTGTTCAGAAACCATTGAGAATGCAGATTAAAACTTTGGGGAATCCATATTTAAAGGCACACTCTTTCTTTCCAATCTAGAAAAAATTGCAAAAGCAGATTCAAAACTGGAAAACAGATGACATCATAAGACTAGAAAAAAGCAATCTAAAAGAGAATAAAAAAGGTTAAGCTATAAACTTTACACCGTAACATGCACTGCTTCTTTAAATGATGTAATAATTACTCTGGTGGCCCACACAGCAAATACTGTAGCTGAGGCTTTGTTCCTAGAGCTGAATGTTAGTTCTAGGGACGTGGATGTGTTGTTCAATGCACACTTACTGGCAGGTTCCTTGCCGCTTCAAATCTTGCCGGAAGGTCTTCAAGCTGGCTCCTCCCACCCACCCGAGTGATAAAACTCTCGGCTCCGCCCCCATGACGCCAGATCTTCCTTACTGCTTGGAAGCTCAGGTTCCCTCCTTTGCGCTCTGTGTTTTAGGCCTGGATCCAAACTCTTTGGTTAACCCGAAACTAATTTTAAAATTCACAAGACTTTGGTCTTTATCTTCCCTCGCGGTTGCGATGGACAAATCGACTCACGGATTTCGTCGGTGCCCCTGTGGGCAGAAGATGTCCCGGATCGATCCGCACTCCACGTGTGTTTACTGCTTGGGGCTTGGCCACGACTCGCAGGCCTGCGACTTGTGCAGGTCCTTTTCAGCTACGGTCTTAGAGGATCGCGCTGCTAGATTACAGCTTGGGCGCCCAGAGAAATGTTATCCTCCGGCCAAGTCTAAGGAGGCCCGTTGGGTGGTGTCCGCGGCTGCGGGCTTGGCTGAACATCTCGAACAGATGATCACCCTCGAGGAGGAGGCGGCCCAGGCTGCATCATCATCATCCTCGGTCGCGGCATTTATCCCGCTCTTCTTGGGCTCCTCCTCCTACACGGCTTTGTTTAAGGAGCTTTGCCAGTCCCCTTCCACCAAGGGAGAGAGGCCTTCAGGACATTTCTCTTGGTCCAAAAAGGACTGTAAGGGTAAGTCCCACCGTCGATGTTCGTGGGAGCGGGAGAGGTCCCCTTCCCCGGATAGCCGACACTCTACTTTGGTCGAGGTTGTGGCTATGGCCGCTGGCTTCATGGTGTCCCCGTCAGGTCAGCCGGCAGAGACACCCGTCGACACGGTCAAGATGTTTCTCGACCCGTCGGATGGTCTGTTGACTGAAGAAGCCGACAACCCTTCTTCACCGGTTTCCCCGGTGGAAACCGAGGACTTGCCTGTGCCGGAGTCCCCGGTTAAGGTCCCTGAACCGAGGGAGGAACGGGTTTCCCCCGCCCCCTCTCAGACCCACCCACGGAAACACCGAAGGTCTCAGTCTCGGACCTCTTCCAGGTCTAGCCGATCCCGCCGACATCGACGGTCTCTGTCTCGGCACCGTGGAAAGCGGTGGCGCCGTTCATCCTCGTCATCGTCTTCTTCGGAGGATAGGCTCTGGTGCAGATTGCGTCGGTGCTACGAGGATCTAATGTGGCAGCAGCTCCTTTTGACCGGCAATAAGCAGACTCTGTCGCCTTCCCCGGCTATTAAGTGTCTGTCACCGGAGCGACCGAAACAACCCCTCGTTGTAGTCGAGGAGCTGAAGTTGGCACCGGTTGTTCGGCCGAAATTGGCCGCGCCACCCATTGTGGTGGAACCCGTGCCTCCACAACCTAAAACTGGGGCCCCGACTTAGGATTCTTGATCTGGTCAGGGCTTGCCCCATCGGTTGTCAGTCACCCTCACTCCCGATCGACCTCGGCAGGTGGATGATGGCTCAGGCGCTTAGCAGCTGTTCACACACTCCTCTGAGTCTGACGACGACTGCTCCTTGTTCTCCAGGCTGCTTGACCTGGAGTCCACAGGGGGTCAGTCGGTGGACGAGAGCCCATCCTCGTTCCTTGGAATGCTTCGACTTATCTCAGAGTCTACTGGGATGAAGCTCGAACCGGTTTCAAAACAGGGCAAGTATCCCCTCACAGAAAGATACTGGACCGAGGGGATTCCCCTACGGAGGCCTTCCCGGTTGCCGAAGCCATTGTTGGCCTGGTTCTGGAGCTATGGCAGTGGCCAGCTTCTTGTCCAGCACCTTCGGCCAGGATGGCTCTGAAGTATGCTGTTCCCACCGGTTCACTCTCCGGTTTCTCGGAGCACCCCTCTGCGGAGGAGCTCGTGACCGACAGCATTTTCCGGCGTTCTGGGAACACTCGGGACGTGGACAAGCCTTCCGACAAGGAGTCCAAAAAGTTGGACTACTCCGGGTGGAAAGTTTATGCTGCTTCCTCCCTAGGCCTTTGTCAGGCCAGCTCAGCCGTCCTGATGGCACTCTTTCCACATGCCTCTTTTGGGCTCCCTGGATGAGGTGATTCCTCATCTCCTGGCTGACCTCCAAACTATGGTCAGGCAGTTGCAGGATTAGGGAAGGGCGGTGGCCAAACAGCAGCTCCAGACTTCCCTGGACATCGCTGACTCTTGTGCCTGGTCAGTAGTGGCCGCAGTGGCCATGCGCCGCAGAGCTTGGCTGCGGATCTCCACGTTTACGGCGGATACGCAGCACAAGCTGGCAGACATTCCCTTTCTGGGTACCGATTTGTTCGGTCCCGGTGTGGAGGGGCATCTTCAGCGGATTGAATTCCAGTGCCACCTTGGACTCTGTCGTCTGCCCAGAAGGACAGAGGCCGCCAGCAGCAGCGTCAGCCCTTTCGTCCTTCAGCCCCTGCGGCATGTCCGGCCCAGCAACACCAGCATCAGGGCCAGCAGGCTCGCACATGGCACCCCAAAGCCAAGCCTGCTGCTTCCTCCAGCAGGCAGCCTGGAGGAAAAGGTCCAGGCGGCTCTTCGGCCGGCCCTTACTCCAAGCCTGCCCAGTGACGGGTTGAGGGGGTGTTGCCCCCAACCTCGTCACTCCTCCCCGGGTTCCCCCCGTGGGGGGATGGCTCCACCACTTCCTTTCCACTTGGTCCGATATCACCACAGACTGCTGGGTGTTGGAAGTGGTAGGAAGGGGTCTGTCTCTGGAATTTGATCAGTCCCCACCCTATTGAGCCGTCGCCCACGGGGGGCTACGGGGTCCGCAGCTCTCTGTCGGCTTGTCGAGATCCGACCTTTGCCCTGCTCCTCCAGAAGGAGGTGATCAGGGAGGTGGCGGATCCTCCTCCAGACCCAGGGTTTGTGTCCAGGTACTTCCTGATCCCAAAACGGATGGGGGGCTGGCGCCCCATTCTAGACCTACACGACCTGAACAAGTTCCTAAGGTCTCGTACCTTCAGGATGGTCACTCTGGCTCAGATCATGCCATCCTTGGAACGAGGTGTGTGGTTCTGTTCTCTGGACCTCCAGGACGCGTTCTTTCATGTCCCAATCCATCCATCTCACCAGCGATTCCTCCACGTCAGGGCAGAGGGATCCCTTTATGAGTTCCGTGCCATGCCTTTCGGCCTCTCTCCAGCTGTCAGGGTCTTCACCAAATTCATGGCAGTGGTGACAGCATTTCTGCGGCGCTGAAGGGTCCGGGTGTACCCTTACCTGGACGACTGGCTGATTGCACCCCCCCCCGCCCGGCTGGAGGTGGAGCGGTCCAGAGATCTGGCCCTCCAGGTCTGCTCTCAGATTGGCCTCCTCATCAACGAGGCCAAATCCGAACTCCTGCCAACGCAGGTGATTCAGTTCATCGGGGCAGAGCGCGACTCTCTTCGAGCCAGAGCACGGCTCCCGGCAGACAGGGCCGAGGTTCTTTCCTCCTTTGCCCAGTCATTTCTGGTTGGGCAGTTGCGCCCTGCCCAGGACTCCCTGTGCCTCCTGGGCCTCATGGCGGCCTGCACCAGCGTGGTCCATTGGGCCTGCTGGCACACGCATCCCCTACAATGGGGGCTGGCCCACCAGTGATCACAGCGCTCCGGTCCTCTGGACCAGCCAGTGATAATGACCCAGGAGATGTGGAACGCTCTCTGGTGGTGGCTCGTTCCAGCTCATCTGCAGGAGGGTTTCCCATTTGTCCGCCCAGAGCCGACTGTTACTCTAACGACCGACACCTCTGATGGGTTGGGGTGCCCATCTGGGGGAGCACAGAGCGCATGACCTCTGGTCCCCTCAGGAGTCTCTATGTCGCATCAACCTGCTGGAGCTTCGAGCAGTCCGACTAGCCCTCACCGCCTTCGCTCTGTTTGTACGGGGTCAAGTGGTCCAGGTCCAGACGGACAACACCACGACCATGTACTACCTAAACCACCTCGGCAGGACGCGCTCCTTGCCTCTGTGCAAGGAGACTCTCCGCACTTGGTCTCTCATGAGCAGACTGGAGGCGGATCTCCTAGCCATCCATGTGGCAGGAGCCTCCAACACTCTGGCCGATGCCCTCAGCCGGATAGGCACTGCATCTCACGAGTGGTCTCTCCTGCCAGAGGTAGTACAAGATCTGTTTTCCCACTGGGGCACACCTCAGGTGGACCTATTTGCCTCCAGGGAGCATGCGAAGCTGAGGCTGTTTCATGCCCACCCCCTCAGCAGGGCTCACTGCAGGGGGATGCCTTCTCGAGGCCGTGGACCCCGGGCCTCTTCTACGCCTTCCCCCTGTTTCCCTTGATCCACAAGGTGCTTCTCAAGGCGAGGAGGGACAAGGCACAGGTGATTCTGGTAGCCCCAGACTGTTCCCACCAGTTCTGGTATCCAGATCTCCTAAGCCTCAGCTCCAGGCTCCCGAGGCGGCTTCCAGCCCACCTGGACCTGATCTCGGTCAACAAGGGGAAGGTACTCCATCCGGACCTTCAGTCCCTGCACCTGGCGGCCTGGTTTCTGAGCGGGTAGAGTGCCAGGCCTTGGGTCTTTCCAATGAGGTCCTCAACATCGTTGAGGTGTCCCGTAAGGAGTCAACCAGGAAATGCTATGCCTTCAAATAGAAGAGATTCCCCATTTGGTATCAGGACAAGGGGTTGGACCCTTCTTTCTGTTCCTTGACCAGCATTCTGGACTACCTGTGGTCCCTTTCTCAGCTAGGGCTTCGGTCGACGACCCTTAAGGTGCACCTGGCAGCCGTCTCTGCTTACCGGGTGCGGGCTGGGAAGCATTCGGTGGTGCAGGAGAAGGTGGTCGGGCGCTTTTTCAAAGGCCTTGATCACATATCCCCTTCGGTGCGATAACCTCCACCTCCGTGGGATCTACTGCTGGTACTGGCTAAGCTGATGGGCAAGCCATTCGAACCGATGCACAGGTATGATATTTCTCACCTGTCGTGGAAGACCGCCTTCTTGGTGGCTATCACGTCTGCCAGAAGGATGGGAGAGCTCCAGGCGCTTTCCATCGAGTCTCCATTTCTGGTCTTCCACAAGGACAAGGTTGTCCTGCGCCCCCACCCGAAATTCCTTCCAAAGGTGGTGTCGGAGTTTCACTTTAACCAAGTGTTGACTCTGCCGGTGTTCTACCCCAATCACACCTCGGAGGCCAAATGTAGGCTCCATACTTTGGACCCTAGAAAAGCGATCTCTTATTACAAGGAGTGGACGGCTGAAGTTCGGGGAGAGGTTTGCCAGCTGTTTGTCACCTACGCTGAAGCCGCACCTGGCAGACCTGCAACCAAGTGGACGATAGGCAGGTGGGTCACCTCCTGCATGGATCTCTGCTATAGGTTGGCGGGCATGGAGCCTCACAAAAGGATGAGCGCTCATTCTACCCACCATACCGCTGCTTTGGTGGCTGCTTCCAGGGACGTCCCTATCCAGGAAATCTGCAGGGCTGCTACCTGAAAGTCTGCACACACCTTCATCACCCACTACCACATCGACCTTGAGTCACGCCGGGATACTGGTTTTGGGACCTCGGTTCTCCAGTCCTTATTCCCTAAGTAGGGGGCGCGCGCCTTGCCTCCCTCCTCCCGGAGAACTGCTAGGAGTCCGCCAGTAAGTGTGGATTGAACAACATATCCACGTCCCTAGAAATACAGGTTACTCACCTGTAACAGGAGTTCTAGGGGTGGTATATGTTGTTCATCCACACGACCCACCCGACCTCCCCGGCTTTGACGTGCAGCCTGGCTTCCAGCAGGCTAGATCTTTCGTCATGGGGCAGAGCCGAGAGTTTTATCACCTGAGTGGGTGGGAGGAGCCAGCTTGAAGACCTT
Organism: Neoceratodus forsteri; assembly: GCA_016271365.2. Taxonomy (NCBI): domain Eukaryota; kingdom Metazoa; phylum Chordata; order Ceratodontiformes; family Ceratodontidae; genus Neoceratodus; species Neoceratodus forsteri. Next base: position 501,324,891 of record JADMNL010000022.1, read on the forward strand.
CCGGCAACATTTAAAGCAGTAAGGAACCTGCCAGTAAGTGTGGATGAACAACATATACCACTCCTAGAAGTCTTGTTACAGGTGAGTAACCTGTATTTTTGTGTCAGGGCAAGGAGCTTGATCCCCCTGCCTGCTCTGTGGCTAGCATCTTCGAGTACCTTTGGTGTGTATGCCAGCTGGGACAGTGATTGGCCCTTAATATGCACCTGATAGCCATTTCTGCATACCAGGCATGAGCTGGTATGCTGACGGGGGTGCAGTAGACAATGGTCAGGTGCTTCTTTAAGGGCCTTGACCACTTGTCCCCACCAGTGTGTAAGCCACCACCACCTTGGGACTTGCTTCTGGTACTGGCAGTGCTCATGGGCAAACCTTTGGAGCCTGTACACAGTTGTGAATATCACACCTATTGTGGAAGATGGCCTTCTTGGTGGCCATCACGTCAGCCAGGAAGATTAGCGAGCTCCAGACATTCTCAATGGAGCCTCCTTATGTGGTCTTCCACAGGAAAAAGGTAGTCCTTTGTCCCGGCCTGAAGGTTGTCTCAGAATTCCACCTTAACCAGGTGATGAACAATCCGGTATACTTCACCAGCCCATCTTCAGAGGCTGAACGCAGGCTCCATTCATTGGACCTGCTGTGGGCACGTTCCTATTATGTGGATCTCATGGCTGGAGTTGAGGTCTGCCAACTGTTTGTAACATATGCTGATGGCGCATCTGGCAGACAGGCAGCTAAGCGGACGATTGGCAGTTGCATTGTCTCCTGCATAGATCTGTGCTATAGATTGGCTGGTAGGGAGTCTCTTGTGCTGCGTAGGGCTCATTCCACCAGACATATTGCTGCTCAGTGGCTGCTTTCGGGGACCTCTCTATCCAGGAGATCTGCAGGGCTGCCACCTGGAAGTCAGCACACACCTTCATCTCCTATTATGGCATCAACCTTGAGTCTCCCAAGGATGTTGCCTTTGGGTCCTCTGTTCTCCAGTCTCTGTTTGTTTGCCAAATAGGGGTGCTTGCCTTGCCCCCTCCTCCCCGATTACTGCTGGAATTCTGCCAGTGTGCAGATATGTGAACCATATCCACGCCCCTAAAAAAATAGTTTACTCCCCTGTAACCATAGATCTTACTTCGAGAGGGCTATTGTAGTAGGTACTTACCATTAGGACTAAGCTGCCAGGCTCTTGGACCACATGGAAAAGTTTAGCTAGTAGTGTCTGTTGGGGGACTGCTCACCCAACGTCACGTGACCGACATCAGCATGACGCTATGTAGTGGTCGGTCCCCGCGCCCACCCTCCAGTTCTTTCCTGCCGTCGACTTGTGTTGTCGGACCTTGCGGAGAACGTTGCTTTTGTTAACCGCCATTTTGGAAGAGTATTTCTAGTTGTTTTACTTTTTTTATTTAAAATGTTAGTTTTATGCATTGTGTATGTGATCTCCGATGCCTTCCGTTTCGCCTTAAAATAAGTGCGACTCCTGTGGATCACAGCTCCCTCACAAAGAAGGCCATTCTTTCTGCTTCTTTTGCATGGGCCCAGAGCACAAGACCGAGGACTGTGAGGCCTGCCAGAGCTTCAACCAGGCCACACAGAGACGCTGTCCTCAGGCCTTCGAAACCCATATTCTTTTTTTTTTGTAGACTTTCTTTTTGCTTGCTACAGGCCTGGCATCCTTCTGAAGTACTCACTTGGCAAGGCTTCTACTCCCTGCCTGAATCCATCACTTCCAGCTTCCTCCCCCGAAGCACCCAGGCAGGTCTAGACCCCCCGGATTACCACCCTCCTAGGCTGGCCTGCCTGCCCTCCTGTGGCAGCCTTTCTGAGGCTAGAGAGGCCTACCTGAGTATTGGGTGGGCCATGCAGTCCCCTGGAGCGATGGGCCGGCGCTGGGATGTGGTCCGGCCCCTGGAGTCCTGATCTCTGCGGTGCTGTAGAGGGTTTTTCTGGTATTTTCCCCAAGGAGTGCAGCAGTGCAATGATGTTGGCACGTTTTTATGCCACAGATGTCTGCCGCACTTCTTCCACTCATCAGCCCAAGCACATTGTAGTGCCTCCAGCTTCCACTGGGGGCCCCTACTTCACCGGGAATGCCCTGGATCCCTCCCCAGGGAGAGGAGAGCAGTTGATTAGATGCTCAGTCGTCTCCCTCCCCTGCCAAACCCTGGAACCTGAGCTCATTACCGAACCCGGGTTGCCGGTGTGGTGTCCAGCACCTCTGGCCGGCCCAAAGCCCATGTTCTTAAGCAGAAAATGGCTTCTATGGAGAAGGAGTTGCACAAATTAAGGAGCTCATCTTCTTCACTTGAGGACCATCGCAAGAAGAAGGACAAGGAAAGACACCGGGACTGGTCTGTTTCCTGTCTGTGGGCCCCTCCTGGAGCCATGGACACGGACCCCCCCCCCCGAGGGAGTACACCTCTGGCCAAAACTGCCTCTGTCACTGCGGAGCAGCTGTTCGCATCCCACCAGAGCCGGCTTCGGTTCCGACGGGTGTCTCTGGGGAAGCCGGAGACACCTACTGCCCTTAGATCCTTCAAGACCGTGGGGTCTACAGCGAGTGGCAAGGCTGGTAAGTCAATCGTCGGCCACCCCGACGACTGTGCGTCTGCAGCTGACAGGTCGCATGTCAGACCCTCTGGCGGGCACCCAGTCCTGGATCCTCCGGCAGGTCCCGACAACAAGCCTGACATCGAGAATCCAGACCAGCTGTTGCCTGTGCCGCAGCTTTCCTCAGAGGGTCCCCCCCCCTTGGGATTCTCTCCCTCCACCTCTTAAGGTGGTCCCTCTGGCTTCCCCTGTGCTCCGGGATCTGGAGGGGGAGAGCAGCCTCCATCTGGAACCGTCCCCCTGCCAACGCCAGATCGCCCTACACCTGACCTGCCCTTAGGCCTGACGCCTATCCCCGATGTCCCATAGGGTCCTTCAGATCCCTGTGGACCACTGTCGGACCTGCCGCCAGCCGGTCCGATGCCACACCTCCCTTTGGGTGTTTGTTAGACCGCCGGGCCCACCTTTTGCTCGCCCCCATTGAGCCACATCCGCACCACCATCGGGCCCTCAGCCAGGTCCAGCAGCCCCTCTGTTAGGGCCTTCGCCTAGCCGCTGAGGTCCTTTGCTGAGCTACCAGACGCCTGGCTACCCGGTGCCACACCGCCCTTTGGGGTATCTGTCAGTGGGATTCCTGACTCCCGTCGGGATACCTGACACCGGAGTACCAGGTGCTGTCTTATCAGTTGCCTGTGTATTGACAAGGATTTCATCAACCTCCACTGCCTCCACCTCCCCAACCTCAGGTGGACCTGCAGGCAATGAGGAGATCTTGGTGGGAAGTCCCAGCCGTCATCTGAACTGGAAAAACATCAGCCACTCCCACGTCGGTCACCAGAGCAGACACGCAGATCCCTACCATCGATAGACTCTTGACCATCGACGTCAGGCTGGAAACTCTGCTTCAGCCAGAGAGGCCCAGAGTCTTCTCGAGACCCGTGGACCTCTTGAGACCCATGGATATACCACTTCCTAGACTTAGTACACCTGATGAAAGCCCAACATCGGAGTCTGACTCTAACTCGGCCCCTTCAGGATCGGATTATGAATCCCCTATCCCGGAAGAGCCGAAACCGAAGGACCCTCCCAAGTCTCCTCCTGAAGATCCTTCCCTGATGGAACTCCCCAGGAAGATTCAAGCAGCATTTGACTGGTGAACAGAGGCTCAAGATCCTGAATGCCAGAGGCTTGCAGAGTATTTGGAACTTTCTGTCCACTCTCCAACTCTCATTCCACCGTGGTTAGGTCCTCATGAAGATTTGGCCACCACGATATGGAAACAACCCACCTCTCTGGCCCGGTAGCCAGAAAAGCGGACAGGCTGTATCAGACGCCGGAGAGTAAGGATCATCTCAGCACCCACCCTAAGGCAGATTCTGTAGTGATCAGTGCCGCCCAAAACCGTTTGGCCAAACCGAAATACCTCAGCACTTCACCTCCTGACAAGGAATTGAAGGTGCTGGATCAGTTTGGGATGAGGTTTTATTCTTCCTCCTCTACCTTAGCCATTAGAGCACTTAACTACGTTGCTCATATGGTGGTTTACCAGAAAATCCATTCTGGGTCAGCTGGAGTCCAAATTCGAGAAGCTACCGGACTCTGAGCTGAAGGAGGACATGGCCGGTATGGTCAGATTGGCTAGATCCGCTAGCTGTCACACCCTGAGGGCTACCTACGATGTGGTAGATGCCTTCGCAAGACGTACGGTGACTACCGTAAGCTTATGAAGGCACTCATGGCTGAGGATCTCTGGCTTGTCACCAGAGGTTCAGTCGGCTATTTAGGATGCCCCCTTCCTGGGTCCTGTCCTGTTTGGCGGAGATGTCAAGGACATCATTACTGACCTACAAGACCAGGGTAAAGCATTACGCTCTGTCCAGTTCATGTACAAGCCCCCTCAGAAGCCTGAGCAGACATTTTGTAGGCAGCAGTGGCAACAACAATGGCAACAGCAGCCCCGACATCAGAACAAACATCTGGCCCCATCGGCAGGAATCGCTCACTCAGCCAAGTCTCACAGAGCCTCTGGAGCCATGCCCACTGCCCCTCCCATCCCCAAAGCAAGATCAGGAGAACCGGTAGGAGGGTGGCAGGTTCACAAACCATCTACTGGTTTGGGAGGCAATCACAGCAGACTCGTGGGTGCTTCAGCTCCTAGCCTACGGGCACACAATTGAATTTCTAGAGAGACCACCAGGTCCCTCTTATTACCCTCAACCATAGCCATAGAACCCGTACCTCAGAATCAGATGGGCAGGGGATACTACTCCCACTTCTTCCTAGTGCCCAAAAAGATGGGCGATCTCAGACCAATCTTAGACCTCAGCATTCTGAACCTTTATGTGGAATACGAAAGGTTCCGCATGCTGTTCCTCCCGGGTCTTCTTTGCTTGCTATGCCAAGGACATTGGCTCTGTGTCCTGTATATGCAGGATGCATACCTACATATCCCCATTTTTCTGTCTCACTGCAGCTTCCTCAGATTCTCTTTTGAGAGAGAGCATTTCCAGTTTAAAGCTCTCCACATTGGACTTTCATTGGCACCCAGGGTGTTCACGAAGTACCTAGCGGTGGTTGCTGCTTCGTTACACAGGCAGAGCATCCATGTGTTCCCTTACCTCGACGATTGGCTCCTTTCGGTGCCGTCAAAGGACAGTCTACTAACATCCCCATCCACGACCCTGGACCTTTTCCAGCAGGTGGGCATTACAGTCAACCTTCCCAAATCCCACCTTATCCCATCACAGTGCCTGCAGTTTATTGGGGCAATGTTGGATACGGTCCAGGGGAGAGCCTTCCTTCCTTTAGACAGAGCAGAGACTCTACAAAGTCAAGCATTCCGGGTTGCTTCTCAAAGGTGGACCTCTGCGTGGTCAGTCCTGCGCCTACTAGGTTTCATGGCAGCAGCCATCCTGACTGTACATCTGGCTGGACTCCATATGCGGGTCATGCAGTGGACTCTCAGAGTACAGTGGGATCAGAGGTCGGACAACCTGGATCACATGATCCTAGTATCCAATCCGATGGCTTGGAACCTCCTATGGTGGCAGAACCTAGACAACCTCCGTGGAGGCATTCCCTTCCAGTCCCCTCTTCCCACTCAGATCCTAATAATGGATACTTCGGGACTGGGCTAGGGATCCCACTTTGGAGTTCATAAGACTCAGGGAACCTGGTCACAGAGGGAATTCCCACTTCATATTCACATATTGGAGATGAGAACTGTGCTCTGTGCCCTTCAGGCCTTACAGCACCTCATCAAACTGGGAGAGCTTCTTGTCCAGACAGACAAAATATGTGTCGTCTGGTATTTGAACAAACAAGGAGGCACATGCTCCTACCTGCTGTGTCATGAAACGATGCAGGTATGGTCCTGGGCTGTCCAGCACAGCCTACATCTCATGGCAGTGCATGTCCCAGGTGTTCAGAACGTCCTAGCGGACATCCTCAGCTGCACTCAAGCCAGAGCCCATGAGTGGGAGCAGAGACAATCAGTGGTAGTCGAAATATTTGTACGTTAGGGTTCACCAGATCTTGACCTGTTTGCATTCCCATCCAACGCAAAACTACCAACCTTTTGGTTGCTCGTTTAAGGACGAGGTGTTTTATGGTGAGATACGCTGTTGCTATGCTGGACAGGAAAGTTCTTCGCCTTCCCTCCCATTCCATCACTACAGAGGGTACTACTGAAGTTTCAGGCGGATGGAGCAGACATGATTTTGATAGTTCTCTACTGGCCTCGACAAATTTGGTGCTGTCTGCTTCAGCAACTGACAGTGGAACCCCAAGTTCCCCTGCCCGTCTGCCAGGATCTTCTGACTCAGGAACAGGGCATCCGGCTCCATCCAGGTCTCCGGTCCCTTCACCTGCATGTGTGGCACCTCTTAACATAGCTGCCGCTTGATTTGGAGTGTCCTCCAGAGTGGCTCAAGCACTATTGGAGGCCAGAGAGCCGTCCACGAGATCCACTTGTGCTATGAAATGGAAGAGATTTTCCATCTGGGACCCCTTTTCATGCCCCATTCAGCAGGCCCTAGAGTATCTACTATACCGTCCTGACCTTGGGCTTAGTTACTCGACCCTAAAAGTCCGCTTGTCTGCCATTTCTGCCTACCACATCCCAGTGAATGACAAAACCTTGGCTCAGTTAGAGGTATCCAAAACATTCCTAAAAGGGATCCTTCATCTGAAACCCCCAGTCAGGAACCCTGCTCCTCTCTGGGATTTTAACTTTATACTGTAAAAACTCACACTCTCTCTCTTTGAACCAGCCATGAGTTGTGACATTCGTTATCTTTCTTGGAAAGCGCTCTTTTTGGTTGCCATTACTTCTGCTCAGAGGATTTACGAGCTATAGGCCCTGATGTGTAAGGAGCCTTATTTGATTTTTCAGAGACCAGGTGGCTCTGCATACAAATCCTAAGTTACCACCTAAGGTGGTTTCTGAGTCCACCTTAAATCAGACCATTCAATTGCCAGTGTATTACCTCGAGCATTCGGAGGGGGGCAATTTGCATACGCTTGATGTGCATGGAATTTTACATTACTACATTAACAGGATGAAATCTGACCGCAGATCGGATCAGTTATTTGTTTCCTTTGCGCGCAAGAGAAAGCGCACCACTGTTTCAAAACCTTGTTTGTCCAAATGTTTGGCAAACTGCATTATTTTTTTATTAGAAGTATAACAAAACACTTTCGGGGGAAGTCAAAGGGCATTCAACCAGAGGCATGGCTGCCTCTGCTGCTTGCTTCGTGAATGTTTGTGCTACTGATATCTGTGCTTCTGCAACTTGGAGTTCTTTCCATGCTTTCACTAAGCATTACAGTCTGGACATTTCTTCTAGGCGCAGGACTGGCTTTGTCCTGGCTGTTCTTCAGGGACTCTTATCCTAGATCCCTGCCTACTGCAGACCTTTTTCTGCCTCCCATGTTTCAGACTTGTCTGATTTGACTGCTTGGGTTTCAGTCCTTATTTGTGGTCATTACATACTGCAAGAGCCCTCTCGAAGTAAGACAGTACAGTTACGCTACGTAAGAACTTACCGTAACAGTAGATCTTCAAGAGAGGCTCTTGCAGTAGGTACTGCTTTCCTTCCCTCTGTTTCTTTTGCTACTTTTCCATAAGTAAGTTTTTATAGTTCCAGGAGCCCACTTCTCTCTCTCCTTTCCCACCTTTCTAGGTCTCCAGCGGGAGAACTGGAGGGCGGGCGTGGGAACCGCTCACTATATAGCATCACACTGATGTTGGTTACATGGTGTCAGGTGGGTGGTCCCCCACCAGGCACTGTTAGCTGAAGTTTTCTGTGTGGTCCTAGCACCTGGCGGCTTAGTACTGATGATTAGTACGTACTGCAAGAGCCCCTCCTGAAGATTTACTGCTACAGTAAGTTCTTGTGTAACTGTACTTTCCAGAACTGGTATATGGTTCACAGCCACACCACACACCCAGCCTCCCCTGGCAAGTGATACACATATCCCTGCTTCCAGCGTACAAGATCTGATATCACGGGGCAGAGTCAAAGGAATATACCACCTGGGGTGGTGGTGGGAGCTTTGCTTAAAGACATTGTGGTGAATCAGCTCTTAAGGAAGAACTGCCAGTGTATGGATATGAATCCTATATTACTCCAAGAACTGTGGTTACTAGTGAGTATCCTATTCGTTTGTATTTGCTTTGACTTCTGCTTGAAGGATTTCCGAGCTTCAGGCTTTAATGTATGAGCCTTCTTATTAGGTTTTTCACAAGGACAGAGTCTGTTTGTGTAAGAGTCCTAAATTTCTACCAAAGGTGTTACCACAATTTGCACTGAATCAAACTATGCACCTTCCTGTATATTATCCCGAGCATGCCAGTGAGGGTGAGGCACTGCTTTATTCTTTAGCTGTACATAGAATACAGAGATACTATATTGATCGCACCAGGGACTGTAGAATGTCCTGTCAGCTTTTTTGTTTCATTTGCTTCTGGGAAAGGGGGTGCTTCTGTATCTAAACAATGCCTGTCCGAATAGCTGGCACGTTGTATTACGTTCTGTTATAGGAAGTACTGTAAAGAACTTCCTGGTGCTGTTCGTGGTCACTCCACAGGGGGATATGGCCACTTCTGTTGCTTATTTCAAAAATGTTCCTAATGCCGACATATGTGCTGCAGCCGCAAGGAGCACTGTGCACACTTTCACTAAACATTACAACCTAGACATCATCTCTCGTAGATGTGCTGGTTTTGGTCTTGCTGTACTGGAAGGCCTTCTCTCCTGATTATTTATCAGACTGTGCCATCCTCCCTGCTGCTTTGTACTGCTCGGGAGTCGTTCCAAAGTTGTGGCCTAATGGAGATCTCCTCGATGAAGATAGCTTAGTTACGTAAGAACTTACTGTAACAGTAGATCTTTCAATAGAATTTCCTCCATTGGGCCATTCTGTATCCTCTGTCCATCCCCCTGTTCTATATCCTGAGAGTTATATGAGATGCTGTGCCTAAAGTTTTACTCTCTGCATCACATTTTTTTCAGTTCCATCTCCTTGTATGCGTGGTACTAGTTTAACTCTTCGGGCTCCTCTGGCAGGAAACTGAGGAGTGATTGGGTCGCCCATGTTATATACGTGTTGATGGTACACGTCACTGTGGGTGGCGCCCAGCTAGCAGAAAAGTTTGAGTGATCCTCATATTGACGGCTTACAGCTCCAAATGTGTGGCCTAATGTTGGAGATTCTCTCTCTAAGGTCTACTGTTATGGTTAGATCTTACTTCGACAGGGTTCCTGCAGTAGGTCTTCACATATAGGACTGCGCCCCCTGGCGTCAGGTTTCAATGGCAAACTTGTAGCTAGCAGTCTATCAGCAGGGACCCTGCCGATGCAATGTCAGGCTGACTATAGGCGGGGCGGTCCCGTCCCTGCCTGCTGTCGTGAGAACAGCATCAATACGCTTATTTTATTCAGAGTTTTTCTTCATAAACTGCTTTACATTTCACCGACTGAGTGTATGTCGGCTTGCCCAAAAATAAGTGCTTTGCGCGGCGCTGAAGTCCCGCAAGGGGATGACCATTCCCGCTGCTTTGTGTCTAGGCCCCAAGCACAACTCGGACGAGTGTGCCATCTGTCAGGGTTTTAATCAGGCCACACGGACAAGATGCAAGCGGACCCTCGAGGCCCACCTTCTTACTTGACGGCTGACGTCGATGGAAAAGGAGCTTCAGGAGCTAAGGGAAAGGTCTTTGTCGCTGGCCCCTAGAAAGAAGAAGAAAGATAAGGAGAAGCGCCGGGAGAGGAGTCTGTCGCCACGTGGAAGGCCTTCCACCTCAAAAACAGTGAGTACTTCTTCAGGTACCCCGTCCACTTCTTTGGGCCGGACACCTTCTCCCCCTCCTACTGAGGTGAGCGGGCAGCCGGGGGTAACCTCTCTTAAGGTTTCTATTTTGTCTTCTCCACCCAGCACTACTTATTTATTTATTTATTTGTTTGTTTGTTTGTTTGTGAAATCAGTTTACAACCTTTGAGCCAGAGGCTCGTTTCCAAAGGTACCTGGTCACATTAAAGACATACATAGAGTTTTAGGTTACATAGCACAGGTTTGCTAAAAATAGGCGTTCATCAGAGGCGCCATGTCACACTGAGGTCAGACAAAATACATTTAGGTGACAAGGCACAAGTAATTGAGAACAGGTGTTACACAAGTTGGTATCAAAAATTGAGCAATCTAATAGGCATACCATGAAACAGCTGGCACTGGCCAGGTTAGACATAGGCACGGTGTACCGGGAAGAGGTGGTGGGGAGGGCTAGGTGGAGAGCCGCCCGGTGGGCGTTGTCATGAGAAGTTGAGGTGGAGGCTGCCTTCAGAGACAGGAGCAGCTACGGGTGTTGATGAGTTGGTTTCGAAGGGTGGTTTTGAACTTGGAGATGGTGGTGGCATTGGTGATGGGGGCAGGGAGAGAGTTAAACCAGGATGGGGCTCTGTAGCAGAAGGACCTCTGGCCACGGTTGGTTCTTCATCTGGGACCATTAGAGTGGTCTTGTTGGATGACCGTGTTGCAATAGTGGGTGGGATCCGTGGATGGATGCCGCCCCCAGGAGGGAGAGCCCGAGTAGGTTTTTTTTGTGAGGAGGCAGGTTTGATATCTGAGCCGTTTCATCCAGGGTAAGGAGTTTTAGCCTCGCCATACAGCTGACAGGTGTGTGAGCCTGGGGCACCAGTAATCAATCTGCAGGCTTTATTCAGGTTAGTGAATTTTTTGAGTGCAGTCGTACGGCAGCACCATAGACTGGTAGACCATAGTCTACAAGGGACAATACGGAAGACGTAACAGCGAGCCGGAGTGCATTTGGGGGAAGGCAGGTTCTATGGCGGAAGAGGATGCCAAGCCGTGTGTCGGTGGCGGATGTTAGGGCATCAGTGTGGTTGTGAAATGTGAGGGCTGAGTTGAAAGTAACCCCAAGGTATTTGTAGGAGCAGACTTGTTCCAGTGGCTGTTTGGTACTAGGAAGGATATAGAGTGGGGTGGTTGCTAGCTACTGGTAAGTCGCCTTCCGACCCTGTCGATGGGTGCATGGCCACGACCGTTAAGCCTAGCGGCGGCCTCTCAGCTGCTGCCAGCCTGGTCAGGTCCGATAAGTTGGGTGACGGATCCTCTATCGTCCGCCCGGACTCTCTGTCTTGCCCATCGGGCTCCCATGAGGACCCTAACGTCGGCACGAGCGTGCTGGTAGGAGAACCTTCAGGTGTTTCACCTCAGGGATTTGCCACCCGATCTTGCCTTGTCCTTGCCTTTAGGATCGTTATTGGACCTTTCATTGGAGTCTCTACCTGAGTTACCCCCTTCGCCTGGTCTTCTGACGCCCATGGACAGGAGTCATTCGCCAGCCCGGGATCCTTCTAACATGGAGCCCCCTTCCTTCGGTACCATCGGGGGGGGGGGCCTTTCCTGATCCCACGCCACCCAGTGGCCCTTTGGCATCTCCCCCGGCTGGTCCTGCCGAACCTTCAGGCGGTTTTCAGGGGCCAGATCCCCACTATCTGCCGCCGGCTGGGCCTCTGTCGGCACCACATTTTCCGTTGCCAGGCCCTGTGCCGCCGATGCCGGGATACCCTGGGTATTCTGCTTATGGTTACCTTCCAGGATTGCCAGGATACCAGTGCCCTTTATGGCAACAACCACAATACCCAGCATACCCAGGCTGCCAGCCTCCTCCTCCTCCACCGCCGACTGATCGGGATGCGATCCCGGCATGGTGGCAGGATGCCAGGACCCAGCTCATCTCTGAACTGAGACATCATCTGGTGGGGTGACATTCCTGTGCTTAGAGCACCTCCACCACCAGTTCCTTTGGGACGAGCCTCGGGTTCTCTGCTGGTGGGCTCCTCCGGGGTGGACCCATCCATCCCCAGTGGCTCTGAACCTTCGGACTCTGACATTGACTCCGACCCTTCGGATCCTCGATCTCCAGTGGAAGTCCCGCCTAAGGAATCTCCCAAATCACCGCCAGAAGATTCTTCCTTTGGTGACCTTCTGAGGGCTATTCAGGCAGCAGGAGGCTGGCCCTCAATAGAAATTGATCCCCAGCGCAAGAGGCTGGCGGAACATCTAGATCTGGCTACTATAGACCCCTCTACCCATCCCTCCCTGGATGGGACCCCATGAGGATCTGGTCACAACCATCGGGCAACAGCCCTCCTCTATTCCGGCTGCATCCAGAAAAGCCAATCGCACATATTTTCCCCCCGGAAGGGATTCCTCATTTAACAACTCATCATAAAGCCGACTCCATGGTCATTACGGCTGCTCATGACTTGTCGGCCCAACCCAAGCACCTGAGCTTCTCTCCTCCCGATAAGGACTCAAGGCAATTGGACCAATTTGACAGGAAGATATATTCTTCTACTTCCTGTGACATCCAGTCTCTTAATTACATGCCACATATGGTGGCCTTCCAGAAGGCTTCCCCTCTCTGACCTCGAGAGGGACCTCCAGGATATACCGGATGAAACGCTCTGAAACAAAGTTCTGGACAAAGTCCGTATGAGCAAATCATCTTGTCGTCATGCTCTTAGAGCCAGATATGACTCTGTAGATTCGGTGGCTAGGGCTGCTGCTATGGGGATCTGTATCCGGCGCCTTTCCTTGCTCAGGATCACAGGTCTGGCACAGGACGTCCAGTCTTCCCTCCTGGACACCCCTTTTACTGGTTCCGTCCTTTTTGGCGGTGATGCCAAGGACATAATAACAGGGCTGCAAGAGAGCGGACGATCACTGCGGGACTTACACTCCATGTATAGGACAGGACAAAAAAAGCAGCCTTTCAAACGACATGAAGCCTTGCTGTATTCTGACAAGTGCAGTTAGCCCCAGCCTTTAAAGTGCCCCGGAGAACAATGGGTTAACTTTTCTATGCAGGACTTACAATGTTCATCTCGAGCTCGGTTGATGTCTCTGCCTGTTGTAAGTCGAACAGCAACCGTCAGATTCTTTACTCCACCTCACTGAACAGTCGCTCCAGAGATTTCTCTTGCAGCTCGGTTCGAAGTCGGTAGAAGTGTTGGTTTTCGGTTGGTTTTCTACCAAAATTTAGTTTCCGCATAGTCGGTTCAAGTCTCTGTCTGTGGTACCATGAGTGCTAGATAGGTTTTGTTCTGTTTTCTGTGTGGAACTTGTAAAAAATGTGGATCGGTTCGGCTGAACTGATCATTCAGGTACATTTTGTATTTTACTTTAGTGTGTGGTTACCGGTCTGTATTGGTACTAAAAAAAAAAAAAAAAAAAAAAACGTGTTTTAGTACATTTTTCAAGACCACGACACGGTCAGGAACCGATAGGGAAGTCTTACCTGCAGTTGCCAAAAGGGTAAGTTTGGTTAGGTTACTATGTCTGAGAAAAACCTAAGAAAAAAACGGGCCCACTGGGTTTCAACACTGCAGTGAGTGCGGGGAGGTCTTTGCTAAGGACAATCCCCACACTACCTGTGTTTATTGTCTGGGGTTTGAACACCTCAATTCAGACTGCCAAATTTGTAAAAATTTTCCCAAATCTACCCTTGAAAAGAGATTAGGTAGACTGAGGGAAATGGAGGTCGAGAAGTCCGCTGACCCGGATGGCCAGCCCGGTTCAGTTCTGACCGAACCAGAAGGAGTGCCCTCTGACCAGGGCGATACTTCTTCGGGCAAAAGGAGAGCCGATTGCGAGGAATTGGTTCTGACAAAAAGAAAACGCAAAGACAAATCGACCGGTTCGAATCCAGAATTTCATACTCCAACCGCCGAAGAAATAGCCAAAGCGATTTGTATTGTGGAATCGCTTCGCCCGGTTCAGACTGATCCGGCACCCTTTGGCAGGGCTTGGGTTCAGTTGGTTCCCCCGGTTCAAGATTACACCCTGGAAGAGTTTTATGGACCGGAGTTTGAGGAGGAGGGAGAGTTGGAAGATGAATATGGTGATGGTGAAAGTCTGGATGTGCCTATTGACCTGGACACCTCCCCAGACAGACCTTCAGGTGTTTCTCCTCCTAGGCTTTCTGAGTCCCCTTCGCACTTCATGTTTTACAGAAAGGTGGCTGATACCCTCCAGCTTCCTGTGGAGGAGGCAGTGGAGGATCAGGAGGAGCCTGGCTATATAGAGATGATGGACATCCCAGAGTCCAGCAGACTGTCTATTCCCTTCCACAAATCTTTTGGGAAACGGACACAAAAAATTCTTAAGTCTCCCAATTCCATACCTCCTGTGGATAGAAGAATGGACAAGAGGTATACTCTTTCAGGCTCAGATACGGAGTTCCTTTATCTGCAGTGCAGCCATGTTGGGGTACAGGCTGCTGCCTGTGATAAGGCAAGCATTCCCTTGGCATCAGACCCCCCAGACAAGGACTTCAGGAAGATTGATGCCATGGCAAAGAAGCAGTACATTGCATCTTCCTTGGGACTCAGTCAGGCGGATTATATGGGCTATACAGCCAGGTACCAGAAGTCCAGGTGGGACACTGTACTGGCACTGGCTAAACAGGCTTCCCCCCAGCTTGCCAAGGAGGTGGCGGCAGATGGGGTTGAGGCATCAAAAGTGTAGTTTCATGCTGCTGTGGACTCCAGTGATGTATCATCAAGAGTCATGGCTACATCTGTGGCTCTTCGGAGAATGGCTTGGCTCAGATGTACTAGCCTCTCACAGGATACCCAGACTAAAGCCATGGATTTTCCTGTAGTGGGTAATTCTCTGTTTGGGGAGCAGACAGAGAATTACATGAAGAAGATGGATGAATACAGGACCACTTACAGGAGTGCTCAGGCCAAGGAAAGGCAGGCAACTCCTCAAAGGCAGCAGTCTAGGGGCAGGTGCAGGCCTTTTCAAAGGCCTTTTTACCAAGCACAGGCCTCTTCTTCCTTTTCACAGAGGGGGTTCATCAGAGGGAGAGGCAGAAGGGGATGAGCAGGCCTGCATCCACCCTCAGCCTAAAGCCCAGCAGCACACCCTGATGGGTCTGCCTGGGTGAGACTCCTATCCCATTATAGGCTGGCTCACTTCATCCAGGACTGGATGTCTGTTACATCAGACAAGTGGGTCCTGGAAGTAGTAAGCCAGGGACTGGTTCTCAGCTTCAAGAAATTTCCAAAGATGAGAGCCAGATCTTTTCCACCGGCAAATCTCTCAGAAACCCTTGCCCTAGAGGCAGATGTTTCTTCTCTCCTAGCTTTAAGAGCAATAGAGAGAGTACCTACCCTACACTAGGCAAAGGACTGTACTCCAGGTACTTCCTAACCCCCAAAAAGACAGGGGAGTGGCGACCCATCCTGGACTTAAGATATCTGAACAAACATCTTTTAAAGCCAAGGTTCAAGATGATAACGCTGGGAATTATCCTTCCCTCTCTAAGGCCAGGGGACTGGCTAGCCTCCCTGGACCTCAAAGATGCCTACTTTCACATTCCCATCAGGTGCTTCCACAGAAAGTACCTCAGGTTTGAGTTGCCCTCAGGCCACTATCAGTTCAGAGCAATGCCCTTTGGCCTAACCTCAGCCCCAGGGGTCTTCACAAAGTGCCTGGCAGTAGTTGTTGCCTTCCTAAGAAAACAAAAGATTTCCATTTTTCCATATTTGGACGACTGGCACATAGTGGGCCAGTCCCCAGACCAAGTCAAGTCACACCTGCAAGTGACCCAGCAAGTGCTCACTTCTTAGGATTTCTTCTCAACCTACCAAAGTCTGTTCTCGAACCAGTGCAGCTCCTCACCTTCATAGGGACAGAGCTGGATATGGTAAAAGCAAGCGCCTTCCTTCCCCTGGAAAGGGCAAGAGCTCTCCTGGAGCTGGTCTCTTCATTCAGCCTTCAGGTGTCTCGACCAGCAAGGCATTTCCTTCAGCTTTTGGGCCACATGGCAGCTTCTACAGCAGTGGTCCAAGGCGCAAGATTCCAGATGAGGGACATTCAGTTCTACTTAAGAGCTTTTTGGTCCCAAAGCAAGGATTCCTTTACCAAACTAATCCCAGTGACTCGAACTCTGATCCAAGCCCTGCAATGGTGGCAGGATCAGGACAATTTGAGACAAGAGGTTCCTTTTGCCACTCACTCGTTCAGTGGTCCTTACCATAGATCCTTCCCTGCTGGGCTGGGGAGCCCATTTGGGGGACATCACCACCCAGGGACTGTGGTCGCCTCAGGAATCTCTTCTACACTCAGTCTCTTGGAACTCGGCAGTGTTTCTGGCACTGCAAGTTTTTTCCAAATCAGTACAGAACAAGGTGGTTCAGGTCAGAACAGACACCACCACCACCATGTGGTACATCAACAAGCAAGGAGGCACTCTGTCTACGGCCTTGTGCACAGAAGCAATGAAGTTGTGGTCCCTGACTTATTCCCTGCAAACCTCTCTGATAGTTCAACTTCCAGGGAAGGACAATGTCCTAGCAGATGCACTGAGCAGAATATCTCAGGGCCATCACGAATGGGCCCTGGATCCTCTGGTGTTGAAGGTGATTTTATCAAGATGGGGCACTCCCGAGATGGATCTTTTTGCAGCCCCAGACAATCACCAACTTCCTCTCTTTTGTTGCAGACCCCCAGTCTTGGGCTCAGTCCCCCTGGATGCTCTGATTCTGAACTGGGAAGGGAAATTTCTGTATGCTTTTTCCCCCTTCCCTCTCCTGTTCAGAGTGTTAGTCAAGATGAGGTCACGACCTTGCAAAGTGATTCTGATTGCTCCAGACTGGGCCAGGCAGCCATGGTATCCCTTGTTGCTGTCCCTAGCAGTCCATCTTCCCCTGTCTCTTCCCAGGAATTACAACCTGTTAACATCCTCTCGGGAGGATTTGGTACCCCAATCTTCAGTCTCTCAATCTCAAGGCTTGGCTCTTGAAGAGTTAGAGTTTGCAGATCTGCATCTTTCCCAAGGGGTTCTGGATATCCTCAAGGCTTCTTGAAAGCCCTCCACCAGAAAGACTTACAACTCCAAATGGAAAAGATTCAGCACTTGGTGTTCTAAGAAGAATATTTCTCCAGACATTGCTGAATTGCCTACGGTTCTGGATTATATGGTCCATCTTAATGGCCTAGGCCTCAGACCAGCTACTGTCAAGGTTCACTTGTCAGCTGTTTCTGCTTTCCTGTCAGTAGGCAAGTCTTCCTTACTGTCATCCCACCCTGTATTCTGTAAGTTTTTCAAGGGATTGCTTCACACCAATCCCCCCTTTAGGGATCCTGCTCCTGCTTGGGATCTTAATGTTTGCATTGCTCAGCTTATGCAACCCCCTTTTGAGCCTTCGTCCTCAGCAGAACTTAAGTACTTGACTTGGAAAACTGTGTTTCAAACAACATGAAGTCTTGCTATATTATAGACATTAGCAGTTTGATCCAGCTCTAGAACTGCTCCGGAGTGAAATGGTTAAAACCATTCCAAAATAGAATTTTGGCACGAGAGCAGCTTTATCTGTGTCATTTCAAACTTGAACTGTCAGATTCTTTACTCCGCCTCAGTGAACAGTCGCTCCGGAGATTTCTCCTTCTGCTCGGTTCATTTCTCGGTTTAAAAAGTGTTTTCTCGGTTGGATTTAACTGAGAATAGTTTTATTTTAACTGCAAAACCGTTGTTCAGCTCTATCTGTGGTAACCGTAAGTAAATGAAGGTTTTGTCTGTGTGGAACTTGTAAGTTATCGGTTCGGTTTTGAACCGATCAGTGGGTTTAAACTAATTTAAAACTAAAAGTTACTATTTTAGAGTGGGTTCCGGTTCTTATCGGTTCTAAAAAAGCAGTTTATTACGTTTTCCAATACCAGTAAACGATTAGGAACCGATAATTGTGTTCTTGCCTGGCACGCGCAAAAGGGCAAGTTTTTGGTTAGGCTGGCATTATGTCTGAGAAACCAAAAGAAAACCGGCCACTGGGTTTCAACACTATGATGTTTGTGGGGAAGTCTTTGCCAAGGCTGACTCACACACCACATGTGTTTATTGTCTGGGATTTGACCACCTCCAGTCAGACTGCCAGATATGTAAGAATTTCCCGGCAGCCACCCTGGAAGAAAGACTGGGCAGGCTCAGGGAACGAGAGGCCAAAAAGTCCGCTGACCCGGATGGCCAGCCCGGTTCGGTGCCAACCGAACCAGAGGGAGTGCCCTCTGACCAGGGCCAGACCTCCTCGGGCAAAAGAAAATCTGGTTCTGAGGAACCAATTCCAGTAAAGAAAACAAGAAAATCAGCAGGTCTGGAGTCCAAAATTCCTTCTCCAACTGCTGCAGAGATAAAAAGCCATACAGATTGTCCAGTCCTGTCTCAGGGTCCGTCCGAACCACCACTATCTGGTAAAAGGTCGGTTCATTCGGTCCCAGTAGTTCAGGATTATGATATTGAGGAATTTTATGAACCAGAGGAGGGGAGGAGGATTATGAACAGTATGAATGTGGCTGAGAAGGTCTGGGTGTGCCCATTGAACCGGACATCTCCCCAGACAGACCTTTAGAATCTCCCCCTATCCTGTCTGAGTCCTCATCTCATTTTATGTTTTATAAAAAAGTTGCTGAAACCGTCCAGCTTCCTTTAGAAGAGGCTGTGGATGAGCAAGAGGAGCCTGATTTTGTAGAAATGATAGGAGATTGTCTATTCCTTTACATAAGTCTTTTAGGAAACAAACAATTAAAATTTTAAAAGCTCCTAATTCTGTGCCTCCTGTAGATAAAAAGATGGACAGAAGGTATACATTGTCAGGCCCTGATACAGAATTCCTTTCTCAGCAATGCAGTCATGTTGGGGTAGTTCAGGCTGCTGCCTGTGATAAAGCTTAATATTCCCTTGGCTTCACATCCTCCTGACAAGGATTCCAGGAAGATTGATGCCATGGCAAAAAACAGTATATGGCAGCCTCACTGGGACTCAGGCAGAAGCAAATTATATGGCTTATGTAGCTAGGTATCAGAAATCTAGATGGGATACTGTTATGCAATTGGCCAAGCAGGCCCATGGCCAGCTGGCTAGTGAACTAGAACAGGTGGCTGCTGTTGGCATTGGAAGCCTCTAAGGTTCAGTTTCATGCTGCTGTGGCTGTTAATGATGTTTCCTCTAGGGTCATGGCCATATCTGTAGCTTCGTAGGTTGGCCTGGCTCAGGTGTACTAGTTTGTCAGCAGGATACCCAGACTAAGGCTATGGATTTTCCTGTGGTGGGAAATTCTCTGTTTGGAGAGCAGACAGAGAATTACATGAAGAAGATGGGTGAATATAGGAGTACTTACAAGAGTACTTGAGCTAAGGGGAGGCGGCAAGCCACTCCTCAAAGGCATGCCCCAGGGGTAAGGGTAGGCCTTTTCACAGGCCTTTCTACCAGACTCAGGCCTCCTCTGCCTATGCTCAGAGGGGTTTCTTCAGAGGCAGGGGCAGACTAGGGTGGGCAGACCTGCTCCCACCCCCAGCCTAAAGCTCCTATAAACAGGCACCTGATGGGGTGCCCAGGGCCGATTCTCCTGTACCAGTGGGGGCAGGCTGGCTTACTTCAGTCAGAATTGGGCTTCTTTAACCTCAGACAAGTGGGTTCTGGAAGTAGTAAGCCAGGGTCTGGTTCTCAGCTTCAAAAGTTTCCCAGTTGAGAAGCAGACTTTTTCTACCTGCAAGTGCTTCAGAGACCCTCGCTCTGGAAACAGAGGTCTCATCCCTGTTAGCTCTCAGAGCAGTAGAAAGGGTTCCTCCCCTGCATCAGGGCAGGGGTCTGTATTCCAGATACTTCCTTACCCCAAAAAGACAGGAGAATGGCGGCCCATTTTAGATCTCAGATATCTGAACAAGCATCTTTTGAAACCAAAGTTCAAAATGGTAACTCTGGCAATGATTTTATTCTTCCCTAAGGCCAGGGACTGGCTAGCCTCCCTGGACCTCAAGGATGCCTATTTCCATGCCCTAATCAGAGGTCCCATCGAAAGTACCTCAGATTGAACTGCCCTCAGGTCATTACCAGTTCAGACAATGCCTTCGGCCTTACCTCTGCTCCAAGGGTATTCTCAAAGTGTCTAGCAGTGGCCCACTTAAGGAGGCAGAGGATTGCTGTTTTTCCCTATCTAGACGACTGGCTCATTGTAGGCCAGTCCCAGAACAGGTAAATCTCACCTGCAGGTTACCCAGCAGCTTCTCACCTCTCTGGGTTTTCTGCTAAACCTACCAAAGTCGGTTCTGGAACCAGTCCAGGTACTCACCTTATAGGGCAGAATTGGACACAAGCTAGCCAGGGCCTTTCTTCCCCAGAAAGGGTAAGGAATTTAGTGGCTCTGGCCTCTTCCTTCACTCTGCAGGTCTCGACCAGCAAGACACTTTCTGCAGCCCTGGGGCATGGCTGCATCCACAGCTGTTGTGCAGGAGCCAGATTTCAGATGAGAGACATTCAGTTTCACTTGAGAACCTTTTGTCTCAGAGAAGAGACCCCTTTCCAAGTTGGTCCCAGTGATTCTGAACCTGATCCTAGCTCTCCAGTGGTGGCAGGATCAGAGCAATTAAGAGCGGGGGTCCCTTCATTTCCCTTCTCACGACTTGACTCTCACTACAGATGCTTCCTTCTGGTTTGGGAGCCCACATGGGCGACCTTTCCACTCAGGGAGTTTGGTCCCAGGAATCTCTGCTCCACATCAGTTTGTTGGAACTCAGAGCTGTCTTTTTAGCTCTTCAAGCTTTTTCTGCATCTGTCCACGACAAGGTGATACAAGTCAGAACAGACAACACCACAACAATGTGGTACATCAACAAACAGGGGGGCACTCGGTCTTCGGCCTTGTGCACCGAGGCAATGAAGTTGTGGTCTCTGGCCTATTCCCTGAACACTTCCGTCATAGCAGTTCATCTTCCAGGGAAGGACAATGTCCTAGCGGATGCCCTCAGCAGGATTTCCCAGGGCCATCACGAATGGTCCCTGGATCCTCAAGTGCTGGGGATAGTTTTTGCCAGGTGGGGCGTCCCTCAGATAGATCTTTTGCAGCCCCAGACAATCACAAACTTCCTCTGTTCTGTTGCAGGCCTCCAGTGCTGGGCTTAGTTCCCTGGATGCCCTTCTTCTGGATTGGGAGGAAGTCTCTATGCTTTCCCTCTTTCCTCTCCTATTCAAAGTACTAGTCAAAATCAGATCTCAGCCTTGCAGGGTGATTCTGATTGCCCCGGATTGGGCCAGGCAGCCCTGGTACCCACTCCTTCTGTCTCTGACAGTCCATCTTCCCCTGTGCCTCCCCAGGAATCACAATCTGTTGACTTGTGCCCAGGGAAGGGTTTGGTATCCAGACCTCAATCCTCAACCTCAAGGCCTGGCTCTTGAGGAGTTAGAGTTTGCTGATTTACACCTCTCAGGGTGTTCTTGAGATCCTAAAGACTTCCAGAAAGCCTTCCACTAGGGCTACTTATAGTTCTAAATGGAAAAGGTTTTCCATTTGGTGTGCTGGGAAAAATATTTCCCAGAATCTGCTGAATTGCCCATTTTGTTAGATTACATGGTACATCTTAATTCCTTGGGTCTCAGACCAGCTACCCTGAGAGTTCATTTGGCAGCTGTGTGCTTTTGTGTCAGCAGGAAAGTCATCCCCTCTTTCCTCTCATCCTGTGTTTTCCAAGTTTTTTAAGGGATTACTCCATACTAATCCTCCCTTTCGGGAACTGGCCCCTGCTTGGGACCTTAATGTTTGCATTGCCCAGTTAATGCAACCCCCTTTGGAACCTCTGTCTTCTGCAGAGCTTAAGTACCTAACTTGGAAAACTGTTTTCTAGTGGCTATCACTTCTGCCAGACGCATAAGTGAATTGCAAGCCTTGTCAGTGGAAACTGACTTTTTTTCTTTCCACAGGGATAAGGTAGTCCTTAGGACTAATAGGAAGTTTTTGCCTAAGGTGGTTTCAGATTTCCATCTTAATCAATCTATCTCCCTTCCAGTATTTTTCACTGATCACTCCTCTTCGGGTGAGAGGAGATTGCACAGCCTGGATGTTAAGAGAGCTCTTAGTTATTATATAGAGCGTACCAAAGGTCACAGGTTAGGAAAGGCAAACCTGCCACTAAGAGATCAATAGCCAGGTGGATTGTCTCTTGTATCCACTTTGTTATCAGAAGTGGGCAGAGCCCCTCTCAGGTTTGAGGGGCTTATTCTACCAGGGGTACAGCTGCGTGCCTCTAGCTGCTGCCAGAGATATCCTTTATTAGAGATTTGCCAGGCTGCTAGCATGGAAAACGGTACACACTTTACCAAGCATTACTCCTGGATGTCCAGGCCAGAGAGATGCTCTGGTTGGCACAGCTGTTCTTCAGAGCCTATTCCTTAAGTAGGTTCTGCCCTCCTCCATGGAGGTACTGCTGTGTATTTCTGTTAATGTTATAATATAGCAAGATTTATGTTGTTTGAAGAAAAATTACTCACCTTAGTAATGTTGTTTCTTCTAATGGAGTCTTGCTATTATAGACCTCCCAACCTACCCTCTCAGAACCTCTACTTGGTGGGATGCGGCAACTTAGTGTGGGTACTACTTATGTCCTGTTAGCATTTTGTCCCTTTGGGACTTTGGGGGTGTGTATGTGTAATGCTGTGTGTGTTTTATTATACTTATGTTCCATTTTCATATTATTAGAATGGTGTTAGTATTTCTGGTCCCCTGACTTGAGTCTTGGGTGTTGGGACCATCAGTGGTTGTTATTATTTAGGTAGCCATTTGGCTAGTGTAGGTTACAGCTCACACAGACCTTAGTGAGTTTGGCTCGTGAAGATCTGACAGTTCAAGTTTGAAATGACACAGATAGAGCTGCTCGTGCCTAAATTCTATTTTGGAATGGTTTTAACCATTTCACTCCGGAGCAGTTCTAGAGCTGGATCAAACTGCTAATGTCTATAATATAGCAAGACTCCATTAGAAGAAACAACATTACTAAGGTGAGTAATTTTTTCTTTTGGTAGCCATTACTTCTGCTAGATGTATCAGTGAATTGTAAGCCCTGTCAGTGGAACCTGATTTCACCTCTTTTCACAGAGATAAAGTGGTCCTTAAAACTAACAGAAAGTTCTTGCCTAAAGTGGTTTCAGATTTCCACCTGAATCAGTCTATGTCTCTCCCTGTTTTCTTCACTGATCATTCTTCCTCGAGAGGGAGGAGGCAACACAGTTTGGATGTTAAGAGCCCTTAGCTACTACCTAGAGCGTACCAAGGGTCACAGATTTGACTCCCTCCAGTTGTTCCTCACTTACGGAGAAGCTGGGAAAAGTAAACCTGCCACCAAGAGATCTATTGCCAGGTGGATTGTGTCTTGTATACAATTCTGCTATGAAAAACTGGGGAAAACTCCACCCCCAGGCCTGAGGGCTTATTCCACAAGAGGTACAGCTGCTTCCCTGGCTGCTGCCAGAGATATCCCTCTCTTAGAAATTTGTCAAGCAGCCACCTGGAAAACAGTCCATACTTTTACCAAACATTACTCTCTGGATATCCAGGCTAGGAGTGATGCTCAGTTTGGCACAGCAGTACTTCAGAGCCTATTCCCAAAGTAGGTTCTGTCCCTCCTCCATGGAGGTACTGCTTGGTAGTCTGCACTTGTCAGAATACAGCAAGACTTCATGTTGTTTGAAGAAAAAATTACTCACCTTAGTAATTGTGTTTCTTCTAGTGGAGTCTTGCTGTATTCTGACCTCCCCCCGCCTCCACTCTCAGAACCTAGATTTTTTGGGTTGTGGGTGGGCAGGCACAATGTTGGCACCCTAGGGGTGCCCCCTTTACACCCTCTGTTTCTCATGGGGTGAGATGTTATTTCATTTGATTGGTTTTTGTGTTTGGGTTTCCTGACTTGTCTTCCTTTGAGAACCCAAAAGATTATTTTTCTGCCAGTTGGCTAGTAAAAGTTTGACAAGTTTCCACACAGAACACCTAGTGAGTTTTGCTCGTAAAGATCGGACGGTTGCAGTTCGAATTACAACAGGCAGAGACATCAGCCGAGCTCGATATGAACATTCTATGCCCTGCTTAGAAAAGTTAATCCATTGTTCTCCGGGGCAGTTTAAAGGCTGGGGCTAACTGCACTTGTCAGAATGCAGCAAGACTCCACTAGACGAAACATAATTACTAAGGTGAGTCATTTTTTCTTTTGCAACCAAAGATGATAGAATAAGACCCAGGGCAAGTGTTGGGGCAAACGATGCACCCCTGGATCTGGAGCTCAAACCCCTCAGGCAAAATTTCCCAAGCCTGCCTCCGTGGCTAAAGCTCCTCTCCCCTCGGCATCCTGACTTCTTCCCCCTCCTCCTGCTACCTCCAGTATTAGGAGGGTGGTTCGGCCTCCACCTGGAGGGATGGAAGGCCATCACCGCAGATTTATGGGTTCCGCAACTCATTCAATGAGGTCACTCAATAGAATTCACGGAGATCCCTGCATCCCGCCCTCCAGGACAGTCGTTTTACCCAAGGGATCAGATTCTCATAGTCTTCCAGGAGATTCAGGCACTCCTGCAAAAAGCGGCCATAGAACCCTTCCCTCAGGATCAACAGGGAAGGGAATTTTACTCTCATTTCTTCCTAGTACCAAAGAAGACGGGAGATGTGAGACCGATCCTGGATCTCAGCACGCTCAACCTCTTTGTCAGTTACAAGAGGTTTTGCATGCTAACCCTTCAGGGTCTTCTTCCCCTGCTCCAATCTAACTCATGACTGTGCTCCCTGGATATGCAGGATGCTTACCTTCATATCCCCATCCTCCCGGCCCACTGCTGCTTCCTTCGTTTCTCCTTCCAGGAGAACCATTTCTAGTTTCGAGCACTACCCTTTGGCCTATCCTTGGCTTCCCGGGTTTTCACAAAGTGGTTGGCGGTGGTAGCTTCAGTTCTATGCCGCAAGGGCATTTACATGTTCCCGTATCTGGATGACTTGATCCTCTCAGCGCCCTCTCCAGACAGCCTGAAAGAGTCTCTCTCTTTCACCCTGGACTTGTTTGTCCAGCTGGGCATCTCAGTCAGTTTCCCCAAGTCCCAGCTAGTACCTTCTCAGTGCCTCCAATTCATTGGAGCAGTACTAGACACAGTCCAGAGCAAGGCTTTCCTGCCATTGGATCGAGCCGAGACCTTAGTTTCTCAAGCCACCCTGGTGGCCCAGGCTCAATGGATCCCAGCACATGCTGTGCTTTGTCTCCTGGGTGTTACGGCAGTGGCCATCTCCATGGTACCCCTGGCCAGATTACATATGAGGGTCACCCAGTGGTCTCTTCGAGTCCAGTGGGACCAGAAGATGGACAACATGAACCAACGGGTCATGATCTCCAACAGCCTCCAAAAAGATCTTCGTTGGTGGCAGGATCTTTCCAACCTGTTAGTGGGAGCTCCCTTCCACTACTCAACCCCCACCCAGATTCTCGCCTCAGACGCTTCGGACATGTGTTGGGGAGCCCATCTGGGGGAACACAAGACACAAGGGTCCTGGTCCACTCAGGAGCATCTACTCCACATCAGCGTCGTTGAGACAAGGGCGGTCCTCTATGCTCTCTAGACATTCCAGTCGCTCCTTCTCCCAGTATCACTTCTCATCCAGATGGACATGTCCACAGTCTGGTATGTCAACAAACAGGGAGGAACTCGCTTGCACCCTCTCTGCAGGGAAGCAGTGAGAGTTTGGTACTGGGCGATTCAGCATGGCCTATTCCTGACAGCAGTCCACGTCCCAGGCGTACACAGTGTCCTGGCGGACAGTCTCAGCCGATCAGTGGCCAGAGCACACGAGTGGGAGTTAATGCAGGAGGTAGTCGAAGACTTGTTTCTTTGATGGGGTTGGCTGGAAGTAGATCTATTCGCCTCCCTATTCAACTCAAAACTACCCAACATTTGCTCACTCGTTCCCGGGCATGGTGCTTTTTGGCGAGATGCACTGTCTCTCTCTTGGTCAGGTAGGTTTCTATATGCTTTTCCCGCCTTTCCTCTCATCCAGAAGGTCTGTTGAAACTTCTGGCAGAAAGAGCACACTTGATTCTGATTGCCCCTCTGTGGCCCCATCAGATTTGGTTCTCACTGTTACAACAGCTGGCTCTAGAACCTCTGGTACTCCTGCCATTGTCTCACAACCTTCTGACACAGGAGCAGGGCACCCTGGTGCATCCGAGTCTTCAATCTCTCCACCTTCATGCGTGGCACCTGTGGACATAGCGGCTTCCCGCTATGGAGTCTCCTCCCAGGTTGCTCAATTCCTGGTGGAAGCCAGAAAACCATCTGCCAGATTCACCTACGCCATGAAGTGGAAAGAATTTTCGATCTGTGCCACAGCCAGGAGCTTGGATCCTTTTTCGTGATCGGTCACCCAGGTGTTAGAGTGTCTCATACATTTATTGGAGATGGGCCTTAGTTATTCCTCCATCAAGGTCCATCTCTCTGTGGTGTCGGCCTACCACCTCCCGGTGGAGGGCAAATCCTTAGCTCAACTGGAGGTAGCTAAAACCGTTTTGAAGGGCATCCTCCACCTAAAACCTCCAGTCCGGAACCCCTGTCCTCCCTGGTATCTTAACTTTATGTTAGAAAAAGTTACTTTGCCCCCTTTTGAACCGGCTTCAAATAGTGACATACACTTCCTTTCATGGAAGACTTTGTTTTAGTTGCTGTCACTTCAGCCAGAAGGGTCTCAGAGCTTCAGGCATTCGTATGCAAGGAGCCTTATTTGATCTTTCATAAGTATAGAGTGGTCCTTAGGACTAACCCATCCTTTCTTCCAAAGGTGGTTTCGGAAACCACTCTGAATGTTGAATTGCCTGTCCATTACCCTCAGCATCCCAACAGAGGGGAATATCTTTTGCACACCTTAGATGTGCACCGGATCTTGAGGGTTTTACACCACCCGGACTAAAGAGGTCCGTAAGTGAAATCAGCTCTTTGTGGCCTTTGCTTCTCAGTGCCAGGTAAGGCCATTTCAAAACAGACCATACCCAGGTGGTTGGCTAACTGCATCCACTATACTTATCAAAAACATGGAGAGTCCCTTCCGGGGGTGGTTAAGGGTCACTCCACTTGGAATGTAGCTACCTCTACTGTCTTTTTCAGGAATATGTCCATGGCAGAGATCTGTGCAGCGGCCTCTTGGTTGGCTGTCCACACCTTCACTTAACATTGCAGTCTGGACTTTGCCTCTAGGCGTAGAACCATATTCGGCCTGGCGGTCCTGCAAGGTCTTTTGTCCTAAGACAGTACTCCGATTGGCAGACACTTCCTCCTCCCCGGAACCTCGTCTCCAAATTTTTCTTTTGGATTACTGGGTATTCAGTCCTATATGTGAAGACCTACTGCAGGAACTCTCTCGAAGTAAGATATTGCAGTTACGTAAGAACTTACTGTAACAGTAGATCTTCGAGAGAGGTCCCTGAAGTAGATATAGTTTCCCACCCACCTTCCCCCACCTCCTAGAATGTTTCCTTTTTCATCCTGCCTAGCCCTTGGGTCTAGATAGGATGCATGGTCCCAGGAGTTATCACTCCTTCCTTTCTACAGGTCTCTGGTGGAAAAGAACTGGAGGGTGGGTGCGGGACCACCCCCTTTTATAATCGGCCTGATGTTGCGTCATCTGACATTGGGAGCAGTCCCCGCTGATGAGTGCTAACTACAAGTTTGCTGTTGAAACCTGACGCCAGGGGGCGCAGTCCTATATATGAAGACCTACTGCAGGAACCTCGCTCGAAGATCTACTGTTACGGTAAGTTCTTGCGTAACTGAAATTTCTTGCGTGACTGTTCTTTTTGTTCCTGTCTTATTTCTATACCTCGTATGTGTGTGTGTGTGTGTATATATTTCTAGGGACATGGATATGTTGTGCATCCACACTGTCTGGCAGGTTCCTTGCCGCTTTAAATCTTGCCGGAAGGTCTTCTAGCTGGCTCCTCCCACCCACTCGGGTGGTAAAACTCTCGACTCCGCCCCATGATGCCAGATCTTCCTTACCACTTGGAAGCTCAGGTTCCCTCCTTAACGCTGTGCGTGATAGACTGGATCCTAATTTTTCGGTTCGCCCGAAACTCATTTTAAAATTTTCAAGACTTCGGTTATCTTTCTCCCTCGCGGCTGAGATGGATGAATTGACTCCCGGATTTTGGCGGTGCCCTTGTGGGCAGAAGATGTCCAGGACGGACCAACACTCCACGTGCATCTATTGCCTCGGCCTAGAACATGACCCACAGGCCTGCGAGTCATGCCGCTCTTTTTCGCCAATGTCCTGAGGACTGGGCATGCCCGTTACAGCTTGCGCCCGAGAAGCGCCACCCGCTGGTCAAGTCGAAAGAGGCCCATCGGGCAATTACCGCGGCGGCTGGCTCGGCTGAGCAACTCGAGCAGGTGATCGCCCTCGAGGAGGAGGAGGTGGCCCAGGCCGCATCATCTGCTTCCTCGGTCACGGCATTTATTCCGCTCTCTCTGGGTACCTCGTATTCAGCTTTGTTCAAGGAGCTTTGCCAATCCCATTCCTTGAAGGGAGAGGGGCCATCGGGACATTCCTCTCGGTCAAAGAAGGACTCAAGAGTAGAATCTAATCGTCGGCGTTCGTGGGAAGCGGGAGAGGTCTCCTTCCCGGACAGCCGACTGTCAACCCCGGTCGGGGTTGCGGCTAAGCCACTGGCTTCATGGCGTCCCCGTCAGGCCAGCCGGCCGAGACACCAGTCAACGCGGTTGAGATTTTCCTCGACCTGTCGGACGGGTTGTCGACTGGTGAGGCAGACAACCCTTCTTCACCGGTTTCCCCAGTGGAGACCGAGGATCTGCCTGCGCCCCTGGTGCAGCAGTCCCCGGTTAAGGCTTCCGAGCCGAGGGAAGAGAGGGTGTCCCTTGCTCCTTCCCAGACCCGTCCTCGGAAACACCGAGGATCTCGGTTCCGGACTTCGTCTTGGTCCAGCTGATCCCGCAGACATTGGCGGTCTCGGTCTTGGCACTGAAGTAAGCGGCACCACCGCTCGTCCTCATCTTACTTCTCGGAAGAGGAGAGGCTTTGGCGCAAATTGCATCGACGCGACGAGAACTTGATGTGGCAGCAGTTACTTCTGTCCAGGACCAAGCCGACGCCGTCGCCTTCCCTGGCCATCAAGTGGCTGTCACCTGAGTGGCTGAAACAACCCCTTCTAGGGACATGGATATGTTGTTCATCCACACTTATTGGCAGGTATCCTTGCCGCTTTAAATCCTGCCGGAAGGTCTTCAAGCTGGCTCCTCCCACCCACCCGGGTGGTAAAACTCTTGGCTCCGCCCCATGACGCCAGGTCTTCCTTACCGCTTGGACGCTCAGGTTTCCTCCTTAACGCTTAGCGTATAAGACTGGTTCCTAATTCTTCGGTTTTGCGAATTTAAAATTTTTTCAACTTTAGATTTCGGTCTTCTATCCCTCGCGGCTGCGATGGACAAATCGACTCCCGGTTTTCGGAGATGCCTTTGTGGGCAGAAGATGTCTCGAACGGATCCGCACTCCACGTGCGTCTACTGCTTAGGCCTTGAGCACGACCTGCAGGCCTGCGACCTGTGCTCTTCCTTCTCAGCCTACGTTCTCGAAGACCATGCTGCCGTTTACAACTGGGCGTCCGAGAGCGCTTTCCTCTGGTGAAGTCAAAGAGGCCCGGTTGGCGGTTTCGGCGGCGGTGGCATTTCGTCGGATCAGCAGGCAGATGATTGCCCTCGAGAGGAGGCGGCCGTGCCGCTCCTTCCTCAGCCGCGCTTTTATTCCGCTCTCCCTGGGTTCCTCTTATTCGGCCTCCTTCAAGGAGCTCTGTCTGTCCCTCTCCACCAAGGGAGAGGGCCCAACGTCTGCTGGATTTTCTCGGTCCAAAAGAAAGACAAGGGTAAGTCCCTCCGTCGACGCTCTTGGGAGCGAGAAAGGTCCCTCTCCCCGAGTAGTCGGCCATCGACTTCGGTCGATCCTTCGGCTTCGGCCACTGGTCTCATGGTATCCCCGTCAGATCAGTTGACCGAGACTCCCGTCGACGCAGTTGAGATGTTTCTCGACCTGCTGGATTGGGTAGTGTCGACTGGTGAAGCCGAAAATCCTTCTCCCGGTTTCCCGGTGGAGTTGAGGATCCCGTGGCTTGCCAGTGCCTCCGGTTCCGGAGCCCTCGGTGAACCTTCCGAGCCGAGGGAGAGCCGGTCCCACCCGTCCCTCCTTCTGAACCCCCTCGGGAAAACCGAGGTTAGCGGTCTCGGACTTCTTCAGTGTCCAGCCGATCCCGCCCACAGGGCGGTCTCGGCCCGCACTGACGGCAGGCTCCGCCCTCGTCCTCATTCTCCTCCTCGACGAGGAGAGGCCCGATGTAAGTTACGTCGGCGGTATGAGGACCTCATGTGGCAACAGCTTCTTCTGACTGGGAACAAGCTGACTCCGTCGCCTTCCCCGG
The DNA here is from genome assembly GCA_016271365.2 of Neoceratodus forsteri. Taxonomy (NCBI): domain Eukaryota; kingdom Metazoa; phylum Chordata; order Ceratodontiformes; family Ceratodontidae; genus Neoceratodus; species Neoceratodus forsteri. The sequence continues at coordinate 501,355,239 of JADMNL010000022.1, forward strand.
CCATTAAGTGGCTGTCACCGGAGTGGCCGAAGCAACCCCTCGACCTTCCCGAGGTGCCTGTTCCCAGGCGGTTGCTCGGCCAAAACAGCTGCTCCGCCGATTCCGGTGGAACCCCCGCCTCCACAGCCGTTGTTTGGGGCGCCGACCAAGAATTCTCGGTCGGCTTAGGGTCTGCCCCATAGGCTGTCTGTCACCCTCACTCCCGATCGGCCTTGGCAGGTGGAGGGTGTCTCAGGCCCGAGGCAGCTCTTTGTGGATTCTTTGGAGTCCGACGACGATTCCTCCCTTTTCTCCAAGCGAGTGGACTTGGAGTTCTCTGGGGGTCAGTCGATGGACGAGAGCCCTTCGTCCTTTCTGGGCTTACTTAGGCTCATCTCGGAGTCCACCAGGATGCAGCTCGAGCCGGTATCTAAGTGGGCCAAGTATCCCCTCACGGAGATATTGGACCCAGGGGATTCCCCTTTGGAGGCCTTCCCGGTAGCCGAGGCCATTGTGGGTCCGGCCTTGGAGCTCTGGCAGCGTCCTGCTTCCTGCCCTGTGCCTTCGGCCAGGATGGCCTGGAAGTATGCAGTCCCTACCGGTTCCCTGTCCGGTTTTTCGGAACACCCCTCAGCCGAGGGGTTAGTTACAGACAGTGTTTTCTGACGTGCCGGAAATGCTAGGGACGTGGACAAACCTCCCGATAAGGAGTCCAAGAAATTGGACTATGCCGGGCGAAAAGTCTATGCTGCGTCCTCCCTCGGCCTTCGTCAGGCCAGCTCGGCCGTGCTGATGGCACACTTCTCTTATGCCCTGTTGGGCTCCCTGGACGAGGTAGTCCCTCATCTCCCGGCCGACCTCCAGACCACGGTTAAGCAGGTGCAGAACCAGGGCAGGGCAGTGGCCAAGCAGCAACTTCAGACTGCTTTGGACATCGGTGACTCATGCGCCAGGTCAGTCGCGGCCGCAGTGGCCATGCGCTGTCGGGCATGGCTGAGGATATTCACCTTCACAGTGGATACCCAGCACAAGTTGGCGGATGTCCCCTTCCTGGGGACCGACCTCTTCGGCCCTGGAGTGGAAGGTCACCTCCAGAGGATGGAGAAGTCCAATGCTACCCTGGACTCAGTCTCTTCCGCACAAAGGGACAAAGGCCGCAGGCCACAGCCTAAACCCTTTCGTTCTGCTGCACCCGCGGCACGTCCGGCCCAGCAACATCAGGGCCAGCAGGCTCGCGCTTGGCAACCCAAACCCGCGGCTTCCTCCTTCAGGAAGCAAGGAGGTAAAGACCCGGGAGGTCCCTCGGCCGGTTCCTCCTCCAAGCCTGCCCAGTGACGGGTTGAAGGGCGTCGCCCCCAGTCTCGTCGCCTTACCCCAGGTTCCCCCCTTGGGGGGACGGCTCCGTCACTTCCTTTCCGACTGGTCTGTTATTACCATGGACAGATGGGTACTGGAGGTGGTGAGAAAAGGCCTGCCTCTGGAGTTCGAGCAGGCCCGGCCCTTCAGAGCCGTCGCACCTCGGGGGACCTCGGGGTCCGCAGCCTCACTGTCGGCCTGCCAAGCTGACATCGCTCTCCTCCTCCAGAAGGAGGTGATCAGGGAGGTGGCGGACCTTCCCTCAGACGCGGGGTTTGTGTCCAGGTACTTCCTGGTCCCAAAACGGACAGGGGGCTGGTGCCCCATTCTCGACCTACACGACTTAAACAAGTTCCTAAGGTCTCTAACCTTCAGAATGGTTACCTGGCTCAGATAATACCATCCTTGGAACGCGGCGCGTGGTTTTGCTCTCTGACCTGCAGGATGCTCTTTCATGTCCCTATCCGTCTGTCAGATCAGAGGTTCCTTCGCCGAGCGGAGGGATCCCTTTCGAGTTCCCGAGTCGTGGCCCTTCTGCTTGTCTCAAGCTCCCAGGGTCTTCACCAAATGCATAGCAGTGGTGACAGCATTCCTGTGGCGCCGAGGGGTCTGGGTTTACCTTACCTGGACGATTGGCTGATAGCAGCCCTCCAAGCAGGAGGTGGAGCGGTCCAGGGATCTGGCCCTCCAGGTTTGCTCTCAAGTCGGCCTCCTCATCAACGAGGCCAAGTCGGAACTCATGCCAAAGCAGGTGATACAATTCATCGGGGAAGAGCTCGACTCTCTATGAGCCAGAGCACGGCTCCCGGCGGACAGGGCCGAGGTTCTTTCCTCCTTTGCCCGACCATTTCTGGTTGGGCAATCGCGCCTTGCCCGGGACTTCCTGCGCCTCTTGGGTCTCATGGCGGCCTGTACCAGCGTGGTCCGTTGGGCCCGCTGGAACATGCGCCCCCTTCAGTGGGGCATGGCCGGCCAGTGGTCTCAACACTGCGATTCTTTGGACCAGCGAGTGATGGTGACCCAGGGGATGTGGAACGCTCTCCAGTGGTGGATCGTTCCAGCGCACCTGCAGGAGGGCATCCCGTTTGTCCACTCCGAGCCGACGGTCTCTCTATCGACCGATGCCTCTCTGATGGGTTGGGTGCCCATCTAGGGGAACACCGAGCGCACGGCCTCTGGTCCCCGCGGGAGTCCAGATGCCATATCAACCTGCTGGAGCTCCGAGCGGTCCGCTTAGCTCTCACCGCCTCGCCTGTTTCTTCGGGTCAAGTGGTTCGGGTCCAGACGGACAATACCACGCACCATGTACTATCTAAACCGGCCAGAGCGGGACGCTCCATGCTTCTATGCACGGAAGCTTCCCGCATCTGGTCACTCGTAGCGCAGCCTGAGGCGGATCTCCTAGCTATTCATATGGCAGGGAGCTCCAACACCCTGGCCGATGCCCTAAGCGGATAGGGGCTGTGTCCCACCGGTGGTCTCCTGCGAAGGTAGTGCAAGATCTGTTCTCCATTGGGGCACCCTCAGGTGGACCTGTTTTGCTCAGGAGAGCATGAAGCTGAGCTGTTCGATGCCCGCCCCCTCAGCAGGGCTTGCTGCAGGGGGATACCTTCTCGAGGCCGTGAACCCTGGGCCTCTTCTACGCCTTTCCCCCATTTCCCTTGATCCACAAGGTGCTTCTCAAGGCGAGGAGGGACAAGGCGCAGGTGATTCTGATAGCCCCAGACTGGCCCCGCCAATGCTGGTATCCAGATCTCCTCAGCCTCGGCTCCAGGCTCTAGAGGCAGCTTCCAGCTCGCCCGGACCTGCTTTCAGTCAAGTCAGGGGAAGGTGTTCCATCCGGACCTTCAATCCTTGCACCTGACGGCCTGGTTCCTGAGCGGCTAGAGTTCCAGGCCTTGGGTCTCTCCAACGAGGTCCTCAATGTAGTTGAGGCGTCCCGTAAGGAATCGACCAGGAAATGCTATGCCTTCAAATGGAAGAGATTTTCCATTTGGTGTCCGGGCAAGGGCCTGGACCCTTCCTCCTGTTCCTTGGCGAGCATATTGGACTAACTGTGGTCCCTTTCTCAACAAGGGCTTAGGTCGATGACCCTTAAGGTGCACCTGGCAGCCATCTCTGCTTACCGGGCGCAGGCCGGGAAGCAGTCGGCGACGCAGGAAAAGGTGGTCTGGCAAGCCAAGGGCCTTGATCACATTTCCCTCTGGTGCGAGAACCTCCACCTCCGTGGGATCTACTGCTGGTGTGGCAAAGCTCATGGGCAAGCCATTCGAACCAATGCACAGGTGTGATCTCTCTCACCTGTCGTGGGAATACCGCCTCTTGGTGGCTCTCACTCAGCCAGAAGGATGAGAGAGCTCCAGGCGCTTTCCATCGAGTCTCCTTACCTGGTCTTCCACAGGGACAAGGTTGTCCTGCGCCCCCACCCAAAATTCCTTCCGAAGGTGGTGTCGGAGTTTCACCTTCACCAGTGTTAGACTCTGCCGGTGTTCTACCCCAATCACACCTGGAGGTCAATATAGGCTCCATACTCTGGACCCTAGAAGGGCCGTCACTATAAGGAGCGGACGGGTTGAATTCGGGAGAGGTTCGCCAGCTGTTTGTCACCTACGCTGAAGCCGCAGACCTGGCAGACCTAGCCAAGCGATTTATAAGCAGGTCGGTCACCTCCTGCATAGATCTCTGCTGTAAGTTGGCGGCATGGAGCTCCCAGAGGACAGAGCTCATTCTACCTGCCTACTGCTGCCGGTGGCTGCTGCCAGGGACGCCCTATCCAGGAAATCTGCAGGGCTGCTACCTGGAAGTCAGCACACCTTCATTACCCACTACCACATCGACCTTGAGTCACGCTGGGATGCTGGTTTGGGCCTCGGTTCTCCAGTCTTTATTTCCCAAGTAAGTATCGGGGTGTGCGCCTGCCTCCCTCCTCCCGGAGAACTGCTAGAGTCTGCCAACAGGTGGATGAACAACATATCCATGTCCCTAGAAATACAGGTTACTCCACCTGTAACAGGAGTTCTAGGAATGGTATATGTTGTTCATCCACACTACCAACCTCGACCGCCGGCTCTCGGCGGCACAACGTGAGCTTCCAGCAGGCCAGATCTGGCGTCGCAGGGGCGGAGCGAGTTTTACCACCTGGGTGGGTGGGAGGAGCTGAACCAGGACCTTCCGCAAGATTGAAAGTGGCAAGGATACCTGCCAATAAGTGTGGATGAACAACATATACCATTCCTAGAACTCCTGTTACAGGTGAGTAACCTGTATTCGCTGTAGCCGAGGTGCCCAAGCCTGGGCCAGTTGTTTGTCTGAAACTTGCTGCCCCACCGATTATGGTAGAACCTCCGCCTCCACAACCGAAATCGGGGGCACCGACCAAGGACTCTCGGGTCGGGTCAAGGCCTGCCCCACTGGTTGTCGGTCACCCTCACTCCCGACCGTCCTCAGCAGGTGGAGGGTGGCTTAGGCCCCAGGCAGCTCTTCGCGGACTCTTTTGAGTCCGACGACGACTCCTCCCTGTTCTCCAGGCCTGTTGACCTGGAGTCCTCCGGGGGCCAGTCATTGGATGAAAGCCCATCGTCCTTCATGGGTTTGCTTCGGCTCATCTCGGAGTCCACTGGGATGCAGCTCAAGCCCGTATCCAAACGGGCCAAGTAACCCCTGATGGAGATACTGGACCGAGGGATTCCCCATGGAGGCTTTTCCGTGGCTGAAGCCATTGTTGGCTCAGCCTTGGAGCTTTGGCAGGCGGCCTGCTTCCTGCCCTTCGCCTGCCAGGATGGCTAGGAAGTAGCGGTCCCACTGCTCTTGCCCGGTTGGAACACCCTCTGCCGAGGGGCTGGTCACCGATAGCTGGCTCCGCCCAGACGCTAGGGACAAGGGACAAGCCCCATGACAAGGAGTCCAAAAAGCTGGACTACGCGGGGCGCAAGGTATACGCTGCGTCCTCCCTTGGCCTCCGCCAGGCCAGCTCGGCTATGCTGATGGCACACTTCTCCCGCGCCCTCATGGGCTCACTGGATGAGGTGATCCCGCAGACCATGGTCCGGCAGGTGCGGGACCAGGGTAGGGCAGTGGCTAAGCAGCAGCTCCAGACGACTCTGGACATAGGAGACTCTTGTGCCAGATTGGTTGCGGCCGCGGTGGCCATGCGTCACAGAGCATTGCTGAGGATATCCACCTTCACGGCGGATACCCAGCATAAATTGGTGGATGTCCCCTTCCTGGGGACCGACCTCTTCGTCCCTGGACTGCAAGGTCACCTCCAGCGGATCGAAAAGTCCAATGCCACTCTGGACTCTGTCACCTCCACCCAGAAGGACAAAGGCCACTGACAGCAACGGCACAAGTCCTTTCGCCCTTCTGCGCCTGCGGCTCGTCCGGCCCAACTGCACCAGCACCAGGGCCAGCAGGCTCACGCTTGGCATCCCAAACCCAAGCCTGCGTGTGCTTCCAATAGGGAAGCAGGGAGGTAAAGGCCCAGGAGGTCCCTCAGCCGGTCCCTCCTCCAAGCCTGCCCAGTGACCGGGTTGAGGGGTGTCGCCCAGTCTCGTCCACTCCCTGTTTCCCCATGGGGCACGGCTCCGTCCACTTCCTTTCCACCTGGTCTGCTATCACCACGGACCGCTGGGTGTTGGAGGTGGTAGGGAAGGGCCTGCCTCTGGAGTTCGAGCAGGCCTTACCCTTCCGAGCCGTCACCCCTCGGGGGGGGCCACGGGGTCCGCAGCCTCTCTGTCGGCCCGCCGAGCTGATATTGCCCTGCTCCTTGAAAAAGAGGTGATCAGGAAGGTGGCGGATCCTCTTCCAGACCCGGGGTTTGTGTCCAGGTACTTCCTGGTCCCAAACGGACGGGGCTGGTGCCCCATTCTCGACCTGCACGACCTGAACAGGTTCCTAAGGTCTCGGACCTTCAGGATGGATACTCTGGCTCAGATAATCCCATCCTTGGAACGAGGCATGTGGTTCTGTTCCCTGGACCTTCAGGATGCGTTCTTTCACGTCCCAATCCGTCCGTCCCACCAGAGATTCCTCCGCTTCAGAGAGGAGGGATCTCTTTATGAGTTCCGGGCCATGCCCTTCGGCCTTTCCCTAGCTCCCAGGGTCTTCACCAAATGCATGGCAGTGGTGACAGCATTCCTGTGGCAACGAAGGGTCTGGGTGTACCCCTACCTGGACGATTGACTGATTGCAGCCCCCTCCAGAGTGGAGATGGAGCAGTCCAGAGATCTGGCCCTCCACGTTTGCTTTCAGGTTGGCCTCCTCAACGAGGCCAAGTCGGAACTCGTGCCGAAGCAGGTGATACGATTCGTCGGGGCAGAGCTCGACTCTCTACGAGCCAGAGCTCGGCTCCCGGTGGACAGGGCCGAGGTTCTTTCCTCCTTTGCCAAATCATTTCAGGTTGGGCAATCGCGCCCTGCCCAGGACTTCCTGTGCCTCCTGGGCCTCATGGCGGCCTGCACCAGCGTGGTCTGTTGGGCCCGCTGGTACATGCGTCCCCTTTAATGGGGCTGGCTAGCCAATGGTCACAGCACTTCGATCCGCTGGATCAGCTAGTGACAGTGACCCAGGGGATGTATAACACTCTCCAGTGGTGGACCGTTCCAGCACATCTGCAGGAGGGCATCCCGTTTGTCCGCCCCGAGCCGACGGTCTCTCTATCGACCAGTGCCTCTCTGATGGGTTGGGGTGCCCATCTGGGGGAGCACAGAGCGCACGTCCTCTGGTCCCCTCGAGAGTCCCGATGCCACATCAACCTGCTGGAGCTTCGTGGTTCGCCTAGCCCTCACTGCCTTCGCTCCGTTGCTACGGGGTCAAGTGGTTCAGGTCCAGATGGACAATACCACGACCATGTACTACCTAAACCGCCAGGGCGGGACGCGCTCCATGCCTCTGTGCAGGGAAGCTCTCCGCATTTGGTCACTCGTGCACAGCCTGGAGGTGGATCTCCTCGCCATTCACGTGGTAGGAGCCTCCAACACCCTGGCTGATGCCCTAAGCTGGATAGGGGCTGCGTCCCACGAGTGGTCTCTCCTGCTGGAGGTAGTACAAGATCTATTCTTCACTGGGCACGCCCCAGGCGCACTTCTGTTTGCCTCCAGGAGAATGCGGCTGAGACTGTTTCATGCCCCTCAGCAGGGCTCGCTGCAGGGATGCCTTCGAGGCTGTGGACCCCGGCCTCTTCACGCTTTTCCCCATTTCCCTTGATTCACAAGGTGCTTCTTAAGGCGAGGAGGGACAAGGTGCAGGTGATTCTGGTAGCCCCAGACTGGCCCTGCCAGTTCTGGTATCCAGATCTCCTCAGTCTCAGCTCCAGGCTCCTGAGGCGGCTTCCAGCCTGCCCGGACCTGATCTCAATCAGTCAGGGGAAGGTATTCCATCTGGACCTTCAATCCCTGCACCTGACGGCCTGCTTCCTGAGCGGCAAGAGTTCCAGGCCTTGGGTCTTCCCGACGAGGTCCTCAACGTCGTTGAGGCGTCCCGTAAGGAGTCGACCAGAAAATGCTACGCCTTCAAATGGAAGAGATTCTCCATTTGGTGTCAGGGCAAGGGTCTGGACCCTTCCTCCTGTTCCTGGCAAGCATTCTGGACTACCTGTGGTCCCTTTCTCAGCAAGGGCTTTGGTCAACCCACCCTTAAGGTGCCTGGCAGCCATCTCTGCTTACTGGGCGTGGGCGGGGAAGCAGTGGTGGCGCAGGAGAAGGTGGTCAGGCGCTTTCAAGGGCCTTGATCATATCCCTCGGTCGAGAACCTCCACCCTCCGTGGATCTACTGCTGGTATTGGCTAAGCTCATGGGCAGCTATTCGATCCCATGCACAGGTGTGACATCTCTCACCTGTCGGAAGACCGCCTTCTTGGTGCTATCATGTCAGCCAGAAAGGATGAGAGGCTCCAGATGCTTTCCATCGAGTCTCCTTATCTGGTCTTCCACAGGGACAAGGTTGTCCTGCGCCCCCACCCGAAATTCCTTCCAAAGGTGGTGTCGGAGTTTCACCTTAACCAGGTGTTGACTCTGCCAGTGTTCTACCCCGATCACACCTCGGAGGCCGAATATAGGCTCCTTACTTTGGACCCTAGAAGAGCGCTCGCTTATTACAAGGAGCAGACGGCTGAAGTTTGGGGAGAGGTTCGCCAGCTGTTTGTCACCTACGCTGAAGCCGCACCTGGCAGACCTGCAGCCAAGTGGACGATAGGCAGGTGGGTCACCTCCTGCATAGATCTCTGCTATAGGTTGGCGGGCATGGATCCTCCCAGAGGGATAAGAGATCATTTTACCTGCCATACCACTGCATCGGTGGCTGCTTCCAGGGACATCCCTATCCAGGAAATCTGCAGGGCTGCTACCTGGAAGTCGGCACACATCTTCATCACCCACTACCACATCGACCTTGAGTCACGCCCGGATACTGGTTTTGGGGCCCGGGTTCTCCAGTCTTATTCCCTAAGCAGGTGTGCCTTGCCCTCCTCCCAGAGAACTGCTAGAGTCTGTCAGATAGTGGATGACATCCATGTCCCTAGAAATACAGGTCTCTAGGGACATGGATATGTTGTTCATCCACACCATTGGCAGTATCCTTGCCGCTTAAATCTGCCGGAAGGTCTTCAAGCTTGCTCCTCCCACCCACCCGGTGGTATAACCTCGGCCCGCCCCATGACGCCAGATCTTCCACCGCTTGGAGCTCAGGTTCCTCCTTAACGCCTCGCGCTTGTGACTGGTCCATTTCTCTGCTTGTGGATTTAAAATAATATTTTGCAAAAGACTTCAGTCTCGATCCCCGCGGCCGTGATGGATAAATCGACCTCGATTCTTGAGATGCCCATGGGGGCAGAAGATGTCTCGACGGATCCACACCCACGGTGTTCACTGCTTAGGCCTTGAGCACGCACCCGCGAGTCTTGCGACCTGTGCTCATCTTTCTGCCCACGCCCTCGAAGACCGCTGCCCGATTGTAACTGGGCCGCCCCGAGAAGCCGCTCTCTCGGTGAAGTCTAAGGAGGCCCGTTGGCGGTGTCCGCGGGGCGCGGCTCGGCGGATCAGCTCGAGCGGGATGGTCGCCGAAGAGGAGGCGGCGTGGTCCGATCTTCTCGGCCGCGTATTTATCCCGCTCTCTGGGTTCTTCCTACACGGCTTCCTTTAAGGAGCTTTTGTCTGTCCCTCTCACTAAAGGAGAAGGGCTCATGCCTGCTGGACCTTTTTCTCGGTCCAAAAGAGGGACAAGTAAGTCCCTCCGCCGACGCTCTTGGGAGCGGGAAAGGTCCTCTCCGGCCGTACCGGCCGGCTTGGGTCGACTGCTTTGCTTCGCCACTGGCTCCCACGTCCCTGGCCAGGTCAGTTGGACCGAGACTCACTGATGAAGTTGAGATTTTTCTCGACCCATTGGACGGGCTGTCGCCTTTAGCAGCCGAGATTCCCCTCTCCCCGGTTCCCCCGGGAGGAGTTGAGGATCCCGTGGGCTCGCCTGTGCCTCCGGTTCCGGAGCCCTCGGATGGACCTTCCGAGCCGGCGGAGTGCTTGTTCCGCCGACACCTCTTGCATCGCTTCGAAATTCCGGACTCGTGCCCGTTTCGACCTCATGTCCAGCTGCTCCCACCGCCAGGGCGGTCTCGGCCCCGCACTGCTGGTAAGCGGCAAGCCGTCAGCCGCCCGCCCTCCTCGGATGAGGGAGGCTTCGGGCGTGAATTACGCCGACGGCACGAGACCTTATGTTGCAACAGCTCCTCCTGGTCGGGAATAAGCCGACCGCCGCCTTTCCCGCCATTAAGTGGCTGTCACCCGAACGCCGACACAACCCCCGACTTGCCCGAGGAGCCTATACCCAGGCCGGTTGTTCGGCCAAAACCAGCTGCTCCACCTGACTGCGGTGGAACCTCCGCCCACAGCCACCACACTGGGGCTCCGACCAAGGACTTCTCGGCCCATATGGCCTACTCCCATCGGCTGTCAGTCACCCCCACTCCCACCGACCTCGGCAGGTGAAAGGTGGCTCAGGCCAGAGGCAGTTTTCGAGGACTCTTCCAGTCCGAGATGATTCCTCCTTCTTCTTCCAAGCTTTGCTCGACTTGGAGTCTTCAGGAGGCGCTAATGGATGAGCAGCCCGTCCTTCCTAGGGACTGCTTCGCTCATCTCGGAGCTCACCGGGATGGAGCTCGAACCCGCTTCCAAACGGGCCAGGTATCCCCTCACGGAGACTTGGACCGAGATTCTCCTCGACGGAGGCTCTTCCGTGGCCGAGGCCAGTGGGTCCAGCACTGGAACTTTGGCAGCGCCTGCTTCCTGCCCTGCGCCGGCCAGGATGGCCAGAAGTATCGGTCCCCTACGGTTCCTTGTCGGTTTTGAACCTTACTCTGCTGAGGGTTGGTTACGACAGCGTTTTCGGCGCGCCCATGCGCCCGGGATGTGGACAAACCTCCTGACAAGGAGTCCAAGAAATTGACTATGTCGGCTAAAAGTCTACGCTAGCTCCTCTCCTCGGCTTTCCAGGCCAGTTCGGCCGCCCTCATGGCACATTTTTCTCATGCCCTGTTGGGCTCCTGGATGAGGTCATCCTCATCTTCCCGCCGATCTGCAGACTACGGTTAGCAGGTGCGGACCAGGCAGGCAGTGGCCAAACAGCAGCTCCAGACTGCTTTGGATGTAGGGGGACTCATGTGCCAGATCGGTGGCGGCCGCAGTGGCTATCGCGTCATGGGCTTGGCTGAGGATATCCACCTTTTACTGGATACCCACGCAAGTTGGCGGATGTTCCCTTTGGGGACTGACCCCTTCGGCCCTGGGGTGGAAGGTCACCTGCAGAGGATCGAGAAGTCAATGCCACCTTGGACTCGGGTTCTTCCGCCAGGAGGACAAAGCGCAAACCACAGCCTAAGCCCTTTCGTCCTTCTGTGCCCTCGGCGCGCCCGCAGCAACGTCAGGGGCCAGCAGGCTCGGCCTTGGCATCCCAAACCTAACGCCGGCTTCCTCTAACAGGAGGCAGGAGGAAAGGGCCCAGGAGGTCCCTCGGCCGGTCCCTCCTCCAAGCCTGCCCAGTGACGGGCTGAGGGGTGTCGCCCATCCCGCCACCTTGCTTCCTGGGTCCCCCGGGGACGGCCCGCACCTCCGCTCCGCCTGGTCCGCTGTTACCACGGACAGGTGGGTCTTGAGGTGGTGGGAAGAGGCCTGCCCTGGAATTCGAGCAGGCACCACCCTTCAGAGCCGCCGCTCGGGGCTTCGGGATCCCCAGCTCACTGCAAGTCGTCGAGCCGACATCACCTCCTCCTCCAGAAGGAGGTGGTAAGAGAGGTGGACCCTCCTTCAGACCCAGGGTTTGTGTCCAGGTACTTCCTGGTTCCCGAAACGGACGGGGTGGCGCCCCATTCTCAAACCTACACGACCTAAACAAGTTCCTAAGGTCTCGAACCTTCAGGATGGTCACTCTGGCTCAGATAATACCATCCTGAACGCGGCGTGTGGTTCTGCTCTCTGGACTTGCAGGACGCGTTTTCACGTCCCTATCCGTCTGCCTCACCAGAGACTCCTTCGCTCGAGCGGAAGGATCTCTCTAGGTTCCAAGCCATGCCCTTCGGCTTGTCTCCAGCTCCCAGGGTCTTCACCAAATGCATGGCAGTGGTGACAGTATTCCTGCGGGCGCCGAGGGTCCGGTGTACCCTTACCTGGACGACTGGCTGATAGCAGCTCCTCCAGGAAGGAGGCGGAGTGGTCCAGAGATCTGGCCTCCAGGTCTGTTTCTCAACTGGGCCTCCTTGTCAACGAGGCCAAGTCGGAACTCGAGCCAAGCAGGTGATTTTATTCATCGGCGCAGCTCGACTCTCTTCGAGCCAGAGCGCTGCCCCGCGGACAGGGCCGAGGTTCTTCCTCCTTGCCCGATCATTTCTGGTTGGGCACTGCGCCTGCCCGGGACTTCCTGCGCCTCTGGGTCTCATGGCGGCTACCAGCGTGGTCCGTGGGCCCGCTGGAACATGCGTCCCCTTCAGTGGGGACTGGCCAGCCAGTGGTCACAAGGCTGCATCCCTTGACCAGCTTGTGTCGGTGACACAGGGATGTGGAATGCTCTCCAGTGGTGGACCGCTCCAGATCAATTGCAGGAGGGCATCCTGTCGTCCGCCCGAGCCGACGGGTCTCTCTGTCGACCGATGCCTCTCTGATGGGTTGGGGTGCCCATCTGGGGAACACCGGGCTCATGGCCTCTGGTCCCCGCGGAGTCCGATGCCACATCAACCTGCTGGAGCTCCGAGCGTCCGCCCAGCTCTCACCGCCTTGTCTGTTCCTCCGGGGTCAAGTGGTCCGAGTCCAGACGGACAATACCACGACCATGTACTATCTAAACCGCCAGGGCGGGACGCGCTCCATGCTTCTATGCAAGGAAGCTCTCCGCATTTGGTCACTCGTGCGCAGCCTGGAGGCGGATCTCCTAGCCATTCACGTGGCAGGAGCCTCCAACACCCTGGCCGATGCCCTGAGCCGGATAGGGGCTGCATCCCACGAGTGGTCTCTCCTGCCGGAGGTAGTACAGCATCTGTTCTCCCTTTGGGGCACACCTCAGGTGGACCTGTTTGCCTCCATGGAGAACGCGGAGCTGAGTCTGTTCCATGCCCGCCCCCCTCAGCAGGGCTCGCTGCAGGGGGATGCCTTCTCGAGGCAATGGACCCTGGGCCTCTTTTACGCCTTTCCCCCATTTCCCTTGATCCACAAGGTGCTTCTCAAGGCGAGGAGGGACAAGGCGCAGGTGATTCTGATAGCCCCAGACTGGCCTCGCCAGTTCTGGTACCCAGATCTCCTCAGTCTCAGCTCCAGGACTCCGCGGCAGCTTCCAGCTCGCCCGGACCTGCTCTCAGTCAATCAGGGAAGGTGTTCCATCCGACCTTCAATCCCTACCCTGACGGCCTGGTTCCTGGCGGCTAGAGTTCCAGGCTTTGGGTCTTTCGGCCAGGGTCCTCAATGTAGTTGAGGCGTCCCGTGAGAGTCGACCAGAAAATGCTATGCCTTCAAATGGAAAAGGTTTCCATTTGGTGTCAGAAGCAAGGGCTTGGACCCTTCCTCCTGTTCCTTGGCAAGCATCTTGGACTATTTATGGTCCCTTTCTAGTCAAGGGCTTAGGTCGGCGACCCTAAGGGTGCACTCAGCCATCTCTGCTTTCGCGCGCGGGCCGGGAAGCAGTCGGTGGCGAGGAGAAGGTGGTCTGGCGCTTTTTCAAAGGCCTTGATCACATTTCCTCCAGTGCGGGAACCCCACCTCCGTGGGATCTACTGCTGGTACTGGCAAAGCTCATGGGCAAGCCTATTCAACCTATGCACAGGTGTGCTCTCTCTCACCTGTCGTGGAAGACCGCCTTCTTGGTGGCTATCACGTCAGCCAGAAGGATGGGAGAGCTCCAGGCGCTTTCCATCCGAGTCTCTACCTGGTCTTCCACAGGGACAAGGTTGTCCTCGCCCCCACCGAAATTCCTTCCGAAGGTGGTGGCAGATTTCACCTTAACCAGGTGTTGACTCTGCCGGTGTTCTACCCCAATCACACCTCGGGGCTAATATAGGCTCCATACTCTGGATCCTAGAAGGCTCGCTTATTATAAGGAGCGACGGCTGAAATTGGGAGAGGTTCGCCAGCTGTTTGTCACCTACGCTGAAGCCGCCGCATCTGGCAGACCTGCAGCTAAGTTGACGATAAGCAGGTGGGTAACCTCCCGCATAGATCTCTGCTATAAGTTAGCGGGCATGGAGCCTCCCAGAGGGATAAGAGCTCATTCTACCCGCCATACTGCTGCAACGGTGGCTGCTTCCAGGGACGTCCCTATCCAGGAAATCTGCAGGGCTGCTACCTGGAAGTCAGCAAACACCTTCATTACCCACTACCACATCGACCTTGAGTCACGCCGGGATGCTGGTTTTGGGGCCTCGGTTCTCCAGTCTCTCTTTCCCAAGTAAGTATATGGGGGTGTGCGTCTTGCCTCCCTCCTCCCGGAGAACTGCTAGGAGTCTGCCAATGAGTGTGGATGAACAACATATCCATGTCCCTAGAAATACAGGTTACTCACCTGTAACAGGAGTTCTAGGAATGGTATATGTTGTTCATCCACACGACCCACCCGACCTCCCCGGCTTCGACGCACAACCTGAGCTTCCAGCGGGCCAGATCTGGCGTCATGGGGCGGAGCCGAGAGTTATACCACCCGGGTGGGTGGGAGGAGCAAGCTTGAAGACCTTCCGGCAAGATTTAAAGCGGCAAGGATACTGCCAATGAGTGTGGATGAACAACATATACCATTCCTAGAACTCCTGTTACAGGTGAGTAACCTGTATTTACTCGCCTGTAACAGTAGTTCTAGGAATGGTATATGTTGTTCATCCACACGACCCGCCTGGCTTTGACGCACAACCTGAGCTTCCAGAGGGCTAGATCTGGCATCATGGGGCGGAGCCGAGAGTTTTACCACCTGGGTGGGTGGGAGGAGCCAGCTTGAAGACCTTCTGGCAAGATTTAAAGCGGCAAGGAACCTGCCAGACAGTGTGGATGAACAACATATACCATTCCTAGAACTCCTGTTACAGGTGAGTAACCTGTATATATACACACAAGAGAGAGAGCAGATGTGTGTGTGTGTGTGTGTGTGTGTGTGTGTGTGTGTTGTATATATATATATATATATATATATGTATGTGTGTGTGTGTGTGTATATATATGTATGTATGTATATAGTATATGTATGTGTATATATATATATACACACACATATACGCATATGCCACTGTATAGGTCATTAGTTAGACCACACCTGGAGTACTGCGTGCAGTACTGGCGTCCGTATCTAAAGAGGGACATTAAGTTACTGGAGGGGGTGCAGCGCAGAACGACAAAGATGATCAAGGGGCTGGGGGACTTATCATACGAGAGGAGGTTGAAGGAGTTGAACATGTACTCACTGGAGGAGAGGAGAGACAGGGGTGACATGATTGAAACCTTTAAATTCATGAAAGGAATAAACAAGACTGGTACAGAGGGGCTGTTCAAAGTAAGGAAGGGGAGGGCCACCAGGGGCCATGATATGAGACTGGAGCGAGGAAGGTTCAGGAGGGAGATGAGGAGACACTTTTTTACAGAGAGGGTGGTGGGTGGGTGGAATGTGTTACCTGCTGAAGTGGTATGCAGTAGAACAGTGGATTGCTTCAAACGAGGATGGGATAGGACAAGGGGGAGGGTTGATGAAGGGGAAGGGTGGAAGGGAGGGCAGCTGCAGAATAAGGGGTGCTAGCTGCACATTCGAGCAGACTTGATAGACCTCTAGGCCTTTATCTGCTGGCAAATTTCATATGTGTCGTGTGTGTGTGTGTGTGTGTGTTATATATATATATATATGTGTGTGTGTGTAATAAACCACTCTGAGGTGTGCAGTCGCGCTCTGATATACGCACATCTTGGTGTGCATTGCTGCGGCGTCGTGTGTCAGCTACCCAAGCCGTGCGTATATCAGAGTGCGACCACACACCTCAGAGTGGTTCATCTATGTTATAAAATGTCAGAATTGTTTTTGAGGAGGTTAAAAGTGGAAGTGTGCGGTTTTGCTCTGATATACGCACAGTCATGTGATGTGTTTTGTACAATCAGAACATTGGATTTGGAGGCTATTATCCCCATTTTATAAATATAGATATATAGCAGATGTATATGTTAGTAGAAAATGAAGCATTTTACAGGAGGGTGGTGAGCTTTTGGAACAGCCTACCAGCAGAGACAGTGGACATGAAGACAGTACTGTCCTATAAGGTAAGCCTGGGCAAATTCTGCTTACCAAAAGAGTTGCAAGGTACTCTGGGTAGTAGGGTGGGTGGATTAGAGATGGCCAGCCAGCCTGAGACACACACTAGAAACTGGAACCATGAACCACTGAGGTGACATTATTATGAAGTATTGGCTGGTCAGGATTGCATGGCAAATTTGTAGCTAGCAGTCATTGGCGGAGACCCCCCCCCCAGTGTCAGGTAACAGACGTCAGTGTGACTATAAAAGGGGCGGTCCTCCACCCGCCCTCCAGTTCTGTCCCGCCGTCGGCCTGTATCGTCCGACCTAACGCGGTAGAACAGCTTCCTCCCTCCATGACTCTCACCTCGGATGTCTCGAAGTTGGGATGGGAAGTGCATCTGGGAGACCACCGGACCCAAGGCTGTTGGTCTTCCGTGGAGGAGAACCTTCACATCAACATTTTGGAGATGAGAGCAGTGCTCTATGCTCTCCCAAGCTTTTCAGTCACTTCTCGGGAACACCTCTTATCCAGACAGACAGTACGACCACTGTTTGGTACTTAAACAAACAGGGAGGCACCCTGTTTTACCCTCTGTGCAGGGAGGCGATGCAGTTGTGGTACTGGGCGGTGCAGCACGCCCTATCCTTGACAGCAGTCTACGTGCCAGGTGTTCACAACATTCTGGCAGACAGTCTCAGCCGATTTAGTCACCAGGGCTCACGAGTGGGAACTAAAGCAGGCAGTAGTAGATCTTTTTCTTCAGTGAGGTCGACCAGATTTAGATCTCTTAGCCTCTTCATCCAAAGCAAAACTACCCAGCTTTTGCTTGCTCGTTCCCGGGCGTGAAGCTTTCCTGGACAGAGAGCTTTCTATACGCTTTCCCATTCTCCAGAGGGTTCTGCTGAAGCTTAAGGCAGTGGAGGCACACATGATTCTAATTGCCCCCCCTCTGGCCTCAGCAGATTTGGTTCCCATTGCTACAGCATTTGGCACTGGAACCGCCAGTACTTCTTCCTCTCTCTTACGACCTTCTGTCCCAAGAGCAGGGCATTCTGGTACATCCGAGCCTCAAGTCTCTTCATCTTCATGCGTGGCATCTGTGGACTTAGCAATTTCTCGCTATGGCGTCTCTTCTGGAGTCGCTCAGGTCTTAGTGGAGGCCAGGAAACCCTCCACCAGATCCACTTACACTATGAAATGGAAGAGATTTTCCAGCTGGGCTTCTGCTAAAAGCTTAGATCCCTTTTTCTGCTCGGCCTCCCAGGTTATAGAGTGCCTCTTGCATCTATCAGAGTTGGGCCTCAGTTATTCCTCACTGAAGGTCCATCTCTCTCTGGTGTTGGCCTACCACCTGGCAGTGGAGGGCAAAACCCTAGCACAGCTAGAGGTTTCCAGAAGTTTTTTGAAGGAGATCCTTCACATCAGACCTCCAGTCCGAATCCCGATCTTAACTTTATGTTACAGAAGCTTACTTTGCCCCCTTTGAACCGGCAGCAAGCTGTGATATGCATTTTTTATTGTGGAAAATGCTCTTTTAGTTGCTATCACTTCAGCTTGAAGAGTTTGAGTTTCAGAGCTTCAGGCTCTAGTTTGTAGAGAGCCTTATTTAATTTTCCACAAAGACTGTGTGGTTCTGTGGATTAACCCTTTCTTTCTTCTGAAAGTAATTTCGGAATTGACCCTTAACCAAAGTGTTGACCTGCTGGTGTTCTTCCCAGAGCATTCCAAAAGGGAGGGGAAGCATCTTCTGCACACTCCTGGTGTGCACAGGATTTTGAGGTATTATACCTCAAGGACTAAGGAGGTTCGTGAATCGAACCAGCTGTTTGTAGCCTTTGCCCCTCAGTGTCATGGCAAGGCTATCACGAAACAGACTTTGTCTAGGTGGCTGGCGAATTGTATCCACTACATTTACCTGAAGTATGAGAAGCCCCTTCCGGGTATGGTTAAGGGCGACTTCTCTAGGTGTGTGGCCACTTCCACTGCCTTTTTCAGGAATGTGTCCACTGTGGACATCTGTGCAGTGGCCACTTGGTCCTCCGTCCACACCTTCACTAAGCATTACAGTCTGGACATTACCTCTAGGCGTAGGGCTGGTTTCAGTCATGCAGTCCTGCAATGCCTTTTGTCTTGAGTAGTTATTCAGTTGGCAAACATTTTCCTCCTCCCGGAACCTCGTCTCGGACTCCTTCTTTTTCGTTAGACTGCTTGGTACTCAGTCCGGTATATGAAGACCTACTGCAAGAACCCTCTCGAAGTAAGATATAGCAGTTACGTAAGAACTTACCGTAACAGTAGATCTTTGAGAGAAGTTCCTGCAGTAGGTCTAGATTTCCCACCCACCTTTCCCCCAGCTCCTGTGTTTTTTTATTTTTATTCCCTTCCCAGGACTCTGTCTCATCCAGGGCACAGGGTACCAGGAGTCTTTCACTCCCATTTTTCTGCTTCCTCTCTAGAGGTCTCCAGTGGAAGAACTGGAGGCCAGGCAGGGGAACACCCCTTTTATAGTCACGCTGACGTCTGTCACCTGATGCGGGGGGTCCCATTGATGATTGCTAGCTACAGATTTGCCATGCGGTCCTGACACCAGGGGGTGCAGTCCTGTATGTGAAGACCTACTGCAGGAACCTCTCTTGAAGATCTACTGTTACGGTAAGTTTTTAAGTAACTATGTCTTGCTAGTGGGCCTGGGAACTTGCTTTCCCAACAGAGAGCACACAGCATGCATCTAAGGCATGCCCTCTCTGATGCTGTACATTCCACCTGGGGAGAAACATGGAGATGAATTGATGTTTTATTTGTAACAGGATGAAATGTGGTCCCCCACCGACCCTGCATCATCGAATATGGCGCCTGTTTTTCCTTGGGACTGGACCCTAGTGAAGGAGGAGGACATGTTCCTCTGCTTTGGGGGGGGGGATGCTCTATGACAAAAAAATAAATAAAATTATTAAGATATGTGTTGTTTCTCTCTTAGGCGTGGCCAAGTGTTAGAAAGAACTTTGGTTTACAGTACTTTAATGAGTTTTGAACTGTTTTAACTTATTGCTGTGTATGTTCTTTCTGAGTGGCTGATGGTTGACCTTGTTTTCTAGATCTACAACAGTGGAGACTCCTGCTGTGTCTGGTGCTCCCAACGCTAGTCCCTTCTCTTCTTCAATGTTTCCCTTCACCTCGACACCAAAAGCCACCACAGGAGGACCATTGGGCCAGCCTGCAGTCCTTGGTGCACCATCATTAAACTCAAATAAGACCTTGCTCCCAATTCCTACAACGGGTACAGTACAGCTCTTCACTGTTTAACAGCATGAAACAAAGCCGATTTCCAGCCAACTCGTACAACTCGTGTAAACATTTGTGATACGTGTCCTATGTAGGCTGTACAACCACTGAAAGTATTAGCTTACAGCTCACTGGCTGCTTTGTAACAGTGTTATGGCATGGATTAGAGTACCAGCCTTAAAGGGCAGCTGACATCTTCAGGAGGAGTTTAACGAAACATAGTAATTCAACTTGTATTTCATATTAGTTCTGTATTTCTCCTCCCCATTGTTTATTACTGAGATCATTAGTGTGAAAAACAGGATTTTTGCTGCTGAAGAGTGTTCATGTATTCTTGCTTTCTCCGTACCCGAGGTCATAATGCACTGTTAGTGACATCACAGTTACTGCCATAGCAACAGATTGTGATATGACAACAGATTTCTTTATAACTTGAAGTAGGGGGAAGCTATAGAGGCAGATGAAATCTAAGGGATTAAGATGATGCATTCATGCAAATTCTCCCAGTAATAAATAATGGAGAGGAGGAATTCACAGAATATATGTGAAATGTGTGCTGAATTTTACCTAATTATGTTTTCAAAGTTTTATTTGAGGTGTCAACGGCTCTTTAAATCTTGTCAAGTGTCCATTTTATCAAATTGAAAAATGTTACTTTTAAATAAAGCCATTGCAAAAGTTGAGTCTCTGGATTTCTTTTGACTCTGTACAGGCTGGCAGTATAGTGTAGAGGTTAGCATAACGAGCTTTGAAGGAGCATGGTACATCCAACAGACCTGGGTTTGATTCCCACAACCCCCATACTGTGTGACTCTGGACAAGTCACTTAACTACTCCAGTGCCCTGGGTCACCCCTGAAAACAGGCTCTTGTGCCTAGTGGGCCTGACACAGTTACCAAAATAAAAATAAATACATTTACTGAATTATCATGTTATGGGATGCCAGCATGGGAGTTTTGGCCCGATGCTCACCCTGGACAAAAGATACAAGTTGTTTATGTTGTTATAGCTAGTGAAATGGAAAAAATTTTTAAAATTTGCTCGTGGCTCCAGAAGAATCCGAGGATCAGTTTCTTTTTTTCTGGCCTAAGTGCAAAACTTGTGTATATTTTTATGTAAAGCTAAAGATACAGATTAGCTATTTGGAATTTTGTTTTGGATTGTTAGAATTTTGATTGTTGTAAGTTTTGATTGGTTATCAGATTGGCTAACGTAAAAAAAATATTTTAACATTCTGCAGTGACCACAGCCTTCTGTAGTAATGGTGTGAATTTATTTGGGGGGTGGGGTGCACTTACTTACACACATGCATGCAGTCACTCGGACACACGCTTATTCAGTCACTCTGGAGAAACACACATACACTCTGTCACTCAGATTCTAACAGCAGAAAATCCCTTGTTGAAGTGCAAATATGGCACAAAATGTTGAAGTGTTTCACCATGGTTCCTGGGCACCTTGTGATCATTGGACAAATGAATCCTTTTTACATACTGAATACCTGAATTCTTTGCTTTGTACTGTTTGGGACATTAGATTTCTGTAGAGATACTAGACATCCTGTTGTGCTATCCTTCCCCCTGGTTGTACCTGAAGTCAGATACAGTACGCACATAACAGAAACAGTTCCAGAGAAACACCTGTCTAAATACCACCACACCAAAATGCAGCCTCTGTAGATGGTGTAAGATGTCTGGCACTTGCTCTTTACTGCATCAAACCATTTGTCATAGGATTTAGATGTGCACAAAGTACGACCACCAAAGCCTTTTACAGTATCTTCCAGAACTTCATAAGTGACATTGCTTTGGTTTTCTCACCAATTACGTGATGACCAGAAAAGCAAGTACTTCCACAGTATGGCATGAAAAACCTTTCAAAACTAATCACTAGCTAAAAACGGTATTCCCCTGATTTACTATTCAAGCTGAAATACACCAAATTCTGGTCAGACATACAAGCAGACATGAACAGGTGGAAGTCCCTTCCACCAGCGTTGGCAGGTAGGATTAGTACTGTACATGTAAAATGAACATCCTCTCCGACTGCTGTTCCTGTTTCAGGCCCTCCCGATAGCTATTCCAGCCTCCTTCTGGTCCAGTGCCAACAAGACCATGCTAAAATTCATCTGGAACAAAGGGAAACAAACTGGTGGCCAAATCGCTATCCTTGCCCAGAGATAAGGGGGATGTGGCCATGCCAGACCTAAAACTGTATTATGTGTCAGCCCAGTTGGTGCCAGTGGTGACATTGATTAAACAGGGGGAAAGCCCAGAGTGGAGAGAAATAGAGGCCGCCCAATCTGGTCCAGTCCCTGTTCGCACTCCCACATGCCACTCTCACACCCGAGACCTGGACTGAGATTAGAAACCCATATGTCAAAGACGCACTAAGGGTCATTAAGAGGTCAAGAGTTATCACAGGTACCCTGAACACAGTGTTCCCTCTGACGTCTATAATAGGGGACCCTGGATTCCTCCCTGCAAGGGCAGACCCAGCCTGCCATAGGTGGAATCACCACAGACTGGCTAGATTCAACTCCCTGATCCAGAATAGGAATATAACATTTTGGGACATGCAGAACAAGTTTGCCCTACCCAACATGGACTTTCACAGAGACCTCCAGATTCGACATTATATGCATGCAAACCAGGTAGTCCTCAAAGTAGACAGGGATATGACCCCCCCCCAAAAAAAAAGAGAATTTCCTATACTGGTGAGCAACACTTAGGGATCCGAAGGGCCTCATATCAAGTGCATATACAGCCATGATGGGCAGTGGAGAAGGAATGTTGGAGACCCTGAGAAAGAAATGGCAAGAGGAATCTGGGGTAGACCTGCCAAAAGAGAGCTGGGGCAGGGAATGGGAAAGGGGTTGGAGGGTCACGGCATCACCTGGAGGGAGGGATTTTAGGTGGAAATGCTGGACTAGATTCTTCCACATACCCTCAGTCCCACAACTCTTTGCCCCTACCAATTCAGCTATGTGTTGGAGGGGATGTGGGCAAAGAGGTACCCACTACCACATCTTCTGGGATTGTCCCAAGATCATGGAATTCTGGGACAGGGTTCGGGCAGAACATTCGTAGATGTGGGAGGTTTACCTTCCCCATGGACTTCAACTTATGGGTCCTGGGGCAAGTTGGAAATGTACTTAAGTGCCCCCAACCTCAAAGATTGCTCAGAATTCTGAGCCTGGTTGCCCTTAAGGAGATTATGACTAACTGGCTGAGAACCACCCCTCCATCATATGACTTCTGGGTACACAGGGTTGACGGGGTAGAGAGAATGTAGGCCCTCACAGCGAAGCTCAGGCTGCAGGTAGACAAACACACAGAAAGAGGGTCAAAACGGATTGTCAGGGAGCACCATTAGGTGAAGACCGATGGATCCAGAGAAAGGTCAGATGAAGGGAGATCCCCCTCAGCTGGAATTTCAGAGAAGGACAGAGACCAGTGCTAAGCACAGGCAGGTCAGTGTTGTTAAAATTGTAAATAGTTATGTTATCTCATCTAACATAGAAGGATCTTCTTCGAGATACAGCTCTTGCAGCAGGTTACACCATTAGGACTGAAGCCGGCAGGCGTCAGGACCCCACGAAAATTTTCTAGCTAGCAGTCTTCAGCGGGGACCGCCTCCGACGTCGGTCCCTCCCCCGACGTCAGGCGTAGTACATAAGGAGGTGGCCCCCAGAATCCCCAGTTCTTTCCGGCCGACTTTGTATGTCTCGAACCTCTGTTAGTCTTCGCGTGGACGACCAGGAAAACTTATCAAACTTCGAAAGATCTACTCTTCAGCCGTTTTTTCGTCTGATGTCCTCCCCAACTTCAGTGGAGGGCCATTCTTTGAAGTGTGCCTGTGGGAAGCAGATTCCTTTCAAAGACCCTCATTCGGCCTGTGTTTGTTGCCTGGGCCCGGACCACGACACCCAGGCTTGCTCCTTCTGTCATAGCTTTAACAGCCGAACCAGAATCCGCCGACAGAAGGCCTTCCAGGCTTTCCTCCTTGAAGAAAAACTTAAGGCCATGGAACCTTCCTCCAGAGGGGAATCTTCAGGGAAGTCACACAGGCACCATGAGAAGCACTGGGAGAAGGTGAGATCCAGATCCCCTTCCAGGGCCTCGGACTCCTACAGCTCCGGCTCCAGGTCGGACTGCTCTTCGTTGAGGGCCCACTCTCAGCCTCCCCCGGTTGTGGTTAAATCAGCCAGTGGTTCTTCTACTATGCGGCCTGCCAAGACCTCCAGGCCCGCTTCCTCGGCTAAGGCCTCGTCCAGTTCTGGGGAGTCCCACAAGTCGTCTTCCCGGCATTCGGCCTCCGATATCCGGTCAGTCTCCTTGCCGCCGCCACCCTAATGCAAGACCAAGGAGCTGACCTCCCTTAAGCGGATGTCGGACCCGTCGTACACAAGCACTCCAGGGGACCGGCGACCGTTCGTCACCCGTTGCTGGTCAGGCATTCACCCCCAGGACGCCGGTGGGGGGACCGGCGTCAGATACCGCAGTCAGGAGGACCACACCACCGCCTACCGTCGGTCGGGAGGCGCTGTCGGAGGAGGAGTCTACCCAGCCTGAAGACCAGGCGGGCGATTCCGGACCCGTCAGACTCCCACGGGAGCCCTCTCCAGAACCAGAGACCTTCGGGGAGCTGGCGCCCGGCCCCGACGACAGGCCACTGGTGCCCGGTCCGTCGTCTGGCTTAAATTTGTCAGAAGTGAAGGAGCTCTTCACCTTCTGGTGGGACACCATCAAAAGGATGTGGTCACCATGCAGCCTCCTCAGCGCCCAGCGCTTTCACGACGCCTGCCCTCCTCCTCACCTAAGGGGTCAGCAGGACGAGCACCTTCCCCCCAGGAGGCAGCAGCGCCTCCTAGGGGTAGATCTTTGGAGAGGAGAAGGCCTCCGTCAAGATCCTCTTCAGGGTCACCCAGCCCCAAGAGACCCAGAAGACGCCAGTATTCACTGTCCATGGAGGATTCCAGATCTGACATCTCTGAATGCTCCAGGTCTCCTTCACCAATCAGCATCCCCTCTCCAGACCCACGTGACCTCCCTAGGTCTTCTCTGGATGACCCCTCATTCTCCAAGATAATGAGACACATTCAAGAGAACATGGAATGGGATGCCGAGGAACTTGACCCCGAAAGACTATGCCTCGCCCGCAACCTTCGGCAAAAAGACCCCAAGCCTGTGGTAGTGCCACCCTTGGTGGACACCTTTGTGGACGTCACCAAGGCAGTGTGGAAGCGTCCACACTCGACCCCGGCAATGCCGAAGAAGGCTGACCGCCTGTACAAGGCCCCAAGGGAGGACCAGTACCTGGCTAACTATCCTCTGGCCGACTCCTGGTCATTACAGCCTCTCATGACCGGTCTCAGAAACCGCAACATTTGAGCACGCAGCCACGGACCCGGGTCAAGCACTGGATGTGCTGGGCAGCGCCGCATCTGTGACTGCGACTGCGCCATTAGATCGATTGATTACCTGACCCATGGTTCAGTTCCAGAACACATTGTGGGAACAGGGCAGAGATCTGGCGGAGAAACTGCCAGGCGGTGGCCAAAGGAGGAACTCCTGCAGCTCCTCCGTACGGGTTCAGACGTGGGAACCCAGGTGCTCCGAGCCGCATATGACTCTGCGGACTCTTCGGCCAGAGCGGCAGCCTCAGGCGTGTGTCTCCAGAGGCACTCATGGCTCTGTGTCTCCGGGTTTACCCCGGACGTCCAGAAAAATATCATGGACGCTCCTTACCACAGCGAAGTTTTGTTTGGTGAAGCCTCGGAAAAGGTGATCACCAAATTGCAGGAAGCCGGGAAGGCTGTTAGATCTGTCCATGCCATGTACAGATCTAGACTTAGTTCCTTTCGTAGGAACCAGAGTCGCTTTCGCAGCCGGACCCAGAGGCAACAACCTCGTTCCGGCCAGCAACAGAGGGGTTCCTTCTCTCGGAAAGCTCAGGTTAAGACATCCTCAGGCAGAGGTCAACGAGCTACCAAGTCAGCCCAACCTGCAGGATCCAGTGCTGCCACAGCATGATTCCTTTCCGGCCCCGGCCCCTCCTCAGGATCAACTGGAAACAAAGGTCGGGGGTCGCATCGCAGACCATCTGCCAGGGTGGCGGTCGATCACCACCGACAGGTGGGTGCTACAGTTGGTCGAAAAAGACCATTATATAGAATTTGTAGACAAACTCCCCACAAGGCTTCCTCTGCTTTCCCGTTATTTGGGTCAGCACGCCCTGCTCACAAGGCAGGAAGTGCTCACGCTTCTACAGAAAGAAGCTTTGGAGCACGTTCCAGGGAACCAGAGAGGAGCAGGTTACTATTCACACTTCTTCCTGGTACCAAAGAAAACGGGGGACCTCCGTCCAATCTTGGACCTCAGCGACCTCAGTATGTCGGTCATTTACAAGCGCTTCCGCATGGTGACCCTCCCAGGACTAATCCCCATGCTGAAGAAGGACGCATTCTTGGCGTCCTTGGATATGCAGGACGCCTACCTGCACATCCCTATTGCTCAAGCGCACTGGAGGTTCCTGCGCTTCGAGTTTCTCGGCCGTCATTGTCCGTTCCGAGCGCTTCCTTTCAGGCTGTCATCAGCACCCAGGGTATTCACCAAGTGCATGGCAGTCGTGGCAGCGTCTCTGAGGAGACAGGGCCACTATGTGTTCCCGTACCTGGACGACTGGGTTCTCATGGCCTCCTCCAAGGAGCCATTGCTGATGGCCATTCAGCATACTCGGGCCCTTTTTCAGTCTCTGGGCATCCTAATCAACTACGAGAAGTCTCTCCTGGTACCGTCCCAGAAACTGCAGTTCATAGGGGCAGTTCTGGACACCGTCAAGGGGAAAGCTTTTCTTCCCGAAGACAGAGCGGAACGCATCTGATCCCTCATAAGGGACCTATCAGCGAAGAAGACTGTCCCAGCCAGATTGGTCCTTCGCCTGCTCGGACACATGGCTGCGGCCATTCCAACAGTCCCGATGGCAAGACTTCACATGCGGGTAACCCAGTGGATGTTAAGAGTGCAGTGGGATCAAAGGCAAGACCATCTGCAGCATCCAGTCAGAATCACGAAGGCCGTGGTTCGGGACTGGCAATGGTGGCTAGACCCGGGAACCCTTTCTGTGGGGTTCCTTTCTCAAGCGCCGTCCCGGTGATAACACTCTCCACAGCGCCTCAGGGGCTGGGGTGGGGTCGCATGAGCAGGTGAGGTCTCAGGAACATGGACTACCCAGGAATCTCATCTCCATATCAGCATATTGGAGATGAGGGCGGTCCTTTATGCCCTGCAAACCTTCCAGTCGGAGATTCCACCGAGTACTGTCCTGTTACAAACGGACAATACTACGGTGATGTATTACCTCAACAAACAAGGAGGCACACACTCCTACCCCCTTTGCAGAGAGGCCATGAGGGTGTGGGAATGGGTACTACGACACGGCGCAAACCTCATTGCAGTTCACGTTCCCGGGGTGAACAACACTGTCGCAGACAGCCTGAGTTGTTCCCAGGCCAGAGTCCACGAGTGGGAACTTCTACAGGAAGTGGCAGAGGATCTGTTTTACAGATGGGGCACTCCAGAATTCGATCTATTCGCGTCCCCATCCAACGCAAAACTGCCCAATTTTTGCTCGCTAGATCCAGGGCCTGGTGTTTTCTGGCGAGACGCGTTGTCCCTCTCCTGGGCGGGCAGATTTCTCTACACCTTCCCTCCTTTCCCGTTGATCCAGAGAGCCCTTCTCAAACTTCGCAGGGAGCACGCAACGCTTATTTTGATAGCGCCTTTTTGGCCCAGGCAAATTTGGTTCCCGCTTCTGGATCATTTGTCCCGGGAACCTCCGCTTCCCTTGCCAATCAGCTCCCACCTATTGTCTCAGGAGGCGGGTTCACTAGTCCACCCGGACTTACATTCATTGAACCTACATGCTTGGCTCCTAGAGACATAGCCATGATGCGACACGGGGTCTCGCAAGAGGTGACAGACGTGCTTTCTGCCACCAGAAAAAGCGTAACTGACGCAACATACGCCACGCGTGGCACAGGTTTCTACTAGGCTCAAGCAGCGGTTTCTCGCCCTTAGACTGTCCTGAGAAGCTGGTTCTGGAGTACCTGCTTTTCCTTTTTCAATCTGGGCTAGCTTACTCCTCGATCAAAGTGCACCTTTGTGCAGTCTCAGCTTATCATGCCCCCATAGGCCATCGCACGGTGGCCCAGTTGGATGCTACTCATGCCTTTCTAAGGGGGGTCCTCCACCTTAGGCCACCCATTAAGGATCCCGTCCTTCCTTGGGACTTGCCCTTCGTCCTGGAGCAGCTTACACTGCCACCTTTTGAACCAGCCGCGGATTGCGAGCTACGTTTTCTGTCGTGGAAAACGTTGTTTTTAGTTGCTGTTACTTTGGCGAGAAGAATCTCCGAATTACATGCTCTCATGTGCAAGGAGTCTTATTTAATTTTCCACCAGGATAGGGTATCCCTGAGGACAAATCCTAAGTTCCTGCCTAAGGTGGTTTCAGCCCTTACCCTTAATCAGGAT
The DNA here is from genome assembly GCA_016271365.2 of Neoceratodus forsteri. Lineage (NCBI taxonomy): Eukaryota > Metazoa > Chordata > Ceratodontiformes > Ceratodontidae > Neoceratodus > Neoceratodus forsteri. Next base: position 501,383,122 of record JADMNL010000022.1, read on the forward strand.
GTCGATTTACCAGTGTACTTTCCTAAGTACACCAATCGAGGAGAAGCACTGCTTCACACCCTGGATGTTCACAGGGGTGTCAGATATTATTTGACCAGAACCAAACAGCACCGGAAAGCGGAGCAGCTGTTCGTATCCTTCGCTGAGAGGATGAAAGGTGCCCCCATTTCGAAGCAGACCCTTTCATGCTGGCTCATTCAGTGTATCTCTTTCTGTTATGACAAACGCAGAAAACCCTTGCCAGGAGCGGTCAAGGGCCATTCCACCAGAGGAGTGGCTACCTCCTTCACAGCACTGAAGAATGTGTCCACTTCAGCTATCTGTGCTGCAGCCACCTGGAGCTCGGTGTATACTTTTATCAGGCATTATAGCTTGGACATCGCCTCAAGATGAAGGGCTGGTTTCGGCCTAGCCGTCCTCCAGGGACTTCTGTCTTTGGCTCAGAAGGGGTCTTAATCTCCGTCTTTCCTCCTCCCGATGGCTTTACAATGTCGCCTTTGCTTGGGAATCAGTCCTAATGGTGTAACCTGCTGCAAGAGCTGTATCTTGAAGAAGATAGTACAGTTACGTAAGAACTTACCGTAACAGTAGATCTTAGAGAACAGCTCTTGCAGCAGGTACCTTCCCGCCCACCATTCCCCCTTGGAGGAAGTTGGTTCCAACCTAACACATATCCTTCGGATTGGAAAGGTCTGTCCTTAGTCTTGGCCATCTGATGGCGGGTCCTCAGTCTCCTCTTCTGATGTCATCCAGCGGCCGGAAGCCTCCAGCGGGAGAACTGGGGATTCTGGTGGGACCTCCTCCTTGTGTACTACGCCTGACGTCGGGGGCGGGACCGACGTCTGAGGCGGTCCCCGCTGAAGACTGCTAGCTAGAAAATTTCCGTGGGGTCCTGACGCCTGCCGGCTTCAGTCCTAATGGTGTAACCTGCTGCAAGAGCTGTTCTCGAAGATCTACTGTTACGGTAAGTTCTTACGTAACTGTACTTTCCCAGTTAGCTGGGCAGGCTTTTCATCCAGAGTAATCTGACAGAAATCAGTACGAGATAGAAAAGTGCAGTGAAAGGCGGAGTAAAGAAAATGTAATTGTACTGTTGACTCTCAAAGGGAACTTGAATATAGCCTTCGGTAGACCCTAGTATTGTCATGTATCCTGTTTTTAATAAATAATGGCTCTAAGGCATGCTGTTTAGCACTATGGAATGAGATGTTTAAAGGGAAACTGTACAAATCAGGCAGCTCCTACCCGCGTAAGGTGTACCCTCCGGTTTAGCTCTAACCCACAAAAGCGGCATTTTTCTTGCACCGCTAAGGTGTTTATTTTATTTTATAAAAGTCCGCTGAACCCGGAGTGTGGGGCGGCGCTGAGAAACTCCATTAAGTGTAATGATGCGCTGCTCCGCTCGCTTGTATTGAAGCGGCGGGCAGCATAACAATATTACATAATGGAAACCCCAATGTTGCCACTTCCAGACTTTTACAAAAAAAAATAAACTGTGTGGTGCAAAGCTTGCTTCTTTGTGGGCTAAAGCTAAACTGGAGGTACCCTCTGTGAAGCAGCTTACTATTTCCACATTTCCTCTAAAATGAACAAAGGTTAATACAATGGTTGTACATTGTCAAATGCACGAAGAAGACACAATGTGAAGTTTTCCTGATGGAATGACTGTATACTTCTTTATATCAACAATAGAGATGAGTTAAAAAAAAAAAAGAGTATTCCCTATTAGAAATTAAAACAAAGTCATACTACACTGCAGATTATATAGTGATGGCGTAAATCCTGTTTTAAAGGAGTGCTGATAAAACAAGACATCACCTTTTTGTTGATTGCTTTATTTGAGCAGTAAGGGCAAAGGAGTCTCCTGACCTTCTTGAATGTATGGAGATGGCAGTAGAGCTGGGCAGCTAGTCCTAATAGTGTAGGCAGTGCCAAGAATACATCTTTTTTCCAATCAAGTTTTTTCTTGTCCCGCAGCGCACTTGGAGTCCCATCATTGACCCATCTCATGGACTTCCTGGAAATCCACCAGTTGCAGAAGGCCACAGTATTAGTGGTTGGCCTGCCAAGTCGGTCTTGCGTGGGCCTGCAGGGATACCAGTGCAACAGCAGATCATTTTTTTCTCCCCCTCCAGCTCTTGGTTTTCTCCCTAAGGGTGCTGGCATGCATGAGGTGCACGCAGGTGTGGGGAAGCACGGTCGTGTCTGCCTCTTTCTTCCCTTCTGTGTGCTCCCACTGCACTGCCACCTGGCCTCCATCAGGTGGCAGTCATGTAACAGGCTGCAGTGTTCCCTGTTCCTGAAGAACTAGAGCTGTCCTTGGGATGTTAATCCTCCCTTCTCGGCCTGCCCGAATGACAAGAGTCAATTCCAGAACCTGGGTTGCTGTTATGTTACCGGGCTGGTGATATATAAATAAATATATATATATATATATATATATATATATATATATATATATTTTCTTAAGAGATTTTTGCCTGTACCAGTCTCATGTTGCCTTTAGGCTGCTACAAGCAACCATTCAGCCCCATCCTCTGCTGCAGTCCCCCACAATTCTTTCCATTGTGGCAGGGGTTATGGGGTCCCAGTCTGGCTGCAGAAGCAGGCTGCATAGTGTGAGGCTCTGATATGCTGGCAGCCCTCATCCTGGGTGAAAGTTGGAACTTCTCTCCCTTGTTTACTCCCAGACTCCTCTCACCTCCCCTTACTTGGGTGCAGCCACTTTTCTAGACTTGCTCATACACAGCATGCCCCTGCAGCAGGAGCAAGCTGCGTAGCCCAGTCTTAGAGGTTGCTGTGGTGCCAGAGCTAACTGCCAACTCTCCCCGTACGAGGTACACTGCCACACAGCCACTTACCTTATCCCTGCCATCCTCTCGATGTGAGCAGGTGGTGTCCACTCCTCAAACGGGGTCATCTGCACAGCAGTGTGATGCACAGACACTGAGCCGTCGTGGCTGCCCTTTGCCAGGAATAGTTAGACACGCTGTTGTATTCTTTTGCTTATTTCCTGTCTACAGATGGTTACAGAGTGTTGGCACAATAGGGATTTTACACATACTGCTGTTGTAATTATTCCTTTTTCAGAGTCCCAGAATGTCTTTTAATTATTTCGCATTTCACCCTACCTGAACTGCAGCATTTTTCTGGTTGATGCACGGAATAGGATAACCAGGATTTTCAGCAGTTCATGGAATTAGGCATGCTGATGACAGTGAGGTTCTTCTGAGTATAGTCAGTTTTCAACAGCAATCAGGAACATTTAAAACTCATCTTTTGGCTTTCTTCTTTTCTAGTTCATGCACGTCCTGCACAAAGCATGCCTACACCCCCCCCATCTCAGAAGCCCAGCAAGGCAGCTGCATCTGCAACCAAACAAGGCCCCCCTCAGGTAATGATTTATGTCTACCAAACAATACTGCTGACTCTTTGAAGAGGCTACTATCTAGGCTAAGAGCATTGAGTGTTGGAATCCATAAATAAAATATGTGTGGGGCTGTGCTCGAGGCAGTGAGGGAGGTTGGCAGCCTAGTAGTACTTCTTGATGAGTTCCTATCAGTTGAATTTCAGGTGTCAGCAGCCATCAAGAGCTGCTTTTATCATGTCTTCCATTTGAAGTTGGTGGGAGATGGGGCTTTTTTATGCAGCAGCCCTGGTGTTTTAGAATGCAGTACGATGTGAGATCCAGTTATGCCCTTTCAGTTCCTTTTAAATCCAGACTGTGAAGAGATACTAACACACTATGGTGCCACAGCGGATTAGGCCTGTCAGTTTGTCGAGTCCTCTCTATTTGCAGCCCACAGTCCATCATTGCCGCTGCCCCCCTCCCATTTTGCACCTTCCCTCTCCAGTCCCACCCTAAAAGCATCAGTGCTGTCCCCTGCACTCCCCATCCTTACTTTACCCTTGTATCTGTCCTAACCCCTCTTGAATTCCCCCACTGCTACCACCACCACCAGCTCCAGTGGCAGAGTCTTCCACGGGGCCACCACTCTTTCCATGAAGTAATGCCGCCTCACCTCACTTCTGTACCTCCCCCCCCCCCCAAACCAGTCTTGGGCTATGGCCCCTTGTGGATCCCTCCTCCCTTAACTGGAACAGCCCATCCGTGTTAACCCTATTTCTCCCCTTAAAATATTTGTAGACCTCTATCATATCCCTCTGTCCCACCTCTCCTCCAGGGAGTACAAGTTCAACTCCTAAGTCCTCCTCATAGGGCTTGTCTGCCAGACCATGTATCATCCTTGACACTCTCCTCCTGGACCCTTTCAGAGCGTCCTTCCTCCAAGAAATGCAGGGTGCCAAAACTGCATGCAGTACTCCAAGTGCGGCCTAACCAAGCAGTTGTACAGGGGCAGTAGGACCTCCCTTCTCCTCGAAGTAATCCCCCTGACAGTGCATCCAAGCATTCTGTTTGCTTTTGCCACTGCCTTCCTACACTGCTCTGAATTATTCATTTTGGCATCTATTGCCATACCGAGATTTTTTTCACCCTTGGAGACCGTCGACTGTTTTCTTCCCAGAAAGTAGTCTTACGCGGACTTCCTAACACCCAAGTGGGGTACACTGCACTTCTTGGCGTTAAACCTTAGCTTCCAAATGTGCAACCACCTTTTGAGTGTCTCCCAAGTTCTCCTGTAGTGCCCTTCTCCCCTCCTCCCCGTCCACCACTGCACCCAATTTGGAATCATCGGCAAAGAGACTCCATCTGCTGATGAATACATTGAACAGGATCGGCCCCAACACCAACCCTTGAGGGACCCCACTGAGGACCATTCTGGGAGAAGAGACCTCACCCCCAACCTTTACCCTCTGAAACCGATCAGATAATCAGTTCTCGATCCACCCCACCATCGTTTCCTGTGCCCCCATGCCTCTCAGCTTCCCTATCTGTCTCCCGTGTGAGACCAAGTTGAAGGCCTTGTTTAAGTCCAGGTAAAGGACATCGACTGTTCTACCCTTGTCCAGTGACCTCTAGTCACCTAATCATAGAATTCAGCTAGGTTGGTTTGACACAGTCTACCCTCGATGAACACGTACTGATGTTCATTTTGAAGGCCATTTGCCTCCAGGAACTTCACCAACCTCTCCTTGAATATGGTCTCCAACAACTTTCCTGCCACTGATGTCAGGCTAACCGGTCTGTAGTTTCCAGGCTAATTCCGTGGGCCACTCTTGTGGAGTGGGATGAGATGAGCCATCCTCCAGTCCCGAGGTACCCAGCCTGACTGAAAGGAGGAGTTGAATAGGCTAGGAAAGCCTATTCTGGTTGGGAAGAGCCCTTCCGTTAGTCTCAAAATGTTTTTCTCTGTTTCTTGCCTGTTTAGTACATGTTTGTTTATACAGCTTGATCAGAGTTGTGTGTGTTGTGAAGTTTTGTGATATTTTGATCTCTATCTTTGTAGTACGCTCTGAGCCTTGGAAGGATGTGTGATAATGTTAAGCATTACTACTGCTATCCTAAAACAAGAGTGAGCTTAAATGCACACTGGGAACAGAAACAGAGTTTGAATCAATGTTTCAACCTAAGGTCTTTAGGAATGATCTATAAAGAAAACACAAAAACAAAGTTAACTTTGTACTCCACAGCACAGGAAAATAGTGGCTGATAGGGTGATCTTTGATCACTCTGCTTTGGTAACTGCAGTTGAGAGAGAATGATATTTAGAATTACATTATTATTAGCCCCCAAAATAACATCAGAACATTGCTAGTGCTAGCGCTAGCCCAGTTGAGTAATCAAGCTGTGTTATCTCTCTAAGATTGTGGTAAATATAACAGTGAACAAAATGTAAGTTTTAAAATCAATTTACTTATTAATTTGAGGTTTGCAGTGCTTGCATAAATAGGCACTGATCTACAGGTAATTTCCGTCTACCAGTTACATTTATCACCTACATTTTGTCAGTCTACTATTTGCCCTTTTAGTGCATCTCAAGTATTCTGACGTCAGAAGATGACAGTAGTAAGACCCAAAAAGTGTGCTACTGTACCATTTGTTGGACCAATATAGAGATCCTGTAATGCACAACCTTTCAGGCCCACATTCATGCACTGTGACATTTGTGTACATTATGCTGGTCCCATAAAATGATTGTGCTGTATAACAAATTTAGTTTACCATTGATCAGTATAGCTGAGAACGTTCTTTCTTACGATGATGGTAGTAGAAGTAGAAATTCAGAAACTTGTGGATCCGTGTTTTGATTCAGTGAAGGCTGTTTTATGGGTCAGTATACAGATTTCCAAAAAGTCTCTTAGGATGAACCCTTACAATCTGTATAAATGTAGGGCAGCCTGTATACAGATTATGGAGTATGGGACAGCCCGTTACTACCTCTGTGTACTGTACGTGAAGGATGAGCTTTTCTTTGCCTATAACATAGGACAGACCTTGCAATCTCTCTGTAAAGTATGGAGCAGACTCCTTACAGTCTGTGCAAATGAAGGATGAACAATTTTCTCTGTGTACAGCATAGAATGAACCCCTTACAGTATTTGTGTTAACAGGAAGGACCCCTTGCAGTCTGTGCAAAGTACAGTACATGACAGACACCTTCTAGTCTGTGTAAAGTACAGTATGGGACAAACATTTCACAGCCTGTGTATAAATTATAGGGAGGAACCCTAATGTCTCTTTGGTAAAGTGTGTGACTTAAGTAAAGTACAGTATAGGATGGACCCTTTACAATCTCTGTGTAAAGTGCAGTATTGGACAAACCCCATACGGTCTCTGTGTAAAGTGTGTGAACGACCTCTTACATTCTCTGTTTAAACTGTTGGGCAGAACCCTTATAATCTCTGTGTAAATGAAGGATGAACTTCTTTTCTTTGTGTACAGTATAGGACAAAACCCTAATAGTCTCTGTGTAAAGTACAGTGCAGGACTAACCTCTTACAGTATCCGTTTCATCGATGTCCTTCTCAGAGGACAATGAATCATCTGTCCCCTTCCTTCAGCTGCTGAGCATGCCTTGTACTAGAGATTCTTGGTGGAGATGCTCCAGGCACTCGACTTACACACTTTTACAAGTCCCAGTCCGACAGCTCTGCTGTTGGCACTCCTAGGAGTTCCTAGTCTTGACACTGCTGTTGTTCCTCCATGACCTAGAGCCTTTGAAGAGGCATTCAGGGTAGTGTGGGGACGTTCCTTCCCCAACCAAGCCATCCCCAGGGACCTCTTCACTTGGTATCGCACATCCTCAGGGTCTGCTGGTGATGCACCTTACCGTTCCTCAAGGCTTAAAGTACTGCAAACCCTGTCAGGGTTGCGATGCCCTGCACATGACTGACCTCGAGAGGCAGATACCGCTTAGGACAGATACCCGTACAGGAAGGCTTTTTCCTCTACATGCGCCCAAATGTGCATTTCTGCACACCAGGTACATATGGTGGCCTATATTCCTTGCCTGTGGTTGTGGGTAAGCACACTCCTAGCTACACTGCAGTAGAGTGAAACGGCAGGCCACTGACCTTTCTGACTGGATCCTGGAGGTAGCGCGGCTCCAGCTGAGGGCATCTTACAATGCCAACAAGGTGGCCTCCTGGCAGACAGGAACTGTAGTTTGCATTAGGTGTATAGCATAGCTTCACCTTTCCCATCTGGCACCTTTGGCATGGTGTAGGGTGTTAACTCGCACTTCCAAGGGGCTTATTTCTTTTCCCCTGGGTCAGGAGGGAACTCTCTGCTGCTGTGTCACAGGAGACCCCACCTGGCCTTAACCAGTCTCTGGTCTCCCCAGAGTTGCTAGCAGTCACAAAGGAAGAAAGAGACTTTGGCATCATCATCACTGATGACCTGAAATCATCCAAGCAGACCTCTAAAGCAGTAGTTAAGGCTAGGGGGATGTTAGGGTGCATTAATAGGGGTATCACAAGTTGTAAGAGGGAGGTAATGATCCCTCTTTACAAGACACTGGTTAGGCCCCATCTGGAGAACTGCGTGCAGTACTGGAGGCCATACCTTCACAAGGACATTAACCAAATTGAGGCAGTCCAGAGAAGGGCAACCAAAATGGTGCAGGGACTGCATCAGAAAACATATGAGGACAGATTAACGGAGCTCAATATGTATACCCTTGAGCAAAGGAGGGAGAGAGGTGATATGATTGAAACATTCAAACACCTTAAGGGCATTAACAAGGTGAAAGAGTCTAACATGTTTAAATATAAGAAAAGAGCAGGACAAGAGGACACAGCACGAGATTAGAGGGAGGCTGATTAAGGGGAAATGTGAGGAAATTCTTTTTCACAGAAAGAGTGGTGGATGTATGGAATGGCCTACCTCAGGAAGTGGTGGCTATGAATACAGTGCAGGGCTTCAAACAGGCATGGGATAGGCATAAGGGAGCAATACAGATGAGTTATGAATAGATAGGCCACTGACAGAGCAAAGGCCGATGGCACATTTATAAGGTAGAAAAAGAAATGGGCAGACTGGATGGGCCTTGCGGTCCTTATCTGCAGTCAACCTTTATGTTTCTATGATCTGTAAGGAGCCTCTGGCCTTGGGGTGTTCTCCCCATGCAGATGGCTGGGGGCATCTGTTACCATCAGAGTGAGACAGCTTCTCCCTCAGAAAAGAAGGGAGAGCATGGTACTTTGACCTATAAGTGGGAATCAATGATGAAAATTGATTCTTGGAAGATAAGAAAGTTGTGTACTTACTGTAACTGTTGATCTTTCAGAATATCTTCACCATTGATGCGCTGGAGGCCTCAACAGGGGAAAAAGACCTAGGGGTCATGGTGGATGCATGTATGAATAACTCTGAGCAGTGCAGGAGAGCGGCTAGCAAGGCAACCAGGATGTTGGGATGCATCGTAAGGGGGATCATCTCTAGGAGCAGGGAAGTGATACTGTTGCTGTACAATGGACTGGTTAGACCACACCTTGAGTACTGTGTACAGTACTGGAGACCACAGTTCACTTGAAGAGGGACATACAGCTCCTGGAGAGAGTACAGAGGAGGGCAACTAAGATGATACGAGGACTAGGGGATTTGACGTATGAGGACAGACTTGAGGAGCTCTGCCTGTTTTCATTGAAGGAGAGGAGAGCCGGGGGGACATGATTGAGGTCTTCAAGTACCTCAAGGGAATAAATAGGGTAAACATGGAGGGGATCTTTAGACTAAAGCAGGGAGTTATCACCAGAGGGCATGGTTTGAAGGTGGAAGGGTGAGTGGGGAAAAGAGGAGGAGGTTTTTCACTGAGAGGATGTTGGACCCTTGAAATGTGCTGCCTGGAGAGCTGGTTCAGAGATCCACAGTGGCGGGCTTCAAGAGAGGGTGGGACAGACACAGAAAGTGGATGTATCAGATGATGGCCTGTCCGGGGGGGTGGGGTGGATGATAGGGGTTTCTGGAACACAAGGGGGGCTCGGCACCCAACTAGGGATCTGAGGTTCGAGCAGACTCGATAGACCGTAAGGCCTAATCTGCTGGCAATTAGTATAACTAGTATAACCATTGATTACCACACTTGCCTATCATCCCTTGCTCTAGCAGAGACTGGGCCTTTTGGCAGCTCACCCTGTCTGTGCTGGCCGGCACCACTTAGTGCCATAACATATCCCCAGTTGTACTCCTAATGGAGTAGCAGTTTAAAAAAAAAAAAAGGGTTTGGACCCATTAATTGGTCCCCACCAATGAATGCAAACAAAATCATATAAACTAGGGGTAAGGGTTTCTTTCTTGTCCTCTTTCTCCCTACCCTGGGCATATTCCCTTTTTGTGGTATAGCCCTTTAGTTGCTAAATGTAATCTGTGCCTCTGAGCACTATCCAGTCTAATTCTATTTGGCAGTTGTACTGTCTGTGGGAGAGTGCTGTGCACCGGACTGGATCAAGGTACACTAGCAGTTACTCGGGGTGCATCTCTGTGTTGCAGGAGGAACAGGTGATGTTCTCTGATGTTTTTTTTCTTTCAGCTGTGTCAGACAAACCTTTTTTGGATGGTATGCCCTTTTCCCTCTCATGCCAGCTAGCTCACTACCTTTAGGGGTGGCTGGGGAGATGAATACATCTGAACAACTTTGGGCTGTTCAGCCTTGCAGTTCCACATGCACCTGAGATCCCCTTTCCTTTTCCCTGATAGGACAAAAGGGGCATATCTTAGCGACTGTTCAATAAGTCCTTTATCTGGTAGCATAGGGTTTCATTTTTCTTGGAGCCTGTGTTGTCTTACTTCGAGGGTATCTCTTACAACAGGCCACACCTGTGTAACTATAGCTGCCAGGCACTAGGACCACACAGAAGCTTTTTCTGCTAGCAGTCTACCAGGGGGGCCGCTCACTCCAATGTCATATGCCAATGTCACGCTATCCTGTAAGAGTGCGTGGCCCTTGATCCCTTCTCAGTTCTTTTCCCTCCATCAACCATTGCACGTTGGATCTCACTGTGTCTCTGCCAACTTCAGTCGACCGCCATTTGGTTGTGTTTCATCGAATTTCTTCTATTTTCTTACTCCAGGAGTCCTTTAGCATCAGTAACAGTTAGCTGGTTAGGTGCAACTGTTCCGGAGGTATGCTTTAAGATAATTGGCATAATGAGCTTGGGCATCAGCCAGTCAGAAAAAAGGAGGGGAGTGTGCTGAGAGGGAGCAGCCTGAAGGGCTTCAGAATTTTTCCTCCACTGACTGAGGAACATTGCCCCAGAGGTGTCCTCTCAACTTTCCTTGTTGACAGCCCCTTTTTTGCTTATCTTGGTAAAGTTTTCCTCATAAACTTAATTTTTTAGTATGCTGAGTGCAATTTTACTGTTTTTTAGCATTTTTTTCTTTTTCGCGCATCCGCTGAGTTTTTTTAACCGCAGCTGCTTAATCTATATATATTTTTACTGCAGCTGCGGATTTTCGATGGTTCCTGTAACCGTTTTACAGTTTCTTAAGGAAACCATCGAGTTTTGATGTTTTTCTGTGTTTTTTTTACCTCAGTAGTCGCAGTTCCTGCTGCGAGGTAACTGTTTGGATTTTCAAACTGTGACAGTTATTGCTGGGTTCTCTGTGGATTGGCACGTCAGAGATTCCCAGAACTGAAAAGAAATCTGGACCTACAAAAAACAAACAAAAAAAAAAAAAACTGTCTCTTCTGTCACAAGATTTTGACTTGGCAGATTTTCAACAACTTGTGCCGCAGGTGTTTAGGTCCAGATTTTATTTGTTCTCTTTGCACAAACTGGCTAAGAAATGGAGCATCAAGACTTGGAAAAATGTAATTATGGCTGAGGAAAAATCAAAGACCACCTATGAGGGGCCATCTAAATTTAATAATAAAAATTCAAGCATGGGTGCTAATGAAGCCTCCAAGTCCCAGCCAAATAAATAAAGCTTCCAACGGAGGTGAAGTTCCTGACAAATTTAAAAAATAGTAAAGGCGCTGATGAAGTGTCCATAAAAGGAAGCATAATCAAGCTGCTGATGAAGTGGCTAAAAAGATAGTCTGTAAAGACAGAAGTGCTCCTGTTCCTCCTGGGAAAGCCAATAGTGAGACAACAGGTAAAAAAAAAAGCATATACAGCCACAGTCTGCACAGGGCTCCCAACTGTGCAAGACTTGGCAAAAGCATGGCACGTCCTTCAGACCTTACAAAAGATGGGGTCTATGTTTATTGGGGCTGGTAAGCACTCTTCCACAGTTCTCTTTTCCGGAGACTGTGAGGGTGATACAGATGATGGTGAATAATTTTATGATGCCCCTGACACGAATTTGGAGGGCCTAGAACCTGATGTGTCCACTGACCCTCTTTTTGGAGCTTTCTCTGCTAACCCGGAGGATCCCTCCTCTATGCTTACGTTTATCCAAAACATGCTAGACACCCTGGACCTCCCTACTCAGGAGTCCATCCGGGATGAGGACGAGGATAAAGATTATAGGGAGACGAAAGGTCTCCCACCTCCTAAGAGACTAGTGCTTCAGACACCCACTTCTGTGGCACGGGTTGACAAGTGGGCTGGAAAAAAAAAAAATTGATATATATATATATATATATATCGGTTGTCTAAAAACAATGCTGAGTGCCTCTCTGTACAGCCCAGTCATAAGAGTATAGTACAGCAGTCAGCTTGTGAGAAAGCTGTGGTCTCCTTGTCCTCCTTACCCCTGGACAAGGACTCCAGAAAAATAGATTTCATAGCAAAGAAAATGTACACCACAGCTGCTTGTCAAACTTTCTTCCTACATGGCTTTCACGGCCAAATATCAGAAAGCACTATGGAATTCTGTTCTGGCCATTACCCGCAAGGGATTGGATACAGTGGTACAGGAGCTGGATGATATGGCAAAAACTGCTCTGGAAGCTATGTAGTACCAATTCCACATGGCAGATGACGACAAGGATGCCGCCTCCAGAGCCATGGTCCATGCCATCTCTCTGAGGCGCTTTGCCTGGCTTAGAACTACAAGTCTAACCCCAGTCAGTCAGTCTAAGGCCATGGACTTTCCCTGTGATCAAATCATATTGTTCGATTCCAGAACAACTGACTGCAACAAGGCCTCCTGGCTAAAGCTAAGCCTCATGCCCCGTGGAAATTCCACCTGAGGGCAGTAGGGACAGAGGTTATTTTCCCAGGCCTTACATTCTCTACCCCCAGTCTGGTTTCTCTCAGTACAGGGGTGCTTTCAGAGGGATGGACAGAAGGGGCCCAAGTAGGGCCACCTCTACCCAGTCAGCAGCTTCATAGTCTAAGCCCTGATGTGAGTGTATACAGACCTCAAGTGTACCCAGGTATCAAAGCCTCTAACTGCAACACAGGTGTCTCTGTTGGAGCTGGAGGTAAAAAAAACATCTAGCTCTGTGAGTGGTGGAGAGGGTCCCGGCCCACGAAAAGGGGCAATGGCCTTTACTCCAGGTACTTTCTGACACAAAAGAAGACTGGGGAGTGGCGACCTATCTTGCTGTTAAAAACCCAAATTCAAGATGGTCACTCTGTTACTAGTCATACAGCCCTTACAGCAGGGAGACTGGCTAGCCTCCCTGGACCTAAAAGATTCCTTTTTTACGTATACCCATAAGGAGGACTCGCAGGAAGTTTCTCATGTTTAAACTCCCTTCGGGCCACTATCAGTTCGCTGCGGCCTTTTGGGCTATCCTCGGCCCCAAGAGTCTTTATGAAGTGCCTGGCAGTGGTAGCAGCACACCTCAGGAAACCGGGCATCTCTAGCTACCCCTGTTTTGACGATTGGCTCATAGTGCCAAAGTCTCCTTGTCAGGTCAAGGAGTCCCTTTCCCTTACAGGGCTCACTCTGGAGTCTCTGGGTTCCCTGGTAAATCTGAATAAAGTCTCACCTGGATCCCACCCAGCTACTCACCTTCATAGGAGCTCGGCTGGACACCTAGAAAGGTTATGCCTTCCTTCCACAGGTAAGAATTCAGATTTTTCCTCAGTGGCAGATTCTTTCATCCAGGGACAGCCAAGACCAGCCAGACATTTCCTCAGTCTATTGGGACACATGGCTTGAATGCCTGCAGTGGTCTTAGAAGTCCGGTACAGGATGCAAAACCTGCAAGCCTATTTTAGAGCTTGCTGGTCTCAAAGAAGCAGCAATTTTTCAAAGCTGATACTGGTGACAGAGCAGTTTCTTCAGTCTGTGCTTTGGTTGAAGAATCCTGCAAATTTGGCAGTAGGGATACCCTTCCAAGCTTCGCTTCCCACAGAGGTGATCACCACAGATGCCTCCCTCCTTGGCAGGGGAGCTCATCTGGACAGTGCCTCAGTGAGCGGCACCTGGACTCTCCAAGAGTCACAGTTACATATAAACTTTTTGGAACACTGAGCAATCTTTCTAGCTCTCAAAGCATATGCTCCTCTCACAAAAAGGCAGACTGTACAAATTCAAACAGACACACCATTGCAATGTTTTACATAACCAAGCAGGATGGTACCAGATCAGGAAATACTCTGTTCGTGGGCTCTGAAAATCTGGTCTCTCACCTTCTCCCTGGAGTGGGCCTTTCAGCTATTCACCTCCCAGGCAAGCACAATATCTTGGCAGATGCTCTAAGTTGCATCAGTCAAGGTCAGAGTAATGGTCTCTGAACAAGCAAATACTAGCCACAGTGTTCAGGCAGTGGGGCACACCAGAAGTGGATCTGTACACCTCTTCCCTCAATTTCCAGCTTCATCAGTACTGTTGTAGGCCCCCAGTCCAGGGAATGCTTCCCCTGGATGGCCCTGATCCTGGACTGGTCAGGGAGGTACCAATATGCAATCCCTCCCTCAGGGCTCCCATATCTACAGGGATTCCTGTATTTTACAGGGATTTGGAGGCATCTACAGGAAAACTCTTCCCATAGACTTGCATTGGTTATACAGGAAAACAGGGCAATTCTGCTTCCATAGGAAATAATGTAATCTACAGGAAAATACAGGAATATCACCCTGGAGTTACAGGGAAAATGCCAAATCAATATGGGAGCACTGCTCCCTTCCCCCGATACTGATTGGCCCAGGCAAACCTGGTACCCTCTCCTTCTCTCACTGTCCTGCAGAAGGCCCATTCACCTGCCACCAGTGCACTATCTGCTGACCCTTCCCCAGACAGGAGTGCATTATTCAGACATACACTCACTTCACCTCAAGGCCTGGTTCTTGAGGAGTCAAGAGTTTCCATCCTCTCAGTACTCCGAGCAAGTCCTTATGACCCGGAGAATGGCTATAAAAAACTAACACAAAGAAAGACCTATGCAGCCAAATGGGAAGGTATTCTCCCTTTGGTGCAAGAGCAAAAAGGTCAATCCTCTTACAGCTTCAGACTCCCAGTTGTTGGATTACCTGGTACATATGCAGGCGTCAGGTTTGAAATCTTCCCCTCTCAAGCTACACCTGGCTGCAATTTCAGCCTATCTTTCGGTGGGAAGAAAAAGTCAGTTTTTTCCCCACACCATATTCAAACAGTTTTTCAAAGGCCTCTTGCACATCCAGCCTGCAGTCAGGGAGCCAGTCCTCCTTGGAGCTTGAATCTTTCCATTGCCAGGCTCATGCAACCACCCTTTGAGCTTATGGCCAGTGCCCATCTCAAGTTCATAACCAGGTAATCTGTCTTCCTGGTGGCCATTACCTCTGCCAGGAGGATTTCAGGGTTAAAGGCCCTGTGCATTGAGTCTAATTACATCATTCCTCACAGAGACAAAATTAAGCTCAGGACAAATAGGAAGTTCCTGCTTGTGGTGGTCTCTGAATTTCCCCTTAACCAGTCTATTATTCTGCCAGTCTTCTTTACCGAGAAATCCACTCCAGGTGAGCAGAAGCTCCTCAGTCTGGATGTCAAAAGAGCTCTCTTTTACTATTTAGAGCATGCTAGACAGGTCAGTGGCTCTTTCACTCAGTTGTTCCTCGCCTATGGGAATGTAGGCAGAGGAAGACCAGCTACCAAAAGGACTATTTCTCACTGGTTAGTCTCTTGTATTAGAGTTTGTTATGAAAACGCTGGTCATCAACCTCCTGTGGGACTGGGGGGGGCACTCCAGCAGGGGCACTGCGTCCTCTGTGGCAACAGCACGCGATGTACCTCTTCGGGATGTGTACAAAGCAGCTACCTGGAAATCTGTACACACTTTCATTAAGCACCACAGCTTAGACGTGCAGTCCAGATCTGATACCAAAAATTGGCAGGTTGGGTCTGCAGAGCCTCTTTCCTAAGTAGATTCTCTGACCACTTGGTACTGCTTGGTAGTCTGCTGTAGTTACTGATGCAAAAGGACTCCTGGGGTAAGAAGAAAAAATTACTTACCATAGTGATCTTCTTTCTTCCAAGGGGTCCTTTAGCATCAGTAAGCTCCCACCCTTACTCTCCGGTTCACCTTTTATGAGAAGGGCTCTGTTCTCAGTTTTATCACCAGAATTGGTCTTTTATTAAAGAGCTTCGAGCTCAACTTGTTGATAACTGTTCGGGTTTTGGACATTTGCATGTCTTTTGAATCCTGTTGGTTCACTTTTGGGGGCACGTGCCTGTTATGTTCGAAATAATTCTGAAACCCTTCAGGCTGCTCCTCTCTGCACCCCCGCTTTTTTCTGACTGGCTGATGCCCAAGCTCATGATGCTGAGTATATTAAGGCATACCTCCGGGCAGTTCGCCTTGCCAGCTAACTGCTATAGTTACTGATGCTAAAGGACCCCTTGGAAGAAAGATTACTACGGTGAGTAATTTTTTCTTCTCTCCTTATTGTAGCATCACTTCATAGTGATTTCCTGCGTTGATTTATGCCGAGCTCCGTCTCCGACACGCTCTTCCTGAGGTGTTCCAGTGGTGAGAAGATCCTCAAGAAGAACGACCACAATACATGCGTCTACTGCTTAGGCCCTGGCCATGACACCTTCGCCTGTGAGATCTGCTGTGGCCCCAACCAGGCTACCAGGCGGCACCACCAGCAGACCCTGGAAAGCTTCCTTCTGAAGCAGCAGGTTGCCCTTATGGATAAGGAGCTATTGTCCAGGAGAGCCTATGCTTCCCTGGCCCCCTGTCCTTGGATTCTTCCTCCTCCAAAGGCCGCGGGACAAATCTAGAGGGAAGCACCAGGAAACGGATCATGCCAGGCCCCAGTCCTCCCCGTCTCGTTCTGCAGTGTGGCCGTTGTCCTCTTTGGGGGTGGCCCCCACTGCCTCACATGCCCTTCCCCAACAGGGCTACTGTTGACAGCTCCTTTTGCCAATTTTCCTTGGTGGGTGTTGGTTCTTCGGGCCCCAGTGCCCCACCGATGTCTCAGCTCCCTCTGTTGCAGCCCCTGTTTTCCTTGGCCCTTCAGACAGGTGGCTGAGCTGGCTCGATGTCAACTGGCACAAGATTGGTGCTTCCAGGGGCTCACTCATAGCCCCAGCGCCATCCTTGGACATTTCTTCAGCCACTGTCTCAGGATCGGCGGGCCAGCCTTCCCTGGCGTGGCTCACACCTGTTCCTAGGTCATCTTCTCCTTCTCCGATCATGACCCAAGCAGCGGAAACACCCTGCAGGCCTCAGCCTCCCCGGCCCCTCCGCTGGTGCTGGCCTCGGTTCCCCCTCAGCTGACGGCACTAGGGGTCCTGGTGCTGGTCACAGTGGACTTCCAGGTTTTGCTTCTCTCCTTGTGGGATTTTCTGGCTTGCTGCCCCACAAGGACCGATGCCACAAGGGCTTATGGTACCTGTCCTGGCACCACCCCACCCCCCTCCGGACTGCACCAAGCACCCTGGGATCAGGTACCCTATAACCCCCTTTAGTATACTGGTGATGTCATTGAGTACCACCTGGATGTCGTTTCTCCGGATGACGAGGATAACGGCAGTGACTGAGATGAAGGAGGTGTGACTCCCTCCCACCCCACTTCCACAGTGTTTTCTGATGGTGAGGAGACTCATAAGTATATTCCACAGCGGTTTTACTGTAGCACTACGACAGCGCTTGCACCAACATCCCCCACAGCGATGGACACAATGCCGAGTGTCGGCATTGTACCGTCGGGGATGTTAGGTCGTTCCATTGGGGATGCAGCCCGGTCTGTAGATATCTGAGTCGGGGGGCATACACTGCAAATGCAGGTGTCATCCTTGCATCAGCACAGTAACTTGCCGCAGACAGGCGACTCTGTTGGCACACCTTCCACGGCGGACCCTCTGTTACCCCTCCTTGCCTCTGTGTTGAGACAGCTGCAGGTGGCCATGGATTTGGAGACTTGAGAGCAGGACCCCAGTCGGCATCATCTGTCCACCTATCTCACGCTACCAGACGCCCCTCGTCTGGTTATCCCTCCTTTAATTGAACCCTTTGAGGATGCCACCCTGGCCGCCTTTCACCAGCCCAACCTGGTCCTTGCGATGCTGTGGAAGGCGGACAAACTATTCCAGAAATTTTTCTTCGCGGAGCAGCCTCAGGTGGATTCGATGGTCATTAACACTGCCGACGACCCCATACCAAGAGGCCAAAATACCTCCACTCCATCCCCTCTGACAAGGAGTCTCTGATGCTGGTCCTCATTGGCAAGTGGACTTTTGCCTCTACCACCTTGACCATTAGGGTTCTTACATTGCCCACATGTCCAATTTCAGAACCAGCTCTGGGCTCAGGCTGAGGAAGCAGCTAGCTCCTTTCCGGATGACCCCCTGATGCAACTACTGCTTCAAAGCATTCAGTTGGGGGCTGACATCTGAAGCATCTGCTTCGTTCAGCCTATGGTGCTGTGGATGCCTCATCCCGGGCGGTTGCAGCAGGCATTTGCCGGTGATGCCAGTCATGGTTGAGGTGTCAGGCTTTGTCCAGGATGTTCAGCAGTCCATCTTGAATGCCCTTTTCAGAAGGTACAGACTGTTTGGGGCAGATGTGCAGGATATACTTTCGCACCCGAAGGCTTCTGGCTGCACTCTGGGGTCACTACACTCCATGTACCACACTAACCAGCTCAGAAGTGGTCAGCGACTGCCCATTCGAAAGGCTGCTCATAGACCCAAGCTCAGCACCAACCCCTAGGGTAAATGTAGAGCAGCCACAGCCCTGTCTACCCCTTCCTCCACCACTGGGGAAAAACCCTCAGAGGGGGTCCTGCAGCCCCTGCCGCAGAGGCCACTTTAGCAAGACTCCTTCCCCCCCCTAACCCCAGCCAGGCAGGAGACGGTAGTCTGGGTTGCTTCTCTCTACACCTGGACAAGTGGCGGGAAATCCCCAGAGATGCCTGGGCACTGCAGCTCATAGAAAATGCCCACACCCTGGAACTCCTGGAGTGGCCTCCAGAGAAACCTCCATTCTAGGAGCGTGGATGTGTTGTTCATCCACAGTGTTTGGCATGTCCCCTTCCACTTTAAATCTTGCTGGAAGTCTTCAAGATGGCTCTTCCCACCCACCCGGGTGTTATATACCTCGGCTGCGCCCCATGATGTCAGATCTTCCTTTCTGCTGGAAGATACAGGTTCCCTCGTGCTCTCAGCATTTTGTAGGCCCTGGCTTTCAAATTGTCGGTTTTACCGAAAAATCAGACTCGTTAGAGTTAGCGATTGCTCTTTCGTCGCATCGACTATGGAGGAAAAATCTTCCCCAGGATTTCACCGGTGCCCCTGCGGCCAGAAGATGTCGCACACTGATCCCCACCTCACGTGCGTTTACTGCCTGTGTGTCGGACATGACACTTCGTCGTGTGGTTTTTGCTTGGCCTTCCATCCCAATGTCTTGGACGACCACAAGGCACACTTGAAGCTGGGGAGACTGGAAAAAAGAAACCCGCTGGCGAAATTGAAGGAGGCTAGGTGGGCGGTTTCCGCGGCAACGTGCTCCGCCGAACAGCTGGAACAGATGAAGGCATTCGAGGAGGAAACAGCTTGCGCTTCGGCGAATCGAAGCTTCTTTGTCCCGCTGAACCTAGGCTCTACTTCTACGGGCTCCTTCAGGGAGATGTGCCAGTCTCTCCCCACTTGGGGTGAGGCGCCCTTGGGCTCGCACTCCTCCTGCTCTCTGAAAAGGGAGAAGGACCCGTTGTCTTCGTTTCAACGGAGACGCTCTTGGGACTGGGAGAAGTTCGAGTCTCAAGAGCACGCAATCTCGACCTTGATCGAGACTGCATCCTCGGCTGCTGGCTTTTCGGACCTTCAGTCTGGCCAAGGGACACCGAGTAAGTGGTTGACGAGGTCGAAATTATCCTCGACCCGATCGACCCCTTTTCGCCGGCTGTACCCAACGATTTGTTGGAACGGACTCTGGTCCTGGTCTTTCCGGATGAGCAGACCCAGCCTGCTGGTGTCCCCATCAAGGACCTGGTCCCGGACCCTCAAGTCTCACTGATCCCGGTGTCTCCTGATCGACTGAGTCGGCCTCCCTGGTCTCGGTCCAGGACCCCCTCGGACGAACGACCGAGGAAGAACCATAAGCGCTCAGAAAAGAGGCAATGCCACAGGTCCTCATTCTCCTTGAATGAGGAGAGGCTCCGGTGGAAACTCCGCCGACGCTATGAAGACCTTATGTGGCAGCAGCTGATCTTGACCGGGCAAAAACCGGCTCTGCCACCTACCCCGGCCATCACTTGGCTCTCGCCTCCTAGGCCGAGGGCAGACCCCTCCGGAACCAAAGCCCTCGGTTCCTCCACCTGTGGTGCTGGGCCATATCCCGGTTAGGCCTACTCCGGTCTCTCCACCAATTCGGGTGGAACCTCCACCGAAACAGCATGAGGGAGGGGCGCCCTCGAAAGAGGACCGACAGGACACCAGGCCTCCCCGACGTCTGTCTAACTGTCATCCCGGACCGCCCTCAGCAGATCAAGGGTGACTTGGGCAGTAGACCGCTGTATCATGACTCTTCGGACTCTGATGTCACCGGCTTGCACTCACATCCCGGGGATGATGAGTCATCGGTTGGCGCAGGGATGGAGGAAGGTCCTTCCTCTTTCCAGGGCATTCTCCGCCTCATCTCCGCTTCCACCGTAATACCCCTGGAGCCTATCCAGAAAAAGGCGGACTACCATCTCACTGACATTCTTAAGAGAGGGGATACCTCGACGGAGGCCTTTCCAGTGGCCGAGGCCATTGTTGGCCCGGCCCTTGAACTTTGGCAGTGTCTGCCTCCGGCCCAGCACCATCCGCCTGCATGGCCCACAAGTACGCGGTGCCCATGGGGTCCCTTGTGGGGTTCACAGAGCACCCTTCGGCCGAGAGCCTGGTGACCGCCTCTGTGTTCAGGTGTACTGGTAGTTCGGCCGACACTGACCGACCCCCCCCCCCCGACAAGGAGTCTAAGAATATGGACCACACTCCCCGTAAGGTCTGTGCGGCATCTTCTCTGGGCCTTTGTCAGGCCAGCTTAGCTATCATTATGGCACACGTCTTTCATACCCTTCTTTGGTCATTAGACGAGGTCCTCCCTCACCTTCCACCGGACATGCAGACCACGGTCAAGCAGGTCCGTGACTCAGGGTCTGTTGCTAAACAGCAGCTCCAAACGTCTTGGATATCGTGAATGTTATCTGTGTCAGTCTTCACCATTCATCACAGATGGGTATCTGGCGGAGGTCAGGACCTCGCTGGAGCTTTTTTTTTTTTTTTTTTAAAAAGGGTAGGCGGAGCCGACACACCATCGGGCGCCGCCTCAAGGCCGACGACTGCGTGGCGCTGGCTGGTTGCTAGGCTGTGTCGACCGCTTGCCTGCCAGTTCTTCGCCTCCGTCAGAGAGGTCGCCTCATGGGAAGCTTTGAAGTAAATCTTAGGCCTGTTTCAGTCCAATCCTTCGGCGTCAAGTCCGTCGGTCTCCTGCCGATTCTGTTTCCTGCCTCTACTCGACGTCGCCTGGTAAGATCTTTCCTTATTTTTGAATTTTCGCAACGTCGAGTCTGTTTTGGTGTTTTTTTCCGTAGGTCATGTCTCGGTCGGACAAGAAATCTTCGAAGATGGGTCGGCCCCCCATGCGATGGTGCCCATGCGGCCGAAAATTCTCCGTCACCGACCAGCACGACCGGTGTCTCTTGTGCCTTGGCCCGCTTCACGACATGGACTCGTGTGACGCCTGCTTCTCCATGGACCGCCGGGTCCTCGAACAGCGCGCGTGGAAAGTGGGGTGAGCTCCGCCGACTTCCGGGGGTCGGGTTTGCACTCGTCGGGCCAAGCCACGGTCTCTCTGCCTTTCCTCCGGGTCCCCTCCCGGATCTATATGGACTGAGGAGGGGGGAGCCTCGGCTACTTGTAGCCTAGCCATGGCCGAGGCTTCTTCCGTGGCGCAGAGCCCGTCCGCTCCTTCCGGGAGGCGGGCGGGAGGTGCTGCCATAGCAATCGCCCCTTGAGGTGAAGGCTCCCAGTGTCGTTCCGTGGCTCGGAAGGCCGGGTTGGCGCCGTCCTTGATGCCGTCGGGCGGCGCCTTGGAGTCTGGGCGTCGTTCGCGGCGCCGTGGCCCTGATGGGGCCGTCGTCACGCCGCGACTTGTTGCGCGCGCCGTGGACTCTGTCGGCGCGTGTCAGCGCCGACTTGTTGGCGCCGTGAGATCCACTGCGACATCATCCTCGCGAGTCTTGCCTCGGCGCCGTCCCCTCGGCCTTGAGGTTGAGCACGCCATGCCCTCGAGGCTCAGCGCCGTGGGGCCTTCGGTTCCACCAGTCGGTGCCGCCCAGAGGCCGGGCGGGGCCGTGCTTGGTGCCATGTCCGCCTTCAGGGCAGTCGATGGTGCCGCCACGGTCCTCGGCGCCGCTTGCTGCTACGGGGAGCCAGGCGGCGCCAGCGCCGAGGGTACCACCGGGACTGTCAGTGCTGTCCCTGTCCTTGGTGCCGCTCCCGGTGCCGTGGGACCGGATGGTACCGCGACTGGTCCTGGCTCTGGATCCCTGGCTCGGGCTGGAGCCATGCCTCCCTCGGATCCCGCTCGCGAGGTTGCGGGGGGTGCTGGCACAGACTCGGGCACAGCGGTGGTCTCCGGGCCTGGTGGTAGGGATGGTTCTGCCTGCCCTCCTACGGTTTGGCTCAGGGCCTTGGACTCTACCTCCTCGGAGACGGAGTCAGGCTCTGAGTCGGAGTGCAGTCTCACCCCTCGGGGTTGGCTGCTGACTTGGGCAGCTCGGTGGTCTCTTCGATCACTCGGAGCCAGCCCCCTTCTGAGTTGAGGTCGGTGGCTACCAAGACTAGGGTCAGTGGTGCTGACCAGAAGGCAGTGGTGCATGCCACCATAGCTCTGCAGCCTGGTCTTGGCGGGTTCACCGATCCCTCAGTTGTGGTACCCTCTCCGGTGGTGTGCCTTGATCGCCCGACTTTGGGGCCTATCGGAGCACCTGCAGGGGGGGGGAGGGTACTGCTCCCTGGGTATCCCCTTCAGGGGCTGCCCAGAGATGCCAGCTACCTAGGCTGGCCCTTTCGAGGAGGAGGACTCTTTCGGACTCCGAGGGGTCGAGGGGTGTGGGGTCGTGGGTCGGCCTTTTTCTGGGGTCCACCCGGGCCCTGGGAGGAGCCGTAGTGCTGATTTCCGCTCTTCCTCGGCGGTCTCTTTGAGGAGTCCTGTTCTTTTGAGGCAGGGACCGTCCTTCAGATCTTTACGGCCCGGTCGCCTCACTGGGGATTCTTCCTCAGCAGCCAAGGTAGTACCGATGTGGTTGTGCAGCTGTGGGGTCTTCCCGGGGCACCTTCTTCCACAGGTGCCCACGGTCCGCTCCTTAGCCCAGGTGGAGGTCAGCCGACATCTCTTCTCGGCTCTGTCCCTATCCCTCTGCCACACTCTCCTGCGCTCCCAGGCATCCTCGGTCCTAGCGGCCCTCTCACCTGGGAGCAGTTCAGAGCGGTGGCTGCCCAGTTCCCTGCTTATGTTAGGGCAATGGACAGCCAGGTTTTTCAACCTCCCCCCGTTCAGCCACCCACTGAACAGATGGTGACCTCCAACTCCTCATCCCCCTCTTCAGGGGGAGAGGAACCCTCTGTCCACATCTCTCCGGCTGCTGATCTCTCTGAGTATCAGAGATTCCTCATGAGGATGTTGGAGGATTTGCACCTTTCTCCTTCGACTGTCAGCAATCCTGAACACAAGGCGCACGCCTTTCTAGGCAATTTTGGCGAGGCCACCCTTGTGGTGCCGCCCTGGCCGGCTCCCTTTCGGGAGGCGTCGTTGCGTTCCTGGCAGAGGCCCTTCTCCGGAGTTCGTGCCCCTAGGGATCTCTGCCAGAGGTATTGTGCACCCCCGGAGTCTCCAGGTTCCATGCCTCATCCACAGTCTGGTTTGACACAGTTGGATACTCCTGATGGGCTTCGCGCCCTTCACCGTGACCGGCCCCCAGATCAAGACTCCTCAGATTTTGATTTCTGGGGTAGGAGGACTTTCTACTCGGCACGGTTACTTCTCTCTATCTATGCACATCAGGCCCACTACGCAGCCTACAACAGGTTCTTGTGGTCCAGGCTAGATCAGCTCCTAGCCTCATTGCCTGACACGGAGCAAACCAGACAAGCCATCGCACTCTCTGCACGCGGCCTGGAGCTAGCAAGGCACCAAGCAAGGGCATCTTACGATACCAGCGAGGTAGCTACCAGGGTCGTAGGGACAGCGATCTGCACTAGGCAGTCGGCATGGCTACATCTTTCCCAGTTGTCACCCTTGGCCCGGCGTAGGGTGATTAACTCCGCCCACCAGGGAACCTACCTTTTCTCCCGCAGAGTGACGGGCGCTTGTCGGGCAACTTCCTTCCTCCGGGGAACTCCGCCTCTCTCCCCCAGGCCTCTCCATACCAAGGTCCTCTCCTTAGTGTGTCGCCCACTGAGGGCTAAGGAACTTTGTCCCTTAGGGTGTAAAAAAACACCCCTTCGGGGCTTAGTACCCACCATCTGTGATGAATGGTGAAGACTGACACAAATAAGATATGAAAATTACGTACCTACCGTAATTATGATCTTTCTGTGTATCTTCACCATTCATCCCAACCCAACCCATCTGGGGCCTCAGTCTCTGGGTCCCTCTCCCTCTCTGTGACTCCCCCTCTCCTCCTTAGGTGTGGAGTAAAGTAGGGACACACAGGGGAGTATTGTTCCAGGAAGAGTGGATAGCTCGAGTGGCACTCCTTCTCTAGTACCTTATCTCCACCCCTGTGGGGTGGGAGTTGGTAGTTGCCCTCCTTCTCGCCTCCTCCCTGTTTCCATCCAACCTATTTCTCCTAAAAAAAAAAAAAAAAAAAAAACCCTTTTTTCACCAAAAATCTTTTCTTGAGAGGGTGCTGAATCCCTGTATCCTGTCCTTCTTCCAGAATAGCCGACTCTGCTTTCTGGAGTATTTGCCAGTTATTCTGTGGCTTGAATTCTGGCAGAAAGCTTTGCTACTCCTAGCAGTTCCTATACAATCTGGAGACTGACCAGGGTCTCGGATATCTTATACTTCTCCCCTCTCTCCTGAATTCTTTACCCACCCACCCCTCCCTTCTTCTGCTTCCAGAGATTGGGGCCCCTCCCAATCCCCTTTAATTTCTAACCTCTTTCTTTGCTGTCCTCTCAGTCGTTATTTCTCCTTTTAGTTCATACATCCCTTCCTTTCTCTGTCCCTTGGACTCTCTTGTCCCACCCTCCATCCCTTCATCTTACCTCTCTGGCGACTCAGAACTGGCAGGCAGGCGGAGTCGACACAGCCCAACGGCCAACCCGCGAGCGCCACGGACTGCGTCGGCCTCGAGGGCGGCGCCGATGGTGAGTCGGCTCCGCCTACCCTTTAAAAAAAGAAAGCTCCCGCGGGGTCCTGACCTCCGGCCGGATACCCATCTGTGATGAATGGTGAAGATACACAGAAAGATCATAATTACGGTAGGTACGTAATTTTCATTTCTTGTGTCCGCTCATTGGCAGCTGCAGTGGCCTCTCGCCGCAGGGCTTTGCCGAGTCTTTCCTCCTTCCCAGTGGATACCCAGCATAAGCTTGCGGACGTGCCGTTCCTGGTTACAGACTTGTTCGGTCCAGGAGTGGCCGGTCACCTTCAGCGTATAGAGCAGTCCAGTGCCACCTTGGATGCTACTTCTGCCAAGGGTCCTTCGGGGAAGAACCAGCAGAAGAGAAAGAAGAAGCCATTTCGGCACTCTTCCCCTGCGGTCTGGCAGCCCTCCTATCAAGGAAGACAGCAACATTAACAGCAGCAGCAGGCTCAAGCTTGGCGCCCTCAACCCAAGCAGGGTCCTCAGCAGTTCCACAAAGGAGGCTGAGGCTCAGGTCCTGGAGCCTCCTCCTCCTCTTCTAAGCCTGCACAGTGACGGGTTGGGGGTGGCCACCCCTACACCTGTCATGCCAGCTGTGGGTCCTCCCATGGGGGATCTACTCTGCCACTTCCTTTCCACCTGGTCCGCCATCACTTTGGACAGGTGGGTTCTCAAAGTGGTCGGTCAGGGACTGCCTCTAGAATTCGAGCAATACCCTCCCGGCCGATTCTGCGCCTCTCAGGAGTAACGGATTTCCGGATGCACCCAGTCGGCTCTTCGAGATGACGTAGCCCAGTTCCTCCACAAGGAAGCAGTAACTTAGTGCCGGATCCTCCGTCAGACCCAGGCTTTGTTTCCAGGTACTTCCTGGTGCCCAAGCGGATGGGGGGTTGGTGCCCCATCCTAAATCTCTACGACCTGAATCAATATCTCAGGTTCCGCACCTTTCGGATGGTCACTCTGAACCAGATCATACCATCCCTGGAGCGAAACGTGGTTTTGTTCACTGGATCTACAGGACACGTTCTTTCACATCCCAATCCGGCTGTCCCATCAGCGGTTCCTCTGCTTCAGGGTCGAGGGGACCCTGTACGAGTTCCGAGCCATGCCGTTCGGCCTGTCATCGGCCCACGGGTCTTCAGCAAATGCATTTCGGTGGGGGCGGCCCACCTTCGGCATCAAGGAGTCATAATCTACCCTTATCTCGACGATTGGCTCTTTGCAGGTTCCACCCAACAGGAGGTGGAGAAGTCCAGGGATCTGGCCATCCAAACCTGCTCCCAACTCGGCCTCCTGATTAATGGGGCCAAGTCGGAACTTGTGCCTTCTCAGGTGATGGGCTTCGTTGGAGCAGAGCTCAACTCTTGTCAAGCCAGAGCTCGGCTTCTGGCGGGCTGGGATGGAGGTTCTCTCCTTCTTTGCCCGATCTTTTCTGTTTGGGCATTTGCGCCCTGCCCGGTACTTTCTGCGCCCTCTGGGTTACATGGCGGCATGCACCTCAGTGGTCCGTTGGGCCCGGTGGCACATGCGCCCCCTTCAATGGGAGCTGGCTGCTAAGTGGACTCAGCGGTATGGTCACTTCAACCAGCTGATCACTGTAACTCAGAAGATGTGGGACGCTCCCCAGTGGTGGACCGCCCCAGACCGGTTGCAGGAAGGGATCCCGTTTGTCCGCCCCGAGCCGACGGTCGTCCCTACGACCGATGCCTCTCTCATGGGCTGGGAAGCCCACATGGGGACAGCAGGGCCCACGGGTTCTGGACCCCCGAGGAGTCCCGATGCCACATCAACCTGTTGGAGCTCGCTCCTCAGCTCCGGGGTTAAGTGATTCAAGTCCAAACGGACAATACCATGACCATGTACTACCTCAACAAATAGGGCTGCATACACTCCCATCTGCTGTGCAAGGAGGTGCTCCGCATCTGGATCCTCGTGAGCCGGTTGGAGGCGGATCTCCTAGCCATCCATGTGGCAGGAGCCTCGAACCAGCTGGCGGATGCTCTCAGCCGCATAGGCCAGACATCCCACAAGTGGTCTCTCCATCCAGAGGTAGCTTACAACCTGTTCTCCCGTTCGGGCAAACCGATGGTGGACCTGTTTGCCTCCAGGGAAAACAACAAGCTGAGGCTGTATTATGCCCACCCCCCTCAGCAGGGCTTGCTGCAGGGGGATGCCTTCTCGAGGCTGTGGACCCCAGGCCTCCTCTATGCCTTCCCTCCATTTCCCTTGATCCACAAGGTGTTACTCAAGGTGAGGAGGGATAAGGTGAAGGTGATTTTGATAGCCTCAGACTGTCTGCACCAGTTCTGGTATCCAGATGATCTCAGCCTCAGCTGCAGGCCCCCAGAGTGGCTTTGCACACACCCGGACCTGATATCTGTCAACCAGGGGAAGGTCTTCCATCTGGACCTTCAATCCCTGCACCTCACAGGCTGTTTACTTGAACAGCTAGAGTTCCAGGCTTTGGGTCTTTCTGAAGATGTCTACACCGTGGTGGAGGCATCTAGAAAGGAATCGACCAGGAAATGTTATGCCTTCAAATGGAAGAGATTTTCCATTTGGTTTCAGGATAAGAGTCTGGACCCCTTATCCTTCCCTGTGGCTAACATTCTCGACTACCTTTGATCTTTCTCCAAAGCGAGTCTGTGGTCATCGACCCTTAGGGTGCACCTGGCAGCCATTTCTGCTTACTGGGCGCAGGCCCGTCAGCCGACATTGGCGCAGGAGACAGTGGTCGGGAGCTTTTTCAAAGGCCTGGATCACATATCCCCTCCAGTGCGTGAGCCTCCACCTCCGTGGGATTTATCGCTGGTTTTGGCAAAGCTCATGGGCAAGCCATTCGAACCCATGCACAAGTGTGAGCTGTCACACTTGTCGTGGAAGACAGCCTTCCTGGTGGCTATCACATCAGCCAGAAGGACAGGGGAGCTCCAGGCGCTCTCGGTGGACTCCTCTTATCTGGTCTTTCACAGGGACAAAGTTGTCCTGCGTCCCCACCTGAAATTCCTTCCTAAGGTGGTGTCAGAGTTTCACCTTAACCAGGTGTTGACTCTGCCAGTATACTACTCTAATTACTCCTCAGGTGCTGAGTACAGGCTCCATACTCTGGATCTGAGATGTGCTCTCTCTCCTACTACAAGGAGAGGACGGCGGATATTCGTGGAGAGGTTCACCAGCTGTTTGTCACCTACGCTGAAGCCGCTTCTGGCAGACCTGCAGCCAAGTGGACCATAGCAAGATGAATTACATCATGCATAGGTCTGTGCTATGAGTTGGTGGGCAAGGAGCCTCCCAGAGGGATAAGAGTTCATTCTACCTGCCATACTGCTGCTTCGATGGCTGCTTCCAGGGACATCCCTAGCCAGGAAATCTGTCGGGCTGCTACCTGGAAGTCAGCGAACACCTTCATTACCCACTACCTCATAGACCTTGAGTCACGCTGGGATGCTGGTTTTGGGGCCTCGGTTCTCCAGTCTTTGTTCCCTAAGTAGGGGGTGTGTGCCTTGCCTCCCTCCTCCCGGAGAACTGCTTGGAGTCTGCCAAGAAGTGTGGATGAACAATATAGCTACGCTGCTAGAACAGGTTACTCACCTGTAACAGTAGTTCTAGGAGTGGTATTTGTTGTTCATCCACACACACCCAACCTCCCCGGCTTCGGCCACACAACCTTGCTTCCAGCGGGCTAAGATCTGGCATCATGGGGTGGAGCCACAGTATATACCACCCGTGTGGGTGGGAGGAGTCAGCTTGAAGACTTCCGGCAAGATTTAAAGTGGAAAGGGACATGCCAAACAGTTTGGATGAACAACATATACCACTCCTAGAACTACTGTTACAGGTGAGTAACCTGTTCTTTCTGTCTTCTTTCCTTCCAGACCGCATTCCAGTGATCTGGGAGAACATCCACTCCTTGCTGCTACCATAGAACCTATCCCAGAGACTCAAAATTGCAGGGGGGGTTCTACTCTCATTTCTTCCTGGCCCCCAAATCCACAGGGAATCTTTGCTCCATTCTAGACCTTCAGGAGCTAAACTTATTCAGTACAAAAAATTCCAGATGGTGACACTTCAGGGTCCGCTGCCCCTTCTGCACCAGGGAGATTGGATATGCTTCCTTGACATGAAAGATGCATACCTGCATATCCAGGTACATGCCTCCCACAGACAGTAGCTAAGGTTTGAGTTCCAGGGGGAACACTTTCAGTTCTCGGCCTTGCCTTTTGGCTTGTCCTCAGCCCCTTGGGTGTTTACCAAATGCTTGGCAGTGGTGGCAGTTGCTCTCAGGCAGGAGGGACTCTGTTGTTCCCTACCTGGATGACTAGCTTCTCAAATCCCAGTCCAGGGAATGCCTGCTCCAGATTCTGGAACATACCCACCTGCCTGTTCCGGGCCCTGGGGATCATGGTCAAGTGGCCCAAGTCAGTTCTGACCCCCTGTCAGTGCCTTCAGTACACAGGGGCAGTCCTGGACATGACTCAAGGTATGGCCCTTCTACCCCAGGACAGGGCAGATCGCACCTTATGGCTCAAGTCTTCCTTCTATACAATAGCCAGTATGTCTCAGCCAGAACTTTCTTCCAGCTTATGGGTCTGATGGCTTCAGCTATAGATCTTACTTCGAGGGGGCTCTTGCAGCAAGCAATAACTATAAGGACCGAGCTGCCAGGCGCTAGGACCACACGGAAAACATTTAGCTGACAATATTCAGCCGGGGACTGCCCCCAACGTCGGCACGCCAACATCTGTCTTACAGTATAAAAGGGGCGGTCCCCAGCTCATCCCCAGTTCTTTTCCTGCCATCAACCCACGCAGTTCAGACTGCCGTGGGCTCCTGCTTCTAGTTTAATGCCATTTTCATCATATTTCGACTGCGAATTAATTTAACACACTTAAAAAGGAAGGCATTCTACACGCAGAGGGTGGTGTATCCATGGAATAGTCTTCCAATGGAAGTTATAACTAGCAAGAATAAAAAGCAGTTCATATATACTTAAAGGAAATTGCATCACTTATTATGCATAATATAATAAGAGCAAACCTGGGCCCACCGCTTTTTCAGCTCCTTATGCTTTAGTATGCACCGTAGTGTGATTTCTTATTTTCATAGTTTGCCATCGTTCTCTAATTTTTTTTTTTTTCAAGTTCCTGTATGTCATCTTCTCCAGTTACGTCTTCTGACCTGTGAACTAAGTGTGCCTGTGGCAAGCAGATCGTTGCTAAGGACGACCACTCCTCGTGCCTGCTCTGCCTAGGCCCTAATTACGACACTGAGTCCTGCCAGCACTACTAGGAGTTTAACCAGGCCACACGGAGACTCTGCTCAAAGACTCTTCAGGCTTTCCTTGTGCAGCAGATGTTAGCGGCAATGGAGGAGGAGATCCAGGGCAAAAGCTCTTAGTTTTTCCCCGGCCTCCAGGGCTTCTACTTCTTCTTCTTCCCTTAAAGAAAAGAAGTCGAGCTGGAAGCACATTTACTTGGACAAGGATAGGGATCGGTCCCGGTTTGCTTCCCGCTTCAGGTCACTGCTGAAGTTGGCGGCTGCTTCTGGGTCTTCCTCCCATGGGAGGTCGGTCCCTCCTTCACTGGCAGCCCTTAGTCCTTCTGGGCTGCCAGTGTCTTCACCTCTTGCCCTCATCACCATTTCGGGGGAAGGCTCCTCCGGGCTTCAGACGTCGTCCCCAGCTGTAAAACCCCTGAAGCTCAGGCCCCTTTTCCCAGTGGGTTCTCAGCCATGTGGCTCAACTGGATCTTCGGTCAGTGAGTCTCGTCCCTTTGCTGCTTTGGTCTTGGCGTTGCCTATGCCAGTCCCGTGTTCAGGGACAGTCTCCTCAGAATGATGCTCGGAGCTTGCACTCGCCTCTCTCTTAAGGGCGACACTACTGTCTCTGAAGGGGGCTTCCTCCCCCTCGCAGCCTGCTCCTGTGCGGGCTGTGTTGCCTGTTAGGTGCCAGTTCCCTTCTTCTCAGCTGATGCAGGCTATACCGCCGTTGTCCCTTGTGACGCTGTCACCTTCATTGGTTAAGCCTCAGCTGGCAGCGGTCACTCCTTCGGGACAGCTGCAGCCGACGTCTGCTCCACCTATGCCGGGTCCTTCACCACAAGAGCAGTCATCTGGTCCTTCAGAGACCGACGCCGGAGCCTGTGACGCCTCAGGGACTGACGTCTGTGGATCCTATACCTTCCCACCCGACGCCGCCTCCCCTCCCACTGTCCTTGGACTACACTGTCCTATTTATGGCTTGGTGAGAGTTCATGCAGAACAAGGAACCCCAGAGGAGGCCTCCTACCCCGCTTCCGAGGTCCCCTTCACCCTCACTGGTTTAGGGTCTTCCTACCAATCCCTGGTCTCCCGATAATAAGGAGGACCATCCTAAGAGGGACCACCATCAGCAATGCCGATCCCAGACTCTGAACCGTCCGGGGGGGGGGGGATTCCACTTTTTTCTCTGACTCCAAGGATTCCCTTCCCAGATTCCGATCCCCAGAAGGTATCCCTTCTGAATTTGAGGAAAACAGGGATACCCCCAGATCCCCTCCTGACAATCCAACCTTCCTGGATGTCATGAGGCACATTCAGTACCTCATGGGTTGGGACTCTGAGGAATTGGACCCAGAACGCTAACGCCTGGCAGCCTTCCTCCATAAGAAGGACACTCTGCCTTCGGTTATACCTCCCCTTATTGACTGAGTTGAGGATGTCGACAGGGCCACCTGGCATCACCCATCTTCCACCCTGGCCCTGCCTAAGAAGACCAGCAGGCTCTACCACGCCCCCAGGCATAAGCCCTTTTATGGGGAGCATCCAGTGGCTGATTCAGTGGTCATGAAAGCTGCTCATGACCGTACTAAGAGACCCAGACACCTCAGCACGCGTCCTCAGGACAAGGAGTCTCATCAGGTGGATTTCTTAGGCAAGAAGGTCTACGTCTCAGCTACTTTGGGGGGTTCGGTCCACGAACTTCCTAGCCCATATGGTTAATTACAGTAATGCTCTGTGGGACAAGACTCAGGAATTGGTGCAAGCCCTGCCTGATGAAGCCACTAAGACTCAGTTGACCCAACTTCTGAAGTCAGGATCAGATGCTGGGAACCAAGTCCTCAGGGCATCCTGCGATACTGCCAACATGGTCAGACGAACGGCAGCCATAGGTGCTTGTATTCGGTGCCATTCCTGGCTTTGCTCCTGACGTGCAAGCCAAAATCCTAGATGCTCCTTTCAAGGGGTTGGTACGCTTTGGTGAGGATGTTCAGAACATTATATCCCACCTGTAGGAATCTGGCCAGGACCTAAAGATGGTACATTCCTTTTTTTTGGTCTGCACGCTGCTCCTCTCTTTCTACCTGAACTCCCAACCCCCTGCCTTGCTCCCCCTGGACTCACCCCCCGATACCCTCTGGCATACCCCCCAGGGCAGGGCCATGGCGCCGGCGATCCTCTCAATGATGGGAGAAGGTGTCAGCGGGGAGTGTCCCCCTCCCCCGACATTGCCTCCCTGGCTTTCCCCCTATTGCAGGGTTTGAGGCCACCAGAGCCCGAGACAGCGAAATTGGTCGGCGAGAGAGTTGCAGGCATCCGGAGCCAGGAGCAGGCTTCATTATCAGGCATCTGCAGTTTTTTGTAGGGTATTTTTTCCCCTGGGGACAATGACATCCCGCGTCCGCTCCACACAGGTGATGGCGCCTGCATGGAGGTACCCCTGCCTCCTCAGGGTCCGCGATTCTGGCGGCCACTCTACCCCGAGGAGGAGAGCAGTCCATAGCACGCACAGTCCTTCTCCCGGCTAGCCCTCTGACGTCTTGAGTCTGTTCCTGAACCTGGGTCATCGCCCGGCACAGATGGGCACCCTGCCTCTGTGCCGGTGGGCCGGCTCAAGACGGTACATTCCTTATACCGTTCTCAGCCAAAGCCCCAACAGCATCGGCCCTTTTGGAGGCACCAGCATCGGCAGCCCTGGGGACAGCAGTCCAGAGGAACCTTCAGACGTAAGGCACCTTCACAGGCGACAGGAGCCTCAGCCCCTAGAGCCCCTAAGGCGTCTTCTGCCCGTCCCAGTTTCTTCAGCATGACTCCTTGCTCGACCCCCATTGCAGAGACTTTGGGGGAAGCGGTGGGTGGTCATTTCTCCCTTTACCTGGATGGATGGTGCAGCATCACCTCGGATCAGTGGATGCTTCGGCTAATAGAAAGTGGCCAAACTTTCGAATTTCAAGAGGTACCCCCGGACAACCCTCCCTTGCACTTCCATTATGCTTATCCAGGCGATACAGGCACTGCTGAGCAAAAAGACCATAGAACCTGTTACCGCAAATCAAAAGGGAAAGGGTTTCTATTCACATTTCTTCCTGGTTCCAAAGAAGACTAGCAATTTGAGGCCAATCTTGGATCTCAGCCACCTGAACCTGTTTATAGAGTACAAATGCTTCAGGATGTTTACTCTTCAGGGGTCTTCTACCCCTCCTTCATCAAGGAGACTGGCTCTGTTCCCTGGATATACAGGACACCTGCCTCTACATCCATGTGTTCAAGCCTCACAGGAGGTTCCTACACTTTTGCTTTCAAGGGAGCCATTACCAGTTCAGGACACTGCCCTTAGGCCTTTTCTTGGCACCTCGAGTTTTCACCAAGTGCCTGGCAGTAGTGGCTGCAGCCCTCAGTAGGTAGGGTCTTTATGTCTTTCCCTACCTCAACGATTGACTCCTTTCAGCCCCATCCAGAGACCAGCTGCTCCGGACAATGGTGATCTTCAATTTGTTTCGGATTCTAGGCATCACCCTGAACTTACCCATGTCCTCCTCTGGTCAGGCCAAAGACTGCAGTTCATTGGAGCAATCTTGGATTCAGCACAGGGCAAGGCCTTCCTGCCTCCAGACAGAGCAGATCGCCTGAGAGCACAGGCCCAACTGGTGTCCTCGCCACGACAGGTCCCAGCCAGGTCATTCTTAAAGGCTCTTAGGGTACATGGCAGCGGCCATTGTCACAATCCCACTTGCCCGCCTGTATATGAGGGTGCCTCAGTGGACCCTACGGGTTCAATGGGACCAGCGCACGGACGATTTGGAATTGGGTCCTGGTTTCCAATCTGGTACGACAAACGCTCTCTTGGTGAATGAACCCCTCCAACCTCCTCAGAGGGGTCCCCTTCCGAGCGGAATCACCACACCAGATTCTAATGACAGACACGTCCTGTCTGTGTTGGGGTGCCCACTTGGCAGACCATCAAACCCAGGGCACCTGGTCTCAGCAGGAGTAGCATCTCCACATCACTGTGCTTGAGATGCTCGCAGTCCTCCTTGCCTTTTGGGCCTTTCAAACACATCTCCTCCCGGGCCCTCTCTTGATTCAGATGGACAACATGTTGGTAGTCTGTTATATCAACAAGCAAGGGGGGGACTCACTCATACCCCCTGTGCAGGGAGGCCATGAGATTCTGGCACTGCGTCATAGAACACGATCTGGTTTAATCGGCAGTTCATGTTCCTGGCATTCAAAACATCCTGGCCTATAGCCTAAGTTGGTCCAGGTCGAAAACACACGAATGGGAGCTCCTATCCTTTGTGTTCGAGAATCTCTTCAGCAGATGGGGTCATCCCAAGTTGGACCTCTTTGCATCCCCACTCAACGCAGAACTGCCCAATTTTTGCCTGCTAGATCCAGGGCCTGGTGTTTTCTGGTGAGACATGTCCCTCTCTTAGACAAGGGGGTTTCTGTATGTCTTTGCTCCCTTCCCTCTTCTGCAGAGAGTTCTTCTAAAGCTGTAGTCAGAGAGGGCGGACATGATTCTGATAGCACCCTACTGGCTGCGACAAATATGGTTTCAATTGTTGCAACAGATAGCAGTGAAAGCACCTCTTCCTCTGCCCCTTTGCTCCGACCTGCTCTCACATGACCAGGCCGTTCTGATTCACCCGGACCTCAAATCTCTCCATCTTCATGTGTGACTCCTTCAGACTTGGCTCATCGCTCGATCTGGGGTATCCTTCAGGGTGGCAGATGTTCTGGTGGCTGCCAAGAAGCCCTCAACCAGAGCCACTTATGCCATGAAGTAGAAGCGCTTTTTCATCTGGACTATTGCCCTGCATTTGGATCCCTTCACCTGCCCAGTAAATGTCATTTTAGAGTACCTATTTTCCCTTTCAGACTCTGGTCTGGGTTACTCCTCTATCAAGGTGCACCTTTCCGCCATCTCTGCATACCATGCACCCATTGATGGCAAAACTGTTGCCCAGCTGTACTTGTCACGCACCTTTTTGAGGGACATTCTTCATTTGAAACCTCCCATTAGGTACCCAGTCCTGCCATGGGATTTGTTTATTTTGGAGAAGCTCACTCTTCCTCCCTTTGAACCTGATGCAAGCTACAAGCTGCGCTTTCTGATGGAAAGCATTGTTTTTAGTTGCTATTACCTCAGCTCGGAGGATTTCCGAGCTTCAGGCTCTGATGTGTAAAGAGCCTTACTTGGTCTTCCACAAAGACAGAGTATATCTGTGGAGCAACCCTAAGTTTTTGCCTATGGTGATGTCTGAGTTTACTTTGAATCAGTCCATCCACCTGTCTATTTTCCTCAGTACTGGAATCAGGGGGAGGCTTTACTTCATATTCCAGATGTTCATCGGGTGCTTTGTTTTTATCTGGACCACATCTGCCCTTTTTGAAAATCTGACCAGTTTGTTTCATTTGTCTCCAGGAAAAAAGGTGCTCCTGTATCCAGATAGTGTTTATCTAAGTGGTTAGCCAATTGCATTGTTTGTTTATTGCTACCACAAGTACGACAAACCTTTGCCAGGCCAGGTCAAAGGTCATTCTACCAGCGGCATGGCTGTCTCCACTGCCTCCTTTAGAAATGTGTCTGGTGCAGACATTTGTGCAGCCACCACCTGGAGTTCTGTCCACACTTTTGTTAAGCATTACAGTTTGGACATTGCCTCTAGGTGTAGTCGGTTTTGGCCTTGCAGTCCTCAAGGGCCTCCTGTCCTAAGGTTCTTATGAGTGCTACTGTCCTCCCACCTAACTGAGTCTTTTCCTTTACTGCTTGGAATTCCATCCTTGCGGTTATTGCCTGCTGCAAGAGCCCCCGCGAAGTAAGATAGTACTGTTACGTAAGAACTTAGGATAACATTGGATCTTCAAGAGGAGCTCTTGCAGCAGGCACTGCACTCCCTCCCTTCTCCCCCGATTGCAGTTTCTCCATCACAGTTCTTCCGCTTTCCTCATTTATGAGGAACCTTCTTGGTTCTCCTAATTTTACACACACTGCAGTCTCTGGCGAGAGAACTGGGGATGGATGGGCTGGGGAACCGCCCCTTTTATACTAGCGCCGACGAATACTGCTAGCTAGATGTTTTCCGTGTGGTCCCAGCGCCTGCCGACTCTGTCCTTATGGTTATTGCCTGCTGCAAGAGCTCCTCTTGAAGATCCACTGTTACGGTAAGTTCTTTCGTAACTGTACTTTACAGTGCCTCTAGCCAGACTGCACATACATGAGTGTACCCCAGTGGAACTAGTGCACTGACTATCTGGAACAGCAGGTCCTTGTCTCCTCTCCGGTGAAAAAGCTTTGGTAGATGGAACCCAGCAACCTGTTCAGAGTGGAGTGGTTCCTTTCCTTATTCCTTTCCCCTCAGCAAATTCTTACCACAGATGCTTCAGGGTTGGGGTGGGGAACTCATCTAGTGCCCCACCAAACACAAGGGGCGTGATCTCAGCTGGAGTCCTTTCTCCACATCAATGTCCTGGAGATGCGGGCAGTTCTTTATGCCCTGCAGGCCTTCCAGTTCAGCTATCCCCTAGTCTTCTGCTAGTGCAGAAGGGGACAACCTCAGTGTTGTCCACTACATCAGCAAACGGGGAGGCAGTCACTCATACTACATCAACAAATGGGGAGGCACTCGCTCATACCCTCTCTACACGGAAGCAATGAGAGTCTGGTACTGGGCTCTGAAACACTGTCTAGAACTGTTGGCCATCCTTGTTCCAGGTGTCCAAAATGTCCTGGTGGATGGCCTAAGCCATTCACAGTCAAAGACGTACGAGTGGTAGCTACTGACCTCAGTAGTAGAAGACCTCTTTGACAAATGGGGTCATTCAGAGTTGGACCTTTTTGTTTCCCCACTCAACGCAAAACTGTTGCTTTTTTGTTCGCTCGATCCAGGGCCTGGAGTTTTCTGGTGAGATGCATTGTTCCTCTCCGGGAAGGGAGGGAGGTTTCTGTATGCTTTTTTTTCCTTTCCTCTGCCCAGAGGTTTCTGATCACACTTCAGATAGAAGGGGCCACGATGATCCTCATCGCCCCTTTCTTGCCTTGTCAGATCTGGCTCCCTTTATTTCAGCAGCTGACAGTGAAACCTCCAGTGCCCCTGCCTCTGTGTATTG
The DNA here is from genome assembly GCA_016271365.2 of Neoceratodus forsteri. Classification (NCBI taxonomy): domain Eukaryota; kingdom Metazoa; phylum Chordata; order Ceratodontiformes; family Ceratodontidae; genus Neoceratodus; species Neoceratodus forsteri. The sequence goes on from JADMNL010000022.1 coordinate 501,420,574, forward strand.
ATTTGCTCTCCCAGAACCAGGGCATTCTGGTCTGTCTGGACCTCAGATCCCTGCATCTTCACGCCTGGCTTTTGAAGACTTAGCCATGGGTTGGTTTGGGGTGTCAACCAAGGTAGCTAATGTCCTGGTGGCAGCCTGGTAGCCTTTCACTAGGGCCATTTATTCTATGAAATGGAAACACTTTGTGCAATGGGCTGCTTCATGTCAGCTGGATCCTTTTACTTGTCCATGTCAGCTGGATCCTTTCACTTGTCCAGTGTATCAGATTCTGGAGTACTTGCTGTCCCCATTGGACTCTGGTCTGAAGTACTCCTCTCTTAAAGTGCACATCTGCCATCTCTGCCTTCCATGTGCCTATTGATGGACATATGGTGGCACAACTGGAAGTGTCACGTACATTTCTGAGAGGCATTCTTCACCTGAAGCCTCCTATCCGCAATCCAGTCCCACCTTAGGACCTAAATTTTGTGTTGGAGAAACTTACTTTGATTCCTTTTTAGTCGGCTATGCTTTCTGTCATGGAAAACATTATTTCTAGGATCGTGGATATGTTGTTCATCCACACTCTTTGGCATGTCCCCTTCCACTTTAAGATTAGCCGGAAGTCTTCAAGCCGGCTCCTCCCACCCACCCGGGTGGTATATACCTCGGCTCTGCCCCATGACGCCAGATCTTCCTTTCCGCTGGAAGATTCAGGTTGCCTTCCTCGTGCTCTCGCATTTCATAGGCTCTGGCTTTCAAACCTTTGGTTTTATCGAAACTTCACATTGTTCGTAATGGCCATCGCAAGTTTGCAGCTTCGATCATGGAAGAAAAATCTCCCCCGGATTTCGTCGGTTGCCTGTGTGGCCAGAAGATGTCGCATACCACCGATCCCCATACCATGTGCGTCTACTGCCTCGGTGTCTGCCATGACACCTCGACTTGCAGTCTGTGTTTGGCTTTTCATCCCAACGTCCTCGACGACCATGTCGCATGCCTGAAACTGGGGAGGCCGGAGAAGAGGAATCCTCTGGTGAAATCCAAGGAGGCTCGTTGGGCAGTTTCTGCGGCTGTGGGATCTGCTGAGCAGTTGGAACGCATGCAAGTGTTCGAGGAGCAGTTGGCTCGTACCACGGAGTCTTCTCGGAGCTTTATCATTTGTTCAACCTGGGCTCCACCTTCTCGGGTTCCTTCCGGGAGTTGTGCTGTCTCTCACTGCGACAAGCGCCAAGTGGGTCAAGACTCTCGATCCCGTAAGCGGGAGAAGGATCCGAGTGTGTCTTCATCTTGACGGAGACGGTCTTGGGAGTGAGAGAGATCTCGGTCCTAAGACACGTGGTCTGGCTTGATTAGGGGCGCTGGCCGACCACGTTTTCAACGCCGTCAAGCCAGCCGACCGAGGGTTTGGTTGACGATGTGGAAATCGTCATCGATCCTATTGACCCTTTGTTGCTGACTCCGGTCGCCGACTCCTTGGAGATGAGGAGACCCAGCCTGCTGGAGTCCCCATTGAGGAACCGGTCCTGGACTCTGGGAAGTCACCGGCCCAGTTGGTTTCTCCCGACCGAGTCGGCCTGCCCGATCTCGATCAAGGTCTAGGACCCCCTCGACCGACAGGCCGAGGAAGAGCCATAAGCGCTGCCATTGGTCGTCCTCGTCCTCCTCGGATGAAGAGAGGCTCCAGCGGCGCTATGAGGGCCTCATATGGCAGCAGCTGATTTTGTCCGGGCATAAGGCTACCACGGCTTCCTCCCTGGCCATTACTTGGCTTTCGCCTCCCAGACTGAAGCCGACTCCTTCGGAGCCGACCAAATTGGCAAGACAACCTGTTCAACCCAAAACGGTCTCTCCACCTATTGTGGTGGAAACACCGCCCAAACAGCCTGTGGGAGGGGCTCCTTCCAAGGAAGACAGACCGGACATCGGGCTTCCCCGGCGATTGTGGGTCACGGTCACCCCAGACCGCCCCCGGCGAGTCGTAGGTGACGTAGGCCGTTGTACCGGGATTCCACTGAGGTACTTAAACATTTCTTCTAGGAGCGTGGATATATTGTTCATCCACACTGTCTGTCATTGTCCCTTTCCCCTTTAAATCTTGCCGGAAGTCTTCAAGCTGGCTCCTCCCATGCACCTGGGTGGTAAATACCTCGGCATCGCCCCATGACGCCAGATCTTCCTTTCCGCTGTAAGATACAGGTTCCCCCGTGCTACTTTGCAGCAACAGAGGCCCTGGAGTCAAATCGACGGTTTTCGCCGCACCTACTTGCCTTAAAACTTGTAAGAGTGTGCGACTCAGATCTGAACATTTCGGATATGGAGGACAAGTCGTCCCCCGGGTTTCGCCGGTGTCCTTGTGGTCAAAAAATGTCGCACACCGATCCCCACCTCTCGTGCGTATACTGCCTCGGTGCCGTGCATGATACCTCGGCGTGCACCATATGCTTGGCCTTCCATCCCACCGTTCTGGAGGACCGTAAGGCGCGCCTTAGCTGGGGAGACTGGGCTTCAGAATCCACCGTGAAATCGGCGAGGCCAGGTGGGCGGTTTCATGGCTGCGGGATCCGCTGAGCAGCTTGAGCAGATGGCCTTCAAGGAAGAAGCTGCCCAAGCTTTGTGCCGCTCAACTTGGGCTTCACCTTCACGGGATCCTTCCGGGAGTTGTGCCAGTCTCTCCCTACTAAGGGTGAGGCACCCTCTGGCTCGCACTTCTCCCAATCCAAGAAGAAGGATAAGGATCCAAAACAATCTTTTTCTAGCCGAAGAAGACGCTCCTGGGACTGAGAGCGGTCCCACTGTCAGGAGCAGGGGGTCTCAACTATGGTCGAGATCACCTTCTCGGCTGCCGGCTTTTCGGACCTTCCGTCAGGCCAGGGCACCGAAGTCGAGGACACGGCTGAACCGGCCGAGATATCTCTCGACCCGATCAAGCCGTTGTCACCGACTCTCTGGAGAGGACGCCTATTCTCTCCTCCCCCGACGAGGAGACCCGTCCTTTGGGCATCCCGATCGAGGGACAAGAGCCAGAACCCCGGTTCTCACTGAACCCGGCTTCCCCTGACCGACAGAGCCGACGCTGCCGGGTCTCGGGACGAGGAGTAGACCCGTCGATTGAAGACCTAGAAGGGCCACAACACTTCGAAAGAGGCGCCCGCCACTGCTCCTCATCCTCCTCGGACGAGGAGAGGCTTAGACGGAAACTCCGTCAGACGCTATGAGGACCTGTGGCAGCAACTTCTGTTGACAGGTCATCAGGTCGGCTGCCCCAGCAGTACCGCCATTACTTGGCCTCAGCCTCTTCGGCGACACCACCTCGGGTTCCGAGGACTCTGGTTCTCCCTCCTCCGGGTGGGCCCGGTGCGCCTCGGCTCGGCCTGTTACAGGCTCCCCACCAGTTTTGGTGGAACCACCACCAAAACAGCCTCAGGGAGGGGTTCCCTCTGAGGAGGACAGACAGTCTTCGGGCTTGCCCCACAGGCTGTCCATCACGGTCACTCCTGATCACCCTAGGCGCATCGAGGGGGATTTAGGTGGGAGGCCTTTGTATCCGGACTCCGCGGATTCGGATACCACTGGCCTTCATTCTCATGATGAGCTGTCTGTGTCAGGCATAGAAGAAGGGCCTTCCTTCTTCCAGGGCATCCTTCGACTCATTTCAGAGTCCACAGGCATGCCTTTGCAGCCTATTCAGAAGAAGGCAGAATATCCTCTCACGGATATTCTTGGGGTTGGGGAGATACCCCGACGGAGGCCTACCCAGTGGCCAAGCCATAGTTGGCCCTGCTCTGAACTTTGACAGCGCCCAGCCTCCTGCCTGGCCCTCTGCCTGCATAGCCTGCAAGCACGCTGCTGCCCATGGGGTCCTGATGGCTTACTGAGCACCTGCGGAAAGCCTTGTGACTGCCTCAGTATTCAGGCGAACGGGCAGCTCTACGCATACTGACCGCCCTCCGGACAAGGAGTCCAAACTTATGGACCACTCGGCCCGGAAGGTCTATGCGGCATCATCCTTAGGCCTTCGTCAGGCTAGCTTAGCAGTGATCATGGCACACTTCTCTCACGCCCTTTTGGGCTCGCTGGATGAAGTTCTTCCTCATCTCACAGCAGACATGCAGACCACAGTCAAGCAGGTCCGGGAGCAGGGCCGGGCTGTTGCTAAACAGCAACTCCAGATGGCTCTGGACATAGGTGATTCCTGTGCCCGCTCACTGGCTGCCGCGGTCGCCTCTCGCCGCAGGGCTTGGCTGAGGTTATCCTCCTTTCCGGTGGATACCCAGCACAAGTTAGCTGATGTGCCTTTCCTGGGCACCGACCTCTTCGGTCCAGGAGTGGCAGGTCACCTTCAGCGCATTGAGCAGTCTAATGCCGCCTTAGATGCCACCTCTGCTAAAAGTTCTTCGGGCAAGAACCAGCAGAAGCGCAAGAAGTCCTTTCGGCATTCTTCCCCTGCGGTTAGACAGCCCTCCTTCCGTGGAGGTCAGCAACAGCAGCAGGCTCAAGCTTGGCGCTCTAGGCCCAAGCAAAGGAGGCCGAGGTGCTGGTCCAGGTACCTCCTCCTCCTCCAAGCCTGTACAGTGACGGGTCGAGGGTGGCCTCCCCCGCACCCGTCATGCCAGTTCTGGGTCCTCCCATGGGGGGCCGCCGCGCCACTTCTTTCTGCCTGGTCCGCATCACTGACAGGTGGGTTCTGAGTGGTCGGGCAGGGTCTGCCCCAGAGTTCAAGCAGTACCCTCCAGCCGAGCCCATGCCCCACGGGAGGAAAGGATCTCAGTTGGCACTCAGTCGGGTTCTTCGGGACTATTACTTCAGCTCCTCCTCAAAGAGGCGGTTGCTCCAGTGCTGGATCCTCCTTCAGACCCAGGCTTCGTCTCCAAGTATTGCCTGGTGCCCAAGCGGATGGGGGGTTGGCGCCCCATCCTAGATCTCCACGATCTGAATCGGTATCTCAAGTCTCGCACCTTCCGGATGGTAACTCTGAACCAGATCATACCATCTCTGGAGCGAAACGTGGTTCTGTACGCTGGATCTTCAGGACACATTCTACCACGTCCCAATCCGTCCGTCCCATCGGCGGTTCCTCCGCTTCAGGGTCGAAGGGACTCTGTACGAGTTCAGAGCCATGCCATTTGGCCTGTCATCGGCCCCAATGGTCTTCACCCAAATGTATCGCAGTGGTGGCAGCCCATTCACGGCATCAAGGCGTCGTGATTTCATTCCCTATCTAGACGACTGGCTCCTTGGCGGTTCCTCCCTTCAGGAGGTGGGGAGAGTCCAGGACCTGACCCCAACCTGCTCCCACTTGAGTATTCTGATCAACGAGGCCAATTCAGAACCCATGCCTTCTCAGGTGATGGGCTTCATCGCAGAGCTCGACTCTTGTCAAGCCAGAGCCTGGCCCAGCGGACAGAGCGGAGGTTCTTTCCTCCTTTGCCCAGTCATTTCTGGTTGGGCACTTGCGCCTGCCCGACTTCCTGCGCCTCCTGGGTTACATGGCGGGCAGACGCCAGTGGTCCACTGGGACACTGCACATGCCCCTTCAATGGGAGCTGGCTGCCCAGTGGTCTCAGCGCTAGGGTCTCTCTGACCAGCTGATCAGTCACCCAGAGGATATGGGACTCTCCAGTGGTGACCGCTCTGAGTCATTTGCAGGAAGGGAGTCCCATTTGTTCGCCTCGAGCCGACGGTCGTCCTGCATAACGGCGACGCTGGGCCTCATGGGCTGGGAGCCCACATGTGGGACAACAAAGCCCACGGGTTCTTGGACCCCGAGGAGTCCCAATGCCACATCAACCTGTTAGAGCTCAGAGCAGTCAGACTGGCCCTGTCAGCTTGCTCCTCAGCTCCGGTCAAGTGGTTCAAGTCCAGACGGACAATACCACCATGTACTACCTCAACAAACAGGGTGGCACGCACTCCCGCCTGCTATGCAAGGAGGCGCCCGATCTGGACCTTCGCCAGCTGGCTGGAGGTGGATCTCCTAGCTACCCATGTGGCAGGAGTCGTGGAACCAACTGGCGGATGCCTGAGCCGTTGTGAGGCTGGGACATCCCACGAGTGGTCTCTCCATCCAGAGGTAGCTTACGACTCGTTCTTCCGCTAGCAAACCACAGGGACCTGTTTGCTCCAGGAGAACACCAGCTGAGGCTGTACCATGCCTGCCCCCTCAGCGGGGTTCGCTGCAGGATGCCTTCGAGACCGTGGACCCCAGGCCTTTCACGCTTTCCTCCATTTCCCTTGATCCACAAGGTGTTACTCAAGGTGAGGAGGGACAAGGCATGGTGATTCTGTAGCCCCAGATTGGCCATGCCAGTTCTGGTATCCAGATCTCCTCAGCCTCAGCTGCAGGGCCCCGAGCGGCTTTGTACATGCCTGGACCTGATATCATGAACCAGGGAAGGTCTTCCACTGACCTTCAATCCTGCACCTCACAGCCTGGTTCCTGAGCTGCTAGAGTTCCAGGCTTTGGGTCTTTCTGAAGATGTCTACATTGTGGTGGAAGCATCCCGTAAAAGAATCGACCAGGAACAGTTATGCCTTCAAATGGAAACGATTTTCCATTTGTGTCAGGAAAGAGCCTGGACCTTATCCTGCTCTGTGGCTAACATTCTAGACACCTTTGGTCCCTCTCCAAGGGGTCTTCAATAATCGATAACAAGGGTGCCTGGCAGCCATCTCTGCTTACCGGCGCGGGACGGATCGTGACGTTAGCACAGGAGACAGTGATCGGGTGCTTTTCAAAGGCCTGATCATATACCCTCCGTGTGTGAACCTCCACCTCCGTGGGATCTCTTGCTGGTTTGGCAAAGCTCATGGGCGTTTATTCAACCCATGCACAAGTGTGAGCTCTCGCACTTGTCGTGGAAGACTGCCTTCCTGGTGGCTATCATGTCAGCTAGAAGGACAGGGGAGCTCCAGGCGCTTTCAGTGGACTCCCCTTATCTGGTCTTTCACAGGGACAAAGTTGTCCTGTGCCCCCACCCGAAATTCATTCCGAAGGTGGTATCAGAGTTTCACCTCAACCAGGTGTCGACTCTGCCAGTATATTACCCTATCTACACCTCGGATGCCGAGTACAGGCTCCATACTCTGGACCTCAGGCATGCTCTCTCCTACTATAAGGAGAGGACGGCGGAAATTCGGGGAGAGGTTCGCCAGCTGTTTGTCACCTACGCTGAAGCCACTTCTGGCAGACCTGCAGCCAAACGGACCATTGCAAGGTGGATTACATCATGCATAGGTCTGTGTTAGAAGTTGGCAGGCAAGGAGCCTCCCAGAGGGATAAGAGCTCATTCTACTCAGCATACTACTGCTCGGTGGTTGCTTCTAGGGACATCCTAGCCAGGAAATCTGTCGGGCTGCTACCTGGAAGTCAGTGAACACCTTCATTACCCATTACCACAGCGACCTTGAGTCACCACGTGATGCTTTTGAGGCCTCAGTTCTCCACCCTGTTTCCTAAGTAGGGTGTGTGCTCGCCTCCTCCTCCCGGAGAACTGCTAGAGTGTCACAGAGTAGGATGAACAACATATCCACGCCTTAGAAGAACAGGTTACTCACCTGTAACAGTAGTTCTAGGAGTGGTATATGTTGTCATCCACACGATCCACCCGACCTCCCGGCTTAAGGCGCACAACCTGGCTTCCAGCGGGCTAGATCTAAGGCCAGGGGCGGAGAGCCGAGGTATTTGCCACCCGGTGGGTGGGTGGGAGGAGCCAGCTTGAAGACTTCCCGCAGGATTTAAAGGGGAAAGGGACAATGCCAGACAGTGTGGATGAACAACATATACCACTCCTAGACCTACTGTTACAGGTGAGTAACCTGTTCTGTCATGTCCCCCCTCACCCTCCTTTCCTCAAGGATATACATATTAAGCTCTTTTAGTCTCTCCTCGTATGGCTTCTCCTGCAGACCCTGTACCATTCTAGTTGCTCTCCTCTGGACTGCCTCTATCCTGTCTATGTCCTTGCGGAGATGGGATCTTCAGAACTGGACGCGGTACTCCAGATGGGGTCTCACCAGCTGTCTGTACAGAGGGATAACAACTTACTGTTTTCTTCGGTGAAGCCTCTCCCTGTGCATCCTGGCTCTTCCTACTGCCTTCTCACATTGCTTGCTAACCTTAAGGTCATCTGATATGATTACCCCCAGGTCCTTTTCCTTTTTTGTTTTTGTTACTACCTCCCGCCCCATTGTGTAATCTTCCCCATGGCTTTTGTTTCCCAGGTGCATTATTTTGCACTTCTTTGCATTGAATCCTAGCTGCCATACTTCCGACCATTCCTCTAACCTTGCCAAGTCCCTTCTCATTCTTTCCACCTCTCCTTATGTATCGACCCTGTTGCAGATCTTTCAAACAACATGAAATCTTGCTGTATTCAGACGTAATGCAGTTAGCCCCAGCACTTGAACTGCCCCGGAGAGGAAAGAGTTAACTCTATGCAGAAGCTTAGAACGTTGAGCTCGAGCTCGGTTTTCAAATCTCTGTCTGTGGTACTTCCCAGTGTAACCGTCAGATTCTTTACTCCGCCTAACAGTGAAGTTGCTCCAGGGTTTTCCTCTGCTCGGTTCGGTAAAAGTAAAGCGTTCGGTTTAAACCATATAATTTTTTGTTATTTTCGGATTTCCAGCCTCTGTCTATGGTACAGGTAGTGTGTAGATAGGTAGTGACTGTGTTTTATTTCTGTGAAAAGTTGGAAATTGTTCTTTTTTTCGGTTTCTTTCCGGTCGGTCCGGTTTGGAACCAACCCATTCTGTTTAATTTTATTTCTGGGATTAGAGTGGTGTTCTGGTACGGATCGGTTTCAAAAGAACTGTTTTTTTGGGGGGTTTTTTTGCCGGTTCTTTTAAAAAGCCAGTGACACGGTTTGTAACCGATCGGTTATTGTATTACCTGGCTTGAAAGCTGCAGTAAGGTAATTTGTTAGGTTGGCAATGTCTGAGAAACCCAAGAAGAAAACCGGTCCCACTGGGTTTCAACACTGTACTGAGTGTGGGGAGGCCTTTGCTAAGGCTGACCCCCCCCATCTGTGTTTATTGTCTGGGGTTTGACCAGCCTCAAGTCAGACTGCCAAATCTTTAAAAACTTTCCTAAATCTACTCTAGACAAAAGACTGAGTAGGCTGAAGGAAAGGGAGGCCGAAAAGTCCGTAGATCCGGATGGCCAGCCCGGTTCAGTTGCTGCGAACCTGAGGAGGTGCTCACTGACCTAGGTGATACCTCCTCGGGCAGAAGGAGATTGACCTCGAGGGGTCGGTTCCATCAAAAGAAGCATAAGTCTGCCGGTCAGGTCCGTATCGTGACTCTCCAACCGCTGGACTAAATAGGCAATGCTTTATTAGCATTGTTCAGTTGTTTAGATCGGTTACGTCCGAACCGGTACCGCCGGTTAGGCGGTTGGTTCGGTCAGATCCGTCTCATCTGGATTATGATACAGACGTTCATTATGAGGAGTGGGAGGGAGACGAAGACTATCCTGATGATGACGACGATGACCAGGGGGGTCTGGATGTGACCACTGAACCGGACATCTCTCCAGACAGGCCCTCAGGGGTGTCTCCTCCCAGGCTCTCTGAGTCCCCTTCACATTTTTTGTTCTACAAAAAGGTGGCAGAAACCCTGCGACTTTCCTCGGCTGAAGCTGCAGAGGAGGATGAAGAGCCTGGTTTTGTGGAAATGATGGACATCCCAGAGTCTAAAAGACTGTCTATCCCTCTTCATAAATCCTTGGGGAAACAGACACACAAAATTTTACAAACCCCTAATTCAATACCTCCTATGGATAAGAGAATGGACAGGAGGTATTTGTTATCATGCTCAGCTGCAGAGTTCCTTTATAGTCATTGCAGCCATGTTGGGGTAGTGCAGGCTTCAGCCTGTGACAGGACTAACATTCCTTTGGCTTCACACCGCCCGGATAAGGACTCCAGGAAAGTGGATGCCATGGCCAAAAAACAGTATTTGGCATCCTCTTTGGGACTCGGGCAGGCTACTTATATGGCCTATACAGCCAGGTACCAGAAAATCCAGATGGGATACAGTTCTGGAACTGGCTAAACAGGCCTCTCCCAGCCAGCCAAGGAGCTGGAGGAGGTGGCTGCTGATGGAATTGAGGCATCCAAATGCAATTTCATGCTGCTGTGACTCCAGTGATGTGGCTTCTAGAGTCATGGCTACATCTGTGTCTCTGAAGACATGCTTGGCTCAGATGTACTAGCCTTTCACAGGATACCCAGACTAAGGCTATGGATTTTCCTGTAGTAGGTAACCTCTGTTTGGGGAGCAGACAGAGGCTTACATGAAGAAATGGATGAATACAGGACTCTTAACAGGAGTGCACAGGCCAAAGAAAGGCATGCCTACTCCGCACAAGCAGCAGTCTAGGCAGGGCTGGCTCTTTCAAAGGCCTTTTACCAAGCCCAGCCTCCTCTCCTTCCCACAGAGGGGGTTCTTCAGAGGGAGGGGCAGAGGGATGAACAGAGCTGCTCCTCCTCTCAGTCTAAGGCTCCTGCCAAGCAGACACCCTGATGTGTCAGCCCGGGTCAACTCCCCATTTCCAGTAGGAGGCAGGCTGGCTTACTACTTCCAGGCCTGGAAGTCTGTGACCTCAGACAAGTGGGTCCTGGAAGTAGTAAGTTAGGGACTGGCCCTCTGCTTCAAAAAATTTCCAAAAAAGAGGGCCATGTCTTTTCCACCTGCATCACTCTCAGAAACCATTGCCCTATAGGCAGAGGTTTCCTGTCTCTAGCTCCAGTGCTATAGAGAAGTTTCCCATCAGCACAGGGAAAAGGACTGTACTCCAGGTACTTCCTTACCCCTAAAGAAAAGAGGGAGCATGCACCATCCTAGACCCAAGGTATTTCAACAAACACATTTCAAAGCCCAAATTCAAATGGTAACTGGGGAATAATCCTCCCTGTCTAAGGCCAGGGATTGGCTAGCATCTCGGACCCCAAGGATGCCTACTTCCATATTCCTATCAGTGCTCCCAGAAAATACTCCGCTCATGCTCAGGCCATTACCAATTCAGAGCTATGCATTCGCCTAACATCAGCTTCAAGGGTGTTCACAAAGTGCCTTGCAGTAGTGGTGGCTTACCCCAGAAGACAGGGTATCAGCATCTTCCCGATCTGGATGACTGCTCTTAGTGGTCAGTCACCTTTACAGGTCAAGTCAGTTTTCAAACTACCCAGGACCCACTAGCCCTTGGTTTCTTTCAATCTTCCAAAGTCTGTCCCTAACCAGTTCAACTTGCCTTTATAGGCGAGAGTTGGACACTACAAGCAAAGCTTCCTTCCTCCCTGGCAAGGGTGAAGGCCCTAGTGATCTCGCCTCCTTTCGACCTCAGGTCTCCTGCCCAGCAAGACAGTTCCTCCAGCTCCTGGGCCACATGGCAGCTCCATGGCAGGTGGCAGGAGCAAGCGTTCCAGATGAGGATATTCAGTTTCATCTAAGGTCTTGTTTGTCCTAAAAGAAGGATTCACTTACCAAACTGATCCCAGTGACTCAGACTCTGGTCCAAGCTCTCCAGTGTTGGCTGGACCAGGACAACCTCAGACAAGGGTTCATTTTCTCAAGTCCCATCAGTAGTTCTAACTCACGGATGCCTCTCTCCCAGGGTGTGGGAGCCCACCTGGGAGCCCTGACAGCTCAAGGGTCTGGTCTCCACAAGAGTCTCTCCTTCATATCAATCTCCTGGAACTCAGGGAGTTTTCCTAGCCCTGCAGAACTTCCTTGATTCAGTCAAGGGTAAGGTGGTCCAAGTCAGGACAGACACCACCACCACCACAATGTGGTACATCAACAGACAGGGAGGCACTGTCCTCAGCTCTGTACAGAGGCCATGAAGCTGTGGTCTGGCCTATTCTTTTCAGACTTCGTAGCAGTTCACCTTCCAGGAAGGACAATGTATTAGCAGATGCTCTGAGCAGAATTTCACCAGGACATCACTTAATGGTCCCTGATCTCGAATCCTGAAGTTCATCTTCCAGTGGGCACCCAGAGATAAATCTTTTGAGCACTGGACAATCATCAACTTCTGTTTTGTTGCAGACCTCCAGTTCTGGGGATGGTTCCCCAGGATGCTCTCATTTTGGACTGAAAGGGCAGGTTTCTCTATGCCTTCTCTCCCTTCCCTCTGCTGTTCAGAGTTCTGATCAAGATCAGGACTCAACCCTACACAGTGATACTGGTGGCTCCAGATTGGGCCAGACAGCCGGGGTCATTTTCAGTGTCACGTCCCCTGTCTCTGCCCAGGACATACAATCTCCTGTCCTCCTCCCAGGGGCGGATCTGGTACCCCGATCTCCAGTCTCTCAATCTCAAGGCCTGGCTCTTGAAGAGTTAGAATATGCAGCACTACATCTCTCTCGGGGAGTTCTGGATATTCTGAAGGTCTCCAGGAAACCTTCCACTAGAAAAACTTACAACTCAAAATGGAAAAGGTTCAGTATTTGGTGCTCTCAGGAAGGCATCCTGCCTGATTCTGCAGGCATTTCTCACAACCTTAAACTATCTAGTTCATCTGAATGGCCTAGGCCTTATGCCTGCCACTTGAAGGTTCATCTAGCAGCTGTGTCTGCATCTTCCAGCAGGGAAGGGCTTTCCTGGCATCTCATCCTGTCTTCAGAAAGTTTTTCAAGGGCCTGTCTACATTAACCTCCTTTAGGGGGCCCATCACCTTGGGATCTTAATGTTCATTGCTCAGCTTATGCAGCCACCCTTGAACCTCTGGCTTCATCCAAATTGAAGTACTTGACCTGGAAACCTGTTTTCCTGGTAGCTGTTACTCTGCCAGGGGATTAGTGAGTTACAGGCTCTGTCAGTTGAACCTGACTTCATCTCCTTCCATTGGGACAAAGTGGTCCAAGAACCACAGGAGTGTTCTTGCCCAAAGTGGTATCGATTTTCATCTGAACCAGTCTATATCTCCCTGTGTTTTTATCACTGATCATTTTTCTCAGGTGAAAGAAGGTTACACAGTCTGGATGTTAAGAGGGCCTTTAGCTACTACATTGAGCATACTATGGACATGGAAATGACTGTTCTCAATTGTTTTCTCACTTATGGTGAAGTGGGAAAGTGTGTTTTGCTACTAAAAGAACTATTGCCAGGTGGATTGTTTCATACAATTTTGTATGACAGTTGGGTAGAATGCTCTTCAGGCCTGAGGCTCATTCGACTAGGGTACAGCTGCTTCTCTAGCTGCGGCCAGAGATATACTCAGTGGAAAACAGTATACTTTTACCCAGCATTACTCCTGGACATCCAGGCTAGGAGTGATGTTAGGTTTGGACAGCAGTACTGCAGAGCCTCTTCCCAAAGCAGGTTCTGCATTCCCTCCTCCATAGGGAACTGCTTGGTAGTTCAGTATTATGTCTGAATACAGCAAGATTTCATGTTTTGAAGAAAATTACTCACCATAGTAATGTTGTTTCTTCTAATGTAGTCTAGTAGTAGTTCAGTCTCCCCGCCTCCCCTCTTAGAACCTGGTTTTTGGGAAGTGGGCCGGCAGGTACAGTGTTGCACCTCAGGGGTGTACCTTGTACCCTCCCTCTTGGGTGGGGTGGATGTTGTTGTTATTTTTTCTGGTGTTTTATACTTAAATATTGTCACTACCTTTCCTTCTTGGGTTCTTGACTTGTGTCTTTTGGGCCCAAAAATAATTTTTTGCCTTTGTCTATACAGTATGTTGAACAATTTCCATACTATAGTATGTTAGTGTGCTCGTAAGAATCTGACGGTTACATTGGGAAGTACCACAGACAGAGGTTTGAAAACAGAGCTCGAGCTCAACGTTCTATGTTTCTGCATGGAGTTAGCTCTTTCCTCTCTGGGGCAGTTCAAGTGCTGGGGCTAACTGCATTATGTCTGAATATAGCAAGACTCCATTAGAAGAAACAACATTACTATAGTGAGTAATTTTTTCTTGTGTCATCTGCAAAGAGGCATACTTTTCCTTCCAGTCCCTCTGCAATGGCACTTATAAAGACATTAAAAAGGATTGGACTCAGTACTGAACCCTGCGGTACCCCACTAGTAACCCCTCTTTCTTCAGAGTGGACTCCATTTACAATTACCTTCTGTGTCCTGTTGTCCAGCCAATGTTTTACTTGTGGCTACCACCCTGGGACCCACTCCTACTGTTAATTTCACTATTAATCTTTGTGTGGGACTATGTCAATGCCTTGCTAAAGTCTAGGTAGGCCATGTCCACAGCCCCTCCCTGGTCTACTACTTTGTCACCCAGTCAAAGAAATCAGTTAGATTCTGCCTGACATGACCTTCCGGCTGTGAACCCATGCAGCCTTGGGTCCCAGCCCCACTGGCCTCTAGTTACTCAACAATTCTTTCCTTCAGAAGTGATTCCATCACTTTCCTACCACAGAGGTCAAACTTGACAGGTCTGTAGTTTCCTGCCTCTGCCTTGGTCCCACTTTTGTGAAGGGAATCGATCCGCTTCCTCCAGTCCTCAGGTACCACACCATCCTCCCATGATTTGTTAAAAGGGTAGTCAGTGGTTTCATTAGTTCTCCCTTTAATTTTAGAATTCTGGAAAATTCCATCAGGCCCCTTTGCTTTGTCCACCTTCAGTTTTAGGAGTTCTTCAGAACACTTTCTGCTGTGAAAGGACTGGGATCGACCCCCATCCAGAGTGCTTCTGTTAATTGGATTAGGCGCCCCTCCTCTTTTGTGAATACTGAGCAGAAATATTCATTCAGTATCCCTGCTTTTTCACTATCCCCTCTGTCCACCCACTGCTCAATCTGTTCAGCCTCACTATCCTCGCTTGTCTTTCTACGCCCTGATGTACCTATAAAAGGTTTTATCGCCTTCTTAACCGAGTTGGATTATCCTTTTCCTCAGTTTGGGCCTGCTATTCTGACTTCCTCCTGCTTCCTTCTGCCTTAACTGGTACAGCTCTCTGTCCTGCTCCTTCTGTGTTTCCTTATATTTCCTGAATGATATCTTTTCTCCCTGACTTTCCGCCACCTCTTTTGAGAACCATAGTGGCTTTTTCTTTTCATTTGATTTGTTTATTTCCTTCACACAAGGCTTGTTGCCTCTGTGATGGCAGTTTGATGATTCCCCATTGTTGCTCCACCCCTCCTCCTAGCCTGTTTGCTAGTGCTTTTCTGAGGCACTCTCCCATCTTGCCAAAGTCAGCCTCCTGAAGTCCAGTACCTTCACTTTTGTATGGCTTGACTCTGTAGCGGAGTTTAACGTGAACCAGACTGTTTGATGGTCACTTGTTCCCAGATGGCAACCCACTTCTAGATCTGAGATCCTCTCACTGTCCCCATCTGAGAGTACGAGGTCTTAGATTGCTCCCTCACGAATGGGTTCTGAAAGTAGCTGTCTGAGGCATGCCACCTGTAGGGCATCGAGAATGGCCCTGCTCTTGGATGTGGCTGCAGCAAGTGTGCTCCAGTTAACATCTGGCATATTCAAGTCTCCCATCAACAGTATCTCCCCTTTCTCTGCCGTCTTAAGAATGCCTTCTATCATATCCTTGTCCATTCCTCCTCTGACCTGGGGGTCTGTATACAACCCCTGTGCGGATTGTAGTGCCACTTCCAGTCTCCAAGGTGACCCACAGTGCCTCCTCTCCTTCCTGTTTACTCTTTTGTTCAGTTGCTTTTATCCCTTCCTTTACATAGAGAGCTACTCCTCCCCCCCTCTTCTCCCCTCTCTGTCTCTCCTGTAGGTTACGTACCCTTGTATGTTAACATCCCAGTCATGGTTCTCTGTGTACATGTTTCTGTGACTGTTGTGATATCCAGGCATCCCTCTTCCATCAAAGCCACCAGTTCTGGGAGCTTGTTGCCCTGTTATAGGCATTGGTACTCATTATCCTCCATTTCCTGATTGCCTTACTCCTTTTTGCCCCATCTCTGTCCTTCTTGCCTTTGTCACTTTCTCCATTTACCCCTGCCCTTTTCCCTATCGACATCTCTGTGTTGGTGTTTACTGCACTTACTGCCATGACTTTTTTTTTTGGGGGGGGGGGCTAGGATTTGCTTGCTCCTTTCCAGTGCCTCTCCCCTTGACTAGTTTAAATACTTGCCAATGAAGCATCTAAATCTTATCACCTAGGATCCTGGTTCACCTCCTGCACAGATGTAGCCCATCATGCCAGTATAGGCTTGCATCACTCCAGGTGACCCCCAGTCCCCAGTGAAGCCAAATCCCTGAGCTCTGCACGAGTTTTTCAACCACTGATTGAATCCCATGATGTGGAGCACCCTAGCCTCTCATACGCCATAGGTAGGAAGCACCTCCGAGAAGGTTACCGTGCATGCTACTTTTCTAAGGCCCCTCCCCAATTCCACAAACTCTTCCTGCACTGCTCTGATCCCTTTCTTAGCCAGGTCATTTGTCCCTAGGTGGGCAATGACATCCAGCTCCTTCCCCTGTGCAGCTGCTCCGGCAATCCTGAGGATTCGCTCGCTGTCCCTCCAAGCCATGGCACCAGGCAGGCACCTTACCTTCCTCCCCCAGTTCTACCTTCCTAACAATGGAGTCCCCCACCAGGAGTTGTTTCCTTCTCCTGTGGGGTCCCATGCCACCCTCCTGTGGGTCTCCTTTGTGGAAGTTCCCAGAATCGTCCTTGGTCTCCACTGTGGGTGCTTCCATTGCGGAACCACACTTTGCCAGAATGGCATAGGAATTGTGGAGAGGTACAACTGGAGGGATGCGCCTCTGTTCCACCACCCTCACCCTCCCTGAGCCCACTGTCATCGAACCGCTCCTCTTTCTTGGCAACCACTGAGGCAACGGCAGTGGGCCTGGTGGTCCCTGGATGGAAGAGGAGATCCCACAAATCCTGGCCAACTCAGCCTGGAGATGAGCAACCTCCCCCCTCAGCCCAGAGAGGTGCCTGCAGATGGGATAACACCACATCCTCCAGAATGTCTCCTGGAAGACTGCTGCTCCACAGCCACTGTACTGCACCACTCCCATCATGTCTTATTTCTGGCCCCTTCACTGTTGTTTGGAATCCTTACTCTTTCCTCCGTTTTTTTTTTGTTTGTTTTTTTCCTTCTCTCTCTACTTACTTACTGCCTCTGTGCTCTTTAAGCTCGTGATGGTCCTGTTCTGAGACAAGAAGATCCTATATTTCTCAGTAGACCCCTTACTTGCTTAGAGGCAGACCTCCAACAGCTAGAGCGGGCCAGAGAGCTACTCTTGCCCTTCTAGGATGGTGCGTCTTTGGTGGCTCTGTGATCACTCACTTCCTGCTCCCAAGCAGGAAGTTCCTCTTGTCAGTCAAATCCTGTGCCTATAAAAGTAGAACTAGCTTTGTGCAGTGATGGGACGAGGGCTGTCATCCCCTCTCCCGCCACCTCAGCTCTGGGTCCTCCCTTGGGGGTCCGGTTCCGCCACTTCCTTCCTACCTGGTCCACTGTCACTTCGGACAGGTCGGTTCTTGAAGTGGTCGGTCAGGGACTGCTTCTGGATTTCAAGCAGTACTCTCTAAGCTGAGCCCGCGCCCCTTGGGAGGAAAGAGTATCTGCTCACATCCAGTCAGCTGTCCGAGACGACATCGCTCAGCTCCTCCTCAAGGAGGCAGTAGCTCCAGTGGCGGATCCTCCAGCAGACCCAGGCTTTGTCTCCAGATACTTCCTGGTGCCCAAGCGAATGGGGGGCTGGTGCCCCATTCTAGATCTGCATGACCTGAATCAATATCTCAGTCCACACACCTGTCAGATGGTCACTCTGTCCCAGATCATACCATCCTTGGAGCGAAACATGTGGTTCTGTTCACTAGATCTGCAGTACACGTTCTTTCATGTCCCAATCCGTCAATCTATCAGTGGTTCCTCCGCTTCAGGGTCAAAGGGACTCTGTATGAATTCCAAGCCATGCCGCTTGGCCTGTCATCAGCCCCACGGGTCTTCACTAAATGCATTGCAGTGGTGGCGGCCCATGTTTGGGGTCAGGAGTTACTCCTATCTCGACGACTGGCTCCTAGCTGGTCCCACCCAACAGGAGGTGGAGAGGTCCAGGGACTTGGCCCTCCAGACCTGCACCGACCTTGGTCTCCTGATCAACGAGGCCAAGTCGGAACTCGTGCCTTCTCAGGTGATGGACTTTATCGGGGCAGAGCTAGACTCTTGTCAAGTCAGAGCTCGGCTCCTGGCGGTCAGGGCGGAGGTTCTTTCCTCCTTTGCCCAATAATCTCTGGTTGGGCACTTTTGCCCTGCTCGGGACTTTCTGCACCTTCTGGGTTACATGGTGGCTTGCACCTCTGTGGTCCGTTGGGCCCTGGTTGCACGTGCGCCCCCTCCAGTGGGAGCTGGCCACCCAGTGGACTCAGCGCCACGGTCATTTCGACCAGCTGATCACTGTAACCCAGAAGATGTGGGATGCTCTACAGTGGTGGACCACCCCAGAAGGTTGCAGGAAGGGATCCCGTTTGTCTGCTCGAGCCCATGGTCTTACTCACAACTGCTGCTTCTGTCATGGGCTGGGGAGCCCATGTGGGGAATGAAAGGGCCCACGGCTCTGGACCCCCGAGGAGCCCCGATGCCACATCTACCTGTTGGAGCTCAGAGCAGTCAGACTGGCATTGTCAGCTTTCGCTCCTCAGTTCCGGGGTCAACTGATTCGAATCCAGACGGACAATACCATGACCATGTACTACTCAACAAACAGGGCGGCACTCACTCTTGTCTGCTGTGCAAGGAAGCGCTCCGCATCTGGACCCTCGTAAGCCGATTGGAGACAGATCTCCTCGCCATCGATGTGGCACGAGCCTCAGACCATCTTGCGGATGCACACAGCCGCTTAGGACAGACATCCCATGAGTGGTCTCTCCATCCAGAGGTAGCTTACAGCCTGTTCTCCCATTCAGGCAAACCAATGGTGGACCTGTTTGCCTCAATGTAAAACACCAAGCTGAGGCTGTTTCATGCTTGCCCCCCTCAGCAGGGCTCGCCGCAGGGGGATGCCTTCTCGAGGCCGTGGACCCCAGGCCTTATCTACGCTTTCCCTCCATTTCCCTTGATCCACAGGGTGCTTCTCAAGGTGAGGAGGGACAAGGCAAAGGTGGTCCTGGTAGCCCCAGACTGGCATCCAGATCTCCTCAGCCTCAGCTGTAGGCCTCCGGAGTGGCTTTGCACACTACAGGACCCGATCTCCCTCAATCAGGGGAAGGTATTCCATCCGGACCTTCAATCCCTGCACCTCACAGCCTGGTACCTGGGCGGCTAGAGCTCCAGGCTTTAGGTCTTTCCGAAGATTTCTACATCATGGTGGAAGCATCCAGAAAGGAATCAACCAGGAAATGTTATGCTTTCAAATGGAAATGGTTTTCCATTTGGTGTCAGGGCAGGGGCCTGGACCTTTTGTCCTGTCCAGTGGCTAACATTCTCGACTACCTTTGGTCTCTTTCCAATGGGGGTCTACGGTCATCGACCCTTCAATCAATCAATCACTTTATTTAACCAGGCATAAACACCATTGAGCAAGCTCATTTTCAAGGTGGTCCGGGGCATAAATTCAATACAGTACACTTCATAAGATTACAATTACGGTGGACAACGGTGCCAAAAAAAAAAAAAGGAAAAACATTGTGAAGCTGCCGGTCAATATGGGCCTATACATACCGGTCAACATAATTAACATGCAAAGGTACATAATGATAAGCTTTACTGAAATGAGAAGAGACAACAATCCCATATAGTCTCCGCTGAGTAAGAGCTCATACCTAAATGATAAAAAATAAGGAGGTATTAAGGAATAGGGTAGAAATTGGGGTGAAAGAGTAGGCAGCCAAAAGGGAGGTCAGAATAGGTAAAAGGTAGAGAATAGGCAGGGTAATCTTGGATTAAGGGAACTAGGCTTGTAGGTCCTAGGTTTCTGTTGTTAGGAATGTGGGGTGGATGAGATACTTAGGCGTAGGATTTGAGAGTGGCACCCAAGGCTTAGGGGTCATCGGCATCTGAAACAGTTGCATGATTCCTTCAGATAATCCGTTAATAGAGCTTTGAATGTGAAAATGCTTGGAGGTGAGGATAATTTTAATGAGTCTTGCATAGTGTTCCAAAGTGATGGAAGTGAGAAGTTGATTGCTGCTGAGCCAAGGGTAGTTTTCACTCTAGGAATCTGGAAGCAGATTAAGGAGAAGTGTCTTAGGCCATAGGAACCTTTAGCCTGTCTGAAGATGTTCGAGTTGTATGCAGGGAGGTTATCAGATAATGCTCTAAAAAACCAGAGGAGAGCATTCCATTTCTTCTAGTTGAGAGTGACGTCCATCCCGAAACCTGGTATAGACGACAGTGATGTGTACTATGGAGTAGATTTAAGATAAATCTTAAAGCCCGGTGGTAAAGGGTGTCCAGTTTGTTTAGCATCGTTGATGGGCAATGACTGTAAAGGAAGTCAGCGTAGTCCAGTATAGGTAGGAATGTAGTTTGTGCTAGTCTCATTCTGGCTTCTAACGTGAGTAGGTGTTTAATGCGATAGAATAAACCTAATCGCTGTCTGTTTCTTCAGGGTTTCATTTAAGTGGCACAGAAAGTTGAGCTTGTTATCCAGCCAGAACCCTAGGTATTTAAAGGTATCAACTACTTCAAGGGGTTCATATAAGAGTTTTTGGATCTGTGTGATATGTGGACATCCGGAAGTAGACTTTGGTGAGAGAATCATTGCTTTAGTCTTTTTGGCGTTGAGGAGGAGCTTATGAGTGAGAAGGTTGTATTGGAGGGTGAGGAAGTCTTTCTGCAAGTACTCATGGGCCAGATCCAAGGATGAATTTGTGGTATAGAGTACAGTATCATCTGTGAATAAGTGCACATTTGCTGTGCCCAGCTGTGAGTCCAGATTATTGATGTATATTGCAAAGAGGATAGGGCCCAGGATGGAGCCTTGTGGGACTCCTCATAACAAGGATTTTTGTGAGGACAGATCTCCTATGGCTTTGACTTGTTGTAACCTATTGGTTAGGTAGCTGGTGAACCATTTAATGGCAGAACTATCAAGTCCGATGTTACTCAGTACAGTAAGCATGATGGTATGATCCACAGTATCGAAGGCCTTACTTAGATCAAGGAAGAGGGCAGATACATGCTTCTTAGAGTCCAAGGCCATTTGCCAGTCTGTAGTTACTTTGGCAAGAGCCGATATTGTACTGTGTTTGGTCTGAAGCCGGACTGAGCCGGTCTAGCAACTTTTGTGAATCCAAATGTTCTCTAAGTTGGATGTTGACAATTTTTCAAGTAATTTAGAGAGGACGGATAGTATAGAAATAGGCCGGTAATTGTTCAGATCACTTGGATCCCCAGTCTTGAATAATGGTAGGATGTGGGCAGTTTTCCACAAGACAGGTAGCTCACCTTGAATCAGAGAGGTGTTGAATAAGTGTGTAATGGGGGCGGTCAGATAGATATGGCCAAGTTTTAGGAAGTAAGGTTCAATATTATCTGCACCCGCACTCTTTTTTGTATCCAGAGAAAGGAGGAGGTCCTCCACTTGCTTGAACGTAATTGTGAGGAAGCTGAAGGGGGTGGGATGCGGTTGGTTATGGTTGTGATTATCAGTGAAGCCAACAGTGTAGTCTCTTGCCGGGCTAAGTTTTCTGATAGCTAAGGTGGCAAAGTGATCATTAAGCTTTTCTAGTATGTCAGCTTTGTCCGTGTAGGTGGTACCATCAGACACAATTTTGTTTGGAAGGGGTGTTGCAGTGGACTGACCTTCGACTTCTTTGAGGATGTTCCAAAATTTGGCAGAGTTGTTTTTATTGTCTTCTAGTTCTTTTTGGAAGTACCTAGCTTTTTCTGACCTAATTAGCTTGGTACAAGCATTCCTAGTGTGCATGAATGCTAACCAATCAGCCTCCAGGTGGGATTTCACTTTTTCCACCAGTAGTCTCTATCCCTAAGTGCTTTCTTCAGGATGGGAGAGAACTAGCCAGGAGTTTTATTTTTTGTTTTGATCAGTCTTAGTGGGGCGTGTTTGTCTATTAGCTCCAGTAAGAGGCTGTGAAAGATGTTAAATGCCTCGTTAAAGGTGGGGACTAGGTAGAAATCCTGCCAATGAATGTTGCTTAGATCTTTCAGAAAAGTGTACTGGTAGAACTTTTTCAGGCATCTTTTCAGTTTGAATTTGGAGGCCGTTTTTATTTGGGAACGATGTCTGATGCAGGCAGTAGCTCAATGGTCGCTTATGTAGTTGAAGAATACTCCAGTATGCGAGATAGTGTGAGGTTTGTTTAGTAGTTCTAGTTCATGGGGTGCACATGGCAGCCATCTCTGCTTACTGGGCGTGGGCTGGTCAGCCGACGGCGCAGGAGACAGTGGTCGGACGCTTTTTCAAAGGCCTGGATCACATATCCTCTCCAGTGAGTGAACCTCCTCCTCTGTGGAATTTATTGCTGATACTGGCAAAGCTCAAGGGCAAGCCATGTGAACCCATGCAGAAGTGTGAGTTGTCACACTTGTCATGGAAGACGGCCTTCCTGGTGGCTATCATGTCAGCCAGAAGGACAGGGGAGCTCCAGGCGCTTTCGGTGGACTCTCCTTATCTGGTCTTCCACAGGGACAAAGTTGTCCTGCGCCCCCATCCAGAATTCCTTCCGAAGGTAGTTTCAGAGATTCACCTAAACCAGGTGTTAACTCTGCCGGTGTACTACCCAACTTACACCTTGGAGGCCGAGTACAGGCTCCATACCTTGGACCTGAGACATACTTTCTCCTACTACAAGGAGAGGACGGCGGAAATTCGGAGAGAGGTTCGCCAGCTGTTTGTCACCTACGCTGAGACCACTTCTGGCAGATCTGCAGCAAAGCGGACTATTGCAAGATGGATTACATCATGCATAGGTCTGTGCTATGAGTTGGCTGGCAAGGAGCCTCCCAGAGGGATAAGAGCTCATTCTACCCGCCATACTGCTGCTTCGGTGGCTGCTTCCAGGGACATCTCTATCCAATAAATCTGTCGGGCTGCTACCTGGAAGTCAGGAAACACCTTCATGACCCACTACCACATCGACCTTGAGTTACGCCGGGATGCTGGTTTGGGGGCCTCAGTTCTCCAATCTCTGTTTCCTAAGTAGGGGTGTGCGCTTTGCCTCCCTCCTCCCAGAGAACTACCAGGAGTCTGCCAAAGAGTGTGGATGAACAACATATCCACGATCCTAGAAGAACAGGTTACTCACCTGTAACAGTAGTTCTAGGAGTGGTATGTGTTGTTCATCCACACGGACACACCTGAACTCCACGGCTGTGGACGCACAACACCTGGCTTCCAGCGGGCTAAGATCTGGCGTCATGGGGCGGAGCCGAGGTATATACCACCCAGGTGGGTGGGATTAGCCAGCTTGAAGACTTCCAGTGGATCTTAAAGGGAATGGGGACATGCCAAAGCGTGTGGATTAACAACATATACCACTCCTAGAACTACTGTTACAGGTGAGTAATCTGTTCTTACTCACCTGTAATAGTAGTTCTTGGAGTGGTATATGTTCATCCACACAAACCCACCCGACCTCCCCAGCTTCGACGCAGAACCTGAGCTTCCAGCAGGCAAAGATCTGGCGTAATGGGGCAGAGCCGAGGGTTGTACCATCCGGTTGGGTGGGAGGAGCCAGCTTTAAGACATTCTGGCAAGATTCTTAAAGGGAAAGGACATGCCAAACAGTGTGGATGAACAACATATACCACTCCTAGAGCTACTGTTACAGGTGAGTAACCTGTTTATATTGACTATAAGAAAAGTCATAAAAGGAAACTTCCGATTGCCATGTTAAGCCCATGAGCTGCACATATAGAAAATTGCTTACTGTTTAAAAAACAAACAAAAAACGTTAATCTGTGCTGTCTCTTAATCCTGCAAAAAGTGTAGGAGATGCATGCTTTACCATTTTTAAGGTGCCAAATGGCAAATAAGAACTGCTAGTTGCAGCTTTAATCTTTAATAACCATTTAAACTTGCTGACTTAACGCTGGAGTGGAAAAATCTTAAACTTATCTTCAACAGAGACTGACATTGTAATTGTGCCTAGTATAGCCTGCAGACAAGGTCACCCGTTCCCCATTGGCCATGTTTATATCACAAACTGTCAGGTAACACTTACGAAGAAGACATTGGGGACTGGCAACCTCATCATATACTCTTTAGTCCCGAATAACAACTTTTTGCTAGCTATACATTACAGTATGTTAAAAGATAATACAGCACTCTTTGAACACAGCTTCTCTTATTGAAATGGCAAACCTGAGAACAACAGTGACCAAGATCTTCAAGCTGGGTCTTCTTCCTCCGTTCCAATTTCAATGTTTTGGTCCTGCGAGAGGTTGTTGGGGGCATGCCTCTGTGCCTATTTTAGTGCTTCCGCTGAAGGAGAAAAAATAAAGATTTTGCCTCCATAGACAGTATGAAGGTGTGGAGGGAAAATCATGCCATGTGGTATGCCAGTAGTTTTGGCCCTTGTCCTGTCCTGTTTGTATATGTGGAGGCATGCGCACGCCATGGCTCCGGGGCACTCTCCCGATTCTGTGCTGCCCCCACCGGCCTGCGCTACCTGACGGGAGCGGAAGTACCGGGGGGGGGGCACAGAGATCTTCCCAGGAGAGGAGAGCTGCCAGTAAGGCTGCTCAATCCTGCCTCCTCTCCCCGACGCACTGCTCCTGAACTGGGTTGCTGGCGCAGCGCCAGATGTGTCCAACGCCTCAACGCTCAGTGCCACTGGCCCGGTCCATCAGAACTTTTTTTTTTTTTTTTTCATTCTTAGTGCGTAGCTCAGGTCTGGATATAAACAGACGTGTTGCCCCTCGCATAGCAAAGGTTTTTTTTTTTTTAAATGTCGGTCCAACTCCAGCAGGAAATCCCGCTAAACCAGTCCATCACTAGAACCACTGTTCGGGGAGCGTCTGGTTTCATCTGTCTGCCACGTTGTGCTACTTGATAAGCTTTTTGAATATAATATGGATGATCTGCAATGTATTCTCCCAGCTGTTGTTCCATCCACTCTCTCAGGAGTAGTTGTCGTTGATTGCCTTCAGATCCCTCCGGGCAAACCCACTATTCGAATATTTGCTGACCTGGCTTGATTCTCCAGTGACTCCAACCGTGACTTCAAATGGGTATTCTCCTTCACCAGGTTCGATGTAGCTCCTTGGGCTGCTTCTGCACACTTTTTACTGTCCACTGTCTCCGTCTTGACCACTTGTAAATCTGTCTCCAGAAGGCCAACTCTGTTTGTAAATGTGTCAAATTTATCTGATAGGCCTGAGACTGTACGGATCAATTGGTTTTTTTTGGCTCCCAGAGTTTGAAGCATTTCCTCGGGATTCCGTAGCCCCAGGGTTTGAAGTGTTTCCTCGGATTCCATAGCCAGGGCCCCATGTGAGCCTCCTGCAGCTGACCTTGTGGTTAGGGATCCTTTGAGATTTTTATTAATATCTCCCTAACCTTGGCCTGTGTCTTTACGAGGATTTCCCATGGTCTCATGAAACAGTTCCGAAACTGATTGCCAACGTCAGATTTGCAATTACGATCCTTGGTTAACATTTTAGTATCGTTTTCCCATCTCCAGTATTCAGAGACTTAAAATCAAACCACCATTTTGCTAGAGCTCCACAGTGCCCCCCCCTTTCAGGAATGTTTCAGCTGCAGAGATCGGCACTGCTGGTACTTGGAGTACAGTCCACACATTTACCAAGCACTACAGTCTGAACATTGCCATTAGACATAGGGCCAACTTTAGCTCAGGTGTCCTCTGGGGCCTGCTTTCCTAGGCTCAAGGTTTCTGACCAGCCAGACTGTGCTTTCTGATGACAGAACAGCTTAGTACACATTCCATAGGTGTGGCCTGCTACAGTAGATACCCTCGTGTTGTCGAGGCACAGGTCAGGAAGCATAGGAAAACCAGGAGCAGTTGAAGAATTCACCAAAAAATATTTATCTACACTTGCAGTATCATTAAATAAACATTTTCATTATAGCTATTTACAAAGATAAAATAATATTTTCTTTCAGTCTCTGTGTCCCTTGTTCTCCTAATCTTTCTTTCAGCTGCAACTTAGCTCTTTTATAAGTCTTTTTAACTCCCATTCTTAGCAAACTGTTCTTGTAAGTGTTCTGTTGTTGTAAGTTTCAGGAATTGCTAGAACACAGTGTGCTTGCTGAGGCCCCTACAGCTTTTGCAGAAAGTTTGAAGATTTGCACTCAAGTAACCTCTAGAGTTTTACAATAGCTTTCTGCAGTCATCTCAAAATATAATTATATACATTTCAACAGTAACACTATACATTTTCTAAACAAAAGAGATCCCAACATCAGTTTCCTTTCCACACAACGATTTGCATATATTTTTATGTCAACAGATGTGCAAGGGAGGAAAAAGACGGCAAGGGAAAACTGAGAGACAGTGAGAGCCAAGGAATTGCGAGATTGTCGGGGTGATCAAATCCGAAGTCTCTCAGGAAAATTGAGTTGTGCAACCAGACAGAGAAGAGACAGAAAAGGACAGATCCTTACATTTAAACACTTTCTCTATAACAAATGTGTCAGGGTCCTATTATACCCTGTCACACCTCGAAGCAAGATAGTACAGTTATGCAAGAACTTACTGTAACAGTACAGCTTCGAGAGGATCTCTTGCAGCAGGCCATGCTGTCCCACTCTCCATTCCCCTGGGCCTGTGGGGCCCTCCTGTGTCTGTCTCTTTCTCCTCTTGAGTTTTGGCGGGAACCTTCGGCTCCTCCACGTTTCCTCAGTGGGAGATTGGTTTGTGTGGTCTCCGGTGGGAGAATTGAGGAGCAAACGGTGGCCCACCACTCTTGTAGGATAGGGTGACGTCTGCGTGGGCAACCTCCTGGTAGACTACTAGCTAGAAAAGTTTCTGTGTGGTCCTAGTGCTTGGCGGCTATAGTTCCTTGGGTGTGGACTGCTGCAAGAGATCCTCTCGAAGTTCTACTGTTACGGTAAGTTCTTACGTAACTGTACTTTTCCTGTCTGGCTAGTAGTGTGAGGCTCTGGTTCCACACCCAAGTACCCCTTTTTGCCACATAGTGTGCAGCCTTTTCTCTATTTCAAGACTGGTAGTTGGGTTTTGTTTGGTTGTTTATTTTTTATATCCTTCCCCTGTCTTTTGGGATAGGGAACATCTTAGCCCTCTTTTTATTTTCTTCCCCACTTTGTTTCTTTCCTGGCGAACAGAACTGAGGTTGGTGAGGGGGATGGCAATGGTTATTGACTGATGTGTGCAACGCCACTTGGGGGTGCACAGGCGTCATGTCCAGTAGCCATAGCTGGACTCATGGCAAAATCTTTGCTTCCGTGGAGTTCTAGTGCTTCTGGCCCAGATCTGTAAGTGGCAATCAATGGTGAAGATATTCGGGAAGGTCAACAATTATAGTAAGTACGTAACTTTATTTCCGGAAGGTCACCTTATGGTTTCTGTGATTAGTGTCATACAGACCCTTTAC
Source organism: Neoceratodus forsteri (assembly GCA_016271365.2). Lineage (NCBI taxonomy): Eukaryota > Metazoa > Chordata > Ceratodontiformes > Ceratodontidae > Neoceratodus > Neoceratodus forsteri. Next base: position 501,447,981 of record JADMNL010000022.1, read on the forward strand.
AGTGTCTATGTAAGTCAAAGATTAACTGCTTTTTTGCTCTGACCTACAGGATGGACCTCCTGTAGTTTGTGTAAAATATAGGCTTGATCCCTAATATTGGGATCAGCTCAGTGGAGTGCATCTTTGTATTTCGGGAGACAACTGTATGGTAAAGGTAGAGAGGAGAGGATGTTAAGAGGAGTTTTCCACTTCCTGATGAACAGTTGGATAAAAAAAAGTAGGGGCGTGGGGGCTATTTCTCAGACAGTGTGATGGACACAGAACTCAAAGAGTTGTGAAGTACTGCCAGGTTGGAAGTAGCTGATTTATAATTTATTTTTCTATATTCCACAGCCCTCTGTGCTGAGCTCTGCTGCAGAACAACAGCGTCGCCAGTCGGAATCTGATCCTATCATGGCAGGAATAAAAGAGGAGGTGAGTGAAATGACCCCTCTCTGGAAGTGTATAGAGATATGGCAATAGATCAAGCAGTCCTTCCCCAATTTCTTTGTCATTATAAGAGGTTACTGGTATTAGTCATAATTGCTTAGTATTATGTCCTTCACAAACAGGGAGAGGCTGATATATTTGAATGTGCCTATCTCACTTTTACCAGCCATCTCCAAATTATTGGACAGACTTTTCTGTAACCTGCTGATGAACCAACTCTTGGACAGTAACCTGCTGACTCCCAGCCTGTCTGGCTTCCACCCTAGGCATGGCACCCTTTCGGCTGTAACCTCAGTCACTAATTTTACATGGAATGGATCAGGGATTGATTTTTTCATATACATTTTTGTTGATTTTCAATTATGAAACATAAATTCTCAATAATACTTGAATACATAATATATAAGAAGCTGTTTGGTAAGGTACATAGAGATGAAGGGATCAGGGAGATGCAGAGGGCTCTACAAAGGCTGGAGAGGTGGTCTGAGGTTTGGCAGTTGAAATTCAATGCCAAGAAATGCAAGGTTATGCACCGGGGACATAATACTGGTTGGAAGGGTTAAACTCCTGAGTACTGTGGCAGAGGAAAGGGACCTGCTAGTCTTCATTAGTGACTTCCCAATACTATCAGAGCAGTGTAGCAAGGTCTGTGGGCTAATAGGATGCTGGGGTGTATTGGAAGGGATATCGACAGCAGGAAAAAGGAGGTGCTACTACCTCTGTATAGGTTACAGGTGAGGCTGCATCTGCAGCACTGTGCTCAGTTTTGGAGTACACCCCTAAGAAATGACAGGGACAGGCTGGAGACAGTGCAATGCAGGGTGACCAAGGTGATTCAGGACCAACAGGGCAGATCTTATAAAGATCATCTAAAGGCACTGCACATGTACTCGCTGGAGACCAGGGGGGGGGGGATATGGTAAGAGATCTTCAGGTTCCTGAAGGGAATAAACAAGGTGAATTGCGGGAAACTATTTAGCATGAGTACATAGTCAAGAACCCAAGCAGGGGTGTAGCCAGGCATTTCAGATTTGTACACCAACCTGCCACACTGCACTGTTGTTCATGCTTGCCCTCCCACGACTCAAGTCCAAGGTTCCTGGCTCCAATCAGATGATTCCCACGCTAGACCTGCTGTCTGTCTGCACTGCTAGTGTGGTGCTCACTGTCTGCTGGTAAACGCCACTGACTGCACAATGAGTCCAAGGCCACGGCAGAAATTTCTTCTCTGTCCCCCACAGGTAGACAGATTCGCTCCACTTGCCATTCCACATGAAGTCTTCATTCTTTTAGCTGGCTCAGAGTCTCAGCTTCCGTCTGCTGCTCCTCAGTTCTTCTACTGCTTCTGTCATTCCCAGTACAACTGAACTGATAGTATGGCTTCTAACTTTGCTGGGGCATTTAAACTCACTGCCCCAGACTTGCCATACTCCCTACCAGATGCTGCAGCCAATCACTATGCAGGTGGACCATGCGGACCTAATTGAAACCTTCAGCTTCAAAGTCCGTGGTCCACTGTGCCCCCCCCAAAAAAAAACAAAGCTGAAAGAGAAAACAAAAAGCCTGCGAAGCCAAACAAAGGAATTTAAATGTAATGGACTAGAGAGGGCAGAGCAATGCTGGCCAGCTTGATTGCTCCCCCCTGCTACTAAACTTGGTACACCATGGCTTACTTGGAGTATCAGTAGCTACACCCTTGCCGAGGTCACGAGTGGAGACTGGCAGGGGAAAGGTTTTAGAGGGTTGTGAGGAAGTTCTATTTTATGGAAACGTTGGTGGGTCCATGGAACAGTCTGCCAGGAGAAGTGGCGGGTGCCAAGACTGTCATGACTGGGACAGAGTGAAGGGTTTGGTTTGAAGGGTTTGGTTTTTGCTCAGGTCCGTAGCGGTAGGGAGAGGAGCAGGGGGTGGACCGGGAGGGATAACTCTCTGTTTGGACAGTAGGTCTTGGGACATGTGTGGAACTCTGGGCAGACTAGATGGACCTTTGGTCTTTCTGCCATCATTGTTTATGTTTCTGTGTAAATAAATTATACCAAATATATTTTTAAATAATGACAATCTTCAAGTTTTGTCTCAGCACTCACTTTGTCACCCCCCATTATAGATAGGAGACTGAAAATAGAACAGAGGAAAGATTAGAAAATGAAATACACAGAAACCACCAAAGAGTAGTCAAGGAATAACATGCCTTTCATGCCTCCCCATGACCAGTGGTGTTGTGCTGGGGGGGATATTGTTCTTGGTCTTACCAAAGCCTTTGACATTGTGTATCACAGCACCCTTGTAAGAATACTAGGTAATTATTGGTTTGCTCTCTTATGTGTGCAGTGGTTTCAAAGCTAATTATGTGACAGTCATCCATTGTTTGCCATCAAGGTTCCAAGTTCAAGCTGTCTCTCGTGTCTGTACTGGAGTCCCCCAGTGCTCTGCTCTGGACCCCTGCTGTTTTCGATGTACAGTGCTGTCCGCCAGGATCAAGTGCTTTATATGAGATTTCAGTTTACTGCATGGTAAATACAGAATAATATATAGGGACTTGTGTATTATGAGGTTTAACACACACACAGTGTTAAAGGTGTGTAGTATCTAAGCCTTAGAGTGTATTGTGCCACAAGAAAAATATTACATATTATTTTTGGTGTAGTACAGACACGTGCTTCATTTTAGAAACATAGAATTTGATGGCAGATAAGGACTGCTTGATCGTCTCACAGTGTGCCCATTTTTCTCCCTGCCTGTACTTATTTATTATTTATTTATTGAAATGTTTCACCAGGAAGGCACACTGATCAAAAAGTTGATTGTCTCCCGGTGCGACTTGGGGGGAGGGGGTACAATGAGGAAGGAACAGTAATACATACATTCAAGTTACATAAGTCAGCATTTACATACATTTGCATAAGACAGGTAATATACAGTGTACCATATAGTAAGGTGCATTGATAGCGCAGGCATTTGCATCACACAGGTGATATATACAGTGTACCGTACAATAAGGTTAATGTGAGGAAACAAGCATAAGTGCAAGGGGAGGTGGGGGAAGGGTAACACAGACACAGACTGACATGGAAAAGTAACAAAGGGGGAGTTTAGCTTTTATGAAAAAAGGAAGGAAAGACAGCAGGGAGAGGCAGCAAGTTGGAGATCATACAGGGAAGAGGAACAAGGTACAATAAGTGCAAGAGGAATAGGTGGATCTAAGTGTGTGTAGGCAAAACAAAATGTTAATTTGGGGACAAAATGAAAATGCATCCAGCATGAATTTGAGGAGAATCTGAAACTTAGTCCCTGAGAGACCCCTTCAGGATGCTGAGAACTCTGCAAGGGGACTGAGAGGGCTAGAATAAAAAAAAGGGGGTGATGGCAGAGTGACTTTAGAGAGGGTAGGGATAGAGGGCAGGAAATGAGGATTACAAAATGTCTTTAGGAGTCAGGCAGGAGCCAAGGAGACAGAGTGGGCTTGCGAGGGGGCCCAAGGCTTAATTAGGTGGGTTATTACAGTGGCAGTTTGTGGATAGGTAGTTATGGAAAGCTGAGTTGAGGGAGAAGGTGGAGGAGGAGTATCGAATCTGGGGAGGCAGTTCCATAGTTTGGGGAGGCAGTGGCAGAATGAAGTTTGTGCGCTAGTTGTCAAGCGGTGGGGGATTTCCAAAGTCCTGGGGTCCCCAGATCTTAGTGAATTGGGGAGAGGAGGAATGGCATGGAAGGCGAATAAATAGGGAGGGAGGGAGAGAGTCCAGCCAGAGTTTGAAAGTGAATTTGGCACAGTGTAGAGGTACGTCTGTTAGTGAGGGAGTGAAAAGATAATGAGCGATAGAGGTCACAGTGGTGCGTTAAGGGTGGAGAGTCAGTGGCAAAGCAGCAGAAGGCGTTAAAGAGGGTGTCCAGTCTGGCTAGGGAGGACTGGGGGCAGCACTGTAGACTATGGTGCAATAGTCAAAACTAGGAAGGATCATCTTCTGTACAATCTTGCGCCTTGCTGCGAGGGGGATTCAGCTGCGGTTTCTGTAGAGGGTGCCTAGTTTAGGGCGCGGCTTTTTCAGGATGGCATCAGTGTGTACAGAGAAGTTGAGGTGCTTGTCGAGCCATACTCCAAGGTAGCGAAAAAAGGAGGTGTCCTTAAGAATAGTCCCATCAGAAGTGTGGAAGGAGGGCAAGGTAGGAAGCCTAGTTAGTCTCTGCCTAGTACCAAAGGTCATGGAGACTGTTTTTTTGGCATTTAAAAAGAGCTGATGTGAACTAAGCCAGAGCTGGACTTTGTTGAAGTCATGCTGGAGTCTGGTAGTGACATCAGAGACGGATTTGCCAGTTGCAGATAGAACTGTGTCACCTGCATACATATGTATGGAGGTTGACGTGCAAATCACAGGAAGGTAATTTAGGAAGATGGAGAATAGGATTGGACCAAGGACAGAGAAAGCCCTGTGGGACTCCACTACAGAGTGGTGGTTGGGGTGGGGATAAGTGATCAGTGATGCAAACTGATTGCGACCTGCCGGACAGATAGTAGTTGAACCAGTTAGTAGCAGTAGGGGAGAGTCCTGCAGCGGAGAGGCTGCTTAGCAGTAGGATGTGGGAGATCGTGTTGAAGGCTTTGGCCAAGTCAACAAGGATGGCAGACGTTATCTAACCACTGTCCATACCAGCGGAGATGGAGTCAGTTAGCCTTAGTAGGGAGGTGCTAGTGGACTGTTTTTTCCTAAAAATCGGACTGGAAAGGAGTGAAGAAGCAGGAGTTAGAGATTTGGTAGAGGGCCAAGTGTTCCCGTAATTCAGCTGGAGTGGGGATATGGGGTGGTAGTTACCTGGAGAGGAGGTGTCGCCACCCTTTGGGAGGGGACGCACAATTGTAATGATCGTGTTATGTTTTGTACCTTATTGCCTTGACGTGGAACCTTTGTAAAAGAGCCCTCGGCTCAAAGGTGTCATCCAAAATACAAATAAATAAATAAATGTTTCCAAGCAGTTGGGACTGAAGCTGTCATAAAAGAGAGTTTTAGTAGTGCAGACAGGGGGTGGGAGATAGCTATGGCTGAGAGGAAGAGTTTAGGATTTGGCCCATCCGGAGAACCACCTTTGGAGGTGTTGATGGTTAGGATGGCATTCAGGACATCATCAGGGGTGACTGGGGAGAAGGAGAAGGTGGTAGAGGACAGTGGCAGTGGTTGGGAGTTAGCAGTAGTGGTAAGGGGAGTACTGGGCAGGGAGGAGGGTAGGGAGGATAGAAGGACTGAGGCGTATGTTGTGAAGTATGCATTAAAGTAATCAGCAACATCCTTGGGGTCAGAGAGTAATGCGTCGTTATGCTTAAGGATTGGGGGAGGTGGTTTAGATGTGGGGGAGAAAAGGGGGCCCACTACCCTCCAGAATTGCAAGGTTTATTAATGTTTGCCTGGAAGTTGGAGCAGAAATGCTCAGCTTTAGCAAGGCAGATTGCCTTAGTGCATACATTTTGGAGTGTACGATAGTGTTGGTAGTCGCTGGGGCTATGGGAGGCCTTATACTTTTGCCAAGCCAGGTGGCGAGTCCTTTGGCATGTGAGTAGTTCTGAGGTTACCCAGGGCAGGTGATTTCCACAAACCCTAGTCCTTTTTATTGGGGAGTGACTGTTCCAGGTGGATAGGAATTTGTTCTTGAAAAATTCATAGGCTGTGTCAATTGAAGATGCTGTGGGGATGTGTGACCAGTCGGTATTCGTAAGGTCATGGATAAGGGATTCCATGTTCAGGGAAGAGAAGGTACGTGTTAAGAGGATTTTGTGCGGGGCCTTAGATCTATGGAGCTTACGTACCAGGTAAATCATGTGGTGGTCACTAATAGCGTCCGGAAATAGGCCGGATTGCATTACCCTGTGTGGATGGGATGTGAGGGCCAGGTCTAGGAGTGAGTGGTTTTTGGTTTTGTGATTGAGGTGAGTAGGTTCCTGAATTAATTGGGTGAGATTGAGAGCGGCTATCTCAGAGTGTGCTTTGGCTAGTGCTAGTAGCAACCAATTTAGATTTAGGTCACCCAGCAGGTACAACTCACCAGATTGAGTGTAGGAAGCTAGCTTAGTGATGAGGTCCATGACAGTTTTTGGTGGGAGGCCTGGCTAACAGTATGCACCAGCAATGAAGATAGGGTCCGAGAATGGGACTAAGATGTTAGCTTCATAAGAGGATGATAGTGATATGGACAGGACAGTGGTAAATTGAATAGTGGAAGAGATGTAAATGGCCACACCTCCCCCTCACCGACTCTGTCTTGGCGTGCCATTGAGTGGCCGGGGATAATGACAGCTTGGTCAGGAATGCTGTATTTTACCCAGGTTTCGGAGATAATAGCCACATCGGGGGCATAGGTCATTACCATGGTCTGCAGCGAGTCTAATTTAGACACCAGGCTGCAGGTATTTAGGTGAATCATTTTTAGGCCTTTTGGGAAGGCGACAGGGGAGTTTGAGATGTTGGTGGCAGAGGAAGGGGGGTACCCTAGTGTCTTAGCTGCAGTGGGACGTGGCTTAGGCTTTATGTCACCAGCTGTCAGTAGCAATAAGGCAAGGATAAGATGGTGTAATTTGGGATATTTATGTTTATTTCCCAAGTTATTATGTTTTTTGCAGTCATAGGAGGTGAGGTGCGTAGAAAGGGCTGAGGTTAGTCGATGGAGGGTAGCTACAAAGTCAGAAGCGAGGGTCAGTATGGCGCAGGGTCGGTGGGTATAGTGGTGCCAGACTTGATTGAAGGGGGCAGAGGTGGCATGTTTTAATCTCAAGAGACAATTGGATGTGGGGTTGGGGGAGGAGAATGCTGAGTCAACATTAGGACGAGGATAGAGAGGGTGTAAAAAATATTAGTATCAGGCAGACGGATAGTAGCTTCATCTTGGAAATAATGTGGGCAGATTCAGTAGTGGGCAGGGATAGAATAAAAAGCTGCTGCATATAGGAACAGACTCATCAGAGAAGGTCCTGTTGGTATAGTTAGGGCCCCTAGAGGACGAGCCGTATAAGGAGCTAAGGAGAAAATGGGAACTTAGAAAAATAAAAAGTACTATGTCATGTGACAGAAGCAGAGTATATAAGAAAGTGCCCCTTTACAAAGCCATGGTGAGGCTGCACCGGGAGTATGGAGTTCAGTTCTGGAGGCCACATCTCCGCAAGGATATAGATGCATTGGAGAGGGTTCAGAGAAGCGCAACCAAAATGGTGCAGGGTATGCAGAGAAAGTCATACGAGCAGAGGTGTAGGGAGCTGGATCTGTACACGCTGGAGACATGATTGAAACTTTTAAATATGTAAAGGGGGTCAATAAAGTGGGGGAAGAGGGTTTACATAAGAGGAAGGAGGGGGTCAAAACTAGAGGGCACAGCCTCAGACTGAAAGGAAAAAGATACAGGGGCAATGTGAGAGGGTGTTTTTTACAGAGAGGGTGGTGGAGCCCTGGAACAGACTGCCAGACAGAGTGGTAGAGGCTAAATCGGTGGAAGAATTCAAGAGGGCATGGGACATGCATATGGGGCTGAGTATCCGGCGGGGGGCAGGGGAGGTGGGGGAGGGCAGACTAGATGGACCAGTAAGGTCCTTTTCTGCCATCAAGCTTCTGTGTGAAGGGTGGGTTGGGAGATGGCGTGAAGTGCCAGTGGGGTGGTAGCTGGATTGGGTCATAGGGCACGGGCGGTGGCCATGTTGGAGCCTGCCATCCGTGGAGAGAGAGGTCTGAGGAGCAGGAGCGAGAGAGATGGTCAGGGCGGCCCTGCTAGAGAAAGGGAAAGAACAGGGGGTTAAGTAGCGAATAGGGGGCTGCGTGGAGAGACAGAAACAGTTTATAGACAATAGGCAGGATAGGATTAACTAGCCAGCAAGGGGTAGAGGGGATTTACAAAATTAGCAGGACAAAAGATAGAGGCACCAGGGCGGCCAGACTAAATTAGCTGTACTTGACTCTAGAAATAACTTAACTATAAATGTTCAAGACTAATTTCATTTTTTTTTTTACACAGTTAACAATTCTAACAGTTCAAATCTAGCAAGGAGAGTGGCAGAAGGCGCCAAGGCAGAGAATACAAAAAGTTACAAAAATGGCCACTCAGGAGGTGTTAGACTAGGCACTTGCAGTCCGATTGGTGGATTCAGGGAGCCGTACCTCTTTGGTAGCTGGATTGGGTCACAGGGTGTGGGCGGTGGCCATGTTGGAGCCTGCTGTCCGTGGAGAGAGGTCCGAAGAGCAGGAGTGAGGGCCAGTCAGGGCGGCCCTGCTCTTCGTTAGCTGGATTGGGCCACAGGGCGTGGGCGGCGGTCATGTTGGAGCCTGCCGTCTGTGGAGAGAGGTCCGAGGAGCAGGAGCGAGAGAGACGGTCATCTCACCACAGACCCTACATGGTCTCCAGCTCCCACCCTTGCTTCCCACTAAGAGTGCCTATCACGTGTGCTTGAACCCCACCACCATTTTCTCCCCCACCACCTCTGCTGGAAGACTGTTCCGGGCATCCACCATTCTTGCAGTGAAGTACTTCCTCACCATCTTTCTTGTATTTCCCCCTTCCAGCTTCATTGCATGTCCTCTTGTTTTTGTGCATCTTTTCCTCTGAGAAATGCTCCCCTCCTGTACCTTATTTACCCCCATGAGATATTTAAAAGTCTGTCATGTCCCCCCTCTCTCGTCCCTCTTCCATGATGTTCATATTGAGGTCCTTCAGTTTCACCTCGTATGACTTATGATGCAGACCTTGCACAATTTTACTTGCTCTCCTCTGGACTGCCTGCACTATGTCTGTGTCCTTCCTGAGATGTGTTTTTCAGAACTGGACACAGTGCTCCAGGTGGGGTCTCACCAGCGATCTGTACAGTGGCAACACTGCCTGCCTCCCCCTGCTGGTGATGTCCCTCCTTATCCACCCCAAAATTCCACTGGCCCTACACACACTGCCATGTCGCACTGACTCGACACATTGAGATCATCAGATATGATCATTCCCAGGTCCCTATCCTGTTTGGTCAGTACCTCTTCTCCCATATTGTATTCTGCCTCTGGGTTTCTTTGCCCTAGGTGCATAATTTTGCACTTCTTCGCATTGAAACCCAGCTGACATGCCCATGACCACTCCTTGCATTTTCTCAGGTCTCTGCACATTCTTTACATCTCTTGTGGAGTGTGTCCACCCTGTTGCACACACTGTCATCCACAGAGAGGCAGACCTTCCCTTCCAGCTCTTCTGCAGTGCCATAATAATGACATTAATGAGGACTGGTCCCAGTTCTGAGCCCTGTGGCACCCTACTGGTTACTTTCCCATCCCTGAAGTGAACTCTGTTTACCACCACCCTCTGTTGCCTATCCCTTAACCAATGTATTACCCAGTTTGCCTCCCTTTGGGCCCACCTCTAAGCAGCCCAGTTTCCTTATAAGCCTCCTGTATGAAACGGTGTTGAAAGCCTACTTTGAAATCTAAGTAGGCCACGTCTGCCGCCCCACCCTGCTCTGTTTACCTAATCACCCAGTCACCCCATCAAAGAAATCTATCAGATTTGTCTGACATTTATTTATTTTTATTTATTTCCTTCACAATGAATCCTTTAGGCAGGTGCCTATTTTCAAAGGAGTCAGTTGAAAAACCACAATTACACATACAGTCACAAGACGAATAACAGTCAATTGATGCATATGACCTCTCCCTGTGAATCCATCTTGCCTTGGGTCCTGTAGTCTGCTGGATTCAAAATGCTGAACAATCCTTCCTCACCTCCAGTGTCAGGCTGACTGGCTTATAGTTGCCAGGCTCCTCTCTGCTACTGCTTTGTGAAGCAGGACTACATTGCCCTCCTCCGGTCCTCTGGAACCACTCCTGCTTCCAGTGAGTTGTTAAAAAGGATTGTCAGAGGTGCAGCCAGTATCTCCCTGAGCTCCCTCAGTGCCCTTAGGTGTACCCAGTCTGGCCCCATTGCTTTAGAAACATAGACTTTGATGACAGAAAAAGGCCAGAGGTCCATCCAGTCTGCCCATATTCCTATAATCTTCCCAGGAACCTGTTGTTCCTCCAGGGTACTAACCCTCGTCATTCTAACCCCATTCTCCTCTCTGGTCTTGTTACCCTGGGCAACCATGTGATAGGGTTGAATAAGGCCCTGCCCCATTTGTTATGCAGAAAGAGTTTAAACGCAAGGATCGGTTCTGTCCTCTCCTTTTATGTGTCTTCTCTGTCTGGTTGCGCAAGCATATTTTCTTCTGAGACCTAGGAACTGATCACTCCCAACGATTTTGCAGTTCTCCACCTCTCACTATCTCTCTGCCTTCGCTTGCTATTTCTGTCTTGTCTTGTCTGTGTCAGTCTTCACCATTCATCATAATTGGGTGTATGGCTGGAGGTCATGACCCTGTGGGAGCTTTTTTTTTTTTTGGTAGGTGGAGCCGACGCGCTCTCGGCGCCGCCCTCGAGGCCGATGTACTACGTGGCGCTCGCGGGTTGGCCGTGAGGCGCTGTCGACTCCGCCTGCCCGCCAGGTCTTCATCTCCCACCGCCGAGGTCACCTCGTGGGATGCTTTCTCCAAAGAAATTGAGACCTACCTGCTTTGCAGTTCGTTTTTTGACTCCGAACAATTTTCAGCGCTAAGTCTGTCAGATCCTCCTGCCGGTTCTGATAGCCACTCGACGTCACCGGTAAGATCTTTCCATATTTACTTTATTACAGCGACATCGAGTCTTGTTTTTTGTATTATTTCTGTAGGTCATGTCTAAGTTGGAGGGCAAGAAGACTTCAAAGATGGGTCAGTCCCCCATGCGACTGTGCCCATGCGGCCGAAAATTTTCCAGCACGACCGTTGCCTTATGTGTCTTGGCCCGCTTCACGACATGGATTCGTGTGACGCCTGCTTCTCCATGGACTGTTGGGTCATTGAACAGCGCGTGTGGAAAGTGGGGTGAGCCCCGCCGACTTTCAGGGGTCGGGTGCGCACTTGTTGGGCCAAGCCACGCTCTCTTGGCCTTTCCTCCGGGTCCCCTCCCGGTTCTATACGGACCGAGGAGGAGGGAGCCTCTGCTTCTAGTAGCCTAGCCATGGCCGAGGCTTCTCCCGCGGTGCAGGAGGCCCAGTTCATTCCATTCCATTCAGGGGGCGGGCGGGAGGCACCACCATGGCAATCGCCCCTTAGGGGGTGAAGGCTCCCATGGTGTCGGACCTGCGGTTCGCAAGGCCCGGGTCTGCGCTGTCCTCGATGCTGTTGGTTGCGCTGCTTGGGCCTCGGTGCGCTGCGGCGCCATGGACCCTGCCATCCATGGCGCGAGGTTGAGCACACTGCCGTGTCCAGCTCTGGAGCCGCCGTGACGCTGGGCGTGGGCGCGGCGCTGTGGGGATTCAGAACAGCGCTGCCGGGCCCTCGTCGCGCCGTCCTGCCGCTGGTGCCATGAGCGGGATGGCGCCTTAGGCGTTCTGATTTTAGGCGCCCGTGAGAGCCATCATCAGCGCCGTCTCTGCCCTCGGCGCCGCTCACGGCACCGTGGGGCGAGATGGCGCCATGACAGGTTCTGACTCCGAGGCTGCTGTTCGGGCTGGAGCAGTGTCCTCTTCAGCAGCCGTTCGCGGTGCTGCGGAGGGCACTGGCACCGGCTCAGGTGCGGTCTCCGTTTCTGGCACCCTGTTTGGTAGGGATGGCAACAGGCGCCCACCTATGGTTTGGCACAGGGCCTCGGCCTCCACCTCTTCGGAGGTGGAGTTGGACTCTTGAGTCAGATGAGCAGTCTGGCTCCTTGGAGTTAGCTGCTAGTGTGGGTAGCCTTGTAGTGTCTTCAACAGACCGGAGTCAGCCCCCCTCTGAGGAGCGGTTGGTGACTACTGAGACTGGGGTCAGGGTGCTGAACAGCGGGCAGTGGTGCATGCTACCATTGCACTGCAGCCCAGCCTCAGAGGGTTCACTGACCCTTCAGCGGTGGTACCCCCTCATGTGGTGTGCCTGGATCGCCCAACTTTGGGGCCGATCAGAGCACCTATGGGAGGGCAGGGTTCTGTGCCTTGGGTAGCTCCTTCGGGTGCTGACCAGGGCTGTCAGTTACCTAGGCTGGCCATCTCGAGGAGGAGGAGGGTGCTCTCGGATTCCGAGGGGTCGAGGGGCATGGGGTCTGTGCGGCGACCTTTTTCTGGGGCCCACCCGGGCTCTGGAAGAAGCCGCAGTGTGGATCTCCGCTCTTCCTCTTCGCTTTCTTTGAGAGAGCCCCATTCTTTTGAGGTAGAGGATCGTCCTTCTAGACCTGTACAGCCCTGGTCACCTCACAAGGGGGATTCTTCCGGGCGCATCCAAGGCAGTTCCGAAATGGTTGTTCAGCTGTCTGCTGTGGAGTCTTCCAGGGCACCTTCATCTTTTGGCACTCCTGGTCCACTCCCTAGCCCAGGCGGAGGTCAGCTGACTTCTCTGCTCTGTCCCCATCCCTCTGCCACATTCTCCTGTGCTCCCAGGCATTCTTGGTCCTAGCGGGCCTCTCTCCTGGGAGCAGTTCAGGGCTGTGGCTGCTCGCTTCCCTGCTTATGTCAGGGCAATGGACAGACAGGTTTTTCAGCCTCCCCCCGAGCAGCCACCCTCTGAACAGTTGAGGTCCTCTAACTCTTCATCCCCCTTTTCTGGGGGAGAGGAGCCTTCTGTCCACATCTCCCCGTCTGCTGATCTTGCGGAGTATCAGTGATTCCTCGTGAGGATGTTGGAGGACCTGCATCTCTCTCCTGCCATCCAGAGCACTCAGCGCATGCCTTTTTGGGCGATTTCAGTGAGGACACCCTTGTGGTGCCCCTCTGGCCTGCTCCCTTTAGGGAGTCGGCGTTGCGTTCCTGGCAGAGATCTTTTTCTCTGCCAGCGGTATTGCGTGCCCCCCGCCCCCCGGAGTATCTAGGTTCCATGACTCGTCCTCAGTCAGAATTGACGCAACTGGACACTCCCGATGGGCTTCGCGCCCTTCACCGTGACCGGCCCCCAGATCAAGACTCCTCAGATTTTGACTTCTGGGGTAGGAGGACTTAGTGTCTACTCGGCACGGTTGCTGTTTTCTGTTTCTGCACATCAGGTGCACTATGCAGCCTATGACAGGTTCTTGGGGTCCAGGCTAGGTCAGCTCCTAGCTCCATTGCCTGACACGGAGCAAACCAGACAAGCCATTGCACACTCTGCGCATGGCCTGGAGCTAGCAAGGCACCAAGCAAGGGCATCGTATGACACCAGTGAGGTAGCTACCAGGGTCGTAGGGACAGCGATCTGCACTAGGCGGACGGCATGGCTGCGTCTTTCCCGGTTGTCACCCTTGGCCCAGCGTAGGGTGGTTAACTCTGCGCACCAGAGAACCTATCTCTTCTCCTGCAGAGTGAGGCAGTGTCTGTCAGGGCAACTTCCTTCCCCCTCCGGGGGGTCCTGTCTCACTCTCGGGCCTCTCCAGACTCAGAAGGTTCTCCCGCTTAGTGTGTCACCCACTGAGAGCTAAGGGACTGCGTCCATTAGGGGTTTTCAAACCCCCTTGATTGGGGGGGGGCTCGGCACTCCACCAAATGTGAAGATTGCACAGATAAGAAATGAAAATTACGTACCTACCATAATTATGATCTTTCTGTGTATTTTCACCATTCATCACAATCCCACCAGCCATCCTCCTGGGGCCTCAGTCTCTGGATCCCCCTCCCTCTCTGTGCCTTTCCTTGCCCCCCCTTTCTCTGTCGGGGGGGTAATCTGGGGCACGTGGTGGGAAGGTATTTCTAGAGGGAGAGAGAGGTTGGGATGGGGCAGCACTCCTTCTCTAGTGCTCTGGCTCCACCCCTGTGGGGTGGGAGTGGTCGGTTGCCCTCCATCCTCTCCTCCTTCCTTTCCTCTTTCTGTCCCGTCAGTCCTCAGTTTTACCTGTCCGCTGGACATGTTTTAAAAAGGAGATCTATCTCTACTTAAAAATTTCATTTTTCCCTTGGAGAGGGGGGAGAATCTCTGTACCCTGTCCTCTTTAGAAGATCCGTTTTCTGCCTTAAAGGAGTTTTCTTTTGCCAGTGATTCTGTGCCTTGAATTCTGGTGATTAAGCCTCTTGGCTACTCCTTGCAGTTCCTATACAATCTAGAGACAGGGCAGAATCCAGCATATGACTGGTGTTTTTTTCCCCCTCTCATGTTAAGTTTTATGTTCTAAAAATCCCTGTCCCTCCCTAACTCCCTCCTTTTCTGTTTCCAGAGATTGAGGCCCCTTCCCAATCTCCTTAGCATCTCGATTTTTCTTCTTCCTCTGTCGTTTATTTCTCCTTTTGGTTTTACATCTTTTCCTTTCTCTGTCCCTTGGACTTTCTTGTCCCACCCTCCCAACCCCTTTTTCTTCACCTCTCCGGTGACTCAGAACTGGCAGGCAAGTAGTCGATGGCGCCTAATGGCCAACCCAGCGCCCGTAGTATATGTCTGCCTCGGTGGCCGAGAGTCGTTAGCTCCACCTACCAAAAAAGGCTTCCGTGGATAATCACCTCCGGCCATACACCCAGTTGTGATGAATGGTGAAGATACACAGAAAGATCATAATTACGGTAGGTACGTAATTTTCATTTCTTCCCCCTTTCATATCTGCAGTTATAAAAACATGTGAATCTTTATGTGGAAATGTCACTGTTACTGGGATCCCTTTCTTTGAAAGTTATAATGTTGAAATGATTGCAAAAAGTTATTTGGAACTCAAGGGGTTAACCTGAAATGCAGCTTTAAAGCCTCTTGCAGAGATATAAGCAAGAGGTCAGTTCTGGGTCACTATGTTCTTTTTGCTGCCCCTGCAAGAACATTGTGTGAGAAGCATGCTGTTTTCTTAACGAGTTTCTCAGGCACAGACTTATAAAAAGAGCAGCAATGCATGTGCAAGAGAGAGAAATGTTGAAATGATTGCAAAAAACACTATTTGGAACTCAAGGAGTTAACGTGAGAAGCAGTTTTTAAACCTTTTGCAGAGCTGTAAACAAGAGGTCAGTTCTGGTTCTATATTCAGAATATTCAGAGACCCCTCAGAGTGCCGACAAAACCTGTTAGTGCCAGAGCGCTAACATACCGCTGCGTCCATGCAAATGAGCAGGTTAATACCTGCATACAGGCTCAGTGGCATATTCAGCGGTTTGCACTGGTGATAACTGTCACCCAAACAGGTGCCGTTTGCCACCCTTATAAACCCCGACTTAACAGGGCACACGGGCCTTGTGGTCAGCAGCAGTACTGCAGCTGCCACCTCCCCTTACCCCAGCCCATTGAGTCAGTGGACAGTCTGGTGTCCAGTGGCACACCTGCCCGCTGATCACCTGTCCCTCTCACCATAGTGTGTTACTGGTGTCTAGTGGCAACCCCCACCCTCTGATCATCCGTCACCATATTTGACATAATTACCCTGATGGTTAGTGCCACCCCTACCCACTGATGCCCCAGCCTGACATGCTAAGTTTGTGCCTGCTGTCTAGTGGTACCCCCGCCACCACTGAGCACCTGTCCCAGTGCCACCTGGACTCCCGACTGGCTAGCCCCCCCTCCCTGCACTGGGCACATCACCCAGCCACCCCCCCACTTGCCCTGTAGGTGGTGCCCTCTGTAGGGGTCCAATGCAGCGACCAGCACAGCTCTCCCTCCTCACCTCCTCGGCCGGCTGCCATATGGGATGACATGGAGGCGCGTAGCACGGCATGCTGCGGCGCAGCATTCGTCCCCTGCCCAGTCGGCCGGAAGAGGTGAGGGAGGAGGGGTTGTCCGTCACCATATCGGACCTCTGTGCAGCACCGCCACATAGTAATGGGGTTGTGTGGCTGGGTGGTATGCTTGTTGTTGGTGGGGTGCTAGCCACGGGAGACTGGGTGGCACCGGGATGGGTGCTTGGCTGGTGGGGAGTGCCACTAGACAACAGGGACTCACTGTGCATTTCAGGCCGGGGGATTGGTGGGGGGGGGGGTGCCCAGACCCCAGGACACGTGTTATGCAAGGATGGGTGATCAGAGGTGGCGGGCAAGGGAGGTCACTAGACCCCAGGGAAAAAAAGTGTTATACTGGGACATCTGATTAGAGGGTGGAGGGGTGCCGCTAGATACCAGGGAGTACATTTAAATTGATGGAATGGGTGTTCAGGGTGTGTGTGTAGGGCTGCTCACCACCATGCCTGACATGGCGAATGGCCACAGAAGGGACGCAAACCTGCCACCACTTCCCACACAAGTGAGCCCATAATGAGTATGTGTATGTCCCTTTAGCGCCTTACATGCCCAGTGGGCTCATTTGCATATTGCGACTGAGTATTGCACTGTGGCTTCTGGCACTGTCTGGTCTGTGTGCACAGTTACCTATGGGCTGCATACAGCCCAGGTCCATGTCGGGGCAGTGCTGCTTGACTTGGCGCTGCGCCACCATGGCCTTATATTTTTATTTATTTATTTAGTTTTTGTTGACCGGGTAAGTGCACTAGACAAATCCTGCCTATTTTCAGGCACGACCCGGGGGGGAGGGGGATACAGATGAATGCCAACTGACCTTGAACCAGATTAGGCTGTTGTTGGTATTTTTCATGAATGGAGGAAATTTGGTCATTGCACTGGGGAAATTCCCCTGCTCTTTTTGAGAAGTGCCATGGGATCTTTAGCATCCACCTGAACTACCACCAGAACAGGCAGATGGGACCTCGGTTTAACGTCTCATCCGAAAGACGGCACCTCAGGAGTGCAGCATCCCTCTCATGCTGCACTACAGTGTCAGTATTGGGATATTAACCCAAGTGCCTGGTGTGGGGATAGAACCCACAGCCTACTGATCTCCCGGCCTCAGAGGCGAGTGTGCTACCTGCTGAGCCACTGACACTGCTATTGGTCAGATAGCGCCAGTACTCTGTCCAACTGAATATGGCAGCCTCTGGGTCTGGCGCAGGTGCAAGCGCAGAGCAAACCCCTGTGCTCCCCTTTTGTACACATTTCAGTATCTGGCCCCAGATGTACAAACCTGCATAACAGGTGAAATCTGATCTTTCAAGAACCAGTCTTCACTATTAGTCCCACTTATGGGTCTGGGCCAGAGGCACTAGGATCCCTTGGGAGCAAAGCTTTTGGCTAGGGGACTTGGACTGGCTACTGGGCATGGTGTCTGCACACTCCCCACATGGTGTCATGCACTAGCCAATAATTGTTGCTGGATCCACCAGTAACCACAGTTCTCTTCTTACTGTTGCATGCACACTGTAGGAGCGTAGTGCCTCCGTTTTTCTTGTAGTTGAATGTTTGTCTTTGCTGCATCACCAAAGTTTTCTTCTGTTTACAGTGCTGCCTGTGTTTATTTTACTGCAGTGCAGAAATCTGACAAGAAAACGGCCGTGTTGTCGAAAACGAAAGTCTGACATCCTCTCATCATGCTTCGTTGCCCCTGTGGAAAACTGATGGCTGCAGTGGATCAGCATCAGTCCTTTGCATTCTGTTTTAGACCAAAGCATGACATGGATGTGTGCAGTGATTGCTTCTCTGCTGACCCCCATACCCAGGGAACCACACGTTAAGGCTGGGTTGCCAAATTCTCAGCTTTGGAGTAAAGCCTTGCATGCGTGTGTCCAAGACTAGATCTTTAGTCCTCTCCCTTGGGTCTCTTCCCTGGATCTCTTATTCCATGAAAGTATGGAGTTCTCCGTGATCTTACTGTGGTGAGGCATTGGAGACTGTCGGATAAGTCTGGTGGACAGTCGACTCCTGAGTTGTCATCTGTAAACCATCCACAGTCTAACTCCCTTGAGCAGCAGATGTCCCAAGTGACGAGGCCACAGCTGTGCACTCTTTCTGCAGTAGTGGACACCTCGGAGTTCATCTTCTTGAAGCTGCCTGTGCTGTTGTCACAGTTTGTGGTGACACTACTGTGGGGGGTACAGAGAGTGACACTGGGCTCCACCTGACATTGTTTGCAGTGTTAGGAGAGGGACTGGCACTGAGGTTCTTGTCCGTTGTGTCACCGGTTTGGATGTTGCCACTATCCATGGTGGTGTTTGTGACGCCAAGGAGGGTAATGGCTCCAGACATGGTGACGGAGGTGGCAACAGCAGTGGTGCCGATCCTGGGGCCCAGCTCTGAGTAAGGTGTTGACGACAGAGTTGTCTTGGAGGTTGTCCCTGACTCTAGTGTCTCCCGTGACACCGAAGTGGGTGATGGCACTCAGCGTGATGTTGAAGTCAACACCGAACAAGGGGTCAAGGACTGTACTTGCCATGGTGAAGGGAAGGACCCTGTCTCTGACGATGGTGCAGATTTTGAGCCCTGTGCTTGAGGTGGCACTGACTATTGATTGGATGATGCGTAAAATTATGTTTTCTCTGGAGCCTTTGGAGGTAAGGACTGGGCTTGCCCTGTTGTTCCTGTACAGCTCCACTCTCCTCACTTGGGGTCCCCCCCATGGGCACCAATTGAATCACTCCTCGGATGTAGGAGGACACCTTTCAGGTGACTCTGCTGGTCCCTCCCTTCGAATGAGGTCCTGTGACAGGGTGGAATAGGACCCTGTCCCAGTTGTTAAAGTGTTTAAATGCATGGATCTTTCCTTTTCTGTTTCTCCTCTGTCTGGTTGCGCAACCCAATTTTCCTATGAGACTTTGGACTTGATCAGCCTGACAATCACGCAATTCTTTGCCTCTCGCTATCTCTCTGCCTTTCCCTTGCTGTTTGTTTTTCCTCCCTTGCATATCTGCTGATATAAAAATATGTGCAAATCATTGTATGAAAATGTAACTAATATTGGGATCTTTTTGTTTGGAAAATAAGTAGTGTTACTGTTGAAATATATATAATTATATTTTGAGATGGTTGCAGAAAGCTGTTGTAAACTCTAGAGGTTACTTGAGTGCAAATCTTCTAGCCTTTTGAAAACGCTGCAGAAGGGGCCCCAGAAAGCACACTGTATTCTAGCAGCTCCTGAAACTTACAAGAACAGAATATTTTCTAAGAATGGTGGTTGAAAAGACTTATAAAAGAACTAAGCTGCAACTGCAAAAAAGATTAGGAGAACAAGGGACACAGAGACTGAAAGAAAACTTTATTTTTATTTTGCCTTTCTAAATAGTTATACTGAACAAGTTTATTTAATGATACTGCTAGTGTAAATAAATAATTTTTGGTGAATTCTACTACTGCTCCTGGTTTTCCTATGGTTTCTGACCTGTGCCTTGACAACAGATGGTGTCAGCCTAAGTGGGATTTATGCCATGCATACTCTAAGGCAGGTTTTGTGTGTGGGTACTGGACCTAGTACCAGGGGAGCACAGAGGAGAGAAGAAATGCAGCACCAGGAGCAGCAGAGGAGAGAAGAGATGCAGTGACAAGAAAGGCAGATGAGGGAAGAGATGCAGCAATAGGAGCAGTGATGGCTGGATGCCTTGCAAGCTATCAAAGGCAGAGGATCCGGTACAGATCCAGACGAGCAACAAAACACAAACAACTTAAAAGCCATTAAACCTACAAAGTTGCCGGCCTGGTGGCGCTGAGGGTTGAGGCACTGGACGCCACACCTCATACCACACCGGCGACCCGGGTTGGCAGGTAGGGAGAAGGATTGAGCGCCCAACTGCCGCTCTCCTTCTCCGGGATGGGGGACTGTGCTCTCTGCTGCGATACCTCCACCTGTTGGGGAAGCTCAGGGTGGTAGGTGCGGTTGAGGAGAGCCTGATGCAAGGGGGCTGGACGTTGGCGGAGGGCCGGTTTCGACGTGCGCCTCCACGCACACCAGCAGCCTTGCTCCTCATTGCACGCCAACGACGGGGGGGGGATACATCTCGGAGGAAAAAGCCCTCCAGCCTACCTAGAAGATGTCCTTCGGAGTCAGTCTCACCACCCGCCGACCGAACAGGGCAGTCCTCGCTGTACAGCTCACTGCAGGACAGAGGAACGTGAGGTGGGGACCTCTCCTCGCCCCGCCCGGGGGGTAATCCGGGCCATCAATGGAGTTCCAATGGCAGTGAGTGTGGTACTCTAGGGGCAGACCCTGAGTGTCGGTAGGGTTGGGAGGGTGTTACTCCTTGGGGGACCGAAGGAGCGGAAGGTTGAGGGAAAAACAATAAGTAAAAAAAAAAAAAAGAACCTGCAAAGTTGTGCCCCTCGGTTGATATAGAGGCATACCTGACAACATCTGAAAGAGTTGCTACAGCGTACCAACTGCCAAAGCAGCAATAGACAATCAGACTGGTACCCTACCTGACAGGGAAAGCCCAACTTGCCTACAGCAATATGGACACCGCACAGTCAGAAAACTGTGACCTGGTGAAGAACGAAATCCTGAAAAGGTATGACCTCTCCGGAGAGACATACAGGCAGAGATTTCAATCTCTGATGTACAGCTTGGTCGACATTTCTCGAGAAGCCTTCACCCGACTCAGAGAATGCCTGATAAAATGGATCCAACCAGAGAGCAAAACAGTTCCACAGATCATCGACACATTTGCCATGGAGCAATTCATCAACATCTTGCCTACAGATGTGCAGCTGTGTGTAAAGGACCACCGACCAGAGAGTGGGGAAAGGCTGTTTCTTTGGCCGAGGACTACCAAATGGCCAGACAGATGCCACAGTAGCAAGGTAACAGCCAAGCACCGGTAAGACACACTTTTTCCCATTTAAACTCCAAGCCTGATAAGAACTCTGTTGGGGGTAACAGATCTGGGCCCAAAGATGTTATCTGCTATAACTGTGATAAGCCAGGCCATTTTGCAAGAAACTGCCATAGTAAGGAGAGTGGCACTGGAGCAGATTTGTCCTTGGCAAATTGGGGCAAATACTTAACAGATGTGAAGGGGGGGGGTTAAGATTGTGAAGGGACTCATTGATTCAGGAAGCAGACAGACCCTAGTGCATGTTAAAGTGCTGGGAAAACACTGTGCAAAGGGACCAGGTACTGGTGTCATCTGCATCCACGGGGACACTCGATACTATCCCGCAATCCAAGGTGACTCTGACCGTTAAGGGTGTGTCGTACCAAATTAAAGTGGGGGTAGTACCTAAGTTACCTATACGTGTGATTATTGGAAATGACTTTCCAGGATGTACTGAGTTGATCAAAGAGGGAGTAAATCCTGATGTTTCAGAAGCAGTGGTGACAAGAGCTCAGGCAAAGAAATTTTCAGACGGTGAGGACACTTTTCCTTTCAGTGATTTTGATTCAGACTTGTTTGAGCACAGCTCCAAGATCCGGAAATCCTGGAAAGAAAGACGATGCCTGAAGAAACTGTGGCAACAAATGACTGATAGACATAAATAATTAAACTATGAAAATGCTGAAACTAAATTAACTGATTGTGATTTTCTTTCAGAGCATGCTAACAATGTTTCTAGGAGCGTGGATATGTTGTTCATCCACACTGTCTGGCATAGTCCCTTTCCCCTTTAAAACTTGCCGGAAGTCTTCAAGCTGGCTTCTCCCACCCACCCGGGTGGTAAATACCTTGGCTCCTCCCCATGGCCTTAGATCTTCCTTTCCGCTTGGAAGATTCAGGTTCCTCGTAGCTTTCTGCAGTGTTGAGGCCCTGGATTCGTTTTGACGGTTTTCACCGCATCTTCTCGCTCTGAAACTCGTTAGAGTTTACAACTCTGATTCGGACATGGATGACAAGTCGTCCCCCGGGTTTCGCCAGTGTCCTTGCGGACAGAAAATGTCGCGCACCGATCCCCACCTCTCGTGCGTTTACTGCCTCGGTTCTGTTCACGATACCTCGCAGTGCTCCATTTGCGCTTCCTTCCACCCCAACGTCCTGGAAGATCGTCAGGCGCCTGAAGCTGGAGTGAACGGAGCTCCGCAACCCACCGGTAAAATCCAAGGAGGCCTGGTGGGCGGTTTCCGTGGCTGCGGGATCCGCCGAGCAGCTCGAGTGCATGGCGGCCTTCGAGGAAGAAGCCGCCCAAGCCTCGGCTAGCCGAGGTTTCTTCGTGCCGCTCAATCTGGGCTCTTCCTTTTCAGGTTCCTTTAGGGATTTGTGCCAGTCTCTCCCTACCAAGGGTGAGGCCCCCTCGGGCTCGCACTCATCCCGTTCTAAGAAAAAGGATCCTAAATCTTCTTCGAGTCGAAGAAGACGCTCCTGGGATCAGGAGCGGTCCGATGTCTCGACTTCGGTCGAGAAATTGCCTCCTCGGCGCTAGGTTTTCAGACCTTCCATCTGTACCGCGTGGGCCGAGGAGTCGGCTGATCCGGCCGAGATTATTCTCGACCCGATCGAGCCGTTATCACCGACTCCTGTCGATGATTCTTTGGAAAACGCGATTCTCTCCTTCACCGCGAGGACCGCCCGTGGGCCTCGATCGAGGACAAGAGCAGACCCTCGGTTTCACGGCCAGTCTCCCGATCGACAAAGCCACGTCGGTCTCGATCAGGAGCAAGTCCTCTTCGATTCGATCGACCCAAAAAGGACACAAGCACTCCCACAAGGCGCCGCCACCGTTCCCCCACTTCCTCCTCCGGACGAGGAGGCGAAAAATTAGGTAAAACGGCTACGAAAGGATCTCGTGGCAGCAATTCCTGCTAGCAGGTCGAAGCCAGCTCCCTCGGTGGTCCGGCTATCTCTTGGCCTCAGCCTCTTTGGCTGCCTCAGACACCGATTGCTCCGGTGCGGTCTCTCGGGGGCTCGGTGCGTCTTCTGCATAAGCGGTTTCAGGTTCCCCACCAATTTTGGTGGAACCTCCACCTAAGCTGCCCCTCGGGGGTCCCGGGGTCCCCTCAGGAGGCCCGACAGTCTTGCGTCTCCCCACAGACTGTCAGTGCGGTCACCCTCGCTCGCCTAAGGCGTCTCGAGAGGACTTAGGTGAGCAACCTTTATGTTCGGGACTCCTCCGATTCGATAACACTGGCCTTCATTCTTTCGATGAGCTTTCGGCGTCTGGCTTGGAAGAAGGGCCTTCCTCCTTCCAGGGCATCCTCCGGCTCATTTCTGAATCGACGGGGATGGCCCTACAGCCTATCCAGAAAAAGACAGAATATCCCCTTACGGATATTCTTAAGAGGGGGATACCCCTACGGAGGCATTTCCAGTCTCCGAAGCCATTATTGGTCTGGCATTGGAACTCCGAAGTTCTCCCCCACCTCCCAGCTGACATGCAGACCATGGTCAAGCAGGTCAGGGACCAGGGCAGAGTTGTTGCTAAACAACAACTCCAGACTGCTCTGGACGTGGGTGATTCCTGTGCCCGTTCACTAGCTGCAGCGGTATCCACTCGCCGCAGGGCTTGGCTGAGGTTATCCTCCTTTCCCGTGGATACTCAGCACAAGCTAGCTGATGTGCCCTTCCTTGGCACCGACCTCTTCGGGCCAGGAGTGGCAGGTCACCTGCAGCGTATCGAGCAATCTAATGCCACCTTAGATGCTACATCCGCTAAGGGTTCTTCAAGTAAGAACCAGCAGAAGCGCAGGAAGAAGCCTTTTCGTCAGTCTTCCCCTGCGGTCAGACAACCACCCTTCCAGGGGGGTCAACAACAGCAGCAGGCTCAGGCTTGGCGCCCTAGGCCCAAGCAAGGTCCCCAGCAGCCCCGCAAAGGAGGCCGAGGCGCTGGTCCAGGTGCCCCCTCCTCCTCTAAGCCTGCCCAGTGACGGGCCGGGGGTGTCCTCCCCCGTACCCGTCACTTCAGCTCTGGGTCCTCCCGTGGGGGGCCGGCTCCGTCACTTCGGTTCCGCCTGGTCTGGTATCACCACGGACAGATGGGTCCTAGAAGTGGTGGGGCAGGAGTCTGCCCTATAAATTAGAGCAGTACCCTCCAGCGAGCCTGTGCCCCACGAGAGGAGTGGATCTCAATGCCCAGTCTGTCCTCCGAGGCGACATTGCGCTACTCCTCCTCAAAGAGGTGGTGGCCCAAGTGCGGATCCTCCTTCAGACCCAGGCTTCGTCTCCAGGTATTTCCTGGTGCCCAAGCAGACGGGGGTTGGCGCCATTCTAGATCTGCCACGACCTGAATCTGTATCTCAGGTCTACTTTCGGATGGTAACTCTAAATCAGATCATACCATCCTGGGCGAAACATGTGGTTCTGCACACTGGATCTTCAGGACGCTTTTTCCACGTCCCTATCCGTCCATCTCATCAGCGGTTCCTCCGCTTCAGGGTCAAAGGACCCTGTATGAGTTCAAACCATGCCGTTCGGCCTGTCACCGACCCCAAGGGTTTTCACCAAATGCATTGCAGTGGTGGCAGCCATCTTGAGCGTCAGGGGTTAATGTTACCCCTACCTGGACGATTGGCTCCTGGCGGGATCCTCCCTTCAGGAGGTGGAGAGGTCCAGGGACCTGACCCTCCGAACCTGCTCACACTTTGGCCTTCTGATCAACGAGGCCAAATCAGAACTTGTACCTTCTCAGGTGATGGGCTTCATCGGGGCAGAGCTCGACTCTCGTCAAGCCAGAACTCGGCTTCCGGCGGACAGGGCGGAGGTTCTCTCCTCCTTTGCCCAGTCATTTCTGGTTGGGCACTCACGCCCTGCCCGGGACTTCCTGCGCCTCCTGGGCTACATGGCGGCGTGCACGTTGGTGGTCCGCTGGGCCAGACTGCACATGCGCCCCCTCCAGTGGGAGCTCGCCGCCCAGTGGTCTCAGCTTCAGGGTCTTTTCGACCAGCTGGTCACGGTCACCCAGGGGATGTGGGACGCCCTACAATGGTGGACCGTCCCGAATCATCTGCTGGAAGGGATCCCGTTTGTCCGCCCCAAGCCGACGGTTGTCCTTATGACCGATGTCTCTCTCACGGGCTGGGGAGCCCACATGGGGGAATACAGGGCTCACGGGTTCTGGACCCCAGAGGAGTCCCGATGCCACATCAACCTGTTGGAGCTCAGGGCAGTCAGACTGGCTCTGTCAGCTTTCGCTCCTCAGCTCCGGGGTCAAGTGGTTCAAGTCCAGACGGACAATACCACGACCATGTACTACCTCAACAAACAGGGCAGCACGCACTCCCGTCTGCTATGCAAGGAGGCGCTCCGGATCTGGACCCTCGTCAGCCGGCTGGAGGCGGATCTCCTAGCCATCCATGTGGCAGGTTTCGCAAACCAACTGGCGGATGCTCTCGGCCGCAGGCCAGACATCCACAGTGGTCTCTCCATCCAGAGGTAGCCTACTACTTGTTCTCTCGTTGGGGCAAACCGTTGGTGGACCTGTTTGCCTCCAGGGAGAACACCAAGCTGAGGCTGTTCCATGCCGGCCCCCCCTCAGCAGGGCTCGCTGCAGGGGGATGCCTTCTCAAGGCCGTGGACCCCAGGCCTCTTTTACGCCTTTCCTCCATTTCCCTTGATCCACAAGGTGTTACTCAAGGTGAGGAAGGACAAGGCGACGGTGATCCTGGTAGCCCCAGATTGGCCACGCCAGTTCTGGTATCCAGATCTCCTCAGCCTCAGCTGCAGGGCCCCGGAGTGGCTGTGTACACGCCCGGACCTGATATCAATGAACCAGGGGAAGGTCTTTCATCCAGACCTTCAATCCCTGCACCTCACAGCCTGGTTCCTGAGCGGCTAGAGTTCCAGGCTTTGGGTCTTTCTGAGGATGTCTACACCGTGGTGGAGGCATCTTGAAAAGAATCGACCAGGAAATGTTATGCCTTCAAATGGAAGAGATTTTCCATTTGGTGTCAGGGTAAAGGTCTGGACCCCTTATCCTGCTCAGTAGCTAACATTCTAGACTTCCTTTGGTCCCTCTCCAAAGGGGGTCTTCGGTCATCGACCCTTAGGGTGCACCTAGCAGCCATATCGGCTTACCGGTCGCGGGTCGGTCAGCCGACGTTGGCTCAGGAAAAGGTGGTCGGGCGCTTTTCAAAGGCCTGGACCATATCCCCTCGATGCGTGAACCTCCACCTCCGTGGGATCTTTGCTGATTTTGGCAAGCTCATGGGCAAGCCATTCGAACCCATGCACAAGTCTGCACTTTCGCACTTGTGTGAAGAGCGGCCTTCTTGGTGGCTATCACGTCAGCCAGAAGGACGGGAGCTCAGGCGCTTTCAGTGGACTCCCCTATCTGGTCTTTCCAGGGACAAAGTTGTCCTCGCCCCACCGAAATTCCTTCGAAGGTGGTGTCAGAGTTTCACCTTAACCAGGTGTTGACCCTGCCAGTATATTACCCTAATTACACCTCGGGACTGTGAATATAGGCTCCATACTCTGGACCTCAGGCGTGCTCTCTCCTGTTATAAGGAGAGGATGGCCGGAAATTAGGGGAGAGGTTAAGCCAGCTGTTTTGTCACCTCACAAACCCGCTTCTGGCAGACCTGCAGCCAAGCGGACTATTGAGGATGGATCACATCATGCATAGGCCTGTGCTATGAATTGGCGGGCAAGGAGCCTCCCAGAGGGATAAGGCTCATTCTACCCGCCATACTGCTGCTCGAGTGGCTGCTTCCAGCGACATCCCTATCCAGGAAATCTGTCGGGCGCTACCTGGAAGTCAGCAAGCACCTTTGTACCCATTACCACATTGATCTAGAGTCGCGTCGGGATGCTGGTTTTGGGGCCTCGGTTCTCCAATCTCTATTCCTAAGTAGGGGTGTGCGCCTTGCCTCCCTCCTCCCAGAGAACTGCTTGGAGTCTGCCAGACAGTGTGGATGAACAACATATCCATGCTCCTAGAAGAACAGGTTACTCACCTGTAACAGTAGTTCTAGAGTGGTATATGTTGTTCATCCACACGCACCCACCCGACCTCCCCGGCTTTAGGCACACAACCTGGCTTCCAGCAGGCTAGATCTGGCGTCATGGGGCGGAGCCGAGGTATTTACCACCCGGGTGGGTGGGAGGAGCCAGCTTGAAGACTTCCGGCAAGATTTAAAGGGGAAAGGGACTATGCCAGACAGTGTGGATGAACAACATATACCACTCCTAGAACTACTGTTACAGGTGAGTAACCTGTTCTTCTCTCCAGGGTTATTTTAAGCAGCTGGGGTTGAAACCAAAACAGGGTGGACCAATGTTTAAAAAAAAATGTAATGGGTTACTGTACAGAGTCTGGGTTAAACCTCAGACACAGGAACAGACAGAACAATTGGTTATACCACAGAAGTATAGAACAGAGTTATTACAGATAGCACATGATAGTCCTATGGCTGGTCACTCAGGGAGGGATCGCACCCTTGCCAGATTGCTGAATAGATTTTACTGGTCTGGAATTCATGAAGATGCTGCTACCTACTGTAATTCCTGTGCTGAGTGTCAAAAAGTAGCCTCAGTCACTAGAAATGACAAGGTGCCCCTACCCTTGTTAGATGTGCCTTTTGAGAGAAGTACAATGGTTGTGGTTGGTCCTTTAGACAAAAGTAGTAAGGGTAATAGATTTATCCTGGTAGTATGCGACTATGCTGCTCGATACCCAGAAGCAGTTCCAGTGCGTACTGTTACAGCCCCAAAAACTGCAGCAGAGCTTGCCAAAATTTCCAGCAGAGTGGGCATACCTAAAGAAATTATTACTGATCAGGGTAGTAATTTTGGTGTTGCATTGCTTAAGGAGCTGTACAGACTGCTAGGTATCACTGCCATAAGAACCTCCCCATATCACCCTCAAACAGTCGATCTTGTTGAGTATTTTAACCAAACCCTAAAAGGCATGTTTAAAAGGTTTGTAAAAGGGCCGGCCCGGTGGCACTGAGGGTTGAGGCACTGGTTGCCACATCTCGCTCTCGCCCGGCGTCCCGGTTCGAGCGGACTACGGCGGCGGGGTCAGCGAGAGAGGAGGATCAGCGTCCCAACGGATGCTCTCCTCCCTCGGGCGGGAGTTACCAAGAGCCATTGCGCCTGCATCCCTTCAGTAGCCAGTGGAAGCACCGGCGTTGGGAAGAGATGGAGGCGGCTTCGCTTGTCTGAGCCGGGGAGGGGGGACGTTGCAGCGCGTGAGGGTCTGCGTGCGTAAGTACGCTACCACTCGGAACGTACGTCCCAAGCACTGGCATCCTAGGGGGAGTGGGGACGTAAGGGAAAACCGGAAAAACCCCTCCGGCTGCCCTAGATGAAGGCCGCCCTAAGTCTACCCGGACCACCTACAGGACAGACCTCACTGTGCGAGGGAGAGGAGGAAGGGCACTCTAGGGGCAGATCCCTAAGGTAGGTACGGGGGACATGAGCGGACGGAAGGAGGGGCCTCCGGAGGTAGGAAGGAGGATAAAGACGAAAATAACAAAAAAAAAAAAAAGTTTGTAAAAGGGGAAGGGAAAGACTGGGACCAATACTTGCCTTACCTGCTTTTTGCTTACAGAGAAGTGCCACAGGCATCAACAGGGTTTTCACCATTTGAAATGCGGTATGGTAGGCAGCCAAGAGGGCCACTGGATGTGATAAAAGAAACGTGGGAAGATAATCCCCCTCAATAACAGTCTATAACTTCTTATATGTGTGCACTAAGAAAGAAACTGGCAAAATATTTTGAAATTGCCCATTGTAATCAGGAAGAGGCCCAAAATTAGCAGAAGGTATATTATGACCATGGGGTAAAAGAAAATGTTTTCGAGCCAGGTGAAAATGTTTTGCTACTGTTACCCACAACAGAAAATAAGCTGTTAATGAAGTGGCAAGGGTCATATGAGGTTCTTAGACGTACTGGCACTGTTAACTATGAGACTGAGACCCCTGACAGGAAAAATCCTATTAAGATATACTTTGCTAACCTCCTCAAGAAATGGGTTGAAAAAATGCCAAAAGTTGCCTTGCTAGTTTTACTAGAAACCGATAAAGAAGATATTGATGTAGCTTATGATAGACTGGAACAAATTGTAAATGGTGATGCTGTAACGGTGAATATTTCCTTAATCTCAGAACAAACTGCAGACATTCGAAATGTGCTAAAGACATTTAATAGTACTTTTACCACGGTACCAGGCCGAGCAAAAGGGGTTGAGCACGTAATAGTGACAAGAAATGATCGTCCTATTAGGCAAAAGACATACAGGTTGCCAGAACGGCTAAGACCTAATGTGGTTAAGGAAATAGAAAAAAATGAAAGAATTGGGTATCACAGAGGAGTCGTGGAGTGCTTGGTCATCTCCCATGATAACTGTAAACAAAAAAGAAGGGGTTGTTAGAATCTGCCTTGATTTTAGGAAACTTGATCAAGTATCAGAATTTGACAGTTATCCTATGCCCAGAATAGATGATTTGGTGGACGGACTGGGGAGTGCAAAGTATGTCAGTACCCTTGATCTTACTAAGAGTTACTGTCAAATACCTTTAGCTAAAGAATCCAGGGACAGAACTGCATTTGCCACCCCTATAGGATTCTGTCTGTTCACCACCATGCCCTTTGGTTTACATGGTGCGCCAGCTACATTCCAATGACACATGGATGTTATTTTATCCCCACACTGGTTATTGTGCTGTGTACCTGGATAATGTCGTGGTGCACAGTCCAGACTTGAAAAGCCGCCTGGAACATCTACGAGCAGTTATCCAAGCTATCAAAAAATGCAGTTCTGACAATTAATCCTACCAAGTGTGCATTGGGCATGCAGGAAACCAGATATTTGGACTGTGTTGGGAAATGGAGAAGTCAAGCCATAGGATTCTAAGATAGACGCTGTAGCTAACAGGCCTGTCCCTAAAACAAAGCAACATGTCAGGTCATTTTTAGGGTTGGCTGGGTATTATCGGAGATTTGTTCTCAACTTTGCTATATTAGCTACTCAACTAACGAAAAAACGGTACCCAAATAATGTGAAATGGACCCCAGAATGTGATGAAGCTTTTCAAGCCATTAAGGCTGCATTATGTTCAGCCCCTGTTTTAAGAAGCCCAGACTTTGAGAAACCATTTTTGCTACAAACAGATGCATCCGAGGTAGGCCTAGGTGCTGTCCTAAGTCAAAATGTCGATGGGACAGAGCATCCTATTCTGTACATAAGTAGGAAGTTGCATGACAGAGAGAAAAGGTACTCCACTATCGAAAAGGAATGTCTAGCAGCAAAGTGGGCCATGAAGTCCTTTAAGTTTTATTTCCTAGGAACTGATTTTATTCTTGCAACAGACCACAGTCCTCTCTGTTGACTTAAGCAGATGAAAGATAAAAATTCCAGCATCGCAAAGTGGTATCTGGCACTTCAGCCATTTAAATTCACTGTGGTACACATATCCGGCAAAGAGAATAGCAATGCTGATTTTCTGTCAAGATATGGATCAGGACTTGAGGGTCCTGAAGGTGAAAAATAAATGTATGGATTTGAACTTTACCGTTTGCTGTACTGTTCTAGAAAAACTAATAATGTACATGTGCTTAATTTCTGAAAGCAGCAATTGTTATTAGAGACTAGGAAGTTTTGGAAACCTGTATAATAGAAACACAGAATTTGATGGCAGATAAGGACCACTTGACCCACCTAGTCTGCCCACTTCCCTTCCTAATGGGTAAGCTGCAGATCCTAATTAACCAACAGCCTACTTCCTCCTACCCCTCACAAGAATTGCCTTATGTCTCTCCCATGCATTCTTGAATTCCCCCCACTGTTTTTGACTCTACGACCTCCTCAGGAAGGCTGTTCCATGCATCTACAACCCTCTCTGTGAAGAAATACTTACTCACATTACCTCTGAGCCGCCCCCCTCTATCTGCAAATTGTGCCCCCTCCTTCAAACAACATGAAGTCTTGCTGTATTCTGACTATTGCAGTGATCACCAACCTCTGAACTGCCCTGGAGAACAAAGAGTTAACTTTCCATGCAAGGCATGGAACACTGAGCTTGAGCTCGGTTGAAGCCTCTGTCTACTGTTGTTTAAACTCCAACCGTCAGATTCTTTACTCCGCCTCACTGAACAGTCACTCCGGAGATTTCTCCTTCGCTCGGTTCAAAAAAGTCAGTTAAAGTGTTGTTTTTTTCGCTTGGTTTCTCCCGAATTTCTACTACTGAACCTGTCGGTTTAAGTCTCTATCTGTGGTACCATGAGTACTAGATAGGTTTTGTATTAGTTTCTGTGTGGAACTTGTAAACATTGGATCGGTTCGGTTTGAACTGGTCAGGTTTGTGTTAAAAAACTTCTGTCTTTATTAGAGCGTGGTAACTGGTCCGTATCGGCTCTTAAAAAAAAAAAAAAAACAGTTTAATTACGTTTTTTTTCCAAGACCCGTAACATGGTCAGGTGTCTTGCCTGGCGGATTGCCGAAAAAAGGGTAAGTTGTGGTTAGGATCGGCCATGTCTGAGAAACCCGAGAAAAAAACTGGGCCCACTGGGTTTCAACACTGTAGTGTGTGTGGGGAAGCCTTTATTAAGGCTGATCCCCACACCACCTGTGTTTATTGTCTGGGGTTTGACCACCTCAATTCAGACTGCCAAATTTGTAAAAGTTTTCCCAAAGCTACCCTGGATAAAAGAGTCGGTAGACTGAGGGAACGAGAGGCTGAGAAGTCTGCTGACCCGGATGGCCAGCCCGGTTCGGTTCTGACCGAACCGGAAGGAGTGCCCTCTGACCAGGGCAAAAGGAGAACCGATTCTGAGGAGTCTGTTCCAGTTAAAAGAAAGAAAAGGGAAAAATCATTCGGTTCGGATCCACAAGTTCTTTTTCAAACAACATGAAGTCTTGCTATGTTATGACTATTGCAGTTTGCCCCAGCCTTAGAACTGCTCCGGAGGTGAAAGAGTTAACTTCCATGCAGAGCATGGAGCTTATCGCGCAAGCTCGGTTCAGAAGCTCTGTTTGGCTGGTTTCAAACGAAACAGTCAGATTCTTTACTCCGCCTCACTGAACAGTCGCTCCGGAGATTCCTCCTGTTGCTGGTTCATTTCTTGGTTTAAAGTGCTATTTCTAGGTTTAATTTAACTCGCGATTTCATTATTTTAACATAAAACCGATGGTTCAGGCTCTGTCTATGGTAATCGTAAGTAATAGATAGGGTTTTTTCTGTGTGGAACTTGTAAAGTATTATCGGTTCAGTTAAACCGATCGAGTTGTATTTAAATATAAGTTTAAAACCTTTTAAGGCTTTTTAGAGTGCGGTTCCCGGTTCTTATCGGTTCTAAAAAAGACGGATTTCATTACGTTTTTTTCCAGGACCCGTGACACGGTTTGGAACCGATAAGGGTGTCTTGCCTGGCACTGCCATCAAAAGGGCAAGTTGGTTGGTTAGGCTGGCATCATGTCTGAGAAACCCAAAGAAAAACCAGGCCCACTGGGTTTCAACACTGTAGTGTCTCTGGGAAGCCTTTGCCAAGGCTGACCCACACACTATGTCTATTGTCTGGGTTTGACCACCTCAATTCAGACTGCCAGATTTGTAAAATTTCCTGCAGCCACCCTGGACAAGAGAGTGGGCAGGCTCGGGAGCGAGAGGCCAAAAGTCCGCTGACCTGGATGGCCAGCCAGTTGGTGCCAACTTGAACGGAGGGAGTGCCGCCTGACCAGGGCGAGACTTCCTCGGCAACGAAAGCTGGCTCTGAGGAGCCAGTTCCAGCAAAGAAATCTAAAAATCTGCAGGTTTGGAGTCAAAATTCCTTCTCCAACTGCTGCTGAGATAGCCAGGGCAATACAGATTGTCCAGTCCCTGTCCCTGAGTTCCTCCGAACCGCCACTGTCTGGCAAAAGTCGGTTCGGTCGGTTCCAGTGGTTCAGGATTATGATATAGAAGAGTTCTATGAACCAGAGGAGGGGATGAGGATTATGATCAGTGTGAATGTGATTTTGAAAGTCTGGATGTGCCCATTGAACCGGACATCTCCCCAGACAGACCTTCAGGTGAGTCTCCCCCTAGGCTTTGAGTCCCCTTCTCATTTTTTGTTTTATAAAAAAGTTGCTGAGACCCTCCAGCTTCCCTTAGAGCAGGCGTTGGATGAGCAAGAGGAGCCTGACTATGTGGAGATGATGGATATCCCAGAGTCCAGGAGGTTGTCCATCCCTTTACATAAATCCTTTAGAAAACAAACAATAAAAATTTTAAAAGCTCCTAATTCTGTGCCTCCTGTGGATAAAAGATGGACAGGAGGTACACTTTGTCAGAGTCCTGATACAGATTTTCTTTCACAGCAATGCAGTCATGTTGGGGTAGTTCAGGCTGCAGCCTGTGATAAAGCTAATATTCCACTGGCTTCACATCCTCCTGACAAGGATTCCAGGAAGATTGATGCCATGGCCAAAAACAATACATGGCGGCATTCTTGGGACTCAGACAAGCTAACTATATGGCTTATGTTGCAAGATACAGAAATCTAGATGGGATACTGTCATGGCTAGCCAGACAGGTCCCTGTCAGCTCGCAGTAGAAGCTGGAGCAGGTGACTCTTGATGGTATTGAGGCATCTAAGGTGCAATTCCATGCTGCAGTGGATTCTAATGATGTATCCTCTAGAGTCATGGCTACATCTGTGGCTTTTCGCAGATTGGCCTGGCTCAGGTGTACTACTTTGTCACAGGATACCCAGTCTAAGGCTATGGATTTTCCTGTGGTGGGAAATTCTCTGTTTGGGGAGCAGACAGAGAATTATATGAAGAAAATGGATGGATATAGAACCACTTACAGGAGTGCACAAGCCAAGGAACGGCAAGTCACTCCTCAGAGGCAGCCCCCCAGGGGTAGGGGTAGGCCTTTTCACAGGCCTTTTTACCAGACTCAGGCCCCCTCCTCTTCAGCCTATGTACAGAGGGGGTTCGAGCAGGCCTGCTCCCACCCATCAGCCTAAAGCCCCTGCCAAACAGGTACCCTGATGGGATGCCCAGGGTCGGCTCTCCACTACCTGTAGGGGGCAGGTTGGCTCACTTCATCCAGGACTGGCAGTCTTTAACTTCAGACAGGTGGGTCCTGGAAGTAGTGAGCCAGGGTCTGGTTCTCAGCTTCAAGAAATTTCGAAGATGAGAGCCAGATCTTTTCTACCTACAAACCCTTTAGAGACTCTTGCTTTGGAAACAGAAGTCTCAACCCTCCTGGCTCTCAGAGCTGTAGAAAAGGTTTCTCCCCTTCACCAGGGCAAGGGTCTGTACTCCAGGTACTTCCTTACCCCAAAAAAGACAGGAGAGTGGCGGCCTATCCTGGATCTAAGATATCTAAACAAGCACCTTTTAAAGCCAAAGTTCAACATGGTGACACTGGGAATGATTTTACCCTCCGTAAGGCCAGGGGACTGGCTAGCCTCCCTGGACCTCAAAGATGCCTACTTCCATGTTCTTATCAGAAGCTCCCATCGAAAGTACCTCCGATTCGAACTGCCCTCAGGCCATTATCAGTTCAGAGCAATGCCCTTCGGCCTTACTTCTGCCCCAAGGGTGTTCACAAAGTGTCTGGCAGTAGCAGTCGCTCACCTAAGAAGGCAAAAGATTGCCATTGATCCCTACCTGGACGACTGGCTCATTGTGGGTCAGTCTCCAGACCAGATCAAATCACCTGCTAGTTACCCAGCAGCTGCTTACCTCTCTGGGGTTTCTTCTCAATCTTCCAAAGTCAGTTTTGGAACCTGTCCAGGTACTCACCTTTATAGGTGCAGAACTGGATACAAAGCAGGCCAGAGCCTTCCTTCCCTTGGAAAGGGTAAGGACCTTAGTAGCCCTGCACGCCTCCTTCACTCTGCAGGTTTCTCGACCAGCAAGGCATTTCCTGCAGCTCCTGGGGCACATGGCTGCCTCCACAGCCGTGGTGCAAGGAGCAAGATTTCAGATGAGGGACATTCAGTTCCATTTGAGAGCTTTCTGGTCTCAAAGAAGAGATCCTCTATCCAAATTAATCCCAGTGACTCGAACCCTGATCCAGGCCCTTCAGTGGTGGCAGGATCAGAGCAATCTGAGACAGGGGTGCCTTTCATCCCTCTGTCCCATTCCTTGACCCTTACTACAGATGCATCCCTCTTGGGATGGGGAGCTCACATGGGACCTCTCCACCCCGGGATTATGGTCCCTCAGGAATCTCTGCCCACATCAATCTGTTGGAACTCAGAGCTGTTTTTCTAGCACTTCAGGTTTTCTCGCATCTGTTCAGAACAAGGTGGTACAGGTCAGAACAGACAACACCACTACAGTGTGGTACATCAACAAACAAGGGCACTCGGCTCGGCCTTGTGCACCGAGGCAATGAAGTTGTGGTCTCTGGCTTACTCCCTAGAACACTTCCTCTAGCAGTTCACCTCCCAGGCAAGGACAATGTCTTGGCAGATGCCCTCAGCAGGATTTCCCAGGGCCATCACGAATGGTCACTGGATCCCTAGTACTGGGATAGTGTTTGCTAGATGGGGCACTCCTCAGATAGATCTTTTCGCAGCCCCAGACAATTATCAGCTTCCACTGTTTTGTTGCAGGCCCCAGTGTTGGGCTCAGTTCCCTGGATGCCTTTCTCCTCGATTGGGAAGGAAGTTTCTTTATGCCTTTCCCCCTTCCTCTCCTGTTCAAAGTACTAGTCAAAATCAGGTCTCAGCCCTGCAAAATGATCCTGATTGCTCCAGACTGGGCCAGGCAGCCCTAGTACCCCTCCTTCTGTCCTTAGCAGTCCATCTTCCCTGTGTCTCCCAGGAACCACAATCTGTTAACCTGTGCTCAGGGGAGGTTTGGTATCAAATCTCAAATCCCTCAACCTCAAGGCTTGGCTCTTGAGCAGTTAAGTTGCTGATTTGCAACTTTCTCAAAGTGTTCTCAAATCCTGAAGGCTGCTAGGAAGCCTTCCACCAGGGCTACCTATAACTCCAAGTGGAAAAGGTTTTCCATATGGTGTTCTGGGAAGCATGTTTCCCAGAATCACTGATCTACCTACTGTATTGGACTACATGGTCCATCTTAATTCTTTGGGACTGAGACCAGCCACCCTGAAAGTCGCTTGGCTGCTGTCTCTGCCTTCATTCAGCAAGAGCCCTCTTCTCTCTCTGCTTATCCTGTATTTTCCAAGTTTTTTAAAGGATTGCTTCACGCAATCCCCATTCAGGGACCCCACCTGCGCTTGGGATCTTAATGTATGCATTGCTCAGCTAATGCAACCCCTCTGAGCCTCTGTCTTCGGCAGCTTAAGTATTTGACTTGGAAAACTGTATTTCTGGTAGCCATCACTTCTGCCAGGCATATAATGAGTTACAGGCTTTATCAGTAGAAACTGACTTTATTTCCTTTCACAGGGATAAAGTGGTCCTCCGGACTAACAGGAAGTTTTGCCTAAGGTGGTTTCAGATTTCCACCTTAACCAGTCTATTTCACTTCCAGTATTCTTCACTGACCATTCCTCCTCTGGTGAGAGGAGGCTGCACAACTTAGATGTTAAGAGGCCCTAAGTTACTACATAGAGCGTACCAAGGGTCATGGGTTTGACTCCTCCAACTGTTTCTCACTTATGGTGAGGTTGGGAAAGGAGACCTGCCACTAAAGATCCATTGCCAGGTGGATGCGTTTCTTGTATACAATTTTGCTATCAAAAGCTGGTAAGTTCCCCTCAGGCCTGAGGGCTCACTCTACCAGAGGTACAGCTGCATCTCTAGCTGCTGCTAGAGACATCCCTATCTTGGAGATATGTCAGGCAGCTACTTGGAAGACAGTACACACTTTCACCAAGCATTACTCCCTGGATATTCAGGCCAGGAGGATGTTGAGTTTAGCACAGCCGTGCTTCAGAGCCTATTCCTAAGTAGGTTCTGTCCCTCTCCTGAGGTACTGTAGTGTTCGGTAATAGTTACAATATTGCAAGACTTCATGTTGTTTGAAGAAAAATTACTCACCTTAGTAATGTTTCTTCTAATGGAGTCTTGCTATATTATGACCTCCCAGCCTGCCCCTCTCAGAACTCCTACTTTGGGGTATGGGATGGTAGTCCTCTGTTGGCATTTATTGACCCTCTTTCATGTTTGGGTGTTGTGTTCATTTAAGTTATTTTATCTTAATTTTCTGGTCCACTGACTTGAGTCTTTGTGTTGGGACCAGTAAAAATGTGTTAATATATTAGCCAGTTGGCTGAGTGTAGGTTACAGCTTCCACACAGAACCTTAGTGAGTTTTTGCTCGTAAAGATCTGACGGTTTCGGTTTGAAACCAGCCAAACAGAGCTTCTGAACCGAGCTCGCGCTCTAAGCTCCATGCTCTGCATGGAAGTTAACTCTTTCACCTCCGGAGCACTTCTAAGGCTGGGGCAAACTGCAATAGTCATAATATAGCAAGATTCCATTAGAAGAAACAACATTACTAAGGTGAGTAATTTTTTCTTCCGACTGCTGATGAAATATCCAAAGCGATAAGGACAGTTCAGTCGCTAACTTCGGTTCCGGCCGAACCGGCACCATCTGTCAGGGGCTTTGTTCGGTCGGTTTCCCCGTTTCCGGATTACACCTTAGAAGAATTTTATGAACCGGAGGAGGCAGAGTATGAGGATAATGATGATGATGGTGATTATGAAAGTCTGGATGTGCCTATTGATCCGGACATCTCCCCCGACACACCTTCAGGTGTTTCTCCTCCTAGGCTTCTGAGTCCCCTCCACTTTATGTTTTACAAG
Organism: Neoceratodus forsteri; assembly: GCA_016271365.2. Taxonomy (NCBI): domain Eukaryota; kingdom Metazoa; phylum Chordata; order Ceratodontiformes; family Ceratodontidae; genus Neoceratodus; species Neoceratodus forsteri. The sequence continues at coordinate 501,485,728 of JADMNL010000022.1, forward strand.
AAAGTGGCTGAAACCCTCCAGCTTCCAATGGAAGAAGTAGTAGAGGACCAGGAGGAGCCTGATTTTGTAGAGATGATGGACATCCCAGAGTCCAGGAGATTGTCTATTCCCCTCCATAAATCTTTTGGGAAACAGACGTTTAAAATTCTAAAGACTCCTAATTCCATACCTCCTGTGGACAGAAGAATGGACAAGAGGTATACCCTTTCAGGCTCGGATACGGAGTTACTTTCCCAGCAATGCAGTCATGTTGGGGTAGTGCAGGCTGCTGCCTGTGATAAGGCAAATATTCCCTTGGCTTCACACCCCCCAGATGAGGACTCCAGGAGGATTGATGCCATGGCAAAGAAACAGTACATGGCAGCATCTTTGGGACTCAGGCAGGCTAACTATATGGCCTACACAGCTAGATACCAGAAGTCCAGGTGGGACACTGTGCTGGCTCTGGCTAAACAGGCCCCTGACCAGCTTGCCAAGGAGCTGGAGCAGGTGGCTGTGGTTGGGATTGAGGCATCCAAGGTGCAATTTCATGCGACTGTGGACTCCAGTGATGTTTCATCTAGAGTCATGGCTACATCTATGGCCCTTCGGAGGATGGCTTGTCTCAAATGTACTAGCCTATCACAGGATACCCAGGCTAAGGCCATGGATTTCCCTGTCATTGGTAATTCTCTGTTTGGAGAGCAGACAGAGAACTACATGAAGAAGATGGACGAGTACAGGACCACCTATAGGAGTGCTCAGGCCAAAGAAAGGCAAGCCACTCCTCAGAGGCAGCATTCCAAGGGTAGGCCCTTTCAAAGGCCCTTTTACCAAGCCCAGGCCTCCTCTTCTGCTTGTGCTCAGAAGGGGTTCTTTAGAGGGAGAGGCGACGGGGTATGGGCAGGCCTGCTTCCACCCCTCAGCCTAAAGCCCTGCCAAGCAGACACCCTGATGGGTCTGCCAGGCCGATTCTCCAATACCTGTGGCAGGCTGGCTTACTTTGTCCAGGACTGGAAGTCTTTAACATCAGACAAGTGGGTCCTAGAAGTAGATGCCAGGACTGGTTCTTAGCTTCAAAAAATTTCCCAAGATGGGAACCAGATCCTTTCCACCTACAAATCCATCAGAGATCCTTGTCCAGAGGCAGATGTTTCTTCCTCTTGGCTCTCAGAACCATAGAAAGGTTCCTATCCCACAGGGAGCAAAGTTGTACTCCAGGTACTTCTAACCCCAAAAAGACAGGAGAATGGCGGCCCATCCTGGATTTAAGATATCTAAACAAGCACCTTTGAAAACAAAATTCAAAATGGTGACTCTGGGAATAATTCTGCCCTCTTTAAGGCCAGGGACTGGCTAGCCTCCCTGGACCTCAAAGATGCCTATTTCACATTCCCATCAGGTGCTCACAGAAAGTACCTCAGGTTGAGTTGCCTCAGGCCACTATCAATTCAGAGCAATGCCCTTTGGCTTAACATCAACCCCAAGGGTGTTCACAAAGTGCCTGGCAGTAGTGGTTGCTTTCCTAAGGAAAAAAGATCTCCATCTTTCATACTTGGACGACTGGCTCATGTGGGTCAGTCTCCAGACCAAATCAAGTCACATCTTCAGATAACTCAGCAAGTGCTCACTTCCCAGATTTCTCCCAAACCTTCCAAAGTCAGTCTCGAGCCAGTACATCTCCTCTCTTTAGAGGGCGGAAAGCTGGATACAGTAAACAAAAGCCTTCCTTCCCCTGTACAGGGCAAGGACCCTTATAGAACTGGCCTCTTCTTTTACCTTTCAGGTGTCTCGACCAGCAAGGCACTTCTTGCAGCTCCTGGGCCACATGGCAGCCTCTACAGCAGTGGTCCAGGGGGCAAGATTCCAGATGAGGGACATTCAGTTCCACTTAAGAGCCTTCTAGTCACAAAGAAAGTATTCACTTACCAAACTAGTCCCAGTGACTCAAACCCTGATCCAGGCTTTGCAATGGTGGCAGGATCAGGACAATTAGAACAGGGAGTTCCTTTGTCACACAGTCTCATTCAGTAATACTCACCACAGTACCTCCCTCTCTTGGGCTGGGGAGCCCACTTGGGGATCTTACCACCAAGGGCTGTGGTCACCTCAAGAATCTCTGCTTCACATCAGTCTCTTGGAACTCAGAGCACAGTGTTTCTGGCACTGCAAGCTTTTCCAAATCTATACAGAACAAGGTGGTCCAGATTAGAACAGACAATACTACCACAATGTGGTACATCAACACAAGGAGGCATTCAGTTCTACGGCCTTGTGCACAAAGCAATGAAGTTGTGGTCTCTGGCCTGTTCCCTGCAAACCTCTCTGATAGCAGTTCACCTCCCAGGGAAGGACAATGTCCTAGCAGATGCTCTCAGCTGGATATCTCAGGGCCATCACGAATGGACCCTAGATCCCCTAATTTTGGAAGTGATTTTCTCCAGATGGGACACTCCACAGATAGATCTTTTTGCAGCCCCAGACAATCACCAACTTCCTCTTTTGTTGCAGACCCCCAGTCTTGGGCTCAGTCCCCCTGGATGCTCTGGTTCTGAATTGGGAACAGAAGTTCCTGTATGCTTTCCCCCCCTTCCCTCTCCTGTTCAAAGTGCTAGTCAAGATCAGGTCTCAACCATGCAAAGTGATTCTGATCGCTCCAGACTGGGCCAGACAGCCCTGGTATCCACTGTTGCTCTCCTTAGCAGTCCACCTTCCCCTGTCTCTTCCCAGGAATTACAACCTGTTGACATCCTCTCGGGGAAGGATTTGGTATCCGAACCTCTAATCTCTCAATCTCAAGGCCTGGGTCTTGAAGAGTTAGAGTTTGCTGATCTGCACCTCTCTCAAGGTGTTTTGGATATTCTTAAGGCTTCAAAGCCTTCCACCAGAAAAGACTTACAACTCCAAATGGAAAAGGTTCACTATTTGGTGCTCTAATAAGCATATTTCTCCAGAATCTGCTGGTTGCCTACAGTCCTGGACTTATGGTTCATCTTAATGGCTTGGGACTTAGACCAGCTACACTTAAAGTGCATCTGGCAGCTGTTTCTGCCTTCTTGTCAGTAGGCAAGCCCTCTCCTCTGTCAGCCCATCCTGTATTTTGTAAATTCTTCAAGGGATTGCTGCACACCAATCCTCCCTATAGGGACCCTGCTCCTGCTTGGGACCTTAATGTTTGCTTTGCTCAGTTTATGCTACCCCACTTTGAGCCTTTGTCCTCTGCAGAGCTTAAGTACTTGACTTGGAAAACCGTGTTTTTGGTAGCCATTACCTCTGCCAGGCGTATCAGTGAATTGCAAGCCCTGTCAGTGGAGCCTGAATTCATCTTTCCATAGAGATAAAGTGGTCCTAAGAACTAACAGGAAGTTTTTGCCTAAGGTGGTCTCAGATTTCCACCTTAATCAGTCTATGTCTCTCCCTGTTTTCTTCACTGACCATTCCTTATCTGGAGAGAGGAGGTTGCACAGCCTGGACGTAAAAAGGGCCCTTAGCTACTACATAGAGAGCACCAAGGGTCACAGGTTTGAGTCCTCAGTTGTTCCTCACTTATGGAGAGTCGGTGAGGGCAAACCTGCCACTAAAAGATCTATTGCCAGGTGGATTGTCTCTTGTATACAATTCTGCTATGAAAATTGGTGAGAACACACCTCAGGCCTGAGGGCTCACTCTACTAGAGGTACAGCTGCTTCCCTGGCTGCTGCCAGGATATTCCCTCTAGAAATCTGTCAAGCAGCCACGAGAAAACAGTCATACATTCACCAAGCATTACTCTCTGGATATCCAGGCTAGGAGTGATGCTCGGTTTCTGGCACAGCAGTACTTCAGAGCCTCTTCCCAAAGTAGGTTCTGTCCCTCCTCCATGGAGGTACTACTTGATAGTCTGAATAGTCAGAATACAGCAAGACTTCATGTTGTTTGAAGAAAAAATTACCGCCTTAGTAATGTTGTTTCTTCTAATGGAGTCTGCTGTACTATGACTTCCCCGCCCCCTCTCAGAACCTGTTTTTGGGATGTGGGTGCAGGAGCAGGTTGGCAACTAGAGGTGCCTTTCTCACCTCCTTTATTTTGGGTGTGTGTTGTGTTTTGGTTTTGGTTTCCTGACTTGGAGTCTTTGCTTTGAAACAAAAAACCCTTTTAACTAAATTGAAGTTGCCAGTTGTCTAGTGTGGGTTTCGTTTCCACAACTAACGACTAGTGAGTATAGCCAGTAAGATCTCACGGTTGGAGTTTAAACAGCAGACAGAGGTTTCAATTGAGCTCGAGTTTCAGCTTCCATGCCCTCATGGAAAGTTAACTCTTATTCTCAGGGCAGTTCAAAGGTTGGTGATCACTGCAATAGTCAGAATACAGCAAGACCATTAGAAGAAACAACATTACTAAGGTGAGTAATTTTTTCTTCTTGCACATTTCTTTGTCTGAAAGATGCTACCCTCTTGGTCTTTGTTGATTCCCTTGAGGTATTTGAAAGTTTCTATCGTCTCACATCTCCTCCTTTCCTCGAGGCAATACATCTTAATCTCCTTTAGTCTTTCTTCATATGTTTTCTAGTGCAGACCCTGCACCATTTTAGTTGCCCTCCTCTGGACAGCCTCCACCTGTCTATGTCTTTGTGGAGATGGGGTCTCCAGAACTGCACACAGTACTCCAGATGTGGTCTTACCAACTGTCATTACAGAGGGACAATAACTTCTTGTTTTCTACTGGTGATGCCTCTCCCTATGCATCCCAGTATCCCCCCAAGTCCTCCTTATTGCCTTCTCACATTGTTTGCCCACCTTTAGGTCATCTGATATGACTACCCCAGGTCCCTTTCCATTTTTGTTGTTGTCAGTATCTCACCCCCATTGTGTACTCTTCCCTTGGGTTTTTGTTTCCCAGTGGCATTACTTTGCACTTCTTTGCATTGAATCTAAGCTGCCATACATTTGACCATTTCTCCAACCTAGCCAAGTCCCTTTTCATCCTTTCCACTCCATCTTGCATATCAACCCTGTTGCAGATCTTTGTCATCTGCAAAGAGACATACTTTTCCTTCCAGTCCCTCTGCAGTGTGACTCATTAAGATATTAAAAAGGACCGTCCCCAGTACTGAACCCTGTGGTACCCCACTAGTAACCTCCTTTCTAGGGACATGGATATGTTGTTCATCCACACACTCATTGGTGGGTATCCTTGCGCTTTAAATCTTGCGGAAGGTCTTCAAGCTTGCTCCTCCCACCCACAGCGGTGTTATAACTCTCCGCCCGCCCCATGACGCCAGATCTTCCTTACCGCTGAAGCTCAGGTTCTTCCTTAACGCCCCGCGCTTGAGATGGTTCCTATTTCTCCGCTATGGATTTAAAAAAAATTTGGCGAAAAGACTTCAGTCTCGATCCTCGCGCCGCGATGGACAAATCGACTCGATTGGAGATGCCCAGTGGCAGAAGATGTCTCGACGGATCCACACTCACGCAGTGTCTACTGTTTAGGCCTTGAGCGACCGCGGGCAAACTGTGCTCATCTTTCTCGGCCTCGTCCTCGAGACCGTGCTGCCCGGTGCAACAAATGGTCCGAGCGCTTCTCGGTGAGTCAAGGAGGCCCGGTTGGCGGTGTCCGCGGCGGCGGGCTTCCGGCGGATCAGCTCGGCGGATGGTAGCCCTCAAGAAAGGAGAAGCGGCGGGCGTATCTTCCTCGACCGCGCATTTGTCCCGCTCTCTGGGTTCTTCCTACAAAGCTCTTAGGAGCTTTGTCTGTCCCTCTCCACTAAGGGAGAGGGCCTACGTCTAGCTGGACCTTATTCTCGGTCCGAAAAAGAGGACAGGGTAGAATCCCTCCGTCGACGCTCTTGGGAGCGGGAAAGGTCCCTCCCGAGTCGTCCGACTGCCGGCTTCGGTCGACTGCCGGCTTCGCCACTGGCCTCACGGTGTCCCCGGCCAGGTCAGTTGGACCGAGACTCACCGACAATTCGAGATTTTCTCGACCCGTTAGACCGGGCTGTCGCCTTTAACGGCCGAGATTCCCTCTCCGGTTCCCCAGGAGGTTAGGGATCCGTGGGCTCGCAGCCTCGGTTCGGAGCCCTCGGATGGACCATCGAGCCGAAGGAGTGCCGGTTCCGGCCGACACCTCCCGCACCGACCTCGGAAATCCGGGACCTCGGTCTCGGTTCAGGACTCTTCGCGGTCCACCGATCCCACCGTCATAGGCGGTCTCGGTCTCGGCACGCACGTAAGCGGCGTCGCGCTCGTCCTCATCCTCCTCCTCGGACGAGGAGGCTCATGAATTACTCGCGATGGCACGAGGACCTCCATGTTGCAACAGCCCCTCCTGGCCGGGGTAAGCCGACCTCGCCTTCCCGCCATTAAATGGCTGTCTCCGGAGCGGCCACAACCCTCGACTTATCCGAGGAGCCTATACCCAGGCCGGTTGTTGCAAAACCAGCTGCTCCACGATTCCGGTGGAACCTCCGCCCACAGCCACCTATTGGGGCTCCGACCAAGGATTCTCGGTCGGCTAAGGTCTACCCCATCGGCTGTCAGTTACCCTCACTCCCGACCGACCTCGGCAGGTGAAGGGTGGCTCAGGCCAGAGGCAGCTCTTCGAGGACTCTTCCGAGTCCGAAGATGATTCCTCCTTTTTCTCCAAGCGACTGGACTTGGAGTCTTCAGGAGGTCAGTCAATGGACGATAGCCCGTCGTCCTTCCTAGGACTGCTTCGGCTCATCTCGGAGTCCACCGGGATGGAGCTCAAACCCGTTTCCAAACAGGCCAGGTATCCCCTCACGGAGATTCTGGACCGAGGGGATTCTCCGACGGAGGCCTTTCCGGTGGCCGAGGCCATAGTGGGTCCGGCACTGGAGCTGTGGCAGCCCTGCTTCCTGCCTGCGCCGGCCAGGATGGCTAGGAAGTATGCGTCCCTACCGGTTCCTTGTCGGTTTTGAACACCCTCTGCTGAGGGTTGGTTACCGACAGCGTTTTCCGGCGCCCGTAGCATGGGGATGTGGACAAACCTCCTGACAAGGGTCAAGAAATTGGACTATGTCGGGCGAAAAGTCGCTGCGCCCTCTCTCGCGCCTTCGTCCAGGCCAGTTCGGCGCCGTCCTCGCACATTTTTCTCATGCCCTATTGGGCTCCCTGGATGAGGTCATCCTCATCTCCCGCCGATCTGCAGACTACGGCCAAGCAGGTGCGGGACCAGGGCAGGGCAGTGGCCAAACAGCAGCTCCAGACTGCTTTGGATATAGGGGACTCTATGTGCCAGATCGCGGGCGGCCGTGAGTGGCTATAAGGCCGGGCGGGCTGGCTGAGGATATCCACCTTACTGGATACCCAGCACAAGTTGGCGGATGTTCCTTTTGGGACTGACCTCTTCGCCCTGGGGTGGAAGGTCACCTGCAGAGGATCGAGAGTCCAATGCTACCTTGGACTTGGTCTCTTCCGCTCAGAAGGACAAAGGCCTGTAAGCCACAGCCTAAGCCCTTTGTCCTTCTGTGCCCCCGCCCCATTAACAACATCGGGCCAGCAGGCTCGGCCTTGGCATCCCAAACCCAAGTCACCGGCTTCCTCTAACAGGAGGCAGGAGAAAAGGCCCAGGAGGTCCTCGGCCGGTCCCTCCTCCAAGCCTGCCCAGTGACGGGCTGAGGTGTCGCCTCCATTCCCGTCTCACTTACCCTGGGTCCCCCGCTGGAGATGCGCCTGCACTTCCGCTCCGCCTGGTCCGCCGTTACCACGGACAGGTGGGTCTTGAGTGGTGGGAAGAGGCCTGCCTCTGGAATCGAGAGGCACCACCTTCAGAGCCGCCGCCCGGGGGCTTCCGGGTCCCAGCCTCACTGGCGGCTCGTCGAGCCGACATCGCCTCCTCCTCCAGAAGGAGGTGATAAGAGAGGTGGCGGACCCTCCTTCAGACCCAGGGTTTGTGTCCAGGTACTTCCTGGTTCCGAACGGACGGGGCTGGCCCCATTCTCGACTCCACACGACTCTAAACAAGTTCCTAAGGTCTCGAACCTTCAGGATGGTCACTCTGGCTCAGATAATACCATCCTTGGAGCAGCGGTGGTTCTGCTCTCTGACTTGCAGGACGTGTTTTCACGTCCCTATCCGAATCCGATCTCACCAGAGATTCCTTCGCTTCAGCGGAAGGATCCCTTTCGAGTTCAAGCCATGCCCTTCGGCTTGTCTCCAGCTCCCAGGGTCTTCACCAAATGCATGGCAGTGGTGACAGCATTCTCATGGGCGCCGAGGGTCCGTGTACCTTACCTGTACGACTGGCTGATAGCAGCTCCTCCAGGAAGGAGGCGGAGTGGTCCAGAGATCTGGCCTCCAGGTCTGCTGTCAACTGGGCCCCTTATCAACGAGGCCAAGTCGGAACTCGAGCCAAAGCAGGTGATTCTTTTCATCGAGCGCAGCTCGACTCTCTCGAGCCAGAGCGCGGCTCCGCGGACAGGGCGGGGTTCTTTCCTCCTTTGCCCGATCTCATTTCTGGTTGGGCATTGCGCCCTGCCGGGACTTCCTGCGCCTCCTGGGTCTCATGGCGGCCTGCACCAGCGTGGTCCGCTGGCCCGCTGGAACATGCGCCCCTTCAATGGGGACTGGCCAGCCAGTGGTCACAACGCCATGCGATCCTTTGGACCAGCTTGTGTCGCTGACTCAGGGATGTGGAACGCCTCCAGTGGTGGACCGCCCAGATCATTTGCAGGAGGGCATCCTGTCAGTCCGCGAGCCGATCGCGTCTCTATCTCGACCGATGCCTCTCTGATGGGTTGGGTGCCCATCTGGAGGAACACCGGGCTCATGGCCTCTGGTCCCCGCGGGAGTCCCGATGCCACATCAACCTGCTGGAGCTCCGAGCGGTCCGCCTAGCTCTCACCGCCTTTGCTCCGTTCCTCCGGGGTCAAGTGGTCCGAGTCCAGACGGACAATACCACGACCATGTTCTATCTAAACTGCCAGGGCGGGACGCGCTCCATGCTTCTATGCAAGGAAGCTCTCCGCATTTGGTCACTTGTGCAGCCTGGAGGCGGATCTCCTAGCCATTCATGTGGCAGGAGCCTCCAACACCCTGGCCGATGCCCTGAGCCGGATAGGGGCTGCATCCCACGAGTGGTCTCTCCTGCCAGAGGTAGTACAGCATCTGTTCTCCCATTGGGGCACACCTCAGGTGGACCTGTTACGCCTCCAGGAGAGCGAAGCTGAGCTGTTCCATGCCCGCCCCTCAGCAGGGCTCGCTGCAGGGGATGCCTTCTCGAGGCAGTGGACCCGGGCCTCTTTCGCCTTTCCCCATTTCCTTGATCCACAGAAGGTGCTTCTCAAGGCGAGGAGGGACAAGGCGCAGGTGATTCTGATAGCCCCAGACTGGCCTCGCCAGTTCTGGTACCCAGATCTCCTCAGTCTCAGCTCCAGGACTCCCGGCAGCTTCCAGCTCGCCCGGACCTGCTCTCAGTCAATCAGGGAAGGTGTTCCATCCGGACCTTCAACCTGCACCTGGACGGCCTGGTTCCTGAGCCGCCAGAGTTCCAGGCCTTGGTCTTCCACGAGGTCCTCAATGTAGCTGAGGCGTCCTTTAAGGAGTCGATCAGAAAATGTTATGCCTCAAATGGAAAAGGTTTTCCATTTGGTGTCAGGCAGAGGCTTGGACCCTTCCTCCTGTTCCTTGGCAAGCATCTTGGACTATTTATGGTCCCTTTCTAATCAAGGGCTTAGGTCGACTTCAGGTGCACCTGGCAGCCATCTCTGCTTGCAGGCGCGGGCAGGAAGCGATCCAGTGGCGCAGGAGAAGGTGGTCTGGCGCTTTTTCAAAGGCCTTGATCACATTTCCCCTCCAGTGCGGGAACCCCCACCTCCGTGGGATCTACTGCTGGTACTGGCAAAGCTCATGGGCAAGCCATTCGAACCTATGCACAGGTGTGCTCTCTCTCACCTGTCGTGGAAGACCGCCTTCTTGGTGGCTATCACGTCAGCCAGAAGGCTGGGAGAGCTCCAGGCGCTCCATCGAGTCTCCTTACCTGGTCTTCCACAGGGACAAGGTTGTCCTGCGCCCACCGAAATTCCTTCCGAAGGTGGTGTCGGAGTTTCACCTTAACCAGGTGTTGACTCTGCCGGTGTTCTACCCCAATCACACCTCGGAGGCCGAATACAGGCTCCATACTTTGGACCCTAGATGGGCACTCGCTTATTATAAGGAGTGCACGGCTGAAATTCGGGGAGAGGTTCGCCAGCTGTTTGTCACCTACGCTGAAGCCGCACCTGGCAGACCTGCAGCCAAGCGGACGATAAGCAGGTGGGTCACTTCCTGCATAGATCTCTGCTATAAGTTGGCGGGCATGGAGCCTCCCAGAGGGATAAGAGCTCATTCTACCCGCCATACTGCTGCAACGGTGGCTGCTTCCAGGGACGTCCCTATCCAGGATATCTGCAGGGCTGCTACCTGAAGTCAGCAAACACCTTCATTACCCATTACCACATCGACCTTGAGTCACGCCGGATGCTGGTTTTGGGGCCTCAGTTCTCCAGTCTCTCTTCCCAAGTAAGTATTGGGGTGTGCGTCTTGCCTCCCTCCTCCCGAGAACTGCTAGAGTCTGCGTAATGAGTGTGGATGAGCAACATATCCATGTCCCTAGAATATAGGTTACTCACCTGTAACAGGAGTTCTAGGAATGGTATATGTTGTTCATCCACACGACCCACCCGGGACTGCTCGGCGGACAAGACACCTGAGCTTCCAGCGGCCAGATCTGGCGCCATGGGGCGGAGCCGAGTTATACCACCCGGGTGGGTGGGAGGAGCAAGCTTGAAGACCTTCCGGCAAGATTTAAAGCGGCAAGGATACCTGCCAATGAGTGTGGATGAACAACACATACCATTCCTAGAACTCCTGTTACAGGTGAGTAAGCTGTATTTCTTCACTGTGGTCTCCATTTATTATTACCTTCTGTGTCCTGTTGTCCAGCCAGTGTTTTACCCAGGCTACCACCCTGGGACTCTCTCCCAGGCTGGCTAATTTGTTTATTAATCTTTTGTGCTGGACTGTGTCAAATGCCTTGCTAAAGTCTATGTAGGCCATGTCCACAGCCCCTCCCTGGTCTACTACTTTGGTCACCCAGTCAAAGAAATCGATTAGGTTTGTCTGACATGACCTTCCTGCTGTGAATCCATGCTGCCTTGGGTACTGTGCCCCACTGGCCTCTAGGTACTCAACACTTCTTTCCTTCAGAAGTGATTCCATCATTTTCCCTTCCACTGAGATCAGACTGACAGGTCTGTAGTTTCCTGCCTCTGGGGTTGTCAGTGGTGTTACTAGTTCTTCTCTTAGTTCTTTTAGAATTCTGGGGTGAATCCCATCAGGCCCCATTGCTTTTTCCACCTTCGGTTTTAGGAGTTCTTTAAGAACCCTTTCTTCTGTGAAAGGACTAATATCAATCCCCCTATCCAGAGTGTTTCTATTGACTGGATTAGGTATGTCCCCCTGCTCTTCCTCTGTGAATACTGAGCAGAAGTAATCATTCAGTATCCCTGCTTTTTCACTGTTGTCCTCTGCCCAACCGCCCTCCTCTTTATTCAGCCTCAGTAGCCCTGCCTTAGTCTTTCTTTGCTCCCTAATGTACCCATAAAAGGTTTTATTCCTCTTCTTAACTGAGGTGGCTATCTTTTCCTCAGTTTGGGCCTTTGCTATTCTGACTGCCTTCCCCGCTTCGTTCTGCTTTAACTGGTACAGTTCTCTGTCCTGCTCCTTCTGTGTTTCCTTATACTTCCTGAACGCTATGTTTTTCTCCCTAACTTTCCCCGCCACTTCTTTTGAGAACCATAGTGATCTTTTCTTTCAATTTGATTTGTTTATTTGCTTGACAGAAAGGCTTTTTGCCTTTGTGATGGCGGTTTTGATGTTTCCCCATTGTTGCTCCACTCCACCTTCTTGCCTGTTTGGTAGTGCTTTGCTGAGGCACTCTCCCACTTTGACAAAATCAGCCCTCCTGAAGTCCCATACCTTCACTTTGTTTGGCTTGACTCTTCAGCTCAGTTTATTGTGAACCACACTGTTTGGTGGTCACTTGTTCCCAGATGGCGACCCACATCTAGATCTGAGATCCTCTCTCTATCCCCATTTGAGAATACAAGGTCTAAGATTGCTCCCTCCCGAGTGGGTTCCAAAACTAGCTGTCCGAGTCATGCCCCGTGTAAGGCATCGAGAATGGCCCTGCTCTTGGATGTGCCTGCAGCAAAGGTGCTCCAGTTAACATCTGGCATATTCAGGTCCCCCATCAGCAATACCTCCCCTTTCTCTGCCATCCTAAGGATATCTTCTATGATTTCCTTGTCCATTTCCTCCCCCTGAGATGGGGGTCTGTATACAAACCCTGTGCGGATTGTGGTGCCATTTCCAGTAAACCTGTGCCCTCCAGGAACAATCAACTACAACTCTGACCTTCCACGCCAGAGAGTGCCTTCCTTCCTTTCAGACACCTATTTCACAGGTTAAGTAACAGGTCTAGTCACAAATGACTGCAGATATCTCCCAGCTAGATTTCCTCCCTGGCAAATAAAAGTTAAACTAAGAAAAGTCAAGCCCAAAAACAGAGAATCAAAACTACTTACTTGCACAGCATAAAAAAGCATGTTCCCTCTTAAGGAGGTGGGTGTATGTGACAGGGTGGAATAGGACCCTGTCCCAGTCGTTAGAGAAAGTGTTTAAATGCAAGGATCATTCCTTTTTTGTTTCTTCTCTGGCTGCGCAATCCAACTTTCCTGTGAGACTTCGGACTTGATCAGCCTGACAATCTCACAGTTCTTTGCCTCTCGCTATCTCTCTGTTTTCCCCTTGCTGTTTGTTTTTCCTCCCTTGCATATCTGCTGACATAAAAATATGTGTAAATCATTGTATGGAAATGTAACTGATATCTGGATCCCTTTTGTTTAGAAAATATATAGTGTTACTGTTGAAATGTATATAAATATATTTTGAGATGATTGCAGAAAGTTATTGTAAACTCTAGAGGTTACTTGAGTGCAAATCGTCCAGCCTTTGGAAAAAGCTGTAGAAGGGGCCTCAGAAAGCACACTGTGTTCTAGCAGCTCCTGAAACTTACAAGAACAGAATATTTACAAGGACAGGATGGTTGCTAAGAATGGTGGTTGAAAAGACTTTATAAAAGAGCTAAGCAGCAACTGCAAAAAAGATTAGGAGTACAGTTGACACAGAGACTGAAAGAAAACTTTATTTTTATTTTGCTTTTCAAATAGTTATACTGAACAAGTTTATTTTATGACACTGTTAGTGTAAATAAATAATTTTTGGTGAATTCTACAACTGCTCCCGGTTTTCCTATGCTTCCTGACCTGTGCCTCGACGACAAGCCCCTTACGCAGTTTTGAGACCCGGGTCGAGGCCCTCGAGCAGGAGTCTCAACCCTCACTAGGTGTGCCTGTCCTCTGCTTTGAGAGGATGCTCTCATTTATAAGCCCAGAGGGGATGTAATGTGGGATCAGCGCTGGGGCTTTGTTGGTGCCTTGGAGTCTTGGCATAGGAAGACTGATGCGGCCTAGTACAGACTCTTCTCCCCAGCATAGATGTTTCTTAGAGGTGGCACCTCATCTCAATCAGTGTTCTCCTCAGGGGACAATGAATCATTTGTCCGCCTTCCTTCTGCTGCTGAGTACACTTTGTACCAGCAATTCTTGGTTGAGGTGCTCCAGGTGCTCGACCTAAATGATTTTACTAGATGTGATCTGATAGCTCTACCATGGGGACTCCTTGGGATTCCCAGTATTGACCCTGCTGTTCCTCCATGGCTAGAGCTTTTGGGGAGACATCCAGGGCGGTGTGGAGATGTCCTCTCTCCAACCCAGCTGTCCCCAGGGATCTCCTCATGTGGTATAGTGCACTGAGAGGATCTGCAGGTGATGTACCTCACCCCTCCTCGGGGCTTGGAGTACAGCAGACTCCATTGTGGCCATGGCACCACATGCATAGCTGACCTCCAGAGGCAGATTCTTCTCAGATGGGCAGTCTTGGAAGGAAGGCTTTTTCCTTGATAAACTCTGCTCTTTTGGACTGTAGACAGGTTATTACATCCGCTCCGTCTTCAGCTGAAACAAGCATTTTCAGTCACACAGTGTGAAGAGTTTGTTCAGTTCTTTTCTGACAGGGTGTTGACCATCAGGACCGGGATAACTCCAGTTGAGTATGATCTGACGCACCGTGTCAAGTCTGTTGGTGACAGCAGCACTCTGATTGCTTGGGCTGAGTTTCGGCTGGTGTGGTTGGCGGAGATCACCGTGGTGATTTTGAAGATGCGTCATACCTTTTGTGGTCGGGACTCTGGCCAGACATGTCCCCTAGTGGGAGGTGTGGAGTCTATTGGCATTGGTAGAGGCCCCTGCTGAAAGAAACATCTCTCGACCCTGATGTCTTGGTGAATTATCGACCAGTCTCCAACCTGCCATTTTTGAGGAAAGTTGTGGAGAAAGTAGTGACTTTGCAGCTCGAGGCACACCTGGTGGCTTTTGACATCTGTGAGCCATTCCACTCTGGATTTAGGAAAAAGCACAGCAGGGAAACAGCATTAGGGTGCAAAATGGTCTCCTGAGGGCGAGGGATAGAGGGGAGTGGTCAGTTCTTTCTCCTCGATCTCTCTTCAGCTTTTGACACCATAGACCATGTGGTGCTACTTGATCGCCGAAGAGAACTCTGTGGACTCGCTGGCCATTTCATCAGCTGGTTTGAGTCCTTCCTATCAGGTAGGATGCACCCGGTTGTGTTGGGAAGTTACTCATCGCGTCCAAGGCTCCTCTGCTATAGAGTACCTCAAGGGTCGATCTTTTCGCCCATGTTGTTTATGGTGTATATACTGCCCCTGGATGATACCATTAGGCGCTACGGTCTGAGTTTTCACTAGTATGCAGATTATACCCAGCTGTATATGTCCTTTGCACCCAGAACATCCAATGCTGTGCACATGCTAAATAACTGCTTATCCAAGATCCTGGACTGGATGTCCTCTAACTGGCTGAGACTGAACTTGGCAAGATGGAGGTGTTGGTGATTGAGCCTGGTCGTCAGAGGGAAGTAGCTGCCACTGGAGGAAGAACAGGTCTGTTCCTTGGGTCCACTTCACTGGTGGCGGCAAAGAAGGTGTGAAATCTGGGTGTCTTCCATGACAGTGGTTTGACGCTTGAGACCCACTTGTCTGCCACCGTCTGGAATGGTTTTTACCACTTAAGGAATCTCGCTCAGATTAAGCACCTAGTCCCTCCTGAGGACCTGCCATCACTGATGCATATTTTTGTTACCTCCAGGCTCGATTACAGTAATACTGTATACTTCGGGGCCAGTGGGAGCAGCCTCTGCCAGCTGCAGCTGGTGCAGAATGCTGTAACCAGGTTATTGACTGGCCTTTCGAGGTCTGATCATATAACTCCGGTTTTGCGCAAACTGCCTTGTCCGTGGAGGATTGTCTTCAAGGTGGGCTTGCTCACCTATAACATACATGTGATATCTCCTTCTTTGCGCAGGAGACTTCTGTTTTTTTGACTGAACTCCCTCTCTCCCTTCTGGGAAATAAAATCTCCTGCTTAAGATAATTATGTCCAAAATATCCATTCATGTTTGTTTTTTGGCAGATAAAAACACATATAAAGTAAATTAGTGATGAACAATATAAGTGATAACACTGTACAACTAGTTGTGGATTCTTTTTAGTGCTTATTCTTGACAAAATGAAATATATTAAATGCTTTTACTCTTATTTTTTGACACCATTTAAGGACAAACTCTTGATGTTTTGACATCTCCCTACTAGTAGGGCAATCTCCCTACTAATTTGACCCAAATCTCCCTCTTAAGCAAGTTGGATATATCACATGTATGCTATAAGACCTTATATGGATTGGTTCCAGGCTACCTGTTTGACCTTCTGTCACTTGCCTGCCCAGTGTGCTTTCCAAGGTCATCTGCTTAGGGGCACCTAGTGGTCCCGAGGACATTATTAAAAATTGCTGGTGATCGTGCCTTCGACGTGTCGGGCCCTACCATATGGATCTCCCTCCCATGGGCATTGAGGGAGGCCCCTTCTGTTGATAGTCTTGTTTGAAGACCCATCTTTTTAAGTTGGCATATGAGGGTTGTGTATAAAAATATGATAGTGTGCTACATTTAGTTATTTATTATTTAATTTTATAATTTTATATTGATGGTATTCATGAGAGACTTTAAATTGAACTTACTTTTATTATAATTGTGATTGAACTTTTATCCTGTATTGTTGTAAAACGCCCAGAGCCCCTGGGATTGGGCATGTGAACAAAGATGACTTGACACGCCCTAATGTGCATTCTAGGGGTGTGAATATAGTTCACTTATCCACACAGTGGCATTTGCACCAGAAGTGCTGACTCATCAGAAAGTCTTTAAGCTAAGCTTCTCCCACCACCCAGGTGATATATCTTCTAGCTCCACCCCATGACATCAGATATTCCCTTTCTGTTGTAAGAATTCGGTCACCTCCTTCACAGGTCCGTGTGTTGTAGGGCCTAAAGTCTGGCACTGATGAACTTGGTTAGTTTTTAGATAGTTTTCAGTTCAGAGTATTTTCCTCGGTTCTGCTTCAGCCCCGGCAATGAAAGATATAATATGAAAAATTGAAGTCAGCAACTGACTTCAAATGATGCATCACGTGCCGAAAAGATGTTGTGGACGGACCCCACGTGTTGTGCCTATACTGTTTGGGAAAGCACACTATGTTGCAGGTTGTGGCCTGTGCTAGATGATGCTGCCTTCCTCCCTGGAGTTTCGTGCACTGTGGCTTTTCCTTGGGCATGCTGACAGAGATCCTAAACTTTCACCGAAAACTTGCAAGGTGGTCTCCACTGCAGCAGGGTCCATGGCTCAACTTAAGGCCATGGAAGAAGTGGTGGAAAAGCCTGTGGTGGCACCTCTTTGGTTCTGGCGCTGCTTCCAGCTGGGACCAGCATCTGAGTGTCTTTGACCAGTGAATTCCGGGAGATGTCGGACCCTCCAGGCCTTCAGGGAGAGCCCTGTCCGCCATGGTAAGAAATAGAAGAAACACCACCACCAGTCGTGGGACCTGGAGAGATCACTTTGCTCCCGCTCCCTCGACTCCCTGATCATGCGACACCTGTTGAGCGCTCGACTATGGTCGAGGGCCAGGTTGCAAACTCACTGTGACCCTGTCTGGCTTGTCGACCTCAACACTGGCCAGCTAGGCAGTCGAGATATTTCTCGACTTGGTCGACCAGTTGTTGGAGGAGGATGACAAGGTGTTGCTCTCCAAGACCCTGGTGTTCCCGGTCCTCACTCAAGAGGATGTAGACCGGTTGGTGTCCCTCGCCGGTTCAGCTTGGGAACAGCCTCCACGCGAGGTCCTTCCTCCAAAGCTGGCTCATGTGATCTATTCTGCACCCTGGCTGCTTCTGGCCCGCCACCCTCTGCCCATATGGTCCTCATGGCTGTAGAGCGCATGACTGGAGTTTTGGGGTGAAGCTGTCTATCTGTTTGTAACATACTGTAAAGCCACACCTGGGAGATCAGCAGTTAAGTGGACGACTGGCAGTTGAATAATATCCTTCATTGACCTCTGCTATCATTTGGCTGGTAAGGGATCTCCGGTAGGTCTTACAGCTCATACTGCCAGACATAGCGCTGCCTTAGTGGCTGCTTTTAGGGACATTCTTATCCAGGAGATCTGCAGAGCTGGCACCTGGAAGTCAGCACAGACCTTCTCCAATTACAGCATCAACGTAGAGTCTTGCTGGGATGCTGCATGTGGGACCTCTGTTTGCCAAGTAGGAGTGCTCGCCTTGCCCTTTCCTCCTGGAGAATTGCTGGAAGTTTGCCATCATGTGGATTAGTAAACTATGCCCCTAGAAAAACAGGTTACTCACCTGTGATGGCAGTTCTAGGAGTGGTATATAGTTGACATCCACACCACCCACCTGACCTCCCCTGGCATGTGGCATATGGATTACAACTTCCAGCTTGTAAGCTCTGACGTCACAGGGCGGAGCCCAAGGATATAACTTCCTCCTCTTCTCCTTTCCCCTCTCTGCCTTCCTCTCCTTTTTCTTTTTCCTTCTCCTATCACTCCCCTTGTTTCCCTTAAGGCTCTGCTTGCCCTTAATCCTCTAAAGGGAAGTAGCCCAGATAAACTTTTTAATCTTCTCCTTCTCTCAGCTCCTGCCATTGCTCTACCCATTACTCTTCTTCTTAATCTTTCCTTTTCCTCTGCTGCTGTTCCTGATATTTGGAAACAGGCTGCTGTCATACTTCTTCACAAAGGTGGTGATCCCACCTCTCCTGGTAATTTCCATCCTATATCTCTCCTTCCCACCATGGCTTAGTTATAGGAACATATTGTTCTGTCTCAGCTTTCTTCCTTTCTTGACAACTCCTCCTTTTTCACACCTTTTTAGTCTGGTGTTTGGAAATCCCACTCCACTTCCACGTGCCTCCTTCAGCCCACTAACTTCATACTCTCTGGTATGGATCAAGGACTGATTACTTCTGCCATGTTTGTTGATCTTGCTAATGCTTTTGACACTGTGGCACATTCCCTCCTTCTGGACAAACTTAAAGCAGCAGGCCTCTCTGACTCTTCAGTCAGTTGGTTTCGTTCTTACATTGAAGGAAGGTCTCAAGCTGTCAGAATAGTAAAATCCATTTCATCTCCACTTCCCATTAGCTCGGGTGTCCCTTAAGGGTCTGTCCTGGGTCCTATTCTCTTTTCCATTTTCTTAAATGACCTCCCAACTGTTTATTCCTCTGCGCTCATTCATATGTACACTGATGACACAGTTCTTTTTGCTTCTGACTCCTCTACCCACAGTCTTTCCTCCCGACTGCAGTTGGATTTTGATAACCTTCAACGCTGGTTCAAGTTTAACCAACTGTCTCTCAATGCAAAAAAAGTCTTCATGACTTTTGGCACTCATCAAAAGCTTGCCAGACTTGCTTCTCTCCCACTGTTTAATACCCTTGTGGGTAGTAAGATTGAAGATGTTCTGCTTCCTGCTGGCCGAGAAATTGTATTAAAAATGATTCTCCCTATCTTTGTCTACAGTGACTTAGTCTACGGTGGAGCCCCTAAATCCTCCCTTGCCAGACTAGAGCCCCTTTTTCATTCTTATTGTCATTTTGCTCTTGATTTCCCACCTTGTACTCACCACTGCTGTCTATAATTAGTCTTTTCTGTTCCCTCTCTTGATGCTAGGTGCCTTTCCCATTGTGTCTCTTTTATATCCAAATTCTGGTTAGGCACCCTCCCGTTATCTCAAATCCCTTCTATCGTCCCCTCCTTCTTCCTCCTACCCTGTCCGTAACAATATTTCCCACTTTCTCCCTATTCATTTTAGAAAATCTACTGTTGGTCAATCTGCCTTTTCCTACTGCTTTCCTATACTTTGGTCCTTCCTTCCCCTTTCAAGTTCAATCTGCTTCTTCTCCCTTCTGCTTAATGTCTCTTTTTTGACTTTTGTTACCCTACCTGCAACTGTCTTATTACCCTTTTTTCTTCATTCTCCCCTTCACTAGTTTTGCTTTATTTATGCGTTTCCACTATTTTTCTCTTCCTTACATCTAAGATTGTGTTTTAGTTGTATTTATTTACTATTTGCCTTTTATATTTATGGATATATTTCTCATATTGCTATATTGTTGTATTTGACTTCTTATTTTTAGTAGTTTTATTGTTTTGCTATCTCCCTCTCCCCTTTCCCCCAGGACACTTCTGGAAATGAGCTGTTATCAGCTCAGTATGTCTTTTCTGGTTAAAGTTTTAAATAAATAAATAACTTATGGGTGGTGGGAGGAGCTTAGGTCAAGGACATTCCAGCAAATAACCACTTCTGGTGGAACTGCCGTCATACGGATGTTAACTATGTAACACTCCTAGAACTACGGTTACAGGTGAGTTAACTTATTTTTTTCTGCACACCAGGCACGTATGGTGACCTATAAATAATGTTGATGGTTGCAGCTGAACACACTTTTAGCTGCACTGCCTAAGAGTAAGTCAGGCAGGCCATTGTTCTTTCTATCTGGGGCCTGAAGGTAGCTCGGCATCAGCTGAGGGAATATTATGATGCTGATGAGGTGGCCTCCAGTGTGGTAGGAACCGTAGTCTCTATCTGTAGGATGGCATGGCATCGCCTTTCCTGACTGGCACCTTTGCCCTGCGTAAAGTGCTTATCTTGCACTTCCAGGAGTCTGACGACTTCTCCCCTAGGGTCAGACAGGAACTGACAAAAAGAATGATAAAGGGGCTCCAGTCTGCTCCTGTGCCATAAGAGCCCCTGCCTTTCCCTGACCAGTTTCAGGTCTCGCTAGACCCGTAAGGAGCCTGTCCCCTCATGTGTTGTCCCCCCCACATAGAGGGCTTGGGGCATATTTTTACCCTTCGAGTGAGACAGCTTCTCCTTCTGGAAGAAGGGAAAGCATGGTACTCTAACCCATAAGTTAAGTTCATGGTGAAGATCGATTCTTGGAAGATATGAAAGTTGAGTGCTTACTGTAACTGTTGATCTTCCAGAATATCTTCACCATTGTTTACCGCATGTGCCAACCACCCCCTTCTCTAGCACGGCCAGCCTCTGGGCAGCTCATCCTGTTTGTGCCCCCCCCATTTGCACCCCCATTGGGGCAGTTTTTTTTATAGTTGAAAAAAAAAAAAAGGGGGGGGGCATGGGACCATTGCTGAGTTCCCACCCTCACCAGAACAAACAAGCAAAAAAACCTAGAAAAAGTGTGTTTAGGGTTCCTGTTCAGGGTCCCCATACCAACCAACCGAAACAAGAGGAGGTAGCTTCCTACTTTTCTTTTCCTGCTTCTCTCTGCCTGGGTTATATCCTCCTCTGTATGGTGCTATATATCCCTATCAGTTGCTAAATGCAGTCTGTGCCTCTGGGTACTATCCATATCTAACTCCACTTGACAGCAGCACTGTCTGTAGAGGAGTGCTGTGCACTAGTTTGGATCAAGTATTCACTTTACACAGGGCACATCCCTGTTGTTGAAGGAGAAGCAGGTCACTTTATTCTGATGGTCCTTTCTGCAACTGTGCCAGTTTTTTTCTCTTGGTTGGTAAGTATTTTTCTCTTCCTGTGCCAGGTGGGCTAATAGCCCACTACCTTCAGGGGTAACTGGAGAGATGAACACATCTTGACTCCCTTGAGCTGTTCAGCCCTGCATCTCCACATGTAGCAGAAGTCACTTTTTCCTCTGTGATTAAGAAGGGGCATACATTAACTGATTTGGTTCTCCAACTGATGGCATGAAGTTACCTTTTAGGAGTCCGTGTAGTTCATTTCTGCTTCAGGCACATTTGTGCCATCTCAGTTACAAGGAGTCCCAATGTTTTGAGCATGCCCCTCTTAGTTTTCCTGTCAGAGTCGCATGCTTCAGGGCTGCTGCCTTAGTATTACTGCTCATCTGCTGTCTATCTACTGGTGTTGAAGCTTCGGTTCCATACCCAGCTCCCTCTTTATGCCACCTAGTGTGTCCCTCTTTCTATCTGGAAGTTGGCAGTTATGTTTTATTTGATTTCCCTATATCCTTTCCCTATCCCTTTGGGCAAGGGGATTTTTTTAACCTTCACTTTGTTTTTTGTTCTCCTGGCGAACAGAACTGAGGATCTTTTTCGAGGATGTCTCCTTCCACTGAGCCACATCATGGAACTGTAAACCATCGGCATCAAGCTCACTTGGAAACTTTTTGCAGGCAGGTGCCATCCACATCAACATACCTTGTTGGCGCCTATATAATGTTGGAGTCCCCAGCATGCCTCAGTTCTTTCTCCCGCCGTCAACTGCTCGTTGGTTCACCACTTTTGAAGAACGCCGTCAAACTTTTGCAAGTATTTTGCTAAAAACTGATGGCTGCTGCCATCCTGATGGTTCTGCTGGCTCGCCTCCATATGAGACTCCCACAGTGGCTTCTCAGGATGTAGTGGGATCAGCACTCGGACAACTTGGAGGACCTCATAATGGTCACCCCTTCTCTCTGTCATTCCCTCCTCTGGTGGCTGGACAGATCCAACCTGGAGAAAGGGTAACTGTTCTGCGGACGTTTTCCCTGCAGGTTATGACGACAGATACCTCAGGAATGGGTTGGGGGGGGGCTCATCTGGGCCCTTCCCAGACCCAGGGCCAGTGGGGCCCTCTGGGTACACTGCTTCACAGCAACACTGTGGAGATGAGGGCTGTTCTACGTGGCCTGCAGGCCTTTACTGACCTCCTCCTAGGGGAATCAGCTGTTGATTCACAGACAGTATGTCAGTGATGTATTATATCAATTGACAGGGCACAGTTCGTTCATACACTCTCTGCAGAGATGCAGTGAGGGTTTGGTACTGGGCAATTGAAGACAAAATCTTTCTGTCCGCAATGCTCCTCCCTTGGACCCCGAACACATTTGCAGATTACCTCAGTTGATCCAGTGCAGTCTGCCACAAATGGTAACTTTCGTGGCTGACCTATTCGAATAATGGTGTCAAGGTACCCTTACTATGCACTGTTCCTTTTATTTTGCCCTGTTATATGCCTCGACACTGTAAGTTATCCTGTAGCTTTATCTTACTGTCGTATGCATAGTACTACTGCCATAGGAATGCACTGTACCTTGTATGTGTATATTGTAATGTGTATGTGTATATTGTAACATGTCTAAACATGTAACTTGTGTCTATTATCCCTTTCACCCTTCTCCCAGGGTGCATCTGAAATCGAGCAGTAGTCTGCTCAGTATGCCTTCCTGGTAAAACCTTTAAAAATAAATAATCCAGACATAGACCTGTTTGCATCTTTGTACAACGCAAAACTGACACATTTCTGCTCGCTTGCTCCAGGGCCTGGAGTTTTTGGGTGACAAGCGTCCTCCCTCTGTTAGAAAAGGAGGTTTCTATATGCCTTTCCCTCATTCCCTCTCATACAGAGGGTTCTAGTGACATTGTGGGCTGAACATACCACCCTGATTCTGGTGGCCCCTCACTGGCCCAGACAAATTTGGTTTCCACTTCTCCAACAGTTGACGGTGGAACTTCCTGACCCACTCCCCTTGTGAGCCACACTTCTGATGACTTCGATTCTTGCACCTTCACGTCTGGCTCCAGAGGACTTAGAGCTCTCCTACTATGGGGTTTTCCCAGTGGTGGCTGGTGTGCTCTTGGTGGCTAGAAAGCTGTCTACCCCGTACACATATTCAGAAAAATGGAAACTTTTTACAGTCTGAGGTACTGGGCATGTGCTGAATCCCTTTACATGTCCAGTTCCTATAATTCAAACACCATGAAGTCTTGCTATATTATAACAATAGCAGTCAGCCACTGCAGCTGAACTGCCCCGGAGAGGGAGGAGTTAACTCCAGAAGATCTGGAGTTCTACAGCGCGAGGGCGCTGTGCCCAAAGCTCTACCTGGCAGTTTCAAATGAAACTGTCAGATGCTTTACTCCGCTTCACTGAACAGTCGCTCCGGAGATCAGCTCCTTCAGCTCGGTTCATTCTCGGTTCAAGCGAGTATTTTTCGGTTCATTTGAACCGGCAAAAGTTATTATTTTTACCGCATTTCGGTTTTAAAGCTCTATCTGGTAACCGTAAGTACTAAAATTTAAGTCTGTGTGGAAAATTAATTATCGGTTCGGTTTTGAACCGATCGGTTGTTTTTTTCTGCATTTTAAAAGTGTACAGTGGGTTTTAGAGTGCGGTTCCCGGTTCTTATCGGTTCTAAAAAAAACGGAATTATAACGTTTTTTTCAAATACCCGTGACACGGTTAGGAACCGATAAGGGTGTCTTGCCTGGTACTGCCATCAAAAGGGCAAGTTTTGGTTAGGCTGGCATTATGTCTGAGAAACCCAAAAGAAAAACCGGGCCCACTGGGTTTCAACACTGTGATGTCTGTGGGGACGCCTTTGCCAAGGCTGACCCACACACCACTTGTGTTTATTGTCTGGGGGCTGACCACCTCCTGTCAGACTGCCAGGTGTGTAAAAATTTCCCTGCAGCCACCCTGGAGAAGAGATTGGGCCGGCTCAGGGAACGAGAGGCCAAAAAGTCCGCTGACCCGGATGGCCAGCCCGGTCCAGTACCCACTGGACCAGAGGGAGTGCCTTCTGACCAGGGCTAGACTTCCTCGGCAAAGGAAGGCTGGTTCAGAGGAACCAGTCCCAAGTAAAAAGACAAGGAAATCAGTAGGTCTGGAGTCCAAAATTGTGTCTCCAACTGCTGCAGAGATAGCTAAAGCCATTCAGATTGTCCAGTCACTGTCTCAGGGATCTGTAGAACCACCAACAGCTGGTAAAAGGTTGGTTCGTGCTCAGTCCCAGTGGTTCAGGATTTTGAAGTTGAGATTTTATGAACCACAGGAGGGGAGGAGGAATTTGATCAATATATGTGTGGCTGGTGGGGTCTGGACGTGCCCATTGAACCGGACATCTCTCCAGACAGACCTTTAGAATCTCCTCCTATTCTGTCTGAGTCCCCTTCTTTCTTTATTTTTTACAAAAAGGTTGCAGAAACCCTCCAGCTTCCTTTAGAGGAGGCTGGATGAGCAAGAGGAGCCTGATTATGTGGAAATGATGGATATTCCAGAGTCTAGGAGGTTGTCTATTCCTTTGCATAAGTCATTTAGGAAGCAAACAACAAAGATTTAAAAATCCTCATTCTGTCCCTCCTGTAGATAAAAAAAATGGACAGAAGGTATACTTTGTCAGGCTCGGATACAGACTTCCTTACTGAGCAGTGTAGTCATGTAGGTGTGGTACAAGCTGCAGCCTGTGACAAGGCTAATATTCCTCTGGCCTCACATCCTCCTGATAAGGATTCCAGGAAGATTGATGCCATGGCTAAGAAACAGTATATGGCAGCTTCTTTTGGGACTCAGGCAGGCAAATTTTATGGCTTATGTAGCTAGATATCAGAAATCTAGGTGGGACACAGTATTGCAGTTAGCCAAGCAGGCCCATGGCCAGCTGGCTAGTGAGTTGAACAGGTGGCTGCTGATGGTATTGAAGTTTCTAAAGTTCAATTTCATACTGCTGTTGATGTTAATGATGTTTTTTCTAGGTCATGGCCACTTGTAGTTTCGTAGGTTGGCATGGCTCAGATGCACTAATCTGTCCCAAGATACCCAGTCAAAGGCTATGGATTTTCCTAGTGGGAAATTCTCTTTTGGGGAGCAAACAGAAAACTATATGAAAAGATGGATGAATACAGAACTACCTACAAAAGTGCCCAGGCTAAGGAGAAGCATGCCATGCCACAAAGGCATGCTCCCAGAGAGTAGGGCAGGCCCTTTTCAGGCCTTTTTACCAATTTCAAGCCTCCTCTGCTGTCTCGCAGAGGGGTTTCTTCAGAGGCAGGGGTAGACGTGGCACAAGTAGACCATCCCCTTCCCCTCAGCCTAAGGCTGCTGCTAAGCAGGCACCCTGATGGGGTGTCCAGGGCCGATTCTCCTGTACCAGTGGGGGGCAGGTTGGCCTATTTCAGCCGGAACTGGCTGTCCCTAACTACGGACAGATGGGTTCTGGAGGTAATAGGCCAGGGTCTGGTTCTCAGCTTCAAACTCTTTCCAAAGATGAGAGCCAGGCATTTTCCACCTGCAAACCTTCAGAAGCCCTTGCTTTGGAAGCAGAGGTTTCTGCTCTGCTGGACTGCAAAGCAGTGGAAAGGGTTCCTCCTTGCCATCAGGGCAAGGGGCTTTATTCAAGATACTTTCTTACCCCTAAAAGACAGGAGAATGGCGCCCATTCTAGATTTAAGATACTTGAACAAGCATCTGTTGAAACCAAAGTTCAAAATGTTGACTCTGGCAATGATATTGCCTTCCCTAAGGCCAGGGACTGGCTAGCTTCCCTGGACCTCAAGGATGCCTATTTTCATGTTCTGATCAGGCCTTCTCACCAAAGTACCTCAGGTTCGAACTGCCCTCAGGCCACTACCAGTTCAGGGCAATGCCCTTCGGCCTTACCTCTGCGCCAAGGGTATTCACAAAATGTCTCGCTGTAGTAGTGGCTCACTTAAGAAGGCAAGGGGTTGCTGTGTTTCCCTACCTGGACGACTGGCTCATTGTGGGTCAGTCTCCAGGTCAGGTGAAATCCCACTTGCAAGTCACCCAGCAGCTTCTCACTTCCTGGGATTCCTGCTAAACTTACCAAAGTCAGTTCTGGAACCAGTTCAGGTCCTAACTTTCATAGGCAGAATTGAACACAAGGTTAGCCAGGGCTTTTCTTCCCTTGGAAAGGGTGGACAGACTCATCGCCCTGGCATCCTCCTTTACCCTCAGGTCTCTCGACCAGCAAGGCATTTTCTGCAACTCCTCAGGCACATGGCTGCTTCCACAGCTGTCGTGCAGGGAGCAAGATTCCAGATGAGGACATTCAGTTCCATTTGAGGGCCTATTGGTCTCAAAGGAAGGACCCCTTACCAAGTTGGTCCCAGTTACTCAAACTCTGATCCTAGCCCTCCACTGGTGGCAGGTCCAGAGCAATTTAAGACAGGGGGTTCCCTTCATTCCCATTTCTCACTCCCTCACCCTCACCACGGATGCCTCCCTGTTAGGGTGGGGGGCTCACCTGGGCGACCTTGCCACTCAGGGGGTATGGTCTCCTCAGGAGTCTCTGCTCCACATCAGTCTTTTGGAACTCAGAGCTGTCTTTTTAGCTCTTCGGGTGTTTTCAGATTCTGTCCAGAACAAAGTGGTTCAAGTCAGGACAGACAATACCACCACAATGTGGTACATCAACAAGCAAGGGCACTCTGTTTCAGCCTTGTGCACAACAATGAAGTTGTGGTCTCTGGCTTACTCCTGAACACCTCCGTGATAGCGTTCATCTCCCAGGGAAGGACAATGTCCCGGCAGCACTCTCAGCAGAATTTCTCAGGGCCATCACGAATGGGCTCTGAATCCACAAGTGCTGGGGTCTGTCTTTGCCAGATGGGGCACTCCTCAGATAGATCTTTTCGCAGCCCAGACAACCACCAACTTCCTCTTTTCTGTTGCAGGCCTCCAGTTCTGGGCTCAGTCCTCTGGGCGCCTTTCTGTTGGACTGGAAAGGGAAGTTCCTGTATGCCTTTTCCCCCTTTCCTCTCCTTTTCAGGGTACTAGTAAAATCAGATCTCAACCTTGCAGAGTGATTCTGATTGCCCCAGATTGGAGCCAGACAGCCCTGGTACCCTCTGCTCCTGTCCTTGGCAGTCCACCCTGCCCTGAGCCTGCCCAGAGTCCACGACTTACTGGCCTGTGCACAGGGGAGAGTGTGGTTTCCAGACCTCAAATCCCTCCACCTCAAGGCTTGGCTCTTGAGGAGCTAGAATTTGCTGACTTACACCTTTCTCAAGGTGTCATGGATATTTTAAAGGCTTCAAGGAAGCCTTCCACTAGGGCCACTTATAATTCTAAGTGGAAGAGGTTTTCCTTCTGGTGCTCTGAGAGGCAGATTATCCCAGAATCTGCTGATCTTCCCATTCTACTGGACTATTTGGTCCATCTGAATTCCCTAGGCCTTAGACCAGCTACCCTGAAGGTTCATCTGGCAGCTGTCTCTGCTTTTGTGTCAGCAGGGAAGCCTGCCTCCCTTTCTTCTCACCCAGTGTTCTCCAAGTTTTTTAAAGGGTTACTTCATACTAACCCTCCTTTTCGGGAACCAGCTCCCGCCTGGGACCTGAATATTTGCATTGCTCAGTTAATGCAACCCCCCTTTGAGCCTCTGTCTTCTGCAGAGCTCAAGTATTTAACTTGGAAAACCGTTTTCCTAGTAGCTATCACCTCTGCCAGACGCATAAGTGAGCTACAGGCCCTGTCAGTGGAAGAAGATTTTATCTCTTTCCACAGAGATAAGGTAGTCCTTAGGACTAATAGAAAGTTTTTGCCTAAGGTGGTTTCTGATTTCCACCTGAATCAATCTATCTCTCTCCCAGTATTTTCACTGAGCATTCTTCCTCAGGTGAGAGGAGACTGCACAGCTTGGATGTCAAAAGAGCCTTAGGCTACTATTTAGAGCGCACTCAGAGGTCATTGGTTGAATCCTCCAACTCTTTCTTACCTATGGCGAGGTTGGCAAGGAAACCTGCCACTAGAGAACAATTGCAAGGTGGATTGTTTCTGTATCCAATTCTGTTATCAGAAACTGGGTAGAGTGCCCCTCAGGATTGAGGGGCCCACTCCACCAGGGGTACAGCTGCGTCTCTAGCGGCTGCTAGAGACATCCCCATTCTGGAGATTTGTCAAGCTGCTACCTGGAAGACAGTTCACACCTTTACCAAGCATTATTCCCTGGATGTCCAGTCCAGGAGAGATGCTCGGTTTGGCACAGCTGTGCTTCAGAGCCTATTTCCTAAGTAGGTTCTGACCCTCCTCCATGGAGGTACTGCTGGGTAATCTGCTATTGTTATAATATAGCAAGACTTCATGGTGTTTGAAGAAAAATTACTCACCTTAGTAATTGCTTTTCTTCTCATGGAGTCTTGCTATATTATAACCACCCTCCTCCTACCCCTCTCAGAACTTCTACTTGGGTAGGGGCGAATTGGTGCAAGCACTGTGTCATGCCATTGTAGTTTTTCCCTTACCCTCTTTTCCTTTGGGTTAGGGATCTAGATTGTTTCATTTAGGTTATTTATATTGCCCCCTTCCTGGACTTGAGTCTTTGGGGGAAGGGGTTCATATGTGCTTGTCAAGGGTGGTAAAACGAACCATAATACCATCAATTTTTGTTATTATAGCTCTGAGTGTTTCTTTGTTCTTTATATCGTTGTTATTACTACTAGTAGGTAGCCATGGGCTAGTGTAGTTTTTTCCACACAGACTTTCCGTCCTTTGATGTTAGCTTCGTAAAGATCTGACAGTTTCATTTGAAACTGCCAGATAGAGCTTTGGGCACAGCGCCCTCGCGCTGTAGAACTCCAGATCTTCTGGAGTTAACTCCTTCCTCTCCGGGGCAGTTCAGCTGCAGTGGCTGACTGCTATTGTTATAATATAGCAAGACTCCATGAGAAGAAAAGCAATTACTAAGGTGAGTAATTTTTTCTTCTGGATTACCTCCTGTTCCTCAAGGAATCAGGACTAGGGTATTCCTCAATAAAGGTCGACATGGTCGCTTTGTTGGCCTCTGTGCCCTGCCCTAGGGTAAGACAGTGGCCCACTAAGGGGCATCTTCCTTCTGTGCCCCCTGGTCCGAGATCCAGTGCCAGTATGGGGCTTTAGTTTGGTCTTGGTGATCCTCACTGCGCTTCCGTTTGAGTCTGCATCTACTTGTGAGATGCCGTTCCTCTCTTGGAAAGCATTGTTTCTAATGGCTATGGCACCTGCTGGATGAACATTGAAGTTACAGGCTGTGGTCGCAGATTCTTTGTTTATTATTTTTCGCAAGGATGGTGTTGCATTACACGCCAATCCTCTTTTTTTTTTTTTTTTTTTTTTGTGAAGGTTGTGTCTGAGAGAACAATAAATCAGACCCTAGACTTCCTGTTTACTTTTTCCTCTCTCACAGAAAGTGTGGGGGAGCATTGTTTACATATGCTGGACATCCGTAGGATGCTGTGTTGGTACCTGAATCATACTAAGGAGTACAGAAAATCTTCTCAGTTGTTTATTGCTTTTGCCCTCCCCCCAAATGTTGGGCTTACCAAAGTGTAAACAAGGTCTGTCCAAATGGCTGATCAGTCGCATTATTTTTGTTACCAGCAGCATGGTAAGCTGCTTCCCGGTTCTGTCCATGCTTATTCCACCCAAGGGGTGACTGCCTCAGTGATTTGTTTTCAGAATGTGTCCGCTGCTGACATTTGTGGTGCTGCCACTTGGAGTACTGTTCCTATATTCACCAAACACTGCAGGCTGGATATCATGTCTTGTAGATGTACTGGCTTTGGCCTCCATGTTCTGCAAGGCCTCCTTACTAAGGATCAGTAGGTCCTACCATCCTCCCTCAGTGCTTGGTAGTGCTTGAGAATTGTTCCCTGATGTGGTTCAGTGGAGGGAGATATGCTAGAAGAAGACAGAATAGATACCTGCCATAACAGTAGATCTTCAAGAGAATCTCCTCCATTGAGCCACAGCTGTCTCTCCCACATTCCCCCTTTGGCAGGTGACGGATGACTGTACTGCTTGCTGTTGCAGCAGTTTTCTCCTCCGATACCCTTTGGACATCTGCAGTCAGGTTTCGATATCCTTTGTTGTGTGCCTGGTTTGGTCCTGGACGCTTCGGTCCCTTCTGGTCCGATGATCCTCTGAGCTGGTCTCCGCCGAGAAACTGAGGCATGCTGAGGACACCGACATTATATAGGCACTGATGAGGTGTGTTAACATGCATGGTCCCAGTGTGCAGAAAGTTACCAGGTGGTCCTGACCCTGATGGCTTACACGGTGTGGCTCAATGGAGGAGATTCTCTTAAAGATCTACTGTTATGGTAGGTAACTATTCTTTGGCGAGGGAGCTGGCAATGGTTATTGACCAGTGCATGACACCACATGGGGAGGGGGAGTGGAGTGCAGGTGCCGTGCCCAGTAGTCATTGCCAGTCCCTGGCCAAAAGCTTTCCTCCCATGAGGTCCTAGTGCCTCCTGCCCAGACCCATAAGTGATAATCAGTGGTGCAGATATTCTGGAAGATCAGCCATTACGGTAAAGCCTAACTTTCATTTCTTGAGAAGCCTTTCCAGCCTGACTTGCACAATGATTTACATGCCCATGGTGCTTTGCACTTGGATTGTTGCTTCAGGGAATGCATGTGGTTGGGAGAGATGCACAAAAAATAAACTATTTGGATACTTTTTCTCCTAGCGTCATTTTATATGCCCTATGTACTACTCTTCCTGTAAACTGGCTCTTCAGTATGCTCACTGAGTTTCTGAGTGTTCTGAGTGTCCGTTTACATGTTATTCTTGAACAGAATACTGCTAACATCCCCCCCCCCCAACCTCTTTCTTCACTGTCAAGGGCATTTGCATGAAAATAGGAATATCGTGCCTTAGAACTCATCTGCTTGCAGATCTCGTACATCCGAATTTTAGACATTAAAGTGTTTTGCTTAGGAGAGGATTAGGCAGTCCCCAGCAGTGCTAGTCGAGCAGCAGGATTAAATGAAATCTAACACACACAAATATTGTTTTCATGAACATGCCCTTAGTGGTGAATAGAAAACAAAATTTATACAAAATAGGAACGTAAAATTAGCTCTATGTAGCGCTTTTCATACACATTGTATGTATCTCAAGAGTTTTTTCAGTTTATGTATGTATGGGTAATAACACCCATCTGCCACTAGAGGGTAGTGGAGTTGGCTACTAGAATGCCAAAACCACAGCCTGCTGCTTGGGAGTGACTGTGACGTAGACCAGTGGGCAGAGCTTAGTGCCAGTGAGAAAAGTGCCAGGGTTTCGCTGGACATGACCTTGCCTCTTGTCACTTGCTAGACTGCCTGAGAACCTCACACCTCGCAGCTGTCAGTGGATCCAGTTTTGGAGACTAGTTCATCTAAATGCGCAGTTACCTGGTAGCTTCCAGGGACAAGCCCAAGACAGCATTGAAGATCTCAGGGAAGGGATCTGGGGGCATTTAGTGTAGATCAATGTGAAATCCTGGAAGTATGCACGGAACACACCGGGAGGGTGTGGAAACCTTGAGGGGCTTCCCCGCAAGGGGATTCCCTGGTAGCCTTAAGGCGGTGTGGGAGGGTCCTGCAGAAGAGGGGTGTTCACTTGTCAGGGGTGGGTGTGTGTGTGTGTGTGTGTGTGTGTGTGTGTGTGTGTGTGTGTATGTGTGTGTCATAGATACTGCCAGCTAAGCTTTTTATTGAAAGAGACCTGCTGAAAGACTGAGCTGTGGATTACGGAGCTATACCCACACCAGGATGAGTACCAGAGCTACTAGCTCTGGCAGAGGGACTGGAATGATTGCAGCCTCTGCTGGAAGTCAGGCTGGAGTATGCACTGCAGTGCTGTGCCCAGCACACCTGCTGGTAGGAGATGAGACACTGGTGTGAGATGCCCAGCACAGGGGTGGGTTCAAGGTTCCATTAAGGAGACTGGCCAGGAATGGAGCGGTGTCCCTCTGAATCAGGGTACCACAGGATGCTATCAGTGAACCAGAATTCAAGACAGAAAAGCCCCTGCAGCAGTGACACCTCCTGTATCACTTGCTGACCAGATGCTGCGGTGTCAGTTGTGTGCAAAAGTGCATACCAAGAGTATATAGCCTTGTGGGGTAAACTGATAATGTTAGGCGGAGTAGAACAGGCTCTGACTAGAAGTATGGGCTTGCCACTAGTGTGTGAATACAGAAAACAGGCTGCAGACTGGTGTGTGACACCTGGTAGAGGAAACGTTGTAAATAGAAATTGGTTTTTTAATATTGAATGCGTTTTCAAACTGCTATTCTGCGGACTTGGTCTGCCTTTCTGTACAGGCAAACTTGTTATGGCTAAGTTCTTGGCTGTAAATAGCACTTACAGTAGCATGCAGTAGATGTTCTCATGAAATCTGCTTTTTTATGGTCCCTTTGTAGATTGCTCACTTTCAGAAGGAGTTGGAAGAGCTAAAATCCCGAACTGCTGGTGCCTCTTTCAGAGTGGGTACATCCGAGGAGATCAAGACACTGCGAAAGGAGGCTGAGGATCTTCATACTTTCCTTCTGGAGATTAAAGAAACCACAGAGGTGAGCAGGCATGCAGGAATCATTCTGTAGGCTCACTTCTAAAAGCAAATATGAGGAGAGTTGCCCATAGGCTCACTGACCAAATGCATGCCTAACACATCACATGTAGCATGCTGTTTATAATGCTCTTGTTGTCCATGTTTACAGAAATTTGGATAAATTAGGTTTCAGGGTGCAGCCATGTTCAGCCGCTGTGTTGATGCTGTATTTCTACCTTCAGTTGTGCTGCCTACTGCCTGCACAGTTGTACAAAGTCCCACTGACAGCAACAGTAGTCATCTGTTCACCCTTCAGCTTGGAACCCATTCAGATGCCCTTCTGCTGTTGCCCCTTCCACAACGGCGCTTCTAGTTATTCCTGTGGGGTCCAGAGTAGGCAGGAGCATTGGGAGCTGCCATTGGGGCATTTTGGAGGCAGGTGTTTTCCTGCCACAATCCTTAAGATGTTTGTCCTCATTTCAGGTTTGCCCTGCCATCCCTTGCATGAGACTACCTGCACTGTACTGTGCCATCTGGGGGAATAGTAGGATGTTATGATAACCCGCCACTTCAGTGTGTTTTTCAGATCTTAGTGACTTCCGATCTAGCTGTGTTTCTATGTTAACTCCCAATTAAAATATAAATGTATCGGATTAAAAGACATTTATGTGTTCATAAATGCTATTCTTGGTACTTATTCTGTAAGAAATTGTAGTTAATGGTATACTTACAATCTTCATTGAGAATATCTCCTCCATTGGGCCACACCTTTTGAACTGTAAGCTGTCAGCATCAGCAGCACTCAGAATCTTTTGCTAGCTGGGGGCCATCAACACTGATGTATAACATTGACGCCTGTAAAATGTGGGCGGCCCAATTACTCCTCAGGTTTGTTTTTTTTCTGCAGTCGACTGCTTGTTGGACCTGCAGAGAAGCAATGCTGTAATTTTCGACTTTGTTTTAAAACTTTAATTGTTTAACTCCACATCGTCATTTTATGCTGCCATCGGAAGAACCATTATTTAGCGTTGGTACCTGCGGCTGCAAACAAGGACACTGTTCACACTGTTTGTGTTTATTCCACAATGTGAGGGCCTGTGATTTCCAGGGATTCAGTCTGCCCACAAGAAGATGCTGAAAGAAGGCCCCTAGAAACCTTCATCTCCAAGAAGCATCAGCCCAAAAACAGATTGGCATAGAAGGGCGTCATGGTGGCTATTGGTTTCCCCCAGTACCCCTACATGCACACTGGACGGTGCTGCTACCTGTGATCACCCAGATGGCAGTTGTGCAGCAGTACTGAGTCCCCCTCCATCCCAGG
Organism: Neoceratodus forsteri; assembly: GCA_016271365.2. NCBI lineage: Eukaryota > Metazoa > Chordata > Ceratodontiformes > Ceratodontidae > Neoceratodus > Neoceratodus forsteri. Next base: position 501,519,625 of record JADMNL010000022.1, read on the forward strand.
GGGAGTGTCCTGCGGGACACTTAGCCCTCCTCTTCTGGCTGCTCTCCAGTGATCAGGGCTCGTTCCTGAACTTGGGTTGCCGGAATTGCAAGTGGTAACGCTACTGCTGTGCTGATGGGCCAGATAGCTTTGCTTATGTTAAGTACCTAATAAGTTCTGATTTCGTAAAAGTTTCATGCCTGGCTCGAACTGTGCATCATTTCAGTAGCCTTTGGTAAATGCAGTAGAGGGGAGAGCTAGTGGTGTATGGAGCAAAATAACTGAGTGTTTAGGTACCTTTCTGTGTGCCTGGGGAGTAGCATGTGTGGCTTTCACAGTTAGCTGTTAAGTTTCAATCTTCAGATGGTAGGTTGAGAACTGGTTGCATCCATGGTGATGAGGTGAGCAGTTGCACAGTCTTGACTTCCACTGATCCTAGATTAAATGGATCCGTCTAAGAGATGCTAGGACCCTACAGGATAAGTCTTTTGACCTCGGGGTTATCAGCCATCATTGGCCCACGATGCCTGCATGACACCTGCATTAACAATACGACGCGTGAAATCTTTGTTCTACAAAAATTTCAATCCATGTCTGCTTCTCCTACCCCTTCTCTCGAAGGACATCCCTCTAAGTGTGCCTGCGGCAAACAGATCCCTTTTGCAGACCATCATTCGGCCTATGTCAGGTGCCTGGGCCCAGAGCACGACACCCAGGCCTGCTCAGTTTGCCAGCAATTCAATAGCAGAACCCGGACCACCGCCAAAAGGCCCTTCAGGGATTCCTCCTCGAGGAGAAATTGAAGAAAATGGAGCAAAGACCTTCCTCCAAAGAGGAATCTTCCCACAAGTCGGGGAAACACCGGGACAAGCATTGGGACTCTGATCGGGCGAGATCCCCCAGCTGGGCCAGCTCCAGCTCTACGCAGTCCAACAGATCTCCTTCCCGGGCTTGCTCCCAACCTCCCCCCATTAGGGTAAGGTCTTCAGGGGGCTCCTCAGCCTCCTTACACCTGCTCAAGACCACTCAGGCACTGGATGCCTCCAAGCCTGATTCCTCAGACAGGCACAAAAAGTCTTCCTCTAAATCGGGCGGTGCATCTGACCAATGCCGGGACACTGACATCAGGTCTATCTCCCAACCTCCAAAGATCTCTGAAAGGAAGACTGCAGAGCTGACGTCCCTTAAGTGAACGACGGAGACCAAAAAGGCGTCCGACCCAGCGCCTACAAAATGGACTGTCCCGATGCCGGTGGACACCAGACGTCAGGGGTCCTCAGGTGAAGAGGCTACTGTGCCGCTGGACGACCAGACGGGCGACATGTAGAACGCTGGCCTACCCAGGGAGCCGTCGCTGGACCCGGTGGTTCCCCGGGATCCGACGCCCAACCCTGGCGACAGACCCATACAGACGCCGGGCCCGTCGTAGGGTATGAATATTCAGGAGGTGAAAGAACTGTTCACCTTCTGGTGGGAAACCATAAGGAAGGTCGTGGTTCCCCCTAAGCCTCAGCCACCTCCACCTCCTCCTCTGGGTGCTGAAGGTTCCAGACCCCTGACCCCCAAGGAGCCAACTCCACCTCCTCGGGGCCGATCGAGAGACAGAAAACACCCATCATGCTCTCCCTCAGGATCCCCAAGCCCAAAGCGACCCAGGAAAAGATGCCACTCACTGGGAGATGACTCCAGACTGGATACATCCGACACCTCTAGGTCTCCATCTCCCTTCAGTCCCCCATTACCAGACCCACAGGACCTTCCAAGGTCGCCTCCGGATGATTCCTCCTTTTCAGAAATCATGTGGCACATCCAGGAAAATATCGGATAGGAGACAGAAGACTTGGATCCCAAGAGACAACGCCTTGCCCGTTACCTCAAGCAGAAAGACCCCAAGCCTATGGTGGTCCCACCTTTGGTGGACACCTTTATGGACGTCACCAAGACAGCTTGGAAGCATCCGCATTCAACACAGTCTTATTCTAGTAGTGCCCTTTTGGCCCAGGCAAATTTGGTTCCCTCTCTTACATCAGCTGACCCAGGAACCTCCGGTGCGTCTGCCATTCAGCTCTCATCTTCTCTCCCAGGAGGCAGGTTCCTTGGTCCATCCGGATCTTCGGTCTCTGAACCTACATGCCTGGCTCCTAAGGACATAGCAGTCCTGAGATACGGGTTCTCTCAGGAAGTTGCGGACGTGCTGGTCACAATAAGGAATACCCTCCACTTATGCCATGAAGTGGCGCAGATTCTGTATTTGGGCTCAAGCTCGTAGATTGACCCCATTGGATTGTTCTGAGAGGTCTGTTCTGGACTACCTCCTATCCCTCTACGAGGAAGGTCTTGCCTACTCCTCCATTATGGTTCACCTATGTGCCATTCTCCGATAGGTCACAGGTGTCTAGCTCAACTAGAGGCTTCTCGTGCCTTTTTGCGTGGCATCCTGCACTTGAGACCTCCCATCAAAGACCCGGTTCCACCTTGGGATCTTCCTTTTGTTATAGAGCAGCTTAGGCTGCCTCCTTTTGAACCAGCCGTGGAGTGCGAGCTGCGTCTCCTCGCTTGAAAGACTCTCCTTTTAGTTGCTGTTACTTCCACCAGAAGAATTTCTCAGCTTCGTGCACTTACATGCAAGGATCCTTATTTGGTTTTTCACAAGGACAGGGTGTCCTTAAGAACAAATCCTAAGTTCCTTCCCAAGGTGGTCTCAGCTGTCACACTCAACCAGGATATAGACCTGCTGGTGTACTTCCCAAATTACTGTAATGGGGGGAAGCCCTGTTGCACACTCTGGATGTGCTTAGGTGTCTCATATATTACCTGACCAGAACCAAGGCACATCTTAAGTTGGACCAGCTCTTTGTTTCCTACGCACAAAGGATGCATGGTGCTCCTGTTTCCAAACAGTCGCTTTCTCGATGGTTGGTAAAGTGCATTATGTTCTGTTACCAGAAGTGCTACAAACTTTTACCGGGACGGTAAAAGGTCATTCTACAAGGGGGTGGCTACCTCCTTCGCTGCGCTCAGAAATGTCTCCACGTCAGCCGTCTGTGCGGCAGCAACCTGGAGCACTGTACTCTCCTTTATCAGGTACTACAGTTTGGATATTGCCCCTAGACGCAGAGCTGGTTTCGGCTTGGTGGTCCTTAAAGACTTTTGTCCTAAAGTCTGAGACGTCTCTCCTATCTGCCTTCCGATAGCAAATTGTTCCCTTACTGCTTGGGAATCAGTCCTAATGGTGTAACCTGCTGCAAGAGCTGTTTCTCGAAGTAAGATAGTACAGTTACGTAAGAACTTACTGTAACAGTAGATCTTCGAGAACAGCTGTTGCAGTAAGTAGTTTCCCTCCCACCTTCCCCTCTGGAGGTTGAGTCTTCTGACCTAGTTTCTTGGTACTACATCTTTCGACGCCTGCTGCAAGCATTCTTTTGGAAACAGATCCTTGGTCTCCCCTTCAGATGTCACCTTTGGGCCGGGAGTCTCCGGCGGGAGAACTGGGGATGCTGGGGGACCGCCCCATTTTATGTGATGCCTGACATCGCGGAGGGGCCGACGTCGGGGCGGTCCCCTGCTGGATACTGCTAGCTAGAATTTTTCTGTGGGGTCCTGGCGCTTGCCAGCTTCAGTCCTAATGGTGTAACCTGCTGCAAGAGCTGTTCTTGAAGATCTACTGTTACGATAAGTTCTTGTGTAACTGTACTTTCTGTCTGTCTGGATGCATACATGTGTACAAGTTTTTTCTTTCTCTGTATCATTTTCTTTTCTTGTTTTTGTCACTTTATTCTGTCTATCCTGCAAACATAGTCTGTCCCCACTTTTCTCACTCTCTTGGTGGAAAGAACTGAGGTAGGCGAGGGATCCAGCAGCAGTTACTGGCAGGCATGCATCACAAGATATCATGCAGGCATCTTTGACCAGTGACTGTTGCTGGTGCCCTGGCCGCAAGACTTGCACCCTCTGGGTCTTAGCATTTCTGGTTTAGACCCAAGAATGGTACTCCATGGAGAAGATATTCTGGAAAATCTTCTGATCTTTTTTGAGGATATCTCTTTCATCGGGCCACACATTTGGAACTATAACCGCATCAGCGCGAGAACCACATGGAAACTTTTGCAAGGCAGTGCCACCCACAACGACGTTATGTGTCAGCGTCTACATAACCGTGGGTGGCCCCATCTCTCCAAAGTTCCTTTCCCGCTGTCGATCATGCCCATCGGACCTGCTCACGGAAACGTCGAGTACTGGCTGCTGTCATTTTCATTTTCCTCTTAGAAAAGTATCAGTGTTTTTTTTTTGTGTGTGTGTGTGTGATTTTCGGCTCCTTCATGCTTTGAAAAGAACTGTCCGCTTTATTTCTGTGCTGCGAATGTGGAGAGAAGATTTATGAAGATGATACCTGTGAAGTGTGTGTTTGCTGTTTAGGCCTTTCCCACAATGTGCAATCATGCAAAATCTGCAGAGGTTTTAACTCCACTACCGGACGACACAGAAAAGGTGCGCTAGAAAAGTTTTTACTTAAGAAAACTATAGCAACCATGGAAAAATAACTCCAAGAAAAGTCCTGCATTACCTCACCCATCAACCAAATCACGGACATCAAAATCGAAAGAGAAGTCTGAGTAGCCACAAGCATAAGCACCATGACAAGGATAAGGCCTTGCTGACCCACTCCAGGTCACTGTTGCAGCCAGCAGGTGCTTACTTATCGCTGTCCTCATCCACTCCGGTGATAGTGACTTCAGCCCCCCCGACTGTCGATCAGCACCAAGGTTGGTGCTTAGCTTAGGCACTACCAGGCCTACTATGGGTGGTATGTCATCATCATTGCCGGGTCTGAACCTGCTGTCGACTATTAGTTGCGACTCCTAGTATGGGCATCGTCGATGCACAATCGGGCTGGTATCATTTTCTGAAAAGATATGTTGCCTCCTACCAGGCCTGCCTGACCAGCCTGGCTTACCGCCGATTGAATCTTGAACACCCAGACCCTGTCAATGCTGCAACACAATACTATTTTTAAGGGGCCTACTTTGCTGCTGCTAGCGTTGCTGGCACACTCCTCCATCCCCATCATTGAGGCGATGATGAGGTGGAATACAACCCAGATCTCATAATGGCAGAGGACTGGTTCCACTCTATCCTCTTACAGTGAGGAATCGGTGGCTAATACACCAAGGTCACCAAAAGAGGATCCCTCTTTTCAAACCATGATGCAAAAATTTAGGTGGCTATACACTAGGATTCACTCTAGAAGAGGAAGACTCCACAAAGAGGAATCTGTGGAGTTTTTGGATTTGCCTGAACCCCACCCCCCGTAGTCATCCCTCCACTCTATCCAGCCCTGGAGGATGCCACTTAGTCTACCTGGTATAGGCCCATGGCTATACCAGCAGTCCCTAGGAAGGCTGACAAAATGTATCCTGCACCATCTCGTAAGCCTTAGTATGCTAACCAGCCTGAAAGTGACTCAGTAGTCATTACAGCTGCACATAACAGATCCAGGGTACCCAAACATATGAGCTTCCTACCTCCAGATAAGGAGTCCAGAAGGCTGGATGTTATGGGCAAATGTACCTATGCCTCTGCCTCCCTAGGACTGTATAATGCAAACTGCCAGGCCCATATGATAAAATGCCAGAACACCCTCTGGAGGAGTGCCAAAGCGGCTGCACAGGCCCTTCCTGAAGGTCAGGCAAAATCAGAGTTAAATGAAATTCTTAACTGCGGGGGATGAGATGGGCAAGCATTTGATCTGCTCAGCTTATGATGTCTCCAGTGCCTTTGCCAGGGCTGCTACATCTGGCATTTGCCTGAGAAGTTATGCATGGCTCAGAGTAGCTGGGTTTGCTAATGATGTGCAACAAGCTGTGTTAACTATTTGGGCATGATATGGAGGAGTATTTGAAAGGCCCTCCAGTCCTCTAGAATGACACTAAGATCAGACAAGTCTCTATACTATACCCCACACCAGGCATGGGCAATGGCCGCAGTCAGTTTGGTCCACCACTAGCAAGAGGTGGCAGACCTACCTACGGACTACAAGGCAGAGGTAGAGGTGCTGGAGCCTTTCCAGTTAACCTTCTCCCAGGTGCCCATTCCAAAGCACCCAGAGGTGGTGTGGAGCCCCCACCAGGTCACAGGGACTCTGAACCATACACCCCATAACCACCATTGCTGCCAGGGTTGGTTGTAGGGGTCTGGCTCTCCCTTCACTTGAATCAGTGGAGGGAGATAACTACAGGCAAATGGGTACTGGACGTAATTGCAAAAGGCCATGCTCTGAAACTTCTAGAGAACACACAGGATAATCTGCCACCTGTCTCCATGTATCTTCCAGGACACATGTCCCTGCTCAATTAGGAGATTAAAAGCCTTGCTTCAGAAACTGGCCATATAACCAATTCCTGCGACACAGAGGAACAGGATCTTCTATTCCAAATACTTCCCAGTCCCGAAGTGAACAGGAGACTTGAGACCAGTTCTAGACCTGAGAGACCAGAACTTGTAGAAGACATTTCGGATGGTCTCCCTACAAGCCCTTATTTCCTCTAAACACAGGAGACCAGATCTGTTTTATGGACATGAAGGATGTTTACTTTCATATCAAAATAAGAAAATGAAAAGAAATATCTGAGATTCTTGATAAAAAGGGAACATTACCAAGTCAAAGTCTTGCCCTTTGGCTAGTCTTCAGTGCAACGGGTCTTTAGCAAACACTTGGCAGTGGTAGTAGCAGCCCTCCACAAGGAAGGACTGTATGTATTCCCTTAGCTAGACAGTTGGCTATTGAAGGCCCAGTCCAGAGAACAACTGCTACACACCCTGGCTTGAACCAGGAACTTGTTCAACCACCTAGGGGTGACTGTGAACCTGCCGAAGTCAGTACTGACCCCCTGTCAAAGACTGCAGTACATAGGGCAGTACTATGGGTCAGGCCCTGTGTTCCTCCCTTTTGACAAAGCGGAATGCTTTATATCACAGGCCCACCTGGTGTACTACAGTAGGTCTGTCCCAGGACCTTGTTAAGCCTTCTAGGCCTTATGGCAGCAGCCACTAGAACAGTATCATTGTTTCGCTTGCACATAAGGATCCCACAATGGTCTCTGAGTCCAGTAGGAACAATCCACAGATGATCTAGACAAACCTGTACTAGTTATGTCTCCTCTGAGAAAGGCCCTGATGTGGTGGATGAACTGTACCAACCTGCTCAAGGGTGTACCATTTCGGAGTCTAACCCTGTCGCAGGTTCTCACCTTGGATGCCTTGGGATCCGGGTGGGGAGCGCAGTGGGAGCACACCTGGGTCCTTACTAAATACAGGGTACTTGGACCCAGCTAATGAAAAACCTTCACATCAGTGTCCTAGAGATGTGGGCTGCTCTGTACAGTGTCTAGGCATTTTGAGCACATCTGGCACCAGGCCATCTGCTAGTACAGATGGAAAATGTCAGTGTGATGCACTACATCAGCAAGCAGGGGGAGGACTCATTCATACCCACTATGCAGAGAAACAATGAAAACGTGGCAGTGGGTTCTGGGACATGGCCTAGAACTCTCGGCCGTACAATTTTCAGGGGCCCAAAATGACTTCGTAGGCAGGCTAAGGTGGTCACAGTCCAGCCTGCACGAATGGGAACCGCTGACCTCAGTGGCGGAAGATCTCTTCGCAAGGTGGGGTTGCCTGGAGTTGGACCTTTTGGCATCCCCACACAATGCAAAACTGTCAGATTTTTGCTCACTTGCTCCAGGGCCTGGAGTTTTCTGGTGAGACTCGTCCCTCTCTAGGAAAGGGAGGTTTCTGTATGCCTTCTTTCCTAGTCTAATATAGAGAGTGTTACTCAAACTACAGCTGGAGGGAGCAACTCTCTTCCTAATTGCTCCTCTTTGGCCTCGACAGATCTGGTACCCACTGCTCCAGCAGCTAGCAGTAGAAACCCCAGTGCCCCTGCTGCTATGCAAGGGTCTGCTGTCACAGGGCATGGGGTTTCTGGTTCATCCAGACCTGAAATGCCTGCATTTACACACATGGCTCCTGAAGACATAGCCATGGCTAGGTTTGGGGTATCCACTAAAGAGGCTGATGTTCTGGTGGCTGCTAGAAAACACTCCACCAGACTTACCTACACTTTGAAATAGAAGCGGTTTACATTGTAGGCTGCCTCCAAGCACTGGGATCTTTTTACTTGCCCAGTTAATGCAGTGTTGGAAAATTTGCCGTCCCTTTTAGACACACAGGGCTCCAGTATTCCTCCCTCAGATTGCTTTTGGCAACCATTTCAGCTTCTCATGCACCTGTAGACAATTGCACGATTGCCCAACTAGAGGTATCCTGTGCCGTTGTGGGAGGTGTACTGCACTTGAAACCTCTAGTTAGGAGTCCAGTCCAAGCCTGTGACTTAAATTTTGTGTTGGAAAAACTTACTTTGGCTCCTTTTGAGCTTGCTGCGACTTGCGGCCTACACTTTTGTTCCTGGAAAGCATTGTTTGATTGCCATTACTTCTGCTCGAAGAATGTCTGCATTACAGGCTCTATTAGTGTGTCTCTCTCCATATTTGATGTTTTTTTTTGCCAAAGGTGGTGTCTGAGTTTACTTTAAATCAAACTATTCACCCTCAAGTTTATTTTCCAGAGTATGCCAATCCAGGGAAAGCATTACTTCATGCTTGACTCTGGATGTACATAAAATTCTCAACTGCACCAAGGACTGCAGAAAGTCCACTCAGCTTTTTGCTTCGTTAGCCCCTGGGAAAGTGGCAACTTCTGTGTCTAAACAATGCCTGTCCAAATGTCTGGCAAACGGTATTACTTTCTGTTACAGGAATTATGGTAAGGAACTTCCTGGTGTTGATCTGTGGTCATTCTACCAGAGGCATGGTTACTTCTGTTGCTTGTTTTAGAAATGTCTCATTTGCTGACATTTTGCGCTGCTGCCACTTGGAGTACTGCCCACACTTTCACTAAGCATTACAGTCTGGACATTGCGTCTCGTAGATAAGCAGGTTTTGGCCTGGCTGTCTCACAAAGCCTGCTGTCATGAGTCCGCATGTCTCCATTTGCCTGGACTGCCATTTTGGTATTGCTTGGGACTCGTTCCAAAGATGCAGCCTAAGGGAAGAGATATCCTTGAAGAAAATAGAATGGTTGCATGCTTACCATAACAGTAGCTCTTGGAGTTAATCTGTTTCATCAGGCCATGCCGACCCACCCTCCTTCCCCTTCAGGAGTAGGTCACAGGATTTTTCTGCGCAGAGGTTTTTTTTCCATCACTGCTTCTTCAGCACCCCTTGTCACCTGGTATGCTGGGTGCTGCCTGTATCTCCTGGTTCCCCATAATGTTTTTAATTTTTTTGGTTTGTTTTTGTTTACTGGGTAGGTGCGCTAGCCATAGAAATGACTATTTTCAGGCATGACCTGGGAAGTTACAGAGTGGGATTACATAAAACACAGAAACAAAACAAGGTTTTACAGTAAAAATACAAGCAAGGTGATGAGAGCAGGGTACAAAACAGTGTGATTCATGACAAAGCATGCTATAAGGCAATTTGTTGGCCTGAGGTCCTTCAAGCATAATCTCTGGTGGGGAACCGAGGAGAGATGGGACCACCCATGATTATGTAGATGCTGATGCATGATGTCGTTGTGGCGGCCCCTGGCTTGCAAACATTTTCATGTGTTCCTAGCACTGACGCAGAGAAAGGTGTGGCTTGATGAAAGGTTCTCTCGAAGATCTACTATTATGGTAAGTATGTAACTGTTCTTTATGGTAAGTGCTTAACTTTTTTTCTTGGATGCCTTCTTCTAGCAGCTGTCATGTGCATCATTTGTTATACTGTACTGTATTGATGCTGTCCCAGACTGTGGCAACTTGTCCTGTACTTTATTTTGCTATCTCTAGTCCCTTCATGGAGATATTGGCACACTAAAGACGACCCTGCTGGAGGGATTTGCTGGTGTGGAGGATGCGAGAACACAGAATGAGCGCAACCGTGACCCAGGATACCTGCAGCTGCTTTACAAGAAGCCTCTGGACCCTAAGAGTGAAGCACAGCTAAAGGTACCATGTGCCATCTCACTAATGCTGTTCTGTGGAACCAGGCTTGTGACTTACTGCAGTGAGATATGCATCATAGCAAGGCTGTTCATAGTGTACTTTAATTAGGAGTAGAAGGTACATCATAGGCTTGCTATGCATCAGAATAACCTGACCACAAGCCCTATGCAGTTGGGGTGGGGGTCAGTTTGTGTAGAATAACCTGAGATGCAGTGTTTTGTTTACAGCGGCACCTTTGGCTTCATACTAGAGCCGCTTGACAATCAAATTATTACTTCACTTGGGGAATATGCCACCATATATCACTTAAAGATCACTGGAAATTTAAAATGAAAGCTATTGTATTTTTACTAGTAGCATATACCAGCAATAGAAACTGGGTTAAGTACACAAAAGTTCATTATACTTATCATAGGGCTGTGACAAAGTGCTTCTTTCCCGCTCTCTCAGATTGACAATACTTTGACATTATTTTAATTGTTAGTCTCCAGTTATTTTTACCCAGCAGAACGGTTTTTCTTAACACATGATACATACATAACTAAATATCTGAGTACATAAATAACTAACAGGGAGAAGACTTGCGCTGTGCACCAAGGGGTTCACTTTACCAGGTTTTAGTCAAAGGAAAATTGCTGAGACTAAAATGACATCTTGCTGTGTCCCTCTGAATGTTGTGGCTCTGAATGCACATGGCAGAGAGAGTAGTAACAAAAACACAATTTAGTGTCACACTTCAAAGATTATTTTTCCCCAAGAAGAATATTTTTATAAATACACATTAGAAGTGAAAAATGCACTGAAATGAATGTTGTATTTCCAGTGATCATTCAGTATTCTCAAACCAAGTGTCTGTAATGGCTGATCTCCAACGCAGGTGAAAAGTTACTATGTATTATTTTTCTGTTTTGCCTGTTCTAGTACACTTGAACCAGTGATATTAATAACTTCCTGGAATTGTACCTCATTTTATTCCCCATGAAATATCAATGAACCAAATCCTTATGATCTTTGTCATTAACAGTAAAGGCCTAAGACTGTTTATTTTTACTTTCACTGATTCCTTTTATACTTTTTGACTAGTTATTCTTAAAGCTGGTAGCTAGATATGATAACTTGTATGATTCCACTAACGATGCTGTTAGAACCAGTTGACTGTTTCCATAAACCGTTACATACAGTACAGTACAAGACACATTTCTGTTTTCCTGTTTTCCTCAAGTCTTTTAGAATTTGGTGCCTATGTACTGTAATCTACAGTGTGGAGACATACTTCGGAAGTTTTGTTAAAGTGCTACTGATTGGGACTGTTCTTTTTTTGGTTTTTATTTGTGGAGCAGTGTACCATCAGTTTTCCCTTCCAACTACATCTTATCCTCTGAGAGGGAGGCACCCATCTGCTTTCACAGCCAGATCCAGTGCTGCTCCTTGGTTGGCCAGCACAGGTGCTTGAGCTCCCTACCCCATGAAAAGGAGCAACACACCCCACCCCACCCCAGGGGAGAGTCTGTTCCCACCAGTCCGACGACTCCTCTTGAGTTCAGATAAAAGTTTTGGTATTACATGTGGCTGCAGAACAGAGTACTGATTTCATGCCACTGAACTAATTCACCTGGGCTACTATTGTTTGTTTCTTGCTTCTGAGTTGGTGCTTGCATGCATTTCATTGCTAACATTAAGTGTGTACTCCACACACTAAAGCCGTTTTGTGTTATTTCTAACATCAGTTTTTCATCTGCTTGCCACTTTAAGCAGATAGCCTACACGTATTCCCTGTCATGGAATGCTCCCAAGTAATTTATACCCAATCTAAGCATTCATCACAAGACCCCTAAGCCTCAACTGCCAGATCATTTTCAGACGCACTAAATACTCAGTGCCATGGACTTCGCACTGTAGAAACGTTTGGTGGTATGAGTGAAATTGAAGATGGTCCTTTTTGGACTTTGTTCTTATTCAGGCAGGGATCATTTGGGGTGGTATTTTTACTGGTTTCAGCAACTGCTTCTGTGCTTCAGTTTTTGGTTCAGATTGTAAATGGGAACCAAGGGTTTTCTTTATTGTGGTTTGGTTTTCCTTAGTTCCAAACAATTAGAGAATAGGATTGTTTCTTTAATTGCACTTCTTCCACTGCTTGGGACCAGAGCATTTGAGACATGATAGTCAGTCATGTCAAAGATTTTGTCCTCAGACTGCAAAAAGGAGAGCATGAGAGGCTATGACTTTCAGTACCTGTTTTCACACTTTTCTCCCTGGTAGTATGGAAGACCATAGGGAAAATTGATAACTGGAAGAATTACCAAAATAGGAGGCCTGCCTTAGTGTCAGAGTTCTCACACAGTAGCTCTTTTTTGCACAGAAAATTTTTTTTCATGAATCTTGGTCAGGAAGGGTTGATGATAAAGCAGTTCCAGTTTTTAAACAAGTAGCAGTTTGCACAAACCCCTCAGGAGAGGGGTATGCACATAACAATTCATCACCCATACCTTTGTAATCAACTGCCTATGCTGAAGCTGGCTGCTTAAAAATGTCTGCAGCTGAAGTTTTAAGTTCTTCACTGGGGGTTGGGGGATGTGTATATGTGTGTGTGTGTGGGGAGAGGCACCCTTCTAGAAGGAGCAAATTCCAGGTTGTGTTTTTTTTATTTGTTACTAAATCTTTTAGCTTGTGGAGGTGACTGCTCAAAAATTTTACCTTATACAACTAACTGGTTACTCGTATTTTTAATAACCATGCTGCAAGACAAGTCTTCCATAGGATCGGGGTAGAGACAAATCCTTCATCCCCTGTATTATCAGGATTGATACCTTCATACTCTTAGTGCTAAAATCAACATGTTTCCCCTTCTTCAGGTAGAGGGAGTGGAGGTAACATAGAAACATAGACTTTGATGGCAGATAAGGACCGCTTGGCCCACCTAGTCTGCCCATTTCCCTACCTAGAGAATAAGCTCAGATCCTATTTAACCAACAGCCTATTTATTCCTACCCCCCACAAAAATTGCCTTATGTCTGTCCCATGCATTCTTGAATTCTCCCACAGTTTTAGACCCCTACAACCTCCTCAGGAAGGCTGTTCCATGCGTCCACCACCTCTCTAGAAAAAATACTTCCTCACATTGCCCCTGAGCCGTCCCCCCTCTATCTTCAAATTGTGTCCCCTTGTTCTTGCACATCTGTTTTTCTGAAAGATGCTACCCTCTTGGACTTTGTTGATTCCACTAGGTACTTAAACGTTTCTGTCATGTCCCCCCTCTCCCTCCTTTCCTCAAGGGTATACATATTAAGCTCCTTTAGTCTCTCCTTGTATGGCTTCTCTTGCAGACCCTGCACCATTTTAGTTGCCCTCCTCTGAACTGCTTCCATCCTGTCTATGTCCTTGCGGAGATGGGGTCTTCAGAACTGGACGCAGTACTCCACATGGGGTCTCACTAACTGTCTGTACAGGGAATAAGAACTTCCTGTTTTATTTATTTATTTTGCTTTTGGTAACCGGGTAAGTGCACTAGGCAAACAATGCCTATTTTCAGGCACGACCCGGGAGAAGACAGTTTACAGACATACAATATACATGTGACACAGCACATGAAGGTAGTACAAATCAGAGTAAAACAATGTTTTGATAGTAGATACAAGCGCATTGACAAAATGACAGTTTACAGACCTACAATATACATGTGACACAGCACATGAAGGTAGTACAAATCAGAGTAAAACAATGTTTTGATAGTAGAGACAAGCGCATTGACAAAATGAATGATGAAAGTAAAAGTAAAAGTACTGTGAAATCAAGTTACAGATTGGAATGGGTAACACAGGAGAATAGTTCAAAAGGAGAAAAGGTAGCGAGGTACAGTGCAATAAGTGCCAAGACTGTGGAGAGGGAGGGAGAGAAAAGTAGGAGAGAGGCAGGGGGTAAGAGTGGGTAGGCTAGGACTAAGAGATGAGGGGAAGAAGTATCAAGGAGGTGGATTATCTGGAGATATAGAAGAGAGCAGGGAGGGGTGAAGGTTCAAGGTGGGTTAAAGCAAGTGCAGGGGTTTATGGTGTGCAAGTTTTGGCGGTGTAGTTTCTTAAAGGTAGCATGGGTGGTCGCTGACGGATAGAGAAGGGTATAGAGTTCCAGTATTTAGGAGCTGTATGAGAAAGGTATACCATGTTTGTTCTGCATCTTGGAAATGCAGAAGGCTTTTCTAGTTGACTGTAGTTCGTAGGTGAGAAGTTGTAATTCCAGAGCAGAAGAAAGGGATAGGGGGAGGCCTGTTCTGGTGACAGAGTCAATTAATGATCCAAAGGACTGGAGACAATAGGTGGAGGGGCTAAGCCATTTTAGGTCCATATAGAGTTGGCAGTGGTGCTTGAAACGCGGTGATGCAGAGGCATAGCGGCAGATGCTATTGTAAGTGGTATCCCATTTATGGAAGGAGGATTTAGGTGCAGATAGGTAGATAGCAGAGCCATATGCTAGAGCCGGTAGGAGGAAGCCTTGAGCCACAGCTAATCTGGCTTGAGGGGTGAGGGCGTAGCTGGTGCGATAGGCACTTCCTATCTTGTCGTTTACGGACTTACAGATAGTGGAGATATGGAGGTCGAGGTCAAGAGATTCGTCCAGGGTGACACCAAGATATTTAAAGGATTTGGCAGAGGGTAGAGGGGAGCTGTCCGCACATGAGATAGTAAGGGGATTTAGATTTGATTTGAGTCTGGCCGGCGAGCCAAACAGCATTGAGTAGGATTTGCTGAAGTTGAGGACTAGTTTTTTATCAGTGAGCCAGGTTTGGATACTTGCGAAGTCCACGGCAAGGGGATGATTTAGGGCGATCGCAGTTTTTGCACTGTGGTAGATAACCAAATCGTCTACATAGAGCAGAGATGAGCAGTTCGGTGCAGTTAATGGGATGTCATTTATGAATAGAGTGAAAAGTAGAGGACCAAGTATGGAGCCCTGGGGTACTCCAACGTGGATCTGTGCAGGATCTGAGATGGCTGAATTGAAGACAACAGCCTGTTGTCTGTCGGTCAGGTAGCTTTTGCTGGTGATACCTCTCCCTGTACATTCCTGTATCCCCCCAGCCCTTCCTGCTGCCTTCTCGCATTGCTTGCCAACCTTAAGGTCATCTGATATGATTACCCCTAGGTCTCTTTCCATTTTTGTTGTTGTTACTACCTCCCCCTCATTGTGTAATCTTCCCCTGGGTTTTTGTTTCCCAGGTGCATTACTTTGCACTTCTTTGCATTGAATCCCAGTTACCATACTTCTGACCATTCCTCCAACCTTGCCAAGTCCCTTCTCATCCTTTCCACGCCGTATTAACCCTGTTGCAGATCTTTCGTCATCTGCAAGAGGCATACTTTTCCTTCCAGTCCTCTGCAATGTCACTTATAAAGACATTAAAAAGGACTGACCCAGTACTGAACTCCTCGGTACCTCACTAGTAACCCCTCTTCTTCAGAGTGGACTCCATTTACAATTACCTTCTGTGTCCTGTTGTTCAGCCAATGTTTTACCCAGGCTACCACCTTGGGACCCACTCCCAGGCTGGTTAATCTGACTACTAATCTTTGTGGGACTGTGTCAAATGCCTTGCAAGTCTAGGTAGGCCATGTCCACAGCTCCTCCCTGGTCTACTACTTTGGTCACCCAGTCAAAGAAATCGATTAGATCTGCCTGACATGACCTCTCCGCTGTGAACCCATGTGCCTTGGGTCCCAGCCACACTGGCCTCTAGGTACTCAACAATTCTTTCCTTCAGAAATGATTCATCACTTTCCCTACCACAGAGGTCAAACTGACAGGTCTGTAGTTTCCTGCCTCCGTCTTGGTCCCACTTTTGTGAAGGGGAATCACATCCTCCGCCTTCCAGTCCTCAGGTGCCACACCATCCTCCCATGATTTGTTAAAAAGCGTAGTCAGTGGTGTCACTAGTTCTCTGCTTAATTCTTTTAGAATTCTGGGGTGAATTCCATCTGGCCCCATTGCTTTGTCCACCTTCAATTTTAGGAGTTCTTTCAGAACCCTTTCTTCTGTGAAAGGACTGGGATCAACCCCCCTCTCCAGAGTGCTTCTGTTAATTGGATTAGGCACCTCCCCCACTTCCTCTTTTGTGAATACTGAACAGAAGTATTCATTCAGTATCCCTGCTTTATCACTGTCACTCTCTGCCCACCCACCATCCATTCTATTCAGCCCATACCTCTCAACTGTACCACATTACGAGGAATGTTCCTCATTTTACTTCAGAAAAGGTCCCTGTTCCACATTGTGAGGACTTGTTCCACATTCAGTCAACATTTTAAAGCAAATATCCATGGTAAACGATGGAAAAAATAACTTATTCAATTAATAACAGACATTCTCAACATAAATGCAACATTTTAATAGTGTTTTGAGCTTCTTGGGTAAAGATTTGATTGTGTTCCACATTTTGCCCATTTGTTCCACATTGTGACAGACAGTGTTCCACATTTGGGGGACAAAAGGTTGAGAGGTATGATTCAGCCTCACTATCCCTCCCTTTGTCTTTCTACGCTCCCTGATATACCTATAAAAGGTTTTATCCCCCTTCTTAAATGAGTTAGCTATCTTTTCCTCAGTTTGTGCCTTTGCTATTCTGACTACCCTCCCTGCTTCCTTCTGCCTTAACTGGTACAGTTCTCTGTCCTGCTCCTTCTGTGTTTCCTTATACTTCCTAAATGCTATGTTTTTCTCCCTAACCTTCACCAGGTACTGTAGGGGTCTGCATTTTCTGCATGGCTTGAAACATTTGCTACATTTTCATAAACTCTTCCATGGAGGTCCTCTGTCCAAATGAGGGACAAGCCGGCCCAACTGGAGCCTCCATGATGGGTTTACTATGTGGATCTTTCACCGGTTTGCTCCCATGGTGTGGCTCTTATCCTTGAGCAGTTTCTGTCCCCCAGTGGCACCAAGAGACTAAGTGGTCCTCTGTAGGTCTCTTGCCCGTATTGGAACTGCCACTGGTTTAGCAGAAGCTTGTGGAGAGAAATTAATGTTACTGGATCCCTCCATATCATCCAAAGTGTTCCGCATACCAAGAGGTAGCTAATGGATACTGATCCGAGAATTAATTAAATGGATCGACTAACAGCTTTCATAGCAATCCCTATATACGTTGATTAATTGCATCATTACGCAGAAATTATTTGCACATGTGGGGAATGGTATTTAAAAATGTGTGATCAACATGATAGCCATGCTCCCTGAGGAAGAGGTTTAGCACCTCAGAGCGCTGGGGCTGGTCGGGTTATGGTTCGCTTACATTCTGCATTCAGTATTTGTATATTTTTTTCATGGTCTTTGTTACATGTGACGATGTTGCACGTTGAAGTTACAATCACTGATATACTAGAGTGCTGGTGTTCTTTGTTGGGCCAGTATACAGTTTTACCAGCACCCAGTCCTGGCCTTGAGCGCAGCCTTGTATACAGTTTCTCTGTGGAGTCTGATGCCTTGAGCAAAAGGGTTTTGATGGCGACACACACCATGCTGTGCATGTCTTCACACCAGGCAACCTATGGCAGACACCTGTGGATGATGCTGGGTTAGCTCCTAGCATCTTTGCCAGATTACGAAGCAACCATGGAGGCCATTCGCCTTTCCGCGAAGAGCTGGAGTTGGTGAGGCACCAAGCTAGGGCATCTTATGACACCAACGAGGTAGCTTCCAGGCTGGTGGGAACTGCATTCAGCGGACAGCGTGGCTTCGCCTGTCATGATTGTCACCCTTGGCCCAGCATAGGGTGATTTGCCTCGCAGTTCCAGGGTACCCACTTCTTCTCCCACAGGGTAAGAAGTGAGTTGGCAGGGTACATTCCTGCTCCCAGTCCATGGGAGCATCCAACTTCCTATGAACAGTCTTGGGTCTCATCAGACCGATTAACTGTCCCTTCCTTTCTGTACTTATCCCCCAAAGGAGGCTGAGGGAGCAACCATTTCCCTCAGGGTGAGCACACACCGCAGTCTTTGGTGGTAAGCTTGGTACTGTGACCCATAAGTGGGAATAAGTAGTGAAGATTGATTCTTGGAAAATATGAAAATTACATACTCACCATAATTCTTGATTTTCCAGAATATCTTCACCACTTATTCCCATGCCCTGCACACCATCCCTCGCTCAGCTTGGGCCAGGCATCTGGGCAGCTCACCCTGTTTATGCTCTTCTTTCATGTTTCCCTTTTGCTCCCTGGCCCTCTTTTTCTTGGCTTTCCTTGGAGCTTTTTTTAACAAAAAAGGGGGTGAGTGGGCTGGTTCTCTAGCTTCGTTTGGACTTTGTCCCTACAGTGCATTTTCCCTTCTCCGTTCCTCTCCCCTTCAGCTTTGGTTTGCTACCTTATTTTCCTGTGCAGCGGCTGTCCATCCCCTGTTTGCAGGCGTTTTTTCCTATCCTCTTTTTATTGCTGCAGTGGGCAGAGCCTGCAGCTGTGTTGCCATGAGCTGTAAAAACGACTGACCGGATTCTGACCGCAGCACAAATTTGGAGTTGCAGCACAGTCTGTCAGTGAAAGCACTGAGTTCACAGTGGAACAGTCCGCCGTGGCCATGATGGCTGCTGGAACTCAGTGCGCATGCGTTCTGCGCTCCGGTGGCCATCTTGGTGACAGTGCGCTGTTCCGCCGGAGCTCATTAGCATTTTAGCACTGTAAGTACAGTGTTTAGCTTTGTGGTGTTTATAGTTACTTACTTTATCTGGTTGATCGTGCCGTCCCTCCTTCCGGCACATTGAAGAGTGCGCCCTCCCACAACCTCCCATGGCTGTCCCGAGTATGATGTGTGAGCCGGGGAGCAGCTGCAGGAGCTCATATAGTAATACTCTATGGCCTTGTGTATTAATAACTCCGGTTTGAGAAGTAAACATCTCTGAGCTA
Source organism: Neoceratodus forsteri (assembly GCA_016271365.2). Taxonomy (NCBI): domain Eukaryota; kingdom Metazoa; phylum Chordata; order Ceratodontiformes; family Ceratodontidae; genus Neoceratodus; species Neoceratodus forsteri. The sequence goes on from JADMNL010000022.1 coordinate 501,538,533, forward strand.
TACCGTGCCCAAGAATACATCAGCAGTCGATTGATGATCTGCACTTGGGCACGGTATAGCTTCCAGACGTCTATTTCTCAAACCAGAGTTAATACATTCTCCCATAGAGTACTACTATACACGCTCCCATGGCTGCTCCCCGGCTGACATGTCACACTTTGGATAGTTGCAGGAGGTTGTGGGAGGATGCCATCTTCAATATGCCAGTGGGAGGGATGGCAGGATCAGCCAGATAAAGTAACTCACTATAAACGCCACGGAGCTAAAAATTGTACTTACAGTGCTAAACTGCTAAGTGGGGGCTGCCCTACATAGAGCTGTGGGGCTTTAGCAGGTGGGTGTTTCCCTTTACAGCATGACTGCAGTCGAATCGGCACTGGCCAGAATTTGTTTTATACTGATGGCACTTCTCCCATCTAGTCCTGGGTAGCACATTCCAGGGATAAATGCCCTTGTTAACCTTTTTCCATAGAGTGGCAAGGGGGCACCCTTTTTTCTATTCTCTTTGATCTTATCTGTGTCAATCTTCACCATTCATCACAGATGGGTACTGGCCGGAGATCAGGACCCCGCGGGAGCCTTTTTTTTTTTTTTTTAAAGGATAGGCGGAGCCGACGCAGCATCGACGCCACCCTCGAGGCCGACTTACTACGTGGCGCTGGAGGATTAGCTGTTAGGCTGCGTCGACTCCACCTGCCTACCAGTTCTTCGTCTCCCGCCGTCGAGGTCGCCTCGTGGGAAGCCAACTGAAGAAAAACTTTTGCAGAAATTTTTAGGCCTTCGCCTTTCGTTCGTTCGACAGTCCGTCGGTTACCTGCTAGTTCTGGGTTCTGCCTCCACCGACGCCGCTGGTAAGATCTGTCCTTTATTTAAAGTCTATGACGCCGAGTCTGTTTTTGGTATTTTTTCCGAGAGGTCATGTCTCGGTCGGAGGGCAAGAAGTTTCTAGGCGAGTGGCCCCCTATGCCGGTGCCCGTGGCCGCAAGTATTCTGTTACCACCAGCATGACTGGTGTCTCGCATGTCTTGGCCCGCCTCACGACATGGATTTGTGCGACACCTGCTTCTCCATGGACCGCCCCTAAGGTGCCGCCTGCTGCTAAGTGGGCGAGTTCACCGACTTTCGGGAAGGGTTCAGACTGCCGGGATAAGCCGCGCCTTCGCCTTTCTCCGGGTCCCCTCCTGTTCTATACGGACTGAGGAGGAGGGAGCCTCGGCTACTTGTAGCCTAGCTTGGCTGAGGCTCCTCCCCGGCGCAGGAGGCCCGCCCCGCCTCTCCGGAGCGGGCGGAGGCGCCATGGCAATCGCTTCTTCGGGATGAAGGTTCGCCGGCGCCTTCCCGCCGTCCGAAGGCCCGGTCGACGCTGTCCTCGACGCTGCCGGTTGGGGCTTCGCCGCCATTCACAGTGCTGCGGTCTTGTCGGCGCTGACTCGCCTCAGCGCCATGGGCACCGACGCTGCTCGCGGGCGCCGTGACCCTGGATTTGTCGCCACCTTCGACATGTCTCGCTTTGGCACCGAGGTTGAGCATGGCGCCGGGGCCTTCGGCGCCGCTGGCCGGTGCCGCCTCTGCGCTACAGGCTCGGTGCGCCAGCGCCGAGGAGCCTAGCGGTGTCGTGGTTCGGTGCCGAGTCCGCCAGAGCCGCCGGGCGCCGAGGGGCTCTGGCGGTGTCGCCGGCGCCGAGGCTGTTGCTGGGCTGCTGTCGTGCTGCCTCTGTCCCTGGTACCGCCCCGTGCCAGTGGACTTGGCGCTGGCTGGCCCTGGCTCTGACCTTGGCCCGAGCTGCCCTGGCGCTTTCTGTCAGCCTCGCTATGGGCTGTGGAGGGCACGGGTGCCGCCGCCACTGCTCTGACTGCCGGGCCCTTTGGTAGGTCGTCCTCGCCCTCCTACCGTTTGGCTTAGGGCCTCAGACTCTACCTCTTCTGAGTTGGAGTCGGGCTCGGAGTCGGACGGGCAGTCACACCCTTCGGGGTTGTCTGCAGAGGAGGGCGAGCCTGTGGTCTCGACAACGAGTCACAGCCAGCCCCCTTCTGAGGAGCGCCAGGTTCTTCCCGAGGTCAGGGTCAGTGGTATTGACCAGCAGGCTATGGTGTGTGCCACCATTGCCATGCAGCTCATGCTGGGGTTCCTCACCTCAGCGGTGGTACCCTCCGTAGTGTGTCTCGATCGCCCAACCTTGGGGCCCATCGGAAGCCTACAGGAGGGAGGGTGCTGCTCCTGGGTCCTTCTTCGGGCAGCCCAGAGCTGCCAGCTACCTAGGCTGGCCCTCTCGAGACCAGGACCCTCTGGACTCTGAGGGGCCAAGGTGCGGGCTCAGCCTCGGCCTTTCTCTGGGTCCACCCGGCCCTGGATGAAGTCGTGCGGACTCTCCGCCTTCCCTTCCGGGTTCCTTGAGGGGGTCCCATTCTTGGAGGAAGGGGACCGCCCTTCTGGATCTGTACAGCCCCGGCCCTCACTGGGGATTCTTGGGCGCAGCCTCGCAGTACCAACATGGTTGTACAGCTGTCGGCTGTGGAGTTCTTCCGGGACACCTCCTCGGGTGTCCATGGTCCGCCTCTCAGCCCTGGCAGAGGTCAGCCGACTTTCTCTCGGCTCTGCCCTTATCCCTCTGCCACATTCTCCAGCGCCTCAGGCATTCTTGGTCCCAGTGGCCCTCTCACCTGGGAGCAGTTCAGAGCGGTGGCTGCTCGGTTCCCTGCCTATGTTAGGGCCATGGACAGCCAGGTTTTTCAACCTCCCCCCGTGCAGCCACCCTTTGAACACATGGTGACCTCCAGCTCCTCATCCCCCCTCTTCTGGGGGAGAGGAACCATCTGTCCATATCTCTCTTGCCGCTGATCTCTCCGAGTATCAGCGTTTCCTCGTGAGGATGATGGAGGACCTTCACCTTTCTCCCCTGTCTGTGAGCAATCCTGAGCATGCGGCGCACGCCTTTCTAGGTGATTTCGGAGCTGCCACCCTTGTGGTGCTGCCCTGGCCTGCTCCCTTTCGGGAGGCGTCCATGCGTTTCTGGCAGAGGCCCTTCTCCGGAGTTCCTGCCCCTAGGGACCTCAGCCAGAGGTATTGTGCTCCCCCGGAGTCTCCAAGTTCTATGCCTCATCTGCAGTCCGGATTGACGCACCTGGACACCCCGACGGGCTTTGCGCCCTTCGCGGTGACCGGCCCCCAGATCAAGACTCTTGGATTTTGACTCTGGGGAGGAGGACCTTCACTCTGCACGGTTGCTTCTCTCCATCTCTGCTCATCAGGCCCACTATGCAGCCTACAACAGGTTCTTGTGGTCTGTGCTAGGTCAGATCCTAGCTGCTTTGCCTGACTCTGAGCAAACCAGGCGAAGCCATCGCAGCTCTCACCGCGACCTGGGCTAGCAGGCACCAAGCAAGGGCATCTTACGGCGCCAGTGAGGTAGGCTACCAGGGGAATGTGAGGGACAGCGATCTGCACCAGGAGATCGCGGTCAGCTTTCTTCCTGTTGTCACCCTTGGCCTGGCTGTGAAGTGATTTGCCCGCCACCAGGAACCTCATCTCTTTCCCGAGGGCGAGACGACGCTTGTCGGGCAACTCCTTCCTCCGGGGGACCTCATCTCGCCTCCCACCTCGGCCTCATCAGGCCCAGAAGGTTCCCTCCTTAGTGTGTCACCCACTGAGGGCTAGGGACTCTGTCCCTTAGGGTGCAATGAATCAGCCCCCTTCGGGGGGGCTTGGTACTCACCCATCTGTGATGAATGGTGAAGATTGACACAACTAAGATATAAAAATTACGTACCTACCGTAATTATGATCTTTCTGTGTATCTTCACCATTCTTCCTAATCCCACCCGCCATCCCCCTGGGGCCTCAGTCTCTGGGTCCTCCTCCCTCTGTGCCTACCCCTCTTCTTGAGCGGGGTAAAGTTGGGACACACAGGGGGGTAGTTTCTTCCCTAAGGGTTACAGCTCGAGTGGCACTCCTTCTCTACTACATATCTCCACCCCTAAGGGTTGGGAGCTGGTGGTTGCCCTCCTTCTGTTATCCATCTAACTGTTTAAAAAAAAAAAATTTCATTTTTTCACCAAATATCTTTACAGAGAGAGTACTAAGTCCCTGTACCCTGTCCTTCTCCAGAATAGCCGACTCTGCTTTTGGGTATTGCCAGTTATTCTGTGCCTTGAATTCTGGCAAGAAAGCTTCTACTCCTTACCGGTTCCTGTACAGTCTGGTGACGGACAAGGGTCTTGGATCCTTGTTACCTCTCACTCTGTCCTAAATTTTCTCCCCTTCCCTCCTTCTTCCGCTTCCAGAGATTGGGGCCCCTATCCAATCTCTCTTAGTCTTACTTCTTATGCTGTCCTCTCAGTCGTTATTTCTCCTTTTAGTTCAGTTTTTCCTTCCTTTTCTGTCCCTGGACTCTCTTGTCCCACCTCCATCCCTTCCTCTTACCTCTCCGGGCGACTCAGAATTGGTAGGCAGTAGTCAGCGCAACCCTAGCAGCTAATCTCATGCACAAATAATCACGTCGGCCTTGAGGGCGGCGCCGATGCTCGCGCCGGCTCTGCCTGTCCTTTTAAAAAAAAAAAAAAAAGGCTCCCCCGGGGTCCTGATCTCCGGCCAGTACCCATCTGTGATGAATGGTGAAGATACACAGAAAGATCATAATTACGGTAGGTACGTAATTTTAATTTTTTTCCTCTTAATCTCTTGTAAATAGTGTATATATAAATATATATTTCAGTAATAAAAAAGGAGGGAAAAGTGCAACTTATCTTTTTCTCCATGGCCTTTTTTGGACTTGAGCCTCCTTCTCTTAGCCCAGATGTGTCAAGGCTTTATCCTCAAATCCTCTACCCTGGGTCCTCCCTCCCACCTCTTTCATTTGGTAGTCGGGTTTTATTCTTTTTGTGATTTTATATCCTATATCCTTTTAGCCCCTCTTTGTTTTTTCTCTTTGTAAACAGAACTGAGGAAAGCAGGGGGCCGGTATCTACTAGCCAGTCTATGAGTACCACGTCATACGTGTGTCTTGAGGGTGCAGCATCACCGACGTCTGCCCCCTTGCTGTAGTTTGCAAAAGACTTTGCTCCCACTGTGTCCTGTTGCCTCCAGCACAGACCTATAAGTGGTAATAAGTGGTGAAGATGTCCTGGAAGATAAAGAATTACTGTGAGTATGTAACAGAAGTTTGGTGGTCATGGCAAGAAGGCAAGAAAAAAAGTGTGGAGGGGGTGCATCTGGTACCCAGCTGGCCAGAACCCCCTCCATTGCTGCTAAGTGTTAGCAGTGTCAGTGGCTCAGTAGGCAGCACACTTGCCTCTGAGGCCGGGAGATCGGAGGGCTGTGGGTTCAGTTCCCACATCTGGCATTTGGGTTAATATCCCAGTACTGACACTGTAGTGCAGCATGAGAGAGTTGCTGCACTTCTGAGGTGCTGTCTTCCGGATGAGACGTTAAACCGAAGTCCCATCTGCTTGGATTGGTGGTAGTTCAGGTGGATGTTAAAGATCCCATGGCTCTTATCGAAAAGAGTAGGGGAATTTCCCCAGTGTCCTGGCCAAATTTCCCTCATTCGTTAAAAATACCACCAACAGCTTAATCTGGTTCAAGATCAGTTGGTATTCATCTGTATCCCCTTCCCCCGGGTCGTGCCTGAAAAATAGGCAGGATTTGTCTAGTGCACTTACCAGGTCAACAAAAACTAAATAAAATAAAAGTGATAGGTTGCGGGGTGCTATTCACCCCCCTCCTATCCAGACCCTGCCCCGGATCCCAGGTGGGGGTTGGCTGCTTCACATCTTCCTCAGTGGTCCACTATTACTTTGGACAAGTGGGTGTTAGAAGTGATTGGCAAGGGGTTCCCTCTGGACTTCAAGGCTCTTTCGCCATACCGCGACTCTGAGCTCCTTGGGAGTCCATGGTGCCAGGGGCATGCTCTCTGTGCTCAGGCCCAGTGTTGCTCAGCTTATGGACTGTGAGGTGATAGAGTAGGTCCCAGACACCCTGGCTGCATAGGGTTACGTGTCCATATACTGAAATGAATGTGGGGCTGGTGCTCCATACTGGATTTGCACAACCTCGACCAGTTCATACGGAAGCACAAATTTCCATATGGTACTTTGAACCAGATCAATCAATCAGTCAATCAATCAAAAGTTTATTTGTAAAAAGGCGCCTTTCTAGAACAAAGGCGCATGTACATCACATAATAAAACAATATTACTAAAAACAATAAAAATTATCCAAACTTAATAACATTTAAAAATCATTATACGCATGTTTAAAAAAATATGTTTTAAATGCTCCCTTAAAAGTTTGGACGGTCGGGCAGTCTTGTACCTGACGAGGTAGAGAATTCCACAGGGTCGGGGCCATCTGGAACAGAAAATGTGGTTCTGCTCTCTGGACCTCCAGAATGCATTTTTCCACATCCCAGTCCATCCATGCATCCCATTGCCGATACCTTCAGTTCTGTGTGGAGGGGGTCCTATACCAATTCCAGGTCATGCCTTACAGCCTCTTGTCCACACAGAGTGCTTTCACCAAGTGAATGGCAGTGGTGGCAGCCCTCCTGCGATGTAAGGGTTTCAAGGTATATCCTTACGTGGAGGACTGGTTGCAAGCCAGTCCATTTAGAGGTGCTGAGGAGCAGTCCATGGATCTGGCCCTGCAGACCTGTTAAGATTTGGGCATTCTGGTCAACCAGGCCAAGTCATAGCTGGTTCCTTCTCAAGTGATAAAAGTTCATCGGGCAGAACTTGACTTCTTGTGGCAAAGGCCCGACTTCTGGTGGACTGGGTATCAGATCTTACCTCCTTTGCCTGATCATTTCTGGTGGGGTGCTTGTGCCCGGCGTAGGATGTCTTGTGTCTGCTGGGGTTTATGGCTGCTTCTACCAGCGTGATTCGCTGGGCCAACTGGAGGATGCATCCCCTGCAGTGGGAGTTGGGCCAGTAGTGGTCCCAATGCCTAGGTCATCTGGACCAGCTGGACTTGGTGACTGAACAGATGTGAGAGTCCATCCATTGGTGACTGTGCCCACAGAATCTGGTGGAGAGAATCCTGTGAGTCTGGCCTGAGCTGTCTGTCACATGATGAACGCATGTTTGGTGGGGTGGGGATCTCACCCTGGTGGACCTCTATGCAGTGCACCTGTCTGTGGTGGAATTCGCTCCCACTGATTTGTCATCAGGTTGTCCAGGTCCAGACAGACAACGTGACCACCATGTTCCACCTGAACAGCAGGGCAGGAGAAACTCCTTTCCCTTGTGTCAGGAGGCTCTTTGTACCTGGACCCTCAAGCGCAACCTACAAGCAGATCTCCCAGCAGTTCATGTCATGGGAAAGTACAGCCAACTGGCAGATGTGCTTCGGCAGGTCAGAGAGACCTTGCATGAGTGGTCCCTGAATCATGAGATGGTAGACCACCTGTTCTACCATTGGGGCATCCCACCAGTGGATCTGTTTGCTTTTTTGGGAGAACAGAAAACTGAAGCTCTTCTGTTTCTGCCCTCATCAGTCTGGGACACTGGAGGGAGTGCCTTCTCGAGGCCCTGCAACCCAGGCCTTCTATGTGCCTTCCCTCTCTACCCCTTTGTTCAGACAGTGGTGATTAAAAGAATACTACATTCAAAATTTGCAAAAACATATGTTGTGCATAGTGTTTTGATTTTCATGTGTAGTCATGGTTTGTCCTTCCCTTTGTTTGCTATTAGGAGTTTTTTTTCTAAATTTGCCTACTAGTTTTATGGCCTCTGGGCTTTCCTTGTTAGCATGGTTTATTGCACTCTTTCCTACAGTGCCTCCTATTTCATGTGACAGTGATGCGTCGGGGACTGTCATAGAGGCACAGGTTAGGAAGCATAGGAAAAACCAGGAGCAGTTGAAGAATTCACAAAAAGTGTTTATTAGTACTAGCAGTAACATAAAAAAATAAACTTGTTCAGTATAACTATTTACAAAGACAGAATAAACAGAGATGATCCATCTGAGTTTTCCTTCAATCTCTATCTTTGCAACCCCGCTCCTTAGCAAGCATCCTGTTTTTTTCCCTAAAATGTTCTTGTAAATTAAAGGCAGGTGCAGCAAGAACACAATGTCGCAGAGCTGAGGCCTCTTCTCCACAGCTTGTGAAAAAGGACTTAAAAACTGCTCTCAGATTAACCCCTTGAGTCCCCATTAGCTTTTTGCATTCATCTCAAACTATAATTATATACATTTCAACAGTAACACTATGTAATTTCTAAGCAAAGGGATCCTAATATCAGTTACATTTCCACATATTTTTATACCAGCAGATATGCAAGGGAGGAAAAGACAGAAACAGCAAGGGAAGGTTGAGAGACAGTGAGAGGCAAAGAATTGCGAGACTATCGAGGTGATCAAATCCTAGGTCTCACAGGAAAATTTGGTTGTGCAACCAGACAGACAAGAGACAGGAAAGGAACAGATCCCTGCATTCAAATTCTTCATAACAACTGGGAAAGGGTCCTATTCAACCCTGTCACTGGGACCACTGATTCATTGAGGGAAAGAACTGCAGCAGCAATGTGCAGATAGGATCCTGATGTTCTGTCCACAGCTAAATAACTCTAATTCAGTATTTTTGATTGATGTGTGTGTGTGTGTGTGTCTAGGTCAAGCCAGCAGGAGTAAATGTTTTGCTCTTAAAGCTTTTAATTTCATCAGACTTCACCTAGCCATAAAAAAACACACATCACCATAGGTCCTCAGTGCTACAATTCATAAAAGACTCATAGCTGCTTGTTTACAGAATATGTACTCAATTAGACTGTAAGTGTTTGCTGAACTATAAAAGTAGCTTTCAGTATGCACTGGGTAAAGAAAGTTATTTAAAGGAGATGTACTGGCAGACTTGAAGCCCTGATTGCTGCACAGATTGGGGCTTCAGTCACCAGATTCCCCCCCTGCAATCACAATATGCACCCTGTTGTTATTTTTGTACCTTAATCCTCATAAAAACCATGTCCAAGTCTTCTCTAGCTGGCATTTTGTAAAGTCGTGCTGCTCATCCCCAAGATTGTGCAGCAGAACCCTCAAGATGATGATGATGATGATGATGCTGAGTTGCCTCTTCCTCTGTGTTACTACCCCTATGCATGGAAATATAATATTCATATCTCCAATACCCTATGTTATTTTTCACAAACCGTGCCTTAATGCCATGTATATACCACTATGGCACATGGCATTTAGGCACGGTTTGTGAAAATAAATATAGAAGTAATTGGAGATGAATATTATATTTGCCACATAGGGGTAGCATAGAGGAAGAAGCAGTGCCACGTCATCTTACGGGTGTTGCTGTGCAATCTCAGGGGTGAGCAGCGCAACTTTACCAAATGCCTGCTAGAGGTGAGCTGGACATGGTTTTTGCGAGGATTAAGCTACAAAAATAACAAGGTGCATATTGTGATTGCAGGGGGGATCTGGCGACTGAAGCCTCGATCTGTGCAGTGATCGGGGCTTCAAGTCTGCAAGTACAACCAAGACTGGCCCCGCCAGTTCTGGTATCCAGATCTCCTCAGCCTCAGCACCAGGCTCCTGAGGTGTCTTCCAGCACGCCTGGACCTGTCCTTGATCAATCAGGGGAAGGTATTCCATCCGGACCTTCAGCCCCTGCACCTGATAACCTGGTTCCTGAATGCCTAGAGTTCCAGGCTTTGGGTCTCTCCGATGATGTCCTCAATGTAGTTGAGACATCTAGGAAGGAGTCAACCAGGAGGTGCTATGCCTTTAAATGGAAGAGATTCTCCATTTGGTTTCAGGGCAAGGGTCTGGACCCTTCTTCCTGTCTGGTGACTAGCATCCTCGACTACTGCTGATCTCTCTCCAAAGAGGGTCTTCAGTCTACGACCCTTAAGGTGCACCTGGCAGCCATCTCTGCTTACCAGGCATAGCTCGGTCAGCAGACGGTGGCATAAGAGAAGGTGGTCTGGCGTTTCTTTAAAGGCCTCGACCATATTTCTCCTCCGGTGCATGAACCACCACCACTGTACTGCTGGTACTGGCAAAGCTCATGGGCAAGCCATTCGAACCGATGCACAGGTGTGAGATGTCACATCTGTCGTGGAAGACCGCCTTCCTGGTGGCTGTCATGTCAACCAGAAGGATTACGGAGCTCCAGGCACTCTTTGTCAAGTCTCCCTATCTGGTCTTCCACAGGGACAAGGTTGTCCTGCGCCTCAACCCGAAGTTCCTTCTGAAGGTGGTGTTGGAGTTTCGCTTGAACCAGGTGATGACTGTGCTGGTGTACTACCCCAGGCCGAGTACAGGCCCCATACTTTGGACCTTAGATGAACGCTCTCTTATTACAAGGAGCGTATGGCTAAAGTTCAGGGAGAGGTTTGCCAGCTGTTTGTCACCTATGCTAAAGCCACACCTGGCAGACCTACAGCAAAGCAGATGATTGGCAGATGGATAACAGCATGCATTGATCTCTGCTATAGGTTGGCGGGCAAGGAGGCTCCTATAGGGATAAAAGCTCATTCCTCCTGCCATATTGCTGTGTCGGTGGCTGCTTCTAGGGACATTCCTATCCAGGATATCTGCAGGGCTGCTACCTGGAAGTCAGCAAACACCTTCATTTCCCACTACCACATCAGCCTTGAGTCATGCCGGCATGCTGGTTTTGGGGCCTCAGTTCTCCAATCTCTGTTCCCTAAGTAGTGGGTGTGCACCTTGCCTCCCTCCTCCCTGAGAACTGCTAGGAGTCTGCCAACCAGTGTGGATAGAACAATAGATCCACAATCCTAGAAGAGCAGGTTACTCACCTGCAACAGTAGTTCTAGGAGTGGTATATGTTCATCCACACGAACCCATCCAACCTCCCCGATTTCAGCATACAACCCTCTACTTCCAGCGGGCAAGATCTGGCATCAAGGGGTGGAGCCGAGGCTTATACTACCCAAGTGGGTGGGAGGAACCAACTTTTAGGCCATCTAGCAGAATTTAAAAGGAAAGGGACATGCCAACCAGTGTGGATGAACAACATATACCACTCCTAGAACTACTGTTAAGGTGAGTAACCTGATCTTATCTGTGTCAGTGTTCACCATTCATCACAGATGGGTATCTGGCCGGAGGTCAGGACCCGGGGGCTGTTTTTTTTTTTTTTTTTTTTTTTAAGGTAGGCGGAGCTGACACACCACCGGTGCCGCCCTCGATGCTGACGCATTGCGTGGGCGCTCACGGATTGGCTGTTGGACTGTGTTGACTCCGCCTGCCTGCCAGTTCTTCGTCTCCCACCGTAGAGGTCGCTTCGTGGGATGCTCTGAAGAAAATCCTAGGCCTGTTAGTTTTCGAAATCCAATTCTTCGGCGTCAAAGTCCGTCGGTCCTCCTGCTGGTTCTGTTCTTGCCACTACTCGACGTCGCCTGGTAAGATCTTTCCTTATCTTTATATTTCCACGACGTCGAGTCTGTTTTTGGTGTAATTTTCCCCGTAGGTCATGTCTCGGTCGGAGGGCAAGAAATCTTCCAAGATGGGTCGGCCCCTCATGCGACGTGCCCATGCGGCCGAAATTTCTCCTTCACCAACCAGCACGACTGGTGTCTCTCGTGTCTTGGCCCGCTTCACGACATGGATTCGTGCGACGCCTGCTTCTCCATGGACCGCCGGGTCCTCTAACAACGCGCGTGGAAAGTGGGGCGAGCTCCGCTGACTTTTGGTGGTCGGGTACGCACTCGTCTGGCCAAGCCATGCTCTCTCGGCCTTTCCTCCGGGTCCCCTCCCAGTTCTATATGGACCGAGGAGGAAGGAGCCTTGGCTACTTGTAGCCTAGCCATTGCTGAGGCTTCTTCCGCGGTGCAGGAGACCCGTCCCGCTCCTTCCTGGGAGCGGGCGGGAGGCGACGCCATGGCAATCGCCCCTTTGGAGGTGAAGACTCCCCCGGTGTCACTCCCGCTGCTCAGAAGGCCCGGGTCGGCGCCGTCCTCGATGCCGTTGGCTGGCGCCGTCGGAGTCCTCTGCACCGTTCACGGCGCCATCGGCGCTGACTTGTAACATGGCACCGTGGAGCTCTGTCGAAGCCGTTCGCGGCACTGGCACTGTTAGCGGCGCCATGAGATCTACTGCGACGCCGTCCTTTGCCACATCTCGCCTCGGCGCTGTCCTCTGCGCAGAGGTTGAGCACGGCGCCGTGTCCTCGAGGCTCGGCGCTGTGGGGTCTTTGGTTCCCTCAGTGGGTGCTGTCCGCTGCGCCACCCCGGCCCTCGGCGCCGTTTGCGGTGCCGTGGGACTGGATGGTGCCGTGACTGGTCCCTGCTCTGGATCTCTGGCTCGGGCTGGGGCCGTGCCTCCCTCGGATTCCGCTTGCGGGGTTGCGGGAGTCGCTGGCACCGACTCGGGCACAGCTGTGGTCTCTTGGCCTGGTGGTAAGGATGGTTCTGCCCGCCCTCCCACGGTTTGGCACGGGGCCTCGGACTCTACCTTCTCGGAGACGGAGTCGAGCTCTGGGTCAGACGTGCAGTCTGACCCCTCGGCGTTGGCTGTTGAGGTGGGCAGTGTGGTGGTCTCTTCGACCAGTCGGAGTCAGCCCCCTTCTGAGGTGAGGTCGGGGGCTACCGAGACTAGGGTCAGGGGTGCTGACCAGCAGGCAGTGATGCGGGCCACCATAGCTCTGCAACCTGGTCTTGGCAGTTTCACTGATCCCTCAGTTGTGGTACCCCCTCCGGTGGTGTGCCTCGATCGCCCAACTTTGGGGCCGATCTGAGCACCTGCAGGGGGGGAGGGTACTGCACCCTGGATAGCCCCTTTGGGGGCTGCCCAGAGATGCCAGCTACCTAGGCTGGCCCTCTCGGGGAGGAGGACTCTTTTGGACTCTGAGGGGTCGAGGGGTGTGGGATCGGCACGCCGGCCTTTTTCTGGGGTCCAGCCGGGCCCTGGGAGAAGGCGTAGTGTGGATTTCCGCTCTTCCTCCTCGGTCTCCTTCAGAGAATCCCGTTCTTTTGAGGCAGGGGACCATCCTTCTGGACCTGTACGGCCCTGGTCGCCTCACAGGGGGGATTCTTCCGGGCGCAGCCAAGGCAGTACAGATGTGGTTGTTCAACTGTCGGCTGTGGGGTCTTCCGCGGCACCTTCTTCCGCGGGTGCCCAAGGTCCACTCCTTAGGCCAGGTGGAGGTCAGACGACATCTCTTCTCCGCTCTGTCCCCATCCCTCTGCCACACTCTCCTGCACTCCCAGGCATCCTCGGTCCTAGCGGCCCTCTCACCTGGGAGCAGTTCAGAGCAGTGGCTGCTTGGTTCCCTGCTTATGTTAGGGCAATGGACAGCCAGGTTTTTCAACCTCCCCCCATGCAGCCACCCACTGAACAGACGGTGACCTCCAGCTCCTCATCCCCCTCTTCAGGGAGAGAGGAACCCTCTGTCCACATCTCTCTGGCTGTTGATCTCTCTGAGTATCAGCGATTCCTCGTGAGGATGTTGGAGGATTTGCACCTTTCTCCTTCCACTATTAGCAATCCTGAACACTCGGCGCACACCTTTCTAGGCGATTTTGGTGAGGCCACCCTTGCGGTGCCGCCCTGGCCGGCTGTCTTTCGGGAGGCGTCATTGCGTTTCTGGCAGAGGCCCTTCTCCGGAGTTCCTGCCCCAAGGGATCTCAGCCAGAGGTGTTGCGCACCCCCGGAGTCTCCAGGTTCCATGCCTCATCCACAGTCTGGATTGACGCAGTTGGATACTCCTGATGGGCTTCGTGCCCTTCACCGTGACCGCCCCCAGATCAAGACTCCTTGGATTTTGATTTCTGGGTTAGGAGGACTTTCTACTCGGCACGGTTACTTCTCTCTATCTCTGCACATCAGGCCCACTACGCAGCCTACGGCAGGTTCTTGTGGTCCAGACTAGGTCAGCTCTTAGCCTCCTTGCCTGACACGAAGCAAACCAGACAAGCCATTACACTCTCTGCACGTGGCCTGGAGCTAGCAAGGCATCAAGCGAGGGCATCTTGTGATGCCAACGAGGTAGCTACCAGGGTCGTGGGACAGCGATCTGCACCAGGCGGACGGCATGGCTACATCTTTCCCGGTTGTCACCCTCGGCCCGCATGAGTGATTAACTCCGCCCACCAGGAACCACCTTTTCTCCCGCAGAGTGAGACGGGCGCTTGGTCAGGGCAACTCCTTCTCCTCCGGGGACTCTGCCTCTCTCTCTCTCCACCTCGGGCCTCCAGGCCCTGAAGGTCCCCCGCTTGTGCGTCACCTACTGAGGGCTAAGGGACTTTGTCCCTTAGGGTGTAAAAGAAAACCCTCTTCGGGGGGGCTTGGTACTCACCCATCTGTGATGAATGGTGAGGACTGACACAGATAAGATATGAAAATTACGTACCTACCGTAATTATGATCTTTCTGTGTATCTTCACCATTCATCACAACCCCACCCTCCATCCCCCTGGGGCCTCAGTCTCTGGACCCCTCTCCCTCTCTGTGACTCCCCCTCTCCTCCTTAGGAGTGGGTTAAAATAGGGACACACAGGGGAGTATTTTTCCAGGAAGAGTGGATAGCTCGAGCGGCACTCCTTCTCCAGTACCTTGTCTCCACCCTGTGGGTGGGAGTTGGTAGTTGCCTCCTCTTCGTCCTCCTCCCTGTTTCCATCCAACCTATTTCTCCTAAAAATAAAACAAACAAAAAAAACCTTTTTTTCACCAAAAATCTTTTCTTGAGAGGGTGCTGAATCCCTGTATCCTGTCCTTCTTCCAGAATAGCCAACTCTGCTTATCTGGAGTGTTTGCCAGTTATTCCGTGCCTTGAATTCTGGCAGAAAGCTTTGCTACTCCTTGCAGTTCCTGTACAATCTGGAGACTGATCAGGGTCCGGCATATCTTATCCTTTCCCCTCTCTCCTAAATTCTTTACCCACCCTACCTCCCCTTCTTCCGCTTCCAGAGATTGGGGCCCCTCCCAATCCCCTTTAGTTTCTAACCTCTTTCTTTTCTGTCCTCTCAGTCATTATTTCTCCTTTTAGTTCATACATCTTTCCTTTTCTGTCCCTTGGACTCTTTTGTCCCACCCTCCACTCCCTTCCTCTTACCTCTCTGGCGACTCAGAACTGGCAGGCAGTCGAGTCGACACAGCCTAACGGCCAACCTCACGAGTGTCCGCAGTGCGTCGGCCTCTGAGCGGCGCTGTGGTGTGTCGGTCTACCACCTTTAAAAAAAAAAAAAAAAAAGTTCAAGGGTCCTGACCTCCGCCAGATACCCATCTGTGATGAATGGTGAAGATACACAAAAGATCATAATTACGGTAGGTACGTAATTTTCATTTCTTTTCCCATGTAACCAGTTCAAGTCTATGGGACTAGTTACTCTGTGGATGGCTCAAATTCTCCTGTAGAATCCAGGAATCTCTGTAGATCTGGGAGTGCATGTTCACAAACCCTCACACCACACAACCTCCCCTGGCAAGGCTTGCTTTAAATTTCTGTTCCAGCATGCATATCTAAGTGCAGTTGGGGAAGAGCCTGAGGACCACATGGTTGGGTAGTTGGAAGAGGCTGTTAGTATGACTGAGCATGCTCAGTGGAAGACTGCCTAAGTGTCGGTGTCAACTGAATACTGGAAGTAAAACTGTGGTTACAGGTAAGTTTCCTCTTACAAGGTAAGCAACTTTTTTTCTTCAGCTTGCCCTGCTACAGTAGCTCGAGCTAGCCAAACCTAAACCTGGTTTTAGTAGTATTTATCCCCACTGCTCTAAAAATTTTCACAGAAGGATCCGGACTGCATTATATGCTTTCAGCTTTTTATGAGAAAGGAAACGGTGTACTTGGGGAGTTTGGGGTCTGAAATGACTCTTGCTAGTTGCTTTCTAGATTTCACGTCTCTGCCAGAATATTTTGGGTTTTCCTACATTTCTTGTAGTATATTAATTAGGGTGCTGTCTTTTGTAGGATATTTACCGCCTCTACCAGTATGTGAAGTTTACGTCTCAGGATGTGAATGGTATCCTGGATCTAGAATGGGAGAGATACTTGGACAACAAGAAGCAGCAGAAGTAAGTGGTGTTTCGAAGAGCTTGAATTAACTTTTATTTGCCTGTTGCCGCAAGTTGGCATATTGTGGTATACTGTTCTTTAGAAGTTCAGACCCTCAGTTCAGGTCCATACCCAGTACTTCCAGGTAAGTTGGGTCCACAACTCATGGCTAAATGTGACTTTCTAGGGACGTGCATATGTTGTTCTATCCACACTGTTTAGCATGTCCCTTTCCCTTTAAGATCCACCGGAAAATCTTCTAGCTGGCTTCTCTCACCCACCCAGGTGGTATAATCCTTGGCTGCGCCCCATGACACAAGATCTTCCTTTCCGCTCGAAGATTCAGGTTGCCTCCTTACTGCTCCCGTGCTCTGTAGGCTTTGGCTTCTCAAACTTCAGATTTTCTGAAGATTAAACTCGTTAGCGATCACAATTTTGCTGTCTCAACCGCAATGGAAGAGAAATCTTCTCCCAGATTCCGCCGGTGCCCGTGTGGACAGAAGATGTTGCGCTGCAACCTGCATGCCACGTGCGTATACTGCCTGGGTGTCGGCCATGACACCCAGGCCTGCGAGATGTCTCGCTCTCCACCCCAACGTCCTTGATGATCTTCTCACACATTTGAAATTGGGCAGGCCACAGAAACTGAATCAATCAGTCAAATTGAAAGAGTCCCGGTGGGCAGTCTCTGTGGCTGCAGGGTCGCCGAGCAGCTTGAACAAATGCAGTCCTTTGAGGAAGAGGCAGTGTTGGCCACGGATCGTTCCTCTAGGACAATTTTTGTTCCGCTCACTCAGAGCTCTACCTTCTCGGGCTCCTTTCGGGAGATGTGCCAGTCTCTCCCCACTAAGGGCGAGGGACCTTCGGGCTCACATGGCTCCCGGCCCCGTAAAAAGGACAAGGAACCGAGAGATTCTGCATCTTGGCGAAGACGTTCTTGGGATCAAGAGCGATCTCGGTCCCAGGAATCTCCAGTCTCGACCTAGGTCTGCTGCTGGCTTCTCAGCCCCGCCATCTGATCAGCCAGCCGAGGTCACAATCGACGATGCGGTCGAGATCACTCTCAACCCTGTTGATCTGTTGCCACCTGACGAGGCCGACAACTGTCTCACTAGGACCCCAGTCGTGCTTCTCCCCAATGAAGAGACCCAGCCCGCTGGCAATCCCATCAGGGAGCCGGTCCCAGATCCGGGGAAATCGCCTGTTCCCCTGGTGTCTCCTGAGCGACCCAGTCGGTCACCCCGATGGTCGAGGTCTCCAGCCCCCTCGACCAGTAGGCTGAGGAAAGGCATGTAAGCGCTCCAACAAAAGGTGATGCTGCTGTTCGTCTTCGTCCTCCTCATACGAGGAGAGTCTTCGACGGAAACTCCGACGCTATGATGACCTTATGTGGCAACAGCTGATTTTGTCCAGTCAGAAACCCACCTTGGTTTCCACACTGGCCGTTACTTTGCTCTCGCCTTCTAGGCCGAAGCAGACTCCTTTGGAACTGGTCAAAACTATTCCCCTGCCCGCGGAGCCGGTAAAACCTGCCCCGGTTCAGCCAAAATCGACCTCTCCACCGATAGTGGTGGAGCCCGCCACCTAAACAGCCTTTGGGAGGGGCTCCTACAAAGGAATCTCTGACCGTTCTGGGTCTTCCTCGTAAGTTGTCGGTTACCCTCATGCCTGACCGCCCCAGACGTGTGGAGGGGGACCTTGGTGGCCAGCCGATTTATCAGGATATTTCAGATTCTGATGACTCTGACTTACATTCTCATCCGGTAGACGATGAGTCGGTGGGCAGTCTCTTGATGGAGGATGACCCTTCGTCCTTCTTGGGGATTCTTTGCTTGATCTCTGAATCTATGGGGATGCCCCTTGAGCCTGACCAGAAACAGGCTGAATACCCTGTTATGGATATCCTTAAGAGAGGAGACACTCCGACGGAAGCCTTTCCAGTGGCCGAGGCCATTGTTGGTCTGGCTTTGGAGCTTTGGCAGCACTCTGCCCTGCGCCAGATGGCTCACAAGTATGCGGTGCCTATTGGGTCCCTCTCAGGGTTCACGGAACATCCCTCTGTGGAGGGTCTGGTGACTGAATCCATGTTTAGACACTTAGGCAGCTCGGCAGACACGGACAGCTCTCTGGACAACTAATCCAAAAAGTTGGACCACTCTGCTCGGAAGGTCTGTGCTGCCTTTTCGCTAGGTCTCCATCAGGCAAGTTTGGCCGTCGTCATGGTGTATTTCTCCTACGCCCTTCTGGGCTCTTTGGATGAAGTTCTCCCTCACCCCTCTGTGGACCTTCAGACTATGGCCAAACAGGTCCGGGACCAGGGTCAGGCTGTTGCCAAATAGCAACTCCAGACACCTCTGGACCTCAGGGATTCATACACCTGCTCAGTGGCAGCCATGGTTACCATGCCCTGCGGAGCTTGTCTGAGGCTGACCACCTTTAAGGCGGACACCCAGTATAAGCTTATCAATGTTCCTTTCCTGGGCCCCGTCTCTTTGGCCCAGGTGTGGACGGTCATCTACAACGGATCGAGAAGTCCAGTGCCACCTTGTACTCAGTTACTTCTGCTCAGAGAGTTCCTCAAGACTCCAAGAAGCAGAAGAAAAAGCCGTTCCGGCACTCTGCTCCTGCGGCCAAGCAGCCCCCATTTCAGGGTGGGCAGTAACAGCAGGCACAGGCTTGGTGCCCTCGGCCCAAGTCCAGGCCTCCAGCGGCCCGCAAACACGGAGGTCGGGGTTCAGGCAGTTCCCAATTTGGACCTTCCTCCTCCAAGCCTGCTCAGTGACTGTATAGGGGCTGCCACCCCTATTCCCGTCACGCCAACTCTGGGTCCTCCCGTGGGGGGTCAGCTTCATCAATTTTCTTTCTGCTTGGTCCGCTGTTACCATGGACAGGTGGGTCTTAGAAGTGGGCGGCCAGGGTCTGCTTCTGAAATTCGAGCAGTACCCTCCCAACCGAGACCACACCCCACGGGAAGAGTTGGTGTCCATGCAGACTCAGTTGGCTTTCCGAGATGACGTCGCCCAGCTGCTCGTTAAGGAGATCATGGTCAGAGTCATGGATCCCCTGCCTTACCCAGGGTTTGTTTACAGGTACTTCCTTGTCCTGGAGTGGACTGTGGTCTGACACCCCATTCTAGATCTGCATGACCTGAACCAGTTTCTCGGGCCACACACCTTCAGGATGGTAACTCTGTCCCAGATCACGCCATCCCTGACGCATCACATGTGGTTTTGCTCCCTGGATCTCCAGGATGCGTTCTTTCACATCCCAATCCGTCCGTCTCATCAGAAGTTCCTCCGTTTTCGAGCAGAGGGAGCCCTTTATGAGTTCCGAGCCCTGCCATTCGGCCTGTCATCAGCCCCATGGGTCTTCACCATATGCATAGCAGTGGTGGCAGCCCACCTTCGGCGTCAAGGGGGTCAGGGTCTGTCCCTACCTCGAAGACTGGCTCTTGGTGAGTTCCACCCAGCAAGAGATGGAGAGGCCCAGGTACCTGGCCCTCCAAACATGCACTCAGCTTGGCCTCCTGATTAACGAGGCTAAGTTGGAGCTTGTGCCTTCACAGGTGATGTGCTTCATCGGGGCAGAGCTTGACTCCTGCTGAGCCAGAGCCCGGCTCCCGGTGGACAGGACAGAGATTCTCTCCTCCTTTGCCCAATCATTTCTGGTTGGGCACTTATGCCCTGCCGGGGACTTTCTGCACCTACTGGGGTACATGGCGGCCTGCACCACCATGGTCTGATGGGCCCGGTGGCATATGCGCCCCCTTGAATGGGAGCTGGCCGCCCAGTGGAATCAGTGCCAAGGTCATTTCGACCAGCTGATCACTGTGACCCAGAAGATGTAGGATGCTCTCCAGTGGTGGACCGTCCCGGATCATCTGCAGGAAGGGATCCCATTTGTCCGCCCAGAGCCGACGGTTGTCCTTACGACCGATGCCTCTCTCATGGGCTGGGGAGCCCACATAGCGAACCACAGGGCCCACAGGTTCTGGACCCCTGACGAATCCTGATACCATATCAACTGCTGGAGCTCAGAGTGGTCAGACTGGCGCTGTCAACATTTGCTCAGCTTCTTTGGGGTCAAATGATTCAAGTCGAGATGGACAATACCACGAGCATGTACTGCCTCAACAAACAGGGTGGCACACACTCCCGGCTGCTGTGCAGGGAGGTGCTCTGCGTCTGGACCCTCGTGAGCCAACTGGAGGCAGATCTCCTAGCCATCCATGTGGCAGGAGCCTCAAATCAACTGGCGGACGCTTCTCAGCCGCGTGGGCGAGATGTCCCACGAGAGTGGTCTCTCTATCCAGAGGTAGTACTTGGTCTGTTCTCCCACTGGGACAAACCATTGGTGGACCTGTTTGCTTCCTGGGAAAACACAAAGCTGAGACTGTTTCATGCCCGCCCACCTCAACAGGGCTCACTGCAAGGGGGATGCCATCTTGAGGCTGTGGACCACAGGCCTCTTCTATGCCTTTCCTCCAATTCCCTTGATCCACAGGGTGCTCCTCAAGGTGAGGAGGAACAGGGCGATGGTGATCCTGGTAGCCCTAGACTGGCCGCACCAGTTCTGGTATCCAAATGTCCTCAGCCTCGGTACCAGGCCACCATGACGTCTTCCCGGGATGCCCGGACCTGCTATCTGTCAATCAGGACAAGGTATTCCATCAGGCCCTTCAATCCCTGCACCTGACAGCCTGGTTCCTGTGCGACTAGAGTTCCAGGCTTTGGGTCTCTCTGAGGATGTACTCACTGTGGTGGAAGCATCCAGAAAAGAATTGACCAGGAGATGCTGTGCCTTCAAATGGAAGCATTTTTCCATTTGGTGTCAGGGCAATGGCCTGGACCCTCTGTACTGTCCAGTGGCTAGCACCCTAGACTTACTTTGGTCTCTGTCCAGAAGTGTTCTTCGGTCTACGACCCTTAAGGTGCATCTGGCAGCCATCTCTGCTTACCGGGCACAGGCCGGTCAGCAGATGGTGGCGCAGGAGATAGTGGTCGGGCGCTTTTTCAAAGGTCTAGATCACATATCCCTTCTGGTGCGTGAACCTCCACCTCTGTGGGATCTACTGCTGGTTTTGGCTAAACTCATGGGCAAGCCATTCGAACCAGTGCAGAAGTGTGAGATGTCACCTTTGTCGTGGAAGACCACCTTCCTGGTGGCTGTTGCATCAGCCAGAAGGACTGGGGAGCTCCAGGTGCTCTCGGTGGAGTCTCCTTACCTGGTCTTCCACAGGAACAAGGTTGTCCTGCGCCCCCACCCGAAGTTCCTCCCGAAGGTGGTGTCAGAGTTCCATCTCAATCAGGTGTTGACTCTGCCTGTGTTCCACCCGAACTACACCTCGGATGCAGAGTACAGGTTCCATACTCTGGACCTGGGAGGAACACTCTCCTATTATGAGGAGAGAAAGGCGGAATTTCAGGGAGAGGTTCGCCAGCTGTTTGTCACCTATGCTGAGGCCACACTTGGCAGATCTGCAGCGAAGTGGACGATTGGTAGATAGATCACATCTTGCATCGATCTCTGCTATAGGTTGGTGGGCAAGGAGCCTCCCAGAGGGATAAGAGCTCATTCCACCCACCATACTGCTGCATCGGTGGCTGCTTCCAGGGACATCCCTATCCAGGAAATCTGCCTGGCTGCCACCTGGAAGATGGCAAACACCTTCATTACCCATTACCACATTGACCTAGAGTCATGCCGGGATGCTGGTTTGGGGCCTCAGTTCTCCAGTCTCTGTTCCCTAAGTAGGGTGTGTGTGCCTTCCCTCCCTCCTCCTGGAGAACTGCTTGGAGTCTGCCAAACAATGTGAATAGAACAACACATCCATGTCCCTAGAAACACAGGTTACTCACCTGTAACAGTAGTGCTAGGAGTGGTATATGTTCATCCACACAGACCCACCCGACCTCCCCGGCTGCGACGCACAACCTGGCTTCCAGCAGGCTAGATCTGGCGTCATGGGGCACAGCCGAGGATTATACAACCCGGGTGGATGGGAGGAGCCAGCTAGAAGACTTTCCGGTGGATCTTAAAGGGAAAGGGACATGCCAAACAGTGTGGATGAACAACATATACTATTGTTAGAACTACTGTTACAGATGAGTAACCTGTGTTCTAGGATCGTGGGTATGTTGTTCATCCACACTCTTTGGCATATTCCTTTCCTCTTTAAGAATCGCAGGAAGTCTTCAAGTTGGCTCCTCCCACCCACCCAGGTGGTATAACCCTCGGCTAAGCCCCATGACGCCAGATCTTTCTTTCCGCTGGAAGATTTAGGTTACCTCTTTCGTGCTTCTGCATTTTGTAGGCCCTGTCTTCTAAACCTTCGGTTATTCCGAAATGTTGTCTAATTAGCGTTCGCGATCGTGACTCTTCAACATTGATTATGGAAGACAAGTCTTCCCTTGGATTTCGTCGGTGCTCGTGCGGCCAGAAAATCGTACACAGATTTCCACGCTGCATGGGTTTACTGCTTGGGTGTTGGCCACGACACCTCGAAGTGCGACTTCTGCCTTGCATTTCACCCTAACGTCCTCGACTACCATCTCGCACGCCTGAAGTTTGGGAGGTTGGAAAAATGGAACCCTTTGGTGAAATCTAAGGAGGCTCGGTGGGTGGTTTCAGCGTCCGCCAGATCAGCTGAGCAATTGGAACGCATGCAAGCCTTTGAGGAGGAAGCGGCTAAGGCAGCGGAATCTTCCTCTCCGAGCTTACTTGTCCTGCTCAATCTGGGCTCCACCTTCTCGAGTTCTTTCCGAGAGTTGTGCCAGTCTTTCCCTACTAGGGGGGAGGCGCCCGTGGGCTCGCACTCCTCTTGGTCCCGTAAGTGGGAAAAGGACCCAGGATTGTCTTCGTCTTGGCGAAGACGTGCTTGGGATCGGGAGAGATCTTGGTCTCGGGAACTGGCAATCTCAACTTCGGTCGAGATCGCCTCTTCGGCAGCTGGCTTCTCGGCCTTGCCGTCTGGCCAGTCGACCAAGCAGTCGATTGACGTCGAAATTGTGATCGACCCATGTTGCAGACTCCAGTCGCCGATTCTCTTGATCGGACTCCAGTCCTTTCTTTCCCTGATGAGGAGACCCTGCCTGCAGGGAATCCTGTCAAGGAAGTGGTCCCCGACCCCGGGAAGACTCTGGTCCCGCCTGTGTCTCCCGACCGACCGTGTTGGCCACCTGATCTTGGTCGAGGTTTCGGACCCCTTCGACCGAAAGACCAAGGAAGAGCCACAAGTACTCTAAGAAGAGGCAACGCCATCGATAGTCATCGTCCTCCTTGGATAAGGAGAGGCTCTGGCGGAAACTTTGACGCTACGAGGACCTTATGTGGCAACAGCTAATTCTGACCGGGCATATGCCGACCCCGCTTCCAACCCCAGCCATAACCTGACTCTCGCCTCCTAGGCCGAAGCTGACTCCTTCAGAGCCGACTAAGTCAGGTCCCCCGCCCGCGGAGCCGGCGAAACCTCCGGTTCAGCCTCTGCTGGTCTTACCACCGATCCTGTGGGAGAGGCTCTTTCAAAGGGAGATCGACCAGACACCGGGCTTCCCAGTCGCCTCTCGGTAACTGTCACCCCGGATCGCCCTCAGCGGCAGACCGTTGTATCCGGATTCCTTGGATTCAGATGAGACCAGCCTGCATTCTCATCCTGGGGATGATAAATCGGCTGGTGGGATTGAGATGGAAGAAGGTCCTTCGTCTTTTCAGGGCATTCTTTGCCTCATCTCTGAGTCCACAGGGATGCCCCTGGAGCCTATCCAGAAAAAGGCAGAATACCTTCTCACGAACATCCTCAAGAAAGGGGATACCCCGATGGAGGCCTTTCCCTTGGCAGAAGCCATAGTGGGCCCGGCCTTAGAACTCTGGCCGCCCTGCCTCTTGCCCAGCTCCGTCTGCCTGCATGGCCCGGAAGTGTGCGGTGCTCATGGGGTCCCTTGCGAGATTCACAGAGCACCCTTCAGCCGAGAGCCCGGTGACCGCCTCTGTGTTCAGGTCTACTGGCAGTTCTGCCAACATGGACCAGCCTCCCAAAAAAGAATCCAAACTTTCAGATTCTTCAGCTCGAAAGGTCTATGCGACCTCTTCATTAGGCCTTCATCATGCAAGTTTGGCCGTTGTCATGGCACACTTCTCCCATGCCCTCTTGGGGTCTTTGGACGAAGTCCTCCCACACCTCCCCGTGGACATGCAGACCACGGTCAAGCAAGTCCGAGATCGGGGCCGGGCAGTTGCCAGACAGCTCCAGACAGACCTGGACATTGGGAATTCTTGTGCCCGCTCGATGGCAGCCGCAGTTGCCTCTCACCACAGGGCTTGGCTGAGACTCTCCTCCTTCCTGGCAGATACTCAGCATAAGCTAGCTGATGTGCCTTTCCTGGGCACCGACCTCTTCAGCCCAGGTGTGGCTGGTCACCTTCAGCACATTGAGTAGTCCAGTGCTACCTTAGACACTACTTCTGCAAAAGGTCCTTCCAGTAAGAAGCAGCAGAAGCCGCCTTTTTGGCACTCTTCCCCTGCGACCCAGCAGCCCTCCTTTCAAGGAGGTCAGCAACAGCAGCAGACTCCAGCTTGACACCCCATGCCTAAGCCCGGACCTTCCAAGGCCCGTAAAGTAGGTTAAGGTTCAGGTCCTGGATCCTCCTCCTCCAAGCCTGCTCAATGATAGGACTGGGGGCTGCCACCCCCTCTCCCATCATGCCAGCTCCGGGTCCTCCCGTGGGTGGCCGGCTCCGCCACTTCCTTTCCTCCTGGTCCGCTATCACTGCGGACAGGTGGGTTCTGGAGGTGGTCAGTCAGGGACTGCCTCTGGAACTCTAGCGGTACCCTCCAAGTCAAGCCAGTGCCCCATGAGAGGAAAGGGTATCCATCCATACTTAGTTGGCTCTCTGAGATGGCATCACTCAGCTGCTCCTCAAGAAAACAGGAGGTAGTAGTTCCAGTGGCGGATTCTTCAGCAGACCCAGGCTTTGTCTCCAGGTGCTTCCTGGTGCCCGGCTCACGCACCTTTTGGATGGTCACTCTGTCCCAGATCATACCATCCTTGGAGCGAAACATGTGGTTCTGTTTACTGGATCTGCAGGACGCGTTTTTTCACCTCCCAATCCGTTCGTCTCATTGATGGTTCCTCCGCTTCAGAGCCGAAGGGACCCTATACGAGTTCTGAGCCATGCCGTTCAACCTGTCATCTACCCCACAGGTCTTCATCAAATGCATCACAGTGGCGGCAGCCCATCTCAGGCATCGGGTTGGGGGACAGAATTTACCCCTACCTCGACGATTGGCTCTTAGCAGGTTTCACCCAACAGGAGGTGGAGAGGTTCAAGGACCTGGCCCTCCAGACCTGCTCCCAACTCGGTTCCTGATTGAGACCAAGTCAGAACTCATGCCTTCCTAGGTGATGTGCTTCATCGGGGCAGAGCTTGTCAAGCCATAGCTCGGCTCCTGGCGGACAGGGCGGAGGTTCTCACCTCCTTTGCCCAGTCATTTCTGGTTGGGCAGTTGCATCCTGCCCGGGACTTTCTGCGCCTTCTGGGTTACATGGCGGCGTGCACCTCATTGGGAGCTGGCCGTCCGATGGACTCAGCGCCATGATCATTTGACCGCCATGGATAGTATAGCCCAGAAGATGTAGATGCTCTCCAGTGGTGGACCGTTTCAGACTGGTTGCAGGAAGGGATCCCATTTGTCCGCCTCGAGCCGACGGCTGTCCTCACGACCAATGCCTCTCTCATGGGCTGGGGGGCCCACATGGGGGACAAAAGGGCCCATGGGTTCTGATCCCCCGAGGAGTCCCAATACCACATCAACCTGTTGGAGCTTCGAGCAGTCAGAGTGGCACTGTCAGCTTTCGCTCCTCAGCTCTGGGGTCAAGTGGTTCAAGTCCAGACGGACAATACCACTACCATATACTACCTCAACAAACAGGGCGGCACGCACTCCTGTCTGCTTTGCAGAGAGGTGCTGTGCATCTGGGCCCTCGCCAGCCATTTGGAGGCAAATCTCCTAGCCATCCATGTGGCAGGAGTCTCAAACCATCTGGCAGATGCTCTCTGCTGCTTAGGCGAGACATCCCACGAGTGGTCTCTTCATCCAGAAGTAGCTTACAGCCTTTTCTCCCACTGGGGCAAACCAATGGTGGACTTGTTTGCCTCCAGGGACAACACCAAGCAGAGGCTGTTTCATGCCAACCCCCCCCCCAGCAAGATTTGCTGCAGGGGATGCCTTCTCGAGGCCGTGGACCCCAGGCCTCCTCTACGCCTTCCCTCCATTTCCCTTGATCCACAAGGTGTTCCTCAAGGTGAGGAGGGACAAGGCAAAGGTGATCCTGGTAGCCCCAAACTGGCCATGCCAATTCTGGTATCCAGATCTCCTCGGCCTCAGCTGCAGGCCCCCAGAGCGGCTCCCAGCATGCCCGGACATGATCTGTCTCGATCAGGGGAAGGTATACCATCCGGATCTTCAGTCCCTGCACCTCACAGTCTGGTTCCTTAGCGGCTAGAGTTTCAGGCTTTGGGCCTTTTTTAGGATGTCCTCACTGTGGTGGAGGTATCCAGAAAGAAATCAACCAGGAAATGTTATGCCTTTAAATGGAAAAGGTTTTCCATTTGGTATTAGGGCAAGGGCCTGGGCCCTTTATCCTGTCCAGTGACTAACATTCTCTACTACCTTTGGTCTCTGTCCAAAGTGGGTCTTTGGTCATCGACCCTTAGGGTGCACGTGACAGCCGTCTCTGCTTACGGTGCAGGCCGTCAGCGCTGGCACAGAAGACAGTGGTTACGCTTCAAAGACCTGGACCACATGCAGTACATGCTGCTTATAATGGACTCAAATTACCAAAGGCATTTCAGTCGCTATAAGCATTGTCCGTATAATCGCAAAGAGAACAAAAAAAGAAAAAAAGTAATTGCATTGCATTGCACAGTGATTAGTGAATACAGCTCTTTTTTGACTGTTTAGATTGCTGTGCAGGCATCCTCGAAGTAAAACATAACTTTTATTAAATAACTTAAGAGTATGCTACGGTTTGACTTGCGTGCTGTATCAATCCTTTTTCTGAGGCTCATGCTGCCAGAAGAACTGTGAGATTTTCATTTGGTGCATCTTCTTTACGGCGTATTTTCGCCAGTGCTTGTTTGTCCACGCCATGATCTCCCAGTTAGGCAACAGATACTCCCACTGCTCCATTTCGCGTCTAAGCGTGAGCAGAGCATTTTCTACATCTGACACAGTCACCATAACCTTGGACTTTCCTGGGAAGTCATCCTCCTCATCCATGGTTGCCTCCTCAGCTACAAGTCCACGTGGGGCCTCATCAATGTCTTTACCATCCCGTTTTCTCTTGCGCTCAGGATTTTGATTTGAGTGCCAGTTAGCCATGAGATGCTCTTTTGCTTTGATAAGATCGCTCAGAGTTGATTTTGCAATTCCGAAGTGAACTGGTAAATCCCTGAGGCTGAGCTTAGGAAGCGTGTCGATTTCTTATAGGATTTGAATTTTCCAGCCAAGAGTCATTCCGCTTCGTTTAATTCCGGCCATTATTGAGCACCAAACGCAGCAACTCGTGATACCTGCTCAATGAGGAAGCTAGTGATAGTGCTAGCTTTTATATTCCACTAATTGCATAATTTCACACCTTGTTAAGTGAAGCCAGGAGGTGTTGGAAGGAGACTAAATGGCGGTATAGGACGGCGGCCAAAGTATCAGGGTTAACGAAGCAGTTTAATACGCAGTCAATAGGAAAAGGCAATTGGCAAATGAATTTTGGACGAATTAACCAGCGGTCCGAAATAACCGAGGTCGTATTAAGTGGCGCATACTGTATCCCCTCCGGTGCGTGAACCTCCACCTCCATGGGATCTACTGCTGTTACTGGCAAAGCTCGTGGGCAAGACATTCGAACCAGTGCACAAGTGTGCTTTGTCACACTTGTGGAAGACGGCCTTCCTGGTGGCTGTCATGCCTGCCAGAAGGACAGGGGATCTCCAAGCGCTCTCGGTGGACTCCCCTTATCTGGTCTTCCACAGGGACACTGTTGTCCTACGCCCCCACTCGAAATTCCTTCCGAGGTGGTGTCAGAGTTTCACCTTAAGCAGGTGTTGACTCTGCGGTTGTACTTACCCCTGTTACACAGTTTGTTTCCTTCCAGGTTCGAACCTCAGGCGCTTGACCTCAGCACCTCTGGTATAAACACAGCAATGAAGGCTTGGTTCCTTGCTGGTCCAGACATCACCAGGCAGGCTTGGCTCTTGGCTTTAGACTTTGGCAGGAAGTTCAAAACAATGAAACAACCAACATTGGCAGGCCCATAGGCACAGATCCTTCTAACATGCAGGATACAAGGTTTTAAATAACTGGCATAGCATAGCAAAACGCTAATCAAAATGGGATAATGCTAACCATTTCCGGAAATGCTTAGCAGTAGACTGGTAACCATTTTTTAGTGACTCCACGACACCGTACAGAACATTAATAAAACTATGTAATTTTTTAACAGTTTGCTAATCAATCTGTGCCAAGTGATGTGCATTTTCACGACTGATTAGCACTTCACGTGTCAAACTGCTAACCAGTTTTTTCAGCCTGTTTAAAACCCTGAGAATAGGCAAGAACTGGACTGGATCTTGCAGTGTTTGGCTTTTATTATCTCTGGTCAAAGAATTGTCCTGATATAATTTCCTGCAAATTTTGCCAACTTTGATTGGATCCTGCAAATTATGTAAAGGGTTGGTCTTCGCCTTTTCCAAGGACTGCCCCTCTGTTCAGAGTTTAGTTTTTTAAGCTTGAAATACCTTTTTCCTGTAACTTTGAATACAACATAAAACAGTTTTCATATAAACATTTCTGAATTCAGCTCATACATGCAGTCTTTTGAGATGTCTCCCATGTCTGTGAGACAGATATTTCCAGAGATAAGTTAATAATGACTATAACTAATTCTCAGCAGTCTTTCAAAAACAAAGTGGTACTTTTGTTTTTTATGATCTTCCTGGACATAAAGTCTCCACCACTCATTCACACTAATGGGAGTTTGCTGGAGGCACTAGGACCCAGCGGGAGCAAACTTTTTAAGAGGTCTGGCGCCTGAGATGGAGCCGCGAGGAAGTGGCACCGCGATCCCCGGCTCTTGCGGTAATGACTTTCTCAGCGTCCACTCCAACTGCCTCAGTTCCTTTATTCCCGCTGTCAAGTGCGCTTCAGTGATGACGTCGCTTGCCCGCCGGGTGTTAAACTTCAGTAGCAGCAGCAGTTAAGTTTATTGTTTTGTAGCCTTATTTCGAATCAGTACTTATTATATATTTTATTTGTACAACAGAAGTCTTCAGCCCTCCATTGACAGAGTCGACCATGAGCGGGTCAGGTGACGGTAGGGAGACTTCTTATGAAAGCTGTTCGGTCAGCCGGGCTGGATCTGGTCCGCCGCCCTCCCGGGGGGGGATCTGACAACGAATGGTCTAATGATCAGGGGGATGGGTGGTCCCCGCCCGAAAGCATAAAAGGAAACGATCCCATTCTCAGTGCTGTTCGGATTCGAGTTCTTCTTCGACACAGAGGTCGAAGAAGAAATGGCATCACTCAGGGTCACCCTCTGGTATGTCTGCGCATAGATTGTCTGTTATTAGGGCCAGCCGCTGGTCTCCACCTCTGTCGGAGTCGCCAGTTTCTGTCTCTGGTAGCCAACCTCCTCGACACCGGAGCCCCTTCCCGCCTATTGGAGGAGCTTCCGATGAGCAGTTTTACCAGTGGGCTGCTCTTATGGAACAGTGGGCTCGGAGGTTGGTCCAGTTGCCCGGGCTAGTAAGTCCAACGGGGCCTTTGGACCATTCTGTTTCAGAGGGACGGGTAGGGCCGTTGGGTCTTCCTAGTCATGTGGCACCTCCTTCGGTGCCATCGGCTCCGCGCTCAGGTGTTTATCCCCCTCACATGGCTCCGGTGCAGGGGTCCACACCGATGCCTCTGTCTCCTGCCATTTTTCCCTCTTTTACCTCAAATCACAGTTTTCAGACCTCTGGGACTTTCTCGGCATTGTCTGTGGTGCCGCGGGCTCTGTCGGCACCGTGCGCAGCGCCGGGGGCTCTGTCATGGCGCTGCTTCAGCTAGCGCCTTCCCCCTTGTTCTCAGCGGCATTTTCTTCTATGGCGCTGGAGACTGGGGCAGCGCTGGCCGGTCTTCAGGACTTCTCGACTCCGATTCTTTCCTCTTCTGTTCTTCCTCCTGATTTTCACTCCTTTCCTGTCTATACAGTCCCCCTTGGACTGTCAGGAGATGATTTTGAGCCTGACCCAGATTTTCGCCTGGGTGATGATGTTGATGACACTGCCCTGGGAGCAGGGAGCGATCCTCCTGCAGAGCCTGTGGTTGAAGACCTTTCCTTTAAGTCTCTGCTCAGAAATTTTAATTCTACTCTTTCTCTCTAGACTACAGAAATCGATCCTGGGAGGCTTTTGTAACTCCAGTATTTTCATGTTCCGGAGATCCCTTTGGATTTAACCCCTCTGGTACAGCCCTCTTTTGAGACCCTCTCTCAGATGGTGTGGAAGAAAGTGGCTCTCATTCCTTCTGTGGCCAAGTCCATAGATAGGAAGTATGCCCCTCTCAAGGATCGCCCCATTTGAGCCTCACAAGCTTTTGCTGATGCCATAGTAGTCTTGGCAGAGAATGATAAGGCTATCCTTCCTCAAGGATCTACAGCCCGACCAATGAACAAAGAATCTTGCAAGATAGACACATTGGGTAAGAGAGTCTTTGCTGCCTCATCCCTGCGTATGCGCATTGCCAGTTACCAGGGCTATTTTTCTCAATACGCGTATTTACTTTGGCATTCCTCAAAGAAATGGTAGAAGCTCTGCCTGAATTGGAAGTTAGCTCAGAGCTACTCCAGACCATAACTAGGGGTATCAAATCCAGTAACCAACAGGTTAAATCTGCAATGGATGCCTGCGATACCTCTCCTGGGTGGCAGCAGCTGGCATCTGCACCCGCCGCCACTCTTGGCTATGTACTTCGGGCTTCACGAATGACACCCAGCAGCAGGTCATGGCTTTACCTTTTGACGGTATGTATCTGTTCTGGCCTCAGGTGGAGCAAGCTCTGGAGGCCACGCATTAGACTAGGTCTGCCATGAAGACGGCTAGACCTGCACCTGCCCCCTCCCAAGGGGGTATGAACAAGTGTCGGTTTCACAATTGTCAGTCCTTTCGTGGCAGAGGAGGTTTTAACAAAAACCACAACCCTCAGCTACAAAAGAAAGCGCAGCAGAAGGCACAAGGGCTCAAAGCGTCCGGTGCCACCTTCTGAGTTTCTGGCCCAGGTCCCACCTCAGCTGTCCGAGGGGGACTCCTCCTCAGTGGTGGGAGGACGTCTGACTTAGTTCTACAATCAGTGGAAATCTATAGCATCAGACAAATGGGTCCTCTGATAATCTGCGAGGGGTACTCTCTCAATATTTCGGAAACCTCTCTGGATCATCCTCCCAAATGACAGCCCTGGCTGTCAGCAGCAGAGTCGGACCTTCTTGCTTCTGAGGTACAAGGCCTTCTGAACAACAGGGCAGTAGAAATAGTTCCACTTGATCAACGAAACACAGGTTTCTACTCCCATTACTTTCTGGTCCCAAAGAAAACTGTCGGCATGCACCCCATTCTGGATCTCAGAAAGTTAAACAAGTTCCTTCACAAGGAGACGTTCAAGATGATATCACTAGGTACCCTGCTACCTTTGCTTCATCGACACGATTGACTAGCCTACCTGGACATGCAGGATGCCTACCAACACATTCTGATACACCCAAAGCACCACAAATACCGAAGGTTCGTGGCATTGGGTCAACACCATCAGTTCAGAGTCCTGCCCTTTGGGCTATCCTTGGCGCCTCGAGCTTTTACAAAGTGTTGTGCAGATCTTACTTCGAGAGAGCTCTTCCAGTAGGTAATTACACATAAGACTGAAGCCGGCAGGCGTCAGGACCCTATGGAAAAATTTCTAGGGACCGCCCCCACGTCAGGTGGCCAGCGTCCGGCAACGTCGGTATAAAGGGGCGGTCCCTCACACCCGCCTTCCAGTTCTTTCCTGCCGTTTGCTTTTGACAGCACCTCGCGGTTAAGTTCCACTGCTTGTCAGTCAATCGTCGCCGGTAGTTATACTGTCTTTGTAATATATTCGTCAGGATTCTTTTACCTGCTGTGAATGTTGACCCTTACCACGTCAAAGCACAAAAAACAAGTGCGACTCGTGCGGCGCCCAACTCCTGCACAAGGACGGCCATTCTCGATGTCTCATCTGCCTAGGCCCCGACCACCCCGAGGATTCCTGTCAGCACTGCCTGAAGTTCAACGCAGCTACCCGCAGAAGAAGGCAGCAGTCCCTGGAGGCTCACATGCTGAAGAAGAAGATGTCTTCCATGGAAAAGGAGCTGAAAAAGCTCCGATAGGCTTCCACCTCTGAGGAGGAGGGGGAAGACTCATCCACGGTGACTTTGGCTGGGGTCGCCACTCTTCAGGTAATGTCCCCTCCGGGGTACCGTTCCCCGCCAGTCGGGAGCCCCCGGAACAAAGGAGGCATCCGCTTCCAGTAAGGCCGCGCAGGTTCGAGCCTCTCTGGTAAGTCGGGCGTCGGTTCCTCTGACGTCCACCTGGAGCCGGCCGCTAAGTCGCTCGACCCTTCGGAGCAGCGCACGGCCATCAAGGTCGCCTCTATTGCGTGGCCTTCCTTGGGTGCTGGATCCGATCAGTCAGATGTCGGCTCCTCCGATGCCTGCCCGGATCCTGCCGGTCACACGCCCGCCGGCCGTCCGGTCGCTCGGCGGCAGAGCCTACGCCGGATCCTTTGGTCTTATCCGGTGCCACTAGCTCGCTGCAGCCTTCATCGCTGCCATCCGCGGCCCCTGCGTCTCCCCAGCTGGACCCGGAGGATCCCTCCGGCCCTCCGCCAGACGCCGCTGGGGACTCTTTGATGCCTCCGTCAGGCCTCCCTCCCGTAGGTCCGGATGACCTGACTTCTGACCCTTTGATGCCGGCCCCATCGCCGGCAGACTTCTCCTTGCCGGACGTCACCCCGATGCTGGACTTGACGCCTGCCTGTCCACCTGTCCCTGGACCACCTGCAGGGCCTCTTCCAGGACCTTCTACCCTGATAGAGGCCCTGGTGCCGGATCTTACACCGTCTTATCCGACTCTGCAGTATCCGGCACTGCAGTATCCAACGCCGCAGTACGCGGTTCCTCAGTACCCGACGATGGACTTCCGCCGTCGGGCTGCGGATACTCACCCTACGGATACCCCCAGTATCTGTATCTCCCTCCCCCCCACCGCCGCCAGTGGATCTGAGGGAGAATCTGGCTTCTTGGTGGGCTGAGGCCAAGGCTCAGCTCACCAGGGAGGTGGAGAGCCGCCTCCCGACGACAGCTCCGGTCCTGGATCCCTGTCGCCGGGGGCGAGAGACCGCTCCCCCCCCCCAAACCCAAGAGACACTGCTACGGGGTCTAAGGCTGGGGGTGGCACCTTGCCCCCTAGGGGCCATGTTCCTCCCCCGAGTGGGGAGGGGTCTTCGTCTCCTTCTTCTTCTTCAGACTCATCAGAGGACTCCGATGACAGCTCCAATCCGGACGAGCCTCACACTTCTGACAAGCCTAGGCCCTGAACTCCTCCGAAGTCCCCTCCGGATGATCCCTCATTTACAGAGTTGCTAAGAAAAATCCAGGCTCTTCATCAGTGGAAATCTCTGGAGCCGGATCCACAAAGGTAGAAGCTGGCTGCCCATTTAGATTTGCCCAAGGTCGCTCCCACGTTAGTTTCACCCTGGATCGAGCTTCACGCCGACCTCGTTTCCACTATCTGGAAACAACCGTCAGCTTTATCCCACCTTCCTCGGAAGGCAGATAGGCTGAATCAGGCTCCCGAGGGGATTGACTTTCTTTCGTCACACCACAAGGCTGATTCGGTCGTGATCAGTGCCGCCCATGGCCGTTCGGCTAGCCCGAAACACCTGAGCTCGTCCCGGCCTAATAAGGAATCCCACCTTTTGGACCAGTATGGCAAGAAGATCTTTTCTTCTTCTTCCACTCTGGGTATCAGAGCCTTGAACTGTGTGGCTCACATGGGGATTACCAGAAGGCTATCCTTAGCGAGGTGGAAGCCAAGTTGTACATGCTTCCTCAGTCCCAGACTAAACAGGAAGTGGCAGACCTGGTCTGCTTCACACGTTCGGCCAGTAGGCACATGCTGCACGCAACTTACAATGCGGTGGATGCTTCTGGATGAAGTTCAGTGTTCGCTGTGACTCTGCGGTGACGGACCTTTCTTCAGGTGTAAGGTTTGGCCTCAGAAGTACAATCCGCCATCCAGGACACACCCTTCCGAGGTTCGGTGTTGTTCGGTGGTGATGTCAAGGACATCATTATCGGACTGAGAGAGAAGGGCACTGCTCTCAAGGAGGTTGACTCCATGTACAGAGCCCCTCTAGCGCAGCGTCGTTCCTTTCGCCGTTGCACACGGCCTAAGGCGAAACCACAAGAAAAGTGGGCCAACAAATGCCGGGCCCCTGCGGCTGCGAGACCCCCCCCCCACCCAAATGGGCTGCTGGACCTCCAACCACGGCACGGCCCCACACCTCCTGACTCCCTCCCTCTCCCACAGCCTCTGGTCGATCCAGAGGAACCGGTAGGCGGGAGATTCTCCCTACGTCTGCCGGGTTGGGGGAGGAACACTTCTGACTCTTGGGTCCTTCAGCTCATAGCAGAGAGCTACACCATAGCGTTTCTTCAGAAACCTCCCAGGAACCCCCCCCCCCAACCGGTCATCTTACTCCCCGAACATCATCTCAGGGTTCAGGAAGAAATCTCCTCCCTTCTGTTGAAGGAGGCAATAGAACCCGTCCCTCCCCCCTCTTCAGGGGCCGGGCTTCTACTCCCATTTCTTCCTGGTCCCCAAGAAGACAGGAGACGTGAGGCCCATTCTGGACCTCAGCTTTCTAAATCTGTTCATGAAGTACAAAAGGTTCAGGATGCTCTCCCTACAGAGTCTCCTGCCCCTTCTTCGGCCGGGACTGTGACTGTGTGCTCCGGACATGCAGGACGCGTACCTGCATATCCTTATCCGCCCTTCCCACTGCAGATACCTTCGGTTTGCTTTCCAGGGGGACCCCCGAGTATTCACCAAATGCATGTCTGTGGTGGCAGCCCACCTGCGTACTCAGGGAGTGCAGGTTTTCCCATACTTGGACGATTGCCTCCTGGCGGTCTCATCCAGGGAGGAGCTCCTGCGTTCCCTTTGCCTTACCAGGCAGGTTTTTACCACCCTGGGTATTACCATCAACCATGCCAAATCCCATTTGATCCCATTTCAATGCCTCCAGTTCATCGAGGCGATTCTGGACATGACCACCGGTATGGCCTTTCTACCCCCAGACAGGGTGGTCACACTCCAGGCTCAGGCAAGCTTCTTGTACTCTCACAGGTGGATTCCCGCCAGGTCGGTCCTTTGCCTCCAGGGGCTCATGGCTGCTGCAATTCCGACAGTTCCGCTCGCTCGGACGCACATGAGAATATCTCAGTGGACTCTTCGGTCTCAGTTGGATCAGTTGGTTGATGACTTGGACCAAAAGGTGCCAGTCTTGACCCCGATGCTTCGGGATTTGCACTGGTGGTTGGTTCAGGAGAACCTTTGTCGAGGAGTTCCCTTCTGCTTTCCTCCCCCCTCCCAAACACTGACAATGGATGCCTCGGGCAAAGGTTGGGGAGCTCATTTGGGATCCCAGCTGACCCAGGGCTCGTGGTCCATACTCGAGCAGACGCTTCACATCAGTGTGCTCGAGCTTAGAGCATTGTTGTATGCTCTTCAAGCACTACACCCCTTTCTGTTTCCCGGTCACCTGGCTGTCCAGACCGACAACATGAGTGTAGTCTGGTACCTCAACAAATGGGGGGGACTCGTTCCTACCCTCTTTGTCGGGAAGTGATGCGGGTCTGGGAATGGGTGACCCTACACAACCTTCATCTCACGGCGGTTCACGTCCCGGGGGGTAGAGAATTAGTTGGCAGATCACTTGAGCCAATCCTCGGCACAACCTCCACGAGTGGAATTGAACGGAAATAGCAGGCGGCATCTTCCTCACGTTGGGGAACCCCTCAGGTCGACCTGTTTGCGTTCCCACTAAACGCAAAACTGCCCACCTTTTGCTTGCTCGCTCCAGGGTGTGGGCGGCTCTGGAGAGACTCTCTGTCTCTTGACTGGAAGGGCAGATTCGTTTATGCTTTTCCCCCAATTCTGTTGATTCTGAGGGTCCTGCACAGGCTCAACTCAGAAGGGGCCCATATGATTCTCATCGCTCCCTTCTGGCCCAGGCAAGTTTGGTTCTCTCTTCTGCAACAGGACTCAGAGGAACCTCCGATTCCTCTTCCACTTTTGCGACTGCTGTTAACCCAGCATCAGGGATCCTTGGTCCACCCGGGCCTCAAGTCCCTTCAGCTGCGTGCTGGGCTATAACAGACATAGCACAAGCCCGTTTTGGGGTTTCTCCTCAAGTGGCAGAGATCTTGGTGGAGGCCAGGAAGCCGTCTACTCGCTCCACCGATGCCATGAAATGGAAATGGTTTTCCATTTGGGCTTCGTTCAAAGACCTGGAGCCTTTTTCCTGTTCTGTCAGGCGGCTACTAGACTACATGTATTATCTCTTCGACCTGGGTCTCAGTCATTCCTCTTTGAAAGTTCACATGACGGCTTTGGCTGCTTATCATGTTCCCTTTGGGGACAGAACTTTCGCCTAGCTGGAGGTCGCGAAGACCTTTCTATGAGGGGTTCTTCATCTGAGAACCCCCATTTGGGTTCCTATCCTCTCCCTGGGATTTGAATTTCATTCTCGAGAAGCTTACGCTGCCTCCTTTTGAGCCAGCAGCCTCAGCAGAACTTAAGTTCCTTTCATGGAACGCTCTCTTCCTAGTGGCCATTACTTCCGCTTGAAGAATTTCTGAGCTTCAGGCCTTGATGTGCAAAATTCCATATTTGATTTTCCATAAGGAACGTGTGGCTCTGCGCGCCAATCCTAAGTTTCTCCCTAAGGTGGTAGCAGAATCTACGTTGAACTAGTCCATTGAACTGCCTGCTTTTTTCACACAGCACTCTAATCATGGGGAGTATCTTTTACATACTCTGGGCGTTCACCGGATTCTGAGATACTACACCAACAGGACGAAGGATCTCAGAAAGACTGACCAACTATGTGTTTCTTTTGCCAGCAAAAGAGAGGGCAACGCTGTTTCCAAACAATGTTTGTCCAAATGGTTGGCTCACTGTATCACTTTCTGCTAAGTCAAGTATCACAAGACCTTGCCAGGTCAGGTCAGGGGTCACTCCACCAGATGTATCACGGCTTCTGCTGCCTGTTTCAAGACTGTGTCAGTGGCTGATATTTACGCCGCCGCAACTTGGACTTCTGTCCATACCTTTACCAAACACTACAGTTTGGACGTTGTCTCTCGCCGTAGAGCCAGCTTCGGGCTGGCTGTTCTGCAAAGACTTCTTTCTTAAGTCCTCTTCAGCCAGAGGATCTCTTATCAGTAGTTTCCTCCTCCCGTGTGCTTCTTTTTGTTCCATACTGCTTGGGACTCAGTCCTATATGTGATTGCCTACTGCAAGAGCCCACTCGAAGTAAGATAGTACAGTTACGTAAGAACTTACCGTAACAGTAGATCTTCGAGAGAGGCTCTTGCAGTAGGTAATACCCTCCCGCCCTCCATCCCCCTTAGTTTTTTCAGCTCCTTTTCCAGGAAGTGGAATCTCTGCTTCTCTCTCGTCTCGCCTTTTTGGCCTTTGGCAGGAAAGAACTGGAAGGCGAGCATGAGAGACTGCTAGCTAGAAATTTTTCCGTGGGGTACTGATGCCTGCCAGCTTCAGTCCTATATGTAATTACATACTACAAGAGCCTCTCTCGAAGTTTGTGGTGCACCTCAGGAAAATAGGAATACAAGTGTTCCCATATCCAGACGACTGGCTCCTAGCAAGTCCCTCCAGGCAAGAGACTCTGGAGGCCGTGGCCACGGCCTCAGACTTCCTCACGTCCATGGGAGTCCTGCTGAATCTCAACAAGTAACAATTGCAGCCCTCCCAGAAGCTCCTCTTTATAGGAACTCTTGTGGAAACCTCTTGAGTGAAGGCTTTTTCTTCCAGAGGACTGAAGGAGCGCTATCTTACAGATGGCCCGATACATCAGAGAACACAGTTCGATTCGAGCTATCTCGATGCAACAGAAGCTGGGCCTCGTGGCATCCTCGGTGTTCACTGTACCCCTAGCTCGTCTCCATATGAGAACCTCTCAATGGATGCTCAGTACTCCGTGGTCCCCAACCAATCACCCTCAATCTTTTCTCATCAAGGTGACGGAACCTCTGCAGAGGTCACTCGCCTGGTGGTCGCAGGAGGACAATCTTCTGGAAGGATATCCCTTTGCCCCTCTGAATCATCAGATCTCCATTACCACGGACGCATCCCTGATGGGTTGGGGAGCCCACTGCCAGAATCTCCACACCCAGAGTACGTGGACTCAGGACGAGTCCCAACTTCACATAAACATCGTGGAAATGAGAGCTGTCCTCTGTGCAGTCCGAGCCTTGAAGGACATACTGTGCCACAAGAACATTCTCCTTCAAATGGACAACAAAGCAGTGATGTACTACATCAACAAACAGGGTTGCCCACACTCTTACCCATGATGCAGGGAAGCAATGAGAGTGTGGGAGTGGTACCTGGAACACAAGGCTCTGATTCAGGCAGTTTATCTGCCAGGAGTACAAAACAAACTGCCAGACGGTCTCGGCAGAACGGAGACAGATCCTCACGAATGGTCTGTCAACTTAACCGTCCTTCAGTCACTCTTCAAAGAGTGGGGAACTCCAGACCTGGACCTTTTTGCGTCCCAACTCAATGCAAAACTGCCTCTCTTCTGCTCCAGAAATCCAGGACCTGGCGTTTTCTGTCAGGATGTGTTCAGGCTGTGGTCGACAAGACGCTTTCTATACACCTTTCCTCCTCTTCCCCTAATTCAGAGGGTACCTCTCAAATTGGATTCTCAGGGTGGCAGAATGATTCTCATTGTCCCCTTCTGGCCTCGACAGATATGGTTCCACTACTCAACAGTCTATCGGACCCCACCCCCTGGAAGACACGTCCCCTTCAGACGAACCTTCTGACCCAGGGTCCCGTGATCCATCCCACCCTAAGGTCGCTTCACCTTCACACTTGGCTCCTGAAGAGATAGAGGTGAATAGGTTCAATGTTTCTCGTAGAGTTTCAGATATTCTTTTGGCTGCGCATAAGTCTGCCACTAGAAAAACCTACACAGCCAAATGGAAGAGTTTCTCTATCTGGTGTGCAAAATCCTCTTGGAACCCTTTTTCCTGCCCACTTAATAAAGTTTTAGAGTATCTTTTAGACCTCTCAAATACAGGTCTGCAGTACTCCACAGTCAAAGTTCATCTTTGTGCCATTTCGGCATATCACAAGCCAATACTTTCCATGTCACTGGCTCAGTTGTCTGTAGTTAAGAGGTTTCTTAGGGGTATTCTGCATACTAGACCTCCTATCAGATGTCCAGTCGCAGCCTGGGACATTAACCTTGTGCTATACATGCTCACTTGTAAACCTTTCAAGCCTTTAGCTACTTGAGACTTGAAGTTCTTCACTTGGAAAACGGCCTTCATGGTGGCCATTACCTCGGCCCGTAGAGTGTCAGACCCCCCCCCCTTCCTCCCTGTACACTCTGTTTCACAAGGACAAAGTAGTTGTTAGGACTCATCCTAAGTTTCTCCCTAAGGTTGTCTCAGAATTCCATCTAAACCAACCTTTAGTCCTTCCTACATACTTTGCAAACTTCCAGAATGAAGGGGAGCGTACACTTCATTCATTGTATGTTAAAGCGCTGCAGTTCTATCTAGATAGAACAAAAGAAATTTGCAAGGCTCAGGAACTGCTCATTTCCTTCAGCGAGACCTGGCTGGGTCAGCCTGTCGTTATCAGATGCATTTCAGCTTGGCTGGTGGCATGTCTTCGCCACTGCTCTTCTATGGCATAAGTCAAGCTGGAAGGCAGAGTATACGCTCACTCTGCCAGAGCAGTCGCGGCATCTCTGGCGCAAATCAGTAACGTGCCCATTGCAGATATTTGCACTGCGGCTACTTGGAGCTCCTTGCATACTTTCATTAAGCACTACGCCTTGGATGTCCATGCCAGACAACATCTGTCGTTTGGCAGGACCATTCTTAATGGACTTCTGTCCTAAGCACGTGAGCTCTTTATCTCCTGCCACCTGTCTTGGGGGGATTATTTAGCTCAGTACTCTCCCATTAGTGTGAATGAGTGGTGGAAAATTTATGTCCTGGAAGATATGGATATTACGTAGCTACCGTAATTCTTGATCTTCTTGGACGAAGTCTCCACCACTCATTCACATGCCCACCCACCATCCCCCGAGCTCACTTCTCAGTTTATGGTCTTCACTCCCTCAGTGGCTGGGCTGTGAAGACTTTATTGTTGACTCTTCTTACACGGGTCATTCGGACTATCTTATGTCTGATTTTTTTTAGGCTAGTCCTTCTAGGTTAATTACGCTGCTCCTCCTTGGAAAAAAGGTACTGAGGCGGTTGGAGGGTCGATGCCGAGATAGTCATTACTGCATGAGCCGGGGCTTGCGGTGCCGCTTCCTTGAGGATCCATCTTAGGCGCCGGCCATCTTAAAAAAAAGTTTGCTCCTGCTGGGTCCTAGAGCCTCCGGCGAACTCCCATTAGTGTGAATGAATGGTGGAGACTTCGTCCAAGAAGATCAAGAAATTACGGTAGGTACATAATTTCCATTTCTAGGCTGCAAAACGAAGCAGGTCTCTCGCATCAAAGTTTAAGAAAGTTCTTACAAGCATAGAAATTCCACTGTAGGCAAATGATTCTTTGTTCTTCCAAGGAAACACATTTGTCAAGCTGTCAACTTGTTTATGTCAAAACTCTTAAGATGGTTTATTTCTGTTCAGCAATGTTACATGCACAAAAATTGCATCTTTGAACTTGTCATGATACCATGTCCGACTTAAGATCAGACTTGATATCCTTACTTTAAAGATTATTGTCCCATGACATCCATGGACATAACTGGGGTTCTCCATCAGCTACATTCACACAATCTGGCCAGTTGAGAGCTTAAGATATTTTGTATCCACTGTATAAGTTTCATGTTGGCAGCATGTTGCATTTTTCAGTTACAACCAAAAGTCTTTCTTCCATATTGAAACAGGGCATTTTAACTTCAGGTGCTTGGTGGTACCAGCTTCAAGCTGATATTCAGGACCAAATTCCTCAGCTGTCAAGTTTCCATGGTAACTGTCTCTCGGCTGGAGACAAAACCGAAACTTAAGTGTAAAAACTCTTCACTGGGTCAAAGGGAATATTTCAAACTTCAAAACCAGGTTTTTTTTCCAAAGTCTCATCTAGGCAGTTTATTATTGGAAGAGTTGTTTTTTTTTGCAGGCAGTTTTCCTTCTTGCTTAGAGACCTTATGTAGACAGGAATATAAACCAGTTGCCTCTGCATTATACCCCAATTACCTTAATTAATAATTAACCTTAGACTGCCAGAAGATTTAGAACCTTTAGGTTATGGGTTTTTAGAATGTGTATACAAGTCTGTAGCACAGCGAGGGTTAAGCCTTTATAAAGAATACAAAATAGTAATTAAAATAATGCAAAATAATAAAATAAAATATTTTTATAACTAGGATTTATTCCCACAGTGATACCCCTCCCTATGTACCCCAGCATCCCACTGGCTCTACCCAATGCCTTGTCACACTGTTTGGCTTCCTTTAAGTAATCAAAAATGATTACCCCAGGTCTCCTTCCTGTTTTGTGGTTGCCAGTACCATTCCCCCCATTTTGTACTCCGCCCCTTTGTTTCTGTATCCCCAGTGCATGATTTTGCACTTTTTTCATTGAAACTCAGTTGCCACACTCTTGACCACTACTTGTTTTCCTAGATCCTTCTTCATTTTTTCCACCCTCCCCAGGAGTGTCCATCCTGTTACAGATCTTAGTGTCATCTGCAAAAAGACATACCTTCCGTTCTAGTCCCTCTGCAGTATTGCTAATAAAAACATTAAAGAAGACCGGTCCAAGCACTGATCTTTCTGGCACCCTGCTGGTCACACTCCCTTCCTTGGAGAGAACTCCGTTTACCACTACCCTCTGTCTCCTGTCCCCCAACCAATTTTTTACCCAGTTTACCACCTTTTTTACCGACCCGTAAGCTGATCAGCTTATTTAATAGTCTTCTGTGAGGAATGGTGCCAAAGTCCTTACTGAAATCTAGATAGGCTACATCCACTGCTCCACATTGATCTACATCCCTGGTCACCCAGTCAAAGAAATCTATCAAATTTGTTTGACATGACCTCCCCCTTGTGAATCCATGCTTCTTTGGATGTTGTAAGACCCTGGATTTCAAATATTCCTCACCTCAGTCCTTTCCTTCAGTAATGATTCCATTAATTTCCCCATCACCGAGGTCAGGCTGACTCGCCTGTAATTTCCAGCTTCCTCTTTACTTACCACTTTTGTGAAGTAGGAACATGTCTGCCCTCCTCCAGTGAGTGGTTGAACAGGACTGTCAGAGGTGAAGCCTGCACCTCTCTCAGCTCCCTCAGTATATCCTTGGATGTATCTCGTTTGGTCCCATTACCTTGGCCACTTTCAGATTTGCTAGTTCCTTCAGGACTCTCTCCTCTGTAAAT
Organism: Neoceratodus forsteri; assembly: GCA_016271365.2. NCBI lineage: Eukaryota > Metazoa > Chordata > Ceratodontiformes > Ceratodontidae > Neoceratodus > Neoceratodus forsteri. The sequence goes on from JADMNL010000022.1 coordinate 501,581,251, forward strand.
GGACTGGTATCCACCACCTTACAAACGATGCCCCTGGCTCTCATCTGTGGACCCTTGCCTTCCCCTTTCTCTGTGAACACTGAACAAAAGTATCTGTTCAGAATGTCTGCTTTTCCCTGGGCCCCTTCCACACACTGCCCCCCTCCACCCTCCTTAGCCTTACAGTCCCTCCTCTTTCTCCTTTTGCTTGCATACCTGAAAAATATCTTCTCCCCATTCTTTTCTGCCTGGACTGTTTTCTCCTCCATTTGTGCCTTTGCTCTTCTGACTGCCTCCCTCTGCTTCTACTCTTTCCTATCCTCCTCACTCTGTGTCTCCTTATACTTACTGAATGCTAACTGTTTTGCCTTTACCTTCATAGACACCCACTTTGAGAACCATAACAGTCTCTCTTTCTTCTTACTTTTGCTTACTTGCCTGACACAGAGGTTTACTGCCTTCAGTATCCCAGCTTTTAGTTTCGCCTACTGTTTCCCCACTTAAGTTCTCCCTCCTGCCAGGATATAGAAACATAGAATTTGAGCAGATAAGGACCGCCTGGCCCACCCAGTCTGCCCATTTCTCAACCTAATGGATAAGCTGCAGATCCTAGCTAACCAACAGCCTACTTCTTCCAACTCCACCTCCTAGAATTGCCTTATGCCTGTCCCACGCATTCTTGAATTCCACCACTGTTTTTGACTCCACAACCTCCTCAGGAAGGCTGTGCCATGCATCCACAACCCTCTCTGTGAAAAAATACTTCCTCACATTACCTCTGAGCCGTCCCCCCTCTAGCTTCAAATTGTGCCCCCTTGTTCTTGCACACCTCTTTTTCTGAAAGATGCTACCCTCTTGGACTTTGTTGATTGATTCCCTTGAGGTACTTGAAAGTTTCTATCATGTATCCCCCCCGCTCCTCGAGGCAATACATATTAAGATCCTTAAGTCTCTCTTGATATGTTTTCTATTGCAGACCTTGCAGTATTTTAGTTGCCCTCCTCCGGACTGCCTCCATCCTGTCTGTCTTTGCGGTGTTTGGGTCTCCAGAACTGCATTCAGTACTCCAGATGGGGTCTCACCAGCTGTCTGTACAGAGGGATAACAACTTCCTGTTTTCTACTGGTGATGCCTCTCCTTATCAATCAAAATCTTTATTTATTCAGGCGGACATCATTGAGCGAAGCTCATTTACAAGATGGACCTGATAGGTCAAGATCAAAATAAAGTACAGTAGCATACATAAACAAATACAGAGAAAAAAACAAAGACTTTAATATAAATAAACAGGTACAGTAATAAAAAAAACGTATATACAAGCAAGGTAGCTAAAGGTTTTGGACCACAAAACAAAATAAGTCAGACAGGTTTGACTCAAATGACTGTAAGGTATTTGGGATTGTAAAACTGGTCAGGTGTGTTTTAATTGGATAGATACTTAAGCAAATAGATATGGGGGGATAAAAAAGGGAATGGCAAGGGATTGTAGGGGATATTGTAGTTAAGTTTACAAAAAGCATATAAATGGAGATAGAAAGAAAAAAGGGGGGTAAAGGGTAAGAAGGGACAAGGCTTAGTGAAAGCAGTTGCATATCTCAGGAAAGAGACTTATGAAGAGCTTTTTAAAGGATGCTATAGGGATGAAGGTGTTCAATTTTAGGGTCTTCTGCAGAGAATTCCAGGTAGATGCTAAAAAGTAGCTGATTGCAGATCTCCCACGCCGGGTACAGACTTTAGGTATCTTCCAGGTGATAAGGCTATTGCTTCTTAGGGCATATGATCTAGGTGTAGCCAGAGTAAAGCAATCGGAAATATAAGGTGGAAGTTTGTTTGACAGAACTTTGTAAATCCATAAAGCAGCATTTTTATTCCTCCTAAGGTGTAAGGATGTCCAGCCAACAGCATTATAGAGAGAGCAGTGATGAGTGTTGAAAGGAAGATCTGTGATGAATCTTAGAGCTCTGTGGTACAAGGTATCCAACTTACTTAAATAGGACATAGTACAGTGGCCATATAGGAAATCTGCATAATCGATGAGAGAAAGAAATGATGCCTGTATTAGTCTCTGTTTAGACTCTCTGGTTAGATAATGTTTGATTCTGAAGAATAGGCGAGCCTCTGTCTGAGTTTTTCAGGAGCTCCTCAACATGTTGAGTGTAATCAAGTCTGTTATCAATCCATACCCTAAATATTTTAATTTATCCACATAATCAAGATTTTCTCCAAGGATGGTGGATAGTTGGGGAAGAGTGTTTGATGAGAGAGTGGTAGAATATATATTGGTGGAGAAGAACATAGCCTTTGTCTTCTTGGCATTTAATAGTAGTTTCTTTTCAAGTAGTTGATGTTGCAGCAGGGAGAATTCTGATTGTAATAACTCACAGGCCTTTGATGGTGAGGGATTACTGTCACCAAGACAGTATCATCAGCAAAAAGGTGAACATTGGCAACAGTGAGGTTGGAGTCAATGTTGTTGATGTAGATAGCAAAAGGATAGGGCCAGGATGGATCCTTGCGGTACTCTTAGAAGTAGTTTTGAGGAGGATAGGACACCTTCATTTTTCACCTGCTGTATTCTATCAGTGAGGTAACATCTGAACCACCCAAGAGAGGTTGAATCCAGGCCTAAGGAGTGCAGTGAGGAAATTAGCAGCTCATGATCCACTGTATCAAAGGCTTTACTTAGGTCTAGAAATACAGCACAGATGCTGCTTTTTTTGTCTAACTCAGTTTGCCAGTCATTTGTTACTTTTGCTAATGCAGAAATGGTACTGTGTCTGGTCCTAAACCCAGATTGAACAGGGTTAAGGAGATTATTAGCATCGAGGTAGTCTCTTAGTTGGATACTCACTAGTTTTTCTAACATTTTAGACAGCACCGGTAGGATGGATATAGGTCTATAATTGTTGAGATCCATGGGGTCCCCTGATTTGAGGAGGGGAAACACTTGTGCTGTCTTCCACAATGTAGGAACAAAACCAGTGGATAAGGACAGATTAAAAAGGTGAGTTAGGGGAACTGCAATGGCATGTAGAGCAATTTTTAGAAAGTAGGGGTCCAGGTGTCTAGGTGTAGCAGTAGGTCTTCCACTTGTTTTAATAAAATTGGCTTGAAGGAGAATGAAGAAGCAGCCTTCTGACCATCGATAGACTGGAATTTAAGTTGTGACCGTAATAGATTTGCTGGGGAGGAGTCTAAAGCTAGGCCAGCCGTAGTGAAATGATTATTGAATGCATCTAAAATTTCACGCTTGTCAGTGATGATAACATTGTTAAGGTGTACTTGGGATGGCAAGGAAGTGCTGGAATCCTGCCCTAGGATCCCTTGATGGTGCCCCAGAATCTGGCTGGGTTAAGGTAGGAGGCATCAAGCTCGGCTGTATAGAAGGCAGCCTTGGCTTCTCTCACTTTTTTGGTGCAGCTGTTTCTGGCTTTTCTGAACTGAAGCCAGTCAAATGGATCCTTGGTCTTTCTAGCCCTTTTCCAGAGTTTATCTCTAGCAAGCAATGCAGATTTAAGATCGGCAGAAAACCAGTGGCAGGATTTGCTTTTTATTCTAACGCTAGTGAAAGGTGCATGAGTATTGAGGTCTCCTATGATAATGTCATTTAGCACCTTAAGTGCTGTTTCCACAGAAGCTGTGTGGTAGAATTCTTGCCAGCGTACAGAATGATATAGATCATGGAGATATCCTTCGATGTTAAGGTTCTTTTTAGACCTTCTTGTGAGGAATTTCGCAGGGTTGGATGGCTTGACTGATGATCTTATCCCTGCAATAAGACAGTGATCACTTATATCACTGAATAGCACTCCAGCATGTGAAAACAGGTGCGGTTTGTTTACCAACATAATGTCAAGTAGGGTGCTGTTACTTTTGTTTTTTGAGTTAATTCTTGTCGGTTCATTTATTAATTGAGTGAATCCATATGTGTCACAAAAAGATACTAGGGGTGCAGATGCATTGGAGAGCCAGTTTAAGTTCAGGTCACCTAAAATGATGGTGTCCTCAGGGCCCAGTTTAATTATATTTCCCAAATAGGTTAGGAGTTGAAGGCCAGCAGAGGGGGGCCTGTAGCAGCCAACCAAATGAAAAGCTGTCATATTGGGGAGAGCTATCTTAAGGGATAAACATTCGAATTCTTTGGGCACTGATGTTACACTAAGGCAAGATGCAGAAATATTTGATTTAACATAGCCACTCCACCGCCCCTTGTCAGGCGGTCCGATCTGAATAGCTGGTAGTTGGGTAGATTTATTTCCCTGCCCTGTGTAGCAGGTTTAAGCCATGTCTCAGAAATTACCAGAAAGTCTGGCAAGGTGTGGGCGACCCAGGCCTGGATTAATGAGATCTTTTTTAGGAGGCTGCATGCATTGATGTGAAGGAAGCTTAAACCTTTAATGGAGGCTAGGTCTGATGGGAGGTAAAGCCTTTTGGGGTCCTGGATTGATTTCAACATTGCCAGCGAGATCAGCAAGAAGAATAATAGTTTAATAAGGGCTTCAAGTGATAGCAGGACGGACCAAAAAGATGGTTTTCTCTTCTTGCTCGGGGTCCAATCTTTAGAGACGGTCCAGGATGGGTTAAGGCTTAATAACTTTTCACAGAGTACCAGCTTGATGGACAGGTACAAGGGGGCACTATAGAGCCAAGATTTGAGCATGGGGCGTAAGAGATACATGATTGGTTGTGACCCTTTTTGAGGGCTACCCCATGGATTACAGTGAAGCAACGGTAGTGCATGGTTGAGGAATTGATAGGCATCCACTGGAGGTGAGACAGGGAGGTCACCCTGGCAAGCCGCATTATTCAAAAGGGCATGGACTGGAAAGGTATCATCCTCAAGATATATAATAGGTGAGAGAGAAAGAAGCAGTAGGAGAAGCATCAACATGATTACGGTAACTAAGGGTTAATAATAGTGAAGGCAGTGGGGGACTGTTTCCAGATTATTGGCTAGAATTTGGCTATGGGCAGAGATAGGAAATTTGGCGGGAAGGTGTGTATAAAGGAAACACCCAAGAGGGGAGAGGGAGGGTGGGCAAAAATTTTGCGGCTTTCCCGTACCTTGCTGGCTGTCTCTCCCAGCCTCCTGGTTCTCTTTTTGGCCTCGCGGTCGCCGCCCGCCCGCTGGCGGCTCGGAGCCCCGGCGCTTACTGGGTGCTCGAGGGCAGGGTCGGCTAAAGTGGAGGAGACAGAGGAGAGGACAGTCAGGAAAGCACAATTGCAGTAATCAAGCGATTCTGCAATAAGGTGCTAAAAAGTTTTGCACAACAAAAGACTGGGGGTATGGTGCCTTAGCATCTGGCCCACCAGAAATCCCACCAAAGGACTGTATCACTTAGGCATTTACAAGAAAAACAACATAAATCCTAGAATTTTAAACAATTTAGTAAAAACAGCTCTTTTTGGGAAAAATTAAAGTAAAACCCACTATTCGGTCAGTTTTTGGAAGTGCAAGCTAGAGCAGAAGGCAATGAAGAGAGGACCAATCGGAAGCAAGGCTGAGTGGCGCTGCCTTCCGATTGGTGGCAGCTTTCCGTACCTTGCTGGCTGTCTCTCACGGCCTCCTGGTTCTCTTTTAGGCCTCATGATGCGCCGCCCGCCGCTGGCGGCCTCGGAGCCGGCGCTTACTGGGTGCTTTCGAGGCAGGGTGGCTTGCTGGCTGTCTCTCCGGCCTCCCTAGTTCTCTTTTCGGCCTCGCAGTCCGCCCGCCCGCCCGCTGGCGGCTCAGACCAGCGCTTACTGGGTGCTCGGGGCAGGTCGGCTTGCTGGCTGTCTCCTCGGCCTCCTGGTTCTCTTTTAAAGCCTCATGAGTCGCCGCCCGCCCCGCTGGTGGCTCGGAGCCCAGGCGCTTACTGGGTGCTTTCGAGGGCAGGGTGACTTGCTGGCTGTCTCTCCTGGCCTCCTGGTTCTCTTTTACGTACCATGATCGCGCCCGCCCGCTGGCCTTCAGAGCCAGCGCTTACTGGGTGCTCGAGGGCAGGGTCGGCTTGCTGGCTGTCTCTCCGGCCTCCTGGTTCTTCTTTTCGGCCTCGCGGTCACCGCCACGCCGGCCGGCTCGGAGCTCCGGCCCTTACTGGGTGCTCGAGGGCAGGGTCGGCTTGCTGGCTGTCTCCTTATGCATCCCAGTATCCCACCAGCCCTACTTACTGCCCTCTCTCATTGCTTGCTCACCTTTAGGTCATCTGATATCACTACCCCCAGGTCCCTTTCCATTTTTGTTGTTGTTAGTATCTCACCTCCCATTGTGTACTCTTCCCCTGGGTTTTTGTTTCCCAGGTGCATTACCTTGCACTTCTTAGCATTGATTCTGAGCTGCCATACATTTGACGATTTCTCCAACCTTGCCAAGTCCTTTCTCATCCTTTCCACCCCACCTTGTGTATCATCTCTGTTGCAGATCTTTGTGTCGTCTGCAAAGAGACATATTTTTCCTTCCGGTCCCTTGGCCCAATGTCGCTTAGACAGACATTAAAGAGGACCGGTCCTAGTACTGAACCCTGCGATACCCCACTAGTAACCCACCTTTCTTCAGAGTGGACTTTGTTTACTATTACCTTCAGTGTCCTGTTCTCCAGCCAGTTCTTTAACAGGCTACCATCTTGGGACCCACTCCCAGGCTGGCCAACTTGTATATTAATCTTTTGTGCAGGACTGTGTCAAATGCGTTGCTAAAGTCTAGGTAGGCCATTTCTGCAGCCCCTCCCTGATCTACTACTTTGGTCACCCAGTCCAAGAAATCTATTAGATTCATCTGACATAACCTTCCCGCTGTGAATCTATGCTGCCTTGGGTCCTGCACTTCTCTGGCCTCTAAGTATTCAACAGTTCTTTCTTTCAGAAGTGATTCCATAATTTTCCCAATCACTGAGGTTAAACTAACAGGTCTGTAGTTTCATGCTTCTGCCCTGCTCCCACTTTTGTGAAGTGGAACAACATCTGCCCTCCTCCAGTCTTCAGGTACCACCCCATCCTCCCATGATTTATCAAAGAGGGTGGTCAGTGGTGTCACTAGTTCTACCCTTAGTTCTTTTAGAATTCTATGATGAATCCCATCAGGCCCCATTGCTTTGTCCACCTTCAGTTTTAAGAGTTCCTTCAGAATCCTTTCTTCTGTGAAAGGGCTGGTATCAACCCCTGTATCCAGCGTGTTTCTTTTGTTTGGTTTAGGTACCTCCCCCTCTTCATTTGTGAATACTGAGCAAAAGTGGGCATTCCCTCAGCTTTGTAAAATCGGTCCTTTTGTAGTCTAGGACCTTTGCCTTTGAGTGATTCACTTCTGTTTGGCTTGACGTGCTCCATGTTGCTGGTTGCACAATCCTGCTAACTTGGCACTGTCATTCCTGGGTGAATACAGCAGAGACTCCACAGTCATCACTCCGTGGCCTTGGCTCTTAAAGGAGGCATTCAGGGATGTCTGGCTCTGCCACTGTGTCCCTTTTCCAGCCGAAGAGATGTCCAGCGCAGGTATTGCATTCCTGTGGGGTCACCAGGTGCCATGCGACATGCTTCCTCTGAGATTCTGGTTTGGATACCCCTGTAGGCATAGGTGCCTGGTGCATGACAGTCTTTCTGAGTCAGAGTCTGTGGAGTTTGACGTCTCGGGCAGAAGGTTTTTTTCAGTGGCAGGCACCATACTGTGCATCTCGGCACATCAGGCAATTTATGGCAGGCTCCTGTGGATGACACTGGGTCAACTCCTATCATCACTGCCAGATTGTGAGGCAACCAGGCATGCCATTCGCATTTCTAGCCATGGCCTGGAGCTGGTGAGGCACCAAGTGAGGGAGTCTTATGATGCCAGCGAGGTAGCATTCAGGCTGGTGGGAACTGCAGTCTGCATTCGGCAGACGGCGTGGGTTCGCCTGTCCAGGTTGTCACCCTTAGCTCGGCATAGGGTGCTCGCTTCGTGCTTTCAGGGGAGCCACTTCTTTTCCCATGGGGTCAGGCATGAGTTGTTGGGGTGCATTCCTTCTCCCAGACCTTGGGAGTCTTTGCCTGCCCTGGTCAGTCTCTGGTCCCACCAGACTGGTGAAGGGTCCTCGCCTTAATGTGGTTATCCCCCATGGAGGGCTGAAGGAATAACCTTTTCCCTCAAGGTGAGCTACACTGCCCTTCTGGGTAGTAAGCTTGGTATTTTGATCCAATAGTGGGAATAAATAGTGAAGACTGATTCTTGGAAGATATGAAAATTACGTACTCACTGTAATTCTTGATCTTCCAGAATATCTTAACCAAAGATAGGGGAAGCCCCTGCCCCAGTGGCTCTAAAACTGGTAGGCCTTAAGGTCTGTAGGGGTTTGAGTGGGAGGGGCATAGCAGCATGTTTCTCCCAGTGAGGGAGTTAGCTGAAAGAGAACAGCATTGGTTAGGGATACATATGGTGGTGGTGGTGGTGGGGGCCCAGAATGATTAGTGCATGGGGGATCTTGTTAGGTTTTAAAGATATACAAGCATAGATTGGTTAAAAATCCATAGTGAAATATGAAAGTATTAGTAAGACTGGGACTTATCTGAGAAGATGATGTCTAAGAAGTCTATCCTTGGAGGTTCTCTCTGGCCATCCAGTAAGGGTAGGAAGGTAACACCCAGCCCATTCAGGTCCGCTCCTTCAGCCAGGTCCCACTTTCTGCTGAAAAATTAGGTTGAGGAAAGTCCACAGCATGGCCTCCATGTCTCCTATTTACTGTCCTCACAGTTCTCAACGAGGGGACCCAGCGGCAGCCGTCTTGTCGGGATTTGATCCTGTGTTCATCGGATGGCTCCTAAGAGTGTTGACAATCTGCTGGATCGCTTCCTTTCCTTGTTGTCTGCGCGTGTCCCTATTGCCCGAATTCCATACCTTCTGTGATAGCTTTGAGTATATTGTAGCTCTTTGGGTTGTTTGGCCCTGCAATATCTCTCTTTTCCAGTTCTTGAGCTCTGTTGTTGCCTCTGCCGCCATTTCATACATCTGTGCCCCCTCTGGAAATTGGATCACCAGCTTGGCAGGATATGGGGTGCGGAATCTGAGTCCTGCTACTTTAAGGGCCCTCTTGACTGGTATATACTGTTTACGCCTATTCATTATCTCTGGGGCATAATCGTTTTCCATATACAGCCTATGTGTGTTGTAAAGGACTGTACCTTGCTTCCAGGCGGTGTGTAAGACAGTTTCTTTTTCCTGAAAAAATAGAAACCGAGCCAGGATAGTGCGAGGGTGAGCTCCTGGGGGTGACTTTGGGCCTAGTGTCCGATGTGCCCTCTCAAGCTCCAGAGTAAGGGCCTCAGGAATGTTCAGGGACTCGCGCAATAGCTGTCTGATAAAGGCCAGCATGTCCAGACCTTCCACACCCTCAGGGATTCCAGATGTCTGGATATTGTTCTGTCTGTTTCGGCTTTCCACATCCTCAGCCCTAGCTTGCACGCCTTGAACCTCCTGATGCAACTGAAGGATCGCTCGCTCTGAGCTGTCCACACAGCTATCGATCTCTGTGGCCTGAACTTCGAGCACTTCATTTCGCTTTTCTAATTTAGATACGTCCGATAACAGGGCGGTTGCCATGGATCTCATCTCTTTCCTAAAGTCCTTTAGCTCAGTGAGCATCTGGGATATTTGCCTCTGGGTCGTCGTGAGGGGTAGCTGGTTTGAGTGAGACCTCCCACAGCGCAATGTGGCTGAGGCCTGCGAGCCTTCACTCCCAGAGTCACCCTTCGATAATCCTCCGTCATTGTGCTCATCATCCGGCTTTGAATTATTTAGCTCACCTCTCTTGTGCATTTTTATCAGCCTCCTTGCCTTTTCTGTCGATTTTGGTCGGAAATGCTGCAATTCAGGAGGCTTTTTTCACTGGGGAGTTTGGGAGCTGACAGAACTAGGCTGCCATTAGGTGAGTGACGTCACTGGAAGTCGTCGTCTGTTTCGTCTTTGGAGAGGAGGAGGACCAAGTGTGCCTACAGTCGACAGATCCCCGCCAAGGACGAGCACAGATGCCTGTGTCTACTGCTTGGGGCCTGACCATGACACCAAGGCCTGTCCCATCTGCAGTGGCTTTACCGTCCAGACTTGCATCCACCACCTTAAGGCACACATCCTGGAGCAGCAGCTGGCCATCATGCAGAGCTCACCAGCCAAGAAGTCTACCTCTTCTTCCCTTTCTTCTAAGCATAAAGAGAAGAAAAAGGATCCGAACCAGCGCAAGTCCTGTGAGAAGGACCTGGGTAGGTCTAAGGGGCATTCGCACTCCCGGTCCCCGCACCACAAAAAGACCTCCTTGGGCTCTAACTCCGGGGGCTCAGACCACTCCTCCCGCCACTCTCATCATTCTTCTGGGTGTCAGGACTCCTCCACTCCTGCCAAAACACAGATGTCATGGAGTGGAAAACAAGGCTCGGGTTCCTCTACCCCAGCCTTGGTTACCCTGCAGGCGAAGGCCACGCCCATGCGGTCATCCATCTCCTCTTCTACTAGCACGGAGACCTCGGTCCCATCGCACAAGGTCCTGGCATCAGTCTCTCCTGGGGCTCCGGGTAAGACCAAAGAGCACTGGGATCAGGAGTCGGTCTCCAAACCGAACTCTGCTCACTGCACCTCAGCCTCTCAGACCCGTATGTCCAAGCCAACGACGGTCCTCAAAGCTGATAGCTCCAGACCATCGATGGTCCAGGCTAAGGGACATATGTTGGAGAAGGTCTCTAGTTCGCCGGTCCAAGGACCCTCTACACCTGATGACCAAATGGACCGGTCTACCCCTTCCCCCATGGATGTACTCGACCTCCCTTCTTCTGTTGCTCCACCCATGCCGCTTGACCAAACACCTCACTCCATGGCGGCACCGTGGTTCCCCAGTTTTCCAAGGTGTAACTAACTGAGATCTTTCAATTCTGGTGGAGCCAGGTAAAACAAGATGTCCTTTCACTGCAGCTGAACGTCACTCCGAATCCAGATGCGGACAAGAACCAGAGCTGGGGGGACAAACCGTCCTCACCCACTCCAAAATCAAAGTCCTGCTCTCACAGTCCTACTGACTCCCAAGGCAGGACTTTGCACCCGGAGCAATGTCACCGACGTCACCCCTGCTAATCGAGTGCTTACCAGTGTCACTCTAGCTGTCGGTGGTCTGACAGCCGACATCAGTCACATAGCTGTCGTCACTCTACCAGCCATCGCCTGACCCACAGCTGTCTCCAGTCCTCTAGTGGGCAGCATTCAGATGAAGGGCGCAGGTCTTCCTCCAGATCTAGATCTGCTTCTCTCTCTTCTAGAGATCCCAGTTCGGACTCTAGCGTATTGGGTTTCGACCAGTCTCTTTCTAGAGAGGGGCATGTCTCACCAGAGGAGGACACCCCTAGATCACCTTCTAACGATACTGCCTTTATAGACGTCATGAGGCATATCCAGACCTCCAATGGATGGGAGACTGTGGATCTGGATCCAGAGCACTGGAAGTTGGCCAAGTGCCTGAGGCAGAAGGAGCCAAAGCCCTTGGTTGTTCCTCCTTTGGTGGATACAGTCCAAGACCTCACCAGGATTACCTGGAAACATCCCTCTACCACACCAGCAGTCTCTGAGAAGTCGGACAGGCTGTACCGGGCGCTGAGGAATGAGCCTTTCCTAGCAGAATATCCTCAGGCGGACTCGATAGTTATCACGGCTGCTCACAATAAGCTGAAGAAGCTGAAACACCTCAGCTTGCAGCTCCCCTGACACAGAGTCCAGATTTCTAGACCAGGTGGGCAAAGAAAATTTATTCTGCCTCCACCTGCTCTATCAGATCTTTCAGAATTTTTCACACACATGGTCCAGTACCAGAATGCAATGTGGGAGAAAGGACTAGAGGTTGCTCAGGCTTTGCCAGATTCTGCTCAGAAGACCGAGATACTCCATATCCTCAAGTCAGGATTGGACGTAGGCACTCATGTCCTGAGGGCATCATACGATACTGCAGATACGGCGTCTAGGGCAGCAGCATCCGGCGTTTACCTTCGGCGCCACTTCTGTCACAGGAGACAGTATGCTTAGGAGCCAACCAGTCACTTCTTTCTACCTCTCCTACTCTCCTATTTCTGTGCAGACTGTTGCACAACAGCATCCTCTGTGCTATCAAAACTGTTTTCCCCTTCTATTGTGTTTCTTTTTGTTTTCACTTGTTATGGTATTCTTCCGTTCCTAGCGGGCTGTCCAGTCGCTCTTCTACTTGTTTCTCTCTGCTGTCCTCCTGGTGGCTCGAAAACAACCTCACGTGTGAGTGAACAGAGCAGCTGGTCAATATAAGTAGAGAATCTCAGTTTTTATTTCTGTATGGTAGGTCTTTGTGCGGCGACTACTAGCAGAAAGAAAAAGATCCACTTGGTGTCCTCGTAAATGAGCTATGTGGGGTTTGCAGCTCGTTCTAGGGACATGGATATGTTGTTCATCCACACTGTCTGGCAGGTATCCTTGCCGCTTTAAATCTTGCCGGAAGGTCTTCAAGCTGGCTCCTCCCACCCACCCGGGTGGTAAAACTCTCGGCTCCGCCCCATGACGCCAGATCTTCCTTACCGCTTGGAAGCTCAGTTTCCCTCCTTAACGCTCTGTGTATAAGACTGGTTCCTAATTCTTCGATTTTTCGAATTTAAAAGTTTTTTGCTTAAAAGACTTCGGTCTTCTCTCCCTCGCGGCTGCGATGGACAAATCGACTCCCGGTTTCCGGAGATGCCCTTGCGGGCAGAAGATGTCTCGGACGGATCCGCACTCCACGTGCGTCTACTGTCTAGGCCTGGAGCACGACCCACAGGCCTGCGACCTGTGCTCTTCCTTTTCGGCCTACGTCCTCGAAGACCGTGCTGCCCGTTTACAACTGGGGCGTCCCGAGAAATGTTTTCCTCCGGTGAAGTCAAAAGCAGCCCAGTCGGCGGTTTCCGCGGCGGCGGGCTCGGCGGATCAGCTCGAGCAGATGATCGCCCTCGAAGAGGAGGTGGCGCGGGCCACTTCTACCTCGGCTGCGGCATTTGTCCCGCTCTCTCTCGGTGCCTCTTATTCAGCTTCTTTCAAGGAGCTTTGTCTGACCCCCTCTGCTAAAGGTGAGGGACCAACTTCTGCTGGACCGTTTTCTCGGTCCAAAAAGAGAGACAAGGGTAAGTCCCACCGTCGATGCTCTTAGGAGCGGGAAAGATCCCTCTTCCCGAGTTGTCGACCGTCGACTTGATCGACCGCAGCCGACCACCCTGGTCTCACGGTGTCCCGTCAGGCCAGTTGACCGAGACTCCACGTCGGCCGCGATCGAGATTTTTCTCGACCCGTTGGACGGTTGTCGACAGGAGAAGCCAAGAATCCCTCTCCCAGTTCCCCGGTGGGAGTTGAGGACCCGTTGGCTTGTCTGTGCCTCGGTTCCGGGCCTTTGGTTGAACCCTCGAACCGAGGTGCGGTTCCCGACACCTCCCGCACCGTCCTCGGGAAAGCCCGAGGTTCGGTCTCGGACTTCTTGGCAGTCCAGCCGATCCCGCCCGTCATAAGTGGTCCGGCACCGCGGCAGAGCGCCGCCGCTTCGTCCTCTTCCTCCTCCTCGGACGAGGAGGCTCGATGTAAGTTGCGTCGGCGATATGAGGGACCTCATGTGGCAAAACTCCTTCTGACTGGGAACAAGCCGGCGCCTTCCCGGCCATTACGTGGCTGTCACTGGGCGGCGAAACAACCCCTCGTTTATCCGAGGCCTGTTCCCAGGCCGGTTGTTCGGCCAAAACCAGCTGCCCCACCGATTCCGGTGGAACCTCCGCCTCCACAGCCGTTAGTTGGGGCTCCGACCAAGAATTCTCGGTCAGCTCAGGGACTGCCCCATAGGCTGTCTGTCACCCTCACTCCCGATCGACCTCGGCAGGTGGAGGGTGGCTCAGGCCCGAGGCAGCTCTTTGAGGACTCTTCCGAGTCTGAAGGCGATTCCTCCCTTTTCTCCAAGCGAATGGACTTGGAGTCCTCAGGAGGACATTCAGTGGACGATAGCCCTTCGTCCTTCCTGGGATTGCTTCGGCTCATCTTGGAGTCCACGGGATGAAGCTTCGAACCCATTTCTAAGTGGGCCAGGTATCCCTCCGGAGATTCTGGACGAGGTCCCCTACGAGGCCTTTCCGGTGGCCGGGGCCATAGTGGGCCCGGCCTTGGGCTCTGGAGCGCCCTAGCTTCCTGCCCTGCGCCTTCGTCCAGGATGGCCAGGAAGTATGCGGTCCCTACCGGTTCCTTGTCCGGTTTTTCGGAACACCCCTCGGCCGAGGGGTTAGTTACCGACAGTGTTTTCCGGCGTGCCGGGAACGCTAGGGATGTGGACAAACCTCCCGACAAGGAGTCCAGGAAATTGGACTATGCCGGGTGAAAAGTCTACGCTGCGTCCTCCCTCAGCCTTCGACAGGCCAGTTCGGCCGTCCTCATGGCACATTTCTCTCATGCCCTGTTGGGCTCCCTGGACGAGATCGTCCCTCATCTTCCCGCGGATCTGCAGACCACGGTTAGGCAGGTGCGGGACCAGGGCAGGGCAGTGGCCAAACAGCAGCTTCAGACTGCTTTGGTCATAGGGGACTCATGTGCCAGGTCTGTGGCGGCCGCAGTGGCTATGCGTCGTCTGGCTTGGCTGAGGATATCCACCTTCACCTCGGATACCCAGCACAAGTTTTCGGATGTCCCCTTCTTGGAGACCGACCTCTTCGGCCCTGGGGTGGAAGGTCACCTGCAGAGGATCGAGAAGTCCAATGCTACCTTGGACTCGGTCTCATCCACTCAGAAGGACAAAGGCCGCAAACCACAGCCTAAGCCCTTTCGTCCCTCTGTGCCAGCGGCACGTCCGGCCCAGCAACATCAGGGCCAGCAGGCTCGGGCTTGGCATCCCAAACCCAAGCCTGGGGCTTCCTCCAACAGGAAGCAGGGAGGTAAAGGCCCAGGAGGTCCCTCGGCCGGTCCCTCCTCCAAGCCTGCCCAGTGACGGGCTGAGGGGTGTCGCCCCCAACCCCGTCACCCCACCCCAGGTTCTCCCCGTGGGGGGACGGCTCCGTCACTTCCTTTCCACCTGGTCCGTTATTACGACGGACAGGTGGGTGTTGGAGGTGGTGGGAAAAGGCCTGCCCTTGGAATTCCAGCAGGCCCCGCCCTTCAGAGCCGTCGCACCTCGGGGGGCATCGGGATCCGCAGCCTCACTGTCGGCTCACCGAGCCGACATCGCTCTCCTCCTCCAAAAGGAGGTGATCAAGGAGGTGGCGGACCCTCCCTCAGACCCGGGGTTTGTGTCCAGGTACTTCCTGGTTCCGAAACGGACGGGGGGCTGGTGCCCCATTCTTGACCTACACGACCTAAACAAGTTCCTAAGGTCTCGAACCTTCAGGATGGTCACTCTGGCTCAGATAATACCATCCCTGGAACCCGGCATGTGGTTCTGCTCTCTGGACCTGCAGGACGCGTTCTTTCATGTCCCTATCCGTCCGTCACATCAGAGATTCCTTCGCTTTCGAGCGGAGGGATCCCTTCTCGAGTTCCGAGCCATGCCCTTCGGCCTGTCTCCAGCTCCCAGGGTCTTTACCAAATGCATAGCAGTGGTGACAGCTTTCCTGCGGCCTGAGGGGTCGAGTGTACCCTTACCTGGACGATTGGCTGATAACAGCCCCCTCCAGACAGGAAGTGGAGCGGTCCAGAGATCTGGCCCTCCAGGTTTGCTCTCAAATCAGCCTTCTCATCAACGAGGCCAAGTCGGAACTCGAGCCGAAGCAGGTGATTCTTTTCATCGGGGCAGAGCTCGACTCTCTTCGAGCCAGAGCTCGACTCCCGGCGGACAGAGCCGAGGTTCTTTCCTCCTTTGCCCAATCATTTCTGGTTGGGCAATCGCGCCCTGCCTGGGACTTCCTGGGTCTCATGGCGGCCTGCACCAGCGTGGTCCGTTGGCGCGCTGGCACATCGCCCTCTTCAGTGGGGGCGTGCCAGCCAGTGGTCACAATGCTGCGATCCATTGGACCAGCTAGTGCGGTGACCCAGGGATGTGGGCGCTCTCCGGTGGTGGACGTTCAGTTCATCTGCAGGAGGGCATCCCGTTTGTCCGCCCGAGCCGGGTCTCTCTATCGACGATGCCTCTCTGATGGGTTGGGGTGCCCATCTGGGGAACACCAGGCGCCACGGCCTCTGGTCCCAGCGGAGTCCGATGCCACATCAACCTGCTGGAGCTCCGAGCGGTCCGCCTAGCTCTCACCGCCTTTGCTCCGTTTCTCCGGGGTCAAGCGGTCCGAGTCCAGACGGACAATACCACGACCATGTACTATCTAAACCGCCAGGGCGGGACGCGCTCCATACTTCTATGCATGGAAGCTCTCCGCATTTGGTCACTCGTGCGCAGCTTGGAGGCGGATCTCCTAGCCGTTCATGTGGCAGGAGCCTCCAGTACCCTGGCCGATGCCCTAAGCCGGATAGGGGCTGCATCCCACGAGTGGTCTCTCCTGCCGGAGGTAGTACAAGATCTGTTATCCCATTGGGGCACACCTCAGGTGGACCTGTTTGCCTCCAGGGAGAACGCGAAGCTGAGGCTGTTCCATGCCCACCCCTCAGCAGGGACGCTGCAGGGGGATGCCTTCTCGAGGCCGTGGACCCCGGGCCTCTTCTACGCCTTCCCCCCATTTCCCTTGATACACAAGGTGCTTCTCAAAGCAAGGAGGGACAAGGCGCAGGTGATTCTGATAGCCCCAGACTGGCCCTGCCAGTTCTGGTACCCAGATCTCCTCAGCCGCAGCTCCAGGCTCCCAAGGCAGCTTCCAGCTCGCCCGGACCTGCTCTCAGTCAGTCAGGAGAAGGTGTTCCATCCGGACCTCCAATCCCTGCACCTGATGGCCTGGTTCCTGAGCGGCTAGAGTTCCAGGCCTTGGGTCTTTCCGACGAGGTCCTCAATGTAGTTGAGGCGTCCCGTAAGGAGTCGACCAGGAAATGCTATGCCTTCAAATGGAAGAGGTTTTCCATTTGGTGTCAGGAACAAGGGCTGGACCCTTCCTCTGTTCCTTGGCAAGCCTTCTGGACTATTTATGGTCCTTTTCTCGTCAAGGGCTTAGGTCGACGACCCTAAGGGTGCACCTGGCAGCCATCTCTGCTTACCGGGCGCGGGCCGGGGAGCAGTCGGTGGCGCAGGAGAAGGTGGTCTGGCGCTTTTTCAAAGGCCTTGATCACATTTCCCCCGGTGCGAGAACCTCCACCTCCGTGGGATTTACTGCTGGTACTGGCAAAGCTCATGGGCAAGCCATTCGAACCAATGCACAGGTGTGAATTCTCTCACCTGTCGTGGAAGACCGTCTTCTTGGTGGCTATCACGTCAGCCAGAACGATGGGAGAGCTCCAGGCGCTCTGCATCGAGTCTCCTTACCTGGTCTTCCACAGGGACAAGGTTGTCCTGCGCCCCCACCTGAAATTCCTTCCGAAGGTGGTGTCGGAGTTTCACCTTAACCAGGTGTTGACTCTGCCGGTGTTCTACCCCAATCACACTCGGAGGCCGAATACAGGCTCCATACTTTGGACCCTAGAAGAGCGCCGCTTATTATAAGGAGCGCACGGCTGAAATTTGGGGAGAGGTTCGCCAGCTGTTTGTCACCTACGCTGAAGCCGCACCTGGCAGACCTGCAGCCAAGCGGACGATAGGCAGGTGGGTCACCTCCTGCATAGAGCTCTGCTATAAGTTGGCAGGCATGGAGCCTCCCAGAGGATAAAGAGCTCATTCTACCCGCCATACTGCATCGGTGGCTGCTTCCAGGGACGTCCCTATCCAGGATATCTGCAGGGCTGCTACCTGAAGTCAGCACACACCTTCATCACCCATTACCACATCGACCTTGAGTCACGCCGGGATGCTGGTTTGGGGCCTCGGTTCTCCAGTCTTTATTCCTCAAGTAGGGGTGTCGCCTTGCCTCCTCCTCCTGGAGAACTGCTAGGAGTCTGCCAGACAGTGTGGATGAACAACATATCCATGTCCCTAGAAATACAGGTTACTCACCTGTAACAGGAGTTCTAGGAATGGTATATGTTGTTCATCCTGCATTCCTGACCTCCCTGGCTTGACGCACAACCTGAGCTTCCAGCGGGCCAGATCTGGCGTCATGGGCCGGAGCCGAGGGTTTTACCACCCGGGTGGGTGGGAGGAGCCAGCTTGAAGACCTTCCGGCAAGATTTAAAGCGGCAAGGATACCTGCCAGACAGTGTGGATGAACAACATATACCATTCCTAGAACTTCTGTTACAGGTGAGTAACCTGTATTTTCTTTCTGCCGTTGCACTCCACCCTGGAAGCGGTCAGGGAACCGTTTGGTTAGGGGCAGTCTGCGGTCCGCATTTGTTAATATTTGGGGAAAATGTGGGCTGGCCGAACTAATTCTCTATCTCCTTGAACCTGAGTTTTGATTCAAGAGATGGGAGACTGTAAAATGAAGAAATAACAGTAGCCGTGGCTCAAGAAAGCCACTAGGACAAAATTCAAACAAGGCACTGTAAGTTTGTTTAATATATGAAGCCTCATATATTACACATCTGAGTTATGAAGTAGGTTCTTAACATTGGTGCTGTAGCAGAAGACGTTATTGTATGCATACCTTGTTTAGTTTACAAAGGGATATGTTTTGCTTTTGCTCGTTGTTCCTATAGCAGTTGCTTCTCGTTCTCTGCTCTCCCTCTGCCTACTGTCCATTCAGCTTGATCCTAAGAGCTGGCGGCAATATCATTTCATATTTTATTAGGCTGAATGAAAATAGGGAGGAGACTCTCATGAAGAAACCTGCAGACTACAAAAGTATTTAAAATCAGTTGCTGAATGTATGACTGATTCTGAAATGATGTAAAATGTATTGTTAAAATAAAACATTCATAAGCGCTGTTGTACAGAAACAGATGTTAAGGGGAGGTACCAGGATCGCATGTGTAACCCCTCACACCTGCCTTTTTAGCAGAACAACAGGTGGCATGCTGTTGAAGCTGACAGCAGTACCTGGTGGGGACTGGGTTCGGGGAAGATGAGGTTACTCTGCACAGGGGGCCTAGGTTTGGCTACTCTGCACAGGGGCACCCAAGTAAATCTGAATACAGGAAGCAATAACTAATGTCCAGAACCAGGAATGTGATTCTTCAGTGTGGCTTTTATTCACATCCAAGCTGAATAAACAAAGCATAGACGGACCCCCATGGGGCTACATTTCCTGGTAATGCAGATTAGAGACAAACAGAACACTTTATCACTATTTCCAGCCCTCAGGCTCTAAACCCACCAGGCACACAGCCCGGACTTGCACCCAGCTTTGGGTACACAGCCCGACTTGTACACTACTTGGGTTTTCCCCACTGGCCCGGGTCCCCTGCCGGCCACTTGATCCGCGGTCCATTTGAGGAATGAACCAATTATCCTGTTCTGGCTCCCCAAACCACACTAGAGTCTTCGACTCCTAGAGAGAATTTTCCTTACAGTCCCACGTCTGGGTACTTCCCTCATCACTGGCCAAGTGCCTGAGGTAAAGTAGAAATCCACAGAAGAAATCCATAGAGGTGGACCTGGTCACTAAAGATGGGGGGCCACCCACCTCCAGCTCCCACAGCCCATACCCGGCCATTTCTCTGGAAACTGAACAATTCCTTTACTGAACTGTTAAATGTAGATTCTGGTTAGACGTCTGTCACATCTCTACATATCATTTGCATCCCAACAAGCGCTGGACTTGAACCTACTTTTAATTTGCTTAGCCCATTACTTTAGGCTTCCCAATATTTAGTAGTTCAATCCCCACATTGTCACACAAGTCCTAGGGTGAAAAACATAGGCCCTTTTAGCAAGAGCAGACACTCACCCTCACGTTGCAGGTGCCCCACAGGCGACTCACAAATCTTCTTGTTCTCCCAAATAAACTCTGGAACAAACAGGCAGCTTCTCCTCTACGAGCAGTACGGGGGTTGCCCCAGGAATCTGCAGGGAACCCTTTCTGCCCCCGAAGGAGGGCACTGAGACAAAACAGCAGTCTCCACCACCTCAATTATCTTCTGTGTCTCTCTTTGGGTGGACACACACACTTTAAACTAAAAGTAGCCCTCTGTTGGGGCTGAGGCTCCTAGAGCCTTCACTGAGCTGCTTTCTCAGCAAGCTCCCAACTTCACACTGAACTGATTCACACTCAACTGAAGACCCAGCTTCAAAACTTCCCAGCGTTCTAACCAACTCCCTTGCTGCAGATTCCAATGTGGCTCATGCAGCTGCGATAGTTCTTTTGGTGATGTCCTCCCTCAGTCTCAGCTGAGACTGAGAACAAGTGAGACAGTGTGAAACCCATTTAACTGGAGTTTCACAAGCTGCCTTCCTCTCCTACCACTAGGTCTGACTGGGATTCTAGTAACCCCGGGTAACAAGGGTGTTACGCATGAGTTCTGTGACTATATAAAATGAGAACTGCACTAAAGAAGTCAGTGTGTGCTGAGCAGTCAGTACAGACGCTTGTCCTCTAGCTCACATTCTAGAGTTCAACTATGATGTCTTATTTGTTACTGCATTTGAGGTCTTTATTTTGTCGCATTCAGTCCGTCTATATTTTGTTTTCGCTGTAAATACATTTTTGGATCCTGATGCTTGGTGTACGTGTCCTTCTATCCCACAAAGCCTTCACAGTCTTCAGATTCTGGCAGGATCTGCAGTCCGGTATCCTGGACCTTCCCTTCCAGGGTTCCATACTTTTTGGGGAGGAAACAGAGAAACTGATCTCCCGTCTCCAGGATTCCAGGAAATCCATCTGGTCCATCCGTAAAATGTACAAGGGGGACCAGAAGCCCTTTCAGAAGTGGCCCTTTCGAAAGTCCTCAGGGCAAAATTCCCTCAACCAGTTCCAGCAGAGAGAAGGTTTCAAGAGGAAAGCAACAACCCAAACTCTTGGGAGCTCTGCCTCTAGAGGCCCCAAGCCCTCCCAGCCCTCTCTGCCTGTTCCCAGCTCCGCCCAGTAACTTGCTACCTGCCCCCCCGCCTCCTCTGGCAGAGGCCTTGGGGGAGACATTAGGGGTCACTTCTCCCTCTACCTTGAGGGATGGAGCAGCAACACCACAGACCTCTGGGTGTTGGATCTGATCAGGAGAGGACAAACTCTAGAGTTCCTGGAGATCCCTCCAGACAAGCCACCAGGGTCCTCCCATTATCCTCCTTCTTACATCCTCCTTATAGAAAGAGAGCTCAAGGCCCTTTTGCAGAAGCGGGCAATAGAACCAGTCCCCCTGGAACAACAGCGGCAGGGCTGTTACTCTCATTTCTTCCTGGTCCCAAAAAAGACCGGAGACCTTCGGCCCATTCTGGACCTCAGTTCTCTAAACCTTTTCACGTACAACCGGTTCAGAAAGGTCACTCTTCCAGGACTTACTCCCCTCTTGCACCGAGGGGATTGGCTCTGCTCCTGGAGATGCAGGATACCTACCTGCACATGCAGGTCTTTCCTCCCCATCGGAAGTTTCTGAGGTTCCACTTCCAGGGAGACATTACCAGTTCGAGCCTTACCGTTCATCCTCTCCTCCGCTTCTTGAGTCTTCACCAAGTGTCTAGTGGTGGTGGCTACTGCTTCGATGCCAGGACCGTTACATCTTCCCTTACCTAGACAATTGGCTCCTGGCAGCTCCTTCCAGAGCTCAACTACTTCACACTCTCGGAGACACCTTTACGCTTCCAGGAGCTGAGGATCACCCTGAACCTTCACATCATCCCCATGGCCCAGTCAATGACTCCTTTTCATCGGAGTGGTCCTGGACACTGTCCAGGGCAGGCCTTTCTCCCAGAAGATAGGGAAGATCGCCTGAGGAGTTTAGCCTGAGCAGTATCCATGGTTACCCAGGTCCCAGCCAGGACCTTCCTCAGACTTCTGGAGCACATGGCCGGCCATTCCTACAGTTCCTTGGCCTGCCTCCACATGAGGGTTCCCCGGTGGACGCTTAGGGTGCAGTGAGACCAGAGGTCAGATGACCTAGACCAGCCGGTCAACATCTCCGACCCTGTCCGAAGGACGTTATCCTGGTGGCTAGACCCCTCCAACCTGGTAAGAGGGGTCCCTTTCCGGCAGGAGCCCCCGAGACGGGTTCTGGCTACAGACTCTTCTGGTCTCTGTTGGGGTGCTCACCTGGAGAACAGACAGACCCAGGTGACCTGGTCTCCAGACGAATAGATGTTCCACATCAGTGTCGTAGAGATTGAGTGGTCCTGAATGCTTTGTAGGCATTTCAGTTGGACCTTTTGCCAGGCCTTCTCCTCATCCAGATGGACAACATGTTGATAGTGTTTCGTCAACAAACAAGGGGCACATTCTTACCCCTGTGCTGGGAGGCGATGAGGATCTGGTATTGTGCCTTGAAACACCATTTAGACCTCACCGCTGTTCATGTTCAGGTGTCCAAAAGTCTTGGCCGACAGCCTAAGCTATTCTCGGTCCAAGTCTCACAGAATGGGAGATCCTTTAGTTTGTAGCAGACCAGCTATTAGACAGATGGGGCCGTCCAGAGTTGGACCTCTTTGCGTCTCCACTCAGCCAAACTGCCCAGTTTCTGCTTGCTAGAGCCAGGGCCTGGTGTTTTTGGCCAGATGCTTTACTCCTCTGTTGGACAGGGAGGTTTATGTACGCTTTCTCCTGAAGTTGCAGGCCAGGGAGCAGAGATGATCCTCATCGCTTCCTATTGGCCCTGGTGGATTTGGTTCCCACTACTTCAGCAGCTGGCAGTAGAGCCTCCAGTACAGCTGCCACTGAGCTTGCACTTGCTATCACAGGATCAGGGCACTCTGGTCTATATGGACCTCAAATCCCTGCATCTTCATGCATGGCTCCTGCAGACTTAGTTAAGTCCAGGTATGGGGTCTCCCAGGAGGTGGCAGATGATCTTACTTCAAGAAACAGCTCTTGCTGCAGGTTACACCATTAGGACTGAAGCTGGCAGGCGCCAGGACCCCGCGGAAATTTTCTAGCTAGCAGTATCCAGCGGGGACCGCCCCCGACGTCGGCCCCATCTCCAACATCAGGCATCATATAAAAGGGGGCGGTCCCCAGAATCGCCAGTTCTTTTCCGCTGTCGACTGACCAGCATTGGCCTCATGGTCTCACTCTAGCGTATGTGACTAGAACTTTCCAGTTTTCACTAGATGTCTGCATCTCCAACTCCTTCAGAAGGACATCTTTCCAAGTGTGCCTGTGGCAAACAGATCCCTTTCAAGGATCCTCATTCATCCTACCTGCAGTGCTTAGGCCCAGAACATGACACCAAGGCTTGCTCCTTCTGTCAGGGGTTCAATAGTGCTTCAGGATCCATAGCAGAAAGGCACTTCAGGGGTTCCTCTTAGAAGAACAATTAAAAGCATGGACAAGACTCCGCCTCCAGAGGTGAGTCTACCTCTAAATCTCACAAACACTGGGAAAAGCATCTGGAAGGCCAAGTCAGATCCCTAACCAGACCTCGGACTCGCGCACTTAGGTTCCGCAGCGCTCAGACCGCTCTCCCTCCAGGGCTCGCTCTCAGTCCCCTCAGTAAGTCAAGTCTTCAGGCAGCACTTTGGCTTCTCAGCATCCCATCAAGACTTCTAGGCCTTGGCTTCCTCAACACCTTCCCGGCCTCATCGAAGTCTTCAGACTGTCACCAGTCCAAGTCGTCTTCTAAAGCGTCTTCAGAGGGACGCCGGGACCCCGACACCAGATCGGTCTCCCAGCCTCCCAGGGGCCCGATCCCCCTCTCAGGAAGACTAAGTACCTAACATCCCTAAAGCGGATGATGGACCAGGCGGGCTTCCAACCCTCCATCGGGCAAGCACCCGTCTGACCAGACATCGGCTAGGCACCTGGCGTCAGTGAGATGTTCGCCAGAGCGAAGACTGCCTCCCCATCACCAGTGGACTATGGTCACGGGACTCTACAGAGGAGACCTGATGTTGCCTGATGACCAGGCAGGTGACAGTGAGACGTTGGACTCCCACAGGAGCCTTCGCCAATCCGGAGATGCCCTTGGACTCGGCGCCCGATACGGCGACAGACCACTGGTGCCAGGTCCATCATCCAGTATGAATATTCAGGAGGTCAAAGATCTTTTTACCTTTTGGTGGGACACAGTAAGAAGGATGTGATCCCAGTCAAACCTCCTCCTCCTCCTCCTTCACCTCCACTTCCCCTCCTCACACTGAGAGCCAGCAGGAAGACCACCGACCCCAAGGAGCACACTTCACCTCCTAGGAAAGATCAAAAAGCGGAGAAGGCCCCTTCAAGATCTCCTCAGGGTCTCCCAGTCCAAAGCGATGCAGACATCGGCGGTCACTCTGCCAGGGAGGATTTAGACCTGACACTTCAGATACCTCCAGGTCTCCTTCTCCAATCAGCATCCCATCACCTGACCCACAAGACCTGCTCAGGTTACCTCTGGATGATCCCCCTTTCCGAGATCATGGAGGCACATCCAGGAGAACATGGGATGGGATTTGGAAGATCTCGACCGAGAGACTGCGCCTAGCTTGTTACCTTCGGCAGAGGGACCCTAAGCCTTTGGTGGTGCACCTTGGTGGACACCTTGGCGGATGTCACCAAGGCTGCGTGGAGGCATCCGCACTCCACCCCTCAGTGCGAGAAAGCTGACCGCTTGTACAGGGCCCGACAGAGGACCAGTAGCTAGCAACAACCTCTGGCTGATTCCTGGTCATTCTGACCTCTCGCGGCCGGTCCCAACGACCACAGCATCTGAGCACACAGCCACTGGACTAGGAAGCCAAGCAGTTGGATGCCCTGGGGAGGCGCTTGTATGCGGCTGCCACATGCTCCATCAGGTCCTTGAACGATCTGTCTCATATGGTTCAGTTTCAGAATTCCCTGTGGGAACAGGGTCAGGACCTAGTTGATAAACTACCAGATGGCGAGCAGAAGGTGGAGCTCTTGAACCTCCTCCGCACAGGGTCAGACGTGGGGACCCAAGTATTACGAGCCGCATATGATTGCCAGGGGCGCAGCTTCGGGCGTCTGTCTCCGGAGACACTCCTGGCTCCGTGTCTCCGGTTTTACCCTGGACGTACAGAAGAGTATCCTCGACATCCCTTACAATGGAGAGGTCCTGTTTGGTGAACCCTCTGAAAAGGTCATCACCAAGCTTCAGGACGCCGGGAAGGCTGTAAGGTCCGTACAGTCCATGTACAGATCCAAATCTGGTTCCTTTCATAGGAACCAGAACAGTTCTAGGAGCGTGGATATGTTGTTCATCCACACTGTCTGGCATTGTCCCTTCCTCTTTAAATCTTGCTGGAAGTCTTCAAGCTGGCTCCTCCCACCCACCCGGGTGGTAAATACCTCGGCTCCGCCCCATGGCGCATAGATCTTCCTTTCAGCCAGAAGATACAGGTTCTCTCGTGCTACTTTGCAAGTACCATAAGCCCTGGAGTCAAGTCGACAGTTTTCGCACTCACTTACTCGCTTTAAAACTCGTCAGAGTTTCGGATTTGGATCCGAATGCTTCGGATATGGAGGACAAGTCGTCCCTCGGGTTTTGCCGGTGTCCTTGTGGACAAAAAATGTCTCTCACTGATCCCCACCTCTCGTGCATTTACTGCCTTGGCGCCGTGCACGATACTTCGGCTTGCACCATCTGTTCGGCCTTCCATCCCACCGTTCTGGAGGACCGCAAGGCGCATCTTAAGCTGGTGAGACCGAAGCATCGCAATCCTCCGGTGAAATTGAAGGAGTCCAGGTGGGCGGTTTCCTCGGCTGCGGGATCCGCCAAGCAGCTCGAATAGATGGCTTTCGAAGAGGAAGCTGCCCAAGCTTCGACCAACCAAAGTTTCTTCGTCCCGCTCAACCTGGGCTCCACCTTCATGGGATTCTTCCGGGAGTTGTGCCAGTCTCTCCCTACCAAGGGTGAGGCGCCTTCGGGCTCGCACTCCTCCCGATCCTAGAAAAAGCATAAGGACCCCAAATCTTCTTCTTCTAGCCGAAGAAGACATTCCTGGGACCGAGGGCGGTCTGACACTCAGGAGCAGGCGGTCTTGGCCATGGTCGAGATCGCTTCCTCGGCTGCTGGCTTTTCGGACCTTCCGTCAGGCCAGGGCACCGAAGCTGAGGATACGGCAGGACCGGCCGAGATTTCTCTCGACACGATCGAGCCGTTGTCGCCGACGCCTGGCGACGACTCCTTGGAGAGGACTCCCATTCTCTCCTTCCCTGACGAGGAGACCCGTCCTTCGGGCATCCCGATCGAGGGACAAGAGCCGGAATCTTGGTTTTCACCGAATCCGGCTTCTCTCGACCGACAGAGCCGACGCTGTCGGTCTCTATTGAGGAGTAGAACCCCGTCGGTCGGAAAAACGAGAAAGGGTCACAAACACTCCTGGAAGAGGCGCCGCCACCGTTCCTCATCCTCCTTGGATGAGGAGAGACTTAGATGGAAACTCTGTCGACGTTATGAGGACCTCATGTGGCAGCAACTCCCTTTGACCGATCAAAAGCCGTCTACTCCTGCTGTACCGGCCATTACTTGGCCCCAGCCTCTTCGGCCGACACCGACTCCCTCGGTTCCGAGGACTCCGGTTCTCCTTCCGGTGGTACCGGTATGTATTTCTGGTCGGCCTGTTATGGACTCCCCACCAATTTTGGTGGAACCACCACCCAAACAGCCTCAGGAAGGGGCTCGCTCTAAGGAGGATCGGCCAACTACGGGCTTGCCCCATAGGTTGTCCATTACAGTCACTCCTGATCGCCCTAGACGCATCGAGGGGGACTTAGGTGGGCGACCACTGTATCCGGATTCCTCGGACTTGGATACTACTGGCCTTCACTCACATGATGAGCTGTCAGTGACAGGCCTGGAGGAAGGTCCTTCTTCCTTCCAGGGCATCCTTCAACTCATTTCGGAGTCCACAGGTATGCCTTTGCAGCCCATACAAAGAAGGTGGAATATCCTCTCATGGATATTCTTAAGAGGATACCCGACAGAGGCCTTCCAGTGGCGAAGCCATAGTTGACCGGGACTGGAGCTTTGGCGCGCCCTGCCTCTGCCTGGCTCCGTCTGCCTGTAGGCCCATAAGTGCGGTGCCCATGGGGTTCTTGGCGGGCTTCACTGAGCATCCCCCGGCCGAGAGCCTTGTGACTGCCTCAGTGTTTCTGCGCATGTGCAGCTCTGCGGATACTGACCGCCCTCCAGACAAGGAGTCCAAAAATATGGACCATTCAGCCTGGAAAGTTTACGCGGCATCATCCCTAAGCCTTCGTCAGGCTAGCTCGGCAGTGATTATGGCACACTTCTCTCACTCCCTTCTGGGGTCGCTTGATGAAGTCCTCGCTCATCTCCCAGCAGACATGCAGATCACGGTCAAGCAGGTCCGTGACCAGGGCCGTGCTGTTGCTAAACAGCTCCAGACGGCTCTGGACATTGGAGATTCCTGTGCCCGTTCACTAGCTGCCGCAGTGGCCACTCACCACAGGGCTTGGCTGAGGTTATCCTCTTTTCCTGCGGATACTCAGCACAAGCTAGCTGACGTGCCCTTCCTTGGCACGGACCTCTTCGGTCTGGGAGTGGCAGGTCATCTACAACACATTGAGCAGTCTATACCACCTTAGATGCCACCTCTGCTAAAGGCTTCTTCGTGCAGAACCAGCAGAGTGCAAGAAGAGTCCTTCGGCATTCTTCCCCTGCGGTTAGAACAGCCCTCCTTCCGGGAGGTCAGCAACAGCAGCAGGGTCAACTTAGTTCCCTAAGGCCCAAGCAAGGTCCCCAACAGCCCATAAAGGAGGCCGAGGTGCTGGTCAGGTGCCTCCTCCTCCTCCTCAAGCCTGCACAGTGACGGGTCGGGGGTGGCCTCCCCTACACCCGTCACGCCAATTCTGGGTCCTCCCGTGGGGGGCCGGCACTGCCACTTTCTTTCCGCCTGGTCCGGCATCACTTCAGACAGGTGGGTTCTGGAAGTGGTCGGTCTGGAACTGCCTCTAGAGTTTGAGTAGTATCCCCCCAGCCGGGCCTGTGCCCCACGGGAGGAAAGGATCTCAGTTGGCGCTCAGTTGGCCCTTCGGGGCGACATTGCTCAGCTCCTCCACAAAGGCGGTGGCTCAGTGCCGACTCCTCCTGAGACCAGGCTTCGTGATCAGGTATGTCCTGGTGCCCAAGCGGATGGGGGGTTGGTGCCCCATCCTAGAGCTCCACGACCTGAATCGATATCTCAGGTCTTGCACCTTCTGGATGGTAACTCTGAAGCAGATCATACCATCTCTGGAGCGAAACGTGGTTCTGTTCACTGGATCTTCAGGACGCGTTGTACCACATCACAATCCGTCTGGCCCATCAGCGGTTCCTCCGCTTCAGGGTAGAAGGGACCCTGTACGAGTTCAGAGCCATTCTGTTCGGTCTGTCGCCATTACGGGTCTTCATCAAATGCATTGCAGTGGTGGCAGCCATCTGGCGTCAAGGGTTCGTGTTGCCCTATCTAGATGATTGGCTCCTGGTGGGTTCCTCCCTACAGGAGGTGGAAGGTCCAGGGACCTGACCCTCGAACATGCTCCCACCTGGGCCTCCTAATCAATGAGGCCAAGTCAGAACTCATGCCCTCTCAGGTGATGGGCTTTATCGGGGCAGAGCCTCGAGCTCTTGTCAAGCCAGAGTTCGGCTCCCGGACGTAGGCGGAGTTCTTTCCTCCTTTGCCCAATCATTTCTGGTTGGGCACTTCACCTGCCGAGTTTCCTGCTCCTCCTGGGTTACATGGTGGCGTGCACCTCAGTGGTTCGTTGGGCCCAGATTGCAGGCGCCCTTCAATGGGAGCTGGCCGCCCAGTGATCTCAGTGTTGGTGTCTCTTGACCAGCTGGTCACCGTCACCCAGGATGTGGGGCGCTCTCAATGTGTGGACCGACCAGGTCATTTGCGGAAGGATCCCATTTGTCTGCCCGAGCCGACAGTCGCCCTTGACCGATGCCTCTCTCATGGGCTGGGGGCCCACATGGGGACAACAGAGCTCACGGGTTCTGGACCCCCGAGGTGTCCCGATGCCACATCAACCTGTTGGAGCTCAGAGCAGTCAGACTGGCACTGTCAGCTTTCGCTCCTCAGCTCTGGGGTCAAGTGGTTCAAGTCCAGACAGACAATACCATGACCATGTACTAACTCAACAAACAGGGCGGCACGCACTCCCATCTGCAAAGAAGGAAGGCGCTCTGGATCTGGACCTTCGTCAGCCGGCTGGAGGCGGATCTCCTGGCAATCCATGTGGCAGGAGTCTCGAGCCAACTGGCGGATGCTCTCAGCCGCATAGGCCAGACATCCCACCAGTGGTCTCTCCTTCCAGAGGTAACTTACAATCTGTTCTACCGTTGGGGCAGACAGTTGGTGGACCTGTTCGCCTCAGGGAGAACACAAGCTCTTGACTGTACCATGCCGCCCCCTCAGCAGGAGCTCGCTACAGGGATGCTTCCTTGAGGCCGTGGACCCCAGGCCTCCTTTACACCCTCTCCATTTCCCTTGATCCACAAGGTGTTACTCAAGGTGAGGAGGGACAAGGCGAAGGTGATCCTGGTAGCCCCAGATTGGCCAGCGCCAGTTCTGGTATCAGATCTCCTCAGCCTCAGCTGCAGGACCCCAGGCGTTTGTACATGCCGGACCTGATATCGTTAGACCAGGGAAGGTCTTCCACTCGGACCTTCAATCCCTGCACCTGTACAGCCTGGTTCCGGCGGCTAGAGTTCCAGGCTCTGGTTCTTTCCGAGGATGTCTACACCGTGGTGGAAGCATCTCGAAAAGAATCGACCAGGAAATGTTATGCCTTCAAATGGAAAAGGTTTTCCATTTGGTGTCGAGAAAGAGCCTGGACCCTTATCCTGCTCTTTGGCTAACATTCTAGATTACCTTTGGTCCCTCTCCAAGGGGTCTTCGGTCATCAACCCTTAGGATGCCTGGCAACCATCTCCACTTGCAGAGGCCAGGCGGTCAGCGACATTGGCACAGGAGACAGTGGTGGCGCTTTTCAAAGCCTGGATCACATATCCCCTTTCAGTGCGTGACCCTCCACCTCCATGGGATCTCTTGCTGGTTTGGCAAGCTCATGGGCAAGCCATTGAACCCATGCCAGAAGTGTGAGCTCTCGCACTTGTAGGTGGAAGACTGCCTTCCTGGTGGCTATCACGTCAGCCCAGTAGGACAGGGGCTCCAGGCGCTTTTGGTAGACTCCCCATCTGGTCTTTCACAGGGGACAAAGTTGTCCTGCACCCCCCTGGAGAATTCCTTCGAAGGTGGTATCAGAGTTTCACCTTAACCAGATGTTGACTCTGCGGTATATTACCCTAACACACCTCGGACGCCAAGTACAGGCTCCATACTCTGGACATCAGACGTGCTCTCTCCCATTATAAGGAAGGGCGAGTGAAATCGAGGAGAGGTTCACCAGCTGTTTGTCACCTATGCTGAAGCCGCTTCTGGCAGACCTGCAGCAAGCGGACTATTGCAAGATGGATCACATCATGCATAAGTCTCTGTTTTGAGTTGGCGGGCAAGGGCCTCCCAGAGGATAAGAGCTCATTCTGCCTGCCATACTGCTCATCGGTGGCTGCTTCCAGGGACATCTCGTATCCAGAAATCTGTCGGGCTGCTACCTGGAAGTCAACCACACCTTCGTGACCCATTACCACATCGACCCGTCAGGTCCCGAGATGCTAGTTTTGGGGCCTCGGTTCTCAATCTCTTTTTCCTAAGTAGGTGTGTAGCCTTGCCTCCTCCTCGGAGAACTGCTAGGAGTCTGCCAGACAGTGTGGATGAACAACATATCCACGCTCCTAGAAAAACAGGTTACTCACCTGTAACAGTAGTTCTAGGGTGGTATATGTTCATTCACATGCACCCACTCGACCTCCCCGGCTTAAGGCGCACAACCTTGCTTCTAGCGGGCTAGATCTGGCGTCATGGGGCGGAGCCGAGGTATTTACCACCCGGGTGGGTGGGAGGAGCCAGCTTGAAGACTTCCGGCAAGATTTAAAGGGGAAAGTGACAATGCCAGACAGTGTGGATGAACACATATACCACTCCTAGAACTACTGTTACAGGTGAGTAACCTGTTTTTTTCGGCGCCCGGCAGCAATGACAGCAACAAAGGGGCACCTTCCACGTGGGCCCAACCTAAATCTTCTCTGACAGAGGTCAGCGGTATGCCAAACCAGCCCAGCTTGCGGGAACCAGCGCTGCCACAGCATGACTCCTTCCGGCCCCACACCTCATCTGGATCAACGGACAGAAAGGTGGGGAAATTACGCATTGCTCGCTACTTTTCAGGTGGCGAGTCGATTACCACCGACCGGTGGGTACTTCAAATGGTCAAGAGAGGTCACGTAATAGAATTCCTCGACCATCCACCATCAAGACCTCCCCTGCTTTCCCGTTATTTGGGTCAGCACGCACTGCTCATACAGCAGGAGGTGCTCGCGCTTCTAGGAAAGGAAGCTATAGAGCACATACCGAGGAACCAGAGAGGTGCAGGTTACTATTCCCACTTCTTTCTGGTTCCCAGAAAGACAGGGGACCTCCGTCTGATACTGGATCTGGCGCTCTCAATGATTGGGTCCTCTGCAAGCGCTTCTGCATGGTGACCCTTCCGGTCTGATACCCATGCTCAAGCAGGACTGCCTACTAGCGTCCTTGGTCATGCAGGATGCCTACCTGCATACTCATTGCTCGAGGCACAGAAAGTTCTTGCACTTTGAATTTCTGAGTTGCCATTATCAGTTCCGAGCCCTGCCTTTCCAGACTGTCATTGTTACCTCAGGTGTCTCTGAAGTGCATGGCAGTCATAGTGGGCAACTCTAGGAGATAAGGCCACTACATATTCCCCTACCTAGACGACTGGCTCCTCATGGCACTCTCGGGAGGCTCTGATGTCACCAATTCACTGTACTCAAGTCCTGTTCGGGATGTTGGCGCATCATTATCAATCAGGAGAAGTCATGCCTGGTTCTGTCACAGAATCTGCAGTTCCTTAGGTTGCATTTCTGGACACCGTCCGGGGAAACTTTCTGTCCCAGGACCGAGTGGCACACTCAGATCCCTCATCAGGACATCTTGTGAGAAGGCTGTCCCAGCCAGACTGATTAATTGCCTGCTTTCGGCACATAGCTCCGGCCATTGCAACAGTCCATAGCCCGTCTCCACATGCGGGTGACCCAGTGGATGTTATGGGTTCAATGGGATCAGAAGCAAGACCATTTGCAGCTTCCAGTTCGGATCACGAATGCCGTAATCCGGGATTGGCAATGGTGGCTAGATTCAAAGAACCTGTTGGTGGGGGTCCCCTTCATTGCGCTGTCTCCTATTGTGACGCTGTCGACGGACGCCTCAGGTTTTGCTTGGGGAGCACACCTTGACGGGGTCAGGTCTCAGGGCTTGTGGACACCCAGAGAGCTCATCTCCACATAAATATTTTGGAAATGAGAACAGTTCTTTATGCCCTGCAGGCCTTCCAGTCGGAGATCCCACCGGGTACTCTCTTGTTACAGACAATACCGTAGTGATGTATTACCTCAACAGACAAGGAGGCACCCTATTCCTACCGCTTTGCAGGGAGGCCATGAGGGTGTGGGATTGCCTCTTCCTCCTCCTCGGACGAGGAGGCCGATGTAAGTTGCGTCGGCGATATGAGGACCTCATGTGGCAAAACTCCTTCTGACTGGGAACAAGCCGGCGCCTTCCCGGCCATTACGTGGCTGTCACTGGGCGGCGAAACAACCCCTCGTTTATCCGAGGAGCCTGTTCCCAGGCCGGTTGTTCGGCCAAAACCAGCTGCCCCACCGATTCGGTGGAACCTCCGCCTCCACAGCCGTTAGTTGGGGCTCCGACCAAGAATTCTCGGTCAGCTCAGGGACTGCCCCATAGGCTGTCTGTCACCCTCACTCCCGATCGACCTCGGCAGGTGGAGGGTGGCTCAGGCCCGAGGCAGCTCTTTGAGGACTCTTCCGAGTCTGAAGGCGATTCCTCCCTTTTCTCCAAGCGAATGGACTTGGAGTCCTCAGGAGGACATTCAGTGGACGATAGCCCTTCGTCCTTCCTGGGATTGCTTCGGCTCATCTTGGAGTCCACCGGGATGAAGCTCGAACCCATTTCTAAGTGGGCCAGGTATCCCCTCACGGAGATTCTGGACCGAGGGGATTCCCCTACGGAGGCCTTTCCGGTGGCCGAGGCCATAGTGGGCCCGGCCTTGGGCTCTGGAGCGCCCTAGCTTCCTGCCCTGCGCCTTCGTCCAGGATGGCCAGGAAGTGCATGGTCCCTACGGTTCCTTGTCCGGTTTTGGAACACCCCTCGGCCGAGGGTTAGTTACCGACAGTGTTTTCCGGCGTGCCGGGAACGCTAGGGATGTGGACAAACCTCCCGACAAGGAGTCCAAGAAATTGGACTATGCCGGGTGAAAAGTCTACGCTGCGTCCTCCCTCAGCCTTCGCCAGGCCAGTTCGGCCGTCCTCATGGCACATTTCTCTCATGCCCTGTTGGGCTCCCTGGACGAGGTCGTCCCTCATCTTCCCGCGGATCTGCAGACCACGGTTAGGCAGGTGCGGGACCAGGGCAGGAGCAGTGGCCAAACAGCAGCTTCAGACTGCTTTGGTCCAGGGACTCATGTGCCAGGTCTGTGGCGGCGCGGTGGCTGTCGTCGTCTGGCTTGGCTGAGGATATCCACCTTCACTCCGGATACCCAGCACAAGTTTTGGATGTCCCTTCTTGGAGCCGACCTCTTCGGCCCTGGGGTGGAAGGTCACCTGCAGAGGATCGAGAAGTCCAATGCTACCTTGGACTCGGTCTCATCCACTCAGAAGGACAAAGGCCGCAAACCACAGCCTAAGCCCTTCGTCCCTCTGTGCCCAGCTGCACCCGGCCCAACAACATCAGGGCCAGCAGGCTCGGGTTGGCATCCCAAACCCAAGCCTGGGGCTTCCTCCAACAGGAAGCAGGGAGGTAAAGGCCCAGGAGGTCCCTCGGCCGGTCCCTCCTCCAAGCCTGCCCAGTGACGGGCTGAGGGGTGTCGCCCCCAACCCCGTCACCTCACCAGAGTTCTCCCGTAGGGGGCGGCTCCGTCACTTCCTTTCCACCTGGTCCGTTATTACCACGGACAGGTGGGTGTTGGAGGTGGTGGGAAAAGGCCTGCCCTTGGAATTCAAGCAGGCCCCGCCCTTCAGAGCCGTCGCACCTCGGGGGCATCGGGATCCGCAGCCTCACTGTCGGCTCACCGAGCCGACATCGCTCTCCTCCTCCAAAAGGAGGTGATCAGGGAGGTGGCGGACCCTCCCTCAGACCCGGGGTTTGTGTCCAGGTACTTCCTGGTTCGAAACGGACGGGGGGCTGGTGCCCCATTCTGACCTACCGACCTAAACAAGTTCCTAAGGTCTCGAACCTTCCAGGATGGTCACTCTGGCTCAGATAATACCATCCCTGGAACCCGGCATGTGGTTCTGCTCTCTGGACCTGCAGGACGCGTTCTATTCATGTCCCTATCCGTCCGTCACATCAGAGATTCCTTCGCTTTCGAGCGGAGGGATCCCTTTTCCAGTTCCGAGCCATGCCCTTCGGCCTGTCTCCAGCTCCCAGGGTCTTTACCAAATGCATAGCAGTGGTGACAGCTTTCCTGCGGCGCTGAGGGGTCCGGGTGTACCCTTACCTGGACGATTGGCTGATAGCAGCCCCCTCCAGACAGGAGGTGGAGCGGTCCAGAGATCTGGCCCTCCAGGTTTGCTCTCAAATCAGCCTTCTCATCAACGAGGCCAAGTCGGAACTCGAGCCGAAGCAGGTGATTCTTTTCATCGGGGCAGAGCTCGACTCTCTTCGAGCCGGAACACGGCTCCCGGCGGACAGGGCCGAGGTTCTTTCCTCCTTTGCCCAATCATTTCTGGTTGGGCAATCGCGCCCTGCCTGGGACTTCCTGGGTCTCATGGCGGCCTGCACCAGCGTGGTCCGTTGGGCACGCTGGCACATGCGCCCTCTTCAGTGGGGACGTGCCAGCCAGTGGTCACAATGCTGCGATCCATTGGACCAGCTAGTGACGGTGACCCAGGGGATGTGGAGCGCTCTCCGGTGGTGGACCGTTCCAGTTCATCTGCAGGAGGGCATCCCGTTTGTCGCCCGAGCCGCGGTCTCTCTATCGACGATGCCTCTCTGATGGGTTGGGGTGCCCATCTGGGGAACACCAGGCGCCGGCCTCTGGTCCCAGAGGATCGATGCCACATCAACCTGCTGGAGCTCCGAGCGGTCCGCCTAGCTCTCACCGCCTTTGCTCCGTTTCTCCGGGGTCAAGCGGTCCGAGTCAGGCGGACAATACCACGACCATGTACTATCTAAACCGCCAGGCGGGGCGCGCTCCATACTCTATGCATGGAAGCTCTCCGCATTTGGTCACTCGTGCGCAGCTTGGAGGCGGATCTCCTAGCCGTTCATGTGGCAGGAGCCTCCAGTACCCTGGCCGATGCCCTAAGCCGGATAGGGGCTGCATCCCACGAGTGGTCTCTCCTGCCGGAGGTAGTACAAGATCTGTTATCCCATTGGGGCACCTCAGGTGGACCTGTTTGCCTCAGGAGAGCAGCGAAGCTGAGGCTGTTCCATGCCCACCCCTCAGCAGGGATCGCTGCAGGGGGATGCCTTCTCGAGGCCGTGGACCCCGGGCCTCTTCTACGCCTTCCCCCCATTTCCCTTGATACACAAGGTGCTTCTCAAAGCAAGGAGGGACAAGGCGCAGGTGATTCTGATAGCCCCAGACTGGCCCTGCCAGTTCTGGTACCCAGATCTCCTCAGCCGCAGCTCCAGGCTCCCAAGGCAGCTTCCAGCTCGCCCGGACCTGCTCTCAGTCAGTCAGGAGAAGGTGTTCCATCCGGACCTCCAATCCCTGCACCTGATGGCCTGGTTCCTGGCGGCTAGAGTTCAGGCCTTGGGTCTTTCGGCGAGTCCTCAATGTAGTTGAGGCGTCCCGTAAGGAGTCGACCAGGAAATGCTATGCCTTCAAATGGAAGAGGTTTTCCATTTGGTGTCAGGGCAAGGGCTTGGACCCTTCCTCCTGTTCCTTGGCAAGCCTTCTGGACTATTTATGGTCCTTTTCTCGTCAAGGGCTTAGGTCGACGACCCTAAGGGTGCACCTGGCAGCCATCTCTGCTTACCGGGCGCGGGCGGGGGCAGTCGGTGGCGCAGGAGAAAGGTGGTCTGGCGCTTTTCAAGGCCTTGATCACATTCCCTCGGTGCGAGAACCTCCACCTCCGTGGGATTTACTGCTGGTACTGGCAAAGCTCATGGGCAAGCCATTGAACCAATGCACAGGTGTGAATTCTCTCACCTGTCGTGGAAGACCGTCTTCTTGGTGGCTATCCGTCCAGCCAGAGCGATGGGAGAGCTCCAGGCGCTCTGCATCGAGTCTCCTTACCTGGTCTTCCACAGGGACAAGGTTGTCCTCGCCCCCACCTGAAATTCCTTCCAAGGTGGTGTCAGTTTCACCTTAACCAGGTGTTGACTCTGCGGTGTTCTACCCCAATCACCTCGGAGGCCGAATACAGGCTCCATACTTTGGACCCTAGAAGCTCGCGCTATTATAAGGAGCGCACGGCTGAACTCAGGGAGAGGTTCGCCAGCTGTTTGTCACCCACGCTGAAGCCGCACCTGGCAGACCTGCAGCCAAGCGGACGATAAGCAGGTGGGTCACCTCCTGCATAGATCTCTGCTATAAGTTGGCAGGCATGGAGCCTCCCAGAGGATAAGAGCTCATTCTACCCGCCATACTGCTGCATCGGTGGCTGCTTCCAGGGACGTCCCTATCCAGGATATCTGCAGGGCTGCTACCTGGAGGTCAGCACACACCTTCATCACCCATTACCACATCGACCTTGAGTCACGCCGGGATGCTGGTTTTGGGGCCTCGGTTCTCCAGTCTTTATTCCCTAAGTAGGGGGTGTGCGCCTTGCCTCCCTCCTCCCGGAGAACTGCTAGGAGTCTGCCAGACAGTGTGGATGAACAACATATCCATGTCCCTAGAAATACAGGTTACTCACCTGTAACAGGAGTTCTAGGAATGGTATATGTTGTTCATCCTGTTCCTGACCTCCCTGGCTTGACGCACAACCTGAGCTTCCAGCGGGCCAGATCTGGCGTCATGGGGCGGGCCGAGTTTTACCACCGGGTGGGTGGGAGGAGCCAGCGAAGACCTTCCGGCAAGATTTAAGCGGCAAGGATACCTGCCAGACAGTGTGGATGAACAACATATACCATTCCTAGAACTTCTGTTACAGGTGAGTAACCTGTATTTTCTTTCTGCCGTTGCACTCCACCCTGGAAGCGGTCAGGGAACCGTTTGGTTAGGGGCAGTCTGCGGTCCGCATTTGTTAATATTTGGGGAAAATGTGGGCTGGCCGAACTAATTCTCTATCTCCTTCGAACCTGAGTTGCGGATTCAAGAGATGGGAGACTGTAAAATGAAGAAATAACAGTAGCCGTGGCTCAAAGAAAGCCACTCGGACAAAATTCAAACAAGGCACTGTAAGTTTGTTTAATATATGAGAAGCCTCATATATTACACATCTGAGTTATGAAGTAGGTTCTTAACATTGGTGCTGTAGCAGAAGACGTTATTGTATGCATACCTTGTTTAGTTTACAAAGGGATATGTTTTGCTTTTGCTCGTTGTTCCTATAGCAGTTGCTTCTCGTTCTCTGCTCTCCCTCTGCCTACTGTCCATTCAGCTTGATCCTAAGAGCTGGGCGGCAATATCATTTCATATTTTATTAGGCTGAATGAAAATAGGGGAGGAGACTCTCATGAAGAGAAACCTGCAGACTACAAAAAGTATTTAAAATCAGTTGCTGAATGTATGACTGATTCTGAAATGATGTAAAAATGTATTGTTAAAATAAAACATTCATAAACGCTGTTGTACAGAAACAGATGTTAAGGGGAGGTACCAGGATCGCATGTGTAACCCCTCACACCTGCCTTTTTAGCAGAACAACAGGTGGCATGCTGTTGAAGCTGACAGCAGTACCTGGTGGGGACTGGGTTCGGGGAAGATGAGGTTACTCTGCACAGGGGGCCTAGGTTTGGCTACTCTGCACAGGGGCACCCAAGTAAATCTGAATACAGGAAGCAATAACTAATGTCCAGAACCAGGAATGTGATTCTTCAGTGTGGCTTTTATTCACATTCAAGCTGAATAAACAAAGCATAAGACGGACCCCCATGGGGCTACATTTCCTGGTAATGCAGATTAGAGACAAACAGAACACTTTATCACTATTTCCAGCCTCAGGCTCTAAACCCACCAGGCACACAGCCGGACTTGCACCCAGCTTTGGGTACAGCCCGACTTGTACACTACTTGGGTTTCCCCACTGGCCCAGGTCCCCTGCCGGCCACTTGATCCTTGGTCCATTTGAGGAATGAACCAATTATCCTGTTCTGGCTCCCAAACCACACTAGAGTCTTGACTCCTGAGAATTTTCCTTACAGTCCCGTCTGGGTACTTCCCTCATCACTGGCCAAGTGCCTGAGGTAAAGTAGAAATCCACAGAAGAAATCCATAGAGGTGGACCTGGTCACTAAAGATGGGGGCCACCCACCTCCAGCTCCCACAGCCCATACCGGCCATTTCTCTGGAAACTGAACAATTCCTTTACTGAACTGTTAAATGTAGATTCTGGTTGAGCGTCTGTCACATCTCTACATATCATTTGCATCCCAACAAGCGCTGGACTTGAACCTACTTTTAATTTGTAGCCCATTACTTTAGGCTTCCCAATATTTAGTAGTTCAATCCCACATTGTCACACAAGTCCTAGGGTGAAAAACATAGGCCCTTTTAGCAAGAGCAGACACTCACCCTCACGTTGCAGGTGCCCCACAGGCGACTCACAAATCTTCTTGTTCTCCCAAATAAACTCTGGAACAAACAGGCAGCTTCTCCTCTACGAGCAGTACTAGGGGGTTGCCCCAGGAATCTGCAGGGAACCCTTTCCTGCCCCCCCCCCCCGAAGGGAGGGGGCACTGAGACCCAAAAACAGCAGTCTCCACCACCTCAATTATCTTCTGTGTCTCTCTTTAGGGTGGAGACACACACCCTTTTAAACTAAAAGTAGCCCTCTGTTAGGGCTGAGGCTCCTAGAGCCTTCACTGAGCTGCTTTCTCAGCAAGCTCCCAACTTCACACTGAACTGATTCACACTCAACTGAAGACTGACTTCAAAACTTCCCAACGTTCTAACCAACTCCCTTGCTGCAGATTCCAATGTGGCTCATGCAGCTGCGATAGTTCTTTTGGTGATGTCCTCCCTCAGTCTCAGCTGAGACTGAGAACAGAGTGAGACAGTGTGAAACCCATTTAACTGGAGTTTCACAAGCTGCCTTCCCTGCCTACCACTAGGTCTGACTGGGATTCTAGTAACCCCGGGTAACAAGGGGGTTACGCATGAGTTCTGTGACTATATAAAATGAGAACTGCACTAAAGAAGTCAGTGTGTGCTGAGCAGTCAGTACAGACGCTTGTCCTCTAGCTCACATTCTAGAGTTCAACTATGATGTCTTATTTGTTACTGCATTTGAGGTCTTTATTTTGTCGCATTCAGTCCGTCTATATTTTGTTTTCGCTGTAAATACATTTTTGGATCCTGATGCTTGGTGTACGTGTCCTTCTATCCCACAAAGCCTTCACAGTCTTCAGATTCTGGCAGGATCTGCAGTCCGGTATCCTGGACCTTCCTTCCAGGGTTCCATACTTTTGGGGAGGAAACAGAGAAACTGATCTCCGTCTCCAGGATTCAGGAAATCCATCTGGTCCATCCGTAAAATGTACAAGGGGACCAGAAGCCCTTTCAAGTGGCCCTTTCGAAAGTCCTCAGGGCAAAATTCCATAACCAGTTCCAGCAGAGAAAGGTTTCAAGAGGAAAGCAACAACCCAAACTCTTGGGAGCTCTGCCTCTAGAGGCCCAAGCCCTCCAGCCCTCTCTGCCTGTTCCCAGCTCCGCCCAGTAACTTGCTACCTGCCCCCCCGCCTCCTCTGGCAGAGGCCTTGGGGGAGACATTAGGGGTCACTTCTCCCTCTACCTTGAGGGATGGAGCAGCAACACCACAGACCTCTGGGTGTTGGATCTGATCAGGAGAGGACAAACTCTAGAGTTCCTGGAGATCCCTCCAGACAAGCCACCAGGGTCCTCCCATTATCCTCCTTCTTACATCCTCTATAGAAGAGGCTCAAGGCCCTTTTGCAGAAGCGGGCAATAGAACCAGTCCCCCTGGAACAACAGCGGCAGGGCTGTTACTCTCATTTCTTCCTGGTCCCAAAAAAGACCGGAGACCTTCGGCCCATTCTGGACCTCAGTTCTCTAAACCTTTTCACGTACAACCGGTTCAGAAAGGTCACTCTTCCAGGACTTACTCCCCTCTTGCACCGAGGGGATTGGCTCTGCTCCTTGGAGATGCAGGATACCTACCTGCACATGCAGGTCTTTCCTCCCCATCGGAAGTTTCTGAGGTTCCACTTCCAGGGGAGACATTACCAGTTCCGAGCCTTACCGTTCATCCTCTCCTCCGCTTCTTGAGTCTTCACCAAGTGTCTAGTGGTGGTGGCTACTGCTTTACGATGCCAGGACCGTTACATCTTCCCTTACCTAGACAATTGGCTCCTGGCAGCTCCTTCCAGAGCTCAACTACTTCACACTCTCGGAGACACCTTTACACGCTTCCAGGAGCTGAGGATCACCCTGAACCTTCACAGTCATCCCCATGGCCCAGTCAATGACTCCTTTTCATCGGAGTGGTCCTGGACACTGTCCAGGGCATGGCCTTTCTCCCAGAAGATAGGGAAGATCGCCTGAGGAGTTTAGCCTGAGCAGTATCCATGGTTACCCAGGTCCCAGCCAGGACCTTCCTCAGACTTCTGGAGCACATGGCGTCGGCCATTCCTACAGTTCCCTTGGCCTGCCTCCACATGAGGGTTCCCCGGTGGACGCTTAGGGTGCAGTGAGACCAGAGGTCAGATGACCTAGACCAGCCGGTCAACATCTCCGACCCTGTCCGAAGGACGTTATCCTGGTGGCTAGACCCCTCCAACCTGGTAAGAGGGGTCCCTTTCGGCAGGAGCCCGAGGAGCAGGTTCTGGCTACAGACTCTTCTGGTCTCTGTTGGGGTGCTCACCTGGAGAACAGACAGACCCAGGTGACCTGGTCTCCAGACGAATAGATGTTCCACATCAGTGTCGTAGAGATTGAGTGGTCCTGAATGCTTTGTAGGCATTTCAGTTGGACCTTTTGCCAGGCCTTCTCCTCATCCAGATGGACAACATGTTGATAGTGTTTTACGTCAACAAGCAAGGGGGCACACATTCTTACCCCCTGTGCTGGGAGGCGATGAGGATCTGGTATTGTGCCTTGAAACACCATTTAGACCTCACCGCTGTTCATGTTCCAGGTGTCCAAAAAGTCTTGGCCGACAGCCTAAGCTATTCTCGGTCCAAGTCTCACGAATGGGAGATCCTTTAGTTTGTAGCAGACCAGCTATTCGACAGATGGGGCCGTCCAGAGTTGGACCTCTTTGCGTCTCCACTCAACGCCAAACTGCCCAGTTTCTGCTTGCTAGAGCCAGGGCCTGGTGTTTTTTGGCCAGATGCTTTACTCCTCTGTTGGACAGGGAGGTTTATGTACGCTTTCTCCTGAAGTTGCAGGCCAAGGGAGCAGAGATGATCCTCATCGCTTCCTATTGGCCCTGGTGGATTTGGTTCCCACTACTTCAGCAGCTGGCAGTAGAGCCTCCAGTACAGCTGCCACTGAGGTTGCACTTGCTATCACAGGATCAGGGCACTCTGGTCTATATGGACCTCAAATCCCTGCATCTTCATGCATGGCTCCTGCAGACTTAGTTAAGTCCAGGTATGGGGTCTCCCAGGAGGTGGCAGATGATCTTACTTCAAGAAACAGCTCTTGCTGCAGGTTACACCATTAGGACTGAAGCTGGCAGGCGCCAGGACCCCGCGGAAATTTTCTAGCTAGCAGTATCCAGCGGGGACCGCCCCCGACGTCGGCCCCATCTCCAACATCAGGCATCATATAAAAGGGGGCGGTCCCCCAGAATCGCCAGTTCTTTTCCCGCTGTCGACTGACCAGCATTGGCCTCATGGTCTCACTCTAGCGTATGACGACTAGAACTTTCCAGTTTTCACTAGATGTCTGCATCTCCAACTCCTTCAGAAGGACATCTTTCCAAGTGTGCCTGTGGCAAACAGATCCCTTTCAAGGATCCTCATTCATCCTACCTGCAGTGCTTAGGCCCAGAACATGACACCAAGGCTTGCTCCTTCTGTCAGGGGTTCAATAGTCGCACCAGGATCCGCCGCCAGAAGGCACTTCAGGGGTTCCTCTTAGAAGAACAATTAAAAAGCATGGACAAAGACTCCGCCTCCAGAGGTGAGTCTACCTCTAAGTCTCACAAACACTGGGAAAAGCATCTGGAGAAGGCCAAGTCCAGATCCCCTAACCGGGCCTCGGACTCGCGCACCAGCTTAGGTTCCACGCGCTCAGACCGCTCTCCCTCCAGGGCTCGCTCTCAGTCCCCTCCAGTAAAGGTCAAGTCTTCAGGCAGCACTTTGGCTTCTCAGCATCCCATCAAGACTTCTAGGCCTTCGGCTTCCTCAACACCTTCCCGGCCTCATCGAAGTCTTCAGACTGTCACCAGTCCAAGTCGTCTTCTAAAGCGTCTTCAGAGAGACGCCGGGACCCCGACACCAGATCGGTCTCCCAGCCTCCCAGGGGCCCAGATCCCCCTCTCAGGAAGACTAAGTACCTAACATCCCTAAAACGGATGATGGACCCGAAGCGGGCTTCCAACCCTCCATCGGGCAAGCACCCGTCTGACCAGACATCGGCTAGGCACCTGACGTCAGTGAGATGTTCGCCAGAGCCGAAGACTGCCTCCCCATCACCAGTGGACTATGGTCACCGGGACTCTACAGAGGAGGACCTGATGTTGCCTGATGACCAGGCAGGTGACAGTGAGGACGTTGGACTCCCACAGGAGCCTTCGCCAATCCCGGAGATGCCCTTGGACTCGACGCCCGATACCGGCGACAGACCACTGGTGCCAGGTCCATCATCCAGTATGAATATTCAGGAGGTCAAAGATCTTTTTACCTTTTGGTGGGACACAGTAAAGAAGGATGTGATCCCAGTCAAACCTCCTCCTCCTCCTCCTTCACCTCCCACTTCCCCCTCCTCCACCGCAGGGGCCAGCAGGAAGACCACCGACCCCCAAGGAGCACACTTCACCTCCTAGGGAAAGATCCAAAGAACGGAGAAGGCCCCCTTCAAGATCTCCCTCAGGGTCTCCCAGTCCAAAGCGATGCAGACATCGACGGTCCACTCTGCCAGAGGAGGATTTTAGACCTGACACTTCAGATACCTCCAGGTCTCCTTCTCCAATCAGCATCCCATCACCTGACCCACAAGACCTGCTCAGGTTACCTCTGGATGATCCCCCCTTTTCCGAGATCATGAG
The DNA here is from genome assembly GCA_016271365.2 of Neoceratodus forsteri. Classification (NCBI taxonomy): domain Eukaryota; kingdom Metazoa; phylum Chordata; order Ceratodontiformes; family Ceratodontidae; genus Neoceratodus; species Neoceratodus forsteri. Next base: position 501,624,659 of record JADMNL010000022.1, read on the forward strand.
GCACATCCAGGAGAACATGGGATGGGATTTGGAAGATCTCGACCCCGAGAGACTGCGCCTAGCTTGTTACCTTCGGCAGAGGGACCCTAAGCCTTTGGTGGTGCCACCCTTGGTGGACACCTTCGCGGATGTCACCAAGGCTGCGTGGAAGCATCCGCACTCCACCCCCTCAGTGCCGGAGAAAGCTGACCGCTTGTACAGGGCCCCGACAGAGGACCAGTACTTGGCGTAACAACCTCTGGCTGATTCCCTGGTCATTACGGCCTCTCATGACCGGTCCCAACGACCACAGCATCTGAGCACACAGCCACTGGACTAGGAAGCCAAGCAGTTGGATGCCCTGGGGAGGCGCTTGTATGCGGCTGCCACATGCTCCATCAGGTCCTTGAACGATCTGTCTCATATGGTTCAGTTTCAGAATTCCCTGTGGGAACAGGGTCAGGACCTAGTTGATAAACTACCAGATGGCGAGCAGAAGGTGGAGCTCTTGAACCTCCCTCCGCACAGGGTCAGGCGTGGGGACCCAAGTATTCGGACCGCATATGATTGCCAGGGCGCAGCTTGAGCGTCTGTCTCGGAGACACTCCTGGCTCCGTGTCTCGGTTTACCCTGGACGTACAGAAGAGTATCCTCGACATCCCTTACAATGGAGAGGTCCTGTTTGTGAACCCTCTGAAAGGTCATCACCAAGCTTCAGGGCCCGGGGAAGGCTGTAAGGTCCGTACAGTCCATGTACAGATCCAAATCTGGTTCCTTTCATAGGAACCAGAACAGTTCTAGGAGCGTGGATATGTTGTTCATCCACACTGTCTGGCATTGTCCCTTCCTCTTTAAATCTTGCTGGAAGTCTTCAAGCTGGCTCCTCCCACCCACCCGGGTGGTAAATACCTCGGCTCCGCCCCATGACGCCAGATCTTCCTTTCCGCCGGAAGATACAGGTTCTCTCGTGCTACTTTGCAAGTACCATAAGCCCTGGAGTCAAGTCGACAGTTTTCGCCGCACTTACTCGCTTTAAAACTCGTCAGAGTTTCGGATTTGGATCCGAATGCTTCGGATATGGAGGACAAGTCGTCCCTCGGGTTTTGCCGGTGTCCTTGTGGACAAAAAATGTCTCTCACTGATCCCCACCTCTCGTGCATTTACTGCCTTGGCGCCGTGCACGATACTTCGGCTTGCACCATCTGTTCGGCCTTCCATCCCACCGTTCTGGAGGACCGAAAGGCGCATCTCTAAGCTGGTGAGACGGACTAATCAAGTGGGTTTCTAAAACTGCGAGATCCGTAACCTCGAATAGATGGCTTCCCGAAGCTGCCAAGCCGAACCAAAGTTTCTTCGTCCGGCTCAACCTGGGCTCCACCTTCATCGGGATTCTTCGGGGAGTTGTGCCAGTCTCTCCCTACCAAGGGTGGCGCCAGAACTCGCACTCCTCCCGATCCTAGAAAAGCATAAGGACCCCAAATCTTCTTCTTCTAGCCCGAAGAAAGACATTCCCTGGGACGAGGCGGTCTGACACTCAGGGACAGGCGGTCTTGGCCATGGTCGAGATGCGCTTCCTCGGCTGCTGGCTTTTCCGGACCTTCCGTCCAGGCCAGGGCACGAAGCTGAGGATCGGCAGGACCCGGCCGAGATTTCTCTCGACACGATCGAGCCGTTGTCGCGGCGCCTGGCTGGCGACTCCTTGGAGGACTCCCATTCTCTCCTTCCCTGGCGGGGAGACCCGTCCTTGGGCATCCCGATCGAGGACAAAAGCGGAGATCTTGGTTTCACGAATCCGGCTTCTCTCCGACCGACAAACCCGGCTGTCGGTCTCCTAGTGAATGGGACCCGTCGGTCGGAAAAAGCGAAAGGGTCACAAACACTCCTGGAAGAGCGCGCCACGTTCCTCCATCCTCCTTGGATGAGGAGACAAGATGAAACTCTACAATAGGCGTTGAGGACCTCATGTGGCGGCAACTCCTTTGACCGTTCAGCACCGTCTCCTGCTGTACGGCCATTACCTAGCCCCAACCTCTTCGACCGACACCGACTCCCTCGATTCGAGGACTCGGTTCTCCCTCCGGTGGTACCGGTATGTATTTCTGGTCGGCCTGTTGTGGGCTCCCACCAATTTTGGTGGAACCACCACCAAACAGCCTCAGGAAGGGGCTCGCTCTAAGGAGGATCGGCCAGCTACGGGCTTGCCCCATGGGTTGTCCATTACAGTCCTCCTGATGGCCCTAGGCGCGCTCGAGGGGGACTTAGGTGGGCGACCACTGTATCCGGATTCCTCGGACTTGGATACTACTGGCCTTCACTCACATGATGAGCTGTCAGTGACAGGCCTGGAGGAAGGTCCTTCTTCCTTCCAGGGCATCCTTCAACTCATTTCGGAGTCCACAGGTATGCCTTTGCAGCCCATACAAAAGAAGGTGGAATATCCTCTCATGGATATTCTTAAGAGGGGGGATACCCCGACAGAGGCCTTCCCAGTGGCCGAAGCCATAGTTGACCCGGGACTGGAGCTTTGGCAGCGCCCTGCCTCTTGCCTGGCTCCGTCTGCCTGTATGGCCCATAAGTACGCGGTGCCCATGGGGTTCTTGGCGGGCTTCACTGAGCATCCCTCGGCCGAGAGCCTTGTGACTGCCTCAGTGTTTCTGCGCATGTGCAGCTCTGCGGATACTGACCGCCCTCCAGACAAGGAGTCCAAAAATATGGACCATTCAGCCTGGAAAGTTTACGCGGCATCATCCCTAAGCCTTCGTCAGGCTAGCTCGGCAGTGATTATGGCACACTTCTCTCACTCCCTTCTGGGGTCGGCTTGATGTAAGTCCTCGCTCATCTCCCAGCAGACATGCAGATCCACGGTCAACAGGTCAGTGACCAGGGCCAGTGCTGTTGCTAAACAGCTCCAGGCGAGCTCTGGACATTGAAATTCCTGTGCCCGTTCACTAGCTGCCCATGATGGCCCTCACCACAGGGCTTGGCTGAGGTTATCCTCTTTTCCTGCGGATACTCAGCACAAGCTAGCCTGGCGTGCCCTTCCTTAGCGCGGACCTCTTCAGTCTGGGAGTGGCAGGTCATCTACAACACATTGAGCAGTCTATACCACCTTGATGCCACCTCTGCTAAGGCTTCTTAGGTGCAGAACCAGCAGAAGTGCAAGAAAAAGTCCTTTCGGCATTCTTCCCCTGCGGTTAGACAGCCCTCCTTCCAGGGAGGTCAGCAACAGCAGCAGGGTCAAGCTTGGTTCCCTAGGCCCAAGCAAGGTCCCCAACAGCCCCGCAAAGGAGGCCGAGGTGCTGGTCCAGGTGCCTCCTCCTCCTCCTCCAAGCCTGCACAGTGACGGGTCGGGGGTGGCCTCCCCTACACCCGTCACGCCAATTCTGGGTCCTCCCGTGGGGGGCCGGCACTGCCACTTTCTTTCCGCCTGGTCCGGCATCACTTCAGACAGGTGGGTTCTGGAAGTGGTCGGTCTGGAACTGCCTCTAGAGTTTGAGTAGTATCCCCCCAGCCGGGCCTGTGCCCCACGGGAGGAAAGGATCTCAGTTGGCGCTCAGTTGGCCCTTCGAGGCGACATTGCTCAGCTCCTCCACAAGGAGGCGGTAGCTCAGTGCCGACTCCTCCTACAGACCCAGGCTTCGTGTCCAGGTATATCCTGGTGCCCAAGCGGATGGGGGGTTGGTGCCCCATCCTAGAGCTCCACGACCTGAATCGATATCTCAGGTCTTGCACCTTCTGGATGGTAACTCTGAAGCAGATCATACCATCTCTGGAGCGAAACGTGGTTCTGTTCACTGGATCTTCAGGACGCGTTGTACCACATCACAATCCGTCTGGCCCATCAGCGGTTCCTCCGCTTCAGGGTAGAAGGGACCCTGTACGAGTTCAGAGCCATTCTGTTCGGTCTGTCATCGGCCCCACGGGTCTTCATCAAATGCATTGCAGTGGTGGCAGCCCATCTACGGTGTCAAGGGGTTCGTATTTGCCCCTATCTAGATGATTGGCTCCTGGTGGGTTCCTCCCTACAGGAGGTGGAGAGGTCCAGGGACCTGACCCTCCGAACATGCTCCCACCTGGGCCTCCTAATCAATGAGGCCAAGTCAGAACTCATGCCCTCTCAGGTGATGGGCTTTATCGGGGCACAGCTCGACTCTTGTCAAGCCAGAGTTCGGCTCCCGGCGGACAGAGCGGAGGTTCTTTCCTCCTTTGCCCAATCATTTCTGGTTGGGCACTTACGCCCTGCCCGGGATTTCCTGCTCCTCCTGGGTTACATGGTGGCGTGCACCTCAGTGGTTCGTTGGGCCAGATTGCAGAAGCGCCCCTTCAATGGGAGCTGGCCGCCCAGTGATCTCAGTGTTGGTGTCTCTTCGACCAGCTGGTCACCGTCACCCAGAGGATGTGGGAAGCTCTCCAATTGTGGACCGACCCGAGTCATTTGCGGGAAGGGATCCCATTTGTCTGCCCCGAGCCGACAGTCGTCCTTACGACCGATGCCTCTCTCATGGGCTGGGGAGCCCACATGGGGGACAACAGAGCTCACGGGTTCTGGACCCCCGAGGAGTCCCGATGCCACATCAACCTGTTGGAGCTCAGAGCAGTCAGACTGGCACTGTCAGCTTTCGCTCCTCAGCTCTGGGGTCAAGTGGTTCAAGTCCAGACAGACAATACCATGACCATGTACTAACTCAACAAACAGGGGCGCACTTCCATCTGCAAAGAAGGGAGCGCTCTGGATCTGGACCCGTCCAGCCGGCTGGGCGGATCTCCTGGCAATCCATGTGGCAGGAGTCTCGAGCCAACTGGCGGATGCTCTCAGCCGCATAGGCCAGACATCCCACCAGTGGTCTCTCCTTCCAGAGGTAACTTACAATCTGTTCTACCGTTGGGGCAGACCGTTGGTGGACCTGTTCGCCTCCAAGGAGAACACCAAGCTGCGGCTGTACCATGCCCGCCCCCCTCAGCAGGGCTCGCTGCAGGGGGATGCCTTCTTGAGGCCGTGGACCCCAGGCCTCCTTTACACCTTCCCTCCATTTCCCTTGATCCACAAGGTGTTACTCAAGGTGAGGAGGGACAAGGCGAAGGTGATCCTGGTAGCCCCAGATTGGCCATGCCAGTTCTGGTATCCAGATCTCCTCAGCCTCAGCTGCAGGACCCCGAAGCGGCTTTGTACATGCCCGGACCTGATATCGTTGAACCAGGGGAAGGTCTTCCACGGACCTTCAATCCCTGCACCTTACAGCCTGGTTCCTGGCGGCTAGAGTTCCAGGCTCTGGGTCTTTCCGAGGATGTCTACACCGTGGTGGAAGCATCTCGAAAGGAATCGACCAGGAAATGTTATGCCTTCAAATGGAAAAGGTTTTCCATTTGGTGTCAGGGAAAGAGCCTGGACCCCTTATCCTGCTCTTTGGCTAACATTCTAGATTACCTTTGGTCCCTCTCCAAAGGGGGTCTTCGGTCATCAACCCTTAGGATGCACCTGGCAACCATCTCCACTTACTGGGCGCCAGGCGGTCAACCGACATTGGCACAGGAGACAGTGGTCGGGCGCTTTTTCAAAGGCCTGGATCACATATCCCCTTTGGTGCGTGACCCTCCACCTCCATGGGATCTCTTGCTGGTTTTGGCAAAGCTCATGGGCAAGCCATTCGAACCCATGCACAAGTGTGAGCTCTCGCACTTGTCGTGGAAGACTGCCTTCCTGGTGGCTATCACGTCAGCGAGTAGGACAGGGGAGCTCCAGGCGCTTTTGGTAGACTCCCCCATCTGGTCTTTCACAGGGACAAAGTTGTCCTGCACCCCCACCTGAAATTCCTTCCGAAGGTGGTATCAGAGTTTCACCTTAACCAGATGTTGACTCTGCCGGTATATTACCCTAACTACACCTCGGACGCCAAGTACAGGCTCCATACTCTGGACATCAGACGTGCTCTCTCCCATTATAAGGAGAGGACGGCGGAAATTCGGGGAGAGGTTCACCAGCTGTTTGTCACCTATGCTGAAGCCGCTTCTGGCAGACCTGCAGCCAAGCGGACTATTGCAAGATGGATCACATCATGCATAAGTCTCTGTTTTGAGTTGGCGGGCAAGGAGCCTCCCAGAGGGATAAGAGCTCATTCTGCCTGCCATACTGCTGCATCGGTGGCTGCTTCCAGGGACATCGCTATCCAGGAAATCTGTCGGGCTGCTACCTGGAAGTCAGCATACACCTTCATTACCCATTACCACATCGACCTTGAGTCACGCCGAGATGCTAGTTTTGGGGCCTCGGTTCTCCAATCTCTTTTTCCTAAGTAGGGGGTGTGCGCCTTGCCTCCCTCCTCCCGGAGAACTGCTAGGAGTCTGCCAGACAGTGTGGATGAACAACATATCCACGCTCCTAGAAAAACAGGTTACTCACCTGTAACAGTAGTTCTAGGAGTGGTATATGTTCATTCACATGCACCCACTCGACCTCCCCGGCTTAAGGCGCACAACCTTGCTTCTAGCGGGCTAGATCTGGCGTCATGGGGCGGAGCCAAGGTATTTACCACCCGGGTGGGTGGGAGGAGCCAGCTTGAAGACTTCCGGCAAGATTTAAAGGGGAAAGTGACAATGCCAGACAGTGTGGATGAACAACATATACCACTCCTAGAACTACTGTTACAGGTGAGTAACCTGTTTTTTTTTTTCGCGCCCGGCAGCAATGACAGCAACAAAGGGGCACCTTCCACCGTAAGGCCCAACCTAAATCTTCTCTAGACAGAGGTCAGCGGTATACCAAACCAGCCCAGCTTGCGGGAACCAACGCTGCCACAGCATGACTCCTTCACGGCCCCCACCCCTCTTCTGGATCAACGGACAGAAAAGGTCGGGGGTCGCATTGCTCGCTACTTTTCTGGGTGGCAGTCGATTACCACCGACCGGTGGGTACTTCAAATGGTCAAGAGAGGTCACGTAATAGAATTCCTCGACCATCCACCATCAAGACCTCCCCTGCTTTCCCGTTATTTGGGTCAGCACGCACTGCTCATACAGCAGGAGGTGCTCGCGCTTCTAGGAAAGGAAGCTATAGAGCACATACCGAGGAACCAGAGAGGTGCAGGTTACTATTCCCACTTCTTTCTGGTTCCCAGAAAGACAGGGGACCTCCGTCTGATACTGGATCTCGGCGCTCTCAATGATTCGGTCCTCTGCAAACGCTTCTGCATGGTGACCCTTCCCGGTCTGATACCCATGCTCAAGCAGGGCACCTTACTAGCGTCCTTGGTCATGCAGGATGCCTACCTGCACATACTCATTGCTCGAGCGCACAGAAAGTTCTTGCACTTTGAATTTCTAGGTTGCCATTATCAGTTCCGAGCCCTGCCTTTCAGACTGTCATTGTTACCTCAGGTGTCTACGAAGTGCATGGCAGTCATAGTGGTGGCTCTAAGGAGATAAGGCCACTACATATTCCCCTACCTGGACGACTGGCTCCTCATGGCACCCTCTCGGGAGGCTCTGATGTCCGCAATTCACTGTACTCCGTCCCTGTTCGGGATGTTGGGCATCATTATCAATCAGGAGAAGTCATGCCTGGTTCTGTCACAGAATCTGCAGTTCATAGGTGCATTTCTGGACACCGTCCAGGGGAGAGCTTTTCTGTCCCAGGACCGAGTGGCACACATCAGATCCCTCATCAGGGACATCTTGGCAAAGAAGGCTGTCCCAGCCAGACTGGTCATTTGCCTGCTCGGACACATGGCTGCGGCCATTGCAACAGTCCCGCTAGCCCGTCTCCACATGCGGGTGACCCAGTGGATGTTATGGGTTCAATGGGATCAGAAGCAAGACCATTTGCAGCTTCCAGTTCGGATCACGAATGCCGTAATCCGGGATTGGCAATGGTGGCTAGATTCAAAGAACCTGTTGGTGGGGGTCCCCTTCATTGCGCTGTCTCCTATTGTGAGGCTGTCGACGGACGCCTCAGGTTTTGCTGGGGAGCACACCTTGACGGGGTCAGGTCTCAGGGCTCGTGGACACCCCAGAGAGCTCATCTCCACATAAATATTTTGGAAATGAGAACAGTTCTTTATGCCCTGCAGGCCTTCCAGTCGGAGATCCCACCGGGTACTCTCTTGTTACAGACAATACCGTAGTGATGTATTACCTCAACAGACAAGGAGGCACCCATTCCTACCCGCTTTGCAGGGAGGCCATGAGGGTGTGGGATTGGGTTCCACAACACGGCGCAAACCTCATTGCTGTTCATGTCCCAGGAGTGGACAAAGTCATCGCAGACAGCCTGAGGCGCTCTCAGGCCAGAGTCTCCACGAATAGGAACTACTCCAGGAGGTAATAGAGGATCTGTTTCACAGATAGGGCACACCAGAGTTAGACCTTTTCCCGTCCCCATCCAACGCAAAACTGCCCAATTTCTGCTCGCTAGATCCAGGGCCTGGTGTTTTCTGGCGAGACGCGTTGTCCCGCTCCTGGACGGGCAGATTCCTCTGCTTATTTCCTCCCTTCCCGTTGATCCAGAGGATCCTATTGAAACTCCGCAGAGAGCAGGCGACACTAATATTTATCGCGCCTTTTTGGCCCAGACAGATTTGGTCCCTCTGCTGCATCAGCTGTCCCAGGAACCTCCGGTGCCTCTGCCAATCAGCTGTCACTTATTGTCCCAGGAGGCAGGTTCTTTGGTCCATCTGGACCTTCCCTCTCTGAACCTGCACGCCTGGCTCCTAGAGACATATCTATCATGTGGTATGGGGTCCCCCAAGAGGTTGAAGATGTTCTAGCGGCTGCTAGAAAACCGGCCACTCACGCCACATACGCCATGAAATGGTGCAGATTTTCCCCGATGGATTGTCCAGAAAGGTTTGTCCTGGACTACTTCCTGTCTTTCTTCCAGGCAGGCTTGGCCTACTCCTCTATTAAAGTACACCTTTGTGCCATCTTAGCTTATTATACACCTATAGGCTGACGTCCCATAACTCAGTTGGACACAGCAAGAGCCTTCCTGAGAGGCGTTCTCCACCTTTGACCTCTGATTAAGGATCCTATTCCTCCATGTGATTTACCCTTTGTCCTGGAGCAGCTCACGCTGCTGCCTTTTGAACCAGCCGCGGATTGCGAGCTACGTCTCCTAACATGGAAGACGTTATTTTTAGTTGCCGTTACTTCGGCCAGAAGGATTTCTGAACTTCATGCACTGATGTGGAAAGAACCTTATTTGGTTTTTCACCAGGACAGGGTGTCCCTAAGAACAAATCCAAAGTTTCTACCTAAGGTGGTCTCAGCTCTCACCCTCAATCAGGACATCTACTTACCAGTGTACTTTCCTAAATACTCTGAGGAGAGGCCCTGTTGCACACTTTAGATGTGCATAGGTGTCTAAGATACTGCCTGACCAGAACCAGGCACCACCGTAAATCTGATCAGCTTTTCGTCTCCTTCGCCCATAGGATGATGGGAGCTCCAGTTTCTAAACAATCACTGTCCAGGTGGCTCATCCTTTGTATCACGTTCTGTTACCAGAAACAGAACAAACCTTTACCGGGCGCGGTTAAGGGTCATTCCACAAGAGGGGTGGCTACCTCCTTTGCGTCCATGAAGAACGTGTCTACTTCAGCCATCTGCGCAGCAGCCACTTAGAGCACTGTACACATCTTTATCAGGGTTTATAGCCTGGATGTGGCATCACGGCGAAGAGCTGGTTTTGGTCTAGCAGTCCTTCAGTGACTCCTGTCGTAGGCTTCGGTTCAACTCGCGATCTGTACTTAGCCTCCTCCCACCTGCGAGGGATTTCCAGTATTGCTTGGGAATCAGTTCTAATGGTGTAACATGCTGCAAGAGCTGTTTCTGATAAGATAGTACAGTTACGTAAAACTTACACGTAACAGTAGATCTTGAGAACAGCTCTTGCAGCAGGTAGTTTCCCTCCCACCATCCCCTCTGGAGGTAGAGTTGTTCCGATATCTCTTTTCTAGGATTAGGTGATCTTACTTCGAGAGGGCTCTTGCAGTAGGTAATTACATATGGGACTGACGTCAGCAGGCGGTAGGACCCCACGGAAAAATTTCTAGCTAGTAGTCCCTGGCGAGGGACCGGCCCCGTATCAGGTGACCGGCGTCAGGACATAAAGGGGCGGTCCCTGATGACTGCCTTCCAGTTCTTTCCCGCCGTTAGCTCGTGCAGCACCTTGCGGAAAAGTTCTTCGCTTGTCAGACTTCCTTCGTCGGTGTCTTACCGAGTATTTTCGCTTTTTTGCCTAAATCATCAGTACATCCATCGGTGTATGTCGTCCACTACACCCTCCGAACACAAAAACAAGTGCGACTCGTGCGGCGCCCAACGACAGCCATTCCCTGTGCCTGTTTTGTCTAGGCCCCGATCACCTGGTCGAGAAGTGTTAGCACTGCCTCAGTTTTAACGTGGCTACCCGGAAAAGGCGGCAGCAGTCCCTTGAAGCCCACATTCTCAAGAAAAAGATGAGCTCCATGGAGAAGGAGCTTAAAAAACTGCGACAGGCGTCCACTTCCCCCGAAGGCCATCGGAAGAAAAAAGACAAAGAGAAGCACTGGGACAAGGGCTCCTCCACTGCGACTCCCTTGGGAGTCTCAGTGTTACAGGTAACGTCCCCTCTGGGGGACCGCTCCTCGACGGCTGCCTCAGAGGCTTCTGAGTCGGCATCGGCCCGCCCATCTGGCTCGCGCGCGGGCCCTTCGGGTGCCTCAGGGCTATTGGAGGCCTCCGCCCCGGTATAGCCGTAGCTTCACTGCCTACTGGCGCGGGTGACTCCAGTAAGTCGGACGTTGGCTCCTCCGCCCGCGCGGAGAAGGCTGGTAAGTTGCACAACCCTTCGGGCGGCGCGCGGCCCCTCTTTTGTTGGACCAAGCTGCTCCTCCATCATGGTCTGCCTCCGGCAATGGGTCCCGTAAGTCGGACGCCGGCTTTTCCGGCGCCCGTCCGGATCCCGCTGAGAAACTGCACGTTGGTTCGTCTGGCGTTCGGACAGTGAAAGAGCCGACGCCGGACCCTCCCACGTCCGTCGTCCCCGGCTCCCCACAGCCGTCGCTGCCCTTCGGGGACCCTGAATCTCCCCAGCCCGACCCCGGGGATTTTTCTCCTCCTTCTCCGGGCGACGCTGGGGTTCCGCCTCCGTCAGACCGCCCACCTGCGGGTCTGCAGGATCTGACGTCGGTTCCCCGGACGCTGGCCCCTACACCGGTTTTACCGACTCCGGACGACATCCCGCTCCTGGATGTCGCTCCAACGCCAGGCCCTCCGCCCTCCGGGCCTTCCAACCTGGACCCGCCCGTGAGGCCTTCGGCTGGGCCGTCTGCTCCGACAGCTCCTCTGGCTCGGGTACCCTCCGCCATATCTGGCCTTGAGTAAATCTCCGAGAGCCACAGTACCCGACACGCAGTACTCGGCGCACAATACCTGGCGCCTGGTTTTCCACCGCTGGTTTCGGATACTCTCCTTATGGTTATAGTCCATACCCTTATCCCCCCTCCTCCACTGCCCCTCAGCCGCGGTGGATTGCAGGTCTCTGGCCTCCTGGTGGGCTGAGCCAAGGCTCAGCTCACCAGAGAGGTGGAGAGTCACCTACCGACGACGGTGCCGGTCCCGGTTCCCGTACGTCCACGGCAACACACTCCCTCACCACCTCCGGACACTAGGGCTAATCCCTCCGGGTCCAGAGAGGGGCAGGACACACTTTCTCGAGGGCTTCCCAAGGGGTCCGTTCCTCCCCTAGGTTGGGAAAGGGAGTCTTTTTCTTCTGCTTCCTTCTCTTCCCCTTTGGACTCCCCGGACTCTTCCGACGGTTGCTCCGAAAGGGACAAAGAACCACGCTGTCCATCAAAGCCCAGGCCAAGGACTCCTCCGAAGTTGCCTCCGGAAGAGCCTTCCTTTATGGAGCTGCTATGCAAAATCCAGGAGGTACATAAGTGGCAATCTTTGGAACCAGACCCTCAGCGGATGAAACTTGCCGAGCATCTGGATCTGCTTGTGACAGCTCCTACCTTGGTGCCACTCTGGAACGAGCTTCATGCCGACCTTGTCACCACCATTTGGAAACAGCCGTTGGCCCTAGCCCCACTTCCTCGGAAGTCGAACAGGCTATACCAGGCTCCCGTGGGTGTTGACTTTTTAGATTCTCACCCTCGTGTTGACTCGGTAGTGATTAGCGCTGCTCACGGCCGGTCGGCTAACCCAAAACACCTTAGCTCGTCGCCACCTGACAAAGAATCCCACCTACTGGACCAGTATGGTAAGAAGATTTTTGCTTCTTCCACGCTGGGGATCAGGGCCCTGAACTATGTAGGTCATATGGGGGATTACCAGAAGGCAATTCTTACTCGGGTGGAAGCCAAATTGGACTCCCTGCCGGACTCTCAGGTCAAGCAGGAGTTGGCTGACCTTGTCCGCTCTGCACGTTCGGCCAGTCGACACATGCTCCGTGCGACATACGATGCAGTGGACACTGCTGCATGGAGCTCAGCTTTCGCCGTAGGCTTCCGTCATCACGCTTGGCTCCATGTGTCAGGGTTGGTCCCGGAAGTGCAGTCCGCTATCCAGGAAGCGCCCTTCTGGGGGTCGGTGCTTTTCGGTGGCAATGTCAAGGACATCATCACCGATTTGCAGGAGAAGGGGATAGCACGAAAGTCTGTTGACTCTATGTACCATCCCCACCAGCTGCAGCGCCCGTACCTGTCATGAGCGGAATCGGCCTAGGTGAAACCTCCAGTTAAAACAGGCACTAATGCCATTTACGCTGCTAAACCCCCGCCCAAAAAGCAGTGGGTGCTTCAGCTGCAGTGCTGCCCACACCACCCTGACTCCTTTCCTCTCCACAGCCTCTGGACTCCCTGGAGGAACCGGTGGGAGGGAGGTTTTCCCTCCACCTTCTGGGATGGGAGAGGATAACATCAGATTCTTGGGTGCTCCAGCTGATTGCAGAAGGACACTCAATAAGGTTTCTGAAATCACCTCGCCATCCCCCAAAGGTAATGCGTATTCTCGGGAACATCTTCTCTTGGTCAGGAAGAGATTTCAGCTTAGTTATTGAAAGAAGCGATAGAACCCGTCCCTCTTCTTCTTCAGGGGCGGTTACTATTCTCACTTCTTCCTGGTCCTGAAGAAGACAGGAGATCTGAGACCCATTCTAGATCTCAGTTCCCTGAATCTTTTCGTGGAGTACAAGAGGTTCAGAATGCTCTCTTTGCAGAGCCTTCTGCCCCTCCTCCGTTCGGGCCAATGGCTGTGTGCTCTGGATATGCAGGATGCTTACCTGCACATTTCCTTTCACCCGTCTCACCGCAAATATCTTCGTTTTGCGTTCCAGGTGGACCACTACCAGTTCAAGGCACTTCCTTTTGGCCTATCCTCGGCTCCCAGTATTTACCAAATACCTTCACGGTGGTGGCGGCCTACCGGGGGGTGTGTGCAAGTTTTCCCGTACCTGGGCGATTGGCTCCTGGCGGCCTCGTCAGGGAGGAACTACTGCACTACCTCACCCTTACCCAGCAGGTTTTTGCCTGCCTGGGTATTACCATCAACCATTCCAAGTCTCACTTGATCCCATCTCAGAGACTACAGTTTATACGGGCGATTTTAGACACAACCATTGGCAGGGCCTTCCTGCCACCGGACAGGGCATCCACTCTCCAGACTCAAGTAAGTCTGGTGTCCGTCCGCAGGCGGGTCAGTGCAAGATCGGTCCTTCACCTCCTCGGGCTCATGGTGGCTGCTATCCCGACAGTCCCTCATGCTTGGCTCCACATGAGTTTCCCAGTGGACACTCCACTCCCAATGGGATCGGTTGGTGGACGACTTAGATCACCCGGTTCTAGTCTACTCACCGATGCTCCGAGACTTGCAATGGTGGATGGTTCAAGAGAACCTACTTTGGGGAGTTCCTTTCTTTCTTCCTCCCCTCTCCCAGACTCTAACCACAGACGCCTCAGGCGAAGGTTGGGGAGCCCATCTCGGTCCCAGGGCTCTTGGTCCAAGCTCGAACAAACACTCCACATCAATGTGCTCAAGCTTCGGGCAGTTCTGTACACTCTCCAAGCCCTTCACCTGTACATTCTTCCCGGCCACCTAGCCGTCCAGACGGACAATATGTGCGTGGTTTGGTACATCAACAAAGGGGGCTCGGTCCTATCCTCTTTGCAGGGAAGCAGTGAGGGTTTGGGAGTGGGCAACACAACACGCCCTTCACCTCAAGGCAATTCATGTTCCGGGAATCGACAACACCCTGGCAGACAAGCCAAGTCACTCGTCCGCTCTGGCTCATGAGTGGGAACTGGACTAAGGGGTTCTAGAAGGTATCTTCCGACACTAGGGAACACCGCAGGTCAACCTGTTCGCTTCTCCTCTAAACGCAAAGCTTCCAGACTTCTGCTCGCTCGTTCCAGAGTGAGGCGCTTTCTGGAGAGATGCTCTGTCTCTAGACTGGAAGGACAGATTCGTCTTTGCCTTTCCCCCAATTCCTCTGATCCCCTGAGTCTTGCAGAAACTAGTTTCAGAAGGAGCACGAATGATTCTGATCGCTCCTTTCTGGCCCAGGCAAGTTTGGTTCTCTCTTCTACAGCAGTACTCAAAGGATCCTCCTCTTCCTCTTCCTCTTCCTCTATCATGAGGTTTGCTGACCCAGGATCACAGGACTCTGGTCCATTCAGGTCTCAAGTCACTTCAGCTTCATGCATGGCTCCTGCAGACATAGCTCAAAGTCGCTTTGGGGTTTCTCCCCAAGTGGCGGAGATTTTGGTGGAGGCTAGAAAACCCTCCACTAGGTCTACATATGCCATGAAATGGAAAAGGTTCACCATCTGGGCTGCTTCAAAAGACGTGGAACCCTTTTCCTGTTCGGCTCGGCTACTGCTGGAGTACCTACGCCATCTTTTTGACGTGGATCTTAGTCACTCTTCTTTGAAAGTTCACATGGCGGCCATCTCGGCCTATCGTGTTCCTTTTGCAGACAAGACATTTGCTCAGCTGGAGGTCTCTAAGACTTTCCTCAGAGAGGTTCTCCATCTGAGACCTCCGATACGTACTCCTGCCCCTCTTTGGGATTTGAACTTTGTTCTTGAGAAACTTACTCTGTCTCCTTTTGAACCGGCAGCTTCTGCAGACTTGAAGTTCCTTTCATGGAAGACTCTTCCTGGTAGCCATTACTTCCGCTCGGAGAATTTCCGAGCTCCAGGCTCTGATGTGCAAAATTCCATACTTGATTTTTCACAAGGAACGTGTGGCTCTGCACAGTAACCCTAAGTTTCTTCCTAAGGTGATTGCAGAATCTACTCTGAACCAGTCCATAGAGTTATCCACCTTTTTTACGCAGTACTCCAATCAAGGGGAGTATTTACTCCATACTATGGACATTCACCGGATTCTGAGATACTACACTAACAGGACAAAGGATCTCAGGAAGACTGTCCAACTGTTTGTCTCTTTTGCACCCAAAAGGGAAGGCAATGCTGTTTCTAAGCAATGCCTATCTAAATGGTTGGCTCATTGTATCACTTTCTGTTATGACAAGTACAACAAGACCCTCCCAGGTCAAGTAAGAGGCCACTCCACCAAAGGAGTCGCCGCCTCAGCAGCTTGTTTCAAGAATGTGTCAGCGGCAGACATTTGTGCTGCTGCCACTTGGGCCTCCGTTCATACCTTTACAAAACATTACGGTTTGGATATTGCCTCTCGCCGTAGAGCAGGCTTCGGGCTCGCTGTTCTACAAGGCCTCCTCTCTTAGGGCTTGCACAGCTAGAGGTTCTACTTGGAATAGATTTCCTCCTCCCGTGTGCTTCTCCTTCTTCCAGACTGCTTGGGACTCAGTCCTATATGTAATTATCTACTGCAAGAACCCTCTCGAAGCAAGATAGTACAGTTACGTAAGAACTTACTGTAACAGTAGATCTTGAGAGAGGCTCTTACAGTAATATCCTTCCGCCCTCCATCCCCTAAGCTTTTCAACTCCTTTTCCAGGGAGGGAAATATCCGCTCCTCTGTCGTCCGGTCTTTTTTGGCCTGTGGTGGGAAAGAACTGGAAGACTGGCATCAGGGACCGCCCCTTTATACCGACGTCTCCTGACACCGGTCACCTGACGTGGGGGCGGTCTCTCGCCAGGGACTGCTAGCTAGAAATTTTTCCGTGGGGTTCTGCCACCTACCGACGTCAGTCCTATGTGTAATTACCTATTGCAAGAGCCTCTCTCGAAGATCTACTGTTACGGTAAGTTCTTACGTAACTGTACTTTTCTAACACCATTCTGAATACCTTTTGATGGCGGATCCTCAGTCTCCACTTCTGATGTCATTGAACGGCTGGGAGTCTCCAGCGGGAGAACTGGGGATTCTGGGGGACCGCCCCTTTTATATGATGCCTGATGTCGGGGGCGGTCCCCGCTGGATACTGCTAGCTAGAAAATTTCCGTGGGGTCGTGGCGCCTGCCGGCTTCAGTCCTAATGGTGTAACCTGCTGCAAGAGCTGTTCTCGAAGATCTACTGTTACGGTAAGTTCTTATGTAACTGTACTTTCTCATTGCAGCGAGAAAGCCCTCAACTAGATCAACTTATGCCATAAAGTGGAAAAGATTTTATCTGTGGGCTTCACCCCGTCACTTGGACTCGCTTACCTGTCCAGTGAACTGTGTCTTGGAGTATCTCCTCTCCTCTCCTTATCAAACCAAGGCTTGAGCTACTCCTCTATTACGGTACATCTTTCTGTGATTTCTGCTTACCACCTACCTATGGGTGGGTGGAGAGGTCCTCGCCCAGCTGGGCGTGTCCCGTACTTTTTCGTGGCATACTGCACATTAAGCGTCCATCAGAGATCTTGTACGCCCTGGGATCTCCTCTTTATGCTCGATAAACTTACTCTTCTCTCGTTAGAGCCTGACGCAGACTGCGAACTTCGCTTCTTTTCTTGGAAAGTGTTATTTTTAGTTGCTGTTACTTCTGCTCAGAGGGTTTCTGAGCTTCAGGCCCTGAAGTGTAAGGAGCCTTATTAGTTTTCCATAAGGATAGGGTATCCTTATGTACTGACCATACGTTTTTACCTAAGGTAGTGTCCAAGTCCACACTTAATCAGGACATTAACCTGCCAGTGTATTTTCCCAACCACTTAACCCGTGGGGATGCGATCCTGCATACTCTGGATGTTCACAGGGTGCTACGGTACTGTCTCAGCTGTACTGCTCTGCACCGTAAGACAGATCAGTTGTTTGTGGCCTTCGCACCTCGTTGTCAGGGCGCTCCAATGTCTAAACAGACCTTATCTAAATGGCTGGTAAACTGCATTGTATTCTGCTATGATAAGTACAACAAACCCCTTCTGGGCTTGGTACTGGGTCATTCTACCAGGGGAGTGGCTGCTTCTCTCACTATGTCTCTATAGTGGACATTTGCGCAGCAGCTGCCTGGAGCTCAGTGCGTACCTTTATCAAGCACCACAGTTTGGACATTGCTTCTAGGAGAAAGGCAGGTTTTGGCCTGGCTGTCCTTCATGTCCTCTTATCCTGATGCCTTCTTCTGGCAGTTGCACTTCAGCCTCCTCCCAGACTTATCTCGGTCCATTTTTTTGGGACTGCTTGGGACTCAGTCCTTATGGTAATAACCTGCTGCAAGAGCTCCCACTCAAAGCAAGACAGTATAGTTACGTAAGAACTTACTGCAACAGTAGATCTTCGAGAGGAGCTCTTGTAGCAGGCGCTGCTTTCCCTCCTCCCCACTGGTGAGTCTCTGCATCCTTTTTTATGGCAAGCTTCCACCTGGTCCGCGTGCCTGCCTTACCAATGGGTCTCTGGTGGGTGAACTGAGATGGGGCTGGGGACTGCCCCCTTATGTACCATTGGCTGATGTCTGGGCTGAGCCAGCGTCAAGGGCGATCCCAGCTAAAAAATGCTAGCTAGAAGGTTTCTGTGGGGTTTTAGTGCCTGGTGGCATAGTCCTTATGGTAATAGCCTGCTGCCAGAGCTCCTCTTGAAGATCTACTGTTACGGTAAGTTCTTAGGTAACTGTACTTTTTTCCTGTGAGGGAGAGGGAGGTGGGGGCTAGTGGGTGTGTGTTTGGTGTGGAGTCTTACTTGATTCTGGGATGGGGCTTGTTTGTGTTGTTCCAGGGTGGGGGCAGTACTGTAGCTCTAGCAGGGACAGTGTATGGCTTATTATAAAGAGGATTTGGATTTTAGAATATTGGATGCCGAATAATCTAGTATCTAGAAATCCAGCATCTGAGGTCGTATTATGAGAACCAGTATACTAAAAGCATCTATTATTCTAACTGTCTGTTTTTAAAACAGATTATCTGAGCAACGCTAATTAAAAGGTACAGGAACAAAATAATGTGCCTTAAGATGTCCTGTCTCAAACATTATGAATGAATATAAAATAAAATGTGGCACCGTGTAAATGTATTTGTATACAAAAATGAAGTGCAACAATCAACACTGGAAATTGAGGAGTGCAGAATGAAGAATATAGAAAACTAACATGAATTGCTGCTTTAAGCAAATCTACAGGCTTGATGTTTTTATTGTTGGTATCATGATGTTAAATGTTTTTCTTCAGTATCTTGTTTCTTCATTTATTCAACTTTATTTTCCGATTTATTTTGTTCTTTTATTTTTCTACAAAGCGTTTTGTAGTCATCTGATACAAAAGGCACTATTATAAATGAAATTGTAAAGTTGTATTGCGATCTGTATACGTGTTGACCTAATGGAGTGATTTTAGTAGATTTTTAATGTGCTGGTGGCTTGGGCTCCAAGTTGAAAAGTTGAAATTGGCATCTCTTGGCCACCCAAATGGCCTGTTGCTGTGCCAGTAACCCGGGTTTGGGGAGTGAACCTGGGAAGCCACAGTGGGAGGGAGGCCAGGCTGGTGCAGCTGCTATGTGGAAGTGTGCTTTGGCTGAGGTGGGGTGGGATGAAAGCGATACTTCAGCACCACAGTGACCCCTGCGGTCAGGCCAGGGAGTTCCCACCTTCCGCTGGAGCATGTTGTGCATGCACTTGCATGCACGAGGCTGACAAATGGCAGTGCCAATGCCTGGGAGGAAGGAGGATTATAAGAGAAAGCGGGGTCCAGCCTCCAGCTGGATGATGTGTGGAGCACACTTGGTACCCAGCCATGCAGCTGACTGCCCTCTGTTGCATATTGGTTGGGCCTGGTGAAAGGACAGTCCTCCTTTGAACCCGCAAGCCATTTGGGAGAGGGAGGGAGGACAGTGGTGAGTTAGTGGTTGATGGGGGTTGCTGGTAACAGACTGAGGGGATACTGTGGGACTGAGGGGGAAAATGTAAATGGGGGTGGGGAGGAGAAGTCTGTAGTGGTGAAGTGCCACGGCCATTCAGTCCCCATTTTAATTTCTGTTTTTCTTCCCCTTTTAGGCGTCTGATAGCACCTGAGCGGGAGATGCTGTTTTACACTTTAGCTAATAACCGGGAGATCATTAACCAGCAGAGACAACGGCTGGATCAGCTGATAAATAGGTTACAGCAGCTTCGGCTATATAACCAGACTTCTCAGTGGAGCATGCCCAGCGATACTACATCCAATGGCAGCACTCAAAGGTGGAGTTACATTTGGAATTTGTGTATAACATACAAGTTATGCTGCTGATATAGCTTGCTTACACACTCACTCTTTGTAAAATGCAAGTTCTTTCCACTAGAAGAGTCTCTAATGCTGTTTCTCTTGGTTGCTAGAAATGTTTCTGTAGGCCCAGCACATCTGGTGTAGCAAGGAATGGGTGCGTTTCTCAACCAGGCAATTTTTTTGTCCTGCTTGCTAGATTTATTGTTTGATTATTATTATATAACACTTGGTTACCTCATTTTGACGTTCGTTTTAAAAATGTGTTCTTCACACTAAACCATGAAGGACAAGATTTTCAGAACGTGACGTGCAAGGTTTTTCAGTCCAGTCTGTGAGTGCAGCTATCATGGCGTGAGCGCATACAGTTGTGAATTTAAAACTGCACGCATATTTAATTTTATCCTCCTTAAATCTGCTTACTTTTCACGCAGCTCTTTGTATCAGTAGCAGTGTTCACTCCCCTATTTTCAGTTTGTGTCCGTCAGAAACCTTGAGTCTGGGAGGTTTTATTCATAAAACAAACTAATCATAGTGTTTTATAAAATAACAGACCCCCACAGTTTTAAGAACAGGCTTTCTTTTAACAACTTGGGGGTTCTGTGACATCAAAGAGATCTTGGGCTTCGCTTGTCATTGCACAAGATGTCTCAGAACTGACTCGGTTTTAATACTTAGTCTTTTCGGACAGCTTACTCGCACAGCTGTAGTGCTGCCGCTTGCAGTGATGGCAGCCTAGGCTCGGGAGCAGACTCTGAGCATGGAGGCCAGCAAGGGGAAGGAAGATCAAGCGTCCTAGGGATTGCTTTCCTCCTCCTCTGGGGTGGGGTTTGTGAGCCCCGCAGTGCATTTGCTGCCCAGCAGAGGCTAGGTGATATGAGTCAGGGACACCTCCAGATGTGGTATACTCGAACTGTGGTGCGACCTGTGTCATTGCATAGCTGGAGTACCCCTTGGGAGGAAAATGAACCGGTCCACCGAGGGTGTAGCTGGCACCCCCATCCCTTGCAGGCCCACACACAACCGACATGGCAGGCCACCCACCACTACAGTTGTCCTAGGCAACTGGTGGATTACAGGAGAGTTCACGAGAATAGGGCTGGGGGGGGGGGTGCTGTCAAGTGGTATGTAGTTGTCTGGGTGACCTCCCAGCCCCATCATGCCTTTGCTGTCTCTTTACCCCCATCACCCCATCATGCCTTTGCTGTCTCTTTACCCCCATCACCTCTTACATAAGACTTGCTCCACTATGGTAAGGTATTTTGGGCCCCGGTCTTAACCCCATAGGACAGGCAAGTTCTGGGTGGTGGGGTGGGCAGTGAGCTTCATGGAGCCCTCCAGTGTTGGTGTCATACTGCTGCACTTCAGGAGGTACACAATTTTCTCCCTTGCTCTCGGGACACAGCTGACTCAGAGATATGCATGCATAGGATTTTGCTCTCTGTGCTTCTATATTGCTGTATTATAACTTTGAGTTCTGCCTATCTGTGTTTATCGATGTGTTTGGAACTTGCAGCACTTAGAGACTATTGGATTTGGTGCTACATTAAAAAATATGTTCTAGGATCATGGATATGTTCATCCACACTATTTGGCATGTCCCTTTCCCTTTAAGATGATGTCAGAAGGTCTTCAAGTTGGCTCCTCCCACCCACCTGGGTGGTACAATCCTTGGCTCTGCCTCATGACACCAGATCTTCCTTTCTGCTTGAAGATAGAGGTTCCCTTCTTCTTCCTCTGGCGTGTAGAAGGCCGTGGTGCTCCAAAACTCTGTTTTACTGATTAAGGTTCTTCGAATCTCTCCAAACAGTTTCACTGTTGCGACCACGATAGAGGACAAGTCCTTGTCTGGGTTCTGCCGGTGTCCCTGCAGGCAGAAAATGTTTTGGACTGACCCACATGCCACTTGAGTGTACTGCCTGGGTCTCAATCATGGCACTCAGGCCTGTGACTTATGTGGTTCCTGTCATCCAAATGGTTTGGATGACCGCCTCGCGCGTCTCCAGCTCGGACGTCTGGAAAAACGGCACCTGCTGGTGAAATCGAAGGATGCCCGCCGTGAGATCTCTGCTGCTGCGGGGTCCGTGGAACAATTGGAACAGATGATGGCCTTTGAAGAAGAGGAGGCTCGTGCTGCTGAGCTCTCGTCTTTGTCCTCCGTTTTTGCTCCAGGAAAACTGGACTCTTCTTTCTCAGGTTCCTTTAAGAAGCTGGTCCAGTCCCTTCCTACTCATGGGGAAGGCCCTGGCCCGCACATCTCCAGATCCCGTAAGAAGGAATCGAAGTAATTGAGAGAAACCACGTCTCATTGACGTCGCTCTTGGGACAGAGAGCGATCTCAGTCCCAGGAGTCTCCACTTTCAACTTTGGTCGAAGTTGTGGTCTCGGCCACTGACTTCACGGTGCCCTCGTCCAGTCAGCTGGCCCAAACGCAGGATGACGACCTGGTCGAGATCATCATCGACCCGTCGTTGACCGAAGAATCTGACAACTCCTTATTTAGGACTCCGGTCCTTTCGGACCTCTCTGATGAGGTGACCCAGCCAGCTGGGAAGCCCTGGATGGTGGTCGTCCCTGACCCGGAGGAACCGGGTTTCTGCCCGCCTTCTCCAGAGTGTCCCTGTCGGTCCCCAGGTCTGGGACATCCTCGACCAAAAGGCTGAGGAAGTCGCATAAGCAGCACTCTTAAGAAGTGGTGTCAGCGCCATTCGTCCTTGCCCTCCTCGGATGAGAGGAGGCTCCGACACAAGTTGCGTCGGCGCTACGAGGACACACTGTGGCAGCAGCTTGTCCTGGCTGGGCCGAAGGCAGTCCCTTCCACCCCAGCCGTTACCTGGCTGTCACCCCCACAAGGCCGAAGTTGACCACTCTGGAGTCGATCATCACCCCTCCCCCCTTTGCTTGTGGAGCCGGCAATGTCACTCCTGACTCAGCCTCTCCACCTATTCCGCTGGAGCCGCCACCTAAACGGCTTTCTTCGGGGGCTCCCCCCAGGACTCTCGGCCTGCTTCAGGCCTCCCGCACAGGCTGTCTGTCACTTTGACTATCGACCGCCCGCGGACGGTTTTCAGTGACTCCGAGAGCAGACCGCTGTATGAAGACTGCTCGGAGTCCAAAGACTCGGATTTGGCATCTCATTCTCGGGACAATGATGCTATCAGTCTTTCTGCCGAAGAGGGACCCACATCCTTTATGGGCATCCTCTGTCTCATCTCCAAATTTACGGGGATGAAGCTGGAACCCGTTGAGAGATGGGTAGAATATCCCCTAACTGACATCCTTAGAAGAGGGGATTCCCCGATCGAGGCCTTTCCAGTAGCGGAAGCCATTGTTGGCCCAGCTCTGGCAGCGCCCATCCTCCTGTCCCGCACCATCCGCCAGGATGGCTCGCAAGTACACGGTATCTACTGACTCCATTTCGGAATTTTCACAGCATCCCTCGGCTGAGGGAGCGGTGACTGAGTCTGTGTTCAGATGGGTTGGAAACTCAGGAGACTCCGATAGACCACCGGACAAAGAATCCAAGAAGCTGGATCACTCTGCCCAAAAGGTCTATGCTGCCTTGTCGCTGGGTCTGCATCAGGCGAGCTTGGCTGTAATCATGGCACACTTCTCCCACTCCCTGCTGGGCTCCTTAGATGAGGTTCTTTCTCACCTTCCTGCTGACCTTCAGACCACGGTCATGCAGGTCCAGGACCAGGGCCGGGCTATTGCCAGACAACAGCTCCAAACCTCCTTGGACATCGGGGATTCCTGTGCCCATTCTGTTGCAGCCGCATTTGCCATGCGCCACAGGACTTGGTTGCTGGTCTCAATTTTCACGGCCGACACCCAGCACAAGTTGGCAGATGTCCAGTTCCTGGGCACCGACTTGTTCGGTCCAAGAGTGGACGGTCACCTTGAGTGTATCGAGAAGTCCAGTACCACACTGGACTTTGGTATGTCTGCCCAAAAGGAATCCCAAGGTTCCAAGAAACAGAAGAAGAAGCCATTTCGCCCTTCTGCACCTGTGGCCAAGCAGCCCCAGTTTCAATCTGGGCAGCAGCAGGTCCAGTCTTGGCGCCGTCGGCCCAAATCAGGCACTCAGTCACGCAAACCGGGAGGGAAGGGTCCCAGCAGTCTCGCTTCCGGATCCTCCTCTTCCAAGCCTGCTTAGTGAGGGGATTGGGGGGGTGACCAACCCCATACCCGTCACTACCACTCTGGGTCCTCCCTTGGGGGTCCGACTCCACCACTTCCTTTCCGCCCAGTCCGCTGTTGCCACGGACAGGTGGGTGTTGGAAGTGGTCGGTCAGGGACTGCCTATAGAGTTCGCCAAGCCGAGCCCGCGCCCCACACGAGGAAAGGATATCAGTCCATACTTGGTCGGCTCTGAGAGAAGACATAGCCCAACTCCTCCTTAAGGAGGTAGTGGCCTAAGTGACAGATCCCCCAGTCGACCCAGGGTTAATTTCCAGGTATTTCCTGGTCCTGAAATGGATGGGGGGGCTGGCGCCCCATTCTGGATCTGGACGACCTGAACCAGTATCTCAGGTTGCGCACCTTTCGGATAGTAACTCTGTCCCAGATCATACCATCCCTTGAGCAAAATGTCTGGTTCTACTCTCTGGATCTTCAGGACGTGTTCTTCCACGTCCCGATCCATCTGTCACACCGAAGGTGCTTCCACTTCCAAGCGGAGGGAACCCTCTAGGAGTTCCAAACCATGCTGTTCGGCCTGTCATCGGCCCCCCGGGTCTTCAAATGCATTGCAGAGGTGGCAGACCATCTTCGACGTCGAGGAGTCGGGGTGTACCCGTATCTCGACAATTGGCTCATAGTGGGTCCCTCCAGATTGGAGGTGGAGAGGTCCGGGGACCTGACCCTCAAGACCTGTCTCGAACTTGGCCTCCTAACCAACGCAGCCAAGTTGGAACTTGTGCCCTCGCAGGTGACCTGCTTCATTGGGGTAGAGCTCGACTCTTGCGGAGCCAGAGACTGGCTCCTGGCGGACAGGGCGGAGGCTCTCTCCTCCTTTGCCCAGTAATTTCTGGTTGGGCAATTGCGCCCTGCCCGGGACTTCCTGCGTCTCCTGGGTTACATGGCGGCCTGCACCACCGTGGTCTGTTGGGCCTGGTGGCGAATGCGTCCCATTCAGTGGGGCTTGGCGACTGTCTAGGTAATTTCGACCAGCTGGTCATGGTAACCCAGAGGCTTTGGGATGCCCTTCAATGGTGGACCGTCCCAGAACATCTGCAGGGAGGGATCCCGTTTGTCCGCCCCAAGCCAACGGTCGTCCTCATGACCGATGCCTCTCTCATGGGCTGGGGAGCCCACATGGGAAACCACAGGGTCCATGGGCTCTGGAACACTGAGGAGTCCCGATGCCACATCAACCCGCTGAAGGTCCAAGCAGTCTGGCTGGCGCTCACTGCATTAGCTCAGTTTCTGCGGGGTCAGCTGGTCCAGACAGACAATACCACGACCATGCACTGTCTCAGCAAACAGGGCAGCACGCACTCCCGGCCTCTGTGCAGGGAAGCGCTCTGCATCTGGACCCTCATGAGACAACTGGAGGCAGATCTCCTAGTCATCTATGTGGCAGGAGCCTCAAGCCAACTAGTGGATGCCCTCAGCTGTGTAGGCGAGGCGTCCCACGAGTGGTCTCTTCACCCATAGGAAGTTCGCAGCCTGTTCTTCCTGTGGGGCACCCCTCAGGTGGACCTGGTCACCTCCAGGGAGCACACAAAGCTGAGGCTGATCTTCCTGGACTAAGTCTCCATCACTCATTCACACTAGTGGGATAGCGCTAGAGGCGCCAGGGCTAAGCAGGAGCCTAAAATTTTCAGAAAGGTTGGCACCGAGACAGGACCACGGATGCGTGGCACCATGAGACTAGTTCACGCCTGTGTAGGTTATCTCGGCATTGACCCTCCAGCCACCTCAGTTCCTTTTTTCCTGCCGTCGAGTGCGCTTGGATGTCGACATCGCTCATCTGCCGGAGTCAAAGTTTTCGTCTATACGACAGCAGCTTTTACTGTTTAATTTGATATTTCAGTAGTAAGTTCTTATTTTACGAACAAGAAAAGAAGATTATGAAGAAAAAGAAATTCTTTCCTGCCATCAGTGGAGTCATCCTTAGATGGTAGCGGTGACAGTACAAGGACTCTGTTTGAAAGTTTTTATGGCAGAGGGGCTGTGTCTGGTCCGCGCCCTTAATGACAGGGGTGGGGTGGGGGTCTGACTGTGGACAGTCCTGTGCTCAGGGGGAGGGGTGGGGGACAGTCCACCGAAGCACAAATCTAGTGCTTCCGGGGATCTGGCTCTGCTTAACCTTGAGCTCTTCTTCCTCGTTGGGGGAAGAAGAGTCTGTGCTGCTCGAGGTTGCCCTTTGGTATGTCTGCACGAGGATTGTTTGTCGGGAGGGCCTGAACCGACTTTGGTGGATTTCTCTTGGGCCTGCTCCTAACTGCTGCATTCTCGACTCTGAACTCCATCTTTGTCCTCGTTGGAGCTCTGGTGAGCAGTTTCACCTCTGGGCCGCTCCTGTGGAGCAGGGGGTTTGACTTCTGCAGTTTTTCCTGACTGTGTTCCTGATTTTGGGGCCTCCGGGCATCGGAGCCATTGGACTGGAGCCGGGTCAATAGGATCTGGATGATCGTGGTGCCTTCTTGGTGCCTTCGTCATTGTGTTGACCTCTTGTGCCTATCCCCCTCTCCCTTTTCCATGCAGGGGCTGGCACAGGCACCACCTTTTTCCTTCTTCTCAGGATTTCCATTGACACTTTCCTTTGGTGCCGTAGCTCGGTGCCATGCCTCTGAGTCATGGCTCAGTGCCTTGGTAGGCGCCGTGGGTCGGCTCCATCATCAGCGCCGTTGGTCGGCGCCACCGCTCTGTGTGGTGATGTGGGTGCTGTTGTTGCTGCCATTGGTTGACGGCGCCGCTAGTAGTGCCGCGGGTGTCTAGGCGGCGCCAAGCACCCACGGGTGGCGCCACGGGTGCCACTGGTGCCCTCAGGTGCCATTCTTGCCATGTGTGTCATGGGTACCATGGTGCCATAGTACTGTGGGTGTCGGGAGTGCCTTTGGGTGCCATTTTTGCATGGGTGACAGGGGTGCCTGCGGATACCGCCGCGGGTGCCCTTGGGTATTTCCCAGGTTGGCATAAGCACTTCTTGGTGCCCTCCGGTGCCACGAGTGATGCTGGTGCTGCGGGGGTGCCAGTGGATGCTGTCTGGCAGAATTAGTGACACATTTTTTCTTTTCGGATTTCTTTTCCACAGAACTTGTGGTAGGATGTTTTCCGCAGAATGAAGTCCTGTTCTGCAGATTATTTTTTCCACACATCTTAGTGAGTGGTGGTCCATGTGGGATCTTGTGTCATCCGGCGGTTTTCTGCTGATGGAACTCTGCTGTACTGTTATGCCAGCAGAATCTCTCATTCCGCTCAGGACTTTTTCGGCTCCCTACGTGGTACCAAGCTCCTCAACATCCTTCCTGATGGCGGAGTCTCTAGTGGCTCTGGCCTAGACCTCCCTTAGAGGTCCTTCCAGGGTTTTAAATAATTGATTAGCAGTTTTTTTTCTTGGGACGATACTAACTGTACAGAAAGTATTTATATAGATTTTCTAGAAGTGCTGTATTTGTTAAACACAGTGAGGCAAGAACTATTAATCTCCACAAAGTTTTAGCACTTTTATGAGCAAAACACTAATCAATTTTTAGAGTTAAATAAAACCATGTCCTTCTGAGGTAGAAGTGCATCTAGATGGGTCTTTCCCTGTCCTTCTGGTTAGTAATACAGCAGACGACTCATTTTATATACTGAAGGGCATGTCCTCTCTGTAATCGGAGTCTGTGATGGAAGATCTTTTCAGTAGTTCTGCAGTAACTCCACTATAGTATTTCAGGCTGCGTCTGTGGACCATACACTTCTGCAACTAGATTTTTTCAGTCATCAAGACAATTGCACTCTGTGGAACATTCTAATTTGATGGTCGGGAGCCGTTCAGGCTCTGCCGCTCCTTTTATAGGGGTATATAGCCCCCTTGTTATATTGCCCATTTGGTGGCTTCTTCGGCACAGGTGGTTAACATCTCTCCAGCTGTGATTTTTAGTCCGGTCATGATTTCAGTATGGACGCTCAGGCTCCTGCTGTGCTCAGATGGAGAACATCTTCGTCATTTTGTATCAAGACAATCCTTGTGAAATAGCAGCCTGAAAGCCTTGTTAGGCTCGGACTATATATTAAAAAAAAATTTTATCACAGCACAGGGCCTGACCAAAATGACCCGATACCCCCCTTTTTGGAGCTGGTCAGGTTCCGCCTTAGCCCCTGAGGTGCTCGTCTTCAGGGTATGGTAGAGTACCTAACTTCTTCTTCCCCTAGGGGAGTCCGATCCAGCGGCAGTATGGGTCATCTCTTTCTCCAAGAGAGATTTCTCTCATTCAGAGACCTTTCCTAGACCTAGGCAACTGCCCAGTTTGTTAATTCCCCTTTCTTTTTATCAGGCTTTCTTCTCTTGAGCAGAGCCTTGCAGCAGCAGAAGCGATTCTCCAGCGAGTCGGAACTCTGGTTCCTACTTCCTTGCTTGCTTTAACTTAGCAGGCAATATACTGCTTCTTGACCAAAGGTCAAGTAGGTCTTTTTTCTGAGGTAGCTTCTCAAATATTCACACCTTCAGTTCATGTGCATTGGTTCCATGCCAGTCGCTCACGAAGCTATCCTCTACAAGTGCGTGATGGAGTTGTAATGTTTGTTTTTCAGCAAACAAACTAGAATCCTTTCCTACTCTCTTCAAGGATGCCAGAGTGAATAGTGCCTCACCACATGGAGTCACTACCGCTTTCAGTCACTTTCAACGAATGGATTAGCCCTAACTTGGTCCTGCTGTGTCCCTCCTCGACGCACATCTGCCTCTATTTGCCTTAGGAATCCAGCCCCTGTTTTTTCATCCACACTGTCTGGCAGGTATCCTTGCCGCTTTAAATCTTGCCGGAAGGTCTTCAAGCTGGCTCCTCCCACCCACCCGGGTGGTAAAACTCTCGGCTCCGCCCCATGACGCCAGATCTTCCTTACCGCTTGGAAGCTCAGGTTTCCTCCTTAACGCTCTGCGTATAAGACTGGTTCTTAATTCTTCGGTTTTCCAAATTTAAAAGTTTTTTGCATTATAGACTTCGGTTTTCTATCCCTCGCGGCTGCGATGGACAAATCGACTCACAGTTTTCAGAGATGCCCTTGCGGGCAGAAGATGCCTCGGACGGATCCGCACTCCACGTGTGTCTGCTCTTTAGGCCTTGAGCACGACCCACAGGCTTGCGACCTGTGCTCTTCCTTCTCAGCCTACGTCCTCGAAGACGTGCTGCCGTTTACAACTCAGAGCCCTGAAAACGTTTTCCTCGGTGAAGTCAAAGAGGCCCGGTCGGCGGTTTCCGCTGCGGCGGGCTCGGCGGATCAGCTAGAGCAGATGATCGCCCTAGAAGAGGAGGCGGCGCGGGCCGCATCTTCCTCGTCCGCGGCATTTATACCGCTCTCCCTGGGTTCCTCTTATACAGCTTCCTTTAAGGAGCTTTGTCTGTCCCTCTCCACTAGAGAGAGGGACCAACGTCTGCTGGACCTTCTTCTCGGTCCAAGAAGAAAGACAAGGGTAAGTCCCTCCGTCGACGCTCTTGGGAGCGGGAAAGGTCCCTCTCCCCGAGTTGTCGGCCATCGACTTCGGTCGATCGTTCAGCTTCGGCCACTGGTCTCACGGTGTCCCCGTCAGGTCAGTTGACCGAGACTCCCGTCGACGCAGTCGAGATCTTTCTCGACCCGTTGGACGGGTTGTCGACCGGCGAAGCCGAAAATCCTCTCTCACCGGTTCCCCCGGTGGGAGTTGAGGATCCCGTGGGCTTGCCAGTGCCTCCGGTTCCGGAGCCCTCGGGTGAACCCTCCGAGCCGAGAGGGGAGCCGGTTCCACCCGTCCCCTCCCCGCACCGTCCTCAGAAGGCCGGGTTCTCGGTCTCGGACTTCTTTGCGGTCCAGCCGATCCGCCGTCATGGTGGTCACGTCTGCGGCATGATAAATAGCGCCGCCGCTCGTCCTAGTCCTCCTTCTCGGACGAGGGGAGGCTTCGACGTAAGTTACGTCAATGATACGAGGACCTCATGTGGCAACAGCTCCTTCTGACCGGGAACAAGCCGACGCCATCGCCTTCCCCGGCCATTAAGTGGCTGTCACCGGAGCGGCCGAAACAACCCCTCGTCTTACCCGAGGAGCCTGTTCCCAGGTCGGTTGTTTGGCCAAAACCAGCTGCTCCACCGATTCCGGTGGAACCTCCGCCTCCACAGCCACTGTTTAGGGCTCCGACCAAGAACTCTCGGTCGGCTCAGGGTCTGTCCCATAGGCTGTCTGTCACCCTCACTCCCGATCGCCCTCGGCAGGTGGAGGGTGGCATTCCTCCCTTTTCTCCAGGCGAGTGGACTTGAAGTCCTCTGGAGGTCAGTCGCTGGATGACAGCCCTTCGTCCTTCCTGGGTTTGCTTAGGCTCATCTCGGAATCCATCGGGATGCAGCTCGAGCCACGTCCAAGCGGCCAAGTATCCCCTCACCTGCGGAGATATTGGACGAGAGTTCCTTCTGGAGGCTTTTCTGTGGCCGAGGCCATTGTGGCCCGGCCTTGGAGCTCTGGCAGCCCCTGCTTCCTGCCCTGCGCCTTCGGCCAGGATGGCCAGGAAGATGTGTCACGGTCCGGTTCCCTGTCTGGTTTCTCGGAACATCCCTCAGCCGAGGGTTAGTTACCGACAGCGTTTTCCAGCGTGCGAAACACCTAGGGACATGGACAAACCTCCCGACAAGGAGTCCAAGAATTGGACTATGCTGATGGAAAAGTCTCGCTTCGTCCTCCTTGGCCGTCAGGCCAGCTGCCATGCTTATAGCTCATTCTCCCATGCCCTGCTGGGCTCCTGGCCAGGTAGTCCCTCTTCTCCGGCTGACCTGCAGACCACGGTTAGGCAGGTGCGGGACCAGGGCAGGAGCAGTGGCCAAGCAGCAACTTCAGATTACTCTGGACATTGGAGACTCATCGCCAGGTCAGTCGCGGCCGAGTGGCTGCCGCCCGTCGGGCATGGCTGAGGATTATCCACCTTCAGAGCGGATACCCAGCACAAATTGGCGGATGACCCTTCCTGGGGACCGACCTCTTGACCCTGGACTGGAAGAGCCACCTCAGAGGATCGAAAAGTCCAATGCCACTTTGGACTCGGTCTCATCCGCTCAGAGGACAAGGGCCGCGAGCCGCAACCCAAGCCCTTTAGATCCGTCTGCACCCAGCGCGCGTCCGGCCCAGCAGCATCAGGGCCCAGCAGGCTCGCTTGGCGTCCAAACCCAAGCCCTCGGCTTCTCCTCCAGGAAGCAGGAGGTAAAAGACCCTGGGGTCCCTCGGCCGGTCCTTCCTCCAAGCCTGCCCAGTGACGGGTTGAGGGGTGTCGCCCCCAACCCCGTCGCCTCACCCCAGGTGCCCCCTGTGGGGGGGCGGCTCCGCCACTTTCTTTCCGCCTGGTCCATTATCACCACAGACTGGTGGGTGTTGGAGGTGGTGGAAAAGGGCCTTCCTCTGGAGTTCGAGCAGGCCCCACCCTTCAGAGCCGTCGCACCTCTGGGGGCCTCGGGGTCCGAAGCCTTGCTGTCAGCTCGCCTAGCCGACATCGCTCTCCTCCTCGAGAAGGAGGTGATAAGAGAGGTGGTGGACCCTCCCTCAAACCCGGGGTTCGTGCCCAGGTACTTCCTGGTTCCGAAACGGATGGGGGGCTGGTGCCCCATTCTCGACCTAAACAAGTTCCTAAAGTCTCGAACCTTCAGGGTGGTCACTCTGGCTCAGATAATACCATCCTTGGAACACGGCGTGTGGTTCTGCTCTCTGGACCTACAGGACGTGTTCTTTCACGTCCCTATCCGTCCGTCATATCAGAGGTTCCTTCGCTTTCGAGCGGAGGGATTCCTTTTCGAGTTCCAAGCCATGCCCTTCGGCTTATCTCCAGCTCCCAGGGTCTTCACCAAATGCATGGCAGTGGTGACAGCATTCCTGCGGTGCCGGGGGTCGGGTTTACCCTTACCTGGGCGGTGGCTGATAGCGGCCCCTCAGACGAGGAGGTGGGCCCGGTCCAGAGATGTGGCCCTCCAGGTTTGCTCTCAGAGTCGGCCTCCTCATCCATGAGACCAAGTCGGAACTCGAGCGAGCAGGTGATTCTTTCATGGGGCAGGCTCGACTCTCTTGACCAGAGCATGGCTCCCGGCGGACAGGGCTGAGGTTCTTTCCTCCTTTGCCCAATCATTTCTGGTTGGGCAATTCATCCCTGACGGATTTCCTCGCCTCCTGGGTCTCATAGCGGCCTGTGCCAGCGTGGTCCGTTGGGCCCACTGGAACATCGCCCCCTTCAGTGGGGGCTGGCCAGCCAGTGGTCCCACGCTGCGATCCATTGGACCAGCTAGTGGCGGTGACCCAGGGGATTGTGGAGCGGCTCTCAGTGTGGACGTTCAGTTCATCTACAGGAAGGCATCCCGTTGTCGCCCACAGGCGGCGGTCTCTCTATTGACCGATGCCTCTGTGATGGGTTTGAGGTGCCTATCTGGGGGAACACCGGGCGCCTACGACCTCTGGTCCCCTTGAGTCGATGCCACGTCAGCCTGCTGGAGCTCGGTGATCCCGCCTAGCTCTTACGCCCGTTGCTCCGTTTCTTGAAGTCCGTGGTCCAGGTCAGGCGGACAACACCATGACCATGTACTATCTAAACCGCCAGGCGGGGCGCGCTCCATGCTTCTATAAGGAAGCTCTCCGCATCTGGTCACTCGTGCGCAGCCTGGAGGCGGATCTCCTAGCCATTCATGTGGCAGGAGCCTCCAACACCCTGGCCGATGCCCTAAGCCGGATAGGGGCTGCGTCCCATGAGTGGTCTCTCCTGCCGGAGGTAGTACAAGATCTATTCTCCCATTGGGGCACACCTCAGGTGGACCTGTTTGCCTCCAGGGAGAATACGAAGCTGAGGCTGTTCCATGCCCGGCCCCCTCAGCAGGGATCGCTGCAGGGGGATGCCTTCTCGAGGCCGTGGACCCCGGGCCTCTTCTCGTCTTTCCCCGTTCCCTTGATGCACAGGTGCTTCTCAAAGCAAGGAGGGACAAGGCGCAGGTGATTCTGATAGCCCCAGACTGGCCCGCCAAGTGCTGGTACCAGATCTCCTCAGCCTCAGCTCCAGGCTCCGAGGCAGCTTCCAGCTCGCCCGGACCTGCTCTCAGTCAATCAGGGAAGGTATTCCATCGGACCTTCAATCCTGCACCTGGACGGCCTGGTTCCTGAGCAGCTAGGAGTTCCAGGCCTTGGGTCTTTCAATGAGGTCCTCAACATAGTTGAGGCGTCCCGTAAGGAGTTGACTAGAAAATGCTATGCCTTCAAATGGAAGAGATTTTCCATTTGGTGCCAGGGCAAGGGCCTGGACCCTTCCTCCTGTTCCTTGGCGAGCATATTGGACTACCTTTGGTCCCTTTCTCAGCAAGGGCTTAGGTCGACGACCCTTAAGGTGCACCTGGCAGCCATCTCTGCTTACTGGGCGCGGGCCGGGAAGCAGTCGGTGGCGCAGGAGAAGGTGGTCTGCCGCTTTTTCCAAGGCCTTGATCATATTTCCCCTCCGGTGCGAGAACCTCCACCTCCGTGGGATCTACTGCTGGTACTGGCAAAGCTCATGGACAAGCCATTCGAATCAATGCACAGGTGAACTCTCTCACCTGTCGTGGAAGACCGCCTTCTTGGTGGCTATCACATCAGCCAGAAGGATGGGAGAGCTCCAGGCGCTCTGCATCGAGTCTGCTTACCTGGTCTTCCACAGGGACAAGGTTGTCCTGCGCCCCCACCCGAAATTCCTTCCGAAGGTGGTGTCGGAGTTTCACCTTAACCAGGTGTTGACTCTGCCGGTGTTCTACCCCAATCACACCTTGGAGGCCAAATATAGGCTCCATACTCTGGACCCTAGAAGGGCGCTCACTTACTTTTAGGAGAGCATGGCTGAAATTCAGGGAGAGGTTAGCCCAGCTGTTTGTCACCCTACGCTGAAGCCGCACCTGGCAGACCTGCAGCCAAGCGGACGATAAGCAGGTGGGTCACCTCCTGCATAGATCTCTGCCATAAGTTGGCGGGCATGGAGCCTCCCAGAGGGATAAGAGCTCATTCTATCCGCCATACTGCTGCATCGGTGGCTGCTTCCAGGTACGTTCCTATCCAGGAAATCTGCAGGTCTGCTACCTGGAAGTCAGCACACACTTTCATCACCCATTACCACATCGACCTTGAGTCACGCCAGGATGCTGGTTTTGGGGCCTCGGTTCTCCAGTCTCTATTCCCTAAGTAAGGGGTGTGCGACTTGCCTCCCTCCTTCCGGAGAACTGCTAGGAGTGTGCCAGACAGTGTGGATGAACAACATATCCATGTCCCTAGAAATACAGGTTACTGACCTGTAACAGGAGTTCTAGGAATGGTATATGTTGTTCATCCCATTCCCCGACCTCCCGGCTGTACACAACCTGAAGCTTCCAGCGGCAGATCTGGCATCATGGGGCGGAGCCGAGAGTTTTACCACCGG
The DNA here is from genome assembly GCA_016271365.2 of Neoceratodus forsteri. Classification (NCBI taxonomy): domain Eukaryota; kingdom Metazoa; phylum Chordata; order Ceratodontiformes; family Ceratodontidae; genus Neoceratodus; species Neoceratodus forsteri. The sequence goes on from JADMNL010000022.1 coordinate 501,658,788, forward strand.
GTGGGTGGAGGAGCCAGCCTGAAGACCTTCCGGCAAGATTTAAAGCGGCAAGGATACCTGCCAGACAGTGTGGATGAACAACATATACCATTCCTAGAACTCCTGTTACAGGTGAGTAACCTGCATTTTCTGCAGTGGACATGTCCTCCTGTACGCTTTTTCTTTCTTCCCTAAGTTCAGAGACTGCTACTACAGTTGTACACACAAGGGCAAGATGGTTCCTTTTTGGAATATACAGTGGGTGGGATCTGGTTCTACTAGGCCACCACAAGAGGCTTCTAAGTCGTGCTTGGCCTTCCATCAGGAAGGTTCCAGTGACTAAGTGGAGACCATTCTCCTTGATGGGCTAACACCACCTGGACCCCCTTTTGCTCACCGAGTCAAGGGTTCAAGTGCTCCTGGACCTGTTGTTCACAGGTCAGCTATACTTGATAGTTGGGGGTTTCCATCTGCACTTTCCAGTCTATGGGCGTGTACTCTGTAACAGAGTGTTTCAAATGGTGGCGCTTTATAAATTCAGATTCATAGACGGTCTTTCTTAATTTCAAAATATCTTCTTTATTTAAATATTGACAAGCCTCAACGTTTCACCAAGTGTCTTGGCTTTATCAAGAGATGCCTTCTTCCAAAATTATAATATTTATTAATTTTTTTCCTTGTAATATTAATGTTTATATTTAATCCTGCATGTCTGAATATTTTTTATCTCTTGCTTTCTGTTGCTTTATGTAACCTCATTTATTCTCTGTTTCAGTTAGTGTTTCTCCATATCATTTTCACATCTGTATATCCCGGATCCTCTCACCACGCTAGATGCGGAAAATTCAAGATTGATTACAGAGTACACGGCCATACCTTTTGAGACATCAGGAGTGGCAGCAAAAGGAATAATTAAAATTACCATTTCCTGTGGGACTGTGCTTTACTCTACGATATAAACTTTCCAGTCTACCCTGAACCAGTAGATTTTACCTCCGACTCTTTCGGTTTCTGAGGTCCCTTTACATTGCATTAGTACATGTCTTTGACACTATTAATTCTGGTCCTAGATGAAATTGTGAGGCCAGGTTCTTGCCACTCTCCTAGAGTGGTTGTGGCTTCCTGGCAGACTTTCACTTTGTGCCCATTGCAGTCATCTGCAAAGTGGTGAGTTACAACTCGAGCGCTTATCTTGTAAGCACTATGTTCTAGATGCTCTATACAAGACACCTCTTTTTATTAGCAGGACAGTCCTTGGCCGTCCTTTATGAGTGAACCCCATCTCCTACCACCCTACTCAGGGTTGTTGGTTTTAGTTTGGTACTCTCCCACTAGTGTGAATGAGTGATGGAGACTTAGTCCAGGAAGATATGGAAATGACATACTTACCGTAATTATTGATCTTCTTGGAAAGTCTCCATCACTCACTCGCACGCCCACCCACCACCCCCTGGGTTCACTCGTTTTCTTTCCTGGTCTTCATGGTTCAGACTGTGAAGACATTGTTCGTTGACCTTTTTTGCAAAGGCCATCTTGACCCTCTCAGGCCCAGAAAATCAGGATAAGTTTTTCTCATTAGTTACGCTGCACCTCCTCGGTTGAAAAGGTACTGAGGTGGTTGGAGGTTTGACGCCGAGATAGCCTACACAGACGCGAGCTAGTCTCGCGGTGCCATGCATGCGTGGTCCTGTCTCTGCACTGACCCTTCTGAAAATTTTAGGCTCCCGCTTGGCCCTAGTGCCTCTGGCGCTATCCCACTAGTGTGAATGAGTGATGGAGACTGTCCATGAAGATCAATAATTACGGTATGTACGTAATTTCCATTATCTTCCTGGACATAAAGTCTGCACCACTCATTCACACTGATGGGATCTATGCCAGAGGCGCTAGGACCCAGTGGGAGCAAACGTTTTTGGCAGAGGGTCGGCGCCAGAGATAGAGCTGCGAGGAGCAGCACCATGAGCCTCGACTCGTGCGGCAATGACTTTCTCAGCGTCGACCGTCCAACTGCCTCAGTTCCTTTTTTTCCGCCGTCAAGTGCGCTACAGTGACATCGCTCGCCCGCCGGGAGGCAAACTTCAAACTAGCAGCATAGTTTTCAGTTTATTATTTTGTAGTATTTCTCGAATAAGTACTGCTTACTATAATTTATTCTTATTACAAGAAAGAAGTCTCAGCCTACATTGACGGAGTCTACCTTGAGTGGGTCAAGTGACGGTAGGGAGACTTCGTATGAAAGCTGTTCAGTCAGCCGGGCTGGGTCCAGTCCGCTGCCCTCTCCGGAGGGGGGGATCTGACAATGGACAGTCCAGTGTCCGAGGGGAGAGGCGGTCCACCCGGAAGCATAAAAGAAAATGGTCGCATTCTCGGCACCGTTCAGCCTCAAGCTCCTCTTTGGCCCACAGGTCAAAAAAGAGAAGGCATCACTCGAGGTTGCCCTCTGGTATATCTGCGCGTTGACGGTCAGTCATTGGGGTCAGTTCCCGGTCTCCTTCTCCAGAGTCACCGATTTCTGTTTCTGGTTACCGACCTCTTTGACATCAGAACCCTTCCCCGCCTTCTGGTAGGGCTTCAGATGAGCAGTTTCATCAGTGGGCCGCTCTGATGGAGCAGTGGTCTCGGAGGTTGGTCCAGCTGCCTGGCCTGGTCACTCAGTGGCCCCAGAACCCTTCGGAGGATTAGATAGGGCGGTTGGGCCTCCCTAGTCGCGCGGCGCCTTCTTCGGTGCCATCGACTCCGTGCTCAGGTATTTTCCCCCTCACATGGCTGCGGCGCAGGGGGCCACACCGATGCCTCTATCTCCTGGTATTCTTCCTTCTTTCTCCTCAGGCCCTTAGTTTCAGAGCCCTGCGTTGGTTTCAGTGCTGTTGGGTGGCTTGGCGCTGTCATCGGTGTCTGTCGGCGCCATCCTCGATGGCGGTGGGATTGTCTGTGCCACCCTCGGCGCCGTGCGGCCTTTCGGCACCGTCCTTGGTGCCGTGCAGACTTTTGGCACTATCCTTGGCACTGCAGCTTGCCGGGCGCCGGCCGGCGCTGAGGGCACTGTCGGCGCCATGCTCGTTAGTGCGAGAGACTTGGTGTGACACCTTCCACTCTTCAGGGCTTCCCACCAACCCTTTTCCTTCCTATTTTCCTTCGGATTTTCACTCCTTTCCTGTCAGTACAGTCCCTCCTGAGCTGTCAGGAGATATTGAGCCTGACCCAAACCTTAGGGTGGGTGATGACGTGGAGGGAACAGGATCTAATCCTATTGCAGAACCTGTGGTCGAGGACCTGTCATTTAAGTCTCTGCCAAAAAATGTTAATTCCACTTGTTCTCTCCAGAGTACGGATATCGATCCTGGGAAGCTTTTAAGACTCCAATACCTTCATGTCCCGGAGATCCTTATGGATTTAACTCCACCGGTACAGCCTTCCTTTTGAGATGCTTTCTCAAATGATATGGAATAATCCTGCTCTCATTCCTTCTGTGGCTAAGTCCATAGATAAAAAGAATGCTGCTCCCAAGGATCGACCCATTTTGGCCTCCCAAGCCTTTGCAGACCCTATTGTAGTCTTGGCAGAGAAGGATAAGATCATTCTTCCTCAGGCTATTACAGCCCGACCTATAAAGAAAGAATCTCGTAGGAGAGTCTTTGCTGCGTCCACCCTGGGTATGCGTATTGCCAGCTACCAGGGCTGTTTCTCTCAATATGAGTGTATCCTTTGGTATTCACTCAAACTAATGGTAGAAGCTCTAGCGGAGTCTGACACTAATTCAGAGCTTCTTCAAACCATAACCAGGGGCATCAAGTCCAACAACCAGCAGGTTAAAGCAGCTATGGCGCTTTCGATACTGCCTCCCGAGCAGTGGCGAGGGGGCATTTGTACCCGCTGTAACTCCTGGCTGGGTACTTCAGGCTTCAGAAATGATGCCCAGCAACAGGTCATAGTGTTACCCTTCGACGGTGTGCATCTCTTCGGTCCTCAAGTAGAACAAGCTGTAGAGGCCACACAAAAGACTAGGTCTGCCATTAAATTGGCTCGAACCTACTCCGCCCCCCTTCTCGGGTTAAGTAAGTCGCCAGTTTCACAACCGTCAGTCCTTTCGAGGCAAAGGCAGGGGAGGTTTTAATGAAAACCTAGCCCCTCATCCTCAAAAGAAAATGCAACAGAAAGCACAAGGGCCCAAAGCGCCCAGTGCTGCCTTCTGAGTTTCTGGCCCAATTCCCACCTCAGCTGCCCGAGGTCGTCTGACTCAATTCTACAGCCGGTGGAAGTCCATAACATCATACAAATGGGTCCTCCGGATAATCCTTGAGGGGTATTCCCTCAATCTTTCAGAGACCCCTTCGGATCGTCCCCCCAAACGACAGCCCAGGCTGTCAGTACTTCAGTCAGAACTTCTCGCTTCCAAGATACAAGGCCTTCTGAACAACAGGGTAGTAGAAATAGTTCCACTGGATCAACAGAACACAGGGTTCTACTCCCATTACTTCATAGTTCCAAAGAAGACCAGGGGCATGCGCCCTATTTTGGACCTCAGAAAACTGAACACATTTCTTCCCAAGGAGAAGTTCAGAATATCATCGCTAGGAACTCTGCTACCTTTGCTTCATCAGCACGATTGGTTAACCTACCTGGACATGCAGGATGCTTACCAACATATTCCTGTTCACCCAAAACATCACAAATACCCAGGGTCCATGGCTTTGGGCCCAACATCATTAGCTCAGAGTGCTGCCCTTTGGGCTATCCTTGGTGCCGCAAGTTTTTACAAAGTGTTGTGCAATTCTCGCAGTGCATCTCAGAAAGATCGGAATACAAGTGTTCCCATATCTGGACGACTGACTTCTAGCAAGTCCTTCCAGGCAAGGAACTCTCGACGCCGTATCCACGGCCTCAGACTTTCTCATGTCCATGGGGGTTCTGCTGAATCTCAAGAAATCGCAGTTGCAGCCCTCCTAGAAACTCCTTTTTATAGGAATGCTTCTGGACACCCTCCTGTGCCAAAGTCTTTCTTCCAGAGGACAGAGGGAGCGATATGCTACAGATGGCCCGGTACATCAGAGAGAACAGCTCGGTTTGAGCTATCTCGTTGCAGCGGATGCTGGGTCTCATGGCATCCTCGGTGTTCACTGTACCCCTAGCTCGCCTCCACATGAGAACCTCTCAAGGGATGCTCAGTACTCAGTGGTCCCCAACCACTCACCCTCAGTCCTTTCTCATCAAGGTGACAGAACCTCTGAAGAGGTCGCTTGCCTGGTGGTCGGTAGAGGACAACCTTCTGGAAGGGTATCCCTTGGCTCCCCTGGATCACCAGATCTCCATTACCACGGATGCATCCCTGATGGGGTGGGGAGCTCACTATTAGAATCTCCACACCCAAGGGATGTGGACTCGAGACGAGTCCCAGCTTCATATAAATGTCCTAGAAATGAGAGCAGTCCTTTATGCAGTCTTGGCTTTGAAGGACATTCTCTGTCACAAGAACATTGCCCTTCAAACGGACAACAAAGCAGTGATGTATTACATCAACAAGCAGGGTGGAGCACACTCTCCCTTATGCAGGGAAGCGATGAGAGTGTGGGAATCGTGCTTGGAGCACAAGGCTTTAATCCAGGCGGTCTGCCTGCTGGGAGTGCAGAACGAACTGGCAGACCATCTTAGCAGAACGGAGGCAGATCTTCACGAATGGCCTCTCGACTCAACCGTAGTTCAGTCACTATTCACAGAGTGGGGAACTCCAGACCTGGACCTTTTTGCATCCCCACTCAACACAAAACTGCCTCTCTTCTGCTCCAGAAATCCAGGGCCTGGTATTTGCTGTCAGGATGCGTTCAGGCTGCAGTGGACAAAACGCTTTCTATATGCCTTTCCTCCTCTTCCTTTAATTCAGAGGGCACTTCTCAAGTTCGAGTCCCAGGGGGACAAAATTATTCTCATTGCTCCCTTCTGGCCTCAACAGATATGGTTTCAAACAACATGAAGTCTTGCTGTGTTCTGACTATTGCAGTGATCACCAACCTTTGAACTGCCCCGGAGAACAAAGAGTTAACTTTCCATGCAGGGCATGGAACGCTGAGCTCGAGCTCGGTTGAAGTCTCTGTCTGCTGTTGTTTAAACTCCAACTGTCAGATTCTTTACTCCGCCTCACTGAACAGGCGCTCCGGAGATTTCTCCTTTGCTCGGTTCAAAAAAGTCGGTTAAGTGTCTGGTATCGTGAGTACTAGATAGGTTTTGCATTTAGTTTCTATGTGGAACTTGTAAACATTGGATCGGTTTGGTTTGAACCGATCGGTTTAGTGTTAAAAAAACTACTGAATTTATTAGAGTGTGGTAATCGGTCCGTATCGGTTCTAAAAAAAAAACGGGTTTAATTACGTTTTTTTCCAAGACCTGTAACACGGTCAGGAACCGATAGGGGTGTCTTGCCTGGCGGATTGCCGAAAAAAGGGTAAGTTGCGGATAGGATTGGCCATGTCTGAGAAACCCAAGAAAAAAACTGGGCCCACTGGGTTTCAACACTGTAGTGTGTGTGGGGAAGCCTTTGCTAAGGCTGATCCGCACACCACCTGTGTTTATTGTCTGGGGTTTGACCACCTCAATTCAGACTGCCAAATTTGTAAAAGTTTTCCCAAAGCTACCCTGGATAAGAGAGTAGGTAGACTGAGGGAAAGGGAGGCCGAGAAGTCCGCTGACCCGGATGGCCAGCCCGGTTCGGTTCCGACTGAACCAGAAGGAGTGCCCTCTGACCAGGGCGAAACTTCTTCGGGCAAAATGAGAACCGATTCTGAGGAGTTGGTTCCGGCTAAAAGAAAGAAGAGGAAAAATCATCTGGTTCGGATCCACAAGTTCTTTCTCCGACCGCTGATGAAATAGCCAAAGCGATAAGGATAGTTCAATCGCTAACTTCGGTTCCGGCCGAACCGGCTCAATCTGTCAAGGGCTCGGTTCGGTCGGTTCCCCCGGTTCAGGATTATACTTTAGAAGAATTTTATGAACCGGAGGAGGGAGAGTATGAGGATAATGATGATGATGGTGATTATGAAAGTCTGGATGTGCCTATTGACCCGGACATCTCCCCAGACAGACCTTCAGGTGTTTCTCCTCCTCGGCTTTGTGAGTCCCCTTCCCATTTTATGTTTTACAAGAAAGTGGCTGAAACCCTCCAGCTTCCAATGGAAGAAGCAGTAGAGGATCAGGAGGAGTCTGATTTTGTAGAGATGGACATCCCAGAGTCCAGGAGATTCTGTTCCCCTCCATAAATCTTTTGGGAAACAGACATTTAAAATTTTAAAGACTCCTAATTCCATACCTCCTGTGGACAGAAGAAAGGACAAGAGGTATACCCTTTCAGGCTTGGATACGGAGTTCCTTTCTCAGCAATGCAGCCATGTTGGGGTAGTGCAGGCTGCTGCCTGTGATAAGGCAAATATTCCCTTGGCTTCACACCCCCCAGATAAGGACTCCAGGAGGATTGATGCCATGGCAAAGAAGCAGTACATGGCAGCATCCTTGGGATTCAGGCAGGCTAACTATATGGCCTACACAGCTAGATACCAGAAGTCCAGGTGGGACACTGTGCTGGCTCTGGCTAAACAGGCCCCTGATCAGCTTGCCAAGGAGCTGGAGCAGGTGGCTGTGGATGGGATTGAGGCATCCAAGGTGCAATTACATGCTGCTGTGGACTCCAGTGATGTTTCATCTAGAGTCATGGCTACATCTGTGGCCCTTCGGAGGATGGCTTGGCTCAGATGTACTAGCCTATCACAGGATACCCAGGCTAAGGCCATGGATTTCCCTGTCATTGGTAATTCTCTGTTTGGGGAGCAGACAGAGAACTACATGAAGAAGATGGACAAGTACAGGACCACCTATAGGAGTGCTCAGGCCATAGAAAGGCAAGCCATTCCTCAGAGCCAGCATTCCAGGGGCAGGCCCTTTCAAAGGCCTTTTTACCAAGCCCAGGCCTCCTCTTCTGCTTATGCTCAGAGGGGGTTCTTTAGAGGGAGAGGCAGACGGGGAATGAGCAGGCCTGCTTCTACCCCTCAGCCTAAAGCCCCTGCCAAGCAGACACTCTGATGGGTCTGCCCGGGCCGAGTCTCCAATACCTGTAGGGGGCAGGCTGGCTTACTTTGTCCAGGACTGGAAGTCTTTAACATCAGACAAGTGGGTCCTGGAAGTGGTAAGTCAGGGACTGGTTCTTAGCTTCAAAAAATTTCCCAGGATGAGAACCAGATCCTTTCCACCTGCAAATCCATCAGAGGCCCTTGCCCTAGAGGCAGAGGTTTCTTCCCTTCTGGCTCTCAGAGCCATAGAAAGGGTTCCTACCCTACACAGGGGCAAATGATTGTACTCCAGGTACTTCCTAACCCCCAAAAAGACAGGAGAATGGCAGCCCATCCTGGATCTAAGATATCTGACCAAGCACCTTTTAAAACCAAAATTCAGAATGGTGACTCTGGGAATAATTCTGCCCTCTCTAAGGCCAGGGGACTGGCTAGCCTCCCTGGACCTCAAAGATTCCTATTTTCACATTCCCATCAGGTGCTCCCACAGAAAGTACCTCAGGTTCAAGTTGCCCTCAGGCCACTATCAATTTAGAGCAATGCCCTTTGGCCTAACATCAGCCCCAAGGGTGTTCTCAAAGTGCCTGGCAGTAGTGGTTGCTTTCCTAAGGAGAAAAAAGATCTCCATCTTTCCATACTTGGACGACTGGCTCATAGTGGGTCAGTCTCCAGACCAAGTCAAGTCACATCTTCAAATAACTCAGCAAGTGTTCACTTCCTTAGGATTCCTTCTCAGCCTTCCAAAGTCCGTTCTCAAACCAGTACAGCTCCTCACCTTTATAGAGGCAGAGCTGGATACAGTAAGAGCAAAAGCCTTCCTCCCCTGGACAGGGCAAGGACCCTTATAGAGCTGGCCTCTTCATTCATCCTTCAGGTGTCTCGACCAGCAAGGCACTTCTTGCAGCTCCTGGGCCACATGGCAGCCTCTACAGCAGTGGTCCAGGGGGCAGGATTCCAGATGAGGGACAGTCAGTTCCACTTAAGAGCCTTCTGGTCCCAAAGAAAGGATTCCCTTACCAAACTAGTCCCAGTGACTCGAACCCTGATCCAGGCTTTGCAATGGTGGCGGGATCAGGACAATTTAAGACAGGGAGTTCCTTTTGTCACTCAGTCTCATTCAGTAATACTCAGCACAGATGCCTCCCTGCTGGGCTGGGGAGCCCACTTGGGGGATCTTACCACCCAAGGGTTGTGGTCACCTCAGGAATCTCTGCTTCACATCAGTCTCTTGGAACTCAGAGCAATGTTTCTGGCACTGCAAGCCTTTTCCAAATCTGTACAGAACAAGGTGGTCCAGATCAGAACACACAGTACCACCACAATGTGGTGCATCAGTAAGCAAGGAGGCACTCGGTTTATGGCCTTGTGCACAGAAGCAGTGAAGTTGTGGTCTGTGGCCTATTCCCCTGCAAACCTCTCTGATAGCAGTTCACCTCCCAGGGAAGGACAATGTCCTAGCAGATGCTCTCAGCAGGATAACTCAAGGCCATCATGAATGGACCCTAGATCCCCTAGTTTTGGAAGTGATTTTCTCCAGATGGGGCACCCCACAGATAGATCTTTTTGCAGCCCCAGACAATCACCAACTTCCTCTCTTTTGCTGCAGACCCCCAGTCTTGGGCTCAGTCCCCCTGGATGCTCTGGTACTGAATTGCGAAGGGAAGTTCCTGTATGCTTACCCTCCTTCCCTCTCTTGTTCAAAGTGCTAGTCAAGATCAGGTCTCAACCATACAAAGTGATTCTGATTGCCCCAGACTGGGCCAGACAGCCCTGGTACCCTCTGTTGCTGTCCTTAGCTGTCCACCTTCCCACCTTCCCCTGTCTCTTCCCAGGAATTACAACCTGTTGACATCCTCTCGGGGAAGGATTTTGGTATCCGAACCTCAAATCTCTCAATCTTAAGGCCTGGCACTTTAAGAGTTAGAGTTTGCTGATCAGCACCTCTCTCAAGGGGTTCTGGATATCCTTAATGCTTCTCGAAAGCCTTCCACCAGAAAGACTTACAACTCCAAATGGAAAAGGTTCACTATTTGGTGCTCTAGTAAGCATATTTCCTCCAGAATCTGCTGGGTTGGCTACAGTCCTGGACTATATGGTTCATCTTAATGGCTTGGGGCTTAGATCAGCTACACTTAAAGTGCATCTGGCAGCTGTTTCTGCCTTCTTGTCAGTAGGCAAACCCTCCCCTCTTTCGGCCCATCCTGTGTTTTGTAAGTTCTTCAAGGGATTGCTGCACACCAATCCCCCTTTAGAGACCCTACTCCTGCTTGGGACCTCAATGTTGGCATTGCTCAGCTTATGCAACCACCCTTTGAGCCTTTGTCCTCTGCAGAGCTTAAGTACTTGACTTGGAAACCTGTGTTTTTGGTAGCTATTACCTCTGCCAGGCGTATCAGTGTACTGCAAGCCCTGTCAGTGAGCCTGTTCATCTCTTTCCATAGAGATAAAGTGGTCCTAAGGACTAACAGGAAGTTTTTGCCTAAGGTGGTTTCAGATTTCCACCTTAATCAGTCTGTCTCTCCCTGTTTTCTTCACTGACCATTCCTGCTCTGGGGAGAGGAGGTTGCACAGCCTGGATGTAAAAAGGGCCCTTAGCTACTACATAGAGCGCACCAAGGGTCACAGGTTTGAGTCCCTCCAGTTGTTCCTCACATATGGAGAGGTCGGTAAGGGCAGACCTGCCACTAAAAGATCTACTGCCAGGTGGATTGTCTCTTGTATAAAATTCTGCTATGAAAAACTGGGTAGAACCCCACCTTCAGGCCTGAGGGCTCACTCTACTAGAGGTACAGCTGCTTCCCTAGCTGCTGCCAGGGATATTCCTATTTTAGAAATTTGTCAAGCAGCCACCTGGAAAACAGTCCATACATTCACCAAGCATTACTCTCTGGATATCCAGGCTAGGAGTGATGCTTCGGTTTGCACAGCAGTATTTCAGAGCCTATTCCCAAAGTAGGTTCTGTCCCTCCTCCATGGAGGTACTGCTTGGTAGTCTGCAATAGTCAGAATACAGCAAGACCTATTGTTGTTTGAAGAAAAAATTACTCACCTTAGTAATGTTGTTTCTGCTAATGGAGCCTTGCTGTATTCTGACCCCCCCCCCGCCTTCCCTCTCAGAACCTGTTTTTTGGGATGTGGGTGGGCAGGAGCAGTGTTGGCACCCTAGAGGTGCCCCTATCTCACCCTCATTTATTTTGGGTGTGTTGTGTTTTGTTTTTTGGGTTTCCTGACTTGAGTCTTTGCTTTGAAACCAAAAAAACCTTTTTTGATAAATTTAGTTGCCAGTTGGCTAATGTGAGTCTTAGTTTCCACACAGAACTTCTAGTGAGTATTGCTCGTAAAGATCTGACGGTTGGAGTTTAAACAACAGCAGACAGAGACTTCAACCGAACTCGAGCTCAGCGTTCCATACCCTGCATGGAAAGTTAACTCTTTGTTCTCCGGGGCAGTTCAAAGGTTGGTGAGCACTGCAATAGTCAGAATACAGCAAGACTCCATTAGAAGAAACAACATTACTAAGGTGAGTAATTTTTTTTCCGTTACTCAATAATATGTCGGAAACCCCTCTGAAAGTGCTTCCCCTTCAGACAAACCTTCTGATTCAGGGGCCTGTGGTCCATCCCAATCTGAGATCACTTCACCTTGACATTTGGCTCCTGAAGGGACAGAAGTGAACAGGTTCAATGTCTCTCACAGAGTTTCAAATATTCTCTTGGCTGTGCGCAGTCCAGCCACTTGAAAAATTTACACAGCCAAATGGAAGCGTTTCTCACTCTGATGTGCAAAATCCTCTTCGAATCCTTTTTCCTGCCCACCAAATAAAGTTCTAGAGTACCTTTTAGACCTTTCAAATTCAGGTCTACAATACTCTACAGTCAAAGTTCACCTTTGTGCCATTTCAGCTTACCATGAGTCAGTACTTTCCTTGTCACTGGCTCAATTACCTGTGTTAAGAGGTTTCTTAAGGGAATTCTGCATACCAGACCCCCTATCAGACGTCGAGTTGCAGCCTGGGACATCAATCTTGCACTGGACATGCTTACTCGAAAGCCTTTCGAGCCTTTAACTACCTGTGAGCTGAAAATTTCGCGAAAAACAGCCCTTCCTGGTGACCAATATAAACCCGCGGGGTCTCGAAATATACGCCTTGGTCACAGACCCACCCTAAGTTTCTCCCAAAGGATGTTTCAGAATTCCATTTAAACCAACCTTTAGTCCTTCCTACCTGCTTCGCGAACTTCCAAAATGAAGGAAAGCGTACCCTTCATTCCTTAGATGTCAAAAGAGCTCTGCGTTTCTATTTAGATAGAACAGAACAAATCCGCAAAGCTCAACAACTGTTTGTTTCCTTCAGCGAGACCCGGCTGGGTCAACCTGTCACTATCAGATGCATTTCTGCGTGGCTGGTGGCATGCCTTCACCATTGCTACTCCATGGCACAGGTTAAGCTGGAGGACATAGTGTACGTCCACTCTACTAGAGCAGTCACGGCATCCCTGGCGGAAATCCACTATGTGCCCATTGCAGACATTTGCATTGTGGCTACCTGGAGCTCAGTGCATACTTTCGTCAAGCACTATGCCCTGGATGTCCATGCCAGGCGACATCTTTCATTTGGCATGACCATCCTTAACGGACTTCTGTCCTAAATTGTGAGCTCTTGGTCTCTCCTGCTGCTGTCTCGGAGGGATTATTAGCTCAGTACTCTCTCATCAGTGTGAATTAGTGGTGGAGACTTTATGTCCAGGAAGATATGGAAATTACGTACGTACTGTAATTCTTGATCTTCTTGGACGAAGTCTCCACCATTCATTTACACGCCCTCCCACCATCCCCTGAGCTCACCGCTGTTGTTGGTCTTCACTCCCTCAATCTTTAGGCTGTGAAGACTTCTTTGACTCCCTTTTATATGGGTCACCGGACTATCTTGTGTTCGTTTTTGTTAGGCTGTCCTTCTAGGTTGAATTCGCTGCACCTCCTCGGAAAAAGTGATGCAGTTGGAGGGTTGATGCCGAGATAGTCATTGCCGCTCGAGCGAGCTTCGTGGCGCCCTCCCAGCGGCTCCATCTCTTGCGGCTGATCCTCTTGCAAAAAGTTTGCTCGCTGGGTCCTGCGCTTCTGGCGTTGATCCAATCAGTGTGAATGAGTGGTGGAGACTTCGTCCAAAAAGATCAAGAATTACGGTAGGGACGTAATTTCCATTTCTAGGGACGTGGATATGTTGTTGAATCTACACTTATTCGTAGGTTTCTTGCCGCTTTAAATGTTGCCGGAAGGTCTTCAAGCTGGCTTCTCCCACCCACCCAGGTGGAAAAACCCTTGGCTCCGCCCCATGATGCCAGATCTTCCTTACCGCTTGGTAGCTCAAGTTTCCTCCTTAGCGCTCTGCATTTTATGTCTGGATCCACACTCTTCGATTAACCCGAAACTAATTCTAAAGTTTACAAGACTCCGGTTTTCGTCTTCCCTCGTGGCTGCAATGGACAAATCGACTCCTGGCTTTCGTCAGTGCCCCTGTGGGCAGAAGATGTCCCGGACCGATCCGCACTCCATGTGCGTCTACTGCCTGGGTCTTGGCCATGATTTGCAGGCTTGTGAAGTGTACAGCTCCTTCTCGGCTTCGGTCTTGGAGGACCACGCTGCTCGACTTCTTATTGGGCGCCCTGAAAAACGGTATCCACCAGTGAAGTCGAAGGAGGGCCCTTTGGGCGGTGTCTACAGCGGTGGGCTCTGCGGAACAGTTGGAGCTGATGATCACCCTCGAGGAGGAGGAGGCGGCCCAGGCCGCTTCTTCCTCCTTGGCCGCAGCATTTATCCCACTCTCCTTGGGCTCTTCCTACATAGCCTCCTTTAAGGAGTTTTGTCAGTCCCCTCTCCACCAAGGGAGAAGGACCATCAGAACATTCCAGTCAGTCCAAGAATAAGGACTCAAAAGGTAAGTCCCACCATCGACGTTCGTGGGAGCAGGAGAGATCCCCTTCACCGGACCTTCGACTTTCGGCTTCGGTCGAGGTTGCAGCTAAGGCCGCTGGCTTCACAGTGTCCCCGTCAGGTCAGCAGGCCGAGACAGCCGTCGACGTGGTCGAGATTTTTCTCGACCCGTCGGATGGTTTGTCAACTGGTGATGCCGACAGCCCTACTTCACCTGTTCCCCTGGTGATTACCAAGGACTTGCCTTTGCTTCCTGTGCCGGAGTCTCTGGTTAAGGTCCCTGTACCGAACGAAGGGCGGGTTTCCCCTGTTCCCTCTCTGACACACCCTTGGAATCCCCCGAAGGTCTTGGTCCTCTTCCAGGTCCTGCCGGTCCCACCAACGTCGGCGGTCTCGGCACCATGGAAAGCAGCACCACCGCTCATACTCTTCGTCCTCTTCAGAGGATAGGCTCCGGCGCAAGTTGTGTTGGCGCTACGAGGACTTGATGTGGCAGCAGCTCTTACTGTCCGGTAACAAGCCGACTCCGTTGCCTTCTCTGGCCATTAAGTGGCTGCCACCGGAGCGACCGAAACAACCCCTCGTAGTAGTCGAGGAGCCGCCAACGGCGCCAGTTGTTCGTCCAAAACCGGCTGCTCCACTCATTGTGGTGGAACCTCTGCCTCCACAACCTAAGATTGGGACCCCGACCAAGGATTCTCGGTTGGGTCAGGGCTTGCCCCATAGGTTGTCGGTCTCCATCTCTCCCAATCGACCTCTGCAGGTGGAGGGTGGCTCAGGCGCTCGGCAGCTGTTCGCAGACTTCTCGGAGTCTGACGACTGCTCCTCCCTGTTGTCTAGGCCGGTTGACCTGGCATCTGCAGGGGGTCAGTCAGTGGACGAGAGCCCATCCTCGTTTTTGGGAATACTTCGAATCATTTGAGTCTACTGGGATGCAGCTTGAACCAGTTCAGAAACGGGCCATGTATCCCCTCACGGAGATACTGGACCGAGGGAATTCCCCTACGGAGGTCTTTCCGGTGGCCAAAGCTGTTGTTGGCCCGGCCCTGGAGTTGTGGCAGCGGCCAGCATCTTGTCCCGCACCTTCGGCCAGGATGACTCGAAAGTATGCGGTCCCTACCAGTTCACTCTCCGGTTTCTTGGAGCACCCCTCTGCGGAAGGGTTAGTGGCCGATAGCATTTTCCGGCGTTCCTGGAATGCTCGGGATGTGGACAAACCGCTCGATAAGGAATCTAAAAAGTTGGATTACTTGGGGCGGAAGGTATACACTGCTTCCTCCCCTAGACCTTCGTTAGGCTAGCTCGGCCATGCTGATGGCACACTTTTCACATGCCCTTTTGGGCTCCCTGGATGAGGTGATTCCTCATCTCCCAGCTGACCTTCAGATGACGGTCAAACAGGTGTGGGATCAGGGAAGGCGGTAGCCAAACAGCAGCTCAGACTTTGTTGGACATTGCTGATTCGTGTGCCTGTTCAGTAGCGGCCGCAGTGGCCATGCGCCGCAGAGCTTGGCTGCGGATCTCCACCTTCACAGCTGATACCCAGCACAAGCTGGCAGACGTTCACTTCCTGGGTAGCGACTTGTTCGGGCCCGGGTGGAGGGTCATCTCCAACGGATTGAGAAGTCCAATGCCACCTTGGATTCGGTCACGTCTGCCCAGAAGGACAAAGGCTGCCAACAGCAGCATATGCCCTTTCGTCCTTCAGCCCCTGCGGCATGTCCGGCCCAGTAACACCAGCATCAGGGCCAGCAGGCTCACGCTTGGCACTTCAAAGCCAAGCCTGCTGCTTCCTCCAGCAGGAAGCCTGGATGAAAAGGCCCAGGCGGGTCCTTGGCCGGCCCGTCCTCCAAGCCTGCCCAGTGACGGGTTGAGGGGTGTCTCCCCCAACCTCGTCACTCCTCCCTGGGTCCCCCCCATGGGGGGATGGCTCCACCACTTCCTTTCCGCCTGGTCCGCTATCACCATGGACCGCTGGGTATTGGAAGTATTAGGCAGGGGTCTGCCTCTGGAATTCGAGCAGTTCCCCCCCCCTCCCCCATCGAGCCGTCGCCCCATGGTGGGCTACGGGTTCTGCAGCCTCTCTGTTGGCTCATCGAGCCGACATTGCCTTGCTACTCCAGAAGGAGGTGATCAGCGATGTGGCGGACCCCTCTTCAGACCCAGGGTTTGTGTCCAGGTACTTCCTGGTTCCAAAACGGACGGGGGCCTGGCGCCCCATTCTCGACCTACATGGCCTGAACAAGTTCCTAAGGTCTCGCACCTTCAGGATGGTCACTCTGGCTCAGATCATTTCATCCTTGGAGCCAGGTGTGTGGTTCTGTTACCTGGACCTTCAGGACACGTTTTTTCATGTCCCAGTCCGTCTGTCTCATCAGCAATTCCTCTGCTTCAGAGCAGAGGGATCCCTTTACGAGTTCTGGGCCATGCTCTTCGGCCTCTCTCCAGCTCCCAGTGTCTTCACCAAATGCATGGCAGTGGTGACAGCATTCCTGCAGTGCCGAGGGGTTCGGGTGTAGCCTTACCTGGACGACTGACTGATTGCAGCCCCCTCCAGGTTGGAGGTGGAGCAGTCCAGAGATCTGGCCCTCCAGGTCTGCTCTCAGATTGGCCTTCTCATCAACGAGGCCAAGTCGGAACCCGTGCCATTGCAGGTGATTCAGTTCATCGGGGCAGAGCTCGACTCTCTTCGAGCCAGAGCCCGTCTCCCGGCAGACAGGGCCGAGGTCCTTTCCTCCTTTGCCCAATCATTTCTGGTTGGGCAATTGCAGCCTGCCCGGGACTTTCTGCACCTTCTGGGCCTCATGGTGGCCTGCACCAGTGTGGTCCGTTGGGCCCGCTGGCATATGCGTCCCCTGCAGTGGGGGCTGGCCTGACAATGATCACAGCGCTTCGGTCCTATGGACCAGCCAGTGACGGTGACCTAGGAGATGTGGAACGGCCTTCAGTGGTGGCTTGTTCCAGCTCATCTGCAGGAGGGTATCCCGTTTGTCCGCCCCAAGCTGATGCTCACTCTGACGACCGACGCCTCTCTGATGGGTTGGGGTGCCCATCTGGGGGAGCTCAGAGCCCACAGCCTCTGGTACCCACATCAACCTGGTGGAGCTTCCAGTGGTCCGACTAGCCCGCACCTCCTTCGCTCCGTTTGTACAGGGTCAAGTGGTCCAGGTCCAGACGGACAACACCACGACCATGTACTACCTCAACCGACAGGGCATGATGCACTCCTTGCCCCTGTGCAAGGAGGCTCTCCGCACTTGGTCTCTCATGATCAGCCTGGAGGTGGATCTCCTAGCCATCTGTGTAGCAGGAGCCTCCAACAGTCTGGCCGATGCCCTCAGCCGGATAGGCGCTGTATCTCACGAGTGGTCTCTCCTGCCGGAGGTAGTACTAGATCTGTTCTCCCATTGGGCACCCCTCAGGTGGACCTGTTTGCCTCCAAGGAGAATGCGAAGCTATGGCTGTTTTATGCCCACCCCCCTCAGCAAGGCTCACTGCAGGGGGATGCCTTCTCGAGGCCATGGACCCCGGGCCTCTTCTATAC
Organism: Neoceratodus forsteri; assembly: GCA_016271365.2. Classification (NCBI taxonomy): domain Eukaryota; kingdom Metazoa; phylum Chordata; order Ceratodontiformes; family Ceratodontidae; genus Neoceratodus; species Neoceratodus forsteri. The sequence goes on from JADMNL010000022.1 coordinate 501,676,293, forward strand.
CTTCCCTCCATTTCCCTTGATCCACAAGGTGGTTCTCAAGGTGAAGAGGGACAAGACGCAGGTGATTCTGGTAGCCCCAGACTGGCCCCGCCAATACTGGTACCCAGATCTCCTCAGCCTCAGCACCAGGCTCCCGAGGCAGCTTCCAGCCCTCCTGGATCTGCTCTCAGTCGACAAGGGGAATGTTCTCCATCCGGACCTTCAATCCCTGCACCTGATGGCCTGGTTTCTGAGTGGCTAGAGTTGCAGGCCTTGGGTTTTTCCGATGAGGTCCTCAACGTAGTTGAGGTGTCCTGTAAGGAGTCGACCAGAAAATGCTATGCCTTCAAATGGAAGAGATTCTCCATTTGGTGTCAGGACAAAGGGTTGGACCCTTCTTTCTGTTCCTTTGCTAGCATTCTGGACTACCTGTGGTCCCTTTCTCAGCTAGGGCTTCGGTCGACGACCGTTAAGGTGCACCTGGCAGCCATCTCTGCTTACCGGGTGCCTGTTTGGAAGCAATCGGTGGTGCAGGAGAAGGTGGTCGGGCGCTTTTTCAAAGGCCTTGATCACATATCCCCTCCGATGCGAGAACCTCCTCCTCCATGGGATCTGATGCTGGTATTGGCTAAGCTCATGGGCAAGCCATTTGAACCGATGCACAGGTGTGACATCTCTCACCTGTCGTGGAAGACTGCCTTCTTGGTGGCTATCATATCAGACAGAAGGATGGGAAAGCTCCAGGCGCTTTCCATTGAGTCTCCTTATCTGGTCTTCCACAGGGACAAGGTTGTTCTGTGCCCCCACCCGAAATTCCTTCTGAAGGTGGTGTCAGAGTTTCACCTTAACCAGGTGTTGACTCTTCTGGTGTTCTACCCCAATCACACCTCGGAGGCCGAATATAGGCTCCATACCTTGGACCCTAGAAGAGCACTCTCTTTTTTTAAGGAGTGGGCGGCTGAAGTTCGGGAGAGGTTCGCCAGCTGTTTGTCACCTACGCTGAAGCTGCACGTGGCAGACCTGCAGCCAAGCGGACAATAGGCAGGCGGGTCACCTCCTACATGGATATTTGCTATAGGTTGGCGGGCATGGAGCCTCCCAAAGGGATAAGAGCTCATTCTACCCACCATACTGCGTCTTCGGTGGCTGCTTTTAAAGGAGCTTGATATGTTTAGCCTCGAGGAAAGGAGGGGGTTGGGGGACATGATAGAAACTTTCAAGTACCTCAAGGGAATCAACAAAGTCCAAGAGGGTAGCATCTTTCAAAAAAAGAGGTGTGCAAGAACAAGGGGGCACAATTTGAAGATAGAGTGGGGGCGGCTCAGAGGTAATGTAAGGAAGTATTTTTTCACAGAGAGGGTTGTGGATGCATGGAACGGCCTTCCAGAGGTTGAATTCAAGCATGCATGGGACAGCCATGAGGCAATTCTAGGGGGTGGAGGTAGAAAGAAGTAGGCTGCTGGTTAACTAGGATCTGCAGCTTATCCATTAGGTAGGGAAATGGGCAGACTGGGTGGGCCAAGCGGTTCTTAACTGCTGTCAGATTCTATGTTTCTATGCTTCTAGGGACATCCATTTCCAGGTAATCTGCAGGGCTGCTACCTGGAAGTCAGCACACACCTTCATTTCCCATTACCACATTGACCTTGAGTCACGCCGGGATGCTGGTTTTCGGACCTCGGTTCTCCAGTCCTTATTCCCTAAGTAGGGGGTGCGCGCCTTGCCTCCCTCCTCCCGGAGAACTGCTAGGAGTCTGCCAATAAGTGTGGATTGAACAACATATCCACGTCCCTAGAAATACAGTTTTCTCACCTGTAACAGGAGTTCTAGGAGTGGTATATGTTGTTCATGCACACAACCCACCCGACCTCCCCGGCTTCGACCCGCAACCTGGCTTCCAGCGGGCTAGATGTGGCATCATGGGGCGGAGCCAAGGGTTTTACCACCTGGGTGGGTGGGAGGAACCAGCCTGAAGACCTTCCGGCAACATTTACAGCGGCAAGGAACATGCTGATAAGTGTGGATGAACAACATATACCACTCCTAGAACTCCTGTTACAGGTGAGTAACCTGTATTTCATGCCCACCCCCCTCAGCTAGGCTCACTGCAGGGGGATGCCCTTTCGAGGCTGTGGGCTCCAGACCTTTTCTACACCTTCCCTTGATCCACAAGGTGCTTCTCAGGGTGAGGAGGGACAAGTCGAAGGTAATCCTGGTAGCCCCAGATTGGCCATGCCAGTTCTGGTATCCAGATCTCTTCAGCCTCTGCAACTGGCTCTCGTGGTGTCTACCAGCATGCCCAGACCTGATATCAGTCAATCAGGGGAAAGTATTCCATCCGGACCTTCAGTCCCTGAACCTGACAGCCTGGTACCTGAGCGGCTAGAGTTCCTGGCTTTGGGTCTTTCCAGCGATGTCCTCAGCGTAGTTGAGGTATCTAGGAAGGAGTCGACCAGGAGATGCTATGCCTTCAAGTGGAAAAGGTTTTCCATTAGGTGTCAGGGCAAGGACCTAGACCCTAGTTCCTTTCCTGTGGCCAGTATCCTCCGATACCTTTGGTCCCTCTCCAAATGAGGTCTCCGGATGACTGTGTCGTCGAGGCACAGGTCAGGAAGCATAGGAAAGCCAGGAGCAGTTGCAGAATTCGCAAAAACTATTTCTTTACAGTAGCAGTATCATAAACTAAACTTGTTTAATATAACTATTTTCAAAGGCAAAATAAAAATAAAGTTTTCTTTCAGTCTGTGTCCCTTGTTCTCCAAATCTAATCTTTTTTTGCAGTTGCAACTTAGCTCTTTTATAAGTCTTTTCAATCCCCTTTCTTAGCAAGCATCCTGTTTTTGTAAGTGTTCTGTTCTTCTGAGTTTCAGTAGCTGTTAGAACTTAGTGTGCTTCTTGAGGCCCCTACAGCTTTTGCAATAGGCTCAAACATTTGCACTCAAGTAACCTCTAGCTTTTTACAGTCACCTGTAATTATAAGTATATACATTTCAACAGTAATACTTAACATTTTCCAAACAAGAGGGATCCCAATATCAGTTACATTTTCATACAGTGATTTGCACATATTTTTATATTAGCATATATGCAAGGGAGGAAAAGACAGACAGCAAGGGAAAACTGAGAGACAGTAAGGCAAAGAATTGCGAGCCTGTCGGGTTGATCAAGTCCGAAGTCTCACAGGAAAATGTGGTTGCACAACCAGACAGAGAAGAGACATAAAGGAAAGATCCTTGCATTTAAAACTTTCTCTAACAACTGGGACAGAGTCTTATTCTGCCCTGTCACAGACTACCCTTAAGGTGCACCTAGCAGCCATCTTCACTTACCGGGCGTGGGCCAGTCAGCGGATGGTGGCACAGGAGACAGTGGTCTGGTGCTTTTTCAAGGGCCTTGTTCACATATCCCCTCTGATGTGTGAACCGCCACCTCCATCGGATCTACTGCTGGTTTTGGCAAAACACACGGGGAGACCTTTCAAACCGATGCACAGATGTGAGATGTCACTTCTCTCGTGGATGACCGCCTTCCTGGTGGGCATCACATCAGCTTGAAGGACTGGGGAGCTCCATGCACTCTCGGTGGAGTCTCCTTACCCCAACCCGAAGTTCCTTCCGAAGGTGGTGTCGGAGTTTCACCATAACCAGGTGTTAACTCTGCCTGTGTTGTACCCGAACTACATCTCAGAGGCCGAGTACAGACTCCGTACTTTGGACCTGAGATGGGTGCTCTCTCATTATAAGGAGCAGAGGGCTGAAGGTCGGTGAGAGGTTCGCCAGCTGTTTGTCGCCTACGCTGAAGCCGCACCTGGCAGACCTGCAGTGAAGCGGAAGACTGGCAGATGAATTACATCTTGCATTGATCTCTGCTATAGGTTGGTGGGTGAGGAGCCGCCCATAGGGCTAAGGGCTCACTCTATCCGCCATACGGCTGCGTCGGTGGCTGCTTCTAGGGACGTCCCCATCCAGGATATCTGCAGGGCTGTTACCTGGAAGACAGCAAACACCTTCATTACCCATTACCACTTCGACCTTGAGTCACACCGGGATGCTGGTTTTGGAGCCTCAGTTTTCCAATCTCTGTTCCTGAAGTAGGGGGTGTGTGCCTTGCCTCCCTCCTCCCGGAGAACTGCTAGGAGTCTGCCAAATAGTGTGGATGAATAACATATCCACAATCCTAGAAAAACAGATTACTCACCTGTAACAGTAGTTCTAGGAGTGGTATATGTTGTTTGTCCACACAGACCCACCCGACCTCCCCGGCTTCGACGCTCAACCTAGCTTCCAGCGAGCAAGATCTGACATAGTGGAGCAGAGCCAAGGATTATACTATTCAGGTGGGTGGGAGTAGCCAGCCTGAAGACCTTCCGGCATCATCTTAAAGGGAAGGGACATGCCAAATAGTGTGGATAAACAACGTATTCCACTCCTAGAACTACTGTTACAGGTTAGTAACCTGTTCTTGCACTCCCCCAAGTCTTGTAGTCCATTTTAGGGCTTTTTCTGCAATGTCCATCACTTTGTACAGTACTTTTTTTGGGGTTGAACTTTAGTTGCCAGCTAGGTGTGAATAGTGTTCACCTCAAACTTCATCACTGCTCCTTATGCATCTCCCGTTTTTTCCCATCCCTTGAAGGCTGCTGCCTCTCTCACTGCTCTTCCCTCATTGCTAAGTTCTGGTTTGGTTAACTTCCCTGCTGTCTCTCTTCCTTCCCTTCCTGCTCCCTCCCTACCTCCTGTTCCCTCCACTCCACTGACTTCTGTTTCTTCTCCATTGTCTGTGCCAAGTCCTCTGCTGGTCAGTCCACTTTTCTCTTACAGGCTCCATCTACTCTGGTCCTCCCTCCCATCCGGTTTTTGTTCTGCCTTCTCCCACTGTGCTCTGAAAACTTCTCCAGACATAAGACAGCTCCTACACCTGCCCCTAACTCATGCTATGGCATTCCCTTCCCTAAATAACTATGAAATCTATTGATTGATGGCCACCTACTTGCTGAATTGCTCCGGGGGTCAAGTGCCTCAGACCCATCAGTGGTGAAGATATTCTGGAAGATTAACAATCTTGGTAAGTAATTTTTATTTCCAGACCCCCTAGACGACCCAAGCAGCGCGTTGGGTATTTTTTAGTCAGTGTGCAATCTGGTTTTATTATAGCACAAGCTGACGGTGTGTTTCTATGATATTTCAGCTTTGATAGTGAGCTGGAAGGCCTCCGCAATGCTTTGATGAAAACCACTCTAGATACGACTCCCAACTCTTCCCCTAAATCACCTGGTAAGTTCCTGCTTGGGATTCAGCTGGTAGTTTTTATATTTGGATTCTGTCTTCACATCCTTCCCTTGTGATTATGTTTTTCCTTCCAGGAGGCAAGTTGTCTCCAGTGAAGCAGGCTCAGCTGAGAAGTTTCTTGTCAAAGAGGAAGACCCCGACTGAAAGGTCCACTGCACCAGGTACCATGTTATGGATCCAGTTGTTGATTGTCCTTGAATTAAGTTGAGTTTTAAAATCCAGGTTCTGTTCCTCCCCTGCCAGTCTCTTGTCCCCCTCCTCAGGTATTCCTGGTGACAGCCCAGCCCCATCGGCCACTAACCTTTAACTGCTACTCAGGTTCCTCAACAGTTGTGCCCTCCATGCCCAAGCATCCATGCCAGGTGGCAAGCTTCCTGCTGTTGGGCCCTAGTATATGAATGCCCATCATTTAGATGGATACTGCATGGTTATGTCCCTCTCTTTTGTTCCCTCCTCCCTCCTATGTTGCTCTGGCATAGCCTGTAATGGGATTACACATGCACAGCATGCTCCTGCCATAGAGCAAACCTCCCGGCCCTTCATGGGGGCACTGTGATGCTGGAACCTGGTGCTGGCACTTCCTTGTGCTGAGATGCACTGCTGTCGACAGCTGCTGTAGTCCTGGCCTGCCCATGATGCTAGCTACCAAATCTGCCCCTCTGTCTGGGTTGCCTGCATGGCGGTGTGATATGCTGCTATTGGGCGATTAGGACAGGCCCTTTCTTGTGTTTTTTTATGTCAAATTCCATTTACAACAGCACCCTTGTATAAAGTACACACATAGGTATGTATATATATATATATATATATTATATGTGTGTGTGTATCACAGATGCATACCCCCCAACCCCCACCCCCCAAGACATCAAATGGAAGAAGTTAACCTGTGTTTGAGCATGTTGTATTCTGAATGCTTCAGATTCCAGTGATGCCTTATGGGTCTGTTGCAGAACTTCCCCCATCACCCACTGTGGTTGATCTGTGAGCAGAACTTTGTGTTTGGGTGACCTGTGACAGTACCTAATTATATAATCATAGGTCAGAAATGATTATCAAGATTACCCATATCACAACAGCTTTGGGGACCATTTTATACTTGGCTTTGCCTTGGACCTCATAACACATCCAAGGCATGACAGTAGCTCATACTGTACTATATCCTGTTGTGTAGTATTGCTTAAGTAATTGCTGCCACTGGAAGCTTGCACAGAGTGGACTAATGTACTGCAGACTTCCTCACATTGCTGTAAAACTAATCCCAAATAATGGCCTGGGAAGGTGAATTTATTTATCTTCCAGTAATCAGTCCTCACCTTTGATTCATACTAATGGGTCTGAGCTGGAAGCGCTAGGACCCTGCAGGAGCCAGAAATGTTCAGGAGGGCTGGCGCCGAGGTAAGCTGCACACATGTCTGGCACTGTGAGACTGGTTGGCACTACATGGCTTACCTTGGCACCAGCCTTCAACTGCCTTAGTTGCCTTTTTTCCCTGCCATGGAGTGCTCTTCAGTGACGATGTTGCTCACCCGACGGGAGTCCGAACGTAACGTCTATACGATAACAGATTTCAGTTCTTCTTAGTTTTTAGTGTTTAAAGTTAAGAGTTTATTGTCAATTTAATGATTTTACAAAAATTTCTCTCAGGCTCTAATAGCATGGCCAAGTTGTTGGTCAACAGCCATGGACAACGATGGTAGGGAGCCTGCTGCTCTGTCAGTAGGGCCATGTCTGGTTCACTTCCCCCATCGGGAGAGGGTTCTGGCGATGGGTGGTCTTGCGCCTGGGAGGGAGGATAATGCTGACAGAAGCACAAAAAGAAACAGGCCCGTTCCTGAGCTTGGTTGTGTTTGCAGTGCCACTTGGCCTCACGTTCTTCCTCTTTCTGTAGGAAGGGAAAGAAGTGGTACTGCTTGAGGTCACCCTCTGCAAAGTCTTCTATGAGATCCTCAGTCTTCCAGAGCAGCAGGCCCTTACTGGTGCCATTGGTATCACTGGGGGCTTCTTTTCATGGGAGTTTGAGGTCTCAGGTCCAGAGTGCCCTCTGCTTCTTAGTGGGGACCTTGGTCTGCAGTTCCACCATTGGGCAGCTCTTACGGAGCAATGGGTGCAGAGCCTGGCTCGTCCCATAAACACAAAAAGAAATGGTCCCATTTCCAATCTCAGGGACCTGGCACTGTTCAACCTTGAGTTCTTCCTCTTCCCATCAGAAGGGGAAGAAAGTATCACTCGAGGCCACCTTCTGGTCTGCCATAAAATCTTAAAGGGCAAACGCGGGAGGCTTCTCCAGCTCGCGGTCACACAAAGTCTCTGGCCCTGGGGTTCCTCACTGTCTTCTTGTGGGGACTTTGGTGGGCAGTTTCACCATTGGGCAGCTCTTACAGAGTAGTGGGTACAGCATCTGGCCTGTTTGCCCTTTCCCATGGACCTGGTTCCAGGCCCTTCCACAATCTCTGAGAGGGAAGGGACTTTTCTCGCCCCCAGAGCTGCATGTTACCTTCACCTCAGATGCATCTACTACATCAACAAATGGGGGAGCACACCCTTGCCCTCTTTGCAGGGAGGCATTGAGAGTGTGGGAATGGTGTCTGGAGCAAGAGGCCTGGATCCAGGCAATTTACTTGCGCCGGGCCCACAGCCATCTGGCAGACCAGCTCAGTCGAACAGAAGCAGATCCTCACGAGTGGTCTTTGGCATCAGGTGTCATGCAGTCTCTCTTCAACAAGTGGGGGACCCCAGAAGTGGACCTTTTTGCATCCCTGCTCAACGCCAAACTGCCTCAGTTCTGCTCCAAAAATCCAGAGCTTGATATGGTTTCCACTGCTGAACAACTCAGTTGCTCCTCTGAGACCACTCTCCCTGTGAACAGACCTCCTGACGCAGGGGTCCCTGGTTCATCCCAGTCTGTGCTCCCTTCATCTCCACACCTGGCTCCTGAAGAGACAGAAGTGGGCATGTACAAAGTCTCTCAGAGGGTCTCTGAGATGCTCCAGGCAGCTCGCAAGCCTTCTACCAAAAAAGGTTACACAGCCAAGTGTAAACGTTTTTCCAAGTGGTGCTTCCATTTGGATCCATTCCGGTGCCACCGGATAAGATTTTGGAATATTTGCTGGACCTTTCTCATGCAGGATTACAGTACTCCTTGGTCAAGGTCAACTTATGCACTATTTCAGCTTACCACGAGCCAGTCCAGAACCTTATCCTAACTCAACTACCTCTTTTTTTAAGAGATTCTTGAAGGTAATTCTGCACACAAGGACCTCAGTCAGGAAACCCATTGTTACCTGGGACCTCAGCGTTCTGCTGGATATGCTCACCTGTAAGTCCTTTGAACATCTGGCTATGTATGACCTTCAATTCCTTATGCGAAAAACTGCATTTTTGGTGGCCATCACCTCTGCCCACAGGGCCTCTGAGATTCATGTGTTGGTCACAGACCCTCTGTATACTGTCTTTCATAAGGACAAGGTGGTTCTCCTCATGCACCCCAAGTTTTACCAGAAGTGGTGTGGTGTGGAGTTCCATTTGAACCAGCCTTTGGTGTTACCACTTATTCTCCCAACTTCCAGAACGAATTGGAGGCGGGCCGTGCCCCTGCCCATGCGTCATTGCCCCTGTGGCTCTTCGAGTTCCGTAATGGACCATCATGACTGTTGTCTGACCTGCCTGGGTCCCAAACATGACATGGACAACTGCGACACTTGTTTCTCCATTTACTCGCCATGTCCTTGAGTTGCATGCGCTAAAGGTGGACCACAAGCCTCCCACCTTCAAAGGATGTCGTTGCTCTTGTTACTCAAGAGCCAGGCCTTTGGGCCCTTCATCTGGGTCTCCCTCCGGTACTATAGGTGCCGAGGGGGAGTCTACCTCCGCTGTCCCTGGTCTCGCTGGGACAGGAAGCCCTTGTGAGGGGTCGGTGGGACAGTCTGCCTCCTCTGGGGGGGCCAGCTGAGCACCCCTCACAGTCCGTTGCGTCCCTCAGGGGCATGGATGCCCCCGGTGTCATGGTCACAGCTATACACTGGACTCAAGCTAGTGGAGCCTTCTGTGCCTCCTACCAGCACCGCCTATGCTCCCGATGCCGCCTCTGGTGTCAGTTATTGTGGTGATCCTGTTGTTGGTGCTGGGTCTTGAGGGTGGCTTCTTCGGTGATCTCCTTGGTCTCTTCTTCTTCAGAGGAGTAAGATCACGGTGATCACGATTGGCTTCCTGACTCCCCAGAGCACAGAGATTCTCCTCTTCTCAGCTCTAGGGTCTCTGAGCCCCAGGCATCTTGTGCTGTTTCAGGTTCCAGTGCTATGACAAGAGTATGAGGTGGTTTCCAGCACTACTTCAGGTGCAAGAGAGATGTCTTGAACCCTCAGATTTCGGGTTCAGAGGTCCCTCTAAGGAGCAGGTCCCTTTGTGAAGGGGAGGGGGTTGGGAGGTCGAGGGAGGCATGGAGGCTTCTTTCTAGAATGCTTGGTGGCTCTGGGAGGAGTTGAAGTGCTGACCCCTCCCTCCCTCCTCTCTTGCTTCCTTGAGGTCTGCAGGTTGTAGGGTCAGGGGCCGCCCGCAGGGTACAGTACAGCTCTGTTTGCCCCATTTAGGGGATTCTCCACAAGGACTCCACTGTGGTCATCCCTGTAAGGTTGGGCATTCTCCAGTGGGCTAGGTGAGCAACCCCGTCCCTCGGGAGGGGGTCCCTGTGCATTCTCTCAGTCCTAGCATAGGGCCAGCTCTGTCAAGACAGAGACCTTCTCCTCCTCTTCCTCTGCCACCTCCTCCCTGTCTTCCAGGCCTCTTTGGCTGGATGAGATCTTCTTTCGATCTGAACCATCAGCTGTGCAGATCTCTGAGTTGAGTACCTCGGTTTCCTCCCCTGAGGAAGAGGACTCCTCCATCCATCTCTCCTCTGACGTTGGTCTCCCCAACTGTCAGTAGTTCTCTTCGGGGATGCTGGAGAAGCTCCACATCTCCCAAATTGCTTCTTGCTATCCTGACTGTGAGACGCGCACCTTTCTAAGCGCATATAGTGCTGACTATATGGTCATTCCTCCATGGCCTGTCCCCTTTGCGGAGGCATTGCACTGGGTCTGGCAGTGCCCCTTTGCCCCTTCTCCAGTCCCGCGGGACTGTCAAGCGCAGGTATTGCGCACCCCTGGGGTCTCCAGGTACTATGCCCCACCCCTCGGTGGTGGAGCTCTTGGATACTCCCTTCGGGCATCGTCACCCAAGGCACGACTGCCCCCTCAGAGTCAGTTTCAGCCGAGTTTGACCGCTGAGTTGTAGAGTCTTCTCTGTGGTGTGCCTCCCTTTGTTCGTTGCAGCTTACCAGGCTCATCAGGCTGCCTACACCAGGCACTTGTGGATGATGCTGGGCCAGCTCCTGGCATCTGTGCCTGATTCGGAGGCAACCAGGCAGGCTATTAGCCTTTCTGCTCATGGTCTGGAGCTGGCGAGACACCAATCAAGGGTGTATTATGACGCCAGTGAGGTGGCCTCCAGACTGGCAGGAACTGCAGTCTGCATGTGGCAGACAGCGTGGTTTCACCTATCACTATTATCACCCTTGGCCGGCATGGGGTGATTCCCTCCCCTTTCCAGGGGGCCCGCTTTTTCTTCCGCAGGGTGAGACGGAAGGTAGCGGGGTGCCTTCCCTCTCCCAGGCATTGTGAGTCCCTCTGTCACCCTGACCAGTCGCAGGCCTCACCAGGCCTGTAAGGAGCCCTCACATTTGCGTTCTTTCCCATAGGAGACTGAGGGATACTTTCCCTCAGGGAGGGACAAGCACCACTTTGTGGTGCTCGGTACTTAACCACCAGTAATTAATGCTGATAATTAATCTAGATAAGATATGAAAATAATGTATCTACCGTAATTCTTGATCTCTCTAGATAGCTTCAGAATTCATTACTGCTTCCCGCCCATCTTCCCCACTTGGCCAGTCTTCTGGGCAGTGACTCCTCCCTGCTTTCTTTCTTTCTCCCTGCCTGAGGCCAGTTGCGTGTCTGATCTCGCTGGCACCTCCAGGCCTCCTAAGTCTTCCGCTGGAAGCCCTAGGGAGCCACTTCTAGAGAGAAGGCAAGCATGGGCTTTTGCTTCCTTTTGGGCACCAGGGCTTGAGTTGTCTGGGCTCTAGGAACTTCAGTCTTCTGAGTTTGCACCTCTCTGGGGCTGCTTGCACTTTCTCGGCCAAACCCGAGTATGCTGTTCTCTACAGGCCGACAATATCCCTCTGTGAGCAGCCTTAAAGTTGTATTCCCTTAACTGGTGTCCCTTACTCAACATCTCGAGCCTTTGGGTATCTTCTTTACTTTACTCATTTTCTACTGATGGTCCCTTTGGGGGATATTCTCTAAGTTTCTGTACTAGTAGGGACACCTTCCTCTCCCATCTCTGCCAAGGGTGCCACTGTTGAGAAATTAGGTGCCTTCTATCTGGCACAGGGCTATCCCTCCACTAGTTACACCTTTGGGCCCTTGAAGAGACCCTTTCTCAGAGGGGCTCTCTGCTTCAGAGGGAGAAAGAGATCATTTTCAGAAAAAAAAAAGCAAGTCAAAAGGAGGAGAGGGATGAATAGAGGGCGCTCAAACCAGAAGAGACCTTGCAACAGGTGCTCTTTCCCTCTCCTGGCAGATGGGAGTTTGCCTTCCCTTCCTCTTGCCCTGTCCTTGGTTCTTTCAGGATGTCCATCTGCCACCCCACTCTTCCTCCTCCTCCTCCTAGACCGTTAATGCCTGCTTGCCTGATTTCTACTTCTACACCCTGAATCTTCCTGTCTCCACCCTAAGGAAGATCTTCTCTTGCCCTTGGGGGTATTCCTTCTCCCCTGTTTGGTAACAACAGCCTCTTCCTCCCTCTTTCTCTTTCTCTCTCTCATCCTTCTGCTCTCTGTCCCATTTCTCTCCGCTTGACCTGCCCAGCGATCTGGTCCTCCCTATCCAAGATTCCTTGTCTCTCTGTCTCTGTCCCCCCGCCCCCGCTCTCTGCCTCTCTAGTCAGTTTTTTGCTTCAGTTTACATCCTTTCCTTTTTCCTCTCCCTTGGGCCTCTGCTCCTTCCTTCTCTGCCTTTTGTCTATTTCCTCTTCTCCGGCGAGCAGAACTGAGGAGGTTGGGGGGAGTCCTACGGTTACTGTCCAGTCCACGAGTGCTATGTTCTATCATGTGCTCAAGGATGGCACCGCCCCAAGGTCTTCTCCCCACCTCTAAAAATTTTTAAAGCTATACGCTCCTGCAGGGTCTGGCACCTCTGGCTGGAACCCACCAGTAATGAATGGTGACGCTATCTAGGAAGATCAAGAATTATGGTAGGTATGTAATTTTTATATCTGCTGGACAAAAAGTCTCCACCACTCATTCACACTAATGGGACTACGCCGGAGGCAGTAGGACCCCATGGGTTGCCTAAAATCTTCAGGAGGGCTGGCGCCGGGATAGGACCACGCAAGCGCGGTGCTGCGAAACTAGCTCGCACCGTATAGGCTATCTCGGTGTCAACCCTCCGACCGCCTCAGTTCCTTTTTTCCCGCCAAGTGCTCTTCGATGTTGACATCGCTCGCCTTCTGGGAGTCAAGTCTTTGTCTATATGACAGCAGCTATAGCCATACAGTATTCGTTTAACTTACCATTTTTAGTGTTCTTTTCTTATTTAAAAAAATAAATAAATAAAAGATGATGATGAAAAAGAAGAAATTCTCAGCCTGCCATTAACCAAGTCGACCTTAGACTGTAGCAGTGATGGTAGATAGACTTCATCTGAAAGCTGTGATGGCAGTGGGGCTGTGTCTGGTCTGCCACCCTTGAAGGGGCAGTCTGTGAAGCACAAAGTAAGCGGTTCCAGTACCCAGCTCCGCTTGACTCGAGCTCTTCTTCCTCCTGTCGGTGGAAGAAGAATTGGTACCACTCGAGGTCGCCCTCTGGTACGTCTGTGCAGGGATTGTCGGTGGTGGAGAGCGGTAGGCCTGAACCAACTCCGGTGGGTTCCTCTGTGGCTCTGCTCTTAACAGCCGTGATCTTCAACACCGGGTTCTGTCTCTATCCTTGATGGGGTTCCAGTGAGCAGTTTCACCTCTGGGCCACTCTTTTAGAGCAGGAGGTATGGCGTCTGCCCAGTTGTCCTGGCCAGTGGACCCAGTTCCGGTGCCTTCAGGTCTTGGACCTGCTGGACCACGGCCAGGTCGGTCGGGCTAGGATATTCGCGGTGCCCTCTCTGGTGCCAACGCCATTGACGCCGACTCCTCATGCCTACCTCCCTCTCCTTTTTCCCTGCGGTGGCCGGCATGGGTACTGGTTTCCTTCTTCCTTGCTTCTTCAGGTCTAGCAGTGGTTCTGGTGCCGATGCCGGATGTTGTGCTGATGCCGGGTCTGGCACCACGTCTGGTGCCACATCTGGTGCCGTGTCTGGTGCTGGGTGTGGCGCTGGCACCGCAGATGGCACTGAACTCTTCGCTGATCCAGGTGGTGTCCTGGTCTAGACCTGCCTTTAGGAGGTTATTCTGGGGTAGAAGTGGATCTGGATGAGTCTCTCCCTACTGTACTTTGTTGAAGACACAGCGGATGACTCATTTTATGGGCTGGAATGCAAGCCTTCTGTATCAGTGTGATGGAAGATCTTCTTTCCAGTTTTTTCCTCAGGGCTATGGGGTCCACCATAATATTTCAGTCTTCATCTGTGGACCAAAGCAGACTTCTGCATCTTGAGTTCCTACATTCCACAGCACAAGTACACCCTGTGGAACACACTCAGTGCAATGGTCACGAGCCTCCTGGATTCTAATGCTCCATTGCTAGGGACATATAGCCCAATAATCAGCTGAAAGCTTTTATGGACATCTACAACTCTGCCTCTAGGGTAGCTGCTGCTGGCAGCAGGTGGTTAACGTCTCCTTGACAGTGCTCATCTGTTTGGCCCTAAGGTTCAGTTCTGGGCACCACTCAGAACAATACGGCGGACATTTAAACAACAGGCGGCACCTGCTGCCTTTCAGAGGGACGGGACCTTTGATATTCTCGTACAGGCGGTCATTTCAAGGTAAAGGCCTAAGTGCCTTTATCAGGAACCAACCCAGTAGAGGACACAGGGCCCTAAAGTGCCCTGCACCAACCTCTGTGGATCCAGCCCAGGTCCCACTTCAGCTGTTTGAGGGGGACACCTTTTGGTGGTAGGAGGAGCATCTGATTCAGTTTTACAGCCAGTGGAAGTCTGTTACAGCGGAAATATGGGTCATCAGGATTGTGCGAGAGGGATACTCTCACAATTTCGCAGATTTCCTCAGACCCTCCACGCAGACGGCAGACCAGTCTGTCCGCCCGCCTTTCAGTCACACTCTCTTGCTTTTGAGATAGTGGGCCTCTGCGGGATCTGGGCAGTAGAAGTTGTTCCACAGCAGAACAGAACACACCTTCCTTTTCCATTGCTTCTGGTTCCAGACTAACAGGCGGCATGTGCCATTTGTCTACCTTGGAAGGTTAAACAAGTACCTGTTCAGGGAGGAGTTCACTAAAACCTCTGCGTTCCAGTATTCACTTCCTGGACATCTGGCTCCTAGCTAGCCCATCCGGGCAAGAGACACAGGACGCAGTTGCCACAGCTTCTCAGATGTTCCCTTCGGGGAGGGAGGGGGTCAATTTGGGGAAGGTGCCAGTTTCATCTTCCTAGTAGCACCTCTTCTTAGGAGCCCTCCTGGATACATCCAGGGCGTTGTTTTTTGTTCCAGAATATGGGAGAAACGACATCTTCAGATGGCTCATTACAGCATGGAAAATGACACTTTCGGGCCCCTTTTGGCTGAGCGGATGCTGGGACTCTGGGCATCTTCTGCAGCAAGCAGTGGTCTCCGCCCACGCATCCGCAATCCTCCATTCAAAATGATGGAGCCTCGGACAAAATCTTTCGTGGGGAGCTCACTGTCAAGACCTCCACACTCTGGTGTAGAGCCAGGAGGGACCTCATCTTTTCATAAATTTCTTAGAGATGAGAGCTATCTTATAAACAAAGTCCTGAAGGATGCCCTCTGCCACGAAGTGATACTGCTTTGGATGAATGACAGAGCTGTGATGTATTACATCAGCAAGTAGGGTGGAGTGCCCTTCCACTCTCCTCTGCATGGTTCAGATTTCATGTAGTCACTTTCGGCAAGTGGGGCAGTTCGGATCTGTTCCTTTTTGCATCCCATTTCAATGCGAAACTGCCTCTATCCTGCTTCAGAAATCCAGACCCTGATGTTTCCTGTCAGGATGTATTCACTGCAGTAGACAAGATGCTACCTGTACATTTTCTTCCTCTTCCCTTAATTCAGAGGATGCTGCACAAGTTGTAGGCTCGGGGGCAGAATGATTCTCATCATCCTAGACTGGCCTCTGTAAACATGACTGCATTGATCAGCAGTCTGTCAGAAGTTCCTCTGAGGCGACTCCCTCTACGAGCAGACCTCTGACATAGGGACTTTAATTCATCCTAACCTGCGTTCCTTCCATCTCCATGCCACGCTCCTCAGGAAATGGAAGTGGGCAAGTTTTAGGTTTCCCAAACCATCGCATACATCTTCCAAGCCACGCATAGGCCTTCCACCAGACGGGCTTGCATGGCTAAGTGGAAGCCCTTCTCCTTCTGGGGTGCAAGTCTTGTCTGGACCCTCCGGTTGCCCACCAAATAAGTTGTTAGGTTACCTCTTGAACCTGTCGAACGCAAGTCTGCATTACTCAGCAGTGAAGGTACTCCTCTGCGCGCTTTGTCTATCTTGAGCCAGTAGACAGCATGTCACTGGCTCAGTTACTGTTAGTCAAGTTTTACTTCTCCCTAGTTACTTTGTTAGTTCCAGAATGAAGGAGAGCACTCCCTTCATTCTCTGGAAGTTGAGGGTTCTGCGATTCTACATCGACAGAATGAAGAGATATACATCCGAGCAACTATTGTATCTTTCAGCATGCCTCGGCTGGGTCAGCCTGTTGCCACGAGATGTATTTTGGCTTGGTTAGTTGCATGTCTTTGACACTGCTAATCCATGGCACAGGTCAAGTTGGAAGGCTGGGTTCACACCACTCTACTGGAGTGGTTGCAGCTTTCCTAGCGAGTATTCGTAATGTACCCGGTGCAGATTTCTGCAAGGCGGCAAGTTGGAGCTCAGTGCATACCTTTGTAAAAGCACTATGCTCTGGATGTCCATCCCAGACAGTTCAGTTTCTTCGGCAGGACAGTCCTTATGGACTTCTGCCCTGAGTGAACTCTGTCTCCTACTTGTGGGTTTGATTTTCAGATAGGTACTCTTCCATTAGTGTGAATGAGTGGTGGAGATTTTTAGTCCAGGAAGATATGGAAATTACATACTTACTGTAATTCTTGGATCTGCTTTTACAAAGTCCCCACCACTCATTCATACGCCCACCCACCATCCCCCGAGCTCACTCGTTCAGTTTTGGTCTTCACTTCCTTGTTGTTCGGGCTTTGAAGACATTGTTGAATTGACCCTTCTTACATGGGTCATCCGGGCCTTCATAGGCCCGGAGGTTAGGGTTAGATTTTCTTTTGTTTGTTTATGCTGCACCTCCTTGGTCGAAAAAGTACTGAGACAGTTGGAGGATCGATGCCAAGATAGCCTATGAGGCGCGAGCTAGTCTCGTGGCACCGCACATGCGCGGTCCTATTCTGACACCGACCCTCCTGAAGATATTAGGCTCCCGCGGTGTCCTAGCGTCTCTGGCGTAGTTACATTAGTGTGAGTGAGTGGTGGAGACTTCATCCAGAAGATCAAGAATTATGGTAAGTAATTTACATTTCTTGCTCTCTCACCTAGAGTGGTGGCTACCTCCTTGGTAGAGATTCACTCTGTTCCCATCGCTGATGTCTGCAGAGCTGCCACATGGAGCACAGTGCACACTTTTATCAAGCACTATGCCCTGGATGTCCATGCCAGGTAGTATGCCTCTTTTGGTTGGAAAATACTCAATGGACTTTTGTCCTGAGTGAGCTCTGGCTCCTACCGCCTTGCATTGTTGGGGGGATTTTATCAGCTCGGTACTCAAACCCATCAGTGTTAAAGATGCAGTCTGAGAAGATGTGAAGTTACATACTCTGATATTCTTGATCTTCTTGGACCATTTTCACCATTGATACACACGCCCACCCACCGGCCCCCAGGCTCACTCTTTTTGTTCAGTAGTCTTCACCTTCCCTTGTTTTGGTTTGGGCTCTGAAGACACTGCTTTCCTGTTGTTGACCCTTTTTATACTGGTCAGAAGGGCTCTCTTATGCCCTTTTAGGTTAGGTGTTTTATTTATTTAGGCTACGCTGCACCTCCTCGGTAAAAAAAAGATACTGAGGTGGTTGAGGGCTGGTGCCAAGGTAAGCCATGCAGCGCGAGCTAGTCTCGCCATGCATGCGCGCAGCCTATATCAGTGCCGGTCCTCCAAAAAAGTTTAGGCTTCCCCAGGGTGCTAGTGCCTCCAGCTCAGAACCGATCAGTGTGAGTCAGTGATGAAGATGGTCCAAGAAGATCAAGAATTACGGTGAGGGGTTTTTGTATAGCGGCCTTAGAGAGTTCTTGGGAGACTCAACACAGGGGATTTTGGATGCATGGAATCGTGAGCTTTCCATAGTCATCTCGTATGACACTTGGGTTAAGTATACACTTCCCTCTATTAAAATCTTCTCAGCTCTCTGTTGGTGGGAATTTTCATGGACATCCCAAAATCGGTACTTTAACACCCCCTCTAGGTTGGCAAATATTCTCCCAGCATGGTTCAGGCACTGCTGGAGACAGTGCGGGGAGACTTTGGCCTCTCATGTACACGTTTTCTGGGCTTGCCCGGTCCTGGACCCCTTTTGGTAGCAGATTATAGTCTGTATACATTTGGTAGGGGCAGAGGCGGTGTTTACTCTGGAGCTAGTTCTCCTCTCAGTCCCACCTGGGGATCTCTGCATTTCGTGGAGTTCTTTTCTGTATGTATACATTCTTGCTGCCAAAAGGGTGATCACTCACCTCTGGAGACAACCCAGAGCACCAACGCTCATTCAGTCGTATAAGATTATAAATGACATGTATGCTGTAGAACACCTTATAGCGAGGTGCAATGGTAGAATTTCACAGTTCGAGATTAGGTGGAGAGCCTGGGCATTTTCCATTTCAGAGGAAGATGACTCATTTGTTCCTTGACCAATATGAGTGGTCCGGGAAGGGGGACATGGGGGTCCATCCCATGTTGTGGGGCTGTCTGAGCGGACCTCTATGTGGCTGGGAGTCCTGAACCTCACCATTCAGACCTAGCCAATATGTCTACTTGCCCTTCCTTTTAAATACAGTGGTATCGAAGAATATATCAGATGTTAGTAATAATATGGAATCATGATGTGCCTCAGTTGTAAGACGCACTCAATCTTTTATGGCTCCTTTCTGCTTATGATGTGGGTACTGTGCGATCCTTCCCACTGTGTGCTTCAATAAAATGCAAGTTTAAGATAAAAAATAAAATTATGGTGAGTACATAATTTTCATTTCTAGGGGCATGGATACAGTTCACTATCCTCACTCTGGCAGTTCCACTGGAAGTGCTGATTTGTTGGATGTTTTGAAGCTAAGCTTCTCTCACCACATAGGTGGTATATCCCCCCAACTCTTCCCTGTGATGTCAGATCTATCTTTCCTCTGCAAGAAGAGGTCACCTCCTTCCCCGCTGTCGCTTAGGAATTAGTGCGCCATAGGTGAAACTTTATCTTTTGACGTTTCTCAAACTCTTTCATGTTATTTCCTCAGTTTCTTTGACTCCATGGTGTCACTGATGATGGAGCAATGGATGCCGGAGTTCTGGTTCTGCTTTCGGAGCTGGCAGAAGATGTTAGTCAGCAACCCACATGACGCGTGCCTGAACTGCCTGGGTGGGCAGCACAACATGGCTGGGTGTAGACTCCTGTCTTATGATGCCTCCAGAATCTGTAGAGGATCGGAAGCATCGGCTTATCCTTGGATGACCTTCAGAACGGGATCCAAAGCACCACCCTAAGGGCCACAAGAAGGTCTTAGTAGCTGCTGGATCTACTTTCCAGCTTGCAGCTCTTGAGGAAGTGACAGACGCCACGGCATGCACCTTCTTGGTCTTACCACTGCTATTGGCCGGGGTCAGCATTGGAGGGTCATGCACGGAAAGTTTTCATGAAATGTGCATTGCCCTCTAGACCTTGGGAGAGAATCCTGCCCACCATGGCAAGAAACACAAGCGCTGCCGGTTGTGGAAAGATTTGATATTGAGGTCCTCCCGATCTCTCAACTTCCCAGACCACTCAACTCTGGTTGAGATCTCTTTGGTCTAGGGGAAAGTCGAGAGCTCCCCAGCACCCCCTTCAGGCTTGTCAACCTTGACTCTTGTGGAGCAAGCTGTGGGAATCCTCCTCAAATCTGTTGCCCAGTTGTCAGATGAGATCAAGGAATCGACCTCCCAGACTCTGGTGCTCCTGGTCCTTATTCAGGAGAATGTGGACCAGTTGGTGTCGCCTGTTGGTTCACTGCAGGAGTGTCCTCCACTGCAGGTCGAGCCTTAAACCTGTCCTTGTTGGTATGGCCAGGTATGTTGTGTACCCCATACAGAAGGCTATCCTTGTCACTGACCATCCGATCAGTGGTTGAGGTCTCGAGCAAGGCACTCACGCTCTCGATCCCACTCGACCTAGGAAACATTGCTGTTGACGCTTCTCAACCTTCTCATCCTCAGGTGAGGAGAGGCACTGCTGCAAGATGCACTGGTGCCATGAGGTGCTCATATGGCAACACAGTGGGCCATTGTTGGGCAGGGGGACGCTCTACCCCTCCGGACCTTTGGTCTGCTGGCAGCTGCCAGTGATGCTCTCACTGGTTCACACCTTGCAGCTGCTTCCATCAACTGCTTCCCCACCCCTACGGGTGAAGCAGCCTCCACCACAGCCAAGTGTGGGTGCCCCGACCAAGGAGGCCCGGTCAGCAACTGGCTTGCCAGACCAGTTTTCAGTGAAGATCACCAAGGCTGTAGATACTCGAGTGGTCTCAGCAAGAATCCGTCAAGGGCTGTTTTTGAGGAGTCCTCCGATGACTTGGACCTTTTGACCATTGCCTCTTCTGAGACTTGCATCCTTGACCAGGGATCCGTCGAGGAACTGTCCACCGAGCATAGGCCGATGTGTGTCAAGGCTTTCATCTGATTGATGTCAGAGTCTATGCCAGTCCTACTTGACCAGACCAGTTATCTTTTTTTTTTTTTAAACTCAGCTTTATTGTGTAAAAAAGTAGCATCATACAGCATTTCCTAAAATTTCATTCAAACAGTGGCTTCTAAGTCAATATTGACAGGAGTAAAATGATGTTTGAAATGCAAGAGTCACTAATTCCAGTTTTGTTGAAGTTCATACTTGGCTGTATGTATGGAGCAGACTCTAGTATTTGAATAGCTGTAAGATGAACATAGCTAGATACGAATCTCTTTACAGAGGTTTTCAATCTTCAGCCAAAAGCTGTACATAAACTTTTGGAATTTTTGGGATTTAAACTGCCCAGATAAAAAGGGAACAAGAGAAACATATGAAAAAAGAATAAAAGAATCATAAAAAGGCAAATTCAAGCTTCTATTAGATTTGACTCAGCCAGTAGGTAGCTGAACCTCCCCCATCCCATATCTCCAAAGTCACTGCAAAATTACCTTTTATGGACATTTTAGATGGGGATGAATCCTTGGGGGTTGCCTTTCCCATGGCTGAGGTCATATTGGTACTGGTCCTGGACCTTTGACAGCATCCAGCGTCCTGCCTGGCACCGTCCATTCGTATGGTTCACAAATATGCGGTCTCCACATTGTCTGTCATCCTCCATTTTTATGATCCACAAATATGCGGTCTCCATATGGTCCCCTTCTGGGTTTTCAGACCACCCTTCGGCTGAAGGGCTGATGTCTGACTCAGCCTTCCACAAATCCAGGGGCCAGGGTGATATGGACAAGCCTCTGGACAAGGCGTAGTAAAAGACTGACCACGTTGCTAAAAAGGTTTATGCTGCAATGTCCTTGGGTGTCCATCACATGAGCTATGCTGTCTTGATGGCTAACTTTGAACACTTCCTGATGGGAGTTTTTGATGCAATACTTTATCACTTCCCTGCTGACCAGCAGTCAACAATGTAGATGGTCTGAGGCCATGGTCATTTACTGGCTAAACACCAGCTCCAGACAGCCTTGGACATGGGTGACTTATGTGTCCATGCCATGTCAGTGGCTTTTTCCATGTATCGCAGGGCTTGACTGTGTCTGTCCACCTTCTCAGCAGACACCCATCACAAGCTGACTGATGGATGTTTCCTGGGCACCAACCTCTTTGGCCCTGGGGTGGAGGGACATCTTACCTGCGCTGAGAAGTCCAGTGCTGCCCCTGACTCATTGGCATTGTCCCAGAAGGACCAGAAAAAAAGCTCAAGAAAAGGGCTTTTTAGTATTGGCCCTCTCAGCTATAGCCTCCTTGGCAACAGCAGCCCCAGCAGGGGCAGTACCAGGTCTGTGCCCGAAGCCCAAGCTCAGTGGCCAAGGCCTCAAGAGTAGAGGGGGCAGAGGTTTGTGCTGTCCCTCTGGTGCCCCCACAGAAGCTGCACAGTGACGGGTTGGGGGGTGTCATCCCTCCACCCATTCTGTCCCTCTCAGCACTATTGGGGACCAGTTGCATCACTTCTTGCCATGCTGGTCCACTATCTCAGTGGACAAGTGGGTGTTAGAAGTGGTAGGCAGAGGGCTGCCTCTGGACTTCGAGGTTCCTCCCCCTTACCGACTCCATTCTCCTTGGAAGTCCCTGGTGTTGCAGGACACACTGTCCACCCTTTGGGAGGACATTGCTCAGCTCTTCATGGAAAAACCGTAGCCCATTTCTTAGATGTCCTGGCCAGTCGGGGATACATGTCCAGGTACTTCCTGGTTCCAAACCAGAGGGGGGGGGCTGGTGCCCCATACTGAATATGCACCATTTGAATCATTTCATGCAGAAGCCCAAGTTCCGGACAGTCATCCTGAACCAGATCATTCTGTCTCTGGAGCACAATGTGTGGTTTTGCTCCTTGGCCCTCCCGGATGGGTTCTTCTGCATTTCAGTCGATCCTTCCCATTGCTTCCAGTTCTGAGTGGAAGGGTCCTGTACCAGTTCCAGGCCATACCATTTATTTTATTTATTCATTACAAATTGGGTTTACAACCTTTGAGTCAGAGACTCATTTACAAAGACACCTCATCGGGGGAGGCAGACATTACAGTGCGGATTAAAACCGAGGATAACATTACAGGTGCAGTAAAAGGAACATTTAACATAGATTTGGTCTCTGCCTGGCGCCCAAGGTCTTCACCAAGTACATAGCAGTGGTGGCAGTCTTCATGTGCTGCCAAGGCATCAAGGTGTATCCTTGCCTGGATGAATGGATGGTGACTGGGCCGTCCAAAGAGGTCATTGAGATGTCCAGTGATCTGGCTGTCCAAACCTGCTGAAACTCGGACTTACTGGTCAACCCAGACAAGTCCAAACTGGTACCTTCCCAGGTGATCAGGTTCATCAGGGCAGAACTAGACTCCCTGCGGGCCAAGGCCTGCCGCCCTGTAGATTGAGGAGTGGATCTTATCTCCTTTGCCCAATCATTTCAGGTTGGGTGCTCACAGCCCTGCCTGGGATTTGCTGTGGCTACTGGGGTACATGTTTTCCTGCACCAATATGGTCTGTTGGACCAGCCATGCACAGTGACCCAGCCGAGAGCATTTGGAGGAAGGAATCCCATCTGTCTGCTCAGAACCAACCATCACGCTCATGGTGGATGCATCTCTGGGGTGGGGAGCACACCTGGGAGACCACAGAATACAGTGAGTCCTGTCACCATATAAACCCGCTGGTGCTCAGCGCATTGCAGCTAACTCTGAAGTCAGATTGTGCAAGTCCAGACAGACAACACCATGACCATGTTCTGCCTGACCAGGGAGGGCAGAACACATTCCCTTCCCTTGTGTTGGGAGGCCGTCTGCACCTTGACCCTCATGCACAGTTTAGGTGCAGATCTCCTGGTGTTCCATGTTATGGGAGTTCATCTAATTTTTTTTCATTTTAACTTTTATTCATGTTGAATAAGATAGCTCAAACTGAGATGAGCTCATTTCCAGTGAGGTTCTTTGCACAAAAATTACATCGATTACAAAATAGACATACTGCAATAAATACAAGCTATACAAAAAACACAAATGACATAACAATAAGACAAGGTACAGACATCAATAAATATATAATTTACCATCAGCCCATCATGTCAGATATCACTTATGTTAATTAAGTTAATTCTGCTGCAGTTCTATGTCTAGCTTCATTTACAAACCAAGTCTTTATTGCACCTGTACAGATTTGTTTACCTTCAAACCGAAAAATTAATGGTAAAGAGTTCCATAGTCTAGGTCCATTAGAGAAAACATTTTTTCGACCTAAAGTTGTTCTATAATTTTGGA
This sequence comes from Neoceratodus forsteri, assembly GCA_016271365.2. NCBI lineage: Eukaryota > Metazoa > Chordata > Ceratodontiformes > Ceratodontidae > Neoceratodus > Neoceratodus forsteri. The sequence continues at coordinate 501,700,008 of JADMNL010000022.1, forward strand.
GCTTGTATTCTAATCTTTGCACAGACCATAGGCCCTGTTTAATAGGTCTGACCACAAGGTTATCCAAGATATAATCGGGAACTAGACCTTTGAAACTCCTCATCATAAATAACACTGTATGCAAAGAATGCCTTTCTGTGAGGCTGAGCCATTGTAATTTTTCATAGAGGTCAGTCCTGTGAATTCTTTTTGGGGTATCCAGTATAAACCTAGCCAGCTTATGATAGATAATATCTAATCTGTTTAGGCTCCTCAGTGAGGCACCTGAGTACACAATGTCTCCATAATCAATTATGGGCATAACTAGTGTCTGAACCACATGTTTCCTAGTTTGTCCTGTCATACAGTGCTTATTTCTATATAAAAAAAATTAAGAATTTCCCCACTTTCTTTCAGCAGTCTCAACATAAAGATCCCACTTTAATGCCGAATCCAATTGTATTCCCAGATATTTATAACTATGTACCTGTTCTAGGAAAGTATTACTAAAAGTCTTGATCTGAAGGGACGCTTTTGAAGGGTTCATATTTTTCTGCCTTGTAAAAAGTACAACCTGGGATTTCTTTGCATTTAAGACCAACCTGGACTTCAGAAGAAAGTGTTGCAATTCATAAAACGCCATCTGAAGTGGGTATTGGATACTATTTGTGGAGGTACCCTCCATGTAAATGACGGTGTCATCAGCACATACTGTAAATGGTATCCAACCCTTTGGTCTAACATATGAAATTTATTCATATATCCGTTATACAAAACTGGACCCAATATCAAGCTCTGTGGTACACCCAACACCATAGTCCCCACACCTGAAGTCCAGTCACCCATAGTTACCATTTGCTGCCTCCCTATGTGATATTGTTGGAACCATTTGACTGCTGAGCTAGACATTCCAATATCTTCGAGGTTGAACAGGAGGATGTCATGGGCCAAAGTGTCAAAAGCTTTGGATAAATCAGTGAAGACAGCTCCCATAGACATCCCCCTGTCCAAAGCTTCACTGATGTTCCCTGTAACCTTTAACAATGCCATAGATAAACTATGTAAAGGCCTAAAGCCTGACTGGAATCTATTTATAATCTTTTCTTCCTCTAAGAAGCGTTGAAGTTGAGTAGCCGAGAGTCTCTCAAATACTTTAGCTATAACTGGTAATGGGGATATAGGTCTGTAATTCTCCATAAGAGTTTTCAAGCCAGATTTATACATTGGGACAACTCTTGCTGTTTTCTGTTGTATAGGAAAATCTATTTGTGTTTGGGACATATTAAACATAATAGATAGTGGGTATGCAATTATTGGTGCTGCATATTTTAATAACACAGTGGGTATTTCGTCAGGGCCACACGCCTTTTTTGGTTTTATTTCTAATAAGGCCTCCTGTACTACTTTAGTCCCAATATTATGAAAGGAGAATTTCTCTCTCCGTTGTGGCAGAATCAAGTTATCTGTCACCTGATCAAAATCGCTCTGTCGTAATGGAATCTGTGTGTTAACAGCCTGTCCCAAAATCATTTGTGTAACGGGGAATACTGTCTGTTTTAGGAAGGGCACTGGCAGATTGGGATTGTGTACCCATAGAGATAAAATATCTGTTGAATTCATTCACAACTAAAGGGACTATATATTAATTTATGGAAAACTTTTCTGAAATATTAGACTTTTCTAAATTTGGGATTTTTCTCATACGTTTCCAAAATTCCCCATGATTACCTGTAACAGTGGCAGGTAATTCCCTATTATAGTATGCCTGTCTGGCATATTTTATATTTCTCGTATACTGATTCCGGAGTTTCTTATAGTTATTCCATTCATGCTGTGTATTTTTTGTTTTGGCTGACTTTCAGGCCTTGTCTCGTTTCTTAAGTTTGTGAAGGTCAGCATTATGTGATTTGGTTCTTCTTGACTTCATGGGGGCATGCTCATTGCATATCTCCATGAAGTCTCCATGCATCTTCCACTGTGGGCACCAGTTCTAGCCTCTCCCAGTTATGATTTTCTATATCTAGCATAAAATGGATATGATCAAAGTCCTTAAAGGACCTGAATCTCGAAGTTTTTACTGATTGGGCCTATTTCATTCAAGAATACAATAAACCATTTGGTGATCTGGCATGGAGTCTGGTAACACTGCACTCGGAAGAATTTTATCTGGATGTGAGGTGAATATTAAGTCTAAGACTATAGATGAAGATGGACATTTGGTATTTAATCTAGTGACATCCTGAATTAATTGTGTTAGGGCCAGTGAATTACTCAGTTCCATTATGTCATGATTTATGTCTACTTTCTTCCAGTCAGCATTGAGATCACCCAGTAAATAAATTTCATGACTAAACTGATAAGTTTTCAAAAACTTTTTTAAACAATCAAATATATGTTGGCCTTTCTTAGGTGGATGGTAAGCTTCCACCAATAACAAAAGCTTAACATACAGGATTTTTAATTTCAAGGCTAGTACTTCCACTTCCACCCAATCTATTTTACTGTCTATTTTAGATATTTCCAGATGCTCCAAAGCCTATATTATCACTCCCCCCCACCTTGTTTAGACCTATCCTGCCTCCACAAATTGTAACCTTCCAAAGCTACCTCTTGGTCCATTATTTTTTGATCAAGCCATGATTCTGTGATAAAAATAATATCCAGTTTATAATGTATGACCCATTCCTGAAAATGCATGAATTTCTTAGTTAAACTACACATGTTAATATGAACTATACGTAATCCTCGTTCCCCCAATAGTTCTGAAGTATGGTCCCCTCTTATAATAGGTCCAGGATTTGGATGCATGTCTCCAAAGGCAACTAGGTTAAGTATTATGAGCGTTTAAAGCATTTTAAATATGTACTTAACCAAATACATATGTTATCTTTTTGTGCTAACAAAAGAATTTACGTGGGTATTTCCACCAGTGAAATCAATATGCTTACCAAACGAAACCCACTTAATTGAGTTTCTGATATAACACTCATTATCTGTGGAGACAAACCCCTATTCCAGTAGGCAAAAAGCTGTGCCCATGGCTCAGTGTATTCATTCCATGGGGTTCTAAATACATCAATTTTAGGCTAAACAAGGAATCTTCTGTTTGTGGCTTTGTCTGTGCTTCAGGATAAGCCCCCATACTGATTAACATTAGAAAAAAATACAGCATTATGTGTCAGTCATAAACAATTAGATAATAATTATCTGAATAAAGAGTGAATAAAAATAAAAACTAATTTAAAAAATAAAAACAGATACCCCTAAAATATGCTAATCACCCCAGATTTTTTATATTAGGGTCATTTAAGCTATAAAATAATCGTGTAACTGTGGAAGGGAGAAGGCTGTGTACAGCTGTCACTACGACAAAACTCAGAAAATCCACAAAGAGAGTTCCTGCGCTCAAATATGAGTCGGTTTGCTGCAACAGGGCAGACAGCCCAATATACAAATAAAATCCACAAAGCAGCGCTCCACAAAAACACAGATGGCCATAATTTTCCAACTAAATTGTCGGTTTATTTAACACCACAGTGAGAGCCCCTAGAGCCTCGGCTGCAAGCCTTCAAAGGGGGTGTGAACTATACGGGGTGTATGTCCAGTTTTAAATATACAAAAAGCATGGCATCACAGTGACAATCCAATAGAAGTACATCAAATTGAAACTATCAAAAAAAGTATTATTTAGAAAAGATTTGTTATATATTAGTTAGGTATTTCTACTACATTTAGACATTTTTGTTACATTATTACATTATGATATTAATTATCATGACTCAGAGTACCATTTGGTCTGGACAGGCTGTCCACAGTGCAGTAACAGGAAACAGCCAATGGCTGCAAACCACAGAAGAAGGCGCATTACATTGAGTTTGAACTGTTGATTGTTCAAAGAAATGATATGCATCATAATTTCCTTATATTAAAGGGATCTTCAAAAAAATTAAATACACCTAAACAACTTTTAGTACTGAAGACACCATATTACTACAATCAGTTCAAGGATATATAGGCATATAAAACACATTACATGAAAATAATTAGAAGCATATCTCGGAAAAATTTCCAGGCCCCAGTTACTGATGGCCAAGGAATTATTTCCGTTGACATCAGTAATTGGGGCCTGGAAAGTTTTCCATCGAGATATGCTTCTAATTATTTTCCTGTAATGAGAAGAAAAAGACAAAACGAAAAAGAAATGTTACTGTACATTCTTTGATTACAGGTCTTGGATCCAAAAAACTTGCACTAAGTTGCAAAGATAGCTATGAGAGTTAATGGGTGGGGGAGGGGGACCAGAAGGAAAGGATGGGGGGAGTATCTCAATCAGTGTATTCATTTCATCCTTTTTATTTCTTTGAAAAGGGTTTCAAGTCCTATCTTTCATTGAGACTCCTGGGTCTAACTGTGTCTGCCCTAAAGATCCAATAAAACTTTTTTTGCATTAAGAGGTTCTATCGCCTCCTCTTGCTGGAGTATGTACACATTCAAGTCCCTTAAATCTGAAACAGCTGGGATCAGACTGATGTGCATGTACAAAATGTCTGCTCACAGGCTTATCAGTCTTCTGATTTATGATGGAATGAATATGTTCTTGTATGCGCTCCTTCATAGTTCTAACAGTCTTACCTACGTAAGAGATTACAGCTACACCAAAGAATATAGATGACAGATGTTGTAGTGCATGTTATAACATCTTTCACTTTGATTTTGACATCATTTGGCAATATAGTATCACTTTCTGTTTCCATATACTTGCAAATATTGCATCTTCTGCACTTGTGGACCCCGCTGGGTCTCGCAGGTAACCAAGTTTGGGTATCCTATCTTTTTTTTATAGAATTGGCTTTTAACTAACTTATCTTGTAGGTTAGCCGTTTTCCTACACGTGATCCTTGGGGTCTCAGAAATCACTTCTTTCAGTATTTCATTACCTTTCAAAATGTCCAACAGTTCCAGACTGTAACCCACCTGTCCTGCAAGTTTATTATATTCTAGAGAGAAAGTTATTTTATCATTGGTTTCACGATGTTTAGTAGGCTCACCTCTAATCAGCTCTCTTTGTATTTTTGTTTTTACCTTCTCTAATGCTTCATTAAGAACTAATTCTTTATTCCCCCTTTTCCTAAATCTCATCAAAAGTTCTTCTGCTTGTTGTGAAAATTCACTATCATCTGTGCATTTGTGCCTGATTCTTGTGAGCTGGCTATAAGGGATGGAATCCTTAAGCTTATCTGGACTGAGCTATCATTCATAAGTAGGAAGTTTGTAGAGGTAGAGTTCCTAAAACCCTTTGTCTTAATAGCACCTGTGGCGCTGTCACCCATAAAGGTCACGTCGAGAAAATTAATTTGTTCTTGATGAATAACTGAGGTTAATCTTAAATTTAAATCATTAATATTCATCCACTCGGTGAAATGCTGTGCACACTCAAGGTTGCCTTTCCAAATACACAAGCAGTCACCAATGAATCGCCCCCATGTTATGATGTTCTTGATGAATGGGTTCACAAGAGGGTTATTTAGATGTTGAAATTTCCATAGCTCCAAAAATAAATTTGCATAAGCAGGAGCCATTGACACCCCCCATTGCCGTTCCACATTCTTGTGCATTAAATTCAAAATAACTGTGATAAAGCACAAAAACAAGGGCTTGCTCTAAAAAATCTACAGGTACATTTGTTTCATGCTTGTCCCTCTCTAGAAATAATTTTGCTGCTTTAACACCACCCAGATGCCTAATTGAGGTATATAAGGATTCAACATCCACCAATATCCATAAGAAATCTGTCTCCCAAAACATCTCTTGGAACTTATTTATGGTGTCCCCTGAATCCCATAGTTACGATGGCAGTTTAAGCCTGCTGTGTTGTAAAAATAAATCGATAAATTCACAGAGATGCTCTGTTATTGAGCCAGCTCCTGACACTGTTGGCCTCCCTGGTGGCTCAGACATGCTTTTGTGAGTTTTAGGAAGACAATACAAGGTAGGGACCACAGGATGTTCACAGTACAAATATTTAAATTCATTATTGTTAATACTTCCATCTTGTAATGCCCTCTCCAATAGAAAATATAAATCCCCTTTGTACTGATATGTGGGCTTACCACTGAGTTTTTTGTAGTTATTTATATCAAAGACCAGTGTCTCAACCATCTCTTTATATTTTTCAGTGTCCATCAAAACAATGTTTTCCCCTTTATCTGCTTTTTTAATTATTATGCTGTCATTAGCTATTAGTTCTTGTAAAGCATGTTCCTTTGCAAAACTAAGATTCTTTCTGTTTTTGTTACTTGCATTCTTTAGAAAAAGTTCCCTTACCTTACCTTACATAGAACAGTATTCTGAAATGCACTGATATTGCTATTAATTACTGTTGGGCAAATGTCCGATTTACATTTGAACAAAGTGTCCCTCGTTACTTTGAAGTCTCTTGTTACCCATATGCCCATTTTCAGAAGACACAACATCTTCTATTCCAAGTGTGGTTTCTATCACCATCTCATTTTCACTGGGGTCCTGAATTCCATGTGCTGCTGCCATCAGATAGTCCAAGTCCTTGTCAGGAACTGTTTGATTGCTTATACTTTCTGTAAATCCAATATTTCCCACTCGTTCAATTATTTGTTTATCCACAAAAAATAGTTTCAAACGTATTTTCCGGAATAGCTTGAAAATATACACAAAAGTTGCAAACTGGTTAACCCTTGGCGTGGGAACAAAATTCAATCCTTTTTGCAGTAGCTGAGTTTGAGGCTCACTTAGCTCAGATTTGCTTAGATTAACTGTTTGTAGCTCGTATTTTTGGGGGCTCTGAGAGTTTGTTTTATGCCACCTGGTTCTTCCCACCCCTGTTTGCCTCTTCTAGTCAGTTTCCTCTGTTTTTTGGGGGCTCTGCGTCCAGATTTTACAGGAAGTATACCAGAATTCTCTTTTTTGAGCAGCGCTGTTTCTGTTGAATCTGGTCCTACTTTTATTCCTTGACCTTCCTCTCCTTCTTGACCTTTGATCCGTATTTTTGGGAAGTACGTAGGGAGTGCCTGTTCGTAATCTTTTGCTACTCTTAATATTTTCTCCTGCTTCTGTTCAATGATCTCTTTTTCGTGTTTTAATACTTTGTATCTTAGGGCTCTATCCAGGTGGGCAAATTTTACATGCCCTTTATATACTACTACTTCCTCTTTTGCTATTTTAACCTCTTTCGCTAATTATTGGTAATTCTCAGTATCTTCTTTTACAGCAAGTCTTGTATAGGCTAGTGAGGCTGCTTCAGGTATCTTGAGCCAAGCCTCCTTTCTTTTAAAACTGTGCAGGCCACATGAGGGTGTTTTGATTACCCGCAACCCACGTGGCACTTGGTTTTTCTCCGAGTGTGCTTCTGAAGATGTAATGTTGTAGCTTGTGTTAATTTCCTTAAACAATAGCCTCTTAAGCTTCAATAAAGTGAATTCCTGGAGATATTTTCCTCATTGTATCAATGACTTCTGACTACTCCTGCCTAAAAAGCCTTGGGCATTTTTACACCCATTATTGCTCCACGGTCATAGGCTAACCATGACATATTGCACCTTGATCACTTGGTAGGAACTTGTACTACCAAGTGTTTCTGATTCTGTCTAACATGTGCATATTTAGAAAAATGTGATGAGCTGTATATACCTGTCCGCGATCCAACTAGCCTAGCGGGTGTATACGACAGTGTTATAAGTTATATTATGACCAATCCAGTCGTTGAGCTATGCTCCACTCCTATGTATGATGACCTGTATATATCTGTCAGTTGAACTAGCTAGTCTAGAGTGTGTAATCTGAAATGTGCTTACTACTGTATGTTTCCCCTAGCGTCAAATGATGTATTTCACACGTTTGTTTACTGTGACAAAAAACTGTACTCTCTTTGCCATGTCTCCTTGACTGTTGTTCCTCATGTTGTACTCTCCCGGGTCGTTCCTGAAAATAGGCATAATACTTGTCTAGTGTACTTACCCGGTAAACAAAAGCTAAATAAATAAATAAATTTAATAGTACCTTTTGTATTCTTGTCAATTGCAACTGTGCGAGTTAGCAAAGTCAATGGAGAACGTTACAGACAACTCCTGTACGGCTCTCACCAGTCAGTGGTTAAGATGAATGGCTAATTTACACCTGGTTTCACCTCACCTGAGTGGTTTGCAGCCATTGGTTGTTTCCTTTTACTGCATTGTGGACGGCCTGTCCAGATCAAATGTTACTTTGTGACATGATAGTTCATTTAATAATGTAACAAAAATGTCTAAATGTAGTAGGAATACCTAACAAATATATAAAAAATATTTTCTAAATATTTTTTTGATAGTTTCAATTTGATGTATTTCTATTGGATTGTCACTGTGATGTTATGCTTTTGTATATTTAAAACTGGACATATACCACATATAGTTCACGCCCCCTTTGAAGGCTTGTAGCCCGGGGCGCTAGGGGCTGTCACTGTGGTGTTAAATAAACCGACAATTTAGTTGGAAAATTATGGCTATCTGTGTTTGTGTGGAGCACTGCTTAATGACAAAAATCAGCTGGCAGATGCTCTCAGCCAGGAAGAAAAGACTCCACACAAATGGTCCCAGAAGCAGAAGGTAGTGAGCCACCTGTTCTCCCTGTGAGGCACCCCTTTGGTAGATCTGTTTGCCTCCTGTGAGATTTCCAAATTTAGGCTGTTTTGCATCCCCCCACCCCCACCAGCAGTCCAGAATACTGTTGAGGGTGCCTTCATGAGGCTCTGGTCCAAAGGCCTCATATACTCCACTTTTCCTTTCCCTTGATCCTCAAGGAGGTGGTCAAAGCCTGGCAGGACAAGGTGTGGATGATCCTGTTAGTTCCAGACTTTGCTCAGGCAGTTTCTGGTACCCAGATCTCCTCAGCCTCAGCAGCAGATCTCCATGGTGGCTGCCTCTTCTCCAGGATCTGCTGACCAGAGAAAAGGTCCTGCATCTAGAACTTCAGCCCCTACACCTCATGGCCTGCTACCTAAGTGGCTAGAGTTCCAGGCCCTGGGTCTTTTGGAAGATGTGCTCTATGTGGTGAACATCTTGGAATACCTCTGGTCCCTCCCTCAGTTTTGACTGTGAACAGCACCCTTAAGGTGCACCTGGCAGCCATTTCTGCTTACTGGGCATGGGCTGATAAGCCAACGGTGGCCCAGGAGAAGATGGTAGGGTGTTTTTTCAGAGGCCTGCATCATCTGTCCCCGGGGTGCATGAACCACCACCATGGGACTTACTGCTGATGCTGACTATGTTCATGGATAAACCATTTCAGCGTGTGCACAGATGTGAGATGTCTCAGCTGTCACTGAAGACGCGCTTCTTGGTGTTTATCATGTCAGCCTGAAGGATTAGTGCACTCCAGGTGCTATTGGAGAAGTTTTTTTTCTAGGGACATGGATATGTTGTTCATCCACACTGTCTGGCAGGTTCCTTGGCACTTTAAATCTTGCCAGAAGGTCTTCAAGCTGGCTCCTCCCACCCACCCGGGTGGTAAAACTCTCGGCTCCGCCCCATGATGCCAGATCTTCCTTACCGCTTGGAAGCTCAGGTTCCCTCCTTAGCGCTCTGCATTTTAGACTGGATCCTAACTCTTGGTTCATCGAAACTCGTTCCAAGTTTTCTAGACTTGGTCTTCCCTTATCCCTCGGCTGCGATGGACAAATGATTCCTGGCTTCGGAGGTGCCCTTGTAGGCAGAAGATGTCCAGGGCGGATCCGCCTCCATGTGCATCTACTGCCTTGCCCTGAACCCGACCCGCAGGCCTCGCGGAGTTGTGCCGTTCCCCTGCCCAGCGTCCTGGAGGATCACGCTGCCCGATTGAAGCTTGGGCGCCCCGAGAAGCGTAACTTGCCGGTAAAATCAAAAGAGGCTCGTTGGGCGGTGTCCGAGGCGGCTGGCTCGGCTGAGCAGCTCGAGCAGATGATCGCCCTCGAGGAGCATCTTCCTCCTCCTCGGTCGTGGCATTTATCCCGCTCTCTTTGAGTTCCTCTTATTCTGCTTCGTTCAAGGAGCTTTGCCAGTCCTTTTCCACGAAGGGAGAGGGGCCATCGGGACTTTCTTCTCGGCCCAAGAAGAGGGATTCGAAGGGTAAGTCCCACCGTCGGCGTTCGTGGGAGCGGGAGAGGTCTCCTTCCCCGGACAGCCGACCGTCGACTTAGGTCGAGGTTGCGGCTTCGGCCGCTGGCTTCACGGCGTCCCCGTCAGGCCGGCCTGCCGAGACAACAGCTGACATCCCTTCTTCGCCGGTTCCCCCGGTGGAGTCCGAGGTTCTGCCGACACCTTCGGTGCGGCAGTCCCTGGTTAGTGTCTGAGCCGAGGGAGGAGCAGGTGTCCCCTGCCCCTTCCCAGACCCGTCCTTGGTTGCACCGAGGGTCTCGGTCTCGGACCTCATCTTGGTCAAGCCGATCCCGCCGACATCGGCGGTCTCGGTCTTGGCACCGGAGTAAGCAGCGACGCCGCTCCTCCTCATCTTCCTCCTCGGAAGAGGAGAGGCTTCGGCGCTACGAGGAGCTGATATGACAGCAGTTACTGTTGTCCGGGAATAAGTCGACGCTGACGCATCCCCCAGCCATCAAGTGGCTGTCACCCAAACGGCCGAAGCAACCTGTTGCTGCAGTTGAGATGCCCATATCTGGGCCGGTTGTTCGGCCGAAACCTGCTGCCCCACCGATTGTGGTGGAACCTCCACCTCCACAACCGAAGTCTGGGGCACCGACCAAAGATTTTCGTTCGGGTCACGGCCTGCCCCACAGGTTGTCGGTCACCATCACTCCCGTCCGTCCTCGGCAGGTGGAGGGTGGCTCAGGCCCTAGGCAGCTCTTCGCGGACTCTTCGGAGTCCGACGACGACTCCTCGCTGTTCTCCAGGCAGGTTGACCTGGAGTCCTCCGGGGGCCTGTCACTGGACGAAAGCCCATCGTCCTTCATGGGTCTGCTTCAGCTCATCTCGGAGTCCACCGGGATGCAGCTCGAGCCCGTGTCCAAATGGGCCAAGTATCCCCTGACAGAGATACTGGACCAAGGGGATTCACCCACGGAGGCCTTCCCTGTGGCTGAGGCCATTGTCTGCCCAGCCTTGGAACTTTGGCAGCGGCCTGCTTCCTGTCCTGCGCCCTCGGCCAGGATGGCCAAGAAGTATGCGGTCCCTACCGGCTCTTTGCCCGGTTTCTCGGGACACCCCTCTGCCGAGGGGTTAGTCACCGACAGTGTTTTCCGGTGTTCCGGAAACGCTCGGGACGTGGACAAGCCCCCGCGACAAAGAGTCCAAAAAATTGGACTACGTCAGGTGCAAGGTGTATGCTGCGTCCTCCCTTGGCCTCCGACAGGCCAGCTCGGCCGTGCTGATGGCACACTTCTCCCACGCCCTCATGGGCTCCCTGGATGAGGTGATCCCTCATCTCTTGGCCGACCTGCAGACCACGGTCCATCAGGTGTGGGACCAGGGTAAGGCGGTGGCGAAGCAGCAACTTCAGACTGCTCTGGACATAGGTGATTCCTGTGCCAGGTCAGTTGCGGCTGCGGTGGCCATGTGCCGCAGAGCATGGCTGAGGATATCCACCTTCACGGCGGATCCCAGCACAGATTGGCAGACATCCCCTTTTTGGGGACTGACCTCTTCGGCCCTGGAGTGGAGGGACATCTCCATCGGATCGAAAAGTCCAATGCCACTCTGGACTCGGTCACCTCTGCCCAGAAGGACAAAGGCCGCTGTCAGCAGCAGCACAAGTCCTTTCGTCCTTCTGTGCCTGCGACAGGACCGGCCCAACAGCACCAGGGCCAGCAGGCTCGCGCTTAGCATACCAAACCCGAGCCCACGGCTTCCTCCAATAGGAAGCAAGGAGGTAAAGGCCTAGGAGGTCCCTCGGCCGGTCCCTCCTCCAAGCCTGCCCAGTGACGGGTTGAGGGGTGTCGCCTCCGACCTCGTCACCCTTCCCTGGGTTCCCCCCGTGGGGGGACGGCTCCGCCACTTCGTTTCCGCCTGGTCCGCTATCACCACGGACCATTGAGTATTGGAGGTGGTAGGAAGGGCCGGCCTCTGGAACGAGCAGACCCTCGCTTCGAGCCGTCGCCCCGGAATGCAGGGTCCAGCTCCTCGCTGTCGGCCCGCCGACCGATATTGCCCTGCTCCTCGAAAAAGAGGTGATCAGGAAGGTGGCGGATCCTCCTCCAGACCCGGGGTTTGTGTTCAGGTATTTCCTGGTCCCAAAACGGATGGGGGGCTGGCGCCCCATTCTCGACCTGCACGACCTAAACAGGTTCCTAAGGTCTCGGACCTTCAGGATGGTCACTCTGGCTCAGATAATCTCATCCTTGGAACGAGGCATGTGGTTCTGTTCCCTGGACCTCCGGGACGCGTTCTTTCACGTCCCGATCCATCCGTCTCTTTAGAGATTCCTCCGCTTCAGAGCAGAGGGATCTCTTTACGAGTTCCGGGCCATGCCCTTTGGCCTCTCTCTAGCTCCCAGGGTCTTCACCAAATGCATGGCAGTGGTGACAGCATTCCTGCGGCGCCGAATGGTTCAGGTGTACCCCTACCTGGACGACTGGCTGATTGCAGCCCCCTCCAGAGTGGAGGCGGAGCGGTCCAGAAATCTGGCCCTCCAGATTTGCTCTCAGATTGGCCTCCTCATCAATGAGGCCAAGTCGGAACTCGTGCCGAAGCAAGTGATGCACTTCATTGAGGCAGAGCTCGACTCTCTTCGAGCCAGAGCTCGGCTCCCGGCGGACAGGGCCGGGGTTCTTTCCTCCTTTGCCCAATCATTTCTGGTTGGGCAATTGCACCCTGCCGGGACTTCCTCGCCTCCTGGGCCTCATGGTGGCCTGCACCAAGCGTGGTCCGTTGAGCCGCAGCTGGTACATGCATCCCCTTCAGTGGGGACTGGCCAGCCAGTGGTCACAGCGCTTCGATCCGTTGGATCAGCTGGTGACAGTGACTCAGGAGATGTGGAGCGCTGTCCAGTGGTGGACCGTTCTGGCACATCTGCAGGAGGGCATCCCGTTTGTCCGCCCCGAGCCGACAGTCTCTCTATCGACCGATGCATCTCTGATGGGTTGGGGTGCCCATCTGGGGGAGCACAGAGTGCCCGCCTCTGGTCCCCTCGGGAGTCCCCATGCCATATCAATCTGCTGGAGCTCCGGGCGGTCCATCTAGCTCTCACTGCCTTCGCTCCGTTTCTGCGGGGTCGAGTGTTCAGGTCCAGACGGATAATACCACGACCATGTAGTACCTAAACCGCCATGGCAGGACGCGCTCCATGCCCTTATGCAAGGAAGCTCTCCGCATATGGTCTCTCGTGCGCAGCCTGGAGGTGGATCTCCTAGCCATTCACGTGGCAGGAGCCTCCAACACCCTGGCCAATGCCCTAAGCCGGATAGGGGCTGCGTCTCACAAGTGGTCTCTCCTGCCGGAGGTAGTACAAGATCTCTTCTTCCACTGGGGCACGCCTCAGGCGGACCTGTTTGCCTCCAGGGAGAATGCAAAGCTGAGACTGTTTCATGCCCCCCCTCAGCAGGGCTCGCTGCAGGGGGATGCCTTCTCGAGGCCGTGGACCCCGGGCCTCTTCTACGCCTCTCCCCATTTCCCTTGATCCACAAGGTGCTTGTCAAGGTGAGGAGGGACAAGGCGCAGGTGATTCTGGTAGCCCCAGACTGGCCCCGTCAGTTCTGGTATCCAGATCTCCACAGTCTCAGCTCCAGGCTCCTGAGGCGGCTTCCAGCTCGCCCGGACCTGATTTCTGTCAATCGGGGGAAGGTATTGCATCCGGACCTTCAATCCCTGCACCTGACGGCCTGGTTCCTGAGCGGCTAGAGTTCCAAGCCTTGGGTCTTTCCAACGAGGTCCTCAACGTCGTTGAGGCGTCCCGTAAGGAGTCGACCAGAAAATGCTATGCCTTCAAATGGAAGAGATTCTCCATTTGGTGTCAGGGAAAGGGCCTGGACCCTTCCTCCTGTGCCTTGGCAAGCATCCTGTACTACCTGTGGTCCCTGTCTCAGCTAGGGTTTAGGTCGACGACCCTTAAGGTGCACCTGGCAGCCATCTCTGCTTACCGGGTGTGGGCCGGGAAGCAGCCGGTTGCGCAGGAGAAGGTGGTCTGGCGCTTTTTCAAAGGCCTTGATCACATTTCTCCTCCGGTGCGAGAACCTCCACCTCCATGGGATCTACTGCTGGTATTGGCCAAGCTCATGGGCAAGCCATTCGAACCAATGCAGAGGTGCGATATCTCCCATCTGTCGTGGAAGATCACCTTCTGCGTGGCTATAACGTCAGCCAGAAGGATGGGAGAGCTCCAGGCGCTTTTCATAGAGTCTCCTTATCTGGTCTTCCACAGTTGTCCTGCGCCCCCAACCGAAATTCCTTCCGAAGGTGTTGTCGGATTTTTTACCTTAACCAGGTGTTGACTCTGCCGGTGTTCTACTCCGATCACACCTCGGAGGCTGAATATAGGCTCCATACTTTGGACCCTAGAAGAGCGCTCGCTTATTATAAGGAGCGGACGGCTAAAGTTTGGGGAGAGGTTCGCCAGCTGTTTGTCACCTACGCTGAAGCCGCACCTGGCAGACCTGCAGTCAAGCGGACGATAGGCAGGTGGGTCACTTCCTGCATAGATCTCTGCTATAGGTTGGCGGGCATGGAGCCTCCCAGAGGGATAAGAGCTCATTCTACCCGCCATACCGCTGCATTGGTAGCTGCTTTCAGGGACGTCCCTATCCAGGAAATCTGCAGGGCTGCTACCTGGAAGTCAGCACATACCTTCATCATCCACTACCACATCGACCTTGAGTCACGCTGGGATGCTGGTTTTGGGGCCTCGGTTCTCCAGTCTTTATTTCCCAAGTAAGTATCTGGGGTGTGCGCCTTGCCTCCCTCCTCCCGGAGAACTGCTAGGAGTCTGCCAGACAGTGTGGATGAACAACATATCCATGTCCCTAGAAATACAGGTTACTCACCTGTAACAGGAGTTCTAGGAATGGTATATGTTGTTCATCCACACAACCCACCCGACCTCCTCGTCTTCGACGCATAACCTGGCTTCCAGCGGGCTAGATCTGGCGTCATGGGGTGAAGCCAAGAGTTTTACCACCCGGGTGGGTGGGAGGAGCCAGCTTGAAGACCTTCCGGCAAGATTTAAAGCGGCAAGGAACCTGCCAGACAGTGTGGATGAACAACATATACCATTCCTAGAACTCCTGTTACAGGTGAGTAACCTGTATTATCTGGTCTTCCACAAGGACAAGGTTATTCTTCGCCCACATCCGAAATTCCTCCCAAAAATAGTATCAGAGTATCACCTTAATCAGGTGATTAACTTGTCAGTGTACTTTACCAGTGCTTCTTCGGAAGATGAGTGCAGGCACCATATTTTGGATCTGTGGAGGGCACTGTCTTATAAGGAGCACACGGCTGAAGTTCAGGGTGAGGCTCTCCAGCTGTTTGTAACACATGCTAAAACTGCGCCTGACATACCGGTAGCAAAGTGGACAGTTGGCAGGAGGATCACATCCTGCATCAACCTCTGCTATAGATTGGCTGGTAGGGAGCCTACTACCAGACATACTGATGTCTCAGTGGCTGCTTCCAGGGACATCCCTATCCAGAAAGTATGCAGGGCTGCTTGCTACCTGGAAGTCCGCACACACCTTAATTTCCCATTACTACACTGACCTTAAGTCTTGTTGGAATGCTGATTTTGAGGCCTCTATTCTCCAATCTCTGTTCACCAAATTGGGGTTCACTCCTTGTCCCCTTATGCCAGAAAACTACTAGGAATCTGCCAGAGTGTAGATTGTATTCATGCCCCTAGAAAAATAGGTTACTCACCTATGACCATAGGTCTTACCTGTATCAATCTTCATTCATCACTGGTGGGTCTAAGCTGGAAGCGCTAGGACCCTTGCGGGAATTAAATAGCTGAAAGCTTTTCAGTCTTCCTCTGGAGGAGGAGCTCACATTGGAGATGGTGCTGCCCTTGATGCTGACGTAATATGTGGCACTCATGAGTTAGCCAGTAATGGACGCCAGCCCCTCCACCGTCTCATTTCTGTTTTTCCTGCTGTCGAGGCAATAGCAGCATGACTCTGTGGGAGCAACTAGAGCTAATCTTCCAGAAGACTAAACGATTCTGTTCGTCGGATCCATTCGCTCAGTGCCATTTACTGTTGCCAGTTTTGGTACCATTTCTTCTTGCCATTGTTGGCTAAAAAGTGTGGCGTCGAGTCTTTTTCTTTCGTTTTATTATTTTGTGCAATCGATCATGTCTGGTTCGGGGCAAAAACGTTCATCTAAGGCAGGCACTACCCCGATGTGTCAGTGCCCCATGGCAGTCTCATGACTGTAACAGACCTGCATGACTGGTGTTTTACTTGCCTGGGGCTGTGCCATGATATGGATTTGTGCAACTCCTGTTTTTCAGTGGATTTCCGCACGTTATTTAACTGCACAGCGAGGTTGGGGAGGGACCCCCCAACTTTTGGTGGTCGGCGTTGTACGAGGCTTGCTCAGGTAAGGTCTCTGGGCCCTTCCCCCAGGCCTCCCCCCACTGCTATACGCACTGGGGGCGAGCAGGCCTCCACTGTCATGGGTCTTGCTGAGATCGGATACCTGAGCGAGGGGTCGGGTGGTCAGTCGGCCTCCTGGGGGGATGAGCACCCCTTGTGGCCTTGTTCCCTTTTGGGGAACCGGGCCGCCCCAGTGTCGAGGCCTCAGTTCTACAGGAGGCCTGCATTGGCTGTTTCCTCAGCAGCTTTGGCTGGCGCAGCTTCGGCTCCTGGCACCGACCGTGGTGCCGGTGAGCAAGATGGTGCCACTATTGCCATTGAGTCCCCTCCTGACACTGTCCTTGGTGCAAGGAAGGGTAGTGTGTCCAGGGTTTGCTCTCTTAGGATCTCTGTGGCCTCCTCCTTGCAATTGGCGGATGACCGAGAATATCTGGACTGGCAGCCCAGTTCTCTGGAGTTCCGGATGCAACAGGAGATTTTCTCCCTTGCCCTCTTCTCAGCCTGACACTGTCCACAGTGCTGCCTCTCCCTTGGTCAGTGCTGTCTTTGGTGCCCCGGAGGCTTCTGGTGCCAGTTGGGGTGACAGCGTCACTCCTGGTGCCGTTTCTGTTGGTGCTGTCTTTGGTGTCACTTTGATTGTTTACATCGATATGGGGTCTGAGGAGGAATTGGAAGCCGACCTGGGTGCCAGTTTCTTTGTTCCTCCCTCACTGAGAGCAGTGGCCAAGATTGGGCCTCTTTCGAGGGGCAGGACCTGGTCTTCTGGCTCAGGTCTGTGGTGGAGGGGGTGCCTGTCATGCATCCCTATCTATCCTGGTGGCCTCAGAGTTGGAGTGCTGATGTGGGCACTTCCTCTCCTGCTAGGGGCTGTAGCCCTGTTGTTGGTGGGGACAGGGGCTGCTCTTCTGGGCTTGTACTGCTCTGATCTCCTCACCAGGGGTATTCCCCCCCTTGGGCACCACACTGTTTGCTCAGAGCGGGTTAAGTAATAGTCTGTGGCCAGGCAGCGCAGCCCCCACCCTCGGGAGGTGTCCCCTGCTTGCTCCCACAGCCCTGGCAGAGGGACTTCGGTCTCTCAGGACCATTCTGCTCCTCCAGCTATCTCTCTGCCTCCTCCCCCTTCCCTTCCCCTTCTCCCAGGACTCTCTCTTCCCAGGCCCCTTCACGTGTGAACAGCATAGGACAACAGCAGGTGCATTCCCCATCTATTTTAGGGTTGTAGATGAGATGGTTTTTCCACCTCCTAACCTTGCATCTTCGCATCCTGTACGGAATCCATCCACAGCATTGACTTCCTCCTCGGAGGAAGAGGACACTTCCACCCACATATCCTCTGATGTTGATTTCACTGATTATCTGCGGTTCCTCACGATGATGTTGGAGGAACTCTGTCTTCCCCCAGTGCTGGAACGCAGTCCTGTACGTGCAACGCTGTCCTCCTTAGGGAGTACAGTCCGGAATCCATTGTGATCCCTCCATGGCCCTGTCCTTTCATGGAGGAGTTGTACAGTGTCTGGCAGTTTTCTGCGTCCACTGTTCCAGCCCCTCAGGACTGTCAGCATTGATATTGTGCTCCCCCAGGTCACAAGGAGCTAGGCCCCATCCTACATCAGGACTGGAGTGGCAGGATACCCCCTCGAGGCGTCCTCACTCTTCAGGAGACACCCCCCACCTTGAGGCTGACTCCACGAAGTTTGATCGCTGGGGTAGAATGGTTTTCTTTTCTGCACGTCTCTTGCCAGATCTTAAACCATCTCTCCAGTTTCTGTAGGTCCATCTGGAGCTCCTGCATCCCTTCCTCTTGATGTACCCTTCCATAGAGCTTCGGGTCATCAGCAAAAAGACACAACTTGCTCTGGATACCTTTCCCTATACACAGCTTGCTCTGGATACCTTTCCCTATGTCAGTGTGACAGGGTGGAATAGGACCCTGTCCCGGTTGTTATAGAAAGTGTTTAAATGCAAGGATCTAATCTTTCCCTTTCCTGTCTCTTCTCTGTCTGGTTGTGCAACCACATTTTCCTGTGAGACTTTGGACTCGATCACCCCGACAGTCTTGCAATTCTTCGCCTCTCACTGTCTCTCAGTTTTCCCTTGTTGTCTGTCTTCTTCTCCCTTGCGTATCTGTTAATATAAAAATATGTGCAAATCACTGTATGGAAATGTAACTGATATTGGGATCCCTTTTGTTTAGAAAATATCTAGTGTTACTGTTGAAATGTATATAATTGTATTTTGAGATGATCGCGGAAAGCTATTGTAGCTCAAGAGGTTACCAGAGTTCAGTTTTTAAGCCTTTTGCCAAAACTGTGCAAAAGGGGCCTTTCAGCTGAAGCACAGTGTTCTTTCTGCCTGAAATATACAAGAACAGAACACTTTGGAAGAAACAGGATGCTTGCTAAGAGTGGGGGTTGGGAAGGACTTATAAGAGAGCTGAGCTGCAATTGCTAGAGGAGGAAAAGGGACACAGAGACTGAAAGAAAATATTTTATTTTGCCTTTGTAAACAGTTATACTGAACAAGTTTATTTTTGTTTGCGCGCATACGCAAGAAACATTTCGTCACAGCTTAGGAGAGAACCGGGGTTTTGGAGGTGGGGCACTGTGGGGGCCAATGCCCCCAGTGCCTTTTGAGGCTTGGCCTGCTTTCCCCAATGCAGTGGCACGCTGCTGCTGACACTAGTTCAGCCAGTGTGCCACCACCTTGAAAGGAATCCGCCGCTGCAATGAGGGAGCGACCCATCATTGCAGGGCGGTCCCTTGCCTGTTGTAAAATTTCTTTTAACATGGCGGCGGGTGGTGACTTTCGCCACCTGCCTCAGAATCCCGATGAAAGCCAACTTGGGGGTTCCCAATCCCCCTGTTGGCATGTCCCCATCCCCGGTTTATTTGCCAACGGGGTAACCCAGTCCCCGTCTGCATGATGTGCCTCCCTCCCCATTTGTTATGTGCCGAGAGGGTGCCCAGTACCCCCTCGGCTCATGTGCTCCCACTCCCCCCCACCACTGTATGGCCGACAGGGGTGCCCAATCCTCGTCGGTTCCAGTACTTACCTCCCCAACAAACACCCGGCCATGTGGCACGCTGGGAGCACACCCCTGCACGCCAAAAGTGTCCCGCAAATGTCTTTGTTTAATTTTAAATGCTGTAAAAATAGAAAACGGTCCCATCTTACTTCGAGTGGAAGCTCTTGCAGCAGGCTATTACAATTAGAACTATGCCACAGGCACTAGGACCCTCCGGAAAACTTCTCAGCCAGCAGTACCCAGCAGGGACCGCCCTCGACGTCGGCTCCACCCCGACGTCCGCTCTGGTACAAAAGGGGGCGGACCCAGCTCCACCCCAGTTCTTTTCCCGCCGCGTCCCACGTACGTGAAGAGTTCCTGCTCATGTTTGCTTGCCAGCCCAGCTAAAGAACCTCAGTTTTTTCGCTAAATTATTAGTTTTCTCCACAGTTTTCATCGTCTACCGACGTATGTCTTCACCGTCATTGGTCTCCTCGTCTAAGTGCGGTTGCGGCTGCCAGATTCCGTCTAAAGATGGCCATAGGCAGTGCATTTTTTGCCTGGGGCCTGAGCACGACACCGCACCCTATTCGGCCTGTAAGAAGTTCACCAGCCGAACTCTGATCCGCCGTCTGAAGGCCCTGAAAGCGTACCTGCGGGAACAGAAAATGGATCTGCACACCTCAGGAGAGAAGCTGAAGAAAAAGGACAAATGCAAGTGATCCCGTGAAAAGAACCATAGTCTGTCCTGGCACCGGTCCAGGTCCTGGTCCTGCTCCCATTCGCGGCCTTCTCCAAAGGCAGCCCGTGGGTCGACTGGCTCAGGTGAGCATCCAAAGTCTAAAGACCAGTCTAAGGCTGGGCCTTCAGGGGAGAGGCCAGCAATGCCTAAGGTGACTCCACTAAGGGTCATAATGAAGTCCTCGGAGGTGCAAGCTTCGGCCCCGCCTTCCAAGCCCTGGCGCCGCCAGTCAAGCGCACACCCTCGGGTCCAAGGACACTCCCTTTGATCGAGATCCCATCGTCGGTCCCCTTACCGGGTGGTAGGCGATGGATCGAGATGCAGCCGGCGAAGGGGCTGCGTCCCATCCCCTAAGTCCTCTTCCCCTGGGGCTCAGAAGGGGCTCTCCTTCTAAGGTCGGCGTTCCAGATATTCCATTTTCAGGAAAGTGGCCTGTTATATTCAAAGGGCGAGCTCCAGGATCTGTTTTCCTTCTGGTGGGGGCAGGTCCAAGTGGACCCCGAGCTGGCCCTGCCACCAGTCCCGGACTCTTCAGGTGAACCACAGCCAAGACATGCTTCTTCCTAAAGCCCCCCTAGAGACTGCCGCCTGCACCTCCTCCTCCTCCTCCTCCCAGGGCTCATTCCCGATCACGGTCCGTAGACCGACACCAGTGCTCTTATCAGATCGGGTAGCCGGGTCAGGTCTTACACCAGGAGCTGTTCCCGTTCTGCTAGATGGGATTGCTCCCGACGTCGGTCCCCTGACCGATGTTCTCCGCTCCGCCATCGGTCCTGTGACCAACATCGGTCGGTGAGTCACCGACTCTCGAGTGGGGCTAGCCATAAGGATAGGTCTGGCTACTCGTCACCCAGTAGCCATTCCTCCTCTGCCTCTTCCTTTTCAGGAATTGGGGGTTCCCTGGAAGAGAAGGACCAGCCCCGCTTGCCTCCTGATGATCCCACTTTAATGGACGTCATGAGGCACATCCAGGCCTCCAATGAGTGGGACATGGAGGACCTGGATCTGGAACGCCGACGTTTGACTAAGTACTGAGGCAAAAGGAGCCTAAACCCTTGGTTGTATCTCCTTTGGTGGACACATTTCAAGACCTCACCAGAGTGACCTGGAAGCGTCCGGCTTCAGCCCTGGCAGTTCCGAAGAAATCGGACAGGCTGTATAGAGCCCCGAGGGATGAACCATTCTTGGCCGAGCACCCTCTGGCGGACTCTTCAGTTATTATGGCTGCTCACGACAACTCTAAGCAGCCTAAACACCTCAGCTCACAGCCTTCTGACCCGGAGTCCTGCTACTTGGACCAGGTGGGCAAGAAAGTGTATTCTGCCTCCACCTGTTCAGTTAGGTCCCTGAATTTCCTTACATGGTCCAGTACCAGAATGCATTATGGGAGCAGGGACAAGAGCTGGTTAATGCCTTGCCAGACTCCGAGAAAAAAATGGAGATTCTGGACGTCCTCAAATTGGGCTCGGACGTAGGCACACATGCTTTGCGTGCCTCGTACGACACTGTGGATATGGCAGCCAGAGCGGCAGCGTCCGGTGTCTGCCTCAGGTGCCATTCCTGGTTGAGGGTCTCTGGCTTTCATCAGGATCTGCAGTCCGGCATCTGGGATTTACCATTCCAGGATACCGTTTTGTTTGGGCAGGAGACGGAGTATTTGATCTCTCACCTCCACGAGTCGGGCAAATCCATCTGATCATCCACCAAATGTACCATGGAGACCAGCGGAGACAGCGAAAGCGGCCATTTCGGAAGCCATCAGGTGGACAAGCCTGTGGTAATCACAGGAGGCTTTCGGAGGAGAGCTGGCAACCAGCAGCCTGGAGGTGCTCCTCCCCGTGGGCCTGAGTCCTTCCAGGGTTCTCTGCCAACCCCTGGCTCCGCCCAGTGTCTCCCTTCTGACCCCCCCCCTCCGGTGGAGGTATCAGGGGAGGTGGTAGGAGGTTGCTTCTCTCTGTACTTTCAGGGATGGTGCTCAATAACTGCAGTCAAATGGGTCCTAGACGTCATAAGGAGAGGACACACTTTAGAGTTCATGGAGATTCCTCCAGACACTCCAACAAGGTTCTCCAGATAGCCTCCTCCTCGTATGCCTCTCATAGAGGGAGAGATGCAGGCCCTCTTGCAAAAAAGGGTGACAGAACCAGTTCCTCTGAGTCAGCGGGGAAAAGGGTATTACTCCCACTTCTTCTTGGTCCCAAAAAAGACTCAGGACCTTGGTCCCATTCTGGACCTAAGCTCGCTAAATCTTTAGAGTACAAAAGGTTCCGGATGGTGACCCTTCTAGGTCTTCTTCCTCTGCTGCATCAAGGGGACTGGCTCTGCTTCCTGGACATGCAAGATGCGTATATGCATATCAGGGTCTTTCCCCCTCACAGGAAGTTCCTGAGGTTCCACTTCCAGGGGGAGCATTTTCAGTTTCGAGTTCTTCCGTTTGGTCTCTCTTCCATTTCTCGAGTCTTCACGAAGTGTTTGGCAGTAGCGGCTGCGGCTCTAAGGCGTCAGGGGCATTATGTCTTCCCTTACCTGGACGATTGGCTGTTAGCGGCCCTGTCAAGGTCACGCCTGCTGCAAGCTCTCGGAGATACCTATACTCTCTTCCGAGACTTGGGAATCACCCTGAACCTTCCAAAGTCTTCCCTAGAACCCAGCCAAAGACTCTTCTTTATAGGAGCAGTCCTGGATTCAGTCCAGGGCATGGATTTTCTACCCTCGGAGAGGGGCGATCGCTTGCAGGAGATAGCCGGATCAGTCCTAGTAACTCCTCAGGTCTCAGCAAGGACCTTCCTCAGACTTCTGGGGCACATGAAGGCGGCCATTCCAGTTACTCCTGTGGCCCGCCTCCACATGAGAATCCCACAATGGATGCTCAGGGTGCAGTGGGATCAGTGCTCAGATGACTTTGACCGCATGGTCAGAGTCACAGAGCCAGTAAAGAGAATGCTTCTTTGGTGGATGGATCCACTCAGTTTGAAAAGAGGGGATCTTACTTCGAGACACAGCTCTTGCAGCAGGTAACACCATTAGGACTGAAGCCAGCAGGCGTCAGGACCCCACGGAATTCTTCTAGCTAGCTGTCTTCAGCGGGGACCGCCCCCGACGTTGGTCCCGCCTCCGACGTCAGGCATAGTACATGAGGGGGCGGTCCCGCCAGATTCCCCAGTTCTTTCCGCCCGTCGACTTGCATGTCTCGGCTTTGGTTCAGATTCTAGTCTTAGCGACCAGCGTGGTAAAGTGTTTCCTACGGGAAGTCGTTCTCTTCGTTCAGCTTTTTGTCTGATGTCCTCTCCAACCTCCGGTCACTCCTCGAAAGTGCGCCTGTAGAAGCAGATCCCATTCAAGGATCCGCTTTTCGGCCTGTGTCCGGTGCCTGAAGCCAGACCACGACACCCCGGTCCTGCACTTTTGCCAGGGGTTTCAACAGCAGAACCCGGATCCTCCTTCAGAAGGCCTACAGCGTTCCTGCTAGAACAACTCAAGACCATGGCTTCCAGGGGAGATTCTTGGGAGAAGGCCGTAAGCATTCTGAGAAGCATAGAGAAAGGCCCCTTCCGGTCCCTGTCTAGGGCCTCCATTCGCACTACTCGGTTCAGGTCAACGCTCTCTTCGGGCCAGCTCTCAACCTCCTGCTGCGGTGAGAAAATCTTCAGGCTCCTCTTCTCAGGCCAAGACTCCCAGGCCTTCCTCGTCCTCCAAGGCCCTGGCTAAGTCGGGGGACCGTCACCATCACCCAAGTCGGGTTCCCGCCATTCTGAACCTGACGTCAGGTCTGCCTCCTTGCCTCCTCCTCCCCAGCGGAAGACCAACTAGCTCACCTCACTTAAGAGGCCGTTGGACCCGATGCCGGTTTGCCCGACGTCGGCCTCTCGCCACAGGTCCCCTGAGCCGTCGTCCATCAGAAGACCGTCGCCGGCCAAGCCTACTCATCCCCAGACGCCGGTAGGGGCCGGCGCCCGCGCAATGAGAAGAGAACCGACACCTCCGACCGGCGTTGGTCAGGAGACCATCACTGAGGAGGGTTGACACAACCCGAGGACCAGACGGCGACCCTGGTCCTGTTGGGACTCCCAGGGGCCCTCCCGCGACCCGAGGCCCCTGTGGAGCTGATGCAGGGACCCGGCGACTGACCACGGCGCCGGTCCGTCGATAGGCCTTTCTTTCAGAGAGTTAAAGGCTTTTCACCTGCGGTGGGATACCATCAAAAGGACATGGTCCCACCCCACCTCCTCACCTCCTCCTCCTCCTCCTCCTAGGCGGTTACTCCTCCGGTTCCTCGCCCCCTTCTCCATCCGGGTCTGCAGGCGGTTACCTCCTCCCGGGAGCACAGGATCCTCAAGGGAGACCAGATAAAGGAGACCTCGGTCCAGATCCTCTTCTGGGTCACCCAGCCCTAAGAGACATGAAGAAGCTGCGCTGCGCCTGATGGAGGACATGGGATTAGAGATTTTCAACAGGATCTAGATCCCCATCTCCCCTTCACATCCCTTCTCCGGACCCACATGAGCTTCAAGGTCTCCTCCGGATGACCCTTCGTTCTCGGACATCATAGAGACACATCCAGAGAACATGGGATGGGATGCGGAAGAGTTAGACGAAAGTATGCCTTGCGGAAATATCTTCGACAGAAGGACCCCAAGCCTGTGGTGGTGCCTACCTTGGTAGACACTTTCGTGGACGTCACCAAGGCAGCGTGGAGGCCATCCACATTCACTCCTGGTGATGCGAAGGCTGACCACCTGTACAAAGGCTCAAGGAAGATCAGTACTTGGCTCCAGCACCTCAGGCCGACTCTCTGGTCATAACAGCCTCTCATGGCCGATCCCAGAGACGCAACATTTGAGCACCCTGCCACGGACCCAGAGTCCAAGCAGCTGGGCGCCATGGGTAGGCGCCACGTATGCTTCACATTACCTGCGCCCATCAGATCCCTAATTATTTGACCCACATGGTACGGTTCCAAAATGCCCTGTGGGGAGCAGGAGTCTGGATCACGGACGAAATTGCCAGAAGGTGAGCAGAAGGAGGGAATGTTGCAGCTCCTCCACGTCTGAGGTTGGGGCCAGGAACCCAAGTGCTCAGGCAGCGTCACGACTCCGCTGGACTCCTCAGCCGAGCAGCAGCTTCAGGCGTATGCCTCGGAGGCCTCTTCAGCTCTGTGTCTCGGTTTACCCGGACGTCAGAAAAACATCATAGGCGCCTCATTCGAGGAGAACTTTATTTGGTCAACCCTCTGAGAAGGTAATCACCAAACTCCAAGAGGCGGGAAGGCGGTGAGGTCGGTTCAGGCCATGTACCGACCAGAGCTTGAATTCCTTCGTAGGAACCAAACCGATTTAGTGGGCGGACATAGAGACAACAGTCGCCCTGTTCCACAACAGAGGGGCTCCGGTTTCCGCAGGCCCAGGAAAACCCAACCCGCAGGTCGAGGCCAAGCTCTCTAAGTTGGCCCAGCCAGCAGGCCCTCAGCCGCCACAGCCTGACTCCTTTCCACCTTGCCCTCAGGATCAGCAGGTTTCATGGTCGGGAAGTCGCGTAGCTAATTTCCTGCCAGGATGGCAGTCTGTAACCACCGACAGGTGGAGGTTCTCCAGATAATTGAAGAAGGCCACTTTATAGAATTCTGACCACCTCGAGGCCTCTCTGCTCTCCCGTTACTCGGGTCCAACACAAGTCATTGATCATACAAAGAAGTACTCGCTCCTGCCAAAGGGAGCAATGAGTATGTCCCAGAGGAACCAGAGAGGATAGGATCTATTCACTTCGCTTCCTGGTTCCAAGAAAACAGGGACCTCTGTCGATTCTGGACCTCATGAGAGAGCCTCAATATGTCAGTGCAGCCTACAAAAAATTCCGCATGGTGACTCTTCCGGGTCTTATTCCCATGCTAAAGCAGGGCGCTATTAGCATCTCTAGACATGCAGGGCGCATACCTGTAACATCCCTGTAGCTCAAGCGCACAGGAGGTTCCTGCACTTTGAGTTTCTCGGCCTCCATCTTCAGTTCGAGCCCTTCCATTCGGACTGTCGTCGGCACCCAGGGTCTTTACCAATGCATGGCAGTACGTGGCAGCCTCTCTAAGGAGACAGGACCATTGTGTGTTCCTGTACCTGGACGATTGGCTTCTCTGGCCGCCTCCAGAAGGCGTTGTTGCTGGTGATCAGAGTACCCAGGACCTGTTTCGATCTCTGGGCATCTTAAATCAACCACCGAAGTCTCTCCTGGTACACGTCATGAAGCTGCAGTTCATAGGCGCAGTTCTGGACACCATTCAGGAGAGAACTTCTTCCAGGCGACAGGCCGGGCGCATCAGATCCCATCCAGGATCTTTCACGAAAAAGACCGTCCCAGCCAGGTGGGTCGCCGCCTGCTTTCGGACACATGGCTGCAGCCATTCCGACCATCCCTTCCCAAGAGCTCCACATGTGGGTAACTCAGTGGATGTTCAGGTGCAATGGGACCAAAGGCAAGACCATACAGCATCCGGTCAGAATCACGATCGCCGTGATTGAGGGCCCAGCAATGGTGGCTAGACGGGGGCACTCTCTCACAGGCGTCCCGTTTATAGCGCCATCCCGGATAATCCTCACCACAGGCGCCTTGGGTCCCGGGTGGGAGCACACCTGGGCGGGATGAAGTCCCAGGAGCGTGGACCTCGGGCTCACCTCCATATCAACGTCCTAGAGATGAGGCGGTCCTTTGTATGCCCTCAGGCACTTCAGTCAGAATCCCGCCGGTACTCTCCTGCTTCAGACAGACAACAGGGGGTACCTCAACAAACAAAGGCGCCTCTACCCCTTTTGCAGGGAGGCTGAGGTGTGGGATTGGATTGATAATCAACACGGCGCGAACCTGATCACAGCCATGTTCCGGGGTGGACAACACAATGAACTGGCCTGAGTGGATTTCCCAGGCCCAGTCCACGGTAGGAACTACTGAGGAGTAGCAGAGGATCTGTTTGTCGATGAGAACTCAGGGTGGACTTGACTTCCCATCAGCAAAACTGCAGATTTTGCTCGCTGGATCAGGCCTGGTGTTTTCTACAGCGCGTTATCCCTCTCCTGAGCGACAGATTCCTCTCGCTTTCCTACTTCCGTTGATCCAGAAGTTCAGCTCAAACTCATGAGGAGCTGCAACAATGACCTGGTGGCCCCTTTTGGCCCAGACAGTCTGGTTCCTTTGCTAATGCAGCTATCCGGGAACCTCGCTCCCGTTGCTGTTCGCTCCATCTCTTGTCTCGGAGGGTTCACTGATCACCCGGACTGCGCTCTCTGAACCTGCACGCATGGCTCCTAGAACACAGCCATTTTGCATTTGGGGTCTATGAGAGGTGGTGGAGAAGTCCTATGACCAGAAAGCCGACAATGCATGCAACACTCGTGAAATGGCGCCGTTTTTGTTATAGTGAACGCACGGCTTTCCATCTAGGCTGTCAGGAAGGCGGTGCTAAATACCTGCTTTCCCTTTTCTGTTGGTCTAGCACTCCTCTAGGTGCACCTCTGTGCATCTCACCTTCTGGTGGGGGACAGCGCACTGTGGCGCAATTAGATGCCTATCGGGTGCCTGGGAAATTGCATCTTAGGCCTCCATTAAGGACCCCGTGCCTCCATGGATGCTCTTAGTCCTGGAACGCTCAGCTCCCCTTGAACCTGCAGCCCATTCAGGCTACGTTTTCTGTAATGGACGTTATTTTAGTGCTGTTATGTCAGCGAAGGTTCCAACTTCAGGCTCCCATGTACAGGAACCTTATTTGGTTTTCACCCAGGACAGGAAAGAAGCTTCCTGGGGCCGGAGCCTAAGTTCCTGCCTAAAGGGTGGTCTCCACTCACTCTCAATCAGGACATTGTGCAGATTCTTCCTAATTATTCTAATAGAGGAGGCTGCTCCACACCTGGATGTTCCCACAACAAGTACTACTAACCAGGACTAAGCAACTGTAGTCAGGCAGCTTTTGCTTCCTTACTGAAGGATGATGGGCAGCCAATATCAAAACAGTCCCTTTCTCGCTGGCTTGTCAGTGTATATCATACTGTATGATATCAAAGAAGCCCCTCCGGGATCAGTTAAGAGCCATTCCACTGAAGGTGACACCTCCTTTGCAACGCCCATAGCGTCTCACCTCAGCATTTCATACTGCATACTTGGGCTGTCATGCTTTATCAGGCATTATAGCTAGACATTGCTTCCGGAGACTTGCTTCAACCTGGCCGTGCTACAGGGTCTCTGTCCTAGAACCAGGACCAGGAGCCTTCTAGTTTCCTCCTCCCAGAGTGTTTGACCAAGCTGCTTGCAAATCAGTCTAATAGTGTTACACACTGCAGGCTGTATCTCAAAGTGGATAGTACAGTTCGTAAGACACCACAGTGATCTTGAACAGCTCTTGCAGCAAATCTCCCACCCTTCCCCTTGGAGGCATGGCTCTCAGGCCTTCTTGGGACTTATACCTCTTTGTCTTCTGGCGGTGGATCCTCGGTCTCATTCTGATGTCATCCTCTGGGAACTGCAGAAACACAGGGACCCAGGCCGCCCCTTATGCCTGGCGTCGGGCCGGGACGGCGTCGGGCGGTTATGAAGATAACTAGCTAGAAGAATTCCGTGGGGTAAGCACGCCGCCGCCAAGCTCTACCATCCCTCAGACGCCGGGGACCGACGCCAGACCAATCGAGAAGAGAACCCCGACACCTCCGGACCGACGCTGGTCAGGAGACCATCACTGAGAGGAGTTGACACAGTTCGCCGAGGACCAGACAGCGACCTTGGTCCTGTTGAGACCCCAGGAGCCTCCCCGCAACCCGAGGCCCCTGTGGCTGATGTGCCGGACCCGGACGACTGACCACCGGAAGCGCCCGGTCCGTCAGGTCGGGCCTTCTTTTCAGAGGTTAAGGGAGCTTTTCACCCATCGGTGGATACCATCAAAAAGGACGGGCCCCACCCACCTCCCTCCACCTCCTCCTCCTCCTCCTAGGCAGTTACCCTCCGGCTCCTGCCCCCTTCTCCATCCGGGTCTGAAGGGGTTTACCTCCTCCCCGAGCAGGATCCCTCAAGGGGAGACCACAAAAAAGACCTCCGTCCAGATCCTTCTGGGTCACCCAGCCAAGGACCCAGAAGACGCTGCCGCCGCCCGTGGGACATGGATTAGGAGTTTTCAACAGGATCTAGATCCCATCTCCCTTCACATCCCTTCTCCGGACCCACCAGGCTTCCGTCTCCTCGGATGACCCTTCGCTCGGACATCATGAGACACATCAAGGAACTGGGATGGGATCACCCGGAAGAGTTAGACCCGAGGCTATGCCTTGCGAAATATCTTGCAGAAAAACCAAACCTGTGGTGAAGCAACCTTAGTAGACACTTTCGTGGACGCCACCAGGCAGCGTGGGCATCCCATTCCCCTAGTGATGAAGAAAGCGACCACCTGCACAAGGCCAAGGGAAAGTCAGTACCAGCTCAGCACCTCAGGCCGCTCTCGGCACAAGCCTCATGACGATCCAGAGACATAACATTTGAGCACCTGCCACGGGACCCAGAGTCAGCCAGCTGGATCGCCATGGGTAGGCGCACGTGACAGCCTGCCATACTCAAGGCGCGCCATCAGATCCCTGATTATTTGACCACATGGTACAGTTCCAAATGCCCTGGGGCAGGGTCTGGATGCGGCTGAGAAATTGCCAGAAGGTGAGCGAAGGAGGAGATACAGCCTCCTCCGCACGGTCTCGGACGCGGGGAACCTGCTACGAGCTGCAGACGACCCGGGACTCCCCCAGCCCCGAGCAGCAGCTTCAGACGTATGCTCCTGAGGCACCTTGGCTCTGTGTCTCCGGTTTTACGGACGCCAGAAAACATCATAGACGCCTCATTCGGGGAGACTTTATTGGTCAACCCTCTGAGAGGTAATCACCAACTCAAGGGCGGAAGGCGGTGAGGTCAGTTCAGGCCAATATGCCGACCAGGCTTAGTTCCTTCGTGGGAACCAAAGCCCGATTTCGTGGGCCGGACGCCGGGAACAACAGTCCAGCCCTGTTCCACAACAGAGGGGTCCGCTTCCAGAGCCCAGGAAAACAACCCAGGTCCCAGGCCAGCCTCCTAAGCTGGCCCAGCCAGCAGCCCCTCAACGCCACAGCCTGACCCTTCCGCCCCGCCCCTCAGGATCAAGAGATTTCATGGTGAGAAGCGCATAATTTTACCAGGATGACAGTCTATAACCCCGACAGGTGGCTCCTCAGATGGTCGGAAGAGGCCACTTATAGAATTCACAGAAAAGCCACCCGAGGCCTCCTCTGCTCTCCAGCACGGGTCAACACAAGTCATGATCATACAAAGTACTCAGCCCCTGCAAAAGGGAGAACAGAGTATCCCCAGAGAACCAGAGGATCCGGATACTATTCCCACTCCTTCCTGGTTCCAAAGAAAACAGGGACCTCTGTCCGATTCGGACATCCATCCTAATATGTCGGTCGCCTACAAAGATTCCGCATGGTGACTCTTCCGGTCTTATTCCATGCTAAAGCAGGACATCTACATTCTAGACATGCAGGACGTACTGTACATCCCTGTAGCTCAAGCGCACAGGAGGTTCTGCACTTGAGTTTCACCCCCATCTTCGGTTCCAGCCTTCCATTCGCCTGCCGCCGGCACCAGGGTCTTTACCAAATGCATGGCAGTCGTGGCAGCCTCCAAAGAACAGGGCCATTATGTTCCCTGCACCTGAATTGGCTTCTCCACGCCTCCAGAGGCGTTGTACTGGTGATCCAGAGCACCCAGGACCTGTTTCATCTCTGGGCATCTTAACCACCTAGGTTCTCCTGGCACTGCCGCAGAAGCTGCAGTTCATAGGCGCAGTTCTGGACACCATTCAGGGAAGAGAACTTCTTCCAGACCACAGAGCTGAACGATCAGATCCCTCATCCGGATCTTTCACCGAAGAACACCGCCCCAGCCAGGCCGGTCTTCGCTGCCTAGAAACACATGCTGCATCCCACCATCCCTTCACAAGGCTCCACATGTGGGTACTCAGTGGATGTTCACAACCAATGGGACCCAAAGGCAAGACCACATGCAGCATCCGGGTAGAATCACATCGCCAACGGATTCGAGACTGGCAATGGTGGTTGACCCAGGGGCACTCTAAGGGCCCTGCCATAGAGCCAACCCAGGTAATCTCAACACGCGCCTAGGTCTAGGGTGGGGAGCACACCTGACGGTGAGTCAGGACGTGGACCCCCAGAATCACCTCCATATCAACGTCCTAGAGATGAGGCGGTCCTTATGCCCTGCAGGCATTTCAGTCAGAGATCCCGACAGTACTCTCCTGCTTCAGACAGACAACACGGGGATAATACCTCAACTTGAGGGCGCACCTCTTACCCCTTTGCAGGAGGCTATGAGGGGTGGGATTGGGTAATCAACACAGGCGCGAACCTGATCACAGTACATGTTCCCCGGTGGACAACACATCAGAGACGGGGCCTGTAGAGCTCGCTCTCCCCAGGCCAGAGTCCACTTAGGCAAACTTCTTCAGGAGGTAGCAGAGGATTCGTTTCTTCGATGGGGAACCCAGAATTGGACTTGTTCGCTTCCCCATCCAACGCAGCAAAAACTGCCCAGTTTTTGCTCGCTGGGATCCAGGGCTCAAAGCTTGACGAGACGCCGCTGTCCTCTCTAAGCGGACAGATCTCCGATTTTCTCTCCCCGCTGATCCAGAGAGTTCTTCTCAAACGCGCGAGGGACAAAACAATGATCCCAGGCCTTTGGCCCGAACAGATCTGTTCCTTGATAATGCAGCTATCCCGGAACCTCCGCTCCGTTGCTATTCAGCTCCATCTCTTGTCTCAGGAGGAGGTTCACTGGTCCACCCGACTTGGCGCTTCTTGAACCCAACGATGGCCTTGAGACATAGCCATTTTGGCACACGGGTTCAAGAGGTGGCGTAGTCCTTCCAGCCAGAAAGCCGGGCAATGACAGTAACACACGCCATGGAAATGGCGCTGCTTCTTTTGTTTATGCCCAAGCACGTAGCCTTTCCACCTCCAGGCTGTCCGGGAAGGCGGTGCTGGTAGTACCTGCTTTCCTTTCTGTTAGGGTCTAACCCACTCCTCTATTAAGGTGCACCTCTGTGCTATCTCAGCTTATCACCTTCTGGTGGGGACAGGCACTGTGGGCGCAATTGGATGCCTGTCGGAGATTCCTGAGGAGGGGTGTTTGCATCTAAGGCCTCCCATGAAACCCCGTGCCTCACCATGGATATACTCTTCGTCCTGGAACAGCTCACGCTCCCCCCTTTGAACCCACCTGCAGCGGATTGCGAGCTGCGTTTTCTGTCGTGGAAAACGTTATTTTTGGTGCTGTTATGTCAGCAGAAGAGTTTCGAGCTTCAGGCTCTCATGTATAAGGGAACCTTATTTGGTTTTCACAGGACAGAGCTTCCCTGAGGACAGACCCTAAGTTCCTGCCTAAGGTGGTCTCCACACTCATCTCAATCAGGACGTTGACCTGCGGTCTACTTCCCTAATTATTCTAATAGAGGAGAGGCGCTGCTCACACCCTGGATGTTCACCACAGCTTAAGGTACTACCTAAGCAGGATAAGCAACTTTGTAAGTCAGAGCAGCTTTTTGTTTCCTTTACTGAAAGGATGATGCCAGCCAGTATCGAAACAGTCCCTTTCTCGCTGGCTTGTCCAGTGTATATCATACTGCTGTGATATCAAAGAAGCCCCTCCGGGATCAGTTCGAGGCCATTCCACTAGAGGGGTGGCCACCTCCTTTTGCAACGCCGCAGCGTCTCCACCTCAGCCATTTGTACTGCAGCCACTTGGAGCTCTGTCCAATACCTTTATCAGGCATTATAGCCTAGACATTGCTTCACGGCGAAGAGCTTTTTCAGCCTGGCGTGCTACAGGGTCTCCTGTCCTAGAACCAGGACTTGGAATGAGCCTTCCTGGTTTCCTCCTCCCAGAGTGTTTGCAAGCGCTGCAGCACCGTCAGTCTAATGGTATTACCTGCTGCCAGAGCTGTATCTCAAAGTAAGATGGTACAGTTGCGTAAGAACTTACCATAACAGTAGATCTTCGAGAACAGCTCTTGCAGCAGGTGCTCTCCCGCCCACCTTCCCCTTGGAGGAGGCATGGCTTCTCAAACCTTTAACGGGACTTATACCTCTTTGTCTTCTGACGGTGGATCCTCGGTCTCCCATTCTGATGTCATCCTGCGGCGGAAGTCTCCGGCGGAGAACTGGAGAATCTGCAGGACCGCCCCCTGTACTATGCCTGGCTGATGGGCCGGGACCCGTGTCGGTGATCCCGCTGAAAAGATAACTGGCAGAAAGGAATTCGATGGGGTCTAGCGCCTGCTGGCTTCAGTCCTAATGGTGTTACCTGCTGCAAGAGCTGTTCTCGAAGATCTACTGTTACGGTAAGTTGTTACGTAACTGTACTTTCCTTTCCATATGGAGCCCCCCAAATCAGGCCCTTATGACAGATGCATCAGATTTGGGCGCCCACACCTAGGGACTCGCCAAACACAAGGCGTTTGGACCCGAGGAAGCGCGAACTCCACAACAATGTCCTGGAGATGCGGCGGTCTTCAATATCTACACGCCTTTCAGGAGGACCTCATGCCAGGCTCTCTTCTGGTTCAGACGGACAATATGGCAGTCATCTTCTACGTCAGCAAGCAAGGGGGAGCTCATTCTTACCTGCTATGCTGGGAGGCGATGAGAGTCTGATATTCGGCACTGGAATGGCACATCACACTCTCCGCGGTGCACGTTCCAGGTGTCCTCAACGACTTGGCTGACAGTCTCAGCAGATCTTTGTCCAGGGTACATGAGTGTGAGCTACTGCAGTCATTAGCGGACCAGCTGTTCTACAAATGGGGTCGTCCAGATCTGGACCTGTTTGCATCACCACGCAATGCCAAACTGCCACTTTTCTGCTCGTGAGAGCCCGCGCCTGGTGTTTTCTGGCCAGACACGTTGTCCCTATGTTGGGCAGGAAGGTTTCTTTATGCCTTTCCTCTCATCCAGAGGGTTCTGTTGAAGTTATAGGCCAAGGGGGCACGAATGATTCTGATCGCCCCACTGTGACCTCGGCAGATTTGGTTCCCACTACTTCAGCGGCTATCCATGGAACCTCCAGTTCCGCTGCTAATATGCTCGCAGTTGCTGTTCCAGGATCAGGGCTCGCTAGTTCATCCCGATCTCCGATCCTTACACACCTTCAGCACTTGGCTCCTTCAGATGTAACAAAATACAGATGCGGGGTATCGCCAGAGGTGGCCGGTGTTCTTGTGTCAGCGAGGAAGCCCTCCATGCACTGTACGTATACTATAAAATGAAAGCGGTTTTGTTTGTGGGCCTCGTCTCACCATCTGGATCCAGTAACCTGTCCAGTGAACTCAGCTCTTCAGTATCTCCTCTCCTTATATCAGCAAGGCTTGAGCTACTCCTCCATAAAGGTACACATGTAGGCCATCTCACCTTATCATGCCCTTTCGGGTGACAGAACCTTAGCCCAATTGGACGTGGCCTTCACCTTTTTACGGGGGATGCTTCACATGAGACCTCCCATCTGGGATCCTATCCCACCCTGGGGCCTCCTTTTTGTGTTAGAGATGCTTACTCTTCCCCGGTTTTATCCTGCAGCGGATTGTGAGCTGCGATATTTTTCTTGGAAGATTTGTTTTTCTAGTTGCCATTACTTCAGCTCGAAGTGTTTCCGAGCTTCAGGCCCTGATGTGTAAAGAGCCGTACTTAATTTTCCCCAGGGAAAGGGTTTCTCCGAGGATGAACCCTAAGTTTCTTCTGAAAGTGGTCTCGGATTTGACCCTCAACCAGTCGGTTGACCTTCCAGTTTATTTTCCTTTGCCCTCTAACAGGCAGGAAGCTCTCCTTCACACTTTGGGCGTTCACAGGACACTTATATGTTACCTTAAGCGAACAGCTAATCACTGTAAATCGGAGCAACTGTTTGTGGCCTTTGCACCACAACACTTGGGTAGACCGGTGTCCAAGCAGACCATTTCTAACTGGATTGTCCACTGTGTCTCTTTCTGCTATGAAAAGCACAACAAGCCCCTTCCGGGTCCGGTTAGGGGTCACTCCACCATGGTAGTGTCTGCTTCTTTTGCCGTACTGCGGAACATATCCATTAAGGATATTTGCTTGCCCGCTACCTGGAATTCAGTGCATACTTTCGTAAAGCACCACAGCTTGGACATTGCCTCCAGACGCCGTGCAGGCTTCGGCTTAGCAGTCCTTCAGGGACTACTGTCTTGAGCTTCTGTGTTCAGCTTCATCTCTTCCACTTCCCGGGATCGATTTCTTCCTTGGCGAGGGACTGCTTGGGATTCAGTCCTAATTGTAATAGCCTGCTGCAAGAGCTCCCACTCAAAGTAAGATAGTACAGTTACGTATGAACTTACCGTAACAGTCGATCTTTGAGAAGAGCTCTTGCAGCAGTGTTATCCGCGAGAGGTGTAAGAGTTCCATCGTGGTACTGTTGTTCCATTCTCCTGTCAGGACTTGTTTGTGGGGAACTGGGGTGGAGCTGGGTTCACCCCCTTTTGTACCAGAGCTGACGTCGGGGTGGAGTCGATGGGGGCGGTCCCTGCTGGGTATTGCTGGCTGAGAAGTTTTCCGGAGGGTTCTAGTGCCTGCGGCATAGTCCTAATTGTAATAGCCTGCTGCAAGAGCTCCTCTTGAAGATCTACTGTTACAGTGAATTCTTATGTAACTGTACACTTTGTTGATCCCTTCCCCCAACCAGCACCCACCAGCTGTGTTCTGCCTACCCGCACCCCCTCACCCCATCGTGCCTCTCGGACCCTGAGCGATGATCTTCGTGACAAGGAACACGCCTGCACTCTTCAAAGCCGACTCACGAACTGAAGAAATGCCGGTAAGCTGTATAATTGCATAAATTTTTTTTTTTTTTTTTTTATCTTTGGTGCATATCTTGGCCATTTTTTCAAATTTTGGCACCAGATTTTCAATATGGGGCTCTTGGGACCCCACCTCATGAATTCAGTCAGTCATTTCTTTATTTGGTCCCGAAAGAGGATTATGCGGTCTCTGTGTGGAATCATCTTTCCAGACTGATTCACAAAACAACAGTGTCACTGTTCATGAGGTAGGCTCTCAAAAAGCCTATGTTGCAAATTTGGTGAAAAAATCCCAAAAAAATGACTGCGTTATGAGCGTGTGTTGCACAGCTTCTACGCATGCTCGTAACTTCGAAAATTTGTAATATTTTCACTCCAGGTTTTCAACATTGACAGTTTTCTACACCTCCTTATGAACAGTACAGCTGTCATTTTTCATATCCTGGCCAAAATGTGTGTTCGCACTCCTGGCGCAGAATAGCGCGATCACGTGAGGGAAATCAGTGTTTGGGACAGATTAAGAAAGTCGCAGTGACACTGTTCATGAGCAGAGGTCCTACAATGCCTGTCTTGAAAATTTGGTGACAAACGTCCATAAAATGTCTGTGTTACAAGCATGTGTTGCGCAGTTTTCCATGCACCCCTTAACTTCGCAAATTTGTAATATTTTCCTTCCAGATTTTCAACATTGGCAGTTTGCCACATCTCCTTATGAACAGTACAGCTGTCATTTTTCATATCCTGCCTGAAATATGCATTTGCACATCTGGCGCACAATGGCGCAGTCGCTGTGGGAAATTAACGTTTCAGACAGATTAAGAAAATCATAGTGACAGTGTTGATGAACAGAGGTCACAAAATGCCTATGTTGAAAATTTGGTGAAATAATTCCACTAAATGACTGCGGTATAAGCATATGTTGTGCAGTTTACACGTACGCTTGGAACTTCGAGCATTTTTAGTATTTTCACTACAGATTTTCAACATTGCCATCTCTTCACATGTCCCTATGAATGGCACAGCTGTCATTCTTCACATCCTGCCTGATCTGTTTTCGCACATCTGATGCAGAATGGCATGGTTGCTGTGGGAACTCGAAGTTCGGGACACATTAACAAAATGACAGTGCCACTGTTCATGAGAAGAGGTCCCAAATGCTTTCATGAGGTGGGGGTCACAAAAAGGCCATGTTGAAAATTTGTATTGCAAGTACCAACACGTGCCCGGGGAGTTAGGGTTTCTAACCATAACGGCCCACCCTGTACAGATGGACAGGCATCAGAGGTTTAACTTTGGATCACTGGCTGTAATGCTCATGCCATCCCACCCCCACCCTGAAGCCAGTGACAGGCATCGAAATGTGCCTTGCACTCTTCAGCCCCAGACTTCACCCCATTCTCCTGTACTGCACCAATTTCAGCGTATGTCCTTATGAAATGGGTTGACTGTGAAGCCGAACACCCCAAGGCACATCTCAACACTTGTCGGTGTCTACAGGATAGGGTGAGGTGAAATGCCGTGAGCATTATGGGCAGTGACCCACAGGCACACCCCAATGCCTGTCCATCTCTGCAGGGTGGAGGTGGGATTGGCATGAGTTCAGTACTTTACTGCCACTCTTATTCTGCATCTATCTAACTCCTGCACGTCCAATGCTAATACCAGCAAGCAAACATTCGGCATTGACAAATGCTTGTTTTTTTTATGTTACTGCTACTGTAAATAAATATTTCGATGAATTCTACAACTACTCCTGGTTTTCCTATGCTTCCTGACCTGTGCCTCAATGACAGATGGTGTCAGCCTAAGTGGGATTTAAGCTGTGCATACCTTAAGACAGGAGTTTTGTGCATGGGTACTGGACCTAGTACCAAGGAAGTACAGAGAAAGGTGTGAATTCTGCAGCAGCAAGTCCAGAAGTGGTTACCAGGAGAATGGCAGCCAAACTAGCAGAGACAGAAGTCCAAGCTGAGATTGTACAGCCAACACAAGTTATGGAAGAAGAACAGGCAGTGGCAGAACCTAAAAGCCTGATGGACTTTTTCAAATGGTGGGCTGTACAATAAAAGGAGACTGAGAAGCAGAGAGAAAGAGATACAGCGACAGGAGCAGCGATGGCTGGATGCCTTGCAAGCTATCCAAGGCAGAGGATCTGGCACAGATCCAGATGAGCAACAAAATGCAAGCAACTTAAAAGCCATTAAACTTACTAAGTTGTGTCCCTCAGATGATACTGAGGCATACCTGACATATTTTGAAAGAGTTGCCATAGCCTGCCAAGGGCCAAAGCTGCAATGGACAGTCAAACTGGTACCCCTATCTAACCGGAAAAGCCCAACTTGCCTACAGCAGTATGGACACTGCACAGTCAAAAAACTGTAACCTGGTGAAAAACGAAATCCTGAAAAGGTATGACATCTCTGGAGAAACATACAGGCAAAGATTTCGATCTTTGAGGCACAACTCGGTCGACAACCCTCGAGAAGCCTTCACCCGACTCAGAGAACTCCTGATAAAATGGATCCAACCAGAGAGCAAAACAGTCCCACAGATCATCAACACATTTGCCATGGAGCAATTCATCAACATCTTGCCTACAGATGTGCAGCTGTGGGTAAAGGAACACCGACCAGAGAGTGGGGAAAAGGCTGTTTCTTTGGCCGAGGACTACCAAATGGCCAGACAGACGCCACAGCAGTGAGGTAACAGCCAAGCACCAGTAAGACGCTCTTTTTCCCATTTAAACTCCGAGCCTGATAAGAACTCTGGTGGGGGTAACAAATCCGTGTCCAAAGAAGTTATCTGCTATAACTGTGATGAGCCAGGCCATTTTGCAAGAAACTGCCGTAGTAAGGAGAGTGGCACTGGAGCAGATTTGTCTTTGGCAAATTGGGGCAAGTACTTAACAGATGTGAAGGTGGGGGATAAGACTGTGAAGGGACTCATTAATTCGGGAAGCAGACAGACCCTAGTGCATGTTAAAGTGCTGGAAAAACACTGTGCAAAGGGACCAGGTACTGGTGTCATCTGCATCCATGGGGACACTCGATACTATCCCTCAAACCAAGTGACCCTGACCATTAAGGGTGTGTTGCACCAAATGAAAGTGGGAGTAGTTCCTAAGTTACCTGTACCTGTGATTATTGGAAATGACTTTCCAGGATTTACTGAATTAATCAAGGAAGGAGTAAATCCTAATGCTTCAACAGCTGTAGTGACGAGCTCTGGCAAAGAAAATGTCAGATGGTGGGGACACTTTTCCTTTCAGTGATTTTGGTTCAGACTTATTTGAGCACAGCTCCATGATCTGGATATCCAGGAAAGAAAGACGAAGCATGAAGAAACTGTGGTAACAAATTACTGATGGACATGAAGGGTTAAAATATGAAAATGCTGAAACTAAATTGATAACTGATTGTAATTTTCTTTCAGAACAAGCTAATGATGATTCTCTCCAGGGTTATTTTAAGCAGCTGGGGGTGAAACCAAAACAGGGTGAACCTATATTTAAAAAATGTAATGGGCTACTGTACAGAGTTTGGGTTAAACCTCAGACACAGGAACAGACAAAACAGTTGGCTCTACCACAGAAGTATAGAACAGAGTTATTACAGCTAGCACATGTTAGTCCTATGGCTGGTCACTCAGGGAGGGATCGCACCCTTGCCTGATTGCTGTATAGATTTTACTGGCCTGGAGTTCATGATGATGTTGCTGCTTATTGTAATTCCTGTGCTGAGTGTCAGAAAGTAGCCTCAGTCACTAGGAAATACAAAGTGCCCCTACCCTTGATAGATGTGCCTTTTGAGAGAATTGTAATGGATGTGGTTGGTCCTTTAGACAAAAGTAAAAAGAGTAATAGATTTATCCTGGTAGTATGCGACTATGCGGCTTGATACCCAGAAGCAGTTCCAATGCGTACTGTCACAGCTTCAAAAGTGGCAGCAGAGCTTGCAGAATTTTTCAGCAGAATAGGCATGCCTAAAGAAATTATTACTGATCAGGGTAGTAATTTTGGCGCCGTATTACTTAAGGAGCTGTACAGACTACTAGGTATCACTGCTATAAGAACCTCCCCCTATCACCCTCAGACAGGTGGTCTTGTTGAGCGTTTTAACCAAACCCTAAAATGCATGTTTAAAAGGTTTGTAAAAGGGGAAGGGAAAGAGTGGGACCAATACTTGCCTTACCTACTTTTTGCTTACAGAGAAGAAGGGTTTCACCATTTGAAATGCTGTATGGTAGACAGCCAAGAGGGCCACTGGATGTGATAAAAGAAAAGTGAGAAGATAACCCCACTCAGAAACAATCTGTATCTTCTTATATGTGTGCCCTAAGAAAGACGCTGGCAAAATGTGTTGAAATTGCCCATAGTAATCAGGAAGAGGCCCAAAACTAGCAGAAAGTATATTATGACCATGGGTTAAAAAAAAAATGTTTTTGAGCCAGGTGAAAAGGTTTTGCTACTGTTACCCACAACAGAAAATAAACTGTTAATGAAGTGACAAGGGCCCTATAAAATTCTTAGATGTACTGGCACTGTTAACTACGAGATTGAGACCCCTGACAGGAAAAATCCTATTAACATATACCATAATAACCTCCTCAAGGAAAAAAATGCTAAAAGCTGCTTTGCTAGTTTACCAGAAACTGGTAAAGAAATTATTGATGTAGCTTACGATAGACTGGAACAAACTGTAAACGCTGATGCTGTAAAGGTGAATGTTTCCTTAACCTCAGAACGAACTGCAAACATTCATAATGTGCTAAAGACATTTAACAGTACTTTTACCATGGTACTAGACCGAGCGGAAGGGGCTGAGCACATAATAGTGATAAGGAATGCTTGTCCTATTAAGCAAAAGTCATACAGGTTGCCAGAGTGGTTAAGAGCCGAGATGGTTAAGGAAATGCAAAAAATGAAAGAATTGGGTATTACTGAGGAGTCGAGGAGTGCTTGGTCATCTCCCATAGTAGTTGTAAACAAAAAAGAAGGGTCTGGTAGAATCTGCCTTGATTTTAGAAAACTTAATCAAGTGTCAGAATTTGACAGTTAACCTATGCCCAGAATATAATTATTTGGTGGACAGACTGGGGAGTGCAAAGTATATCAGTACCCTCAACCTCACCAAGGGTTACTGGCAAATACCTTTAGCTAAAGAATCTAGAGATAAAACTGCATTTGCCACTCCTGTTGGATTCTGTCAGTTCACCACCATGCCCTTTGGTTTACATGGTGCGCCAGCTACATTCCAACAGTACATGGATGTCATTTTATCCCCCCTCACTGGTTATTGTGCTGCATACCTGGATGATATCGTGGTATACAGTCCAGACTGGAAAAGCCTCCTGGAATACCTACGAGCAGTTATCCAAGATATCAAAAATTCAGATCTGACTATCCTACCAAATGTGCATTGGGCATGCAGGGAACCAGATATTTGGGCTATGTATTGGGAAATGGAAAAGTTAAACCAGAAATTTCTAAAACAGAAGCTGTAGCTAACAGTCCTGTACCTAAAACAAAGAAAGATGTAAGGTCATTTTTAGGTCTGGCTGGTTAGTATCGGAGATTTGTTCCCAGCTTTGCTGAGTTAGCTACTCCCCTTGCTGAGCTCACGAAAAAACAGTACCAAATAATGTGAAATGGACCTCAGAGTGTGATGAAGCCTTTCAAGCCATTAAGGCTGCATTATGTTCAGCCCCTGTTTTAAGAAGCACAGACTTTGAGAAACCATTTTTGTTACAAACAGATGCATCAGAAGTAGGCCTAGGTGCAGTACTGAATCAAAATATAGATGGGATGGAACATCCTATTCTGTATATAAGTAGGAAGTTGCATGACAGAGAGAGAAGGTACTCCACTATTGAAAAGGAATGTTTAGCTGCAAAGTGGGCCATGGAGTCCCTTAAGCTTTATTTGCTAGGAACTGGCTTTGTGCTTATAACAGATCGCAGTCCTCTCTGTTGGTTAACCAAATGAAAGATAAAAATTCCAGATTCACAAGGTGGTACCTGGCAGTACAGCCATTTGAATTTACGGTGATGCGCAGATCTGGTAAAGAGAATAGCAATGCTGATTTTCTGTCAAGATATAGATCAGGAATTGAGGATTCTGAACGTTGAAAAACAAATGTGTGGGTTTAAACTTTACTGTTTGCTGTACTGTTCTAGAAGAAACAAATCATGCACCTGTGCTTAATTTCTAAAAGCAGCAAATGCTGGTAGAGTATTAATAAAACGTTTTGGAAACCTGTTTGATAAAACAGGTTCCCTCTTAAAAAGGGGGGTGTACATGACAGGGTGGAATTGGACCCCCTCCCAGTTGTTAGAGAGAGTGTTTAAATGCAAGGATCTATTCTTTCCGTTTTCTGTCTCTTCTCTATCTGGTTCCGAAACCAAATTTTCCTGTGAGACTTCAGACTTGATCGCCCCAACAGTCTTGCAGTTCTTTGCCTCTCACTGTTTCTCAGTTTTCCCTTGCTGTCTGTCTTCTTCTCCCTTGCATATTTGCTAATATAAAAATATGTGTGCAAATCAGTGTATGGAAATGTAATTGATATTGGGATCCCTTTTGTTTAGAAAATATATAGTGTTGCTGTTGAAATGTATATAATTATATTTCGAGATGATTACAGAAAGCTGTTGTAAGCTCAAGAGGTTACCGGAGTTCAGTTTTTAAGCCTTTTGCAAAAGCTATGCAAAAGGGGCCTCTCAGCTGAAGCAGATTGTGTTCTTCCTGCCTGAAATATGCAAGAACAGAACACTTTAGAAGAAGTATGATGCTTGCTAAGAGTGGGGGTTGGAAGGACTGAAAGAGAGCTGAGCTGCAATTGCTAGAGGAGAAAAATGGACACAGAGACTGAATGAAAACTTTTATTTTGCCTTTGTAAATAGTTATGCTGAACAAGTTTGTTTTTCTATTATGTTACTGCTACTGTAAATAAATATTTTGATGAATTCTACAACTGCTCCTGATTTTCCTATGCTTCCTGACCTGTGCCCCGAACGACAGTCAGTGATGAGCATGCTGAATAGAACGAGTCCCAGAACCGATCCCTGCAGTACATCTCCATTCCCAAGGAAAGGGATTCTCGAAACCTACATTTACGGAGAGTAACTTTCCTTTTCCCATCAGCCATCCGATGGGGGTGGGGGTGGGGAGGTGCCAAGAGTGGACAAAGATCAGCAACCGGGAAAGAGGAACTCTTCTCCCTCTATTTGGTAT
This sequence comes from Neoceratodus forsteri, assembly GCA_016271365.2. Classification (NCBI taxonomy): domain Eukaryota; kingdom Metazoa; phylum Chordata; order Ceratodontiformes; family Ceratodontidae; genus Neoceratodus; species Neoceratodus forsteri. The sequence goes on from JADMNL010000022.1 coordinate 501,743,354, forward strand.
AATAACCACATGGGCAAGCAAACCATTTTAAAATCCAGTAAGACACATTGTAACCAAGGCTGACCTGGAGACTTGCATCCTGGAGGAGCACAAAGGTATTTTAGTGTGATTTTGTTTACAAAGTTCATGAATGCCAGCTACCTTTTACAGCATCTCTTAATGTTTCAGACCAGTGATCTACAGTCAGGAAGCTAGCTGGGCTGCTCTAGGTAAACGAATGTAAACACACAGCATCAATTGAATCATTTTCATCAGAGGAATTTAAAGCCCATTCAAAGGCATTGGACAGAGTCAACAAGACTCGCATTGGTTTACGAAGTGTACATCATGTATGATAAATCTGTTGGGCGTTTATGAACCTGCATATTAAACACTTCACAGAGGGAATTATATGTGAAAGCCTGTAACTGCTTACAAATTTTTACATTTGTTTGTTCAATTGTCTGTAGCCAGTCTGTCCAGATCAGCATTCCTGTCTCCGGAATACTATGAAAGTCTGAATGAGGACAGCTCCAATTCCTCTGTTTCTCAGGCCCTTGATAATGAAGATGTTCAAGCAGCAGAGCAGGAAGAGATCCCAGTTCCTATACCAAGGCATGCCCCAGTTGTTCGCACACCTTCTGTCCAGCCAGGTTTGATTGGCCAGTCTCCAACACTCGGCAAAGCACAGCTGGGGTTTGGAACACTTACTGCAGGTAAGCAGCGTAGAGCTCACACTCTTCCCCTGTTTTGTATAGTTTGTCTTGGTGTATTTAGTTTAGACCTGGATCTAATGAGAGAAAATTGCAGATATTGCTTCGAGGGTAACTCTTGCAGCAGGCCATCACAGGTGGGACTAAGCCACCAGGCGCTAGGACAACACATAAACCTTCTAGCTAGCGGTCTACCAGAGGGGGCCGTCAACCTCTGATGTCAGCCAGTCTTATAAAGCTGGACTGCCCCCCACACTCTCCTCAATTCTTTCCCGCCATTTACCAGTTCACGCTGGACCACTGATAATGCCACAGCTACAGTTGATTGATTTTTTTTCCCTGCATTTGACCGCACTGTATTGTTTTTAAGTTTTTCAACATGGAAATTTCAGTGTTCTCTTCTAATGGTTTATGTCTTCAGAGCCATCCTCATCTTCCGACCGTTCCATGAAATGTGCCTTCGGCAAACAGATCCCAGACAAGGACAGCCGTTCAGCATGCATATTGTGCCTAGGCCCAGACCACGATGTCCAAGCCTGTGTGGCCTGCCAGAAGTTCAACCCGGCCACCAGGAGATCCTGCAGAACCAGCTGTTTAAGCAGGTCGCCTCAATGGAACAGGAGCTGCAGACCAGGAGCTCCTCCATTTCCATGACCCAGTCCTCAGGGTCTTCATCTTTGAAGTCCCAGGACAAAACTACCAAGAAACATAAGCACAGGGACAAGGATCTGTACTGACCCAGGTCTGACTTCCACTCGCGGTCCCCTGACAATGGTCTTCAGCAGCGAAACAGTTTTCCTTCCGGGGGTGACTTCTTCGCCCCTCACGCCCTAACTTCTACAGGACTACTGATGGCTCTGCCTCCCGCCCAGGTCTCTCTCTCGCAGGTGGCAGCTCTTCGGGTCAGGTTGCCATGTACCCTGCTTCCCAGCCCCTGCTGTTCCAGCTCTTGTTCTCTGCGGGTGCGTTGTCAGGCAGCTCGTCTGGAGTCTCGTCATCTGGCATGGGTGTGGCGAATGCAGGTCTCCAAGCTGCCCCCACTCCACCGTCACTGATCTCATCCTCTGGGACCACCACAGGTACTGCTCCTCCTTCCCAAGGCAGACAGTGCAGGACACTGGCAGCTCCCCGGGCCCAGTCTCTCCTCAGCATTTGCCCGGAGGGTCACCCTCCACTCAGGCACCTGTCTCTCCACATCCAGTGCCCGTGACTCCCCCTCCAGCTTTATCTTGGTGAAAGCATGCTGGTCCTTTTTCCCCCCTCCACAACCCGTGGGACCCACACCGGCCCTGCCCCCTCAGTCTGTGCCCATCGGCCCATCACCCATCCTTCTGCCACCTGCTGCAGTAGGACTGGCGTCTTTCCTACCACAGTCTTCACCCATAGGAGCTCAGCCTGGGTACCCTACAGTGCCTCCTGCTGGTATGGTGCCTGTATACTCCTTCACCCCATGCGGTCCTGGCTGTATCCAAAAACATAGAAACATAGAAGTTGTTGCAGATAAGGGCCTTCAGCCCACCTAGTCTGTCCATTAACCCTAGCAACTGTGCTCTTTCATGCTTTACTGGAACTAGATTGTACCCCTCCCCTGACTTCCAGTATCCATCTGTGCCTATCCCAAGCATTCATAAAACCTGTAATCATTTCTGCCCCACCATCTCTTCTTGTAGGCTGTTCCATTTGTCCACCACCCTATCCAAGATGAAGTACTTCCTCACATTCTCTTTGAACCTCCCTCCTTCCAGTTTCATCTTGTGCCCCATCATCCTTGAGCATCTTTTTCTTCAAAAAATTGTATTATTCTGCACCTTATTTTTCCCTGTGAGGTACTTAAATGTATCAGTCATATCTCCCCTTCTCTCCTCCAGGGAGTACATATTTAATTCCTTTGGCCTATCCTCATAGGGTTTGTGATGTAATCCGGGCACCATCCTGGTCGCCCTCCTCTGAACCGCCTCCACTATATCTATGTCCTTATATAGATAAGGCCTCCAGAACTGGACACAGTACCTGAGGTGTGGCCTCACTAATGTCCTATATAGTGGCATTATTGGCTCCCTTTTTCTGCTGGTGATTCCCCTGCCTATGCATCCCAGCATCCTGTTTGCTTTTCCTGCCACCTTGTCACACTACCTACCTACCTTGAGGTCTTCCGGATGATAACCCCAGGTCTGTTTCCATGGAACATTCTGTCTCCCCAAAGTCGGTATGTTGCTTCTGGGTTTTGTACCCCATGTACATTATCTTGCACTTTTTAGCATTGAAACCCAACTGCCAATCCCTTGACCAATCCTCCAACTTCTTAAGATCTCTCCTCATTCTGTCCACTCCCCCGGCGTGTCCACCCCGTTGCAAAACTTTGTGTCATCAGCGGAAAGGCAAATTTTCCCTTCTAGATCTTCCTCAATGTCACTGATAAAGACCCTGAAGAGGACTGGACACAGCACTGATCCCTGTGGTACCCCACTGGACACTTTACCCTCTGCAGAGTGAATGCGGTTTTTCACCACCTTCTGGGTCCTATTATCCAGCTAATTCTTGACTCACTTCACTACCATCTTTCCCACCCCTGTGTTCCCCAACTTGTTTAACCACCTTCTATGCGGCACAGTGTCAAAGGACTTGCTGAAATCCAGGTAGGCCACATCCACTGTCTCTCCCCAACCCGATCCACCTCTCTGAAAAGAGTATCAAAGCATGATGGTTTTATTTATATGACTTAAGGGCTAAGTCTGGGATTTCAACCTGACCTTTCGCACCCTAAGCGAGAATCATACCCCTAGACCAATGACCAAAAGGCTGACAGACTTTACCACTCCCCGGCTGGCAAGCTATACTTTGGTGAACAGCCCAAGGCCGACTTGGTCATCATCAGTGTGGCATATGACCAAACCAAGAGGCTGAAACAGCTCCCTCCCCTCTGACAGGGAGTCCCAACAGCTGGACCAGATGGGCAAGTGTGCCTTCGCCTTTGCCACTCTTGCCATTCAGGCCATCATTTATTTGGCCCATACGGTACAGTATCAGAACCTTCTATGGGACCAGACTAGGGAGGCAGTCCTAGCCATGCCAGATGACCCTTCTAAGCCGCAGACCCTCTAGGCCCTTAAAACGGGCTTGGACGTCAGTACCCACGTCCTCAGGGCTGTCTGTGATGCAGTAGATGCCTCGGGCCAGGCAGTGGCTGTAGGCATCTGTATGAGGCACTTCTCCTGGCTATGGGTCTCTGGCTTCGTGCAGGATGTCCAGTCTGACATAATGGATGCCCCTTTCAGGTGTTTCAAGCTGTTTGGGGGAGATGTTCAGGATACCATCTCCGAACTTCAGACCTCGAGACAGGCTCTCAAATTCATCCACTCTATGTACCATACCTAGCAGAAGTTGGGTCAGCGGGCTCCCTTTCATTGCTCCTCCTGCAAACAAGCCTGACCTCCTCCCAAAACCCAGGACAAGCGCAAAGCGAGGGCAGCTCTCTCCACTTACTCCTCTGCCAACCTCAGTGCCTGAGTTGCAGCAACAGCCCCAGCAGTGGCTGCTCCCACCTCCTGACTCCTTGCCAGAATCCTCCCCCCCTTCAGTTGTCCAACAGGAGGCAGTTGTAGAGGGTTTCTTCTCCCTGCACCTGGATAGGTGGACGGAGATAACTACAGACAGCTGGGTGCTGCAGCTCATAGAGCATGGTCACACACTCAGATTCATTGACTGGCCTCCAGGCAAGTCCTTGTAACCTCCTAGCTGCATCCCTCTCATCTGGAAGGAAATTCAGGCCTTACTTTGAAAAAAGGCCACAGAGTCAGTCCCGTAGTTTCAGCAGGGAAGGGGTTCTACTCACACTTCTTCCTGGTCCCCAAGCAGACAGGAGACCTTCGGCCCATCCTGGACTTAAGCCAGATGAATCTGTTTATAGAGTACAAGCAGTTCAGGAAGGTCACCCTTCAGGGTTTACTTCCCCTGCTTCATGGGGGGGGGGGACTGGTTTTGCTCCCTGAATATGCAGGATGCCTACCTGCATATCAAGATCTTTGCCTCCCATCGGCACTTCCTCTGTTTCCGCTTCCAGGGAGCGCACTACCAGTTCAGAACTCTGCCTTTTGGTTTGTCCTCAGCCCCCAGGGTCTTCTCCAAATGCTTGGTGGTAGTGGCAGCTGCCTTGACACGGCAGAGGTTTTATGTTTTTCCCTACCTGGATGATTGGCTGCCATTGTCCCTGTCCAGGGACCGTCTCATTCAAACTCTTTCTCATACCGGTAGCCTGTTCCAAGATTTGGACATTACTGTCAACCTGCCAAAGTCTTTTCTGACCCCTTGCCAGTGCCTCCTGTACATAGGGGTAGTGCTGAACATGACCCAGGGGAAGGCTTTCTTACCCCCAGACAAAGCAGAGTGTCCGATGGACCAGGTCTGTCTTCTTTACTCCAGCCGTCCTGTTCTGGTGAGAGTTTTTCTGAGGCTTCTAGGCCTCATGGCTGCAGCCATTGTGACAGTTCCACTGGCCAGGCTGCATATGAGAATGCTGCAGTGGACACTGCGATATCCTGGATCAACCGGTGTTGGTATCGGATCCAGTCAGGAAGGTACTTTAGGGGCTGGAGCCCAGCCACCTACTTGGGGCGGGGGGGGGTACTTTTTATATACCTCCCCTCAGCAAGTCCTTACAATGGACGCCTCAGGCCTTGGACAGGGGATGCATGGGGGGGCGCCCACCAAACTCCCAGAACATGGTTTGAAGTGGAGAGGGACCTACACATCAATATCCTGGAGATGTGAGCAGTCTTGTTTGCCCTGCAGGCCGTCCAGACTCTGCTCTCCCCAGGTCTGCTCTATAGTCAGACTGACAACATGTGTGTAGTTTATTACATAAACAAACAAGGGGGGACTTATTCCTATCCCCTGTGCAGGGACGCCATGAGAGTCTGGTATTGGGCCATCAACCATGATATGGAACGCTCGGCTGTCCATGTTCTCGGCGTCCAAAATGTCCTGGTGGACGACAGCCTAAGCCGCGCGTGGTCCAGAGTCCATGAGTGGGGACTTCTGACCTCAGTGGTAGAAGACCTCTTCGACAGATGGACTCGGCCTGAGTTGGACCTTCCTGCATTCCCCTACAATGCAAAACTGCTACTTTTCTGCTCGCTAAATCGATGGCCTGGGGTTTTCTGGTGAGACGCATTGTCCCTCTCCTGGAGAGGGAAGTTAGTGTGCCTTCCTTTCCTTACTGCTCCTTCAACAAGTTCTAATCAAACTCCAGAGGAAGGGAGCTGCAATGATCCTCATAGCTCCCTTCTGGCCTTGGCAAATCTTATTCCCCTTGCTGTAGCGGTTGGCAGTGGCATGCCTGTTGTCCCTGCTCCTTTCACAGTCCCTGACCAAAGATTTGTTCCTGTATGGTCCCAGTGCCTCTAGCCCAGAACCCATTAGTGGTAAACATTGGCGAAGATTTTTTTGGAAGATCAGCAGTTACTGTAAGTACGTAACTTCATATTTTCCAAAAAAATCAATCTTCACCATTCATCACTGGTGTGTTTGTGCCGGAGGCATGAGGACCCTGCAGGAGTGTATGCCTTTAAAGCTTTGGAGGTCGGGAACAGACGTTGGAGACACTGCCACGCACGAGGCGAACATATGATGTGGCACTCAGGGGCTGGCCAGTACCGACACCAACCGCCCTGCTTGCTTAGGAGGTGCCTAATCCAATTAACAGAAGCACTCTGGAGAGTGGGGTCGGTCCCAGTCATTTCACAGAAGAAAGTGTTCTGAAAGAACTCCTAAAACTGAAGGTGGACAAAGCAGTGGGGCCAGATGGAATTCACCCCAGAATTCTAAAAGAATTAAGCAGAGAACTAGTGCCACCACTGACTACCCTTTATAAAAAAAATCATTGGAGGATGGTGTGGTACCTGAGGACTGGAAGAAGGCTGATGTGATCCCCCTTCACAAAAGTGGGAGCAAGACAGAGGCAGGAAACTACAGACCTGTCAGTTTGACCTCTGTGGTAGGGTAAGTGATGGAATCACTTCTGAAGGAAAGAAGTGTTGAGTACCTAGAGGCCAGTGGGGCACAGGACCCAAGGTAGCATGGGTTCACAGCGGAGAGGTCATGTCAGACGAATCTAATTGATTTCTTTGTCGGGGTGACCAAAGTAGTAGACCAGGGATGGGCTGTGGACATGGCCTACCTAGACTTTAGCAAGGCATTTGACACAGTCCCACACAAAAGATTAGTAGTCAAATTAACCAGCCTTGGAGTGGGTCCCAGGGTGGTAGCCTGGGTAAAACATTGGCTGAACAACAGGACACAGAAGGTAATTATAAATGGAGTCCACTCTGAAGAAAGAGGGGTTACTAGTGGGGTACTGCAGGGTTCAATACTGGGTCCAGTCTTTATAAGTGACATTGCAGAGGGACTGAAAGGAAAAGTATGCCTCTTTGCAGATGACACAAAGATCCGCAACAGGGTTGATACACGAGGAGGCATAGAAAGGATGAGAAGGGACTTGGCAAGGTTAGAGGAATGATCAGAAGTATGGCAACTGGAATTCAGTGCAAAGAAGTGCAGAGTAATGCACCTGGGAAACAAAAACCCAGGGGAAGATTACACAATGGGGGGGAGGTCTTAACAACAACAAAAATGGAAAGGGACCGGGGGTAATTATATCAGATGACCTTAAGGTTGGCAAGCAATGTGAGAAGGCGGTAGGGAGGGCTGGGGGGATACTGGGATGTATAGGGAGAGGCATCACCAGCAGAAAACAGGAAGATGTTAGTCCCCTGTACAGACTGTTGGTGAGACCCCATCTGGAGTACTGCGTCCAGTTCTGGAGACCCCATCTCCGCAAGGACATAGACATGATGGAGGCAGTTCAGAGGAGGGCAACTAAAATGGTGCAGGGTCTGCAAGAGAAGCCATACGAGGAGAGGCTAAAGGAGCTTAATATGTGTACCCTTGAGGAAAGGAGAGAGAGGGGGGACATAATAGAAACATTTAAGTACCTAGTGGAATCTACAAAGTCCAAGAGGGTTGCATCTTTCAGAAAAAGAGATGTGCAAGAACAAGGGGACACAATTTGAAGATAGAGGGGGGACGGCTCAGGGACAATGTGAGGAAGTATTTTTTCACAGAGAGTGTGGTGGACACATGGAACAGCCTTCTTGCTGAGGAGGTTGTGGGGTCTAAAACTGTGGGAGAATTCAAGAATGCATGAGACAGACATAAGGCAATTTTTGTGGGGGGTAGGAAGAAATAGGCTGTTGGTTAAATAGGATCTGTAGCTTATCCTCTAGGTAGGGAAATGGGCAGACTAGGTGGGCCCAAGCGGTCCTTATCTGCCGTCAGAGTCTGTGTTTCTATGTAGTTCTGTTCTTCCCACCATCGAGGAAGGCACTCCGTGGGAGTGTTTGCCATTTTTGCCGCATCACACAGCCCAAGGTCCGTTTGTCGTCACTCGCTTGATGCTGTATAACCTTTTTAGGCCTTTTGTTGCTTCCTTTCTTCTTCCTGTCCTTTTTATAACACTGAGCCCTATTTTTGCTGGTTTTCTTTTTTTCCACAAACCAATTATGTCTGGATCCCAGGGGCCTTAGAAACAGAAGAAGCTGACCAAGAAGACTGAGTCTCCCCCCATGTTTTGGTGCCTCTGTGGGAGAAATTTGTCCATCCAGGACTAGCATGGTTGTTGCTGGACCTGCCTTGGAGCAGACCATGGCTCCCCCTTGCTTCAGGTTTGTTCTGCTGCTGATGCCCTTAGGCCTAGCCCATGAGCAGAGTCCATTCAGGTGAGGTGGAGGCTAGTAGATCCCAGTCGATGCCGCGTTCCAGTTCTAGAGTGGCTAGCAGGGGCCGGAGTGTTGACTCGGGTCCTCTGGCCCCCACTGAACTGTCTGGGCCTGCAGTAGGTGGGCATGGGGCCACCCTGTGGGACAACTACGGCTCCGATCTCCCTACCTGGGGACTCCCCCACGGTTTGGTGTTCCCGGGTGGACGAGATGTACAGCCCCTCCCCTCAGGTGAGGTCCCCTTTTTGCTCTCATAGCCCTGGCAAAGGACCTGGCCTGGTTTGTCATGATCCACCTCCTCTGCCTATTCCCCCTCCTTTCCTGGGCATGTTTGGTCCTACGGGACCCCTGAACTGCTGGAAGTTCAGGGCTTCGGCAAGTGCCTTTCCCACCTACCTGAGGGCACTGGACCATGCTATCTTCCAGCCTGAAACCCCAGAGCCGCTGCATTCTGAGTCCAGCTCCTCTTCGTCCTCCTCCACTGAGGAAAAGGACTCCTCTGTTCACTTCTCTGATGCTGAGTACACCCGTTACCAGCAGTTCTTTTCGGAGATGTTGCGAGATCTGCGACTGTCCCATATTTCTGGCCGTAGTCCTGCATGCCTGATGCTGTCCTTCCTTGGGGAGTACAGTCATGACTCCACAGTCATACCTCCATGAACTAGGCCTTTTGAGGAGGTGCCAAGAGATGTCTGTTTCTGTCCTTCTGCCCCCTCTCCAGCCCTGAGAGACATTCAGTGCATATATTGAGCACCCCAGGGTCTCCAGGAGCCATGATGCCACACCCCACTTCTGGGATCCATCTCCTGGACACCCCCTCTTGGCATAGGTGCCCAGTGCGCGACCATCCCCCAAAATTAGACTCAACTGAGTTTAACACCTGGTGTCGTAGAGCCTTCTCAGCTGTGCGCTTCATGTGTGCATTGCTGCACACCAGGTGTCCTATAGGAGGCACCTGTCACTGATGCTGGGTGAGCTTCTAGCATCTCTGCCAGATTGTGAGGTAACTAGTCAGGCCATATGCCTTTCTGTGCAGGGTCTGGAGCTGGTGAGACACCAGGCGATGGTATCGTATGATGCCAGCAAGGTAACCACAAGACTAGTGGGAACAGCAGGTGGCATCAGGCGAATGACATGGCTGCTCCATTTGTCACCCTTGGCCTGGCATAGAATGATCACCTCGTGTTTCCAGGGGGCCCACTTCTCCAGTAGGCCCAGGTGTGAGCTTGTGGGGTGCATTCCTGCTCCCAGGTTACAGAAGCCTCTGCCTAACCCTGACCAGTCTCAGGCCTTGCCAGGCCTGTTTGGGACCCCCGCCTCTCTGTGTCTTCACCTACAAGAAGCTGAGGGAACAATAATTTCCCTCAGGGTTTGCCAACACCACCCTTGGTGGTAAGCTTGGCACTCAGACCCACCAGTGATGAATGGTGAAAATCAGTAGTATAGGTCCCATTACGTATTTTTATTCTGACTTTGCTCTGTATTACCATTTTTTTCTTGTTTCTATTATCGAGTTGTTGCATTATCTGTTTTCTCTTTCTTATAATAAAGTTAGTTAAAAAAAAAAAAAAAAACCTTGATTCTTGGTGGATATGATAATTACGTACTCACTGTAATTCATGATCTTCCAGAATATCGCCACCATTAATCACTGCAACCCCCCACACACACACACACAATGGCCAGGCTTCTGGGCATTCGCTCCTTTTCCTTTCCTCTCCAGCCTTGCCTCCTTCTCATTTGTTTTAAAAGAAAAGGGGGGGGGCACTTAAGGGGCAAACCTCTTCGGGGACCTTGTTCCCTCCACACACCCCTTTGTGGCCCTTAAAAAAAAAAAAAAATCCTTAGGGGCTGTTTTTACCCCTAATCCTTCTCCTTGTCTTCCCTTAGTTGTTTAAAAAAAAAAAAAAGGGGGACAAATGCAATTTTAGGACCTTGTTGTTGCCCCCTTTTTCGAGAGAGCATCAGAGTGGCAAATGGAGCTGAAGAGAAGCCTTCATTTTACATTTCCTCCCACCCCTTCAGGCAGTGGGAGTCTAGAGTTGCTTGCTGTTGGATAAGCTTTTCCTGTCCCTTTTTATGAACAAGGGCTTGCAGGGGAGCAGGTGCTCTAGGGACAGGACATGTTGTGGGGATTGTAACCCATCTTCCCTTACCAGTTCTGCTTTCTTCTCCCTTGCAGTTGGCCTCCTACATTTGTTTGTGGCCTGCTACACCCCTCTGTCTCTTAATCTCGTTTTTGGGATATTCCAGTGGGAGAAGGAAGTACGGAGGACTGGAGTCGTTAGGTTTTTGTGGATTCCTGTACCTAGCAGGTATTCTTTTAGTGGGAACCCCCTTTTCTTAGTCATTTTCCCCCTCCTAGGTGTTGTAGTTTTACCTCTTGAGCTCCTAGATGTCTCTTCTTGGCTTGGCTGGTTTGGAAACCGGGCCTGCTGTTGCATTGCTTGAGCCCTGACTCGGCTATTCTCGATTTTTTTGAGATCAAAGGCTGCATATTCTTCCATATGTTTTGGGTCATATTGGACTTTTAAACTGTAGCCTCTTGTAGTTCTCGTACCCACAGATGGACAACTTGGCTGCCAGTGTTCTTCCAGGGCTCTTGGCTCTACTCCTGTTTCTGAGACTTCAGGGACGTACTCTTTTCCTTGCAATCTACCCTTGTAAGCTAGCCCTTGGACATTTTTGTGGACCATGTTTCTTGTTTGAGGGTCAGCTAGCCCTTAGAGAGTATAAGCAGTGCGCTTTCCTCAGTTGAGAGTAAGGTTACTCTTCTGACACCTAAGTTTTTTCTTGCTAAGAATTCGGGGTCCCGCTGCTTGCTTGCTCGCTCTGTCTGTCGTCGTGTCGTCCCCCCCGTTGCAGTTGTCCTGGTCACCCTTGTACTGCTACAAAGACACTCCTACCAAACCCATCTTCTCCTCTAATGGTAGTTTTTTTTTTTTTCGTTCTTTTTATATCCTGTATCCCTTGGGCTCTCTTGTCCAAGCCCTTCTTTTTTCTTACCCTTTCGTTCCTCTCCTGGTGAACAGAACCGAGGAGGTGGGGGCCGGCGTTGGTGACTGGCCATCACACGAGTGCCACACATTCTTCCTTGTGGGCACTGACACCTCCGACATTGGTCCTCCAAAGCTGTAAAGGCATACGCTCCCATGAGGTCCTCGTGCCTCAGGCATAGACCCAACAGTGATGAATGGTGAAGATATTCTGGAAAATCAAGAACTACAGTGAGTACGTCATTTTCATTTTCTGACTAAAAATTCCATGAAATGGCTGCTGCCTTGCTAACAGAACTGAGGTAGTTAAGGTGTCCTCAGTTGGTACTGGATGTGACACGTGGCATCCTGTATGTGCTGGTGCCAGCACAGTTGTCCCTAACTGAAAGGTTTACTCCCACTGGGTCCTGCCTCTGCTGGTCTAAGACTAAACAGTGTGGCTGTATGGGGAAGATAGTCCTAAAGATCTGTAGTTACAGTACAGTTACGTAAGACCTTAACATAATGGTTGATCTTCAAGACGAGTTCTTGCAGCAGGTGGCACCAGTAGGACTGAGGCTGGCAGGCGCCAGGACCCCACGGAAAACTTCTAGCTAGCAATATACAGCAGGGGACTGCCCCCGACGTCGGCCTGCCCCCGACGTCATGTACACAATAAAAGGGGCAGTCCCCCAGCATCTCCTCAGTTCTCCCGCCGGAGACTCCAGCATAGATGAAACATTGGATGGAGAGCTGAGGATGCTCCTTTCAAAATGGAGGTCAGAAGATCAAACTGTGAATGCAGAAGGAATCCCAAATGGGAAACGCGGGTGGAAAGCAGCACCTGCTGCAAGAGCTCCTCTCGAAGATCTACTGTTACGGCAAGTTCTTACATAACTGTACTGTCTCACTTCTTGAGTGAGTTCTTGCAGCAGGTGACACCAGTCCCAAGCAGTACAGAGGCCCTTTGGCTCAGGGCAGAGGAGACAGAGGGAGAGAAGACTGAATTCTTCATAAGAGAAGTCATTGCAGAATAGCGAGGCCAAAGCCCGTTCTGCAATTGGAAGCAATATCCAAGCTATAATGCTTAATGAAAGTGTGAACTGAACTCCAGTTGGCAGCTGTGCAGATATCTATAGCAGACACATTCCTCAGAGAGGTGAAGGAAGCCACAACTCCCCTAGTGGAGTGGCCTTTTACTGGTCTTGGTAAAGGCTTATCGTATTTCTAGTAACAGTAGATAATACAGTTAACCAGTCATTTGGAAAGGGTTTGTTTAGAAACAGGTGCCCCTAGCATCCGGGGGGTGAAAGAAATAAACAATTGGTCAGATTGTCTGGAGCCCTGAGTTCGAGTCAAATAATAATAAACAACCTGGTGGACATCTAGAGTATGAAGGAGGGCCTTCCTACGGTTTGAGTACTCTGGGTATAAACGAGTAGGTGAATGTCCTGATTAAGGGTAAACTCGGACACCACCTTTGGTAAGAACTTAGGACTGGTCTGCAAGGACACCCGGTCCTTGTGGAAAACCAAGTAGGGCTCTTTACACATCAGAAGCCTGAAGCTCTGATATCCTCCGAGCCGAGGTAATTGCAACTAAAAATAACGCTTTCTAAGAGAGAAAGCATAGCTTGCAATCTGCTGCTGGCTGGCGGTATAGCCTAGAGGTTAGAGGAACGAGATGTGAACGAGCTTGGCACATCCTGCAAACCAGACCTGAGTTTGATTCTCACAACCTCCACTTGCATACTGTGTGACTTTGAGCAAATCACTTACCCGCCCACTGCTCCCAGGTCGCCCCTGAAAACAGACACTTCTGCCTAGTGGGCCTTACCCAGTTACCAAAGTCTAAAATCAAAAATAAAATAAAGGGAGGCAAAGTAAGCATCTCAAAATGAAAACAAGATCCCACGGGGGATGGGGTCCCTAATGGGAGGTTTGAGGTGTAATATGCCACGCAGGAAAGTGCGTGACAAGTCTAGTTGTGCCAGTGTTTTCCCCTGTATAGGTGCATGATAGGCTGACACCACAGATAAGTGCACCTGAATGGAAGAATAGCTCAGGCCCGAGTCTGAGAGTGAAAGGAGATACTCAAGGATTGAGTTCACCGGACTGGTAAACTGATCTAAGTGGTGGGCGGTGGCCCAAAGGCAGAACTGCTTCCACTTCATGGCCTAGGTGGCCCTAGTAGAAGGTTTTATAGTGGCCACCAAAATGTCAGTCACTCTAGCCGAGACTCCGAAGCAGGAAACGGCTAGGTCTATAGGGCTATGCATGCAGGTGCAGCGATCTCTGATCTGGATGGACTAGAGTCCCGTTGTCTAGTGAGAGCAAGCAAGAGCTCAGGGGTAGGGGATGAGGTGGTTCTCTCACCAGCTGTTGAAGCAGAGGGAACCATATCTGCCGAGGCCAGAAGAGAGCCACTAGGATTGTCTGTGCTCCTTCTGACTGCAGTTTAAGGAGCACCCTCTGGATCAATGGAAAGGTGGGGAAGGCATAGAGGAACCTCCCTGTCCAGCAGAGGGACAATGCAGCTCACCAGAAAACACCAGGCCCGGGATCTAGCGAGCAGAAACTGGGCAGTCTTACGCTGTGTGGGGATGCAAAGAGGTCCAGTTCTGGTCGTCCCACCTGTTGAAATGGTCTACAATGGATTGCTGGAGTTTCCACTAGTGTGCTCTGGTCTTTTGTACACCTGAGACATGGACTGCCGAGATATCCAGGTGATGATCTATGGTCCAGTTACATATCCTCATGGCCTCGCAACAAAGTTGGTACAAGTGGGTTCCTCCCTGCTTGTTTATGTAGAACACCACTGACATGTTGTTCATCTGGATAAGGAGGCTTGCAGAGGATAGAGGATAGCCCTCATCTCTAACACATTGATGTGTAGAGACTCCTGTCGTGTAGACCATGTCTCCTTAGTCCTGTGGTTGTCCAGATGGGCTCCCCAACCCGTGCAGGAGGCATCTGTGGTTAAGATTTGTACGGGAGACGTCCTCTGGAAGGGCTTCCCGCGGAGAGGTGAGATGGCATTAGCCACCATTGGAGGGTCTGGTGGACTGGGTCTGGGACTGAGATGGGATGATCCAGGTTGTCCCATTGGAGCCTCAGGGTCCATTGAATGGTCCTCATATGAAGCCTGGCCAAGGGCAGAGTAGCAATAGCTGCTGCCATATGGCCTAAGAGTCTGAGTATCGTCCTGGCAGAGACCTGCCTGGTGGGTGAGATGTCAGGCAAGATGAGGAGATCCATCCTGCTGGTGTTCCCATCGAGGACCCGGTTCCGGACCCGTGGAAGTCATCGGTCCTGCCGGTGTCTCCGGAGCGGCCCAGTCGGCCCGCCCAATCTCGGTCGAGGTCTAGAACCTCCTCGACTGAAAGGCAGAGGAAGAGCCAGAAGCACTTTAGGAAGAGGTGACGCCATCGGTCATCCTCCTTCTCGGATGAGGAGAGGCTCCGGCGGAAACTCCAGCGCTACGAGGATCTCATGTGGCAACAGCTGATCTTGTCTGGGCACAAGCCCACTCCGGCTCCTTCTCCGGCCATTACTTGGCTGTCGCCTCCTAGGCTGAAGCTGACCCCTCTGGAGCCGAAAGGTTCAGTTCCCCTGCCCGCAGGGACAGAAAAGCTACCTCTTCGGCCTAAACTGGTCTCTCCACCCATTGTGGTGGAACAGCCGCCTAAGCAGCCTGTGTGTGAGACTCCTTGTAAAGAAGACAGATTGGACACCAGGCTCCCCCAGCGTTTATCGGTCATGGTAATCCCGGACCGCCCTAGTGTGTCGAGGATGATTTAGGCGGCAGGCCGTTGTATCCAGACTCCTCGGATTGTGACGTCACCGGGCTTCATTCTCATCCTGAGGATGAAGAGTCATCCGTTAACCTAGGGATGGAGGAAGGTCCTTTCTCCTTCCAAGGGATCCTTCGCCTCATCTCTGAGTCCACAGAGATGCCCCTGGAACCCATCCAGAAAAAGGCAGAGTACCCTCTTACGGGCATCCTTAAAAGAGGGGATACCCCGACGGAGGCCTTTCCTGTGGCTGAGGCCATTGTTGGTCCGGCCCTTGAACTCTTGCAACGTTCCGTCTCTTGTCCAGCTCCGTCTGCCCACATGGCCCACAAGTTCGCGGTGCCTTTGGAGTCCCAAGCTGGGTTTACAGAGCACCCTTCAGCCGAGAGCCTGGTGACCCCCTCTGTGTCCAGGCATACTGGTAGTTCTGCCGACACGGACCAACCTCCTGATAAAGAGTCCAAGCTCTTGGACCATTCGGCAAGGAAGGTCTATGTGGCCTCCTCCTTAGGTTTTCGTCAGGCAAGTTCGGCCATCATCATGGCACACTTCATCTCATGCCCTTCTTGGGTCGCTAGATGAAGTCCTCCCACATCTCCACGCGGACATGCAGACCACGGTCAAGCAGGTCCGGGACCAGGGCCGAGCTGTTGTCAGACAGCAGCTCCAGACGGCCCTGGACATTGGGGACTCTTGTGCGCGCTCGATGGCTGCCGCAGTTGCCTCTCACCACAGGGCTTGGCTGAGGCTCTCCTCCTTCCTGGCGGATACTCAGCACAAATTAGCTGCTGTACCCTTCCTTGGGACCGACTTGTTCGGCCCAGGAGTGGCCGGTCACCTTCAGCGCATAGAACAGTTCAGTGCCACCTTGGATGCCAGTTCTGCCAAGGGTTCTCCGGCCAAGAACCAGCAGAAGAAGAAGCCTGTTCGGCACTCTTCCCCTGTGGCTCAGCAGTCCTCCTTCCTGGTGGGACAGCAGCACCAGCAGGCTCAAGCTTGGCACCCTTGGCCCAAGCCTGGACCCTAACAGGCCTGTAAAGGAGGCCGAGGCTCAGGTCCTGGAGCCTCCTCCTCCTCCAGGCCTGCTCAGTGACGGGGTGGGGGCTGCCACCTCTACTCCTGTCACGCCAGTTCTGGGTACTCCCGTGGAGGGCCGGCTCCGCCACTTTCTTTCCGCCTGGTCCGTTATTACCATGGACAGGTGGGTTCTCGAAGTGGTCAGTCAGGGACTGCCTCTAGAATTCAAGCAGTACCCTCCCAGCCGAGACTGCGCCCCTTGGGAAGAACAGATTTCCTCACACACCCAGTCAGCTCTTCGAGACAACATCACTCAGCTCCTCCTCAAAGAGGCAGTGGCTGTAGTGGCGGATCCTTCAGCAGACCCAGGCTTTGTCTCCAGGTACTTCTTGGTGCCCAAGCGGACGGGGGGCTGGTGCCCCATTCTAGATCTACACGACCTGAATCAATATCTCTGTTCCAGATCATTCCATCCTTTAGAGTGAAACATGTAGTTTTGTTCACTGGATCTGCAGGACGCGTTCTTTCACGTCCCAATCTGTCCGCCCCATCGGCGGTTCCTCCGCTTCAGGGTCGAGGGGACACTGTATGAGTTCCGAGCCATGCTATTCGGTCTGTCATCTGCCCCATGGGTCTTCACCAGGTGCATTGCAGTGGTGGTGGCCCATCTATGGCGTTGGGGGATCAGAATTTACCCCTACTTCGACGACTGGCTTCTGGCAGGTCACTCCCTACAGGAGGTGGAGAGATCCAGGGATCTGGCCCTCCAGACCTGCTCCCAACTTGGCCTCCTAATCAGTGAGGCTAAGTCAGAACTTGTGCCTTCTCAGGTGATGAACTCAACTCTTGTCAAGCCAGCTCCCGGCGGACAAGGCAGAGGTTCTTTCCTCCTTTGCCCAATCATTTCTGGTTGGGCAGTTGTGCCCTGCCCGGGACTTTCTGCATCTTCTGGGTTACATGGCGGCGTGTACCTCGGTGGTCCATTGGGCCCAGTGGCACATGCGCCCCCTCCAGTGGGAGCTGGCTGCCCAGTGGACTCAGTGCCACGGGCAATTCGACAAGCTGATCACTATAACCCAGAAGATGTGGGACACTCTCCAGTGGTGGACCACCCCAATCTGGTTGCAGGAAGGGATCCCATTTGTCCGCCCCGAGCCGACTGTCATTTTCATGACCTATGCCTCTCTCATGGGCTGGGGAGCCCACATGGGGGACAGAAGTGCCCATGGGCTCTGGACCTCTGAGGAGTCCCAATGCCACATCAACCTGTTGGAGCTCAGAGCAGTCGGACTGACACTGTCGGTTTTCACTCCTCAGCTCCGGGGTCAAGTGGTTCAAGTCCAGATGGACAATACCACGACCATGTCCTACCTCAACAGACAGGGCGGCACGCACTCCTGTCTGCTGTGCAAGGAGGTGCTCCGCATCTGGACTCTCATGGGCCGATTGGAGGCGGATCTTCTAGCCATCCATGTGGCAGGAGCCTTGAACCATCTGGTGGATGCTCTCAGCCGTCTAGGCCAGACATCCCACGAGTGGTCTCTTCGTCCCAGAGGTAGCTTACAGCCTGATCTTACTTCAAGAAACAGCTCTTGCAGCAGGTTACACCATTAGGACTGAAGCCGGTAGGCGCCAGGACCACACGGAAATTTTCTAGCTAGCAGTATTCAGCGGGGACCACCCCCGACATCAGGCACAGTACATAAGGGAGCGGTCCCCCAGAATCCCCAGTTCTTTTCCCCCGTCAACTCGCCAGCATCGGCCTCTCGGTCTCTACCTAGTGCACAACGACTTAGAACTTCAAGATTTTCTACTTAACAAATTTCATCTCCAACTCCTTCATTTGAGGGACACCTTTGAAAGTGTGCCTGTGGAAAACAGATCCCTTTCAAGGATCCTCATTCTTCCTGTGTGCGTTGCTTGGGCCCGGACCACGACACCAAGGCCTGCACCTTTTGCCAAAGGTTCAAGAGCCGCACCAGGATCCGCTGTCAGAAGGCACTTCAGGCTTACCTGCTAGAGGAAAAACTTAGTAGGATGTACAAAGAACCTTCCTAGAAACATAGCCATTTTGTGACACGAGGTCTCGCAAGAGGTAGCTAACGTTCTGGTGGCCGTGGGAAAAACGGCCACTCATGCTACTTACGCCATGAAATGGCACAGTTTTTGCCTATGGGCTCAAGCGCGGGGGTTTTCGCCTTTAGACTGTCCAGAAAAGTCGTTCTTGGACTACCTCTTGCCTCTTTTTCAGACAGGCCTGGCCTACTCCTCCTCGATCAACGTACACCTCTGTGCCATATCAGCCTGTCATTATCCTATAGGCCAATGCACCATATCTCAGTTGGACATGGCAGGAGCCTTCCTGAGAGGTATTCTTCACCTTAGACCTCCGATTAAGGATCCAGTTTCGCCATGGGATCTACCCTTTGTCCTGGAGCAGCTTAAGCTGCCACTCTTTGAACCAGCCTCGGATTGCGAGCTACATCTTCTCAATTGGAAGACGTTGTTTTTAGTTGCCGTTACCTCAGCCAGAAGAATTTCTGAACTCCATGCACTCATGTGCAAAGAGCCTTATTTGGTTTTTCATAAAGACAGGGTATCCCTACGGACTAATCCCAAATTTCTGCCTAAGGTGGTCTCAGCTCTCACCCTTAATCAGGACATCGATCTACCAGTGTACTTTCCTGACTGTTTGAATCGAGGAGAGGCCCTGCTGCACACCCGAGATGTGCATAGGTGTCTCTGATACTACCTGACCAGAACAAAACACCACTGAAAATCGGATCAGCTTTTTGTCTCCTTCGCACACAGGGTAATGGGAGCTCCTGTTTCTAAACAGTCGCTGTCCAGGTGGCTCATTCAGTGTATCACGTTCTGTTACCAGAAGCGTAACAAACCCTTACCAGGCGTGGTAAAGGGTCATTCCACAAGGGGGGGTGGCTACCTCCTTTGCTGCTCTTAAGAATGTGTCCACCTCGACTATCTGTGCTGCAGCTACTTGGAGCTCCGTGCACACTTTCAGCAGGAATTACAGCCTGGATATCGAATCGAGGCGAAGAGCAGGTTTTGGTCTAGCAGTCCTTCAAGGACTTCTGTCCTAGGCTTAGGTTCCATTAAGGATTTCTGCCTTCCCTTCTCCCAATGGTGTGGGATTTCCAGTATTGCTTGGGAATCCGTCCTAATGGTGTAACCTGCTGCAAAAGCCATTTCTCAAAGTAAGATAATACAGTTACGTAAGAACTTAATGTAATAGTAGATCTTCGAGAACAGCTCTTGCAGCAGGTACTTTCCCTCCTACCATCCCCGCTGGAGGTAGATTCTAGTCTCAACATCCTTCTCCAAGGATCAGGTGTCTCAGCATTTCTCTGACTGCCATTTGATGGGGGATCCTCAGTCTCCTCTTCTGATGTCATCCAGTGGCGGGGAGTCTCCAGCGGGAGAAGTGGTGATTCTGGGGGACCACCCCCTTATGTACTGTGCCTGACGTCGGGGGCGGGACTGATGTCGGGGGTGGTCCCCGCTGAATACTACTAGCTAGAAAATTTCCGTGGGGTCCTGGCGCCTGCCGGCTTCAATCCTAATGGTGTAACCTGCTGCAAGAGCTGTTCTCGAAGATCTACTGTTATGGTAAGTTCTTGCGTAACTGTACTTTCTCCCGTTGGGGCATACCGATGGTGGACCTGTTTGCCTCCAGGGAAAACACCAAGTTGAAGCTGTTTCATGCCTGCCCCCCTCAGCAGGGTTCGCTGCAGGGGTATGCCTTCCCGAGGCCGTGGACCCCGGGCCCCCTGTACACCTCCCTCCATTTCCCATGATCCACAAGGTGCTCCTCAAGGTGAGGAAGGATGAGGTGCAGGTTATCCTGGTAGTCCCAGACTGGCTGCGCCAGTTCTGGTATCCAGATCTCCTCAGCCTTAGCTGCAGGCCTCCAGAGCGGCTTTGTGCACGCCTGGACCCAATATCACTCTAATCAGGGGAAGGTATTCCATCTGGACTTTCGATCCTTGCACCTCACAACCTGGTACCTGAGCGGCTAGAGTTCCAGGCTTTGGGTCTTTTCAAAGATGTCTACACTGTGATGGAGGCATCTAGAAAGGAATTGACCAGGAAGTGTTATGCCTTCAAATGGAGGCGGTTTTCCGTGTGGTGTCAGGACAAGGGCCTGGACCTTCTGTCCTGTTCTGTGGCTAACATTCTTGACTACCTTTCGTCTCTCTCTAAATGGGGTCTACGGTCATCGACCCTTAGGGTGCACCTGACAGCAATCTCTGCTTACCGGGCGCCGGCCAGTCAGCCGACGTTGGCGCATGAGACAGTGGTCGGGTGCTTTTTCAAAGGCCTGGATCACATATCCCCTCCGGTGCATGAACCTCCACCTCCGTGGGATTTACTGCTGGTACTGGCAAAGCTCATGAGCAAGCCATTCGAACCCATGCACAAGTGTGAGTTGTCACACTTGTCGAAGATGGCCTTCCTGGTGGCTATCACGTCAGCCAGAAGCACAGGTGAGCTCCAGGTGTTTTTGGTGGACTCCCCTTATCTGGTCTTCCACAGGGACAAAGTTGTCCTGTGCCCCCACCTGAAATTCCTTCCGAAGGTGGTGTCAAAGTTTCACCTTAACCAGGTGTTAACTCTGCCGGTTTACTAGCCAACCTACACCTCGGAGGCCGAGTACAGGCTCCATACCTTGGACTTATGACATGCTCTCTCCTACTATAAGGAGAGGACGGCGGAAATTCGGGGAGAGGTTCTCTGGCTGTTTGTCACCTATGCTGAAGCCGCTTCTGGCAGACCTGCAGTGAAAGACCATTGCTAGATGTATTACATCATGCATAGGTCTGTGTTATGAGTTGGCGGGCAAGGAGCCTCCCAGAGGGATAAGAGCTCATTCTACGTGCCATACTGCTGCATCGGTGGTTGCTTCCAGGGATGTCCCTATCCTGGAAGTCAGCAAACATCTTCATCACCCACTACCACATCGACCTTGAGTCATGCCGGGATGCTGCTTTTGGGGCCTTAGTTCTCCAATCTCTGTTCCCTAAGTAGGGGGTGTGCACCTTGCCTCCCTCCTCCTGGAGAACTGCTAGGAGTCTGCCAATAAGTGTGGATGAACAACATATCCACAATCCTAGAACAGGTTACTCACCTGTAACAGTAGTTCTAGGAGTGATATATGTTGTTCATCCACATGGACCCACCCGACCTCCCCGACTGCGGACACACAACACCTGGCTTTCAGCGGGCTAGGATTTGGCGTCATGGGGCGGAGCCGAGGTATATACCACCTAGGTGGGTGGGAGGAGCCAGCTTGAAGACTTCCGCTGGATCCTTAAAGGGAAAGGGGACATGTCAATAAGTGTGGATGAACAACATATACCACTCGTAGAACTACTGTTACTGGTGAGTAACCTGTTCTTTCTGACTCAAGATTTTATCTGGTTGGTCCTGCCATCATCCATCAGCTACCATGATGGTGAAGATATTCCATGTTCCCCTGTGGCACATGCGATTGTAAAAATCAGCCATCGGGGACTTTTCAGATAGCCAGCCTGAAACAGGGATACTACAGATCATGATTCTGTTGTTACTGCCAGTACTAATCTCCCTCCCCGTGCCAAGTACTTTTCTTTTTACCTAGCACAGGAAAGAAAGATGGGGTACCACAGTGAGAGCAACACTATGCACTGCATTATCCTTGCCCCCAATTGTTTGTACCCGATGATGTTTTAAATCGAGACCTCTGACCTTCTGATCTCAGTACTTGAAGCAGTAATTAAGTTTCCTTCCTGTGTGAAAAAACACTCATTGCACTGCTCAGATATATGTACTGGCATTGTGTCAGATTCCTGTAGATAGCTGAAAAGATGCATGGTCTGAACATGACTCCATGGCTTTATTAAACTTTAGCCTAAAATGTACCTGGAAATGCAGAACTGCTGTCCCGTCATCTCTCATTATTGGTTTTTAGTTAACCTGTCAAGCTGAGTCTAGATTTACATATTCTATCCAGGCAGTCTAGATTCCTTTAGGGTATGCAGAGGTTTTCATACTAATGTTCATACTAAAAAGTTTAGGAGCAAAGAAGGCACAAGCCCATTAATAGCAGCTGTGATTTAGGTGTAGTATTTTAAAGTAGCTCCATTCAGTACATCTGTCTGTTTTTGCCTTGAATGCTGATTTTGTGCTACTGGTCATTATTTCACATGGTAGCTGGTTCCACAGATTGGTATTGCACTGTGTAGATCTTATCTGTGTTAGTCTTCACCATTCATCACTGTTGGGGTACATGGCCGGAGGTCATGACCCCGCGGGAGCTCTTTTATTTTTTTTTGGGTAGGCAGAGCCGACGCACCATCGGTGCCGCCCTCGAGGCCGACACATTGTGTGGCGCTCGTGGGTTGGCCGTTAGGCGCTGTCTACTCTGCCTGCCTGCCAGTTCTTCGTCTCCCGCCGTAGAGGTCCCCTCGTGGGAAGCAAGCTCTGATTTGAGGCCTACTGCCTATGCAGTCCCCTTTCACCGCTATTTCCCGTGCTGCAATCTGTCAGTGCCGTGTCCTGCCAGTTCTAGTTGCCTACTCGACGTCGTTGGTAAGATCTTTCCATACATTTTATTTCTTGGCGACGTTGAGTCTGTTTTTGGTGTTTTTTTTTCTCCGTAGGTCATATCTCGGTCGGAGGGCAGGAAAACTTCCAGGATGGGTCGGCCCTCATGTGACGGTGCCATGCGGCGAAAATATTCAGTCACCGACCAGCTACCCACTGCTGCCTTTGTGTTCAGGCTTCGCTTCACGACATCGACTGTAGCGATGTCTGTTTCTCCATGGACGCCAGGTCATCGAACAACGGCGTGGAAAGTGGAGTGAGCTCTGATGACTTTCGGTCGAGGCGGCGCACTACGTTGGGCCAAGCCCGTGCTCTCGGCCTTTCCTCCAGGTCCCTCCCGGTTCTACACGGACCGAGGAGGAGGGAGCCTCGGCTACTAATAGCCTGGCCGCTGCCGAGGCTCCTTCCGTGGTGCAGGAGGCCCATCCTGCTCCCTTTGGGGCGGGCGGGAGGGAGGCACTGCCTCGGCAATCGCCCCTTCGGGGTGAGGCTCCCCTGGTGTCAGACCCGCATTGCATCAAGCCCGGTGGCATTTGTCCGCAGCGGTCGGTTGGCACTATTGCGGGCTTCAGGCGCCGTTCGCGGCACCATGGGCCCTGGCCAGACCATCTCACGGGTTTGTCGCGCGGTGCGTGGCTACTGTCGGAGCCGTTAAATAGGTGCCAATACTGCTAGCAGCGCCATGGGAGTTTCTATGGCGCCGTCTTTAATATCTGCGTTGGGCGGGCGCTGAGGTTGAGCACACGCTGTGTCCTTGGGGACTCAGTGCCGCCATCACCGCCTCTGCCCTCGGTGCCGTTCGTGGCACCGTCCCCTGCGCTGGTGGTGCTGTCGGGGCCATCATCAGCGCAGTCTCCGCCCTTGGCGCCACGTGGAGCCGGATGGCACCATGGCTGGTCCTGAGTCTGGAGCTCCTGTTCGGGCTGGAGCCGTGCTCCTTGTGGATTCCACTCGTGGTGCTATAGGGAGCACTGGCTCGGGCATGGTTTTGGTTTCTGGCACCCCCTTTGGCAAAGATGGCAGTGGATACCGTCCTACGGTCTGGCACAGGGCCTTGGCTTCTACCTCTTCAGAGGCGGAGTCGGGCTCTGAGTCAGACGGACAGTCTGACTCTTTGAGGTTGACTGTTGGAGTGGGCAGCCTTGTAGTATCCTCGACAAGCCGGAGTCTGACCCCTTCTGAGGTTGGGTCGGTGGCTACCGAGACTGGGGTCAGGGGTGCTGACCAGCGGGCAGTGGTGCAGGCCACCATTGCTCTGCAGCCCGGTCTTGGTGGGTTCACTGACCCCTCAGCAGTGGTACCCCCACCTGTGGTGTGCCTGGATCGCCCAACTTTGGGGCCGATCAGAGCACCTATGGGAGGGAGGTACTGTGCCCTGGATAGCTCCTTCGGTGCTGCCCAGGGCTGTCAGCTACCTAGGCTGGCCTTCTTGAGGAGGGGCTCTTTCAGACTCTGAGGGTCGGGCGTAGGGGTCTGCAGCGGCCTTTTGAGGGGGCCCACCTGGGCTCAGGAAGACGCCGTAGTGTGGATCTCCGCTCTTCCTCCTCGGTTTCTTTGAGAGAGCCCCATTCTTTTGAGGTAGGGGACCGTCGTCCTGGACGTATACGGCCCCAGTCGCCTCACAGTGGGGATTCTTACGGGCACAGCCAAGGCAGTACCGAAATGGTTGTTCAGCTATCGGCTATGGGGTCTTCCAGGGCACCTGCTTCTGCGGGTGCTCCCTGTCCGCTCCTTAACCCAGGCGGAGGTCAGCTGACATCTCTTCTTGGCTCTGTCCCCATTCCTCTGCCACATTCTCCTGCGCTCCCAGGTGTCCTTGGTCCTAGTGGGCCTCTCTCCTGGGAGCAATTCAAGGCTGTGGCTGCTTGGTTCCCAGCTTACGTTAGGGCAATGGACAGTCAGGTTCTTCAACCTCCCCCCGAGCAGCCGCCCTCTGAGCAGTCGGTGCCCTCCAGCTCTTCATCCCCCACTTCTGGGGGAGAGGAACCTTCTGTCCACGTCTCTCCAGCCGCTGATCTCGCTGCGTATCAGCGCTTCCTTGTGAGGATGTTGGAAGACTTGCACCTCACCCCTGCCACTGTTAGCAATCCAGAGCACTTGGCGCACGCCTTTCTAGGCGATTTTGGTGAGGCCACCCTTGTGGTGCCCCCCGACCTGCTCCCTTTCAGGAGGCGTCATTGCGCTCCTGGCAGAGGCCCTTCTCTGGAGTTCCTGCACCTAGGGATCTCAGCCAGAGGTATTGTGCCCCCCCCCGCCCCCCGGAGTCTCCAGGTTCCATGCCTCATCTGCAGTCTGGATTTATGCAGTTGGATACTCCTGATGGGCTTCGCGCCCTTCACCATGACCGGCTCCCAGATCAAGAGTCCTTGGATTTTGACTTCTGGGGTAGGAGGACTTTCTACTTGGCACAGTTGTTGCTTTCCATTTCTGCACATCAGGCCCACTGTGCAGTCTATGGCAGGTTCTTGTGGTCCAGGCTAGGCCAACTCCTAGCCTCGTTGCCTGATACGGAGCAAACCAGACAAGCCATTGCACTCTCTGCGTGTGGCCTGGAGCTAGCAAGGCACCAAGCGAGGGCATCCTGTGATGCCAGTGAGGTAGCTACCAGGGTCGTAGGGACAGCGATCCGCACTAGGCGGACGGCATGGCTGCATCTTTCTCGGTTGTCACCCTTGGCCCGGCGTAGGGTGATTAACGCCGCTCACCAGAGAATCTACCTTTTCTCCCACAGAGCGGGACAGCATTTGTCAGTGCAACTTCCTTCCCCCTCCGGTGGGGTCCTCATCTCACTCTCCCCACTCTCAGGCCTCTCCAGGCCCTGAAAGTTCTCCGTCTTAGTATGTCACCCACTGAGAGCTAAGGGACTTTGTCCCTTAGGGTGTAAAAGAAAACCCCCTTCGGGGGGCTCGGCACTCACCCAACAGTGATGAATGGTGAAGACTGACAGATAAGATATGAAAATTACGTACCTACCGTAATTATAATCTTTGTTTGTATCTTCACCATTCATCACAGTCCCACCCTCCATCCCCCTGGGGCCGCAGTCTCTGGGTCCCCTTCCCTCTCTGTGCCCATCCTCCCCCTTTCTTGTCAGGAGTGGGGTAAGACAGGGGCACATAGGGGAATAATGTTCTGGGGAGAGTGGTCAGCATGGGGGGCACTCCTTCTTCAGTGTGTTAGCTCCACCCCTGTGGGGTGGGAGTTGGCAGTTGCCCTCCATTCTCTCCTCCTTCTTGTTCCCGTCCAACTTATTTCTCCTTGTACTTGGACTATCTTTTACTACAAAAAAAAACAACTCCTCCTTTTTCCTTTTTTTTACCAATGATCTTTCCTTGAGAGGGTGTTAATTCTCTGTACCCTGTCCTTCTTCCAGAATAGCCGACTCTGCTCAACTGGAGTTTTTTGCCAGCCATTCTGTGCCTTGAATTCTGGCAAGTAGCCTTTGGCTACTCCTTGCAGTTCCTATGTAATCTGGAGATGGACAAGGGTCTGGGATGTGTTTATTCCCCCCCCCAATTCTCTATCCCACCCTACCTCCCTCTTCTATTTCCAGAGATTGGGGCCCCTCCCAATCCCCTTAGTTTCTGTCTTCTCCCTCTTCTGTCCTCTCAGTCGTTATTGCTCCTTTTAGTTCATATATCTTTTTGTTTTTCTATACCTTGGACTTCCTTGTACCACCCTCCACTTCCTTTCTCTTACCTCTCAGCGACTCAAGAACTGAGCCAGTGGTCGACAGCACCTAATGGCCAATCCATGAGCACCACGCAATGCTTCAGCCTCGAGGACTGCACCGATGGTGCGTCGCCTCCTACCACCAAAAAAAAAAAAGAGCTCTCGCGGGGTCATGACCTACGGCCATGTACCCCAACAGTGATGAATGATGAAGATACACAGAAAGATCCTAATTACTGTAGGTACGTAATTTTCATTTATTTCTTCTGATATGTGCCCTGAATTTGTGTGGTTTAAATTGAGGGGTGTGTCCGTGTGTGCTGGCTGTTTGTGTTTTGAACTCAAGATTTAATTAATTTAAAAGGTAGGCGTCCTGGACGGTATCTTACATGTGCATGACCACTTCTAACTCATTTGGTCTCCAGGGTCACAAGACTGGGACTTTTAAGTCTGTTCTCATGTGATTCATTTTTTGAGTTGTAGATTAGTTTAGTGGCTCTGTGCTGTACACCCTCCACTCTGGACGCTGCATATCTATTTGTTCTTAGTCTATAGTCATTGCCATGTTTTGTTCTCATTTCCTGTTGTTGTCACAAACATTGTCTCTCTGGTTTGTACTTTGTTCTCCTGTTTTGTACCTTCCCAGGACATGCCATAATAAAGGCAATACTCCTGTCTTGTGTGCTTACCCGGTAAATAGAAAAGCAAGTAAATAAATAAATAAAATTCTGGCACTCCCGTCCCTTGACTCTTATATATGCCCCAAGTCATGCTGTCTTCAAGAATGAACTTAGGACTCTCCTAACCTAACCGGCCCCTTGCCTGTGCTTTAATCCACCTTAGTCGACTCTCCACACCCAATACTGCCTAGTCCTACTTTGTTTCTACCCAGTTGTTATACTTCTGTTCCCTCCCCTACACCCTACTCTTCCCTGTTCTTGCTTGCCTCTTGCCTAGCCTCACATTGTCCTTCTTTCTGTTTCCTCCTACTGTTTCGCCATCCCTACCCCCCTTTTCCACCTCTTATGCCTTTACAACTCTGCTCACTAAATAGGTTGCTCACTGGTACCATCTGCCCAGATTGCTATATTTAAACTGTCTGTATCTCATTTCATTTGTTTCTCCCTGCTGCTGCTTTACCTACTGCCACACTTACGGTATTGAAAATGTACTCATTTCACTTGTGTATTTCTCTGTTTGCCGGATCATGTCTCTTCTGTTATGTATTTGAAGGCTCCTTGGAGCAATTGCACTTAGACTTACTCTGTACTACTGGCTTGACTGCTGTATTTTATCTCTCTTATTGGTACAGCTATGTTTTGCCACTATTGTTTTTCCTGGTTTGGACCACTACTGTATTTTATATTCACTTGTTGCTTGTCCTGTATTCTTGTTTTGTAATCCTCCCGGTTCGTACCTGAAAATAGGCATCCCTATGTCTAGTGTACCTACACAGTTAACAAAAACTAAATAAATAAATTACTGTTAAGGGATACTGTATATGACTACCATAATTGGATTCCAATTAAATTTAGATTCCCCCTAAATCATCAGAACATTTGTTTTAAATTTTATTTCCAGGAGCATCAGGTAAAATGAACCTGGATGGAGCAGATAGCACTGCACTTGCCACGAAAACAGTAAAACATGGTGCCCCAGCCAGTGAGAAAGCACCCCAGTCCACCATTCCTGCATCACAGGCGGCCGCTGCGGCCGCACTAAGGAGACAAATGGCCAGTCAGACAACAGGTATTGTAACCCAGCAACCAGCCAATTAAAAGCCGACTTTGTAGAAGTTGTTTGAGTAAACAGCAGTAATAAATAAAAACTGTTCTGCATCTTACAGCTCGACTCCATAGACATTCAGTACAGGCAAAGTGGGCAAGCATTAAGGATGCAATACTTGAAGCAACTTCCCATTGTGTTGGAGAGAAAGGAAATACAAAAGAAGAAGGAAACCACTTTGGTTCTCAAAAACAGTAGCAGAAAAGGTCAGAGCCAAAAGGCTGGCCTTCATGAAATATAAGGGAATGCAGTGGGATGAAGGTAGGGAGGTGTACCAAACTTCCCTAAGGGAAGCAGGGAAGGCAGTGAGGCAGGCAAAGGCCCATACCGAGGAAACACTAGCCTAGACAGTAAAAGAAGGTGACAAGACTTTCTGTAGATACATTAGTGAAAGGAGAAAGTCCTGAGGGGGTATTGCTAAGATCAAAGGAGATAAGGGGGCATGTGAGGAGGAGGAGGACCATGTAAAAGCATCTATCCTAAATAGATACTTCTGCTCAGTATTTACTGAAGAGAAGGTAGAGCAGGGCCCACAGCTCAGCACCATGGACACAGGAGGGAGGGAGGTAGGTGAGCACTAGTCCCTTCACAAAAGAAAGGGTCCTACAAGAGCTCGATAAACTTAGGGTAGACAAGGCAATGGGACGTGATGACACACATCCCAGGGTACTAAAGGAGCTAAGGGTGGAACTAGCAGAGCCATTATCAGAACTGTTTAGTGAGTCTCTGAGCACAGGAGAGGTCCCAGAAGACTGGAGAAGGCCTCATGTGATCCCACTCCACAAGAGTGGTAGCAGGGAGGAGGCAGAGAACTACAGACCAGTCAGCCTTACCTCAGTAGTGGGCAAGATTATGGAGGCACTCCTTATGGAAAGGATGGTGCAACACTTGGAATCCATAGGAGCACAGGATCCAAGACAACATGGGTTTACAAAAGGAAGGTCCTGTCAAACTAATCTCATAGATTTCTTTGACTGGGTAACCAGAGTTGTGGACCAAGGGGGAGCAGTTGATGTCGCCTGCCTTGACTTCAGCAAAGTTTTCGATACTGTTCCACATAGAAGATTGATTAATAAGCTTGGTAGGCTCGGGGTGGGTCAGAAGTTGGTCAACTGGGTGGTAAACTGGTTGACTGGTGGTAAACGGTATACAGTCAGAAGAGATACAAGTCACAAGTGGGGCACCTTAGGGATCAGTCCTGGGGCCAATCCTCTTCAATATCTTCATCAGTGACATTGCAGATGGACTGGAGGGTACGGTTTGTCTGTTTGCAGATGACACCAAGATCTGCAACAGAGTAGATGATCCAGATGGGGTGGGCAGAATGAGAAGAGATCTGGATAAACTAGCAAAATGGTCGGAAGAGTGGCAACTGGGGTTTAATGCAAAGAAGTGCAATATCATGCATATAGGGATGAGAAACCCTGAAGCCGCCTATGGGCCGGGAGGGGAGTTGCTGACAGTCACATGGGAAGAAAGAGACTTGGGCATCATCATCACTGATGACCTGAAATCATCCAAGCAGACCACTAAAGCAGTAGGTAAGGCTAGGGGATGTTAGGGTGTATTAGTAGGGGTATCACAAGTCGGAAGAGGGAGGTAATAATCCCTCTTTACAAGACATTGGTTAAGCCCTATCTGAAGTACTGCGTGCAGTACTGGAGGCCACACCGTCACAAGGACATTAACCAAATTGAGGCAGTCCAGAGAAAGGCAACCAAAATGGTGCAGGGACTGCATCAGAAAACCTATGAGGACAGATTAACGGAGCTCAATATGTACACCCTAGGGCAAAGGAGAGAGAGAGGTGGTATGATCGAAACATTCAAACACCTTAAGGGCATTAGCAAGGTGAAAGTGTCTAACATGTTTCAATATAAGAAAAATAGCAGGACAAGAAGACACAGCATGAAATTGGAGGGAGGCTGATTAAGAGGTAATGTGAGGAAGTTCTTTTTCACAGAAAGGGTGGTGGATGCATGGAACAGCCTACCTCAGGAAGTGGTGGATATGAATACAGTGCAGGGTTTCAAACAGACATGGGATAGGCATAAGGGAGCAATACAGATGAGTATGAATAGAGAGACCATTGACAGAGCAAAGGTCGATTGCGCATTCATAAGGTAGAAAAAGAAATGGGCAGACTGGATTGGCCTTGCGATCCTTATCTGCCGTCAACTTCTGTGTTTCTATTCAAGAAGTATTATGCTTTGAACAGTTTCTTTTTCTGTTGTACAAATTATTTTACTCTTACATGTCTCTGGAAGCTGAGGACATCATCATCAGGCCCTGGAAGCCCACTTTTTAAGACAAAAATTAGCTTCCATGGAAAAGGAGCTGCAGCAGGTACGGAGCGCCTTTTCTTCCCAGGGGTTCTTCTGGGTCTTCCAAGCCAAAGAAGGCCAAGCAGGACTAGGACAAACACTGGGACCGGGATTGTTCTTCCTCCAAGTCGTGGCTATATTAAGGGACCATGTGCGATAAGTGGCCCTCTTCCAGCAAGGAGAGCACCCCTCCAGTCAAACCAGCTCCTCCTTCCACAGAGCAGCCCCCCCCCCCAAGCTGGTTATGGTTCTGGCGGGGACCTTCGGGGATTTGGAGGCTTCCACCACCCTTAGACCCTTCAAACTTCCCGGGTCTAAGCTGATTTGTTTGGCTGGTAAGTCGGACGCCGGACTCTCCGGCGCCTGCACAGCCTCTGGTGCTCACGTTTGACCCTGACTTAATGTCTGACGTAGGTCCTCCAGACCAGCGCCCGCTGCCGCTTCGGCTGCACCAGCCCTGAGAGGAGCCCCCCTCTCGGGTCAACCTTTTGTCACCTCTGGTTGGGCCCTCCCAGTCTCCCACACACCCGGAGCCAGAGGAGCTACCTCCCACTGGCCCTGTCAAGCCAGCAGTACCGGACCCTTGCACTACAGACCCACCTCAAAACCCTCCGGCCAGTCCAATTATGTTCCCTCCATCTGGGCTGCTGCCTGCTCCCCAGACTCCAGCGGGATCTGCTGACCTGCCCAGGCCGACGACGGACCTCCCTGCTGGTGCACCACTGGATATCCCTGGGCCTTTGGGCATTCCTTCTGGGTCTCAGCTGGTCCCTCAGCCCTGCCATTGAGCCCTCAGCCCTGCCGTTTGGACCCTCCCCAGGCTACCCAACGCCAGGAGACCCGACACCTCACTACCTCACGCCTGGATACTCGTCGCCTGGGTTTCCTTCGCTGGGGGTATCCTTTGCCAGGGTACCCAATGCCGGGCTATCCCCACATATGCTGGCCTACTCATCTCTCCACAGCTGCCTCCTCAACCACCAGTGGATTATGATGCTCTCTTCGATTTCTGGTGGACCAGGACTTGGCAGCAGTTGGCCTCGGAATGGTACCGATGCCAACCAGACGTGGCCCTGACGTTGGTCTGTCCTACCCCTACTCCAAAGTCCCTGTCCCCGGTCGAGACACAAACATAGACTTCCGGGCACATGATGGGAGCCTCTACTGAGGGGGAATGGGGTTGCGGGCTGACTGAACCTCAGAACGAGATACCCCATCGATGGTTCCTGTCCCCTGACAGGAGCCCTTCGCATGATTTGGATTTAGATTCATCCTTTTGCATCGGGCTCGGAGTCCCCTACTCCAGAGGAGCCTGTGCCTAAGGAGACTCCCAAGTCCCTTCCAGAGCATCCCTTCTTCTTGGATATCCTCCGAAAAATTCAGGAAGCCAATGGATGGAAAACGGAGGAACAGAATCCCCAGCGTCAGAGGCTGGCAGAGCACCTCTACCTTCCAGAGTTGAATCTTCTTCTTATTCCCCCATGGATGGGGCCTCACGATGATTTGTCCTCTACCATAAACCAGCAACTGTCCTCTATTTCCGCCATTTCTAAGAAGGCGGACAGACCCCGGAGGGCAAAGACCATTTGGCTAACCACCCCAAAGCAGATCTGGTGGATATTAATGTGGCTCATGACTGCTCTTCTAAGCCTAAATGCATGAGTACCTCGCTTCCTGATAAGGAGTCAAGGCAACTTGACCAGTTCGGCCGCAAGGTCTGTTCATCCTCCACCTTGGCTCTGCAGGCTCTCAACTATGTGGCCCACGTGAGCTGCTACCAGAAGGTCATACTAGGCCAAGTGAGTGCTGAATCTGAGGCCTTGCCAGATTCCGAAGCCAAGACCAAAATAGAGCAGACAGTCAGGATGGCAGAGATTACCTGCCTCCACACATTACATGCGACTTAGGACACTGTCGATGCCTCTGCCAGAAGTACGGCAACTGCAGTCTGTATACACAGGCACTCCTGGCTGCAGGTATCTGGGTTCACCCAGGATGTTCAGCTGTCTATTCTAGATGCCCCCTTCAGAGGTTCAGTGCTCTTCGGAGGGGACATCCAAGATATTATGACCGACCTGCAGGAATAAGAGAAGGCCCTTTGTTCAGTTCAGTCCCTCTATCACTCCAGTCTCAAGTCTAGGCCTCCTGTTAGCCATCAAGAAAGACACCAGACAAGGCAGCAGCCAGCCAGATGTCAAGGCAAATGTCAGGCTCCCTCTTCTGCCCCCCCCCCGCCAAGTCATACAGGGCTTCCGGGGTGGCTCCCACCAAACCCTCCTCCACCTCTTAACTTGTGGCATGCCCCCCTTCAGTTCTGGAGGGGCCAGTTGGGGTCAGATTTGCCAGTCATCTGTCTGGGTGGGAGGCAATCATGGCAGACTCTTGTGTCCTTCAGCTAATAGCTCAAAGTCACACACTAGAATTTTTAGAAACCTCCAGAAAATCCTCTAGGCCCCTCTCACTATCCGAAAGGTCACATTCCACTCATCAGAGGGGAGAGCGAGGCGTTATTATGAAAGAATGCCATAGAGCCCGTTCCTCTGGGGCCAGAAGGGAAGTGGGTATTATTCCTATTTCTTCCTTGTCCCAAGAAAGACGGGAGACCTTCTGCCCATACTGGACCTCGGCATGCTCAGTCTGTACATCGAGTGCTGGCCTGGTGGCGCTGAGGGTTGAGACCTTGGTTGCCATACCTCACGCCATGCTGGCGACCCGGGTTCAGGAACTAACCGTGGTTGCCGGGGGTCGGCAGGGCAGGGGAGGGAAGGGATTGAGCATTCGGAGGACAGCTCTCCCATCCCTGGGGAGGGTTCCAGAGATGCGTTGCTCTGTTGCGGCACCTGGTGGCCATTGGGTGCAGCACTACGCTTAGCAGAGAGGTGTTCAGTGGCACGTAGTGCTCAGCTGACATTGCATATCCAAGCTCCTCGGGGGACTAATTAAGCATGGAAAAACCCTCTGGATGCCTGGTGAGATGACGGAGATCCCAGAGGCATGCCCACATCCCAAAGTTGGCCCAGTGCACCCAGGACTCCCCACGGCCGCCATGGTGACAAGGTAGGTCCCTCTAATTTCAGAAAGTGCCACCAAGGGAGGGTGGGCCCTCTCCCGGAGGGTGATCCGGGGGACTGGACTTGCCAAGTCGCTCGGGGGGGGGGGGGTCAGGCAGGGAGTGAGAGGCCCAGCTGAGGGTTCTTCTGAAGGATGCCCAGGCTCTGGAGAGTGAAACAGAGTTGGAGAAAAAAAAAATATGTACATCGAGTACAAGAAGTTCCACATGCTCACCCTCCCAGCACTCTTACCTCTGCTTCGCCAGGAACACTGACTCTGCACACTGGAAATGCAGGATGCTTACCTGTATATCCCTGTCTTCTCTGCCCACTGCTGCTTTCTCAGATTTACATTCCAGGGGGAGCATTTCCAATTCAAGGTCCTCCCCTTTGGTCTCTCTTCAGCACCCAGTGTGTTCACCAAGTGCCTAGCGGTGGTGGCAGCTTCCTTATGGTGTCAGGGCCACTATGGGTTGCCATACCTCAATGACTGGCTCATGTCAGCTCCATTGAGGGATTGCCTGGAGATCTCTCTAGGGGCTACCTTGGACCTGTTCCACAAGGTGAGGGTTACGGTGAACCATCCCAAATATCACCTTATTCCTTCCCGGCGCCTCCAGTTTATTGGGGCGGTGCTGGATACAGCCCAGGGTCAGGCTTTCCTCTCTGTAGACAGGGCAGAAACACTGCAGAGACAGGCTCAGCATGTTCCCTCCAGCCATTGGGTCATGGCCTGGACAGTCCTCTGCCTCCTTGGGCTCACGATGGTGGCAATCTCCACAATACTGTTGGCCAGACTGCACATGCGGATCACGCAGTGGACTCTAAGGGTACAGTGGGACCAGAGGTCAGATGACCTGTCTCGCTGGGTTCTGGTATCCAGCTGCATGTGGCAGGATCTTCTTCGGTGGCAGGACCTCCGAAATCTATGCTAGGGGGTCCCCTTTCAGTCTCTCTCCCAGGTTCAAACCCTGACCACGGATGCTTCGGGTCAGGGCTCGGGAGCACATTTGTGGGATCGGAGGACCTGGGGATCCTGGTCTCAGCGGGAGCTTTCGTTGCTCATCAGTGTGCTCGAGATGTGTGCGGTGCTGTACCCTTTAGGCCTTTCAACCACTTCTCCTCACTAGGGCACTCCTAGTCCAGTCAGACAACGTGTGTGGTTTGATATTTGAACAAACAGGGAGGTACTTGCCATTACCCCTTTTGTAGGAAGCGATGCGGGTATGGTTTTGGGTGGTTCAGTACCAGCTCACAGCAGTGCATGTCCTGAGCATCCAGCATGTTTTAGTGGACAGTCTCCGCTGCACCCAGGCCAGGGCTCACGAGTGGGAACTCTGTCATCCAGTGGTCGAAGGCATCTTCGACCTCTGGGGTTGTTCAGATCTGGATCTGTTCGCCTCTCCGTACAGCACAAAACTACCCAGATTCTGCTCGCTCATTCCCGGGCCTGGTGCTTTTTGACAAGATGCGCTGTCTCTTTGCTGGACAGGGAGATTTCTGTATGCCTTTCCTCCCTTTCCCGCTCCTGCAGAGGGTGCTCCTCAAACTGCAAGTGGAAGGAGCTCATTTGATCCTCATAGTTCCTTATTGGCCTCGTCAAATATGGTTCCCTCTGCTGCAGCAGTTGGCAATGGAGCCTCCGGATCTTACTTCGAGGTAGAGCTCTTGGCAGCATGTAACATCATTGGGACTATGCCGCCAGACACTAGTACCCCAACGAAAAATTTCTAGCTATCAGTCTATGGTGGGGGACAGCCCTCCTGACATCAGCCCCACCCCCGACGTCATGCATGGGATAAAGGGTTGCGGTCCCCTGGTACCACCTCAGTTTTTTCTCCTGCCATTGACCCGTGCATATCAGCTCCACAGATGCCTCCTGCTTCCGGTCGACTGCAATTTTTCACGCTTTGCGGAGTTTTTCAAATTTTTCTACCATTTCACGGGTTCGTCTTATATGTTTTCCCAGCCATCTTCAACAACAGAGCGGTGGAAATCGAAGTGTGCGTCCGGCAAGCAGATCCCGCCAAAGGACGGCCATTAGGCCTGCCTGCTTTGCTCCGGCCTGACGACGTCCCACTCTGCCAAGGTTTCAACCGGATGACCCACATCTGCCACCTGAATACTGTTAAAGCATGCCTGCTTGAACAGCAAGTGGCCGCCATGTAGAAGGCCCTATTGGGGCACAACTCATCATCTTCCTCGGTGAAGGACTTCTCCCCCAGAGAGAAGAGACTAAGTGGGAAACTTCACCACAAGGATAAGAAACGGTCCAAGTCAGGCGAGGTCAGATTTATCCCCGGCTCACTGGCTCTCCCAGGGTTACATGTGGGAAGCTTCCCTCTTCCCAGGTGCATGGTGGGGAGTCTTCCGGGCTTGGCCTTTCTCAAGGCCCTATGTCCCTGGCTCACCGGCCCCAGAAGCCGATGTCAAGGTCTCAGCTAGCAGGACAGGTGCATTCTGCGCCCAGCGACAGGTCACAGCCTGCCGCCCATTAAGAGTTCAGCTTCTGGGATGTCCAATGAGGCGTCAGGGTCAGACATCTCTAGGAGGCATCTGGATAGCAAGTGTTGGGTCAAGCAGCACTTGCCATCCAGGCGGTCATCAGCTGAGGCTTCGGACTGACGTAGAGCCTCATCACAGTCTGACTCTACTGCGGAGCCGGACCAGACACCACAACCTAAACTGCCGTCTGCTCCACAAGGTCCGCCACTAACCCTGACTACCTATCAGATGCCAGGGGACCTGACGTTAGTCTCAAGGGTGACAAGAACCAGGTGCCACCCCCTCCGCCACCTCCTAGGGAGCCTGATGAACTGACGTCTGAGCACCCAATACCAGAGGATACTGCTCTGCAAAAGTCGATGGCAGATAAGGGCACACCGTCTAACCAGATGCCAGGGGACAGCGTACCACATGGTCCAACGTCAGGGACCCCTAACGTCCCAAACTTGAAGCCAGCCCTCCAACAATGCCCAGTGGTAACTTTAGCAGAGGTTGGGACCTTGTTCAACAGTTAGTGGAACACCATCAAAGGGAACCTGGTACCTAGGCCTCCAGAGCTTGTTTCCAACCCTGCTGGCATACTTGTCCCAGCTCTGCCTAGACAGCCTTCCCCCCAATGACTACCCCAGCCACCCATGACACCCGACCGCCTGCCTGCCATCAGGGGTTGAGGACTAGGGATCACCTGTACGTCTGAAGCATAATCGCCACCCGTCGTCTCAGTCCTCCTCCAGAGGCCAGCCTTATAGCTCTTTGGAAGGTTCATCCGGAGGTTCCTCCTCTTACGACTCCTCAGAGGATGACCTACTCCTACCCTCACCGGACCATAGAAGGTACTCTCCCAGGTCACCTCCAGATGAGCCCTCCTTCTTGGATATTATGAAACATATCCCGTTCCTGAACCAATGGGAGACGGAGGAATTGGACCCAGAAAGATGGCACTTAGCCAAATTCTTGGGATCCACAGACACAAAGCCTTTGATCATAATGCCCCTATTGGAACCTTTCCAGGCTGTCACAGAAGTGGCCTGGAAGCACCCTTCTACAACATCAGCAGTCCTTAAGAATGCTGACCGATTATATAGAATGCCAAGGGGAGAACTTCACGTAAGCGAGCAGCATAAAGCAGATTCCATGATCCTCACAGCTGCCCATGGTAGAGTTCAGCAGCCAAAGCACATGAGCTCCCAACCTCCAGACAAGGAATCTAAGAAGTTGGACTATCTCGGCCGTAAAGTATATTCTTCGGCCACATGTACAGTCAGGTCACTTAATATTTTGGCCTACATGGTCATGTACCAAAACCCACTGTGGAATAAGGCCTTGGATCTGGCCAAGGCCCAGCCAGACTCTGGCAATAAGTCCAAACTAATGGTAGTCCTCCAGTCAGGGGCTGACGTTGGGAGACATGTGCTCAGATGTTTGTACGACGCAGCAGATATGGCCACCAGGGCTGCCGCCACTGGCGTATGTCTGAAACGCCACTCCTGGCTTCAGCTCTCAGGATTTCGCCAGGATCTTCAAGATGCAATCCTTGACGCACCCTTTCAGGGCCTGGTCCTTTTTGGACAAGAGACAGAAAAGGTAATTATGGGCCTACAGGATTCGGGGAAAGCAGTCTTGGAGGTAGAGGAAGAGGAAGAGGTACAGGAAGAAATAGGCTGTTGGTTAAATAGGATCTACAGCTTATCCTCTAGGTAGGGAAATGGGCAGACTAGGTGGGCCACGTGGTCCTTATCTGCCATCAAAGTCTATGTTTCTATGTTACATAAAATGTACAAAGCTGAGCCGGCTGCACTCAGGCACCGACCTTTTTGTAAGCAACAGGGTCAGCAAGGAAGGAGACAGCAACACAGAGGGGTATTCAAGAGAAAGGGTACCCCCCTGTCTGCAGGGACCCAAGAGCGCCAAGAACGCCAGAGCTCCCTTGCCCATGCCCACCACTTTGGCTTGACTTCCTGCCCGCCCCCCTCCTCCGGCTGAGTTGCAGGGGAAGGCAGTAGGCGGAAGATTCTCCTGCTACCTCAGCGGCTGGACCAACATCACCGCGGATCCGTGGGTACTTCAGGGAATGGAGAGGGGTTATGCACTAGAGTTTACGCAAATCCCTCCAGGCAGCCCACCTGTACCCTCCCATTGCTCCCCATCCCATGCATAGCTTCTCAGAATAGAAATCCAAGCCCTCCTAGACAAGAGAGCAATCCAGGCTGTACCTCTGTCACAAAGAAGAAGACAGGGAACCTTCGTCCCATCCTGGACTCAGCCAACTGAACACTTTCATCGAATACAAAAGGTTCAGGATGGTGACACTCAAGGGATTGCTCCCTTATGCTTCACCAAGGGGATTGGCTCTGCTCCCT
Source organism: Neoceratodus forsteri (assembly GCA_016271365.2). Taxonomy (NCBI): domain Eukaryota; kingdom Metazoa; phylum Chordata; order Ceratodontiformes; family Ceratodontidae; genus Neoceratodus; species Neoceratodus forsteri. The sequence continues at coordinate 501,781,902 of JADMNL010000022.1, forward strand.
GGACATGCAGGACCGCCTACATGCATATAAAGATGCTGCTATCCCACAGAAAGTAACTCCGCTTCACCTGCCAGGAAGAGCACTACCAGTTCAGAGCGCTGCCTTTCGGCCTTTTTTCGGCACCCAGGATGTTTACCAAGTGCCTGGCAGTAGTGGCAGCAGCTCCTAGGAAGCTGGGACATTACATCTACCCCTACTTTGACGACTGACTTCTAACAGCTCCCACAAGAGATCAGCTATGTCACTGTCTGGTAGACGCCTTTCACCTGTTCCAGAATCTGGGGATGACCCTAAACCTTGCCAAGTCATCCCCCTAGCCTACCCAGAGGTTGCAGTACATAGTGACCATTTTGGACACTGTCCAAGTGAGGGCCTTCCTTCCCCTCAGACAGGGCAGATCGACTGAGGGTACTAGCTTGGAGGTTAGCTTCCACAAATCGAGTTCCAGCAAGAATGGTACTGCAGCTGCTAGGCCACATGGCAGGCGTGATAGTCACTGTCCCCCTTAGCTCGTCTGCACATGAGGGTTCTGCAGTGAAACCTCAGGATTCAATGGGACCAGAGCTTGGATGAGCTCGAACAGCCAGTCTGAGTTTCCAAGGCAGTTACTCAGACTCTGAAGTGGTGGCTCACCCCCTCCCAGTTAGAATCAGGGGCGCCATTCACAAGTCCCAGTCCTCAGCAAATTCTGACCACGGATGCCTTGAGACTAGGATAGGGGGCACATTTCAGAGTCCACCAGACAAGAGGGACTTGGACCACAGTGGAACGAGACCTCCATATAAACGTGTTGGAGATGAGAGCTTTTCTTTACACCTTACAGGCGTTCCAGATGATTCTCTTGCCAGGGCCTCTACTGATCCAGTCAGACAACATGCCAGTGGTCTTCTACAGCAACAAGCAAGGGGGCGCACACTCGTACCCCCTTTGCAGAGGCCATAAGGGTGTGGTACTAGGCAGTAGAGCACAACTAGGAGCTCACTGCGGTTCACATTCCAGGAGTTCAAAACACCCTAGCCGACAGCCTCAGCTGCTCTCGGTCTCACGCTCATGAATGGGAGCTACTGCAAGGTGTAGTAGACTTTTTCGGAAAGTGGGACCTTCTAGAACTGGACCTCTTTGCGTCCCCACACAATGCCAGACTGCCCAGTTTCTGCTCGCTAGATCCAGAGCCTGGTGTTTTCTGGTGAGATGCATTGTCCCTCTCTTGGGCATGGTGGTTTCTGTATGCCTTCCTTCCCTCTCCACTGATTCAGAGAGTGTTGCTCAAACTTCAAACAGAACATGCGACCATGATTCTCATTGCTCCATTCCAGCCTTGACAGATCTGGTTCCCACTGCTTCAACAGCTGGCATCGTAACCTCTAATTCCCTTTCCCCTGTCCCCTTGGTTACTCTCGCAGGAACAGAGAACCTTAGTGCACCCAAATCTTTAGTCACTGCATCTGCATGCATGACTTCTGCACACTTAATCAGGGACAGATATGGGGCATCTTCAAGGGTAGTAGAGATCACTGTGGCCACAAGGAAATCTTCAGCTAGGGCCACATATGCCATTAAATGGAAATGTTTCTGCCTGTGGGCATCCTCACATTTCCTAGATCTTTTTACCTGCTCGGTAAATTTGGTATTGGAATGCCTTCTTTCCCTATCTGACAAAGGTGTTAGCTACTCCTCCATAAAGGTACTCCATTCTGCACTGTCAGCGTATCACGTACCTGTGGAGGATAGGACTCTGGTGTAGTTGGACTTGTCCAAGACCTTTCTGCGTGGTATCATGCACATCAAACCTCCCAGGAGGGACCCTATTCCCCCAGGACCTTTTGTTTATGTTAGTAAAACTTACGTTGCCTCCCTTTGAGCCAGCTGCAAGTTATGAGCTACGCTTCCCATCTTGGAAAGCATTATTTTTGGTTGCAGTTACTTCCACTCTGAGGATTTCTGAGCCTCAGGCTGTGATGTGTAAAGAGCCTTATTTGATTTTTCACAGGGAGAGGGTATCCCTGCGCACTAATCCTAAGATCTTACTTCGAGAAACAGCTCTTGCAGCAGGTTACACCATTAGGACTGAAGCCAGCAGAAGCCAGGACCCCACGGAAAAATTCTAGCTAGCAATATCCAGTGGGGGACCACTCCCGATATTGGCCCCGCCCCCGATGTCCGGCATCACATAAAAGGGGGCGGTCCCCCAGAATCCCCAGATCTTACTTCGAGGAGAAGCTCTTGCACCAGGTTCAACAATGAGGACTGGCACCACCTGGCGGCGGTTCCGGCAACTATTTCTCTAGCAGTACCGATGTGGGGAATGCCCCCTGCCAACGTCGGCTCCACCACCGACGCCCTATATAAGGGAGGAGTTCCCCACGTGCTCCAGTTCTTTCTCGCCGCATGGTCAGGGTTAGTTCAGCGTTTCAGCTAGTACCAATTGCTCTTCTCCACTGGTTAGAATTTCACTCAAAATTTGGATTTTCGATGTCTGTTATTGCATTTAAATAAATTAACATGGGCTGTGGGCTCTCACCGAAGAGCGGATATTCTGCTGTCTCTCGCTGCCTGGGGCCCAACCATCGTCCCGACACCTGCCCTCATTGCCAGGCATTTTAATTCGCGGATGCGAATCTGGCTCCAGAAGTCCCTCGTGGCCTTTCTTGCAGAAACCAAACTTGCCGCCATGGAACGGGCCTCTTCATCGGGGGAATTCGAACCTCAGCCTGCCCAGAAGCACCATAAAAAACATCGGAAGCAGGACAGAGGGAGATCCCACTCGAAGCATCGATCCACTGGATCGAAGTCCAGGTCATAGGGCCATGACTCCCACCTCACGTCGGTCAAGCCTTCGTCTGTGGGTTCTACTCTTACTTCTCTCCAGCCCTTGAAGGTGTCTCAGTCTTCCGAGAAGCCCAAGGGTTCAGGTAAGGGCTCCTCCTGCTCGGCTTCCTCCTCAAAAGCCAACTCCCGGGAGTCAAGCAAGACCTCAGGGTCTTTGGCCGGCAGGGCCTCCTTCTTGCCTCCAAAACACAAGGCCTCAGACCGACGCCAGCCTCCAGCTGTTGACCGGCGTTTGGCCGAGTCAACCTCTAGCCAAAAATCCGACCGTTGTCCGTTCCAAGAAAAGGAACGACATCTGTCTGGTCACAGGGAGAAGCAGACGCCGGATCCTCGACTGCCCGCAACCCCCTCGACCCCGGTCCCGGCGTAGGTTGTTCCGCCGCCGGTCATAGTGAAACCGATGCCGGTTCTGTCCCCGACGCCGGACGTCAGCACGGACACCCCTTCTCCATGGTCGCCGGTCTGCCTGACACCGGACCCAGACGACGGTGGTGCTGACGCCACCCCGACATGCCCCCTTAAGCCGACGCCGGTCGACAAGGGTTTGGACCCGACGCCAGCCCCTCTGGACGATGGGGCCGGCACCGGTACGGGCTCGGGCACTCCTTAGCCTACACCTGACTCACCAAGGTTGCATCTCTCTCAGGTTAAGGAACTTTTTTCCCCACTGGTGGGACACAATTAAAAAGGACCTGCCAGCTGGGGTGCCTCCACCCACTCCGGAGATGGTTCCTGACCGAGTTGAACCGGTTGGTGAGGGGGATGACGTGCCTCCTCCAAAAAGCACGATAAAAATCCAGAGGACCGGTCCAGCAGTTCCTGCCGTTCCCTTCGTCCTCCAGATAAGTGTCCGAAAGGAGAGGCGTAACCCCTCTCCCTCTCCTCTTCCCCTACCACCTCCTACGTAGACTCGGATACCTCCTCAGTCTACTCGGAGCCAGACCCAGGGGACACGGAGGGCTTTCCCAAATCACCTCCAGATGGCCCCAGTTTTATGGAGGTAATGAGGCACATCCAGGCCAACATGGGCTGGGACACAGAGGTCCTGGACCACGACCGATTGTGGCTGGTAAAGTACCTCCGCCAAAAAGACCCAAAGCTGGTGGTCATCCCTCCCATGGTCGACACATTTGCTTATGTCACCCATGTGACCTGGAAGTGTCCTCATTCTTCCCCTGCTGTACCAAAGAAGGCTCACTGGCTCTACCGGGCGCCTGTGGACCATTCCTTTTTGGCCTAACCACCCGCTGCAGACTGAGTGGTGATTTCGGCAGCTCTTGATCGTTCGCAGAGGCCCAAATATCTGAGTACCCAGCTGCCTGATAGAGAATTGAAGCAGCTGAATTCCATGGGCCGTAAGGCGTACTCTGCTACCACTTGTAGCATAAGAAGTCTCAACTTCTTAACTCACATGGTCCAATTCCCGAACGCCCTCTGGGAACAAGGATTGGACTTAGTGCAGAGCCTGCCCGATTGTCCTCAGCGGACTGAGCTCGTCAAGCTACTGCAGACCGGCTCAGATCTGGGTACCGACGTTCTGTAGTCAGCCTATGACTCTGTGGATACCTCCTCCAGGGCGGCCGCCACTGGCATTTGCCTCCGACGCCATGCTTGGCTTCGGGTATCTGGGTTTGATCCAGATGTTCAAGTCAATCTCCTGGATGCTCCCTTTAAAGGCTTTGTGCTCCTCTGCGAGGACATGGAGCGCATTATCACCAGGCTGCAAGACTCCGGAAAGGCCGTCCGTTCCGTGCAGTCCATGTACCGCCTGAAGCAGGGGCGACCCAAAAAGCCTCGTTTTCATGGCCATGGGGGACACCAATCACAGCAGCCTCATTTTCAGCAGCATGTTCAACAAGGTGGCTTTGGTGGATCGTGAGTGCGGGCAGAGCTCTTCTGCATCCGCCTAGACCTCCAGAACAGCCGCTGCCGCCCTTCCCCACCCAATGCCTGACTATTCAAGCACCCTCCTCCTCTAGGTAACTCCACCGGGAGCCGGTGGGAGGGCCTTTTCACTCTCTGCGGATGTGGGGCTCAGGTGACCTCCGACCACTAAGTTCTAGAACTCGTGGTGTTTGGGCACTCCATAGAGTTCACATCGTTCCTCTGGACAGACCCCCCATCCCGGTACCCAAAGAAACACAGAGCCCTGATCAGACAGGAGATATCCTCCTTCTAGAAAAAAGGACCATCGAGCCGATTCCACTGGCCGACTCAGGAAAGGGTTTTTTCTCCCACTTCTTCCTAGTTCCAAAGAAGTCGGGAGATCTCAGACCCATTCTGGACCTCAGGGATCTCAATCAGTGGGTCTCTCAAAAGAGATTCAGGATGGTTTCTCTACCCACTCTCCCCCCTCTCATTTCGGCAGGAGACTGGGTAGCGTTCCTGGACATGCAGGACGCTTACTTGCATATCCCAATTATCAGAAGCCATCGGAGATTCCTCAGGTTCAGGTTCAGGTTCGAGAACGAGGACTATCAATTCCGAGTCCTACCTTTCGGTCTTTCCTCGGCCCCAAGGGTCTTCACGAAGTGCTTGGCAGTTGTAGCTGCAGCGCCTCGAAGACTGGGCCACTTTGTGTTTCCTTACCTGGACAACTGGCTCTTCCTGGCCCATTCCAGGCCCCGCCTGTCGGAGACTCTCAAGGATTCCATCTCTCTGTTTCAGAGTTTCGGAATCACCATCAGCAGGGAAAAGTCCCATCTGTCTCCATCTCAGATCCTCCAGTTTATAGGAACTTCTCTGGATACCACTCTCGGGAAGGTTTTTATTTCATGCAACAGAGCTGGCCGCATTCGTACCATCGCGTCCCAGGTTTCTTCAGCCTCAGAGGTGCCGACTTGCCTGCTCCTCAGATTGCTGGGACACATGGCGGCGACCATAGTGTCAGTCCCTCTGCCAGTCTCCGCATGTGGACCATTCAGTGGTTCCTGAGGGTTCAGTGGGACCAGGCATTAGACAATCTGGATGCCTTGGTTAGAATATCAGAGCCAATCCGTCGAGAGGTTCACTGGTGGATGTCGTCCGAAAATCTCCTAAAGGGCATTCCATTTCAATTGGGGGCACCTGCCCAGTCCCTAACAACGGATGCATAGTCCCTGGGATGGGATGCACATTTGGGGAATCATTGTATGCAGGGTACTTGGTCTCCCCTAGAAGCGAATCTGCACATCATTGTCCTGGAAATGAGAACAGTGCTCTATGCCGTTAAAGCCTTGGTGTCGGTCCCATCACCGGGCCATCTTTTGGCGCAGACAGACAACACCTCTGTGATGTTTTACAACAATAAAGCGGCACTCATTCCTACCCCCCTTTGCAGGGAAGCAATGCGGGTATGGGATTGGGCACTGGAACACCACCTGTTCCTGACAGCTGTCCACGTTCCCGGGCTTCAGAACGTGCTAGCAGACACGCTCAGCAGGACAAGGTCTCAAGCTCATGAGTGGGAATTGCGTCAAGACATGGCAGATCGCATCTTCCACCTGTGGGGGACACCAGAGGTGGATCTTTTCGCGTCTCAATTCAATGAAAAACTGCCCAGTTTTTGCTTGCTAGGTCCAGAACCTGGTGCTTCCTGGCAAGACGTCTTATCCCTCTGCTGGAGTGGGAGGTTCCTTTATGCCTTCCCTCCCTTCCCTCTTCTTCAGAAGGTCCTCCTCAAGGCCCAGTCGGAGTTGTCCACCATTATTCTGATCGCCCCGATGTGGCCTCGCCAGATTTGGTTTCCATTACTGCATCGTCTAGCGGCAGACCCTCCGATGCCTCTTCCTCTATCCTCACATTTTTTGTCGCAGGACAATGGGTCCCTGTTACACCCGAACCTGCGTTCTCTTCACCTGCACGCCTGGCTCCTCAGGACTTAGCCGAGGTCCGTTTTGGGGTGTCTGATCAGGTTGCCCAGGTGTTGGGTGAGGCTAGGAAACCTGCCACCAGGGCCACTTACGCTATGAAATGGAAACAGTTCTGCATTTGGGTCACAGCAAAGCAGGTGGACGCGTTGGTCTGTCCGGTTAACACCATCCCGGAATACTTGCTCTTTCTTTTTTGAGAAAGGCCTTAGTTCTAGGGACGTGGATATGTTGTTCAATCCACACTTACTGGCAGGTTCCTTGCAGCTTTAAATCTTGCCAGAAGGTCTTCAAGCTGGCTCCTCCCACCCCACCTGGGTGGTAAAACTCTCAGCTCCGCCCCATGACGTCAGGTCTTCCTTACCACTTGGAAGCTCAGGTTCCCTCCTTTGCGCTCTGCGTTTTAGGCCTGGATGCAAACTCTTCGGTTAACCTGAAACTAATTTTAAAATTTACAAGACTTCGGTCTTTATCTTCCCTCGCGGTTGCGACAGACAAATCAACTCCCAGATTCGTCTGTGCCCCTGTGGGCAGAAGATGTCCCGGACCGATCCGCACTCCACGTGCGTTTACTGCCTGGGGCTTGGCCATGATTTGCAGGCCTGCGACATTGTGCAAGTCCTTTTGGCTACGGTCTTAGAGGATTGCGCTGCCAGACTACAACTTGGGCGCTCCGAGAAACGTTATCCTCCAGTCAAGTCGAAGGAGGCCCGTTGGGCGGTGTCCTCGGCTGTGGGCTCGGCTGAACAGCTCAAACAGATGATCGCCCTCGAGGAGGAGGTGGCCCAGGCCACAGCATCATCATCCTCGGTCGTGACATTTATCCCACTCTCTTTGGGATCCTCCTACACAGCTTCATTTAAGGAGCTTTGTCAATCCTCTCCACCAAGGGAGAAGGACCCTGGGACATTCCTCTTAGTCAAAGAAGGACTCTGAGGGTAAGTCCACCGTCCGAAGTTCATGGGAGGGTCCCTTCCTGGATAGTCAACACTCGACTTCGGTCGAGGTTGTGGCTAAGGCCGCTGGCTTCACGGTGTCCCCGTCAGGTCAGCCGGCTGAGACACCCGTCAACGCGGTCGAGATTTTTCTTGACCTGTCGGACAGTCCGTCGACTGGAGAAGCAGACAACCCTTCTTCACCGGTTCCCCCAGTGGAAACCGAGGACTTGCTTGTGCCGGAGTCCCCGGTTAACGTCCCTGAACCGAGAGGAGGTGGGTTTCCCCGCCCCTCCAGACCCACCCTCGGAATCCCGAAGGTCTCGGACCTCTTCAGATCCAGCTGACATCGGCCGGTCTTGGTCTCGGCACCATGGAAGCGGCGGCGCGCCCGCTCATCCTACGTTGTCGTCCTCTTTGGGATAGGCTCCAGCGCCAAAGTGCGTCAGTGCTACGAGGATCTATGTGCGCAGCTCCTTTTGTCTTGGAATAAGCGACTCCGTCGCCTTCCCGACCATTAGTGGCTGTCACCGGAGTGGCCGAAACAACCCCTCGTTGTAGTCGAGGAGCCGAAGCCAGCACCGGTTGTTCGGCCGAAACCGGCTGCTCCACCTATTGTGGTGGAACCCCCGCCTCCACAACCTAAATCTGGGGCCCCAACCAAGGATTCTCGGTCAGGTCAGGGCTTGCCCCACTGGTTGTCGGTTACCCTCACTCCCGATCAACCTCGGCAGGTGGAGGGTGGCTCAGGCACTCGGCAGCTGTTCGCAGACTCCTCGGAGTCTGACGACGACGACGACTTCTTGTTCTCCAGGCTGCTTGACCTGGAGTCCACTGGGGGTCAGTCAGTGGACGAGAGCCCATCCTCGTTCCTTTGAATGCTTCAACTCATCTCAGAGTCCACTGGGATGAAGCTCGAACCCATTTCAAAATGGGACAGGTATCCCCTCACGGAGATACTGGACCGAGAGAATTCCCCCACGGAGGCATTCCCGGTGGCCGAAGCCATTGTTGGCCCAGCCCTGGAGCTATGGCAGCAGCCAGCTTCCTGTCCAGCACCTTCAGCCAGGATGGCTCGAAAGTATGCTGTTCCCACTGGTTCACACTCCGATTTCTCGGAGCAGCCCTCCGTGGAGGGGTTAGTGACCGACAGCGTTTTCCGGTGTTCTGGGAACGCTTGGGATGTGGACAAGCCACCCAATAAGGAGTCCAAGAAACTGGACTACTCTGGGCGGAAAGTCTATGCTGCTTCCTCTCTAGGGCTTCGTCGGGCCAGCTTGGCCATGCTGATGGCACACTTTTCACATGCCCTTTTGGGTTCCCTGGATGAGGTGATTCCTCATCTCGGCTGACCTTCAAATGACAGTCAAGCAGGTGCGGGATCAGGGTAGGGCGGTGGCCAGACAGCAGCTCCAAACTTCCTTGGACATCACTGACTCGTGTGCCCGGTCAGTAGCAGCCGCAGTGGCCATGCGCCGCAGAGCTTGGGTGCGAATCTCCACTTTTACAGCAGATACCCAGCACAAGCTGGTAGACGTCCCCTTCTTGGGTACTGACTTGTTCGGTCCCCGGGTGGAGGGTCATCTGCAACGGATCGAGAAGTCCAACGCCACCTTGGACTCGGTCACGTCTGCTCAGAAGGACAAAGGCAGGCAGCAGCAGCGTAAGCCCTTTCGTCCTTCAGCCCCTGCGGCACGTCTGGCCCAGCAACACCATCATCAGGGCCAGCAGGTTCGCACTTGGCACCCCAAAGCCAAGCCTGCTGCTTCCTCCAGCAGGAAGCCGGGAGGGAAAGGCCCTGGCGGCTCCTCGACCGGTCCTTCCTCCAAACCTGCCCAGTGACGGGTTGAGGGGTGTCGCCCCCAACCTCGTCACTCCTCCCTGGGTTTCCCCCATGGTGGGACGGCTCTGCCACTTCCTTTCCGCCTGGTCTTATATCACCACGGACCACTGGGTGCTGGAAGTGGTAGGAAAGGTTCTGCCTCTGGTAATTGAGCAGTCCCAACCCTATCGAGCCGTCACCTCACAGGAGGCTACGGGTTCCGCAGCCTCTGTCGGCTCATCGAGCTGACATTGCCCTGCTCCTCCAGAAGGAGGGAGGTGATCAGGGAGGTGGCAGATCCTCCACCAGACCCAGGGTTTGTATCCAGGTACTTCCTGGTCCCAAAACAGACAGGGGGCTGGTGCCCCATTCTCTACCTACACGACCTGAACAAGTTCCTAAGGTCTCGAACCTTCAGGATGGTCACTCTGGCTCAGATCATTCCATCCTTGGAACGAGGTACGTGATACTGTTCTCTGGACCTCCAGGACGCGTTCTTTCACGTCCCAATCCGTCCGTCTCACCAGTGATTCCTCTGCTTCAGGGCAGAGGGATCCCTTTTCGATTTCCAGGCCATGCCCTTCGGCCTCTCTCCAGCTCCCAGGGTCTTCACCAAATGCATGGCAGTGATGACAGCATTCCTGCGGCACTGAAGGGTCCAGGTGTACCATTACCTGGAGACTGGCTGATTGCAGCCCCCTCCAAGTTGGAGGTGGAGCGGTCCAGGGATCTGGCCCTCCAGGTCTGCTCTCAGATTGGCTTCCTCATCAACGAGGCCAAATCGGAACTCATGCCAATGCAGGTGATTCAGTTAATCGGGGCAGAGCTCGACTCTCTTCGAGCCAGAGCACGGCTCCCGGCGGACAGGGCTGAGGTTCTTTCCTCCTTTGCCCAATCATTTCTGGTTGGGCAGTTGCACCCTGCTCAGGACTTCTTGCGACTCCTGGGCCTCATGGCGGCCTGCACCAGCGTGTTCCATAGAGTCCGCTAGCACATGCGTCCCCTGCAGTGGGGGCTGGCCTGCCAGTGGTCACAGCGCTCCGGTACTCTGGACCAGCCAGTGACAGTGACCCAGAAGATGTGGAACGGCCTCCAGTGGTGGCTTGTTCCAGCTCATCTACAGGAGGGTATCCCATTTGTTCGCCCAGAGCCAACGGTCACTCTGACGACCGACTCCTCTTTGATGGGTTGGGGTGCCCATCTGGGGGAGCTCAGAGCGCACGGCCTCTGGTCCCTTCAGGAGTCTCGATGCCACTTCAACTTGCTGGAGCTTCGAGCGGTCCGACTAGCCCTCACCGCCTTTGCTCCATTTGTACAGGGTCAAGTGGTCCAGGTCCAGATGGACAACACCACAACCATGTACTACCTAAACCGCTAGGGTGGGACGCGCTCCTTGCCTCTTTGCAAGTAGGCTCTCCGCACTTCGTCTCTCGTGAGCAGACTGGAGGTGGATCTCCTAGCCATCCATGTGGCAGGAGCCTCCAACACTCTGGCCGATGCCCTAGGCCGGATAGGTGCTCCATCTCACGAGTGTTTTCTCCTGCCGGAGATCGTATAAGATCTGTTCTCCCACTGGGGCACTCCTCAGGTGGACCTGTTTGCCTCCAGGGAGAATGCGAAGCTGAGGCTGTTCAATGCCTGCGCCCTCTCAGCAGGGCTCGCTGCAGGGGTATGCCTTCTCGAGGCCGTGGACCCCAGGCCTCTTCTACGCCTTCCCTCCATTTCCCTTGATCCACAAGGTGCTTCTCAAGGTGAAGAGGGACAAGGCGCAGGTGATTCTGGTAGCCCCAGACTGGCCCCGTCAGTTCTGGTATCCAGATCTCCTCAGCCTCAGCTCCAGGCTCCCGAGGCGGCTTCCATCCTGCCCGGACCTGATCTCAGTCAATAAGTGGATGGTACTCCACCCGGACCTTCAAACCCTGCACTTGACGGCCTGGTTCCTGAGCGGCTAGAGTTCCAGGCCTTTGGTCTTTCCGACGAGGTTCTCAACGTTGTTGAGGCGTCCCGTAAGGAGTCGACCAGAAAATGCTATGCCTTCAAATGGAAGAGATAAGGGGTTGGATCCTTCTCCTGTTCTTTGGCTAGCATTCTGGACTACCTGTGGTCCCTTTCTCAGCTAGGGCTTCGGTCGACGACCCTAAAGGTGCACCTGGCAGCCATCTCTGCTTACCAGGCGTGGGCCGGGAGGCAGTCGGAGGTGCAGGAGAAGGTGGTTGGGCATTTTTTCAAAGGCCTTGATCACATATCCCCTCCGGTCCAAGAGCCTCCACCTCCATGGGATCTACTGCTGGTATTGGCTAAGCTCATGGGCAAGCCATTCGAACCGATGCACAGGTGTGATATCTCTCACCTGCTGTGGAAGACCGCCTTCTTGGTGGCTATCACATCAGCCAGAAGGATGGGAGAGCTCCAGGCGCTTTCCATAGTCTCCTTATCTGGTCTTCCACAGGGACAAGGTTGTCCTGCGCTCCAACCAGAAATTCCTTCCGAAGGTGGTGTCAGAGTTTCACCTTAACCAGGTGTTGACTCTGCCGGTGTTCTACCCCAATCACACCTTGGATGCGAATATAGGCTCCATGCTTTGGACCCTGAAGGCGCTCTCTTGTATAAGGGCAGATGGCTGAAGTTAGGAGAGGTTCGCCAGCTGTTTGTCACCTGCGCTGAGGCCGCGCCTGACAGACCTGCAGCCAAGTAGACGATAGGCAGGTGGGTCGCCTCCTGCATAGATCTCTGCTATAGGTTGGCGGGCATGGATCCTCCCAAAGGTATAAGAGCTCATTCTACTCGCCATACCGCTGCTTCCAGGGACGTCCCTATCCAGGAAATCTGCAGGGCTGCTACCTGGAAGTCAGCACACACCTTCATTACCCACTACCACATCGACCCTGAGTCACGCCGGGATGCTGGTTTTGGGACCTCGGTTCTCCAGTCCTTATTTCACAAATAGGGGGTGCGCGCCTTGCCTCCCTCCTCCGAACTGCTAGGAGTCTGCCAGTAAGTGTGGATTGAACAACATATCCACGTCCCTAGAAATACAAGTTACTCACCTGTAATAGGAGTTCTAGGAGTGGTATATGTTGTTCCACACAACTTGCCCGACCTCCCCAGCTTTGATGCGCAACCTGGTTTCAGCGGGCTAGATCTGGCATCATGGGGCAGAGCCGAGAGTTTTACCACCTGGGTGGGTGGGAGGAGCCAGCTTGAAGACCTTCCGGCAAGATTTAAAGCGGCAAGGAACCTGCCAGTAAGTGTATATGAACAACATGTACCACTCCTACTACTCCTGTTACAGGTGAGTAACCTGTATTTACTCCTCCATCAAGGTATACCTGGCTGCCATCTCCACTTACCATTCTGTCGTGTTGGGTAAGACGGTGGCTCAGATGGAGGTTTCCAAAGGTTTCTTCCGTGGCATTCTGCATATCAGACCTCCCATCCGGGACCCTGTTCGTCCTTGGGTTCTCCTGTTTGTCCTGGAGAAGCTCTCTCTTCCCCTCTTCGAACTGGCTATGAGCGCTGAGCATCATTTTCTTTACTGGAAGACGCTGCTTTTGTTGGCTGTTACTTCGGCCAGGCGCATTTCAGAACTGCAAGCCCTCATGTGTAGGGAACCCTATCTGGTCTTTCACAAGGACAGGGTTGATTTGCGCACAAATCCAAAGTTTTTGCTGAAAGTGGTCTCAGAGCTCACTTTAAACCAGTCACTTCAGCTTCCGGTTTATTTCCCAGAGCATTCCAGTAGGGTAGAGGCCCTTCTTCATTCCCTGGACGTCCACAGGGCTCTCAGTTGCTACTTGGCCAGAACCAAGGAGATCAGGCAGTCTGATCAGTTATTTGTATCCTTTGCTACACGGTCTGCAAGTCGCCCGGTCACCAAACAGACGCTTTCGCGCTGGTTGGTCCTTTGCATCTCCTATTGTTATGAGACGCACAATAGGTCGACTTCGGGGCTGATTAAAGCTGACTGTACGAGGGCTATTGCTACTTCGTTTGCCGCACTGAAAAGAGTTCAGACGGCAGATATTTGTGCTGCCGCTACCTGGAGCTCCATGTACACCTTTGTCAGGCACTACAGCCTGGACATTATTTCCAGATGCAGAGCAGGGTTTGGCCTTGCGGTCCTGCAGGGCCTGGTTTCCTGAGGGTTCTCCCCTCTGTTTTTTTCCTTTTCCTGTTCTTCCCCCTTCCAAGGGTTTGTCAGAAGTTTATACTGCTTGGGACTCTGTTCTCATTGTTGAACCTGCTGCAAGAGCTTCTCCTCGAAGTACAATAGTACAGTTATGTAAGAACTTACCATAACAGTAGATCTTCGAGAGAAGCTCTTGCAGCAGATATATTTCCCGCCCTCCTTCCCCTGGGGATCAGGTCCTTTCCAGGTTGGCATCGTTTCTCTTGAAAGGTTGTCTGTTGATAATCAGTTATCATTACTGACCTGCCGGTTTCCTTGCCTGACGGGGGGCGTCCAAGAACTGGAGCATGTGGGGAACTTCTCCCTTATATAGGGTCTCGTCGGAGGTAGAGCCGATGTCGGCAGGGGGCGTTCCCCACGTCGGTACTGCTAGAGAAAAAGTTGTCGAAACGGCCGCCAGTCCTCATTGTTGAACCTGCTGCAAGAGCTTCTCTTGAAGATCTACTGTTATGGTAAGTTCTTATGTAACTGTACTTTCTTTTCCCACTGTCGACTCGCCAACATCAGCCTCACAGACACCTTGAACAGACGAATGATGCGTGAAATACAAAATCATCTTTTTCCGTAAAGACCACCCGCATGTCTACTTCTCCTACTCCTTCTACCGAAGTACACCCCTCCAAGTGCACCTGTGGCAAGCAGATTCTGTTTATGGACCGCCATACGGCCTGCTTGCGGTGCCTCCACCCAAAGCACGATATACAGACCTGTCCTGTCTGCCAACAATTTAACAGTAGGACCTGGATCTGCTGCCAAAAGGCCCTCCAGGTGTTCCTTCTTGAAGAGAAGTTAAAGCAGGTGGAGAAAGACCCTACCTCCAGGGGGAATCCTCCCACAAATCGGGGAAACACTGGGACAAGCACTGGGATGAGGGTAGGTCTAGATCACCAAGTTGGACCTCTGAATCTAGAGCCAGTTCCAGCTCCATGTGGTCTGATAGGTTGCCTTCCCGCACCCGCTCTGAGCCCCCTCCAGTCAAGGTAAGGTCTTCAGGAGGCTCCTCAGCCTCCCTACACCTGCTGAAGATAAAGGATCCTTGGACGCCCGACTCCGCCACCAGGTCTGGGACTTCAGACCGGCATAAATCGAAGTAGTCTTCTAAGCAGAGTTCCGGGGCATCGAACCGACGCCGGGACCCCGATCACCAATCTGTCTCCCAACCTCCAGAAGGACCAGATGTCCTCACAAGGAAGATGACAGAGCTGACGTCCGTTAAACGGACCTCGGAGTCCAAACGGGCGACTGACCTGACGCCCTCCAAACGGGCCAAGGAGCCGACATCTGTCCCACCGACGCCGGCTGACACCGGTCGCTGGGGGTCTTCGGAAGAGGAGGTCACGGTTCTGCCTGATGACCAGGCAGGTGACACTGAGTACGTCGGACTGCCTAGGGAACCGTCACCAGATCTGATAGTACCCCAAGGCCCGACACCCGACCCTGCCAACAGGCCAACACCAACGCCGGGCCCGTCGGGTATGAATTTGCAGGAGGTTAAGGATTTATTCACTTTCTGGAGGGATACCATTAAAAAAGATGTGGTACCCACTAAGCCACCTCCTCTACCTCCTTGAGGCTCTGCAGTTGAAAGACCCCCCGACCCCTAAGGAGCCTACACAGCCTCCCAGGGGCAGATCATGAGAACGGAGAAGACCCCCATCCAGGTCTCCCTCATAGGGTCTCCCAGCCCTAAACTACCCAGAGGCAGACTATCCTCTCTGGGGGATGACTCGAGGCCGGATACATCCGACACTTCCAGGTCTCCTTCTCCCATCACCCGAACCATGAGACCTCCCCAGGTCACCACCGGATGATCACTCTTTCTCGGAGATTATGAGGCACGTCCAAGAGAACATGGGGTGGGAGACAGAGGACTTAGACCCCGAAAGACAGCGCCTTGCCAGATATCTCGGGTAGAGAGATCCGAAGCCTGTGGTGGTCCCACCATTGGTGGACACCTTTATGGATGTCACCAGAGCTACTTGGAAACGTCCACACTCCACTCCGGCAGTTCTAAAGAATGCTGACTGCCTTTACAGGGTTCCATTGGAGGACCCCTACTTGGCGCAGCAGCCCCAGGCCGATTCCCTGGTCATAACAGCCTCACATGATTGGTCTCAAGGGCCTCAACACCTGAGTACTCAGCCACCGGACCAGGAATCTGAGCAATTAGATTCGTTGGGGAGTCGCATGTACGCGGCTGCTACGTGCTCTGTAAGGTCTCTGAACTACTTAATGCACATGGTGCAGTTTCAGAACATCCTATGGGAACAGGGCCAAGAACTTATGAAAGATTTCCCGTATGGCAAAAAGGACGAACTTCTCAATCTCCTTCAAACTGGGTCAGACGTGGGGACCCAAGTACTCCGAGCTGCTTATGACTCAGCAGAGTTGGCGGCCAGGGGTGCAGCCACAGGCGTTCGTCTCTGGAGACATTCCTGGTTGAGGGTCTCTGGCTTTACTCTGGACGTCCAGAACAACATCTTAGACGTCCCCTATAATGGAGCGGTCCTGTTCGGTGAGGAATCTGAGAGAGTAATCATCAGGCTACAGGACGCCGGGAAGGCAGTCAGGACTGTACAAGCTATGTACTATACAGGCCCAAGTCTAGTTCCTTTCGTAGGAACCAGAATCGCTTTCGTGACCGGCAACAAAGGCAGCAGCCACGTTCCAGCCAGCAACCAAAGGGCAACTTTGGAAGAAAAGCTCAAGCTAGGTTCTCCAGGGGCCAGGGCCAGAAGCACCAAAAGTCTGCTCAGCCCGTCGGGACAAACACCGTCTCAGCATGACTCCTTCCTGGCCCTCACCCCTCCTCTGGATCTAAGGGAAGAGAAGGTCAGGGGTCGCATTTCTTGCCACCTTTCGGGATGGCAGAGGATAACCTCCGACCGGTGGATGCTTCAGCTAGTACATCAAGGAGACACTGTCGAGGTCCTCGACCACCCACCATCAAGGCCTCCCCTGCTCTCCCAGTATTCGGGTCAGCATGCCCTGCTCATTCGTCTTGAGATCTTGGTACTTCTGGACAAGGAGGCCATAGAATCAGTTCCACGGAATCAGAGAGGAAGAGGGTTCTATTCTCACTTTTTCCTGGTTCCAAAGAAGACAGGGGACTTGTGCCTGATTCTAGACCTTGGCGATCTCAACACCTTCATGTTGTACAAACGCTTCCGCATGGTTACCTTTCCAGGTCTTATTCCCATGCTCAAACAGGGCGCATGGCTGGTGTTGCTGGATATGCAGGACGCTTACCTCCATCTCCCGATCACTGGAGTGCACTGAAAATTTTGCGCTTAGAGTTCCTGGCTCGCCGCTACCAGTTCCGAGCCCTCCCCTTCGGGCTGTCCGCAGCAGCTCTCAGGAGGCAGGGCCACTATGTGTTTCCATACCTAGACGACTGGCTCCTCATGGCCCCCCTCTCAGGAGGCCTTGATGGCTGCGATTCGGGACACGTGTTTCCTTTTCGAATCGCTGGGTATCGCCATCGATCAGGAGAAGTCGTGCCTTCTTCCTTCTCAAAAGTTGCAATTTATAGGTGCAATCCTCGACGCCAATCAAGGGAGTGCATTCCTACCTCATGACAGGGCAGAATGCATCAGGTCCCTCATAAGGGACATAATGGGAAAGTCCCAGGTAGGGCCATTCTTTGCCTGATTGGACACATGGTGGCAGCCATCGCGATGGTTCCCCTAACTTGACTCTATATGCGGGTCACCCAGTGGTTGTTATGAGCCCAGTGGGACCAGAAGCGGGACCAATTGCATCATCCAGTCCGGATCACGAGCGCAGTCATCCGAGATTGACAATGGTGGCTTGTCCCAGAGCACCTTTCTACGGGAGTCCCCTTTGTAGCGCCACCTCCAACTCTGACTCTCCACGGACGCCTTGGGCTCCGGATGGGGAGCTCACCTGAACGGTGTCAGGACACAGGGCTCCTGGTCATCTCTGGAATCTCACCTCCACATCAACATTCTAGAGATGAGGGCAGTCCGGTACGCCTTACAAGCTTTTCAGTCAGAGATCCCACCCGGTACCCTCCTGTTACAAACAGACAATACCGTGGTGATGTACTATCTCAACAAACAAGGAGTTACTCACTCCTACCCTCCTTGCTGGGAGGCATAGAGGGTGTGGGATTGGGTATTACTGCACGGCACAGAAATCATTGCAGTGCGTGTTCC
Source organism: Neoceratodus forsteri (assembly GCA_016271365.2). NCBI lineage: Eukaryota > Metazoa > Chordata > Ceratodontiformes > Ceratodontidae > Neoceratodus > Neoceratodus forsteri. The sequence continues at coordinate 501,799,703 of JADMNL010000022.1, forward strand.
CGGAGTGGACAACACCATTGCGGACAGTCTGAGATGCTCGCAGGCTAGAGTCCACGAATGGGAACTGCCACAGGAAGTCGTAGAGGATCTGTTTCACAGCTGGGGGAACACGAGAATTAGACCTCTTCGCGTCCCCATCCAACGCAAAACTGCCCAATTTCTGCTCAATAGATCCAGGGCCTGGTGTTTTCTGGTGAGACGCGTTGTCCGTCTCCTGGACGGGCAGGTTCCTCTATGCTTTTCCACCCTTCCCTTTGATCCAGAGGGTTCTATTGAAGCTCCAACAAGAGCGGGCATCTCTCATACTGTTAGTGCCCTTTTGGCCCAGGCAAATTTGGTTCCCTGTCCTATACCAGCTCTCCCAGGAATCCCCAGTGCCTCTGCTAGTCATCTCTCACCTACTGTCCCAGGAGGCAGGCTCCTTGGTCCATCCGGACCTCCGGTCACTGAACCTGCATGCCTGGCTCCTAAGGACATAGCAGTCATGCGCTAACGGGTCTCGCAAGACATTGCAGACATTTTGGTGGCAGCAAGAAAGCCATCCGCTCATGCCACCTACACCATGAAATGGCGCAGATTTTACATTTGGGCTCGAGCTCAGTCTCATGGACTGGTCCCACTGGACTGCTCGGAGATGTCAGTCTTGGATTACCTCCTATCCCTGTACGAATCAGGGCTTGCCTACTCCTCTATCAAGGTACACCTCTGTGCCATTTCGGCATACCATTTCCCGGTAGGTCACAGGTCTCTAGCACCGCTAGAGGCTTCCCGCGCTTTCCTACGCGGTATTCTACACTCGAGACCTCCTATCAAGGATACGATTCCACCTTGGGGTCTCCCCTTTGTCCTAGAGCAGCTTACACTGCCCCCTTTTGAACCGGCCGCAGAGTGCGAGCTGCGTCTCCTCGCCTGGAAGACACTGTTTTTTAGTTGCTGTTACTTCCACCAGAGAAATTTCTGAGTTTCATGCACTGATGTGCAAAGATCCTTATTTGGTTTTTCATAAGAACAGGGTGTCCTTAAGGGCAAATCCTAAGATCTTACTTCGAGATACAACTCTTGCAGTAGGTAACACCATTAGGACTGAAGCCGGCAGGCGTCAGGACCCCATGGAAAATTTCTAGCTAGCTATCTTCAGCGGGGACTGCCCCCCCGACGTCGGTCCCGCCTCCGACGTCAGGCGTAGTACATAAGGGGGCGGTCCGCCAGATTCCCCAGTTCTTTCCGCCGTCGACTTGCATGTCCTCTCCAACCTCCGGTCACTCCTCGAGAAGTGTAACAGGAAGCAGATCCATTCAAGGATCCGCTCTGGCCTGTGTCCGGTGCCTGAGACCCAGACCACGACACCCGGTCCTGCACCTTTTGCCAGGGTTTCAACAGCAGAACCCGGATCCGTCGCCAGAAGGCCCTACAGGCGTTCCTGCTCGAGGAACAACTCAAGACCATGGCTTCCAGGGGGGATTCTTCGGAGAAGGCCCGTAAGCATTCTGAGAAGCATAGAGAGAAGGCCCCTTCCAGGTCCCCGTCTAAGGCCTCCGACTCGCACAGCTCCGGTTCCAGGTCCGACTGCTCTCCTTCCCGGGCCAGCTCTCAACCTCCCCCCGCTGCGGTGAGAAAATCTTCAGGCTCCTCTTCTCAGGCCAAGACTCCCAGGCCTTCCGCTTCCTCCAAGGCCCTGGCTAAGTCGGGGGATCGTCACCATCACCACAAGTCGGGTTCCCGCCATTCTGAACCCGACGTCAGGTCCGCCTCCTTGCCTCCTCCTCCCCAGCGGAAGACCAAGGAGCTCACCTCACTCAAGAAGACGTTGGACCCGACGCCGGTTCGCCCGATGTCGGCCTCTCGCCACAGGTCCCCAGAGCCATCGTCTGTCAGAAGACCGTTGCCGGCCAAGCCTACTCATCCCCGGACGCCGTTAGGTGGACCGGCGCCCGCACCAATCGAGAAGAGGACCCCGACGCCTCCGACCGATGTCGGTCAGGAGACCATCACCGAGGAAGAGTTGACACAGCCCGAGGACCAGAGTTGACACAGCCCGAGGACCAGACGGGCGACCCCGGTCCTGTTGAGACTCCCAGGGAGCCCTCCCCGCAACCCGAGGCCCCTGTGGAGCCAACGCCGGGACCCGACGACCGACCACCAGCGCCCGGTCTGTCGTCGGGCCTTTCTTTTTCAGAGGTGAAGGAGCTTTTTACTTGCTGGTGGGATACCATCAAAAAGGACATGGTCCCCACTCCACCTCCTCTCCCACCTCCTCCTCCTCCTCCTACACCGGTTACTCCTCCGGTTCCTGCGCCCCCTTCTCCATCTGGGTCTGCAGGCCGGTTACCTCCTCCCCGGGAGCCCAGGATCCCTCCAAGGGGGAGACCAGATAAAAGGAGACCTCCGTCCAGATCCTCTTCTGGGTCACCCAGCCCTAAGAGACCCAGAAGACGCCGCCGTTCGCCTTCGACGGAGGACACGGGATCAGAGCTTTCAACAGGATCCAGATCCCCATCTCTCCTCTCCATCCCTTCTCCGGACCCACGTGAGCTGCCAAAGTCTCCTCCGGATGACCCTTTGTTCTCGGATATCATGAGACACATCCAAGAGAACATGGGATGGGATGCGGAAGAGTTAGACCCGGAAAGGCTATGCCTTGCGAAATATCTTCGGCAGAAGGACCCCAAGCCTGTGGTGGTGCCACCCTTGGTAGTCACTTTCGTGGATGTCACTAGGGCAGCGTGGAAGCGCCCACATTCACTCCCGATGGTTGAAGAAAGCTGACCGCCTGTACAAGGCTCCAAGGAAGACCAGTACTTGGCTCAGCATCCTCAGGCCGACTCTCTGGTCATAACAGCTCTCTCGGCGACCGGTCCCAGAGACGAACATTTGAGCACCCTGCCACTGGACCCAGAGTCCAAGCAGCTGGACGCCATGGGTAGGCGTGACGTGTAGCTTCCGCTACCTCGCGCCATCAGATCCCTGAATTATTTGACCCACATGGTGCAGTTCCAAAATGCCCTGTGGGAGCAGGGTCTGGATGCGGCTGAGAAATTGCCAGAAGGTGAGCAGAAGGAGGAGATGTTACAGCTCCTCCATACGGGTTCGGATGTGGGAACCCAAGTGCTACAAGCTGCGTACGACTCCGCGGACTCCTCGGCCCGAGCAGCAGCTTCAGGCGTATGCTTCCGGAGGCACTCTTGGCTCCTTGTCTCCGGTTTTACCCCGGACGTCCAGAAAAACATCATGGACGCCCCATTCGAGGGAGAAGTTTTATTTGGTCAACCCTCCGAGAAGGTAATCACCAAACTCAAGAGGCCGGGAAGGCGGTGAGGTCGGTTCAGGCCATGTACCGACCGAAGCTTAGTTCCTTCGGAGGAACCAAAGCCGATTTCTTGGATGGACGCAGAGACAACAGTCCCGCCCCTGCCCACAACAGAGGGCTCCGGTCTCGCAGAGCTCATAGGAAACAACCCGCAGGTCAAGGCCAGCGCCTCCTAAGTCGGCCCAGCCAGCGGGCCCCTCAGCCGCCACAGCCTGACTCCTTTCCGGGCCCCCGCCCGTCAGGATCAACGGGATTTCATGGTCGGGGGTCGCATTGCGAATTTCCTGCCAGGATGGCAGTCTATAACCACCGACAGGTGGGTTCTCCAAATGGTTGGAAGAGGCCACTTTATAGAATTCACAGAAAAGCCACCCTCGAGGCCTCCTTTGCTCTCCCGGTACTCGGGTCAGCACAAGTCACTTATCAGACAAGAAGTACTCACGCTCCTGCAAAAGGGAGCGATAGAGTATGTCCCAGAGAACCAGAGAGGACACGGATACTATTCCCACTTCTTCCTGGTTCCAAAGAAAACAGGGGACCTCCGTCTGATTCTGGACCTCAGCGACCTCAACATGTCCGTCGCCTACAAAAGATTCCGCATGGTGACTCTTCCGGGTCTTATTCCCATGCTAAAGCAGGACGCCTTCTTAGCGTCTCTAGACATGCAGGATGCATACCTGCACATCCCTATAGCTCAAGCACACAGGAGGTTCCTGCGCTTCGAGTTTCTCGACCACCATCTTCAGTTCCGAGCCCTTCCATTCGGGCTGTCATCGGCACCCAGGGTCTTTACCAAATGCATGGCAGTCGTGGCAGCATCTCTAAGGAGACAGGGCCATTATGTGTTCCCGTACCTGGACGATTGGCTTTTCATGGCCGCCTCCAGAGAGGCGTTGTTACGGGTGATCCAGAGTACCCAGGACCTGTTTCGATCTCTGGGCATCTTAATCAACCACGAGAAGTCTCTCCTGGTACCGTCGCAGAAACTGCAGTTCATAGGCGCAGTTCTGGACACCGTTCAGGGAAGAGCATTTCTTCCAGACGACAGAGCGGAGCGCATCAGATCCCTCATCATGGATCTTTCGTCGAAGAAGACCGTCCCAGCCAAGTCGGTCCTTCGCCTGCTTGGACACATGGCTGCGGCCTATTCCACCTGCCCCTTTGCAAGGCTCCACATGCGGTAATTCAGTGGATGCTCAAGGTGCAGTGGGACCAAAGGCAAGACCACATGCAGCATCCGGTCAGAATCCCGAACGCCGTGATTCGAGACTGGCAATGGTGGCTAGACCCTGGGACACTCTCTACGGGCGTCCCATTTATAGCGCCGTCCCCGGAGGTAATCCTCACCACAGACACCTCAGGACTAGGGTGGAGAGCACACCTGGACGGGGTGAAGTCCCAGGGAACGTGGACCCCTCAGGAGGCTCACCTCCATATCAGCGTCCTAGAGGTGAGGGCGGTCCTTTATGCCCTGCAGGCATTTCAGTCAGAGATCCCGCCGAGTACTCTCCTGCTTCAGACAGACAACACGGCGGTGATGTACTACCTCAACAAACAAGGAGGCGCACACTCTAACCCCCTTTGCAGGGAGGCCATGAGGGTGTGGGATTGTGTAATCTAACACGGCACGAACCTGATCACAGTACATGTTCCCTGGGTGGACAACACAATCGCAGACGGCCAGTCTCGTTCCCAGGCCAGAGTCCACGAGTGGGAACTTCTTCAGGAGGTAGCAGAGGATCTGTTTCTTCGATGGAGAACTCCAGAATTGGACTTGTTTGCTTCCCCATCCAACGCAAAACTGCCCAATTTTTGCTCGCTAGATCCAGGGCCTGGTGTTTTCTGGCAAGACGCATTGTCCCTCTCCTGGGCGGACAGATTCCTCTACGCTTTCCCTCCCTTCCCATTGATCCAGAGAGTTCTTCTCAGACTGTGCGCTCCCGTTGCCGTTGAGCTCCCATCTCTTGTCTCAGGAGGAGGGTTCACTGGTCCACCCGGACTTACGCTCTCTGAACCTGCATGCATGGCTCCTAGAGACATAGCCATTTTGTGACACGGGGTCTCCCAAGAGGTGGCTGAAGTCCTTTCCGCAGCCAGAAAGCCGGCAACGCATGCAACATACGCCATGAAATGGTGCCGTTTTTGTTTATGGTCGCAAGCACGCGGCCTTTCCCCTCTAGGTTGTCCGGTGAAGGCAGTGCTAGAGTACCTGCTCTCCCTTTTCCGTTCGGGTCTCGCCCACTCTTCTATTAAGGTGCACCTCTGTGCTATCTCCGCTTATCAACTTCCGGTGGGACAGCACACTGTGGCGCAATTAGATGCCTGTCGGGAATTCCTGAGAGGGGTGTTGCATCTTAGGCCTCCCATTAAGGACCCTGTGCCTCCATGGGATATACTATTCGTCCTGGAACAGCTCACTCTCCCCCCCTTTGAACCTGCCGCGGATTGTGAGCTGCGTTTTCTGTCGTGGAAAACGTTCTTTTTAGTTGCTGTTACGTCAGCGAGAAGAGTTTCCGAGCTTCAGGCTCTCATGTGTAAGGAACCTTATTTGGTTTTTCACCAAGACAGAGTTTCCCTGAGGACGAACCCTAAGTTCCTGCCTAAGGTGGTCTCCACACTCACTCTCAATCAGGACGTTGACCTGCCGGTCTACTTCCTAATTATTCTAATAGAGGAGGCGCTGCTCCACACCCTGGATGTTCACCGCAGCTTAAGGTACTACCAAGCAGGACCAAGCAGCTCGAAGTCGGAGCAGCTTTTTGTTTCCTTTACTGAAAGGATGATGGGCCAGCCAGTATCGAAATAGTCCCTTTCTCGCTGGCTTGTCCAGTGCATATCATACTGCTGTGATATCAAAAAGAAGCCCCTCCCGGGATCAGTTCGGTGCCATTCCACAAGAGGAGTGGCCACCCCCTTTGCAGCACTTCGCAACGTCTCCACCTCAGCCATTTGTGCTGCAGCCACTTGGAGCTCTGTCCATACCTTTATCAGGCATTATAGCCTAGACATTGCTTCACGGCGAAGAGCCGGCTTCGGCCTGGCCGTGCTACAGGGTCTCCTGTCCTAGATCCAGGACTTGGAATGAGCCTTCTGGTTTCCTCCTCCCAGAGTGTTTGCAAGCGCTTCTGCTTGCAAATCAGTCCTAATGGTGTTACCTGCTGCAAGAGCTGTATCTTGAAGTAAGATAGTACAGTTACGTAAGAACTTACCGTAACAGTAGATCTTCGAGAACAGCTCTTGCAGCAGGTGCCTTCCGGCCCACCTTCCCCCTTGGAGGAGGCATGGCTTCTCGAACCTTTAATGGGACTTGTACCTCTTTGTCTTCTGACGGTGAATCCTCGGTCTCCCATTCTGATGTCATCCTGCGGCCGGAAGTCTCCGGCAGGAGAACTGGGGAATCTGGCGGCACCGCCACCTTATGTACTACGCCTGACATCGGAGGTGGGACCGACGTCGGGGCGCGGTCCCCGCTGAAGATAGCTAGCTAGAAATTTTCTGTGGGGTCCTGCCGCCTGCCGGCTTCAGTCCTAATGGTGTTACCTGCTGCAAGAGCTGTTCTTGAAGATCTACTGTTACGGTAAGTTCTTACGTAACTGTACTTTTCTTCCCGAGGTGGTCTCAGCTGTAACCCTCAACCAGGATATCGACCTTCCGGTGTACTACCCCAACCATTTTAATGGAGGAGAAGCCCTGTTGCACACCTTAGATGTACATAGGAGCCTCAGATACTATCTGGCCAGAACCAGATCCCATCGCAAGTTAGACCAGCTATTTGTATCGTTTGTGCACAGGATGCAGGGTGCACCTGTGTCAAAACAATCGCTCTCCAGATGGCTTGTTAAATGCATTTCGTTTTGTTTCTAGAAGTGCAATAAACCCTTTCCGGGACCGGTTAAGGGACACTCCACGAGGGGGGTGGCTACCTCCTTCGCAGCGCTTAAGAACGTTTCTACATCAGCCATCTGCGCAGCAGCTACTTGGAACACTGTACACAACTTTATCAGGCACTACAGTCTGGATATTGCTTCTAGGCGTAGAGCAAGTTTCGGCTTGGCGGTCCTCCAAGGACTTTTGTCATAAAATCTGGTTCACACCAGGATCTTTCCTGTCCTCCTCCCAATCAGGAAGTAGTTCCCTAACTGCTTGGGAATCAGTCCTAATGGTGTAACCTGCTGCAAGAGCTGTTTCTCAAAGTAAGATAGTACAGTTACGGAAGAACTTACCGTAACAGTAGATCTTAGAGAACAGCTCTTGCAGCAGGTAGTTTCCCTCCCACCTTCCCCTCAGGAGGTTGAGTCTTCCAACCTAGTCTTTAGGCTGCAGTGTCTCTGATGCCATGCAGTAACTAAGTTATTGCACTTTCCTTTGAAGCAGATCCTCAGACTCCCCTTCAGATGTCACGTGTGGGCCGGGAGTCTCCGGCGGGAGAACTGGGGATGCAGGGGGAACCGCCCCCTTTTGTGTGATGCCGGATGTCTGGGGCGGGGCTGACGTTGGGGGCGGTCCCCCGCTGGATATTGCTAGCTAAAATTTTTCCGTGGGGTCCTGGCGCTTGCCGGCTTCAGTCCTAATGGTGTAACCTGCTACAAGAGCTGTTCTCAAAGATTTACTGTTACGGTAAGTTCTGTACTTTTCTTCCGAAGCTTGTGTCCGAGTTTATGCTTAACCAGGTCATTCAACTTCCAGTTTACTACCCAGAGTACTCAAATAAAGGAGAGGCCCTTTTACATACTCTGGATGTTCATAGAGTTCTTCGTTTATACATAGATTGCACCAGTCTTTCAGAAAGACAGACCAGTTGTTTGACTCCTTTGCCCAACGGATGTTGGGGGCACCAGTGACTAAACAGACTTCAGCCAAATGGTTGGTCAATTGCATAGTGTTCTGTGACCAAAAGTATGACAAACATTTATTGGGACTGGTTAAAGGTCATTCTGCTAGGAGTGTTGCCACTTTCTTTGCATCCCTAAGGAATGTCTCCGCAGCAGATCTCTGTGCAGCTGCTACCTGAAGTTCAGTCCATACCTTCTTAAAGCATTACAGTCTGGGCATTGCTTCATGGAGCAGAGCAGGCTTTGGCCTTGCCATCCTCCAGGGACTGCTCTCTTATGAGTACCAGTGGTTTACCAATTTTCATAACCACCACCCTTCTGACCTGGATTCTATCCTTGTACTGATTGGGACTCAGTCCTAATGGTGTCACCTGCTGCAAGAGCTCTATCTCGAGGTAAGATAGTACAGTTACGTAAGTACTTATTGTAACAGTAGATCTTCGAGAAGAGCTCTTGCAGCAGGTGCTTTCCTTCCCTCCTACTCCTGGAGTTATGTAACTGTAGTTTTCTCTCTGGGGTATGCGAGAACCTCCTTGGCTCCCCATCCTTATGCAAGCCGGGTCTCCAGCGGGTGAACCGAGGTGGTGCTGGGGACGGCCCCCTTTATACCATGCATGACATCGGGGCAGGGCCAACGTCAGGAGGGTGGTCCCCTACCATAGACTGCTAGCTAGAAATTTTTGCGTGGGGTCCTAGTGCCTGGCGGCATAGTCCTAATGGTGTTACCTGCTGCAAGAGCTCTTCTCTAAGATCTACTGTTATGGTAAGTTCTTACGTAACTGTACTTTCCTCTGCCCCTCTGCCAGGACCTGCTGACCCAGGATCAGGGCTCATTGGTCCATCCAGACCTCAAGTCCCTTCACCTTCATGTGTGGAGCTGTCAGATATAGCAGTTTCATTATTTTGGGGTGTCTCACAGAGTCCCTCAAGTTCTTGCAGAGGCCAGAAAGCCATCCACAAGAAAGGCTTATGCTATGAAATGGAAAAGATTTTCCATTTGGTCAGCCTCCAAGGGTTGGGATCCTTTTGCATGCCCTGTCCGTCAGGTCATGGAATACTTGTTACACCTCTCTGAAGGTACATTTGTCTGCCATTTCTGCCTCCCCACACCCCGGTGGATGGCAAAGCTGTGGCTCAGCTGGAAGTATCTCACACCTTTCTGAAAGGGATACACCATATGAAACCCCCAGTCAGGAACCCTGTTCCCCTGTAGGATCTAAATTTCATTCTTGAGGCACTCACCTTGCCTCCCTTTGAACTGGCCGCGAGTTGCGACCTGCGCTATTTGTCTTGGAAAGTGCTGTTTTTGGTTGCTATTACTTCTGCTCAAAGGATTTCCAAGCTTTGGGCTCTCATGTATAAAGAGCCAGATTTAATTTTCCACAGAGACCGGGTGGCTTTGCATACGAATCCTAAGTTTTTTTTACCAAAGGTGGTTTCTGAGTTTACTTTAAATCAGACCATTCACTGGCCAGTGCATTATCCTGAGCATTCTAATCAAGGGGAGGCCATTCTGCACATGCTGGATGTGCACAGAATTTTGCATTACTGCACAAATCGGACAAAGTCAGTCTGTAAAATGGATCAGTTGTTTGTCTTTTTTTGCACCCAAATGAGAGGGCACTGCAGTTTTGAAACTGTGTTTGTCCAAATGTTTGGCAAACTGCATTCTATTTTGTTACCAGAAGTATAACAAACCCTTTCAGGGGAATTCAAAGGGCATTCAACCAGAGGCATGACTACATCTACTACTTGTTTCAGAAATGTTTCTGCCACTGACACTTGGAGCTCTGTCCATACGTTCACAAAACATTACATTTTGGACATTACCTCTAGGTGCAGAGCAGGTTTCGGACTGGCCATCCTTCAAGGCCTTCTTTCTTAGGACCCTGTCTACTGCAGACCTTATCCAGCCTCCCGTGTTTCAGCCTTAGCCTGACTTGCACTGTTTGGGACTCCGTCCTCAGTTACTGCCTACTGCAAGAGCCCTCTTGAAGTAAGATAGTACAGTTAAAACTTACCGTAACAGTAGATCTTCGAGAGAGACTCTTGCAGTAGGCAAGGGTTTTTCCTTCTTCCTTCCTTCCCCCTGTTGCTACTGCTGCTTTTCTGTGACTCCAGGAGCCCTCTTCTCCTGTCGCGCTCTTTTCTCAGGTCTTAGGCGGGAGAACTGGAGGCGGGTGTGGGGGACCACCCATTACATAGTATTATGCCGATGTCGGCCACGTGATGCTGTTTGGGTGGTCCTCCGTCAGACACTGCAAGCTAAGTTTTTCGTGTTGTCCTAGCGCCTGGTGACTCTGTCCTTATGGTTATTTCCTACTGCAAGAGCCTCTCTTGAAGAGCTACTGTTATGGTAAGTTCTTAAGTAACTGTACTTTTTGGCTTGTATTGGCGCAGTGTGTCTTCAAGTGCTTCTCAGTGTTTATGGCACAACTCAGAAAAATGGTAATATAAGTGTTTCCCTAATTTGATGAGTGGCTTATAAAAATCCAGTCCAAGAGTCAAAACAGAAATAGCAGTGACCTCAGCATGCCACATTCTGACATTCATGCCTCCAGAAATCTCAGTTTGCTCCTTCCCAGAGTCTTTAGTTTATAGAAGCAGTCATGGATTCCACTCAGAAGTTTTTCCTTCAGAAGGACAGAGTGGCATTAGCTTGTGTACATGTCATGCTATGTTAGGGACAGAACTTCCTGCAGAGGATGCTAGGTCTGATGGCGGCCATCGTGTTTACCATACCCCTCACCCCCGTAGTCCTCACAAAACTGCATATGAGAACATCCCAGTGGATGCTCAGCACCCAGTGGTCCCAGGCATCTCAACTCTTGGATCATCCGATAAGGATGAAAAAAACCTTTGGCTTTCTCCATCCTGTGGTGATTCTCGGAGAACCTCTTTCAAGGGTTTCCCTTCTCCCATGTGGAGCTGCTAGTGACATTGACAGTGAACACCTCCTCTGTGGGATGGGCCTCGCTGTCAGGGTCTCCGTACCCGAGGGGCTTGGTTGGACTCTGAACATATCTTCATGTAAATGTGTTAAAGAGGATAGCTGTTCTGTATGGGCTGCAAGCCATGTCAGACCTGGTGTACAGAAAGGCATTGCATCTCTAGACAGTAGCGGAACTTGTATTGAAAGTTTTGAAATGTTAGACTCCAGCAAATTGAACTACTAGATTAAATTAATTGAATTCCAACACAATGCCTGAAGGAAAAACTGAAGTGGTTAGATCTTAAGTGCAAACAGTCAGAATGGCTATCAGATGTTCAAACTCTCAAAGGATTATAGTCTAGAGTCCCTTTGGTATTATGTGTAGAAAAAGATAACACTTAGTTTGACATAAAATATATCAAGAATAGAATTGGGTGGGGCCTGCAGTCAAATGACGGATGTTGAGAAAATCAGAAGCTCCAAATATTCCCCGTGATATGTTTCTGACGATTCATGGTTTGTATATAGCAACTGTTTAGATATGATTATAGTCTTAAGGAAAGGAAATAATTTTAAGAAGTAGAGATTTGAGGCTTTCAGTAGCAATATTTCTGTTGCTAGATATAAAAAAAAATCAGAATTCTGTAAGCAAAAAATGTAATGGGGGGGTTAAACTTGTTTATTGAAATTCATCATTGATATGCAGAGATCTTATCTGTGTCGGTCTTCACCATTCATCACTGGTGGGTTCTAGCTGGAGGGGCTAGGACCCCGTGGGAAGCTTTTTAGCTTTAAAAAGTGTTCTCCCTACTAGGAGGAGGGGCCAACGTCGAGTATGGTGCTGCCCTTGAGGCCGACATATGGCATGGTGCTCGCGGGTTGGCCAGTAACAGACGCTAGCCCTTCCAATACCTCAGCTCTGCCTTTCCCACCATCGAGGTAGCAAGACTTTGTGGGACAGTGAATTCTTCTGCATCACTCCTGATACTTGGTTCTGCTCGTTTCGGTTCGTTCACTCGACGTCATTCAGTATTTGTCACCGTTACTGGCACCGTTTCTGCTTAGTTCGGCGCTGAGTCATTTTGTGTTCTTTATTATTTTTGTGCTCGGCCGATCATGTCGGTTTCGGGGCAAAAATGTTTGAAGGCGGAGACTACCCCTATGTGTCGGTGCCCCTGCAGTAGTCTGTTTTCCATAACGGACCTATATAACTTGGTTGGGAACAAACCATGACATGGAGCGATGTGATGTCTGCTTCTCCATGGACTTCTGAACCTTGGTCATGTGCACGGCGAGATTGGGCCGCAACCCCCCAACCTTTGGAGGTCGGCATTGCACGAGGGTCGCCAAGGTAAGGACTTTGATCTCTCCTCCCCCAGCCGTCTCCTGCTGCTTCACACACTGGGGAGCAGCAGGTTTCTATTGACTCGGATCTCGCTGAGACTGGAGGCCTGTGTGAGCGGTTGGGGGGACGATCAGCCTCCGACGAGGGGTTAGACGACCTGTCGCAGCCTGGTTTTCCTTCAGGGAGCTGGCCAGCCGCAGTGTCAGGGTCTCAGCTACATGCGGGTCATGCATGAGGAGGTGAAGCATGGCCTCCGCTCCTGGCACCGATTCCGGTGCCGGTGAGCGAGGTGGTGCTGCTGTTACCGCAGAGTCCCCTCCTGACACCGCCCTTTGTGCAGGGACAGATAGAGTGTCTGTAGGTTGCCTCTCTAGGGGTTGCTGTGGTCTCCTCCTCGGATTCAGAGGATGATCAGGATGACCCGGATTGGCAACAGAGTTCTCTGGAGTGCCGGTTGCTCCCCAAACTAAGCAGAAGGCCTTCAGTGGGATCAGTTTGTAGGGACGACACAGTGTGCAACACTGTCCTTTCTTCTGTCGGTGCTGCTCTCTGTGCCATTGGAAGTTCCCGGTGCCATTTCGGGGTTTCGGTGCTGCTTATGGAACCATGCTCTATGACGATGCCGCGCTTGGTGACGCAGTCGGTGCCACACTTGGTGACGGTGCTACGTTAAGTGCCATTTCAGGGGTTGGTGCTGTGGTTGGCACTGTCCCCGACGACACTGCCGCATTTGAAGTCGCGCCGATGTTGGCGCCCCGGCTGGTGTAGTGGTCGGTGCCACTTTGGGTGACAGCACCACCTCTGGGGCTTTTCCTGTCAGGAAGCCCGGTGCCACGTTGGCCACTGGTGCTGATATGGAGTTTGAGGGGGAGTCAGAGGTCAGCCCTGGTGCTGGCCCCCCCCCCCCAGAGCGATTGCCATGGTGAGACCTTTCTCGAGGGGTAGATCTTGGTCCTCTGAGTCAGGGGTGTGGGCTCGGTCAGCTTCTTATTCTGCCCCGGTTGTCTTGGCCACCCCAAGTGCTGGGCTGGGCACCCCATCTAGGGGTCTGAGTCCTGCTATGGGTGGGGGGGACAAGGGCTGCCCTTCTGGATCTGCATGGCTCCAGTCTCCCCACCAGGGGTGTTCTCCCCCAAGGCTTCACTCTGCTGGCTTGGGGAGGATTGAGCAACAGACAGTGACTGGACACCGCATCCCCCTCACTTTGGAGGGGTTCCTCGCTTGTCCCCATAGCCCTGGCAGAGGGGCTTCGGTCTCCCAAGACCATTCTTCCCACCTTTCTTCTTCTCTGCCTCCTCTTCCTCTTTTCCCAGTTCTGTCCGGTAACTTGGGACCCCTCACTTGTGAGCTATATAGAGTAACACTGAGTGCATGCCCTCTTTAATTTAAGGCTATTGATGAGATGGTGTCTGCATCTTCTCTTCCAGCCCTATCATTCCCTATGCAGAGCCCTTCCGCATTGTCGGCTTCCTCCTCCAAGGAAGAGGACTCCACCCCTTACCAGTCATCTGATGCTGACTTTACAGATTATCAGCAGTTCCTGGTGATGATGCTGGAAGAGCTCAGCCTTTCTCCCTCCACCCAACACAATCCTGCACATGCAATGCTGGCATTCCTAGGAGAATACAGCCAAGAATCGATGGTGATCCCGCCATGACCTCGTCCCTTCCCCTCCCATGGAGTAGTCGCACAGCACATGACAGCTTCCCGCTTCCTCTTCTCCAGCCCCGGGGACTGCCAGCGCAGGTACTGCACTCCCACTGGGTCTCCAGGGTCTATCCCCCACCCCACATCAGACTTGGAGTGGCTGGATAACCCTTCTTGGGTGTCTGAGCCTGTCAAGAGACTGTCTTCCAGATGCATACTGGAGTTCGATCGCTGGGGTAGAAGAGTTTTCTCCTCTGCGCATCTCTTGCTCTCCATAGCGACTCATCAGGCACACATGGTGGCCTATGAAAGGTGCCTGTGGGCTACCCTGGGACAGATTGTGGCAGCTATGCCTGATAGCGAGGCAACCAGGTGGGCCATTGCCATTTCCACACAAGGCCTGGAGCTAGCGAGACACCAAGCATGGGCATCTTATGACGCCAGCATGGTAGCCTCCAGTATTGTGGGATCTGCGGTCTGTATTAGGTGGACGGCATGGGTTCACTTTTCCCGGTTGTCACCCTTGGTCTGGCATAGGGTGACTGCCTTGCCATTCTGGGGGGCCGTCTTTTTCTCCCACAGGGCCAGGCGAGAACTGTTGTGGCACCTTCCTTCTCCTGTAGGACAGGAGGCTCGTCCTGACCCTGAGTAGTAGCGGGTCTGGCTGGATCAGTGATGGGCCCTCTCCTCTTGTGTGTCTCCCACGAGGAACTGAAGGCTATTTTAGCCTTCAGGGAGATGCTGGTACCACTTTGTATACTGCCTGGTACTCACCCACCAATGATAAATGGTGAAGATTGACACAGGTAAGATGTGAAAATTACGTACCTACCGTAATTCTTGATCTTCCTGTGTATCTTCACCATTCATCACTGCTATCCACTCGCTGTCCCCTCTAGGGCCTCAGCTTCTGGGCACTGCCTCCTCCCTGCTTACCCCCCACCCCCTCCATCAGAGGCCAGTTGTGGGCGAAATGTCACTGGTACCTCCAGACCCCTCTGCCACTTCTTTAAAGCACCAGGGGCCCACTTCTGGTGGGAGAGAAAGCAGGAGCTCTTGCTCTCTCTTCCTCTGGCTCCCCGGGGCCCTGTTGGGAGCTGGGAGGGGTTCCTCTCAGGCACTCTACTCTGGGGAACCCTGCCTCGCAGGCTGTCCCCTGCTGGCTGCATGCCTGACTTCCTGACAGTGGTCCTTCTGTTGACTTAAGGGCTAATCAGGGACCCTACCTTCTCCATAAAAGCCTTTCGGCTTATCTCTACCCTCGCACAGGACCCACTGCTGAGTCTCTTGTTAAAACAGAGTCTCCTCAGGCTCTCCAGAAGTCCTGATCCTTGTATGAGGTCTTTCCCTCTTGTCAGATCACCACCCTGGTGGTGCTGGGTATAAGGATTGATCTTATCTGTGTCAGTCTGCACCATTCATCACATATCAGTACTCGGCTGGAGGCTAGGACCCCGCAGGATTTTTTTTTTTTTTGGGTAAGTGGAGCCGATGCGCTCTTGGTGCCTCTCTCGAGGCCGACGTTCTACGTGGCACTCGTGGGTTGGCTGTTAGGCACCGTCGACTCCACCTGCCTACCAGTTCTTTGTCTCCCGCTGTCAGGGTCACCTCGTGGGAAGCTTTTTCTCAGCCTGAGTTCGGGCCTACTTCGTAGTTCGTTCTTGATTACAGAAATTGTTCGACAACAAGTCCGTCGGTTCCTCCTGCCGGTTCTGCTAGCCACTCGACGTTGCCGATAAGACCTTTCCATTTTTTTCTTCTTCCACCAACGTCGAGTCTTGTTTGTTTTTCTTTCCAAAGGTCATGTCTAGGTCGGAGGGCAGAAGTCTTGACTTGGTCAGCCCCCAACAACTGTGCCCATCGCGGCGAAAATTTTCTGTCACCCGACCAGCGCGACCATTGCCTTTCGTGTAGTGGCCCATTTCACGGCGATGGATTCATGCAATGCCTGCTTCTCCATGGACCACGGGCCACAGCCGAACAACTGCCGCTTGAAGGTGGGGCGAGCTCCGCCGACTTTTGGGAGTCGGATGCGCACTCGTCGGGCCAAGCCACGCTCTCTCTGCCTTTCCTCCGGGTCCCCTCCCGATTCTGTACGGACCGAGGAGGAGGGAGCCTCGGCTTCTAGTAGCCTGGCGGCGCTTTCCGCGGTGCAGAGGCCCAGATCGTTCCCTTGAGGCGGGCAGGAGGCACTGCCATGGTATCGTTCCTTGAGAGCGAAGAGCCCCTGGTGTTGGACCCGCGGTTCATGAGGCCGGGTCGGGCGCAGTTTCTGGCCTTGGCGCTGTTCGAGGCCGTGGGCCCTGGCGGTTTTGTCATCGGCGCTGTTTCGTCGCTCGGCACCATGACTGCTGTCTGCACCGTGGGAGTGTCTACGGCGCCATCCTTTTCTTCTTCTTGCCTCGGCGAGGTTGAGCTGAGCGCTGTATCCGGTTCTGGAGCAGTTCGCAGTGCCGAACAGGGGCATGGCACCGTGAGGGATTCAGAAAACGTGGTCGGAGCCGTTGTCGGCACCGTCTCTGCTCTCGGCACCATTTGTGGCACCGTGGAGCGGGTCAGCGGCACCATGGGGCACGACGGTGCCGTGACAGGTTCTGACTCCGAGACTGCTATCCGGGCCGGAGCCATCTCTTCTTCGGCCACCATTCACGGTGCTGGGGAGGGCACTGGTACCGACTTGGGTGCGGTCTCCATTTCTGGCACCCTGTTTGGCAAGGATGGCGAAAGGTGCCCACCCACAGTTTGGCACAGGGCCTCGGCCTCCACTTCGGAGGAAGAGGAGGAGTCAGGCTCTGAGTCAGACGAGCAGTCTGGCTCCTTGGAACTAGCTGCTAGTGTGGGTAGCCTAGTGGTGTCCTCAACAGACCAGAGTCAGCCCCCCTCTGAGGAGCGGCCGACGACTTCCGAGGCTGGGGTCAGGGGCTCTGATCAGTGGGGAGTGGTGCGGGCCACCATTGCACTGCAGCTCGGCCTTGGAGGATTCACTTGCCCCTCAGTGGTGATACCCCCTCAGGTGGTGTGCCTGGACTGCCCAACTTTGGGGCCAACCAGAGCACCTACAAGAGGGGAAGGTACTCTGCCTCGGATAGCTCCTTCAGGCAGGGCTGCAGCTATGAATTTTGGGCACCCAGACAAGTCACTTGAAATGGGCCCCTGTTTCCCAAACCAGCTAATGCAAGGGGTAATGCCAGCTCCTCAGGTGGGCCCCTCCAGAGCTCAGGGTCCCGGACAACATCCCTACTTTTCCCCCCATTACTGCAGCCCTGCCTTCGGGTGCTGACCAGGGCTGTCAGTTACTTAGGCTGACCATCTCGAGGAGGAGGGCACTTTCGGATTCCGAGGGGTCGAGGGGCATGGGGTCTGCACAGAGGCCTTTTTCGGGGGTCCATCCGGGCTCTGGAAAAAGCTGCAGTGCGGATCTCCACTCTTCCCCTTCGCTGTCTTTGAGAGAGCCCTGTTCTTTTGAGGTAGGGGACCGTCCTTTTGGACCTATACTGCCCCGGTTGCCTCACAGGGGGGATTCTTCTGGGCACGGCCAAGGCAGTTCTGAAATGGTTGTTCAGCTGTCAGCTGTGGAGTCTTCCGGAGCACCTTCATCCACTGGTGCTCCTGGTCCACTCCCTAGCCCAGATGGAGGTCAGCCGACTTCTCTTCTCGGCTCTGTCCCCATCCCTCTGCCACACCCTCCTGCGCTACCAGGCATTCTTGGTCCTAGCGGACCTCTCCTGGGAGCAGTTTAGGGCCGTGGCTACATCAGGGCAGTGGACAGACAGATTTTTCAACCTCCCCCCGAGCAGCCACCCTCTGAACAGTTGAGGTCCTTTAACTCCTCATCCCCTTCTTCTGGGGAGAGGAGCCTTCTGTCCACATCTCCCCAGCCGCTGCTCTCGCGGAGTATCAGCGATTCCTCGTGAGGATGTTGGAGGAACTGCATCTCTCTCCTTCCACTCAGAGCAATCCGGAGCACTCGGCACATGCCTTTTTGGGCGACTTCAGTGAGGACACCCTTGTGGTGCCCTCCTGGCCTGTTCCCTTTAGGGAGGTGTCGTTGCGTTCCTGGCAGAGACCCTTCTCCGGAGTCCCCGCTCCTAGGGATCTTTGCCAGTGGTATTGCGCCTCCCTTCCCTGGAGTCTCCAGGTTCCATGCCTCATCCGCAGTCAGGATTGACGCAGCTGGACACTCCCGATGGACTTCGCGCCCTTCACCGTGACTGGCCCCCAGATCAAGACTCCTTGGATTTTGACTTCTGGGGTAGGAGGACTTTCTACTCGGCACAGTTGCTGCTTTCTATTTCTGCACATCAGGCCCACTATGCAGCCCATGATAGGTTCTTGTGGTCCAGGCTAGGTCAGCTCCTAGGCTCTTTGCCTGACACGGAGCAAACCAGACAAGCCATTGCTCTCTCTGCACGTGGCCTGGAGCTAGCAAGGCACCAAGCAAGGGCGTCGTCAGACGCGACGTAGTGAGGTAGCTACCAGGGTCGACAGCCATCTGCACTAGACCGGACGGTATGGCTACGCTCTTTCCCGGTTGTCACTTGGCCCGGCGAGGGTGGTTAACTCTGTGCACCAGAGGCCCTATCTGTTTTCCCGTAGGGTGAGGCGGCGTTTGTCGGGGCAACTTCCTTCCCCCTTCGGGGGGTCCCCGTCTCACTCTCGGCCTCTTCAGGACCAGAAGGTTCTCCCTCTTAGTGTGTCACCCACTGAGAGCTAAGGGACTTTGTCCGTTAGAGTTTTGAAAGCCCCCTTCGTTGGGGGGGGGGGCTCGGCACTCACCCATATGTGATGAATGGTGAAGATTGACACAGATAAGATATGAAAATTACGTACCTACTATAGTTATGATCTTTCTGTGTATCTTCACCATTCATCACAACCCCTCCCACCATCCCCCTGAGGCCTCAGTCTCTGGATCCCCCTCCCTCTCTGCGCCTTTCCTTGCCCCCTTCCCTATCTCTGTCGGGGGGGGGGGGGGGGGGAGTGATCTGGGGCACAGTGTGGGATGGTATGTCTGGGGGAAGAGTGGTCAGGATAGGGAGGCACTCCCTCTTCAGTGCTCTGCTCCACTCCTTTGGAGTGAGAGAGGGCAGTTACCCTCCATCCTCGCCTCCTTTCTCTATTCAAATTCTAGTTTTCTTGTCCTCTGGACAAGTCTTTAAGCTCATTTATCCCAACTAAAAATTCTCGTTGTTACATATGAGAGGGGGCAGAACCTCTGTTCCTGTTCTCTAAGAGTAACCGTTTTCTGCCTTAAAGGAGTTATTTGCCAGTGATTCTGTGCTTTGAGTTCTGGCCATACCTCTCAACCTTTTGTCCCCCAAATGTGGAACACTGCCTCTCAAAATGTGGAACAAATGAGGAAAATGTGGAACACTTAATCAAATCTTTACCTAAGAAGCACAGAACACTGTTAAAATGTTTGCATTTATGTTCAGAAAGTCTGTTATTAATTGAATAATATATTTTTTGCCTAATTTACTACAGATTTTCGCTTTAAAATGTTAACACTGAATGTGGGACAAGTCCTCACAATGTGGAACAGGGAGCTTTTGTGAAGTAAAATGAGGAACGTTCCTCGTAATGTGGCACAGTTGAGAGGTATGGTTCTGGCAATTAAGCCTCTTGGCTACTCCTTGCAGTTCCTATACAATATGGAGACAGGACAGAATCCAACATGTTCTGTCTTTCTGTTCCCCCTCTCATGTCAAACATTTATATCTCAAAATTTCCTACCCTTCCCTAACTCCCACCCTTTTCTCTTTTCCAGAGATTGGGGCCTCCTTCCCAATCTCCCTAGCTTCCGTTTCTCTCTTGCTCTGTCCTCTCAGTCGCTTATTTCTCCTTTTTTTTTTATATCTTTCCTTTTCTGTCCTTGGACTCTCTTGTCCCACCCACCAGCCCTCCCTATTTTTCCTCACCCTCTCCGGTGACACAGAACTGGCTGGCAAAGCGGAGTCGACAGTGCTAACGGCCAACCTCGCGAGCAGCGACACATAGAGCGTCGGCCTTGAGGTGGCGCCCGAGCGTCGGCTCCACCTGCCGAGAGAAAAGCTCCCTTGAGTCCTCTAGCTCTGGCTGAGTACCCATATGGGATGAATGGGTGAAGATATTAGAAAGACTACATTACGGTAGGTAATGTAATTTTATTTATCCCCCTATGCTCCAGGATTCCATGCTTTGGGCTCCAAGGGGACCTTTGACTTGAGATGTGCTCTGTCTCACTTTCTGGCCTGGGGTAGAAACAGATGAGATCCTGTTGCCTCCTCTCTGGTGGACCTGGGGGTTGACTCCTGGTCTGTTGTCCATTACACCTGTCAGAGCCTCTTGCTTGTGTTTTTTTTTCCCTTCACCATTCTGGTAAAATCTAGTTTTCTGGATTGAGCTGTCTAACCATAAGCTCACTTTCTAGTTAACAAAAAAAAAAAAAAATGTGTATGACTCTGGAGTTAAGGCCTCCCTCTTGGTCCACTGGGGGAAAATCTGGAGCACTTTGGAGTGGATACTCTTCTCTCTCTCTCTCTCTCTCTGTTTTTCTCCTCTCCCTCCTCCTCCTCCTTCTTTTTCTTCACCCCCCCCCCTTTTTTACCCTCTCCTACCCTTCCTAAGCCTGCCCAGAGGTTGGGGTCTGTCTCACGTACCCTGTTAGGATCCAACCTCTCCTCTTTTGGCCGGCTTATTCACTTTTTCAGTTTATATCATTTCTCTTTTTTTGTCCCTTGGGCTCCCATGCCCCACCCTCCTACCCTTATTTCTCTATCTCTGTTTCCTCTCTGGCAAGCAGAGCCGAAATATTGGAGGGGCCGGTGTCGGTTACTGGACAGCCCGTGAGCACCACGCAATACATTGGCCTTGAGGGCAGTGCCGTCCTTGACATCGGCCTCCCCTCCTAGTAGGGAGAAAGCTTTCTAAAGCTTAAAAGCTTCCCGCAGGGTCCTAGCGCCTCTGGCTAGAACCCACCAGTGGTGAATGCTGAATGTAAACAGAAAGATCAAGAATTGCGGTAGGTACATCATTTTCATTTACAGCATGTTACAGTAGTAGGCACATCAGAACTAATCAACCACTGTGACAGTTAATTGCATTAAACAGTCATGAAAAGTGACATGGTGCATATATTTCAGGCATTGTTTAGTTGGGCAGGCATACTGTTAAACTGTAGAGAGGAAATAACATAGCAGATCAGCAACTGCCATGTCTGGAAATACCACTGTGAGGGAAATTCGTGCTGCACACAGATAATCTCTATATTGGGAAGTCCCCCCTTTCTATGGCCTCCTCCAAGGGATGCCACAGTATATGAAATAAATCTACCCTGCTGTTGGTGGTCAGTAGGATTCTGTCCAGCCTGAAACAGTCCCTTAAATTGTTGGCCCATTGTTGGATCATTGGAGGAGACACAGCCAGCCAGTTCTGTGCAGTTTTTTTTTTTCTCGCATTAACTAGGGCCATAGACCAGAGATATATCCTGTGTTGGTGGTGGTGTCTAGCTGGGTCCGCACACAGTAGTAATTCCACTAGGGACTATGGTAAGCCCTCCCGTGCCTTAGACATGATGCCATGTGTGGTATTCCAAAATGAGGAGACTTTGGCGCATGTCACTGTCATGTAAAAAAAAAAGGTTCCTATTTCTGTCCTACATTTAGGGCTCTCCCTTGGCCTATGAGGCCCACATCTGTGGATCAGCTTTGGAGAGACATAAGCTCTGTATAAAAAATTGTATTGGATGTAGCATAACTCAGTATTACTAGAGCATGTGGCTAAGTGCTTAACTGCATCTTCTGATATCCTGGGAGTGAGTTAAGTATCTAGAGCTCTCTCCCACTAGTCCAAGATTTTTTTTTTTTCCAGTGGGTGGTTCAGCGGCCCCCCCCCCCCAAAGAATTCAGTAGTAAACCAGTAGTGGTTTATCCTGTGGTTGTGGTCTGTACTGCTCCTCCTCAAAAGGCAAGGAGTTAGTATGTTCAGGGAAAGAGGGAAGATGGTCTGTTTTGGACCCGGAGATATATAAAGAGATCTTACAGGGCTAGACCCCATTCTCTCTGCAGCTTTGCGAAGCATCCTTTCCGGTCATTAGGGCACCGGCATTATGGCGCCAAATGCCGGATTCGCTGCCCCCCCCGGAGTTAGTATCCTTAGAAGGGGGGGGATAGCGCCTCAAAAAAAGAGAGTGGTGACTTTCCCACTTGGCACTGCAATGACTGGGTGCACTGCCACTGGTTCTCTGAAATGGTGGAACCGCGAAGGAGAACCTCTGCCCCCCCTCCATAGTATAGCTCCCCTAGATGATGCAGGCCCTGTCTTCTCCGGTATCCCATCAAGATCACGAAGGGATGCACTCGCAGTCAGAAAACATGCGGTCAAAACAGTGTGCACAGTTTTGAGTTCATTTATTTAACTTTAGTGCTGTTTTTGACTGCGCTTTTGGGGTCTCTGCATAGCGTGTTTTTTTACCGTGCAGTTTTCCACCACGCTGAAATGTGGGTTCCCTTAGGAGGCCAATATGCAAGGGAGCAGTATATTTTTGCCCCTGCCTCAGGGTTGTACAAAGATCCCCATGGCTGCATGTCTTAATTGAGTGTTTAATATGTTCTTGGGCCAGTTTCCAAACTCTCACAGTATTGCAAGTGAAGAAGTTAGCAGTCATACCAATGACCATTCCGGTGTGACAGCACAGATATTTCAGGAATCAATCCTTATGATTTATTCACACTTGTGGGTATTTCCTGGAGGTGCTAGGATCGTGCAGGAGCCATAACTTTTGTCTGTAGGCAGTGAGAGTCTGCTACTGGGCCATCAAGCACGGCCTGGAACTCTGTGCTGTTCATGTTCCAGGTGAGCAAAACGTCCTGGCCGACAGTCTCTGCCGATCCAGGTTGAGGGCTCATGAATGAGAGCTTCTGCCCTCAGTGGTCGAAGATCTCGTAGGACCACCCAGAGTTGGACCTTTTTGCATCCCCACTCAACGCAAAACTGCCACTTTTCTGCTCGCTCCAGGGGCTGGAGTTTTCTGACGTGATGCGTTGTCCCTCTCCTGGAAGGGGAGGTTCATGTATGCCTTCCCACCCTGCTCTTGCAGAGGGTTCTGCTCAAGCTTCAGTCAGAGTGGGCAGAGATGATCCTCATAGCTCCCCATTGGCTGCGTCAGATTTGATTCCCCCTTCTGCAGCAGCTGGGGGTGGAACCTCCAGTACACTTGTCCCTGGGCACTGGCTTGCTCTCTCAGGACAAGGGCACCCTAGTCCACCCAGACCTCACATCCCTGCATCTTCAAGTGTGGCTCCTGCAGACTTAGCTATCACCCATTTGGGGCTTTCTTCCAGGGTTATTGATGTCCTGGTGGTTGCTAGAAAGCCTTCTACTAGAGCTCACCTATGCCTTGAAGTGGAAGCAGATCTTCCTTGTCAATCTTCACCATTCATTACTTCCTGGGTGTAAGCCGGAGCGCGCACCGCCACGAGAGCTTTTTTTTTTTTTTTTAAGTTGCTTAACGGCCCGCCCTCGAG
Source organism: Neoceratodus forsteri (assembly GCA_016271365.2). Classification (NCBI taxonomy): domain Eukaryota; kingdom Metazoa; phylum Chordata; order Ceratodontiformes; family Ceratodontidae; genus Neoceratodus; species Neoceratodus forsteri. The sequence goes on from JADMNL010000022.1 coordinate 501,823,269, forward strand.
AGCGGCGTCATGCGCGGGGGCGGCGTTAGTAGCGACCAACCTCCTCCAACTCAGTTCTGTTTCTCCCTCTGGCCGAGGCAGCACCTGTTCGGAGCGCCCATATTTTGACTGCGGCTAGCGACTTTCTTTTCCCGCACAATTTCGATGTTCAATCGGTAAGACCGTCTTATTTATTTCTAAAGCGCGCCGGTGTGCTTTTCCTACTGTTTTTCTTGTTGATTTCATATGTCCGGTTCCGAGCTAAACGTAGTTTCAAGACGGGCCGCGCCCCTATGCGGCCGGTGTTACTGTGGTCGGTATTCTGCCTCGACCGCATGACGCTGTCACTGTTGCCTGGGACCCAACCATGACATGGATTCGTGGCGACGCCTGTTTCTCCATGGACCGCTGTGGTCCTCAAGTCCGGGTTCCTGCTCGGCAGAGCTCGCCGACCTTCGGGACGACGCCGCCAAGGGATTCTCAGGTAAGGTCTCTAGGTTCTTTCCCCGGTCCCTCCCGGCCTATAGGTCTGAGGAGGAGGGGGTCTCCTGTCTTTTCTTGCCGAGGAGGAGGCCCTTCCGCGGTGTCGGGAGCCGTGAGTCCTCTCCTGGGCGCGCACCGACACCGGCTCGGCAGTCACCTTCGGAGGTGCAGGCTCTCCCGTGGCGAGGCCCCTCGACTTTGGGCTCGCTCGGTGGGACTCGACGCCGCTCGGGCGCTTGTTTCGGATCCTGGCACCGCTCGTAGTGCCGGGATCGGCGCGCGCCGCTTCCGGTGCCGTTTGAGTCCCGGGGCCGATGGGACAAGGCGGCGCTGGCCGGGCGGTGCCGCCGCTTCCGGGACGCGCTCGGCGCTGTGGCCTTGTCCTTCCTCCAGGCGGTGCCGGGCCTTGCCGGGCTTGTTGGGGGTGTGGAGCTAGGCCTGGCTGTATCCGGCGTGAAGGAGGCGATGGCGCCCTTGGTACCGGGGCCATTCGCGGCCCCGTGGCCTCAGGGACCCCTGGGGTGGCCAGCATTGAGGTCCTGCTGATCTCGTCCTCCTCGGAGGGCGATGATTCAGACGTTGACCCATCCTGGCACCCCCACTCTTCGGAGTCTGGGTCCCCGGTGGCTAGAGGTGCCAGGCGGCGCAGCGGGCCCCTCCCTCTGTCCCCCCTTCCGTCGTCTCCTGAGGGTTCCCCGGCTGGGGGTGGCCGGGAGCCCGGGGGCACGCGGGGGTGACGCAGGGGAGGCTCCCTCTCTGAGGCCCGGTGACAGCTACCCACGGGGTGCTGTTGCCTCTCTAGGGACAGGGGACGCTGTGGTCGAGGAGGAGGGCCTCTCGAGTCCGAGGGTTGAGGGGCAGGGGTCTGCTGCTCGTCTTCTTTGGCCACTCCAGGGGGTGGCCAGGAGCCAAGTGCAGAGCCTTGCCCCTCCTCCAGGGTTCTAGGTGTCCTCCGCGGCGCAGCGGACTGCCCTTCTGGATCCATGCAGTCCCACGGCGTCATAGGGAGGTTCTCCCCAGGGCTCTTCCAGGCTCCGCTTCCCCAGAGTTCCGTTCTGCGGCCTGGTCTGATATCCGGGATCCCTCTTTCCAGGGCTCCTTTCCCCGGATTCCAGAGCCCTCACAGAGAGCAGTTACCTCCGCGGAGGTGCCCCTCTCCCATCTCTCTGCCTTCACCACCCCCGCTCCCAGGCCATGTCGGTCCTACGGGTCCGTTATCCTGGGGGCAGTTCAGGGGTTCTGTGGCGGCCTTCCCCTCATATGTTAGATACATGCATGAGCAGGTCTTTCGACTCTCCCCACCGCCGCAGGAATCCTCTGGGCATTCCAGTTCCCCATCATCCTCGTCTCCCTCCTCCGAGGGAGAGGAACCCCCTGCTCATCTGTCCTCCGATGCTGATTTCACAGAATATCAGCGTTTCCTCTCGAGGATGGTGAGGGATTTCCGGATTTCCTACGTTCGAAGAAACAATACCGAACGGGAGACGCGTGAATTCCTTGGTGAATTCAGTGCCCAGCATCTGGTGGTACCTTCCTGGCCTATCCTCTTCCAGGAGGCGTCTATCCGGTCCTGGCAGTCCCCTGCCGCTTCTTCCCAGCCCGCGGACTGCCAGCGAGGTATTGTGCCCCTCTGAGTCTCTAGGTTCCTTCCCAACCCATCCTCAGGTTTGGTATACCTGGATACTCCTTCTGGGCGCTGTTGCCCTGGCGCACGACCGCCACCGGATTCGACTCTCCAGTTCGACCGCTGGCGAAAGAGTGTTCTCTTCTTCTCGCATGAAGTGCATGTATTGGATCACATCAGGCTCACCACGCTGCCTACAACCGCATCTGTGGTCGATGATGTCCCAGCTGCTGGCATCTATGCCTGATACGGAGCAAACCAGACAAGCCGTTGCCCTCTCCGCGGTAGGCCTGGAGCTGGCAAGACACCAAGCAAGGGCATCTTATGACGCCAATGAGGTGGCTTCCAGGCTTGCGGGGACAACGATCTGCATCAGGCGGACGGCATGGCTTCGTCTTTCCAGGTTGTCACCCCTGGCCCGGCGTAGGGTGATTCGCTCCGCCTTCCGGGGGACCCGTCTTTTCTCTTCCAGAGCTAGGAGACTTTTACAGGGGCTCCCTCCGTCTCCTCGTCCTCGGGAGGCACCTCCTAGCTCTTCTCCCACTTAGGCTTTTGAATAAGCCGGGTCTTCTCCTTCTGTTTCTCACCAACAGAAGGCTGGGGGTCTTGTTCCCTCAGGGTATGGCCTCTTCCCCTCCAGGGAAGAGGAGCTTGGTATCACCTAGGAAGTAATGAATGGTGAAGATTGACAAGGAAGATAGGAAAATTCTACCTACGTAATTTTGATCTTCTCTTGTATCTTCACCATTCATTACTTACACCCGCCCACCATCCCCTCAGTGGCCTCTTCCTGTGGCTTCTCCACCTCCCGTCTCCTTCCTCTCTCTGCATTTATATAAAATATAGGGAAAATTGCTTCATTTTCCAAAAAAAAAAAAATCTTCTGGGGGTTTAAAATCCAGAAAAATTATTTACTCTAAGATTCATGGGCCATCTCGCGGATTGCATTGGCGATCAGACTGCACAACTATCTCTTGCTATTCTTATGGCAAGATACCTTTGGGGTTGTTTGGCCTGGCTCAGGCTATTCAGTTTTGATCCTGCAATCCCGTGTTCAGATAGTTGCCCTGAAATCTAATCCCCTCTATTCTTGCCTTGCAGAGCAGAGGAATGAGTACGTCTGTTCCTTTCTCTTCTAAAAAAAAAAATATGCTGAGGGAACTCTCTCCGACTGCTATAGGCATCTTGGTATCTGGGTCATGCATCTAGTTAAAAAATTTTTTTTTCTTTATCTGTAAAAAAAAAAAAAGGAAAAGGAGAAATCAAACAAGAAGGCAAATGAGAAGGTAGGCTATCCTTCTCGCTGTTTTGCTAAGTGGTTTCTCCCTTTAAGTGTCCTCCTGGACAATTTTTACAGTAGAGCTCTGCTGACCATATCCAATCTTAGCCAGCCTAAGCCTTGGCTGGCCTTAGCCAGTCAGTCTGAGTCCCGTTTCTATCTTGGAACGCCTGAAAGGCTTACATTTTCCATTTCTAAACCCCTGAGCAGCGCCTCATGCTGCTGGGTTTTATTCTTCCTCCGCTGTCCTCCAGTTAAAGGCCTTCCGCCCAGGAGCCCGAGGTGGGTGTCAAGAACAATGGCATGTTGAAGATGAGGACTATGCCCTCCTGAGTCTGTCTAGCGGGTTCGGTGAACCTTCTCTTCAGCTCTATCTCCGGGATTCTTGCTTCCCTTTAGTCGAGCCTTCAGCTACAAGCTAACTATGCTCGCTCGGCATTCTGGTCCTTTCAACATCCCATCTCTCTTCTCTTTCTTCTTCTTCTTCTTCTATTTTCTCATTTCCTTACTCATCTCTCCTCCTAGAGTCGCCCAGGTAAGGAGGCCCTGCACCCTCGGCTAGGGATGTTTTATCTCCTCTGTCCTTCCTCCATCGGCTTATTCCTTTTCAGTTCATTCTTCCTTGCTTTGCTATCCCTCGGCTATCTTGCCTCGTCTATCTATATTTCTGCTTTCATTTTGCCTCTCAGCTCACAGAACCCCAGTTGGAGGAGGAGTGAGCTGACACGCCACGCGCATGACGCATGACGCCGCCTCCGAGGGCGTCGCTAGGGCAACTTTAAAAAAAAGTTCCCGTGATTTGGTGGCGCCCGCCTACACCCAGGAAGTAATGAATGGTGAAGATACAAGAGAAGATCAAGAATTACGGTAGGTACGTAATTTTCCTTTCTGTCTGTGGGCCACTGCTCGTCACCTGGATCCCATCACCTGCCCTCCCATTTCAGACTCGGGCTTAGGGTACTCCTCCCTTAAGGCGCACCTTTCCGCCATCTCTGCATACCATGCACCTGTTGAGGGTAAATCTGTCTCACTCAGCTGGAGGTGTCTCACGCCTTTTTGTGGAGCATCCTACATTTGAAATCTTTTGTTTTGGATCCTGTCCCTCCATGGGACCTTCTTTTCATGCTGGAAAAAAACTCTCTTTGAACTGGCCATGAGTTGTGAGCCGTGCTTTCTGTCATAGAAAGTGTTTTTGTTAGTTGCTGTTACTTCTGCTCTGAGGATTTCCGAGCTTCAGGCTCTGATGTGTAGAGCCTTATTTGTCTTTTTCCAAAAAGACAGACTGTCTTTGTGTACTAATCCTAAGTTTTTGCCTAAGGTGGTGTCTGGGTTTACTTTAAATCAATCCATCCCCCTGCCAGTTTACTACCCTGAATATTCTGATCAGGGGGAGGCATTGCTTTATACTATGGATGTTCGTAGGGTGCTCAGGTGTTACACCCATTGCACCAAGTTTCTTCGAAAATCTGATTGGCTGTTTGTTTCATTTGCTCCCAAGAGAGAGGGAGCACCTGTTTCGAAACAGTGTTTGTCTAAATGGTTAGTTAATTACGTTGTTTACTGTTACTGCAAGTATGACAAGCCCTTGCCGGTGTGGTGAAAGGCCACTCCACCAGAAGTATGGCTGCCTCTACAGCTTGTTTCAAGAATGTGTCTGCTGCGGACATCTGTGCAGCTGACACCTGGAGCTTTGTCCATGTCCACACCTTCATTAAGCACTACAGTCTGCACATCGCTTCTAGGCGCAGAGCCAGCTTTGGCCTTGCAGTCCTTCAGGGCCTTCTCTCTTGAGCCTTCTGCTGATGCCGGGTACCTTCTCCCATCTGCCCTCTTGGGGTCAGTTCCGGTACTTCTTGGGACTCAGTCCTACCAGTATTAGCCTGCTGCAAGAGCCCCCTTGAAGTAAGATAGTACAGTTACGTAAGAACTTACTGTAACAGTAGATCTTTGAGAGGAGCTCTCACAGCAAGCTTGCTTTCCCCCCTCCTTCCCTGGTTAGCTTTTTTTTTTTCATTGCTCCTCTTCTGCTTTCATTTTGTTTTTGGCTCCCAGGAACTGCCTCAGTTCTCCTTTTTGCCGCCTGCTTGGGGTCTCCGGTGGGAGAACTGAGGTAAGTATGGGAGAATGCCCCCTTTATAGGATAGGTGGACATCAGCGTACTGATTTTGGCGTGAGTACGGGCCCCATAATAGACTGCTAGCTGGAAGTTTTCCCTGTGGTCCTAGCCCCTGGCAGCTTCAGTCTTACCAGTGTTAGCCTGCTGCAAGAGCTCCTCGCGAAGATCTGCTGTCACGGTAAGATCTTCCGGGACATAAAGTCTCCACCACTCATTCACACTAATGGGATCTACGCCAGAGGCGCTAGGACCCAGCGGGAGCAAACTTTTCAAGAGTGTCGGCGTCAGAGGTGGAACCACGAAGAAGTGGCACCATGAGATGTAGCTCGTGCAGTAAAGACTACCTCGGAGTTGACCCTCCAACTGCCTCAGTCCCCGACGTTGAGTGCACTTCAGTGATGATGTTGCTCGCCTGCCGGGAGTCAAACTTCAAATTAGCAGCATAGTTTTCAGTTTGTTTTGTAATTTATCTTCGAACAAGTACCGATTACATTTTATTTATCAATTATAAGAAAGAAGTCTTCAGCCCTCCATTGACGAAGTTGACCATGAGCAGGTCAGGTGACGGTAGGGAGACTTCGTATGAAAGCTGTTCAGTCAGTGCCGGGTACTGGGCTGTTTCAGATGGCGCTGACTTCCTTGTGTTCGGCACTGTGTTCGTCTACGTCGATGCTTGGTGCGGCGCCATCCAGCCTCCAAGGCTTTTCGACTCTGATTCTTTCCTCTTCTAATTTTCCTTCTGATTTTCACTCCTTCCTATCCATACAGTCCCCCGCCCGACTGTCAGGAGATGATTTGAGACTGACCCAGATCTTCGACTGGGTGATGATGTTGAAGGAGCAGGGATCAATCCTGCTGCAGAGCTTGTGGTCGAAGACCTTTCCTTTAAGTCTCTGCTGAAAAATCTAAATTCCACTCTTTCTCTCCAGACTACAGAAATCGATCCTGGGAAGCTTTTAAGACTCCAGTACCTTCATGTCCTGGAGATCCCTAAGGATTTAACTCCTCCGGTACAACCATCTTTCAAGACTCTCTCTCTCTCTCTCTCTCTCTCAGATGGTATGGAACAAGCCTGCTCTCATCCCTTCCATGGATAAGTCTATGGATAGGAAGTATGCGCCTCAGAAGGATCGACCCATACTGGCCGCATAAGCCTTTACTGATCCCATTGTAGTCGTGACAGAGAATATAGGCCGTCCTTCCTCAGGCATCTACAGCCTGGCATATAAAGAAAGAATCTTGCAAGATAGACACCTTAAGTAAGAGAGTCTTTGCTGCCTCCACCCTGGGTATGCGTATTGCCAACTACCAGGACTATTTTTCTCAATATGAGTATGTTCTTTGGCATTCGCTCAAACAAATGGTAGAAGCTCTGCCCAAATCGGAAGCTAATTCAGAGCTACTTCAGACCATAACCAGGGGTATTGAGTCCAACAACCAACAGGTTAAAGCTGCAGTGGATGCTTTCGATACCGCTTCCCGAGTGGCGGTGGCTGGCATCTGTACCCGTAGCCACTCTTGGCTACGTACTTCGGGCTTCACAAATGATGCCCAGCAGCAGGTCATGGCTTTACCTTTTGATGGTGTGTATCTGTTCGGATCCCAGGTGGAGCAAGCTCTGGAGGCCACACAGAAGACTAGGTTGACCATTAAGACAGCTTGACCAGCATCCGCCCCTTCTCGGGGGGTGCCAGCAAGCGTCAGTTTCAAAACCATCAGTCCTTTCGGGCAAAGGCAGAGGAGGTTTTAACAAAAACCAAACCCCTCAGCCACAAAAGAAAACGCAGTAGAAGGCACAAGGCCCCAAAGCGCCCGCTGCCACCTTCTGAGTTTCTGGCCCAGGTCCCTCCTCAACTGTCCGAGTGGGACTGTTCCTCAGCGGTGGGAGGACGTCTGACTCGGTTCTACAACCAGTGGAAATCTATAACATCAGACAGATGGGTCTCCCGGATAATCCGCGAGGGGTACTTGCTCAATCTTTGAGAAACCCCTCTGGATCATCCCCCAAATGACAGCCCAGGCTGTCGACAGTACAGTCAGACCTTCTTGCTTCCGAGGTACAAGGCCTTCTAAACAACAGGGCAGTAGAAGTAGTTCCACTGGATCAACGAAACACAGGATTATACTCCCATTACTTTCTGGTTCCAAAGAAAACTGGCGGCATGCGCCTCGTTCTGGATCTCAGAAAGTTAAACAAATTCCTCCACAAGGAAAAGTTCAACAGGATAGCTCTAGGTAGCCTTCTACCTTTGCTTCATCAACATAACTTGCTGGCCTCCCTGGACATGCAGGATGCTTACCAGCACATTCTTATTCACCCAAAGCACCACAAATACCAGAGGTTTGTGGTGTTGGGTCAACATTATCAGTTCAGAGTCCTACCCTTTGGGTGATCCTTGGCGCCGTGAGTTTTTACAAAGTGTTGTGCAATTCTCGCAGCACATCTCAGGAAAATCGGAATTCATATTTTCCCGTATCTGGACGACTGGCTCCTAGCAAGTCCCTCCAGACAAGAAACTCTGGACACTGTAGCCACGGCTTCAGACTTCCTCACGTCTATGGGAGTCCTGCTAAATCTCAACAAATCGCAGACACAGCCCTCCCAGAAACTCCTTTTCATAGGAACTCTTCTGGACACCTCCCATGCGAAGGCTTTTCTTCCGGAGGACAGAAGGAGCAATATCCTTCAGATGGCCTGGTACATCAGAGAAAACAGCTCAGTTCAAGCTATCTCGATGCAGTGGATGCTGGGTCTCATGGCATCCTCGGTGTTCACTGTACCCCTAGCTTGTCTCCACATGAGAACCTCTCAGTGGATGCCCAGTACTCAGTGGTCCCCATCCACTCACCCTCAGTCCTTTCTCATCAAGGTGACAGAACCTCTAAAGAGGTCACTCACCTGGTGGTCGCAGGAGGACAACCTTCTGGAAAGGTATCCCTTTGCTCCTCTGGATCATCAGATCTCCACTACCACGGACACGTCCCTGGTGGGGTGGGGAGCTCACTGCCAGAATCTCCACACCCAGGGTACGTGGACTCAGGACAAGTCCCAGCTTCACATAAACTTCCTGGAAATGAGAGCCATCCTCTATGCAGTCCGGGTCTTGAAGTACATACTCTGTCACAAGAACATTCTCTTTCAAATGGACAACAAAGCAGTGATGTATTACATCAGCAAGCAGGGCGGTGCACACTCTTACCCATTATGCAGGGAAGCTATGAGAGTGTGGGAATGGTGCCTGGAGCACAAGGCTCTAATCCACGTGATTTACCTGCCAGGAGTGCAGAATGAACTGGCAGACCGTCTCAGCAGAATGGGGACAGATCCACACGAGTGGTCTCTCGACTCAACCATCGCTCAGTCACTCTTCAAAGAGTGGGGAACTCTTGTGGACTAAGCACGGCCTGGATGGGGAGGTTTGGCCATTGAGATGGTTCGCTTGGAACCCGCAGTTCTTTCCTCCTAGACAAGATATCACCTTTAAAAGGTGGGGGAGATTGGGCCTGTGCTCCCTGGATCAGTTTATGGAGGGAACGACCGTTCTAGAGTTTGCCCAGATTAAAGCTAAGTTTTCCCTAAGGCAAATGGACTATTACAGATAAGATCCCATATACATAAACTGCAAACTCTTTACAGACAAATTTCGCCCTTGGGGCATCTTTTGAAGATAATGACTGAAATAATGAGCTCGGTAAGAGAGAGGGGACAGGTGTCAGCCATATACGGAGCCCTGAGGGATAGGGGAGGAAATAGAACCTCCCAAATCAAAAGTAGATGGGAGGGGGAAATGGGGGAGGACATAGGAGAGGGTGAGTGGGCCTTTGCTCTTGGGCAGATTTTCAGAACCACATCGTCCCCACTGTGGAAAGAGTTTGAGTGGAAGATAAGAATGAGGTTCTTCCTCTCACCTGCTGTTCAATGTAAATGGGACAGAGAGCATACGGGGGAGTGCTGGAGAAAGTGTGGGACACTTAGGGCGGATTATCGGCATGTCCTCTGGTCATGTCCGATCCGCAAGAATTTCTGGGTTGAAACTACTCAAATAATAAGGCGGGTTTTTTCCCTGGAGTCCATCTTGGGCCCTAAACATTTGATTTTGGGAGTAAAACTAAAGGAAATCAGGGGCATGGATAAGATATACCTGTGGAACACTCTTCTTACAGCAGCCCATAAGGCACTGACAAGGAGGTGAGACTCTTGGTACCCACCAGTGGTAGATGATTAGGTATCTATTATAAATGAAATAAAAGATGTAGAGGAGATCACCTTTAGAATAAATTTGAGAACACAGACTTTCCTTAGAAGGTGGACTCCATGGAGCCTGCTGCCGAGCACCTCGGCAATGGAAAGGTTGGGGGGGGGGGACCTGGCAGAGGGCAATGGAGATAGGAGGGCCTTACTGGAGTATGTCTGAAAGATGTAATCAAACCAGTAATGTATAGTAAAATATGGAGATGAATATTATGAAAAAAGATCTAGTCGATGAAATATGTCTATGTTTACAAGATCTCTGATGTTGTCATCTGTGCTTGATGAGATGGGAATGATTCCTAATTCAGTGTATACCTGTGCCAAAATAAGCAATAAACATGAATTAAAAAAAAAAAGAGTGGGGAACTCTAGACCTGGACTGTTTTGCATCCCCACCCAACGCAAAACTGCCTCTCTTCTGCTCCAGAAATCCCAGACCTGGCATTTTCTGGATGTGTTCAGGCTGCAGTGGACAAAACGCTTTCTATACGCTTTACTCCCTTTTCCCTAATTCAGAGGGTACTTCTCAAGTTCAAGTCTCTGGGACAAAATTATTCTCATTGCCCCTTTCTGGCCTCGACAGATATGGTTCCGCTGCTCAATAGTCTGTGGAACCCCGAGGCACGTCCCCTTCAGATGAACCTTCTGATCCAAGGTCCCGTGGTCCATCCCAATCTGAAGGCGCTTCACCTTCATGGTTGGCTCCTAAAGAGATAGAGGTGAATAGGTTCAATGTTTCCCGTAGGGTTTCAGATATTCTGTTGGCTGTGCGCGTAAGCCAGCCACTAGAAAAACCTACACAGCCAAATGGAAGCATTTCTCTCTCTGGTGTGCAAAATCCTCTTAGAACCCTTTTTCCTGCCCACCCGTTAAAGTCTTGGAGTACCTTTTAGACCTTTCTAATTCAGGTCTGCAGTACTCTACAGTCAAACTTCATCTTTGTGCCATTTCAGCTTATCTTGAGCCGGTACATTCCTTTTCTCTGGCTCAGTTACCTGTAGTTAAGAGGTTTCATAAGGATATTCTGCATACCAGACCCCCTATCAGACGTCCAGTCGCAGCCTGGGACATTAACCTTGTGCTAGACATGCTCACTCTGAAACCTTTCGAGCCTCTAGCTACCTGCGAGTTGAAGTTCCTCACTCGGAAAACTGCCTTCCTGGTGGCCATCACCTCGGCCCGTAGTTTCTGAAATACATGCATTGGTCACAGACCCCCCATACACTGTAGTTCACAAGGACAAAGTAGTTCTTAGGACTCACCCTAAGTTTCTCCCTAAGGTTGTCTCAGAATTTCATCTAAACCAACCTTTAGTCCTGCCTACCTACTTACTTTGCTAATTTTCAGAATGAAGGAGAATGTACTCTTCGTTCTTTGGATGTTGAGAGAGCGCTGCGATTCTATCTGGATAGAACAAAAGAAATTCGCAAAGCTCAACAACTGTTTCCTTCAGCGAGATCCTGCTGGGTCAACCTGTCGCTATCAGGTGCATTTCAGCATGGCTGGTAGCATGCCTCCGCCATTGCTCTTCTATGGCACAGGTTGAGCTGGAAGGCAGAGTGTACGCTCACTCTACTAGAGCATTCGCGGCATCTCTGGAAATCCGCAGTGTGCCCATTGCAGATATTTGCAATGCGTCTACATGGAGCTCAGTGCATACTTTCGTTAAGCACTGTGCTTGGGATGTCCATGCCAGACGACTTCTGTCGTTTTTTAGGACTATTCTTAACGGCCTTCTGTCCTAAGTATGTGAGCTCTTAGTTTTCCCTGCCACCCATCTCGGGATTATTAACTCGGTACTCTCCCATTCGTGTGAATGAGTGCTGGAGACTTTATGTCCAGGAAGATATGGAAATTACATACCTACCGTAATTTTTTATCTTCTTGGACGAAGTCTCCACCACTCATTCACACGCCCACCCACCATCCCCCGAGCTCACGTCTCTGCTTTTGATCTTCACCCCTCAATGGCTGGGCTGGAAGACTTACTGTTGACCCTTCTTACCGCGGGTCATTAGGACCATCTTATGTCCGATTTTGTTAAGTCTAGGTTAATTAGCTGCACCTTCTCGGGGGAGGTACTGAGGCGGTTGGAGGGTTGATGTCGAGGTAGTCTATACCGCATGAGCCACAGCTTACGGTGTCGCTTCCTCGTAGCTCCACCTCTGACGGCGACCCTCTGGAAAAGTTTGCTCCCGCTGGGTTCTAGCACCTCCAGTATAGATCCCATTAGTGTGAATGAGTGGTGTAGACCTCGTCCAAGAAGATCAAGAATTACGGTAGGTATGTAATTTCCATTTTTTACGTAACTGTACGTCTTACTTCGAGAGGGCTCTTGCAGTAGGTATTTAAATATAGGACTATGCCGCCAGGCGTCAGGACCCCATGGAAAAACTTCTAGCTAGCAGTCTCTGGTGGTGGACCGCCCCCATGTCAGGTGACCGGCATTATACGATGTCGGTATAAAGGGGTGGTCCCCCACGCCCGCCTTCCAGGTCTTTCCCGCTGTCGGCTTGTGAAAGTTCCTTGCGGTAGAACAACGCTCGTCAGTCATTCGCCGGTCTCTTAAGTTTTCAAACTTTTGAACCCATTTTCTCTAATTTTCGATTTTTTTTAAAACAATTTGCTGTATATGTCATCCCCGATGCCCTCCAAATTGCATAAAAACAAGTGCAACTCGTGTGGTTCCCAACTCCCACACAAGGATGGCCTCTCCTTTTGCTTCTTCTGTCTGGACCCAGACCACCCCGTGGAGAAGTGCCAGCACTACCAGAAGTTCAACTCCGCTACCCCCAAGCGAAGGCAGCAGTCCCTGGAAGTCCATATCTTTAAGAAGAAAATGGCCTCCATGGAAAAAGAATTAAAAAAGCTTAGGCAGGCGTGTACTTCCCCTGAGTGTCACAAGAAAGAGCGCAACAAGGAGAAGCACCTGGAGCGGGAATCTGCTTCCACAGCAGCCGTGACTTCAGCTGGAGTTGCGTCACTCAAGGTAACATCCCCTCCGGGGATTGCTCCATGACGGCCGCCTTGGTGGTTACCAAGAAGGCATCTCCCCTCCCATCTGGCTCGGGCCCTTCGGGAGCCTCCAGAGCAAAGGAGGCCTCCGCTCCCGTGAAGGTTGCTTCTTCTACGCGGCCCTCCGGTCAGTGCGGGTCCGGTAAGTCTGATGTCGGTCCCACCGACGCTCGCTCAGACAAGACTGCTAAGTCGCTTACTCCTTCGGGGGAGCGCGTAGCCAAGACTCTACCCAGCAAGACTGCTTCTCCTTCGCAGTCTTCCTTGGGCAAGGAGTCCGATATGTTGGACGACGGCTCCTCCGACGTCCGCCCGGATTCGGCCAAGAAGTTGGACGCTGGTTCCACCGATGCCCGCCCGGCCAAGAAGCTTGCGCTAGACCTCGAACATTCTGACGCCCCAGGTTCTCCGCAACGTCTTCCCACGTTGCCCTCTGAGGTCCCCGTGTCCCCTCGACTGCCCCCCCGGCGATTATAACCCTCTTTCCCCAATCGTAACCAAGGATACTGAGACGCTGCTGTCAGGGCTTCCTCCTCTTGTACCGAACCCCCTTAAGCCAGTCCCAATGCCATCAGGCATTCCTTTACCTGGCGACAGGCTGATTTCTCCGTCAGATCCATCGGACCCCCTCGAAGGTATACCCATGCCTGGCCCGATGCCCGCGTGGGCCAGCGTTTCCACCGTCTGGCCCACGTGCAGGGCCTCTGCCAGGTTCCTCTGCTCCATCAGAGCCCATGGCCCCTGGGTACCCGACACCACAGTACCCAGTGCCCCTATACCTGGCTCCTCAGTATCCGGTGACCCAGTTCCAGACACCACAATATCAGGCGCCACAGTACCCGACGCCAGGCTACCTGTCGTTGGGTTATGGATGTTCCTTCTACGGATACCCTCAGTATCCATATCCCCCACCTCCTCCACCTCTGCCGCCCACTCCTCAACCGCCGGTGGATCTGAAGGATACGTTGGCCTTGTGGTGGGCTGAGGCAAGCTGAGCTCACCAAGGAGGCCGTGGTCGCTCCCGATCGCCGGCCTTTACAGGATCCCCACGCTGAGACACAGGAGACTCCTCCCTACCTGACACCAGAGAAGAGCCCTCTGGTGCCCAAGTCGGGGAGGATACGCGCCCCAGGGATCTCCCCAGAGGGGCTGTCCCTCCCCCTCATAGGGAGGAGTCTTCCTTTTTTTCCTCATCGACGGACACTGACTCTGAGTCCGGCCACTCTGACCCCGAAGATGAGCGTCATACTCCGGAATGTCCTAGGCTGAGGGATCCCACGAATTCTGTTCCGGAGGGTCCTTCATTTATGGAGTATATTGCTCTTCTGCCTTTGGTATTAGGGCCCTTAACTATGGGACACATATGGGGGATTTCCAGAAGACCATCCTTAGCCAGGTGGAATCTAAATTGGACTCCCTTCCTGAGTCACAGACTAAGCAGGAAGTGGGTGACCTTGTCTGTTCTGCTCACTCGGCCTGTTGGCACATGCTTCATGCCACTCCTGATGCGGTAGACACAGCTGAAAGGAGCTCAGCCTTTGCCATAGGTTTTCGGCGTCATGCCTGGCTCCATGTGTCAGGCTTGGTCCCTGAGGTGCAATCCGCTATACCGAATGCTCCCTTCAGGGGTTCGGTGCTGTTCGTCGGTGTTGTCAAGGACATCATTACCGAACTGCAGGATAAGTATACTGCACTCAAGTCTGTCGTGACTGTGTACAGACCCCCTCAAGAGCAGCGGCGTCCCTTTCATCGCCAAAACCGACAAAGACAAAAACCACAGGACAAACGGTCCAACAAACGTCAGGCCCCTCCAGGAACCAAGACTCCCCCCAGCAAAAAAGCCGCGGGAGGCTCGACTGCTGCGCTGCCCCACACCTCCTGACTCCCCACCTCTCCCACTGTCTCTGGAGGTTCCAGAGGAACCGGTAGGGGGGAGATTCTCCTCCCTTCTGCCGGGCTGGGAGAGGATAACTTCAGATGCTTGGGTTCTCCAATTGATATCAGCAGGACACTCAATAGAGTTTCTGCAGAAACCACCCCGAAGACCACTCCCCCAGTCATCTTACTCCCCACAACATCTTCCTCTGGTCCTAGAGGAAATCATCTCCCTTCTCTCGAAGGCGGCAATAGAGCCAGTTCCCATCCACCTTTGGGGTACAGGTTACTATTCCCATTTCTTCCCAGTTCCAAAGAAGACTGGAGATCTGAAGCCTGTCCTAGACCTCAGCTCCCTGAACTTGTTCATGGAGTACAAACACTTCAGAATGCTCTCTTTGCAGAGCCTTCTACTTCTTCTTTGGCAGGGACAGTGGCTATGCGCTCTGGACATGCAGGATGCCTACCTGCATATCTCTATATACCTTTCCCATCGCAAATTCCTTCATTTTTGCTTTCAGGGGGACCACTACCAATTCAAGGCCCTCCCATTCAGTCTTTCCTCTGCCCCCTGAGTGTTTACCAAATGCCTGTCTGTGGTAGCGGCCCACCTGCATCCCCAGGGAGTACAGGTTTTCCCGTACCTTGACGACTGGCTTCTGGCGGCCCCGTCCAGGGAGGAACTCCTGCACTACCTTTCCCTTACCCTGCAGGTTTTACCAGCCTGAGTATCGCCATCAATCAGGCCAAGTCCCATTTGGTCCCATGCCAACGCCTCCAATTTATAGGGGCGATTCTGGACACGACCACGGGCAACACCTTCTTGCCTTCGGGCAAGGTAGACACCCTTCAGAACCAGGCCCGTCTTCTGTCCAGTCACAGGAGGGTCAGAGCCAGGTCAGTCCTTTGTCTCCTCGGGCTAATGGCAGCTAGCATTTTGACAGTCCCTCTCACTCGGCTCCATATGAGGATCTCTTAGTGGACACTTCGATCTCAGTGGGACCAAACCAGGGACAACCTAGACCAAGATCTTCTAGTATTGATCCCATGATCAGGGACTTGCAGCGGTGGATTGTTCAGGAGAACCTGTGCCTGGGAGTTCGCTTTTACATCGATCCGCCCTCCCAGACATTGGTGACGGACGCATCAGGAGAAGGTTGGGGTGCCCATTTGGGGTCTCACAGGACTCAGGGCAGCTAGTCAAAGTTCGATCAAAACCTGCACATAAATGTGCTTGAACTGAGAGCAGTCCTTTATGCCCTTCAGGCTCTGCTCTCATTCATCCTCCCCGGTCATCTTCTCATACAATCAGACAACATGTGCGTTGTCCGGTACCTCAACAAGCCGGAGGGACATGTTCTAACCCTCTGTTCTGGGAAGCAATGCGAGTCTGGCATTGGGCAACCCAACACCACTTTCACCGGATTGCGGTTCACGTTCCGGGAGTGGAAAATACACTGGCAGACCAGCTCAGTTGGTCCTCAGCCAGGTCCCACGAATGGGACAGACCAGACATGGTGCCAGCTATGCCTCGCATGGCGGATAAACTCCCATCATGCCCCCCAGGGGTTCCCCTGCTATGCTGCCCAGCCTGAGACAGACTCCATGGTCATTAAGGCAGCCCATGACAGGTCTAAGGTGCCCAAGCACCTTAGTTCCCTTCCCCCTGATAGAGTCTCGTAGAATCCACCTCTAGGGCAAAATGGTGTATGCCTCCTCCACACTGGGTCTGAGGATCGCAAACTACCTGTCTCACATGGTAAAGTACCAAAATGCCGATTGGAAAAAGGGTAAGGCTGCTGCCCAGGCCCTTCCAGATGGCACTCAAAAGCAGAAGCTGCTTCAGTGCCTCCAGGCAGCTGAGAATGTCAGCAAGCCTTTCCTCAGAGCCCTCTATGATATGGCTGACACCACTGCCACGGCTGCTGCCATGGGCATATGCCTACGCAGGCACTTCTGGCTGAGAGTATCTGGCTTTGCCGCTGTTGTTCAGCAAAAAGTACTTAATTCCCTCTTTAATGGCACTAAGCTGTTTGGTCCTGATGTCCAGGATATTATCAATGATCTGCAAGCCTCTGGCAGTGCCCGCAAGTTTGTCCACTCCCTCTACCATACCCAACTGAGAGGCAGAGGGCGCCCTCCTTTTCACAAAGTGAACAATAGGCCCGGCCCCAAGGGAAGCGCAGAGGTTCAGCTGCCTTGCCCACTCCCTCCAGTGCTGGAGCTGTGGCCAAAAGCACCAGAAGTGAGGGACCAGCCCTTGCAGCTGGCTCTACCTCTGCTTGACTCCCTGTCACACCCCTCTCTTCTGGTCCCGGACCAGGAGGCGGTGGTTGGAGGTCAGTTCTCCCTCCATCTGAATCAGTGGAGAACCATAATTTCGGATGCATGGATTCTGCAGATCACAGAACGGCGACACACCTTGGAGTTTATTGAGCAGCCTCCAGAAATCTCTCCTCCACCCTCCAGTTACCCCCAGCTCACCTGTCTGTTCTCTGGGAGGTGTTACAGTCCCTCTTGCACAAGCAGGCCATCGAGCCAGTACCCAGACAAACGGGGGATTTATTCCAGGTTCTTCCTGGTCCCCAAAAAGACTGGCAGTCTGAGGCCCATTCTAGACCTAAAGGATCTCAATCTGTATGTCTAATACAAAAGGATCTTCTCTGTGTCAGTCTCCATCATTCATCACTTGTGGCTGATTGATCGGTGACAAGTACCCCACGAGAGCTTTTTTTTTTTTTCTCCTAGGAGGGGGGAGCTGGCATAGTTGGCGCCACCCACAAGGCCAACGCACTGCGTGGCACTCGTGGGTAGGTCAGACACCACCTTGGCTCCTCCTCCACCTCAGTTCTGCTTCTCTCACTGTAGAGACAGCACCTCACCTGCAGCTCGTCAAATTAAACTGTGCCATTGCAGCCTAGTTTGCCGGTGTCTACCTCGAAGCCTCAGAGTCACTCCTCGGAGCCGTTGTTTCCCCGAAGCCTCGCTTCAGTTCCTGGCACCACTCGACTCCACCTCAGTTCTGCTGTCCACTCGGCGCCATTATTGAAGTTACTGGGTAAGATCTTTCCTTTTTCTTAGCGGTGTCGAGTCTTTTCTGTTGTTGAAGTTTAGTTACCATTGCAAGACAAGAACATTAGTCTAAAACGACCAGCTTGCTATGCGTGTGTGTCCCTGTGGCTGGCAAATTTCCGGTACAGACCGGCATGATGTTTGCCTCTCCTGCCTTGGACCCCAGCATGACATGGATGATTGCTTCTCTGTGGACTGCCACATTCTGGAGCACCCACGTTGAAGTTCGGCAGGGCTCCACTGACTTTCGAGCGATGACTTCACTTTCGTCACTTCAAGCATAGAACCCCCGGCCCTTCCTCCAGGTCCCTCCCCGGGCCTACACAGTCCACTGAAGAGGAGGCCTCCTCTCCAGAGTCTGATGTTCCGGAGGCTGACACGGACTGGCGGCATGACGAGTCGGAGGGCTCTCCATGGCCTAGCACTCTTGCGCCTCCCCAGGTGCTCCTCCTGCTGCTCTGGTGACCGCGGCCGGCTCTGACCCTTGTGCTGATGGTGGCTTTGGGGGGGGGTGCAGGTCCGCAGTCCCCTTGCTACGGGTGCGGTGGTCCAGGCTTTGGGGAAGGGGCTGGCTGCTATCCCCGATGCCACCCCCTCTCTTAAGGCCAAGATCGAATCCTTGTCTGTGGAATTGGGGGGTCCTTTGGCACAGGGTCCAAGGAATAGGTCTTCTTTGAGTCGGGGTTGAGGGGATGGGGTGAGTGGCTACGGCACTCCTCTGTGGACTCCTGGGGCCTTAGGAGGAGCTGCAGTGCTGAGCCAAAGTTCTCTGCCTCGTCCCCTTCGAGGGAGTCTTCGTTGGGTGGGGCTGGGGACCGCCCTTTTGGATCCATGTGCAGTCCCGGTCCCCTCATAGGGAAGCTTCCCCTACAGGGCAGCGTCCCAACCGTTTTTCTTTACTCCACAGGATGGTGATTCGGCAGACCTACAGATTCCCTGATCTTACTTTGAGAAGCGGCTCCTGCAGCAGGCTACACCATTAGGACTGAAGCCGGCAGGCGCCAGGACCCCATGGAAATTTTCTAGCTAGCAGTATTCAGCGGGGACCGCCCCCAACATCAGGCACTGTACATAAGGGGGTGGTCTCCCAGAATCCCCAGTTCTTTTCCCGCCATCAACTCGCCAGCATTGGCCTCTCGGTCTCTACCTAGCGCACAACGACTTAGAACTTAGAGTTTCTACATGACTAATGTCCTGTCCAACTCCTTCATTTGAGGGTCACCTTTCAAAGTGTGCCTGTGGAAAATAGATCCCTTTCAAGGATCCTCATTCTTCCTGCGTGCGTTGCTTAGTCCCGGACCACGACACCAAGACCTGCACCTTTTGCCAGGGGTTCAACAGCCGCACCAGGATCCGCCATCAGAAGGCACTTCAGGCCTACCTGCTAGAGGAAAAAACTTAGTAGGATGGACAAAGAACCTTCCTCTGTGGGTGATTCTTCCTCCAAGGTCCACAGACACCGGGATAATCACCGGGAGAAGGCAAGGTCCAGATCCCCAAACCGGGCCTTGGATTCGCGGAGCTCAGGCTCCACCCGATCGGACCGCTCTCCCTCCAGGGCTAGGTCTCAGTCCCCTCCGGTCAAGGTCTGGGCTTCCAGCGGTTCTTTGACTCTTCAGCCCATTAAGACCTCCAGGCCCTCGGCTTCCTCTGCTCCCTCTCGGGCCTCTTCAAAATCCTCTGAACGCCACAAGTCTTCCTCTTCCACCCGACGTCGGGCCCCCGACTCCAGGTCGGTCTCCCAGCCCCCTAGGGGCCCGGATCCTCCACCCAGGAAGACGAAGGACCTGACGTCCCTCAAGCGGACGTTGGCCAAGCACCTGACGTCGGCCAGGCATTTGCCGGAACCGAGACCATCGGCCAAGCACCTGACGCCGGCCAGGCGTTCACTGCACCCGAAGTCATCAGCCAAGCAACCGACGTCGGCCTCACCGAGCCGGAAGATCGCCTCAGTCACCGTAGACACCGGTCACAGGGACTCCATGGAGGAGGGCACCACGTTGCCCGAAGACCAGGCGGGTGACACAGAGGACGCTGGGCTTCCGAGGGAACCTTCGCCCACCCCGGAGACACCCGAGGACCCGGCGACAAACCGCCAGCGCCAGGCCCGTCGTCGGGCATGAATATTCAAGAAGTAAAGGAACTCTTTACTTTCTGGTGGGACACCATCCGCAAAGACGTGGTCCCAGTGAAACCTCCTCTTCCCCCTCCTCCAACTCCTTCACCTTCTACACTCCCTCCTCCACCACAGGGACCAGCAGGCCGACCACCAACCCCCAAGGAGCAGACTCCACCTCCCAGGAGTATATCCCAGGATCGGAGAAGGTCTCCCTCAAGATCTCCATCAGGGTCTCCCAGCCCCAAGCGACCCAGACGTCGGCAGTATACTCTGGGGGAGGACTCCAGATCGGATACCTCGGATTACTCCAGATCTCCTTCTCCACTCAGCATTTCATCACCTGACCCACAAGACCTTCCCAGGTCTCCTCCTGATGACCCCTCTTTCTCTGAGATCATGAGGCACATCCAGGACAACATGGGGTGGGATGCTGAAGACCTCTACCCTGAAAGACAGCGCCTTGCTCGTTATCTTCGGCAGAAAGACCCAAAGCCTGTGGTAGTGCCACCCTTGGTGGACACCTTTGTGGACGTCATTAAGGCTGCGTGGAAGCATCCGCACTTCACTCCCACGGTGCCGAAGAAAGCTGACCGTCTGTACAAGGCCCCGAGAGAGGACCAGTACTAGGCTCAACAACCTCTGGCAGACTCCCTGGTCATTACGGCCTCACATGACCGGTTCCAAAGACCGCAACACATGAGCACACAGCCACCAGACCAGGAATTCAGACAATTGGACGCCCTGGGGAGACGCATGTATGTGGCCGCTACATGCTCCATCAGGTCTCTGAACTACCTAACCCACATGGTACGGTTTCAGAACACCCTACGGGAACAGGGCCAGGACCTGGTCGATAAACTTCCGGATGGCAAGCAGAAGGCGGAGCTCCTAAACCTTCTCCACACAGAGTGTGATGTGGGTACCCAGGTACTACGAGCCGCATACGATTCTGCAGACTCGTCCGCCAGAGCTGCAGCTTCAGGCGTCTGTCTGTGGTGCTTATCTTGGCTCCGTGTCTCCGGCTTCACCCCGGACGTACAGAAGAACATTCTTGACGTCCCCTACAATGGCGAAGTACTTTTTGGTGAACCCTCGGAGAAGGTGATCACCAAACTTCAGGACGCTGGGAAGGCATTCAGGTCTGTACAGGCCATGTACAGACCCAGGCTCAGTTCCTTTCGTAGGAACCAGAGCCATTTTCGCAGCCGGCAACAAAGACAGCAGCCACGTTCCGGCCAGCAACAAAAGGGCACCTTTCAGCGAAAAGTCCAGGCTAAGTTGTCCCCACCAGAGCCCAACACTACACTAAACCAGCCCAGCCTGCAGGGACCAGTGCTGCCACAGCATGACTCCTTCCCGGCCCCCGCCTCTCCTCTGGATCAATGGGCGCAAAAGGTCGGGGGTCGTATCGCCGCCACTTTTCAGGGTGGCAGTGGAATTTTCACCCGACTGGTGGGTTCTACAGTTGGCCAGAGGGCCGCTTCATAGAAATTTCGACCATACCCGACAAGACCTCCCCTGCTTTCCCGTTACTCGGGTCAGCACGCCCTGCTCACACAGCAGGAGGTGCTCGCGCTCCTGGAAAAAGAAGCGATCGAGCACGTTCCATGGAACCAGAGGGAAGCAGGATATTATTCTTACTTCTTTCTGGTCCCAAGAAAACAGGTGACCTCTGTCCGATACTTGATCTCAACGAGTCGGTCCTGTACAAACGCTTCCACATAGTGACCCTCCCAAGTCTGATTCCCATGCTCAAGCAGGGTGCCTTTCTAGTGTCTTTGGGCATGCAGGACACCTGTCTGCATATGCCCATCGCTCGAGCATACAGGAAGTTTCTGCACTTCGAGTTCCAGGGCCACCATTATCAGTTCCGGGCCCTCCCTTTCGGACTGTCATCGACACCTCGGGTATTCATGAAGTATACGGCGGTCGTAGCAGCGACTCTGAGGAGGCAAGGCCACTACGTGTTCTCCTGACTGGACGACTGGCTCTCATGGCGCCTCTCTCGGGGACCTTGATGTCCGCCATTCATTATTATACTCTGTCTCTGTTCAAAACGCTGGGCATCTTGATCAATCAAGAGAAGTCTCGTCTGGTTCCGTCTCAGACTCTGCAGTTCATAGGCGCAGTTCTGGACACCGTCCAAGGGAAAGCTTTTCTTCCCCAGAACAGAGCAGAACACATCAGAGCCCTCATCAGGGACATTTCGGCAAAGAAGACCGTTCCTGCCAGATTGGTCCTTTGCCTGCTCGGACACATGGCTGCGGCCTTTGCTTGTCTCCACATGCGGGTCATCCAGTGAATGTTACGGGTCCACTGGGATTAAAAGCAAGACCCTCTGCAGCTTCCAATCTGGATCACGAAGACCGTAATTCGGGATTGGCAATGGTGGCTAGATCCGAAGAATCTATTGGCAGGGATCCCCTTCATTGCGCTGTCTCCGATTGTGACACTCTCCACAGACGCCTCAGGGCGTGGATGGGGAGCACACCTCGACAGTGTCCGGTCTCAGGGCCTGTGGACAGCCCAAGAGACTCATCTCCTCATAAACATCCTGGAAATGAGAGCAGTTCTTAACGCCCTGCAGGCCTTCCAGTCGGAGATTCCACCGGGTACTCTTCTGTTACAAACAGACAATGCCACGGTGACATATTACCTCAACAAACAAGGAGGCACCCATTCCTTCCTACCCGCTTTGCAGGGAGGCCATGAGGGTGTAGGATTGGGCTTTGTAACATGGCACAAACCTCATTACTGTTCATTTCCCAGGAGTGGACAACATCATTGCAGACTGCCTAAGCCGCTCTCAGGCCAGAGTCCACGAGTGGGAACTACTCCAGGAGGTAGTAGAGGATCTGTTTCACAGATGGGGTACACCAGAATTAGACCTTTTCACGTCCCCATCCAACTCAAAACTGACCAGTTTTTGCTTGCTAGATCCAGGGCCTGGTGTTTTCTGGCGAGACACGTTGTCCCTCTCCTGGGTGGGCAGATTCCTCTGTGCCTTTTCCCCCTTTCCGTTGATCCAGAGGGTTCTTCTGAAACTTTGCAGAGAGCAAGCGACGCTGATACTCATCGCGCCATTCTGGCCCAGGCAGATCTGGTTCCCTCTACTACATCAGCTATCCCAGGAACCTCCGGTGCCTCTGCCAAACAGCTCTCACTTGTTGTCTCAGGAGGAGGGCTCCTTGGTCCATCCGGACCTTCATTCATTGAGCCTGCACGCTTGGCTGCTAGAGACATAGCCATTTTGTGACACGGGGTCTCGCACGAGGTAGCTGATGTCCTGGTGGCTGCGAGAAAACGCCACTCATGCTACTTACACCATGAAATGGTGCAGTTTTTACCTGTGGGGGTTTTCGCCTCTAGACTGTCCAGAAAAGTCGATCTTGGACTACCTCCTGTCTCTTTTTCAGACAGGCTTGGCCTACTCCTCGATCAAAGTACACCTCTGTGCCATATCAGCCTATCATTGTCTTATAGGCCAACGCACCATATCCCAGTTGGACATGGCTGGAGCCTTCCTGAGCGGTATTCTTCACCTTAGACCTCCGATTAAGGATCCAGTTCCGCCATAGGATCTACCCTTTGTCCTGGAGCAGCTCATGCTGCCACCCTTTGAGCCAGCTGCGGATTGCGAGCTATGTCTTCTTACTTGGACGATGTTGTTTTTAGTTGCCGTTACCTCGGCCAGAAGAATTTCTGAACTCCATGCACTCGTGTGCAAAGAGCCTTATTTGGTTTTTCACCAAGACAGGGTATCCCTATGGACTAATCCCAGATTTCTGCCTAAGGTGGTCTCAGCTGTCACCCTTAATCAGGATAGCGATCTACCTGTGTACTTTCCCAACTATTGGAGTCGAGGAGAGACCCTGTTGCACACCCTAGATGTGCATAGGTGTCTCCGATACTACCTGACCAGAACAAAACACCACTGAAAATCGGACCAGCTTTTTGTCTCCTTTGCCCACAGGATGATGGGAGCTCCTGTTTCCATACAGTTGCTGCCAGGTTGGCTCATTCAGTGTATAACGTTCTGTTACCAGAAGCGCAACAAACCCTTACCGGGCGCGATTAAGGGTCATTCCACAAGGGGAGTGGCTACCTCTTTTACGGCCCTTAAGAATGTATCCACCTCAGCCATCTGTGCTGCAGCTACTTGAAGCTCCGTGCACACTTTCATCAAGCATTATAGCCTGGATATTGCATCGAGGCGAAGAGCAGGTTTTGGTCTAGCAGCCTTTCAATAACTTCTGTCCTAGGCTTTGGTTTCCTTAAGGATTTCTACCTTCCCTCCTCCCAGTGGTCTGGGATTTCCATTATTGCTTGAGAATCCGTCCTAATGGTGTAACCTGCTGCAAGAGCTGTTTCTCGAAGTAAGATAGTACAGTTATGTAAGAACTTACCATAACAGTAGATCTTCGAAAACAGCTCTTGCAGCAGGTACTTTTCCTCCCACCATCCCTGCTGGAGGTAGATTCTAGTTCCAACATCTTTCTCCTAGGATCAGGTGTCTCAGCATCTCTCTGACTGCCATTTGATGGCGGATCCTCAGTCTCCTATTCTGATGTCATCCAGTGGCCAGGAGTCTCCGTCGGGAGAACTGGGAATTCTGGGGGGACTGCCCCCTTATGTACTATGCCTGATGGGGGTGGGACCGACATCGGGGGCGGTCCCTGCTGAATACTGCTAGCTAGAAAATTTCCGTGGGGTCCTGGCGCCTGCCGGCTTCAGTCCTAATGGTGTAACCTGCTGCAAGAGCTGTTCTCGAAGATCTACTCTTACGGTAAGTTCTTATGTAACTGTATTATTTTTGAGGGGATCTCAGTCATCAGGTCTGCTTTCCATCCCACCATCCCCCTTTTTTGGGACTCTTGTCTAGGAAATGGCTGTCTGGTGTATCCAGCCTTTCATATAGGTCTTGGCACCTCTCTCTCCTTGGTCCCCCATGTCTAGAGCGATACTCCCTTTGTCCATGGGGGGAAAAAACAGGAGGGAGTGTGGCCGCTCATGCCTTTTTAGGGTTGGGGGAAGTCGATGGTGTGGGTGGCCCCAGTTGTACTGCAGAAAATCTTGTGTGGATTCTGCTTCACCAATGGTACAGTTCCTGCTGTGTAACCTGATGACTGAAATCCCCTCGAAGATCTACTGTTACGGTAAATTCTTACGTAACTGTTCTTTCAGGATGGTCATGCTAAATCGGATAATACCATTTCTGGAGCATGGTCTGTGGTTCTGCTTCCTGGACCTTCAGAATGCGTTCTTCCACATTCCTGTCTGTCCCACTGGAGGAACCTCCGGTTCTGCGCAGAAGGGATTCTTTACCAGTTCCAGGTGATGTCATTTAGCCTCTCATCGTTATCCATTGTCCTCATCAAGTGCATGGCAGCATTCCTTTGGCGTCAGGGTATACCCTTACCTGGATGACAGGCTGATCACTGGGTTGCTCAGGGAGGATGTTTAGCAGTCCAGGGACCTGGTCCTCCAGACCTGCAGAGACTTGGGATTTCTTGTCAGTCCGGCCAAGTCCAAAGTGATCCCTTCAGTGGTGATTCACTTCATCGGGGCGGAGCTAGACTCCCATTGGGGCAAGGCCCAACTCTGTGGATCGGAGACTGGATCTTACCTCCTTTGCCCAGTCGGTTCATGTTGGGTGCTTGCACCCTGCCTAGGATTCCCTGTGGCTGCTGGAGTACTTGGCATCCTGCACCAGCATGGTCTGGGGGGCCCACTGATGGATGTGGCACTTACAGTGGGAGCTGGGCTATCAGTGGTCTTAGCATCTCAGTCACTTGGACCAGCCTGTTATGGTCTCCCAGCCGATGTGTGATGCCATCCAGTGGTAGCTCATCTCAGAACATCCAGTGGTAGTTCATCTCAGAACATCTGGAGGAATAAGGACCTGCCCCATTTGTTATGCAGAAAGAGTTTAAATCCAAAGGTCTGTTCTCTCCTGTCCTTTTCTTCTTCTGTGTCTGGTTGCACAACCAAATTTTCTTGTGAGACCTAGGAACTGATCACCCTGACGGGTTCGCAATTCTCACTATCTCTCTGCCTTCACTTGCTGTTCTATCTTTTCTCCTCCTTTTGCATATCTGCAGGTGTAAAAATATATGTGAATCTTTATATGGAAATGTCACTGATATTGGTATCCCTTTGTTTAAAACTGTATATAGTTTTACTGTTGAAATGATTGCGAAAAGCTATTTTGAACTCAAAGGGGTTAACCTGAAATGCAGGTTTTTGGTTTTTTTTTGTTGCAGTATTTGTTTATCCGCCTCACCGTTTCGACCGGCCTCTCCTTCAGGCTGCCAAGGACACTCTCACCTCCCCCGGGAAACCCCATCACCAACTCCCGCCTTACATTGCAGCCACTCGCAGGGTAACCCACCGTATCCTTTTGTCGGATGGGTCCTGTCCTTCCGGAGAGAATGTGCCTTGCAGCTTACCTTTCTTGGCCCTGGGTGCTATTGAGGTCGGTCGCAGCTGTCTGGAGGGTCTGGGCGGCCGTCATCTGGTCAGTCGAGATGCCGTTTTCCTTGGTTTTTCTCAGTCCCTGTGCAGCACCGATCTGTAGTGATCCCAGTCTCCACCAGGGGCAGCTACAAAGTGAGACAAGCTCCCCAACCCTCCCCAGGAGAGGAGAGCAGTCATTCAGATGCTCAGTCCTCTCCTTCCCCTGCCGACCCCAGCATCCCGAGTCTGTTCCCAAACCTGGGATGCTGGTGTGGCGTCCAGTGCCTCAGCCCTTATTGCCACCGGGCCAGCTCTGAAATGCAGTTTTTAAGCATCTTGCAGAGATATAAACAAGAGATCAGTTCTTGATAACTGTGTTCTTTTTGCTACAAGTACATCAAAACTTACAAGAACATTTTGTAAACTGACAAGAACATTCTGTGAGAAGTAGAACATCTCTTAACGAGATTCCCAGGCAAAGACTTATAACAAGAACAGCAATGCTTTTACTAGAGAGACGAAGAGAGTGAGAGACTGAAACTTGGAATTAAGAGATACTCTCAGAAGGACTTAGTTTTTTCTGTACTGCCTTTGTAAATAGTTATACTGAATAATTTTTAGTTTTTAACATGCTGTTATTGAGAAAATAAAACGTTATTTGTGAATTTTGAAACTGCTTCTGGTTTTCCTATGCTTCCGGACCTGTGCCTCGATGACAGTCCCGTTTGCCCATTGAGAGCCAACAGTCACACTTGCAACAGACCCATGCCCGGTGAGGAGCGTACCTGGGGGACCACAGAGCCCAAAGCCTCTGGAACCCCAGGGAGTCCTGTCACCACATCAGCCTGCTGGAGCTCCATGCAGTGTGCCTAGTTCTGACAAAATTCTTTCCTTTTGGCCAGGGTCAGGTCGTGCAAGTCCAGACAGACACCACCACAGCCACATTCTTCCTGAACAAGCAGGGCGACATGCACTTCTTTCCCTTGTGTCGGAAGGCCCTTTGCACCTGGACACTCATGCTCAGCTGCCCCTAGATCTGCTATCCTGTAATCGAGGGAAGATTCTGCACCCATTATCTTCAATCTCTGCATCTCACAGCCTTGTTCCTGAGTTACAAGCTCTAGGACCTTTGGACAATCTGCCCCTCATTGTGGAAGCATCTTAAAAGGGGTCAACTTAATATACTAACATACTATTTGCCAGCAGATTAGGCCTTACGGTCTATCGAGTCTGCTCGAACCTTAGATCCTTAGTTGGGTGCCAAGGCCCTCCCGTCCCTTGTGCTCCAGAAACCCCTATCATCCATCCCCACCCCCCTGGGACAGGCCATCATCTGATACATCCACTTTCTGTGTCTGTCCCACCCTCTCTTGAAGCCCTCCACTGTGGATCTCTGAACCAGCTCGCTAGGCAGTGCATTCCAAGGGTCTACCACCCTCTCAGTGAAAAACCTCCTCCTCTTTTCCCCCCTCACCCTTCCACCTTCCAACTTCAAACCATGCCCTCTGGTGATACCTCCCTGCTTTAGTCTCAAGATCCCCTAAACATATCTGTGCCTGGCCCCGAACCTGGCACCCTGTGCTGCACAGACCTGTACCCACCCACCATACCACGGGAGCAACTCGCTTGTCAGTCGCAACTTGTCAGTGCTATGCTTTTAAGTGGAAAAGATTTTCCATTTGGTGCCAGGGCAGTGAGCTTGATCCCCCTTGCCTGCCCCTTGGCTAGCATTCTTGACTTTCTGTGGGGCCTCTCCTAGCTGGGGCTGAGATTGACTAAACTCAGGGTGAACCTGGCAGCCATCTCTGCATACCCGGCACTGGCTGGTATGCCAACAGTTGCGCAGGAGAAGGTGTTCAGGTGCTTTTTCAACAGTCTTGACCATTTGAGATTGCCAGTGCACGAACTACCACGACCTTGGGATCTGTTGCTTGTTTTGGCAGTGCTGATAGGCAAGCCTTTTGAGCCTATGCACAGGTGGGAGGTGTCAAACCTGTTGTGGAAAACCACCTTCCTGTCGGCTGTCACCTCCGCCAGAAGGATCAGTGAGCTCCAGGCACTCTTGGTGGAATCATAGGTTCAGAGGTGTAGTACGAGTTTGAGGGACATGCCTATATAGAACTTGTCACCTAGTGGCGATAGTAACATTTCTTTTCCTCAATATGTTTATCTAATCTGTGTGTAACCCCTAGGTGGTGCTACCTCAAGGGCTACTACCCCTGCCTGCTTGGCTAGTAGCAGGTTAAGGGGCCTGAGTTCTGAAACGGGTGCCTCCACCCAGAGGTCAGGGATGGTAGTGGTCAAACTAGCCTGGGCACAGCCCTCTGGGACACTGTAACCCCTCTCTTTCCCGGCTAGTGGCCAAAACCGTACACAATCACTTTCACAGTACTCCTGATATTGATTTACATGTACCTACACAGTTTGCACTTACCACCTTGGCTGGTTTATCCGGTTCAACCCTAGGGACCCCCTGTAAAACAAGGTTTGACAGAGCAAATGGCAACAGTACAATACTTCGAGCACAAACTTGAACCGCAGACTTGTTGAATGCAGGAAAATGTAGATCTGATTAATTCAGGGGATTTGAACAAGGGAGGGGGGTAATCAGGTTAATTAGCTTAATTGCTCTATCAGTCATACAGCTGTGCTTGCAGTCAGAGTCCCTAACACAGTCACATTCTCTGGGTACCCAGGTAGAAGAAAAGGGGCTAGCCAGGACCGTTGCCCGTAGTAGGCCGGTATTGCAGCTGGTCGGGGCCGTGTGATTAAAAAAAAAAAAAAACAACTTGCGCAACACACTGTTTGTAATCTGGAGCCAGATGGCTCAGTTTGTGAAACAACAAAGCAATCAGATGACACATTTAGATTAAATTGTAGTTGCATTGAGCTGTCCTGATGGTTACTCATGATACCCAGAACTGGACAGGATGGACGAAAATCAAGACAGTGAGTGAATTCCCTGGAGTGCCAGGAGAAGCAGGGCCCACATGATTCACCGAGGCATTGTTCCTGTTCAGGCGTGGAGCAGGGGGCTGATCCCCGGGCAGGTCTCTCGTCGATGGCTGTTCTCTCTGCAGTAGTGTAGAGTGGCAAGGCCCAGCCTCATGGAGATAACATCGGATTCAGTCCGTTCGGACTGGATACAGCTTCCAGCAGTAAGCACACAGTTCACACAAAGGGGGACTAAATTACAACCCCCCCAAAGTAAACAGCACATTTATGTGCAAGGAAATCCTGCTATACCAGGCAAAATGCTCCCCGATCACGATCGCTCAGTCTCTGCTTAGACTGGGAGCTCAGAAGTAGCTGGAGTTCCTACCAGACTGATCGCATAAAGCAAAATCTTCAGTCCTTTGCAGGTTGAGCCTGGCTACACTTCGGTGGCTTAATTCGATCTCACTACCTTGATTTCGTCCGAAAGAACTTCTCTCTTCCCCTTCAGGGCAACGGGCAGACTTGTAGGCCTCAACTCAGGCCTTTCCCACAGTTCTCCCTCCTGAAACTACGCAAATCACCACTCGAACTCTCACGAACTGCTCCTCTCTCAACTTCCAACTCAGAACTGCCTTAAACAGCAGGCAGCTTGGGAATTTCCTCCAGATCCAAAAGGTTCGGTTGGCTAATTCGACTGTCAGTCAAGCACCAGCTCCCCCTTCAGTTACAAAAAGGCGCCAACAGCCTAAAACTACAATTCCCAAGCATGTATTCCACACAGTCCTTTCAGACAGGCTCCATTTTAGAGTCCCCAGGTACTGATTGGTCCAATTCGGCAGTTCAGGACCAAGATGGTGGAGGTAATCTGAACAGTCCGTGCTGCAAAGAAGGCGGGTTAGAACAAACTACATTATCATTCTCACTCTGAATTATTTTCAGCAAATCGTTACATCCCTCAACAGAGCTCCCTCTGCACAATTAGTGACGGCAGAAACAGAGCTGTTTTCCAGCAGCCCGGGTGGGACTCGAGCATGAAAACACTCAGCCCCACCTCCAGATTAATATTACTGGAAACTAGGCAGCTCTTAAAGCGACAGTACATAGAGGCATTACAGGCACTCACTGGCAATAAATTTAAAACTGCTAAACCGCAGGTCCCCAGCCTGGCAGTGAGCATTTAGGCAAGCTCTTGAAAGACTTTTTGGGACCCCCTATTTGTAGGGGGGTTACATGTGTTTGAATTCTGTCAAGCTATTACTTGTAACAACATCTGCTGGTAATGTATGCCAAATAGGAGGCAATCGCTGGGTAAAAAAATTATTCCTTTTGGAAGTTTTGTTTACTGTAGTTTTTAGACTTGAGCTATGTGCTCTGGTGTTACAGCCTGTTGCAGTTTTTTCGAGGCAGTCTCTGTACCCGGTCTTCCACAAGGACAAGGTCCTCCTTCGCCCCCACCTGAAGTTCTTCTACAGGGGGGTATTAGAGTATCACTTTAATCAGGCGTTTAACCTTCTGGTATACTTTACCAACTTCTCTTTGGTGGCTGACCGCAGGCTCCATAACATGGATCTGCAGTGGGCATTCGCTTATTATATAGAGAGAGCGCATGACTGGAATTCAAGGTGAGGCTCACCAGCTCCTTGTAACATACCCTTAAGCCTCACCTGGTAGTCTGTCAGCTAAGAGGACGATTGACAGCTGTATCATCTCCTGCATCAACCTCTGCTACAAGTTGGCTGGTAGGGAGCCTCCCGTAGGACTTGAGTTGATTCCACCAGATATACCGCTGCCTCGGTGCCTGCTTTCAGGGATGTCCCCATACAGGAGATCTGTAGGGCGGCTACCTGAAAGTTGACACATACCTTCATCTCCCATTACAGTATCGACTTTGAGTCATGCCAGGATGCTGCTTTTGGGGCCTCAGTTCTCCAGTCTCTATTTGCCATATAGGTGCGTGCACCTTGTTCCATCCTCCCAAAGAACTGCTGGAAGTCTGTCAGAAGTCTGAATAAGTGAACCATACCTGCGTCCCTAGAAGTGAGGGTTACTCACGTCTAACTGTAGTTCCAGTCTCCACCTCTAACCCTAGATCTTACTTCAAGTGGGAGCTCTTGCAGCAGGCTATAACAATTAGGACTATGCCGCAGGCACTAGGACCCTCCGGAAAAACTTTTCAGCCAGTAGTATACAGCAGGGACTGCCCCCGATATCGGCCCCGCCCCGACGTCAGGCCTGGTACAAAAGGGGCGGACCCAGCCCTACCTCAGTTCTTTTCTCCGCCGTCTCTGCACGGGTGAGAAGAAATCTTCATTTCAGCTTGCCAGAAACAGCTAAGTAGTTAATTTTTCACCCATTTTTGTACCGTTTTCGACAGTTTTTCTCAGGTTCTCGACGGATGTTTTCACTGTCATCGTTCTCTCCAGAGCCACACCAAAACAAGTGCGACTGTGGGTGGCAGATCCCTGCTAAGGACAGGCACAAGCACTGCGTCTTTTGCCTCGTGCCGGACCACGACACCGCGGCCTGCTCAGCCTGCCAGGCGTTCACCAGCCAGACCCGGATCCGACGTCTCAAGGCCCTGAAGGTGTTCCTTTTGGAAAAGAAGATGGATCTGCACTCCTCAGAGGGGAAGCGTAAGGAGAAGACCAAGCGACACGGGAAAGACTGTAGTTGGTCCTAGCACCGGTCCACGTCTCGCTTGTGGCCCTCTCCCAAGAAGGTTCGTGTTTCCCTGGGCTTAGGTGAGCATCCAAAATCTTCTAAGGCTAAGGCCGGCCCATCGGGTGAGAAGCTGGCCAACCCTAAGGTAACCCCGCAAAGGGTTACCACCAAGCCCTTGGAGGTAAAAGTTTCGGCACCACCTCCCAAGGCACTGGCGCTGCCTGCTAAAGGCGTGCCTCCGGAGCCGAAGGACCTCCGCGCCCCCAGCAGCACCCTGTCATTGGTCCCACCACCGACGCGGTTGAAGGGGCGAAGGGTGCCGGTGCTGCCAGGGAAGAGCCGATGTCCCTGCCTCCTAAGTCCTCCCTCTCCCTTGGCCCTAAGAGGGTTTCTCAAGGGCCGACATCCCCGGATATCCTTTCCAGGCCGGGTATGTACAAAGTCTTCTAAGGAAGATGCAGGAGTTGTTCTCCTTTTGTGGGACAGGTCCAGAAGCGGACCTCGCCTCTCATCATCACCGCCCAGACATTGCAATGGGACCGGCGGCAAAACCACAGCCTGAGGTGAGCTTCCCGAGGAAGTCCCCAGAGCGACTGTCTACACTCCATCCAGGGCTCGCTCTCACACCCGTCCAAAGACCACCACCGACGCCTCCAAAGACTCTGGAGACTGTCACCGGTCCAGGTCTCACGCACAGCCCTTCTTGACCTCCTAGACGAGAGTGCTCATGGACGCCGGTCCTCTGACAGACGCTGTCTCGCCTCCGTCAGTCTCGGGACCAGAGTCAGCCTGACCAACGGGTCCCCAGCTACCAACGCACGGAGGAGTCTGGTCACAAGTGAGATCTGACTATTCTAGACCGAGTAGTCAATCTCCTCCTTTTGTTGGCATCTTCTTCCTCTTGACTTGGAGCTGTCCCCAGGAGAGAAGGACCAGCCTCGCTCGCCTCCAGACGATCCGACCTTAATGGACGTCATGAGGCATATCCAGGCCTCCAGTGAGTGGGAAACTGAGGACCTGGATCCGGAATGCCGAAGGTTGGCCAGATACCTGAGGCAAAAGGAGCCAAAACCATTGGTGGTTCCTCCTTTAGTGGACACTTTCCCGGACCCGACTCGGACTACCTGGAAGCGTGCGGCTTCCATCCAGGCTGTTCCCCAAAAATTGGACAGGCTGTATAAGGCCCCAAGGGCAGAAGCCTTATTAGCTGAGAACCCTCAGGCGGATTCTTCAGTCATCACGGCTGCCCATAACAAATCCAGACAGCCGAAGCGCCTTAGCTCACAGCCTCCCGATCCGGAGTCTCGGTATTTGGACCAGATGGGCAAAAAAGTTTACTCTGCCTCCACCTGCTCCATCCGGTCCCTTAACTTCCTGATGCATATGGTCCAGTACCAGAATACACTGTGGGAGAGGGGACAAGAGCTACTGAGGACCATACCAGATTCTGAGCAGAAGACGGAACTTCTGGGCGTTGTTAAATCGGGCTCCGACGTAGGTTCTCATGTCCTGAGAGCCTCATACGACACTGCAGATATGGCAGCCAGGGCAACCGCTTCCAGAGTGTGCCTTCAGAGCCACGCCTGGTTGAGTTTCGGGTTTTTACCAGGATCTGCAGTCCAGTATCAGGGATTTGGCATTCCAAGGTACCGTGTTGTTTGGGCAAGAGAAGGAAGCTTTGATTTCGCGTTTCCAGGAGTCGGGCAAGTCCATCTGGTCGGTCCGCCAAATGTACCACAGCGACCAGTGACGGCAGCGGAAATGGCCATTTCGCAAGCTCTCATGTGGTCAAGGTGGACAAGCCCGTGGTAATCAGCAGGGTCAGAGAGGTGGCTTTCGTAGGAGAGCCAGTAAACAGCAACCTGGAGGCGCTCCTAACCGTGAGCCCAATGCCTTCCAGGCCTCTTTGCCGACGCCCGGCTCAGCCCAGTGACTCCCTTCCACCCCGCCCCTCCCTCCAAGGAAAGACTTGGGGGAGACGGTTGGGGGCCACTTCTCCCTTCATCTCGAAGGGTGGAGATCGATAACTGCGGACCAGTGGGTCCTGGATATTGTCAGGAGAGGACACATGCTAGAGTTCACAGAGATCTTCCCTTGTCAGTCTTCACCATTCATTACTGCCTGGTGTGTGGCGAGGCCAAGCTACCACGGGAGCTTTTTTTTTTTTTTTTAAAAAGCTAGCTCTAACGGCGCCCGCCTCGAGACCGCGTCTTGCATCATGCACGAAGGGCGTGTAGTAGCTTACCGACCTCCTCCAACTCAGTTCTGTTTCTCCCGCCATCAAGGCAGTACTTCCGTTTGGCGCGAGACGGTAATTAGTACCAGTGAGTCTAGGCCGACTCCTGTAGTTGTTCAGACTCGGACGCCATAAAACGGTAAGACTGTTCTTTTTCTATTTGTACAGCCGGGTGCTTTCCTACTGTGTTTTTACCTCATTTGTTTCGTATGTCCGGGTTCTGGAGCCGAAGCATTTTCTAAGACGGGCCGCCTCTATGCCGGTGCTCCTGTGGCGGCATTTCTCCGTCTCGGACCGGCATGATGTGTCTTCGATGCCTGGGACCCAACCATGATATGGATTCGCTGCGATGCCTGCTTCTCCATGGACCGCCGCCCTCAAGTCCGCTGCTCGCTTCGGGCAAGGCCCCGCCACTCGGGGACAGCTGCTCGCTGGGACTCCCAGGTAAGGTCTCAGGCCCTTCCCCGGGTCCCTCCCGGCCTATACGGTCCGCTGAGGAGGGGGTTTCTCATCTCTTCTGTCGACCAGGAGGCCCTTCCACGGTGTCGGGGAGCTGCTATGTCCCTCCTGCCCGACATCGACACCGCCGCAGTCACCTCCTCGAGGTGCAGGCTCCCCAGTGTCGAGGGCACTGATTTCGGGCCGGACACCGCGACCCTCGACGCCTGGCAGCATCAGTTAATCCCGGGCGGCTTATGTGCCGTGATCGGTGCGGCGCGATTGATCCCGGGCGCCTGCTTAGGTGCTGTGATCGGATCGCGCCATTTCGGATCCCGCGCTGCTTAGGTGCCGTGGTGATCGGACGGCGCTGCCAGGCGCTGCTGATCCCGGTGCTGGAGGATCATGACGGGCGCTGGCGGCGCCCGCTTGGCCTCAAGCGCCGTTGGCCTGGTTTCTCCCACGCGCGCGGCCTCGCTTCGATGCCGGAGTAGTGCCGCGGCCCCGCTTGGTGCCGCTGGAGGAGCTGGGATCGGGCCTGCTGTAGCTAATGTTCGGGGCGGGCGGCGCCGATTCTGGTACCGTGCAGCTCATGCGGCGCCTGCTGTCTCAGGAACCCTGGGTAGCCAGCATTGAGGTCCTGCTGATCTCGCCCTCCCCGGAGGGCGACGATTCAGAGGTGGACCCATCCTGGCACCCCCACTCTTCGGGTCTGGGTCCCTGTGGCACGAGGTACCAGGTGGCGAGTGGCTCCTCCTCTGTCCCCCTTCCGCCCCTCCTGAGGGCCTCCGGCTGGGGTGGCCTTGAGTCCCAGGAGGGAGGCGGGGTGACTGGGAGGCTCTTCCGGGGACCGTGACAGCTACCTCCGGGTGCTGTTGCTCCTCTGGGGGTGGAACGCTGCAGTCGAGG
Organism: Neoceratodus forsteri; assembly: GCA_016271365.2. NCBI lineage: Eukaryota > Metazoa > Chordata > Ceratodontiformes > Ceratodontidae > Neoceratodus > Neoceratodus forsteri. The sequence continues at coordinate 501,858,720 of JADMNL010000022.1, forward strand.
AGGAGGGCTCTCGGAGTCCAAGGTTGAGGGCAGGGACAGGCCTCGGTCGCCTTTTGGCCACCTCAGGGGGGGGTGGCCAGGAGCCGGAGTGCTGAACCCCGCCCTTCCCTCCGGGGCTCTAGGGTGCCCTCCAGCGGCGTTGTTGAGGGCTGCCCTTCTGGATCCATGCAGTCCCGACTTCGTTGCAGGGGAGGTTCTCCCTCTGGGCTCTTCCAGGCTCCGCTTCCTCAGGGTTCCGTCTTGCGGCCTGGTTTGTTGTCCGGGATCCCGCCAGCTCGGGCTCCGTTCCGGATTCCAGAGCCCTGGCAGAGATCTATTGCCTCGTAGGTGCCCCTCTCCCATCTCTCTGCTCTACCACCCCGCCTCCCCGGCCATGTCGGTCCCACGGGTCCGTTATCCTGGGAGCAGTTCAGAGGTTCTGCAGCGCCTTCCTTCATAGCTAGATGTATGCATGAGCCGGTCTTTCGACTCTCCTCACCGCCGCAGGAGTCCTCTGGGCATTCCAGTTCCCCATCATCCTCGTCTCCCTCCTCTGAGGGGGAGGAACCCCCTGCTCATCTCTCCTCCGATGCTGATTTCACTGAATATCAGCGATTCCTATCGAGGATGGTGAGGGACCTTCGGATCTCCTTTATTCGAAGAGACAATACCGAACGGGAGACGCGTGAATTCCTTGGGGAATTCAGTGCCCAGCACTTGGTGGTACCTTCCTGGCCAATCCCCTTCCAGGAGGCGTCTATCCGATCCTGGCATCGCCAGCCGCTTCTTCTCAGCCCGGCTGACTGTCAAGCGTAGGTATTGTGCCCCTCGGGTCTCTAGGTACCAACCCCCCTTCTGGTTTGGTTGCCCGGCCTCCTCGGGCGCACAGCCTGGTGCTGACTAACCGTCCACCGGACCTGGACTCACTTCAGTTCGACCGTTGAGGCGAAGGTGATGTTCTCTTCTTGTGGTAGTGGCTGCTTGTATAGCATCACATCAGGCTCACCACGCTGCCTACTGCTCGGCACCTGTGGTCGATGCTTTCTCAACTCCTAGCGTCGATGCCTGATATGGAGCAAACCAGACGAGCTGTTGCCCTCTCCGCTGTAGGCCTGGAGCTGGCAAGACACCAGGCAAGGGCATCTTATGACGCCAGTGAGGTGGCTTCCAGGCTTGCAGGGACAGCGATCTACATTAGGCGGATGGCATGGCTTCGTCTTTCAAGGTTGTCACCCCTGGCCCGGCGTAGGGTGATTCGCTCCGCTTCCGGGGACCGTCTCTTTTCTCTAGAAGCTGGAGACTTTTGCAGGGGCTTTCTCCGTCTCCTCGCGTCCTCGGGAGGCACCTCCTAGCTCTTCTCCCACCTAGGCTTCTGTGAATTATGCAGGTCTTCCCCTTCTGTTTCTCACCAACAGGAGGCTGGGGTCTTGTTTCCCTCGGTCTTACCCCTTCCCCTTCTGGGGAAGAGGAGCTAGTACTCCCAGGCAGTAATGAATGGTGAAGATTGACAAGGAAGATATGAAAATTACGTACCTACCGTATTCTTGATCATCTCTTGTATCTTCACCATTCATTACAATCCCTCACCGCCCCTCAGTAGCCTCCTTCTTAAATCCCCTCCGTCTTGTTCCTCCTCTTGCTGAACCCAAAAAAAAAAAATTCTTTAAAAAAAAAAAGGAAATCTCTGTCCTTTCCTGTTTTCCTTAGACATTTCAGGAAAATTATTTACTCTAAATTTGTGGGCTTTTGTTGCAGAGTGCTGGGTGGTGAGTAAGCTCACGACTATCTCTCCGCCATGTTCTCTGGGGAACTCCTAGGGACCTTGCTGACTCTGTCTGTGCAGTTTGATCCATAATATTCTGCTAATCAATTACTAAGCCCTAGAATCAACACCCTTTTCTTTTCTTGCAGAGCAGGAGGACAGTATGGTTATCCCTTCTCTCTTAAAAACTGAGGAACTCTCTCCACTGCTTGAGGCAGCCCTAGCTTCTCAGGTCATGTTTTTCCTCATAAGCCTGGAGGCATGCTCTGTCTTGAAATTCCCCCTTTTCAAGGGGCCTTCTGCGGACAGTGTTGCAGGGAAAAGCAATGCCAACCATGACCGGTTCTTGCCAGTTTCAAATCTCTCCTGCCTTGCCATAGCAAGTCCGATTGAGTTCCGTTATATTACCTACAAACCGCCTGGAAAAGTAAAATTTTCTTCCTAAACCCTTGAGCAGCTCTTACATGCTGCCTGGGAATTATCCTTTTCTAGGCGGTGTCCTCCAGATGAAAGGCCTGCTCTCAGGCCGAGGAGCCGCAGCTAGGATCAGGACCATGGCATGTTGAGGTCAGAGACTATGCCCTCCTTAGTCTGTCTAGCGGGTTGGTGAACCTTCTCTTCAGCACTACCAGTGGGGATTCTTGCTCCTTGTTAATCGAGCCTTTAGCCTCTCAGCTAACTATGCTAGCTGGAGCATTCTGGTCTCCTCAACATCCCATCTTTCTTCCTCTTCTCTCTTCTTCATTCTTTCTCCTTCCCTTTTCTCTCTATCTGTTCCTCCTAGAGTCGCCCGGTAAGGAGGCCCTCGATCCCTAGGCAGGAATACTCTCTCCTCTGTCTATTCTCCATTGGCTTATTCCTTTTCAGTTCATTTTCCTTACTTTGCTATCCCTTGGCTATCTTGCCTCGCTTTCTCTTTTTCCATAATTTGATTTTTGCCTCTCTGGCTCACAGAACTGAGTTGGAGGAGAGTAGGTAGCTACTACGGCCGCCCTCGGCATGGCGCCGGCCGGCGATCGGTCTCGGTAGCGCCGTTAAACTAGCTTTTAAAAAACAAACCAAAAAAAAGCTCCCGTGGCGGGTGCGCGCCTCCGGCTTACACCCAGGCAGTAATGAATGGTGAAGATACAAGAGAAGATCAAGAATTACGGTAGGTACGTAATTTTCATTTTCCTCCAACTACTCCACCAAAGTACTCCCGTCTCACATACCACTTCTAGAAGGAGAAATTCGGGCCCTCTTGCAGAAAAAGGCAATAGAGGTAGTCCCCTTGCATCAGCGGGGAAAAGGGTTTTATTCCCACTTCTTCCTGGTCCCGAAAAAGAAGGATGACCTTTGTCCCATTCTGGACCTCAGCTCTCTCAATCTCTTTATAGAGTACAAAAGGTTCCGGATGGTGACCGTTCCAGGTCTACTTCCCCAGCTGCACCAAGGAGACTGGCTCTGCTCCGTAGACATGCAAGATGCATACATGCATATCGGGGTCTTCCCTCCCAACCGGAAGTTTCTGAGGTTCCAGTTCCAAGGGGAGCATTACCAATTCCGAGTTCTTCCGTTCGGCCTCTCCTCCGCTCCGCGAGTCTTTACAAAATGCTTGGCTGTGGTGGCTACGGCTGTAAGGTGCATGGGGCACTACGTTTTCCCTTACCTCGGTGATTGGCTGTTTACAGCCCCATCCAGGTCAAGCCTACTTCACGCCCTCAGAGACACCTGTACTCTGTTCCAAGAGCTGGGGATCACCCTGAGCCTTCAGAAATCTTCCCCCGAGCCCAGTCAAAGACTAGTCTTCATTGGAGTGGTCCTGGAGTCTATCCAGGGCATGGCTTTCCTTCCCTTGGACAGGGGCAATCACCTGCGAGAGATTGCCAAATGGATCTCAGTAACTCCTCAAGTTCCAGCACGGAACTTCCTCAGGCTACTGGGGCACGTGGCAGCGGCCATTCCAGTCACTTCTAAGGCCCGCCTCCACGTGCGGGTCCCACAGTGGATGCTCAGGGTACAGTGGGACCAAGGCTACGATGATCTAGACTTTCTGGTCAGGATCACCAAGCCAGTCAGGAGAACTTTGCTTTGGTGGATGGACCCTCGGAATTTAGAGAAAGGGGTCAGGTTTCATCCGGAGCCACCAGGTCAGACTCTTACGACAGATGCATCGGATCTGGGATGGGGAGCGCACCTGGGTACTCATCAAACGCAAGGGGTTTGGACACCCGAGGAGTGATCTCTCCACATCAATGTATTGGAGATGTGAGCGGTTCTCTATGCCTTACAGGCCTTTCAAGAGGACCTGGTGCTGGGCTCTCTTCTAATTCAAACAGACAATATGGTGGTTGTCTTCTACATCAGTAAGCAAGAGGGTACTCATTCGTATCCCCTTTGCAGGGAGGCAATGAGAGTCTGGCGCTGCAGCGGCACATTCTGCTTTCCGCAGTGCACATTCCAGGCGTCCTGAACAATCTGGCCGACAGCTTAAGCAGGTCTCGTTCCAGAGCGCACAAGTGGGAGCTGCTACAGTCTGTAGTAGATCAGCTCTTCGACAAGTGACAAGTGGGGTCATCCAGAGCTGGACCTCTTTGCATCACCACGCAATGCCAAACTGCCAATTTTTTGCTCGCGAGAACACGCGCCTGGAGTTTTCTGACCAGATGCATTATCCCTTTACTGGGCAGGGAGGTTTCTCTATGCCTTCCTGCCCTTCCCTCTCATTCAGAGAGTTCTGCTGAAGTTACAGGCAGAAGGGGCTCGAATGATTCTAGTAGCCCCCATATGGCCTCGGCAGATTTGGTTCCCACTCCTGCAGCAGTTATCCATGGAAACTCCAACTCCGCTGCCCATTTGCTCGCAGTTGCTATCCCAGGAACAGGGGTCGCTGGTCCATCCGGATCTTTGTTCCTTACATCTGCATGCTTGGCTCCTTCAGACATAGCTCAACAGAGATACGGGGTTTCCCTGGAGGTGGCGGCAGTCCTAGTGTCGGCAAGGAAGCCCTCCACCCGCTCCGCCTATGCCATGAAATGGAAGCGGTTTTGTTTATGGGCCTCGTCATAGCATTTGGACCCCGTCACCTGTCCAGTGAACTCAACGTTACAGTACCTCCTTTCCTTGTACCAACATGGCCTGAGTTGCTCGTCTATTAAGGTGCACATGTGGATTGTCTCCACCTATCATGCTCTGATTGGAGACAAGGCGTTAGCACAGTTGGATGTAGCCCGCACCTTTTTAAGAGGAATTTTGCATATGAGACCTCCCATTAGGGATCCTATCCCACCCTGGGATCTCTTTTTTGTGTTGGAGAAGCTCACCTTCCCTCCCTTTGAGCCAGCAGCGGATTGTGAGCTGCGTCACCTTTCTTGGAAGGTGTGTTTTTTGGTCGCTTTTACCTCAGCTCGAAGAGTTTCTGAGCTTCAGGCTATAATGTGTAAAGAGCCGTATTTGGCTTTTCACAGGGAAAGGGTTTCCCTTAGAACAAATCCTAAGTTTCTTCCGAAAGTGGTCTCTGAGTTGACCCTCAACCAGTCTGTTGACCTTCCAGTCTATTTTCCTCCCCCATCTAATAGAGGGGAAGCTCTCCTTCACACATTGGATGTCCACAGGACGTTGAGGTATTACCTCAAAAGGACGGCTACGCACGGTTGGTCGGAGCAACTCTTTGTGGCCTTTGCACCACAATGCTTGGACGAACCAGTGACCAAGCAGATGATTTTGAAGTGGATCATCCACTGTGTATCCTTCTGCTATGAAAAGCACAATAAACCCGTACCGGTTCCGGTCAGGGGTCTCTCCACCAGGGAGTGTCTGCTTCTTTTAGCCTGAAATGTCTTGTATAAGGGACATACAAAGCGGCCGCTTATCTGAATTCGTGCATGCCTTTGTCAAGCATTACAGCTTGGATATCGTCTCCAGATGCCATGCGGGTTTGGTCTGGCTGTTTTGCAGGGATTTTGTCCTGGACCTCTGGAGTCAACATATTCCACCTCCCGGGTCGACTACCTCTTTGGTGTGGGACTGCTTGATATTCAGTCCCTATTATTATAGCTCATGCAGAGCTCCCACTCGAAGTAAGATAGTACAGTTACGTATGAACTTACTGTAACAGTAGATCTCGAGAGGAGCTCTTGCAGCAGGCGTTACTTTCCAACCCGCCTTCCCCCTCGAGGTGTGCAGATCTTCATCTACATCTTCATGGAGTGCTTTGTCTCCTTCTCTTGTCAGGGCTTGTTTGCGGGCCTTGGCGGGGGAACTGAAGTGGAGCTGGGTCTGCCCCGTTTTGTACCAGGGTTGATGTCGGGGCAGGGTGGCCCCTGCTGTATACTGCTGGCTGAAAAGTTTTTCCGGAGGGTCCTAGTGCCTGCGGCATAGTCCTAATTGTTATAGCCTGCTGCAAGAGCTCCTCTCGAAGATCTACTGTTACGGTAAGTTCTTACGTAACTGTACTTTCCAGTGGCAACACACATCACGGCAACCAGTGTGCAGATCACCACTCCCTCGTCATCCAAAACGGTTCAGCATATCTGCGAGGCTGTCAAACTAAGTGATGGGGAGGCGGTGGCAGCACACACCACAGTGACTGGTGTGCAGGACACCACTCCACAACCATCCAAAGAAAGCACAAAATTCACACCGGAAAACAGAAAACCAGAGCAACAAAAAATCAGAAAACATCACCATGCAAAGAAAGGTAATGGTCACAAACGCTAGGAGTCTAGCAAACAAAGTTCCCGACTTCATTACCACAATGGCCGAGGAAAACCTAGACTGGGTTTCTGTGACAGAAACCTGGTATATGGAAAACCACAGCTGGGACACAGTGATCCCATGGTATGTCCTATTCAGGAATGACAGAACAGAAAATGGGGGAGAGGTATCAGTTTACATCAGGGAGGGAATGATAGCCACAGAGATACAGGGGTCTCCTAGCGAGACCGAAGCCCTGTGGTTAGCAGCTGATACAGGGAATGGAGCTAACATCAGAATAGGAGTGGTATACAGGCCCCCAACATGGGGATAATGGGGACAAAATAGCTACTTGAAAAAATACACAAACCGACAGAAAAGGACGAGGTGATATTGGCAGGGGATTTAAACCTACCCGACATAAATTGGGAAACACAGTGGGAACAAGAAGAAGCAGGGACTTCCTAATGGGAGCTGGTCTAAGGCAGCTTGTGGCTGCACCGAGGGGAGTAGCAGCCCTGTACCTGGTTCTCACCAACAGCAAAAGGGCAATGGAGATTGACATTGGATGCCATCTGGGAAATAACGACCACTGTATGGTTGGATTCAAAGTAGTCACAGCCGAGGTCACATTCCACTCCAAAATATGGGTCCTAGATTTTAGCAAAGCAGGCTTCCAGAAAATGAGGGAAAAACTGTCAGGAATCCTAAAGATTTTGGAGGGGATTAGTGTGGAGGAGATGTGTAAAAACCTTAAGGAAGCTATTTAAACAGTCACAGACAAATGCGCCAGAAGGGCAAGTAAAGCAAAGAATAAGAGGAACCCTCTTTGGTTCTCAAGGGAAGTGTCAACCATAGTGAAAGGAAAAAAGGCTGTCTACAGAAAATACAAAATATTGAATGAAGATAAGGAAGAACATGAAGAGAAGCAGAGGGAGGCGAGTAGGGTGATAAAGAAAGCTAAAGCACAGACTGAGGTGGAGATTGCAGAGGGGGCACAGTGAGGTGACAGAACTTTCTTTAGGTACATAAGGGAAAAAAGGAAAAAGAAGGGGGGTATAGTTAGACTAGAAGCAGAGGATGAGAGCTTCGTAGAGGATGGAGAAAAGGCAGAAGTCCTAAATGGGTACTTCTGCTCAGTTTTTACAAAGGAAGTGGAAGGAAATGGACCCGAACTAGTTAGAAACTGCACCAATTGACTGTCGGTAAATACAGGCCCCTTCACGGCAGAAAAAGTCTTAGAGGTACTAAGCAAATTAAAAGTGGATAAACCCATGGGACCGGATGATACACACCCCAGAATCCTGAAAGAACTGGAAAGGCAACTGGCGGCACCCCTGGCTACCCTATTTACGAAATCACTTATGAGCAGGGACGTTCACGAAGACTGGAAGTGGGCTTTGGTGGTCCCACTTCATAAATCTGGGAGCAGGGAGGAGGCAAGGACCTACCGTCCAGTGAGTCTAACTTCAGTCGGAGGAAAACTGATGGAATCCCTGTTGAAACAGAGAATATTAACATTCCTGGAATCCAGTGGGTAGCAGGATCACAAACAACAGGTTCACTGCGGGGAGATCTTACTAGGCAAACATTGTCGACTTTTTCGACTGGGTAACAAAGGCAATTGATAAAGGGGGAGCAGGTTGACGTGGTGTATCTGGACTTTAGCAAGGCCTTCGACTCGGTTCCACACAGGCTGGTAGAGAAACTAGAATATGCGGGGGTAGGTTAGGAGGTGGTAAACGGGGTGAAAAATTGGCTACACGGTAGAACGCAAAGAGTGCAGGTGAAGGGCACATTATCAAAAGTGGGGGAGGTAACCAGCGGGGTGTCACAGGGCTCGGTGTTAGGACCCCTGCAATTCAATATATTCATAGCCGACATTGCAGAAGGACTCGAGGGGAAGGTGTGTCTGTTCGCAGATGACACTAAGATTTGCCACAGGGTGAACTTCCCAGAAGGAGTAGAGAAAATGAAATGTGACCTAAAAAAACTGGAGCAGTGGTCCAGAGCATGATAGTTGAGATCTGACACCAAGAAGTGCAAAATCATGCACCTAGGAAGAAGCAAACCCCAATGGGGAGTACTACTTGGAAGGGAAAAGAGTAACTGCAAGCAAGCAACCAACCAAGAGAGAGACCTGGGGATCGTATCATCAGACGACTTGAAAGTAGGGAGACAATGTGAGAAGGCTGCACTAAAGGCTAATGGCATGCTGGGATGCATTGTGAGGGGAACCACAAGCAGAAGGAGGGAGGTGGTATTGTCACTGTCCAAGGCACTTGTCTGCCCCCACATGGAATACTGTGTCCAGTTCTGAAGACCACACCTCAAAAAAGATATTGATAGGATAGAGACAGTGCAGCGAAGGGCAACAAAAATGATACAGGAGTTACACCAGATGATATATGAAAATGGGTTGAGGGAATTGAACATGTACTCCTTGGAGCAGAGAAGAGAGAGGGGAGACATGATTGAGACCTTCAGGTACATCAAGGGTACAAATAAGGTACAGACGCAGGAGCTGTTTCTTGTCATGAAATGTAGAACAACAAGGGAGCATGATCTCAGACTGAAAGGAGGAAAGTTCGAGACCAACACCAGGAAATTCTTCTTGGAGAAGGTGGTGAATGCCTGGAATAGCCTACCTCCAGAGGCGGTGGGAACAAAAATGGGAGTAGGTTTCAAGAGAGCTTGGAACAGATACAAAGGTATAATTTCGCCGGGGGTGGGGGGATAGATAATATATACCTTGGGCAGACTAGATGGACTTTACAGTCCCCTTCTGCTGTCAACTTCTGTTTCTCTGTTTCCAGGGGTGGTGTGTGGTTCACATTCACCCAACCATTCAGACCTCCCTAGCAAGTGGCACATAGATCCCTGATTCCAGCATGCAGGATCTGACATCATGGGGCGTAGTAGAGGGATATATTACCTGGGTTGGTGGGAGAAGCTTCTCTTAAAATATAGTCTGGCAAATCAGCTCTTAAAGTGTGGATATGAACCATATTCCATTCCTAGAACTACGGTTGCAGGTGATTGACCTGTTTTTTTCAGCCGTATCTGCGAGTTGGCTATGGGATGCAGTATACTATGATACATATAGAAGAAGTAATATGTATCTCTCCAGATTGATTATTTTTCAGCAGATTGGAAGCTGTAAACTTATGTGATAATTTGTCTTTATTTTCAAGCTGTGAGCACCTCCCTGACCGAGTCGACTCTGAAGACTGTTCCTCAAGTGGTGAATGTCCAAGAAATTCGAGATAGCAGTCCTGCATTAAATGTTTCACCAGTCATTGGGTAAGTTGCTTTTTTGTTCACACCTCTCTTCGCTCCAGATTTTATTTTCCAGGCATGGCTTCTGCACAGATCACTTTCTTACAGGGGTCTTCGCATCCCCCCCCTTCCCTCGAGCACCACCGCTACACACATCAGTCCACATCCATTTTATACAGTTGGCTGATTTTGCTTCTCATTGCAAATGCTCAGGTGGTGTTTGCTGTAATGCTGGGTTTAGGATCTTTTTCTCACCTCAGAAATACACTGTGTACTCGTGTGGCACAAACTCTGTTCTTTTCAGTGTAATTAAATGAGAGAGATCAGCTGCCAAATAAATGGTTTTGGGTTGAGTATGCATTATTATCCTTCTGTTCTATGAACTACAGTTGGTCAGCCCGAAAGCCCCCCAGCTCTTCAGTACTGCAGTGTGAGAATCCTTGCATATTTTTGATTTTATTGATTGATTTACTTACTTATTTTGGTTCTCCAGGTGTCTGCATTAGGCATAAAGTTGCCTTTTGCAGATTTTTGGGCATGACCTGGTAAAGTATAATATGGTAAAAAGTGTCATGATAATAAAAATTACTAGTTGTTATTGTTATGCTACATAATTGCATGATTTTTATGTGTATTTTTATGTTGTAACGTTTTTATGCTTTCTAGATAGACGCCAGTATAAATGAGCTTCAGCTTAGTGATATGCCCTTAATTAAATTAAAATAATGGTGATTTGTCTTCCCATTATCAGTGTTGTACATTCCTTGTATTATTTCCTGTAGCTGTTTTGCAAAAAGGAACACACAACAATCAGTGACTGTCTCAATCTCAAAGCAAGCTATCCTGTTTGCTGTGTCATTTTGTTTCCTAAAAAAATATGCCATAAATGATGATATCCTGGTGTTCAGGGTAGCGTTTCAAATGCATCTTTTTCTCTACCTGCTCTTGCGTGTGGATTGTGGCGCCTCAGTTATTCTGGAGACAGGAGAGAATATTGTGTGCATACATGAGTATTTTACTTAAAGGTTTTTTCTTCAGAGCACTCACACTATCTTTAAAGTCATCTGCAGATCCTCTTTGAAGCGTGATACAGCTTCTGCTCTTTGCTAATTGTCATGATATTATCAAGCTAAGTTTGAAGAGCCCTTGTAAAGAGTTGCATTAAAGCAAAAGTGCATATTAAAACATGCTGCTACTGAAGAGAGGTGAACTCATTGCTGAGTTTCATGAATATGCTTCATCACAGTAACCTAGATGCCTGGTAATCATTGTCTACGTTTTCTCATTGCACAGGTTTGCACTGTTACATATCAGCACAATATATTTTATAGTCTTGTTCTGCCCTGTAGTTGTACATTCATTGTTTCACCGTTTTCATATTTGTACATGCTTTGCTGTTTTTGACATTTAATTTTTCTGCATTTTCATACCCCACTTACCACTGCCAACTCTATGCTCTATGCTAATCTCTCATGGCCCTTCGCCCAGAAGAACCATCCACAGCGCTCCTTCATAGCAAAATACTGGCTTGACTTACTACCCCTCTACCTCTCCTCCCGCCTTTCCCCTGCTACCTCCCTAAATTACTCCTTTCTCCACCGAGACCCACGCACCTTCCACCTGCCCTGCCCTCAGACTCTTTCCGGCCAAGCTGCCTTCTCGTACCGACTCTCACTTCTCTGGAATAACCTTCACCTCAACCTTCGCCTGGCCTCTTCCCGCTCTGCCTTGATGCAACTCCTCAGGCTGCTCCCCACCCCAGCCTGCCCAAAATGCTCTAATGGCTGCGGCACCCAGCTGAAACCCCTCACACTCTCTACCAACATACCCTAGTCTGGGACTATACCTCAGCTTCTTTTACTTGCTCTGCACGTTAACTCATATTTTATTGTAAAGTATTAAGTTCTCTGTATAACTCTCTGTGTTTACTCCCCACCTTTTGTACTTGCTCTTTCAATGTACACTGTGGCCCGGATATTCAGAAGGGTTGCGCATGGCACAGCAGTGTTGCGCCATGCGCAACCCACTGATTCGCCCCAGCACGATATTCAAATGTGGATTGTACCTGGCAGAAATCCCGATGTGCTGGAGCGCATCAGTAATGTATGCGGTGCAGGTGGGGGGCATGTCCATGATACTCCGCAGACATCCCGATATTCACCACGGGATGTGCTGAGCCCATGCATGCCAACCCCACTTGCGCTTGCACACAGGTGGAGCCAAAAAAAAGGACAGCTGCTGGCCACCATGGTGAGCTGCCGGATTGCAGGCGCAACACGGCAGCTGCCACCTGTGGGTGGCCACCGAGCTCGGCTGCACCTTCGCGGGCGGCACCCCATGCCCCATCTAGGCATATGTTTAACCAAGACGCCCAGTATCCCTGGTGGTCCAGTGGATCGCTTGCAGCCCGATCAGGGCATATGTTTAAATCAAAGCGTCCAATATCCTGGTGGTCAGTGGACTGCTTGCAGCCTGATAGTGGGCTTCAGTATGTAAAAATCGTCGCAGTATCACTGGTGGTCCAGCGGGACCCCCCTCCGATCGAGTGGCGGGCGGCACCCACCTGCCTGCCGAATGACACCGTGGATGAGGCTGTACCCATTGATCCACAGCTTGAGCCAATGGGCGTGCAGCCGTGCCGTACTACACGGTCCAGATGTGAATGGATCATTCACATGTCTGGACTGTCTCTTCTGACCGCAACTACTGCGCCCGTTAACTCACGCTGGCAGACCGACTCGACTGATCCTACCTGCGATGTCGGGGAGGAGCAAGCGGTGGGAAGTGCTGAAGACTCAGCTGGACCAACCGAAGAATGGGCGAATCTTCATGCTGAAGCCATCCATCGATCTGTGATCCCATGGACCTCCAAGCAAACATTTGATTACAGCACCAAAAGCCGCGATTGGGCTGCGGGCGTCCACTGGACCACCAGGGATATAGGACGAATATCATTTTCAACGTATGCCCGCGATCGGGTTGTGGGGCACATTGCCGCGCTGTGCAGGGGGCGTCTGTCCCCGACGGCTGCAGCCTGGCAGGGCTCCAGGAGCAAGTCGCCAGGGATCGATGCACCTGCATGCAAATGTGGTCATAATGACATGCAAATGGCCCCATTTGCATGTGCACTTTTGAATATCGCGGTTGTTGTGCCTAGCACAACGGAACTTGCGCTAGCGCATCCCACTGCTCCACTCTGGCCACTTGCGCTGGCGCAGTGCCACTGCGCCATGCGCACTGCGGATGGCCAGGGTGCGCTATTCAACGCTGCTGTGCCATGACGCAGCTCCATTGAATATCACCCTGTCAACGCCCCTGCGCAGCCAAGTTGCGCTGCGCCTAGGCTTGCACCACAGCCTGTCACAGTTTGAATATCCGGGCCTCTGTACCCGGGTCGTACCTGGAAACGAGCCTCGGCTCAGTGTTCCTTTCCCGGTCATCAAATTTTAAACAAAATAAAATAAAATAAAATTCTCTTGAATCCTTCTGGAAATGAGCTGTTTTCAGCATTGGTATTCTTTCCAGGTGAAATCTTTAAAATAAATGCTGTGTGGAGGGATGCCAGTGGCCTTTTTTAGCGTGCATCATTAAGTATAAGATAAACTATAGTTACAACTGAAGAAAACTGTCTGACAGAATGAAGTACCTTTGTACCTAAAATGGAGACAAAGTGATTGTATTTCTTACGTCACCATATTTTTGTTGCACAGTTACTTTGATTGTGGTGGCAATTCAATGCACCATTCTTAATTGGGATGTTGAGTGCACTATACTCTGGCTACCAATAGAGGGCTCTAGAAGCCTGTTAATGGTTATGTGAATGTTCTGCACCAGTGAGAGTAATCCGTGCTTGGCACAGGAAATCTTACACCATTCCATAGCAAAGTTGTAGAAATCTTTCTTTTAATTTTCCCCAAAAAAAAAAAGTGCAAGATTTGTACAGTATTCTACAGAGTTTACAAAGCTGCCATCCCTTTGAGTGTTTTTTAGTATGATGCAGTTTGAGACAGGTGTCTGTGACCTTTTTCATGGTACTGTAATAGTAGGAGAGGGATGGGGCAGACTGATGACTGAACCTGAGCAGCTGAGGTCACCTTTTGCAATTATTCCATGTGGTCTGTCATGGCAAAGGCCCCATTTACCAGGACACCCTGATTACTGTTCAGCAAAAGTCGCTGTTCAACACTATGACTAATTTTTCATTCCTTGCTGCTTACGTCCAGTCTTATAGGCTCCACTCCGCTCCTCCTAGTTCCTTTTTTTTTTTTTAACTCCTCTATCAGCTGCGTGTTTAACTCTAGTATGCCACAGTACTAAAGCCGTCCCTATTAACACCTGATTCCACTCTGTTAATGTGCACTTAAGTACTAACATACTAAAATGCCAGCAGAATAGGCCTAACGGTCTTTTGAGTCTGCTCGATTGGTCAGCCCCCACTCTGGGTGCTGACCTTGCTGCCCCCCTCACCTTCTCTGGCTTCTCCCTTCCCAGTTCTGGATATTCTTGCTGCATTGGATTTTGCTTCCAGAACCCTTCCCCTGTACCTGTCCCAGCCCCTTTTGAACCCCTCCACCGTCTCTGCCTCCACCAGCCCCCTAGGCAGTGCATTCCATGGCTCCACCACCCTCTCAGTGAAGTAGCACCTCCTCCTTTCTCCCCTGAATCTTCCCCCCTCCAGCTTCCACCCATGCCCTCTAGTGGCCCCTCCTCCTTCCTTGAAGCACCTGACTGTTCCTCCCTATTTACCCTCTTCATGTACTTGAAGACCTCTATCATGTCCCCCTGGTCCCGTCTCTCTTCCAGTGTGTACATATTTAGCTCTTCGAGCCTCTCCTCATAGGTCCTGTCCCCCAAGCCCCAAATCATTTTGTTTGCCCTCCTCTGGACCCTCTCCAGGAGTTTAATGTCCCTCTTTAAGTGTGGCCTCCAAAACTGCACTCAGTACTCAAGGTGTGGCCTTACCAAGCAGTTATACAGAGGGAGTATCACTTCCCTCCTTCTGGAGGTGATCCCCTAGCGATGCATCCCAGCATCCTGTTGGCCTTGGCTGCTGCCCTCCTACAAGTCTCCGAGTTGTTCATCTTGACATCTACTACCACCCCAGGTCCCTCTTAGCCATCGAGACTTGAGCATTCCCCCAGAGTGTACACTTGGCCGGGTTTCTGGCCCCAGGTGAGTCCTTGCATTTCCCTGCATTGAACCTCAGCTTCCACTTTCTAGACCATCTTTCCAGAGCCTCAGGTCCCCTGTAGGGCTACCCTCCCTCCTCCCCATCCACCACCGCCCCAGTTTTGAGTCATCATACAGAGACTCATCTCACTCCTGATTCCTGTCCTTATGTCAGAGGCGTGGGCGTTGAGCAGGAGGGGCCCAAGGACTGATCCCTGTGGGACCCCACTAATGACCCTCTTTGGGGATGAGACTATCCCGCCAGCTACGACCCTCTGGGTCTGGTCCTGGAGCCAATTGCCTATCCATCTGATCATCTGGTTCCCCACCCCCATTTCTCCCAGCTTATCCAACAGGCCCACGTGAGGAAAGAGAGTCAAATGCCTTGCTGAAGTCAAGAAAGAGGACGTCCACTGGTCTACCCAGGTCCAAGGCACTCGTCACCCAGTCATAGAACTCCACAAGGTTTGTCTGACATGATTTCCCCCGGGACGAATCCATGCTGTCTATCATCCAGGAACCCTGACTTTTCCAGGTCCCCCCCTAGCCTCTCCTTGACAATGCCATCCATCACCTTGCCCACCACCGATGTCAGGCTGACAGGCCTGTAGTTCCCTGCCACCTCCTTTGATCCCCCTTGTGGATAGGCACTATATGCGCCACCTTCCAGTCCTGGGGCACCCACCCTGTCCTCAGAGAGATGGTGAAAGCTCCGCCAGGGTTTCGCCAGGACATCCGCAAGTTCCTTCAGCACTTGGGATGTAATTTATCCGCCCCGGTGCTTTCTCCGTCTTAAGGGAGCTGAGGGCTTCCCTCACTCTCTCTGCTGTGATTTCCACTTCTGGTACCTCTTCTCCCTGCTTAGCCCTCCCCACTCCTGCCAGTGATGCCTCCCCCTCTCCCCAGACCCGCCAATCGGTAAGGGTCCCCCCCATCTCAGGATCTCTGTCTCCTCCCATGTATGATGCAGCACCCCCATTTTCCTTGGTGAAAACTGAGGTGAAGTACTCATTTAGTACCTCAGCCTGCTCCCCCAGGTCTTGTGCCCATCTCTCCCCTGATTTAATCCTGCTAATCTGCCCCTTCACCCTTGTATCTAAAGAACCCCTTGTACCTTCTCCTAATTTCCCTGGCCAGGTTCTGCTCCTTCCTTGCCTTAGCCGCGCTCACCACCCTAGTGGCCCTTCTAGCCATCAGCTCATTCTCCTCGATCCCTTTCACTCCTTGAGCACTTGGTGCCTATAGGCTGCCTTTTTTCCCGCACCACCTCCTGGACCTCCCTGGTCCACCAGCAGGTTTTCGGCCCTAGCATTTTCTGTCTTACTCTTGCACAGGTGCTGGTAGCATCTTGCACCCTCTCCTGATAATTTCCCACCTACTATCAGCGCCCATGTCTGACCCAATCACATCCAAATGCTCCTAAGGATCCTTCCCATTTCCTTAAAATCCGTTCCCTGAAGTCAGTTACCTCCGTCTTTGTGCAGCCTTCTAGCCTCCTAGGTCCAGGCAGAACCAGACAGTGGCATGGTCACTCCAGCGTAGCGGGTCCCCACCTCCAGGCCCTAATCTGGTCACTGTCTGCCAGGACCACATCCAGCTACCAGCCTCCTGGTCGGTTCCCCACCTTCTGAGTTAGGAACGCGTCCTGAAAGACATCCAACAACCTCTGTTCCCTGGTCACAGAAGATGTCATAGTCTCCCAGTCTGTTCCTGGCATGTTTAAGTCCCCCAACACCACCACCGTTCCTCTGCCTAGTCTGCACTGTCTCCCAACATCTGCCACCAGACTCTCCTCCAGCTCCTCTGCCAGGGCAGGGGGTCTATACACCACTCCTATTTTTACTCTCTTGCCCTCCCTTGTTATCAAGGTGACCCAAATCGCTTCCACGGTTCCCTCCGCCTCCTCTACTACCCCATGCCAATGCAGTTTTTGACTATCATTGCTACCCCTCCTCCCCTTCCCTCCCCCCTGTCCTTCCTGAACATAGTGTAACCATCCAGGTTCAGGTCCCAGTCATGTCCTGCAGTGGCCCAGGTCTCAGTGACCGCTGCCACATCCACTGCTCCCTCAGTTAGCATCGCCTGGAGCTCAGGCATTTTATTTCCCAAGCTCCTGGCATTTAGCAGGACTACCTTCCACCCTTTCCCTATACTTCCATTTCCCTGCTCGTGTTCCCATGGGGATTCTGTTTTCCCCTAGTCTGCACTTTACCAGTCGGCCTTTTCCTGCAATCCTCCAGCTCCCCGGGGGGGTGGAGACAGAGTCCCTCCTTTATCGGCACCCTCTTGACAGCCTTTTCTCCCATCCCTCCCCCCTTCACAAGTTTAAACCACGCTTTTCACCAATGAACCCCTCTATTTTCAACTTAAGGATTCTCCTCCTCTCCAAATTGAGATGGAGTCTATCTCTAGCATACAGCTCCTTATCCTCCCAGGTCTCCCCCCAATCCCCCATCAACCCATACCCTCTGGCCTCACACCACTCCCTGAGCCACTGGTTTATCTCCCTAATCTTCCTTTTGTGCTCCCCACTAGCCCTTGGCACCGCAGGATTTCTGAGAAGGAAACTGTGCATCCTATGTCATGACAGACCCTGGCAAGCCCCTGAATCTTGCCTGTATCTCTAGCTCGCTATTTCCTCAATGTCATTTGTACCCAGGTGGACCAGTATGTCTGGGAACCCCCACAATCCTTTGCCAGCTGATACACCTCGTGCTTAGCCCTGTGCACCGTTGTGCAGGAAGCATTTTGTTCTAACTGGCCAGGCTTCTCCCTCCCTCCCTATCCCATTTAATACCCTGATCATAGAATCCCCAACAGGAGCACTCTGACCACTCCTTTTCCTCCCTTCCATGTCCCTCATCCTTTCTACCGCCCCTCCACCCAGCCGGCTCCTTGTTCCTCCCCTATCTGGGTGCCACATGCCACCCCCTCCTTATTACCCTGCCACCCCTCCTCCAATCCTGCTCTCTTCCTCCTGGTATCCTTCTGTATCTTGTTAACCCCCCTCACTGCTCACAACTGGTCCTTCTCCCCATCTGCTAAACTAGCCTGGTCTGTCCTCCCTCCCTTCCTTGCTGTCTCCATTTAGTCCCTCCTTGCTTGTTGTGCTCCCCTGGCCTAAACCCTCCGCTCCCTTTACTGAATCCTCCTTGCCTTCTGGTCCTTCTCCTTTACCTTTCCTCCCCAACTGGTCCTTCTCCTTGCCTTTCCTCCTCTTCCCTGCCCCTCCTGCTCTGATTCACTGCTCCCCATTTTCCTGCATTCCAGGTTCCCCCTGTTCTTCCTGCTATCTGGCCTCTGCCTTCTGCCCCCCACTCCCTTTCCGTCTCTAACCACCCCTGTCATGGCTACATAACCCCCCTCATCCTTGAGCAGAAGAAGAGAATTGAAGCGGTTACTGAGTGTAAGGTCTGATCCACCTCCCCGCCTTGCTTCCTTCTGTCCAGCCCTGGCTATCTGCCTAATTCCCTGAGAATGTTGTCCCTCTATCCCTCCTTCGTGAGGGTCCCCAGTTACCTGCCTGCTTCCTTGGTAGTGTCCTTTTGGACCTCTGCCAGGGTCCCTATGTGACCCCTGAGTATTCTCTGCACTCTTTCCCTATGCCGCTGCCCCCCAGTGCTTGGTGCAACCCTGTGGAGATCCTGCCCTTCACCAACCATACCTTCCCCTTCCCCAGCTGTCTCCTAATCCCCGCAACCTCCTCCCTAAGCTGTGCCAGCTGGTAGCACACTGGGCAACCACCAAACTTCCAAGCCCAGTCCAGTATCATGGCTGCTCCACACCCTGTGCACCCACCACCCTCCCAGAGATGCGGCCCTAATGCGGATGGTTCCATCCCTTCCAAGTAGGTTTCCTTGGGTGAGCCACCAGGTTCCCCAGTCCAAGATACACCCTACTGCCTAATCAGGTCACCCACTAATCTTAGATACAGTCCACAGTACACAGTAACACTGTTACTAGGTGCAGTACAACACAGTAAACTTATAAGGGAAATGAACAACTCCCTAAGCTCCCTCTCCCAGCCTTTAAATCCAACCCCAGTGGCTAGAACTACATGAGCTGCACCTGCAGCCTTTTCCTCCAATTGCAGGGCAGGTGTTCCCCTATAAATTAGCAGAACTCTGGGAGGGAGTGGTGGGGAGGGTGGGTCTTGGGCAGACACCCGACTCGAGAGAGAGAGTGTATCAGCCCTGTGTCTCCCTTCCAAGCCCAGCAGCCAAAGAACCAGGCCCAAGCAAATCCCACCAGATAGGTTTTAAATCAGAAGAAATAGGCCTCCACAAGCGCAGCCTGTTACGCAGTGAAACATCCAACAAATGAGCCCACTTACAGCCACCAAACCAGTTTTCAAACTTCCAACAGCCCCCAAAACAATACCCTGCTAGCCCCTTAGAAGTAAGAAAGAAAAGTAGTAACCTTCTACCAAGTAAAATACACAAGAACCCTGTGGAAACAACAAGAAGCAGCTACTGTCCTGGAACACAACTGATCCTGTCCCCTTCCAGTTCCTTCTGAGAAGACAAAGCAGCCAACACAACAAACCTGATGTTTAGCTGATTATTTTCTGGGTGCTTCAGGTGTGCACTTAAGTGGGATATGCATTCAGTCCATGCGCACTTATTAGTTGTTTTTTTTTAAACTGGACAATATAGGGAAAAAGTGGGAAACTGAGAAAGTGGGCATTTAAGGGAGAATCTGCATTTATCCATTGTGCACTTAAGTGAGCTTTACTGTACTCCATGCATGTTTTGAGGCACATTGCATATACTCCCCACGTGTTTTGAGTACCAAGTGTTTCCCAGCTGATCCTGGATGCCATCAGTTGCAGGCCATTTGCCCCCAACCTCTCAGAGGGCATTCCATTTGTCCAGGTGAAACCCTCACTCACTGAGGTGACTGATGCATCCTTGATGGGTTGGGGTAGGCATCTGCTGAATCACAGAATGCATGGGTTGTGGTTACTCAGTGTGTCTTGGCCCTGCATCAGCCTACTGGAGCTCTGTGAATTTTGTCTCACTCTAGCAGAGTTCATGCTGTTGGTCCGGGACTGGGTCGTGCAAGTCAGCACAGACAACATGACCACCGTGTTTTACTTGAACAACCGTGGGGGCACGCAGTCCGTTCCCCTGTGTCTGGAGGCACTGTGGATGTGGTCCTTGGCTGGGACCCTGTAAGCAGGTGTGGAGGTTGTCCATGTTGCGGAAATCGACAACTAGCTGGTGGACGCTCACAATTCGTGTCTGAGAGATTTCACATAAGTGGTCCGTGCACCAGGATGTGGACCTCAAGTGGGGAACATCATCAGTGGACCTGTTCGTCTACTGGGAAAACAGGAAGCTGAGCTTTATTCTGTGCCACAGAGGGGTACTCTCTTATGGGATATGTTTTCTCAGGCCTGGGCTCAGGGACTCATTTATGCATTTCCTCCATTCAAGGTAGTCCATAAGATAGTCCTCAAGGCGCGGAGGGACAGGATGTCAGTGATCTTGATAGCTGTGGTCTGTCTGTGTCTAGTTTGGTACCAAGATCTTTTTAGTCTTTGTAGCAGACCTTTGTGCTGCTTCCACTCAGACTAGATCTTCTTACGAGGTCTGAGGAGACTATTAGGCATCTGGACCTGCAGTCCCTGCACCTGACCGCCTGGTTCTTGAGCAGCTAGAGTTCTATGCTCTGGGGCTTTCTGAAAGTTTCATCCAAGTGTTCGAGGCATCTGGGAAAGAGTCAACATGTAAAACATACACTTAAAAGTGGATGATGAGGTTCTCACGTTGGTGTGACAGATAAGAAGGGGGGTAAATCCTCTAACTAATCCCATTGCCCCTATTCTTGGTTAGGGACTGCGAGCCACATCCCTGAAGGTGAATCTACCACCATCTTGTCTTACCATCAGGGATGCCGACAGTGCATGCCAAAGTGGTCTTCCATTCAAAGAGCTGTACCACTGGTTTACACCTCTACCATGGGACTTACTACACTGGTGCTGTCATGGCTTATAGGTAAACCATTCCAGCCTGTAGACAGTTGTGACCTGTCACACCTGTCGTAGAAGACTGCATTTTGGTCTCCATCAACTCTGCCAGATGGGTGAGCAAGCTTTTGGGCACTGTCTGTGGAATCTCCATATTAGGTTTTCCACACAGTTATGGTTGTCCTATGCCTCCATGGAAAGTTCCTGCCAAAGGTAGTTACTTAGTTTCACCTTAATCAGGCACTTGTTCTACCAACATTCTTTCTGAAGCTGCACGCTTTGTTGACTGAGGGAACTCTCCACATGCTAGATGTTCATTGAGTGCTGCTCTTCTACCAAGAGTTCATGGCAGGGATTCTGGGTAATGCTTGGTAGCTGTTTGTCGCATACGTTGACAGTACCTTAGGCAGACCGGCAGCCATTCAGACAGCTGGCCGATGGATGACCTCCTGCATCATGCTGTGTTTTATGGGTTGGCTGGGAAGGAGTTGCTGATGGAGTTGAAGGCTCACTCCACCAGACATACTGCTTCCTGTAGTATCACAGAAGTCACGGCACTCACCCAAATAAAAGTCCAGAGGCGCAGTAATTGTGAAAAAATGCTTTGCCGAAACAGTAGCAGCAGACACAGATTCAAAGACACAGGTAAACTCCTCACGTTTCAGCCAGTCATGGGCTTTGTCAAAGATAATACCCCCTAGTCTTGGTGTCCTTAAATAGCATATTTGAAAAAAACTGTCAGTGATCACATGACAATCTTAAAGTGCAAGTGCATCAATACATAAGAGTATAAATATACATAGTTAGTACCAACACCAAAAAGTATTAAAAAGGCTCCCCAAACCTTCCTTTTTAATTGAAGATATGCTTCTTTTCTGTCATATGTATGTCCTTTTTGTTTTGCTTATATGATTTATTTAAATTACAGTGGACATATCTGGTGAAGGCAGGGGAGTCAAACTGAGCCTCCCTCCCCATACCTTGAAAATCAACGATCTTACTTCGAGAGGGCTCTTGCAATAGGTATTTACATATAGGACTGACATCGGAAGGCGGCAGGACCTCACGGAAAAATTTCTAGCTAGCAGTCCCTGGCGGGGACCGCCCCTATCGTCAGGTGACCCCACGCCAGACGACGCCGATATAAAGGCGGTCCCAGACGCCCGCCTTCCAGTTCTTTCCGCCATCAGCTCGTGCAGCGCCTCGCGGTGAAGTTCATGCTCAGCCCTGTTGCTTCGTCGTTTTTTTCCGGAAGTATCAGTATTTTGCATTTATTTTGTCAGGTGAATGTCGGTTTATGTCATCTCCTTCAAAAAATAAGTGCGACTTGTGCGGCGCCCAACTGCCTCACAAAGACGGTCACTCCCTCTGCCTTCTTTGTTTAGGCCCCGACCACGTGGTCGACCAGTGCCCGCATTGCCTGCATTTCAACGCGGTCACCCGCAGACGACTCCAGCAGTCTTTGGAAGCCCATCTCCTTAAAAAGAAGATGTCCGCAATGGAGAAGGAGTTGAAGAAGCTTAGGCAGGCGTCGAACTCCCCAGAAGGACATAAGAAGTGGGACAAAGAAAGGCACCGGGAGAAGGCCTCCTCTTCCGCGACTCCGGCTGGAGCTGCGGCTAAGGTAACGTCCCCTCCGGGGGATCGCCCGACGGCAGCCTCCAAGGTTTTGGAGGAGGCATCGGCCTGCCCGTCGGGTTCGCGTTCGAGTCCGCCGGGTGCCTCCAGGCAAAAGGAGGCTTCTGCCCCCAGTACTGCCGCAGGCTTGCGGACTACTGGTGCGGGCGCCTCCCATAAGCCGGATGTCGGCTGCTCGGCGTCCGCGGAAAAAGGCCGCTAAAGGCGGCTCGACCCTCCGGTAGCGCGCGAGCAATCCCCCCGAGACCGGGCCGCTTCCCACCCTCGGCCCGCCTCTGACGAGGGACCCCCAAAGTCTGATGCCGGCTCCTCTGGCGTCCGCCGGGATTCGACCCCTAAGTTGCACGTTGGCTCCTCCGACGTGCGCCGAGCATCGGAGCCTACGACAGACCCTTCACCGTCTGTCATCCCAGGTTCCCCGCAGCCTTCGCTGCCGTCCGGAGAGCCCGAGTCCCCCCTGCCTGACCCTGGGGACTTCTCTCCTCCGTCCCCAGGACAGGTTCAGGATGCCTTTCCGCCATTAGATCCTCCTCCTGCAGAACCGGATCTGACGCCGCCCCCCGGACGCCGGCCCCGCCGACCCGCGGGGGATATTCCTCTCCCATCGGGCCCTCCACCCCACGGGCCTATCACGGTTGATCTGCCCGTGGAGTTCCCTCGGGCCCGTCTGCACCGGCAGCTCCTCCGGTACCAGGGTATCCGCCGTCTTGTCCGCCAGTTTACCTGGGTCCACAGTATCCTGCGCCGCAGTACCCAGCGCCGACTCCACCGACGCCGCAATACCCAGCTCCGGTATTCCCGCAGCCGGGTTATGGATACTCACCTTACAGATATCATCCGTACAACTATCCCCCTCCTCCTCCTCCACTGCCCCCCAGGCGGCCGGTGGATCTTCAGGAGACTCTGGCCTCCTGGTGGGCTGAGGCCAAGGCTCAGCTCACCAAGGAAGTCGAGAGCCGTCTTCCGGCGACGGTGCCACCCCCGGCTCCCGTACGCCCCAGATGGTACAGTCCCTCTCTGCCTCCGGATTCCCGAGCTCTCCCCTCGGGATCCAGAGAGGGGCAGGACACACGTCCTGGGATCCCCCCTAAGGAACCCGTTCCTCCCCCTAGACGAGCTAGGGAGTCTTTACTCTGCTTCTAATTCCTCTTCTTCTTCTTCTGTCTCGGACTCCTCGGATTCCTCCGACGGATGCTCCGAGAAAGACGATGAGCCTCGCTCTCCGCTCAAGCCCCGGCCGAGGACTCCTCCGAAGTCTCCTCCGGAGGATCCTTCCTTCACGGAGTTGCTCAGGAAGATCTGGACTTGCCCCTTACGGCCCCTACTCTAGTGCCACCCTGGATCGAGCCTCATGCCCACCTTGTTTCCACCATTTGGAAACAACCGTCGGCTTTAGCCCCACTTCCTCAGAAGTCCAGCAGGCTATACCAGTCCCCGGAGGGTGTAGACTTTCTAGACTCTCACCCCCGTGCAGACTCGGTTGTGATTAGCGCCGTTCACGGCCGGTCAGCACACCCGAAACATTTGAGCTTGTCTCCCACGGATAAGGAATCTCGCCTTCTGGATCAGTATGGAAGGAAGATCTATGCTTCTTCCACACTGGGGATCAGGGCCCTAAATTATGTAGCACATATGGGGGATTACCAGAAGGCTGTCCTTACCCAGGCGGAATCTAAGATTGACTCCTTGCCTGTCTCCCAAATCAAGCAGGAGTTAGCTGACATTGTCTGTCCTGCTCGTTTGGCCAGTCGTCACATTCTGAGGACGACCTACGATGCAGTGGACACCGCAAGACGGAGCTTTGCATTCGCCGTAAGTCTTCGGCGTCACGCATTGCTCTGTGTGTCTGGTCCTGGAGGTTCAGTCAGCAATTCAAGAAGCACCTTTCAGGGGTTCTGTGCTTTTTGGTGGTGATGTCAAGGACATCATCACTGACTTGCAGGAGAAGGGGACGGCCCTCAAATCTGTTGATTCAATGTACTGTCCCCATCCCTCGCAGCGCCGTCCCTTTTGCAGATTCAGCCAGCCTCAAGCGAAACCCCAGGGAAGGTGGGCCACTAAACGTCGGGCCCCCACAGCTGCCAGGCCCCTGCCGCCTAAAAGCAGCAGGTGCCCCAGCTGCGGCACTGCCTCACACCACCTGACTCCTTCCCTCTCCCACCGCCTCCGGACTCCCCGGAGGAACTGGTAGGAGGGAGATTCTCCCTCCACCTTCCGGGTTGGGAGAGGATAACATTGGATTCATGGGTGCTTCAGATCATAGCAGAGGGGCACTCTGTAGTTTCTACAGAAACCTCCACGTCACCCCCCTCTGAACTCCTCTTACTCTAGAGACCATCTTCCTTTGGTCAGGGAAGAAATATCTGCTCTCCTTGCGAAGCAGGCCATAGAGCCCGTCCCCCCCTCACCTTCACGGGATGGGTTACTATTCCCATTTCTTCCTTGTACCAAAGAAGATGGGAGATCTCAGACCCATTCTCGATCTCAGCTCCCTGAACTTCTATGTGGAATACAAGAGGTTCAGGATGCTCTCCCTTCAAACCCTTTTGCCCTTCTCTGGCGGGCCAATGGCTTTGTGCACTGGATATGCAGGATCGTGCCTGCATCCCCCTCAGCACCGAGTACCTCAGGTTTGCGTTCAGGGACCATTACCAATTCAGGCATTTCCTTTTTGGTCTTTCCTCGGCTCCTGAGTTTTACCAAATGCCTGGCGGTGGTAGCGGCCCACCTCGTGTCTGGGGAGTTCAGGTTTTCCCTACCTGGACAACTGGCTCCTGGAGGCCCGTCAGGAGGAACTCCTGCATTTTCTCTCCCTCACCCAGCAGGTTTTCACTGGTCTGGGTATCACCATCAACCATTCCAAGTCTCATCTGGACCCCTCCCAGAGACTCCAGTTCATCGGGGCAATCCTCGATACGACAGTGTGCAGGGCCTTCCTGCCTTCGGACAGGGGGGGCCTCCCTCCAGTCCCAGATTTTCCTACTCTCGAAATGCAGGAAGGTTCCGGCGAGGTCAGTGCTCCGTCTTCTGGGGCTTATGGCGGCTGCCATCCTGATGGTTCCACGTGCGCGCCTCCACATGAGGATCTCCCAGTGGACTCTCCGCTCTCAGTGGGATCAACTTGTAGATGACCTAGATCATCTGGTGCTGATCTCCTCGCCGATGATAAGAGACTTGGCAATGGTGGATGGTTCGAGAGAACCTGTTCCGGGGTGTCCCCTTCTTTCATCCTCCCCCAGCCCAGACTCTGACCACGGACACATCAGGTGAAGGTTGGGGAGCCCATCTGGGTCCTCACCGAACCCAGGGCTTATGGTCCAGATTGGAGTTAGCTCTCCACATCAATGTGCTCGAGCTACGAGCAGTGCTGTATGCTCTCCAGGCCCTTCACCAATACATCCTTCCTGGTCACCTAGCTGTCCAAACAGACAACATGTGCGTGGTGTGGTACATCAACAAGCAGGGAGGGACTTGGTCCTACCCGCTATGCAGGGAAGCGATGAGGGTTTGGGAATGGGCAATGCTTCACAACCTTCACCTCACGGCGATCCATGTTCCGGGAGTCGACAATATCCTGGCAGACAAGCTAAGTCATTCTTTGGCTCTACCACACGAGTGGGAACTGGACCAAAAAGTTCTAAAAGGCATCTTCCAGATTTGGGGGACTCCTCAGATAGACCTGTTTGCCTCCTCCCAAAACGCAAAGCTTCCAACCTTTTGCTCGCTCGCTCCAGAGCCAGGTGCTTTCTGGAGCGACGCTCTGTCTCTAAACTGGAAGGACAGATTCGTCTATGCTTTTCCCCCAATTCCTTTGGTCCCTCGTGTGCTGCAGAAACTAGCATTGGAAGGAGCGAGAATGATTCTGATCGCTCCTTTCTGGCCCAGGCAAATCTGGTTCTCTCTTCTACAACAATACTCAGAGGTTCCTCCTCTTCCTCTTCCTTTATCTCGAGGATTGCTGACCCAGGATCAGGGGACCCTGGTCCATCCCGGACTCAAGTCTCTTCAACTTCATGTATGGCTCCTGCAGACCTAGCCCAATCCCATTTTGGCGTCTCTCCTAAGGTGGCCGAGATTCTGGTGGAGCCCAGAAAACCCTCCACTAGGTCCACCTATGCTATGAAATGGAAGAGATTTTCCATTTGGGCTGCCTCCAGGAATGTGGAGCCTTTCTCCTGACCTGTGACCATTCTGCTTGATTATTTGCGTCATCTTTTCGACCTGGGTCTCAGTCACTCCTCTTTGAAGGTTCACATGGCTATTTCAGCCTACCATGTTCCCTTCGCTGATAAAGCATTTGCCCAATTGGAGGTATCCAAGACCTTTCTCAGAGGGGTCCTTCATCTCAGGCCCCCTGTTCGGACTCCAGCTCCCCCTTGGGACTTGAACTTTGTACTCGAGAAACTTACCCTTCCTCCTTTTGAGCCTGCGGCTTCCGCAGACTTGAAGTTCTTATCGTGAAAGACGCTCTTCTTGGTGGCCATTACTTCTGCTCGCAGAATTTCCGAGCTCCAGGCCCTTATGTGCAAAATCACTTATCTGATTTTTCACAAAGAAAGAGTAGCTCTTCGCATGAATCCTAAGTTTCTCCCAAAAGTGGTAGCGGAGTCTACCTTAACTCAGTCTATTGGATTACCTACCTTTTTCACACAGTACTCCAACCAAGGAGAATACTTGCTGCATACCATGGATGTCCACAGGATTCTGAGATACTACACCCGATAGGACGAAGGATCTCAGAAAGACTGATCAGTTGTTCGTCTCCTTTGCTCACAAAAGGGAAGGCAATCCTGTTTCCAAGCAATGCCTATCAAAGTGGTTGGCTTATTGTATCACTTTCTGTTATGACAAGTACAAGTACAACAAGACCCTACCGGGTCAAGTCAGAGGTCACTCCACTCGAGGAGTAGCAGCCTCTGCGGCTTGTTTCAAGAATGTGTCTGTGGCAGACATCTGTGCTGCCGCCACTTGGACTTCCGTCCATACATTCACTAAACATTACAGTTTGGACATGCCTCTCGCCGTAGAGCAGGCTTTGGGTTAGCTGTCTTGCAAGGCCTCCTATCTTGAGGTTTGCAAGGTTGTTTGCTACTTCTTGGAGTAGTTCCTCCTCCCGGTGCCTTTCATTTGTTCCAGACTGCTTGGGATTCTGTCCTTTATGTAATTACCTACTGCAAGAGCCCTCTCGAAGTAAGATAGTACAGTTATGTAAGAACTTACCGTAACAGTAGATCTTTGAGAGGCTCTTGCAATGTCTGCTCCGCCCTCCATCCCCTAGGCTTTTCAGCTC
Organism: Neoceratodus forsteri; assembly: GCA_016271365.2. Taxonomy (NCBI): domain Eukaryota; kingdom Metazoa; phylum Chordata; order Ceratodontiformes; family Ceratodontidae; genus Neoceratodus; species Neoceratodus forsteri. The sequence goes on from JADMNL010000022.1 coordinate 501,886,482, forward strand.
CTTTCCATTGAGAATATCTGCTTCTCTCGTCCGGGCCTTCGGGCCTGTGGCGAGGAAGAACTGAAGGCGGGCGTCCAGGACGCCCCTTTATACCGGCGTCATCTGGCCGGTCACCCTGACTTATGGGGCGGTCCCTGAGGACTGCTAGCTAGAAATTTTTCCGTGGGGTCCTGCCGCCTGCCGACGTCAGTGCTATATGTAATTACCTACTGCAAGAGCCTCTCTCGAAGATCTACTGTTACGGTAAGTTCTTACGTAACTGTACTTTTTACTGTTAACAAATGTTTTTAAGTATAAATACTTCAGAGAACTTCTCCCACCCCATTACACTTATTCACAGGACATATAATTTCATTTGCAGTACTCCTACTATAAACACTGACATCTTTACATGCATGTTTGTTTACATACAGAGCAAACAACTGAGGAGGAGGGGGAGAAGGAGGGACACTACATGGAGAAACATCCTGCCTTAAGACATATAATTTGACTTTTAATTATTTATACAATTCATCTACCAAAGACCTATCCACGGGTAGTGGTGGTGGTGGTGGTGGTGATGGGGAAGGGTAAAGGGGAAAAAAAGGTGGAAACTTTTCTCAATTTGTAACAATAAAAGTTACTCTCAGAACTCATGACTGAATACAGTTGGAAGCAGGAAACCTTCCTGTATGAAATATTTCCACAACCTGGAGGAAAGGGGGAACAAAAAATATATATATAGTATGAATCAACTACTTACACACTGAATAATACTACTACAAAAAATATGCAAAGTATAAGTAATCCATAAACATGGCATACTGTGAAATAGGGTAATTACCTAGAGGCTACCTACTTATGGCCTATTATCCAAAAAAGGCCTCAACTCAATATGATAGTTTAGACCACCATCCAGAGGTGTCCCAATGGTATAGATCCAAAAATTCTCCTTTTGGCTCAAGAGCCCTTCAGCGTTTCCTCCCCTTGGTCCTAATGTGGCTTTTTGAATCCCTATGAATTTCAAAGTATGTTCCCAGCATTGTGCATGTGTGCAGCCCACACGTACTGCATATTTTCATTTTTGATTGCATTCAAATGCTCGCCTGTTCTTTCCTTCCACTTCTGTTTAGTTTTCCCGACATAGTATACCCCACATGTACAGCATGAGTAGTAGATCATATTGATGGTATTACAGTTAATAAATTGTTTGATGTCACACATTCTGTTATTGTATGGATTCTTAAACATACTACACTCATAAACATTTGAACAGAACTTGCAACTACCACATCTCCTATGGGAGCAACCAAGTTCTGGGCTTCTCTGCCTCCATTGTTGAAGTTACCAGAACTTTTTATGTGTTGGGGATGTTGAATTATGGGTACGCTTTATCGACGATGTTTTGTTGGTGTGGAGTGGGAATGAAAAAAGAACTAGAGTAGTTCGTAAGCTATTTGCACAGCACTAACAGACATCTAAGATTTATTTATACAACCAGCAGGGAGGAAGTGTCTTTTTTTGATCGTAAGATAAAAGTGATGGAAGAGAATAGAATAGCAACCACATTACATAGGAAAGACATGGCTAAGAACACAATACTACTACTAGCAAGTAGTTGTCATCCCCAACACATAAAAGAGAACATTCCAAAAAGCCAGATGTATAGAAGTAAAAGGAACTGTAGTGAGAATTATGTTCTGGATAAAGAACTGCAAAATCAGGGAGCTCGCTTTAGGGATGGGGGTATTCTAACTTGACAATCTCAGAAGCTAGGAAAGTATGTGATCAGATGAGTAGAGAAGATCTTATGGAAGAGAAAAGAAGGGAAACAGAGAAGGTGGAGAAAATAATTATTCTAGGGACATGGATATGTTGTTCATCCACACTCATTGACAGGTATCCTTGCCGCTTTAAATCTTGCCGGAAGGTCTTCAAGCTTGCTCCTCCCACCCACCCGGGTGGTATAACTCTCGGCTCCGCCCCATGACGCCAGATCTTCCTTACCGCTTGGAAGCTCAGGTTCCCTCCTTAATGCTCTGCGTTTGAGACTGGTTCCTATTTCTCCGTTTGCGGATTAAAAATAAATTTTCGAAAAAGACTTAGTCTTCGATCCCTCATGACTGCGATTGACAAATCGACTCCCGGTTCGAGATGCCCATGCGGGCAGAAGATGTCAGGACGGATCCACACTCCCGTGTGTCTACTGCTTAGGCCTTGAGCACGACCCGCGGGCTTGCGACCTGTGCTCATCTTCCGACCTCGTCCCCGAAGACGTGCTGCCCGGTTACAACTGGGCCGTCCGAGCGTTTCCCTCCGGTGTGAAGTCAAGGAGGCCCGGTTGGCCGGTGTCCGCGGCGGGCTGGCGGATCAGCTCCCGGATGATTACGCCCTCGAAGAGGAGGCGGCGGCGGGCCGTGTCTTCCGGCCGCGGCATTATCCCGCTCTCTCTGGGTTCTTCCTACATGGCTTCTTTTAAGGAGCTTTGTCTGTCCCTCCACTAAGGAGAGAAGGGCCTACGTCTGCTGGACCTTATTCTCGGTCCAAAAAGAAGGACGAGGAAGTCCCTCCGTCGATGCTCTTGGGAGGCGGAAGGTCCTCTCCCGAGTCGTCGACCGTCGGCCTCGATCGACCGCTCGGCTCGGCCACTGGCCTCCACGGTGTCCCGTCAGGTCAGTTGACCGAGACTCCACCGGCAAGTCGAGATTTTCTCGACCCATTGGACGGGCTGTCGCCTTTAGCCCGAGATTCCCCTCTCCCGGTTCCCGGGAGGTTGAGAGATCCCGTGGGCTCGCCTGTGCCTCGGTTCGGGCCCTCGGATGGACCATCCGTGCGAAGGAGTGCGGTTCGGCCGACACCTCCCGCACCCGACCTCGGAAATTCCGGGACTCGGTCTCGGACCTCTTGTGAGTCCAGCGATCCCACCGTCATAGGCGGTCTCGATCTCGGCACTGCGGTAAGCGGCGTCGCGCTTCGTCCTCGTCCTCCTCCCGGGACGAGGAAGCCTGGCGTAGGAGTACGTCGACGATGCGAGACCTTATGTTGCAACAGCTCCTCCCTGGCGGGGAGTAAGCCGACCCCGTCGCCTTCCCGGCCATTAAGTAGCTGTCACCAGGCGGCCGACACAACCCCTCGACTTATCGAGGAGCCTATACCCAGGCGGTTGTTGCCCGAAACCAGCTACTCCACCGATTCGGTGGAACCTCCCGCCTCCACAGCCACCAATTGGGGCTCCGACCAAGGATTCTCGGTGTTAAACTGAGGTCTACCCATCGGCTGTCAGTTACCCTCACTCCCGACCGACCTCGGCGGGTGAAGGTGGCTCAGGCAGAGGCAGCTCTTGAGGACTCTTCGAGTCGAAGATGATTCCTCCTTTTTCTCCAGCGACTGGACTTGGGTCTTCCAGGAGGTCAGTCAATGGACTGACCCGTCGTCCTTCCTAGGACTGCTTCGGCTCATCTCGGGTCCACGGGATGGAGCTCGAACCGTTCCAAGCGGACCAGGTATCCCTCACGGAGATTCTGGACCGGGGGATTCTCACGGAGGCCTTTCGGTGGCCGAGGGCCATAGTGGGTCGGCACTGGAGCTTTGGCAGCGCCCTGCTTCCTGCCCTGCGCCTTGGCCAGGATGGCCGGAATGTCGGTCCTACGGTTCCTTGCCGGTTTGAACACCCCTCTGCTGAGGGTTGGTTACCGACAGCGTTTTCGGCGCCAACAACGCCGGGATGTGGACAAACCTCCTGACAAGGGTCAAGAAGTGGACTATGTGGGCGAAAAAGTCATGCGTCCTCTCTCGGCCCGTCAGGCCAGTTCGGCCGTCCTCATGCACATTTTCTCATGGCCTGTTGGGCTCCTGGATGAGGTCATCCCTCATCTTCCCCCGATCTGCAGACTACGGTTAAGCAGGTGCGGGACCAGGGCAGGCAGTGGCCAAACAGCAGCTCAGACTGCTTTGGATATAGGGGACTCATGTGCCAGATCGGTGGCGGCCGCAGTGGCTATCGTCGGCGGGCTTGGCTGAGGATATCCACCTTTGCCCGGATACAGCACAAGTTGGCGGATGTTCCCTTTTGGGGACTGACCTCTTGACCCTGGGGTGGAGGTCCTGCAGAGGATCGAGGGTCCAATGCTACCTTGGACTCGGTCTCTTTCGCTCCAGAAGGACAAAGGCATAAACACGCAGCCTAAGCCCTTTCGTCCTTCTGTGCCCCGGCGCCCGCCAGCAACGTCAGGGCCAGCAGGCTCGACCTTGGCATCCCAAACCCAAACGCCGGCTTCCTCTAACAGGAGGCAGGGAAAAGGCCCAGGAGGTCCCTCGGCGGTCCCTCCTCCAAGCCTGCCCAGTGACGGGCTGAGGTGTAGCCCCATTCCCGTCACCTTACCCTGGGTCCCCAGTGAAGGCAGCTCAGCACTTCCGTTCCGCCTGGTCCGCTGTTACCACGGACGGTGGGTCTTGAGAGGTGGTGGGAAGGGCCTGCCTCTGGAATTCGAGCAGGCACCACCCTTCCAGAGCCGTCGCCTCGGGGCTTGAGTCCCCAGCCTCACTGGCTCAGTCGAGCCGACATCGCTCTCCTCCTCCAGAAGGAGGTGATAGAGAGGTGGCGGACCCTCCTTCAGACCCAGGGTTTGTGTCCAGGTACTTCCTGGTTCCAGCAGACGGGGCTGGCGCCCCATTCTTAAACCTACACGACCTAAACAAGTTCTAAGGTCTCAAACCTTCAGGATGGTCACTCTGGCTCAGATAATACCATCCTTGGAGCAGCGGTGTGGTTCTGCTCTCTGGACTTGCAGGACCCGCGTTTTTCACGTCCCTATCCGTCCGTCTCACCAGAGATTCCTTCGCTTCCGAGTGGAAGGATCCCTTTTCGAGTTCCAAGCCATGCCCTTCGGCTTGTCTCCAGCTCCCAGGGTCTTCACCAAATGCATGGCAGTGGTGACAGCATTCCTGCGGCGCCGAGGGGTCCGGGTGTACCCTTACCTGGACGACTGGCTGATAGCAGCTCCCTCCAGGAAGGAGGCGGAGTGGTCCAGAGATCTGGCCCTCCAGGTCTGCTCTCAACTGGGCCTCCTTATCAGCGAGGCCAAGTCGGAACTCGAGCCAAAGCAGGTGATTCTATTCATCGGGCGCAGCTCGACTCTCTTCGAGCCAGGCGGCTCCAGCCGGACAGGGCAGGGTTCTTTCCTCCTTTGCCCGATCATTTCTGGTTGGGCAATTGCGCCCTACCGGGACTTCCTCGCCTCCTGGGTCTCATGGCGGCCTGCACCAGCGTGGTCCGTTGGGCCGCTGGAACATCGTCCCTTCAATGAGGGACTGGCCAGCCAGTGGTCTGGCGCTGCGATCCTTTGGACCAGCTTGTGTCGATGACTCAGGGGATGTGAGCAGCTCTCCAGTGGTGGACCATTCCAGATCATTTGCAGGAGGGCATCCCGTTCGTCGCCCGAGCCGGCGGTCTCTATCGGCCGATGCCTCTCTGATGGGTTGGGGTGCCCATCTGGGGAACACCGGGCTCATGGCCTCTGGTCCGCAGGGAGTCCCGATGCCACATCAACCTGCTGGAGCTCCGGCGGTCCGCCTAGCTCTCACCGCCTTTGCTCCGTTCCTCCGGGTCAAGTGGTCCAGTCCAGACGGACAATACCACGACCATGTTCTATCTAAACCGCCAGAGGCGGGGACGCGCTCCATGCTTCTATGCAAGGAAGCTCTCCGCATTTGGTCACTGTGCGCAGCCTGGAGGCGGATCTCCTAGCCATTCATGTGGCAGGAGCCTCCAACACCCTGGCCGATGCCTGAGCGGATAGGGCTGCATCCCATGGTGGTCTCTCCTGCGGAGGTAGTACAGCATCTGTTCTCCCATTGGGGCACACCTCAGGTGGACCTGTTCGCCTCAGGGAGAGCAGCTGAGACTGTTCCATGCCGCCCCCTCAGCAGGGCTCGCTGCAGGGATGCCTTCGAGGCAGTGGACCCGGGCCTCTTTTCGCTTTTCCCCATTTCCCTTGATCCACAAGGTGCTTCTCAAGGCGAGGAGGGACAAGGCGCAGGTGATTCTGATAGCCCCAGACTGGCCTCGCCAGTTCTGGTACCAGATCTCCTCAGTCTCAGCTCCAGGACTCCGGCAGCTTCAGCTCGCCGGACCTGCTCTCAGTCAATCAGGGAAGGTGTTCCATCCGGACCTTCAATCCCTGCACCTGATGGCCTGGTTCCTGGCGGCTAGAGTTCCAGGCCTTGGGTCTTTCCGACGAGGTCCTCAATGTAGTTGAGGCGTCCCGTGAGTCGACCAGAAAATGCTATGCCTTCAAATGGAAAAGGTTTTCCATTTGGTGTCAGAACAAGGGCTTGGACCCTTCCTCCTGTTCCTTGGCAAGCATCTTGGACTATTTATGGTCCCTTTCTAATCAGGGCTTGAGTCGGCGACCCTAAGGGTGCACCTGGCAGCCATCTCTGCTCACTGGGCGCGTGCGGGAAGCAGTCGGTGGCGCAGGAGAAGGTGGTCTGGGCGCTTTTTCAAAGGCCTTGATCACATTTCCTCCAGTGCGGGAACCCCCACTCCGTGGGATCTACTGCTGGTACTGGCAAAGCTCATGGGCAAGCCATTTGAACCTATGCGGTGTGCTCTCTCACCTGTCGTGGAGACCGCCTTCTTGGTGGCTATCACGTCAGCCAGAAGGATGGGAGCTCCAGGCGCTTTCCATCGAGGTCTCCTTATCTGGTCTTCCACAGGGAAAGGTTGTCCTCGCCCCACCGAAATTCCTTCCGAAGGTGGTGTCGGAGTTTCACTTAACCAGGTGTTGACTCTGCGGTGTTCTACCCCAATCACACCTCGGAGGCGAATATAGGCTCATACTTTGGACCCTAGAAGGCGCTCGCCTATTACAAAGCGCTGCAGCTGAAATCGAGGAGGTTGCCAGCTGTTTGTCACCTCGCTGAAGCCGATCTGGCAGACCTGCAGCCAAGCGGACGATAAGCAGGTGGGTCACTTCCTGCATAGATCTCTGCTATAAGTTGGCGGGCATGGAGCCTCCCAGAGGATAAGAGCTCATTGTACCCGCATACTGCTGCATCGGTGGCTGCTTCCAGGACGTCCCTATCCAGGAAATCTGCAGGGCTGCTACCTGGAAGTCAGCAAACACCTTCATTACCCATTACCACATCGACCTTGAGTCACGCCGGGATGCTGGTTTTGGGGCCTCGGTTCTCCAGTCTCTCTTTCCCAAGTAAGTATTGGGGTGTCGTCTTGCCTCCCTCCTCCGGAGAACTGCTAGGAGTCTGCCAATGAGTGTGGATGAACAACATATCCATGTTCCTAGAAATACAGGTTACTCACCTGTAACAGGAGTTCTAGGAATGGTATATGTGTTCATCCCTACCACCCGACCTCCCGGCCTGACGCCAACCCGAGCTTCCAGCGGGCCAGATCTGGCGCCATGGGCGGAGTCGAGTTATACCACCGGGTGGGTGGGAGGAGCAAGCTTGAAGACCTTCCGCAAGATTTAAAGGCAAGGATACCTGCCAATGAGTGTGGATGAACAACATATACCATTCCTAGAACTCCTGTTACAGGTGAGTAACCTGTATTTTTTGTCACAGCGTATAGTGTTAGGTCGAATAAGATCAAGGAAATCCTATATAAGTACTGGCACATACTGGGAGCAGATGGTGGGCTAAAGGAAACAGTAAAGATGCTGCCTAGAATGTCCTACAGGAGGGCAAATAATCTAGGGGATGTTCTGATAACTTCAACAATGGTGGTGGAGAGCCCAGAACTTGGTTGCTAATAGCAGCTGATAAAGTTAGAAGAAAGATAAATATTATATGATAGGAAATAATTTGTGATCCTTGATGTTTAAGAGAAATGGGTCCCTTATGTATTGTAATGTCTTTGTGATTTTATAATTGGAAATTTGTAAATATCTATATATTGTTTGTAGACTCTCTTGTATTTTACCAGTGTAAGGCTTTTTAGCCACACAGTAAACATTTTTGATGATGAAATGTGGATAGTGAATTGAATCTAAGTAGTTAGAAACAGATGTTACTCAGTTGTAACCATGGATCTTCCAAGAATCAGTCTCCTCCACAGGGTCCCATTTTGGGTCTAAGCCAGAAGATGCTAGGACACCGTGGAAGCTAGAACTTTTGGGTGCTGGCAGTGTGGGTATGCACCATGGGTAAGTCACCTGTGTGTGTGTGTCTACTAACATACAGCGGCGTCCACACCCAGTCACCTCAGTTCCTTTTTTCCATCCATTGAAATGCAGCGTTTTTTCCCATGCTTTCATCTTCAGGCCCAGAACTTTATTTATTTATTTATTTATTTATTTATTTATTTATGAAATCAGAATTACAACCCTTTGAGTTAGAGACTTGTTTCCAAAGGCTCCACATCAGAATAAAACATAGGCATTTGAGCTGGCCTGGTGGCGCTGAGGGTTGAGGCTCTGGGCGCCACACCTCGCGCCACCGGCGACCCTGGTTGATAGCAGACTTGGGGCGCGGTGGTGAGAAGAGGATAGGCTGGAGCGTCCGACAGCCGCCTTCTCAGTGATGGGAAGGATGGGGTTTAGCCTGGCGTGCGGTGACCCCTGGCGGAGGCTGGGAGCAAGCTGGCAATTCGACATCTCGGAGGTTGGATTGGCCACTGGCAGAGGTCTGTGGACAATCACCTCTGGAGGAGGATCATGGGGTGGGGGGGTGGAAGCGGAGGACATCGGCGTTTGCGCCTGTCATCTGAGGATGCAGCTTCCACGCAGAAGAGGAGAAACACATCCAACGGAGCCGGGAAGACGGAGCGCCGACCACATCCTCATGTGCCACCACTGCCCGGGTACCTGATGCGATTCTAAGATTCGGGGGTTTGGCCCCCGTCCCGCCCCCTCCCGGGGGGCAAACCAAGGCAGGATGGAGGGATCCGGGCAGTTGGTGAGCTGGTGACAGGGAGGAGGTTCGTGGGTGACTCCTGATGAGGCAGCTCTGTTGGGGCGTAGGAGGGGAAAAAATAGAAATTCTTAAAAAAAAAAAAACTAGACTTTCATACGGTACATACATAGAATAAATGTGGGTGAGCAGTCATGCAGAGTATAAGTACAATGAGCACTGGTTAATGCCTATACATTTGGTAGCTGAAACAGGGCAGCGCTATTGCCATATTTACCTAATGAGTGGTTAAGACCTATACAATAGATAGCTAAAGCAATGCATGATATGAGTTGGTAGTAAGTCGCCTCAGGGAGGCCTTGTCTTATACATAATACAATGCATTCATAGTCCAGTGCAACTATATGGTAACCGAGGGAGGTGAGGAGCCTGTAGGCTAGAAATAGTGAGGGCTGTCCACTGCCTGGCCAAGGGTGGCTTCTTCAGTTCATCTACAAATAGTGATCTTCTTCAAGGATATCTTTTGCAGCAGATAATACACTTGGGTATCTGCCAGAGGGTGCTCTTATCGACGATAACTTTCACTTGCAGTGCTTACTGGGGGCCGACCACAATGATGTCATCATATTTACTTCTGTACGCCCTGTTCTCCTCCAGATGATCCAGCCTTTATGGATATAATGACCCAGATCCAACAAGTGATGGGATTCAGCACCACGGAACATGACAAACATCGCCGCCATATGGCGGATTACCTGGACCTACCATAGGACCCTGCTGTTGTGGTGCCTCCTTTAATAGAAGCGTACCAGGACACCGTCCTTGTGGCCTGGCATTGCCTGTTCACTGTTCCACCGGTCCCTAGAAAGGCAGATCACCTCTATCAGGCACCAGCAAATCACCCTTTCTAGGGCTGAGGATATGATATTCTATCCACACTTTCTGGCAGTTGCCTTTCCCTTTAAGACTTGCCAGAAACGTCTTCAAGCTGGCTCTTCCCACCTACCATGGTGGTAACTCCCTTGGCTTCGCCCCATGTCACCAGATCTTCTTTTCCACACCTCATGCGTGTACTGTCTGGGCCATGATCATGATCCGCAGGCCTACGACTTTTGTCAGTCATTTCACCCGACGGTCCTGGAAGACCATGCTGCCCACCTGAAGTTGGATCTTCTGGAGAAACATTATCCACCAGTCAAATCAAAGGATGCCCGTTGGGTGGTCTCCACAGCTGCGGGGTCCGCCAAGCAGTTGGAGTAACTCAAGACCTTCGAAGAGGAGACAGCCCAGGCTGCCACTCAATCCTCTTCTTCCTCGGCCTTCGTTCCGCTCCACTTATTCGGCCTCTTTCAAGGAGCTGTGCCAGTCCCTCCTGACCAAGGTGCAGGGCCGATCCGAATCACACAGTTCCCGCTCACGCAAGAAGTCGTCCAAGAAGGATAAAGAGAAGACTCACCGTTGATGATCCTGGGACCGGGAGTGTTCCCACTCTAAGGAATCTTCGGTTTTCACAGCGGTCAAAACCACGGCTATGAGCTCTGGCTTCAGAGAAACCCCATTGGGCCAGTCGGCTGAGACACTGGCTGACGATGCAGCCGAGATTTTTTTGACCCTGTCAACCGGCTGCCATCTGAAGAGGTCGACAACTCTCTGTTCAGGCCACCGGTCCTGCCAGTGACAACTGAAGGGGCAGCCCAGCCAGCTGAGTCAGCCCCTCCGGTCACCAGCCTAAACCAAGACGAGCCACGGATCCCCCCAGCTCCCTCCTAGGCCCCCCATCGGCACCACCGACGTCTGAGGTCATCTGCCTCCTCTAGGTTGGGCAGGTCCTGCCGACATCGGTGGTCTCGTTCTCAGAACCATGGGAAGCAGCACCGCCACTATTAGTTTTCGTCCTCCTCGGGTAAGGAGAGGCTTTGGAGCAAGTTGCGTCGATGCTGTGAAGACCTTATGTGGCAACAATTAGTGCTGACCGGGCCGAAGCTGATGCCAGCTACCACCTTGGCCATCACCTGGCTGTTGCCCGAGAGGCCGATGCCCCTGTTGTGGCTGGTCGATACTGTTCTTCCTACAGCAGAGCTGGTCCAGGTGGTTTCGACTCGGCGAAGTTGGCTTCTCCACCGATTGTGGTGGAGCCGCCACCCAAGCAGCAATCGACCGGGGCTCCATTTAAGGAGTCTTAGTTGGCTAAGAGCCTTCCCCATTGGCTGTCAGTTACTATTACACTTGACCACCCGCAGTGTGTCGAGAGTGACTCGGGTGGTCGCCTGCTTTATTCGGAGTCTGAGGATTCCGCTCTGCACTCCCATCCACTGAACACGAAGTCGATGGGGGATCTGTCAATGGGTGAAGGCCCCACTTCGTTCATGGGCATTCTCCACCTCATCTCCGAGTCCACGGGGAATGAAACTGGAGCCCATTCAAAAAAGGTCTCGCTACCCCCTTACAGAAATTCTGGATAAAGTGGACTCTCCGATGGAAGCTTTCTCAGTGGCCGAGGCTGTTGTTGGCCCTGCCCTGGAGCTCTGGCAGAGCCCCTCCTCTTGCCCTTGGCCCGGATGTCCCGCAAATATGCAGTGCCCACTGATAACCTTTCAGGGTGCATCGAGCATCCCTCAGCTGAGAGGTTTGTGGCTGACTCTGTGTTCAGGTGCTCAGGCAATCCGAGGGACATCAATAGACTGCTGCATAAGGAGTCCAAGAAATTGGACTACTCTGCTAAAAAGGTCTATGCTGCCTCCTTGCTCGGCCAGCGCCAGGCGAGCTTGGCCATCGTGATGGCACGCTTCTCCCATGCCCTTCTGGGCTCTCTGGATGATGTGATTACACATCTTCCTGCGGACCTGCAGTCTATGGTCAAGCAGATCCAGGACCAGGATTGTGCTGTGGCCGTGGTTGCCATGTGCTGTAGGGCTTGGCTGCGGATCGCGACCTTCACGGCAGACACCCAGCACAAGCTGGCAGATGTACCATTCTTAGTCACCGACCTATTTAGGCCTGGTGTGGAGGGTCACCTCCAGCACATTGAAAAGTCCAATGCCACCCTGTACTCTGTGACATCCACCTAGAAAGACTCCAAGGGCTCTAAGCAGCAGAAGCGCAAGCCCTTTCAATCTTCTACTCCTGCAGCAAAACCAGCCCAGCATCAGTCTGACCAGCAGGCTTAGTCCTGGCGACCTCAGGCCAAGTCCGTGGCCTCGGTGGTCTGAAAGCCTGGAGGGGAAGGGACCCGGTAACTCCTCAGCCGGGTCCTCCTCCTCCAAGCCTGCTCAATGATGAGATGGGGGTTGCCCACCCTCATGCCTGCCATGTCTCCCCTGGGTCCTCCTGTGAGTGGGCAGGTTCCGCTACTTCCTTTCTGCCTGGTCCGCTGTTACCATGAACAGGTGGATTCTGGAAATGATCGGTCAGGGTGTGTCTCTGGAATTCGAGCACTAGCCCCCAAGCGAGCCCACGCCTCACTGGAGGACTTGGTATCTACAAACGCTCGGTCAGCTCTTTGAGATGACATAGCCCAACTCCTCTGCAAGGAGTTCATGTGTCAGAGTTGTGGATCCTCTGGAACACCCAGAGTTTGTCTCCAGGTACTTCCTGGTGCCAAAGTGGATGGGGGCCTTTTATCCCATTCTAGATCTGCATGACCTAAACAAATTCTTCAGATCACGCACCTTCAGGATGGTAACTCTGTCCCAGATCATACCATCTGTGGAGCAAAACATGTGGTTTTGCTCTTTGGCTCTTAAGGATGCATTCTTTCATCTCCCGATCCATCCGTCCTACCAAAGGTTCCTCTGCTTCTGCGCGGAGAGAACCCTTTATGAGTTCCAAGCCATGCCTTTCAAGCTTCTTTTCGACCGCCAGGGTCTTCACTAAATGCATAGCAGTGGTGGCAGCTTACCTGAGGCATCCGGGTGTACCCCTACCTGGACAACTGGCTTGATAGCAGGTCCCTCCAGGCAGGAGGTGTAGTCGTCCAGGGACCTGGCCCTCCAGACCTGCATCGACCTTGGCCTCCTGGTCAATGAGACCAAGTCGGAACTTATGCCCTCACAGGTGATCAACTTCATCGGGGCAGAGCTTGACTTGTGCCGAGCCAGAGCTCTGCTCCCAGTGGACTGGGCACAGGATCTTCCTGGACATAGTCTCCACCACTCATTCACACTAATGGGAACTATGCCAGAGGCACTAGGACCCAGCGGGAGCCAAAATTCTTCAGTAGGACCTGTATCCAGGTAGGGCCACGAGGAAGCGGTACCGCGAGCTCAGCTCGCACCGTATAGGCTACCTTGGCGTCGACCCTCCAACCGCCTCAGTACTTTTTTTCCCGCTGTTGACTGCACTTCAGTGACAACATTGCTTGCCTGCCAGGAGTCAAAACTTCACGTCTATACAACAGCAGGTATAGTCTTCAGTTTTTGATTAGTTTATTATTTCTTTGTCAGTTCAAAAGTAAAATAAATAAGTAAATTTATTTAAGTAAGTTTTCATAAGAAGAAGTCTTCAGCTGTCCTTCGACTGAGTTGACCATGAACGGGGCAGGTGACGGTAGGGAGACTTCGCATGAAAGCTGCTCTGTCAGCAGGGCTGGATCTGGTCCTCCGCCCTCTATGGGGGTGTGGGGTGGGTCTGACTACAGGCAGTCCGGTGCTCAGGAGGGTGGGTGGTCTTCCCGAAAGCACAAAAAGAAGTGGTCCCATTCTCGATCCTCGTCGAGGACTCTGCACCGCTCGGCCTCATGGTCGAAGAAGAAACGGCACTGCTCGAGGTCGCCTTCTGGTATGTCTTGCATCGATCATCAGTTACCGGCGAAAAAGGCCAGACTCCGTCCCTTCTGGCTTCTGTTTCTGGTGGCAGGCATCCTCGACTGTGGAGTCCCTCCCCACCCACTGGAGGGTCCTCTGGTGAGCAGTTTCACCATTGGACTGCTCTTATGGAGCAGTGGGTTCGGCTGTTGTCCTGTCTGCCTGAGTCAGCGAGACCGTCGCCGGGGCCTTTGGGTCTGTCGGTTTCGGACCTGCGGGCAGGGCGGTTGAGGCTTTCTAGTTGCGCAGCGCCTTGTTTGGTGCTGTTGATGCCGTGCTCTGGTGTTTATCCCTCTCATACGGCTGTGGTGCAGGGGTGCACACCGGTGCCTTTATCTCCTGCTGAATTTCTTTTCTTTTCCTCAGAGAGATGAGGGTTGCGAGCCACTGGGTGCAGTGCCGGCTTCTCTGGGGCCACACTCTGTGTCGGCACCGCCTGTGTTTTCGGTACTGTTTCCTGTAGAGGCGCCTACGATGCTGCATGCGCTGCAAGGGTTTTTGATTCTGATTCGCAGTGCTCCTCCTTCTTTTCCCATCTGTACAGCCCCTTCGGGGTTGGTAGGAGATGATGTTGAGCCTGATCTTGATCTTCGATTTAATGCCGACTTTGACGACGATTCCTCTCTGGGGGTAGTGAATAAACCTACTCTTACAGCAGAGCCTCTGGAAGAGGATCTTTCTTGTAAGTGTCTGCTTAGAAACGTGAACATCTCTCTCTCTCTCTTTCTCCGGAAATCGTTCCTGGGAAGTTGCTGCATCTGCAGGACCTGCACGTTCCGGATATTCGTTGGGAATTGACTCCCCCTGTGCAACCCTCTTTTGAGACACTCTCGCAAATGGTGTGGGATAATCAGGCTCTTATTCACTCAGTGGCTAAGTCCATAGACAGGAAATATGCCTCTCCCAAGGATCAACCCATTCTTTGCTAATGCCATAGTTGTCCTGGCAGAGAATGACAAAGCTGTTCTTCCACATCCAATAAACAAAGAATCTCACAAAATCGACACTTTGGGAAAACGAGTCTTTGCTGCTACCAGGGCTACTTCTCTCAATATGAGTATACACTCTGGCATTCGCTTAAGGCTATGGTAGAAGCTCTCCCAGATTCAGAAGTTAACGCAGAGCTTTTTCAAACCATTACTAGAGATATTGAATCCAATAATCAACAGCTCAAAGCTGCCATGGATGCCTTTGACACTACCTCCTGAGCAGCAGCGGCTGGTATTTTCTCCCATCGACACTCTTGGTTACACATCTCGGACTTCACAAATGATGCACAACAGAGGGTTATGGCTTTGCCTTTCGATGGTACGTACCTGTTTGGTCCTCAGGTTGAGCAGGCGTTCGAGGCCACACAGAAAACTAGAATGGCCATCAAAATGGCCAGACCTCCTTCCGCAGCCCTTCAAAGGGGCGGGAACAGGCATCGGTTTCATAACCGTCAGTCCTTTTGTGGTAAAGGCAGAGGGGGTTTTAACAGAAAGCAAACCCCTCAGCCTCAAAAGAAAACGCCACAGAAGGCACAGGGCCCCAAAGCGCCTAGTGCCACCCTCTGAGATTCCAGCTCAAGTCCCACCTCAGCTGTCTGAGGGGGACTCTTCCTCTGCAGTAGGAGGGGCGTCTGACTCAGTTTTACGACTGATGGAAGTCAATCACATTGGACAAATGGGTGCTCTGGATCATCCACCCAAATGACAGCCCAAGCTGTCTGTCTCTTCAGTCAGACCTTCTTACTTCCAAGATCCAAGGCCTTCTAAACAACAGGGTGGTAGCGCTAGTCCCGCTGGATCAGCGGAACACAGGTTTCTACTCTCATGACTTCCTAGTTCCAAAGAAAACAGGCGGCATGCACCCAATTCTCGATCTCAATAAGTTAAACAAGTTCCTTTACATGGAAAAGTTCAAGATGATATCTCTCGGTACACGTTTACCTCTGATTCATCAACATGATTGGCTAGCCTTCCTGGTCATGCAGGATGCCTATCAACACACTCTCATTCATCCCAAACCACCACAAATACCTCAGATTCGTGGCGTTGGGTCAACAATACCAATACAGAGTCCTGCCCTTTGGGCTATCCTCTGCACCTCAAGTTTTCACAAAGTGATTTGCAGTTCTCGCAGTGCATCTGAGGAAGCGCGGAATTCAGGTGTTCCCGTATCTGGATGATTGGCTTCTTGCAAGTCCCTCCAGACAAAAATCAAGAAGCCCTGGCTACGGCTTGAAAATTTCTCATGTCCATGGGAGTCCTGCTAAATTTGGGAAAGTTGCAGCTACAGCCTTCCCAGTAACTCCTCTTCATAGGAACCCTTCTGGATGACTTCAGCACAAAAGCCTTTCTTCCAGAGGACAGAAGGAAAGCCATCCTTCAGATGGCCCACTTCATCAGAGACAACGACTTGGTTCAGGCTCTATCGATGCAGCAGATGCTGGGTCTCATGGCTTCCTCAGTGTTCACTGTGCCTCTGGCTCGCCTTCACATGAGAACTACTCAGTGGATGCTCAGCACTCGGTGGTCACTGACCACGCACCCACAATCCTTTCACATCAAGCTGATGGAACAGCTAAAACGGTCGCTCATCTGGTGGACTCAGGAGGACAACCTTCAGGAAGTTTATCCCTTCGCCCCGCTAGATCCCCAGATCTCCATCACCACGGATGTGTCCCTGCTGGCATGGGGAGCTCACTGCCAGGCTCTCCACACCCAGGGTCGATGGAGTCAGGACGAATCTCAGCTTCACATAAATGTTCTAGAAATGAGAGCCGTCCTGTATGCAATCTGAGCCTTGAAGGACATACTCTTTCACAAGATCATTCTCCTTGAAACGGACAACAAAGCAGTGATGTACTATGTCAACAAGCAGGGCGGAGCACACTTTTACCCCTTATGCAGGGAAGCGATGAGAGTGTGGGAGTGGTACCTGGAACACACAGCTCTGATCTAAGTGGTCTGCGTGCCGGGAGTACAGAATGATCTGGCGGATCGTCTCAGCAGAACAGAGACAGACCCTCACGTGTGATCTCTCGACATAAACATCGTGTAATCACTCTTTGAAGAGTAGGGAACTCCAGAGCTGGACCTTTTTGCATCCCCACTCAGCGCAGAACTGACTCTCTTATGCTCTAGAAATCCAGGACCTGACATTTTTTTTCAGGATGCATTCAGACTGCGGTGGATAAGACGCTTTCTGTACACATTTCCTCGTCTTCCCCTAGTTCAGAGGTGCTGCCCAAACTGGGGGGGAGGGTGCAGAATGATCCTCATCGCCCCATTCTGGCCTTGTCACATCTGGTTTCCATTAATCAACAGATTATCAGAAACTTCTCTGAGATAGTTTCCACTTCTTATGAACCAGCTGACCCAGAGCCCTGTGGTCCATCCCAACCTGAAGTCTCTTCGCCTTTATGCCTGGCTCCTGAAGAGATGAGAAGTGAACAGGTTTAACGTTCCGTGTAGGGTCTCAGATATTCTGTTAGCTGCACGCAAGCCAGCCACCCGAAAAAACTTACACAGCTAAGTGGAAGCGGTTCTCCATCTGGTGTGCAACATCCTCCTGGAATCCCCTTTCCTGCCCACCAAACAAGGCCCTAGAGTATCTTCTAGATGTCTCAAACACGGGCCTGCAATACTCATCTGTGAAGGTTCACCTTTGTGCGATCTCAGCGTACTGTGAGCCCGTACGCTCCGTGTCTCTGGCTCAGCTTCCTGTGGTCAAGAGGTTTCTTTAGGACATTCTGCATACTAGATCACCGGTCAGATGACCGGTAGCCATCTAGGACATTGACCTTGTGCTGGACATGCTCACCCATAATCCTTTCAAGACCCTACCTACTTGTGAGCTGAAGTTTCTGCCTTGGAAGACCGCCTTCCTTGTAGCCATCCCTTCCGCTCACAGAGTATCTGAAATGCACGCTTTGGTCACTGACCTTCTGTATACTGTATTTCACAAGGACAAGGTGGTTCTTAGGACCCACCCTAAGTTTCTATCCAAGGTTGTCTCAGAATTCCATCTGAATCAGCCCTTGGTTCTTCCAACTTACTTCGCGAACTTTCAGAATGGGGGGGGGATACCCTACATTCTCAGGATGTGAAGAGAACTTTTCGGTTCTGTTTAGACAGAACTAAAGAAATCCGCATGTCAAAACAGTTGTTTGACTCTTTCAGCATGGCCTGGCTGGGTCAGCCTGTTGCTATCAGATGCATTTCAGCATGGCTAGTGGCATGCCTTCGCCACTGCTACTCCATGGCACAGATTAAGCTGGAAGGCAGAGTATACGCTCATTCTACCAGAGCAGTTGCGGCATCTCTGGCAGAAATCCGAAATGTGCCCATGGCGGACATCTGCAATGCGGCCACTTGGAGCTCTGTGTACACTTTTGTAAAGCACTACGCTTTGGATGTCCATGCCAGGCAGCATCAGTCCTTTGGCTGGACAATCTTTAATGGACTTCCGTCCTAAGTGAGCTTCTCTCTCCTGCTGCCTGTCTTGGTGTGGGGGGCTTTGCTCGGTACTCTCCCATTAGTGTGAATGACTGGTGGAGACTTTATGTCCAGGAAGATATGGAAACTACGTACCTACCGTAATTCGTGATCTTCTTGGACAAAGTCACCACCACTCGTTCACGTGCCCACCCTACCTTCCCCTGAGCTCACTCATCCTGTTCTGGTCTTCACCTTCTCATTGTTGGGCTACGAAGACTGTTGAGCTGACCCTTTTTACACGGGTCACTCTGACTATCTTATGTCCGATATAGGTTAGTTTCACTAGATTAGTTTATGCTGCACCTCCTCGGTAAACAAGGTACTGAGGCGGTTGGAGGGTCGACGCCAAGTTAGCCTATTCGGCGTGAGCCGAGCTCGCGATGCCGCTTCCTCACAATCCTACCTGGGCGCCGGCCATCCTGAAGAATTTGGCTCTCGCTGGGTCATAGTGCTTCTGGCGTAGTTCTCATTAGTGTGAATGAGTAGTGGCGACTTCGTCCAAGAAAATCTAAGAATTACGGTAGGTACGTAATTTCCCTTTCTCTCCTCCTTTGCCCAGTCATTTCTTTTTTTTTTTTTGTATTATTTATTTTCTACCCCCCACGTCCCGCTACCCACCACTCCTTCAAGCTGCCTTCACCCACTCTGCCTGTCCCATTCTGAGCCTTCCAGCTTCACATCACAGCCACCCCTGGGGTAATCCGAACGTAACCCTTCGCCAGGTGGGTCCCCCTCCTCTGAGGGGGAAGGCACGGGGTGGGGGGGGGCAACCAGCACATACTTGGCCCCAAGGTGCTGCTGAAGTGGAGTGACTCTTTCAGGGCATCTCTGTTAACGGAGGACCGGTAGCCATCATCCGGTCGGTCGCGAGGCGGATTTTCTGCTTTATTTGCGCTGTTGCCCTTGCGTCACCTTCTGCAGTGCTCCTGGTGTCCACCAGAGGCTGCTGCAGAGCGACGCCAACCCACTACCCTCCCCAGTAGAGGCGAAGAGTCCCTACGGACGCTCTATCGTCTCCTTGCCCTGCCAGCCCCCAGCATCCCAAGTCCGTTCCAGAACCCGGGTCACCGGCATGGCACAAGATGTGGTGTCCAGTGCCTCAACCCTCAGCGCCATCGGGCCGGCTGCCCAGTCATTTCTGGTTGGGCACTTGCACCCTGCTCGGGACTTCCTGCGCCTTCTGGGTTACATAGGAGCCTGCACCAGCATGGTCTGATGGGCCCGTTGGCATATCCGCTCCCTGCAATGGAAGCTGGCCAGGCAGTGCTCTCAGCGCAAAGGTCACTTCGACCAGCTGTTCACTGTGACTCAGAGGATGTTGGCTGCCCTCCATTGGTCACTTGTCCCAGAGCACCTGCAGGAAGGGATTCTGTTTGTCCGCCCTGAGCTGATGGTCATCCTGACAACCCACGCCTCTCTCACGGGCTGGGGTGCCCATCTGGGGGAACACAGACTTCACGGCTCTGGATTCCCTATGCCACATCAACCTGTTGGAGCTCTGAGCAGCCTGGCTGGCTGGCTGGCTTCACTCCATTTGTTCGGGGTCAAGTGGTCCAAGTTCAGACGGAGGACACTGCCTCAACAGATGAGGTGGAATGCACTCCCTGCCCCTGTGCAAAGAAGCCCACCGCATTTGGACTCTCGTGCGCAGCCTGGAGGTGGATCTCCTAGCCATCCATGTGGCAGGAGTTTCCAGTCAGCTGGCGGACGCCATCACCCGGGTGGGCGAGGCATCTCACGAGTGGTTCCTCCATCCAGAGGTAATTCACAGCCTGTTCTCGCAGTGAGGCACCCCTCTGGTGGACCTGTTCGCCTCCAGGGAGAACAGAAAGCTGAGGCTGTTTTGTGCCTACTCCCCTCAGCAGGGAACGCTGCAGGGGGGTGCCTTCTCAAGGCCTTGGACCCTAGGCCTCTTCCATACCTTCCCTAGATCCACAAGGGGTTACTCAAGAGCAGGAGAGACAAGGCACAGGTGATCCTGGTGGCTCCGGACTGGCCCTGACAGTTTTGGTACCCTGATCTCCTCAGCAACAGGCTCCCGAGGCGTCTTCCCATATGCCCGGACCTTCTGTCAATCAATCAGGGGAAGGTTCTCCACCCAGACCTTCAATCCCTGCACCTGACAGCCTGGTTCCTGAGCGGCTAGAGTTCCAGGCATTGGGTGTCTCCGAAGATGTCATGGAGGCATCTAGAAAGGAATCTACCAGAAAATTCTATGCCTTCAAATGGAAGAGAGATGCACCATTTGGTGTCAGGGCAAGGGGCTGGACCCTTCATCTTGTCCAGTGGCTAGCATTTTGGACTATCTATGTTCTGTCTTCCAAGGAGGACTTTGGTGGATAACCCTTAAGGTGCTCCTGGCAGCCATCTCTGCTTACCGGGCATGGGCTGGTCAGCAGTTGGTGGCACAGGAGAAGGTGGTCTGGTGCTTTTTCAAAGGCCTTGACCTCATTTCCCCTCCGGTGTGCGAACCACCACCACCACTGTGGGACTTGATTTTCCTGGACATAAAGTCTCCACCACTCATTCACACTGATGGGGATCTATGCCAGAGGCGCTAGGACCAAGCGGGAGCAAACCTTTTGCAAGAGGGCCGGCGCCAGAGATGGAACCGTGAGGAGCGGTGCCGTGAACCTCAGCTCATGCAGCAATGACTGTCTTGGCGTCGACCCTCCAACCACCTCAGTTCCTTTTTTTCTGCCGTCGAGTGCGCTTCAGTGACGACGTCACTCACCCGCTGGTAGTCAAACTTCAAACTAGCAGCATAGTTTTCAGTTTATTGTTTTGTAATTTATCTACGAATAAGTACCGCTTACTTTTAAATTTTACTTAAGAAAAAGAAGTCTTCAGCCTTCCATTGACGAAGTCGACCATGAGCGGGTCAGGTAGGTAGGGAGACTTTGTATGAAAGCTATTCAGTCAGCTAGGCGGCTCCGGTCTGCCACCCTTTCCGGAGGAAAGTCTGACAATGGGCGGTCCTATGCCCGGGGGATGCGGTCCCCGGAAGCATAAAAGAAAACGGTCGCACTCTTGGCACTGTTCGGCCTCGAGCTCTTCTTCGGCCCACAGGTCAAAAAAGAGAAGGCATCACTTGAGGTCGCCTTCTGATATGTCTGTGCGTCGATGGTCGGTTGTTGGGGTCAGATGCCGGTCTCCTCCCCTGGAGTTGGCAGTTTCTGTCTCTGGTGACCAACCTCTTTGACATCGGAGCCCTTCATCGCCTATTGAAAGGGCTTCCGATGAGCAGTTTCATCAGTGGCCACTCTTATGGAGCAGTGGGCTTGGAGGTTGGTCCAGCTGCCTGGCCCGGTCCCTTCGGGGCAGAAGGTAGGGCGGTTATCCTTCCCTAGTCGCGCGGTGCCATCTTGGTGCCGTCGACTCCAGCTGCAGGTGTTTTCCCCCTCACTTGACTGCGGCGGAGGGGGCCACACTGATGCCTTTATCTCCTGGTATTTATTCTTCCTTCTTTTTCTTCAAGTCGAAGTCTTTGGGGCCCTGGATTGCTTTCTGCGCCGTTGAGAGCTCTCTCGGTGCAAGTGTGCCTGTCGACGCTGTCCTCGGCACCGCTGGGGTTGGCACCGTCCTCGGCGTCGATGCACCTGTCAGCGCCGTGGGCTCTGTCAGCACCATGTGCTCCCGTGTTTCTGACTGCATCATCTCCCTTGCCTTCAGCACCGTGTTCTTCGGCACCGAGGCTTGGTGTGGCACTGTCCAGCCTTCAGGGGTTCTCGACTTTCTCTTCTTCATTTCATACTGATTTTCACTCCTTTCCTGTCCATACAGTCCTTCCTGGACTGTCAGGAGATGATAATGAGCCTGACCCAGATCTTCGACTGGATGATGATGTTGAAGGAGCAGGGATCAATCCTGTGGTTGAAGACCTGTCATTTAAGTCTCTGCTGAAAAATGTAAATACTACTCTTTCTCTCCAGACTACTGATATCGATCCTGGGAAGCTCCTAAGACTCCAGTATCTTCATGTCCCGGAGATCCCTATGGACTTAACTCCCCTGGTACAACCATCTTTTGAGACTCTCTCTCAGATGGTATGGAATAATCACGCTCTCATTCCTTCTGTGGTTAAGTCCATAGACAGGAAGTATGCTGCTCCCAAGGATCGACCCATTTTGGCTCCCAAGCCTTTGCGGACCCTATTGTAGTCCTTGCAGAGAATAAGGTTGTTCTTCCTCAGGCATCTACAGCCCGACCTGTAAACAAAGAATCTCGCAAGATAGACACCTTAGGTAAGAGAGTCTTTGCTGCCTCTACCCTGGGTATGCGTATTGCCAGCTACCAGGGCCATTTCTCTCAGTATGAGTATGTTCTTTGGCATTCGCACAAACAAATGGTTGAAGCTCTGCCCGAGCCAGACACTAGTTCAGAGCTACTGTAGACCATAACCAGGGGTATCGAGTCCAACAACCAGCAGGTTAAAGCAGCTATGGACACTTTCGATACTGCTTCCCAAGCGGCGGCGGGCATTTGTACCCATCGTCACGGGCTTCACAAATGATGCCCAACAGCAGGTCATGGCATTGCCCTTTGACGGTATGTATGTGTTCGGACCTCAAGTAGAGCAAGCTCTGGAGGCCACGCAGAAGACTAGGTCGACCATTAAAACAGCTTGACCCACTGCCACCCCTTCTCGGGATGTTAACAAGCGTCAATTTCACAACCGTCAGTCCTTTTGGGGCAGGAGAGGTTTTAACAAAAATCAAGCCCCCCAGCCTCAGAAGAAAACACAACAGAAGGCGCAAGGGCCCAAAGCGCCGAGTACCATCTTCTGAGCTTCTGGCCCAGGTCCCACCTCAACTGCCCAAGGGGGACTCTTCTTCAGCGGTGGGAGGACGTCTGACTCAGTTCTACAACCAGTGGAAGTCCATAACATCAGACAAATGGGTCCTCCAGATAATCCGCAAGGGGTACTCCCTCAACCTTTCAGAAGCCCCTCCAGATTGTCCCCCTCAAGTGACAGCCCAGGCTGTCAGTGATACTGTCAGACCTTCTTGCCTCAGAGATACAAGGCCTTCTAAACAACAGGGCAGTAGAAATAGTTCCGCTGGATCAACGAAACACAGGTTTCTACTCCCATTACTTCCTGGTTCCGAAAAAGACAGGTGGCGTGCGCCTCATTCTGGACCTCAGAAAGTTAAACAAGTTTCTTTTCTAGGAAAGGTTCAAGATGATAGCGCTCGGGACCCTGTTACCTTTGCTTCATCAACACGATTGGCTAGCTTCCCTGGACATGCAGGACGCTTACCAACATATTCTGATACACCCAAAGCATGACACATTCCTGCGGTTTGTAGCACTGGGCCAGCATTATTAGTTCAGAGTCCTGCCTTTTGAGTTATCCTCGCTCCACAAGTTTTTACAAAGTGTTGTCCAATTCTCGCTGTGCATCTCAGAAAGATAGGAATACAAGTGTTCCCATATCTGGACTACTGGCTTCTAGCAAGCCCTTCCAGGCAAGGAACTCTCGACGCCGTATCCACGGCCTCAGGCTTTCACATGTCCATGGGAGTCCTGCTAAATCTCAAGAAATCGCAGTTGCAACCCTCCCAGAAGCTCCTTTTTATAGGAACTCTTCTGGACACCTCCTGTCCGAAAGCTTTTCTACCAGAGGACAGAAGGAGTGATATCCTACAGATAGCCCGATACATCAGAGAACAGCTCAGTTCAAGCTGTATTGATGCAATGGATGCTGGGTCTCATGGCATCCTTGGTGTTCGCTGTACCCTAGCACGCCTCCACATGAGAGCCTCTCAATGGATGCTCAGTACTCTGTGGTCCCCAACGACTCACCCTCAGTCCTTTCTCATCAAGGTGACAGAACCTCTGAGGAGGTCACTCACCTGGTGGTCGCAAGAGGACAGCCTTCTTGGAAGGATATCCCTTTGCTCCTATGGATCATCAGATTTCCGTTACCACGGAGGCATCCCTGATGGGGTGGGGAGCTCACTGTCAGAATCTTCACACCCAAGGTACGTGGACTCCGGTCGAGTCCCAGCTTCACATAAATGTCTTGGAAATGAGAGCCATCCTTTATGCAGTCCGGGCTTTGAAGGACATTCTCTGTCACAAGAACATTCTCCTTCAAACGGACAACAAAGCAGTGATGTATTACATCAACAGGCAGGGCAGTGCACACTCTTACCTTTATGCAGTGAAGCGATGAGAGAGTGGGAATGGTGTGTAGAGCACAAGGCTCTAATTCAGGCGGTCTGCCTGCCGGGAGTGCAGAATGAACTGGCAGACCGTCTCAGCAGAACAGAGACAGATCCTCACAAGTAGTCTCTCGACTCAGCTGTAGTTCAGTCACTATTCGCAGGGTGGGGAACTCCAGACCTGGACCTTTCTGCATCCCCACTCGACATAAAACTGCCTCTCTTCTGCTCCAGAAATCCAGGGCCTGGCATTTTCTGTCAGGATGCGTTCAGGCTGCAGTGTAAAGAACGCTTTCTATACGCCTTTCCTCCTCTTCCACTAATTCAGAGGGTACTTCTCAAATTCGAGTCCTGGGGGATAAAATGATCCTCATTGCTCCCTTCTGGCCTCGACAGATATGGTTTCCATTACTCAACAGTATGTCGAAACCCCCTCCGAAAGTGATTCCCCTTCAGACGAACCTTCTGGCCCAGGGGCCTGTGGTCCATCCCAATTTGAGGTCGCTTCACCTTCACGCTTGGCATTTGAAGAGATAGAAGTGAACAGGTTCAATGTCTCTTGGAGAGTTTCAGATATTCTTTTGGCTGCGTACAAGCTAGCCACTAGAAAAACTTACACAGCCAAATGGAAATGTTTTTCTCTCTGATGTGCAAAATCCTCTTTGAATCCTTTTTCCTGCCCACCAAATAAAGTTATATAGTACTTTTTGGACCTCTCAAATTCAGGTCTGCAATACTCTACAGTCAGAGTTCACCTTTGTGCCATTTCGGCTTATCATGAGCCAGTACTTTCCTTATCACTGGTTCAGCTACCAGTAGTTAAGAGGTTTCTTAAGGGTATTCTGCTTACCAGACCTCCTATTAGATGTCCAGTTGCAGCCTGGGACATTAATCTTGTGCTAGACATGCTCACTCGAAAGCCGTTGGAGTCTCTAGTTACCTGTGAGCAGAAATTTCTCACTTGAAAAATGGCCTTCCTGGTGGCCATTACCTCGGCCTGCAGGGTCTCTGAAATACACGCCTTGGTCACAGACTCTCCGTATACTGTGTTTCATAAGGAGAAAGTAATTCTTAGGACCCATCCTAAGTTTCTCTCTAAGGTTGTTTCAGAATTCCAACTAAACCAATCTATGGTCCTACCTACTTACTTACTTTGCGAACTTCCAAAATGGAGAGCATACCCTTCATTCTTTAGATGTCAAAAGAGCTCTTTGTTTCTATTTTAATAGAACAAAAGAAATTCAAAAAGCTCAACAACTGTTTGTTTCCTTCAGCAAGACCTGGCTGGGTCAACCTGTCGCTATCAGATGCATTTCGGCATGGCTGGTGGCATGCCTTCGACACTGTTATTCCATGGCGCAAGTTAAGCTGGAGAGCAGAGTGTACACTCACTCTACTAGAGCAGTCGCGGCATCCCTTGCAGAAATCCACAACGTGCCCATTGCAGACATTTGCAAGGCGGCCACCTGGAGCTCAGTGCATTCTTTCGTCAAGCACTATGCCTTGGTTGTCCATGCCAGACGTCATCTTTCGTTTGGCAGGACTCTCCTTAACGGACTTCTGTCCTATATTTGTGAGCTTTTGGTCTCTCCTGCTGCCCTCTTGGGGGATTATTAGCTTGGTACTCTCCCATCAGTGTGAACGAGTGGTGGAGACTTTATGTCCAGCAAGATCCGGAAATTACATACTTACCGTAATTCTTGATCTTCTTGGACGAAGTCTCCACCACTCATTCACACGCCCACCCACCATCCACCGAGCTCACCTCTGTTGTTGGTCTTCACTCCCTCAGTCTTTAGGCTGTGAAGACTTCTTTGTTGACCCTTCTTATACGGGTCGCTTGGACTATCTTATGTCCATTTTTTTTTTTTGTTAGGCTATCCTTCTAGGTTAGTTACTCTGCACCTCCTTGGAAAAAAGGTACTGAGGCGGTTGGAGGTCGACACCAAGATAATCATTGCCACTTGCGAGCTGAGGCTCGCGCCGCGCTCATTGCTGACTCCATATCCTAGCCCTCTTGCAAAAAATTTGCTCCCGCTGGGTCCTAGCGCCTCTGGCGTTGATCCCCATCAGTGTGAATGAGTGGTGGAAACTTCGTCCAAGATGAAGAATTATGGTAGGTACGTAATTTCCATTTGCTGATTTTTGGCAACGCTCATAAGCAAGCCATTCAAACTGATACACAGGTGTGAGATGTCTCACCTGTCGTGGAAGGCCACCTTCCTGGTAGCTATCTCATCAGCCAGAAGGATCAGTGAGCTCCCGGTGCTCTCGGTGGAGTTTCCTTACCTGGTCTTTCACAGGGACAGGGTTGTGCTGCGCCCCAACCCGAAGTTCCTCCCGAAGGTTGTGTCGGAGTTTCACCTGAATCAGGTGATGACTCTTCCGGTGTTCTTCCTGAATCATACCTCGGAGGCCGAACACTGGCTCCTTACTCTCTCGACGTGAGGTGAGCGCTCGCTTATTAGAGTGCACGGCTTGAGTTCGGGGAGAGGTTCACCAGCTGTTTGTCACCTAGACTGAAACCGCACCTGGCAGATGATTGGCAAGTAGATCACTTCCTGCATTGATCTCTGCTATAGGTTGGCAGATAGGGAGCCTTCTGGAGGGCTTAGTGTTCATTCCACCCATCATACCGCTACATCGGTAGCTGCTTCTAGGGACATCCCTATCCAGGGAATCTGCAGGGCTGCTTCCTGGAAGTCAGCACACACCTTCATTTCCCATTATCACGTTGACCTCGAGTCATGCTGGTTTTGGGGCCTCAGTTCTCCAGTCTTTGTTCACCAAGTAGGGGGTGTGCGCCTTGCCCCCCTCCTCCTGGAGAACTGCTAGGAGTTTGCCTGAAAGTGTGGATAGAAGGTCATATCCATATCCATAGAAACACAGGTTCTAGGGACATGGATATGTTGTTCATCCACACTTATTGGCAGGTATCCTTGCCGCTTTAAATCTTGCCGGAAGGTCTTCAAGCTGGCTCCTCCCACCCACCCAGGTGGTATAACTCTCGGCTCCGCCCCATGACGCCAGATCTTCCTTACCGCTTGAGCTCAGGTTCCCTCCTTAACGCTCTGCGTTTGAGACTAGTTCCTATTTCTTCCGTTTTGCGAATTTGAAAGTTTTGCTAAAGACTTCGATCTTGATCCCTCGGACTGCGATGGACAAATCGACTCCGGTTTCGGAGATGCCCTGCCGATCAGAAGATGTCCGGACGGATCCACACTCCACGTGTGTTACTGTTTGGGCCTTGGCACGACCCGCAGGACTGCGACCTGTGCTCTTCTTTTAAGCCCTCGTCCTCGAAGACCGTGCTGCCCGATTGCAACTAGGCCGTCCGGCGTTCCTCGGTGAAGTCTAGGAGGCCCGGTCGGCGGTGTCCGCGGCGTGGTGCTCGATGGATCAGCTCGAGCAGATGATACGCCCTCGAAGAAGAGGCTGACGCGGCCGTATCTTCCCAGCGCGGCATTTATCCTGCTCTCTCTGGGTTCTTCCTACACAGCTTCCTTTAAGGAGCTTTGCCTGTCCCTCTCCACTGGGGAAGGGGCCAACGTCTGCTGGACCTTTTTCTCGGTCCAAAAAGAGGGACAAAGGTAAATCCCTCCGTCGACGCTCTTGGGAGCGGGAAAGGTCCCTCTCCCCGAGTCGTCGACCGTCGACTTCGGTCGACCGCTCGGCTTCGGCCACTGGCCTCACGGTTTTCCCGTCAGGTCAGTTGACTGAGACTCCTGTCGACGAAGTCGAGATTTTTCTCGATCCGTTGGACGGGCTGTCGCCTATTGAAGCCGAGACTCCTCTCCCGGTTCCCCCGGGGGGAGTTGAGGATCCCGTGGGCTTGCCTGTGCCTCCGGTTCCGGAGCCCTCGGATGAACCTTCCGAGCCGAAGGGAGTGCCGGTTCCTGCCGACCCTTCCCCGCACCGACCTCGGAAAAGCCGAGGCTCTCGGTCTCGGTCTCGGACCTCTTCGCGGTCCAGCCGATCCCGCCGTCGCCGTGGTCCCGATCTCGGCACCGTGGTAGCGGCGTCGCCGCTCGTCCTCGTCCTCCTCCGCCGGACGGGGGAGGCTTCGGCGTAAGTTGCGTCGACTGATGCGAGAGCCTCATGTGGCAACAGCTTCTCCTGACGGGAATAAGCGGCCGTGATGCTTGACCATTAAGTGGCTGTCACGGGCGGCCGACACAACCCTCGACTTAACGAGGCCTGTACCCAGGCGGTTGTTCGGCAAAACCAGCTGCTCCACCGATTCGGTGGAACCTCCGTCTCCACAGCCACTATTTGGGGCTCCGACCAGGTTCTCGGTCGACTGAGGTCTACCCCATCGGCTGTCGGTTACCCTCACTCCCGACCGACCTCGGCAGGGTAGAGGGTGGCTCAGGCCAGAGACAGCTCTTCGGGCTCGTCCGAGTCCGAGATAATTCCTCCTTTTTCTCCAAGCGACTAGACTTGGAGTCCTCAGGAAGGACAGTCAATGGAGAGAGCCCGTCGTCCTTCCTAGGACTGCTTGGCTCATCTCGAGTCCACGGGATGAGCTCGAGCCCGTTCCAAGCAGACCAGGTATCCCCTCACGATTCTGGACGGGGATTCTCCAACGGAGGCCTTTCTGGTGGCGAGGCCATGGTGGGTCGACCTTGGAACTTTGGCAGTGCCCTGCTTCCTGTCCTCGCCTTGACCAGGATGGCCAGGAAGTATCACGGTCCCTACCGGTTCCCTATCCGGTTTTGAGCACCCCTCTGCTGAGGGTTGGCTACCGACAGCGTTTTCAGCGGCGCCCGGCTCGCGCCAAGGATGATGGACAAACCTCCCGACAAGGAATCAAGAAAGTGGATTATGTTGGCAAAAGTCTAGCTGCGTCTTCCTCGGCCTTCGTCAGGCCAGCTCGGCCGATCCTCATGGCACATTTTCTCATGCCCTGTTGGGCTCCCTGGATGAGGTCATCCCTCATCTTCCCAGCGGATCTGCAGACTACGGTCAAGCGGGTGCGGGACCAGGCAGAGCAGTGGCCAAACAGCAGCTCAGACTGCTTTAGATATTGAGGACTCATGTGCCAGGTCGTGGCGGCCGACATGTGGCTATCGTCGTGAGCTGCTGAGGATATCCACCTTTGCCCGGATACCCAGCACAAGTTGGCGGATGTTCCTTTTGGGGACTGACCTCTTCGACCCTGGGGTGGAAGGTCACCTGCAGAGAGAGAGAAGTCCAATGCTACCTTGGACTTGGTCTCTTCGCTCAGAAGGACAAAGGCACAAACCACAACCTAAGCCCTTTACGTCCTTCTCTCGCGCCCGGTCCAGCAACATCAGGGGCCAGCAGGCTCGGCCTAGCATCCCAAACCCAAGCCGGCTTCCTCTAACAGGAGGCAGGAGGAAAAGGCCCAGGAGGTCCCTCGGCCGGTCCCTCCTCCAGAGCCTGCCCAGTGGCGGGCTGCGGGTGTCGCCCCATCCCGTCACCACCCTAGTTTCCCCGTGGGGGGACGGCTCCGACACTTCCTTTCTGCCTGGTCCGCTGTTACCACGGACAGGTGGGTACTGGAGGTGGTGGGAAAAGGCCTGCCTCTGGAATTGAGGCAGGCCCCACCCTTCAGAGCCGTCGCACCTCAGGGGACCTCGGGGTCTGTAGCCTCACTGTCGGCTAAGTCGAGCACGACCATCTCCTCCTCAGAAAGGAGGTGATCAGGGTGATAGCGGACCCCCCTCAGATCCAGGGTTTGTGTCCAGGTACTTCCTGGTTCGAAAGCGGACGGGGCTGGCGCCCATTCTCGACCTACGACCTAAACAAGTTCCTAAGGTCTCGAACCTTCAGGATGGTCACTCTGGCTCAGATAATACCATCCTTGGAACGCGACGTGTGGTTCTGCTCTCTGGACTTGCAGGACGCGTTTTTTCACGTCCCTATCCGTCCATCTCACCAGAGATTTCTTCGCTTCCGAGCGGAAGGATCCCTTTTTGAGTTCCGAGCCATGCCCTTCGGCTTGTCTCCAGCTCCCAGGGTCTTCACCAAATGCATGGCAGTGACAGCATTCCCTCTTGCGCCCGAGGGCTCGGGTGTACCCTTACCTGTACGACTGGCTGATAGCAGCTCCCTCCAGGCCGGAGGTGGAGTGGTCAGAGATCTGCCCTCAGGTCTGCTCTCGACTGGGCCTCCTTATCAATGAGGCCAAGTGGGAACTCGGCCTGAACAGGTGATTCTGTTCATCGGGCGCAGCTCGACTCTCTTCGAGCCAGGCGCGGCTCCCGCGGACAGGCCGAGGTTCTTTCCTCCTTTGCCCAATCATTTCTGGTTGGGCAATGCGTCCTGCCCGGGACTTCCTGCGCCTCCTGGGTCTCATGGCGGCCTGCACCAGGCGTGGTCCGTTGGGCCCGCTGGAACATGCGTCCCCTTCAATGGGGACTGGCCAGTCAGTGGTCACAACGCTGCGATCCTTTGGACCAGCTTGTGTCGGTGACACAGGGGATGTGGAACGCTCTCCAGTGGTGGATCGTTCCAGGTCATTTGCAGGAGGGCATCCCGTTCGTCCGCCCAGGCGGCGGTCTCTCTATCGACCGATGCCTCTCTGATGGGTTGGGGTGCCCATCTGGGGAACACCGGGCTCACGGCCTCTGGTCCCAGCGAGTCGATGCCACATCAACCTGCTGGAGCTCCGGCGGTCCGCCTAGCTCTCACCGCCTTTGCTCCGTTCCTCGAGGTCAAGTGGTCCGAGTCAAGGCGGACAACACCACGACCATGTACTATCTAAACGCCAGGGCGGGACGCGCTCCATGCTTCTATGCAAGGAAGCTCTCCGCATTTGGTCACTCGTGCGCAACCTGGAGGCGGATCTCCTAGCCATTCATGTGGCAGGAGCCTCCGATGCCCTAAGCCGGATAGGGGCTGCATCCCACGAGTGGTCTCTCCTGCCGGAGGTAGTATAGCATCTGTTCTCACATTGGGGCACACCTCAGGTGGACCTGTTTGCCTCAAGGGAGAACGCGAAGCTGAGGCTGTTCCATGCCGGCCCCCCTCAGCAGGGCTCGCTGCAGGGGGATGCCTTCTCGAGGCAGTGGACCCGGGCCTCTTCTCGCCTTTCCCCATTTCCTTGATCCACAAGGTGCTTCTCAAGGTGAGGAGGGACAAGGCGCAGGTGATTCTGATAGCCCCAGACTGGCCTCGCCAGTTCTGGTACCAGATCTCCTCAGTCTCAGCTCCAGGACTCACGGCAGCTTCCAGCTCGCCCGGACCTGCTCTCCCTATCTAGTCAATCAGGGAAGGTGTTCCATCCGGACCTTCAATCCCTGCACCTGACGGCCTGGTTCCTGAGCGGCTAGAGTTCCAGGCCTTGGGTCTTTCCGACGAGGTCCTCAACGTCGTTGAGGCGTCCCGTAAGGAGTCGACCAGGAAATGCTATGCCTTCAAATGGAAGAGGTTCTCCATTTGGTGTCGGGAAAAAGGGTTGTACCCTTTCTCGTGTCCTGTGGCAAGCATTTTGGACTATCTATGGTCCCTATCTAGTCAAGGGCTTAGGTCGACGACCCTTAAGGTGCACCTGGCAGCCATTTCTGCTAACCGGGCGCGGGCCGGTCAGCAGTCAGTGGCGCAGGAAAAAGTGGTCGGGCGCTTTTTCAAAGGCCTTGATCACATTTCCTCCAGTCG
The DNA here is from genome assembly GCA_016271365.2 of Neoceratodus forsteri. Lineage (NCBI taxonomy): Eukaryota > Metazoa > Chordata > Ceratodontiformes > Ceratodontidae > Neoceratodus > Neoceratodus forsteri. Next base: position 501,918,408 of record JADMNL010000022.1, read on the forward strand.
GGAACCCCGCCTCGTGGGATTTACTGCTGGTACTGGCAAAGCTCATGGGCAAGCCATTCGAACCAGTGCACAGGTGTGGTCTCCCCACCTGTCGTGGAAGACAGCCTTCTTGGTGGCTATCACGTCAGCCAGAAGGATGGGAGAGCTCCAGGCTTTCCATCGAGTCTCCTTACCTGGTCTTCCACAGGGACAAGGTTGTCCTCGCCCCACCAATTCCTTCCGAAGGTGGTGCCGGAGTTTCACCTTAACCAGGTGTTGACTCTGCGGTGTTCTACCCCAATCACACCTCGGAGGCGAATATAGGCTCCATACTTTGGACCCTAGAAGGCGCCGCCTATTATAAGGAGCGCACGGCTGAAATTCGGGGAGAGGTTCGCCAGCTGTTTGTCACCTACGCTGAAGCCGCATCTGGCAGACCTGCAGCCAAGCGGACGATAAGCAGGTGGGTCACCTCCTGCATAGATCTCTGCTATAAGTTGACGGGCATGGAGCCTCCCAGAGGGATAAGAGCTCATTCTACCCACCATACTGCTGCATCGGTGGCTGCTTCCGGGGACGTCCCTATCCAGGATATCTGCAGGGCTGCTACCTGGAAGTCAGCAAACACCTTCATTACCCATTACCACATCGACCTTGAGTCACGCCGGGATGCTGGTTTTGGGGCCTCGGTTCTCCAGTCTCTCTTTCCCAAGTAAGTATTGGGGGTGTGCGTCTAGCCTCCCTCCTCCCGGAGAACTGCTAGGAGTCTGCCAATAAGTGTGGATGAACAACATATCCATGTCCCTAGAAATACAGGTTACTCACCTGTAACAGGAGTTCTAGGAATGGTATATGTTGTTCATCCACACAACCCACCCGACCTCCCCGGCTTCGACGCACAACCTGAGCTTCCAGCGGGCCAGATCTGGCGTCATGGGCCGGAGCCGAGAGTTATACCACCCGGGTGGGTGGGAGGAGCCAGCTTGAAGACCTTCCGGCAAGATTTAAAGCGGCAAGGATACCTGCCAATAAGTGTGGATGAACAACATATACCATTCCTAGAACTCCTGTTACAGGTGAGTAACCTGTATTTACTCACCTGTAACAGTAGTTTAAGGAGTGGTATATGATGTTCATTCACACGGACCCACCCAACTGCCCCAGCTTCAGCGCACATACTCTGCTTCCAGCCGGCAAGATCTGGCGTCTTTGGGCGGAGCCAGTGGAGTTACCACCCGGGTGGGTGGGTGGAACCAGGTTGAAGACATTTCCGGCAAGCATTAAAGGGAAGGACAACTGCCAGAAAATGTGGATGAATGTCATATATCACTCCTAGAACTACTGTTGCAGGTGAGTAACCTTGGATTCTTACTTTGAGATACAGCTCTTGCAGCAGGTTACGCCGTAAGGATGGCATGCGGCAGGACCCCACAGAAAACTTCTAGCTAGCTATACCCAGCGGGGGACCACCCCCAACATTGGCCCGCCCCAATGTCAGATACATCATAAAAGGGGTGGTCCCCCAGCATCCCTCAGTTCTTTTCCCACTGTTGACTCGCAAGCATCGGCTCCACAGATGTCAACAGCTAACGAACGATGTCAGAACTTCGTATTTTCGGTGATTTCCTTAATTCCTGTTGCCAACTTCGCATGTCTTCATCCCCAAACACTTCAGCCGACAGACACACCTCCAAGTGCACGTGCGGCAAGCAGATCCTATTTAAAGATAAACATACGGCCTGCCTCCAGTGCCTAGGCCCCGACCATGACACCAAGGCCTACACCATTTCTCAGCACTTAAACAGCCTCACGAGGATCTGCTGCCAGAAGGCGCTTCAGAATTTTCACCTGGAGGAAAAGATAAAGCGGATGGAGAGGGATTCATCCTCCAGAGGGGAGTCATCCCACAAATCGGGGGAAACATAAAGAAAAAAGGAAGGAGAAGGATAGGGAGAGAGATCCCCAAACTGCATTTTGGACTCCCGGGCCAGCTCTGGCTCGAACCTCTTGGACAGGTCCCCCCTCTCGGACGAAGTCCCAGCCCCCACACGTCAAGGTTCGGACCTCAAGTGGATCAGGTACATCCTCTTCCTTACAGCTGTTAAAAATTCAGCCTAAGGATTCCCTTAGCCAACAATCAGGTTTCTCCGTTCAGTCTGAGGCCTCAGACAGGCATAAACTGCCATCCAAGTCAGCCGCCAAGGTAGGTCCCGACTCCCTGGACGCGCTCGGGACACCGACCTGAGATCGGTCTCCCAACCTCCAAAGGGGTTGGAACTGCCTCCCTGGCGTACCACCGAACTAATGGCCCTTAAGCGGATGTCCGACCACAAGCGGCCATCTGATCGGTGACCGCCAATTGTCCTAAGGACCTGATGCCACAGGCAGACCCCATGCCATCTGCACCAGATGCCGGGTTACATCGGATGAAGATGCAACGGGACGTCTGGGCCCGGCAGGCTACCGACGATCAGACATCGGGTGAGTTGGAGGACCCGGGATTGCCCCGGGATCCAAATACGTATCAGGCCACCCCTCAGGCTCCAGTACCTGGTTCCCTGGCAGGGAATGCACCAACGCCGGGACCGTTGTCTGGGTTGAATGTTGAGGAGGTGAAGAAACTATTCACCTTTTGGTGGGACACCATCTGGAAAGACGTAGTCCCCTTCAAGCCCCCAAAAGAGACCCCTCCTCTCAGGGCTGTGACTCCCGAACCTCCCCCTAAGGAGCCCCCGCCTAGGGGCAGGCCTCTGGAAAAGAAGGCAGGAAACCGGAATAGGCAACACTCTAGAGCCCCTTCACCGTCACCCAGCACACACAGGCATAATAAGCCTCAAAGCCTCCTGCTTTTCTTAAGGTGAAGATTCGTGCCTGGACACTTCAGACACATGCAGATCGCCTTCTCCCTTTAGTGTCCTGTCACTTGACGCTAGTGACCAGCCTAGGTCACCTCCGGATGATCCCTCGTTTATGGATATCATGAGGCACATCCAGGAAAATATGGGCTGGGACACTAAGGAACTGGACCCCAAGAGGCAATGCCTGGCCAGATACCTTCGGCAGAAGGATCCAAAGCCTGTGGTGGTTCCACCCTTGGTGGATACCTTGCAGGACGTCCACAAGGCAGCCTGGAAGCACCCATATTCCTTGCACGCGGTCCCTAAAAAGGTGGACCACCTGTATAGGGCCCCGTCAGAGGACCTGTATTTAGGGCAGCAGCCTGTGGCAGATTCCTTGGTCATTACTGCCATACTTGGCAGATCTCAACAACATCAGCACCTGAGTATGCAACCACCATACTAGAAATCCAAACAATTGGACTCCATTGGAAGGTGCATATATGCAGCTGCAGCATGCTCCATCTGGTCTTTAAATTACCTAACTCACATGGTGCAGTTTCAGAATGCACTATGGCATCAGGGTCAGGACCGCCCGAAAGATCTCCCGGAAGAGGACAAGAAAGAAGAGTTGTTTAACCTCTTCAAAACTGGATCGGATGTTGGGACACAGGTCCTTCGGGCTTCTTATGATTCGGCAGACTCCGCGGCCAGAGGAGCGGCAGCCAGCGTCTGCCTACGGAGACACTCCTGGCTGATGGTCTCTGGCTTTACACCCGATTTCCAAAAAGGCATTCTGGATGTACCGTATAATGGTTCCGTTCTGTTCGGAGAGGATTCGGAAAGGGTCATTACCAGGTTACAAAATGCTGGTAAGGCTATACGGACAGTACAGGCAGTGTACAAGCTGAGGCAAGGGCCCTTTTGGAAGGACCAGAATTGTTTTTGTGGCAGACAGGGACTGCAGCAGCCCAGGGGCAACTTCGGACGTAAAAATCAGCCAAAGTTTTTTCTGGAGAACAGGGTCGGCGCAATGCAAAATCTAACCAGCCTTCCAGTCAGAACACCACCACAGCATGACTCCTTGCTGACCCTTCCCCATCTCTGGATGAAAGGGAAGAAAGGGTCAGGGTTGCTTTGCATACCATCTCCCCGGATGGCAGCGGATCACCTCTGACCAGTGGGTCCTACAACTTTTCAGTTGAGGACACTCTGTAGAGTTCCTCAAACACCCACCAATAAGGCTCCCGTTATTCGGGACAAAACACCTTGCTCATTCAACAGGAAATCTCTGCCCTCCTGGAAAAGGACGCCAGGGAGAAAAGGGATACTACTCCCACTTCTTTCTGGTCCCAAAGAAGACAATGGATCTGTGACTGATTCTGGATCTCAACACCTTGGTAGCGCACAAATGCTTCTGTATGGTCACTCTTCTAGGCTTTATCCCCATGGTCAGGCAAAATGCATTGCTGGCGTCATTAGACATGCAAGATGCATATCTTCATCTCCCTATTGCTCCGCCGCACCGGAAGTTCCTGTGGTTCGAGTTTCTGGGACGCTACTACCAGATCTTCCCTTGTCAGTCTTCACCATTCATTATTGCTGGGTGTCGTCCAGAAGCGCGCACCTGCTACGGGAGTTTTTTTTTTTTTTTTTTGGGAGGGAGGAGTTGGCGCCTATGGTGCCGCCCAAGAGAGCAACGCACTATGTGGTGCACGAGGGTCAGCCATTAGGCGCCGCAGACTCCTCCTCCATCCCAGTTATGTTTCTCCTGCCGTCGAGGCTATATCTGCTGCGCAAGTGAAACCGTCTGCTGCTGCGACATTGGGCTTTGTGTCAGTTTTCGACGACTTCTTCGATCTCCTTCATCCCGGTTCTAATTCCTGACGCCGTTGAAACCGGTAAAACCATTTATTTTGTATTCTCGACGGCGCTGGTAGATTTTCTGTTAAATTGTTTTCGCATCATGTCCGGGTCGTGAGCCAAGCGAAAGTCGAAAGTGGGCCATGCCCCCATGCGTTGGTGCTCCTGTGGCCGGCATTTCTTCGTGATGGACTGACATGATGTTTGCCTTCAGTGCCTGGGACCTGGCCTTGATATGGATAGATATGACGCCTGTTTTTCCATACACCACCACGTTCTTGAAATCTGCACGTTCAAAGTTGGCAAGGCCCCGCCGACTTTCAGAGGATGGCGTCATTCTCGGGCTTTCCAGGCCAGGTCCTTAGGCCTTTCCTCCGGGTCCCCTCCCAGACCTATACGGTCTGGGGAGGAGAAGGCCTCTTCAACTTCAAGCCTTGCTGAGGAGGAGGAGGCCTCTCTTGTGGTGTCGTCGGAGTGCCGTGGCCCTTCCCAGGGTCACGTCATTGACACTGCCTCAGCAGTCACCTCTCCTGAGGTGCAGGCTCCCCCCAGTGTCGCTGCCCACGGTTGCTGGGCCCGGCACTGATGGAGCCTCGACGCCACCTTCTGGCTCCGTCTCAGATCCTGGTGCCGTTTGCAGCGCTGGTGATCGGGCGGTGACGCATGTGGCGCCAGTTTGGTTCTCTGCGTCATTGACCTGATCGATTCCATCGGTGGTGCCGTGTTGGGTTCCGGTGCCGCATGCGGTGCCAGGGATTCAACCGGGCCCATAGATGGGTCGGGGCTGGGTTCCAGAGCCGCGGGCGCTGCTCTGGGTCCAGTTTGCGATGCTGTTTCTCGGGAGATTCTCGGGGTGGCCAGCATCGAGGTCCTCCTGGTCAACTCCTCTTTGGAGGGAGACGATTCGGTTGTGAACCCGGTCTGGCTTCCTGATTCTTTGGAATCAGAGTGCTCTGTGGGATGCGGTGTCAGGCGGCCCAGTGCCCCCATCCCTGAATCTCCACAGCAGTCTTCCTCTGAAGACTCCAAGGCTGGGGATTTCCTGGGGTCCATGGGGTAGGGCGGCTTGGAGGTTGGGGAGGAGACTGCCCCTCCAGAGGGCGCAGTGGCAACTACCAGCCTTGGTGCTGCTGTGCCCTCTCTGTGGGAAGGGGGGATTGGGAGTCCTGTCTTTGGGGGGCCTCCCTCGAGAGGCCTCTGAGTCGAGGGACTCCTTCGCTGGGGTCGAGGAGGAAGGCGTTCTCTGAGTCTGAAGGGTTGACGGGTCAGGGTGAGGGGCGTCGGCACTCCTCTGCCACCCCTTGGGGTGCAGGGAGAAGCCTTAGCGCTGAGCCCCACCTCTCCTTCTTAGGTTCAAGGGTTCCTTCTGGTAGCGCTGCCGTGGGTTGCCCTTCCGGACTCATGCAACCCCAGGTGTGTCACAGGGGCGATTCCCCGTTTGGGCTCTTCCGGAGTTCGCATTCCCAGGGTTCCATCATGCGACCCAGTTTGATTTCAGGGATCCTTCCAGCTCGGGCTCCATTCCCTGGATTTCAGAGCCCTGGCAGAGGACAGTCGCCTCCTTGTAGGTGTCCCTCTCCCATTCATTTGCAGCCACCCCCTCTCTTCCAGGCCACGTGGGTCCCTACGGGACCGTTATCCTGGGAGACGTTCAGAGGCACTGCGCGGCCTTCCTGTCATATGTTAAGTACATGCACGAATGGGTCTTTCACCTGTCCCCACCGCCGCAAGTGTCTTCTGGACATTCGAGTACCCCATCCTCCTCGGCTCCCCGAGAGGGAGAGGAACCTACTGCTCACCTTTCTTCCAACACTGATTTCACTGAATATCGGCGCTTCTTTTTGAGGATGGTTGGGGATCTCCATATTTGCTATGTTAGACGGGACAGTACCGAGCAGGAGATGCCCGAATTCCTCAGTGAATTCAGTGCCCAGCACTTGGTGGTGCCATCCTGGCCTATTCCCTTCCAGGAGGTGTCTATCCGCACCTGGCAGTCTCCTGCCGACCCTCTTCCAGCCCTTCCAGACTGCAGGAGGAGGTATTGTGCTCCATCTGAGTCCCTAGGTTCTCTCCCTAACCTGCCCTTGGGCTTGGTGTTCCTAGAGACCTCTTCCGGGCACCGGCGCCTTTTACATGACCAACCACTGGACTGTGATTCCCTACAGTTCGACCAGTGGGGTTGGAGAGTGTTCTCTTCTTCTCATGCAATGTTGTGCATTGCATCACATCAGGCACATCATGCTGCCTATAGCAGGCACTTGTGGTTGATGCTGGTTCAGGTGCTAGCATCGATGCCTAATACAGAGCAATCTCAACAGGCCATTGCCCTCTCCGCTATAGGCCGGAACTGGCAAGGCACCAAGCAAGGGCATCTTACGACGCCAGTGAGGTGACTTCCATGCTTGCGAGGACGGCGATCTGCATTAGGCGGATGGCATGGCTTCGTCTATCAAGGTTGCCACCCCTGGCCCGGCGTAGGTTGATTCGCTCTGCCTACCGAGGGACCCGCCTCTTTTCTACCATGTCTAGGAGGCATCTGCAGGGGCTTTCTCCATCCTCTTATCTTCAGGGGACACATTCTAGCTCTCCTCGGCCTCAGACTTCCAGTCTAGTATGGCCAGGGTCTCTTCTTCCTGTTTCTCACCAACAGGAGTCTGAGGGTCTTGTTCCCCTCAGGGTTATGTTAGTCCCCTTCTTGGCGGTGGGGGGGAGGGGGGCTTGGTAATCACCCAACAGTAATGAATGGTGAAGATTGACAAGGGAAGATAGAAAAATTACGTACCTACCATAATTCCTGATCTTCTCTTGTATCGTCACCATTCATTACTGAATCCCGCCCACCTTCCCCTCATGGGCCTCCTTCTTAGGCACCCCCCCTGCCCTGCTCGCTTTCTCTCCCCGTCCTCCTTAATGGTTTATAGAGCCTAAATCCCCTAGCCTTTGGGTCTCCTTTCATCTCTCAGAAGAGGTAACAAGCCTGAAGAGGGAGGAGAGTCAGTATAGCTTCATCTTTCTCCTGAGAGAGCTCTTTCTGATTACCTTCGAAGGTGTCCCTGCCGGCACCTTTTTTTCTTAGGCCAAGTTAGTTCAATCACCAGTTAACAGGAATAATTCTTGAATGGTCCTGTTTCTTAGTTCTCGGTCTTAGCTGGTATCTCTGGATCTTGTCCTGTGTGTGCTAGTCGGGTGCTAGTCAAAGTCTTTCTAGCTTACTTTCAAAATTGCCTTCCGGAACTGGTGGTTTGATTCTTTGGCCTTTGCCTCCAAGGGAGTCAGAACGAGTTTTCTTCCCTATCTCTGTCCACTTTCTAAAGGGGGTGCCCCTTTTGGGCTTCAATCACCCTCCCCCCCCCAACCACCTGTATTAACACATGGCAATATGCTAGTGGTTTCCTTTTTCCCCTTTCCTAACTTGGGCGCTTTTCCTCTGGAACAGATTGTGTGCCTTGGCAATCTGTGATCTCTCAGATTAAGTGATGGGCTTCGGGATAACGGGAGGTGTAGGAAATCTGCCTTTTGTGTATCAAGCTGTACAAACGGTTCGGTCGAACCTTTAGGCCAGTTTTGTTTGAAAGGATCCTTGCTTCCTTACCCTTTGGTTCCAAGCTGATAACCCTTAAGCCAATTTAACTCACAACTTGGCGGTATTTTTCCCTCCTCCCAGCAACACCCCCTTCTTCTTCTTCTTCATTCTTTCTTCCTCTCCGTTATCTGTCTTCCACCCCCCCCTCGGAGCCGCCCCAGGAGTGAGGCCTTGCGGTCCCTTCGGGTAGGGTTCTCCTCTTTCCTGTCCTCTTATCGGCTTATTCCTTTTTCAGTTTGTTTCCTTTCCTTTTACTATTCCTTGTCTGTCTTGCCTCGCTCTTATTCTTCCATTCTTTTATTAGCCTCTCCAGCTTACAGAACTGGGATGGAGGAGGAGTCTGCAGCACCTAACGGCCACCTCTCGCGCACCACATAGTGCATTGCTCTCGTGGGTGGCACCATAGGCGCCGACTCCTCCCTCCAAAAAAAGAAAAAAAACTCCCATAGCAGGTGCACGCTTCCGTCTTACACCCAGCAGTATTGAATGGTGAAGATACAAGAGAACATCAGGAATTATGGTAGGTATGTAATTTTTATTTCCGGGCTCTCCCATTTGGTCTCTCACCGGCACCACAGGCTTTCACCAAATGCCTAGCGGTAGTGTCAGCGGCCCTCAGAAGGCAAGGCCACTATGTGTTTCCGTATCTGGACGACTGGCTCCTCATGGCCCCATCCCGCGGGGAACTGATCAGGGCAATTCAGGATATTCGCTCCGTGTTCGGATCGCTGGGTATCACCATCTACCAGGAAAAATCGTCCTTGCTTCCCACCCAGAGACTACAATTCATAGGCACGGTCCTGGATACCTGCCAAGGAAGAGCCTTTCTGTCAGAGTAAGCACAGAGTGTCTCACGGCGTTGCCGACATTCTGGTGGCAGCTAGAAAGTCCTCCACTCATGCTACCTACGCCATGAAATGGCACAGGTTTTGTTACTGGGCTACTGCACGGAATCTTGATCTACTCCACTGCTTAGAAAAGTCCGTTTTGGACTATCTTCTTTCCTTGTTTAAGACAGGATTAGCGTACTCCTCCTTGAAGGTGCACCTCTGCGCCATTTCGGCCTATCATGCACCGGTTGGTCAAAAAGCTCTAGCTCAGCTAGAGGTGTTACGAGCTTTTCTGCGTGGCATCCTACACCTGAGGCCCCCCATCAGGGACCCGATTCCCCCTTGGGACCTTCTTTTCATCCTGGAACAGCTTACGCTGCCACCCTTTGAACCAGCCGCAGATTGCGAGCTACGTCGTTTCTCTTGGAAGGCATTATTTTTAGTTGCGGTTACTTCCGCAAGGAGAATTTCAGAGCTTCTGGCACTTGTATGCAAAGAGCCTTATTTGATTTTTCATATGGACAGGGTGTCCTTAAGAACCAATCTTAAGTTTCTTCCCAAGGTGGTTTCAGAATTAAATCTGAACCAGAATATTGAACTTCCGGTATACTACCCGGATTACACCAGTAAAGGGGAAGCTTTGCTGCACACATTAGATGCGCACAGGATTCTCGGGTTCTACCTGACCAGGACCAGACCACACCGACAGTATGATCAGCTAATCTTCCTGGACATAAGTCTCCACCACTCATTCACACTAATGGGATCGGTGCCGGAGGCACTAGGACCCATCGGGAGCAAACTTTTTTGTTGCAAGGTCAGCGCCTGAGACGGCGCCGTGAGGAGCAGCACTGCGAGCCTCAGCTCGTGCGGTAATGAATATCTGGGCGTCGACCTTCCAACCGCCTCAGTTCCTTTTTTTCTGCTGTCGAGTGCACTTCAGTGATGACGTCGGTCGCCCGCCGGGAGTCGGACTTCAAACTAGCGGCATAGTTTTCAGTTTTATTGTTTTGTAGTAATATCTCGAAGAAGTATCGCTTAAGTTTTTTCTTATTTACAAAGAAGGCTCAGCCTACTTTGACGGAGTCGACCATGAGCTGGTCAGGTGACGGTAGGGAGACTTCGTGTGAAAGCTGTTCAGTCAGCCGGGCTGGGCCCGGTCCACCGCCTTCTCTGGAGGGGGGGTCTGACAACGGTCAGTCCAATGCCTGAGGGGGCGGGCGGTCCCCTCGAAAGCATAAAAAAAAAACTGTTGCATTCTCGGCACCGTTCGGCCTCGAGCTCTTCTTCGGCCCATAGGTCAAAAAAGAGAAGGCATCACTTGAGGTCGCCCTCTGATATGTCTGTGCGTAGACGGTCAGTTATTGGAGCTAGTTGCCGGTCTTCTCCTTCGGAGCCAGCTTCTGTTTCTGGTAGCCGACGTCTTCGACATCGGAGCCCCACCCCGCCTCTGGTAGGTCTTCAGATGAGCAGTTTCATCAGTGGGCTGCTCTTAGGAGCAATGGGCTCAGAGGTTGGTCCAGCTGCCTGGCCGGTCCTCAGGGTCCCTTTGAGGCTTCTTGGGAGACCAGGTAGGCAGTTGAGCCTCCCTGGTCATCGACACCGTCTTGGTTCCTGACTCAGCATGGTGTCTCCCCCACCATGGCTGCAGGCGCAGGGGGCCACACTGATGCCTCTATCTCCTGCTCTTCTTCCTCCCTTCTCCTCAAATCCTGTTTTGCGGAGTCTTGGGGTATTTTCGATGCCCTTGGCGCCATCCTCGGCGCCGATGCGTCTGTCGGTGCCGTCCTCTGTGCCGTTGAGTTACTTGGCGCCGTGCGCTTCGTTGGTGCCGTCCTCGGCGCTGTGGCGCCATCTTTGGTGCCGTGTGGCTCCTCGGCGCGACCTCATGCCATGCGGCAAATCAGCGCGTGCGTTTTGACGGCGCGGGGGTCATAGAGCGTCATTCACCTCTCAGGACTCCTCCTTTAACCCTTTTCCTTCCTCATTTCCATCTGATTTCCACTCCTTTCCTGTCCATGCAGTCCCTCTTGGACTGTCAGGAGATGACATTGAGCCTGACCCAGACCTTAGGCTGGGTGATGAAGTGGAAGAGACAGGATCTATTACTGCTGCAGAGCCTGTGGTCGAGGACCTGTCTTTTAAGTCTCTGCTGAAAAACTTAATTTCCACCCTTTCTCTCCAAACTACAGACATCGATCCTGGGAAATTGCTAAGATTCAATATCTCCATGTTCCGGAGATCCCTACAGATTTGACTGCTCGGTACAGCCATCCTTTGAGGCAGCTGTCTCAAATGGTATGGAGTAATCCTGCTCTCATTCCTTCGGTGGCTGAATCCATAGATAGGAAATACTCAGCCCCCAAGGATCGACCCATTTTGGCGTCCCAAGCCTTTGCGGATCCTATTGTAGTTTTGGCAGAGAATGATAAGGTCGTCCTCCCCCAAACTACTACAGCTCGACCTATTACCTAAAGTGTCTATCTTACAAGATTCTTTGTTAAGAGAGTCTTTGCTGCTTCCACCCTGGGTATGCCAGCTATCAGGGTTATTTCTCTCAATATGAGTATATCCTTTGGCATTCGCTCAAACAGATGGTTGAAGCTCTACCAGAATCGGATACAAAGTCAGAGCTTCTTCAAACCATTACCAGGGGGTATCGAATCCAACAACCAGCAGGTTAAAGCAGCTATGGATGCTTTTGATACTGCTTCCAGAGCGGTGGCGGATGGCATTTGTACCTGCCATCATTCCTGGCTGCGCACTTCAGGTTTCACAAATGAAGCACAGTAGCAGGTAATGGCGTTGCCTTTTGATGGTGTGTATCTCTTCGACCCTCAAGTAGAACAGGCTCTAGAAGCTACACAAAAAACTAGGTCAGCCATTAAGTTGGCTCGACCTCCTCCTCTCCCTTCTCGAGGGGGTGTTGATAAACGCTAGTTCCATAACCGTCAGTCCTTTCGAGGCAAAGGCAGAGGACGTTTTCATAAAAACCGAGCCCCCCAGCCTCAAAAGAAAATGCAACAGAAGGCGCAAGGACCCAAAGTGCCCAGCACCACCTCTGAGTTGTTGGCCCAAGTCCCACCTCAGCTGCCCGAGGTGGACTCTTCCTCAGCGGTGGGAGGTCATCTGATGCACTTCTACAATCAATGGAAGTCCATAACCTCAGACAAGTGGGTCCTCTGGATAATCCACGGGGGATAGTCGCTCATTCTTGTGGAGATCCCTCCGGATCGTCCTCCCAAACGACAGCCCAGGCTGTCAAAACTTCAGTCAGACCTTCTTGCCTCCGAGATGCAGGGCCTTCTGAACAACAGGGCAGTAGAAGTAGTTCCGCTGCATCAACAGAACACAGGGTTCTACTCCCATTACTTTCTGGTTCCAAAGAAAACCGGGGGCATGCGCCCCATTTTGGACCTCAGAAAGCTAAACAGATTTCTGCCCAAGGAGAAATTCAAGATGATTTCAGTAGGAACCTTGTTACCTTTGCTTCATCAGCATGACTGGCTAGCCTCCCTAGACATGCAGGATGCTACTCTACATCTCTATTCACCAAAGCATCACAAATTCCTAAGGTTTGTGGTTCTGGGACAGCATTATCAGTTCAGAGTCCTGCCCTTAGGGCTATCCTCGGCGCCACGAGTTTCTGCAAGGTGTTGTGCAGTTCTCGCAGCGCATCTCAGAAAGATCGGAATTCAAGTGTTCCGTTATCTGGATGACTGGCTTCTGGCAAGTCCTTCCAGGCAGGGAACTCTGGACGATGTAGCCACGGTTTCAAGCTTTCTCACGTCCATGGGAGTCCTGCTAAACCTCAAAAAATCACAGCTGCAGCCCTCCCAGAGACTTCTTTTTATAGGAACTCTTCTGGACACCTCCTGTGCGAAGGCTTTTCTTCCAGAGGACAGGAGGAGCGATATCCTTCAGATGGCCCATCACATCAGTGAGAGCAACTCTGTTCCGGCTGTCTCGATGCAATGGATGCTAGGTCTCATGGCATCCTCGGTGTTCACTGTACCCCTAGCACGCCTTCACATGAGAACTTCTCAGTGGATGCTCAGTACTCAGTGGTCTAACCACTCACCCATGCAGTCCTTTCTCATCAAGGTGACAGAACCTCTAAGGAGGTCGCTCACCTGGTGGTCTGAAGAACAATCTCCTGAAGGGTATCCCTTTGCTCCTCTGGATCATCAGATTTCCATTACCACAGACGTGTCCCTGATGGGGTGGGGGGCTCACTGTCAGGCTGTCCACACTCAAGGTACGTGGACTCAGGTCAAGTCCCAGCTTTACATAAATGTCTTGGAAATGAGAGCCATCCTTTATGCAGTACGGGCGTTGAAGGACATTCTCTGTCACAAGAGCATTCTCCTTCAAACGGACAACAAAGCAGTGATGTATTGCATCAACAAACATGGCGGCGCTCACTCTTGCCCCTTATGCAGGGAAGCGATGAGAGTATGGGAATGGTGCTTACAGCACAAGTCTCTAATTCAAGCGGTCTACCTGCCAGGAGTACAGAACGAACTGGCGGACCACCTCAGCAGAACAGAGACAGATCCTCACAAATGGTCTCTCGACTCAGCTGTAGTTCAGTCAATATTTGCAGAGTGGGGAACTCCAGACCTAGACCTTTTTACATCCCCACTCAACAGAAAACTGTCTCTCTTCTGCTCCAGAAATCCAGGGCCTGGCATTTTCTGTCAGGATGCGTTCAGGCTGCAGTGGACAAAACGCTTTTTATAAGCCTTTCCGCCTCTTCCTCTAATTCAGAGGGAATTTCTCAAGTTCGAATCCCAGGGGGAAAAAATGATCCTCATTGCTCCCTTCTGGCCTCGATAAATGTGGTTTCCACTGCTCAACAGTATGTCAGCAGCTCAGCCGAAACCACTCCCACTTCAGATGAAACTCTTGACTCAAGGGCTGGTTGTTCATCCCAGCTTGAGGTCATTTCATCTTCACGATTGGCTCCTGAAGGGATAGAAGTGAACAGATTCAATGTCTCTCGCAGGGTTTCAGATATTCTTCTGGAAAAACTTACACAGCCAAATGGAAGCATTTCTTGCTCTGGTGTGCAAAATCCTCTTTAAATCCCTTTTCCTGCCCACCAGATAAAATCTTGGAGTACCTCTTAGACCTCTCAAATTCAGGCCTGCAGTACTCTACAGTCAAAGTTCACCTCTGTGCCATTTCAGCTTATCATGAGCTGGTACTTTCCTTGTCACTAGCTCAGTTACCTGTGGTTAAGAGGTTTCTTAAGGGAATTCTGCATACCAGACCTCCTATAAGACGTCCAGTCGCAGCCTGGGACATTAATCTTGTGCTAGACATGCTCACTCGAAAGCCTTTTGAACCTCTGGCTTCCTGTGAGCTAAAATTTCTCACCTGGAAAATGGCCTTCCTGGTGGCCACTACCTCAGCCTGCAGGGTTTCTGAGATACATGCCTTGGTCACAGACCGTCTGTATACTGTGTTCCATAAAGACAAAGTAGTCCTTAGAACCCATCCTAAATTTCTTCCTAAGGTAGTTTCGGAGTTCCATCTAAACCAACCTTTAGTCCTTCTCTCTTACTTTGCGGACTTCCAAAATGAAGGAGAACATTCTCTTCATTCCCTGGACGTCAAGAGTGCTTTACATTTCTATCTAGAGAGAACAAAGGACTTTCGTAAAGCTTAGCAACTGTTTGTTTCTTTCAGCGAGACCTGGCTGGGTTAACCTGTCGCTATCAGGTGTATCTCAGCATGGCTAGTGGCATGCCTTCGCCACTGTTATTTCATGGCGTAGGTTAAGCTGGAGGGCAGAGTGTACGCTCGCTCTACTAGGGCGGTAGCGGCATCTCTGGCAGAAATCCGCAACGTTCCCATTGTAGATATTTGCAATGCGGCTACCTGGAGCTCAGTGCATACTTTCATTAAACACTAGGCTCTGGATGTCCATGCCAGACAACATCTTTCCTTTGGCAGAACCATCCTTAATGGACTTCTGTCCTAAAATTGTGAGCTCTTGGTCTCTCCTGCTGCCCTCTCAGGGGATTATTAACTCTGTACTTTCCCATTAGTGTGAATAAGTGGTGGAGACTTATGTCCAGGAAGATAAGGAAATTACGTACCTACCGTAATTCTTTATCTTCTTGGATGAGTCTCCACCACTCATTCTCACGCCCACCCTCCATCCCCCGAGCTCACCTCTGTTGTTGGTCTTCACTCCCTCAAATCTTTAGGCTGTGAAGACTTCTTTGTTGACCCTTCTTATACGGGTCTTCCGGACTGTCTTATGTCCAGTTTTTGGTTAGGCTATCCTTCTAGGTTAGTTAGGCTGCACCTCCTCGGAAAAAAAGGTACTGAGGCAGTTGGAAGGTCATCGCCATGATATTCATTACTGCACGAGCTGAGGCTTGCGGTGCCGCTCCTCGTGGCGCCGTCTCAGGCACTGACCTTCCAACAAAAAAGTTTGCTCCAGATGGGTCCTAGTGCCTCCAGTGCTGATGCCATTAGCGTGAATGAGTGGTGGAGACTCGTCCAAGAAGATCAGTAATTACGGTAGGTACGTAATTTCCATTTCTAGGGACATGGATATGTTGTTCATCCACACTCATTGGCAGTATCCTTGCCGCTTTAAATCTTGCCGGAAGGTCTTCAAGCTTGCTCCTCCCACCCACCCGGGTGGTATAACTCTCGGCTCCGCCCCATGACGCCAGATCTTCCTTACCGCTTGGAAGCTCAGGTTCCCTCCTTAACGCTCTGCGTTTGCGACTGGTTCCTATTTCTCCGTTTGCGGATTTAAAAATAATATTTTGCAAAAAAGACTTCAGTCTTCGATCCCTCGCGGCTGCGATGGACCATCGACTCCGGATTTGGAGATGCCCATGCGGTGTGAAGATGTCTCGGGCGGATCACACACTCCCGTGTGTCTGCAGGCCTTGAGCACGACCCGCGGGCTGCGACCTGTGCTCATCTTTCACCGACCCTCGTCCTCGAAGAACGTGCTGCCCGGTTGCAACTGGGCCGTCCCAGAAGCGTTTCCTCCGTTGTGAAGTCCAGAAGGCCGGTTGGCGGTGTCCGCGTGCGGCGGGCATCGGCCGGATCAGCTTCGGCGGATGGTAAGCCCTCGAAGAGGAGAAGCGGCGGGCGATAACTTCCTCGGCAGCTGACATTTATCCGCTCTCTCTGGGTTCTTCCTACACGGCTTCCTTTAAGGAGCTTTGTCTGTCCCTCTCCACTAAGGAGGAAGGGCCTACGTCTACTGGACCTTTTCGGTCCAAAAAGAGGGACAAGGTAGAAGTCCCTCGTCGGCGCTCTTGGGAGCGGGAAAGGTCCCTCTCCCGGGCACGTCGTCCCGTGAAGCCCGATCGACCGCTGCACGGCCACTGGCCTCACGGTGTCCCCGTCCAGGTCAGTTGACGAGAACTCCACTGATGAAGTCGAGATTTTCCGACCCATTGAACGGGCTGTCGCCTTTAGCAGCCGAATTCCCTCTCCCGGTTCCCCGGGAGGTTGAGGATCCCGTGGGCTCGCCTGTGCCTCCGGTTCCGGAGCCCTCGGATGGACCTTCGAGCGAAGGAGGGTCGGTTCGGCCGACACCTCCTACACCCGACGAAATTCGGGACTCTCGGTCTCGATCTCGGACCTCTTGGTCCAGCGTTCCCCACCGTCATAAGCTGATCTCGGTCAACTTTGCGATAGCGGCGTCGCCGCTCGTCCTCGTCCTCCTCCTCGGATGAGGGAGACGCTTGGCGTAATTACGTCGGTGATCGAAGACCTCATGTTGCAACAGCTCCTCCTGGCTGGGAATAGCCGACTCAGCGCCTTCCGGCCATTAAGTGTAGCTGTCACGGAGCGGCCGACACAACCCTCGACTTGCCGAGGCCTATACAGGCGGTTGTTCGGCCAAAACCAGCTGCTCCACCGATTGCGGTGGAACCTCCGCCTCCACAGCCACAATTGGGCTCGACCAGGATTCTCGATGGCTAAGGTTTACCCCATCGGCTGTCAGTTACCCTCACTCGACCGACCTCGGCAGGTGAAGGTGGCTCAGGCCAGAGGCAGCTCGAGGACTCTTCCGAGTCGAAGATGATTCCTCCTTCTTCTCCAGCGACTGGACTTGGAGTCTTCAGGAGGTCAGCCAATGGGCGATAGCCCGTCGTCCTTCCTAGGACTGCTTGGCTCATCTCGGGTCTACCGGGATGAGCTCGAACCCGTTCCAAGCAGGCCGGTATCCCCTCACGGAGATTCTGGACCGAGGGATTCTCGACAGAGCCTTTCGGTGGCGAGGCCATAGTGGGTCCAGCACTGGAACTTTGGCAGCGCCCTGCTTCCTGCCCTGCGCCTTCGGCCAGGATGGCCAGGAAGTATCGCGGTCCCGGTTCCTTGTCCGTTTTTGAACACCCCTCTGCTG
Organism: Neoceratodus forsteri; assembly: GCA_016271365.2. Classification (NCBI taxonomy): domain Eukaryota; kingdom Metazoa; phylum Chordata; order Ceratodontiformes; family Ceratodontidae; genus Neoceratodus; species Neoceratodus forsteri. The sequence goes on from JADMNL010000022.1 coordinate 501,935,892, forward strand.
AGGGTTGGTTACCGACAGCGTTTTCAGCGCGCTGCGCCAGGGATGTGGACAAACCCTCCTGACAAGAGTCCAAGAGAATGGACTATGTGGGCGAAAAAGTCTCGCTGCGTCCTCTCCGCCTTAGTCAGGCCAGTTGACCGTCCTCATGGCACATTTTCTCATGCCCTGTTGGGCTCCCTGGATGAGTCATCCTCATCTTCCCCCGATCTGCAGACTACGGTTAAGCAGGTCGCGGGACCAGGGCAGGAGCAGTGGCCAAACAGCAGCTCCAGACTGCTTTGGATGTAGAGGACTCATGTGCCAGATCGGTGCTTGGCGGCCGCAGTGGCTTCTGCGTCGGCGAGCTTGGCTGAGGATATCCACCTTTGCCGGATACCCAGCACAAGTTGGCGGATGTTCCCTTTTGAGGACTGACCTCTTGACCCTGGGGTGGAAGGTCACCTGCAGAGGATAGAAGTCCAATGCCACCTTGGACTCGGTCTCTTCCGCTCAGAAGGACAAGGCACGCCAAACCACAGCCTAAGCCCTTAGTCCTCTGTGCCTTGACGGCCTTGACCCAGCAACGCTCAGGGCCAGCAGGCTCGGCCTTGTATCCCAAACCCAAGCCGCGGCTTCCTCTAACGGAGGCAGGGAGGAAAGGCCCAGGAGGTCCCTCGGCCGGTCCCTCCTCCAAGCCTGCCAGTGACGGGCTGAGGGTGTCGCCCATCATCACCTTACCCCTGGGTCCCCCGTGGAGGCTCAACGCCGTTCCGCCTGGTCCGCTGTTACCCACGGACAGGTGGGTCTTGAAGGTGGTGGGAAGAGGCCTGCCTCTGGAATTCGAGCAGGCACCACCCTCTGAGCCGTCCGCCCCTGGGAGAACTGAGATCCCCAGCCTCACTGGCGGCTCGTCGAGCGACATCACTCTCCTCCTCCAGAAGGAGGTGGTAAGAGGTAGTGGACCCTCCTTCAGACCCAGGGTTTGTGTCCAGGTACTTCCTGGTTCCGAAGCAGACGGGGGCTGGCGCCCATTCTCACCTACGACCTAAACAAGTTCCTAAGGTCTCGAACCTTCAGGATGGTCCTCTGGCTCAGATAATACCATCCTTGGAGCAGCGTGTGGTTCTGCTCTCTGGACTTGGCAGGAGCGTTTTCCACGTCCCTATCCGTCCGTCTCACCAGAGATTCCTTAGCTTCCGGCGGAAGGATCTCTCTTCGAGTTCAAGCCATGCCCTTGCTTGTCTCAAGCTCCCAGGGTCTTCACCAAATGCATGGCAGTGGTGACAGCATTCCCTGCGCCGGGGGTCGGGTGTACCCTTACCTGGATGACTGGCTGATAGCTCCCTCCAGGAAGGGCGGAGTGGTCAGAGATCTGGCCCTCAGGTCTGCTCTCAACTGGGCCTCCTTGTCAACAGAGGCCAAGTCGAACTCGGGCCGAAGCAGGTGATTTTATTCATCGGGCGCTTCGACTCTCTTGAGCACAGCGCGGCTCCCGGCGGACAGGGCCGAGGTTCTTTCCTCCTTGCCCGATCATTTCTGGTTGGGCAATTCGCCCTGCCGGGACTTCCTGCGCCTCCTGGGTCTCATGGCGCCTGTACCAGCGTGGTCCTGCTGGGCCCGCTGGAACATGCGTCCCTTCAGTGGGACTGGCCAGCCAGTGGTCACAACTGCGATCCCTTGGACCAGCCAGGTCGGTGACACAGGGATGTGGAATGCTCTCCAGTGGTGGACCGCTCCAGATCAATTGCAGGAGGGCATCCCGCTCGTCCGCCCGAGGCCGACGGGTCTCTGTCGGCACCGATGCCTCTCTGATGGGTTGGGTGCCCATCTGGGGAACACGAGCTCATGGCCTCTGGTCCCTGGAGTCCGATGCCACATCAACCTGCTGGAGCTCGGCGGTCCGCCTAGCTCTCACCGCCTTTGCTCCGTTCCTCCGGGGTCAAGTGGTCCGGTCCAGACGGACAATACCACGACCATGTACTATCTAAACCGCCAGGGCGGGCCGCTCCATGCTTCTATGCAAGGAAGCTCTCCGCATTTGGTCACTCGTGCGCAGCCTGGGCGGATCTCCTAGCCATTCACGTGGCAGGAGCCTCCAACACCTGGCCCGATGCCCTGGGCGGATAGGGGCTGCATCCCCAGTGGTCTCTCCCTGCGGTAGTACAGCATCTATTCTCCCTTTGGGGCACACCTCAGGTGGACCTGTTTGCCTCCCACGGAGAGCAGCTGAGTCTGTTCCATGCCGCCCCCTCAGCGGGGCTCGCTGCAGGATGCCTTCTCGAGAGCAATGGACCCCGGGCCTCTTTTACGCCTTTCCCATTTCCCTTGATCCACAAGGTGCTTCTCAAGGCGAGGGGAGGGACAGACGCGGTGATTCTGATAGCCCCAGACTGGCCTCGCCAGTTCTGGTACCAGATCTCCTCAGTCTCAGCTCCAGGACTCAGGAGGCTTCCAGCTCGCCCGGACCTGCTCTCAGTCAATCAGGAAGGTGTTCCATCCGGACCTTCAATCCCTGCACCTGACGGCCTGGTTCCTAAGCGGCTAGAGTTCCAGGCTTTGGGTCTTGACGGGTCCTCAATGTAGTTGAGGCGTCCCGTAAGAGTCGACCAGAAAATGCTATGCCTTCAAATGGAAAAGGTTTTCCATTTGGTGTCGAAACAAGGGCTTGGACCCTTCCTCCTGTTCCTTGGCAAGCATCTTGGACTATTTATGGTCCTTTCTGGTCAAGAGCTTAGGTCGAGCGACCCTAAGGGTGCACTGGCGACCATCTCTGCTTACGAGGCGGGCGGGAAGCAGTCGATAGCGCAGGAGAAGTGGTCTAGCGCTTTTTCAAGGCCTTGATCACATTTCCTCCAGTGCGGGAACCCCACCTCCGTGGGATCTACTGCTGGTACTGGCAAAGCTCATGGCAGACCATTCGAACCTATGCAGGTGTGCTCTCTCACCTGTCGTGGAAGACCGCCTTCTTGGTGGCTATCACGTCAGCCAGAAGGATGGGAGAGCTCCAGGCGCTTTCCATCGAGTCTCCTTACCTGGTCTTCCACAGGGACAAGGTTGTCCCTGCGCCCACCGAAATTCCTTCGAAGGTGGTGTGGAGGTTTCACATAACCAGGTGTTGACTCTGCGGTGTTCTACCCCAATCACACCTCGGAGGCAGATATAGGCTCCATACTCTGGATCCTGAAGAGGCTCGCTTATTATAAGGCGCCCTGCTGAAGTCGGAGAGGTAAGCCCAGCTGTTTGTCACCCACGCTGAGCCGCATCTGGCAGACCTGCAGCCAAGCGGACGATAAGCAGGTGGTAACCTCCTGCATAGATCTCTGCTATAAGTTAGCGGGCATGGAGCCTCCCAGAGGATAAGAGTCGATCTACCCGCCATACTGCTGCAGCGGTGGCTGCTTCAGGAGCGTCCCTATCCAGGAAATCTGCAGGGCTGCTACCTGGAAGTCAGTAAACACCTTCATTACCCACTACCACATCGACCTTGAGTCACGCCGGGATGCTGGTTTTGGGGCCTCGGTTCTCCAGTCTCTCTTTCCCAAGTAAGTATATGGGGGTGTCGTCTTGCCTCCTCCTCCCGGAGAACTGCTAGGAGTCTGCCAATGAGTGTGGATGAACAACATATCCATGTCCCTAGAAATACAGGTTGCTCACCTGTAACAGGAGTTCTAGGAATGGATATGTTGTTCATCCTACAACTCCTCGACTCTCCCGGCGTGACCGCACAACCTGAGCTTCCAGCAGGCCCAGATCTGGCGCCATGGGGGCGGGAGCCGAGTTATACCACCGGGTGGGTGGGAGGAGCAAAGCTTGAAGACCTTCCGGCAAGATTTAAAGCGGCAAGGATACTGCCAATGAGTGTGGATGAACAACATATACCATTCCTAGAACTCCTGTTACAGGTGAGTAACCTGTATTTTTTGTCCTTTGCCCACAGGATGTTAGGGGCACTGGTGTCTAAACAGACACTTTACAAGTGGTTGGTGAACTGCATAGTGTTTTGCTATCAGAAGTGAAACAAACCCTTACCGGGACCGGTAAAGGGACAGTTTACCATACGGGTGGCTACCTCTTTTGCCTCACTGAAAAACATTTCAGCACCAACCATTTGTGCAGCTGCTACTTGGAGTACAGTGCAAACCTTTATCAGTCACTACAGCTTGGACATTGCCTCCAGATGCAGAGTGGGCTTTGGCCTTGTAGTCCTCCAAGGACTTTTGTCCTAGGTGGTCACTTCTGGATTTCTCCTATCCCCCTCCCAAAGGGTTAGGGTAACACCCTTTACTGCTTGGGGCTCAGTCCTTATGGTGTAACCTGCTGCAAGAGCTGTGTCTCGAAGTAAGATAGTACAGTTTCATAAGACCTTACGGTAACAGTAGATCTTATCTATGTCAGTCTTCACCATTCATCACTGTTGGGTACATGGCTGGAGGTCATGACCCCACAGGAGCTCTTTTTTTTTTTTTTTGGTAGGCAGAGTCAACGCACCATCGGTGCCACCCTCAAGGCCGATGCATTGTGTGGCGCTCACGGGTTGGCCGTTAGGCGCTGTCAGTTCCACCTGCCTGCCAGTTCTTCGTCTCCCACTGTAGAGGTCACCTCGTGGGAAGCAAGCTCTGATTGAGGCCTACCGCCTACGCAGTTTGTTTTTCACCGCTATTTCCCGTGCCGCAGTCCATCAGTGCCGTGTCCTGCCGGTTGTAGTTGCTTACTCGATGTCGCTGGTAAGATATTTCCATATGTTTTACTTCTTGGCGACGTAGAGTCCGTTTTTGGTGTTTTTTTCCTCCGTAGGTCATGTCTTGGTCGGAGGGCAAGAAAACTTCCAGGACGGGTCGGCCCCTCATGCGATGATGCCCATGCGGCCGAAAATATTCCATCACCGACCAGCATGACCGTTGCCTTTCATGTTTTGGCCCGCTTCACAACATGGATTCGTGCGATACCTGTTTCTCCATGGACTGCCAGGGTCATCGAGCAATGCGTGTCGAAAGTGGGGCGAGCTTCCCGAGCTTTCAGGGTCGAGCTTTTCGTCGGTCCAAATCCGTACTCTCGGCCTTTCCTCCAGGTCCTCTCCCGGTTCTACACAGACTGAGGAGGAGGGAGCCTCTGCTACTAGTAGCCTGGCCATTGCCAAGGCTCCTTCCGCAGTGCAGGAGACCCGTCCCGCGCCTTTCTTGGGGCAGGCGGGAGGCACTGCTGTGGCAGTCGCCCCTTCAGGGGGTGAAGGCTGCCCCGGTGTCGGACCCGCAGTTCGCAAGGCCCGGATCGGTGTAGGATTTGGCACCGTTCACGGCACCATGGGCCCTGATGGAGCCGTCGTCAGCGCCAGTTTGTCGCGCGGCGCCATGGCTACTGTTGGAGCTGTTTGTGGCGCTGATACTGCTGGTGGTGCCACCTTTGTCTGTGTCTTGCGGCACCGAGGTTGAGCACGGCGCTGTGTCCTCGGGACTCGGCGCTGTGGGGCTGTTGGATTTCGCTGTCAGCACCGTCGTCGGCGCCGTGGAGCTGGGCGGCGCCATCAGGGCCATTGTACGCGCCGTCTCGCACCGTGGGGTCAGATGGCGTCATGGCTGGTCCTGAGTCTGGAGCTTCTGTTCGGGCTGGAGCCGTGCCCTCTGTGGATTCCACTTGTGGTGCTGTAGGGGGCACTGGCACTGGCTCGGGCACGGTTTGGTGTTCTGGCACCCCCTTTGACAAAAATGGCAATGGGCGCCCTCCTGCATTCTTGCACAGGGCCTCGGCCTCTACCTCTTGAGAGGCGGAGTCGGGCTCTGAGTCAGATGGACAGTCTGACTCTTTGGGGTTGACTATTGGAGTGGTCAGCCCTGTAGTATCCTCGACAAGCCAGAGTCAGCCCCCTTCTGAGGTGGGGTCGGTGGCTACTGAGACTGGGGTCAGGGGTGCTGACCAACATTGCTCTGCAGCCCAGTCTTGGTGGGTTCACTAACCCCTCAGCAGTGGTACCCCCACCTGTGGTGTGCCTGGATCGCCCTTGGGGCCGATCAGAGTACCTACGGGAGGGGAAGGTACTGTGTCCTGGATAGTTCCTTCGGGTGCTGCCCAGGACTGTCGGCTACCTAGGCTGGCCCTGTCGAGGAGGAGGTCTCTTTCAGACTCAGAGGGGTCGAGGGGCGTGGGGTCTGCACGGTGGCCTTTTTCGACGGCCCACCCGGGCTCTGGAAGAAGCTGTAGTGCGGATCTCTGCTCTTCCTCCTTGGTTTCTTTGAGAAAGCCCCATTCTTTTGAGGTTGGAACCATCCTTCTGGACCTATATGGCCCCGGTCGCCTCACAGGGGGGATTCTTCCGGGCGCATCCAAGGCAGTACCAAAATGGTTGTTTAGCTGTTGGCTGTGGGGTTTTCCAAGGCGCCTTCTTCAGCGGGTGCTCCCGGTCCGCTCCTTAGCCCAGGCGGAGGTCTGCCAACATCTCTTCTCGGCTCTGTCCCCATTCCTCTGCCACATTCTCCTGCGCTCTCAGGCATCCTTGCTCCTAGCGGGCCTCTCTCCTGGCAGCAGTTCAAGGCTGTGGCTGCTCAGTTCCCAGCTTACGTTAGGGCAATAGACAGGTTTTTCAGGCTCCCCCCCGAGCAGCCACCCTCTGAGCAGCTGGTGCCTTCCAGCTCTTCATCCCCCTCTTCTGGGGGAGAGGAACCTTCTATCCACATCTCTCCAGCTGCTGATCTTGCCGAGTATCGGCGCTTCCTCGAGAGGTTGTTGGAGGACTTGCACCTCACCCCTGCCACTGTTAGCAATCCAGAGTACTGGGCGCACGCCTTACTAGGCGATTTTTGGCGAGGCCACCCTTATGGTGCCCCCCTGGCCTGCTCTCTTTCGGCAGGCATCGTTACACTCCTGGCAGAGGCCCTTCTCTGGAGTTCCTGCCCCTAGTTATTTCAGCCAGAGGTATTGCGCCCCCCAAGTCTCCAGGTTACATGCCTCATCTGTAGTCTGGATTGACGCAGTTGGATACTCCTGATGGGCTTCGCCCCCTTCTCCGTGACCGGCCCCCAGATCAGGATTCCTCAGATTTTGACTTCTGGGGTGGGAGGACTTTCTGCTCGGCACGGTTGTTGCTTTCCATTTCTGCACATCAGGCCCACTATGCAGCCTATGACAGGTTCTTGTGGTCCAGGCTAGGTCAACTCCTAGCCTCGTTGCCTGATACAGAGCAAACCAAATAAGCCATTACACACCCCTGCACATGGCCTGGAGCTAGCAAGGCACCAAGCGAGGGCATCCTGTGATGCCAGTGAGGTAGCTACCAGGGTCGTAGGGACAGCGATCTGCACTAGGCGGACGGCATGGTTGCGTCTTTCCTGGTTGTCGCCCTTGGCTCGGCAGAGGGTGATTAGCTCTGCTCACCAGAGAACCTACCTTTTCTCCCGTAGAGCGAGACGGTGTTTGTCGGGGCAACTTCTTTCTCCCTTCGGGGGGTCCCCGTCTCACTCTTCCCTCTCTCGGGCCTCTCCAGGCCCTGAAGGTTCTCCCTATTAGTGTGTCACCCACTGAGAGCTAAGGGACTTTGTCCCATAGGGTGTAAAAGAAAACCCCCTTCGTGGGGGCTTGGCACTCACCCAACAGTGATGAATGGTGAAGATTGACACAGATAAGATATGAAAATTATGTACCTACCGTAATTATGATCTTTCTGTATATCTTGACTGTTCATCACAATCCCACCCTCCATCCTCCTGGGGCCTCAGTCTCCGGGTCTTCCACCCTCCTTGTGCCCATCCCCCCCCCCTTTCTTGTCAGGAGTGTGGTAAAACGGGCACATAGGGGGATAATGTTCTAGGGAGAGTGGTCAGTATGGGGGGCACTCCTTCTCCAGTACATTAGCTCCACCCCTGTGGGGTGGGAGTTGGCAGTTGCCCTCCATTCTCTCTTTCTCCTTGTTTCCGTCCAACTTATTTCTCCTTGTCGTTGGACTATCTTTTATTACAAAAAAAAACTCCTTTTCCCTTTTTCACCAATAATCTTTCCTTGAGAGGGTGTTAATTCTCTGTACCCTGTTCTTCTTCCAGAATAGCCGACTCTGCTTAACTGGAGATTTTTGCCAGCCATTTTGTGCCTTGAATTCTGGCAAGAAGCCTTTGGCTACTCCTTGTAGTTTCTATGTAATCTGGAGATGGACCAGGGTCTGGGATGTGTTTAACCTCCCCCCCCTCCTAAATTCTCTATCCCACCCTACGTCCCTCTCCTATTTCCAGAGATTGGGGCCCCTCCCAGTCCCCCTTAGTTTCCGTCTTCCCCGTCTTCTGTTCTCTCAGTCGTTTTTTCTCCTTTTAGTTCATATATCTTTTCCTGTACCTTGGACTTCCTTGTCCCACCGTCCACTCCCTTCCTCTTACCTCTCCGGCGACTCAGAACTGGCAGGCAGGCAGAGTCGACAGTGCCTAAAGGCCAACCCATGGCCCACACACGTCTGTTGAGGGCGGCACCGATGGTGCGTCGGCTCCGCCTACCAAAAAAAAAAAGCTCCCGCGGGGTCATGACCTCTGGCCATGTACTGAACAGTGATGAATGGTGAAGATACACAGAAAGATCATAATTACGGTAGGTACATAATTTTCATATTCTCAAGAACTGCTCTTGCAGCAGGTAGTTTCCCTCCCACCTTCCTCCCATGAGGTCTACCTTCTTCCATGCTGTTTTTAAATAATCTTTGTCTGGTCTTCCTCTGGAAGCAGATCCTCAGTCTCCCCTTCAGAATTTTATCACTATGCTGGGAGTCTCCAGCAGGAGACCTGAGAGATGCTGGGAAACCGCCCCTTTTATGATGTATCTATCGTTGAGGGCGGTCCCCCACTGGGTATAGCTAGCTAAAAGTTTTCTGTGGGGTCCTGCCGCTTGCCGGCTTCAGTCCTGATAGTGTAACCTGCTGCAAGAGCTGTTATCAAAGATATACTGTTATGGTAAGTTCTTATGTAACTGTATTTTTCTTTGCTACTGCACCACAGGCTGACTCTGTGGTCATTAATGCCGTGCATGATGGGACAAAACGTCCTAAGCATCTGAGCTCCCTCCCCCCAGACTGGGAGTCCTAATGCTTGGATTTAATGGGGAAATGAGTATACCAGGCTGCCACGATGAACATGCGTATAGTGAATTATATTGGCCACATGCTGAAGTACCACAAGATCCTCTGGACTACAGCACTGGAGGTAGCTGACAAACTTCCTCAATCAGCAGAGAAAGGTCAGCTCCTGCCTACTTTTGCAACTGACACCAGCATCTCCCACCATTTACTTTGGGCAGGTATGATGCTGTGGACATCTCCGCAAGGACTATGGCCATGGGTATCACCCTTCGTCGGCATGCCTGGCTGCGGGTGTCAGGTTTTACTCCTGGCGTACAACAAACCATTCATAATGCCCCTTTCAATCGACATAAACTCTTCAGCTCTGACACTCAAACCATTCTGGATGATCTTCAGGTTTCTGATTGTACCCTCTGAATGGTGCATGGCATGTACCACACGTCACAAACTACGGGCCAGAGAAAATATTATCAGCCTTTCCAATTCAGAAGGGCCAGCTGTCAGCGCGGCACTACCAGACAGTCCACTAGGTGCCGGCAGCAACCCCAGCCTGCAAGCCGTACCTCTACCACCACCTCTAAAGGCGCTTTGGCCACCCCTCCTCCGGCGGCTGGTGCTCTGCAATCTTTCTGACTCAATTCTCTGCCTTCCTAGCATCCTTCAGGTGGCCTCGGAGGCTGTGGGGGGCCACTTCTTCCTTTATTTGGAAGCATGGCAAAAGATTACAAAGGACCAGTTGGTCCTGCAGATCTTACAAACCGGACACACACTGGAACTCACTTCTACCCCACCTCCGCGCTCAGTAACATTCCCACCGGACCACATTCCAATACTCCTAGAGGAACTAGTCTCCCTCGTCCAGAAAAGCCCCATCTAACCCATACCCCCAAAGAACAGTGACAGGGATTTTCCTCCCAGTTTTTCCTGGTACCAAAATGCACAGGGGATCTGCACCCAGTTCTGGATCTCAGGGACCTAAATTTATACATTCAGTAGAAAAGATTCAGAATGGTGACTCTCGCCGTTACATTTCCTCTTCTGCATGAAGGAGATTGTCTTTGCGCTCTGGACATGAAGGACGCCTACCTTCATATCCAAATACATCCCATGCATTGCTGCTACCTCCGTTTTCAGCTTCTAGAACATCAACACCAATTCTGAGCATTACCCTTCGGACTGTCCTCAGAACGCATGGGTCTTCACAAAATATGTAGCGGTGGTGGACGCTGCCCTGTGGTGTCAAGGACACTTCGTCTTCCCATATCTGTACGACTGGCTCATCGAGGCCTCTACCAAGGAGGGGTTGCTAGAGTCTTTCCACGCCACCCTCCAGCTCTTTTAGGAAGTGGGCATTACTGTCAGTCTGCAGAAACCCCATCTGGAAATGACACAACGTCTCCAATATAAAGGAGCCGTCCTGGACACGTTACTTGGTCGAGCATTCCTTCCCTAGGACAGATATCAGAAACTTATGACCCTTGCTGCCCACTGTTGGTCCATTCCTAATGTCATGGCCCGTCAGTATATGTGCCTTCTAGGCCATATTTATTTATTTTATTTCTTTCTTTGGTTCTAGGATTACAGATACCTTTGAGCCAAGGCTCTTTTACAAAGGTTCTATATCAGTTGAAGTACAATACAGGGGATACAACAGAAATAACAACATTGCAGGTAAACAGTACATTATACAGTTATTAATTAAGGGAGGAGGCAACACATTAGAGAGCTCAGTACATAGAATGGCCCTGAACAGCATCAACTAGGAGAGGGGTAAAGAACAATGGAGGAGGAACGGGATGGCAATATGGGAGTAGTAACAGCCAGAGCCATTGTCAGACATCACAGGGAGAAGTGCTGGAGAGAAGGGGTTGGTGGGGGGGGTGGGAAGGGCTGCCGCCATCTCCACTGTCCCACAGGCGTGGTTACACATGTGACCGGTACAGTGAGTCTTGCAACGCCAACGACAGCAGCACACCCGAGACTTTGAAGACCGGATTGTCACCCTGGCACTCCGCCGAGCCCTGACTTGGTGGATGGTGTGGTCGAGTCCAGATCAAGGCGTCCTCTTTCAGACTCCACCACCATCCCAGACATTGATCATGGACGCTTCCATCCTGGGCTGGGGTGCCCACCTCGGTCCTCATCAGACACAGGGTCTTTGGAACCCGACCTCTGCATCTCTCCATATTAATCTTCTCCAGATGAGGGCGATCCATCTCGCCCTGAAGACCTTTCAACCATATCTGGTCCCAGGTCCCCGTCTGGTACAAATGGACAGACAGCTCTCATCTGTTACATAAACAAACAAGGAGGTACAGGGTCCTAACGCCTTTGTCAGGAGGCAGTCCTCATCTGGCGAGAGGCTCTGTGGCACCAACTCCTCTTTGTGACAGTTCGTGTGCCAGAAGCCCAGAATGTCTTGACAGATCACTTCAGTCGCCATGCTCAGGGTCATGAGTGGGACCTGGAGAGAGGGCACGCTTCTTCTGCTCTTTCTGCTCCCCCGACTGCTGTAAGCGGGTCAAACACCCAAGTTTGGTTGAGACAAAGTTGGTCGAGGCCCAGATCACAAGCACCACAGTGCCTCCTTCGGGCTTGTTGACCTCGACTCCAGCCAACCAGTCGGTTGAGATATTCCTCGATGTGGCCGACCATTTGTCTGAAGAGGTCAACTAGGAGTTGATCTCTAAAACCCTAGTGCACCCGGTCTTCACCTAGGGAGGTGTGACCTGGTTGGTGTCCTTGGCCAGTTCCTCTGGGGACCAGCCTGCACTGGAGGTTGTTGCTTCACAGCCAGTACATGTAATTTACAGTGCATCCCCGGTGGTTTCTCCTCTGTGTTGGCCCTTGGGTTGACAGTCAAGATTGTGGTTGAGGCACTGCTCATGCTCTCGGTCCCACTCCACTGGGAGGCATCACCTTCAGTGTTCCTCATCTGCCGATGAGGAGAGGCTCCATGGACACATGACAGTGCTACAGAGAACTGCTCTGGCAGCAATGGGCCATGGTGGGGCAGGAAAGGCTCTTTCCCTGACTACTCTGGTTGACTGGCTGATGCCAGTCAGTCCCCTACCGGTCTGCCCAAAGCAGTTATCATTGACACCTCTCTCTCCAACCTTGCTGATAGAACTGCCTCTTGCACAACCATTGAAGGGAGCACCGTCTAAGTACTCCCATGCTGCGAATGGTTTAGCAGTCTGGCTCTTGGTGGAAATCTCCCTGTTAGATGATGCTTGGGTGATTCATGGCGGACAGCCATCAAGGACTGATCTTCCTGGACATAGAGTCTCCACCACTCATTCACATTGATGGGATCTACGCCGGAGGCACTAGGACCCAGCGGGAGCAAACTTTTTACAGGAGGTTTGGCGCCAGAGATGGAGCCGTGAGGAACGGTGCCACAAGCCTCTGCTCATGCGGCAGTGACTATCTCGGCATCGACCCTCCAACCGCCTCAGTTCCTTTTTTCCCTGCCATCAAGTGCGCTACAGTGACGGTGTCGCTTGCCTGCCGGGAGTTAAACTTCAAACTAGCAGCATAGTTTTCAGTTTTTAATTTTGTAGTATTTCTTGAAATCAAGTACCGTTTACTATAATTTATTATTTGAAAGATGTCTCAGCCTACATTGATGGAGTCAGCCATGGGTGGGTCAGGTGACGTTAGGGAGACTTCGTATGAAAGTTGTTCAGTCAGCCTGGCTTGTCTGGTCCGCCACCCTCTCCGGAGGGTGGGTCTGACAACAGACAGTCCAGTGCCGGGGAGGGCGGTCCCTCGGAAGCATAAAAGAAAATGGTCGCACTCTCTGCACCGTTCGGCCTCGAGCTGTTCTTCGACCCGTAGATCCAGAAAGAGAAGGCATCACTCGAGGTCGCCTTCTGGTATGTCTGAGCATCGACAGTCGGTCATTGGGGTCAGTTGCCTGTCTTCTCCAGAGTTGCCAGTTTCTGTCTCCGGTCTCCGACCTCTTTGACATCGGAGCCCTTCCCCGTCTTCTGGTAGGGCTTCAGATGAACAGTTTCATCAGTGGGCCGCTCTGATGGAGTAATGAGCTCGGAAGTTGGTCCAGCTGCCTGGCCCAGTCACTCAGGGGCCCTCGGACCCTTCAGGTGATCGGATAGCATGGTTGGGCATCCCTAGTCGTGCGGCACCTTCTTTGGTGTCGTCGACTCCGCACTCAGGAGTTTTCACCCCCTCACATAGCTGCAGCGCAGGGGCCCACACCAATGCCTCTTTCTCCTGCTTCTTTTCCTTCTTTTGCCTCAAATCTTGGTTTTCGGGGCCCTGGGTTGGTTTTGGCGCTGTCGGCGTCAGTGGGTTGCTTGGCGCCGTCTTCGGTGTCGATGTGTCTGTTTGCGATGTTCTCTGCGCCATTGAGGTTGTCAGCACTGTGTGGCTTTTCAGCGCCGTCAGACTTGTTGGTGCCGATCTCATCTGTGTCAGTCTTCACCGTTCATCACAGATGGGTACTGGCCGGAGGTCAGGACCACGCGGGAGCCTTTTTTTTTTTTTTTAAAAATGATAGGCGACCAACGCAGCATTGGCGCCGCCCTCGAGGCCGACATACTATGTGGCGCTCGAGGATTAGCCGTTAAGCTGTGTCGACTCCGCCTGACTACCAGTTCTTCGTCTCCCGCCGTCGAGGTCGCCTCGTGGGAAGCCTGAAGAAGTTTTCTCTGTTTTAGGCCTTAAGCCTGCGATATTTCCGTTGCCAGTCCACGGTCTACTAGTTCTGGGTACTGCCTCCACTCGACGTCGCCGATAAGATACGGATTCGCACTCGTCGGGCCAAGCCGCTCTCTCTCGGCCTTTCCTCCGGGTCCCCTCCCGGTTCTATATGGATCGTGGAGGAGGGAGCCTCAACCTCCCGTAGCCTAGCCTTGGTCGAGGCTCCTCCCGCGGTGCAGGAGGCCTGTCCCGCTTCCCCCGGGAGCGGGTGGGAGGCGCCGCCATGGCAATCACCCCTTCGGGGGTGAAGGCCCCCCCGGTGTTGCTCCCGTGGTCCGGAAGGCCCGGGTCGGCGCCGTCCTCGACGCCGTCGGTCGGTGTCGTCAAGGACTTGGCGCCGTTCATGGTGCCGAGGCTTTGCGGTGCTGGTCATCGCTCGGCGCCATGGGCCCTGGCGGTGTCGCTACTCGCGCGCGCGACCCTGGATCGGTGTCGCCTTTGCTAATCTCGCCTTGCGCGCTCTCCGGCGCCGAGTTGACTGCAGCGCCCATGGATCCCTGAGAGTCGCTGGTCGGCGTCGTCCAGGGGACGGGCAGTGCCACTGTCGGTGCGAGTCCGTTTTAAGGCCGTTAGCGCTGCCTGGTTCGGTGCGCTCTGGGCATCGTCGGCGCCGAAGCCTGCTCTCTGGGCCGCTCGGCGCCGCCCGACTCGGTGCCGTTCGCGGCGCCGAAACCTAGCGGTGTTTGTGTCTCGGGGCCGCTGTTGGGGTTGCCGCCCGGCGCCGTCTCTGTTCGGCGCTGCTCGGCGCCCGGTGGGCTTAGCGGCACCGGCAGCTGTCCTATCTCGGACCTTTGGTCTCGGCTGCCTGCCGCCTTCTGCCAGCTCCGTCCGGCAGGGCCATGGAGCACAGGGGTGTCTTTGACCGCTGCCACGATTTCTGGGCCCTCCGCAAAGGTTGTGTTTCCTTGCCCTCCTACTGTCTGGCTTAGGGCCTCGGATTCCACCTCGTCGGAGTCCAGCTCAGAGTCGGACGGGCAGTCACACCCTTCGGGGTTGCCTGCACAGGAGAGTGAGCCAGTGGTCTCTTCGACGAGTCAGAGTCCGCCCCCTGCTGAGGAGCGTCGGGTTCCCCTCCAGACCGGGGTCAGTGGCACTGACCAGCAGGCTGTGGTGCGTGCCACCATAGCCATGCAACCTGGTCTGGGGGGGTTCCTTGACCCTGCAGCGGAGGTACCCCCTCCCGTGGTGTGTCTCGATCGCCCAACTTTGGGGCCCATCGGGAAGCCTACGGCTGGGGAGGGTGCTGCACCCTGGATTTCCCCCTCGGGGCATCCCAGAGCTGTCAGCTACCTAGGCTGACCCTTCCGAGGACCAGGACCTTCTCGGACTCTGAGGGGTCGAGGGGTGTGGGGTCAGCGTCGGCCTTTCTCTGGGGTCCACCCAGGCCCTGGACGGAGCCGAAGTGCGGACTTCCGCCCTTCCCCTTCGGGTTCCTTGAGAGGGTCCTATTCTTTGGAGGCAGGGGACCGTCCTTCTGGACCTATACGGCCCCGGTCGCCTCACTGGGGGGATTCTTCTGGGTGCAGCCTAGGCAGTACCAACATGGTTGTACAGCTGTCGGCTGCGGAGTCTTCCGGGACACCTTCCCCGGGTGTCCATGGTCCGCTTCCTAGCCCTGGCAGAGGCCAGCCGATTCCTTCCCTCGGCTCTGCCCCTACCCCTCTGCCGCATTCTCCAGCGCTCCCGGGCATTCTTGGTCCTACCAGGCCTCTCACCTGGGAGCAGTTCAGAGCGGTGGCTTCTCGGTTCCCTGCTTACATTAGGGCCTTGGACAGTCAGGTTTTTCAACCTCCCCCCGAGCAGCCACCCTCGGAGCATATGGTGACCTCCAGCTCCTCATCCCCCTCTTCTGGGGGTGAGGAACCATCTGTCCACATCTCTCCTGCCGCTGATCCCGCGGAGTATCAGCGTTTCCTCGTGAGGATGCTGGAGGACCTTCACCTATCCCCCCTATCCGCGAGCAATCCAGAGCATGCGGCGCACGCCTTTCTAGGCAATTTCGGGGTGGCCACCCTTGTGGTGCCCCCTTGGCCTGCTCCCTTTCGGGAGGCGTCCATGCGTTTCTGGCAGAGGCCCTTCTCCGGAGTTCCTGCCCCTAGGGACCTCAGCCAGAGGTATTGCGCACCCCTGGAGTCTCCAGGCTCCATGCCTCATCTGCAGTCCGGATTGACGCACCTGGACACTCCTGAAGGGCTTCGTGCCCTCCACCGTGACCGGCCCCCAGATCAGGACTCTTGATTTTGATTTCTGGGGGAGGAGGACTTTCTACTCGGCACGGTTGCTTCTCTCCATCTCCGCTCATCAGGCCCACTATGCAGCCTACAACAGGTTCTTGTGGTCAGCTGGGTCAGATCCTAGCTGCTTTGCCTGACTCGGAGCAAACCAGGCAAGCCATCGCTCTCTCCGCGTGGCCTGGAGCTAGCAAGGCACCAAGCAAGGCGTCTTATGATGCCAGCAGGGTAGCTACCAGGTGGTAGGGACAGCGATCTGCACCAGAAGATCGGCGTGGCACGCCTTTCCGGTTTGTCCCTTGGCCCGGTAGGGGTGATTTGCTCCGCTCACCAGGGAACCTATCTGTTTTTCCGTTGGGCGGGGCAGCGTTTGTCGGGGCAACTTCCTTCCCCCTCCGGGGGGACCCCGTCTCGCTCTCCCCACTCTCAGGCCTCCCCAGGCCCAGAAGGTTCCCCCCCTTAGTGTGTCACCCACTGAGGGCTAAGGGACACTGTCCCTTAGGGTGTAATTAGTCAACCCCCTTCGGGGGGCTTGGTACTCACCCATCTGTGATGAATGGTGAAGATTGACACAGATAAGATATAGAAATTACGTACTTACCGTAATTATGATCTTTCTGTGTATCTTCACCATTCATCACAATCCAGCCCACCGTCCCCCTGGGGCCTCAGTCTCTGGGTCCCCTCCTCTGTGCCTCTCCCTTTCTTTGGAGCAGGGTAAAGTAGGGACACACGGGGGGGGTGTAATTTCTTCCCCTTTAAAGGGTACAGATCGAGTGGCATTCCTTCTCTACTGCATATCCCCACCCTATCAAGGTGGAAGTTGTTGGTTGCCCTCCTCCTGTCATCCAACTGTTTCAAAAAAAAGGGAACCCCCTTTTTTTCACCAAATCTCGTTACAGAGAGAGTACTAATCCCTGTACCCTGTCCTTCTCCAGTATAGCCGACTCTGCTTTTGGGGTATTGCCACATATTCTGTGTCTTGAATTCTGGCAAGTAAGCTTTGCTACTCCTTGCAGTTCCTATACAGTCTGGTGACTGACAAGGGTCCCGGATCTTTGTTACCTCTCACTCTCTCCTAAATTTTCTCCCTCCCTTCTTCCGCTTCCAGAGATCGGGGCCCCTACCCAATCCCCTTAGTCTCATCTCTCCTCTGCTGTCCTCTCAGTCGTTATTTCTCCTTTTGGTTCAGTTCTTCCCTCCGTTTTCTGTCCCTTGGACTCTCTTGTCCCACCCTCCATCCCTTCCTCTTACCTCTCCAGCGACTCAGAACTGGTAGTCAGGCGGAGTCGACACAGCTTAACGGCTAATCCTCGAGCACCACGTAGTACATTGGCCTCGAGGGCGGCGCCGATGCTGCGTCGGCTCCACCTATCACACAAAAAAAAAAAAAAGGCTCCATGAGGTCTGACCTCCGGCCAGTACCCATCTGTGATGAATGGTGAAGATACACAGAAAGATCATAATTACGGTAAGTACGTAATTTCTATTTCTCAGCGCTGGGGGCTCTGTTGGCGCTGTGTGCTGTTCTGGGCCAGGCAGTGCCATGCTCTTCTTTGACGTCGAGATTTGGTGTGACGTCTTCCAGTCTCCAGGGCTCCTTGACTCTGAGCCTCTTTCCCTCCTATTTTCCTTCTGATTTTCACTCCTTTCCTGTCCATACAGTCCCTCCTGGGCTGTCAGAGAGACGATATTGAGCCTGACCCAGACCTTAGTCTGGATGATGACGTGGAAGGAACAGGATCTAATCCTGCTGCAGAGCCTGTGGTCGAGGACCTGTCATTTAAGTCTCTGCTGAAAAATTTGAATTCCACTCTTTCTCTCCAGACTATGGATATTGATCCGGGGAAGCTTTTAAGACTCCAGTACCTTCATGTTCCTGAGATCCCAATGGATTTAACTCCCCCAGTACAACCCTCCTTTGAGACGCTTTCTCAAATGGTGTGGAATAATCCTGCTCTCATTCCTTCTGTGGCTAAGTCCTTTGATAGGAAGTATGCTGCTCCCAAGGATCGACCCATTTTGGCCTCTCAAGCCTTTGCGGACCCTGTTATAGTCTTGGCAGAGAATGATAAGGTTGTCCTTCCTCAGACTACTACGGTTTGACTTATAAACAAAGAATCTCGTAAGATAAATACTTTAAGTAAGAGTGTCTTTGCTGCATCTACTCTGGGTATGCGTATTGCCAGCTACCAGGGTTATTTCTCTCAATATGAGTATATTCTTTGGCATTCACGCAAACAAATGGTTGAAGCTCTACCGGAGTTGGACACTAATTCAGAGCTTCTTCAAACCATGACCAGGGGTATCGAGTTCAACAACCAGCAGGTTAAAGCAACTATGGACTCTTTCGATACTGCCTCCTGAGCGGTGGCGGCGGGCATTTGTATCCACCATCATTCCTGGCTGCACACTTCAGGCTTCACGAATGATGCCCAGCAACAGGTCATGGTGTTGCCTTTTGACGGTGAGTATCTCTTCGGTCCTTAAGTAGAACAAGCTCTAGAGGCCACGCAAAAGACCAGATCGGCCATTAAATTGGCTTGGCCTGCTCCTGCCCTTCTCGGGGGGTTAAGCGCCAGTTTCACAACGTCAGTCCTTCGAGGCAAAGGCAGAGGTTTAATAAATGCCAAGCCCTCAGTCTGAAAAACGTAAAGAAGAAAGCACAAGGCCATCGCCCAGTGCTGCCTTCTGAGTTTCTGGCCCAGGTCCCATGTCAGCTTCCCAAGAGGGACTCCTTCTTAGCGGTGGGAGGTCGTCCGACTCAATTCTATAACATCGGACAAATGGGTCCTCCGGATAATCCGCGAGGGATATTCCCTCAGTCTTTCAGAGAACCCTCCGGATTGTCCCCCCAAACAGCAGCCAAGACTGTCAACTCTTCAGTCAAAACTTCTCTCCTCCGAGATAGAAGGCCTTCTGAACAACAGAGCAGTAGAAGTAGTTCTGCTGGATTAACGGAACACAGGGTTCTACTCCCATTACTTTCTAGTTCCAAAGGAAACCGGGGGGCATGCGCCCCATTTTGGACCTCAGAAAATTGAACAAATTTCTTCCCAGAGAGAAATTCAAAATGATATCACTAGGAACCCTGTTACCTTTGCTTCATCAGCACGACTGGTTAGCCTCCCTGGACATGCAGGATGCTTACCAACATATTCCTATTCACCCAAGGCATCACAAATACCTAAGGTTCGTGGCTTTGGGTCAACATTCAGTTCAGAGTCCTGCCCTTTGGGCTATTCTCGGCACCATGAGTTTTTACAAAGTGTTGTGCAGTTCTCTCAGTGCATCTCAGAAAGATCGGCATACAGGTGTTCCCATATCTGGATGACCAGCTTCTAGCAAGCCCTTCCAGGCAAGGAACTCTCAACGCCGTAGCCACAGCCTCAGACTTCCTCACATCCATGGGAGTCCTGCTAAGTCTCAAGAAATCGCAGTTGCAGCCCTCCCAGAAGCTCCTTTTCATAGGAACTCTTCTGGACACCTCCTGTGCGAAAGCTTTTCTATCAGAGGACAGAAGGAGTGATATTCTACAGATGGCCTGATACATCAGAGAGAACAGCTCTGTTCGAGCTATCTCGATGCAACGGATGCTGGATCTCATGGCATCCTCTGTGTTCACTGTACCCCCTAGCACACTTCCACATGAACCTCAGTGGATGCTCATTACTCAGTGGTCCCCAACCACTCACCTCAGTCCTTTCTCATCAAGGTGACAGAACCTCTGAGAGGTCACTCACCTGGTAGTGCATAGAGGACAATCTTCTGGAAGGTATCCCTTTGCTCCTCTGGATCATCGGATTTCCATTACCACGGACGCGTCTCTGATGGGGTGGGGAACTCACTGTCAGAATCTCCGTACCCAAGGTACGTGGACTGAGGCCGAGTCCCAGTTTTACATAAATGTTTTAGAAATGAGAGCCATCCTTTATGCAGTCCGCGTTTTGAAGGACATTCTTTGTCACAAGAACATTCTCCTTCAAATGGACAACAAAGCAGTGATGTATTATATTAACAAGCAGGGCGGTTGTCACTCTTACCCTTTTATGCAGGGAAGCGATGAGAGTGTGGGAATGGTGCTTGGAGCACAAGGCTCTAATTCATGCGATCTGCATGCCAGAAGTGCAGAACGAACTAGCAGACTGTCTTCGCAGAACAGAGACAGATCCTCACGAATGGTCTCTCGACTCAACCGTAGTTCAGTCACTGTTCGCGGAGTGGGGAACTCCAGACCTAGACCTTTTGCATCCCCACTCAACACAAAACTGCTTCTCTTCTGCTCCAGAAATCCAGGGCCTGGCATTTTCTGTCAGGATGCGTTCAGGCTGCAGTGGACAAAACGCTTTCTATATGCCTTTCCGCCTCTTCCTCTAATTCAGAGGGTACTTCTCAAGTTTGAGTCCCAGGGGGAGAAAGTGATCCTCTTTGCTCCCTTCTGACCTTCACAAATATGGTTTCCGTTACTCAGCAGTATGTCGAAAACCCCTCCGAAAGCACTTCCCTTTCCGACGAACCTTCTGACTCAGGGGCCTGTGGTCCATCCTAATCTGAGATCGCTTCACCTTCACACTTGGCTTCTGAAGAGATAGAAGTGAACAGGTTCAGTGTCTCTCACAGAGTTTCAGATATTCTTCTGGCTGCACGCAAGCCAGCCACTAGAAAACTTGCACAGCCAAATGGAAGTGTTTTTCTTTCTGGTGTGCAAAATCCTCTTTGAATCCTTTTTCCTGCCCAACCAATAAAGTTCTGGAGTACCTTTTAGACCTCTCAAATTCAGGTCTGCAGTACTCTGTAGTCAAAGTTCATCTTTGTGCCATTTCAGCTTATCATGAGCCAGTACTTTCCTTGTCACTGGCTCAGTTACCTCTGGTTAAGAGGTTTCTTGTAAATTCTGCATACCAGACCTCCTATCAGACGTCCAGTTGCAGCCTGGGACATTAACCTTGTACTAGACATTCTCACTCGAAAACCTTTCGAGCCTCTAGCTACCTGTGAGCTGAAATTTCTCACTTGGAAAACGGCCTTCCTGGTGGCCATTACCTCAGTCCGGAGGATCTCCAAGATACATGCCTTGGTCACAGACCCTCCGTAAACTGTTTCATAAGGACAGAGTAGTTCTTAGGACCAATCCTAAGTTTCTCCCTAAGGTTGCTTCAGAATTCCATCTAAACCAATCTTTGGTCCTACTTGCTTACTTTGCGAACTTTCAAAATGAAGGAGAGCATACCCTTCATTTTTTGGATGTCAGAAGAGCCCTGCGTTTCTATTTAGATAGAACAAAAGAAATTGGCAGTGTTCAACAACTGTTTGTTTCCTTCAGCAAGACTTGGCTGGGTCAACCTGTAGCTATCGGATGCATTTCAGCATGGCTGATGGCATGCCTTCGCCACTGTTATTCCATGGCGCAAGTTAAGCTGGAGAGCAGATTGTCATGACTCTACTAGAGCAGTCGCGTCATCCTGGCGATATGCAATGTGCATTGCAGATACAGTATTGCAATCTCTGGCTACCTGGAGCTCAGTGCATACTAGAGTTAAGCACTATGCCCTGGATGTCCATGCTAGGTGACATATTTTGTTTTGCAGAACCATCCTTAATGGACTTCTGTCCCAAATTGTGAGCTCTTGGTCTCTCCTGCCGCCCTCTCGGGGGATTATTAGCTCGATATTCTCCCATCAGTAAAAATGAGTGGTGGAGACTTTATGTCCAGGAAGATATGGAAATTATGTACCTACCGTAATTCTTGATCTTCTTGGACGAAGTCTCCACCACTCATTCACACACCCACCCACCATCCCCCGAGCTCACCTCTGCTGTTGGTCTTCACTCCCTCAGTCTTTAGGCTGTGAAGACTTCTTTCTTTGACTCGTCTTATATGGGTCTTCTGGACTATCTTATATCTGGTTTTTGTTAGGCTATCCTTCTATGCTAATTACGCTGCACCTCCTCGGAAAAATGGTACTGAGGCAGTTGGAGGGTAGATGTCGAGATGGTCATTGCTGCACGAGCCAAGGCTTGCGGCGCTGCTCCTCACGGCTCCATCAGTGGCCCCGACCCTTTTGCAGAAAGTTTGCTCCCGCTGGGTCCTAGCGCCAACGGCATAGATCCCATCAGTGTGAATGAATGGTGGAGACTTCGTCTAAGAAGATCAAGAATTACAGTAGGTATGTAATTTCCATTTTTTGATGAGTCTGATTGCTCTTCCATGCTGTCATCGAGGATGCATACCTTTGACTGCGATTCAGCTGAAGATTTGACTACCAGCCATGGGCTGGTTTCATTTGAGGCTTTATTCCAGCTCATGCCTGAGTCCATGTCTGTCCCCTTGGAGCCTGTACAGAAAAAGGCTCAATACCCTCATACCCAAAACGTCATTCTGGGCACTAGTGAAAAAAATTAATTCCCAAAACAAAAAAGAAAAGAAACGTCAATTGTCCTATGTGGCTTAACACTAAAATAAAAAAACACAACACCTTAAAACAGGCACTAGGGCTACCTTAAATGCTTTAAAAAAAAAGTACAGAATGCCTGTAAAAGCGCAATTAAATCAGCTGAAAAGGAGGCTGAACTTAAGTTGTCTCAAAATGCAAAGAAAGACAATTATAAAGCTTTTTATGCTTATATAAACGTGCTAAAAAAGCCCCAAAATAAGGTAGGACCACTTTCACATGAAAACAATGTAATATCAGCTGATACCAACATGGCATCTGTGTTAAGCACATATTTTTGCCAGGTGTATGGGCAAAAGATGAAGACACTTGATAAAATAAAAAGTGACAACCAAGTCGAAATATAATTTAAATTAGAAGACATAAAACTAATAATCAGCAAACTGAAACCGAATGCCTCACCTGGCCCTGACATGGTATCTGTATGCATGTTACAAATATTGTTAGATTTTCTTCTTCTTCCACTTAAAATTCTCTTTGAAGAATCTATTAATACAGGGAATATCCCGGTTGACTGTCAGATGGTACACATGATGCCAATCCACAAAATGGGCGATAAAGCCAAAGCTAGTAATTACAGACCGATCAGTTTAGCCAGCGTAGTGTGTAAAGTTCTTGAAGGGTTTGTCAAGGATATACTAACATCAAATATGAAACAAAGAGATCCAGACCAACATGGTTTCTGTAAGGGTAGGAGCTGTACAACCAGTTTGCTATTTTTTTATGAGAATATTAGTGCCTCACTCGACAGCGGGATCCCGTGTGACATTGTTTATTTAGATTTCAGTAAAGCTTTTGATTTGTCACCACTGTGATAGGGTAGAATAGGACCCTGTCCCAGTTGTTATGGAGAAAGTGTTTAGTCCTTTTCTGTTGCTTCTCTGTCTGGTTGCTCAACAAAATTTTCCTGTGAGATCTCGGACTTGATCAACCCGAACAGTCTCACAATTCTTTGACTCTTGCTGTCTCTCAGTCCTCTCTTGCTGTCTGTTTTTTCTCCCTTGCATATCTGCTAATATAAAAATATGTGCAAATCATTGTATGGAAATATAACTGATGTTGGGATCCCTTTTGTGTAGAAAATATATAGTACTACTGTTGAAATGTATATATTTATAATTTGAGATGAGTGCTAAAAGGTGTAAACTAGAGGTTACCAAAGTTCAGTTTTTAAGCCTTTTGCAAAAGCTGAGCAAAAGGGGGCCTCCACTCAAAAGCACACTGTGTTCTAGTAGTTCCTGCCTGATATTTACTAAACAGGATGCTTGCTAAGAGTGGGGGTTGAAAGGACTTACAAAGGAGCTAAGCTGCAACTGCTGAAGAAGAAAAAGGGACACAGACTGAAGTAAAACTACTATATTTCTCTTCTGTACATAGTTATTCTGAACAAGTTTATTTCTTTTTAACTTGCTACTGTAAATAAATATTTTTGGTGAATTCTACAACTGCTCCTGGTTTTCGCTATGCTTCCTGCCCTGTGCCTCGATGACAATCACATTAGGCTATGATAGAATAATTAAAGCCTCTTAAAACTGAGACAATCCTTGTAAATTGCATTACTGAATGGCTGTCCAGTCAGAAAGAAAGGGTACTCATAAATGGGCACACATCGGGTGTTACGGAGGTGATAAGTTGGGGACCACCAGGGTTCAGTATTGGGGCCTGTCTTATTTCAAGCATTCATCTCTGATCTAACTGTGAATTTGAATTGTTGGATCACCAAATACTCCGATGGTACCAAAATAGGGGGACCATGTAGTAACTCTACTGAATCAGTCTACCTTCAGCAGGACTTGGACTCCATCTCTGAATGAGTTCAGAAATGGCAGATGAAACTTAACTCTGACAAGTTCAGGGTGATACACATTGGAAGGGATAACCCAATGAGGAATTATACTTTATGCGGATCACCTTTAACGAAGTCCACCACTAAAAGAGATTTAGGCATTTTGGTATCTAACACCAAGGGCACCGATGAACAAACCAATACTGCTGTTAAAAAAATGTAACATCATAATCTGGTACATTAAGAGAAACATTGTCACAAGGGTTAAAAAAGTCCTTACCCTCTTATGTCGAGCTTATGTTTGCCCACAGTTTGAATATGTGCTTCCCAACTATGGTTCCCCTTTGGAAAGGCTGAAAGAGATAAAATCGAAAGAGTCCAGAGAAAGTTCACTAAAAGCTTTACTGCATTGAGAGACGTGGAATACCAGGAAAGGCTGGCACAGCTTGATTTAATGTCCATAGAAACTAGGAGAATGCGCTTTGATTTATTGCTCCTGTATGATGTTATGCAAGACCTTTTTCTGTTACACAGTCTATTTATTTCTTTCAAGCAAGGAATTATAGAAACTAGGGGTCATCCGCTACAAATCAAAGGAAAAAGATTTAGGCATAAACAACGGAAGTATTTCTGTACTAACGTAATAGTTAATCCCTTGAATTCTTTCCCTGAAAATATAATTCTTAGTAAACGCAAGTCTGAATTTCAACAAAGACTGGATAGG
The DNA here is from genome assembly GCA_016271365.2 of Neoceratodus forsteri. Lineage (NCBI taxonomy): Eukaryota > Metazoa > Chordata > Ceratodontiformes > Ceratodontidae > Neoceratodus > Neoceratodus forsteri. Next base: position 501,960,832 of record JADMNL010000022.1, read on the forward strand.
CACATGGCGTCTGGAGCTACACGTAAGTTATTTTTGGGAATAGGCGATCTGGAGCTCATATGGGCTATGCTGTCTCGCTTCTCACAAACCTCAGTATGAGCACTTTTACAAACATCCTCAATCAGGATGAATCCCTAGGGGTTGCCTTTCCCATGGCTGAGACCATTTTGAGACATGGCATAAGTGATCCCTGCATCAGGAGGCGGTGAACCACCTGTTCCCCCTGTGGGGCACTCTTCTGGTGGACCTGGTTGCCTCATGGGAGGATACAGAACTGAGGCTGTTTAATGCTCGCCCCCAACAGTCGGAGACACTGGTGGCAGATGCCTTTGCAAGGCCTTGGACCCCAGGCCTTATGAATGCCTTTCCCCCTGATCCACAAGGTGGTGGTCAAGTCACGGAAGGACAAGGCGCAGATGATTCTGATAGTTCCAGACTGACCATGGCAATTCTGGCACCTAGCTGTCCTCAGCCACAAGCCTCCATGGCAGCTGTGTCTTCACCCGGATCTGCTGACCAGACATCAGGGGAAGGTCCTGCACCCAGACCGTCAGCCCTTGCATGTCACGGCCTGGTTCTGGAGCAGTTAGAGTTCCCAGCTTTGGGTCTTTCTGAGAATGTGCTCCACGTTGTGGAAGCCTCCTGGAAACAGTCACCTCGCTGGTGCTACACCTTTAAATGGACGCAGTTTTCCATTTGGTGTCAGGGCAATGAGCTTGATCTGCTTGCCTGCCCTGTGGCGAGTATCTCTAGTCTGTCTCCCAGCTGGCACTATGAGTGACGAACTACAAGATGCACCTGGCAATCATCTGTACATACCGCGGGTTTATTTATTTCACAGTATCGGAATTGCAAACCTTTGAGTCAGAGACTCATTTACAAAGGCTCTATGTCAGGACAGACAATAATACAAGGTGTACAGACAAAGATACAGATACTTTGCAGACATACATAAATACAAGCAGGTTACAATAGTGACAGTAGTTACAGTGTGCCTTGTACCATTTTGAGCATGAATTTCAGAGAGCAGTTTCAATACACCAAAATACAGTTTGGGCAGCCCAGGGGGCTGGGACAGGAGCTCAAAGGAGAGGAGGCAGGGATAGCTGTTAACAGCTGGATGGAGGTCCATTGTCGGAGAGAAAAGAAAAAGAGAGGGGTAAGACTTGCCAGCTGTTGGTCACACATGCTGAAGCCGCACCTGGCAGAGCGGCAGCTAAGTGGATAATTAGCAGGTGGATTACATTCTGCATCGACCACTGGTATAGATTGGCTGGTAGGGAGACCTCCAGCAGGGCTTAGGGCTCATTCCACCAGACATACCGCTGCATCATCGACCTAGAGTCTTGCTGGGCTGCTGCATTTGGGATCTTAGTTCTTCAATCTCTGTTTACCAAGTAAGGTTGCGCACTTTGCCCCCTCCTCCTGCAGAACTGCTGGAAGTCTGCCATCATGTGGATCAGTGAACTATATTCACACCCCTAGAAAAATAGATTACTCATCTCTATCCATAGTTCTAGGAGTGGTATATAGTTCACATCCATACCATCCACCTGACCTCCCCTGGCAAGTGGCACATGGGTCCCTGCTTCCAGCATGCAAGATCTGATATCATGGGGGTGGAGCTGGAGGATATACTGTCTGGTGGTGAAAGGACCTTAGCTTAAAGACGTTCTAATAAATGAGCATTTGTGGTGGAACTGCCATTGTGTGGATGTGAACTATATACCACTCCTAGACCTATGATTACAGGTGAGTAATCTGTTTTTCTAGTGCCCATCATCTCTGCACAGTATGTGTTTGAGATGCCTTCTTTAGTCACATATTCCAACCCTGAGAATAAAGGGGAAAGGACACTGTATTCCCTTGATGTCTGGAGACCTATCTGAATTGAACTAAGGAATACTGACCGGCAAAGCAACTGTTTGTCTCTTACGATCCAAATGGGAAAGGATCTCCCTGTCACTATCCCGTGCCTGTTCAGGTGCATTGTGAATTACCTTCATTACTACACCACGGGAGGGGTAAAGTTTGAGGGCTTTGTCTACACACATTCCATAAGAGCAGTAGCCAAGTGATTAGTAGAGCTCAATTCATTGCCCATTGTAGAGATCTGCAGGGCCGCCACCCCTAGCTTTGTATAAATTTTCACCAAGCACTGTGCTCTTGTCCATTCCAGGCAGCATGCCAGCTTTGTCAGGGCAGTACTAAATTGCTTCCTTTGTTGAGTGAGTTCTAGACCCCAGCCTCTCCATTCCAGGGGTCTGCTTTCTGGAGCTTTGTGCTCTGACCCTTAGATTGGAAATTATGGAGAAGATTGGTTCTTGGAAGATAGAAAAGTTATGTATTTAATAACTGAGAATCTTCCCCATAGTGTACCATGACCTGCTCTCCATTCTCTGGACTCACTGTAGTGTTTTTGTTGTATTTATTGTCTTTCTTCCTGTTCAAACAGGTAAGGGATGTGAAGACACTGTTTTATATTGGAGTTGTTCCTTTTGTATGGGCCATCATGGCTATCTTATATCCTTAGACAGTGGGTAGGTTGCTTGCAGGTTTGTTTTTTACGCTATCTTCCCCCTTAGTAAAAAGGTACAGAGACTGTTAGGGGAAGGTGCCACTGTATACTAGTGGGCATGCTCAGGTGGCATGCACATGGTGCATACTAGTACTGCCGCCAGACCCCAAAAGATCTGGCCCCCCCCCTCGGGGATCTAGCACCTCCTGACTCAGACCCATAACCGGACTCTATGGAGAAGAAATTCAGGAAAACTTCACTTATTTCTAGTACGTAACTTTTCTTCTATTACTCATATTAATTTTACATCCACATGTCACACCCAGCCCTCCCCTTGCAAGGCTTGCTTCAGATTACTGTTCTGGCTTGCGGATCTAAGTGGGGGTGGGGTGGGGCAGAGGACGACATGGTTGGATGGTAGGAGTCAAACTAGTGTGTTCTAGTGACTGGGCATGCTCAGTGAAAGACTGCCTAAGTGTGGATGTGAACTGAATACTAGTAGTAGAATCATGCTTACAGGTGAGTAACCTCTGTTTGTGAGTCTCATCTTTATGGTTTTAGGAATTGTGTTGGTGGCCTTATCATTGGCTTTGATCCCTAATTATGCCCATTGTGCTATACCAGGGGATATAGCCTAGTACAGCAGGCTTTCTGTTACAGCGAGGAAAATCTACATTTGTCCTCTAATGAAATGAAAAGGAACAAAAACTTGGTTAGTTTCTGTTGTGGAAAAATGCACTGGGTCTTACAATATTCTGTACTAGTCTGCATTAATATAGAGTAGAAAATCATAAAACTGACAAGTCTACCTAAATACCAGAATTTCTCTTTCTTTCGATTCCATGCCTAACACTCTTGCTTACAGATTTTCCCACTGATAGCTGTGCTGCTGCACCACCACTACAGGCTTCCCCTCAGCACTGCTTTGTGAAGTACTGGCTGTAGTTCCAGCGTCATGTGCCTCCTGTGTTGGGGAAATCGCAAAATAAAGTTTCCAGGTTATAACTACCATGAAAGATAACACCATGGTTGTTTTCCTTTTAGTATAATATATTGTTTATAAAATAGGCCTGTGCTGCTTCTGGAATGGTCAGACCATGGTGTCACAGTGGTAGGATAATGTAGCCTATCTCATTAACACATTGCCTCCACAGGCGCTCTCTGAAGTTGTACCACTTGTTTCTTGTATACTGTCAATAGTAAATCCTGGGCCTTTCTAAGCAAAATCAAGTTATAGTCAGCATGCCACAAACAAATCCTAATAGCTCAAGAACCGTAAGTGCTGGACACAAAGTATGCGTGTCAAAGTTATTCAGCACAAAATTACCTTTCCAGTGGTCGTATGCAAAGAATAATATGTAATTTTGTTTTTTTTTCTATGCTTGTTGAAACAGCAAAACACTTATTTTAAACTAAAACAGGCAACATAAGCCATAAACACCATACCATAAACAAATACGAATAGCTCCTAAAGTATACATGATATACACAAAATATCAGTGGCAAATATACCTTTCCATATGCAGTCAAATATATATTGTATTCTGTTACATTATATATTAAAATATACAAGTGACTTCTCCAGACATTGCCAGGGCACACAGGAAGTCAGTAGCTGACTTCTGTAGACGTGCTCAGGACATACCAGTGTATTTTACTGATGCCTACAGGCGTCGGCTAGGAGACAGTGAGCAGCTGTGAAGTCCTAATGTTTTACTGCAAAACAAAAAAAAAGGCATTTTGTATGTGGAATAAGGCGCTTCAGAGTTTGTGAACTGCACTGTTGTAAATACCTTGCACCCACCAGGGGATACGTTTAATGTAACTTAACACACACTTCGGGCTGGCAGTATAGCCTAGAGGTTAGAGTTGATGATCTGTGACTGATCTTGGTACATCCAGCAGACCTGTGTTTGATTCCCACATCCTCCACTTGCATACTGTTTGAGCAAGTCACTTAACCTCCACAGTGCTTCCGGGTCACCCCTGAAAACAGGCACTTGTGCCTAGTGGGCCTCGCGCAGTTACCAAAGAAAAAAAAAACTTCCATGACTTAGTCCCTGCAATGTATGTTGGTATAGTCCTGTCAAGGTATTAATAGCAGTTCCTCTTAGAAATGCTTAACAGTGGGCACTTGTGATGAGGGTAGCAAGGGAGAGGTCACTGATGGCCTGCAGCCTTGACAGGCGTGTACTGCTGTGAAACACCGCTATCATGGCATGATGTTCCTTTCAGTATTCATGTCTTTCAGTTGAGCAGCATAGCATGACACTTGGACTTGAGGTCCTGAGATGCTTTTTCCTTTCTCTGGTTCCAAGAGTCCCTTGGAACATTCCTCTTCTAAATATAGCCAAAAGACTACTCTGTCCTGCCCTGTTGGAAATTCTTTCATTTTTTTATATTTTTACGTAGTGAATGGGTATAAATAGTCATGTCATTCACTGGTCGTATGTTTATTTTAAAAGCATTGCCTGCAGCTGCTCTGCAAGGTTAATGAGATCTAAATTATTAACTGGGTGATCGAGTAAAAAGGAAGCAGGGCCGTGTAGCATTATCTGAAGCGTCAGAGAACTTCACTTCAAATGATTCAGCATTTTCCAAGCAGAAGTTTTTGCATCCTCACATGACGGATACAAAAGTAGAACAGTACAGGGGAAACATTTAGCTTACAGTGAAGGTGAAAATGTTAGATTTTCCAAGAATCAATCTTCTCCATAGTCCCACTCTTTGGTCTTAGAGCCAGCTGTGGCAGGACTCTGCAGGAGTCAGAACTGTTGTGGGCAATGGCTCGTTGGTCTAGGGGTATGATTCTCGCTTTGGGTGCGAGAGGTCCCAGGTTGAAATCCCGGACGAGCCCAAAAATCAGGTGGCTGTGGAGCAGCAGTCTTCAGGGAGATGTCCTGGAGGATGCGGTGTTGTCCCATCTGCAGGCACCCCTCTGGGCTGAGGGAGGAGGTTGCTCATCTTCAGGCTGAGTTGGCCAGGATTTGTGGGACCTCCTCTTCCATCCAGGGACCACCAGTGCCACTGCCGTTGCCTCAGAGGTTGCCAAGAAAGAGGCGGTTGGACCACAGTGGGCTCAGGGAGGGTGAGGGTGGTGGAACAGAGGCGCATCCCTCCTGTTGTACCTCTCCACAATTCCTATGCCATTCTGGCAAAGTGTGGTTCCTCTATGGAGGCACCCACAGTGGAGACCAAGGAGGATGCTGGGAACGTCCACAAAGGAGACCCACAGGAGGGTGGCAGGGACCCTGCAGGGGAAGGAAACAACTCCTGGTGGGGGACTCCATTGTTAGGAAGGTAGAACTGGGGGAGGAAGGGGAGAGGGAGGTAAGGTGCCTGCCTGGCGCCATGGCTTGCAGAGACAGGAAGCGATCCTCAGGATTGCGGAGCAGCTGCACAGGGAGGAGCTGGATGTCATTGTCCACCTAGGGACAAATGACCTGGCTAAGAAAGGGATTAGAGAAGTGCAGGAAGAGTTTGTGGAATTGGGGAGGGGCCTTGAGTCAAGTAGCACTGCACGGTAACCTTCTCGGAGGTGCTACCATCTATGGCATAGGAGAGGCTAGGATGTTCACACTACGGGATTCAATCAGTGGTTGAAAAACTGGTGTGGAGCTCAGGATTTGGCTTCATTGGGGACTGGGGTCCACCTGGAGTGATGCAAGCCTATACTGGCATGATGGGCTGCATCTGTCCGGAGGGAACCAGGATCCTAGGTGATAGGTTTAAATGCTTCATTGGCAAGCTTTTAAACTAGCCAAGGGGAGGCACTGGAAAGAGCAGGAAAATCCTAGCCCCCAAATAATCACGGTAGTAAGTCGGCAAACACCAACATAGAGGTGTCGATGGGAGAAGGGCAGGGGTAAATGGAGGAAGTGACAAAGGCAAGAAGGACAGAGATGGGGCAAAGGGAGTAAGGCCATCAGGAAATGGAGGGTAATGAGTACCAATGCCCGTAGTCTGGGCAACAAGCTCCTGAGCTGATGGCCTTAATGGAAGAGGGATGCCTGGATATTGTAGCAGTCACAGAAACATGGTACACAGAGAACCATGACTGGGATGTTAACATACTAGGGTACATAACCTACAGGAGAGACAGGCAGGGGAGAAGAGGGGGAGGAGTAGCTCTCTATGTAAAGGAAGGGATAAAAGCAACTGAACAAAAGAGTAAACAGGGAGAAGAGGAGGCACTGTGGGTCACCTTGGAGACTGGAAAGGGCACCACAATCCGCACAGGGGTTGTGTACAGACCCCCATGTCAGGGGAAGGGAATGGACAAGGATATGATAGAAGGCATTCTTAGAATGGCAGAGAAAGGAGATACTGTTGATGGAGACCTGAATATGCCAGATGTTAACTGGAGCACATTTGCTGCAGCCACATCCAAAACAGGGCCATTCTTGATGCCCTACAGGTGGCAGGCATTAGACAGCTAGTTTCGGAACCCACTCGTGAGGGAGCAATCTTAGACCTCGTACTCTCAAACGGGGGCAGTGAGAGGATCTCAGATCTAGAAGTGGGTTGCCATTTGGGGACAAGTGACCATCAAACAGTGTGGTTCACGTTAAACTCAGCTACAGAGTCAAGCCATACAAAAGTGAGGGTACTGGACTTTAGGAGGGCTGACTTTGGCAAGATGGGAGAGTGCCTCAGAAAAGCACTAGCAAACAGGCTAGAAGGAGGTGTGGAGCAACAATGGGGAATTATCTAAACTGCCATCACAGAGGCAACAAGCCTTTGTGTGAAGCAAATCAAAACGAAAGAAAAAGCCACTATGGTTCTCAAAAGAGGTGACTGTGAAAGTCAGGAAGAAAAGATAGCATTCGGAGTATAAGGAAACACAGAAGAGGCAGGACAGAGAGCTGTACCAGTTAAAGGCAGAAGGAAGCAGGAGGGAAGTCAGAATAGCAAAGGCCCAAACTGAGGAAAAGATAGCCAACTCAGTTAAGAAGGGGATAAAACCTTTTATAGGTACATCAGCAGCGTGAAAAGACAAAGGGAGGGATAGTGAGGCTGAATAGAATGAGCGGTGGGTGGGCAAAGGGGACAGTGAAAAACAGGAATACTGAATGAATATTTCTGCTCAGTATTCACAAAGAGGAGGGGAAGTGCCTAATCAATTAACAGAAGCACTCTTGATAGGGTTGATCCCAGTCCTTTCACAGAAGAAAGGGTTCTGCAAGAACTCCTAAAACTGAAGGTGGACAAAGCAATGGGTCCTGATGGAATTACCCCAGAATTCTAAAAGAATTAAGGAGGAACTAGTGAAACCACTGGCTACTCTTTTTAATAAATCATGGGAGGATGGTGTGGTACCGGAGGACTGGAGGAAGGCGGATGTGATTCCCCTTCACAAAAGTGGGTCCAAGACAGAGGCAGGAAACTACAGACCTGTCAGTCTGACCTCTGTGGTAGGGAAAGTGATGGAGTCACTTCTGAAGGAAAGAATAGTTGAGTACCTAGAGGCCAGTGGAGCACAGGACCCAAGGCAGCATGGGTTCACAGTGGGAAGGTCATGTCAGACGACTGTAATAGATTTCTTTGACTGGGTGACCAAAGTAGTAGACAGGAGGGCTGTGGACATGGCCTACCTAGACTTTAGCAAGGCATTTGACACGTCCCACACAAAGATTAATAATCAAATTAACCAGCCTGGGAGTGGGACCCAGTGTGGTAGCCTGGGTAAAACATTGGCTGGACAACAGGACACAGAAGGTAATTGTAAATGGAGTCCACTCTGAAGAAAGGGGGGTTACTAGTGGGGTACCGCAGGGTTCAGTATTGGGTCCAGTACTTTTTAATGTCTTCATCAGTGACATTGCAGAGGGACTGGAAGGAAAAGTATGCCTTTTTGCAGATGACACAAAGATCTGCAACAGTGTTGATACACAGGGAGGCGTGGAAAGGATGACAAGGGACTTGGCAAGGTTGGAGGAATGGTCAGAAGTATGGCAGCTAGGATTCAATGCAAAGAAGTGCAAAATAATGCACCTGGGAAACAAGAACCCAAGGGAAGAATACACAATGGGTGGGGAGGTAGTAACAACAACAAAAAAGGAAAGGGACCTGGGGGTAATCATATCAGATGACCTTAAGGTTAGCAAGCAATGTGAGAAGGCAGTAGGGAGGGCTGGGGGTATACTGAGATGTATAGGGAGAGGCATCAGCAGCAGAAAACAGGAAGTTGTTATCCCTCTGTACAGACAGTTGGTGAGACCCCATCTGGAGTACTGTGTCCAGTTCTGGAGACCCCATCTCCGCAAGGACATAGACAGGATAGAGGCAGTCCAGAGGAGGGCAACTAAAATGGTGCAGGGTCTGCAAGAGAAGCCGTATGAGGAGAGACTAAAGGAACTTAATATGTATACCCTTGAGGAAAGAAGGGAGAGGGGGGACATGATAGAAACTTTTAAGTACCTCAGTGGAATCAACAAAGTCCAAGAGGGTAGCATCTTTCAGAAAAAGAGACTTGCAAGAACAAGGGGACACAATTTAAAGATAGAAGGAGGGCGGTTCAGGGGCAATGTGAGGAAGTATTATTTCACAGAGAGGGTAGTGGATGCATGGAACAGCCTTCCTGAGGAGGTTGTGGGGTCTAAAACTGTGGGAGAATTCAAGAATGCATGGGACAGACATAAGGCAATTCTTGTGGGGGGTAGGAAGAAATAGGCTGTTGGTTAACTAGGATCTGCGGCCTATCCTGTAGGTAGGGAAATGGGCAGACTAGATGGGCCTAAGCGGTCCTTATCTGCCGTCAAAGTCTATGTTTCCATGTTGGCACCATTGCCTAGCATTGACACATGGTATGATCCATGTACCCGCAGGGTATATAGCGGTGCTGACCCCAGCTGCTACCATTCCTTTTTTTTTTTCCTCCGTTAAACTGCAGTGTTGTCACTGTTGGGGCCAGGAACATCAGTTTGTGTACAGGTAGCTTTCTAGACTAATGTGTTGCATCTCCGTCCGCTCCAAATGCCTGTTGTTTGTAGCGCTCTGAACTTTTACCAGTAGTGTACAGTGGAATTTCATGGGGAGACTCACTAGCTGTTTGTAAGCTAAGCTGAAGCTGCCCTGCAGCAAAGCACAGTTGGCAGATGGATCACATTCTGCTTTGCTCTGTGTTATCAGTTGGCTGGGAAGAAGCCATCCGATGGGATTGCTGTCCTTTTGCTGCTGCAAGCTTTATCTCTATTACTGAGATGTAGAACTGCTACCTAGTTGAATATGCACATGTTAATATCCTGTTACAGCATCAACCTGTTAAGTCACCAGAATGCTACTTTTAGGTCATCATTTCCTCCAGCCTCTAGATGGTTAGAAATAGAATTTACTTACTTTGTAACCATAAATGTTCTTTATGGAAATCTCCCTCCATAGAGCCACAACTTTGGAACTGCAAGTTGTTGTCAGGACTACTTGGGAAGTTTCACCTAGCTGGGGCTAACTATGTTGATGTACGTTTGTGCTCCTGGTATGACATGGATGGCACCATATTTATTGTATTTTTTTCCTCATGCTGTCAGACACCAATCAGATCATTCGAAATGCCTTTGTTAATTTCAGACTATTACAGTTTGGTTTCTTATACTATTTTTTATTTATTTTTTTTGTATTTTCTGTTTATTCACCCAGTCCTAGGAACACTCTCAGGCTGCTCCTGCAGGCCTGACACCGCTCTACCTCCCACCTGATCCCCTGTCTCCAACTGCCCTCCTCCAGCTAGCAGACTCCCCAGCTCTGAGTCCCCTGGGGTCGGGCCGCCTTCACTGTGGTGCTGTATCTACAGTCGATTGTGCTGACCGAGGTGGCGGAGGAGCAGGTCAGGGAACGGAGACAGGACCCGGTGCTGGGCTTGTGGTGGCATGACTGGGAGGAGAGCCGTCACCTATCCTGGGTTCGGGGAATTTTTCTAGCCTAGACACCTGCATAGCAATGCCGTAAGCATCTGCTGCACTCTTCCCTTGACTGTTCCATGTGCTGACTGTGCCTTTGGTCTCCACTGGGGTCACTACTGCGCTGGAGACACTCTGGATCCCTCCTCAGGGAGAGGAGAGCAGTCCATCGGACGCTTGATCCTACTTCGTCCCCTGCCGGCACCCAAGCTCATTCCCGAACTTGGGTCACCGGCGTGGCGTGACGTCCAGTGCCTCAATCCTCAGCGCCACCAGGCCGGCTTCTTATACTTGATTATATATACTGGTTGACCCCATTTATCACTCGCTGGCAGTGGCTGGCAAACTCTGTTATTCACACATGTGAATAATGAACCCTGAATAACGGAGTTTGCCCAAGCACCTTGCACAAACCTTTTTGCCAACCTAGGACATTCCAGCTGAGCAGCTCTGCGGGTTCCGTCCATTGCACTCTGACCTTGAGTTGCACAAATCATCACATGGTAAACACTTTATTAGGCAGGCACCACATTAAAACGGCACAAACAAAATTTCATTAAATATAGCAAACCTTGTGCCAGGCTGTGGCATGCCTGCTAAACACCTCCATGGCTCCCTTCCCTCGCGCTCTCACCTTACCAGAAACTGCTCACTAAAACTACCATAAATTAGAACCACAAACCTTGTGGCAAGCTTGGAGACGGAAGGTCTGCAGCTCATTGGCTCCCTTCCCTTGCGCTCTGACCTCGCACTGCATGCAGCCACAAAAGGGCAAACAATTCTCTTGTCAGTCAGTACACCAAATGGCAAAAAGCTACTTGAAACAAATTCAAAGGCAAAAAAATATATATAATTTAAAAAAAATGGCAGCCTCTTAACACTGGGCAGCGAATCTGATGATCAGTCATTCATAGAGGAAGCTGGCCTGGTGAGGGCTGAGGCGCTGGATGCCTAACCTCGTGTCACGCCGGCGATCCAGGTTCGAGAACGAGCCTGGGTCATTGGAGAGCTGGTGCGGGGGGGGTGGCAGGATTGTGCAGCCAAAAGGCAGCTCTCCTTTCCCAGGAAGGACTCTGTCGCCTGCTGTAGTTATTTATTTAGTTTTTTTGTTGACCGGGTAAGTGCACTAGAAAAATCCTGCCTATTTTCAGGCACAACCCGGGGAGGGGGATACAGATGAATGCCAAATGACCTTGAACCAGATTAAGCTGTTGGTGGTATTTTTTTTTAGTGAATGAGGAAAATTTGGCCAGGATACCGGGGAAATTCCCCTACTCTGTGGAGGCAGAGGGCGCTGATGCATTGTTGGAGTGAGAGGAGCAGTTCAGTTCATCTCAGACCATGGATGGGGCAGGTCAGGCTCACGGAGCCCCAATGGAGGAAGCTTTACAGTCGGTTGTTGGCGATTTTCCTGTGCAGACTTTGGTCCCTGAATTTGTTCCTGAGAGATGTTTGGAAACGCTGGGTCTGCAGGATACGGTTGGAGGTTTGAGTGTGGAAGAAGTTAGACTGCAAACGGAACTGGAGGAAAAAAAAGCTCATTTACTTGCGCTTATCTCTAATGCCGAATTGGACTACAGTCAAAGTAAATCTAAGTTGAAGGAAGAAAGGAAAAAACTGAAGCGGTCTGTAGCCAGTCTTACGACGAGTACTGGCAAATGTTTACCTTTAAGTACAGAGTCTGTTTCGGAAGAGGCTATGGAGAGTGAGTGTATGGTTCCACGAACTGACCTTGCGTTGCAGGCATCACAAACTGAATGGACTAAGGAGTCGGCTTTGCAACAGGCTGGCTGGTTTTTTTGATGAGAATCGTTGGGTTCCAGATCCGTTGATCCCACTTCCTGGTTCGTCGGACTGCACAGGGAGACATCCAGACAGTGGATTGGAGCAGCAGTCTCCGTTAGTACACAGTTCTACTGCTTCTGCGCACATTGCCTTGAAGACTCCAGCCATGGGCCTTTCGACTAACAGGGCGTTCGGTGGTGTCGGGCACAGTTTCTGAAGTTTTTCAGGAGGATCAGTATGATGTTTTCCCGCCACGGAGGGAAGGTAAAGAGATACTGAGGGCAGACTTCATGACGCAGGTACAGGATAAGGAGGCTGACAAGGGTGACATTCCGTCAGATACTTCGTAGTAGAGACAATGGGAGAACTTATGCTGGACTTTTTCGAAAACCTGAGGTAGCAGCCCGACGGAGATTTTTGGTTCGCCTCAGATATGTGGGGTCGGCTCCGCTTGTCCCTGATCATGTTTGGGTGGGGAAAACCCTGATTAAGGATAGGATGGGTTTTACCCCTATGGAGGTATATGCTTTTATTCATGCTTCGGGGGATCGAAATTATGACATTAGCTTCTGTTCAATGGCTTGGTTGGATAAGTTTTGGAAACTATATTATGAACAACAGGATTCGAGTGACTGGTTAGATTTTGTGGCTATTCCCATTACTAAGCCCACTATTAAAACGATAACAGTGTTATTTAGGAATGAAGGGGTTGATGTTAATGATATCAGATTTTGGTTAGAGAAGAAATGTACTATTTTTGAACATCCTAAACCTATTATGGATGTGAATGGTTTTTGGACTGGTGGTTGGAACTTTCGGGTTCAGTTACCACAATCAGACAGAGGGATTCAACATCTACCGAGCTCTTTTTTTGGGGGGCGTGACAGGGGCATTTTGTTTTATGTAGGTCAACCTAAAAGTTGTTATAAATGTGGCGACTTAACTCATTTGAGTAATGATTGTGTTAAGATTAAATGTTTCCAGTGTGGTTTATTGGGTCATTCGGCTGCCCAGTGCTCAGCCCCTCCTACATGCAACCTGTGCGGAGATGAGGCCCATGCTTTTCAAGACTGTCCCTGGGCAGCCCATAATGTAGAGACGGTTTCTGACCATAAGTACTTCTCCCGAGCTCGTGGGCCCCGGGTGGATAATGTGGGACAGCGAGTGCACCCTCCTCCGCTTGCATAGAGGTAGGGGTGGCATTATTGCCTCCTCTTCTAGAGGTGGCATGGTGGTTCAGAATAAGAGTCTCTGCCCCTCAAGTTCTCACTGTTTCTCCGGTATCTGAGCGGGACTGGTTTCCATAGATTTGGTAATGGTGGACACACCTTTGTGACCCCTCAAGGTTCTCCAAGGTGAGTTTCGACTTCGCTGCCCATTCCTTCTCCAGTCTCCTTGGAGATATTACCCTTGCAAGACGAGTGTTCGCAAGATCCTTCTACACCCTTATGTTGTGTGGCAGATGTGAACTCAGGGTCGGCCCCCTTCCCTGTGTCTCCATTGCCCCTTTCCAACAGATTTTTGACTTTAGCTACGTGGGGGGAGCAAGTAGACAAGGATGTTCCTTTGGAGGATGGGGTACGGGGTATGAGTGAAGAATTTTCTGATTTAGCATTACTTTCTTCACAAAATAAGGTGGTACAAAAAAGGATTACTAGGTCCAGTAAAAAAATTGTGAACAAGCCCCTTGATTCTTTGAATTTGCGGGTGGCATGCTTAAATGTCAATAGTATTAAGTCGGATTACAAACGTAAACTAACTTTTGGTTGTCTGAGTCAGTTGCAGTTTGATGTTTTTATGCTACAAGATATGAGATTTCATACCTTGACAGAAACTTCACAGGCTTCAAAGGATTGGTGGTGGGGTTCCTCCTTTTGGTCGATAGGATCGGAAGCCTGTTGTGGGGTAGGTTTTGGTTTTCATGCTTCGAATGTTCAGGTTATACGTTTAGTAGACATTGAGCCTGGTAGGGCGTTTCTGTTAGATATTATTATTAATGGTCTATCATGTCGATTAATTACAGTTTATGGCTCACAAACTAAGGCTTTGAGGATTGACTTATTCACCAAAATTTGGCCGTATTTATTTACCAGTAGACAGATTTTTTGGGGAGGTGATTTTAATGTTAATTTTCAGGTTAAGGAATCTACGAGTAAACAGTATTGTGATAAGACCTTTTTGAAATCTCTGATTTCACAAGCTGGGTTGAAAGATTTCCAGGGACGTAAGTTGGGTACTGTTAAAGCTACTTTTTTTAAAGGATCTCTTTCCTCCAGGATTGATTTTTTTATTTTTAAAGTATTCTTTAGATATTTCAGACACTTTGACTATACCTATGGAATCTTCCGACCATATGTTGATTGGTGTTACTATTACAATTCCACAGGCTAGAGAACCAGGTTTAGGATTTTGGCGATTGAATGTCTCCTTATTGGAGGATGTTGCGATTTTGTCTCGCTTTAAGGAATTTATTTTTGATAAAGTTTCTACAATATTTTTATACGATAATGTGGGGTCCTGGTGGGAGGATTTGAAGGTCCTTCTAGTTGCATTTTTTAAGAGCCAAGAAAAGTTTCGTGCCATGTCTAAATACAAGGAGTATTTAGTTTCTGACGTGTACTTTAGGTGAGTTATTATCTAGGCAATGTGTGGAAAAAGTTGACCTTAGTATGGAAATTGCTAGTATTACGTGTCAGATGAGATCATATCAGTATGATCGGTTATGCTCTCCAGCGGGAACAAATGTTTGGTACGCAAGGGAAAGCTGAAGGTGTTAATCCTTTTGTTTCCTGTCAGCAACGTAGGGAGCAGAAGCTGATTAATGGCTTACAGTCTACACTGGGCACACTGGCCTTGGATAATGGTTCTATTATGGATATTATAGTGCAGTATGTTACTGAAATATTTGGTTCCTCAGCTGACCCTTCTTCTTATACCCCTCAGATTTTACAGGCGGCAGCTTTACCTCGCCTTATTGCTAAACTATGTGATGTTTTGATATCTCCCTTTTCTTCTTTAGAATTGGAAAAGGTTATTAAGAATCTCCGTAAGGGTATTTCGCCTGGTTCAGATGGCTTACCTTCGGAATTGTATCAATTATTATGGGATATTATTCCAGTGGAAATGTTAGATGTTGTTCGATTTTTTGAGGCAGAATGTTACTTACGAATGAAATGTATAAAGGATTGTTTTTTTTTTTGTTTAAATCAGGTGATTCCACGGTTTAGGGAATTGCAGACCACTTACTTTGTTAAACACTGATTTCAAAATTTTTGCTAAATAACTGGGAAATCGATTAGCCCTGGTTATGGATGTCCTGATTAGTCCTACTCAGTTTTGTTCAGTCCCTGTCCGTAATATTACGGATGCTTTGCTGTTACTTCGGGAAACAGTGGCAGGAGATGGTAAGACTGGTATGGAGGAAAATTCTGGGTTTTTGGTCAGTTTGGACCAGGCCAAGGCATTTGATGGGGTGTCTCATTCCTTTTTGTGGGAATGTTTACTGGCCTATGGGCTACCGGTGGTATTTGTAGATTGGCTAAAAGTATGTTATAGTCTTGCCTATGTAGTTCCTTTTGAGAATGGTATTATGGGTCTGAAGATTCCGGTGCTGAGAGGGTTACGACAAGGTTGCCCCTTATGTCCCCTCTTATATGTGTTTTTTCTCGATCCTCTTATGAGATTAGTGCAGCTCTCCCCTAATATTTTAGGTTTATCTGGAGGTTTTTCGTCTGGTTGTAAAGTGCTTGCCTATGCAGATGATATGTGTTTGTTGCTTCAGGATGCTCATTCAGTAATTAAAGCTTTAAATTTGATTCAGAAACTGGGCCAAGTTTCGGGGGCTACGTTAAATTTAAAGAAAACGAAATGTATTGATTTACAAGGTTTTCAAGAGGATCTCAGAGTGATTGGGGGTAGTGAGGTGGCTTCTGCCCCATGTAAAATTCTGGGTGTTTATTTTGGTGGTAATAATATGGCAGATTATAATTGGGCTAGATTACTATCGGTAGGGAATGAGATGGTAAGTAGGTGGAACCATTGGAAGGTTGGAAAAAAGAAACGGGTTTTTTTGATCAAATCTTTTTTGGCTCCAATTTTTATTTATATCAGTGCTGTTTTTATGGTACCTAAAAAATTTGAAGTCTCACTACCTAGATTATTTTTTACGTGTTTTTGGGGTAGTCGTTTGAACCCTATTAAAAGGAATGTACTGTACAAAAAAATTAAAGATGGCGGAATTAATATGTAAAACCCTATTTTGTTTTTTTTCTATATTTTTTATGCTAATATTGTTCCCTTAATTAAAGGATCTACACAGTTATGGTGTAGAGGGGTTCTTTTTGTGCTTAGAGGGATTTTGTTGGAATGGGAAAAGGGCATTTTTCCATAAAAACAAAAGGAAGCCTCGTTTGGATAAACGCTGGGAGGAGGTTTTTGATTGGGTGATTAAATGGGATATTCATTTTACTATGGTTCAAACCTTTACTAGAAAGCGTTTCTATGACGGATTGTTGATGGTTCAATTTCAAGAACATCCTTTTTCGAGTTTTACTTGTTCTCAACGAGAATCAATATCAAGCTATGTTCTAGGGACATGGATATGTTGTTCATCCACACTCATTGGCAGTATCCTTGCCGCTTTAAATCTTGCCGGAAGGTCTTCAAGCTTGCTCCTTCCACCCACCGGGTGGTATAACTCTCGGCTCCGCCCACTGACGCAGATCTTCCTTACAGCTTGAGCTCAGGTTCCTCCTTAGCGCTCTGCGTTCACGACTAGTTCCTATTTCTCCGTTTGCGGTTTAAAATAATATTTTGCAAAGACTGATCTTGATCCCTCGCTGACTCACGATGGATCATCGACTCCAGTTTGAGGAGATGCCCATGCGTTGAGAAGATGTCTCGGACGGATCCACACTCACGTGTGTCTACTGCTTAGGCCTTGAGCACGACCCGCGGGCTGCGACCTGTGCTCATCTTTCTCGGCCCTCGTCACCGAAGACGTGCTGCCCGATTGCAACTGGGCCGTCCCGAGCGTTTCCTCCGGTGAAGTCCAAGGAGGCCCGGTTGGCGGTGTCAGCGGTAGTGAGCTCGGCGGATCAGCTCGGCGGATGGTAAGCCCTCGAGAGGAGGCGCGGGCCGTATCTTCCTCGGCCAGCGGCATTTATCCCGCTCTCTCTGGGTTCTTCTACGGCTTCCTTTAGAACTGTCTGTCCTCTCCTCTAAAGGAGAAAGGCCCTCGTCACTGGACCTTATTCTCGGTCAAAAAGAGGACAAGAGGTGAATCCCTCCGTCGCGCTCTTGGGAGGCGGGAAGGTCCCTCTCCCGGGCCGTCGACCGTCGGCAGGCGACCGCTCGGCCCGGCCACTGGCCTCCAGCGGTGTCCCGTCAGGTCAGTTGACCGAGACTCCCACTGATGAAGTCGAGATTTTCTCGACCCATTGGACCGAGCTGTCGCCTTTGCTTAGCAATTCCCCTCTCCCGGTTCCCCGGGAGAGTTGAAGATCCATGGGGCTCGCCTGTGCCTCCGGTTCCGGAGCCCTCGGATGGACCTTCCGAGCGAAGGGTGCGGTTCGGCCGACACCTCCCGCACCGACCCGGAAATTCCGGGACTCTCGTTCTCGGTCTCCGGACCCTCTTCGCGATCCAGCAGTTCCCACCGTCACCAGCGATCGGTCTACGGCAAATGATGGCGGCGTCGCTTCGTCCTCCGTCCTCCTCCGGATGAGGAGGCCCGGCGTAAGTGCGTCGGTGATGCGAGGACCTATGTTCAACAGCTCCTCCTGGCGGAATAAGCCGACTCGGCGCCTTCCGACCATTAAGTCTTCAGTCACGGGCAGCCGACTAACCCCTCGAAGCTTGTCGAGGCCTATACCCAGGCGGTTGTTGGCCAAAACCAGCTGCTCCACGATTGCGGTGGAACCTCCGCCCTCCACAGCCACCAATTGGGGCTCCGACCAAGGATTCTCGGTCGGCTGAGGGTTTACCCCATCGGCTGTCAGTTACCCTCACTCCCGACCGACCTCGGCAGGTGAAGGGTGGCTCAGGCCGAACTTGCTCTTGAGGACTCTTCTGAGGTCGAAGATGATTCTCCTTCTTCTCCAAGCGACTGGACTTGGAGTCTTCAGGAGGTCAGCCAATGGGCCGATGGCCCGTCGTCCTTCTAGGACTGCTTGGCTCATCTAGAGTCTACCGGGATGGAGCTCGAACCCACGTTCCAAGCAGACCAGGTATCCCCTCACTGGAGATTCTGGACGGGGATTCTCCGGCGGAGGCCTTTCAAGTGGCGAGGCCATAGTGGAGTCGGCACTGGAACTTTGGCAGCGCCCTGCTTCCTGCCCTGCGCCTCGGCCAGGATGGCCAGGAAGTATCACAGTCCCTACCGGTTCCTTGTCCGGTTTTGAACACCCTCTGCTGAGGGTTGGTTACCGACAGCGGCGTTTTCCAGTAGCGCCGTAGCCAGGATATGGACAAACCTCCTGACAAGGGTCAGGAGTGGACTATGCGGGCGAAAAGTCTACGCTGCGTCCTCTCTCGGCCTTCGTCAGGCCAGTTCGGCCGTCCTCATGGCACATTTTTCTCATGCCCTGTTGGGCTCCCTGGATGAGGTCATCCCTCATCTTCCTGCCGATCTGCAGACTACGGTTAAGCAGGTGCGGGACCAGGGCAGGGCAGTGGCCAAACAGCAGCTCCAGACTGCTTTGGATGAGGACTCATGTGCCAGATGCGGTGGCGGCCGCGGTGGCTATCGTCGGCGGGCAGGCTGAGGATATCCACCTTTACTTGGATACCCAGCACAAGTTGGCGGATGTTCCCTTTGAGGGACTGACCTCTTGACCCTGGGTGGAAGGTCACCTGCAGAGGATCGAGGAGTCAATGCCACCTTGGACTCGGTCTCTTCCGCTCAGAAGGACAAGGCCATAAACCACAGCCTAAGCCCTTTAGTCCTTCTGTGCCCCAGCCTTGACCCAGAACGTCAGGGCCAGCAGGCTCGACCTTGGCATCCCAAACCCAAACGCGGCTTCCTCTAACAGGAGGCAGGGAGGAAGGGCCCAGGAGGTCCCTCGGCCGGTCCCTCCTCCAAGCCTGCCCAGTGGCAGGCTGAGGGTGTACGCCCCATCCCCGTCTACCCTAGGTCCCCCGTGGAGGCGGCTCAGCACTTCCGTTCCGCCTGGTCCGCTCTTACCACGGACAGGTGGGTCTTAGGTGGTGGGAAGAGGCCTGCCTCTGGAATGGTGAGCACCACCCTTCAGAGCCGTCGCCCCTCGGGGGCAGATCCCAGCCTCACTGGCGGCTGCGTCGAGCCGACATCCTCTCCTCCTCCAGAAGGGAGGTGGTAAGAGGTGGTGGACCCTCCTTCAGACCCAGGGTTGTGTCCAGGTACTTCCTGGTTCACGAAGCAGACGGGGGCTGGCGCCCCATTCTCGACCTACACGACCTAAACAAGTTCCTAAGGTCTCGAACCTTCAGGATGGTCACTCTGGCTCAGATAATACCATCCTTGGAGCGCGGCGTGTGGTTCTGCTCTCTGGACTTCCCGGGACGCGTTTTCTCGTCCCTATCCGTCCGTCTCACCAGAATTCCTTCGCTTCAGCGGAAGGATCTCTTGATTCAAGCCATGCCCTTGGCTTGTCTCCAGCTCAGGGTCTTCAACAAATGCATGGCAGTGGTGACAGCATTCCTGCAGCGCCGAGGGGTCGGGTGTACCCTTACCTGGAGCGACTGGCTGATAGCAGCTCCCTCCAGGAAGGAGGCGGGTGGTCCAGAGATCTGGCCCTCAGGTCTGCTCTCAACTGGGCCTCCTTATCAGCGAGGCCAAGTCGAGACTGAGCGAAGCAGGTGATTTTATTCATCGGGCGCAGCTTCGACTCTCTTGACAGGCGCTGACTCCGGCGGACAGGGCGAGGTTCTTTCCTCCTTTGCCCGATCATTTCTGGTTGGAGCAGCCCTGCCGGGACTTCTCGCCTCCTGGGTCTCATGGCGGCCTGTACCAGCGTGGTCCGTTGGGCCCGCTGGAACATCGTCCTTCAGTGGGGACTGGCCAGCCAGTGGTCTACAGCTGCGATCCCTTGGACCAGCTTGTGTCGGTGACACAGGGATGTGGAATGCTCTCCAGTGGTGGACCGTTCCAGATCATTTGCAGGAGGGCATCCCGTTCGTCCGCTCGAGCACGGTCTCTCTCTGGCGACCGATGCCTCTCTGGCGGGTTGGGTGCCCATCTGGGGAACACGGGCTCATGGCCTCTGGTCCCAGCGGAGTCCGATGCCACATCAACCTGCTGGAGCTCCGGCGGTCCGCCTAGCTCTCACGCCTTTGCTCCGTTCCTCCGGGGTCAAGTGGTCCGAGTCCAGACGGACAATACCACGACCATGTACTATCTAAACCGCCCAGGGCGGGGCGCGCTCCATGCTTCTATGCAAGGAAGCTCTCCAGTTTTAGTCACTCGTGCGCAGCCTGGAGGCGGATCTCCTAGCCATTCACGTGGCGGAGCCTCCAACACCCTGGCCGATGCCCTGAGGGGATAGGGGCTGCATCCACGAGTGGTCTCCCTGCCGAGGTAGTACAGCATCTGTTCTCCCTTTGGGGCACACCTCAGGTGGACCTGTTTGCCTCCATGGAGAGCGAAGCTGAGTCTGTTCATGCCCGCCCCCTCAGCAGGGCTCGCTGCAGGGGATGCCTTCTCGAGGCAATGGACCCCGGGCCTCTTTGCAGCTTCCCCATTTCCCTTGATCACAAGGTGCTTCTCCAAGGCGAGGAGGGACAAGGCGTGGTGATTCTGATAGCCCCAGACTGGCCTGCCCAGTTCTGGTACCAGATCTCCTCAGTCTCAGCTCCAGGACTCATGGCAGCTTCCAGCTCGCCGGACCTGCTCTCAGTCAATCAGGGAAGGTGTTCCATCCGGACCTTCAATCCCTGCACCTGACGGCCTGGTTCCTGAGCGGCTAGAGTTCCAGGCTTTGGGTCTTTCCACGAGGTCCTCAATGTAGTTGAGGCGTCCCGTAGGAGTCGACCAGAAAATGCTATGCCTTCAAATGGAAAAGGTTTTCCATTTGGTGTCAGAGCAAGGGCTTGGACCCTTCCTCCTGTTCCTTGGCAAGCATCTTGGACTATTATGGTCCCTTTCTAGTCAAGGGCTTAGGTCGGCGACCCTAGGGTGCACCTGGCAGCCATCTCTGCTTACGAGGGCGGGCGGGCAGTCGGTGTGCCAGGAGAAGGTGGTCTGGCTTTTCAAAGGTCTTGATCACATTTCCCCTCCAGTCGGGAACCCCCACCTCCGTGGGATCTACTGCTGGTACTGGCAAAGCTCATGGGCAAGCCATTGAACCTATGCACAGGTGTGCTCTCTCACCTGTCGTGGAAGACCGCCTTCTTGGTGGCTATCACGTCAGCCAGAAGGATGGGAGAGCTCCAGGCGCTTTCCATCAGTCTCCACCTGGTCTTCCACAGGGACAAGGTTGCCCTGCCCCCACCGAAATTCCTTCCGAAGGTGGTGTCGGAGTTCCACCTTAACCAGGTGTTGACTCTGCAGGTGTTCTTCCCAATCACACCTCGGAGGCGAATATAGGCTCCATACTCTGGATCCTAGAAGGGCGCCGCTTATTATAAGGAGCGACGGCTGAAATTCGGGAGAGGTTCGCCAGCTGTTTGTCACCTACGCCGAAGCCGGCATCTGGCAGACCTGCAGCCAAGCGGGACGATAAGCAGGTGGGTAACCTCCTGCATAGATCTCTGCTATAAGTTAGCGGGCATGGAGCTCCCAGAGGATAAGAGCTCATTCTACCCGCCATACTGCTGCAACGGTGGCTGCTTCCAGGGGACGTCCCTATCCAGGAAATCTGCAGGGCTGCTACCTGGAAGTCAGCAAACACCTTCATTACCCACTACCACATCGACCTTGAGTCACGCCGGGATGCTGGTTTTGGGGCCTCGGTTCTCAATCTCTCTTTCCCAAGTAAGTATATGGGGTTGCGTCTTGCCTCCCTCCTCCGGAGGAACTGCTAGGAGTCTGCCAATGAGTGTGGATGAACAACATATCCATGTCCTAGAAATACAGGTTACTCACCTGTAACAGAGTTCTAGGAATGGTATATATTGTTCATCCTGACCCTGTTCTCGGCTTGACCTTTAACCCTGAGCCAGCCGGGCAGATCTGGCGTCATGGGCGAGCCGAGTTATACCACCGGGTGGGTGGGAGGAGCAAGCTTGAAGACCTTCCGGCAAGATTTAAAGCGGCAAGGATACTGCCAATGAGTGTGGATGAACAACATATACCATTCCTAGAACTCCTGTTACAGGTGAGTAACCTGTATTTACAGACTCATGAATCCCTGAGCATATGTGGGATACAGTCTGGTTAGGGGTTCATCAGAAAATTAATGTTAAAGGAAACCAGAAACACAAAGCAGTGCATGAAAGGTATTGTCCAAGAAAGGGTTGTGAGGAAATAGTTGAAATGATGGATCATTTATACTATTCCTGTCAGTATATAATGCTATTTTGGGATATTGTTAAGAATAGGTGGAAAATCGATGCCTTAATACCTCCATCTTCAGCTTTGTTATTTTTTGGGATCCCTGACTCCCGGTTTACTCAGACACATATTGGTCTGCTTCGAATTTTGTATGCTCACTTTGTTTATTGGATTTGGATTTGTAGATGTCTTTTGGTTTTACAGCAACAAGAGATTACAGCATTGGATCTTTTTGTTATCATGAAGGAGGTCATGAAATGGAAATGTAGTGAATTAGGCCAATTCCATTCGCAAATGGGGATCAGAATAAGTAATTAGTTTTTTTTTTTTATGGAACTAGCGTTAGAGGGAAATTAAAATAGGGAGTGGGGAGCAGAAAAAAAAAAACTCCTACACTCAGTGTGAGGAGTGGGAAGGGGTTGGTATTAATCTTCTTTTTATGTTTGGGATTATTGTATGATTTTGTTTTCTGTTTTGATGTTTTTCCTTTTTATGGATTTGTATGAAAAAATACTGGTTTGTGTATCTTTTGTTATGCTTTTGCTTTTAATAAAAATTCCCCTACTCTTTTCGATAAGTGCCATGGGATCTTTAACATCCACCTGAACTACCACCAGTCCAGGCAGATGGGACCTCGGTTTAACGTCTCATCCGAAAGACGGCACCTCAGAAGTGCAGCACCCCTCTCATGCTGCACTACAGTGTCAGTACTGGGATATTAACCCAAGTGCCAGATGTGGGAACTGAACCCACAGCCCTCTGATCTCCCGGCCTCAGAGGCGAGTGTGCTACCTAGTGAGCCACTGACACCCAGATGGAGGTCTGCGGGCAGTGCAGGCGAGCGGGCGGCAAGCAGTGGGAGGGCGTCCTGGTACTGCAGCATGCGCATGCTTCCACGTGCATGCATGGCCGGGAGAAAACGTGGTAAAAAATAGGGGATAAACCGTAAACAAACAAACAAAAAATCGTAGAGGAGCAAGAGAATAAAAACCGAATGGGAAAATAACTGCAATTCTCAAAGAACCAGTAAATATAAAAAAAAAAAAATTAAACACAGGGAAGTCTGGAAAATTCAGACTTTATGCACACCCTTTATAGGGCATCACACACCTCAGGTGTGCATAAAATCCTTATTAACCACACTTCCCCATGAATTATTCTATATGTTATTGCAGGCTGTCATCAGTTTATCCAAAGAAGCCTCTGTTTTTGGATTCTGTCAGTGTCATGAAGATATTTAGAGACAACACTTGCACACTGTTTCCTGCTTGGGCATATCAAGGCATGAAAAACTGTGCAGTATATACCAGGGCTTCCACAAGGCCATGATGAGATGCCACCCATAAGGCTTTGGCGAGAGTAAGAGAGAGGGTCCTGGGGGGTTGCGCACTCCTCTCGAATCTGTAAGCGGGAAAAGGACCTGGGTTCGTCTTCATCTCGGCGAAGACATTCTTGGGATCGGGAGAGATCTCGGTCCCAGGAACTGGCAGTCTCGACTTTGGTCGAAATTGTCTCTTTTGGCCGCTAGCTTCTTGGCTTTGCCATCTGGCGAGTCGACCAAAGTGTTGATCGACGAGGTTGAAATAATCATTGACCTGATCGATCCATTGTCGCCGACTCCAGGCCTTTCTTTCCCCGACAAGGAGACCTAGCCCGCTGGGAATCCCATCGAGGAAGTGGTCCTCGATGCTGGGAAATCACCAGTCCTGCTGGTGTCTCGCGAGCGACCGAATCAGCCCATCCAATCTCGATCAAGGTCTAGGACCCCCTTGACCAACAGGCCAAGGAAGAGCCACGCGCTCAAAAAAGAGGCGACACCATCGGTCTTCCTCATCGTCCTCGGATGAGGAGAGGCTCCAGTGGAAACTCAGTTGGTGCTACGAGGACCTCATGTGGCAACAGCTGATTATGCCTGGACACAAGCTGACCCCAGCTTCTACCCTGGCCATTACTTGGCTTTCGCCTCCCAGGCCGAAGCCGACTTCTTCAGAGCTGATTAAGTCTGCTCCCCTGCCCGCGAAACCTCCAGTCTCTTCACTGATCGTGGTGGAACCACTGCCCAAGCAGCCTGTGGGAGGGGCTCCTTCTAAGAAAGATAGACCAGACACCGGGCTTCCCCGGCGTCTTTCAGTCACTGTCACCCCAGACCGCCCTCGGTGGGTCGAAGGTGACCTGGGCGGTTGACCGTAGTATCCGAATTCCTCGGATTCGAATGAGACCAGCCTAAATTCTCATCTCAGGGATGTCGAATCGGTTGGTGGGATAGAGATTGAGGAAGGTCTTTTGTCCTTTCAGGGCATTCTTTGCCTCATCTCTGAGTCTACAGGGATGCCTCTGGAACCTATCCTGAAAAAGGCACAGTACCCTCTCACGGGCATCCTCAAGAGAGGGGATACCCCAATGGAGGCCTTTCCTGTGGCCGAGGCCATAGTTGGCCTGGCCTTAGAACTTTGGCAGTGCCCTGCCTCCTGTCCAGCTCCGTCTGCCCACATGGCCCACAAGTATGCGGTGCCCATGGGGTTCCTTGCGGGGTTCACAGAGCACCCTTCGGCCAAGAGCCTGGTGACTGCCTCTGTGTTCAGGCATACTGGCATGTTCTGCTGACACTGACCGACCTCCTGAAGAAGAATCCAAACTCTTGGATCATTCGGCTCAAAAGGTCTATGTACTCATCTTTAGGCCTTCATCAAGCAACTTTGGCTGTCATCATTGCACACTTCTCCTATGCCCTCTTGGGATCTGTGGATGAAGTCCTCCCACACCTCCCCGCAGACATGCAGACCATGGTCAAGCAGGTCCGGGATCAGGGTCGGGCTGTTGCCAAACAGCAACTTCAGACAGCTCTGGACATTGGGGATTCTTGTGCCCACTCGATAGCAGCCGCAGTTGCCTCTCGTCGCAGAGCTTGGCTGAGACTCTTCTCTTTCCTGGCAGATACTCAGCACAAACTAGCTGATGTGCCTTTCTTGGGCACTGACCTTTTCGGCCCAGGTGTGGCTGGTCACATCCAACGTATTGAGCAGTCCAGTGCCACCTTGGACGCTACTTCTGCTATAGGTTCTTTGAGCAAGAAGCAGCAGAAGAAGAAGAAGCCTTTTTGGCGCTTTTCCCCTGCAGCACAGCAACCCTCCTTTCAAGGAGGGCAGCAGCAGGCTCAAGCTTGGCGTCCCCCTCGGCCCAGGGCCCGTAACGGAGGC
Organism: Neoceratodus forsteri; assembly: GCA_016271365.2. Taxonomy (NCBI): domain Eukaryota; kingdom Metazoa; phylum Chordata; order Ceratodontiformes; family Ceratodontidae; genus Neoceratodus; species Neoceratodus forsteri. The sequence continues at coordinate 501,986,695 of JADMNL010000022.1, forward strand.
CGAGGTTCAGGTCCTGGATCCTCCTCCTCCAAGCCTGCTCAGTGACGGGCCGGGGGCTGCCACACCCCCCTCCCGTCATGCCAGCTCTGGGTCCTCCCGTGGGTAGCTGGTTCTGCCACTTTCTTTCCGCCTGGTCCGTTATCACCACGGACAGGTGGGTTTTGGAAGTGGTTGGTCAGGGACTGCCTCTGGAATTCGAGCAGCACCCTCCAAGCTGAGCCAGTGCCCCTTGGGAGGAAAGAGTATCCATCCATACTCAGTCGGCTGTACGAGATGACATCGCTCAGCTCCTCTTCAAGGAGGCAGTAGCTCTAGTGGTGGATTCTCCAGCATACCCAGGCTTTGTCTTCAGGTACTTCCTGGTGCCCGAGCAGAGGGGGGCCGGCGCCCCATTCCAGATCTGTATGACAATCAGTATCTCAGGTCACGCACCTTTCGGATGGTCACTCTGTCCCAGATCCCGAATCATACCATCCTTGGAGTGAAACATGTGGATCTTCCTGGACATAAAGTCTCCACCACTCATTCACACTAATGGGAGTCTGCCAGAGGCGCTAGGACCCAGCAGGAGCAAGCTTTTTCAAGAGGGCTGGCGCCAGAGATGGATCTGCAAGAAGCGGCACTGCGAGCCTAGGTTCATGCGGTAATGGCTATCTCGGCTTCGACCCTCCAGCTGCCTCAGTTCCTTTTTTCCCCGCCATTGAGTGCACTTCAATGACAACATCGCTCGTCCGCCGGGAGTTAAACTTCACTAGCAGCAATAGTTCAATTTATTGTTTTGTCATTTTATTTCGAATCAATACTGATTATATATTATATATTTAAATTATACATCAAGAAGTATTCAACCCTCCATTGATGGAGTCGACCATGAGCGGGTCAGGTGATGGTAGGGAGACTTTGTATGAAAGCTGTTAAGTCAGCTGGGCCGGGTCTGGTCCGCCACCCTCCTTGGGGGGGGGGGCGACAACGGATGGTCCAATGCTGAGGGGGATGGGTGGTCCCCCTAAAAGCATAAAAAAACTGGTCCCATTCTTGGTGCCGTTTGGCCTCTAGTTCCTCTTCGACACATAGGTCGAAGAGGAAAAGGCATCAATTGAGGTCACCCTCTGGTATGTTTGCGCATAGATGGTCAGTTGTTGGGGCCAGGCGCCGGTCTCCACCTCTATCAGAGTTGCCAGTTTCTGTCTCCGATGGCTGACCTCTTCGACATCAGAACCCCTCTCTGCCTTCCGAGGAGCTTTTGATGAGCAGTTTCACCAGTGGGCTGCTCTTATGGAGCAGTGTGCTCGGAGGTTGGTCCAGTTGCCCGAGCCGGTCACTCCGACACCGGGGCCTTCGGGCCATTCGGCTCTGGGGGGACGGGTAGGGCGGTTGGGCCTTCCTAGTGATGTGGCACCTTCTTTGGTGCCGTTGACTCCGCGCTCCGGTGTTTATCCCCCTCAAATGGCTGTGGCACGGGGGTCCACACCAATGCCTCTATCTCTTGCCATTTTTCCCTCTTTAACTTAAATCGCAGTTTTCTGACCTGTGGGACTCTCAGGCCAGTGTTCAAGATTCAAGTGCGGCAGCACTGGTAGCTCTGTTGACGCCATTCGCGCGCGCCTGGGCACTCCGTCAGCACTGCAGGTGTCACTCGCAGGTACCTCCCTCCTTGTTCTCGTGCCGCTTTCTTCGGGCGCTGGAGCTGGTGCGCGGCGCCCGACGGTCTTCGCTCTCGACCCCGATTCTTTCTTTCTTCTTCTTCTTCTGTTCTTCCTCCTGATTTTCACTCTTTTCCTGTCTATGCAATTCCCTCTGGACTGTTATGAGATGATTTTGAGCCTGACCCATATCTTCGCCTGGGTGATGATGTTGATGATACTGCCCTCGGAGCAGGGATCAATCCTTTTTTTTATGCTTACCTTATTAAAATTTTCATGACATACTGTACATTATTACAGACTATAGATAATACATTCCATATCCACTCATCTTATGACCTCAAGAACAGTGAATTACACAGAATTTAAATTTCACTCCATGGGTCTAATTTCATGGATTTACAGGAAAGATTATACACTAAAATAAAATCATAAACTGTAAATACTTATACCAGGGTTACAAGATATATTGGAATATTAAATAACAGGTACAGCAATGGTCTAAATGCATGTGGACAAAGTTGGGAGAGCACCTACCTCTTTAGAACACTAATATCCTTCTCATAAAATTGTTTACATCTCCTTTTCTGGTTTAATTCAAAACTCCATGTTAAAGGCCTCATTCCCGTACTTTATCAATGAACTAATCAGTCTGATTAAAGGCCCCATACAGTAGCCACCTTGTCCATCTGTTTTGGTAAACCTGAGGCTGATGTCTCAGGCCAAAAGTTATTCTTTCCATCGATGTACAGATTCTATTATTGAGGACCACTCAGTGGGGTCAGGTGGGGATTTTTGTAGCCACCTCCTAGTTATTGATTTTAAAGCAGCAGCTACTAGGATCAACCACAAGTATTTAGCTTCCTTGCCTGCTATTTCTTTAGGTATTATACCTAATACTAAGTGCTCTGGGCCCAATGTTATATGTATTGAGAAAATATGTGAAAGATGAAAAATTTTCTCCTCCCAAAATGGTGTGAGTAATGGGCAAAACCAAAAGATATGGGCCTGCATGGCTCTCGGCTTCCCACAGTTCCTCCAACATGTCATTGGTGTTCCTTTATTACCATGGGCGGTTTGTACTGGCACTAAAAAATAGTGGACCCTCAGCTTCCAGCAAAAGTCCCTAAGAGAGGGTGAACTAGATGTAGTCCATGTACTACGCCAAATTAAAGGCCACTGATGTTCTGATAGTGAGATGTTCAAATCCTGTTCCCACCTAAGCTTCAAATAATGGGCCGAATGCTCTTGGTCTGAAATATAACTACTGTATAGTAGGATAATGTCCACCCCCCACCCCGAGACCCAAAGTCTCTGAAAGAGTGAGAACTCTGCTAAGGTCTGAATGTCTGGGTTCAGCTTGTTAGTCTGTTTAATTAAATAGTCTCTCAGTCGATAATATCTGAACCTGTCCTCCGTCCTTAAACAATTTCTGTTTAATTGTTTCAAAGCTATGAGTCACATTACCTGCTAACATCTGATATGATGAATGAAACCCTTTTTGGGCTTGAGCAAGAAACCATTTATCGAGTTGAGCAGGGACAAACTTCGAATCAAAGGCCCATCATTTATATTTCCGTAAATGTTTGAGTTACTCCTCTGCAAATGCCCCTCTTCCATCCCTCTAATGCTGCCTTAGTGCCTTAGAATCACTGTATCTCCATGGGCCCCCCTTCTTTAAGTATTAATGCCTGAATTGGAGGTTCAGCTTGTTTCACTATACCTATCCTCTTCCAATGTGCATCATATCCCTTATTATTCCACATTAATACTGTCTTCATCTGCGCAGCTACCCAATATCCCTAAAGATCTGGGAATGCCAGTCCACCCTCTGCTTTTGGGAGATATAAGAGAGCTCTCTGGACCCCTGGTTTACTTCTACCCAATATAAAGGTGAAAAATAACTTCTGCCAGCTTTAAAGACTGCCTGGGAGACTATACATGTCACGCATTGGAATAAATATAAAAGGCGTGGTGAGGCATTCATCTTAAGTGCCATCACCTTGGCTCCTAATGTTAAAGGAAGAAGAGCCCATCTATGAAAGCCCTCTTTTAGTTTAATTATAGGTGGATAATTTTGTTCCCAAAGTCGAGAGGTATCTACACCCACTCTAACTCCCAGATATTTCAGATCTAACATATCACATTTCATGGGGAATTTCTGTCTGGTCTCTGTGTGAGGATGATAATACATATTTAGGATCTCAGTCTTACTTTTATTTAGCTTATAACCAGCTAGTGCAGAGAAGACTTCCAGGTGTTTGAAAACAGCTGGTAAAGAAGTCTGAGGGTCCGCCAAGTACAAAAGAACATCATCTGCACACAATGCTAATTTATGCACTTCCCTGCCAGTTCCACTCCCTTAACATCCGGGTTCTGCCTGATACTCTGAGCCAAGGGCTCAATATAAAGGGGCGAACAGCAGCGGGGACAAAGGGCATCCCTGTCTGGTGCCCTGTCTTAGATTAAATGCATTGGACATGTGACTGTTGGCCCTAACATAGGCCTGGAGCGACTCATAAAACTTAAAAATAGTTGTAATGAGCTGCTGTGTGAACCCAAGCCAGGAAAGGACACACACCGCATGAAATGCCAAAAGACTCTTGTCAAAAGCCTTCTCGGCATCTAGACTCATGAGTAGAGAAGGGCGTCGTTGCTCGTTAATATAATCAATTATGTGAGTAGTTCTCCTTAAATTGTCCTGTGCCTGATGGCCAGGTATGAACCCTGTCCGATCTGTATGTACCAGAGTGGGTAGGAAGTCCCGTAAACACTTGGCTAATATTGAAGCAAAAATTTTATAGTCAGTGTTTAGCAACGAAATTGGACGGTATGGTGGACATCTGGTTGGGTCCTTTCCCGGCTTGGGTATCACCGAAATGACAGCTCAAGCCCAAGATGGAGACACAGGGCCCCTCTCCCTCATTATCTCTGCAAATACTTGTTTCTTAAGGAGCTGCAAATGTTCTTTAAATCTCTTATAGAACTCCGATGAAAGGCCATCTGATCCTGGATATTTACCCACTTTCAGTCTCTCTATTTCTAACTTAAATTTCTTCAGTCGATATTGGCACTATCAAAGTCTCACCCTCTTCTTTTGAAACACCCGGTAGTTTTAGGTTCTTCAAAAAGCCATGTATCTGCTCTGTACTGAAATTTGTATCTTCCGTGTACAGTTTAGCGTAATACTTCGTAAAAACATCTACTATCTCATTTACTCCCTGTACTGTCTTTTTCTTTTGAGGGTGCCAAAACTCCCAATTGCAGCCCTCATCCTTTGAGCCCTCAACCTACTGGCTAAAAGCCGCAGGGATCGGGGGCCTCCTTCTTTATATTTCTGATGTAAAAATAAAAGCTTTTGTTCTACCTGATAGTCTAGCAGCACTAAAAGCTCCTTTATATACTTTTGCAGTTGCCTCGTTCGTTCTTTATTTGTTGCTTTTGTAGGCCTTCTAATTACCGGATGTGTGTTTTTAGTGCCACCCTTCTGGCTTCTTTCTTTTTTTTGAGGCCATCTGTATAAATTTACCCATAATACTGCTTTTAGCAGTGTCCCACAGTATCGATTTTGAGGTGCCCTGTGTGGCATTTTCTCTCAAGAAATTGTTGTAGGTGTCTATGATCTCCTCTTTTATTTTATTTTTTTATCCTCCAGCGAAGAGACATTGAGATGACAAAATGAAGTTCGACGTGTTTCTCCTAAGTCCATTCCCATAAATAGAGGTGCGTGGTCAGAGTGTAAAAAATCTCCCACCCAGTAGTCGTAGACCCGATTTATCTCTTCTCTGGGTACCAAAAAGTAATCCAAGTGGGAGTACATGTTATGCGAAGCTGAGAAAAAGGTGTAATTCCTTTGTCTCCTGTGCTGATGGCGCCAAACATCAAGTAAGTCAAGTTCCCCCATCAACTTATAAACCTTCATCGCCATCTGATGCACCTTCCCTACAGATTGAGAGGTTGAATCTAGCTGTGGGTTAAATGCTAAATTAAAATCACCTCCACATATAAGAGTCCCCTCACCCCACTCCTGAAATAAAGTTAAGAAGGCACGGTAGTCTAGGAAGGCTGTGCCTGGGGGCAAATATACTGATGCCAGGGTCACTACATTCCCCAAATATCTACCCTTCAGCATTGCATACTGCCCTTCTTTATCTACTTTTGAATCTATCATCTCAAATTGGGTTTTAGATGGGACCAGAACCGCCGCACCCCACCTTCTAACCTTTTTGTAAGAAGCAGCTGCCATTGCCCTGAAGCCCAAACTCAAAAACTTATCATACTCTTTTGCCGATAAGTGTGTCTCTTGGAGCAGCAGAAAATCTATGGAGGCTCTCCTTATCTGGCTCAGTATCTTACTTCTCTTTATGGGGCTAATGAGACCATTGACATTAAAAGAACAAATACTAGAACCCTTGTTAGCTAATAATGCAATTTAGTAAAGGATATGCTCAAACTATTAGTTGCTCTCCTGAATTTCCCAGTCCACAATGGGCAACCTGAATCCGTAAGTATCTTCTTAATCTCCTCCTCTTCACCCTGGTAGTAAATAATGTACATATAGTAACAAAAACTAGTATAGATACAAACATTATTTAAAACATTGGTGGCTAACATGGCCATTAACCTCGTAAATCTTAACATTTAGGTGTGACCTCCAGTGATGAAGATACAGTTTGGCGGATCTCTAGCTTTAGCCATTCCTTTAACAAGGGAAGGGTAAATAAGGAAGGGTGGGTTACGCCTCCACAACAGAAGACCCCTCCAAGAGTTTCTGTATACATTTATAAGCTCTATGCCTAACCAGAAGTACTGCTGGAAACTGTTCCTCTGGCAGTGTTGTATGCTGAGCATTCACCTGCACAATAAGTAATAGCAAACTATACTACTAGGCACCATCTCAGTTAAGTCAGAGCATTGTCATGGTCGGCCAATAATTATATTGTTTACGTCATGGGCCTATTTGAGCAGGGCTCTAGCCACCGCAGTGAGAAATCAACAGCCCATTAGCACCTCCCATTGCAGGAAGAGCCGCGGGCAGGGGACCAGCAACAGGGAAGGAGAGTGGTCCAAAGGAGACAAAATGTCCCAGATAATTTGAAAAACCTGTTTGAGATGGAGGGGAAATTAAAAAGAAGCTCTCCTCTAAGACTGAGATGCAACTCTAGTCTCCGAGGGCATCCTCGACCCATCTTGTGTTTAGGTAGGCCAACCCCTCGAGTCTCGTGGTGTTTAAACATTGGTGCTGAGCCGGGTGTCCCCAGGTCGGCTTAGAGAAGCTGTCTCCGGAAAGAGACCCTCCAGCACGTATCCCAACAGTCTTTCTTTCACCAGATATAGTGAGGTGATCAATGAAGCCCCAAATGTCTTATGTTCTATTTTAACTCCTCAGGACATAACTCACCTCGGAGGACCAGCAGCGTTCCAGATATCCATTTGGTGAAATTTACTTCAGTATCATGTACCACCACTTCCGAGGCCTCCCCGCCATGACCCTCCCCAGTAGAGAGACCCCATACTTTCGCTAACCACAACTAGTGAACCTCTGCACTTTAAACTTTAGTTTCCGCTCTGTAATTCTGAAGATTATATTCTACATTCTCTATCTTTTGATAAAACCTAGTTTGTTCACAGCTAACGGCCATTGTAATTTAAAGATAGCAGCCCTCACAAAGTCTATATCTGCCTTAAGGCAGACTTCCTGACTATAATATTCATCACCAACAGGTTCGCTCAAGAAAAAAAAGAGGAAAATATAGAACGGGGATATGCCCACGTGGTACTTGAATGTCCCAGCCATTCAAGTCATATTGTCTTCTCCTGTCCTCTGGTCCAGCTTGGCTTGTGGCGTATCAACATCTCGTGGTTCTCTATCATGGCTTGGGGAATCTTCTTTTGGTCCACACAGAGTCCCACACACCAGAAATACTCGTGTTTACTCTCTCTCCCCTCTTAGGTCCGCCACCAATCCAGGACCTACCACGGAACTGCTGTTGGGTTTGATCTGGCACTTGTTCAGGCATTGAGATTCCTTGCTGATCCAGGAACTCCACAGCATCCTCTAGCTCTTGAAATCGAATCGGTCCCTTCTCTGTAAGTACCTTTAAACGGGAGGGGTACTCAAAAAAACGCTTTTTGCCACTTCTGTTGTAGCATTTTTACCTCTGTTAGGACACGTCTCCGCCTGGAAAGTAATTGTGGAGTGAAATCATGGTCGAAGTATAGCCTCACATCCCCAAATTCCTCACTCTTCTTTGACCAGGCCAACAGTAAAATTTATTCTTTAACACAATAGTCCAGAAAATCTAATATGATCGACCTAGACCTGGCCTTTTGGTCCCATGGCTTAGGGATCAAAGATCTATGTGCTCTAATTATGTTTAAGGGTTTCTCCTGGGGCATATTCAGAATTTCATGGAGGAAGGAGTCAATGAAAGTTATCATATTCCCTGACCCTGTACTTTCTGGCAAACCATGTATCTGAATATTGTTTCTCCGATTTCTATTTTTGAGTTCTTCTAAGCGCTGTTCTAATATAGTAGTACGATGGTTTAGTTCAATTAGGGCAGTATTGTGAACATACATCATTTGCATATAGTCCACTATTGTTGTTTCAAGTTCTGTAGTTTTCTGAGTTAAGGCAGATATATCCTTATGATGGTCAGAAACTTTGATCTTCCTGGACATAAGTCTCCACCACTCAATTCACACTAGTGGGATTAGCGCCGGAGGCACTAAGACCCATCGAGGAGCAAACTTTTTTGCTGGAGGTCGGTAGCGAGAGAGGCGCCAGCGAGCAGCAATATGATTCGGCCAGCAATGACATCTTCAGCGGCGTCCTCAACCGCCTCAGTTCCTTTTTCCCGCCCGTCGAGTGCGCTTCAGTGACGACGTATTTCGCCTGTCGAGTCAAACTTTAAAACTAAGCGCATAGTTTTCAGTTTGTTTTTGTAACTTTATCACGATAAGTAGTATCGCTTAATTTTATTCTATTTTCGTTAAATTTTTCTAATATTGAATTTTACTTGAAGAAGTCTCGGCCTACTGGGCGGAGTCGACCATGAGCAGGTCAGGTGGCGGTAGGGAGACTTCGTGTAAAGCTATTCAGTCAGCGGGCTGGGTCGGTCAGCCTCCTTCTCCTCAGCAGGGTTCTGACAACGGTCAGTCCGATGCCGAAGGTTGGCGGTCCCCGCGGCATAAAATAAGCGGTCGCCATTCTCGGCACCGTTCGACCTCGACTCTTCTTGACCCCACAGGTCAAAAAGAAGGCATCACTCGAAATTCGCCCTCTGGTATGTCTGCGTCGGCCTTTCGGTTATCGTTGCTAGTTGCGGTCTCCTTCTTGGTCGCCAACTTCCGTGTCGTCGTCCTCGACATCGGAGTCCCTCCCCGCCTATAGGTAGGACTCCAGATGAGCAGTTTCATCAGTGGGCCGCTCTTATGGAGCAATGGGCTCGGAGGTTGGTTCTTCTGCCTGGCTCGGTTGCCTCGGAGCCCTCGGGCCCCTCCGGCGATCAGGTAGGGCGGTTGCACCTTCCTAGTCGCGTGGCGCCTTCTTCGGTGCCAGCGACTCCGTGCTTAGGTGTTCCCCCCCCCACATGGCTGCGGCACAGGGGGCCTCACCGATGCCCTTATCTCCTGTTTTTTCCTTCTCTGCTTTGCAGGTTCCTGGGGCTTTCCGGTGCCTTGGCCAGGGTCTGTTGGCTTGTCAGGCGCCCGTTTCGGTGCCGCTGGGTCTTGCGGCGCGCGGGGAGTCTCATGGCGCCGGCAGATGCTGATTGGATAAGCTGGCACCATTGGCGGCGTCGTCTGCCGGCGCCAGTTTGCAAGCGCCGATCGTGGCGTCGTCCATTGCTGCCCGTTCGTGTTATCGTCCCGCGTCGCCGTCCGTGACACCGTTTGCGGCGTCGTCGCGCCCGTCACGCTGCGCTACATCGGCGCAGCGCCGTGCGGCGTTGTCATCCATGCAGCGCCGCGAGGCGCTGCGTAGAGCAGCGTGCCTCTTGACGCCGTCGCGCCTCCTGATGCCGTCTTCCAGCCCGTTTTGCCGTCGGGCGGCAGCCTAGGGACTCTCCTTGTTTTCTGCTATTTCCTCCTCTCTAATTTTCACTCCTTTCCTGTCCAAACAGTCCTTTCTGGACCATCAGGAGATGATCTTGAGCCTGACCCAGACCTTCGGTTGGGTGATGAAGTGGAGAAACAGGATCTTTCTTTGTTACAGAGCCTGTGGTGAGGACCTGTCCTTTAAGTCTCTGTTGAAGAACCTGGGATCCCTCTTTCTCTCAGACTACAGACATCGATCCTGGGAAGATATTAAGACTCCAGTATCTTCATGCTGGAGATCCCTCAGTTTGACTCCTCCGATTCAGCCTTCCTTCGAGCGCTGTCTCAAATGGTATGGAATAATCCTGCTCTTATTCCCTCAGTGGCTAAATCCATTGATAAAGTATTCAGCTCCCAAGGATCGTCCATTTTGGCATCCCAAGCCTGCGGATCCTATTGTAGTCCTGCAGGAGAATGACAAGGTCGTTCTTCCTCAAACTACCAGCTCGACCTATTAACAAAAGTCGTAAGATTGATACATTAGGTAAGAGAGTCTTTGCTGCCTCCACTCTAAGTATGCGTATTGCCAGTTATCAAGGCTATTTTTCTCAGTATGAGTATATCCTGTGGCACTCTATGAAAAGAATGGTTGAAGCTCTTCCAGATTCAGATTCCAAGTCAGAGCTGCTTCTGACCGTTATTAGAGGTATTGAGTCCAATAACCAACAGGTCAAAGCCGCCATGGACGCTTTCGACACTGCTTCTCGCTCAGCAGCCGCGGGATTTGTACTCGGCGCCATTCCTGGCTGCATACTTCTGGCTTCACGAATGATGCTCAGCAGCAGGTGATGGCGCTGCCTTTTGATGGCTCCTTTCTTTTTGGCCCTCAGGTGGAGCAAGCCTTAGAGGCCACTCAGAAGACTAGATCGGCCATTAAGTTGGCCAGACCTCCGCCTGCCCCCTCTCGGGGGCATGTGAACAGACGTCAGTTTCATAGTCGTCAGTCCTTTCGAGGCAGAGGCAGGAAGCTTCCACAAAAGCCAACCTGCCCAACCTCAAAGAAGAGCGCAGAAAGCGCAGGGGCCTAAAGCTCCCAGCGTTACCTTATAGTCGTTGGCCCAAGTTCCATCCACTCTGCCGGGTGGAACTTTCTCCTCCGGTGGGAGGTCGTCTGATGTACTTCTACAACCAGTGAAGTCCATAACCGGACAAATGGGTCCTTCGGATAATTCGAGGTTATTCTCTCAATTTCTTGGAAACCCCTGAATTGTCCTCCCAGGCGACAACCCAGGTTGTCGGCCTCTCAGTCAGACCTCCTCACGCGGAGATCCAGGGCCTTCTGAACAACAGGGCAGTAGAACTGGTGCCCCTGCATCTCGAAACACAGGGTTCTACTCCCATTACTTTCTGGTTCCAAAGAAATCTGGGGATGCCCCATTCTAGACCTCAGAAAGTTAAACAAATTCCTCCCAGGGAGAAATTCAAGATGATTTCCCTAGGTACCCTGTTACCCTTGCTGCATCAACACGACTGGCTGGCCTCTCTGGATATGCAGGATGCTTACCAGCATATCCCGTCCACCCGACCCACATAAGTTCCTCAGGTTTGTAGCTTTGGGTCAGCATTATCAGTTCAGAGTCCTGCCCTTTGGGCTATCCTCGGAGCGAGTTTTTACAAAGTGTTGTGCAGTTCTGGCGCATCTCAGGAAAGTCGGACTCAGTGTTTCCCTACCTGGGCGATTGGCTTCTAGCAAGCCCTTCCGTCAAGGGACTTTGGAGCCGTTAAGCGACTTCACGTCTTCTCACGTCCATGGGAGTTCTGCTGAATTTGAAAAAATCTCAACTGCAACCCTCCCAGGGCTCCTTTTCAAGGGGCGCTTCTAGACACCTCTTCAGCGAAGGCTTTCCTTCCAGAGGACAGAAGACTCGACATCCTTGAATGGCCCGTTACATCAGGGAGAACCAATGGTTACAGCTCTCTCGATGCAGCGCATGTTGGGTCTCATGGCGTCCTCGGTCTTCACTGTCCCTCTGGCCCGACTGCACATGAGAACCACCCAATGGATGCTCTCCACTCAGTGGTCCCGACCTCTCACCCCAGTCTTATCCCATCAAGGTGGCGGAGCCCCTTGAAGGTCTCTCACCTGGTGGTCTCAAGAAGCAATCTCCTGGAAGGATTCCCTTTGCTCCCCAGATCATCAGATCTCCATCACCACAGGCAGCGTCGCTAATGGGATGGGAGCTCACTGTCTCCCTCCACACTCAAGGTGTATGGACTCAGTTGAAACTCATCTCCACATAAATGTCCTGGAGATGAGAGCGGTCCTCTATGCAATCCGAGCTCTGAAGGATGTCCTTTGTCACAAGAACATTCTCCTTCAAGCGGACAACAAAGCAGTGATGTATTACATCAACAAGCAAGGTGCTCATTCTTATCCCCTTTGCAGGGAAGCAATGAGGGTGTGGGAGTGGTGCTTGGAGCACAAGTCTCTGATTCAAGTGGTTTATCTGCCAGGTATACAAAGCGACCTAGCAGATCACCTCAGCAGAGCAGGCAGACCCTCACGAGTGGTCTCTCGATCCAGCCGTAGCTCGGTCCCTGTTCAAAGAGTGGGGACTCCAGACCTGGACCTTTTGCATCCCACTCAAGCAAAACTGCCTCTCTTCTGCTCCAGAAATCCAGGGCCTGGCATTTTCTGTCAGGATGCGTTCAGGCTGCGGTGGACAAAGCGCTTTCTTCGCCTTTCACCGCTTCCTCTAATCCAGAGTACTCCTCAAGTTCGAGTCTCAGGGGACCAAGATGATTCTCATTGCTCCTTCCTGGCCTCAGCAACTATGGTTTCCTCTACTCAACAGTATGTTGGCAGCCTCTCGAGACCACTTCCTTTGCAAATCAGTCTTTTGACTCAGGGTTCGTTGGTCCATCCCAACCTGAAATCACTTCACCTTCATGCTTGGCTCCTGAAGAGATAGAAGTGAATTGGTTCAACGTCTCGTAGAGTCTCAGACATCCTTCTGGCTGCTCGGAAGCCAGCCAACCACGTCACGCTTCAAATGGAAGCGTTTCTCTCGTGTTAAAATCCTCTTGGAATCCCTTTTCCTGTCCTCCTGGCAAGGTTCTGGAGTATCTTTTGGACCTGTCAAACTTAGGTCTTCAGTACTCCACAGTTAAAGTTCACCTTAGTGCCATCTCAGCGTTCCATGAGCGGTTTCTTCCTTAACTCTGGCTCAGTTGCCTATGGTGAAGATTTCTTAAGGGATTCTCCATACTAGACCCCTGTTAAGCGTCCAGTTGCAGCCTGGGACATTAACCTGGTGCTGGACATGCTCACTCGGAAGCCTTTCAGACCCTTAGCTACCTGTGAGCTAAAATTTCTTACCTGGAAGACTGCCTTCCTGGTGGCCATTACCTCAGCCATGGGGTCTCTGAGATACATGCCCTGGTTCGGACCCTCCGTATACTGTATTCCATAAAGACAAGGTAGTTCTCCATTACTCATCCTAAATTTCTTCCCAAGGTTGTGTCAGAATTCCATCTAAACCAACCTCTGGTACTTCGCTTACTTAGCTAATTTCCAAAATGAAGAGGGCAGGCTCTTCATTCCTTGGATATTAAAGAAAGCCTTGCGGTTCTATTTAGATAGAACCAAGGATGTTCAAGACTCGGCAACTGTTCGTTTCTTTCAGCGACACCGGCTGGGTCAACCTGTCGCTATTAGATGCATCTCTTCATGGTTAGTGGCATGCCTTTGTCATTGCTATTCCATGGCTCAAGTTAAATTAGAAGGTAGAGTGTCGCTCACTCTACTAGGCGGTCATGACATCCCTAGCGGAAGTCGCAATGTTCCAATTGCAGATATATGCAAGCGCCACCTGGAGCTCAGTGCATACCTTCGTTAAGCACTATGCACTGGATGTTCATGCTAGGCGACATTCCGCATTCGGCAGAACTGTCCTTAATGGGCTTCTATCTTAGATGCGTGAGCTCTGGCTCTCCTGCCGCCTTTTGGGGATTATCAACTTGGTACTCTCCACTAGTGTGAATGAGTGGTGGAGACTTATGTCAGGAAGATAGGAAAGTTACGTACCTACGTAATTCTTGATCTTCTTGACGAGTCTCCACCACTCATCCCCCTCCCTCCATCCCGAGCTCACGCTGTATTGGTCTTACTCCCTCAAATCTTTGAGCCGTGAGGACTTCTTTGCTGACCCTTCTTACGGGTCATACGGACTATCTTATGTCCGTTTTTTTAATGTTGGGTTTACTCTTTACGTTAGTTGCGCTGCACCTCCTTGGTAAAAAAGGTACTGAGGCGGTTGGAGGGTCGTCGCTGAGATGGTCATTACCGCTTGAGCCGCTGCTCGCGGCGCCGTGTCTCGCGGCGCCGTCTCTCGCGCCGACCCTCCAGCAAAAAGTTTGCTCCCGATGGGTCTTAGTGCCTCCGGCGCTAATCCCACTAGTGTGAATGAGTGGTGGAGACTCGTCCAAGAAGATCAAGAATTACGGTAGGTACGTAATTTTCCTTTCTCTAGTCTCTGGAGGGTCTCATTAATTTCTGGAGAGTTTGGCATAATTGTCATGATATAATTGTACAATTGAGCTCTGCATCTGTTCCCTCCTGCTGGCTTCCAATACTGGAGACTCTGGTGCCTTGTAGGCTGCGGTCTATTGTGGAGTCTCAGGGGCATTTTTATTCTGTTTCCCTCCTCCTACCAGCGGAATATCTTTATACCTTTGTTTTGGAGGCATTAAGTAAGCTGTTATGCATCGTGTGGTAGACAGGATGGAATTCTATCACTTGCAATGCGAGCGGATTTAGTTATGGTCTGGCTGCTCTCGCTAACTAAGGCACCATTAAGGTGGAGGCTCAAACCGGAAGTCCAGGGATCAATCCTTCTGCACAACCTGTGGTGGAAGACCTCTCATTTAAGTCTTTGCTCAAAAATGTAAACACTACTGTTTCTCTACCAGCATCAGAAATTGATCCTGGGAAGCTTTTGCGACTCCAAAATCTTCATGTCTCGGAAATCCCTATGGATTTAACCCCTCTGGTACAGCCCTCTTTCGAGACCCTCTCACAGATTTATGGAAGAATCTGGCTCTCATTCCTTCCTGGCTAAATCCATCAATAGAAAGTATGCTCCTCCCAAAGATTGTCCTATTTTGGCCTCACAAGCCTTTGCTGATGCCATTGTGATCGTGGGAGAGAAGAAGGTCGTCCTTCCTCAAGGATCTACGGCCTGACCAGTAAACAAAGAATCTCGTAAGATGGACACCTTAGCTAAGAGAGTCTTTGCTGCCTCAACCCTGGGAATGCGCATTGCCAGCTACAAGGGCTATTTTTCTCAATATTAGTATGTACTTTGGCATTCCCTCAAAGAAATGGTGGAAGCTCTGTCCGAATCGGAAGCTAGCTGAGAGTTGCTTCACACCATAACTAGGGGTATCAAATCCAGTAGCCAACAGGTTAAAGCTGCAATGGATGGCTTCGTTATCGCCTCCGGGGCGGCGGCTGGCATCTGCACCTGCCACCACTCTTTGCTGTGTACTTCAGGCTTCACAAACGACGCCCAGCAGCAAGTTATGTCCTTACCCTTTGATGGTATGTATCTGTTCGGGCCTCAGGTGGAGCAAGCTCTGGAGGCCACATACAAGACTAGGTCTGCCATTAAGACGGCTAGACTTACACCCACTCCCTCCAGAGGAGGTGTGTACAAACGTTCGTTTCACAACAGTCAGTCCTTTTGGGGCAGAGGCTGGGGAGATTTTAACAAAAACACAACCCTCAGCCACAAAAGAAAGTGCAGCAGGAGGCACAAGGCCCCAAAGCGCCCAGTGCCACCTTCTGAGTTTCTGGCCCATGTCCCACCTCAGCTGTCCGAGGGGGACTCCTCCTCACCGGTGGGAGGATGTCTGACTCTGTTCTACAATTGGTGGAAATCTGTAACATCAGACAAATGGGTCCTCTGAATAATCCGTGAGGGGTACTCTCTTAATCTTTCGGAACCCCACTCCGGATCATCCTTCCAAACGACAGCCCAGGCTGTCGGCAGTACAGTCAGACCTTCTTGCTTCCGAGGTGCAAGGCCTTCTGAAAAACAGGGCAGTAGAAATAGTTCTGCTGGATCAACGAAACACAAGTTTATACTCCCATTACTTTCTGGTTCCAAAGAAAACTGACGGCCTGTGCCCCTTTCTGGATCCCAGAAAACTAAACAAGTTCCTTCACAAAGAGAAGTTGAAGATAATATCACTAGGTACCCTGCTACCTTTGCTTTGACACAACTGGCTAGCCTCCCTGGACATGTAGGATGCCTACCAACATATTCTCATACACCCAAAGCACCACAAATATCTAAGGTTCGTGACATTGGGTCAACACTATCAGTTCAGAGTCCTGCCCTTTGGGCTATCCTCGGCGCCTCGAGTTTTAAGGTGCACCTCAGGAAATTGGAATACAAGTGTTTCCATATCTGGACGACTGGTTCCTAGCAAGTCCCTCCAGGCAAGAGACTCTGGAGGCCATGGCCACGGCCTCAGACTTCCTCACATCCATGGGAGTCCTGCTGAATCTCAACAATTCACAGCTGCAGCCCCCCCCCAGAAGCTCCTCGTCATAGGAACGCTTCTGGACACCTCCTGTGCAAAGGCTTTTCTTCCAGAGGACAGAATGAGCGATATCTTACAGAGGGCCCGATACATCGGAGAACGCAACTTGGTTCAAGTTATCTCGATGCAGCGGATGCTGGGCCTCATGGCATTCTAGGTGTTCACTGTACCCTTAGCTTATCTCCACATGAGAACCACCCAGTGGATGCTCAGTACTCAGTGGTCCCCAACCACTCACCCATTGTCCTTTCTCATCAAGGTGACAGAGCCTCTGAAGAGGTCGCTCGCCTGGTGGTCTCAGGACAATCTTCTGGAAGGATATCCCTTTGCTCCTCTGGATCATCAGATCTCCATTACCATGGACGTGTCCCTGTTGGGTTGGGGAGCCCACTGCCAGGATCTCCACACCCAGGGTACGTGGACTCAGGGCGAGTCCCGACACCACATAAACGTCCTGGAAATGAGAGCTGTCCTCTATGCAGTCCAAGCCTTGAAGGACATACTCTGTCACAAGAACATTCTCCTTCAAACGGACAGCAAAGCAGTGATATACTACATCAACAAACAGGGCGGCGTACACTCTTATCCATTATGCAGGGAAGCAGTGAGAGTGTGTTACTGGTGCCTAGAACACAAGGTTTTGATTCAGGCAGTTTACCTGCCAGGAGTGCAAAACAAGCTGGCAGACCGTCTCAGCAGAACAGAGATGGATCCTCACGAGTGGTCTCTCGACTCAACTGTCTTTCAGTCACTCTTCAAAGAATGGGGAACTCCAGACCTGGACCTTTCTGCGTCCCCACTCAACGCAAAACTGCCTCTCCAGCTCCAGAAATCCAGGACCTGGCATTTTTTGTCAGGATGTGTTTAGGCTGTGGTGGACAAGACGCTTTCTATATGCCTTTCCGCCCTTCCCCCTAATTCAGACTGTACTTCTCAAATTGGAGTCTCAAGGAGGTAGAATGATTCTCATTGCCCCATTCTGGCCTTGACAAATATGGTTTCCGCTGTTCCACAGTCTATCGACCCCGAAGACGCTTCCCTTCAAGGAACCTTCTGACCCAGGATCCATGGTCCATCCCAACCTGAGGTCGCTTCACCTTACACTTGGCTCCTGAACAGATAGAGGTGAATAGGTTCAATGTTTCTCGTAGGGTTTCAGATATTCTTTTGGCTGCGCATAAGCTGGCCACTAGAAAATCCTACACAGCCAAGTGGAAGTGTGGTGATGGGTGATGATGATGCTGACACTGTCCTGGGGCAGGGATCGATCTTCCTCCAGAGTCTGTTGTTGAGGACCTTTCCTTTAAGTCTGTGCTAAAAAATTTAAATTCTACTCTTTCTCTCCAGACCACAGAAATCAATCCTGGGAAGCTTTTGCATCTCCAATATCTTCATGTCCAGGAAATCCCTATGGATTTAACCCCTCCAGTACAACCCTCTTTCGAGACCCTTTCACAGATGGTGTGGAAGAATCCATCTCTTATTACTTCTGTGGCCAAGTCCATAGATAGGAAGTATGCCCCTCCCAAGAATCGCCCCATTTTAGCCTCACAAGCCTTTGTTGATGCCATAGTGGTCCTGGCAGAGAATAAGGCTTTCCTACCTCAGGAATCTACAGCCCGGCCTATAAACAAAGAATTTCGCAAGATAGACACCTTAGGTAAGAGAGTCTTTGCTGCCTCAACCCTGGCATACGCATTACCAGCTACCAGAGCTATTTTTCTCAGTCCGAGTATGTTCTTTGGCATTCGCTCAAAGCAGTGGTAGAAATTGTGCCCAAATCGGAGGTTAACTCAGAGCTACTTCAAACCATAACTACTGGTATCGAGTCCAATAACCAACAGGTTAAAGATGCAATGGACGCCTTCGATATTGCTTCCCGGGTGACGTCGGCTGGCATCTACACCCATCGCCACTCTTGGCTGCGTCCGTAGGGCTTCATGAGTGACGCCCAGAAGCAAGTCATAGCCTTACCTTTCGACAGTAATAATAATAATAATAATTTTATTTATTTAGCGCCTTTCAGAAACCAAGGCGCTGTACAAACAGAGCATAAAATCAAAATATACAAGTAAAATCGACAATACAAAACAACTTCAGTCAGTAAAAGCCTTGTTCCATAAAAAGTCTTAAAATCCCTTAAAACTTCCATGGTCGCGCATTCTCTAAGCGGCGGGCAGAGAGTTCCAGAGGGTAGGGGCCCACGAAACCAAAAGGCCTATAGCCCCAGAGGACTTCAATATAACCCTTGAACCTCTAGCAACCCCTCGTCGGCTGAACGGAACTGTCGCAAAGGGCGGTAAGGAACCAGAGGCTCTTTCAAGTAATCAGGGCAGAGTCCGTGCAGGGCTTTGAAGGTCAAAAGACCGACTTTAAAGGTAATCCGCCACTGTATAGGCAGCCAGTGCAGATCGCGCATCACAGGGTTGATACGTGTCCTTCTAGTCACCCCCGTCATTAATCTTGCAGCAGTGTTCTGCACTAGCTGCAAGCGGCAGATATCAACCCCAGGAAGCCCCAAGTAAAGGGAGTTGTAGTAGTCAAGGCGATATGTCACAAAGGCATGGACCAACACGAGTAAATCGCTGGACGGAACGAGGTGTTTCACCCTGGCAATATTCCTAAGATGGTAAAATGCGGACTTAACGACAGCTGACACCTGATGACGAAGGGTCAGCCTGTCGTCAAGTACCACACCCAGGTTACGCACCCGTTCAGAGGAAAGGATCAGATCCCCCCCCAGCAATACGCCAGAGGGCTGACCAGACCCAACCCACCTGTCCCACGCCCCGGATCCACAACCAAAACCTCAGTCTTACCGGCGTTCAACTTTAACCAGTTCGCATTCATCCAGTCCTGGATTTCAGCGAGGCAGCTATTAAATTCTGAGAGAGTACTAACCTGGTCGGGGGCAAAAGACAGGTAGAGCTGGGTATCATCAGCATAGCAGTGAAACCTCAGCCCATACCTTCTTACAGTGTCTCCAATGGGCAGCATATACACTGCAAACAACATGGGGGAGAGCACCGAACCCTGGGGAACACCACAATGCAGAGGGAAAGAGTCAGAAGAAAAATTCCCCGACACAACTCTCTGCATTCTCCCAGATAAAAAAGATGAAAACCATCTGAGCACTGTACAAGACAAGCCACAGATGGACTCCAGACGCTCGAGCAAAACCCCATGGTCTACAGTGTCAAAGGCTGAAGAGAGATCAAGGAGGACCAAGATAGAACGGTTCCTCTGATCTCTCGCCATCAGGAGATCATTGAGCACCCGAACCAGAGCAGTCTCGGTGCTATGCCTCTTACAAAAACCAGACTGGAAAGGTTCATAGATACTATGGATGGTCAAATGGTCATCCAGCTGATTTGCCTACCTTCTCAATAACCTTCCGATAAAGGAAGGTTTGAGAATAGTCTGTAGTTGGAAAAAACATCTGGGTCCCAAAGCCGCCTTCAAAGAGGAGTCACACAGCTTCCTTTAGCTAGGAAACTCACCCAATTCTAAGGAGCACCAGATTATTTGAACCAGAAGCAGAGCCATGATCTCAATACAACCAAAATTAGGAGGTAGGGCCCGGATCTAAACTACAGCACGTAGGGCGCATCCCTGGATGATCCGCATAATATCATTGAGCGTCGGCAGGTCAAAGGAACACCATGAGACAGAGGGTTTTGTGTGTCACACCACCAAAAGCTTCCCCTTAGAGTGTTGGCTGGATCTTGATCTGATGTTGGTAACCTACCTAGAAGAATTGAGCGATCTCTTCACACTCCTTCTGTGAAAGCTCGCGGAGCTGGAGACAGGCTGGGTTGCACAGCCTGTCCACAGTTCTGAAGAGCTGAGCCAGTTGATTCTGAGCGACAGAGATCTCCCTGGACAGGAATTCTGCCTTCTTATGGGAGATCTCTGATTGGTAGAGCTGATAATGCTCCTCCAAACTAAGGCGGTCGGCCAGTATGTATCTGTTCGGACCTCAGTGGAGCAAGCACTAGAGGCCACATGGAAGACTAGGTCTGCCATTAAGGCAGCCAGATCTGCACCTGTCGGGGGTGGGGTAGGGTGGAAACAAGCGCCAGTTTCACAACAGTCTGTCCTTTCACGGCAGAGGAGGTTTTAACAGAAACCAGAACCCTCAACGCAGCAGAAAGCACAAGGCCCAAAACACCCAGTGCCACCTTCTGAGTTTCCAGCCCAGGTCCCACCTCAGCTGCCCGAGGGAACTCCTCCTAAGCAGTGGGAGGGCGTCTGACTCATTTCTACAAACAGTGAAATCTATAACATCAGATCTTACTTGATGGGAGTTCTTGCAGCAGGCTATAACAATTGGGACATACGCATGGCGCTAGGACCCTCGGAAAACTTTCAGCCAGCAGTAACCAGCAGGGACCACCCCCGACGTCAGCCCTGGTACAAAAGGGGGCAGACCCAGATCCACCTCAGTTCTTTTCCCGCTGCGTCCTGTGCACGTGAGAAGAAATCTTCATTTCAGCTTGCCAGAAACGGCTAAGTAGTTAATTTTTCACCCATTTTTGTACTGTTTTCAACGTTTTTTCTCAGGTTCTCGACGGATGTCTTTGTAGTCGTTGGTCTCTCCAGAGCCACACCTAAACAGGTGTGACTGTGGGAGGCAGATCCCTGCTAAGGATGGGCACAGGCGCTGCGTCTTTGGCCTCGGGGCGGACCACGACACGACGGCCTACTCAGCCTGCCAGGCGTTCACCAGCCGGACCCGGACCCGATGTCTCAAGGCCCTGAAGGTGTTCCTTTTGGAAAAGAAAATGGATCTGCACTGTTTGGAGGGGAAGCGTAAGGAGAAGACAAAGCGCCACGGGAAAGACCGCTGTCTGCACTGGTCCCGTTCTCGCTAATGGCCCTCTCCCAAGAAGGCCCGTGTTTCCCAGGGCTCAGGCAAGCATCCAAAATCTTCTAAGGCTAAGGCTGGCCCATTGAGGGAGAAGCTGACCAAGCCTAAGGTAACCCTGCTATGGGTTACCACCAAGCCCTTGGAGGTAAAAGCTTGGGCCCCACCTCCCAAGGCACCGGCGCCCCCTCTGCGGTACCCCATCGTCGGTCCGACCATCGGCGCTTGGTTAAAGGGGCAAAGGGTGTGGGCGTGGTCCGGAAGAGCCGGCGTCCCATCTCCCAAATCCTCCTCCCCTGGGCTCCCAAGAGGGCTCTCTTCCTTGGGCCGGCGTCCCATACTCCTTTCTAGGGTCATGGATATGTTGTTCATCCACACTTATTGGCAGGTCCCTTGCCGCTTCAAAGCTTGCGGTAGGTCTTCAAGCTGGCTCCTCCCACCCACCGGGTGGTAAACTCTCGGCTCCTCCCCATGATGCCAGATCTTCCTTACCGCTTAGCTCAGGTTCCCTCCTTAGCGCTCTGCGTTTTGACTGGTTCCTGAAAGTTCGGTCTTTGAATTTATTGAAGTGTCCTTTGAATCTTGATCTTTTCTTCTTCGCTTCTGGGTGGCTTTCGGCCCGAGGGCGTGCGGTTAGTTCCTTCAGGAGGACTCGCCTCCACATGCTCTTTTGCCTGGACTTGGATCACGATCCTCAGGCTTGCAACTTTGTTCTGCCCTTTGGTCAGCTCTCCGGAGGACCACGCGGCCCGTTCGGGGCTCGGACATCCGGTAGTTTTTTCCGCTCCGGAGTTTCCATCGGACCGGCGGGAGCCCGCTTCGACTGTTTCTCTGCAGTCTGATCCTGCCGGGGAAGGGACGGGTTTCCCCTTCCCCTCTCCCTCGGTTGCGTAGCTTATCCCGCTCTCCTTGGATTCTTTTCATGCAGCTTCATTCAGGGAGCTTCGTCATTCCCTCTCCTCCAAGGGAGAGGGAACCTGAAACCCTGTCGCTCGAGCCTGTGGCTAAGGGCGGGCGGGTCTCTTCGTCGCGAGGCCGGTTTCTCTCCCTCCCTCATTGGCCGGCCGCTCGACCCGGTCGAGTTAGACTCCGGCCACTGGCCTCATGGTATCCCCGTCAGGTCAGCCGGCCAAATTCCCTCCGATGTTGTGAGTCTCTCGGCCCGTCTTTCGGGGGTCTGCTGAGGCCGTCTTCGCCGCCGGTGGAAGCTGAGCTCTGTCCTCCCCTTTGGGTCGACAGCCCTCGGTCCTTTCTTCCGAGCGAGGGAGGCAGGTGCGCCCTGCTTCTTCCCAGCCCGCCCTCGGTTCCCAGTTTGGGTCTCGGTCTCGGTCCAACCTCGGTCTAGCAGCTCACGCCCGATCTCGGCGTTCTCGGTCAGGCACGGGTTAAGTGGCTTTGCGTTCTTCCTCGTCTCTCTCCTCGGATGAGAGGCGGTTTGATACCGTTGGCGTCGGTGTTCGAGAACTTATGTGGCGACAACGTTGTCTGAGGTTTCAATGGGCCCGATTCATTCTCGGATAGCAAGCAGCCGCCGGCAGTGGCCCCGATTCGAATCGGTCGAGGAGCCTTCTCAGGGCAGTTGCTCATTCAGCCCTCGCTGCCACTCTGCCTTTGGCGGAGTTCAGGCCGGACCGTGGCCTGTCCTTCAGGTCACTCGATCCCCTCACTCCTGCCGGCCCCCGGTGGACGAAGAGTGCCTCAGGCCTGCAGCAGCTTTTTGCAGACCCTTGAGCCTGGAGCAGGCTCTGCCATGTTTCTAACAGGGAGGACCCGGGTCTTCCCTGGAACATCCAATGAGCGACAGCCCATCGTCTTGAGGTCTACTTCAGCTCATTTCAGAATTTACTGGAATGCAGCTCAAGCCCGTCTCCGATCGGGCACCTTACTATGGAGATTCTGGACCGAAGGGGTTCTTTCACGGAGGCCTTCAGTGGCTGAGGCTATCGTAGGCCCAGGCTTGGAGCTATGGCGTGCCTACTTCTTGCCCTGCGCCCGGCCAGGGTGGCTTGGAAGGTATCTATCCCTGGTGGTTCTCTGCCGGTTTCTCGAGCACCCCTCGGCTGAAGGGTAATTACCGGCAGCGTTTTCCAATGTCTTGGAAACGCTGGGGTTGTGGACAGACCCCCGACAAGGGTCCAGAAGGATGGACTATGTCGGGCGTGGAGTTCACAGCTCGCATCCTCCCTGGCCTCCGTCAAGGCCAGCAGGTTGCACTGATGGCACATTTCTCCCACCCTTTTGGGCTCCCTGGGCGGGGTTCTCCCTCATCTCCCAGGTGACCTGCGGACCCGATTCGACAGGTGCGGGACCAGGGTAGAGGCGGTGGCGAGCAGCAGCTCAGGCGGCTATGGATCTAGGCGACTCCTGTGCCAGATCGGTTGGCGGCTCCGCAGTGGCCATGCGCCGCGGGCGGTGGCTGAGGTTATCCTCTTCTCTTTGGAAACCCAGCAGAGTTGCGGACATCCCCTTCTTGGGGACTGACCTTTTCGGCCCTGGGTGGAGGATACATCCATGGGCCGAGAAGTCGATGCCACTCGGACTCGGTCCTCTCGCCAGCGGAATCAGGACAGCCGTCAGCCTTTGTGTAAGCCTTTTACAGGCCCTGGGGCCCCCTGGCCCAGTATGAGGGCCGGCAGGCATGCTGGGCGTGTTGCCAGACCATCTTCCTCTAAAGGAGGGGAGGCAGGAAACGAGGGCTCCTCGGCTCCTCCCCCCTCTAAGCCTGCTCAGTGACAGGCCAAGGGGCATTGCCCCGGCCCCGTCGACCCAGCCCGGGCTTTTCCCCATGGGGGGACGGCTCCGCACCTCATTCTGGAGGTATTTAGGGTGGATCCTGCCAAGTGAGAACTCGTATCTTAGCGGTGAAGCTTCTTCGGGACTAAGCTCGACTTTGAGTCCGAGCTCGGCTCCGGGCGAACAGGGCCGAGGTTCTTCCTCCTTTGCCGGTCAGGTTGGCCGGGAAATTACGTCCTGCCAGGACCTCCTGCTCCTCCTGGGCCTCAGGGCGGCCTTCCCTTAGTGGGAGGGCCAGCCAGGTTCCCGGCTGCGTCCCATGGACCAGTTCATGACTTACAGCCCAGGAGTTGGGAGGCGCTCCCTTGGACCGTTCTAACTTGACAGGAGAACATCCTGCTGTTAGCCCTGAGTTGCTGGTCTTCTCCGACCGATGCTTCTCGGATGGGTGGGGTGCCCATCTTGGGGAATACAGAGTGCTTCGCCTCTGGTCCTCTTGCGAGTCCCGATGTCCTTCAAACAACATGAAGTCTTGCTATATTATGACAGTAGCAGTTTGTCCCACCACTAGAACTGCTCCGGAGGTGAAACGGTTAATACCATTCCAAAATAGAACTTTGAGCACGAGCTCTAAGAAGCAGCTCTATCTGTGTAATTTCAAACCTGAACTGTTAGATTCTTTACTCCGCCTCAGTGAACAGTCGCTCGGAGATTTCTCCTACTGCTCGGTTCATTTCTCGGTTTAAACAGTGTTTTCTCGGTTGATTCAACGAGAATAGTTTTATTTTAACCACAAAACCGTTCGGTTCAAGCTCTGTCTGTGGTAATTGTAAGTAAATTAAAGGGTTTTGTCTGTTGGAACTTGTAAGTTTATCGGTTCGGTTTTGAACCGTTCAGCTGAGTTTAAAACTTATTAACTTTAAAGTTTAACATTTTAGAGTCACGGTTCCCGGTTCTTATCGGTTCTAAAAGCAGTTTTATTACGTTTTCCAATACCTGTGTTTCTGGTTAGGAACCGATAAGGGTGCTTGCCTGGCACTGCGTTTAAAGAGCAAGTTTTTCTGGTTAGACTGGCATTATGTCTGAAAACCCAAAAGAAAAAGCGGGCCCACTGGGTTTCAACACTGTGATGTCTGTGGGAAGTCTTGCATGACCCACACCACCATGTGTCTATTGTCTGGGGTTTGACCACCTCCAGTCAGGCGGCCAGTTATGTAAGAATTTCCTGCAGCCACCCTGGAAAAGAGATTGAGCAGGCTCAGGGGCAGGAGGCCAAAAGGCCGCTGACCGGATAGCCAGCCGGTTCGGTGCCAACCGGAGGGAGTGCCCTCTGACCAGGGCGAGACTTCCTCGGGCAAAGAAAGCTGGTTCTGAGGAACCAATTCCAGTAAAGAAAACAAGAAAGTCAGCAGGTTTGGAGTCCAAAACCCCTTCTCCAACTGCTGCAGAGATAGCAAAAGCCATACAAATTGTCCAGTCACTGTCTCAGGTTCCGTCCGAACCGCCACTGTCTGGCAAAAGGTCGGTTCGTCCGGTTCCAGTGGTTCAGGAATATGATGTTGAGAATTTTGTGAACCAGAGGAGGAGTGATTATGAACAGTATGAATGTGGCTGGGAAGGTCTGGGTGTGCCCATTGAACGGACATTTCCCCAGACAGACCTCTAGAATCTCCCCATGCTATCTGAGTCCCATCTCATTTTATGTTTTACAAAAAGTTGCTGAAATCCTCTAGCTTCCCTTGGAAGAAGCTGTGGATGAGCAAGAGGAGCCTGATTTTGTAGAAATTGATGGATATTCCAGTCTAGGAGATTGTCTATTCCTTTGCATAAGTCTTTTGGAAGCAAACAATACAAATTTAAAAGCTCCTAATTCTGTGCCTCCTGTAGATAAAAGATGGACAGAAGGTACACATTGTCAGGTCCTGATACAGAATTCCTTTCTCAGCAATGCAGTCATGTTGGGGTAGTTCAGGCTGCAGCCTGTGATAAAGCTAATATCCCCTGGCTTCACATCCTCCTGACAAGGATTCCAGGAAGATTGATGCCATGGCGAAAAAACAGTATATGGCAGCCTCTCTGGGATTCAGGCAAGCAAATTATATGGCTTATGTAGCTAGGTATCAGAAATCTAGATGGGATACTGTTATGGAATTAGCCAAGCAAGCCCATGGCCAGCTGGCTAGCGAACTAGAACAGGTGGCTGCTGATGGCATTGAGGCTTCTAGGTACAGTTTCATGCTGCTGTGGATGTTAATGATGTTTCCTCTAGGGTCATGGCCACATCTGTAGCTTTTAGGTAGGTTGGCCTGGCTCAGGTGTACTAGTCTGTCTGGGAATACCCAGACTAAGGCTATGGATTTTCTGTGGTGGGAAATTCTCTGTTTGGGGGCAGACGAAATTATGAAAAAGATGGATGAATATAGGACTACTTAAAAAAGTGCCCAAGCTAAGGGCTGGCAAAGCCACTCCTCAGAGGCATACCCCAGGGGGAGAGGCTCTTTCACAGGCCTTTACCAGACTCAGACCTCCTCTGCCTATGCTCAGAGGGGCTTCTCAGAGGCAGGCGAGGGGTGGGCAGGCCTGCTCCCACCCTCAGCCTAAAGCTCCTGCTAAGCAGGCACCCTGATGGGGTGCCCAGGGCCGATCTCCCTTACCGGTGGGGCAGGCTGGCTTACTTCAGTCAGAACTGAGCTTCTTTAACCTCAGACAAGTGGGTTCTGGAAGTAGTAAGCCAGGGTCTGGTTCTCAGCTTCAAAAGTTTCCCAAGTTGAGAAGCAGACTTTTTCTGCAAGTGCTTCAGAGACCCTTGCTCTGGAAGCAGAGGTCT
The DNA here is from genome assembly GCA_016271365.2 of Neoceratodus forsteri. Taxonomy (NCBI): domain Eukaryota; kingdom Metazoa; phylum Chordata; order Ceratodontiformes; family Ceratodontidae; genus Neoceratodus; species Neoceratodus forsteri. Next base: position 502,013,414 of record JADMNL010000022.1, read on the forward strand.
CAACCCTGTTGGCTCTCAGAGCAGTGGAAGGTTCTCCCCTGCACAGGGCGGGGGTCTGTATTCAGATACTTCCTTACCCCAAAAGACAGGAGAATGGCGGCCCATATTAGACCTCAGATATCTGAACAAGCATCTTTTGAAACCAAAGTTCAAAATGGTAACTCTGGCAATGATTTTACCCTCCCAAGGCCAGGGGACTGGTTAGCCTCCCTGGACCTCAGGATGCCTATTTCACGTCTAATCAGAAGCTCCCATCAAAGTACCTCAGATTGAACTGCCCTCAGGTCATTACCAGTTCAGAGCAATGCCCTTGCCTTACCTCTGCCCAAGGGTATTCACAAAGTGTCTAGCAGTGGCAGTGGCTCACTTAAGGAGGCAAAAGGATTGCTGTTTTCCCTATCTAGACGATTGGCTCATTGTAGGCAGTCCCCAGAACAGGTGAAATCTCACCTGCAAGTTACCAACAGCTTCTCACCTCCTGGGCTTTCTGCTAAATCTACCAAAGTCGGTTCTGGAACCAGTCCAGGTACTCACCTTTATAGGGAGAGTTGCACACAAAGCTAGCCAGAGCTTTTCTTCCTTAGAAAGGGTGACAATTTAGTGACTCTGGCCTCCTCCTTCACCCTGCAGGTCTCTCGACCAGCAAGACACTTTCTGCAGCTCCTGGGACACATGGCTGTATCCACAGCTGTTGTGCAGGAGCAAGATTTCAGATGAGAGACATTCAGTTTCACTTGAGAACCTATTGGTCTCAGAGAAGAGACCCCCTTTCTAAGTTGGTCCCAGTGGCTGAACCTTGGTCCAGGCCCTCCAGTGGTGGCAGGATCAGAGCAATTTAAGATTGGGGTCCCCTTCATTCCCCTGCTCACAATTTGACTCTCACTACAGATGCTTCCCTTCTGGGTTGGGGAGCCCATGGGCACCTTTCCACTCAGGGAGTGTGGTCCCCGGAATCTCTGCTCACATCAATTTGCTGGAACTCAGAGCTGTCTTTTTAGCTCTTCAAGCATTTTCTGCATCTGTCACAACAAGGTGATACAAGTCAGAACAGACAACACCACAACAATGTGGTACATCAACAAACAGGGGCACTCGGTCTTGACCTTGTGCACAGGAAATGAAGTTGTGGTCTCTGGCCTGTTAGCTAGAACTTCCCTCACAGCAGTTCATCTTCCAGGAAGGACAATGTCCTAGCGGATGCTCTCAGCAGGATTTCCAGGGCCATCACGAATGGTCCCTGGATCCTCAAGTGCTGGGGATAGTCTTTGCCAGGTGGGGCACCCCTCAGATAGATCTTTTTGCAGCCCCAGACAATCACAAACTTCCTCTGTTCTGTTGCAGGCCTCCAGTGTTGGGCTCAGTCCCCCTGGATACCCTTCTCCTGGATTGGGAGGGGAAGTTTCTTTATGCTTTCCCTCCCTTCCCTCTCCTATTCAAAGTATTAGTCAAAAGCAGATCTCAGCCTTGCAGGGTGATTCTGATTGCCCCAGTTGGGCCAGGCAGCCTGGTACCCCTCCTTCTGTCACTGACAATCCATCTTCCCTTTGCCTCCCAGGATTCACAACCTGTTAACTTGTGCCAGGGAAGGGTTTGGTATCGGACCTCAAATCCCTCAACCTCAAGGCCTGGCTCTTGAGGAGTTAGAGTTGCTGATTTACACCTCTCCAGGTGTTCTTGAAATCTAAAGGCTTCCAAAGCCTTCCACTAGAGCTACTTATAGTTCTAAATGGAAAAGGGTTTTCCATTTGGTGTGCGGAAAAATATTTCCCAGAATCTGCTGATTTGCCCATTGTGTTAGATTACATGGTCCATCTTAATTCTTGGGTCTCAGACCAGCTACCCTGAGAGTCCATTTGGCAGCTGTATCTGCTTTTTGTCATCGGAAAGTCATCCCCTCTTTCCACTCACCCTGTGTTTTCCAAGTTTTTAAGGGGTTACTCCATACTAATCCACCCTTTAGAGGAACCGCCCTGCCTGGGCCTTAATGTTTGTATTGCCCAGTTAATGCAACCCCTTTTGAACCTCTGTTTCTGCAGAGCTTAAGTATCTAACTTGGAAAACTGTTTTTCTGGTGGCTATCACTTCTGCTAGGCATAAGTGAGTTGCAAGCCTTGTCAGTGAAACTGACTTTATTTCTTTCCACAGGGATAAGGTAGTCCTAGGACTAATAGGAAGTTTTACCTAAGGTGGTTTCAGATTTCCATCTTAACAATCTATCTCCTTCCAGTATTTTCACTGATCACTCCTCTTCTGGTGAGAGGAGGTTGCACAACCTGGATGTTAAGAGGCTCTTAGTTTCTATATAGATGCCAAAGGTCACAGGTCGAATCCTCAACTTTTCCTTACCTATGGTGAAGTTGGGAAAGGCAAACCTGCCACTAAGAGATCAATAGCCAGGTGGATTGTCTCTTGTATCCAATTTTGTTATCAGAAACTGGGCAGAGATCCTCCCTCTGGCTTGAGGGCTCATTCTACCAGGGGTACAGCTGCGTCTCTAGCTGCTGCCAGAGACATCCCTATATTAGAGATATGCCAGGCTGCTACTTGGAAAGCGGTACACACTTTTACAAGCATTACTCCCTGGATGGCCAGGCCAGGAGAGATCTCTCGGTTTAGCACAGCTGTTCTTCAGAGCCTATTCCTAAGTAGGTTCTGCCCCTCCATGGACACTGCCTGTAGTCTGCTACTGTCATAATATAGCAAGACTTCATGTTGTTTGAAGAAAAATTACTCACCTTAGTAATGTTGTTTCTTCTAATGAGTCTTGCTATATTATGACCTCCCCCAGCCTGCCCCTCTCAGAACTTCTACTTGGGTGGGGTCGGGCAACTTAGTGTGGGCACTATTTTATGCCCTTTAGCGTTTCTCCTTTTGGGAGTTTGGGGTGTGTGTGTTTATTATACTGTTGTTTTATTCTCATGTTGTTAGAATTGTGTTAGTAGTTCTGGTCCCTGACTTGGAGTCTTGGGTGTTGAGACCACAATGGTTGTTAATATTTAGGTAGCCATTTGGCTGAGTGTGGGTTACAGCTTCCACACAGACCTTAGTGAGTTTTTGCTCGTAAAGATCTGACAGTTCAGGTTTGAAATTACACAGATAGAGCTTCTTCTTAGAGCTCATGCTCAAAGTTCTATTTTGGAATGGTGATTAACCATTTCACCTCGGAGCAGTTCTAGTGGTGGGACAAACTGCTATAATCATAATATGAACTCCATTAGAAGAAACAACATTACTAAGGTGAGTAATTTTTTCTTCCTGCTCGCTGGAGACAGACGGTCCGCTTAGCCGGCACCGCTCGCTTGTCACAGGGGTCTACCGGTCTAAATCCAAGTAGGACTATTCCAAGACCCATTAGCTACCTACCCGCCAGGTTCGGTCTATCCTCCTGTCTCGTGCAAGGAGGTTCTCCGCATTGGGCTGTTGCGCATCGAGGCTTCCCAGCCATTTGATGGCAGGAGCCGATTCCTGGCTGCTGTCCTGGGCGGGCATAGGGTGTGCCTCATGGTGGTCTCCCCTGCGGAGGTAGCAAGGATCTTCTCCTCTTCCCTCCGGGAGAATACCAGGCCGAGACTGTTTTTGCCACCCTCAGCAAGGCCTGCTGAGGGGATGCCATCGAGACCCACGGACCCCGGGCCCTCCGTGTCTCTCCCCATTTCCCTTGACCTACGGGCAGGCGAGGAGGACTTGGCGCAGGTGATGCTGGTAGCCCCAGACTGGATTGCCAGTTCTGGTATCAGCTCTCTCAGTCTCAGCCCCAGGCTCCCGAGGCGGTCTCTAGTCGCACGGTCCTGTCTTTCCTTTTCTGGGAAAGTTATCCATCTGGACCTTCAATTCCTGCACCTGTAGGCCGTCCCTGTGCGGCTAGGGGGCCCAGGCCTAGGTCATTCCATAGGTTCTCGACCTTGGTGTCCTGCTAAGAAGTCGGCCAGATGCTTGTCCTTTGGGAGAGTTCTCCTTTTTCGATGATAGGATAGGGTCGTGCCCTTCCCTGTTCCTGGGCAAGCATTCTGGACCATTTGTGGTCCATCCTTAGACCAGGTTTGATCGGCGACCCTCTAGGTGCTTCTCTGCGGGTCACCACTGTCTTCCGGGTGGCGGGGCGGGGGTAGCTGGTAGTGCGGAGAAGGTGGTCTGGCACTTCTATTTTCGATCCGCCTCCCTTTTTGGGGAGAGTGTGTCCCTGTTTCTCGGGATCCTTGCTGGTATGGAAGCAGCTCATGGCAAAGCCATCAGCAACTTGCACGAGATGCGATTCCCCCCACCTGTTGTGGAAGAACACCTTCTTGAGGCCCTCCACCATCCAGAAGGCAGGGAGAGTTCCAGGGCTTCTTGAACCTCCTATCCGGTCTTCCACAGGACTAGGTTGTCCTCGCCCACCGAAGTCCCTCCGGAGGCGGTGGGAGTCTTCTCTTGAGGTGTGCCTCTGCCAGGGTTTATCCCCATTCACACCTCGGAGGCCGTATTCAGGTTCCGTGGGAACCGTTTAAACTCTCACCTCTTGGGAGCGTAGCTAAGGTTTGGGAGATGTTCGCCAGCTGTTCATCATCTTCGCTGAAGCTGCATCTGGCAGATTGCAGCCCAGTGGAAGACAAGCTGGCGGGTCACCCCTGCAAGGTCTCCACTTTAGGTGGGCGGGTATGGAGCCTCCCAGAGGGATAAGTGCTCTTTTTAACCCGTCCTTCCGCTGCATCGGTGGCTGCTTCCAAGGACTCTTCGGTCCAGGATATCCGTAGGGCTTCTGCCTGGAAGCAGGCTTTACCGTTCTTCCACATCGACCTTGGGTTGCAGGGTGCTGGTTGGAGCCTCGGTTCTCCAGTCTTTTACCTAAGTAGGGTGTGCGCCTTGCCTCCTCCTCCCGGAGAACTGCTAGGGAGTCTGCCAATAAGTGTGGATGAACAACATATCCATGTCCTAGAAATACAGGTTACTCACCTGTAACAGGAGTTCTAGGAATGGTATATGTTGTTCATCCTCCCTGACTGACCTCCCCAGCTTGACGCAAACCTGGCTTCCAGCGGGCTAAATCTGGCGTCATGGGGCGGAGCCGAGTTTTACCACCGGGTGGGTGGGAGGAGGCAACTTGAAGACCTTCCGCAAGATTTAAGTGGCAAAGGACCTGCCAGTAAGTGTGATGAACAACATATACCATTCCTAGAACTCCTGTTACAGGTGAGTAACCTGTATTTCAGACCACGTGTGCCAGTTTTCTTGAAGGATGAGCTGCAGGAGTTGTTCTCCTTTGGTGGGGACAGGTCCGAGCGGCCCCCGTTCTTGACCCAGACACGGTACTGGAACGGCGGGCAAACCACAGCCTGGAGGTGAGCCTTCCCGGGGAAGTCCCAGAGCGATCGCCCACCTCCATCCGGGCTGTTCCAGCGCCTGGTCAAAGACCACCGCCGGCTCCAAAGACTCTGGAGACCGTGCGCCAGTCCAGGTCTCATACACGCAGCCCTTCTCGATCTCCTAGACGAGAGCGCTCCTGACGTCGGTCCTCTGACAGACGTCGGTCTTTGCTCTGTTGCCGGTCTCGGGACCAGAGTTGGTCTTCGGGCCGATGTCGGTCCCCCAGCTACCGATGACAGAGGGAGTCTGGTCATAAGGAGAGATCTGACTATTCCAGACCGAGTTGTCGATCTCCTCTTCTTCGACTGCATCTTCTTCTCTCTCTCGATTTGGAGCTGTTCCTGAAAGAAGGATCAGCCTCGCTTGCCTCCTGACGATCTGACCTTTATGGACGTCATGAGGGCTATCCAAACCTCCAGTGAGTGGGAAAGAGGACCTGGATCCGGAGCAGCAAAGGTTGGCCAAATACCTGAGGCAAAAGGAACCAGAAACCATTGGTGGTTCCTCCTTAGTGGACACTTTCCATGACCTGACTCGGACTACCTGGAAGCGTCCAGCTTCCATCCAGGCTGTTCCCAAAAAATTGGACAGGCTGTATAAGGCCCCGAGGGCAGAAGCCTTTTTAGCAGAGAACCTTCAGGCAGACTCTTCGGTCATCACGGCTGCTCATGACAAATCCAGACAACTGAAGCACCTTAGCTCACAGCCTCCTGATCCGGAGTCTCGGTATTTGGACCAGGTGGGCAAGAAAGTTTACTCTGCCTCCACCTGCTCCATCCGGTCCCTTAAGTTCCTGACACATATGGTCCAATACCAGCATGCGCTGTGGAAGAGGGGACAAGAGCTACTGAGAGCCATGTCAGATTCTGAGCAGAAGATGGAACTTTTGGACATTGTTAAATTGGGCTCCGACGTAGGTTCTCATGTCCTGCGAGCCTCATACGACACTGCAGATATGGCAGCCAGGGCAACCGCTTCTGGGGTGTGCCTTCGGCGCCACGCCTGGTTGAGTTTCGGGTTTTCACCAGGATCTGCAGTCCGGTGTCGGGGATTTGCCATTCCAAGGTACCATGTTGTTTGGGCAGGAGAAGGAAGCTTTGATTTCATGCCTCCAGGAGTCGGGCAAGTCCATCTGGTCTGTCCGCCAAATGTACCGTGGCGACCAGCAACGGAAACGGCCATTTTGCAAGCCCTCAGGTGGTCAAGGTGGACAAGCCCGTGGTAATCAGTAGGATCAGAGAGGTGGCTTTCGTAGGAGAGCCAGTGACCAGCAACCTGGAGGTGCTCCTAACCGTGGGCCCAGGTCTCTCTGCCCATGCCTGGCTCAGCCCAGTTACTCCCTTCTGCTCCCCCAACCCCCTCCAAGGGAAGACTCAGGGGAGTTGGTCGGGGGCCACTTCTCCCTTCATCTCAAAGGGTGGAGATCGATAACTGTGGACCAATGGGTCCTGGATATTGTCAGGAGAGGACACATGCTAGAGTTCTCAGAGTTTCCTCCAACTACTCCACCAAAGTACTCCTGATATCCTCCTTCTCAAATCCCAGTTCTAGAAGGAGAAATTCGGGCCCTCTCGCAGAAAAAGGCAATAGAGGTAGTCCCCTTGCATCACCGGGTAAAAGGGTTTTATTCCCACTTCTTCCTGGTCCCGAAAAAGACATGGGACCTTCGTCCCATTCTGGACCTCCGCTCTCTCAATCTCTTTATAGAGTACAAAAGGTTCAGGATGGTGATCCTTCCAGGACTGCTCCCCCTGCTGCACCAAGAAGACTGGCTCTGCTCCCTAGACATGCAAGATGCATATATGTATATCGGGGTCTTCCTCCCACCAGAAGTTTCTACGGTTCCACTTCAAAGGGGCACTACAATTCAAGTTCTTCTGTCCGGCCTCTCCTCCGCTCATGATCTTTACAAAATGCTTTGCAGTGGTGGCTGCAGTTTTAGGTGCATGGGGCACTCGTTTTCCCTTACCTCGACAATTGGCTGCCTGGCCCGTCCAGGTCAAGCCTACTTCACGCTTCGAGACACCTGTACTCTGTTCCGAGAGCTGGGGATTACCCTGAACCTTCAGAAATCTCCCCGAGCCCAGTCAAAGACTCGTGTTCATTTGAGCGGTCCTGGATTGTATCCAGGGCATGGCTTTCCTTCCCCGGACGGAGGCGATCGCCTGCAGTGATTGCGAATGGATCTCAATAACTCCTCAAGTTTCAGCACAGAACTTCCTCAGGCTACTGGGGCACTTGGCAGCGGCCATTCCAGTTACTCCTATGGCCCGCCTCCACATGCGGGTCCCACAGTGGATACTCGGGGTACAGTGGGACCAGGGCTACAACAATCTAGACTTTCTGGTCAGGATCACTGAGCCAGTCAGGAGAACTTTGCTTTGGTAGATAGATCCTCAGAATTTAGAGAAAGGGGTCAGGTTTCGTCCAGAGCCACCAGGTCATACTCTTATGACAGATGCATCGGATCTGGGATGGGGAGCGCACCTGGGTGCTCATCAGACGCAAGGGGTTTGGGCACCTGAGGGCGATCGCTCCATATCAGTGTATTGGAGATGCGCGGTTCTGTATGCCTTACAGGCCTTTCAAGAGGACCTGGTGCGGGCTCTCTTCTAATTCAAACAGACAATATGGCGGTCATATTCTACATCAACAAGCAGGGGGTACTCATTCGTATCCCTTTGCAGGGAGGCAATGAGAGTCTGGCACTGGGCGCTGGGCAGCATTCTGCTATCCGCAATGCACATTCAGGCATCCTGAACAATCTGGCCGACAGCTTAAGCAGGTCTCGTTCCAGAAGCGCACCAATGGGAGCTGCTGTGGTCCAATAAATCAGCTCTTTGACAAGTAGGGTCATCCAGAGCTGGACCTCTCGTCACCTCACAAGCCAAACTGCCAATTTTTTGCTCGCGAGAGCACACGCCTGGAGTTTTCTGGCCAGACTCGTTATCCCTTTGCTGGGCAGGAGGTTTCTCTATGCCTTCCCGCCTTCCTCTCATTCAGAGAGTTCTGCTGAAGTTACAGACAGAAGATGCTCGAATGATTCTAGTAACCCCAAATGGCCTCGTCAGATTTGGTTCCCACTCCTGCAGCGGTTATCCATGGAACCTCCAACTCCGCTGCCCATTTGCTCGCAGTTGCTATCCCAGAAACAGGGGTCGCTGGTCCATTCAGATCTACATGCTTGGCTCCTTCAGATGTAGCTCAACAGAGATACAGGGTTTCCCCAGAGGTGGCGGCAAGGAAGCCCTCCACCCGCTCCACCTGTGCTATGAAATGGAAGCGGTTTTGTTTATGGGCCTCGTCACAGCATTTGGACCCCGTCTCCTGTCCAGTGAACTCAGCATTACAGTACCTCCTCTTCTTTTACCAACATGGCCTGAGTTACTCCTCTATTAAGGTGCAGATGTGGGCTGTCTCCGCCTATCATGCTCTGATTGGAGACAAGGCGTTAGCACAGTTGGATGTAGCCTGCACCTTTTAAGAAAATTTTGCATATGAGACCTCCCATTAGGGATCCTATCCCACCCTGGGATCTCCTTTTGTGTTGGAGAGCTCACCCTCCTCGGTTTGAGCTGGCAGCGGATTGTGAGCTGCGTTATCTTTCCTGGAAGGTGTGTTTTTTGGTTGCTATTACCTCAGCTCGAAGAGTTTCTGAGCTTCAGGCTCCGATGTGTAAAGAGCCGTATTTGGTTTTTCACAGGGAAAGGGTCTCCCTTAGAACAAATCCTAAGTTTCTTCTGAAAGTGGTCTCGGAGTTGACCCTCAACCAGTCGATTGACCTTCCAGTCTGTTTTCCTTCCCCATCTAATAGAGGAGAAGCCCTCCTTCACACATTGGATGTCCACAGGACGTTGAGGTATTACCTCAAAAGGACGGCTACTCACCGTCAGTCGAGACAACTCTTTGTGACCTTTGCACCACAGTGCTTGGGCAAACCGGTGACCAAGCAGATGATTTTCAAAGTGGATCGTCCACTCGTAAAGCACAGTAAACCCCTACGGGTCCGGTCAGGGTCACTCCACCAGGGATGTCTGCTTCTTTCCCGCCGTGGAAATGTCTCTATAAGGGACATATGTGCAGCCGCTACCTGGAATTGATTGCATGCCTTTGTCAAACATTACAGCTGGATATCGCCTCAGGCGCCATACGGGTTTGGTCTGGCTGTTTTGCAGGGACTTTTGTCCTAGGCCTCTGGAGTCAGCATATTCCACCTCCCGGGTCGACTACTTCTTTGGCGTGGGACTGCTTGGTATTGAGTCCTAATTGTTGTAGCCTGCTGCAAGAGCTCTGACTCTAAGTAAGATAGTACAGTTACGTGGGAACACCATAACAGTAGATCTTGAGGAGGAGGTCTTGCAGCAGGCGTCCCCCGCATTCCCCTAGGGGTGTACAGATCTTCATCTACATCTTCATGGAGTGCTTCGTCTCTTTCTCTTGACAGGGCTTGTTTGCAGGCCTTGGCAGGGGAACCGATGTGGAGCTGGGTCCGCCCCCTTTTGTACCAGGGCTGACGTTGGGGTGTTCCCTCCTGTATACTGCTGGCTGAAAAGTTTTTCCGGAGGGTCCTAGTACCTGTGGCATAGTCCTAATTGTTATAGCCTGCTGCAAGAGCGCCTCTTGAAGTTCTGCTGTTAACGTAAGTTCTTACATAACTGTACTACAAATGGATCCTCAGAATAATCCACGAGGGGTACTCTCAGTCTTTCATAAACCCCTCTGGATCATCCTCCCAAATGACAGCCCAGGCTGCCAGCAGTACAGTCAGACCTTCTTGCTTCCGAGGTACAAGGCCTTCTAAACAACAGGGCAGTCAAAGTAGTCCTGCTGGATCAATGAAACAAAGGTTTCTGCTCCCATTACTTTCTGGTCCCAAAGAAAACCGGCAACATTCACCCCATTCTGGATCTCAGAAAGTTGAACAAATTCCTACACAAGGAAAAGTTCAAGATGATATGTCTCAATACCTTACTACCTTTGATTAATCGACAAAATTGGCTAACCTCCCTGGACATGCAAGATGCCTACCAATGCATCCTCATACACCCAAAGCACCACAAATACCTAAGGTTTGTGGCATTGGGTCAACATTATCAGTTCAGAGTCCTGCCTTTGGGCTATCCTCGCACCTCGAGTTTTTACAAAGGTTGTGCAATTCTCTGGCACACCTCAGGAAAATCTGAATACAAGTGTTCCCGTATCTGGACGACTGGCTCTAGCAAGTCCCTCCAGGCAAGAGACTCTGGAGGCCATAGCCATGGCCTCAGACTTCCTCATCTCCATGGGAATCCTGCTGAACCTCAACAAGTCGCTGTTGCTCCTCCCAGAAGCTTCTACATAGGAACTCTTCTGGACACCTCCTGTCTGAGCTTTTCTTCCAGAGGACAGAAGGAGTGATATCTTACAGATGGCCCGATAGATCAGAGAACACGACTCGGTTCGAGCTATCTCGATGCAATGGATGCTGGGCCTCCTATGGCATCCTCTGTGTTCACTGTACCCTTGGCTCGTCTTCACGAGAACCTCTCAGTGGATGCTCAGTGCTCTGGTCAACCACTCACCCTCAGTCTTTTCTCATCAAGGTGGCGGAACCTCTGAAGAGGTCGCTCACCTGGTGGTCTCAGGAGGACATCCTTCTGGAAGGGTATCCCTTGCTCCTCTGGATCATCAGATCTCCATTACAAGATGTGTCTCTGATGGATTGGGAGCTCATTGCTGGGATCTCCACACTCAGGTAGCGTGGAGTACAAGTCTCAACTTCACCTAAATGTCCTGGAAATGAAAGCTGTCCTCTATACAGTCCGAGCTTTGGAGGACATACTCTGTCACAAGAGCATTCACCTTCAAATGGATAACAAGGCAATAATGTACTACATCAACAAACAGGGTGGTGCACACTCTTACCCATTTATGCAGGGAAGCAATGAGAGTGTGGGAATGGTGTCTGGGGCACAAGGCTCTGATTCAGGCAGTTTACCTGCCAGGAGTACAAAACGAGCTGTCAGACCGTCTCAACAGAATGGAGGCGGATCCTCATGAGTTGTCTCTCGACTCAGCCGTCGTTCAGTCACTCTTCAAATAGTGGGGAACTGCAGAGCTGGACCTTTTTGTGTCCCCACTCAATGCGAAACTGCTTATCTTCTGCTTGGATCTGCCCCCTCTACCTTTCTGGCCAGACTGGATTCCCTGTCTAACTCCTTCTGTCACTTTGCAACCAACTCACCTCTTGAACTCATCACTCGCTTTTCTCTTCCTTATCCATCCTTCCCATCCCATCCCTTTGTGCTCCTCTTTATATCTAAATACTAGTTTGAGTCCTTGCTCCTCTCCATTGTTCCTTCTGCCTCTTGCTCCCTCCACTCCAGGGACCATCGCACCTTTGCTTTGCCATGTCTTTTATACCTCAACTCGCCAATCAGCCTTTTCTATCGTCTCCCCCTCACTTTGGAACCAATTTCCCTCTTCCCTTCATTTCAGTGCCTCTCCTGCCTCCTCAGACATCAACTGAGACTCCTGCCCCTTGCTCCTGTTTCCTTCCTCTTAATAGTCCCCTTACACCTGATGTAATGATTAACTGCCATCTTTTTTTTTTTTTTTTTCCTCTTTATACTCCTCTGCTTCATCTGGCCAGCACCTCCTTCGGGTCCTCAATGTCCTGTCCCGTCTGTCCGCCATCCCCATGACCTACCTTAACCCCAGATCGCAGCCCCCTGGAGGTAGCCCGGTGTAACCCTTCGCCCGGTGGGACCCTCCTCCGAGGGGGAAGGCACCAGTGGGGGTCGTCCACAGCGCCTGCGGCATCGACCCAGGTGCTGCTGGGATGGGAGGTCGCGAGCCATGGGACGGCAGCGAGGGACGAGAGCTGTCATCTGGCTCGCCAGAGAACCATTTTCTGGTTTCTCCCTTGGAGAGTGACATTACCTGACGTCCAAGGCGAACGCTGACGTCCGTCACTCCCAAGGAAATTTGAGCCCTGATACTCTACCATGCTCCCGGCCTCCACCAGGGGCCAGCAGGTGCCTGGCTCACGTCCCCACCCTTCTCCCCCGGCCGGCTTTCTGACGACCCAAGTCCATTCCTGAACCCAGGTCGCCAACGTCGCAAGCGGAAATCCAACCGCTGCGCCGATGAGCCGGCTAACTGGCATCTTTTTAGAAACATAGAATTTGACGGCAGATAAGGACCGCTTGGCCCACCTTGTCTGCCCATTTTCCTACCTAACAGATAAGCTGAAGATCCTAGTTAACCAACAGCTTACATAGATACATAGACAGTGTCGACAGATAAGGGCCTATGGCCCACCCAGTCTGCCCATTTGAGCTTGTAAGTTCAGTTTATGTTTTACAAGAAGTCTGTTGCCCCTCACCCCTGACTTCCAGAATTCCTTTATGTCTATCCCATGCATTCTTAAATCCCATGATTGTTTCAGCCCCCACCACTTCCTCTGGCAGGGTGTTCCAGTTGTCCACCACCCGTTTTGTGAAGAAATTCTTCCTCACGTTTCCTCTGAATCGTCCTCCCTCCAACTTCATCCCATGCCCTCTAGTCTTGGAACATCTTTTTCGCTTAAAAATGGTGTATTCCTGCACCCTGTTCCTCCCTGTAAGATGCTTGTATGTCTCTATCTATCCCCTCTCTCCCTCCTCTCCTCCAGGGAATACATGTTCAGTTCCTTCAACCTGTCCTCATAGGACTTGTGATGCAATCCATGCACCATCTTTGTTGCCCTCCTCTGAACCTTCTCTACCCTGTCTATGTCCTTACGTAGGTAAGGTCTCCAGAACTGTACACTGTACTCCAGGTGGGGCCTCACTAGTGTCTTGTATAGTGGAATTATGACCTCCCATTTCCTGCTGGTGATGCCCCTGCCTATGCATCCCAGCATCCTATTTGCTTTACCTGCTGCCTTGTCACACTGTTTCCCTGCCTTAAGGTCATCAGAGATGGTAACCCCAAGAACCCTTTCTTGCTTGGTACATGCTATATCCTCACCTCCCAACTAATATATTGTGCCAGGGTTTTTGTGCCCCATATGCATTATCTTGCACTTCCTTGCATTGAATTTCAACTGCCAAACCCCTGACCATTCTTCTAGTTTCTGCAGGTCCCTTCTCATTCTGTCTACACCCTCTGGTGTGTCTACTCTGTTACAGAGCTTTGTGTCATCAGTAAACAGTGAAATTCTGCCTTCTAGGTCCTGCGCAATGTCAGTGATGAAGATATTGAATAGGACCGGTCCCAGCACTGATCCCTGTGGTACGCCACTGGTCACTTTTCCCTCTGTGGAGTGACAGCCATTTACCACCACCCTCTGTGTCCTGCCGCCCAGCCAGTTACTTACCCACCACACTACTATCCTGCCCACACCCATATTCTCCAGTTTGTGCAATAGTCTTCTATGTGGCACAGTGTCAAAGGCCTTGCTGAAGTCCAGATAGGCCATGTCCACTGCCCTCCCCGATCCACCTTTCTAGTCACCCAGTCAAAAAATTCAGTGAGGTTGGTCTGACATGACCTCCCCCTGGTGAAACCATGCTGTCTTGGGTCCTGTAGTCCATTGACAGCCAGATGTTCCACCAATCTCTCCTTCAGTAGTGCTTCCATGATCTTCCCCACTACTGAGGTGAGGCTGACTGGTCTGTAATTCCCCTCCTCTTTGTTCCCACTTTTGTATAAGGGGACTACATCTGCTATCCTCCAGTCTTTGGGTACCTCCCCTGTTTCCAGTGATCGGTTAAACAGGATAGCCAGAGGTTCAGCCACCACCTCTCTTAGTTCTGTAAGGACCCTGTGGTGCACCCCATCTGGCCCCATTGCTTTTTCAACTCTTATTACTTCCAGTTCCTTCAGGACCCTTTCATGTGTAAAGGGACTTGTGTCTATTTCTGCACCATTCTTACCCGTTGTACTCCGTTCAGACCCATTACCCTCCTCTTCCTCAGTAAAGACTGAGCAGAAATACCTGTTCAATATGTCAGCTTTACTGTTGTCATCCTCCACACAGCCCCCATCCTCACCCTTCAGTCTCACTATCCCTCCCTTTGAATTTCTTTTTTCACTTATGTACCTGTAAAAGGTTTTGTCCCCTCTACCCACTGATTCTGCAATGTGTTCTTCTGTCTGAGCTTTGGCTTCCCTTACTGACCTCCCTTTGCTTCTCCTGGTACTTCTCCCTATCCCCTTCTGCCTGTGTCTTTTGTAATTACTCCTACCCCCACTAGGACTGCCCTATGTCTGTCCCATGCATTCTTGAATTCCCCACTGTTCTTGAGTCTAGGCCTCCTCAGGGAGGCTGTTCCATGCATCCACAACCCTCTCTGTGAAAAATACTTTCCTCACATTACCTCTGAGCCGCTCCCCCTCTATCTTCAAATTGTGCCCCCTTGTTCTTGTACATCTCTTTTTCTGAAAGATGCTACCCTCTTGGACTTTGTTGATTCCCTTGAGGTACTTGAAAGTTTCTATCATGTCCCCTCTCTCCCTTCTTTCCTCAAGGGTATACATATTAAGTTTGATTATCTTTGCATTTTCCATGGTCATTGTGCGTTTTGACTTTTGCGCTCTTTTTGTTGCACTGTGTTTGCCTAAGATATGTACTGTTTTAATCCTTTGCTCCCTTCCCCCAGATTACACCGGGAAACGAGCCCCGGGTCAGTGTGCCTTTCCCAGTTACCAGTTTTAAAAAAATACAACACTTCTGATGCCTCTGTTTGGCAGCTGCTTCTGACATCTTCCTTCATTTATATTCATGGTTGTGTGTTGCTGGTTTTACTACTGATGTTCCATTGGTGTTTAACTCGCCCTTTAGTAGACAGATATTATTTGGCCACGGCATGGAGCACACGTTGAAGGAGTTAGTGTTCAGATATGAGACTGTGCTTTTTGGAGTCCCTTACTCCCCAGCCCTCCCATGTGCATGGTGAGGGTTCTCTTCGCAGAGGTTCCCACTCCTCTTGTGTGTTGCATCCTGGTCATTCTGCCCCTCCACCTTCTGACTCTCCTCCACCCCTCTCTTGGGGATTTGAGTAGGGGGTGTGATCTCTGTGTTTCTGAAAAAATGGCAGGGGATAACGTCAGATGGGTGGATTGTGGGTGGTATTTGGAGAGCTGTCCACTGGAACAAATAGCACCCCCTCATGTGCATCCTCCCAGTCATTGTCACTACCCTTTAGAGTACTTATCGATCTTGTTGACTGAAGTCCGTACTCTGTAGAACAAGAGAGTCATTCAGCCTGTGTCTCTGGCCGAAAGGAACCATGTTCCTTTTTCTCTTCATGATATTTCCTAATCCCAAGAAAGACGGTCAGTCTAAACCCTGTCCAGGACCTCAGCGGACTGAATGCATTGCATACAAAACGTTTTGCAAGGTTTCTCTTTAGTACCTCCTCCCTCTGCTATCAAAAGGGAATTGGCTTTAGGCTCTAGGCGTGCAGGATGCATATCTGCACCACAAGATTTGCTGCAGCCATTGACAACACCTGTGTTTTTCCTTTGGAGGCTGGGACTACCATTTCACGTTTTGCTCTTTGGCTCGTGACCAAGTGCGTAGCTGTGTGCCTTACAGCAAGAAACCATATGCGTATCTATACATAGTTTGTGGTGTGGGAATTTGGATACACTCAAGACCCTGGTATATAGTCCCCTTGGACCACTTTCTTGACATCAGTATCTGGAAATAAGGGCTGTTCTTGGCCTGTGGACCTTCATCCCTCGCATTCAGCGCCATCTTCTTATGGCAGGACTTAAAATTGGGTTTCAGGTCCCCCATCTGGTTGACCCATATTTTTGGGACAGAGGGAGGCATTTTGGGGGGATTTTCATAAAAACTTTGATGTTTCATGTGTTAATGTGTGTGAGTGTTAATAAACATTTGTCTTTACAATTTGGGGTCTTCTGGTTTTCTTTCTTCCTTGTTTTGGATGGGGCTTCAACCAAAAAGTGGACATCAGTGTAACGGACAGAAAGAAGCAGAGCAGTTTGTTTAGCGGCTGATTGAAAAGACAAAACACTCTACTCCCATAAACTTAAACTGAAAGAGCTAGTGGAGCCAAAACAGGCAGACAGGAAAATAATACAAATTTTAAAGAAGTAGTGGTAACTTTTTATGTCTGAAATATTTTTCTTATTCCTTTTGCACATTAACATCTTCTACTGTGACAATATTGTGCTGGAACAGTTCTCAGCCTGGCAGCTGACATATCTATCTCTATGCCCTCACTACATCAGCATTCTGATCTCAGTGACAGTGAGCTGACTGATCTGGGAGTCACAGTGGCTGTTCTTAAGCAGCTGTGAATGTGTCAGTAGGTCACAAATGATGTTTTTTGGGGGCGGTGGCAAGTATATCGGCTGACAGCTGTTCCACTCCTCATCACACCTAACATCAAGCAACAGTGAGTCTTCTAATTGACCAAAGGAAAATAAAATACCTCACATATAAAAGGTAATGAATGACTGCTTTTAAGCGTAATACCACTTTTAGGTATCCACTAGCTCTTTCAATTGGCCCCTTGATCTGGTGAGTGAAATAAGCCTGACACTAACTCTCTCTTGTACTCTCTTCATGTGTCGCTATGTGTGTGCAGCTTATTCAAAATCTACAGTACCTGTACTGCCACCCAGTTCTGAGATTATTCATTTATTTATTCAATTTTGATTACTGGGTGAGCCCACTGAGCCAAGGTCCCTTTTCAGGGGCGACCGGGATCTGAGTACGATGACAAATTATTAGGTGCTGGTGGTTGGGTGCAGCATGTTACAGAGATATTGCAATGATAACCAAGTTACAGTGAGGGCAGAAACACAGTAATGGCGGCAGTTCACATATCATTAAGTTTGTATGTGTTTATTGTTCCGAGAGTTCCTGAATTTGGATTTTATTCAGTTCCAAGTACTGAAGCCATGCTCACATTCTGCGCTTGCCACAGGTATGACCACTGCAGTCTGATACAGCTTTTCAAACTCTGGAAACACACCTTAATGCTCTTTCAGTACAACTTCAGCAAAGTGCTGGAATGACAGAGATTGGTAGTAATCGCTTGAGACCATGATCTGTTTTAGTAAAACAAAATCTTCCTGGACATAAAGTCGCCACCACTCATTCACACTAATGGGATCTGCGCGAGAAGCACTAGGACCCAGTGGGAGCAAACTTATTTGCTAGAGGGTCGGTGCCGGAGATGGAGCTGCGAGGAGCGGCACCGCGAGCCTCTGCTCGTGTGGTAATGACTCTCTTGGCGTCGACCCTCCAACCGCCTCAGTTCCTTTTTTCCCGTCGAGTGCACTTCAGTGACAACGTCGCTCACCCACTGGGAGTCAAACTTCAAACTAGCAGCATAGGTTTTCAGTTTTATTGTTTTGTAGTAATATCTTGAATAAAGTATCGCTTAGTTTATTTATTCTTATTTAAGGAAGAAGTCTCAGCCTACATTGACAGAGTCGACCATGAGCGGGTCAGGTGACGGTAGGGAGACTTCGTATGAAAGCTGTTCAGTCAGCGGGCTGGGTCGGTCTGCCACCATCTCCGGAGGGGGGGGTCTGACAAAGGACAGTCCAGTGCCCGAGGGGGTGGGCGGTCCCCTCGAAAGCATAAAAGTAAACGGTTGCACTCTTGGCACCGTTCGGCCTCGAGCTCTTCTTCAGCCCACAGGCCAAAAAAGAGAAGGCATCACTCGAGGTCGCCTTCTGATATATCTGCGCATAGACGGTCAGTTATTGGGGCTAGTTGCCGATCTCCTCCTTTGGAGTCGCCCAGTGTCTGTTTCTGGTAGCTGGCGTCTTCGACATCGGAGCCCTACCCCGCCCTCTGGTAGGTCTTCAGATGAGCAGTTTAATCAGTGGGCTGCTCTTATGGAGCAATGGGCTCGGAGGTTGGTCCAGCTACCTGGCCCAGTCACTAAAGGGCCTTCGTGCTTGGGGCCGTCGACTCCGTGCTTAGGTGTCCCCCCACAGCTACGGCACAGGGGGCTAGACCGATGCCTCTATCTCCTGGTATTCACCCTTCCTTCCTTTTCCTCAAATCCTGTTTTCGAGTCTTGGGATGTTTTCGACGCCGTCAGTGTCGATAGCACGCTCGGCGCCATCTTTGGCGCCGATGCGTCTGTCGGTGCCTTCCTCGGCACCGTTGAGTTTCTCGGCCTCCTCAGCGCCGTGCGTGTTTTCGGCACTGTGCTCTTCGGTGCCGTAACCTGTTAGGGCATCATCCAGTCTTCAGGGCTCCTCTTCTTTGAATCCTTTTCCTTCCTCTTTTCCTTCTGATTTTCACTCCTTTCTTGTTCATACAGTCCCTCCTGGGCTGTCAGGAGATGACATTGAGCCTGACCCAGACCTTAGGCTGGGTGACGATGTGGAAGGAACAGGATCTATTCCTGCTGCAGAGCCTGTGGTCGAGGACCTGTCATTTAAGTCTCTGCTGAAAAACTTGAATTCCACTCTTTCTCTCCAAACTACAGATATTGATCCTGGGAAACTGTTAAAGACTCCAATACCTCCATGTTCTGGAGACCCCTATGGATTTGACTGCTCCGGTACAGCCCTCCTTTGTGACACTTTCTCAAATGGTATGGAATAATCCTGCTCTCATTCCTTCTGTGGCTAAGTCCATAGATAGGAAATATGCTGCCCCCAAAGATCGACCCATTTTGGCATCCCAAGCCTTTACGGATCCTATAGGTTGCTCCTGGAATGTCCAGTGCAGCACTGCAGGTGGATCCTCATAAACACTGGAGTTTAGTTTTGTGGTTTTCAGGTGTTTCTACTTGGAGGAACTGGACCATTCTTGGACATAATATCTATGAACATTTCTTGGACTAAGAAACTACAAAACATCACCACCAGGTATAGGCATTCTCATCATAAATCAACTTTTTTGGAAGACATCAAAAAGCAAAAGTGAGTTCAGTAAGTCTTTTATACAAGTTTCTGGGTTGTGGAGTGCTGCACTGAATCCACATTTCCGTCTGACTTTCTTAAAGGATGTGTGCTTGTCTCTGAGGTCTATTTCAAAACTGTTTTGGAGAACAAAGGGACGATTCTAACAAAGGTTTTTTACATCCAGCATATGCCTAGGCTAATGTTCATCACCTTCAGAATTTAACACTTTCTGGATCTTTGATCTACACAGTAACAATCAGTTTTCTGGTCCACAGTAGCTCACCATGAGTCACTCAGGAACACTCACCCTTGCTACAGTAAACATTTGCAGTCTCCTCTACCTCCCACACTAACCATTCAAGCTCGATACCAGCAACCTGGCACCATGGCAAATCCTCCCTACCCTCACTTGTGGCACCCTCCTACAAAGGACTGGGTGCAGGGGGGGCGCGGTTGAGCAGCCTACCGGCAAAAAGCGCATTGCAACAGCTCTGTATCTGCATGGTAATCAAACTCAAATAATTAAAGTATAAAGTAAGAATCATCTCTCAATCCTGCAGATCTCGATTGCTGACAGTAAAAGAATAGATTGATACAAGACACTGCTATGGGTCGCAATCAAAAACGCAGTGGCAGCGGTCCTAAAAGCAACTTCGACAGTGGATTTACAGGCCTCTGTCAACCCACTGAGATCGACTGACGCAGAGCCCCATGGAGGCGCTGCAAATCTCGATGCAGGCAATAGATCAGAAGGTGGAATCTATCCTACAGCGTTTTACGGAGCAAGGTGTAAAGCTGGAGGTCGCCAACACAAACTGCTACATCAGCGGAGAAGATCGCTACCCAAGCTATGGCCACTACCTCCAAGTTGGCGCAAGAAAATGCATAATTAAATTACAGACTGGAGGCACTGGAAAACTCGAGTAGAGCCTCACACGTTTGACTCATAGGCTTGCCAGAAGGAAGTGAAGAAGGGAACTATTATCCTTTTGCAGAAATGGCTGGTTGAAGTGCTGGATTTACCAAAGGACACAGCTAATTACTTTTGTAAAGCTTACAATAACCCCTCGAGCAGCAGGCCTCGCGTTGAAGCTCAGAGAGTTATCCTCCTGATGACCACAGCTCCTCTATCAGAGACTTACTCCTCCACGGCCAGATCAGTGGATGGTTTAAGTTTTAATGGAGCTACAGTTCATTTATTTCCAGACTTATCGTATGCAACCAGGATGGGGTGGAAGAAATTGGACGGTCCGGGCAAGACTTCGTAGCCTGGGGATAACACATTCACTTTTAATGCCTGCTCGACCCATTATTTACTATGGGGCATATGTACCAATTCAATGACCCTGAGGAAGCCGGCAGAAAGGTGGAATCCATTAGCCAAGAGTTTCAAGCGTCTGAGAGCCGGACATCCCTGAGTCAGATGAGGAGACTTGAACAGTTTAACTGATTTTGTGGGATGGGTAAAATATAAAACTGCCAATTTAATAGTTTAATGTTATTTTCCTCTTGATTATGTTGATCAGCTGAGTGAAACAACGAGGGAAGTTACAAGGACTGTAAATTATAGTCTAACATCAAGTTTGAGTAGTATCACAGCAGATGTATTTGTTGATAATGTGATATAAATGTATGGATCTCCCATTTTGTAGTGGGGACATATCAACTGTAATGGTTGAGTTCTACAAAATTGTCGGGATTTAGTAAATTAAGATTGGTTTCCACAAAAGCCTTGGTGGACTGTAGCTTTAATGGACTATCACTTAAAGGGACACTTTAATTTCTTGTTACCCCCCTTCCTAAAAAAAAAAAAAAAGTTCTGTATAGGCTTCCAATCCTAACTATACATTGGGTGTATCTGTACTACCGATGTGATGTCTGACAGACGATTGTAAAATATCTATTGTTTTTTATGATAAAAGCAATAAATAAAAAGTAACAAAAAAAAAAAAAAAGGACTGGGTGCAAATGACAGCTCGCGCCGCTGGAAAGTTGACAAATCGACACCTGCTCCTAGCCATTACCCTATGCTGTGACCCTAAACGACTACACTGTACTCAAACTAACAAGAAACAGAGCGTTACATGTCATACTATGAGCTCGGCAGATGTCCCTTAAACTCCTGCTCCTCCTCCTCCTCCTCCTCCTCCTGATGTCAGGAAGTGTCCATCCAAACCCTGGCCCTGTTTCTACCAGGGTAACAAATCTAGCAAAAAGCAGGTGGGGTCTCACCATCGCCAACTTAAATATATGTGCCTCCTTCCAAAACTGGCATCCCTTCAAGTCTTTGCCAGTCAACACAATCCGACATACTAGCCATTGTTGAAACCTGGCTGACACCAAGCACTCCGGACCATGCCATCTCACTACAAGGCTACAATATTTTCAGACTGGACAGGACTAATAAAAGGGGGTTGTGCTGTTTACATTAAGGACAACCTCTCTAGCCACCCTGTCTGCTTTTCCATCGCTAACTCCTCTGTGCAATTTCTCCCTGTCAAGCTACTACTTGGTGCCCAAAATAAAGTACTTACTATGGCCACTTTCTATATCCCTCCTAAAGATCCAGGGTCCGGCCTCCAGACTGTTCTTGAATTTGTAAGATCTCAACCACCTGACATCGAGCTCCTTCTCCTTGGTGACTTTATTATAAATTGGCTCGCATCAGACGGGTCCCTCAAGGATGCTATCCTAGCAGCTAACCTAATGCAGATGGTGAGCTCCCCCACTAGAAAAAAACTACAAAACTGGAACTTGCACTCTCATTGACTGGATCCTTGCTAGCCACCCAGCCCACATAAAAAACACAGTTGTTTTCCCGGACTCTCTGTGACCACTCCCCTGTGATCTGTACCTGGACAAATAAGTTCCAAAAACCATCTCAAGCAGAGTGCTACCCCATGGAAACCTTACTAAGCTCAAGACCTGTCTTTTACAGCAAGACTGGTCCCCAGTATACAATACTCTAGATGTTGACGCAGCCCTAGATTATTTTATCACAACTTTCAACACTGCCTGTGACACCTACGCACCAGTAAAAAAGCGTAAAATGAAAGCGCTCTCAAATCCCT
Source organism: Neoceratodus forsteri (assembly GCA_016271365.2). NCBI lineage: Eukaryota > Metazoa > Chordata > Ceratodontiformes > Ceratodontidae > Neoceratodus > Neoceratodus forsteri. The sequence continues at coordinate 502,035,700 of JADMNL010000022.1, forward strand.
AGCTCACGGCCAAACTACTGGCCCAACTCAAAGCTCGGGACCACCTCTGGGCCATAGCCAGAGCCACAGGCTCCTTGACGGATATCCAGAAGTATAAACAGGCACGAAACCAATGTACCAAACAAATCCGACTAATGAAGAGCTCCTGTTTCAAAAATACCCTCGCAGACTCTTGGGGTGACGGGAGATCATTCTGGGACAACATCAGAAATATCACGGGTAAGCAGTCCAAATCCTCTTCCACTATAATGACTGTCGATGGAACCACTACCCTAGACCCAATGGTCATGGCAAAGGCCTTAAATAAAACTTTCACTGACCTCAGTGGGGTCCTCCCGCCGGACTCGCCAAAACCAACATCTCCTACTGCCTCACCTGACCAACCGCTTTTCCACTTCAAAATAATTAAGGCACATGAAGTCTACAAATATATAAAAAAGGCTATCTCTGAATCCAGAGCAAGCAGTGATACTATTGATCTTAAAATTCTGTCCCTTGCCCTGGAAGAGGTGGTGCACCCACTCACCAAAATTTTTAATCTCTCCCTCTGCCTTAGTCAATTTCCCAGCAAATGGAAGTCTGCTATAGTCACACCAGTGTTCAAAAGTGGTGACAAGCCCTTACCAGGAAACTATCGGCCTATATCTATACTTCCACCCCCTCTTCAAGGCCCTCGAGCGCATTGTGGCTGACCAGCTCTCAGACTACCTGGATAAGTATAACATACTCTGCTTGCAGCAACATGGATTTAGGAAAGGACACAGTACATGGCGCCCTACTGGAATTCTCAGGAGAAATTCACACTGCCTTGGACAAAGGATATCAAACCAGAGCTGTTTTCATTGACCTAACAAAGGCGTTTGATACTGTTCACCATGGCTTACTTATCACACAACTACACAGTCTTGGGCTCTCAGAAGGACCAGGTGCCTGGTTAAAAGTTACCTGGCTCCAACGCTCTCAATCAGTAAAATCTCCAAGTTCTGTCAGACTCAAAACCGGTCCTCTCAGGTGTTCCACAGGTTCAATCCTAGGCCCCCTCCTTTTCAGCCTTTCCTAAACTCTCTCCCAAATCCTGCCGGAACAAATAATCCTTTATGCTGTCGATGCCGTGATGCTCTCCTCTCATAAGGACCCGAAACCCTTACTCCAGAGCCTGCAACACTTTCTCCAATGTTGAAAAGTGGTTCCTAGATCACAGCTGGTCCTAAATCACAAAAAACAAAATCCATGCTTTTCTCCAGTCCACAAAACAGAAAAGACAAATTCCACTTACTATCAAAACATACCCAGGAAATACCCTTGAACAAGTGTCAACATTTAAATACCTTGGAATCACCTTTGATCAAGGTCTTACCTTTACAACCCACATTGATAACACAACGAAACGTGAACCAGTGCATTGGTATCCTGTTTTGAAACCGGCAATTCCTTACTCAAGCTGCGCTGAGGATTGCTATCAAAGCTCTGTCATCTCAATCCTAGACTATGGCTTAATTATCTATGGCTCTGCCACTACCACCGCACTAAGCGCATCACAACCACCTAAACAAGGCCTGTCGGCTGCTCACTGGAGCGCAAAGACGTACTCATACATGTGAGCTCTACACTGAAATAGGATGGTTGCAACTCTCAAATCGCATAAGGTACCTCACATTCTTGATGGCAAAAAAATCCATCTTGGACCACACTCCGCCATGTATCCAAGACCTGCTTTGCCCAAATACCAGCATCCGTCCCACTAGAAGATCAGAACACCAGCCTCTCCAGGTCCCCAGATGCCAGACCACACAGGGCCAAAGATCTTTTGCCTATCGTGCCCCCAGCTGGTACAATGCCCTGAGCTCGCTCATTACATCCTCCACGTCACTAGGAGCTTTCAAATCTATGCCTTACTCTCACCTCTCAGCCTCTAGCTCCTGTGACTGCCTTGACTAATGATTCTTCCCTCATGGCTGTTTTTCATCCTCCTCCTCCTCCTCTTCTGCTCCTTTCTTAACAAAGGCATCTGAGTACCTCTAACTACTCTAAGTCTTCTCCCCTCCCCATATCTCCTCCGACCCTTCCCACCTTGACCATTCCTCCAATGTTTTGTTTTTTTCCTATGATGTACTGTATTATACTGGCTTATTGAAACCTTTATAATTTGCTGACCATTCTATGTAACATGTCTTGTTTGTTTGTACATTGATGACGTGGAACCTTTGTAAAAGAGCCATTGGTTCAAAGGTAATAATTCCTAGAACAATAAACTAAACTAAACTATTGTAGTCTTGGCAGAGAATGACAAGGTCGTCCTTCCCCAGACTACTACAGCTCGACCTATTAAAAAAGAAGCTCATAAGACAGACACTTTGGGTAAGAGAGTCTTTGCTACTTCCAACCTAGGTATGCGTATTGCCAGCTACCAAGGCTATTTCTCTCAATATGAGTATATCCTTTGGCATTCACTCAAACAAATAGTTGAAGCTCTACCAGAATCGGACACTAATTCAGAGCTTCTTCGAACCATAACCAGGGGTATCGAGTCCAACAACCAGCAGGTTAAAGAAGCTATGGACACCTTCAATACTGCCTCGGCGGCAGTGGTGGGCATTTGTACCGCCGTCATTCCTGGCTGCACACTTCAGGTTTCACGAATAATGCCCAGCAACAGGTAATGGCGTTGCCTTTCGATGGTGTGCATCTCTTCGGCCCTCAAGTTGAACAGGCTCTAGAGGCCACACAAAAGACTAGATCAGCCATTAAATCGGCTCGACCGCCTCCTCTCCCCCCTCGAGGGGGTGTTAACAAATGCCAGTTTCATAACCGTCAGTCCTTTCGAGACAAAGGCAGGGGAAGTTTTAATAAAAACCAAGCCCCCCAGCCTCAAAAGAAAACGCAGCAGAAGGCTCAAGGACCCAAAGTGCCTAGTGCCGCCTGCTGAGTTGTTGGTCCAAGTCCCACCTCAGCTGCCTGAGGGGGACTCTTCCTCAGCGGTAGGAGATCGTCTGACTCACTTCTACAATCAGTGGAAGTCCATAACCTTAGTCTTTTGGAGACCCCTCCAGATCGTCCCCTCCAGACAGCGTAGGCTGTCAGTTCTTCAGTCAGAACTTCTCGCCTCCGAGATATAAGGCCCTCTGAACAACAGGGCAGTAGAAATAGTTCCTCTGGATCAGCGGAATACAGGGTTCTACTCCCATTGCTTTCTGGTCCCAAAGAAAACCGGGGGCATGTGCCCCATTGTGGACCTCAGAAAATTAAATAAATTCCTTCCCAGAGAAAAATTCAGTGTGATATCACTAGGAACCCTGTTACCTTTGCTTCATCAACACGACTGGCTAGCCTCCCTGGACATGCAGGATGCTTACCAGCATATTCCTATTCACCCAAAGCATCACAAATACCTTATGTTTGTAACTTTGGGCCAGCATTATCAGTTCAGAGTCCTGCCCTTTGGGCTATCCTCAGCGCCGTGAGTTTTTATAAAGTGTTGTGCAATTCTCGCAGTGCATCTCAGAAAGATTTGAATTCAAGTGCTCCCATATCTGGACGACTGATTCTAGCAAGCCCTTCCAGGCAAGGAACTCTCAATGCCGTAGCCATGGCTTCACGTTTTCTTACGTCCATGGGAGTCCTGCTAAATCTCAAGAAATCACGGTTGCAGCCTTCCCAGAAGTTTCTTTTCATAGGAACTCTTCTGGACACCTCTTGTGCGAACACTTTTCTACCAGAGAACAGAAGGAGCGATATCCTACAGATGGCCCGATTACATCAGAGAGAACAGCTTGGTTCGAGCTATCTCGATGCAACGGATGCTCGGTCTCATGGCATCCTCGGTGTTCACTGTATCCCAGCTCGCCTCCACATGAGAACCTGTCAGTGGATGCTCAGTGCTCAGTAGTCCTCAACCACTCACCGTCATTCCTTTCTCATCAAGGTGACAGAACCTCTGAAGAGGTCTCACCTGGTGGTTGTAATAGGATAATCTTCTAGAGGGATATCCTTTGCTCCCTAGATCATTAGATTTTCATTACCACGGACCCGTCCCTGATGGGGTGGGGAGCTCACTGCCAGAGTCTCCACACCCAAGGTTTATGAACTCGTGACGAGTCCCAGCTTCACATAAATGTCCTAGAAATGAAAGCCGTCCTTTATGCAGTCCGGGCTTTGAAGGACATTCTGTGTCACAAGAACATTCTCCTTCAAACGGACAACAAAGCAGTGATGTATTACATCAACAGGGCGGTACACACTCTTACCCTTTATGCAGGGAAGCAATGAGTGTGGCAATGGTGCCTACAGCACAAGGCTCTAATTCAGGTGGTCTACCTGCCGGAAGTGCAGAATGAACCACAGACCATCTTAGCAGAACAGAGACAGATCATCACGCATGGTCTCTAGACTCAACCGTAGTTCAGTCACTATTCGCAGAGTGGGGAACTCCAGACCTGGACCTTTTTGCTTCTCTGCTGAACACAAAACTGCCTCTCTTCTGCTCCAGAAATCCAGGGCCTGGCATTTTCTGTCAGGATGCGTTCAGGCTGCAGTGGACAAAACGCTTTCTATACGCCTTTCCTCCTCTTCCACTAATTCAGAGGGAACTTCTCAAATTTGAGTTCCAGGGGGACAAAATGATTCTCATTGCTCCCTTCTGGCCTTGACAGATATGGTTTCTGTAACTCAACAGTACGTCGGTAATCTCCAAAAGCGCTTTCCCTTCAGATGAATCTGCTGACCCAGGGGCCTGTGGTCCATCCCAATCTGATGTCGCTTCACCTTCACGCCTGGCTCCTGAAGAGATAGACATGAATAGGTTCAATGCCTCTCGGAGAGTTTCAGATATTCTCTTGGCTGTGCGCAAGCCAGTCACTAGAAAAATTTACATAGCCAAATGGAAGTGTTTTTCTCTCTGGTGTGCAAAATCCTCTTTGAATCATTTTTCCTGTCCACCAAATAAAGTTTTTAGAGTACCTTTTAGACCTCTCAAATTCAGGTCTACGATACTCTACAGTCAGAGTTCACCTTCGTGCCTTTTCAGCTTACCATGAGCCAGTACTTTCCTTATCTCTGGCTCAGTTGCCAGTAGTTAAGAGGTTTCTTAAGGGTATTCTGCATACCAGACCTTCTATCAGACATCCACGTGCTTACTTGAAAACCTTTTAGAACCTCTAGCAGCCTGTTAGCTGAAATTTCTCACTTGGAAAATGACCTTCCTACTGGCCATTACCTCGGCTCTGGGGTCTCAGAAATACATGCTTTGGTCACAGACTTGCCTGTACTGTGTTTCATAAGGACAAGGTAGTTCTTAGGACCCATCCTAACTTTCTCCCAAGGTTGTTTCAGAATTCCATCTAAACCAGCCTTTGGTCCTACCTACTTGTTTTGCAAACTTCCAAAATGAAGGAGAACATACCCTTCATTCTTTAGATGTCATCAGAACTCTGGGTTTCTATTTGGATAGAACAAAATAAATTTGCAAAGCTCAACAACTGTTCGTTTCCTTCAGTGAGACCCGACTGGGTAAACCTTTCGCTATCAGATGTATCTCAGCATGGCTGGTGGCATGCCTTCGCCACTGTTATTCCATGGCGCAGGTCAAGCTGGAAGGCAGAGTATATGCTCACTCCACTAGAGCAGTCCCGGCATCCCTGGTGGAAATCCGCAACGTGCCCATTGCGGACATTTGCAGTGCGGCTACCTGGAGCTCAGTGCATACGTTCGGTCAAGCACTATGCCCTGGATGTCCATGCCAGGCGACATCTTTCATTTGGCAGGACTATCCTTAATGGACTTCTGTCCTAATTTTGTGAGCTCTTGGATTCTCCTGCCGCCCTCTCAGGGGATTATTAGCTCAGTACTCTCCCATCAGTGTGAATGAGTGGTGGAGACTTTATGTCCAGGAAGTTATGGAAATTACGTTCCTGCCATAATTCTTGATCTTCTTGGACGAAGTCTCCACCACTCATTCACACGCCCACCCACCATCCCCTGAGCTCACCTCTCTGTTTTGGTCCTCACTCCCTCAATGTTTAGACTGTGAAGACTTCTTTGTTGACCCTTCTTATACGGGTCATTCGGACTATCTTATGTCCGAATTTTTGTTAGTCTAGTCCTTCTAGGTTAGTTACGGTGCACCTCCTCTGAAAAATGGTACTGAGGCGGTTGGAGGATCGTCTTTGAGATAGTCATTGCGCTGGCCCAAACTATGGCGCGCTCCTCGTAGCTCCATCTCTGGCATCGACCTCTTCGAAAAGTTTGCTCCGCTGCGTCCTAGCGCCTCCTTCGTAGATCCCATCAGTGTGAATGAGTGGTAGAGACTTCGTACAAGAAAATCAAGAATTACCGTAGGTACGTAATTTCCATATCTTATCTGCGTCAGTCTTCACCATTCATCACCTCTGGGTATTGTCGGAGGTCATGACCCTCGGGGAACTTTTTTTTTTGATGGGCAAATTCCATGCAGCATCGAGCCACCCTCGGTCGCTTGCTGCATGGTACTTCATGAGTTAGCGTTAGGTGCTGTCGACTCCTCCCTCCTGCCAGTTCTTCGTCTCCCACTGTTGAGGTCACCTTGTGGGGCGGCAGAAGAATATCTCATGAAAGGTCTAGTTTTGCTTCGGTTGCGCAGTTCGAAATCTGCTCAATTTTTCTTCGACTCCGTGTCGAATATTGTCAGCGCCCAAGTCCGTCGGCTCCTTTCCTGCCAGTTCTGATAGCCACTCTACGTCGCCTGGTAATATCTTTCCATTATTTCTTTTTTTGCGATATCGAGTCTTGTTTAGTGTGTTTTTTCCCATAGGTCATGTCTAGGTTGGAGGGCAAGACGACTTCCAAGATGGGACGGTGCCCATGCGGCCAAAAATACTCCGTCACTGACCAACACGACCGTTGCCTTACGTGTCTTGGCCTCTTCACGGCGTGGACTCGTGCAGCGCCTTTTTCTCCATGGACCGCTGGATCATAGAACAACGTGCGTGGAAAGTGGGCGAGCTCTGCTGACTTTTGGAGGTCGGGCGTGCACTTGGGCCAAGCCATGTCTTCTTGGCCTTTCCTCTGGGTCCCCTTCCGGTTCTATATGGACAGAGGAGGAGGGAGAGCCTTGGCTTCTTCTGGCTTAGCCGTGGCTGATGCTTCTTCCAGCGGTGCAGGAGGCCCAGTCTGTCCCCTCCAGGGGATGACTGGGAGGCACCGCACTGGCAATTACCCTTTGGGGCCGAAGGCTCCCCCGGTGTCGGACCCATGGCTTGGAAGGCCTGGGTCGACGCAGTCTGTCAGTGTCGTCTTGGGCCTTGGCGCTGTTCGCGGCACCCTGGGCCCTGATGGCGTCGGCTCAGTGCTCAGCGCCGTGGCCTCCGTCGGTGCCGTTTGCGGCGCCATGGAAGGTTTCACGGCACCATCTCCGTCTGTTTCTCACCTCGGCACTGTTCACGGCTCCGAGTTGACGTAGTACTGTGTCTGGTTGACTCGGGCGGACCTTGCGGCACCGTAGACCCCGTCTCAGCGCCGCGAGGCGCTACCGGGGAGCTGTCGTTGGTGTCGTCTCGGTCCTCGGCGGTGCTCACAGTGCCGAGGATGGGGCGGTGCCCGTAAGACTCTGGCCTGGTGCGTTCGCGATGCGAGGTGCGGTCGGTGCCGGCATTGGCGCTGTCTCTGTTAATGGTGCTGCTTGCGGTGCCATAGAGGCGCTACGGTGCCGCTGCAGGCTCTGCAGCTGCTGCCAGTGTGTGGTCTGTGTCTCTTCTGTCACGCTCGCGAGTGCAGCAGGGGCCGGGCACGACTCTGTTGCAGTGTGTCCACACGGTTTAGCACAAAGCTTCTGTTTCCACTTCTTGGAGTAGGAGTCAGACTCGGGTCAGACCACGCAGTCTGTCTCTCTGGAGTTGACTGCCCGCGTGGAGACACTGGTGGTGTCCTCAACAGGCCAGAGCCAGTCTCTCGGGGAGCGGACAGTGGCCACCGAGGTTAGGGTCAGGGGTGATGACCAGCAGGCAGTGGTGCAGGCCACCATTGCTCTGCAGCCTGGCCTCGGAGGGTTCTCTGACCCCTCAGTCGTGTTACCCCTTCGGTGGTGTGCCTGGATCGCCCAACTTTTGGGGCCAATCGGAGCACCCACAGGAGTGGAGGCGCGCCGCCTGGATAGCTCCTTGGGGCCAGCCAGGGTTGCCAACTGCCTAGGCTGGCTCTCTCGAGGAGGAAGGTGCTCTTGGATTCCGAGGGTGTGGGTTCGGTTTGGTGGCCTTTTTCCAGAGCCCACCTGGGCTCTGGGAGAAGCCGTAGTGCTGATCTCTGCTCTTCCCTCCGGTTTCTTTGAGAGGGCCTCATTCTTTGGAGGTATGGACCGTCCTTCTGGAGTTTCACGGTCCGGTCACCTCACAGGGGGGGATTCTTCCGGGTGCAGCCAAGGCAATTCCGATATGGTTGTTCAGCTGTTGGCTGTGGAGTCTTCTGGAGCTCCTTCTTATAGGGCTCCTGGTGTGCTCCCTAGCCCAGGTGGAGGTCAATCGACATCTCTTCTTGGCTCTGTCCCTATCCCTCTGCCACATTCTCCTGCTCTCCCAGGCATTCTTGGTACTAGTGGACCTCTCTTCTGGGAGCAGTTTAGAGCCGTGGCTGCTTAGTTCCCCGCTTAACTCAGGGCAATGGACAGACAGGTTTTTCAACCTCCCCCTGAACAGCTGCGCTCTGAACAGACAAGGTCCTCTGACTCCTCATCCCCCTCTTCTGGAGGAAAGGAAGCATCTGTCCACATCTCTCTCCAGCTGCTGTTCTCGTGGAGTATCAGCGATTCCTTGTGAGGATTTTGGAGGACCTGAACTTCACCCTTCGCACGCAAAGCAATCCAGAGCATTCGGCGCACGCCTTTCTAGGTGATTTCGGTGAGGACACCCTTGTGGTGCCCCCCATGGCCTGCTCCCTTACGGGAGGCGGCTTCGTGTTCCTGGCAGAGACCCTTTTCTGGAGTTCCTGCCCCCAGAGATTTCTGCCAGTGGTATTGCGCCCCCGCACCCTGGAGTCTTCAGGTTCCATGCCTCATCTTCAGTCAGGATTGATGCAACTGGACACTCCCGATGGGCTTTGCGCCCTTCACCGTAACCGGCCCCCATATCAAGACTCTTCGGATTTTGACTTCTCGGGGAGGAGGACATTTTATTCAGCACGGTTGCTGCTCTCCATCGCAGCACATAATGCCCACTATGCATTCTATGACAGGTTCTTGTGGTCCAGGCTAGGTCAGCTCCTAGCCTCTTTGCCTGACACGGAGCAAACCAGACAAACCATTGCACTATCTGCACGTGGCCTGGAGCTTGCAAGGCACCAAGCGAGGGCATCGTACAATGCCAACAAGGTAGCTACCAGGGTTGTAGGGACAGCGATCTGCACTAGGTGGACGGCATGGCTGCGTCTTTCCCGGTTGTCACCCATGGCATGGCGTAGGTTGATTAACTCCTCTCACCAGAGAACCTATCTCTTGTCCCGTAGAGTGAGACGGCGTTTGTTGGGGCAACTTCCTTCCCCTTCTGGGGGTCCCGTCTCCTCTCCCCACTCTCGGACCTCTCCAGGCCCGAGGTTCTCCTCTTAATCGTCACCCACTGAGAGCTAAGGGACTCTGGCTCCTTAGGGTTAACCCAACCGAGGGGTCTCAGCATTCACCAAGGTGATGAATGGTGAAGATTGACACAGATAAGATATGAAAGTGCAGTACCTACCGTGAATTCTGATCTTTCTGTGTATATTCATCATTCATCACAATCCATCCACCATCTCCTGGGCCTCAGTCTCTGGGTCCCCTCTCTCTGTTCCCACCCTCACCCCTCCTTTCTTTTTGTCAGGAGTGGGGTAAACAGAAGACACATAGGGAGATGATATTTCTAAGGGAGAGTGAGTCAGCATGGGGCACTACTTCTCCAGTGCTATAGCTCCCCACTGTGGGGTGGGAGTTGGCATTTGCCCTCCATTTTCTCCCCGTTCTTTGTTCCCATCAGTCCTTAATTTTTCTTGGTCCGTTGGACATATCCTTTATTATTTTAAAGAAACAAAATTTTCTTACTCCAAATTTTTTTTCCTGAGGGAGAGAGAATTCCCTGTGTCCTGTCTTTCTTCCATGATAGCCGTTTTCTGCCTTTTGGAGTTATTGCCAGTGATTCTGTACCTTGAGTTCTGTCAGTGAGCCTTTTGGCTACTCCTTGCAGTTCCTATACAATCTGGAGACAAGTCAAAGTCCAGGATATGGTTGTTACCTCCCCAAAGCTTATCCTAATTCCTCCTCTCTCCTTTTCCTATTTCCAGAGATTGGGCTCACCCAATCCCCTTAGTCTTCCTTCTTCTTCTTCTTCTCTCCTTTAGTCGTTTATTTATCATTTGGTTTATATATCTTTTCCTTTGTCTGTCCTTGGACTTCCTTGTCCCACCCTCCCAACCCTTTTCCTTACCTCTCTGGCGACTCAGAACTGGCGGGAAGGCTGAGTCAACAGCACCTAACGACCAACCCGCGAGCACCATGCAGTGCGTCGGCCACAAGGGCACCGCCGATGCTGCATCGACTCTGCCCATCCAAAAAAAAAAAGGAGCTCCCGTGGGGTCATGACCTCCGGCCAATACCCAAAGGTGATGAATGGTGAAGATACACAGAAAGATCATAATTACGGTAGGTACGTAATTTTAATTTCTTGTAAGTTTACAGAATGTTCTTGTCAGTTCTGATGCAGGTGAAGCAAAAAGAACATACTGACCCAGAACTGACCTCTTGTTTACAGCTCTGCAAAAGGCTTAAAAACTGCATCTTAGGTTAACCCCTTGAGTTCAAAATAGCTATGCAGTCATTTCAACAGTATAACTATATACAGTTTTAAACAAAGAGATCCCAGTATCAGTGATATTTCCACATAAAGATTCACATATATTTTTATACCTGCTGATATGCAAGGAGGAAGAAAAGACGGAAATAGCACAGGAAGGCTGTGACAGGGTGACCTCTGTCTAAGCAAATAGTACCCATGAAATAGGTGTTTGAACATATCCCCCCAATTTCTTTTCACTCTGCTTTCCTTACTTATTGTATTTTCCCTCTCTGTTTTTCACTGCTAGGCTGGCCACCTGCAGTAACCTCTAAAACCCTGTGGTGCTAACCTTTCTCTGGTCCCCTTAAAGTTCTGTTAACAGAAAGGATTATTTTGAAACATCAGGAAGAAACAGAAATGTTGGTAGAAGTTTTGGGCTATATGAAACAGCAGGTGTCATTTCAATGCTGTGAAAATTATTATGGTATGCCCGTGAGAAAGGAGCTTCAATTTATGTAGTTAAATATGAGAGTTTGACACCTCTTTACTAATCCCGTAGATGGTTGCTTTACCTCCTTGGGACTTTTGAAAGAGAGGCTGTATAAAACAAAGAGCACTGTTGCACAGAAGGCAAAACTTTTATTTTCATTATACCCTCAAGTCGCTCTGTGAGTAAAAGCTTCACCATTTGCCTCTAAATATTAAACAGAGAAAAGAAGGCTTATTCTGTGGAAGGAGAAGCTGTCTATCATCAGAAAAATGTGGTGTTAATGCTGAGGAGTATATTTTATGGCATATGGCAGAATAAGATGGCAGAAAATATAGCAACCCTGTCATGGTGCAGCTTCACTTTCCCTTTCAGTGAAGAAACCGTGTTACTAGTAAAAGCTTCCCCATTTGAGACTAAAGGAAAGAAGTTGGTTATTCCCAAAGGAAGGGTTTAATGACAGAGAGAAAATAATGTTATTCGTTTTCAGAGAGAAAGATCTAAACTTCCAAATAGGAGTGTGCTAAGCTCCTCGCTTTCCCACTCCACTCTCTCTTCAGTCTGTGGCGCGATGGTACAGCTCACTTTCTGAGCGAAGCAGGCTACAGGTTGAAATATAAAAGGCTAATACCCTCATACGTTAAGAGTTGTTCCTAGAACCACCTGCTCCTGAGTAGCTGCCTAGTTAGTTCTATGAGCAGCTGAAAGAAATAAGTAAAGTGGTTCGGCTGACAGTGAAGATAAATTAAAATAGGCCAAAATGAATAGTAAGCTGACGGGCTGAAATGTCAGTCGTGGAGGGAAAAATTAAATGATAACCCTACGTAGTAGAAGGAGGGGTTCCCTCTGATAAAAGGGATCGGACCCTCTTAATGTAAAGGTTCCCGCTTAAGAAGGGAAGAGTAAAAAGAAATAGTAAGGGTCCCAGTAAGATACACGGAGTGGCTGTCCAAAGGAAGGAAAAGTATTCACTTTCACTTTTTAGGTGACAGACAGCCACTCTCCAGCTCTAGGAGGTTGCTAGAATTAGAATACTAGAAACAATTGTATTCAAAAAAGTAAAACTTGTTCAAACAACATGAAGTCTTGCTGTATTCTGACATATGCAGTTAGGTCCTGCCTTTCAACTGCCCCGGAAAACAAAGGGTTAACTTATCCATGCCTTGCATAGAACGTTCATCACGAGCTCGCTTGAAGCCCCTGTCTGCTGCTATTTAAACTGCAACCCTCAGATTCTTTACTCCGCCTCACTGAACAGTCGCTCTGGAGATTTCTCCTGCTGCTCGGTTCAAAAGTCGGTTGAAGTGTCTGTTTTCGGTTGGTTTCTACCGAATTGTTGTTTCCTCATAGTCGGTTCAAGTCTCTGTCTGTGGTACTGTGAGTACTAGATAGGTTTTTGTTCTGTTTTCTGTGTGGAACTTGTAAACTGTGGATCGGTTAAGCTGAACCGATCAATTAAAGTAAAAAGCTTGTGCTTTACTTTAGAGTGTGGTTTGACCAGTCGTATCGTTCTAAAAAAAACGGATTTAATTGATGTTTCCAAGACCCGTGGCGCCCATCAGGAACCATAGGGAGTCTTGCCTGGCGGATTGCTGAAAAAGGGTAAGTTTTGGTTAGGATTGGCCATGTCTGAGAAACCGAAGAAAAAAGAGCCCACTTGGTTTCAACTCTGCAGTGTGTGTGGGAGGTCTTTGCAAAGGCTGATCCCACACCACCTGTGTTGTCTGGGGTTTGATCACCTCGATTCAGACTGCCAAATTTGCAGAATTTTCCCAAATCTACCCGGAAGAGATTAGATAGACTGAGGAAGGGAGGCCGAGAAGTCCTGACTGAGATGGCCAGCCGGTTTAGTTCTGACGAACCAGAAGGGGTGCCCTCAGACCAGGGTGATACTTCTTGAGGAAAAGGAGAGCGATTCCGAGGAATCAGTTCGACAAAAAGAAAAGACACATCGACGGTTCGGACCCAGAATTTCCATCTCCGACCACTGATGGAATAGCCAAGGCAATTAGGATTGTGCAATCACTTAGTTCGGTTCCGCCGAACGGCACCATCTGGCAGGGGCTCGTTCGGTCAGTTCCCACGGTTCCAGATTATACTTTGGAGGAATTTTATGAACCGGAGGAGGAGGAGGGAGAGTATGAGGATGATTATGGTGAAAGTCTGGATGTGCCTATTGACCCGGACATCTCCCCAGACAGATCTTCAGCTGTTTCTCCTCCTAGGCTTTCCGAGTCCCCTTGACACTACATGTTCTACAAAAAAGTGGCTGATACCCTCCAGCTTCCTGTGGAGGAAGCAGTAGAGGACCAGGAAGAGCCTGATTATGTTGAGATGATGGACATCCCAGAGTCCAGGAGACTGTCTATTCCCCTCCACAAATCCTTTGGGAAACAGACACAAAAAATTCTTAAGTCTCCTAATTCTATACCTCCTGTGTACAGATGAATGGATAAGAGGTACACACACTCAGACTCAGACACGGAGTTCCTTTTTCAGCAATGCAGCCATGTTGGGGTTGTGCAGGCTGCTGCCTGTGATAAGGCAAACATTCCCTTGGCATCATCCCCAAGACAAGGACTCCAGGAAGATTGATGCCATGGCAAAGAAACAATACATGGCAGCATCTTTGGGACTCAGGCAGTCTAACTATAGGGCCTATACAGCCAGGTACCAGAAGTCCAGGTGGGACACTGTACTGGCACTGGCTAAACGAGCTCCCGACCAGTTTGCCAAGGAGCTGGAGCAGGTGGCTGCAGATGGGATTGAGGCATCGAAAGTACAGTTTCATGCTGCTGTAGACTCCAATGATGTATCATCAAGAGTCATGGCTACATCTGTGGCTCTTCGGAGGATGGCTTGGCTCAGATGTACTAGCGTCTCACAAGATATCCAGGCTAAGGCCATGGATTTTCCTGTAATTGGTAATTCTCTGTTTGGGGAGCAGACAGAGAATTACATGAAGAAGATGGACGAGTACAGGACCACTTACAGGAGTGCTCAGGCCAAAGAAAGGCAAGCAACTCCTCAAAGGCAGCAGTCCAGGGGCAGGTCTTTCCAAAGGCCTTTTACCAAGCTCAGGCCTCCTCTTCTTCCTTTTCCAGAGGGGTTCTTTAGAGGAAGTGGCAGAAGGGGATGAGTAGGCCTGCATCCACCCTCAGCCTAAAGCCCCTGCCAAGCAGACACCCTGATGGGTCTGCCGGTCGATTTCTTCTGTACCAGTAGGGGGCAGGCTGGCTTACTTAGTCCAGGACTGGATGTCTCTTACATCAGACAAGTGGGTCCTTGAAGTAATAACCAGGGACTGGTTCTCAGCTTCAAAAATTTCCCAAGATGAGAGCCAGATCTTTCCACTACAAATCTCTGAGACCCTTGCCCTAGAGGCAGAGGTTTCCTCTCTCCTAGCTCTCAGAGCTATAGAGAGAGTTCCCACCCTACACAGGGGCAAAGGATTGTACTCCAGGTACTTCCAAACCCCCAAAAAGACAGGAGAGTGGCGACCCATCCTGGACCTAAGATATCTGAACAAACATCTTTTAAAGCCAAAGTTCAAAATGGTAACTCTGGGAATTCTCCTTCCTTCTCTAAGGCCAGGGGACTGGCTAGCCTCCCTGGACCTCAAAGTTGCCTACTTTCACATTCCCATCAGGTGCTCCCACAGAAAGTACCTCAGGTTCGAGTTGCCCTCAGGCCACTATCAATTCAGAGCAATGCCCTTTGGCCTAACATCAGCCCCAAGGGTTTTCACAAAGTGTCTGACAGTAGTTGTTGTTGCCTTCCTAAGAAGACAAAAGATCTTTATTTTCCCATACGTGGACAACTGGCTCATAGTAGGTCAGTCTCCAAACCAAGTCAAGTCACATCTGCAAGTGACCCAGCAAGTGCTCACTTCCTTAGGATTCCTTCTCAACCTGCCAAAGTCGGTTCTCAAACCAGTGCAGCTCCTCACCTTCATAGGTGCAGAACCGGATACGGTAGAGGCAAGTGCCTTCCTTCCCCTGGAAAGGGCAAGGACCCTTATGGAACTGGTCCCTTCATTCACCCTTCAGGTGTCTCGACCAGCAAGGCATTTCCTTCAGCTACTGGGCCACATGGCAGCCTCCACAGCAGTGGTCCAGGGAGCAAGATTCCAAATGACTGGACATTCAGTTCCACTTAAGAACCTTTTGGTCTCAAAGAAAGGATTCCTTTACCAAACTAATCCCAGTGACTCGAACCCTGATTCAAGCCTTGCAATGGTGGCAGGATCAGGACAATTTGAGACAAGGGTTCCATTTGTCACTCTCATTCAGTGATACTCACCACAGATGCTTCCCTGCTGGGTGGGGAGCCAATTTGGGGATCTTACCACCCACGGACTGTGGTCACCTCAGGAATCTCTGCTTCACATCAATCTCTTGGAACTCAGAGCAGTGTTTCTGGCACTGCAAGCTTTCCAAATCTGTACAGAACAAAGGTGGTTCAGGTCAGAACGAAAGACACCACCATGTGGTACATCAACAAGCAAGGAGGCACTCGGTCTACGGCCTTGTGCACAGAAGCAATGAAGTTGTGGTCCCTGGCCTATTCCCTGCAAACTGCTCTGATAGCAGTTCACCTCCCAGGGAAGGACAATGTCCTAGCAGATGCACTGAGCAGAATATCCCAGGGCCATCACGAATGGGCCCTGGATCCTCTGGTTTTGAAAGTGATTTTCTCGAGATGGGGCACTCCAGAGATGGATATTTTTGCAGCCCCAGACAGTCACCAACTTCCTCTCTTTTGTTGCAAAACCCCAGTCGTGGGCTCAATCCTCTGGATGCTCTGATTGTGAACTGGGAAGGACATTTCTGTATGCTTTTCCCCTTCCTCTCCTGTTCAGGGTGTTAGTCAAGATAAGGTCACAACCATGCAAAGTGATTCTGATTGCTCCAGACTGGGCCAGACAGCCATGGTATCCCTTGTTGCTGTCCCTAACAGTCCACCTTCCCCTGTCTCTTCCCAGGAATTACAACCTGTTAACATCCTCTCAGGGGAGGATTTGGTACCCGAATCTTCAGTCTCTCAATCTCAAGGCTTGGCTCTTGAAGAGTTAAGAGTTTGCAGATCTGCATCTTTCCCAAGGGGTTCTGGATATCCATAAGGCTTCTCGAAAGCCTTCCATCAGAAAGACTTAAAACTCCAAATGGAAAAGATTCAGCATTTGGTGTTCTAAGAAGAATATTTCTCCAGACTCTGCTGAATTGCCTACGGTTCTGGATTACATAGTCCATCTTAATGGCCTAGGCCTCTGACCAGCTACCCTCAAGGTACACTTGGCAGCTGTTTCTGCTTTCCTGTCAGTAGGCAAGCCTTCCTCTCTGTCATCCCATCCTGTATTCTGTAAGTTTTTCAAGGGATTGCTTCACACCAATCCCCCCTTTAGGGATCCTGCTCCTACTTGGGACCTTAATGTTTGCATTGCTCCAGCTTATGCAACCCCCTTGATCCTTTGTCCTCAGCAGAGCTTAAGTACTTGACTTGGAAAACTGTTTTTGGTAGCCATTACTTCTGCTAGACGTATCAGTGAATTGAAGCCCTGTCAGTGGAACCTGATTTCATCTCTTTTCACAGAGATAAAGTGGTCCTTAGAACTAACAGAAAGTTCTTGCCTAAAGTGGTTTCAGATTTCCACCTGAATCAGTCTATGTCTCTCCTATTTTCTTCACTGATCATTCTTCCTCGGGAGAGGAGGCTACACAGTTTGGATGTTAAAAGAGCCCTTAGTTACTACATAGTGCGTATTGAGGGTCACAGGTTGACTCCTCCAGTTGTTTCTCACTTACGGAGAAGTTGGGAAGGGCAAACCTGCCACCAGGAGATCTGTTGCCAGGTGGATTTTGTCTTGTATACAATTCTGCTATGAAAAACTGGGAAAAACTCCACCCTCAGGCCTAAGGGCTCATTCCACAAGAGGTACAGCTGCTTTCCTGGCTGCTGCCAGGGATATCCTACTTTTAGAAATTTGTCAAGCAGCCACCTGGAAAACAGTCCATACTTTTACCAAGCATTACTCTCTGGATATCCAGGCTAGGAGTGATGCTCGGTTTGGCACAGCAGTACTTCAGAGCCTATTCCCAAAGTAGGTTCTGTCCCTCCTCCATGGAGGTACTGCTTGGTAGTCTGCAGTAGTCAGAATACAGCAAGACTTCATGTTGTTTGAAGAAAAAATTACTCACCTTAGTAATTATGTTTCTTCTAGTGGAGTCTTGCTGTATTCTGACCTCCCCGCCTCCCCTCTCAGAACCTAGATTTTTTGGGATGTGGGTGGGCAGGCGCAGTGTTGGCACCCTAGGGGTGCCCATTCACACCCTCTGTTTTCTCATGGGCTGAGATGTTATTTGATTGGTTTTTGTGTTTCGGTTTCTTGACTTGAGTCTTCCTTTGAGAACCCAAAAGCCAGTTGGCTAGTAAAAATTTTATAGTTTCCACACAGAACACCTAGTGAGTTTTGCTCGTAAAGATCTGATGGTTGCAGTTCAAATTACAACAGGCAGAGACATCAGCCGAGCTTGAGATGAACATTCTATGCCATGCATAGAAAAGTTAACCCATTGTTCTCCGGGGCAGTTTAAAGGCTGGGGCTAACTGCACTTGTCAGAATACAGCAAGACTCCACTAGAAGAAACATAATTACTAAGGTGAGTAATTATTTCTTCTGGCTACTCCTTTGCAGTTCCTATACAGTCTGGAGACAGGTCAAGGTTTCAGTGTATGTTTCCTTACCCCCTCCTCATATCCTTGTTTCTAATCCTCCCTCCTTCCTTCCTTCTTCTACTTCCAGCAATTGGGGCCCCTTCCCAATCCCCTTAGATTTTCAGCTCTCTTTCTGTCGTCTCAGTCGTTTATTTCTCCTTTTAGTTTGTATATTTTTTCCATCATCTGTCCCTTGGAATCCCTTGTCTCCCCCCCCCCAACCTTTCTTACTCTACGGTGACTCAGAACTGGCAGGAGGGCATGGTCGATGACACCCAACTGCCAACCATCGAGTGCCACACACAGTCGTCGGCCTCGAGGGCAGCGCTGACTCCTCCCATCACCCCAAAAAAAAAAAAAAAAAAAAAGCTCCCCGGGGTCACTTTACCCATTGTGATGAATGGTGAAGATACACAGAAAGATCAGAATTACGGTAGGTACGTAATTTTCATTTTTTGGTCAGTCTCAACAGCTGACAGGTTACCTGCTGCCACATGGCGTTCTGTCTATTCCATTACAGTTTGGATCTTGATTTTGTTTTAATACTTTATACCAACAACATGCATATAGAAAAAAACTCGATTAAGTTTTAAAATGGAAAAACAATGCATTAGAAATCTGTCTCCTTTCATTTTCCATTTTTCTTTTGTAAACCAGTCATGTTCCATGCACAGCCTGGTGTGCTTGATCTTTAGCTTGCAAGACAGACAACTCAGGCCCCTGTCCATCAAGGGAAGCCAGGGCACCTGTCAGTAACAGAGCCACAACTCCATTTTTATGTTTTCTGTTCCACCTTTTGGTTTTCTGTCACCCACCGATTGTTCTCACAAAGTGGGAGATTAAAGCACTGCATTTCACATACTGATTTCTTCTGTGAGAGTTGATTCCAAGAGTGTTGCTAGTGAAGTAAGGAGCCAGCACCCCAGAGGCTAGCACAGAATTATTCTAGTCAGCTGTCTTGTGTGACAACTGATTTGGTACTTCTTTCCTTTGTCTCTTCATTTCTCTTTCAGTTACTTTACCTACTGTCTCCTTGCCCTTTTAACCCACTGAATGTGTATTGTCCTGATGAGCAGCTGCTGCTGATGTAGACAGTCTAGTACTGCACCATGTGTACACATTTTGATGTACATGTTGACGTCCTGCTGTAAACACTGACTTTCATGTGACTAGTGTACATTTTGTACAGGTATGTATGCACCGCTGTGTGAGGATTTCATCTATGTGATTCAGGAATGATTGTAATGACTACCAAGTTTCTGTCCACACTTGGGCAGTTTCCATTGAGCATACTTGACCACTGGAGCAGTCTTTAAGCATTGCTCCCACCACCGTAATCTAGTCCTCTGACTCCATTCTAATTGATGTCAGATCTTTCCTCCACTGGAAGGGCAGATCTCCTTCTCTACAGCTCTGTGCAGTGTGAAAGGAGTTCTAAAAGTTTTCAGGCATTTATTTTGTGTATCTTCCCAAGAATCAGTCTTCTTTACAGATCCCACATCTTGACTTGGGGCTGGATGAGTTAAGACTGTGTGGAAGCAACATGTTTGTGGCGGAAGCTACAACGTCTGCACACAGATGCTGGCTTGCTGCCACATGCTCTGATAGCATAATAAAATAGTGCGACTAGCCCCTACCTGCCTCAGTTGCTTTTGTTGCCAACAAGAGTGCAGCTTCACTGGGGGACTGCAGAACTTTGGAGTTTGGTTGCATCGGTCTCAAAATAGTTACCTTTTTTTCTTTTCTTCAGTATACTGTATTATTGTGACTCTTCAGTTATGTTTATTTTCCACAGTTCGTTCGAGGACTGCTTGGTGATCATTCAGCTGTTTGACCCTAACGATGTAAGGTAGGACGTACATTTGCTACCTTGGCAGTGAAGATGTTTTGCACTGCCATTACTCTCTGGCAAGTGTCCGATACTAGACAGTCTCACACCTGTGCGGATAGGCAGTCTTCCTGGTGTTGTAAATTCTGATCCTGCTTATGCTCAGCGCCAGACCCTTAGGATGGTTGAACCGGAACCCTACCCTTTTTTGACTGGGGCAGAATCCAGTCTAACCCTTCTTCTGAAGCTGCTTTCTCTGCTGAAGATTATCAGCAATATTTCTCCAGTTGGGGAACCATTGCCATTTTCCCTTGGCAAGTGGGCTGGGGTCTCAGTCTCAAAGAGCCACCTGCTTCTCAGGATGTCAGGAGTGAGTAGTTGGGCATTGGACTTTGCGTTATGACAGTGGTCCTTCCAGGTATCTGCCACTTGGCCCTATCCCTTACTCTGCCCTGACAGAGTTCTCTTGTAGGATCCAGACTGGTTTCTCAGGTTCTCTGATACACCTTGTTCACTTGAGTTCATAAGGTGTTTCTTTTCCTCAGGACAGGTCTATTTTCCTTGGACTTCTTCAAGATAGAACTTCCAACCAATTATGCTGTTGGCCCCAGTTTGAAGTTGGCATTGTGCCATCTGCGGTGCCATTGTGGTCCCCTGTTGACTTTGATGCTGAGGTTGGGATTTCCCTTGGAGCTGGGATTGATAAGTGTTTTTTGTTAGGTGGTGATCCTGGTCTTTGTGTGAATGCTGGTGCTGAGGTTGGTGTCAAGTCATGGCTCCGACCCAGTGCTGCTTTTCTTCTTTTTTTCCCCCCCTGTTGGTTTTCCTGTGCTTTTGTCTGACAAGGGGAGGCTGGCCTGCAAATCAGTATCGTCTTGCACTGGTGCCTGTAATATTTGGTGAGTGGCGTAACCTGGTAGTTGAAGTGCAGCTGTGAGTCCTGTTATCCATGCAACAGACCTGGGTTTGGGGCTAATTTTTGTTATTACATTGTGTTGTGTGACCCATTTGAACCTGTTGTAAGTGTTCCCTGTCCCCCAATTTTTTCCGGGGATGTTTTTTTTTTTTTTTATTCCTGGGTGTCTAGTAAGCGCTGTAACTTAGAATGTATCCCTTAGCTTTTTATTGTGGTAAGGGCCACAGGGTAACTAAGCTATGTTCCTCTGGAGAGGCCAGGCCACCATGTGTGTAGTTTAAAAGGAATGTGTGTTTTCTCCCTTACTACTTAAAAAAAAAAAAAAATCACTAAATAAGAGAAAGTTAGCCAAGGGGAAAAATATATATATATATATATATGTATAGGAAAAAGCAAAAGGGTAACATGTCTAGTATCTCCCTGAAGTGGATTTATGTCATGTCATTGGCCACCTGTTAGCAGCTTGTGTATTGTGGCAAACCTCTTCTGACCTACAAGCTGGTGTTGATTTTCCCTTGTTCACCCCACAGTTGTCTCCTACTTTGGACTCTGGATGCTCTGTCCCTTCACTTTATTTATTTTAATTGAATATCTGTAAGAACATATACAAAATACGCTTCCAAGATATGGGCATACATATTGGACACAGTCCACATCAAGCCTTAATTAAGCAATATGCCACGACAGGGTGTGGGTTATGCTAGGATCTGCCACATCTGTTGTGTTGTTTGGTCATGAGGCCGCAGGCCGAGTGAGCAAAACACACCAGACGTGGGTAAATCCTAGCATCACCCACATCCTGGAGTGGTATATTGCAATTATACAGTGTCCCCTTTTAGTTTTTTGATAAAAAAAAAAAAATATATATAAATACGTTTTTTTTTCTTGTTTTGTTTTGTTTTAAATTATTTTTAGTTAACATATTGCTGCACCAGACAAAATAGTCCTGGGTTTCAAATCTTGAGTACGGTATCCCTTTGCCCCAGTTGTTATAATCATGTAAAAAAAAAACAGAAGCACATTAATAACAGTAAGATTTATTTTGCAGGAGCAGAGGACGCGCACTGACAAATTTGCGCTATATGTGGCATTGACAGTCTGAGACAGGTAGAGCTGAAAGTGTGCAGTCCAGTTCGTCAGAGTTACAGAGTAAAGCAGTTATGAGGGCTGTGTGGGAGCAGGGCTAGGTCCAAAGCGTGCCGTATCTATCTTTGTTTGTTACTGCCATGATTCCTAGCATTGCAAATAGCACTCCATGTGGAAGCCGGTGGGCTTTACGTACACAAACACTAGTGTGCGCTTACTGAGATGATGAAGGAGGAGCGCAGCGTTTACGGACAAGTAGACGGTGGTAATGAAGATCAAGGTATTGAAGTAAAACCTAAGAATAAAATGGCACTGTCCAGATAAGGTGATGTGTGGATTGTTTTGTAGTATAAAATCGGATTTTCAAGATGTATTTTTTTTTTTTTTGTGTCAGTCAGATGTCCATACGTACGTACCCTGCAACCTTTCATATCCAAAATTTATTGTCCAAAAGAACTGTATTTACTGTCCCGTTGTTGCCTGATAAGGGCCATGGGAACTTTGACTTCAATCTGGATATTAAAATAAAAAACATTTTGTGATTTGAATATTGGAACGGGAGCAGAGGAGCAGTTGTGCCAGACGGCCATTTAGCGGGGATTGCCCTCTTCGCCAGTCTTAGCTGTGTTTATGTTCGGAGTGATTTCAGGGGAATTCTTGGTGCGGCTTGCTGGTGGCTAGCACCTCTTCCTGTTGGTACTGTTGAGGATTTACAATGGGCAAGAGGTGCTATCTGACCAATCAGAGGCTTTCATTTTTTGTACCCATTGTATAATGCAGGATAATATGGGTCACGTAGCTAGACAACCACGTGGGGGTTACTGTTCTTCTAAGACAACTATTGAAGAACACCAGTAAGTGGCCATGGTGCAACCAGTGCTCATTAGGAATATTAGAAGCAATTAATAAACATCAAACATATAAACAACAGCTGTAAGGCTACATAATAAAGATTCCTATGGTGCCAAGTTAACAAAGGATAAATGGGCATGTAACTCTAGTCCCAACTGTACCTCCAGTCTGTTCAATGGTAGATAAAAAGAAATGTTAAAACACAGAGCTCGACGAAAGAGCCACCCGCCATCTCAGCTTAGATACACGAGGAAGCCGCCTCATGTATCACCCACTGCCATGTCACTAGTTAGTAATTTAGGACCTTATGACACAAGAAAACCTGCATAATCAATAACAAAAAAAACAAACAAAAAAATACACGAGCAATCACACGTAATGTAGGAGCGATACAGAGGGAAACTGTCCATTAAGTCCCTGTTGTCAGTCATGTTTCAAATATGCCATCCAACACTGGAATGCTGAAGACTTATATCAGTTCAGCACATTATAGGGAGAAAACAAAGTCCTCACTTAACTGTCCATTTTGTCTGCCGATCTCTCTGCTTCCACTAAGGCATTTTGACTTTTTGGCTGGAGCTTAGCTGCAAATTCACTGGCTGCTTTAGGATTGATACAGTACATTTTGTCTTGATGGTTAAAGTTTAAGAAAGCCAGGAAAAGATCCTATAGACAATTCTGGTGACTTTTCAGCTTTGCTCCAACTCCATGAAGCTTTGTGCTTAAGTCTTGTGTGAGAAGAGTAATCGCAAAGAAAAGGATTTCGCTGTCACCAGGCATGACCGCTGTAGAGTCCCATGTCACCTCAGAATTTGGTCCCGAGGCTGACGTTGTAGTAGTAAGCAGGTCATACAGGGGCCTTCCATATTAGATGTATCTGTATGGAGGGTGATTCGATATACCTTGATGTCTGGGATGGCAAATCCCAGTCAAACACCTCGGTAGCCATCTCTCCAAAAAGTGGACAAATCCCCGTCCTTACCATCAGGGTGCTAAGAATTCTCACATTAGCTCAGCAGGCTAGATTTTCCAACTGTTCCAATCAGCTTCGAACCATGTTGTTCTCTGAGTGGCAGAAGCAGCCAGGTCTTTCCCATCAATTTTACCCTGTTCTTTGACAGAACCTTCCACTGCCTCCACCTGTTGCTCAACTAGCACAATCCTCTCATTTTGTTGATCCAATTTCCTATCTAGCTTTCGGATGGTCTGCGTTAACATACTGATAGCACGTTGCAAAGATTACGAATTGCTGTTCTGAACTGTCACATTCTGAGGGTGATTTGGAAGGCCCTACCGGTCCACTGTTAGAATCTTGTTTTCCGGCTTCTTTAGGTCATCCCATTTCTGCACGTCAGTTCCAATCTTGTTGCTGAATAATGAGGGCTGTCCTGATTTATTTATTTGCTTTTGTTACCCAGGTAAGCACACTAGACAGCCAAGTGCCTATTTTCAGGTGCGACCCAGGAGATTACAAGGTACATACATGAACATCAGGCAAACACAAGTGGAGGATTACATTACATAGAATTAGCACAACAGAGACTTTATAAGTATCAGATTTCATCAGGCAAATAGTAGTGAAGAGTTAATATAAAGTGACCAGAACACAGGGACATTGACATGTAAGACAACAATACCAAAACCGGGTATTACAATACAGTATTAAACATTGCAGTCAGTAGGAAGAAGTGCAGTGTGAATTCATCGCTTCAGGCAGCAAGGTGTAAGGCTAGCAGTTAGAATAAGGAGGAATTACAGCTACAGAGGGATGAAATGGGCCAGTCTTGAGAGAAAAGGAGTGCACAGTTATAGTTCTCACCCTGTTTTGCTGGTGGGCCTAAATGGTCCATTTTATATATGCTGTGAGAACAGGAGGAGTATGAGCACAGTTGTGCTTTGCCCAGGTCGTAATGTTTAGGTAGCATCTCAGTTAGTTGGGGCATCTCAGGCTGAGAGGGTTTGTCTAGTGCAGACAGGTGGCAGCGTTTTGAGAAAACCCCATAGGGAGGCTTTAAAGCTCTGGTGCAGGGAAGGAGCAGTGCTAGTTGGAAGAGGTTCCAAATCCTGGGCGCATATGCAGCGAAGGCCTGGGTCACCCATTTGTGTGCGGGGTTTTAGGTACCAGGAGGGCATGGGAGCCCGCTGGATCGCAGGTTGTAGAAGGGTGTAGCAAGAACAAGGGTCTCAGCAAGGTTTTGAGGGGTGGCAGTTCTGACAGTATTGTCAATGAAGTTGCCCACGACACAAAAGCGGTGAGTTTCCGGTAGAGCCACTCAAGCGGATGTAAAAAGCTCACAGTGGTGAGTGAAGTGGGGCTGAGGTGCAAAGCGGCGTATGTTGTTGTCGCTGAGTCCCACTTTACTAGACTAGTTTTGGGCACGTGGGCAAAGGTGATTAGTCCGTAGCAAAGCGTGGGTAGGAGGACTCCCCTGGCTAGAGCAAGACGGGCAGCTGGAGTTAGACAGATTTTTGCTCTGTAAGCCTGACCCAGCTTGCAGTTTGAGGCCTTGCATGTATTTCGTATGTGCAGGTTCATATCCAGCTGCGGGTCAAGGATTACCCCCAGGTACTTGACCAAGCCTGCGACAGTCAGCGGTGACCCATCAGCCTCAGAGATCTGTAGTGAATCCGGGGCGGCTTTTAACTTGACTGCTGAGCCAAATAGCATGGCCTGCGTCTTCTGTAGGTTAATAACAAGTTTATGGTCCTGCAACCAACTTTGGATGTGGTCGTAGTCCGAGTTTAGTTTGGTGTTAATGGTGGCGATGTCCTGGGATTTGGCCATGATAACTAGGTAGTTTCCGTACAGCACTGAGGACCCTAGAGCCGGAGCCAGGGGTAGCTCATTTATGAAGAGAGAGAACAGGAGAGGCCCCAGGATAGAGCCCTGGGGGACTCCGCAGTTAACCTGGGCAGGCTCAGACAGGACCTTGTTGAATTTGGTGTACTGATGCCTGCCCGTGAGGTAATTGCTGATCCATGCAAGAGCTGGGGAGGAGAAGCCAAGTGACAGGAGAGAGGAGCACAGTAATGTGTGGTCAACCCAATCAAAGGCTTTTGAGAGATCAACAAAGATGGCCCCGGTCAGTTCACCTTGGTCAGCAGCAGACCTGCTCTCCGAGGTAACAACTGCTAGGGCCGTGGAGGTGCTATGCCCCTTTCTAAACCCATGTTGTGCAGGGGAGAGAAGGTTGTAGGTCTGTAGGTAGTGGGTAACCTGAGAGGCGACTACCTTTTCCAGGAGCTTGCTGATCGCTGATAGGATTGCAATGGGACAGTAGTTCTTGAGATCTTTTGTGTCTCCTTGTTTGGGTACAGGTATCACCTTGGCCATCTTCCAGATGTCCGGGACTATGCCTGAGGTGAGCGATGCATTGAAGACATGGGCTGTGGGCCGGGCTAGTACTGATACCCCTAGCCTCAGCAGCTTGGGCTCCAGGCAGTCCAGTGTATGGGGATAGACCATCAATAATGAACTTCCACAAAATGAAAATAGTAATTCTGTTTTAAAGATGAAGATATGGAGCTCGAGTTGAATGCGACTTTCTTGCTCAGCTGCTGGCCACGGCTCTTGTCCCTTCACTTTAGAGTTCTTTGTCTACTCAGTTTTTCTTGCTTTTTCTTTCCCCTTACATATTTTTATCCCCTGGTTACCTCTGGCTCACCCCTTCTGTTCGGTTACCTGGCTTCCCCAGGGCTTACCTTTGTGCTGATGTTCTCCGCTTGCAGGTCTTTGGCGGTGCCTGGTCCTTGGTGTGGGGTCTGTGAGGGATTAGATGTCATCCTGCAGCCAGAGGAGTTTTTCTTCCTTGGTTTCTTTTCCTCAAGGCCGCACATGTGCAGTGATGTAATGGACAAGCCCCCGTTCTACCCGTGCACCATATCCCCCCCAATGAAGCCAGGCCACACCTGCTAAAAGCCCTTGGTAGTAATAACCCCAGCAGTGAGCCCCTCGATTCCAGGATCCTCCGCCTGGTCCTGAACGTTGTCCTAGACCTCTCCAAGGCCTTTGACCGGGTGGATCACAGACTACTCCTCCAAACACTTCTCCATATAGGCCTAGATGCCCACGCCTCAAATGGATGGAAAGCTACCTCACGGCTCGCACTCAGAGAGTCAGGTGGCAGAACAAACTCTCAAACCTCAGTCCCTAATGGATGGAGTACCCCAAGGGTCCATACTCGGGCCTCTTAT
The DNA here is from genome assembly GCA_016271365.2 of Neoceratodus forsteri. NCBI lineage: Eukaryota > Metazoa > Chordata > Ceratodontiformes > Ceratodontidae > Neoceratodus > Neoceratodus forsteri. The sequence goes on from JADMNL010000022.1 coordinate 502,062,540, forward strand.
GTTCTCGTTGTTTGTAAATGAACTGCACAAACACTGTGGAAGCAGCAATATAATCCAGTATGCGGATGATGCTGTTATTTACACGTCCTCTGACAACCTGGATAACCTATGCATTTCTCTCCAAAAGGATATTCACATCATGGAGAGGTGGCTCATCAATAACAAAATGGTCCTTAACACCAATAAAACCAGAGTTATGCTGTTGGGACCAGAGCCCATGGACAAGATAGATGCATAGCTTCTCCAGCTCATCTCTGGAGGACAATAAGCTGAGTTGTTCCCTCGACAAAATACCTCGGCCTCACCCCTTGACCAGGGTCTCACGCTCAAACAACATGTGGACCAAGTCACAAAGTAATCCATACTAAACTCGGATTACTATATCGGCTCAAGGAACTGTTAACCCTTGAAGCTAGGACTGCTATAGCAGCGAGTGTCCTACTTCCAACACTAATATTTGCTGCCCCGGTCATCCAGGGTATCTCAAAGCTGGAGTATGGTAAACTACAGGTTCTATACAACAAGGTGACCCGCTTTGCCACCTTATCCCACTCTAGGAGCCACCACTGTGAGGCGTTAGCAAAGCTTAACTGGTCATCCTTCGAAGCACACCTCAGCTACCCCGTGCTCTGCCTGGCGAAAAAGATAATCAGCCCCTCGCCTCCCCCTAGCCTCGTGGGACTCCTTACAGTAAAAAGAAACCAGCGCAGCTTTAGGTCCTCGGGCCAAACGTTGCTAGAGGTTCCCAAGGCTAGGACTAAGGCAGGCCAGAAATCCTTCTCGTATGCTGCCCCTTCCTTATGGAACAACCTCCCATTGGAGGTGCGAGAAACCCCATTGGTGCCGTGCTTCCACACCAGACTCAAAACCCATCTCCTATCACAAAGCATATGTCAGTGCCACCACACCTGACACTACCTAAACAACCCCAGCTAACTAAAATTTCTACCCCTCTAACAATGTAGCACTAACTTTTCTCCTCTCTGAACCATCCTAATGCTCTTGAACTATGTCACCCAAAGAATCCACAGTACTGTCTCACTAACACGTAGGATAAATGTTTGAATGCAATGAACTACAACTTACCAACATGATACATATAACTCTTATAACTACTGCTATGTGTAAACAGCCGAATACTGTATACCCATGACTTCCTGTATATGTAAATGTACAAAAGTTCATAATTTCTGTACTGTTATTCCCGGGTCGCCCCTGAAAAGGGGACCTTTGGGGCCCAGTGGGCCTACCCGGTCATCAAAATTCAATAAATAAATAAATAATAAATAGTTCCCCCTGACTGACCTACTCAACCGGTCGCTATACCTTAGACAGTTCCCCAGTGCATGGAAAACTGCTGAAGTCACTCAAATACACAAGCGCGGTGATCGATCCTCCCCAGCAACTATCGGCCAATCTCCATCCTCCCCCACTCTCAAAAGCCCTCGAAAAAGTGGTGTCTATCCAACTATCTGAGTACTTGGCTAAGTATGACATTATGTTCTTGGAGCAGCACGGCTTCTGCCCAGGACACAGCACAACCACTGCTCTCCTGGAGTTCTCCCAATACCTGCACTCTGCTCTCGACTCCGGCAACCTGTCCGGTGCAGTGTTCATTGACCTCTCCAAGGCCTTTGACACTGTCTGTCACCCCCTCCTACTCGACTCTCTCCACCAACTTGGTTTCTCTACTGGTCCCCTTGCCTGGTTTTCCAGCTACTTCTCTACTAGATCCCAGTGTGTAAAAATCAACAGCTCCCTCTCCAACATTCGACCCGTTAGTTCCGGGGTCCCACAGGGTTCAATCCTGGCGTCCCATTCTCTTCAATCTCCACCTCAACACTCTGCCCAGTTTCTGCCATAGCAAGATGCTCTTCTATGCAGACGATGCAGTTCTCCTTGCCTCAGGCCGAGATCCCTCCACTCTCCAGTCATCCCTTCAACTCGCCTGCAACCAAACAGAATGATGGTTTCTTGATCACAGACTAGTCATAAACCTTAAGAAAACCAAATCAGTGCCCTTCTCTCACCACCAAAATAAAGCTGGAAGTGCCACCCTCCTGATTACCCCCAAATCTCAACTCCCATTAGAGCATATGCCCACATACAAATACCTAGGCATCACTTTCGATACTGCCCTCACCTTCTACACCCACATCAACACTCTTTCCTCTGCCATAAACTCTCAGATTGGCTTACTTTACCGCCATAGGGATTGTCTGCCCCTTGCTGCCCTCCCACTGGCCATCACCTCCTCCGTCCTGTCCCTAGTGGACTACAGCTTGCCCATCTATGCTGCAGCTGATAACACCGCCCTCTCTAAAATCCAGTTCTCCATCAATAAGGCCTGTAGGCTCCTAACCGGAGCCTCCAACCACACCCATCTGCTCTGTTCCTCCACCAACCGGCTCCACTTCGAGGAACGTCTGCAGTATCAGACCTGCCTTCTTGCTAAGAAATCCCTGCTTGGACTCTTCCTTCCTGTATTCTCTGCCTCCCTACCATGGTCATCCTCATCCATGTCCACCTACAGCTCTGTTAAAGCCACCTTCATAGTGCCTAGAACCAAGACCCTCGCCCAGAGGTCCTTCATCGGAGCCCCCACCTGGTTCAGCTCTCCTTACCTGCATCACCAACACTGCCAAACTTGGTCCCTTCAAAACTGCTCTCTGAACCATCTTTTAATGTCCGCTGCTGTAGGTGCAATTAACCCTGCCCCGCCCCAATCCTATTGCATGATCTTTCCTGCCTGGCCCCCTAATCTCAGCAAGGCCCCTGACTGCCAATCCATCTTTCTCCTACCCCTTTAGCTACCCCTTAGGTTTATACAAGCATGTATTCCACTGCAACTCTAGAGAAATTGTACATCTTTAATTGCAAATCTGTATTTTATACCAACATGTAACTTAAGTGTATTCTATGTTCAATGTCTGCACCCATGTTGTTATCTGCATAATGTCTATTGTCTTGCCCTCCTCTATCGAAGGTGCCTTTATAAATGAGTCCCTGATTCAAAGGTTGTAAATCCGACTTGTTCAAATAAACAAATAAAAATATTGAATTTCAAAAGAACCTGTAAGGAGTCTTTGCCCCTTGTGGTTGTCCCCTATGAGGGCTGAGGAAAGTATTTGTTCCCTCTTGATGAGCCAGCTGCTCCCCTTTTGGGGAAAGTTTGGTACTCTGTTCCATAAGTGGGAATGAATGGCAAAGCTAGAGTCTGGAAGACATGAAAGTTACGTACTCACTGTATGTAGATCTTCCAGAATATCTTCACCATTCACTGACACACCCACCACCATTCCCTCATTTCTTTGAGTCAAGACCTTGGGCATCTCACTCTGGATTGGACATTTTCTTGTCACTTCCTTGGCACTCTCCCTCATTTGGAGGATAGCCTCTCTTCCTAGCTGGACATGAGCTCTCGTGCTTTTTCCACACTCTGTTTTTGCATATGTTTACAAAACAAAGAGAGTACGGAAAGTTCCCCTCTCCCAAAAAGGGGGAATATTAATAAAAAAAAATTAATTGTTTTACATACAGCTTTCTTCTCCCACTCTCATTCCCTTCATGGAGGTTAGTTGGTATCCCCAACACTGTGATGCCTCAGTTTTTAATCTGGCAGATCCTCCAACCTCTGCCAGCTGGTAGTATAGCCTCACTGCTAGTCACAGCTTTAGCCTCCAGTTCCTAGGAGGAAAAAAATGCTCACAGTGTTTGGTGTTTTTCCATTTTTCCCCAGCTTGTCCAGCTGCATACTGTCCCACACCTAGGTGCTGGGGCTATTTTGTTTTCTTTCTCCTTTGGGAGTGGCAAGAGAATAATGGCAGTGTGTTTGGTCTTCTCCAACCTCTCTGCTGTCTTTATGGATTTTGTTTAATCTTGGGTTCTTGTTCTCTGTGAGCTCTAAACCCTTCCCCTAAATTGGATCTACCATCCTAGCCTCAGACATTCCTCTGGATCGTTCTCTTTAAACCAGTTGCCCATCTTCCACCTTCCTGTTCAGGTATACAGTAGTCTGTGGCTCTTGCACCCACTACCCCTTTGCCATTTAGGCCCATCCCTTAGTTTCTGTGAGTTAGCCATCTGGCGTTATTTTTATGATTTTATATCCTATATCCTTTTCCTATCCCTTTGAGCTAAGAGAGTTTATAACATGGATTCGGAAAATACTCTCTTCTGATTCGTTCAAACAGGTCACCTGACCATTGATTAATCCCTGCTATACCCACAGTTGCATGTTCACAAGGCTTTATTTTACTATTTCTTTAGGTAATACTCTAATACAACAAGATATAATAAAGTATAATATTCTTGCCAGACCAACCTGATTGAATTCTTGACAGAGTGACGGAGAGTTGGGAAGGGGGTGATGGATGTGGCCTACCTGGATTTCAGGCTTGGAGCTGAGCATGTAAGGACAAAGGAAGTAAGGACTAGTGTTTATAATCCACTGTCGTTGTGGTGAGCAAAATGAGTGTAATTATCTGAAAATAAAGTAGAAGTCACGAGTCCCCAGGCAAACCCCAAAATATAATAGTAGACAAATCCCATTTCATAGGGAACCGTTGTTGAATTTGAGCCGAAACTACCTGGAAAAATACGAACACCTACATCTTATGCATAGGGGCTAGTTTATGGTTCACTCCTATAATACCTTTAATGTTCTCCTTAAGTCTAACGTGCTGGAGACAGTGGCTCTATGTATAAGGTCTCTTTTAATGGGGTTTAATCCAGTACCCAGTAACATCTGGGGGGGAAAAAAACACTAAATATTTTAGTTTCCAGAACCACTGGAGGGGGTAGACATAACTCAGATATGTACATACACTGTATTGGCAATAACAATTTCTTAATAATGATTACTTTTTTGTTTAGAGAATCTCCAGTCTTTCCATTGGGTTACTTTAACTAAACATTGTTTAAGCTTGTCAGGGACTTTACCTGCATGTTAGGAAGTCTTGCCTGCATATTCTGAGCCCACACACTACCACCCAGGAGCTTACCTGTGGTCTGCCCTAGATTCCAGCCCGGATGGAGGGATGGCCGTCCCCCTTCCAGCCCCGAACATGAAGGAATTATTTGTGGGAGAAATCTGACCGCAGGTGAGTCCTGGGGGAGGCGGTGGCTGGCTCAGGCATGCAGGGACAAAGCTGATAAGCCACCCTTGGATGTGGAGGATAAAACCATTATGGCAAAAAAAAGAAAAGTGTTGCTTTGCCACCTAGGGGCACGCTGGCAACAGTGTCCATGCTTGCCATATTAGCTTACAGTGGAGATTGTAAGCATGAGAAGAGCATGAAGCTTCTGTACAGCTATTCCGCTCCCAGGAGATGAATTTATCCAGGATTCTAGCTTTGATAGAATGTACTGTTTCTATAGCAACGATCCCCAGCCATCAGCACCAAGTATTTTCGACAACAGGTACTTGATTAAGAATGCATGGCATCACCTTTGAATTGGGATATAAAGAGCCTGAGTTCTGATATGCTGTACAGTGTGCTGAATGTTAAAACAAACACAAGCCTCGTGGGAGAAAATAGAACCCAAAGAGTAAGAAAACACTATCTGTGTTATGTGTGCATTTATTGTTGTGAAACCATTGTAATTTGACACAAAGCAGCATATTTTAAACACTTCAATAACATACAGAACATTATCATTTTTTTCATAATGGATAAAATTACAGTAGGTTTAGAAATAAATGCTGGTATTTTTTGTTTGTTTTGTTGGGGGTAGAGGTTTGACTCTCTGGCACAGAAACAATAGTTGTGTTGTACCCACCTGTGATGAATGGTGAAGATGCACGAAAAATCAGTATTACGGTGGGTCGTAATTTTTCATTTTAAATTGACTCTGAGGTTAGGCCTCCCAGCTGTGGTCCTGAAGGCAGCTACAGGCCGCAGCAGTTATCCTTGGTGCCCATGCTGCTCCTGGTTGGTGCCAGCACTGGGTCTTCTTTCATCACCTTTACAGAAATGTGCCAGTCACTGCAGACCCTTGGGAGGCCCTTCCTGTGGTGATTCTAAGCGATTGAGTGGGGACTGGAAACAAGCACGCTGTTCCCGCTCCCGCAATTCCCTCAATCGAACCTACACTGGTCAAAGTTCAGGCTGCTAGCTCCACAGTGACCCCATTGGACTTGTTTGCAGGGATGCGGGCCAACCAGCTGGTCAAGATTTTTCTTGATCCGGACGACCCGTTGCCAGATGAAATTGAGGATGATTCCATCTCTAGGACCTTCAGCCCTCTCTCTGGAGGGTCAGGAGAAGCCAGCTGATCAGACTGCCTCCTCCTCCCAAGAGCTCCCTCCTTTGGGGATTCTATGGCATGACCCGGACCATGTTGAGTACATGGCCCCTCCTCCCGCATACCCTTGCCGTCGATGCTCTCTTTACCAGTTGGGGTCTAGATTAAGGTTGCAAATGAGATCACAGTCTCAGGAATCTACATTCCCGCGCTTGGCCTTTGACCAGGAGACACTATTGGCGCTCCATTTCCTTGTTGTCTTCAGATGATGAGAGGCTCTTCCATAAGTTAAGCTGGAGCTATGAGGAAGCTCGAGCTCTGGCAGCATCAACCCGTTGCCTGGTGTCACTAGCCCACATGCTCCATGAATCAGCAGTTCTGACCAGTTCTATTCCGGTGTCCTGGACCACTCCTTGGTTGAGTGATCGGTGACGCACTCTGTCTTTCGCAAGACGGGTAATGTCGGAGATGTAGGTGTATGCCACATCCTCCCTGGATCTCCATTAGGCAAGCTCCACTGTGATGATAGCCAACTTTGGACACACCCTTATGGAGATAGAAACATAGACTTTGACGGCAGATAACGACCACTTGGCGCACCCAGTCTGCCCATTTCCCTACCTACTGGATAAGCTGCAGATTCTAGCTAACCAGCAGCCTACTTTCTGCAACCCCCACTATAATTGCCTTATGTCCTAAATGGAGTTATAGTTTGTTCTTTGCAGTGTAGCAAGGTTCTCAGCTTCCAACAGACAAATCAAAGTCAGTCTGATATGTCCTTCCCTACCATTCTACGGACTTGCAGTCGGCAGCCAAAGTGGTCAGAAATCAGGGTTGCTCTTTTGCCAAGCACCAGCTTCAGATGGCGTCTGAGATGACTCCTGTGCCTGGTCCATGGCCTCAGTGGTTGTTACGTGCCATAGAGCCTGGCTGCAGATTTCCACCTTTATGGCACATACCTATCACAAGCAGGTGAATGTCCCCTTCTTGGGCATTGACCTGTTTGGGTGGGGGTGGATGGACACTTCACCAGGATCAAGAAGTCAAATGATTCAGCCTTATCCTTGCAAAAGGACCAAGGGACAGAAGCCAAAGAAAAGCCTTTCAGTTTTGCCCTTTCTGTCCCAACAGCCCCAATCAAGGCAGTCTCAGGTCTGGTGATGTAAGTCCAAGTTTGCCAGCTAGGGCTTCAACAACTTGGAGGCCGGGGCAGTGGAGCCCTCTGGCGGCCAGTGCCAGGGCCTCCTCAAAGCTGCTCAGTGATGGGTTGGGGGTGTGCCTCCCACCCGTCCGAGTGCCTGCCTCAACGTCCCATGGAGGGTCAGCTTTGCCATTTCTGACACATCTGGTCCGCCATTACTACAGACCGATGGCTGTTGGATGTGGTGGGATCCGGGTTGTCTCTTGACTTTGAGGCTCTCCCGCTCCACCGAGTCCATGCCCCATGGGAGTCCGTGGTGCCTCGGGACATGCTGTCCACCACTAGGGAGGTCATTGCTCAGCTGCTGGAGAAAGGAGCTGTAGCCCATGTCCTGGATGCCACAGCCGGCCAGGACTTTGTGTCCAGGTATTTCTTAGTCCCCAAACAGACAGGGGATTGGCAACCCATACTGTATCTTCACAGTCTGAATCTGTTCCTGAAGAGGCTCAAATTCATGATGGTCACTCTGAATCAAATAATTCCATCTCTGGAGCAGGGCATGTAGGTCTGCTGTCTGGACCTCATGGACGTCTTCTTTCATGTCTCAGTCCATCCGTCCCAAGGTACCTTTGATTCCATGGTGAAGGGGTGCTTTTTGAGTTCGGGGTTATGCCCTTCCGCCTCTCCTTGGCCCCCAGCATCTTCATGAAGTGCATCACAATGGTGGCAGCATTCCTGTGGCACTGAGAGGTTCCGGTGTGTCTGTACCAGTACGACTGGCTGATTGCTGGTTCATCTTGGGAGGCAGTGGAGCAGTCCAGGGACCTGGCCCTTCAGACTTGCTCGATCTTGCTCTCCTCATCAACCCAGCCAAGTCGGAACTGAACCCCTCACAGGTCATCCACTTCAGTGGGGCAGAGCTCAACTGCCTCCAGGCCAAGGCCTGATTCTCAGTGGATTGAGTAGCAGATCTTTCCTCCTTTGCCTGATCATTTCAAGTTGAGCGCTCATGCCCTGCTTAAGACTAGTACATGGTGTCCTGCACTAGCGTGGTCCAGTGGGCCCACTGGTGGACGTGCCCCCTGCAGTGGGAACTGGCTTACCAGTGGTCTCAGTGCCTAGGTCACCTGGTCCAGCCGGTCCCGGTGACGCAGCCGATGTGAGATGTCATCCACTTGTGGCTCATCCCAAAACACCTAGAGGAAGGAGTCCTGTTTGTCCACACAAAGCCGACTGTCACTCTTAATGGCTGATGTGTCTCTGGTGGGATGAGGAGCACGCTTGTGGGACCACAAAGCCTACAAACTCTTGATCCCCAGGGAGTCCTGATACCACATCAACCTGCTGGAGCTGCATGCAGTGCATCTTGCTCTGACAGCATTCTCTCTATTTGTCCAGAGTCTGATCATGCAGGTCCAGACGGGCACCACCATGACCATGTACTACCTTAACAGTCAGGGTGAAACGCATTCTCTCCAGTTGTGTTGGGAAGCCCTCTGCACCTGAAACCTTGTGCGCTGCATCGGTGCTCATCTCCTAGTGAATCATGTGGTCAGAGCCTCCAAACAGCTGGTGGATGCCCTCAGCCAAGTGGGCAAGGTGTCTCACAGTGGTCACTTCATGAGTAGCTGGGGACCACCTGTTCTCCCAGTGAGACACTCCCTGGTCCACGTCCGCCTCCTGGGAGAATGCAAAGCTGAGGTTGTTCTGTGGCTGACACTGATGGGGGATCCTTCGTGAAGCTCTGACCCCAGGCCCTTTACGCTTCCTCCCTTTCCTGTGATCCACAGTGTGCTGGTCAAGGTGCAGAGGGGCAAGATGTGAGTGATCCTGGTCGCCCCAGTGTGGGTGTGCTAGTTCTGATACCAGATCTCCTCAGCCTCAGCAGTAGGCCTCCATTGCACTTGCCTGTATGCCTGGATCTGCTCCCTTGTCACAAGGGGACGGTCTTACAACCGGACCTTCAGTCGCTGCACCTGACAGCCTCATTCGAGAAAGGCTAGAGTTCCAGGCTTTGGGTTTGTCCAAAGGGGATCTCTATGTTGTGGAAGCCTCCCAGAAGGGGTCAACCCGCCAGTGCTATCCCTTCAAATGGAAGCGCTTTTCCATTTGGTGCCAGGGCAGGAAGATAGACCCCTAGGCCTGCTCTTTAGCTAGCATTCTGGACTACCTGTGGCCCCTCTCCCAGTCAGTTCTGAGGTCAGCGACCCTCAAGGTGCACCTGGTAGCCATCTCTGCATAGTGAGCACAGGCTCATGTGCTGACAGTGGGGCAAAAGAAGGTGGTCGGGTGCTTCTTTAAAGGCCTTGACCACCTGTCCCTGCTGGTGCGTGAACCACCACCACAATGGGACTTGTTGCTGGTACTGGCAGTGTTCATGGGCAAGCCATTCGAACCAATGCACAGGTGTGGTATCTCTTAATTGTTTGGGAAAACCACCTTCTTTGGTGGCTGTCCCCTCTGCCAGAAGGATCAGTGAGCTCCATGCACTCTCTGTGGAGTCTCCGTATTTGTTGTTCCACGGATACAAGGTTGTACTCCACTCCAACCTGAAGTTCCTCCCGAGGGTTGTCTCAAAGTTTCACCTTAACCAGGTGATTAACCTCCCAATGTATTTCAGTCCCATCTCTGAGGTCGAGCACAGGCTTCATACATTGGACCTTACGTCAGCGCTTGCTTATTATATGGGACGCATGGCTAGAGTTCAGGGAGAGGTTTACCAGTTATTTGTAACCTATGCTGAAGGCGCACCTGGCAGACCTGCAGCTAAGCAGATGATTGCCTGGTGGATTGTCTTCTGCATCGACCTCTGCTGTATTTTGGCTGGTAGGGAGCCTCCTGTAGGGCTTAGGGCTCATTCCACCAGACATACTGCTGCCTCATTGGCTGCTTTCAGGAACGTCCCTATCCAGGAAATCCGCAGGGCTGCTACCTGAAAGTCAGCACACACCTTCATTTCCCACTACCATATTGACCTTGAGTCATGCCTGGATGCTGGTTTTGGGGCCTCATTTCACCAGTCCCTGTTTACAAAGTAGGGGTGTGCACCTTGCCCCTTCCTCCCAGAGAACTGCTAGGAGGCTGCCACAGTGTGAATAAATGCACCAGCTCCACGTCTCTAGAAATGAGGATTACCTGTAACCGTAGATCTTCCATGGAGTGGTCTCTTGCAGTAGGTAGTACACTTGCAGTGGGTAATACACTTGGGTCATCGCTAGAGGTCGCTGTGGCGCATGGCAGCTCTTTTAGCAGTCTTTTCTAGGAGCCACCCACACAAAACATAAGCTCCGGTTTTCTGTATAAGTGTGGGTGGTCCCTGGTATCCCAGTTCATTTTCCAGCCATCTTCAGCTCGCAGGCAGCAGCTAGAGCAACTTCAGAACAGCAGTTATTGACCAGAATTTGAGCAACCAAACGAATGACCAAAGAATCTTCAAACAAGATAGCGCTATTTCTTTCTTGCCATTGTGGTAGAAAAATCTACCTCTTTGACAATCACACTACTTGTGCAAGGTGTCTGGGACCCACACACGACACCAGTTTCTGCATTCACTGCCAGGACTTCAACCAAGCAACTCATCATCGACGGTTGCTTAAAATCAAACATTTAATGGAGTACAATTTGTCTCTCATGGAGAATCAGGGGGCTCATCCCAAGAGCCCCCCCCACCACCACCACTGATTCTCATTGACGGCACAGAAAGGAGAAGCCCTTCTCACCTCCGTGCCCAAATGCTCGATAGCCACCATCAGAGCTGCCCTCCGATGACTACTTGTTCTCAGCCTGCCTCTTCGTCAATGGGGGATATGCCACCTCATTGACTTGGTGCTTTCTAGTGCTGACGCCAGTTCACAATGAACCCTTTATGGGTTCTCTCGACGGGGCTCCCCTCCCTTTGACAGGAACATAATTTTCACTGCATAGCACTCTTTCCCCGCAGCTCCATCGATGACGAGCCGCATTTCAAGGGAAAAACCTATGGCTTTTGCTATGTTTACTGCCCCTCCACCCTCACAAGTGGGTACCTATAGGGGTCAGGCGGATATGGATCGGGACCCTGGTCTTTTATCACCCAGGGACAAAGACCTGCTCAGGCTACACGTCCAATCCCCTCAATCCTCCCTTTGGTTTCCCAAGCCCCCACCCACCCCCTCCTACTCAAGAAGAACTGAACATTTCTGCTGTGGTACAATCCGTCTTGCATGCCATACGGCATGCTCCACCCTCGATCCAGGAGAGCCGAGCCATCTATTCTGTTCACCCACACCTCCGCCTAAGCGGTTTCATGTGACAGGGATCCTTTCTCACCATGGTGCGCCTTGCCCTTATATGGAAGACTGTTTATCAGATTTGGCCTAACTTCCTGTCTGATTTTACTGGAGATCTAGAGGACGAGAATTCCAGGAGCTGGATTTCTAGCCCCACTCTCCTATATCGGACCTCTCCTCATTTGAAGAGGATTTGCCCAGACATACAGCTGACTCTCCTCCAGATGACCCTTCTTTCCATGAAATGATGGTCCAAATTTAAAAAGATTTGGTCTTAGTGGTGCCCCCACTAATCCAGTCCTACCAAAATGCTATGCTTGCAGCCTGGCACCAGCCTTCTTCTGTCACAGCTGTTCCCCCGTAAGACGGATCACATATACCAGGCTCCTCTGGATCACCTTTTCTATCCACTTTTCCTGAAGCGGATTCAGTGGTGATGCTGCTGCTCATGAATCTCTGACTCTCCCTCCTACCTGTCTGTCACTTCCCCTGCTAATGGCACCCTTCACCCCATACCCTCCCACTTACCCTTAGACCTACCATGCTGACTAATGCAGCTGTGACAATCCTGAAGGTGTTACATTTGCCCCCTCCCACCCCTCCTAACCTCTCCTTCCTCCACTATCCTTGGCACATACCGTGCCCTTGCTTTATAGTCTTCTCCTAGGCCACGTAATGCTTTGCTGGTCTAGACCTCATCCAATATAATATTGTATTCTACTGTCTGTCAGAGACCTGCGTTGCACAGAACTCTCACATAGCGGTATGCTGACTGCCTTTGGTACCACACCTGTAAATTATGCTGCCTTGTTCTGTTCTCATTGTCAAATCTTTCGTTGCTGTGTGTAAATTATTGTAAACCACTGTGCCAAGCCATGCCATTCTCACTTGAAATTACTATACATAGGCTGCTAATGTTGCTACGCCTACGACAGATTGTTGTGTTGTGACTTGTTATGGTTGTTTAAACTACCAGGTCCATCTTGTAAATGAGCCCTGCTTAATGGTGTTCCACCTGGCTAAATAAAGATATTGACTGACTGATTGACTAAACGACCAAAGCACATGAGCTCCTTACCGCCTGATAAAGAATCCCACAGGATAGATTATCTGGGGAAAAAAGGTATTTTAATCCAGTACCACGGCTCTCAGGATCCTGAATTATATGGGGCACATGATCAAATACCAGCGTACACTCTGGTCATCTGCCATTGAAGTAATCAATAAACTCCCTCCTTGCCGAGAAAGGGAACAGTTACTGGCTACAGTAACCACGGCAACTCCATTTCCCACCACGTACTCGGGTCAGGCTATGAAGTGGCTGATATTCTCTGCCTATGTCAGCATCAGGCATTATCTTGTGTTGCCATGCTTGGTTTAGCATCTCTGGGTTCACACCTGATGTACAGCAGTTAACGCCCCCTTTAATGGGTTCAAACTCTTTGGGCCAGGTATGCAAACATTGATGATCTCCAAGCGTCGGGCAGAACCCTACGCACAGTCCATGGCATGTACCATACTTCACAGCCATCATACCATTCCCAATCCTCTCTTTATGCCAAAAGAGTGGAAAACACAGAGGCTCTAATAGAGGCGGTTTCAGAAGTTGTTCCCAATCTACCAGAGTCAGCGCCTCTGCCGCCTAGGGCTCCTGCTCACACTCTCCAGGTGGGGATGGTCAACCCGCCTCCCAGTGACCTAATGGGGCCCTATCCACGATTCCTCGACCAGGCCTTGGAAGCTATGGGTGGTCATTTTGCCCTCCATTTAAAGGGCCTGGCGAACTATCACATCGGACGAGTGGGTACTCCAGATAATTCAGACTGGTCATACTCTGCAATTCCTATTCAGACCTCCATTTCACCTGCCCTGCTCAGTCCATTACCCACCCAACCATATTCCTATTCTCCTGGAGGAATTACAGGCTCTTCTAACCAAGAAGGCCATTTACCAGTAACCAGAAGGGTTTCTGCTCCCACTTCTTCCTGGTACCCAAGCGAGCGGAAGATCTCAGACCAATACTGGACCTCAGACAACCGAATCGGTACATTCAGTACAAAAGGTTCTGCATTATCGCCTAAACTCTTAACATGCCAGTACTACAACAAGGGGACTGGCTATGCGCCCTGGATATGAAGAATGCCTACCTTTATATCCCTATCCATCCTGCCCACTGCCAGTACCTTCATTTTCACCTGGTGGGTCAAGCGCTACCAATTTAGATGCGCCCGTTTGGCCTCTTCTCAGCCCCACGAGTGTTCACCAAATGCCTAACGGTAGTAGCAGCCCTGCGAAGAGACTGGCACTTTGTCTTCCCATACCTGGACGATTGGCTCATAAAAGCAGAACGGCCCAGCTCTCTTCCCTAACGGCAACCTTAACTCTGTTCCAAGCTCTAGGGATTACAGTCAGCTGGTCAAAGTCCAATCTGAACCCTACACAGTTGCTGCAATATTTAGGAGTGGTCCTCGACACTGTCTGTGCCAGGGCTTACCTCCCAGCCGACAAACAAGACAAGCTTCTCTGGTGCTGCAGATACAGGGCTAGAAAGTTGTCACAGCCAGGCGCATGCCATCTCTCCTAGGTTGCATGACCGCTACCATCCCTACGGTAGCTTTCGCCCATCTTCGGATGAGACCAGTCCAATGGGTTCTCTAGAACCAGTGGTCTCAAAGAACATGAAAATTTGAAGACAAAATCAGAGTCACTCCCTCGTTGCCGTTTGCCCTAGTGTGGTGGACACTCCGAGCCAGCCTTTGTCAAGGTATGCCCTTCCAGACCACACCACCCTTGCAAATGACCATGGATGCATGTCTAGAAAGGTGGGGTGCACACCTGGGTCCTTGCAAGATACAAGGAAAGTGGACCACTTTTATCCCTCATCCCCACATCAGTCTCCTGGAACTGAGGGCGGTTTGCTTAGTCCTCCAGGCTTTTCATCCTCACCTGTCTCCGGGACAGTTGCTGATTCAGTCAGACAACACCGCAGTAGTATTCTACCTCAACAAACAAGGAGGTATGAAATCCCGCACTCTATGCAGGGAGACGCTTGCAGTCTGGCAGGAAGCCATTCGGGAACACCTCGCACTAGCAGACGTCCATCTACCAGGACGTTACAACCTTCTGGCCGACCTTCTCAGTTGCCAGTCGTCTGTACATGAATGTACACTTCATTACGAAGTGCTCCAGAAAATCTTTCGTCTGTGGGGAACCCCGCAACTGGACCTATTTGCCTCCCCAGCCAACCATCATCTCCCCAGATATTATTCCATTATCGCGAGCAAAAAGGGACGGTCTATAGATGGCCTGTCCCAAGCGTGGACAGGACTCTTCTTATATGCACCCCCGTCCCATTCCTGCAACGGACTCTACTGAAACTACAACTCGAACCTGCCACCATGATTCTCATAGCCCCTTTGTGGTCTCTGCAGATGTGGTTTCCCATACTTCAGCAGTTCTTGGTAGAAGAACCCGTTCCATTGCCAGTTAGACCAGATCTTATCTGTGTCAGTCTTCACCATTCATCACAGATGGGTATCTGGCCGGAGGTCAGGACCCCACAGGAGCTTTTTTTTTTTTTTTTTTTTTTTTTAAAGGTAGGTGGAGCCGACACACCATCAGTGCCGCCCTCGAGGCCGACGCACTGCGTGGTGCTCGCGGGTTGGCCGTTAGGCTGTGTCGACTCCGCCTGCTTGCCAGTTCTTCGTCTCCCGCCGTAGAGGTCGCCTCATGGGATGCTCTAAAGAAGATCCTAGGCCTGCTAGTTTTTGAAATCCAATCCTTCGGCGTCAAAGTCCGTCGGTCCTCCTGCCAATTCTGTTTTTGCCACTACTCGACGTCGCCTGGTAAGATCTTTCCTTATGTTTATATTTCCTCAACGCCGAGTCTGTTTTTGGTGTTTTTTTTCCCGTAGGTCATGTCTCGGTCGGGAGGGCAAGAAATCTTCAAGGCAGATTGACACCCTCCATGGTGCCCATGTGTCCGAAATTTCTCAGTCACCGACCGGTGTCTTTCGTGTCTTGGCCCGCTTCACGACGATGGATTAGTGCGACGCCTGCTTCTTCATGGACCGCGGGTCCTCAAACAAGCGATGTGGAAAGTGAGTGAACTCCGCCGACTTCTGGGGTCGGTGCGCACTTGGCCAACCACACTCTCTCGGCCTTTCCTCCGGGTCCCCTCGGTTCTATCACCGGACGAGGGAGGGGAACCTCGACTACTTGTAGTCTAACGTTACCGAGGCTTCCGCGGCGCAGGGAGGTCCCATCCGCTCCTTCCCGGGAGCGGGTGGGAGGTGCCGCCATGGCAATCGCCCCTTCGGGGGTGAAGGCTCCTCCGGTGTCACTCCTGCGGCTCGGAAGGCCCGGGTTGGCGCCGTCCTCGACGCTGTCGGCCAGTGCCATCGGAGTCCTCGGCAACATCTGCGGTGCCATGGGCCCTGATGGGGCCGTCGTCGGTGCCGACTTGTCACGCAGCGCCGTGAGCTCTGTCGAAGCCGTTCGCGGCGCCGTGAGATCTACTGCGACGCCATGCTTTGCTACGTCTCGCCTCGGCGCCATCCTCGGCACCGAGGTTGAGCATGATGCCGTGTCCTCAAGGCTCGGCGCGCGGGCCTTTGGTTCCTTCAGTTGGCTGTGTGGCGCCGGGGGCGGTCGGGACCGTGCTGGCGCCGTATCCGCCTTTTGGGGCTGTCTGCGGTGTCGCTAAACCCTCGGTGCCGTTAAGTAGCACGGGGCGAGGCGAGACCGTGCTCACCTCAGGGGCCATCTGCGGTGCCGCCCCAGCCCTTGGTGCCGTTCGCGGCGCCGGGGAGCCGGGCGGCGCCAAGGGTGCCGCCGGGACTGTCGTCCGGTGCCGTGGGACCGGATGGTGCCGTGACTGGTCCTGGCTCTGGATCTCTGGCTCGGGCTGGGGCCGCGCCTCCCTCGGATTCCGCTCGCGGGGTTGCGGGAGGCGCTGGCACCGACTCGGGCACAGCTGTGGTCTCTGGGCCTGGTGGTAAGGTTGGTTCTGCCTGCCCTCCCACGGTTTGGCACAGGGCCTCGGACTCTACCTCGGGAGGCAGTCGAGCTCTGGGTCGGACATGCAGTCTGACCCCTCGAGGTTGGCTGTTGAGGTGGGCAGCACGGTGGTCTCTTCGACCAGTTGGAGTCAGACCCCTTCTGAGGTGAGGTCGGTGGCTACCGAGACTAGGGTCAGGGGTGCTGACCAGCAGGCAGTGGTGCGGGCCACCATAGCTCTGCAGCCTGGTCTTGGCGGTTTCACTTATCCCTCAGTTGTGGTACCCCCTCCGGTGGTGTGCCTTGATCGCCCAACTTTGGGGCCGATCGAAGCACCTACGGGGGGGAGGGTACTGCACCCTGGATAGCCCCTTCGGGGGCTGCCCAGAGATGCCAGCTACCTAGGCCTGGCCCTCGAGGAGGAGGACTCTTTCGGACTCTGAGGGTGGGGGTGTGGGGTCAGCGTGCGGCCTTTCTGGGGTCCACCCGGGCCCTGGAAGAAGCCATAGTGCGGATTTCCACCCTTTCTCCTCGGTCTCTTTAAGAGAGTCACGTTCTTTTGAGGCAGGGGACTGTCCTTCTGGACCTGTCCGGCCCCGGTCACCTCACGGGGGGGATTCTTCCAGGCGCAGCCAAGGCAGTACTGATGTGGTTGTTCAGCTGTCGGCTGTGGGGTCTTGCGGGGCACCTTCTTCCGTGGGTGCCCACGGTCCGCTCCTTAGCCCAGACGGAGGTCAGCCAACATCTCTTTTCGGCTCTGTCCCCATCCCTCTGCCACACTCTCCTGCGCTTCCAGGCATCCTCGGTCCTAGCGGCCCTCTCACCTGGGAGCAGTTCAGAGCGGTGGCTGCTCGGTTCCCTGCTTACGTTAGGGCAATGGACAGCCAGGTTTTTCAACCTCTCCCTGTGCAGCCACCCACTGAACAGATTGTGACCGCCAGCTCCTCATCCCCCTCTTCAGGGGGAGAGGAACCCTCTGTCCACATCTCTCCGGCTGCTGATCTCTCTGAGTATCAGCGATTCTTCATGAGGATGTTGGAGGATTTGCACCTTTCCCCTTCCACTATTAGCAATCCTGAACACTCTGTGCATGCCTTTCTAGGTGATTTTGGCAAGGCCGCCCTGGCCAGCTCCCTTTCGGGAGGCATCGTTGCGTTCCTGGCAGAGGCCCTTCTCCAGAGTTCCTGCCCCAAGGGATCTCAGCCAGAGGTATTGCACACCCCCGGAGTCTCCAGGTTCCATGCCTCACCCACAGTCTGGATTGACGCAGTTGGATACTCCTGATGGGCTTCGCGCCCTTCACCGTGACCGACCCCCAGATCAAGACTCCTTGGATTTTGATTTCTGGGGTAGGAGGACTTTCTACTCGGCAAGGTTATTTCTATCTCTGCACATCAGGCCACTACGCAGACTACGACAGGTTCTTGTGGTTCAGGCTAGATAAGCTCCTAGCCTCATTGCCTGACACAGAGCAAACCAGACAAGCCATTGCACTCTCTGCGTGTGGCCTGGAGCTAACAAGGCACTAAGCAGGGTATCTTATGATGCCAACAAGGTACCTACCAGGGTCATAGGGACAGTGATCTGCACTAGGCTGACGGCATGGCTACGTCTTTCCCAGTTGTCACCCTTGGCCCGGCGTAGGGTGATTAACTCCGCCCACCAGAGAACCTACCTTTTCTCCCGCAGAGTGAGATGGTGCTTGTCGGGGCAACTTCCTTCCCCCTCCGGGGGGACTCCCATCTCTCTCCCTCTCTCCCCATTCTCGGGCCTCTCTAGGCCCTGAAGATCTCTCCCCCCCCCCCCAGTGTGTCACCCACTGAGGGCTAAGGGACTTTGTCTCTTAGGGTGTAAAAGAAAACCCCCTTCGGGGGGGCTCGGTACTCACCCATCTGTGATGAATGGTGAAGATTGACACAAATAAGATATGAAAATTACGTATCTACCGTAATTATGATCTTTCTATGTATCTTCACCATTCATCACAACCCCACCCTCCATCCCCCTGGGGCCTCAATCACTGGGTCCCCCTCCCTCTCTGTGACTCCCCCTCTCCTCCTTAGGAGTGGGGTAAAATAGGGGCACACAGGGCAGTATTTTTCCAGGAAGAGTGGATAGCTTGAACGGCTCTCCTTCTCCAGTACCTTGTCTCCACCCCTGTGGGGTAGGAGTTGGTAGTTGCCCTCCTTCTCTCCTCCTCCCTGTTTCCATCCAACCTATTTCTCCTAAAAAAAAAACAAAAAAACCTTTTTTTCTTCAAAAGTCTTTTCTTGAGAGGGTGCTGAATCCCTGTATCCTGTCCTTCTCCAGAATAGCCGACTCTGCTTATCTGGAATGTTTGCCAGTTGTGCCGTGCCTTGAATTCTGGCAAAAAGCTTTGCTACTCCTTGCAGTTCCTATACAATCTGGGGACGGACCAGGGTCCGGGATATCTTATCCTTCTCCCTTCTCTCCTAAATTCTTTACCCACCCTACCGCTTCCAGAGATTGGGGCCCCACCCCAATCCCCTTTAGTTTTCTAGCCCCTTTCTTTTCTGTTCTCTCAGTCGTTATTTCTCCATTTAGTTCATACATCTTTTCCTTTTTCTGTCCCTTGGACTCTCTTGTCCCACCCTCCACTCCCTTCCTCTTACCTCTCCGCGACTCAGAACTGGCAGGCAGGCGGGTCGACACAGCCTAACGGCCAGCCCGCGAGCGCCACACAGTGCGTCAGACTCGAGGGCGGCACCGATGGTGTGTCGGCTCCGCCTACCTTAAAAAAAAAAAAAGCTCCCGCGGGCCCTGACCTCCGGCCAGATACCCATCTGTGATGAATGGTGAACATACACAGAAAGATCATAATTACGGTAGGTACGTAATTTTCATATCTCGTGACTCAGAATCAAGGGACCCTTCTACATCCCAACCTGAAGGCGCTATACCTTCATGCTTGGCTCCTGAGGACGCTTTCATAGCAGATTTAAAAGTGTAATTTCTCCTGTTGCCAGTATGTTGCTGGCATCACGTAACTCAGCAACCAGGAAAACATATAATGCCAAATGGAAACGTTTTTCCATATGGGCTGCTTCACGATCACTGGATCCCTACTTTTGTCCATTGACTAAAGTCTTGGATTACCTAGCCTCAATTGCGAGACAGGTTAGCTATTCCTCCATCAAAGTCCATTTTGGCCTCTGTTTCAGCCTTCCATGAACCTCTGAATGGTAGATTACTATATCAACATCATCTAGCCAAAATGTTCTTAAGAGGAATGTTACATATTAAGCCACCTATTAGAAGCCACCTGTTACTCCTTCTGTGGGATCTCAGTTTCCAAATAGAGAAATTAACTCTTGAGCCCTTTCAACCCGGTGGCCTCTTGTGTCCTCCGTTTTCTTTAGTGGAAAACACTATTCTTTGTGGCAGTCACTTCAGCTCAATGTATTTCTGAGCTCCATGCTCTCATGTGTAGAGAACCCTACTTGATTTTCACAAGGATAGGGTGGCACTTTGGACCAACCCTTTCTTCTACCTAAGGTAGTGTCTGAACACACTTTAAACCAGTCCTTGGAGTTACCAGTATATTATCCTGAACACTCCAGTCGAGGTGATGTCCATCGTATATTACAATGCTACACTAATCGAACTAAAACAATTAAAAAAAAAAAAAACTCTCAGCTCTTTTCACCTTTGCCTTAGGCAGGGAAAGTCTCCCGTCACTAAACAGACTCTCTCAGTTGGCTACCCCATTGCGTAGCATTTGTTATTCAAAATACAACAAGCCATTACGGGACCTGTCCAAGCCCAGTTTACCAGAGCTAAGGCCATCACTGCGGCCTGCTTTAAAGGAGCCTCGATCACAGATATCTACAGTGCAGCTACCTGGTCCACAAGTCACACTTTCATGAAGCATTACAGTTTAGATATTGCTTCTCAACGTAGGACGGCCTTTGGCCGAGCTGTCCTATGAGGCCTCCTGTCATAATGACCACCCTTTTTAGGTTTACTGCTTGGGATTCATCCCAAGTGTATTACCTACTGCAAGAGACCACTCCGTGGACGTTAGTACAGTTACGTAAAGTCTTACCATAACAGTAGATCTTTGAGGAATGTTTCTTGCAGTAGGTGCGTTCCCACCCTCCGTCCCCCTTCTTCTCTAAGAGGATAAATTCTGGTTCAGTGACTTATGGGTTGGGATACCGACGGTATTTCGGCTTCCCCTCAGTCCTCGCATAGTGAGCTGAATCCGTCGGGGGGGGAATTGAGGATACCAGGGACCACCCATACTTAAACAGGAAGCTGATGTCATGTGTGGGCAGACCCTGGAAAAGACTGGTAGAAGAGCTGCCATGTGCAACAGTGATCTCTGGCGACAACTTAAGTGTATTACCTACTGCAAGAGACGCTCCTCAAAGATCTACTGTTACAGTAAGACTTCACGTAACTGTACTTTCTAGGAGTGGTACATGGTGCATATCCACACCACCCACTCGACCTCTGCTGGCAAGTGGCACACGGAGTCCTGCTTCCAGTGTGCAAGATCTGACGTCGCAGGGTGGAGCCGAGAAGGATACCACTTTGGTTGGTGAGAAGGGCTTAGCTTGAAGATGTTCTGGCTGTATTTAAATGGAAAGGAAGACTACCACAGTGTGGATGTTCACCATATACCACTCTTACAATGATGGTTACAGGTGAGTAACCCTCATTTTTATTCCTGATACTTCCTTGTCCCAAATTGGACAGGACACCTGAGGCCTATTCTGAATTAAGGGACCTAAACTTCTTTATAGAATACAAGAAGTCCTGAGTGGCAACTTTGCAGGGTCCGTCTTCCGTTACTACAAATGGAATTAAATAAGCTCCCTAGATGTGAAGGATACGTACCTCCATATCCCAATTCAGAGATCTCACAGAAAGTATTTGAGGTTCCTGTTTCAAGGGGAACAGTACCAATTATCTTTTGGCTTATCTTCTGCACCACTGGTCTTTACCAGATGCTTAGCAGTGGTGGCAGCAGTTCTTCACAGGGAAGGCCTGTATGTTTTCCCTTACCTGGACGATTGGCTATCGAAGGCACACGCCAGGGACCAGCTGTTGATCACCTTAGCTCAAACCAGAGAGAGATGTTAGATGCTTTGGTGGTGACAGTCAGCCTACCAAAATCAATGTTGTCACCCTGCGTGTGACTGCGGTACATAGGAGCAGTCCTGGACATGGCCCAGGGCTCAGCTTTCCTGCCTTTGGCAGTAATGACCATCTGATTTCTCAGGCACAATTAGTGCATGACAGTCGTTATGTCTCAGCAAGTATGTTCTTGCGCCTTCTGGGACTTATGGCCGCAGCCATTGTCACAGTATCACTGGTCAGACTACATATGCAGATTTTCCAGTGGACCCTAAAGGTCCAGTGGGATCAGCTCATGGATAGCCTAGAACAGATGGCTTTAGTCACTTCCCGTTTGCGCAAAGTGCTCAAGTGGTGGATGGAACCCAGCAACCTGCTGAAAGGGGTTCCTTTCCTGATCCCCTCCCCTCTTCGGATCTTCACGACGGATGGTTCAGGACTGGGATGAGAGGGGGCACTTTGGTTCTTATCGGACACAATGGACGTGGACTCCAGTGAAGAGCATCTTGCACATCAGTGTTCTGGAAAGGAGAGCTGTTCTGTACGGACTCTAGCTTTCCAGAACCACTTGTCCCCTGGTCCCTTATTACTTCAACTGGACAATGTCGGTGTAATTCAGTATATTAACAAACAGAGGCTCATCCCTATCCACTGTGCAGGTTTGGTATTGGGCTCTGGAACATGTTCTAGAACTGTCAGCAGTCCATGTTCTAGGCATCCAAAACATCTTGGCAGACAAACTATGCAGGTCACAGTCAAACATAGAAACATAGAATTTAACGCAGATAAGGACCGCTTGGCCCACCTAGTCTGCCCATTTTCCTACCTAACAGATAAGCTGCAGATCCTAGTTAACCAACAATTTATTTCCTCCTGCCCCAACTAGGACTGCCTTATGTCTGTCCCATGGATTCTTGAATTCCACCACTGTTCTTGACTCCACGACCTCCTCAGAGAAGCTGTTCCATGCATCCACAACCCTCTCTGTGAAAAAATGCTTCCTCACATTACCTCTGAGCCATGCCCCCTCTTTCTTCAAATTGTGCCCCCTTGTTCTTGCACATCTTTTTCTGAAAGATGCTACCTCTTGGACTTTGTTGATTCCCTTGAGGTACTTGAAAGTTTCTATCATGTCTCCCCTCTCCCCCTTATTTCCTCAAGGGTATACATATTAAGCTCCTTTAGTCTTTCTTCGTATGTCTTCTGGTGCAGACCCTGCACCATTTTGGTTGCCCTCTTCTGGACAGCCTCCACTCTGTCTATGTCTTTGCGGAGATGTTGTCTCCAGAACTGCACACAGTACTCCAGATGGGGTCTCACCAACTGTCTGTACAGAGGGATAACAACTTCTTGTTTTCTACTATTGATGCCTCTCCCTATGCATCCCAGTATCCCCCCAGCCTTCCTTACTGCCTTCTCACATTGCTTACCCAACTTAAGGTCATCTGATATAATTACCCCCAGGTCCCTTTCCATTTTTACTGTTGTCAGTATCTCACTCCCCACTGTGTACTCTTCCCCTGGGTTTTTGTTTCCCAGGTGCATTACCTTGTACTTCTTTGCACTGAATCTGAGCTGCCATACATTTGACCATTCCTCCAACCTTGCCAAGTTCCTTCTCATCCTTTCCACTCCATCTTGTGTATCAACCCTGTTGCAGATCTTTGTGTCGTCTACAAAGAGACATACTTTTCCTTCCAGTTCCTCTGCAATGTCACTTATAAAGACATTAAAAAGGACGGGTCCTAGTACTGAACCCTGCGGTACCCCGCTAGTAACCCTCCTTTCTTCACTGTGGACTCCATTTACTACTACCCTTTGCGTCCTGTTGTCTAGCCAATTTTTTATCCAGGCTACCACCTTGGGACCCACTCCAAGGCTGGCTAACTTGTGTATTAATCTTTTGTGTGGGACTGTATCAAATGCCTTGCTAAAATCTAGGTAGGCTATGTCCACAGCTCCTCCCTGGTCTACTACTTTGGTCACCCAGTCAAAGAAATCTATTAGATTCATCTGACATGACCTCCATCGTGAATCCATGCTGCCTTGGGTCCTGTGCCCCACTGGCCTCTAGGTACTCAACAGTTCTTTCTTCAGAAGTGATTCCATCATTTTTCCTACCACTGAGGTCAAACTAACTGGTCTGTAGTTTCCTGCCTCTGTCCTGCTCCCACTTTTGTGAAGAGGAATCACATCCACCCTCCTCCAGTCCTCGGGTACCATCCCATCCTTCCATGATTTGTCAAGGAGAGTAGTCAGTGGTGTCACTAGTTCTATCCTTAGTTCTTTTAGAATTCTTGGGTGAATCCCATCAGGCCCCACTGCTTTGTCCTCCTTCAATTGTATTAGTTGTTTCAGAACCCTTTCTTCTGTAAATGGACTGGTATCGACCCCGTCTTAAGAGTGTTTATCTTGTTTGGTTTAGGTACTTCCCCCTCCTCTTCTTTTGCGAATACTGAGCAGAAATACTTGTTCAGTATCCCTGCTTTTTCACTGTCACCCTCTACCCACATTCCCTCCCCTTTATTAAACCTCAGTATCCCTCCTTTGGTCTTTCTTTGCTCCCTAATGTACTTATAAAATGTCTTATCCCTCTTCTTAACAGAGTTTGCTATCCTTTCCTCGGTTTGGGCCTTTGCTATTCTGACTGCCTTCCCATCCTCTTTCTGCTTTAACTGATAAAGTTCTCTGTCCTGCTCCTTCTGTGTTTCCTTATTTCCTGAATGCTATCCTTTTCTCCTTAACCTTCCTGTTACCTCTTTTGAGAACCATAGCGTTTTCCTTCCTTGTGTTTTGTTGATTTGCTTTACACAAAGGCTTGTTGCCTCTGTGATGGCTGTTTTGATTACTCCCATTGTTCCTCCACCCCTCCTTCTTGCCTGCTTGCTAGTGCTTTTCTGAGGCACTCTCTCATTTTCCCAAAGTCAGTCTTCCTAAAGTCTAATACTCTTGCTTTTGTATGGCTTGATTGTATGACTGTGTTTATCGTGAACCGCACTGTTTGGTGGTCGCTTGTTCCCTGATGGCTACCCACTTCTAAATCTGAGATTCTTTCTCCGTTCCCATTTGAGAGTACCAGGTCTAAGATTGCTCCCTCCCGAGTGGGTTCCAATACTAGCTGTCTGACGCATGCCCCCTGTAGGGCATCAAGAATGACCCTGCTCTTGGATGTGCCTGCAGCAAAGGTGCTCCAGTTAACATCTGGCATATTCAGGTCCCCCATCAACAATATCTCCCCCTTTTCTGCCATTCTAAGGAAGCCTTCTATCATTTCCTTGTCCATTCCTTCCCCCTGAGATGGGGAGGTCTGTATACAACCCCCATGCGGACTGTGGTGCCATTTCCTGTCCAAGGTGACCCAGAGTGCCTCTTCT
This sequence comes from Neoceratodus forsteri, assembly GCA_016271365.2. Classification (NCBI taxonomy): domain Eukaryota; kingdom Metazoa; phylum Chordata; order Ceratodontiformes; family Ceratodontidae; genus Neoceratodus; species Neoceratodus forsteri. The sequence continues at coordinate 502,087,669 of JADMNL010000022.1, forward strand.
GCTCCCTGTTTACTCTTTAGTTCTGTTGCTTTGATCCCTTCCTTTACATAGAGAGCTACTCCTCCTCCTCCTCTTTTACCCTCCCTGTCCATCCTGTAGATTGTGTATCCTGGTATGTTGACATCCCAGTCATGGTTCTCTGTGTACCATGTTTCCGTGACTGTCACAATATCCAGGCAACCCTCTTCCATCAATGCCACTGGTTCAGGGAGCTTGTTACACAGACTACGGGCATTGATACTCATCACCCTCCACTTTTTGATGGCCTTACCCCTTTTAGCCCCATTCCTGTCCTTACTGCCTTTGCCTTTTTTTACATTTACCTCTGTCCTGCTCCCTAACGACTTCTCTACCTTGGTGTTTACCTCACTAATTACCGTGTTTTTTGGGGGGAGGCTGGGATTTCCCTGCTCCTTTTCAGTGCCCCCGGCTAGTTTAAATGCTTGCCAATGAAGCATTTAAACCTCTCACCTAGGATCCTGGTCCCCCGGACAGATGCAGACCATCGCACCAGTATAGGTCTGCATCCTCCAGGTAGCTCCCAGTCCTCAATGAAGCCCAAACCCTGAGCTCCACACCAGTTTTTCAACCATTCATTGAATTCCCTGTTGAGGAGTACCCTAGCATCACCCTTGCTATAGACAGGCAGCACCTCCGAGAAGGTTACCATATGCGCTACTTGTCTAAGGCCCTTCCCCAACTCTACAAACTCCTCTTTCACTGCTGTGATCCCAGGATGCACAAGTGGTTAACTGTTGACCTCAGTGATCAACAACCTGTTCGAAAGAGGGGGTCATTCAGAATTGGACTTTTTTGTGTCCCCACACAATGCAAAACTACTGCTTTTCTGCTCGCTTGCTCTGGGCCTGGATTTTTCTGGCAAGATACATTGTCCCTCTTTTGGAAAGGGAGATTCCTATACACCTTCCCTCCCTTTCCTCTCACTCAGAGCACTGCTCAAGTTGAAAATGGAGGGGGCAGCTTTGATACTCATTGTTACCCTATGATCTCATCAGATCTGGTCCCCCCCATGCTGCAGCAGCTGGCAGTGGAGCCTCCAGTACCTCTGTTCCTGTGCAACAGTCTACTGTCACAGGAACAGAGAACCCTAGTCCATCCAAACCTTCATCTCTGTCTGCATCCATGGCTGCCAAAGATGTAGCCATGGCCTGTTTTGGAGTGTCCCAAAGAGTGGCGGATGTTCTGGTGCCTGCTAGAAAACCATCCACCAGGTCTACATACTTCCTGAAGTGGAAGCAGTTTGCCTTATGTGGGCTGCTTCACATGACCTGGATCTGTTCACCTGTCCAGTTAGGCAGGTTCTAGAGTGCCTGCTGTCCTTATTGAATTCAGGCCTATGGTACTCCTGAGTCAGAGTGCACTTGGCTACCATATCAGCTTTCCGTGTACCCATAGATTGTCGTACGGTGGCTCAGCTGGATGCAGCCCATACGTTCTTGAGAAGCAGTCTGCATTTAAAGCCTCCTATCTGTAATTCAGTCCCGGCTTGGGACCTGAATTTTATTTTGGAAAAGGTCACTTTTTGAGTTAGCTGTGACTTGTGGCCTACGTTTCTGTCTTTGGAAAGCGTTATTTTTAGTTGCAGTCACTTCTGCACAAAGAATTTCAGATCTACAGGCTCTAATGTTTGAGCCTCCTTATTTGATTTTCCACAAAGACAGGGTGTCTTTGCGTACTAATCCTGAGTTTCTTCCAAAGGTGTCTTGAGTTCACTTTAAATCAAACCATCCACCTGCCAGTGTATTTTTCAGAGCATGCCAATCCATGGGAAGCATTGGTCCATAGTCTAGATGTGCATAGAATATTCAGGTACTATACACAACCACACGAATGACTGCAGGAAGTCCTTGCAGCTTTTTGTTTCACTCGCCTCTGGGGAAAGAGGACACCCCAGACTCTAAATAGTGCTTGTTCAAATGACTAGCAAACTGTGTTACTTTTTGTTACAGGAAGTATGGTAAGGAACTTCCATTGTGGTTCGTGGTCTTTCCACTAGAGTCATGGCCGCCTCTGTTGCTTGTTTTAGGAATGTGTCCTCTGTAGAAATATGTGCAGTAGCTACCTGGAGTACTGTCCACACCTTCACTAAACACTACATTCTGGACATTATTTCTCATAGATGAGCTGGCTTTGCCCTAGCTGTACTACGTGGCCTACTTTCATAAGCCTATAGGCTCTAGCCACCCAGACTGTTAGATGTTATTTCGAGGTGGCTCTTGCAGTAGGCAGTAACCATTAGGACTGAACTGCCAGGTGCTAGGACCAAGCAGAAAACTTCTAACTAGCAGTATACAGCGGGGGACCGCCCCCGACATCAACATGCCAACATCAGCCAATGGTATGAAGCGGGCGGTCCCCCAATCCCATCCCCAGTTCTTTTCCCGCCATTGATCCACGCAGCTTGGACCTCCATGGACTCCTGTTTCTAGCTGACTGCCATTTTCTCCATGATTTATTTTTATGTTTTACATTCCCTCACGATCTTCCTGGACATAAGTCTCCACCACTCATTCACACTAATGGGATCTGCGCCGTAGGCACTAGGACCCAGCGGGAGCAAACTTTTTGCTGGAGGGCTGGTGCCAGAAATGGAGCCGCAAGGAGTGGCACCGCGAGCCTCAGCTCATGCAGTAATGACTGTTTTGGCGTCGACCCTCCAACCGCCTCAGTTCCTTTTTACCCGCCGTCGAGTGCGCTTCAGTGACGACGTCGCTTGCCCGCTGCGAGTCAAATTTCAAACTAGCAGCATAGTTTTCAGTTTTGTTATTTTATAGTAATATCTCGAATAAGTATCGCTTAAATGTATTCTTATTTACAAAAGTCTCAGCCTACTTTGTTGGAGTCGACCATCAGGCGGGTCAGGTGATGGTAAGGAGACTTCGATGTAAGCTGTTCAGTCAGTCGGGCTGGGTCCGGTCCGCCACCTACTCTGGAGGAGGTCTGACAACGATCAGTCCAGTGCCGAGGCGGTTGGTCCCTCGTAGCGCAAAAATAAGCAGTCGCATTCTCTGCACCGTTCGGCCTCGACTCTTCTTGACCCACAGGTCAAAAGAAGGCATCACTCGGGGTCACCCTCTGATATATCTGTCGTAGATGGTCAGTTATTGGAGCTAGTTGCGGTCTCCTCCTTGAATCGCCTGCTTCTGTTTCTGGTAGCAAGCGTCTTCATCATTGAAGCCCTACCCGCCCTCTGATAGGTCTTAAGATGAGCAGTTTCATCAGTGGGCGCTCTTATGGAGCAATGGGCTTGGAGATTGGTCAGCTGCCTAGCCCGGTCACTCAGGGGCCTTCAGGCTTCTTGGGAGACCGGGTAGAGGCAGTGATAGCGTCCTGAGTCGTAGTGCGGCACCGTCTTGGTGCCGTCGACTCAGCAGCAAGTGTCTCCCCAATGTGGCTGAGGCGCAGACACACACCGATGCCTCTGTCTCCTGCTCTTCTTCCTCCTTCTCCTCCAAATCCTGTCTTTCATAGTCTTGGGGTGTTTTCGAGCCCCTCGGTGTCGGTGGCTGCTCGGTGCCATCTTCAGCGCCCGATCGTCTGTTAGCACTGTCATCAGCGCAGTTGCATTGCGGCCATCTTGGCACCATGTGGCTTCTCAGCCGCCCTCGGTGTCAGAAGCGCGTCGGCGCTGTGTTTCTCGGCGCTGGGGGTTCTTGGGGTGTCATCCACCTTTCAGGACTCCTCCTTTAACCCTTTTCCTTCCTCATTTCCCTCTGATTTTCACTCCTTTCCTGTCCATGCAGTCCCTCCTGGACTGTCAGGAGATGACATTGAGCCTGACCCAGACCTTAGGCTGGGTGATGAAGTGGAAGAAACAGGATCTATTCCTGCTGCAGAGCCTGTGGTCGAGGACCTGTCTTTTAAGTCTCTGCTGAAAAACTTGATTTCCACTCTTTCTCTCCAAACTACAGACATCGATCCTGGGAAATTGCTAAGACTCCAATACCTCCATGTTCCGGAGATCCCTACAGATTTGACTTCTCCGGTACAGCCCTCCTTTGAGATGCTGTCTCAAATGGTATGGAATAATCCTGCTCTCATTCCTTCTGTGGTTAAATCCATAGATAGGAAATACTCAGCCCCCAAGGATCGACCCATTTTGGCATCCCAAGCCTTTGTGGATCCTATTGTAGTTTTGGCAGAGAATGATAAGGTCGTCCTCCCCGAGACTACTACAGCTCGACCTATTAACAAAGAATCTCATAAAATAGACACTTTAGGTAAGAGAGTCTTTGCTGCTTCCACCCTGAGTATGCGTACTGCCAGCTACCAAGGCTATTTCTCTCAATTTGAGTATATCCTTTGGCACGCACTCAAACAGATGGTTGAAGCTCTACTGGAATCGGACATAAAGTCAGAGCTACTTCAAACCATTACCAGGGTATCGACTCTTAACAACCAGCAAGTTAAAGCGACTATGGATGCTTCGATACTGCTTCGGGCGAGCAGCTGGTATTTCTACCGCCGTCTTTCCTGGCTGCGCACTTCAGGTTTCACGAATGGCGCAGCAGCAGGTAATGGCATTGCCTTTTTGATGGTGTGCATCTCTTAGCCCTCAAGTAGAACAGGCTCTAGAAGCTACACAAAAGACTAGGTCAGCCATTAAGTTGGCTCGACCTCCTCCTGTCCCCTTTCAAAGGGGTGTTAATAAATGCCAGTTCCATAACCGTCAGTCCTTTCGAGGCAGAGGAAGTTTTCATAAAAACCAAGCCCCCCAGCCTCAAAAGAAAACGCAACAGAAGGCATGAGCACCCAAAGCGCCTAGCGCCGCCTTCTGAGTTCTGGGCCCAAGTCCCACCTCAACTGCCCGAGGTGGACTCTTCCTCAGCGGTGGGAGGTCATCTGATGCTCTTCTACAATCAATGGAAATCGATAAACTCGGACAAATGGGTCCTCAGGATAAGCCGCGAGGGGTATTCACTCAATCTTGTGGAGACCCCTCCGGATCGTCCTCCCAAACGACAGCCCAAGCTGTCAACCCATCAGTCAGACCTTCTCGCTGCCGAGATACAGGGCCTTCTGAACAACAGGGCAGTAGAAGTAGTTCCGCTGCATCAACAGAACACAGGGTTCTACTCCCATTACTTTCTGGTCCCAAAGAAACCGGGGCATGCCCCATTTGGACCTCAGAAAACTAAACAAATTTCTGCCCAAGGAGAAATTCAAAATGATTTCACTAGGAACCTTGTTACCTTTGCTTCATCAACATGACTGGCTACCCTCCCTTGACATGCAGGATGCTTACCAGCACATTTCTATTCACCCAAAGCATCACAAATTCCTAAGGTTTGTGGCTCTGGGACAGCATTATCAGTTCAGAGTCCTGCACTTTGGGCTATCCTTGGTGCCACGAGTTTTTACAAAGTGTTGTGCAGTTCTCGCAGTGCATCTCAGAAAGATCGAAATACAGGTGTTCCTTTATCTGGACGATTGGCTTCTGGCAAGTCCTTCCAGGCAGGGAACTCTCGACGCCATAGACATGGCTTCACGCTTTCTCACGTCCATGGGAGTCCTGCTAAACCTCAAAAAATCACAGTTGCAGCCCTCCCAGAGGCTCCTTTTTATAGGAACTCTTCTGGACACCTCCTGTGCGAAGGCTTTTCTTCCAGAGGACAGGAGGAGCGATATCCTTCAGATGGCCCGTCACATCCGGGAGAGCAACTGTGTTCCAGCTCTCTCGATGCAACGGATGCTAGGTCTCATGGCATCCTCGGTGTTCACTGTACCCCTAGCACGCCTTCACATGAGAACTTCTCAGTGGATGCTCAGTACTCAGTGGTCCCCAACCACTCACCCGCAGTCCTTTCTCATCAAGGTGACAGAACCTCTAAAGAGGTCGCTCACCTGGTGGTCGCAAGAGAACAATCTCCTAGAAGGGTATCCCTTTGCTCCTCTGGATCATCAGATTTCCATTACCACAGACGTGTCCCTGATGGGGTGGGGAGCTCACTGTCAAGCTCTCCACACTCAGGGTACGTGGACTCAGGTCGAGTCCCAGTTTCACATAAATGTCTTAGAAATGAGAGCCGTCCTTTATGCAGTCTGGGCATTGAAGGACATTCTTTGTTACAAGAACATTCTCCTTCAAACGGACAACAAAGCAGTGATGTATTACATCAACAAACAGGGCGGTGCTCACTCTTACCACTTATGCAGAGAAGCGATCAGAGTGTGGGAATGGTGCTTGCAGCACAAGTCTCTAATTCAAGCGGCCTACCTGCCAGGAGTGCAGAACGAACTGGCAGATCACCTCAGCAGAACAGAGACAGATCCTCATGAATGGTCTCTCGACTAAACCGTAGTTCAGTCAATATTTGCAGAGTGGGGGAACTCCAGACCTGGACCTTTTTGCATCCCCCACTCAACACAAAACTGCCTCTCTTCTGCTCCTGAAATCCAGGGCCTGGCATTTTGTCAGGATGCGTTCAGGCTGCGGTGGACAAAAGTTTTCTATACGCCTTTCTGCCTCTTCCTCTGATTCAGAGGGTACTTCTCAAGTTCAAATCCCAGGGGGACAAAATGATCCTCATTGCTCCCTTCTGGCCTCGACAGATGTAGTTTCCACTACTCAACAATATGTCAGCAGCTCCGCCGAAACCACTGCCCCTTCGGACAACTCTCTTGACTCAGGGGCCTGTTGTTCATCCCAACCTGAGGTCGCTTCACCTTCACGCTTGGCTCCTGAAGAGGTAGAAGTGAACAGGTTCAATGTCTCTCGCAGGGTTTCAGATATTCTTCTGGCTGTGTGGAAGCCAGCCACTAGGAAAACTTACACAGCCAAATGGAAGTGTTTTTCGCTCTGGTGTGCAAAATCCTCTTTAAATCCCTTTTCCTGCCCACCAGATAAAATTTTGGGAGTACCTCTTAGACCTCTCAAATTCAGGTCTGCAGTACTCTACAGTCAGAGTTCACCTTTGTGCCATTTCAGTTTATCATGAGCTGGTACTTTCCTTGTCACTGGCTGTTACCTGTGGTTAAGAGGTTTCTTAAGGGAATTCTGCATACCAGACCTCCTACAAGACGTCCAGTGGCAGCCTGGGACATTAATTTTGTGCTAGACATGCTCACTCGGAAACCTTTCGAACCTCTGGCTACCTGTGAGCTTAAATTTCTCACCTGGAAAACGGCCTTCCTGGTGGCCATTACCTCAGCCCGCAAGGTCTCTGAGATACATGCCTTGGTCATAGACCCTCCATATACTGTGTTCCATAAAGACAAAGTAGTCCTTAGAACCCATCCTAAATTTCTTCCTAAGGTTGTTTCAGAATTCCATCAAAACCAACCTTTGGTCCTTCCCTCTTACTTTGCGGACTTCCAAAATGAAGGACAACATTCTCTTGATTCCTTGGACGTTAAGAGAGCATTGCGTTTCTATTTAGATAAAACAAAAGACTTTTGTAAAGCTCAACAATTGTTTGTTTCCTTCAGCGAGACCCGGCTGGGTCAACCTGTCGCTATTAGATGTATCTCAGCGTGGCTAGTGGCATGCCTTCGCCACTGTTATTCCATGGCGCAGGTTAAGCTGGAGGGCAGAGTTTACGCTCACTCTACTAGGGCTGTCACGGCATCTCTGGTGGAAATCCACAACGTGCCCATTGCAGATATTTGCAACTCGGCTACCTGGAGCTCAGTGCATACTTTTGTTAAACACTATGCCCTGGATGTCCATGCCAGACAACATCTTTCCTTTAGCAGAACCATCCTTAATGGACTTCTGTCCTAAAACTGTGAGCTCTTGGTCTCTCCTGCCACCCTCTCAGGGGATTATTAGCTCAGTACTCTCCCATTAGTGTGAATGAGTGGTGGAGACTTATGTCAGGAAGATATGGAAGTGCATTACCTACCGTGAATTCTTGATCTTCTTGGACGAGTCTCCACCACTCATTCACACGCCCACCCTCCATCCCCCGAGCTCACCTCTGTTGTTGGTCTTCACTCCCTCAGATCTTTAGGCTGTGAAGACTTCTTTGTTGACCCTTCTTATACGGGTCATCCGGACTATCTTATGTCCGGTTTTTGGTTAGGCTATCCTTCTAGGTTAGTTACGCTGCACCTCCTCAGAAAAACAGCTACTGAGGCGGTTGGGGGGTCAGCGCCGAGATAGTCATTACCGCACGAGCTGAGGCTCGCGGTGCCGCTCCTTGTGGCTCCATCTCTGGTGCCGGCCCTCCAGCAAAAAGTTTGCTCTCGCTGGGTCCTAGTGCCTCCAGCGCAGATCCCATTAGTGTGAATGAGTGGTGGAGACTCGTCCAAGAAAATCAAGAATTATGGTAGGTATGTAATTTCCATTTCCTGTATGTCTTCTGATCAGTGAAGGAAGTGTGCTTCCGGCAAGCAGATTCCCGCTAAGGACGGCCACTCCTCATGCCTGCCCTGCCTAGACCTTAACCACAATACTGAGGCCTGCCAAGAGTTTAACCAGTCCACATGGAGACACCAATCTAAGACTCTTCAGGCTTTTCTTCACCAGTCCTGGTTCGATCTCCCACTTCCCAGTCTCCTGGTGACAAGGAGGACCGGCGCAAGAAGGATCGCAGTCCACTGATGCCGGTCTCAGAATCTCCATTGGGGAAGGGGGATTCCTCCTCCTCTTCTTCTTCCTCTGAGGGCTCTGAGGATTCCAGTTTGCCCTTGGAGCCTAGGGATACCCCTAGGTCCCCTCCTGACGATCCAACGTTCCTGGACGTCATAAGGCATATTCAGTCCCTCATGGGCTGGGACACTGAGGGAGTGGACCCGGAACACCTACGCCTGTAAGAAAGATGCTCTGCCCATGGTCATACCTCGCCTTAGTGACTTCTTTGAGGATGTCAGCAAGGTTGCCTGGAACCACCTGTCTTCCACCCCAGCCCAACCTAAGAAGGCGGACAGGCTTTAACATGCCCGTAGGGACAATCCATTTTATGGGGAGCATCCCGTGGCTGACTCCGTGGTCATGAATGCTGCTCTTGATCATACTAAGAGACCCAGGCACCTTAGCATGCATTCTTCAGATGAGGAGTCTCATCAGGTGGCTTTCTGGGGCAAGAAAGTCTACACCTCAGCCACTTTGGCTGTTCAGTCTCTAAACTTCCTGGCCCACATGGTACAGTACCAGAATGCCCTGTGGAATAAGGCTTTGGAATTGGTACAACCCTGCCAGATGATGCCACTAAGTCTCAGTTGACCCAACTTCTGAAGTCTGGTTCTGACGTTAGGAACCATATCCTAAGCGCTTCCTATGATATGGCCAATGTGGCCAGATGGGCAGTAGCCACGGGCATTTGTGTCTATCACCATTCCTGGGTTCTGGGTTTGCCCCGGACATGCAGACCAGAATCCTTGACGCTTCTTTTAGGGGGTTGGTTCTCATTGACGAGGATGTCCAGAGCATCGTATCCTGCCTGCAGGAGTCAGGCCAGGCTCCGAAGACTGTACACTTATTATACCGCTGTCAGCCTAAATCCCAACAGCTTCAGGCCTTTCGGAGGAACCAGCATCTGCAGTCCTGGGGACAGCAGCCCAGAGGAGCCTTCAAACGTAAGGCCTCTCCCAGGTGGCAGGTGCTTCAGCCCCTTAGAGCCTCCCCTGCCGCCCTGCCCATCCTAGGTTCTTCTGCATGATTCCTTGCCAGACCCCCCTGCCACAGCAGTAACCTTGGGAGAGGCAGTGGGGGGTCGATTCTTCCTTTACCTGGACGGTTGGCGCAGAATCACCTCCAACCAGTGGGTGCTCCAGCTGATAGAAAGGGAGCATACTCTCGAGTTCCAAGAGGTACCCACGGACAAGCCTCCCTTGCATTCCCACTATCCTCCAAATTACATTGCCCTTATCCAGTAGGAGATCCAGGCTGTGCTGGACAAAAGAGCAATAGAACCTGCTCCCGCAAAACAAACCGTAAAGGGGTTCTATTCCGACTTATTCTTGGTCCCCAAAAAGATCGGCTATCTGAGACCAATCTTGGACCTCAGCCACCTGAATCTATTTATAGAATACAAGCACTTCAAGACGATTACCCTTCAGGGTCTTCTACCCCTCCTCATCAAGAAGATGGGCTCTACTCCCTGGATATGCAGGATGCCTACCTCCACATCCAGGTGTTCCGAGCTCAGATGGTTTCTACGCTTTTACTTCCAGGGGAACCATTACCAGTTCAGGACACTTCCCTTCGGCCTCTCCTCAGCATCTTGGGTCTTCACCAAGTGCCTTGTGATAGTGGCTGTGACCTTCAGGAGGCACAGTATTTACGTCTTTCCGTTCCTCAGTCCCTCCACATCAATGTACTGGAAATGCAAGCAGTCCTCTACGCCCTCCAGGCTTTTCGAGAGGATCTGGTGCCAGGCTCTCTTCTAGTTCAAACAGATAACATGGCGGTCGTCTTTTACATCAACAAACAAGGAGGCACTCATTCGTATCCTCTTTGCAGGGAGGCGATGAGAGTCTCCTACTGGGCGCTGGAGCGGGGCATCCTGCTGTCCGCAATGCACGTTCCAGGCGTCCTAAACGATCTGGCCGACAGCCTCAGCAGGTCGCATTCCAGAGTGCACGAGTGGGAGTTGCTACAATCCGTAGCGGACCAGCTCTTCGGGTGTGGTCCTCTGGAGCTGGACCTCTTTGCGTCCCCACGCAACGCCAAACTGCCAACGTTCTGCTTACGAGAGCACGCGCCTGGAGATTTGGCCAGACGCGTTATCCCTTTGCTGGGCAGGGAGGTTTCTCTATGCCTTTCCACCCTTCCCTCTCATTCAGAGAGTACTGCTCAAGTTACAGGCAGAAGGGGCCCGGATGATCCTAGTGGCCCCCAAATGGCCTCGGCAGATCTTATCTGTGTCAATCTTCATCATTCATCACAGATGGGGGTACTGGCCGGAGATCAGGACCCCGCGGGAGCCTTTTTTTTTTTTTAAAAAGGGTAGGCGGAGCTGACACAGCATCAGGCGCTTCGAGGCCAGCATTGCGTGGCGCCGAGGGTTGGCTGCTGGGCTGTGTCGACTCCACCTGCTCCAGTTCTTCGCCTCCCGCCGCTGGAGGTCGCTTCTGGGGAAGCTTGTCTCCAGTTTTTAGGCCTTCAGCCTGTTTGAAATCAACGTTCAGTCCGTCGGTCGTCCACCGGTTCTGGGTTCTGCCTCCACTCGACGTCGCCGGTAAGACCTTTCCTTTTATTTGAAATTCTGCTACGTCAAGTCTGTTTGTGATGTTTTTTCTCTGAAGGTCATGTCTCGGTCAGAGGGCAAAAAGTCTTCAAAGACGGGTCGGCCCCCACTGCGTCGGTGCCCATGCGGCCGAAAGTTTTCAGTCACCGACCAGCACGACCGGTGTCTTGCATGTCTTGGCCCGCTTCACGACATGGACTCGTGCGACACCTGCTTCTCCATGGACCTCCGGGTCCTCGAACAGCGCGCGTTGAAAGTGGGGCGAGCTCCGCCGACTTTTGGGGGTAGGGTTCGCACCCGTCAGGCCAAGCCGCGCTGTCTTGGCCCTTCCTCCGGGTCCCCTCCTGGTTCTATACGGACCGAGGAGGAAGGAGCCTGCCACTTGTAGCCTGGGCCATTGCCGAGGCTCCCTCACGCAGTAGGAGGCCCGCCCGCCTCCCGGAGCGGGCGGGAGGCGCTGCACGGTAGTCGCTCCTTCGGGGTGAAGACTCCCGGTGTTGCTCGCGGCTCGGAAGGTCCGGTCGGCGCCTGCCCCGACACTGCTGGCCAGAGCCTTCGGCCCATTCGCGGGGCGCCAGGCCCTGCCACGCTGACTGGCTGCAGACCCTGTCGACGCTGCTCACGGCGCCGACGCTGCTCGTGGTGTTGTGGGACAAGATCCGCATCCTCCTTGCCATGTCTCGAGGGCGCTAAGAGTTAGAGCATGGCACTGCCTTCGGCTCGGTGCCGAGCCTTCGACCCGCTGTCGGTGCCGCCCTCACTCGGTGCCGCTCGCAGCACCGAGGCTGGTCGGTGCCATGTTCGGGCGCCGGTCTGCCTTCGTTGTCGCCGCGCCGCTCGTCCGGTGCCGCTGGCGGGCGCCGGTAAGCCAGCGGTGTCGCCGGGCGCCGAGGTTGCTGCTGGGGCTGCTGCTGGTGGAATTGACGGCGCTGCGTCTGGCCCTGGCTCTGGACCTGTGGCTTGAGCTGCCCTGGTGCCTCCTGCAGGTCCCGCTCGCGGGGTTGCGGAGGGCACGGGTGCCGTCTCGGCCACAACTCTGGCTGCCAGGCCCGCTGGCAAGGTTAGTTCTGCCCGCCCTCCTACTGTTTGGCTCAGAGCTTCGGACTCAACCTCTTTGGAGTCGGAGTCGAGCTCTGAGTCAGACGTGCAGTCACACCCTTTGGGGTTGACTGCGGAGGAGGGCACTCCTGTGGTCTCGTCGACGAGTCAAAGCCAGCCCCCTACTGAGGAAAGTCAGGTGGCCCCCGAGACTAGGGTCAGTGGTGCTGACCAGCAGGCAGTGGTGCGAGCCACCATTGCTCTGCAGCCTGGCCTTGGGGGTTTCATCGACCACTCGGTGGTGGTACTCCCTCCAGTGGTGTGTCTTGATCGCCCAACTTTGGGGCCCATCGAGAAACCTACAGGAGGGGAGGATACTGTTCCCTGGGTCTCCCCTTCGGGCTGCCCAGAGATGCCAGCTACCTAGGCTGGCCTCCTCGAGGAGGAGGACCTCTTGGACTCTGAGGGGTCAAGGGTGTGGGGTCGGCGTCGGCCTTTTCTGGGGTCCACTTGGCCCTGGACGGAGCCGGCGGATTTCCACCCTTCCCTCGGGTTCCTTGAGGGAGTCCCATTCTTTGAGGCAGGGTACCGTCCTTCTGGACTTTTACAGCCCCGGTCGCCTCACTGGGGGGATTCTTCTGGGTGCAGCCAAGGCAGTACCAATGTGGTTGTACAGCTGTCGGCTGTGGAGTCTTCCTGGGCACCCTCTTCGGGTGCCCATGGTCCGCTCCCTAGCCCTGGCGGAGGTCAGCCGACTTCTTTTCTCGGCTCTGCCCCTATCCCTCTGCCACATTCTCCTGCAGTCCCAGGCATTCTTGGTCCTAGCGGCCCTCTCACCTGGGAGCAGTTCAGAGCGGTGGCTGCCCGGTTCCCTGCCTGTGTTAGGGCTATGGACAGCCAGGTTTTTCAACCTCCCCCCGTGCAGCCACCTTCGGAACATATGGTGACCTCCAGCTCCTCATCCCCCTCTTCTGGGAGAGAGGAACCTTCTGTCCACATCTCTCCGGCTGCTGATCTCTCAGAGTATCAGCGTTCCCTGGTGAGGATGTTGGAGGACTTGCACCTTTCACCCTCTACTGTTAGCAATCCTGAGCATGCGGCGCACGCCTTTTTAGGCGATTTTGGCGAGGCCACCCTTGTGGTGCCGCCCTGGCCTGCTCCCTTTCGGGAGACGTCCTTGTATTTCTGGCAGAGGCCCTTCTCCGGAGTTCCTGCCCCCAGGGACCTCAGCCAGAGGTATTGCGCTCCAGTGGAGTCTCCAGGTTCTATGTCTCATCTGCAGTCTGGCTTGACGCATCTGGACACTCCTGATGGGCTTCGCGCCTTCCACCGTGACCGGCCCCCGGATCAAGACTCCTCGGATTTTGATTTTTGGGGGAGGAGGACCTTCTACTCGGCACGGTTACTGCTTTCTATTTCTGCTCACCAGGCCCAGTATACAGCCTACAACAGGTTCTTGTGGTCCAGGCTAGGTCAGGTCTTATCTTCTTTGCGTGACTCGGAGCAAACCAGACAAGCCATCGCGCTCTCTGCACGTGGCCTGGAGCTAGCAAGGCACCAAGCGAGAGCATCTTACGATGCCAGTGAGGTAACTACCAGGGTCATAGGGACAGCGATCTGCACTAGGAGATCGGCGTGGCTACGTCTTTCCCGGTTGTCACCCTTGGCCCGGCGTAGGGTGATTTGCTCCGCCCACCAGGGAACCTACCTTTTCTCCCGTGAGAGCGAGATGGCTCTTGTCGGGAGCTCTTCCTCCGGGGACCCCTGCTCTCTCCCACCTCGGCCTCCCAGGCCCTGAAGGTTCCCCCTTAGTGTGTCACCCACTGAGGGCAAGGGACTCTGTCCCTTAGGGTGTAAAGAAACAACCTTCGGGGCTTGGTACTCACCCATCTGTGATGAATGGTGAAGACTGACACAGATAAGATATGAAAATTACGTACCTACCATAATTCTGATCTTTCTGTGTATCTTCACCATTCATCACAGCCCCACCCACCATCCCCCTGGGGCCTCAGTCTCTGGTCCCCTCCCTCTCTGTGTCTCCCCCTCTCCTCTTTAGGAGCGGGGTAAAGTAGGCACACACAGGGGGGTATTCTCCTTTAAAGGGTACAGCTCGAGTGGCACTCCTTCTCTACTACATGTCTCCACCCTGATGGGGTGGGAGTTGGTGGTTACCCTCCTTCTGGTTTCCATCCAACTGTCTAAAAAAAAAAAACCCTTTTTTTTTTTTACCAAACATTTTTCCTGAGAGAGTACTAAATTCAAACAACATGAAGTCTTGCTATATTATAGACATTAGCAGTTTGTTCCAGCTCTAGAACTGCCCCGGAGTGAAATGGTTAAAACCATTCCAAAATAGAATTTTGGCACGAGAGCAGCTCTATCTGTGTCATTTCAAACTTGAACTGTCAGATTCTTTACTCTCCTAGTGAACAGTCGCCCGGAGATTTCTCCTTCTGCTCGGTTCATTTCTCAGTTTAAAGTGTTTTCTCGTTGGATTAACCGAGAATAGTTTTATTTAACCGCAAAACCGCTCGGTTCAGGCTCTATCTGTGGTAACCGTAAGTAAATGAAGGTTTTGTCTGTGTGGAACTTGTGTTATCGGGTTCGGTTTTGAACCGATCAGTGGGTTTAAAACTCATTTAAAACTAAAAGTTACTATTTTAGAGTCGGTTCCGTTCTTATCGGTTCTAAAAAACTGATTTATTACGCTTTTTCCAATACCGTGACACGGTTAGAACCGATAAGGGTGTCTTGCCTGGCACTGCCGCGAAAGGGCAAGTTTTGGTTAGGCTGGTTTTATGTCTGAGAAACCCAAAAGAAAACCGGCCCACTGGTTTCAACACTGTGATGGTTGTGAGGAAGTCTTGCCAAGGCTGACCCACACACCACATGTGTTTATTGTCTGGGGTTTGACCACCTCCAGTCAGACTGCCAGGTATTAAGAATTTCCTGCAGCCACCCTGGAAAAAGATTGGGCAGGCTCAGGGAACGAGAGGCCAAAAGTCCGCTGACCCGATGGCCAGCCCGTTCGGTGCCAACCGAACCAGAGGAGTGCCCTCTGACCAGGGCCAGACTTCCTGGGGCAAAGAAAAGCTGGTTCTGAGGAACCAATTCCAGTAAAGAAAACAAGAAAATCAGCAGGTCTGGAGTCCAAAATTCTTCTCCAACTGCTGCAGAGATAGCAAAGCCATACAAATTGTCCAGTCACTGTCTCAGGGTCCGTCCGAACCACCACTATCTGGTAAAAGGTCGGTTCGTCCGGTCCCAGTGGTTCAGGATTATGATATTGAGGAATTTTATGAACCAGAGGAGGGGAGGAGGATTATGAACAGTATGAATGTGGCTGGGAAGGTCTGGTGTGCCCATTGAACCGGACATCTCCCAGACAGACCTTTAGAATCTCCCTATGCTGTCTGAGTCCCCATCTCATTTTATGTTTTATAAAAAGTTGTTGAAACCTCCAGCTTCCTTTAGAAGAGGCTGTGGATGAGCAAGAGGAGCCTGATTTTTGTAGAAATGATGGATATTCCAGAGTCTAGGAGATTGTCTATTCCTTTACATAAGTCTTTTAGGAAACAAACAATTAAAATTTTAAAAGCTCCTAATTCTGTGCCTCCTGTAGATAAAAGATGGACAGCAGGTATACATTGTCAGGCCCTGATACAAAATTCCTTCTCAGCAATGCAGTCATGTTAGTAGTTCAGGCTGCTGCCGTGATAAAGCTAATATTCCTTGGCTTCACATCCTCCTGACAAGGATTCCAGGAAGATTGATGCCATGGCAAAAAACAGTATATGGCAGCCTCTGGGACTCAGGCAAGCAAATTATATGGCTTATGTAGCTAGGTATCAGAAATCTAGATGGGATACTGTTATGCATTGGCCAAGCAGGCCCATGGCCAGCTGGCTAGTGAACTAGAACAGGTGGCTGCTGATGGCATTGAAGCCTCTAGGTTCAGTTTCATGCTGCTGTGATGTTAATTATGTTTCCTCTAGGGTCATGGGCCACATCTGTAGCTTTTCGTAGGTTGGCCTGGCTCAGGTGTACTTAGTTTGTCACAGGATACCCAAACTAAGGCTATGGATTTTCCTGTGGTGGGAAATTCTCTGTTTGGAGAGCAGACAGAGAATTACATGAAGAAGATGGATGAATATAGGACTACTTACAAGAGTGCCCAGGCTAAGGAGCGGCAAGCCACTCCTCAAAGGCATGCCCCCAGGGGTAGGGGTAGGCCTTTCACAGGCCTTCTACCAGACTCAGGCCTCTCTGCTCTTGCTCAGAGGGGCTTCTTCAGAGGCAGGGCAGACGAGGGTGGGCAGACCTGCTCCCACCCCCAGCCTAAAGCTCCTCGAAACAGGCACCCTGATGGGGTGCCCAGGGCCTTCTCCTGTACCAGTGGGGGCAGGCTGGCTTACTTCAGTCAGAATTGGGCTTCTTTAACCTCAGACAAGTGGGTTCTGGAAGTAGTAAGCCAGGGTCTGGTTCTCAGCTTCAAAAGTTTCCCAAGTTGAGAAGCAGACTTTTCTACCTGCAAGTGCTTCAGAGACCTCGCCTGGAAACAGAGGTCTCATCCCTGTTAGCTCTCAGAGCAGTAGAAAGGGTTCCTCCCTGCATCAGGGCAGGGGTCTGTATTCCACATACTTCCTTACCCCAAAAAGACAGGAGAATGGCGCCCATTTTAGATCTCAGATATCTGAACAAGCATCTTTTGAAACCAAAGTTCAAAATGGTAACTCTGGCAATGATTTTACTTCCCTAAGGCCAGGGACTGGCTAGCCTCCCTGGACCTCAAGGATGCCTATTTCCATGTCCTAATCAGAAGATCCCATCGAAGTACTCAGATTCAACTGCCCTCAGGTCATTACCAGTTCAGAGCAATGCCCTTCGGCCTCACCTCTGCTCCAAGGGTATTCACAAAGTGTCTAGCAGTGGCAGTGGCCCACTTAAGGAGGCAGAGGATTGCTGTTTTCCCTATCTAGACGATTGGCTCATTGTAGGCCAGTCCCCAGAACAGGTAAAATCTCACCTGCAGGTCACCCAGCAGCTTCTCACCTCCCTGGGTTTTCTGCTAAACTACCAAAGTCGGTTCTGGAACCAGTCCAGGTACTCACCTTTATAGGGGCAGAATTGGACACAAAGCTAGCCAGAGCCTTCTTCCCCAGAAAGGGTAAGGAATTTAGTGGCTCTGGCCTCTTCCTTCACTCTGCAGGTCTCTCGACCAGCAAGACACTTTCTGCTGCTCCTGGGGCATATGGCTGCATCCACAGCTGTTGTGCAGCGAGCCAGATTTCAGATGAGAGACATTCAGTTTCACTTGAGAACCTTTTGGTCTCACAGAAGAGACCCCCTTTCCAAGTTGGTCCCAGTGACTCGAACCTTGATCCTAGCTCTCCAGTGGTGGCAGGATCAGAGCAATTAAGAGCGGGGTCCCTTCATTTCCCCTTCTCACGACTTGATTCTCACTACAGATGCTTCCCTTCTGGGTTGGGGAGCCCACATGGGCAACCTTTCCACTCAGGGAGTTTGGTCCCCCCAGGAATCTCTACTCCACATCAATTTGCTGGAACTCAGAGCTGTCTTTTTAGCTCTTCAAGCTTTTTCTGCATCTGTCCATGACAAGGTGATACAAGTCAGAACAGACAACACCACAGCAATGTGGTACATCAACAAACAGGGCGGCACTCGGGCTTCGGCCTTGTGCACCGACACAATGAAGTTGTGGTCTCTGGCCTATTCCCTGAACACTTCCCTCATAGCGGTTCATCTTCCAGGGAAGGACAATGTCCTAGCGGATGCTCTCAGCAGGATTTCCCAGGGCCATCACGAATGGTCCCTGGATCCTCAAGTGCTGGGGATAGTTTTTGCCAGGTGGGCATCCCCAGATAGATCTTTTGCAGCCCCAGACAATCACAAACTTCCTGTTCTGTTGCAGGCCTCCAGTGCTGGGCTCAGTTCCCTGGATGCCCTTCTTCTGGATTGGGAGGGAAGTTCCTCATGCTTTCCCTTCTCTCCTATTCAAAGTACTAGTCAAAATCAGATCTCAGCCTTGCAGGTGATTCTGATTGCCCCGGATTGGGCCAGGCAGCCCTGGTACCCACTCCTTCTGTCTCTGACAGTCCATCTTCCCTGTGCCTCCCCAGGAATCACAATCTGTTGACTTGTGCCCAGGGAAGGGTTTGTATCCGGACCTCATCCTCAACCTCAAGGCCTGGCTCTTGAGGAGTTAGAGTTTGCTGAGTTACACCTCTCTGAGGGTGTTCTTGAGATCCTCAAAGCCTTCCAGAAAGCCTCTCCACTAGGGCTACTTATAGTTCTAAATGGAAAAGGTTTTCCATTTGGTGTGCTGGGAAAAATATTTCCAGAATCTGCTGAATTGCCCTTTTGTTAGATTACATGGTACATCTTAATTCCTTGGGTCTCAGACCAGCTACCTTGAGAGTTCATTTGGCAGCTGTGTCTGCTTTTGTGTCAGCAGGAAAGTCATCCCTCTTCCTCTCATCCTGTGTTTTCCAAGTTTTTAAGGTTACTCCATACTAATCCTCCTTTCGGAACCGCCCCTGCTTGGGACCTTAATGTTTGCATTGCCCAGTTAATGCAACCCACTTTTGAACCTCTGTCTTCTGCAGAGCTTAAGTACCTAACTTGGAAAACTGTTTTCTAGTGGCTATCACTTCTGCCAGACGCATAAGTGAATTGCAAGCCTTGTAAGTGGAGACTGACTTTATTTCTTTCCACAGGGATAAGGTAGTCCTTAGGACTAATAGGAAGTTTTTGCTCAAGGTGGTTTCAGATTTCCATCTTAATCAATCTATCTCCTTCCAGTATTTTCACTGATCACTCTCTCAGGTGAAAGGTGGTTGCACAGCCTGGATGTTAAGAGAGCTCTTAGTTATTATATAGAGCGCATCAAAGGTCACAGGTTCGAATCCTCCAACTTTTCCTTACCTATGGTGAAGTTGGGAAAGGCAACCTGCCACCAAGAGAGATCAATAGCCAGGTGGATTGTCTCTTGTATCCAATTTTGTTATCAGAAAGTGGGCAGAGGCCTCGGTTTGAGGGCTCATTCTACCAGGGTATAGCCATGCCTCTAGCTGCTGCCAGAGATATCCCTTTATTAAAGATTTGCCAGGCTGCTACTTGGAAAACGGTACACACTTTACCAGCAATTACTCCCTGGATGTCCAGGCCAGGAGAGATGCTTGGTTTGGCACAGCTGTTCTTCAGAGCCTATTCCCTAAGTAGGTTCTGCCCTCCTCCATGGAGGTACTGCTGTGTATTCTGCATGTCTATAATATAATAAGACTTCATGTTGTTTGAAGAAAAATTACTCACCTTAGTAATGTTGTTTCTTCTGATGGAGTCTTCATATTATAGACCTCCCCCAACCTGCCCCTCTCAGAACCTCTACTTGGTGGGTGCGGGCACCTAGTGTGGGCACCACTTATGTCCTGTTAGTATTTTGTCCCTTGGGACTTTGGGGGTGTGTATGTGTACGCGGTGTGTGTTTTATTATACTTATGTTCCATTTTCATATTATTAGAATGGTGTTAGTATTTCTGGTCCCCTGACTTGAGTCTTGGGTGTTGGGACCATCAATGGTTGTTATTATTTAGGTAGCATTTGGCTAGTGTAGGTTACAGCTTCCACACAGACCTTAGTGAGTTTGGCTCGTAAAGATCTGACAGTTCAAGTTTGAAATGACACAGATAGAGCTGCTCTCGTGCCAAAATTCTATTTTGGAATGGTTTTAACCATTTCACCGGGCAGTTCTAGAGCTGGAACAAACTGCTAATGTCTATAATATAGCAAGACTCCATTAGAAGAAACAACATTACTAAGGTGAGTAATTTTTTTCTTTCTGTACCCTGTCCTTCTTCCAGAATAGCCGAGACTGCTTCTGGGGTATTTGCCAGTTATTCTGTGCCTTGAATTCTGGCAGAGAGCTTTGCTACTCCTTGCAGTTCCTATACAATCTGGTGACGGACAAGGGTCTCTGATACCCTGATACCTCTCACTCTCTCCAAATTCTCTCCCTCCTACCCTCCCTTCTTCCGCTCCAGAGATTGGGGCCCCACCCAACCCCTTAGTCTCATCTCTTCTTGCTGTCCTCTCAGTCGTTATTTCTCCTTTAGTTCAGTTATCCTTTCCTTCTTCTGTCCCTTGGACTCTCTTGTCCCACCCTCCATCCCTTCCTTCACCTCTTCGTGACTCAGAACTGGTAGGCAGGCGGAGTCGACACAGCCTAATGGCCAACCTGCCGCCCACGCAGTACGCCGACCTCAAGCGCTGGCACCACGCTGTGTCGGCTTCACCATCCTTTAAAAAAAGTCTCATGGGGTCCTGATCTCCGGCCAGTAGCCCCATCTGTGATGAATGGTGAAGATACACAGAAAGATCAGAATTACGGTAGGTACGTAATTTTCATATTTGGTTCCCACTACTGCAGCGGTTATCCACAGAACCTCCAATTCCGCTGCCCACATGCTCGCAGTTACTGTCCCAGGACCAAGGGTCGCTGGTAAATCCGGATCTTCGATCCTTAGACCTACATGCTTGGCTCCTTCAGACGTAGCTCAACATAGATACGGGGTTTCCCCGGAAGTGGCGGCGGTCTTAGTGTCAGCAAGAAAGCCTTCTACTCGCTCCACCTATGATATGAAGTGGGAGCGTTTCTGTCTTTGGGCATTGCCGCAGCGTTTGGATCCCGTCATCTGCCCCGTGAACTCAGCTTTACAGTATCTCCTCTCCTTGCACGATAAGGGTCTGAGTTACTCCTCTATCAAGGTGCACATGTGGGCAAACTCCGCCTATGATGCTCTCATGGGAGAGAGAGCATTAGCACAATTGGATGTGGCGCGCACCTTTCTTAGGGAAATTCTATATATGAGACCTCCCATTCGGGAACCTCTCCCACCCTGGGACCTCCTTTTTGTGTTGGAGAAACTCACCCTCCCTCCTTTTGAGCCAGCAGCGGATTGTGAGCTGCGTTACCTTTCTTGGAAGGTTTGCTTTTTGGTTGCTGTTACTTCAGCTCGAAGGGTTTCCGAGCTTCAGGCTCTGATGTGTAAAGAGCCCTATTTGGTTTTCCACAGGGAAAGGGTTTCCCTCAGAACAAATCCTAAGTTTCTTCCAAAAGTGGTCTCAGAATTGACCCTCAACCAGTCGGTTGATCTTCCTGTTTATTTTCCTTCCCCTTCCAATAGAGGGGAGGCTCTCCTCCACACATTGGATGTCCACAGGACTCTGAGGTATTACCTCAAAAGGACGGTTCAGCACCGTAAATCGGAGCAGCTCTTTGTGGCTTTTGCACCACACTGCTTGGGTCAACCAGTGTCCAAGCAAACTATCTCTAAATGGATAGTTCGCTGTGTCTCGTTTTGCTATGAGCATCACAATAAACCCCTGCTGGGCCCGGTTAGGGGTCTACTCCACCAGAGGAGTGTCCGTTTCTTTCTCGCCGCCTGCGGAATGTCGCCACAGGACATTTGTGGGCCGCAATCTGGAACTCGCATACCTTTATCATGCATTACAGCTTGGATATAGTCTCCAGGCGCCGAGCTGGCTTCGGCTTAGCAGTTTTACAAGGGCTTTTGTCCTAAGGCCTCTGGGTCGGCATATTCCACCTCCTGGGGTAGTCTACCTCCTTGTTGTGGGACTGCTTGGGACTTAGTCCTGATTGTAATAGTCTGCTGCAAGAGCTCCCACTCGAAGTAAGATAGTACAGTTACGTAAGAACTTACTGTAACAGTAGATCTTCGAGAGGAGCTCTTGCAGCAGGCACTTCTTCCCATCCGCCTTTCCCCTCGAGGTGTGCAGATCCATTTTCGTTTTTTCTTCTCCAACTCTCTTCATGGTAGGCTTCGTCTCCTTCTGTTGTCAGGCCTTCTGCTGGGTCTTGGTGGGAGAACTGAGGTGGAGCTGGGTCCGCCCCCTCTTGTACCCTGACCGACGTCGGGGCGGGGCCGGCGTCGGGGGCGGTCCCTGTTGTGTATTGCTGGCAGAAGTTTCACCGGAGGGTCCTAGTGCCTGCCTGATTGTTATAGCCTGCTGCAAGAGCTCCTCTCTAAGATCTACTGTTACGGTAAGTTCTTACGTAACTGTACTTTTTAGGTAGTACGCTGGCTCTTTAAATAATTCCTGCTGTGGTTAAAGGGAGTGGCTACTGTTCCAGTCCAGTAATTCTCCCTTCTATGCTACAATATTGTATGGCGGTGCTGTGGCTTTGTTTTTTTTCTAAATAGAATCATTCGGTGTTCTAGTGTTTAGCGGTTATTTAACAAAAGTTCAGCTAACTTTAAAAAACTGCAAGACTGTATATATTTAAAACTGCTCTCCCAGACGGGAGAATCTTAATGGATGCCAAGAAGTCAGCACAATAAAAAAGGAACTGGTGAGAGCAGTAGAGTACAGTATGCTATAGACAAACATGAAGTAAGAATCTTCTGAAATATTAAAGACCACTGAAGGAGAAGCAGTTGCGAAGCCCAGGACACTGAAGGAGTCATGCAAAGACTTTACGGTAAATCTGCAAACTAAATTTTGGAGGAGGAATAGAAAACAGTAGTAACAGGCTTGGGTCCCAGAAACTTCAGAATGGCCATCCTACGTCAGATATTTACACACTCCTCTCCTGAGTTGGACCAGCCTGATGAACCATCTGTGGAAAGAAACTTAAACGGGTGGTGACCCTTTACTCTTACACTATGCACAGCGTTTGTAAAAGAACTTAACCTAAAAGAATAAGAATGAGACTAAGACTTTGGAAAAATACAAAGCATTTACACGGGAATGGGGTTTCATAAGGACTGAAAGGCGAGGTGAAATATAATCTGTAAAAAGTTGGGGATACTGGTTTGGGGGACCGGAGCTCTAGCCATTCACTGTAGCCATTTATTTCCATATATTGTCCTCTCTATTTGAAGTGTCATGATGGAAGGAAGACCTGGGGTACCCCCCACACACACACACACACACACACACACACACATATACCATAACTGAATAGGTGCAGATCTGTGCAGACAAACTATCCACAAGACTGAAGAGACCCTAAAAATGTTGAGGTAAAAATGAAAAAGCAGGCTGTTCAAAAAAGACTAGGGTTGTTATACTAAATATCTCAGAAATAAAGGACATAAAAATGGAAAAGCAAAAAAAAAAAGGAGGGGGAGGAACAATCACTGGTGGGAGTAGTAAGAAATACTCCACTTGGGTAAAGTCACACAGACTTGATAATTCATCACAGGCCCAATAGAATTTTCAGAAAATTGATGAAATCTGTTTAAAAAATGGCATCCAAAAATTCAGCAGAGCAGGGAAAAAAGAAGCAAAAACTTAACACTTAAATGTGGAATGATGAAATAACTTTGGATGTAGTGAAAAATCAGGCACAAAAAGCAGTTATGGAAGAGGGAGATACAACTGAAGAACAGAAAATGGCTTTGGTAAATAGTCAAGACCACCCTAGAAGGGAGCCCACAAGGGTGGGTGACTGAGGCCGAAGACAGACGAATCCTCTAACAAACAAAGCCAAGACAGTTTGAATGATGTTAGCCTTTGGACACTTTGCAAGAGACTATGATTAACCTAAAGGAAATTCTGGAAACCGTTGGACCTGTCAGAATAATTTTCCTCTGTTGAACGGACTTCTGTCAGTGAACAGGAGAGTCTGTCACTTCAGACAGACCTCCTGACACAGGGTCACTTAGTCCAGGCCAGCCTGTGCTCCCTTTACCTTCAAGCTTGGCTTCTGAAGAGATAGAAGTGAACAGGTACATAATATCTCAGTGTCTCTGAGATACTCTTGGCTGTTGTAAACCTTCCAGTTGGAAAACTTGCACTGTCAAATTAAACAAAAAAAAAATTCCATTTAGTAATCCAGAACCTCTTTTATGTGTCCCTCTGAGAAAGATCTTCCAAAAATTAATCTTCACCATTTATTCCCACTTGTGGATCTAAATCGGAGTGACCATAACCCAGCAGGAGCGAAGTCTTTTACAGCCTAGGGGACCAACAACAGTGCCGGCACCGTTCTCAAGGCTGACTTGGTGAAGCCATACTTGTGGGTTGGCCAGTAACCGATGCCTGCTCCCTATTTTCCTCAGTTCTGTTTTTCTCACTGTGCACACCATGGGAGCAGCGTTTGCCTTAATGTGTCACTACTTTCCTCAGTTCGGTACCACCTAGTTTGATGCCATTTTTCGATTGCACTCAGTTTCTTGGTTTCTTTGATGCCGTTTTATTATTTTAAACATCTAATTTGGTGCCAGACTCTTTCCTTTCCTAATTTTTTGCTGTTTTTTCATGTCAGCATGTCTGGTCCTGAAGAGCATGGGGTAAGAAGTAGTAGTAGTATTGCGGTGACCCCCCATGCATCGGTGCTCCTGTGGGGTCCACATTGCCATTCAGGACTGTTCAGACTGCTTTTTGACTCCTTTGATCCTAATTGGAAGGGACATCCTGTTATAATCAAGTGCATATCTGCCTGAATTGCGGGCTGCCTACGCCACTGCTGTGCCATGACTTGGGTCAAGCTGGAGGGTTAGGTTCATACCCATTCCACCAGAATGGTTGCTATGTCCCTGGCAGAGATTCACTCTCTATCTTTTGTTGACATCTGCACAACTGAAGTTTGGAGCACGGTGCACACCTTTGTTAAGCACTATGCCCTGGATGTCCATGCCAGGCAGCATGCACCTTCAGCCGGACAATCCTAAATGGATTTCTGTTTTGAATGAGCCCTTGGCTCCTAATGCCCTTGTCTGGAGGATTTTAATCCAAGCTTGGTATTCTTACCCATTAGTGGTAATCAGTGGTGAAGATTGATTCCTGGAAGATATGAAAATTAAGTACTCACTGTAATTCTTTATCTTCTAAAAATATATTCCCCATTGAGTCACACACCCACCCACCCACCATGCCCTGGGCTCACTCTAGTGTTTTATTGGTCTTCACCCTTTGTTCATGGTTTGGGCTGTGAAGACACTGTGTTACTGGATTGTTGACCCATCTTACATTGGTCATCAGGGCTATATGATGCCCTTAGGTTAAGTGCATAAGTACATGTTAGGTTATACTGTACCTCCTTGGTTTAAAAAGGTACTAAGGTAAGCTTGGCACTGTGAGCCAGTCTCTAGGTGCCACACCTGCACACAGGTGTCCTCGGCACCAGCCCTCCTGGAAAGTTCTGGTTTCCACGGCATCCTAGTGCCTTTGGCTAAGACCCGTTAGTGTGAGTCAATGGTGAAGATATTCCTAGAAGGCCAAGAATTACGGTGAGTAGGTAGTTTTCATTTTTTGCTGCTCACCACCTCACTAAAAAAGGTAATGAGGCGGTTGAGGGCTTTCACCATTGTAGTCTAGCATGTGTGTGGCGTCACATTGGTGTTGTGCATGTAGTGCCTGCAGCAATTCCAGCCCTATGAAAAGTTCTGACTTCCACTGGGTCCTATCACCTCTAACTAAGACCCACAAGTGGTAATCTATGAAGAAGATAGTCCGGAAGATAACATTTATGATAAGTACACAATTTTCATCTTTCTCGTAGAGCTTGCATTGCTATGGCCCAGGGCATCCTGCTCCCCTAACACTCTTATGGTTTGCCAGTTTTTTCAGTAGCCTCGAATTCAGTATTATGAAATTGGGATGTGGCTTATAATAATGCCTATCGTTTTGCCCTGGCCACAGATTGACGTGTCTACCCCTGTACTGTGTAGTCGAAGCTTGGTTGGCTCCCTCCGTGTGTAGTACGTGACCTCTCCTTTGGAGGAGTTATCCACAGTATTGTTCAGAATCAGGTGCCTTTTCTGTGTGCCTCACTTTCAGTGCCCTATAGAAATTCCTGTCCACTAAGATCAACTGACCTTGACCTCTTGGTCGTACACAGGAGCAGACTCAAAGCAGGTGAGATGGCTTTCTCTGGTTGTGCCCCCAAACTGTGGAACACTAAACTTGTCAATATTGTCCTATCACCCAGACCTTCTGAAGCTGGTGCCATTCCCACTTGCACCAGTTGGCTGTATATATCTGCTTCTAGCCACCAAACTCTGCACAGACTCGCTTGTTTATGCTTATGGACACCTCTGCACTTATCACTTTGTGTATCTGCTATGATGAATGTACATCATTTTCTTCATTTTCAATTGTGTTTAATTCATTGTAACCTTACCTTAACCTTCGATTCTTATATGATTTTATTTGTCTTTGTCACTTACTGTATTGTTTTGGATTGTACTTTTGCCAGGTTGTACCTGAAAATAGGCAAATAATTGTCTAGTGTACCTTACCTGGTTAATAAAAACTAAATGAAATGCCCTGTGCTGGCACTGTTCGATACCAGATGACCTACATTAATAGAGACTTCAGATCTTTATACTTGCTTTATGAGCAAAAGTCATTTTGTTTACTTTTAAAATACGGCATACCAGAACAAAATCCTCCCTTACCCTAGTTAGAGCGGGAGAGGCAGCCGCTTTCCTTCCCTTTGTCAGGCATCTTTCCTTCAGCAGTTAATCCATACTGACCCGTTGCCAAAGATTTCAGGTTCTGCCTGTCCACATTTCAGTTGGAGACATTCCCTCTTCCCCCCAGCAGTTATTCCACACTGCTCATGTTGCCCGCACTTGACTTAGTGCTAATTGCTCATAGGTGGCGCTCTTGGAAGGTATCTGTGATAGTGACTCTACCCCAACTACACACACTCACACATTGGCTTTGTACACATTGTGCACTGAAAGAAGGCTGCCCCTCCCCCCATGCACGCTCACTTGGGTGGGTGGCCCAGGTTTAACTTCCTGGATGACCCTCTGCCCCAGTTTCATGTACTTTCATGGGCAACTCGCATTAAACCTGTCTGGCAGCTCACATACTCACAGGCCATCACCCCCTTCCACATAGCTGCAAGCCCCCTTTATTTTGGACCCTACATAAATACACCGTACCTTGCAAAGTCTCTGGCTAACTGAGTAGTTTAAAGATTCTGATGAGAAACATACTGTAAGTTTCCTTATGTTAATCTGATCAACTGTGTGTGCTGTGCCTTTTCACATAACAGAAAACAAATGGTATAAAAAATGTTCTCTTTTCATTTCTAGCCCATCAGTTCCAGCATCTGCGGCTCAAGTTGTCCAACAAGTATTGGCCACTGTAGCTACAAACCAGCCAAAGCAGGTATTATTTGTATCTTTTTAATTAAAGAAAGAAAAAAATGCTGGATTTAGTTCTAACTAAATAAGAAAAGCTCTAGGGAACTGTCTTTGGTAGATAAACCTTCCTGTGGCAGATACCTTGCCTATCCAATGCCTTTCTTTGATGTTACTTGTGTGCATGCTGTATGGAAAAACTTAGTGTGCTGGGACAGTGATGGAGACTAGTCAAGATGCAGAGACCTCTGAATTTCTAAGAGGGATTCTGTTTGGAGTGGCATCCTAGTGCCAGATGTGTCATGGAAGCATAGAAACTGACGGCAGATAACGACTGTTAGGCCCATCCAGTCTTGCCCTTTGCCCCATCTTTATTAGCGGCCACTAACCCTATTTAGTTGTCGATTTAGTCTCTACTTCCCACTTCTAGAGTTCCCTTATGCCTGTCCCGTGCACGACTAAATCCCCCCACTGTGCTTGCTCCCACCATCTCCTGTGGCAGGCTGTCCCATACATCCACCTTTTCTGTGAAAAAAATAAATAAATAAATAAAAACTCCCTCACATTTCCCCTTATCCTGCCCCCTTCAGTCTCATATTGTGCCCCCTTGTTCTTGTACCTCTCCTGTAGTGAAAGATGTCACCCACTTGAAAATGATAAAGCATTCCCTATACTGGGACATGCATGCTACTGTTTCAGGTGGCATTTGTGCATACCCATGTGTGTGGCGTAGTGGACTGTGATTGCACACAAGTGACTTTTGTAGTACCGGTCATTGTTACTGGTGTAGTAACATCTAGTGGTATTAGTGGTGGAGTGGAAATACAAATCGGTGTGTGGGTGCAACCCCCTCACTGTTCCTTAATTAATCAGTCATCATGTGGAGCTGATATGTCAAAACCAGCAGCAGGGCTGCTGTTCATTATGACTGCATGTCAGGGTCCAACCAGAGGGTGGAGACTAGAGCCTCCTAGACAGTGCTCTTTGGGTCAGGAGGGTATCAGTATCTGCTGCTCTGCTGTTACCTGGCTGACCATAGGTGACAATACAGCTGGAACTGGTGGGGGGGGGGACTTCCCAAGGCTCCAGCACACCTCTGAGCCCTCGGAGTCTGCGTCCAGAGGACAAAGAACAAAAAGGAGAAAAAAAAAGAATTTTGCAGCAGTATGACACCAGCACACCTGGGCCCCAGGAAGCTGACTCCCCACCCCACCACCTAAAATGTGGCTGTCCTGCAGGGTAAGCCAGGCCATCAACAGTCCCACGACAGAGCTGGGGTAAGATATGTTTAGGATAAGCGACAGAGAAGGCTGGATGGAGCTGAGAGATGGCCTGTCTGGTGGAGGCCACTCTACATAAAGTAACAGACAAAAAAAAATTGTGCATCAGTGCATTGACTTAAAAATCAAACTTTAGTTGTAGACACTGTGATTATATCAGCAGTACAACTTTTTTCTAAAAGTTGGTTTCCAACAAAAATTAAGAGAAAAAGTGGCCTGTTTAGAAGTGTTTGCTATATTGTGCAATGTATTTGTCCCCGTTTTCATAATTCTGCTGTACATGGGTGCTGGGAAATCTTATGCTGTTCTGATGTGGACACTTTCTTTCCTTTAAAAACAAAGTATGATGGAATTGGATTATCCTACTAGTACAATATATGGAATCGAGAATGTTTAATTGTTTACAGTAAGAAACGTATACGGTCAGACATGTTCCCACAGTACTGTAGTTTGTACTACTACTGTATGTATAGTATTGTATACTTCATCCTTCAAGCTGTAGCCTATGATCTTCCAAGAATCAGTCTTCACCATTCATTCCCTCCAGTGGGTCTGAGCTGGAGGCGCTAGAAACCTACGGGAACCAGAACTTTTTCTGGGGTCCTTTGACGCTACAGGCACTGTGCACAAGGCATCGCACGTCAGTGCACGCACTTGCTGGTATACAACGGCACCAGCCCTCGGCCACCTCATTTCCTTTTTAGGGCTGCAGTGGGCAAAGCCCTGTAGACCTCTTGGTACGAGAAAAGGACTCTGTATTCCTTGCATTCCTTCCGAACAAACATCCTGTTGGAGTTGCACCACAGTCACTTCCGTGACCATGAAGCAGTCAGTTGGTTATCTGGCTTGGAATTAGCACTGCGCTATTTTTAGTATTGGCGGACATGGCAGAACACAGCACACTCCACCGTGTCCAAGATTGCTGCCAAACTGTATTGCACATGCGCGACTTTTAACTCATGTGCAGTGGGCGACTGTCTTGGACACGGCGGAGTGTGCCATGTCCACCAGTTGTTTTTTTTTTTTTTAAGGATGTTTTCTCCTCGGAACACGGCTACAACCCCGCACTCCGCCGTTCCCCCGGCGCCATCCCCGGACATGAGACCCTCTCCGTTCCGCACCCAGCGACTTACCCTTCGTGGCAGGGTGGTAGGGAGCGACTCAACCCACCCCAACGGGTCCATGCCAGGCAGGCGCCCTCCAGGAATGGCGCCGGGGAACGACGTCGTGCTGCCGGGCTCCCATTTTTCTTATTTTTCCTCCCGACGGGCATGGCATGCAATGCCGCCAGCGACTTAGCGCGAGCACGCTCCCGTGCTAGTCAAGCATCTGCCACGTCCCGCCCACCCCTTGGCTTGCGGCTACGTGCTGTCGACCCCCAGCCTCCGCTAGGGGTCAGACAATACCCGGCCGCCCAGATCCCACCCGGAGATGAGAGCAGTCCTCCGGATGCTCAATCCATCCCCCGCTGACCCCAGCAACCTATGCCTGCTCTCGACCACGGGCGCTGGGCGTGGCACGAGGTGTAGCGACCAGCTCTCAACCCTCAGCGCCATCGGGCTGAGGTTTTTCTTTTTAAAATATTGATATCCCCCACCCGACCCTCCTACTCAGCATCTCCCTCTCCCTGAAGCATAAAAGTGACACTGAGTGTGCCTAATCCCCCAGTGTTGTGCTCTGGACTCCTTGGTTTAATTTTTTTTTTTTTTTTTAGCCCCCTCCCTGAAGCGTAAGAGTGGCTCTGGGGTGTCCAATTCCCAGTGTTGTGATCGGGAGTCCTCATTCCTTTTTTAGTGACACTGTGGCTGCCCAATCTCCCAGTGTCGCGATCAGAGTCCTCTTTCCACTTTTGCACCGTTACCATCCCCACCCTCCCTCCCACTCTGCACCCCAAGCCCTTACTTACCAATCGGTGTCCAACACTGTAATCCTCTGAACCACAGACACGTCTTCACTCTTCAAAGCCAGACTGCAAACTGAAGAAACAGGTATGCTGTTCAGTGTATTTTTTTTTTTCCTTTCTCATACTCCCCAGCCATCGGCCTCCTCTCTTCAGGAGTGTATACCTTATGCGTCCCGCTCTCCTACCCTGACCTATTCCGAGTGGTCTCTTCCTCCATGAAGCCTGATTTACTCCCCAGGCGGGGTCGAGGTGGAGCCCTTCTTTCCTTGTCTCGTCAGGATGCCGGTTTGGTGGCTGGCAGGAGGCATTGGGGATTGGGGCTAGCGCGCCGTCTACCAGAGATGCTGCGGCCATTTTCCCTGTTTTTCTGTGGACGTTGCTTGAGCCCTGGCATCAAGTCATGTAACGCCGACACTCGCTACGTCCTCCACATCCTCCCCTTGCTGCATCTTGGCGCATGCTGTGCCCCGGACCTCTGTCTGGGGCCAGTCTTCACCAGGATGTCAACAACCCCGAAGAAGACAAGCTGTCTTAGGACGCTCAAGCCTTCTCCCGGCTTGCCTCCAGCTTCCCGGCTTGTTCCCAAACCCAGGTCACTGGCGTCGCAAGCGGAAATCCAACTGCTGTGCTGGCGGGCCGGCCGCTGTTCAATGTATTTTAATGGGGTTTTGAACTTAGTGGCATAACTTGGGCATTTCTGCATATTTTTGGGCCAGATTTTCAGAATGCCATCTTTGGGACACTGTCTCATGAACAATTGAACTGTAATTAGGTAGAGCAGTCCGTGCATGAAATCACCTTTCAGGCAGGAGTTGAAACTTTTCTTTGCCCTTGTTCATGAGGTGGGGTCATAAGAAGGCTATGTTGTAACTTTGATGTAAAAATTTAAAAAAAATAAAGTTATGAGCCTACCTTGAATTTTGCGAATGCAGGCTCATAACTTTGGCAATTTTTTATATTTTTCTCCCAAATTCACAGCATAGCCATATCTTTACAGCACCCCAAGAGTGTGACAGCTGTAATTTTTCAAATCCTGACCAAAATACATTTTTTTTTTTAACCTCCTGAAAGGTGATTTTGTGGTCCCTGCGCAAAAATCACCTTTCGGGCAGGAGTTGACATTTTCTTTGCCCTTGTTCATGAGATGGGGTAGTAAGAAGGCTATGTGGGAGTCCCATGATGTGCTGAAGGCAATAGGTCACTCCTCTGGACCTCTATGTCCTCGGACCTTAATTTTTAAAAATAAATTACCGTTTTTCGGTCTCTCGCTACAGTCCGCTACCGATGTCTCTCCTGTTGCCCCTGGTAACATGCGGTGTCTGTTTTCGGCATCAGTATGGAGGCTGAGATGCGTATGGCTCCTCCGTGACATGATCCTCTGGTTATCCCCCGAAAAAGAGAAAGGCCTTAAACAGGCAAAGGTGCAATCGGTAACAGTGTCTAAAAGCATTTCTTCTACGGCACATACAAAGGAGCGGTTCTTGGCTGAATTTTCACCCCTGAAAGACTCCTCATTGGTGCTAACAAGCTTAAAACCCTACGAACTGCTACTGAAAACCTTACCCAGCTTGTTGGGGACATGGAAGTAAGGGTCCACACTCTCGATTCCTGGAAGAGCAAGGTGGATCCTGAGATAGCTGCTGTAAAGCACAGGATAGCCAAGATGGAATTAAAGCTGCAAGATGTAGAAGGGTGCAGTTGCTGAAATAATGTTGTGGTGCTCAGTCTCCCTGAGAGGGTATAGGGTCCCAATTCTGTTTTATTTGCTCAGAAGCTATATGAGAAATTAGTGGGACCTTCCCCCAGTGGCCCGACTTATACCATCGAATGGGCCCACTGTGCGCTTCAGGCTATGCCGAAGTCCTCGAATCCACCGCGCCCCCTTCATTTTCAAATTTTTTTTAATTATTTAGATCGACAGCATCTTTTAAGCAAGATGAGAGAATTGCAGTCGGTCACCTGGGAAGACTCTAAAATTTGCTTGGTGCAAGATCTGCCGGTGGAAGTGAGACGTAAGAGTCGTATCATCCTGTCGTCTCCAAGCTAATTGCAGCCAGCTTTAAGTTTAGGGTCTTATACCCTGCTCATCTTCAGGTTACTATTAATGGTGCACAGAAGACCTTTGAATCCTCGGAACAGGCTGGACGGGACTTGCAGAGCCTGCTACCTGATTTGTACGAGCACTCGTGAACCCCAGGTCCTGCAGACGACTGGGCAGCTTCTCTGGCTATTTGTCAGATCTGAGACTGGCTTACACTTTGGGAGGAACACTGAATTTGAGTTCTTTAAATACCTCTTATTTTATTTATTAAAATTATTATTTATTAAATTTTGGTGACCGGGTAGGCCCACTGAGCCCTGAAGGTCCCTTTTTCATAATAATGGTTCCGAGGGCTTTCTCTTGGTGCTATGTTATGGGCTTTGTGCTTTTTTTATTCATTCATTTTGGGGTTACAGCTCAGAATAGCTATCCTATGTACTTATATTGGGGTCCCTTTTATTTTGTTCCTCCCATGTCTCTTTTTTTGTTTGTTTTTTTGGACTATACTATTTGTCCACAATTTGCTATTAATTTATAAAGACATGGGACTGGCAGCCCCTAATCATACCTCTCAACTTCTTAGCATTACAAATCATAGCACTGGCCTTCAAAAATCATAGCAGATGGTCAGAATGTGAAACACTGTCTTATTTTAAAGAATAATATGTCTACAAATAGTGGGGCCCATAAAGTTAGTGATAAGAAATGTTTCTATTAACTTAGTTTAATGGTTTAACAGTTTGTGTGTCCAGAAATAGACATTAACATTAGTAAGAAGATCAGTAAACCTCTGTGACCAAGGGTAAATATGAGTGTGAAAATCATAGCGCTATGCGAAATTCATAGCAGTTGAGAGGTATGCCCATAATATCAGATGTCCCCCTCTCCCTACATCCTTTTCTTTTTTTGATATGTTGTTCATTCTAAGAACATCTGTCACTTTTACCTATTTAGGGGAGCAGGTGAGGATGTTTTTTTTGTTTGTTTTTTTTTTTTTTTTTGTTCCTTTCGCTTATGCACTTTCTACTTATTATACTAGAGTTGGATTTCGGGGTCTGGGGTGGAGGGTCCGGGGGGGTAGCTAGATTACATCACAGGCCGGAGTAGTTTTGGAATGCAGTCTTTGGACCGGGGATGTCTTGGTGTCCATGCTTGTTTTTTGGGATTTTGGGCAGGGAAGGGTAGCTAGTTTTTTTTCTTTTCATAGTTTTTAGGCCCAGAGCACAATTTCTCTTGAAAAGCTACCGTTCTTTGGTAGTTATATATTATATGACATATCCATTATATCTTCCATTACAATATGGGGACAGTCTTTAAACTTATTTCTTGGAATATCAAGAGAGCTAATGAGAGGAAGAAGCATTACATGATTCTGCATCACTTAAGGTTCATCCTGATGTGGTCTTTTTACAAGAGAGCCAATTTTGGCAGGAAGATGTTACTTACTTCCATAGAGAATGGGTGGGGCAGGTTTTCGGGCCTGGGTACAATACCAAGAGAGGGGGAGTTGCTATTGTAATTAACAGTGGGACAACTTTCCAGTTGTTGTAGGAGTGCTGGGATTCCGAGGGTAGTTTTCTTTTTGTTCATGGTTGGCTAGGCCTTACAGAGATCCTTTTGGGTTCCATCTATGGTCCTAATTCAGCCTCTCTTCAGTTTGTTTCCCCTCTTAGCCACACCTCGCACCCTTTGTTCATTTGCCTATTTTTCTCGGGAGGGGGGGGTCTGGAACTTGGTTATTCATCCTGATTTGGATAGATCCAGGTTATCTCAGAGAGGTTTATCTCCAGGGCAGAGGGGCTTACGGAAGTCACTGGATAACCTAGGTCTGGTTGACCCCTGACCTATTCTGTATCCCAGGGGGAAGCAATATTTAATGATAAAAGGCATCCTTTGGATGGCAGAGAAAGGGGAGATATTGCTAATGGGGGACCTGAATATGCCAGATGTTGATTGGAGCACCTTTGCTGCAGCCACGTCCAAGAGCAGGGCCATTCTTTATGCCCTACAGGGGGCATGCCTCAGACAGCTAGTTTTGGAACCCCTTCGGGAGAGAGCAATCTTAGACCTGGTACTCTCAAATGGGGATGGAGAGGGGATCTCTGATCTTGAAGTGAGTAGCCATCTGTGAACAAGCGACCACCAGACAGTGTGGTTTACGATAAACTTAGCTGTAGAGTCAAGCCACACAAAAGTGAAGGTACTGGACTTCAGTAGGGCTGATTTTGTCAAAATGGGAGAGTGCCTCAGAAAAGCACTAGCAAACAGGCAAGAAGGTGGGGTGGAGCAACAATGGGGAAACATCAAAACCGCCATCACAGAGGCAACAAGTCTTTGTGTGAAGCAAATAAACAAATCAAAACAAAAGAAAAAAACACTATGGTTCTCAAAAGACGTAGCGGGGAAGGTAAGGGAAAGAAAGATAGCATTAAAGAAGTATAAGGAAACACAGAAGGAGCAGGACAGAGAACTTTACCAGTTAAAGCAGAAGGAAGCAGGTGAGGCAGTCAGAATAGCAAAGGCCCAAACCGAAGAAAAGATAGCCAACTCGGTTAAGAAGGGGGATAAAACCTTTTATAGGTACATTAGGGAGCAAAGAGAGACTAAGGCAGGGATAATGAGGCTGAATAAAGAGGAAGGTGGTTGGGCAGAGAGCGACAGTGAAAAAGCAGGGATACTGAACAAATACTTCTGCTCAGTATTCACAATGGTAAAGCAGGGGGGAATACCTAATCCGGTCAATAGAAGCACTCTGGATAGGGGGTTGATATTAGCTTTTGGAGAAGAAAGGGTTCTGAAAGAACTCTTTAAACTGAAAGTGGATAAAGCAATGGGGCCTGATGGGATTTACCCCAGAATTTTAAAAGAACTAAGGGAAGAACTAGTAACACCACTGACTACCCTTTTTAATAAATCATGGGAGGATGGGGTGGTATCTGAGAACTGGAGGAGGGTGGATGTGATTCCCCTCCACAAAAAGTGGGAGCAAGACAGAGACAGGAAACTACAGACGTATCAGTTTGATCTAAGTGGTAGGGAAAATGATGGAATCACTTCTGAAGGAAAGAACTGTCGAGTACCTAGAGGCCAGTGGGGCACAGGACCCAAGGCAGCATGGATTCACAACGGGAAGGTCGTGTCAGACAAATCTACTTGATTTCTTTGACTGGGGACCAAAGCAGTAGACCAGGGAGGGGCTGTGGACATGGCCTACCTAGACTTTAGCGAGGCCTTTGACACAGTCCCGCACAAAAGATTATTAAACAAATTAGCCTGCCTGGGAGTGGGTCCTAGGGTGGTAGCCTGGTTAAAACACTGGTTGGACAACAGGACACAGCGGGTAATAGTAAATGGAGTCCACAGTGAAGAAAGGAGGGTTACTAGTGGGGTACCGCAGGGCTCAGTACTGGGGCCGGTCCTTTTTAATGTCTTTATAAGTGACATTGCAGAACGACTGGAAGGGAAAGTATGTCTCTTTGCAGATGACACAAAGATCTGCAACAGGGTTGATACACAAGGTGGGGTGGAAAGGATGAAAAGGGACTTGGCAAGGTTGGAGGAATGGTCAAATGTATGGCATCTTAGATTCAGTGCAATAAAAGTGCAAAGTAATGCACCTGGGAAACAAAAACCCAGGGGAAGAGTACACAGTGAGGGGTGAGATACTGACAACAACAAAAATGGAAAGGGACCTGGGGTAGTCATATCAGACTTACTCCAAAGGTGGCCAGCAATGTGAGAAGGCAGTAAGGAGGGCTGGGGGGATACTGGAATGCATAGGGAGAGGCATCACCAGTAGAAAAAAGGAAGTTGTTGGCCCTCTGTACAGACAGTTGGTAGACCACATCTGGAGTACTGTGTGCAGTTCTGGAGACCCCATCTCCACAAAGACATAGACAGGGTGGAGGCTGCCCAGAGGAGGGCAACCAAAATGATACAGGGTCTGCATCAGAAGACATATGAAGAAAGTCTAAAGGAACTAAAGATGTGTAGCCTCGAGGAAAGGAGGGAGAGGGGGACATGATGGAAACTTTCAAATACCTC
This sequence comes from Neoceratodus forsteri, assembly GCA_016271365.2. Lineage (NCBI taxonomy): Eukaryota > Metazoa > Chordata > Ceratodontiformes > Ceratodontidae > Neoceratodus > Neoceratodus forsteri. Next base: position 502,124,271 of record JADMNL010000022.1, read on the forward strand.
AAGGGAATTGACAAAGTCCAAGAGGGATAGCACCTTTCGGAAAAAGAGATGTGCAAAAACAAGGGGGCACAATTTGAAGATAGAGGGGGGACGGCTCAAAGCTAATGTGAGGAAGTATTTCTTCGCAGAGAGGGTTGTGGATACATGGAACAGCCTTCCTGAGGAGGTCATAGAGTCAAAAACAGTGGGGTATTCAAGAATGCATGGGACAGACATAAGGTAATTCAAGCAGGGGGTAGGAGGAAGTAGGCTGTTGGTTAACTAGGATCTGCAGCTTGTCCGTTAGGTAGGGAAATGGGCAGACTAGGTGGGCTAAGCGGTCCTTATCTGCCATCAAATTCTGTGTTTCTGTACCTTTTTTTCGACTCCCCATGCCTCTTATTCTCTGTTAGACTATTTCTTGGTTGGCAAACACTGCTTACAGGACCTTGTTTCCTGCAACATCCAAGCGATGGTCCTCTTGGACAATGCTCCAGTACTTCTGGAACATGCCGTGAGGGACTTGGAAGACATGGATAAGATCTGGCGCCTGAACTCCTCTCTCCTGAGGTATCCCAGCATTTGGGAGGCAGTACATACGCACTTGCATGATTTTTTCAGGATAATGAGGAGTCTGTCTCTGCCTTTAATATGTTATGGTGAGCGGCAAATTGTGTAGTCAGAGGAAAATGCATCCGGTTAGCCTCCAAGGCTAAAAAAATTCATACAGAGAAGGTTAATACTTTGTTGCAGCAAATTAGGACTCTAGAACACCATTTGTCTTCTAAGTCTGATGCAGACACCTAGGGAACCTTGAACTCTCTGAGCACAATATTATGGCCTTTTGGCTGAGAAAGCAGATCTCGCTTTGCAGCGCACTAAATTACATTATTTGGAACCGGGAGAGAAGGCAGGCAGACTCCTGGCCTTGAGACTGCGTCAGATGGACTCTCAACAAACAATACCCAGCCTTCAGCCCCGTCCCGATGGGAGATGTCCTTACTCACTCTCGGGACATAGCACAGGCTTTTCACTCTTTTTATGAAACACTTTATTGCCCAGACCCTAGGGATCAGGTTCCTATGGAGGAGATTGAAGCCTACCTAGACCAACTTTCCATTCCTCAGTTGAGACCACAGCAGCAGGATCTTTTGAAAGAACCAATTTCTACTGCTGAGGTCCATAAAGTGATAGAGCAGCTTCGATGGATAAGGCCCGATGCACAGATGGGTTTAACAATAGCTTTTACTACACTTGTATTGATATTTTATCTCCCTTTCTGGCCCACTTATTTAATTACTTATTATCTGCAGGGCTTTGACTGCTCTCTCACTCAAGCCTGGATAACTTTATTACATAAACTGGGTAAACCTGAGCTTTTATGTAGCAGTTATCGCCCAATTTTGTTATTAAATTCAGATTTCAAGATCTTGGCGAAAGTATTGGGAAATCATTTTTTACAGGTGTGACACGGTCTTATAAGCCCTACTCAGGTTGGCCTTGTTGCGGGTCGCCTGTCCACTGACCATCTCTGCAAGGTTTTGCACCTGATTTCTGTGTCGGGGAGAGCAAGAGCCCTGCGGTACTGGTCTTCGTCGATGCGGAAAAAGCATTCGATAGAGTATCTTAGCCCTTTCTTTTTGTCACTCTTTGATGGTTTGCATTTCCCTGTGCCTTTTTTGACTGGCTGAAAGTTTTTTTATAGTCATCCCTCAGCCAAGATCTAGTGTAATGGAGTTCTGTCCACCCCTATCTCTCTTCTCAGAGGCACAAGGCAGGAGTGCCCTCGCTCCCCATTTTTATTTAACCTCTATCTGGATGTGCTGGCCCGGTGTTGCTGAAGCACTGGACGCCTTACCTCACGCTACGCTGGCAGCCCATGTTCAGGAACTAGCGCGGGCTGCAGAGGGTCGGCAGCAGAGGAAAGGGATCAAGCGTCCAAGGGATGGCTCTCCCTCTCCAGGGAGGGGGGATTCCAGTGGTTGGCACATATCTAGCCCCTAGCGGAGACTGGGGGGCAGTGCACCAATTATTATTATTAAGTTTTTGTTGACCGGGTAAGTGCACTAGACAAATCCTGCCTATTTTCAGGCACAACCTGGGGAAGGGGGATACAGATGAATGCCTACTGACCTTGAACCAGATTAAGCTGTTGGTGGTATTTTTAGTGAATGAGCTTCTTGCTCATACTTGCTCCCTCCACTGGCGTCATTGCATGCCCCACTCACGTAAAGGAGCAAAAGGGAAAAAGTGGAGGGGCGTGGCTAGCTGCCAGCCATCAAGACACTCTTTCAGAGAGCTCCCAATGAGTACCATTTTAAAATAAAAAGGAAAAGATTTGTAACCTATTTGGTGAAGCAGAACGATATATACTCATCTCCTGAAGGGTTGTGCATCGCTAGAAGTGGATTGCATTACCATGGGTGGAAAATCTCTGAAAATAAAGCTAAGTTCTTTGTGCCTCGTGACGGGGCCACGAAGAAGCCAACAGCATCCTCTGAGCATGCACTGGAGGAACCCAGCAGAGAGGACTTCCGCCCGGCATCGCTTGACTTGCTCCAACCTGCTCTTTCTACCCTTACCAAAACGGTTCAACACATGGACAAAAAGATGGATCTTATCTGTGTCAATCTTCACCATTCATCACAGATGGGTTACCTGGCCGGAGGTAAGGACCCGCGCGGGAGCTTTTTTTTTTTTAAAAGGGGTAGGCGGAGCTGACACACCATCGGCGCCGCCCTCGAGGCCGACGTACTGCGTGGCGCTCGAGGGTTGGCCGTTAGGCTGTGTTGACTCCGCTTGCCTACCAGTTCTTCATCTCCCGCCGTCGAGGTTGCCTCGTGGGATGCTTCTGACAAGAATTTTAGGCCTTTCAGCCCTTCGCCTTTCGCATTTTCAGTCCGTCGGTTGCCTGCTGGTTCTGTGTTCTGCCTCCACTCGACGTTGCCCGGTAAGATCTTTCCTTTTTATTTGAATTCTGCAACGTCGAGTCTGTTTTGGTGTTTTTTTCCGTAGGTCATGTCTCGGTCGGAGGGCAAGGAGTCTTCGAAGACGGGTCGGCCCCCAATGCGTCGGTGCCCGTGCGGCCGAAAATTCTCCGTCACCAACCAGCACGACCGGTGTTTTGCATGTCTTGGCCCGCTTCACGACATGGACTCGTGCGACGCCTGCTTCTCCATGGAGCGCTGGATCCTCGAACAGCGCACGTTGAAAGTGGGGCGAGCTCTGCCAACTTTCGGGGGTAGGGTTTGCACTCGTCGGGCCAAGCCGCGCGCACTCTCAGCCCTTCCTCCGGGTCCCTCCCGGTTGTATCGGACCGAGGAGGAGGGAGCCTCGGCTACTTGTAGCCTGGCCATCGCTGAGCTTCTCCACATGGCGCGGAGGGACCCGCCCCGCTTCCTCCCGGGAGCAGGCGGAGGTGTCACCATGGCAATCGCCTTCCGGGGTGAAGGCTCCGGTGTCATTCCAGCGGCTCGGGAAGGGCCTGGGTCGGCGCCATCACGCCAGCGCCGTTGGAGCTTCGGCGCCCGTTGCGGCACCGTGGGCCCTATTGGGGCCGTAGCCGCACCGACTTGTTGCTTAGCGTGTGGCTCAGTCGCTCGGGCGCGCCATGGGACCAGATCCAGCCGTCTTCGCCATGTAGGGTGAGCACGGCACCGTGCCTTCGACCGGCGCCATGGGGCCTTCGACTCAGTCTGTCGGTGCCGTCTGCGGCACCATTCACGGAACGGCGCCGAGGGGCTGGTCGGTGCCGTGTTCAGCGCCGGGTCTGCCTTCGGGGCCGTCGGCGCCGCTATGGTCCTCGGTGCCGCTCGTGGTGCCGTGGGGCTTGGTGGCGTCGGCATCGGTGCCAAGGGTGCTGCTGGGGCTGCTGTCGGCGCCGTCCCTGTCCTTGGTACCACTTCCGGTACCAGTGGATTGGACGGTGCTGCGACTGGCCCTGGCACTGGACCTTTAGCTTGAGCTGGCGCGGTGCCTCCTGCAGGTCCCGCTCATGGGGTTGCGGAGGGCACGGGCGCCAACTCGGTCACAGCACTGGCTGCCGGGCCCGGTGGCAATGTTGGTTCTGCCCGCCCTCCTGCGGTTTAGCTCAGAGCTTCGGACTCTACCTCTTCGGAATCGGAGTCGCGCTCCGAGTCGGACGAGCAGTCGCATCCCTCGGGGTTGGCTGCGGAGGAGGGCAGCACTGTGGTCTCATTGAAGAGTAGGAGCCAGCCCCCTACTGAGGAGAGACTGGTGGCCCCCGAGACTACGGTCAGTGGTGCTGACCAGCAGGCAGTGGTGCGTGCCACCATAACTCTGCAGCCTGGTCTTGGGGGTTTCATCGACCCCTCGATGGTGGTACCTCCTCCAGTGGTGTGTCTTGATCGCCCAACTTTGGGGCCCATCAAGAAGCCTACAGGAGAGGAGGGTACTGCTCCCTGGGTCTCCCCTTCGGGGGCTGCCCAGAGATGCCAGCTACCTAGGCTGGCCCTCTCGAGGAGGAGGCACTCTCTCAGACTCTGAGGGGTCGAGGTGTGGGGCTCGCGTCGCCTTTTCTGGGTCCACTCGGCCCTGGCGGAGCCATAGTGCAGATTTCCACCCTTCCCCCTTGGGTTCCTTGAGGGAGTCCCGTTCTTTTGAGGCAGGGGACCGTCCTTCTGGACCTTTACGGCCCGGTCGCCTCACTGGGGGGATTCTTCTGGGCGCAGCCAAGGCAGTACCAAGGTGGTTGTACAGCTGTCGGCTGTGGGGTCTTCTGGGGCACCCTCCTCGGGTACTCACGGTCCGCTCCCTAGCCCTGGCGGATGTCAGCCGACTTCTCTTCTCGGCTCTGCCCCTATCCCTCTGCCACATTCTCCTGCGCTCCCAGGCATCCTTGGTCCTAGTGGCCCTCTCACCTGGGAGCAGTTCAGAGCGGTGGCTGCCCGGTTCCCTGCTTATGTTAGGGCTATGGACAGCCAGGTTTTTCAGCCTCCCCCGTGCAGCCACCCTCTGAACACATGGTGACCTCCAGCTCCTCATCCCCCTCTTCAGGGGGAGAGGAACCTTCTGTCCACATCTCTCCGGCTGCTGATCTCTCGGAGTATCAGCGTTTCCTCATGAGGATGTTGGAGGATTTGCACCTTTCGCCCTCTTCTATCAGCAATCCTGAGCATGCAGCGCACGCCCTTCTTGGCGATTTTGGCGAGGCCACCCTTGTAGTGCCGCCCTGGCCAGCTCCCTTTCAGGAGGCGTCCTTGCGTTTCTGGCAGAGGCCCTTCTCCGGAGTTCCTGCCCCAAGGGACCTCAGCCAGAGGTATTGCGCTCCCCCGGAGTCTCCAGGTTCCATGCCTCATCCACAGTCTGGCTTGACACATCTGGACACTCCTGATGGGCTTCGCGCCCTCCACCGTGACCTACCCCCAGATTGACTCCTCGGATTTTGATTTTTGGGGGAGGAGGACCTTCTACTCGGCACGGTTGCTCCTTTCTATTTCTGCTCATCAGGCCCACTATGCAGCCTACAACAGGTTCTTGTGGTCCAGGCTAGGTCAGATCCTAGCCTCGTTGCCTGACTTGGAGCAAACCAGACAAGCCATCGCGCTTTCTGCACGTGGCCTGGAGCTAGCAAGGCACCAAGCGAGGGCATCTTATGACGCCAACGAGGTAGCTACCAGGGTCGTAGGGACAGCGATCTGCACTAGGAGATCGGCATGGCTACGTCTTTCCCGGTTGTCACCCTTGGCCTGGCGTAGGGTGATTAGCTCCGCCCACCAGGGAACCTACCTTTTCTCCCGTAGAGTGAGACAGCGCTTGTCGGGACAGCTTCCTTCCCCCTCCGGGGGGACTCCGTCTATCTCTCCCCACTCTCGGGCCTCTCCAGGCCCTGAAGGTTCTCCCATAGTGTGTCACCCACTGAGGGCTAAGGAACTCTGTCCCTTAGGGTGTAAGAAACAACCTTTTCGGGGCTTGGTATCACCTATCTGAGATGAATGGTGAAGATTGACACAGATAAGATATGAAAATTACGTACCTACCGTAATTCTGATCTTTCTGTGTATCTTCACCATTCATCACAACCCCACCCACCATCCCCCTGGGGCCTCGGTCTCTGGGTCCCCTTCCCTCTCTGTGGCTCCCCCTCTCCTCTTTAGGAGCGGGTAAAGTAAGGGACACACAGGGGGTATTCTCCTATGAAGAGTAGACAGCTCGGCGGCACCTTCTCTACTACTTGTCTCCACCCGATGGGGTGGGAGTTGTGTTGCCCTCCTTCTGTTCTCCTTCTGGTTCCATCTAACTATTTCTAAAAAAAAAAACCTTTTTTCACCAAACATTTTCCTGAGAGTACTAAATCCCTGTACCTCTGTCCTTCCTCCAGAATAGCCGACTCTGCTTCTGGGGATTTGCCAGTTATTCTGTGCCTTGAATTCTGGCAGAGAGCTTTGCTACTCCTTGCAGTTCCTATACAATCTGGTGACGGACAAGGGTCCCGGATACCTTGATACTCTCCTCTCTCTAAATTCTCTCCCTCCCTACCCTCCCTTTTTCCTCTTCCAGAGTTGGAGCCCCTACCCAATCCCCTTAGTCTAACCTCTTCTTTGCTGTCCTCTCAGTCGTTATTTCTCCTTTTAGTTCAGTTATCCTTTCCTTTTTCTGTCCCTTGGACTCTCTTGTCCAGCCCTCCATCCCTTCCTGTTACCTCTCTGGCGACTCACAACTGGTAGGCAGGCGGAGTCGACACAGCCTAACGGCCAGCCCTCGAGCGCTGCGCCGATGGTGTGTCGGCTCTGCCTACCCCTTTTAAAAAAAAAAAGCTCCTCTAGGTCCTGACTCCGGTCAGGTAACCCATCTGTGATGAATGGTGAAGATACACAGAAAGATCAGAATTACGGTAGGTACGAAATTTTCATATTTGTACCATGATCATATGCTGGCTATGGAACAACGTGTAGAAGGCCTGGGGGAAACAGCAGCAAACGCAGAAAAGAACTCAAAGCGCTGGCTACAGCGGTGGCATGTGTGAAAGAGCATACCCTCTTACAAAGTCAACTAGAGCATCTTGAAAACACAGTGAAGGCCTCGCATGTCAGAGTACTGAGAATCCCTGAGAATACAGAGAGTGATCATAATTTCCTGGCTCGATCAGACCTATGGACTAGACCTTCGTGATCTTATCCTCCAAGCTTACCGGATCACACCACAGAGACCCAGTGGACAGAGACAGAGCCCCGTACTATCTTAGTAGTCACAGTATTGGCAGTAATTCGCGATCGAATCCTGCAAGCTGCCAGGGCCAAGAGGAGTGTGCACATTGATGGGGCCTGGGTGATGTTATTCCTGTACCATTCCTATGCAACCCGAACAAAAAGAAAGGGCTTTGATGCAATGAGGCGGCGATTCTGTGATTTGGAGATCCCTACCAGCATGTTGATGCCGGCAAGACTTCATGTGAACATTGGGCGGAAAATGTAAGTCTACATCCACCCCAAAGAGGCCAGAAGAATGGCTGAAAAGCTTGAGGTGGAAAAGGTGGCCCGAGAGGGAGAGATGTCCTTAGAGTCGGAAGGCGAGGAAGAGGCCTAAATTTGGACTTGTGAGTTAGGTCATCTGCTCAGTTTTCAATTAGATTTGCAGGCAGTGCTTACATTTTTGGGGACTGATCCGGCGATTGTTTGAAAGACACTGCAAACGATAAGGGACTTTCCCACAGAACTCCGTCAATAGTGAACAGTATCCGTTGGACTTTTGGACTGTATGAAAAGCTGATTAAGAAGGTTGTATGAAAATCTTATTAAGAAGATTATCTCTATTTCTTTTTCTGTGGATAGCTCAGTCTCTGATGTTGCACTAACAAGCATAAAATTATGCTCGTCTTTTTGGGGCTGAATTTAATTAAAATGGTCCTGTTACTGACTGTTCCATAGAAAGGGCCTACATTCATTTCAATAAGTTAAGACTTGCTTCTAGAGTAAACATTAAAAATCCTTTTAGACTTGTTCTTGACAGGTGTCGGTGGGAAAATTATATAAATGGTATGTTTTTCACAGAGTAGGCTTAGGGGAGCAAACTGAGAGGGGAAATTTTTCTTTGTTTTACTTATGGGTGTTTCAAATAAAGGCTTGTATTGCCGGTTCTCTCACTGTATACATTTTAATCAGGTAATAGTAGTTTAAGGGATTAGCAGCACAAATGCCATTTTGTATAACTCTGGAATAATGTATGGTATTCCCCTGTATCTTGTAACAATGGTAATGCTGACTCGTATTGCCTAATATCAACTTAATATGGAAATATGTTGTATGCTCTGTTCCAAGTGAAATTCTTGTACTGTAAGTATAAAAATATAAATAAAAAGTTTACAAAGGGGGCGAGTGGTTCTGCTGGTCAAAGCAGAATGAAGCAACCACTAGCCAGAGCCCGACCCTGAATGGCGCTCTCCGAACTGGATCCTGATTGAGGTGAGTTGAGCTGGGTGCTCTCATTCCCGCCACGGGGAATGGGGTAATCCATGGGGAAGAGGGATGCTGCCAGATCTCTGGTATAGGACTGGACGGGTGGCTGGAGATGAGCCTCTTCTCAGATATATCCAGTCTAATGCTAGATCTTACTTTGAGAGGGCTCTTACAGTAGGTAATTACATATAGGACTGACACTGGCTGGCGGCAGGACCCCATGGAAACATTTCTAGCTAGCAGTCCCTGGCGAGGGACCGCCCCCACATCAGGTGACCAGCGTCATACGACGTCGGTATAAAGGGGCGGTCCCGGACACCCGCCTTCCAGTTCTTTCCCGCCGTTAGCTTGTGCAGCGCCTCGCGGTAAAGTTCATGCTTCGTCAGCCCATATCTTTTTCATCAGTTTTACCGAAAATTAGTTATTTTTTTCTTATAACGTCAGGTCATCGCCGGTGTATGTCGTCCCCTCACACCTCCCCAGCACACACTGGGTGACTCAGGCGGGCGCCCAACTGCCATACAAGGACAGCCATTCCTTCGTGCCTTTCTGCCTAGGCCCCGATCACCCGGTTGAGAAGTGCCAACACTGCCTCAACTTCAGTGCGGCTACCCGAAAACGGTGCCAGCAATCCCTGGAAGCCCATCTTCTCAAGAAAAAGATGAGTTCTATGGAAAAGGAACTAAAAAAGCTGAGGCAGGCATCCACTTCTGAAGGACATCGGAAAGAAAGACAAGGAGAGGCACCGGAGAAGATCTCCTCTCACTGCGTCTCCTCGGGAGACAGGGACTCAGGTAACGACCGCTCCTCGACGGCGCCGGAAGGCTTGGAGGTGGCGGCCCACCCAGTGTGGCTCGCGCTGGTCTTGGCGGGTGCCTCCGGCTATTGGAGGCTTCACCCCGTTTGTCGCGAGTTTGCGGCTCACTGGCGGGCGACCCTCTAAGTCAGGCGCCGCTCCTCTGACCTCGCATGGAGAGGGTGTAAGACGCTCACCCTTCGGGCGGCGCGTAGTCCTCACCCCACTGGACTGGGCCGACTCTTCTCCTCAGCTCCGCCTGTGGCTCCTCTGGCTCACGAGCTCGCTCTGAAACCGCACGCCGGGTCCTCCGACACTCTGCAGGCGACGTGGAACCAACGACGACCCCCTTCATGTCCGCTTACTCGTTCCCCGCAGCCTTCGCTGGGTGTCTGGGGACCCAGAGTCACCCCAGCCTGACCCCGGGATTTCTGTCCTCCATCCCGGGTGATGTGGGGATCTTCCTCCTCTGTCAGACCCCCCTCCATTGGAACCGGATCTGACGTCGGCCCCCCGGGCACCGGCCCCGACACTGGTACCTCTGATGCTGGCCCCGACACCGGTTCTACCAGCCCCAGGAGACATCCCACGTCCGGATGTCCCCCCTCCGACAGGCCCTCCGCCTTCCGGACCTTCCAATGTGGACCCGCCCGTGAAGCCGCTGGCTGGGCCTTCTGCTCTGGCAGCTCCCCCCGGGTACCGTCTTATCCGATGCCATCGTTCCGGGACCGCGGTATCCAGGCGCGCAGTGCGATGCCGGTCTTTCGACACCGCCAGTACCCGACACCACAATACCCGACGCCGGGTTTCCCGCAGCCGGGTTTTGGATACTTTCCTTACGGGTATAACCCGTACACTTTCCCCCTCTTCCTCCACCTCCAGCGCCCCCATAGCTGCCGGTGGATCTGCAGGAGACTCTGGCCTCCTGGTGGGCCGGAGCCAAGGCTCAGCTCACCAAGGAGGTCGAGAGCCGCCTTACGACGACAATGCCACCCCAGGTTCCCGTACGTCCGAGGCGGCACACTTCTTCTCCACCTCCGGACTCCAGGGTTCTCCTGTCTGGGTCCAGAGAAGGGCAGGATATGCGTTACGGATACTACCTAATGAACCGTTCCTCCCTGAGTCGGGTCAGGGAATCTTATTCTTCTTCTTCTTCTTCCTCTTCACTCTCGGTTCCTCGGACTCTTCAAAGGATGCTCAAGAGAGAACATCGGCTTAGTCGGAGGACTCCTCTGAAGTCTCTTCCGGAGGATCCATCTTTTACGGAGTTGCTTAGAAAAATCCAGGAGGTGCATCAGTGGCACTCTTTGGAACCAGATCCTCAGTGACTGAAACTTGCTGAACATTTGGATCTTCCCGTGACAGCTCCTACATTAGTGCCACCCTGGATTGAGCCTCACGCTGACCTTGTCACCACGATATGGAAACAGCCATCAGCGTTAGCCCCACTTCCAAGGAAGTCGAACAGGCTATACCAGGCTCCCGAGGGTGTTGACTACCTGGACTCTCCCTCGGGCCGACTCGGTCGTGATTAGCGCTGCTCATGGCCGGTGGCACACCCAAAGCATCTTAGCTCGTCCCCTCCTGATAAGGAATCTCGACTTCTGGACCAGTATGGGAGAAAGATTTACGCCTCCTCCACACTGGGAATTCGGGCCCTGAACTACGTCGGCCACATGGGGGATTACCAGAAGGCTGTCCTTACTCAGGTAGCATCCAAGCTGGACTCCTTGCCTGACTCCCAAGTCAAACAGGAGTTAGCCGACCTCGTCTGTTCTCCTCATTCGGCCAGTCGCCACATTTTGCGGGTGACATACAATGCAGTGGACACTGCCGGGATGAGCTCCGCTTTCGCCATGGGTCTACGGTGTCATGCCTGGCTCCGCGTGTCAGGGTTGGTCCCGGAAGTGCAATCCGCTATTCAAGAGGCACCTTTCCGGGGGTCGGTGCTTTTCGGGGGTGATGTCAAGGACATCATCACCAATTTGCAGGAGAAGGGGACGGTTTAAATCAGTGGATTCCATGTACCGTCCCCCAACAACAGCAGTGCATCCCTTTCAGACGGATTCGCCAAAGGCAAACCACAGGAAGGCGGGTCAGCCAACGCCGGGCCCTCAGAGCTAGCGGGGCACCCCTGCCCAAAAAGCAGCTGGTGTTTTGCTGCGGGGCTGCCCCACACCACCTGATTCCTTTCTCTCCCACCGCCTCTGGACTTCCCAGAGGAACCGGTAGGAGGGAGGTTTTTCCTCCACCTTCCGGGATGGAGAGGATAACCACGGATCTTGGGTGCTCCAGCTCGTGACTGAAGGGCATTCCATAGAGTTTCTTCAGAAACCACCCCGCCACCCACCTCTGAAGTCTGCCCCATTCTAGGGAACATCTTCCTTGGTCCGAAGAAATTCTGCTCTTCCTCAAGGCAGGTAGACAGAACATGCCCCTCATCTTCAAGGGACGGGTTACTATTCCCATTTCTTCCTGGTCCCAAAGAAGGTGGGAGATCTCAGACCTATTCTAGATCTCAGTTCCCTGAATCTTTATGTAGAACACAAAAAGTTCAGGATGCTCTCTCTGCAGAGCCTTCTGCCCCTCCTTCGGCCGGGTCAATGGCTTTGTGCACTGGATATGCAGGATGCCTATCTGCACATTCCCATTCGCCTTTCTCACCGCAAGTATCTTCATTTTGTGTTTCAGGGGGACCACTACCAATTCAAGGTGCTCCCCTTTGGTCTATCCTCGGCCCCCCGAGTATTTACCAAATGCCTGGCTGTGGTAGCGGCCCACCTGTGTACAATGAGAGTACAGGTGTTCCCTTACCTGGATGACTGGCTCCTGGCGGCCTCGTCCAGGGAGGAACTCCTGCGTTTTCTCTCCCTCACCCAGCAGGTTTTTGCTTGCCTGGGTATTACCATCAACCATTCCAAGTCTCATCTGGATCCTTCCCAGAGGCTACAGTTCATCGGGGCTATCCTAGATACGACCGTGAGCAAGGCCTTCCTGCTTCCGGTCAGGGCGGCCTCTCTTCAAACCCAGATTTCCCTGCTATCAGAATGCAGGAGGGTCTCGGTGAGGTCGGTCCTCCGTCTTCTGGGGCTCATGGCAGCCGCTATTCCGACGATCCCCCGAGCTCGACTCCACATGAGGATCTGTCAGTGTACTCTTCGCTCTCAGTGGGATCAACTTGTGGACGACCTTGATCAATTAGTTCTGATCTCATCGCCGATGGTACGAGACTTGCAATGGTGGATGGTTCGAGAGAACCTGTTTCAGGGGTTCCCTTTCTTTCATCCTCCCCCCTCCCAGACTCTGACTACTGACGCGTCAGGCGAAGGAGTCAGGCGAAGGTTGGGGAGCCTATCTAGGTCCTCATCGGACCCAGGGCTCATGGTCCAGGCTGAAACAAGTTCTCCACATCATTGTGCTCGAGCTTCAAGCTATGTTGTACGCTCTCCAAGCCCTTCACCAATGCATCCTTCCAGGCTACCTAGCCGTCCAGACTGACAACATGTGCGTAGTGTGGTACATCTACAAACAGGGAGGAACTCGGTCCTACCCTCTATGCAGGGAGGCAGTGAGGGTTTGGGATTGGGCAACACAGCACGACCTTCACCTAATGGCGATTCATGGTCCTGGAGTCGACAACACTCTGGCAGACAAGCTAAGCCACTCTTCTGCTCTGGCACACGAGTGGGAACTGGACCAAGGGGTACTAGACGATATCTTTCAGCTTTGGGGGACTCCGCAGGTAGACCTGTTCCTCTCCCCAAAGCGCCAAACTTCCCACTTTTTGCTCGCTGCTGTTCCAGCGAGGCGCTTTCTGGGCGAGCTGTTCTCTAGACTGGAAGGACAGATTCGTCTATGCTTTTCCCCAATTCCTCTGATCCCACTAGTATTGCAGAAACTAGCCTCAGAAGGAGCTAGAATGATTCGATCGCTTCTTTCTGGCCCAGGCAAATCTGGTTCTCTCTTCTACAACAATATTCAGAGGATCCTCCTCTTCCTCTTCCTCTATCTCGAGGTTTGCTGACCCAGGATCAGGGGACTCTGGTTCATCCAGGCCTCAAATCCCTTCAAATACATGCATGGCTCCTGCAGACCTAGCCCAATCCCGTTTTGGAGTGTCTCCAAAAGTGGCGGAGATTTTAGTGGAGGCTAGAAAGCCATCTACCAGGTCCACTTATGCCATGAAGTGGAAGAGATTCTCTGTTTGGGCAGCCTCCAAGAATGTGGAGCCTTTCTCCTGTTCAGTGGCTTTTCTGCTGGAGTACTTGCATCATCTGTTCGACCTGGGTCTCAGCCATTCCTCTTTGAAGGTTCACATGGCAGCTATCTCAGCCTACCATGTTTCCTTCGCAGATAAAGCTTTCGCTCAACTGGAGGTCTCTAAGACCTTTCTCAGAGGGGTCCTCCATCTGAGGCCTCCCGTCCGTACTCCTGCCCCTCCCCCTTGGGACTTGAATTTTGTTCTCGAGAAACTTACTCTTCCTCCCTTCGAACCTGCAGATTCTGCAGATTTGAAGTTTCTTTCGTGGAAGGCGCTGTTCTTGGTGGCCATTACTTCGGCTCAAAGAATTTCCGAGCTTCAGGCCCTGATGTGCAAAATCCCCTATTTGATTTTTCACAAAGAACGAGTTGCTCTTCGCACGAATCTTAAGTTTCTACCTAAAGTAGTAGCAGAGTCTACTTTAAATCAGTCCATAGAGCTACCTGCCTTATTTACGCAGTACTCTAACCAAGGGGAATATTTACTCCATACTATGGATGTTCACCGGATTCTGAGATACTACACCAACAGGACGAAGGATCTCAGAAAGACTGATCAGTTGTCTGTCTCTTTTTCTCACAGAAGGGAAGGCAATGCTGTTTCCAAGCAATGCCTGTCTAAGTGGTTGGCTCATTGCATCACTTTCTGTTATGACAAGTACAACAAGACCCTCCCGGGTCAAGTCAGAGGCCACTCCACAAGAGGAGTAGCTGCCTCTGCGGCTTGTTTCAAGAATATGTCTGCGGCAGACATATGCACTGCCGCCACCTGGACTTTCCATCCATACCTTTACGAAACATTACAGTTTGGACATTGCTTCTCTCTGTAGAGCAGGCTTCAGGCTGGCTGATTTGCAAGGCCTCCTGTCTTGAGGCTTGCACGGCTAGGGTTACTTTTTAGAGTAGTTCCCTCCTCCCGGTGCATTTTTTCCTTGTTCCAGACTGCTTGGGATTCAGTCCTATATGTAATTACCTACTGCAAGAGCCCTCTCGAAGTAAGATAGTACAGTTATGTAAGAAATTACCGTAACAGTAGATCTTCGAGAGAGGCTCTTGCAGAAGGTAATACCTTCCCGCCCTCCATCCACCTAGGCTTTTTCAGCTCCTTTTCCAGGAATGGAGACATCCGCTTCTCTCTCTTCCGGACCTTCCTGGCCTGTGGCGGGAAAGAACTGGAAGGCGGGCGTCCGGGACTGCCCCTTTATACTGACATCGTATGACGCCGGTCACCTGGCGATGAGAGGTGGTCCTGCCAGGGACTGCTAGCTAGAAATTTTAAGTGGGGTCCTCCACTTGACGGCGTCAGTCCTATATGTAATTACCTACTGCAAGAGCCTCTCTCAAGATCTACTTTGACGGTAAGTTCTACGTAACTGTACTTTCTGTCCCAGCTGCTCTGGGTGAGAGTCAGAGGATCTTCCTGGACTAAACTCTCCACCACTCATTCACACTAATGGGACTACGCCGGATGTGCTAGGACCCCATGGGAGCTACAGATCTTCGGGAGGGTGTATACGCAGCACTGCGAGACTAGCTTGCGCCATATAGGCTGTCACTGCATCAACCCTCCAGCCGCCTTAGTTCTTTTCCCCACCGTCGAGTGTGTTTTGGTGACATCGCTCGCCTGCCGGAAGTCAAGTCTTATATAACAGCAGCTATAGCCATTCTGTATTTGTTTAACTTACTACTTTTAGTGTGCTTTTTTTAAAAAAAAAAACAGGAATAAATTCTCAGCCTGCCATCAACGGAGTTGACCTTAGACTGTAGCAGTGACAGTAGGGAGACTTCATTTGAAAGCTGTGATGGAGGTGGGGATGTGTCTTGTCTGCCGCTCTTTGTGGAGGGGGGGTTCGACCACGAGCAGTCCAGTGCTGGGGATTTCTGAAGCACAAAAGTAGCAGGCTCTGTTCTCGACCTCGATCTGGGACCTGGCTCTACTCGACCTCTTTTTCCTCCTTTCCGTGGAAGAAGAATCTGTACCGCTCGAGGTCAACCTCTGGTACGTCTGCGCAGGATCGTCGGTGGTAGAGAGCGGTAGGCCTGACCCGACTCTGGTGTGGTTCTCTGTGGCTCCGTTCTCAACAGCCGCGATATTCGACATCAAATCCGGTCTCTGTCCTCGATGGGGCTCCAGTGAGCAGTTTCACCTCTGTGCCACTCTTTTAGAGCAGTGGGTATGGTATCTGCCCAGCTGTCCTGGCCAGTGGACCCTGTTTTGGGGGCCTCAAAGCCACTGGGCCACGGCCGGGTCGGTCGGGCCAGGATGTGTGCGTGGTGCCAGCACCATCGGCCGACTCAACGTGCCGACCCCCCTTATCTTTTTCCCTTCAGGGGCAGGCACGGGTAGCACTTTCCTTCCCCCCCATTCTTCACGCCGTGTGTGGTGCCGGTGCCGTGGGTGGTGCCCTCGCTGTGGAGAGCGCTGAACTCCTCGACGCAGATCCAGGTGACGGCGTCTCGCGAGATCCTGGCCTAGACCTGCCTTTTGGAGGTTCTTCTGGGGTAGAAGTAGATCTGGCTGAGTCTCTTCCCTGTCCTACTTTGTCTAAGACACAGTAGATAACTCATTTTAGGAGATAGAATGCTAGCCTCCTGTATGGGATATGGGGTCCACCATAGCTTTTCGGACTTCATCTGTGGACCGAAGCAGACTTCTATGTCTTGAGTTCCTACATTCCTCAGTACAAGTACACCCTGTGGAACACACTCAGTTGAATGTTTGAGAGCCTCTTGGAATCTTAACGCTCCATTGTTAGGGGCATAGAGCTAAATAATCAGCTAAAATTTTTTATGGACTCCTATGACACTGCCTCTAGGATGGCTGCCGTTGGCAGCAGGCGATTAACGATGACTGTGTTCATCTGTTCGTGTCTCAAGTTAAGCTCTGGAGGTCACTCAGAACATCAGGACTGCCATTTAAACAGCAGGCTGGCTCCTGCTGCCCCTCAGAGGGATGGGAACCATTGACATTCTACTATCAGACAGTCCTTTCAAGGTAGAAGCCTAGAAGCCTATGTCAGGAACCAACTACTCAGCCGCGAAGAAATCGCGGCAGAGGGCCCGGAAGCGCCCTGTACAAATCTCTGTGGATCCAGCCCAGGTCCCTCCTCGGCTATCTGAGGTGGAGACCCCTCGGCGGTAGGTGTCTAATTCGGTTTTACAACCAGTGGAAGTCTATTGTAGCAAGTGTATGGGTTATCATGATTGTTGGAGAGGGATACCCTGTTAGTTTTGCTGAGATTTTCCCAGACCCCGGCGGCAGCCCAATCTGCCTGCCTCTCAATCAAACCCTCTTGTTTCTGAGATGCAGGGCAGTAGAAGTTGTTCCACAGCAGATTGGAACACAGGTTCCTATTTCCATTGCTTGGTTCCAAGATAACAGGCAGCATGTGCCCAGTTCTCGACCTTGGACGGTTAAACAAGTACCTGTTCAGGGAGGAGTTCACTAAACCTCAGTGTTTAAGTCTTCAGTCCTGGATGTTTGGATCCTAGCCAGCCCATCCGGCCTGTAGACACAGGAAGCAGTTGCCACAGCTTCTCAGTTGCTCACTTCCAGAAAGGGTTTTCTGATTTTCGGGAAAGGTACCAGATTCACATTCCCAGCAGCTCCTCTTCATAGTAACCCTCTGGGATACCTCCAGGGTGAGGGTTTTTCCTTCTGGAGAACGAGAGAAACGGCATCTTCAGATGTCTCATTACATCACAGAAAACAGCTTTGTTCAGGACCTTTTCCATGCAGTGGATGCTGGAACTCATGGCATCATCCGCAACAAGCAGTGGTCTCCGACCACACATCCGCAGTCCTCTGCATAAATGACAGAACCTCAGACAAAATCACTCGCATGGTAAACTCAGTTGGGCAAGCTTCTGCAAGGTCTACCCTTACCCTCTGAGATCTCAGATCACCATCACCATGGTTGCACCCATGATCGATTGGGGAGCTCACTGTCAGGACCTACACACTCAGGTGTGCAGCCAGGAGGAGCCTCATTTTCTCATAAATATCTTGGAGATGAGAATTGTCTTATACGCTCTCCTAGTCCTGAAGGATGCTCTCTGTCACAAAGGCCATGAAGATGTGAGACGTTGTGTAGTTGTTATTGGATGAGTGGGGCAGTCTGGACTTGATTCTTTTTGCGTCCCCTCTCAACACAAAACTGCTTCTGTCCTGCTTCAGAAATCCAAAACCTGTTTTTTTCTGTCAGGATGTATCACTGCGATGGACAAGACGCTTCCTGTACACTTTCCTCCTCTTCCCTTAGTTCACAGGGTGCTGCTCAAGTTGGAGGCACAGGAGTGCGGGATGATTCTCATCATCCGACTGGCAGCGGCAGATATGATTTGCATAGATCAACAGACTGTCAGAAGTTCCCCCAAGGCAACTCCCTCTACGAGCCGACCTAACACAGGGACTTCGGTCCATCCCAGCCTGCGCTCCTTTCATCTCCATGCCAGGCTCCTGACGAGAGAGAAGTGGGCAGGTTTTACATTTCCTAGACAATCGCAGAAATATTTTTAGCCATGCATAAGCCTTCCACCAGGAAGGCTTGCACAGCTAAGTGGAAACTCTTCTCCATCTGGTGTGCAAAGTCCCGTTTGGTCCCTTTCAGTTGCCCACCAACCTCTGCAATACTCGGCAGTGAAGGTGTATACCTCTGTACGATTTTGGCCTATCTCGAGCCAGTAGAGAGCATGTCACTGGCTCATTTACTGTTAGTCAAGAGATTTCTAAAAGGTATCCTACACACTAAACCCCCGGTCAGTAGATCAGTGGCCACACATGGGATATTAACCTGGTGTTAGATTGCTCACCCGTAAACCCTTTGAGCCACTAGCTACCTGTAAATTTAAATTTCTGACCCGGAAGACAGCCTTTTTAGTGGCTTTCACTTTCATTCGCAGGGTCCCCGAAATCCATGCTTCAGTTTCAGACCCCTCGCACCGTCTTTCACGAGGACAGGGTGGGACTCCATACTCACCCTTAATTCCTACCCAGAGTGGTTTCGGCCTTTCACCTCAACCAGCCTTTGCTTTTTCCTACTTACCTAGCTAATTCCAGAATCAGGGGAACGCTCCCTTCATTCTCTGGATGTTAAGAGGGTTCTGCGATCCTACTTTTGACAGAATGAAAGAGATGTGCAATCCAAGCAACTATTGTATCTTTCAGCATGCCTCAGCTGGGTCAGCCTGTTGCCATGAGATGCATTTCTGCATGGTTAGTAGCATATCTTCGACACTACTAATCCATGGCGCAGATCAAGTTGGAAAGCTGGGCTCACACCCACCCTACTGGAGCGGTTGCGGCTTCCCTGTTGGAGATTCTTAAAGTATCCATTGCCGGCATCTGCAAGGCAGCGACTTGGAGCTCAGTGCATAACTTTGTGAAGCATTACGTTCTGGATGTCCTTGCCAGACAGCTCACTTTCTTCAGCAGTACAGTCCTTATGGACTTCTGTCCTGAGTGAGCTCTGTCTCCTACCAGCCTACTCAGGGGTTTGATTTTTAGCTCAGTACTCTCCCATTAGTGTGAATGAGTGGTGGAGACTTTTAGTCCAGGAAAATATGGAAATTACGTACCTACCATAATTCTTGATCTTTTTGGACAAGGTTTCTACCACTCATTCACACGCCCACCCACCATCCCCTGAGCTCACTCATTCTGTTTTTGGTCTTCTGTTCCTTGTTATTTGGACTGTGAAGACATTGTTGAATTTGCCCTTCTTACATGGGTCATCTGGGCCATCTTGTGGCTGGAAGTTAGGGTTAGGTTTTCTCAAATTAGTTTATGCTAGGCCGACCTGGTGGCGCTGAGGGTTGAGGGCTGGACGTCACACCATCACGCTTGGCTCAGGTTGGGGAACAAGCCCAGGGGTTGGCAGGGAGGACTGGATGAACGTCCATGAGACTGCTCTCCTAGTTCTGGGGTGGGCTGGGGGATTCACCCGCTATGGCGGCTCCTGGGATGCTGGGGCACTACTAGCATCGGTGACAATAGAGGGGAGCACGGGGACGTCGGCACATCATACCCGGACATCATTGCACGTCTGCGCTCCAGGGGCCAATAGGAGAAAAATGGCTAGGTGCGACCATGCAGCTTGATGGCTGTGCTTCGAGACGCCCAGAGGACTTTGGCGGAGTCCTGTCTGGGGGAGTACAGGGCTATCCTGGCTGGTAGAGGCAGAGGGGGAACCCTCCAGCAGGTTGGCATGACAGCCATCCTGGATCTTCCTGGGTGCAGTTTGAGCTAACAGCTCTCTGGGTGGGCTGATCCAGCGGTTGGATGCCCCAAGCTGAAGTGTGCCACAGCAGAGGAGAAAATATGACATGATAAAAAGAAGTTAATTTCTAGGAGCGTGGATATGTTATTCATCCACACTCTTTGGCATGTCCTCTTCCACTTCAAGCTGTCTCCTCCCACCCACCTGCGTGGTATATACCTCGACTCTGCCCCATGACACCAGATCTTCCTTTGCACTGAAAGATTCAGGTTGCCTCCCTCGTGCTCACGTTTTTTGTAGGCCCTGGCTCTAAAACCTTCAGTTATTCTGAAAATCTGTCTCGTTCGCATTAGCGACCGTGAGTTTATTTCTTCGATTATGGAAGGCAAGTCTTCCCCGGATTTTGTCGGTGCCCTTGCTGCCAGAAGATGTTGTGCACCAAACATAGAATTTGACGGCAGATAAGGACCGCTTGGCCCACCTAGTCTGCCCATTTTCCTACCTAACAGATAAGCTGCAGATCCTAGTTAACCAACAGCTTACTTCCTCCTACCCCCACTAGGACTGCCTTATGCCTGTCCCATGCATTCTTGAAGTCCCCCACTGTTCTTGACTCCATGACCTCCTCAGGGGCTGTTCCATGCATCCATAACCCTCTCAGTGAAAAATACTTCTCACGCTACCTCTGAGCCGTCCCCCTCTATCTTCAAATTGTGCCCCCTTGTTCTTGCACATCTCTTTTCTGGAAGATGCTACCCTCTTAGACTTTGTTAATTCCTTGAGGGTACTTGAAAGATTCTATCATGTCCCCTCTCTCCTTCTTTCCTCAAGGGTATACATGTTAAGCCCTTTAGTCTTTCTTCAGATGTCTTCCGTGCAGACCCTGTACCATTTTGGTTGCCTCCTCTAGACAGCCTCCACTCTGTCTATGTCTTTATGGAGATGGGGTCTCCAGAACTGCACACAGTACTCAGATGGGGTCTCACCAGCTGTCTGTACAGAGGGATAACAGCTTCCTGTTTTCTACTATTGATGCCTCTTCCTATGCATCCCAGTATCCCCCAGCCTTCCGTGACTGCCTTCTCACATTGCTTGCCCACCTTTAGGTCATCTGATATAATTACCCCAGGTCCCTTTCCATTTTTACTGTTGTCAGTATCTCACCCCCTATTGTGTAAGCTTGCTCGCTGGGTTTTTGTTTCCCATGTGCATTACCTTGCACTTCTTTGCATTGAATCTGAGCTGCCATACATTTGACCATTCCTCCAACCTTGCCAAGTCCCTTCTCATCCTTTCCACTCCATCTTGTGTATCAACCCTGTTGCAGGTCTTTGTGTCATCTGCAAAGAGACATACTTTTCCTTCCAGTTCCTCTGCAATGTCACTTATAAAAGACATTAAAAAGGACCGGTCCCAGTACTGAACTCTGCAGTACCCCGCTAGTAACCCTCCTTTCTTCACTGTGTACTCCATTTACTACTACCCTTTGCGTCCTGTTGTCTAGCCAATTTTTATCCAGCTACCACCTTGAGACCCACTCCAAGGCTGGCTATCTTGTATTAATCTTTGTGTGGGACTGTATCAAATGCCTTGCTAAAATCTAGGTAGGCCATTTCACAGCCCCTCCCTGGTCTACTACTTTGGTCACCCAGTCAAAGATCTATAGATCCGTCTGACATGACCCTTCCCGTCGTGAATCCATGCTGCCTTGGGTCCCAGCCCCACTGGCCTCTAGGTACTCGACAGTTCTTTCCTTCAGAAGTGATTCCATCATTTTCCTACCACTGAGGTCAAACTAACTGGTCTGTAGTTTCCTGCCTCTGTTCTGCTCCCACTTTTGTGAAGAGGAATCACATCTGCCCTCCTCCAGTCCTCGGGTACCATTCCATCCTCCCATGATTTGTTAAAGAGTAGTCAATGGTGTCACTAGTTCTACCCTTAGTTCTTTTAGAATTCTTGGGTGAATCCCATCAGGCCCCATTGCTTTGTCCACCTTCAATTTTATTAGTTCTTTCAGAACCCTTTCTTCTGTAAATGGACTGGTATCGACCCCATCTTCAGGGTGTTTCTATTTGTTTGGTTTAGGTAACTCCTCCTCTTCCTTTGTGAATACTGGAGCAGAAATATTCATTCAGTATTCCTGCTTTTTCACTGACGCCTCACCCACATTCCCTCCCTTTATTAAGCTTCAGTATCCCTCCTTTGTCTTTCTTCGCTCCTAATGTACCTATAAAGGTCTTATCCCCTTCTTAACAGAATTGGCTATCCTTTCCTCGGTTTGGGCCTTTGCTATTCTGACTACCTTCCTAGCCTCTTTCTGCTTTAACTGATAAAGTTCTCTGTCCTGCTCCTTCTGTGTTTCCTTATATTTCCTGAATGCTGTCCTTTTCTCCTTAACCTTCCCTGCCACCTCTTTTGAGAACCATAGCGTTTTTTTCCTTTGTTGTGTTTTATTGATTTGCTTTACACAAAGGCTTGTTGCCTCTGTGATGGCTGTTTTGATCATTCCCCATTGTTCCTCCACCCCTCCTTCTTGCCTGTTTGCTAGCACTTTTCTGAGGCACTCTCTCATTTTCCCAAAGTCAGCCCTCCTAAAGTCCAGTACTCTTGCTTTTGTATGGCTTGATTGTATGGCTGTGTTTATCGTGAACCACACTGTTTGGTGGTCGCTTGTTCCCAGATGGCTACCCACTTCTAAATCTGAGATTCTTTCTCCATCCCCATTTGAGAGTTCTAGGTCTAAGATTGCTCCCTCCCGAGTGGGTTCCAATACTAGCTGTCTGAGGCATGCCCCCTGTAGGGCATCAAGAATGACCCTGCTCTTGGATGTGCCTGCAGCAAAGGTGCTCCAGTTAACATCTGGCATATTCAGGTCCCCCATCAACAATATCTCCCCTTTTTCTGCCATTCTAAGAAAGCCTTCTATCATTTCCTCGTCCATTCCCTCCCCCTGAGATGGGAATCTGTATACAACCCCCATGTGGACTGTGGTGCCATTTCCTGTCTCCAGGGATGACCCAAAGTGCCTCATCTGCTCCCTGTTTACTCTTTAGTTCTGTTGCTTTGATCCCTTCCTTTACATAGAGAGCTACTCCTCCTCCTCTTTTACCCTCCCTGTCCCTCCTGTAGATTGTGTATCCTGGTATGTTGACATCCCAGTCATAATTCTCTGTGTACCATGTTTCTGTGACTGCCACAATATCCAGGCAACCCTCTTCCATTAAGGCCACTAGTTCAAGGGATCTTGTTACACAGACTACGGGCATTGGTACTCATCACCCTCCACTTTTTGATAGCCTTACCCCTTTTAGCCCCATTTCTGTCCTTACTGTCTTTGCCTTTTTTACATTTAAATCTGTTCTGCTCCCTAATAACTTCTGTACCTTGGTGTTCACCTCACTAATCACCATGTTTTGTGGGGGGAGGCTCGGATTTCCCTGCTCCTTTTCAGTGCCTCCCTCTTGGCTGGTTTAAAGGCTTCCAATGAAGCATTTAAACCTCTCACCTAGGATCCTGGTTCCCCCTGGAAAGATGCAGACCTTCGCACCAGTATAGGTCTGCATCCCTCCAGGTGGCTCCCCTGTCCCCAATGAAGCCAAAACCCTGAGCTCCACACCAGTTTATCAACCACTCATTGAATTCCCTGGTGAGAAGTGCCCTAGCATCTCCCTTGCCATAGACAGGCAGCACCTCCGAGAAGGTTACCGTATGCGCTACTTGTCTAAGGCCCTTCCCAACTCTACAAACTCCTCTTGCACTGCTCTGATCCCATTCCTAGCCAGGTCATTTGTCCCTAGGTGGACAATGACATCCAGCTCCCTCCCTCGTGCAGCTCCTCCCACGATCCTGAGGATTCGCTTCCTGTCCCTCCAAGCCGTGGCGCCAGGAAGGCACCTTACCTCCCTCTCCCCTTCCTCCCATTTCTACCCCCCTAATGATTGAGTCCCCCACCAGGAGTTGTTTCCTTCCCCTGTGGGGTCCCATGCCACCCTCCTGTGGGTCTCCTTTGTGAAGGTTCCGCATCCTTCTTGGTCTCCACTGCAGGTGCCTCCATAGGAGGAACCACTATCCACCAGAAGAGAATGAATTGTGGAGAGGTACAGCTGGAGAGATGCAACTCTGTTCCTCCACCCTCTCCCTCCTTGAGCCTACCCTGGTCCAGCCTCTCCTCTTTCTTGGCAACCTCTGAGGTAGTGGCATTGGCCCTGGTGGTCCCTGGGTGGGGGAGGAGGTTTCACGAATCCTAGCCAGGTCAGCCTGGAGACGGGCAACCTCCTCTCTCAGACCAGAGAGGTGCCTGCAAATATGGCAGCCTCCAGAATGTCTCCCGGAACACTGCCGCCCCACAGCCATTGCACTGCACCACTCCTATCATGTCTTATTTTGTGTCCTCTCTACTGTTTCTCTGGATGCTTACTCTCTCCTCTCCTTACAACTCTCACCCTTCCTGTTCTGGGACAGCAACTTCCTATCTTCTTCAGTAGGCTCCTTCTTCCTTGCTCAATATCAGACCACCAGCAGCTGGGCGGGAGAGTGAGCTACTTTTTTTCTTAGAGTTGACAAAACCAATGTTTCTCTATGATCCTTTCCTTCCTACTGCCAAACAGGAAGTTCCTGTTGACAGTCAAATCCAGTGGCTATAAAAGTAGAACTGGCGGTGGGTGGGTGGGATGGAGGGCAATTAGTAAAAAAGGCTAGCACAAGGAAGTTGTAATTTGACTCACCTGGTTTTATAGTGTCTAAACCACACCCCCAGGTAAGCTCTCTTTCCTCCTACTGGTTTAGCAAAGTCAGCTGATACAGTACCCTTCCCTGCACAGAACACACGCTGACTTTCTTTCTTTTCTTTTAACCCTAAATAAGACCCCTTCTACTTCTAATAAAGTTATCTGTCTACTTAATCTTAACAGACACTGACTCCTGCTGAGATATACATTTTAAATTAATAAGAAAATGTAGCTTCTTTTAGTTAGCCGCTTTCTGCTCTACAAGCAAGGCTAGCAACAGGCAACGATCTCCACACCACGTGCGTTTATTGCCTCGGTGTCGACCATTTATACCTCGAAATGCGACATGTGTCTCACTTTTCACCCTAACGTCCTCGACAACCGTCTTGCACGCCTGAAGCTGGGGAGGCTGGAGAAATTGAACCCTCCGGTGAAATCCAAGGAGGCTCGGTGGGCAGCTTCCGCGGCTGCGGGATCGTGCGAACAATTGGAATGCATGCAAGCATTCGAAGATGAAGCGGCTTGGGTTACAGAAACTACTCGGAGCTTTTTCGTTTTTGCTCAACCTGGGCTTCACCTTCTCTGGTTCCTTCCCAGAGTTGTGCCAGTCTCTCCCCACCAAGGGAGAAGGTCCTGCGGGCATGCACTCCTCTAAATCCCATAAGAAGGATCCGGGATCATCTTTGTCTCGATGAAGATGCTCTTGGGAGTGAGAGAGATCTCGATCCCAGGAACTTGGGGTCTTGACTTCAGTCGAGATTGCTTCTTCAGCTGCTGGCTTTTTGGCTTTGCTGTCTAGTCAGTTGACTGAACTGTCACTCGACGATGTAGAAATCGTCATTGACCCGATCAGCCCTTTATCGCCGACTCCGGTCGTCGATTCCCTCTATCGAACTTCTAATTTGGTCTTCCCGGACGAGGAAACCCAGCCTGCGGGACTCCATCGAGAAGTGGTCTAACCCGGAAATCGCGGTGTCTTCTGAGGGACCCGAATCAGCCTGTCCGATCTTGGTTGAGGTCTGGACCGTCTTTGACCAAAAGGCCGGGAAGGCCATAAATACTCTAAGGCGATGTCATCGGTCGTCCTTGTCCTCCGGATGAGGAGGCTCAGCGGAAACTCTGGTGTCTGAGGGACTTCGTGGCAACAGCTGATTTTGGCCCTGCACAAGCCGACTCTGGCTTCTACGGCCGTGCTGGCTTTAGCCTCCCTGGGACAAAGCCGACTCCTTCAGAGGGTCGGTCCCCGTGGAGCTGATAAAACCCCGGATTCGCCTAAAAGCGGTGTTTCCCGCGAAGCGTGGTGGAACCACCACCCAAGCAGCCTGTGGGAGGGGCTCCTTACAAGGAAGATAGGCCGGAAACTGGGCATCCCCGGCGTGTGTCGGTCACAGTCACCCTGGACCACCCTCGACGGGTCGAAGGTGACCTGGGCGGTTGGCTGTTGTATCCGGATTCCTCGGATTTGGACGTCATCAGCCTGCATTCTCATCCTGTGGATCACAAATCAGCTGTTGGCTTAGAGACTGAGGAAGGTCCTTCGTCTTTTCAGGGCATTGTTCGCCTCATCTCTGAGTCCAGAAGGATGCCCCTGGAGCTAATCCAGAAAAAGGTGGAGTACCCTCTCACGGACATCCTCAAGAGAGGGGATACCCCGACGGAGACCTTTCCTGTGGCCGAGGCTTTTGTTGGCCTGGCCTTGGAACTCTGGCAGCGCCCTGCCTCTTGTCCAGCTCCGTCTGCCCGCATACCCCGAAAGTTTGCGGTGCCCATGGAGTCCCTCACAGGGTTCACAGAGCACCCCTCGTCTAAGAGCCTGGTGACCACCTCTGTGTTTAGGTGTACTTGGTAGTTCTGCCGATAATGACTGACCTACTGATAAAGAGTCCAAGTTTTTGACCATTCAGCCAGGAAGGTCTATGCGGCTTCTTCTTAGGGCCTTCATCAGCAAGTTTGCGTCATCATGGCACACTTCTCCATGCCCTTCTAGGGTCTTTGGAGGAATTCCTCCCACATCTCCCCATGGACATGCAGACCATGGTCAAGCAGGTCCGTGATCAGGCCAAGGTGTAGCCAAGCAGCAGCTCAGACAGCCCTGGACATTGGGGATTCTTGTGCCTGTTCGATGGCAGCCGGAGTTGCCTCTCGTCAGAGGGGCTTGGCTGAGGCTGTCCTCCTTCCTGGGCGGGATATACAGCACAAACTAGCTGTCGATGCCATTCCTAGGGAGTGACCTGTTTGGCCCAGGAGTGGCTGGTCACCTTCAGTACATTGAGCAGTCCAGTGCCACCTTGAGCGCTACGCCTGCCTAGGGTAAGAACCAGCAGAAGAAAAGGAAGCCTTGTCAGCATTCTTCCCCTGTGGCTCAGCAGTCCTCCTTTCAGGGTGGACAGCAGCATCAGCAACAGCACCAGGCTCAAGCTTGGTGCCCCCAGTCCAAGCCCAGGCCCTTCCAGGCCCATAAAGAATGCTGAGGTTCCAGTCCTGGATCCTCCTTCTCAGTGACGGGATGAGGGTGGTCAACCCCTCTCCCGTCACCTCGCCTCTGGGTCCTCCCTTGAGGCGGGTCCCGCACTTCTTTCCACCTGGCCCACTGTCACCCTCACAGGTGGGTTCTCGAAGTGGTCGGTCAGGACTGCCTCTGAATTAGAGCAGTACCCCTCCAAGCTGAGCCCACGCCTCGGAGAAAAGAGTATCTGCTCAGACTCAATCGGCTCTCCAAGATGACATTGCTCGGCTCCTCCTCTGGGAGGCAGTAGCTCCAGTGGCGGATCCTCTAGCAGACCCAGGCTTTGTCTCCAGGTACTTCTTGGTGCCCAAGCAGACGGGGAGCTGGTGCCCCATTCTAGAACTGCTCGACTTGAATCAGTATCTTAGGTCTCGCACTTTTCAGATGGTCACTCTGTCCCACATCATACCATCCTTGGAGTGTCCCAATCCATCCGTCCTATCAGTGGTTCTTCCACTTCAGGGTCGAAGAGACCCTGTACGAGTTCTGAGCCATGCTGTTCGGCCTGTCATCGGGCCCTACAGGTCTTCACCAACTGCATAGCAGTGGTGGCAGCCCATCGCGGGGGGGGGGGGGCGGCGGATCTATCCTTACCTCGATGATTGGCTCCTAGCGGGTTCCACCCAAAAGGTGGTGGTGAGGTCCAGGCCCTCCAGACCTGCTCCTGTCTAGGCCTCCTGATCAGCAAGGCCGCGTCAGAACTCATGCCTTCCAAGGTGATGGGCTTCATCGGGGCAGAGCTCAACTCTCGTCAAGCCAGAGCTTGGCTCCTGTTGGACAGGGCGGAGGTTCTCTCCTCCTTTGCCCAATAATTTCTGGTTGGGCAATTGCGCCCTGCCTGGGACTTTCTGCGACTTCTGGGTTACACGGCGGCATGCACCTCAGTGGTCCATTGGGCTTGGTTTCACATGCACCCCCTCAAATGGGAGCTGGCTGTCCAGTGGACTCAGCGCCACGGTCATTTCGACCAGCTGATCACTGTAACTCAGAAGATGTGGGACGCTCTCCACTGGTGGACCGCCCCAGAACAGTTGCAGGAAAGGGATCCCATTTGTCCGCCCTGAGCCGATGGTTGTCTTCATGATGATGCCTCTCTCAAGGGCTGGGAAGCCCACATGGGGGACAAAAGGGCCCACGGGCTCTGGACCCCCGAGGAGTCCCGATGCCACATCAACCTGTTGAAGCTCAGAGCAGTCAGACTGGCACTGTCAGCTTTCGCTCCTCAGCTCCGGGGTCAAGCGGTTCAAGTCCGGATGGACAATACCACGACCGTGTACTACCTCAGCAAACAGGGCAGCATGCATTCCGGTCTTCTGTGTAGGGAGGCACTCTGCATCTGAGCCCTCGTGAGCCGATTAGAGGCCGATCTCCTAGCCATCCATATGGCAGGAACCTCAAACCATCTGGCAGATGCTCTCAGCCGCTTAGGCCAGACATCCCACGAGTGGTCTGTCCACCCAGGGGTAGCTTACAGCCTGTTCTCCCTCTGGGGAAAACCGATGATGGACCTGTTTGCCTCCAGGGACAACACCAAGCTGAGGCTCTTCCATGCCCACCCTCCTCAGCAGGGCTCACTGCAGGGGATGTCTTCTTGAGGCCTTGGACCCAAGGCCTCCTCTATGCCTTCTGTCCATTTCCCTTGATCCACAAGGTGCTCCTCAAGGTGTGGAGGGACAAGGCAAAGTTGATCCTGGTAGTCCCAGACTGGCTGCGCCAGTTCTGGTATCCAGATCTCCTCAGCCTCAGCTGCAGGCCCCTGGAGTGACTTCCAGCACGCCCGGACCTGATATCACTCAGTCAGGGGAAAATATTCCATCCGGACCTTCAATCCCTGCACCTCACAGCCTGGTACCTAAGCGGCTAGAGTTCCAAGCTTTGGGTGTTTTCGAAGATGTCTACACTATGGTGGAGGCATCCAGAATGTAATCGACCAGGAAATGTTGTTACACCTTCAAATGGAAAATGTTTCAGGGCAAGGGCCTGGACCCTTTGTCCTGTTCAGTGGCTAACATTCTCGACCACCTTTGGTCTCTCTCCAAAGGGGGTCAGTGGTCATCGATCCTTAGGGTGCACCTGGCAGCCATCTCTGCTGATCGGGCGTGGGCCGATCATCTGACATTGGCACAGGAGACAGTGGTCAGGCACTTTTTCAAAGGCCTGGATCACATATCCCCTCCAGTGCATCAACCTCCACCTCCGTGGGATCTACTGCTGGTACAGGCAAAGCTCATGGGCAAGCCATTCGAAGCAATGCACAAGTGTGAGTTGTCACACTTGTCGTGAAGATGGCCTTCCTGGTGGCTATCCATGCCAGAAGGACAGGGAGCTCAGGCACTTGGTGGACTCCCTTAACTGGTTTTCCACAGGGACAAAGTTGTCCCTCGCCCCACCGAAATTCCTTCCGAGGTGGTGTCAGAGTTTCACCTTAACCAGGTGTTAACTCTGCCAGTATACTACCCTAATTGCACCTTGGAGACGGAGTACAGGCACCATACTTTGAATCTGAGATGTGCTCTCACGTATTACAAAGAGGAAGTTTTGAGAGAGGTTCGCCAGCTTTTGTCACCTACACTGAAGCCACTTCTGGCAGACCTGCAGCACAGCGGACTATTGCAAGATGGATCACAGCATGCATAGGTCTGTGCTATGATTTGGCGGGCAGTGAGCCTCCCAGAGGGATAAGAGCTCCAGGGATATCCCTATCCAGGACATCTGCCAGGCTGCTACCTGGAAGTCCACAAACACCTTCATCACCCACTACCACTTCGACCTTGAGTCACGCCGGGATGCTGGCTTTGGGGCCTCAGTTCTCCAGTCTCTGTTCCCTAAGTAGGGGGTGTGCACCTTGCCTCCCTCCTCCCGGAGAACTGCTAGGAGTCTGCCAAAGAATGTGGATGAACAACATATCCACGTTCCTAGAAAAACAGTTTACTCACCTGTAACAGTAGATCTTACTTCGAGATACAGCTCTTGCAGCAGGTTACTCCATTAGGACTGAAGCCAGCAGGCGCCAGGACCCCTACTAGAAATTTTCTAGCTAGCAGTCTTCAGCGGGGCCGCCTCGACGCGGTCCCGCCCCGACGTCGGGTGTAGTACATAAGGAGGCGGTCCCCCCATAATCCTCAGTTCTTTTCCTGCCATTGATATCACCAGTATCGGCCTCTCGGTCTCTTTTTCTAGCGTGCGACGACCTTTAGAACTACAACGATTTTCGTCTTTCTTTCGACTTTGGATCAACTGATGTCCTCTCCTACAACTTCTGTTGAGGGCCACCATTCAAAGTGTGCCTGCGGCAAACAGATCCCCTTCAAGGATCCACATTTGGCCTGCGTGCGCTGCCTAGGCTCGGAACACGACACCAAGGCCTGCTCCTTCTGCCAGGGCTTCAGCAGTCGCACCAGGATCCGCTGCCAGAAGGCCCTTCAAGCGTTTCTGTTGGAGGAGAAACTGAAAACCATGGATAAAGAACCTTCCTCCCCGGGGGGGAGTCGTCGGGTAAAACCCACAAACACCAGGACAAACACTGGGAAAAGGAAAGGTCCAGGTCCCCTGCTTGGGCCTCAGACTCCCGAAGCTATGGCTCGAGATCGGACCGCTGTCCCTCCAGGGTTCAGTCGCAACCTCCCTCGGTTCAGGTCAGATCCTCCAGCGGCTCCTCTTCTCTACAGCCCCTGAAGACTTGCAGGCCGTCGGCCTCTTCCACTCCATCTAAGGCCTCATCGAAGTTCGGGGAGCGCTATAAATCTTCTTCCCGTCGGCGGGACACTGATGCCAGGTCAGTTTCTCAGCCTTCGCGTGGATCGGATACGGTTCTTCGTAAGACCAAGGTCCTGAAGTCCCTCAAATGGACATCGGACGTTACCGCCCCGATGTGGCCAAGCAACACCTAAACACCTTAGCCGGCCAGGCGTTCGCCTCCAGCGCCGGCTACTCCGAAAAGAGGACCACACCACGTCTCCGGCGGGCGCCGTCAGAAGGACTCGTCGGAGGAGGTGCCACACAGCCGAGACCAGGCGGCGACACAGGAATGCCAGGCTCCCACGGGAACCTTCCCGGAGCGGAGACCTCATGGACCCGACGCCTGACCCTCGCGAGGCCCGCCGCCTGGTATGAATCTGGCAGAGGTAAAGGAACTTTTTACCTTCTGGTGGGACACCATCAGAAAGTTGTAGTCACCACCGTCCTCCTCCTACTCCGCCTCCACCTACTACTTCACCCCCCACGCCTCCTCCGCCCAAGTGGCCCCCAGAGACTGGTCACCAACTCCCACGGAGCAGACACCACCTCCTCGGGCAGATCTTCAGAAAAGAGAAGACCTCCCTCTAGATCCCCTCAGGGTCACACAGTCCCAAAAGACCCAGACAACGCTGCACACTCCATCTGGGAGAATTCCAGATCTGACACCTCAGGATGCTCCAGATCTCCTTCTCTATCATTATTCCTCTCCGGACCCACATGACCTACCAGGTCTCCTCCGGATGATCCCTCTTTCATGGAGATCATTAGGCACGTCCAGGAGAATATGGGGTGGGATGCTGAAGAACTCGACCCGAGAGACAACGCTTGCTTGCTACCTTCGCAGAAAGATCCAAGCCTGTAGTACTGTCTTTGGTGGATACCTTTATGGATGTCACCAAGGCTGCTCTGAAACGTCCCCGACTCCACTCCCCGCACTGCCAAAGAAGTCTGACTGCCATACTAGGCCCCTAGGAAGGACCAGTATCTGGCTTAACCATCCTCTGGCTGACTCCTGGTCATCACGGCTTTGCATGACCGGTCTCAAAGACCTCAGCATTTGAGCACAAAGCCACTGGACCAGGAGTCCAAGCAATTGGATGTCCTGGGTAGGCGCACGTATGCGGCCGCGACTTATGCCATCAGGTCACTGAATTACCTCACTCACATGGTTCAATTCCAGAACGCACTGTGGGAGCAGGGTCAGGACCTGGTCGAGAAGATGCCCGATTGGGACCACAAGGAGGAGCTCTTGAACCTCCTCCGTACAGGTTTGGGTGTGGGGACCCAGGTGCTCAGAGCCGCATATGATTCTGCGGACTCTCCAGCCAGAGCTGCAGCCTCAGGCGTGTGTCTCCAGAGACACTCTTGGCTCCGTGTCTCCGGCTTTACCCCAGACGTCCAGAAGAGCATCTTAGACGTCCCGTATAACAGTGAGGTCCTATTTGGTGAAGCCTCCGAGAGAGTAATCACCAAACTTCAGGATGCAGGGAAGGCAGTCTGATCTGTTCAAGCTATGTACAGGT
Source organism: Neoceratodus forsteri (assembly GCA_016271365.2). Lineage (NCBI taxonomy): Eukaryota > Metazoa > Chordata > Ceratodontiformes > Ceratodontidae > Neoceratodus > Neoceratodus forsteri. The sequence goes on from JADMNL010000022.1 coordinate 502,156,432, forward strand.
CTCGGCCTAGTTCCTTTCGTAGGAACCAGAGCTGTTTTTGTGGCCAGCTACAAAGGCAACAGCCACGTTCTGGCCAACAGCAGAGGGGCACTTTCACCTGCAAGGCCCAGGCCAAGTCATCTCCAGGCAGAGGCCCAGCGATTAGCAAAGTCGGCCCAGCCTGCCAGATCAAATGCTGCCACAGCATGACTCCTTCCCCGGCCCCGGCCCCTACTCAGGATCAACAGGAAAAGAGTCGGGGTCGATCGCATGACACTTGCCAGGGTGGCAATCGATCACCAACCGATAGTGGGTTCTGAGCTGGTCAAAAAGGCCACTATATAGAATTCGTAGCCAGTCCACCCACAAGACCTCCCATGCTCTCCTGATATTCGGTCAGCATGCCCTGCTCATACAGCAGGAAATGCTTGCGCTTCTGGAAAAGGAAGCCTTAGAGCACGTCCCAGAGAACCAGAGAGGACTAGGATACTATTCTCACTTCTTCCTGGTTCCAAAGAAGACAGGGGACCTCCGTCTAATACTGGACCTCAGCAACCTCAACCTTTCGATTGTTTACAAACGCTTCCGATTGGTGACCCTTCCGGGCCTAATTCCCATGCTGAAGCGGGACGCCTTTCTGGTGTCTTTGGACATGCAGGATGCCTACCTGCATATTCTGATTGTTCAAGCGCACCGGAGGTTCCTGCGCTTCGAGTTCCAAAGCCGCCATTATCAGCTCTTCCCTTTGGGCTGTCATCAGCACCTCGCGTATTCACGAAGTGCATGGCGGTCGTAGCGTCATCGCTGAGGAGACAAGGCCACTACGTGTTCCCATACCTGGACAACTGGCTTCTCATGGCACCCTCCAGGGAGGCACTGATGACGGCTATTCACTGCACCCAGTCTCTTTTTCAATCACTGGGTATTCTCATCAACTACAAGAAGTGACTCCTGGTACCGTCCCAGAAGCTGCAGTTTATAGGAGCAGTTCTGGACACCGTCAGAGGAAAAGCCTTTCTTCCCGCGGACAGAGCGGAACACATCAGATCCCTCATCAGGGACTTGTCGGTGAAGAAGACCGTCCCAGCCAGACTGGTCCTTCGCCTGCTCGGACACATGGCTGTGGCCATTGCGACAGTCCTACTGGCACGACTCCACATGTGGGTAACCCAGTGGATGCTACGGGTGCGATGGGACCAAAGGCAAGACCGTCTGCAGCATCCAATTCGAATCATGAATGCCGTAATTCAGGATTGGCAATGGTGGCTAAACCCAGGGAACCTCTCTGCGGGGGTTCCCTTCACAGTGCCGTCTCCGACTGTGACCCTCTCCACAGATGCCTCTGGGCTCGGTTGGGGAGCACACCTGGACGGTGTTCGGTCTCAGGGCCTGTGGACAGACCAGGAGTCTCATCTCCACATCAACATTCTGGAAATGAGGGCAGTCCTTTACGCTCTGCAAGCCTTCCAGTTGGAGATTCCATCGGGCACACTTCTGTTACAAACACACAATACCACGGTGATGTATTACCTCAACAGACAAGGAGGCACTCACTCCTGCCCGCTTTGCAGGGAGGCCATGAGAGTATGGGAGTGAGTATTGCAACACGGCGCAAGCCTAATAGCAGTATATGTCCCGAGAGTGGACAATACCATCGCAGACAAGTCTGAGCCGCTCTCAGGCCAGAGTCCATAAGTGGGAACTTCTGCAGGAGGTGGCAGAGGATCTGTCTCACAGATGGGGTTCTCCAGAATTAGACCTTTTAGCGTCCCCATCCAACGCAAAACTGCCCAATTTTTGCTCGCTAGATCCAGGGCCTGGTGTTTTCTGGCGAGACGCGTTGTCCCTCTCCTGGGCGGGCAGATTCTTCTATGCCTTCCCTCCTTTTCCGTTGATCCAGAGAGTTCTCCTCAAACTACGCAGGGAGCATGCGACGCTTATCTTGATAGCACCTTTCTGGCCCAGGCAAATCTGATTCCCGCTCCTGCATCAGCTATCCCGGGAACTTTCGCTTCCTTTGCCAATCAGCTCCCATCTGTTGTCTCAGGAGGAAGGTTCACTTGTCCATCCCGACTTGCGTTCATTGTACCTTCATGCCTGGCTCCTAGAGACATAGCCATGATGCGACATGGGGTCTCGCAAGAAGTGGCTGATGTACTTTCCGCCGCTAGAAAACCGGCAACACACGCAACATAGGCCATGAAGTGGCACAGGTTTTGCTTGTGGGATCAAGACGTGGTTTCGCCCTTGGACTGTCGAGAAGCTGGTTCTGGAACACCTGCTTGACTTTTCTAATCCGGACTAGCTTACTCCTCGATTAAGGTGCATTTTGTAATTTGACTTATCATGCCCCATAGGCCATCGTATGGGGGCTCAATTACAACTCGCGCCTTTTAGGGGTCCTCCACCTAGGCCACCTATCAAGGATCCGGTTCCTCCTTGGGACTTGCCCTTTGTCCTGGAGCAGCTTACGCTGCCACCTTTTGAACCAGCCGCGGATTGCGAGCTACGTTTTCTGTCGTGGAAAATGTTGTTTTTAGTTGCAGTTACTTCAGCAAGAAGAATCTCCGAATTGCATGCACTCATGTGCAAAGAGCCCTATTTAATTTTCCACCAGGATAGGGTATCCCTGAGGACAAATCCTAAGTTTCTGCCTAAGGTGGTTTCAGCCCTTACCCTTAATCAGGATATCGACTTACCAGTGTACTTTCCCAAGTACACCAATCGAGGAGAAGGACTGCTTCACACCCTAGATGTTCACAGGTGTCTCAGATATTATCTGACCAGAACCAAACAGTACCGGAAAGCGGATCAGCTGTTTGTCTCCTTTGTTGAGAAGATGAAAGGAGCTCCTGTTTTTAAACAGTCCCTTTCGCGTTGACTCATTCAGTGTCTCTCTTTCTGTTATGACAAGCGCAGCAAACCCTTGCCAGGCGTGGTCAAGGGTCATTGTACCAGAGGGGTGGCCACCTCCTTTGCAGCACTGAAGAATGTTTCCACTTCAGCTATTTTGTGCTGCAGCTACCTGGAGCTCGGTGCATACTTTTATTAGGCATTACAGCCTAGAATATCGCTTCAAGGCGAAGGGCAGGTTCGGCCTTGCAGTCCTCCAGGACTTCTGTCCTAGGCTCGAGCAGGGTTGTAATCTCTGCCTTTCCTCCTCCCAATGGTGTAATGTCGGCTGTTGCTTGGGAATCAGTCCTAATGGTGTAACCTGCTGCAAGAGCTGTATCTCGAAGTAAGATAGTACAGATTAGTAAGAACTTACCGTAACAGTAGATTTTCGAGAACAGCTCTTGCAACAGGCCTCCTGCCCACCATCCCCTTTTGAGGAGGTAGGTTATAGCCTAACATCCATCCTTCGGGATGGAATGATTTTTTTTAATCTTGGCCATCTGATGGCGGATCCTTGGTCTCCTCTTCTGATGTCATCCAGCGGCCGGGAGTCTCCGGCGGGAGAACTGGGGATTGTGGCGGGACCGCCTCCTTATGTACTACGCCTGACGTCGGGGGTGGTCCTCGCTGAAGACTGCTCGCTAGAAAATTTCCGTGGGGTCCTGGTGCCTGACGGCTTCAGTCCTAATGGTGTAACCTGCTGCAAGAGCTGTTTGCGAAGATCTACTGTTACGGTAAGTTCTTACGTAACTGTACTTTACAGGTGAGTAACCTATTCTTCTAGGAGCGTGGATATGTTGTTCATCCACACTTCTTTGCATGTCCTCTTCCACTTTAAATCTTGGCGGAAGTGTTCAAGCTGTCTCTCCCCCCCCCACCCAGGTGGTATATACCTCGCTCTGCCCCATGATGCCAGATCTTCCTTTCCGCTGGAAGATATAAGTTCCCTCGTACTCTTGCAGCAATTCGTAGGCACTGGATTCAAAGTGTTGTTTTTTGCTGAAACTTACTTTAAAATTCATTCGCGTTAGTGATTTCAATTTTACCGCGTCGGACATGGGTGAAAAAATCCTCCCCCCGGATTTCGCCAGTGCCCCTGCAGCCAGAAGATGTCGTGCACCGATCCCCACCTAATGCGCGTTTATTGCCTAGGTGTCGGACCTGACACCTCATCATGCACTTTTTACCTGGCCTTCCACCCCAGTGTCCTGGACGACCGCTTGGCACGCTTAAAGCTGGGGAGACTGGAGAAAAGGAACCCGCTGGTGAAATCAAAGGAGGAGAGGTGGGCGGTTTCTGCGGCTGCGGTATCTGCCGAGCAGCTGGAATAAATGAAGGCATTTGAGGAGGAAGCAGCTCAAGCTTCATCCACTCGAAGCTTTCTTGTTCCACTTAACCTTTGCTCCACCTTTGGGCTCCTTCAGGGAGTTGTGCCAGTCTCTCCCCACCATGGGTGAGGCACCCTTGGGCTCACACTCCTCCTGCCCTCTGAAGAGGGATAAGGACCCTGGATCTTCGTCCAAGCGAAGACGTTCTTGGGACCGAGAAAGGTCCGAGTCCCAGGAACACACACGGTCTCGACTTGGGTCGAGATTGCATCCTCGGCCGCCGTCTTCACAGATCTTCCATCTGGCCAGTGGGCCGAGGTAGTGGCCGATGAGGTGGAGATTATTCCCGACCCAATCGACCATCTGTCGCCGACTCCTTGGAAAGGACTCCAGTCCTTGTCTTTCCTGACAAGGAGACCCAGCCTGCTGGCGTCCCCATTTAGTACCCGGTTCCAGGCCCTCTGTTTTCACCGACCCTGGTGTCTCCTGATCAACCGTCTCGGCCCGCCCTATCTCGGTCGAGGTCCAGAACTCCCTCTACCCATCGGCTGAGGAAAAACACAAACATTTGAAAAGAGGGGTCACAGGTCTTCATCCTCCTCGGACGAGGAGAGGTTTCGCAGAAACTCCATCGACGCTATGAAGACCCTCATGTGGCAACAGCTGTTTGTACGGGCGAAGCCAGCTCCGCCCATCTACCCCAGCCATCACTTGGCTCCTGCCTCCCAGGCAAGCTGACCCCTCAGAACCGAAGCCTTCAGTTCCTCCACCTGTGGGCTGGCCTGTGTCCCAGTTCGGCCTGTCTTGGTCTCTCCACTGATTCTGGTGGAACCACCGCCTAAGCAGCCTCAGGGAGGGGCTCCCTTGAAAGAGGTCCGAACAGACACCGGGCTTCCCCAACGTCTGTCGATAATGGTCGCCCCCGATTGCCCTTGGCATATTGAGGGATACCTAGGCGGTGGCTGTTACATCTGGATTCTTCGGACTCTGACGTCTCCGGATTACACTCCTATCCCAGGGATGATGAGTCGTCCATGGCAGGATTGGAGGAAGGCCCTTCCTCCTTTCAGGGCATTCTCTGTCTGATCTCAAAATCCACCAGAATGCCTCTGGAGTCCATCCAGAAAAAGTCGGAGTACGCCCTTACCGATATCCTCAAAAGGGGGATACTCTGACGGAGGCCTTTCCAGTGGCCAAAGCCATTGTTTGCCTAGCTCTTGAGCTTTAGCAGCATCCGGCTTCCTGTCCAGCACCGTCTGCCCGCATGGCCCGCAAGTATGCAGTGCCCGTGGGGTCCCTGGTGGGGTTCACTGAACACCTGCCGAGACCTGGTGACCGCTTCTGTGTTCAGGTGTACTGGAAGCTTCACGACACTGACCGACACCCAGACGAGTCAAAGAATGTGGAACACTTTGCCCATAAGGTCTATGTGGCCTCTTCTTGAGTTTTCATCAGGCCAGCTCGGCTGTTATAATGGCACACTTCTTTCATGCCCTCCTGGGGTCATTAGACGAGGTCCTCCCTCACCTTACTGCGGTCATGCAGACCACGGTCAAGCAGGTCCATGATCAGGGCCGTGCTGTTGCAAAACAGCAGCTCCAGATGGCCATGTACATAAGTAATTCCTGTGCCCGCTCTTTAGCACCCGCAGTGGCCACTTGCGTAGGGCTTGGCTGAGGCTTTCCTCCTTCCCAGTGGATACTCAGCATAAGTTAGCTGACTTGCCCTTCCTAGGCACCGACTTGTTCGGTCCATGAGTGGCGGTCACCTTCAAGCGCATAGAGCAGTCCAATGCCACCTTGAATGCCACTTCTGCGAACGGTTCTTCGGCAAGAACCAGCAGAAGAGAAAGAAGAAGCCGCTTCCGGCACTCTTCCCCTGCGGTCAGACGGCCCTCCTATCAGGGAGGTCTCAGCATCATCAGCAACAACAGCAGGCTCAAGCTTGGCGCCCAACCTTGCTTCCAGCGGGCGAAGATCTGGCATCATGGGGCAGAGCCGAGTTATATACCACCGGTGGGGCTGGCTTGAAGACTTCCAGCAAGATTTAAAGTGGAAGCGGACATGCCAAGAAGTGTGGATGAACAACATATACCACTCCTAGAACTACTGTTACACGTGAGTAACTGGTTATTACTCCCCTGCGACTATATAGTGGTCTCCTCTCTGGTTCACAAGGTGCTCCAGTGTTGGATGGATCCCCAAAATCTCTTAGAAGGGATACCATTCCTGATATCGTCTCCCCATCGGATTCTTACTATGGATGCCTCCGGCTTGGGCTGGAGGGCACACCTGGGGTTCCATACAAACTCAGGGTATCTGGTTCCAGACCGAGACATCCCTCCATGTAAACATCCTTCAGATGAGGGAGGTTCTGTATAATAATAATAATAATAATATTTAATTTTACGGCGCCTTTCAAATACCAAGGTGCCTAACAGTGTTAAAATCACAAAACAAACATCTCAGTAACAAAAATTGTATAAAGTCACTAATATCATCAAACAGTTAATCACTGAATGCTTGGTGCCTTAAAAGTTTTCAAAGATTGCTTAAATCCTCCACGGTCGTGCTATCCCTTAACCGGGTGGTTGAGAATTAGAGGGTTGGGCCACATGCATAAATGCTCTGGCCCCAGAAGATTTCAAACACACCCTTGGAATCTCTAGCAACCCCTTGTCGGCCGAAAGCGTGCGATTGCCCAGGGCAGTAGGAGACCTGGAAGGTCTTTCAGTTTTATGCCGCTGCAGGCCTTTCAGAACCACCTCTGTCTGGGCCAGTTGTTGAGCCAGTCAATCTCAGTGGGGTCTGTTATGTCCAACAGTTTAGGGAGAGACACATTCGTACTCTTTTTACAGGAAGCAGTGAGAGTCTAGTACTGGGCACTGGACACGGCCTAGAACTTGAGGTAGTCCATGTCCCAGGCATGCTGAACACCCTGACTGACAACCTCGGCCAGACTTGGTCCAGGATGCACGAATGGGAACTTCTGTCGTCCATTGCAGATCTGTTCGATAGATGGGGTCGTCCAGAGTTGGACCTTTTTGCGTCCCCACTCAATGTAAAACTGCCCAATTTCTACTTGTTAGATCCAGGGTCGGAGTTTTCTGGCAAGATGCCTTGTCCTTCTCCTGGAGCAGGCGGTTCCTTTATGCCTTCACTCCCTTTCCTGTAATTCAGAATTCAAGCTCCAGATGGAGGGGGCCAGCATGATCCTGATCGCACCCTACTGGCCATGGTAGATATGGTTTCCATTACTTAATAGTGGAACCTCTGGTATCGCTGCCCCTCTGCAGTTGTCTGCTGATGTAGGTTAAGGGGACCCTGGTCCAGCCACATCTCAAGTCCATTTGTCTGCATGCCTGGCTCCTGAAGACATAGCCATTTCCCGTTTTGGAGTCTGGAGGTTTCTCAGAAGATGACTCGTCCTCATGGTGTCTAGGAAGCCATCCCCTAAGGCCAGCTATGCCATAAAGTGGAAGAGGTTTGCAATCTGGGCTGCCAAGCACAATCTCGACCTTTTCACCTCTCCAGTGAGTCTGATTCTGAACTACCTGATATCACTGTCAGACTCATGCTTCCAGTATCCATCTCTCAAGGTGCACCTTTCGGCTATCTCTGCCTTTCACAAGCCTATGGGCGGCCATGAAGTGGCTCAGCTAGATGTGATCTATACTTTCTCAGGGGCATCCTGCAGCTGAAACCTCCAGTCTGCACCCCCTGTCCCAGCTTAGGATTTTAATTTTGTTTTGGAGAAATTTACCCGGTCTCTGTTTGAGCCAGCCGTGTCTTGTGTGCGAAACTTTCTTTCATGGAAAGCATTGTTTTTGGTTGCTATTATTTCTGATCAAAGGTATTTCTGAGCTTGAGGCTCTATGCTGTGAAGAACCTTATTGAATTTTTAACAAAGACAGGGTGTCTTTGCGCACGAATCCCAAGTTTCTCCCCAACATGGCATCTGAGTTTACCCTGAACCAGTCTGTCCACCTTCCAATGTATTTTCCATTGCATGCCAATCCAGAGAAAGCAGTGCTCCATACTTAAGATGTGCGCAGAATTCTGAAGTATTATTTGCTGCAAACTAAGGACTGCAGAAAATCAAAGCAACTTTTTGTTTCTTTTGCCCAAGGAAGTGCAGGCATTCAGGTTTCCAAACAGTGTTTGTCCAAAAGGTTGGCCAATTGTATTGTGTTCTTCTACAACAGATATGTCAAGGAGTTGCCAGAGTGGTGCAAGCCCACTCAACGAGGGGCATGGCCACCTCTATTTCTTGCTTCAAAGGGGGCTCAGCAGCTGACATCTGCGCTGCTGCCACCTGGAGTACTGTCCATACTTTCACCAAGTTCTACAGTCTGAACATTGCTTCCACAGCCCAATTGAGCTTCGACCGAGCTGATCTTCCTGGACATAAAGTCTCCACCACTCATTCACACTAATGGGATCTGCGCCAGAGGCACTAGGACCCAGCAGGAGCAAACTTTTTTTGCTAGAAGGTCAGCACCAGAGATGAGGCTGCGAGGAGCAGCACCGCGAGCCTCAGCTCGTGTGGTAATGACTGTCTCAGTGTCGACCCTCCAACCGCCTCAGTTCCTTTTTTCCCGCCGTCGAGTGCACTTCAGTGACGAGGTTGCTCGCCTGCCAGGAGTCGAACTTCAAACTAGCAGCATAGTTTTTCAGTTTTATTGTTTCGTAATAATATCTCGAATACAAGTACCACTTAGTTTATTTATTCTTATTTAAACAAAAAAGTCTCAGCCTACATTGACAGAGTCGACCATGAGCGGGTCAGGTGATGGTAGGGAGACTTTGTATGAAAGCTGTTCAGTCAGCCGGGCTGGTCTGGTCCGCTGCCGTTTCTGGAAGGGGGGGGGTCTGACAACGGACAGTCCAATGCTCGAGGGGGTGGGCAGTCCCCTCGAAAGATAAAAACAAACGGTCGCACTCTTGGCATCATTTGGCCTCGAGCTCTTCTTCGACCCACAGGTCAAAAAAGAGAAGGCATCACTCGAGGTTGCCCTCTGATATGTCTGCGCGTAGACGGTCAGTTATTTGTGCTAGTTACCAGTCTCCTCCTTCAGAGTCGCTGGTTTCTGTTTCTGATATCCAACGTCTTCGACATCGAAGCCCTACCCCGCCCTCTGGTAGGTCTTCAGACTAGCAGTTTCATCAATGGGCTGTTCTTATGGAGCAGTGGGCTCGGAGGTTGGTCCAGCTGCCTGGGCTGGTCACTTAGGGACTTTCGGGCTTTTTTGGAGATCAGGTAGGGCGATTGGGCCTCCCTAGTCGTGTGGCGCCATCTTTGGTGCCGTCGACTCCGCGCTTAGGTGCGCGCCCCCCCACACGGCTGTGGCGCAGGGGGCCACACTGATGCCTTTATCTCCTGGTATTCATCCTTCTTTCTCCTCAAATCCTGTCTTTTGGAGTCTTGGGATGTTTTCGACGCCCTTGGCGTCGATGGCACACTCGGCGCCGTCTTCGGTGCCGATGCAGCTGTCGGTACCATCCTCGGCGGCGTTGAGCTTCTTGGCACCGTGTGCTTTGTCTGCGCCGTCCTCGGCACTGGGTCATCGAGCAACACGCGTGGAAAGTGGGGCAAGCTCCGCCGACTTACGGGATTCGGCTGCGCACTTGTCGGGCCAAGCCACGCTCTCTTGGCCTTTCCTCTGGGTCCCCTCCCAGTTCTATCCGGACCGAGGAGGAGGGAGCCTCGGCTACTAGTAGCCTAGCCGTTGCGGGGCTTCTTCCAGCACAGGAGACCGTCCGCTCACTCGGGAGGGGCGGGCAGGCGCCCGCCATGGCAATCACCCCCGAGGTGAAGGCTCCTCCAGTGTCGGACCTGTGGTTGCAAGGCCCGAGTTAGCGCCATTGGTCAGCATCATGGGCCCTGGCGAGTCATCGTCGGCGCTGACTTGTTGCGTGGCTCTTTGGCTTCTGTCAGAGCCATTTGCGGGCGCCAACACTGGTAGCAGCGCCATGGGAGATGCTACGGCGCCGTCTTTCTCCATGTCTCGTGGTGCCGAGGTTGAGCACGGCGCCATGTCCTCGGTGCTTGGTGTCGTGGGGCCTTCAGACGGTGCCGATTCCGCCATCGGTGCCATTGTCAGTGTCGCCCCTGCCCTAGGCACAGTTTGTGGAGCCATCGTCGGCGCCGTCTTTGTCTCGACACCACTCATGATGCCCGTGGACTGGATGGCGCGTGACTAGTCGACTCTGGGGGCTCTTGTTCGGGCTGGAGCCGTGCCCCTGTGGGTTCCGCCCAGTGTGCTGTGGGCGGCTGGCACCGGCTCAGGCACAGCTTTGGTTTCTAAGCCTGTTGGCATGGATGGCAGGGGCACCTCCTACGGTTTGGCACAGGGCCTTGACCTCTACCTCCTCGGAGGCGGGCTCTGAGTCAGACAGTCTGACCCTTTGGGGTTGGCTGTTGAGGTGGGCAGCCCAGTAGCCTCCTCAACAAGCCGGAGTCAGCCCGCTTCTGAGGTGGGGTCGGTGACTACCAAGACTAGGGTCAGGGGTGCTGACCAGCAGGCAGTGATGCAGGCCACCATAGCTCTGCAACCTGGTCTTTGTGGTTTCACTGACCCCCTCAGTAGTGGTACCCCCCTGTGGTGTGCCTAGATTGCCCAACTTTGGGGCCAATCAGATTACCTACAGGAGGGAGGTTACTGTGCCCTGATAGCTTCTTCGAGCTACCCAGTGATGCCAGCTACCTAGGCTGGCCCTCTTGAGGAGGAGGGCCTTTTGGACTCCGAGGAGTCGAGGGCATGGGGTTGGCATGTCTGCCTTTTTTGGGGGTCCACCCAGGCTCTGGGAGAAGCCATAGTGTGGATCTCCGCTCTTCCTCCTCTATTTCTTTGAGAGAGCCCCATTCTTTTAAGGTAGGGGACCGTCATTCTGGACCTATACGGCCCCGGTCGCCTCACAGGGGGGATTCTTCCAGGTGCAGCCAAGACAGTACTGAAATGGTTGTTCAGCTGTTGGCTGTGGGGTCTTCCGGGCGCCTTCTTCCTTAGGTACTCATGGTCCGCTCCTTGGCCCAGGCTGAGGTCAGCCAACATCTCTTCTCAGCTCTGTCCCCATCCTCTGCCATATTCTCCTGCACTCCAGGCATCCTTGGTCCTAGCGGCCCTCTCCTGGGAGCAGTTCAGAGTGGTGGCTGGTCAGTTCCTTGCTTACGTTAGGGCAATGGACAGCCAGGTTTTTCAACCTCCCCCTGTGCAGTCACCCATTGAACAGCCGGTCCCCTCTAGCTCCTCATCCCCCTCGTCTGGGGGAGAGGAAACTTCTGTCCACATCTCTCCAGCTGCTGATCTCGCTGAGTATCAGCGATTCCTCGTGAGGATTTGGGAGGACTTGCACCTTACTCCTTCCACTATCAGCAATCCTGAGCCTTTCTAGGCAATTTTGGCGAGGCCACCCTTGTGGTGCCGCCCTGGCCTGCTCCCTTTCAGGAGTTGTTGCATTCCTGGCAGAGACCCTTCTCCGGAGTTCCTGCCCAAGGATTTCAGTCAGAGGTATTGCGCACCCTGGAATCTCCAGGTTCTGTGCCTCATCCACAGTCTGGATTGGCACAGTTGGATACTCCTGATGGGCTTTGCACCCTTCACTGTGGAGCGTCCCCAGATCAAGACTCCTCGGATTTTGACTTCTGGGGTAGGAGGACTTTCTACTCGGCATGGTTACTTCTTTCCATTTCTGCACATCAGGCCCACTGTGCAGCTTATGACAGGTTCTTGTGGTCCAGGCTGGGTCAACTCCTAGCCTCATTGCCTGATACAGAGCAAACCTGACAAGCCATTGCACTCTCTGCACGTGGCCTGGAGCCAGCAAGGCACCAAGCTAGGGCATCTTATGATGCCAGCAAGGTAGCTACTAGGGTGGTAGGGACAGTGATCTGCACTAGGCGGATGGCATGGCTGCGTCTTTCCCGATTGTCACCCTTGGCCCGGCATAGGGTGATTAACTCTGCTCACCAGGGACCCTATCTCTTCTCTCGTAGAGCGAGACAGCGCTTGTCGGGGCAACTGCCTTCCCCCTCCGGGGACTCCGTCTCACTCTCCCCACTCTCTGGCCTCTCCAAGCCCTGTAGGCTCTCCCTCTTAGTGTGTCACCCACTGAGAGCTAAGGGATTTTGTCCCTTGGGGTGTAAAAGCAAACCCCACTTCAGGGGGGGGGGGCTCGATACTCACCCAACAGTGATGAGTGGTGAAGATTGACACAGATAAGATATGAAAATTATGTAACTACCGTAATTAGGATCTTTCTGTGTATCTTCACCATTCATCATGATCCCACCCTCCATCCCCCTGGGGCTTTAGTCTCTGGGTCCCCCTGCCTCTCTGTGCCCATCCCTCCTCCTCCTCCTCCTCCTTCTTCAGGAGTGGGGTAAAACAGGGGCACTCAGGGGGATAATGTTCCAGGGACAGTGGACAGCAGGGGGGGGCACTACCTCTCCAGTGCCTTGGCTCCACCCCTGTGGTGTGGGAGTTGACAGTTTCCCTCCTTTCTTTTCTCCTCCCTGTTCCTGTCCAACCTATTTCTCCTCTGCTTATCTGGAGAGTTTGCCAGTTGTTCCGTGCCTTGAATTCTGGCAGAAAGCCTTTGCTACTCCTTGCAGTTCCTATACAATCTGAGACGGATCAGGGTCTGGGATGTGTTAACCTTCTCCCCTCTCTTCCTAAATTCTTTACCCACCCAGCCTCCCTCTTCCTTTTCCAGAGATTGGAGCCCCTCTCAATCCCTTTAGTTTTCAACTCTTCTCCCTGCCTGTCCTCTCAGTCTTTATTTCTCCTTTTGGTTCATACATCTTTTCCTTTTTCTGTCCCTTTGACTTCCTTGTCCCACCCTCTACTCCCTTCCTCTTACGTTTCCGGCGACTCAGAACTGGCAGGCACGAGGAGTCGACGCAGCCTAATGGCCAACCCGCAAGCGCCACGCGGTGCATTGGCCAAACTCCCGCAACTCCTGACCTCCAGCAGATACCCAACAATGATGAATGGTGAAGATGCACAGAAAGATCATAATTACGATAGGTACGTAATTTTCATTTCGTGGCTTTGGGACAGCATTATCAGTTCAGAGTCCTGCCCTTTGGGCTATCCTCTGCGCCGCAAGTTATTACAAAGTGTTGTGCAATTCTCGCAGCACATCTCAGAAAAATCGGAATGCAGGTGTTCCCATATCTGGACGATTGGCTTCTAGCAAGTCCTTCCAGACAGGGAACTCTAGATGCCATAGCCACGGCTCATTAATTTCTCACGTCCATGGAGTCCTGATAAACCTCAAAAATCGCAGCTGCAGCCCTCCCAGAGGCTCTTTTCATAGAACTCTTTTGGACACGCCCCAGCGAAGCATTCTTCCAGGGACAGGAGGAGTGATATCCTTCAGATGGCCAGATACATCGGAGAGAGCAGCTCAGTTTCAGCTCTCTCGATGCAAAGGTTGCTAGGTCTCATGGCATCCTCGGTGTTCACTGTAGCCCTAACACACCTTCACATGAGAATCTCTCAATGGGTGCTCAGTACTCAGTGGTCCCCAACCACTCACCCTCAGTCCTTTCTCATCAAGGTGACAGAACCTCTGAAGAGATCACTCACCTGGTGGTCGCAAGAGTACAATCTTCTGGAATGGTCTCCCTTTGCTCCTCTGGATCATCAGATTTCCATTACCACAGATGCGTCCCTGATGGGGTGGGAGCTCATTGTCAGACTCTCCACACTCAAAGTACGTGGACTCAGGGCAGTCTCAGCTTCCTAAATGTTTGAAATCCCACCCCATCTGTGGAAATCCCAGCCTCCCTACAAAACAGGGTACTAAATGAGAAAAGACCAAGGTAGAACGGTCAGTGGGGATGCTGCAACAGAAGGTAAGGCCATCAAAAAATGGAGAGCAATGAGTACCAATGCCCGTGAGTCTAGGTAACAAGCTTCCTGAATTAGTGGCCTTGATGGAGGAGGAACATCTGGATATCGTGAGTCACAGAAACATGGTACACACAAACCATGACTGGGACGTAAACATACCAGGATACACTATCTACAGGAGGGACAGGGAGGGTAAAAGAGGAGGAGGAGGAGTAGTTCTTCACATAAGGGAAGGAATAAAAGCAACAGAACAAAAGGGTAAACAGGGAGGAGAAGAAGCACTGTGGGTAAATTTGGAGACAGGCAATGGCACCACAATCCGCACAAGGGTTATATACAGATCCCCTTCTCAGGGGGAGGAAATGGACAAAGAAATGATAGAAAGTATACTTAGAATGGCAGAAAAAGGGGAGATATTGCTGATGGGTGATCTGAATATGCCAGATGTTAACTGTAGTGCAGTTGCAGCTGCCACTTCGAGGAGTGCAGTTATTCTAGATGCCCTACAGGGGGCATGCCTTAGACAACTAGTACTGGAGCCCACTCGAGAGGGAGCAATATTGACTTGATGCTCTCAAATGGAGATGGAGAGAGGATCACAGATGTAGAAGTGGGTAGCCATCTGGGAACTAGCGACCATCGAACAGTATGGTTCACAATAAACACAGCAATAGAGTCAAGCCATACAAAGACAAAAGTACTGGACTTTAGGAGGGCTGACTTTGCCAAAATGGGTGAGTGCCTAAGGAATGCACTAGCAAATGGGCGGAAGGAGGGTGGAAGAACAATGGGAATAATAAAACTGCCATCACAGAGGTAACGAGCCTTTGTGTGAAGCAAATAAACAAAACAAGACGATGTAAGAAACCACTATGGTTCTCAAAGGAAGTGGCAGTGAAGGTTCAAGAGAAAAGAAAGCATTCAGGAAGTACAAGGAATCGAGCAGGAGCAGGACAGAGAACTGTACAGTTAAAGCAAAGGAAGCTGGGAAGGCAGTCAGAACAGCAAAGGCCCAAACCGAGGAAAAGATAGCCAACTCAGTTAAGAAGGGGGATAAAACCTTTTATAGGTACATAAGGGACCAAAGGAAGACCAAGGGAGGGATAGTGAGGCTTAATAAAGGGGAGGGAGGGATGGTGGGCAGAGGGAGACTATGAAAAGGCAGAGATACTAAACAAATATTTTTGCTCAGTATTTACAAAGGAAGAGGGGGAGGTACATAAAACAAACAGTAGTAACACTCTGGATACAGAAGTTGATACCAGCCCATTTACAGAAGAAAGGGTTCTGAAAGAACTCTTAAAACTGAAGGTGGACAAAGCAATGGGGCCTGATGGGATTCATCCCAGAATTCTAAAAGAACTAAGGGTAGAACTATTGACACCACTGACTACCCTCTTTAACAAATCATGGGAGGATGGGGTGGTACCCGAGGACTGGAGGAGGGCAGATGTGATTCCCTTCACAAAAGTGGGAGCAAGGCAGAAGCAGGAAACTATAGACCTGTTAGTTTAACCTCAGTGATAGGGAAAATGATGGAATCACTTCTAAAGGAAAGAATTGTCGAGTATCTAGAGGCCAGAGGGGCACAGGACCCTAGGCAGCATGGATTCACAGTGGAAGGTCATGCCAGACGAATCTGATAGATTTCTTTGACTGGGTGACCAAAGTAGTAGATCAGGGAGGGGCTGTGGACATGGCCTACCTAGACTTTAGCAAGGCATTTGACACAGTCCCACACAAAAGATTAATATACAAGTTAGCCAGCCTGGGAGTGGGTCCCAAAATGACAGCCTGGGTAAATAATTGGCTGGAGAATAGGACACAGAGAGTAATAGTAAATGGAGTCCACTCAGAAGAAAGGAGGGTTACTGCAGGGGCACCGCGGGTTCAGATTAGGACCAGTCCTCTTCAATGTCTTTATAAGTGACATTGCAAAGGACTGGAAGGAAAATATGTCTCTTTGCAGATGACACTAAGATCTGCAACAGAGTTGATGCACAGGGTGGGGTGGAAAGGATGAGAAGGGACTTGGCAAGGTTAGAGGAATGGTCAAATGTATGGCAGCTTAGATTCAATGCTAAGAAGTGCAAGGTAATGCACCTGGGAAACAAAACCCAGGGAAGAGTACACAATGGGGGTGAGATACTAACAACAACAAAATGGAAAGGGACCTGGGGTAGTCATATCAGATGACCTAAAGGTGGGCAAGCAATGGAGAAGGCAGCAAGGAGGGTTGGGGATACTGGGATGCATAGAGAGGCATCACCAGTAGAAAACAGGAAGTTATTATCCCTCTGTACAGACAGCTGGTGAGACCCCATCTGAGTACTGTGTGCAGTTCTGGAGACCCAATCTCCGCAAAGACATAGACAGGATGGAAGCTGTCCAGAGGAGGGCAACTAAAATGGTGCAGGGTCTGCACCGGAAGACATATGAAGAGAGACTTAAGGAGCTTAATATGGATAGCCTCGAGGAAAGGAGGGAGAGGGGGGACATGATAGAAACTTTCAAGTACCTCAAGGGAATCAACAAAGTCCAAGAGGGTAGCATCTTTCAAAAACAGAGGTGTGCAAGAACAAGAGGGCACAATTTGAAGATAGAGGGGGGCACCAGAGGTAATTTAAGGAAGTATTTTTTCACAGAGAGGGTTGTGGATGCATGGAACGGCCTTCCGGAGGAGGTTGTGGAGTCAAAATCAGTGGTGGAATTCAAGCATGCATGGGATAGTCATAAGGCAATTCTGGGGTGGGGTAGGAAGAAGTAGGCTGCTGGTTAACTAGGATCTGCAGCTTATCCAGTAGGTAGGGAAATGGGCAGACTGGGTGGCCAAGCGGTCCTTATCTGCCGTCAAATTCTATGTTTCTGTGAAATGAGAGCCGCCCTTTATGCAGTCCGGCTTTGAAGGACATTCTCTGTCACAGGAACATTCGCCTTCAAACGGACAACAAAGCAGTGATGTATTACATCAACAAGCAGGGCAGTGCTCACTCTTACCCTTGTGCAGGGAAGCAATGAGGGTGTGGGAATGGTGCTTGGAGCACAAGGCTCTAATTCATATGGTCTATCTGCCAGGGATGCAGAACAAACTGGCGGACTGTCTCAGCAGAACAGAGACAGATCCTCACGAATGGTCTCTCGACTCAGCCATAGCTCAGTCACTATTTGCAAAGTGGGGAACTCCAGACCTGGACCTTTTTGCATCCCCACTCAACACAAAACCACCTCTCTTCTGCTCCAGAAATCCAGGGCCTGGTATTTTCTGTCAGGCTGCGTTCAGGCTGCGGTGGAAAAAAACTCTTTCTATACGCCTTTCCGCCTCTTCCTCTAATTCAGAGAGTTCTTCTCAAATTCGAGTCCCAGGGGGACAAAATGATCCTCATTGCTCCCTTCTGGCCTCGACAGATATGGTTTCCACTACTCAACAGTATGTTGGAAGCTCCTCCGAAAGCGCTTCCCCTTCAGACGAACCTTCTGACTCAGGGGCCTGTGGTCCATCCCAACCTGAGGTCACTTCACCTTCACGCTTGGCTCCTGAAGAGATAGAAGTGAACAGGTTCAATGTCTCTCACAGGGTTTCAGATATTCTTCTGACTGCGCGCAAGCCAGCTATTAGGAAAACTTAGGCAGCCAAATGGAAGCGTTTTTCGCTCTGGTGTGCAAAATCCTCTTTGAATCCTTTTTCCTACCCACCAGATAAAGTTTTAGAGTACCTCTTAGACCTCTCAAATTCAGGTCTGCAATACTCTACAGTTAAGGTTCACCTTTGTGCCATTTCAGCTTATCATGAGCCAGTACTTTCCTTGTCACTGGCTCAGTTACCTGTGGTTAAGAGGTTTCTTAAGGGAATTCTGCATACGGGACCTCCTATAAGACGTCCAGTTGCAGCCTGGGACATTAATCTTGTGCTAGACATGCTCACTCAAAAACCTTTCGAGCCTCTAGCTACCTGTGAGTTAAAATTTCTCATTTGGAAAACGGCCTTCCTAGTGGCCGTTACCTCAGCCTGCAGGGTCTCTGAGATGCATACCTTGGTCACAGACCCCCCATATACTGTGTTTCATAAAGACAAAGTAGTTTGTAGGACCCATCCAAAGTTTCTCGCTAAGGTTGTTTCAGAATTCCATCTAAACCAACCTTTGGTCCTTCTTACTTACTTTGCAGACTTCCAAAATGGAGAGCGTTCTCTTCATTCCTTGGACGTCAAAAGAGCTTTGCATTTCTATCTAGATAGAACGAAAGACTTCCTCAAAGCTCAACAACTGTTTATTTCCTTCAGCGAGACCCAGCTGGGTCAACCTGTCGCTATCAGATGTATTTCAGCATCGCTGGTGGCATGCCTTCGCCACTGTTATTCCATGGCACAGGTTAAGCTGGAGGGCAGAGTGTGCTCACTCCACTAGAGCGGTCAGCGGCATCCTTAGCGAAATCTGCAATGTACCCATTGCAGATATTTCAAGGGCTACCTAGAGCTCAGTGTATACTAGTCAAACACTATGCCCTGGATGTCCATGCCAGACAACATCTTTATTCTGGTAGAACCATCCTTATTGGACTCCTGTCCTAAATCTGTGAGCTCTTGGTCTCCGTGCAGCCCTCTTGAGGGATTATTAGCTCGGTACTCTCCCATTAGTGAGATGAGTGGTGGAGACTTTATGTCCAGGAAGATATGGAATTTACATACCTACCGTAATTCTTGATCTTCTTGGATGAGTCTCCACCACTCATTCACACGTCCACCTTCCATTCCCCCGAGCTCACCTCTGTTGTTGGTCTTCACTCCCTCAGTCTTTAGGCTATGAAGACTTCTTTGTTGACCCTTTTTATATGGGTCGTCCAGACTATCTTATGTCCAGTTTTTTGGTTAGGCTGTCCTTCTGGGTTAGTTATGCTGCACCTCCTTGGGGGAAAAAAGGTACTGAGGCGGTTGAGGGTCAGCGCCGAGATAGTCATTCAAACAACATGATGTCTTGCTGTATTCTGACATATGCAGTTAGGTCCTGCCTTTCAACTGCCCCGGAGAACAAAGAGTTAAACTTTCCATGGCCAGCATGGAATGTTCACCACGAGCTCGGTTGAAGCCCCTGTCTGCTGTTGTTTAATCTGCAACTGTCAGATTCTTTACTCCGCCTCACTGAACAGTCGCTCTGGAGATTTCTCCTTTGCTCGGTTCAAAAAAGTCGGTTGAAGTGTCATTTTTTCGGTCGGTTTCTACCGAATTGCTGTTACCGCTCAGTCGGTTCAAGTCTCTGTCTGTGGTACTGTGAGTACTAGATAGGTTTTCTGTGTAGAACTTGTAAATTGGGATCGATTTGGCTGAACTGATCAGTTTGAGGTAAAAAAAAAAAAAGTGTTTGATATATTTAGAGTATGGTAACCGGTTCATATCGGTTCTAAAAAAAAAAAAAAGATTTTATTACGTTTTTTTTCCAAGACCCGTGACACAGTCAGGAACCGATAGGGGAATCTTGCCTGGTGGATTGCCGAAAAAAGGGTACATTTTTGGATAGGATTGGCCATGTCTGAGAAACCCAAGAAAAAAACACGGGCCCACTGGGTTTCAACACTGCAGTGTGTGTGTGTGGGGAAGTCTTTGCCAAGGCTGATCCCTCACCACCTGTGTTTATTATCTGGGGTTTGACCCCGATTCAGACTGCGGATTTGTAAGAATTTTACCAAATCTACCCTGGAAAAGAGATTAGGTAGGCTGAGGGAAGGGAGGCCGAGAAGTCCGCTGACCCGGATGGCCAGCCTGGTTCAGTTCCGACCGAACCAGAAGGAATGCCCTCTTACCAGGGCGATGCTTCTTCGGGCAAAAGAAGAGCCGATTCTGAGGAGTCTGTTCCGGTGAAAAGGAAAAGAAAAGATAAATCATCTGGTTCGGACCCAGAAATTCATACTCTGACCGCCAATGAGATAGCCAAGGTGATAAGGATAGTGCAATCACTTACTTCGGTTCCGACTGAACCGGCATCATCTGGCAAGGTTTCGGTGGACAAGAGGTACACACTCTCAGGCTCAGCCACGGAGTTCCTTTTCCAGCAATGCAGCCATGTTGAGTAGTGCAGGCTGCTGCCTGTGATAAGGCAAATATCCCTTGGCATCACACACCCCAGACAAGGACTCCAGGAAGATTAATGCCATGGCAAAGAAACAATACATGGCAGCATCTTTGGGACTCAGGCAGGCTAACTATGTGGCCTACACAGCTAGATACCAGAAGTCCAGGTGGGACACTGTGCTGGCTCTGGCTAAACACGCCTGACCAGCTTGCCAGGAGTTGGAGCAGGTGGCTGCAGATGGGATTGAGGCATCTGAGTACAATTTCATGCTGCTGTGGACTCCAGTGATGTTTCATCCGAGTTATGGCTACATCTGTTGCTCTTCGGAGGATGGCTTGGCTCAGATGTACTAGCCTCTCGCAGGATACCCAGGCTAAGGCCATGGATTTTCCTGTAATTGGTAATTTTTGCTTGGGGAGCAGACAGAGAACTACATGAAAAAGATGGATGAGTACAGAATCACTTACAGGAGTGCTCAGGCCAAAGAAAGGCAAGCAACTCCTCAAAGGCAGCAATCCAGGGGCAGGGGCAGGCCTTTTCAAAGCCCTTTTTACCAAGCTCAGGCCTCCTCTTCTTTCTCTCAGAGGGGGTTCTTTAGAGGGAGAGGCAGATGGGGGATGAGCAGGCCTGCATCCACCCCTCAGCCTAAATCCCCTGCCAAGCAGACACCCTGATGGGTCTGCCTGGGCTGATTCTTCCATACCAGTAGGGGGCAGGCTGGCTTACTTTCTCCAGGACTGGAAGTCTCCAACATCAGACAAGTGGGTCCTGGAAGTAGTAAGCCAGGGGCTGGTTCTCAGCTTCAAAAAATTTCCCAAGATGAGAACCAGATCTTTTCCACCTCTGAATCTATCAGAGACCCTTGCCTTAGAGGCAGAGATTTCTTCTCTCCTAGCTCTCAGAGCTAAAGAGAGGGTTCCCACCCTACACAAGAGCAAAGGATTGTACTCCAGGTACTTCCTAACCCCCAAAAAGAAAAGAGAATGGCTGCCCATCGTGGACCTAAGGTATCTGAACAAACCTTTTAAAGCCAAAGTTCAAAATGGTGACTGTGGGAATTATCCTTCCCTCTCTAAGGCCAGGGGACTGGCTAGCCTCCCTGGACCTCAGAGATGCCTATTTTCACATTCCCATCAGGTGCTCCCACAAAAAGTACCTCAGGTTTGAGTTGCCCTCAGGCCACTATCAATTCAGAGCAGTGCCCTTTGTCCTAACATCTGCCCTAAGGTTTTCACAAAGTGCCTGGCAGTAGTGGTTGCTTTCCTAAGGAGAAAAAAGATCTCCATCTTCCCATACTTGGATGACTGGCTCATAGCAGGTCAGTCTCCAGACCAAGTCAAGTCACATTTGCAAGTGACCCAGCAAGTCCTCACTTCCTTAGGATTTCTTCCAACCTTCCAAAGTCAGTTCTCGAACCAGTACAGCTCCTCACCTTCATGGGGCAGAGGTGGATACAGTAAAGGCAAGAGCCTTCCTTCCCTGGAAAGGGCAAGGACCCTCATGGAACTGGTCTCTTCATTCACCCTTGGTGTCTCGACCAACAAGGCATTTCCTTCAGCTTCTGGGCGCATGGCAGCTTCCACAGCAGTGGTCCAAGGAGCAAGATTCCAGATGAGGACATTCAGTTCCACTTAGAGCCTTCTGGTCCCAAAGAAAGGATTCCTTACCAAACTGGTCCCAGTGACTCAACCCTGATCCAGTCCTTGCAATGGTGGCAGGATCAGGACAGTTTGAGACAAGGGGTTCCTTTTGTCACTCAGTCTCATTCAGTGATACTCACCACAGATGCTTCCCTGCTGGGCTGGGGAGCCCATTTGGGCGATCTTACCACCCAAGGACTGTGGTCACCTCAGGAATCTCTGCTTCACATCAATTTCTTGGAACTCAGAGCAGTGTTTCTGGCAATGCAAGCTTTTTCCAAGTCTGTACAGAACAAGGTGGTCCAGGTCAGAACAGACAACACCACCACCATGTGGTACATCAACAAGCAGGGAGGCACTCGGTCTACGGCCTTGTGCACAGAAGCAATGAAGTTGTGGTCCCTGGCCTATTCCCTGCAAACCTCTCTGATAGCAGTTCACCTCCCAGGGAAGGACAATATCCTAGCAGATGCTCTGAGCAGAATATCCCAGGGCCATCACGAATGGACCCTAGATCCTCTAGTTTTGAAAGTGATTTTCTCGAGATGGGGCACTCCAGAGATAGATCTTTTTGCAGCCCCAGACAATCACCAACTTCTCTCTTTTGTTGCAGACCCCCAGTCTTGGGCTCAGTCCCCCTGGATGCTCTGATTCTGAACTGGGAAGGGAAATTTCTGTATGCCCCCCCCGTTCAAAGTGTTAGTCAAGATAAGGTCACAACCATGCAAAGTGATTCTGATTGCTCCAGACTGTGCCAAACAGCCCTGGTATCCCCTGTTGCTGTCCCTAGCAGTCCACCTTCCCCTGTCTCTTCCCAGTAATTACAACCTGTTGACATCCTCTCGGGAGGATTTGGTACCCGAATCTTCGGTCTCTCAATCTCAAGGCATGGCTCTTGAAGAGTTAGAGTTTGCAGATCTGCATCTTTCCCAGGGAGTTGTAGATATCTTTAAGGCTTCTAGAAAGCCTTCCACCAGAAAGACTTACAACTCAAATGGAAAAGATTCAGCATTTGGTGTTCTAAGAAAATATTTCTCCAGACTGTGTTGCCTACGGTTCTGGACTATATGGTCCATCTTAATGGCCTAGGCCTCAGACCAGCTACCCTTAAAGTACACTTGGCAGCTGTTTCTACTTTCTTGTCAGTAGGCAAGCCTTCCTCTCTATCATCCCATCCTGTGTTTTGTAAGCTTTTCAAGGGATTGCTTCACACCAATCCTCCTTTTAGGGATCCTGCTCCTGCTTGGGACTTTAATATTTGCATTGCTCAGCTTATGCAACCCCCCTTTGAGCCTTTGTCCTCTGCAGAGCTTAAGTACTTGACTTGGAAAACTGTGTTTTGGTGGCCATTACTTCTGCCAGGTGCATCAGTGAATTGCAAGCCCTGTCAGTGGAACCTGATTTCATCTCTTTCCATAGAGATAAAGTGGTCCTAAGAACTAACAGAAAGTTTTTACCTAAAGTGGTTTCAGATTTCCACCTCAACCAGTCTATATCTCTCCCTGTTTTCTTCACTGACCATTCTTCCTCTGGAGAGAGGAGGCTACACAGCTTGGATGTTAAAAGGGCCCTGAGCTACTACATAGAGCGTACCAAGGGTCACAGGTTTGAATCCATCCAGTTGTTCCTTACGTATGGAGAGGTTGGTAAGGGCAAACCTGCCACCTAAGAGATCTATTGCCAGGTGGATTGTTTCTTGTATACAATTCTGCTATGAAAAACTGTGTAGATCTCCACCCTCAGGCCTCAGGGCTCATTCCACTAGAGGTACAGCTGCTTCCCTGGCTGCTGCCAGGGATATTCCTCTCTTAGAAATTTGTCAAGCAGCCACCTGGAAAACAGTCCATACATTCACCAAGCATTACTCTCTGGATTTCCAGGCTAGGAATGATGCTCGGTTTGGCACAGCAGTAGTTCAGAGCCTGTTTCCAAAGTAGGTTCTGTCCCTCCTCCATGGAGGTACTGCTTGGTAGTCTGCATATGTCAGAATACAGCAAGACTTCATGTTGTTTGAAGAAAAAATTACTCACCTTATTAATGTTGTTTCTTCTAATGGAGTCTTGCTGTATTCTGACCCGCCTCCCCTCTCAGAACCTAGTTTTTGGGATGTGGGTGGACAGGAGTAGTGTTGGCACCCTAGGGGTGTCCTTTTTCACCCTGTTTAGTTTGGGTGAGTTATTGTGTTTTGTTTTGGGGTTTCCTGACTTGAGTCTTCCCTTTGAAACCAAAAACCCTTTTATATAAATGTAGGTGCCAGTTGGCTAGTTTGAGTTTTACAGATTCCACACAGAACTTCTAGTGAGTATTGCTCGTAAAGAATCTGACGCGGTTGCAGTTTAAACAACAGCGGACAGGGGCTTCAGCCGAGCTCGTGGTGAATATTCCATGCTGGCCATGAAAGTTTAACTCTTTGTTCTCTGGGGCAGTTGAAAGGCGGACCTAACTGCATATGTCAGAATACAGCAAGACTCCCATTAGAAGAAACATTACTAAGGTGAGTAATATTTTCTTACCGCAGAAGCTGAGGTTTGTGGTGCCGCTCCTCGCGGCTCCATCTCTGGTGCCGACCCTCTAGTGAAAAAGTTTTCTTCCGCTGGGTCCTAGTGCCTCCAGTGCAGATCCCATTAGTGTGAATGAGTGGTGGAGACTGGTCCAAGAAGATCAAGAATTACGGTAGGTACGTAATTTCCATTTCTTCAGTGCCTCCTGCCTTAGGCTTCAGTTTGTCTACATCCCAGTCTGTCCTGCTGTACTTTTTAAGTACTTGGGACTCGTTTCTACCTTGTGACCTGATGACTGAGATACCCCGAAGAAGATAGAACTGTTATGT
Source organism: Neoceratodus forsteri (assembly GCA_016271365.2). Lineage (NCBI taxonomy): Eukaryota > Metazoa > Chordata > Ceratodontiformes > Ceratodontidae > Neoceratodus > Neoceratodus forsteri. Next base: position 502,181,025 of record JADMNL010000022.1, read on the forward strand.
AAGAACCTACTGTAACAGTAGATCTTCAATAGGATCTCACTCATCAGGTCAGCCCCTCCACCATCCCCTTTGGGGCTGTCTTCTCAGAACTGGCTATCTTGTGTATCCGGCCTTTTATTTCAGCCTGGGCACCTCTCTCCCTACCTCTGTCTGTTTGTCTCTCTCTCTCTTCTCGGTACCCAGTGGCATGAGCTTACTCCCTTGGTCTCTGAAGGAAAGAACTGAGGAGGGAGCGGGTCGCCATGCCTTATAGGGTTAATGATGTCGACATGGGTGGCCCCTAATTGTACTGTTGGAAGATCTTCCGTGTGAATCCTTCTTCACAGATGGTGAAGTTCCTACAGTGTGACCTGATGACTGAGATCCCTTGAAGATCTGCTAATATGGTAAGTTCTTACGTAACTGTTCTTTATCACATTTGATGGCCAACAAGAGCATGTTGATCGCTATGGATCTGTAGCATGTGTCACAGAATTTTATCTGAGACCAAGTTACTGACAATATTCATGAAGTAGAGCAAGTCATGTTTCTTACTATTTGTTCCTTTTTTAAATTACTGTTGTCACCACTGAGGCTTAATTTATATTTCAGGGGGCCAAGTCAAGTGTGATAAAGGTACAGTCCACTGCGATACCTCCTACAACCCCTCCAGCTGTATCTGCTGTGCAAAGCTTCTCATTTGGTAAGACCTCAAGCCATTAGTTTGCACTGTCGGGATAAGTAAGCCAAACTTAATTCAGTCTTGTGCATTTAGTGAATATTCTTCTCGTACTGTGTTGTGTTCAGCTGGAGGACTAAGTAGTGAGCTTTTGCATGTTAGCTGAGTGTTGATCTACCCCAGAACATATTCCATTTTAAACTAGGTGCTGACCCATATTCAGCCAGAGATTGGTGTCACTGAAGATCTTTTGGGTGAGTAGATTTGCCAACTGATTCAAATTCCTATCCCGGTGGAGACAGGCTAGAGAAACTGCTTTGATCTTCCAGGAATCAGTCTTTACCATTGATTCACACTAGTAGTCCTAAGCAGAGGCACTAATCCTACAGAGGCCAGAACTGTTCAGGAGGGCAGGCGCTAAAAGTAAGCTGTGTGCATGCATGGCATTTTGAAGACTGGCTCATGCTGCATGGCGTGCCTCAGTACCAGCCCTCAACCACCTCAGTTCCTTTTCCCCCACCATTGAGTGCCCATCAGTGGAGCCATCGCCTGTGGAGTCAAAACTTCACGTCTTAACTGGGTTTTCTGGCGGGCCGCATTGTGCCTCTCTTGGAAAGGTGAAGTTGCTTTACACTTCCCTGCTTTTCCTCTATTTCAGAGGTGCTAATCAAGCTCCAAATGGAGGTGCCACCCTGATTGTGGTGAACCCCTTTTGGCCTCAGCAGATTTGATTTCCACTGTTCGCAGATTAGCAGTGGAGACTCAGTGCTCCTTCCCGTGTCTTCAAGGTATAGATCAGGAAGCACGGAAGACCAGGAGTAGTAGTAAAATTTGCAGGGAGCGTTTTTATTATCAAAAACAGTAAAATAAAAAATGATTGTTCAGTATAACCATTTACAAAGACAGTAGAAACAGAAAAGTCCTTCATCTGAGGGTATCTCTAATTCAAGTTTCTGTTTCTCTAGCAAAAGATTGTTGCTCTTTTGTAACAAGTGTTTACCTGGCAGTTAAATTCTTCATCTTGAGCTTGTTAAGAGTCATCCTGGGGGCGCTGTGGAGCCTGAGCACGATAGACAACGGACTACAGAGCTCTGCACTTTACAAATCCAATTTTGTGAAATATTTGCTACAGTTTTCTTTTTTTTTTTTCTAAACAAAATATCACCGCTTAAAGAGGATTTTCTTCTGCATCAGATGGGCTTAGGGCTCATTCCACGAGGTATATTGCTGCCTCGGTGGCTGCTTCCAAGGCTGTCCCTATCCAGTAAATCTGCAGGGCTGTGACCTGGAAGTCGGTACTCACCTTCATTTCCCTCTGCTCATAGAGCTCGAGTCATGCTGGGATGCTCGTTGTGGGATGTCAGTTCTTCATTCTGTGTTCCCCAAGTAGAGGTACGTACCTTGCCCCCTTCTGCTGGAGCAGTGCTGGAGTCTTTTAGAGTGTTGATAAGTGAACCATATCCACACTTCTAGAAGAATAGCTTACTCGCTTGTAACCGTTAGAGTGGTATATGGTTCACATCCACACAACTCACCCAGCCTCCCCTGGCACATGACATACAGATTCCTGCTTCCACCATGCATGATCTGATGTCACTGGATATATTGCTTGGGTGGTGGGAGGAGCTTAACTTAAAGACGTCCTGCCAGTGACAGCGTTCAGTGGAACTGCCGAAGTGTGGATGTGAACCATATACCACTCCTAGAACTACGGTTACAGTTGAGTAACCTATTTTTCAATCCTCCATCCTTTGTAGAACCCTAAAACCTGCTCTTCTCCCCCAGCCTTTGACCATCTTTAAAAGTAATAGTGCCCGCATCCTCCACTCACTCAAACACCTTTACAGTTTAAATTACACCCTGCTGCATTTAATTGTTAAATTAACAGCCATCTCCCCACCAACTCAGCACCCAGCCACCCTCCAACCCCAGCACCACAAAATAGACAACCTCCTACCCACACAGCATCCACCCCTCGTGCCACCCAAGAAGACCCACAGAAAGGCTACAGTGTTGGCAAAGAGGAGCAGTGATCAGCACAGACCCTTCTTTCTTAACCTGTACTAGCATGTCGTCTGAATGAATCGGATGGAGCTTGCACTTATAGTAAACATGAACTCCCGTTCATTCAGGTAGCTGCTGATTGAGATGGTGAGGAGGGTTTTTGCCAGTTGCCACTCCCGTCTGCTAAGTCTGGGTCCATTCTGTAGGTGTTGGGTGCCGCTGTGGGTGGGGGAGGGAGAGGTTGTCTTTTACTGGGCTGGTGGTGGAGGGTGGTTGATTGGGTGGGGAGGGAGTTAATTTTATTATAATACACGGGTTTTACTTTTTGTGTGGCAGGGGCTGTGAGGGTGCAGTTTAAACTGCAGGGCTGTTGCTGAGTGGGTTGTGGGAAGGTGGGGAACTAAAATTTCAGAAGATGGTTGAGGGTGGGAGGAGAGTGATTTTTGTTTGGGTGGGGGGTTGGTGTTACAGACGATGGTGGGGGTTTTTTTGTAAATGATAACTTCACACAATGAACTGATATGGAATTACAGACTTCCTACTCCCTCCTCCCTTGCTACCTTCCCCACTTCTCCCCGCCCCTCCATCCCCTGCTACTCCCCGTCTCTCTCCCACTCCCACCTACCGTTCTACCCCCTCTCAACTCCCACTCCAGCTCCTCGCCCACTCATCTCGTCTCCCCCTCCCTCTTGTTGCTCCACACCCAGACTACCTAGCACTTATCTTTCTTTTCTTGCACTTACGACAGTGTCAAATCCTTGACTGCCTACCCCCCTTTTCCACACCCCTCCCCCTGTTACTCCCCACCCCTTGCTCCATTTATGTCACCCCAGGGTGGTTTTCATTTGTATATGTCTTGCTATATATACACCCGTGTTGTTAATTGTGCATTGTTTGCCACTGTGCTAGTCTGTACACATGTACTGTCTTTTGCTACTAAGTTAACCTCTTGACCTTTATTGTATCTTACCTCTGCTTACTTCTGTGTTAACCTCCTGACCTTATGTTTTGCTTCCACCCGTGGAACCTTTGTAAAAGTACCCTTGATTCGAAGGTATTTGTAATCCTACTAATAAATAAAATAAATACATATAGCGTGAAGTTTGGCACTTTGCCAACAGTTTGCTTGTGAAGTTCAAATTGACAACAGTCCTAGTCCCAGCACACCAGGCCATTTGCTTTATTCCCCTTGAAAAGGAGGGACACCAGAGAGAAGGTTAGCAGTGATGCTGTGCCAGTGAACCTGTACCTGCCATTGGCGCTGTGATCCATTGTACAGAAACCTGGATGGTGTTGTGCCCATTACCATCAGTGGGTGTCACTGTACAGAGCACTTAAATGAAGGCATAGATAACTGGAGAGAGAGGACAAAGGATAGGAAGGGAAATTGTTGGGGTTGGGGACTATCTATTAATGCCAATTTGATTTTTCAAACAATGAAGTAGATGACAAAATAGAAGCAATCTGACTAAGAATGTCAAGTAATTGTACAGGTACAGTATCACCACCGTATGATTGGATGCCTCTGATGTCATGATGGATTTTTCATTAAATTTAGTTCCTTTTCGCCTGTTTATAAACAGAGTAAGGCACTTCTGCATGTTCCAGTATACTGGAAATATGGACACTTCCTTTGGTTAAAACATCTACTGCCTCTTGACTTTCACAGGACACAAAGGTTTCCATACATTCCAGTAAAACTGGACCCTGCTTGCATGACTTATTCTTTTCTGAGCTAACATTCACTTTGTTTAATGCCTACATTTTCAACAAAAATGCATATTACTGGTCCTAGATCAGTCTGGCAGCTTCCCTTAATAATCAGTTTAGCACAGAAGCATCTGTTGACATTTTGGAAGCTCGTGCAGTATATTGGTAACGTTGGTCTATGGCATTCTGCAACCCTGCTGTCCCTTCATGCAGATTTATATTTTCATACAATATATTATGTTTACTACAGGAAGCTCTGGACAAGGAGCTGCAAAAATAGACACAACTTCAGTGTCCTCTGCAGTGACCTCTGCAACAGCCCCTGCTATACAGACCAACAAACCTTTCCAGTTCTCTTCATCTGGGTAAGTACTGCGGTGTTTTTTGTTTTTTTTTGTTATTGCTCATCCAAGAATCATTCCTCACCACTTGTTCCCACATAGGTTCTAAGCCGGAGGTGCCAGAGCTTAGCGAAGCAAAGTGTTTTGCAGCCTACGGGACCGATGTCTGTGCCAGCACTGCCTACGAGGCAGATGTACTGATGTCATGCTTGTGGGTTGGGCAGCAACTGACGCCAGCCCTTTACCTTCATCAGTTCCATTTTTCTGGCGTCGAGCATATACAGTGGGAGTACACTGTAACTGTGTGAATAGCTTCCTCAGTTTATCTCCACTTTAATTCATTGCCATTCTTCTCTGCACCATTTTTTCTTGGTGCCACTTATTATAATGTTTCTCCTATTTTAGATCTGTGCTGAACTCTTTTCTATTTTGTTGCTTTCTCCATGCCACCATTTCTGGTCCTGAGGGAGGCGTAGGGCAGAAAGCCAAGCAGAAGAATTGCAGCGCCCCCACCAAATGCATCACTGTTCCTGTGGGGGAGGCACATTGCTTTCAGGACCAGCAAGATGACTGCTGGGCCTCCCTTGACTCAAGAGATAATCTGGATAGGTGCGATGCCTGCTTCTCCATGAACTATTGTACTCTTGAAAAGCATGTGTGGAAGTAGAACCATGATCCGCTCACCTTCAGAGGTGGGCGTCACACCAATTTCACAAGGTAAGATCCTGGGCTGTTCCATAGAGCCCTATCACAGTACTATATATGCTAAGGAAAACCAGGGCCATCCACGCACTCCCTTGCTGAAATGTCAGAAGCCCTGGGGGAATGGTGGGGTGGACAGTTGGCTTCCTCTGGGAGGCATACAGAGCACCCCTCACAGCCCATCGGCCCTTCAGGGCAGTGGAAGTCCCTGGTGGTGAGGCTACAGCTCTGTACTCGGTCTACACCTGTGGGCATTTCAGCGTTGCTGACCCAGTGCTACCTCGGCTGCTGGTACTATGGCCAGTACTGGTGGCGGGGCAATGCCAACCACAAGACCAAGCCACCCTCTGGCACCATTCATGATGCCAGATGTGAGAGAAAGGTTTCTGGAGCCTGTCCTTCTTGAGCCTCCAAGGTTGCTATTTCTTCCCATGGTGGTCAGATGACCCAGAGGAGATGGTGGCGCCAACTTTGAGCCTGTGGATAGTGCCAGCAAGGATGGAATCCTTCTGGGTCAGGTTCTGAGCCTGTCTGAGGGTCAGGAGCCTTGTCTGGATTGTCCCTCAGGTTGTCGCTTGGGCGGCACCAGGACTTCCTCTGGCACCATTTGTGGTGCCCACAGGAGCTGGGTCTGGGGCAGACTCTTCTGGTGGCCCTACTCTAGAGTCTGGGCTTGGCTGGGGGGATGTCAACACTGGTGAGGAGATGAGATGAGGCAGGGCGCTGGGCTTGCGACTCAACCCTTGTCCAAAGATGGTGAAATCTCTGGCAGTGGTCACGGCATTAGTTCGGGGCCCAGCTTCTCTCTAGAATCATGTAGCTCTGTCAGTAGTGGGGATTCGGGCTGCCCTGTGGGACGCGTTCCATTCCGCTCTCTCCACCTGGGGGGTTCCCACAAGGGTACCACCTGGACTGATCCACGTATATTAGTCATTCACGAAAGGATGAGTTTACCAGGCCCTGAGCATTCTTGTAGCCCTGGCAGAGGACCTGGCACCCATGACCCATCTCCTCTTCCTTCCTCTGTTCCCTCACCTTCTCTCCCAGGTATTTCTGGTCCTCTGGGGCCCATGACCTGGAACCACTTCAGGTCAGTGGCTGGTGTGTTCCACCAGTATCATCTCAGAGCTGATCAGGCTGTTTTTAGGCCTGAGGTCCGTGTACCAACGCTACCTGAATCTAGCTCCTCCTCCTCTCCACTTGCTTCACTTTTGCTGCTGAGTATTCTAGGTACCAGCAGTTCCTTTGAAGATGATACAGGAGCTGAGTCTTTGCCATTTTACAGGGCATAATATTGCTACCCTTGGCACTGTCATTCCTTGGAGAATACAGAGGTGACAGTATTGTCATCCCTTCATAGGCCTGGACATTTACAGGCATCCAGGGTTTATCTGGCTCTGTCCTTTGCCTTCCCCAGTCCCTAAGGGATGTCCAGTGCAGGTATTGAGTTCCTGTGGGGTCTCCAGGTTCTGTCTCTCATCTCACCTTGGAAATTTTGGTGCTGATGACCCCCCTCTGGGCCTAAGCACCCAGTGCATGACTGCCTACCTGACACTGACTCTGCTGAGATTGATGCTGGGGTAGCTTTTCTAAGGGCGTTAATATAGTTCACTTACACACACACACACACACACACACACACTGACAGTTCCACTAGAAGTGCTGATTCATTGGAACATCTTTAAGCTAAGCTCCTCCCTCCATCCTGGCAGTATATTCTTCAGCTCTGCCCTGTGACATCAGATCTTCCTTTCCGCAAGAAGAGTTCGATCTCCTCCTTTGCAGCTCTGTGCATTGTAGGGCTTTAAAGTGCACCATAGGCAAGCTTCTTTTACGATAATTTTCTAACCTTTTGCTAATTTCTTGGTTTTGCTCCTGGCCCAGGTAGAACATGAAAGAAGCAAAGCCAGCTCCCCGAGCTTCAAATTTTGCATCACTTGCCGACAGAAGATGGCTTGGATGGATCCACATGTGTTGTGCCTCTGTTGCCTAGGGACAGCACCGATGTTGCTAGTTGAGACTTGTTCTAGTTTGCTCCCTTCCTCCCTGGAGGATCTTGCAGTGTGGCTTCTTCTTGACCGGCTGGCAGATCGCAACCCGAAAATACTGCTGATGGGCCACATGAAGCATTTGCTTTCGATTAGAGGATCATCGGCTTAACTCACAGCCATGGAAGCAGCGATGGCTAAGGTTGAGGTGGGCGCCTTGTCGGCCTCAGTGCTGCTGCTGGCTAGGGTGAACATTGGAGCGTCCTATACCATTGCATTCGGGAGATATTTTGGGCCCTCTAGGCCTTTGGAGAGAGCCCTGCCAACCATGGTAAAAAGCACTTGTGACACCGTTGCCAGTCATGGGACATGAAGAGATCATGTTCCTTCCGCTCCCTCGACTCCCCGACAACTTAGTGCTTGTTAGGGGCCCAAGTCCAGTTGAGCCAGAATTTGTTGAGAGCCAGATCACAGGCTCCATGGTGCCCCATGGGGCTTGTTGACCAGGTAGTTGAGAGATTCCTTGATGTGCTTGACCAGTTGTCGGAGGTCAATGAGGAGTCAATCTCCAAGGCTTTGGGGCTCCAGTCCTTAACTGGGAGGACATACAGCACTCGGTGTCCCTGGCCAGTTCTGCTCTGGAACAGCCTCCACCGGAGGTCGTTCCACCAAAGCCTGTGCACGAAATCTGCACTGTATCCCAGGTGGCTTCTTCTCGACATTGACCCTTGGGTCGATGGTCAAGGTGGCACTTATGCTTTTGGTCTCGCTTGACTAGAAGGCACCACTGTCAACATTTTTCGTCCTTGGATGAGGAGAAGCTTAGCTAGCACATGTGGCAATGCTACGAGGAACTCCTCTAGCAGCAGTGTGCCATGACTGGAAAGAGTAGGGTATCACCCCCACCCGACCCCTGTGATTGACTAGCTGGTGTCAGTCAAGCCCGTGCCAGTCCGCCCAAGGCAGTTGTCACCGACATCTGTCTTTTCACCCCTGCTGGTGGAATCGTCACCACCACAGCCGTTGAAGGGAGCCTTGACAAAGGGGCCTCCGAGCCTTGACAAAGGGGCCCCCAACCCAAAAGCCACAACCAGCTTGCCAGGCTGGCTGTCAGAAATAACCCAGTCGGCTGACTCTCAGGTGTTTCACAGTGGTTAACGGTCTAGGGCCATTTTTGACAAGTCCTCGGATGGCTGTTCCGTGCAGTAATCGAGGACGCATACCTTCGACTGTGAGTCAGTTGAAGAGTTGACTACTGACCATAGACCAGTGTTATTTAGAGCTATTCTCCAGCTTATGTTCAAGCATATGTCTGTCCCTTGGAGCCTGTGCTGTAAAGGGCTAAATACCCTTTCACAGACATCCTTGACAGGGATGAATCTCTGGGATTGCCTTTCTCATGGCTAAGGCAGTTTTGGGACATCTCTGGAGCTTTATTTATTTAGTTGTTGTTTACTGGGTAAGTGCACTAGCCATGGCAATGACTATTTTCAGACACAACCTGGGAGGGTACAGTACATCGATGCATACAGAAACATAACATGACAGGTACAACATAATTTACAATAGCAAATATTTCAAATGACAATGAGGCAGGACAAACAGGAGTACATTTTGGGTAGGGGAGAAAACAGTAATACACAGAACTCAAGGTACTCAAGTACATAAGCATTTACAGGATAGTTATAGAGTTCAAATGCAATACAAGGTTCAGATGACAACACATTTAGCAAACAGCAGTTGGGTAGAAGGGCATAAGTAGCGTATTCAGTTGAGACATAAGTGCTTTGACAGCAGGACTAGATAAGCAAGATAAGTTTAGGGTTCGGCTTGCAGCAGTGGGAGGTGAGACAGGAGGACCATAGAGATAGGATGGCATGTTCAGGGGTGTTTGAAGCAGGTACAGGAGACCTGGCTGTAGAAGAAGGAGCAGCATTTGCTTTTAAATTGGACATGATTGGGAGCTAGAAGGATCTCCAGAGGTAGGGAGTTCCAGAGTTTGGCCACCGAGGGCGCGAAAGCTAGGGTCCCTTTATTAGATTTATATCTGGTTATAAGTAGCAGGGATTTATCAGATGATCGAAGACCTTGCAAGGAGGGCAGCGGAGATAGCAAGGAGGCAAGTGAGATAGGGATACCATCTCTAAGTATATTGTCAGTCAGGGAGGTAAGGGCCAGAGTACGGACAAAAGTGGGGGAAGCCAGTTTAGATCCGCATAGAGCTGGCAATGGTGTTTTGACCAGGGGGAAGCAGAGGCATACTTGCAGATATTATTGTAGGTGGTATCCCACTTACTGAGAAGAGATTGGGATGCATATAGATACGAGACTACCCCGTAGGATAGTGACGGGAGCAAGATTCCCCCAGGCGATGGCTGATCTAGCCGACGGTGTGAGGACATAGCTGGCTTTGTAGGCTACCCAATTTTAGTATTAAGTTATTTACAGGCGGTCATTATGTGCTTATCAAAGTTGAGGTTTTCATCAAGGAGGACGCCAAGACACTTGAAGGAGCGTATCGGTTCAAGGTCTAGCACACTCTGACCACCAGACACCTTAAAAGGTCTTGGTTATGCTTTATTTTGACTGCCATCCCAAACAGCATTGTTTTGCGTTTATTTGCATTAAGAATTAACTTATGGTGGAGAAGCCAAGACTGAGTAGACTTGAAAGCAGAAGAAAGTGTCTAGTTGATGCGGTGTATATTGTTGTCACTGCAGTACAGGACCAGGTCATCAGCATAAAGGATCACATTGCAATCAGGGATAGCTGACAAGATACTATTAATAAAAATAGTGAAGAGAAGGGGCCTAATATTGATCCTTGAGGAACACCTAAGTTAATTGCCATAGGGCTGACACAGCAGAATTGAATCTGACAAGCTGGGTTCTGTTTGACAGATAGCTCCTAAACCAGGCCACTGAGTTAAGAGAGAAACCAAGGGCTAGAAGGCTATCAAGTAGAAGAGGATGATCAACGAGGTCACATGTCTTGGTGAGGTCGATAAATACTATCCCGTTAATTGGTCTTTGTCCATTGCAAGTAAGGGTGTGTCATTGTAAGGTGAAGCAAGACAGTGGAGGTGCTATGACCTTTACGAAAGCCATACTGAATCGATGAGAGAGGTGTATTTGATCAGGAATTCAGTAACTTGGATAGATACAAGTTTTTCCATTAGTTTGCATAAGACTGATAGGACAGCAGTTGGATGGTAATTGGCCATATCTCTTATCTCCTTTCTTAGGAACCGGGGTGACTTTGGCCACTTTCAGATTTCGGGGCGAATCCATTGCAGAGGAGAGGTGAAAATCCTGAACAGAGGCAGGGCAATGAATGGTGCAGCAAGTTTTAAAAAGTTTGGGCTCAATTCCATCACAGCCTACACTAGTATCAGAAATGGTGTTAAAAGGGAGGGCAAGCACAGAAGGGGAAGGCAGAGTGGATTGGGATAAGGGCTGCATGGGGAGGAACATAGATGTGAGCCTGGATAGGTCAGAGATGCTCATTAAGCGCTTCCGCACAATAGTCCTAGGTCGTTGCAGTGAATTCTGTCAATGATCATATAAATCGTCTAAGTGAGGTTCTTAGCACCTAGGAATGTTTTCACATCGCCAGAATTTCCTAGGGTCACCAGATGCTTACAGCAGAAGCCCCTTACAGTAAGAGCTTTTGCTAGTCTGATCTGCTTTTACACTCACTTCTGTGGGCCCTATAGATCTGGTAGTCTGTGTTAAGGCCGAATTTTCTGAAATGCCTCCAGCTTTTGTCCCTGGCATGGAGTTTGTCTAGGAGATTTTTGTGTAACCACCTAGTAGGTTTCACTCGAACACGTCGGGTCATGAGGGGTGTGTGTCTGTTTTGAACTGCTAGAAATTGGTGAAGAAAATATTCAAGAGCTGCTGGGACATCCAGGGCCTGCGAAAGATAGGTCCAGTCAATAGACGCGACTTCATGTAGGAACTTCACTTCCTCAAAGTTGGCATAGTTCCTAAAGGTGATCAAGCGTGGTGGTGAAGGCTGGGGGCTAGAGTCTTGCCACACACAAAAGATGGGGTAGTGGTCAGATATAGAATCGGGCAGAATGCCTGCATTTACAATTCTGTCTACCCTGTTTAATACCCAGTCCAATAGCGTACTAGAAGTTTCTTTAGGGAGACCTGTGGGCACAGATATAACTGGTGGAGGTGATAGCTTTGGATCACACATAGAAGTGAGCTATCGTTTGCCCATGCCAGTTTAGGTTAATATCCCCAAGAATGAGCAGTTCATTGTGGCCTGATATTTTACTGATTCCTCCAGCAGATTGGAGAAGGCAGACAGTCGCCCATGGGTGGATTATAGGCAACAACTATGTGTAGTTTCTTAGGACCCAAGTGGAGAAGTGCAGCATCCAGCATCCTGCCCAGCACCCTCAGTTCATATGAGCAGCAAGTATCGTGCCCTGCTGGATCTCTGTCTGGGTTCTTGGACCACTCCTTGGCTGAGGTCAGGTCTCGGACTGGACTTCTGAGTCTGGAAACACTGGGGATGTGGTTAAGCCCCCAACAAGAGTTGAAAAAACTTGACCATGCAGCAAAGAAGATCTGTGCCGCTTCCTTTGTCAGTCTCCATCAGGCAAGCTACCTTTGGTGATGGGCAGCGCTGGTCTCCTGCTGAGAATACAAACATATGGAGAAACCAGCAGAAGAAGACCATTTGGTCTATCAAGTCTTCTCATGTTGCAGGGTCACAGCTTGAGCTACTGTCCTGCCTCCCCTCCCACTCCTCCAATCCTCCTACCCATGATCCTTACCTTACCTATGCCTATCCCAGCATCTCTTAAAGCTGCTCACTGTCAGCAAGATGACCTCTTCTGGCAGCGCATTCCAAGTGTCTGCCACCCACTGTGTGAAGAAGTGCTTCTTAACCTCCCACCCTCCAGCTTAAGACTATGCCCCCTCGTGTTATGGTTGCCATTCAGCTTAAAGATACTCTCCTTATCAACCTTATTTATCCCTTTCAAGTACTTGAAGGTCCCAATCATGTCCCCTCTCTGTCCTGTCTTCCAGGGAGTACATGTTCAGTGCCCTTAAACTCTCCTTGTGTGCCTTACCCTGCTGACATGCTATCATCTTTGTAGCCCTCCTCTGGACCTTCCCCAGCAGGTTAATGTCCTTTTTGAGGTGTGGGCACCAGTAATGAACTCCATACTCTAGATGCGGCTTTACCAGTGACCTGTACAAGTTGCTCAACATTTGTGTACGCTAACCTCAAACTGTAACAAACTCCGGCATCTCTGCTGTACAATTCCTGTGCTTATTTATACCATACCGCAAGATAATAGTTTGTATTGTAAGCTTTAGATGTGTACTGACTGTCTGTAACCAAGAAGTATTGTATATACTGTCCACCACCCATTCACGCTAATGGGAGTTCGCCAGAGGCGCTAGGATCCAGCAGTAGCAAATTTTTTCAGGAGGGCCAGCGCCAGAGATGGAGTCGTGAGGAAGTGGCACCGTGAGCCCCGGCTCATGCGGTACTGACCATCTCGGCGTCGACCCTCCATCCGCCTGCCTTTTTTCCGCCATCGAGTGTGCTTCAGTGACGACGCCGCTTGCTCGCCGGGAGTTAAACTTCACTAGTAGCAATAGTTTAGTTTTATTTCAAATCAGTACCGATTATATTATTAGTCTACAATTGTACATCAAAGTCTTCAGTCCTCCATTGGACGGAGTCGACCATGGCGTGTTAGGTGACGGTGGGAAGACTTACGTATAAGCTTGTTCAGTCAGCTGGGCTGGGTCCAGTCCGCTACCCTCGCCAGAAGGCGGGGTCTGACAACGGATAGTCCATTGCTCAGGGAAATGCCCCAAAAGCATAAAAGGAAATGGTCCCATTTTTGGCACCGTTAGGCCTCAGGTTCTTCTTCAACACATGGGTCAAAGAAAACTGCATCATTTAGTGCCCTGTGGTATGTTAGCGTGTAGATGGTCAGTTATTAGGGGCCAGGCGCTGGTCTCCACCTCTGTTGAAGTCGGCGGTCTCTGTCTCTGGTAGCCGACCTCCTCGACACGGAGCTCCTCCCTGCCTATTGGAGGAGCTTCTTGCAGACAGTTTCACCAGTGGGTTGCTCTTATGGAGCAGTGGGCTCGGAGGTTGGTCAGTTGCCTGAGCCAGTCAGTCCCGACACGGTGCCGACCATTCTATTTCGGAGGAGCGGGTGAGGCGGTTTAGCTTTCCTAGTCGCGTGGCGCCTTCTTTGTTGCTGTCGACTGGTGTTTATCCCCTCACATGGCTGCGGCACGGGGTCCACCAATGCCTCTATCTCCTGCCATTTTCCCTCTTTTACTTCAAATCGCATTTTGGACCCTGTGACACTCTTGGTGCCACCCGCCTTTCTGGGCTCTGTTAGCACCCTCCGTGGTGCTGTGGGCTCTGGCGGCTTTGATGCATGGTGCATGAGCCTCGCGGTGCTGTGATCAGCACCATGGGCTCCCTATCGGCACCGTGCATGGCGCCATTTCCAGTGGTGCCTCCTTCCTTGTTTTTGGCACCGTTTTCCTCGGCAGGCAGGGATTGCTATGGCGCTGTCCATTCTTCAGGGGTTCTCGACTACGATTCTTTCTTCTTCCTTTCTTCCTCCTGATTGTCACTCCTTTCCTGTCTATACAGTTCCCCTGGACTGTCAGGAGATGATTTTGAGCCTGATCCAGATCTTCATCTGGGTGATGATGTTGATGACACTGCCCTGGGAGCAGAGATCAATCCTTCTGCAGAGTCTGTGGTTGAAGGCCTTTCCTTTAAGTCTCTGCTCAAAAATTTTAATTCAACTCTTTCTCTCCAGAATACAGAAATTGATCCTGGGAGGCTTTTGTGACTCCAATATCTTCATGTCCCGGAGATCCCTATATGGATTTAACACCTCCGGTACAGCCCTCTTTTGAGACCCTCTCACAGATGGTGTGGAAAAATCTGGCTCTCATTCCTTCCGTGGCCAAGTCCATAGATAGGAAGTATGCCCCTCCCAAAGATTGCCCCATTTTGGCCTCACAAGCCTTTGCTGATGCCATTGTAGTCTTGGCAGAGAATGATGAGGCTGTCCTTCCTCAGGGATCTACAGCCCGGCCTATGAACAAAGAATCTCGCAAGATAGACACCTTAGGTAAGAGAGTCTTTGCTGCCTGAACCCTGGGTATGTGCATTGCCAGCTACCAGGGCTGTTTTTCTCAATATGAGTATGTCCTTTGGCATTCCTTCAAAGAAATGATAAGCGTCTGCCTGAATCAGAAGTTAACTGGAGCTGCTTCAAACCATAACTAGGGTATCTAATCCAATAACCAACAGGTTAAAGCTGCAATGGCACTATGATACCGCCTCCCGGGTGGCGGTGGCTGTCATATGCACCGGTCACCACTACTAGCTGCGACCTGGCTTCACGAATGCGCCCAGCAACAGGTCGTACTTCCTTTGGACGGTATGTATCTGTTTGGGCCTCAGGTGGAGCAAGCTCTGGAGGCCACACAGAAGACTAGTTCTGCAATTAAGATGGCTAGAACTGCACCTGCCCCTCCCAAGGAGGTGCAGACAAGCATCAGTTTCACAACCGTCAGTCCTTTCGGGGCAGAGGAAGTTTAACAAAAGCCACAAAGAAAGCGTAGCAGAAGGCACAGGGCCCAAAGCACCCAGTGCCACCTTCTGAGTTTCTGGCCCAGGTCTCACCTCAGCTGTCCGAGGGGACTCCTCAGCGGTGGAAGGGCGTCTGACTCAGTTCTACAATCAGTGGAAGTCTATAACATTAGACAAATGGGTCCTCCAGATAATCCGTGAGGGGTATTCTCACAATCTTTCAGAAACCCCTCGGATCATCCTCCCAATTTACAACACAGGCAGTCGGCAGTACAGTCAGACTTTCTTGCTTCTGAGGTACAAGGCCTTCTGAACAACAGGGCAGTAGAAATAGTTCCGCTGGATCAATGAAACGCAAGTTTCTACTCCCATTACTTTCTGGTCCCGAAGAAAACCAGCAGCATGCGCCCCATTCTGGATCTCAGAAAGCTAAACAAGTTCCTTCACAAGGAGAAGTTCAAGATGATATCACTAGGTACCCTGCTACCTTTGCTTCATCGACACCATTGACTATCCTCCCTGGACATGTAGGATGCCTACCAACACATTCTCGTACATCCAAAGCACCACAAATACTTAAGGTTCGTGACATTGGGTCAACACTGTCAGTTCAGAGTCCTGCCCTTTGGGTTATCCTTGGCGCCTTGAGTTTTTACAAAGTGTTGTGCAGTTCTTGGGGCACACCTCAGGAAAATCGGAATACAAGTGTTCCCATATCAGAACGACTGGCTCTAACAAGTCCCTCCAGGCAAGAGACTCTGGAGGCCGTAGCCTGGCCTCAGACTTCTCTCATCCATGGGGTCCTGCTGAATCTCAATAAGTCGCAGTTGCAGCCCTCCCAGGCGCTCCTCTTCATAGGAACTCTTCTGGACACCTCCTTTGCGAAGGCTTTTCTTCGAGAGGACAGAAGGAGCAATATCTTACAGATGGCCCGATACATCAGAGAACACAGCTTGGTTAGAGCTATCTCAATGCAACGGATGCTGGGCCTCATGGCATCCTCGATGTTCACTGTACCCTTAGAGTGCATCTCACATGAGAACCTCTCAGTGGATGCTCAGTACTCAGTGGTCCCCAACCACTCACCCTCAGTCCTTTCTCATCAAGTTGCGGAACCTCTGAAGAGTCTCTCGCCTGGTGGTTGCAGGAGGACAGTCTTGTAGAAGGATACCCTTTGTCCCTCTGGATCATCAGATCACCATTACCATGGATGCGTCCCTGATGGGCTGGGGGGCCCACTGTCAGGATCTCCACACCCAGGGTACGTGGACTCAGGACGAGTCTCAACTTCACATAAACGTCCTGGAAATGAGAGACGTGCTCTGTGCAGTCTGGGCCTTGAAGGACATACTCTATCACATGAACATTCTCCTTCAAACGGACAACAAGGCATTGATGTACTACAACAAACAGGGCGGTGCACACTCATACCCATTATGCAGGGAAGCGGTGAGAGTGTGGGAGTGGTGCCTGGAATATAAGGCTCTGTTTCAGGCAGTTTACCTGCCAGGAGTACAAAACGAGCTGGCAAACCGTCTCAACGGAATGGAGGCGAATCCTCATGAGTGGTCCCTTGACTTAACCGTTGTTCAGTCACTCTTCAAAGAGTGGGGAACTCCAGGCCTGGACCTTTTTGCATCCCCACTCAACGCAAAATTGCCTCTCTTTTGCTCCAGAAATCCAGGACCTGGCATTTTTTGTCAGGGTGCATTCAGGCTGCGGTGGACAAAATGCTTTCTATATGCTTTTCCTCCTCTTCCCCTAATTCAGAGGGTGCTACTCAAATTGGAGTCTCGGGGGCAGAATGATTCTCATTGCCCCGTCTGGCCTCGGCAGATATGGATCTTATCTGTGTCAGTCTTCACCATTCATCACAATTGGGTGTATGGCCGGAGGTCATGACCCGTGTGAGCTTTTTTTTTTTTTTGTAGGTGGAGTCGACACGCTCTCGAGGCAAAGTACTATGTGGCGCTCGTGGGTTGGCCTTAGGCACAGTCGACCGCCGGCCTGCCAGTTCTTCATCCCCATCGAGGTCACCTCGTGGGGCGCTTTCACTGAAGAAATCGAGGCCTACCTGCTTCATGATTCGTTTTCTCGATTCTGAACAATTTTTGGCACTAGTCCGTCGGATCCTCCTGCCAGTTCTAATAGCCACTTGGCGTCGCCGGTAAGATCTTTCCATATTTACTTTATTACAGCGACATCAAGTCTTGTTTTATTATTATTCTCTATGGTCATATCTAGGTCAGAAGGCAAGAAGACTTCAAAGGCGGAGTCGGCCCCATGCGGCGGTGCCCATGCAGCGAAAAGTTTCCGTCACCGACCAACACGACCATTGCCTTGCGTGTCTTGGCCCGTTCTAGCGTGGATTTGTGCAACGCCTGCTTCTCCATGGACGCCCGGTTATCAAACAGTGCACTGGGGGATCGGAGTGCGCTTTTCGTCAGGCCAAGCCACTTTTCTCTTGGCCTTTCCTCTGGGTCCCCTCCGGTTCTATACAGACCGAGGAGGAGGGGACCTCAGCTTCTATGTCTAGCCATGGCTGAGGCTTTTCGGTGGTGCAGGAGGCCCAGTCCATTCCCTTCGGGGGGGGTGGGAGGCACCGCCACGGCAATGGCCCCGAACCTGGTGTCGGACCTGCAGTTCGCAAGGCCCGGGTCGGCACTATCCTCGACGCTGTCGGTTGGCACCGTTTTGTGCCTTGGCACCGGTAGGCCCTGGCGAGTCGGTGACATGAATGCGCTGATAGTGCTAGCAGCATTGTGGGAGTCTCTGCGCCGTCCCTTTCCTCTCCTGGATGGGGCCAGGTTGAGCACAGCACTGTGTCCAGCTCTGGAGTCATTGACGGCTGGACATGGGCGCAGGCGCTGTGGGGGGTTCAGACAGCGCTGTTGGAGCAGACGTCGGTGCCGTCTCTGCCCTCGGCGCCGTTCGCGGTACCATGGAGCGGGATGGCACCGTGGGGGTTTCTGACTTCGGTGCCGTCCATGGCACCAAAAGCGTCGTCGGACCCGTCGGTACTGCGAACGGCGCTGTGGGGCGAGACGGCTCCAAGGCTGCTGCCTCCTCTTCGGCCGCCATTCGCGGTGCTGCGGAGCTCACTGGCACTGGCTCGGGTGCGGTGTCAGTTTCTGGCACCTTGTTTGGTAGGGATGGCGACAGGCGCCCACCTACGGTTTGGCACAGGGCCTCGGCCTCCACCTCTTCGGAGGCAGACTCTGAGTCAGACGAACAGTCTGGCTCCTTGGAGCTAGCTGCTAGTGTGGGTAGCCTTGTGGTGTCTTTGACAGACTGGAGTCAGACCCCCTCTGAGGAGTGGTTGGTGACTGCCAAGACTGGGGTCTGGGGCGCTGACCAGCGGGCAATGGTGTATACCACCATTGCACTGCAGCCCGGCCTCTGAGGTTTCACTGGCCCCTCAGCGGTGGCACCCCCTCATGTGGTGTGCCTGGATCACCCAACTTTGGGGCCGATCAGAGCACCTATGGGAGGAGGGTACTGTGCCTTGGTAGCTCCTTGGGTGCTGACCAGGGCTGTCAGTTACCTAGGCTGGCCATCTCGAGGAGGAGGGCACTCTTGGATTCCGAGGGGTCAAGGGGCATGGGGTCTGTGTGGCAGCCTTTTTCTGGGGCCCACCCGGGCCCTGGAAGAAGCTGCAGTGCTGATCTTCACTCTTCCTCTTCGCTTTCTTTGAGAGAGCCCCATTCATTTGAGGTAGGGGACCATCCTTCTGGACCTATACGGCCCTGGTCGCCTCACAGGGGTGGATTCTTCCGGGCACATCCAAGGCAATTCCAAAATGGTTGTTCAGCTGTCGGCTTGGAGTCTTCCGGGGCACCTTCATCTTTTGGCGCTCCTGGTCCACTGCTTAGCCCAGGCAGAGGTCAGCCAACTTCTCTTCTTGGCTCTGTCCCCATCCCTCTGCCACATTCTCCTGCGCTCCCAGGCATCCTTGGTCCTAGCGGGCCTCTCTTCTGGGAGCAGTTCAGGGCTGTGGCTGCTCGCTTCCCCACTTACGTCAGGGCAATGGACAGACAGGTTTTTCAGCCTCCCCCTGAACAGTTGAGGTCCTCTAACTCTTCATCCCCTTCTCCTGGGGGAGAGGAGCCTTTTGTCCACATCTCCCTGGCTGCTGCTCTCGTGGAGTATCAGTGATTCCTCATGAGGATGCTGGAGGACCTGCAACTCTCTCCTGCCACTCAGAACAATCCAGCGCACTCAGTGCCCGCCTTTTTAGGCGATTTCAGTGAGGACAACCTTGTGGTGCCCCCGGCCTGATCCCTTTGGGAGGCGTATTGCATTCCTGGCAGAGACCTTTTCCGGAGTTCCTGCCCCAGGATCTCTGCCAGTGGTATTAAGCCCCCGAGTCTCCAGGTTCCATGCCTCATCCTCAGTCAGGATTGAAGCAACTGGACACTCCTGATGGGCTTCTGCGCCTTCACCGTGACTGGCCTCCAGATCAAGACTCCTCGGATATTGACTTCTGGGGTAGGAAGACTTTCTACTCGACACGGTTGCTGCTTTCTATTTCTGCACATCAGGCCCACTGTGCAGCCTATGACAGGTTCTTGTGGTCCAGGCTAGGTCAGCTCCTAGCCTCATTGCCTGACATGGAGCAAACCAGACAAGCCATTGCCCTCTCTGCACGTGGCCTGGAGCTAGCAAGGCACCAAGCAAGGGCATCGTGTAGCGCCAGTGAGGTAGCTACCAGGGTCATAGGGACAGCGATCTGCACTAGGCGGACGGCAGGGTGTGTCTTTCCGATTGTCACCATGGCCCGGCGTGGGGTGGTTAACTCTCGCACCAGAGAACCTATCTCTTCTCCCGAGAGTGGGCGGTGTCTGTCGGGGCACTTTCTTCCCCTCCGGGGTGTCCCGTCTCACTCTCCCCACTCTTGGGCCTCTCCAGGCCCAGAAGGTTCTCCGTCTTAGTGTGTCACCCACTGAGAGCTAAGGGACTCTGTTCCTACGGTTTTCAAACCCCCTTGGTGGGGGGGGGCAACCTCATCCAAATGTGATGGAGTGGTGAAGATTGACATGAATAAGATATGAAATTATGTACCTACGTAATTACGATCTTTCTGTATCTTCACCATTCATCACAATCCCATCTTCCATCCCTCTGGGCCTCGGTCTCTGGATCCCCTCCTCTCTGTGCTTTTCCTTGCCCCCCTTCTCTGTCAGGGGTGGGGTAATCTGGGGCACGTGGTGGGATGGTATTTCTAGATTGAGAGTGGTCGGGATGGGGCGGCACTCCCTCTCTCGTGCTCTGGCTCCACCCCTGTGGGGTGGGAGTGGGCGGTTGCCCTCCATCCTCTCCTCCTTCCTTTCCTCTTTCAGTCCCATCAATCCTCCATTTTTTACTTGTCCACTGGACATGAGTTAAAAAGGAGATCTATCTCTGCTTAAAACTTCATTTTTCCCTTGGCAAGGGGGGGAGAATCTCTGTACCCTGTCCTCTTTAGAAGATCTGTTTTCTGCCTTAAAGGAGTTTTCTTTGCCAGTGATCCTGTGCCTTGAATTCTGGTGATTAAGCCTCTTGGCTACTCCTTGCAATTTCTATACAATCTAGAGATGGGGCAGAATCCAGCATATGACTGGTGTTTTCCCCTCTCATGTTAAGTTTTATGTTCTATAAATCCTATCCCTCCTAACTTCTTCCTTTTCTGTTTCCAGAGATTGAGGTCCTTCCCAATCTCCTTAGCATTCGAGTTTTCTTCTTGCTCTGTCCTCTCAGTCGTTTATTTCTCCTTTTGGTTTACATCTTTTACTTTCTCTGTCCTTGGACTTTCTTGTCCCACCCTCTCAGCCCCTTTTTTCTCACCTCTCCGGCGACTCAGAACTGGCAGAGGCGGTCGGCCAGCGCCTAATGGGCAACCAGCAGGCACCACGTAGTATGTTGGCTCGAGGGGGCGGGGCGCGAGCCGCCGATCCACCTACAAAAAACAAACTCCGCTGGTCATGACCTCCAGCCATACACCCAGTTGTGATGAATGGTGAAGATACACAGAATGATAATAATTACGGTAGATGCGTAATTTTCATTTCCCACTAGTCAACAGTCTATCGGGGACCCCTGAAGCGCTTCCCTTCAGACAAACCTTCTGACCCAGGGTCCCATGGTCCATCCAACCTGAGGGTCACTTCACATTCACGCTTGGCTTCTGAAGAGGCAGAGGTGAATAGGTTCAATGTTTCTTGTAGAGTTTCAGATGTTTTTGGCTGCGTGTAAGCGGCCACTAGAAAAACCTACACAGCCAAATGGAAGCGTTTCTCTATCTGGTGTGCAAACTGCTCTTGGAACCCTTTTTCTGGGGACATGGATGTGTTGTTCATCCACACTGTCTGGCAGGTTCCTTGCCACTTTAAATCTTGCTGGAAGGTCTTCAAGCTGGCTCCTCCCACCCACCCGAGTGGTAAAACTCTCTGCTTCGCCCCATGACGCCAGATCTTCCTTACAGCTTGGAAGCTCAGGTTCCCTCCTTAACGCTCTGCGTGTAGACTGGATCCTAATTCTTCAGTTCACCCGAAACTTATTTTAAAATTTTCAAGACTTCGGTCATCTTTCTCCCTCATGACTGCGATGGACAAATCGACTCCCGGATTTCGGTGGTGCCGTTGTGCGCAGATTTCCAGAATGGACCAGCACTCCACGTGCGTCTACTGCCTCGGCCTAGAACACGACCTGCAGGCCTGCGAGTCATGCCGTTCGTTTCGGCCAACATCCTGGAGGACCGCTCTGCCCGGTTACAGCTTGGGCATCCCGAGAAGCGCTACCCGCCGATTAAGTCGAAGGAGGCCCGTTGCGCAGTTACCCCGGCGGCTGGTTTGGCTGAGCAACTCTAGCAGATGATCGCCCTCGAGGAGGAGGCGGCTCAGGCAGCATCATCCTCTTCCTTGGTCGCGGCATTTATCCTGCCCTCACTGGGTACCTCGTATTCAGCTTCTTTCAAGGAGCTTTGCCAATCCCTTTCCACGAAGGGAGAGGGCCATCTGGACATTCCTCTCAGCCCAAAGAAGGACTCAAAGGTAAGTCCACATCATCAGCGTTACGTGGGAGCAGGAGGTCCCTTCTCCGGACAGTCGACTTTCGACTTCAGTCGAGAGTTGCGGCTAAGGCCGCTGGCTTCACGGCATCCCCATCAGGCCAGCCGGCCGAGACACCCGTCGACGCGGTCGAGATTTTTCTCGACCCGTCGGACGGGCTGTCTGCTGTTGAGGCCAACAACCCTTCTTCACCGGTTCCCCCGGCGGAGACCGAGGACCTGCCTGCGCCCCCGGTGATGCAGTCCCCGGTTAAGGCTTCTGAGTTGAGGGAAGAGCGTTTGTCCCGGCCCCTTCCCAGATCCGTCCTCGGAAACGCTGAGGATCTCGGACATCGTCTCGGTCCAGCCCGATCCCGCCGACATCTGTGGTCTCGGCACCGAGGTAAGCGACAACGCCGCTTGTCCTCCTCCTCGGAAGAGGAGAGGCTTCGGCGCAAATTGCGTCAACGCTATGATGACCTGATGTGGCAGCATTTACTTCTGTCCAGGAACAAGCTGACGCCATCGCCTTCCCCGGCCATCAAGTGGCTGTCACCCGAGTGGCCGAAACAACCCCTCGCTGTAGCCAAGGTGCCCAAGCCTAGGCCGGTTGTTCAGCCAAAACCAGCTGCCCCACCAATTGTGGTAGAACCTCCGCCTCCACAACCGAAATCGGGGGCGCCGACCAAGGACTCTAGGTCGGGTCAGGGCCTGCCCCACAGGTTGTCGGTCACCCTCACTCCCGACCGTCCTTGGCAGGTGGAGGGTGGCTCAGGCCCCAGGCAGCTCTTCGCGGACTCCTCAGAGTCCAACAACGACTCCTCCCTGTTCTCCAGGCCCATTGACCTGGAGTCCTCCGGGGGCCAGTCGATGGATGAAAGCCCATCGTCCTTCATGGGTTTGCTTCGGCTCATCTCGGAGTCCACTGGGATGCAGCTCGAGCCCGTATCCAAGTGGGCCAAGTATCCCCTGACAGAGATACTGGACCGAGGGGATTCTTTGGAGCTCTGGCAGCGGCCTGCTTCCTGTACTGCCTTCGGCCAGGATGGCCAGGAGTATCTGGTCCCTACCGGCTCTTTGCCCGTTTTTGGAACACCCTCTGCCGAGGGGTTGGTCATGAACAGCGTTTTCGGCGTTCCAGAAGCGCTAGGGATGTGGACAAGCCCCAGCGTCCAAAAGCTTGACTATGCTGGGCGCAAGGTGTGCGCTCGTCCTCCTTGGCCTCCACCAGGCCAGCTCCGCCATGCTGATGGCACACTTCTCCACGCCTCATGGGCTCCCTGGATGAGGTGACCCTCATCTCCGGCCGACCTGCAGACCATGGTCCGGCAGATGCGGGACCAGGGTAGGGCAGTGGCTAAGCAGCAGCTCCAAATGGCTCTGGACATCGGAGACTCCTGTGCCAGATCAGTTGCGGCCACGGTGGCCATGCACTGCAGAGCATGGCTGAGGATATCCACCTTCATGGCGGATACCCAGCACAAACTGGCGGATGTCCCTTCTTGAGAGCGACCTCTTGACCCTGGGTGGAAGGTCACTTCCAGCGGGCGAAAAGTCCAATGCCACTCTGGACTCGGTCACCTCCGCCCAGAAGGACAAAGGCCGCCGACAGCAGCAGCACAAGTCCTTTTGTCCTTTTAGCCTGCACACGTCTGGCCCAACAGCACCAGCACGTCGTGCTTGGCATCCCAAACCCAAGCCCATGCTTCCTCAAAAAAAGCAGGGAGGTAAGGCCAGGAGGTCCCTCAGCGGTCCCTCCTCTAAGCCTGCCCAGTGATGGGTTGAGGGTGTCCCCAGCCTCGTCCTCCCCGGGTTCCCCGTGGAGGTAGCTCCACTCGCCGTTTCCGCCTGCTCCGCTATCACCACGGACCGTTGGGTGTTGGAGGTGGTAGGAAAGGGCCTGCCCCTGGAGTTAGAGTTGGCCCTGCCCTTCTGAGCTGTCGCCCCTCGGGGGGGCTACGAGGTCCGCAGCCTCTCTGTCGGCTCGCCGAGCCGATATTGCCCTGCTCCTCAAAAAAGAGGTGATCAGGAAGGTGGCGGATCCTCCTCCGGACCTGGGGTTTGTGTCCAGGTACTTCCTGGTCCCAAAACAGATGGGGGGCTGGCGCCCCATTCTCGATCTGCATGACCTGAACAGGTTTCTAAGGTCTCGGACCTTTAGTATGGTCATTCTGGCTCAAATAATCCCATCCTTGGAACGAGGCATGTGGTTCTGTTCTCTGGACCTTCAGGACGCGTTCTTTCACGTCCCAATCCGTCCATCCCACCAGAGATTCCTCTGCTTCAGGCGGAGGGATCCCTTCTGATTCCGGGCCACACCCTTAGGCCTTTCCTAGCTTCAAGGGTCTTCACCAAATGCATGGCAGTGGTGACAGCATTCCTGTGGCGCAGAAGGGTCCGAGTGTACCCCTACCTGGACGATTGGCTGATTGCAGCCCCCTCCAGAGCGGAGGTGGAGTGGTCCAGAGATCTGGCCCTCCAGGTTTCTTCTCAGGTTGGCCTCCTCATCAACGAGGCCAAGTCTGAACTCATGCCAAAGCAGGTGATACAATTCATCGGGGCAGAGCTTGACTCTCTACGAGCCAGAGCTCGGCTCCCGGCAGACAGGGCCGAGGTTCTTTCCTCCTTTGCCCAATCATTTCAGGTTGGGCAGTCGCGCCCTGCCTGGGACTTCCTGCGCCTCCTGGGCCTCATGGTGGTCTGCACCAGCGTGGTCCATTGGGCCCACTGGTACATGCGTCCCCTTCAGTGGGGGCTGGCCAGCCAATGGTCACAGCACTTCAATCCGCTGGATCAGCTAGTGACAGTGACCCAGGAGATGTGGAACGTTCTCCAGTGGTGGACCGTTCCAGCACATCTGCAGGAGGGCATCCCATTTGTCCGTCCCAAGCCGACGGTCTCACTATCGACCGATGCCTCTCTGATGGGTTGGGGTGCCCACCTGGGGGAGCACAGAGCGTACAGCCTCTGGTCCCCTCGGGAGTCCCGATGCCATATCAACCTGCTGGAGCTTTGGGCGGTTCGTCTAGCCCTCACCGCCTTCGCTCCATTTCTGCGGGGTCAAGTGGTTCAGGTCCAGACGGACAATACCACGACCATGTACTACCTAAACCGCCAGGGCGGGATGCGCTCCATGCCTCTGTGCAGGGAAGCTCTCCGCATTTGGTTACTCGTGCGCAGCCTGGAGGTGGATCTCCTCGCCATTCACGTGGCAGGAGCCTCCAACACCCTGGCCGATGCCCTAAGCCAGATAGGGTCTGCGTCTCACGAGTGGTCTCTACTGCCTGAGGTAGTACAAGATTTTTTCTCCCACTGGGGCACGCCTCAGGTGGACCTGTTTGCCTCCAGGGAGAATTCGAAGCTGAGACTGTTTCATGCCCGCCCCCCTCAGCAGGGCATGCTGCAGGGGGATGCCTTCTCGAGGCCGTGGACCCCAGGCCTCTTCTATGCCTTTCCCCCATTTCCCTTGATCCATAAGGTACTTCTCAAGGCGAGGAGGGACAAGGTGCAGGTGATTCTGGTAGCCCCAGACTGGACCCACCAGTTCTGGTATCCAGATCTCCTCAGTCTCAGCTCCAGGCTCCCGAGGCGGCTTCCATCCCGCCCAGACCTGATCTCAGTCAATCAGGGGAAGGTATTCCATCCGGACCTTCAATCCCTGCACCTGATGGCCTGGTTCCTGGCGGCTAGAGTTCCAGGCCTTGGGTCTTTCCGGCCAGGTCCTCAGCGTTGTTGAGGCGTCCCGTAAGGAGTCTACCCGAAAATGCTACACCTTCAAATGGAAGAGATTCTCCATTTGGTGTCCGGGCAAGGGCCTGGACCCTTCCTCCTGTTCCTTGGCAAGCATTCTGGACTACCTGTGGTCCCTTTTTCAGCTAGGGCTCCGGTCGACGACCCTTAAGGTGCACCTGGCAGCCATCTCTGCTTACCGGGCACGGGCCGGGAAGCAGTCAGTGGAGCAGGAGAATGTGGTCGGGCGTTTTCCAAAGGCCTTGATCACATATCCCCTCCGGTGCGAGAACCTCCATCTCCGTGGGATCTATTGCTGGTATTGGCTAAGCTCATGGGCAAGCCATTCGAACCGATGCACAGGTGTGACATCTCTCACCTGTCATGGAAGACTGCCTTCTTGGTGGCTATCACGTCATCCAGAAGGATGGGAGAGCTCCAGGCGCTTTCCATCGAGTCTCCTTATCCAAGGTTGCCCTGCACCCCAACCCGAAATTCCTTCCGAAGGTGGTGTCGGAGTTTCGCCTTAACCAGGTGTTGACTCTGCGGTGTTCTACAAATCACACCTCGGAGGCCGAATATAGGCTCCATACTTTGGACCCTAGAAGCGCTCTCTTATAGCGGACGGCTGAGTTCGGGAGAGGTTCGACAGCTGTTTGTCACCTATGCTGAAGCTGCACCTGGCAAACCTGCAGCCAAGCGGACGATAGGCAGGTGGGTCACCTCCTGCATAGATCTCTGCTATGGTTGGCGGGCATGGAGCCTCCCAGAGGATAAGAGCTCATTCCACCCGCCATAGCAGCTGCATCGGTGGCTGCTTCCAGGGATGTCCTTATCAGGAAATCTGCAGGGCTGCTACCTGGAAGTAAAGCACACCTTCATCACCCACTTCCACATCGACCTTGAGTCACGCCCGGGATGCTGGTTTTGGGGCCTCGGTTCTCCAGTCTTTATTTCCCAAGTGGGCGTGTGCGCCTTGCCTTCCTCCTCCCGGAGAACTGCTAGGAGTCTGCCAGACAGTGTGGATGAACAACATATCCATGTCCCTAGAAATACAGGTTACTCCCCTGTAACAGGAGTTCTAGGAATGGAATATGTTTTAATCCACATGACCCACCTGACCTCCTCGGCTTCGACGAACAACCTGGCTTCCAGCGGGCTAGATCTGGCGTCATGGGGCAGAGCTAAGAGTTTACCACCCGGGTGGGTGGGAGGAGCCAGCTTGAAGACCTTCCGGCAAGATTTAAAGAAGCAAGGAACCTGCCAGACAGTGTGGATGAACAACATATACCATTCCTAGAACTCCTGTTACAGGTGAGTAACCTGTATTTCCTGCCCACTGAATAAAGTCTTATAATGTATGGTAGAATGCTGTTAACCTTAGGAAATCATCATTTCCTAAGGTTGTTAACCTATGGATGTGACTAGACATGTTGTTAACCTATCGATGCTACGTCACAGCCATAGGTTAACAACAGCAATTGGCCTGCGCATGTGCGCGCTTTTTTTTCAGCGGGGAACCAACGGATGAACAGCAGCGGTTAGGAAGGACTGAACTGCCACGGCGGTGACTAATTAGCAAAAAAGTAAGCAATAGCACCTTGGGACCATACACTATAAAAATAATGTAACAATTGTTGAGCTTACAAAGTCTTTTTTTTATCTAATAGAAACGCATGTTTCTTAACGTCCAAGGAATCAAGAGAAGTTGTCTTCATTTTGGAAGTCCATAAGAGGGGAAGGACCAAAGTTGGTTTTGATGGAATTCTGAAACAACTTTGGGAAGAAATTTAGATGGTCTTAAGGACTACTTTGTCATGGAATATAGTGTGGAGGGTCTATGACCAAGGTATGTATCTAGAGACTTTATGGTTGAGGTAATGGCCACTAGAAGGCTGCTTTCAGGGTGAGAAATTTAAGCCACAGGCCAGAGGTTCAAAGGCTCTTGAGTGAGTACGTCTTAGCACAAAATTCCTAATGTCCCAGGCTGCTACTGGACGCTCTAGGAGGTCTGGTAGTAGAATTCCTTAAGAAACTCTAACTACAGGTAACAGCTAGTGACAAGGAAAGTACCAGTCATGATAAACTGAAATGGCAATAAAGGTGAACTTGACTGTAGAGTACTGCACCTGAATTTGAGAGGTCTTAGAGGTTTGTGAAATTTTATCTGTGGGAGGAAAGGGATTTAAAGAGGATTTTGTAATTAGAGCTAAAAACACTTCCATTTGCTGTGTAGTTTTAGGTCTTTCCACACAGCCAGAAGAATATCTGAATCCTCAGAGATATTGAACTTGCCTACTACCTCTTCAGGAGCCAAGCGTGAAGGTGAAGCGACTCAGGTTGGGATGAACAACAGGCCTTGAGTCAAGAGAGTTGTCCAAGGGGCAGTGTTTCATGGAGCTGCTGACATATTGTTGAGTAGGAAACTAATCTGTCTAGGCCAGAAGGAGCAATGAGGATCATTTTGTCTCCCTGGATTTGAATGAGAAGTACCTCTGAATCAGAGGAAGAGGCAGAGGGGATAGAAAATTTGTCCACGGCAGCCTGAATGCATCCTGACAAAATGCAGGCCCTGATTTCAGGAGCAGAAGAGAGAGTTTTGTGTTGAGTGGGGATGTGTGTGGTCCAGGTCTGAGTTCTACCTGCAATATTGATCGAATCCACGGTTTAGTGGAGACTATTCATAGGTGATCTGTCTCTGTTCTGTTGAGGATTCAGTCTGCTCTGCACTTCTGGCAGGTAGGCTGAATTAGAGACTTGTGCTGCAATACAGGTTACTCACCGTAACAGGAGTTCTAGGAATGGTATATGTTGTTCATCCACACTATGGTAGCTTGCCGCTTAAATCTTTGCCGGAAGGTCTTCAAGCTTGCTCCTCCCACCCACCCGTGGTACAAAACTCCTGCCCGCCCCCATGACGCCAGATCTGCCCGCTGGGAAGCTTCCATTGCCGAGGTCGGGTGGGGTCGGTGGATGAACAACATATACCATTCCTGAACCCCTGTTGTGAGTAACTTATTTAGGGACATGGATGTTGTTCATCCACACTCATTGGCAGACTCTAGCAGTTCTGCGGGGGGAGGGAGACACAATTTCTATATACTTACTTGGGAAAGAGAGACTGAGAACTGAGGCCCCAAAACTAGCATCCCGGCGTGACTTAAGGTCGATGTGGTAGTGGGTACGAAGGTGTTTGCTGACTCTGGTAGCAGCCCCAGATTTCTGGATAGGACGCCTTGAAGCAGCCACTACAGGCAGTATATGGGTAGAATGAGCTCTTATCCTCTGGGAGCTCATGCCTGGGCTTAACTTAGCAGATCTATGCGGGAGGTTACCTACCTGCTTGTCGTCTGCTTGGCTGCAGGTCTGCTAGATGCTGGCTTCAGCGTGGGTGACAAACAGTTGGCTTAACCTCTCCTCAATTTCAGCTGCATTTCTTATAATAAGCGAGCTCTTCTAGGATCCAGAGTATGGAGCCTATTCGCCTCCGAGGTGTGATTGGGGTAGAACACTGCAGAGTCAATTGGTTAAGGGTGAAACTCGAAGACCACTGGAAGGAATTTGGTGGAAGTGAGGGACAACCTTTGTCCCTGTGGAAGACCAGGTAAGGAGACCTGATGGAGCGCCTGGAGCCTCCTATCCTTCTGGCTGACGGATAGTCACCAAGAAGGGGCGGTCATAGGTGAGAGAGCACACCTGTAGGTTCAATGGCGCCCATGAGCTGCCAGTACCAGCAGTAGATCCCACGGAGGTGGGGTTCCCGGCACTGGAGGAAATGTGATCAAGGCCTTTGGCATGGACCGCCAGACCACCTCTCCTTGCCCGGACGAATGCTTCCGGCGAGCCCGCGCAAGCAGAGATGGCACGCCAGGTGCACCCTTAAGTCGTCAGCCTAAGCCCTTGACTAGAAAGGGACCATAATAGTCCAAGATGCTTGACAAGGAACAGGAGAAGGGTCAAGCCCTTGTCCTGACACCAAATGGAAAACCTTTTCCATTTGAAGGCATAGCATTTTCTGATGCGACTCACTGACGGAACGCCTCAACTACATTGAGGACCTCGTCGGAAAGACCCAAACCTGGAACTCTGGCAGCTCAGGAACCAGGCCGTCAGGTGCAGGGATTGAAGGTCCGGATGGAACACCTTCCCATGATTGACTGAAAGCAGGTCAGGCGAGCTGGAAGCTTCTGTGAGTCCTGGAGCTGAGACTGAGAGATCTGGGTACCCAGAACTGCATGAGGCCAGTCTGGGGCTATCAGAATCACCTGCCTTCCTCCCTCGCCTAGAAGCACCTTGTGGATCAAGGGAAATGGGGAAAAGCGTAAAAGGGCCGGGGTCCATTGCCCCAAGAGAGGCATCCCCTGCAGCGAGCCTGCTGAGGCGGGCATGGAACAGACTCAGTCCCGGCGTTCTCCACAGAGCAAACAGGATCCACCCCAGGTGTGCCCCAAAGGGAGAACAGATGCTGCTACCTCCGGCAGGAGAGACCACTCGTGGGATACAGCCCTATCCGGCTCAGGGCATCGGCCAGGGTGTTGGAGGCTCCTGCCACGTGAATAGCTAGGAGATCCGCCTCCAGGCTGCGCACGGGTGACCAAATCGGAGAGCTTCCTTGCATAGAAGCATGGAGGCGCGTCCCGCCTACGAGTTTTAGATAAATACATGGTCAGGTATTGTCCGTCTGGACTCGGACCACTTGACCCCAGGAGGAGCAGGCGAAGGCGGTGAGAGCTAGGCGGACCGCTCGGGAGCTCCAGCAGGATGATGTGGCATCGGGACTCCCGCGGGGACCAGGGCCATGAGCCCCGTGTTCCCCAGATGGGCACCCCAACCCATCAGAGAGGCACTCCAGTTGACAGAGACCCGTCAGCTCCTTGGGCAGACGAAACAGGATGCCCTCCTGCAAATGATCTGGAGCGGTCCACCACTGGAGAGCATTCCACATCCCTGTGTCACCCGACTAAGCTGGTCAAGGGATCGCAGGCGTTGTGACCACTGGCTGGCCAGTCCCCACTGGAAGGGGCCGCATGTTCCAGCGGGCCCAGCGGACCCGCTGGCTGGGCCCGCCATGAGACCAGGAGGCGCAGGAAGTCCGGGCAGGCGCAATTGCCCAACCAAGAATGATCGGGCAAGGAGGAAAGAACCTCGGCCCTAGTCCGCTGGGAGCAGCGCTCTGGCTGAAGAGAGTCGAGACTGCGCCCGATGAATAAAATCACTAGCCATTTCGAGTTCGACTTGGCCTCGTTGATAAGGAGGCCCAGTTGAGAACAAACCTGAGGCCAGATCTCTGGATCCACTCCGCCTCCTTCCTGGAGAGCTATCAGCCAGTCGTCCAGATGAGGGTACACCCAGGACCTCGACGCATGAGAAATACTGTCACCACTGCCATGCATTTGGTGAGACCCTGGGAGCTGGAGACAAGCCGAAGGGCATGGCTTGGAACTAGAGATCCTTCCGGCTCGGAAGCGAAGGAATCTCTGGTGAGAGCGGACGGATAGGGACGTGAAAAAGCGGTCCTGCAAGTCAGAGAGCAAGAACCACCGCCCAGCGTTCAAGGATGGTAGTATCTGAGCCAGAGTGACCATCCTGAAGGTTCGAGACCTTAGGAACTTGTTTACAGGTCGTGTAGGTGGGAATGGGGCGTAGCCCGTCCGTTCGGAACCAGGAAGGCACCTGGACACAAACCCTGGGTCTGAAGGAGGGTCCACCACCTCTTACCACCTCCTTCTGGAGGAGGAGAGTGATGTCGGCTCGACGAGCCGCCAGTGAGCTGGGGATCGAAGCCCCGGTAGACGGCTCTGAAGGGTGGTGCCTGCTCAGATTCCAGAGGCGAGACCTCTTCCCACCACCTCCAGACCCACTGTCCGTGGTAACAGCGGACCAGGCAGACGAAGTGCCGGGCAGTCCCCACGGGGGACCAGGAGTGAGGTGGCGGGATGGGCGACACCCTCAGCCCGTCACTGGGCAGGCTTGGAGGAGGACCGGCGAGGGACCTCCTGGGCCCTCCTCCCTGCCTCCTGTTAGAGGAAGCGGCTTGGGTTTTGGGATGCCAAGGCCGAGCCTGCTGGCCCCTGCGTTGCTGGGCCGGGCCCCGGGGCACAGAAGGCCGAAAGAAGCTTAGGCTGTGGTTTGCGGCCTTTGTCCTTCTGTTGAAGGACCGAGGTCAAGGTGGCATTGGACTTCTCGATCCTCTGCAGGTGACCTTCCACCCAGGGCCGAAGGTCAGTCCCAAAAAGGAACATCCGCCAACTTGTGCTGGGT
Organism: Neoceratodus forsteri; assembly: GCA_016271365.2. Taxonomy (NCBI): domain Eukaryota; kingdom Metazoa; phylum Chordata; order Ceratodontiformes; family Ceratodontidae; genus Neoceratodus; species Neoceratodus forsteri. Next base: position 502,213,047 of record JADMNL010000022.1, read on the forward strand.
ATCCGAGAAAAGGTGGATATCCTCAGCCAACCGCCAACCTTGTATAGCCACTACGGCCGCCACCGATCTAGCACATGAGTCCCCTACATCCAAAGCAGTCTGGAGCTGCTGTTTGGCCACTACCCCTGCCCTGGTCCCGCACCTGCTTAACCGTAGTCTGCAGATCGGCGGAAGATGAGATGACCTCATCCAAGAGAGCCCAACAGGGCAATGAGAAAATGTGCAATGAGGAGGCCGAACTGGCCTAGACGAGGCGAGGAGGACGGCATGGTAGACTTTTAAGCCCGACATAGTCCAATTTCTTGGACTCCTTGTCAGGAGGTTTGTCCACATCCCTGGCGTTGCCCGTGCGCAGAAAACTGTCGGTAACTCAACCCCTCAGCAGAGGGTGTTCGAAAAAAAGCGGACAAGGAACCGGTGGGGACCGCATACTTCCTAGCCATCCTGGCCCGAGAAAGGCGCGGGGCAGGAAGCAGGCGCTGCAAAGTTCCAGTGCGGACCCACTATGGCCTCGGCCACCGGAAGAGAGCCTCCGTCGGAGAATCCCCTCGGTCCAGAATCTCAGTGAGGATACCAGCCCGCTTGAAAGCGGGTTGAGCTCCATCCCGGTAGACTCCGAGATGAGCCGAAGCAGTCCTAGGAAGGACGGCAGACTATCGTCCATTGGCTGACCTCCTGAAGACTCCAGTCAGTCGCTTGGAGAAGAAGGGAGGAATCATCTTCGGACTCGGAAGGAGTCCTCGAAAACTTCTCTGGCCTGAGCCACCTCCACCTGCCGAGGGTCGAGTCGGGAAGGGGTAACTGACAACCGATGGGGTAAACCATAGCCGACCGAGAATCTTGGTCAGGAACCCAGTGTGGTGGCTGTGGGCGGAGGTTCACACATAATCGGTGGAGCAACTGGTTTGGCCGAACAACCGGCCTGGGTATGAGCTCCTCCGGACAAGTCGAGGTTGTGTCGGCCGTTCGGTGACCCAGCCCACTTAATGGCGGGGAAGGCGCGGTCGCTTATTCCGGCCAGGAGGCTGTTAACCTGGGTCCTCGTCCCGTCGGCGTAATTTACGCGAAGCCTCCCCTCATCCGAGGAGGAGCACGACGGCCAGCCGACGCCGCTTACCAGCATACCGAGACACGAGACCGCCTATGACGATGGGAGCGGCTGGACATGAGTCAGACGAGACCAGAGTCCCCGAATTCCGGTGGGTGCGGGAGGAGTGTCGGCGGAACCCGACACTCCCGTCAGCTCGGAAAGGTCATCGAGAGCTCCGGACGGAGGCACAAGCGAGACACCCGGATCCTCAACTCCTCCCGGGGAACGGGAGAGGGAATCTCGGCTGCTAAAGCGACAGCCCGTCAATGGGTCGAGAAAATCTCGACTTCATCAGTGGGAGTCTGGGTTTGAACTGACGGCGGGGGACACCGTGAGGCCAGTGGCGAGCAGCGATCGACCCAGCCGGCGGTCGGCGGCCGGGAAAGGCCTTTCCCGCTCCCAAGAGGCGTCGACGGAGGACTTACCACTGTCCCTCTTTTGGACGAGAAAAGGTCCAGCAGACGCAAGCCTTCTCCCTTTAGTGGAGAGGACAGACAAAGCTTCTCACCAAGGAAGCGGTGGGAAGAACCCAGAGAGGCGGGATAAATGCCGCTGACCGAGGAAAGTCTGACCCAGCGCCATGCCTCCTCTTAGAGGCGACCATCCGCTGAGCTGATCATGAGGAGCCCGCGCGCGAGGACACATCAAGCGGGCCTCCTTGGACTTCACGGAGAAGCGCTTCTGGGGCGGCCCAGATTGCAATCGGGCAACACGGTCTTACCGAGGGGCGTGGGCCGAAAAGATGAACACAGGTCATAGCAAGCCTGCGGGTGGGTGCTCAAGAGCCTAAACAGTGAACAACACCGTGGGTGTGGGATCCATCCGAGACATCTTCTGCCCGCATGGGCATCTCCGAAACAGCGAGTCGATTTATCCACCGCGGCCCACGAGGGATCGAAGACTAGCAAAGTCTTTTCACGAGAATATTATTTTAGACCAGCAAGCGGAGAAATAAGAACCAGTCACAAGCACGCAGGCGTTAAGGAGGAACCTGAGCTTCAAAGCGGTAAGGAAGATCTGGCGTCATGGGGGCGGAGCCGAGGAGTCTATACCACCGGGTGGGTGGGAGGAACAACTTGAAGACCTTCCGGCAAGATTTAAAGCGGCAAGGATACTGCCAATGAGTGTGGATGAACAACATATCCATGTCCCTAGAAGCACCATTCCCACACTCTGATCGCTTCTCTGCATAAGTGGTAAGAGTGAGCACCGCCCTGTTTGTTGATGTAATACATCACTGCTTTGTTGTCCGTTTGAAGGAGAATGTTCTTGTAACAAAGAATGTCCTTCAATGCCCAGACTGCATAAAGGACGGCTCTCATTTCTAAGACATTTATGTGAAACTGGGACTCGACCTGAGTCCACGTACCCTGAGTGTGGAGAGCTTGACAGTGAGCTCCCCACCCCATCAGGGACACGTCTGTGGTAATGGAAATCTGATGATCCAGAGGAGCAAAGGGATACCCTTCTAGGAGATTGTTCTCTTGTGACCACCAGGTGAGCGACCTCTTTAGAGGTTCTGTCACCTTGATGAGAAAGGACTGCGGGTGAGTGGTTGGGGACCACTGAGTACTGAGCATCCACTGAGAAGTTCTCATGTGAAGGCGTGCTAGGGGTACAGTGAACACCGAGGATGCCATGAGACCTAGCATCCGTTGCATCGAGAGAGCTGGAACACAGTTGCTCTCCCGGATGTGACGGGCCATCTGAAGGATATCGCTCCTCCTGTCCTCTGGAAGAAAAGCCTTCGCACAGGAGGTGTCCAGAAGAGTTCCTATAAAGAGGAGCCTCTGGGAGGGCTGCAACTGTGATTTTTTGAGGTTTAGCAGGACTCCCATGGACGTGAGAAAGCGTGAAGCCATGTCTATGGCGTCGAGAGTTCCCTGCCTGGAAGGACTTGCCAGAAGCCAATCGTCCAGATAAAGGAACACCTGTATTTCGATCTTTCTGAGATGCACTGCGAGAACTGCACAACACTTTGTAAAAACTCGTGGCACCAAGGATAGCCCAAAGTGCAGGACTCTGAACTGATAATGCTGTCCCAGAGCCACAAACCTTAGGAATTTGTGATGCTTTGGGTGAATAGAAATGTGCTGGTAAGCATCCTGCATGTCAAGGAGGTAGCCAGTCATGTTGATGAAGCAAAGGTAACAAGGTTCCTAGTGAAATCATTTTGAATTTCTCCTTGGGCAGAAATTTGTTTAGTTTTCTGAGGTCCAAAATGGGGCGCATGCCCCCGGTTTTCTTTGGGACCAGAAAGTAATGGGAGTAGAACCCTGTGTTCTGTTGATGCAGCGGAACTACTTCTACTGCCCTGTTGTTCAGAAGGCCCTGTATCTCGGCAGCGAGAAGGTCTGACTGATGGGTTGACAGCTTGGGCTGTCGTTTGGGAGGACGATCCGGAGGGGTCTCCACAAGATTGTGTGAATACCCTCGTGGCTTATCCTGAGGACCCATTTGTCCGAGTTTATCGATTTCCATTGATTGTAGAAGAGCATCAGATGACCTCCACCGCTGAGGAAGAGTCCACCTCGGGCAGTTGAGGTGGGACTTGGACCCAGAACTCAGAAGGCGGCAAGGCGCTTTGGGTGCTCATGCCTTCTGTTGCGTTTTCTTTTGAGGCTGGGGGGCTTGGTTTTTATGAAAACTTCCTCTGCCTCGAAAGGACTGACGGTTATGGAACTGGCATTTATTAACACCCCTTTGAAAGGGGACAGGAGGAGGTCGAGCCAACTTAATGGCTGACCTAGTCTTTTGTGTAGCTTCTAGAGCCTGTTCTACTTGAGGGCCGAAGAGATGCACACCATCAAAAGGCAATGCCATTACCTGCTGCTGTGCGTCATTCGTGAAACCTGAAGTGCGCAGCCAGGAAAGACGGCGGGTAGAAATACCAGCTGCCGCCGCCCGGGAAGCAGTATCGAAAGCATCCATAGTCGCTTTAACTTGCTGGTTGTTAAGAGTCGATACCCCTGGTAATGGTTTGAAGTAGCTCTGACTTTATGTCCGATTCCAGTAGAGCTTCAACCATCTGTTTGAGTGCGTGCCAAAGGATATACTCAAATTGAGAGAAATAGCCTTGGTAGCTGGCAGTACGCATACTCAGGGTGGAAGCAGCAAAGACTCTCTTACCTAAAGTGTCTATTTTATGAGATTCTTTGTTAATAGGTCGAGCTGTAGTAGTCTCGGGGAGGACGACCTTATCATTCTCTGCCAAAACTACAATAGGATCCACAAAGGCTTGGGATGCCAAAATGGGTCGATCCTTGGGGGCTGAGTATTTCCTATCTATGGATTTAACCACAGAAGGAATGAGAGCAGGATTATTCCATACCATTTGAGACAGCATCTCAAAGGAGGGCTGTACCGGAAAAGTCAAATCCGTAGGGATCTCCGGAACATGGAGGTATTGGAGTCTTAGCAATTTCCCAGGATCGATGTCTGTAGTTTGGAGAGAAAGAGTGGAAATCAAGTTTTTCAGCAGAGACTTAAAAGACAGGTCCTCGACCACAGGCTCTGCAGCAGGATTAGATCCTGTTTCTTCCACTTCATCACCCAGCCTAAGATCTGGGTCAGGCTCAATGTCATCTCCTGACAGTCCAGGAGGGACTGCATGGACAGGAAAGGAGTGAAAATCAGAGGGAAATGAGGAAGGAAAAGGGTTAAAGGAGGAGTCCTGAAAGGTGGATGACACCCCAAGAACCCCAGCGCCGCCAAAAACACAGGCGCCCGGCCGAAGCTTCGCGGCACCGAGGACGGCTGAGAAACCACATGGTGCCAAGATGGCCGCAATGCAACGCTGCGCTGATGACAGTGCCAACAGACGCATCGGCGCTGAAGATGGCACCGAGCGAGCCACCGACACCGAGGGCGCCGAAAACACCCCAAGACTATGAAAGACAGGATTTGAGGAGAAGGGAGGAAGAAGAGCAGGAGACAGAGGCATCGGTGTGTGTCTGCCCCACAGCCACATTGGGGGAGACACCTAGCTGAGTCGGACAGCACCGAGACGGTGCTGGCACTCCACCAGGGACGCTCAACGCCCTCTACCCGGTCTCCCAAGAAGCCTGAAGGCCCCTGAGTGACCGGGCTAGGCAGCTGGACCAATCTCCAAGCCCATTGCTCCATAAGAGCGGCCCACTGATGAAACTGCTCATCTTAAGACCTATCAGAGGGCGGGGTAGGGCTTCAATGATGAAGACGTTGGCTACCAGAAACAGAAGCAGGCGACTCCGAAGGAGGAGACCGGCAACTAGCTCCAATAACTGACCATCTACGCACAGATATATCAGAGGGTGACCTCGAGTGATGCCTTCTCTTTTTTGACCTGTGGGCCGAAGAAGAGCTCGAGGCCGAACGGTGCAGAGAATGCGACCGTTTATTTTTAAGCTTACGAGGGGACCAACCGCCCCCTCGGGCACTGGACTGATCGTTGTCAGACCTCCCCTCCAGAGTAGGTGGCGGACCGGACCCAGCCCGACTGACTGAACAGCTTTCATACGAAGTCTCCCTACCATCACCTGACCCGCTCATGGTCGACTCCAACAAAGTAGGCTGAGACTTCTTTGTAAATAAGAATACATTTAAGCGATACTTATTCGAGATATTACTATAAAATAACAAAACTGAAAACTATGCTGCTAGTTTGAAATTTGACTGCATGGCAGACAGCGTAATGCCGTCACTGAAGCGCACTCGACATGGGTAAAAAGGAACTGAGGCGTTGGAGGGTCGACGCCAAAACAGTCATTACTGCATGAGCTGAGGTCGCGGTGCCACTCCTGCGTGCTCCATTTCTGGCACCAGCCCTCCAGCAAAAAGTTTGCTCCCGCTGGGTCCTAGTGCCTACGGCGCAGATCCCATTAGTGTGAATGAGTGGTGGAGACTTATGTCCAGGAAGATCGTGAGGGAATGTAAAACATAAAAATAAATCATGGAGAAAATGGCAGTCAGCTAGAAACAGGAGTCCATGGAGGTCCAAGCTGCGTGGATCAATGGCGGGAAAAGAACTGGGGATGGGATTGGGGGACCGCCCGCTTCATACCATTGGCTGATGTTGGCATGTTGATGTCGGGGGCGGTCCCCCGCTGTATACTGCTAGTTAGAAGTTTTCTGCTTGGTCCTAGCACCTGGCAGTTCAGTCCTAATGGTTACTGCCTACTGCAAGAGCCACCTCGAAATAACATCTAACAGTCTGGGTGGCTAGAGCCTATAGGCTTATGAAAGTAGGCCACGTAGTACAGCTAGGGCAAAGCCAGCTCATCTATGAGAAATAATGTCCAGAATGTAGTGTTTAGTGAAGGTGTGGACAGTACTCCAGGTAGCTACTGCACATATTTCTACAGAGGACACATTCCTAAAACAAGCAACAGAGGCGGCCATGACTCTAGTGGAAAGACCTGAACCACAATGGAAGTTCCTTACCATACTTCCTGTAACAAAAGTAACACAGTTTGCTAGTCATTTGAACAAGCACTATTTAGAGTCTGGGGTGTCCTCTTTCCCCAGAGGCGAGTGAAACAAAAAGCTGCAAGGACTTCCTGCAGTCATTCGTGTGGTTGTGTATAGTACCTGAATATTCTATGCACATCTAGACTATGGACCAATGCTTCCCATGGATTGGCATGCTCTGAAAAATACACTGGCAGGTGGATGGTTTGATTTAAAGTGAACTCAAGACACCTTTGGAAGAAACTCAGGATTAGTACGCAAAGACACCCTGTCTTTGTGGAAAATCAAATAAGGAGGCTCAAACATTAGAGCCTGTAGATCTGAAATTCTTTGTGCAGAAGTGACTGCAACTAAAAATAACGCTTTCCAAAGACAGAAACGTAGGCCACAAGTCACAGCTAACTCAAAAAGTGACCTTTTCCAAAATAAAATTCAGGTCCCAAGCCGGGACTGAATTACAGATAGGAGGCTTTAAATGCAGACTGCTTCTCAGAGCATTATGGGCTGCATCCAGCTGAGCCACCGTACGACAATCTATGGGTACACGGAAAGCTGATATGGTAGCCAAGTGCACTCTGACTCAGGAGTACCATAGGCCTGAATTCAATAAGGACAGCAGGCACTCTAGAACCTGCCTAACTGGACAGGTGAACAGATCCAGGTCATGTGAAGCAGCCCACATAAGGCAAACTGCTTCCACTTCAGGAAGTATGTAGACCTGGTGGATGGTTTTCTAGCAGGCACCAGAACATCCGCCACTCTTTGGGACACTCCAAAACAGGCCATGGCTACATCTTTGGCAGCCATGGATGCAGACAGAGATGAAGGTTTGGATGGACTAGGGTTCTCTGTTCCTGTGACAGTAGACTGTTGCACAGGAACAGAGGTACTGGAGGCTCCACTGCCAGCTGCTGCAGCATGGGGGGGACCAGATCTGATGAGATCATAGGGTAACAATGAGTATCAAAGCTGCCCCCTCCATTTTCAACTTGAGCAGTGCTCTGAGTGAGAGGAAAGGGAGGGAAGGTGTATAGGAATCTCCCTTTCCAAAAGAGGGACAATGTATCTTGCCAGAAAAATCCAGGCCCAGAGCAAGCGAGCAGAAAAGCAGTAGTTTTGCATTGTGTGGGGACACAAAAAGTCCAATTCAGATGACCCCTCTTTCGAACAGGTTGTTGATCACTGAGGTCAACAGTTAACCACTTGTGCATCCTGGGATCACAGCAGTGAAAGGAGGTTGTAGAAGTTGGGGAGGGGCCTTAGACAAGTAGCGCGATATGGTAACCTTCTGGAGGTGCTGCCTGTCTATAGCAAGGGTGATGCTAGGGTACTCCTCAACAGAATTCAATGAATGGTTGAAAACTGGTGTGGAGCTCAGGGTTTGGGCTTCATTGAGGACTGGGAGCTACCTGGAGGATGCAGACCTATACTGGTGCGATGGTCTGCATCTGTCCGGGGGGACCAGGATCCTGGGTGAGAGGTTTAAATGCTTCATTGGCAAGCATTTAAACTAGCAGGGGGGCACTGAAAGACGAGAAGTCAGCCTCCCCACAAAACTCTGATGATGGTGGTGGTTACACCAGGTAGAGAAGTCGTTAGGGAGCAGGACAGAGGTAAATGTAAAGGCAAAGGCAGTAAGGACAGGAATGGGGCTAAAAGGGGTAAGGCCATCAAAAGTGGAGGGTGATGAGTATCAATGCCCGTAGTCTGTGTAACAAGCTCCCTGAACCAGTGGCATTGATGGAAGAGGGTTGCCTGGATATTGTGACAGTCACGGAAACATGGTACACAGAGAACCATGACTGGGATGTCAACATACCAGGATACACAATCTACAGGATGGACAGGGAGGGTAAAAGAGGAGGAGGAGGAGTAGCTCTCTATGTAAAGGAAGGGATCAAAGCAACAGAACTAAAGAGTAAACAGGGAGCAGAAGAGGCACTCTGGGTCACCTTGGACAGGAAATGGCACCACAGTCGCATGGGGTTGTATACAGACCTCCCATCTCAGGGGAGAATGGACAAGAAATGATAGAAGGCTTCCTTAGAATGGCAGAAAAGGGGAGATATTGTTGATGGGGGACCTGAATATGCCAGATGTTAACTGGAGCACCTTTGCTGCAGGCACATCCAAGAGCAGGGTCATTCTTGGATGCCCTACAGGGGCATGTGGCTGACAGCTAGTATTGGAACCCACTCGGGAGGAGCAATCTTAGACCTGGTACTCTCAAATGGGAGCGGAGAAGAATCTCAGATTTAGAAGTGGGTAGCCATCAGGAACAAGCGACCACCAAACAGTGCGGTTCACGATAAACACAGTCATACAATCAAGCCATACAAAAGCAAGAGTATTAGACTTTAGGAAGACTGACTTTGGGAAAATGAGAGAGTGCCTCAGAAAAGCACTAGCAAGCAGGCAAGAAGGAGGGGTGGAGGAACAATGGGGAGTAATCAAAACAGCCATCACAGAGGCAACAAGCCTTTGTGTAAAGCAAATCAACAAAACACAACGAAGGAAAAAAACGCTATGGTTCTCAAAAGAGGTAACAGGGAAGGTTAAGGAGAAAAGGATAGCATTCAGGAAATAAGGAAACACAGAAGGAGCAGGACAGAGAACTTTATCAGTTAAAGCAGAAAGAGGATGGGAAGGCAGTCAGAATAGCAAAGGCCCAAACCGAGGAAAGGATAGCAAACTCTGTTAAGAAGAGGGATAAGACATTTTATAAGTACATTAGGGAGCAAAGAAAGACCAAAGGAGGGATACTGAGGTTTAATAAAGGGAGGGAATGTGGGTAGAGGGTGACAGTGAAAAGCAGGGATACTGAACAGTATTTCTGCTCAGTATTCATAAAGAAGAGGAGGAAGTACCTAAACCAAACAAGATAAACACTCTTAAGACCGGGGGGGGGGTCGATACCAGTCCATTTACAGAAGAAAGGGTTCTGAAACAACTAATACAATTGAAGGAGGACAAAGCAGTGGGGCCTGATGGGATTCACCCAAGAATTCTAAAAGAACTAAGGATAGAACTAGTGACACCACTGACTACTCTCCTTGACAAATCATGGAAGGATGGGATGGTACCCGAGGACTGGAGGAGGGTGGATGTGATTCCTCTTCACAAAAGTGGGAGCAGGACAGAGGCAGGAAACTACAGACCAGTTAGTTTGACCTCAGTGGTAGGAAAAATGATGGAATCACTTCTGAAGAAAGAACTGTTGAGTACCTAGAGGCCAGTGGGGCACAGGACCCAAGGCAGCATGGATTCACGATGGGAGGGTCATGTCAGATGAATCTAATAGATTTCTTTGACTGGGTGACCAAAGTAGTAGACCAGGGAGGAGCTGTGGACATAGCCTACCTAGATTTTAGCAAGGCATTTGATACAGTCCCACACAAAAGATTAATACACAAGTTAGCCAGCCTTGGAGTGGGTCCCAAGGTGGTAGCCTGGATAAAAAATTGGCTAGACAACAGGACGCAAAGGGTAGTAGTAAATGGAGTCCACAGTGAAGAAAGGAGGGTTACTAGCTGGGTACCGCAGGGTTCAGTACTAGGACCGGTCCTTTTTAATGTCTTTATAAGTGACATTGCAGAGGAACTGAAGGAAAGTATGTCTCTTTGTAGACGACACAAAGATCTGCAACAGGGTTGATACACAAGATGGAGTGGAAAGGATGAGAAGGAACTTGGCAAGGTTGGAGGAATGGTCAAATGTATGGCAGCTCAGATTCAGTGCAAAGAAGTACAAGGTAATGCACCTGGGAAACAAAAACCCAGGGGAAGAGTACACAGTGGGGAGTGAGATACTGACAACAGTAAAAATGGAAAGGGACCTGGGGGTAATTATATCAGATGACCTTAAGTTGGGTAAGCAATGTGAGAAGGCAGTAAGGAAGGCTGGGGATACTGGGATGCATAGGGAGGCATCAATAGTAGAAAACAAGAAGTTGTTATCCCTCTGTACAGACAGTTGGTGAGACCCCATCTGGAGTACTGTGTGCAGTTCTGGAGACAACATCTCCGCCAAAGACATAGACAGAGTGGAGGCTGTCCAGAAGGGGCAACCAAAATGGTGCAGGGTCTGCACCAGAAGACATCTGAAGAAAGACTAAGGAGCTTATGTATACCCTTGAGGAAATAAGGGGAGGGAGACATGATAGAAACTTTCAAGTACCTCAAGGAATCAACAAAGTCAAAGAGGTAGCATCTTTCAGAAAAAGATGTGCAAGAACAAGGGGGCACAATTTGAAGAAAGAGGGGGCATGGCTCAGAGGTAATGTGAGGAAGCATTTTTTCACAGAGAGGGTTGTGGATGCATGGAACAGCTTCTCTGAGGAGGTCGTGGAGTCAAGAACAGTGGTGGAATTCAAGAATCCATGGGACAGACATAAGGCAGTCCTAGTTGGGGGCAGGAGGAAATAAATTGTTGGTTAACTAGGATCTGCAGCTTATCTGTTAGGTAGGAAAATGGGCAGACTAGGTGGGCCAAGCGGTCCTTATCTGCCGTTAAATTCTATGTTTCTATGTTTGACTGTGACCTGCATAGTTTGTCTGCCAAGATGTTTTGGATGCCTAGAACATGGACTGCTGACAGTTCTAGAACATGTTCCAGAGCCCAATACCAAACCTGCACAGTGGATAGGGATGAGCGCCCCTTGTTTGTTAATATACTGAATTACACCGACATTGTCCAGTTGAAGTAATAAGGGACCAGGGGACAAGTGGTTCTGGAAAGCTAGAGTCCGTACAGAACAGCTCTCCTTTCCAGAACACTGATGTGCAAGATGCTCTTCACTGGAGTCCACGTCCATTGTGTCCGATAAGAACCAAAGTGCCCCCTCTCATCCCAGTCCTGAACCATCCGTCGTGAAGATCCGAAGAGGGGAGGGATCAGGAAAGGAACCTTTCAGCAGGTTGCTGGGTTCCATCCACCACTTGAGCACTGCGCCAAGCGGGAAGTGACTAAAGCCATCTGTTCTAGGCTATCCATGAGTGATCCCACTGGACCTTTAGGGTCCACTGGAAAATCTGCATATGTAGTCTGACCAGTGATACTGTGACAATGGCTGCGCCATAAGTCCCAGAAGGCGCAAGAACATACTTGCTGAGACATAACGACTGTCATGCACTAATTGTGCCTGAGAAATCAGATGGTCATTACTGCAAAGGCAGGAAAGCTGAGCCCTGGCCATGTCCAGGACTGCTCCTATGTACCGCAGTCACACGCAGGGTGACAACATTGATTTTGGTAGGCTGACTGTCACCACCAAAGCATCTAACATCTCTCTCTGGTTTGAGCTAAGGTGATCAACAGCTGGTCCCTGGCGTGTGCCTTCGATAGCCAATCGTCCAGGTAAGGGAAAACATACAGGCCTTCCCTGTGAAGAACTGCTGCCACCACTGCTAAGCATCTGGTAAAGACCAGTGGTGCAGAAGATAAGCCAAAAGATAATTGGTACTGTTCCCCTTGAAACAGGAACCTCAAATACTTTCTGTGAGATCTCTGAATTGGGATATGAAGTACGTATCCTTCACATCTAGGAGCTTATTTAATTCCATTTGTAATAACGGAAGACGGACCCTGCAAAGTTGCCACTCAGGACTTCTTGTATTCTATAAAAGTTTAGGTCCCTTAATTCAGAATAGGCCTCAGGTGTCCTGTCCAATTTGGGACAAGGAAGTATCAGGAATAAAATGAGGGTTACTCACCTGTAACCATCATTGTAAGAGTGGTATATGGTGAACATCCACACTGTGGTAGTCTTCCTTTCCATTTAAATACAGCCAGAACATCTTCAAGCTAAGCCCTTCTCACCAACCAAAGTGGTATCCTTCTGGCTCCACCCTGCGACGTCAGATCTTGCACACTGGAAGCAGGACTCCGTGTGCCACTTGCCAGCAGAGGTCGAGTGGGTGGTGTGGATATGCACCATGTACCACTCCTAGAAAGTACAGTTACGTGAATCTTACTGTAACAGTAGATCTTTGAGGCGTCTCTTGCAGTAGGTAATACACTTAAGTTGTGCCAGAGATCACTGTTGCACATGGCAGCTCTTCTACCAGTCTTTTCCAGGGTCTGCCCACACATGACATCAGCTTCCTGTTTAAGTATGGGTGCCCTGGTATCCTCAATTCCCCCAGCGGATTCAGCTCACTATCACGGGGACTGAGGGAAGCCGAGGCTCACCGTCGGTATCCCACCCATAAGTCACTGAACCAGAATTTATCCTCTTAGAGAAGAAGGGGACGGAGGGGTGGAGCGCACCTACTGCAAGAAACATTCCTCAAAGATCTACTGTTATGGTAAGACTTCACGTAACTGTACTAACGCCCACGGAGTGGTCTCTTGCAAGTAGGTAATACACTTGGGATGAATCCTGCCAGTAAACCTAAAAGGGTGGTCATTATGACAGGAGGCCTCATAGGACAGCTCGGCCAAAGGCCGTCCTACGTTGTGAAGCAATATCTAAACTGTAATGCTTCATGAAAGTGTGACTTGTGGACCAGGTAGCTGCACTGTAGATATCTGTGATCGAGGCCCCTTTAAAGCAGGCCGCAGTGATGGCCTTAGCTCTGGTAAACTGGGCTTGGACAGGTCCCGGTAATGGCTTGTTGTATTTTGAATAACAAAATGCTACGCAATGGGGTAGCCAACTGGAGAGAGTCTGTTTAGTGACAGGGAGACTTTCCCTGCCTAAGGCAAAGGTGAAAAAGAGCTGAGAGTTTTTTTTTTTTTTAATTGTTTTAGTTCGATTAGTGTAGCATTGTAATATACGATGGACATCCAAGGTACGTAGGAGGAGTTCACCTCGACTGGAGTGTTCAGGATAATATACTGGTAACTCCAAGGACTGGTTTAAAGTGTGTTCAGACACTACCTTAGGTAGGAAGAAAGGGTTGGTCCAAAGTGCCACCCTATCCTTGTGAAAAATCAAGTAGGGTTCTCTACACATGAGAGCATGGAGCTCAGAAATACATTGAGCTGAAGTGACTGCCACAAAGAATAGTGTTTTCCACGAAAGAAAACGGAGGACACAAGAGGCCACCGGTTGAAAGGGCTCAAGAGTTAATTTCTCTATTTGGAAACTGAGATCCCACAGAAGGAGTAACAGGTGGCTTCTAATAGGTGGCTTAATATGTAACATTCCTCTTAAGAACATTTTGGCTAGATGATGTTGATATAGTAATCTACCATTCAGAGGTTCATGGAAGGCTGAAACAGAGGCCAAAATGGACTTTGATGGAGGAATAGCTAAATCCTGTCTCGGCAATTGAGGCTAGGTAATCCAAGACTTTAGTCAATGGACAAAAGTAGGGATCCAGTGATCGTGAAGCAGCCCATATGGAAAAACGTTTCCATTTGGCATTATATGTTTTCCTGGTTGCTGGTTTACGTGATGCCAGCAACATACTGGCAACAGGAGAAATTACACTTTTAAATCTGCTATGAAAGCGTCCTCAGGAGCCAAGCATGAAGGTATAGCGCCTTCAGGTTGGGATGTAGAAGGGTCCCTTGATTCTGAGTCACGAGATATGAAAATTACGTACCTACCGTAATTATGATCTTTCTGTGTATGTTCACCATTCATCACAGATGGGTATCTGGCGAGGTCAGGGCCCTTCGAAGACTTTAAGGTAGGCGGGCGACCCACCCATCGGTGCCGCCCTCGAGTCTGACGCACTGTGTGGCGCTCGCGGGCTGGCCGTTAGGCTGTGTCGACTCCGCCTGCCTGCCAGTTCTGAGTCGCCGGAGAGGTAAGAGGAAGGGAGTGGAGGGTGGGACAAGAGAGTCCAAGGGACAGAAAAAGGAAAAGATGTATGAACTAAATGGAGAAATAACGACTGAGAGAACAGAAAAGAAAGGGGCTAGAAAACTAAAGGGGATTGGGGTGGGGCCCCAATCTCTGGAAGCGGTAGGGTGGGTAAAGAATTTAGGAGAGAAGGAGAAGGATAAGATATCCGGACCCTGGTCCGTCCTCAGATTGTATAGGAACTGCAAGGAGTAGAAAGCTTTTGCCAGAATTCAAGGCACGGCACAACTGGCAAACATTCCAGATAAGCAGAGTCGGCTATTCTGGAGAAGGACAGGATACAGGGATTCAGCACCTCTCAAGAAAAGACTTTTGAAGAAAAAAGGTTTTTGTTTTTTAGGAGAAATAGGTTGGATGGAAACAGGGAGGAGGAGAGAAGGGGCAACTACAACTCCTACCCACAGGGGTGGAGACAAGGTACTGGAGAAGGAGAGCCGTTCAAGCTATCCACTCTTCCTGGAAAAATACTGCCCTGTGTGCCCTATTTTACCCCCCACTCCCAGGAGGAGAGAGTCACAGAGAGGGAGGGGGACCCAGTGATTGAGGCCCCAGGGGATGGAGGTGGGGTTGTGATGAATGGTGAAGATACATAGAAAGATCATAATTACGGTGAATCGTAATTTTCATATCTTATTTGTGTCAATCTTCACCATTCATCCTAAATAGTGATGCCGAGCCCCGAAGGGGTTTTCTTTACACCCTAAGAGACAAAGTCCCTTAGCCCTCAGTGGGTGACACACTGGGGAGAGATCTTCAGGGCCTGAGAGGCCGAGAGAGGGGAGAGAGGAGAGATGGGAGTCCCCGGAGAAGGAAGTTGCCCCGACAAGCACCATCTCACTCTGCGGGAGAAAAGGTAGGTTCTCTGGTGGGCGGAGTTAATCACCCTACGCCGGGCCAAGGGTGACAACTGGGAAAGACGTAGCCATGCCGTCAGCCTAGTGCAGATCACTGTCCCTATGACCCTGGTAGGTACCTTGTTGGCATCATAAGATACCCTTGCTTAGTGCCTTGCTAGCTCCAGGCCACACGCAGAGAGTGCAATGGCTTGTCTGGTTTGCTCCGTGTCAGGCAATGAGGCTAGGAGCTTATCTAGCCTGAACCACAAGAACCTGTCGTAGTCTGCGTAGTGGGCCTGATGTGCAGAGATAGAAATAACCTTGCCGAGTAGAAAGTCCTCCTACCCCAGAAATCAAAATCCAAGGAGTCTTGATCTGGGGGTCGGTCACGGTGAAGGGCGCGAAGCCCATCAGGAGTATCCAACTGCGTCAATCCAGACTGTGGGTGAGGCATGGAACCTGGAGACTCCGGGGGTGTGCAATACCTCTGGCTGAGATCCCTTGGGGCAGGAACTCTGGAAAGGGCCTCTGCCAGGAGCAGATGCCTCCCGAAGGGAGCTGGCCAGGGCGGCCTTGCCAAAATCACCTAGAAAGGCATGCACAGAGTGTTCAGGATTGCTAATAGTGGAAGGGGAAGGTGCAAATCCTCCAACATCCTCATGAAGAATCGCTGATACTCAGAGAGATCAGCAGCGGAGAGATGTGGACAGAGGTTCTCTCCCCTGAAGGGGGATGAGGAGCTGCGGTCACAATCTGTTCAGTGGGTGGCTGCACAGGAGAGGTTGAAAACCTGGCTGTCCATTGCCCTAACGTAAGCAGGGAACCGAGCAGCCACCGCTCTGAACTGCTCCCAGGTGAGAGGGCCGCTGGGACCGAGGATGCCTGGAGCAGGAGAGAGTGTGGCAGAGGGATGGGGACAGGCCGAAAAGAGATGTTGGCTGACCTCCGTCTGGGCTAAGGAGCGGACCGTGGGCACCCACGGAAGAAGGTGCCCCGCAAGACCCCACAGCCGACAGCTGAACAACCACATCAGTACTGCCTTGGCTGCGCCTGGAAGAATCCCCCCCGTGAGGTGACCGGGGCCGTACAGGTCCAGAAGGACAGTCCCCTGCCTCAAAAGAACGTGACTCTCTTAAAGAGACCGAGGAGAAAGGGTGGAAATCCGCACTATGGCTTCTTCCAGGGCCCGGGTGGACCCCAGAAAAAGGCCGGCACGCTGACCTCACACCCCTCGACCCCTCAGAGTCCGAAAGAGTCCTCCTCCTCGAGAGGGCCAGCCTAGGTAGCTGGCATCTCTGGGCAGCCCCCGAAGGGGCTATCCAGGGTGCAGTACCCTCCCCCCCGTAGGTGCTCCGATCGGCCCCAAAGTTGGGCGATCAAGGCACACCACCGGAGGGGGTACCACAACTGAGGGATAAGTGAAACCGCCAAGACCAGGCTGCAGAGCTATGGTGGCCCGCACCACTGCCTGCTGGTCAGCACCCCTGACCCTAGTCTCGGTAGCCACCGACCTCACCTCAGAAGGGGTCTGACTCCAACTGGTCGAAGAGACCACCGTGCTGCCCACCTCAACAGCCAACCTCGAGGGGTCAGACTGCATGTCCGACCCAGAGCTCGACTCCGTCTCCGAGTAGGTAGAGTCCGAGGCCCTGTGCCAAACCGTGGGAGGGCAGGCAGAACCAACCTTACCACCAGGCCCAGAGACCACAGCTGTGCCCGAGTCGGTGCCAGCGCCTCCCGCAACCCCGCGAGCGGAATCCGAGGGAGGCGCGGCCCCAGCCCGAGCCAGAGATCCAGAGCCAGGACCAGTCACGGCACCATCCGGTCCCACGGCACCGGACGACAGTCCCGCGCGCACCTTGGCGCCGCCTGCCTCCCGCGCCGCCGCGAACGGCACCACAAGGGCTGGGGCGGCACCGCAGATGGCCCCTGAGGTGAGCACGGTCTCGCCTCGCCCCGTGCTACTTAACGGCACCGAGGGTTTAGCGACACCGCAGACAGCCCCAAAAGGCGGATACGGCGCGAGCACGGTCCCGACCGGCTCCCCGGCGCCACACAGCGTCAACTGAAGGAACCAAAGGCCCCGTGGCGTCGAGCCTTGAGGACACGGCACCATGCTCAACCTCGGTGCCGAGGATGGCGCCGAGGCGAGACGTAGCAAAGCATGGCGTCGCAGTAGATCTCACGGCGCCGCGAACGGCTTCGACAGAGCTCACGGCGCTGCGTGACAAGTCAGCACCGACGACGGCCCCATCAGGGCCCATGGCACCGCAGATGTTGCCGAGGACTCCGATGGCACTGGCCGACAGCGTCGAGGAGGGCGCCAACCCGGGCCTTCCGAGCCGCGGGAGTGACACCGGAGCCTTCACCCGAAGGCGATGCCATGGCGGCACCTCCCACCCGCTCCGGGAAGGACGGGATGGGCCTCCTGCGCAGCGGAAGAAGCCTCGGCAGCGGTTAGACTACAAGTAGTCGGGGTTCCTCCTCCTCGGTCTCTATAGAACCAGGAGGGACCCGGAGGAAAGGCCGAGAGAGTGTGGCTTGGCCCAAGTGCGTAGCCGACCCCCAGAAGTCGGCTGAGCTCGCCCCACTTTCCACATGCGTTGTTTGAGGACCCGGCGGTCCATGAAGAAGCAGGCGTCGCACTAATCCATGTCGTGAAGCGGGCCAAGACACGAAAGACACCGGTCGGTGACTGAGAAATTTCGGACACATGGGCACCGTCGTATGGGGGGCCGACCCGTCTTGGAAGATTTCTTGCCCTCCGACCGAGACATGACCTACGGGGAAAAAAACACCAAAAACAGACTCGGCGTTGTGGAAATATAAACATAAGGAAAGATCTTACCAGGCGACGTCGAGTAGTGGCAAAAACAGAATTGGCAGGAGGACCGACGGACTTTGACGCCGAAGGATTGGATTTCAAAAACTAGCAGGCCTAGGATCTTCTTTAGAGCATCCCATGAGGCGACCTCTACGGCGGGAGGCGAAGGAACTGGCAAGCAGGCGGGTGCGACACAGCCTAAAGCCAACCATGAGCACCACGCAGTGCGTCGCCTCGGTGGCGGCACTGGATGGTGTGTCGGCTCCACCTACCTTTAAAAAAAAAAAAAAAAAAAGCTCCTGTGGGGTCCTGACCTCCGGCCAGATACCCATCTGTGATGAATGGTGAAGACTGACACAGATAAGATCTGGTCTAACTGGCAATGGAGCAGGTTCTTCTACCAAGAACTGCTGAAGTATGGGAAACCACATCTGAGAGACCACAAAGGGCTATGAGAATCATGGTGGCAGGTTCGAGTTGTAGTTTCCAGTAGAGTCCGTTGCAGGAATGGGACGGGGTGCATATAAGAAGAGTCCTGTCCACGCTTGGGACAGGCCATCTATAGACCGTCCCTTTTGCTCATGATAATGGAATAATATCTGGGGAGATGATGGTTGGCTGGGGAGGCAAATAGGTCCAGTTGCGGGGTTCCCCACAGACGAAAGATTTTCTGGAGCACTTCGTAATGAAGTGTACATTCATGTACAGACGACTGGCAACTGAGAAGGTCGGCCAGAAGGTTGTAACGTCCTGGTAGATGGACGTCTGCTAGTGCGAGGTGTTCCCGAATGGCTTCCTGCCAGACTGCAAGCGTCTCCCTGCATAGAGTGCGGGATTTCATACCTCCTTGTTTGTTGAGGTAGAATACTACTGCGGTGTTGTCTGACTGAATCAGCAACTGTCCCGGAGACAGGTGAGGATGAAAAGCCTGGAGGACTAAGCAAACCGCCCTCAGTTCCAGGAGACTGATGTGGGGATGAGGGATAAAAGTGGTCCACTTTCCTTGTATCTTGCAAGGACCCAGGTGTGCACCCCACCTTTCTAGACATGCATCCATGGTCATTTGCAAGGGTGGTGTGGTCTGGAAGGGCATACCTTGACAAAGGCTGGCTCGGAGTGTCCACCACACTAGGGCAAACGGCAACGAGGGAGTGACTCTGATTTTGTCTTCAAATTTTCATGTTCTTTGAGACCACTGGTTCTAGAGAACCCATTGGACTGGTCTCATCCGAAGATGGGCGAAAGCTACCGTAGGGATGGTAGCGGTCATGCAACCTAGGAGAGACGGCATGCGTCTGGCTGTGACAACTTTCTAGCCCTGTATCTGCAGCACCAGAGATAGAAGCTTGTCTTGTTTGTCGGCTGGGAGGTAAGCCCTGGCACAGACAGTGTCGAGGACCACTCCTAAATATTGCAGCAACTGTGTAGGGTTCAGATTGGACTTTGACCAGCTGACTGTAATCCCTAGAGCTTGGAACAGAGTTAAGGTTGCCGTTAGGGAAGAGAGCTGGGCCGTTCTGCTTTTATGAGCCAATCGTCCAGGTATGGGAAGACAAAGTGCCAGTCTCTTCGCAGGGCTGCTACTACCGTTAGGCATTTGGTGAACACTCGTGGGGCTGAGAAGAGGCCAAACGGGCGTACCCGAAATTGGTAGCGTTGACCCACCAGGTGAAAATGAAGGTACTGGCAGTGGGCAGGATGGATAGGGATATAAAGGTAGGCATTCTTCATATCCAGGGCGCATAGCCAGTCCCCTTGTTGTAGTACTGGCATGTTAAGAGTTTAGGGCGATAATGCAGAACCTTTTGTACTGAATGTACCGATTCGGTTGTCTGAGGTCCAGTATTGGTCTGAGATCTTCCGTTCGCTTGGGTACCAGGAAGAAGTGGGAGCAGAAACCCTTCTGGGTTACTGGGTAAATGGCCTTCTTGGTTAGAAGAGCCTGTAATTCCTCCAGGAGAATAGGAATATGGTTGGGTGGGTAATGGACTGAGCAGGGCAGGTGAAATGGAGGTCTGAATAGGAATTGCAGAGTATGACCAGTCTGAATTATCTGGAGTACCCACTCGTCCGATGTGATAGTTCGCCAGGCCCTTTAAATGGAGGGCAAAATGACCACCCATAGCTTCCAAGGCCTGGTTTCCGAGGGAATCGTGGATAGGGGCCCCATTAGGTCACTGGGAGGCGGGTTGACCATCCCCACCTGGAGAGTGTGAGCAGGAGCCCTAGGCGGCAGGCGCTGACTCTGGTAGATTGGGGAACAACTTCTGAAACCGCCTCTATTAGAGCCTCTGTGTTTTCCACTCTTTTGGCATAAAGAGAGGATTGGGAATGGTATGATGGCTGTGAAGTATGGTACATGCCATGGACTGTGCGTAGGGTTCTGCCCGACGCTTGGAGATCATCAATGTTTGCATACCTGGCCCAAAGAGTTTGAACCCATTAAAGGGGGCGTTAACTGCTGTACATCAGGTGTGAACCCAGAGATGCGAAACCAAGCATGGCAACACAAGATAATGCCTGATGCTGACATACGGGCAGAGATATCAGCCACTTCATAGCCTGACCCGAGTACGTGGTGGGAAATGGAGTTGCCGGTGGTTACTGTAGCCAGTAACTGTTCCCTTTCTCGGCAAGGAGGGAGTTTATTGATTACTTCAATGGCAGATGACCAGAGTGTACGCTGGTATTTGATCATGTGCCCCATATAATTCAGGATCCTGAGAGCCGTGGTACTGGATTAAAATACCTTTTTTCCCCAGATAATCTATCCTGTGGGATTCTTTATCAGGCGGTAAGGAGCTCATGTGCTTTGGTCGTTTAGTCAATCAGTCAGTCAATATCTTTATTTAGCCAGGTGGAACACCATTAAGCAGGGCTCATTTACAAGATGGACCCGGTAGTTTAAACAACCATAACAAGTCACAACACAACAATCTGTGGTAGTAAGCAACATTAGCAGCCTATGTATAGTAATTTCAAGTGAGAATGGCATGGCTTGGCACAGTGGTTTACAATAATTTACACACAACGAAAGATTTGACAATGAGAACAGAACAAGGCAGCATAATTTACAGGTGTGGTACCAAGGCAGTCAGCATACCGCTATGTGAGTTCTGTGCAACGCAGGTCTCTGACAGACAGTAGACTACATATTATATTGGATGAGGTCTAGACCAGCAAAGCATTCACGTGGCCTAGGAGAAGACTATAAAGCAAGGGCACGGTATGTGCCAAGGATAGTGGAGGAAGGAGAGGTTAGGAGGGGTGGGAGGGGGCAAATGTAACACCTTCAGGATTGTCACAGCTGCATTAGTCAGCATGGTAGGTCTAAGGGTAAGTGGGAGGGTATGGGGTGAAAGGGTGCCATTAGCAGGGGGAAGTGACAGACAGGTAGGAGGGAGAGTCAGAGATTCATGAGCAGCAGCAATCACCACTGAATCCGCTTCAGGAAAAGTGGATAGAAAAGGGTGATCCAGAGGAGCCTGGTATATGTGATCCGTCTTACGGGGGAACAGCTGTGACAGAAGAAGGCTGGTGCCAGGCTGCAAGCATAGCATTTTGGTAGGACTGGATTAGTGGGGGCACCACTAAGACCAAATCTTTTTAAATTTGGACCATCATTTCATGGAAAGAAGGGTCATCTGGAGGAGAGTCAGCTGTATGTCTGGGCAAATCCTCTTCAAATGAGGAGAGGTCCGATATAGGAGAGTGGGGCTAGAAATCCAGCTCCTGGAATTCCTCGTCCTCTAGATCTCCAGTAAAATCAGCTAGGAAGTTAGGCTCGTCTGATAAACAGTCTTCCATATAAGGGCAAGGCGACCATGGTGAGAAAGGATCCCTGTCACATGAAACCGTTTAGGCGGAGGTGTGGGTGAACAGAATAGATGGCTCGGCTCTCCTGGATCGGAGGGTGGAGCATGCCGTATGGCATGCAAGACGGATTGTACTACAGCAGAAATGTTCAGTTCTTCTTGAGTAGGAGGGGTGGGTGGGGGCTCTGGGAAACCAAAGGGAGGATTGAGGGATTGGACGTGTAGCCTGAGCAGGTCTTTGTCCCTGGGTGATAAAGACCAGGGTCCCGATCCATATCCGCCTGACCCCTATAGGTACCCACTTGTGAGGGTGGAGGGGCAGTAAACATAGCAAAAGCCATAGGTTTTTCCCTTGAAATGCGGCTCGTCATCGATGGAGCTGCGGGGAAAGAGTGCTATGCAGTGAAAATTATGTTCCTGTCAAAGGGAGGGGAGCCCCGTCGAGAGAACCCATAAAGGGTTCATTGTGAACTGGCGTCAACGCACTAGAAAGCACCGTCAATGAGAGGGTATATCCCCCCCATTGACGAAGAGGCAGGCTGAGAACGCGCAGTCATCGGAGGGCAGCTCTGATGGTGGCCATCGAGCATTTGGGCACGGAGGTGAGAAGGCTTCTCCTGCTGCCATCAATGAGAATCAGTGGTGGTGGTGGTGGGGGGGCTCTTGGGATGAGCCCCTGATTCTCCATGAGAGACAAATTGTACTCCATTAAATGTTTGATTTTAAGCAACCGTCGATGATGAGTTGCTTGGTTGAAGTCCTGGCAGTGAATGCAGAAACTGGTGTGTGTGTGGGTCCCAGACACCTTGCACAAGTAGTGTGATTGTCAAAGAGGTAGATTTTTCTACCACAATGGCAAGAAAGAAATAGCGCTATCTTGTTTGAAGATTCTTTGGTCATTCGTTTGGTTGCTCAAATTCTGGTCAATAACTGCTGTTCTGAAGTTGCTCTAGCTGCTGCCTGCGAGCTGAAGATGGCTGGAAAATGAACTGGGATACCAGGGACCACCCACACTTATACAGAAAACCGGAAGCTTATGTTTTGTGTGGGTGGCTCCTAGAAAAGACTGCTAAAAGAGCTGCCATGCGCCACAGCGACCTCTAGCGATGACCCAAGTGTATTACCCACTGCAAGTGTACTACCTACTGCAAGAGACCACTCCATGGAAGATCTACGGTTACAGGTAATCCTCATTTCTAGAGGCGTGGAGCTGGTGCATTTATTCACACTGTGGCAGCCTCCTAGCAGTTCTCTGGGAGGAAGGGGCAAGGTGCACACCCTACTTTGTAAACAGGGACTGGTGAAATGAGGCCCCAAACCAGCATCCAGGCATGACTCAAGGTCAATATGGTAGTGGGAAATGAAGGTGTGTGCTGACTTTCAGGTAGCAGCCCTCTGGATTTCCTGGATAGGACGTTCCTGAAAGCAGCCAATGAGGCAGCAGTATGTCTGGTGGAATGAGCCCTAAGCCCTACAGGAGGCTCCCTACCAGCCAAAATACAGCAGAGGTCGATGCAGAAGACAATCCACCAGGCAATCATCTGCTTAGCTGCAGGTCTGCCAGGTGCGCCTTCAGCATAGGTTACAAATAACTGGTAAACCTCTCCCTGAACTCTAGCCATGCGTCCCATATAATAAGCAAGCGCTGACGTAAGGTCCAATGTATGAAGCCTGTGCTCGACCTCAGAGATGGGACTGAAATACATTGGGAGGTTAATCACCTGGTTAAGGTGAAACTTTGAGACAACCCTCGGGAGGAACTTCAGGTTGGAGTGGAGTACAACCTTGTATCCGTGGAACAACAAACGGAGACTCCACAGAGAGTGCATGGAGCTCACTGATCCTTCTGGCAGAGGACAGCCACCAAAGAAGGTGGTTTCCCAAACAATTAAGAGATACCACACCTGTGCATTGGTTGAATGGCTTGCCCATGAACACTGCCAGTACCAGCAACAAGTCCCATTGTGGTGGTGGTTCACGCACCAGCAGGGACAGGTGGTCAAGGCCTTTAAAGAAGCACCCGACCACCTTCTTTTGCCCCACTGTCAGCACATGAGCCTGTGCTCACTATGCAGAGATGGCTACCAGGTGCACCTTGAGGGTCGCTGACCTCAGAACTGACTGGGAGAGGGGCCACAGGTAGTCAGAATGCTAGCTAAAGAGCAGGCCTAGGGGTCTATCTTCCTGCCCTGGCACCAAATGGAAAAGCGCTTCCATTTGAAGGGATAGCACTGGCGGGTTGACCCCTTCTGGGAGGCTTCCACAACATAGAGATCCCCTTTGGACAAACCCAAAGCCTGGAACTCTAGCCTTTCTCGAATGAGGCTGTCAGGTGCAGCGACTGAAGGTCCGGTTGTAAGACCGTCCCCTTGTGACAAGGGAGCAGATCCAGGCATACAGGCAAGTGCAATGGAGGCCTACTGCTGAGGCTGAGGAGATCTGGGTATCAGAACTAGCACACCCACACTGGGGCGACCAGGATCACTCACATCTTGCCCCTCTGCACCTTGACCAGCACACTGTGGATCACAGGAAAGGGAGGGAAAGCGTAAAGGAGGCCTGGGGTCCAGAGCTTCACGAAGGGATCCCCCATCAGTGTCAGCCACAGAACAACCTCAGCTTTGCATTCTCCCAGGAGGCGAACACGTCGACCAGGGGAGTGTCTCACTGGGAGAACAGGTGGTCCCCCAGCTACTCATGAAGTGACCACTCGTGAGACACCTTGCCCACTTGGCTGAGGGCATCCACCAGCTGTTTGGAGGCTCTGACCACATGATTCACTAGGAGATGAGCACCGATGCAGCGCACAAGGTTTCAGGTGCAGAGGGCTTCCCAACACAACTGGAGAGAATGCGTTTCACCCTGACTGTTAAGGTAGTACATGGTCATGGTGGTGCCCGTCTGGACCTGCATGATCAGACTCTGGACAAATAGAGAGAATGCTGTCAGAGCAAGATGCACTGCATGCAGCTCCAGCAGGTTGATGTGGTATCAGGACTCCCTGGGGATCAAGAGTTTGTAGGCTTTGTGGTCCCACAAGCGTGCTCCTCATCCACCAGAGACACATCAGCCATTAAGAGTGACAGTCGGCTTTGTGTGGACAAACAGGACTCCTTCCTCTAGGTGTTTTGGGATGAGCCACAAGTGGATGACATCTCACATCGGCTGCGTCACGGGACCCGGCTGGACCAGGTGACCTGGGCACTGAGACCACTGGTAAGCCAGTTCCCACTGCAGGGGCACGTCCACCAGTGGGCCCACTGGACCACGCTTAGTGCAGGACACCATGTACTAGTCTTAAGCAGGGCATGAGCTCAACTTGAAATGATCAGGCAAAGGAGGAAAGATCTGCTACTCAATCCACTGAGAATCAGGCCTTGGCCTGGAGGCAGTTGAGCTCTGCCCACTGAAGTGGATGACCTGTGAGGGGTTCAGTTCCGACTTGGCTGGGTTGATGAGGGAGAGCAAGATCGAGCAAGTCTGAAGGGCCAGGTCCCTGGACTGCTCCACTGCCTCCCAAGATGAACCAGCAATCAGCCAGTCGTACTGGTACAGACACACCGAACCTCTCAGTGCCACAGGAATGCTGCCACCATTGTGATGCACTTCATGAAGATGCTGGGGGCCAAGGAGGCGGAAGGGCATAACCCGAACTCAAAAGCACCCCTTCACCATGGAATCAAAAGGTACCTTGGGACGGATGGACTGAGACATGAAAGAAGACGCCCATGAGGTCCAGACAGCAGACCTACATGCCCTGCTCCAGAGATGGAATTATTTGATTCAGAGTGACCATCATGAATTTGAGCCTCTTCAGGAACAGATTCAGACTGTGAAGATACAGTATGGGTTGCCAATCCCCTGTCTGTTTGGGGACTAAGAAATACCTGGACACAAAGTCCTGGCCGGCTGTGGCATCCAGGACATGGGCTACAACTCCTTTCTCCAGCAGCTGAGCAATGACCTCCCTAGTGGTGGACAGCATGTCCCGAGGCACCACGGACTCCCATGGGGCATGGACTCGGTGGAGCGGGAGAGCCTCAAAGTCAAGAGACAACCCGGATCCCACCACATCCAACAGCCATCGGTCTGTAGTAATGGCGGACCAGATGTGTCAGAAATGGCAAAGCTGACCCTCCATGGGACGTTGAGGCAGGCACTCGACGGGTGGGAGGCATACACCCCCAACCCATCACTGAGCAGCCTTGGAGGAGGCCCTGGCACTGGCCGCCAGAGGGGCTCCACTGCCCCGGCCTCCAAGTTGTTGAAGCCCTAGCTGGCAAACTTGGACTTACATCACCAGACCTGAGACTGCCTTGATTGGGGCTGTTGGGACAGAAAGGGCAAAAACTGAAAGGGCCTTTTCTTTGGCTTCTGTCCCTTGGGGTCCTTTTGCAAGGATAAGGCTGAATCATTTGACTTCTTGATCCTGGTGAAGTGTCCATCCACCCCCACCCAAACAGGTCAATGCCCAAGAAGGGGACATTCACCTGCTTGTGATAGGTATGTGCCATAAAGGTGGAAATCTGCAGCCAGGCTCTATGGCACGTAACAACCACTGAGGCCATGGACCAGGCACAGGAGTCATCTCAGACGCCATCTGAAGCTGGTGCTTGGCAAAAGAGCAACCCTGATTTCTGACCACTTTGGCTGCCGACTGCAAGTCCGTAGAATGGTAGGGAAGGACATATCAGACTGACTTTGATTTGTCTGTTGGAAGCTGAGAACCTTGCTACACTGCAAAGAACAAACTATAACTCCATTTAGGACATAAGGCAATTATAGTGGGGGTTGCAGAAAGTAGGCTGCTGGTTAGCTAGAATCTGCAGCTTATCCAGTAGGGAAATGGGCAGACTAAATGGGCAGACTGGGTGCCAAGTGTCGTTATCTGCCGTCAAAGTCTATGTTTCATCTCCATAAGGGTGTGTCCAAAGTTGGCTATCATCACAGTGGAGCTTGCCTAATGGAGATCCAGGGAGGATGTGGCATACACCTACATCTCCGACATTACCCGTCTTGCGAAAGACAGAGTGCGTCACCGATCACTCAACCAAGGAGTGGTCCAGGACACCGGGAATAGAACTGGTCAGAACTGCGTACTTGCGGAGCATGTGGGCTAGTGACACCAGGCACGAAGTTGGATGCTGCCAGAGCTCGAGCTTCTCATAGCTCCAGCTTAACTTGCGGAAGAGCCTCTCATCATCTGAAGACAACAAGGAAATGGAGCGCCAATAGTGTCTCCTGGTCAAAGGCAAAGCGCGAGAATGTAGATTCCTGAGACTGTGATCTCATTTGCAACCTTAATCTAGACCCCAACTGGTAAAGAGACATCGGCGGCAAGGGTATGCGGGAGGAGGGCCATGTACTCAACATGGTCCGGTCATGCCATAGAATCCCAAAGGAGGGAGCTCTTGGGAGGAGGAGGCAGTCTGATCAGCTGGCTTCTCCTGACCCTCAGAGAGAGGGCTGAAGGTCCTAGAGATGGAATCATCCTCAATTTCATCTGGCAACGGGTCGTCCGGATCAAGAAAAATCTTGACCAGCTGGTTGGCCCGCATCCCTGCAAACAAGTCCAATGGGGTCACTGTGGAGCTAGCAGCCTGAACTTTGACCAGTGTAGGTTCGATTGAGGGAATTGCGGGAGCGGGAACAGCGTGCTTGTTTCCAGTCCCTCGACCAATCGTTTAGAATCACCACAGGAAGGGCCCTCCCCAAGGGTCTGCAGTGACTGGCACATTTCTGTAAAAGGTGATGAAAGAAGACCCAGTGCTGGCACCAACCAGGAGCAGCATGGGCACCAAGGACGAAACTGCTGCGGCCTGTGCTGCCTCTTCAAGGACCACAGCTGGGAGGCCTAACCCGTAGCCGACGAAAATGAAAATTACGTACCTACCGTAATACTGATTTTTCTGTGCATCTTCACCATTCATCACAGGTGGGTACAACACAACTATTGTTTCTGTGCCAGAGAGTCAAACCTCTACCCCGAACAAAACAAACAAAAAAAATACCAGCATTTATTTCTAAACCTACTGTAATTTTATCCATTATGAAAAAAATGATAATGTTCTGTATGTTATTGAAGTGTTTAAAATATGCTGCTTTGTGTCAAATTACAATGGTTTCACAACAATAAATGCACACATAACACAGATAGTGTTTTCTTACTCTTTGGGTTCTATTTTCTCCCACGAGGCTTGTGTTTGTTTTAACATTCAGCACACACTGTACAGCATATCAGAACTCAGGCTCTTTATATCCCAATTCAAGGTGATGCCATGCATTCTTAATCAAGTACCTGTTGTCGAAAATGCTGGTGCTGATGGCTGGGGGGATCGTTGCTATAGAAACAGTACATTCTATCAAAGCTAGAATCCTGGATAAATTCATCTCCTGGGAGCGGAATAGCTGTACAGAAGCTTCATGCTCTTCTCATGCTTACAATCTCCACTGTAAGCTAATATGGCTTGTGGACACTGTTGCCAGCGTGCCTAGGTGGCAAGCAACACTTTTCTTTTTTTTTTTTTGCCATAATGGTTTTATCCTCCACATCCAAGGGTGGCTTATCAGCTTTGTCCCTGCATGCCTGAGCCAGCCACCGCCTCCCCCAGGACTCACCTGCGGTCAGATTTCTCCCACAAATAATTCCTTCATGTTCGGGGCTGGAAGGGGGGACGGCCATCCCCTCCATCCGGGCTGGAATCTAGGGCAGACCACAGGTAAGCTCCTGGGTGGTAGTGGTGTGGGCTCAGAATATGCAGGCAAGACTTCCCTAACATGCAGGTAAAGTCCCTGACAAGCTTAAACAATGTTTAGTTAAAGTAACCCAATGGAAAGACTGGAGATTCTCTAAACAAAAAAGTAATCATTATTAAGAAATTGTTAGTGCCAATACAGTGTATGTACATATCTGAGTTATGTCTACCCCCTTCAGTGGTTCTGGAAACTAAAATATTTAGTGTTTTTTTCCCCCCCAGATGTTACTGGGTACTGGATTAAACCCCATTAAAAGAGACCTTACACATAGAGCCACTGTCTCAGCACGTTAGACTTAAGGAGAACATTAAAGGTATTATAGGGGGTGAACCATAAACTAGCCCTATATGCATAAGATGTAGGTGTTCGTATTTTTCCAGGTAGTTTCGGCTCAAATTCAACAACGGTTCCCTATGAAATGGGATTTGTCTACTATTATATTTTGGGGTTTGCCTGGGGACTCGTACCTCTACTTTATTTTCAGATAATTACACTCATTTTGCTCACCACACCGACAGTGGATTATAAACACTAGTCCTTACTTCCTTTGTCCTTACATGCTCAGCTCCAAGCCTGAAATCCAGGTAGGCCACATCCATCACCCCCCCCCCCCCTTCCCAACTCTCCGTCACTCTGTCAAAGAATTCAATCAGGTTGGTCTGGCAAGAATATTATACTTTATTATATCTTGTTGTATTAGAGTATTACCTAAAGAAATAGTAAAATAAAGCCTTGTGAACATGCAACTGTGGGTATAGCAGGGATTAATCAATGGTCAGGTGACCTGTTTGAGCGAATCAGAAGAGTATTTTCCGAATCCATGTTATAAACTCTCTTAGCTCAAAGGGATAGGAAAAGGATATAGGATATAAAATCATAAAAATAACATGAATGGCTAACTCACAGAAACTAAGGATGGGCCTAAATGGCAAAGGGGTAGTGGGTGCAAGAGCCACAGACTACTGTATACCTGAACAGGAAGGTGGAAGATGGGCAACTGGTTTAAAGAGAGCAGATCCAGAGGAATGTCTGAGGCTAGGATGGTAGATCCAATTTAGGGGAAGGGTTTAGAGCTCACAGAGAACAAGAACCCAAGATTAAACAAAATCCATAAAGACAGCAGAGAGGTTGGAGAAGACCAAACACACTGCCATTATTCTCTTGCCACTCCCAAAGGAGAAAGAAAACAAAATAGCCCCAGCACCTAGGTGTGGGACAGTATGCAGCTGGACAAGCTGGGGAAAAATGGAAAAAACACCAAACACTCCGTAGCATTTTTTTCCTCCTAGGAACTGGAGGCGAAAGCTGTGACTAGCAGTGAGGCTATACTACCAGCTGGCAGAGGTTGGAGGATCTGCCAGATTAAAAACTGAGGCATCACAGTGTTGGGGATACCAACTAACCTCCATGAAGGGAATGAGAGTGGGAGAAGAAAGCTGTATGTAAAACAATTAATTTTTTTTTATTAATATTCCCCCTTTTTGGGAGAGGGGAACTTTCCGTACTCTCTTTGTTTTGTAAACATATGCAAAAACAGAGTGTGGAAAAAGCACGAGAGCTCATGTCCAGCTAGGAAGAGAGGGCTATCCCTCCAAATGAGGGGAGAGTGCCAAGGAAGTGACAAGAAGATGCCAAATGTCCAATCCAGAGTGAGATGCCCAAAGGTCTTGACTCAAAGAAATGAGGGAATGGTGGGCGGGTGTGTCAGTGAATGGTGAAGATATTCTGGAAGATCTACAGTTACAGTGAGTACGTAACTTTCATGTCTTCCCAGACTCTAGCTTTGCCATTCATTCCCACTTATGGAACAGAGTACCAAACTTTCCCCAAAAAGGGGAGCAGCTGGCTCATCAAGAGGGAACAAATACTTTCCTCAGCCCTCTATAGGGGACAACCACAAGGGGGCAAAGACTCCTTACAGGTTCTTTTTGAAATTCAATATTTTTATTTGTTTATTTGAACAAGTCGGATTTACAACCTTTGAATCAGGGACTCATTTATAAAGGCACCTCGTCGCAGGGAGGGCAAGACAATAGACATTGTGCAGATAACAACATTACAGGTGCAGACATTGAACATAGAATACACTTAAGTTACATGTTGGTATAAAATACAGATTTGCAATTAAAGATGTACAATTTCTCTAGAGTTGCAGTGGAATACATGCTTGTATAAACCTAAGGGGGTAGCTAAAAAGGGGTAGGAGGAAAGATGGATTGGCAGTCCAGGGGACCTTGCTGAGATTAGGGGGGGCCAGGCAGGGAAAGATCATGCAATAGGATTGGGGCGGGGGCAGGGTTAATTGCACCTACAGCAGCGGACATTAAAAAGATGGTTCCAGAGAGCAGTTTTGAAGGGACCAAGTTTGGCAGTGTTGGTGATGCAGGTAAGGAGAGAGCTGAACCAGGTGGGGGCTCGATAAAAGAAGGACCTCTGGGCGAGGGAGGTCTTGGTTCTAGGCACTATGAAGGTGGCTTTAACAGAGCTGTAGGTGGACATGGATGAGGATGACCATGGTAGGGAGGCAGAGAATACAGGAAGGAAGAGTCCAAGCAGGGATTTCTTAGCAAGAAGGCAGGTCTGATACTGCAGACGTTCCTCGAAGTGGAGCCGGTTGGTGGAGGAACAGAGCAGATGGGTGTGGTTGGAGGCTCGGTTGGGAGCCTACAGGCCTGTTGATGGAGAACTGGATTTTAGAGAGGCGGTGTTATCAGCTGCAGCATAGATGGGCAAGCTGTAGTCCACTAGGGACAGGACGGAGGAGGTGATGGCCAGTGGGAGGCAGCAAGGGGCAGACAATCCCTAAAGCGGTAAAGTAAGCCAATCTGAGAGTTTATGGCAGAGGAAAGAGTGTTGATGTGGGTGTAGAAGGTGAGGGCAGTATCGAAAGTGATGCCTAGGTATTTGTATGTGGGCATATGCTCTAATGGGAGTTGAGATTTGGGGGTAATCAGGAGGGTGGCACTTCCAGCTTTATTTTGGTGGTGAGAGAAGGGCACTGATTTGGTTTTCTTAAGGTTTATGACTAGTCTGTGATCAAGAAACCATCATTCTGTTTGGTTGCAGGCGAGTTGAAGGGATGACTGGAGAGTGGAGGGATCTCGGCCTGAGGCAAGGAGAACTGCATCGTCTGCATAGAAGAGCATCTTGCTATGGCAGAAACTGGGCAGAGTGTTGAGGTGGAGATTGAAGAGAATGGGACGCCAGGATTGAACCCTGTGGGACCCCGGAACTAACGGGTTTAATGTTGGAGAGGGAGCTGTTGATTTTACACACTGGGATCTAGTAGAGAAGTAGCTGGAAAACCAGGCAAGGGGACCAGTAGAGAACCAAGTTGGTGGAGAGAGTCAGTGGGAGGGTGACAGACAGTGTCAAAGGCCTTGGAGAGGTCAATGAACACTGCACCGGACAGGTTGCCGGAGTCGAGAGCAGAGTGCAGGTATTGGGAGAACTCCAGGAGAGCAGTGGTTGTGCTGTGTCCTGGGCAGAAGCCGTGCTGCTCCAAGAACATAATGTCATACTTAGCCAAGTACTCAGATAGTTGGATAGACACCACTTTTTCGAGGGCTTTTGAGAGTGGGGGGAGGATGGAGATTGGCCGATAGTTGCTGGGGAGGATCGATCACCGCGCTTGTGTATTTGAGTGACTTCAGCAGTTTTCCATGCACTGGGGAACTGTCTAAGGTATAGCGACCGGTTGAGTAGGTCAGTCAGGGGGAACTATTTATTATTTATTTATTTATTGAATTTTGATGACCGGTAGGCCCACTGGCCCCAAAGGTCCCCTTTTCAGGGGCGTAACGGAATAACAGTGCACAGAAATTATGAACTTTTGTACATTTACATATACAGGAAGTCATGGGTATACAGATTCGGCTGTTTACACATAGCAGTAGTTATAAGAGTTATATGTATCATGTTGGTAAGTTGTAGTTCATTGCATTCAAACATTTATCCTCGTGTTAGTGAGACAGTACTGTGGATTCTTTGGGTGACATAGTTCAAGAGCATTAGGATGGTTCAGAGGAGAAAAAGTTAGTGCTACATTGTTAGAGGGGTAGAAATTTTAGTTAGCTGGGGTTGTTTAGGTAGTGTCAGGTGTGGTGGCACTGACATATGCTTTGTGATAGGAGATGGGTTTTGAGTCTGGTGTGGAAGCACGGCACCAATGGGGTTTCTCGCACCTCCAATGGGAGGTTGTTCCATAAGGAAGGGGCAGCATACGAGAAGGATTTCTGGCCTGCCTTAGTCCTAGCCTTGGGAACCTCTAGCAACGTTTGGCCCGAGGACCTAAAGCTCGGCTGTTTTTTTACTGTAAGGAGTCCCACGAGGCTAGGGGGAGGCGAGGGGCTGATTATCTTTTTCGCCAGGCAGAGCACGGGGTAGCTGAGGTGTGCTTCGAAGGATGACCAGTTAAGCTTTGCTAACGCCTCACAGTGGTGGCTCCTAGAGTGGGATAAGGTGGCAAAGCGGGTCACCTTGTTGTATAGAACCTGTAGTTTACCATACTCCAGCTTTGAGATACCCTGGATGACCGGGGCAGCAAATATTAGTGTTGAAAGTAGGACACTCGCTGCTATAGCAGTCCTAGCTTCAAGGGTTAACAGTTCCTTGAGCCGATATAGTAATCCGAGTTTAGTATGGATTACTTTAGTGACTTGGTCCACATGTTGTTTGAACGTGAGACCCTGGTCAAGGGTGAGGCCGAGGTATTTTGTCGAGGGAACAACTTCCAGCTTATTGTCCTCCAGAGATGAGAGCTGGAGAAGTTGCGATCTATCTTGTCCAAGGGCTCTTGGTCCGAACAGCATAACTCTGGTTTTATTGGTGTTAAGGACCATTTTGTTATTGATGAGCCACCTCTCCATGATGTGAATATCCTTTTGGAGAGAAATGCATAGGTTATCCAGGTTGTCAGAGGACGTGTAAATAACAGCATCATCCGCATACTGGATTATATTGCTGCTTCCACAGTGTTTGTGCAGTTCATTTACAAACAACGAGAACATAAGAGGCCCGAGTATGGACCCTTGGGGTACTCCATCCATTAGGGACTGAGGTTTGGAGAGTTTGTTCTGCCACCTGACTCTCTGAGTGCGAGCCGTGAGGTAGCTTTCCATCCATTTGAGGGCGTGGGCATCTAGGCCTATATGGAGAAGTGTTTGGAGGAGTAGTCTGTGATCCACCCGGTCAAAGGCCTTGGAGAGGTCTAGGACAACGTTCAGGACCAGGCGGAGGATCCTGGAATCGAGGGGCTCACTGCTGGGGTTATTACTACCAAGGGCTTTTAGCAGGTGTGGCCTGGCTTCATTGGGGGGATATGGTGCACGGGTAGAACGGGGCTTGTCCATTACATCACTGCACATGTGCGGCCTTGAGGAAAAGAAACCAAGGAAGAAAAACTCCTCTGGCTGCAGGATGACATCTAATCCTCACAGACCCCACACCAAGGACCAGGCACGCAAAGACCTGCAGCGGAGAACATCAGCACAAAGGTAAGCCCTGGGAAGCCAGGTAACCGAACAGAAGGGGTGAGCCAGAGGTAACCAGGGGATAAAAATATGTAAGGAAAGAAAAGCAAGAAAAACTGAGTAGACAAAGAACTCTAAAGTGAAGGGACAAGAGCCGTGGCCAGCAGCTGAGCAAGAAAGTCGCATTCAACTCGAGCTCCATATCTTCATCTTTAAAACAGAATTACTATTTTCATTTTGTGGAAGTTCATTATTGATGGTCTATCCCCATACACTGGACTGCCTGGAGCCCAAGCTGCTGAGGCTAGGGGTATCAGTACTAGCCCGGCCCACAGCCCATGTCTTCAATGCATCGCTCACCTCAGGCATAGTCCCGGACATCTGGAAGATGGCCAAGGTGATACTCTGTACCCAAACAAGGAGACACAAAAGATCTCAAGAACTACTGTCCCATTGCAATCCTATCAGCGATCAGCAAGCTCCTGGAAAAGGTAGTCGCCTCTCAGGTTACCCACTACCTACAGACCTACAACCTTCTCTCCCCTGCACAACATGGGTTTAGAAAGGGCATAGCACCTCCACGGCCCTAGCAGTTGTTACCTCGGAAGCAGGTCTGCTGCTGACCAAGGTGAACTGACCGGGCCATCTTTGTTGATCTCTCAAAGCCTTTGATTGGGTTGACCACACATTACTGTGCTCCTCTCTCCTGTCTTGGCTTCTCCTCCCAGCTCTTGCATGGATCAGCAATTACCTCACGGGCAGGCATCAGTACACCAAATTCAACAAGGTCCTGTCTGAGCCTGCCCAGGTTAACTGCGGAGTCCCCCAGGGCTCTATCCTAGGGCCTCTCCTGTTCTCTCTCTTCATAAATGAGCTACCCCTGGCTCCGGCTCTAGGGTCCTCAGTGCTGTCTAGGAAACTACCTAGTTATCATGGCCAAATCCCAGACGCCATACCATTAACACCAAACTAAACTGGGACTACGACCACATCCAAAGTTGGTTGCAGGACCATAAACTTGTTATTAACCTACAGAAGGCATGAGCCATGCTATTTGGCTCAGCAGTCAAGTTAAAAACCGCCCAGTTCACTACAGATCTCTGAGGCTGATGGGTCACCGCTGACTGTCTGCAGGCTTGGTCAAGTACCTGGGGTAATCCTTGACCCGCAGCTGGATATGAACCTGCA
The DNA here is from genome assembly GCA_016271365.2 of Neoceratodus forsteri. Taxonomy (NCBI): domain Eukaryota; kingdom Metazoa; phylum Chordata; order Ceratodontiformes; family Ceratodontidae; genus Neoceratodus; species Neoceratodus forsteri. Next base: position 502,248,288 of record JADMNL010000022.1, read on the forward strand.
CATCACAGAAATACATGCAAGGCCTCAAACTGCAAGCTGGGTCAGGCTTACAGAGCAAAAATCTGTCTAACTCCAGCTGCCCGTCTTGCTCTAGCCAGGGGAGTCCTCCTACGCACGCTTTGCTACGGACTAATCACCTTTGCCCACGTTCCAAAAACTAGTCTAGTAAAGTGGGACTCAGCGTACAACAACATACGCCGTTTTGCACTCTCAGCCCCCCCACTTCACTCACCACTGTGAGCTTTACATCCGGCTTGAGTGGCTCCCACCGGAAACTCACCGCTCTTGTGTCGTGGGCAACTTCATTGACAATACTGTCAGAACTGCCACCCCTCAAAACCTTGCTGAGACCCTTGTTCTTGCTACACCCTTCTACAACCTGCGATCCAGCGGCTCCCATGCCCTCCTGGTACCTAAAACCCGCACACAAATGGGTGACCGAGCCTTCGCTGCATATGCGCCCAGGATTTGGAACTCTCTTCCAACTAGCACTCGCTCCTCTCCCTCGCACCAGAGCTTTAAAGCCTCCCTATGGGGTTTTCTCAAAACGGCTGCCACCTGTCTCTGCACTAGACAAACCCTCTCAGCCTGAGATGCCCCAACTAACTGAGATGCTACCTAAACATTACGACCTGGGCAAAGCACAACTGTGCTCATACTCCTCCTGTTCTCACAGCATATATAAAAATGGACCATTTAGGCCCACCAGCAAAACAGGGTGAGAACTATAACTGTGCACTCCTTTCTCTCGCACTGGGCCCACTCTATCCCAGCTGTGACTCCTCCTTATTCTAACTGCTAGCCTTACACCTTGCTGCCTGAAGCGATGAATTCACACTGCACTTCTTCCTACTGACTGCAATGTTTAATACTGTATTGTAATACCCGGTTTTGGTATTGTTGTCTTACATGTCAATGTCCCTGTGTTCTGGTCACTTTATATTAACTCTTCACTACTATTTGCCTGATGAAATCTGATACTTATAAAGTCTCTGTTGTGCTAATTCTATGTAATGTAATCCTCCACTTGTGTTTGCCTGATGTTCATGTATGTACCTTGTAATCTCCTGGAGTGGCACCTGAAAATAGGCACATGACTGTCTAGTGTTACCTGGGTAACAAAAGCAAATAAATAAATCAGGACAGCCCTCATTATTCAGCAACAAGATTGGAACTGACGTGCAGAAATGGGATGACCTAAAGCAGCGGAAAACAAGATTCTAACAGTGGACCGGTAGGGCCTTCAAATCACCCTCAGAATGTGACAGATTTCAGAACAGCAATTACGTAATCACAGCGTGCTATCAGTATATTGCGCAGACCATCGACTAGATGGAAATTGGATCAACAAAATGAGAGAGTTGTGCTGAGTTGAGCAACAGGTGGAGGCAGTGGAAGGTTCTGTCAAAGAACAGGGTAAAATTGATGGGAAAGACCTGGCTGCTTCTGCCACTCAGAGAACAACATGGTTCGAAGCTGATTGGAACAGTTGGAAAATCTAGCCTGCTGAGCTAATGTGAGAATTCTTAGCACTCCTGATGGTAAGGACGAAGGGGATTTGTCCACTTTTTTGGAGAGATGGCTACCGGAGGTGTTTGGACTGGGATTTGCCATCCCAGACATCAAGGTATATCGAATCACCCTCCATACAGATACATCTAATATGGAAGGCCCCTGTATGACCCTGCTTACTACCACAACGTCGGAGCCTCGGGACCAAATTCTGAGGGCAACATGGGACTCTGCAACGGTCATGCCTGGTGACAGCGAAATCCTTTTCTTTGCCGATTACTCTTCTGCCACAAGACTTAAGCACAAAGCTTCTGCGGGAGTTGGAGCAAAGCTGAAAGTCACCAGAATTGTCTATAGGATCTTTTTCCTGGCTTTCTTAAACTTTAACCATCAAGACAAAATGTACTGTATCAATCCTAAAGCAGCCAGTGAATTTGCAGCTAAGCTCCAGCCAAAAAGTCAAAATGCCTTAGTGGAAGCAGAGAGATCGGCAGACAAAATGGACAGTTAAGTGAGGACTTTGTTTTCTCCCTATAATGTGCTGAACTGATATAAGTCTTCAGCATTCCAGTGTTGGATGGCATATTTGAAACATGACTGACAACAGGGACTTAATGGACAGTTTCCCTCTGTATCGCTCCTACATTACGTGTGATTGCTCGTGTATTTTTTTGTTTGTTTTTTTTGTTATTGATTATGCAGGTTTTCTTGTGTCATAAGGTCCTAAATTACTAACTAGTGACATGGCAGTGGGTGATACATGAGGCGGCTTCCTCGTGTATCTAAGCTGAGATGGCGAGGTGGCTCTTTCGTCGAGCTCTGTGTTTTAACATTTCTTTTTATCTACCATTGAACAGACTGGAGGTACAGTTGGGACTAGAGTTACATGCCCATTTATCCTTTGTTAACTTGGCACCATAGGAATCTTTATTATGTAGCCTTACAGCTGTTGTTTATATGTTTGATGTTTATTAATTGCTTCTAATATTCCTAATGAGCACTGGTTGCACCATGGCCACTTACTGGTGTTCTTCAATAGTTGTCTTAGAAGAACAGTAACCCCCACGTGGTTGTCTAGCTACGTGACCCATATTATCCTGCATTATACAATGGGTACAAAAAATGAAAGCCTCTGATTGGTCAGATAGCACCTCTTGCCCATTGTAAATCCTCAACAGTACCAACAGGAAGAGGTGCTAGCCACCAGCAAGCCGCACCAAGAATTCCCCTGAAATCACTCCGAACATAAACACAGCTAAGACTGGCGAAGAGGGCAATCCCCGCTAAATGGCCGTCTGGCACAACTGCTCCTCTGCTCCCGTTCCAATATTCAAATCACAAAATGTTTTTATTTTAATATCAGATTGAAGTCAAAGTTCCATGGCCCTTATCAGGCAACAACGGGACAGTAAATACAGTTCTTTTGGACAATAAATTTTGGATATGAAAGGTTGCAGAATGCGTGCGTATGGACATCTGACTGACACAAAAAAAAAAAATACATCTTGAAAATCCGATTTTATACTACAAAACAATCCACACATCACCTTATCTGGACAGTGCCATTTTATTCTTAGGTTTACTTCAATACCTTGATCTTCATTACCACCGTCTACTTGTCCGTCGCGCTCGCTCCTCCTTCATCATCTCAGTAAGCGCACACTAGTGTTGTCGTAAAAAGCCCACCGGCTTCCACATGGAGTGCTATTTGCAATGCTAGGAATCATGGCAGTAACAAACAAAGATGAATCGACACGCTTTGGACCTAGCCCTGCTCCACACAGCCCTCATAACTGCTTTACTCTGTAACTCTGACGAACTGGACTGCACACTTTCAGCTCTACCTGTCTCAGACTGTCAATGCCACATATAAGCGCAAATTTGTCAGTGCGTCCTCTGCTCCTGCAAAAATAAATCTTACTGTTATTAATGTGCTTCTGTTTTTTTTTTACATGATTATAACAACTGGGGCAAAGGGATACCGTACTCAAGATTTGAAACCCAGGACTATTTTGTCTGGTGCAGCAATATGTTAACTAAAAATAATTTAAAATGCAAAACAAAAACAAAACAAGAAAAAAAAACGTATTTATATATTTTTTTTTTTTTTATCAAAAAACTAAAAGGGGACACTGTATAATTGCAATATACCACTCCAGGATGTGGGTGATGCTAGGATTTACCACGTCTGGTGTGTTTTAACTCACTCGACCTCGGCCTCATGACCAAACAACACAACAGATGTGGCAGATCTAGCATAACCCCTAAATGTCATATTGTAATTAAAACTTGATGTGGACTGTGTCCAATATGTATGCCCATATCTTGGAAGCGTATTTTGTATATGTTCTTACAGATATTCAATTAAAATAAATAAAGTGAAGGGACAGAGCATCCAGAGTCCAAAGTAGGAGACAACTGTGGGGTGAACAAGGGAAAATCAACACCAGCTTGTAGGTCAGAAGAGGTTTGCCACAATACACAAGCTGCTAACAGGTGGCCAATGACATGACATAAATCCACTTCAGGGAGATACTAGACATGTTACCCTTTGCTTTTCCTATACATATATATATATATATATATATTTTTTCCCCCCCTTTGGCTAACTTTCTCTTATTTAGTGATTTTTTTTTTTTTTTAGTAGTAAGGGAGAAAACACACATTCCTTTTAAACTACACATGGTAGGCCTGGCCTCTCCAGAGGAACATAGCTTAGTTACCCCTGTGGCCCTTACCACATAAAAAGCTAAGGGATACATTCTAAGTTACAGCGCTTACTAGACACCCAGGGAATAAAAAAGAAAAAAAAAAAAACATCCCCGGAAAAAATTGGGGGACAGGGAACACTTACAACAGGTTCAAATGGGTCACACAACACAATGTAATAACAAAAATTAGCCCCAAACCCAGGTCTGTTGCATGGATAACAGGACTCACAGCTGCACTTCAACTACCAGGTTACGCCACTCACCAAATATTACAGGCACCAGTGCAAGACGATACTGATTTGCAGGCCAGCCTCCCTTGTCAGACAAAAGCACAGGAAAACCAACAGGGGAAAAAAAGAAAAGCAGCACTGGGTCGGAGCCATGACTTGACACCAACCTCAGCACCAGCATTCACACAAAGACCAGGATCACCACCTAACAAAAAACACTTATCAATCCCAGCTCCAAGGGAAATCCCAACCTCAGCATCAAAGTCAACAGGGGACCACAATGGCACCGCAGATGGCACAATGCCAACTTCAAACTGGGGCCAACAGCATAATTGGTTGGAAGTTCTATCTTGAAGAAGTCCAAGGAAAATAGACCTGTCCTGAGGAAAAGAAACACCTTATGAACTCAAGTGAACAAGGTGTATCAGAGAACCTGAGAAACCAGTCTGGATCCTACAAGAGAACTCTGTCAGGGCAGAGTAAGGGATAGGGCCAAGTGGCAGATACCTGGAAGGACCACTGTCATAACGCAAAGTCCAATGCCCAACTACTCACTCCTGACATCCTGAGAAGCAGGTGGCTCTTTGAGACTGAGACCCCAGCCCACTTGCCAAGGGAAAATGGCAATGGTTCCCCAACTGGAGAAATATTGCTGATAATCTTCAGCAGAGAAAGCAGCTTCAGAAGAAGGGTTAGACTGGATTCTGCCCCAGTCAAAAAAGGGTAGGGTTCCGGTTCAACCATCCTAAGGGTCTGGCGCTGAGCATAAGCAGGATCAAATTTACAACACCAGGAAGACTGCCTATCCGCACAGGTGTGAGACTGTCTAGTATCGGACACTTGCCAGAGAGTAATGGCAGTGCAAAACATCTTCACTGCCAAGGTAGCAAATGTACGTCCTACCTTACATCGTTAGGGTCAAACAGCTGAATGATCACCAAGCAGTCCTCGAACGAACTGTGGAAAATAAACATAACTGAAGAGTCACAATAATACAGTATACTGAAGAAAAGAAAAAAAAAAAAGGTAACTATTTTGAGACCGATGCAACCAAACTCCAAAGTTCTGCAGTCCCCCCCCCCGATGAAGCTGCACTCTTGATGGCAACAAAAAAGCAACTGAGGCAGGTAGGGGCTAGTCGCACTATTTTATTATGCTATCAGAGCATGTGGCAGCAAGCCAGCATCTGTGTGCAGACGTTGTGCTTCCGGCTACAAACATGCTGCTTCCACACAGTCTTAACTCATCCAGCCCCAAGTCAAGATGTGGGGATCTGTAAAGAAGACTGATTCTTGGGAAGATACACAAAATAAATGCCTGAAAACTTTTAGAACTCCTTTCACACTGCACAGAGCTGTAGAGAAGGAGATCTGCCCCTTCCAGTGGAGGGGAAAGATCTGACATCAATTAGAATGGAGTCAGAGGACTAGATTACGGTGGTGGGAGCAGTCAAGCTTAAAGACTGCTCCAGTGGTCAAGTATGCTCAATGGAAACTGCCCAAGTGTGGACAGAAACTTGGTAGTCATTACAATCATTCCTGAATCACGCAGATGAAATCCTCACACAGCGGTGCATACATACCTGTACAAAATGTACACTAGTCACATGAAAGTCAGTGTTTACAGCAGGACGTCAACATGTACATCAAAATGTGTACACATGGTGCAGTAATCTAGACTGTTCTACATCAGCAGCAGCTGCTCATCAGGACAATACACATTCAGTGGGTTAAAAGGGCAAGGAGACAGTAGGTAAAGTAACTGAAAGAGAAATGAAGAGACAAGGAAAGAAGTACCAAATCAGTTGTCACACAAGACAGCTGACTAGAATAATTCTGTGCTAGCCTCTGGGGTGCTGGCTCCTTACTTCACTAGCAACACTCTTGGAATCAACTCTCACAGAAGAAATCAGTATGTGAAATGCAGTGCTTTAATCTCCCACTTTTGTGAGAACAATCGGTGGGTGACAGAAAACCAAAAGGTGGAACAGAAAACATAAAAATGGAGTTGTGGCTCTGTTACTGACAGGTGCCCTGGCTTCCCTTGATGGACAGGGGCCTGAGTTGTCTGTCTTGCAAGCTAAAGATCAAGCACACCAGGCTGTGCATGGAACATGACTGGTTTACAAAAGGAAAATGGAAAATGAAAGGAGACAGATTTCTAATGCATTGTTTTCCATTTTAAAACTTAATCGAGTTTTTTCTATATGCATGTTGTTGGTATAAAGTATTAAAACAAAATCAAGATCCAAACTGTAATGGAATAGACAGAGCATGCATGTGGCAGCAGGTAACCTGTCAGCTGTTGAGACTGACCAAAAATGAAAATTACGTACCTACCGTAATTCTGATCTTTCTGTATCTTCACCATTCATCACAATGGGTAAAGTGACCCAGGGGAGCTTTTTTTTTTTTTTTTTTTTTGGGGGTGATGGGAGAGTCAGCGCTGCCCCGAGGCCGACGCGACCTGTGTGGCACTCGCTGGTTGGCAGTTGGGTGTCATCCACCATGCCCTCCTGCCAGTTCTGAGTCACCGAGAGTAAGAAAGGTTGGGGGGAGACAAGGGATTCAAGGGACAGATGATGGAAAAATATACAAACTAAAAGGAGAAATAAGCGACTGAGGCGACAGAAAGAGAGCTGAAAATCTAAGGGGATTGGGAAGGGCCCCAATTGCTGGAAGTAGAAGAAGGAAGGAAGGAGGAGGAGGATTAGAAACAAGGATATGAGGGAGGGTAAGGAAACATACACTGAAACCTTGACCTGTCTCCAGACTGTATAGGAACTGCAAAGGAGTAGCCAGAAGAAATAATTACTCACCTTAGTAATTATGTTTCTTCTAGTGGAGTCTTGCTGTATTCTGACAAGTGCAGTTAGCCCCAGCCTTTAAACTGCCCGGAGAACAATGGGTTAACTTTTCTATGCATGGCATAGAATGTTCATCTCAAGCTCGGCTGATGTCTCTGCCTGTTGTAATTTGAACTGCAACCATCAGATCTTTCTGAGCAAAACTCACTAGGTGTTCTGTGTGGAAACTATAAAATTTTTACTAGCCAACTGGCTTTTGGGTTCTCAAAGGAAGACTCAAGTCAAGAAACCGAAACACAAAAACCAATCAAATAACATCTCAGCCCATGAGAAAACAGAGGGTGTGAATGGGCACCCCTAGGGTGCCAACACTGCGCCTGCCCACCCACATCCCAAAAATCTAGGTTCTGAGAGGGGAGGCGGGGGGAGGTCAGAATACAGCAAGACTCCACTAGAAGAAACATAATTACTAAGGTGAGTAATTTTTTCTTCAAACAACATGAAGTCTTGCTGTATTCTGACTACTGCAGACTACCAAGCAGTACCTCCATGGAGGAGGGACAGAACCTACTTTGGGAATAGGCTCTGAAGTACTGTTGTGCCAAACCGAGCATCACTCCTAGCCTGGATATCCAGAGAGTAATGCTTGGTAAAGTATGGACTGTTTTCCAGGTGGCTGCTTGACAAATTTCTAGAAGAGGGATATCCCTGGCAGCAGCCAGGAAAGCAGCTGTACCTCTTGTGGAATGAGCCCTTAGGCCTGAGGGTGGAGTTTTTCCCAGTTTTTCATAGCAGAATTGTATACAAGACAAAATCCACCTGGCAACAGATCTCCTGGTGGCAGGTTTGCCCTTCCCAACTTCTCCGTAAGTGAGAAACAACTGGAGGGAGTCAACCCTGTGACCCTCAATACGCACTATGTAGTAACTAAGGGCTCTTTTAACATCCAAACTGTGTAGCCTCCTCTCTCCCGAGGAAGAATGATCAGTGAAGAAAACAGGGAGAGACATAGACTGATTCAGGTGGAAATCTGAAACCACTTTAGGCAAGAACTTTCTGTTAGTTCTAAGGACCACTTTATCTCTGTGAAAAGAGATGAAATCAGGTTCCACTGACAGGGCTTCCAATTCACTGATACGTCTAGCAGAAGTAATGGCTACCAAAACAGTTTTCCAAGTCAAGTACTTAAGCTCTGCTGAGGACAAAGGATCAAGGGGGTTGCATAAGCTGAGCAATGCAAACATTAAGGTCCCAAGTAGGAGCAGGATCCCTAAAGGGGGGATTGGTGTGAAGCAATCCCTTGAAAAACCTACAGAATACAGGATGGGATGACAGAGAGGAAGGCTTGCCTACTGACAGGAAAGCAGAAACAGCTGCCAAGTGTACCTTGAGGGTAGCTGGTCAGAGGCCTAGGCCATTAAGATGGACTATGTAATCCAGAACCGTAGGCAATTCAGCAGAGTCTGGAGAAATATTCTTCTTAGAACACCAAATGCTGAATCTTTTCCATTTGGAGTTTTAAGTCTTTCTGATGGAAGGCTTTCTGTAAGCCTTATGGATATCCAGAACCCTTGGGAAAGATGCAGATCTGCAAACTCTTAACTCTTCAAGAGCCAAGCCTTGAGATTGAGAGACTGAAGATTCGGGTACCAAATCCTCCCCTGAGAGGATGTTAACAGGTTGTAATTCCTGGGAAGAGACAGGGGAAGGTGGACTGTTAGGGACAGCAACAAGGGATACCATGGCTGTCTGGCCCAGTCTGGAGCAATCAGAATCACTTTGCATGGTTGTGACCTTATCTTGACTAACACCCTGAACAGGAGAGGGAAGGGGGGAAAAGCATACAGAAATGTCCCTTCCCAGTTCACAATCAGAGCATCCAGAGGGATTGAGCCCACGACTGGGGTTTTGCAACAAAAGAGAGGAAGTTGGTGACTGTCTGGGGCTGCAAAAATATCCATCTCTGGAGTGCCCCATCTCGAGAAAATCACTTTCAAAACCAGAGGATCCAGGGCCCATTCGTGATGGCCCTGGGATATTCTGCTCAGTGCATCTGCTAGGACATTGTCCTTCCCTGGGAGGTGAACTGCTATCAGAGCAGTTTGCAGGGAATAGGCCAGGGACCACAACTTCATTGCTTCTGTGCACAAGGCCGTAGACCGAGTGCCTCCTTGCTTGTTGATGTACCACATGGTGGTGGTGTCTGTTCTGACCTGAACCACCTTGTTCTGTACAGATTTGGAAAAAGCTTGCAGTGCCAGAAACACTGCTCTGAGTTCCAAGAGATTGATGTGAAGCAGAGATTCCTGAGGTGACCACAGTCCGTGGGTGGTAAGATCCCCCAAATTGGCTCCCCCACCCAGCAGGGAAGCATCTGTGGTGAGTATCACTGAATGAGAGTGACAAATGGAACCCCTTGTCTCAAATTGTCCTGATCCTGCCACCATTGCAAGGCTTGAATCAGGGTTCGAGTCACTGGGATTAGTTTGGTAAAGGAATCCTTTCTTTGAGACCAAAAGGTTCTTAAGTGGAACTGAATGTCCGTCATTTGGAATCTTGCTCCCTGGACCACTGCTGTGGAGGCTGCCATGTGGCCCAGTAGCTGAAGGAAATGCCTTGCTGGTCGAGACACCTGAAGGGTGAATGAAGGGACCAGTTCCATAAGGGTCCTTGCCCTTTCCAGGGGAAGGAAGGCACTTGCCTCTACGTATCCGGTTCTGCACCTATGAAGGTGAGGAGCTGCACTGGTTTGAGAACCGACTTTGGTGAGGTTGAGAAGGAATCCTAAGGAAGTGAGCACTTGCTGGGTCACTTGCAGATGTGACTTGACTTGGTTTGGAGACTGACCTACTATGAGCCAGTTGTCCACGTATGGGAAAATAAAGATCTTTGTCTTCTTAGGAAGGCAACAACAACTACTGTCAGACACTTTGTGAAACCCTTGGGGCTGATGTTAGGCCAAGGGCATTGCTCTGAATTGATAGTGGCCTGAGGGCAACTCGAACCTGAGGTACTTTCTGTGGGAGCACCTGATGGGAATGTGAAAGTAGGCAACTTTGAGGTCCAGGGAGGCTAGCCAGTCCCCTGGCCTTAGAGAGGGAAGGATAATTCCCAGAGTTACCATTTTGAACTTTGGCTTTAAAAGATGTTTGTTCAGATATCTTAGGTCCAGGATGGGTCGCCACTCTCCTGTCTTTTTGGGGGTTTGGAAGTACCTGGAGTACAATCCTTTGCCCCTGTGTAGGGTGGGAACTCTCTCTCTATAGCTCTGAGAGCTAGGAGAGAGGAAACCTCTGCCTCTAGGGCAAGGGTCTCAGAGATTTGTAGGTGGAAAAGATCTGGCTCTCATCTTGGGAAATTTTTTGAAGCTGAGAACCAGTCCCTGGCTTATTACTTCAAGGACCCACTTGTCTGATGTAAGAGACATCCAGTCCTGGACTAAGTAAGCCAGCCTGCCCCCTACTGGTACAGAAGAATCGACCCGGGCAGACCCATCAGGGTGTCTGCTTGGCAGGGGCTTTAGGCTGAGGGGTGGATGCAGGCCTACTCATCCCCCTTCTGCCACTTCCTCTAAAGAACCCCCTCTGGAAAAAGGAAGAAGAGGAGGCCTGAGCTTGGTAAAAAGGCCTTTGGAAAGACCTGCCCCTGGACTGCTGCCTTTGAGGAGTTGCTTGCCTTTCTTTGGCCTGAGCACTCCTGTAAGTGGTCCTGTACTCGTCCATCTTCTTCATGTAATTCTCTGTCTGCTCCCCAAACAGAGAATTACCAATTACAGGAAAATCCATGGCCTTAGCCTGGATATCTTGTGAGACGCTAGTACATCTGAGCCAAGCCATCCTCCGAAGAGCCACAGATGTAGCCATGACTCTTGATGATACATCATTGGAGTCTACAGCAGCATGAAACTGTACTTTCGATGCCTCAATCCCATCTGCAGCCACCTGCTCCAGCTCCTTGGCAAACTGGTCGGGAGCCCGTTTAGCCAGTGCCAGTACAGTGTCCCACCTGGACTTCTGGTACCTGGCTGTATAGGCCCTATAGTTAGACTGCCTGAGTCCCAAAGATGCTGCCATGTATTGTTTCTTTGCCATGGCATCAATCTTCCTGGAGTCCTTGTCTTGGGGGATGATGCCAAGGGAATGTTTGCCTTATCACAGGCAGCAGCCTGCACAACCCAACATGGCTGCATTGCTGAAAAGGAACTCCGTGTCTGAGTCTGAGTGTGTGTACCTCTTATCCATTCATCTGTACACAGGAGGTATAGAATTAGGAGACTTAAGAATTTTTTGTGTCTGTTTCCCAAAGGATTTGTGGAGGGGAATAGACAGTCTCCTGGACTCTGGGATGTCCATCATCTCAACATAATCAGGCTCTTCCTGGTCCTCTACTGCTTCCTCCACAGGAAGCTGGAGGGTATCAGCCACTTTTTTGTAGAACATGTAGTGTCAAGGGGACTCGGAAAGCCTAGGAGGAGAAACAGCTGAAGATCTGTCTGGGGAGATGTCCGGGTCAATAGGCACATCCAGACTTTCACCATAATCATCCTCATACTCTCCCTCCTCCTCCTCCGGTTCATAAAATTCCTCCAAAGTATAATCTGGAACCTGGGGAACTGACCGAACCGAGCCCCTGCCAGATGGTGCCGGTTCGGTCGGAACCGAACTAAGTGATTGCACAATCCTAATTGCCTTGGCTATTCCATCAGTGGTCGGAGTATGAAATTCTGGGTCCGAACCGGTCGATGTGTCTTTTCTTTTTGTCGGAACTGATTCCTCGGAATCGGCTCTCCTTTTCCCCGAAGAAGTATCACCCTGGTCTGAGGGCACTCCTTCTGGTTCGGTCAGAACTAAACCGGGCTGGCCATCTCAGTCAGCGGACTTCTCGGCCTCCCTTTCCCTCAGTCTATCTAATCTCTCTTCCGGGGTAGATTTGGGAAAATTCTTGCAAATTTGGCAGTCTGAATCGAGGTGATCAAACCCCAGACAAACACAGGTGGTGTGGGGATCAGCCTTAGCAAAGACCTCCCCACACACACTGCAGAGTTGAAACCAAGTGGGCTCTTTTTTTCTTCGGTTTCTCAGACATGGCCAATCCTAACCAAAAACTTACCCTTTTTTCAGCAATCCGCCAGGCAAGACTCCCCTATCGGTTCCTGATCGTGTCACGGGTCTTGGAAAAAAACGAATTAAATCGCTTTTTTAGAACCGATCACGACCGCAACTACACTCTAAAGTAAAGCACAAGCTTTTTACTTTAATTGATCGGTTCAGCTTAACCGATCCACAGTTTACAAGTTCCACACAGAAAACAGAACAAAACCTATCTAGTACTCACAGTACCACAGACAGAGACTTGAACCGACTATGAGGAAACAACAATTCGGTAGAAACCAACCGGAAACAGACACTTCAACCGACTTTTGAACCGAGCAGCAGGAGAAATCTCCAGAGCGACTGTTCAGTGAGGCGGAGTAAAGAATCTGAGGGTTGCAGTTTAAATAGCAGCAGACAGGGGCTTCAAGCGAGCTCGTGATGAACGTTCTATGCAAGGCATGGATAAGTTAACCCTTTGTTTTCCGGGGCAGTTGAAAGGCAGGACCTAACTGCATATGTCAGAATACAGCAAGACTTCATGTTGTTTGAACAAGTTTTACTTTTTTGAATACAATTGTTTCTAGTATTCTAATTCTAGCAACCTCCTAGAGCTGGAGAGTGGCTGTCTGTCACCTAAAAGTGAAAGTGAATACTTTTCCTTCCTTTGGACAACCACTCCGTGTATCTTACTGGGACCCTTACTATTTCTTTTTTACTCTTCCCTTCTTAGCGGGAACCTTTACATTAAGAGGGTCCGATCCCTTTTATCAGAGGGAACCCCTCCTTCTACTACGTAGGGTTATCATTTAATTTTTCCCTCCACGACTGACATTTCAGCCCGTCAGCTTACTATTCATTTTGGCCTATTTTTAATTTATCTTCACTGTCAGCCGAACCACTTCTACTTATTTCTTTCAGCTGCTCATAGAACTAACTAGGCAGCTACTCAGGAGCAGGTGGTTCTAGGAACAACCTTAACGTATGAGGGTATTAGCCCTTTTTATATTTCAACCTGTAGCCTGCTTCGGCTCAGAAAGTGAGCTGTACCATGCGCCACAGACTGAAGAGAGAGTGGGAGTGGGAAAGCGAGGAGCGAGCACACTCCTATTTGGAAGTTTAGAAAGCTCTTCTCTCTCTGAAAACGGAAATAACATTATTTTCTCTCTGGTCAGCTAAACCCTTCCCTTTGGGAATAACCAACTTCTTTCCTTTAGTCTCAAATGGGGAAGCTTTTACTAGCAATACGGCTTCTTCACTGAAAGGGAAAGTGAAGCTGCACCGCGACAGGGTTGCTATATTTTCTGCCATCTTATTCTGCCATATGCCATAAAATATACTCCTCAGCATTAACACCACATTTTTCTGACGACAGGCAGCTTCTCCTTCCACAGAATAAGCCTCTCTTTCTCTGTTTAATATTTAGAGGCAAATGGTGAAGCTTTTACTCACAGAGCGACTTGAGGGTATAATGAAAATAAAAGTTTTGCCGCTCTGTGCAACAGTGCTCTTTGTTTTATACAGCCTCTCTTTCAAAAGTCCCAAGGAGGTAAAGCAACCATCTACGGGGATTAGTAAAGAGGTGTCAAACTCTCATATTTAACTACATAAATTGAAGCTTCCTTTCTCACGGGCATACCATAATAATTTTCACAGCATTGAAATGACACCTGCTGTTTCATATAGCCCAAAACTTCTACCAACATTTCTGTTTCTTCCTGATGTTTCAAAATAATCCTTTCTGTTACTTTAAGGGGGACCAGAGAAAGGTTAGCACCACAGGGTTTTAGAGGTTACTGCAGGTGGCCAGCCTAGCAGTGAAAACAGAGAGGGAAAATACAATAAGTAAGGAAAGCAGAGTGAAAAGAAATTGGGGGATATGTTCAAACACCTATTTCATGGGTACTATTTGCTTAGACAGAGGTCACCCTGTCACAGCCTTCCTGTGCTATTTCCGTTTTTCTTCCTCCTTGCATATCAGCAGGTATAAAAATATATGTGAATCTTTATGTGGAAATATCACTGATACTGGGATCTCTTTGTTTAAAACTGTATATAGTTATACTGTTGAAATGACTGCATAGCTATTTTGAACTCAAGGGGTTAACCTAAGATGCAGTTTTTAAGCCTTTGCAGAGCTGTAAACAAGAGGTCAGTTCTGGGTCAGTATGTTCTTTTGCTTCACCTGCATCAGAACTGACAAGAACATTCTGTAAACTTACAAGAAATTAAAATTACGTACCTACCGTAATTATGATCTTTCGTGTATCTTCACCATTCATCACCTTTGGGTATTGGCGGAGGTCATGACCCCACAGGAGCTCCTTTTTTTTTGGATGGGCAGAGTCGATGCAGCATCGGCGGTGCTCTTGTGGCTCGACGACTGCATGGTGCTCACGGGTTGGTCGTTAGGTGCTGTTGACTCAGCCTTCCCGCCAGTTCTGAGTCGCCAGAGAGGTAAGGAAAAGGGTTGGGAGGGTGGGACAAGGAAGTCCAAGGGACAGACAAAGGAAAAGATATATAAACCAAAATGATAAATAAACGACTAAAAGGAGAGAAGAAGAAGAAGAAGGAAGACTAAGGGGATTGGGTAGGGGCCCCAATCTCTGGAAATAGGAAAAGGAGAGAGGAGGAATTAGGATAAGCTTTGGGGGGAGGTAACAACCATATCCTGGACTTTGACTTGTCTCCAGATTGTATAGGAACTGCAAGGAGTAGCCAAAAGGCTCACTGACAGAACTCAAGGTACAGAATCACTGGCAATAACTCCAAAAGGCAGAAAACGGCTATCATGGAAGAAAGACAGGACACAGGGAATTCTCTCCCCCTCAGGAAAAAAAATTTGGAGTAAGAAAATTTTGTTTCTTTAAAATAATAAAGGATATGTCCAACGGACCAAGAAAAATTAAGGACTGATGGGAACAAAGAACGGGGAGAAAATGGAGGGCAAATGCCAACTCCCACCCCACAGTGGGGGAGCTATAGCACTGGAGAAGTAGTGCCCCCCATGCTGACCACTCTCCCCTTAGAAATATCATCTCCCTATGTGCCCCTGTTTACCCCACTCCTGACAAAAGAAAGGAGGGGGGGGTGAGGTGGGAACAGAGAGAGGGGACCCAGAGACTGAGGCCCAGGAGATGGTGGGCGGATTGTGATGAATGGTGAATATACACAGAAAGATCAGAATTACGGTAGGTACGTAATTTTCATATCTTATCTGTGTCAATCTTCACCATTCATCACCTTGGTGAATGCCGAGACCCCCGGTTAAGTTAACCCTAAGGAACAGAGTCCCTTAGCTCTCAGTGGGTGACGATTAAGAGGAGAACCTCGGGGCCTGGAGAGGTCCGAGAGTGGGGAGAGTGAGACGGGGACACCCCCAGAAGGGGAAGGAAGTTGCCCCAACAAACGCCGTCTCACTCTACGGGACAAGAGATAGGTTCTCTGGTGAGAGGAGTTAATCAACCTACGCCATGCCATGGGTGACAACCGGGAAAGACGCAGCCATGCCGTCCACCTAGTGCAGATCGCTGTCCCTACAACCCTGGTAGCTACCTTGTTGGCATTGTACGATGCCCTCGCTTGGTGCCTTGCAAGCTCCAGGCCACGTGCAGATAGTGCAATGGTTTGTCTGGTTTGCTCCGTGTCAGGCAAAGAGGCTAGGAGCTGACCTAGCCTGGACCACAAGAACCTGTCATAGAATGCATAGTGGGCATTATGTGCTGCGATGGAGAGCAGCAACCGTGCTGAATAAAATGTCCTCCTCCCCGAGAAGTCAAAATCCGAAGAGTCTTGATATGGGGGCCGGTTACGGTGAAGGGCGCAAAGCCCATCGGGAGTGTCCAGTTGCATCAATCCTGACTGAAGATGAGGCATGGAACCTGAAGACTCCAGGGTGCGGGGGCGCAATACCACTGGCAGAAATCTCTGGGGGCAGGAACTCCAGAAAAGGGTCTCTGCCAGGAACACGAAGCCGCCTCCCGTAAGGGAGCAGGCCATGGGGGGCACCACAAGGGTGTCCTCACCGAATCACTCTAGAAAGGCGCATGCCGAATGCTCTGGATTGCTTTATGTGCAAGAAGGGGTGAAGTCTAGGTCCTCCAAAATCCTCACAAGGAATCGCTGATACTCCACGAGAACAGCAGCTGGAGAGAGATGTGGACAGATGCTTCCTTTCCTCCAGAAGAGGGGGATGAGGAGTCAGAGGACCTTGTCTGTTCAGAGCGCAGCTGTTCAGGGGGAGGTTGAAAAACCTGTCTGTCCATTGCCCTGAGTTAAGCGGGGAACTAAGCAGCCACGGCTCTAAACTGCTCCCAGAAGAGAGGTCCACTAGTACCAAGAATGCCTGGGAGAGCAGGAGAATGTGGCAGAGGGATAGGGACAGAGCCAAGAAGAGATGTCGATTGACCTCCACCTGGGCTAGGGAGCACACCAGGAGCCCTATAAGAAGGAGCTCCAGAAGACTCCACAGCCAACAGCTGAACAACCATATCGGAATTGCCTTGGCTGCACCCGGAAGAATCCCCCCCTGTGAGGTGACCGGGACCGTGAAACTCCAGAAGGACGGTCCACTACCTCCAAAGAATGAGGCCCTCTCAAAGAAACCGAAGGGGAAGAGCAGAGATCAGCACTACGGCTTCTCCCAGAGCCCAGGTGGGCTCTGGAAAAAGGCCACCAAACCGAACCCACACCCCTCGGAATCCAAGAGCACCTTCCTCCTCGAGAGAGCCAGCCTAGGCAGTTGGCAACCCTGGTTGGCCCCCGAAGGAGCTATCCAGGAAGCAGCGCCCTCCACTCCTGTGGGTGCTCCGATTGGCCCCAAAGTTGGGCGATCCAGGCACACCACTGAAGGGGGTAACACGACTGAGGGGTCAGAGAACCCTCCGAGGCCAGGCTGCAGAGCAATGGTGGCCTGCACCACTGCCTGCTGGTCATCACCCCTGACCCTAACCTCGGTGGCCACTGTCCGTTCCCCAGAGCAGGACTGGCTCTGGCCTGTTGAGGACACCACCAGTGTCTCCACGTGGGCAGTCAACTCCAGAGAGACAGACTGCGTGTCTGACCCGGAGTCTGACTCCTACTCCAAAGAAGTGGAAACAGAAGCTTTGTGCTAAACCGTGTGTGGACACACTGCAACAGAGCCGGTGCCCGCGTCCCCTGCTGCACTGCGAGCGGTGACAGAAGAGGACACAGACCACACACTGGCAGCAGCTGCAGAGCCTGCAGCGGCACCGTAACGCTCTATGGCACCGCAAGCAGCACCATTAACAGAGACAGCGCCAATGCCGGCACCGACCGCACCCTCGGCATCGCGAACGGCACCGAGGCCAGAGGCCCGCAGGGCACCGTCCCATCCCTCGGCACTGTGAGCACCGCCGAGGACCGAGACGACACCAACGACAGCTCCCCGGTAGCGCCTCTCGGCGCTGAGAGACTGGGGTTCTACGGTGCCGTGTCCAAGCCCGGAGCCGAACCAGACACAGTACCATGCTCAACCTCGGAGCCGTGAACAGTGCCGAGGTGAGAAACAGACGGAGATGGTGCCGTGAAACCTTCCATGGCGCCGCAAACGGCACCGACGGAGGCCACGGCGCTGAGCACTGAGCCGACGCCATCAGGGCCCAGGGTGCCGCGAACAGCGCCAAGGCCCAAGACGACACTGACAGACTGCGTCGACCCAGGCCTTCCAAGCCATGGGTCCGACACCGGGGGAGCCTTCGCCCCCAAAGGGTAATTGCCAGTGCGGTGCCTCCCAGTCATCCCCTGGAGGGGACAGACTGGGCCTCCTGCACCGCGGAAGAAGCATCAGCCACGGCTAAGCCAGAAGAAGCCAAGGCTCCCTCCTCCTCCTCTGTCCATATAGAACCGGAAGGGGGACCCAGAGGAAAGGCCAAGAGAACATGGCTTGGCCCAAGTGCACGCCCGACCTCCAAAAGTCAGCAGAGCTCGCCCCACTTTCCACGCACGTTGTTCTATGATCCAGCGGTCCATGGAGAAAAAGGCGTTGCACGAGTCCACGTCGTGAAGAGGCCAAGACACGTAAGGCAACGGTCGTGCTGGTCAGTGACGGAGTATTTTTGGCCGCATGGGCACCGTCCCATCTTGGAAGTCGTCTTGCCCTCCAACCTAGACATGACCTATGGGAAAAAACACACTAAACAAGACTCGATATCGCAAAAAAAGAAATAATGGAAAGATATTACCAGGCGACGTAGAGTGGCTATCAGAACTGGCAGGAAAGGAGCCGACGGACTTGGGCGCTGACAATATTCGACACGGAGTCGAAGAAAAATTGAGTAGATTTTAATCATGCAACTTAAGCAAAACTAGACCTTTCATGAGATATCTTCTGCCGCCCCACAAGGTGACCTCAACAGTGGGAGACGAAGAACTGGCAGGAGGGAGGAGTCGACAGCACCTAACGCTAACCTCATGAAGTACCATGCAGCAAGCGACCGAGGGTGGCTCGATGCTGCATGGAATTTGCCCATCAAAAAAAAAAGTTCCCCAGGGGTCATGACCTCGGACAATACCCAGAGGTGATGAATGGTGAAGACTGGCGCAGATAAGATATGGAAATACGTACCTCACGGTAATTCTTGATTTTCTTGTTGCCAAGTCTCTACCACTCATTCACACTGATGGGATCTCTGAAGGCGCTGGGGCGCAGCGGGAGCAAACTTTTGCGAGAGGGTCGATGCCAGAGATGGAGCTAGCGAGGAGCGCGCCATAGTTTGGGCCAGCGCAATGACTATCTCAAAGACGATCCTCCAACCGCCTCAGTACCATTTTTCAGAGGAGGTGCACCGTAACTAACCTAGAAGGACTAGACTAACAAAAATTCGGACATAAGATAGTCCGAATGACCCGTATAAGAAGGGTCAACAAAGAAGTCTTCACAGTCTAAACATTGAGGGAGTGAGGACCAAAACAGAGAGGTGAGCTCAGGGGATGGTGGGTGGGCGTGTGAATGAGTGGTGGAGACTTCGTCCAAGAAGATCAAGAATTATGGCAGGAACGTAATTTCCATAACTTCCTGGACATAAAGTCTCCACCACTCATTCACACTGATGGGAGAGTACTGAGCTAATAATCCCCTGAGAGGGCGGCAGGAGAATCCAAGAGCTCACAAAATTAGGACAGAAGTCCATTAAGGATAGTCCTGCCAAATGAAAGATGTCGCCTGGCATGGACATCCAGGGCATAGTGCTTGACGAACGTATGCACTGAGCTCCAGGTAGCCGCACTGCAAATGTCCGCAATGGGCACGTTGCGGATTTCCACCAGGGATGCGCTGGACTGCTCTAGTGGAGTGAGCATATACTTGCCTTCCAGCTTGACCCGCGCCATGGAATAACAGTGGCGGAGGCATGCCACCAGCCATGCTGAGATACATCTGATAGCGTAAAGGTTTACCCAGTCGGGTCTCACTGAAGGAAACGAACAGTTGTTGAGCTTTGCAAATTTATTTTGTTCTATCCAAATAGAAACCCAGAGTTCTGATGACATCTAAAGAATGAAGGGTATGTTCTCCTTCATTTTGGAAGTTTGCAAAACAAGTAGGTAGGACCAAAGGCTGGTTTAGATGGAATTCTGAAACAACCTTAGGGAGAAAGTTAGGATGGGTCCTAAGAACTACCTTGTCCTTATGAAACACAGTACAGGCAAGTCTGTGACCAAAGCATGTATTTCTGAGACCCTGCGAGCCGAGGTAATGGCCAGTAGGAAGGTCATTTTCCAAGTGAGAAATTTCAGCTAACAGGCTGCTAGAGGTTCTAAAAGGTTTTCAAGTAAGCACGTGGATGTCTGATAGAAGGTCTGGTATGCAGAATACCCTTAAGAAACCTCTTAACTATCAGCAACTGAGCCAGAGATAAGGAAAGTACTGGCTCATGGTAAGCTGAAAAGGCACGAAGGTGAACTCTGACTGTAGAGTATCGAGACCTGAATTTGAGAGGTTTAAAAGGTACTCTAAAAACTTTATTTGGTGGACAGGAAAAATGATTCAAAGAGGTTTTGCACACCAGAGAGAAAACACTTCCATTTGGCTATGTAAATTTTTCTAGTGACTGGCTTTGCGACAGCCAAGAGAATATCTGAAACTCTCCGAGGCATTGAACCTATTCATGTCTATCTCTTCAGGAGCCAGGCGTGAAGGTGAAGCGACATCAGATTGGGATGGACCACAGGCCCCTGGGTCAGCAGATTCATCTGAAGGAAAGCGCTTTGGAGATTACCGACGTACTGTTGAGTTACAGAAACCATATCTGTCAAGGCCAGAAGGAGCAATGAGAATCATTTTGTCCCCTGGAACTCAAATTTGAGAAGTTCCTCTGAATTAGTGGAAGAGGAGGAAAGGCGATAGAAAGCGTTTTGTCCACTGCAGCCTGAGCATCCTGACAGAAAATGCCAGGCCCTGGATTTCTGGAGCAGAAGAGAGGCAGTTTGTGTTCAGCAGAGAAGCAAAAGGTCCAGGTCTGGAGTTCCCACTCTGCAAATAGTGACTGAACTACGGTTGAGTCTAGAGACCATGCGTGATGATCTGTCTCTGTTCTGCTAAGATGGTCTGTGGTTCATTCTGCACTTCCGGCAGGTAGACCACCTGAATTAGAGCCTTGTGCTGTAGGCACCATTGCCACACTCATTGCTTCCCTGCATAAAGGGTAAGAGTGTGTACCGCCCTGTTGATGTAATACATCACTGCTTTGTTGTCCGTTTGAAGGAGAATGTTCTTGTGACACAGAATGTCCTTCAAAGCCCGGACTGCATAAAGGACGGCTTTCATTTCTAGGACATTTATGTGAAGCTGGGACTCGTCACGAGTTCATAAACCTTGGGTGTGGAGACTCTGGCAGTGAGCTCCCCACCCCATCAGGGACGGGTCCGTGGTAATGAAAATCTAATGATCTAGGGGAGCAAAGGGATATCCCTCTAGAAGATTATCCTATTACAACCACCAGGTGAGAGACCTCTTCAGAGGTTCTGTCACCTTGATGAGAAAGGAATGACGGTGAGTGGTTGAGGACTACTGAGCACTGAGTATCCACTGACAGGTTCTCATGTGGAGGCGAGCTGGGATACAGTGAACACCGAGGATGCCATGAGACCGAGCATCCGTTGCATCGAGATAGCTCGAACCAAGCTGTTCTCTCTGATGTAATCGGGCCATCTGTAGGATATCGCTCCTTCTGTTCTCTGGTAGAAAAGTGTTCGCACAAGAGGTGTCCAGAAGAGTTCCTATGAAAAGAAACCTGGGAAGGCTGCAACCGTGATTTCTTGAGATTTAGCAGGACTCCATGGACGAAGAAAACGTGAAGCCATGGCTACGGCATTGAGAGTTCCTTGCCTGGAAGGGCTTGCTAGAATCAGTCGTCCAGATATGGGAGCACTTGAATTCAAATCTTTCTGAGATGCACTGCGAGAATTGCACAACACTTTATAAAAACTCACGGCGCTGAGGATAGCCCAAAGGGCAGGACTCTGAACTGATAATGCTGGCCCAAAGTTACAAACATAAGGTATTTGTGATGCTTTGGGTGAATAGGAATATGCTGGTAAGCATCCTGCATGTCCAGGAGGCTAGCCAGTCGTGTTGATGAAGCAAAGGTAACAGGGTTCCTAGTGATATCACACTGAATTTTTCTCTGGGAAGGAATTTATTTAATTTTCTGAGGTCCACAATGGGGCACATGCCCCCGGTTTTCTTTGGGACCAGAAAGCAATGGGAGTAGAACCCTGTATTCCGCTGATCCAGAGGAACTATTTCTACTGCCCTGTTGTTCAGAGGGCCTTATATCTCGGAGGCGAAGTTCTGACTGAAGAACTGACAGCCTCGCTGTCTGAGGGGACGATCTGGAGGGTCTCCAAAAGACTAAGGTTAGGACTTCCACTGATTGTAGAAGTGAGTCAGACGATCTCCTACCGCTGAGGAAGAGTCCCCCTCAGGCAGCTGAGGTGGGACTTGGACCAACAACTCAGCAGGCGGCACTAGGCACTTTGGGTCCTTGAGCCTTCTGCTGCGTTTTCTTTGAGGCTGGGGGCTTGGTTTTATTAAAACTTCCTGCCTTTGTCTCGAAAGGACTGACGTTATGAAACTGGCATTTGTTAACACCCCGCGAGGGGAGAGGAGGCGGTCGAGCCGATTTAATGGCTGATCTAGTCTTTTGTGTGGCCTCTAGAGCCTGTTCAACTTGAGGGCCGAAGAGATGCACACCATCGAAAGGCAACGCCATTACCTGTTGCTGGGCATTATTCGTGAAACCTGAAGTGTGCAGCCAGGAATGACGGCGGGTACAAATGCCCACCACTGCCGCTCGGGAGGCAGTATTGAAGGTGTCCATAGCTTCTTTAACCTGCTGGTTGTTGGACTCGATACCCCTGGTTATGGTTCGAAGAAGCTCTGAATTAGTGTCCGATTCTGGTAGAGCTTCAACTATTTGTTTGAGTGAATGCCAAAGGATATACTCATATTGAGAGAAATAGCCTTGGTAGCTGGCATTACGCATACCTAGGTTGGAAGTAGCAAAGACTCTCTCTTACCCAAAGTGTCTGTCTTATGAGCTTCTTTTTTAATAGGTCGAGCTGTAGTAGTCTGGGAAGGCGACCTTGTCATTCTCTGCCAAGACTACAATAGTTTAGTTTAGTTTATTGTTCTAGAATTATTACCTTTGAACCAATGGCTCTTTTACAAAGGTTCCACGTCATCAATGTACAAACAAACAAGACATGTTACATAGAATGGTCAGCAAATTATAAAGGTTTCAATAAGCCAGTATAATACAGTACATCATAGGAAAAAAACAAAACATTGGAGGAATGGTCAAGGTGGGAAGGGTCGGAGGAGATATGGGGAAGGGAGAAGACTTAGAGTAGTTAGAGGTACTCAGATGCCTTTGTTAAGAAAGGAGCAGAAGAGGAGGAGGAGGAGGATGAAAAACAGCCATGAGGGAAGAATCATTAGTCAAGGCAGTCACAGGAGCTAGAGGCTGAGAGGTGAGAGTAAGGCATAGATTTGAAAGCTCCTAGTGACGTGGAGGATGTAATGAGCGAGCTCAGGGCATTGTACCAGCTGGGGGCACGATAGGCAAAAGATCTTTGGCCCTGTGTGGTCTGGCATCTGGGGACCTGGAGAGGCTGGTGTTCTGATCTTCTAGTGGGACGGATGCTGGTATTTGGGCAAAGCAGGTCTTGGATACATGGCGGAGTGTGGTCCAAGATGGATTTTTTTGCCATCAAGAATGTGAGGTACCTTATGCGATTTGAGAGTTGCAACCATCCTATTTCAGTGTAGAGCTCACATGTATGAGTACGTCTTTGCGCTCCAGTGAGCAGCCGACAGGCCTTGTTTAGGGTGGTTGTGATGCGCCTTAGTGCGGTGGTAGTGGCAGAGCCATAGATAATTAAGCCATAGTCTAGGATTGAGATGACAGAGCTTTGGATAGCAATCCTCAGCGCAGCTTGAGTAAGGAATTGCCGGTTTCAAAACAGGATACCAATGCACTGGTTCATCGTTTTCGTTGTGTTATCAATGTGGGTTGCAAAGGTAAGACCTTGATCAAAGGTGATTCCAAGGTATTTAAATGTTGACACTTGTTCAAGGGTATTTCCTGGGTATGTTTTGATAGTAAGTGGAATTTGTCTTTTTCTGTTTTGTGGACTGGAGAAAAGCATGGATTTTGTTTTTTTGTGATTTAGGACCAGCTTGTGATCTAGGAACCACTTTTCAACATTGGAGAAAGCAAGTTGCAGGCTCTGGAGTAAGGGTTTCGGGTCCTTATGAGAGGAGAGCATCACGGCATCGTCAGCATAAAGGATTATTTGTTCCGGGCAGGATTTGGGGAGAGAGTTTAGGAAAAGGCTGAAAAGGAGGGGGCCTAGGATTGAACCCTGTGGAACACCTGAGAGGACCGGTTTTGAGTCTGACAGAACTTCTGAGATTTTTACTGATTGAGAGCGTTGGGCCAGGTAACTTTTAACCTAGGCACCTGGTCCTTCTGAGAGCCCAAGACTGTGTAGTTGTGTGATAAGTAAGCCATGGTGAACAGTATCAAACGCCTTTGTTAGGTCAATGAAAACAGCTCTGGTTTGATATCCTTTGTCCAAGGCAGTGTGAATTTCTCCTGAGAATTCCAGTAGGGCAGTCGACGTACTGTGTCCTTTCCTAAATCCATGTTGCTGCAAGCAGAGTATGTTATACTTATCCAGGTAGTCTGAGAGCTGGTCAGCCACAATGCGTTCGAGGGCCTTGAAGAGGGGGTGGAAGTATAGATATAGGCCGATAGTTTCCTGGTAAGGGCTTGTCACCACTTTTGAACACTGGTGTGACTATAGCAGACTTCCATTTGCTGGGAAATTGACTAAGGCAGAGGAGAGATTAAAAATTTTGGTGAGTGGGTGCACCACTCTTCCAGGGCAAGGGACAGAATTTTAAGATCAATAGTATCACTGCTTGCTCTGGATTCAGAGATAGCCTTTTTATATATTTGTAGACTTCATGTGCCTTAATTATTTTGAAGTGGAAAAGCGGTTGGTCAGGTGAGGCAGTAGGAGATGTTGGTTTTGGCGAGGAGTCCGGCGGAGGACCCCACTGAGGTCAGTGAAAGTTTTATTTAAGGCCTTTGCCATGACCATTGGGTCTAGGGTAGTGGTTCCATCGACAGTCATTATAGTGGAAGAGGATTTGGACTGCTTACCCGTGATATTTCTGATGTTGTCCCAGAATGATCTCCCGTCACCCCAAGAGTCTGCGAGGGTATTTTTGAAACAGGAGCTCTTCATTAGTCGGATTTGTTTGGTACATTGGTTTCGTGCCTGTTTATACTTCTGGATATCCGTCAAGGAGCCTGTGGCTCTGGCTATGGCCCAGAAGGTGGTCCCGAGCTTTGAGTTGGGCCAGTAGTTTGGCCGTGAGCTAGGGATTTGAGGCGCTTTCATTTTCACGCTTTTTACTGGTGCGTGGGTGTCACAGGCAGTGTTGAAAGTTGTGATAAAATAATCTAGGGCTGGCCAACATCTAGAGTATTAGTATACTGGGGACCAGTCTTGCTGTAAAAGACAGGTCTTGAGCTTAGTAAGGTTTCCATGGGGTAGCACTCTGCTTGAGATGGTTTTTGGAACTTATTTGTCCAGGTACAGATCACAGGGGAGTGGTCACAGAGAGTCCGGGAAAACAACTGTGTTTTTTATGTGGGCTGGGTGGCTAGCAAGGATCCAGTCAATGAGAGTGCAAGTTCCAGTTTTGTAGTTTTTTTCTAGTGGGGGAGCTCACCATCTGCATTAGGTTAGCTGCTAGGATAGCATCCTTGAGGGACCCGTCTGATGCGAGCCAATTTATAATAAAGTCACCAAGGAGAAGGAGCTCGATGTCAGGTGGTTGAGATCTTACAAATTCAAGAACAGTCTGGAGGCCGGACCCTGGATCTTTAGAGGGATATAGAAAGTGGCCATAGTAAGTACTTTATTTTGGGCACCAAGTAGTAGCTTGACAGGGAGAAATTGCACAGAGGAGTTAGCGATGGAAAAGCAGACAGGGTGGCTAGAGAGGTTGTCCTTAATGTAAACAGCACAACCCCCTTTTATTAGTCCTGTCCAGTCTGAAAATATTGTAGCCTTGTAGTGAGATGGCATGGTCCGAGTGCTTGGTGTCAGCCAGGTTTCAACAATGGCTAGTATGTCGGGATTGTGTTGACTGGCAAAGACTTGAAGGGATGCCAGTTTTGGAAGGAGGCTACATATATTTAAGTTGGCGATGGTGAGACCCCACTCCGTTTTTGCTAGATTTGTTACCCTGGTAGAAACAGGGCCAGGGTTTGGATGGACACTTCCTGACATCAGGAGGAGGAGGAGGAGGAGGAGGAGCAGGAGTTTAAGGGACATCTGCCGCAGCTCATAGTATGACATGTAACGCCTCTGTTTCTTGTTAGTTTGAGTACAGTGTAGTCGTTTAGGGTCACAGCATAGGGTAATGGCTAGGAGCAGGTGTCGATTTGTCAACTTTCCAGCGGCGCGAGCTGTCATTTGCACCTATCCTTTTTTTTTTTTTTTTGTTACTTTTTATTTATTGCTTTTATCATAAAAAACAATAGATATTTTACAATCGTCTGTCAGACATCACATCGGTAGTACAGATACACCCAATGTATAGTTAGGATTGGAAGCCTATACAGAACTTTTTTTTTTTTTTTAGGAAGGGGGGTAACAAGAAATTAAAGTGTCCCTTTAAGTGATAGTCCATTAAAGCTACAGTCCACCAAGGCTTTTGTGGAAACCAATCCTTAATTTACTAAATCCCGACAATTTTGTAGAACTCAACCATTACAGTTGATATGTCCCCACTACA
Source organism: Neoceratodus forsteri (assembly GCA_016271365.2). Classification (NCBI taxonomy): domain Eukaryota; kingdom Metazoa; phylum Chordata; order Ceratodontiformes; family Ceratodontidae; genus Neoceratodus; species Neoceratodus forsteri. The sequence continues at coordinate 502,274,975 of JADMNL010000022.1, forward strand.
AAATGGGAGATCCATACATTTATATCACATTATCAACAAATACATCTGCTGTGATACTACTCAAACTTGATGTTAGACTATAATTTACAGTCCTTGCAACTTCCTCGTTGCTCTACTCGTAGCTGATCAACATAATCAAGAGGAAAATAACATTAAACTATTAAATTGGCAGTTTTATATTTTACCCATCCCACAAAATCAGTTAAACTGTTCAAGTCTCCTCATCTGACTCAGGGATGTCCCGGCTCTCAGACGCTTGAAACTCTTGGCTAATGGATTCCACCTTTCTGCCGGCTTCCTCAGGGTCATTGAATTGGTACATATGCCCTCCATAGTAAATACGAAGTCGAGCAGGCATTAAAAGTGAATGTGTTATCCCCAGGCTACGAAGTCTTGCCCCGGACCGCGTCAAATTTCTTCCACCCCATCCTGGTTGCATACGATAAGTCTGGAAATAAATGAACTGTAGCTCCATTAAAACTTAAACCATCCACTGATCTGGCCGCGTGGAGGAGTAAGTCTCTGATAGAGGAGCTTGTGGTCATCAGGAGGATAACTCTCTGAGCTTCAACGCGAGGGCCTGCTGCTCGAGGGGTTATTCGGTAAGCTTTACAAAAGTAATTAGCTGTGTCCTTTGGTAAATCCAGCACTTCAACCAGCCATTTCTGCAAAAAGGATAATAGTTCCCCTTCTTCACTTCCTTCTGGCAAGCCTATGAGTCAAACGTGTGAGGCTCTACTCGAGTTTTCCAGTGCCTCCAGTCTGTAATTTAATTATGCATTTTCTTGCGCCAACTTGGAGGTAGTGGCCATAGCTTGGGTAGCGATCTTCTCCGCTGATGTAGCAGTTTGTGTTGCGACCTCCAGCTTTACACCTTGCTCCGTAAAACGCTGTAGGATAGATTCCACCTTCTGATCTATTGCCTGCATCGAGATTTGCAGCGCTCTCCATGGGGGCTCTGCGCCAGTCGATCTCAGTGGGTTGACAGAGGCCTGTAAATCCACTGCCGAAGTTGCTTTAGGACCGCTGCCACTCGTCTTTTGATTGCGACCCATAGCAGTGTCTGGTATCAATCTATTCTTTTTACTGTCAGCAATCGAGATCTGCAGGATTGAGAGATGATTCTTACTTTATACTTTAATTATTTGAGTTTGATTACCATGCAGATACAGAGCTGTTGCAATGCGCTTTTTGCCGGTAGGCTGCTCAACCGCGCCCCCCCTGCACCCAGTCCTTTGTAGGAGGGTGCCACAAGTGAGGGTAGGGAGGATTTGCCATGGTGCCAGGTTGCTGGTATCGAGCTTGAATGGTTAGTGTGGGAGGTAGAGGAGACTGCAAATGTTTACTGTAGCAAGGGTGAGTGTTCCTGAGTGACTCATGGTGAGCTACTGTGGACCAGAAAACTGATTGTTACTGTGTAGATCAAAGATCCAGAAAGTGTTAAATTCCTGAAGGTGATGAACATTAGCCTAGGGCATATGCTGGATGTAAAAATCCTTTGTTAGAATCGTCCCTTTGTTCTCCAAAACAGTTTTGAAATAGACCTCAGAGACAAGCACACATCCTTTAAGAAAGTCAGACGGAAATGTGGATTCAGTGCAGCACTCCACAACCCAGAAACTTGTATAAAAGACTTACTGAACTCACTTTTGCTTTTTGATGTCTTCCAAAAAAGTTGATTTATGATGAGAATGCCTATACCTGGTGGTGATGTTTTGTAGTTTCTTAGTCCAAGAAATGTTCATAGATATTATGTCCAAGAATGGTCCAGTTCCTCCAAGTAGAAACACCTGAAAAACCACAAAAACTAAACTCCAGTGTTTATGAGGATCCACCTGCAGTGCTGCACTGGACATTCCAGGAGCAACCTATAGGATCCGCAAAGGCTTGGGATGCCAAAATGGGTCGATCTTTGGGGGCAGCATATTTCCTATCTATGGACTTAGCCACAGAAGGAATGAGAGCAGGATTATTCCATACCATTTGAGAAAGTGTCACAAAGGAGGGCTGTACCGGAGCAGTCAAATCCATAGGGGTCTCCAGAACATGGAGGTATTGGAGTCTTTAACAGTTTCCCAGGATCAATATCTGTAGTTTGGAGAGAAAGAGTGGAATTCAAGTTTTTCAGCAGAGACTTAAATGACAGGTCCTCGACCACAGGCTCTGCAGCAGGAATAGATCCTGTTCCTTCCACATCGTCACCCAGCCTAAGGTCTGGGTCAGGCTCAATGTCATCTCCTGACAGCCCAGGAGGGACTGTATGAACAAGAAAGGGTGAAAATCAGAAGGAAAAGAGGAAGGAAAAGGATTCAAGAAGAGGCCCTGAAGACTGGATGATGCCTAACAGGTTCTGGCACGCAGAGCACAGTGCAGCCACGCACCCAGGCGCTGAGGAGGCTCAACGGTGCCGAGGAAGGCACCGACAGACGCATCGGCGCCAAAGATGGCGCCGAGCGTGCCATCGACACTGACGGCGTCGAAAACATCCCAAGACTCCGAAAAACAGGATTTGAGGAAAAGGAAGGAAGGGTGAATACCAGGAGATAGAGGCATCGGTCTAGCCCCCTGTGCCGTAGCTGTGGGGGGACACCTAAGCACGGAGTCGACGGCCCCAAGCACGAAGGCCCTTTAGTGACTGGGCCAGGTAGCTGGACCAACCTCCGAGCCCATTGCTCCATAAGAGCAGCCCACTGATTAAACTGCTCATCTGAAGACCTACCAGAGGGCGGGGTAGGGCTCCGATGTCGAAGACGTCAGCTACCAGAAACAGACACTGGTGACTCCAAAGGAGGAGATCGACAACTAGCCCCAATAACTGACCGTCTATGCGCAGATATATCAGAAGGCGACCTCGAGTGATGCCTTCTCTTTTTTGGCCTGTGGGCTGAAGAAGAGCTCGAGGCCGAACGGTGCCAAGAGAAAACTGCCACTTTACAAGCTGAGGGGACCGCCACCCTCGGCACTGGACTGTCCTTTGTCAGACCCCCCCCTCCGGAGATGGTGGCAGACCGGACCCAGCCCGGCTGACTGAACAGCTTTCATACGAAGTCTCCCTACCGTCACCTGACCCGCTCATGGTCGACTCTGTCAATGTAGGCTGAGACTTCTTCCTTAAATAAGAATAAATAAACTAAGCGATACTTTATTCAAGATATTACTACAAAACAATAAAACTGAAAACCTATGCTGCTAGTTTGAAGTTTGACTCCCAGTGGGTGGCTTGACGTTGTCACTGAAGTGCACTCGGCGGGAAAAAAGGAACGAACAGGCGGTTGGAGGTCGGCGCCAAGAGAGTCATTACCACACGAGCAGAGGCTCAGCGGTGCACTCCTCGCAGCTCCATCTCCGGCACCGACCCTCTAGCAAATAAGTTTGCTCCCACTGGGTCCTAGTGCTTCGCGCAGATCCCATTAGTGTGAATGAGTGGTGGCGACTTTATGTCCAGGAAGATTTTGTTTTACTAAAACAGATCATGGTCTCAGCGATTACTACCAATCTCTGTCATTCCAGCACTTGCTGAAGTTGTACTGAAAGAGCATTAAGGTGTGTTTCAGAGTTTGAAAAGCTGTATCAGACTGCAGTAGGTCATACCTGTGGCAAGCGCAGAATGTGAGCATGGCTTCAGTACTTGGAACTGAATAAAATCCAAATTCAGGAACTCTCGGAACAATAAACACATACAAACTTAATGATATGTGAACTGCCGCCATTACTGTGTTTCTGCCCTCACTGTAACTTGGTTATCATTGCAATATCTCTGTAACATGCTGCACCCAACCACCAGCACCTAATAATTTGTCATCGTACCAGATCCCGGGTCGCCCCTGAAAAAGGGACCTTCGGGGCTCAGTGGGCTCACCCAGTAATCAAAATTGAATAAATAAATGAATAATCTCAGAACTGGGTGGCAGTACAGGTACTGTAGATTTTGAATAAGCTGCACACACATAACGACACATGAAGAGTACAAGAAGAGAGAGTTAGTGTCAGGCTTATTTCACTCACCAGATCAAGGGGGCCAATTGAAAGAGCTAGTGGATACCTAAAAGTGGTATTACGTTTTAAAAGCAGTCATTCATTACCTTTTATATGTGAGGTATTTTATTTTCCCTTTGGTCAATTAGAAGACTCACTGTTGCTTGATGTTAGGTGTGATGAGGAGTGGAACAGCTGTCAGCCGATATACTTGCCACCGCCCCCCCCCCCCAAAAAAAACATCATTTGTGACCTACTGACACATTCACAGCTGCTTAAGAACAGCCACTCGTGACTCCCAGATCAGTCAGCTCACTGTCACTGAGATCAGAATGCTGATGTAGTGAGGGGCATAGAGATAGATATGTCAGCTGCCAGGCTGAGAACTGTTCCAGCACAATATTGTCACAGTAGAAGATGTTAATGTGCAAAAGGAATAAGAAAAATATTTCAGACATAAAAAGTTACCACTACTTCTTTAAAATTTGTATTATTTTCCTGTCTGCCTGTTTTGGCTCCACTAGCTCTTTCAGTTTAAGTTTATGGGAGTAGAGTGTTTTGTCTTTTCAATCAGCCGCTAAACAAACTGCTCTGCTTCTTTCTGTCCGTTACACTGATGTCCACTTTTTGGTTGAAGCCCCATCCAAAACAAGGAAGAAAGAAAACCAGAAGACCCCAAATTGTAAAGACAAATGTTTATTAACACTCACACACATTAACACATGAAACATCAAAGTTTTTATGAAAATCCCCCCAAAATGCCTCCCTCTGTCCCAAAAATATGGGTCAACCAGATGGGGGACCTGAAACCCAATTTTAAGTCCTGCCATAAGAAGATGGCGCTGAATGCGAGGGATGAAGGTCCACAGGCCAAGAACAGCCCTTATTTCCAGATACTGATGTCAAGAAAGTGGTCCAAGGGGGACTACATACCCAGGGTCTTGAGTGTATCCAAATTCCCACACCACAAACTATGTATAGATACGCATATGGTTTCTTGCTGTAAGGCCACAGCTACGCACTTGGTCACGAGCCAAAGAGCAAAACGTGAAAATGGTAGTCCCAGCCCTCCAAAGGAAAACACAGGTGTTGTCAATGGCTGCAGCAAATCTTGTGGTGCAGATATGCATCCTGCACGTCTAGAGCCTAAAGCCAATTCCCTTTTGATAGCAGAGGGAGGAGGTACTAAAGAGAAACCTTGCAAAACGTTTTGTATGCAATGCATTCAGTCCGCTGAGGTCCTGGACAGGGTTTAGACTGACCGCTTTTCTTGGGATTAGAAATATCATGAAGAAAAAAGGAACATGGTTCCTTCGCCAGAGACACAGGCTGAATGACTCTTGTTCTACAGAGTACGGACTTCAGTCAACAAGATCGATAAGTACTCTAAAGGGTAGTGACAATGACTGGGAGGATGCACATGAGGGGGTGCTATTTGTTCCAGTGGACAGCTCTCCAAATACCACCCACAATCCACCCATCTGACGTTATCCCCTGCCATTTTTTCAGAAACACAGAGATCACACCCGCTACTCAAATCCCCAAGAGAGGGGTGGAGGAGAGTCAGAAGGTGGAGGGGCAGAATGACCAGGATGCAACACACAAGAGGAGTGGGAACCTCTGCGAAGAGAACCCTCACCATGCACATGGGAGGGCTGGGGATAGGGACTCCAAAAAGCACAGTCTCATATCTGAACACTAACTCCTTCAGCGTGCTCCATGCAGTGGCAAATAATATCTGTCTACTAAAGGCGAGTTAAACACCAATGGAACATCAGTAGTAAAACCAGCAACACACAACCATGAATATAAATGAAGGAAGATGTCGAAGCAGCTGCCAAACAGAGGCATCAGAAGTGTTGTATTTTTAAAACTGGTAACTGGGAAAGGCACACTGACCGGGCTCGTTTCCAGTGTAATCTGGGGAGGAGCAAAGGATTAAAACAGTACATATCTTAGGCAAACAACAGTGCAACAAAAGAGCAAAAGTCAAACGCACAATGACCATGGAAAATGCAAAGATAATCAAACTTAATATGTATACCCTTGAGGAAAGAAGGGAGAGAGGGGACATGATAGAAACTTTCAAGTACCTCAAGGGAATCAACAAAGTCCAAGAGGGTAGCATCTTTCAGAAAAAGAGATGTACAAGAACAAGGGGGCACAATTTGAAGATAGAGGGGGAGACGGCTCAGAGGTAATGTGAGGAAGTATTTTTTCACAGAGAGGGTTGTGGATGCATGGAACAGCCTCCCTGAGGAGGCCTAGACTCAAGAACAGTGGGGAATTCAAGAATGCATGGGACAGACATAGGGCAGTCCTAGTGGGGGTAGGGAGTAATTACAAAAGACACAGGCAGAAGGGGATAGGGAGAAGTACCAGGAGAAGCAAAGGAGGTCAGTAAGGAAGCCAAAGCTCAGACAGAAGAACACATTGCAGAATCAGTGGGTAGAGGACAAAACCTTTTACAGGTACATAAGTGAAAAAGAAATTCAAAGGGAGGATAGTGAGACTGAAGGGTGAGGATGGGGCTGTGTGGAGGATGACAACAGTAAAGCTGACATATTGAACAGGTATTTCTGCTCAGTCTTTACTGAGGAAGAGGAGGGTAATGGGTCTGAAGCGGAGTACAACGGGTAAGAATGGTGCAGAAATAGACACAAGTCCCTTTACACATGAAAGGGTCCTCAAGGAACTGGAAGTAATAGTTGAAAAAGCAATGGGGCCAGATGGGGTGCACCACAGGGTCCTTACAGAACTAAGAGAGGTGGTGGCTGAACTCTGGCTATCCTGTTTAACCGATCACTGGAAACAGGGAGGTACCCAAAGACTGGAGGATAGCAGATGTAGTCCCCTTATACAAAGTGGGAACAAAGGAGGCGGGGAATTACAGACCAGTCAGCCTCACCTCAGTAGTGGGAAGATCATGGAAGCACTACTGAAGGAGAGATTGGTGGAACATCTGGCTGTCAATGGACTACAGGACCCAAGACAGCATGGTTTCACCAGGGAGGTCATGTCAGACCAACCTCACTGAATTTTTGACTGGGTGACTAGAAAGGTGGATCGGGGAGGGCAGTGGACATGGCCTATCTGGACTTCAGCAAGGCCTTTGACACTGTGCCACATAGAAGACTATTGCACAAACTGGAGAATATGGGTGTGGGCAGGATAGTAGTGTGGTGGGTAAGTAACTGGCTGGGGGCAGGACACAGAGGGTGGTGGTAAATGGCTGTCACTCCACAGAGGAAAAAGTGACCAGTGGCGTACCACAGGGATCAGTGCTGGGACGGTCCTATTCAATATCTTCATCACTGACATTGCTGGGACCTAGAAGGCAGAATTTCACTGTTTACTGATGACACAAAGCTCTGTAACAGAGTAGACACACCAGAGGTGTAGACAGAATGAGAAGGACCTGCAGAAACTAGAAGAATGGTCAGGGGTTTGGCAGTTGAAATTCAATGCAAGGAAGTGCAAGATAATGCATATGGGGCACAAAAACCCTGGCACAATATATTAGTTGGGAGGTGAGGATATAGCATGTACCAAGCAAGAAAGGGTTCTTGGGGTTACCATCTCTGATGACCTTAAGGCAGGGAAACAGTGTGACAAGGCAGCAGGTAAAGCAAATAGGATGCTGGGATGCATAGGCAGGGCATCACCAGCAGGAAATGGGAGGTCATAATTCCACTATACAAGACACTAGTGAGGCCCACCTGGAGTACAGTGTACAGTTCTGGAGACCTTACCTCGTAAGGACATAGACAGGGTAGAGAAGGTTCAGAGGAGGCAACAAAGATGGTGCATGGATTGCATCACAAGTCCTATGAGGACAGGTTGAAGGAACTGAACATGTATTCCCTGGAGGAGAGGAGGGAGAGGGGATAGATAGAGACATACAAGCATCTTACAGGGAGGAACAGGGTGCAGGAATACACCATTTTTAAGCGAAAAAGATGTTCCAAGACTAGAGGCATGGGATGAAGTTGGAGGGAGGGAATGATTCAGAGGAACGTGAGGAAGAATTTCTTCACAAAGCGGGTGGTGGACAACTGGAACACCCCTGCCAGAGGAAGTGGTGGGGGCTGAAACAATCATGGGATTTAAGAATGCATGGGATAGACATAAAGGAATTCTGGAAGTCAGGGGTGAGGGGCAACAGACTTCTTGTAAAACATAAACTGAACTTACAAGCTCAAATGGGCAGACTGGGTGGGCCATAGGCCCTTATCTGTCGACACTGTCTATGTATCTATGTAAGCTGTTGGTTAACTAGGATCTTCAGCTTATCTGTTAGGTAGGAAAATGGGCAGACAAGGTGGGCCAAGCGGTCCTTATCTGCCGTCAAATTCTATGTTTCTAAAAAGATGCCAGTTAGCCGACTCATCGGTAGCGGTTGAACTCGCTGCGGCGTTGGCGACCTGGGTTCAGGAATGGACTTGGGTGCGTCAGAAAGCCGGCCGGGAAAAGGGTGGGGACGTGAGCCAGGCACCTGCTGGCCTGGTGGAGGCGGGAGCATGGTAGAGTATCAGGGCTCAAATTTCCTGGGGTGGCCGGGCGTCAGCTGCGCCTTGGCGTCAGGTCGTCACTCTCAAGGGAAAACCAGAAAATGGTTCTCTGGCGAGCCAGATGACAGCTCTCAGTCCCTCGCTGCCCGTCCATGGCCTCGCGACCTCCCATCCCAGCAGCACCTGGAGTCGATGCCGCAGGCAGCTTTGGACGACTCCCCACTGGTGCCTTCCTCCTCGAGGAGGGTCCCACCGGGCGTAAGGAAGCTACACCGGCTACTCCAGGGGCTGCGATCTGGGGTTAAGGTAGGTCATGGGGATGGCGGACAGACGGGACAGGACATTGAGGACCCGAAGGAGGTGCTGGCCAGATGAAGCAGAGGAGTATAAAGAGGAAAAAAAAAAAAAAAAAGATGGCAGTTAATCATTACATCAGGTGTAAGGGGACTATTAAGAGGAAGGAAACAGGAGCAAGGGGCAGGAGTCTCAGTTGATGTCTGAGGGAGGCAGGAGAGGCACTGAAATGAAGGGAAGAGGGAAATTGGTTCCAAAGTGAGGGGAGACGATAGGCAAAGGCTGATTGGCCGGCTGAGGTATAAAGACATGGCAAAGCAAAGGTGCGATGGTCCCTGGAGTGGAGGGAGCAAGAGGCAGAAGGAACAATGGAGAGGAGCAAGGGACTCAAACCAGTATTTAGATATAAAGGAGACAGTGCACAAAGCGATGGGATGGGAAGGATGGATAAGGAAGAGTAAAGTGCGCAGTGATGAGTTCAAGAGGGTGAGTTGGTTGCAAAGTGACAGAAGGAGTTAGACAGGGAATCCAGTCTGGCCAGAAAGGTAGAGGGGGCAGATCCAAGCAGAAGATAAGCAGTTTCGCATTGAGTGGGGACACAAAAAGGTCCAGCTCTGCAGTTCCCCACTATTTGAAGAGTGACTGAACGACGGCTGAGTCGAGAGACAACTCATGAGGATCCGCCTCCATTCTGTTGAGACGGTCTGACAGCTCGTTTTGTACTCCTGGCAGGTAAACTGCCTGAATCAGAGCCTTGTGCCCCAGACACCATTCCCACACTCTCATTGCTTCCTGCATAAATGGGTAAGAGTGTGCACCACCCTGTTTGTTGATGTAGTACATTATTGCCTTGTTATCCATTTGAAGGTGAATGCTCTTGTGACAGAGTATGTCCTCCAAAGCTCGGACTGTATAGAGGACAGCTTTCATTTCCAGGACATTTAGGTGAAGTTGAGACTTGTACTCCACGTACCCTGAGTGTGGAGATCCCAGCAATGAGCTCCCCAATCCATCAGAGACACATTCGTGGTAATGGAGATCTGATGATCCAGAGGAGCGAAGGGATACCCTTCCAGAAGGATGTCCTCCTGAGACCACCAGGTGAGCGACCTCTTCAGAGGTTCCGTCACCTTGATGAGAAAAGACTGAGGGTGAGTGGTTGGGGACCACTGAGCATCCACTGAGAGGTTCTCGTGTGAAGACGAGCCAAGGGTACAGTGAACACAGAGGATGCCATGAGGCCCAGCATCCATTGCATCGAGATAGCTCGAACCGAGTCGTGTTCTCTGATCTATCGGGCCATCTGTAAGATATCACTCCTTCTGTCCTCTGGAAGAAAAGCCTTCGCACAGGAGGTGTCCAGAAGAGTTCCTATGTAGAGAAGCTTCTGGGAGGGAGCAACAGCGACTTGTTGAGGTTCAGCAGGATTCCCATGGAGATGAGGAAGTCTGAGGCCATGGCTATGGCCTCCAGAGTCTCTTGCCTGGAGGGACTTGCTAGGAGCCAGTCGTCCAGATACGGGAACACTTGTATTCAGATTTTCCTGAGGTGTGCCGAGAGAATTGCACAACACTTTGTAAAAAACTCGAGGTGCCGAGGATAGCCCAAAGGCAGGACTCTGAACTGATAATGTTGACCCAATGCCACAAACCTTAGGTATTTGTGGTGCTTTGGGTGTATGAGGATGCATTGGTAGGCATCTTGCATGTCCAGGGAGGTTAGCCAATTTTGTCGATTAATCAAAGGTAGTAAAGTATTGAGACATATCATCTTGAACTTTTCCTTGTGTAGGAATTTGTTCAACTTTCTGAGATCCAGAATGGGGTGAATGTTGCCGGTTTTCTTTGGGACCAGAAAGTAATGGGGAGCAGAAACCTTTGTTTCGCTGATCCAGCAGGACTACTTTGACTGCCCTGTTGTTTAGAAGGCCTTGTACCTCGGAAGCAAGAAGGTCTGACTGTACTGCTGGCAGCCTGGGCTGTCATTTGGGAGGATGATCCAGAGGGGTTTATGAAAGACTGAGAGTACCCCTCGTGGATTATTCTGAGGATCCATTTGTAGTACAGTTATGTAAGAACTTACGTTAACAGCAGAACTTCAAGAAGCGCTCTTGCAGCAGGCTATAACAATTAGGACTATACCACAGGTACTAGGACCCTCGGGAAAACTTTTCAGCCAGCAGTATACAGGAGGGAACACCCCAACGCCAGCCCTCTGTACAAAGGGGCGGACCTAGCTCCACATCGTTCCCCTGCCAAGGCCTGCAAACAAGCCCCGTCAAGAGAAAGAGACGAAGCACTCCATGAAGATGTAGATGAAGATCTGTACACCTCGAGGGGGAATGCGGGTGGGAAAGTGACGCCTGCTGCAAGACCTCCTCTCGAAGATCTACTGTTATGGTAAGTTCTCACGTAACTGTACTATCTTACTTAGAGTCAGAGCTCTTGCAGCAGGCTACAACAATTAGGACTCAATACCAAGCAGTCCCACGCCAAAGAAGTAGTCGACCCCGGGAGGTGGAATATGCTGACTCCAGAGGCCTAGGACAAAAGTCCCTGCAAAACAGCCAGACCAAACCCGGTATGGCGCCTGGAGGCGATATCCAAGCTGTAATGCTTGACAAAGGCATGCACCGAATTCCAGGTAGCGGCTGCACATATGTCCCTTATAGAGACATTTCTCACGGCGGGAAAAGAAGCAGACACTCCCCTGGTGGAGTGACCCCTGACCGGACCCGGTAGGGGTTTACTGTGCTTTACGTAGTGGACGATCCACTTTGAAATCATCTGCTTGGTCACCGGTTTGCCCAAGCACTGTGGTGCAAAGGTCACAAAGAGTTGCTCCGACTGACGGTGAGTAGCCGTCCTTTTGAGGTAATACCTCAACGTCCTGTGGACATCCAATGTGTGAAGGAGGGCTTCTCCTCTATTAGATGGGGAAGGAAAACAGACTGGAAGGTCAATCGACTGGTTGAGGTCAACTCGAGACCACTTTCAGAAGAAACTTAGGATTTGTTCTAAGGAGACCCTTTCCTGTGAAAACCAAATACTGCTTTACACATCGGAGCCTGAAGCTCAGAAACTCTTCGAGCTGAGGTAATAGCAACCAAAAAACACACCTTCCAGGAAAGATAACGCAGCTCACAATCCGCTGCCAGCTCAAACCGAGGGAGGGTGAGCTTCTCCAACACAAAAAGGAGATCCCAGGGTGGGATAGGATCCCTAATGGGAGGTCTCATATGCAAAATTCTTCTTAAAAAGGTGCAGGCTACATCCAACTGTGCTAACGCCTTGTCTCCAATCAGAGCATGATAGGCGGAGACAGCCCACATCTGCACCTTAATAGAGGAGTAACTCAGGCCATGTTGGTAAAAGAAGAGGAGGTACTGTAATGCTGAGTTCACTGGACAGGAGACGGGGTCCAAATGCTGTGACGAGGCCCATAAACAAAACCGCTTCCATTTCATAGCACAGGTGGAGCGGGTGGAGGGCTTCCTTGCCGCCACCTCTGGGGAAACCCTGTATCTCTGTTGAGCTACATCTGAAGGAGCCAAGCATGTAGATCTGAATGGACCAGCGACCCCTGTTTCTGGGATAGCAACTGCGAGCAAATGGGCAGCGGAGTTGGAGGTTCCATGGATAACCGCTGCAGGAGTGGGAACCAAATCTGACGAGGCCATTTGGGGGCTACTAGAATCATTCGAGCATCTTCTGTCTGTAACTTCAGCAGAACTCTCTGAATGAGAGGGAAGGGCGGGAAGGCATAGAGAAACCTCCCTGCCCAGCAAAGGGATAACGGAGTCTGGCCAGAAAACTCCAGGCGTGTGCTCTCGCGAGCAAAAAATTGGCAGTTTGGCCTTGCGTGGTGACGCAGAGGTCCAGCTCTGGATGACCCCACTTGTCAAAGAGCTGATTTGATACGGACCACAGCAGCTCCCATTGGTGCGCTCTGGAACGAGACCTGCTTAAGCTGTCGGCCAGATTGTTCAGGATGCCTGGAATGTGCATTGCGGACAGCAGAATGTGCCGCTCCAGCGCCCAGTGCCAGACTCTCATTGCCTCCCTGCAAAGGGGATACGAATGAGTACCCCCCTGCTTGTTGATGTAGAATATGACCGCCATATTGTCTGTTTGAATTAGAAGAGAGCCCGGGCACCAGGTCCTCTTGAAAGGCCTGTAAGGCATACAGAACCGCTCGCATCTCCAATACACTGATATGGAGCGATCGCTCCTCAGGTGCCCAAACCCCTTGCGTCTGATGAGCACCCAGGTGCGCTCCCCATCCCAGATCCGATGCATCTGTCATAAGAGTATGACCTGGTGGCTCTGGACGAAACCTGACCCCTTTCTCTAAATTCTGAGGATCTATCTACCAAAGCAAAGTTCTCCTGACTGGCTCAGTGATCCTGACCAGAAAGTCTAGATTGTTGTAGCCCTGGTCCCACTGTACCCCGAGTATCCACTGTGGGACCCGCATGTGGAGGCGGGCCATAGGAGTAACTGGAATGGCCGCTGCCAAGTGCCCCAGTAGCCTGAGGAAGTTCTGTGCTGAAACTTGAGGAGTTACTGAGATCCATTCGGCAATCACTCGCAGGCGATCGCCTCCGTCCGGGGGAAGGAAAGCCATGCCCTGGATACAATCCAGGACCGCTCAAATGAACACGAGTCTTTGACTGGGCTCGGGGGGAGATTTCTGAAGGTTCAGGGTAATCCCCAGCTCTCGGAACAGAGTACAGGTGTCTCCGAGTGCGTGAAGTAGGCTTGACCTGGACGGGGCTGTAAGTAGCCAATTGTCGAGGTAAGGGAAAACGTAGTGCCCCATGCACCTTAAAACTGCAGCCACCACTGCAAAGCATTTTGTAAAGACTCGAGGAGCGGAGGAGAGGCCGGACAGAAGAACTTGGAATTGGTAGTGCTCCCCTTGGAAGTGGAACCGCAGAAACTTCTGGTGGGGAAGGAAGACCCCGTTATACATATATGCATCTTGCATGTCTAGGGAGCAGAGCCAGTCTTCTTGGTGCAGCAGGGGGAGCAGTCCTGGAAGGATCACCATCCTGAACCTTTTGTACTCTATAAAGAGATTGAGAGAGCGGAGGTCCAGAATGGGACGAAGGTCCCATGTCTTTTTCGGGACCAGGAAGAAGTGGGAATAAAACCCTTTTACCCGGTGATGCAAGGGGACTACCTCTATTGCCTTTTTCTGCGAGAGGGCCCGAATTTCTCCTTCTAGAACTGGGATTTGAGAAGGAGGATATCAGGAGTACTTTGGTGGAGTAGTTGGAGGAAACTCTGTGAACTCTAGCATGTGTCCTCTCCTGACAATATCCAGGACCCATTGGTCCACAGTTATCGATCTCCACCCTTTGAGATGAAGGGAGAAGTGGCCCCCGACCAACTCCCCTGAGTCTTCCCTTGGAGGGGGTGGGGGAGCAGAAGGGAGTAACTGGGCTGAGCCAGGCATGGGCAGAGAGACCTGGGCCCCGGTTAGGAGCACCTCCAGGTTGCTGGTCACTGGCTCTCAAGCCACCTCTTGATCCTACTGATTACCACGGGCTTGTCCACCTTGACCACCTGAGGGCTTGCAAAATGGCGCTTCCGTTGCTGGTCGCCACGGTACATTTGGCGGACAGACCAGATGGACTTGCCCGACTCCTGGAGGCATGAAATCAAAGCTTCCTTCTCCTGCCCAAACAACATGGTACCTTGGAATGGCAAATCCCCGACACCGGACTGCAGATCCTGGTGAAAACCCGAAACTCAACCAGGCGTGGCGCCGAAGGCACACCCCAGAAGCGGTTGCCCTGGCTGCCATATCTGCAGTGTCGTATGAGGCTCGCAGGACATGAGAACCTACGTCGGAGCCCAATTTAACAATGTCCAAAAGTTCCATCTTCTGCTCAGAATCTGACATGGCTCTCAGTAGCTCTTGTCCCCTCTTCCACAGCGCATGCTGGTATTGGACCATATGTGTCAGGAACTTAAGGGACCGGATGGAGCAGGTGGAGGCAGAGTAAACTTTCTTGCCCACCTGGTCCAAATACCGAGACTCCGGATCAGGAGGCTGTGAGCTAAGGTGCTTCAGTTGTCTGGATTTGTCATGAGCAGCCGTGATGACCGAAGAGTCTGCCTGAAGGTTCTCTGCTAAAAAGGCTTCTGCCCTCGGGGCCTTATACAGCCTGTCCAATTTTTTGGGAACAGCCTGGATGGAAGCTGGACGCTTCCAGGTAGTCCGAGTCAGGTCATGGAAAGTGTCCACTAAAGGAGGAACCACCAATGGTTTCGGTTCCTTTTGCCTCAGGTATTTGGCCAACCTTTGGCGTTCCGGATCCAGGTCCTCCTTTTCCCACTCACTGGAGGCCTGGATATGCCTCATGACGTCCATAAAGGTCAGATCGTCAGGAGGCAAGCGAGGCTGATCCTTCTTTCCAGGAACAGCTCCAAATCGAGAGAGGAAGAAGATGCAGACGAAGAAGAGGGAGATCGACAACTCGGTCTGGAATAGTCAGATCTCTCCTTATGACCAGACTCCCTCTGTCATCGGTAGCTGGGGGACCGACATCGGCCCGAAGACCAACTCTGGTCCCGAGACCGGCAACAGAGCAAAGACCGACGCCTGTCAGAGGACCGACGTCAGGAGCGCCTGCCTAGGAGATCGAGAGGGCTGCGGTATGAGACCTGACTGGCGCACGGTCTCCAGAGTCTTTGGAGCCGGCGGTGGTCTTTGACCAGGCGCTGGAACAGCCCGGATGGAGGTGGGCGATCGCTCTGGGACTTCCCCGGGAAGGCTCACCTCCAGGCTGTGGTTTGCCCGCCGTTCCAGTACCGTGTCTGGGTCAAGAACGGGGGCCGCTCGGACCTGTCCCCACCAAAGGAGAACAACTCCTGCAGCTCATCCTTCAAGAAAACTGGCACACGTGGTCTGAAATACAGGTTACTCACCTGTAACAGGAGTTCTAGGAATGGTATATGTTGTTCATCACACTTACTGGCAGGTCCTTTGCCACTTAAATCTTGCGGAAGGTCTTCAAGTTGCCTCCTCCCACCCACCCGGTGGTAAAACTCGGCTCCGCCCCATGACGCCAGATTTAGCCCGCTGGAAGCCAGGTTTGCGTCAAGCTGGGGAGGTCAGTCAGGGAGGATGAACAACATATACCATTCCTAGAACTCCTGTTACAGGTGAGTAACCTGTATTTCTAGGACATGGATATGTTGTTCATCCACACTTATTGGCAGACTCCCTAGCAGTTCTCCGGGAGGAGGAGGCAAGGCGCACACCCTACTTAGGTAAAAGACTGGAGAACCGAGGCTCCAACCAGCACCCTGCAACCCAAGGTCGATGTGGAAGAACGGTAAAGCCTGCTTCCAGGCAGAAGCCCTACGGATATCCTGGACCGAAGAGTCCTTGGAAGCAGCCACCGATGCAGCGGAAGGACGGGTTAAAAAGAGCACTTATCCCTCTGGGAGGCTCCATACCCGCCCACCTAAAGTGGAGACCTTGCAGGGGTGACCCGCCAGCTTGTCTTCCACTGGGCTGCAATCTGCCAGATGCAGCTTCAGCGAAGATGATGAACAGCTGGCGAACATCTCCCGAACCTTAGCTTTACGCTCCCAAGAGGTGAGAGTTTAAACGGTTCCCACGGAACCTGAATACGGCCTCCGAGGTGTGAATGGGGATAAACCCTGGCAGAGGCACACCTCAAGAGAAGACTCCCACCGCCTCCGGAGGGACTTCGGTGGGCGAGGACAACCTAGTCCTGTGGAAGACCGGATAGGAGGTTCAAGAAGCCCTGGAACTCTCCCTGCCTTCTGGATGGTGGAGGGCCTCAAGAAGGTGTTCTTCCACAACAGGTGGGGGGAATCGCATCTCGTGCAAGTTGCTGATGGCTTTGCCATGAGCTGCTTCCATACCAGCAAGGATCCCGAGAAACAGGGACACACTCTCCCCAAAAAGGGAGGCGGATCGAAAATAGAAGTGCCAGACCACCTTCTCCGCACTACCAGCTACCCCCGCCCCGCCACCCGGAAGACAGTGGTGACCCGCAGAGAAGCACCTAGAGGGTCGCCGATCAAACCTGGTCTAAGGATGACCACAAATGGTCCAGAATGCTTGCCCAGGAACAGGGAAGGGCACGACCCATCCTATCATCGAAAAAGGAGAACTCTCCCAAAGGACAAGCATCTGGCCGACTTCTTAGCAGGACACCAAGGTCGAGAACCTATGGAATGACCTAGGCCTGGGCCCCCTAGCCGCACAGGGACGGCCTACAGGTGCAGGAATTGAAGGTCCAGATGGATAACTTTCCCAGAAAAGGAAAGACAGGACCGTGCGACTAGAGACCGCCTCGGGAGCCTGGGGCTGAGACTGAGAGAGCTGATACCAGAACTGGCAATCCAGTCTGGGGCTACCAGCATCACCTGCGCCAAGTCCTCCTCGCCTGCCCGTAGGTCAAGGGAAATGGGGAGAGACACGGAGGGCCCGGGGTCCGTGGGTCTCGATGGCATCCCCTCAGCAGGCCTTGCTGAGGGTGGCAAAAACAGTCTCGGCCTGGTATTCTCCCGGAGGGAAGAGGAGAAGATCCTTGCTACCTCCGCAGGGGAGACCACCATGAGGCACACCCTATGCCCGCCCAGGACAGCAGCCAGGAATCGGCTCCTGCCATCAAATGGCTGGGAAGCCTCGATGCGCAACAGCCCAATGCGGAGAACCTCCTTGCACGAGACAGGAGGATAGACCGAACCTGGCGGGTAGGTAGCTAATGGGTCTTGGAATAGTCCTACTTGGATTTAGACCGGTAGACCCCTGTGACAAGCGAGCGGTGCCGCTAAGCGGACTGCCTGTCTCCAGCGAGCAGGAAGAAAAAATTACTCACCTTAGTAATGTTGTTTCTTCTAATGGAGTTCATATTATGATTATAGCAGTTTGTCCCACCACTAGAACTGCTCCGAGGTGAAATGGTTAATCACCATTCCAAAATAGAACTTTGAGCATGAGCTCTAAGAAGAAGCTCTATCTGTGTAATTTCAAACCTGAACTGTCAGATCTTTACGAGCAAAAACTCACTAAGGTCTGTGTGGAAGCTGTAACCCACACTCAGCCAAATGGCTACCTAAATATTAACAACCATTGTGGTCTCAACACCCAAGACTCCAAGTCAGGGACCAGAACTACTAACACAATTCTAACAACATGAGAATAAAACAACAGTATAATAAACACACACACCCCAAACTCCCAAAAGGAGAAACGCTAAAGGGCATAAAATAGTGCCCACACTAAGTTGCCCGACCCCACCCAAGTAGAAGTTCTGAGAGGGGCAGGCTGGGGGAGGTCATAATATAGCAAGACTCATTAGAAGAAACAACATTACTAAGGTGAGTAATTTTTCTTCAAACAACATGAAGTCTTGCTATATTATGACAGTAGCAGACTACAGGCAGTGTCCATGGAGGGGCAGAACCTACTTAGGAATAGGCTCTGAAGAACAGCTGTGCTAAACCGAGAGATCTCTCCTGGCCTGGCCATCCAGGGAGTAATGCTTGTAAAAGTGTGTACCGCTTTCCAAGTAGCAGCCTGGCATATCTCTAATATAGGATGTCTCTGGCAGCAGCTAGAGACGCAGCTGTACCCCTGGTAGAATGAGCCCTCAGCCAGAGGGAGGATCTCTGCCCAGTTTCTGATAACAAAATTGGATACAAGAGACAATCCACCTGGCTATTGATCTCTTAGTGGCAGGTTTGCCTTTCCCAACTTCACCATAGGTAAGGAAAAGTTGAGGATTCGACCTGTGACCTTTGGCATCTATATAGAAACTAAGAGCCTCTTAACATCCAGGTTGTGCAACCTCCTCTCACCAGAAGAGGAGTGATCAGTGAAAATACTGGAAGGAGATAGATTGTTAAGATGGAAATCTGAAACCACCTTAGGTAAAACTTCCTATTAGTCCTAGGACTACCTTATCCCTGTGGAAAGAAATAAAGTCAGTTTCACTGACAAGGCTTGCAACTCACTTATGCCTAGCAGAAGTGATAGCCACCAGAAAAACAGTTTTCCAAGTTAGATACTTAAGCTCTGCAGAAACAGAGGTTCAAAAGGGGTTGCATTAACTGGGCAATACAAACATTAAGGCCCAGGCAGGGCGGTTCCTCTAAAGGGTGGATTAGTATGGAGTAACCCCTTAAAAACTTGGAAAACACAGGGTGAGTGGAAAGAGGGGATGACTTTCCGATGACAAAAAGCAGATACAGCTGCCAAATGGACTCTCAGGGTAGCTGGTCTGAGACCCAAGAATTAAGATGGACCATGTAATCTAACACAATGGGCAAATCAGCAGATTCTGGGAAATATTTTTCCGCACACCAAATGGAAAACCCTTTTCCATTTAGAACTATAAGTAGCTCTAGTGGAAGGCTTTGGAAGCCTTTAGATTTCAAGAACACCTGGAGAGGTGTAAATCAGCAACTCTAACTCCTCAAGAGCCAGGCCTTGAGGTTGAGGGATTTGAGGTCCGATACCAAACCCTTCCCTGGCACAAGTTAACAGGTTGTGAATCCTGGGAGGCAAAGGGAAGATGGATTGTCAGTGACAGAAGGAGGGGTACCAGGCTGCCTGGCCCAACTGGGGCAATCAGAATCACCCTGCAAGGCTGAGATCTGCTTTTGACTAATACTTTGAATAGGAGAGGGAAGGGAGGGAAAGCATAAAGAAACTTCCCCTCCCAATCCAGGAGAAGGGTATCCAGGGGGACTGAGCCCAACACTGGAGGCCTGCAACAGAACAGAGGAAGTTTGTGATTGTCTGGGGCTGCAAAAAGATCTATCTGAGGGGTGCCCCACCTGGCAAAGACTATCCCCAGCACTTGAGGATCCAGGGACCATTCGTGATGGCCCTGGAAATCCTGCTGAGAGCATCCGCTAGGACATTGTCCTTCCTGGAAGATGAACTGCTGTGAGGGAAGTTCTAGCTAACAGGCCAGAGACCACAACTTCATTTCCTGTGCACAAGGTCAAGACCGAGTGCCCCTGTTTGTTGATGTACCACATTGTTGTGGTGTTGTCTGTTCTGACTTGTATCACCTTGTTGTGACAGATGCAGAAAATGCTTGAAGAGCTAAAAAGACAGCTCTGAGTTCCAGCAAATTGATGTGAGCAGAGATTCCGGGGACCACACTCCCTGAGTGGAAAGGTGCCCATGGGCTCCCCAACCCAGAAGGGAAGCATCTGTAGTGAGAGTCAAATTGTGAGCAGGGGAATGAAGGGGACCCCAATCTTAAATTGCTCTGATCCTGCCACCACTGGAGGGCCTGGACCAAGGTTCAGCCACTGGGACCAACTTAGAAAGGGGGTCTCTTCTCTGAGACCAATAGGTTCTCAAGTGAAACTGAATGTCTCTCATCTGAAATCTTGCTCCTGCACAACAGCTGTGGATACAGCCATGTGTCCCAGGAGCTGCAGAAAGTGTCTTGCTGGTCGAGAGACCTGCAGGGTGAAGGAGGAGGCCAGAGTCACTAAATTGTCACCCTTTCTAAGGAAGAAAAGCTCTGGCTAGCTTTGTGTGCAACTCTCCCTATAAAGGTGAGTACCTGGACTGGTTCCAGAACCGACTTTGGTAGATTTAGCAGAAAGCCCAGGAGGTGAGAAGCTGTTGGTAACTTGCAGGTGAGATTTCACCTGTTCTGGGGACTGCCTACAATGAGCCAATCGTCTAGATAGGGAAAACAGCAATCCTTTTGCCTCCTTAAGTGAGCCACTGCCACTGCTAGACACTTTGTGAATACCCTTGGGCAGAGGTAAGGCAAGGGCATTGCTCTGAACTGGTAATGACCTGAGGGCAGTTCAATCTGAGGTACTTTGATGGGAGCTTCTGATTAGACGTGAAATAGGCATCCTGAGGTCCAGGGAGGCTAACCAGTCCCCTGGCCTTGGGAGGGTAAAATCATTGCCAGAGTTACCATTTTGAACTTTGGTTTCAAAAGATGCTTGTTCAGATATCTGAGGTCTAATATGGGCCGCCATTCTCCTGTCTTTTGGGGTAAGGAAGTATCTGAATACAGACCCCCGCCCTGTGCAGGGGAGAACCTTCCACTGCTCTGAGAGCCAACAGGGTTGAGACCTCTGCTTCCAGAGCAAGGGTCTCTGAAGCACTTGCAGAAAAAGTCTGCTTCTCAACTTGGGAAACTTTTGAAGCTGAGAACCAGACCCTGGCTTACTACTTCCAGAACCCACTTGTCTGAGGTTAAAGAAGCTCAGTTCTGACTGAAGTAAGCCAGCCTGCCCCACCGGTAAGGGAGATCGGCCCTGGGCACCCCATCAGGGTGCCTGCTTAGCAGGAGCTTTAGGCTGAGGGTGGGAGCAGGCCTGCCCACCCCTCGCCTGCCTCTGAGAAGCCCCTCTGAGCATAGGCAGAGGAGGTCTGAGTCTGGTAAAGGCCTGTGAAAGAGCCTCTCCCCCTGGGGTATGCCTCTGAGGAGTGGCTTTGCCAGCCCTTAGCTTGGGCACTTTTTTAAGTAGTCCTATATTCATCCATCTTTTTCATAATTTCGTCTGCCCCCAAACAGAGAATTTCCCACCACAGAAAATCCATAGCCTTAGTCTGGGTATTCCCAGACAGACTAGTACACCTGAGCCAGGCCAACCTACCTAAAAGCTACAGATGTGGCCATGACCCTAGAGGAAACATCATTAACATCCACAGCAGCATGAAACTGTACCTAGAAGCCTCAATGCCATCAGCAGCCACCTGTTCTAGTTCGCTAGCCAGCTGGCCATGGGCTTGCTTGGCTAATTCCATAACAGTATCCCATCTAGATTTCTGATACCTAGCTACATAAGCCATATAATTTGCTTGCCTGAATCCCAGAGAGGCTGCCATATACTGTTTTTTCGCCATGGCATCAATCTTCCTGGAATCCTTGTCAGGAGGATGTGAAGCCAGGGGATATTAGCTTTATCACAGGCTGCAGCCTGAACTACCCCAACATGACTGCATTGCTGAGAAAGGAATTCTGTATCAGGACCTGACAATGTGTACCTTCTGTCCATCTTTTATCTACAGGAGGCACAGAATTAGGAGCTTTTAAATTTGTATTGTTTGCTTCCAAAAGACTTATGCAAAGGAATAGACAATCTCCTAGACTGGAATATCCATCAATTTCTACAAAATCAGGCTCCTCTTGCTCATCCACAGCTTCTTCCAAGGGAAGCTAGAGGATTTCAGCAACTTTTTGTAAAACATAAAATGAGATGGGACTCAGATAGCATGGGGAGATTCTAGAGGTCTGTCTGGGGAAATGTCCGTTCAATGGGCACACCCAGACCTTCCCAGCCACATTCATACTGTTCATAATCACTCCTCCTCTGGTTCACAAAATTCTCAACATCATATTCCTGAACCACTGGAACCGGACGAACCGACCTTTGCCAGACAGTGGCGGTTCGGACGGAACCTGAGACAGTGACTGGACAATTTGTATGGCTTTTGCTATCTCTGCAGCAGTTGGAGAAGGGGTTTTGGACTCCAAACCTGCTGACTTTCTTGTTTTCTTTACTGGAATTGGTTCCTCAGAACCAGCTTTCTTTGCCCGAGGAAGTCTCGCCCTGGTCAGAGGGCACTCCCTCCGGTTGGCACCGAACCGGCTGGCTATCCGGTCAGCGGCCTTTTGGCCTCCTGCCCCTGAGCCTGCTCAATCTCTTTTCCAGGGTGGCTGCAGGAAATTCTTACATAACTGGCCGCCTGACTGGAGGTGGTCAAACCCCAGACAATAGACACATGGTGGTGTGGGTCATGCAAGACTTCCCACAGACATCACAGTGTTGAAACCCAGTGGGCCCGCTTTTTCTTTTGGGTTTTCAGACATAATGCCAGTCTAACCAGAAAAACTTGCTCTTTAAACGCAGTGCCAGGCAAGCACCCTTATCGGTTCCTAACCAGAAACACAGGTATTGGAAAACGTAATAAAACTGCTTTTAGAACCGATAAGAACCGGGAACCGTGACTCTAAAATGTTAAACTTTAAAGTTAATAAGTTTTAAACTCAGCTGAACGGTTCAAAACCGAACCGATAAACTTACAAGTTCCAACAGACAAAACCCTTTAATTTACTTACAATTACCACAGACAGAGCTTGAACCGAACGGTTTTGTGGTTAAAATAAAACTATTCTCGTTGAATCAACCGAGAAAACACTGTTTAAACCGAGAAATGAACCGAGCAGTAGGAGAAATCTCCGAGCGACTGTTCACTGAGGCGGAGTAAAGAATCTAACAGTTCAGGTTTGAAATTACACAGATAGAGCTGCTTCTAGAGCTCGTGTCAAAGTTCTATTTTGAATGGTATTAACGCTTTCTACCGGAGCAGTTCTAGTGGTGGGACAAACTGCTACTGTCATAACATAGCAAGACTTCATGTTGTTTGAAGGACATCGACTGCAAGAGACCAGAGGCTAAGCACTCTGTATTCCCCAAGATGGGCACCCACCCATCCGAGAAGCTACGGTCGGAGAAGACCAGCAACTCAGGGCTAACAGCAGGATGTTCTCCTGTCAAGTTAGAACGGTCCAAGGGAGCGCCTCCCAACTCCTGGGCTGTAAGTCATGAACTGGTCCATGGGACGCAGCCGGGAACCTGGCTGGCCCTCCCACTAAGGGAAGGCCGCCCTGAGGCCCAGGAGGAGCAGGAGGTCCTGGCAGGACGTACTTTCCGGCCAACCTGACCGCAAAGGAGGAAGAACTCGGCCCTGTTCGCCTGAGCCGAGCTCGGACTCAAAGTCGAGCTAGTCCCGAAGAAGCTTCACCGCTAAGATACGAAGTTCTCACTTGGCAGGATCCACCCTAAATACCTCCAGAATGAGGTGCGGAGCCGCCTCCATGGGGAAAGCCTCGGCTGGGTCGACGGGCCGGGGAATGCCCCTGGCCTGTCACTGAGCAGGCTTAGAGGGGGGAGGAGCCGAGGAGCCCTCGTTTCCTGCCTCCCCTCCTTTAGAGGAAGATGGTCTGGCAACACGCCCAGCATGCCTGCCGGCCCTCATACTGGGCCAGGGGGCCCCAGGGCCTGTAAAAGGCTTACACAAAGGCTGACGGCTGTCCTGATTCCGCTGGCGAGAGGACCGAGTCCGAGTGGCATCGACTTCTCGGCCCATGGATGTATCCTCCACCCAGGGCCGAAAAGGTCAGTCCCCAAGAAGGGGATGTCCGCAACTCTGCTGGGTTTCCAAAGAGAAGAGGATAACCTCAGCCACCGCCCGCGGCGCATGGCCACTGCGGAGCCGCCAACCGATCTGGCACAGGAGTCGCCTAGATCCATAGCCGCCTGAGCTGCTGCTCGCCACCGCCTCTACCCTGGTCCCGCACCTGTCGAATCGGGTCCGCAGGTCACCTGGGAGATGAGGGAGAACCCCGCCCAGGGAGCCCAAAAGGGTGGGAGAAATGTGCCATCAGTGCAACCTGCTGGCCTTGACGGAGGCCAGGGAGGATGCGAGCTGTGAACTCCACGCCCGACATAGTCCATCCTTCTGGACCCTTGTCGGGGGTCTGTCCACAACCCCAGCGTTTCCAAGACATTGGAAAACGCTGCCGGTAATTACCCTTCAGCCGAGGGGTGCTCGAGAAACCGGCAGAGAACCACCAGGGATAGATACCTTCCAAGCCACCCTGGCCGGGCGCAGGGCAAGAAGTAGGCACGCCATAGCTCCAAGCCTGGGCCTACGATAGCCTCAGCCACTGAAGGCCTCCGTGAAAGAACCCCTTCGGTCCAGAATCTCCATAGTAAGGTGCCCGATCGGAGACGGGCTTGAGCTGCATTCCAGTAAATTCTGAAATGAGCTGAAGTAGACCTCAAGACGATGGGCTGTCGCTCATTGGATGTTCCAGGGAAGACCCGGGTCCTCCCTGTTAGAAACATGGCAGAGCCTGCTCCAGGCTCAAGGGTCTGCAAAAGCTGCTGCAGGCCTGAGGCACTTTCGTCACCGGGGCGGCAGGAGTGAGGGGATCGAGTGACCTGAAGGACAGGCCACGGTCCGCCTGAACTCCGCCTAAAGGCAGAGTGGCAGCGAGGGCTGAATGAGCAACTGCCCTGAGAAGGCTCCTCGACCGATTCGAATCGGGGCCACTGCCGGCGGCTGCTTGCTATCCGAGAATGAATCGGGCCCATTGAAACCTCAGACAACGTTGTCGCCACATAAGTTCTCGAACACCGACGCCAACGGTATCAAACCGCCTCTCATCCGAGGAGAGAGACGAGGAAGAACGCAAAGCCACTTAACCCGTGCCTGACCGAGAACGCCGAGATCGGGCGTGAGCTGCTAGACCGAGGTTGGACCGAGACCGAGACCCAAACTGGGAACCGAGGGCGGGCTGGGAAGAAGCAGGGCGCACCTGCCTCCCTCGCTCGGAAGAAAGGACCGAGGGCTGTCGACCCAAAGGGGAGGACAGAGCTCAGCTTCCACCGGCGGCGAAGACGGCCTCAGCAGACCCCCGAAAGACGGGCCGAGAGACTCACAACATCGGAGGGAATTTGGCCGGCTGACCTGACGGGGATACCATGAGGCCAGTGGCCGGAGTCTAACTCGACCGGGTCGAGCGGCCGGCCAATGAGGGAGGGAGAGAAACCGGCCTCGCGACGAAGAGACCCGCCCGCCCTTAGCCACAGGCTCGAGCGACAGGGTTCCAGGTTCCCTCTCCCTTGGAGGAGAGGGAATGACGAAGCTCCCTGAATGAAGCTGCATGAAAAGAATCCAAGGAGAGCGGGATAAGCTACGCAACCGAGGGAGAGGGGAAGGGGAAACCCGTCCCTTCCCCGGCAGGATCAGACTGCAGAGAAACAGTCGAAGCGGGCTCCCGCCGGTCCGATGGAAACTCCGGAGCGGAAAAAACTACCGGATGTCCGAGCCCCGAACGGGCCGCGTGGTCCTCCGGAGAGCTGACCAAAGGGCAGAACAAAGTTGCAAGCCTGAGGATCGTGATCCAAGTCCAGGCAAAAGAGCATGTGGAGGCGAGTCCTCCTGAAGGAACTAACCGCACGCCCTCGGGCCGAAAGCCACCCAGAAGCGAAGAAGAAAAGATCAAGATTCAAAGGACACTTCAATAAATTCAAAGACCGAACTTTCAGGAACCAGTCAAAACGCAGAGCGCTAAGGAGGGAACCTGAGCTAAGCGGTAAGGAAGATCTGGCATCATGGGGAGGAGCCGAGAGTTTACCACCCGGTGGGTGGGAGGAGCCAGCTTGAAGACCTACCGCAAGCTTTGAAGCGGCAAGGGACCTGCCAATAAGTGTGGATGAACAACATATCCATGACCCTAGAAAGGAGTATGGGACGCCGGCCCAAGGAAGAGAGCCCTCTTGGGAGCCCAGGGGAGGAGGATTTGGGAGATGGGACGCCGGCTCTTCCGGACCACGCCCACACCCTTTGCCCCTTTAAC
Organism: Neoceratodus forsteri; assembly: GCA_016271365.2. NCBI lineage: Eukaryota > Metazoa > Chordata > Ceratodontiformes > Ceratodontidae > Neoceratodus > Neoceratodus forsteri. Next base: position 502,301,165 of record JADMNL010000022.1, read on the forward strand.
CAAGCGCCGATGGTCGGACCGACGATGGGGTACCGCAGGGGGCGCCGGTGCCTTGGGAGGTGGGGCCCAAGCTTTTACCTCCAAGGGCTTGGTGGTAACCCATAGCAGGGTTACCTTAGGCTTGGTCAGCTTCTCCCTCAATGGGCCAGCCTTAGCCTTAGAAGATTTTGGATGCTTGCCTGAGCCCTGGGAAACACGGGCCTTCTTGGGAGAGGGCCATTAGCGAGAACGGGACCAGTGCAGACAGCGGTCTTTCCCGTGGCGCTTTGTCTTCTCCTTACGCTTCCCCTCCAAACAGTGCAGATCCATTTTCTTTTCCAAAAGGAACACCTTCAGGGCCTTGAGACATCGGGTCCGGGTCCGGCTGGTGAACGCCTGGCAGGCTGAGTAGGCCGTCGTGTCGTGGTCCGCCCCGAGGCCAAAGACGCAGCGCCTGTGCCCATCCTTAGCAGGGATCTGCCTCCCACAGTCACACCTGTTTAGGTGTGGCTCTGGAGAGACCAACGACTACAAAGACATCCGTCGAGAACCTGAGAAAAAACGTTGAAAACAGTACAAAAATGGGTGAAAAATTAACTACTTAGCCGTTTCTGGCAAGCTGAAATGAAGATTTCTTCTCACGTGCACAGGACGCAGCGGGAAAAGAACTGAGGTGGATCTGGGTCTGCCCCCTTTTGTACCAGGGCTGACGTCGGGGGTGGTCCCTGCTGGTTACTGCTGGCTGAAAAGTTTTTCCGGAGGGTCCTAGCGCCTGCGGCATAGTCCTAATTGTTATAGCCTGCTGCAAGAACTCCCACTCGAAGTAAGATCTGATGTTATAGATTTCCACTGTTTGTAGAAATGAGTCAGACGTCCTCCCACTGCTTAGGAGGAGTTCCCTCGGGCAGCTGAGGTGGGACCTGGGCTGGAAACTCAGAAGGTGGCACTGGGTGTTTTGGGCCTTGTGCTTTCTGCTGCGGTTGAGGGTTCTGGTTTCTGTTAAAACCTCCTCTGCCGTGAAAGGACAGACTGTTGTGAAACTGGCGCTTGTTTCCACCCTACCCCACCCCCCCCGGACAGGTGCAGATCTGGCTGCCTTAATGGCAGACCTAGTCTTCCATGTGGCCTCTAGTGCTTGCTCCACTGAGGTCCGAACAGATACATACTGGCCGATCGCCTTTAGTTTGGAGGAGCATTATCAGCTTACCAATCAGAGATCTCCCATAAGAAGGCAGAATTCCTGTCCAGGGAGATCTTCTGTCGCCAGAATCAACTGGCTCAGCTCTTCAGAACTGTGGACAGGCTGTGCAACCCAGCCTGTCTCCAGCTCCGCGAGCTTTCACAGAAGGAGTGTGAAGAGATCGCTCAATTCTTCTAGGTAGGTTACCAACATCAGATCAAGATCCAGCCAACACTCTAAGGGGAAGCTTTTGGTGGTGTGACACACAAAACCCTCTGTCTCATGGTGTTCCTTTGACCTGCCGACGCTCAATGATATTATGCGGATCATCCAGGGATGCGCCCTACGTGCTGTAGTTTAGATCCGGGCCCTACCTCCTAATTTTGGTTGTATTGAGATCATGGCTCTGCTTCTGGTTCAAATAATCTGGTGCTCCTTAGAATTGGGTGAGTTTCCTAGCTAAAGGAAGCTGTGTGACTCCTCTTTGAAGGCGGCTTTGGGACCCAGATGTTTTTTCCAACTACAGACTATTCTCAAACCTTCCTTTATCGGAAGGTTATTGAGAAGGTAGGCAAATCAGCTGGATGACCATTTGACCATCCATAGTATCTATGAACCTTTCCAGTCTGGTTTTTGTAAGAGGCATAGCACCGAGACTGCTCTGGTTCGGGTGCTCAATGATCTCCTGATGGCGAGAGATCAGAGGAACCGCTTCTATCTTGGTCCTCCTTGATCTCTCTTCAGCCTTTGACACTGTAGACCATGGGGTTTTGCTCGAGCTGTCTGGAGTCCATCTGTGGCTTGTCTTGTACAGTGCTCAGATGGTTTTCATCTTTTATCTGGGAGAATGCAGAGAGTTGTGTCGGGGAATTTTTCTTCTGACTCTTTCCCTCTGCATTGTGGTGTTCCCCAGGGTTCGGTGCTCTCCCCCATGTTGTTTGCAGTGTATATGCTGCCCATTGGAGACACTGTAAGAAGGTATGGGCTGAGGTTTCACTGCTATGCTGATGATACCCAGCTCTACCTGTCTTTTGCCCCCGACCAGGTTAGTACTCTCTCAGAATTTAATAGCTGCCTCGCTGAAATCCAGGACTGGATGAATGCGAACTGGTTAAAGTTGAACGCCGGTAAGACTGAGGTTTTGGTTGTGGATCCGGGGCGTGGGACAGGTGGGTTGGGGTCTGGTCAGCCCTCTGGCGTATTGCTGGGGGATCTGATCCTTTCCTCTGAACAGGTGCGTAACCTGGGTGTGGTACTTGACGACAGGCTGACCCTTCGTCATCAGGTGTCAGCTGTCGTTAAGTCCGCATTTTACCATCTTAGGAATATTGCCAGGGTGAAACACCTCGTTCCGTCCAGCGATTTACTCGTGTTGGTCCATGCCTTTGTGACATATCGCCTTGACTACTACAACTCCCTTTACTTGGGGCTTCCTGGGGTTGATATCTGCCGCTTGCAGCTAGTGCAGAACACTGCTGCAAGATTAATGACGGGGGTGACTAGAAGGACACGTATCAACCCTGTGATGCGCGATCTGCACTGGCTGCCTATACAGTGGCGGATTACCTTTAAAGTCGGTCTTTTGACCTTCAAAGCCCTGCACGGACTCTGCCCTGATTACTTGAAAGAGCCTCTGGTTCCTTACCGCCCTTTGCGACAGTTCCGTTCAGCCGACGAGGGGTTGCTAGAGGTTCAAGGGTTATATTGAAGTCCTCTGGGGCTATAGGCCTTTTGGTTTCGTGGGCCCCTACCCTCTGGAACTCTCTGCCCGCCGCTTAGAGAATGCGCGACCATGGAAGTTTTAAGGGATTTTAAGACTTTTTATGGAACAAGGCTTTACTGACTGAAGTTGTTTTGTATTGTCGATTTTACTTGTATATTTTGATTTTATGTTTGTTTGTACAGCGCCTTGGTTTCTGAAAGGCGCTAAATAAATAAAATTATTATTATTATTATTACTGTCGAAAGGTAAGGCTATGACTTGCTTCTGGGCGTCACTCATGAAGCCCTACGGACGCAGCCAAGAGTGGCGATGGGTGTAGATGCCAGCCGACGTCACCCGGGAAGCAATATCGAAGGCGTCCATTGCATCTTTAACCTGTTGGTTATTGGACTCGATACCAGTAGTTATGGTTTGAAGTAGCTCTGAGTTAACCTCCGATTTGGGCACAATTTCTACCACTGCTTTGAGCGAATGCCAAAGAACATACTCGGACTGAGAAAAATAGCTCTGGTAGCTGGTAATGCGTATGCCAGGGTTGAGGCAGCAAAGACTCTCTTACCTAAGGTGTCTATCTTGCGAAATTCTTTGTTTATAGGCCGGGCTGTAGATTCCTGAGGTAGGAAAGCCTTATTCTCTGCCAGGACCACTATGGCATCAACAAAGGCTTGTGAGGCTAAAATGGGGCGATTCTTGGGAGGGGCATACTTCCTATCTATGGACTTGGCCACAGAAGTAATAAGAGATGGATTCTTCCACACCATCTGTGAAAGGGTCTCGAAAGAGGGTTGTACTGGAGGGGTTAAATCCATAGGGATTTCCTGGACATGAAGATATTGGAGATGCAAAAGCTTCCCAGGATTGATTTCTGTGGTCTGGAGAGAAAGAGTAGAATTTAAATTTTTTAGCACAGACTTAAAGGAAAGGTCCTCAACAACAGACTCTGGAGGAAGATCGATCCCTGCCCCAGGACAGTGTCAGCATCATCATCACCCATCACCACACTTCCACTTGGCTGTGTAGGATTTTCTAGTGGCCAGCTTATGCGCAGCCAAAAGAATATCTGAAACCCTAGAAACATTGAACCTATTCACCTCCATCTGTTCAGGAGCCAAGTGTAAGGTGAAGCGACCTCAGGTTGGGATGGACCATGGATCCTGGGTCAGAAGGTTCCTTGAAGGGAAGCGTCTTCGGGGTCGATAGACTGTGGAACAGCGGAAACCATATTTGTCAAGGCCAGAATGGGGCAATGAGAATCATTCTACCTCCTTGAGACTCCAATTTGAGAAGTACAGTCTGAATTAGGGGGAAGGGCGGAAAGGCATATAGAAAGCGTCTTGTCCACCACAGCCTAAACACATCCTGACAAAAAATGCCAGGTCCTGGATTTCTGGAGCTGGAGAGGCAGTTTTGCGTTGAGTGGGGACGCAGAAAGGTCCAGGTCTGGAGTTCCCCATTCTTTGAAGAGTGACTGAAAGACAGTTGAGTCGAGAGACCACTCGTGAGGATCCATCTCTGTTCTGCTGAGACGGTCTGCCAGCTTGTTTTGCACTCCTGGCAGGTAAACTGCCTGAATCAAAACCTTGTGTTCTAGGCACCAGTAACACACTCTCACTGCTTCCCTGCATAATGGATAAGAGTGTACGCCGCCCTGTTTGTTGATGTAGTATATCACTGCTTTGCTGTCCGTTTGAAGGAGAATGTTCTTGTGACAGAGTATGTCCTTCAAGGCTTGGACTGCATAGAGGACAGCTCTCATTTCCAGGACGTTTATGTGGTGTCGGGACTCGCCCTGAGTCCACGTACCCTGGGTGTGGAGATCCTGGCAGTGGGCTCCCCAACCCAACAGGGACACGTCCATGGTAATGGAGATCTGATGATCCAGAGGAGCAAAGGGATATCCTTCCAGAAGATTGTCCTGAGACCACCAGGCGAGCGACCTCTTCAGAGGCTCTGTCACCTTGATGAGAAAGGACAATGGGTGAGTGGTTGGGGACCACTGAGTACTGAGCATCCACTGGGTGGTTCTCATGTGGAGATAAGCTAAGGGTACAGTGAACACCTAGAATGCCATGAGGCCCAGCATCCGCTGCATCGAGATAACTTGAACCAAGTTGCGTTCTCCGATGTATCGGGCCCTCTGTAAGATATCGCTCATTCTGTCCTCTGGAAGAAAAGCCTTTGCACAGGAGGTGTCCAGAAGCGTTCCTATGACGAGGAGCTTCTGGGGGGGGGCTGCAGCTGTGAATTGTTGAGATTCAGCAGGACTCCCATGGATGTGAGGAAGTCTGAGGCCGTGGCCATGGCCTCCAGAGTCTCTTGCCTGGAGGGACTTGCTAGGAACCAGTCGTCCAGATATGGAAACACTTGTATTCCAATTTCCTGAGGTGCACCTTAAAACTCGAGGCGCCGAGGATAGCCCAAAGGGCAGGACTCTGAACTGATAGTGTTGACCCAATGTCACGAACCTTAGATATTTGTGGTGCTTTGGGTGTATGAGAATATGTTGGTAGGCATCCTACATGTCCAGGGAGGCTAGCCAGTTGTGTCAAAGCAAAGGTAGCAGGGTACCTAGTGATATTATCTTCAACTTCTCTTTGTGAAGGAACTTGTTTAGTTTTCTGGGATCCAGAAAGGGGCACAGGCCGTCAGTTTTCTTTGGAACCAGAAAGTAATGGGAGTATAAACTTGTGTTTCGTTGATCCAGCAGAACTATTTCTACTGCCCTGTTTTTCAGAAGGCCTTGCACCTCGGAAGCAAGAAGGTCTGACTGTACTGCCGACAGCCTGGGCTGTCGTTTGGAAGGATGATCCGGAGTGGGGTTCCGAAAGATTAAGAGAGTACCCCTCACGGATTATTCAGAGGACCCATTTGTCTGATGTTACAGATTTCCACCAATTGTAGAACAGAGTCAGACATCCTCCCACCGGTGAGGAGGAGTCCCCCTCGGACAGCTGAGGTGGGACATGGGCCAGAAACTCAGAAGGTGGCACTGGGCGCGGGGCCTTGTGCCTCCTGCTGCACTTTCTTTGTGGCTGAGGTTGTGTTTTTGTTAAAATCTCTCAGCCTCTGCCCCAAAAGGACTGACTGTTGTGAAACGAACGCTTGTACACACCTCCTCTGGAGGGAGTGGGTGTAAGTCTAGCCGTCTTAATGGCAGACCTAGTCTTGTACGTGGCCTCCAGAGCTTGCTCCACCTGAGGCCCGAACAGATACATACCATCAAAGGGTAAGGACATAACTTGCTGCTGGGCGTCGTTTGTGAAGCCTGAAGTACACAGCAAAGAGTGGTGGCAGGTGCAGATGCCAGCCGCCGCCCCGGAGGCGATAACGAAGCCATCCATTGCAGCTTTAACCTGTTGGCTACTGGATTTGATACCCCTAGTTATGGTGTGAAGCAACTCTCAGCTAGCTTCCGATTCGGACAGAGCTTCCACCATTTCTTTGAGGGAATGCCAAAGTACATACTAATATTGAGAAAAATAGCCCTTGTAGCTGGCAATGCGCATTCCCAGGGTTGAGGCAGCAAAGACTCTCTTAGCTAAGGTGTCCATCTTACGAGATTCTTTGTTTACTGGTCAGGCCGTAGATCCTTGAGGAAGGACGACCTTCTTCTCTCCCACGATCACAATGGCATCAGCAAAGGCTTGTGAGGCCAAAATAGGACAATCTTTGGGAGGAGCATACTTTCTATTGATGGATTTAGCCAGGAAGGAATGAGAGCCAGATTCTTCCATAAATCTGTGAGAGGGTCTCGAAAGAGGGCTGTACCAGAGGGGTTAAATCCATAGGGATTTCCGAGACATGAAGATTTTGGAGTCGCAAAAGCTTCCCAGGATCAATTTCTGATGCTGGTAGAGAAACAGTAGTGTTTACATTTTTGAGCAAAGACTTAAATGAGAGGTCTTCCACCACAGGTTGTGCAGAAGGATTGATCCCTGGACTTCCGGTTTGAGCCTCCACCTTAATGGTGCCTTAGTTAGCGAGAGCAGCCAGACCATAACTAAATCCCGCTCGCATTGCAAGTGATAGAATTCCATCCTGTCTACCACACGATGCATAACAGCTTACTTAATGCCTCCAAAACAAAGGTATAAAGATATTCCGCTGGTAGGAGGAGGGAAACAGAATAAAAATGCCCCTGAGACTCCACAATAGACCGCAGCCTACAAGGCACCAGAGTCTCCAGTATTGGAAGCCAGCAGGAGGGAACAGATGCAGAGCTCAATTGTACAATTATATCATGACAATTATGCCAAACTCTCCAGAAATTAATGAGACCCCTCCAGAGACTAGAGAAAGGAAAATTACGTACCTACCGTAATTCTTGATCTTCTTGGACGAGTCTCCACCACTCATTCACACTAGTGGGATTAGCGCCGGAGGCACTAAGACCCATCGGGAGCAAACTTTTTGCTGGAGGGTCGGCGCGAGAGACGGCGCCGCGAGACACGGCGCCGCGAGCAGCGGCTCAAGCGGTAATGACCATCTCAGCGACGACCCTCCAACCGCCTCAGTACCTTTTTTACCAAGGAGGTGCAGCGCAACTAACGTAAAGAGTAAACCCAACATTAAAAAACGGACATAAGATAGTCCGTATGACCCGTGTAAGAAGGGTCAGCAAAGAAGTCCTCACGGCTCAAAGATTTGAGGGAGTAAGACCAATACAGCGTGAGCTCGGGATGGAGGGAGGGGGATGAGTGGTGGAGACTCGTCAAGAAGATCAAGAATTACGTAGGTACGTAACTTTCCTATCTTCCTGACATAAGTCTCCACCACTCATTCACACTAGTGGAGAGTACCAAGTTGATAATCCCCAAAAGGCGGCAGGAGAGCCAGAGCTCACGCATCTAAGATAGAAGTCCATTAAGGACAGTTCTGCCGAATGCGGAATGTCGCCTAGCATGAACATCCAGTGCATAGTGCTTAACGAAGGTATGCACTGAGCTCCAGGTGGCGGCCTTGCATATATCTGCAATTGGAACATTGCGACTTCCGCTAGGGATGTCATGACCGCCTAGTAGAGTGAGCGACACTCTACCTTCTAATTTAACTTGAGCCATGGAATAGCAATGACAAAGGCATGCCACTAACCATGAAGAGATGCATCTAATAGCGACAGGTTGACCCAGCCGGTGTCGCTGAAAGAAACGAACAGTTGCCGAGTCTTGAACATCCTTGGTTCTATCTAAATAGAACCGCAAGGCTTTCTTTAATATCCAAGGAATGAAGAGCCTGCCCTCTTCATTTTGGAAATTAGCTAAGTAAGCGAAGTACCAGAGGTTGGTTTAGATGGAATTCTGACACAACCTTGGGAAGAAATTTAGGATGAGTAATGGAGAACTACCTTGTCTTTATGGAATACAGTATACGGAGGGTCCGAACCAGGGCATGTATCTCAGAGACCCCATGGCTGAGGTAATGGCCACCAGGAAGGCAGTCTTCCAGGTAAGAAATTTTAGCTCACAGGTAGCTAAGGGTCTGAAAGGCTTCCGAGTGAGCATGTCCAGCACCAGGTTAATGTCCCAGGCTGCAACTGGACGCTTAACAGGGGTCTAGTATGGAGAATCCCTTAAGAAATCTTCACCATAGGCAACTGAGCCAGAGTTAAGGAAGAAACCGCTCATGGAACGCTGAGATGGCACTAAGGTGAACTTTAACTGTGGAGTACTGAAGACCTAAGTTTGACAGGTCCAAAAGATACTCCAGAACCTTGCCAGGAGGACAGGAAAAGGGATTCCAAGAGGATTTTAACACGAGAGAAACGCTTCCATTTGAAGCGTGACGTGGTTGGCTGGCTTCCGAGCAGCCAGAAGGATGTCTGAGACTCTACGAGACGTTGAACCAATTCACTTCTATCTCTTCAGGAGCCAAGCATGAAGGTGAAGTGATTTCAGGTTGGGATGGACCAACGAACCCTGAGTCAAAAGACTGATTTGCAAAGGAAGTGGTCTCGAGAGGCTGCCAACATACTGTTGAGTAGAGGAAACCATAGTTGCTGAGGCCAGGAAGGAGCAATGAGAATCATCTTGGTCCCCTGAGACTCGAACTTGAGGAGTACTCTGGATTAGAGGAAGCGGTGAAAGGCGAAGAAAGCGCTTTGTCCACCGCAGCCTGAACGCATCCTGACAGAAAATGCCAGGCCCTGGATTTCTGGAGCAGAAGAGAGGCAGTTTTGCTTGAGTGGGATGCAAAAGGTCCAGGTCTGGAGTCCCCACTCTTTGAACAGGGACCGAGCTACGGCTGGATCGAGAGACCACTCGTGAGGGTCTGCCTGCTCTGCTGAGGTGATCTGCTAGGTCGCTTTGTATACCTGGCAGATAAACCACTTGAATCAGAGACTTGTGCTCCAAGCACCACTCCCACACCCTCATTGCTTCCCTGCAAAGGGGATAAGAATGAGCACCTTGCTTGTTGATGTAATACATCACTGCTTTGTTGTCCGCTTGAAGGAGAATGTTCTTGTGACAAAGGACATCCTTCAGAGCTCGGATTGCATAGAGGACCGCTCTCATCTCCAGGACATTTATGTGGAGATGAGTTTCAACTGAGTCCATACACCTTGAGTGTGGAGGGAGACAGTGAGCTCCCATCCCATTAGCGACGCTGCCTGTGGTGATGGAGATCTGATGATCTGGGGAGCAAAGGGAATCCTTCCAGGAGATTGCTTCTTGAGACCACCAGGTGAGAGACCTTCAAGGGGCTCCGCCACCTTGATGGGATAAGACTGGGGTGAGAGGTCGGGACCACTGAGTGGAGAGCATCCATTGGGTGGTTCTCATGTGCAGTCGGGCCAGAGGGACAGTGAAGACCGAGGACGCCATGAGACCCAACATGCGCTGCATCGAGAGAGCTGTAACCATTGGTTCTCCCTGATGTAACGGGCCATTCAAGGATGTCGAGTCTTCTGTCCTCTGGAAGGAAAGCCTTCGCTGAAGAGGTGTCTAGAAGCGCCCCTTGAAAAGGAGCCCTGGGAGGGTTGCAGTTGAGATTTTTTCAAATTCAGCAGAACTCCCATGGACGTGAGAAGACGTGAAGTCGCTTAACGGCTCCAAAGTCCCTTGACGGAAGGGCTTGCTAGAAGCCAATCGCCCAGGTAGGGAAACACTGAGTCCGACTTTCCTGAGATGCGCCAGAACTGCACAACACTTTGTAAAAACTCGCTCCGAGGATAGCCCAAAGGGCAGGACTCTGAACTGATAATGCTGACCCAAAGCTACAAACCTGAGGAACTTATGTGGGTCGGGTGGACGGGATATGCTGGTAAGCATCCTGCATATCCAGAGAGGCCAGCCAGTCGTGTTGATGCAGCAAGGGTAACAGGGTACCTAGGGAAATCATCTTGAATTTCTCCCTGGGAGGAATTTGTTTAACTTTCTGAGGTCTAGAATGGGGCATCCCCAGATTTCTTTGGAACCAGAAAGTAATGGGAGTAGAACCCTGTGTTTCGAGATGCAGGGGCACCAGTTCTACTGCCCTGTTGTTCAGAAGGCCCTGGATCTCCGCGTGAGGAGGTCTGACTGAGAGGCCGACAACCTGGGTTGTCGCCTGGGAGGACAATTCAGGGGTTTCCAAGAAATTGAGAGAATAACCTCGAATTATCCGAAGGACCCATTTGTCCGGTTATGGACTTCACTGGTTGTAGAAGTACATCAGACGACCTCCCACCGGAGGAGAAAGTTCCACCCGGCAGAGTGGATGGAACTTGGGCCAACGACTATAAGGTAACGCTGGGAGCTTTAGGCCCCTGCGCTTTCTGCGCTCTTCTTTGAGGTTGGGCAGGTTGGCTTTTGTGGAAGCTTCCTGCCTCTGCCTCGAAAGGACTGACGACTATGAAACTGACGTCTGTTCACATGCCCCGAGAGGGGCAGGCGGAGGTCTGGCCAACTTAATGGCCGATCTAGTCTTCTGAGTGGCCTCTAAGGCTTGCTCCACCTGAGGGCCAAAAAGAAAGGAGCCATCAAAAGGCAGCGCCATCACCTGCTGCTGAGCATCATTCGTGAAGCCAGAAGTATGCAGCCAGGAATGGCGCCGAGTACAAATCCCCGCGGCTGCTGAGCGAGAAGCAGTGTCGAAAGTGTCCATGGCGGCTTTGACCTGTTGGTTATTGGACTCAATACCTCTAATAACGGTCAGAAGCAGCTCTGACTTGGAATCCGAATCTGGAAGAGCTTCAACCATTCTTTCATAGAGTGCCACAGGATATACTCATACTGAGAAAAATAGCCTTGATAACTGGCAACACGCATACTTAGAGTGGAGGCAGCAAAGACTCTCTTACCTAATGTATCAATCTTACGACTTTTGTTAATAGGTCGAGCTGGTAGTTTGAGGAAGAACGACCTTGTCATTCTCCTGCAGGACTACAATAGGATCCGCAGGCTTGGGATGCCAAAATGGACGATCCTTGGGAGCTGAATACTTTATCAATGGATTTAGCCACTGAGGGAATAAGAGCAGGATTATTCCATACCATTTGAGACAGCGCTCGAAGGAAGGCTGAATCGGAGGAGTCAAACTGAGGGATCTCCAGCATGAAGATACTGGAGTCTTAATATCTTCCCAGGATCGATGTCTGTAGTCTGAGAGAAAGAGGGATCCCAGGTTCTTCAACAGAGACTTAAAGGACAGGTCCTCACCACAGGCTCTGTAACAAAGAAAGATCCTGTTTCTCCACTTCATCACCCAACCGAAGGTCTGGGTCAGGCTCAAGATCATCTCCTGATGGTCCAGAAAGGACTGTTTGGACAGGAAAGGAGTGAAAATTAGAGAGGAGGAAATAGCAGAAAACAAGGAGAGTCCCTAGGCTGCCGCCCGACGGCAAAACGGGCTGGAAGACGGCATCAGGAGGCGCGACGGCGTCAAGAGGCACGCTGCTCTACGCAGCGCCTCGCGGCGCTGCATGGATGACAACGCCGCACGGCGCTGCGCCGATGTAGCGCAGCGTGACGGGCGCGACGACGCCGCAAACGGTGTCACGGACGGCGACGCGGGACGATAACACGAACGGGCAGCAATGGACGACGCCACGATCGGCGCTTGCAAACTGGCGCCGGCAGACGACGCCGCCAATGGTGCCAGCTTATCCAATCAGCATCTGCCGGCGCCATGAGACTCCCCGCGCGCCGCAAGACCCAGCGGCACCGAAACGGGCGCCTGACAAGCCAACAGACCCTGGCCAAGGCACCGGAAAGCCCCAGGAACCTGCAAAGCAGAGAAGGAAAAAACAGAGATAAGGGCATCGGTGAGGCCCCCTGTGCCGCAGCCATGTGGGGGGGGGAACACCTAAGCACGGAGTCGCTGGCACCGAAGAAGGCGCCACGCGACTAGGAAGGTGCAACCGCCCTACCTGATCGCCGGAGGGGCCCGAGGGCTCCGAGGCAACCGAGCCAGGCAGAAGAACCAACCTCCGAGCCCATTGCTCCATAAGAGCGGCCCACTGATGAAACTGCTCATCTGGAGTCCTACCTATAGGCGGGGAGGGACTCCGATGTCGAGGACGACGACACGGAAGTTGGCGACCAAGAAGGAGACCGCAACTAGCAACGATAACCGAAAGGCCGACGCAGACATACCAGAGGGCGAATTTCGAGTGATGCCTTCTTTTTGACCTGTGGGGTCAAGAAGAGTCGAGGTCGAACGGTGCCGAGAATGGCGACCGCTTATTTTATGCCGCGGGGACCGCCAACCTTCGGCATCGGACTGACCGTTGTCAGAACCCTGCTGAGGAGAAGGAGGCTGACCGACCCAGCCCGCTGACTGAATAGCTTTACACGAAGTCTCCCTACCGCCACCTGACCTGCTCATGGTCGACTCCGCCCAGTAGGCCGAGACTTCTTCAAGTAAAATTCAATATTAGAAAAATTTAACGAAAATAGAATAAAATTAAGCGATACTACTTATCGTGATAAAGTTACAAAAACAAACTGAAAACTATGCGCTTAGTTTTAAAGTTTGACTCGACAGGCGAAATACGTCGTCACTGAAGCGCACTCGACGGGCGGGAAAAAGGAACTGAGGCGGTTGAGGACGCCGCTGAAGATGTCATTGCTGGCCGAATCATATTGCTGCTCGCTGGCGCCTCTCTCGCTACCGACCTCCAGCAAAAAAGTTTGCTCCCGATGGGTCTTAGTGCCTCCGGCGCTAATCCCACTAGTGTGAATTGAGTGGTGGAGACTTATGTCCAGGAAGATCAAAGTTTCTGACCATCATAAGGATATATCTGCCTTAACTCAGAAAACTACAGAACTTGAAACAACAATAGTGGACTATATGCAAATGATGTATGTTCACAATACTGCCCTAATTGAACTAAACCATCGTACTACTATATTAGAACAGCGCTTAGAAGAACTCAAAAATAGAAATCGGAGAAACAATATTCAGATACATGGTTTGCCAGAAAGTACAGGGTCAGGGAATATGATAACTTTCATTGACTCCTTCCTCCATGAAATTCTGAATATGCCCCAGGAGAAACCCTTAAACATAATTAGAGCACATAGATCTTTGATCCCTAAGCCATGGGACCAAAAGGCCAGGTCTAGGTCGATCATATTAGATTTTCTGGACTATTGTGTTAAAGAATAAATTTTACTGTTGGCCTGGTCAAAGAAGAGTGAGGAATTTGGGGATGTGAGGCTATACTTCGACCATGATTTCACTCCACAATTACTTTCCAGGCGGAGACGTGTCCTAACAGAGGTAAAAATGCTACAACAGAAGTGGCAAAAAGCGTTTTTTTGAGTACCCCTCCCGTTTAAAGGTACTTACAGAGAAGGGACCGATTCGATTTCAAGAGCTAGAGGATGCTGTGGAGTTCCTGGATCAGCAAGGAATCTCAATGCCTGAACAAGTGCCAGATCAAACCCAACAGCAGTTCCGTGGTAGGTCCTGGATTGGTGGCGGACCTAAGAGGGGAGAGAGAGTAAACACGAGTATTTCTGGTGTGTGGGACTCTGTGTGGACCAAAAGAAGATTCCCCAAGCCATGATAGAGAACCACGAGATGTTGATACGCCACAAGCCAAGCTGGACCAGAGGACAGGAGAAGACAATATGACTTGAATGGCTGGGACATTCAAGTACCACGTGGGCATATCCCCGTTCTATATTTTCCTCTTTTTTTTCTTGAGCGAACCTGTTGGTGATGAATATTATAGTCCAGGAAGTCTGCCTTAAGGCAGATATAGACTTTGTGAGGGCTGCTATCTTTAAATTACAATGGCCGTTAGCTGTGAACAAACTAGGTTTTATCAAAAGATAGAGAATGTAGAATATAATCTTCAGAATTACAGAGCGGAAACTAAAGTTTAAAGTGCAGAGGTTCACTAGTTGTGGTTAGCGAAAGTATGGGGTCTCTCTACTGGGGAGGGTCATGGCGGGGAGGCCTCGGAAGTGGTGGTACATGATACTGAAGTAAATTTCACCAAATGGATATCTGGAACGCTGCTGGTCCTCCGAGGTGAGTTATGTCCTGAGGAGTTAAAATAGAACATAAGACATTTGGGGCTTCATTGATCACCTCACTATATCTGGTGAAAGAAAGACTGTTGGGATACGTGCTGGAGGGTCTCTTTCCGGAGACAGCTTCTCTAAGCCGACCTGGGGACACCCGGCTCAGCACCAATGTTTAAACACCACGAGACTCGAGGGGTTGGCCTACCTAAACACAAGATGGGTCGAGGATGCCCTCGGAGACTAGAGTTGCATCTCAGTCTTAGAGGAGAGCTTCTTTTTAATTTCCCCTCCATCTCAAACAGGTTTTTCAAATTATCTGGGACATTTTGTCTCCTTTGGACCACTCTCCTTCCCTGTTGCTGGTCCCCTGCCCGCGGCTCTTCCTGCAATGGGAGGTGCTAATGGGCTGTTGATTTCTCACTGCGGTGGCTAGAGCCCTGCTCAAATAGGCCCATGACGTAAACAATATAATTATTGGCCGACCATGACAATGCTCTGACTTAACTGAGATGGTGCCTAGTAGTATAGTTTGCTATTACTTATTGTGCAGGTGAATGCTCAGCATACAACACTGCCAGAGGAACAGTTTCCAGCAGTACTTCTGGTTAGGCATAGAGCTTATAAATGTATACAGAAACTCTTGGAGGGGTCTTCTGTTGTGGAGGCGTAACCCACCCTTCCTTATTTACCCTTCCCTTGTTAAAGGAATGGCTAAAGCTAGAGATCCGCCAAACTGTATCTTCATCACTGGAGGTCACACCTAAATGTTAAGATTTACGAGGTTAATGGCCATGTTAGCCACCAATGTTTTAAATAATGTTTGTATCTATACTAGTTTTTGTTACTATATGTACATTATTTACTACCAGGGTGAAGAGGAGGAGATTAAGAAGATACTTACGGATTCAGGTTGCCCATTGTGGACTGGGAAATTCAGGAGAGCAACTAATAGTTTGAGCATATCCTTTACTAAATTGCATTATTAGCTAACAAGGGTTCTAGTATTTGTTCTTTTAATGTCAATGGTCTCATTAGCCCCATAAAGAGAAGTAAGATACTGAGCCAGATAAGGAGAGCCTCCATAGATTTTCTGCTGCTCCAAGAGACACACTTATCGGCAAAAGAGTATGATAAGTTTTTGAGTTTGGGCTTCAGGGCAATGGCAGCTGCTTCTTACAAAAAGGTTAGAAGGTGGGGTGCGGCGGTTCTGGTCCCATCTAAAACCCAATTTGAGATGATAGATTCAAAAGTAGATAAAGAAGGGCAGTATGCAATGCTGAAGGGTAGATATTTGGGGAATGTAGTGACCCTGGCATCAGTATATTTGCCCCCAGGCACAGCCTTCCTAGACTACCGTGCCTTCTTAACTTTATTTCAGGAGTGGGGTGAGGGGACTCTTATATGTGGAGGTGATTTTAATTTAGCATTTAACCCACAGCTAGATTCAACCTCTCAATCTGTAGGGAAGGTGCATCAGATGGCGATGAAGGTTTATAAGTTGATGGGGGAACTTGACTTACTTGATGTTTGGCGCCATCAGCACAGGAGACAAAGGAATTACACCTTTTTCTCAGCTTCGCATAACATGTACTCCCACTTGGATTACTTTTTGGTACCCAGAGAAGAGATAAATCGGGTCTACGACTACTGGGTGGGAGATTTTTTACACTCTGACCACGCACCTCTATTTATGGGAATGGACTTAGGAGAAACACGTCGAACTTCATTTTGTCATCTCAATGTCTCTTCGCTGGAGGATAAAAAAATAAAATAAAAGAGGAGATCATAGACACCTACAACAATTTCTTGAGAGAAAATGCCACACAGAGCACCTCAAAATCGATACTGTGGGACACTGCTAAAAGCAGTATTATGGGTAAATTTATACAGATGGCCTCAAAAAAAAGAAAGAAGCAGAAGGGTGGCACTAAAAACACACATCCGGTAATTAGAAGGCCTACAAAAGCAACAAATAAAGAACGAACGAGGCAACTGCAAAAGTATATAAAGGAGCTTTTAGTGCTGCTAGACTATCAGGTAGAACAAAAGCTTTTATTTTTACATCAGAAATATAAAGAAGGAGGCCCCCGATCCCTGCGGCTTTTAGCCAGTAGGTTGAGGGCTCAAAGGATGAGGGCTGCAATTGGGAGTTTTGGCACCCTCAAAAGAAAAAGACAGTACAGGGAGTAAATGAGATAGTAGATGTTTTTACGAAGTATTACGCTAAACTGTACACGGAAGATACAAATTTCAGTACAGAGCAGATACATGGCTTTTTGAAGAACCTAAAACTACCGGGTGTTTCAAAAGAAGAGGGTGAGACTTTGATAGTGCCAATATCGACTGAAGAAATTTAAGTTAGAAATAGAGAGACTGAAAGTGGGTAAATATCCAGGATCAGATGGCCTTTCATCGGAGTTCTATAAGAGATTTAAAGAACATTTGCAGCTCCTTAAGAAACAAGTATTTGCAGAGATAATGAGGGAGAGGGGCCCTGTGTCTCCATCTTGGGCTTGAGCTGTCATTTCGGTGATACCCAAGCCGGGAAAGGACCCAACCAGATGTCCACCATACCGTCCAATTTCGTTGCTAAACACTGACTATAAAATTTTTGCTTCAATATTAGCCAAGTGTTTACGGGACTTCCTACCCACTCTGGTACATACAGATCGGACAGGGTTCATACCTGGCCATCAGGCACAGGACAATTTAAGGAGAACTACTCACATAATTGATTATATTAACGAGCAACGACGCCCTTCTCTACTCATGAGTCTAGATGCCGAGAAGGCTTTTGACAAGAGTCTTTTGGCATTTCATGCGGTGTGTGTCCTTTCCTGGCTTGGGTTCACACAGCAGCTCATTACAACTATTTTTAAGTTTTATGAGTCGCTCCAGGCCTATGTTAGGGCCAACAGTCACATGTCCAATGCATTTAATCTAAGACAGGGCACCAGACAGGGATGCCCTTTGTCCCCGCTGCTGTTCGCCCCTTTATATTGAGCCCTTGGCTCAGAGTATCAGGCAGAACCCGGATGTTAAGGGAGTGGAACTGGCAGGGAAGTGCATAAATTAGCATTGTGTGCAGATGATGTTCTTTTGTACTTGGCGGACCCTCAGACTTCTTTACCAGCTGTTTTCAAACACCTGGAAGTCTTCTCTGCACTAGCTGGTTATAAGCTAAATAAAAGTAAGACTGAGATCCTAAATATGTATTATCATCCTCACACAGAGACCAGACAGAAATTCCCCATGAAATGTGATATGTTAGATCTGAAATATCTGGGAGTTAGAGTGGGTGTAGATACCTCTCGACTTTGGGAACAAAATTATCCACCTATAATTAAACTAAAAGAGGGCTTTCATAGATGGGCTCTTCTTCCTTTAACATTAGGAGCCAAGGTGATGGCACTTAAGATGAATGCCTCACCACGCCTTTTATATTTATTCCAATGCGTGACATGTATAGTCTCCCAGGCAGTCTTTAAAGCTGGCAGAAGTTATTTTTCACCTTTATATTGGGTAGAAGTAAACCAGGGGTCCAGAGAGCTCTCTTATATCTCCCAAAAGCAGAGGGTGGACTGGCATTCCCAGATCTTTAGGGATATTGGGTAGCTGCGCAGATGAAGACAGTATTAATGTGGAATAATAAGGGATATGATGCACATTGGAAGAGGATAGGTATAGTGAAACAAGCTGAACCTCCAATTCAGGCATTAATACTTAAAGAAGGGGGGCCCATGGAGATACAGTGATTCTAAGGCACTAAGGCAGCATTAGAGGGATGGAAGAGGGGCATTTGCAGAGGAGTAACTCAAACATTTACGGAAATATAAATGATGGGCCTTTGATTCGAAGTTTGTCCCTGCTCAACTCGATAAATGGTTTCTTGCTCAAGCCCAAAAAGGGTTTCATTCATCATATCAGATGTTAGCAGGTAATGTGACTCATAGCTTTGAAACAATTAAACAGAAATTCGGTTTAAGGACGGAGGACAGGTTCAGATATTATCGACTGAGAGACTATTTAATTAAACAGACTAACAAGCTGAACCCAGACATTCAGACCTTAGCAGAGTTCTCACTCTTTCAGAGACTTTGGGTCTCGGGGTGGGGGGTGGACATTATCCTACTATACAGTAGTTATATTTCAGACCAAGAGCATCTGCCCATTATTTGAAGCTTAGGTGGGAACAGGATTTGAACATCTCACTATCAGAACATCAGTGGCCTTTAATTTGGCGTAGTACATGGACTACATCTAGTTCACCCTCTCTTAGGGACTTTTGCTGGAAGCTGAGGGTCCACTATTTTTTAGTGCCAGTACAAACCGCCCATGGTAATAAAGGAACACCAATGACATGTTGGAGGAACTGTGGGAAGCCGAGAGCCATGCAGGCCCATATCTTTTGGTTTTGCCCATTACTCACACCATTTTGGGAGGAGAAAATTTTTCATCTTTCACATATTTTCTCAATACATATAACATTGGGCCCAGAGCACTTAGTATTAGGTATAATACCTAAAGAAATAGCAGGCAAGGAAGCTAAATACTTGTGGTTGATCCTAGTAGCTGCTGCTTTAAAATCAATAACTAGGAGGTGGCTACAAAAATCCCCACCTGACCCCACTGAGTGGTCCTCAATAATAGAATCTGTACATCGATGGAAAGAATAACTTTTGGCCTGAGACATCAGCCTCAGGTTTACCAAAACAGATGGACAAGGTGGCTACTGTATGGGGCCTTTAATCAGACTGATTAGTTCATTGATAAAGTACGGGAATGAGGCCTTTAACATGGAGTTTTGAATTAAACCAGAAAAGGAGATGTAAACAATTTTTATGAGAAGGATATTAGTGTTCTAAAGAGGTAGGTGCTCTCCCAACTTTGTCCACATGCATTTAGACCATTGCTGTACCTGTTATTTAATATTCCAATATATCTTGTAACCCTGGTATAAGTATTTACAGTTTATGATTTTATTTTAGTGTATAATCTTTCCTGTAAATCCATGAAATTAGACCCATGGAGTGAAATTTAAATTCTGTGTAATTCACTGTTCTTGAGGTCATAAGATGAGTGGATATGGAATGTATTATCTATAGTCTGTAATAATGTACAGTATGTCATGAAAATTTTAATAAGGTAAGCATAAAAAAAAGGATTGATCCCTGCTCCGAGGGCAGTATCATCAACATCATCACCCAGGCGAAGATATGGGTCAGGCTCAAAATCATCTCATAACAGTCCAGAGGGAATTGCATAGACAGGAAAAGAGTGAAAATCAGGAGGAAGAACAGAAGAAGAAGAAGAAAGAAAGAATCGAGGTCGAGAGCGAAGACCGTCGGGCGCCGCGCACCAGCTCCAGCGCCCGAAGAAAGCGGCACGAGAACAAGGAGGGAGGTACCTGCGAGTGACACCTGCAGTGCTGACGGAGTGCCCAGGCGCGCGCGAATGGCGTCAACAGAGCTACCAGTGCTGCCGCACTTGAATCTTGAACACTGGCCTGAGAGTCCCACAGGTCAGAAAACTGCGATTTAAGTTAAAGAGGGAAAAATGGCAAGAGATAGAGGCATTGTGTGGACCCCGTGCCACAGCCATTTGAGGATAAACACCGGAGCTGAGTCAGCGGCACAAAGAAGGTGCCACATCACTAGGAAGGCCCAACCGCCCTACCCGTCCCCCCAGAGCCGAATGGCCCGAAGGCCCCGGTGTCGGAGTGACCGGCTCGGGCAACTGGACCAACCTCCGAGCACACTGCTCCATAAGAGCAGCCCACTGGTGAAACTGCTCATCAAAAGCTCCTCGGAAGGCAGAGAGGGGTTCTGATGTCGAAGAGGTCAGCCATCGGAGACAGAAACTGGCAACTCTGATAGAGGTGGAGACCGGCGCCTGGCCCCAACAACTGACCATCTATGCGCAAACATACCAGAGGGTGACCTCAATTGATGCCTTTTCCTCTTCGACCTATGTGTGAAGAGGAACTAGAGGCCAAACGGCACCAAGAATGGGACCAGTTTTTTTATGCTTTTGGGGACCACCCATCCCCTCAGCATTGACCATCCGTTGTCGCCCCCCCCCCCAAGGAGGGTGGCGGACCAGACCCGGCCCAGCTGACTTAACAGCTTTCATACAAAGTCTCCCTACCATCACCTGACCCGCTCATGGTCGACTCCATCAATGGAGGGTTGAATACTTCTTGATGTATAATTTAAATATATAATATATAATCAGTATTGATTCGAAATAAAATGACAAAACAATAAATTGAACTATTGCTGCTAGTGAAGTTTAACTCCCGGCGGACGAGCGATGTTGTCATTGAAGTGCACTCAATGGCGGGGAAAAAAGGAACTGAGGCAGCTGGAGGGTCGAAGCCGAGATAGCCATTACCGCATGAACCTAGGCTCGCAGTGCCGCTTCTTGCAGATCCATCTCTGGCGCCAGCCCTCTTGAAAAAGCTTGCTCCTGCTGGGTCCTAGCGCCTCTGGCAGACTCCCATTAGTGTGAATGAGTGGTGGAGACTTTATGTCCAGGAAGATCCACATGTTTCACTCCAAGGATGGTATGATTCGGGATCTGGGACAGAGTGACCATCCGAAAGGTGCGTGACCTGAGATACTGATTGTCATACAGATCTGGAATGGGGCGCCGGCCCCCCTCTGCTCGGGCACCAGGAAGTACCTGAAGACAAAGCCTGGGTATGCTGGAGAATCCACCACTAGAGCTACTGCCTCCTTGAAGAGGAGCTGAGCGATGTCATCTCGTACAGCCGACTGAGTATGGATGGATACTCTTTCCTCCCAAGGGGCACTGGCTCAGCTTGGAGGGTGCTGCTCGAATTCCAGAGGCAGTCCCTGACCAACCACTTCCAAAACCCACCTGTCCGTGGTGATAACGGACCAGGCGGAAAGAAAGTGGCAGAACCAGCTACTGCAGGAGGACCCAGAGCTGGCATGGCGGGAGGGGTGTGGCAGCCCCCGGCCCGTCACTGAGCAGGCTTGGAGGAGGAGGATCCAGGACCTGAACCTCGGCCTCCGTTACGGGCCCTGGGCCGAGGGGGCATCCAAGCTTGAGCCTGCTGCTGCCCTCCTTGAAAGGAGGGTTGCTGTGCTGCAGGGGAAAAGCGCAAAAAGGCTTCTTCTTCTTCTGCTGCTTCTTGCTCAAAGAACCTATAGCAGAAGTAGCGTCCAAGGTGGCACTGGACTGCTCAATACGTTGGATGTGACCAGCCACACCTGGGCCGAAAAGGTCAGTGCCCAAGAAAGGCACATCAGCTAGTTTGTGCTGAGTATCTGCCAGGAAAGAGAAGAGTCTCAGCCAAGCTCTGCGACGAGAGGCAACTGCGGCTGCTATCGAGTGGGCACAAGAATCCCCAATGTCCAGAGCTGTCTGAAGTTGCTGTTTGGCAACAGCCCGACCCTGATCCCGGACCTGCTTGACCATGGTCTGCATGTCTGCGGGGAGGTGTGGGAGGACTTCATCCACAGATCCCAAGAGGGCATAGGAGAAGTGTGCAATGATGACAGCCAAAGTTGCTTGATGAAGGCCTAAAGATGAGTACATAGACCTTTTGAGCCGAATGATCCAAGAGTTTGGATTCTTCTTCAGGAGGTCGGTCAGTGTCAGCAGAACATGCCAGTATGCCTGAACACAGAGGCAGTCACCAGGCTCTTGGCCGAAGGGTGCTCTGTGAACCCCGCAAGGAACCCCATGGGCACCGCATACTTGTGGGCCATGTGGGCAGACGGAGCTGGACAGGAGGCAGGGCACTGCCAAAGTTCTAAGGCCAGGCCAACTATGGCCTCGGCCACAGGAAAGGCCTCCATTGGGGTATCCCCTCTCTTGAGGATGCCCGTGAGAGGGTACTGTGCCTTTTTCAGGATAGGTTCCAGAGGCATCCCTGTAGACTCAGAGATGAGGCAAAGAATGCCCTGAAAGGACAAAAGACCTTCCTCAATCTCTATCCCACCAACCGATTCGACATCCCTGAGATGAGAATTTAGGCTGGTCTCATTCGAATCCGAGGAATTCGGATACTACGGTCAACCGCCCAGGTCACCTTCGACCCACCGAGGGCGGTCTGGGGTGACAGTGACTGAAAGACGCCGGGGAAGCCCGGTGTCTGGTCTATCTTTCTTAGAAGGAGCCCCTCCCACAGGCTGCTTGGGCAGTGGTTCCACCACGATCAGTGAAGAGACTGGAGGTTTCGCGGGCAGGGGAGCAGACTTAATCAGCTCTGAAGAAGTCGGCTTCGGCCTGGGAGGCGAAAGCCAAGTAATGGCCAGGGTAGAAGCTGGGGTCAGCTTGTGTCCAGGCATAATCAGCTGTTGCCACATGAGGTCCTCGTAGCACCAACTGAGTTTCCACTGGAGCCTCTCCTCATCCGAGGACGATGAGGAAGACCGATGGTGTCGCCTCTTTTTTGAGCGCTTCTGGCTCTTCCTTGGCCTGTTGGTCAAGGGGGTCCTAGACCTTGATCGAGATTGGATGGGCTGATTCGGTCGCTCGCGAGACACCAGCAGGACTGGTGATTTCCCAGCATCGAGGACCACTTCCTCGATGGGATTCCCAGCGGGCTAGGTCTCCTTGTCGGGGAAAGAAAGGCCTGGAGTCGGCGACAATGGATCGATCAGGTCAATGATTATTTCAACCTCGTCGATCAACACTTTGGTCGACTCGCCAGATGGCAAAGCCAAGAAGCTAGCGGCCAAAAGAGACAATTTCGACCAAAGTCGAGACTGCCAGTTCCTGGGACCGAGATCTCTCCCGATCCCAAGAATGTCTTCGCCGAGATGAAGACGAACCCAGGTCCTTTTCCCGCTTACAGATTCGAGAGGAGTGCGCAACCCCCCAGGACCCTCTCTCTTACTCTCGCCAAAGCCTTATGGGTGGCATCTCATCATGGCCTTGTGGAAGCCCTGGTATATACTGCACAGTTTTTCATGCCTTGATATGCCCAAGCAGGAAACAGTGTGCAAGTGTTGTCTCTAAATATCTTCATGACACTGACAGAATCCAAAAACAGAGGCTTCTTTGGATAAACTGATGACAGCCTGCAATAACATATAGAATAATTCATGGGGAAGTGTGGTTAATAAGGATTTTATGCACACCTGAGGTGTGTGATGCCCTATAAAGGGTGTGCATAAAGTCTGAATTTTCCAGACTTCCCTGTGTTTAATTTTTTTTTTTTTATATTTACTGGTTCTTTGAGAATTGCAGTTATTTTCCCATTCGGTTTTTATTCTCTTGCTCTCTCGATTTTTTTTTGTTTGTTTGTTTACGGTTTATCCCCTATTTTTACCACGCTTTCTCCCGGCCATGCATGCACGTGGGAAGGCTGCGATGCTGCAGTACCAGGACGCCTCCCACTGCTTGCCGCCCGCTCGCCTGCACTGCCCGCAGACCTCCATCTGGGTGTCAGTGGCTCACTAGGTAGCACACTCGCCTCTGAGGCCGGGAGATCAGAGGGCTGTGGGTTCAGTTCCCACATCTGGCACTTGGGTTAATATCCCAGTACTGACACTGTAGTGCAGCATGAGAGGGGTGCTGCACTTCTGAGGTGCCGTCTTTCGGATGAGACGTTAAACCGAGGTCCCATCTGCCTGGACTGGTGGTAGTTCAGGTGGATGTTAAAGATCCCATGGCACTTATCGAAAAGAGTAGGGGAATTTTTATTAAAAGCAAAAGCATAACAAAAGATACACAAACCAGTATTTTTTCATACAAATCCATAAAAAGGAAAAACATCAAAACAGAAAACAAAATCATACAATAATCCCAAACATAAAAAGAAGATTAATACCAACCCCTTCCCACTCCTCACACTGAGTGTAGGAGTTTTTTTTTTTCTGCTCCCCACTCCCTATTTTAATTTCCCTCTAACGCTAGTTCCATAAAAAAAAAAAACTAATTACTTATTCTGATCCCCATTTGCGAATGGAATTGGCCTAATTCACTACATTTCCATTTCATGACCTCCTTCATGATAACAAAAAGATCCAATGCTGTAATCTCTTGTTGCTGTAAAACCAAAAGACATCTACAAATCCAAATCCAATAAACAAAGTGAGCATACAAAATTCGAAGCAGACCAATATGTGTCTGAGTAAACCGGGAGTCAGGGATCCCAAAAAATAACAAAGCTGAAGATGGAGGTATTAAGGCATCGATTTTCCACCTATTCTTAACAATATCCCAAAATAGCATTATATACTGACAGGAATAGTATAAATGATCCATCATTTCAACTATTTCCTCACAACCCTTTCTTGGACAATACCTTTCATGCACTGCTTTGTGTTTCTGGTTTCCTTTAACATTAATTTTCTGATGAACCCCTAACCAGACTGTATCCCACATATGCTCAGGGATTCATGAGTCTGTAAATACAGGTTACTCACCTGTAACAGGAGTTCTAGGAATGGTATATGTTGTTCATCCACACTCATTGGCAGTATCCTTGCCGCTTTAAATCTTGCCGGAAGGTCTTCAAGCTTGCTCCTCCCACCCACCCGGTGGTATAACTCGGCTCGCCCATGACGCCAGATCTGCCCGGCTGGCTCAGGGTTAAAGGTCAAGCCGAGAACAGGGTCAGGATGAACAATATATACCATTCCTAGAACTCTGTTACAGGTGAGTAACCTGTATTTCTAGGACATGGATATGTTGTTCATCCACACTCATTGGCAGACTCCTAGCAGTTCCTCCGGAGGAGGGAGGCAAGACGCAACCCCATATACTTACTTGGGAAAGAGAGATTGAGAACCGAGGCCCCAAAACCAGCATCCCGGCGTGACTCAAGGTCGATGTGGTAGTGGGTAATGAAGGTGTTTGCTGACTTCCAGGTAGCAGCCCTGCAGATTTCCTGGATAGGGACGTCCCCTGGAAGCAGCCACCGTTGCAGCAGTATGGCGGGTAGAATGAGCTCTTATCCTCTGGGAGCTCCATGCCCGCTAACTTATAGCAGAGATCTATGCAGGAGGTTACCCACCTGCTTATCGTCCCGCTTGGCTGCAGGTCTGCCAGATGCCGGCTTCGGCGTAGGTGACAAACAGCTGGCGAACCTCTCCCGAATTTCAGCCGTCGCTCCTTATAATAAGCGAGCGCCCTTCTAGGATCCAGAGTATGGAGCCTATATTCGCCTCCGAGGTGTGATTGGGAAGAACACCTGCAGAGTCAACACCTGGTTAAGGTGGAACTCCGACACCACCTTCGGAAGGAATTTCGGTGGGGGCAGGGCAACCTTGTCCCTGTGGAAGACCAGGTGGAGACTGATGGAAAGCGCCTGGAGCTCTCCCATCCTTCTGGCTGACGTGATAGCCACCAAGAAGGCGGTCTTCCACGACAGGTGAGAGAGCACACCTGTGCATAGGTTCAATGGCTTGCCCATGAGCTTTGCCAGTACCAGCAGTAGATCCCACGGAGGTGGGGGTTCCCGACTGGAGGGGAAATGTGATCAAGACCTTTGAAAAGCCAGACCACCTTCTCCTGGCACACCGACTGCCCGCCCGCCCTCGTAAGCAGAGATGGCTGCCAGGTGCACCCTAGGGTCGCCGACCTAAGCCCTTGACTAGAAAGGGACCATAATAGTCCAAGATGCTTGCCAAGGAACAGGAGGAAGGGTCCAAGCCCTTGCTCTGACACCAAATGGAAAACCTTTTCCATTTGAAGGCATAGCATTTTCTGGTCGACTCCTACGGGACGCCTCAACTACATTGAGGACCTCGTGGAAAGACCCAAAGCCTGGAACTCTAGCCGCTCAGGAACCAGGCCGTCAGGTGCAGGGATTGAAGGTCCGGATGGAACACCTTCCCTGATTGACTGAGAGCAGGTCCGGCGAGCTGGAAGCTGCCATGAGTCCTGGAGCTGAGACTGAGGAGATCTGGTACCAGAACTGGGCAGGCCAGTCTGGGGCTATCAGAATCACCACGCCTTGTCCCTCCTCGCCTTGGAGAAGCACCTTGTGATCAAGGGAAATGGGGAAGCTGCAAAGAGGCCCGGGGTCCATTGCCTCGAGAAGGCATCCCCTGCAGCGAGCCCTGCTGAGGGGGCGGGCATGAACAGACTCAGCTTCGCTCTCCATGGAGGCAAACAGGTCCACCTGAGGTGTGCCCCAAAGGGAGAACAGATGCTGTACTACCTCGGCAGGGAGACCACTCGTGGATGCAGCCCCTATCCCCTCAGGGCATCGGCCAGGGTGTTGGAGGCTCCGCCACGTGAATGGCTAGGAGATCCGCCTCCAGGCTGCGCACGAGTGACTAAAACTGGAGAGCTTCCTTGCATAGAAGCATGGAGCGCGCCCCGCCCTGGGCGGTTTAGATAGTACATGGTCGTGGTATTGTCCGTCTGGACTCGGACCACTTGACCCCGGAGGAACGGAGCAAAGGCGTGAGAGCTAGGCGGACCGCCGGAGCTCCAGCAGGTTGATGTGGCATCGGACTCCGCTGGGACCAGAGGCCATGAGCCCGTGTTCCCCAGATGGGCACCCAACCCGCCAGAGAGGCATCGGTCGCCAGAGAGAGACCGTGCTCGAGCGGACGAACGGGATGCCCTCCTGCAAATGATCTGGAACGGTCCACCACTGGAGAGCATTCCACATCCCTGTGTCACCGACACAAGCTGGTCCAAGGGATCGCAGCTGTAGACCACTGGCTGGCCAGTCCCCACTGAAGGACGATGTTCCAGCGGGCCCAACGGACCACGCTGGTACAGGCCGCCATGAGACCCAGGAGGCGAGAAGTCCCGGCAGGGCTGCTCCAACCAGAAATGATCGGGCAAAGGAGGAAAGAACCTCGCCCTGTCCGCCGGAGTCAGCGCCTGTCAAGAGAGTCGAAGCTGCGCCCGATGAATAAAATCACCTGCTTCGCTCAGTCTCGACTTGGCCTCGCTGATAAGGAGGCCCAGTTGAGAGCAGACCTGAGGGCCAGATCTCTGGACCACCCGCCTCCTTCCTGGAGGGAGCTGCTATCAGCCAGTCGCTCCAGGTAAGGGTACACCCGACCCCTCGGCGCTGCAGGAATGCTGTCACCACTGCCATGCATTTGTTGAAGACCCTGAGCTGGAGACAAGCCAAGGGCATGGCTTGAATCAAGAGATCCTTCCGCTGAAGCGAAGGAATTCTGGTGAGACGGACGGATAGGGACGAGAAAACGCGTCCCGGGAAGTCCAGAGAGCAGAACCACACGCCGCGCTCCAAGGATGGTATTATCTGAGCCAGAGTGACCATCCTGAAGGTTCGAGACCTTAGGAACTTGTTTAGGTCGTGTAGGTCGAGAATGGGGCGCCAGCCCCCGTCTGCTTCGTGAACCAGGAAGTACCTGGACACAACCCTGGGTCTGAAGGAGGGTCCACCACCTCTTACCACCTCCCTTCTGGAGGAGGAGAGGATGTCGGCTCGACGCAGCCGCCAGTGAGGCTGGGATCTGCCCCCGAGGGGCGACGGCTCTGAAGGGTGGTGCTCACCATTCCAGAGGCAGGCCTCTTCCCACCACCTAAGACCCACCTGTCCGTGGTAAGAGCGGACCAGGCGGAACGGAAGTGCTGAGCCGCCTCCACGGGGGACCTAGGGTAGACGGGGATGGGGCGTACACCCTCAGCCTGCCACTGGGCAGGCTTGGAGGAGGGACCGGCCGAGGGACCTCCTGGGCCCTTCCTCCCTGCCTCCTGTTAGAGGAAGCCGCGTTTGGGTTTGGGATGCCAAGGTCGAGCCTGCTGGCCCTGACGTTCTGGGTCAAGGCTGGGGCACAGAAGGACTAAAGGGCTTAGGCTGTGGTTTATGGCCTTGTCCTTCTGAGCGGAAGAGACCGAGTCCAAGGTGGCATTGACTCCTCGATCCTCTGCAGGTGACCTTCCACCCAGGGTCAAGAGGTCAGTCCCTCAAAGGGAACATCCGCCAACTTGTGCTGGGTATCCAAGTAAAGGTGGATATCCTCAGCCTGCCCGCCGACGATAGCCACCGCGGCCGCCACCGCATCTGGCACATGAGTCCTCATCCAAAGCAGTCTGGAGCTGCTGTTTGGCCACTGCCCTGCCCTGGTCCCGCACCTGCTTAACCGTAGTCTGCAGATCGGCAGGAAGATGAGGGATGACCTCATCCAGGGAGCCCAACAGGGCATGAGAAAAATGTGCCATGAGGACGGCCGAACTGGCCTGACGAAGGCCGAGAGAGGACGCAGCGTAGACTTTTCGCCCGCATAGTCCACTCCTGACCCTTGTCAGGAGGTTTGTCCATATCCTGGCTACGGCGCTACTGGAAAACGCCGCTGTCGGTAACCAACCCTCAGCAGAGGGTGTTCAAAACCGGACAAGGAACCGGTAGGGACTGTGATACTTCCTGGCCATCCTGGCCGAGGCGCAGGGCAGGAAGCAGGGCGCTGCCAAAGTTCCAGTGCCGACTCCACTATGGCCTCGCCACTTGAAAGGCCTCCGCCGGAGAATCCCCGTCCAGAATCTCCAGTGAGGGGATACCTGGTCTGCTTGGAACGTGGGTTCGAGCTCCATCCCGGTAGACTCTAGATGAGCCAAGCAGTCCTAGAAGGACGACGGGCCATCGGCCCATTGGCTGACCTCCTGAAGACTCCAAGTCCAGTCGCTTGGAGAAGAAGGAGAATCATCTTCGACCTCAGAAGAGTCCTCAAGAGCAAGTTCGGCCTGAGCCACCCTTCACCTGCCGAGGTCGGTCGGGAGTGAGGGTAACTGACAGCCGATGGGGTAAACCCTCAGCCGACCGAGAATCCTTGGTCGGAGCCCCAATTGGTGGCTGTGGAGGGCGGAGGTTCCACCGCAATCGTGGAGCAGCTGGTTTTGGCCAACAACCGCCTGGGTATAGGCCTCGACAAGCTTCGAGGGGTTAGTCGGCTGCCCGTGACTGAAGACTTAATGGTCGGAAGGCGCCGAGTCGGCTTATTCCGCCAGGAGGAGCTGTTGAACATAGGTCCTCGCATCACCGACGCACTTACGCCGGGCCTCCTCATCCGGAGGAGGACGGAGGACGAAGCGACGCCGCCATCATTTGCCGTAGACCGATCGCTGGTGACGGTGGGAACTGCTGGATCGCGAAGAGGGTCCGGAGACCGAGAACGAGAGTCCCGGAATTTCCGGGTCGGTGCGGGAGGTGTCGGCCGAACCGCACCCTTCGCTCGGAAGGTCCATCCGAGGGCTCCGGAACCGGAGGCACAGGCGAGCCCCATGGATCTTCAACTCTCCCGGGGAACCGGGAGAGGGGAATTGCTAAGCAAAGGCGACAGCTCGGTCCAATGGGTCGAGAAAATCTCGACTTCATCAGTGGGAGTCTCGGTCAACTGACCTGACGGGACACCGCTGGAGGCCAGTGGCCGGGCCGAGCGGTCGCCTGCCGACGGTCGACGGCCCGGGAGAGGGACCTTCCCGCCTCCCAAGAGCGCGACGGAGGGATTCACCTCTTGTCCTCTTTTTGACCGAGAATAAGGTCCAGTGACGAGGGCCTTTCTCCTTTAGAGGAGAGGACAGACAGTTCTAAAGGAAGCCGTAGAAGAACCCAGAGAGAGCGGGATAAATGCCGCTGGCCGAGGAAGATACGGCCCGCGCCTCCTCTCGAGGGCTTACCATCCGCCGAGCTGATCCGCCGAGCTCACTACCGCTGACACCGCCAACCGGGCCTCCTTGGACTTCACCGGAGGAAACGCTCGGGACGGCCCAGTTGCAATCGGGCAGCACGTCTTCGGTGACGAGGGCCGAGAAAGATGAGCACAGGTCGCAGCCCGCGGGTCGTGCTCAAGGCCTAAGCAGTAGACACACGTGAGTGTGGATCCGTCCGAGACATCTTCTCAACGCATGGGCATCTCCTCAAACTGGAGTCGATGATCCATCGTGAGTCAGCGAGGGATCAAGATCAGTCTTTGCAAAATATTATTTTAAACCGCAAACGGAGAAATAGGAACTAGTCGTGAACGCAGAGCGCTAAGGAGGAACCTGAGCTCAAGCTGTAAGGAAGATCTGCGTCAGTGGGCGGAGCCGAGAGTTATACCACCCGGTGGGTGGAAGGAGCAAGCTTGAAGACCTTCCGGCAAGATTTAAAGCGGCAAGGATACTGCCAATGAGTGTGGATGAACAACATATCCATGTCCCTAGAACATAGCTTGATATTGATTCTCGTTGAGAACAAGTAAAACTCGAAAAAGGATGTTCTTGAAATTGAACCATCAACAATCCGTCATAGAAACGCTTTCTAGTAAAGGTTTGAACCATAGTAAAATGAATATCCCATTTAATCACCCAATCAAAAACCTCCCAGCGTTATCCAAACGAGGCTTCTTTTGTTTTATGGAAAAATGCCCTTTCCCATTCCAACAAAATCCCTCTAAGCACAAAAAGAACCCCTCTACACCATAACTGTGTAGATCCTTTAATTAAGGGAACAATATTAGCATAAAAAATATAGAAAAAAAAAACAAAATAGGGTTTTACATATTAATTCCGCCATCTTTAATTTTTTTGTACAGTACATTCCTTTTAATAGGGTTCAAACGACTACCCCAAAAACACGTAAAAAATAATCTAGGTAGTGAGACTTCAAATTTTTTAGGTACCATAAAAACA
The DNA here is from genome assembly GCA_016271365.2 of Neoceratodus forsteri. Classification (NCBI taxonomy): domain Eukaryota; kingdom Metazoa; phylum Chordata; order Ceratodontiformes; family Ceratodontidae; genus Neoceratodus; species Neoceratodus forsteri. Next base: position 502,332,084 of record JADMNL010000022.1, read on the forward strand.
GCACTGATATAAATAAAAATTGGAGCCAAAAAAGATTTGATCAAAAAAACCCGTTTCTTTTTTCCAACCTTCCAATGGTTCCACCTACTTACCATCTCATTCCCTACCGATAGTAATCTAGCCCAATTATAATCTGCCATATTATTACCACCAAAATAAACACCCAGAATTTTACATGGGGCAGAAGCCACCTCACTACCCCCAATCACTCTGAGATCCTCTTGAAAACCTTGTAAATCAATACATTTCGTTTTCTTTAAATTTAACGTAGCCCCCGAAACTTGGCCCAGTTTCTGAATCAAATTTAAAGCTTTAATTACTGAATGAGCATCCTGAAGCAACAAACACATATCATCTGCATAGGCAAGCACTTTACAACCAGACGAAAAACCTCCAGATAAACCTAAAATATTAGGGGAGAGCTGCACTAATCTCATAAGAGGATCGAGAAAAAACACATATAAGAGGGGACATAAGGGGCAACCTTGTCGTAACCCTCTCAGCACCGGAATCTTCAGACCCATAATACCATTCTCAAAAGGAACTACATAGGCAAGACTATAACATACTTTTAGCCAATCTACAAATACCACCGGTAGCCCATAGGCCAGTAAACATTCCCACAAAAAGGAATGAGACACCCCATCAAATGCCTTGGCCTGGTCCAAACTGACCAAAAACCCAGAATTTTCCTCCATACCAGTCTTACCATCTCCTGCCACTGTTTCCCGAAGTAACAGCAAAGCATCCGTAATATTACGGACAGGGACTGAACAAAACTGAGTAGGACTAATCAGGACATCCATAACCAGGGCTAATCGATTTCCCAGTTATTTAGCAAAAATTTTGAAATCAGTGTTTAACAAAGTAAGTGGTCTGCAATTCCCTAAATCCGTGGAATCACCTGATTTAAACAAAAAAAAAAACAATCCTTTATACATTTCATTCGGTAAGTAACATTCTGCCTCAAAAAAATCGAACAACATCTAACATTTCCACTGGAATAATATCCCATAATAATTGATACAATTCCGAAGGTAAGCCATCTGAACCAGGCGAAATACCCTTACGGAGATTCTTAATAACCTTTTCCAATTCTAAAGAAGAAAAGGGAGATATCAAAACATCACATAGTTTAGCAATAAGGCGAGGTAAAGCTGCCGCCTGTAAAATCTGAGGGGTATAAGAAGAAGGGTCAGCTGAGGAACCAAATATTTCAGTAACATACTGCACTATAATATCCATAATAGAACCATTATCCAAGGCCAGTGTGCCCAGTGTAGACTGTAAGCCATTAATCAGCTTCTGCTCCCTACGTTGCTGACAGGAAACAAAAGGATTAACACCTTCAGCTTTCCCTTGCGTACCAAACATTTGTTCCCGCTGGAGAGCATAACCGATCATACTGATATGATCTCATCTGACACGTAATACTAGCAATTTCCATACTAAGGTCAACTTTTTCCACACATTGCCTAGATAATAACTCACCTAAAGTACACGTCAGAAACTAAATACTCCTTGTATTTAGACATGGCACAAACTTTTCTTGGCTCTTAAAAATGCAACTAGAAGGACCTTCAAATCCTCCCACCAGGACCCCACATTATCGTATAAAAATATTGTAGAAACTTTATCAAAAATAAATTCCTTAAAGCGAGACAAAATCGCAACATCCTCCAATAAGGAGACATTCAATCGCCAAAATCCTAAACCTGGTTCTCTAGCCTGTGGAATTGTAATAGTAACACCAATCAACATATGGTCGGAAGATTCCATAGGTATAGTCAAAGTGTCTGAAATATCTAAAGAATACTTTAAAAATAAAAAAATCAATCCTGGAGGAAAGAGATCCTTTAAAAAAAGTAGCTTTAACAGTACCCAACTTACGTCCCTGGAAATCTTTCAACCCAGCTTGTGAAATCAGAGATTTCAAAAAGGTCTTATCACAATACTGTTTACTCGTAGATTCCTTAACCTGAAAATTAACATTAAAATCACCTCCCCAAAAAATCTGTCTACTGGTAAATAAATACGGCCAAATTTTGGTGAATAAGTCAATCCTCAAAGCCTTAGTTTGTGAGCCATAAACTGTAATTAATCGACATGATAGACCATTAATAATAATATCTAACAGAAACGCCCTACCAGGCTCAATGTCTACTAAACGTATAACCTGAACATTCGAAGCATGAAAACCAAAACCTACCCCACAACAGGCTTCCGATCCTATCGACCAAAAGGAGGAACCCCACCACCAATCCTTTGAAGCCTGTGAAGTTTCTGTCAAGGTATGAAATCTCATATCTTGTAGCATAAAAACATCAAACTGCAACTGACTCAGACAACCAAAAGTTAGTTTACGTTTGTAATCCGACTTAATACTATTGACATTTAAGCATGCCACCCGCAAATTCAAAGAATCAAGGGGGCTTGTTCACAATTTTTTTACTGGACCTAGTAATCCTTTTTTGTACCACCTTATTTTGTGAAGAAAGTAATGCTAAATCAGAAAATTCTTCACTCATACCCCGTACCCCATCCTCCAAAGGAACATCCTTGTCTACTTGCTCCCCCCACGTAGCTAAAGTCAAAAATCTGTTGGAAAGGGGCAATGGAGACACAGGGAAGGGGGCCGACCCTGAGTTCACATCTGCCACACAACATAAGGGTGTAGAAGGATCTTGCGAACACTCGTCTTGCAAGGGTAATATCTCCAAGGAGACTGGAGAAGGAATGGGCAGCGAAGTCGAAACTCACCTTGGAGAACCTTGAGGGGTCACAAAGGTGTGTCCACCATTACCAAATCTATGGAAACCAGTCCCGCTCAGATACCGGAGAAACAGTGAGAACTTGAGGGGCAGAGACTCTTATTCTGAACCACCATGCCACCTCTAGAAGAGGAGGCAATAATGCCACCCCTACCTCTATGCAAGCGGAGGAGGGTGCACTCGCTGTCCCACATTATCCACCCGGGGCCCACGAGCTCGGGAGAAGTACTTATGGTCAGAAACCGTCTCTACATTATGGGCTGCCCAGGGACAGTCTTGAAAAGCATGGGCCTCATCTCCGCACAGGTTGCATGTAGGAGGGGCTGAGCACTGGGCAGCCGAATGACCCAATAAACCACACTGGAAACATTTAATCTTAACACAATCATTACTCAAATGAGTTAAGTCGCCACATTTATAACAACTTTTAGGTTGACCTACATAAAACAAAATGCCCCTGTCACGCCCCCCAAAAAAAGAGCTCGGTAGATGTTGAATCCCTCTGTCTGATTGTGGTAACTGAACCCGAAAGTTCCAACCACCAGTCCAAAAACCATTCACATCCATAATAGGTTTAGGATGTTCAAAAATAGTACATTTCTTCTCTAACCAAAATCTGATATCATTAACATCAACCCCTTCATTCCTAAATAACACTGTTATCGTTTTAATAGTGGGCTTAGTAATGGGAATAGCCACAAAATCTAACCAGTCACTCGAATCCTGTTGTTCATAATATAGTTTCCAAAACTTATCCAACCAAGCCATTGAACAGAAGCTAATGTCATAATTTCGATCCCCCGAAGCATGAATAAAAGCATATACCTCCATAGGGGTAAAACCCATCCTATCCTTAATCAGGGTTTTCCCCACCCAAACATGATCAGGGACAAGCGGAGCCGACCCCACATATCTGAGGCGAACCAAAAATCTCCGTCGGGCTGCTACCTCAGGTTTTCGAAAAAGTCCAGCATAAGTTCTCCCATTGTCTCTACTACGAAGTATCTGACGGAATGTCACCCTTGTCAGCCTCCTTATCCTGTACCTGCGTCATGAAGTCTGCCCTCAGTATCTCTTTACCTTCCCTCCGTGGCGGGGAAAACATCATACTGATCCTCCTGAAAAACTTCAGAAACTGTGCCCGACACCACCGGAACGGCCCTGTTAGTCGTAGCGTCCATGGCTGGAGTCTTCAAGGCAATGTGCGCAGAAGCAGTAGAACTGTGTACTAACGGAGACTGCTGCTCCAATCCACTGTCTGGATGTCTCCCTGTGCAGTCCGACGAACCAGGAAGTGGGATCAACGGATCTGGAACCCAACGATTCTCATCAAAAAAACCAGCCAGCCTGTTGCAAAGCCGACTCCTTAGTCCATTCAGTTTGTGATGCCTGCAACGCAAGGTCAGTTCGTGGAACCATACACTCACTCTCCATAGCCTCTTCCGAAACAGACTCTGTACTTAAAGGTAAACATTTGCCAGTACTCGTCGTAAGACTGGCTACAGACCGCTTCAGTTTTTTCCTTTCTTCCTTCAACTTAGATTTACTTTGACTGTAGTCCAATTCGGCATTAGAGATAAGCGCAAGTAAATGAGCTTTTTTTTCCTCCAGTTCCGTTTGCAGTCTAACTTCTTCCACACTCAAACCTCCAACCGTATCCTGCAGACCCAGCGTTTCCAAACATCTCTCAGGAACAAATTCAGGGACCAAAGTCTGCACAGGAAAATCGCCAACAACCGACTGTAAAGCTTCCTCCATTGGGGCTCCGTGAGCCTGACCTGCCCCATCCATGGTCTGAGATGAACTGAACTGCTCCTCTCACTCCAACAATGCATCAGCGCCCTCTGCCTCCACAGAGTAGGGGAATTTCCCCGGTATCCTGGCCAAATTTTCCTCATTCACTAAAAAAAAATACCACCAACAGCTTAATCTGGTTCAAGGTCATTTGGCATTCATCTGTATCCCCCTCCCCGGGTTGTGCCTGAAAATAGGCAGGATTTTTCTAGTGCACTTACCGGTCAACAAAAACTAAATAAATAACTACAGCAGGCGACAGAGTCCTTCCTGGGAAAGGAGAGCTTGCCTTTTGGCTGCACAATCCTGCCACCCCGCCCGCACCAGCTCTCCAATGACCCAGGCTCGTTCTAGAACCTGGATCGCCCGGCGTGACAAGTAGGCATCCAGCGCCTCAGCCCTCACCAGGCCAGCTTCCTCTATGAATGACTGACGATCAGATTCGTTGCCCAGTGTTAAGAGGCTGCCATTTTTTTTAAATTATATATATTTTTTTGCCTTTGAATTTGTTTCAAGTAGCTTTTTGCCATTTGGTGTACTGACTGACAAGAGAATTGTTTGCCCTTTTGTGGCTGCATGCAGTGCGAGGTCAGAGCGCAAGGGAAGGGAGCCAATGAGCTGCAGACCTTCCGTCTCCAAGCTTGCCACAAGGTTTGTGGTTCTAATTTATGGTAGTTTTAGTGAGCAGTTTCTGGTAAGGTGAGAGCGCGAGGGAAGGGAGCCATGGAGGTGTTTAGCAGGCATGCCACAGCCTGGCACAAGGTTTGCTATATTTAATGAAATTTTGTTTGTGCCGTTTTAATGTGGTGCCTGCCTAATAAAGTGTTTACCATGTGATGATTTGTGCAACTCAAGGTCAGAGTGCAATGGACGGAACCCGCAGAGCTGCTCAGCTGGAATGTCCTAGGTTGGCAAAAAGGTTTGTGCAAGGTGCTTGGGCAAACTCCGTTATTCAGGGTTCATTATTCACATGTGTGAATAACAGAGTTTGCCAGCCACTGCCAGCGAGTGATAAATGGGGTCAACCAGTATATATAATCAAGTATAAGAAGCCGGCCTGGTGGCGCTGAGGATTGAGGCACTGGACGTCACGCCACGCCGGTGACCCAAGTTCGGGAATGAGCTTGGGTGCCGGCAGGGGACGAAGTAGGATCAAGCGTCCGATGGACTGCTCTCCTCTCCCTGAGGAGGGATCCAGAGTGTCTCCAGCGCAGTAGTGACCCCAGTGGAGACCAAAGGCACAGTCAGCACATGGAACAGTCAAGGGAAGAGTGCAGCAGATGCTTACGGCATTGCTATGCAGGTGTCTAGGCTAGAAAAATTCCCCGAACCCAGGATAGGTGACGGCTCTCCTCCCAGTCATGCCACCACAAGCCCAGCACCGGGTCCTGTCTCCGTTCCCTGACCTGCTCCTCCGCCACCTCGGTCAGCACAATCGACTGTAGATACAGCACCACAGTGAAGGCGGCCCGACCCCAGGGGACTCAGAGCTGGGGAGTCTGCTAGCTGGAGGAGGGCAGTTGGAGACAGGGGATCAGGTGGGAGGTAGAGCGGTGTCAGGCCTGCAGGAGCAGCCTGAGAGTGTTCCTAGGACTGGGTGAATAAACAGAAAATACAAAAAAAATAAATAAAAAATAGTATAAGAAACCAAACTGTAATAGTCTGAAATTAACAAAGGCATTTCGAATGATCTGATTGGTGTCTGACAGCATGAGGAAAAAAATACAATAAATATGGTGCCATCCATGTCATACCAGGAGCACAAACGTACATCAACATAGTTAGCCCCAGCTAGGTGAAACTTCCCAAGTAGTCCTGACAACAACTTGCAGTTCCAAAGTTGTGGCTCTATGGAGGGAGATTTCCATAAAGAACATTTATGGTTACAAAGTAAGTAAATTCTATTTCTAACCATCTAGAGGCTGGAGGAAATGATGACCTAAAAGTAGCATTCTGGTGACTTAACAGGTTGATGCTGTAACAGGATATTAACATGTGCATATTCAACTAGGTAGCAGTTCTACATCTCAGTAATAGAGATAAAGCTTGCAGCAGCAAAAGGACAGCAATCCCATCGGATGGCTTCTTCCCAGCCAACTGATAACACAGAGCAAAGCAGAATGTGATCCATCTGCCAACTGTGCTTTGCTGCAGGGCAGCTTCAGCTTAGCTTACAAACAGCTAGTGAGTCTCCCCATGAAATTCCACTGTACACTACTGGTAAAAGTTCAGAGCGCTACAAACAACAGGCATTTGGAGCGGACGGAGATGCAACACATTAGTCTAGAAAGCTACCTGTACACAAACTGATGTTCCTGGCCCCAACAGTGACAACACTGCAGTTTAACGGAGGAAAAAAAAAGGAATGGTAGCAGCTGGGGTCAGCACCGCTATATACCCTGCGGGTACATGGATCATACCATGTGTCAATGCTAGGCAATGGTGCCAACATGGAAACATAGACTTTGACGGCAGATAAGGACCGCTAGGCCCATCTAGTCTGCCCATTTCCCTACCTACAGGATAGGCCGCAGATCCTAGTTAACCAACAGCCTATTTCTTCCTACCCCCCACAAGAATTGCCTTATGTCTGTCCCATGCATTCTTGAATTCTCCCACAGTTTTAGACCCCACAACCTCCTCAGGAAGGCTGTTCCATGCATCCACTACCCTCTCTGTGAAATAATACTTCCTCACATTGCCCCTGAACCGCCCTCCTTCTATCTTTAAATTGTGTCCCCTTGTTCTTGCAAGTCTCTTTTTCTGAAAGATGCTACCCTCTTGGACTTTGTTGATTCCACTGAGGTACTTAAAAGTTTCTATCATGTCCCCCCTCTCCCTTCTTTCCTCAAGGGTATACATATTAAGTTCCTTTAGTCTCTCCTCATACGGCTTCTCTTGCAGACCCTGCACCATTTTAGTTGCCCTCCTCTGGACTGCCTCTATCCTGTCTATGTCCTTGCGGAGATGGGGTCTCCAGAACTGGACACAGTACTCCAGATGGGGTCTCACCAACTGTCTGTACAGAGGGATAACAACTTCCTGTTTTCTGCTGCTGATGCCTCTCCCTATACATCTCAGTATACCCCCAGCCCTCCCTACTGCCTTCTCACATTGCTTGCTAACCTTAAGGTCATCTGATATGATTACCCCCAGGTCCCTTTCCTTTTTTGTTGTTGTTACTACCTCCCCACCCATTGTGTATTCTTCCCTTGGGTTCTTGTTTCCAGGTGCATTATTTTGCACTTCTTTGCATTGAATCCTAGCTGCCATACTTCTGACCATTCCTCCAACCTTGCCAAGTCCCTTGTCATCCTTTCCACGCCTCCCTGTGTATCAACACTGTTGCAGATCTTTGTGTCATCTGCAAAAAGGCATACTTTTCCTTCCAGTCCCTCTGCAATGTCACTGATGAAGACATTAAAAAGTACTGGACCCAATACTGAACCCTGCGGTACCCCACTAGTAACCCCCCTTTCTTCAGAGTGGACTCCATTTACAATTACCTTCTGTGTCCTGTTGTCCAGCCAATGTTTTACCCAGGCTACCACACTGGGTCCCACTCCCAGGCTGGTTAATTTGATTATTAATCTTTGTGTGGGACGTGTCAAATGCCTTGCTAAAGTCTAGGTAGGCCATGTCCACAGCCCTCCTGTCTACTACTTTGGTCACCCAGTCAAAGAAATCTATTACAGTCGTCTGACATGACCTTCCCACTGTGAACCCATGCTGCCTTGGGTCCTGTGCTCCACTGGCCTCTAGGTACTCAACTATTCTTTCCTTCAGAAGTGACTCCATCACTTTCCCTACCACAGAGGTCAGACTGACAGGTCTGTAGTTTCCTGCCTCTGTCTTGGACCCACTTTTGTGAAGGGGAATCACATCCGCCTTCCTCCAGTCCTCCGGTACCACACCATCCTCCCATGATTTATTAAAAAGAGTAGCCAGTGGTTTCACTAGTTCCTCCTTAATTCTTTTAGAATTCTGGGGTAATTCCATCAGGACCCATTGCTTTGTCCACCTTCAGTTTTAGGAGTTCTTGCAGAACCCTTTCTTCTGTGAAAGGACTGGGATCAACCCTATCAAGAGTGCTTCTGTTAATTGATTAGGCACTTCCCCTCCTCTTTGTGAATACTGAGCAGAAATATTCATTCAGTATTCCTGTTTTTCACTGTCCCCTTTGCCCACCCACCGCTCATTCTATTCAGCCTCACTATCCCTCCCTTTGTCTTTTCACGCTGCTGATGTACCTATAAAAGGTTTTATCCCCTTCTTAACTGAGTTGGCTATCTTTTCCTCAGTTTGGGCCTTTGCTATTCTGACTTCCCTCCTGCTTCCTTCTGCCTTTAACTGGTACAGCTCTCTGTCCTGCCTCTTCTGTGTTTCCTTATACTTCCGGAATGCTATCTTTTTCTTCCTGACTTTCACAGTCACCTCTTTTGAGAACCATAGTGGCTTTTTCTTTCGTTTTGATTTGCTTCACACAAAGGCTTGTTGCCTCTGTGATGGCAGTTTAGATAATTCCCCATTGTTGCTCCACACCTCCTTCTAGCCTGTTTGCTAGTGCTTTTCTGAGGCACTCTCCCATCTTGCCAAAGTCAGCCCTCCTAAAGTCCAGTACCCTCACTTTTGTATGGCTTGACTCTGTAGCTGAGTTTAACGTGAACCACACTGTTTGATGGTCACTTGTCCCCAAATGGCAACCCACTTCTAGATCTGAGATCCTCTCACTGCCCCCGTTTGAGAGTACGAGGTCTAAGATTGCTCCCTCACGAGTGGGTTCCGAAACTAGCTGTCTAATGCCTGCCACCTGTAGGGCATCAAGAATGGCCCTGTTTTGGATGTGGCTGCAGCAAATGTGCTCCAGTTAACATCTGGCATATTCAGGTCTCCCATCAACAGTATCTCCCCTTTCTCTGCCATTCTAAGAATGCCTTCTATCATATCCTTGTCCATTCCTTCCCCTGACATGGGGGTCTGTACACAACCCCTGTGCGGATTGTGGTGCCCTTTCCAGTCTCCAAGGTGACCCACAGTGCCTCCTCTTCTCCCTGTTTACTCTTTTGTTCAGTTGCTTTTATCCCTTCCTTTACATAGAGAGCTACTCCTCCCCCTCTTCTCCCCTGCCTGTCTCTCCTGTAGGTTATGTACCCTAGTATGTTAACATCCCAGTCATGGTTCTCTGTGTACCATGTTTCTGTGACTGCTACAATATCCAGGCATCCCTCTTCCATTAAGGCCATCAGCTCAGGAGCTTGTTGCCCAGACTACGGGCATTGGTACTCATTACCCTCCATTTCCTGATGGCCTTACTCCCTTTGCCCCATCTCTGTCCTTCTTGCCTTTGTCACTTCCTCCATTTACCCCTGCCCTTCTCCCTATCGACACCTCTATGTTGGTGTTTGCCGACTTACTACCGTGATTATTTGGGGGCTAGGATTTTCCTGCTCTTTCCAGTGCCTCCCCTTGGCTAGTTTAAAAGCTTGCCAATGAAGCATTTAAACCTATCACCTAGGATCCTGGTTCCCTCCGGACAGATGCAGCCCATCATGCCAGTATAGGCTTGCATCACTCCAGGTGGACCCCAGTCCCCAATGAAGCCAAATCCTGAGCTCCACACCAGTTTTTCAACCACTGATTGAATCCCGTAGTGTGAACATCCTAGCCTCTCCTATGCCATAGATGGTAGCACCTCCGAGAAGGTTACCGTGCAGTGCTACTTGACTCAAGGCCCCTCCCCAATTCCACAAACTCTTCCTGCACTTCTCTAATCCCTTTCTTAGCCAGGTCATTTGTCCCTAGGTGGACAATGACATCCAGCTCCTCCCTGTGCAGCTGCTCCGCAATCCTGAGGATCGCTTCCTGTCTCTGCAAGCCATGGCGCCAGGCAGGCACCTTACCTCCCTCTCCCCTTCCTCCCCCAGTTCTACCTTCCTAACAATGGAGTCCCCCACCAGGAGTTGTTTCCTTCCCCTGCAGGGTCCCCTGCCACCCTCCTGTGGGTCTCCTTTGTGGACGTTCCCAGCATCCTCCTTGGTCTCCACTGTGGGTGCCTCCATAGAGGAACCACACTTTGCCAGAATGGCATAGGAATTGTGGAGAGGTACAACAGGAGGGATGCGCCTCTGTTCCACCACCCTCACCCTCCCTGAGCCCACTGTGGTCCAACCGCTCCTCTTTCTTGGCAACCTCTGAGGCAACGGCAGTGGCACTGGTGGTCCCTGGATGGAAGAGGAGGTCCCACAAATCCTGGCCAACTCAGCCTGAAGATGAGCAACCTCCTCCCTCAGCCCAGAGGGGTGCCTGCAGATGGGACAACACCGCATCCTCCAGGACATCTCCCTGAAGACTGCTGCTCCACAGCCACCTGATTTTTGGGCTCGTCCGGGATTTCAACCTGGGACCTCTCGCACCCAAAGCGAGAATCATACCCCTAGACCAACGAGCCATTGCCCACAACAGTTCTGACTCCTGCAGAGTCCTGCCACAGCTGGCTCTAAGACCAAAGAGTGGGACTATGGAGAAGATTGATTCTTGGAAAATCTAACATTTTCACCTTCACTGTAAGCTAAATGTTTCCCCTGTACTGTTCTACTTTTGTATCCGTCATGTGAGGATGCAAAAACTTCTGCTTGGAAAATGCTGAATCATTTGAAGTGAAGTTCTCTGACGCTTCAGATAATGCTACACGGCCCTGCTTCCTTTTTACTCGATCACCCAGTTAATAATTTAGATCTCATTAACCTTGCAGAGCAGCTGCAGGCAATGCTTTTAAAATAAACATACGACCAGTGAATGACATGACTATTTATACCCATTCACTACGTAAAAATATAAAAAAATGAAAGAATTTCCAACAGGGCAGGACAGAGTAGTCTTTTGGCTATATTTAGAAGAGGAATGTTCCAAGGGACTCTTGGAACCAGAGAAAGGAAAAAGCATCTCAGGACCTCAAGTCCAAGTGTCATGCTATGCTGCTCAACTGAAAGACATGAATACTGAAAGGAACATCATGCCATGATAGCGGTGTTTCACAGCAGTACACGCCTGTCAAGGCTGCAGGCCATCAGTGACCTCTCCCTTGCTACCCTCATCACAAGTGCCCACTGTTAAGCATTTCTAAGAGGAACTGCTATTAATACCTTGACAGGACTATACCAACATACATTGCAGGGACTAAGTCATGGAAGTTTTTTTTTTCTTTGGTAACTGCGCGAGGCCCACTAGGCACAAGTGCCTGTTTTCAGGGGTGACCCGGAAGCACTGTGGAGGTTAAGTGACTTGCTCAAACAGTATGCAAGTGGAGGATGTGGGAATCAAACACAGGTCTGCTGGATGTACCAAGATCAGTCACAGATCATCAACTCTAACCTCTAGGCTATACTGCCAGCCCGAAGTGTGTGTTAAGTTACATTAAACGTATCCCCTGGTGGGTGCAAGGTATTTACAACAGTGCAGTTCACAAACTCTGAAGCGCCTTATTCCACATACAAAATGCCTTTTTTTTTGTTTTGCAGTAAAACATTAGGACTTCACAGCTGCTCACTGTCTCCTAGCCGACGCCTGTAGGCATCAGTAAAATACACTGGTATGTCCTGAGCACGTCTACAGAAGTCAGCTACTGACTTCCTGTGTGCCCTGGCAATGTCTGGAGAAGTCACTTGTATATTTTAATATATAATGTAACAGAATACAATATATATTTGACTGCATATGGAAAGGTATATTTGCCACTGATATTTTGTGTATATCATGTATACTTTAGGAGCTATTCGTATTTGTTTATGGTATGGTGTTTATGGCTTATGTTGCCTGTTTTAGTTTAAAATAAGTGTTTTGCTGTTTCAACAAGCATAGAAAAAAAAACAAAATTACATATTATTCTTTGCATACGACCACTGGAAAGGTAATTTTGTGCTGAATAACTTTGACACGCATACTTTGTGTCCAGCACTTACGGTTCTTGAGCTATTAGGATTTGTTTGTGGCATGCTGACTATAACTTGATTTTGCTTAGAAAGGCCCAGGATTTACTATTGACAGTATACAAGAAACAAGTGGTACAACTTCAGAGAGCGCCTGTGGAGGCAATGTGTTAATGAGATAGGCTACATTATCCTACCACTGTGACACCATGGTCTGACCATTCCAGAAGCAGCACAGGCCTATTTTATAAACAATATATTATACTAAAAGGAAAACAACCATGGTGTTATCTTTCATGGTAGTTATAACCTGGAAACTTTATTTTGCGATTTCCCCAACACAGGAGGCACATGACGCTGGAACTACAGCCAGTACTTCACAAAGCAGTGCTGAGGGGAAGCCTGTAGTGGTGGTGCAGCAGCACAGCTATCAGTGGGAAAATCTGTAAGCAAGAGTGTTAGGCATGGAATCGAAAGAAAGAGAAATTCTGGTATTTAGGTAGACTTGTCAGTTTTATGATTTTCTACTCTATATTAATGCAGACTAGTACAGAATATTGTAAGACCCAGTGCATTTTTCCACAACAGAAACTAACCAAGTTTTTGTTCCTTTTCATTTCATTAGAGGACAAATGTAGATTTTCCTCGCTGTAACAGAAAGCCTGCTGTACTAGGCTATATCCCCTGGTATAGCACAATGGGCATAATTAGGGATCAAAGCCAATGATAAGGCCACCAACACAATTCCTAAAACCATAAAGATGAGACTCACAAACAGAGGTTACTCACCTGTAAGCATGATTCTACTACTAGTATTCAGTTCACATCCACACTTAGGCAGTCTTTCACTGAGCATGCCCAGTCACTAGAACACACTAGTTTGACTCCTACCATCCAACCATGTCGTCCTCTGCCCCACCCCACCCCCACTTAGATCCGCAAGCCAGAACAGTAATCTGAAGCAAGCCTTGCAAGGGGAGGGCTGGGTGTGACATGTGGATGTAAAATTAATATGAGTAATAGAAGAAAAGTTACGTACTAGAAATAAGTGAAGTTTTCCTGAATTTCTTCTCCATAGAGTCCGGTTATGGGTCTGAGTCAGGAGGTGCTAGATCCCCGAGGGGGGGGGCCAGATCTTTTGGGGTCTGGCGGCAGTACTAGTATGCACCATGTGCATGCCACCTGAGCATGCCCACTAGTATACAGTGGCACCTTCCCCTAACAGTCTCTGTACCTTTTTACTAAGGGGGAAGATAGCGTAAAAAACAAACCTGCAAGCAACCTACCCACTGTCTAAGGATATAAGATAGCCATGATGGCCCATACAAAAGGAACAACTCCAATATAAAACAGTGTCTTCACATCCCTTACCTGTTTGAACAGGAAGAAAGACAATAAATACAACAAAAACACTACAGTGAGTCCAGAGAATGGAGAGCAGGTCATGGTACACTATGGGGAAGATTCTCAGTTATTAAATACATAACTTTTCTATCTTCCAAGAACCAATCTTCTCCATAATTTCCAATCTAAAGGTCAGAGCACAAAGCTCCAGAAAGCAGACCCCTGGAATGGAGAGGCTGGGGTCTAGAACTCACTCAACAAAGGAAGCAATTTAGTACTGCCCTGACAAAGCTGGCATGCTGCCTGGAATGGACAAGAGCACAGTGCTTGGTGAAAATTTATACAAAGCTAGGGGTGGCGGCCCTGCAGATCTCTACAATGGGCAATGAATTGAGCTCTACTAATCACTTGGCTACTGCTCTTATGGAATGTGTGTAGACAAAGCCCTCAAACTTTACCCCTCCCGTGGTGTAGTAATGAAGGTAATTCACAATGCACCTGAACAGGCACGGGATAGTGACAGGGAGATCCTTTCCCATTTGGATCGTAAGAGACAAACAGTTGCTTTGCCGGTCAGTATTCCTTAGTTCAATTCAGATAGGTCTCCAGACATCAAGGGAATACAGTGTCCTTTCCCCTTTATTCTCAGGGTTGGAATATGTGACTAAAGAAGGCATCTCAAACACATACTGTGCAGAGATGATGGGCACTAGAAAAACAGATTACTCACCTGTAATCATAGGTCTAGGAGTGGTATATAGTTCACATCCACACAATGGCAGTTCCACCACAAATGCTCATTTATTAGAACGTCTTTAAGCTAAGGTCCTTTCACCACCAGACAGTATATCCTCCAGCTCCACCCCCATGATATCAGATCTTGCATGCTGGAAGCAGGGACCCATGTGCCACTTGCCAGGGGAGGTCAGGTGGATGGTATGGATGTGAACTATATACCACTCCTAGAACTATGGATAGAGATGAGTAATCTATTTTTCTAGGGGTGTGAATATAGTTCACTGATCCACATGATGGCAGACTTCCAGCAGTTCTGCAGGAGGAGGGGGCAAAGTGCGCAACCTTACTTGGTAAACAGAGATTGAAGAACTAAGATCCCAAATGCAGCAGCCCAGCAAGACTCTAGGTCGATGATGCAGCGGTATGTCTGGTGGAATGAGCCCTAAGCCCTGCTGGAGGTCTCCCTACCAGCCAATCTATACCAGTGGTCGATGCAGAATGTAATCCACCTGCTAATTATCCACTTAGCTGCCGCTCTGCCAGGTGCGGCTTCAGCATGTGTGACCAACAGCTGGCAAGTCTTACCCCTCTCTTTTTCTTTTCTCTCCGACAATGGACCTCCATCCAGCTGTTAACAGCTATCCCTGCCTCCTCTCCTTTGAGCTCCTGTCCCAGCCCCCTGGGCTGCCCAAACTGTATTTTGGTGTATTGAAACTGCTCTCTGAAATTCATGCTCAAAATGGTACAAGGCACACTGTAACTACTGTCACTATTGTAACCTGCTTGTATTTATGTATGTCTGCAAAGTATCTGTATCTTTGTCTGTACACCTTGTATTATTGTCTGTCCTGACATAGAGCCTTTGTAAATGAGTCTCTGACTCAAAGGTTTGCAATTCCGATACTGTGAAATAAATAAACCCGCGGTATGTACAGATGATTGCCAGGTGCATCTTGTAGTTCGTCACTCATAGTGCCAGCTGGGAGACAGACTAGAGATACTCGCCACAGGGCAGGCAAGCAGATCAAGCTCATTGCCCTGACACCAAATGGAAAACTGCGTCCATTTAAAGGTGTAGCACCAGCGAGGTGACTGTTTCCAGGAGGCTTCCACAACGTGGAGCACATTCTCAGAAAGACCCAAAGCTGGGAACTCTAACTGCTCCAGAACCAGGCCGTGACATGCAAGGGCTGACGGTCTGGGTGCAGGACCTTCCCCTGATGTCTGGTCAGCAGATCCGGGTGAAGACACAGCTGCCATGGAGGCTTGTGGCTGAGGACAGCTAGGTGCCAGAATTGCCATGGTCAGTCTGGAACTATCAGAATCATCTGCGCCTTGTCCTTCCGTGACTTGACCACCACCTTGTGGATCAGGGGGAAAGGCATTCATAAGGCCTGGGGTCCAAGGCCTTGCAAAGGCATCTGCCACCAGTGTCTCCGACTGTTGGGGGCGAGCATTAAACAGCCTCAGTTCTGTATCCTCCCATGAGGCAACCAGGTCCACCAGAAGAGTGCCCCACAGGGGGAACAGGTGGTTCACCGCCTCCTGATGCAGGGATCACTTATGCCATGTCTCAAAATGGTCTCAGCCATGGGAAAGGCAACCCCTAGGGATTCATCCTGATTGAGGATGTTTGTAAAAGTGCTCATACTGAGGTTTGTGAGAAGCGAGACAGCATAGCCCATATGAGCTCCAGATCGCCTATTCCCAAAAATAACTTACGTGTAGCTCCAGACGCCATGTGCCTATCCAGTCTTTGTTGAAATTCAGACTTGCGTTTACTAAGAATTATATTTTCAGGGAAAGAATTCAAGGGATTAACTATTACGTTAGTACAGAAATACTTCCGTTGTTTATGCCTAAATCTTTTTCCTTTGATTTGTAGCGGATGACCCCTAGTTTCTATAATTCCTTGCTTGAAAGAAATAAATAGACTGTGTAACAGAAAAAGGTCTTGCATAACATCATACAGGAGCAATAAATCAAAGCGCATTCTCCTAGTTTCTATGGACATTAAATCAAGCTGTGCCAGCCTTTCCTGGTATTCCACGTCTCTCAATGCAGTAAAGCTTTTAGTGAACTTTCTCTGGACTCTTTCGATTTTATCTCTTTCAGCCTTTCCAAAGGGGAACCATAGTTGGGAAGCACATATTCAAACTGTGGGCAAACATAAGCTCGACATAAGAGGGTAAGGACTTTTTTAACCCTTGTGACAATGTTTCTCTTAATGTACCAGATTATGATGTTACATTTTTTTAACAGCAGTATTGGTTTGTTCATCGGTGCCCTTGGTGTTAGATACCAAAATGCCTAAATCTCTTTTAGTGGTGGACTTCGTTAAAGGTGATCCGCATAAAGTATAATTCCTCATTGGGTTATCCCTTCCAATGTGTATCACCCTGAACTTGTCAGAGTTAAGTTTCATCTGCCATTTCTGAACTCATTCAGAGATGGAGTCCAAGTCCTGCTGAAGGTAGACTGATTCAGTAGAGTTACTACATGGTCCCCCTATTTTGGTACCATCGGAGTATTTGGTGATCCAACAATTCAAATTCACAGTTAGATCAGAGATGAATGCTTGAAATAAGACAGGCCCCAATACTGAACCCTGGTGGTCCCCAACTTATCACCTCCGTAACACCCGATGTGTGCCCATTTATGAGTACCCTTTCTTTCTGACTGGACAGCCATTCAGTAATGCAATTTACAAGGATTGTCTCAGTTTTAAGAGGCTTTAATTATTCTATCATAGCCTAATGTGATTGTCATCGAGGCACAGGGCAGGAAGCATAGCGAAAACCAGGAGCAGTTGTAGAATTCACCAAAAATATTTATTTACAGTAGCAAGTTAAAAAGAAATAAACTTGTTCAGAATAACTATGTACAGAAGAGAAATATAGTAGTTTTACTTCAGTCTGTGTCCCTTTTTCTTCTTCAGCAGTTGCAGCTTAGCTCCTTTGTAAGTCCTTTCAACCCCCACTCTTAGCAAGCATCCTGTTTAGTAAATATCAGGCAGGAACTACTAGAACACAGTGTGCTTTTGAGTGGAGGCCCCCTTTTGCTCAGCTTTTGCAAAAGGCTTAAAAACTGAACTTTGGTAACCTCTAGTTTACACCTTTTAGCACTCATCTCAAATTATAAATATATACATTTCAACAGTAGTACTATATATTTTCTACACAAAAGGGATCCCAACATCAGTTATATTTCCATACAATGATTTGCACATATTTTTATATTAGCAGATATGCAAGGGGAGAAAAAACAGACAGCAAGAGAGGACTGAGAGACAGCAAGAGTCAAAGAATTGTGAGACTGTTCGGGTTGATCAAGTCCGAGATCTCACAGGAAAATTTTGTTGCGCAACCAGACAGAGAAGCAACAGAAAAGGACTAAACACTTTCTCCATAACAACTGGGACAGGGTCCTATTCTACCCTATCACAGTGGTGACAAATCAAAAGCTTTACTGAAATCTAAATAAACAATGTCACACGGGATCCCGCTGTCGAGTGAGGCACTAATATTCTCATAAAAAAATAGCAAACTGGTTGTACAGCTCCTACCCTTACAGAAACCATGTTGGTCTGGATCTCTTTGTTTCATATTTGATGTTAGTATATCCTTGACAAACCCTTCAAGAACTTTACACACTACGCTGGCTAAACTGATCGGTCTGTAATTACTAGCTTTGGCTTTATCGCCCATTTTGTGGATTGGCATCATGTGTACCATCTGACAGTCAACCGGGATATTCCCCTGTATTAATAGATTCTTCAAAGAGAATTTTAAGTGGAAGAAGAAGAAAATCTAACAATATTTGTAACATGCATACAGATACCATGTCAGGGCCAGGTGAGGCATTCGGTTTCAGTTTGCTGATTATTAGTTTTATGTCTTCTAATTTAAATTATATTTCGACTTGGTTGTCACTTTTTATTTTATCAAGTGTCTTCATCTTTTGCCCATACACCTGGCAAAAATATGTGCTTAACACAGATGCCATGTTGGTATCAGCTGATATTACATTGTTTTCATGTGAAAGTGGTCCTACCTTATTTTGGGGCTTTTTTAGCACGTTTATATAAGCATAAAAAGCTTTATAATTGTCTTTCTTTGCATTTTGAGACAACTTAAGTTCAGCCTCCTTTTCAGCTGATTTAATTGCGCTTTTACAGGCATTCTGTACTTTTTTTTTAAAGCATTTAAGGTAGCCCTAGTGCCTGTTTTAAGGTGTTGTGTTTTTTTATTTTAGTGTTAAGCCACATAGGACAATTGACGTTTCTTTTCTTTTTTGTTTTGGGAATTAATTTTTTTCACTAGTGCCCAGAATGACGTTTTGGGTATGAGGGTATTGAGCCTTTTTCTGTACAGGCTCCAAGGGGACAGACATGGACTCAGGCATGAGCTGGAATAAAGCCTCAAATGAAACCAGCCCATGGCTGGTAGTCAAATCTTCAGCTGAATCGCAGTCAAAGGTATGCATCCTCGATGACAGCATGGAAGAGCAATCAGACTCATCAAAAAATGGAAATTACATACCTACTGTAATTCTTGATCTTCTTAGACGAAGTCTCCACCATTCATTCACACTGATGGGATCTATGCCGTTGGCGCTAGGACCCAGCGGGAGCAAACTTTCTGCAAAAGGGTCGGGGCCACTGATGGAGCCGTGAGGAGCAGCGCCGCAAGCCTTGGCTCGTGCAGCAATGACCATCTCGACATCTACCCTCCAACTGCCTCAGTACCATTTTTCCGAGGAGGTGCAGCGTAATTAGCATAGAAGGATAGCCTAACAAAAACCAGATATAAGATAGTCCAGAAGACCCATATAAGACGAGTCAAAGAAAGAAGTCTTCACAGCCTAAAGACTGAGGGAGTGAAGACCAACAGCAGAGGTGAGCTCGGGGGATGGTGGGTGGGTGTGTGAATGAGTGGTGGAGACTTCGTCCAAGAAGATCAAGAATTACGGTAGGTACATAATTTCCATATCTTCCTGGACATAAAGTCTCCACCACTCATTTTTACTGATGGGAGAATATCGAGCTAATAATCCCCCGAGAGGGCGGCAGGAGAGACCAAGAGCTCACAATTTGGGACAGAAGTCCATTAAGGATGGTTCTGCAAAACAAAATATGTCACCTAGCATGGACATCCAGGGCATAGTGTTAATCTAGTATGCACTGAGCTCCAGGTAGCCAGAGATTGCAATACTGTATCTGCAATGCACATTGCATATCGCCAGGATGACGCGACTGCTCTAGTAGAGTCATGACAATCTGCTCTCCAGCTTAACTTGGCGCCCATGGAATAACAGTGGCGAAGGCATGCCATCAGCCATGCTGAAATGCATCCGATAGCTACAGGTTGACCCAGCCAAGTCTTGCTGAAGGAAACAAACAGTTGTTGAACACTGCCAATTTCTTTTGTTCTATCTAAATAGAAACGCAGGGCTCTTCTGACATCCAAAAAATGAAGGGTATGCTCTCCTTCATTTTGAAAGTTCGCAAAGTAAGCAAGTAGGACCAAAGATTGGTTTAGATGGAATTCTGAAGCAACCTTAGGGAGAAACTTAGGATTGGTCCTAAGAACTACTCTGTCCTTATGAAACAGTTTACGGAGGGTCTGTGACCAAGGCATGTATCTTGGAGATCCTCCGGACTGAGGTAATGGCCACCAGGAAGGCCGTTTTCCAAGTGAGAAATTTCAGCTCACAGGTAGCTAGAGGCTCGAAAGGCTTTCGAGTGAGAATGTCTAGTACAAGGTTAATGTCCCAGGCTGCAACTGGACGTCTGATAGGAGGTCTGGTATGCAGAATTTCCATAAGAAACCTCTTAACCAGAGGTAACTGAGCCAGTGACAAGGAAAGTACTGGCTCATGATAAGCTGAAATGGCACAAAGATGAACTTTGACTACAGAGTACTGCAGACCTGAATTTGAGAGGTCTAAAAGGTACTCCAGAACTTTATTGGTTGGGCAGGAAAAAGGATTCAAAGAGGATTTTGCACACCAGAAAGAAAAACACTTCCATTTGGCTGTGCAAGTTTTCTAGTGGCTGGCTTGCGTGCAGCCAGAAGAATATCTGAAACTCTGTGAGAGAGACTGAACCTGTTCACTTTATCTCTTCAGTAGCCAAGTGTGAAGGTATCCTGTGGATCACATCCAGCTGTTGGCTTAGAGACTGAGGAAGGTCCTTCGTCTTTTCAGGGCATTGTTCGCCTCATCTCTGAGTCCAGAAGGATGCCCTTGGAGCTAATCCAGAAAAAGGTGGAGTACCCTCTCACGGACATCCTCAAGAGAGGGGATACCCCGACGGAGACCTTTCCTGTGGCCGAGGCTTTTGTTGGCCTGGCCTTGGAACTCTGGCAGCGCCCTGCCTCTTGTCCAGCTCCGTCTGCCCGCATACCCCGAAAGTTTGCGGTGCCCATGGAGTCCCTCACAGGGTTCACAGAGCACCCCTCGTCTAAGAGCCTGGTGACCACCTCTGTGTTTAGGTGTACTGGTAGTTCTGCCGATAATGACTGACCTACTGATAAAGAGTCCAAGTTTTTGGACCATTCAGCCAGGAAGGTCTATGCGGCTTCTTCCTTGGGCCTTCATCAGCAAGTTTGGCCGTCATCATGGCACACTTCTCCCATGCCCTTCTAGGGTCTTTGGAGGAATTCCTCCCACATCTCCCCATGGACATGCAGACCATGGTCAAGCAGGTCCGTGATCAGGGCCAAGGTGTAGCCAAGCAGCAGCTTCAGACAGCCCTGGACATTGGGGATTCTTGTGCCTGTTCGATGGCAGCCGCAGTTGCCTCTCGTCGTAGGGCTTGGCTGAGGCTGTCCTCCTTCCTGGCGGATATACAGCACAAACTAGCTGACGTGCCATTCCTAGGGAGTGACCTGTTTGGCCCAGGAGTGGCTGGTCACCTTCAGTACATTGAGCAGTCCAGTGCCACCTTGAACGCTACGTCTGCCTAGGGTAAGAACCAGCAGAAGAAAAGGAAGCCTTGTCAGCATTCTTCCCCTGTGGCTCAGCAGTCCTCCTTTCAGGGTGGACAGCAGCATCAGCAACAGCACCAGGCTCAAGCTTGGTGCCCCCAGTCCAAGCCCAGGCCCTTCCAGGCCCATAAAGAATGCTGAGGTTCCAGTCCTGGATCCTCCTTCTCAGTGACGGGATGAGGGTGGTCAACCCCTCTCCCGTCACCTCGGCCTCTGGGTCCTCCCGTGGGGGGCCGGGTCCCGCACTTCCTTTCCACCTGGCCCACTGTCACCTCATACAGGTGGGTTCTCGAAGTGGTCGGTCAGGGACTGCCTCTGGAATTAGAGCAGTACCCTCCAAGCTGAGCCCACGCCCCTCGGGAGAAAAGAGTATCTGCTCAGACTCAATCGGCTCTCCAAGATGACATTGCTCGGCTCCTCCTCTGGGAGGCAGTAGCTCCAGTGGCGGATCCTCTAGCAGACCCAGGCTTTGTCTCCAGGTACTTCTTGGTGCCCAAGCAGACGGGGAGCTGGTGCCCCATTCTAGAACTGCTCGACTTGAATCAGTATCTTAGGTCTCGCACTTTTCAGATGGTCACTCTGTCCCACATCATACCATCCTTGGAGTGTCCCAATCCATCCGTCCTATCAGTGGTTCTTCCCACTTCAGGGTCGAAGAGACCCTGTCTGAGTTCTGAGCCATGCTGTTCGTGCTCTCCTTCGGCCTTACAGGTCTTCACCAACTGCATAGCAGTGGTGGCAGCCATCAGCGGGGGCGCGGATCTATCCTTACCTCGATGATTGGCTCTAGCGGTTCCACCAAAAGGTGGTGGTGAGGTCCAGGCCCTCCAGACCTGCTCCTGTCTAGGCCTCCTGATCAGCAAGGCCGCGTCAGAACTCATGCCTTCCAAGGTGATGGGCTTCATCGGGGCAGAGCTCAACTCTCGTCAAGCCAGAGCTTGGCTCCTGGTGGACAGGGCGGAGGTTCTCTCCTCCTTTGCCCAATAATTTCTGGTTGGGCAATTGCGCCCTGCCTGGGACTTTCTGCGACTTCTGGGTTACACGGCGGCATGCACCTCAGTGGTCCATTGGGCTTGGTTTCACATGCACCCCCTCAAATGGGAGCTGGCTGTCCAGTGGACTCAGCGCCACGGTCATTTCGACCAGCTGATCACTGTAACTCAGAAGATGTGGGACGCTCTCCACTGGTGGACCGCCCCAGAACAGTTGCAGGAAAGGGATCCCATTTGTCCGCCCTGAGCCGATGGTTGTCTTCATGATGATGCCTCTCTCAAGGGCTGGGAAGCCCACATGGGGGACAAAAGGGCCCTCGGGCTCTGGACCCCCGAGGAGTCCCGATGCCACATCAACCTGTTGAAGCTCAGAGCAGTCAGACTGGCACTGTCAGCTTTCGCCCTCAGCTCCGGGGTCAAGCGGTTCAAGTCCGGATGGACAATACCACGACCGTGTACTACCTCAGCAAACAGGGCAGCATGCATTCCGGGTCTTCTGTGTGAGGAGGCACTCTGCATCTGAGCCTCTCGTGAGCCGATTAGAGGCCGATCTCCTAGCCATCCATATGGCAGGAACCTCAAACCATCTGGCAGATGCTCTCAGCCGCTTAGGCCAGACATCCCACGAGTGGTCTGTCCACCCAGGGGTAGCTTACAGCCTGTTCTCCCTCTGGGGAAAACCGATGATGGACCTGTTTGCCTCCAGGGACAACACCAAGCTGAGGCTCTTCCATGCCCACCCTCCTCAGCAGGGCTCACTGCAGGGGGATGTCTTCTTGAGGCCTTGGACCCAAGGCCTCCTCTATGCCTTCTGTCCATTTCCCTTGATCCACAAGGTGCTCCTCAAGGTGTGGAGGGACAAGGCAAAGGTGATCCTGGTAGTCCCAGACTGGCTGCGCCAGTTCTGGTATCCAGATCTCCTCAGCCTCAGCTGCAGGCCCTGGAGTGACTTGCACGCCCGGACCTGATATCACTCAGTCAGGGAAAACATTCCATCCGACCTCAATCCCTGCACCTCACAGCCTGGTACCTAAGCGGCTAGAGTTCCAAGCTTTGGGTGTTTTCGAAGATGTCTACACTATGGTGGAGGCATCCAGAATATAATCGACCAGGAAATGTTGTTACACCTTCAAATGGAAAATGTTTCAGGGCAGGGCCTGGACCCTTTGTCCTGTTCAGTATCCTAACATTCTCGACCACCTTTGGTCTCTCTCCAAAGGGGGTCAGTGGTCATCGATCCTTAGGGTGCACCTGGCAGCCATCTCTGCTTATCGGGCGTGGGCCGATCATCTGACATTGGCACAGGAGACAGTGGTCAGGCACTTTTTCAAAGGCCTGGATCACATATCCCCTTCAGTGCATCAACCTCCACCTCCGTGGGATCTACTGCTGGTACAGGCAAAGCTCATGGGCAAGCCATTCGAAGCAATGCACAAGTGTGAGTTGTCACACTTGTCGTGAAGATGGCCTTCCTGGTGGCTATCACGTCTGCCAGAAGGACAGGGGAGCTCCAGGCACTTCCGGTGGACTCCCCTTAACTGGTTTTCCACAGGGACAAAGTTGTCCTACGCCCCCACCCGAAATTCCTTCCGAAGGTGGTGTCAGAGTTTCACCTTAACCAGGTGTTAACTCTGCCAGTATACTACCCTAATTGCACCTTGGAGACGGAGTACAGGCACCATACTTTGAATCTGAGATGTGCTCTCACGTATTACAAAGAGGAAGTTTTGGAGAGAGGTTCGCCAGCTTTTGTCACCTACACTGAAGCCACTTCTGGCAGACCTGCAGCACAGCGGACTATTGCAAGATGGATCACAGCATGCATAGGTCTGTGCTATGATTTGGCGGGCAGTGAGCCTCCCAGAGGGATAAGAGCTCCAGGGATATCCCTATCCAGGACATCTGCCAGGCTGCTACCTGGAAGTCCACAAACACCTTCATCACCCACTACCACATCGACCTTGAGTCACGCCGGGATGCTGGCTTTGGGGCCTCAGTTCTCCAGTCTCTGTTCCCTAAGTAGGGGGTGTGCACCTTGCCTCCCTCCTCCCGGAGAACTGCTAGGAGTCTGCCAAAGAATGTGGATGAACAACATATCCACGTTCCTAGAAAAACAGTTTACTCACCTGTAACAGTAGATCTTACTTCGAGATACAGCTCTTGCAGCAGGTTACTCCATTAGGACTGAAGCCAGCAGGCGCCAGGACCCCACGGAAATTTTCTAGCTAGCAGTCTTCAGCGGAGGCCGCCTCCGACGTCGGTCCCGTCCCCGACGTCGGGTGTAGTACATAAGGAGGCGGTCCCCCCATAATCCTCAGTTCTTTTCCTGCCATTGATATCACCAGTATCGGCCTCTCGGTCTCTTTTTCTAGCGTGCGACGACCTTTAGAACTACAACGATTTTCGTCTTTCTTTCGACTTTGGATCAACTGATGTCCTCTCCTACAACTTCTGTTGAGGGCCACCATTCAAAGTGTGCCTGCGGCAAACAGATCCCCTTCAAGGATCCACATTTGGGCCTGGCGTGGCGCTGCCTAGGCTCGAACCCACACCAAGGCCTGCTCCTTCTGCCAGGGCTTCAGCAGTCGCACCAGGATCCGCTGCCAGAAGGCCTTCAAGCCGCTTCTGTTGGAGGAGAAACTGAAAACCATGGATAAAGAACCTTCCTCCCGGGGGAGTCGTCGGGTAAAACCCACAAACACCAGGACAAACACTGGGAAAAGGAAAGGTCCAGGTCCCCTGCTTGGGCCTCAGACTCCCGAAGCTATGGCTCGAGATCGGACCGCTGTCCCTCCAGGGTTCAGTCGCAACCTCCCTCGGTTCAGGTCAGATCCTCCAGCGGCTCCTCTTCTCTACAGCCCCTGAAGACTTGCAGGCCGTCGGCCTCTTCCACTCCATCTAAGGCCTCATCGAAGTTCGGGGAGCGCTATAAATCTTCTTCCCGTCGGCGGGACACTGATGCCAGGTCAGTTTCTCAGCCTTCGCGTGGATCGGATACGGTTCTTCGTAAGACCAAGGTCCTGAAGTCCCTCAAATGGACATCGGACCCGACATCGCCCCCCCCGATGTCGGCCAAGCAACACCTAAACACCTGTCGCCCGGCCAGGCGTTCGCCTCCGGCGCGGCTACTCCGGAAAGAGACCACACCACGTCTCCGGCGGGCGCCCGTCAGAAGGACTCGTCGGAGGAGGTGCCACACAGCCGAGGACCAGGCGGCGACACAGGAATGCCAGGCTCCCACGGGAACCTTCCCCGGAGCGGGAGACCCCCGCGGACCCGACGCCTGACCCCGGCGACAGGCCCGTCGTCTGGTATGAATCTGGCAGAGGTAAAGGAACTTTTTACCTTCTGGTGGGACACCATCAGAAAAGTTGTGGTCACCACACGTCCTCCTCCTACTCCGCCTCCACCTACTACTTCACCGCCTACGCCCCCTCCTCCGCCCAAGTGGCCCATAAGACGGTCACCAACTCCCACGGAGCAGACACCACCTCCTCGGGGCAGATCTTCAGAAAAGAGAAGACCTCCCTCTAGATCCCCCTCAGGGTCACACAGTCCCAAAAGACCCAGACAACGCCGGTACACTCCATCTGGGGAGAATTCCAGATCTGACACCTCAGGATGCTCCAGATCTCCTTCTCCTATCATTATTCCCTCTCCGGACCCACATGACCTACCCAGGTCTCCTCCGGATGATCCCTCTTTCATGGAGATCATTAGGCACGTCCAGGAGAATATGGGGTGGGATGCTGAAGAACTCGACCCCGAGAGACAACGCCTTGCTTGCTACCTTCGGCAGAAAGATCCGAAGCCTGTGGTAGTACTGCCCTTGGTGGATACCTTTGCGGATGTCACCAAGGCTGCCTGGAAACGTCCGCACTCCACTCCCGCACTGCCAAAGAAGTCTGACTGCCTATACTAGGCCCCTAGGAAGGACCAGTATCTGGCGAACCATCCTCTGGCTGACTCCCTGGTCATCACGGCTTTGCATGACCGGTCTCAAAGACCTCAGCATTTGAGCACAAAGCCACTGGACCAGGAGTCCAAGCAATTGGATGTCCTGGGTAGGCGCACGTATGCGGCCGCGACTTATGCCATCAGGTCACTGAATTACCTCACTCCATGGTTCAATTCCAGAACGCACTGTGGGAGCAGGGTCAGGACCTGGTCGAGAAGATGCCCGATTGGACCACAAGGAGACTCTTGAACCTCCTCCATACAGGTTTGAGTGTGGGGACCCAGGTGCTCAGAGCATATATGATTCTCGCGGACTCTCCAGCCAGAGCTGCAGCCTCAGGCGTGTGTCTCAGAGACACTCTTGGCTCCTGTCTCCGGCTTTACCCCAGACGTCCAGAAGAGCATCTTAGGCGTCCCGTGTAAACAGTGAGGTCCTATTTGGTGAAGCCTCCGAGAGAGTAATCACCAAACTTCAGGATGCAGGGAAGGCAGTCTGATCTGTTCAAGCTATGTACAGGTCTCGGCCTAGTTCCTTTCGTAGGAACCAGAGCTGTTTTTGTGGCCAGCTACAAAGGCAACAGCCACGTTCTGGCCAACAGCAGAGGGGCACTTTCACCTGCAAGGCCCAGGCCAAGTCATCTCCAGGCAGAGGCCAACGATTAGCAAAGTCGGCCCAGCCTGCCAGATCAAATGCTGCCACAGCATGACTCCTTCCCGGCCCGGCCCCTACTCAGGATCAACAGGAAAAGAAAGTCGGGGGTCGCATCGCATGCCACTTGCCAGGGTGGCAATCGATCACCACCGATAGGTGGGTTCTGCAGCTGGTCAAAAAAGGCCACTATATAGAATTCGTAGCCAGTCCACCTACAAGACCTCCCATGCTCTCCTGATATTCGGGTCAGCATGCCCTGCTCATACAGCAGGAAATGCTTGCGCTTCTGGAAAAGGAAGCCTTAGAGCACGTCCCAGAGAACCAGAGAGGACTAGGATACTATTCTCACTTCTTCCTGGTTCCAAAGAAGACAGGGGACCTCCGTCTAATACTGGACCTCAGCAACCTCAACCTTTCGATTGTTTACAAGCGCTTCGATTGGTGACCCTTCGAGCCTAATTCCCATGCTGAGCGGGGCGCCTTTCTGGTGTCTTTGGACATGCAGGATGCCTACCTGCATATTCTGATTGTTCAAGCGCACGGAGGTTCCTGCGCTTGAGTTCCAGAGCCGCCATTATCAGCTCTTCCCTTTGGGCTGTCATCAGCACCTCGCGTATTCACGAAGTGCATGGCGGTCGTAGCGTCATCGCTGAGGAGACAAGGCCACTACGTGTTCCCATACCTGGACAACTGGCTTCTCATGGCACCCTCCAGGGAGGCACTGATGACGGCTATTCACTGCACCCAGTCTCTTTTTCAATCACTGGGTATTCTCATCAACTACAAGAAGTGACTCCTGGTACCGTCCCAGAAGCTGCAGTTTATAGGAGCAGTTCTGGACACCGTCAGAGGAAAAGCCTTTCTTCCCGCGGACAGAGCGGAACACATCAGATCCCTCATCAGGGACTTGTCGGTGAAGAAGACCGTCCCAGCCAGACTGGTCCTTCGCCTGCTCGGACACATGGCTGTGGCCATTGCGACAGTCCTACTGGCACGACTCCACATGTGGGTAACCCAGTGGATGCTACGGGTGCGATGGGACCAAAGGCAAGACCGTTGCAGCATCCAATTGAATCATGAATGCCGTAATTCAGGATTGGCAATGGTGGCTAAACCAGGGAACCTCTCTCAGGGGTTCCCTTCAGAGCAAACCTCTCCGACTGTGACCCTCTCCACAGATGCCTCTGGGCTCGGGTGGGAGCACACCTGGACGGTGTTCGGTCTCAGGGCCTGTGGACAGACCAGGAGTCTCATCTCCACATCAACATTCTGGAAATGAGGGCAGTCCTTTACGCTCTGCAAGCCTTCCAGTTGGAGATTCCATCGGGCACACTTCTGTTACAAACACACAATACCACGGTGATGTATTACCTCAACAGACAAGGAGGCACTCACTCCTGCCCGCTTTGCAGGGAGGCCATGAGAGTATGGGAGTGAGTATTGCAACACGGCGCAAGCCTAATAGCATATATGTCCCAGTGGACAATACCCCATGAACAAGTCTGAGCCGCTCTCAGGCCAGAGTCCATAAGTGGAACTCTGCAGGAGGTGGCAGAGGATCTGTCTCACAGATGGGGTTCTCCAGAATTAGACCTTTTACGTCCCATCCAACGAAAACTGCCCAATTTTTGCTCGCTAGATCCAGGGCCTGGTGTTTTCTGGCGAGGAGCGTTGTCCCTCCCGCGGCGGGCAGATTCTTCTATGCCTTCCCTCCTTTTCCGTTGATCCAGAGTTCTCCTCAAACTACGAGGAGAGCATCGGCGCTTATCTTGATAGCACCTTTCTGGCCCAGGCAAATCTGATTCCCGCGCCCTGCATCAGCTATCCCGAGAACCTTCGCCTTTGCCAATCAGCTCCCATCTGTTGTCTCAGGAGGAAGGTTCACTTGTCCATCCCGACTTGCGTTCATTGTACCTTCATGCCTGGCTCCTAGAGACATAGCCATGATGCGACATGGGGTCTCGCAAGAAGTGGCTGATGTACTTTCCGCCGCTAGAAAACCGGCAACACACGCAACATAGGCCATGAAGTGGCACAGGTTTTGCTTGTGGGATCAAACGCGTGGTTTCTCGCCCTTGGACTGTCCCGAGAAGCTGGTTCTGGAACACCTGCTTTGACTTTTCTAATCCGGACTAGCTTACTCCTCGATTAAGGTGCATTTGTGCGCAATTTCGGCTTATCATGCCCCCATAGGCCATCGTATGGGGGCTCAATTGGACACTACTCGCGCCTTTTTAAGGGGGTCCTCCACCTTAGGCCACCTATGAAGGATCCGGTTCCTCCTTGGGACTTGCTCTTTGTCCTGGAGCAGCTTACGCTGCCACCTTTTGAACCAGCCGCGGATTGCGAGCTACGTTTTCTGTCGTGGAAAATGTTGTTTTTAGTTGCAGTTACTTCAGCAAGAAGAATCTCCGAATTGCATGCACTCATGTGCAAAGAGCCCTATTTAATTTTCCACCAGGATAGGGTATCCCTGAGGACAAATCCTAAGTTTCTGCCTAAGGTGGTTTCAGCCCTTACCCTTAATCAGGATATCGACTTACCAGTGTACTTTCCCAAGTACACCAATCGAGAGAAGGACTGCTTCACACCCTAGATGTTCACAGGTGTCTCAGATATTATCTGACCAGAACCAAACAGTACGGAAGCGGATCAGCTGTTTGTCTCCTTTGTTGAGAAGATGAAAGGAGCTCCTGTTTTTAAACAGTCCCTTTCGCGTTGACTCATTCAGTGTCTCTCTTTCTGTTATGACAAGCGCAGCAAACCCTTGCCAGGCGTGGTCAAGGGTCATTGTACCAGAGGGGTGGCCACCTCCTTTGCAGCACTGAAGAATGTTTCCACTTCAGCTATTTGTGCTGCAGCTACCTGGAGCTCGGTGCATACTTTTATTAGGCATTACAGCCTAGATATCGCTTCAAGGCGAAGGGCAGGTTTCGGCCTAGCCGTCCTCCAGGGACTTCTGTCCTAGGCTCGAGCAGGGTTGTAATCTCTGCCTTTCCTCCTCCCAATGGTGTAATGTCGCTGTTGCTTGGGAATCAGTCCTAATGGTGTAACCTGCTGCAAGAGCTGTATCTCGAAGTAAGATAGTACAGTTACGTAAGAACTTACCGTAACAGTAGATTTTCGAGAACAGCTCTTGCAGCAGGTACCTTCCTGCCCACCATCCCCCTTTTGAGGAGGTAGGTTATAGCCTAACATCCATCCTTCGGGATGGAATGATTTGTTTTTAATCTTGGCCATCTGATGGCGGATCCTTGGTCTCCTCTTCTGATGTCATCCAGCGGCCGGGATTCTCCGGCGGGAGAACTGGGGATTGTGGCGGGACCGCCTCCTTATGTACTACGCCTGACGTCGGGGGTGGTCCTCGCTGAAGACTGCTCGCTAGAAAATTTCCGTGGGGTCCTGGTGCCTGACGGCTTCAGTCCTAATGGTGTAACCTGCTGCAAGAGCTGTTTGCGAAGATCTACTGTTACGGTAAGTTCTTACGTAACTGTACTTTACAGGTGAGTAACCTATTCTTCTAGGGCGTGGATATGTTGTTCATCCACACTTCTTTGCATGTCCTCTTCCACTTTAAATCTTGGCGGAAGTGTTCAAGCTGTCTCTCCCCCACCCAGGTGGTATATACCTCGCTCTGCCCCATGATGCCAGATCTTCCTTTCCGCTGGAAGATATAAGTTCCTAGTACTCTTGCAGCAATTCGTAGGCACTGGATTCAAAGTGTTGTTTTTGCTGAAACTTACTTTAAAATTCATTCGCGTTAGTGATTTCAATTTACAGCGTCGGACATGGGTGAAAAATCCTCCCCGGTTTCGCAGTGCCCCTGCAGCCAGAAGATGTCGTGCACCGATCCCCACCTAATGCGCGTTTATTGCCTAGGTGTCGGACCTGACACCTCATCATGCACTCACCTGGCCTTCCACCCCAGTGTCCTGGACGACCGCTTGGCACGCTTAAAGCTGGGGAGACTGGAGAAAAGGAACCCGCTGGTGAAATCAAAGGAGGAGAGGTGGGCGGTTTCTGCGGCTGCGGTATCTGCCGAGCAGCTGGAATAAATGAAGGCATTTGAGGAGGAAGCAGCTCAAGCTTCATCCACTCGAAGCTTTCTTGTTCCATTTAACCTTTGCTCCACCTTTCCGGGCTCCTTCTGGGAGTTGTGCCAGTCTCTCCCCACCATGGGTGAGGCACCCTTGGGCTCACACTCCTCCTGCCCTCTGAAGAGGGATAAGGACCCTGGATCTTCGTCCAAGCGAAGACGTTCTTGGGACCGAGAAAGGTCCGAGTCCCAGGAACACACACGGTCTCGACTTGGGTGAGATTGCATCCTCGACGCCCGTCTTCACAGATCTTCCATCTGGCCAGTGGCTGAGGTAGTGGCCGATGAGGTGGAGATTATTCCAACTAAATCGACCATCTGTCGCCGACTCCTTGGAAAGGACTCCAGTCCTTGTCTTTCCTGACAAGGAGACCCAGCCTGCTGGCGTCCCCATTTAGTACCCGGTTCCAGGCCCTCTGTTTTCACCGACCCTGGTGTCTCCTGATCAACCGTCTCGGCCCGCCCTATCTCGGTCGAGGTCCAGAACTCCCTCTACCCATCGGCTGAGGAAAACACAAACATTTGAAAAAGAGGGGTCACAGGTCTTCATCCTCCTCGGACGAGGAGAGGTTTCGGCAGAAACTCCATCGACGCTATGAAGACCTCATGTGGCAACAGCTAGTTTTGTACGGGCAGAAGCCAGCTCCGCCATCTACCCCAGCCATCACTTGGCTCCTGCCTCCTAGGCCGAAGCTGACCCCTCCAGAACCGAAGCCTTCAGTTCCTCCACCTGTGGGGCTGGCCTGTGTCCCAGTTCGGCCTGTCTTGGTCTCTCCACTGATTCTGGTGGAACCACCGCCTAAGCAGCCTCAGGGAGGGGCTCCCTTGAAAGAGGTCCGAACAGACACCGGGCTTCCCCAACGTCTGTCGATAATGGTCGCCCCCGATTGCCCTTGGCATATTGAGGGATACCTAGGCGGTGGCTGTTACATCTGGATTCTTCGGACTCTGACGTCTCCGGATTACACTCCTATCCCAGGGATGATGAGTCGTCCATGGCAGGATTGGAGGAAGGCCCTTCCTCCTTTCAGGGCATTCTCTGTCTGATCTCAAAATCCACCAGAATGCCTCTGGAGTCCATCCAGAAAAAGTCGGAGTACGCCCTTACCGATATCCTCAAAAGGGGGATACTCTGACGGAGGCCTTTCCAGTGGCCAAAGCCATTGTTTGCCTAGCTCTTGAGCTTTAGCAGCATCCGGCTTCCTGTCCAGCACCGTCTGCCCGCATGGCCCGCAAGTATGCAGTGCCCGTGGGGTCCCTGGTGGGGTTCACTGAACACCCTTCGGCCGAGAGCCTGGTGACCGCTTCTGTGTTCAGGTGTACTGGAAGCTTGGCCGACACTGACCGACACCCAGACGAGTCAAAGAATGTGGAACACTTTGCCCATAAGGTCTATGTGGCCTCTTCTTGAGTTTTCATCAGGCCAGCTCGGCTGTTATAATGGCACACTTCTTTCATGCCCTCCTGGGGTCATTAGACGAGGTCCTCCCTCACCTTACTGCGGTCATGCAGACCACGGTCAAGCAGGTCCATGATCAGGGCCGTGCTGTTGCAAAACAGCAGCTCCAGATGGCCATGTACATAAGTAATTCCCGTGCCCGCTCTTTAGCACCCGCAGTGGCCACTTGCGTAGGGCTTGGCTGAGGCTTTCCTCCTTCCCAGTGGATACTCAGCATAAGTTAGCTGACTTGCCCTTCCTAGGCACCGACTTGTTCGGTCCATGAGTGGCCGGTCACCTTCAGCGCATAGAGCAGTCCAATGCCACCTTGAATGCCACTTCTGCGAACGGTTCTTCGGGCAAGAACCAGCAGAAGAGAAAGAAGAAGCCGCTTCCGGCACTCTTCCCCTGCGGTCAGACGGCCCTCCTATCAGGGAGGTCTCAGCATCATCAGCAACAACAGCAGGCTCAAGCTTGGCTTCAACCTTGCTTCCAGCGGGCGAAGATCTGGCATCAGGGGCAGAGCCGAGTTATATACCACCGGGTGGCTGGCTTGAAGACTTCAGCAAGATTTAAAGTGGAAGCGGACATGCCAAGAAGTGTGGATGAACAACATATACCACTCCTAGAACTACTGTTACGCGTGAGTAACTGGTTATTCTCCCCCAGCGACTATATAGTGGTCTCCTCTCTGGTTCACAAGGTGCTCCAGTGTTGGATGGATCCCAAAATCTCTTAGAAGGGATACCATTCCTGATATATCTCCCAAGCTGATTCTTACTATGGATGCCTCCGGCTTGGGCTGAGGGCACACCTGGGGTTCCATACAAACTCAGGGTATCTGGTTCCAGACCGAGACATCCCTCCATGTAAACATCCTTCAGATGAGGGAGGTTCTATAATAATAATAATAATAATATTTAATTTTACGGCGCCTTTCAAATACCAAGGTGCCTAACAGTGTTAAAATCACAAAACAAACATCTCAGTAACAAAAATTGTATAAAGTCACTAATATCATCAAACAGTTAATCACTGAATGCTTGGTGCCTTAAAAAAGTTTTCAAAGATTGCTTAAATCCCTCCACGGTCGTGCTATCCCTTAACCGGCGGGGTAGAGAATTTCAGAGGGTTGGGCCACATGCATAAATGCTCTGGCCCCAGAAGATTTCAAACACACCCTTGGAATCTCTAGCAACCCCTTGTCGGCCGAACGGTGCGATTGCCCAGGGCAGTAGGAGACCTGAAGGTCTTTCAGTTTTATGCCGTGCAGGCCTTTCAGAACCACCTCTGTCTGGGCCAGTTGTTGAGCCAGTCAATCTCAGTGGGGTCTGTTATGTCAACAGTTTAGGGGGGGGA
This sequence comes from Neoceratodus forsteri, assembly GCA_016271365.2. Classification (NCBI taxonomy): domain Eukaryota; kingdom Metazoa; phylum Chordata; order Ceratodontiformes; family Ceratodontidae; genus Neoceratodus; species Neoceratodus forsteri. Next base: position 502,366,139 of record JADMNL010000022.1, read on the forward strand.
GAGACACATTCGTACTCTTTTTTACAGGGAAGCAGTGAGAGTCTGGTACTGGGCACTGGACCACGGCCTAGAACTTGAGGTAGTCCATGTCCCAGGCATGCTGAACACCCTGACTGACAACCTCGGCCAGACTTGGTCCAGGATGCACGAATGGGAACTTCTGTCGTCCATTGCAGATCTGTTCGATAGATGGGGTCGTCCAGAGTTGGACCTTTTTGCGTCCCCACTCAATGTAAAACTGCCCAATTTCTACTTGTTAGATCCAGGGTCGGAGTTTTCTGGCAAGATGCCTTGTCCTTCTCCTGGAGCAGGCGGTTCCTTTATGCCTTCACTCCCTTTCCTGTAATTCAGAATTCAAGCTCCAGATGGAGGGGGCCAGCATGATCCTGATCGCACCCTACTGGCCATGGTAGATATGGTTTCCATTACTTAATAGTGGAACCTCTGGTATCACTGCCCCTCTGCAGTTGTCTGCTGATGTAGGTTAAGGGGACCCTGGTCCAGCCACATCTCAAGTCCATTTGTCTGCATGCCTGGCTCCTGAAGACATAGCCATTTCCGTTTTGGAGTCTGGAGGTTTCTCAGAAGATGACTCGTCCTCATGGTGTCTAGGAAGCCATCCCCTAAGGCCAGCTATGCCATAAAGTGGAAGAGGTTTGCAATCTGGGCTGCCAAGCACAATCTCGACCTTTTCACCTCTCCAGTGAGTCTGATTCTGAACTACCTGATATCACTGTCAGACTCATGCTTCCAGTATCCATCTCTCAAGGTGCACCTTTCGGCTATCTCTGCCTTTCACAAGCCTATGGACGGCCATGAAGTGGCTCAGCTAGATGTGATCTATACTTTCTCAGGGGCATCCTGCAGCTGAAACCTCCAGTCTGAACCCCCTGTCCCAGCTTAGGATTTTAATTTTGTTTTGGAGAAATTTACCCGGTCTCTGTTTGAGCCAGCCGTGTCTTGTGTGCGAAACTTTCTTTCATGGAAAGCATTGTTTTTGGTTGCTATTATTTCTGATCAAAGGTATTTCTGAGCTTGAGGCTCTATGCTGTGAAGAACCTTATTGAATTTTTAACAAAGACAGGGTGTCTTTCTTGCCCGAATCCCAAGTTTCTCCCCAACATGGCATCTGAGTTTACCCTGAACCAGTCTGTCCACCTTCCAATGTATTTTCCATTGCATGCCAATCCAGAGAAAGCAGTGCTCCATACTTAAGATGTGCGCAGAATTCTGAAGTATTATTTGCTGCAAACTAAGGACTGCAGAAAATCAAAGCAACTTTTTGTTTCTTTTGCCCAAGGAAGTGCAGGCATTCAGGTTTCCAAACAGTGTTTGTCCAAAAGGTTGGCCAATTGTATTGTGTTCTTCTACAACAGATATGTCAAGGAGTTGCCAGGGGTGGTGCAAGCCCACTCAACGAGGGGCATGGCCACCTCTATTTCTTGCTTCAAAGGGGGCTCAGCAGCTGACATCTGCGCTGCTGCCACCTGGAGTACTGTCCATACTTTCACCAAGTTCTACAGTCTGAACATTGCTTCCACAGCCCAATTGAGCTTGACCGAGCTGATCTTCCTGGACATAAAGTCTCCACCACTCATTCACACTAATGGGATCTGCGCAGAGAGCACTAGGACCCAGCAGGAGCAAACTTTTTGCTAGAAGGTCAGCACCAGAGATGAGGCTGAGGGCAGCACGCGAGCCTCAGCTCGTGTGGTAATGACTGTCTCAGTGTCGACCCTCCAACCGCCTCCAGTTCCTTTTTTCCGCCGTCAGTGCACTTCAGTGGCGAGGTTGCTTCGTCTGCCAGGAGTCGAACTTCAAACTAGCAGCATAGTTTTCAGTTTTATTGTTTAATAATATCTCAATACAAGTACCACTTAGTTTATTTATTCTTATTTAAACAAAAGTCTCAGCCTACATTGACAGAGTCGACCATGAGCGGGTCAGGTGATGGTAGGGAGACTTTGTATGAAAGCTGTTCAGTCAGCGGGCTGGTCTGGTCGCTGCCGTTTCTGGAAGGGGGGTCTGACAACGGACAGTCCAATGCTCGAGGGTGGGCAGTCCTCGAAGATAAAAACAAGCGGTCGCACTCTTGGCATCATTTGGCCCTCGAGCTCTTCTTGACCCACAGGTCAAAAGAAGAGCATCACTCGAGGTTGCCCTCTGATATGTCTGCTGGCGTAGGCGGTCAGTTATTTGTGCTAGTTACCAGTCTCCTCCTTCAGAGTCGCTGGTTTCTGTTTCTGATATCCAACGTCTTCGACATGACCCTACCCCGCCCTCTGGTAGGTCTTCAGACTAGCAGTTTCATCAATGGGCTGTTCTTATGGAGCAGTGGGCTCGGAGGTTGGTCCAGCTGCCTGGGCTGGTCACTTAGGGACTTCGGGCTTTTGGAGATCAGGTAGAGGCGATTGGGCCTCCCTAGTCGTGTGGCGCCATCTTTGGTGCCGTCGACTCTAGCAGCTTGGTCGCGCCCCCCCACTGCAGGCTGTGGCGCGGGGGCCACACTGATGCCTTTATCTCCTGGTATTCATCCTTCTTTCTCCTCAAATCCTGTCTTTTGAGTCTTGGGATGTTTTCGGCGCCCATGGCGTCGATAGCACCTCGGCGCCGTCTTGATGCCGATGCAGCTGTCGGTACCATCCTCGGCGGCGTTGAGCTTCTTGGCACCGTGTGCTTTGTCTGCGCCCGCCCTCGCACTGGGTCATCGAGCAACACGCTGTAAGTGGGGCAAGCTCCCACGACTTACGGGATTCGGCTACAGCTTGTCGGCCAAGCCACGCCTTCTTGGCCTTTCCTCTGGGTCCCTCCTCAGTTCTATCCGGACCGAGGAGGAGGGAGCCGCCTACTAGTAGCTAGCCGTTGCGGGGCTTCTTCCACGCTTGGAGAGCCGTCCGCTCACTCGGGAGGGGCGGGCAGGAGCCCGCCATGGCAATCACCCCCTCGGGGGTGAAGGCTCCTCCAGTGTCGGACCTGTGGTTCGCAAGGCCCGGGTTGACGCCATTGGTCAGCATCATGGGCCCTGGCGGAGTCATCGTCGGCGCTGACTTGTTGCGTGGCTCTTTGGCTTCTGTCAGAGCCATTTGCGGCGCCAACACTGGTAGCAGCGCCATGGGAGATGCTACGGCGCCGTCTTTCTCCATGTCTCGTGGTGCCGAGGTTGAGCACGGCGCCATGTCCTCGGTGCTTGGTGTCGTGGGGCCTTCAGACGGTGCCGATTCCGCCATCGGTGCCATTGTCAGTGTCGCCCCTGCCCTAGGCACAGTTTGTGGAGCCATCGTCGGCGCCGTCTTTGTCCTCGACACTGCTCATGATGCCGTGGGACTGGATGGCGCCGTGACTAGTCCCGGCTCTGGGGCTCTTGTTCGGGCTGGAGCCGTGCCCCCTGTGGGTTCCGCCCGCGGTGCTGTGGGGCGCGCTGGCACCGGCTCAGGCACAGCTTTGGTTTCTAAGCCTGTTGGCATGGATGGCAGGGGGCACCCTCCTACGGTTTGGCACAGGGCCTTGACCTCTACCTCCTCGGAGGCGGGCTCTGAGTCAGACAGTCTGACCCTTTGGGGTTGGCTGTTGAGGTGGGCAGCCCAGTAGCCTCCTCAACAAGCCGGAGTCAGCCCGCTTCTGAGGTGGGGTCGGTGACTACCAAGACTAGGGTCAGGGGTGCTGACCAGCAGGCAGTGATGCAGGCCACCATAGCTCTGCAACCTGGTCTTTGTGGTTTCACTGACCCCCTCAGTAGTGGTACCCCCCTGTGGTGTGCCTAGATTGCCCAACTTTGGGGCCAATCAGATTACCTACAGGAGGGGAGGTTACTGTGCCCTGGATAGCTTCTTCGGGAGCTACCCAGTGATGCCAGCTACCTAGGCTGGCCCTCTTGAGGAGGAGGGCTCTTTTGGACTCCGAGGAGTCGAGGGGCATGGGGTTGGCATGTCTGCCTTTTTTGGGGGTCCACCCAGGCTCTGGGAGAAGCCATAGTGTGGATCTCCGCTCTTCCTCCTCTATTTCTTTGAGAGAGCCCCATTCTTTTGAGGTAGGGGACCGTCATTCTGGACCTATACGGCCCCGGTCGCCTCACAGGGGGGATTCTTCCAGGTGCAGCCAAGACAGTACTGAAATGGTTGTTCAGCTGTTGGCTGTGGGGTCTTCCGGGGCGCCTTCTTCCGTGGGTACTCATGGTCCGCTCCTTGGCCCAGGCTGAGGTCAGCCAACATCTCTTCTCAGCTCTGTCCCCATCCCTCTGCCATATTCTCCTGCACTCCAGGCATCCTTGGTCCTAGCGGGCCTCTCTCCTGGGAGCAGTTCAGAGTGGTGGCTGGTCAGTTCCTTGCTTACGTTAGGGCAATGGACAGCCAGGTTTTTCAACCTCCCCCTGTGCAGTCACCCATTGAACAGCCGGTCCCCTCTAGCTCCTCATCCCCCTCGTCTGGGGGAGAGGAAACTTCTGTCCACATCTCTCCAGCTGCTGATCTCGCTGAGTATCAGCGATTCCTCGTGAGGATTTGGGAGGACTTGCACCTTACTCCTTCCACTATCAGCAATCCTGAGCCTTTCTAGGCAATTTTGGCGAGGCCACCCTTGTGGTGCCGCCCTGGCCTGCTCCCTTTCAGGAGTTGTTGCATTCCTGGCAGAGACCCTTCTCCGGAGTTCCTGCCCCAAGGGATTTCAGTCAGAGGTATTGCGCACCCCTGGAATCTCCAGGTTCTGTGCCTCATCCACAGTCTGGATTGACGCAGTTGGATACTCCTGATGGGCTTTGCACCCTTCACCGTGAGCGGTCCCCAGATCAAGACTCCTCGGATTTTGACTTCTGGGGTAGGAGGACTTTCTACTCGGCATGGTTACTTCTTTCCATTTCTGCACATCAGGCCCACTGTGCAGCTTATGACAGGTTCTTGTGGTCCAGGCTGGGTCAACTCCTAGCCTCATTGCCTGATACAGAGCAAACCTGACAAGCCATTGCACTCTCTGCACGTGGCCTGGAGCCAGCAAGGCACCAAGCTAGGGCATCTTATGATGCCAGCAAGGTAGCTACTAGGGTGGTAGGGACAGTGATCTGCACTAGGCGGATGGCATGGCTGCGTCTTTCCCGATTGTCACCCTTGGCCCGGCATAGGGTGATTAACTCTGCTCACCAGGGACCCTATCTCTTCTCTCGTAGAGCGAGACAGCGCTTGTCGGGCACTGCCTTCCTCCGGGACCTGCCTCACTCTCCCCACTCTCTGGCCTCTCAAGCCCTGTAGGCTCTCCTCTTAGTGTGTCACCCACTGAGAGCTAAGGGATTTTGTCCCTTGGGGTGTAAAAGCAAACCCCACTTCAGGGGGCTCGATACTCACCCAACAGTGATGAGTGGTGAAGATTGACACAGATAAGATATGAAAATTATGTAACTACCGTAATTAGGATCTTTCTGTGTATCTTCACCATTCATCATGATCCCACCCTCCATCCCCCTGGGGCTTTAGTCTCTGGGTCCCCCTGCCTCTCTGTGCCCATCCCTCCTCCTCCTCCTCCTCCTTCTTCAGGAGTGGGGTAAAACAGGGGCACTCAGGGGATAATGTTCCAGGGACAGTGGACAGCAGGGGGGGGCACTACCTCTCCAGTGCCTTGGCTCCACCCCTGTGGTGTGGGAGTTGACAGTTTCCCTCCTTTCTTTTCTCCTCCCTGTTCCTGTCCAACCTATTTCTCCTCTGCTTATCTGGAGAGTTTGCCAGTTGTTCCGTGCCTTGAATTCTGGCAGAAAGCCTTTGCTACTCCTTGCAGTTCCTATACAATCTGGAGACGGATCAGGGTCTGGGATGTGTTAACCTTCTCCCCTCTCTTCCTAAATTCTTTACCCACCCAGCCTCCCTCTTCCTTTTCCAGAGATTGGAGCCCCTCTCAATCCCTTTAGTTTTCAACTCTTCTCCCTGCCTGTCCTCTCAGTCTTTATTTCTCCTTTTGGTTCATACATCTTTTCCTTTTTCTGTCCCTTTGACTTCCTTGTCCCACCCTCTACTCCCTTCCTCTTACGTTTCCGGGCGACTCAGAACTGGCAGGCACGAGGAGCCAGACGCCAGCCCAATGGCCAAATCTGCATACCACGCCGTGCATTGGCCAAACTCCCGCAACTCCTGACCTCCAGCAGATACCCAACAATGATGAATGGTGAAGATGCACAGAAAGATCATAATTACGATAGGTACGTAATTTTCATTCTCGTGGCTTTGGGACAGCATTATCAGTTCAGAGTCCTGCCCTTTGGGCTATCCTCTGCTTGCATAAGTTATTACAAAGTGTTGTGCAATTCTTTAGCACATCTCAGAAAAATCGAATGCAGGTGTTCCCACATCTGGACGGATGGCTTCTAGCAAGTCCTTCCAGACAGGGAACCCTAGATGCCATAGCCACGGCTCATTCACTTTCTCACGTCCATGGAGTCCTGATAAACCTCAAAAAATCACAGCTGCAGCCCTCCCAGAGGCTCTTTTTCATAGGAACTCTTTTGGACACGTCCTATGCGAAAGCATTTCTTCCAGGGGACAGGAGGAGTGATATCCTTCAGATGGCCAGATACATCGGAGAGAGCAGCTCAGTTTCAGCTCTCTCGATGCAAAGGTTGCTAGGTCTCATGGCATCCTCGGTGTTCACTGTAGCCCTAACACACCTTCACATGAGAATCTCTCAATGGGTGCTCAGTACTCAGTGGTCCCCAACCACTCACCCTCAGTCCTTTCTCATCAAGGTGACAGAACCTCTGAAGAGATCACTCACCTGGTGGTCGCAAGAGTACAATCTTCTGGAATGGTCTCCCTTTGCTCCTCTGGATCATCAGATTTCCATTACCACAGATGCGTCCCTGATGGGGTGGGGAGCTCATTGTCAGACTCTCCACACTCAAGGTACGTGGACTCAGGACGAGTCTCAGCTTCACGTAAATGTTTGGAAATCCCACCCCATCTGTGGAAATCCCAGCCTCTCCCTACAAAACAGGGTACTAAATGAGAAAAAGACCAAGGTAGAACGGTCAGTGGGGGATGCTGCAACAGAAGGTAAGGCCATCAAAAAATGGAGAGCAATGAGTACCAATGCCCGTAGTCTAGGTAACAAGCTTCCTGAATTAGTGGCCTTGATGGAGGAGGAACATCTGGATATCGTGGCAGTCACAGAAACATGGTACACACAAAACCATGACTGGGACGTAAACATACCAGGATACACTATCTACAGGAGGGACAGGGAGGGTAAAAGAGGAGGAGGAGGAGTAGTTCTTCACATAAGGGAAGGAATAAAAGCAACAGAACAAAAGGGTAAACAGGGAGGAGAAGAAGCACTGTGGGTAAATTTGGAGACAGGCAATGGCACCACAATCCGCACAAGGGTTATATACAGATCCCCTTCTCAGGGGGAGGAAATGGACAAAGAAATGATAGAAAGTATACTTAGAATGGCAGAAAAAGGGGAGATATTGCTGATGGGTGATCTGAATATGCCAGATGTTAACTGTAGTGCAGTTGCAGCTGCCACTTCGAGGAGTGCAGTTATTCTAGATGCCCTACAGGGGGCATGCCTTAGACAACTAGTACTGGAGCCCACTCGAGAGGGAGCAATATTAGACTTGATGCTCTCAAATGGAGATGGAGAGAGGATCACAGATGTAGAAGTGGGTAGCCATCTGGGAACTAGCGACCATCGAACAGTATGGTTCACAATAAACACAGCAATAGAGTCAAGCCATACAAAGACAAAAGTACTGGACTTTAGGAGGGCTGACTTTGCCAAAATGGGTGAGTGCCTAAGGAATGCACTAGCAAATGGGCGGGAAGGAGGGTGGAAGAACAATGGGAATAATAAAACTGCCATCACAGAGGTAACGAGCCTTTGTGTGAAGCAAATAAACAAAACAAGACGATGTAAGAAACCACTATGGTTCTCAAAGGAAGTGGCAGTGAAGGTTCAAGAAAAAAGAAAGCATTCAGGAAGTACAAGGAATCGAGCAGGAGCAGGACAGAGAACTGTACTAGTTAAAGCAAAGGAAGCTGGGAAGGCAGTCAGAACAGCAAAGGCCCAAACCGAGGAAAAGATAGCCAACCTCAGTTAAGAAGGGGATAAAACCTTTATAGGTACATAAGGGACCAAAGGAAGACCAAGGGAGGGATAGTGAGGCTTAATGAAGGGAGGGGAGGGATGGTGGGCAGAGGGAGACTATGAAAGGCAGAGATACTAAACAAATATTTTGCTCAGTATTTACAGAGGAAGAGGGGAGGTATAAAACAAACAGTAGTAACACTCTGGATACAGAAGTTGATACCAGCCCATTTACAGAAGAAAGGGTTCTGAAAGAACTCTTAAAACTGAAGGTGGACAAAGCAATGGGGCCTGATGGGATTCATCCCAGAATTCTAAAAGAACTAAGGGTAGAACTATTGACACCACTGACTACCCTCTTTAACAAATCATGGGAGGATGGGGTGGTACCCGAGGACTGGAGGAGGGCAGATGTGATTCCCCTTCACAAAAGTGGGAGCAAGGCAGAAGCAGGAAACTATAGACCTGTTAGTTTAACCTCAGTGATAGGGAAAATGATGGAATCACTTCTAAAGGAAAGAATTGTCAAGTATCTAGAGGCCAGAGGGGCACAGGACCCTAGGCAGCATGGATTCACAGCTGGAAGGTCATGCCAGACGAATCTGATAGATTTCTTTGACTGGGTGACCAAAGTAGTAGATCAGGGAGGGGCTGTGGACATGGCCTACCTAGACTTTAGCAAGGCATTTGACACAGTCCCACACAAAAGATTAATATACAAGTTAGCCAGCCTGGGAGTGGGTCCCAAAATGACAGCCTGGGTAAATAATTGGCTGGAGAATAGGACACAGAGAGTAATAGTAAATGGAGTCCACTCAGAAGAAAGGAGGGTTACTAGCGGGGTACCGCAGGGTTCAGTATTAGGACCAGTCCTCTTCAATGTCTTTATAAGTGACATTGCAAAAGGACTGGAAGGAAAAGTATGTCTCTTTGCAGATGACACTAAGATCTGCAACAGAGTTGATGCACAGGGTGGGGTGGAAAGGATGAGAAGGGACTTGGCAAGGTTAGAGGAATGGTCAAATGTATGGCAGCTTAGATTCAATGCTAAGAAGTGCAAGGTAATGCACCTGGGAAACAAAACCCAGGGAAGAGTACACAATGGGGGTGAGATACTAACAACAACAAAATGGAAAGGGACCTGGGGTAGTCATATCAGATGACCTAAAGGTGGGCAAGCAATGTGAGAAGGCAGCAAGGAGGGTTGGGGGATACTGGGATGCATGGAGGCATCACCAGTAGAAAACAGGAAGTTATTATCCCTCTGTACAGACAGCTGGTGAGACCCCATCTGAGTACTGTGTGCAGTTCTGGAGACCCAATCTCCGCAAAGACATAGACAGGATGGAAGCTGTCCAGAGGAGGGCAACTAAAATGGTGCAGGGTCTGCACCGGAAGACATATGAAGAGAGACTTAAGGAGCTTAATATGGATAGCCTCGAGGAAAGGAGGGAGAGGGGGGACATGATAGAAACTTTCAAGTACCTCAAGGGAATCAACAAAGTCCAAGAGGGTAGCATCTTTCAAAAACAGAGGTGTGCAAGAACAAGAGGGCACAATTTGAAGATAGAGGGGGCGCAGAGGTAATTTAAGGAAGTATTTTTTCACAGAGAGGGTTGTGGATGCATGGAACGGCCTTCCGGAGGAGGTTGTGGAGTCAAAATCAGTGGTGGAATTCAAGCATGCATGGGATAGTCATAAGGCAATTCTGGGGGGTGGGGGTAGGAAGAAGTAGGCTGCTGGTTAACTAGGATCTGCAGCTTATCCAGTAGGTAGGGAAATGGGCAGACTGGGTGGGCCAAGCGGTCCTTATCTGCCGTCAAATTCTATGTTTCTGTGAAATGAGAGCCGTCCTTTATGCAGTCCGGGCTTTGAAGGACATTCTCTGTCACAGGAACATTCGCCTTCAAACGGACAACAAAGCAGTGATGTATTACATCAACAAGCAGGGCAGTGCTCACTCTTACCCTTGTGCAGGGAAGCAATGAGGGTGTGGGAATGGTGCTTGGAGCACAAGGCTCTAATTCATATGGTCTATCTGCCAGGATGCAGAACAAACTGGCGGACTGTCTCAGCAGAACAGAGACAGATCCTCACGAATGGTCTCGACTCAGCCATAGCTCAGTCACTATTTGCAAAGTGGGGAACTCCAGACCTGGACCTTTTGCATCCCCACTCAACACAAACCACCTCTCTTCTGCTCCAGAAATCCAGGGCCTGGTATTTTCTGTCAGGCTACGGTCTCAGGCTGCGGTGGAAAAACTCTTCTATCGCCTTTCCGCCTCTTCCTCTAATTCAGAGAGTTCTTCTCAAATTCGAGTCCCAGGGGACAAAATGATCCTCATTGCTCCTTCTGGCCTCGACAGATATGGTTTCCACTACTCAACAGTATGTTGGAAGCTCCTCCAAGCGCTTCCCTTCAGGCCAACCTTCTGACTCAGGGGCCTGTGGTCCATCCCAACCTGAGGTCACTTCACCTTCGCTTGGCTCCTGAAGAGATAGAAGTGAACAGGTTCAATGTCTCTCACGGGTTTCAGATATTCTTCTGACTGTGCGCAAGCCAGCTATTAGGAAAACTTAGGCAGCCAAATGGAAGCGTTTTTCGCTCTGGTGTGCAAAATCCTCTTTGAATCCTTTTTCCTACCCACCAGATAAAGTTTTAGAGTACCTCTTAGACCTCTCAAATTCAGGTCTGCAATACTCTACAGTTAAGGTTCACCTTTGTGCCATTTCAGCTTATCATGAGCCAGTACTTTCCTTGTCACTGGCTCAGTTACCTGTGGTTAAGAGGTTTCTTAAGGGAATTCTGCATACGGGACCTCCTATAAGACGTCCAGTTGCAGCCTGGGACATTAATCTTGTGCTAGACATGCTCACTCAAAACCTTCGAGCCTCTAGCTACCTGTGAGTTAAAATTTCTCATTTGGAAAACGGCCTTCCTAGTGGCGTTACCTCAGCCTGCAGGGTCTCTGAGATGCATACCTTGGTCACAGACCCCCCATATACTGTGTTTCATAAAGACAAAGTAGTTTGTAGGACCCATCCAAAGTTTCTCGCTAAGGTTGTTTCAGAATTCCATCTAAACCAACCTTTGGTCCTTCTTACTTACTTTGCAGACTTCCAAAATGGAGAGCGTTCTCTTCATTCCTTGGACGTCAAAAGAGCTTTGCATTTCTATCTAGATAGAACGAAAGACTTCAGCAAAGCTCAACAACTGTTTATTTCCTTCAGCGAGACCCAGCTGGGTCAACCTGTCGCTATCAGATGTATTTCAGCATCGCTGGTGGCATGCCTTCGCCACTGTTATTCCATGGCACAGGTTAAGCTGGAGGGCAGAGTGTATGCTCACTCCACTAGAGCGGTCGCGGCATCCTTAGCGGAAATCTGCAATGTACCCATTGCAGATATTTGCAAGGCGGCTACCTAGAGCTCAGTGTATACTTTCGTCAAACACTATGCCCTGGATGTCCATGCCAGACAACATCTTTATTCTGGTAGAACCATCCTTATTGGACTCCTGTCCTAAATCTGTGAGCTCTTGGTCTCCCGTGCCGCCCTCTTGAGGGATTATTAGCTCGGTACTCTCCCATTAGTGTGAATGAGTGGTGGAGACTTTATGTCCAGGAAGATATGGAATTTACATACCTACCGTAATTCTTGATCTTCTTGGATGAGTCTCCACCACTCATTCACACGTCCACCTTCCATTCCCCCGAGCTCACCTCTGTTGTTGGTCTTCACTCCCTCAGTCTTTAGGCTATGAAGACTTCTTTGTTGACCCTTTTTATATGGGTCGTCCAGACTATCTTATGTCCAGTTTTTGGTTAGGCTGTCCTTCGAGTTGAGTTATGCTGCACCTCCTTGGGGAAAAAAGGTACTGAGGCGGTTAGAGGGTCAGCCGAGATAGTCATTCAAACAACATGATGTCTTGCTGTATTCTGACATATGCAGTTAGGTCCTGCCTTTCAACTGCCCCGGAGAAAAAAGAGTTAAACTTTCCATGGCCAGCATGGAATGTTCTCCACGACTCGAGTTGAAGCCCTGTCTGCTGTTGTTTAATCTGCAACTGTCAGATTCTTTACTCCGCCTCACTGAACAGTCGCTCTGGAGATTTCTCCTTTGCTCGGTTCAAAAAGTCGGTTGAAGTGTCATTTTTGGGTCGGTTTCTACCGGTGCTGTTACCGCTCAGTCGGTTCAAGTCTCTGTCTGTGGTACTGTGAGTACTAGATAGGTTTCTGTGTAGAACTTGTAAATTGGGATCGATTTGGCTGAACTGATCAGTTTGAGGTAAAAAAAAAAAGTGTTTGATATATTTAGAGTATGGTAACGGTTCATATCGGTTCTAAAAAAAAAAAGATTTTATTACGTTTTTTTCCAAGACCCGTGACACGGTCAGGAACCGATAGGGGAGTCTTGCCTGGTGGATTGCCGAAAAAAGGGTACATTTTGGATAGGATTGGCCATGTCTGAGAAACCCAAGAAAAAAACGGCCCACTGGGTTTCAACACTGCAGTGTGTGTGTGTGGGGAAGTCTTTGCCAAGGCTGATCCCCTCACCACCTGTGTTTATTATCTGGGGTTTGACCACCCCGATTCAGACTGCCGGATTTGTAAGAATTTTACCAAATCTACCCTGGAAAAGAGATTAGGTAGGCTGAGGGAAAGGGAGGCCGAGAAGTCCGCTGACCCGGATGGCCAGCCTGGTTCAGTTCCGACCGAACCAGAAGGAATGCCCTCTTACCAGGGCGATGCTTCTTCGAGCAAAGAAGAGCGATTCTGAGGAGTCTGTTCGGTGAAAAGGAAAAGAAAAGATAAATCATCTGGTTCGGACCCAGAAATTCATACTCTGACCGCCAATGAGATAGCCAAGGTGATAAGGATAGTGCAATCACTTACTTCGGTTCCGACTGAACCGGCATCATCTGGCAAGGTTTCGGTGGACAAGAGGTACACACTCTCAGGCTCAGCCACGGAGTTCCTTTTCCAGCAATGCAGCCATGTTGGGGTAGTGCAGGCTGCTGCCTGTGATAAGGCAAATATCCCCTTGGCATCACACACCCCCAGACAAGGACTCCAGGAAGATTAATGCCATGGCAAAGAAACAATACATGGCAGCATCTTTGGGACTCAGGCAGGCTAACTATGTGGCCTACACAGCTAGATACCAGAAGTCCAGGTGGGACACTGTGCTGGCTCTGGCTAAACACGCCCCTGACCAGCTTGCCAAGGAGTTGGAGCAGGTGGCTGCAGATGGGATTGAGGCATCTGAAGTACAATTTCATGCTGCTGTGGACTCCAGTGATGTTTCATCCGGAGTTATGGCTACATCTGTTGCTCTTCGGAGGATGGCTTGGCTCAGATGTACTAGCCTCTCGCAGGATACCCAGGCTAAGGCCATGGATTTTCCTGTAATTGGTAATTTTTGCTTGGGGAGCAGACAGAGAACTACATGAAAAAGATGGATGAGTACAGAATCACTTACAGGAGTGCTCAGGCCAAAGAAAGGCAAGCAACTCCTCAAAGGCAGCAATCCAGGGGCAGGGGCAGGCCTTTTCAAAGCCCTTTTTACCAAGCTCAGGCCTCCTCTTCTTTCTCTCAGAGGGGGTTCTTTAGAGGGAGAGGCAGATGGGGGATGAGCAGGCCTGCATCCACCCCTCAGCCTAAATCCCCTGCCAAGCAGACACCCTGATGGGTCTGCCTGGGCTGATTCTTCCATACCAGTAGGGGGCAGGCTGGCTTACTTTCTCCAGGACTGGAAGTCTCCAACATCAGACAAGTGGGTCCTGGAAGTAGTAAGCCAGGGGCTGGTTCTCAGCTTCAAAAATTTCCCAAGATGAGAACCAGATCTTTTCCACCTCTGAATCTATCAGAGACCCTTGCCTTAGAGGCAGAGATTTCTTCTCTCCTAGCTCTCAGAGCTGAAGAGGGTTCCCACCCTACACAAGAGCAAAGGATTGTACCCAGGTACTCTCAAACCCCAAAAAGAAAGAGAATGGCTGCCCATCGTGGACCTAAGGTATCTGAACAAACCTTTAAAGCCAAAGTTCAAAATGGTGACTGTGGGAATTATCCTTCCCTCTCTAAGGCCAGGGACTGGCTAGCCTCCCTGGACCTCAGAGATGCCTATTTTCACATTCCCATCAGGTGCTCCCACAAAAAAGTACCTCAGGTTTGAGTTGCCCTCAGGCCACTATCAATTCAGAGCAGTGCCCTTTGTCCTAACATCTGCCCTAAGGTTTTCACAAAGTGCCTGGCAGTAGTGGTTGCTTTCCTAAGGAGAAAAAAGATCTCCATCTTCCCATACTTGGATGACTGGCTCATAGCAGGTCAGTCTCCAGACCAAGTCAAGTCACATTTGCAAGTGACCCAGCAAGTCCTCACTTCCTTAGGATTTCTTCTCAACCTTCCAAAGTCAGTTCTCGAACCAGTACAGCTCCTCACCTTCATGGGGCAGAGGTGGATACAGTAAAGGCAAGAGCCTTCCTTCCCCTGGAAAGGGCAAGGACCCTCATGGAACTGGTCTCTTCATTCACCCTTCGGGTGTCTCGACCAGCAAGGCATTTCCTTCAGCTTCTGGGCCGCATGGCAGCTTCCACAGCAGTGGTCCAAGGAGCAAGATTCCAGATGAGGGACATTCAGTTCCACTTAAGAGCCTTCTGGTCCCAAAGAAAGGATTCCCTTACCAAACTGGTCCCAGTGACTCGAACCCTGATCCAGTCCTTGCAATGGTGGCAGGATCAGGACAGTTTGAGACAAGGGGTTCCTTTTGTCACTCAGTCTCATTCAGTGATACTCACCACAGATGCTTCCCTGCTGGGCTGGGGAGCCCATTTGGGCGATCTTACCACCCAAGGACTGTGGTCACCTCAGGAATCTCTGCTTCACATCAATTTCTTGGAACTCAGAGCAGTGTTTCTGGCAATGCAAGCTTTTTCCAAGTCTGTACAGAACAAGGTGGTCCAGGTCAGAACAGACAACACCACCACCATGTGGTACATCAACAAGCAGGGAGGCACTCGGTCTACGGCCTTGTGCACAGAAGCAATGAAGTTGTGGTCCCTGGCCTATTCCCTGCAAACCTCTCTGATAGCAGTTCACCTCCCAGGGAAGGACAATATCCTAGCAGATGCTCTGAGCAGAATATCCCAGGGCCATCACGAATGGACCCTAGATCCTCTAGTTTTGAAAGTGATTTTCTCGAGATGGGGCACTCCAGAGATAGATCTTTTTGCAGCCTCAGACAATCACCAACTTCTCTCTTTTGTTGCAGACCCCCAGTCTTGGGCTCAGTCCCCCTGGATGCTCTGATTCTGAACTGGGAAGGGAAATTTCTGTACCCCCCGTTCAAAGTGTTAGTCAAGATATGGTCACAACCATGCAAAGTGATTCTGATTGCTCCAGACTGTGCCAAACAGCCCTGGTATCCCTGTTGCTGTCCCTAGCAGTCCACCTTCCCCTGTCTCTTCCCAGTAATTACAACCTGTTGACATCCTCTCGGGAGGATTTGGTACCCGAATCTTCGGTCTCTCAATCTCAAGGCATGGCTCTTGAAGAGTTAGAGTTTGCAGATCTGCATCTTTCCCAGGGAGTTGTAGATATCTTTAAGGCTTCTAGAAAGCCTTCCACCAGAAAGACTTACAACTCCAAATGGAAAAGATTCAGCATTTGGTGTTCTAAGAAAAATATTTCTCCAGACTCTGCTGTGTTGCCTACGGTTCTGGACTATATGGTCCATCTTAATGGCCTAGGCCTCAGACCAGCTACCCTTAAAGTACATTTGGCAGCTGTTTCTACTTTCTTGTCAGTAGGCAAGCCTTCCTCTCTATCATCCCATCCTGTGTTTTGTAAGCTTTTCAAGGGATTGCTTCACACCAATCCTCCTTTTAGGGATCCTGCTCCTGCTTGGGACTTTAATATTTGCATTGCTCAGCTTATGCAACCCCTTTGAGCCTTTGTCCTCTGCAGAGCTTAAGTACTTGACTTGGAAAACTGTGTTTTGGTGGCCATTACTTCTGCCAGGTGCATCAGTGAATTGCAAGCCCTGTCAGTGGAACCTGATTTCATCTCTTTCCATAGAGATAAAGTGGTCCTAAGAACTAACAGAAAGTTTTTACCTAAGTGGTTTCAGATTTCCACCTCAACCAGTCTATATCTCTCCCTGTTTTCTTCACTGACCATTCTTCCTCTGGAGAGAGGAGGCTACACAGCTTGGATGTTAAAAGGGCCCTGAGCTACTACATAGAGCGTACCAAGGGTCACAGGTTTGAATCCATCCAGTTGTTCCTTACGTATGGAGAGGTTGGTAAGGGCAAACCTGCCACTAAGAGATCTATTGCCAGGTGGATTGTTTCTTGTATACAATTCTGCTATGAAAAACTGTGTAGATCTCCACCCTCAGGCCTCAGGGCTCATTCCACTAGAGGTACAGCTGCTTCCCTGGCTGCTGCCAGGGATATTCCTCTCTTAGAAATTTGTCAAGCAGCCACCTGGAAAACAGTCCATACATTCACCAAGCATTACTCTCTGGATTTCCAGGCTAGGAATGATGCTCGGTTTGGCACAGCAGTAGTTCAGAGCCTGTTTCCAAAGTAGGTTCTGTCCCTCCTCCATGGAGGTACTGCTTGGTAGTCTGCATATGTCAGAATACAGCAAGACTTCATGTTGTTTGAAGAAAAAATTACTCACCTTATTAATGTTGTTTCTTCTAATGGAGTCTTGCTGTATTCTACCCCTCTCCCCTCTCAGAACCTAGTTTTTGGGATGTGGGTGGACAGGAGTAGTGTTGGCACCCTAGGGGTGTCCTTTTTTCACCCTGTTTAGTTTGGGTGAGTTATTGTGTTTTGTTTTGGGGTTTCCTGACTTGAGTCTTCCCTTTGAAACCAAAAACCCTTTTATATAAATGTAGGTGCCAGTTGGCTAGTTTGAGTTTTACAGATTCCACACAGAACTTCTAGTGAGTATTGCTCGTAAAGAATCTGACGGTTGCAGTTTAAACAACAGCGGACAGGGGCTTCAGCCGAGCTCGTGGTGAATATTCCATGCTGGCCATGGAAAGTTTAACTCTTTGTTCTCTGGGGCAGTTGAAAGGCAGGACCTAACTGCATATGTCAGAATACAGCAAGACTCCCATTAGAAGAAACATTACTAAGGTGAGTAATATTTTCTTACCGCAGAAGCTGAGGTTTGTGGTGCCGCTCCTCGCGGCTCCATCTCTGGTGCCGACCCTCTAGTGAAAAAGTTTTCTTCCGCTGGGTCCTAGTGCCTCCAGTGCAGATCCCATTAGTGTGAATGAGTGGTGGAGACTGGTCCAAGAAGATCAAGAATTACGGTAGGTACGTAATTTCCATTTCTTCAGTGCCTCCTGCCTTAGGCTTCAGTTTGTCTACATCCCAGTCTGTCCTGCTGTACTTTTTAAGTACTTGGGACTCGTTTCTACCTTGTGACCTGATGACTGAGATACCCCCGAAGAAGATAGAACTGTTATGTAAGAACCTACTGTAACAGTAGATCTTCAATGGGATCTCACTCATCAGGTCAGCCTACCCTCCCACCATCCCCCTTTTGGGGCTGTCTTCTCAGAACTGGCTATCTTGTGTATCCGGCCTTTTATTTCAGCCTGGGCACCTCTCTCCCTACCTCTGTCTGTTTGTCTCTCTCTCTCTCTTCTCGGTACCCAGTGGCATGAGCTTACTCCCTTGGTCTCTGAAGGAAAGAACTGAGGAGGGAGCGGGGTCGCTCATGCCTTTATAGGGTTAATGATGTCGACATGGGTGGCCCCAATTGTACTGTTGGAAGATCTTCCGTGTGAATCCTTCTTCACAGATGGTGAAGTTCCTACAGTGTGACCTGATGACTGAGATCCCCTTGAAGATCTGCTAATATGGTAAGTTCTTACGTAACTGTTCTTTATCACATTTGATGGCCAACAAGAGCATGTTGATCGCTATGGATCTGTAGCATGTGTCACAGAATTTTATCTGAGACCAAGTTACTGACAATATTCATGAAGTAGAGCAAGTCATGTTTCTTACTATTTGTTCCTTTTTTAAATTACTGTTGTCACCACTGAGGCTTAATTTATATTTCAGGGGCCAAGTCAAGTGTGATAAAGGTACAGTCCACTCGATACCTCCTACAACCCTCCAGCTGTATCTGCTGTGCAAAGCTTCTCATTTGGTAAGACCTCAAGCCATTAGTTTGCACTGTCGGGATAAATAAGCCAAACTTAATTCAGTCTTGTGCATTTAGTGAATATTCTTCTCGTGCTGTGTTGTGTTCAGCTGGAGGACTAAGTAGTGAGCTTTGCATGTTAGCTGAGTGTTGATCTACCCCAGAACATATTCCATTTTAAACTAGGTGCTGACCCATATTCAGCCAGAGATTGGTGTCACTGAAGATCTTTTGGGTGAGTAGATTTGCCAACTGATTCAAATTCCTATCCCGGTGGAGACAGGCTAGAGAAACTGCTTTGATCTTCCAGGAATCAGTCTTTACCATTGATTCACACTAGTAGTCCTAAGCAGAGGCACTAATCCTACAGAGGCCAGAACTGTTCAGGAGGGCAGGCGCTAAAGTAAGCTGTGTGCATGCATGGCATTGCGAGACTGGCTCATGCTGCATGGCGTACCTCAGTACCAGCCCTCAACCACCTCAGTTCCTTTTTCCCCCCACCATTGAGTGCCCATCAGTGGAGACATCGCTCGCCTGCTGGGAGTCAAAACTTCACGTCTTAACTGAGTTTTCTGGCGAGCCGCATTGTGCCTCTCTTGGAAAGGTGAAGTTGCTTTACACTTCCCTGCTTTTCCTCTATTTCAGAGAGTGCTAATCAAGCTCCAAATGGAGGGTGCCACCCTGATTGTGGTGAACCCCTTTTGGCCTCAGCAGATTTGATTTCCACTGTTGCAGCAGTTAGCAGTGGAGACTCCAGTGCTCCTTCCCCGTGTCTTCAAGGTATAGATCAGGAAGCACAGGAAGACCAGGAGTAGTAGTAAAATTTGCAGGGAACGTTTTTTTATTATCAAAAACAGTAAAATAAAAAAATGATTGTTCAGTATAACCATTTACAAAGACAGTAGAAACAGAGAAAGTCCTTCATCTGAGGGTATCTCTAATTCCAAGTTTCTGTTTCTCTAGCAAAAGATTGTTGCTCTTTTTGTAACAAGTGTTTACCTGGCAGTTAAATTCTTCATCTTGAGCTTGTTAAGGAGTCATCCTGGGGGGGGGCGCTGTGGAGCCTGAGCACGATAGACAACGGACTACAGAGCTCTGCACTTTACAAATCCAATTTTGTGAAATATTTGCTACAGTTTTCTTTTTTTTTTTTCTAAACAAAATATCACCGCTTAAAGAGGATTTTCTTCTGCATCAGATGGGCTTAGGGCTCATTCCACGAGGTATATTGCTGCCTCGGTGGCTGCTTCCAAGGCTGTCCCTATCCAGTAAATCTGCAGGGCTGTGACCTGGAAGTCGGTACTCACCTTCATTTCCCTCTGCTCATAGAGCTCGAGTCATGCTGGGATGCTCGTTGTGGGATGTCAGTTCTTCATTCTGTGTTCCCCAAGTAGAGGTACGTACCTTGCCCCCTTCTGCTGGAGCAGTGCTGGAGTCTTTTAGAGTGTTGATAAGTGAACCATATCCACACTTCTAGAAGAATAGCTTACTCGCTTGTAACCGTTAGAGTGGTATATGGTTCACATCCACACAACTCACCCAGCCTCCCCTGGCACATGACATACAGATTCCTGCTTCCACCATGCATGATCTGATGTCACTGGATATATTAGCATGGTGGTGGGAGAGCTTAACAAGGCGTCCTGCCAGTGACAGCGTTCAGTGGAACTGCGAAGTGTGGATGTGAACCATATACCACTCCTAGAACTACGGTTACAGTTGAGTAACCTATTTTTCAATCCTCCATCCTTTGTAGAACCCTAAAACCTGCTCTTCTCCCCCAGCCTTTGACCATCTTTAAAAGTAATAGTGCCCGCATCCTCCACTCACTCAAACACCTTTACAGTTTAAATTACACCCTGCTGCATTTAATTGTTAAATTAACAGCCATCTCCCCACCAACTCAGCACCCAGCCACCCTCCAACCCCAGCACCGCAAAATAGACAACCTCCTACCCACACAGCATCCACCCCTCGTGCCACCCAAGAAGACCCACAGAAAGGCTACAGTGTTGGCAAAGAGGAGCAGTGATCAGCACAGACCCTTCTTTCTTAACCTGTACTAGCATGTCGTCTGAATGAATCGGATGGAGCTTGCACTTATAGTAAACATGAACTCCCGTTCATTCAGGTAGCTGCTGATTGAGATGGTGAGGAGGGTTTTTGCCAGTTGCCACTCCCGTCTGCTAAGTCTGGGTCCATTCTGTAGGTGTTGGGTGCCGCTGTGGGTGGGGGAGGGAGAGGTTGTCTTTTTTACTGGGCTGGTGGTGGAGGGTGGTTGATTGGGTGGGGAGGGAGTTAATTTTATTATAATACACGGGTTTTACTTTTTGTGTGGCAGGGGCTGTGAGGGTGCAGTTTAAACTGCAGGGCTGTTGCTGAGTGGGTTGTGGGAAGGTGGGAACTAAAATTTCAGAAGATGGTTGAGGGTGGGAGGAGAGTGATTTTTGTTTGGGTGGGGGGTTGGTGTTACAGACGATGGTGGGGGCTTTTTTTTTTTGTAAATGATAACTTCACACAATGAACTGATATGGAATTACAGACTTCCTACTCCCTCCTCCCTTGCTACCTTCCCCACTTCTCCCCGCCCCTCCATCCCCTGCTACTCCCGTCTCTCTCCCACTCACCTACCGTTCTACCCCTCTCAACTCCCACTCCAGCTCCTCGCCCACTCATCTCGTCTCCCCTCCCTCTTGTTGCTCCACACCCAGACTACCTAGCACTTATCTTTCTTTTCTTGCACTTACGACAGTGTCAAATCCTTGACTGCCTACCCCCTTTTCCACACCCTCCCCTGTTACCCCCACCCTTGCTCCATTTATGTCACCCAGGGTGGTTTTCATTTGTATATGTCTTGCTATATATACACCCGTGTTGTTAATTGTGCATTGTTTGCCACTGTGCTAGTCTGTACACATGTACTGTCTTTTGCTACTAAGTTAACCTCTTGACCTTTATTGTATCTTACCTCTGCTTACTTCTGTGTTAACCTCCTGACCTTATGTTTTGCTTCCACCCGTGGAACCTTTGTAAAAGTACCCTTGATTCGAAGGTATTTGTAATCCTACTAATAAATAAAATAAATACATATAGCGTGAAGTTTGGCACTTTGCCAACAGTTTGCTTGTGAAGTTCAAATTGACAACAGTCCTAGTCCCAGCACACCAGGCCATTTGCTTTATTCCCCTTGAAAAGGAGGGACACCAGAGAGAAGGTTAGCAGTGATGCTGTGCCAGTGAACCTGTACCTGCCATTGGCGCTGTGATCCATTGTACAGAAACCTGGATGGTGTTGTGCCCATTACCATCAGTGGGTGTCACTGTACAGAGCACTTAAATGAAGGCATAGATAACTGGAGAGAGAGGACAAAGGATAGGAAGGGAAATTGTTGGGGTTGGGGACTATCTATTAATGCCAATTTGATTTTTCAAACAATGAAGTAGATGACAAAATAGAAGCAATCTGACTAAGAATGTCAAGTAATTGTACAGGTACAGTATCACCACCGTATGATTGGATGCCTCTGATGTCATGATGGATTTTTCATTAAATTTAGTTCCTTTTCGCCTGTTTATAAACAGAGTAAGGCACTTCTGCATGTTCCAGTATACTGGAAATATGGACACTTCCTTTGGTTAAAACATCTACTGCCTCTTGACTTTCACAGGACACAAAGGTTTCCATACATTCCAGTAAAACTGGACCCTGCTTGCATGACTTATTCTTTTCTGAGCTAACATTCACTTTGTTTAATGCCTACATTTTCAACAAAAATGCATATTACTGGTCCTAGATCAGTCTGGCAGCTTCCCTTAATAATCAGTTTAGCACAGAAGCATCTGTTGACATTTTGGAAGCTCTGCAGTATATTGGTAACGTTGGTCTATGGCATTCTGCAACCTGCTGTCCCTTCATGCAGATTTATATTTTCATACAATATATTATGTTTACTACAGGAAGCTCTGGACAAGGAGCTGCAAAAATAGACACAACTTCAGTGTCCTCTGCAGTGACCTCTGCAACAGCCCTGCTATACAGACCAACAAACCTTTCAGTTCTCTTCATCTGGGTAAGTACTGCGGTGTTTTTGTTTTTGTTATTGCTCATCCAAGAATCATTCCTCACCACTTGTTCCCACATAGGTTCTAAGCCGGAGGTGCCAGAGCTTAGCGAAGCAAAGTGTTTTGCAGCCTACGGGACCGATGTCTGTGCCAGCACTGCCTACGAGGCAGATGTACTGATGTCATGCTTGTGGGTTGGGCAGCAACTGACGCCAGCCCTTTACCTTCATCAGTTCCATTTTTCAGAGCGTCGAGCATATACAGTGGGGAGTACACTGTAACTGTGTCGTAGGCTTCCTCAGTTTATCTCCACTTTAATTCATTGCCATTCTTCTCTGCACCATTTTTTCTTGGTGCCACTTATTATAATGTTTCTCCTATTTTAGATCTGTGCTGAACTCTTTTCTATTTTGTTGCTTTCTCCATGCCACCATTTCTGGTCCTGAGGAGCGTAAGGGCAAGAAAGCCAAGCAGAAGAATTGCAGCGCCCCCACCAAATGCATCACTGTTCCTGTGGGGGGGAGGCACATTGCTTTCCAGGACCAGCAAGATGACTGCTGGGCCTCCCTTGACTCCAAGAGATAATCTGGATAGGTGCGATGCCTGCTTCTCCATGAACTATTGTACTCTTGAAAAGCATGTGTGGAAGTAGAACCATGATCCGCTCACCTTCAGAGGTGGGCGTCACACCAGTTTCACCAAGGTAAGATCCCTGGGCTGTTCCATAGAGCCCTATCACAGTACTATATATGCTAAGGAAAACCAGGGCCATCCACGCACTCCCCTTGCTGAAATGTCAGAAGCCCTGGGGGAATGGTGGGGTGGACAGTTGGCTTCCTCTGGGAGGCATACAGAGCACCCCTCACAGCCCATCGGCCCTTCAGGGCAGTGGAAGTCCCTGGTGGTGAGGCTACAGCTCTATGCTCGGTCTACACCTGTGGGCATTTCAGCGTTGCGGCCCAGTGCTACCTCGGCTGCTGGTACTATGGCCAGTACTGGTGAGCGGGGCAATGCCAACCACAAGACCAAGCCACCCTCTGGCACCATTCATGATGCCAGATGAGAGAAGGTTTCTGGAGCCTGTCCCTTCTTAGGCCTCAAGGTTGCTATTTCTTCCCATGAGTGGTCAGATGACCCAGAGGAGGATGGTGGCGCCAACTTTGAGCCTGTGGATAGTGCCAGCAAGGATGGAATCCTTCCTGGGTCAGGTTCTGAGCCTGTCTAGGGGTCAGGAGCCTTGTCTGGATTTGTCCCTCAGGTTGTCGCTTGGGCGGCACCAGGACTTCCTCTGGCACCATTTGTGGTGCCCACAGGGCTGGGTCTGGGGCAGACTCTTCTGGTGGCCCTACTCTAGAGTCTGGGCTTGGCTGGGGGGATGTCAACACTGGTGAGGAGATGAGATGAGGCAGGGCGCTGGGCTTGCGACTCAACCCTTGTCCAAAGATGGTGAAATCTCTGGCAGTGGTCACGGCATTAGTTGGGGCCCAGCTTCTCTCTAGAATCATGTAGCTCTGTCAGTAGTGGGGATTCGGGCTGCCCTGGGACAGCGTTCCATTCCGCTTCTCTCCACCTGGGGTTCCCACAAGGTACCACCTGGACTGATCCACGTGTTAGTTAGTCATTCACGAAAGGATGAGTTTACCAGGCCCTGAGCATTCTTGTAGCCCTGGCAGAGGACCTGGCACCCATGACCCATCTCCTCTTCCTTCCTCTGTTCCTCACCTTCTCTCCCAGGTATTTCTGGTCCTCTGGGGCCCATGACCTGGAACCACTTCAGGTCAGTGGCTGGTGTGTTCCACCAGTATCATCTCAGAGCTGATCAGGCTGTTTTTAGGCCTGAGGTCCGTGTACCAACGCTACCTGAATCTAGCTCCTCCTCCTCTCCCACTTGCTTCACTTTTGCTGCTGAGTATTCTAGGTACCAGCAGTTCCTTTTGAAGATGATACAGGAGCTGAGTCTTTGCCATTTTACAGGGCATAATATTGCTACCCTTGGCACTGTCATTCCTTGGAGAATACAGAGGTGACAGTATTGTCATCCCTTCATAGGCCTGGACATTTACCAGGCATCCAGGAACATCTGGCTCTGTCCCTTTGCCCCTTCCCCAGTCCCTAGGGATGTCCAGTGCAGGTATTGAGTTCCTGTGGGGTCTCCAGGTTCTGTCTCTCATCTCACCTTGGAAATTTTGGTGCTGATGACCCCCCTCTGGGCCTAAGCACCCAGTGCATGACTGCCACCTGACACTGACTCTGCTGAGATTGATGCTGGGGTAGCTTTTCTAAGAGGCGTTAATATAGTTCACTTACACACACACACACACACACACTGACAGTTCCACTAGAAGTGCTGATTCATGGAACATCTTTAAGCTAAGCTCCTCCCTCCATCCTGGCAGTATATTCTTCAGCTCTGCCCTGTGACATCAGATCTTCCTTTCCGCAAGAAGAGTTCGATCTCCTCCTTTGCAGCTCTGTGCATTGTAGGGCTTTAAAGTGCACCATAGGCAAGCTTCTTTTTCGATAATTTTCTAACCTTTTGCTAATTTCTTCGGTTTTGCTCCTGCCTTGGCGCCAGGTAGAACATGAAAGAAGCAAAGCCAGCTCCCCGGCTTCAAATTTTGCATCACTTGCCGACAGAAGATGGCTTGGATGGATCCACATGTGTTGTGCCTCTGTTGCCTGGGGACAGCACCCGATGTTGCTAGTTGAGACTTGTTCTAGTTTGTGCTCCCTTCCTCCCTGGAGGATCTTGCAGTGTGGCTTCTTCTTGACCGGCTGGCAGATCGCAACCGAAAATACTGCTGATGGGCCACAGAAGCATTTGCTTTCGATTAGAGGATCATCGGCTTAACTCACAGCCATGAAAGCAGCGATAGCTAAGGTTGAGTGGCGCCTTGTCGGCCTCAGTGCTGCTGCTGGCTAGGGTGAACATTGGGCGTCCTATACCATTGCATTCGGGAGATATTTTGGGCCCTCTAGGCCTTTGGAGAGAGCCCTGCCAACCATGGTAAAAAGCACTTGTGACACCGTTGCCAGTCATGGGACATGAAGAGATCATGTTCCTTCCGCTCCCTCGACTCCCCGACAACTTAGTGCTTGTTAGGGGCCCAAGTCCAGTTGAGCCAGAATTTGTTGAGAGCCAGATCACAGGCTCCATGGTGCCCCATGGGGCTTGTTGACCAGGTAGTTGAGAGATTCCTTGATGTGCTTGACCAGTTGTCGGAGGTCAATGAGGAGTCAATCTCCAAGGCTTTGGGGCTCCAGTCCTTAACTGGGAGGACATACAGCACTCGGTGTCCCTGGCCAGTTCTGCTCTGGAACAGCCTCCACGGAGGTCGTTCCACCAAAAGCCTGTGCACGAAATCTGCACTGTATCCCAGGTGGCTTCTTCTCGACATTGACCCTTGGGTCGATGGTCAAGGTGGCACTTATGCTTTTGGTCTCGCTTGACCAGAAGGCACCACTGTCAACATTTTTCGTCCTTGGATGAGGAGAAGCTTAGCTAGCACATGTGGCAATGCTACGAGGAACTCCTCTAGCAGCAGTGTGCCATGACTGAAAAGAGTAGGGTATCACCCCACCCGGCCCCTGTGATTGACTAGCTGGTGTCAGTCAAGCCCGTGCCAGTCCTTCCCAAGGCAGTTGTCACCGACATCTGTCTTTCACCCCTGCTGGTGGAATCGTCACCACCACAGCCGTTGAAGGAGCCTTGACAAAGGGCCTCCGAGCCTTGACAAAGGGCCCCCAACCCAAAAAGCCACAACCAGCTTGCCAGGCTGGCTGTCAGAAATAACCCAGTCGGCTGACTCTCAGGTGTTTCACAGTGGTTAACGGTCTAGGGCCATTTTTGACAAGTCCTCGGATGGCTGTTCCGTGCAGTAATCGAGGACGCATACCTTCGACTGTGAGTCAGTTGAAGAGTTGACTACTGACCATAGACCAGTGTTATTTAGAGCTATTCTCCAGCTTATGTTCAAGCATATGTCTGTCCCCTTGGAGCCTGTGCTGTAAAGGGCTAAATACCCTTTCACAGACATCCTTGACAGGGATGAATCCCCTGGGATTGCCTTTCTCATGGCTAAGGCAGTTTTGGGACATCTCTGGAGCTTTATTTATTTAGTTGTTGTTTACTGGGTAAGTGCACTAGCCATGGCAATGACTATTTTCAGACACAACCTGGGAGGGTACAGTACATCGATGCATACAGAAACATAACATGACAGGTACAACATAATTTACAATAGCAAATATTTCAAATGACAATGAGGCAGGACAAACAGGAGTACATTTTGGGTGGGGAGAAAACAGTAATACACAGAACTCAAGGTACTCAAGTACATAAGCATTTACAGGATAGTTATAGAGTTCAAATGCAATACAAGGTTCAGATGACAACACATTTAGCAAACAGCAGTTGGGTAGAAGGGCATAAGTAGCGTATTCAGTTGAGACATAAGTGCTTTGACAGCAGGACTAGATAAGCAAGATAAGTTTAGGGTTCGGCTTGCAGCAGTGGGAGGTGAGACAGGAGGACCATAGAGATAGGATGGCATGTTCAGGGGTTTGGAAGCAGGTACAGGAGACCTGGCTGTAGAAGAAGGAGCAGCATTTGCTTTTAAATTGGACATGATTGGGAGCTGAGAGGATCTCCAGAGGTAGGGAGGTTCCAGAGTTTTGGCCACCGGTAGCAGCTAGGGTCCCTTTATTAGATTTATATCTGGTTATAAGTAGCAGGGATTTATCAGATGATCGAAGACCTTGCAAGGAGGGCAGCGGAGATAGCAAGGAGGCAAGTGAGATAGGGATACCATCTCTAAGTATATTGTCAGTCAGGGAGGTAAGGGCCAGAGTACGGACAAAAGTGGGGAAGCCAGTTTAGATCTATAGAGCTGGCAATGGTGTTTTGACTGAGGAAGAAGCAGAGGCATACTTGCAGATATTATTGTAGGTGGTATCCACTTACTGAGAAGAGATTGGGATGCATATAGATCTGAGACTACCCGTGGGATAGTGGCGGAGCAAGATTCCCCAGGCGATGGCTGATCTAGCCGACGGTGTGAGGACATAGCTGGCTTTGTAGGCTACCCAATTTTAGTATTAAGTTATTTACAGGCGGTCATTATGTGCTTATCAAAGTTGAGGTTTTCATCAAGGAGGACGCCAAGACACTTGAAGGAGCGTATCGGTTCAAGGTCTAGCACACCCTGACCACCAGACACCTTAAAAAGGTCTTGGTTATGCTTTATTTTGACTGCCATCCCAAACAGCATTGTTTGCGTTTTATTTGCATTAAGAATTAACTTATGGTGGAGAAGCCAAGACTGAGTAGACTTGAAAGCAGAAGAAAGTGTCTAGTTGATGCGGTGTATATTGTTGTCACTGCAGTACAGGACCAGGTCATCAGCATAAAGGATCACATTGCAATCAGGGATAGCTGACAAGATACTATTAATAAAAATAGTGAAGAAAAGGGGGCCTAATATTGATCCTTGAGGAACACCTAAGTTAATTGCCATAGGGCTGGACACAGCAGAATTGAATCTGACAAGCTGGGTTCTGTTTGACAGATAGCTCCTAAACCAGGCCACTGAGTTAAGAGAGAAACCAAGGGCTAGAAGGCTATCAAGTAGAAGAGGATGATCAACGAGGTCACATGTCTTGGTGAGGTCGATAAATACTATCCCGTTAATTGGTCTTTGTCCATTGCAAGTAAGGGTGTGATTTGTAAGGTGAAGCAAGACAGTGGAGGTGCTATGACCTTTACGAAAGCCATACTGAATCGATGAGAGAAGGTGTATTTGATCAGGAATTCAGTAACTTGGATAGATACAAGTTTTTCCATTAGTTTGCATAAGACTGATAGGACAGCAGTTGGATGGTAATTGGCCATATCTCTTATCTCCTTTCTTAGGAACCGGGGTGACTTTGGCCACTTTCCAGATTTCGGGGACGAATCCATTGCAGAGGGAGAGGGTGAAAATCCTAGACAGAGGCAGGGCAATGAATGGTGCAGCAAGTTTTAAAAGTTTGGGCTCAATTCCATCACAGCCTACACTAGTATCAGAAATGGTGTTAAAAGGGAGGGGCAAGCACAGAAGGGGAAGGCAGAGTGGATTGGGATAAGGGCTGCATGGGGAGGAACATAGATGTGAGCCTGGATAGGTCAGAGAATTGCTCATTAAACGCTTCCGCAATAGTCCTGGGGTCGTTGCAGTGAATTCTGTCAATGATCATATCGTCGTCTAAGTGAGGTTTCTTAGCACCTAGGAATGTTTTCACATGCGCCCAGAATTTCCTAGGGTCACCAGATGCTTACAGCAGAAGCCCCTTACAGTAAGAGCTTTTTGCTAGTCTGATCTGCTTTTTACACTCACTTCTGTGGGCCCTATAGATCTGGTAGTCTGTGTTAAGGCCGAATTTTCTGAAATGCCTCCAGCTTTTGTCCCTGGCATGGAGTTTGTCTAGGAGATTTTTGTGTAACCACCTAGTAGGTTTCACTCGAACACGTCGGGTCATGAGGGGTGTGTGTCTGTTTTGAACTGCTAGAAATTGGTGAAGAAAATATTCAAGAGCTGCTGGGACATCCAGGGCCTGCAGAAAGATAGGTCCAGTCAATAAGACGCGACTTCATGTAGGAACTTCACTTCCTCAAAGTTGGCATAGTTCCTAAAGGTGATCAAGCGTGGTGGTGAAGGCTGGGGGCTAGAGTCTTGCCACACACAAAAGATGGGGTAGTGGTCAGATATAGAATCGGGCAGAATGCCTGCATTTACAATTCTGTCTACCCTGTTTAATACCCAGTCCAATAGCGTACTAGAAGTTTCTTTAGGGGAGACCTTTGTGGGCACAGATATAACTTGGTGGAGGTGATAGCTTTGGATCACACATAGAAGTGAGCTATGCGTTTGCCCATGCCAGTTTAGGTTAATATCCCCAAGAATGAGCAGTTCATTGTGGCCTGATATTTTTACTGATTCCTCCAGCAGATTGGAGAAGGCAGACAGTCGCCCATGGGGTGGATTATAGGCAACAACTATGTGTAGTTTCTTAGGACCCAAGTGGAGAAGTGCAGCATCCAGCATCCTGCCCAGCACCCTCAGTTCATATGAGCAGCAAGTATGCGTGCCCTGCTGGATCTCTGTCTAGGTTCTTGGACCACTCCTTGGCTGAGGGTCAGGTCTCGGACTGGACTTTACGGAAGTCTGGAAACACTGGGGATGTGGTTAAGCCCCCCCCCCCCAACAAGGAGTTGAAAAAAACTTGACCATGCAGCAAAGAAGATCTGTGCCGCTTCCTTTGTCAGTCTCCATCAGGCAAGCTACGCTTTGGTGATGGGCCAACGCTGGTCTCTCCCTGCTGAGAATACAAACATATGGAGAAACCAGCAGAAGAAGACCATTTGGTCTATCAAGTCTTCTCATGTTGCAGGGTCCACAGCTTGAGCTACTGTCCCTGCCTCCTCCTCCCACTCCTCCAATCCTCCTACCCATGATCCTTACCTCACCCTATGCCTATCCCAGCATCTCTTAAAGCTGCTCACTGTCAGCAAGATGACCTCTTCTGGCAGCGCATTCCAAGTGTCTGCCACCCACTGTGTGAAGAAGTGCTTCTTAACCTCCCACCCTCCAGCTTAAGACTATGCCCCCTCGTGTTATGGTTGCCATTCAGCTTAAAGATACTCTCCTTATCAACCTTATTTATCCCTTTCAAGTACTTGAAGGTCCCAATCATGTCCCCTCTCTGTCCTGTCTTCCAGGGAGTACATGTTCAGTGCCCTTAAACTCTCCTTGTGTGCCTTACCCTGCTGACATGCTATCATCTTTGTAGCCCTCCTCTGGACCTTCCCCAGCAGGTTAATGTCCTTTTTGAGGTGTGGGCACCAGTAATGAACTCCATACTCTAGATGCGGCTTTACCAGTGACCTGTACAAGTTGCTCAACATTTTATGTCGCTAACCTCAAACTGTAACAAACTCCGCATCTCTGCTGTACAATTCCTGTGCTTATTTATACCATACCATAAGATAATAGTTTGTATTGTAAGCTTTAGATGTGTACTGACTGTCTGTAACCAAAGTATTGTATATACTGTCCACCACTCATTCACGCTAATGGGAGTTCGCCAGAGGCGCTAGGATCCAGCAGTAGCAAATTTTTTCAGGAGGGCCAGCGCCAGAGATGGAGTCGTGAGGAAGTGGCACCGTGAGCCCCGGCTCATGCGGTACTGACCATCTCGGCGTCGACCCTCCATCCGCCTGGTTCCTTTTTTCCCGCCATCGAGTGTGCTTCAGTGACGACGTCGCTTGCTCGCCGGGAGTTAAACTTCACTAGTAGCAATAGTTTAGTTTTATTTCAAATCAGTACCGATTATATTATTAGTCTACAATTGTACATCAAAAGTCTTCAGTCCTCCATTGACGGAGTCGACCATGAGCGTGTTAGGTGACGGTAGGAAGACTTCGTATGAAAGCTTGTTCAGTCAGCTGGGCTGGGTCCAGTCCGCTACCCTCGCCAGAGGCGGGGTCTGACAACGGATAGTCCATTGCTCAGGGAAATAAGCCCCAAAAGCATAAAGAAATGGTCCCATTTTTTGGCACCGTTAGGCCTCAGGTTCTTCTTCAACACATAGGTCAAAGAAGAAACTGCATCATTTAAGGTCGCCCTGTGGTATGTTTGCGTGTAGATGGTCAGTTATTAGGGGCCAGGCGCTGGTCTCCACCTCTGTTGAAGTCGACGGTCTCTGTCTCTGGTAGCCGACCTCCTCGACACCGGAGCTCCTCCCTGCCTATTGGAGGAGCTTCTTATGAGCAGTTTCACCAGTGGGTTGCTCTTATGGAGCAGTGGGCTCGGAGGTTGGTCCAGTTGCCTGAGCCAGTCAGTCCGACACCGGTGCCTTCGGGCCATTCTATTTCGGAGGAACGGGTAGGGCGGTTTAGCTTTCCTAGTCGCGTGGCGCCTTCTTTGTTGCTGTCGACTCGGTGTTTATCCCCTCACATGGCTGCGAGCACGGGGTCCACCAATGCCTCTATCTCCTGCCATTTTCCCTCTTTTACTAAATGCATTTTGGACCCTGTGACACTCTTGGTGCCACCGCCTTTCCTGGGCTCTGTTGGCACCCTCCGTGGTGCTGTGGGCTCTGGCGGCACCGTGCATGGTGCCGCAGGCTCTAGCGGTGCTGTGATCAGCACCATGGGCTCCTGTCGGCACCGTGCATGGCGCCATTTCCAGTGGTGCCTCCTTCCTTGTTTTTGGCACCGTTTTCCTCGACGGGGCCGGGGATTGCTGCGGCGCTGTCCATTCTTCAGGGGTTCTCGACTACGATTCTTTCTTCTTCCTTTCTTCCTCCTGATTGTCACTCCTTTCCTGTCTATACAGTTCCCCCTGGACTGTCAGGAGATGATTTTGAGCCTGATCCAGATCTTCATCTGGGTGATGATGTTGATGACACTGCCCTGGGAGCAGAGATCAATCCTTCTGCAGAGTCTGTGGTTGAAGGCCTTTCCTTTAAGTCTCTGCTCAAAAATTTTAATTCAACTCTTTCTCTCCAGAATACAGAAATTGATCCTGGGAGGCTTTGTGACTCCAATATCTTCATGTCCGGAGATCCCTATATGGATTTAACACCTCCGGTACAGCCCTCTTTTGAGACCCTCTCACAGATGGTGTGGAAAAATCTGGCTCTCATTCCTTCGTGGCCAAGTCCATAGATAGGAAGTATGCCCCTCCCAAAGATTGCCCCATTTTGGCCTCACAAGCCTTTGCTGATGCCATTGTAGTCTTGGCAGAGAATGATGAGGCTGTCCTTCCTCAGGGATCTACAGCCCGGCCTATGAACAAAGAATCTCGCAAGATAGACACCTTAGGTAAGAGAGTCTTTGCTGCCTGAACCCTGGGTATGTGCATTGCCAGCTACCAGGGCTGTTTTTCTCAATATGAGTATGTCCTTTGGCATTCCTTCAAAGAAATGATAAACGCTCTGCCTGAATCAGAAGTTAACTGGGAGCTGCTTCAAACCATAACTAGGGGTATCTAATCCAATAACCAACAGGTTAAAGCTGCAATGGACGCCTATGATACCGCCTCCCGGGTGGCGGTGGCTGTCATATGCACCGGTCACCACTACTAGCTGCGTACCTCGGGCTTCACGAATGACGCCCAGCAACAGGTCATGGCCTTACCCTTTGACGGTATGTATCTGTTTGGGCCTCAGGTGGAGCAAGCTCTGGAGGCCACACAGAAGACTAGTTCTGCAATTAAGATGGCTAGAACTGCACCTGCCCCCTCCCAAGGAGGTGCGAACAAGCATCAGTTTCACAACCGTCAGTCCTTTCGGGGCAGAGGAAGTTTTAACAAAAGCCACAAAAGAAAGCGTAGCAGAAGGCACAAGGGCCCAAAGCACCCAGTGCCACCTTCTGAGTTTCTGGCCCAGGTCTCACCTCAGCTGTCCGAGGGGGACTCCTCAGCGGTGGAAGGACGTCTGACTCAGTTCTACAATCAGTGGAAGTCTATAACATTAGACAAATGGGTCCTCCAGATAATCCGTGAGGGGTATTCTCACAATCTTTCAGAAACCCCTCCGGATCATCCTCCCAATTTACAACACAGGCAGTCGGCAGTACAGTCAGACTTTCTTGCTTCTGAGGTACAAGGCCTTCTGAACAACAGGGCAGTAGAAATAGTTCCGCTGGATCAATGAAACGCAAGTTTCTACTCCCATTACTTTCTGGTCCCAGAAAACCAGCAGCATCGCCCCATTCTGGATCTCAGAAAGCTAAACAAGTTCCTTCACAAGGAGAAGTTCAAGATGATATCACTAGGTACCCTGCTACCTTTGCTTCATCGACACCATTGACTATCCTCCCTGGACACGTAGGATGCCTACCAACACATTCTCGTACATCCAAAGCACCACAAATACTTAAGGTTCGTGACATTGGGTCAACACTGTCAGTTCAGAGTCCTGCCCTTTGGGTTATCCTTGGCGCCTTGAGTTTTTACAAAGTGTTGTGCAGTTCTTGGGGCACACCTCAGGAAAATCGGAATACAAGTGTTCCCATATCAGGACGACTGGCTCCTAACAAGTCCCTCCAGGCAAGAGACTCTGGAGGCCGTGGCCATGGCCTCAGACTTCCTCTCATCCATGGGAGTCCTGCTGAATCTCAATAAGTCGCAGTTGCAGCCCTCCCAGACGCTCCT
Organism: Neoceratodus forsteri; assembly: GCA_016271365.2. Lineage (NCBI taxonomy): Eukaryota > Metazoa > Chordata > Ceratodontiformes > Ceratodontidae > Neoceratodus > Neoceratodus forsteri. The sequence continues at coordinate 502,399,625 of JADMNL010000022.1, forward strand.
CTTCATAGGAACTCTTCTGGACACCTCCTTTGCGAAGGCTTTTCTTCCAGAGGACAGAAGGAGCAATATCTTACAGATGGCCCGATACATCAGAGAACACAGCTTGGTTAGAGCTATCTCAATGCAACGGATGCTGGGCCTCATGGCATCCTCGATGTTCACTGTACCCTTAGGTCGTCTCCACATGAGAACCTCTCAGTGGATGCTCAGTACTCAGTGGTCCCCAACCACTCACCCTCAGTCCTTTCTCATCAAGTTGACGGAACCTCTGAAGAGGTCTCTCGCCTGGTGGTTGCAGGAGGACAGTCTTGTAGAAGGATACCCCTTTGTCCCTCTGGATCATCAGATCACCATTACCATGGATGCGTCCCTGATGGGCTGGGGAGCCCACTGTCAGGATCTCCACACCCAGGGTACGTGGACTCAGGACGAGTCTCAACTTCACATAAACGTCCTGGAAATGAGGGACGTGCTCTGTGCAGTCTGGGCCTTGAAGGACATACTCTATCACATGAACATTCTCCTTCAAACGGACAACAAGGCATTGATGTACTACAACAAACAGGGCGGTGCACACTCATACCCATTATGCAGGGAAGCGGTGAGAGTGTGGGAGTGGTGCCTGGAATATAAGGCTCTGTTTCAGGCAGTTTACCTGCCAGGAGTACAAAGCAGCTGGCAAACCGTCTCAGCAGAATGGGGCGAATCCTCATGAGTGGTCCCTTGACTTAACCGTTGTTCAGTCACTCTTCAAAGAGTGGGGAACTCCAGGCCTGGACCTTTTTGCATCCCCACTCAACGCAAAATTGCCTCTCTTTTGCTCCAGAAATCCAGGACCTGGCATTTTTTGTCAGGGTGCATTCAGGCTGCGGTGGACAAAATGCTTTCTATATGCTTTTCCTCCTCTTCCCCTAATTCAGAGGGTGCTACTCAAATTGGAGTCTCGGGGGCAGAATGATTCTCATTGCCCCGTCTGGCCTCGGCAGATATGGATCTTATCTGTGTCAGTCTTCACCATTCATCACAATTGGGTGTATGGCGGAGGTCATGACCGTGTGAGCTTTTTTTTTTTTTTGTGGGTGGTCGACTGCGCTCTCGGTCAAAGTACTATGTGGCTCGTGGGTTGGCCGTTAGGCACAGTCGACTCCGCTTGCCTGCCAGTTCTTCATCTCCCATCGAGGTCACCTCGTGGGACGCTTTCACTGAAGAAATCGAGGCCTACCTGCTTCGCAGTTCGTTTTTCTCGATTCTGAACAATTTTTGGCACTAGTCCGTCGGATCCTCCTGCCAGTTCTAATAGCCACTTGACGTCGCCGGTAAGATCTTTCCATATTTACTTTATTACAGCGACATCAAGTCTTGTTTTTTGTATTATTTCTGTAGGTCATATCTAGGTCAGAAGGCAAGAAGACTTCAAAGACGGGTCGGCCCCCATGCGACGGTGCCCATGCAGCGGAAAAGTTTCCGTCACCGACCAGCACGACCATTGCCTTGCGTGTCTTGGCCCGGTTCTCAACGTGGATTTGTGCAACGCCTGCTTCTCCATGGACCGCCGGGTTATCAAACAGTGCACTGGGGGATCGGGTGCGCACTCGTCAGGCCAAGCCACTTTCTCTTGGCCTTTCCTCTGGGTCCCCTCCCGGTTCTATACAGACCGAGGAGGAGGGAGCCTCAGCTTCTAGTAGTCTAGCCATGGCTGAGGCTTTTCCGGTGGTGCAGGAGGCCCAGTCCATTCCCTTCGGGGGGGGTGGGAGGCACCGCCACGGCAATGGCCCCGAACCTGGTGTCGGACCTGCAGTTCGCAAGGCCCGGGTCGGCACTATCCTCGACGCTGTCGGTTGGCACCGTTTTGTGCCTTGGCACCGGTAGGCCCTGGCAGAGTCGGTGACATAGTTGCGCTGATAGTGCTAGCAGCATTGTGGGAGTCTCTGCAGCGCCGTCCCTTTCCTCTCCTGGATGGGGCCAAGGTTGAGCACAGCACTGTGTCCAGCTCTGGAGTCATTCGCGACGCTGGACATGGGCACGGCGCTGTGGGGGGTTCAGACAGCGCTGTTGGAGCAGACGTCGGTGCCGTCTCTGCCCTCGGCGCCGTTCGCGGTACCATGGAGCGGGATGGCACCGTGGGGGTTTCTGACCGGTGCCGTCCGCCAGCGTCGTCGGACCCGTCGGTACTGCGAGCGGCTGCGTGAGGCGAGAGCGGCTCCCAGGCTGCCTGCCTCTTGGCCGCCATTCGCGGTGCTGCGGAGCTCACTGGCACTGGCTCGGTGCGGTGTCAGTTTCTGGCACCTTGTTTGGTAGGGATGGCGACAGGCGCCCACCTACGGTTTGGCACAGGGCCTCGGCCTCCACCTCTTCGGAGGCAGACTCTGAGTCAGACGAACAGTCTGGCTCCTTGGAGCTAGCTGCTAGTGTGGGTAGCCTTGTGGTGTCTTTGACAGACTGGAGTCAGACCCCCTCTGAGGAGTGGTTGGTGACTGCCAAGACTGGGGTCTGGGGCGCTGACCAGCGGGCAATGGTGTATACCACCATTGCACTGCAGCCCGGCCTCTGAGGTTTCACTGGCCCCTCAGCGGTGGCACCCCCTCATGTGGTGTGCCTGGATCACCCAACTTTGGGGCCGATCAGAGCACCTATGGGAGGGGAGGGTACTGTGCCTTGGGTAGCTCCTTCGGGTGCTGACCAGGGCTGTCAGTTACCTAGGCTGGCCATCTCGAGGAGGAGGGCACTCTTGGATTCCGAGGGGTCAAGGGGCATGGGGTCTGTGTGGCAGCCTTTTTCTGGGGCCCACCCGGGCCCTGGAAGAAGCTGCAGTGCTGATCTTCACTCTTCCTCTTCGCTTTCTTTGAGAGAGCCCCATTCATTTGAGGTGGGGACCATCCTTCTGGACCTATCTGGCCCTAGGTCGCCTCACAGGGTGGATTCTTCGGCACATCCAAGGCAATTCCAAAATGGTTGTTCAGCTGTCGGCTTGGAGTCTTCGGGCACCTTCATCTTTTGGCGCTCCTGGTCCACTGCTTAGCCCAGGCAGAGGTCAGCCAACTTCTCTTCTTGGCTCTGTCCCCATCCCTCTGCCACATTCTCCTGCGCTCCCAGGCATCCTTGGTCCTAGCGGGCCTCTCTTCTGGGAGCAGTTCAGGGCTGTGGCTGCTCGCTTCCCCACTTACGTCAGGGCAATGGACAGACAGGTTTTTCAGCCTCCCCCTGAACAGTTGAGGTCCTCTAACTCTTCATCCCCTTCTCCTGGGGAGAAGGCCTTTGTCCACATCTCCTGGCTGCTGCTCTCGTGGAGTATCAGTGATTCCTCATGAGGGATGCTGGAGGACCTGCAACTCTCTCCTGCCACTCAGAACAATCCAGCGCACTCAGTGCCCGCCTTTTTAGGCGATTTCAGTGAGGACAACCTTGTGGTGCCCCCGGCCTGATCCCTTTGGGAGGCGTATTGCATTCCTGGCAGAGACCTTTTTCCGGAGTTCCTGCCCCCAGGGATCTCTGCCAGTGGTATTGCGCCCCCCCGAGTCTCCAGGTTCCATGCCTCATCCTCAGTCAGGATTGAAGCAACTGGACACTCCTGATGGGCTTTGCGCCCTTCACCGTGACTGGCCTCCAGATCAAGACTCCTCGGATATTGACTTCTGGGGTAGGAAGACTTTCTACTCGACACGGTTGCTGCTTTCTATTTCTGCACATCAGGCCCACTGTGCAGCCTATGACAGGTTCTTGTGGTCCAGGCTAGGTCAGCTCCTAGCCTCATTGCCTGACATGGAGCAAACCAGACAAGCCATTGCCCTCTCTGCACGTGGCCTGGAGCTAGCAAGGCACCAAGCAAGGGCATCGTATGACGCCAGTGAGGTAGCTACCAGGGTCATAGGGACAGCGATCTGCACTAGGCGGACGGCAGGAGTGTGTCTTTCCCGATTGTCACCCATGGCCCGGCGTAGGGTGGTTAACTCTGCGCACCAGAGAACCTATCTCTTCTCCCGCAGAGTGAGGCGGTGTCTGTCGGGGCAACTTTCTTCCCCCTCCGGGGTGTCCCCGTCTCACTCTCCCCACTCTTGGGCCTCTCCAGGCCCAGAAGGTTCTCCGTCTTAGTGTGTCACCCACTGAGAGCTAAGGGACTCTGTTCCTTACGGTTTTCAAACCCCCCTTCGTGGGGGGGGGGGGGCAGGCACTCATCCAAATGTGATGAGTGGTGAAGATTGACACAGATAAGATATGAAAATTATGTACCTACCGTAATTACGATCTTTCTGTGTATCTTCACCATTCATCACAATCCCATCTTCCATCCCTCTGGGGCCTCGGTCTCTGGATCCCCTTCCCTCTCTGTGCTTTTCCTTGCCCCCCCTTCTCTGTCAGGGGTGGGGTAATCTGGGGCACGTGGTGGGATGGTATTTCTAGATTGAGAGTGGTCGGGATGGGGCGGCACTCCCTCTCTCGTGCTCTGGCTCCACCCCTGTGGGGTGGGAGTGGGCGGTTGCCCTCCATCCTCTCCTCCTTCCTTTCCTCTTTCAGTCCCATCAATCCTCCATTTTTTACTTGTCCACTGGACATGAGTTAAAAAGGAGATCTATCTCTGCTTAAAACTTCATTTTTCCCTTGGCGAGGGGGGGAGAATCTCTGTACCCTGTCCTCTTTAGAAGATCTGTTTTCTGCCTTAAAGGAGTTTTCTTTGCCAGTGATCCTGTGCCTTGAATTCTGGTGATTAAGCCTCTTGGCTACTCCTTGCAATTTCTATACAATCTAGAGATGGGGCAGAATCCAGCATATGACTGGTGTTTTTCCCCCTCTCATGTTAAGTTTTATGTTCTATAAATCCCTATCCCTCCCTAACTTCTTCCTTTTCTGTTTCCAGAGATTGAGGTCCCTTCCCAATCTCCTTAGCATTTCGAGTTTTCTTCTTGCTCTGTCCTCTCAGTCGTTTATTTCTCCTTTTGGTTTTACATCTTTTACTTTCTCTGTCCCTTGGACTTTCTTGTCCCACCCTCTCAGCCCCTTTTTTCTCACCTCTCCGGCGACTCAGAACTGGCAGGCGGAGTCGACGGCGCCTAATGGGCAACCAGCAGGCACCACGTAGTATGTTGGCTCGAGGGGGCGGGGCGCGAGCCGCCGATTCCACCTACAAAAAACAAACTCCGCTGGTCATGACCTCCAGCCATACACCCAGTTGTGATGAATGGTGAAGATACACAGAATGATAATAATTACGGTAGATCGTAATTTTCATTTCCCACTAGTCAACAGTCTATCGGGGACCTAAGACGCTTCCCTTCAGACAAACCTTCTGACCCAGGGTCCCATGGTCCATCCAACCTGAGGTCACTTCACATTCACGCTTGGCTTCTGAAGAGGCAGAGGTGAATAGGTTCAATGTTTCTTGTAGAGTTTCAGATGTTTTTTTTGGCTGCGTGTAAGCCGGCCACTAGAAAAACCTACACAGCCAAATGGAAGCGTTTCTCTATCTGGTGTGCAAACTGCTCTTGGAACCCTTTTTCTGGGGACATGGATGTGTTGTTCATCCACACTGTCTGGCAGGTTCCTTGCCACTTTAAATCTTGCTGGAAGGTCTTCAAGCTGGCTCCTCCCACCCACCAGTGGTAAACTCGCTTGCCCCCATGGCGCCAGATCTTCCTTACAGCTTGGAAGCTCAGGTTCCCTCCTTAACGCTCTGCGTGTAGACTGGATCCTAATTCTTCAGTTCACCCGAAACTTATTTTAAAATTTTCAAGACTTCGGTCATCTTTCTCCCTCATGACTGCGATGGACAGATCGACTCCCGGATTTCGGTGGTGCCGTTGTGCGCAGATTTCCAGAATGGACCAGCACTCCACGTGCGTCTACTGCCTCGACCTGAGAACACGACCTGCAGGCCTGCGGTCATGCCGTTCGTTTCGGCCAACATCCTGGAGACCGCTCTGCCGGTTACAGCTTGGGCATCCCGAGACGCTACCACGCCGATTAAGTCGAAGGAGGCCCGTTGGCTTGATTACCCGCGGCTGGTTTGGCTGAGCAACTCTAGCAGATGATACGCCCTCGAGGAGGAGCGGCTCGAGGCGCATCATCCTCTTCCTGATCGCGCATTTATCCTGCCCTCACTGGGTACCTCGTGTTCAGCTTCTTTCAAGGAGCTTTGCCAATCCCTTTCCACGAAGGGAGAGGGGCCATCTGGACATTCCTCTCAGCCCAAAAAGAAGGACTCAAAGGGTAAGTCCCATCATCAGCGTTCGTGGGAGCAGGAGAGGTCCCCTTCTCCGGACAGTCGACTTTCGACTTCAGTCGAGGTTGCGGCTAAGGCCGCTGGCTTCACGGCATCCCCATCAGGCCAGCCGGCCGAGACACCCGTCGACGCGGTCGAGATTTTTCTCGACCCGTCGGACGGGCTGTCTGCTGTTGAGGCCAACAACCTTCTTCACCGGTTCCCGGGCGGAGACCGAGGACCTGCCCTCGCCCCGGTGATGCAGTCCCGGTTAAGGCTTCTGAGTTGAGGAAGGCGTTTGTCCCCCTTCCCAGATCCGTCCTCGAAGCGCTGAGGATCTCGGACATCGTCTCGGTCCAGCGATCCGCCCGACATCTGTGGTCTCGGCACGGTAAGCGACCGCCGCGTTGTCCTCCTCCTCGGAAGGAGGCTTGGCGCCAATTGCGTCAACGCTATGATGACCTGATGTGGCAGCATTTACTTCTGTCCAGGAACAAGCTGCGCCATCGCCTTCCCGCCATCAAGTGGCTGTCACCCGAGTGGCGAAACAACCTCGCTGTAGCCAAGGTGCCCAAGCCTGGCCGGTTGTTCAGCCAAAACCAGCTGCCCACCAATTGTGGTGGAACCTCCGCCTCCACAACTAAAATCGGGGGCGCCGACCAAGGACTCTAGGTCGGGTCAGGGCCTGCCCCACAGGTTGTCAGTCACCCTCACTCCCGACCGTCCTCGGCAGGTGGAGGGTGGCTCAGGCCCCAGGCAGCTCTTCGCGGACTCCTCAGAGTCCGACGACGACTCCTCCCTGTTCTCCAGCCCATGACCTGGAGTCCTCCGAGGAGCCAGTCGATGGATGAAAGCCATCGTCCTTCATGGGTTTGCTTGGCTCATCTCGGAGTCCACTGGGATGCAGCTCGAGCCCGTATCCAAGTGGGCCAAGTATCCCCTGACAGAGATACTGGACCGAGGGGATTCTTTGGAGCTCTGGCAGCGGCCTGCTTCCTGTACTGCACCTTCGGCCAGGATGGCCAGGAAGTATGCGGTCCCTACCGGCTCTTTGCCCGTTTTTTCGGAACACCCCTCTGCCGAGGGGTTGGTCATAGACAGCGTTTTCCGGCGTTCCAGAAACGCTAGGGATGTGGACAAGCCCCCAAACGCGTCCAAAAAGCTTGACTATGCTGGGCGCAAGGTGTACGCTGCGTCCTCCCTTGGCCTCCACCAGGCCAGCTCGGCCATGCTGATGGCACACTTCTCCCACGCCCTCATGGGCTCCCTGGATGAGGTGATCCCTCATCTCCCGGCCGACCTGCAGACCATGGTCCGGCAGATGCGGGACCAGGGTAGGGCAGTGGCTAAGCAGCAGCTCCAAATGGCTCTGGACATCGGAGACTCCTGTGCCAGATCAGTTGCGGCCACGGTGGCCATGCACTGCAGAGCATGGCTGAGGATATCCACCTTCATGGCGGATACCCAGCACAAACTGGCGGATGTCCCCTTCTTGGGGAACGACCTCTTCGGCCCTGGAGTGGAAGGTCACTTCCAGCGGAGCGAAAAGTCCAATGCCACTCTGGACTCGGTCACCTCCGCCCAGAAGGACAAAGGCCGCCGACAGCAGCAGCACAAGTCCTTTTGTCCTTTTACGCCTGCAGCACGTCTGGCCCAACAGCACCAGCACGCTCGTGCTTGGCATCCCAAACCCAAGCCCGCGGCTTCCTCCAAAAAGAAGCAGGGAGGTAAAGGCCCAGGAGGTCCCTCAGCGGTCCTCCTCTAAGCCTGCCCAGTGATGGGTTGAGGGTGTCCCCAGCCTCGTCCTCCCCGGGTTCCCCGTGGGGGTAGCTCCCTTCCGCCGTTTCCGCCTGCTCCGCTATCACCACGGACCGTTGGGTGTTGGAGGTGGTAGGAAAGGGCCTGCCTCTGGAGTTCGAGTTGGCCCTGCCCTTCTGAGCTGTCGCCCCTCGGGGGGGCACGGGGTCCGCAGCCTCTCTGTCGGCTCGCCGAGCCGATATTGCCCTGCTCCTCAAAAAAGAGGTGATCAGGAAGGTGGCGGATCCTCCTCCGGACCTGGGGTTTGTGTCCAGGTACTTCCTGGTCCCAAAACAGATGGGGGGCTGGCGCCCCATTCTCGATCTGCATGACCTGAACAGGTTTCTAAGGTCTCGGACCTTTAGTATGGTCATTCTGGCTCAAATAATCCCATCCTTGGAACGAGGCATGTGGTTCTGTTCTCTGGACCTTCAGGACGCGTTCTTTCACGTCCCAATCCGTCCATCCCACCAGAGATTCCTCTGCTTCAGAGCGGAGGGATCCCTTTACGAGTTCCGGGCCACACCCTTCGGCCTTTCCCTAGCTTCAAGGGTCTTCACCAAATGCATGGCAGTGGTGACAGCATTCCTGTGGCGCAGAAGGGTCCGAGTGTACCCCTACCTGGACGATTGGCTGATTGCAGCCCCCTCCAGAGCGGAGGTGGAGTGGTCCAGAGATCTGGCCCTCCAGGTTTCTTCTCAGGTTGGCCTCCTCATCAACGAGGCCAAGTCTGAACTCATGCCAAAGCAGGTGATACAATTCATCGGGGCAGAGCTTGACTCTCTACGAGCCAGAGCTCGGCTCCCGGCAGACAGGGCCGAGGTTCTTTCCTCCTTTGCCCAATCATTTCAGGTTGGGCAGTCGCCCCTGCCTGGGACTTCCTCGCCTCCTGGGCCTCATGGTGGTCTGCACCAGCGTGGTCCATTGGGCCCACTGGTACATCGCGTCCCCTTCAGTGGGGCTGGCCAGCCAATGGTCACAGCACTTCAATCCGCTGGATCAGCTAGTGACAGTGACCCAGGAGATGTGGAGCGTTCTCCAGTGGTGGACGTTCCAGCACATCTGCAGAGGGCATCCCATTTGTCCGTCCCAAGCCGGCGGTCTCACTATCGACCGATGCCTCTCTGATGGGTTGGGTGCCCACCTGGGGGAGCACAGAGCGTACAGCCTCTGGTCCCCTCGGGAGTCCCGATGCCATATCAACCTGCTGGAGCTTTGGGCGGTTCGTCTAGCCCTCACCGCCTTTGCTCCATTTCTGCGGGGTCAAGTGGTTCAGGTCCAGACGGACAATACCACGACCATGTACTACCTAAACCGCCAGGGCGGGATGCGCTCCATGCCTCTGTGCAGGGAAGCTCTCCGCATTTGGTTACTCGTGCGCAGCCTGGAGGTGGATCTCCTCGCCATTCACGTGGCAGGAGCCTCCAACACCCTGGCCGATGCCCTAAGCCAGATAGGGTCTGCGTCTCACGAGTGGTCTCTACTGCCTGAGGTAGTACAAGATTTTTTCTCCCACTGGGGCACGCCTCAGGTGGACCTGTTTGCCTCCAGGGAGAATGCGAAGCTGAGACTGTTTCATGCCCGCCCCCCTCAGCAGGGCATGCTGCAGGGGGATGCCTTCTCGAGGCCGTGGACCCCAGGCCTCTTCTATGCCTTTCCCCATTTCCTTGATCCATAAGGTACTTCTCAAGGCGAGGAGGGACAAGGTGCAGGTGATTCTGGTAGCCCCAGACTGGACCCACCAGTTCTGGTATCCAGATCTCCTCAGTCTCAGCTCCAGGCTCCCGAGGCGGCTTCCATCCCGCCCAGACCTGATCTCAGTCAATCAGGGGAAGGTATTCCATCCGGACCTTCAATCCCTGCACCTGATGGCCTGGTTCCTGAGCGGCTAGAGTTCCAGGCCTTGGGTCTTTCCGACGAGGTCCTCAACGTTGTTGAGGCGTCCCGTAAGGAGTCTACCCGAAAATGCTACACCTTCAAATGGAAGAGATTCTCCATTTGGTGTCCGGGCAAGGGCCTGGACCCTTCCTCCTGCTTGGCAAGCATTCTGGACTACCTGTGGTCCTTTTTCAGCTAGGGCTTGATTCGACGACCCTTAAGGTGCACCTGGCAGCCATCTCTGCTTACAGGCACGGGCGGGAAGCAGTCAGTGGGAACAGGAGAATGTGGTGGGCGTTTTCAAGGCCTTGATCACATATCCCTCGGTCGAGAACCTCCATCTCCGTGGGATCTATTGCTGGTGGCTAAGCTCATGGGCAAGCCATTCGAACCCGATGCACAGGTGTGACATCTCTCACCTGTCATGGAAGACTGCCTTCTTGGTGGCTATCCGTCATCCAGAAGGATGGGAAACTCAGGCGCTTTCCATCAGTCTCCTTATCCAAGGTTGCCCTGCACCCCCACCCGAAATTCCTTCCGAAGGTGGTGTCGGAGTTTCGCCTTAACCAGGTGTTGACTCTGCCGGTGTTCTACCCAAATCACACCTCGGAGGCCGAATATAGGCTCCATACTTTGGACCCTAGAAGAGCGCTCTCTTATAGCGGACGGCTGAAGTTCGGGGAGAGGTTCGACAGCTGTTTGTCACCTATGCTGAAGCTGCACCTGGCAAACCTGCAGCCAAGCGGACGATAGGCAGGTGGGTCACCTCCTGCATAGATCTCTGCTATAGGTTGGCGGGCATGGAGCCTCCCAGAGGGATAAGAGCTCATTCCACCGGCCATAACGCTGCATCGGTGGCTGCTTCCAGGGATGTCCTTATCCAGGAAATCTGCAGGGCTGCTACCTGGAAGTCGGCACACACCTTCATCACCCACTTCCACATCGACCTTGAGTCACGCCGGGATGCTGGTTTTGGGGCCTCGGTTCTCCAGTCTTTATTTCCCAAGTGGGCGTGTGCGCCTTGCCTTCCTCCTCCCGGAGAACTGCTAGGAGTCTGCCAGACAGTGTGGATGAACAACATATCCATGTCCCTAGAAATACAGGTTACTCCCCTGTAACAGGAGTTCTAGGAATGGAATATGTTTTAATCCACATGACCACCTGACCTCCTCGGCCGAGCGAACAACCTGGCTTCCAGCGGGCTAGATCTGGCGTCATGGGGCAGAGCTAAGAGTTTACCACCGGGTGGGTGGGAGGAGCCAACTTGAAGACCTTCCGGCAAGATTTAAAGAAGCAAGGAACCTGCCAGACAGTGTGGATGAACAACATATACCATTCCTAGAACTCCTGTTACAGGTGAGTAACCTGTATTTCCTGCCCACTGAATAAAGTCTTATAATGTATGGTAGAATGCTGTTAACCTTAGGAAATCATCATTTCCTAAGGTTGTTAACCTATGGATGTGACTAGACATGTTGTTAACCTATCGATGCTACGTCACAGCCATAGGTTAACAACAGCAATTGGCCTTCGCATGTGCGCGCTTTTTTTTCAGCGGGGAACCAACGGATGAACAGCAGCGGTTAGGAAGGACTGAACTGCCACGGCGGTGACTAATTAGCAAAAAGTAAGCAGCCTTTTTACGTGGGACCATACACTATAAAAAATAATGTATGGTCCCTCTATCGGCAACTGGTCAATGTTAACCGTCTGGAGGTTGCCGTGGCGATGTAAACCTCTCAAACTTCGCTCTCAAGGTTTACACGGTCGTCCTGGCGACCTCTCGAAGCGGTTAACTGACCTGTTACCGATAGAGGACCATACATTATCCTTTATAGAGTATCTTTTAGACCTCCCAAATATAGGTCTGCAGTACTCCACGTCAGAGTTCATCTTTGTGCCATTTCTGCATATCATGGGCCAGTACTTTCCACGTCACTGGCTCAGTTGCCTGTAGTTAGGAGATTTCTTAGGGGTATTCTGCATAGTAGACTCCCTATCAGTCGTCCTGTCGTAGTCTGGGACATTGACCTTGTGCTAGACATGCTCACTTGTAAACCCTTCGCGCCTCTAGCTACTTGTGACTTGAAGTTCCTCACTTGGAAAACGGCTTTCCTGGTGGCCATTACTTCAGCCTGTGGAGTTTCTGAAATACATGCACTGGTCACAGACACCACCCCCATACATTGTATTTCATAAGGACAAGATAGTTCTTAGGACTCATCCTAAGTTTCTCCCTAAGGTCGTCTCAGAATTCCATCTAAAACCAAGCTTTAGTCCTTCCTACCTACTGTACTTTGCAAACTTCCAGAATGAAGGGGAGTGTACCCTTCATTCGCTGGATGTTGATAGAGCGTTGTGGTTCTATGTAGAGAGAACAAAAGAAATTCGCAAGGCTCAGAAACTGCTTGTTTCCTTCAGCGAGACCCGGCTGGGTCAGCCTGTCGCTATCAGATGCATTTCAGCGTGGCTAGTAACATGCCTTTGCCACTGCTGTTCTGTAGCACAGATCAAGCTGGAAGGCAGAGTGTACACTCTCTCTACCAGAGCAGTCACGGCATCTCTGGCGGAAATCCGCAATGTGCCCATTGCAGATATTTGCAGTGCGGCTACTTGGAGCTCAGTGCATACTTTCGTTAAGCACTATACCTTGGCTGTCCATGCCAGACGACTTCTGTTGTTTGGCAGGACCATTCTTAATGGACTTCTGTCCAAAGTTTGTAAGCTCTTTATCTCCTGCCGCCCGTCTCTGGGATTATTAGCTCGGTACTCTCCCATTAGTGTGAATGAGTGGTGGAGACTTTATGTCCAGGAAGATATGGAAATTACGTACCTACCGTAATTCTTGATCTTCCTGGACAAAGTCTCCACCACTCATTCACGCGTCCACACACCATCCTCCGAGCTCACTTCTCTGTTTTTCGTCTTCACTCCCTCAATGGCTGAGTTGTGAAGACTTTATTGTTGTCCCTTCTTACGTGGGTCATTCAGACCATCTTATGTCTGATTTTTAGGTTACTCCTTCTAGGTTAGTTACGCTGCTCCTCCTCTGAAAAAAAGGTACTGAGACAGTTGGAAGGTCGACACAGAGATAGTCATTACCTCATAAGCCGGGGCTCGCGATGCCGCTTCTTTGTGGCTCCATCTCTGGCGCCGGCCCTCCTCTAAAAGTATGCTTCTGCTGGGTCCTAGTGCCTCCAGCGAACTCCCATTAGTGTGAATGAGTGGTGGAGACTTTGTCCAGTAAGATCAAGACTTACGGTAGGTACATAATTTCCATTTGTCCCTCACCTCCCTATTGACAAGCAGTTGGCAGTGAAGTTGGTCAGAGACCAGGGTCAATCACTGGCTAAGCACCAACTTCAGATGGCCTTATACATGCGCGATTCCTGTGCCTGTGCCATGGCACCGGCCATCGCGATGTGTCACGGGGCTTGGCTGAGTCTCTCCACCTTTATGGCGGACACTTCGTAGAAGCTGGTGAATGTCCCTTTCATCATCAACAACCATTTTGACCCAGGGATGGAAGGTCATCTCAGAAACATTGAGAAGTCCAACACCACCCAGGCCTCTGTGGCTTAATCCCAGAAGGACCCAGAGGATCCTGAAAATGAAAAAGAAGGCCTTTCAGTTTTGGTTCTTTTCAGTCACAGCAGCCGTGGGAGCAGCAGCCCCAGCAGGGGTAATACCTAGTCTGGTGCCCCAAGGCCAAGTTCTCTGGCAAGGGGGCCAAAAAGAGGCAGGGGTAGAGTAAGTGGTGCCCTTCCTTGCCCAGCAGCTGCTGCCCCTGCAGAGCTACCCAGTTATGGGTCAGGGGGTGTCTGTCTCCTGCCTCTCCAGTCCCTGACCCAGCTCCCGGTGGGGGATCGACTTCACCACTTCTGGCCAACTTGGTCTGTCATTACTACAAACAAATAGGTTCTCAAGGTGGTAGGCAGAGGGTTGTGTCTTGATTTCGAGGCTCTTCCAGCTGCCTCACACTTCAAGGGAGTCCTTGGTGTCTCAGGGCATGCTGTCCACCCTCAGGAAGAGCATTGCTCAGATCCTTGCAAAGGGGCTAGAGTCCATGTCCTAGATGCCCTGGCAAGTCGGGGTATATGTCCAGGTACTTTCTGCTCCTGAAATGATAGACAGTGGACTGGTGCCTCGTACCAGATCTGCACAATCTCAGTCACTTCCTCTGGAAGCACAAGTTCCGGGTGGTCACTCTGAACCAGATTATACCATCCCTAGAGCAGGGCATGTGGTGCTGGTTGCTGGACCTCCAGGACACGTTCTTTCACATCCCAGTCAATCCATCCTACTGGTGGTACCTCTGGTTCAATGCAGAAAGGTGCTCTGCCGGTTCCAGGTCATGCTCTACGGCCTCTTGTTCACGCCCTGGGTCTTCTCCAGTTGCATGGCAGTGGTGGCAGCCTTCCTGTGGAGCAAGGGTGTCTGGGTTAACCCCCAACTGGATGACTGACACCAGGCCGTACATGGAGGCCATGGAGCGTTCCAAGGATCTGGCCCTCCAGACCAGCAGAGACTTGAGCCTCTTGGTTTACCTTTCCAAGTCCGAACTGATCCCATTGCAAGTGATTCACTTCAGTGGGGCAGAGCTAGACTCCCTGCGTGACAGGCACTGGATCTTATCTTATCTTTGTCTTACCATTTCAGGTTGAGCTCTCTCATCCTGCCCAAGACTTCCTGCGGCTGCTGGGGTACATGGGATCCTGCACCAGTGTGACTCAGTGTGCTCACTAGCAGACATGGACCCTGCAGTGGGAGTTGGACCTTCAGTGGTCCCAGCACCTAGGCCACTTGGATCAACCAGTCAGTGTGACCCAGCTGATGTGGAATGCCATCCAGTAGTGGATGATCCCGGACCATCTGCAGGAAGGGGTCCCGTTTGACTGCCCAAAATTGATCGCCACCCTGACAGTGGATGCATCTCTGGTGGGGTGGGAAGGGGAGGGGAACTTGTGAGACCACAGGGCCCAAGGGTTCTGGTCACCCAGGGAGTCCAGTCACCACATCACCCTGCTAGAGCTCTGTGCAGCGAAGCTAGCTCTGACAGAATTCGCTGCTCTAGTCAGGGGTCAAGTCATGTAAGTCCAGACAGACAACAGCATGGCTGTGTCCTCTCCAAACAGACAGGGTGGCACACACTCCATTCCCTTGTGTCGGTGGGCCCACCACACCTGGAACCTCACGTGCAGCCTGGGTTGAGATCTCCTGGTGATCCATGTTTTCATAATGGACAGTCAGCTGGCAGCTGCTCTCTACTGAGTGGGTGAGATGTTGTGTGAGTGGTCCCTATATTTACTTATTTTTATCTATTTATTTAAAATTTTGATGACCAGGAAAAGCACACAGCTGAGGCTCATTTCCAGGTGGGATATGCCTCTAGTGGACCTGTTTGCTTCCTGAGAGAATGCAAAACTGAGGCTGTTTTGTGCCCCCCAGTCCATGATACTGGTGGTGGATGCCTTTGCAAGGCCCTGGACCCCAGGCCTCATGTTTGCCTTTCCCCTATCTACAAGTTGGTGGTCAAGGCCCGGAAGGAAAAAGCACTGATGATCCGAATAGCTCCAGACAGGCCACTGCAGTTCTGTTACCCAGATCTCCTCAGCCTTAGCAGCGGGCATCTGTGGCAGTTGGCTCTTTGACCAGATCTGCTAACCAGACAACAGTGGAAGGTCCTGCACCCAGACCTTCAGTCACTGCACCTCACAGCCTTGTTCCTGAGCAGCTAGAGTTCCAGCGTTTGGGTCTTTAAGAGAATGTGCTCCACATTGTGGAGGCTCCCAGAAAGAGTTGACTCGCTGGTGCTACACCTTTAACTGAAAAAGGTTTTCTATTTGGTATCTAGGCAAGGATCTCGATCCCCTTGTCTGCCCTATGGCTAGTACCTGCCAGTACCTCTGGTCCCTCTTCCAGCTCGGGCTGCTACGGATGACCCTCCAGGTACACCTGGCACCCATCTCTGCATACCAGGTATGGGCTGGTATGTTGACATTGGCCCAGGAGAAGTTGGTCGGGCACTTTATCAAGAGCCTGGACTTACCTGTCCCGTCCAGTGTGTGAAAGACCACCGCTGTTGGACTTATTGCTGGTGCTGGCTGTGTACAGGGACAATCCTTTTGAGCCTGAGCACAGGTGTGAGATGATATACCTGTCGTAGAATACTGCCTTCTTCATGGTCGTCATGTCAGCCAAGAAGCATTAGTGAGCTCCAGATGCTTTCGATGGAGTCTCCATATATGGTCTTCTACAGGGACAAGATCATCCTTCATCCCCAGCCGAAGCTCCTTCTGCAGGTATTATCAGAGTTCCACCTTAACCAGGTAGTGAGCCTTCTGGTATGTTTTGCCAGTCCATCTACAGAGGTCGACCGTAGACCCCATACTCTGAAGCTGTGGCGTGCCCTCTTACTGTGCTGAGTGCATGGCTAGAGTTCCGGGTGGTGCTCTCTGTCTGTTTGTAACATATGCTAAAGCCGCGTCTAGCAGACCAGCAGCCAAGCCGATGATTGACAGCTGGATTACATCCTGCATTGACCTCTGCTATAGGTTGGCTTGTAGGGAGCCTCCTATAGGCCATAGGACTCATTCCACAAGATATACCACTGCCTTGGTGGGGCATTCCTATCCAGGAAATATGTAGGGCTGCCGCCTGGAAGTTGGCACACACCTTTATCTCACATTACAGCATTGATCTAGAGTTTGATTGGGATGCTGCGTTTGGGACCACGGTTCTCTAGTCGCTGTTCATCAAGCAGGGGTGTGCACTTTTTCTTCTCCTTCCAGAGAACTGCTTGAAGTCTGCCAATGTGTGGATATGTGAGCTGTATTCACACCCCTAGAATAATAGGTTACTCATCTATCACTGTAGTTCAAGGAGTGGTTTATAGTTCACATCCGCACCACCCACTCGGCCTCCCCAGAAAATGGTACACTTATCCTGCTTCCAGTGTGCAAGATCGGACGTCACAGTGATAGAGCCAAAGGATATACTACCCGGGTGGTAGGAGGAGCGTAGCTTAAAATGTTCCGACAAATCATCACTTCTACTGGAGCTGCCAGTGTGTGGACATGAACCATATACCACTCCTAAAGCTACAGTTACAAATGAGTAACCTGGTTTTCTAGGAGCGTGGATATGTTGTTCATCCATACTCTTTGGCATGTCCCCTTCCACTTTAAATTCTTCAGGAAGTCTTCAAGATGGCTCCTCCCACCATCTGGGTGGTATATACCTCGGCTCTGCCCCATGACGCCAGATCTTCATTTCCTCTGGAAGATTCAGGTTGCCTCCCTCGTGCTCGCGCATTTTGTAGGCCCTGGCTCTAAAACCTTTGGTTATTCAGAAAATCTGTCTCGTTTGCATTAGTGACCGCGAGTTTATTTCTTTGATTATGGAAGACAAGTCTTCCCCCGAATTTCGTCAGTGCATTTGCTGCCAGAAAATGTCGTGCACCGATCCCCACATTCGCCTGCATTTATTTCCTTGGTGTCGACCATGATACCTCGAAATGTGATATGTCTCTCGCCTTCCATCTTAATGTCCTCGACGACCATCTCGCACTCCAGAAGCTGGGGAGGCCAGAGAAACAGAACCCTCTGGTGAAATCCAACGAGGCTCGGTGGGGGCGGTTTCTGCGGCTGCGGGGTCTGCCAAGCAATTGGAACGCATGCAAACATTCGAGGAGGAAGCGGCTCGGGGCTGCAGAAACTACTTGGAGCTTCTTCGTTCCACTCAACCTGGGCTCCACTTTCTCTGGTTCCTTCCGAGAGTTGTGCCAGTCTCTCCCTACCAAGGGGGAAGAGTTCTGCGGGCACGCAGTCCCCTCTATCCCATAAGCGGGAGAAGGATCTGGGATCGTCTTTGTCTTGACAGAGACGCTCTTGGGAGCGGGAGAGAGTTCGGTCCCAGGATCATGTGGTCTCGACTTCGATCGAAATTGCTTCTTTGCCCGCTGGATTTTCGGCTTTGTCGTTTGGTCAGTCGACCGAACTGTTGATCGACAATGTAGAGATTGTCATCGACTTGATCGATCCTTTATCGCCGATTCCCTCGATCAAACTCCTAATTTGGTTTTCCCAGGTGACAAAACCCAGCCTGCTGGGGCTCCCATTGAGGAAGTGGTCCCCGACCTTGGGAAATCACCAGTCCCGCCAGTATCTCCTAAGCGACTGAATCGGACTTCTCAGTCGAGGTCTCTGACCCCCTCGATCATCAGGCCGAGGAAGAGACATAGACGCTCTAAAAAGAAGTGACGCCATCGGTCGTTCTCATCCTTCTTGTATGAGGAGAGGCTCCGGGGGAAACTCTGTTGCCACTATGAGGACCTCATGTGGCAATAGTTGATTTTGACCGGGCACCAGCCAACTCCATCTTTTATACCAGCCATTGCTTGGCTTTCGCTTCCTATGCTGATGCCGGCTCCCTCGGAGCCAATTAAGTCATTTCCACAGCCTGCGGTGCTGGTAAAACCTCCAGTTCTGCCTATAACGGTCTCTCCACCGATTGTGGTAGAACCACCACCCAAGCAGCCTGTGGAAGGGGCTCCTTCCAAGGAAGATAGCCCGGACACCGGGCTTCCCCGGCGTTTGTTAGTCACAGTCACCCTGGACCGCCCTCGGCGGGTCAAAGGTGACCAGGGCGGTCAGCCGTTATATCTGGATTCCTTGGATTCAGACGTCACCGGCCTTCATTCTTATCCTGGGGATGATGAATCAGCTGTTGGCTTAGAGACTGAGGAAGGTCCCTCATCGTTTCAGGGCATTCTTTGCCTCATCTCTGAATCCACAGGAATGCCCCTGGAGCCAATCCAGAAAAAGGCAGAGTACCCTGTCACGGACATCCTTAAGACAGGGGATACCCCGATGGAGGCCTTTCCTGTGGCCGAGGCTATTGTTGGCCCGTCCTCAGAACTCTGGCTGTGCCTGCCTCTTGTCCGTCCGTCTGCCCACATGGCCCGCAGGTATGCGATGCCCATGGGGTCACTTGCGGGGTTCACAGAGCACCCTTCAGCCGAGAGCCTGGTGACCGCCTCTGTGTTCAGATGTGCTGGCAGTTCTGCCGACACTGACCAACCTCCTGATAAAGAGTCCAAGCTCTTGGACCATTCAGCCAGGAAGGTATATGCGGCTTCTTCCTTGGGCCTTTATCAGGCAAGTTCGGCCGTCATCATGGCACACTTCTTTCACGCCCTTCTAGGGTCGCTGGATGAAGTCCTCCCACATCTTGCCGTGGACATACAGAGCATGGTCAAGCAAGTTTGGGATCAGGGCCGAGCTGTTGCCAAGCAGCAGCTCCAGACAGCCCTGGACATGGGGGATTCTTGTGCCCGTTCGATGGCAGCCGCAGTTGCCTCTCGCCACAGGGCTTGGCTGAGGCTCTCCTCCTTACCGGTGGATACTCAGCACAAACTAGCTGACGTGCCCTTCCTAGGGACAGACCTGTTCAGTCCAGGAGTAGCTGGTCACCTTCAGCGCATTGAGCAGTTCATTGCCACCTTGGACGCTACTTTCGCCAAGGGTTCTTTGGGCAAGAACCAGCAGAAGAAAAAGAAGCCCTTTCGTCATTCTTCCCCTGTGGCTCAGCAGTCCTCCTTTCAAGGTGGACAGCAGCATCAGCAACAGCAGCAGTCTCAAACTTGGTGCCCCCGGCCCAAGCCCAGGTCCTCCCAGGCCCGTAAAGGAGGCAGAGGTTCTGGTCCTGGATCATCCTCCTCCAAGCCTGCTCAGTGACGGGGTAAGGGCTGTCAACCCCTCTCTTATTACCTCAGCTCTGGGTCCTCCCGTGGGAGACCGGCTCCGCCACTTCCTTTCCGCCTGGTCCTCTGTCACCTCAGACAGGTGGGTTCTCGAAAAGTGATCAGTCAGGGACTGCCTCTTTTATTCAAACAGTACCCTCCAAGCTGAGCCCGTGCCCCCTCGGGAGGAAAGAGTATCTGCTTAGACTCAGTCGGCTCTCCAAGATGACATTGCTCAGCTCCTCCTCAGGAAGGAAGTAGCTCCAGTGGCGGATCCTCCAGCAGACCCAGGCTTTGTCTCCAGGTACTCAGTACGACCTGAATCAATATCTCGGGTCACGCACCTTTCAGATGGTCACTCTGTCCCAGATCATACCATCCTTGGAGCAAAACATGTGGATCTTATCTGCATCAGTCTTCACCATTCATCACCTTTGGGTATAGTGGCCGGAAGTCACGACCCAGTGGGAGCTCTTTTTTATTTATTTTTTTGTCGACTCCGCCCTACCACCAGTTCTTTGTCTCCCGCCGTTGAGGTCGCATCTCGTGGGTAGCTCTGCTACATGAGGGGCCTGTTGACCACTTTGAAGCCTTCGGCTCTGTTCTCATTTGAAGTCTGTCGATGCCATTGAATTTAAAGTTTATTCTGCCGGTTCTGCTGTTCGCTCTACTCGACATTGCCTTGTAAGACTGTTCCTTTTCTTTTATTTTGCGATGTTGAGTCTTGTATGGTGTTTTTTTTCCGTAGCTCATGTCTCAGTCGGGGAGGCAAGAAAACTATGAAGACGGGATGGCCCCCTATACGTCGGTGCCCGTGCGGCCGTAAGTATTCCGTCATCGACCAACATCACCGTTGCCTCGCGTGTCTTGGCCGCTACGACAGTGGATTCGTCGCGGCCTGCTTTTCCATGGACCGTTGTGTCATCGAACAGCGCATGTGGAAAGTTGAACGACTCTGCTGACTTTCGGGGGACAGGTGCAGCTTTCGTCCGAACCAAGCCGCTCTCTCGGCCTTTCCTCTGGGTCCCCTCCGGTTCTGTATGGGCGCGGAGGAGGGCTTCTGCTTCTAGTAGCGTCACCATTGCGAAGCCCCTTCCATGCAGGAGGCCCAGTCTGTTCCCCTTGGGGATGGGTGGGAGGCACCGCCCTGCAGTCGCCCTTGAGGGTGAAAGCACCCCGGTGTCACACCCTCAGCTCGGAAGGCCTGGGTCAGCGCTCCGGCACGTCCTCGACACTGTCTGTCGGCGCCATCTTGGACCTAGGCGCCGTTCTCAGTGTCATGCACCCTATTGGCGCCGTTGTCGGCACCAGTCCATTGCTCGGCACAGTTTCTGCTGTCGACTCCATTTGTGGCGCCGATGGTGCAGATGGCTGCCGTGGGAGGCTCTACAGCACCATCCTTTACTGTTTCTCGCCTCGGCACTGTCCACGGCGCCGTGGTTGAACATGGCGCAGTGTCCAGCTCTGGAGCCACTTGCTGCGCCGAGCAAGGACACGGCACCGTGAGGGTTTCGGATCTCGGTGCCAAGAACGCGGTCAGAGCCTTCAGCAGCGCCATCCCTGGCCTCGGCGCCGCTCGCGGCACCGTGGGGCGAGATGGCACCATGGGGGTTTCTGGCCTCTGCGCCCAGAGCACGCTCAAAGCCATTGTTGGCGCCGGTCGGGACGGCGCTGTGACAGGCTCTGGCTCCGATGCTGCTGCTGTCGTCGGTGCTGTGTCTTCTTCCGGCTGAGGGCATCGGCACTGGCTCTGGTGCAGTCACTCAGTCTGGTGCCCCATTCAGCTGGGATGGCAGCAGGTGTCCACGTACCATTTGGCACAGAACTTCGATCTCCACCTCCTCCTCCTCAGAATCGGATTCTGAGTCAGACAGGCAGTCTGACTCTTTGGAGTTGGCTGCTCACGTGGACACCTTGGTGGTATCCTTGACAGACCAGAACCAGACCCCCTTTGGGGAGTGGACAGTTGCTCCTCGGTCCAGGGTCAGGGGTGCCGACCAGCAGTCAGTGGTGCAGGCCACCATTGCTCTGCAGCCTGGCCTCGGAGGGTTTTCTGACCCCTCAGTGGTGGTACTCCCTCAGGCGGTGTGCCTGGATCGCCTAGCTTTGGGGCCGATCAGAGTACCGACAGAAGGGAAGGGTGCCGCTCCCTGGAGAGCCCCTTCGGGGGCTGACCAAGGTAGCCAGCTGCCTAGGCTGGCTCTTTTCAGGAGAAGGGCTCTTTCAGATTCCGAGGGGCCGAGCGGAAGGGGTTTGATGCATGCAACCTTTTTCTGGGACACATCCGGGCTCCGGAAGAAGTCGTAGCGCAGATCCTCGCCTTTCCTTTTCGGTTTCCTCGAGAAGGCCCCATTCTTTGGAGATGGGGGACCATCCTTTTGGACTTTCATGGCCCCGGTCACCTCACAGGGGGGATTCTTAAGGGCGCAGCCTAGACAATTCAAGTATAATTGACCAGCTGTCGGCTGATGAGTTTTTCGGAGCTTCCTCTTCTCTTGGGCCTCCAGGTGCGTGCTCTAGCACAGGCAGAGGACAGACTATTCCTGTTCTCGGCTCTGCCCCCTCTCCTCTGCCACAATCTCCTGCTCTCCCAGGTATTCTTGGTCCCAGCAGTCTTCTCTCCTGGGAGCAGTTCAGAGCTGTGGCTGCTCAATTTCCCTCTTATGTTAGGGCCATGGACAGACAGGTTTTTCAACCTCCCCCTGAGCAGCCAACCTCTGAACCTTTGAGGTCCTCTGACTCCTCATCCTCCTTTTCAGGAGGTGAGAAACAGTCTGTCCACATCTCCCCAGCTGCTGATCTCGCTGAGTATCAGCGTTTTCTCGTGAGGTTGTTGCAGGACCTGCATGTCACCTCACCCACTCAACACAATCCAGAGCATCCGACGTGTGCCTTTTTGGGCAATTTCAGTGCAGACACACTTGTAGTGCCCCCCTGGCCTGCTCCCTTTAGGGAGGCGTCGATGCGCTTCTGGCAGAGATCCTTTTTCCGGAGTCCCAGCCCCTAGGGATGTCTGCCAGAGGTATTGTGCCCCCCCCACCGGAGTCTCCAGGTGATCTGCCTCATCCTAGCTCAGGATTGAAACAACTGGATACTCCCGATGGGCTTCACGCCCTTCACCGTGATCGGCCCCCAGATGCAGACTCCATGGATTTTGACTTCCGGGGCAGGAGGACTTTTTACTCTGCACGGTTGCTTCTTTCTACATCTGCTCATCAGGCCCACTATGCTACCTATGATAGGTTCCTGTGGTCCAGGCTAGGTTAACTCCTGTCCTTGATGCCTGACACGGAGAAAGCCAGACAAGCCACTGCACTCTCTGCACGTGGCGTGGAGCTAGCAAGGCACCAAGCAAGGGGATTGTATGATGCCAGTGAGGTAGCTACCAGGGTCGTAGGGACAGCGATCTGCAGAGGGCGGACAGCATGGCTGCATCTCTCCCGCTTGTCACCCGTGGCAGGGTAATTAATTCCGCTCACCAGAAAAACTACCTTTTCTCCCGTAGGGTGAGGCGACGTCTGTCAGGGCAACTTCCTACCCCCTCCGTGGGGTCCCCGTCTCACTCTTCCCACTCTCGGGCCTCTCCATTCCTGTGAAGGTTCTCTCTCTCTTTTGGTGTGCCTTCCACTGAGAGCTAAGGGACTTAGTCCCTTAGGGTTAAAGCCCCCTTCGGGTGGGCTTGGCACTCACCCAATGCTGATGAATGGTAAAGACTGCCACAGATAAGATATGAAAATTACGTACCTACCGTAATTCTGATCTTTCTATGTATCTTCACCATTCATCACAATCCAACCTTCCATCCCTCTGGGGCCTCAGTCTCTGGGTCCCCCCACCCGTGCCCTCTTTTTCGCCCCCCTCCTTTCTGTTAGTCAGCAGTGGGGTGAACTTGGGCACATACGGGGATATTTTTCTATGGGGGAGAGTGGTCTGGATGGGGGAGACTCCTTCCTCAGTGCCTCGGCTCTACCCCCGGGGATGGGGGTTGGTAGTTGCCCTTTTTTCTGTTCTCGCTCCCCTTCTCCCTGTCAGCTTTACTTTGATTTCCTTGTCCTTGGACACAAGCTTATTTTAATTTAAGAAACTAGTTTTTACACCAACAATTTTATTTGGGGGTTATTCCTGTATCCTGTCTTTTCTTCCAGAATAGCTGATTCTGCTTATGTTGGTGTTATTGCCAGTGATTCTGTGCCTTGAATTCTGGCAGTTTAGCTGGCTACTCCTTCGCAGTTCCTATACAATCTGGAGACAGGTCAAGGTTCCAGGGTGTGTTCCCTTCTCTCCCCCCCCTCACATCTTTATCTCTAAATTCCTTAACCCTCCCTCCCCCTTCCTTTTCTGCTTCCAGAGATTGGGGCCCCTTCCCAATCCCCTTAGTTTTTCCAGCTTATTCTGTCCTCTCAGTCATTTATTTCTCTATTTATTTATTTATATATCTTTTCCTTTGTCTGTCCTTTGGACTTTCTTGTCCCTCCCTTCCAACCCTTTCTTACTCTACGTCGACTCAGAACTGGCGGGAGGCCGGAGTCGACAACACAACGGCCAACCTACGAGCGCCACGCAATGTGTCTGCCTCGAGGGCGGCACCAATGGTGCGTCGACTCCGCCCATCAAAAACAAATAAAAAGAGCTCCCACGGGGTCGTGACCTCCGGCCACTATACCCAAAGGTGATGAATAGTGAAGATACACAGAAAGATCAGAATTATGGTAGGTGCGTAATTTTCATTTCTGTTCTCTGGATCTGCAGGATGCATTCTTTCACACCCCAATCCATCCATCCCATCAACGGTTCCTCCGCTTCAGGGTCGAAGGAACCCTGTATGAGTTCCGAGCCATGCCGTTTGGCCTGTCATCAGCCCCACAGGTCTTCACCAAATGCATTGCAGTGGTGGCGCCCATCTCGGGGGTGTCAGGATTTATCCTACTGCAGCGATTGGCTTCTAGCAGGTTCCACCCAACAAGAGGTGGAGAAGTCCAGGGACCTGGCCCTCCACACCTGCTCCCAACTTGGCCTCCTGATTAACAAGGCCAAGTCGGAACTCATGCCTTCTCAGGCGATGGGCTTCATCGGTGCAGAACTAGACTCTTGTCAAGCCAGAGCGCTGCTCCCAGCGGACAGGGTGGAGGTTCTTTCCTCTTCCTTTGCACAATCATTTCTGGTTGGGCACTTACACCTTACCCAGGACTTTCAGCGCCTTCTGGGTTACATGGCGGCGTGCACCTCAGTGGTCCGTTAGGCCCGGTTGCACATGTGCCCCTTCCAATGGGAGCTGGCCGCTGAGTGGACTCGGCACCACTGTCATTTCGACCAGCTGATCACTGTAACTCAGAAGATGTGGGACGCTCTCCACTGGTGGACCGCCCCAGACCGGTTGCAGGAAGGGATCCCATTTGTCCGTCCGAGCCAACGGTCGTCCTCACGACCGATGCCTCTCTCATGGGCTGGGGAGCCCACGTGGGGGACAAAAGGGCCCACAGGTTCTGGACCCCCAAGGAGTCGCGATGCCACATCAACCTGTTGGAGTTCAGAGCAGTCAGACTGGCACTGTCAACTTTCGCTCCTCAGCTCCGTGGCCAAGTGGTTCAAGTCCAGACGGACAATACCACAACCATGTACTACCTCAACAAACAGGGTGGCACGCACTTCCGTCTGCTGTGCAGGGAGGCGCTCTGCATCTGGACCCTTGTGAGCCGACTGGAGGCAGATCTCCTGGCCATCCATGTGGAAGGAGCCTTAAATCATCTGGCGGATGCTCTCAGCCGCTTACATCAGACATCACATGAGTGGTCTCTCCACCCAGAAATAGCTTACAGCCTGTTCTCCCACTGGGGCAAACCGATGGTGGACTTGTTTTCCTCCACGGACAACACCAAGCTGAGGCTGTTCCATGCCCTCCCCCCTCAGCAGGGCTTACTGCAGGGGGGAGCCTTCTCAAGGCCATGGACCCCAGGCCTCCTCTACGCCTTCCGTTCATTTCCCTTAATCCACAATGTACTCGTCAAGGTAAGAAGGGACAAGGCGAAGGTGATCCTGGTAGCCCCAGACTGGCTGTGCCAGTTCTGGTATCCAGATCTCCTCAGCCTCAGCTGCAGGCCCCCGGAGCAGCTTCCAGCACGCCCGGACCTGATATCACTCAGTCAGGGGAAAATATTCCATCCGGACTTTCAATCCCTGCACCTCGCAGCCTGGTACCTGAGCGGCTAGAGTTTCAGGCTTTGGGTCTTTCCGAAGATGTATACACCGTGGTGGAGGCATCCAGAAAGGAATCGACCAGGAAATTTTACGCCTTCAAATGGAAAAGGTTTTCCATTTGGTGTCAGGGCAAGGGCCTGGACGCTTTGTCCTCTCCAGTGGCTAACATTCTCGACTACCTTTGGTTTCTCTTCAGAGGGGGTCTACGGTCATCGACCCTTATGGTGCACCTGGCAGCTATCTCTGCTTACCGGGCGCGGGCCATTCAGCCAGTGTTGGCGCATGAGGCAGTGATTGGGTGCTTTTTCAAAGGCCTGGATCACAAATCCCCTTTGGTGCGTGAACCTCCGCCTCTGTGGGATCTACTGCTGGTACGGGCAAAGCTCGTGGGCAAGCCATTCAAACCAGTGCACAAGTGTGAGTTGTCACACTTGCCGTGGAAGACTGCCTTCCTGGTGGCTGTCATGTCTGCCAGAAGGACAAGGGAGCTCCAGGCGCTTTCGGTGGACTCCCCTTATCTGGTTTTCCACAGGGACAAGGTTGTCCTTAGCCCCCACCCGAAATTTCTTCCAAAGGTGGTGTCAGAGTGTCACCTTAACCAGGTGTTAACTCTGCCAGTATACTACCCTAATTACACCTCGGAAGCGGAGTACAGGCTCCATACTTTGGACCTGAGACGTGCTCTCTCCTGTTATAAGGAGAGAATGGCAGAAGTTTGGGGAGAGGTTCGCGAGCTGTGCGTCACATATGCTGAGGCCGCTTCTGGCAGACCTGCAGGAATGCAGACAGTTGCAAGGTGGATTTCATCATGCATAGGTCTGTGCTATGAGTTGGCGGGCAAGGAGCCTCCCAGAGGGATAAGAGCTTATTCTACCCGCCATACCGCTGCATCGGTGGCTGCTTCCAGGGACATCCCTATCCAGGAAATCTGCTGGGCTGCTACCTGGAAGTTAGCAAACACCTTCATCACCCGCTACCACATTGACCTTGAGTCATGCCGGGATGCTGGTTTTGGGCCTCAGTTCTCCAATCACTGTTCCCTAAGTAGGGGGTGTGCGCCTTGCCTCCCTCCTCCTGGAGAACTTCTAGGAATCTACCAAAGAGTGTGTATGAATAACATATCCACGCTCCTGGAAAAACAGGTTACTCATCTGTGACAGTAG
This sequence comes from Neoceratodus forsteri, assembly GCA_016271365.2. Classification (NCBI taxonomy): domain Eukaryota; kingdom Metazoa; phylum Chordata; order Ceratodontiformes; family Ceratodontidae; genus Neoceratodus; species Neoceratodus forsteri. Next base: position 502,426,593 of record JADMNL010000022.1, read on the forward strand.
TTCTAGGAGTGGTATATGATGTTCATCCACAAGACCCTCCCGACCTCCCCGACTGCGGACGGACAACACATGGCTTCCAGCAGGCTAAGATGTGGCGTCATGGGGCGGAGCCGAGGTATATACCACCCAGGTGGGTGGGAGAAGCCAGCTTGAAGACTTCCGGTAGAATTTAAAGTGGAAGGGGACATGCCAAGGAGTGTGGATGAACAACATATACCACTCCTAGAACTAGTGTTACAGGTGAGTAGCCTCTTTTTTTTTGTTTTGTTTTTTTGTTTTCATGGTGGCACACACCATTTATTTTGTATTTATTCAGTTCTCAGATTAACAGTACCTTTGAGCTAGAAGCTCATTTACAGAGGTTCCATGCCAAGATAGAAAAGCATAGTGTATAAACTAGAACAGGCAAGGCAGATTGTCACAAATTGATTACAGTATCGATTAATTTGAGCAAGTTAGGGAGATACTAGGAGAGGGGATTAACAGCGAACATGTTAGGAGCAGTTCTTGTCATAAGTGCATAAAAAATGAGTTACTGATAATAATTAGTCCAAGCCCCAAGAAGTGGGAGGGTCTGGGGTAAAGGGAAGGAGCAATTTAGAGGGCCCAAAGGGGACATTTTAGGATGTCAAGGGCAGGCCTGTTAGGAACTGGTAACAGAGGATAAGGTTGCAGACAATATCATTAGTTGGGGGTGAACAGGTGTAGAGGACCAGGGGGTTACTAAGTCAGTCAGAGGTGGGAAGGGGGTGGGTGGTGGTTACACGTGGGGATGGTAGTGGAGGGTGGGCAATCTTGAGATGTTACATGAACAAGAAGCAAGATAGCAGTTTATGCTGACTATTTATGGAATGGTTGACAGGAGTGGCAGGACCTGGGGGTGAGAAGGTAGACCAGTGATGGGGAAGGGGCAGGAGTACCCTGCATAAAAGATGGGTGGGCGACTAATGGTGTGTTACTAAGTGTTTGATTACTCAGTATTTGAGTCGGGTTTGCTTAGTTAAGTGCTACAGTCACAGTTATTGTTTGATGCAAGAAGGGCTCAAAGCTTAGTTTAAATGGACCTAATTTTGTTTTGGATTGAATTTCTGCACTGAGTGAATTTATCCAGAGAGGCGCTCGGTATTCATGGGAACACTGGCCTTTGGTGGTCCACATGAAGGGGACTTTGAGGGGCTGGCTGTTTGTTCCTCTGGTACTCCTGGTATTATTGGACTTACAGAGGAGATAACGCACACAAGGGGGAGTTAGACCTAGTGTGGATTTCTTTACTAGCAGACATACTTCGTACTGTATTCGACAGTCCAGGTCTAGCCAGCCGGATTGGGCATAAAGCTCACAAATGTGAGTAAGGCGGTGAGCTCCTGAGACTAGCCTGCAGGCCTTATTAAGAGTAGTTTTTATTTGCTTGAGAGTTGAGTCAGTTGCAGTACTGTAGACCACTAGCCTGTAGTCTATTACAGATAGAACCGAGCTTGTCACACCTAGATCTTACTTTGAGAAACAGCTCTTGCAGCAGGTTACACGATTAGGACTGAAGCCAGCAGGTGCCAGGACCCCACGGAAATTTTCTAGCTAGCAGTATTCAGCAGGGACCACCTCTGACGTCGGTCCCGCCCCAGATGTCAGGCGTAGTACATATGGAGGCGGTCCCCCATAATCCTCAATTCTTTTCCTGCCGTCGACTTGCCAGTATCGGCCTCTCGGTCTCTATCTAGCGTACGACGACTGCAGAACTTTCGGTGAATTTTTTCTTTGCACAACTGATGTCCTCTCCAACTCCATCACTTGAGGGTCACCTTTCTAAGTGTGCCTGCGGAAAACAGATCACTTACAAGGATCCTCACTCTTCCTGTGTGCGTTGCCTGGGCCCGGGCCACGACACCAAGGCCTGCACCTTTTTGCCAGGGAGTCAATAGCTGCACCAGGATCCGCCGTCAGAAGGCACTGTGGGCATATCTCCTCTAAGAGAAATTAAAAAGGATGGACCAAGAACCTTCCTCCAGGGGAGAATCTTCTTCTAAATCCCATAAGCACTGGGAGAAGGTGAGGTCTAGGTCCCCAACTCGGGCCTCGGACTCCCGCAGCTCCGGCTCCAGATCTGCCACTCTCCCTCCAGTGCTCGGTCGCAGCCACCTCCCTGTAAGGGTCCAGACTTCAGGCGGCTCTTCCTCGCTCCAGCCGATCAAGACATCGAGGCCCTCTGCTTCCTCCACCCCATCCAAGGACTCTTCGAAGTCTTCTGAGTGCCATAAGTCCTCTTCTTCCACCAGACGTCGGGACACTGACTCCAGGTCAGTCTCCCAACCGCCCAGAGGTCCTGATCCTGCACCCAGAAAGACCAAGGACCTGACGTCCCTGAAAAGGGCATCGGACCCGACGTCTGCTCAACACCCGATGTCGGCTAAACATTCCAAATCAACCAGCCGCTCACAGGAGCCAACAACACCTGCCAGACACCAGTCGCCGGCCAGGCGTTTGCCAGATCCGAAGGCGTCGGCCAGGAGACCGATGTCGGCATCTCCAGAGTGGAAGACCACCCCCCACCATCACCGGCAGACGCCGGTCTTAGGGAATCAACAGAGAAGGACACCCCACAGCCCGAAGACCAGGCGGGAGACACCCAGGATGCCAGGCTCCCACGGGAACCCTCCCTAGACCGGGAGACACCCGGGTACTTGACACACGACCCCGGCGACAGACCACCGGCACTAGGCCCGTCGTCTGGCATGAATATCGTAGAAGTAAAGGAACTCTTTACTTTTTGGTGGGACACCATCAGAAAGGATGTGATCCTCGTCAAACCTCCTCCTCCTGCCCCTTTACCTCCTACCCCCCCCACCTAAGGGGCCAGTAGGGCGACCACCAACCCCCAAGGAACGGACTCCACCTCCTAGGGGCAGATCTACAGACAGCAGAAGGCCTCCCTCCAGATCTCCATCAGGGTCTCCCTGCCCCAAACGACCCAGACGCCGCCGGTATACTCCATCAGGGGGAGGATTCAAGATTGGACCCCTTGGACTACTTCAGATCTCCTTCTTGGCTCAGCATCTCCTCTCCTGACCCACATGACTTCCCCAGGTCTCCACTAGATGATCCTTCTTTCGCTGAGATCATGAGGCACATCGAGGACAACATGGGGTGGGATGCTGAAGACCTTGACCCGGAACGACAACGCCTTGCCCGCTACCTTCGGCAAAAAGACCTAAAGCCTGTGGTAGTGCCACCCTTGGTGGACACCTTTGCGGACGTCACCAAGGCTGCGTGGAAGCGTCCACACTCCACTCCCATGGTGCTGAAGAATGCTGACCACCTGTACAAGGCCTCGAGAGAAGACCAGTACTTGGAAAAGCAACCTCTGGCAGACTCCCTGGTCATCACGGCCTCACATGACCAGTCTCAAAGGCCCCAGCGTATGAGCACTGAGCCACCGGACCAGGAATCCAAGCAGTTGGATGCCCTGGGGAGGTGCACGTACGCAGCTGCAACGTACGCCATCAGGTCTCTGAACTACCTTACCCATGTGGTACAGTTCCAGAACGCCCTGTGGGAACAGGGCCAGGACCTGGTCAAAAAGTTTCCCGATGGCGACCAGAAAGCAGAGCTCCTCAACCTACTCCGCACCGGGTCAGATGTGGGGACCCAAGTACTTAGAGCCGCATATGATTCCGCGGACTCTTCTGCCAGGGCTGCAGCTTCAGGTGTTTGTCTCCAGCGACACTCCTGGCTCCGTGTCTCCATCTTCACCCGAGACGTACAGAAGAATATTCTAGATGTCCCGTACAACGGTGAGGTACTGTTTGGTGAATCCTCGGAGAAGGTCATCACCAAGCTCCAGGACGCAGGGAATGCAGTCCGATCTGTACAGGCCATGTATAGATCCAGGCCTAGTTCCTTTCGTAGGAACCAGAGCCATTTTTGCGGCCGGCGACAAATGCAGCAGCCACGTTCTGGCCAGCAGCAAAGGGGCACTTTTTTTGCATAAGGCCCAGGCAGAGGCCATCGTTACACGAAGCGGGCCCAGCCCGCAGGGACTAATGCTGTCACAGCATGACTTCTTCCCAGCCCCCGCCCCTCCTCTGGATCAACGGGCAAGAAAAGTCAGGGGTCACATTGCTCCCCACTTGTTAGGGTGGCAATCAGTCACCACCGACAGGTGGGTTCTCCAGTTGGTCAAGAAAGGCCATTGCATAGAATTTCTAGACAACCCACCTACAAGACCTCCCTTGCTCTCCCGTTACTCGGGTCAGCATGCCTTGCTCATATGGCAGGAGGTGCTCGCGCTTCTGGAAAAAGAAGCCATAGAGCGTCTACCAAGGAACCAGAGGGGACTAGGATATTATTGTCACACCTTTCTGGTTCCAAAGAAGACAGGGGACCTCGGTCCGATACTGGACCTCAGCGACCTCAACATCTCGGTCCTGTACAAACGCTTCCGCATGGTGACCCTCCTCGGTCTGATTCCCATGCTAAAGCAGGGCGCTTTTCTAGCGTCCTGAGACATGCAGAATGCTTACTTACATATTCCGATTGCTCAGGCGCACAGGAGGCTCCTGCGCTTCGAGTTTCTGGATCGCCATTATCAGTTCCGAGCTCTCCCCTTTGGGCTGTCATCGGCACCTCGGTGTTCACGGCGTATGGCGGTTGTAGCAGATCTCTGAGGAGACAGGGCCCCTACGTGTTCCCCTACCTGGACGATTGGCTTCTCATGGCGCCCTCTCGGGAGGTCCTGATGTCTGCCATTCACTGCACTCCGTCTCTGTTCGAGACTTTGGGCATTATCCTCAATTATGAGAAGTAGAGCCTGGTTCCGTCCCAGACTCTGCAATTCATAGGTGCAGTTCTGGACACTGTCCAAGGGAGAGCTTTCCTCCCCCCGGACAGAGCGGAACACATAAGATCCCTCCCTAATCAGGGACTTTTTTCAGCGAAGACGACCTTTCCTGCCAGACTGGTGCTTCACTTGCTCAGACACATAGCTGCGGCCACTACGACAGTCCCGCTAGCCCGTCTCCACATGCGAGTAACCCAGTGGATGTTACGGATACAATGGGACCAAAGGCAAGACCATCTGCAGCATCCAGTCCGCATCACGAAGGCCGTAATTCAAGATTGGCAATGGTGGCTAGATTCGAGGAATCTCTCGGTGGGAGTCCCCTTCATAGCGCCGTCCCTGACTGTGACACTATCCACAGACTCCTCAGGGCTTGGTTGGGGAGCACACCTCGACGGTGTCCGGTCTCAGGGCCTGTGGACGGACCAAGAGTCACATCTCCACATAAATGTCCTGGAAATGAGGGCAGTTCTTTATGCCCTGCAGACTTTCCAGTCGGAGATTCCACCGGGTACACTTCTGTTACAAACAGACAATTCCGCGGTGATGTATTACCTCAACAAACAAGGAGGCACCCATTCCTACCCGCTTTGCAGGGAGGCCATGAGAGTGTGGGATTGGGTTTTACAACACGGCGCAAACCTTATTGCCGTTCATGTTCCGGGAGTGGACAACGTCATCGCAGACAGCCTGAGCCGCTCTCAGGCCAGAGTCCACGAATGGGAGCTACTGCAGGAGGTGGCAGAGGATCTGTTTCGCAGATGGGGTACTTCAGAGCTAGACCTTTTCATGTCCCCATCCAACGCAAAACTGCCCAATTTTTGCTCGCTAGATCCAGGGCCTGGTGTTTTCTGGCGAGACGCGTTGTCCTTCTCCTGGGCGGGCAGATTCCTCTATGCTTTTCCCCCCCCTTTCCCATTGATCCAGAGAGTTCTTCTAAAACTTAACAGGGAGCAAGCGACGCTTATACTGATCGCGCCCTTTTGGCCCAGAGAGATCTGGTTCCCTCTCTTGCATCAGCTTTCCCGGGAACCTCCAGTGCCTTTACCAATCGGCTCCCATTTGCTGTCTCAGGAGGCGGGTTCTTTGGTCCATCCAGACCTGCGTTCCCTGAACCTGCATGCTTGGCTCCTAGAGACATAGCCATGATGCGACACGAGGTCTCGCAAGAGCACTGCTGCCAGGAAACCGGCTACCCATGCGACCTACACCATGAAGTGGCACAGGTTCTGCTTATGGGTTCAAGCACACAGTTTATCGCCTTTGGACTGCCCAGAGAAGCTGATATTGGTTTACCTGCTGTCCCTTTTCCACTCTGGTTTGGCTTACTCCTCGATTAAGGTACACCTCTGTGCCATTTCAGCCTATCACGTCCCTGTAGGCCAACGCACTGTAGCTCAATTAGACACGACACGTGCCTTCCTGAGGGGCGTCCTGCACCTTAGGCCCCCCGATTAAGGATCCGATCCCACCTTGGGATCTACCCTTCATCTTGGAGCAGCTCACACTGCCACCTTTTGACCCAGCTGCGGATTGCGAGCTACATTTTCTCTCTTGGAAAACGTTATTTTTAGTTGCCGTTACTTTGGCCAGAAGAATTTCTGAACTACACGCACTTACGTGCAAAGAACCTTATTTGGTTTTCCACCAAGACAGGGTATCCCTAAGGACTAATCCTAAATTTCTGTCTAAGGTGGTCTCAGCTCTCACCGTTAATCAGAACATCGATCTACCAATGTATTTCCCGAAATACTGTAATCTAGGAGAAGCCCTTCTGCACACTCTAGATGTGCATAGGTGTCTCAGATACTACCTGACCAGAACCAAACACCACTGAAAATCGGACCAACTTTTCGTCTCCTTTGCCCACAGGATGATGGGAGCTCCTATTTCAAAGCAGTCACTGTCCAGGTGGCTCATTCAGTGCATTACGTTCTGTTACCAAAAGCGCAACAACCCCTTACCGGGCGCGGTTAAGGTCATGCCACCAGAGGGGTGGCTACCTCTTTTGTGGCTTTAAAGAACGTGTCCACCTCAGCTATTTGTGCTGCAGCTACTTGGAGCTCCGTACACACTTTCATCAGGCATTACAGCCTGGACATTGCATCAAGGCGAAGAGCAGAGTTCGGTCTAGCAGTCCTTCAGGGACTTCTGTCCTAGGCTTGATTTAATTTGAAGATTTTACCTTTCCTCCTCCTGATGGTGTGTGATTTCCAGTATTGCTTGGGAATCAGCCCTAATGGTGTAACCTGCTGCAAGAGCTGTTTCTTGAAGTAAGATAGTACAGTTACGTAAGAACTTACCGTAACAGTAGATCTTCGAGAACAGCTCTTGCAGCAAGTACTTTCCCTCCCACCATCCCCGCTGGAGGTAGGTTATAGTCACAACATCCTTTTCCTCGGATAAGGCATTTACAGCCTCTTTGTTTGCCATTTGATGGCGGAGCCTCGGTCTCCTCTTCTGATGTCATCCAGCAGCCGGGAGTCTCCAGCAGGAGAACTGAGGATTATGGAGGACCACCTCCATATGTACTATGCCTGACGTCGGGGTTGGGACCGACATCGGAGGCGGTCCCCACTGAATACTGCTAGCTAGAAAATTTCCGGTGGGTCGTGGCGCCTGCCGGCTTCAGTCCTAATGGTGTAACCTACTGCAAGAGCTGTTCTCGAAAATCTACTGTTACGGTAAGTTCTTACGTAGCTCTACTTTTCAGTGCCTCATTTGTCAGGCACTGTTTGTTTCTGTAAAGTAGTCCAAGCTTAGCGTTCGCTGATTTAGAGACAAGATTTACATGTTGAGCGAATGAGAGGGTGCAGTCAAGCGTTACTTCTAAGTACTTGAAATTTTGCACAATTTCTAGGGGTGCACTTTGGCTGTTCTGTATACCAGCTGGTGGGACCAATGTCTGTTGTGGGTGAAGGCAAATAACATTGTTTTTGTCTTTTTGTAATTTAGTAATAGTTTCAATTTTAAGAACGATGCTTCAATTGCCGAGAAGTTGGTCTGCATTTGTTTTTCTAGTGTTACTGGGTTCGAGTGGCTGGAATATAGCACTGCGTCATCTGCATGAAGCAGGACTTCGTCTTGCACAGCTAATGGAAGTTGATTCAGAAACAAGCTGAAGAGTAGGAGACCCAGAATGGAGCCTTGTGGGACTGCGGTATTTATGCTCCGGTTTTCAGAGGGCGTCCTGGATTTTCACTTGTTGTACTCTGCCAGAGAGGTGGCTCCTAAACCAGGCTTCCGATTCTGGAGATAGTCCTGTTTGTGAAAGTTGGTTCAGGAGTAATTCATGGTTAACTATGTCAAAGGCCTTGGTGAGGTATGTGTAGGTTGCCCCCACTAAGAGCGCACGATCTAAAGCATCATGAATAAACCCTGTAAATTCAACCAGAGCAGTAGTGCTGTGCTGCTTTCTTACACCATGCTGTTGTAGGCATTGCAGCTAATACTTATACTACATAGTACATATGGAGGTGGTCCCCCATAATCTGCACCGGAGCAACTATATTTTGAAGAGGATGATGAGCCTTATGAGGAGGACGAACCTATCCCTCCAGAGGTGTCCCCTGAGCAGGATTTTGGCTCGCCTTCCAGGATATCAGGATTTTTCCCCACATTTTTCCTTTGTAAGGAAAATGGCAGATACCTTAGATATCGCCACAGCAGAGCAAGTGGAGGATGAGGAGGAAATTGAGTACCTTAATATGATGGGTTTTAACACCCACAAAGACCCTCCTCCTCCCAGTATTTAAATTTTTTAAGAAGGATCCTGTGAAACTCCTGCAGACCCCTAATTCTGTTCCTCCAATCAACAGGAGAATAGACAAAAAGTACCAGCTGGATAGGGAGGGAGCTGACTTCCTCTTCTCCCATCCTGACCATCAAGGGGTAAGACAACAGGCAGTCTGTGATAAAGCTAAAGTCCCTCTGTCCTCACACCCACTGGACAAGGACTCCAGAAAATTGGACAGTATGGCCAAAAAGGGCTATTTGTCAGCCTCACTGGCCATGAGACAGGCTACTTTCCAAGCTTATGCTGCCCAGTATCAGAAATCCCTGTGGCAGTCGGTACTGGCAATGTCCATGAAGGCCACCTCATCCTTGTCAGATAACCTGGCTGAAACTGCCAGGTTTGGGCTAGAGGCGGCTAAGTACCAGTTCCAAATGGCTGCTGATTTAAATGACACTGCAGCCAGATGAATGGCTAACACAGTGGCTCAGAGGAGGTTTGCTTGGCTTAGGGCTACAAACCTCACTCAGGATACCGAATCGAAGGCCCTGGATTTTCCATTAGAAGGAATTTCGCTCTTTGGGGAATCCACGGTGGCCTATATGAAAAAGGTGGATGAATATAAGGCTACTTATAGAAGAAACTCTGCCAGAGACAGAGCTTCTTCATCCACCAGGCCCTATGGAAGGGGGGGCCAGGGGTTGCTCTTTCATGACAAGACCTTTTTTTCCAGCCAGTAGCCATGCCCCAGTACCAGCAGTACCCCCAACAGGGCTACTCTAGGGGTAGGGGTAGAAGGGGCTCTAGGCGAGGGTCTCAGGCACAACCTCAACCCCAGCCTAAACAGAACCTTTGAGATGCAGGCTGCCCCTTCCCTACCTGTCGGAGGCAGACTGTCCCATTTCCTCCACCTTTGGTCAACCATCACCACAGACAAGTGGGTGTTGGAGGTAGTGGGCAAAGGTTCATATCTGGACTTAACATTTCTTCCTCAAAAAAATTCCAGGGTTTCCATCTCTCTTCCCCTGGCACAGACTTCATTGCTAGAGGCAGAGTTTCAGAAGCTGCTACAGCTCAGAGCAGTGGAACCAGTTCCTACAACCCTGAGAGGAAGAGGTTTTTACTCCAGATACTTCCTAACAACAAAGAAAAATGGGGAGTGGCGGCCAATTTTGGATCTCAGAGCTTTAAACAAGCACCTGAAAAAGTTCAAAATGGTAACTTTGGCTCGGATTCTGCCAACAATCCAAAAAGGGGACTGGCTGGCATCTCTGGACTTACAAGACGCCTATTTTCACATCTCCATAAAAGAATCTTTCAGGAAATATCTCAGATTCAGACTCCCATCAGGTCATTATCAGTTTGCAACCCTGCCCTTCAGCTTTTCCTTGGCACCAAGGGTGTTTACAAAATGCCTAGCAGCTGTGGTGGCATTTCTTCGAAGACAGGGAGTGACTGTTTTCCCATATCTGGACGACTGGCTGGTGTAGGCAATTCACCAGAACAAGTCAGAACCTCTTTAAAGCTCACACAGGATCTTTTGGAGTCCTTGGGTTTCATGATAGACCAGAAAAAATCTGTCTTAACCCCTACACAGACTTTACAGTTCATGGGGCAGAGATCAGTACTCTACAAGGCAGGGCCTTTTTGCCACTGGACAGGGTGCAAAGCCTTCAGGCCATAGCAAATTCCTTCAAGTTGCACAGGCAAAAAACAGCCAGGCAATTCCGACAGCTCTTGGGTCATATGGCTGCATCCACAGGCACAGTGCAGGGTTCCAGGTTTCACATGAGAGACATCCAGTTTCATCTCAGGAATCAGTGGAGTCAGAAAAAAGATCCCCTTTCAAAACTCATTCCAGTGACAAGGCCTCTGTTACAAGCCCTTTTGTGGTGGAAAAAGGAATCCAACCTAAGGCAAGGAGTCCCTTTTCAGAAGGAAGATCCTACACTAGTCCTCACAACAGATGCATCCCTTCTGGGCTGGGGCGCCCATCTGGGGGAGCACACAACTCAGGGTACCTGGACAGAAGCAGAGTCCCTCCAGCATATAAACTTGCTGGAAATCGGAGCAGTACAGCTGTCACTAAAAGTTTTCTCTACACTGGTGATGGGCAAGGTGGTACAGGTCAGAATAGACAATACCACTACTATGTACTACATAAACAAGCAGGGAGGCACCAGATCAGGTCCCCTATGCACAGAAGCCATGAAAATTTGGACTCTGGCATATTCTCTATCGGTGTCCCTGCAAGCAATCCATCTGCCAGGAAAGGACAATATCTTGGCAGACACACTGAGTCGAATCAGTCAGTCCCATCACGAATAGACACTGAACAAGCAGGTGGTGCAGGTAATTTTCAGGAGGTGGGTCATTCCAGAGATAGACTTATTCGCATCCCACCAGAACTACCTGTTGCCTCAGTATTGCTGCAGACCACCAGCCCAGGGCACAGTCCCTCTGGATGCCCTGGTACTGGACTGGTCAGGCAAGTTTCTTCATGCCTTCCCCCCCTTTTCCTCTGGTTTTCAGAGTACTACTGAAGCTCAAATCCCTCTCAGCCTCTCTGATCTTGATAGCTCCAGATTGGCCCAGGCAGCCATGGTACTCTCTTCTGCGCTCCATGTCAGTGAGCAAACCAAAAAGTTTGCCTCTCAGGCACAATCTCCTGACCTCCAATCAGGGAACATTGTTGTACCCAAATCTCAAGTCCCTCCATCTCAAGGCATGGCTCTTCAGGAATTAGAGTATGCAGACTTAACCTTTCTAAAGCTGTATTAACTATCTTGAAAGGTTATAGGAAGCCCTCCACTAAGAAAACGTATTCTGCTAAGTGGAAAAGATTTTCCTTTTGGTGCTGTAGTAGGAATTTCACCCCAAATGACGCAGGCGTCTCAGTTGTGTTGGATTATCTGACTCACATTCACAAGGTCTTGCAGCAGTGTCTGCATACCTGTTGGCTAGGACAAAGGTGTCAGTAGCATCAGATCCCATTTTCCAAAGATTTTTTAAAGGCCTGATACATTTGCATCCTCCTCACAGGGCACCAGTGCCCGCTTGGGATCTTAATATATGTTTAGCTAGATTAATGAGGGCTCCTTTTGAGCCCATGGCTACAGCCCATTCAAAGTATGTTACCTGGAAAACAGATTTTCTGGTAGCAATTACCTCAGCAAGAAGAATCGGTGAGCTTCAGGCTCTCTGTGTTGACCAGAACTACATCTCCTTTCACAGAGATAAGGTAGTCCTCAGAATAGACAGACAATTCCTTCCCAAAGTCGTTTCAGACTTTCGTCTGAACCAATCAATCACTCTGCCTGTCTTTTTCACAGACCATACAAGCTCTGGTGAAAGAAGACTCCACAGTCTGGATGTGAAAATAGCTCTCAGCTATTACATGACAGCTACTAAAAGTCATAGGCAAGACGAAAAACAACTTTTCCTTACACATGGGGATGTCGGAATGGGCAAACCAGCCTCAAAAAGATCCATTTCTTGGATTGTCCAGCGTATTCAATTCTTCTACACTAGAGCAGGTAGGGAGTCCCCAGCTGGGCTGAGGGCACACTCAACAAGAAGAACAGCTGCCAGTCTTGCAGCTGCTAGGGAGGTTCCATTATTGGATATTTGTAAAGCAGCTACTTGGAAATCAGTACACACCTTTACAAAGCATTACAATTTGGATATTTTGTCCAGAAGTGATGCCAGGTTTGGCACAGCAGTCCTGCAAAGTCTGTTTCCAAAATAAGTTATGTGCCCACCTCCAGGAGTACTGCTCGGTAGTCTGCACAAAGCTATGAATATCCTGAGCATTACTGGGGTTAGAAGAAAAAATTACTTAGCATAGTAATCTTCTTTCTTCCCAGTGATGCTCAGATATTCATAACTCCCTCCCATCCTCCCCTTCCAGAACTTCAGCCTCTGCATTCCACATGCTAGTGCCACATAGCCATACCCTTCTGGGTACACTTCCCTATACCAGATAGATTTTAAGAGAGTTTTCTGTCTCTCTTAATAGTTTTCTCACTGTCTGTGAACATCATTGTTATTTGATGTAGTTCCTCCTTAGGAGGTTTTTTGGGTAAATTGTTTTTATTAGGGTAATCCTAAAAAATGTTTTAATTAATTAGCTGTTGGATTTTTTTCATAATGCCTGACTTCCAGGATTCTTACAGATCTGAAGGGTTTAGAACACTACAGTTGGTAGAGGCAGTATTTGAAAGATGCTCACGTGCAAAGAATTCCATCATTTGCACGTGTTCCATCTCTCCGGGCAGTCCAACCCACCAGGCTGACTGCACAAAGTTATGAATATCTGAGCATCACTGGGAAAAAAGAAGATTACTATGGTAAGTATTTTTTTCTTCCTGACCTATGCTTCGACGTCGGCATGTAGTAAGTCTTAGGTTGTAGATCATTTTCTGGTGAAAGGAGGGGGGGAGGACAGGGACATGGGTGTGGAGGTCAGTCGGCAGAGGAAGGGGTGAGAATAAAATAGGAGGAACAGGGCATACAGATTGATCTGTGGATGGATTAATGAGGATAGGAGAATCTAAGGCATGTGGGCAGACAGCAGTGGGAGTAGAAAGGGCAAGGAATGGGTGAAAATAAAATGCAAGAATGAAATGTGGGATGGTGCTAAACAGGGGGAGTATTCCAGACTTGGTGAAGGATTGTAAAATAAGAAGCAGTAGGGGAGGGAGAGAAGACAGAGTGCAATAAAAATTGTAGGAAGAACAGGGGAGGCTGAGAAATGTGCTTTGGATGGGTGAAAAGTAATAGTACATTTAAACTTGCGGTGACATCATCAATATTATCCCTGGTTGACTATGGACTTCCGGTCTACGGCGCTGCCGACACAACTGCCCTCAATAAAATTCGCCTCGTCCTAAATAAGGCATGCAGGCTAATCACTGGGGCCCCTAGGCTCACACACTCGTGCCAGCTCTATGATATGGCAACATTGCTGAACTTAGACGAATGACTGCAATATCAAACATGCCTAATAGCGAAAAAAGCTCTTCTAGAGCTATCCCCGCCCAGGCTGACAGCCTCCCTCCACCTAGCCCAACCCTTGGTCTGCACGCAGACCTCCTGCAAGTCCACTTTTCAGGTACCAAGATCTAGGACCTCCCATGGACAGAGGGCATTCCGCTGTAGAGCCCCATCCTGGTACAACTTGCTCCCTCCCCCCATCTCAGATGCCAACACGATCTCCAAATTCAAAACTGCACTCAGAAGCGAGATACTCAACACGCGTAGCTGCACCTGCCTATAAGCTGAGGCGCTACACTCTGTGCCCTGACAATGCCCTCTGGGCAGCATCCTTCTGATTAAACTGCTGTTATATTGTTGCCTCGTCATACTGTCATACTGCTATACACCATAACCATACTGGTTTATCTGTACAATTGTCTTTATCATATATGCCTGCTATCTATGTAACCCATATCCTGGAACCCACAATGCTTGTATATATATTTGTCATGTTCATTATCACGTGAGCCTACAAACCATGTATCTCATACCCAACTGAGAATGTTTTGTACTTTGTATCTTGTATCCAACCGAGAATGTTTTGTATCTTGTATTTGTCCTCTATGTGACGAGGTACCTTTGGAAATGAGCCTCTGGCTCAAAGGTTGTAAACTGATGTTCAAATAAATAAAATAAACCTAGAGTACTGTTGGGCTGCAGCCAATGGGGAAGGGTTATTTAGAGAGGGCGTAGTTTTGGTGTATTTAAAGAGTGCCGGGGGGTGGGGGGGCAGGAGAAACATTCAGGCTGTTTTCCTGTCCTTTGCTTGCAGGAGTCTGGAGTATCTGTGTAGTGGCCGAGAAGGGCAGTTGGCAGGCGGCTTCTTGCTCAGACCGCAGGAGGCAAGCGGGCAGCTTGAAGTCAGGACTGCGTTCGAGGTTCAAGGCTGTTCGGGCTCTGTAGTTGCGTGAGGGAGAGGGACAAAAGAAGAGATATAAGTTAGGCAGAGATCGGGGGGAGGAAACTTTTGCAGATCAGTGTAATTTAGTAGACAGAAAGAAGAGCCAGGGGCTAATTTGGGGGGCAGGTTACAGACCGAAGGCTAGGCGCCAGCTGCTTGATGCAGGGTCTTGTGAAAAGAAAGAAACTATGGGTATAAATCGGGGGTTCAGGCGTGAGCATGAGGGTCAGGACAGCAGGGGAGGGCATGCAGTTCTCAACTTCAAGCACTATAAATCCTAAACAATAAAAACTTATAAGAATAGCTTTAACCATTAAATAAAATAACTCTTGAGATCTGAGAAAAGCACCTGTGACAGGATTGCAAAAGAGGGCTAGCACTTTTGCTACAGTCTTAGAATACTTAGCTGTTACAGTTTGAAGGGCAAGTTAAATTAATCAAAACCTTAGTAAAAAAATTTAAGTTCCGGGGAAAAGCATAGGTACCGGTCTGACTGAGCCAATAGTAGCGCTCCTAGCCAGGCTTAGACCAGTGAGGTCGCAGTGTGGAAAAAGGCACCAGGCTCAAAAAATTCCGGCAAAATTCAAGCTGTTTTCCTGTCCTTTGCTTGCCGGAGTGGGAGTCCAGATCCATACCTGTGTAGCTGTCGAGAAGGGCAGATGGCAAGTGGCTTCTTGCCTGGACTGTGGAAGGCATGCGGACACCATGAAGTCAGGACCGCGTTCGTGGTTCAAACCTGGTCAGGCTCTGTGATCGCCGGTGTAGCGGCCGAGAAGGGTGGGTGGAAGGCAGCTTCTTGCCCAGACCACAGGAGGCGGGCGGGCAGCTGGAAGTCAAGACCGCGTTCGCAGTTCAAGCCTGGTCGGGCTGTGGTCGCCTGTGTAGCGGCCGAGAAGGGCAGGTGGCAGGCAGCTTCTTGACCGGACCGCAGGAGGCATTCAGGCAGCTTGAAGTCAGGACCATGTTCGGAGTTCAAGCCCAGTCGGGTTCTGTGGTCGCCTGTGTAGTGGTCGAGAAGGGCAGGTGGCAGGCAGCTTCTTGTCCGGACTACGGGAGGCGGGCGGGCAGCTTAGTCAGGACCACATTTGTAGTTCAAGTCCGGTCAGGCTCTGTGGTCGCCTGTGTAGCAGCTGAGAAGGGTGGGTGGCAGGCGGCTTCTTGCCCGGACCACGGGAGGCGGGCGGGCAGCTTGAAGTCAGGCCCGCATTCGCGGTTCAAGCCCAGTTGGGCTCTGTGGTCACCATGATGTGCATTTCTGCGCATCAGGTACACCAGGCAGCTTATGCAAGCGCCTGTGGGCAACGCAGATTCAGCTCTTGGCTTCACTGCCAGATTGTGAGGCAGCCAGGCAGACTACTTGCCATTCCGCCGTGGACCTGGAGCTGGTGAGGCACTAAGAGAGGGCTTCTTATGATGCCAGCCATGTAGCTTCCATGCTGGTGGGAACTGCATCCGCATTCGGTGACTGGCATGACTTCATCCCTCCTGGTTGGCACCCCTGGTCCCGGTACAGGGTGCTCAGCTCGCGCTAACAAGGGACTCCTTTCTTCTCCTGCAGGGGTATGCAAGAGTTGTTGGGGCATCCTCCTGCTCTTAGGCCGCAGGAGCCTTCCACCTGCCTCTGACCAGTTTTGGGTCCTACTGGACCTGTAAAGAGTCCCTGCCATCCTGTGGTTATCCCCCACAGAGGGCTGAGGTAAGTGTTTTTTTTTTTTTCACTTCTGATAGTGCCAACTTCTCCCCTTTTTGGGAATAAATGGTGAAGATTGATAATTTATTTAATTTTTATTACTTAGCCTAGTGCTCCCCCGGTACCCGTCCCGACTTACGGCACCGGGGGAGATATGGTATTTGTATTTTCTCCCCTGCTATAGGTGCCCCTATGCGTGGTAGCATGCATTCCTCCGGCTACATGTGACAGCCCCATCCTCTCTCGGCCTAGCGCTTATGTTGCCCCCTGGCCTGGCACTGCCACCTGGCCGCCACCAGGTGGCAGCCACAAGTCGGAAACCTCTCATCCCTCTCCGGAGAGGAGAGCTGCCTCACAGCTGCTCAATCCTGGCTCCTCACCCTCCTGCCCCGGCCGACCTCTGGTGACCCAAGCTCGCTCCTGATCTCAGGTTGCTGGTGTGGTGTGACATGTCTTCACTCTCAGGAGTAGCAAGAGGATGATGGCAGTGATCTTGGTCTTTCCAACCTCTGTGCTGTCTTTAAGGTTTTCATTTTTAATCCTGGGTTCCTGTCCTCTCTAAGCACGACCCCTCCCCTAAATTGGCATTCTATCCTCCGAGATGCTGCTGGATCTCTCTCACTTTAGACCAGCCAGAGCTATATCCCAGGGTTGCTGCCCTCCCTCCAACTTCCTGTCCAGGTATTTAATAGTCTGTGGCTCTTACACCCACTACCCTGTGCAATTTAGGCCCATCCCATAGTTTCTATAAGTTGGTAATTGGGATTTATTGTTTTTATTTTATATCCTATATTGTTTTCCTATACCTTTGGGCTTTGAGTCTGTCGTTCTCACTCTTTTTTTCCCCCTCCTGGTAATTTTTCTCTTGGCTATCAGAACTGAGGAAGGTAGTGGGGGCAGTGTTGGTTGCTGGCCAACCCATGAGTGCAACATCACTACATCTGCCTTGTGGGTGGTGCCAGCAAAAATGTCACTCCTCCAGACTGCACAAGACTTTGTTTCCACTGGGTTCTGGCACCTCCAGTTTAGACTCATAAGTGGGAAGAAGTGGTGAAGATATTCTGGAAGATTAACGATTACGGCGAGTACATAATGTTGTTCCCCTGCCCAGGCTGCCCTCTTTGCTGGTGATCAGGATTGACACAGCTGCTACCTTTCTCCTTTCAGTAGGGGAGGAGTATCTTCCTTCACAGCCTGTAATAATGCTACTTCTTAGCTCGTCTGCTCACCACCTTCCTGGGATTTGAGTGCCTCACTTCCACAAAGTACTAAAGTCCCAGACAGCCCTGCTGTATTATTTCCATGACTGTTTTTAGCCCTTCCTTAATAAAGCACTGCCTGGTAGTCTTTTAAAGAGTTAGTGTACTGCCTGTAATTCATATTAACTTTTAAAACTATTCAAGTATTACTTGTTATATGTGAGGTATGTTTTCTTTTCACATTTGCTAATTAGAAGTGTTTCAGCCTTCCAGTACCAGGTGTGATGTGTGGCATATCGGTCTGCATCAGAAGCTGAGATCTCTAATTCTATTCCTCTTCACATCTCATCATCATTGTGAACTCTGACTGTGACATCACAACTGTTCAGCAAGAGCCAGTCACCTGCTGCAAGTCTGGTCACTTGTATATCACACTAAGTGAGGTCACAATGCTGATGAGGTATGACAAGGTATAGAGCTAGATATGCCAGCCTCCAGGGAAAGAATTGCTCTTCGCATCTCGCCTAACACTGTCAGCTAGAAAACTTTTTGCGAGTAAAAGAAGAAAGAAAAACACTTCATAAGCAAGATATAGGAACTGACTGCTTTTAAAAGTTAATATAATTTTCTGTTTGCTGCTTTCGGTGCTACTAGACCTTTAAATTTAATTTCATATTTATTTGTTTAGTCAGATCTGTATTGGAAAAAGACTCGCTCCTCAGATTTGAAAGTTTTGAAAAATATTGTGTTGTAATGTTGATGGAATTTATATCATGCGTGTATGCCCATCAAAGTTATGGGTTGCCTCCCAACCCCTTACTTGGGGTGAACTGGTTGTGTTTGCATTTTGCCATACAGTATATGCTTTGTTTTGTTTTTTAACTCTGTTTATTTTTACACATCCCATTACATAGTTGTACAGAATAGTGAACATCAGTGCCTAGATTGTATAGATAAGCATTTTGTGAAATTGTTGATTTCTGCAGATACCATTTGAGTGAAAAGATGGAGTAGCATGTAAGCGATAGGAGCTAGTGTCAACTCTGTCATGGAAAAAACTCCAGCCTGCATTCCATGATGTGAAGAACCCAAGCATTCCATCTATTTCTAAATAAAGTTTTCTGGTATAGAAACCTGCGTGTAATTCCCCCCCATTTTAAAACTGTGGGGGCCTTCAAGCATGCTTGGGATAGGAATAGATGAGTACTGGTGAATTGACGGGGAGAAGGGAGGGTCACTGGAGACCATTTGGAGTCTGCAGAGACCGAATAGGCAGGTAACATCTGGGCAGACTGGGTGAGCCAGGTGGTCATTTTATGCCGACAGATTCTCTGTTTCTCTGTTTCTGTAAATGTCTACCACAGTATTCTGCCACTGTGAAATTCTGAGGAAGAGAAGCTGAACCCATAATCTAATAATGACCTTCTTTACTGCTGTCAAAGATAAGCCAGAAGATAACTTATGATGCTCAGCTGTGTTGCCTCAGAAATAAGTAGCAAGACTAATGTGGGGGGTAGGAGTCTAGTGGAGCAGAAAGATCTTTGAAGAAGGTCTAGTGGATCAAAAAGATCTTCAAAGAATCAGTCTTGTCCATAAAGGCCCACGTCTACGGGCATGGATGTGGTTCACTATACAAACACACTGGCAGTTCACTGGAACAGTCTGATTGGCCCGATGAAGCGCCTTCCACCACCTGGACAGTACATCTCCCGATGCCACCCCATGACGTCAGATCTTTCCTTCTGCTGGAAAAACATGTCTCCTTCATGGCTTCCACTTAGATTTGGTGCGCCATAGGCTTACTTGGTCTTTGAAGTTCTTTATAGTTAATTACCTTATTGTCTCAGATCCTTCGCCCCTCATTGATCTACGATGGAGCAACTGAAGCAGGGATTCAAATTCTGCATTCGGTGTCTGCAGAAGATGTCGGTCACTGACCAACATGACACGTGCATGTACTGCCTGGATGGGCAGCATGACATAGCCAGGTGCGGCCTTTGCTTGAGCATGCTTCCTGAGTCCCTTGAGGATGGGAAGCTCTGGCTCTGTCTTCAGAGTGGGATCCCAAAGTACCACCCTAAGGGCTGCGGTAAGGCCTCTGCTGCATCTGGTCTGCTCAGCAACTTACCGTCCTTGAGGTGGAAGCGGTGGCTGCCGCAACAGGCACCTTAATGGCCTTGGCACTACTTCTGACTGGGGCTAGTATCAGAGGGTCATTCACCTGAGGATTCCAGGACATGGATTTGGCCCTCCAGACCTCGGGAGAAAAGTCCTGCCCACTGTTATGGTAAACACAAGGAGAGCTGGTTATGGCTCCAGGAGAGATAGCGGTCCTCCCAGGATCTCGACTCGCCCAAATGCTCAGCGGCTGTTGAACACCCCTCAGCCGTGGTGCAGGTTGAGGGCTCTTCAATTCTCCTTTCAAACCAGTGGACTTCGACTCCAGTCGAACAGGTCATCAGAATGTTTCTCGAGCCTGTCAACCAGTTGTCAAATGAAGTTGAGGATTCGATGTCGCAGACTCCAGGGCTCCTGGTCCTCACACAGGAGGGCATGGATTGGGCGGTGTCCTCTTTCAGTCCTTGGCAAGAGCAGCTTCCACTGGCAGTCCAGCCTTCCATGCCCATGCTGCTTAACATGGGCTAGCACATGATTTACCATGATCAGCCTGGAGGTTCCTCTCTCAGCCGACCAGCTGGTTGACTGTCAAGGTTGCGGTCGGGATCTCGATTGTGACATTCCTACTTTCAATCCTGCTTGACGAGGAGATGTCACCATCGACGCTTCCTGAGCACCTCATCTTCAGTTTAGAAGAGGCACTGTCGCAAGCTGTGATGGTGCTATGAGGAGCTCCTCTGGCAACAGTGTGAGCCATCACGGGGCAGGATAGTGTTCTACCTTTTGGACCTTGGGTCACCTGGCCACCGGCAGTGGCACTCCGTCGGTCCATACCATACAGGTGCCTTCCAGCATCTGCTTTTTCTACCTCTTCAATGGAGCTGTCACTACCGCAACTGATGATGGATGCTCCAAACATGGAGGCCCGTTTGGCTACTGGCTTGCCAGGCTGGTTGTCGGTGAGAATCCCCCCATGAGAGGATACCCGGGAGGGCTGTGGTGAAAAATGGTTGAGGAATATTTTTGAGAAGTCTTCAGACAACTCAAACCATAAGTCCATGGCTTCATGTGGGACTCCCCTCTTCAACTGGGGATTGGTTGAGGAGCTGACCACCAAGCATGGCCCAGTGTCCTTTAGGGCAGTTCTCCGACTTATCTCAAGAGTCCACATCTGTCCTGCTTGAGCCATTACAAAAAAAGCTGAGTATCCACTTATAGACATTTTGGATCGGGCCGAATCCCTAGGGATTGCCTTTCCTGTGGCTGAGGCCATTTTGGGACTGGTGCTGGAGCTTTGGTGGCATCCAGCATCCTCTCTGGCACCCTCTGCCCATATGGGCTGCAAGTACGCGATCCCTTTCTGAGGTCTCGTATTACCCCTCTGCAGAGAGGCTGGTCACAAATTCAGTGTTTCCCAATTCCAGACACCAAGGGGGTGTGGGCAAGCCTTTGGACTAGCAGTCCCACAAGATTGACCACGCTGCTAAAATGGTGTACACTGCAGCATCACTGGGTCTCTGTCAGGCTAGTTATGCCTTGATGATGGCCAGCTTCAGTCACTCCCTGATGGGAGTCTTCAGTGCAGTCCTCTCCCACCTCCCTGCTAGGCAGCAAGTGGTGGTGACAGACATTAAAGAGCAAGGTCAGTCGTTGGCTAGACACTAGCTCCATATGGTCTTGGACATGGCTGACTCATGTACTTGTGCCATGGCAGCAGCCATCTCCATATGTTGCAGGGCCTGGCTGTGTCTGTGCATCTTCTGGGCAGATACCCGGCATAAGCTTGCCAATGTCCTTTTCTTGGGCACCAACCTGTTTGGCCCTGTGGTGGAAGGACATCTCAACTGTATTGAGAAGTCCAGTGCCACCCTGGATTCTGTGGCATTGTCCCAGAAGGGCCCGAAAAAGAAGCCTAAGAAACTGGCTTTTCAGTACTGGTCCTTTCAGCCCCAGAAGGGACAGTACCAGGGTACAACTACCGAAAGAAAGTCCAGCACTCAGAAAATCAGATGCTGCACTAAACCCAAGCTAATTCAAGACCAAAACGGTGTGCAAAATCAACATGAGTAGGACGTAAAGCTCAATGCAAAAAGTGTCTTTATTCGAGTGCAGGCAAAAAGACAAAGTGACAACAAAGTCCGCGCTTCAAACCCCTGCAGCTTCTTCGTCAAGGGAGGGAACAGACAGTACTAGGCCTGGGTCCCCAAGCCAGGGTTCAAGCTCCTAAGAAAGGAGGGGGAAGGGGCAGCGGTGACCCTGTGGCTGCAGCTGCCAGTGTCCGTACATGACTTTGATAAGATGGCCAACAGAGTTAAGCTAGCCCTGGCAAAAAGAAACACAGGTGAGGGGGTACAGGCAAAGTGGACAAGCATTAAGGATGCAATACTTGAAGCAACATCCCATTGTGTTAGACAGAAAAGGAAGTGCAAAAGAAGAAGGAAACCACTTTGGTTCTCAAATACAGTAGCAGAAAAGGTCAGAGCCAAAAGGCTGGCCTTCAGGAAATATAAGGAACACAGCGGGATGAAGATAGGAGGCGTACCAAACTGCCTAAGGGAAGCAGGTAAGGCAGTAAGGCAGGCAAAGTCCCAAACTGAGGAAACACTAGCACAAACAGTAAAGAAGGTGACAAGACTTTCTGTAGATACATTAGTGAAGGAGGAAAGTCCAGAGAGTATGCTAAGCAATGGAGAAAATGGAGCATGTGAGGAGGAGGACCCTGTAAAGGCATCTATCCTAAATAGATACTTTTGCTCAGTATTTACTAAAGAGAGGTAAGGCAGGGCCCACAGCTCAGCATCATGGACACAGGGGAGGGAGGTGAGCACTACTCCCTTCACAAAAGAAAGGTCCTACAAGAGCTTGCTAAGCTCCAGGTGGATAAAGCAAAGGGACCTGATGGCATACATCCCAGGGTACTTAAGGAGCTAAAGGAGGAACTAGCAGAGCCATTAGCAGAATTGTTTAGTGAGTCTCTGAGCACAGGAGAGTCCCAGAAGACTGGAGAAGGGCTCATGTGATCCCGCTCACAAGAGTGGTAGCAGGGAGGAGGCGGAACTACAGACTGGTCAGTCTTACCTCAGTAGTGGGCAGATTATGGAGGCACTCCTTAAGGAAAGGATAGTGCAACACCTGGAATCCATAGGGGCACAGGATCCAAGACAGCATGGGTTTACAAAAGGAAGGGCCTGTCAAACTAATCTCATAGATTTCTTTGACTGGGTAACCAGAGTGGTGGACCAAGGGGGAGCAGTTGATGTCGCCTACCTTGACTTCAGCAAAGCTTTTGACACTGTTCCACATAGAAGATTGATAAATAAGCTGGGTAGGCTCAGGGTGGGTCAGAAGTTGGTCAACTGGGTGGCAAACTGGTTGGCAGAAAACAGAGAGTGGTGGTAAATGGTATACAGTCAGAAGAGATGCAAGTCACAAGTGGGGTACCTCAGGGATCAGTCCTGGGGCCAGTCCTCTTCAACATCTTCATTAGTGACCTTGCAGATGGACTAGAGGGTAAGGCTTGTCTGTTTGCAGATGACACCAAGATCTGCAACAGAGTAGATGATCCAGATGGGGTGGGCAGAATGAAGATCTGGATAAACTAGCAGAATGGTCAGAAGAGTGGCAACTGGGATTTAATGCAAAGAAGTGCAAAATCATGCACATAGGGAAGAGAAACCCTGAAGCCACCTATAGGCTGGGAGGAGTTGCTAGCAGTCACAAAGGAAGAAAGAGACTTGGGCATCATCATCACTGATGACCTAAAATCATCCAAGCAGACCTCTAAAGCAGTAGGTAGGCTAGGGGTGTTAGGGTGTATTAGTAGGGGTATCACAAGTCGTAAGAGGAGGTAATAATCCCTCTGTACAAGACACTGGTTAGCCCCATCTGGAGTACAACGTGCAGTATTGGAGCCACACCTTCACAAGGACATTAACCAAATTGAGGCAGTCCAGAGAAGGGCAACCAAAATGGTGCAGGGACTGCATCAGAAGACATATGAGGACAGATTAACGGAGCATAATATGTATACCCTTGAGCAAAGGTGGAAGAGAGGTGATATGATCGAGGCATTCAAACACCTTAAGGGCATAAACAAGGTGAAAGAGTCTAACATGTTTAAATATAAGAAAAATAGCAGGACAAGAGGACACAGCATGAGATTAGAGGAGGCCGATTAAGGGGAATGTGAGGAAATTCTTTTCACAGAAAGGGTGGTGGATGCATGGAATGGCTTACCACAAGAAGTGGTGGCTATGAATACAGTGCAGGGCTTCAAACAGGCATGGGATAGGCATAAGGGAGCAATACAAATGACTATGAATAGATAGGTCACTGACAGAGCAAAGGCCGATGGCACATTTATAAGGTAGAAAAAGAAATGGGCAGACTGAATGGGCCTTGCGGTCCTTATCTGCCGTTTTCAAATTGATTTTTATTTTTCAAAATTCAACTCAAATCAGGACACACATGTTACAGCGAACTGATACAACAGTAGAAATCAAAGATTACTGATAGTTTAATCCAACATCTTGGAGCAATTCGCAGAGCTCCCTGGAGTCTGCCTCCAGACCCAAAACCTATCTGAATTCACAGCCCAAAGAACAGTGCTTTTATACAGAAGAAACCAATCATGTGATGAGCTAACTCCGCCCATTAACACTTAACTTATTAAATTCATTTAGAATTGTTTTAAACTTACTAGGATCACTGTATTCATTATCTAGCACATACTAACTATACAGTCTAACAGATTTATTTTAAACTGCTTTTAAACATTGTTTATTTTAAACATCCCCTGAAGCACCACCCATCAATCACTGTAGCAGTATATAAGGGGTTAAGTTATGGCCGGACAGCACTATAGAGCACTGAGGCATGGGAGAGACATGAAGCAGCAGCACTTTCCAAACCTACTTAACCACAAAACAGGTAATTTCAAACATGCCTCTCTGTGTTTTGTTATTACATGAGCAGTTTTAATCTACTGTATGTTTTAACTGACTTCAAGCAGGAAGTGGTTCAAAATAATCTGCCTTTTAAAATCAGCTTTATAGCCTGCTACACAAAGCCTAAAACCATTTCTCCAAACAAGTGAGTGAACTTAAGGAAATGAAACCACAAGGGCACAGCAAAAGTAGGGAAACTGATACAGAGCAACCGCATTAAAGTGTTGCTTCTCTTTAGTTTTTTATATGTGGCTACATTAATCTTCTGTTTCCTACTCCTTTACTATCACTTCCTAATACCAGGACTGTGACTTTTAAAATAAAGAAATAACCATGGAGATAAAGCATGGTTTTAAAGCACATTCATGAATACACATTTAAAAGCACACAGATGGCTGAACTATACAGCGTCTTTTCTGTGTAACAATGCACACACTCACAGCTTCATAGGACAGCCAGCAAGGAACCTAGAACTACCTGCAGGGGAATGAAGATAGGGAAACCCACCACAGCTTCAGCCCACCTTCCCCTCAGGCTTTGCCGCTTGCTGTACTGCACTATTTAAATCAGGATCCCAACACCATTTTCTGTTGTTTTTTTTACATATTGGAGTTTTCCTACCACATAAAGTTTTAAATGCAGTGACAGTTACAAGAAGTTTTAGGGCACTTAACACTTCACAGAGTGGCTCTGTGACAGGGCATCATCCCTCCACCCGTCCTGTCCCTACTGCTCGTTGGAGCTTGGCTACATCACTTCTTGCCACATTGGTCCGCTATCACAACGGACAAGTGGTCATCTGACATAGTAGGCAAAGAGCTGCCTCTGGACTTGGAAGCTGTCCTGACTTACAGCCTCCATGCACCTCAGGAGTCCAGGGTGTCGCAGGAGATGCTGTCCAACCTGTGGGACAGCCTTGCTCAGCTATTTACAAAGGGGGCAATAGCCCATGTTCCGGATGCCCTGCCCTGATCCATGAAAAAGGTGGGGTGGGGGGTGCTGGTGCCCCTTACTGGATCGGCATGATCTGAACCAGTTCATGCAGAACTGCAAGTTCAGGATGGCCACGCTGAATCGGATCATTCCATCACTGGAGCAGAATATGTGGATCTTCCTGGACTTAAATCTTTGCCATTTATTCATACTGTTGGGTTCAAGCCGGAGGTGCTAGGACCCCGTGAACCAAAAATCTTCAAGAGGGCGGCGCCAGAGTTGGACCACGCATGTGCAGCACCATGAGGCTGACTCGCCATATAGGCTATCTCGGCATCGACCCTCCAACTGTCTCAGTTCCTTTTTTCCTGCTGTAGAGTGTGTTTCAGTGACCATGCTGGCTCGCCTGGAGTCGGATCTTCATGTCTACAGGACAACAGCATTTAGCTTCATTTATTATTTTTCTCACTAAAGAATAAAATAAAAATATATTTATTAGTATTGTTTGTTTGTAAAAGTTTATTCCTTAAGGACATTTTGAGGAAAAGGATAACCCATCTGAGCGCAACCTCATTTACAGTGGGGTCCACATTCATTCATAACAAACAGTACAATAAATTTACAACATAAATACACAGATTCCATAAACACTTCAAAAATTCATACAATCGTTAGTAAATATTAAAAAAACAAAGAAATCAACAGCAGCAGCAGTTTTTTTGGTTCTGTAAACTCTTGAAACAACCAGCATCTAGTCTTGTTCTGTTAGTATCTTACCATATTCTATGATTGCAGGTCTACAGCCCTACCAAACAATGGAGTCGACTGTGGATGGTGATGGTGACAGTAGGGAGTCTTCTTTGGAGGGCTGCTCTAGCAGCTGGGCTGGGACCGGACCACTGTCCTCTTTGGAGATGGGGTTTGACCGTGGGCAGTCCAGTGTTCAGGATGGAGGACAGTCCTTCTGTAAACACAAAAAGAAGTGGTCTCATTCCCGTTCCAGGTGGGGGACTTGGCGCTGCTTGACCATGAGTTCTTCCTCTTCCTGTCAGAAGGGGAAGAAACGGAACCACTCGAGGTTGCCCTCTGGTATGTCTGCTAAGAGATTTTCCTATGTCCATGAGCAGGGGGCCTTCCCAGGCATTGTCGGTTTCTCCAACAGCTTCTGCTCACGATTGTAGAGATCTCAGGCCCCGGAGCCCTTCTCCGTCTTCTTGTGGGGCCTCCAGTGGGCAGTTTTACCACTGGGCAGCTCTGATGGAGCAGTGAGTACAGCATCTGGCCTGGTTTCCTCTTCCTGCGGATCCAGTATTGGGGCCTTCGTGTCTCTGGGACGTGGGTGGGGCCTTTGAACCAGGTAGAGCGTTTGGCGCTGCCAGCAGATCTTGGTCCCTTGATGGTGACTGCGCCCCTCTCTCTTTTCACAGGGACTAGCTCTGGTACCTTCTCTGGTCATTTCTGTGCTGGTTGGACCTTCTAAGCCTGGTCTGTGTTCTGGGGCACTGCCGTCTCCGGTGCTGGTGCCGCAGGGCTCGGTACGCTTCCAGTGCCGGCTCCTTCAGGACCAGCACTACTCCTGATGCCGATTTCCGTTCTGGTCCCGTTGTCACCTGTCTGCCCACCCCATTCTGGCTTCCCCTTCCGAAGGGGATCTTGAAGGGGACAAGTCTGACCCCGACCTCATCATTGCTGAGGATGGCGATGACGACACTTTTATAACCTAGAGAATTAACCCACAGTTCCTGCTTCTGTCCCTCGGGAGGACCTCTCCTTTCAGTCATTACTCAGAAATATGCAGGCAGTTCTGGCTCTCAAGACTTCTGCCCATGACCCGGGTAAGTGGATGTGTCTTGAGTGGCTCCATGTTCCTAACACTAAAGTTAACCTCACGCCTCCTGTTCCCCCAGCCTTTGAAACCCTGTCTGAGGCTGTGTGTGCTAGACCTGCATCTGTTCCATCCCTGGAGGCTTCTCAAAAAATCAGAGCCGCCATCAAATCAATCAGACCAGCTCCTTCAGATCCGCAGAGGGAAAAAAAACGTCAATTCTTTCATAACACACAGCCCTTTCGTGAAAGAGGCAAAGGAGTCTCGAACAAGCACCAGTCTCTTTAGCTGAAAAAGAAAATACAGCAGAAGGCACAGGCCCCAAAAGCACCCAGTGCCACCCTCTGAGACCCCAGTTTCCCATCAGCTGCTTGAGGTGGACCTCTCATCGGTGGTGGGGGGCGTCTGACTCACCACAGACAAGTGGGTTCCAAGGATCATTCGAGAAGGGTGCTCTCTCACTTTTTCAGAGATTCTCCCAGACTATCCACCCAAGCAGCAGCATACTCTGTCAGCTGCTTAGTCAGACTTTCTCACTTTGGAGATAGCTGACATTCTGAGAAACAGGGCAGTGGAAGTAGTCCCCTTGGCAGAATGCAACACGGGTTTCTACTCCCATTATTTTCTGTTTCCAAAAACGACAGGGGGCATGTGCCCCATTCTCAACCTCAGAAAACTGAACAAATTTTTGCATCACAAGAAGTTCAAGATGGTCTCCCTAGGAACCCTCCTACCACTTCTCAAGCCATGGGACTGGTTAGCATCCCTGGACATGCAAGATGCCTTCCAGCACATTGCAGTATACCCAAGCCACCACAAGTTCCTATGCTTTATGGCTTTAGATCAGCACAGCCAGTTGAGAGTCCTGTCCTTTGGGCTTTCCTCAGTGCCTCGAGTCTTAACAAAGTGCTTTGCAGTTCTTGCAATGCACCTTGGAAAGCTCGGCATTCAGGTCTTTCCCTACCTGGATGATTGACTCCTAGCAAGTCCATCAAGGCAGGGTCCAGAGGAGGCAGTGACCACAGCAGCTCAGTTCCTGACCTCCATGAGAGTACTGCTGAACTTGGAGAAGTCACGGCTTCAACCTTCACAGCAGCCCGTCTTTGTAGGGGCCCTCTTGGACACTACCAAGGTGAGGTCCTTCCTTCTGGAGGACAGAAGGAATGACATCCTTTAATTTTAGTGGTCTGTGCCAAGAAGGCTGTTACTAAATACTGGCAGAAGGCCCAGTCTCTGGAACTATGACAGTGGTTTGAAATAACCAACTTTGTATATGGTTTTGATAAGATCATGTCTAAATATTTAAATAGAATACCTCTTTCCAAGGAAATTTGGGACCCATGGGTTCCTTTCCAGCTCCAGATGAACTCTAGCTTTGCCCCATAAGAGAGACTGTATTATGGGTGCTGCTATTCATGTTTGTATCGTCCAGGACTGACGCTGAGTTTTGCACTTGCTTTCTATATAACAGAGGCCAAAGTGTAGTATTGCCCTGCTCTTTACATTGGTAGTGCCGATTAGATTTTTTTTTTTTTTTATCAGTAACTAATTATTAATATGTAAGTCAATTTTATATATTTTCTATGTGGATTGTTTTATAAGTTGTAGTTTTAATAATGGTTTTAGCTGATCTTCCCTTTGTCAGTTTTCACCATTCATCACTGGTGGGTGATTGGACAGAGACAAGCACCCCACAGGAGGAGCTTTTTTTTTTTTGTAGGAGGGAAGTGCTGACACACTGCATGGCGCTCGCGGGTTGGCCAATAATGGCCATTGGCTCCTCCTCCACCTCAGTTCTGCTTCTCCCGCCATAGAAACAGCACCTCACCTGCAGCTTGCATTTGCTTCTATGCCATTGTGGCCTACTTTGCCTGTTCAATCCTTCGAAGCCTTGGAGTCGCCGCTTCTCAGAGCCATCCTTCTCGATGCCGAGCTTCAATACCTGGCACTGCTCATCTCTTCCTTGGTTTGCTGTCCACTCAG
This sequence comes from Neoceratodus forsteri, assembly GCA_016271365.2. Taxonomy (NCBI): domain Eukaryota; kingdom Metazoa; phylum Chordata; order Ceratodontiformes; family Ceratodontidae; genus Neoceratodus; species Neoceratodus forsteri. The sequence continues at coordinate 502,455,792 of JADMNL010000022.1, forward strand.
CGCCATTTGTCAAGTTACCAGTAAGATCTTTCCTTTTTATTAAATGCCGTTGAGTCTTTGCTGTTTTTTTATAAATTTAGTTACCGTCGCATCATGCCTGGTCTTCAGGACAAGAAACGTTCGTCTAAAACAGCCAGCCTCCTATGCGTCGGTGTCCCTGTGGTTGACAAATCGCCATTACTGACTGGCATGATGTTTGCCTCACCTGCCTTGTACCCCAGCACGACATGGATTCCTGTGATACCTGCTTCTCTGTGGACTGCCATGTTCTGGAGCACCATGCGTTGAATGTTGGCAGGGCTCCGCTTACTTTTGGGGGGCAGTGTCGCTCTTGTCTGTCGAAGCATAGGACCTTCTGCCCTTCCTCCAAGTTTCTTCCCGGGCCTACATGGTCCAGTGAAAAGGGTGTCTCCTCTTCTTCCAGCCTTGCCATGGAGGAGATCTCTATTGTGGTGCCCGATTTCCAGTCTGGATCCACTCTGGGACAGGATCACTGCCCTGGCAGTCACCTCTTTGGAGGTGCAGGCTCCCCTGTTGTCGTGGCTCATGGTTGCAGGTCATGGCATGGGTCATTCCGTGGCGCTGCCTCAGATCCTGGAGCAGATCGCGGCTCCGGTGATCGGGGCGGGGGTGCGAGGCCGGCCCGCTGTGCCATCAGTGGGAGAGCCCCCGGTCCGGAGGTCTTCTGGATCATCTCTCTTTGGGGCCGGATGATTCGAAGGCTGATCCGGACTTGCCGGCCTAACTCCTCAGAGTCGGAGGGTTCTTCATGGCCTAGCACTCTTGAGCCTCCCCAGGTGCACCTACCTGTGGCCTCGATGGCTGCAGCCCGCACCGACTCTCAGGCCGATGGCGGCTCGAGTAAGCAGGTGTGGGCTGGCCGTCCCACTGCTATGGGTGCAGTGGTTCGGGCTTTGGGAAAGGGGTCAACTGCTATCCCCAGTGCCATCCTCTCTCTCAAGGTCAAGACCGAATCCCCCTCCTCTGCGACTCTTCCATGGGAGTCTGTGGAGTTGGGGGTTCTTTGGCACAAGTGCGAGGAAGAGGTCTTCCTCTGAGTCAGCCGGGTTGAAGGGATGGGGCAAGGGACAGCGGCACCCCTCTGTGGCCCTCCGAGGCCTGGGGAGGAGCCGCAGTGCTGAGCCCAGATTCTCTCCCATGTCTTCTTCGAGGAAGTCCTCGTTGGGTGGGGCTGGGGACTGCACCCTTCTGGATCCATGCAGCCTCGGTCCCCTCATAGGAAGCTTCCCCTACAGGGCACAGTCCCAGCCGCTTTTCTTTTCTCAAGTAGGACAGTGACTTTGCAGACCTGCGGATTCCCTGTTATGCCAGGATCACCTGTTGGGTTTTCCAGCCCTGACAGAGGCACATCACATATGGTGACAGGTTCTCCCATGCCTTCTTGTCCAGCTCCTCCTCTTCCAGGCCATGTTGGTCCTTCGGGGCCTTTGACCTGGAAACAGTTCAGATTCCAGGCCGCGGACTTCCCCCAGTATGTTAGGGCCATGGATGAACAAGTCTTTCGACCAGTTCCCCCTCTGCAGCCGGTGACTGACTCGGCAAGTTCCTCGGCCTTCTCGTCTTCCTCCCCGAGGAAGAGGAATCTTCTGTCCACCTATCCTCTGACGCTGATCAGGCCCAGTCTCAGCGTTTCCTAACAAGGCTGGTCAGAGACTTGCATATTTCCTGTTTTGCCCATTACAATACCGAGTTTTCGATGCAGGCCTTTTTGGGTGAGTTCGGGGCACACCATTTGGTGGTCCCCTCTTGTCCAGTTCCCTTCCAGGAGGCGTTGGACAGCACCTGGCAGCTTCCATATGCTACAGTTCAGCCTCTATGAACTACCGGAGGTGATATTGCACACCCCAGGGGTTGCCAGGCTCTCTGCCTCATCCCAGTTTGGGATTGACGCATCTAGACACCCATACTGGGCATAGACGTCTGGTCCTCGACCGACCCCCGGATCCTGACTCTGCAGAGTTCGATCATCTGGGGTGGAGAGTTTTCTCCTCTGTGAGGATGATACTGTCCATTGTTTCACATCAGGCGCACCACGCTGCCTATAACAGGCATCTGTGGGCGATGCTGGGACAGGCGCTAGCATCGCTGCCTGATTTGGAGGCTACCCAGCAAGTCATAGCCGTCTCTGCAATAGGTCTGGAGCTGGCAAGGCACCAGTCAAGGGTATCTTGTGACGCCGTTGAAGTCGCTTCACGACTTGCAGGGACAGCGATCTGCATTAGGCAGATGGCGTGGCCTCGCCTTTTGAGGTTGTCACCCTTGGCCCGGCGTAGGTTAATGGCCTCCTCCTTCCGGGGGATGCATCTCTTCTCCCGCAGGGCGAGGCGGGGACTACGGGGCACTTTCCTTCCCCAAGGGGACACCTCCTTGCCCTGATCAGTCCCAGGCCTAAATGGCCAGCGGAGGGTCCCACCTCTCCCTTGTGTATCCCCACAGGGGGCTGAGGGGATGCTATTCTCTCATCCCTTTGGGGGGAGGGCTCGGTACTCATCCATCAGTGATGAATGGTGAAGAGTGACACAGGGAAGATATGAAAATTACGTACCTACTGTAATTCTTGATCTTACTGTGTATCTTCACCATTCATCACTGAATCCCACCCACCTTCCCCTCTCAAGGCCTCAGTGCCTGGGCCATGCTCCCTCCCTGCCTGCCCCCTCCACAGGGATCCGGTTGGTTCCCCCCCACACCTTTTCTCCTTGTGGCCTCTTCCTAGGAGATGTCTGAAAGCTTCTCAGAGGAGGGCTTCTTTCTGGCCCAGTGGGGAGACTTCTGGTGAGCCCCTCCCTGTTGTCCTGGGCCTGATCTCTGGGGTCTGCTAGCCTTTTGGGATGCACCGACTCTTGGGTCCCCTAGCATTGGGGGGGAGGCTGGGGCTGACTGGAACTCCCCTCTGTCTATTATTATTTTTCTTCCTCTCCTGTCTCCTTCCTCTTTGGGTGGAGACATTAATAGATGGGATCCCCTCTCTTCTCTCTCCCTCCCCCCACAAACCCTGTGGGTTCTCCTGGAAAATGGTAAAGGGGAGGAATCCTCTTAGGGGTTAGGGGCCTGAGGGAGGGACCTTCTCCATTTCCTCAGGATTCTTTTAACCCGAGTTCTGCCTTTGAAACGTTCCAAGTAATGGGCTATTACCTCCCTGCAGGATCTGCTCTTGCAAGCTCTGTGTCCTGGAAGGGTGTTGGTCCCTCCTTTCCTTTCTTTTCCCCTTATTTTTTCTCTCTCCCTCTCTTCTCTTCCCTTTCTGGATGTCCAGGCTCTGCGGCCTTTTTGGCCCATTACCTCAAATGTTCTCCTCTGTCCTCTGGTCTGTCTATTCCTTTTTCTATTTACATCCTTTTCTTTTACTGTCCCTCAGGCTCCCTTGCCCTGCCCTTGTTTTTCTGTATCTTCTTTTTGCCTCTGTCTCTCCGGCGTGCAGAACTGAGGTGGAGGAGGAGCCAATGGCCATTACTGGCCAACCTGCGAGTGCCATGCAGTGCATCGGCCTCGTGGGCTGGGTCCTCCCTCCTACAAAAAAAAAAAAAAAAAGAAAAGCTCCGGCCAGTCACCCACCAGTGATGAATGGTGAAGATACACAGAAAGATTTGTATTTTCTATTGAGATATACACTGTCTTTGCATATGGATTTAATTAAAAGATCATAACTGGCTCTCATTTTTTCCCATAGGGAAACTGAGTTGTAATAACAACGAATACGGACCTGATTTCCCTAGATTGGCACGTGCGCCAACCGTGATCTTCCTCTTCTCTGCGCCGCTCCCGCTCCTAAGCGCTGCAGAGTTCCCAGACAAAAGAAGTTGTGGAGTTCTTTAAAAAAAAAAAAAAAAAAATCAAAAATATCACTTGCCACAGCAAATCTTCATTTTCGAAGTAAAAAACAAAACAAATACTGCTTCAGTTTAGGAGTTGCTACGGACCGCGCTGAAATCCCAGTGGTCAGCGGCTCGACTCTATAGACAAATCAATTTATTTTGTATAATTGCTGTGGTGAAAAATGATCCCCAGCAATTATACAATATAAAGGATGGGTAAGCATGTAAAACTCAGATTTTACACACACCCTTAGAGTGGCATGCCTTAAAAAAAAAAAAACTCAAGCTTCGCTCTCGTGGGGTTTATGTGACATCCCACTCCTCGGGGGTCTAAAATCCTCATAACCACCTACCCATCCATTATTCTCTATTTAATAAACTTCAGTTAAATAAAAAAAGAAGGAACGACATCCTTCAAATGGCATGTTTCATCATGGAGAACAACCCCATGTGGGCTCACTCCAAGCAGCAGATGTTAGGCCTCATGGTCTCTTCAGTCTTTACAGTGCCTCTAGCATGACTACATATGAAGACCATTCAGTGGATGCTCAGCACACAGTGGTCTTCAACAACGCATCCTCAGTCCTACCCCATCACATTGATGGAACCCCTGCATCAGTCACTTGCATGGTGGGCACAGGATGACAACCTTCTTCAAGGTCTCCCCTTTGCTTCACTGGAATCTCAGATAACCCTCACCACGGATGCGTCTCTCAGTTGGGGAGCTCACTGTCAGGGCCATCACACACAAGGAGTCTGGATTCAAATGAAGTCACCCCTCCATATCAGTGTTCTGGAGATGAGGCCACTCCTTTATGCTCTTCGAGCCTTGGTGGACTTTGTCCATCACAAAGTAATCCTTCAACAGATGGACATCAAAGTGGTGATGTATTACGTCAACAAGCAGGGGGAAGCACACTACCCGCTCAGCAGAGAAGCTGTGTGAGGGTATGGGAGTTGTGCTTCAAGCAGAATGCTCTGATCCTAGCAGTCTATCTGCAAGGGCTCAGAACAGTCTGGCAGACCAACACCGCAGAGCAGAAGCAGATCCTCACCAGTGGTCATTAGCACCAGACGTTATACAGTCTCTCTTCAATGAGTGGGGTATTCCAGACCTGGATCCTTTTTGCATCCCCACTCAATGCAAAACTCCCTTAATTCTGCTCCAAAAATCCAGAACCTGATATTTTCTATCAGGATGCATTCAGGCTGCAGTGGCTAAACCCCTTTCTGTATGCATTTTCTCCTCTTCCACTAGTTCAGAGGGTGTTGCTCAGACTGGAGGCACATGGGAGCAAAATAATTCCCATTGCACTGTATTGGCCTGGACAGATTTGTTTTCCCTTGATCAGCAGGTTGTCAGTGGCCCTTCCAAGGCAACTACCTCTATGGATGGACCTTCTGACACAGGGATCCCTGATCTATCCAAGCCTGCACTCCCTTAATCTCCATGCCCGGCTCCTGAGGAGATATAGGAGAGCAGGTTTAAGGTTTCTCAAAGGGTCTCTGAAATCCTCCTGGCTGTGCATAAACCTTCCAATAGGAAAATGTACAAATCAAATGGAAGCACTTATCAGAATTGTGTACCAAGATCCGTATGGACCCATACCAGTGTCCGCTGGATAAAGTTTTGGAGTACCTGTTAGATCTTTCAGACACTGGACTGCAGTACTCTTCAGTAAAGGTCCACCTCTATGCAGTTTCAGCATATCATGCGCTAAGTATCATGGCTCAACTGCCTCTTTTCAAGAGACTTCTCAAGGGCATTCGACGCACAAGGCCTCCACTCAAGAAACCCATTGCCCCCCTGGAATATTAATCTCATGCTAGACATGCTCACTCATAAACCCTTTGAGCCTCTGGCTACATGTGATCTCAAGTTCCTGACCTGGAAAACCACTTTTCTGGGGTCATCACCTCTGCCTGCAGGGTCTCTGAAATACATGCATTGGTCAGAGACCCCTCCCCCCCAAAAAAATTACCGTCTTCCACAAAGACAAGGTGGTTCTCCGTACACACCCCAGGTTTCAGCCCAAAATGGTTTTCGGAGTTCTGTCTGAGCTAGCTTTTGGTGTTGCCCACTTACTTTCCTAACTTCCAGAATGAACGAGAATACACCCTTTACTCCCTGGATGTTAAAAGAGCCCTTCGGTTCTACATTGATAGAGCTAAGGACATACATCAATCCAAGTTACTTTTTGTTTCCTTTACTGCTACCTGGCTGGGTCAACCAGTAACCATTAAGTATATTTCCACTTGGTTAGTGGCTTGCCTTCGCCACTGCTACTCTATGGTGCAGGTCGAATTGGAAGGCCAAGTTCGTGCTCAGTCTATCAGAATGGTTACTACGTCCCTGGCAGAAATCTGCTCTGTCACCATTGCTGAAATTTGCAAAGCGGCTACTTGGAACTCTGCATACTTTCGTTAAGCATTATGCCCTGAATGTCCATGCCAGGCAGCTTTCTTCCTTTGGCAGGGCAATCCTTAACGGACTCCTGACCTGAGCGAACTCCGTCTCTTACCACCCTGCTCGGGGAATTTTTTTTGAGCTTGGTGCTCTTAACCTAGCAGAGTGAATAAATGGTGAAGTCTAAAGTCCAGGAAGGTATGAAAATTACATACTCACCGTAATTCTTGATCTTCTTAGACAAGTCTTGATCTTTCTGGACATAAAGTCTCCACCACTCATTCACACTGATAGGGAACTATGCCAGAGGCACTAGGACCCAGTGGGAGCAAACTTTTTGCAAGAGGGCTGGTGCCAGAGTTTGAGCTGCGAGGAGCGGCTCGTGTGGCAGTTGCTATCTCGGCGTCGACCCTCCAACCGCTTCAGTTCCTTTTTTCCCCACCGTCAAGTGCGCTTCAGTGATGACGTCGCTTGCCCTCCGGGAGTCAAATTTCAAACTAGCAACATAATTTTCAGTTTATTATTTTGTAATATTTCTCGAAATAAGTACCGCTTACGTTTAACTGTACTTTTTAAAGAAAAGAAGTCAGGTGACGGTAGGGGACTTCGTATGAAAGCTGTTCAGTTAGCCGGCTGGGTCGGTCCTCTCGGGGGACTCTAACAATGGACGGTCCAATGCTGCGGGGGATAAGCGGTCTCCCAAAAGCATAAAAAGCGGTCGCGCCTCAGCATCGTTAGGCCTCGAGCTCTTCTTGACCAACAGGTCCAAAAGAAGTCTTCAGCCTACAGTGGCGGAGTAGATCCATGAAGCGGGTCAGGTGACGGTAGGGAGACTTCGTGTAAAGCTGTTCAGTCAACACGACTGGGTCGGTCCTGTCGGGGGATCTAACAATGGAGCGGTCCAGTGCTGGGGAGATGTGCGGTCTCCCGAAGCATAAAGAAAGCGATCGCGCCTCAGCACCGTTCGGCCTCAAGCTGTTCTTTGGCAAACAGGTCCAAAAAGAGAAGGCATCACTCGAGGTCGCCTTCTGGTATGTCTGCGCGTCGACAGTCGGTTATCGGGACCAGGTGCTGGTCTACTCCAGAGTCGCCAATTTCAGTCTGTGGTGACTGTCTTCTTCGACATCGAAGCCCTTCCCCGCCTTTTGGAAGAGCTTCAGATGAGCAGTTTCATCAGTGGGCCACTCTTATAGAGCAGTGGGCTCGGAGGTTGGTCCAGCTGCCTGATCCGGTCACTCCGAGGTCTTTGGGCCATTCGAAGAAGTGGGTAGGGCGGTTGGACCTCCCTAGTCACGGAGCATCCTCTTGGGTGCCATCGACTCCGTGCTCTGTTGTCCCCCCCCCTCACATGGCTGCAGCGCAGGGGGCCACACTGAGGCCTCTATCTTCTGGTATTCTTCCTGCTTTTTCCTCAAATCAGTTTTCTGAGCCCTGGCTTGGTTTTGGCGCCTTTGGCATTGATGCGCCTCTCGGCGCCATCTTCGGCATCTGTGTACCTGTCGGCACCATCCTCGGCGCCGCTGGTGTTGGCGCCATCCTGGTCACCGCTGGAGTTGTCTGCGCTGTCTCCAGCATCGATGCGCCTGTTGGCACTGTTCTCTGCGCCGCTAGGGTTGTTGGAGTGCCGATCATTGGCGCCGTGCACTGAGCTGTTTCAGGTAGCGCCCGGCTATGCCTTGACGCCGTGTTCCTCTAGCGCCGAGGTTTGGTGCACGTCGTCCAGCCTTCACGGCATCTTCCCCCCTTCTTTTTTTCCTTCTGACTTTCACTCCTTTTCTGTCCATACAGGCTCTCCTGGGCTGTCAGGAGATGATATTGAGCCTGACCCAGACCTTCGGCTGGGTGATGATGTTGAAGGAGCAGGAATGAATCCTGTTGCAGAGCGTGTGGTCAAGGACCTGTCATTTAAGTCTCTGTTGAAAAATGTGAATTCTACTCTTTCTCTCCAGACTACAGATATAGATCCTGGGAAGCTCTTAGGGCTCCAATACCTACATGTCCTGGAGATCCCTATGGAGTTAACTCCCCTGGTAAACCATCCTTTGGGACACACTCTCGGGTGGTATGGAATAATTCTGCTCTCATTCCTTCTATGGCTAAGTCCGTAGATAGGAAATATGCTGCTCTAAAAGATCTACCCATTTTGGCCTCCCAGGCTTTTGCGGACCCTATTGTAGTCTTGGCAGAGAATAAGGCCGTCCTGCCCCAGGCTTCTACAGCCCGACCTATAAACAAAGAATCTTGTAAGATAGACACTTTAAGTAAAAGGGTCTTTGCTGCCTCCACCCTGGGTATGCACATAGCCAACTACTAGGGCTATTTTCCTCAGTATGAGTATGTTCTTTGGCATTGCTCAAGCAAATGGTGGAAGCTCTGCCCAAGTCAGACACTAATTCAGAGCTTCTTCAGACCATAACCAGAGGTTATCGAGTCCAACAACCAGCAGGTTAAAGCAGCTATGGACGCTTTTGATACTGCTTCTCGAGCGACGGCGGACGACATTTGTACCCGCCGTCACTCCTAGTTACGCACTTCGGGCTTCACGAATGATGCCCAGCAGCAGGTTATGGCTTTACCCTTTGACGGTATGTATCTGTTCGGACCTTAAGTGGAGCAAGCACTGGAGACCACACAGTAGACTAGATTGGCCATTAAAACAGCACGACCCGCTCCCACCCCTTCTCGGGAGGGGGGGGGTGTTAACAAGCGTCGGTTTCACAACCGTCAGTCCTTTCGAGGCAAGTGCATGGGAGGTTTTAACAAAAACCAAGCCCCCCAGCCTCAAAAAAAAAATGCAACAGAAGGCACAAGAGCCTAAAGCACCCAGTGTCACCTTCTGAGTTTCTGGCCCAGGTCCCACCTCAGCTGCCCGAGGGGGACTCTTCCTCAGCGGTGGGAGGGCGTCTGACTCAGTTCTACAACAAGTGGAAGTCCATAACTTTGGACAAATGGGTTCTCCAGATAATTCGCGAGAGGTACTCCCTCAACCTTTCAGAAACCCCTCCGGATCGTCCTCCCAAACGACAGCCCAGGCTGTCAACAATTCAATCAGTGCTTCTTGCCTCAGAGATACAAGGCCTTCTGAACAACAGGACAGTAGAAATAGTTCCGTTGAGTCAACAAAACACAGGTTTCTACTCCCATTACTTCTGATCCCGAAAAAGACCGTTGGCATGCGCCCCATTCTGGACCTCAGAAAGTTAAACCGGTTTCTTCTCAAGGAAAAGTTCAAGATGATATAGCTAGAGACCTTGTTACCCTTGCTTCATCAGCACGATTGGCTAGCTTCCCTGGTCATGCAGGATGCTTACCAACATATTCCTATTCACCCAAGGCACCACAAATACCTAAGGTTTGTGGCGCTTGGTCAACACTATCAGTTCATAGTCCTGCCCTTTGGGCTATCCTCGGTGCCACGAGTTTTTACAAACTGTTGTGCAGTTTTCGCAGCGCATCTCAGAAAAATTGGAATTCAATTGTTTCCATATCTGGACGACTGACTGTTAGCGCGCCCTTCCAGTCAAGAAACTCTTGATGCCATTGCTACGGCCTTAGACTTTCTCACGTCCATGGGAGTTCTGCTGAATCTCAAGAAATCACAGCTGCAGCCCTCCCAGAAGCTCCTCTTCATAGGAACTCTTCTGGACACCACCTGTGCAAAAGCTTTTCTGCCAGAGGACAGAAGGAGTGATATCCTACAGATGGCCCGATACATAAGAGAGAACAGCTCAGTTCAAGCTATCTCAGTGCAATGGATGCTGGGTCTCATGGCATCCTCAGTGTTCACTGTACCCCTAGCACATCTCCACTTGAGAACCTCTCAATGGATGCTCATTACTCAGTGGTCCCCTACCACTCCCCTCAGTCCTTTCTCATCAATGTGACAGAACCTCTGAAGAGGTCACTCACCTGGTGGTCGCAAGAGGACAGCCTTCTGGAAGGGTATCCCTTTGCTCCTCTGGATCATCAGATACCCATTACCATGGACACGTCCCTGATGGAGTGGGGAGCACACTACCAGGATCTCCACACCCAAGGTACGTGGACTCCACATAAACGTCCTAGAAATGAGAGCCGTCCTCTATGCAGTCCAGGCTTTGAAGGGCATTCTCTGTCACAGGAACATTCTCCTTCAAATGGACAACAAGGCAGTGATGTAGTACATCAACAAGCAGGGTGGTGCACATTCTTACCCTTTATGCAGGGAAGCAGTGAGTGTGTGGGAATGGTACCTAGAGCACAAGGCTCTAATTCAGTCGGTCTGCCTACCAGGAGTGCAGAACAAACTGGCAGGCCGTCTCAGCAGAACAGAGACAGATCCTCACAAATGGTCTCTGGACTCAACCGTACTTCAGTCACTATTCGCAGAGTGGGGAACCCCGGATCTGGACATTTTTGCATCCCCACTCAACACAAAACTGCCTCTCTTCTGCTCCAGAAATCCAGGCCTGGCATTTTCTGTCTTGATGCGTTCAGGCTGCAGTGGACAAAACGCTTTCTATACGTCTTTCTTCCTCTTCCACTAATTCAGAGGGTACTTCTCAAGTTCAAGTCTCAGGGGGACAACATGATCCTCATTGCTCCCTTCTGGCCTCGACAGGTATGGTTTCCGTTACTCAACAGTATGTCGGAAACCCCTCCGAAGGCGCTTCCCCTTCAGACAAACCTTCTGACCCAGGGTCCTGTGGTCCATCCCAATCTGAGGTCGCTTCACCTTCATGCTTGGCTCCTGAAGAGAGAGCAGTGAATAGGTTCAGTGTCTCTCAGAGAGTTTCAGATATTCTTTTGGCTGCAAAACTTACACAGCCAAATGGAAGCGTTTTTCTCTCTGGTGTGCAAAATTCTCTTTGAATCCTTTTTCCTGCCCACCAGATAAAGTTCTAGAATACCTGCTAGACCTCTCAGATTCAGGTCTACAATACTCTACAGTCAAAGTTCATCTTTGTGCCATTTCAGCTTATCATGAGCCAGTAGTTTCCTTGTCACTGGCTCAATTACCTGTAGTTAAGAGGTTTCTTAAAGGTATTCTGCATACCATATCCCCTGTCAGATGTCTAATCGCAGCCTGGGACATTAATCTTGTGCTAGACGTGCTCACTTGAAAGCCTTTCGAGCCTCTAGCTACTTGTGAACTGGAATTTCTCACTTGGAAAATGGCCTTCCTGGTGGCCATCACCTCAGCACTCGGGGTTTCGGAAATACATGCTTTGGTTGCAGACCCTCCGTACACTGTATTTCACAAGGACAAAGTCGTTCTTAGGACTCATCCTAAGTTTCTCCCTAAGGTTGTCTCAGATTTCCATCTAAACCAACCTTTAGTCCTACCTACTTACTTTGCGAACTTCCAGAATGAAGGAGAGAGTACCCTTCATTCTTTAGATGTCAAATGAGCTCTGCGTTTCTATTTAGATAGAACAAAGGAGATTCCCGAAGCTCAACAACTGTTTGTTTCCTTCAGCGAGACCCGTCTGGGTCAGCCTGTCGCTATCAGATGTATTTCAGCGTGGCTGGTGGCATGCCTTCGTTACTGTTATTCCATGGCGCAGGTTAAGCTGGAGGGCAGAGCGTACGCTCACTCTACTAGAGCAGTCGTGGCATCCCTGGTGGAAATCCGCAATGTGCCCATTGCAGACATTTGCAGTGCAGCTACCTGAAGCTCAGTGCATGCTTTCGTCAAGCACTATGCTTTGGATGTCCATGCAAGGCGACATCTGTCGTTTGGCAGGACTATCCTTAATGGACTTCAGTCCTGAATTGTGAGCTCTTGGTTCTCCTGCCGCCCTCTCAGGGGGGATTATTAGCTCAGTACTCTCCCATCAGTGTGAATGAGTGCTGGAGACTTTATGTCCGGGAAGATATGGAAATTACATACTTACCGTAATTCTTGATCTTCTTGGACGAAGTCTCCACCACTCATTCACATGCCCACTCACCATCCCCCGAGCTCACCTCTTTTTTTTTTTTTTTTATACTTACTATTTTTTATGCCCCCTTCTCACTGCTCCAGGAACCTCTCTTCAGGGATCCCAAGGTTGTGTCGCTCCCGTAGTCCCTCCTGGGTACCTCCATTCAGTACCAGCTGCCTGCCCCATCCTGCCGTGGTTTGGCCCCGGGGAGAGGGTCCTTACCCTCTCTCACACCTCAAGTATGCGTCAGAGGTCAGCTGGCTCCATCTCAAGAGCCCGGTTATGTTTTTTTCTCTGGATGACCAGATCCCGTCTACAGGAACCTGGGACAGAGTATTTCCGTTTTTCTGGTCCCAACCCTCGAGGCGCCCACATGCAAGGAAAGCCTAGGGGCTAAGCACGTTGTGACGCGCTTGTTGCTGCGGCATCTGGCAGGCGCCTCCCCACCCTTATTTTGCAAGCTGCCTTCGCTGCACCTCCACCTGTGGTCACCCAGGTGGCGGTATAGTAGCGAGGCTTGCATCCAACCCCACCCAGAGGAGGAGAGCAGCCTTTCGGCGCTCAATCCTCCTCCCTCTGGCTGGCCCTCCAGCTGCCCGAGTCCGTTCCTGAACCTGGGTCGCTGGTGCTGCGAGTAGTAACCCTACCGCTGTGCCGCCGGGCCGCCCCTCCGCCCCCGAGCTCACCTCTGTTGTTGGTCTTTCCTCCCTCAGTCTTCAGGCTGTGAAGACTTCTTTATTGACCCTTCTTATACAGGTCATCCAGACTATCTTGTGTCCGTTTTTTGTTAGGCTATCTGTCCTTCTAGGTTAGTTGCGCTACACCTCCTCGGAAAGAAAGGTACTAAGACAGTTGGAGGGTCGACGCTGAGATAGTCATTGCCGCACGAGCCGAGGCTCACGGCACTGCTCCTCGTGGCTCCATCTCTGGCACCCGCCATCTTGCAAAAAGTTTGCTCCCGCTGGGTCCTAGCACCTCCGGCGTAGTTCCCTATCAGTGTGAATGAGTGGTGGAGATTTCATCCAGGAAGATCAAGAATTACAGTAAGTACATAATTTTCATATCTTGATCTTCTTGGACAAGTGTTCACCATTTATTCATATGCCCACTTGCCATCCCCCGAGCTCAAGTACTCTGTTCTCAGTCTTCAGTTCCCTTGTTTCAGTTTGGGCTATGAAGACACTGGGCTGGATTCACAGAAAACTCTGAAGGTGCAAATCCTTCCTTAAGTCCCCAAAAGTTGCCTAGCTGTGGAAAAAAAAGAAGGGGGAAATTGCTCTGAATGCTATACACAAAACTTCTGCAGCTGTGAAAAAAAATACACTGAGGACTGTGGAAGAAAGTGCAGTTACGGAAGTTCCTGAGGAAAAAAAGCCATTGAAAAGTATGGCATATCCCCTTAGAGGCTATTTATAGTGAGTGTTACTCCACAGTTGCGAAAAAATGTTGCACACGTGCTGCACCACAAAGAGTGAGACGTAACTCGCCCTGAGCAAAGTGCAGTGTACCAACAATTAGGATACAATTCTAGTGGAGGTGCAGGCACAAGTAATAGCAAACCAGTGGGTGTATAGTAGTGTCAGTTGTTACAACAAAAATAGCACACATTTTCATTGAAATACAACAAACTACAACAACTAGACCCAGTGCAGCCCATAAAGATGCCCCACAGGCAGTAGAGGCAGAGCTGGTAACAGCCTGCAATGAGTGCTACTGACGCAGGCAACATAAACACTCCGGGGAGAGAGAGAGAACCATCATTTCCACCAACAGTTCCAGACAGCTACTGTGGTACATGGCCCTACTGGTACTAGTGGTGCTGGAGTGGTCAGTTGAGGGACTGGCTGCTGGTCTCTCTGAGTACTTACTGCTGCATCTATGGTAAGACTGTCAAAGTCTGCTGCTCCAGTTAATATGTGGATCCATACTTCTCAACCTTTCTCCACCAAAATGTGTGACAAGATGTGTGACAAATGAGCAAAATGTGTGACATATTGTCTAACATGGCATTGCAAGCTCAGAACACTATAGCAATCAGTGCACTAATGTTCAGAATATTTGCTAATAACTGAGCATAATAGATTATTATGAATTTCTGCTTTAAAGTCTCAGTGGGGAATGTGGAATATCACCTTCCCCATGATGGAAAAATGGTTTCTGAGAGGTAAAATGAGTGACGTACCTCATAATGTGTGACAGTTGAGAGGTATGTGTGGATCACCTGTTGTGTCTGCTGTACTTTTTCCTTAGTTAAGGAAAGAATGTTTGGGAAATCTCAGCACTTGTAGGCTTCCTTAACTTGCCTGTTTTACGGATTTTCACAAGAGCGGAAATTTTCTTTGTGAATATGATGCAACTATATTTCCCGGAATTCCTGCAGTGCTACAAGCCATTTTTCTGCAGCTATGGAAATTCTGGCTGTCTTTGTAAATCTAGCCCATTGTTCTTTAGTTGACCCTTATGTGGGTCAGAAGGGCTGTCTTATGCCCTTGTTAGGTTAGGTGTTTACTTAGTTAGGTTATGGTGCACCTCCTCGGTAAAAAAAAATTGTACTGAGGCAGTTAGAGGGTCGACACCTATTGCCTGTATGGCACGAGCCAGCCTTGCAATGCAGCATATGCATGTGCAGTCCTACCTCTCTGCCGGCGCTCCTGTGGGGTCCTAGCACCTCCAGTTTGAACCTAGCAGTATGAATAAATGGTGAAGACTTTTCCAAGAAGATCAAGAATTACGGTGAGTACGTAATTTTCATTTCTGCTCCCTAGACCTTCAGGATGCGTTTTTCACATCCATATCCGTCAGTCCCACCGTCAATATCTCCAGTACCGAGCGGAAGGGGTTTTCTACCAGTTCCAGGTCATAAAAGCAAAACAAAATGGTTATATTAAATGCACGCTGAAAATAGAAAATAGAGTTAAAAATCTACGTTTCGACCTTAGGTCTTCTTCAGGAAATATCTAAAAGAGAAAAAAAAAAACAAGTTAGTGTAGAGGAGAGGTAAAATGAGAGAGATATATCTATGTGGAGAAAGAAGAAGGGGGAGGCTTAGGGAGAAGAAGTGATAAATGGTAAGATTAGAAGAGAATCTGTGAAACAAAAAGGTGATGATGGGAAAGATAAAGCATAATGGGAGTGAAAGAGCTGGGAAGTTCCCAGGTGGAGACTAATTAACAGGGCCTAGTCAGAAGGCTGAAAGGTGACAAATGTGTGGGAAGGAGACAGAAATAGACATATGGTGAAAATGAAAAATAAATGAGTACAAAAACAAATAGACTTTAGGGAAAAAAAGGGATGGCTGAAAGATGTTAGTGGAAAATAAGTCTATCATTTAAACCAGAGGGCTGCTGGGAGTCGAGGCGGATGATCAGCTTGGCTTCCATGTTTTTTCTATGGTCAGGATCCCAGAAGCCCTGCCGAAGGACACAAACAGAAAGGTCATTGACATTGTGGTCCTTGGAGATAAAGTGGGATACAGTGGGTTTAGCAGTTTCACCATTCCTGACTGCTCTGTAATGTTCCCTGAAACGGTCAGCAAGACGCCTACCAGTTTCTCCGATGTAAATAGCTGTACACTTCCTGCAAAGAATACAATACACCACATTAGTGAAGGTGCATGAGAACTCCTTGGTGATGTGAAAAACACCTGTAGGCCCCCGAATCTCAGTCACACTGGAAATAAATTTGCAGGTGTAGCAGCGAGTCCTGTTGCAAGGTTTGGTACCTGGGAGGGAGGAACTGTTAGGAGTGGGTAGGCTGCTTTTAACCAGGAGATTCCTCTGGTTAGGTGGCCAGTGGTAGGAGGCAATAGGTGGTTCTGTAAAGGAAGCACCAATGTTAGGGTCAGTTTGCAAAATGGGAAAGATACTAGTGATGATCCTGTGAAGTTTCAGGTCATGCCCTTCGACCTCTCCTCTGTGCTTAGGGTCTTCACCAAGTGCATGGCAGTAGTGGCAGCTCACCTGCAGTGCCCAGGGGTCAGGGTGTACCCCTACCTGGCTGACTGGCTTTTTGTTGGTCCATCCAGGGAGGCTGTGGAGAGTTCCAGAGACTGGGCTTTCCAGACTGGTCAAGATTTGGACCTGTTGGTCAACCCAGACTTGTCCGAACTGGTACCGAAGCAGGTGATAAAGTTCATTGGTGCAGAACTCGACTCTGTGTACCGGGCACTGGATCTTGCCTCCTTCACCCAGTCATTTCAGATTGGACTCTTGTGCCCTGCCTGGGAATTCCTGAGGCTACAGGGGTATATGGCGTCCTGCACCAGTGTGTTCAATTGGGCCTGATGGTGGATGCGCCACCTCCAAAAGGAGTTGGGCCGTCATTGATCCAAGCACCTAGGACACTTGGACCAGCCAGTCACAGTGACCCAGCCAGTGTGGGATGCCATCCAGTGCTGGCTTGTCCCAGAAAACCTGGAGGAAGGAATCTCATTTGTCCACCTGGAACTGGCTATCATGCTGACAACAGATTCATCTTTGGTGGTGTAGTGAGTGCACCTGGCGGAACCAGACAGCCCAAGGGTTTTGATTGTCCTTGGAGTTCTGCCACCACGATCATCTGCTGAAGCTCCATGCAATGTAGCTGGCACTGACGGACTTGGCTTCTCTTGTCAGGGGTCAGGTCATGCATGTCCATATGGACAGCCCACGACCAAGTTACTGGTCACTGTGAAAAATTGCATTTTTGCTCATCTGCTTACCAAAAATGATGTGAAATGAAGTTCTACCTGAACAGGCAGGGTGGAACTCACTCCCTTTTCTTCTGTCGGGATGCCTTCCACACCTGGGCCCTCATGCGCAGTCTGGGTGCAGATCTCCTGGCAGTTCATGTCTCAGGATAGAACATTTAACTGGTGGGCACTGTCAGCCATGTTGGAGAGATGTTACATGAGTGGTCTCTGCATCAGGAGGTGGTGAACCACCTGTTCTAGGGACATGGATATGTTGCTCATCCACACTTTCTGGCAGGTATCCTTGCCGCTTTAATTCTTGCCGGAAGGTCTTCAAGCTGGCTCCTCCCACCCACCCAGGTGGTAAAACTCTCGGCTCCGCCCCATGATGCCAGATCTTCCTTACCGCTTGGAAGCTCAGGTTCCCTCCTTAGCGCTCTGCGTTTTAGACTGGATCCTATTAACTCTTGGTTAAATACGAAATTGGTTTTGAAGTTTTCTAAACTTGGTCTTCTTCCTAATGGCTGCGATGGACAAATCTGTTCCGGCTTTCGGAGGTGCCCTTGTGGGCAGAAAATGTCCAGGACAGATCCGCACTCCACGTCGTCTACTGCCCTAGGCCTGAACCCACGACCCGCAGGCCTGCGAGTTGTGCGCTCTTTATCAGCCAACGCCCTGGACGACGCGGCTGTTCGATTGAAGCTCGGGCGCCCGAGAAACGCCACGCCGTAAAATCTAAAGAGGCTCATTGGGCGGTGTCCACGGCGGCTGGCTCGGCTGAGCAGCTCGAACAGATGATCGCCCTCGAGGAGGAGGCGGCCCAGGCCACATCTTCCTCCTCCTCGGCCGCGGCATTTATCTCGCTCTCTTTGAGTTCTTTGTATACGGCTTCGTTCAAGGAGCTTCGTCAGTCCCTTTCCACGAAAGGAGAGGGGCCTTCGGGACATTCTTCTGGCCCAAGAAAAGTCGAAGGTAAGTCCCACCATCGGCATTACGTGCGGGGCGGGAGAGGTCCCTTCGGGCAGCTGACCCGTCGACTTGGTCGAGGTGCGGCTGAGAACCGCTGGCTTCATGGTGCCCCGTCAGGCCAGCCTGCGAGACTCCGTCGGCCAGTCGAGATTTTCTCGATCCGTTAGGCGAGCTGTCGACTGGAGAAGCCGACAACCCTCCTTCACGGTTCCCCTGGTGGATACTGAGGATCTGCCTGCGCTTCTGGGCCGCGGTCGGTAAAGTGCCGAGCTGAGGGAAGCGGGTGTCCCCGCCCTTCCCAGACCCACCCGGTCCCCGGACCTCTTCGGTTCAGCCGTTCCGCCCGACATTGGCGGTCTCGGTCTGTTACTAAAGTAGCGGCGGCGCCAATCTTGTGAGAGGGCTCTTGCAGTGGTATTACATATAGGACTGCGCCAGCTGGCGGCAGAACCCCACAGAAAAATTTCTAGCTAGCAGTCCCTGGCGAGGGACCGCCCTCACATCGGGTGACCGGCGTCAGACGACGTCGGTATAAAGGGGCGGTCCTGGACGCCCGCCTTCCAGTTCTTTCCCGCCATCAGCTTGTGCAGTGCCTCGCGGTGAAGTTCCTATCGCTCAGTCCTGTTACTACTTTGGTTTTTCTGAAAAGTTTCAGTATTTTGCATTTTCTATCGTCAGGTGAACGTCGGTATATGTTGTCCCCTTCAAAAAATAAGTGCGACTTGTGCGGCGCCCAACTGCCTCACAAAGACAGTCACTCCCTCTGCCTTTTCTGTTTAGGCCCCGACCACGCGGTCGACAAATGTCCGCACTGCCTTCATTTCAACACGGCCACCCGCAGACGACGCCAGCAGTCTCTCAAAGCCCATCTCCTCAAGAAGAAGATGTCCGTGATGGAGAAGGAGTGGAAGAAACTTCGGCAGATGTCGACCTCCCCTGAAGGGCACAAGAAGCGGGACAAGGAAAGGCACCGGGAGAAGGCCTCCTCCTCGGTAACGTCCCCTCCGGGGGATCGCCCGATGGCAGCCTCCAAGGCTTTGGAGGAGGCGTCGTTGGGTTCGCGTTCGAGCCCGCCGGGTGCCTCCGGGCAAAAGGAGGCTCCTGCCCCCAGTACTGCCGCAGGCTTGTGGCCTACTGGTGCGGGCGCCTCCCATAAGCCGGACGTCGGCTCCTCCAACGTCCGCCGGGAGAAGGCCGCTAAGACGCCCGACCCTTCGGGGCGGCGCGTGGCAGTGTCCCCATCGGACCAGGCCTCTTCTCATCCTCGGCCCGTCTCCGACGAGGGACCCCCAAAGTCAGACGCCGGCTCCTCTGGCGTCCGCTGGGACTCGGCCCGTAAGTCACACATCGGCTCCTCCAACGTGCGCGGGGCCTCGGAGCCTACGGGAGACCCTGCTCCGTCTGTCGTACCAGGTTCCCCGCAGCGTTCGCTGCCGTCAGGGGAACCCGAGTCCCCCCTGCCCGACCCCGGGGATTTTTCTCCTCCGTCCCCGGACGGGGCTCGGATCCCGGCTACGTCCGATCCTCTTCCATAGAGCCGGATCTGCGCCAGCTCCTTCACTGGCCCCGCCGACGCCGGCGGGGGATATTCCCCTTCCATCGGGCCCTCCACCCCATGGGCCTATCACGGTTGATCCGCCCGTGGAGTTCCTGACTGGGCCGTCTGCTCCGGCAGCTCCTCCAGTGCCTGGGTATCTGCCGTCCTATCGGACGCTGGTTTTCCCAGGTCCAGAGTATCCTGCGCCACAGTACCCGGCGCCAACTCCACCGACGCTGCAGTACCCAACGCCACAGTACCCTGCTCTGGTATTCCCACAGCCGGGTTACGGATACTCTCCTTACAGATTTCATCCGTACAACTATCCCCCTCCTCCACCACCCCCTAGGCCGCCGGTGGATCTCCAGGAGACTCTGGCCTCCGGGTGGGCTGAGGCCAAGGCTTAGCTCACCAAGGAAGTTGAGAGCCGTCTTACAGCGACGGTGCCACCCCCGGCTCCCGTACGCCCCAGACGGCACACTCCCTCTCCGCCTCCGGATTCCTGGGCTCTGCCTCGGGATCAGAGATGGGCAGGACAGTGTTCGGGGATCCCCCCTAAGGAACCCGTTCCTCCCCCTAGACGAGTCAGGGAGTCTTACTCTGCTTCGAATTCTTCTTCTTCTTCTTCTTCTCTCTCAGACTCCTCGCAGGCCTCCGATGGGTGTTCCGAGAAAAACGACGAGCCGCGCTCTCCCTCCAAGCCCTGGCCGAGGACTTCTCCGAAGTGTCCTCCGGAGGATCCTTCCTTCACGGAGTTGCTCAGGAAGATCCAGGAAGTTCATCAGTGGCGTTCCTTACAGCCAGATCCTCAACGGGTTAAACTCGCCGAACATCTGGACTTGCCCCTTACAGCTCCTACTCTAGTGCCACCCTGGATCGAGCCTCACGCCCACCTTGTTTCCACTATTTGGAAACAACCGTCGGCTTTAGCCCCACTTCCTCGGAAGTCCAACAGGCTATACCAGGCTCCGGAGGGTGTAGACTTTTTAGACTCTCGCCCCCGTGCAGACTTGGTTGTGATTAGCGCCACTCACGGACGGTCAGCACACCCCAAACATTTGAGCTCGTCACCCCCGGATAAGGAATCTCACCTTCTGGATCAGTATGGAAGGAAGATCTATGCTTCTTCCACACTGGGGATTAGGGCCCTAAATTATGTAGCACAAATGGGGGATTACCAGAAGGCTGTCCTTACCCAGGCGGAATCTAAGATTGACTCCTTACCTGACTCCCAAGTCAAGCAGGAGTTAGCCGACCTGGTCCGTTCTGCTCGTTCGGCCAGTCGTCATATTCTGAGGACGACCTACGATGCAGTGGACACCGCAGGATGGAGCTCTGCATTCGCCGTAAGTCTTTGGCGTCATGCATGGCTCCATGTGTCAGGTCTGGTCCCAGAGGTGCTGTCAGCAATTCAAGAAGCACCTTTCAGGGGTTCTGTGCTTTTCGGTGGTGATGTCAAGGACATCGTCACTGACTTGCAGGAGAAGGGGACGGCCCTTAAATCTGTTGATTCAGTGTACCGTCCCCATCCCCCACAGCGCCGTCCCTTTCGCAGACACAGCCGGCCTCAAGCGAAACCTCAGGGAAGGCGGGCCACTAAACGGGCCTCCACAGCTGCCAGTCCCCCGCCGCCCAAAAAAGCAACGGGTGCCCCACCTGCGGCGCTGCCTCACACCACCTGACTCCTTCCCTCTCATACTGCCTCAGGACGCCCCGGAGGAACCGGTAGGAGGGAGATTCTCCCTCCACCTTCCGGGTTGGGAGAGGATAACATCGGATTCATGGGTGCTTCAGATCATAGCAGAGGGGCACTCCATAGAGTTTCTGCAGAAACCTCCATGTCACCCCCCTCTGAACTCCTCTTACTCAAGGGACCATCTTCCTTTGGTCAGGGAAGAAATCTCTGCTCTCCTTGCGAAGCAGGCTATAGAGCCCATCCCCCTCACCTCCACAGGATGGGTTACTATTCTCATTTCTTCCTTGTACCAAAGAAGACGGGAGATCTCAGACCCATTCTCGATCTCAGCTCCCTGAACCTATATGTGGAATACAAGAGGTTCTGGATGCTCTCCTTCAAACCCTCTTGCCCCTGCTTCGGCCGGGCCAATGGCTTTGTGCACTGGATATGCAGGATACGTACCTGCACATCCCCATTCGCCCTTCTCACCGAAAGTACCTCAGGTTTGCGTTCCAGGGGGACCACTATCAATTCCGGGCGCTCCCTTTTGGTCTTTCCTCGGCTCCCCAAGTCTTTACCAAATGCCTGGTGGTGGTAGCAGCCCACCTGCGTACTTTGGGAGTTCAGGTTTTTCCCTACCTGGACGACTGGCTCCTGGCGGCCCCGTCCAGGGAGGAACTCCTGCATTTCCTCTCCCTCACCCAGCAGGTTTTCACTGGCCTGGGTATCACTATCAACCATTTCAAGTCTCACCTGGATCCTTCTCAGAGACTCCAGTTCATCGGGGCAATCCTCGATACGACAATGTGCAGGGCCTTCCTGCCTCCAGACAGGGGGGGCCTCCCTCCAGTCCCAGATTTCCCTTCTATCGGAATACAGGAGGGTTCCGGCAAGGTCGGTGCTCCGTCTACTGGGGCCTATGGTGGCTGCCATCCTGACGGTTCCGCGCGCACGCCTCCACATGAGAATCTCTCAGTGGACTCTCCGCTCTCAGTGGGATCAACGAGTAGACAACCTAGATCATCTGGTTCTGATCTCCTCGCCGATGGTAAGAGACTTGCAGTGGTGGATGGTTCGAGAGAACCTATTCCAGAGGGTCCCCTTTTTTCATCCTCCCCCGATCAGACTCTGACCACGGACACTTCAGGCAAGGGTTGGGGAGCCCATCTGGGTCCTCACTGAACCCAGGGCTTATGGTCAAAATCGGAGTTAGTTCTCCACATCAACATGCTCGAGCTTCTAGCAGTGCTGTATGCTCTCCAGGCCCTTCACCAATACATCCTTCCTGGTCACTTAGCTGTCCAAATGGACAACATGTGCGTGGTGTGGTACATCAACAAGCAGGGAGGGACTCGGTCCTACCCGCTGTGCAGGGAAGCGATGAGGGTTTGGGAATGGGCAACGCTTCACAACCTTCACCTCACGGCGATCCATGTTCCGGGAGTCGACAATGTCCTGGCAGACAGGCTAAGTCACTCGTCGGCTCTACCACACGAGTGGGAACTGGACAAAAAAGTTCTAAAAAGCATCTTCCAGATTTGGGGGACTCCCCAGATAGACCTGTTCACCTTCTCCCAAAGCATAAGCTTCCAACCTTTGTTCGCTCGCTCCAGAGCGAGACGCTTTCTGGAGCGACGCTCTATCTCTAAGCTGGAAGGACAGATTCGTCTATGCTTTTCCCCCCAATTCCTCTGGTCCCTCCTGTGCTGCAGAACCTTGCTTTGGAAGGAGCGAGAATGATTCTGATCGCTCCTTTCTGGCCCAGGCAAATCTGGTTCTCTCTTCTACAACAATACTCAGAGGTTCCTCCTCTTCCTCTTCCTTTATCTCCAGGATTGCTGACCCAGGATCAGGGGATCCTGGTCCATCCGGGACTCAAGTCCCTTCAACTTCATGCATGGCTCCTGCAGACCTAGCTCAATCTCGCTTTGGTGTTTCTCCTAAGGTGTGCAAGATTCTGGTGGAGGCTAGAAAACCCTCCACTAGGTCCACCTATGCCATGAAATGAAAAAAATTTTCCATCTGGGCTGCGTCCAGGAACGTGGAGCCCTTTTCCTGTCCTGTGACCATTCTCCTTGATTACATGCGTCATCTTTTCGACCTGGGTCTCAGTCACTCCTCTTTGAAAGTCCATATGGCGGCTATTTCAGCCTAGCATGTCCCTTTCACTGATAAGGCATTTGCCCAACTGGAGGTATCTAAAACTTTTCTCAGAGGGGTCCTTCGTCTCAGGCCCCCTGTCCGGACTCCAGCTCCCCCTTGGGACTTAAACTTTGTCCTCTAGAAACTTCTCTCCTCCCTTGAGCCTGCTGCTTCCAGACTTGAAGTTTTATCGTGGAAGGCGCTCTTCTTGGTGTGCCATTACTTCCGCTCGTAGAATTTCCAAGCTTCAGGCCCTGATGTGCAAAATCCCTTATCTGATTTTCACAAAGAGCAGGTCGCTCTTCATACGAATCCTAAGTTCCTCCCGAAGGTGGTAGCGGAATCTACCTTAAATCAGTCTATTGAATTACCTGCCTTTTTCACGCAGTACTTCAACCAAGGAGAATACTTGCTCCACACCATGGATGTTCACAGGATTCTGAGATACTACACCGATAGGACGAAGGATCTCAGAAAGACTGATCAGTTGTTCGTCTCTTTTGCTCACAAAAGAGAAGGCAATGCTGTTTCTAAGCAATGCCTATCAAAATGGTTGGCCCATTGCATCACTTTCTGTTATGACAAGTACAACAAGACCCTACCGGATCAAGTCTGAGGTCACTCCACTCGTGGAGTAGCAGCCTCTGCAGCTTGTTTCAAGAACGTGTCTGCGGTGAGATCTGTGCTGCCGCCACTTGGACTTCCATCCATACCTTCACTAAACATTACAGTTTGGACATTGCCTCTCACCGTAGAGCAGGCTTCGGGTTAGCGGTCTTGCAAGGCCTCCTTTCTAGAGGCTTGCAAGGTTTTTCTTTGCTACTTCTTGGAGTAGTACCTCCTCCCGGTGCCTTTCTTTTGTTCCAGACTGCTTGGATTCTGTCTATATGTAATTACCTACTGCAGAGCCCTCTCAAAGTAGATAGTACAGTTACCAGAACTTACCGTAACAGTAGATCTTGAGAGAGGCTGTTGCAGTAGGCAATACCTTCCCGCCCTCCATCCCGCTAGGCTTTTTCAGCTCCTTTTCCGTTGAGGTAAATATCTGCTTCTCTCTCGTCTGGGCCCGTGGCGGGAAAGAACTGGAAGGCGGGCGTCCGGGACCGCCCCTTTATACCGACATCGTCTGACGCCAGTCACTTGACGTGGGGGCGGTCCCTCGCCAGGGACTGCTAGCTAGAAATTTTTCCCTGGGGTCCTGCCGCTGGCCGGCGTCAGTCCTATATGTAATTGCCTACTGCAAAACCTCTCCTCGAAGATCTACTGTGCGGTAAAAGTTCTTACGTAACTGTACTTTCTTCCTCGTCCTCTTCCCTCGGGTGAGGAGAGGCTGCCGGCGCAAGTGCGCCCGGCGCTCTGAAACCAACTTATGTGGCAGCAGTTGCTGTTGTTCCGGGCCTAAACAGCGGCCAAGACCCGCCCATCCAGTGGCTGTCGCCTGAGCGACCGAGCAACCACTCGTTCCAGTCGAGTTGCCGGCTCAGGGCGGTTGCTCGGCCAAAACCTAGCTGCTCCACCGATTGTGGTGGAACCTCCGCCTCCACAACCCGAGTCGGGGCACCGACCAAGAATTCTCAGTCGGGTCCGGCCTGCCCCACAGGTTGTTGGTCACCCTCACTCGACCGTCCTCGGCGGTGGAGAGTGGCTCAGGGCGAGCAGCTCTTACTTGAACTCTTCAGAATCGGCGGCAGGCTACCCACCGACTGCGCCCGGGCAGTTCGATCTGGAGTCCTCCGAGGAGCCAGTCAGTGGGCGATAGCCCATCGTCCTTCTTGGTCTACTTGACTCATCTAGAAGTCCACGGGATGCAGCTCGAGCCACGTGTCCAAACAAGCCAGTATCCTGACAGAGATTCTGGACCGGGATTCTCACGGAGCCTTTCGATCAGCTGTGAGGCCATTATACGGCCCAGCTTGGAGCTTCAGCGGCCTGCTTCCTGTCCTGCGCCCTTGGGAAGGATGGCCAGGAGGTATGCGGTCCCTACCGGCTCTTTGCCCGGTTTCTCGGAGCACCCCTCTGCTGACGGGTTAGTCACCGACAGCGTTTTCCGGCATTCTGGTAACACTCGGGATGTGGATAGGCCCCCCCGACAAAAGTCCAAAAAGCAGATCTTTGCGGGCGCCAGGTGTACGCTACGTCCTCCCTCGGCCTCCGACAGGCCAGCTCGGCCATGCTGATGGCACACTTCTCCCACGCCCTCATGGGCTCCCTGGATGAGGTTGTTCCTTATCTTCTGCCTGACCTGCAGACCACGGTCTGCCAGGTGCAGGACCAGGGCAGGGCGGTGGCGAAGCAGCAGCTTCAGACTGCTCTGGACATAGGTGATTCCTGTGCCAGGTCAGTAGCGACGCGGTGGCCATGTGGCCATAAGGCATGGCTGAGGATATCCACCTTCCGGCGGATACCCAGCACAAGTTGGCGACCGTCACCTTCTTGAGGGACTGACCTCTTAGGCCCTGGGTGGAGGGACACCTCCAGCCGGATCAAGAAGTCCAATGCCACCCTGGACTCGGTCCCTCCGCCCAGAGGGACAAAGGCGCCCGTCAGCACAAGTCCTTTAGATCCTTCAGTCCAACTACCGACCAGCCCAGCGCAAGCAACAGGGCCAGCAGGCTCGCACTTGGCGTCCCAAACCCAAGCAGCTTCCTCCAACAGGAAGCAAGGGGTAAATACCGGGAGGTCCTTCGGCCAGTTCTTCCTCAAAGCCTGCCAGGTGACGGGTTGAGGGTGCCGCCCCAACCTCATCACTCCTCCTGGGCTCCCCTGGGAGACGGCTCCGCCACTTCCTTTCGCCTGGTCCGCTGTCACCGGACTGCTGGGTGTTGGAGGTGGTGGGAAAGGCCTGCCTCTGGGTTCGAGTAGGCCCCACCCTTTTCGAGCAGTCGCCCCTCGAGAGCCACAGGGGTGTCAGCCTCGCTGTCGCCCTTGACCAACTCATGCCCTGTTCCTCGAAAAGGATGATCAGGAGGTGGCGGATCCTCCCTCCAGACCTGGGGTTTGTGTCCAGGTACTTCCTGGTCCCAAAAGCAGGCAGGGGCTGGCGCCCCATTCTAAACCTGCACGACCTGAACATGCTTCTAAGGTCTCGAACCTTCAGGATGGTCACTCTGGCTCAGATAATCCCATCCTTGGAGCAGGATGTGTGGTTCTGTTCCTGGACCTCCAGGGCCAGCGTTCTTTCACGTCCCAATCCATCCGTCCCATCAGAGATTCCTCTGCTAGCAGAGCAGAGGGATCCCTTTTCGAGTTCAGGGCCATGCCCTTCGGCCTCTCCCTAGCTCCCAGGGTCTTCACCAAATGCATGGCAGTGGTGACAGCATTCCTGTGGCGCCGAGGGGTCTAGGTGTACCCTTACCTGGACAATTGGCTGATAGCAGCCGCTCCAGACAGGAGGTGGGCGGTCCAGAAATCTCGCCCTCAGGTTTGCTCTCAGGTTGGCCTCCTCATCAACCAGAGAGTCGGGGAACTCATGCCAAAGCAGGTGATACTGTTCATCCGGGCAGAGCTTGACTCTCTGAAACCAGACCACGACTCTCGGCGGACAGGCTGAGTTCTTTCCTCCTTTGCTAATCATTTCTGGTTGGGCAATTGCGCCCTGCCGAGACTTCCTGGGCCTCATGGTGACCTGCCACCAGTGTGGTCTGTTGGGCCCGTTGGTACATACGTCCCCTTCGGTAGGGGACTGGCCAGCCAATGGTCTGGCAGCTGCGATCGTTGGACCAGCCCGTGACAGTGACCAGGGAGATGTGGGCAGCTCTCCAATGTGGATCAGCTCATCTACAGAGCATCCTGTTCATCTGCCCTAGGCCGGCCAGGTCTCTCTCTCTACCGACCCGATGCATCTCTGATGGGTTGGGGTGCCCATCTGGGGAACACCGATGCACGGCCTCGGGTCCCCTCAGTCCAATGCCACATCAACCTGCTGGGGGCTCCAGGCGGTCCGTCTAGCTCTCACCGCCTTCGCTCCCGTTTCTCACGGTCCAAGTGGTTCAGGTCCAGGTGCAACACCCACGGCCGTAGCCACTATCCTGAGACCACCAGGCGGGATGCGCTCCATGCTGTTATGCAAGCTCTCCATGTGGTCCAGCGTGTGCAGCCTGGAGGCGGATCTCCTAGCCATTCACATGGCAGGAGCCTCCAACACCCTGGCCCGATGCCCTAAGCCAGATAGAGGCTGCGTCTCACAGTGTCTCTCCTACCAGAGGTAGTACAGATCTGTTCTCCCACTGGGGACACCCTCAGGTGGACCTGATTGCCTCCAGGGAGAATCTAGGCTGAGTCTGTTCCATGCCACCGCCCCCTCAGCAGGGCTCACTGCAGGGATGCCTTCTCGAGGCCGTGGACCCCGGGGCCTCTCTCCTTTCCTCATTTCCCTTGATCAAGGTGCTTCTCAGGCGAGGAGGGACAGGCGCAGGTAATCCTAGTAGCCCCAGACTGGCCCGCCAGATCTTCCTTATCAATCTTCACCACATTCATTACTTCCTGGGTGTAAGCCGGGCGCGCACCGTCCAGAAACTTTTTTTTTTTAAGTTGCCTAATGGCCCATACTCGAGTGACGTCATGCGCGAGAAGCCCGTTAATAGCGACCGACTCCTCACCAACTCAGTTCTGTTTCTCCTGCCGTCGAGGCGCACCTGTTACAGTGGCTAACGAAAAGTACGTATCCGACTCCCTTTTTCTACCCTCGGCTTCTGGTAAAGACTGTTCCTTTTCTTTCCTTTGTACGGTAGCCGGGTGTGACTCCGACTATGTTTAATCTTGTTTGTTAGCGTTATGTCCGGTTCTGGGCTGGCGTTCTTCTAAGCGAGCCGTGCCCTATCGTCCAGATGCTCTCGGCGGCATTTCTCCGTCTCGGACGGCATGACGTCTGTCTTCGTTGCCTGGACCCATACAATATGGATTAGATGCGGCCTTAGTTTCTCAATGGACCGTCGCGTACTCGAAGTCAGCGATACAAGCTTCGGCAGGCCCGCCGACTTTCGAGGGACAGCGTCGCCTCGCGAATGCGAGGCGAGATCCCAGGCCCCTTTCCCGGGTCTCTCCTCCCAGGCCTATACAGTCCGAGGAGGAGGGTCTCCTCTTCCCCTTCTTACCCGAGGGAGGGCCCCCTTCCGCGGTGTTGGGGGAGCGTCGTAGCCCCCTCCGGGGCCGCAGCGCTGACACCGCCTCGGCAGTCACCTCTTCGGAGGTGCAGGCTCCCCCCGTGTCGAGGCCCTTGGCTGGGCCCGGCTCGGGTGGACCCTCGACGTCGCCTCGCGGCGCCGTTTCGGATCGGTGCGGTGATCGAAGCGGCGCCCGTTCAACGCCGTTTCAGATCGGCGCGCTCGCCCGGTACCCGGTGTCAAGCGGCGCCCGTTCTTGACGCCGCTTTTGGATCCGGCGCCGTTACGCAGCGCCCCGGTCATCAGCGGTGCCGTTTTAGCCTGGCGCCGTTGGCGGTGCCGGACAAGAAGCCTGGCGGTGCGCCCGGCGGTGCCGCTGCCCTCCCGATGCCGTTGACTTCCCCCCTCCTCCGGCAGTGCCAGGTCTGCGGGCCGCTGGGGGCTCAGGTTGAGCCTTCATGCTGAGAGCGGCGGCGCGCACTCGATGCGGGGCGTTCGCGGCCCGTGGCCTCGAGACCCCTGGGGTGGCCAACATCGGTCCTGCTGTCTGCAATCCTCCTCGGAGGGCGATGACTCAGGTGGACCCATCCTGGCATCCCATTCTTGAATCTGGGTCCTCGGTGCGGCTAGGGGTACCAAGCGGCGCCAGCGAGCCCCTCCTCTGTCCCCACGCGTCGTCTCCTGAGGGTTCCTCGGCTGGGGGTGGCAGAGTCCCGGGAGGGCAGGCGGGGGTGACGGAGGGAAACCACCTCTGGAGTCGGTGGTAGCTACCCCGGTGCTGTTACCTCCTCTGAGGTTGAAACGTTGCAGTCGGGGAGGCCTCTCGGGAATCCAGGGATGAGGCAGCAACCTGCTGCCTCCGGTCTTCTTCAGCCACCTCAGGGGGTGGCCAAGGAGCCTAGCGCCAGAGCCCGCCCCTCCCCAGGGTTCTGGGTGTCTCTGGCGGCGTTTGTGTGGACTGCCCTTCTGGATTATGCAGTCGGCGTCGTCTGACAGTTTCTCCCCAGGGCTCTTCAGGTTCAACTTCCCAGGTTCCGTTCTACGGCCTGGTTTGATATCGGGATCCCTCCTACTAGAGCTCCCTTCCCGGATTCCAGAGCCCTCGCAGCAACCAGTTGCCTCCTCGGAGGTGCCCTCCCATCTCTCTGCCTTCACCACCCCAGCTCCCAGGCCATGACGGTCCCTCAGGTCCGTTATCCTGGGAGCAGTTCAAGGTTCTCGCGGCGGCTTTCCCCTCATATGTTAATTTGTGCATGAGCGGGTCTTCGACTCTCCCACATACTTAGAATCCTCTGGACATTCCAGTTCCCATCATCTCGTCTCCCTCCTCTGAGGAGGAAACCTACTCATCTGTCCTCCGATGCTGATTTCACAGAATATCAGCGTTTCCTCTCGAGGATGGTGAGGATCCCAGGATTCCTCGTTCGGGAGACCAATACCCGAGCGGGTGTGACATGAATTCCTTGGTGAATTCAGTACCCAGCATCTAGTGGTACCTTCCTGGCCTATCCCTTCCAGGAGGCGTCTATCGGTCCTGGCAGTTCCCTGCCGTTTCTTCCCAACCCGGCGGACTGCCAGCGTAGGTATTCATGCCCCCTCTGGTCTCTGGTTCCTTCCAACCCGTCCTCAGGTTTGGTATGCCTGGATACTCCTTCTGGCGCCCGTTGCCTGGCGACCGACATACGGTTCGGACGCTCTCCCAGTTGAGCCGTTGGGCGAAGTGTTCTCTTCGCTTGGCGTGCAGTATGTGTGCATCACATCAGGCTCACCACGCTGCCTACAACCCATCTGTGTGCGAGCGACATGCCAGCTGCTGGCACACCTGACACGAACAAACCAGACAACCCGTTGCCCTCTCCGCGGTGAGCCTGGGCTGGCAGACAAGCAAGGAATCTTATGGCGCTAATGAGGTGGCTTCAGGCTTGAGGACAGCGATCTGCATCAGGCGGGACGGCAAGCCCGTCTCTCAGGTTGTCACCCTGGCCCGGCAGTCGGTGATCTGCTCCGCCTTCGAGGGACCGTCTTTTCCTCATCAGAGCTAGGAGACTTTAAAGGGGGCTCCCTCCAAGTCTCCTCGTACTCGAAGGCACCTCCTAGCTCTTCTCCCTTAAGCTTTCTGAATAAGCCGAAGGGTCTTCTCCTTCTGTTTCTCACCAGCAAGAAGGCTAGAGGTCTTATTCCCTCCAGGTATGGCCCGCTTCCCCTCCTGGGAAGAGGGCTTAATACTCACCAGGAAGTAATGAATGGTGAAGATTGACAAGGGAAGATAGGAAAGTGCACGTACCTACAGGAATTCTTGATCTTCTCTGTGTCTTCACCATTCATTACCTCCATCTCATCCTCAGTGGCCTCTTCCTGTGGCTTCTCACCTCCGTCTCCTTCCCTCTCTCTGCATTATATAAAATATAGGAAAATTGCTTCATTTTCCAAAAAAAAAAAACAAAAGTAAAAAAAAAAAAAAAATCTTCTGGAGGTTTCAAAATCCAGAAAAATTATTTACTCTAAGATTCATAAGGCCATCTCGCTGGATTGCAGCTAGCGATCAGACTGCAACTATCTCTTGCTATTCTTATGGCAAGATACCTCTGGGGTTGTTTGGCCTGGCTCAGGCTATTCAGTTTGATCCTGCAATCTCATGTTCAAATAGTTGCCCTGAAATCTAATCCCCCTCTATTCTTGCCTTGCGAAACAGAAGAGCAGTGCGTCTGTTCCTTTCTCTTCTAAAAAAAAAAAAAAAAAAAAAAATGCTGAGAAACTGTCTCACGACTGCTATGAGCATCTTGGTATCTGGATATGCATCTAGTTAAAAAAATTTTTTTTCTTTTATCTGTAAAAAAAAAAGAAAGGAGAAATCAAACAAGAAGGCAAATGAGAAGGTAGGCTGTCACTTCTAAGCTGTTTTGCTAAGTGGTTTCTCCCTTTAAGTGTCCTCCTGGACAATTTTACAGTAGAGCTCTGCTGACCATATCCAATCTTAGCCAGCCTAAGCCTTGGGGCCTTAGCAGTCAGTCTGAGTCCCGTTTCTATCTTCAGAGCCTGACTGCATTTCATTTCTAAACCCCTGAGCAGCTCTCAGCCTGCCTGAGGTTTTATTCTCCCTCCTCGGCTGTCACTCCAGTTAAAGGCCTTCCCTGACCAGGAAGCCCGAGGTGGGTGTCAAGAATAATGGCATGTTGAAGATGAGGACTATGCCCTCCTGAGTCTGTCAAGCGGGTTGGTGAACCTTCTCTTCAGCTCTATCTCCAGAGATTCTTGCTTCCCCTTTAGTGAGCCTTCAGCTACAAGCTAACTATGCTCGTTGGGCATTCTGGTCCTTCAACATCCCATCTCTCTCTTCTCTTTCTTCTTCTTCTTCTATTGTCTCATTTCCTTACTCATCTCTCCTCCTAAGTCATGCCAGGTGAAGGCCCTGCACTCTAGGCTAGGGATGTTCTTATCTCCTCTGTCCTTCCTCCATCGGCTTATTCCTTTTCAGTTCATTCTTCCCCGCTTTGCTATCCCTCGGCTATCTTGCCTCGCTATCTATATTTTCTGACTTTCATTTTGCTCTCAAAGCTCCACAGAAACTGAGTTGGAGGAGGAGTCGATCGCTACTAACGGCCGCCCCTAGCGTGCAGCGCGTAGCTCTCGAGCGGGGCCGGTAAACAACACAAAAAAAAAAAAAAAAAAGCTCCGTCAACGGTGCGCGCCTCCAGCTTACACCCAGGAAGTAATGAATGGTGAAGATACAAAGAAGATCAAGAATTACGGTAGGTACGTAATTTTCCTTTCCGGTATCCAGATCTCCTCAGCCTCAGCTCCAGGCTCCCGAGGTGGCTTACAGCCGCCTCGGACCTGATCTCAGTCAATCAGGGAAGGTATTCCATCTGGACCTTCAATCCCTGCACCCTGACGGCCTGGTTCCTGAGCGGCTAGAGTTCCAGGCTTTGGGTCTTTCTGACGAGGTCCTCAACGTCGTTGAGGCGTCCCGTAAGAGTCGATCAGGAATGCTATGCCTTCAAATGGAAGAGATTCTCCATTTGGTGCCAGGGAAGGGCTTGGACCCTTCCGACTGCCCTTAGCAAGCATTCTGGACTACCTGTGGTCCTTTCTTAGCAAGAGCTTGATCGGCGACCCTTAAGGTGCACCTGGCAGCCATCTCTGCTTACAGGCGCGGGCGGCAAGCAGTCGGTGAAGCGCAGGAGAAGGTGGTGGGCGCTTTTCAAAGGCCTTGACCACATTTCCTCCGATTAGAGAACCTCCACCTCCGTGGGATCTACTGCTGGTATTGGCCAAGCTTATGGGCAAACATTGAACAATGCACAGGTGTGATATTTCACACCTGTCATGGAAAACTGCCTTCTTGGTGGCTATCCGTCCAGCCAGAAGGATGGGAGAGCTCAAGGCGCTTTCCATCGAGTCTCCTACACTCAAGTCTTCCACAGGGACAAGGTTGTCCTCAACCCCACCGAAATTCCTTCCAGTGGTGTCAGAGTTTCCACCTTAACCAGGTATTGACTCTGCCAGTGTTCTACCCCAATCACATCTCGGGAGGCCGAGTATAGGCTCATGCTTGGACCCTAGGCAGGCGCTCGCTTATTATAAGGAGGCGGATGGCTGAAGTCGGAGAGGTTTGCCTGCAATGTTTGTCACCTACGCTGAAACGCACCTGCCCAGACCTGCAGCAAAGCGGATGATAGGCAGGTGGATCACCTCCTGCATAGAGCTCTGCTACAGGTTGGCGGGCATGGAGCCTCCCAGAGGGATAAGAGCTCATTCTACCCGCCATACCGCTGCATCGGTAGCTGCTTCCAGGGATGTCCCTATCAAGGATATCTGCAGGGTTGCTACCTGGAAGTCGGCACATACCTTTATAACCCACTACCACATCCACCTCGAGTCACGCTGGGATGCTAGTTTTGGGGCCTCGGTTCTCCATTCTCTCTTTCCCAAGTAAGTATCCGAGGATGTGCCTTGCCTCTCCTCCCGGAGGAACTGCTAGGGTCTGCCAGAAGTGTGGATGAACAACATATCCATGTCCCTAGAAATACATTGCACTCACCTGTAACAGGAGATCTTCCCTTGTCAATCTTCACCATTCGTACTTCCTGGGTGTAAGCGGAGCCAGACACCGTCAGCAAACTTTTTTTTTTTTTTTAAAAAAAAGTTGCCCTATGACCCGCCCTCGAGAGACAGCGACATCATCGTCGTAGCGAGGCGGCCGTTGAGTAGCGACCACTCCTCCTCCAACTCAGTTCTGTTTCTCCCGCCGTCGAGGCAGCACCTGTTTTGGGCGTCCATTCTCCACTCGTCAGCGACTCCTCTTCTCACACACTCGGCGCGATCGGTAAGACCGTTCTTTTTCCTTTTAAGCGGGCGGGTGTGTTTTCCTACTGTTTTTCTTGTTGATTCGCGTTATGTCGGGTCCGGGCTAAACGCATTTCGAAAACGGGCGGCGCCCTATCGTGCGGTGTTACTGTGGCCGGCATTTCTCCGTCTCGGACCGGCATGACGTTTGTCTTCGTTGCCTGGGACCCAACCATGACATGGATTCGTGCGACGCCTGTTTCTCCATGGACCGCCGTGTCCTCGAAGTCCGCGCATTCAAGCTCGGCAAAGCCCCGCCGACCTTCGGGGGACGACGTCGCTCAAGGGATTCTCAGGTAAGGTCTCTAGGCCCTTCCCCCGGGTCCCTTCCCGGGCCTATACGGTCTGAGGAGAAGGGGGTCTCCTCGTCTTTTCTTGCCGAGGAGGAGGCCTTCTGCGGGTGTGGGGCGTACGTGGTGGTCGCTCCGGGCATGGCTGACACGCCTGGGCAGTCACCTCTTGAGGTGCAGGCTCCCCGTGGCGAGCCCCTCGGCTCTTTGGGCCTAGCTCGGGGTGGACCCTCGGACGCCGCCTTTCGGGCGCCCTGCTTCCGGATCCTGGGCGCTGCTCGCGGTGCCGTGTAGATCGAGCACGCGTCCTGCCACCGGCGCTGTTGAGTCCCGCGCCGTTACGCAGCGCCCTGGTGATCAGAGCGGCGCCGTTAGGACTGCCGCTTTGCGATCAGGCGCCGTCCGCGGCGCCGTAATCAGCAGCGCCCACCGGTACCCGGTCACGCTTTGGGCCTTGGCGCCGTTCGCAGCGTCGATGAACAAGGCGGCGCCGTCGGCGGTGCCGCCCTCGCCTTCCGACACGCCCGGCACCGTGGGCCTTGTCCCTACTCCAGGCGGCGCCGTCGCCCGGCGCCGCTGGAGGTGGGAGCTAGGCCTGCTGCTACGGCGTGAGGGGGCGGACGGCGCTCCCTTGGTCTGCGGGGCGTCCGGCCCGTAGCCTCGGGACCCCTGGGTGGCCAGCATTGAGTGTCCTGCTGGTCTCGTCCTCCCTCGGAGGGCGTGATTCAGACGTGGACCCATCCTGGCACCCCACTCTTGGAGTCTGGGTCCCGGTGGCTAGAGGTGCCAGGTGCGCAGCGGGCTTCCCTCTGTCCCCTTTCGCTGCCTCCTGAGGGTTCCCTGGCTGGGTGGCCGGGAGCCCCTGGGGCAGGCGCCGGGTGACGCAGGGAGGCTCCTCTCTGAGGCCCGGTGACAGCTACTCACGGGTGCTGTCACTCTCTAGGGACAGGGGACGCTGTGGTCGAGGAGGAGGCCTCTCTGAGTCCGAGGGGTCGGGCAGGGTCTGCTGCTCGGTCTTCCTTGGCCACCTCAGGGGTGGCCAGGCAGTGCTGAGCCTCGCCTCCCTCCAGGGTTCTAGGGTGTCCTTCGGCGGCGCTTGTGCGACTGCCCTTCTGGATCCATGCAGTCCCAAGGGCCACAGAGGGAGGTTCTCCCCAGGGCTCTTCCAGGCTCCGCTTCCCCAGAGTTCCGCTTCTGGCCTGGTCTGATTTCCGGGATCCCTCTCAGGGCTCCTTTCCCGATTCCAGAGCCCTCGCAGAGAGCAGTTGCCTCCCTGAGGTGCCCTCTCCCATCTCTCTGCCTTCACCACCCCACTCCCAGGCCATGTCGGCCCTCTGGTCCGTTATCCTGGGAGCAGTTCAAGGGTTCTCGGCCTTCCCTCATCACGTTAGGTACATGCATGAGCGGGTCTTCGGCTCTCCCACCGCGCAGGAATCCTCTGGGCATTCCAGTTCCCCATCTTCCTCGCCTCCCTCCTCCGAGGGAGAGGAACCCCTGCTCATCTGTCCTCCGATGCTGATTTCACAGAATATCAGCGTTTCCTCGAGGATGGTGAGGATCTCCAGTTTCCTACGCTCGAAGAGACAATACCGAACGGGAGGCAGCGTGAATTCCTGGTGAGTTCAGTGCCCAGCATCTGGTGGTACCTTCCTGGCCTATCCCTTCCAGGAGGCGCCTATCCGGTCATGGCAGTCCCTGCCGCTTCTTCCCAGCCCCGCGGACTGCCAGCGAGAGGTATTGTGCCCCTCTGAGTCTCTAGGTTCCCTTCCAACCCGTCCCTCAGGTTTGGTATACCTGATACCCTTCTGGGCGCGTTGCCTGATGCATGACCGCCCACCGATTCGGACTCTCCAGTTCGACCGTTGGGGGCGAAGAGTGTTCTCTTCTGCTCGATGCGGTGCTTGTATTGCATCACATCAGGCTCACCACGCTGCCTTCCAACCGCATCTGTGGTCGATGATGTCCCAGCTGCTGGCATCTATGCCTGATACGAGCAAACCAGACAAGCTGCCCTCTCCAAGGTAGGCCTGGAGCTGGCAAGACACTGCAAGGGCACTTTACGACGCCAATGAGGTGGCTTCCAGGCTTGTGGGACAGCGATCTGCATCAGGCGGACGGCATGGCTTTGCTCTTTCCAGGTTGTCACCCCTGGCCCGGCGTGAGGTGATTCGCCTCCGCCTGGGGACCTGCCTTTTCTCTTCCAGAGCTAGGAGACTTTACAGGGCTCTTCCGTCTCCTCGCCCTCGGGAGGCACCTCCTAGCTCTTCTCCTCTTAGGCTTGAATAAGCCAGGTCTTCCTTCTGTTTCTCACCAGCAGAAGGGGGGTCTTGTCTCTCAGGGTATGGCCTCATCCTCTCTCCAGGGAAGAGGAGCTTGGTATCACTCAGGGTAATGAATGGTGAAGATTGGACAAGGAAGATAGGAAAATTACGTACTCCACGTAATTTGATCTTCTTTGTATCTTCACCATTCATTACTTTACACCCGCCCACCATCCCCTCAGTGCCTCTTCCTGTGGCTTCTCCACCTCGGCCTCCTTCCTCTCTGCATTTATATGAAATATAGGAAAATTTCCAAATTTTCCAAAAAAAAAAAAAGACAAAAGTAAAAAAAAAAATCTTTTGAGGGGGTTCAAATCCAGAAAATTACTTACTTAAGATTCATGGGCCATCTCGTGGATTGCATTGGCGATCAGACTGCACAACTATCTCTTGCTATTCTTATGGCACGATACCTTGGGGTTTTTGGCCTCGCTCAGGCTATTCAGTTTTGATCCTGCAATCCCGTGTTCAGATAGTTGCCTGAAACTGTTTCCCTCTATTCTTATCTTGCAGAGCAGAGGAACGAGTACGCCTGTTCCTTTCTTTCTTTAAAAAAAAAAAAAATGCTGAGGGAACTCTCTCCACTGCTGTAGGCATCTTGGTATCTGGGTCATGCATCTACTAAAAAAAAAATGGAGAAATCAAACAAGTAAGCAAATGAGAAGGTAGGCTATCCTCTCGCTGTTTTGCTAGTGGTTTCTCCCTTTAAGTGTCCTCCTGGACAATTTTTACAGTAGAGCTCTGCTGACCATATCCAATTTTAGCTAGCCTAAGCCTTGCCCGGCCTAGCCAGTCAGTCTGAGTCCCATTTCTATCTTGAAACGCCTGAAAGGCTTACATTTTCTATTTCTAAACCCTGAGCAGCGCCTCATGCTGCTGGGGTTTTATTCCTTCCCACCTCGGCTGTCCTCCACTTAAAGACCTCCTCCCGCCAGGAGCCGAGGTGGGTGTCAAGAACAATGGCATGTTGAAGATGAGGACTATGCCTCCTGAGTCTGTCTAGCGTGGTTCGTGAACCTCTCTTCAGCTCTATCTCCGGGATATTTGCTTCCCTTTAGTCGAGCCTTCAGCTACAAGCTAACTATGCTCATGGGCCTTCTGGTCCCTTCAACATCCCATCTCTTTCTTCTTCTTCTTCTTCTGTTTTCTCATTTTACTCATCTCTCCTCCTAGAGTCGCCTCAGGTAAGGAGGCCCTGCACTCCTAGGCTAGGATGTTCTTATCTCCTCTGTCCTTCCTCCATCGGCTTATTCCTTTTCAGTTCATTCTTCCTTGTTTTGCTATCCCTCGCCATCTTGCCTCGCTATCTATATTTTCTGCTTTCACTTTTGCCTCTCCGGCTCACAGAACTGAGTTGGAGGAGGAGTCGGTCGCTACTAACGGCCGCCCCTCGCGCATGACGCATGATGTCGCTCTCGAGGGCGGGGCCGTTAGGCAACTTTTTAAAAAAAAAAAAAAAGTCCGTGACTGTGTAGCGCCCGCTTTCAGCACCAGGAAGTAATGAATGGTGAAGATACAGAGAAGATCAAGAATTACGGTAGGTACGCAATTTTCCTTTCTAGGAATGGTATATGTTGTTCATCCACACGACCCACCCGACCTCCCCGGCTTCGACGCACAACCTGAGCTTCCAGCGGGCCAGATCTGGCGTCATGGGGCGGAGCCGAGAGTTTTACCACCCGGGTGGGTGGGAGGAGCCAGCTTGAAGACCTTCCGGCAAGAATTAAAGTGGCAAGGATACCTGCTAGAAAGTGTGGATGAACAACATATACCATTCCTAGAACTTCTGTTACAGGTGAGTAACCTGTATTTCTCCCTGTGGGGTACTTCTCTAGTGGATCTGTTTACCTCCTGGGAAAATACAAAATTGAGGCTGTTTTTGTCCGTCTCTCCACAATCCAGGGCACTATTGGGGATGCCTTCATGAGGCCCTGTACCCCTGGCATTGAGTGTACCTTCCCTTCCTTAGCCTTGATCCACAATATCGTGGTCAAGACCTGGAAGGACAAGGCATGGATGATCCTGATAGCCCCACACTTTCCGAGGCAGTTCTGGTAACTCGATCTCCTCAGCCACAGACCTCTGTGGTGACTGTGTCTCTGACCAGACAACAGGAGACGATTTTGCACCTGGACCTTCAGTCCCTGCACCTCACAGCCTGGTTCCTGAGTGGCTACAGTTCCAGGCTGGGTTTTTCGGAGGATGTGCTGCACGTTGTGGAAAAGAGTTAACTCGCCAGTGCTATGCCTTTAAATAGAAAAGGCTTTCCATTTGGTGTCAGGGCAAGGAGCTTGATCCCCTTGCCTGCCCTGTGGATATTATCCTCAAGTACCACTGGTCCCACTCCCAGTTGGGGCTGCGAGCGATGACCCTCAAGGTGCACCTGGTAGCCATCTCTGTATACTAGGCATGGTATGTCGACGTTGGCCCAGGAGAAGGTGGTTGGTCGCTTCTTCAAGGGCCTTGATCACCTGTCCCCTCTGGTGTATGAACCACCACCACAGGTCCTACTGCTTGTGCTGGCATGGCTAAGCCTATTGAGCCTATGCAGTGGTGTGAGGTATCACACCAGTTATGAAAGACGTCCTTCTTGGTTGCCTGTTACATCGGCTAGTTGGATCAGTGAGCTCCAGATGCTGTTGGTGGAGTCTCCATATCTGGTCTTCCACAGGGACAGGTCATCCTTCAGCCCCACCGGAAGTTCTTCCCGAAGGTAGTGTCTGAGTTCCATTGTAACCAGATGATGAACCTGCTGATATATTTTACCAGTCCATCTTCCGAGACTGACTGTAGGCTCCATACTCTGAACCTGTGGAGGACACTCTTATTATTTAGAGCAAATGGCTGGAGTTTGGGTGAGGCTCACCAAATCTTTGTAACACACTGAAGCCGCGCCTGGCAGACTGGCAGCAAAGCAGACAATTAGCAGGTGCATCACTTCCTGCATCGACCTCTGCAATATGCTGGCTAATAGGGAGCCTCCCGTAGGGCTCAGGGCTTATTCCACTAAACATACCGCTGCCTCAGTCACTGTTTCTGGATACGGCATCTGTATTGGGAAGTAGACAGTCAGTGGTTCCAGTACCTAGGCCCTGAACATCTGGAGGAAGGAGTCCCATTTGTACACTCAGAACTGACCATCACTCTTACGATCGACGTGTTTCTGGTGGGGTGGAGAGCGCACCTGGGAGACCACAGAGCCCATGGTTTCTGGTCATCACATCTGCCAGCTGGAGCTCCGTGCAGTGCGGCATGCTCTGGAGGAATTCCGTTCTCCAGTCAGGGGTCAGGTTGTGCAAACCCAGAAGGACAACACCTTGACCATGTTCTGTGTGAACTTGCACTGTAGCACACATGCTCCCTTCCCTTGTGTCAGGAGGCCTCCATACCAGGACCCTCGTTCGCAGCCTGGGTGCAGATCTTCTGGCAATCCATGTTACCATGTGGTCCCATCAGTTGGCCAGTGCTGTCAACCGGGTGGGCAAAATGTTGCACGAGTGGTCCCTACATCAAGAGGTGGTGAACCCCCCCCCCGGGGGGCACATCTCTGGTGGACCCGTTTTCCTTACATGAGAACACAAATCTGAGGCTATTTTGTACCCACACCCCATGTTCAGGACATTGGTGGGTGATGCCGTCACGAGGCCCTGGATCCCAGGCCTCGTGAACGCCGCCATTTCTCCTTTCCTCCTGATCCACAAGGTGGATGTCAAGGCCCGAAAGGACAAGGTACAGATGAACCTAATAGCTCTGGTCTGTCTACTGCAGTTCTAGTAGCCAGATCTCCTCATCTGCAGCAGCAGGCCTCCGTGGCAGTGCCTGTTCACCCAGATCTTCTGACTAGACAACAGGGGAAGGTCTTGCACCCGGATCTTCAGTCTCTGCAACTCACAGCCTGGTTCCTGAGTGGCTAGAACTAGAGTTCCAGGTTTTAGGTCTTTCTGAGAATGTGCCCCATGTTACAGAGGCCTCCCAAAAAGAGCTAACTCACTGGTACTTCCCCATTAAATGAAATAATTTTTCCATTTGGTGTCAGGGTAAGGAGCTTGATTTCCCCTTGCCTGCCCCGTGGCTAGTATCCTCTAGTATCTCTGGTCCCCTGTCTCAGCTGGAGCTGCGAGTGATGATCCTCAGTGCGCACCTGGCAGCCATCTCTGCATATCGGGTGCAGGCTGGTATTTCGACAATGGCCCAGGAGAAGGACCACCTGTCCCCTCTGGTGCGTGAACCACTACCACCATGGGACCCTACTGCTGGTGCTGGCTATGCTCTTGGCAAGCCATTTGAGCATATGCACAGGTGTGAGATGCCACACCTGTCATGGAATACGGCCTTCTTGGTGGCCATCATGTCAGCCAGAAGGATTGGTGAGCTCTAGGTGTTTTCAAAGGGGTCTCCATATCTGGTCTTCTACAAGGACTAAAGTCATCCTTCACCCCCGCCTGAAGTTCCTCCCAAAGGTAGTGTCAGAATTCCACCTGAATGAGGTAATCAATCTTCTGGTGTATTTTACTAATCCATTTTCATAGGTCGACTACAGGTTCCATCTTTTGGGCCTGCAGCAGGTGCTGTCCCACTATGTAGAGTGTACGGCTAGAGTTCGAGGTGAGGCTCTACAGCTGTGTGTAAGATACACTAAAGCTACGCCTGGCAGACGGGTAGTAAAGTGGACTATTGGCAGGTGATCACATCTTGCATTGGCCGCTGCTATAGATTGGCTGATAGGGAACCTCCTGTAGGGCTTATGGCTCATTCCACCAGACACGCCGTTGCCTTGGTGGCTGCTTCCAGGAGCGTCCCTATCCAGAAAATCTGCAGGGCTTCTACCTGGAAGTCAGCACACACCTTCATCACCCATTACAGAATCTATCTGCAGTCTTGATGCTACATTTGGGACCTTGGTTCTTCAATTTCTGTTCACCAAGTAAGGGTGCTCTTTGACTCCTCCTCCTGGAGAACTACTGGAATTCTGCAGTTGTGTGAATAAGTGAACTATATCCACACTCCTAAAAGAATAAGTTACTCATCCTTAACCGTAGTTCTAGGAGTGCTATATAATTCACATCCACCCCACCCCCGGCAAGTGGCTCACGGATCCCTGCTTCCAGCATGTGAGAATTGATATCATGGGGCGAAGCCAGAGAATATACTACCCAGGTGATGGGAGGAGCTTAACTTAAAGATGTTTCGAAGAATCAGTACTTCCAGTGGAACTGCCGATATATGGATATAAACTGTATACCACTCCTAGAACTATGGTTACAGAAGAGCAACCTATTTTTACAGATAACTGTCTTCTGTTCATGATCCAACAGAAAGCTATCCTTATCTTTTTGTACCGAATATTAAAATGTTTTTTGCTAGTTGCACAGGTTTATAATATATATGTGTGTGTTTCTCTTGTTCAGTTTTGGAACTCCACCTACCACTTCGACAGCGACACCAACACCAACCCTTCCTGGTATACAAGGTAAGGTACTTATTGTGTGAATAATGGTACTAACTATATCAAAAACTGAGTTCAATACATAACTACTGTTATTAAAATGGGCCATGAAAATCCTGTAACCTTGTTTGCTGAAACACATCACATGACCACTGACTATTGTCTGGCGGCCCAGCACCTCACCTGAACTACATGTTTATTGAACATTTATTGCCCATTTTTTTAAATAGGATAACACCCTCCAGGGTGTGCGTTCTTAAGAGAATATATTGCACTTCTCAGGTGGTGCTGCACTCTGCTGCGCCTCATACCTAACAACCACCCAAGATATACATCCTTCTTTCAGGACTCAATCTTCATCATTGATTCCCACTTATAGGTCTGTGGCAGAGGCACTAGAACCCTGCGGGAGCAAATTATATTTGCAGGAGGGTGCTGACATTGGATACTGATTGTGCCAGCACCTCACATGGTGCCATGCCCAGCCAATAATTGATGCCGGCTCCCTCATGCACCTCGATTCTGATCTTCTTTGGGGATATCGCTGTCATCAGGTCACACCTATGAAACTTCGCCGTCAGGCACCAGGAACACAAGGAAGCTGTTTTCTGTAGCAGGTAATTAGGGTCCACCTGTGCCGTCAGGGTCTGACGTCACACACTATTTAAGCACAGGTGGCCCCAATCCCTCCTCAGTTCTTTCCCGCCATCGACCATTCACGCGCAGACTCCACAGAAGCTTCATCACTCCGTTCAACTGCCAAAACTACTTTCTTTAGTAATTCCTTTCAAATCACTTTATTTTAAAGTGATTCATCTTCCTGGGCTAAGTCTCCATAACTCATATACACTAGAGGGATATAGGACCAAGCGGGAGTTTAAAATTTTCAGAAGAATCAGCGCTGAGACAGGACCACACATGCGTGGCACCGCAAGACTAGCTCATGTCTGAGTTGACCCTCCAACTGCCTAAGTTCCTTTTCTCCTGCCATCGAGTGCACTTTGATGTCGACGTCACTCATCTGCCGGAGTCAAAGTTTTCGTCTACACGACAGCAGCTTTTAGCGTTTAACATTTTAGTAGTAATTTCTTACTTTTATGAACAAGAAAAGAAGATTATGAAGCAGAAAAGAGATTCTTTCCTGCCATCAACTGAGTCGTCCTTAGACGGTAGTGGTGACAGTAGGAGGACTTTGTTTGAAAGTTTTTATGGCAGAGGAGCTATGTCCAGTCTGCTGCCCTTCATAATCTCGGGGGCCAACTACGGGCAGTCCCTGTGCTCGGGGGTGGGGGTGGGGGGACAGTCAGCGAGCACAAATCAAGCAGTTCCGGATCCGGCTCCGCTTAACCTCGAGCTCTTCTTCTTTGTTGGGGAAGAAGAGTCAGTGCCGCTTGAGGTTGC
The DNA here is from genome assembly GCA_016271365.2 of Neoceratodus forsteri. Taxonomy (NCBI): domain Eukaryota; kingdom Metazoa; phylum Chordata; order Ceratodontiformes; family Ceratodontidae; genus Neoceratodus; species Neoceratodus forsteri. The sequence goes on from JADMNL010000022.1 coordinate 502,498,842, forward strand.
CCTTTGGTACGACTGCACGAGGATTGTTCATCAGAAGGGGTGATAGGTCTGAACCAACTTTGGTGGGTTCCCCTTGGCTTCGCTCCTAAAGGCTGCATTCTTGACTCCGAACTCCATCTCTGTCCTCGTTGGAGCTCCAGTGAGCAGTTTCACTTTTGGGCCGCTCCTATGGAGCAGGGGGTTTGACTTCTCCAGTTTTCCTGGCTGTGTTCCTGATTTTTGGGGCCTCAGAGCCATTGGACCGGAACCAGGTCGATTGGATCAGGATGAGCGCAGTGCCCTTTTGGTGTCTTCGCCATCGTGTCGACCCCTCGTGCCTACCCCCTTCACCCTTTTCCATGCAGGAACCAGCACGGGCACCACCTTGTCCTTCTCCTCCTCCTTCTCAGGATTTCCGTTGACGTTTTCCTTTGGTGCCATGGCTTGGTGCCTTGGTCAGCACCGTGCCTTGCAGCCGTGGCTCGGTGCCTTGGTTGGTGCCGTGCCTCAGTGCATTGGTTGGTGCCGTGGGTCAGCGCCATCATCGGCACTGTGGGTTGGCACCATCGCTTTGTGAGGTGCCGTGGGTGCTCTTGTTACTGCCGTTGGTTGTCGGCACAGCTAGTGGTGCCGCGGGTGTCGAAGGTGGCACTGCGGGCACATACGGGTGCCATGGGTGCTACGGGTGGCGCCAGGGGCTCCCATGGGTGCCACTGGTGCCATTTTTGCCATGGGTGCCATGGTACTATGGATGTCCAGGGTGCCCTCGGTTGCCATTGCTGCATGGGTGCCGGGGGTGCCTGCAGGTACCACTGCGGGTGCCCTTGGGTATCACCCAGGTTGTCATAGGCACTGCATGGTGCCCTCCTGTGCCACGAGTGATGCTGGTGCTACTGGGTGCTGTCTGGCAGAATTGCTGACACATTTTTCCTTTTTGGACTTCTTCTCCAGAACTTGTGGCAGGATGTTTTCCGCAGAATAAAGTCCTGTTCTGCGGATTATTTTTTCCACACATCTTAGTGAGTGGCGGTCTACGTGGGATCTTGTCATCCAGCAGTTTTCTACTGGTGGAACTCTACTGTACTGTTCTGCCAGCGGAATCTCTCATTCCGCTCAGCACTTTCTCGGCTCCCTATGTGGTGCCAAGCTCCTCGACATCCTGGTGGCAGAGTCTCTAGTGGAGCCGACCTAGACCTCCCCTAGAGGTCTTTCTGGGGTAGAAGTACATCTAGATGGGTCTTTCCCTGTCCTTCTGGTCAGCAATACAACAGATAACTCGTCTTATGTACTGAAGAGCATGTCCTCTCTATCATTAGACTCCGTGATAGAAGATCGTATCAGTAGATCTTACTTCGAGACACAGCTCTTGCAGCAGGTTACACCATTAGGACTGAAGCCGTCAGGCGCCAGGACCCCACGGAAAAATTCTAGCTAGCTAACTACAGCGGGGACTCCCTAGCGTCGGTCCGCCTCCGGCGTCAGGCATGGTACAAAAAGGGGCGGTCCCGCCCAGATTCCTCAGTTCTTTTCCTACCGTCGACTTAGCTACCTGACCCCTCGTTACCAGCTCATGCTACGATGCGTGAATAGTGCTTTTCAACAAATTTTTCAGAATTCTCTTCAAGCAAGATCTTGATGTCATCACCAACTCTGGCCATCCATCAAGTGCGCCAGGAAAGCAGATCCTGCTCAAGGACCCCCACACGCCCGCGCCCGTGCCTGGGCCCAGACCACGATACCCGGCCTGTCCTTCTTGCCAAGGGTTCAACAGCCAGATTCGGATCCGGCGCCAGAAGACTTTGCAGGCGTTCTTCTGGAGGAACAACTGAAGACCATGTCCTCCAAGGGGAAAGCTCCAAGGTCCACAAGCACGCTGGAGAAAAGAAGGGAGAAGGCCCTTCCAGGTCCCCATCCAGGGGTTCGAGTCCCGTAGCTCGGTTCAAATCTCCCCGGCTGCAGTGAGGAAGCCTTCCTCTCAGAAAATCCGCCAGGCCTTCCTCCTTCCAGGGCCTTGCATGGTCCGGGAAACAACATCACCACCGCAAGTCGGATTCCCGCCTCGTACCCGACGCCAGGTCTTCGCCGGTGCCTCCACGCAAGACGCTGGAGCTCACGCCTGTGCTGCCTGTAGCCCAGACGCCGCCCCGACAGCCGCCAGTCAGGCGCCCTGCTTCCTGGAGCCCGGCCGGCCCGACGACCAACGCCGCCATTGCATCCCAGCGACGGTAGGGGGACCGACGCCCACCCTCCTGAGAAGAAGAAGGCCCTGTTGCCTCCGACCGACGTCGGTCAGGAGCCTCTATCGGAGGAGGACCTAGAGCAGCCCGAGAACCAGACGGGCAACCCCGGTCCCGTCGGTACTCCCAGGGAACCCTCGCCATTACCAGAGCCCCCTGTGGAGCCGACGCCGGGACCCGACGACTGCCCACCGGCACCCGGGCCGTCGTCGGGCCTCTCTCTAGCGGAGGTGAAAGATCTGTTCACCTCCTGGTGGGATACCATTAGAAAGGACATGGTTCCCCCCCCCCCTCCTCCTCCTACTCTGGTTCCTGCCCCCCCCTCGCCGTCGGGGTCGGCAGGCCAGGTTCCTCCTCCCGGAGCCTAGAACCCCTCCCAGGGGAGACCTGATAAACGGAGACCTCCGTGAAATCCTCTTCTGGATCACCCAGCCCTAAGAGATCCAGGAGCGACGACGATTGCTCCAACGGAGGATACGGGATCAGACTACTCCACCTCTAGATCCCCATCTCCACTTCCATCCCTTCTCCGGACCCACGGAGATGCCTAGATCTCCTCCGATGATCCTCGCTCCTGATATTATGAGACATATACAAGAGAACATGGATGGGATGCTGAAGACTTAGACCCCGGAAGGTACGCCCGCCAAATATCTTCGGCAAAGGACCTCAAGCCTGTGGTGGTACCACCCTTGGTGACACTTCGTGGACGTCACCACAGGCCACGTGGAGCGCCCACACTCGCCTCCCGCGAGACCGAAGAAAGCTGATCGCTTGCACAAGGCCCTAAGGACCCACTAGTACTTTCGACGCAGCATCCTCAGGCCGATTCTCTGGTCATCACAGCTCACATGACCGGGTCACAGAGGCCACAACATTTGAGCACCTGCCACCGGACCCAGAGTCCAAACAACTGACGATGGGTAGGCGACGATGCTTCCGCTACCTGCGCCATCAGATCCTTGAACTATTTAACCCACATGGTTCAGTTCCAGAACGCTAGGGAACAGGGTCTGGAAGCGCTGAAAGATGCCCAAGGTGAGCAGAAGGAGGAGATGCTTCAGCTCCTCCACGGGTTCAGACGTGGGGACCCAGGTGCTAAGAGCCGCAGATGACCCAGCAGGACTCATCGCCCGAGCAGCAGCTTTCAGCGAGCGCTCCGAGACACTCTTGGCTGCGCTGGCTCGTTTCTTACCCCTGACGCCCAAAAGAACATCTTGGACGCCTTTGAGGGAGAGGTATTGTTTGGTAATCCTACAGAAAAGATCCTTACCAAACTCCAAGAGGCCGGAATGCGTAAGGTCGGTTCAGGCCATGTACTGACCTCAAGCTTGGTTCCTTTCAGAGGGAACCGGTTGCTGCGGCGCGGACGAGAGGTAACAGACCTGGCCTGCTGCACCTCAGAGGGGCTCTGGTTTCGTAGAGCCCAGGGCAAACACCCGCCAGCCGAGGCCAGCGCTCTCCTAGGGCAGGCCCAACCAGCGGGTCCATCTGCCACCACAGCCTGACTTCTTCTCCGCGCCCCTCAGGATCAACGGGAGTTTATAGTCGGGGTCGATTACTAACTTTGCCGGGATGGCAGGCCATTACCACCGACAGGTGGGTTCTTCAGTTGGTCAGTCTAGGCCACTTTATAGAATTCGCAGGAAAGCCACCCTCGAGGCCTCCTTTGCTCTCCCGGTATCAGGGTCAGCACAAAGCCTTGATCTGGCAAGAAGTACTCGCGCTACTACGAAAGGGAGCGATAGAGTACGTCCCAGAGAACCAGAGAGGACTAGGATACTATTCCCACTTCTTCCTGGTTCCCAAGAAAACAGGGGACCTCCGTCCAATCTTGGACCTCAGCGACCTCAATGTGTCGGTCACTTATAAGAGATTCCGCATGGTGACCCTTCCGGTCTTATCCCATGCTCAAACAGGACGCCTTTTTAGCGTCTCTCGACATGCAGGATGCCTACCTGCACATCCCTATGGCTCAGGCGCACATGAGGTTCCTGCGCTTCGAGTTTCTCGACCACCACCTTCAGTTCCAAGTCCTTCCTTTCGGACTGTCTTCCCACCAAGGGTCTTTACCAAGTGCATGGCAGTTGTGGCAGCGCCTCTGAGGAGACAGGGCCACTACATGGTTCCCTGCATCTGGACGACTGGCTTTCATGGCCGCCTCCAGAGAGGCGTTGCTTCTGCAATCCAGAGCACCCAGAATCTGTTCCGATCCCTGGGCATTCTCATAAATTCGAAGTCTCTCCTGGTACCGTCATGAAACTGCAGTTCATAGGAGCAGTTCTGGACACTGTTCGGGAAGAGCCTTTCTTCCGGCCGACAGCGGAGCGCATCAGATCCTCATAAGGACCTATCATTAAGCAAGGTTGTACCTGCCAGGTCGGTCCTTTGCTTGCTCGGACACATGGCTGCGGCCATTCCTACTGTCCTTTCGCAAGACTCCACATGCGACTACCAGTGGATGCTCAAAGTGCAATGGGACCAGAGGCAAGACCACTTGCAGCATCCGGTCAGACTCACGAATTCAGTGATTCAAGACTGGCAGTGGTGGCTAGCCCCAGGTCGCCTCTCATCAGGCGCCCTGCTCATTGCGCCGCCCCCGGAGGTCACCCTCACCACGGACGCCTCCGGTCTTGGGTGGGGGGCACACCTGGACGGGGTAAAGTCCCAGGGTACGTGGACCCAGATGGAAGCTCACCTTCACATCAACGTGCTGGAAATGAGAGCGGTCCTCTATGCCCTGCAGGCCTTTCAGTCAGTTATCCCACCGTACTCTTCTACTCAGACAGACAACACAGCGGTGATGATTCACCTCAACAAACAAGGAGCAAGACACTCACCTCCCTTGCAGGAGGCCATGAGAGTGTGGGATTGGGTAATCAGACACGGCGCGAATCTGATCACTGTGCACGTTCCCGGAGTGGACAACACGATTGCAGATGGCCTGAGTCGCTCTCAGGCCAGAGTCCACGAATGGGAACTTCTTCAAGAGGTAGCAGACGATCTGTTTCTTCTATGGAGAACTCCAGATCTAGACTTGTTCGCCTCCCCATCCTACGCAAAACTGCCCAATTTTTGCTCGCTAGATCCAGGGCCTGGTGTTTTGTGGCGAGACGCCATATCCCTCTCCTGGGCTGAACAGATTCCTCACGCTTCCCTCCTTTCCTGCTGATCCAGAGAGTTCTTTCAACCGCGCAGGAGCACGACTAATGATCCTGGTGGCCCCATTTTGGCCCCAGACAGATTTGGTTCCCTTGTTGATTCAACTATCTCGAACCCCGCCTCCGCTGCCAGCCAGCTCCACTTACTGTCTCAGGAGAAGGGTTCACTTGTCCACCCGGACCTACGCTCTTTGAACCTGCATGCTTGGCTCCTAGAGACATAGCCATTTTGCGCCACGGGTCTCGCAAGAGGTTGCAGAAGTCCTTTCTGCAGCCAGAAAGCCGCAACGATGCGGTCGTGACGCCATGAAATGGCTACCGCTTAGGTATGGTCGCGAGCACGCCGCCTTTCCCTTTAGGTTGTCCTGTGGGAGTATATTAGAATATTTGCTCTCCTCTTTCATTCGGTCAGCCTACTCCTCTATTAAAGTGCACCTCTGTGCCATTTCGCCACCACCTCCCGTGGGAAATCGCAGTGGCTCAGGTGGACGCCTCGGGAATTCTTAGGGAGTGTTGCACCCAGGCCTCCTATTACAGACCCTGTGCTCCATGGATTTGCTCTTTGTCCTGAACAGCTCACGCCCCTTTGAACCTGCCGCGGATTGCGAGCTACGTTTTCTGTCGTGGAAAACGTTGTTTTTAGTTGCTGTTACCTCAGCAAGAAGAATTTCTGAACTTCACGCTCTCATGTGCAAAGAGCCTTATTTAGTTTTCCACCGGGACAGAGTATCCCTGAGGACGAACCCAAATTTTGCCTAGGTGGTTTCTTCACTCACTCTGAACCAGGATATCGACCTTCCGGTCTACTTCCCGAGCTACTCAAATAGAGGAGAGGCTCTGCTCCATACCCTGGATGTTCACCGCAACCTGAGGTTTTACCTCAACAGAACTCAGTCCTTCGTAGTTCTGAGCAACTTTTCATTTCTTCTCTGAGAGAATGATGGGCCAACCCGTATCCAAACAGTCCTTTCTCGCTGGCTTGTCCAGTGTATTTCTCACTGTTATGGTATCAAACAAAGCCCCTCCCGGTACAGTCCGGGTCATTCCACTAGAGGGGGTACTTCCTTTGCAGCGCCAAAAATGTTTCCACTTTGCTATATGCGCTGCAGCCACTTGGAGTTCTGTGCATACCTTTATCAGGCATTATAGCTTCGACACGCCTCGCTGAAGGGCTGGTTTTGGCTTGGCCGTGCTTCAGGGTCTCCTGTCCTAGGTTCAGGACCTGGTATTTATCCTTTATTTTCCTCCTCCCGGATTTTCTGACAGCGTTACTGCTTGGGAATCAGTCCCATGGAGATCGTGCTGCAAGAGCTGTGTCTCAAGTAAGATAGTACAGTTACGTAAGAACTTACCGTAACAGTAGATCTTCGAGAACAGCTCTTGCAGCAGGTACCTTCCGCCCACACCTTCCCCTTGAGGAGGCATGGCTCAGTCTTTCTGAGCAGGAATTGTTATCTTTCTGTCTTCTGACGCGTAATCCTAGGTCTCCCATTTTGATGTCAGCCTGCGGCAAGAAGTCTCCGCCGGGAGAACTGGGGAATCTGGCGGGACCGCCCCCTTTTGTACCACGCCTGACGTCGGAGGCGGGACCGACGTCGGGGGCGGTCCCCGCTGTAGTTAGCTAGCTAGAATTTTTCCATGGGGTCCTGGCGCCTGACGGCTTCAGTCCTAATGGTGTAACCTGCTGCAGGACCTGTTCTCGAAGATCTACTGTTACGGTAAGTTCTTACGTAACTGTACTTTCCTAAGTAATGGGGTCCACTATAATATTTCAGACTGCGTCCGTGGACCGTACACTTCTTCGTCTAGACTTTTTCAGTCATCAAGACAATTACACTGCGGAGCATTCTAATGTAATGGTTGGGAGCCGCTCAGGCTCTTCTGCTCCTCTGATAGGGGTATATAGCCCCCTTGTGATATTGCCCATTCAGTGGCTTCTTTGGCACAGGTGGTTAAGGTCTCTCCAGCTGTGATTATTAGTCTGGTCATGATTTCAGTATGGACGCTCAGGCTCCTCCTGCACTCAGATGGAGAACATCTTTGTCATTTTGTATCAGACAATCCTTGTGAAATAGCAGCCTGAAAGCCTTGTTAGGCTCAGACTAAAAAAAAGAAATTAAAATTTATCACAGCACAGGGGAGCACAGGGCCTAGCCGAAATTACCCGATACCACCCTTTTGGCATCTGGTCAGGTTCCGCTTCAGCCTCTGAGGCGCTCTTCTCCAGAGTATGGTAAAGAGTACCTGATTTCTTACCCTAGGGGAAGTCCGATCCAGCGGCGGTATGGGTCATCTCTTTCTCCAAGAGAGATTTCTCTCATTCAGAGACATTTCCTAGACCTAGGCGACTGCCCAGTCTGTTAATTCCCCTTTCTTTTTTCAGGTTTTCTTCTCTTGAGCAGAGCCTCGCAGCAACAGAAGCGACTCTCCAGTGAGTCGGAACTCAGGTTTCTACTTCCTTCCTTGCTTGCTTTAACAGGTGATGTACTCTTTCTTAACTGAAGGTCAAGTAGGTCTTTTTCCTGAGGTAGTTTCTCAAATATTCACACCTTCGGTTCCTGCGCACTGGTTCCGTGCCAGTCGTTCACGAAGCTGTCCTCTCCAAGTGCATGACGGAGTTGTGATGTTTGTTTTCAGCAAACAAACTAGACTCCTTTCCTACTCCCTTCAGGGAGGCCAGAATGAGTAGTGCTTCACTGCATTGAGTCACTGCCTTTTTCAGTCACTTTCAACGTATGGGTTATCCCTAACTTGGTCCTGCTGCATCCCTCCTCAATGCACATTTGCCTCTATTTGCCTTAGAAATCCTACCCTGTTTTTTTTCTGTTGGAATGTTTTTCCGCAGTGGCGACATCCTCCCATACATTTTTCCTCTCTTCCCTGAGTTCAGAGACTGCTGCTACAGTTGTACTCACAGGGGCAGGATAATTCCTTTTGGAATAGAAAGTGGGTAGGATCTGGTTCTACTAGACCACCACAAGAGGCTTTTAAGTCGTGCTTTGGGCTTCCATCAGGAGGGTTTCAGTGACTGAGTGAAAACCTTCCTCTTTGATAGGCTAACCCCACCTGGACCTTCTTGCTCACCAAGTAAGGGGTTCAAGTGTGTCTAGACCTGTTGCTTGATCTTCCTGGACATAAGTCTCCACCACTCATTCACACTATTGGGGACCTGTGCCGGAGGCACTAGGACCCATCGGGAGCAAACTTTTTGCTGGAGGGTCGACACCAGAGATGGCGCCTCGAGCTCCAGCTCATGCTGCAATGACTATCTCAACGTCAACCCTCCAACCGCCTCAGTTCCTTTTTTCCCGCCGTCGAGTGCGCTTCAGTAACGATGTCGCTCGCCTGTCGGGAGTCAAACTTCAAACTAGCAGCATAGTTTTCAGTTTTTTTTTTTTTTGTAGTATTATCTCAATATAGTATCGCTTAAGTTTATTCTATTTTAATATACAATAAAGAAGTCTCAGCCTACTTGACGGAGTCGACCATGAGCAGGTCAGGTGACGGTAGGGGACTTCGTATGAAAGCTGTTCAGTCAGTCGGGCTGGGTCCGGTTCGCCTCCTTCTCCTGAACGGGGGTCCGACAACGGTCAGTCCAATGCTCAGGGGGATGGGCGGTCCCCCCGGAGGCATAAAAACAAAGGTCGATTCTCGGCACCGTTCGGCCTCAAGTCCTTCTTGAGCCCACAGGTCTAAAAAAGAGAGGCATCCTCGAGGATCGCCTCTGATATGTCTGCACGTCGACGGTCTGTTATCGTGGCTAGTTGCCGGTCTCCTCCTTCGGAGTCGCCAACTTCTCCTTCCGGTAGCCGCCGTCTTCGGCATCTGAGTCCTTCCCTGCCTATAGGTAGGTCTTCAGATGAGCAGTTTCATCAGTGGGCCGCTCTTATGGAGCAGTGGGCTCGGAGGTTGGTTCTGCTACCTGGCTCGGTTGCCCACAGGCCTTTGGGCTTGTCGGGCGGCCAGGTAGGGCGGTTGGACTTTCCTGGTCGTGCGGCACCCACCGTGCCAGCGACTCAGCGGCTAGGTGTTTCCCCCCCTCACATGGCTGCGGCGCAGGGGGCCACACCGATGCCCTTATCTCCTGCTATTTTCCTTCTAACCATGTTTCTCAGAGTCCTGGATGCTGGCGCTGTCTGCGGCGGCAGGGCTTGGCGCTGCCAGCGCTAAGGGCTTCGGCGCCTGCCTTCGTGTCGTGAGGGTTTGTCGGCGCCTTTGCGGCGCCTGCAGTTTCTCTCGGGGCTCTCGAGTCATATTTGTCGGCACCTTCATGTGCCATAGCCTCGGCGCCTGGCTCGGTGCTGCAGTCTTCTTCTCGGCTGGCCTTCGCGCCACTGTTCTTCTGCGCTGTTTTCGGTTCCGCTTTGGCTCCTCGCGCCCGGAGCCTCGAGGACCTCTTCCTCTCAATTCTTCCTTCCTCTCCTGTATTTCACTCCTTTCCTGTCCAAACAGTCCTCCCTGGACTATCAGGAGATGACGTTGAGCCTGACCCAGACCTTCGGTTGGGTGATGAAGTGGACGAAGCAGGATCTTTCACTGCTTCAGAGCCTGTGGTCGAGGACCTGTCCTTTAAGTCTCTGTTGAAGAACCTGAGTTCCACTCTTTCTCTCCAGACTACAGACTTCGATCCTGGGAAGCGGTTAAGACTCCAATATCTTCATGCTTCGGAGATCCCTACGGACTTGACTCCTCCGATTCAACCTTCCTTCGAGACGCTGTCTCAGATGGTATGGAATAATCCTGCTCTTACCTCTTTGGTGGCTAGATTTAGTGGATGGATTTTGGTGGATGGATTCATTGATAGGAAATATTCAGCCCCCAAGGATCGTCCCATTTTGGCATCTCAAGCCTTTGCGGATCCTATTGTAGTCCTGGCAGAGAATGATAAGGTCGTTCTTCCTCAAGCTACTACAGCTCGACCTATTAACAAAGAGTCTCATAAGATTGATACATTAGGTAAGAGAGTCTTTGCTGCGTCCACTCTAAGTATGATTGCCAGTTACCAGGGCTATTTTTCTCAGTATGAGTATATCCTGTGGCACTCTATCAAGCAAATGGTTGAAGCTCTTCCGACTCTGACTCTAAGTCAGAGCTTCTTCTGACCATTACCAGAGGTATTGAATCTAATAACCAGCAGGTCAAAGCAGCCATGGATGCTTTCGACACTGCTTCTCGCTCCAGCAGTCGCTGGTATTTGTACTCGCCGTCACTCCTGGCTTGCGTACTTCGGGCTTCACAGATGATGCACAGCAGCAGGTGATGGCGTTGCCTTTGATGCTTCGTGTCTTTTGGGTCCTCAGGTAGAGCAAGCTCTGGAGGCTACTCAGAAGACTAGTTGCCATTAAGCTGGCTCGACCCTCCTACCCCCTCTAAGGGCATGTCGGTAAACGTCAGTTTCATAATCGTCAGTCCTTTCGAGGCAGGGGCAGAGGAAGTTTCCATAAGAATCAACCTGCCCAACCTTAAAGAAGACGCAACAGAGCGCAGGGCCCAGCGCCCAGTGCTACCTTATGAGTTGCCCGCCCAAGTTCCATCTCCACTGCCCGAGGTGGACTTTTCCTCCGGTGGAGGTCGCCTGATGCACTTCTACAACCAGTGGAAGTCCATAACCTCAGACAAATGGGTCCTTTGGATAATTTGCAGGGTATTCTCTCAATTTTCTGGAGACCCCTCCGGATCGTCCCTCCCAAACGACAACCCAGGCTGTCAATCCTTCAGTCAGACCTTCTCGCCGAGATCCAGGGCCTTCTGAACAACAGGGCAGTAGAACTGGTGCTCTGCATCAGCTAAACACAGGGTTCTACTCCCACTACTTTCTGGTTCCAAAGAAGTCTGGGGTATGCGCCCATTCTAGACCTCAGAAAGCTAAACAAATTTCTCCCCAGGAGAAATTCAAATATTTCTAGGAACCCTGTTACCTTTGCTTCATCAACACGACTGGCTAGCCTCCCTGGACATGCAGGACGCTTACCAGCACATTCCTATTCACCCGAGGCATCACAAATTCCTGAGGTTTGTGGCTCTGGGTCAACACTATCAGTTCAGAGTCCTGCCCTTTGGGCTATCCTCGGCGCCGCAAGTCTTTACAAAGCGTTGTGCAGTTCTCGCAGCATCTCAGGAAGCTCGGATTCCGAGTGTTTCCCTACCTGGACGACTGGCTCCTAGCAAGCCCTTCCAAACAGGGTACCCTGGAAGCCGTTCAGACGGCCTCTCGCCTTCTTACGTCCATGGGAGTTCTGCTGAATCTAAAGAAGTCACAGTTGCAGCCCTCCCAGAGACTCCTTTTCATAGGGACTCTACTGGACACCTCTTGCGCGAAGGCTTTCCTTCCAGAGGACAGAAGGCTCGATATCCTTCAGATGGCCCGTTACATTGGGGAGAACAGATCAGTTACAGCTCTCTCAATGCAACGTATGTTAGGCCTCATGGCATCCTCAGTGTTCACTGTACCCCTAGCTTGGCTACACATGAGAACCACCCAATGGATGCTCAGTGCTCAGTGGTCCCCAACCACTCACCCACAGTCTTATCCCATCAAGGTGACAGAACCCTTACAGAGGTCTCTCACCTGGTGGTCTCAAGAGACAATCTCCTGGAATGATTTCCCTTTGCTCCTCTGGATCATCAAATCTCCATCACCACAGACCATCACTAACGGGATGGGCGCCATTGTCGCTTCCGCCACACTCAAGGTGTGTGGACTCAACTCGAGACCCAGCTTCACATAAATGTCCTAGAGATGAGAGCCGCCTTTATGGGTCCGGGCTTTGAAGGACATCTTCTGTCACAAGAACATTCTCCTTCAAACGGACAACAAAGCTGTGATGTATTACATCAACAAGCAGGCGGTGCTCACTCTTACCCTCTTTATGGGGATCGATGAGGTGTGGAATGGTGCTTGGAACACAAATCTCTAATTCTAGCGGTCTACCTGCCAGGTGTACAAAACGACTTGGCGGACTGTCTCAGCAGAACAGAGGCAGATCCTCACGAGTGGTCTCTCGACTCAACCATAGTTCAGTCACTATTCGAAGAGTGGGGAACTCCAGACCTGGACCTTTTTGCATCCCCACTCAACGCAATACTGCCTCTCTTCTGCTCCAGAAATCCAGGGCCTGGCATTTTCTGTCAGGATGCATTCAGGCTGCGGTGGACAAAATGCTTTCTTTCCGCCTTTCCGCCTCTTCCTCTAATTCAGAGAGTACTTCTCAAATTCGAGTCCCAGGGGACCAAGATGATTCTCATTGCTCCCTCTTGGCCTCGACAACTATGGTTTCCTCTACTCAACTATATGTTGGCAGCCCCTCCGAGACCACTCCCCCTGCAGATGAACCTGTTGACTCAGGGTCCGGTGGTCCATCCCGACCTGGGATCGCTTCACCTTCACGCTTGGCTCCTGAAGAGGTAGAAGTGAACCGGTTCAATGTCTCTCGAAGAGTTTCAGACATTCTTCTGGCTGCTCGGAAGCCAGCTACTCGGAAAACTTACACAGCTAAGTGGAAGCGTCGTTTTTCGCTCTGGTGTGCAAGGTCCTCTTGGAATCCCTTTTCCTGTCCACCAGACAAGGTTTTGGAGTACCTTTTGGACCTCTCAAATTCAGGTCTTCAGTACTCTACAGTCAAAGTTCACCTTAGTGCCATTTCAGCGTATCATGAGCCGGTTTCTTCTTTGTCTCTGGCTCAGTTACCTATGGTTAAGAGATTTCTTAGAGGAGTTCTGCATACCAGACACCCTATAAGACGTCCGGTTGCAGCCTGGGACATTAACCTTGTGCTAGACATGCTCACTCGGAAACCTTTCGAACCTCTGGCTACCTGTGAGCTAAAATTTCTCACCTGGAAGACGGCCTTCCTAGTGGCCATTACCTCAGCCCGCAGGGTCTCTGAGATACATGCCCTGATTACGGACCCTCCATATACTGTGTTCCATAAGGACAAAGTAGTTCTTCGCACTCATCCTAAATTTCTTCCCAAGGTTGTGTCGCAATTCCATCTAAACCAACCTTTGGTCCTTCCCTCTTACTTTGCGGACTTCCAAAATGAAGGGGAACGATCTCTTCATTCCTTGGATGTTGAGAGCCCTGCGTTTCTATCTAGATAGAACCAAGGATTTTCGCAAAGCCCAACAGCTGTTTGTTTCCTTCAGCGAGACCCGGCTGGGGTCAACCTGTCGCTATCAGATGCATCTCATCGTGGCTAGTGGCATGTCTTCAACATTGCTATTCCATGGCACAGGTTAAATTGGAAGGTAGGGTTTACGCTCACTCTACCAGAGCGGTCGCGGCATCCCTAGTGGAAATTCGCAATGTGCCGATTGCAGACATCTGCAATGCCGCCACCTGGAGCTCGATGCATACCTTCGTTAAGCATTATGCACTGGATGTTCATGCCAGGCGACATTCCACCTTCGGCAGAACTATCCTTAATGGACTTCTGTCCTAGAAGCGTGAGCTCTTGGTCTACCTGGCGCCCTCTCGGGGGATTATTAGCTGTACTCTCCCAATAGTGTGAATGAGTGGTGGAGACTTATGTCCAGGAAGATGTAAAGTGCGTACCTACGTAATTCTTGATCTTCTTGAACGAGTCCCACACTCATTCACACGCCCACCCTCCATCCCCTGAGCTCACTGCTGTGTTGGTCTTCACTCCCAAATCTTTAGGTCAGAAGGCTTTTTGTTGACCCTTTCTACACGGGTCACCCGGACTATCTTATGTCCGGTCTTAAGGTTAGAGTTACTCTTCGTTAGTTCGCTGCACCTCCTTGGTAAAAAGGTACTGAGGCGGTTGGAGGAGTGCGGCCGAATAGTCATTGCCTTGAGCTGAGCTCATGCGCCATCTCTGAGTGTCGACCCTCAGCAAAAGTTTGCTCTCGATGGGTCCTAGTGCCTCCTGCGCAGGTCCCCAATAGGTGAATGAGTGGTGGAGACTCGTCCAAGAAGATCAAGAATCACGGTAAGTACGTAATTTACATTTTTCATCTGCGCTTTTCGGTCTTCCCTTAACCAGTAGACTTTACCTCTGGCTTTTTCAGCTCCTGACGTCCTTTACGTCAGATTAGTACATGTCTTTGACACTATTAATTTTGGTCTTATACCAGATTGTGAGGCCGGGTTCTCACCGCTCTCCTAGAGTGGTTGCTGCTTCCTGGCAGAGTTTATTTTTGTGTCCATTAGAGTCATCTGTAAAGTGGTGTTACAACTCAAGCACTTATCTTGTGAGCACTATATTCTAGATGCTCTTTACAAGACAGCTCTTTTTATTAGCAGGACAGTCCGTGGCCGTCCTTTCGGAATTGAACCCTATCTCCTCCACCCTACTCAGGGTTGTTGGTTTTAGCTTGGTACTCTCCCACTAGTGTGAATGAATGCTGGAGACTTAGTCCAGGAAGATATGGAAATTACGTACTTTCCGTAATTATTGATCTTCTTGACAGTCTCCATCACTCATTCACACGCCACCCACCCACCATCCCCTGGGTTCACCTGCTTTTCTTTCCTGGTCTCATGATCCTATGGCTTTTAGACTGGAGAAGACATTATTCTTGACCCTTCTTGTAAGGGCCATCTGGGCCCTCTCGGGCGGAGAAACTCAAGATGAGTTATTTTCATTAGTTATGCTGCACCTCCTCGGTTGAAAAGATACTGAGGCGGTTGGAAGGTCGACGCCGAGATAGCCTACACAGGCGCAAGCTAGTCTCACTGTGCCACACATGCGTGGTCTGGTCTCAGCGCTGACCCTTCTGAAAATTTTAGGCTCCTGCTTGGTTCTAGCACCTTTGGCGCTATCCCACTAGTGTGAATGAGTGATGGAGACTGTCCAAGAAGATCAATAATTACGGTGGCAGTCCCAGTCCCCACTGTATTCTTCCTTCTCTTCTCTTGGGATCACTTTGTCGATCGCTCCGGCATCAACACCTTGCTCCATGCAGGCCTCTGATCCTATCAGGCCCCCCATGGAGGAAACCTCCCCCAGGTCATCGGCACCAGCCCTGCCATCGAGACCGCTTGATTCTCAAGGTCCACAGATGCGGAGTCCTGTCGCCTCTTCTGTGGTTAGTGGTGGTTCATCGGAGCTGGGCCCTGCACCCTCTCTGATGCCAGTGTCGACGAGTCTCCTTTTTCCTGCTGTCAACCTTATTACTATTCCTACTTCCCTTACCTCGACTGTCATTCAACAGTTTGTTCCATGGTCTAAGCTGTTGTTGCCAACGCGGTCAGATGCTGCCTCAGTGTCAACGCCAGTTTGACTCGTCCACCCCGCATCTTCTAGAGAGTCGTCGGTGCTCCGACTTTCAGTCCCTGCTTCAGAACAGGCTGATGTAGGGGAGGAATGCCATCCTGATCTCATTCTTCCAGAGGATGAGGAGGAAGATGTTGAGGTTAACTTTTCTGACAGGTCTAGTGTTTCCTCCAAAGTGGGGACTCTGTCAAGCACACATCCAGAACCCCCCAGAGGACCCTTCTTTCTTCAACATTATGATGCAGCTCTCCTCCACTGTGGGGTTACAGACCCAGGAAGAGGATATCACAAGGAAGAATCTGATGGATTTCTTGGAAGTCCCAGACTCTCTACCCAAGGTCATCCCAGCTCTGCTTCCAGCACTTAATGATGCTGCCACTGCTGCCTAACACAGACCTAACCTGGTACCTGTCTTGCCAAGAAAAGCTGATGAGCTTTACCACACGCCTCAGGGTTGCTCTTTTATGCATTCCAGCCATAAACTGAATCAGTGGTAATCAAGGCCACGCATGACATGAGTAAGGCACCCAAGTATCTTAGTTCCCTGCCCCCTGACTGGGAATCCAGGAGGCTTGACGTCTGGGGCAAGTGGACTTTTGCCTCTGCCACTTAGGGTCTTAGAATTGCCAACTACTTGGCTCATTTGATCAAGTACCAGATCACCTTCTGGAAGAAGGGCAAGGCTGCTACCCCGGCCCTTCCTGAGGGTTCCCAGAGACAAGAGCTCCTTCAAATCCTCCAAGCCTTGGAAGATGCCGGGAAGCATCTCCTTAGAGCCTCTTTTAATATTGCTGATAGCAGGGAGGCTGCCTCCGGCACTTGACTTAGAAGGTCCTTCTGGCTGAGAGTCTCTAACTGTACGGCTGATGTCCAGCAAAAGGTGTTGAATGCCCCTTTTTGTGGGTCACAACCTCTTTGGTCCTGATGTACAGGATATCATCAGTGACCTGCAGGACTGTTAGGTCTGTCCACTCCCTTTACCATACCTAACCTAGGAGCAGACTGAGGCCCTCCTTTCGTAAGGTCTCTCACAAATCTGGTTCTGAATCTAAACTCCTGGTCAAGCGTAGGGCCAGCACTGCCTTGCCTGCCCCCTGCCGCCACCACTGGTTTCTCTGCTACGCAGTCCAGGGGAGGAGAAACGGCCATGGCCGCTGGTTCAGCCTCAGCCTGACTCCTTGTCAGACCCTCCTCTTTTTCCAAGCTAGAAGGTGGTGATCGAAGGTCAGTTTTCCTTCCATTTGTCCCAATGGAGAACCATTACTACAGACACTTGGATCCTGCAGATAATCGAACAAGGCCATGTTCTGGAACTTCTGGAACAGCCTCCAGATGTTTCCCCGGTCCCAACCTCTTATCCTCCGGCCCACACAGAGGTAGGTGCTCAGGGAGGAGCTTCTCGCCTTGCTGCTCAAAAAGGCAGTAGAACCAGTATCCAGGCATCAAAGGTACAAAGGGTTCTACTCCCAGTTCTTCCTGGTTCCCAAAAGAACGGGACTTGAGACCCATTTGAGACCTAGTAATAGTAAAAGTAGTAAAGTTTATTTTAATACAGGTAGCAAGTGGTAATATATCATTGGGAAAATTCCCATTTTCAAGATGGACCTGTGTCAAATTTCAATATACAATAAATACAATAACAATAAAATACAATAACAAACATACTAATCTTGATCAATATTTCCGTAACCTTCATACAGTCACTAGGGATTTATCAAATCTTGATTACATACGAATAAATAACTATGCTCATTTAAAAATACATCCACAACATGCCCGTACAAGAACACTATACAAATCATTTACCCTCTTATCTTATTAGGTCAAGACATTCTAGTCATTACATATACACTTCATTTTCATATCATATCAAATCACATTCTTAAGGTGCTTAAATTGTTGTATTTTTTTCTTTTCATCATCTATGGGGGCCCACAGGTCAACTACCTGTGAACCAAAAGTCATTTTCCCATATCTCTTCATTGGTTTAGGTATTACAAAAGAATTCCCCTCATTTTTTCTGAGTTTATATTGATGTTTATTGGTGACAGATAACAACTTTTCTGCCAGATACCTAGGGAATTGATTATGGACCACCCCATGGATTTGTCTAATCTGTTTTTTTCCCTTTTCTGCTCTAAATGAGACCATTGTAATAACATATATATGTCACAATGATGCAAATGGCTATCACAACTTAATATAAATCTTGCCAGATTATTATGAGCACTTTTATGGGTCTCAATTCTGTTTTATTAGCCATGCCATATATATGGCTTCCATAATCAATACATGGGATTATTAGTTGATTTATAACATCCCCTCTCATTTTTTGATTCAGACAGTATTTAGACCTCCGAAAAGCTCCCAATTTATTATTTGTTTTACTTACCAAATCCTTAATGTGTACATCAAATTTTAAGTTTTGGTCCATATATACCCCCAGGTATTTGTAAAATTCAACCTGTGTCAATATTTCATCAGTGTATGTTTTTATGAAAAGTTTGTTCTGATTTAAATTTTCCTTCTCTTTGGTTCAGAATATCATAGTGTTTTTTGGTTTTTTTTTTACTGTTTAAAACAAGCTTTGATCTCCTCAACCAATTTTTTAAACTGCTAAAGTCTTTCTGAAGATGTTCCTCGATCTCCTGGGTTGTTTTTTCCACCTACCAGCAAAACAGTGTCAATTGCATACATCCATAAAGCCGAATAATTAACTAATTTAGGTAACTCATTTACATACATTATGAATAATAAAGGGCCCAGAATTGAGCCTTATGGGACCCCTCTTTTAATAAACCCTGGATCTGAAAGAACATCACCAATCTGAACTTGCTGTTCCCTTTCCATTAAATATGACTGAAACCTGGGGAGAGTTTCATTATCTGTTCCCAGGCTCAACATTCTTTCATACAAAATGTTATGATCTATGGTGTCGAAGGCCTTGGAGAGATCCACGAATGCAATGCCCACTGAACCACCCCCATTTAATTCGGTGGCAATGATGTCTACCAGATGGGTGAGTGTGGTATCCGTGGAATGACCCTTTCGGAAACCCGACTGATAACGAGATAAGAGAAAATTCTCTTCCAGATAATAACTAAGTTTCTTCTGGATCATTCTCTCCAAGACCTTCAACACCCCAGACAACAACGAAATTGGCCTATAGTTTGTGAACTCAACCATGGGACAATCTTTATATATCGGAATAACTTTTGCTCGTTTCCGCATAGTCGGAAACTTTCTATTTAACAGGCTCCAATTTAGGAGCCTTGTTAATACTGGAGCTATTATCTTGAGGGAATCTTTTAGAAATCTATTTTCAATCGGATCCAAACCAGGGGCTTTATTTACTTTAAGATTCCTCAATTCATTCTTCACCTCTCTACAGGTAATTATTTGAAATCTAAATTTTTTCTCAGTTTGGGGACGATTTTCCCTTAAGCCACTCTCCTCATTGCTTCCATGTGGAGTTTGAATATCTGGGAGTGTGATAAAACATGAATTTAACTTCTCTGCTGAACCCGAGGATGAAAGTAATATATCATTATCCCTAATTTGGATGGATTGTTTATTCACCACTGGTTGAAAAGACTGTATCAGATTCCAGTATTTTTTTGGGTCTGTACTTTGTTCAACCTTGGTCATATAATATGTTTTTTTTGATACTCTAATTTTAAATTTAAGTGAATTTTATTCTTTTTTTGTATTTCTCCCAATCCTTTATATCCAAAGTTTTATTTGCTTTTTCCATAATCTGTTCTTATATCGAATATTTTGTTTTATTTTATCTGTAATCCATGGGACATTTATTTTCCTTTTTATACTAATTTTAACAGGGGCTATTTCATTACATACCTGGGTGAACAAAGAAGTAAATTCTTCTACAGCCCAGTCCAGTTCGGGTATTAGAAACAGCCCATCCCATCTAACATTTCTTAATTTGTACAGAAATGCCTCTTTACTATATTTGCTCATATTGTGACTCCTTATTGTACTATTTATCATATTCTTACGGTTTTTCTTGTGTCCACCCACCCCCTGTGAACAGACAATGGAGCAGTGGTCCCCAAATATAGGTTGCTTCACAGCCATAGATGTAATTTGAATTCTCTCATAGGTAAAAAACAGGTCCAGAATGTTTCCCTCATTCATAATACAAGTTTTCCTTGTGGAAAAAGCAAAATTTTGATTTCATTTTTTTTTTAAATACTTTTATTTTGTGTCAAGCAATGAAGTTTGTTTAGCAAGCACAGACATTACAGTTATTTCTATTTTCCTGACGAGGGCGCCAATCCTCTTATTACATACAAGAATAGCATCTAGTGCTTAAAGATACATCATTGAGGGGTAATCTTGAAATGCAACTGCATATCCCCAAGATAAAACAATCATTAGCTGTATAGAGCCCATAAGCTGCATGGATATAAACAGAATGTCTAAAGAGAGAAATGTCCAGAGTCCTTCACCATATTAGAATGGTATTGGGTTCCATGCTTTAACTAATAAAGGCACCTAATAAGTACAATACGTAATAAAGCTTGATCATATTTATATGTATAAGCTACACTGTAGCTGGAGCTGTAACTATCAAATTCAAAATAAAACTAAGCAGAGCCACAAAGAGGTTGAATAATTTTACAACTTACAAAGTAACATCTTTTGTAATTAAATTAAATGAACCATGAACTGAAAGTTCGAGATATGAATATCAAGATCTGGATCCCCTGTCCAAGTTTAAACAGCTCGGTTTTGAAAATTTTAAATTTTAGAGTCCCCACATGTCTTTGGGAGCAATTTCACCCTCCTTACCAGAAGGATTTAACGATATTTTAAGGGTCCTCTTCATCCGATGGTTGATGGCCCGATGCTGAGGAACGCTTCAGGGGAATCTTGTATCTCCGACTCCATTTCAGAGCATCCGCTGAGTCGGAAAATAGGTAGACTTTTCCTCTATGAGCCACCCTTAACCTTGCAGGGAAAATCAGACCATCAGGTATTGAGGACTCTCTTAGCATTGTTCTTACACCGTCGAATCGTTTACGTTTCTGCCTCATTGTGAAACTGATGTCTGGGTATAAGATGATTCTGTGCCCTTTGTGTAATAAAGTACCCTTGCACCTAGCAAGAGCCAGAATAGAATCTCTCGATCCAGCTCCGTCGCTGACGATTAGAATCGCCCTTGGAACCTCCGATTCCTCAGACTGTCCTCTCGGAATGATGCGGTAAGCTCGTTGAAATTGCTGTGTCTTCTGTTGCACTTCCTCGCCCAGCTACTGCCCGAACCATTCTTTCAGAAATAACAGGAGGTGATCCCCTTCACTGCCTTAAGGCATTCCCAGCACTCGAATGTTTGGAGCCCTGATTTGGTTCTCCAATCTAGCCTTCCAGTGCCCGCTTTCTTTAATTATTGTAGACATTGCGCCTATGGCGGCGTCAGCACGTTTAGAGGCATTTACGGCTGTAGTTTGAACCCCTTCCATAGATGTTTCCATGGTGACGACTCGGTGGTTTAAATCATCTAGTTTGTCTGAAATTGCAGTCACCGATTTGATTAAAGCAGAGAGTTTGGTGCCAGTGGTTTGTAAGGTCTCTTCGGCTGCCTCCTCAAGAGTTTCATCTGGCCTGCCATGCGGTGTTCTAGTTGTCAAAGCATTTTTGGGTTTTGCCCCCGATCCATGGTGGTGTTCTTTTCGCAGGTTCCCGGTTTTATAGCAGGGATCTTCCAATACAGTTTAAGCCCAAATCTGCCTCTTTTGGCTTGAAGGAAAAAGGTCTTTGAGTCTAAATTTGCAGTTCACAGCGTGCTGTTCGATCAAGCAGCCACCATCTTGCTTGGGCTCCACAGCGCCCCCGCTTGATTTCAATTTAATGGAGCTAAACTATTCTGAAGAGCGTTTCCTCTTGGTTTATTCCATGCAGCATTAAAATCACCCACCAATAGCAAGTCAGAACCAAAAGAATGTAGTTGTAATAAATAAGTCAGTTTGTCAAAATCAGCAACTCTAACCTTTGAGGGGGAGTAAATTAATCCCAAAACCAAATTCAAATCTTTAACCTTCAAAATATGCACTCAGTCATATCCAATTCTCCCATATACAACTCTATAATTTGTCCTAAATCCCATTTAAGATAATATGCTCTCAGTCATACCCAATTCTCCCATAGGAGCTCAAGGAGCTGAATCTTTTTATTCAGTACAAAAAGTTCTGGATGGTCACTCTGCATGCTCTTCTTCCTCTGCTCAAGCAGGATGACTGACTGTGATCCCTCGATGTGCAGAATGCCTATTTGCATATCATGTTTTGCCCTCCTCGCAGGCAGTACCTTCATTTCCTGTTTCAGGGAGAGCGTTACCAGTGCAGGATATTGCCCTTTGCCTTATCCTGTGCACCACGAGTGTTTACCAAGTAGCTGCTGTGGCAGTAGCCCTTCAGTGCGAAGGCCTCTGTGTGTTCCCATACTTGGATGACTGCCTTTTGAAAGCTCAGTCCAAGGAGCACCTTCTGTTGACTCTAGAGCACACCCTGCAGTTGTTCTAGTCCTTGGGCATCACTGTCAATCAACACAAGTCTGTGTTAACCCCATCCCAGCAGTTGTTATACATAGGAGCGGTTCTGGACTCCATTCAAGGCAAGGCCTTCCTCCCCCAGGACAGGACAAACCACCTCATCACCCAGGCCCAGTGAGGTGGCTCAGAGCTGGTATGTCCCAGCCAGGACGTGCTTGCAGCTTCTAGGCCTAGTGGCTGCAGCCATTGTTATGGTCCCTTTGGCCAGGCTGCACATGAGGATCCTGCAGTGGACCCTCAGGGTCTTGTGGAATCAGCACTCAGACGATCCAGGTCAGCTGGTCCTTGTCTCGTCCTCAGTTCGCAAGGTGCTTTGCTGGTGGACTGACCCAGCCAATCTCTTAAAAGAGGTTCCCTTTCTTATCCCCACTCCCCAACAAATCCTCATTACGGTTGCCTCGGGTCTCTGTTGGGGAGCCCACCTAGGTCCTTATTAGACCTAGGGCCTCTGGTCTCAGTGGGAGGCTTGCTGCCACATAATTGTTCTAGAAATGAGGGCAGTTCTGTATACCTTACAGGCCTTCCAGAACCATCTCTCTCCGGGCTGTCTGCTGGTGCATTCAGACAATCTCAGTGTTGTCTATTACATCAGCAAGCAAGGGCTGGGACACATTCCTATCCCGTGTTGGGAGGCGAAGAGTGTCTGGTACTGGGCTCTAGATCATGGTGTAAAACTGTCAGCCATCCGTCGTGCCGGGTGCTCAAAATGCCTTGGCAGACAGCCTGAGAAGGTCACAGTCCAAAATGCATGAGTGGGGACTGCTGACCTTGGTCATAGAAGACCTGTTTGACAGGTGGGGTCGCCTAGAGTTGGACCTTTTTGCATCACCACTCAATGCAAACTGCCACATTTTGTTTGCTAGATCCAGGGCCTGGATTTTTCCTGGTGAGATGTATTGTCCCTCTCCTGGAAAGGGAGGTTTCTTTATGCCTTCCCACCCTTTCCTCTGATTCAGAGGGTGCTTATCAAGCTACAGATGGAGGGAGCCACCCTAATTCTGGTGACTGCATTCTGGTCTGGTCAGATGTGTTTTCTTTTACTGCAGCAATTGGCTATGGAACCTACAGTTCCCCTAACTCTCTGCCAGGACCTTTTGACACAGGCACAGGGAACCCTAGTACATCCAGACCTCGGGTCTCCATCTGCATGCATGGCTCCTGAGGACATAGCCATTGCTCATTTTGGAGTGTCTCAAAAGGTGGCTGGTGTCCTGGTGGCTGTCATAAAACCTTCCATCAGGGCCACTTTATGCAGTAGAAGAGGTTTGCTATCTGGGCCGCTTCCCATTGCCTGGACCCTTTCACTTGTCCGGTGAACCAGGTTCTAGAGTATCTCCTGACCTTGTCTAACGCAGGCCTCAAATACTGCTCTTTTAAAGCACACCTGTCCACTATATCAGCCTTTCATATGTCCACGATGGCCGTACTGTGGCCCATACATTTCTGCGAGGCATTCTCCACTTAAAAGTCTCCATTCAGAATCTGGTTCTGGCTTGCGATCTGAATTTCATTCAGTAGAAGCTGACCCTGTCTCCGTTCCAGCCAGCTGCATCTTGCAAGCAATGCTTTCTGTCGTGGAAAGCGTTATTTTCAGTTGCTGTTACTTCTGCTCGACAAATTTCAGAGCTACAGGCTCTCGTGTGAGCAGCTTTATTTAATTTTCCACAAAGACATGGTCTCTTTGTGTACTAATCCTAAGTTTTTTCCTAAGGTGGTGTCACAGTTTACTCTGAATCAAGCCATCCACCTGCCTGTTTATTTTCCAGAGCATGCCAATCCAGGGGAAGCATTGCTTCATACTTTGGATGTGCATAGAATTCTCAGGTACTATACACACCGTACTAGGGACTACAGAAAGTACTCTCAGTTGTTTCTTTCTTTCACCCTTGGAAAAGAGGGCACCTCAATTTCAAAACTGCTTGTCCAGATGGTTGTCCAACTGTATTTTTTTTTGTTACAGGAAGTATGGTAAGGAGCTTTCTGGGGTTGGTAAGGGCCACTCAGATACAATGGGGGCATGGCTACTTCAGTTGCCTGTTTTAGGGGCATGTCGGCAGCCAAGATTTGTGCTGCTGCAACTTGGAATACTGTCCACACTTTCACTAAGCACTGCAGTCTGGACATTGCTTCCAGGAGGGTGGGCTTTGACCTAGCTGTGCTTAAGGGCCTTCTTCCTTAGGCCTCTGGCCTCCTGCCACCCAGACTGTCTTGCACTTAGCAGTGCTTGGGACTCGTTCCATAGGTGTGACCTGATGACAATGATATCCCCGAATAAGATAGAATAGTTACTTAAGAACCTACCATAACATTAGATCTTCAAAGGAATATCTGTCATCTGGTCATGCCGTCCCTCCCTCCATCCCTCTTTCTCTCTCTCTCTCTACAGCTCAGCTGTCCTGTTGCTCCCGCCTTTCTGCTAGCTGGCCACCTTCTCTCTCTCTCCTCCATTCCCTGAAGGGACTGTCTTCTCCTGTGGCTTCTGGCTAGGGAAAGAACTGAGGAGGGAGTGGGCCCCCCATGCATATATGGGGTGTGTGATATCGCAGCCTGACATCAGTGTGGGTGGTCCCTAATAGACGGCTGCAGAAAAAAGCTTCTGTGTGATCCTGGTGCCTTACATTGAAGTTCCATAGGTGTGACCTGATGACAGAGATCCCCTCGAAGATCTACTGCTATGGTTAGTTCTTGTATAACTGTTCTTTGTCCTGCCCTTGAGCGCACACCATGGAAGCGACAGCACCTCAGTTTACTTGCACCACTGAATAGTTACTGCATCACTGCAAAGTTTTTTGTTTGCGATGCCTTTGCTGTTTATTTTTCTTCACTATGATATTGAAACCCAAAAAAGAGAAGGGGGTCAAGAAGTCAAAGGAAGCCCATCTGCCTCCCATTACACATTGTTGCCCCTTTGGAATGCCAGTTGCTGCAATGGACCTGCATCAAGTGTTGCTGGACTTGCCTTGGCTCCAGTCACAGTGTGGATGAGTGCAACGCCTGCTTCTTCATGGACCACTGTACCCTCACGATGAGGTGTGGTCGTCCGATCTCCACCTTTTGAGGCAGGCTTTGCACTTGTGAGGCCATAGTACAATCTCTGGGCCTTTCCCCTGAGCCCTTTCCTCATACCTTTGGTGACAAAGAACAGGGTCTACCTCAGCCTCTTCTTGCTGTGGCATCAGAGGCCCTGGGAGTGTGTATATTGGACAGCTGACTCCTTCTGAGCAGCTGGTTGTGCCCCAAGTCTGTCTGTCTGTCCTGGACAGCAGTCTCTCCCATTAGTGAGGCCAAAGCTATGCGATTGGTCTTCTTGGTGTCACAGCTTGGTGCCGTCTTGACTCCAGATGCCTTTCATGGTATTGGTGAGCAGGTTGGTGCTGGCCACAATGGGTCCCCACCTGTCTCCACAGTGTTGGGAGAAAGTCTGTCACGAGGGCTATTTGGGGTCATAGCGGCACTAGTGGGAGGATAATACTGCCCCCAGCGATGGAGGTGGTGACGTGATGGTGTTGTCCATGGTTCTGGTGCGTTTGCGGCACCAGGACAGTTCCTGGTGCTGCTCTTGGTGACGGGTGGGGGATGGATCTGGGGTAGATTCCTAACCTGACATCGGCCTGACGCTGAGGCGACACCAGCCACAATGACAGGGATGAACCCGTCTCCAGGCCAGTTGTTGGCCCGGTGCCAGAGGCAGCACCGGGTTGGAATCGGATGATGTCTGGAAGGTGGAATTTCTCCTGGAGCTGTGTGCTGAAAGGTTTGAGACTGGGGCCACCCAATGGGGACTGTACAACTCCACTCTCCCCACCTGAGGGAATTCCCCCATGGGCACTGACCTGATCATTCCTCTGATGTAGGCTGATCCCAGTTAGGCGGTCCTGCCAGGCCCTCTCCTCAGACAAGGTACCCTATTCATCCTTGCAGCCCAGGCAGAAACCCTGGAGTCCTTGACTCCTTTTTCACTTTTGGGCCTCTGCCACCTTTGCCTGACCTTGACGAGATTATTGGCACTCTGGGACCACTCTCATGGATTCAGTACAGAAGGGTGGCTGGTGCATTGAACCTGGACCATAGTCGTGTAGCAGGGTTCAGTTTAAACCTGATCTTCCCTTGTCAGTCTTCACCATTCGTTACTCCTGGGTGTAACCCGGAGGCGCGCACCCGACACGGGAGTTTGTTTTTTTTTTTGTTTGTTTGTTTTTTTGGGGGAGGAGTCGTGCGTCGGCAGCACCGCCCAGCAGGCGACGATTGCGAGTGTGCGAGGGCGGTCTGGGCGCCGTAGGCTTCCCCTCCATCCCAGTTCTGCTTCTCCCACCGTCGAGACTGCACCTGCTGCGCAAGTTTGAGAAATGGTTGCTGCACCATTAGGCCTTCGTTCTTCGCCGCTAATTTGACTCCTTCATCCCGATTCTCCATCCCGACACCGTTGAAGCCGGTAAGACCGTTTCATGTTATATTTTGCTGGCACCAGGATCTTTGCTGTTTATAACATAATTTCGCATCATGTCCAATTCGGTGGCAAAGCGTAAATCCATGACGAGCTGTGCCTCTATGCGTCAGTGCCCATGTGGCCGGCAGTTTTCCATCACAGATCAACATGATGTTTGTCTTCGGTGCCTGGGACCCAATCATGATATGGACCACTACGACACCTGTTTTTCCATGGACTGCCATGTGTTGGAAATCGGCAGGGCTCTGCCGACTTTTGGAGGACAACGACACCCGCGGGCCTCCTAGGCCAGATCTCTTGACCCTTCCTCCCGGTTCCCTTCCCCGGGTCTGTACAGCCCAGCGAGGAGGGAACCTCCTCCACTTCTAGCCTTGCTGAGGAGGAGGTTTCTTCTTCGGCACCTGAGGAACAGTGCAATTCCTCCCGGGGTTGCATCTTTGGCACCGTCCCGGCAGTCGCCTCCTCAGAGGTGCAGGTTCCCCCAATGCCGCAACCCCAGGTTCTTGAGGGCCCATTGCCTGGTGGACCCTTGATGCCACCTAGTGACACCATTTTAGACCCAGGGACTCAGACAGCGCCGCTGGCGGTGCCACTTTGGGGTCCTCTGCCATCTGTGGCTTGGGGGACTCGGGCCGTTGTGGTTCCGAGCGCTGGGAACTTGACCGGCGCTGTTGGCGTTGTTGCAGCCTACACCGATGCTGCTCCCGGTGCCGTCACAGGAGATGTTCCTGAGGTAGCCTCTCTGGAGGTCACTTTGCTCAACTCCTCTTCGGGGGGGATGGGATGACTCAGAGGTGGACCTGGACTGGCAGCCTGAGTCTTCGGATTTGGAACTCTGTAGGTCGGGGTATCAAGCAGCCCAGTGTTCCTCTTCCTGAGTCCTCGGAGCAGGTTCACCATGGGGATCCCACGGCTAGGGGTGGCCGGGACTTTCTAGAGGCGATGGTTCCGAGATTCATGGGAGGATGCCCAGGCAGCTGCCATCCCTGGTGTTGCTGAAGCTCCTTCGGAAGGGGTGGGCCTTCTGTGGCCTTCCTTCGGAGGTCTGCAAAGTGAGGAAAATTGACAAGGGAAGATATGGAAATTACGTACCTACTGTAATTCTTGATCTTCTCTTGTATCTTCACTATTCATTACTGAATCCCTTCCACTTTCCCCTCATGAGCCTCTTTTCTTGGGCGTCTCCCCCACCCTGCTCGCCCTCCTCCTCCTCCCTTCCCCCTCGGGGGGGCAGGACGGGACTATTCCTCTGGTTCCTTTGGACCTTCTGGTCTTCTCTAAGAAAAAAACATGACAGAGGATTTGGGTAAGGAGGAGAGCATGTGGAACTTCATCCTTTTCATCTAAGGAAACTTTCTGATTTCCTGGAAGGTTTTGCCTCTGGGGGCTTTCCTTTGGGCCATATTAGCTCAATCTCTGGACACGAGGTTGGTCTCTGAGACAGTCCTCTATCCTCAGTCTTCGGACTTGGCTGGTGTCCCTAGATTACCCTATGGTGCCAGACCGGGGATAATCAATGTTGTTCTAGCCCAATTTGAAATTAACGTTTTGAACTGGTGGTCCGGCCCTTTGGCCCCGTCTTCTCCAGGGAGTCGGGCTGAGTTCCTTCTCTGTCTCTGTCCATCTTAACAAGAGGTCGCCATCTCTTGACCCCCCCCCCGCACTGACGCATATCTGAGTGCTAGTGGGGTCTTTTTCCCTTTACCTGGTTGGGGGCTCTCCCTCTCCGGAGCAGATTTTGCCTTTGCATTCTGTGAGCTCTCAGCCTGAGTGATGGATAATGGGATAGTGGGAGGTGTAGGGAAATCTGCCTCTCTCGTTTCAAGCTGTGTAGAAGGTTCGTTTGAACCATTGAAACCATTTTTGTCTGCAGGGATCCTTGCTTCCTTGCTCTAAGATCCAAGCTGATAAGCTTCAAGCCAATTTCACTCGGGACTTGTGGCAGTATTTTCCCCTCCTCCCAATATCCCCTCCTCTTTTTCTTCCCTTTTCTTCTTTCATCCTTTCCCTTATCTGTTCCTCCCTCAGAGCCGCCCAAGGAAGGCAGGCCCTGCGGTCCCTTAGGGTAGGGAACTTCTCTTTCCTGTCCTTTTTTCAGCCTATTCCCTTTTCAGTTTGTTTCCTTTCCTTTATCTATCCCTCAGCTCTCTTGCCTCGCTCTCATTCTTCTAACCCCTTTTTATTTTGCCTCTCCGGCTTACAGAACTGGGATGGAGGAGGAGTCTACAGCGCCTAACGGCCGCCCCTCACACACCATGCAGTGCGTCACTCTCTAGAGTGGTGCCGTCAGCGCCGACTCCTCCCTCAAAAAAAAAAAAAAACCTCCCATGGCGGGTGCGCACCTCCAGCTTACACCCAGCAGTAATGAATGGTGAAGATACCAGAGAAGATCAAGAATTACAGTAGGTACGTAATTTCCATTTTTTCTAGTAAACCCCCCCCCCGGCCAGCACCTCTTCTTTGTAAGCGTCCTTCTCGGGGGACACAGAAGCTACCCTCCATATGTCCTCAGCCTCTGAGTAAACCCTGTACCAGAGATTCCTGTTAGAACATGTTAGAGATGCTGGATGTGGACTCCTTTTCCAGTCGCAATCCTGTGTCCTTGCAGCTGGGACTTATAGGAGCTTTCGGCGATGGCTCCTCAGTCATCCTTCCTTGGCCTAGACCCTTTGAGGAATTGGCAAGGACAGTCCTGAGATGCCCCTTCTTGTGCTCTTCAGCTCTCAGGGACATCCAGCTTCAGTACTTTTCACCCACAGGATCTGCAAGGGCAGTACTTCACCCCACCCCGGAGATTGAAGTCTTGCAGACCCTGACAAGATCTAAACGCTGTGCATCTGACCAGCCTCCTAAGGCTAACTCTGCTTAGGACCCATAAGAGGAAATCACTGTTGAAAACTGGCGAAGATTGATTCCTGGAAGATATATAAAAGACATACTTACTGTAATTGTTGATCTTCCAGAATATCTTCACAATTAATTCACGTGCGGGCCAACCGTCCCCCGCTCAGTCAGAGCCACGACCTCTGGTCAGATCACCCTGTGGGTGCTCCAGCACCTTTTTTCTATTGAGTGTGCATCTCCTCTGTGATGGCTCTTTGACAAGGGTTTTTGTTGCACACAAAAAAAAAAATCACAAAAGATAGTTGAGCACCCTCGTGTCTACTCGTCCCAAAAAAAAAAGGAGGCCTTATTTGGCCCCTCTTGCCAACAAAAAAAGGAGAGATTTTTGTGCATGAGAAGGTAGCCCCTTCCTCCATTTTTTCTTTCTTGTCCTCCTCCTCCTTGCCTGGGATATGTCGCTATTCGTTGCTAAATGCAACATATGCCCTGGCACTATCCAGTCTAGATGTGCTGTGCACGTTGCTTGGATCAGTGCTTTAGCTTTTATTGCAAGCAGAAGCAGGTCATGTTTCTAATCCCTTCTCTAACCATGTTAGACCTGTTTTGGTTAGTATACCCCTTGATTTTCCTCTCTCTGTGCTTCTAGGCATTGGCGCGCTGCCTTTGGGGATGCCAGAGGAGATGAACACATCTTGACTCCCCTGGACTGCCAAGTCCTGCAACCTCGGATACTCCCAAGTTCCACTTTTCTTCTGTCTCATGTAAGAAAAAGACGGGCATGGGTTTACGCTCGAGTTTACTCCATTCTTTAGTAGTACGTAGTTGTCATTTTTAGGAGTCCAAGTGTCATTTTTCTGTATGTTGGCACAGTGTGCCATCTCATTTGCAAGGGGGTCCCAATTTGGACTTACCCGTATTTTTGCATCTGCCAGAGCCTTATGCTCATGACTGCTGCCCTTTTCTCTACCACTCTCCACCTTTTGTCTGGCTAGTTTTAGACCCAGCTAAGCTTGTGCCACCAGATAGACCCAACTCTTATTTACTAAGTTGGTAGTGGAGTTTTATTTTGTTGTTTATTCTGTTTCCTTTTCCTATCCCTTTGGGCTAAAAATTCAGTGGTCCTATCTTTTATTTCTCTCCTGGCAAACAAAACTGAAGTGTATGAGGGAGCCATTGACTGTTATTGACTGGCGCATGCAGCACCACATGAAGTGCACAGGTGCTGTCAGTACTTGACGTCGGTACCCTTCTACAAAAATAATTTGTTCCCTCAGGGTCATAGTGCCTCCAGTCCCATCCCATAAGTGGAAATCAATGGTGACGATATTCGGGAAGGTTAATAATCACGGCAACTACATCATTTTCATTTCTCTTATAACCACACACTGTGTCATGTGTTATCCAGAATACCAATCCGCTAAAGTCTCAATCATTATTTACATCTCCAGGCTGTTAGTTAGAAAGCTTCACTTTAGAATAAAAACATAAGAGCAGTTTAGACTTCCGGTGACGTCACGGACATGGGAGCGAAGATCTATACCTCCTTCACTTCGACAATAAAAATCGGCACTAATCCTCCCCATTTAGAAACCTTTTTACAGAAAGAGTGACAGGATTCAAGTTGGTGGATGCCACCGAAGGGAAATAAAGGAAAAACCTTCAAATTGGGTGCTTCGGTAGCGAAAATGAAGCAACTTAAATTTGGAGCCAGTATGGATAATTTTGCGACCTGCACTCCAAAAGTACTTTCTGCTTCAGACTCTTCATTGGACTTGATGGAAGACGATAGTCTGCATTCCAGAAAAACTAGTCGCACTCTAAGACAAATACTTCATTCAGTTCAAAAGATTGAATCTACAGTGGCGGATCTTAGACAAGACTTAAAGATTATAAATCAAAAAGTGACAGAGAACACAACTAAGATATCTGAGATAGGGGAGACTCAAGATGCCTCAAGCTGGCTTTTACTGTACCTAATGAAACAGGACTGGGTGTTACGTTCAAGAGTGGAGGACATAGAGAATAGAGCGAGGAGAAACAACTTTAGATTGCATGGTCTACCGGAGGGATGAGAGGAAGGATTTTCATTGCTAATAAATTTGGTGCAGCAGATTCTTCGATCCACGCTGTCCCTTCCTACTGACTTCCATTATGAAATGAACAGAGTCCATAGATCACTAGGCCCGAGGCCAAATAATTCTCAGGCCAGACCGCAATCAATTATAGTGCACATAGTATATTATCAGGCCAAGAACTATATCCTTCAAGAAGCATGGAGACAGAAAGAGATTAAATATGAAGGTACTCAGATATTTTTCGAATACTGCTTTTCTCCCTCGTTACAAGTGGAGAGGCAGAGCGTGAGGAATAATTAAAGAAATCAGGGAGAGAATAGGAATTAAGGCACAGTTAAATTTCCCAGCGAAATTGAAGATCCATACCTCAGAAGAAGTTAAAGTATTTCCCTTGCTGGTTGAGGCAGCACTTTTGTTGAGAAGTTGGAAAATACAAATGCCGGAATTGGAATGAAGGTTACAGGGTGAAGCCTGGAACAAGGTAGGAGGCAAAACCGGTAGGGACATGCCAGGAACACTCCCGAAGGGACTAGCTAGAGGCTTAGTTTGCTGCGCCTCACGGAGATGCAAGGGACAGATACCAGAAACCAGAGAATTGAAATGGAGAACAACACTGGAGAAACTGAGGAGAGACCGTTGGAAGTAGTAAGACTGACTAATGACACTATATACAATGGCTGAGTGATAAGCTGTAACTGGGAACTACTAAACATAGAGACAGAATATTGAAATCAGGTGGAGGGAAAAGAAACAGAAGAACACTAAAGAGACTAAATACATATGGAGTAATTAATGAGAAGAGTTTAAAAATTGTAATGACTCAAAGAAATGGGTGGTAGAGATACATAGCCTGAAAGATATTAGATTTAACAGTACTAAGGTCCTGTAAAGATGAAAGGGGGAGGGGACGGGACATAGAGAAACGGAAAGCCGAAGGAGAGTTGCGAAAAGGGTTTTATTGTCTGAACATCAGCTTCCTACATAAGGTGACTAAGATTTGAACCTGCCAGAGGAAGTATTCCCTGTGCAGATTACATCCCGAGAGAGGGATAACAGGCCTACTTAGGCCACTACACAGAGGGAGAGGAGTTACTAGGCTGAGTCATTACCCTTCTGAGGTAGAAACTTAACCTAGGAAGAACAAAGTACTATCTAGAGTTTCTCCAGTTGGAGACCTGTTAACTCCCTGTGGTGTTAAGGGAAGAAAGTTAATATGTTGGTTTATTGTTATGTTATGAAGGAACTAGAAGGGGGACAGGATCAGATCTACAGTACAGTAGCTTCTTCTTCTTGTTTTTACATTGTTTCTTGTGGATTCTACTTGGTAGAAAGTTATTTCTTTCCTTTCTTACTACTAAGGGGCTAGCAGGGTATTGTTTGGGGCTGTTGGAATTTTGAAACCTGTTTTGGTAGCTATAAGTGGGCTCATTGTTTGATGATTCACTGTGTGGCAGGCTGCATTTGCAGAGGCCTGTTTCTTCTGTTTTAGAATATAATTGGTGTGATTTAACTGGATCTGTTTCTTTGAATTGGAGACCTATATCTTCTAATTCCAAGCCTATTTTGATGTGTTGTTGGTGAAGCTGTTGAATTGAGTCCTGTTTCTTTGGGTAGCAAAACCTATTTAGGGGCTTGGAGTAGAATTGTGAGTCATTGTTGCTGGCTTCACTAGCTGCAAAGTTTTATGCAGAGTGGGGGAAGGGTGCTAATGGTCTGGCCAAGTCTCACTCAGTTAGGGAGGCAGAGCGGAATCAGGTGTGGTGTCAGTGCTTTGGCTTCTCAGAAGGAACTAGAAAGGGGATAGGATCAGATCTACAGTACAGTAGCTTCTTCTTCTTGTTTTTACATTGTTTCTTGTGGATTCTACTTGGTAGAAAGTTATTTCTTTCCTTTCTTACTACTAAGGGGCTAGCAGGGTATTGTTTGGGGCTGTTGGAATTTTGAAACCTGTTTTGGTAGCTATAAGTGGGCTCATTGTTTGATGATTCACTGTGTGGCAGGCTGCATTTGCAGAGGCCTGTTTCTTCTGTTTTAGCATATAATTGGTGTGATTTAACTGGATCTGTTTCTTTGAATTGGAGACCTGTATCTTCTAATTCCAAGCCTATTTTGATGTGTTGTTGGTGAAGCTGTTTGAATTGGAGTCCTGTTTCTTTGGGTAGCAATTCTATTTGGGGGGCTTGGAGTAGAATTGTGAGTCATTGTTGCTGGCTTCACTAGCTGCAAAGTTTTATGCAGAGTGGGGGAAGGGTGCTAATGGTCTGACCAGAGGCCTCAGCTGCCTGATTGTTTCTGGAAGACTTGGGCTGGTCCCACCCC
Organism: Neoceratodus forsteri; assembly: GCA_016271365.2. Lineage (NCBI taxonomy): Eukaryota > Metazoa > Chordata > Ceratodontiformes > Ceratodontidae > Neoceratodus > Neoceratodus forsteri. Next base: position 502,532,713 of record JADMNL010000022.1, read on the forward strand.
CAAACCCTCCCCACCCACCCCTGGTCCATGATTTCCTTTGTACCAGGGGTTCTGACATCACTTCCTCAAACGGGCAAGGGATATGCACCTGTCATGGCAGAAGCAGACATCCAGGAAAGGAACAGCAGCAAGTGAAAAGTGACTGCTATCTCAGTGGAAGGAAGTAAATGCAAAAATAGGAGCTTTTGTACTTCTTAGCATTGATATTGCATTGGGGAAAGAGAGTATGAGTTTGAAGAGTTGTGCAATGGCTACTTAATCTCTCTTTTGGCGTGGATAGGAAGGATAGAAATATAAAAGCAGTTGCTCAATATATCTAAACGTGTACAACAAAGGAGTAAGGAAATAAAGAAAATTATGTTTTGCATTGATAGAGGGGGGGAGACTTGGGGGAGTATTTGGTATCCTGCATCTGGAAGGGTGGGGGGTCGTTGGTGGGCAACAACAGCAGTGGGTAGGGTGGTAGGCTGCAACAACTGCGGTGCACCAATCTTTCTAAAAATTGGAGTGTGGGAGGATATTTAGTGTGCAACCACATAGAAAAACTTAGAAAGGAGATTGAGGGTCTGCAGGAGGAACTAAGACAGGTAAGGCAGATTGGGGGTGGGTTTAGCCCAATACTGGAGGGAGGAAGAAGGGGAGATGAGGGAGGGCGATTTAAGTCAACAGTGGTGAGGAGAGGGTCAGAAGAGAGGAAGCAGAGCGAAGGGCCCAGGCCAGGAAGAACAATTTGCCGGAAACCAGGTGAGGACAAAAGACAAATGGAAGGAGGAGATAGGACTTGTGAGGAGGCGAAGAAGTGGCAAAAGTCATGGGTGGAAAGGAGAGAACAGGTTACTATGAAGAGAGAGGGGGCATTTGTGAAGGGTCTTCAGAAAACAGTTTTGCACTGCTAGAGAGGAAGAAGGTGGAGGAGGGAAATGATGAAATTAGAGGAGTATTTGATAAATGCCTGGACCAAACTGGAGCTGGGGGAAATTCTAATGGGAGAATTGCAACAGGGGTAAAAGGGGGAAATAATGTGCAGGAGGAAGAGGAGGAGCTGGAAATGAGAGAGGGAGATGAATGGAAGCAAGCAGGGAGTAAGAGGGGTGGAATCTTAGTGCTCTGGGACTCAATACTAAGAGGAGTCAGGTGGGGTAGCAAGGAGGAGAGGCATAGTCTCATTTGGGTGGAGGCCATGCCAGGAATGACAGCAGAAAGGGTGGGACAGTCTGTTCTGAAATATGCTAGAAGGGGTAGGGACAAGCCTCATTTAATTATACATCTTGGGACAAATGACCTGGCTGACAAGGGTAGATATAGTCCAGAGGAGGTTTGAGGAACTAGCACAATTATGTGAGGGGCAGGAAGATCAGTAACTTTTCAGAGACACTTCCAGTGCCAAAAGCAAGCACAACAAAAGCTGAGAATAGAGGAATTTAATGGATGACTAAGAACCTGGTGTTGTGCTAAAGGGTATGAGCTGTTGGGGCGGAGACCTGGGAGGACAGTAGTCTCTGTGCCAAGGACAGACTACACTTGAGTGAAGAGGAAAGAAAGTGTTGAAACAGAGGATGGAGGAGTACATAGAGGAAGTTGGGAATTTAAACTAGGAGTGGGGACGGCAATTGGGAAGAGATAGCAGAGACCACAGGTTGGGAAACCATATGAGCTTACCCCTTAACAGTGACAAAGGATACATGGCAAAGTACTATTGGTGGTGTTAGAAGGGGGACAGGATGGGAGGGGGGGAAAGGGTGGAAGGTGGTTACCCTTAATGCTGGGAGCCTTGGGAGGAAAACTGCAGAGTTACAGGTTCTCATGGCAGAGGGAGAGGTGGACATTGCAGCCATCACAGAAACATGGGCCACTCAATACAATGACTGGGACCTGTCTGTACCAGGGTACAGGTTATTTCGTAGGGACAGGGTGATTGGGAATGGGGGGGGGTGGCACTATATGTGAAGGAAGGACTGAACTGTGTAAGGGAGGAGGAGGAGGAGGGTAGTACGGAGTCACTTTGGATGCAAATCCAGGATTCCAAGAATAGGATTCTTAGAATGGGAGTGGTGTACAGGCCACCATCTCAGGCGGAGGAGTTAGACAGGGAACTAGCGGGACAGATCAGGAGGACCTCAGAGAAGGGTAGTGTGGTGATTGTGGGAATTCAACATGCCAGGGTGGACTGGAGTACCCCAACAACCAGGAACAGAAGGAGCAGGTACTGCTTGATGCCTTCAGGACAGCTTCCTGCTGCAAATGGTCAGTGAACCAACCAGGTTGGGAATACCCTTGACCTTGTGCTGGCAAATGGGGACTTTGTGAAGAGACTTACAGTGGAGGAACCTGTCAGGAGTGACCGCCACTCAGTATGGCTCACATTGGATATGGGCAAGGAAGGGTGGGAATCTGGCACAAGGTGCTGGACTTCAGGAGGGCCGACTTTGGGAGGATGGAGTGAAGTGGTAGGTACCTGGCCAGAATTCAATCTAGTATGGACACTAACCAGAGGTGGGAGCTCATAAAGCTGGGGATAGTGGAGCAACCAAAACCTGCTGCAAAGCCCAGAGCAAAAGGCTAGGTCTAAGAAACCGAGCTGGTTGAGCAAGGAGGTCATGTAAAGGTAAGGAAAAAGAGCTGCCTTTAGGAAGTACAAGAAAACAGGGAGGGGAGGACAGGAGGAGTACTTGACAGAATCAAAGGAGGTGACAAGGGCAGTAAGGGGAGCCAAAGCATCTACGGAACTCAGGCTGGCACAAGGCATTAAGAAGGGGGGAGAAGGACTTCTTTAAGTACATCAGGGAGAAAAGGAGCTGTAAGGACCACATAGTAAGGATTAGGAAGGAGGGGGGGTTGGGTGGAAATGGAAGCAGGGTGCGATAAGGCAGAAGCACTAAATGAGTACTTCTGCTCAGTATTTACTAAAGAGAAGAGGGGAGTGACACCCAAGGTGGGAGAAATGGCAGAAGCAGGGAGGGAAGGGGTGACAGATGCGGAAATCATGGAGGGCAGAGTTCGAGAGGGTTTGAAGGCACTGAGAGTGGACAAGGCGCCAGGCCCAGATGGCATCCACCGTAGGGTACTGAAGGAGCTAGCAGAGGTCCTTGCAGGACCTTTGGCAGACCTATTTAATGCCTCACTACATTCGGGGTGTGTACCTCAGGACTGGAGGATGGCTCATGTGGTGCCCCTCCACAAGAGTGGCCCCAAGGACCGAACCGGAAACTACAGACCAGTGAGCCTCACATCCATCGTGGGTAAGCTAATGGAGACTATCCTGAAGGAGAGGCTGGTGGCCCTCCTAGAGGCCAAAGGACTACAGGACAGCAGACCGCATGGCTTCATACGTGGCAGATCCTGCCAAACCAACCTGGTGGAGTTCTATGACTGGGTAACTAGGCAACTGGACAGGGGCCATGCAGTGGATGTCCTGTATCTGGACTTCAGTAGGTATTCGACTGATTGCTACATGGAGGGCTGGGAAGGAAGTTAGTAGGCACAGGGTCGGGTGCAAAGCTGGTGAGATGGATAGGAAACTGGCTTCAGGGAAGGCAACAGAGGGTGGTGGTGGGTGGGAGCTCTCACACCCAAGGGCAGTGACGACGGTGTTCCACAGGGCTCAGTGTTGGGACCAGTGTTGTTTGGGATATTCATTGCAGACATATCATGGGACATCAAGAGCAAGATCAGTCTGTTTGCTGGTGATACCAAGGTAGGCGCAGTGGTGGATGACTAAGGGGGATGGCAGGTGTTGCAGGATGATCTGGCAAAGCTTGAAACCTGGTCAGACACCTGGCAACTGAGGTTTAATGCCAAAAAGTTCAAGGTGCTGCATTTTGGGATGAAGAACCCAATTAGGAGTTACCAGCTGGGGGGAGTGCAGCTGGCCCAGACAGAGGAGGAGAAGGATCTGGGTGTGCTCATTACAGGGTCAATGGACAACTCAGCACAATGTAGGAAGGCAGCTGCAAAGGCCAACAGAATGCTGTGTTGTATTGCAAGGGGTATATCCTTAAGGAGGGAGGAGGTGATTCTGCCACTGTATAGGTCATCAGTTAGAGGTAGGCAATGTGGTTCAGAGGGAGAGCTGCTGACTCTGACTACAAGAATACTGGGTTTGAGCACAGCTCAGGGACAGAGTGAAGAAAGTTTTGGGGGCGGTGGTGGATGGGGAGGAGGGGAGGGCGGCCCTGCAGGGGGACCTGGAGGCTCTGGAAAGATGGTCTAGAAAGTGGAAGCTGAGGTTCAATGCAGGGAAATGCAAGGTACTCCACCTGGGGGCCAAAACCCAGGCCAAGTGTACACCACTGGGAATACTACAAGTCTCAATGGCTGAGAGGGACCTGGGGGTGGTGGTGGATGTCAAGATGAACAACTCTGAGACTTGTAGGAGGCAGCCAAGGCCAACAGCATGCTGGGATGCATCGCTGGGGATCACCCCAGAAGGAGAGGAAGTGATACTCCTCTGTATAACTGCTTGGTGAGGCCGCACCTGGAGTACTGCGTGCAGTTTGGAGGCACACTTAAAGAGGGACATTAACCTCCTGGAGAGGATCCAGAGGAGGGCAACAAAATGATTTGGGGCTTGGGGACAGGACCTATGAGGAGAGGCTCAAGAGCTAAATATGTACACACTGGAAGAGAGAAGGGACCGGGGACATGATAGAGGTCTTCAGGTACATGAAGAGGGTAAATGGGGAGGAACAGTCAGGGTGCTTCAAGGAAGGAGGAAGGGGCCACTAGGGGCATGGGTGGAAGCTGGAGGGAAGATTCAGGGAGAAAGGAGGAGGTGCTACTTCACTGAGAGGGTGGTGGAGCCATGGAATGCACTACCTAGGGGGCTGGTGGAGGCAGAGACAGTGGAGGGTTCAGGAGGGGTGGGACAGGTACAGGGAAGGGTTCTGGAAGCAAAATCCAATGCAGCAAGAATATCCGGAACTGGGAAGGGAGAAGCCAGAGAAGGGGGGACAGCAAGGTCAGCACCCAGGGTGGGGCTGACCAAGCAACAGAACACGAAAGACCGTTGGGCCTATTCTGCTGGCATTTTAGTATGTTAGTATGTTAGTTAGACCACACCTGGAGTACTGTGTGCAGTACTGGCGCCCGTGATCTGAAGAGGGACATTAAGTTACTGGAGGGGGTGCAGCGCAGGGTGACAAAGATGATCAAGGGGCTAGGGGACTTATCATACGAGAGGAGGTTGAAGGAGTTGAACATGTACTCACTGGAGGAGAGGAGGGACAGGGGTGACATGATTGAAACCTTTAAATACATGAAAGGAATAAACAAGATGGGTACAGAGGGGCTGTTCAAAGTAAGGAAGGGGAGGGCCACCAGGGGCCATGATATGAGACTGGAGGGAGATGAGGAGACACTTTTTTACAGAGAGGGTGGTGGCTGGGTGGAATGCGTGACCTGCAGAAGTGGTATCTAGTAGAACAGTGGACTGCTTCAAAAGGGGATGGGACAGGACAAGGGGGAGGGTTAATGATGGGGAAGGGTGGAAGGGAGGGGCAGCTGCAGAATAAGGGGTGCTAGCTGCACATTCGAGCAGACTTGATAGACCTCTAGGCCTTTATCTGCTGGCAAATTTCGTATGTTAAATTTGGAAGGCATAGTCTCTTTTTCGAGGGGGTTGAAAAGGTTGCACAAAGGGTCATAAAAAGAACGAGTAAAAGGATGGAATTACAGAAGAATCACAGCATTGCAGGAAGGGAAAATATAGAGGCATTAGCGGATGAGAGGGGTGGGTTAAGAGAGAAGTTACCAAATAAAAGAATTTGCCAGAAAAACAAAGGGAGAGTCGGATACGGTGGGGAAGGGGGAGAAAAAACGAAGGAACTGGAACAGAATATTGGGGGAAATTAAAATAATTTCGTATAACGTAAGGGGAATACACTCTCCAGTAAAAAGAACAAGATTGTTGGGAGAACTGAAACGAATGGGAGGGGCTGTAAACTTTTTACAAGAAACACATTTGACAGGGACAGAACATGAAAATGAAAGAGGGGTTGGGTAGGAAAGGTGGAATCATCAGCTTCTCCAAATCCTAGGAAGGCCAGGGTAGCGATACTAATTAAGAAAGACCTACCACTCCAAATAAAATCAGTGGAAACAGGACTGAAGGGCTGGCTTGTAAGGATCACAGGAGATTTAAAGGGCTCGTTGGTACATTTAGTAAACATATATGCACCTAGCAAGAATCTAGAAGAGTTCTTGACTAAAGTTCTACATAAGATGGCAGGGTTTCAAGATGGGCAAATAATAATGGGAGGGGACCTAAATACAGTTAAGAACCCCTAGCTAGACAGATCTGTAGGAATTGCAGTAACAAATGCCCAAGCAACAAAGACCTTAAATAGTTTAACTAAAGAACAAGGGCTGACAGATGTATGGAGAAGTCAGCATTGGAAGGAGAGAGACTTCACTTTTTATTCCCCAGCCCATAAATCCTATTCTAGGATCGATGCCTTCTATACACAACAGCAGTATCTATACAGAATAGTTAAGTCCCAGATAGGCAACTTTACTATATCTGATCATGCGCCAGTTATGATTCGGGCTGAAAACAGAACATGAAGAAAGACAATCTTTGTGGAGACTAAACGTGTCCTTGTTAAATAATAAAATCTTTAAAAAAAGCTGGCAGAGATCATAGAAGAAGAAGTAAGATTGAACAGGCTACAGTGGTGCTCGAACCTGCTTATTTGGGATACTGTCAAAGCGGTGCTCCAGGGGGAACTAATTAGTCATGCAGCTAATCTTAAAAAAATTTAAATTTTAAAACGGGCAGAGTTAATGGGGAAAATAAAAAGATTGAAAGAAAGCACAGAAACAAATCACAAGATTCTAAAATATATAAAGAACTATTAAAACTTAGAGGAACTACATAATATGGAAAAGGAAGAAATATAGGGTACATTAAGGTTCTTAAGTCATAAATATCAGGAAGTAGGGGAAAATCATCAAACATATTAGCATATAGACCTAAAAAGCCCAGTCAGAGAGGGTAATAACCCAGATTGCGAACAAAGAAAATCCTAACAAGCCTTGGAGTACCCCCAAAGAGATGGCCCAGCAATTCTTAAACTTCTGTAAGAGGCTATATTCAGAGGAAAAAAGCGACGAAGTGAGACAAGGATCTAAAAGTTTTCTGCAAGGGTTAAAGTTAACCAGGTTAACTACTAAAATGAGGGAACATTTAAATACTCCAATCACAATTTTAGAACTGAAGAAGGTCATTGAATCCTTACTTACTGGAAAATCCCCAGGCTCAGATGAGAATAGTTCAGAACTTTATAAGCAACTTAAAGGGACCATAGCACCAATCCTGGCTTAGGTGTTTAATGATTGCTTACTAGAAGAAAATAGACCAGGGACCTGGACAGAAGCATTAATTACATTTTTGTCAAAACCAGGAAAACAAAGGGATAAATGTGAAAATTATATACCTATATCATTATTAAACCAAAATTTGAAAATATTAACCAAAATATTAGTCCTCAGACTACAAAATTATATGGAATATTTAGTGCATGCAGACCAAACAGGTTTTATTACTAATAAACATCCATCAGAAAATGCTAGGAAGTTACTAAATGCACTAGCTTATAGCAATCCCACAGATTCGACCCAATGGACGATATTTCTTGATGCTGAAAAAGCATTCAACCTCTTAAATTGGACATATCTAATAATGGTGTTAGAAAAAATGGGTATTGGAGGGGACTTTTTGAAATGGATTCAGCTATGTTACAGACAACCGAAAGCTAGGATCAGAGTGAATTGTACAATATCTGAGTTCAACATAGAAAGGGAATCTTGACAGGGATGTCCACTGTCACCACTTCTGTTCACTTTGAGTTTAGAGCCACTGGCGGAAGCCATTAGGACAGCCCCAGATATAAAAGGAATAGCGGTAGGAACAAATAGTTGTAAAACATCTTTATATACAGACGGCACCTTGATTTATTTGGATGACCCTGAGAATTATGTGCCCCCTCTTTTAAACTTAGTAGAGCAATATGAAAATATATCCGGGTTCAAAGTAAATAAAGATTAAGAGTGAGGTATTGCTTATAAAGGGGAAAGTTAACTATAAAACAAGAGATTTAATACCTTTCAAGTGGGTAATAAGCAGGGTCAAATACTTAGGTATTTGGTTCCCAAAAAATATTAAAGAGCTGTTTAAGGGGAACTACACCCTTTGTTCAAACAAATAGCTGCAGACCTGAATAGGTGGAAGGATCTTCCTCTCGCCTTCTCTAACAGAATAGAAACAGTAAAAATGAATATCTTAGCGAGATGTTTGTTCCTTTTTTCCACACTTCCTGTGGGTATACCATCCTGTGAATGGAAAGGTTTAAAGAGAAAGATCGCACACTTTGTGTGGGCTGGACGAAAACCCAGGATAAGATGGAATGTACTTCAAGAGGTGAAAGAAAAAAGGGTCTGGGGACTACCAGATTTTAAAAATTACTACATAGCAGCACAAATACAGATAATGGCCAAAATGTGTAATCCCAGACAGAGAGGAGGATGGCAGACATTAGAAAAGGATGTTCATCCTCAAATTCCCTTGCATGTATTGCCTTGATTAGTGCTGAAAAGGGATCTAACCCAAATCCGGAACTGCTGGACAAAGCATACCTTAAGCACTTGGCTACAAGCCAGGCAGGTATGGGAGCAACCCACTAAAATATGGAGGTACATTCCTCTGAGACATATTCCAGAACTCTTAAAGGGTATGGTAGACAGATGTCTAGGCAGATGGGAACAGAAAGGGCTGAGATATTTAATTCAATTACTGGGAGAGACTGGGGTTAAAACATTTGACACAATGCAACAGGAATTTGATTCCTGAACAGGATTTTTTTGGCTACCCGCAGTGTAGAGACTTTATCATAAGAAGCCCAGGAGTAACTAAGATTATGGAAGACCCAGCCCCAATAGTCCAGTTGATTTACAAAAGAGGTCCACAATCTGAAATTAAGAACGTAATCTCACAAGAGTATAAATCTTTACAAGAGGAGAACACATCAGCAATCCAGATTATCCAAAACAAATGGGAAATGGAAAGTGAAATGATGATAAAAGAGGAAGATTGGGAATGGATTTGGAAAGGGGTGCATAAAACCACGGCCATGGCATCATGGAGAGAGTTCAGGTGGAAGGTCTGTGGAAGATTTTTTATAACTCCTATAATATCAAAACACTACAAGAGAGTTTATACTGACCTGTGTTGGAGAGGATGTGGAGAGAGGGGAACATTTTACCACATCTTCTGGAGTTGCTAATTAGCAAATTCATATTGGGGAAAGATAGAGAAAGCAGTAAAAAGCATGATGAACCTGGTAGCCCCATTAACTTTTGTACACTTCGTCCTGGGTAGACCCCCGAAAGAGTTGAAGGGAGCGAACTCCAGATATGTTTTCTATGTCCTAATAGTAACAGCACTTAAAGTAATAACTCAGAATTGGATGACAAACAACAAAATGACTCTTAAGCAATGGAAAACAAACATTAAAAAAATAAAAACCTTAGAAAGCTATTACAGCAAGGATAAGATTAAATGTGCACAAGTTTAACTCATGCTGGCTGCCCTTTTTCAGATACTTAGAAGAGGTAGAGGGGACAGAAATACTGGAACAACTGTTGTGGTGGGGGGCGGAGAAACTGGACAATACTTATCAGTTGGAACTGATATAATGGGAATAGGGGAGAGGGTTAAAATGGAGATAAGCATCCTTCCTTAAAAAAAGATATGGTAAAATATCTTAGAATTTATATACATCCATAATTAACTAATTGAAGTGCAACAATAAAGAAACTTGTACAATACATAGTTATGAAATAATAAAGTTTAGTAGGGAAGGGGGATTTGGGGTAATTAAGCAAGATTACATAGACTGTTGGAATGGAGAGAATAAATGTCATCAAAAATGGTTATGATATTATACACAGGATGAATAGGAGTGAAGAACACAGTATGAACAGAAAAGTCCCAGGGATGCAGATCACGGTTAACCTGTGGAAAGAAAAGAAAGACATTAATAATTAATAATGAATGAACTCCATAGATAAAACAAGGTAGAATTTAGGGTAAAGACAAGTTCAGAATGTAACTTACATGATTGTAAAGGAAAGCATTTTTCTGTAGAATTAACAAAATTATAAGAAATGTTATCATAAGAAACCATGCTGGAGTAATATACTTCTTTGTCCTGAGAACTCTCCATTGTACAACTTGAACCTCCCCTCCCCTAAAAAAAAAGCCGTAAAACTGTGTAATCATTGCTAAATAAATAAATTGTAAGTTGAAGAAAAAAAGAATAAAAACATAAGCGATAGTATTCCCGTAGATGTATTATTTTTGGACTTCCGGAGGGCTTTTAACAAAGTCACCCATAACTTACTTATCGATAAATTAAAGAAAATAGGTATTGATAGTAGCTTAGTGCTATGGATAAACAACTGGTTAAGTATGAGAAAACAGAAGGTGAGAGGATGTTTTTCCGAAAATGGTAGTGTGACCAGTGGGGTCCTTCAGGGGTCATTACTGGGGCCTGCGTTATTTGCGCTATTTATAAGTGACCTTCACCATGATATCGCTAGCTGGTTATTAAAGTTTGCTGATGGTGTGAAGTTGGGCGGCCATGTGGAGATACCCAGGAAAACATCTTAAAACTAAAATGTGATTTACAAAAATTTTTTAAAATGGGCCTCTAACAATGGTACGTTTGTCAGCATAGAGAAGTGCTCTTTCTAGGAGCGTGGATATGTTGTTCATCCACACTCCCTGGCATGTCCCTTTCCCCTTTAAATGTCACCGGAAAGTCTTCAAGCTGGCTCCACCCACCCACCCGGGTGGTAAATACCTCGGCTCCACCCCATGATGCCAGATGTTCCTTTCCGCTGGAAGATTCAGGTTCCCTCGTGCTTCTTCAGCAGTTTGTTGGCCCTGGATTCTTTTTTTTTTTAATACTTTAAGTTTTATTCAGACGTTCAGATAACGCATTTTACATTTAAAAACCAAAATTTTTTCCAGTACATTTCAGATATACAGAACAGTGTCTTACAATCGCATAACTATTCTTAACAGATAAACATCTGTGTGAGGGAAAGACTAGCACTGCTTTTAACTTATATCATTTGATATTAAGTCCTGTCTTTGTATCCCCCCAGTTTTTCTTCTAGTAAGTATTTTTGATACACAGTTACTGAATTTATACATAAGGTAAGAGAAAGGAGAAAGTTATAACATTAAAAAACATTATAGTTGTTAGTAATAACTTAAAACACAAGTAAAAGATTACTGCCCTTCATTATTTGTAAATCCATTTGAGGGTTTATATTTTCAAATATGTTGTACCCTTATAGTAATTTAACTATCTTCTACTCTTATTTTCTAAATTTATGACTGTTAAGGAGAAGCTGCTCATTTATTTCCCCCTTAGATCTTTTCTAGGGTCAAAACAGAACGAGAATTACCATAGTTGAGTAGTTACGAAAGTTAACGAGAGATCTATAATCATTCTAGGTCTCACTAAGTGAGGCCCTGGATTCTCAACGTCAGTTTTCACCGTAAATGCTTTCTCTAAAACTCATCAGAGTTTACGATTCTGATTCTAGCACATCGGACATGGAGGACAAATCGTCCCCCGGATTTCGCCGGTGTCCCTGCGACCAGAAAATGTCACGCACCGATCCCTACCTCTCATGTGTCTACTGCTTTGGTGTCATTCATGACACCACCTCTTGTATCATCTGTCTGGCTTTCCATCCCAACATCCTGGAGGACCGCAAGGCGCGCCTAAAACAGGGAGACCGGGCCGCAATCACGGTGTCGAAGGAGGCAAGGTGGGCAGTTTCCCTTGACGCGGGATCCGCTAAACAGCTCGATAAGATGGCAGCTTTGAAGAGAAGCGTTGTCAAGCTTCGCCAGCCAAGTTTTTGTGCCTTCTCAACTTTGGTTTCTACCTTTACTGGGTCCTTTCGGAGTTGTGCCAGTCTCTCCCCACCAGGGGTGAGGCGCCCTCAGGCTTGCACTCCTCCCGCCCTCGGAAGAGGGACAAGGACCCCAAGTCTTCTTCCTGCAGATGGAGACGTTCCTGGGACCGAGAGAGGTCAGATTCACAGGTCAAGATCGCTTTCTTGGCCGCCGACTTTTCGGACCTTCTGTCAGGCCAAGACACCAAGACCGAGGAAATGGCTCAACCATCTGAGACTACCCTCAGCCCAGTCGAGCCTTTGTCGCTGACTCCTTAGAAAGGACACCTGTCCTCTCCTTTCCTGACGAGGAGACCCTGCCCTCGGGTGTTCCGATTGAGGGAAAGGTGCCGGAATCTCGGTTCTCTCTGACTCCGGCGTCTCCCGATGGAACAAGCCGACCCTGTCTGTCTTGATTGAGGACCAGGACTCCTTCGGTCGAAAAACCGAAGAAAGGTCATAAGCACTCCAGAAAGAGGCGTCGCCATCGATCCTCATCCTCCTCAGATGAGGAGAGACTTTGACGGAAACTCCGTCAACGTTATGAAGATCTCATGTGGCAACAGCTGATTCTGACCGGTCAAAAGCTGGCTCCGCCAGCGTCACCAGCCATTACTTGGCCCCCGCCTCTCAGGCCAACGCCGACCCCTCTGGAACTGAAGGCTTCGGTTCCCCCACCTGTGGGGCCGGCACGTATTCCAGTTCGGCCTATTTCGGTCTCCCCACCTATTTTATTGGAACCACCACCTAAGCAGCCTCAGGGAGGGGCTCCCTCGAAAGTGGACCGGACAGACACCGGACTGCCCCATCGTCTGTCCATCACTGTTGTCCCCGATCACCCTTGGCGCATCGAGGGAGACATAGGTGGGAGACCTTCATATTCAGACTCGGATGCCACTGGTTTGCACTCACATCTGGGGGATGACGAGTCATCAGTGGCAGGTTTGCAGGAAGGTCCTTCCTCCTTTCAGGGCATCCTCCTCCTGATTTCCGAGTCTACTGGAATGCCCTTGGAGCCTATCCAAAGGAAGGCAGAATACCTCCTTCACGGATATCCTCAAGGGGGGGAATACCCTGACGAGGGCCTTTCCAGAAGCCGAAGCCATTGTTGGCCCGACTCTTGAGCTTTGGCAGCGCCCTGCGTCTGCTCGCATGGTCCACAAGTACACGGTAACCATGGGGTTCACAGAGCATCCCTCAGCCGAAAGCCTTGTAACTGCCTCTGTGTTCAGAAGCACTGGTAGCTCAGCCGACACTGACCGCCATCTGGACAAGGAGTCCAAAAATAGGGACCATCCTGCCTGGAAGGTCTATGCGGCCTCATACCTTAGGCCTTCATCAGGCCAGCTCGTCTGTGATCATGGCGCACTTCTCTCATGCCCTCTTAGGGTCATTAGATGAAGTCCTCCCTCATCTCCCAGTGGACATGCAGACCACGGTGAAGCAGGTCCGTGACCAGGGCCGTGCTGTTGCGAAACAGCAGCTCCAGACTGCCCTGGACATTGGAGATTCCTGTGCCCACTCCCTAGCAGCCGCAGTGGCCACTCGCCGCAGGGCATGGCTGAGGTTATCCTCCTTTCCAGCGGATACTCGGCACAAGTTAGCTGACATGCCCTTCCTAGGCACCGACCTCTTCGGTCCTGGAGTGGCTGGTCACCTCAGCGCATTGAGCAGTCCAGTGCCACCTTGGATGCTACCTCTGCGAAGGGTTCTTTGGGCAAGAACCAGCAGAAGCTCAAGAAGAAGCCTTTTAGGCACTCTTCCCCTGTGGTTAGGCAGACCTCCTTTCAAGGAGGCCAGCAGCAGCAGGCTCAAGCTTGGCGCCCCAGGCCCAAGCAGGGTCCTCAACAGCATCGTAAACGAGGCTGAGGTGCTGGTCCAGGAGCCTCCTCCTCCTCTAAGCCTGCTCAGTGATGGGAAGGGGGTTGCCACCCCTACACCTATCACGCCAGCTCTGGGTCCTCCCGTGGGGGGCCGGCTCCGTCACTTTCTTTCTTTCCGCCTGGTCCGGTATCACTTCGGACAGGTGGGTTCTGGAAGTGGTTGGCCAGGGACTTCCTCTGGAATTCAGTCATTCAAACAACATGAAGTCTTGCTGTATTCTGACAATTGCAGTGATTCCCAACCTTTGAGCTGCCCTGGAGAACAAAGAGTTAACTTTCTATGCAGGGCATAGAATGCTGAGCTCGAGCTTGGTTGAAGTCTCTGTCTGGAGTGATTCAAACCTAAACCGTCAGATTCTTTACTCCGCCTCACTGAACGGTCGCTCCGGAGATTTCGCCTTCAGCTCGGTTCGAAAGTCGGTTAAAGTTTCAGTTTTCGTCGGTTTTTAAACCGAAAGAGTTTCCACATAGTCGGTTCAGTCTCTGTCTGTGGTGCCGTGAGTACTAGATAGGAATGGTTCTGTTTTTCTGTTTGGAACTTGTAAAAGTGCGTCTTGGTTCGGCTGAACTGGCCATTTGATAGTGAAATTTGTGTGTTTACTTAGTGTGTGGTTACTGGTTCTTATCGGTTCTAAAAAATGTGTCTTAAACATTTTTTATCAACACCCATGACAAGGTTAGGAACCGATAAGGGAGTCTTGCCTGGCGGTTGCCGAAAAAAGGGTATAAGTTTGGTTAGGTTGGCCATGTGTAAGAAACCCAAGAAAAAAAACAGGCCCGCTGGGTTTTAACACTGCAGTGACTGTGGGGAAGTCTTTGCTAAGGTGGATCCCCACACCACCTGTGTTTATTGTCTGGGGTTTGACCACCTCGATTCAGACTGCCAAACATGTAAAAACTTTCCCAGATCTACCCTTGAGAAGAGATTAAGTAGACTGAGGGAAAAGGAGGCCGAGAAGTCCGCTGACCCGCATGGCCAGCCCGGTTCGGTTTCGACCAAACCAGAAGGAGTGCCCTCTGACCAGGGCGATACTTTTTCAGGAAAAAGGAGAGCTGATTCAAACAACATGAAATCTTGCTATATTATGACATATGCAGTTTGTCCCAGCCTTAGAACTGCTCCAGAGGTGAAAGAGTTAACTTCCATGCCAGGCATGGAATCTTGAGCTCGGGCTTGGTTGAAAACTCTGTCTGTTGTTCTTCAAACTCAAACTGTCAGATTCTTCACTCCACCTCACTGCTCAGTCGCTTCGGAGATTTCTCCTTCTGCTCGGTTCATTTCATTGGTTAAAAAGTGTAATTTCTCAGTTCTTTAAACCGCATTTGTCTTAATTTAACCGCAACCGGTCGGTTCAAGCTCTGTCTGTGGTATCGTAAGTAATAGATAGGTTTTACATTTTCTCTGTGTGGAACTTGCAAACGTTATTATCGGTTCGGTTTGAACCAATCAGGTTGTTGTTAAACTTAATTCAATTGCATTTAGAGTGCGGTTCCCGGTTCTTATCGGTTCTAAAAAAAGCGGATTTCATTACAGTTTTTCCACGACCGGCTGACAGTTTGGAACGATAAAGGGTGTCTTGCTTAGCGATTGCCTTAAAAGGGCAGAGTTTTTGGTTAGGCTGGCATTAGGTCTGAGAAACCCAAAAAAACCGGGCCCACTGGGTTTCAGCACTGTGTGTCTGTGGGGAAGCCTTTGCCAAGGCTGACCCACACCCTGTGTTTATGTCTGAGGTTTGACCACCTCAATGCAGACTGCCAGATTTGCAAGAATTTCCTGCAGCTACCCTGGATAAGAGAGTTGGTAGGCTCAGGGCGAGAGAACCAAAAGTCCGCTGACCCAGATGGCCAGCCCGGTTCGGTGCCAACCGAACTGGAGGGAGTGCCCTCTGACCAGGGTGAGACTTCCTCAGGCAAACGAAGAACTGACTCGGAGGAGCCAGTTCCAGCAAAGAGGACTAGAAAATCAGCAGGTGTGGAGTCAAAATTTCCTTCTCCAACCGCTGCAGAGATAGCCAAAGCGATCCAAATTGTCCAGTCGCTTTCCCAGGTTCCGACCGAACCGGCACCATCAGGTAAGCGGTCGGTTCGGTCGGTTCCACCGGTTCAAGAATATGATATAGAGGAATTTTATGAACCGGAGGAGGATTATGAAGAGAGTGAATGTGATTTTGAAAGTCTGGATGTGCCCATTGAACCGGACATCTCCCCAGACAGACCTTCAGGAGTGTCTCCCCTAGGCTTTCTGAGTCCCCTCTCATTTTATGTTTTATAAAAATTTGTTGAAACCTCCAGCTCCCTTTGGAAGAAGCTGTGGATGAACAGGAGGAGCCTGACTATGTGGAAATGATGGATATCCCAGAGTCCAGGAGATTGTCTATTCCTTTACATAAATCTTTTAGGAAACAGACAATAAAATTTTAAAAGCTCTAACACTTTACCTCCTGTGGATAAAAAAATGGACAAGAGGTCACATTGTCAGGCTCTGATACGGAGTTCCTTTCACAACAATGCAGCCATGTTGGGGTAGTGCAGGCTGCAGCCTGTGATAAGGCAAATATTCCCTTGGCTTCACACCCCCCTGACAAGGACTCCAGGAGGATTGATGCCATGGCAAAGAAACAATGCATGGCAGCATCCTTGGGACTCAGACAGGCAAATTATATGGCCTATGTTGCAAGATACCAGAAATCCAGATGGGATACTGTTATGGGTTTAGCGAAACAGGTCCCTGGCCAGCTTGCCAAGGAGCTGGAGCAGGTGGCTGTTGATGGTATTGAGGCATCCAAGGTGCAATTCCATGCTGCAGTGGACTCTAACGATGCATCTTCAAGAGTCATGGCTACATCTGTGGCTTTTCGCAGAATGGCTTGGCTCAGGTGTACTAGCCTGTCACAGGATACCCAGGCTAAGGCCATGGATTTTCCTGCTGTGGGTAATTCTCTGTTTGGGGAGCAGACAGAGAATTACATGAAAAATGGATGAGTATAGGACCACTTATAGGAATGCACAGGCCAAGGAGAGCAAGCCACTCCTCAGAGGCAGCTTTCAGGGCAGGCCTTTCTCAGGCCTTTACCAAGCCCAGGCCTCCTCTTCAGTTTATGCCCAGAGGGGGTTTTTCAGAGGGAGAGGCAGACGGGGTACGAGCAGGCCTGCTCCCACCCCTCAGCCTAAAGCCCCTGCCAAGCAGGCACCTTGATGGGATGCCCAGGGCCGATTCTCCATTACCTGTAGGGGGCAGGCTGGCTTACTTTATCCAGGACTGGGAGTCTTTAACATCAGACAAATGGGTCCTGGAAGTAGTAAGCCAGGGACTGGTTCTCAGCTTCAAAAAATTTCCAAATATGAGAACCAGATCCTTTCCACCTGCAAATCCATTAGAGGCTCTCGCTTTGGAAACAGAAGTCTCAACCCTCCTGGCTCTCAGAGCTGTAGAAAGGGTTCCTCCTACACCAGGGCAAAGGACTGTACTCCAGGTACTTCCTTACCCCAAAAAAGACAGGAGAATGGCGGCCCATCCTGGATCTCAGATACCTAAACAAGCACCTTTTAAAACCAAAATTCAAAATGGTGACTCTGGGAAGTATTTTACCCTCCCTAAGGCCAGGGTATTGGCTAGCGTCCCTGGACCTCAAGGATGCCTACTTCCATGTTCTCATCAGAAGCTCCCACCGAAAGTACCTCGGATTCGAACTGCCCTCAGGCCATTACCAGTTCAGAGCAATGCCCTTCGGCCTCACCTCTGCCCCAAGGGTATTCACAAAATGCCTGGCAGTAGCAGTTGCTCACTTAAGAAGGCAAAGATTGCCATCTTTCCTTACCTGGACGACTGGCTCATAGTGGGTCAGTCTCAGACCAAATCAGATTACACCTTCAGGTTACCCAGCAGCTGCTTACATCTCTAGGTTTTCTTCTCAGTCTTCCAAAGTCAGTTCTAGAGCCTGTTCAGTTACTCACCTTCATAGGGCGCAGAACTGGACGCCAAAAGCAGAGCCAGAGCTTTCCTTCCTCTAGAAGAGTAAAGACCCTGGTGGCTCTGGCCTCCTCCTTCACTCTGCAGGTCTCTCGACCAGCAAGGCACTTTCAGCTCCTAGGGCACATAGCTGCTTCCACAGCTGTAGTGCAAGGAGCAAGATTTCAGATGAGGGACATTCAGTTCCATTTGAGAGCCTTCTGGTCTCAAAGGAGAGATCCTCTAACCAAATTGATCCCAGTAACTCGAACCCTGATCCAGGCCCTGCAGTGGTGGCAGGATCAGAGCAATCTGAGAAAGGGGTTCCTTTCATCCCTCAGTCTCACTCCTTGACCCTTACTACAGATGCGTCCCTCTTGGGATGGGGAGCTCACATGGGCGACCTCACCACCCAGGGATTGTGGTCCCCTCAGGAATCTCTGCTCCACATCAATCTTTTGGAACTCAGAGCTGTTTTTCTAGCACTTCAGGTTTTTTCTGCATCTGTTCAGAACAAAGTGATACAGGTCAGAACAGAAAACACCACTACAATGTGGTACATCAACAAGCAAGGGGGCACTCGGTCTTCGGCCTTGTGCACCAAGACAATGAAGTTGTGGTCTCTGGCTTATTCCCTGAACACTTCCCTCATGGCAGTTCACCTCCCAGGCAAGGACAATGTCCTGGCAGATGCTCTCAGCAGGATTTCCCAGGGCCATCACAATGGTCACTGGATCCCTAGTACTGGAGTTAGTATTTGCCAGGTGGGGCACCCCCTCAGATAGATCTTTTTGCAGCCCCAGACAATCACCAACTTCCGCTTTTTGTTGCAGGCCCCAGTGTTGGGCTCAGTCCCTCTGGATGCCTTCCTTCTCGACTGGGAAGGGAAGTTCCTCTATGCCTTCCCCCCCTTCCCTCTCTTGTTCAAGGTGCTAGTCAAAATCAGATCTCAACCTTGCAAGATGATTCTGATTGCTCCAGATTGGGCCAGACAGCCCTGGTATCCACTCCTTCTGTCCTTAGCAGTCCACCTTTCCCTGTGTCTTCCCAGGAATCACAATCTGTTAACCTGTGACCAGGGGAGAGTTTGGTATCCGAATCTCAAATCCCTCAACCTCAAGGCCTGGGTCTTGAAGAGTGAGAGTTTGCTGACCTACACCTTTCTCAAGGTGTACTCGATATCTTGAAAGCTTCTAGGAAGTCTTCCACCGGGGCTACTTATAATTCTAAATGGAAAAGGTTTTCCATATGGTGCTCTGAAAGCATATTTCCCAGAATCTGCTGATTTGCCCACAGTCCTGGATTATATGGTCCATCTAATGCTTTGGGGCTGAGGCCAGCTACCCTGAAAGTGCATTTGGCAGCTGTCTCTGCTTTTATTTCAGCAGGAAAGCCCTCTTCTCTCTCTGCTCACCCTGTATTCTCCAAGTTTTTCAAGGGATTGCATCACACCGACCCCCCATTCAGGGACCCTGCTCCTGCCTGGGATCTTAATGTTTGCACTGCTCAGCTAATGCAACCCCCCTTTGAGCCTTTGTCTTCAGCAGAGCTTAAGTACTTGACTTGGAAAACTGTGTTTTTAGTAGCCATCACTTCTGCCAGGCGCATAAGTGAATTACAAGCTTTGTCAGTGGAGCCTGATTTTATCTCCTTTCACAGAGATAAGGTAGTCCTCAGGACTAACAGGAAGTTCTTGCCTAAGGTGGTTTCAGATTTCCTCCTCAATCAATCTATATCTCTTCCTGTGCACTTCACTGACCATTCCTCCTCTGGCGAGAGGAGGCTGCACAGTTTAGATGTAAAGAGCCTTTAGTTACTATATAGAACGTACCAAGGGTCACAGGTTTGATTCCCTCCAACTGTTCCTCACTTATGACGAGGTTGGTAAAGGGAAACCTGCCACTAAAAGATCCATTGCCAGGTGGATTGTCTCTTGTATCCAATTTTGTTATCAAAAACTGGGTACGGTTCCCCCTTCAGGCCTGAGGGCTCACTCTACCAGAGGTACAGCTGCGTCCCGGGACATCCCTATCTTAGAGATATGTCAAGCAGCTACCTGGAAAACAGTTCACACTTTCACCAAGCATTACTCCTGGACATCCAGGCTAGGAGTGATGCTCGGTTTGGCACAGCTGTGCTTCACAGCCTATTTCCTAAGTAGGTTCTGTCCCTCCTCCATGGAGGTACTGCTGTGTAGTCTGCATATGTCATAATATAGCAAGACTTCATGTTGTTTGAAGAAAAAATTACTCACCTTAGTAATGTTGTTTCTTCTAATGGAGTCTTGCTATATTATGACCTCCCCCGCCTGCCCCTCTCAGAACCTCTGCTCTTTGGATGTGGGTGGGCAGTGCAGTGTTGGCACTTAGTGATGCCCACCTTGTGTTTTTCACCCCTCCTTTTTGGGGTGTTTGGGTGTTGTATTTTATTTTATTTTTTCTTTCGGATTCCCTGACTTGAGTCTTTGTTTTGGGACCAAAAAAATATGTCAATATTTTAGTAGCCAGTAGGCTAGTGTAGGTTTACAGCTTCCACACAGAATCTTAGTGAGTTTTGCTCATAAAGATCTGACAGTTTGAGTTTGAAGAACAACAGACAGAGTTTTCAACCGAGCTCGCGCTCAAGATTCCATGTCTGGCATGGAAGTTAACTCTTTCACCTCCGGAGCAGTTCTAAGGCTGGGACAAACTGCATATGTCATAATATAGCAAGACTCCATTAGAAGAAACAACATTACTAAGGTGAGTAATTTTTTCTTCCGAGGGATTGGTTCCGACAAAAAGAAAGCGCAAAGATAAATCGACTGGTTCGGATCCAGAGGTTCATGTTCCGACCGCCGAAGAGATAGCCAGAGCGATTCAGATTGTGTAATCGCTCCGTCCGGTTGCGACTGATCCAGCTCCTTCTGCAGGGGTTCAGTTCGGTTGGTTCCCCGGTTCAAGATTATGCCCTTGAAGATTTTTATGAACTGGAATTTGAGGATGATGATGTAAGTGAGGGCTTGGATGTGCGTGTGGAACCAGACATCTCCCCAGACAGACCTTCAGATGTTCCCCTCCTTGGCTTTCTGAGTCCCCTTCTCACTTTATGTTTTACAGAAAGGTGGCTGAAACCCTCCAACTTCCTATGGAGGAGGCTGTGGAAGATCAAGAGGAGCCTTATTTTGTAGAGCTGATGGACATCCCAGAGTCCAGGAGACTGTCTGTTCCCCTCCATAAATCTTTTGGGAAACAGACACAAAAAATCTTAGTCTCCTAGCACTATACCTCCTGTGGATAGAAGAATGGACAAGAGGTATACAAATTCAGGCTCAGACACGGAGTTCTTATATCAGCAGTGCAGCCATGTTGGGGGTAGTGCAGGCTGCTGCCTGTGACAAGGCAAATATTCCCTTGGCATCACACCCCCCTGACAAGGACTCCAGGAAGATTGATGCCATGGCAAAGTAGTACACGCATCTTCTTTGGGACTCAGGCAGGCAAATTACATGGCCTATACAGCCAGGTACCGAAGTCCAGGTGGGACACTGTACTGGCACTGACAATAGGGCTCTCACCAGCGCCAAGGAGCTGAGCGGTGGCTGCAGATGGGATTAAGGCATCTAAGGTTCAGTTTCATGCTGCTATGGACTCTAATGATGTGTCATCAAGAGTCATGGCTACGTCTGTGGCTCTTCAGAGGATGGCTTGGCTCAGATGTACTAGCCTCTTGCAGGACATCCAGGCTAAGGCCATGGATTTTCCTGTAGTGGGTAATTCTCTGTTTGGGGAGCAGACAGAGAATTACATGAAGAAAATGGACGAGTACAGGACCACTAACAGGAGTGCTCAGGCAAAGGAAAGGCAGGCAACTTCTCAAAGGCAGCAGTCTAGGGGCAGGCCTTTTCAAAGGCCTTTTTACCAAGCACAGGCCTCTTCTTCCTTTTCTCAGAGGGGATTCTTCAGAGGGAGAGGCAGAAGGAGATGAGCAGGGCTGCATCCACTCATACAAACATAGACTTTGACGGCAGATACGGACCACTTGGCCCACCCAGTCTGCCCATTTCCCTACCTATTGTATAAGCTGCAGATTCTAGTTGACCAACAGCCTACTTCCTGAAACCCCCCCACTATAATTGCCTTATGTCTGTCCCATGCATATTTGAATTCCGCCACTGTTTTAGACCCCACAACCTCTCCAGGAAGGCGGTTCCATGCATCCACAACTCTCTCCGTGAAAAAAGAATTTCCTCACATTACCCCTGAGCTGTCACCCCTCTAACTTTAAATTGTGCCCTATTGTTCTTACACATCTCTTTTTCTGAAAGATGCTATCCTCCTGGACTTTGTTGATTCCCTTGAGGTACTTAAAAGTTCCTATCATGTCTTCCCTGTCCCTCCTTTCATCAAGGGTGTACATATTAAGCTCTCTGTCTCTCTTCATATGGTTTCTGATGTAGACCCTGCACCATTTTAGTTGCCCTCCTCTGGACTGCTTCCATCCTGTCTATGTCCTTATGTAGATGAGGTCTCTAAAACTGCATGCAGTACTCCAGATGGGGTCTCACCAACTGTCTGTACAGAGGGATAACCACTTCCCTTTTTCCACTTGTGATGCCCCTCCCTATGCATCCTAGTATCCCCCTGGCTTTCCTTACTGACTTCTCACATTGCTTACCCACCTTTAGGTCATCTGATATGACGACACCCAGATCCCTTTCCATTATTGTTGTTAGTACCTCCCCTGCTATTGTGTACTCTTCTCCTGGATTTTTATTTCCCAGGTGCATTACTTTGCACTTCCTTGCATTGAATCTAAGTTGCCATATGTTTGACCATTCCTCAAACCTTGCCAAGTCCCTTCTCATCCTTTCTACCCCCCCCTTGTGTATCAACTCTGTTACAGATCTTTGTGTCATCTGCAAAGAGGTATACCTTTCCTTCCAGACCCTCTGCAGTGTCACCTATGAAGACGTTAAAGAGGACTGGACCCAGTACTGAGCCCTGAGGTACTCCACTAGTAACCGCCCTTTCTTCAGAATGTGTTCCATTCACTGTTACCTTCTGTGTCCTGTTGTGCAGCCAGTTTGCTACCCAGGCTACCACCCTGGGACCCACTCCCAGGCTGGCTAACTTGATTGTTAATCTTGTGTGCAGGACTGTGTCAAATGCCTTACTAAAGTCTAGGTAGGCCATATCCACAGCCCCTCCCTGGTCTATTACTTTGGTCACCCAGTGAAAGAAATCGATTAGATTCGTCTGACATGACCTTCCTGCTGTGAATCCATGCTGCTTTGGGTTCTGTGCCCCGCTGGCCTCTAGGTACTGAACAATTCTTTCTTTCAGAAGTGATTCCATCATCTTCCCCACCACTGAGGTCAAACTAACAGGTTTGTAGTTTCCTGCTTCTGCCTTGCTCCCACTTTTGTGAAGGGGAATCACATCTGTCCTCCTCCAGTCCTCCGGTACCACTCCATCCTCCCATGATTTGTTAAAAAGTGTGGTCAGTGGTGTCACTAGGTCCTCCCTTAGTTCTTTTAGGATTCTAGGGTGAATCCCGTCAAGCCCCATTGCTTTGTCCACCTTGAGTTTTAGGAGTTCTTTCAGGACTCTTTCTTCTGTAAATGGACTGGCGTCAACCCCACTACCCAAAGTGCTTCTATTGTTCGGTTTAGGTAACTCCTCCTCCTCCTCCTCCTCTTCTTTTGTGAATACTGAACAAAAGTATTCATTCAGTTTCTCTGCCTTTTCACTGGCTCCCTCTGCCCACCTCCCATCTCCTTTATTAATCTTCACTATCCCTCCCTTAACCTTTCTATGCTCCCTAATGTACCTATAAAAGGTTTTATCCCCCTTAACTGAGTTGACTATTTTTTCCTAGGTTTGGGCCTTTGCTTTTCTGACTGCCTTCCCCACTTCTTTCTGCTTTAATTGATACAGTTCCCTGTCATGCTCCTTCTGTGATTCCTTATATTTTTTGAATGCAGCCTTTTTCTCCTTAACCTTCCCTGACACCTCTTTTGAGAGCCATAGTGTTTTTTTATTCCGCTTTGTTTTCTTTATTTGTTTCACACAAATGCTTGTTGCCTTCATGATGGCAGTTTTGATTTTTCTCCATTGTTCTTCCACCCCTCCTTTCTGGCCATTTGCTAATGCATTCCTCGGGTATTCATCCATTATGCCAAAGTCAGCCCCTCTAAAGTCCAGTATCCTTGTCTTTGTATGACTTGTCTCCATGGTTGTGTTTATCGTGAAGTACACTGTGCAGTGGTCGCTTGTTCCCAGATGTCTACTGATTTCTAAATTTGTGATCCTGTCTCCATTTGAGAATACCAGGTCTAATATTGCTCCCTCCCGAGTGGGTTCCACCACTAGCTGTCTAAGGCATGCCCCCCTATAGGGCATCGAGAATGACCCTGCTCTTGGATGTGGCTGCAGTCCATGTTGTCCAGTTAACATCTGGCATATTCAGGTCCCCCATCAACAGTATCTCCCCTTTTTCAACCATTTTGAGAATGCCCTCTATCATTTTCTTGTCCATTTCCTCCCCTAGAGACGGGGGTCTGTATACAACCCCTGAGGATTGTGATGCCATTCCTGGCTCCAAGGTGACCCAGAGTGCCTCTTGTCCTCCCCCTTTACTTTTTAGTTCTGTAGCCTTGATCCCTTCCTTTATGTAGAGAGCTACCCCACCTCCTCTTTAACCCTCCCTGTCCCTTTTGTAGATTGTGTACCCTGGTATGTTGACATCCCAGTCGTGGTTCTCCGTGTACCATGTTTCTGTGACTGCCACAATATCCAAGAGTTAATTTTCCATCAGGGCTACTAGCTCTGGAAGCTTGTTTCCCAGACTACAGGCATTGGTACTCATTGCCCTCAATTTAATGTTGGCTTTATCCTTTTTTTTACCCCATCCCTGCTGTTATTGCCCTTGTCTGTTTTTCCATTTATCCCTGTCCTGCCCTCTGTCAAACTCTGTACCTCAGTGTTTACCCAACTACCTGCCATGTTTTGTGGGGGGGAGGCTTGAACTTTCCTGTTTCCTATCAGCACCTCCCCCCTTGGCTAGTTTAAAAGCTTGCCAAGGAAGCCTTTAAGCCTGTCACCTATGAGCTTATTTCCCTTCCTGGACAGATGTAGACCATCTTGCCAATATAGACCTTCATCTCTCCCGGTGGACCTCCAGTCCCCAATGAAGCCAAAGCCCTGTGCTCTGCACTAGTTTTGCAGCCATTCATTAAACTGCATGGTGTGCAGTACCCTAGCCTCACCCCTGCCATAGACTGGCAGCACCTCTGAGAAGGTTACCGTGCTTGGTACCTGTCTGAGGCCCCTCCCTAACTCCACAAATTCATCCTTCACTGCACTGATCTCATGCCTAGCTAGGTCATTTGTCCCGAGGTGGACAATGATATCTAGTTTCTTCTCCTGTGATGCTGCTTCTGCAATCCTGAGGATTTGCTTCCTGTCCCTCCAAGCCATGGTACCAGGCAGGCACCTTCCTTCCCTCTCCTCTCCCTTCCCCTGGTCTACACTCCTAACAACTGAGTCCCCTGTCAGAAGCTGTTTCTTTCCCCTGTGGTGTCTCTTGCCACTCTTTTGTGGGTCTCCCCTTGTGGATGTCCCAGCATTCTTCTTGGTCTCCACTGAGGGTGTCATCATAGAGGAACCTTGATTTGCCAGACTGACATATGATTTCCTTAGAGGTACAACTCAGGGGGCTACGCCTCTGTTCCACCACCCTCACCCTTCCAGAACCTACTGTGGTCCATCTGCTCTTCACACATGGCAACCTCTGAGGCAGTGGTTGTGGAACTGGTACTCTTTGGGTGGGGGAGGCCTCCATAGTCCTTGCCAGTTCAGCCTGGACTCGGAAGTGGGAAACCTCCTCCCTCAGAGCTGACAGTTGCCTGCAAATAGGGCAGCAACGCAGGTTCCAGAATATCTCCCGGAAACCTGCTGCCCCACAGCCAGTGCATTGCACCACTCCCCACATGTCCCTCTTCCTTATAATATACAACGAGTAATATATAAAATATATATTTTATTGTTTTTTTGTTTTTGTTTTTTTTTTGGTGTGTACTTTCCCTTTATGCACTGTGCTGGGTTATTAAGAATATGACAGTTCTGCCCCAAGACCTGTTGAGGAAGTGATGTCAGAACCTTGGCTATAAAGGAAATGCCACGCCTGGGGTGGGCGGGGTGAGGGGAAGGGTGTGTGGGTAGGCCACAACCACTGGTGACTGTTAGAAATAATCAAATACACCACTGCTCCACCATCCTGGTGAGTACTGCCCTTTATAGTAAGTCAACCAACACCACAATTTACTACACCACTGCTCCTACACAAACCACTCTACTGAATCCAGGGATAAAAATGAACTCACTGCTCAGCCAGCAGGACACTTCTAAAATGTTGCACAAATATCCTTCCAAATCCTAGGTCTTGAGCACAGGAGTCAAGCAACTTCAGTTGTATTTCACCCCCTCTGGTTATAAAATTACTACACTTTAATGGAATCCTGCAATTCTCTTCTTAATGCCAATAAGAAAAAAATGAAACGTTCTGTAGAAAGTGTACCTTACCTTTCTACCAAGCCCGCCACAATATTATGTTTTACCAGGTTCCCAGTTCCTCAAATGTGTTCTAGTTTGTTCTCTGCAGTATAGCAAGTTTCTCTGCTTCCAGCAGACGCAGGCAAGTCTTTTCTGACTGGCTTCTTACTGTGTAGTTTGCCTAAGACAGCTCAGTGATAAAAGCCTCACTCCTCAGCCTAAAGCCCCTGCCAAGCAGACACCCTGATGGGCCTGCCCGGGTCAACTCTCCTATTCCAGTAGGGGACAGTCTGGCTTACTTTGTCCAGGACTGGATGTCTGTTACATCAGACAAGTCAGTGGGTCCTGGAAGTAGTAAGCCAGGGACTGGTTCTCAGCTTCAAAAAATTTCCAAAGATGAGAGCCAGATCTTTTCCACCTGCAAATCTGTTGGAAACCCTTGCCCTAGAGGCAGAAGTTTCTTCTCTCCTAGCTTTAAGAGCCATAGAGAGAGTGCCTACCCTACACTGGGGCAAAGGATTGTACTCCAGGTACTTTCTGACCCCCAAAAAGACAGGGGAGTGCCGACCCATCCTAGACCTAAGATACCTAAACAAACATCTTTCAAAACCAAAGTTCAAGATGATAACTCTTGGAATAATCCTTCCCTCTCTAAGGCCAGGGGACTGGCTAGCCTCCCTGGACCTCAGAGATACCTACTTTCACATTCCCATCAGGTGCTCCCACAGAAAGTACCTCAGGTTCGAGTTGCCCTCAGGCCATTATCGGTTCAGAGCAATGGCCTTTGTCCTAACCTCAGCCCCAAGGGTTTTCACAAAGTGCCTGGCAGTAGTAGTTGCCTTGCTAAGAAGACAAAAGATTTCCATTTTTCCATATCTGGATGATTGGCTAATAGTGGGTCAATCTCCAGACCAAGTCAAGTCTCACCTGCAAGTGACCCAGCAAGTGCTCAGTTCTCTAGGATTTCTTTTTAACCTTCCCAAGCCAGTTCTCAAACCAGTCCAGCTTTTTACCTTTATGGGGCAGAACTGGACACACTCAGATCAAGAGCCTTTCTTCCTCTAGAAAGGGCAAGGATTCTTCTAGGGACATGGATATGCTGTTCATCCACACTGTCTGGCAGGTTCCTTGACGCTTTAAATCTTGCCAGAAGGTCTTCAAGCTGGCTCCTCCCACCCACCCTGGTGGTAAAACTCTCGGCTCGGCCCCATGACCCCAGATCTTCCTTACTGCTTAGAAGCTCAGGTTCCCTCCTTAATGCTCTGCGTGTAGACTGGATCCTAATTCTTGATTCTTGAAACTTATTTAAAATTTTCTAGACTTACGTTTCAAGTTTCTCCTCATTGCTGCTTTGGACAAAATCGACTCCTGGATTTCAAGCGGTGCCCTTGTGGGCGAAAATGTCCAGGGCCGGACCCGCACTCCACGATGCGTCTGACTGCCTCGGCCTAGACCATGACCCGCAGGCCTCACGAGTTATGCCTTTCGTTTTCGGCCAGCATCCTGGAAGACCGTGCTGCCCGGAGGTTGCAACTTAGGCGCCCGAGCGCTACCGCCCGGTGAAGAGTCGGCGGAAGCCGTTGCTGCAGTTACCGCCAATGGCTGGCTCGGCTGAGCAACTCGAGCAGATGATCGCCTTCAAGGAGGAGGTGCTGCACAGGCCGCATCATCCTCTTCCTCGGTCACAGCATTTATCCCGCTCTCTCTGGGTACCTCATATTCAGCTTCTTTCAAGGAACTTTGCCAATCCCTTTCCACGAAGGGAGAGGGGCCATCGGGACATTCCTCTCGGTCCAAAAAGAAGGACTCAAAAGGTAAGTCCCATCGTCGGCATTCGTGGGAGCAGGAGAGGTCCCCTTTCCCGGACAGTCGACACTCGACTTTGGTCGAGGTTGCGGCTAAGGCCACTAGCTTCACGGTGTCCCCGTCAGGTCAGCCGGCCGAGACACCCGTCGACGCGGTCAAGATTTTTCTCGACCCGGCAGACGGACTGTCGACTGCTAAAGCTGACAACCCTTCTTCACTGGTTCCCCCGGTGGAGACAGAGGACCTGCCTGCGCATCTGGTGCCGCAGTCCTGGGGTAAGGCTTCCGAGCCGAGGGAAGAGCGGGTGTCCCCCGCCCCTTCCCAGACCCGGCCTCGAAACACCAAGGTTCTCGTCTCGTCTGCAAGCGGGCGCCACCGCCGCTGCCCTCGCCTTCCTCCTCGGAAGAGGAGAGGCTTCAGCGCAAATTGCATCGACACCACGAGGACCTGATGTGGCAGCAGTTACTTCTGTCCGGAACAAGCCAAAGCCGTTGCCTCTCCCTGGCCATCAAGAGGCTGTCACCGAGCGGCAAACAACCCTCGCTATAGCCGAGCTGCCCAAGCCTGGGCGGTTGTTCAGCTGAAACCAGCTGTTCATTACTGTGAGTGAACCTCCGCCCACAACCGAAATCGGGGGCGCCGACCAAGGACTCTCGGTAGGGTCAGGACTTGCCCCACAGGTTGTCGGTCACCCTCATTCCCGACCGTCCTCTGCAGGTGGAGGGTGGCTCAGGCCCCAGGCAGCTCTTCGCAGACTCTTCGGAGTCCGACGACGACTCCTTCCTGTTCTCCAGGCCCATTGACCTGGAGTCCTCGGGGGAGCCAGTCGATAGACAAAAGCCCATCGTCCTTCTTGGGTCTGCTTCAGCTCATCACGGAGTCCACCAGGATGTAGCTCGAGCCCGTATCCAAGCGGGCCAAGTATCCCCTCACGGAGATACTGGACCGAGGGGATTCACCCACGGAGGCCTTTCCGGTGGCTGAAGCCATTGTTGGTCCAGCCTTGGAGCTCTGGCAGCGGCCTGCTTCCTGTCCTGCACCTTCGGCCAGGATGGCCAGGAAGTATGCGGTCCCTATCGGCTCTCTGCCTAGTTTTTCGGAACACCCCTCCGCCGAGGGGTTGGTCACCGACAGCATTTTCTGGCATTCCGGAAACGCTAGGGATGTGTACAAGCCCCCCCCCAACAAGGAACCCAAAAAGCTGGACTATACCGGGCGCAAGGTGCACGGTGCATCCTCCCTTGGCCTCTGCCAGGCCAGCTCGGCTGTGCTGCTGGCACACTTCTCCCATGCCCTCATGGGCTCCCTGGATGAGGTGATCCCTCATCTCCCAGCCAACCTGCAGACCATGGTCCAGCAGGTACGGGACCAGGGAAGGGTGGTGGCTAAACAGCAGCTCCAAATGGCTCTGGACATTGGAGACTCCTGTGCCAGATCAGTTGCAGCCGCAGTGGACATGCTCCACAGAGCATGGCTGAGGATATCCACCTTCACGGCGGATACCCAGCACAAACTGGCAGATGTCCCCTTCCTGGGGACCGACCTCTTCGGCCCTGGAGTGGAAGATCACCTCCAGCGGATCAAAAAGTCCAGTGCCACTCTGGACTCTGTCACCTCCACCTAGAAGGACAAGGGCCGACGACAACTGCAGCGTAAGTCCTTTCGTCCTTCTGTGCCTGCAGCACGTCCGGACCACCAGCACCAGGGCCTGCAGACTCGCGCTTGGCATCCTAAACGCAAGCCCGCGGCTTCCTCCAATAGGAAGCAGGGAGGTAAAGGCCCAGGAGGTCCCTCGGCCGGTCCCTCCTCTAAGCCTGCCTAGTGACGGGTTGAGGGGTGTCGCCCCCAGCCTCATCACTCCCCACTGGATTCCCCCATGGGGGGATGGTTCCGACACTTCCTTTCCACCTGGTCCGTTATCACCACGGACCGTTGGGTGTTGGAGGTGGTAGGAAAGGGTTTGCCCCTGGAGTTTGAGCAGGCCCCTCTCTTCCGAGCCGTCCCTCGGGGGGACTACGGGGTCCGCAGCCTCTTTGTCGGCTCACTAAGCCGATATCGCCCTGCTCCTCGAAAAAGAGGTGATCGGGAAGGTGGCGGATCCTCCTCCAGACCCAGGGTTTGTGTCCAGGTACTTCCTGGTCCCAAAACAGATGGGGGGCTGGCGCCTCATTTTCAGCCTGCATGACCTGAACAGGTTCCTAAGGTCTCGGATCTTCAGGATGGTCACTCTGGCTCAGATAATCCCATCCTTGGAACGAGGCATGTGGTTCTGTTCTCTGGACCTTCAGGACGCATTCTTTCACGTCCCAATCCGTCCATCTCACCTGAGATTCCTCTACTTCAGGGCGGAGGGATCCCTCTACGAGTTCCAGGCCATGCCCTTCGGCCTTTCCCTAGCTCCCAGGTTCTTCACCAAATGCATGGCAGTGGTGACAGCATTCCTGCGGCGCCGAAGGGTCCGGGTGTACCCCTACCTGGAAGACTGGCTGATTGCAGCCCCCTCCAGAACGGAGGTGGAGCAGTCCAGAGATCTGGCCCTCCAGGTTTGCTCTCAGGTTGGCCTCCTCATCAACGAGGTCAAGTCGGAACTCGTGCCAAAGCAGGTGATCCAATTCATCGGGGCAGAGCTCGACTCTCTGAGCCAGAGCACGGCTCGCGGCGGACAGGGCCGAGGTTCTTTCCTCCTTTGCCCAATCATTTCAGGTTGGGCAATCACGCCCTGCCCGGGACTTCCTGCACCTCCTGGGCCTCATGGCGACCTGCACCAGTGTGGTCTGTTGGGCCTGCTGGTACATGCGCCACTTCAGTGGGGGCTGGCCAGCCAATGGTCACAGCACTTCGATCCTCTGGATCAGCTAGTGACAGTGACCCAGGGGATGTGGAACGCTCTCCAGTGGTGGACCCTTCCAGCACATCTGCAGGAGGGCATCCTGTTTGTCTACCCCGAGCCGACGGTCTATCGACCGATGCCTCTCTGATGGGTTGGGGTGCCCATCTGGGGAGCACAGAGCACACGGCCTCTGGTCTCCTCAGTAGTCCCAATGCCACATCAACCTGCTGGAGCTTCGAGCAGTTCGTCTAGCCCTCACCGACTTCGCTCCGTTTCTACGGGGTCAAGTGGTTCAGGTCCAGACGGACAATACCACGACCATGTACTGCCTAAACCACCTGGGCGGGACGCGCTCCATGCCTCTGTGCAGGGAAGCTGTCCGCATTTGGTCACTCATGCGCAGCCTGGAGGCGGATCTCCTTGCCATTCACGTGGCAGGAGCCTCCAACACCCTGGCCGATGCCCTAAGCTGGATAGGGGCTGCGTCCCACGAGTGGTCTCTCCTGCCGGAGGTAGTACAAGATCTGTTCACCCACTGGGGCACGCCTCAGGTGGATCTGTTTGCCTCCAGGGAGAATGCGAAGCTGAGACTGTTTCATGTCTGTCCCCCTCGGCAGGGCTCGCTGCAGGGGGATGCCTTCTTGAGGCCGTGGACCCCGGGCCTCTTCTACGCCTTTCCCCTATTTCCCTTGATCCACAAGGTGCTTCTCAAGGCGAGGAGGGACAAGGCACAGGTGATTCTGGTAGCCCCAGACTGGCCCTGCCAGTTGTGGTATCCAGATCTCCTCAGTCTCAGCTCCAGGTTCCCAAGGCGGCTTCCAGCCCGCCTGGAGCTGATCTCAGTCAGTCAGGGGAAGGTATTCCATCCGGACCTTCAATCCCTGCACCTGATGGCCTGGTTCCTGAGCGGCTAGAGTTCCAGGCCTTGGGTCTTTCCGACGAGGTCCTCAACGTCATTGAGGCATCCCGTAAGGAGTCGACCAGAAAATGCTATGCCTTCAAATGGAAAAGATTCTCCATTTGGTGTCAGGGCAAGGGCCTGGACCCTTCCTCCTGTTCCTTGGCAAGCATTCTGGACTACCTGTGATCCCTTTCTCAGCAAGGGCTTCGGTCGACGACCCTTAAGGTGCACCTGGCAGCCATCTCTGCTTACCAGGCACAGGCCGGGAAGCAGTCGGTGGTGCAGGAGTAGGTGGTCGGGCGCTTTTTCAAAGGCCTTGATCACATATCCCCTCCGGTGCGAGAACCTCCACCTCCGTGGGATCTACTGCTGGTATTGGCTAAGCTCATGGGCAAGCCATTCGAACCGATGCACAGGTTTGACACCTCTGTCGTGGAAGACTGCCTTCTTGGTGGCTATCATGTCAGCCAGAAGGATGGGAGAGCTCCAGGCGCTTTCCATTGAGTCTCCTTATCTGGTCTTCCACAGGGACAGGGTTGTCCTGCGCCCCTACCTGAAATTCCTTCCGAAGGTGGTGTCAGAGTTTCACCTTAACCAGGTGTTGACTCTGCCGGTGTTCTACCCCAATCACACCTCGGAGGCCGAATATAGACTGCATACTCCTGGACCCTAGAAGAGTGCTCGCTTATTATAAGGAGCGGACGGCTGAAGTTTGTGGAGAGGTTCGCCAGCTGTTTGTCACCTACGCTGAAGCCGCACCTGGTAGACCTGCAGCCAAGCGGACGATAGGCAGGTAGGTCACCTCCTGCATAGATCTCTGCTATAGGTTGGCGGGCATGGAGCCTCCCAGAGGGATAAGAGCTCATTCCACCCGCCATACAGCTGCATCGGTGGCTGCTTCCAGGGACGTCCCTATCCAGGAAATCTGCAGGGCTGCTACCTGGAAGTCAGCACACACCTTCATCACCCACTACCACATTGACCTTGAATCACGCCAGGATGCTGGTTTTGGGGCCTCTGTTCTCCAATCTTTATTTCCCAAGTACGGGAGTGTGTGCCTTGCCTCCCTTCTCCCGAAGAACTGCTAGGAGTCTGCCAGACAGTGTGGATGAACAACAAATCCATGTCCCTAGAAATACAGGTTACTCACCTGTAATAGATGTGCTAGGAATGGTATATGTTGTTCATCCACACGACCCACCCAACCTCCCCGGCTTCAGTGCACAATCTGGCTTCCAGCGGGCCAGATCTGGCGTCATGGGGCAGAGCTGAGAGTTTTACCACCCAGGTGGGTGGGAGGAGCCAGCTTGAAGACCTTCCGGCTAGATTTAAAGCGGCAAGGAACCTGCCAGACATTGTGGATGAACAACGTATACCATTCCCAGAACTTCTGTTACAGGTGAGTAACCTGTATTTATGGAACTAGTTTCTTCCTTCAGGTATCTCGACCAGCAAGGCATTTCCTCCAGCTCTTGGGCCACATGGCAGCTTCAACAGCAGTGGTCCAAGGGGCAAGATTCCAGATGAGGGATATTCAGTTCCGCCTGAGAGCTTTCCGGTCTCAGAGGAAGGATTCCCTTACCACAGTGATCCCAGTAACTCTGACCTTGATCCAAGCCCTCCAATGGTGGCAGGATCAGGACAATTTAAGACAAGGTGTTCCTTTTATTACTCAGCCTTGTTCAGTGGTCCTCACCATGGATGCTTCTCTCCTGGGCTGGGGAGCCCATCTGGGGTCCCTTACTGCCCAGGGACTGTAGTCCCACCAAGAATCCCTTCTCCACATCAGTCTTCTAGAGCTCAGAGCAGTTTTTCTGGCTCTAAAAGCTTTCTCACAGTCAGTACAGAACAAGGTGGTTGAAGTCAGAACAGACAACACCATCACCATGTGGTACATCAAGAAGTAGGGAGGCACTCAGTCCATGGCCTTGTGCACATAAGCCATGAAGTTGTGGTCCCTGGCTTATTCCCTGCAAACCTGTCTTGTAGCAGTTCATCTTCCAGGCAAGGACAATGTGCTAGCAGATGCACTGAGCAGGATTTCTCAGGGCCATCACGAATGGTCCCTGGATCCTCAGGTGTTGAAAGTGATTTTTTCAAGGCGGGGCACTCCAGAGATGGATCTCTTTGCAGCCCCAGACAATCGCCTGCTCACTCTCTCTTGTTGCAGACCTCCAGTCTTGGGCTCCGTCCCTCTGATTCTGAATTGGGAAGGAAGTTTCGGTATGCCTGCCCCCCTTCCCACTCCTGTTCAAAGTTTTGGTAAAAATGAGGTCTCAGCCTTGCAAGGTGATTCTGATTGCTCCAGATTGGGCCAGACAGCCCTGGTACCCCCTGTTGCTGTTTCTAGCAGTCCATCTTCCCCTGTCTCTTCCCAGGAATTACAACCTGTTAACATCCTCTCAGGGAAGGATTTGGTACCCCAATCTTCAGTCTCTCACTCTCATAGCATGGCTCTTGAAGAGTTAGAGTTGACAGATCTGAATCTTTCCTAAGGGGTTCTGGATATCCTCAAGGCTTCTCGAAAGCCCTCCACCAGAAAGACTTAAAACTCCAAATGGAAAAGATTCAGCATTTGGTGTTCTAAGAAGCATATTTCTCCAGACACTGCTGGATTGCCTATGGTTCTGGATTATACGGCCCATCTTAATGGCCTAGGCCTCAGACCAACTACTCTCAAAGTACACTTGTCCGCTGTCTCTGCATTTTTGTCTGTGGGAAAGTCTTCCTTACTATCTTCCCATCCTGTGTTCTGTACATTTTTTAAAGGATTGCTTCACACCAATCCTCATTTTAGAGACCCTGCTCCTGCCATAGATTTGAATGTTTGCATTGCTCAACTTATGCAACCCCCTTTTGAGTCTATGTCTTCAGCAGAGCTTAAGTACTTGACTTGAAAAACTGTGTTCCTGGTAGCCTTTACCTCTGCCAGGTATATCAGTGAATTGCAAGCCCTGTCAGTGGAACCTGATTTTATCTCATTTCACAGGGATAAAGTGGTCCTTAGAACCAGTAGAAGGTTCTTGCCCAAAGTGGTTTCAGACTTCCATTTTAACCAGTTTGTGTCTCTCCCTGTTTTCTTCACTGATCATTCATCCTCAGGAGAGAGGAGGCTACACAGTTTAGATGTCAAAAGAGCCCTTAGTTACTATATAGAGCGTACCAAGGGTCACAGGTTTGACTCCCTCCAGTTTTTCCTCACTTATGGAGAAGTAAGAAAGGGCAAACCTGCCACCAAAAGATTTGTTGCCTGGTGGATTGTGTCTTGTATACAATTCTGCTATGAAAAACTGGGAAAAACTCCACCCTCAGGCCTGAGGGCTCATTCTACAAGAGGTACAGCTGCTTCCCTGGCTGCTGCCAGGGATATCTCTCTTTTAGAAATTTGTCAAGCAGCCACCTGGAAAACAGTCCATACCTTTACCAAGCATGCCTCTCTGGATATCTAGGCTAGGAGTGATGCTCGGTTTGGCACAGTAGTACTTCAGAGCCTATTCCCAAAGTAGGTTCTGTCCCTCCTCCTCGGAGGTACTGCTTGGTAGTCTGCAATTGTCAGAATACAGCAAGACTTCATGTTGTTTGAAGAAAAAATTACTCACCTAAGTAATTATGTTTCTTCTAATGGAGTCTTGCTGTATTTTGATTTCCTTCCCTGCCTCCCCTCTCAGAACCTGTTTTGGGAACTGGGTGGGCAGGTGCAGTGTTGCACCCCACGAGTGTTTTTTGTTTGTGTTCTCCTCCTTTTTTGTTTGGGTGCTGATTTATTATTGTTATTTATAGTAGATTGGTTTTTGGTTTTCTGGTTTCCTGACTTGAGTCTTCCTTGGGAATCCCAAACTTTTTCAGCCAGTTGGCTAGTAAGAATTTTTGCAATTTCCACATAGAATTTTTAGTTTAGTTGGGCTCGTAAGAATCTGACGGTTTAGGTCTGAATCACTCCAGACAGAGACTTCAACCGAACTCAAGCTCAGCATTCTGTGCCCTGTATAGAAAGTTAACTCTTTGTTCTCCAAGGCAGTTCAAAGGTTGGGAATCACTGCAATTGTCAAAATACAGCAAGACTCCATTAGAAGAAACATAATTACTAAGGTGAGTAATTTTTTCGAACCCTCCCAGCCGAGCCCGCGCCCCTCGAGAGGAAAGGATCTCAGCTTGCACTCAGTCAGCCCTTCGGGACGACATTGCTCAGCTCCTCCGCAAGGAGGCGGTAGCTCCAGTGCCGGATCCTCCTACAGACCCTGGCTTCGTGTCCAGGTACTTCCTGGTGCCCAAGCGGATGGGGGGGAGGGGTTAGCGCCCCATCCTAGATCTCCACGACCTGAATCAATATCTCATGTCTCGCACCTTATGGGTGGTAACTCTGAACCAGATCATACCATCTCTGGAGCGAAACGTGGTTCTGTTCTCTGGATCTACAGGACGCGTCTTTCATGTCCCAATCTGTCCGTCTCACCAGCGGTTCCTCCGCTTCAGGGTCTAAGGGACCTTGTATGAGTTCCGAGCCATGCCGTTTGGCCTGTCATCTGCCCCACAGGTCTTCACCAAGTGCATTGTAGTAGTGGCAGACCATCTTCGGCGTCGAGGAGTTCGGATTTACCCTTATCTCAATGACTGGCTCCTGGTAGGTTCCTCCCTTCAGGAGGTGGAGAGGTCCAGGGATCTGGCCCTCCAGACCTGCTTCCAACTCGGCCTCCTTATCAACAAATCCAAGGCGGAACTCGTGCCCTCTCAGGTGATGGGCTTCATTGGGACAGAGCTCGACTCTCGTCAAGCCAGAGTTCGGCTCCTGATGGACAGGGTGGAGGTTCTTTCCTCCTTTGCCCGATCATTTCTGGTTGGGCACTTGCGCCCTGCCCAGGACATTCTGCGTTTTCTGGGCTACATGGTGGCTTGCACCTCCATGGTCCATCAGGCCAGGTTGCGCATGCGCCCCCTTCAGTGGGAGCTGGCCGCCAAATGGACTCAGCGCTAGGGTCATTTTGACCAGTTGATCACTTTAACTCAGAAGATGTGGGACGCTCTCCAGTGGTGGACCGCCCCAGAATGGTTGCAGGAAGGGATGCCGTTTGTCCGCCCAGAGCCGACGGTCATCCTGACGACCGATGCCTCTCTCATTGACTGGGGAGCCCCACATGGGGGACAACAGGGCCCACGGGTTCTGGACCCCCGAGGAGTCCCGTTGCCACATCAACTTGTTGAAGCTCAGAGCAGTCAGACTGGCACTGTCAGCTTTTGCTCCTCAGCTCCGAGGTCAAGTGATTCACGTCCAGACGGATAATACCACAAGCATGTACTACCTCAACAAACAGGGCAGCACGCACTCCTGTCTGCTATGCAAGGAGGCTCTCTGGACCCTCCTCAGCCAGTTGGTGGTGGATCTCCTAGCCATTCATATGGCAGGAGTCTCGAACCAACTAGCGGATGCTCTCAGCCTCTTAGGCCAGACATCCCACAAGTGGTCTCTCCATCCAGAGGTAGCTTACAATCTGTTCTTCCATTGGGGCAAGCCATTGGTGGACCTGTTTGCCTCCAGGGAGAATGCCAAGCTGAGTCTGTACCATGCCCGCCCCCATCAGCAGGGCTCGCTGCAAGGGATGGCTTCTCGAGGCCGTGGACCCCAGGCCTCCTCTACGCCTTCCCTCCATTTCCCTTGATCCACACGGTATTACTCAGTGTGAGGAGGGACAAGGCAAAGGTGACCCTGGTAGCCCCAGATTGGCCCGGCCAGTTCTGGTATCCAGATCTCCTCAGCTTCAGCTACAGGGCCCTGGAGCGGCTTTGTACACGCCCAGACCTGATATCATTGAACCAGGGGAAGGTATTCCATCCGGACATTCAATCCCTGCACCTCACATTCTGGTACCTGAACGGCTAGAGTTCCAGGCTCTGGATGTTTCCGAGGATGTCTTCACCTTGGTGGAGGCATCTCATAAGGAATCGACCAGGAAGTGTTATGCCTTCAAATGGAAAAGGTTTTCGGTTTGGTGTCAGGGTAAGAGTCTGGACCCCTTATCCTGCTCTGTGGCTAACATTCTAGACTACCTTTGGTCTCTCTCCAAAGGGGATCTAGGGTCATTGACCGTTCGGGTGCACCTGACGGCCATTTCTGCTTACCAGGCATGAGACGGTCAGCCGACATTGGCACAGGAGACAGTGGTCGGGCACTTTTTCAAAGGCCTGGATCACATATCCCCTCCGGTGCGTGAACCTCCACCTCCCTGGGATCTCTTGCTGGTTTTGGCAGAGCTCATGGGCATGCTATTCGAAGCCATGCACAAGTGTGAGCTCTCACACTTGTCATGGAAGACTGCCTTCCTGGTGGCTATCACGTCAGTCAGAAGGACAGGGGAGCTCCTGGCACTTTCCGTGGACTCACCTTATCTGGTCTACCACAGGGACAAAGTTGTCCTGCATCCCCACCTAAAATTACTCCCGAAGGTGGTTTCTGAGTTTCACCTTAACCAGGTGTTGACTCTGCCAGTATTCTACCCTAACTACACCTCGGACGCCAAGTACAGGCTCCATACTCTGGACCTGAGACGTACTCTCTCCTATTATAAGGAGAGGACGGCAGAAATTTGTGGAGAGGTTCGCCAGCTGTTTGTCACCTACACTGAAGCCGCATCTGGCAGACCTGCAGCTAAACAGACCATTGCAAGATGGGTTACATCATGCATAGGTCTGTGCTATGAGTTGGTGGGCAAGGAGCCTCCCAGAGGGATAAGAGCTCAATCTGTCGGCCATACTGCTGCATCAATGGCTGCTTCCAGGGACATCCCTATCCAGGAGATCTGTCGGGCTGCTACCTGGAAGTCCACAAACACTTTTATTACCCACTATCACATCGACCTTGAGTCACGCCGGGATGGTGGTTTTGGGGCCTCGGTTCTCCAATCTCCATTTCCTAAATAGGGGGTGTGCGCCTTGTCTCCCTCCTCCCGGAGAACTGCTTGGAGTCTGCCAGATTGTGGATGAATAATACATCCACGCTCCTAGAAGAACAGTCTACTCACCTGTAACAGTAGTTTTAGGAGTGGTATATGTTGTTCATCCACACGCACCCACCCAACCTCCCCGGCTTTAGGCACACCACCTTGCTTCCAGCGGGCTAAGATCTGGCGTCATGGGGCAGAGCCGAGGTATTTACCACCTGGGTGGGTGGGAGGAGGCAGCTTGGAGACTTTCCGGTGAGTTTTAAAGAGGAATGGGACATGCCAGAGAGTGTGGATGAACAACAATTACCACTCCTAGAACTATTGCTACAGGTGAGTAACCTGCTCGTCCTGCACATGGGTAAGAATAATGTGAGGCAGGTCTACTCCCCTAAATAAGGTAGAAATAGAGAAATATTTTGGAGTATATGTGGACCCAAACTTACATTCTAAGGTACACTGTACTAAACTCATACAGAAAACTGTATGACTAAAGGTGGCGCTGAGATGCTGGCGCCTTATCTCGCACCACGCCGGCGACCTGGGTTCGGGAACAAACTCTGGGCACTGGGGGTCAGCAGGGGGAGGAGAGGATTGAGCATCTACAGGACTGCTGTCCTCCTCTGGGGTGGGTAGCAGGGCCGCATCGCTCTGCATCGGCCCCTGATGGAAACCGGGAGCACTGCATGAGCCTCGCAACAGGGGAAAACACCAGAAAAGTGGAAAACCGCTTCAGGATTGGCTGGATGATGGCTGTTGGTTCGCTGACGTTTCCGAAATTCCCAAAGGAGCCATGTCTGCCTTAGCAGCACCCTGGGGCCAAGAGAAAGAGTGTGCTAGCTGTCCCCACCAGTGCCTTCCCCCTCGTAGGAGAGGGACTCACCTGGTGAATGGTTACACCTGGTTACCCTGGGGAGGCTGCAGTATGAGGTAAGCAGGCTCAGGGGGGTAGTAGGAGGTTGTCGGAGACCATGGTGGCCTGGAGGAGTGGCGGGTTCCGGAGCACGTAGGGCAGTATAATAAATAATGCAAAAAAAATGTATTGGGAGAGTTTTTTAAACAAGACAGCAGCTTGTATGTTACCGTTGTATAGGTCTTATGTTAGACCACATTTGGATTATGGTCCCGTCCGTCCCCGTGGAGTCCATATCAGAGGGAGAGGTGTACAGGATGGAGAGGGTTCAGCGTAGGTTGTCAACGATGACTGGGGACTTAAGGA
The DNA here is from genome assembly GCA_016271365.2 of Neoceratodus forsteri. Taxonomy (NCBI): domain Eukaryota; kingdom Metazoa; phylum Chordata; order Ceratodontiformes; family Ceratodontidae; genus Neoceratodus; species Neoceratodus forsteri. The sequence continues at coordinate 502,572,737 of JADMNL010000022.1, forward strand.
GCTATGCTATGAGGATAGGTTGCAGCGACTGGGACTCCACAGCTTGGAGCAAAGAAGGACTAGAGGTGATCTGTTGGTCCTGTATAAAATTATGCAGGAATTGGAACTAATGAAGGAAATGGGAATAAAGATCCAGGTCAAGCCAACAGGACTGAGGGCTCATAAGCTCCAGATTAAGCTTGGCACTGTTATTAAAAACGGGAAGTACAGCTTCTTCCTCCAACATACGGGTAGGCTGTGGAACAGTTTACCAGTTGATGTGGTTGAATGTCACAGTCTTGAAATATTCAAGAAGAAACTGGATACACTATTATCCATTGGGAGGTTAAATTGGGACCCTCTGATGCGGGTGGACAGTATCAGTGGGCTTAGTGCCTTCTCCTGTCCGGTCCACAGTATGAAGATAGAAATGCACTCTACTTTTAATGAGTCTGCTGCTGTTTGAATTGATGAAAGACATTATTTGGAGTTGTTGCAAGTTTAGCAAAGCCCTACTTTGCTTTAAAGGAGACAGTAAAAAAATTCTGTATGTAACTGTTTGTAATGTTCATGTTTTCAGAAAATGTATTCCTACCCCCACAGTTATGCATATTTAACTGTACCAGAACAAATGTTAATGTAAACAAAACTGCGTTTTATGTTCATTTTCTTTTATGGGTAGCATTTTGTATAGATCTTAAAGAATATCTCTTCTTTTAGGCCATACCTTTGGGAATCATACCCGTGTCCATGCTAGGACTACACGGAAACTTTTGCCAGCTAAGAGCTGCCTACAGTGACATCAAGCATTAGCATCTACATAAACATGAGCGGCCTCATCTCTCCTCAGTTATTTTTCCTCCGTCGATTGCACACATCGGATCTACCGTGGAAATGCCGACTAGCTGTTGTCATTTATTATTTTATACTAAAGTAATCACTAATAATTTAGTGATACTGCTACCTCTGCATACCACAGAAACCAATGATGACGTTCCAGTACTACAAATGCAGAGAAAAGAGCCACAAGGACGATGCACACAAAGCGCGTGTCTGCTATTTAGGCCTCTCTCACAGTTTCAGGGCTTGTGAGATATGCCAGGGCTTCAATCAAGCAACCAGGTGACACAGGAGAAAGGCGCTGGAGAAGTTTTTATTAGAAAAAACTCTTAACAACCATGGAGAAAGCCCAGGGTCAGAAAGTGGCATTGTCAGCCCCATTGACCAATTCAGGGTTGTCAAAGTCTAAAGATCGCAAAAAAAGACAGGTTGTCACCCAGTGAGGTCTAGGTTGCCATTGTGGCCTGTGGGTAAAAGGCCATTGTCCACCTGGGCTGCAGTGATGCCAGCCACCCACCACACCCCCAACCATTGACCGGACACTGAGGTCGGGGCTTGGCTTAGGCACTACCTTACCAACTACAGACAGTGCATTGCTAAAGATGGGACCAGGCCCATCATCGACTCCAGCAGTCCTGGCCCCTGGCCAGAGTGTCACCGATGCGCAGGCAGTATTGGCGTCGTTTTCAGATATGATACAGCACATACTTCCAGGCTTTCCTATGCAGCCTGTACTGCTGTCAGTGGGGATTCCTGTGTCGCAGGCCCAGTCGACATCATTGGCTGTTACACAGCAGGTACCTCCTGAGCAGCGACCCCCCGACATCGCCAGAGAGCTCCTCCATTTCCCATCATTGATTGGGACACTAGCAAGGAAGAGTGGAGGTGGATTATGAAGGAGGAGGATTATGGAGAAAAACATTATGCTCGATGTTCTAGCTCCACAGTATCTTCCTGTAGTGAGGATTCTGTGGCGTATACACCCAGATGAAGACCCTACCTTCCAAACCATGATGCAGAAAATGCAACATGCAGTGGATTTTGCTGTGGATGAAGATGATTCAACCCAAAAAAAAAAAGATTTTCTGGAGGTCCACTGTGCGCTATCTATCTTTGCCCCTCCAGTTTACCCTGCATTCAAGGATGCAACATTTGCTGCATGGTACAGGCCAAATACTAAACCAGCTGTACCCAAAAAGGCTGACAAGCAGTACCCTGCTCCTGCTGCCAAGCTATATTATGCCAACCAAGCTATATTATGCCAACCAGCCTGAAACAGTCTGTGGTCATAATGGCTGCCCATAATAGATCCAGGGCACCAAAGCATGTGAGTACCCTGCCCTCTGATAAGGAATGCAGGAGGCTTGATGTAACGGACAAGTGGACATACGCATCTCTCTCTCTCTCATTAGGCCTGCGTATTGCCAATTACCAGTCTCACATGATCAGGTATCAAAAAGCCTCTGGAAGTCTGCCAAAGCTGCAGCCCAGACTCTTCCAGAAGGCACTGCCAATGATGAATTACTTAAAAATGTGACTGCTGGCACTGAGGTAGGCAAACAGCTGCTACGCTGAGCTTATGATGTTTCAGATGCATCTGCCAAGGCAGCTACCACAGGTATTGCATGAGACTGTATTCTTGGCTTAGAGTGGCAGGGTTTGCAACAGATGTGCAGCAAACAGATCTTCCTGGACTAAGTCTCCATCACTCATTCACACTAGTGGTATAGTACCGGAGGCGCTAGGAGCAAGCGGGAGCCAAACATTTTCTGAAGGGTCGGCACCGAGGTAGGACCGCAAGACTGACTCGCCCCTGTGTAGGCTGTCTCGGCATCGACCCTCCAGCCGCCTCTGTTCCTTTTCTCTCGCCATCGAGTTTGCTTGGATGTCAACGTTGCTCATCTGCCGGAGTCAGTTTTCGTTTATATGACAACAGCTTTTAGTGTTTAATTTAACTATTTAGTAGTAATTTCTTATTTTACGAACAAGAAAAAAGATCATGATGAAAAAGAAATTATTTCCTGCCATCGGCGGAGTCATCCTTAGACCATAGCGGTGACGGTAGGAAGACTTAGTTTGAAAGTTGTTATGTCAGAGGGGCTGTGCCCGGTCTGCCACCCTTAAGTAATGGGGGAGGGTCTGACTATGGACAGTCCTGTGCTCGGGGGGGTCCATTGAAGCACAAATTTGGCGGTGCCGGGAATCCGGCTCCACTTAGCCTTGAGCTCTTCTTCCTAATTTGGGGAAGAAGAATTGGTACAGCTCGAGGTTGCCCGTTGGTACGTCTGAACAAGGATTGTTCGTTGGAAGGGGCGATAGGCCTGAACAGACTTTCATGGGTTCCCTTTGGCCCCGCTTCTAACGGCCGCATTCTCGACTCTGGACTCCATCTCTGTCCTCGTTGGAGTTCCGGTGAGCAGTTTCACCTCTGGGCCGCTCCTGTGGAGCAGGGGGTTTGACTTTCCTTTCTTCCTGGCTGTGTTCCTGTTTTTGGGGCCTCCGGTCCTCGGAGCCGGGTCAGTTGGATCAGAATGAGCATGGTGCCCTCTTGGTGCCTTCGCCATCATGTCAACCCCTTGTGCCTACCCCCCTCTTCCTTTTCCATGCTGGGGCCGGCACGGCACCACCTTTCTCCTCCTCCCTATCTTCTCCATTGACTTTTCCATGGTGTTTTTCCTAGCACTGTGTCCGACACCTTGGTGGCACCACAGGTCCAGTGGCTTGGCCACTGGTTTGGCATTGGTGCCATAGGCAGTGTCGCTGGTGTTTGCTCAGCACCGGGAGTTGGCGTCGTGGATCAGCACCATGGTGCAGCGCTGCACTCGGCACCATGGACTCTGTGCGGCGCCATGGGTGCTGTCATTGTTGCCTTCGGTGCCGGTGCTGCTGGCAGTGCTGTGGGTGTCTCACGGTGCCACGGTAGCCGCGGGTGCTCGTGGGCGTTGCGGGCACCTGCAGGTGTTGCGGGTGGCGCCGGGCACCCGCAGGTGCCGTGGGCCGCTCTGGGCACCTGTGGGCAGTGCCGGGGAACCTGCGGGTGCTGTCTGGCACCCGTGGGTGTCATGAGTGCCATTGCTGCCGTGGGTTTCTTGGGTGCTGTGGTACCATGGGTGCCATGGGCATCAGGGGTGTCCTTGCGTGCCATTGGTGTCGACGATACCTGCGGGTTCCGCCGTGGGTGCCCTCGGGTGTCTCCCATGTTGATATAGGTACAGCTTGGTGCCCTCCTGTGCCACAAGTGACGCTGGTGCTGCAGGGGTGCCAGTTGGTGCTGTCTGACAGAACTAGGGAAAGATCTCCATTTGCAGACCTCTTCTTCCGTGGGACTTGTGGCAGGATGTTTCTACAGAATGAAGTCCTGTTCTGCGGATTATTTTTTCCACACATCTTAGTGGGTGACGGTCTGCATCCAGTCTTGTGTCATCCAGCGGTTTTCCGCTGATGGGACTCTTCTGTTCTGCCAGCGGAATCTCTTATTCCGCTCAGCACTTTCTCAGCTCCCTACGTGGTGCCAAGCTCCTCAACACCCTTCCTGGTGGCAGAGTCTCTAGTGGCTCTGACCTAGACCTCTCTTTGGGGTCCTTCTGTGGTAGAAGGGCATCTAGATGAGTCTCTCCCTGTCCTTCTGGTGAGAGATACAGCGGATGACTCATTTTATATACTGAAGGACACGCCCTGTCTATCATCAAAGTCCGTGATGGAAGCTCTTTCAGTAGTTCCTCATTAATGGGGTCCACCATAGTGTTCAGACTGGATCTGTGGACCGTAAATCTCTGTGTCTAGACTCTTTCAGTCGTCAAGACAATTGCACTCTGTGGAACATTCAAGTTCAATGGTCGGGAGCCACACTGACTGTTCCGCTCCTTTGATAGGTGTATACAGCACTCTTTTGGTGCTGTCCCTCTGGTGGCTGCTTCGGCACAGGTGGTTAACATCTGTCTAGCTATTATTATTAGTCCACTCAAGAGTTCAGTTATGGATGTTCAGGCTCCTCCTGCTCCTCAGAGGGATGACATCCTTGTCATTTCTGTATCAGGCAGTCCTTGCGAAATAGCAGCCTGCAACCTTGTCAGGCTCGGACTAATGATAAAAAAAAGGCGTTAGAATTATCACAGCACAGGGCCTAGTTGGAATTTCCCGATACCACACTTTGGATCTGGTCAGGTTCCGCCTCAACCATGAGGCGGTCGTCTCTAAACTTCGGTAAAGTGTACCTGATTTCTTCTACCCCTAGGGGCAGTCCGATCCAGCGGTGATATAGCTCACCTCTTTCTCTAGAGAGATTTCTCTTATTCTGAGATATTTCCACAACCTAGGCATCTAACCAGTCTGTTAGTCCCTCCCCTCCTTTTTTTAAATCAGGCTTTCTTCTCTTGATCAGAGCCTCGTGGCAACAGAAGTGACTCTTCAGCGAGTCGGCACTTAGATTGCTACTTCCATGCTTGCTTCAACTTAACAGACGACATGCTCCTTTCTTGACCTTAGGTCAAGTAGGTTTTTTTCTGAGATAGCTTCTCAAATATTCACACCTTCAGTTCCTGCACACTGGTTCCGTGCCAGTAGCACTCGGAGCTATCCTCTCCGACTGCGTGATGGAGCTGTGATGTTTTTTGGTTTTTTTTTCAATAAAGCAAACTAGAGTCCTTCCTACTTCCTTCAGGGAGGCAGGGGTAGGTAGTGTCTCACCGCACTGAGCCACTTCTGCCGCTATTTGGTCACTTCAACGAATGGGTTAACCCTAATTTGGTCCTGCTGTGTCCCTCCTCGACACACATCTACCTCTATTTGCCTTAGAAATCCAGCCACTGTTTTTTTTCTGTCTAAATTTTTTTTTTCCGCAGTGGACACGTCCTCCTGTACACTTTCTCCTTTCTTTCCTGAGTTCAGAGACTGCTACTACAGTTATACAGACAGGGGCAGGATGATTCCTTTTTGGAATATCCAGTGACTAGAATTTGATTCTGCTAGACCACCACAAGAGGCTTCTATGTTGTGCTTCGTCTTCCATCACAAAGGTTTTAGTAACTAAGTGAAAACTATTCTCCTTCCTGGGCTAACCCCACCTGGACCTTCTTTTGCTCACCAAGTGCTCCTGGACCTGTTGTTTGCAGGTCAGCCATTCTTGGTAGTGGGGGTTCCATCTCCACTTTTCGGTCTACCCTGAACCTGTAGACTTTACCTCCAGCTCTTTCAGTTCCTGAGGTCCTTTTACATTAGATTAGTACATGTCTTTAACGCTATTAGTTTTGGTCCTATACCAAATTGTGAGTCCAGGTTTTCGCCACTCTTTCAGAGTGGTTGCGGCTTCCTGGCAGAGTTTCATTTTGTGCCCATTGCAGTCGTCTGCAAAGTGGTGAGTTACAACTCAAGCGCTTATCTTGTAAGTATCATGTTCTGGATGCTCTTTACAAGACGGCTGTTTTTATTAGCAGGACAGTCCTTGGCCGTCCTTTCTGGGTGAACCCTATCTCCTACCCCCTCTTCAGGGTTGTGGGTTTAGCTTGGTACTCTCCCACTAGTGTGAATGAATGAGTGATGGAGACTTAGTCCAGGAAGATGTGGAAATTACATGCTTACCGTAATTATTGATCTTCTTGGACAGTCTCCATCGCTCATTCACACGCCCATCCACCATTCCCTGGGTTCACTCGTTTTTCTTTCCTGGTCTTCATGGCCTATGGTTCAGACTGGGTCCTCTCAGGCCCAGAAACTCAGAATGAGTTATTCTCATTAGTTATGCTGCACCTCCTTGGTCAAAAAGGTACTGAGGTGGTTGGAGGGTTGACGCCAAGATAGCCTACACAGGCGCAAGTCAGTCTCGCAGTGCTGCGCATGCGCGGTCCTACCTCGACACTGACCCTTCAGAAAATTTTTGGCTCCCGCTTGGTCCTAGTGCCTCTGGCGCTATCCCACTAGTATGAATGAGTGATGGAGACTGTCCAAGAAGATCAGTAATTACAATAAGTACGTAATTTCCATTTCTTTCCATATTGCTTTTTTCTTTTTCTGTTTTTCTTCCCTGTACATGCCTCTCCCCCTCGTGGCGTGAACGTGCATGTGTGGAGACATGCGCATGTCACGTCTCCACGCTTCTGTGTCTCCCAATCTCTGGCTCTGCTTTGTGGCCTCCACCAGGGGGCAGCCAAGGAGCGGGATGCTCGATTCTCTCCCTTCCTTGCTGACCCCTGGTATCCCAAGGTCGTTCCTGACCCCAGGTAGCTGGTGTGGTGCAAGGTGTGGTGTCCAGCACCTCAACCCTCCCCACCACTGGGCCAGCCTGCAGCAAACAGTTCTGAATGCTCCTTTTAGAGGTACCAGACTGTTTGGATACCATGCAGAAGAAGCATTAAGAGGCTTTCAGTTCTCTAAGATGATGTTAAAGTCCTTTTACCAGCCTGCTTTCAGAGGTGGCCATTAAGCCTATTGTCAGCAAGGCCAAGGTAAGGGTGGTGGAGCCTTGCCAGCTCCACCTGCCCCAGGAACCCATTCCAAAGCCATTGGTTCTGCCATCACAGGCTCAAGCGTTACTCGTGTCGAACTCCCCGCGCACCGCTTCAGCCACAGGAGGTGATGATAGGGGGTCACTTCTCCCTTCATCTGACACAGTGAATGGATATTACCACAGATGAGTGGGTCCTGGAGATAATTGCAAAAGGACATGCTCTGGAGTTTTATTTAGTTTTTGTTTACCGAGTAGGTACGCTAGCCATAGAGAGGATTATTTTCAGGCACTACCCGAGTTACTAGAAACCCCTCCAGAGCATCGTCCATCTCATTAATCTTATTCCCCAGGGCATCTGTCCCTGCTGAAAAAAGAGGTCCTAGCTTTAACGAAACATGGTTTAGAACCTGTCCCTCCTCGACAGAAGGGCAGGGGATTCTACTCCAGATACTTCCTGGTCTCCAAATGGACAGGACATCTCAGGCCTGTGCCAAGAGTGCCCCACTCATCGAATAGCGCCCTAACATCTAGAGCTAGTGACCACTCGTGCGGTTCGACCTTTGTTCGACTGAGTTTGTCTGCCAGAGGATTCTGAACTCCTGGCAGGTAAATGGCTTGGAGCAGGATCCCTTGCTCCAGGCACCAATCCCACACTCTAATAGCTTTCCTGTAGAGAAGATAAGAGTGTGCTTCTCCTTGCTTATTGATGTAATACATCACAGACTTGTCTGTCTGGAGGACAACTGTTTTGTGGCTGACTAGATCAACTAGTGCTCAAAGACTGTACAGAACAGCTCGCATCTTCAGCACATTGATGTGATGAGTCTGACAGGTCCCAGACACCTTGTGTTTGAAGACCCTTGCAGTGGGCTCCCCACCCCCAACAGGGAGGCATCCATGGTGAGTCAACTGAGGCTGCAGTGAGGAAGAATGGAAAGCCCAGGAGGAGATCATTTTCCATTGACCGCCATGTGAGTGACCGTACCATGGGCTTGATCACTCGAATGGGGTAGGTCTGAGGATGTGATGCTTTTAATCACAGTGCACTGAGCATCTTATTGAGTCGTTCTCATAAACAGACGTGCTAGAGGCACTGTGAACACTGAGGAGGCAATCAGATCCAGCAAGTGGGCGCTCCATTACGTAACATGTCATTTGTAGGATCACTTGCACTCTGCTCTCTGGAAGGAAGACTCGAGCCTTGGTCTTGTCCAGTACAGCCCCTGTGAACAGCAAATGCTGTGACGGCTTGGAGCTGAGACTTCTCTAGATTCAGCAAAACCCCCATGGAGGCAAGGAACTGCGAGGCCGTGGCCAGCGTCTGTTCTGTTTCCTGTCTGGAAGCACTGGCTGTTAGCCAGTCATCCAGCTATAGGTAAACTTGGAGTCCTAGTTTTCTGAGGTGTGCTGTGAGTACTGCAAAGCACTTTGTAAAGACTTGAGGCGCCGAGGAGAGCCCAAGAGGCAGGACTCTGAACTGGTAATGCTGCCCCAACACAGTTGGTGGCTGAGGTGCATCAGTATGTGCTGGTTTGCATCTTGCATATCCATTTAAAGCAGCAGTACTAGTTAACAATAAATTAAATAACTTGGTGGGCAGTTAGGACAAACCAAAACATAAATATATCTGATTTTCTTTTTGCTTTATTTCATTCCCAACGCAAGAAAAAGGATTTTGAAATTCTTAAGGGTTGTTGGTCTTTTGCCATGTCAACAATCATGGATGTAAGCAAATCAGGGCGGTATTGTGCTGCTAGCCATCAGAAGCATGGGCTGGCAACACTCTGACATACAGTATTTGCATTATAAATACAGTGAGTGCTGTTAGTGTGTGCTCTCTGGAGAGATTTTTGAAAGTTACTGGTGGTTGCCATCTTTATTGTAGAGCCATGGAAATTACAAAAGTTGTAATTAAACATGGTATTAAAAATAGTTAATTAATTTAAAATACCCCATTGAAGAATCTAAGATTATCAGGAATACATTACTGCTAAAGAAGGTTGGATGACATTTTTTGCTGGATAACTAGTACTGCTGCTTTAAGTTAACCAGTCCTGAGATTTCAGGAAGGGGAGCAGAGATCCCCAGAGAAATCATGTTTAATTTTTCTCAATCCAAGAATTTGTTCAGATGTCTGAGTTCGAGAATGGGACATATCGGGAGGCAGTATCAAAGACATCCATAGCTGCTTTGAGCGAATGACTTAGATTCACTACTGTGAGCAGCAATCTCTACAATCTTATGTTTAGTTTCAGAGTCTGGCATGGACTCTGCCAGAGGCTTTAACAGGCTCCAAAGGGTATACTCATACTTGGCAAAATCCCTTTGGTAGCTAGCAGTATGCATGTTAAGGGTAGCTGTTGCAAAAGCCTGTTTGCCCATAGTGTCACTGTTGCGTGACTCCTTGTTAATAAGGTGTGCAGTGACCTCCTGGCGAAGAATGGCCGTGTCATTCTCAGCAAGAATAACAATGACATCAGCTGTTGGTTGAGAAATATACACTGGTCTATCCTTAGGAGCAGTGTACGTCCTATCTACCTGCTTCCAGATAGAAGGAATAGATGTAGGTCTATTCCAGATTACATCTGACGAAGTCTCAAATGCTGGTGGAATAGGAGGAACCAAGCCGACCAGCATGGCAGCAACGTTTAACCCACTGCAGATGGAGACGTTTTCCTGGGCCAGTGGCTGGAGGCTCACAGTCAAGTGCAGCGTGCATATTCATGAAAAAAGCTGGAAAGTGAGAGCCTCCTGTGGAACAGAAGTAGGGCCTAGATCCAAAGGCTCCAGACTATAGGAAGAGTCATCGTCCTTGCCTTCAGAAATAATGAAGTTGGGGTCTGATTCGTCCCCCTCCACTTCCTCCTCAGCAGAAGGGTCATAGAAGGGAAGAGGAACATGAACCTTCCAGTCCCGAATGTGGTTCTGGCAACACCAGTGACAGCGGACCTGGTTTACAAGGTGCCAGTGCCAATGGCGGTGCCGCAACCAGACCTGAATCTGGCACCGGGGAGGTCTCCAGTGCTGAGGGTGGCACCAGGGCTGAAGCTGCTCCAAAAGGCTTGAGCCCAGTGCTGGCAACGACCCAGCTGGCACTGGAGTGACTGGCAGCATGGTCACCTGCAAGGACCCAAAGGTTGTTGCCGGAGACGGACACACTTCCTGACAGGAGGACCCTGCCTACAGCTCCATTTCCACCTTCCCTGAGGGACCAGGGAGTGGATCCACTGGCAGAGATAGACAAGCCAGATGCTGCACCCACTGCTCCATAAGAGATGGCCAGTGGTGGAACTGCCCACCGGAGTCGAGACAGAGAGGGGCTTCAGGCCCGAGACCTTGACCTCCCAGAAACAGAGACTGTCAGTGACACCGGCACCAATGAGAGCCCCAGACTCCGGGATACTGAGGACCCTACGGCAGACCTCACAGAGGGCAACCTTGTGCAGTACCACTTCTTCCCTTTCCAACAAGAAGAGGAAGAACTCGAGGATGAGCTCTACTGAGAGCCTGACCAGAATCAGGAACAAGCCTCCTCCTTTTTGTGCTTCCGAGAGGGGGATCAACCAATGAGCGCACACTATGTACCATTACATGCTCATTTACAGTTCCATCAGCGGCTGGCTGTGGCGGTGTGAGGAGGGCTGTGCCAGTTGCCAGAACAGGTCAGATTGGGGGGGGGGCGCGGGGTGGTGGGTCACTACCTGCCGAAGTGGGGGGCCACTAGACTACTAGGTAAAATGTATTTACATGGGGAGGGAGCACTGGACCACCAGAGATTATAAAAGAATTACCGGGGAAAGGATCGGGGCTTGGGAGAGACCACCAAGGATTATGCATGACATACTGGGGAAGGGATGAGGGCTTGAGAGGGATCACTAGACCACCAGAGTACCCAGCCCTTGACTGTATGGAAGGGCTGGGTACCCTGGTGACAAGACTTTCTATTGACACATTAGTAAAAGGAGAAGGTCCAGAGGGGGTTTTGCTAAGATCATAGGGGATACGGAGGCATGTGAGGAGGAGGACCATGTAAAAGCATCTATCCTAAATAGATGCTTCTGCTCAGTATTTACTGAAGAGAAGGTAGGGCCAGGCCCACAGCTCAGCACCATGGGCATAGGGGGAGGGAGGGAGGTGTGCACTAGTCCCTTCACAACAGAAAGGGTCCTACAAGAGCTCGATAAGCTCAGGGTGGACAAAGCAGTGGGACCTGATGGCATACATCCCAGGGTACTAAAGGGGTTAAGGGTGGAACTAGCAGAGCCATAATCAGAACTATTTAGTGAGTCTCTGAGCACAGGAGAGGTCCCAGAAGACTGGAGAAGGGCTCATGTGATCCCGCTCCACAAGAGTGGTAGCAGGGAGGAGGCCGGGGACTACAGACCAGTCAGTCTTCTCTCAGTAGTGGGCAAGATTATGGAGGCACTCCCTAAGGAAAGGATAGTGCAACACCTGGAATCCATAGGAGCACAGGATCCAAGACAGCGTGGGTTTACAAAAGGAACGTCCTGACAAACTAATCTCATAGATTTCTTTGACTGGGTAACCAGAGCGGTGGACCAAGGGGGAGCAGTTGATGTCGCCTACCTTGACTTCAGCAAAGCGTTCGATACTGTTCCACATAGAAGATTGATTAATTACCTGGGTAGGCTCGGGGTGGGTCAGAAGTTGGTCAACTGGGTAGCAAACTGGTTGACGGGCAGAAAACAGAGAGTGGTGGTAAACGCTATACAGTCAGGAGAGATGCAGATCACAAGTGGGCTACCTCAGGGATCAGTCCTGGGGCCAGTCCTCTTCAATATCTTCATCAGTGACATTGCAGATGGACTGGAGGGTAAGGTTTGTCTGTTTGCAGATGACACCAAAATCTTCGACAGAGAGATGATCCAGATGGGGTAGGCAGAATGAGAAGAGAGCTGGATAAACTAACAAAATGGTTGGAAGAGTGGCAACTGGGGTTTAACGCAAAGTGCAAAATCATGCACATAGGGAAGAGAAACCCTGAAGCCACCTATAGGCTGGGAGGGGAGTTGCTGGCAGTCACAAGGGAAGAAAGAGGCTTGGGCATCATCATCAGCATCACTGATGACCTGAAATCATCCAAGCAGACCACTAAAGCAGTAGGTAGGGCTAGGGGGATATTGGAGTGTATTAGTAGGGATATCACAATTCGTAAGAGGGAGGTAATAATCCCTCTTTACAAGACACTGGTTAGGCCCCATCTGGAGTACTTTGCAGTACTGGAGGCCACACCTTCACAAGGACATTAACCAAATTGAGGCAGTCCAGAGAAGGGCAACCAAAATGGTGCAGGGACTGCATCAGAAAACATATGAGGACAGATTAACAGAGCTCAATATGTATACCCTAGAGCAAAGGAGGGAGAGAGGTGATATGATCGAAACATTCAAACACCTTAAAGGCATTAACAAGGTGAGAGTCTAACATGTTTTAAAGGTGACCTACAAAGAACAAGAGTACCCGTTCCCGTCCCCACATACCTTTCTAGTACTGTTGCGGGAGCTCAGGGATGTAATTGTCTTTATTTTTAATTCTATAGTAACATTTTACTAAAAGCCGAAAGTTACGGCCAACACAGAAGAGTAGGTATTGGCACCTGAAATATTACTTACATCAACAGCCTGTCCAGGTGTTGCTATACATAATATTTCAGGTGCCAAGACCCCCGTGGAAGCAATAAAATAAACATTATGAACTACCACCACTGCTGCTGCAATAAGAGCAGTGGTGTTAGCAACGTCACTAAATGGGTATAATACCCATAAGCACTTGCACCCGCTCAATCGGGGCCACTCTGTGCTTCCGTGTTCGGCCGTAACTTTCAGCGTTTTAGTAAAATGTTACTATAGAATTAAAAATAAAGACAATTACATTCCTGAGCTCCTGCAGCAGTACTAGAAAGGTATGTGGAGACGGGAACGGGTACTCTTGTTCTTTACAGGTCACCTTTAATATAAGAAAAATAGGAGGACAAGAGGACACAGCATGAGATTGGGGGGGGCAGATTAAAGGGTAATGTGAGGAAGTTCTTTTTTACAGAAAGGGTGGTGGATGCATGGAACGGCCTACCTCAGGAAGTGGTGGATATGAATACAGTGCAGGGCTTCAAGCAAGCATGGGATAGGCATAAGGGAGATAAGCCATTGACAGAACAAAGGCCGATGGCACATTCATAAGGTAGAAAAAGAAATGGGCAGACTGGATGGGCTTTGTGGCCCTTATCTGCCATCAACGTGTATGTTTCTATGGTTCTGCGCACTGTTAAGAGCTGGTTTTCAGAAACGTCAAACGACACCACTTCTGGCAGCTGTTTAGTGCTTCTGATGACTTTCAATATTGTGCTGTGCCGCATATGCATGGAACCCTCATATGCATAGGTGCAGCACAGTATTTCGCGTGACTACACTGTTGGGGGTGCGCACCGCATATGCGTCCTTTGAATATGGGCACAGCCCCGACAGCTGGCACTGTTACAGGTTAGCGCGGCACAAACATGGTTTGTGCCATACTAACCTTTTGAAAATGGGGCCCTAAAACTGAGAACTGAATACTTTTGTTGTATAGTTGTGAAGTTCAGACTCTGGTAGGTGAGCGATGTCGTCACTGATCCGCACTTGATGGCAGGAAAAAAGGAACTGAGGCAGTTTTTAGGGCTTGTACCAACTTAAGCCATGCAGCGTGAGCCAGTCTCGCGATACCACACATGCATGCAGCTTACCTTGGCACCAGCCCTCCTGATGAAAAAGTCTGGCTCACGCAGGGTCCCACTGCCTCCAGCTGAGACCTATTAGTGTGACTCAGTGGTGAGGATCGATTTATGGAAGAGCCAAGTCCTGCCAGACAGGATGCAGTACCCAAGTATATCCTTGTGCCTGTCTTAACAGTTCTCAGTTTAAAAACAGCAGCCATTTTATTTCAGTCAGCAACATCAGTTACCCAAAAAGTGTGTAATCATTTAACCTCAACATTTCCCCACATGTATAAACATTAAAAAATCATGTATTCCTAGGCAATATCATTTTTATTTTGTTTTCTGCTTGGTATTACATTATTATTGTAATCACCGAATCCATTACTCAGTCATCTGCCTGCTCTTGGTCCCAGACCATTCCCCTGCCCGATTACCTTATTCATGAGTTTTGAAAGTAAAAAGAACATTTTAAGTTTATGTATCACGCCTCTCTTTAATAAAGCTCAGTGTTTTTTAAACTGAAGTGGTTTGTCGTTTACTTGGAAATACCAACCTGATTCCGAGAATAAAAGTCGCCTCGGTCGGCCACTTGCACCGAGAGATGCGGTACTTGTCAGAACTAGCTACCACAGATGGTAGATTGCTGCCGTCGAGACTGCATCACAATCAGTGTCTTGACAGTGTAGCTGGAAGCATTACTTATCAGCTCTACTCTTGCCTTATTCCTTAAACAATACCAGTACAAGTGAAGTTACCAAAGTGAAATGTTTATGAAGGGGTAGGTGTGTAAGGTGGGTGGGGTGAGGGTGAACATCATACCACCTTTGGCAACATTATCAGGCTCCACCTTCTTGATCAAACTCCGCTCGATAAGCTGATCCACCCCTGCAGTCTGTCGAGAGACACAAACCAGTGGTACATCTTTGAATAATGGCAGATGGCATGCTACTGGCAAGGCCGTCAAGCAGTTGCGGTCTTGGTATGATCTTACTACAGTCTTACTACACAGCCACTGTTAGGTAGTCTTATTTAAACCAGGTGCTATGACCACACGCCTCTTGCAACAGGACAGCTCTTTTCCTCGCGCCATGTAATGGGTCAAACAAAACTCGGTACTAAAGGAACAGGGGAGCATGATCACACACAGCAGCACAAAAAAAAAATTAAATACTCTAAAAGGAAATGGGGGAATAGTGTCAATAGGTCAAACAGATACCAGACCACCACCTACTGCAGGGTTTTAAATAAGCTCCGAAAATTGATTAGCAGTTTTGCGCGTGAAAGTGCTAATCAATTGTGAAAATGAATAGCGCATGCCTTGATTTGATTAGCAAAATCAAAATGCTTAAATACTGTAACCTAAATAAAGTTTTTTTTATTAAAAATTGGTTCTGTCTTGGCTTCAGATCTGTTTCATCAGTACACACACACACACCAGCTGAGTATCATACCCTCCCCACCCTTGTCCCCTCGCCAGTCGCCAGAACCACTTAAGGCATCCTCCCACCCATCTCAGTGGCTAATCACCCACTCCACCCATGGGGTACCTGCCAAAATCCCCATCCATTTCAACCTCCCCAGCATGGTCCCTTTGCCAAAAACTTAAAGCTCTGAGTCACCTGTTGCAGTGACAACCCTCCCACTACCATACCTCTCAACCATTGATGACATGAATACTGCTGCTTTTATCGTTCACACTGTTGAACCCATTGCCTTTATTTGTGTTCATTTCTGACTCCACGTTATATATTTCTGCTTCAAAAGTCTGAATTTACAGCACTTTCTGTGTCTTGGCAGCATCTCTTCTGTGAGAACAGAGGAAAAACAAATCAATTTTGAGGGGTGAAATGAGGACATCCCTCATAATCAGCAGATGCAGAGGTACTTAACTGTAGCCCTGAACCCCCACCACCCTTTCCCACCCATGTCCCCACAGACACTCACCCACATAAGGTACTTTGCTAGTTTTAGAGCAGTTCCCAGTCTCACCGCCGCAGCCCCAGAATAAACTCTGGCAGTCGCTCCCATAGTTTACTGTACAAAATTAATCCACCTAGTGGTGCGCTTGATGGCCTCGACTATGGCAGAATCTGCCCTCAGCTTGTGATCCTTGAGGTGGAAGGGGCGGTGGCCATGGCGGGCACCTCCTCTGTCTTGGCATTGTTCCCAGCTGGGGTCAGCATCTGAGGGTCATTCACTAGAGGATTCCAGAACATGTGTTTGGCCCTCCAGAGGGGTGAGGTAGCCTTGCCAACCATGGTTCCAAACAAAAGCGCCTGTGGTGCCAGTCATGGAACCAGGAGAAATTGAGATCCTCCCAGTCCCTCAATTCACCCAGTTGCTCAATGGTGGTCAAGCACCCTTTGGTCGAGGGTCAGGTCGGGCAGGTTCAGGGCTTTTTGGTCGCCCTGCAGAGCCAGTTGACTTTGACTCCAGTCAAGCAGGCCACATAAATTTCCTTGATCATGTCAACCAGTTGTTGGAGAAGGTCAAGGAATCAATCTTGCAGACCACTGTTCTTCCGGTCCTCACTCAAGAGGATGTGGTTTGGTCGGTGTCCCTGTCAAGTCCTCTAGGGGTGTAGCCTCTACTGGTGCTCAAGCCTTCCACACCCATGCTGGATAATATGGGGGTAGGTATGTGGTATAGCACAACCAGCCAGAAGGCTTCCCTCACCATCGGTCAGTTGATGGTCAAGGTTGCAATTGAGATGTGGGTTGAGGCATCCCAGCTCTCAATCCCGTTGACTGGGAGGCATCGCCATCGATGCTCGTCAAACATCTTGACCTTGGATCAGGAGAGGTACCATCACAAGCTGCAGTGGTGTTATGAGGCGCTCATCAGCAACAGTGGGTTATCGCAATGCAGGGTAGGGTTCTACACCCTTGACCTCCAGTCACTTGGCAGTCACCAGTGGAGTCCCCGCTGGTCCACACTATGTTGGTGCTCCATGCAGCTGCTTCTCCACCTCTTCTGATGGAGTCACCAGCACCACAGCCGAAAGTGGGTGCTCCAACCAAGGAGGCCTGTTTGGCTACTAGCTTGCCAAACCAGGAGGATACCCGGGTTGTCCATGGCGAGAAGGGCACTGGGACTCACCACAGTCGAGGAGCTGTCCACCAAGCATGGCTGTTTAATACCAGAGTCCATGTCAGTCCTTTTAAAACCAGTCCAAAAAAGAGCTCAAGTCCCTTTCCCATGGTTGAAACCATTTTGGGTTCAGCCCTGGAGCTTTGGCAGCACCCAGCATTCTGCTCCGGCACCATCTGCCTCTCAGGATCACAAGTATGCGGTCCCTACTGGGTCCCTTCCTTGGTTGTCGGACCACCCCTTCACGGAGGGGTTGGTAACTGATTTGGTATTCTGCCAGTCTGGACAACAGGGGAATGTGAACAAACCTCTGGACTAGGAGTCCCATAAGATTGACCATGTCACTAAAAAGGTGCACTCTGCAGCATCTTTGGGTTCCAGTCAGGCTAGATATGCCACGATGATGTCCACTTTAGGTCACTCCCTGATGGGAGTGTTTCACTCCATCCTCCTTTACTTCCTGGCTGATTAGCAGTTAATGGTGACGGTCATCAGAGACCACGGTCAATCGCTGGCTAAACACCAGCTCTGGACAGCCTTGGAATTGTACAGTTCATGTGCCCATGCAGTGGCAGCAGCCGTCTCCATGCGTTGCAAGGCCTGGCTGCATCTGTCCACATTTATAGCAGACAACCAGCACAAGCTGGCCAATGTCCCCTTTGTGAGCACCAACCTATTTGGCCTTGGATGGAAGGACGTCTCACTCATATTGAGAAGGCCATTGCCATCCTGGATTCTGTGACATCATCCCAGAAGTGCACAAAAAAGAAGTATAAGAAACAGGCTTTCCAGTATCTGTCCTCTCAGCCACAGGCTTCTCAGCAGGCCCAGCACGGCCAGTACTAGGCCTGGTACTTCAAGTCTGGTGGCCAGGGCCCTAAAAAGTGCGGGCAGGGGTGGTGGTTCCCCTCCGGCTGCAGCCACTGGTGCCCTTGCGAAAGCTATCTAGTGACTGGTTCGGGGAAGTGTCATCCCTCCACCCGTCCTGTCTGCACTTCTCATAAGAGGTTGGCTGCATCACTTCTTGCCACTTGGTCCGCTTTCATGATGGGCAAGTGGGTGTTGGACATGGGGGCATAGAATTGTTTCTGGACTTCAGAGTTCTCTCGACTTGATTGATTTATTTGTTTATTCTGGTAAGTCCATGGGCCAAAGACCTGTTTACATGGTCGACCAGCATACAAATAACAAAATGCAATTAAATATGAACTAACAACATGAAATTATAAAGTACGATGTAAAAATGTAAAAAAGCACAGGTTACAAATTCAGTCTAACAACACATCAGTTATCCAAAGCACTCATATACATTTCTCTTTATCAGGTACTCCTTCAGTGTTTTTTTAAACTTACAAATAGATGTACTTAAACAGTCAGTTTTTGTAAAAATGGAATTAAAGAAACTTGGCAGTTTAAAAAGCAAAGATCTTTGTCCCGTAGTAGTATTCATCTTTGGTATAGAAAAATAGCAATAACCTGACATTCTAGTTAAGAGTGGGTTTCTATATTTTATAAATAAATGATGAAAATCTCCAGGTACTTTATCCGATATAATCTTTTTAGCCAACGTACCCATCTGTAACTCATATCTCTGTTTCAATGATAATATTCCTGCTTGTTCAAGAAGAAAGCAGTGATATGTTCTCAGTGGAAGCTGAGTGATGAATCTAGAAACTTGATTTAATAAAGTTCTAACCTTAACTAATAACCTTTCACATGCAGTATGATAAAAATGAGGCCGTAATCTGTATATAGTCGTGGCCAAAAATATTGGCACCCTTGCACTTTTTCAAATAACTAACAATTTCCTCTAAACATAAGTTGAAATTAACAACAGTACAGTATTTGGTCTCCACAATTCTTTATTTCTCTGTTAATATTACAGAACCTTTGTTTTAGATTCAGAATTTAATATATCCTTTTAAATCAGAAAATGAAAAGAAATGGCATTGACAAAATTATTGACACCCTAGACTTAATATTTGGTAGCACAACCTTTGGTCAAAATAACTGCAATGAACCGCTTCCTATAGCCATGGATGAGCTTTCTGCACCTCTCTACTGGCAGTTTGGCCCACTCTTCTTGTGCAAACTGCTCCAGTTCTCCCAGATTTGAAGGGTGCCTTCTCCCAACTGCTGTTTTCAGATCTCTCCACAGGTTTTCAATGGGATTTAGATCTGGACTCATTGCTGGCTTCTTCAGAACAGTCTTGAACCATTCCTGGGTGCTTTTTGAAGTGTGTTTGGGGTCATTGTCCTGCTGGAAAACCCATGACCTTCGACAGAGACCCAGCTTTCTGACACTGGGTTCAACATTGCGCTCCAAAATGGCCTGGTAATCTCCAGATTTCATGATGCCATGCACACGCTCAAGGCACCCAGTGCCAGAGGCGGCACAGCAACCCCAAGACATCACTGAATCTCCTCCATGTTTGACTGTAGGGAAGGTGTTCTTTTCTTTGAAGGCTTCATTTTGTTTTCTGTAAACATAGCGATGATGTGCTTTACCAAAAAGCTCCCATTTGGTCTCATCTGTCCACAGGACATTCTCCCAGAAGGATTTTGGCTTGTTCAGGTGTGTTTTGGCAAACCCCAGTTGGGCTTTCTTATGTCTGTCTCTCAGCAGTGGGGTCCTCCTGGACCTCCTACCATATAACCCCCTTTCATTGAGTTGGCGACGGATGGTGCGAGTTGAAACTGTTGTACCTTGTGTCTGAAGTTCAGCTTGAATCTGTTTGGCAGTTGATCGAGGTGCTTTCTCCACCATTCGAGCAATCCTGTGCTGCAATCTTTGATCAAGTTTTCTCTTGCGGCCACGTCCAGGGAGGTTGGCTACAGTACCATGGGCCTTAAACATCCTGATAACATTACGTACGGTGGAAACAGGAACATCAAGGTCTCTGGAGATTGATTTGTAGCCTTGAGATTGTCCAAGCTTGGCTACAATCTTCTGTCTGACGACCTCAGACAATTCTCTGGCTGTCTTTCTTTTCTTCATGCTTATTGCGGTACACACAGTGACACAAAACAGGAGAATGAGTCCTTTTCTCTATTCAAACTGGTTGAATGAGTGATTTTTATATTGCAGGCACCTGCAACTCACCACAGGTGATTTCTGTTCCAAAGTGAGGGAGAATCACCTGCTTGAAATCTAATTATTTCTGACTACTTCTAAAAGGTGCCAATAATTTTGTCCGGGCCATTTAAAGATTTCTGTGTGGAATAAGCTAAGACTTAGTAAATTTTTCTGCTTTTTGTGTTTTATTCCACTGCAAACCAAAGAAATACATATGTGGATACCAAAATATTTTTTTAATTTCAACAATTTTGTGGAAGGAATGGTGCATTATTAGAAAAAACTGCAAGGGCGCCAATATTTTTGGCCACGACTGTACGTCAGGAGAAAGCTTTGTGCTATCAATACTCTTGTAGTTGAAGTGAGTAAGGAATTCACTCTATAAAGAGAACCAATTCTTTGATGAACCACTTTAACCAGATTTTGACTGTGGTAATCATAGCTCATCTTCGAGTCAACAATCAGTCCCAAGTATTTGAAATAATCAACCTGATCTATCTCTCCCCCTGAAATAAAGGGAAGAAATGGTTCAGGTTTCTGTGCCATTTTTCTGTGTTGACTATGAAACACCATGGCCTTTATTTTCTTTTCATTTAATACCAGCTTATGGTCACAAAACCAATTCTGTATGGACAAAAAATCACTAGTGAGAGCAGACTTTATATGACCTAAATTAGACTTGATGCCTCCATGCAGTTCGGAGGTCCAGGGTGTTGCACGCAGTGCTGTCCTGCTTCAGGAGGACATTGCTCAGATCCTTGCAAAAGGGGCAGTAACCCATATTCCGGACACCAAGTCAGCGATCTTCCTGGACATAAAGTTACCACTCTTTCACACTAGTGGGAGTTTGCTGGAGGCGCTAGGACCCAGCGGGAGCAAACTTTTCAAGAGGGCCGGAGGCTGAGATGGAGCCGCGAGAGCGGCACTTGTTCTCAGCTCGTGTGGTAAATGACTGCTCTGCATCACCCTCCAACCGCTTCAGTTCCTTTTTCCCGCTGTCAAGTGTGCTTCAGTGATGACGTCGCTCGTCCGCTGGGAGTTAAACTTCACTAGCAGCAGTAGTTCAGTTTATTGGTTTGTAGAATTATTTCAATTCAGTACCAATTATATATTTTAATTGTACAACAGAAGTCTTCAGCCCTCCGTTGACGGAGTCGACCATAAGCGGGTCAGGTGATGGTAGGGAGACTTCGTATGAAAGCTATTTAGTCAGCCGGGCCGGGTCTGGTCCGCCGCCCTCCGAGAGGGTCTGAAACAGCAGACGGCCCAATGCTCAGGGGAGGCGCTTCCCCCACCCAAAAGCATAAAAGGAAATGGTCCCATTCTCGGCGCCGTTCGACCTCGAGTTCTTCTTCGACACATAGGTCAAAGAAGAAACAGCATCATCAAGGCCACCCTCTGGTATGTCTGCACGTAGACAGTTGGTTATTGGGGCCAGCCACTGGTCTCCACCTCTGTTGGAGTAGCTGGTTTCTGTCTCTGGTAGCCGACTTCCTCGACACCGCAGCTCCTCCACGCCTATTGGAGGAGCTTCCGATAAGCAGCTTCATCAGTGGGCTGCTCTTATGGAGCAATGGGCTTGGAGGTTGGCCCAGTTGCCCGGGCTGGTCAGTCCGACGCCGGGGCCTTCCTAGTCGCGCAGCACCTTCTTTGGTGCCGTCGACTCCACGCTCAGGTGTTTATCCCTCTCACATGGCTACGGCACAGGGGTCCACACGATGCCTCTATCTCCTGCCATCTTTTCCTCTTTCACCTCAGATCGCAGTTTTCAGACCCCTGGGACTCTGTCAGCACTGTGCGAGGCGCCACGGGCTCTCTTGGCGCCGTGTGCAGTGCCACGGGCTCTGTCGGTGGATGTCCAGTTGCAGCGTGGGACATTAACCTTGTGCTGGACATGCTCACTTTCGTAAACCTTTGGAGCCTCTAGCTACTTGCGACTTGAAGTTCGCACTTGGAAAATATGGCCTTCCTGGTGGCCATTACTTGGAGCTTATAGAGTTTCTGAAATACATGACTGGTCACAGCCTCTGACACTGTATTTCACAAGGACAAAGTAGTTCTTAGATTCATCCTAAGTTTCTCCCTAAGGTTGTCTCAGAATTCCATCTAAACCAACCTTTAGTCCTTCCTACCTACTTTGTGAACTTTCAGAATGAAGGGGAGCGTACACTTCATTCACTGGATGTTGAGAGTGCTGCGGTTCTGCCTAGATAGAACAAAAGAAATTCACAAGGCTCAACAACTGTTTCTTTCTTTCAGCGAGACCCGGCTGGGTCAGCCTGTCGCTATTTTATTTATTCATTTATTGAAAATGTTTTACCAGGAAAGGCACACTGAGCAAAAGTGCTCGCCTCACGGTGCGACCGGTAGGTGTTACAGGGAGGCTAGTAAACATATGAGGAGGCTAGTAAACATATAAATGGTTGGGCTTAATAATACAATCAGAGACAGAGCATAGGTGGAAGGGATTACAGTTGAGCATATTTATTTATTTAGTTTTTGTTTACCGGGTAAGTACACTAGACAAGTTTTATGCCTATTTTCAGGAACGACCCGGGAGAGTACAAAAGGGTACAACAGGTACATTGATACAGTAATTGGTTCAGACGAATACATTCAGGTACAAAAACAGGAGAAAAGACAATTTTTACAGTTTTTACATTTACGTGGAAGGTACACCCAGATACAGTGCTGTAGTTTGGAAGAAGCAACAACTGAACGGGGAGCACTGAAATAAGTTACCGATTAGTAAAATATGAGGTCCCACATTATGTAAATGAACAAAGTGGCAGTCTACACTGTACTGCTTTTCTAATTTTTAAACTGAAAAGTGCCCTCTAGCCATGCCTTTGCTTGCACAATCATTTTTAGTACACGTTTCCCATGTTTTGTTATAAAAACAGTCGTCATCACTTTTTAGATGTACCCAGATTTATGTTCACTATGATCTACTGCTCTTAAAAATGCTTCGACCAGAGATCAAAACTGCAAGTGATCTGCTCACCCACCTGCCAAAATACAAATTTCATTAGCCCCTTCTATCTAGTAAACCACTTAGTCAAACTTTCCTGGACAAACAATGCCGTCAAAGGTTAATAATGTGCTCAGGGGCATGGCATGACTATGCAGCCTTCTAACAGTTATAACAAAAAAAACAACTTTAGGTTTTAAACCAGGTTTTTTTTTTTTTGTTAGTTTTTTTGTTAACGGAAAAAGCCATCAAATAATGCATTTCATTTTCAATCCAAATACAGTCTCTTCATCTTAATCCAACAAAGTAAATTACTGCAATGGATGATAAATATAAGGCAACAAAGAAAAGGTAACAAGACATTAACTTTTATATTCTGCTAAAAGGTACAGCGTGTGGGCAGTGGTGCAGCCCCACAAAAAAAAGGTGTAAAGAAGACCCATAACTGCAAACAGTATTAGACCTCTAGATGTATGAAATGTTCAAGATAATAAATGTATAATTATTCATCAGCATTGCTTTTTTGCAAATACTTTGCAAATTGATGAATGTCAAGCTATGTATAACTTAAGGGATCTTATAAGCAGATGTCCTTTTCAAGTTGTCAATGAATCATTAAAGCACAAAAACCCGCATAAGTTTTATAGCACCTTTCTTTTCAGACATTTAATTAGGTCTAATAGCACCGTAACATTCTTTTCAAAGGCAGTGAATGCAGAACTAAAGGATTTCACTTACGCACAAGTGATTGATTATTTTGCAAACTACCATGTTTGGTTCTCTATCACTTGCCTGAACTGCCAAACCTATGTAAGAGGGCTACTAGCAGTTGCATTTTGTCACTTGCCACATCAAACTGTAGAACCTACTGCTGGCATAGGGCTGATTAAACAAGTGTCTCAGTATGAAAAGTGTAGTGTTTCACTCCATGTCACAATTTTTACCAGTAGAAAACTAAACCAGGCTATCACTTCAACAGTTGCACAAATACATAGGGAGAACAGAAAAGTACGCCACCATATCAAGCAATAACCGAGTAAACAGGATCTTGGTTACACAGCAAGTTAGGAACAGAGCTGAACATGAACAATAGGGTTTGGAATACAAATCATGGTACACATTGAGGCAGCATGTGGTACATAAGTGCAAGTTTCATAACAGGGGTAATGATAGCAGAGCTTGAGTGCAAGTAGCAGAAGTTGAACTAAAGGGAGATGTAACAGGCTAGAACGGGGGGAATAGGAGAGCAAGATGGGGGTAGGGAAAGGAGGGAGTGGGGGTGATGAGCTGTGAAGGGAGGTTAGGTGAGAAGGGAGGGGGATGGGGCGGGTTTGAAGGGAAGGGGGGAGGAGAAATTGACAGTGGGGAGTGAGTAAAAAGTGTGTGTAAGTGAGTAGGGCGGTATATAGGCCAGACAGTTGGGCGATAGCCGGAGCGCTGGTCAGGCGGGGAGAGCAGGGGAGGGAGGTAAAGGGGGAGGTCAGGGCAGCAGCAGTTGGGGTAAAGAAGTTAGAGAGGGCATAGGAAGGGAGAGTTTGGATGAAGAATGGCGGATCTGGGTGGGCAGGTCATTCCAGAGTTTAGGAAGAGGTAGAAAAGCGGATTGGCGGTGGAGGTCCTTCATTGGGGATGAATAGAAGCCTAGCGTCAGCAGACCTGAGGCGTGCGAGGGAGGTGGGGAGGATAGGGCGGATGCGGGGTAGGAGGGAGGAGCCGAGCCAGGCGTTAGAATGAATTTAGCGTAATGAATTGGGCGCTGTTACTTAGAGAAGGCAGGGACAGGGAGCCATAAAGCATGGTGGTGTGTGTACGAGGGGGGCATTGAGGGCAAAGGCAGAATGCATTGAAGAGAGGGTCTAATCTGGCTAAGGTGGTCTGTGCAGCAGAGCTGTAAACTATATCACAGTAATCGAAGGAGGGTAGAATCATTTTCTGGACAATTTCGCGTCTGACAGGAAGTGGGAGACTAGTGCGGTTTCTATAGAGGGCACCAAGGTTGGAGCGCAATTTTGAGACAATGGCATCCACATGTGAAGAGAAGGAGAGGTGACGGTCAAGCCAAACCCCTAGGTACCTGAAGGCGGGTACTTCTTCGAGGATGGTGTTATTTAGGGTGTGGAATCTCAGAGGGGAGGTGAGTTTGAATAGCCGCTGTCTGGTACCGAAAGTCATGGAGTTGGTCTTCTTAGCATTTAGGGAGAGTTGGTTGCTGTTGAACCAGTGCTGGATTTTGTTGAAGTCGGTTTGAAGTTTGGAGGCGATTTCTTTGTGGGTCCAGCCGGAGGTGAAGAGGACAGTATCGTCTGCGTGACATGTGAATGGCGGAAGAAGAGCACGAGTTAGGCAGGTCATTTAGCAGGATGGAGAGGAGGATGGGGCCAAGAACTGTGCCTTGGGGGACGCCAGTGGTGATTTGGGGGGGGGGGAGAGATGTGATCAGCTGTTTTGGTGGATTGGATTCTATTTAGGAGGTAGACACTGAACCAGTTTGTGGCTGAATCGGCTAACCCAGCTCCAGAAAGGCAGGATAGTAGGAGAGAATGGAATACAGTGTCGAAGGCTTTTGCTAGGTCTATGAAAATAGCAGCAGTGATTAGCCCTTTGTCCATCCCAGTGAGGATATGGTCTGTGAGTCTTAGCAGGGAGGAGGTGGTGGAGTGGTGCTCTCTGAACCTGGACTGGAAGGGGGTGAAGAAGTTAGTTTCTGAGAGGAATTGGGAGAGTTAGGATAGCACTAGGTGTTCCTGGAGTTTAGCGAGGGTGGGGAGGAGGGAGATAGGGCGGTAATTGGATGCAGAGGTAGGGTCACTGCCTTTAGGGAGGGGTAGAACAGTGGCGTGCTTCCAGACAGAGGGGAGTGACTCGGTAGTGAAGGAAAGGTTTAGTAGGGCTGTGAGGGGGGGGTAGCGATGGCGGGAGCAGATAGGAAGAGAAGTTTGTTATCAAGACCATCAGGGGATTTACCTTTGGAGGGGTTTAGGGTGCGATGGGCATCAAGGGTTTCAGTGGGGGAAATGGGTCGAAAGGAGAAGGAGTTCGTACCAGATGTATGGGGGAAGGAAGATTGAGGAGATGGAGTGGTTGTGTGTGGGAGGGAGTCAAGGAGGGTCAGGGCACAAGTAGTGAAGTAGGAATTAAACTCGGAGACTACCTTCTGGGGGTCAGAAAGGAGACCCTTGGACAAGGAGAAGAGGTGGAGAACTAGCTGTTTTGGGGGAGAAAAGGGAGTTAATGACTTTCCAGAATTTGGATGGGCTGCCAATGTTAGCATTAAGTGTGTTATTAAAATATTCCGACTTAGCTAGATGGATGGCCTTGGTACATCTATTGCGGAGCATGCAGTAGGAGGTATGGTGGTCTCTGGGAGAGAGGAGTTTATAGTTACCAGGCCTTATCACGGGCTTGTAGGCAGGCAACCAACTCGGGGTTATCCAGGGTAGGTGAGAACGCGGACTCTAATCCGGTATGAGGGCATGTTTATCCCAGGCGGAGAGGAAAGTATTCTAAAAGTGCGTGAGGGCGAATCCATATTAGAGCGGTTTGAGCTTGGGACCCTATTAGAGTGGTAATGGTAGTCCAAGGGGAGAGGTTGAGGGATTTATCAGGTGCTGGAATATAAATTTGGGAGGATTTAGCTCTGTGGATTTTGCGGACTAGGTAGATTAGGTGATGGTCACTGATGGAATCGGGGAGAAGGCCTGAGCTGACGACACGGTGAGGGTGGGAAGTGAGCGCCCAGTCGAGGAGTGAGTGATTGCTGGACTTAAAGTTTGAGCGAGTGGGTTCCATGATGGTATGGGTTAGGTTAAGGGCAGTTAACTCAGTTTGGGTTTTGTTTAGAGTGGGTGCTAGCCAATTGTGGTTAAAATCACCCATAACATAAAGTTCACCCGACTGGGCAAGAGAAGAGAGCTGTCCCAGCAGATCAGTGACTATTGTTGTTGGTGTGCCTGGACAGCAGTAAATACCAGCCACAAAGATAGGAAATGAGGAGGGGGGGACAGTTTCACCAACAGAAGTTCGTAAGCTTTGGGTACCGTTTTAGTAAAGGAGACAGTGAAATGGAGGGCTGATCTGATGTAGATAGCCACCCCACCGCCTCTGGTGGGCCGGTCTTGCCATATGATATTGAACCCAGGGATAGCGAGATTTTTATCAGGTAGGCTATGGTTTAGCCAGGTCTCGGATAGGATGGTAATATCAGGGGTATAATGAGTGGCAAGGACTTGGAGCTGATCGAGCTTAGGTGCTAGGCTACGAATATTTAGATGGAGGAGACGCAGGCCACGGGGGAGGTAGCTAGGATGGGAGCTGGAGTTTGTGCTGGACGAGGGGTTTGAATAGAGGTGGCCTGGGCTTTGAGTAGAGGTTGGGCCGGGTTGGGGTGAATATCCTGGCTGCCAGTAGGGTAGAGCAATGGTAAGGTGGCGGTGAATGAAGGGGCCGGATTGGCTAAGCGATGGGTCGGGGCAGTAGTAGTGGGGGCAGTGTGGATGGAGTAGGTGCAGGAGAGAGAGAGGCAGAAGGCGAAGGAATAGACTGGGGAGGAAGGGGAGTGGGGTAGTGGGACCAGGAGATGGCTGGGAGGAAGCAGTGGATTTAAAGGGGCAAAGAAGGGTGGGACAGAATAGTCAGTGGAGGGGGTTGTGAGGGGTATGAACATGGAGGGGGGGTGGATGTGGGGAAGGATAGTAAAATGGAGGTGAACAATAGTGCCAGAGATGAAGCAGGGGTAATTTTGCCAGATTTGGCAAAGAGGAGGCCGGTCATAATACCTATATATCTCGAGGGGAGTTACAAGTGTCTTGATAGCCCCTCCAAGAGCATAGATACCACTTTGGAGTAGTGGTACTGTCACAGACTCTGGTGGACAGGGTGCAGGGTTCAAGATCTTGGTAGGTCAGAAGGGCTTGGGCCAGGCTGAGCGCCAGGAACCAGATACTAGGTGGCTTGTAGCGGGCTATGTTTGGGCCAAAAAATGGGGTTGAAATAACGACTCCTAGTGGACACTAAGGGTAGGTGGCAGGCTGGGAGAGGGTCGGACAATTTGACTAGGGAGGGGCGAAGGGTTAGCCAGATGGCAGGCAAGAGAGGGGTGTGGGTAGAGGCAAGAGTGTGAGAAGGGAGAGAAGTAACCTAAGCAGGTAGAGGGTAGCCAGAAGTGTGAGGGTAATACAGGTATAGGGGATAGAGGAGGAAGGACAGAGGGTCCCTCTGGTGGCTAGCAGGTATAACCTGCTAATGGAAAAGTGGGGACTTAGTTAAAATGAGAAACAGGAAGTGATGTCATTAGAAATAGCCTATAAAGGAAATGCTGAGCCAGGGATGGGTGGAGGGGTCGACGGGCTATCACCCCTCACAAGGGTGCTGCTGTTTGGAGGTAGTTTATTACCTCCTAGCGCCTGCATGTTCTTCTCTCAGGAGGAGCTCCTGCTGGAGGGGTGGAAGCCGGTAGCTGTCTGGGGCAGGGTTTGAGTCATCAGGCTATAGGGAAGATATAACAAAGGGTAAATTACTATGCAGCGAGGGAGCAGCACTTCTGGCGCATGCAGCGTATGTAATCCCAGTTTCTAGGTGGATCAGAGGGAGAGAACAATGGCAAACACAGCACTGAGCAGGTAAGCTGGTTAAACTACAGATACATTAAGATATATAGCTTATAAGCCACCACGCTTGCTATTTCCCGGAGATTGCTAATAACTTGTACCCCCGACTAGCGTTGCAGTAACAGTAAAACAGATTTGAAAGAGTGGGTAAAAACAAAGCAAAACACAATCCCGTAGTAGAGCACTGTATAGAGAGAAGCAACGAGTCCACTAGGCACAATATATGCCGGTATGTTAGAAATAAAGTCCCCTCACAAGGGTGCTGCTGTTTCGAGGTAGTTTATTACCTCCTAAGCCCCGCGTGTTCTTAACTCCAGGAGGGAGCTCGGGGAAGGGGGCGGCGGTAGCTGTCTGGGCCAGGGCTATCAGATGCATTTCAGCGTGGCTGGTGGCATGCCTTCGCCACTGCTATTCTAAGGCACAGGTCAAACTGGAAGGCAGAGTATACGCTCACTCTGCCAGAGCAGTCGCGGCATCTCTGGCGGAAAACCGTAATGTGCCCATTGCAGATATTTGCAATGCGGCTACCTGGAGTTCCATGCATACTGTCGTTAAGCACTACGCCTTGGATGTTCTTGCCAGACAACAACTTGGCAGGACCATTCTTAACGGACTTCTGTCCTAAGCACGTGAGCTCTTTATCTCCTACCACCCGTCTCGGGGGATTATTTAGCTCTGTACTCTACCATTAGTGTGAATGAGTGGTGGAGACTTTATGTCCTGGAAGATATGGAAATTACATACCTACTGTAATTCTTGATCTTCTTGGACGAAGTCTCCACCACTCATTCACACGCCCACCCACCATCCATCCCCCGAGCTCACTTCTCTGTTTATGGTCTTCACTCCCTCAGTGACTAGGCTGTGAAGACTTTATTGTTGAACCTTCTTACACAGGTCATTCGGACTATCTTATGTCCGATTTTTAAGCTAGTCCTTTGAGGTTAATTACACTGCACCTCCTCGGAAAAAAGGTACTGAGGCGGTTGAAGGGTCGACACCGAGATAGTCATTACCGCAAGAGCCAGGGCTCACTGTGCCGCTTCCTCACAGCTCCATCTCAGGCGCCAGCCCTCTTGAAAAGTTTGCTCCCGCTGAGTCCTAGCGCCTCTGGCGAACTCCCATTAGTGTGAATGAGTGGTGGAGACTTCGTCCAAGAAAATCAAGAATTACGGTAGGTACGTAATTTCCATTTATGTGTCCAGGTACTCTCTGGTCCTAAAATGCACGGTGGGGGAGGGGGGGGGTTGGTGCCCCATATTGGATCTGCATGCTCTGAACCAGTTCATGTGGACATGTAACTTTTGCATGGTCACTGATTATCAGGGTATTCTGTCGCTGGAGCAGAACATGTAGTTTTGCTGCCTAGACCAGCAGGATGTGTTTTTCCACATTCCAGTCCATCCCACCACTAGTACCTCCAGTTCTGAGTGGAAGAGGTCCTGCACCAGTTCCAAGTCATGCCCTTCGGCCTGTCCTCAGCATTCAAGGTCTTCACCAAGTGCATGGCAGTGGTGGCAGCAGACCTGCGGCACCTAGGTGTCAGGGTGTACTCTTACCTGAACGAGTGGCTGTTAGCCACTTCATCAGTAGAGGCCGTGGAGAGGTCCAGAGATCTGGCTTTCCAGACTTGCTGAGACTTGGGTCTGTTGGTTAAGTCCGAACTGGTATCCATGCCGGTGATCAAGTTCATTGGGGCAGAACTGACTCCCTTCAGGCCCAGGTCCGCTTCCCTAACCATGCACTGGATCTTAGCCTCCTTTGCCCTATAATTTCAGGTTGGGCCTCATGCCCTGCCCGGGATTTCTTAAGGCTGCTGGGGTACATGGCAGTCTGCATCAGTGTGGTCCGTTGAGCATGTTGGTGGATGCCCCACTTCCAGTGGGAGTTGGGCAGTGGTCCCAGCACCTTGGACACTTGGACCAGCCAGTCACAGTGACCCAGCCAGTGTGGGATGCCATCCAGTGGTGGCTGATGCCAGAACACCTGGAGGAAGGAATCCCCTTTGTCCGGCCAGAACTGAGCACCACATTCACAACAGACACGTCTCTGGTGGCATGGAGAGCCTACCTGAGAGCCCACGGGTTTGGACAGCCCCGGCATCCCATCACCACATAATCCTGATGGAGCTCCATGCAGTGCAACTTGTGCTGATGGAATTCACTCCTCTTGTCAGGGGTCAGGTCATACACGTCCAAGTCAAGTCAAATTTATTTATAAAGTGCTTTTCCACAACCAGAGCGCATATGCAATATAAAACATCAAATCTAATACAATATAAAATAAACAGCAGCAATTCCAGAACTGAACATTATCCCCAAAAGCCTTTTCAAATACATAGGTCTTCAATAGCGATTTAAAGGCCTCAGCGAACAGGCGCACTCTAATCCGACGAGGTAGAGAGTTCCAAAAGGTCGGGGCTACAAAAGAAAAAGCCCTAGCCCCC
This sequence comes from Neoceratodus forsteri, assembly GCA_016271365.2. Classification (NCBI taxonomy): domain Eukaryota; kingdom Metazoa; phylum Chordata; order Ceratodontiformes; family Ceratodontidae; genus Neoceratodus; species Neoceratodus forsteri. The sequence goes on from JADMNL010000022.1 coordinate 502,603,899, forward strand.
GATGTCTGCAAGCGGACCCTTGGAACCTCTAGCAATCCCTCAGTGGCGGAGCAGAGGGGGCAGTAGGGTCGAAGGAGATCTTGCAGGTAACCCGATCCCTGTCCGTGTAGGGCCTCATAGGTCAGCATTGTGACCTTGAAGGTGATCCTCCATCACGCCGGAAGCCAGTGCAGTTCGCGTAGCGTCGGTGTGACATGGCTAGTTCTCGACAACCCTGTCAGCAACCTGCCTGCGGCATTCTGCACCAGCTGCAGGTGACAGAGGTCCACCCCCAGTAACCCTAGGTATAGAGCATTGCAGTAGTCCAGACGAGAGGACACAAAGGTGTGAACCAATGTGGGAAGGTCCTCAGGTGAATAAGTTGTTTTATCCGGGCGGTGTTCCTCAGATGATAAAATGAGGACTTGACAACTGCTGACGTGCGCTTTTAGCGTCCTTTCGTTATCTAGCACAACGACCAGATTCCGCACCCGTTCAGAAGGTCTCAACTGGTTACCACCTAGCACAAGACCAGACGGTTGTCCAGGAGTCAACTTCTCTACCCGCTGACCTGGGTTCACCACCAAAACCTCAGTCTTATCCGGGTTCAGTCTCAACCAGTTAGCACTCATCCAGTCTTGGATCTCAGCAAGGCAGTTATTAAAGACCGAGATCGCACTGTCTTATTCAGGTACAAAGGACATGTAGAGCTGAGTATCATCTGCATAGCAGTGAAAACTCAGCTCATACCGCCTTATAAAGTCTCTCAATGGCAACATATACACCGTGAACAACATGGGGGACAGCACTGAACCCTGCGGAACCCCACAAGGCAGGGAGAAGGAGGCCAGGGAACAAATCCCCGACACCACCCTCTGAGTCCTGCCTGTGAGGAAAGATTGAAACCACCTGAGGACTGTCCCTGTCAGTCCACAGAGAAACCACAGGTGTTCTAGCAGCACCCCATGATCCATGGTGTCAAATGCTGCAGAGAGATCAAGGAGGACAAGAATCGAACGATTCCTCCGATCTCTCGCTATCAGGAGATCATTAAGTACTCAAACTAATGCTGTCTCAGTACTGTCTCTTTTCCTGAAACCAGACTGGAGAGGATCATAGAATTCATGGGTGGTAAGAAAGCTCTCGAGCTGCAGAGTGACTACCTTCTCAATAACCTTCCCCAAGAAGGATAGGTTAGAGACAGGTCTGTAGTTCGCAAGACAGTCTGGGTCGCACGAAGGTTTCTTTAAAAGGGGTGTCACCGCAGCCCCTTCAGGTGGTCCAGAAACACCCCCTGATCTAGTGAACACCAGACTATCTCAGCAAGGATTGGTCCAATGATATCCATACACCCCACAAGGAGGTGAGTTTGACCGGGATCCAAACTACAGTAAGTCGGTCGCAAGCTCTGAACAATCTTCACGATATCCATGATCGCTGGTCGACATCCGTCCAGAAAGACCAAGTGCCAGTGCCCTCTCATTGACCACCACCGTGCTCATTTATTTATTTGTTTATTGAAATAGTTTCACCAGGAAAGGCACACTGAGCAACAAGATGCTCGTCTCCCGGTGCGACCTGGGGGAAGGGGGTACAAGAGGGTTGGATAACACGCAGGTTATCAACTGAGCAAATAACAGAGGCAAATAGCAGTATATGGATACAACTGCATTAAACTACAAGCAACAACACATGGAGTACATTGGCTATTGTATGGAGCATATAACAATTACCTGACATATATCAGCAATACAAGGGAAAATTTAGCACACAGTAATATGCAGGTATAAGCAACAGGAGACATAGAACACATGATGGTGCAGGACAAAAAGACACAGGACAAAAGTGCATAGGTTAGGGCTATATGCCAGCATTTATATCAAAGCTAAGGCCGCTGGTCAGGCAGTGGGGAGGGGAGCAACTGACGCATGTCGAGCGGATTTCCAACCTGATGGAAGACACCTTATCTTTAAAGAATTGAGCAAACTCATCACACCTTAATTGTCAAAAAGCTCTCCGGTCCTGGAGACAGGCTGGATTGCACAGCCTGTCCATGGTCCAGAAGAGCTGAGCCGGTCGACTCTTTGCTGCAGCAATCTCTCTGGATAGGAACTCTGCCTTCTTATGGGAGATTGCTGATTGATAGTCCAAATAGTTGGCCATCAACCTAAGCCTGTCCTCCTCTCCGCCAGATTTCCGCCAACAGCGTTCCAACCTTCGCCCGACACTCCTCAACCCACTCAAAGTCCCATCAAACCAGGGAGACCAAGGATGGAGAGGGAGCGGGCGAACACGGACAGGAGCTATGGAATCCAGGGCCCTGTGCACCATACTATTATAGTGCCCTACTAGGTCTCCTGGATCCAAGCTTTCCAATGGCCTACTCAGTAGTCCAGCACCACCATCAAACCCTCTGGAGTAACTCCCCTTAAAGGGCAGTACTGGACCATCTCCAAAGGGGCAGGTCTCACAGGGGGAGCCTCGAAACTGAACCTTACTGAGTGATGGTCCGACCATCCAACAGGTTCCACCACCAAGTCAGCGGCCTCCATACCCAGGAGTCAGACCAGATCCAAGAAGTGACCCTGAGAATGGGTTGCAGTGGTAACTACCTGTGTGAAGCCCAACAGGATCATCAGTTGGAGGAAATTCTGACCAAAAAGTGAGAGTTCATCGTCGACCCAGGCATTGAAATCCCCCGGAACCAACCACCTAGGGGATTCCAATACTGTGTCGACCATGAAGTCTGCAACTTCCTGCAGGAAAACTTTCCCATCTCCAGGTGGACGGTAGATGAGAAGAATCCTGCTGCCCACACCTGCTCCCATGATGCACTCAAAGGATCTGGTAGTCCCTACTGGAACCTCTACAAGGCCCAGTTCCATCTTAAAACAAATGGCTACACCCCTGCCCCTACGATCCAGTCTCGGGCGGTGTATCACCAAGTACCTGGCTGCAACTGCTTATTCCAATACCGGACCAGCATTCTCACCCAGCCAGGTCTCGGTGATACAAGCCAGGCCAGATGTCTCCACAAGATTGACAGTAATTGCTGTCTTGTTTTTAGTTGACCTGGCATTGCATAACACCGCCCGAGTTGGATGAGAGGCCATGGAAGAGCGGGTCACTTGCCCACTCATGGAGCCCTCAGGTATGGGAACCAGGCAGGGAGGTCCCCTTTCCTGGGCCCATTTCGCCCCAGGGCACCTCCTAGATCCCACTACCCCAATCCACCCACCCCGCTCCCCTCCTCCACCAGACCCAGGGCCCCAGTCTCTCCAACCCTGCCGCGCAATCCCCAGTGCACGACAATGCATATATACCATAGGCTGCAATGGGGGGCTATGAAAAGGGCGTAGGTCCCTCAGACTGGCAGGGGAGTAGTGCCTGCCCGCCAACAAATAATCCCAGCGCATGCTTCTGACACTACATCAGCAGTAAATGTAGCAATAAAACATATTAACAAAATCTCAATTTTACAACCCAACAACCCCCAAAAATAAACCCCCACAAATTAACAATAAATCAATTTCTCATTAAAATCCCTAAAAACAGTCTATTTAACCTCTCCACACCAATTTGTGGTACTAAACCCCCTCACGAACTCTCACTTCGGGGGATTCAATCAAATAAAACATCCAAGGGGCTACCAGCCATCAAAGCGAGGCCCTCTCACTGCCTCTCAAACAAAATAGTTTCCAGACTACTTGCGGTGAAATTATTAAAGTACTTGCAGTTTTATGGAATCCACTCTCCTTCCCAGGTCTTCTCCATCACAGTCCAAACAGGGGGTGCTTATAGATTTAATTCCTCCAAGTTTCACAATGGAGCCATCATAAATGTCCAGTCAAACAGCAATCTTGTGCTTTAGGGGTGAAATCCAGCCCAGCCCAGCCTAGACCATGCAAGGAGAACCCTGGCCCCACCATTCTCCCACTTCAGGTAACCAGGGAACACCCGACTCAGCCAGGCAAACCCTAGGAACCAAGGGCCTGACCAAGGAAACGACCGATTCTCCAACCAATCCTCCTTAGTCCCCCCAGGGACAACAGCCAGAGCCGAGAACCTCCACAGTCACGGCCTGTAGGATCACCCCCCCCTCGCCCCTCCATGGCGAAAACCTCCATTCGAGAAATGCTCCACCAGTTTAAAAACACCAGGCTCCAAGCAACAAATGTTTCCACTCCATGAAGCACCTTCCCAATTAGATCGGTACTATTCTGATATTTTGTCCGTCCGATGAATGTCTCCTCCGTGCGCTCTGGCACTCACAAGCACCACTCCTGTGGTTCCTTCCTCCACACACCAACTTCTTCACCCCGGGGGCTTATTCCTCCAACCAGCAAGACTCCAACCCCAACTCCCAAACAGGCAGGAGAGCAAAAATCAGTACGACCTCACTTGTAAAAACTGTATTTTATCTAGCGTAATCGGTTATCCGCGCTAGATAATACAGAGACTGATGGATTCTGCAAGTTCATAACTCCATGTTAATCCTTTCTAAACACCGGTTAACGCATACTACCCCCTCGCTAACTCACTTCAATTTCCCTAACTTACTACCACTTACAAAAACACTGGCTAAAAGTAAAGCTGAAATAAAACAAAATAAAAACAAAATAAGAATAAAAGCTATACTACTGCTGCTTCTGACTGCTTAGCCCAGCGTGGCCGCCATCTTCATCAAGTCAGACAGCAGAACATTCCCGATCAACACCACAACCATGTTTTACCTGGACAGGCAGGGTGGAATTCAGTCCCTTTCCTTGTGTAGGTATGCCCTCTGCATCTGGATCCAAATGTGCAGCCTAGGTGCAGATCTCCTGGTGGTTCACGTCGTAGGAGAGAACAATCAGCTGGCAGATGCTTTCGTCCGAGTAGGAGAGATGCCACACAAGTGGTCCCTGAATTACAGTCACAATGGTAGTGTTCCTTTTTTAACTAGCCGTACTAAAGCCAGCCCGGTGGCGCAGAGGGCTAAGGCACTGGACACCGCACCTCGCACCACACCAGTGACCTGAGTTCGGTTCATCGGGGGTCGGGGGAAGGGAGAGGATAGTGAGTAGCTGCCGGCGGGCAGCTCTCCACCTCGGGAGGGATCTGGTGGGCCTCTAGGTGCTTGGCTGCCCCCAGTGATGGCTGGGTGGCAGTGCCTCCTCTGAGAGCCGGGCGCAAGGTCGGGGAGGGCAAATGGGGCTGTAGTCTGGAGCTTCGGCATGCCTCCACGTGCATGAGTTGCCACTTCTGGGGCTCCAGGTACTTGGGAAGGAGAAAATGGTGGAAATCGGGGACACCGCTTGATGAAGTCTCCAGACCAGCTCATGAGTTCTGCCAGGACGGGCATAGCGCAGATAAGTTCCCAAAAGACCCTGAGTCTGGTATGGTGGCCAAGAATAGCAGTGTCTGCTGTAGAGGATAAAAAGAATTGACAAAAAAAAAAAATACTAGCTATGCTAAGCAAATTGTAACATGAACAATAAATTAATTGTAAATAGTGTGAAAGGGGTACATGGGCCCTTAGTGTTGTATAATGTGTAAGAGATGAGTGTTGAGATCAGTATTAAACAATATTTTGTGTTGTGCAGGGTTTGGCAGCAGCACCACAGGTCCTGTGTTTGGTCAGGCATCTACCAGTGGAAGCAGTGCCTTTGGCCAGGTAAGTACCCTTCCTACTTTTTTTTTTTTTTTTTAAACATCATATTTCTGTCACTTTTCAGTTGCTCACCCCTTTACTGTACCATCTCTCACCAGCCAAGCCCCCCTCCCTTAGAATCAGATCTTGCCAGGGTCCAAGTCTCTGTCTGGTTCTGTGGTCCATTTCTCAGCAGACTTAACAGTGCTGGGTCCACTGTACTGCTGCCAGCTGCCACCACCACATACCAACGCCAGTGCTGCTGGATGGTCATTGTTGACAGGTGAATCAGGGGCATATGCCTTCCCCTGGATTGAAACTCAACAGGTGACCAACAGAGTCCTTGATGACTCCTAATGTAGTGCAAGTCGTTTCCTGGTGATGCAGCAAGAACCTTGTGTCAGTGTATCCACACCCGCCACCAGCAGTCCCTCTTTCATGGGGTGCTCAACCCCCTGAAACAACAGGGGGCAGCTGATGCATGATGAAGGCACAAGATCCAGCCCAGGATGGACAGTGCATCCAACAGACTGTCTCCTCTTCCCCTGCTACAGCTGGCTAGGCTCACGAGTGGAGGACACGACCCTGCAATCTCCCAGCGAAAGGATAGCACCTTAACTGCTAAGCCTCTGAAGTGGCAAGTTCCTCTTCTTTTAATATTCTCTGCATTATTAAATGGACTTCAGGGAGCACTTCCAAAGGAAGTACTGACTTGCTATGTACCCCCCAACAAACTCATAGGCCTGCCCAATGATTATGTATACGATATGGTGAATGTGAAATGCTTGCAATGATCAGCACTCAGTTCGCCCCCAGATACTTACTGACCTGTTAGCAAATACCAAGTAACCCAGTTTGTGGCCTACTAATAGACCACAGTGTTTTCCAATTAAATTAATTAATGTCGCTGCTAGACTATTCATTAAAGGGAAAGGCTTGCCAAAGTATTACTAATCATTTTCATGTTCTGTACTATCTAATAGAAACATGGACTCTTTTCTAATAAAAGGAATCAATGATTTTTGTTATAAAATTAAGTAGAAGACCCCACTGGGTTTAGCAATTGACCCTACAGACCTCACTGGTTTCATTATCATCAGCAATGAAGAAACTGCACAGCCTTGCCTAAGAGCACTGCTTCGTTGTTTATTAATATTTAGTTGGACAAACCAGCCGGCCCCATAGGGTCTGGTTCTAAATTAGGATAAGGCATATTGCAGTAATTTGAAAAAGAAGGCCACAGCTTCACTATAAATAGCCCATGGGATTATCATGCCAGTAGTAGCCTAGTAACCTTAGGCTGCAAGTGTATCACATTGCCTAACAGAATGGTGAGGCTGCCCAGGTTACTGTGCTTCAAGAATTATTTAAAGGGACAGGGGGGACACTTAAAAACAGTGCCCATTATTAGCCCTATTCAGGGTTTTAAATAATTGATTAGCAGTTTTTTTCTTGGGACAATGCTAACCGTACAGAAAGTATTTATATAGGTTTTCTAGAAGTGTTATGTTTGTTAAACACAATGAGGCAAGTGCTATGCATTTTTACAATGTTTTAGCACTTTTATGAGCAAAACGCTAATCAATTTTTAGAGTTAAATAAAACCCTCCTATTGTACTTAAGCACACCTCACTCTGTATGACATCACATGAGTCTAAAAACGTTGGCAATATAGTATTAGTATAGGACAGAGTTAGTCTCCCCAGGACTTCTGCCAGCTATATTTTTGTTATTTATTTATTGAGTACTAGAATTACAATGACCTTTGAACCAGAGGTTCTTTTACAAAGGTTCCGCGTTACTAAGGAGAGGCATAACAAATGGGGTACAAACTTGGCAGTACACATTACAAAACACAGGTTGCAGCTACAAAAACACAGGGTTACAGAGACTAGATAAATTGCATGTACAATGAGCAGTCAGGGGTATGACCTAGTCAAGATAACTGCAAGGAGGTGGGCTGAAAGTACAGTACGAGGAGGAGGAAAGATAGGAGAGAGGGGAGGAAGCAGCAGAGGCGAGGGAGAGAGTTATTCAAGTGAACTTGGAGGATGTGGAGGGGGATGGGGGACAGGGTTGAGGGGATAGGAGATGAGGAGGAGGAGGAGCAAAATGGGGAGGGGTGGATACAGAGAGTGATACTGTAAGCAGGAAGCTAGAGAGATGTGGGTAGGAGATTGGGGGAAGAGGGCAGGAGGACGTGGTGGGCTAAGAGAGCAGAGGAAGGGGAAGACGTAGATAGAGAGAAAGCAGTGTGGGGGAGTAGGGGAGGTAGGGTTGAGAGGGGCAGGACAGGAAGCAGGCCTAGGTAAAGCAATCACAACGGTTCTGAGTTAGGTGTTGACAGAGCTTTAGTTTGAAGGCCCCCAGTTTTGGTTCAGTAAGAACATCCGAGGGGAAACAGTTAAGAGGGGTTGGAGCTCTATAAGCAAAGGTCCGCTGGGCGAGAGTAGTCCTGGCGAAGGGAACAAGGTAGGATTGCTTGTTGGAGCTCCATGTGCACTTTGTTTTAGGTGCCAGCTAAATAAAGGGCTCAGTTTGGGGGGGGGGGAGGCCAGGACTAGGGTTGCCACCTTTGGATGGGGCAAAAACCGGATCCTAAGCTCCGCCCCTAGCCCCACCCCTTTCTATGACTCATCATGCATTGTTTCTCCTAGAAGGCTATCTGTTATATCAATAAAAGATAAGATGCAGTGGAAAAGATTAGGTTAAGTAAGTGCTAATGGTGTTAATGGTCATACTTTACATCTCCCAGGCTGACTGCTTTCACAAACAAAGGGTTATATTGCCACCAGAACTTGTTTGTAAGCTGCCCATACAGCTGAAACAATGAATAATATGACAACATTTGTTTCAAAAGTATGTGAGCACTCAAAATGGCTCAAAAACCTGACCAGCACACAGCAAAACCGGATTACCTGATAGGGACCCAGAAAACCTGATCACCAGGTAAAAAACCTGACAGGTGGCAACCCTAGCCAGGACTGATCTTTTCAGCCAGTAGGCTCGTATGGTAGGTGATCCTAGCCTTGCGTGGGAGCCAAACACCTCTTAAAAGAGCTTTTTGTCAGCTTTCAAAATAAAAAGGTGCCTTTCCCATTGTGTCTTTTTTTTTTTTTTTGTTGTTGTCCCAATTCTGGTTTGGCACACTTCCCTCCTACTACAAAATCCTACTTTCCCCTCCTCCTCCTCCTTCCTCCTACCCTTTCCGTAACAATACTTTCCATTCTTTTAATATCCTTCCTAGAAAATCTGTTGATGTCCCATCTGCTTTTTCTTACTGCTTTTCTAAACTTTGGTCCTCCCTTCCTCTTTCTGTTTATTCTGCCTCCTCTACTTCCTCCCTTAAATCTCTTCTTTCTGACTTTTGTCATCCAACCTGCAACTGTCTTTGACCCTTCCTCTTTTTCTCTATTCTCTAGTCTTGTCCTCCTATTCCTGTCTCTGCTATTGTTTTCTGTCTGTATATAGTTTGAGAGTGTTTTTATTTTCCAAATGCATTTATTTTACTATTTTTGCCTTTTAAGTATTTATTCTGCTTGTATCATTATATTTTTACATTTTTACTTTGTTATAGTGTTAGCTATCTCCTTCGTTCCCTCCCCTAGGACTCGTCTAGAAATGAGCTGATCTTTCTTTTACTTAAAGTCTTCACCATTCATTCACACTGCTGGGTTCAAGCTAGAGGCACTAGGACCATGGGAGCCAAAAATCTTCAGTGGGGCCAGTGCCAAGATAGGACCAGCTCACACACAGCTGTCATGAGGCTGGCTTGTGCCTGTGTAGGCTATCGTCAACCCTTCAACCGCCTCCATTCCTTTTTTCCCCCCGTCGTTGAGTGTGCTTCATTGACGATGTCGCTCGCCAGCCAGGAGTCAAATGTTCACGTCTGTACAACAACAGCGTTCAGATGTCATTTATTATTTTTTGTATTAAAAAAAAAAAAAGCTCTACCATTCAAGGGAGTCGACCATGCATGGTGACAGTGACATTAGAGATTTTCTATTGGAAGGCAGCTCTGGCAGCTGGGCTGTGTCCGATCCACCGCCCTTTGGGGGGTCTGACTACGGACAGTCCAGTGTTCGGGAGGGAGAACAGTCCTCCTGTAAACACAGAAAGAAGCAGGCCCATTTCCGATTCAGGTCGGGGACCCGGCACCACTGGGCCTCAAGCTATTACTCTTCCCATTGGAAGGGGGGAAGAAAAGCCACCATTCAGGGTCTCTCTCTAGTACATCTGCCAAGAAGTCTTCTGTGGTTGGGAGTGGTAGGCCTTTTCCGGTTCCCCAACGACCTCCTCTCTGTCGCTCAGACTCTCAACACCGGAGCCCCTCTCTGTCTCCTGGTAGGGTTTCCAGAGGGCAGTTTCACTAATGGGCCACTGTTATGGAGCAGTGGGTACAGCATCTATCCCGGTTACCTCTCCTGGTAAATCCGGTTCCAGGACCTTCAGGCCTAGGAATCACAGAGCCGCCGTTGGGACCTTCGGGGCAGGTTCAGCGTCCGGCACTGGCCGCACATTTTCTCCCCTTGTCGGTGCCCACGCTGCCGACGCCGGTTCCACGTGCTCTTCCCCCTCTCACTGTTTCTTCACAGGGGCTGGCACATGTACCATTTTTTTCCCCTTCTTTTCCTTCTAGGGTTGTATCAGATCTTCATGCAGCACCCTCTGGTTTGACACCGACCTTGGTGCCACGTGCAAGGCCGGCCTTGGTGCCACAGGGTTCCGCAGCATCGGGTCTGGTGCTGGTTCTGGTGTCTTTTGTATATCCTTTGCCCAGGTCAGACAACGGCCTGTTTGGGGCAGCTCCCACCCCTTCTGAAGGTGGTGTGGAGCAGGATGAGTCTGATCCAGACCTTATGGTTTCTGAAGAAGGTGATGAAGACTTATTCTTTCAGTGATCCTTACGCCTCCAGTCCCCCCCACCCTTCAAGACTTTGTCTGAGGCAGTGTGGGCAAGGCCAGCTCTTATTCCGTCTGTCTGCAAGTCCATAGACAGGAAGTATGTCCCTCCTAAGGAAAGACCCATTTTAACCTCTCAACCCACCGCGGATGCACTGGTTGTTATTGCTGAGAATCACAAAGCTGTTTTTCCGCAAGAAGTATCATCACGTCCTATCAGTAAAGAGTCTCATAAAATAGATACCTTGGGTAAGAGGGCATTCATAACAGCAACCCTGGGCATGCATACTGCCAGCTTTCAATACGAGTATGCCCTTTGGAACTCTCTCAAGACCTTAATAGAAGATCTCCTGGAGTCTGACTCCAGAATGGAGGTGCTACAGACTGTTACCCAAGGGATCAAATGTAATAGCCGTCAGCTTAAAGCTTCCATGGATGCTTATGGCACAGCTTCTAGAGCAGCTGCTGCTGGAATCTGTATCATAAGACATTCCTGGCTTCGGACATCAGGGTTCTCCTCTGATGCTCATCAGCAAGTAATGAATGCCACCTGTGATGGCACTTATCTGTTTGGCCTGCAGGTGGAGCATGTCTTGGAGGCCTCTCAGAAGATCAGGACTGCCATTAAAACAGCAAGGCCGGCTCCTTCAGCTCCTCAGAGAGAGAGAGGAACCATCAGTTTTTTAATAACATGCAGCCCTTTCAATGAAGAGGCCAGGGAGTCCCTAACAGGAACCAACCTCCTCAGCCACAAAAGAAAATGCAGCAGTGCCACCCTCTGAAAGTCTTGCCCCGATCTCACCTCAGCTGCTCGAGGTGGACATTTCTACGGCAGTGAGAGGTCATCTGACTCAGTTTTACAACCAGTGGAAGTCTATCACCATGGACAGGTGGGTCCTCAGGATTGTTCGAGAGGGTTACTCTCTCAGTTTTGCAGAGATTTTCCTAGATCTTCCACCCAAGTGACAGCACAGTCTGTCAGTCACTCAGTCAGACCTTCTCACCTCCGAGATACTGGGCTTTCTCAAAAACAGGACAGTAGAAGTAGTTCCCTGGGCAGAGAGGAGCACAGGTTTCTACTCCCTGGTTCCAAAGAAGGCAGGCGGCATGCACCCCATTCGCTACCTCAGAAAGTTGAACAAGTTCTTGTTCAGGGTGAAGTTCAAGTTGATCTTCCTAGGGACACACCTCCAACAGCACCACTGGATGGCATCCCTGGCTATGCAAGATGCCTACCAGCATGTTCTAATTACACCCAAGTCACCACAAGTACCTTCGCTTCATAGCCTTGGGTCAACATTACCAGTTCAGAGCCCTGCCCTTTGGGCTGTCCTCAGCACCTCGAGTCTTTACCAAGTGTTTTGCAGTCCTTGCTGCACACCTTCGAAAGCTCAGTGTTCAGGTGTTCCCCTACCTAGATGACTGGCTTTTGGCAAGCCCGTTAAGGCAGGAGACACAAGAAGCTGTATCCACAGCATCTTAGTTCCTCTCATCCATGGGGGCCTTGCTGAACCTAAAGAAGTCATAGCTCCAACCATCTCAGCAGCTCCTCTTCATAGGAGCTCTCTTGGATACTACAAAAGCGAGAGTTTTTCTTCCAGAGGACAGAAAGAATGACATTCTCCAGATGGCTCACTTCATCAGAGAAAACAGCCCTGCAGGAGCTCACTCCACGCAGTGGATGTAGGCCTCATATCTTTATCCATTTTCATGTTTCCTCTAGCTCATCTGCACATAAGAAACACTCAGTGGATGCTCAGCACACAGTGGTCCCCAACTATACATCCTCCGTCTTGCCCCATCACAGTGACAGAGCCCCTGCGTCGATCACTTGCGTGGTGAATACAAGAGTACAACCTTATTCAAGGTCTTCCTCTGCCTTGCTGGAATCCCAGATCACCATCACTACAGATGCATCTCTTCTAGGCTGGGGGAGGGGGCGGCTCACTGCCAGGACCTTCACACTCAGAATGTGGACCATGAGGAGTCTCATCTCCACATCAGTGTTCTGGAAATGAGTATAGTCCTGTACGCTCTCAGAGTCCTAGAAAAAGTTGTCAGTCACAAAGGGATTCTTCAGACGGACAACAGGTCTGTGATGTACTACATCAACAAACATAGTGTGGCACACTCCTACCCTCTATGCAGAAATGCCATAAGGGTATGGGTGTGGTGCCTCAACCACGATGTCCTGATTCAGGCAGTTTACCTACCAAGTGTCTAGAACGATCTAGCAGACTACCTCAGCAGGACCGAAGCAGATCCTCATGAGTGATCTCTTGCACCAGACATAGTGCAGTCGCTCTTCGAAAAGTGGGGAAGTCCAGAGCTGGACCTTTTTGCTTCCCCACTGTGACAGGGTTGAATATGACCCTGTCCCAGTTCTTATGCAGAAGGAATTTAAATGCAAGGATCTGATCTTCCCTTGTCAATCTTCACCATTCATTACTGCTGGCTATAAGCGGATGCGGCGCCCCCGCCGCGGGAGTTTTATTATTTTTGGGGAGGTCAGCGCCGAACTGCTTGAAGCATGACATACGCGTGTTGTGCAAGGGCTGCGCCGTTAGGTGCCACAGACGACTGACTCTATCATAGTTCTGTTTCTTGCACCATCGAGGCCGCACCTGCTGCCGCTGCGAGAGTTGCTATTACGCCATTCAGCCTAAGTCGAAGTTGTCAACACCGCTTCCTCATCTTTCATCCCGGTTCTCCATCCCGACACTGTTGAAGCTGGTAAGACCATTCCTTGTCTTTTTTCCGACAGCGCTGGAATCGTTTGCTGTGTTTTCGTTTATTTCATATCATGTCCGGTTTGGGAGCTAAACGCAAGTCAGAAACAGGCCGCACCCGGATGCATCAGTGCTCCTGTGGTCGGCACTTTTCCGTTACAGACCGGCACGATGTTTTTCTACGGTGCCTGGGACCCAACCACGATATGGATAGATGCAATGCCCATTTTTTCCATGGACCGACATGTTTCGGAATTCCGTGCGTTCAAAGTTTATTTATTTATTTGCACATCAGTTTACAACCTTTGAACCAGAGGCTCATTTCCAAAGGTACCTCGTCACATAGAGGACAAATACAAATACAAGCATTCATGGTTCCAGGATGTAGGTTACATAGTTTGCAGACACATGTGACAAAGAACATGATAAATACATATACACGCATTTTGGTTCCAGGAAATGAGTTACATCAATAGCAGGCACAAGTGATGAAACAAACGTACAGAGAGGCCAGTTTGGTTACAGTGGCACATAGTAGTGGCACACAGTAGTACGACAGTATGAGCAGTCAACAGAGCAGAAGCTATTTAACCAGAAGAGGTACATACTTGCATGGAGAAAGGGCAAGCAACAGGAGTAATGTCAGTACAAAAATCTGTGGTATGAATTTAAAGAGGTGCGGTAAGGAAGCTGCCCAGTGGGCATTGTCAGTGCACAGGTGGGAAATTGCTGGCTTTGTTTTGGGGGTGGACAAAGAGCATCGTTTTTGTTTGTTTGAGATGATCAGTCTGTGCTCTTTAAACCAGGTTTCTACATCATTATAGGAAAGCTGCAGGGAGTCCTGGAGGGAGGTAGGGTTATGGTGGGAGGCAAAGATGACGGCGTCATCTGCATACAGCAGCATTTTCCCAGTGCATGCACTGGGCAGGGTGTTAAGGTAGAGCGAGAAGAGTAGAGGTCCCAGGTTGGAGCCCCGAGGAACCCCAGACCGGATGGGACACGTTTTTGAGAGTGTTCCATTAATTTTGACACATTGGGAGCGGGCCGATAGATAGCTGGTGCACCAGGCGAGTGGCCCAGTAGCGAAGCCAGTGTGGCAGAGGGCATCCAGCAGGAGGGGGTGGGAGACAGTGTCGAAAGCCTTAGAAAGGTCGATGAACACTGCCCTGGCTAGGAGCCAGAGTCCAGGGATGTGTGTAGGAATGTTGAGAATTCAACTAGTGCCATGCCTGTATTGTGTCTTGCACGGAAACCATGCTGTTCAGGGCAGAAGATGTTGTGTTTGGTCAGGTACTCAGTGATTTGCGTGGCAACCAGTTTTTCAAGGGCTTTGGAGAGGGGCGGGAGTATGGAGATAGGCCGGTAGTTCCCAGCTGAGGACCTGTCACCCCCTTTGTGAATGGGAGTAACAATGGCAGTTTTCCATGCAGTGGGGAACTGCCTCAGGCAGAGGGATTTGTTGAGAAGGCTGGTGAGTGGGGCAAGGACCTGATCCAGTACCAGCCAGAGAATGCTGGGGTCCACAGAGTCATCGCCAGGACTGTTGCCTTTTAGTGCACGGATCAGGTGGGGTCCAGCTTCCTGGGCAGTTACCCTGCGTAGGTAGAGGCTAGGGTGTTGGGGGGCTGGGGCCGGTAGGGAGGGTGGTGGGTCAAAAAAATTACTGAGGAGGATAGAGCTGAGGTCCGTAAAGGATGTGTTGAGGTAGTTTGCAGTGCCTGTAGGGTCCGTAACGGTTGTGCTGCCAGTGGTGAGCTGGGATGGGGGAGGGGAGCGTGCGCTCCCGTTCAAGTTGTTTGACATTGTCCCAAAGGTTCGGGCACACCGCCAGGAGGAGGTGAGGTGGCTTGATAGTGGTCGGCCTTGCTCGGACGGCCCAGGTGCACTTATTCCACGTGGCGTTGTAGGCCTGTCTATCAGCCGGCCAGCCTGTTTCTGTTGCGAGGTGCCACAGGTTATCCCTAAGTCTGAGCAACTGTAATAGGGCAGGAGTAATCCAGGGCACTTTATGTTTTTTGGTTCGGGCAGCTGTGAGGGGTGCGAAGAGGTCGCAGGCTTTGTTAAATGTTTGGGAAAAGAAGGCAAGGGCAGAGTCTATATCTGCAGCATGGTGAATGAGAGACCAGTTTGTTTGGGCAAGAAATTGCCTGAGGTTTGTCAGCCCACCTGGTCTGAGACGCCGACGAAGCGTGCCCCACGTGGACTTGTTCAGCCGTATGTGGGAGGGTGGCAAGATAATCAGTTAAGGATGATAGCGCTGGGTTTTTGTTCTTTGGTGAAATGTAGGCAGAAGTGAGATACAGGGGGCCCCTGGAGGGGTCTGGAGTAAGTTTAAGGGTTAGAGCCTGTGCCCCCCCTGCCAGGGCCGGGGCAGGGAGTGCTTGACCAGTGAGAGAATCTCTGGTATAAATCGCACAGCCACCCCCGCGTTTGCCTACATGATCCTCCCAGTATAGGGTGTAGCCAGGGAGGGCGACGAAGGAGTCAGGTGTGGATTTTGATAGCCAGGTTTCCACCAGTGCAATAATGTCCGGTTTGTGCAGCATGACCCAGCATTGGAGGGTGTCAAATTTTTTCAAGATGCTGCATATATTCAAGGAGGCAACACTCAGACCGGGAGGCCCACCTGATGGGCTGGTCTGGGAGGGGCTTGGGTTAGGATGTATGTTGCCTGTTAGGAGCTCTGCTGAGTTTCTGAGGACGACGTCGCCCGTGGGTCTCCCAGGCTAGGACACTAGACCCTTCCTCCGGGTCCCCTCCCAGGTCTGTACGGCCCTGTGAGGAGGAGGTCTCTTCAGCTTCTAGCCTTGCTGAGGAGGAGGCCTTTTCTGAAGTGTCGGAGGAACGGCACAGCTCCTCCTGGAGTCGCGTCGCTGACACCGCCCAGGCAGTCACCTCCTTCGAGGTGCAGGCTCCCCCAGTGTCGCAGCCCACGATTGCTGGGTCTGGCACTGGTGGACCCTCGACGCCGCCTCACGGCGCTGTATCGGATCGCGGCGCCAGTCTGGGTCTCTGCCCTGGTGCTTTGGGCGACTCCTCCGGTGGCGCTGGTTTGGGTAACGGTGCCGTGGACTCAGCTGGGGGCGTCGGCGGGTTGTCTCTGTGCTCCAGGTTTGTGAGCGTGTGGTGGACCTGTCCGGCGTCGTTGGCAGTGCCGCATCCCGGGACAATGCTGTTCGCGGTGCCATCTCCAGAGAATCTCCCGGGGTGGCTGATATTGAGGTCCTTCTGGTTGCCCAATTCTTCAGGATCAGAAGTCTCTGTGGGACGTGGTGTCAGGCGGCCCAGCTTCCCTATCCCTGAGTCTCTGGAGCAGTCTACTCCCGAGGATCCCTCAGCCGGGGGTGGCCTGGGGTCTCTTGGGGTGGGGGCTCTGAGTCAGAGGAGGGGTTTTCTCCCCGGGGGGGCTGTAGCAGCTGCCTGTCTTGGTGCTGCTGTGTCTACCCAGGGGGTTGGAGACCCTTGCTTCTGTGACCTCCCTCGGGGGCCTGTGAACCAGGGACTCCTCGATGGTGTAGAGGAAGAGGCGGCCTTAGAATCTGAGGGTTGAGAGCCAGGAGAGGGTGGCAACACTTTGCTGCCACCCCCACGGGGTGCAGAGGAGGTGCTGCAGCTGAATCTCATCTCTCCTTCTGGGCTCCAGGGCACTCGGTGGCAGCGCTGAGGGTTGCCCTTCTGGACACATGCAACCCCAGGCATGTCACTGGGGAGATTCCCCATCTGGGCTTTTCCAGAGTTCGCATCTTCAGATTTCCTCTCTGCAACCCGGTCTGATCTCAGGGACCCCCTCCAGTACGGGCTCCGTTCCCTGGATTCCAGAGCCCTGGCAGAGGTCAGGCACTTCCCTGCAGGTGCCCATCTTCCATCCCTCTGCAGCCACCCCCCCCAGGCCATGTGGGTCCTATGGGGCTCTTAACCTGGAAGGTATTCAGATCCACTGCGGCGGCCTTCCCGTCATATGTCAGGGTCATGGATGAGCTGGTCTTTCGCCTGTCTCCTCCACTGCAGGAGTCTTCTGGACAATCGAGTTCCTCGTCCTCCTTGACCCCCTCTTTGGAGGGAGAGGAACCCAACATCCATTTATCTTCTGATGATGATTTTACTGAATGTCAGCGTTTCCTTTCGAGGATGGTTCGGGATCTCCCTATCTCCTGCGTTCGCAGGGACAATACTGAGCAGCAGATGAATGAATTCCTCAGCGAGTTCATTGCCTACCACCTGGTGGTGCCATCCTGGCCTATTCCCTTCCAGGAAACGTGTATCCACACCTGGCAGTCTCCAGCCGACCTTTTTCCAGCCCCAGCAGACTGCAGGAGGAGGTACTGTGCCGCTTGGGAGTCTCTAGGTTCTCTCCCTCACCCTCCTTCGGGCCTGACGTCCCTAGGCACTCCATCTGGGCTTCAGCGCCTGGCACATGACTGACCACCAGATCCGGATTCCCTACAGTTCGTCCGGTAGGGGCAAAGAGTTTTCTCTTCCACTCATGCGTTGATGTGTATCGTGTCACATCAGGCACACCATGCTGCCTGCAGCAGGCACTTGGGGTCAGTGCTAGCTCAGGTGCTGGCATTACTGCCTGATTTGGAGCAATCTCGACAAGCCATCACCCTCTCCGCCTTAGGTCTGGAACTGGCAAGGCACCAAGCAAGGGCATCTTATGGTGCTAGTGAGGTGGCTTCCAGGCTTGCCGGGACAGCGATCTGTATTAAACGGACGGCATGGCTTCGTCTGTCTAGATTGTCACCCCTGGCTCTGCATAGGGCGATCCATTCCGCCTTCCGGGGGACCTGTCTTTTCTCCAGCAGGGCTAGGAGGCTTCTTCAGGGGCTTCCTCTGTCCCCTCATCTTCAGTGGACACCTTCTAGCTTTCCTCAGCCTTAGACCTGTCAGCCTAGTACGGCTAGGGTCTCCTCCTCCTGTTTTCCACCAGCAGGAGGCTAAGGGTCCTGTTCCCTTAGGGCTGCACTAGGCCTGCTTCGGGGGGCTTGGTACTCATCCAGCAGTAATGAATGGTGAAGCTTGACAAGGGAAGATATGAAAAGTACGTACCTACTGTAATTCTTGATCTTCTCTTGTATCTTCACCATTCATTACTGAATCCCACCCACCTTCCGCTAATGGGCCTCATTTCTTGGGCGTCTTCCCCGCCCTGTTCGCCCTCTCCCCTCTAGCCAGTTGGGGGCTGAGTCCTCCTGGTCCTCAAGACCTTCTCTCCCTTCTCTGAAACCACAGAGGGTTCGAACCGGGAGGAGGACAAGTAGGGCTTCACCCTTACCTCCTGAGGGAACTCTTTCTGATTCTCCTGCCATGGTGTCCCCAGAATTGGGACTTCTCCATATTTTAGGGGTTGCTTCCCTACGGCTTGTGCTTCACCTAGGGAGTCAGAAGGAGTTTTCTTCCTGTCTCTCTTTGTTTTTCCGCAAATAGGTTGCACCCTTCTTTAAGGGACTCCTACACTAGTACTCTGTTATATGACTGTACTGTTCTTTTTCCCTACACCTAGTCGGGGCTCTTTCCTCTTCAGAACAGATAGGTTTTTTTTCCCTTGGGGCCATTCTGTGAGCTCCCAGCTTAAGTTGTGGGTAATTGGATAGCGTGGAAAGAAGGGGAATCTACCTATCTCGTAACAAGCTGTGCAGAGGGTTCAATTGAACCATCTAAAAGCAGTCATGTCTGAAGGGATCCTTGCTCACTTGTCCTCAGTCCTTTGGGCTGGTAAACTTTAAGCCAGTTTCACCCAATTGTCGTGGCAGACTTCCCCCTTCCTCTCTGCTATCCTTTTTCTTCTTCTTCTCCTACCCATATCTTATCCTCCCTCAGAGCCGCGCGAGGAGTGAGGCCCTGCGATCCCTTAGGGTAGGGTTCTCCTTCTTTCCTGTCCTCTCTTCGGCTTATTCCTTTTTCAGTTTATTTCCTTTCCTTTCTCTATCGCTCGGCTTTCTTCCTAATCTATTTTCGCCTCTCTGGCTGTACAGAACTGGGATGGAGGAAGAGTCTGTGGCGCCTAATGGCCGACCCTCACACACCACGTGGTGCATCATGCTTGTGAGCGGCGCCGACTCCTCAAAAAAAAAAAAGCTCCCGTGGTAGGTGCGCGCATCCGGCTTACATCCAGCAATAATGAATGGTGAAGGTACAAGAGAAGATCAAGAATTACGGTAGGTACATAATTTTCATTTCCATTCTCTCCTTTTCTGTCTGGTTGCGCAACAAAGTTTCTCATGAGACCTAGGACTTGATCACCCTGACAGTCTTGCAAGTCTCTGACTCTTGCTATCTCTCTACCCTCACTTGCTGTTCTGTCTTTTCTTCCCCCTTGCATATCTGCTGATATAAAAACATATGTGAACCTTTTTGTGGAAATATAATTGCTACTGGGATGCCTTTGTTTAAAACTGTATATAGTTATGATGTTGAAATGATAGCAAAGCTATTTGGAACTTAAGGGGTTGACCTGAGAATGCTGGATGCAAAATCTCTGCAGAGCTGGCTAAAAGAGGTCAGTTCTGAGTCACAATGTTCTTTCTGCTGTACTTGCTGAAACTGACAAGAACATTGAAACTTACAAGAACACTGCGGGAGAAGCTTGCTGTTTTCTTAATGAGCTCCTGCACAAACTTACAAAAAGGAGCTACAGTGTTTTGCAAAAGAAAGACTTTTAGAGACTGAGATTGGAAATTGAGAAGAAAAACTCAGAAAGACTCTGGTTTCTATGTTTCTACTGCCATTGTAAGTAGTTATTCTGAACAGTTTTATTTTTTTTATTTTACTGTTAATAATAAAACTCTTGTTGCAAATTTTACAACTGCTTCTGGTTTTCCTATTCTTCTTGACCTGTGCCTCGACGACACCCACTCAGCATAAAACTGCCTCTATTCTGGGGGGGGACAACAAGCTGAGCAGACATGTTTTTGTCAGCTCCCAGCTTGATCTTTGTTTAAGGATTTAATTATTTATTTTACATATTTGTGGGTAAAAACCTATCTGGTGCCACTAGCTAATATCCCTGGCTGAGATGGGTCCTTAAAAAACCAGCAAAACATGTGGCTTCTTAGTCCAAATCAGTGAAGGAGTATATGTTCCCCAAGACAAGCTCCTCTGTAATGGCACCGATGACAATGCAAAAAGACACGACTATGGATAGAATCTTTGCTATCTTGCAGAAAATAGAAGAAAAAGTCAACCAGACTGATGACTCCTTATCTGCAATGGATCGGCGGGTCGCAAATCTTGAGGAGGGGAGAGAAGAGAGCTCCATGGCTGTCGAAAAGCTAGTTAGTCGGCAGGAGCGTTATGCTGTGGCCCAGGCCGGGATTCTAAATTCCTGTCTTAGTAAAGTTGAGACTTTAGAGAACCAACTCCAGGCTGTAAATCTCCGGGTTGTGGGACGTCTCTCACCATTGCTGCAAAAGATTTGAAATCGGAATTTCTGGCATTACTCACCAACTCCTTGAGTCTTGCTGAGGATTCAGTCCACGTTAAAAGAATCTTCCGTCTGCCTAATTGCTGGAAAACTGTGGAGGGCACGTTGCAATCATAGACCATGCTAATCATGGTAGACTTCCTAGAGGTTGAGGAACGTCTGCTTATGTTAGCTGCAGCTAGGGAGAGACGGGACTTGTGTTTTCAGGGCCAGAAAAAAAATCTGTCTTTCCTGACGTGTCTGCTCGAACACAAGCGAGGAGAAAAGAACTCCTACAATTGCGGCCGTGTTTGAGCAATTGTGGCATCTCGGCTAATTTATTTTTTCCTGCCTGCTTCCGTTTTACCTACAAAGGTAAACCGTACATTTTTACTGAGGCTGAAGCAATTGTAAGATTTCTAGATAGTCTTCCATCACGTGGAGAGCAGGCCTCAGATGAAGATCAGTCTAGTGTCTCCTGAACAGACTTGCTGATTTGGTGTCTCGAGTTAGGCATTTCACTAGGACTGTGGTAAATCATATTCTTGGAGTGCTCTATGCAAAATGTTTTTTCCTTAATGATGATCTCTGCTCATGTGTTGTTGGCTAGTTTAAATTTGTTATTGCTGTGTAGTATTTTAAGGGGTTTAATTTGCTAATAATTATTCATTGAGCAGGTCTCTAAATATCCTAGTATATTTTTACCCTCATTACCATCAGCACTAAACTTCCTGTTAATGTGAGTTATAAACAGTTATAGTACTAGAGTTCTTCTACACATGTTTAGGACTTAAAAAAATGTATGATTTCCTTACCGGTTACCCACTAGATTTGGTAATCAGGGTACCTGGTGTAATTATGCTTTGATTTCATGTGTAAATTCATCAATACCATGTTAATGATTATATTTGTTAGTGGGAGAGTTTCTCAACCGATCCCCCAACTCGTTCAAGGAGGGCTTCCTGCACATACGACTTTTCTGTTACTCTGATAGTATGTGTATCCAGGTGAGAGTTGTTTATCCTGTGTATGTAATGCCTATGTGGAATTCTCAATAATCTTTATTGGATATCTGTATCGTTCTTTGATGGAGAATGTTATTATTTCAAGGCTGTCTTAATTTGAAAATTTTAATAAAGATCAACATTTTTAAAGAAATTGCCTCTGTTCTGCTCCAGAAATCCAGAACCTAGCATTTTCTGTCAGGATGCATTCAGGCTGCAGTGGACAAGACTTTTTCTGTACGCGTTTCCTCCTAATTCAGAGGGTGCTGCTCATACTGGAGGCACACGGGGGCAAAATTATTCTCATTGTACCATATTGGCTTCAACAGATCTGATTTCCCTTGATCAATAAGTTGTTGAAGGTCCCCCGAAACAGTTGCCTCTTCAAACGAACCTCCTGACACAAGGACCACTGGTACACCCCAAACTGCACTTCCTTCATCTCCATGCCTGGCTCCTGAGGAGATAGAAGTCAGCAGGTTTCAAGTGTCTCAGAGAATCTCTCAGATCTTTCTGGCAGCTCATAAACCATCTACCAGGAAGACTTACATAGCTAAATGGAAGCATTTCTTGGAATGGTGTGCTAAGATCTTCTTAGATCCATTCCAGTGCCCTCCAGAGAAAGTACTGGAGTACCTACTAGACCTTTCAGATGCAGGACAGCAATACTCTTCTATAAAGGTGCACCTCTGTGCACTTTCTGCCTATCATGAGCCAGTCCAAAACATGACCTTGGCTCAGTTGCCACTATCAAAAAGATTCCTTAAAGGTATCCTTAATACGAAACCCCTATTAAAAAGCCAGTTGCTCCTTGAGACATTAGCCTCGTACTAGACATGCTCACTGGTAAACCCTTTGAGCCTCTAGCCACATGTGATCTGAAGATCTTCCTGGACATAAAGTCTCCACCACTCATTCACACTAATGGGAGTACACCAGAGGCGCTGGGACCCAGTGGGAACAAACTTTTCAGGAGGGCCGGTGCCTGAGAGGGAGCCATGAGGAAGCGGCACCTCGAGCCCTAGCGCGTGCGGTAATGACTATCTCGGCGTCGAACCTCCAACTGCCTCAGTTCATTTTTTCCCCACTGTCGAGTGCACTTCAGTGACGATGTCGCTCACCCGCCAGGAGTCAAACTTCAAACTAGCAGCTTAGTTTTCAGTTTATTATTTTGTATTTGTCAACGTTAAGTACCGATTATATTTTAATAAATTCTTACTTGCAAGAAAGAAGTCTTCAACCCTCCATTAACATAGTCAACCATGAGTGGGGCAGGTGACGGTAGGGAGACTTCGTATGACAGTTGTTCAGCCAGCTGGGCTAGGTCTGGTCCGCCTCGCTCCCTGGAGGGAGGTCTGACAGCGGACGGTCCAATGCTCAGGGAGATGGGCGGTCTGCCTGGAAGCATAAAAGAAACAGTCCCAATCTCGGCACCATTCGGCCTCGAGTTCTTCTTCGACACACAGGTCGAAGAAGAGACGGCATCACTAGAGGTCACCCTCTGGTACGTCTGTGCGTGGACAGTCGGTTATTAAGGCCAGGCGCCGGTCTCCACCTCTGTCAGAGTCGCTGGTTTCTGTCTCTGAGGGCCGACCTCTTCGACATCGGAGCTCCTCTTCGCCTATTGGAGGGGTTTCCTATGAGCAGTTTCACCAGTGGGCTGCTCTTATGGAGCAGTGGGCTCGGAGGTTGGCCTGACTGCTCGAACCGGCCTGTCCGGCTCCGGGCCCTTCGGTACCGGGACGTCAGGTGGGGCAGTTAGGTCTTCCTAGTTACGTGGCACCTTCTTCGGTGCCATTGACTCCACGCTCTGGTGTCTGTGCCCCTCACATGGCTGCAACGTAGGGATCTACACCTTATCTCATGTCAGTTTTCATCCTGCAACTTCAGATCGCAGTTTCCAGACTTCTGTGACGTTGCCGTCGTCTGTGGTGCCGACTTCTCCAGCGTCGCGGTTCCTTGCGGTGCCGCGAGTACTGTCAGTGCCATCTGCGGAGCCGTGGGCTCTGTCAACATCGGGGCTTACGCCGTGCTATTCTCCGGTGCCGGGGATGGCGCCAGGTTCAAGTGCGACGTCGCGCTCTTTGTCAACACCATGTGCGACACCTTTTTCTGTGGCAGCTCCCTCTTTCTTCTCGGCTCCATTTTCTTCAGCACCGGGGATGGGTGTGGCACCGTCTAGTTTCAAAAGGTTTTTGACTCCGATTCTTTCTCTTTCTTTTCTTCGTCCTGGTTTTCACTCTGTTCCTGTCTGTACGGTCCCTCCTGGACTGTCAGGAGATGATTTTGAGCCTGATCCAGATCTTAGACTGGGTGATGATGTTGATGCTGATACTGCCCTGGGGGCAGGGATCAATCTTCCTACAGAGCCTGTTATTGAGGACCTTTCCTTTAAGTCTCTACTCAAGAACTTAAATTCTACTCTTTCTCTCCAGACCACAGAAATCGATCCTGGGAAGCTTTTGCGTCTCCAGTGTCTTCATGTCCCAGAAATCCCTGTGGCTTTAACCCCTCTGGTACAGCCCTCTTTTCGAGACCCTTTTACAGATGGTGTGGAAGAATCCAGCTCCGATCCCTTCTGTGGCCAAGTTCATAAATAGGAAATATGCCCCTCCCAAGGATCGCCCCATCTTGGCCTCTCAAGCCTTTCCTTATGCCATAGTGGTCCTGGCAGAGAATGATAAGGCTGTCCTTCCCCAGGAATCTACAGTCCAACCTATGAACAAAGAATCTCTCAAGATATACACATTAGGTAAGAGAGTCTTTGCTGCCTCAACCATGGGCATGCGCATTGCCAGCTACCAGGGCTATTTTTCTCAATACGAGTATGTTCTTTGGCATTTGCTCAAAGCAATGGTAGAAACTCTGCCAGAATCTGAGGTTAACTTGGAGCTACTTCAAACTATAGGGGTATCAAGTCCAATACCCAACAGGTTAAAGCTGCAATGGATGCCTTCGATACCGCCTCCCGGACCGCAGTGGCTGGCATCTGCACCCGTCGCCACTCTTGGCTACGTACTTTAGGCTTCACGAATGATGCCCAACAGCAGGTCATGGCCTTACCTTTCAACGGTATGTATCTATTCAGACTTAAGGTGGAGCAAGCAGTAGAGGCCACACAGAAGACTAGGTCTGCCATCAAGACAGCCAGACCTGCACCCGTCCCCTCCCGAGGGTGTGGGAACAAGCGCCAGTTTCACAACCATCAGTCCTTTCGGGGAAAAGGCAGCGGAGGTTTTAACAGAAACCAGAACCCTCAGCCACAGAAGAAAGTGCAGCAGAAGGCACAAGGGCCCAAAGCTCCCAGTCCCACCTTCTGAGTTTCTGGCCCAGGTCCCACCTCAGCTGCCTGAGGGGGGACTCCTCAGCAGTGGGAGGACATCTGACTCAGTTCTACAACCAGTGGAAATCTATAACATCAGCCAAATGGATCCTTCAGATAATCCGCGAAGGGTACTCTCTCAATCTTTTGGAAACCCCTCCAGATCATCCTCCCAAACGACAGCCCAGGCTGTTGGATGTACAGTCAGACCTTCTTGCTTCCAAGGTACAAGGCCTTCTGAACAACGGGGCAGTAGAAGTAGTTCCGTTGGATCAACGAAACTCAGGTTTCTACTCCCATTACTTTCTGGTCCCAAAGAAAACTGGCGGCACGTGCCCTATTCTGGATCTCAGAAAATTAAACAAATTCCTGCACAAGGAAAAGTTCAAGACGATATCACTTGGTACCCTGCTACCTTTGATTCATCAACGTGATTGGCTAGCCTCCCTGGACATGCAGGACTCCTACCAGCACATTCTCATACACCCAAAGCACAAGTACCTCGGGTTCGTGGCATTGGGTCAACGCTATCAGTTCAGAGGCCTGCCCTTTGGGCTGTCCCCGGCGCCCCGAATTTTTACAAAGTGTTGTGCAGATCTTCCCTTGTCAATCTTCACCATTCATTACTTCCTGGGTGTAAGCCGGAGGCGCGCACCGGTCACGGGAGCTTTTTTTTTTTAAATTGCCTAACGGCCCCACCCTCGAGAGCGGCGTCATGTGTCATGCGGGCGGCGTTAGTAGCACCGACTCCTCCTCCAACTCAGTTCTGTTTCTCCTCCCGTCGAGGCAGCACCTGTTCGCGGTAGCTAACCGAAAAGTGCGATCCGACTCCTTTTTTCTACACTCGGCCTTCTACGTAAGACTGTTCCTTTTTCTTCCTTGTACAGGCGCCGTGTGTATTCTCGCACTGTTTAATCTTGTTTATTTCGCTATGTCCGGTTCTGGGTGAACGTTCTTCTAAGACGGGCCATGCCCTATGCGTCGGTGCTCCTGCGGGCCGGCATTTCTCCGTCTCGACCGGCATGACGCCTGTCTTCTTGGCCTGGGACCCAACCATAATATGGATTCGTACGACGCTTGTTTCTCGATGGACCGTCAAGGCCCCTCAAGTCTCATACAGACAGTGCTCGGCAAGGCTCCCGCCACTGGGACGGCGTCAGGGAATCTCGGGCGAGATCCTTAGGCCTTCCCCTGGTTCCCTCCCCGGCCTATACGGTCCGAGGAGGAGGGGGTCTCCTCTCCCTTCTTGCCGAGGGGAGGCCCTTCCGCGTGTTGGGGCGCTGAGTTCCTCCGGGCCGCAGCGCTGACACCGCCGGCAGTCACCTTTCGAGGTGCAGGCTCCCGTGTCGAGGCCCTTGGCTGGGCCCGCCTGGGTGGACCTCGACGCCTCGCTGCGCTGCTGATCCCGCGCCTGTCATGTGCCGGTGATCAGCGCGGCGCTGCCTCAGCCCTCGCTGCCGCGCCGCCGCGGTGCCGGATCGGAGCGGCGCTGCTTGCGGGCGCTCGCTTTGGATCCCGGGCGCTGCTGGGCCGCTGTGATCAGGGCGGCGCTGCTGGCGTTGCTGGCCTCGCGCCGCTTCAGGTGCCGAGGAGCCTGGCGGCGCTGCCGACGGTGCCGCCGCCCGGACGCTGGCCGACGTGCGGCTGCAGCCTTTCTCTCCGGCGGTGCGGGTCTGCCGGAGCCGCTGGGGTGTGGGGTTGGGCCTCATGCTGCCGGCGTGTTGGGGCGAAGGCGTCAGTACTCGGTACCGGGCCGCTCGCCATGCCCTGAGTCTCGGGACCCTGGGGTGGCCAGCATCGAGTCCTGCTTGGTCTCTGCCCCTCGGAGGACGATGACTCAGATGTGGACCCATCCTGGCATCCCATTCTTCGGAATCTGGGTCCTCGGTGGCTAGGGGTACCAGGCGGGCGCGGGCCCCTCCTCTGTCCCCTTGCGTCGCTCTGAGGGTTCCTCGGCTGGGGTGGCCGAGTCCCGGGGCAGACGTGGGGGTACGGAGGGGAGGCTCTCTCTGAGGTCCGGTGACAGCTACCCGGGTGCTGTTACCTCCTTGGGGGTTAGGGGAACGTTCAGTCGGGGAGAGGGCCCTCTCGAACTGAGGGGTTGAGGGGCAGGCGCCCTGCTGCTCGGGTCTTCTTGGCCACCTCAGGGGGTGGCCAGGAGTCAAGCTGAGAGCCCGCCCCTCCCCAGGGTTCTAGGGTGTCCTCTGGCGGCGTTGTGCGGACTGCCCTTCTGGATCCATGCAGTCGCGTGCGTCACAGGGAGTTTCTCCCAGGGCTCTTCCAGGTTCCGTCCCCAGAGTTCCGCTCAGTGCCTGGTTTGATATCCGGATCCTCCTACTAGAGCTCCCTTCCCCGGATTCCAGAGCCCTCGCAGAGAGCAGTTGCCTCCTCGGAGGTGCCCCTCTCCCATCTCTCTGCCTTCACCACCCCCGCTCCCAGGCCATGTCGGTCCTACGGGTCCGTTATCCTGGGAGCAGTTCAGGGGTTCTGCGGCGGCCTTCCCCTCATATGTTAGTTACATGCATGAGCGGGTCTTTCGACTCTCCCCACCGCCGCAGGAATCCTCTGGACATTCCAGTTCCCCATCATCCTCGTCTCCCTCCTCTGAGGGAGAGGAACCCCCTGCTCATCTGTCCTCCGATGCTGATTTCACAGAATATCAGCGTTTCCTCTCGAGGATGGTGAGGGATCTTCGATTTCCTACGCTCGAGAGAGACAATACTGAACGGTGATGTGAATTCCTTGGTGAATTCAGTGCCCAGCATCTGGTGGTACCTTCCTGGCCTATCCCCTTCCAGGAGGCGCTTATCCGTCCTGGCAGTTCTCTGCCGCTTCTTTCCCAGCCTCCAGTGACTGCCAGCGAGGTATTGTGCCCCCTCTGAGTCTCTAGGTTCCCTTCCCAACCCGTCCTCAGGTTTGGTATACCTGGATACTCCTTCTGGGCGCCGTTGCCTGGCGCACGACCGCCCACCGGATTCGGACTCTCTCCAGTTCGACCGTTGGGGGCGAAGAGTGTTCTCTTCTTCGCGTGCGAGTGCATGTATTGCATCACATCAGGCTCACCACGCTGCCTACAACCGGCATCTGTGGTCGATGATGTCCCAGCTGCTGGCATCTATGCCTGACACGGAGCAAACCAGACAAGCCGTTGCCCTCTCCGCGGTAGGCCTGGAGCTGGCAAGACACCAAGCAAGGGCATCTTATGACGCCAATGAGGTGGCTTCCAGGCTTGTGGGACAGCGATCTGCATCAGGCGGACCGGCATGGCTTCGCTCTCCAGGTTGTCACCCCTGGCCCGGCGTAGGGGTGATGCGCCTCCGCCTTCCGGGGGACCCGTCTTTTCTCATCCAGAGCTAGGAGACTTTTACAGGGGCTCCCTCCGTCTCCTCGTCCTCGGGAGGCACCTCCTAGCTCTTCTCCCACTTAGGCTTTCTGAATAAGCCAGGGTCTTCTCCTTCTGTTTCTCACCAGCAGAAGGCTGGGGGTCTTGTTCCCTCAGGGTATGGCCTCTTCCCCCTCCTGGGGAAGAGGAGCTTGGTACTCACCCAGGAAGTAATGAATGGTGAAGATTGACAAGGGAAGATAGGAAAATTACGTACCTACCGTAATTCTTGATCTTCTCTTGTATCTTCACCATTCATTACTTACGCCCGCCCACCATCCCCTCAGTGGCCTCTTCCTGTGGCTTCTCCACCTCCCGTCTCCTTCCTCTCTGCATTATATAAAATATAGGAAAATTGCTTCATTTTCCCCAAAAAAAACAAAAGTAAAAAAAAAAATCTTCTTGGGGGTTTAAAATCCAGAAAATTATTTACTCTAAGATTCATGGGCCATCTAAGTGGATTGCATTGGCGATCAGACTGCACAACTATCTCTTGCTATTCTTATGGCAAGATACCTCTAGGTTGTTTGGCCTGGCTCAGGCTATTCAGTTTTGATCCTGCAATCCCGTGTTCAGGTAGTTGCCCTGAAATCTAGTCCCCCTCTATTCTTGCCTTGCAGAGCAGAGGAATAGAGTACGTCTGTTCCTTTCTCTTCTAAAAAAAAAAAAAATGCTGAGGAACTCTCCCACTGCTATAGGCATCTTGGTATCTGGGTCATGCATCTAGAAAAAAAAAAATTTTTCTATCTGTAAAAAAAAAAAAAAAAAAAAAAGGAAGAGGAGAAATCAAACAAGAAGGCAAATGAGAAGGTAGGCTATCCTTCTCGCTGTTTTGCTAAGTGGTTTCTCCCTTAATGTCCTCCTGGACAATTTTTACAGTAGAGCTCTGCTGACCAAATCCAATCTTAGCCAGCCTAAGCCTTGGCCGACCTTAGCCAGTCAGTCTGAGTCCCGTTCTTATCTTGGAAGCCTGAAGGCTTACATTTTCCATTTCTAAACCCTGAGCAGCGCCTCATGCTGCTGGGGTTTTATTCTTCCCTCCTCGGCTGTCCTCCAGTTAAAGGCCTTCCGCGCCAGGAGCCCGAGGTGGTGTCAAGAACAATGGCATGTTGAAGATGAGGACTATGCCCTCCTGAGTCTGTCTAGCGGGTTGGTGAACCTTCTCGTCAGCTCTATCTCCGAGTTCTTTTGCACTTTGAGTCGAGCCTTCAGCTACAAGCTAACTATGCTCGTTGGGCATTCTGGTCCCTTCAACATCCCATCTCTCTCTTCTTTCTTCTTCTTCTTCTATTTTCTCATTTCCTTACTCATCTCTCCTCCTAGAGTCGCCCAGGTAAGGAGGCTCTGCACTCCCTAGGCTAGGATGTTCTTATCTCCTCTGTCCTTCCTCCATCGGCTTATTCCTTTTCAGTTCATTCTTCCTTGCTTTACTATCCTCGACTATCTTGCCTCGCTATCTATATTTTCTGCTTTCATTTTGCCTCGGCTCTGGAGACTGAGTTGGAGGAGGAGTCGGTGCTTCTTGGCCGCTTCTCGGCGCGCGTGGCGATAAGCTCTCAGGGGTGAGCCGTTAGGCAATTTAAAAAAAAAAAAACTCCCGGCGTGGTGCGGCGCCTCAGCTTACACCCAGGAAGTAATGAATGGTGAAGATACAAGAGAAGATCAAGAATTACGGTAGGTACGTAATTTTCCTTTCTTGCGGTGCACCTCAGGAAACTTGGAATACAAGTGTTCCAATATCTGGACGACTGGCTCCTAGCACATCCCTCCAGGCAAGAGAATCTGGAGGCCATGGCCACGGCCTCAGACTACCTCATGTCCATGGAAGTTCTGCTGAACCTCAACAAGTTGCAGTTGCAGCCCTCCCAGAAGCTCCTCTTCATAGGAACTCTTCTGGACACCTCCTGTGTGAAGGCTTTTCTTCCAGAGGACACGAGCAATATCTTACAGATGGCCCAATACATCAGAGAACTCAGCTCAGTTCAAGCTATCTCGATGCAGTGGATGCTGAGCCTCATGGCATCCTCTGTGTTCACTGTACCCTTGGCTCATCTTCACATGAGAACCTCTCAGTGGGTGCTCAGTGGTCCCCAACCACTCACCCTCAGTCTTTTCTCATCAGGTGACAGAACCTCTGAAGAGGTTGCTCACCTGGTGGTTTCAAGAGGACAACCTTCTGGAAGGATACCCTTAGCCCTCTGGATCATCAGACCTCCATCACCCGCGGACGCGTCTCTGATGGGTTGGGAGCTCACTGCGGGATCTCCACACCCAGTGTGCGTGGACTCGAGATGAGTCTCAACTTCACATAAGCGTGCTGGAAATGAGAGCCGTCCTCTTGCAGTCTGAGCTGTGGAGGACATACTCTGTCACAAGAACATTCTCCTTCAAATGAACAACAAGGCAGTGATGTACTACATCAACAAACAGTGTGATGCACCTCTTACCCATTATGCAGGGAAGCAATGAGAGTGTGGGAATGGTGCCTGGTGCACAGGCTCTGATTCAAGCCGGTTTACCTGCCAAGAGTACAAAGCGAGCTGTCAGACTGTCTCAGCAGGACGGAGGCAGATCCTCAAGAGTGGTCTCTTGACTTAACCGTAGTTCACTCACTCTTCAAAGAATGGGGAACCCCAGACCTGGACCTTTTTGCGTCCCCACTCAATGTAAAACTGCCTCTGTTCTGCTCCAGAAATCCAGGACCTGGCATTTTTTATCAGGATACGTTTTGGCTGCGGTGGACAAAAAGCTTTCTATACGCTTTTCCTCCTCTTCCCCTAATTCAGAGGGTAATGCTCAAATTGGAATCCCAGGGGGGCAGAATGATCCTCATTGCCCCTTCTGGCCTCGGCAATTATGGTTCCCTTTACTCAACAAACTGTCAGACCGACACCCTCCCCCAAAAAAAAAAAAACGCTTCCCGGTCAGATGAACCTTCTGACTCAGGTTCCTGTAATCCATCCCAACCTGAGGTCGCTTCACCTTCACGCTTGGCTCCCGAAGAGATAGAGATGAATAGGTTCAATGTTTCTCATAGAGTTTCAGATATTCTTTTGGCTACACATAAGCCGGCCACTAGAAAAACCTACACAGCTAAATGGAAGCGTTTCTCTATCTGGTGTGCAAAATCCTCTTGGAACCCTTTTTCTGCCCACCGAATAAAGTCTTGGAGTATCTCTTAGACCTCTCAAACACAGGTCTGCAATACTCCACAGTCAAAGTTCATCTTTGTGCCATTTCGGCATATCATGAGCGGTACTTTCCATGTTGCTGGCTCAGTTGCCCGTAGTTAAGAGGGTTTCTTGGGGTATTCTGCATACGAAACCTCAATTAGACATCCAGTTGCAGTTTGGGATGTTAACCTTGTGCTAGACATGCTCACTCGTAAACCTTTCGAGCCTCTAGCTACTTGCGACTTAAGTTCCTCACTTGGAAAACTGTCTTCTTGGTGGCTATTACTTCGGCCCGTAGAGTTTCTGAAATACACACACTAGTCACAGGCCCCCTGTAGACTGTATTTTATAAGGACAAAGTAGTTCTTAGGACTCATCCTAAGTTTCTTCCTAAGGTTGTCTCAGAATTCCATCTAAACCAACCTTTAGTCCTTCCTACCTACTTTGCAAATTTCCAGAATGAAGGAGAGCGCACCCTTCATTCGTTGGATGTTAAGAGAGCGTTGCAGTTCTATCTAGATAGAGCGAAAGAAATTTCAAGGCTCAACAGCTGTTTGTCTCCTTCAGTGAGACCAGGCTAGGTCAACCTGTTGCTTTCAGATGCATTTCAGCATGGCTGGTGGCATGCCTTCGCAACTGCTACTCTATGGCACATGTCAAGCTGGAAGGCAGAGTGTACGCTCACTCTACCAGTGCAGTCGCTGCATCTCTGGCAGAAATCTGTAATGTGCCCATTGCAGATATTTGTTACGCCGCTACCTGGAGCTCCGTGCATACATTTGTTGAGCACTATGCCTTGGATGTCCATGCCAGACGACATTTGTCGTTGGGCAGGACCGTTCTTAACGGACTTCTGTCCTAAGCACGTGAGCTCTTTTATCTCCTGCCGCCCATCTCAGGGCGATTATTTAGCTCGGTACTCTCCCATTAGTGTGAATGAATGGTGGAGACTTTACGTCCAGTTAGATATGGAAATTACATACCTACCGTAATTCTTGATCTTCTTGGACGAAGTCACCACCACTCATTACCACCCACCCATCCCCAAGCTCAATTCTCTGTTTGTGGTCTTCACTCCCTCGATGGCTGAGCTATGAAGACTTTGTTGTTGACCATTCTTACGCGGGTCTTTCGGACTATCTTATGTCCGAATTTTTAGGTTAGTCCTTTCTAGGTTAGTTACACTGCACCTCCTCAGAAAAAAAAAAGGTACTGAGGCGGTTGGAGGGTCGACGTCAAGATAGTCATTACCGCACGCACCAGGGCTTACGGTGCTACTGTCCTCACTGCTCCATCTCAGGGGCCAGCCTTCCTGAAAAGTTTGCTCCCGCTGGGTCCTAGTGCCTCCGGTGTACTCCACTTGGTGTGAATAAGTGGTGGAGACTTCATCCAAGAAGATCAAGAATTACGGTAGGTACATAATTTCCTTTTTCTGACCCGGAAAACTGCCTTCCTCCTGGCCATCACTTCTGCTTGTAGGGTCTCTGAAATTTGGGCACAGACCCTCCATGCACACAGTCTTTCATAAAGACAAGGTGGTCCTCTGTACTCACCCTAAGTTCCTACCAAAGTGGTTTCAGATTTCCACCTCAACCAGCCTCTGGTTCTGCCTACTTGTTCGCTTACTTCCAAAATGACAGGAGCACACCCTTTAATTCACTGGATGTTAAAAGAGCCCTCGATTCTATATTGATAGAACCAGGCATACCTGTCAAGCCAAGCATCTCTTTGTGTCCTTCAGCACAGCCAGTGGGTCAGCCAGTGTCCATCAAATGTATCTCTGCTTGGATAGTGGCATGCCTTCTCCATTGTTGCTGCATGGTGCAGGTCAGGTTGGAGGGCCAGCTGCGTGCCCATTCCACCAGAGTTGTGGCTGCGTCTCAGGCAGAGTTCCGCTCTGTTCCAATTGATGACATTTGCAGAGGCTACTTGGAGCTCAGTGCACACTTTGTGAAGCACTATGCTCTGGATATCCACACAGACAGCATGCTTCCTTTGGCAGGACAGTTCTTAATGGACTTCTTTCCTGAGTAAGCTCCATCGGCTACTGCCCTGCTCGGGGTATTGGTTTTTAGCTTGGTACTCACCCAGCAATACGAATGAATGGTGAAGACTTTAAGTCCAGGAAGATATGAAAATTATGTGCTCACTGTAATTCTTGATCTTCTTGGACAAATCTTCACCATGCATTCATATGGCCACCCACCACCCCCCAAGCTCACTTGATTTGTTCCTGATCTTCACTCCCTCGTTCTGTTTGGGCTGTGAAGACATGGTTTCAAATTGACCCTTCTTATATGGGCCAATCGGGCTGTCTTATGCCCTTGTTAGGTTAGGTGTTTCTTAACCTATTTTATGCTGCACCTCCTCGGTAAAAAAGGTACTGAGGCGGTTGGAGGGTCGACGCTGAGATAGCCTACACAGGCAGGAGCCAGTCTCGCGGTGCCGTGCATGCGCAGTCCTATCTTGGCACTTTAACCCAGCAGTATGAATAAATGGTGAAGATTTGTCCAAGAAGATCGAGAATTACGGTGAGTACATAATTTCCATTTGTCAGCTCAGTATGTACTTCCTAGTTAAACTTTTCAGTAAATAAATGGTCCCTTTCATGAAAAAAGCATACATAATGTGTCATATTGATGTGCCAACATCAAAACACAGCACACCAGTTTTACTGAGCATATTCTTCCAAGACTCAATCTTCACTGTTGATTCCCACTAGTGGATCTTAGCCCAGAAGCATTATGACCCAGCTCAAGCTAGAACTTTTAAGAAGGCTGGTGCCATGGTAAGCAATGCGCATGCATGGCACTGCGAGTCAGGGAACGTGGACACTTGTTTACCTTGGCATTAGCCCCCAGCTGCCTCAGTTCCTTTTTCTCCCCACCACCTAGTGCGCATCAGTGATGATCATCACTTGACTGCCTGAAATCGGAACTTTACATCTGTTGACAACAGCATTCAGGTCTCAGTTTTAGTGTTTAAAGGTAGAGTTTGTTACTTTTGTGTTAATTTTAGTTTTTTTCTGATAATTTAATGACCTAGTCTTCTCAGCCCTATCGCGTGTCAGTGATCAGTGACCATGATGGACAGTATGGAGCCTGTAGGCAAGTTACTCTGATAGCAGGGCAGTGTCTATCCTCTCTCTCCGAAGGAGACTCTGACGATGGGCTGTCCAATACTCTGGAGGAAAGGCAGTCCTTCTGTAAGTACAAAAGAAGCTGTTGCGATCCGCACACGCTCTGTGTAGAGTATAGGCACCGCTCAGCCTGTTCCTCTTCTCGTAAAATGGAAAGAAGCAGTACCAGTCAAGGTTCCCCTCTGCAAAGTCTGACATGAGACATTTGACTGATCAGTACCAGAGGTCTCCACCAACATCACCAACAACACCAGGGGCTTCTAGGCCTGAGAGGTCAGTGTCTCCGGCCTGGAGCCCTTCTCTGTCTTTAAGTGAGGGTTCTGTTGGGCAGTTCCACTATTAGGCAGCTCTTGTGGAGCAGTGGGTACAGCATCCAGATTGGGTGGTGCTGCTAGTGGCACTGGTCCCTGGCCCTTCAGGGTGTGGGGCTGATGTCACAAGTGGTACTGCTGGGCCTGGAAAAGTGTTTCCTTGAGGCAGCAGCCCTCATGCCCTTGCCGGGGGCAGCACTGCCAATGTCTATCCCACTTGCAGTGTCAACTCCATCCTTCTTGGGGACAGGGGGCAGCCATGGTGCCAGCTAGGTCATTGATGCCAGTTCTGGTGTTGTGTCTGGTACTGGGTTCAGGACCCTCGAGGTCTGGCCCAGCATCAGGTGCGGTGCTGGGTCCAGTGCTGCTTCAGCTCGTGGTGCTGGTGATCCTCCCGGTGCCGCACACAGTGTCAGTTCTGTCACTGCCCATGGTACTGCATCTCACCCTTTGAGGCCGAAGCCAGTGTCACCAGTGATAAGCCACATAGTGGGTCATCATCCCTATGACCCTACCCACTCTTCTACCCTCCTTTGGAGGAGGGTGTAGAGGGAGATGAGTCAGACGCCGAACACATTATCTTTGAAGGCGGTGATGATGACTTTTACTATAGCCAAAGAGATCTCAGAACCACTTACTGTGTCTGTATGGAAGGAGGATCTTTCTTTCCAGACTGTGCTCCAAAATGTGCACTCAGCATTGGATTTTGAGCCAGCAGGTGCTAGTCAGGTTAGGCACATCCAGCTGGAGTTCCTAAATCTGCCTAATGCCCTGCCAGTTTAGTCACTCCTATCCAACCCACACTGGATACCATATCTGATGCAGTTTGTCAAAGACCTGCTTCAGTGGCAGCGATCCCCCAGCAGGCTAATGCTGTTGTTGTTCTTGCTGAGATGAGCAATTCTATTCTCTCCAGGAAAGTCACTGCACACCCACCTATCAGGAAATCGTGCAAGATTGACACTCTGGGCAAATGGTCTTAACACTTTTGCCACCCTGCGCATGCAGATAGCTAGCTACCAGGGGCATTTTTCCAAGAATGAACGTACCCTTTGGAGCAAACTAAAGTCTCTGATGGAGACTCTGCCAGAGTCAGAGGCTAAAGAGGCTGTTCTGCTGACTGTTAAACAACATATTGAATCAAGCAGTCATCAGCTCAAAGCCTCTGTGGATGCCGTAATGTGGCATAAGCTAGCAGCTGCAGGCATTTGCATCAGACGGCATTCCTGGCTGCAGACTGCTGGCTTCACCAAGGACATCCATCAACAGGTAATGAATGTTTTTAAAGGCACATACCTGTTAGGACAACAGTTGAAATAGTCTCTTAAGATGTCTAATGAAACTAGAACAACTCTTAAGACCTCCAGACCACCCCCTCAACTCTCAGAAGAGCAGGGCATGAATCCTTTAATAACAAGTAATCCTTTCTTGGCAAAGGCAGGGTAGCCCAAAACAGACACCACCCTCACCAGTCTCAGTCAAAGCTGCAGGTGCTGAAAGCGCCTAGTGCCACTATCTGAGGCTCCGGACCCACTCCTGGCTCAGTTGCCTGAGGCAGATCTCTTCTTCAGAAGGAGGGGGGTGCTTGATCCACTTTTACTGGATCATCTGGGAGTGGTACTCCTCGGATTTTGCAGAAGCCCCTCTGGTCTGTCCACCCAGAAGGCAACCCCTTCTGTTTGATCACATGTCAGAGCTTCTGTCCCAGGAGATTGCAGGCCTTCTGAGCAACAGGGCAGTGGAAGTAGTGCCAGAATCAAAACAAAACACAGGCTTCTACTCCCACTACTTCCTAGTTTCTGAGAAATCAGGGGGCTTGAACTCCTTCCTCAGTCTCGGAAATCTGAACAAATTCATGGATCGAGAAAAATTCAAATTGATTTTTCTAGGCTATCAGCTACCCTGCCTGAAGCTTCATGACTGACTAGCTTACCTGGGTATGCAAAATGCATACCAGCACATACTGCTACACCCCAGTCGTCACAGATGTGTAGCAGTACATAGTCCTGCCTTTTTGGCTTTCCTTTCGCTCGCAAGTCTTTACTAAGTGCTTTGCAATTATCACTGTGCACCTCAGGAAACTGGGACTCCAGATCTTCCCATACTTGACCGATTGGCTGATTTCCAGCCTGCCCAGACAGGAGATGGAACAAGCAGTAGCTACTGCTTCTCAGTTCCTAACTTCCAGAGGGGTTTTGCTGAACCTCAAGAAATCTCAGATGCAACCCTCCCAGTGCCTGCTTTTCATAGGCACTCTACTGGATACAACCTGGGCTTGGGCTTTTCTTCCAGAGAACAGACTTCGTGCAGTTCTGCAGATGGCATGCTACATCATGGAGCACAAGACTGTGCGTGCCTACTCCATGCAACACATGCTGTGTATGATAACCTTCTCAGTGTTCACAGTGCTAATTGCACAATGATCTCAGGCATCACACTTTCAGACTTACCTCATTCAGGTGACCAAAAGCTTGGTACAGACCCATACTTGGTGGTCATCGGAGGAGAACCTACCCCAGGGTTTCCCCTTCTCCCAACCAGAGCCAAACGTGATCCTCACCACAGATGCCTCCCTGTTGGGGTGAGGGACCTACTGCCAGGGCCTCCAAACACAAAGAGTTTGGGATCTGTCAGGGTCTCATCTCCACATTAGTGTGTTGGAGATGATAGCTGTTCAGTACAGTCTGAAAGCCTTAGTGGACCTACTGAGCCACAAATAGTCCTCCAGGCAAACCAGTCCATCATGTACTACATCAACAAATAAGGAGGAGCACACTCTTAACCCACTCTGCAGGGAGGCAGTGAGAGTGTGGAAATGGTGTCTGCAGAAGGGTATCATGTTCCATGCAGTCTATCTGCCTGGAGTTCAGAACACTGGCAGATGAACTCAGTCAGAGGCCGATCCTCATGCTTGGTCTCTAGCGCCAGACGTCATTAGAAT
This sequence comes from Neoceratodus forsteri, assembly GCA_016271365.2. Classification (NCBI taxonomy): domain Eukaryota; kingdom Metazoa; phylum Chordata; order Ceratodontiformes; family Ceratodontidae; genus Neoceratodus; species Neoceratodus forsteri. The sequence goes on from JADMNL010000022.1 coordinate 502,641,815, forward strand.
GCTCTTCAACGAGTGGGTACCCCAGATATGGACCTTTTTGCATCCTCACTCAATGCCAAACTGCCTCAGTTCTGCTCCAGAAATGGGAGGGCATTTTCTGTCAGGATGCATTCCGACTGTCGTGGCAAAATCAGTTTGTGTGCATTCCCTACAATCCTCTCATCCAGAGACTGTTGCTCAGACTGAAGGCACATGGGTGCCAGGTGATGTCAGTGGCCCCTGCTGGTGTCCGCATATATTGTTGCCTCTGTTGAGCAGACTTTCAGTCAGCAAACAGAGGACTCTACCACTCACGGTGGACTTGTTGACACAAGGTCACCTGGTCCATCCAGTGTGCTCTCCCATCACCTTCAGTCTTGGCCTCTGAAGGGTAGAAGTGAACAGGTACAAGCTATCTTAGACTGTCTCTGAAATACTTTTGGCCACTCTCAAACCTTTCACCAGGAAGACCTACAATACCAAATGGAAAAATATTTTCAATCTGCTACCCAGAACTCATGGACCCCTTCTCGTTTCCACCTGACAAGGTTCTGGGTACCAGCTGGACCTTTCTGATGCTGGTCTGCAGTATTCCGCGGTAAAGGTCCACCTGTGTGCTATTTCAGCTGACACTGTTCAAGAGGTTCCTCAAGGGCATTTTACACACAGGGCCTCCCATCAGGAAGCCAGTAGCTGCCTGAGATATCAGCCTTGTGCTGGATATGCTCACTCACAAGCCTTTTGAGCCCCTTGTGATGTGTGACTTGGAAAGCTGCATTTCTGGTGGCAATCACCTCTGCTTGCAGAGTGTCTGAAATCTATGCTTTGGTCATAGATCCTCCACATACTGTTTTCCATAAAGATAAGGTAGTTCTCCATACACACCCAAAGTTTCTATCAAAAGTGGTGTCAGAGTTCCATCTTAACCGGGCCTTAGTCCTACTTACCTACCTACCTAGTTTGTCAACTTTCCAGGATTCATAGGTTTCATAGGTATTTCAAGCTTATGAACTTGCGTCTTTAATGCTTGCTTTTTTGTTTCCCTGGTGAATTTGATTATAATTATGCATCATCCTTTTTTTTTTCTTCTTGTGTAGCGTATATTCGTCTAGTTTGTTTTTGAAGGCCTGCTTGTTTTCACTGCTCACTACTTCAAGTGGTAGTGCATTCCATATTTCAGCTATTCTTTAGCTAAACCAATATTTTCTAGGAAGTGTTTTCCATTTCAAACAACATGAAGTCTTGCTGTATTCTGACAATCTGCAGTTAGCCCCAGCCTTTAAACTGACCCAGAGAGTAGAGGGTTAATTTTCTATGCAGTGCATAGAATGTTGAGCTCGAGCTCAGTTGAGGTCTCTGTCTGCAGCACTTTGAAACCCAACCGTCTGATTCTTTACTCCGCCTCACTGAACAGTCGCTCTGGAGATTTCTCCTTCTGCTTGGTTCAAAGTCTGTTAAAGTTGTCGGTTTTATTCCAAATTTATTTCCACATTGTCGGTTCAGGCTCTGTCTGCGGTACCGTGAGTACTGTAGATAGTTTCTTTATTTGTGGAAATTGTAAAACTTGTATTCTCGATCAGTTCGGCTGAACCGATCCAATATATTGAACACTTGTGTTTTTCTTTAGTGTGTGGCTACTGGTCCTTATCTGTTTTAAAAAAAAAAAAAAACATGTTTTTAACTTTTTTTTTCCAATAATCATAACACGGTTAGAAACTGATAAGGGAGTCTTGCCTGGCGGTTGCCAAAAAAAAGGGTAAGTTTGGTTAGGCTGAGCATGTCTGAGAAACCCAAGAAAAAAAACAGGCCCACTGGGTTTCAACGCTACAGTGAGTGTGGGGAGGTCTTTGCTAAGGCCGATCCCCACACCACCTGTGTTTTGTTGTCTGGGGTTTGACCACCTTGATACAGACTGCCAAATTTGTAAAAACTTTCCTAAGTCTACCCTGGAGAAAAATTAGGTAGACTTGGGGAAAAGGAGGCTGAGAAATCGCTGACCGGATGGCGGATGGCCAGCCCAGTTCAGTTCGACTAAACCAGAAGGAGTGCCTCTGACCAAGGCAATACTTCTTTGGGCAAGAGGAGAGCCGATCCTGAGGGATCAGTTCCTATGAAAGGAAACATAAAGAAAAATCAGCGGTTCGGATCCGGAGGTTCATGTTCCGACCGCTGATGAGATTGCGGGCGATTCGGTTGTTGAATCACCGCCTGGTTCTGTCCGATCCAGCTCTGTTAGCTAGGTTGGTTCAGTCGTTCCTCGGTTCGAAATTATGCCCCTGAAGATTTTTATGAACGAATTTGAGGAGGAGGAGGATTATGAGCAAGATGATGAGTATGATGGAGCAGAAAGTCTGGATGTGCCCATTGAACCGGACATCTCCCCAGACAGACCTTCTGGTGTTTCCCCTCCTAGGCTCTCTGAGTCCCCTCCCCACTATCTGTTCTACAGGAAAGTGGCTGAAACTCTCCAGCTCCCTATGGAGGAGGCTACAGAGGATCAGGAGGAGCCTGATTTTTTGAAATGATGGACATTCCAGAGTCCAGGAGGCTGTCTAGTCCCCTACACAAATCAATTGGGAAACAGACACAAAAAAAGTTAGTCTCCTAATTCTGTACCTCCTGTTGATAGAAGAATGGACAAGAGGTATACCTTATCAGGCTCAGACACAGAGTTTTTCTACTAGCAGTGCAGCCATGTCGGGGTCGTGCAGGTTGCAGCCTGTGACAGGGCTAATGTTCCCTTGGCTTCACACCCCCCAGATAAAGACTCCAGGAGGATGGATGCATTGGCAGAGAAACAATACATAGCATCTTCTTTGGGACTCAGGCAGGCTAATTATATGGCCTGTGCAGCCATGTACCAGAAGTCCAGGTGGGACACTCTACTGGCACTGGCTAAACAGGCCTCCCCCCAGCTGGCCAAGGAGCTGGAGGATGTGGCTGCTGATGGGATTGGGGCATCTAGGGTACAATTTCATGCTGCTTTGGACTCCAGTGTTGTGTCATCAAGAGTCATGGCTACATCTGTGGCTCTTTGGAGAATGGCTTGGCTCAGATGTACTAGCCTCTCACAGGACACCCAGGCTAAGGCCATGGATTTCCCTGTGGAAGGTAATTCTCTGTTTGGGGAGCAGACAGAATTACATGAAAAAGATGGAGGAATATAGGACCACTTATAGGAGTGCACAGGCCAAGGTGAGGCAGGCAACTCCTCAAAGGCAGCAATCTAGGGGCAGGGGCAGGCCTTTTCATAGGCCTTTCTACCAAGCACAGGCCTCTTCTCCCTTTTCTGAGGGGTTATTCAGAGGGAGAGGCAGAAGGGGGATGAGCAGGGCTGCATCCACTCCTCAGCCTAAGGCCCCTGCCAAGCAGACACCCTGATGGGCCTGCCCGAGTCGACTCTCCTATCCCTGTAGTGGGCAGGCTGGCTTACTTTGTCCAGGACTGGGTGTCTGTTACTTCAGACAAGTGGGTCCTGGAAGTAGTAAGCCAGGGACTGGTTCTCAGCTTCAAAAATTTCGAAGATGAGAGCCAGATCTTTTCCACCTGCAAGTCTCTCCGAAACCCTCGCCCTAGAGGCAGAGGTTTCATCTCTTCTGGCCTTAAGAGCCATAGAGAGAGTTCCTACCCTACACCAGGGCAAAGGTCTGTACTCCAGGTACTTCCTTACCCCAAAAAGGACAGGGGAGTGGCAACCCATCCTAGATTTAAGATACCTGAACAAACATCTTTTAAAACCAAGGTTCAAGATGGTGACTCTGGGAATAATTCTTTCCCTCTCTAAGGTCAGGGGACTGGCTGGCCTCCTGGACCTCAAAAGATGCTACTTTCACATCCCATCCAGGTGCTCCCACAAAAGTACCTCAGGTTCAAGTTGCCCTCAGGCCATTATCAGTTCAAAGCAGTGCCCTTTGGTCTAACATCAGCTCCAAGGTTTTCACAAAATGCCTGGCAGTAGTAGCTGCCTTTTTAAGAAGGCAGAAGATTTCCATTTTTCCATATCTGGACGACTGGCTCATAGTTGGTCAGTCTCCAGACCAAGTCAAGTCAGACCTGCAAGTGCTCACTTCCCTGGGTTTTCTTCGCAACCTCCCCAAGTCAGTTCTTGAACCAATGCAGCTTCTTACCTTTATAGGGGCAGAGCTAGATACTGTCAAAGCAAGAGCCTTTCTTCCCCTGGAAAGGGCAAGAGTTCTTATAGAACTGGCTTCTTCCTTCAGCCTTCAGGTGTCTCGACCAGCAAGGCACTTCCTTCAGCTGTTGGGCCACATGGCAGCTTCTACAGCAGTGGTCCAAGGGGCAAGATTCCAGATGAGGGACATTCAGTTCCATCTGAGGGCCTTTTGGTCCCAAAAGAAAGATCCTCTTACCAAACTGATTCCAGTGACTCGGACACTGATCCAAGCTGTTCAATGGTGGCAAGATCAGGACAGTTTAAGGCAAGGGATCCCATTTGTCACTCAGTCTCATTCGGTGGTCCTTACCATGGATGCCTCCCTTTTGGGGTGAGGAGCCCATCTGGGGGCTCTCACAGCCTAGGGACTGTGGTCACCTCAGGAATCCCTTCTTCATATCAATCTCCTGGAGCTCAGGGCAGTTTTTCTGGCCCTGCAAGCTTTCTCTCAGTCTGTGCAGAACAAGGTGGGTCAGGTCAGAATAGACACCACCACCACCATGTGGTACATCAACAAGCAGGGAGGCACTCGGTCCACGGCCTTGTGCACAGAAGCCATGAAATTGTGGTCCCTGGCTTATTCCCTGCAGACCTCTGTGATAGCAGTCCACCTTCCAGGGAAGGACAATGTGCTAGCAGATGCACTGAGCAGGATCTCCCAGGGCCATCACGAATGGTCCCTGGACCCTCTGGTGTTGAAAGTGATTTTTTCAAGGTGGGGCACTCCAGAGATAGATCTCTTTGCAGCCCCAGACAATCACCAACTTCCTCTGTTTTGTTGCAGACCCCCAGTCTTGGGCTCAGTCCCTCTGGATGCTCTGATGTTGAACTGGGAAGGGAAATTTCTCTATGCCTTCCCTCCCTTTCCTCTACTGTTCAAGGTTCTGGTCAAGGTGAGGTCACAACCCTGCAAAGTGATTCTGATTGCTCCAGATTGGGCCAGGCAGCCCTGGTACCCCCTCTTACTGTCCCTAGCAGTCCATCTTCCCCTGTCTCTTCCCAGGAATTACAACCTGTTAACCTCCTCTCGGGAGGATTTGGTACCCCAGTCTTGGTCCCTCAATCTCAAGGCATGGCTCTTTTGAGGAGTTAGAGTATGCTGATTTGCATATGTCCCAAGGGGTTCTGGATATTATCAAAGCCTCTCGAAAGCCTGCCACCAGAAGACTTATGACTCCAAATGGAAAAGATTCAGCATTTGGTGTTCCAGGAAGCATGTATCTCGAGACACTGCTGGATTACCTACAGTTCTGGATTATATGGTCCATCTTAATGGCCTAGGCCTCAGACCAGCTACTCTCAAGGTGCACTTGTCAGCTGTTTCTGCTTTTCTGTCAGTGGGAAAGCCTTCCTCATTGTCATCTCACCCTGTATTCTGTAAATTTTTCAAGGGATTGCTTCATACCAATCCTCCCTTCAGGGATCCTGCTCCTGCCTGGGACTTAAATGTTTGTATTGCTCAACTTATACAACCCCCATTTGAGCCTATGTCCTCAGCAGATCTTAAGTACTTGACTTGGAAAACTCTGTTTTTGGTAGCCATTACCTCTGCCAGACATATCAGTGAATTGCAAGCCCTGTCAGTGGAACCTGATTTTATCTCCTTTCATAGAGACAAAGTGGTCCTGAGAACCAATAGGAGGTTGTTGCCCAAAGTGGTTTCAGACTTCCATTTGAATCAGTCCATGTCTCTCCCTGTTTTCTTCACTGATCATTCTTCCTTAGGGGAGAAGAGGTTACACAGTTTAGATGTTAAAAGAAACCTTAGCTACTACATAGAGCGTACCAAGGGTCACAGGTTTGATTCCCTGCAGTTGTTCCTCACTTATGGGGAAGTGGGAAAGGGCAAACCTGCCACCAAGAGAACTGTTGCCAGGTGGAATGTTTCTTGTATACAGTTCTGCTATGAGAAACTGGAAAAATTCCACCCTCAGGCCCTGAGGGCTCATTCCACAAGAGGTACAGCTGCTTCCCTGGCTGCCAGAGATATCCTTCTGCTGGAAATTTGTCAAGCAGCCACCAGGAAAACAGTCCATACCTTTTACCAAGCATTACTCTGGATATCCAGGCTAGGAATGATGCTCGGTTTGGCACAGCAGTACTTCAGAGCCTATTGCCAAAGTAGGTTCTGTCCCTACTCCATGGAGGTACTGCTTGGTAGTCTGCAGATTGTCAAGAATACAGCAAGATGTTGTTTGAAGAAAAAATTACTCGCTTTGGTAACTGTGTTTCTTCTAATGGAATCTTGCTGTATTCTGACCTCCCTCTCCTCTCAGAACCTGTTTTTGGGAAGTGGGTGGGCAGGTGCAGTGTTGCACACCAGGGGTGTCTTCAGCACACCCTCCTTTTTTCTTGGGTGCCTGTATTATAATCTTTATTTTTGGATAGGTTTTGGTTTGGGGTTTCCTGACTTGAGTCTTCCTTTGGGAATCCAAAACGTTCTGTTGCCAGTTGGCTAGTTAAAAAATGTTACAATTTCCACATAGTTAATCAGTGAGTGTTTGCTCGTAAGAATCTGACGGTTAGGTTTCAAAGTGCTGCAGACAGAGACCTCAACCGAGCTTGAGCTCAACGTTCTATGCACTGCATAGAAAATTAACCCTCTATTCTCCGGGGCAGTTTAAAGGCTGGGGCTAACTGCAGATTGTCAGAATACAGCAAGACTCCATTAAAAGAAACACAATTACTAAGGTGAGTAATTTTTTCTTTTGGGCTACTAATTGGAATGGGTGTTTCCTTGGTTCATATCTTGATTTTCTTAAAGTAACCCCCAACTCTTCCCTAAATTTAGTTTCCTGCATTGCCCTGAAATGTAGCACATATCTCCCCTCATTCTTCTAAACTCCTGTGTATACAGTCCCAACTCCTGGAGTCTCTGCTGGTAGGACATATCTCTTAAGTCCTCCACTGCCTTAATTGCTCTATGCTGTATCCCCTCCAACCTGTGGATATCTTCCTTTTTATAAGGAGCCCATACTTGGGAACAATATTCCAGATTTGGTCTTACAAGGGCAAGGCGCTGTATAGGGGCATGATTATTTTCCTGTCTCTACTTGTTATGTATTTTAATATACAATTTAATATCTGGTTACCTTTGTTAACCCTTTTATTGCAGTGTGTACTGAATTTTAAATCTACACTAATTGTAACTCTTAAATCTCTTTCTTCAACTGTTTATCTTAATTTAATATTTCCAATGTCGTATGTATGTCTTATTTTTCCCATGTGCATAACTGTACATTTAGCGCTATTTAATTCTAGTTTTCTCATTTTGTCCAAATATTAATACTGTTAATGGCATTTTGTATATTATCAATGTTTTCTTTAGTATTGGCAATGGCCCCAATCCTGCAGTCATCTGCAAACTTAGTTATCAAATATCCTTGTTATTCATTTGCAATGAAGTAACAAAAATATTATAGAGGCATGGGCTCAAGACGGAGCTCCTGAGGCACCCTATCAGTCACTCTTTCCCAATTTGACATTTTTCCTCGTACTATCACCCGCCGTTTCCTCTCAGTCAACCATGCTTGGATCCAATTTATTATATTGCTGTTTAATTTGAATTTCTTTAGTGTGTTGATGAGTTCTAAATGAGGAAGCTTATCGAAGGCTTTTGAAAAGTCTAAAAATATCACATCCACTGAGTCTCCATTGTCCAGTGCCTTACTTACTTTTTCGTAAAAGACTAACAGATTTGTCTGACATGATCTAGCTTTTCTAAACCCGTGCTGCACTGGTTCCTGTAAGTCATTTTGTTCCAAGTGCTCCATTATATATACTTTTAAAATATCTTCCAATAGGATGAAGGCGAGAAGTCTCTCTACTCACTGAATGTTAAGAGGGTCCTTTAGGTTTTACTTGGATAGAACCAAAGACTTCAGACAATCCAAACAGCTCTTTGTCTCCATCAATCCTAATCAGAAGGGTCGGCCTATTAAAATACAGTGCATTTCTGCCTGGATTGTGGATTGCCTTTGCCACAGCTATGCCATGGCTCAGGTTAAACATGAGGGCAAGGTACACACTCGCCACCAGAGCAGCTGCCACGTCCCTGGAAGAGATATGCTGTGTGCCTGTTGGAGAAAGTTGCAGAGCTGCAGCTTGGAGAACAGTGCACACTTTTACTAAGCCTTACGCTCAATGTCCATGCCAGGCAGCATGCCACCTTCAGAAGGACAATCCTGAATGGATTACTATCCTGATTGACACCTTCGCTTCAGCTGCCCTAATCTGAGGGACTTTTTTCTGAGCTTGGTACTCTGACCCAGTAGTAGGAATTAATGGTGATGATTAATTTTTAGAAGATATTAAAACTACATACTCACCAAAACTCTTGATCTTCTAAGAATATCTTCATAATTGATCTACACTGCTGCCTCCATCCATGGACTCACTCCGACATGGTTGTATTTGTCTTCACCTTTATTCTTGGTTTGGGCTGTGATGACACTCTTACTGGATTGGCGGCTCTTCTTACATGGGTCACCAGGGCTGTCTTATGCCCTTAAGTTAAGTGCATAGATGCTTGTTGGTTATGCTACACCTTCTTAGTGAAAAAGGTACTGAAGCGGTTTTGGGCTAACGCCGAGGTAAATAAGCAGCTGCCTGTACTGAGTCATGGTGCTGCACATGCCCATTGCTTACCACAGCACCAGCCCTCCTAAACGTTCTGGTCCTAGGGGCATAAATACAGTCTTCTTCAAGGACATCTCTTTCATCAGGCCATGCCTGTTGAACTTATAGCTACCAGGTGCTAGATTCACATGGAAACTTTTGCAAACAGTCTGCTAGGGGCTGCCCATGATGACGTCAGCATATACATAAACGTGGCCAGCCCATCCTTTTCCTCAGTTCTTTTCCTGCTGTTAGACTCGGACCGCTGAAGGAAACATTGTTGCAATAGCTGCTTTTTTTTTAATTTTTTATAATTACAGGTAATCACTTTTACAGTAATTTTCGACAAACTGTATGTTGTCGAAGGAACTGTCAAAATTATTTCAGTGCGGCGAAAGCTGAGAAAAGATTTACACCAGCGACACCCACAACATCTATGTCTGCTGCCTAGGCCCGGATCACAACATGAAAGTTTGCAAAATCTGCCAGGGTTTCAGTTCTGCAACCCTAAAGATGCACATTTTGAAGCAGAAGGTGACCACTATGGAGAGGGAGCTCCAGCAGAAAGCTGCAGCGTTGCTGGTCCAGTCGACCGAATCCAGGTCATCCAAGTCCCAGGACAAAGGCGTCAAAAGTCACAAACACAAGCACTAGAAGCCTCCCCACTCTGTTCCAGGTCGCCTCTTCGATAGCCATGGTACAACTTCCTCTGCACCATCATCTCCTCCGGTGGTAACTCCTCGCACCATCAACATGACACCATGGTCAGAGCTTGGCGCAGGCACTACCAGGCCTAGTATGGCTGGTATGTCTGCCATCGACTTCAGGGACTCAGCCTACCCGTCAACCATATCGGCGCCAATGCTCGGGCAATTTCTGTCATCCTTTTCTGCCGTGATTGGACACCTGCTACCTGGCCTTCCGGTTCCAGGGGCTCTCGATTAGGCCCTCGCCAGCCCCCATTGATAGAGCAGGAAACACCCTTGCCACAGCTGCCTCCTAGGATATAGCCAACGTGGCTGGTGCACTCTCTTTCCCCTTTTGACCTTCTTGATGAGTGTAAGTATAATCCTGACTTAATAATGTAGGATGAGACTGAGGATTATACTGAAAGCCACTATGACCGTGGTACCAGCTCTACTGTGTCCACCTGCAGTGAAGACTCTGTGATTAACACGCCATGGTTTCCTCTAGAGGATCTCGGCTTTCGTCACCATGATGCAGCAGTTGCAAGTTGCCATGGGTTTTGATCTGGAGGAACAGGACACTACTAAAAATAATTGAGTTTTTGGAACTGCAAGAATCTTCAACAATTGTGGTACCACCTCTGCTTTTTGCTTTAGAGGATGCCACCTTTGCTGCCTGGTACAGGCCAGGCAAAACCCCAGCTGTACACAGGAAGGCAGACAAATTGTACATGGTCCCATCTGGAAGCCATTCTGTGCCACACACAACCTGGAGACGAATGCAGTGGTGATTAATTGTGCTCGTTATGGGTCTATGGTACCTTAACACCTCAGCCTCCCTCCTGATGAAGGGTCCAGGAGCATGGATGTCTTAGGCGAAAGGACATTTGCCTAATAGCCTCATTGGGACGTCGTATTACTAACTACCACGCTCACATGATGAAGTACCAGAACACCCTCTGGAGGAACACCGCAGCAGCTGCGCAAGCCTTACCTGTGGGTACTCCAAAGCAGGACCTCTTAAAAGCTCTTACTCCTGGGGCTGATGTGGGCAAGCATTTGCTCCACACAGCCTGTGATGTATCAGATGCTTCTTCCAGGGCTGCAGCCTCTGGCATCTGTCTCAGGAGATATTCCTGGCTGAAACTGGCAAGACTTGTGAATGATGTCAACAATCCATTCTCAGTGCTCCATTTGAAGGGCAATGTTGTTTGGCCCTGAGGTCCAAGAAATCTTCTCCACTCTACTAGCCTCAGGTAGGACTCTGAAGTCTGTCCATTCCCTCTGCCATACTCATCCTAAGGGTAGGGGCAGGCCCTTTCGTCCAGCTGGCGTCAGCACCCAGAGAGCAGGGCAAGGGAGCAGGAGCCCTGCCAGTCCCCAGTACAGCACCCAGGTGCCCATTCAAAAGCCCCTAGAGGTAGTGACACAGGAAGAGCTCCCCAACCAGCTCCACCTGACTCCTTATACACCCCTCAACCACCTTACCTCCAAGTTTGGCTGTAGGTGGTCGCATCTCCCTCCACTTAAACCAGTGGAAGGAAGTGACTACAGGTGCATGGGTTCCGGAGATCATAGAAGGGGGTCATGCTCAGAAACTTATGGACACACCTTCAGATCATCCACCACTAATCACAGCCTGTCCTCCAGAGCACGTATCTCTGCTACTGAAGAAAGTGCAGACCTTGCTTCAAAAGTAGGCCTTAGAACAAAGGCGCACAGGTGTTTACTTTTGGTACTTCCTTATCCCAAAGTAGATGGGAGACTTGAGGCCTATGCTGGATCTCAGGAAGCTCCACTTCTTCATAAGAGTACAACAAATTCAGAATGGTCACCCTGCAAGGCCTCCTGCCACTGCTGCAAGCGAGAGTTGGATCTGTTCCTCGATATGAAGGATACATACCTCCATATTAAAATCTGAAAGCCTCACAGAAAATACTTGAGATTCTTGTTCAAGAGAATTTGTATTATGTGGACCATAGAACAGAAGAACTGCATCTGTGACTCTAAGCAAGTCACTTAACATCTCACTTGAGGGGCTTTTTCAGCCGGCAGCACCATTAGGACTGGAGCCAGAACCCCACGGAAAACTCTAGCTAGCAATCATTGGTGGGGACTGCCCTGACGTCCTCCACCCGACATCCGCCTATAAAAGGCGGTCCCCAGCTCCACCTCAGTTCTTTTCCGCCATCAACCGCACAAGTCGGACCTTCATGGACATCTTCTGCAGTAGTCGACAGCCATTTTCTCCACATTACCATGCTTTTTCTCCAAAGTTACAGTATTTCATGCATGTCTTGTTCTACATCCTCTTTTGTGGAGCATCGTCGAGCGAAGTGTGCTTGTGGGAAGCTTCCACAAGGACAGCCACTCATCATGTCTGTTTTGCCTAGGCCTTCTCCACAAGCACAGCCACTCGTGTCTGCTTTGCTTAGGCCCAGACCACGACACAGAGGCCTGCCAGCATTACCAACGTTCCTGGCTTTGCCACCAGCAGACCCTGGAAGCCTTCCTGCTGCAGCAAAACTATCAGTGATGTAGAAGGAGCGCCACAAAAGTACCTCTTCTTCCCTGGCCTCCGGGGCTTCTACTTCTTCCTCTAAAGAGAAGTCGTCTTCAGGAGAAGCACAGTGACAAACCCCTGTCAGCTTCCCGTTCCAGGTCCCTGCGTAAGTCACCGATCGAGTCTGGGTCTTCCTTCTGTGGGAGGTCAGCCACTTCTACCCCAGCAGCCCTCACTCCTTCCAGGCTGCTGCTGGTAAAACCTTCTGCCCTTATTACCATTGCAGGCGGAGATTCTTTGGAGCTCGAGACTTCATCCCCTGCCTCTCAGCCCCTGAAGCTCAGGCCCTTGCATCAGCTGGGTCCTCAGCCAGGTGGTTCGACTGGGTCCTCTATGGGTGGTGGGTCTTTACTCGTCATCCTCCTGGTCCAGGCGTCAGCTATGTCGACCCCGACTCCAGGGGCCAACGCCACTAAGCGGCGCCAGGGGCACATGCTCACCTCCCCTGTGAGAGTGACGCCTCTGCCCCGCTCGGGAGCGAGCTCCCTGGTGCAGGCTTTGCCATCTCAGCTGACGCAGCTGTATCACCAGACTGGCATCATCCCACGCCTGTCCGATCGACACCAGCCACCCACATGTCGACTACGGTGACGCATCAGCAGTCACCCCCTAATCCTCTGCCGTCGCCGACCAACCCAGTTGTCGTTCGGGGTCCTACTACCCCTATTAGACTGGCACCTCATGGTTCCTAGCCTCAGGGACAGACACCCAGGTTACTGCAACCTAAGGAACTGACACAAGGGCCCTCCAATCCTACCGTGCCAACGCCGGCTCCCACAGCCCTGCCTCAGAATCCGCCCATGGACCTTAACACACTGTTTGCTGCCTGGTGGGCATACTTTAAAGACAAGGAGTCCCCAAAGGAACCTCCAGCTCCTAGGGATCCTACTCTGAATCCAGATCAGGTTCCTCCTAGGAACATCCCAACGCCTCCTCCTCGAGAACTGACACCACAGCCTGAAGGGCTGGCGACAGCCATCCGAGAACTCACCGAGGCATCATCGCTCACCCTCTTCATCCCCGGACCAGGCAAATCAGGAGGATATCTCTTCCCCCCAAAAGAAGTCTGAAGGTGAGGACATGCCCTCTGAACCGGAGGAGCCCAGAGATGCTCCTTGATCTCCTCCAGATGACCCTACTTTCATGGAGGTGATGAGGCACATCCAATCCATTTTGGGTTGGGTTACAGAAGATGGTGACCCCAAGAGATGTCAGTTGGCCACCTTCCTTCATAAGAAGGAGTCACTGCCCTTGGTTGTTCCTCCACTTATTGAAACCATTAAGGACATCAGCAGGGCTGCCTGGAGGTTCCCTCGGCGACCTCCAAGAAGGCAGATCACCTGTATAAAGCTCCAAGGAGGAGCCCTTTTATGGGGAGCACCCAGAGGCTGACTTGGTGCTGATTAACACTGCCCATGACCGCTTTCAGCGCCCCAGGCACCTGAGCTCTCAACCTCCCAATAAAGACTCCAGAAAGACCATTTTGGTAAGAAGGTCTATGCATCTGCCACATGCACCATCCATTCACTGAATTTCCCTGGCCCATGGTCCAGTACCAGAATGCCCTGTGGGAGAAGGCCTTACGGGTGACTCAAGCTCAGACAGATTCTCCAGGCAGGTCTGAACTGTTGCACCTCCAGAAATTGGGCTCTCATGTTGGGACCTACGTCCTCCGAGCCTCCTATGCCTTGGCGGACTCTGCTGGTAGACCTGCAGCTATGGGAGTTTGCCTTGCAACATTACTCCTGGCTCTGGGTTTCTGGGTTTGCCCCAGACGTGCAATCTAAGATCTTGGATGCCCCCTTCAGGGGTCCTGTTCTTTTCAGCGAGGATTCTCAAAATATAATTACTCGCTTTCAGGAGTCAGGCAAGGCTGTGCGCTCAGTACAAACCATATACCAATCTTAGCCTAGATCCTCCCAGAAGCGGCCCATTCATTGCCGCCCTGCCAAGCAGCAACCCAGGGGCCTACAGCCCAGGGGTGCCTTTAAATGAAAAGCCTATACTCAGGCCACTGGAGGTTCAGCCACCAGAGCTCCCAGAACCTCCCAGGCCGCTTTGCCTGTCCCAGGATCTTCAGTGTGACTCCCCACCCGACCCTTCCCTCCCCTGACTGAAGCCCTGGGGGAGGTGGTGGTTGGGGGGGTAGTTTCTCACTCTACCAAGACAGTTGGTGCAAGGTAACCATAGACCAGTGGGTGCTTCAACTAGTGGAAAAGGAGCACACTCTGGAGTTCATGGAAATGCCCCCAGAAAACCCCCCATTGCCCTCTCACTACCCTCTGGCACGCCTCCCCTTATCCAAGAAGAGATGCAAGCGCTCCTGCAAAAACAGGCCATAGAACCTGTCCCACCACCACAACGGGAGGAAGGGATTCTACTCTCTCTTCTTCCTGGTCCTGAAGAGAACAGGAGACCTGCATCCCATCCTAGACCTCAGTCACCTGAACCAGTATATAGAATACAAAATGTTCAGGATGGTCACACTACTGCCTTCTCCTCTGCTTCATCGAGGGACTAGATTTGTTCTCTGGATATGCAGGAGCTTGCCTTCACATCTTGGTGTTCCCACCCCACAGGAGGTTACTCTGCTTCTGCTTCCAGGAGACCATTACCAGTTTGGGCCCTACCGTTCAGTCTGCCCTCTGCCCCATAAGTATTTACAAAGTGCCTTGTAGTAGTAGCTGCGAGCCTTAAGGAGGAAATGCCATTACATCTTCCCTTACCTTGGCGATTAGCTTCTGACAGCTCCGCCAGAGAGCAGTTGCTCGGAACCCTGGAAGCCACTTTCTCCTTATTCCAGAATCTGGGATCACCTTGAATCTCCTCAAATCCTCCCCTTGGCTGAGCTAGAGCTTCAGTACATCGGGGCAATTTTGGACACCATCAAGGCAAAAACTTTTCTGCCCAAGACAGGCAGAGCACCTTCAGGCACAAGCCCGACCGGTCTCATCATCGCTGGATCCCGCGGAGATCATTCCCCAGGCTGCTGGAACACATGACAGTGGCCATTGCAACAGTCCCCCTGGCTAGCCTGCATATTGTGGTTGCCTAGTGGAACCTTCCGGTCCAATGGGATCAGTGCACGGATGATTTGGATCAACTGGTGTCGGTCTCCAACTCTGTGCAGGAGACTCTAGAATGGTGGTTGAACCCCTCCAACTTCTCCAAGGGATCCACTTTCGGACAGAGTCGCCTCGTCAGATCCTGACCACAGACACGTCAGGCCAGGGTTGGGGCACCCATCTGGCAGACTGTCAGACTCAAGGGACCTGGTCTCCACAGGAACAGCATCTCTATATCAATGTTTTGGAGATGAGGGTGATTCTTTACACCCTTTAGGTATTCCAGACGAACCTGCTCCCGGGTCCTCTTTTGATTCAGACAGACAATATGTCAGTGGTATTTTACATAAACAAGCAGGTAGGAACACACTCTTACCCCTTCTGCAGGGAGGCCATGAGAGTCTGGTATTGGGCCATAGAGCATCACCTGGACCTGACCGCTGTGCATGTTCCAGGCGTTCAGAATACCTTATAATAGCCAATTGCTTAAGCCAGTCTCGATCCAAGGCTCACGAATGGGAAATTCTTCCCTCCATGGTCGAAAACCTCTTCGACAAGAGGAGCCATCCAGAGCTGGCTCTCTCTTTGTCTCCCATTCAATGCAGAACTGCCCAGTTTCTGCTCATTAGATCCAGGGCCTGGTGTTTTCTGATGAGATGCATTGTTCCTCTCTGTGAAGGGAGGTTTCTGTATGCCTTCCCTATCTTTCCATTACTGTAGAGAGTTCTTCTCAAATGGCAGTCAGAGGCGGAGATAATCCTGATAGCCCTTACTGGCTGCGCCAGATATGGTTTCCACTTCTCTAGCTACTAGTAGTGGAACCGGGATTTCCCCCCAGGTAGCATATGTCCTAGTGGCAGCCAGGAAGCCCTCCACTAGGGCCACTTACAATATGGTGTGGAAGCGCTTCTGTATCTGAGCTACCACTCGTCACCTGGATCCCTTCTCCTGTCTGGTGAGTGTAGTCCTAAAGTACCTCCTTTCTCTATCAGACACAGGTCTTGGTTGCGCTTCGATTAAGGTGCACTTATCCATCATCTCTGCGTACCATGCACCTACTGAAGTCAAGGCTCTTGCCCAGCTGGATCTTTCTCGTACCTTCTTGCAGAGCATACTTCACCTGAAGCCTCCCGTCAGGGACCCTGTCCCTCCATGGGGCCTTTTGTTTATTTTAGAGAAGCTTACTTTGCCTCCCTTTGAACCTGCCACAAGCTGTGAGCTACACTTTCTGTCATCGAAAGCGTTGTTTTAGTTGCTATTACTTCTGCTCAAAGGATTTCCAAGCTTCAGGCTCTGACATATAAAGAGCCTTATTTGGTTTTCCACAAGAACAGGGTGGCCTTGCTGACTAATCCTAAGATCTTCTTCTGGGGTATCTCCGTCATCAGGTTACACCGTAGGAACTTCACCGTCGGTGAACAGGGAATCCACACGGAAGTTTTCAGTAGTACAGCTGGGCCCACCCACACCATCAACATCAGCCAACGTCGCCAACCCTATAAAGGTGCAGGCGGGCCTGTGCCCTCCTCAGTTCTTTCCCGCCGTCCACTTTTAGCACAGTCTCCGCCAGAGAGCCATCACAGTGTTCGCACCTCCTTGTGGCCTATGGCCTTTTTCTCCAACAACCATCACAAATCTATTTTCAGAAATTTATTCCGTTTTTTCTTTTATGTCAAGAATTAAGCCTTCAGCTTCTTGTTTCTGTTGCTGCCACTGCGAAAAGAAGATTGCCTCCAACGACGAACACTCTGTGTGTGTTTGCTGTCTTTGGCCTGATCACATTGCCTCGAACTGGGAGTTCTGCCAACAGGTTAAGCAAACCACCCTTAACAACTCAGAAAGGCTCTCCATACCTTCATGGAACATCAGGTAGCCAGCGAGCCAGGGTCCTCTGGGGCACCGGCCTGCCAGTCGCCCTCAGGTCCAGGAGCTTCAAGTCCTTCCAGTCCAAAGACAGGCCCTCGGGAAAGATAATAAAAAGACCAGGATCGACCGCTCCCCTGGTAGCTATCCTGTTCCCTGTCAGCCTCTCCTTGGGGGTTCTCCGTCGGCAGCTGCCCAGATGAAGAGACCTGTTGTCAGGTCCTGGTTCCTCAGGCAGCATACTGACAGCCTCTCCGCCTGACTCTCTCAGGGCACTCGGCCATCAACCTCTGGGTCATGGCACCTCCTCCATTGACAACAGGCTCGTCGCGACAACCTCCCAAGACCCGACCCTTCCCATTTGAAGGCTTATGGGCTCATTGGGCACTCAGTCAGGTGCAAGGACATTAGTGTGGTTGACCCCACCTCCAGACGACCATGGACTCGAATGAAGTTCTAGTCGACTTCACTAATGTGACTGTCGAGCATTTTGCGGCCTTTAACAGGCCTTAATTGTCAGCACCTTCACAGGCGCCTTTGTCTTGATGCCAGTTCATCGCCGGTAGCCAGCCCAAGGACGTCGACCAGCGCACCAGACCAGGATGAAGAGTTCGATGTCAAGGACGAATACCACCCTGACCTTATACTTCCTGAGGTAGAGGATGTAGGTGAGGAAGAGCAGTATTACACTTCAGATAAGTCCACTGCCGCCTCTGTTAGTGAAGAATCTGTTAAGCATACCCCCAGTTCTAACGCCTGAGGATGCTTCATTCTTCAACATTATGAAGCAGCTGTCTTCCACTATAGGGTTTTAGATAGAGGAGGAGGAGGAGGATGCCACCAGGAAAGACCTGGTGGACTACCTGGAGATCCTTGAATCTCCCCATAAAATTATTCCTCCCTTGCTTCCAGGCCTCAGGAATGCTACCTTGGCAGCCTGGCACAGACCAGATATGGTGCCAGCTATGCACCGAAGAGCTGATAAGCTCTACAGTGCCCCTCAGGACATTTCTTACTTGGCTGCCCAGGCTGAAACTGATTCAGTGGTCATCAAGGTGGTACATGGCAGGTCTAAGGTGCCCAAGCACCTTAGTTCCTTGCCCCTGGACAAAGAATGCCGCAGGATAGATCTTTGGGGCAAAAGGGCGTATTCTTCCTCTACCTTTGGCCTGATGATAGCAAATTACCTATCTCACATGGTGAAATTCCAGCACACCAATGCCAGAAAGGGCAAGATGGCTGCCCAAGCCCTTCCTGATGGTGCACAGAAACAGGAATTGCTCCAGTGCTTCCAAACTGCTGAGGATGTTGGGAGGCATCTTCTGCGAGCCATCTACAATTTATCTGATATTGTTGCCAGGGCAGCAGCCACTGGCATCTGCCTCGTGGGCATTCATGGCTTAGGGTTTCTGGGTTTGTTGCCGATGTGCAAAACAAAGTGCTGAGGCAGCACCTTTTAATGGCACTAAGCTCTCTGGTCCAGATGTCCAGGACAACATTAACGATCTGCAGGCCCCAGGTACGACCATTAAGTCCATCCATTCCTTTACCACACTCAACAGTGTGGCAGGAGGTGTCCTACTTTTCATAAGCAAGTTAATAGACCAGGCTCCGGCTCATGTCCTCAGGGCAAATGCAGAGCTCAGCCCTCCTTGCCTGCCTCCTCCCATACTGGAGTGGCAGCCAAGCATCCCAAGACTGAGAGTTATGCCTCCTCAGCTGGCCCCACCTCAGCTTGTCTCCTTGCCCCCCTCCTCTAGTCCAGGCCCAGGAGGTGGCAGTCGGAGGTCGGTTCTGCCTCCATTTGAATCCGTGGAGAACCATAACATCAGATGCCTGGATCCTGCAGATCATAGAGTGCAGTCATACTCTGGAGCTCTTCCAGCCGCCTCCAGATACCCCCCACCTCCCTCAAATTATCCCCTGGCTCATCTGTCTGTTCTCCGGGAGGAAGTGAAGTCTCTCCTGCGCAAGCAGAATCAAACTGGTGCCAAAGAGGCCAGGAAACCAGGGATCTTTTCCTGTGTCAGTCTTCACCATTCATCACTGTTGGGTATCCAGCCAGAGTGCAGCACGCTGCGCTCACAGGGAGCTTTTTGGTCTACAAGGGGAGGGCGGCTCCAGCAGTGCCACTCACGAGGCCAAGCGGTGCTGTCAATGGCTGCACGGGTTGGCCAGTAATGGCCGTCGTCTCCTCCTCCTCCGCCTCAGTTCTGCTTCTCCCGCTGTTGAGACAGCACCTCTCTTGCAGCAGCAAGAAGAATTGAACTCGTCATTTCGCAACCCTAGTTTCAAGAAGCGGCACCCTTTACCTCACCTCGAAGCCATTCTATGCCGTCCGATTGTAAACCTTCGGTTCTGCCGTTTGGTACTCTGTACCGTTTATTTGAAGATCCAGTAAGATCTTTCCTTTTTATTACTTAAATGTTATTGAGTCGTTTCCGTTTATTGTTTAAGTTACCGCGTTCGCATTATACCAGGTTCGGGGGACAAGAAGTGTTCTCCGAAAGCGGGCCAGCCTCCTATGCGTCGGTGTCCCTGCGGCCGGCAAATTTCCATGACAGACCGGCATTATGTCTGTTTAACCTGCCTTGGACCTCAGCATGATATGGACAGTTGTGACGCCTGCTTCACAGTGGACCGCCGTGATCTTCCTGGTCATAAAGTCTCCACCACTCATTCACACTAATGGGATTTACACTGGGGGCACTAGGACCCAGCGGGAGCAAACTTTTTGCAGGAGGGCCGGCGCCAGAGATGAAGCCGTGAGGAGCGGCGCCCTGAGCCTCTGCTTGTGCGGTAATGACTATCTCAGCGTCGACCCTCTAACCGTCTCAGTTCCTTTTTTCCCCCACCGTCAAGTGCACTTCAGTGACGACGTCGCTCACCCACCTGGAGTCAAATTTCAAACTAGCAGCATAGTTTTCAGTTTATTATTTTGTAGTATTTTTGAATAAAGTACCGCTTACTATAATTTATCCTTATAAAGATAGAAGTATCGGCCTACATTGACGGAGTCTACCATGGCGGGTCTGGTGATGGTAGGGAGACTTCGTAGAAGGCTGTTCAGTCAGACCGGGCTGGGTCCGGTCTGCTGCCTTCTTCGGAAGGGAGGTCTGACAAAGGACGGTCCATTGCCCAAGGGGAAGAGCGGTCCCCGGAAGCATAAAGAAAACTGTCACATTCTCAGCACCGTTGACCTCGAGCTCTTCTTGACCCGTGGGTTAAAAGAAGAGCATCACTCGAGGTCGCCTTCTGATATGTCTCTTGCGCGTCAACGGTCGGTCATTGGGTCAGTTGACGGTCTCTCATCAGTCTCGGCTTCTGTTTCTGGTCACTGACCTCTTCAACATCGGAGCCCTTCCCGCCTTCTGGTAGGGCTTCTGATGAGCAGTTTAATCAGTGGGCGCTCTTGTGGAGCAGTGGGCTAGGAGGTTGGTCCATCTGCCTGGCCTGGTCACTCCGGGGCCCTCGGGCTCTTCAGGAGATCGGGCAGGGCGGTTGGGCCTCCCTGGCCAGCATGGCTTCCTCTTGATGCCGTCGACTCGCGCTCAGGTGTTTTCCCCCTCACATGGCTGCAGCGCGGGAGCCGCACCAATGCCTCTATCTCCTGGTATTCTTCCTTCTTTCCCTCAAATCCTAATTTTCAGGGCCCTGGGTTGGTGTCGGCGTCGGTAGAGCCACTTCGGCGCCATGTATTTTTGGCACCATTGAGGTTTTATCGGCACTGTCTGCTTTGCCGATTGCCGATGTGAGCCTTCGGCACCGAGGCCTGGCTTTTCATCAGCCAATCTTAAGGGCTTCTCTTCTCCTCTCCAAATTCTTTCCTTTTCCTGCTGATTTTCATTCCTTTTCTGTCCATGCAGTCCCTCCTGGACTGTCAGGAGATGATATTGAGCCTGACCCAGATCTTAGACTGGATGATAATATAGAAGGAGCAGGACCTAATCCTGTTACAGAGCCTGTGGTCGAGGACCTGTCATTTAAGTCTCTGTTGAAAATTTGAATTCCTCTTTCTCTCAAGACTATGGACGTCGATCCTGGAAGCTTTTAATACTCAATACCTTCATGTTCGGACATCCCTATGGATTTAACTCCCCGGTACAACCCTCCTTTTAGGCGCTTTCTCAAATGGTGCGGAATAATCCTGCTCTCATTCCTTCTGTGGCTAAGTCCATAGATAGGAAGTATGCTGCTCCCAAGGATTGACCTATTTTGGCCTTCCAAGCCTTTGCGGATCCTATTGTAGTCTTGGCAGAGAATGATAGATGGAGTCCTTCCTCAGTCTACTGCAGCTCGACCTATAAACAAAGAATCTCAGTAAGATAGATACTTTAGGTAAGAGAGTCTTTGCTGCATCCACCCTGGGTATGCGTATCGCTCAGCTACCAGGTCTATTTCTCTCAATATGAGTATATTCTTTGGCATTTGCTCAAACAAATGGTTGAAGCTCTACCGGAGTCGGACACTAATTCAGAGCTTCTTCAAGCCATAACCAGGGGTATCAAGTCCAACAACCAGCAGGTTAAAGCAACTATGGGCGCCTTCAATACTGCCTCCCAAGCGGCGTCGGGCATTTGTACCCGCCGCCATTCCTGGCTGCACACTTCAGGTTTTATGAATGATGCCCAACAACAAGTCATCGCATTGCCTTTCAATGGTGTGTACCTCTTAGGCCCTCAAGTAGAACAGACTCTAGAGGCCACACAAAAGACTAGGTCAGACATTAAATTGCAACAGACCTCCTCCCGCCCGAGAGGGGAGTGTTAACAAACGCCAGTTTCATAACAGTCAGTCCTTTCAGGCAAGGCAGGGGAGATTTTAGTAAAACCAAGCTCCTCAGCCTCAAAAGCATAACCAG
Organism: Neoceratodus forsteri; assembly: GCA_016271365.2. Lineage (NCBI taxonomy): Eukaryota > Metazoa > Chordata > Ceratodontiformes > Ceratodontidae > Neoceratodus > Neoceratodus forsteri. Next base: position 502,663,623 of record JADMNL010000022.1, read on the forward strand.
AAGGCACAGGGACCCAAAGCGCCCAGTGCTGCTTCTACGATGATATCCCATGTCCCATCTCATCTGCCGGGGACTCTTCCTCAGCAGTGGGAGGTCGTCGACTCGATTCTACAACCGTGGAAGTCCATAATGTCGGACAAATGGGTCCTCTGGATAATCCACAGAGGTATTCCCTCAATCTTTCAAAGACCCCTCAGGATGGCCCCCCAAGCGACAGTCCAGGCTGTCAGTACTTCAGTCAGAACTTCTCGCCTCCAAGATACAAGGCCTTCTGAACAACAGGGCAGTAAAGTAGTTCCGCTGGATCAGCGGAACACAGGGTTCTACTCTCATTACTTTCTGGTTCCAAAAGAAAACCAGGGCATGCGCCCATTTTGGACCTCAGGAAATTAAGCAAATTTCTTCCCAAAGAGAAATTCAAAATGATATTGCTAGGAACCCTTTTACCTTTGCTTCATCAACATGACTGGTTAGCCTTCCTGGGCATGCAGGATGCTTACCAGCATATTCCTGTTCACCCAAGGCATCACAAATACCTAAGGTTCGTGGCTTTGGGCCAGCATTATCAGTTCAGAGTCCTGCCCTTTGGGCTGTCCTCGGCGCGGCAAGTTTTTACAGTGTGTTGTGCAGTCCTCGCAGCGCATCTCAGAAAAATCGGAATACAAGTGTTCCCATATCTGGACGACTGGCTTCTAGCAAGCCCTTCCAGGCAAGGAACTCTCGACATCGTTGCCATGGCCTCAGACTTTCTCACATCCATGGGAGTCCTGCTAAATCTCAAGAAATTGCAGCTGCAGCCCTCCCAGAGGCTCCTTTTCATAGGAACTCTTCTGGACACTTCCTGTGCAAAGCTTTTCTGCCAGAGGACAGAAGGAGTGATATCCTACAGATGGCCCGATTCATCAGAGAGAACAGCTCGGTTCGAGCTATCTCGATGCAACTGATGCTAGGTCTCACGGCATCCTCGGTGTTCACTGTACCCCTAGCATGCCTTCACATGAGAACCTCTCAGTGGATGCTCAGTACTCAGTGGTCCCCAACCACTCACTCTCAGTCCTTTCTCATCAAGGTGACAAAACCTCTGAAGAAGTCACTCACCTGGTGGTCGCAAGAGGACAGTCTTCTGGAAAGGTATCCATTTGCTCCTCTGGATCATCAGATTTCCATTACCACAGACGCGTCCCTGATGGGATGGGGAGCTCACTGTCAGACTCTCCACACTCAAGGTACGTGGACTCAGGGCGAGTCCCAGCTTCACATAAATGTCTTAGAAATGAGAGCCGTCCTTATGCAGTCGGGTTTGAAGGACATTCTCTGTTACAAGAACATTCTCCTTCAAATAGGCAACAAAGCAGTGATGTATTACATAAACAAGCAGGGCAGTGCTCCTCTTACCCTTATGCAGGGAAGCGATGAGAGTGTGGGAATGGTGCTTGGAGCACAAGGCTCTAATTCAAGCGTCTGTCTGCGGGAGTGCAGAGCAGAACTGGCAGACCATCTCAACAGAACAGAGACAGATCCTCACGAATGGTCTCCAACTCGACCGTAGTTCAGTCACTATTCGCAGAGTGGGGAACTCCAGACCTGGACGTTTTGTATCCCCACTGAACACAAAACTGCCTCTCTTCTGCTCCTGAAATCCAGGGCCTGGCATTTTCTGTCAGGTTGCGTTCAGGCTGCAGTGGACAAAATGCATTCTATATGCCTTTCCGCCTCTTCCTCTAATTCAGAGGGTACTTTTCAAGTTAGAGTCTCAGGGGGACAAAATTATCCTCATTGCTCCCTTCTGGCCTCGACAGATATGGTTTCCGTTACTCAACAGTATGTCGGAAAGCCCTCCGAAAGCGCTTTCCCTCAGACCTAACCTTCTGACTCAGGGGCCTGTGGTCCATCCCTACCTGAGATCATCACTTCACCTTCACACTTGGCTCCTGAAGAGATAGAAGTGAACAGGTTCAGTGTCTCTCATGAGTTTCAAATATTCTTCTGCCTGTGCACAAGCCAGCCACTAGGAAAACTTACACAGCCAAATGAAAGCGTTTTGCTCTGGTGTGTAAAATCCTCTTGAATCATTTTTCCTGCCCACCAAATAAAGTTCTAGAGTATCTTTTGGACCTTAAATTCAGGTATGCAATACTCTACAGTCAAGGTTCACCTTTGTGCCATTTCAAGCTTATCATGAGCCAGTACTTTCCTTGTCACTGGCTCAGTTACCAAGGTTAAGAGGTTCTTGAGGAATTCTGCATACCAGACCTATCAGACGTCCAGTCACAGCCTGGGACATTAATCTTGTGCTAGACGTGCTCACTCGAAAGCCTTTCGAGCCTTTAGCTACCTGTGAGTTGAAATTTCTCACTTGGAAAACGGCCTTCCTGGTGGCCATTACCTCGGCCCGCAGGATCTCTGAGATACATGCCTTGGTCACAGACCCTCTGTATACTGTGTTTCATAAAGACAAACTAGTTCTTAGGACCCATCCCCAACCTTTGGTCCTTCCTACTTACTTTGTGAACTTCCAAAATGAAGGGGAGCATTCTCTTCATTCTTTGGACGTCAAAAGAGCTTTGCGTTTCTATTTGGGTAGAACAAAAGATTTTCGCAAAGCTCAGCAACTGTTTGTTTCCTTCAGCGAGACCCGGCTGGGTCAACCTGTCACTATCAAATGCATTTCAGCATGGCTGGTGGCATGCCGTCACCATTGTTACTCCATGGCGCAGGTTAAGCTGGGAGGCACAGCGTATGCTCACTCTACTAGGGTGGTCGCGGCATCCCTGGCGGAAATCTGCAGCATGCCCTTTGCAGATATTTGCAATGCGGCCACCTGCAGCTCGGTGCATACTTTCGTCAAACACTATGCCCTGGATGTCCATGCCAGACAACATGTTTTGTTTGGCAGAACCATCCTTAATGGACTTCTGTCCTAAATTTGTGAGCTCTTGGTCTCTCCTGCCGCCCTCTCAGGAGATTATTAGCTCAGTACTCTCCCATTAGTGTGAATGAGTGGCGGAGACTTTATGTCCAGGAAGATATGGAAATTACGTACCTACTGTAGTTCTTGATCTTCGTGGTGAGAAGTCTCCACCACTCATACACCTGCAACTCACCTACCATCCCCAAGCTCACCTCTGTTGATCTTCACTCCCTCAATATTTAGGCTGTGAAGACTTTTTCTTGACCCTTCTTATACGGGTCTTCCGGACTATCTTATGTCCGGTTTTTGGTTAGCCTATCCTTCTGGGTTAATTCGCTGCACCTCCTCCAGAAAAAAGGTACTGAGGCGGTTGGAGATGTCGACACCGAGATAGTCATTGCCGCACAAGCAGAGGCTGTAGCTCCATCTCTGGCGCGGCCCTCCTGCAAAAGTTTGCTCCGCTGGGTCCTAAGCGCATCCAGTGTAGATCCCATTAGTGTGAATGAGTGGTGGAGACTTCATCCAAGAAGATCAAGAATTACGGTAATGACGTAATTTCCATTTCTTGAGTACCGTGTGTTTAAAAGTCGACAGGGATCCTCTGACTTTTGGGGGCAGTGTCGCCAGGAGGAGCCAAGAGCTGGTCACTTCAGCCCTTCCTCCGGTTCCCCTCACGGGCCTATATGGTCCAGTGATGAGGGGGCCTCCTCCTTCTCGAGCCTTGCCAGGGAGGAGGCCTCTTCCATGGTGCCGAAGGGCCAGTCTGGCTGTCCCCACGCCCCAAGCCAAGCCGGGAGCACCACCCTGGCATAGAAACATAGATTTTGACGGCAGATAAGGACCGCTTGGCCCACCCAGTCTGCGCATTTCCCTACCTAATGGATAAGCTGCAGATCCTAGTTAACCAGCAGCCTACTTCTTCCTACCCCAACCCCCTAGAATTGCCTTATGACTGTCCCATGCATGCTTGAATTCCACCACTGTTTTTGACTCCACAACCTCCTCGAAGGCCATTCCATGCATCCACAATCCTCTCTGTGAAAAAATACTTTTCCTTAAATTACCTCCTGAGCACCCCCCCTTCTATCTTCAAATTGTGCCCTTGTTCTTGCACACCTCTTTTTTGAAAGATGCTACCCTCTTGGACTTTGTTGATTCCTTGAGGTAGCTTGAAGTTTCTATCATGTCCCCCTCCCCTCCTTTCCTCGAGGCTATACATATTCAGCTCCTTAAGTCTCTTCATATGTCTTCGGTGCAGACCCTGCACCATTTTAGTTGCCCTCCTCTGGACCCTCCATCCTGTCTGTGTCTCTTGAGATTGGTCTCCAGAACTGCACGAGTACTCCAGATGGGGTCTCACCAACTGTCTGTATAGAGGGATAATAACTTCCTGTTCTCTACTGGTGATGCCTCTCCTATGCATCCCAGTATCCTCCCAACCCTCCTTGCTGCCCTCTCACATTGCTTGCCCACCTTTAGGTCATCTGATATGACTACCCCAGGTCCCTTTCCGTTTTTTGTTGTTATTAGTATCTCCCCCCATTGTGTACTCTTCCCTGGGTTTTGTTTCCCAGGTGCATTACCTGCACTTCTTAGCATTGAATCTAAGCTGCCATACATTTGACCATTCCTCTAACCTTGCCAAGTCCCTTCTCATCCTTTCCACCCCACCTTGTGCATCAACTCTGTTGCAGATCTTTGTGTCATCTGCAAAGAGACATACTTTTCCTTCCAGTCCCTCTGCAATGTAAACTATAAAGACATTGAAGAGGACCGGTCCTAATACTGAACCCTGCGGTACCCCACTAGTAACCCCCCTTTCTTCTGAGTGGACTCCATTTACTATTACTCTCTGTGTCCATTCTCCAGCCAATTCTTTACCCAGGCTGTCATCTTGGGACCCACTCCCAGGCTGGCTAACTTCAATCAATCAATCAAAATCTTTATTTCTAGGGACATGGATATGTTGTTCATCCACACTCATTGGCAGGTATCCTTGCCGCTTTAAATCTTGCCGGAAGGTCTTCAAGCTTGCTCCTCCCACCCACCCGGGTGGTATAACTCTCGGCTCCGCCCCATGACGCCAGATCTTCCTTACCGCTTGGAAGCTCAGGTTCCCTCCTTAACGCTCTGCGTTTGAGACTGGTTCCTATTTCTCCGTTACTGATTTAAAAATAAATTTTGCGAAAAGACTTCAGTCTTCTATCCCTCCGCGGCTGCGATGGACAAATCGACTCCCGGATTTGGAGATGCCCATCGCAGACAGAAGATGTCTCGAGGCGGATCCACACTCCACGTGTGTCTGCTTAGGCCTTGAGCACGACCGCGGGCTTGCCGACCTGTGCTCATCTTTCTCGACCTCGTCCTCGAAGACCGTGCGCGATTGCAACTGGGCTGCGTCCAGGCGTTCCCTCGGTGTTGAAGTCCAAGGAGGCCCGGTTGGCGGTGTCAGCGGCTGGCGGATCAGCTCGGCGGATGGTGCCCTCAGGAAGAAGGCGGCGTGGCCGTATCTTCCTCGGCGCGGCATTTATCCATCTCTCTGGGCTCTTCTTACACGGCTTCCTTTAAGGAGCTTTGTCTGTCCCTCTCCACTAAAGGAGAAGGGCCTCGTCTGCGGGACCTTATTCTCGGTCCAAAAAGAGGACAGGGGTAAAGTCCCTCCGTCGGCGCTCTTGGGGCGGGAAGGTCCCTCTCCCGGCCGTCGGCTGGTCGACCGCTCGGCTCGGCCACTGGCCTCACGGTGTCCCGTCAGGTCAGTTGACCGAGACTCCCACCGATGAAGTCGAGATTTTCTCGACCCATTGGATGGCGCTTCGCCTTAGCAGCGAGATTCCCCTCTCCCGGTTCCCCGGGAGGAGTTGAGGATCCGTGGGCTCGCCTGTGCCTCCGGTTCCGGAGCCCTCGGATGGACCATCCGAGCGAAGGAGTGCGGTTCCGGCCGACACCTCCCGCACCGACCTCGGAAATTCCGGGACTCGGTCTCGGTCTCGGACCTCTTGGCGGTCAGCGATCCACCGTCAGACGCGGTCTCGGTCTCGGCTTGCACGCTTGATAAGCGGCGTCGCCGCTCGTCTCGTCCTCCTCCTCGGGCGAGGAAGCTTCAGCGTAATTACATCGGCGATACGAGACCTTATGTTGCAACAACTCCTCCTGGCCGGGAGTAAGCCGACCCGTCGCCTTCCCGGCCATTAAGTGGCTGTCACCGGGCGGCGACACAACCCTCGACTTATCGAGGCCTATACCCAGGCGGTTGTTCGGCCAAAACCAGCTGCTCCACCGATTCGGTGGAACCTCGCCTCACAGCCTGGTGGGGCTCCGACCAAGAGATTCTCGGTCGGCTAAGGGTCTACCCATCGGCTGTGGGTTACCTCACTCCCGACCGACCTCGGCAGGTGAAGGGTGGCTCAGGCCAGAGGCAGCTCTTCGAGGACTCTTCGAGTCGAAGATGATTCCTCCTTTTCTCCAAGCGACTGGACTTGGAGTCTTCAGGAGGTCAGTCATTGGGCGATAGCCCGTCGTCCTTCCTAGGACTGCTTGGCTCATCTCGGAGTCCACGGGATGGAGCTCGAACCCGTTCCAAGCAGGGCCAGGTATCCCCTCACGGAGATTCTGGACCGAGGATTCTCGACGGAGGCCTTTCCGGTGGCGAGGCCATAGTGGGTCCGGCACTGGAGCTTTGTGGCGCCTGCTTCCTGCCCTGCGCCTTGACCAGGATGGCCAGGAAGTATCGCGGTCCTCGGTTCCCTGTCCGGTTTTCGGAACACCCTCTGCTGAGGGGTTGGTTACCGACAGCGTTTTCCGGCGCCGGCGCTGGCGCCAGGGATGTGGACAAACCTCCTGACAAGAGGTCAAGAAATTGGACTATGGAGGCGAAGAAGTCTCCGCTCGGTCACTCTCGGCCTTCGTCAGGCCAGTTCGGCCGTCCTCATGGCACATTTTCTCATGCCCTGTTGGGCTCCCTGGATGAGGTCATCCCTCATCTTCCGCCGATCTGCAGACTACGGTTAAGCAGGTGCGGGACCAGGGCAGGGCAGTGGCCAAACAGCAGCTCAGACTGCTTTGGATATAGAGGACTCATGTGCCAGATGATTGGCGACGCCAGTGGCTATCGTCGGCCGGAGCTTGGCTGAGATATCCACCTTTACTCGGATACCCAGCACAAGTTGGCGGATGTTCCCTTTTGGGGACTGACCTCTTGACCCTGGGGTGGAAGGTCACCTGCAGAGGATCGAGAAGTCCATATGCCTTGGACTCGGTCTCTTCCGCTCAGAAGGACAAAGGCATAAGCCACAGCCTAAGCCCTTCAGTCCTTCTTTTCGCCCGCCCAGCAACGTCCAGGCCAGCAGGCTCGGCCTTGGCATCCCAAACCCAAACCGCGGCTTCCTCTAACAGGAGGCAGGGAGGAAAAGGCCAGGAGGTCCCTCGGCCGGTCCCTCCTCCAGCCTGCTGACTGACGGGCTGAGGTGTCGCCCCATTCACGTCTATACCCCTCGGTCCCCCGTGGGGGAAGCGGCTCCGGCACTTCCGTTCCGCCTGGTCCTCTGTTACCACGGACAGGTGGGTCTTGGAGGTGGTGGGAAGAGGCCTGCCTCTGGAATTCGAGCAGGCACCACCCTTCAGAGCCGTCGCCCCTCGGGGGGCTTCGAATCCCCAGCCTCACTGGCGGCTCGTCGAGGCGACGTGGCTCTCCTCCTCCAGAGGAGGTGATAAGAGGTGGTGGACCCTCCTTCAGACCCAGGGTTTGTGTCCAGGTACTTCCTGGTTCCGAAGCGGACGGGGGCTGGCGCCCATTCTCGACCTACCGACCTAAACAAGTTCCTAAGGTCTCGAACCTTCAGGATGGTCACTCTGGCTCAGATAATACCATCCTTGGGAGCAGGCGTGTGGTTCTGCTCTCTGGACTTGCAGGGCCGCGTTTTCACGTCCCTATCCGTCCGCCTCACCAGAGATTCCTTCACTTCCGAGCGGAAGGATCCTCTTCGAGTTCAAGCCATGCCCTTGACTTGTCTCCAGCTCTCAGGGTCTTCACCAAATGCATGGCAGTGGTGACAGCATTCCTGCGGCGCCGAGGGGTCCGGGTGTACCCTTACCTGGACGACTGGCTGATAGCAGCTCCCTCCAGGAAGGAGGCGAAGTGGTCCAGAGATCTGGCCCTCCAGGTCTGCTCTCAACTGGGCCTTCTTATCAACGAGGCCAAGTCGGAACTCGAGCCGAAGCAGGTGATTCTATTCATCGAGCGCAGCGGACTCTCTTCGAGCCAGGCGCTGGCTCCAGCGGACAGGGCGAGGTTCTTTCCTCCTTTGCCCGATCATTTCTGGTTGGGCAATTGCGCCCTGCCCGGGACTTCCTGCGCCTCCTGGGTCTCATGGCGGCCTGCACCAGCGTGGTCCGTTGGGCCCGCTGGAACATGCGTCCCCTTCAGTGGGGACTGGCCAGCCAGTGGTCACAACGCTGCGATCCTTGGACCAGCTTGTGTCGGTGACACAGGGGATGTGGAACGCTCTCCAGTGGTGGACCGTTCCAGATCATTTGCAGGAGGGCATCCCGTTCGTCCGCCCCGAACCGACGGTCTCTTTTCAACCGATGCCTCTCTGATGGGTTGGGGTGCCCATCTGGGAACACAGGCTCATGGCCTCTGGTCCCGCGGGAGTCCCGATGCCACATCAACCTGCTGGAGCTCCGGCGGTCCGCCTTAGCTCTCACCGCCTTTGCTCCGTTCCTCCGGGGTCAAGTGGTCCGAGTCCAGGCGGACAATACCACGACCATGTACTATCTAAACCGCCAGAGGCGGGGCCGCTCCATGCTTCTATGCAAGAAGCTCTCCGCATTTGGTCACTCGTGCGCAGCCTGGAGGCGGATCTCCCTAGCCATTCACGTGGCAGGAGCCTCCAACACCCTGGCCGATGCCCTGAGCCGGATAGGGGCTGCATCCCACAGTGGTCTCTCCTGCGCGGAGTAGTACAGCATCTGTTCTCCCATTGGGGCACACCTCAGGTGGACCTGTTCGCCTCCAGGAGAACGCAGGCTGAGTCTGTTCTATGCCGCCCCCTCAGCAGGGCTCGCTGCAGGGGATGCCTTCTCGAGGCAGTGGACCCCGGCCTCTTTTACGCCTTTCCCCATTTCCCTTGATCCACAAGGTGCTTCTCAAGGCGAGGAGGGACAAGGCAGGTGATTCTGATAGCCCCAGACTGGCCTCGCCAGTTCTGGTACCAGATCTCCTCAGTCTCAGCTCCAGGACTCGGGCAGCTTCCAGCTCGCCCGGACCTGCTTTCAGTCAATCAGGGAAGGTGTTCCATCCGGACCTTCAATCCCTGCACCTGGCGGCCTGGTTCCTGGCGGCTAGAGTTCCAGGCCTTGGGTCTTTCGACCAGGTCCTCAATATAGTTGGGCGTCCCGTAAGAGTCGACCAGAAAATGCTATGCCTTCAAATGGAAAAGGTTTTCCATTTTGGTGTCAGAACAAGGGCTTGGACCCTTCCTCCTGTTCCTTGGCAAGCATCTTGGACTATTTATGGTCCCTTTCTAGTCAAGGGCTTAGGTCAGCGACCTAAGGGAGGTGCACCTGGCAGCCATCTCTGCTTACGGCGCGGGCCGGGGCAGTCGGTGGCGCAGGGAGAAGAGTAGTCTGGCCCAGCGTTTCAAAGGCCTTGATCACATTTCCCTCCAGTGCAGGAACCCCCACCTCTGTGGGATCTACTGCTGGTACTGGCAAAGCTCATGGGCAAGCCATTCGAACCTATGCACAGGTGTGCTCTCTCTCACCTGTCGTGAAGACCGCCTTCTTGGTGGCTATCACGTCAGCCAGAAGGATGGGAGAGCTCCAGGCGCTCCATCGGTCTCTCTTACCTGGTCTTCCACAGGGACAAGGTTGTCCTGCGCCCCCACCCGAAATTCCTTCCGAAGGTGGTGTCGGAGTTTCACCTTAACCAGGTGTTGACTCTGCCGGTGTTCTACCCCAATCACACCTCGGAAGCCGAATATAGGCTCCATACTCTGGACCCTAGAAGGGCGCTCGCTTATTATAAGGAGCGCACGGCTGAAATTCGGGGAGAGGTTCGCCAGCTGTTTGTCACCTACGCTGAAGCCGCATCTGGCAGACCTGCAGCCAAGCGGACAATAAGCAGGTGGGTAACCTCCTGCATAGATCTCTGCTATAAGTTGGCGGGCATGGAGCCTCCCAGAGGATAAGAGCTCATTCTACCCGCCATACTGCTCTGCACAGTGGCTGCTTCCAGGGCGTCCCTATCCAGGAAATCTGCAGGGCTGCTACCTGGAAGTCAGCAAACACCTTCATTACCCACTACCACATCGACCTTGAGTCACGCCGGGATGCTGGTTTTGGGGCCTCGGTTCTCCAGTCTCTCTTTCCCAAGTAAGTATTGGGGTGTGCGTCTTGCCTCCCTCCTCCCGGAGAACTGCTAGGAGTCTGCCAATGAGTGTGGATGAACAACATATCCATGTCCCTAGAAATACAGGTTACTCACCTGTAACAGGAGTTCTAGGAATGGTATATATTTGTTCATCCCCTACATTCCCGACCTCCCGGCCCGACGACAACCTGAGCTTCCAGCGGGCCAGATCTGGCGTCATGGGGCGGAGCCGAGAGTTATACCACCCGTGTGGGTGGGAGGAGCAAGCTTGAAGACCTTCCGGCAAGATTTAAAGCGGCAAGGATACCTGCCAATGAGTGTGGATGAACAACATATACCATTCCTAGAACTCCTGTTACAGGTGAGTAACCTGTATTTATTCAGGCGAACATCATTGAGCATAGCTCATTTACAAGATGGACCTGAGTGGTCATAACAATATAAGGTTACAAATTTTACACAAAAACATGGTACAGAATGAACACAAATACAATGATTTATGAATGAGACAGATATACAAATATTTACATATATACAAGGCAAAATGACAATAAACCTAAATCATATTAAAAGGAAAGAAACAGACAGTATAGTAGGGATAAAGCTGGTAGTTGGACTTGGGTGGTCATTTTGTATGAAGTAGGTTGGAGAACAAGCTAGAAGAGCGATAGAGAAATAGGGGGTAGCATAAAAAGGGGTGGGGGAAGGAGGGGGTGTGAGAGGACTAGGCCTTATGGAAGCAGTTGCATGATTCTGGGAATAGACTAGTGTACAGTTTTTTGAAGGATGTTAAAGGAATGAGGGTATCCAATTTCAGGGTCTTTTGAAGAGAATTCCAGATAAGTGCTAGGGAATAGCTGATTGCAGCCCTTCCATACTGGGTGCAGGTGATAGGAATCTTCAGCATGATGAGTTTATTGATCCTTAGGGTGTAAGGCCTGGATGTGATCTGGTTGAAACAGTCTGAGATGTAGGAAGGGAGTTTGTTTGTCAGAGCTTTGTAGATCCAGACAGCAGCATTTTTGTTTCTTCTATGTTGTAGGGATGTCCAACTGACTGCATTGTAGAGAGAGCAATGATGGGTGCTGGTGGGAAGATCTGTAATGAATCTAATAGCTCTATGATACAAGGTGTCTAATTTATTTAAATGGGAGAGGGCAGTGGCCATAGAGGAAGTCAGCATAGTCAATGAGGGATAGGAATGATGCCAGATTAGCCTTTGTTTGGAATCTCTGGTCAGGTAGTGTTTGATCCTATAAAATAGGCCAAGTCTTTGTCTAAGCTTTTCAGGAGCTCTTCAATGTGGCTAGTGTAGTCAAGTTTATTGTCAATCCAGACGCCAAGATATTTGAATTTGTCCACGTATTCCAGATTTTCACCAAGGATGGTAGATAATTGTGGGAGGGTGAATGATGGGACAGTGGAAGAGCAGCTTTTGGTGGCAAAGAACATAGTTTTCGTTTTCTTGGCATTTAGTAGTAATTTCTTTTCTAATAGGTTGTGCTGTAGGAGGGAGAACTCAGACTGTAAAAGCTCACAGGCTTTTGATGGTGAGGGATTACTGACATATAGTACAGTATCATCTGCAAAAAGGTGAATATTAGATTGTGAGAGATTGAAGTCAATATTGTTGATGTAAATGGCAAAGAGGATGGGGCCCAGGATGGAGCCTTGCGGTACACCTCGTAGGAGTGGTTTAGAGGTGGATAGGTCACCTTCATTTTTTACCAGTTGTAGTCTTCCGGAGAGATAGCATCTGAACCATTTAAGAGAGAGTGAGTCAAGGCCTATGGAGTTCAGAGAGGAGATTAGTAGTTCATGGTCCACAGTGTCAAAGGCTTTGCTTAGATCCAGGAACACAGCACAGGTGTTATTCTTTTTGTCTAAGGCAGTCTGCCAGTCATTTGTAACTTTTGCTAAGGCAGAGATGGTGCTGTGCATAGATCTAAACCCAGATTGAGCTGGGCTAAGGAGATTGTTGGTATCAAGGTAGGCACTTAACTGAAAGTTTACTAACTTTTCAAGCATCTTGGACAGTACTGGTAAGATGGAAATGGGCCTATAGTTGTTGAGGTCCATGGGATCACCTGCCTTAAGTAGTGGAAACACTTGAGCTGTCTTCCATATTGAGGATAGAACCAGTGGCTAAGGACAGATTGAAGAGGTGAGTGGGGGGCAGCTAAGGCGTGCAGTGCTACTTTTAGAAAGTAGGGATCCAGGGAGTCTGCACCTGCACTTTTAGTTGTATCTAGTTGGAATAGAAGGTCTTCTACTTCTTTTAAGAGTATTGGTTTGAAGGAGAATGTGGAAGCAGCCTTTTGTCCCTCAGTAGATTGTAAGTTTAGTGATGATCTCATTAGGTTTGCAGGTGAGGAGTCGAAAGCTAGGCCAGCTGTAGTGAAATGGTCGTTGAAGGCATTTAAGATTTCTTGCTTGTCAGTGATTTCAATACTATTTAGGTGCACTTTGGGTGGTAAGACAGGGGTAGAAGTTTGACCTAGGATCCCTTTATGGTACCCCAGAACCTGGAGGGGTTGTGATAGGAGGCATCCAATTCAGCTGTGTAGAAGGCAGCTTTGGCATTTCTTACTTGTTTTGTGCAGGAGTTTCTGGCTTTTCTGAATTGAAGCCAGTCATTTGGATCCTTTGTCTTTCTTGCCCTTTTCCAGAGTTTATCTCTGGCAAGCAGTGCAATTTGAGGTCAGCAGAGAACCAGCGACAAGATTTGAGTTTGGTTCTGACACTGGTGAGGGTGCATGTATATTGAGGGCACTTGTGATAATATCACTTAAGATCTGAAGAGCTGTCTCTGTTGAAGCTGTGAGATAGAATTCTTGCCAGCGTGTGGTGTGCACAAATCATGGAGATATCCTGAAATATTAAAGTTCTTTTGACCTTCTTGGGAGAAATTTTGCAGGGTTGGGTGGCTTGATTGTTGATCTTATGCCAGCTATGGGACAGTGATCACTTATGTCACTGAATAGCACTCCAGCATGAGAATACAGATGAGGCTTATTTACCAACATGACGTCCAGGAGTGTGCTGTTGAGATTATTCTTTGGGTTAATTCTTGTTGGTTCTTTGATTAATTGAGTGAAACCATAAGTGTCGTAGAAGGTTACTAGGGGTGCAGATGCATTGGCTAGCCAATTTAAATTCAGGTCACCTAAAATGATGGTGTCTTCAGGGCCTAGATTAAGTATAGATCCTAGGTGGGATAGGAGTTTGAGGCCTTTAGCAGCCAATCAGTTGAAAAGATGATATGTTGGGAAGGGTTATTTTAATTGATAAGCATTCAATTCCTTTGGCTGTGATGTAATATTGAGGCAGGATGCAGAGATGTTTGCTTTGACATAGATGGCTACCCACCGCCCCTGGATGGGCCGGTCAGATCTGAAGAGCTGGTAGTTGGGAAGATTTATTTCACTGTCTTTTTTTGCAGATTTGAGCCATGTTTCAGAGATAACCATAAAGTCAGGTAAGGTGTGTACAACCCAGGCCTGTATTAATGAGAACTTTTAGGAGGCTGCAGGTGATGTGAAGAAAATTCAGGCCATTTATGGAGGCTAAGTCAGATGGGGAGATAGAGCTTTCTGTGGGTCCAGGGTTGATTTCAACAGTGCCAACACAGATCAGCAGAAAGAAGATTAGTTTGATGAGGCACCAAGTGATAGGAATAGGGAGTAATCAGAGGATTTTCTCTCTTGCTTGGGACCCAGTGTATAGTGGTGATGATCCTGCTGTGGTTATAGATTTTGACATAAAGTACCAGCTTAATGGACAGGCATAGGGGGTCATTGTAGTGCCAGTAAGGGAGCAGGGGGCTTATGGAGTACCGAACTGGTTGTGAGCCTTTAGGTAGGATAACTTGTATATTAATCTTTTGTGTGGGACTGTGTCAAATGCCTTGCTAAAGTCTAGGTAGGCCATGTCCACAGCCCCTCCTTGATCTACTACTTTGGTCACCTAGTCAAAGAAATCTATCAGATTTGTCTGGCATGACCTTCCACTGTGAATCCATGCTGCCTTGGGTCCTGAGCCCTCTGGCCTCTAGATACTCAACAGTTCTTTCCTTCAGAAGTGATTCCATCATTTCCCTACCACTGAGGTTAAACTAACAGGTCTGTAGTTTTCTGCTTCTGCCTTGCTCCCACTTTTGTGAAGGGAATCACTCTGCCCTTCTCCAGTCCTCGGGTACCACCCATCCTCCCATGATTTGTTAAAGAGGGTAGTCAGTGGTGTCACTAGTTCTACCCTTAGTTCTTTAGAATTCTGGGATGAATCCATCAGGTCCCATTGCTTTGTCCACCTTCAGTTTTAAGAGTTCTTTCAGAACCCTTTCTTCTGTAAATGGGCTGGTATCAACTTCTGTATCCAGAGTGTTTCTACTGTTTGTTTTAGGTACCTCCCCCACTTCCTTTGTTAATACTGAGCAAAAATATTTGTTTAGTATCTCTGCCTTTTCACAGTCACCCTCTGCCCACCCTTCCTCCTCCTTATTAAGCCTCACTAACCCTCCCTTGGTCTTCCTTCGCTCTCTGATGTACCTATAAAAGGTTTTATCCCCCTTCTTAACTGAGTTGGCTATCTTTTCCTCGGTTTGGGCCTTTGCTGTTCTGACTGCCTTCCCAGCTTCCTTTTGCTTTAACTGATACAGTTCTTTGTCCTGCTCCTTCTGTGATTCATTGTACTTCCTGAATGCTTTCTTTTTCTCTTGAACCTTCACTGCCACTTCCTTTGAGAACCATAGTGGTTTCTTACATCGTTTCGTTTTGTTTATTTGCTTCACACAAGGCTCATTACCTCTGTGATGGCAGTTTTATTTTTCCCCATTGTTCTTCCACCCCTCCTTCCTGCCCATTTGCTAGTGCATTCCTTAGGCACTCACCCATTTTGGCAAAGTCAGCCCTCCTAAAGTCCAGTACTTTTGCCTTTGTATGGCTTGACTCTATTGCTGTGTTTATTGTGAACCATACTGTTCGATGGTCACTAGTTCCCATATGGCTACCCACTTCTACATCTGTGATCCTCTCTTCATCTCCATTTGAGAGAACCAGGTCTAAGATTGCTCCCTCTCAAGTGGGCTCCAATACTAGTTGTCTAAGGCCTGCCCCCTGTAGGGCATCTAGAATAACCCCACTCTTTGAAGTGGCTGCTGCAACTGCACTCCAGTTAACATCTGGCATATTCAGATCACCCATCAGCAATATCTCCCCTTTTTCTGCCATTCTAAGTATTCTTTCTATCATTTCCTTGTCCATTTCCACCCCCTGAGAAGGGGGTCTGTATACAACCCCTGTGCGGATTGTGGTGCCATTGTCAGTCTCCAAATTTACCCACAGTGCTTCTTCACCTCCCTGTTTTCCCTTTTGTTCTGTTGCTTTGATTCCTTCCCTTATGTAAAGAGCTACTCCTCCTCCTCTTTTACCCTCCCTGTCCCTCCTGTAGATAGTGTATCCTGGTATGTTTATGTCCCAGTCAGTCCTCGAAGGTGCAGGCTTACCCCAGGGTCATGGCCTACGGTTGCTGGGTCCAGCACGGGAGTTTTTATCAGCGCCACCCACTGGCGCTGTCTCAGATCCCAGAACCGTGCTGGTGATCGAGACAGTGCCATAAGGGGCACTGGGCCCGGCCGCAAAATGGCACCAAGGGTGAGAGAGTCCCCGGGGTCACCAGTTTCGAGGTCTTTTGGATCTCCTCCTCTCTGAAACTGGACGATCAGGAGACCGACCTAGACTGGTGACCTGACTCCTCAGAGTCAGTGGGCTCTCCGGGGCCCAGGACCATTGCACCTTCCCAGGTGCCCCTCCCCCCTTCTCTGGTAACTGCAGTCGAGGGCAGTGCCAGGAGCAGGGCACAGGATAGCTATCCCCGGTCTGATGGGGTGGTGGTTCAGGTGTTGGGGTGGGGGCAGCTGCTGTCCCCGCCTCTGAAAGTAGGACTGGGACCCCCTCTTCTACGGCTCTCCTTGGGGAGCCTGTGGAATTGGGCTGGTCCAAGGCACAGGGAATGAGGAAGAAGTCTTCCTTGGAGTTGGCAAGGTTGAAGAGCCGGGGCGAGGGGCTGCGGCGCTCCTCTGGAGCCCATTGGGGTTAGGGGAGGAGCCACAGCACTGAGCCCAAGTTCTCTCCCTCATCCCCTTCGAGGGAGTCCATGTTGGGTAGGGTTGGGGTCTGCCCTTCTGGACATATGCGGCCTCGGTCCCTTCATAGGGGTGCTTCCCCTCCAGGGCTCAGTGTTGACTGCTTCGGGCGGGTTGAGCAGCCTTTGACTGAACCGACCTATGGATCCCTTCGTAGTCTGGGATCGTCTGCTACGTGTCCTAGCCCTGGAGAGGCACTTCACTAGCCATGAAAAGTTTCTTCCCCTTGCCTCTGCATCCAGCCCCTTCTCCCAGGCCATGTGGGTTCTTCGGGGCCCTTGACCTGGGAGCAGTTCAGATCTCAAGCTGCAGAGTTCCCAAGATATGTTAGGGCCATGGACGAGCAGATCTTTCACCTGTCTTCCCCCACTGCAGCCAGAATCTGAATCTTTGGGTTCTTCGGCCTCATCTTCCTCCATTGAGGGAGAGGAGACTTCTGTCCACCTGTCCTCTGACGCTGATCAAACAGAGTATTGGTGCTTCCTTGTGAGGCTGGTCGAGGACCTGCACATATTACACATAGCAAGACGCAGCACTGAGTGTACGACGCGCCTTCCTAGGCGAGTACAGTGCGGACCACTTGGTGGTCCTTTCAGGCCTATACCTTCCAGGAGGCATCGTACAGCGACCTGGCAGCTTCCATCTGCCCCAGCTTCAGCCCTTTGGACTGCCAGCATCGGTATTGCTGCCCCAGGGGTCTCCAGGTACATTGCCTCATCCCTCTGCGTGAGTAACACGGTTGGACACCCCTACCGGGCATAGGCACCCAATTTGCAACGGGCCCCCGGATCCGGACTCTGCTAAGTTCAACCACCTGGAGCAGAGAGTTTTCTCATCGGCGCGGATGATGCTATGTATCGTGTCTCATCAGGCACACCACGCTGCCTATAACAGGCATCTGTGGGCAGTGCTAGATCAGGTGCTGGCATCATTGCCTGATTTGGAGGCAGCCAGGTAAGCCACAGCCCTCTCCGCGATAGGCCTTGAGCTAGCAAGGCACCAAGCAAGGACATCTTATGACACAAATGAGATCACTTCACGGCTAGTGGGGAAAGCAATCTGCATTAGGCTGACAGTGTGGCTTTGCCTAGCAAGGTTATCACGCTTGGCCTGGCATAGGGTGATTGCCTCCGTATTCCAGGGGGGCCCGTCTTTTCTCCTGCAGGGCAAGGCAGGATCTGCAGGGGCACCTTCCTTCCCTCCAGGGAATGGGGGATCCCACCTCGCCCTGACCAGTCACAGGACTAACTGTCCTGGAGTGGGTCTCCTCCTCACGTGTTTCCCCCATGGGAGGCTGAGGGACATCTGTCCCTCAGGGAAGTGCTGAACCCTCTTCGGATGTCTCGGTACTTACCCAACAGTGATGAATGGTGAAGACTGACACAGGGAAGATATGAAAATTATGTACCTACCGTAATTATTGATCTTCCTGTGTATCGTCACTATTCATCACTGGAACCCGCCCACCTTCCCCTCAGAAGGCCCTAGTCCCTGGATGATGCCTTCTCCCTGCTTGCCCTCCTCCTCAGGGAAAATGTCTGGATCCTCCCACTGGAACCTTAAGGCCCCCTCCTTGTTCCTAGACAGCAGCAGAGGGGACTCATTTGAGAGGAGGGCCAGTAGGACCTCTCAATCAAGAAATTGAGGTGGGGGACTCCTGTTGGGCCCCTTTTCCTTTGTCCTTGGGGGAACCTCTGAAGTCAGTCCACTCCCTTCGGGATGTGCCGACTTCTTCTCAGGGTCCCCTGGGATGAGGGAAGGGAATGGGGTTGTCACGGACTCCTCCTTCCCTTTATCCTCCCTGTCTTCATACCTCTCTACCTCTTCAATCTCCCTCCCACTTTCAGGGAGGGACATGTTATTGATTAGGTGGGATCCTCACTCTCCTCCACCCTCTGAACCCTATGGGTTCTCCTTTTGGAAGCATTAGACGGGGTGAGGAATGGGGAATCCCGACCAGGAGTGGTTTTCCACCCAGTAGCGGGTTGGAGGAAGGAGGGAGGGACCTTCTCCATGGATGCTCTGTCTGACCCAAGATAGGGGCAATAATAAGGCCAGGATGCAGATCCTGCGACAACTGCCTGCAGCTTAGCTGACTACCTCTGGAGGTACATCCCCAGTCACTCAGTGCTGTGAGTTGGTCAGGGTAGATGGGTCCCTCCTTCCCTTCTCTCCTTCCTACCATTATTTTTCTTTCTCTCTGTCTCGCTCTCTCCTTCTTCTTTCCTGTCTGAATAGCCATCCGGGGACTGGGGCCTAACGTCCATACCCTCCCAGATCCTCCTCTGGCTGGTCTATTCCTTTTTCAGTTTATATCTTTTCCTTATACTGTCCCTTGACCTCCCTTGTCTTGTCCTCGTTTTTCTCTATCCTTCTGGTATTCCCTCTGCCTCTCCATCAAGCAGAACTGAGGTGGAGGAGGAGGAGGAGTCAACAGCTATTACTGGCCAGTCTGCGAGCGCCATACAGTAGGTCGGCCTCGTGGGTGGCGCCGCTGCCGGCTCTTCCCCCTCACAAAATAAAAAGGCCCCTGTGGGGTGCTGCACTCTTGCTGGACACCAAACAGTGACGAATGGTGAAGATACGCAGGAAGATCAAGAATTACAATAGGTATGTAATTTTCATTTCTATTCAAGATTCTTCCTGGTTCCCAAAAAGACCGAAGATCTGAGGCCAATCTTGGATCTGAAAGACCTCCATCTTTGTGCCCACTAAAAGAAGTTTCGAATGGTAACCTTACCAGGCCTGTTCTCCCTCCTCAAGTCCGGGGACTGGCTCTGCTCACTGGACATGCAGGACGCTTACCCGCACATCCGTCTTCCCTCCTCACAGGAGGTTTCTCCACTTCGCTTTTCAGGAAAAACATTACCAGTTCAAGGTATTGCCCTTTCGTTTATCTTTTGTGCCGCGTGTCTTTACCAAGTGCTTAGCAGCGGTCGCAGCAGCCCTCAGAAGATAGGGACTGTATGTCTTTCCATACCTGGACGACTGACTTCTCAAGGCCCCGTCCAGGGGAGCAGCTGTTGCACTCTTTGGAGAGTACTGTCTCTGGGCATAACAGTCAGTCTGCCCAAATCTGTGCTAGTTCCATCCCAAAGACTACAGTACATCAGGGCGGTCCTGGACTCCGGGCAGGGGAAGGCCTCATATCCCAAGCACAGGAGGTTGCCCAGAGTTGGTACATCCCTGCCAGGCTGTATCTGATGCTCCTAGGACTCATGGCCGCAGCCATTCCCATGGTTCCGCTAGCTAGATTCCACATGCGCACCCTGCAGTGGACCCTCAGGGTGCAGTGGGACCAGCAGATGGACGGGTTGGACCAACTAGTCCTGGTCTCCTCCCCAGTACGCAAGGTACTTCAATGTTTGATGGTCCCCTCAAACCTCCATCAAGGGGTCCCTTTCCAGTTTTCCTCCCTGAGTCAGATCCTAACAAAGGATGCCTCAGGTCTGGGCTGGGGAGCACACCTGGGTCCCTTCCAAACTCAGGGATTCCTGATCCCAGTGGGAAGCCACCCTGCATATCAGCATTCTGGAGATGAGAGCAGTGCTCTATGCTCTGCAGGTACTCCAGGATCATCTGGCCCCAGGCCAGCTGTTGTTGCAGTCAGACAATCTGAGTGTTGTCTACTATATCAACAAGCAGGGCAGGACAGGACTCACTTGTGTCCCCTTTGCAGGGAGACGATGAGAGTGTGGTATTGGGCAGTGGACCACAGTCTGACACTATGAGCCATACACGTGCCAGGCGTTCTAAACACTCTGGTGGACAGCTTCAGCAGGACTCAGTCCAGCATGCATGAATGGGAGCTTCTCTCATCCGTAGCAGATCTGTTTGATAGATGGGGTCGTCCAGAGTTAAACTTTTTGCGTCCCCACACAATGAAAAACTGCCCAATTTCTGCTCACTAGATCCAGGGCCTGGAGTTTTCTGGCGAGAAGCATTGTCCCTCTCTTGGAGCGGGAGATATCTGTACACATTCCCTCCATTCCCACTAATACAGAGGGTGCTGATCAAATTGCAGATGGGAGGGGCCAGCATGATCCTGGTGGCTCCATTCCGGCCTCTTCAGATATGGTTTCCTCTGCTTCAGCAGCTGGCAGAGGGACCTCTGGTCCCTCTGCACCTTTGCAGAAATTTGCTGACCCAGGATCAGGAGACTCTGGTCCATCCCAATCTGAGGTCCCCCATCTGCATGTGTGGCTCCTGAGGACGTAGCCATCGCCAGGTTTGGCGTCTCCAGTAGGGTGGCAGACGTCCTAGTGGCTGCTAGCAAGCACTCCACTCATGCCATGAAGTGGAAACAATTTCCCATCTGGGATGCCAAACGTTCCCTTGACCCCTTCACCTGCCTGGTGAAGCATGTTGTGGACTACCTGATCTTTTTGTCTGACTCAGGCCTCCACTATTCCACCCTCAAGGTCCACCTTTTGGCTGTTTCTGCCTTCCATGAGCCCATAGGTGACCGCACTATTGCTCAGCTGGATGTCTCCTGTACCTTCCCCTGGGGCATCCCACATCTGAAACCCCCAATCCATTCTCCTGTCCCAGTTTGGGACTTAAATTTTACCTTGGAAAAGTTGACCGTTTCCTTTTGAGCCAATCACAACTTGTGATTTGTGCTTTCTCTCTTGGAAAACGCTCTTTTTAGTTGCAATTACTTCTGCTCGAAGAATTTCAGAGCTTCAGGCCCTCTAGTGCGAGGAGCCTTATTTGATTTTTCACAATGACAGGGTGTCTTTGTGCACAAATCCTAAGTTTCTTCCTAAGGTGGTTTCTGAGTTTACACTCATTCAGTCCACTTTCCTGTTTATTTTCCGAAGCTTACCAATCCAGGGAAAGCACTGCTCCATACTTTAGATGTGCACAGAACTTTGAAGTAGTACCTGCTCAGGACTAAGGAGTTCAGAAGGTCTAAGCAGTTGTTTGTTCCTTCACCCCAGGAGGAGAGGGTGCTTCAGTTTCTAAGCAGTGTTTATCCAAGTGGTTGGCAAATTGCATTGTGTTCTGCTACAATAAGTATGGCAAACAACTGCCTGGTGCTCTCAAAGTTCACTTCACCAGGGGGGGCGCTGTGGAGCCCTTGCTGAGCGGTCGCCTGCAACATCGGCTCCATCTACATTCAAGTTTTAAAAACTAAAACCAAGCGTTTCTGAGCTCAAAATCAACTTTATCGACTTTGGCAGTGAGTTATCTCCTCTAACCACAAAATGGAGAAAACTCAAAGGAATTAGCCATCTGGGGACGGTCGGAAAGACACTGGTAAAATATCGACCTTGGGCCCAAGTACTAGATCTGCACAGTATGGCGCAGCAGAAGCGGAAAGCTCGGAGGAGACCCTTCAATTGCTGGAGCTAAAATGAAGCAATTGATAGCATCATCGAACATGGGTAACCAGAAGCTGGATCTTCTGACGGCTGTCTTACCACAGTGGAGCAAACGGTAGACTTCCTACAAGGCGAGATGGAAGAAATAAAAAGGCATTCTGAAACTTGCAAAAGTGCCCTCACACAACGAGCTAAGGAGTGACAGCATGTGGATACTCAGCTAGAGATACTCAAAAATCAAGTAAGGAGTCAGAACCTGAGGCTCGTCGGCCTACCGGAGGGTTCGGAAGGTTCAGCTCGTTTATTCATTAAAGACTGGTTCCTTGAACAACTTTGGGCGCACGTGGCAAATATTGACTTAACTGTGATAAAAGCTTACTGCATTCCGCACAGAGGTAAGCCGACGGTTGAGCTGCCTAGAGTAATGATGGTCATTCTAGATAGCATGGGGTCCCAAGATTCTATTCTAAACATGGCTAAAAGATATGGGCCGCTAAGTGTGGAGGGAGACTTGGTGCACATTTTCCAGACATTGCATATGTGACTCGTCTCAGACGGAAAAAATTTGATGGGGTGCGCTCCGTTCTTAAAGATCTAGATATACCCCACACCATTCAGTTTCCTGCAAAGCTGCGAGTTATATTTGATGCCAAAGTATATATATTTACAGACCCTGGCGATGCAGGCAAGTGGACTGCGAAGATGGCTGCTGCACAGAAGATCAAACCTGAAGCTGAAGACTCAGACAGTGCTACCTGAAGGTCTCTCATTTAGAGCTGATAAAATAAAATAACGCTGCTTCCTCAATAAGGGGAGTTTTTTTTTTCCTTGGGGGATTGTGGAGTTCTGATTCGGGGCTCTCTAATTGGGGGGAAATATGTGGTTTTAGTATTTTCTTCCATAGTTAAGTTGGGAATGATAAAGCTAATTTGTTTTAGATACTTGGGGTTTCTCAGGTGTAACTGTACTTGACCAGATGTTATATTATTCCCAGGATTAGGCCGATGTTCCTGAAGGCGTCCGATTAAAAGTTTAGGCTACAAACATGTGGGTATATACATGGCATCATTAGCCCTTCTGAGGGCACAGACTTTTTTGCTGGACATTATGGATTGTAAATAAAGGTCTGTTGCCATGTGCTTTAGGCTACAGTTCCACAGTTATGCTTTATATTGTAAAGGGTAATTAGTAATTTAAGGAAGCCTCCAAATATGGGGTATAAGTAGGGGATACTATTATCCTGTATGTATATATATATATATGTATATATGTGTATATATATATATATATAATCATTTCCTGTTGGTATGAGACCATCTTGATGTTCCCTACAAGGTATGTCTGTATTCTGTACAACTTTTTTATAAAAAAAAAATAAAGCATGAAGTATAAAAAAAAAAAAAAAATGTTCACTCCACCAGAGGCTTGGCTACCTGTGTGACTTGTTTCAAAGGGGGTCTCAGCTGCTGACATTTGCGCTGCTGCCACCTGGAGTACAGTCCACACCTTCACCAAGCATTACAGTCTGGACATCGCTTCTAGAGCCTGTGCAGGATTTGGCAGGGCTGTTCTGCAAGGACTCCTGCTTTAAGTTTATGGAGTTCCTTGATCGGTTCAGTTTTTAAGGTCCTCGGTCTTAAGTTTAAAAAGCTTCTTTACTGAGTAGGTTGTCCCACCTCTCCTGTTTTAAGTTTATGGAGATCCAGCCTCCCATACTATCCACAGACTCTTGTCACTGCTTGGAACTTGTTTCTATAGTGTAACCTGATGACTGAGATACCCTCAAAGAAGACAGTTACATAAGAACCTGGTAGATTTTCAAGGGGATCTCAGTCATCACGTCTGTTCCCTCTCACCGTCCCTCTTTTTGGGACTCCTATTCAGGACCTGGCCGTGTGCTGTTTCCATCATTTCCCAGAGAACCAGGTCCCTCGCTGTCCTCGAGTCCCCAGGGTGTCAGCCTTGCTCCCTTCGTCTCCAGAGGGAAAGAACTGAGGAGGGTGCTGCAAGCCCGCCTGCACCTTTATAGGGTTGCGACGTCGGCTGATGTCGATGGCGTGGGTAGGCCCAGTTGTACTTCTGAAAATCTTCCGTGTGGATTCCCCATTCACTGACCATGATGTTCCTACGGTGTAACTTGATGACTGAGATCCCCTCGAAGATCTACTGTTACGGTAAGTTCTTACGTAACTGTTCTTTTTTGCCCAAGGTGTTGTCAGAGTTTACACTGACTCAAGATACCCACCTTCCTACTTCCCAGGGTATTCCAATCAAGGGGAGGCCTTACCTCATACTCTGGATGTTCACCAGGTGCTCCACTACTACTTTGATTGCACCAGACCACTAGGAAGTCTGATCAGTTATTTGTTTCTTTTTGCCCCTAACAAAGCTGGGGCTCCTGTTTCTAAGCAATGTTTGTCAAAATAGTTGGCCAATTGCATTGTTTATTGTTACAGAAAGTATGACAAGCCTTTGCTGGGCTCAGTTAAAGGCCATTCTACCAGGGGAGTGGCTGCTTCCTTTGTATCTCTCAGGAATGTGTCTGCTGCTGATATCCGTGCAGCTGCCACTTGGGAGTTCTGTCCATAGTTTCATTCAGCATTACAGTCTGGACATTACTCCTAGTCGTAGGGCAGGTTTCAGACTTGCAATTCTGCAAGGCCTCCTCTCTTGAGGGTTTTTCTTACTCTGCTCTCTGCCTCCTCCCAACTGGTCGGGGTCTGTCCTTACACTGCTTGGGACTCACTTCTGATGGTGTTGCTTGCTGCAAGAGCCCCCTCGAAGTGAGATAATACAGTTACGTAAGAACTTACCATAATAGTAGATCTAAGAACTCTTGCAACAGGCACTTCTTTCCCTCCCTCCCTCCATCCCCCGGTGGGTATTTCTCCATCTCTGTTACCTGGCTTTCCTCAGTGTAAAGGAACCTCTTTAGTTCTCCTATTTCTGTGAGTGCCGGGGACTTAGGCAGAAGAACTGAGGTGGAGCTGGGGGACCGCCCCTTTTATAGGCAGATGACGGGGGCGAGCCGATGTCAGGGGTCAGTCCCTCGCCAATGACTGCTAGCCAGAAGTTTTCCATATTGTCCTGGCGCCTGCCCGCTTCAGTCCTAATGGTGTTGCCTGCTGCAATAGCTCCTCTTGAAGAGCTACTATTATTATTATTACAGTAAGTTCTTAAGTAACTGTACTTTCCTTGTGCTCCCAGATCCGCACCTGGAAACAAGATTTGACGTAGTGTGCCTTTCCTGGTTAAACAATTTCCCCTTTCCGTTCCCTTTCCAAGGGGAACATCACCAATTCATAGTGTTGCCCATAGGCTTGTCTTCTGTGCCACAGGTTTTTACCAAATGCTTGGCAGCGGCCCTTCGCAGGGAAGGCCTCGGGTTTTCCCTTACCTGGACAGTTGGCTGTTAAAAGCCCCCTCCAGGGATCAGCATCTGCAGGCTTTAACCCAAACCAGACAACTGTTCAGTGCTCTGGGAGTGACCGTCAACATACCAAAATCAGTGTTGACACCCTGCCAGTATCTGCATAACATAGGAGCTGTCCGGGACATGGCCAGGGCTCAGCTTTTCTGCCTTTGGACAGGGCCAACCACCTACAGTAGTTGCCCAAGCACAATTAGTACATGATGGCCATTATGTTTCATCCAGGACGTTCCTACCCTCTTCTGGGACTCATGGCAGTGGCCACTGTCACAGTGCTACGGTCCTGACTGCATATGCGGATTCCCCAGTGAACCCTAGAGAGTCCAATGGGATCAGCTATCAGACCTAAAACAGATGCTTCTAGTCACGTCCCCTGTCCACAAAGTACTCAAGTGGTGGATGGAACTCAGCAACCTGTGAAATGGGGTTCCATTCCTCATCCTGTTCCCTCTACAGATTCTCACCACAGATGCTTCAGGGATGGGCCAGGGAATGCACTTGGGCCCCCGTCAGACACAGGGCAAGTGGACTCTAGTGGAAAGCACCTTGCACATAAATGTTCTGGAAATGTGTGCTGTTCTATACAGACTCCAGGCCTTCCTGAGCCACTTGCCCCCCAATCCACTGCTAATACAGAGGACAGTGTCAGTGTGATGCACTGCATCAGCAAACAAGGGGGGACTCATTCCTATCTGCTGTACAGGAAAGCAATGAGGGTTTGGTATTGTAGACACATAGAAGCATAGAGTTTGATGGCAGATAAGAACCGCTTGGTCCACTTAGTCTGCCCATTTTCCCTACATGTTTCATATACCGCAGATCCTAAATGATCTGCCACTTACCCTCTCTTTCCTATCACTGAAGTTCCTTTATGTCTGTCCCATGCGATTTTGAACTCCCCTACTGTTCTTGCCCCTACAACCTCTGCTGGGAGGCTGTTCCATGGATCCGCTGCCCTTTCCGTGAAGAAAACACTTTGTCACATTACCCCTAAGTGTACCCTCCTTGTTCTTGAACATCTTTTTTTTTTTTTTAAAAGATGCTAGCCTCTTGTACCTTATTTATACCCTTCAGGTATTTTTTTTTTTTTTATAACTCTTTTTACCTCCTTTGCTGGCCCTTTAGACCTCTCTCCAGTGGTGGTGGGGTGCCTGTTTCCTGCCCCATCTGAGATCCTCCTGAACCGGCTTTGCTGCTCCCGGGAGCTGTCCCCCAGCTCCACCGGCCCACGGCATGAGGCCCCCTCTGTCTGCAATTTAGAAGAGGAGGCTAGGAAGGAGGAGAGAGACACAGTGACTGGCCAGGCAGGAATCCGACTGTGGGCGTGGTAGGCATCCTTGGCCCCACCTCCACCTGTCCGGGTACCAGGGTTTTTCCTGTGTTTTCCCCTCGGGGGTGCAAACGTGCGAGGATGCCCTGCACGCAATGGGCACGCTCCCTCACCCGTGAGTAAGGCGCCTGCCATCACTCCCATCCCCTGGAAAGCTGCTGCAAGTCACGCTGCCCCTGGCCACCACCAGGAACCACTAGAACCACGGCAGACACACCCACCCGCCTCCAGGAGAGAGAGGAGAGCAGTCCTCCGGACGCTCAGTCCTCCCAAGCTCGCTTCCAAATCTGGGTCGCTGGCATGGCGCGAGTTGTAACATCCAGCGCCTCAACCCTCCATGTCGCTGGGCCAGCTACCCTTCAGGTATTTGAAAGTCTGTGTCATTTCCCCCCTCTCTGTCCTGTCCTCCAGGGAATACATATTGAGATCCTTCAGTCTTCCCTCATGACTTCTGGTGCAGCCCCTGCACCATTTTTTTCACCTTTCGCTGAACCACTTCTGCTCTATGTCCTTCCAGAGATGTGGCCTCCAGAACTGGACACGGTACTCTAGATGAAGTCTCACCAATGTTCTTTAGAGTGGCATCATAACCTCATTCCTTCTGCTGGAGATACCTTTCCCTGTGCACCCCAGCATTCCACTGGCGATCTTCACAGCCTTTTCACATTGTTTGGTAACCTTTAGATCATCTGATATGATTACTCCCAGGTCCCTTTCCTGTTTGGTGGCCATCAGTACCTCTCGCCCCCTCCAAATCATGTACTCCTCCCCTGCATTTCTTTGCCCCAAGCTTGCACTTCTTTGCATTGAATCTTAGCTGCCACACCCTTAACCACTCCTCAAGCTTACTTAGGTCCCTTCTCATTTTCTCTACCCCTACTGGAGTGTCAACCCTGTTGCAGATCTTTGTGCCATCTGCCAAGAGACGCACCTTCCCTTCCAGCCCCTCTGCAGTGTCGCTTATGAAGACATTAAAAAGGACTGATCCAAGCACTGATCCCCGCGGGACCCTGCTGGTCACCCCCCCCCCCTTGGTTCGAACGCTGTTCACCACCTGTGTCCTTTAGCTCAGCCAATTTTTGCTGTGGAACATGGTCTAGAATTGTCAGCAGTACATGTTCCAGGTACCCAAATGTCTTGGCACAGAAGCTAAGCCGGTCACAGTCCAGGATGCATGAGTGGGAACTGCTGACCTCAGTGGTCAACAACCTGTTCGAAAGATGGGGACATCCAGAGTTGGACCTTTTGCATCCCCACACAATGCAGAACTGCCGCTTTTCTTTTTTTTGTTATTTTTCTGCACTTACCAGACTGGGGCATCCTTTGGGCTACCTCACTCGACGTCTGCTTCTAGACGCCCACCTGAACCGTTCCTCCGACAGGACATCGGTTTCAGGATCCCCACCTCTCCCAACCCCAGAAGAGAAGGCCAAGGATCCCCAGGGGGTAGAGTTGGTTTTTTTGCGACCGGTGTTGGGTGTGTGGAGCATCCGCCCCCAGAGGTTCGCCGTCATCTCACCCGGCTGGAGGAGGATTTTCTGCTTTTGTGGGTTCCCCCCAGGAGTGCGACGTGCAGTGATATCAGCGCACGGCTCCCCTTCTGATGTCTGCTGCACTCCCGCCCTAGTGTTCTGGCTGGTGATCCTGCAGTACCCCCAATCTCCATCAGGGGTCGCGAGGGCACCGAGCAGCACCAGGATCCCTCCCCAAGAAGAGGAGAGCAGTCCTCCGGATGCTCAATCCTCTCCCTCCCCTGCCAACCCCCGACTCCCCGAGTCCGTCTCCGAACCCGGGTCGCCGGTGTGGCACGAGGTGTGGTGTCCAGCGCCTCAACCCTCAGCGCCACTGGGCCAAACTGCCGCTTTTCTGCTCACTCACTCCAGGGCCTGGAGCTTCCTGGTGAGTTACATTGTCCCTCTCTTGGAAAACTGGGTTCCTGTATGCCTTCCTTCCCTTTCTTCTAATTCAGAGAGTACTTCTCAAACTCCAAATGGAGGGGGCAACTCTGATACTCATTGCTCCACTATGGCCTTGACAGAACTGGTTCTGACAATACTTTTTCTTCCTTCTCACCCACAAGTTCCTTGTTGCTTTACCTTGCAGTCCAGAATCTCACGCTACCCTTCAAACTGTGTATTGTACAGAATTACTCAAAAACTAGAGATGTTCTAAGTTATATCTAGTGTAAATATCTAGACAAAGTCCCACTGGAGCTGCCTACTGTGCCCTGTTTATAATGACTGTTATATATCACACTGACAAGGCACCTTTGTAGATGAGCTCCCGAGCCCAAAGGTGTTTATCCGAATGTATAAATAAAGTAAATAAAAAAAATACTTCAGCAGCTAGCGGTGGAACCTAAGTGTCTCTGGACCTGAAGTCCCTTCATCTGCATGCATGGCTCCTGATGACATCGCCAAGTGGCTGATGTTCTCTTGGCTTCTAGAAAGCCCTCCACTAGATCCACTTATTCCATGAAATGGAAGTGGTTTGCTTTATGGGCTGCTTCTCACCACCTAGATACGTTTACCTGTTCAGTTAATCAGGTTCTAGAGTACCTGCTGTCCTTATCAGACTCAGGCCTGGAGTACTCCATCAAAGTGCACTTGGCTGCCATATCAGCTTTCCATGTGCCTGTAGACAGTTGTATGGTTGCCCAGCTAAAGGGGGCCCGGACCGTACATTCATGAGAGGCATTTTACATTTGAAGCCTCCCATCTGTAATCCATTCCCAGCTTGGGACCTGAATTTTAGTTTGGAAAAGTTTAGTTTTGCTCCTCTTGAGCCAGCCTCGACTTGTGGCCTACACATTCTTTCTGGGAGGACATTGTTTTTAGTTGCAGTCACTTCTGGTCAAAGGATTTCAGAGCTACAGACTCTGTGTGAGCCTCCTTATTTGATTTTCCACAAAGACAGGGTGTCTGTGTACTGAGTTCCTGCCACAGGTGGTTATTTATTTAATTTATTTATTAATTAACATTTTGGTGACTGGGTGGGCCCACTGAGACCATATCAGTCACTTTTTCAGGTGGTGTCTGTGTTTGTGCCACAGGGCTTGGCTGAGGAACTCTGCCTTCATGGCAGACACTCTGTACAAGCTGTCTGATGTCCATTTTCTGGGCACAACTTGTTCGGCCCTGAAGTCAAGGGCCACCTCACTCCCATCAAGAAGTCCAGTGCTACCTTGGACTCCATGACATCTGCCCAAAGGGACCCCAAGGGCTCTAAGCAGCAGCAGAAAAGGAAGCCCTTTTGGTCCACCTCTACTCCTGCGGCCAAACCACAGCCAGCCCTAGGCTGGTCAGCAGACCCAGGCCTGGTGACCTCTGCCAAAGTCAGTGGCCTTGGTCGTCTGTAAGCCTGGACCCTCCTGCAAGCGTGCCCAGTGACAAGATGAGGGGTGCCTCCCTAATGCCCATCACGCCTCCCCTGGGTCCTCCCGTGGGGGGCTGGCTCCACCACTTCCTTTCCACCTGGTCCGCTGTCGCCACGGACAGGTGAGTCCTCAAGGTGGTGGGTCAGGGTCTGCCTCTGGAATTCAAGTAGTGCCCTTCTTGCCGAACCCTCGCCCCACAGGAGGGCTTGGTATCTACAGACATCCTGTCTGCTCTTTGAGATGCCATTGCCAAGCTCCTCCGCAAGGAGGTCATGATTCCTGTCGCGGATCCTCCGGAACACCCAGGGTTTGTCTCCAGGTACTTCCTGGTGCAGCATATCCATTAGGTAGGGAAATGGGCAGACTGGGTGGGCCAAGCGGTCCTTATCTGCCGTCAAATTCTATGTTTCTGTGGGGGCTGGCATCCCATTCTAGATCTGTATGACCTGAACAAATTCCTCAAGTCACGCACCTTCAGGATGGTAACTCTGTCACAGGTCATACCATTTCTGGAGTAGAACATGTGCATCTTATCTGTGTCAGTCTTACCATTCATCACATTTGAGCTACTGGCTGGAGGTCATGACCCCGCGGGAGTTTCTTTCTTTTTTTTTTTTGAGATGGGCGGAGTCGACGCACTGCATGGCGCTCGTGGGTTGGCTGTTATGTGCTATCGACTCCGCCCTCCCGCCAGTTCTTCGTCTCCCGCCGTTGAGGTCACCTCATGAGAGCTTCAGAAAAGAATTTGAGGTCTGCCTGCTTCGCAGTTAATTTGTCGACCCCATGTCGTATTTCTCGGTGCCGAAGTCCATCGGCTCCCTCTTGCTGGCTCTGTTCGCCACATTCGACGTCGCCCGGTAAGATCTTTCCATTTCTTTGTTATTTTTGTGACGTCGAGTCTTGTTTGGTGTTTTTTTTTCTCCGTAGGTCATGTCTCAATCGGAAGGCAAGAAATCTTCAAAGATGGGACAGCCCCCCATGCGACGGTGCCCATGTGACTGAAAATACTGTCACCGACCAGCACGACCGTTGCCTTACGTGTCTTGGCCCACTTCACGACATGGATTCGTGTGATGCCTGTTTCTCCATGGACGGCCGGGTCATCGAGCAACGCGCATGGAAAGTGGGGCAAGCTCTGCCGACTTTCGGGGGTCAGGCGCGCACTTGGGCCAAGCCGTGTTTTCTCAGCCTTTCCTCCAGATCCTCTCCCGGTTCTATACGGACTGAGGAGGAGGGAGCCTCTGCCTCTTGTAGCCTAGCTGTGGCCGAGGCTTCTCCAGCGGTGTAGGAGGCCCAGTCCGTTTCCTCCGGGAGACGGACAGGAGGCACCGTTTTGGCAGTCACCCCTACGGGGGTGAAGGCTCCCCCGGTGTCGGACCCTCGGCTTGGAAGGCCCAGGTCGGCGCTGTGTCTGTCTGCACCATTTTGGGCCTTGGTGCCATTTGCAGCGCCATGAGCCCTGACAGATTCGTCGTCAGCGCCGGTCGGTCGCTTGGTGCGGTTTGCGGAGCCGATAGTGCTAGCAGCACCGTGGAATGTTCTACGACACCGTCTTTGACCGTTTCTCACCTCGGTGCTGTCCGCAGCACCGAGGTTGAGCACGGCACCATGTCCACTTCCAGAAACGTTCACGGTTTCGGGAATGGGCACAGCACCATGGGGGGTTCGAATCTCAGCGCCGAGAGCGCTGTCGGAGCCGTCGTCCGCACGTCTCTGTCCTCGGCACCGTTCACAGTGCCATGGGGCAGGATGGCGCTGTGAAGGCTTCTAGCTCAGAGACTGCTGCCTGGTTGGAGCCGTGTCTTCTTCTGCTACTGTTCGTGGTGCTGTGGAGGACGCTGGTACCGACTCGGGTACAGTCTCTGTTTCAGGAGCCCTATTTGGTTGAGATGGCAGCAGGCGCCCGCCAACTGTTTGGCACAGGGCTTCGATCTCCATTTCTTCAGAGGAGGAGTCGGACTCTGAGTCAGATGGGCAGTCTGGCTCCTTGGAGTTAGCTGCTGGTGTGGGCACCCTCGTAGTGTCCTCGACAGGCCGGAGTCAGCCCCCCCCCTTCTGAGGAGTGGGCAGACACTGCCGGGGCTGGGGTCAGGGATTCTGACCAGCAGACAGCAGTGCAGGCCACCATTGCGCTGCAGTCCAGCCTCAGAGGGTTCTCTGACCCCTCAGCGGTGGTACCCCCTCAGGTGGTGTGCTTAGATTGCCCAACTTTGGGGTCGATCAGAGCACCCACTGGAGGGGAGGGTGCTGCACCCTGGATAGCCCCTTTGGGAGATGACCAGAGCTGTCATTTGCCTAGCCTGGCTCTCTCGAGGAGGAGTGCGCTCTCGGATTCCGAGGGGTCGAGGGGCATGGGCTCTGTGTGGCGGCCTTTTTCTGGAGTCCACCCGGGCTCTGGGAAAAGCCGTAGCGTGGCTCTCCGCTCTTCCCCTTCTGTTTCTTTGAGAGGGCCCTGTTCCTTGGAGGTAGGGAACCATCCTTCTGGACCTACACGGCCCCAGTCACCTCACAGTGGGGGATTCTTCCGGGCATAGCCAAGGCAGTTCCGAAATGGTTGTTCAGCTGTCGGCTGTGGGGTCTTCCAGAGCACCTTCTTCTGCCGGTGCTCCTGGTGCGCTCCCTAGCCCAGGCGGAGATCAGCCGATTTCTCTTCTCGGCTCTGCCCCTATTCCTCTGCCACATTCTCTGGTGCTCCCAGGCATCCTTGGTCCTAGCGGGCTTCTCTCCTGGGAGCAGTTCAGGGCCATGGCTGCTAGATTCCCCGCTTATGTCAGGGCAATGGACAGTCAAGTTTTTCAACCTCCCCCCGAGCAGCCACCCTCTGAACAGTTGAGGTCCTCTAACTCCTCATCCCACTCTTCTGGGGGAGAGGAGCCTTCTGTCCACATCTCCCCAGCTGCTGATGTCACGGAGTATCAGTGATTCCTCGTGAGGATGTTGGAGGACCTGCACATCACCCCTCCCACTCAAAGCAATCGGCGCACGCCTTTCTAGGTGACTTCAGTGAGGACACCCTTGTGCTGCCCCCCTGGCCTGCTCCCTTCCGGGAGGCGTTGTTGCATTCCTGGCATAGACCTTTCTCCAGAGTTCCTGCCCCTAGGGATCTCCATGTGATATGCACCACCCCCACACCAGTCTCCAGGTTCCATGCCTCATCCTCAGTCAGGATTGTGTCGGCTGGACACTCTTGATGGGCTTCGCACCCTCCACAGTGACCTGCTCCCAGATCAAGACTCCTTGGATTTTGACTTCTGGGGGAGGAGGACGTTCTACTCAGCATGGTTGCTGCTCTCCATCACAGCACATCAGGCCCACTATGCATCCTATGACAGGTTCTTGTGGTCCAGACTAGGTCAGCTCCTAGCCTCTTTGCCTGACACGGAGCAAACCAGACCAGCCATCACCCTCTCTGCACGTGGCCTGGAGCTAGCAAAGCACCAAGAGAGGGCATCGTACAGTGCCAATGAATAGCTATCAGGGCCGTAGGGACAGGGATTTGCACTAGGTGGGTGGCATGGCTACGTCTTTCCCAGTTGTCACCCTTGGCCCGGCATAGGGTGATTAACTCCGCTCACCAGAGAACCTATCTCTTCTCCCATAGAGCGAGATGGCATTTGTTGGGGCAACTCCCCGGGGTCCCCGTTTCACTCTCCCCACTCTCAGGCCTCCCCAGGACCGAAGGTTCTCCTCTTAGTGTGTGACCCACTGAGAGCTAAGGGGCTCTGTCCTATAGGGTAAAAAACCCCTTCGGGGGGGGCCAAAGGTGATGAACGATAAAGACTGACACAGATAAGATATGAAAATTACATACCTAACGTAATTATGATCTTTCTGTGTATCTTCACCATTCATTACAATCCCGCCCGCCATACCCCTGGGGCCTCAGTCTCTGGGCCCCCTTCCCTCTCTGTGCCCTCCCTTGCCCCCCTCCTTTTTTCTCAGGAGTGGGATAAACAGGGGCACATAGGGGGATATTATTTCTAGGGGAGAATGGTCAGAATGGATGGCACTCCTTCTCCAGTGCTTGGCTCCACCCCTGTGAGGTGGGAGTTGGCAGTTGCCCTCCATCCTCTGCTCTTCCTTTGTTCTCGTCAATCCTTAATTTTCTTTATCCGTTGGACATATCCTTCCATATTTAATAAAAAAAAACAAAAAAAAAAACTATTTTTTCTTACACCAAGCATCCTTTCCTTGAGAGGGGGGAGAATCCCTGTGTCCTGTCTTTCTTCCAGAATAACCGCTTCTGCCTTTTGAAGTATTGCCAGTAATTCTGTGCCTTGAATTCTGCCATTAAGCCTTTGTCTACTCCTGGCAGTTCCTTTACAATCTGGAGACAGGTCAAGGTCCAGGGTATGGTTGCTACCTCCCCCCCCCCCCACCAAGTTTACCCTAAATTCCTCCTCTCCTCTCTTCTGTTGCCTGTTTCCAGAGATTGGGGCCCCTACCCAATCCCCTTAATTTTCTTCTTCTGTCCTTCTAGTCATTTAGTTCATCTTTTGTTTATATATCTTTTCCTTTATCTGTCCCTTGGACTTCCTTGTCCCACTCTCCCATCCTTTTCCTCACCTCTCCGGCGACTCAGAACTGGTGGGAGGGCGGAGTTGACAGCACATAACAGCCAACCCACGAGCGTCACGCAGTGCGTCGGCCTTGAGGGTGGCGCCGATGCTGCGTCTACTCTGCCCCATCCAAAAAAAAAAAAAGCTCCCACGGGGTCATCATGACCTCCGGACAGTAGCCCAAATGTGATGAATAGTGAAGATACACAGAAAGATCATAATTACCTTAGGTACGTAATTTTCATTTTTGCTCCCTGGATCTTCGGGAGGCATTCTTTCACGTCCCGATCCGTTTGTCTCACCAAAGATTCCTCTGCTTCTGAGCAGAGGGAGTCCTGTACAAGTTCCAAGCCATGCCATTTGGCCTGTCCTTAGCCCCCAGGGTCTTCAAGTGCATTGCAGTGGTGGCAGCTTACCTGAGGCACCAAGGGGTCCTGGTTTATCCCTGTCTGGACGACTAGCTGATCGCAGGTCCCTCCAGGCTGGAGGCGGAGCAGTCAAGGGACCTGGGCCTACAGACCTGCGTCTCCCATGGCCTCCTGGTCAACGATGCCAAGTTGGCACTCGTGCCTTCGCAGTTGATCAACCTAATTGGGGCAGAGCTCTAGTCTTATAGAGCCAGAGCCCGGCGGACAGGGCGGAGGCTCTCTCTTCCTTTGCCCGATCATTTCAGGTTGGGCAATTACGCCCTGCCTGGGACGTCCTTCGCCTGCTGGGTTACATGGCAACCTGCACCAGTGTGGTCCATTGGGGCTGCTGGAGAATGTGCTCCCTGCAGTGGGAGCTGACCAACCAGTGGTCTCAGCGCAAGGGTCACTTCGACCAGCTGGTCATTGTGACCCAGCGGATGTGGAATGCCCTCCAGTGGTGGTTAGTCCCAGAGCATCTGCAGGAAGGGATCCTGTTTATCTGCCCACAGCTGACGGTCTTTCTGATGACCGATGCTTGTCTCATGGGCTGGGGTGCCCACCTGGGGGAACACAGAGTCCATGGGCTCTGGACTCCAGAGGAGTCCCAATGTCATATAACCTCGCTGGAGCTCAGAGCGGTTTGGCTGGCACTGATTGCATTCGCTCCTCACATCTGGGATCAGGTGGTCCAGGTCCTGATGAACAACACCATGACCATGTACAACCTCAACAAATGGGGCAGGACGCACTCCCTGCCACTGTGCAGGGAAGCTCTCCATGTGTGGACCCTTGTACGCAGCCTGGATGCCGATCTCCCAGCCATCCATGTGGCAGGGGTCTCCAGCCAGCTAGCGGACATCCTCAGCCGGGTGGGCAAGGTGTCTCACGAGTTGTCTTTCCACCCAGAGGTAGTACTCAGTCTGTTCTCCCAGTGGGGCACCCCCTCAGATGGCCCTGTTCACCTCCAGGGAGAATGCAAAGCTGAGGCTCTTTTGTTCCTACCCCCCTCAGCAGGGAACTCTGCAGGGGGATGCCTTCCCAAGGCCCTGGACCCCAGGCCTCTTCTCTTCCTTCCCTCCACTACCCTTGATCCATAAAGTGCCTCTCAAGGCCAGGAGGGACAAGGCACAGGTAATCCTGGTTACTCCGGACTAGCCACGCCAGTTCTCGTACCCCTATCTCCTCAGTCTCAGCAGCAGGCTCCCAAGGCATCTTCCAATCTACCCGGACCTGTGCTCCCTTAATCAGAGGGACGTTCTCCACCCGGACCTTCAGTCCCTGCACCTGACAGCCTGGTTCCTGAACAGCTAGAGTTCTAGGCTTTGGGTCTCTTCAAAGATATCCTCACTGTTGTGTAGGCATCTAGGAAGGAGTCGACCAGGAAATGCTACGTCTTCAAGTGGAAGAGGTTCTCCATTTGGTGTCAAAGCAAGGGGTTGGACTCTTTGTCCTGTCCAGTGGCTAGCATTCTTGACTACCTGTGGTTTCTCTCTGTCGGGCCTTTGGTCGAAGACCCTTAAAGTGCACCTGGCAGCCATCTCTGCTAACCAGGCGCAGGTTGGTCAGCAGTCAGTGGTGCAGGAGAAGGTGGTCTGGCACTTTATCAAGGGCCTTCACCACATTTCCCCTCCTGTGTGTGTACCACCTCCACCACCTTGGGATTTGCTGCTGGTTTTGGCAAAGCTCATGGGCAAGCCATTTGAACCTATGCGCAGGTGTGAAATGTCTCGCCTACCATGGAAGACCGCCTTTTAGGTGGCTATCACGTCAGCCAGAAGGATCAGTGAGCTGCAGGCGCACTCGGAGTCTTCTTACCTGGTCTTCCACAGGGACAAGGTTGTCCTGTGCTCCAACCCGAAGTTCCTCCCGAAGGTTGTGCTGGATTTTCACCTTAGCCAGGTGATTAATCTGCCAGTGTATTTTACCAAACACACCTTGGAGGCCAAGCACAGGCTCCATACTCTAGACCTGCTGTGAGTGCTCGCATACTACAAGGAGTGCATGGCTGGAATTCAGGGAGAGGTTCCCCAGCTGTTTGTCACCTACACTGAAGCCACACCTGGCAAGCCTGCAGCCAAGTGGACGATTGGCAGGTGGATAGTTTCCTACATTGATCTGTGCTATAGGTTGGTAAGTAGGGAGCCTCTCGTAGGGCTTAGGGCTCATTGCACCCGACATACTGCTGCGTCGGTGGCTGCTTCCAGGGACGTCCCTGTCCAGGAAATATGCAGGGCTGCTACCTGGAGGTCAGCACACACCTTCATTTCCCTTTACCACATTGACCTCGAGTCATGTCGGGATGCTGGTTTTGTAGCCTCAGTTCTCCAATCTCTTCCCTAAGTAGGGGGTGTGCGCCTTGCCTCCCTCCTCCCAGAGAACTGCTGGGAGTCTGTCAGATAGTGTGGATAGAACATCATATCCACATCCCTAGAAAAACAGGTTACTCACCTGTAACAGTAGATCTTCCATGGAGTGGTCTCTTGCAGCAGGTAATACACTTAGGTTGTCACCAGAGGTCGCTGTGGCACATGGCAACTCTTCTAGCAGTCTTTTCCAGGGGCTGCCCACACATGACATCAGCTTCCTGTTTCCTATATAAGTGTGGGCGGTCCCTGGTATCCTCAGTTCATTTTCCCGCCGTCTTCAACTCGCACGTAGCAGTTAGAGCAACTTCAGAAGAGCAGTCATCGACGAGAATTTGAGCAACCAAACACATGTCCAAAGAATCTTCAAGCAAGAAAGAGCTGTTTTGTTCCTGCCATTGTGGTAGGAAAATCTACTGCTTTGACAACCATTCTACCTGTGTAAGGTGTCTAGGACCCACACATTACACCAGTTCCTGCATTCATTGTCAGGGTTTTAATCAAGCAACTCGTCGTCGACGGTTGCTTGAGATTAAGAACCATTTAATGGAGCAGAAATTGTCTCTTATGGAGAATCAGGGGCTCATCCAAGAGCTACCCCCAACACTGATTCTCATTAACGGCACAAAGGAGCAGGAGGACCCTCCTCACATTCTGTGCCTAAGCGCTCGTCGACGAGCCACAGTCACTGGTGCCCCACCGTTGACAGCATCTTGCGTGTTGATGGCTAGTTATCCATCAACGGGCTCCTCTCTCGTCAATGGGACCATCATTTCTGCAGCCTAGTGCTCTTTTCCCCAGCGCCTCCATCGATGAGGGGCCACATTCCACAGGGAAAACCTACTGCATTTGCCATGCTTACTGCCCCTCCACCCTTGGAGGTGGGTACCCATAGGGACCAGGCAGACAGGGCTCTGGACCCTGGTTTTTACCACCCAGGGGCAAGAACTGTTCAGGCTATGTGTCCAATCCCCTCCATTCTCCCATAGTTTCTCAGCCCCCCCCCCGCTACACAAAAAGAACTGGACGTTACCACAGTAGTACAAGTACAATATTGCGTGCCATGCGGCATGCTTAGCCCTCTGACCCAGAAGAGCCAAGCCATCCATGCCATTCACCCACACCTCTGCCAAAACGCTTTCATGGTGACAGGGATCCTCTTCCATCCTCGTCACCTCCCCTATATATGAAGGACTACTTATCAGATGAGCCTGACTTCCCGGCAGATTTCACCGGAGACCTAGAGGAGGAGGAGGAGGACTTACAGGAGATGGATTTCCAACCCCACTCTCCTTTATCGGACCTCTCCTCATTAGAAGAAGACTTGCCCAGTCATAAGACTGCCTCTCCTCTGGATGACCCTTCTTTCCATGAAATAATGGTCCAAATTCAGAAGGTCATGGGATTCTCTACTACCGAACATGACAGACAACATAAGGATATGGCAGAGTATCTGGAACTACCAGAAGATTGTTTTAGTGGTACCCCACAAATCCAGACCTGCCAGAATGCTATGCTTGCAGCCTGGCACCAGCTTTCCTCGGTCACGGCCATCGCCTGCAAGGCTCTTCTGGATCACCCTTTTTTATCCACCACTCCTGAAGCGGATTCAGTGATGATTGCTGCCGCTCATGATCGTACTAAACAACCGAAACACATGAGCTTCTTACCCTCCTGATAAAGAATCCCACAGCATAGACTATCTGGGGAAAAAAGGTATTTCAATCAAGTATCATGAATCTCAGAATCCTAAATTATATGGGACATATGGTCAAATACCAGCATACACTCTGGTCCTCTACCATTGAGTTAGTGAATAAACTGCCTCCTTCACAGGAAAGGGAACAATTACTGGCTACAATATCTATTGGCAACTCCATTTCTCGACAACTACTCCATTCGGGATATGATGCGGTTGATATTTAGGCCCGCATGTCAGCAACTGGCATTACGCTGCGTCACCACGCTTGGCATCATGTCTCAGGTTTCACACCTGATGTACAGCACAGAGTAGTTAATGCCCCCTTTAATGGTTCCAAACTATTTGGGCCAGGTACCCAAACATTAATAGATGATCTCCAAACTTCAGGTAGAACCCTGCACACAGTACATGGCATGTACCATACTTCTCAGCCATCCTATCGTCCTCAATCCTCCTTTTACACCCAAAGAGGTGGAAAACATAGAGGTTCAAATAGAGGCAGATTCCAAGGTCACTTCCAGCCTACCGGAACCAATACCTCTACCACCTAGGTCCCCCACTCCCACCCTCCTGGTGGGGCTGGTCAGCCCACCACCCAGTGCCCTACTGGGGCTCCAGCCACGCTTCCCTGACCAGGCCTCGGAAGCCATAGGCAGGTCATTTTGCCCTCCATTTGGAGGCCTGGAAAACGATCACATCGGACGAGTGGGTATTACAGATCATTCAGAGAGGTCACACTATGGAATTATTTTCCAAACTTCCCCCTTGTTCTCCCCGCTCGGTCCATTACCCATCCGACCATATTCTTATTCTTCAGGAGGAATTACTGGCTGTTCTTATCAAGAAGGCCGTTTACACGGTACCTCCGACAGAGCACTGAAAGTGGTTTTGCTCCCACTTCTTCCTGGTACCCAAACGAACTGGAGATCTCAGATCAGTACTGGACCTCAGACAACTAAACCTATACGTCCAATACAAATGGTTCCGCATGGTCACCCTAAATTCCATCATGCCAGTACTGAAACAAGGGGATTGACTATGTGCCCTAGATATGAAGGATGCTTACCTTCGTATCCCTATCCATCGCGCCCATCACAGGTTCCTTTGGTTTCACCTGTTGGGTCAACACTACCAATTTCGGGCACTCCCATTTGCCTTTCCTCAGCCCCAAGAGTGTTCACCAAATGCCTAGCGGTAGTAGCAGCAGCCTTACGAAGGGACAGGCACTTTGTCTTCCCATACCTGGATGATTGGCTCATAAAAGCAGAGTCCAAAACCGCACTACTTTCTTCCCTAGAAGCAACCCTAACTCTGTTCCAAGCTCTAGGAATTACGGTCAGTTGACCAAAGTCCAATCCAACCCTGACTCAATCGCTCCAATATATAGGAGCCGTCCTAGACACTGTCTCCGCCAGGGCCTACCTTCCAGCCGACAGGCAAGACAAGCTTCAATCTCTGGCACTGCAGATACAAGCTTAAAATGTTGTCACAGCCAGATGCATGCTATGTCTCCTAGGTCATATGGCCACTACCATCCCTACGGTAGCTTTCGCCCGTCTTTGGATGAGACCTGTCCAGTGGGTTCTCCAGAACCATTGGTCTGAAAGAACAGGAAATTTCAAAGAGAAAATCAGAGGCACTCCCTTATTGTGGTCTGTCCTAGTAAGGTGGTCACCTCGAACCAACCTATGTCAAGACATGCCCTTCCAGTCTCCCCCGCCCATGCAGACATTGACTGCGAATGCATCCCTGGAAGGTTGGGGTGTGCACCTGGGTCCTTACAGGACACAAGGCAAGTGGCCCACTTCTATCCCTCATCCCCACATCAGTCTCCTGAAGCTGAGGGTGGTTTGTTTAGCACTCCAGGCTTTTCAGCCTCACCTGTCTCCGGGACCATTGCTGAGTCAGACAACACCGCAGTAGTATTCTACCTCAGCAAACAAAGAGTTATGAAATCCTATACTCTATGCAAGGAGACGCTTGCAGTCTGGCAGGAAGCCATTCGGCAGCACCTAGTAATAACAGCCATCCATCTACCAGGACGTTACAACCTCCTGGCCAACTTTCTCAGTCGCCAGTCGTCTGCTCACAAATGGATACTTCATTACAAAGTGCTCCAGAAAATCTTTCATCTGTGGGGGACCCTAGCAGTTGGACCTGTTTGCCTCCCCAGACAACCACTGTCTCCCCAAATACTATTCCATTATCCCAAGCAAAAAGGGACAGTCTGTAGATGCCCTGTCCCAAGCAGGGACAGGACTCTTCTTATATCTTCCCCCACCCATCCCACTCCTGCAGCGGACTCTACTGAAACTACAACTCAAACCTGCCACCATGATTCTCATAGCCCCTCTGTGGCCTCGGCAGGTGTGGTTTCCCCTGCTTCAGCAGTTCTCGGTAGAGGAACGCGTTCTGTTGCCAGTCAGACCAGATCTCTTGACTAGGTATCAAGGGACCCTTCTGCATCCCAACCTGAAGGTGCTACACCTTCATGCTTGGCTCCTGGGGAACGCTTTCATAGCACATTTACAAGTGTCCTCTCCTGTTGCCAGTATATTGCTGGCATCATGTAAACCAGCAACCAGGGAAACATATAATGCCAAATGGAAACGTTTTTCCATTTGGGCTGCTTCCCAATCGTTGGATCCCTACTCTTGTCCATTGACAAAAGTCTTGGATTACCTAGCCTCCATTGCCAAGACAGGATTAAGCTATTCCTCCATCAAAGTCCATTTGGCCTCTGTTTCGGCCTTCCATGAACCTCTGGATGGTAGATTACTGTATCAACATCATCTTGCCAAAATGTTTTTAAGAGAAATGTTACATATTAAGCCACCTATCAGAAGACCCACTTTTTCGTGGGATCTCAATTTCCTAATAAAGAAATTAACTCTTGAGCCTTTGAACCGGCAGCCACTTGTGACCTTCATTTTCTTTCATGGAAAACACTGTTCTTAGTGACTGTCACTTCAGTTCGATGTATTTCCAAGCTCTATGCCCTCATGTGTAGAGAACCTTATTTGATTTTTCACTAAGATAGGGTGGCAT
Source organism: Neoceratodus forsteri (assembly GCA_016271365.2). Classification (NCBI taxonomy): domain Eukaryota; kingdom Metazoa; phylum Chordata; order Ceratodontiformes; family Ceratodontidae; genus Neoceratodus; species Neoceratodus forsteri. The sequence continues at coordinate 502,705,590 of JADMNL010000022.1, forward strand.
TTCGGACCAACCCTTCCTTCCTACCTAAGATAGTGTCTGAACACACCTTAAACCAGTTCTTGGAGTTACCAGTATATTATCCTGAACACTCCAATTGAGGTGAACACCTCCTACATACTGTAGATGTCCATCGTATATTAGAATACTACACTAATCGAACTAAAACGATTCAAAAGACTTCTCAACATTTTGTCACCTTTGCCTTAGGTAGGGAAGGTCTCCCAGTCGCTAAACAGACTCTCTTCAATTGACTAGCACATTGCATAACATTTTGTTATTTAAAATACAAGTCATTACCTGGACCTGTCCAAGCCCACTCTACCAGAGCTATGGCCACTACTGCAGCCTGCTTTAAAGGGGCCTTTATCACAGATATCTGCAATGCAGCTACCTAGTCCACAATTCATACTTTCATGAAGCATTACAACTTAGATATTCCTTCACGCCGTAGGACGGCCTTTGACCGAGCTGTCCTACAAGGCCTCCTGTCATAATGTTCACCCTTCTTGGGCTTTACTGCATGGGATTCATTCCCAAGTGTATTACCTGCTGCAAGAGACCACTCCATGGAAGATAGTACAGTTACGTAAGACCTTACCGTAACAGTAGATCTTTGAAGAGTGTCTCTTGCAGTAGGTATGATCCCGCCCTCCGTCCCCCTCCTTCTCTACAAGAACAAATTCTGGTCCAGTGACTTATGGGTTGGGACACCTATGGTACCTCAGCTTCCCCTTGGTCCTTGCTTAGTGAGCTGAATCCAGCAGGGGGAACCAACGATACTAGGGACTGCCCACACTTATATAGGAAACAGGAAGCTGATATCGTGTGGGCGGCCCCTGGAAAAGACTGCTAGAAGAGCTGCCATGCGCCACAGCGACCTCTGGCGACGACCCAAGAGTATTACCTGCTGCAAGAGACACTCCTCAAAGATCTACTGTTACAGTAAGGTCTTTCATAACTGTACTTTCTAGGAGTGGTGTATGATGTTCATCCACACAGACCCACCCGACCTCCCCTGGCTTTGGCACACAACACTACTTCCAGCGGGCAAGATCTGACATCATAGGGTGGAGCCGAGGGAGTTACCATCCATGTGGGTGGGAGGAGCCAGCTTGAAGACATTCTGGCCAGAATTAAAGGGAAAGTCAACTTCCAGAAAGTGTGGATGAACATCATATACCACTCCTAGAACTACTGTTACATGTGAGCAATCTGTTTTTTCTTTCCTTACAGGTGCAACAAAATAGAACATGATGTCCCAGAACTGGCCTCTTGTTGACAACTCTGCAGAAGAGTTTGTGCTGCATGTTGAGGTTAACCCCCTTAATTCCAAAAAGCTTTTTGCAATTATTTCAACAGTATAACTATATACAGTTTAAGGGATCCCAGTATCACTTACAATTTCACACAAAAATTCACATGTATTTTTATAAACACAAATACACAAGGGGAAAGAAAAGACAGAAACAGCAAGTGAAGGCAGAAAGATGGCGAGAGACAGAGAATCACGAGACTGTCAGAGTGATCGGTTCCTAGGTCTCACGAGAACATTTGGTTGGCCAACCAGACAGACAAGAGACAGAAAAGGAGGGGACAGAACAGATATTTGCATTTAACTCTTTCTGCATAACAAATGGGACAGGGTCTTATTCAACCCTGTCACACCACCAGTCAGTCAGGTAAGGGTAAAGGACAGGAGCCCTGCCCAAATCCAGCAGCCACTTCAGGTGCCCACATAAATGCCCCCAGAGGTGGCAGTATGACAGGAGCCGCAACTGGTTCAGCCTGACTCCTTTTACACCCCCCAACCACCATTGCCTCCAGGGGTGGTTGTTGGGGGTCATTTCAAATGACGGCGCTAACCTCAAATGCCTGGGTCCTGGAAATAATAGCACAAGGACATGCTGTGGAGCTTCTAAAACTACCTCCAGACCATCCACCAGTGCCTACACATTTTCCTCCAAACCACATTCCACAGCTTCTGGAGGAAATGCACACCTTGCTGCAGAAAAGAGTAATAGAAACTGTACCAATGGAACAGAGAAACACAGAGTTCTATTCTCGATATTTCCTAGTTCCAGAATGGTCAGGGGATCCAGGCCTATTTTGGATCTCGGGGACCTGAACTTTTTCATAGAATACAAAAAGTTTAGGATGGTTACTCTTGCAGGGTCTACTACCACTGCTGCAGGTAGGGGATTGGGTCTGTTCCATCAACAAGAAGGATGCCTACCTTCATATCAGAATTCGAAAACTTCACAGGAAATGCTTAAGGTTCCCATTTCAAGGGGAACACGTCCTGTTCAGAGTATTGCTCTTTGACTTGTCATCTGCACCGTGGATCTTTACCAAATGTTTCGCAGTGGTGGCAACAGCCCTTCGCAGGGAAGGCCTTTATAGATTTCCTTACTTGGAGGACTGGCCTTTAAAAGCTCACTCCAGGGAGCAACTCATACACACACTAGCCTGAACCAGACAACTGTTTGATGCTCTGGGGTAACTGTCAGTGTGCCAAAGTCCATCCTGACCCCTTGCCAGCATCTGCAGTATATAAGGGCTGTTTTGGATATGGCCATAGGCTCAACATTTCTGTCTCTGAACACGGCCAAGCACCTAATGGCACAGGCTCAGCTAGTTCACAGCAGCCAATGCGTCACAGCCAGAACGTTTCTTTGGATTCTGGGCCTAATGGCAGCGGCCGTTGTCACAGTATCTCTGGCCAGACTCCATATGAGGATCCCTCAGTGGACCTTGAGAGTCTAGTGGGATCAACTCACAGATGATCTGGAACACAAGGTTCTAGTATCTTCTGTTGTACGCAAGATGCTCAAGTGGGGGATGGAACCCAGTAACTTGCTAAGGGGTTCCTTTCCTTACCCTTTCCCTTCATCAGATTCTAACAACAGATACTTCTGGGATGGGCTGGGGGGCACATTTAGGGCCCCATCAGACAGAGTGTGACTGGACCAAAGTGGAGAGCACCCTGCATATAAATGTTCTAGAGATGAGAGTTCTGCATGGCCTACAGGCCTTCCAGGCTCATTGATCCCCAGATCCTCTGTCAGTACAAATGGACAATGTCAGTGTGATGCATTACATCAACAAACAAGGGGGAACTAGCTCTTACCCCCTGTGCAGGGAGGCAGTGAGAGTATGGTATTGGACTGTAGAACACGGTCTAGAACTGTCAGCAGTACATGTTCCAGGCACCCAAAATGTCTTGGCAGACAGACCAAGCTGGTCATAGTCCAGAATGCCCGAGTGGGAACTGCTGACTTCAGTGGTGGATGGTCTGTTCTACAGATGTGGTTATCCAGAGTTGGACCTTTTTGCATCCCCACACAATGCAAAACTGCCAGATATTACTTCGAGAGGGTTCCTTCAGTACGTCATCACATATTGAGCTATCGCCACCTGGCGTCAGGCCGCACCGCAGACTTTTCTAGCAATCCCTGACGGGGGACCACCCACCCGACGTCACGTGACTGATGTCAGCGTGACCGCATACAGTGGGCGGTCCCCACACCCGCCCTCCAGTTCTTTCCCGCCGTCGCCTCATGTCAGTCGCTCCACAGACTTCCATTTGCAATCGTCGAGAAAGTTCATCGCGTCGGTAATCCCTCGCTGCTTTATTTCTTCAGACTTCTGTACTTTTTGATGTCTTCTCCTAAGAAAAAGTGCTCATCCTGTGGCACCCAGATCCTGCACAAAGACGGTCATCCGAAGTGCGTCATCTGCCTAGGCCCAGACCGTTCAGTTTCCTCTTGCCCTGAGTGCCAGTCCTTTAACCAGGCCACGAAAAAAAGGAGACAACAGGCTTTGGAGGCCCACCTGCTCAAAGCCCACCTAGTTTCTGTAGAGGAAAAGATGGATCGGCTTAGGGACTCGTCTGAAAAATCTTCCCCTTCTGAAAAACACAAGGAGAAGTCTAGGGAGCGGGCTCGCTCCACGGACGTCAGCCCTCGTCGAGCAAGGCCCAGCTGCCACCCAGGAAACCGGATGGTAAGTCAGACAAAACTCTGGCGGATAAGTCGATCGTCGGCTCCTCTGGAGACTGCGTGGCGGCTGGTAAGTCGTCTCCCCTGGCTGGGGGCAGCCGCCCGGCTCCAGTCGATAAGTCAGCTGGGGGTTCCACCCCTGACCGCCTGACTCCGCCCGCTAAGTCGGCTGTCTCTGACGACCGCATGGGCTTGGTTCCCCCATCAGGGCCTAACAGCGCCACACCCGACGTCCGGCGGGACCAGAGGGAGAAAGCCCCTCCTCCTCTGTCGCCCGTGTCCTTGCATTCTCCCACGGACACGTCCATCGATAGCAACGGAGACCCCCTCGAACCTGTTGACATTTTGGGTTCCTCTCCACGCTTCCCTGCTGGGGTCCAGGCGCAGGAGGCTCCTCCTCGGCCAGATGGCCT